>CM075347.1:56392500-66392500 GCA_037693485.1 Kitagawia praeruptora | reverse complement strand
ATATGGGGAAAACAGAAGTTCTGAAAAAGAAACCTTTGGGAATGTTGAAACACAAACTCAGAAGGATGCAACCAGAGAAGAAAAAGAAGCTCCTAGTACTGAAAAGAAAGATGTTGTCACTGATAAAGGAGAGTTAGTGTTAGGTCCAATAAGATTGTAGAAGGGGGGTTGAATACAATCTTTACCCTTTTATCGAAATTTGTCCTTAAGATTTAAATTTACTTTAGACAAATTTTGTGCAGAATTAAATGAAACAAAGTTCAAGTTGAATATAACAATATATTAAACTTGAGGGTTGTTACAAAATCAGTACAGAGTAATATCAAGTTAATAAAAACAAATTAGAAAATTCAACATGAACTTTTCTTAATTTGTTAATAAAAATCGAGATATAAATTAGGAGTAAAAACTCGCTAATAGTACAAGAGTCACAAGTAATCAAGCTTGAACGGATCAAATATTATAAATACAAAGCTTTTGATTTTCTAGGAATTTATTGCTCTTGAATACTATCTTTAAGATGAGAGAGAGATATCAGCTGGGTTCTTGTCTTTTTGATGTGATATTTCCGTGTAAATGAACTGAGCTGCCTTCTTTGATATTTATAAAACATGTCCTTAACCTTCTGCCAATTCTGTTTGTCAAATATGCCTCGAACTACCTTTGACAAAGGTCTGTACTACGGTACTACCTTTTCCAAGAAGGCTACTACCTTTACATGGCCGGTACTACCTTTTCAAGAAGGCTACTACCTTTCAGTTGGCGGTACTACCTTTGGAACTACCTTTCTGATTGAACTTGTACTACCTTTGCTGAAATGAACTTGTACTACCTTCGGTACTACCTTCTGAATAAGCTTGTACTACCTTCTGATTAAGCTTGTACTACCTTCTGATTAAGCTTGTACTACCTTCGGTACTACCTTTCTGAAAAGGTAGTATCAGTACAATTTTCAGCTTAAATCAATTAAATGATTTTCTGATAATCATTTAATTAATTTTCTTTTACATAAAATTCTGATTTAATTAATTAAGTAATTAATTTATTAACCACATAATTTAATCAATTAAAAGAAGAATAAATATGAATCCTTTAAGTAGCCAAATCTTTTCTTGAACCACTGAAATTAATAAAGAAATACCATTGAATTTTCTGTTGACGTTCGATGTACTGTCTGGTTCATGAACGACTAACTCCAATGATTGTTCTTCATTTCTGACTTTAAATACGTGGTCCTTTTTCTTGTCTCACTTCTCTTGAAATCTCTTGTACTTTGTATGATAATCACCTGTCACTGTAGGAAACTCTGTCACTGTAAAATAAATCCACTTCTTTGATTTTATACTGAGGCTTGATCAGGAGACTGAACTTCTTCCAGTGTAAAATATCAAAACTATAGATTGACTTGAAGTTTTTCTTCTGACAGATAGCATCTTCTGAGATTCCTGTGATAGATTAAATTATTTACTTATTACAATCTAATTTAAGTTGAGTTGATTCCTCGTACTACAAATAGGCTGTGTCATATGCCTTTCAATCTCCCCCTATTTGTTTGTTAGAAAATAACAAGCAAATACCTAGAGGATAATTCAACTAACTCAACTTAACTTAGTAAAAGATAGAACTTTAAATGCAAGTAAATAAAGGAACAGTTCTGGTTTATATTAACATTTTCCAGATTCAAACATGAAAGATAAATACAAGATAGATGATCCTCTAGCCTGATCATATTTAACTTATCCTATCTTGATCTATCTAAGCTCTAAGAATATAACAAGTAGAGCTATTCTTCAGTTAGGATGGTCTTCACTTCGAACTTCTCCTTCTTCTGGTTCTTCAATGATAGGCTGCAGATTTGGGAGATTTGCAATCAACTCAGCATCAAAAGTACGTTCACGTTCATTTGGTATACCTTGAGGTCTGACTGGTTGAGGTCTGACTGGTTGATTTGGATATCCTTTTAACCTGTTCACCTCCTGTTCACCTCCTGTTCATACCTTGTCATATTTCTGATACAGTAGTCTTGAATGAAATCTGCAGCATCCTTCTTTTCTGTTGTATAAAGACCAGTGTTTCTCAGCATTTTTTCAACCCATACCAAATGCTTAGCATTGTACTCTGGCAGCTTCTGATTATCACAAATGATGGTTTGATATACATCTTTCTTCAGAAATATTACTTGAAATGGTATATGAGTTATTTCAGGACTGGCATTTCGAGCAAACTCCATGAGATGTTCATACAATAAGATATTCAGTTCAGAACAAAGTGATACCTTTTGCCTCAAAATCCAAAGCTCAGACAAGGTTCTTCTTTCTAGACAATTTAGAGATACATGGAATGAACCTTCAAAGCGACAATTAACAACAATTACCATTTCCTTTTTGTGAGAATTAAAACCAGCATTTATTCGAGAGATTTCACACTTCAAGGCCTCCAAGTACATTGAATGATATGGATTGGCATCTCTATACTTGTAAATGATTTCAAGAAATTGCTTGTCATTATTTGTCGTAAGTTGTGGAAGACTTATTATCTTTCTGGCTTCATCCCATTTCTCACCAACTTTGAGTTTAATATCAAGTTTTCTCTTTTCAACAAGTATGTGATGTTGCCGTTGCCTTTCCACTTTTTCTTGTCTTAGAAGCTTTTCCTTTTCGTCCAACATCTGAGATAACTTTGCTAGTTCCTCTTTTCTTCATACTAGCTTCATGCTCTAGCATTTTCTTGTCAAAGTGTGGGTCAGCTGGTTGCTCTATCCATTCACTGAGATCTGGTTCTTGCTAGTTCCTCTTTTCTTTTCTTCATACTAGCTTCATGCTCTAGCATTTTCTTGTCAAAGTGTGGGTCAGCTGGTTGTTCTATCCATTCACTGAGATCTGGTTCTTGTCCAAATTCAGGTATACCAATAATTTCATCTGGCCCAGCAAACGGATCAAAATCATCAGTTTCGCCAGCGTAGTAAACAGTGTTGTCTTGTTCAGGTATGCTCTCAGCTGCTTCAACTCCTTTTCCCTTTTCTGACTGCTGCTGTTGATACTTATCCACTGAGTCACTTCCACTTGCCCTAGATTTCTCCCCCTTAGTTGGGTTATCCTCTACAGATTTATCAAATGCACCGGTCTCAACAACATCACCACTTTTTCCTTCAAAGAATTCCTTTTCTTCTGTTGTGGGTGCGTGAGTTCTGCTAAGCATGTTAAACAAAAGTTTCAGCCCTTTACCTTGTTGTGCATTCTGCCTTTCAATCAACTCAAGACGACGTTCAGTAGACAATTGATTCTCATGCACTTCTGTTTGGAGAATTTCAACTTTGTCGGAGATTTCAGAAATGAGCTTATCTTGAGCAACAGTAACATCTCCAGAATCATCAAGTGCCTTTTCATGAGATAGTTCGAGAGTCTTGATCTTGTTTGTGAATGTAGTCTTCATGTTGGTAATGTCAACATGAAGTAATTGTTTATCAGCTTCAGTTTTCTCAAGTTTCTCCTGTAGTGCTTGAAGTTGAGCCATAATTGACGAACTGTTTGTGTCAGTGTGTGCACTCACCTGAGGTTCACTCAAGGATGTTTCACTCTCCTTTCGTGCATGTGTTTCACTCAATTTAATGGTGGTCCTCACATCACTCAACACTAGCTCCTTTTCCTTAGATGTACTTGCAGAAGAAATCACCCTAGCCCCTTCTAGAGAGGTCAGTGGTGGTGCAATGGGAGTTCGCAAATCCCTATCCTTAATCAAACCTACCTGATCATTAAGAATTGAAATCTGAATTGCTTCAGTGGTAGATTGATTAAGTTGCCTTCCACTTTCTCCAGTTGAAACTGCGAGTGGAAAATCCCTTAAGGGAGCCAGGAATGTTTCTCCTGGGAGGGGAGATGATGACTCTGTTATAGGTGGCAAAGAGTCAAGATTTCCCTCTGAAGCCTGTGAAGGCTCTTCTACCGTGACAATGGTAGGCACTGTTTCAGTAGTAATCCTATTATGCACTCCTTGCTCAGTGTCACTAGCAACATCAAAATCTAAGGTTATGTTTTCCCCCATTGTGAGTAATAGGGGTGTGCTTGACTCTGTACAGGGTGCCATGGCCGACTGGCGAATTTCAATGGACTCATCATGTTGAGAGAATGGTTCCAGTAACTGTTCATGTGCCATTTCAATGTCCATATCCTTTTGGGAGGATATGGATGTGCTGATAGTTGCCTCAATTAGTAAGTTTCTTCTCTTCTTTAGTGGAGGCAGAGCTGTGGGATCACTCATATCACTACTTCTTACATCAGGTCTTTTCACTGGTAATTTACGTCTGGATTTAGGTTTTGAGATTTGAGATGACACTGTGTTTGGCTCTAAGACCTGGGATAGAAGTTGTGGTTCTACAACCTCTTGGTCTAACCTATCAGCCACTTGGGCTCCAGAAGTAGTTTGAGATATAGAAGTAGTTTCAGGGAAAGATGAAAATACCTGTTCAGTAGCAGTTGCAGAAATCCCAGCAGTAGTGGGTTGAGCCACTTGAAGTTGATGTTCAGGTTCAGGAGCAGGAGCTGCTTCTTGTTCTGGTTGCTCAGGAAGAGGTGCAGGTTGCACAGGAGCAGGTATGATAGATCGATTTATAAAATCAGCCAAGTATGGTGTTATGAGCACTGGTATGTTTGGAAACTTGTTATGAGTGTCTAGTGAAGTGTATACATTTTTGGCTTGTTTACCTGACACTTGTGCTCTATCATTCTGGTACTGTTCTTGAATTTCCGAAGGAACAAGGTGATTGAATATCAAGGTCAAGAAGCGAGGATAATAACAAACAACCTTTTCACCATTATTATGATTCCTTCTTGCATTAATCATCCGAATAATAATGGCTCTCAAAATTATGCTACCAAAATTAATCCTACGGTTATGAGCAACCGCAAAACCAATAGTCTGGATTAAGGAGGATAGCACATTATAATTACCTTTACCAGTGTTGGCAAACACTTTACAAACAGTGTCAAAGAAAGCATCCCATTCTTGAACAAGGTTCTTTTTAGTCAATCTCGAAAGCTCTACCTTACCTTGATAATTGATACTTGTAAAGAAATTAATCAACTCATCATCAGAAGGTGAAGCTACAAAATTATCCAACGGAAGATCTAAGACAGTATTAATAGTTGATTCATTCACTGTGTATTGTATGTCATCAACAACAAAAGTAAATGAACTCGAGTCATTAGACACCACAGCAGTGGAACACATCAACCTTAGTGGAGTGACTTTTAAAGGAGCATCAGCAGCAATTGCAGTACGAATCAAGGAATGCTCGTTTAAAAACCTTATCCACGGCTTAAATCTTTCGTATGGACAATTATCCGGATTAAAATATCCGACTAAATTGTGTTTGAAAATCTCAAAATTATCAGCCATCTTAGATTACAGACCACACTGATTTTTAACACACAAATCAATCAAGTTTGAATTAATCAGAATTAACAATTAATTAAAATTAATTAAAAATTTGAATTAATCCAAGGTTCTCAGAAAATTCTCAGATTTTAGTATGATGTTCTCCACACAACCACGAACAACAACATATTTTTAGAATTGTGAGATTAAAATCCTAACACCGGAACCAGTCAAGAATTCGAATGGAGTTGAAAAACTCGGATTTCCAGAAACTCAACGAAAGTGAGCGATTAAAGGATGAAATTACTGGGATTCGAACGATCAACACATGTGTGGTCTCAGTTTTTTTATTTAGTGCAGATTCAAGAGAGTAATCAGTGAAAAATCGGGCAGCAGTTCGAGAGGGTTCGGTTTCTGTATGTATCGATTAGAGAGCACTGTGTAAAGACACGAGTGATTAGATCTGAAAAACTAACTGAGAACTACCTTTTGACTATATAAGCGAAACTACCTTTCAAAACTCGGTACTACCTTTGATTAAAAAGGTAGTTCCGAACGTAGTGCAAGGCAAAACTAATATTAAAAAGACTCAGTACTACCTTTGTTTAAAAACTCGGTACTACCTTTGTTTAAAAAGGTAGTTCCGAAGGTAGTACAAGGCAAAAACTGAATAAAACGATTTAGAAAGAAAAACAAAATCAAAACAGAAATAGAAATAGAAAATAGATCAGTACTACCTTTTTACAAAAGTAGTTCCGAAGGTAGTAATTATACAGGATTACTCGTATTAAATAAATATTTACATACGAAACTACCTATTAATTTAATACTACATTTATTATGACCTTTACAGAAAAATCATATTAAATAATATTTACATAATTTACAAAAATTTACAGAAAGTACTTTACATGCCTATTTTTATTAACAAAAATAAAAATAAAAATAATAATATTACCTAAAAGATACTAAAAAGACCATAGGTTGTCCTTTTAACGGAAACAAATCATTAATAATCAGAAAGACAAACACTACAAAATATTAAGTATTAATAATTTACATATTTATTCATGGTAAATTAATAAATCTATATATTTTCTAATAAAATAACTTTCTAATAGAAAATTATTTAAAAAGAAAATATGACTTATTAAACCATCATAAATATAATTTTCAAGAAAAATAAGTTTCTCATAAATTACAACTTGTAAAATTTGAGAAAAATATTTTTAAGGAAAATGAATTATTTTAATATTGAAAAGAAGTAAGTAGAAATATATTAAGATGATAATGACAATGGTTTGAACATTAACAAGTAACAAGGTAAGTTGATAAAATAATTATACAAGTGATTTTAATCAACAAATATTAACAAGATAATCACTTGTAAATTATTAAAGATCAAACCTCAGATATTAACTAGTTTAATTACTAGGACTATTTAACATACCCAATTCACCAACAATTCTGGTGAATGTGGATTCGTCAAGAGACTTAGTAAAAATATCTGCTGTTTTTTCTTCCGTGGGTACAAAATGTAACTCCACGGTACCATTCATGACATGCTCTCGGATAAAATGATACCTGATGTCGATGTGCTTGGTCCTCGTATGTTGCACAGGATTGTTGGAGATTGCTATGGCACTTGTATTGTCACACAGAATTGGAATATTGTCAAGTACAAAGCCATAGTCACGTAGCTGATTCCTAATCCACAAGATCTGAGCACAACAGCTTCCAGCAGCTATATATTCTGCTTCAGTTGTTGAGTTGGAAACTGTTTGTTGTTTCTTGCTGTACCAGGAAACCAACCTACCACCTAGGAATTGACAACTCCCAGAGGTGCTTTTTCTATCTACAACACTTCCTGCATAATCTGAATCTGTATATCCAACAAGGTTAAAACCAGATTCTTTAGGGTACCAAATACCTAAGTTAGGTGTACCCTTAAGATATCTCAAGATTCGTTTAACAGCAATGAGATGCACATCTCTAGGATCCGCTTGGAACCTTGCACACAAGCATGTAGCATACATAATATCAGGTCTACTTGCAGTAAGGTAAAGTAATGAACCTATCATACCTCTATAGCTTGTGATATCTACCTTGGCAGAATTTTCACATGCCCCAAATTTGACAGCTGTAGATGATGGAGTCCTTGCTGAAGATGAGTCCTCCATTTGATATTTCTTGAGGAGCTCTCTGACATACTTGGATTGACAGATAAATATGCCATCTGTTCTTTGACTTACTTGTAATCCAAGAAAGAACTTCAGCTCACCCATCAGGCTCATCTCAAATTTACACTGCATTAGCTTAGCAAATTTCTTGCACAGAAGATCATTAGTAGACCCAAATATTATATCGTCCACATAGACTTGAACTAATATAGTATCACTCTTATGTTTCTTAGTAAAGAGAGTTTTGTCTATGACACCTCTAACAAATCCATTTTCAAGTAAAAATTCAGAAAGAGTGTCATACCATTTCCTTGGAGCTTGCTTAAGACCATAAATAGCTTTGAAGAGAAAATAGACATAGTCCATGAATTCTGGATCTTCAAAGCCAGGGGGCTGTTCTACATATACCTCTTCATCTAGCTTACCATTCAGGAAGGCATTCTTGACATCCATTTGATAAACTTTGAAGTTTGAATGTGCTGCAAATGCCAAGAATATCCTTATAGCCTCAAGTCTAGCCACTGGTGCATAGGTTTCATCATAATCTATTCCTTCAGCTTGGGAATAACCTTTAGCAACCAGTCTTGCTTTGTTTCTAGTTACAATGCCATCTTCATCAAGTTTGTTTCTGAATACCCTTCTTGTATCAACTACTTTCCTGTCTTTAGGTCTGGGTACCAGCTTCCATACTTCTTGTTGTTTGAATTGATTGAGTTCATCTTGCATAGCAATCACCCAATCAGGATCAGAAAGAGCTTCTTCTGTTTTCTTAGGTTCTATTGCAGACAGAAACCCAGAATAATTACATTGATTTTGATAGCTCCTTCTAGTTTTTACACCAACATCTTGATCACCAACGATCAACTCAAAAGGATGAGCTCTATTCCACACAGTCTGTCTGGGAAGATTTGACCTTGATGATTCGCCTTGTTCTTCATTATGATGTTGAGTATGACCAGCTGATCCTTCATCATCTCCCCCTGAGTTGTTGCCAGTTTGACTAGATGAATGTTCAGGAGTGTTAGTGGTATCTCCAGTCTGATCATTATTTCCACCACCACCACCCTGATCATTATCATCATTATTACTGTTATCATTAGCAACAACATCAGGTTGGTTGTCACCATCTGAATCGGAGTCTGTCATATCATCGAAAGATAACTTTTTAGATGAATCCTCCGTTTGGATACTAGGAAGTTTAGTGTCAACAAATGATACATTGACACTTTCAAGCATTTTCTGATGATCAATCACATACACCCTGTAAGCTCTTCTTGAATAACCAATAAAAATTGCTTCATGTGCTTTGGCCTCAAATTTACCACCACGATCATCTCCATCTTTAAGCACAAAGCATTTTGCTCCAAATACATGAAAGTACTTGAGTGTTGGTCTCTTTTCATACATAATTTCATACGGGGTCTTCATCAAGTCTTTGTTGATTAAAGTTCGATTCTGGGTATAACATGCAGTGTTAACAGCTTCAGCCCAAAAGTACAAGGGAAGCCTTGATTCACTTAACATAGTACGTGCAGCTTCAATCAAGGTTCTATTCTTTCTTTCTACTACCCCATTTTGCTGAGGAGTTCTCGGGGCTGAGTACTGCCTTGTTATTCCCTTTTCAGTACAAAAATCATTTAGAACTGCATTTTTAAATTCAGTTCCATTGTCTGACCTTATTGCTCTTACTGGATTCTTGTACTCCATCTCAATCAACTTGATGTGATCAATCACTAACTGTGGAGTTTCATCTTTGGAATTCAGAAATAAAACCCATGTGTACTTTGAGTAGTCATCATCAATCACGAGAGCATATCTTTTCTTTGACATAGACATCACATTAACTGGACCAAACAGATCCATGTGCAACAGTTGTAGAGGTTCAGTTATTGATGATGTGTCAGTGCTCCTGTGAGTTGTTGTTTTCAATTTACCTTTTTGACAAGCATCACAGAGTCCTTCTTGAGTGAATTCCATTGAAGGTAAACCTCTCACCAGTTCTCTTTTAACTAGAGAATTCATTGTCTTGAAATTAAGGTGGGAGAGTTTCTTGTGCCATAGCCAACTTTCATCTGTAGATGCTTTAGAATAAAAGCAGTTGATTTCTTCAGTGCTTCCAGTGTTCATATTGGCAACGTACAGATTTCCTTTTCTGACTCCTGTAAGAGATGGTTGTTCATGTCTCTTGTGTGAGATCAGACAATTCTTCTTGTTGAAGTAAGCCTGGAAACCCTTGTCACAGAATTGACTGATACTTAACAAATTATGCTTAAGTCCTTTCACAAAAGACACTTCATCAATGATAATATTTCCAGCTTCCAATCTACCATATCCATCAGTTGTACCTATGCCGTTATCTCCAAAGGTAACATCTGGGCCGGCTTTCTCCACCACATTTGTCAGCAGGGCTCTGTCTCCAGTCATATGCCTTGAACATCCACTGTCCAAGATCCAGGTCACTCGATCAACCTATTTCACACCCTACATTGACAAATAGGTTAAACCTTCTTCGGAACCCAAATCTGATTGGGTCCAGAATACTTAAAGAATTGGCCTTTGTCAGGAAAAACAACATTTTTAACCTTGACACCAATTTCACCATTAACCAACAAACATTTAACCCTATAAACAGATTTAACAATCTTTTGTTTTATCTTGGGTATCCATGTTTCTTTAGTAGCAATAACATTTGTTTCATTGACTAAACATTTGACCTTGCAAGCAGCCTTACCAAAAGTTTGTTTAGGCTTTGATACAAATGTCTCTCTCCTATCTTGAGGAGGACTAGCAGTCTTTGATCTAACATTTTTATTCCTATTCATATGTTGTCGAGGAGTAGTCTTACCAGCACATGCTTGATTACCATTAAAGTAAGCAGACATTACATTAAAAGCACAAGACATACAATTGACAACACCACATGCTTTATGAGAAACATCAATGATAGGCATGGTATGCATGTTAGACATGTTATTGTTCTTTTTCAACTTGTTACCACTTAACACAGTTTTAGATGAACTGGTTGAATAAACAACCTTAACTGGTTCCTTAACAGATTTAACATTATCAAGGACTATGCCATTTGCACTGTCCTCATTACGCATCTCTTCTTGAATAATGATAGAAGTGAAGTTTGGAGGTTCTGCAATCGACTTCTTAAAGAGCGGATCTTCAACATTCTTAAGCACATGTGGTATACCCCTCTCTTTAGCACTAACAAGGTTAGGGGTATTTATGCCTAACAATCCAACAGCTTCGTTATAACCAAACCCTATTCCTACAGTTCGTTCTACAGCTTGTTTATTGAAATGCTCTTTAGAAGCTTTAACAGAATTAAAGCAAGCACTAACCTTGGTTTCAAGTTCAGCAATTTTAGAAAGTTGTTTAGTCACTACTTCTAGAATGGATTTCTCTCTTCTATTAAGTCGTGTTATTTCCTCTTTTTGTTGATCTTGATTAACATGCACCTTTTTTAGTTCTAACACTTCATTTTCAAGTTCAGTGTTTAACAGATTTAATCTAGCAATGTGTTTTTGTGCATTAACCAAAGAACCACCTAACTGACGAACCAACTCAGAGTCAGTAAGTTTTACCTGTGGTTTAGGATCAGTGAGCATGTCACCATTTGCCATTAGTGCAAGATTACCATATTCTTCATCTTCACTATCTGTGTCATCCCAGCTTTTACCAGCAGCCACATAGGCTTTTCCAGGTTTCTTCTTTTCAGGAACATAATCTCTCCTTTAGGCTTGTTTAGGTTTCTGACACTCAGTGGCAAAGTGTCCAAGTTCATTGAAATTATAACAACGAATTTTGCTTCTATCAACAGTTCCAGTTTTATAGCCACCTCTGCTACTGGAGGATGAAGAACCTCCTTTCTGGAATCTGTTATTAGACTTGAACTTAAACTTAGGATTTCTCCTGAATCTAAAATTGCCAAACTGCCTCACCATGAGTGCCATGGATTCATCCTCCAACTGATCCAATTCTTCTAATGAGTAAAACTCACTTCCATCCTGAGTAGCTGGTGTCTGACCATGTTCCACTTCAGTCTGCTCCTTATCTGAGCTGTAAGGTCGAACAACCTTACCTTCCACTTCCTTAGGAGCCTCAACCACTAGCGCTGTAGATGAACTTGCAACCCTACCTTTACCATGAATCTCTTTCTGTTTGACTTGTTCCAACTCATAGGTTTTTAAAATACCGAAGAGTTTTTCAAGAGTAACTTTATTCAAGTCACGAGATTCTCTTATGGCTGTTATCCTGTGTTCCAGGTGAGTCGGCATAATCAGTAAGAACTTCAGATTAATCTCCTTCTGTGTATAGTTCTTGCCATGGATTTGCAAGTTGTTGATTATTTTATTATACCTTTCAAACACTTCTTGAATGCCTTCATTAGAGCCAGCTCTGAAGTGTTCATACTCAGAGGTTAAGATTTGAAGTCTGTTCTCCCTGACTTCATCAGTTCCTTCATTAATGGTTTCAATAGTTTCCCACATGTGTTTGGCAGTTTTACAATTCATCACATGGCTATACATCACAGCATCCAGGGAATCTATTAGAATGAGTCTGAGGTTTTTATCAAGCCCTGCATCCTCCTTTTCCTCAGGTGTATAGGTAGCAGGGTCCTTTTCATAAGATTTAGCAGGAATCACAACTTTACCCTTAGCTTCAACTTCATCTTCATAGACCATAGGAGTTTTAGGTCCGGTTTTCAAAACAACCAAATATTTAACGTTTGTACAATCTAGAAACAACTCCATCTTATTCTTCCACATATCATAATTATCTTTGTCAAAGATAGGTATCTTAACAATGGCTTTAGAAGTCATGATGAATTTTTAAGAGAGTTAAAAATTCGAGCTTGATTTTTAATTGAATAATAATAGGATCTTGATTTGTATATCAATCAAACGGCTCGGATACCAATTGTTAGGTCCAATAAGATTGTAGAAGGGGGGGTTGAATACAATCTTTACCCTTTTATCGAAATTTGTCCTTAAGATTTAAATTTACTTTAGACAAATTTTGTGCGGAATTAAATGAAACAAAGTTCAAGTTAAATATAACAATATATTAAACTTGAGGGTTGTTACAAAATCAGTACAGAGTATATCAAGTTAATAAAAACAAATTAGAAAATTTGACATGAACTTTTCTTAATTTGTTAATAAAAATCGAGATATAAATTAGGAGTAAAAACTCGCTAATAGTACAAGAGTCACAAGTAATCAAGCTTGAACGGATCAAATATTAAAAATACAAAGCTTTTGATTTTCTAGGAATTTATTGCTCTTGAATATTGTCTTTAAGATGAGAGAGAGATATCAGCTGGGTTCTTGTCTTTTTGATGTGATATTTCCGTGTAAATGAACTGAGCTGCCTCCTTTGATATTTATAAAACATGTCCTTAACCTTCTGCCAATTCTGTTTGTCAAATATGCCTCGAACTACCTTTGACAAAGGTCTGTACTACCTTTTCCAAGAAGGCTACTACCTTTACATGGCCGGTACTACCTTTTAAATGGCCGGTACTACCTTTTCAAGAAGGCTACTACCTTTCAGTTGGCGGTACTACCTTTGGAACTACCTTTCTGATTGAACTTGTACTACCTTTGCTGAAATGAACTTGTACTACCTTCGGTACTACCTTCTGAATAAGCTTGTACTACCTTCTGATTAAGCTTGTACTACCTTCTGATTAAGCTTGTACTACCTTCGGTACTACCTTTCTAAAAAGGTAGTATCAGTACAATTTTCAGCTTAAATCAATTAAATGATTTTCTGATAATCATTTAATTAATTTTCTTTTACATAAAATTCTGATTTAATTAATTAAGTAATTAATTTAAAGAATTAATTAATTCTTATAGAATTAATTTATTAAATAAATTAACCACATAATTTAATCAATTAAAAGAAGAATAAATATGAATCCTTTAAGTAGCCAAATCTTTTCTTGAACCACTGAAATTAATAAAGAAATACCATTGAATTTTCTGTTGACGTTCGATGTACTGTCTGGTTCATGAACGACTAACTCCAATGATTGTTCTTCATTTCTGACTTTAAATACGTGGTCCTTTTTCTTGTCTCACATCTCTTAAAATCTCTTGTACTCTGTCTGATAATCACCTGTCACTGTAGGAAACTCTGTCACTGTAAAATAAATCCACTTCTTTGATTTTATACTGAGGCTTGATCAGGAGACTTAACTTCTTCCAGTGTAAAATATCAAAACTATAGATTGACTTGAAGTTTTTCTTCTGACAGATAGCATCTTCTAAGATTCCTATGACAGATTAAATTATTTACTTATTACAATCTAATTTAAGTTGAGTTGATTCCTCGTACTACAAATAGGCTGTGTCATATGCCTTTCAGTTAGACATTCTTGAAGCCTTGGAAGCAAATATCTTAAGGTTTGTTGTTGACTGCTACAATACTGAAAAGGATACTGTTAACAAGGAATCTTTCAAAAATGCTGAAGTTACTGTCGAAGATACTGTCATGGAGGACACTATCAAGAGTCAAAATGAAGAAACTGTCAAGGATGCTGAAGCTACTATCATGGAGGACACTGTCAAAGGCTCAATTAAAGAAACTGTCATCGGTAAAGTTGCTAAGACATTCAAATCTAGTAGAACAAAAACAAGAGCAAAAGCCTGGCGTGCAATTCAAAGAAAAGGTAAGACAGTAGTAGCTGCAAGGAGAAAGAAGCATGGAGCAATGTTGATAGAGAAGCCTATTGGGAAAAGAAGAATGAACAGCTTTGAAGCCTAGAAGGAGAAAATTGATACGACTATCACATCTGTCTCCATGGATTTGGATGTAGTCAATGGGGATGTAACCAAATGCATTCTCTGGCTCGGAAAAGCTAGATATATGGAAGTGGAACCAGATTTTAGTTTTACTATGGAGGCAGAATCACAAGTGATAGGCAGATACAACCTCTCAGTTAAATCTGAAAAGGTGAGGCGAAGGGTTGATTTCTTCATATTGGAAAGGATGATTACACTCATGGAACCATACAAAAATGTTTTTAGCAAAAACCTGGAGCACATAAAGAAATACTATGCTGAAAGGCATGCAGAATTAACTGAGAAGTATGGTGACTGGAGAGATCATGAAGATGCTGATTTGGGCTTTAGCTCAGAAGGTGAACCTCTTCCTGAATGGGATTACACAGAAATGCTTCGTCCTTACACAAAGGCAGCTATGGCTGCTTATGAAGAAGAACAAGCATTTCAGTTTGCCAGAACAAGATCATCCAAGTTTGCCAAACAGTATGCTGAGGAGTTAGAAGCTCAACTGAAAGAAGACTATAAGAAACTCAACAAACTGAACAGTGAAGAGCCGAACTATCAACCTTGTGTACTGGAAAAACCCCTCAAAATCAAGGATGGAAAAGAAGAAATCTATGTAGACAACTTTCACAAACTGAGGACCAGTATATTAAAGGATCTGTACTGGAAAGTTGTTGGAACATCTCACAAGCTTGAAATGCTATGTGCATGGGAACTAGAAGTGATCTTTGATCAAAGAAGAGATGAAGATCCGAAACTGGACAGAAAAATGAGAGTAACTCTGAATGTATTCCCTGGTAGAAGATTCAAAGTTGATGAAGGCATTCTAAAATTCAGAACCTATGTCAAAAATCAAGTTCTTTGGCTGGAATTTCAGGATGCATCAAAGACAGTCTCCCCAAACATCAGAGGTACATTGATGAAATTAAAGATGGTGCTATATCTCCTGAAGAAAAGGACTTAGTAGAAAATCTCAAGAAGGCATTGCAAGAAGCTCTCAAAAGAGAGGAAGAATCTAGATATTTGAAGACAGCTCAAATCAAGTTAAGTAAAATTTCTTATTTACTCAGCCTAGAGGAGTAGTTCATTTGCAGTTAGAACATTGGAAACTGTATTTTAAATTCTTTAACATTTATCAGAAATGACATTTTAGCTATTCTGATCTATGTTAGTTAAGTTGTCAGCATGCTTTAGTTGTAAATTTGTTGTTATTGTCCGTAAATACAAATTGGGGGAGATTGTTGGGATTATGGGTGACAGCTTAGAGACAACTTAACTAGATTTCATTATACTTAGTTTTTCACTAAGTAGAACATACTGTCACAGCCAAAGTGTGTTCATGTAATCAAATAAATTACTGTCATGTAATAATTGTATCTCTTGGAAGAAGTTCATACATTTGTTCAAGCCTCAAGTTATACATCAGCACGACAACAAGAATAAATGTCACTGTCACAACATTGATAGTAAAGTTACAAGAAGACAGCATATTGCAAGTCATGACAGTAGACTCTATCTGACAGCAACATTGGCGGAAGCATGAGACAGTAACATTCTCACAGCTTAACAGCAAGTCTGGAATTCCGACAGCAACATTGGCGAGGATTCATACTGTCAATCAAAGAACATTCTCCTGACAGCAGACTTGGCGGTTAAGGTTACTGTCTCACTGAATTATTTGAATTGGGGATTTATCTCAGTCAAACCCGTGACAGTTTAGATGTTCAAGAAACAGATTTGCTGCAACACTCCAAGGATTGTAGCAGACCTGCAAGACTACGACAGAAGCTTGAGAGATCACAAGACAAAGCTCGTCAATTCAAGAGTATGACAAATCTACATCTACTAGAATTGTATTAGCTTGAATAAGAAAGTATCTAGGTTGCTTTACAGATAATGATAGCTCTATTTGTATATCAATTTAGGAAAGTCACATGGGTGTGCAAATTGTAAGGAGCTGCCACTTGAAAATGATAGCAGCTCCACAACCCATGTGATAGAGATGATAGAGCAAATTAGTCTATATAGAGAATCATCTCTCATTCTTTCTGTATAACTCAAGAAACCGAAGCTGGAGAAAACATTATTTTCTCTAGGTTGTAGCAACACATTGCAAAATAAATAAAACATTTATTTTGTGAGAAATATCTTGAATTATCACTTGTGTTTGCATTTCTTCTACTGATAGGTTAAAATCTTTATTAGTGTTGTTGTAGTAAAGATTTGAATTTATCAGTATTGCATTCACCCCCCCTTTATGCAATACTCCGGGACCAACAAAGGGGCTTATCATCAACCAAACCGCAGATGTCAACCCCTAAACTTTAGTTTTATATTTTTAGGGAAAGGAGGAGAGAGAGAGAGAGAGAGAGAGAGAGAGAGAGAGAGAGAGAAACGGCTATAGCCTTTGTTATAAAAATCACTATTAATGATAAGTAGATAGATTGATACATATAAAATTATATATTTCTAATAAAAGGTGCCGTTTTTAATTTTGTATTTTTGAATTAAAGTAATAGTATTCAATTTCCATATCCTAATCTAAGAGCAGACCTATCTAATTTGCTTGGTTGGTTGATAATATTTATTTTTTAATATCAATAAAACCTTAAACATAGGTAAAAAAAACTTAATAATCTAGTAGATAGATTCTAAACAAACAGAGATACTTATTTATTAACAATAAATAATTTTTTTACAAAAAGGAGGGCTTCGGTTATGTACTCTAATCTTAGTTTTGTTTAGTAGCATATCAATGTTGTTTTTAATTATATATTAACATACTTAGATAATTTGAGCCGACAGTAATATTACATGCATGTAACTGTCATATTTTTTTTCGTATTTTTTTTTGTTTCGTGTACAAAAAAAATCGTGTTGTTTGGTATCGTTTTGTGTTCGAATTTTTGGTACACAAAAAAATTTAATACCATTTTCGTGCAAGAACCTGAAGACACATGACATGATTATACACAATACAAACGATTTGTCACTTCTACATAAGCGCTTTCTTCTAATATATGTAGAAAAAATATACTCACTGTTAAAGGAAAATGAATTTCATGTTTTTTAACCCGATAATTAAAATATAAGAACACATATATAATAATGTGATTACGTGTTTATATATTACACATTTGACATTAGTTTCATGTATAGTTCTGTATTTTAACATGTTAGTCAAATGAAAAAAAAGATAGGTGATACTCATTTTCAAAAGTCTTATTTTACGCGTAAGGAGGACAACGGGTTGGGTTTCATCCGAATTTTGTAAAATTCAAACTCATATCAAAATATTTTTGGATTTTAAAAACAAATCCAATCTGTCGAAACCAAATCCATCGGGTTTCAAATTAGATCTGGTTTTTGTGGGTATCCAAAATTAATAATAATGTATTCAAATTTGAAATAACTGATGAAAGCAAACTATATTAATTATATTTATACAATAATAAAAATTCAAATGATTAATTTAATTAAGTAATTAAGTAGTCAAATGTAACTTTATTGTGTTTGTCAATTAAAATATACAGTTGAACAATGAAGAATGCTAAAAGTCTGGTAGCTGACGTCAGAGGAGGAGATTACGATACGGTGGTGGAGACGATGGTCTAGTTGCTTGTTGGTTTCGAGTAAGAGCTGGTCTTTTCGAGGCTTTTCGAAGCATCCGAGTGAGACTGAGTTAGTAGAAAGCTGTTTGTTGATTTTATTGAGCTGTCGAGTGAGTGATGCGAACCCATTTGTTTCTGGACGGTGATTTGGAGGTGCCCATGTGGGTTGGTCGTGACTTTTTCTCCGGCTGAGGAGTGTCAACCAGATGTTCGATGAAATGCCGCAATGAGTTCTTGATCTTGAAGTTGTGATATTTGGTTTACTTGGGGCTGGTTTTGCGGGAGGATTGTGGGTTTGTTGTGTTCGATTAAAAGAACGTCTTCGGGCTCCAATCGGTGTCGACAGAGTGGGCAAGTTGAGTGAGCGTCTAGCCAGGTGTCGAGACATTCGACATGGAATGCGTGTTTGCATTTTGGAAGTAATCGTAAGACTTCTGTGGGCTCGTAGTTTGTTAAACAGACCGCGCATTCTAGTCCTTCCTTTTGGCCTTTGAGTGAACTGAAACTAAAGACTGGGAGTAAGTCTATGATGTTGGGGTCAATTCCGGAGTTTTTTCGATGAGTGTAAGGGTCTATGTTGGTTCTTGAATTGTTGGGGTAGGCATTGCTTGCGGTTTTGCAGTGTTTGATGTAGAGAAATATGAGGAATGTGATGGAGAAAGCTGAGATTATTGCACCTGCAATTATGTGTATGCTTGGTTTTAATAGCGATTTGGTTTTATTCTGGTTCGAATTTTGGGGCAATGGTGATGATAATAGAGGAGGGTTTGAGGTTCTTGAAGAAGCAATGGAGTCATTTTTAGCTTGGGAGAGAAGAAGGGTGGGATTGAGGCAAAGTAAAATGCACAAAAGCCTGATCATTAGGAAAATCAATCAGGTTCTTGTAAGCCCTTATCTATGGCCCTTATTGGCTAAGGAAGAAGAACCCAAACAACCCATGGCAAAACTGTTACTGCTGTTTCACTACCAACAGGGACTCGATTTTTGCGAGTTAATCAAGTCCAACTCAATCAACTCGGGCAATTCAACTCAATCGAGTCAAAGCGGTTCATCTCAGTCAACTTCTTCAAAAACAAGTGTTGAATGTGTGTAGAAAAGGTAAGGAATGTGTGAAGAGACCCCACATCAAAGGTGAAAATTTTATTAACCTCAATTTATTTTTGTTCTAGCTTTTTTTCTAAGTTGTATCATTAAAGTTGTGTCAGTTTACTTGCTCTGGAGATTTGTAATTAGCTCATATTTTCCGGTTTAGGTGCTCCTTTTCCGATGCATGCATTTAGTGTGTTCCATCTGAATTAGTACTGTTTTAATAATTTTTATCTGCCCTTCATGAAATTTAGTATATTGCATGCTTGCGTTGTGCTAAGGTGTTTTATGAGTATTTGTTTTGTAGTATTTGTCTTTGAACTAGATGCGAGAAGGTTATTTGTTTAGTTGTGCTAATGGGATATATGCTTTCTGAAAGGTTATTTGTTTAGTGGGTTCATCAGTATTTCGGCAATAGGGCACTCTTTTTCCCCCTTGAGTTTTTTCCTCACTGGGTTTTACTCTTGTGGGGTTTTAATGAGGCCCTTTTTGCTAGAAATAACAGTGGCTCATCACTTGAGGATCGGGCAGTTTCCGTAGAAGTTTAAGAGGGGGATAGCGAGATTGTTGGCAGATGCTAAAAGCAACAAGGGATTGCAGGTTTAGAAATTTATAGTGTCTCTAGATCGTAATTCTTCATTGATGCGTTCTAAAAACCAACTATAATTAGAACCCCGGTTCTTAATCTATAGTGTCTTTAAAGCGTCATTCTTGACAAATGCGATCTGGAAACCAACTATAAGCATTTATAGTGTTTATAGATCACTAATAATGATTGATGCGATCTAAAAACCAACTATAGATAGAATTCAAGTTCATTTTTATAGTGTCTTTAGGTCGCTTTTAGGGATTCATAACATTCAGTGGTATATTCAGTTGTAGTATGCGACCTAAAAACCAACTATAATCAGAACTTTGGTTCTAAATCTCTGTAGTGTCTTTAGATTGTCATTCATCAGAACTTATTTGATCTACAAACCGCCTATAATAAAACTTTGGTTCTAAATTAGTATAGTGTCTATAGATCATTAATCGTGATTGATGTGATCTAGAAACCAACTATATATAGAACTCGAGTTCTATAGTTTCTTTATAGTGTCTTCAGATCGTTTATCGTGATTGATACGATCTTTAAACCAACTATAATTACAACTAAGGCTGATTAAGTTTCTTATAGTGTCTTTAGACCGTAAATCGTGATAGATGTGGTCTAGAAACCAACTATAACTAAATCACAGGTTCTGAACAGTGATCCTGGAATTGCTCCTTCAGTGTTTGACATAATTCAAAATTGAAGACCAGATTCAGTGGAAGTATGTTCAGCGGTAGTTATTTTGAAGACCGGATTCAATGGGAATTTGTATCAGTGATAGTTTAGTTGGAATTTGTATCCATGATTGTATCATGTCTGGCCTTATGGCTTATTCTAATAAAAATTTTGCCTTAAAAAAAAAAGTAGTCAAATGTAACATATTGTACGAATTGACATACTAAGTAAAATTTTAAATATGTTGAAAAAATATTTCTTCTTATACAACACAAATGAAAATTTTATGTAAAATATAGAAAATTACATCTAAAGTATTTCAATAAAATTTGAGATTGAGAAATAGAAAGTCTAATTACTAAATTAGTATTGACAATTTCTAATGAAATATTTGAATAAATTAAATAAATTATATATCTTACATCTAAAATATTGCATATAATAATTTCAAATTTTGATATTATTTTACTTATGTATCGGGTGAGGGCAATCACCATAAACTCTAATTGTCACTTACTCTAAGAACGAGATATATTGGATATGTTTGGTTGATTGATAATGTTTATTTTTCTATAGTAAATCAATTCACTATTATAGCATACAATTTGTAAAAATGATATTGAACGAACACATTGGAAACTAAATTAAATAAAAATTTCCTTTATAATAACTACATTCCTTTAATGGATCTTGCACAATAGAAATCTCTTCTCATATCGCTTAAACATGTAACCTTTTTTTTACAGACAATCTAAATTCGAATGATATAACGGTCGTGAGAAATATATATGTGTTTATGAATTTTAATTTGTATTTGAAAAATTGATCGTGACCTATACAATTTTTTTAATGAATTAATATAATATAAATTCTAGAAACCCATGGTACTGCACATTTAAATATACCAAAAATCCAAAATAACAAAACTTAAACATTCGAGTGAAATTATCGTTTTTAAAAATAATGATTAAAATAACATGTTCATATTAATTAATTAATAAATTTTACCTTCGGTGCGTAGCACGAGTAGAACGCTAGTGTATAGTTAAAATATAGTTAGTCAATCAAAAAATTAGGAATTATTTTAATAACAATTAGAGTCACTCTTAAATGAAACTCCAATCATATTCTTTAAAACGTTTTCCTTATTTCATTTTCTTCCTACTATACTAATCATAATTAGTTAACAATTCTATTTAAATTTAATAGTTACTTAATTTAACATATCTATAAGATATTTTTTAATTTCAAAATTATTTATAAAAATTTATATTGTAAACTAAAATTAATCAAAATTCTATAAATATTTAATATTAACGGATTTTCATAATATTAAATAATTTATCACTTTTTTTATTTATAATAAATCATAATTACACTATTATAGATAATGAATTAATTTTCATAAATATAGATTAAACCAACCAAAATTTATGACTTAAAATTAAAAGAGTCATATCATTCTCATCCTAAGTTACTTATATTGGTTACTTAACAATTTGATTTTAAATATAACAATTATTTTATTAAAATTTAACATATCCACATATAACATTTTTTTAATGTCAAAATTTTTTTATAACAAATTACAATTTTAAACTAAAATCAATCAGAATTATACAAATATATAATATTAGCTGATTTCATAATATTAACTAATTATCACTCTATTCTTTCAGAATTAATCATAATTGCACTATTTTGTGTAACAGATTAATTTATATAAATATATATCAGAGACATTCCTAAATTATCACTAAAATTATAATAATCAAATCATTTTCATCTTAATTACTTATCTTGATTACTTAAAAATTTATTTTAATTAAACACTAAGATTACTTTATTAAAAATATATATAATAATACCTAAATAAATTTTATATATACTATATCATATTTTAATATTTCAAACCGTGGATCTAAAATCATAAGGTACAATGAAATTTTAATAAATTTATTAGTATAAAATTGAAAACTTTTATAAGTTAAAAAACTTTTACCACATTATTCGAAATACACATTATTCGAAATACACGTTCAAAATTTAAGTTATATAAAATTTTAAATTAAACAATTTTAAAAAACTAAATTCAATAAATTAAAATATTATAATAAATTTTAAACAAATTATCTTCTTACATTTTACTTATGAGTACTTATTAATTATGCATATCTGATAGTATATTTGAATAATCCAAAATATTAAATATATTCTTAAATAGTGGTAGACATTATTTAATCTATAGATTATCAATCAAAAAAATTAAAATCATTACAAAGTCACGTGCTAACCATGAAAAATGAGGAAAACTTATGATTAGCACGATCACGTCTCCATTAATCCACGTACTTACACAATCCTCGCACATGCCATCACAATTATCACCTGGACAGGTGGAGGATATATGCTACAACCAGGTGTCTCACCTACCTAGGATCCAATGCTCATGATACCAATCCCCAAACCCTAATCCTTAATCCATAAATAGATCAAAGAAAGAAGGTTAGAGGTTACATTTTTATATACTCACTCACATACATATATCCTCCACATTTCGGTACTCTAGTTCTTGATTACATATTTCAAACCCGCTCTTATTCTCACGCAGGAGGAGACGTGGGGCTCAAAACCCCTGCGGTACATAAAATTTTACACGTTCGATTTAATATTTGTATTCTATCTTAAATTTTTAAAATTTGATTTGGACGATTTCACGACCCATTGTAAATTAACAAAATAATCTTTAATAAAGTGATTGTTTAACAATTATTTTTCAATTAAATCTATGCAACAACAAAAAGAGAAGAAATTGACGATTTTTTACGTTGAAAATTCTACTGGATTTATGAATTCTACTTATAATTGGTCTTGATTATCAAAACTAGACCGCCAATTCGTTCGTTTCGTATACTTTCGTATCTACATTGCATAGGATTAATATAAAAATTCATAATTATACTTTTTCTTGAGATTCTGAGTGTCTCCATTTGAATAATAATTATTAAACCATCACCAAATTAATGATAATTTTATGAGTTTCGTGTGGATTGTAAAATTATCCAAATCTCATTTTAGATCTCAAGATAGAATCCGAATAGTAAACATAATTTTTTTATATTAATAAAAAAATATGAATATTATTTTTTTTAATATAACATAATCTTAATTATTTATTTTTAAAAATATTAAATTTAATAACTAAAATTATTTTAACGATATAGTGATCATGTCGCTATTATTTACTGGGCACATGACCCCGGTAGACATTCTGCTTTTTGTTACCTACATTTACTACGCATCCTGATATATGTATCTTTGTGCTGTGTTTCAACTTTTAAGGAATAAAACTTCCGCTTTGCTATCTTATTGTGCGGTTAATTCAACTCAACTTGCAATTGGGTAATTCAACTCAAAAAATTTATATTTATATAACTCAAGTAATTAAAACTTGCAATTGGGATACTAAACAAAAGTAAACTTGCAACTTGCTAATTGAATAAAAATAAACTTGCAACGAGGGTACTGAACAAAATTGAGACTGAGAATAAGCAAAATAAACTGATTGAGAGAGGAGAGAGATTGAGATTCAATTAATTTTTTTATTTTAAGAAAATTTGTATTTTTTATAAATTAAAAAAGAGATTAAGATTTAAAATATTTGTTTTATAGTTTTTATGGAAATTCTCAATGGCACCCTTGTATTTTTGGCTTTTACCAATGGTACCCTTTTCCCATTGGTACCTTTCATTATTTAACTGATAAGGCTACCATTGAGAATTTCAGATACTAACATTTTGGTTGATGGAGTGGCATTTTATGGAAAAGCCAAAAGTACAAAGGCACCATGAGTAGAAGTCAATAATGTAATGGTACCATTGGGAAAAGCCAATTGTATAAGAGTACCAAAGAGAATATCCCAAAAATTAATAACATATAAAAATTTTAAAAAAATAATATAATTAGAGATATTAGAGGAGTTATAAGCTAGTAAATTAAAAAAAGATTAAGATTTAAAATATTTGTTTTATAGTTTTTATATATAAACAAAAAATTAAGATTTTAAAATAAAAAATTGAATGTTTTGTTCGGGGCCCAATTGTAAGTTTATTTTTGTTCAATACCCCAATTGCAAGTTTTTATTAATCCAGTAATGTAAATGCAAGTTACGGATAAGTTCAATTATGTAAGTTGCAAGTTCAGTTTTTATTCTGTTAGTTAGGTTAACGGTAGTTATCTAAATCCAAGTTTTAATTTATTGAGTTATGTAATTGCAAGGTTTTTAAGTTCAATTACCCAGTTACAAGTTGAGGGTCAATTTAATTATGAATTTGTCTATTTACCCCTTACTGTGTTAAACGTTATACACTCCAAATATCTAATGTACATTTACAGGCCAAATAGGTTTATAATTTTTAAAATATGTCCATTTTCATTAATAACAATTTAAAATCTTCTCTCTCTTTTCTCTCATCTAAACTCAGCCGCCTCTGTCTTCACTTCCCTCCGGCGGTGGCTCCTCCACTGACCGGAGGCCCGATTTCCTTCTTTTTGTTCTTGTTTTCTTCAATAATTAGTTCATTTTGAGCTTTGATTTCCCTAAAAATCTTACTTGTTAGGTAAGATTGATTTGTTTTCTTAAGATTGGATTTAGTTTGTATTTTCGGATCTAAGACTTCAAAGTATTTTCCGATTTAGTTTTCAATTTCTTAGATCTTAATTTCACGGAGCTCGGATTTCTCGTTCTTCCAAGTGATTTTGGTCTCGAAAGGAGCCCGAGTTATCTCGTTCTTGTGGTTTTGTTCCCCAGATCTAAGGATTGTCGATTTTGTTAGTTTTGAAATTTCTTTTGTATTTTTAGGTTGTTTTTATTCGGTTCTTGGATTTGTATTGATTGGGTTCTCTCCGTTGTGAGAGTTTGATTTTCTCTCCTTTGTGAGAGCTTGGTTTTTCGCTGCCTTCTTGTGAGCGGGGTCTTGATTTAGTGATGAAAGTTCGTATGGAATTGCAGTGTTGGTCGATAGCTCAAACGATAGCTCCATCGGGGCATGCTGAAGTGAGTACCAGTAATCCAACGAGGATGCACGAAGTGGGTACTTGTATTTGTATATACTTTATCTTCAAAATATCGTTTAACTGTCTCTTTAAGAGAACAGGCGATTGCAATTTACAGTTTGTTCGACTCGATCATTGGTATAGATGCCGTACGGCTTTTTATTAATGAATTAGCACCTTTGTTCTTCAAAAAAAAATATGTCCATTTTCATAATTTTTTTTCGAAAACAGATTATTACTTTCCGCATTTAATTTTTATGTTCAAGAAGGTACCAAACGGGAACTATATTTGAATAAAAATTGGCTCCCACTAACCTAAATGGCTAGCTCCGCCGCTGGTTATGATGTGCCTTTTTTTACGGTAGCCCGTAGGCGTGCAAAATCCTACTCCCTCTGTCTCTGAATGTATTAATACAAAATTCAATATATTAACGATCAAAAGTGTGCGTTGGCAAACGTGTTTTTTCAAACAGGAAACATATTATGAGACGGAGGGAATACAAAATTGACTCTCGCAAAAATATCGGTTTTTCTGACATTGTTCTGCTACTGTTCCACTACCCACACTATCCATGCGGACCATGCCTTTCTTATCATAGGTGCTTAAATTATTTTTTTAAGAAAAAAGTACAACTTTTTAAAATTATCACTCCACAATAAAGTGATCGCATGTAACCACATATAAAAATAGTTCTATTTTTGTTTTTATAAAGATACCTAGGTCGTACATAATTTGACAATTAGGCGTCATTTATTAAATCTGAATAACATTTTCTTAACGAGTGAAAAATCTGGATGAACAATAAATCTGGATGCTGAACAAGTAATGATGTTTGGTAAAAAAATCAATACCATTTGAATAAAAAAACTTATTATTTAAATAATTTAGTATTATTTTTTAATATTCATTATCATAGTATTGCAACTCGTACATAATAGATAAATATAATTATTTGACCAAAAAATTATTATAATTTGTCCTAATAATACACATTATTCTAATTAATTTAATTGGTTGTCCATAAAAAAATCATATGTTTACAATTCAGAAAAAAATTATGATCATTTTTATATATAAATATTTGTAATAATTTTTTCATAAGAAAGAGATTGTAAAATAAAAGAGCAAATAAAATTAACTAGCATAAAAGAAATATTACAATTAAGGAGTGATGATAGATGCTAAAGGCCCACTTTGATCAAAATCTGAATGAGGGAGGCTTGATTTTGTAAGATGTAGTTAAGAAAAAATTAGGTCTCGTCCAGATACCAAGTCAAACAATCTTAATGATAGAAAAATATCTCGTCTAGCTATATTAGTTTCATCCAGGTATTAACAAATGAGCCAATGTTTTTTTATTGAAACAGAAACTAATTAATCAGTTTCATACTGAAACTAGTTAATGATTTGGAACAAACTGACTAAAAAGCGAGATTTGTACAAAAATTGTACCTTAGTTAATCCTATGATTCATATAGATTCATTATCAGATTTTTTTTTAGTGTAATTTTTTATCATTACTTTATGAATATAAAGTGATTTGATAATAATGAAATTTTGCATTTTCGTTATTTTAAGAAAATAATCTGTTTGGATCCCTTTAAGCTAGATATATTGGATGAACGTAAATTCATATTTATATTAATTTATTTTTTCGGATTTGGATTCCTATAGAATGAGTGTTGGAATTTTATAAACTAATATATATTATAATTTTTTAAAATTTCAAATTTCGAATCGATTATTTGATTTTTTTTTTCAATTTTTTAAATTAAATTAAAATCTTGATATAATTCTGCAACTTCTTGAAATAGGAATAAAATAGCTAATTAATAATATCTAAAATTTAAAATGCAAACATAATAATTATAATGAAAGTTTAAAATAAAAGACAAATTTAAAATTTTCCTAGACTAACAATGAATTAAAAACAATAACGTTTTATAAACTAATCAAACCATAGATATTAAAATAGACAACATATCACATAGATACACTATTAGAATTTAAGATATAATATTTATTTCATTTTTCATATAATACATGTATGTAATATGTAATATAATATATAATTGCATCGGATTATTATGGACCGTATATCATCTTACATTCATATTTAATTTATTTATCATCAAAAATTTTAAATTATACTAAACTTATTTTTATGACAAATCTATATCTATTAGAAAATTTTTGGATCTTTCTTTCATAACAAATCTATATATCTATTAAAAAAATTCGGATGTTATTCAAAAAAAAAAAAAATCGGATGGAACCAAGTCAGATTTCTGGTGATCCGGTCCAGGCCTACTCCAACTGTCCAACACATGCAAAGCCAATCCAAGTAATTTAGGAAAAGTAATCAATAATGCCGTCGTTCTAGATACCGCCTCGTCTAAGTAGTAAAAGACTTTTTTTAACAATATAGAAAACTTATAATGCCAAATGTCTCGACATGTTGGATCTGTTTGACACAACTTTTCTTAATTACTTATGGACATATTTTCGAATAAAAAATTTATATTTTGATAATTTTTTTATATAAATATTTAATGTATATTTAAGATTCAATAAATTGTAAAAATAAGTTGGAAAGATAAAAATCTCTAACTTTATCTTAAAATAAATTAACTTATTTTAAAAAAAAGTTTTCCCAACATTAGTTGTATATAATAATGTGACTCCGAATATTAGTCAATAAAAGAAACCGAGTCTCTAGGCTCTTTGGACCAACCATGTCACTACGACAAGTTGACAAGTGACATGACAACAATTTGTGGAAATGTGAGTTTGTGACACGTGTTTTACCAAAGACTATGTAACGAAATTGAAGAGTAGGTTCCAACGTAAGTTTAGGTGTTTTGCTTTTAATTAATTTGAATGATATTTATAGTCTATCTTTTACGTTTTGTTTTCTAGAGTAATAATTGAGTGCAAACACCATGGTTCTAAAAATCCCCGATTTAGTCGATTAATCTCCTGTAAGGTAAACAATTGATTCAATTTTTGAATCCGAGTAATCTTGTGAATTTAATTAAAATGATATGTTTAATTGTAAATTAGACTAATATATTAAATATTATTATAATATCCGATAATACTCCGATTAATCCGATTACCCGATTAATCAAATCGATAGCTCAACCGATTTATACCGATTACCGATTTTTACAACCATCACACACACAGGTAACAGGTTTGCTCCAACTATTTAAAGTCCCTAAACTAAATATATAAAATTAGCTAAACTAAATATGAAATAAGGGACTTTTACATGTCGAAAGACATGCATATAAGATATTGTGTACACAAATTTTTTTACTAAAAATAAATAACAATAACAATTCTAACATAAATTAAAGATCATGAAATAATATGATAAAGATGCTCCAACAGTATGATATATTCTGATCTATACTATTATATAAATTCCGAAATATTGAAAATTTGGTACATGTTTTTTGGTACTAAGTGAATTTACTTATCTACCCTTCATTATAAAGAAACATAAATACACATAAAATAAATAACAACATAATATAATTAATGGTAATTAGTCGAGATAATACCTTTTATAAACACCTAAAAACATCAATCGTATCATATCTTTCCGTCATTCATATTTTCTTTCCAATTAAAACACGTTATAATTAATGATAATTAGTCGATTAAGATAATAAAATTAATGGTAATTAGTCAATTGCCTTTTTCACATTAATATAATAAAATTAATGGTAATTAGTCGATTGTCTTTTTCACATTTACTTTTAGTTGAACATTTTACCTTTTATAAACACCTAAAAACATCAATCGTATCATATCTTTCGATCATTAATATTTTCTTTCAAATTAAAACATATTACCTTTTTAATTTAAAACAAATCTAAATTAATGATAATTAATCGATTACCTTTTTCACATTTACTTTTAGTTGAACATATTACCTTTTATAAACACATAAAAACATCAAGCGTATCATATATTTCCATCATTAATATTTCTTTTATAATTAAAACACTAATATAATAAAATTAATGGTAATTAGTCGATTGCCTTTTTCACATTTACTTTTAGTTGAACATATTACCTTTTATAAACACCTAAAAACATCAATCGTATCATATCTTCCGATCATTAATATTTTCTTTCAAATTAAAACACATTGCCTTTTTAATTTAAAACAAATCTAAATTAATGATAATTAATCGATTACATTTTTCACATTTACCTTTTTCACATTTACTTTTAGTTGAACATATTACCTTTTATAAACACATAAAAACATCAAACGTATCATATATTTCCATCATTAATATTTCCTTTATAATTAAAACACTAATATAATAAAATTAATGGTAATTAGTCGATTGCCTTTTTCACATTTATTTTTAGTTGAACATATTACCTTTTATAAACACCTAAAAACATCAATCGTATCATATCTTTCGATCATTAATATTTTCTTTCAAATTAAAACACATTACCTTTTTAATTTAAAACAAATCTAAATTAATGATAATTAATCGATTACCTTTTTCACATTTACCTTTTTCACATTTACTTTTAGTTGAACATATTACCTTTTATAAACACATAAAAACATCAAGCGTATCATATATTTCCATCATTCAAATTTCCTTTATAATTAAAACATGTTACCTTTTTAATTTACAACAAATCTTACAATCATTAATATATACCCGAAAATATCACATCATATTTCTCAATTATTAATAAAATATATTAAAAATCGTATACATTGTTTATAAAAAGGAAATATTAATATAATATTTAAACATGAGTATATTAAATTATATTAAATACAAATTAAAAAATTATTAAAATAATGATTATAAAAAACGTAATTATAATATTAAATAAAATTTATAATATAATATAATAATCTCGTGCATTGCACGGGTTATAAGCGAAACATTGAAAGTTTTGGTACCTGTTTTTTGGTGCATTGAAACATTGATCGATTCTTCAAAAGGTTTTTCAAGGAACACTCCTTTAACGGCACCACTTTTGGTTCGTACCGTATTTTGATTTCATCTCTATAATCCTATTTTTACTATAATTCTATGTTATTTTTAAATAAATAGAAATCATATTGTAATTATAATTCTTTTATTACAACTTTAAATAAAAAAAATAGTTTCATCCCTAGAATCATATTCCATTACAATTCTATGTTATTTTTTAAATAAAATAATAAAATTGAAATCCTATTATAATTATAATAAAATTTTTTATCATAAAAAATTGAAATCCTATTATAGTCATAATACAATTTTTTTTATCATAATTTAGAATAAAAAAATAATACGACCAATTTTCCAAAAGATTTTTCAAGGAGAACAACTAGAACATGTTTCTATACACTACTCTAGAATATTCTTCCCTACGATTATATGTTATTTTTTTAAATAAATATAATAAAATTGAAATCTTATTATTATTATTATAATTCTTACATTGTATTAGCAAATTTTTTTATTATAACTTATAATAAAAAAAGATTACGATCAATTATCCTAAATATTTTTCAATGAAAACAACCGAAACGTACTTCCATGCACTTCTATTAAACAATTTAAGTTTATATTTTGTTAATCGCATATGCAAACAACATAGTTCTTTTTATATTTTTTGTAATATAATTTTGTAAATATTTAATTAAATAAAAATTAGTAATTATTTAACATAAATCTTCGAGGGAAGCACGGATTAATTTTAGATCTTCTTACACACCGTAATTTACCGTACCTATTGGTTTTTCAAGGAGAGTTAATATGAAAAAATAGTATTTAATTATATCTCTTTTATTGCTAATAACAAATTTAAGTCCAAATATCAGATAAAATTAAGAATATTCAACTCTTTTAATTATCATTTTCTGTTTGTGATAATTAAATTGAACAAAATTTATGTATTTTTCTAAAAGAGTACTTGGATAATTATCTTTATAAAGACTTACAGCGTGTTTGGCTAATGCTCCTTAAAGGAGTTTGAAGCTTTAAGTTAGTTTTGCTCTGTTTGTTTACTCCGACTTTAAGCCGGCTTTAAGTTAAAAAACTGCTTTAAGTCATAAGTTACATTTAGGTACTTTTGACTTATGACTTATGACTTGTAATTTTTTTTTTTTAATTTTTAATTTTTCACAATTCTTGTAAAGCTTAAATATCATGAATTTAAAATTATTTAAAGTCAAATTTCACTTTAAGTCAAAATTATTAAACCCCCATTTAACTTTAAGTAAAATTACCCAAACACTTTTATTCAACTTAAAGTAAACAACTTTACTTTCTCCTTTAAGTTAAAAATACCTCCATTAAGTCAAAAATAACTTATTTTAAGTAATCCCAAACACCCTCTTAGTCTCGTCCTTCATCGTTAAATTATTAAAAATTAAATATCCAAATTTAAGGTAGTAAATTTTATATACATTTTAAAGTTTAATAAATGACAGGAAAAAATTAAGGGTGGCCAACCCATGTATATCGTTTATGAAGAGTACTTGGATAATTTTGTTTTATAACGTGGCAAGGTGGCAGACCTCTGCTGTAAACTAATTCCAGTTGGTTTTGTTTTTTGTGAATTGGGCTGCTATACTTATTACATTGGGCCCATTAGTTTCCAAAAAGAAAAAAACACCAGGTGATCTCTTAAAATTCAGACTCTTTTATTAATCTTGTGGAGACTTTATAAATCACTCTATGTTGTAAATAATAAAATTATGTGGATGTCCTTTGACCTTTCATGTACAAAACTTTTGGCCTTTCACTTCTAATCTTTTGGCTTTTCAATTCTAGACTTTTAGCATTCTAAATTATTGTAACTTATGTCATGTAAAGCCTATAAATAGGCATTGATCTTAAGGATGTAAACACACCAATATGTGAATAATAGAATGCTCTCCTCCTTTTCTATCTAGCTCTCTCTAGTTCTCTTGATATATATTATATTACTTAATATATAACACGTTATTAGCACGACATGCTCTAACTGAGAAGAATTACAACTACTTTGTGAGAAGAGCAACATCGGAAGAAAAGGAGGTGCACCCACTATTTGGAAAATCAAAGATTACATAAAAGAAGGTTCATCTATATACCTTTCTATAATATCATGATATTTGCCTTGTATGTTTTCTTTCTTATCTGTATAATTATGTGCATCTGATTTGTTATATGTAAGTGGACTTTAATATCACTAGTTGATTCAAAACTTTTAGTACGTATAATCTTATTAGCATTAATTTATAATATGCAGACTAAAGAAACAAAAGATTGAATTCAAACTACTGTGTTTTCTCTGTCTTTATAATCAATCTATATTTACTCGGTAGATTGAATTCGATCTACCATATCACTACGATACACTATGAATATTGATTGCAAAACTGATTTCTTATTAAATTTGTATCTGATTCGTTGTTTGTCGGAATATTATGATATTTTTGCCTCTTTGGAAAGATAATGTGATTATCTTCGATTTCTGTTCTTTAAGTTTTCTGAAATTCTGCTTGCAAGTATGAGTTTTCTACAACTTTTTGTTATCTGCCAGTTCGATTTCGAAATTGTGATATCAACTAGTATGAGTTTTCTACAACTTTTCTTATTAAATCGAATAATTATCCGAAAATTGTGAGTAATATCATTCTGGAAAGGTATTTTCATTATCTTTGATTGTAGTTCATATTCTTGTTGAAATTATGTTGTTAAACATTCCAAAATACCATATTACTAAACTGATCAGAGGCTGATTCTGTTTTGCCAGTCCGCATTTTCATTGTTTCTGAATTCGTTACTTCTCCGTTTTTAACGAGTCTTACCATTCTAGAAAGGTCTCGGAATCCTCTACGAGTTCTGTGTTTATACTTTTTCATTTGAGTTCATCTTTACAGAGTAAATTACTATTCTTTGAGACTGGTCAGATCTGAGATCATAGTGTTTGTCTACCTAATTAAAAGTAGACAACGTATTAAAGCTAAGCTTATAGCGAAATGGATTAATTTCATATATGTGCTCAATGAAAATTACTAATATTAATATGCCTAATTGTTAATTATGCATGATTTTCTTGATGGATTAATGTTATCAACTTATATGTGCCCATGTCAATATTATGTTTTTGGTAATATTTGTTGCATTATGCTTATTTCATAAATTGACACTGTTTGGAATTATATTTTAGTGATAATGTCAAATCTTACAAAACTCGAGTTCAATGCACTTGATTTCACCGACAAAAATTATTTGACATGGATTCTTGATGCTGAAATTCATCTTAGTGCTATGGGTCTTGGTGACACCATAAAAGAGGGAATAAAACTTCCGAACAAGATAAAGCAAAAGCTATGATCTTTCTTCGCCATCACCTTGATGAAGGCCTAAAAATTGAATATTTAACTATTAAAGATCCATCAACTCTTTGGATGGATCTCAAAGAAAGATATGACCACCAAAAAATGGTGATACTCCCAAAGGCTCGCTATGATTGACTACACTTGCAAGATTACAAAAGTGTGAGCGAGTATAACTCTACCATGTTTAAAATTACATCTCAATTGAAATTATGTGACGAGAATATCACAGATAAAGATATTCCACTTTCCATGCCAATTATATGCTCTTGCAACAGCATATCGTGAACGTGGATTCACAAAATATTCTGAGCTGATTTTTGTCTTGCTTCTGGCTGAACAAACAATGAACTTTTGCTGAAAAATCATCAAGCACATATACAATTTTGAAAAATAAAGAATATTTTCCCATCTCATATTAGCTAAATCTAATGTAAATACAATATCGGGTGCATCAGATATTATTGAAGGCTCCGGAAGAGCAAGTATAGTGTTGCCTAATGGTACACATTTATTTATTGAAAATGCCATGTTCTCCACCCGATCAAAAGGAAACCTTTTGAGTTTCAAATATATACGCCATAATGGCTATCATATTGAGACAACAAAACATGAGCCATCCAAAGGGGGAGTATTGTATATATTGGATGTCTCGTTACATTTTCTATATTAAATGCTCTGGACGAGCAGGTATATTATTTCATGGTATTGAGTGAAAAAAAAATTCTAATATTATTGATGTTATTAATTATACTCTCCCAAGTGAAAAAGAATCGAATATGCGGTTATGATATATCATATTACACAGAAAAACCGTTGAGATATGTATTCAAGTAAATCAGAAGTTTACTGATAACTTTATAGTTGGTATGACTAAACCATGTCGATTGTATAAAAGATGTGAATATTAATTGAAATTTATATGGACGTTTATCGAAGAACTAGAAGATTCTTCTCAAAATATATGTTAATAAGGCAAAATTGATCATGAACTATATGGTTACATGTCTAGTTGTTATATACTCACAACCTGAAGTTTGTGAGCCTGATTAATCAAATCAAGAATATGCATTTGGTGAGTCTACTACTCAAGTGCTCAATAAAATTTATCGTCCATTGAAAATTGTTGAATATATTGTGGCTCATTTTGATTCACATCTAGCTATCTAATTAATCATAATTTCTCCCCGTCTTGAACAAATTTTTGGTCAGCTCAAATTGTTCCACCACAACACTGAAATCGATGGTTAAATTGGATATACATTATAAATGAGTGGTTATTAGTTTGGTACCATCTATATGTATATGTTTATGACTCGGTCCAATGTGTTTGTTTTCCCAAAATCAGGGGGAGAAGCTAAATAGCTGGTAATATGTTGGTTATCATTGCCTCGTCTTGATCCTCATAGTAAAGAATATGAACCAGAAGTTCATTTATTTAATTTTTAAATTGTTGCCAGACATATATATATATATATATATATATATATATATATATATATATATATATGCTGACCTGAAAGAATGACTATATTACATATACCAGCTACACATGCTCCAAATAAATATGTCCCAGAAGGACAACCTCAAGAAGCTAATGTGTCTAAAGAACGCCTGAAGCGTGATAGACCAGCGGGTTCCATAACAAAACTATATATATCCTTAAAAGTAAAACGGAGCAGTGATTGATGATGGCTAAATCGAAAAGTGGATAACTTTTGAATGATCTCCAAAATAGATTTTAACTTTTGAATGATCTCCAGAAGAGATTTTAGACATGAAAATGATGAAGGTACCTGAAAAATTGTGAGATCTCAATAAATTGTGTCATGTCTAGAATAATATGGAACCATTAATCAAATCGACGTCGACAATATGAAATTTAATACTTGAGGTTATGGATAATAACAAGGATCAGAAAATAATCTCTTTTGAATTTAGAAAAGATTGGCCAAAGATATAAGAAAAATGATTAAATCGAGGCAAAATCTCTTGCAAAGAGAAAAAATATTTGGACCTAAAGTCCGCATACCTGAAGTTGTGAATGTGGCACTCTATAAGAAATATTATCTCTTTAAAGTAGAGAAATATTTTTGGAACTGCAGTTTACCTAAAAATGTCATATCAGTGGGATATGAGTAGATATATGTGTGAAAACGAAAGATAAGCTCAATGATCTTGTATTGATTATGAAGATATATTATCTTGTGGTGGATATAATTATAAGATCGGTAAAGTTTGGCAATATAAGATTGAGTATGTGAACATTTTACAAGACCCACTTGACATAATCCTGGAAGGATATAAACTGCTGGAAGCAGTGAATTAAATTCTCGAGAATTAATCAAATTGTGAATGGATATGGACCAGAAGTCCAATATTAAATTATTCCGGAATGAGATGTTTTATGCATTCTAAGATTATAGGTGATAACTCATAAAAATCTCTGGCCAGAGTGGATGGAAATTAGAATGTGTTTCTAATTGACATTCGAATGAGTTTCACCTCACAAACAAAATACATTGAGATTATTAGTTTGTTTTCTAAGTTGTGATGTTGACCTATTATTTTAGAACTTTTCTAAAGCAATACACATTTTGTGGGAGAAACATAACTTCTTTCGTGAAGGAAGATTACTCACCACTGAGGACTTGAAAAGAAAATTATTGGTCCTAAAGTACCAACATATCATATTGCAGTAAGATACTAATTTATCTTGCTAATTGTACATGTCCCGATATAATTAATTAATTTACTAGAAGACTTTAAAGCATGTCCGATTTGAAGGAATGAGAATCTTAAAGGTACATAAGAAAAAATTGATCTCCACTAACCTGATGATTAAACCGATTTTGGAGGTGCTAAAGGTTTACTCTGATTCTCATAATTTTGATCTCATATTAAATATGTGCTATTATATGGTGGAGATATTATTATTTTGGCATGCTATGAAATTAACAATTGCAGGTACTTCTTGAAATGATATTGTTATTCTAAAACTTATGAAGATTGGTCGTATTGGAGATTCGATAAAACACAACAAGATGTGATTTATTATGGATCGAAGCTCTACAAACTTGATAATGTGCTGGCTACACAACTCAAAAGATTCATTGGTCAAGGCGTTGTGAATAACTACATTTGAGAAGTTTTTAACTCATCAACTCAAAGATGTTATGCAATATTATCATGAGGGGGAGACTATGCGCGCTGCACTCTTTTTTCCTTAACCATGGTTTTTCCCATAGGATTTTCCTGGTAAGGTTTTTAATGAGGCAGCTTCATGACGTGCGCATTATGGAATAATGTTCTTGTTTCCTTAACTTGGTTTTTTTACCCACAGGGTTTTTCCAGTAAGGCTTTAACGAGATATTATTTCATATTACTGATATCCAAGGGGGAGTGTTGTAAATAATAAAATTATGTGGATGTCCTTTGACCTTTCATGTACAAGACTTTTGGCCTTTCACTTCTAGTCTTTTGGCTTTTCAATTCTAGACTTTTAGCATTCTAAACTATTGTAACTTATGTCATGTAAAGCCTATAAATAGGCATTGATCTTAAGGATGTAAACACACCAATATGTGAATAATAGAATGCTCTCCTCCTTTTCTATCTAGCTCTCTCTAGTTCTCTTGATATATATTATATTACTTAATATATAACACTCTAGATATAATATAAATTATTGAATTTTAGTAATTGGTGCATTTTCAACTTTAACAATATTTTTATATTCATTTTTAATTAATTTTAAATTATTAAAAATAACTTCAACTCATAAAAATATATAAAAAAAAGCAAAAATTGAAAGAATATATTCTAATAATTTATTATAAAATTTATATTATTATATAATAGTTGAGACATTTATAATTCACTCCTAAATATAATATATATTATTGAATTTTAGTAATTAGTACATATTCAACTTCAATATTAAATTTCATCACAAGGACAAAGATTATCGTTTTAAAAGATGTGAATTTACGATTTTAGCTTATATTTTTAAAAATTAAAAAAATATCATCATTTAATAATATTGTGAAAAGTAGTGAAATTATGGTAATGTGGGAATCGAACCACTAACATTCTTTTATCAAATTAATGTTATAATCAACTGTACTACACTTAATTATGAATTTTATTTAAAAATCATACAAGATAAACCACATCTTCTCTTATTGTCTCATCCTCTTTTATTTTAATTTTTGAGTAAGTGAAATGTTGATTTATATCATTTTTAGAATATTAAATAAATGAAATTATAAAAAATATTCTAAATATTGAGCATACTATACAATTCTCTTTATCATTTTAAATTATTGATATAAAAATAAAATTTTAGATTATACATAATGTAACCGAATCCAAAAAAGATTTTCTTACATGCGCCTCAACGTAGATATTAAATTATTGAAATAAAAAATTTAATTTAATTTTAAAAAATACGTAAATTTTAGTTATCAAATCATAAATTATTAATAATTGCATCTCATAACTTTTAGGTAAATAAAATTTTAAATATTTGAGTCGTATTAGAGGATTTTGATCAACTGACTATTTAGACTTTCAATGATTTAAAGGTATGATTGGTCTAAAAACATAAATATTAAAACATATACGAAAAATAGTTTAAATTATGTTAAAAAGATGAGAACTCTAAAAATATGATTTATGTTATATATAAAAAAAATAACATAGTTAACATTCAAATTAAAACAAAAAAGGTATAATTTTTTGAATCATAAATATTACAAAACTACAATAATTAAAATTAGTTTATAGCTTACTTTTAATTTTTTAAAATTTGTTTATAGTATAGTATAATATTATAAATTTCAATTTTAAGATGTTATTGAAAAAATTCGAATATTACATCTTTATATATAATAATTTTAATTATTAAATATAAATTAATAATTGTAAAAAGGTAACGTGTTTTAATTAGATAGAAGGTAACATGTTTTAATTAGATAGAAATATTATTGATTAAAAGATATGGTATGATTTATGTATTTAGTTGTATATATTAATGATTGCAAGATTAATTATAAAGTAAAAGGTAACGTGTGTTAGTCAGAGGCATGCCTGTTTACAACAAATAACAAGCCTAATTGTTTGTAATGCTTTGCATTACTTACATGACCTCTTGACTGACGGAACCTCTAGTTGTAGAGTCTCTACTTGTTTTGTACTTGTAATAGGCACCAAATCCTAGTTGTGTAACTGTACTTATAAAGTCAAGAATAATGCTTAAAAGAAGTTCCAAGGTTCATGCCTCAAGCAAGAAGATAAAGACTGTCAAATAATCACAGTTGGGATTTGATGAAATGAAGAATTTGCCTAAGTACCAATTCGAGAAGTATATTTGTCTATTCGAGAAGTCTAGCATTCGAGAAGTCAGGGATTTGATATCTCAAGACACTATTCGATATCTCTGAATACACTGTTCGATATCTCATTCGATATCTCAGAGATTCGATATGTCTACTACTCTATTCGAGAACTCAAGAAGTCAACAAGTCAAAGTGGTATTCGAGTTCTCAAAGAGTCAACAAGTCAAAGTTCCATTCGATATCTCAAGGACTCAGAAAGCTATTCGATATCTCGAGGATTCGATAAGTCAAATGTTCTATTCGACAACTCAAGGAATCCTGATGGAAAAGAGCTATTCGAGAAGTGGTTCGATATGTCAATATAGCAGTGTTCGAGAACTCAGAGTTATCGATCAAGTCAATTCTAGTTCTCGAATCACTTACTTAGTCACTTCTCGAATACATTCTTGGAGACAAAATACTGAAGGAATTGTACAAGTCAGAAACCTGCAACAAGCCAATGCACTTTATGGACCACAATCTATAACGTGCTCTGGAAAGCCTACAAGGAAGCTTGGAGAGATATAGAAGAGACAAAGGGCTAAAAAAGTGGATCTGAATAGGCTTTGCAAAGTCAAATCTGTAACCATTTGGACACTTACTCAAATAGGATAGACAGACTAGAAAGTAAATTGTTTAGCTACCTCATTTGTAGTAAGTAGGTTGTATCCATGTTCTATAAGGATACAACCTCACTTCCTTAGTCATTAACTTTTGTGAGTCAAGTTCTTCATACACTGTAAGCTATATCTCTCTGAGAAAAATGAAGCTGAGAATACTGTTTGCACTAAATCACGCAAGCGTACGTGGTCACAAGTAATACAGATAGAAGTCAAGTTCGTTCCCACAGAGATCTGGTTATGGTTTCAATTCAGTTCATGCACCTATGCAACAATGTATGGTTATTATGCACTGCTAAGACAATTAACAATGATGGGTTTTGATTATCTAAATCTAACTAAAAAGCAAATTAACAAACTAAGAATTAACTATCTAACAAGAATTGAAATCGAATTACTTCTGCAAGATAAACCATGGAATCCTAACTTCATTAAATACTTTGCTTAGATCTGACGCCTTTAATCACTATATGCAATGGTTATGATATCTGATCGGATAACACGAAACAAGTATACGCTACTTCTCAGTATACGAATACCAAACTAAACATACATCCACAAAAGAGATAGAAGATGAATAGACACCAATTATGCTTAGACCCTATATGTCTATAGAATTTGAAAACATAACAGTTGAAGAGCAAGTTATCCATAAAGATCACATAGGGCAATATAAGTATTCTCATCTCATACTACGAATCATATTGATAAACAATTATGAACCTATGCTAGCATGGCAAGTTCTAAATCTCAAGATCCACTTTCACTTCACAAGAGATTAACAGATTAGATGTTAGCTACACATCTAACAATTAAGCACAACCATACGAGGATATCAGATATACATCACACACAGATCTGTAAAGCATCAAGATACTAAAGCTCCATAAATAAATCCGTTAGAATCCCATGACAACGATTAGTTCATAATCGAACCTCTCGTCATCATGGGATCTGATGAAACCATGATAAAAACAAAGTATGAAAAGATACAAATAAATCTAAGTAATTGATATGTAATGGTTCTACTCCTACTGATGATGATCTAATTTTACAAGGGTTGGATGTGTTTATATAGGCTCTAGACATCTTGCCCAACAAGAAAATACCAAATCAGAATTATAATAGAAGTACGTTTCCTAAACTGATTCTGATTTAAAGGGAAATTCGTAGCTGCCTTTTCTTCAGTAATTCTGGAACGTTCCAGCAGCAATTGGGCCTCTGGACCACTTTAGAATGATAGAGAATCTCGTTATCTTCGCGTGGACTGCTTACGGGCCTCAAACGGAGTTGTAGAACTCAAGATATGGCCAAAATAGTAAAAACTGTAATTTTTCAGCACCGCGCGCATGCAACCTGCGCCCAACAGTCTGTTCTTCACGCAAATTGCTCCTACCCGGCGCAATTTGCTCCTGGGAATCCTATCCCAAGTTGTGGAAAATCTCCCAGGCTTCGCGTGGGCAGTAAGATCGCTGAAAACTGACTTCTAGAACTCCAGATATGTCCAAAATAGTGTAGACTGCGCAACCGTCTCAGAAATCCGAATTTTAATTAATTTATTTTCCAAAAATGATAGAAGCATCAACCTTAATCAACATTCTCGTAAATCTGCACAACTAAACAAAACACATCAAAACCACCACAAACTTGAGTCCAAGACAATCAATTTAAGCCGATATGGAACGCTCCAAGTGGATATAAACTCCACTTATCAAATACTATCACTTGTATTCACAGATTGTAGCAACCTTTATCTAATAATACATTAGATTAAAGTGATATTGTGTCTTGTGTTGTTCTTTATCCGCACCTACACCTTGCACACAAAAACACTTATCTGCTACATAGACTCGAGATAAGAAAAGTTCAAGAATCCATTCACCCCCCTCTGTATTCTTTTACCGTATTCAGTACTCAACAAGTGGTATCAGATAGGGCTGTTTATTCAAAAACAGAAAAATGATCATGAGTTCGAATACACCAAAGACTACAGGAACGGTGAAAGTCCCTAAATTTGACAAAGAGAATTATAACCTCTGGAAGATAAAGATGTAGTTGTTCATCAAAGCATCTCATCATTTGTATCCTGAGATTCTTAAGAATGGTCCATTTGTTCCCCAACAGGAGATTCCTGAAAAGACTGTTGGAACCACTACTATTCCAAGATCTTATGTGGCTAAAGATCCACCCAAATGGACAGAATCAGAAAAGGACATGGTTGCCCTTGACAGTCACCTCATGTTGCTGATTATAGATTCCATGGACATGTCAATGTTTGCAAACATTGCTTCATGTACCACTGCCAAAGAAATGTGGGATCACATTGAGGTGTTATGTGAAGGAACTGATGAGGTCAGAGAAAACAAGAAACAGATACTGGTCACACAGTATGAGGCTTTCATGGCATAGCCCAAGGAAAGCATTACTGAGATGTTTGAGAGATTTCACAAACTAGTTACCGAGTTGCAGATGAATGGCAAGGTTTACAGTACCAAGGAGTTAAACATGAAGTTTCTGCTATCTTCACCAAACCATCTAGAGCAAAGGGTCATTTCTCTAAGGGAAAGAGATTTGAACAAAGTTACATATGATGTGCTCTATGGGGTTTTAAAAACTCATGAGCTTGAGTTGCTTCAGAATAGGGCTATCCAAGCCAATCAAGGCAGAATGATAAACACATCATGTGCCTTTATTGTCAACAAATCTATTCAAGACCTAGAAGCATCTACAAGCCAATTAAGGATAGAGGAGGTAGTAGAAGAAGAAGAAACTGAAGCTAAGGTAGGTGAACCTGTTGAGGAGAAGGAGGAAGATGAGTTCTATACTCTTGAAGAACTGGATGGGATGGAAAACACTTCATATGCTTTCATGGCCAGAAAATTTCCAAACATCAGATTTAAGAGGAATCATCCCTTCAAACCTAAAACCCAAAACCATTCATTCAACAAGAGCAAGGCACCTGTGAAATCAAACAAGAATAAGTTCAAAACCAGCCATGTGGATAGGTCATCTGTAAGGTGCTATAGATGCAATGACCTAGGGCATTTTGCCAGTGAATGCAAGATGCCTAAAAAGAAGGATATAGATTATCTTGAGCTCGAAGCTAAGTATGAGGCCCTTCTGAAAAAGCAGACACAAGGTAAGGCCTACATAGCTGAAGGGAAGTGTTGGGATGATTCTGACCGTGATGGAGAGGAACAAGAATTTTGCAATTATGCCTTGATGGCCAATTCCAAGGATGATACATCTCCATCAGACCCTCAGGTACCATCTCTCACTACTATAGACATGTCTGTTTCAGAGTATAAATGCATGATTGAACAACTATCTGTTGAGATGTTTAACATTCATACTAGTATGACTGCTGCCAATGAAGAGATTACTAAACTATCTACTAGAAATGAAATGTTAATAAAAAAGAATGAGGAACTTGAGCTAACTGCTATGCAAGTAGAAAACCTTAAGAAAGAAGTTGAATATCTGCAGAATAAGGTTTTGTGTGCTAGTCAGGTTGAAAAGGCTCTTAGGGATGAATTAGCTGAAAATGAATTCAAACTGAAAACTTTCAAGAAATCATCTGGTCTAGTGCAATCCTACTGTGAGAAAATTGAAGCAAAACCCAAGGCGGCTATTGGACTTGATTATGACACTCTTAAACAGAGAAAAGGCTATGCTATCATTAAAGATGACACAGTTGTTCATGAGGAAGTGCCTCACATTTTGAAAAAGGCTGAAAATCTAATTTTTAAGGAATCAACATTTGAAATTGATGAGGATGCCTTACTCATCAAACAAATGTTGAATGATGAGGATGAGGCACAATCCAATGAACAACAAGCATCTTCCAAGAATGAGAGTGTCAAGTCAAAAACCAAGGAGCCAGTAGGCGATAGGATAAGACCCAAGAAGTTTGTTAAGTTTGTTTCAGCTGGAAAGAGTGAATCAGAGAAGAAAGTGACTAAGAAGAAACAGAACAGAAATGGCAAGTTAGGGATTAACAAAGATAACAACTATGCTTATATGCCTAATGCCCCTAGGAAAACTTGTCAGAACTGTTTCAGTACCAATCATTTAACTCATGCATGCAAGAAACCTGCTGGTAGTGTGTCTAAACCTTTCTATGATTGTTCTGTGCCTCTAAGACATAGAGATGCACCATTTTGTGATAAATTTGACTGTATGCCATGCAATATGAATGTTATGACTAGTTGTTTCAATCTGAGAAGGCAATTCATTGATGGTTGTATCAGTCATAATTCTCACACACACTACACTAGGTCAAAGTCTTCGAGTCCTCCTAAAGCTAGGAAGGTACCTCTGTCACCCAAGTCTGAAACCTCAGGTTCTAAGACTTCTAACAGTGACAAGAAGACTAATGCCAAGAAAGTTGACAAGCATGTTGTTTATGATAAAACTGTTTTTAAGTCACATGGACCCAAACTTGTTTGGGTACCAAAGGAGAAGTAATACCTTTGTGTTTGCAGGGCAAAGAGAGTGAAAAGAAGGTCATGTGAATTTTGGACAGTGGATGCTCAAGTCATATGACTGGTGATATGCTCAAATCCTGTTCTAAGATTTATAACCTATGGCTCTGATACCATTTCTGTAACACCCCCTAATCCCTTATCAGGAATCTGGGTCGTCACAACCTTAACCATACACATACATACCTTTGCGAAATATTATTCACCTGCTCAAAACGTTATCTACAGCAATATACAAAATAACTCCATACTTTACTCCACAGGTTATAGTCTTAGAACATAACATAAATCCTCAAAGGTTATTACAGAACAGAGTATCCTCCAGAATCTTATTACAACTTATACTTAGAGTTATTACAATACTCAAACCTTCATTTTAAAGCAACGACATACAACCTTACGACTCTAAACAGTGAGTCTACTAAACACACAACAAAAGTCCGTCCAACTTATTCCCGGCCTTCCAGCATTTTATCTAACACTTTGGATCATCTCTAGGACCTTTCCCTTTAGCAAAATAAGATGCCGAAGCCTCACCTCTTTTGTTTCGTGCTGTATCATTAGTATACAATAGCAAGAATGAGCCAAAAATTGCCCAGCAAGTTATATACACAAGAATCATATATATATATATATATACACCAACAAAACTTCTTCAAGAAATGAACCCCAATATTTTCTTTAACATACTGAAATTTACCCGCAAAAACTGAGTAAGGATATAATATTCATACTGCAATTAATACCCGCCTGTGGTATTAATTACACTACTGATGGACTATATTCAGGAGATTCTTATCCGCTGGTCTGTAATGGATGATCAGTCCATACATCTTGCAATTTACTACCGGTAGAAGGATGATCCGCCTATCACACCCTAAGCCGCATCCGGGCTTTTATACACCTTTGTTGGGCTGGCCGCCGTACCAGTCTCTTACATTATCTCTAGTCCAGAACCTGGGGTACCAGAGTACCCCTGACCACCTTCAATACTCCTCATCTTAGATGTCACGTATAATTCCACGTGCACCTCAATATACTCCTTATCTTAGATGACACGTATAATTCCACGTGCACCTCAATTCATGGTAATTATTATCGTTCGGAAACAATCGAACGATTAATACTTCCAATAAATCACTCTCCTCTCGAAATATAAGAGGAAAAATATGAATGACTGCTTTGATCATGGATTCGAATAAAATGATCCAGATCAAATCTCTCATCACCTCCAATAATTAACAATATAGTTTCTCTAAACATTTATCTCCCTTCGAGTACGAACAATGTACCTCGATACTTGTCCCAATCATATGGACCAATAACTCTTAGACATATTACTATACTTATATACTATCCGGATAACATTCACAACAATAATATATATACATGCATTCAATTGCATCAATATCCGGTATTTGAGTAACGAGATGAAATACTTGCAACTTGTAAAGAAAACATTTGAACTGACATATACCATATGTTGAAACATATACACTCTGAACAATAGAGTAGGGTTTAGTATACTTGCCTGGTGCTCCGGAGGTAGTAGGGGCTCGTGGCGAAGTCCGATAATCTAAACAAGTTAAGAAAATACGCGATTAATCCCCTATACGATTCACTTATAACTCGACTCTTAGATACTTAAGCCAATCACAAACAAGGCACTAAGGGGTCCCCCTAGACTCGTACTAGGTCCATGCTAATCGTCAAACACTTAAGTCATAAGTTTAGTCCGAAATCGATCCTCCCATTCATGTTGTACTTAACCATTTATAACTTCTTTCTTTACATTAATACGTTGCCTTGATAATCCTTAACAAGTTTCGTGTTTTAGTCGACTCGAAATTCCTCTTTTAACTAAGCCAAAACGCATGGTCAAAGTAGCACATCTAGAGTTGACTTTCCTGAAAATTATTATTTCTTGACTCGCACTCCAACACTTTTAATAAATCACTAGAAACCTATTTAAATACGAAACCACCTCTAAAATCATCTTTGGTATTTGTAATATTTATCATAAAAATTTTGATTCAAAAACACGGGTCTAGATAGGTGAAATGTATTTTCGAAGTTGGGTTAACTCCGGATTCTTACTATTTGCACCACTTTTACTAAAACATTCATAACTCGATAACCGTTAACTCAAATGATGCACCGTTTTCGCGTGCACGATCTAGAGAATTTCTAGAAGATAACCGACTCAAGATTTGGCTCTGGTCAGAGGACTCATTATTCGGAATTTTACAAAACAGGGCAGTGGATGGTTTTGGTGAATAGTGTCATTCCTTTAAGGGCTTTTCCCTCGCGCAACCTCGTCTAACACATTTTTATAAAACTGAAAAATAATCCTTTGGACTCGAAACCTTCGATCATACTTTTCTAACTGACCTTATTATTTATCCTCAAAATATCATTCTCTAATTCCATTTTTAAGGGTCTCAAACATAACCACAAAGTTGGTACTTTTCTGCGACATCATTCTTCGAACAACTTTCACTAAAATGGTCATATCTCCTAAACCGTAAACTCTTTTGACACAATACTTGCGGCCACATAAACTAGACAACAATATCTACACAATATGATCAGTGGTTACCCTTTAAACATGATTAAGGTCTCGGATGGCTACTGTCAACATGGTATGAAAATTTTGGGCATTACGACGGCTCTAAATCGAGCATTTCCATTTTGTAACTCCTCTAATAAGTCACACAAAGCAACCCATACTCTAATATTACAAAACAACCATCATACTAAGCCCCTAGGGCCAGTGGTAAGGTCCTTTGACCACCATTCAACATAAACATCTCAAAACAAGGTTAAACAACCATATAAACTCTTAACATGAACACATCTTTACACTAACATCAAAACTCCACCAAAACTCATATAAATAAAAGGTAAAGTTGAGGTTTATACCTTCCTTGATACTCTCACAACACTAACAAAGATTTGTACACCTTATAATAGCCTTGGGTAGTCTTAACAAAGCCTAAAAGCCATGAACAAAACATGTAAACAAACTTAAAACACTATTCAATACTATTCATCACCATCTTGTAAAATTGATATAAAATTGAAAAATAGGAGTTTGGTTCTCAAATTTTTACCACACCTTCTACTCTTCAATGGCTTTCCTTTAAGCTATAGATCATCAAATTTGAGTGGCTGGAAGTGGCCCGAAGGTTTTGCTAAAAAGGAGCAGAATTTTGTTAAAGAAATGGTGTTCTTGGCTTTCTTGATCTTTTCTTTCTCTCCCTCCACTCTTGACTTGTCAACTCTACTTTTGATGATAATATCTTGATATTATCAGTTGTTATGGTTGTGTTCAATACCTTGGTTCTTGTGCAAGGTGTGTTTAAGAAGTTTGGTTGATATTTATTATGTTTTGGATTTGATTTAAGTGATTTAAATCACTTATATCCTAAATTGTTTTGTTTTTTAATCCTTGAATTAAATCTTTTAATCCACTTGATATAATTCTCTTGATGATCAAGTAAAATATTTAATCTCGTTATGAACTCAATCCAAATTCCATAATTTATTCGTTTTATCACTTAACCTCGTTATAAAGTTCTAGCAATTCCTAGAATGCTCATTATACTAACTAAGGGGTTTCTTTCTAAATCATTAAATCACCATTAATAAAATAATAAAATATCAAATCCTTGAATCCTTGATTTAAATAACTCACTTATCTTGGTCGTATTGGAATGCTCCTCACTGCCCGGTCAAATAGTCCATAAAAATAAAGTTGGAATTTTTGAATTCCGATCGCGTTTACATACACTTATTTACCTCGTAGATTACTAATATAACTTCGAAATATCCATTTCATACCCCGTACATAGGGTGACATGAAAAATTTTCTTAGTCCCCAAAATCACAATTCATTCATACTTTCACTATTCGTCCATGCAAATCACTATTCATCCCTCAAATGAAACATTTTCTCAAGTACAGAAATTTGGGTTATTACAGTCTCCCCTCCTAGAAAGGATTCCGTCCTCGGAATCAACGTAAGCACCAACTAAGGCTGTTTATCTCGTACTCTAATTTCCAATATCTTCTTATCACCTTTACCAGTTCTATGCTCCCATATCTCGATTATAAACCCTTATGCTATATCGTCTATTCTATTTCCGATACTCCTCTCCCGTTCTTTATCATACCTCTATGTTCACATTGGCTCATCATTCATATACGTATTTACAATATTAACTAAACGTGTACCTGCCATCTCGTCCACCTCCTTTATGCCATCGGCCAACGTCATATTAAAAACTCGTGCGGTTGATTGGATGCTATTAGCACCACCGCTTTGTCGTGATGCAGCTGGTCCCGTCGCAGACGCTTTACAGTCTCTAGCGATATGACCCTCCTTTCCACATCTATAGCAAACTACTGCCTTCCTAGGACAATCCCTCTGATGATGCCCTTCCTGGCCACATTTAAAACACCTGCTCCCTCCTTTGGAACATGCTCCTGCATGCTTTCTCCCACAAGTCTCACATTCTAGTAATAGAGAAGATTGAGTCACACTTCCCTGTCTGCCGCTCGGCCCATTATTTCCACTTACTGTCGAGTTAAACCCATGCTGACTTCCTAATCTCTTATAAGCTTGGTTTTGGTAGGTTCCCACAGCTGAATTTCCCCCTCCCCAGCTTTCTGCTTTCCTCTTCTTCGAATTCTTGTCCCCCAGATTGAAGTCATCGTCCTCCTCGATGATAGCAGCCTTCTGTACTACCTTACTATATTCTGTTAACTCAAATGGCTTCACTTTCTTCTGGAGCCACGGTTTTAGGCCATATTGAAACCTCCTAGCTCTCTTCAGTTCCGTATCTACGAAATGCGGAACAAACCTAGACAATTCTGAAAATTTTGCCTCGTACTCCGCTACAGTCATATTGCCTTGCTTCAGCTCTAAAAACTTTATCTCCATTTGCCCTTGCATATAGTCAGGGAAATACTTCTCTAGGAATAATTCCTTAAATCTCTCCCAAGTCACTATTCCTCCTCCCTCAAAAACTCTCTTAGCTTCCCACCAGTAATTAGCCTCTCCTTTCAACAGGTACCCGGCAAAGATAGTCTTCTTACCGTCTTCCACATCTACTATTTCAAATGATTTCTCCATTTCCTTTATCCATGCCCTTGCCTCCACGGGGTCAGCTGTTCCTTTAAACTCTGGCGGATTTAAAGATTTAAACGCCTTAAATGCAGCAGCCGTCTGCTTCGCTTGATTGGGTGGTGGCATATTCTGGTCACGATTAGCATTCTGACGATAAAACTCATACATTTCTTCCATCCGTACATTCTGCTGGTTATCTCCCGGGTTACCTTCTTGGTTATTACCTCCCCCTTCATTATTTCCACCTCCAGTGGACCCTTCATCAAGATTACTTCTCGGGTTTCTCCTAGGCGGCATTCTTCTGCAATAAAATATAAATCTTTTAGCATCTTACTCAACTATACTTCAGAAAATGTAAAAACTCACATTATTCCAATTCCTACTATCCTCATATAACCCTCCTATTCCTGTTCTAAGATTTATAACCTATGGCTCTGATACCATTTCTGTAACACCCCCTAATCCCTTATCAGGAATCTCGGTCGTCACAACCTTAACCATACACATACATACCTTTGCGGAATATTATTCACCTGCTCAAAACGTTATCTACAGCAATATACAAAATAACTCCATACTTTACTCCACAGGTTATAGTCTTAGAACATAACATAAATCCTCAAAGGTTATTACAGAACAGAGTATCCTCCAGAATCTTATTACAACTTATACTTAGAGTTATTACAATACTCAAACCTTCATTTTAAAGCAACGACATACAACCTTACGACTCTAAACAGTGAGTCTACTAAACACATAACAAAAGTCCGTCCAACTTATTCCCGGCCTTCCAGCATTTTATCTAACACTTTGGATCATCTCTAGGACCTTTCCCTTTAGCAAAATAAGATGCCGAAGCCTCACCTCTTTTGTTTCGTGCTGTATCATTAGTATACAATAGCAAGAATGAGCCAAAAATTGCCCAGCAAGTTATATACACAAGAATCATATATATATATATATATACACCAACAAAACTTCTTCAAGAAATGAACCCCAATATTTTCTTTAACATACTGAAATTTACCCGCAAAAACTGAGTAAGGATATAGTATTCATACTGCAATTAATACCCGCCTGTGGTATTAATTACACTACTGATGGACTATATTCAGGAGATTCTTATCCGCTGGTCTGTAATGGATGATCAGTCCATACATCTTGCAATTTACTACCGGTAGAAGGATGATCCGCCTATCACACCCTAAGCCGCATCCGGGCTTTTATACACCTTTGTTGGGCTGGCCGCCGTACCAGTCTCTTACATTATCTCTAGTCCAGAACCTGGGGTACCAGAGTACCCCTGACCACCTTCAATACTCCTCATCTTAAATGTCACGTATAATTCCACGTGCACCTCAATATACTCCTTATCTTAGATGACACGTATAATTCCACGTGCACCTCAATTCATGGTAATTATTATCGTTCGGAAACAATCGAACGATTAATACTTCCAATAAATCACTCTCCTCTCGAAATATAAGAGGAAAAATATGAATGACTGCTTTGATCATGGATTCGAATAAAATGATCCAGATCAAATCTCTCATCACCTCCAATAATTAACAATATAGTTTCTCTAAACATTTATCTCCCTTCGAGTACGAACAATGTACCTCGATACTTGTCCCAATCATATGGACCAATAACTCTTAGACATATTACTATACTTATATACTTTCCGGATAACATTCACAACAATAATATATATACATGCATTCAATTGCATCAATATCCGGTATTTGAGTAACGAGATGAAATACTTGCAACTTGTAAAGAAAACATTTGAACTGACATATACCATATGTTGAAACATATACACTCTGAACAATAGAGTAGGGTTTAGTATACTTGCCTGGTGCTCCGGAGGTAGTAGGGGCTCGTGGCGAAGTCCGATAATCTAAACAAGTCAAGAAAATACGCGATTAATCCCCTATACGATTCATTTATAACTCGACTCTTAGATACTTAAGCCAATCACAAACAAGGCACTAAGGGGTCCCCCTAGACTCGTACTAGGTCCATGCTAATCGTCAAACACTTAAGTCATAAGTTTAGTCCGAAATCGATCCTCCCATTCATGTTGTACTTAACCATTTATAACCTCTTTCTTTACATTAATACGTTGCCTTGATAATCCTTAACAAGTTTCGTGTTTTAGTCGACTCGAAATTCCTCTTTTAACTAAGCCAAAACGCATGGTCAAAGTAGCACATCTAGAGTTGACTTTCCTGAAAATTACTATTTCTTGACTCGCACTCCAACACTTTTAATAAATCACTAGAAACCTATTTAAATACGAAACCACCTCTAAAATCATCTTTGGTATTTGTAATATTTATCATAAAAATTTTGATTCAAAAACACGGGTCTAGATAGGTGAAATGTATTTTCGAAGTTGGGTTAACTGCGGATTCTTACTATTTGCACCACTTTTACTAAAACATTCATAACTCGATAACCGTTAACTCAAATGATGCACCGTTTTCGCGTGCACGATCTAGAGAATTTCTAGAAGATAACCGACTCAAGATTTGGCTCTGGTCAGAGGACTCATTATTCGGAATTTTACAAAACAGGGCAGTGGATGGTTTTGGTGAATAGTGTCATTCCTTTAAGGGCTTTTCCCTCGCGCAACCTCGTCTAACACATTTTTATAAAACTGAAAAATAATCCTTTGGACTCGAAACCTTCGATCATACTTTTCTAACTGACCTTATTATTTATCCTCAAAATATCATTCTCTAATTCCATTTTTAAGGGTCTCAAACATAACCACAAAGTTGGTACTTTTCTGCGACATCATTCTTCGAACAACTTTCACTAAAATGGTCATATCTCCTAAACCGTAAACTCTTTTGACACAATACTTGCGGCCACATAAACTAGACAACAATATCTACACAATATGATCAGTGGTTACCCTTTAAACATGATTAAGGTCTCGGATGGCTACTGTCAACATGGTATGAAAATTTTGGGCATTACGACGGCTCTAAATCGAGCATTTCCATTTTGTAACTCCTCTAATAAGTCACACAAAGCAACCCATACTCTAATATTACAAAACAACCATCATACTAAGCCCCTAGGGCCAGTGGTAAGGTCCTTTGACCACCATTCAACATAAACATCTCAAAACAAGGTTAAACAACCATATAAACTCTTAACATGAACACATCTTTACACTAACATCAAAACTCCACCAAAACTCATATAAATAAAAGGTAAAGTTGAGGTTTATACCTTCCTTGATACTCTCACAACACTAACAAAGATTTGTACACCTTATAATAGCCTTGGGTAGTCTTAACAAAGCCTAAAAGCCATGAACAAAACATGTAAACAAACTTAAAACACTATTCAATACTATTCATCACCATCTTGTAAAATTGATATAAAATTGAAAAATAGGAGTTTGGTTCTCAAATTTTTACCACACCTTCTACTCTTCAATGGCTTTCCTTTAAGCTATAGATCATCAAATTTGAGTGGCTGGAAGTGGCCCGAAGGTTTTGCTAAAAAGGAGCAGAATTTTGTTAAAGAAATGGTGTTCTTGGCTTTCTTGATCTTTTCTTTCTCTCCCTCCACTCTTGACTTGTCAACTCTACTTTTGATGATAATATCTTGATATTATCAGTTGTTATGGTTGTGTTCAATACCTTGGTTCTTGTGCAAGGTGTGTTTAAGAAGTTTGGTTGATATTTATTATGTTTTGGATTTGATTTAAGTGATTTAAATCACTTATATCCTAAATTGTTTTGTTTTTTAATCCTTGAATTAAATCTTTTAATCCACTTGATATGATTCTCTTGATGATCAAGTAAAATATTTAATCTCGTTATGAACTCAATCCAAATTCCATAATTTATTCATTTTATCACTTAACCTCGTTATAAAGTTCTAGCAATTCCTAGAATGCTCATTATACTAACTAAGGGGTTTCTTTCTAAATCATTAAATCACCATTAATAAAATAATAAAATATCAAATCCTTGAATCCTTGATTTAAATAACTCACTTATCTTGGTCGTATTGGAATGCTCCTCACTGCCCGGTCAAATAGTCCATAAAAATAAAGTTGGAATTTTTGAATTCCGATCGCGTTTACATACACTTATTTACCTCGTAGATTACTAATATAACTTCGAAATATCCATTTCATACCCCGTACATAGGGTGACATGAAAAATTTTCTTAGTCCCCAAAATCACAATTCATTCATACTTTCACTATTCGTCCATGCAAATCACTATTCATCCCTCAAATGAAACATTTTCTCAAGTACAGAAATTTGGGTTATTACACATTGGGATATGGCAAGTTAAAAGTTGGAAATGTCATCATTGAAGATGTAGCACTGGTCAAGGGACTCAAGCATAATCTGCTAAGTGTTGGTCAGTTTACTGATAGAGGATTCAAGGTGGATTTTGACAAAGATGAATGTTTGATCACCCACAAGAAGACTGGTGATTTTGCTCTATCTGGAGTAAGGAAAGGAAGCCTGTTTGTAGCCAATATGGATTCTGCAAACAAGGACAAAATTTGTTGCTTTTACTCAAAAGCATCAAGTGAAGATTGTTGGCTGTGGCACAAGAAACTATCACACCTGAACTTCAAAGCCATTAATTCTCTAGTCAAAAGAGAGTTAGTGAGAGGCATGCCCACACTTGAATTCTGTCAAGAAGGAGTGTGTGAGGCTTGTCAAAAAGGAAAGATGAAAAGATCAAGCCACAAGTCAAAGATAGTGACATCAATAACCAAGCCCCTACAACTCATTCATATGGATTTGTTTGGGCCTGTCAATATTATGTCACTAGGAAGAAAGAAGTATGCCTTGGTGATGGTTGATGACTTTACAAGGTATATATGGGTGGAATTTCTGGCATCAAAAGATGAGGCTCCACAAGTAATCATTGAGCATATAAAGAAAGTTGACAAGGAAGCAAAGGCCAACAATGCAAGTGTGATTACACTGAGAAGTGATAATGGAACAGAGTTCAGAAATGCCATACTTGAAGCATTCTGTAAAGAGAATGGTATCTCTCAGCAATTCTCAGCTCCAAGGACTCCACAACAAAATGGAGTTGTTGAGAGGAAGAATAGAACTCTAATTGAAGCTGCTAGAACAATGTTACTTGATGCTAAGATGCCTACATGTTTTTGGGCTGAGGCTGTAAGCACTGCATGCTATATCCAGGACAGAACCCTCATCAACAAAAACACTGGAAAGACACCTTACAACTTGATGACTGGAAAGAAGCCCACTCTAAAGTATGTTCATACTTTTGGAAGCAAATGCTTTGTATTGAAGGATAATTCTGAATATGTTGGAAAATTTGATGCAAAAGCATTTGAAGGAATTTTTCTTGGCTACTCTATGGAAAGAATTGCATACAAAGTTTATGTCATCAGTCAAAAGAAAATTATGGAAAGCACAGATGTGACATTTGATGACAGCAAACTACCTGGACTAGAAGAAGCCAATGATGAAGATAAAGATCCATTGAAGTTTGATAATCTAGATGATTCTGATGAAGAGACTGAAACTGAAACTGAAACTCGAGTTCAACAGACTCAAGTGAATGATAATACAAGAGAAGAATTTGTGCCAATCAACAGTGGAGAAACTAGCATCCAAGACACACCTGTGAGTAGTGGCAACCTCACAGAGGGAGAAAATCAGGATGATGATTTGGATGATGAAGCATCTTCAAGAATGAGAAACCAGGCTGAGCACTCAATGAAATGGGATAGATCACACACTGCAGAGCAAATCATTGGAGATCCTAATTCAGGAGTAAGGACTAGGAGAGCAACTCAGAATGAGTGTCTCTATGGTTGTTTCCTATCTCAGGTGGAGCCTAAGAAACTTGATGATGCACTGCTAGATCCAGATTGGATTATTGCCATGCAAGAGGAGCTGAATCAATTTGAAAGGAACAAAGTATGGGAACTTGTACCTGCACCAAAGAATAGAACCATTGTTGGAACAAAGTGGGTTCTGAAGAATAAGATGGATGAAGATGATGTAATAGTAAGAAACAAAGCAAGGTTGGTTGCAAAAGGATACTCTCAACATGAAGGCATTGATTATGATGAGACATTTGCCCCTGTTGCTAGATTGGAAGCCATCAGAATATTCATGGCATTTGCTGCTCATTCAAACTTTAAAGTGTATCAAATGGATGTCAAGAGTGCATTTCTGAATGGAGAATTGGAAGAAGAAGTCTATGTGCAACAACCACCTGGCTTTGAGGATCCATACTTCCCAGAATTTGTCTACAAATTGCTTAAGGCATTGTATGGACTTAAGCAGGCTCCAAGGGCATGGTATGATACCTTATCACAATTTCTTCTTGAGAATCAATTCACTAGAGGCACACTGGACAAGACACTATTTTACAAGAAGCATGGTGATGATCTTATCCTAGTTCAGATCTATGTGGATGATATCATTTTTGGTTCTACAAATGAGAAGCTGTATGAGAAATTTTCTAAACTCATGCAGAGCAGATATGAGATGAGTATGATGGGAGAGTTGACATTCTTTCTTGGGTTGTAAGTCAGTCAAAGGAAGGATGGTATCTTTATCAGTCAGACCAAGTACATCAAGGATTTATTGAAAAAGTTTGACTTGGAAGATTGCTCACCTGCAAAGACACCCATGACCACTGCAACTAAGTTGGATGAAGATGCTAAAGGCAAGAAAGTAGATATCTCAGTCTACAGAGGCATGGTTGGTTCTCTGCTCTATCTCACTGCAAGTAGGCCAGACATCAAGTTTGCTACATGCTTGTGTGCAAGGTTTCAATCAAATCCAAAAGAATCACATTTGGTTGTTATAAAAAGGATCTTTAGATATCTGAAGGGCACTCCAAACTTGGGTTTATGGTATCCTAAGGACACATGGTTCAATCTGGTTGGTTATTCTGATGCTGATTATGCTGGATGCAGAGTGGATAGGAAAAGCACCTCAGGTAGCTGCCAGTTTTTTGGACAAAGGTTAGTCTCTTGGTATAACAAGAAACAACAATCTGTGTCAACTTCTACAGCTGAGGCTGAATACATAGCTGCTGGAAGTTGCTGTGCTCAAGTGCTTTGGATTAGAAATCAACTTAGAGATTATGGACTTGTGTTGGAAAGAATTCCAATCATGTGTGACAACACAAGTGCAATCTCTATAGTTGCCAATCCTGTCAATCATTCTAGGACAAAGCACATTGACATCAGATATCATTTCATAAGGGAACATGCAACTAATGGAACCATTGAGTTGCATTATGTTTCTATAGATAAACAACTAGCTGATATATTCACTAAGCCATTAGATGAAGCCACCTTCACAAGGTTGGTTAGTGAGATTGGAATGCTGAATTCTTCAGATTCTGGCTAGGTGAATACAGCATCTAGATTGTTGCAGCAGTAAACACTTACTTTATCTAAATTCTCAATATTTTTGGAGTAAGTGTTGGCTGAAATATGATTTATAAATATTTCAAATCTGTTGCATATTTGGAAAATCATATATTCTTGTTAACTTGAAATTTCTATGAAATTTTGAGAAAATCACTGTTTAATTTGCTAGGATATTCTTGAATGAATATGGCTGGTAAATTTTAAAAAGATAGTGAAAATTGAGTTTCTATGAGTATATTTCGACAAGTCAGACTTCTCAATTGATTCACTATTCGACATCTCTAACAAGTCTCATTAGAGCACTCTCGAGTTCTCGAATAGAGTCTTTTAGAGTTCTCGAATAGAGGTTTTCTTGACTTCTCGAATATAGTATTTTAGTTCTCGATTGACTGAGTTCTCGAATACTATATTTGAGTTCTCGAATCATTTGAAAAGGCTGATTTCTCGCTGAATTTTAACCGATTTTGGATTTTTATTTAGAATTCAGAATTACTCATAAAAACATATTTTACCTAATTTAGATTTATTTCTAAGTTAGATAACTGCCAGCTGTGAGTTTCAACCTGCTTGAGTTATCGAATAAGCCTTTCTTGACTTATCGAATAGTTGTTTTCTACTTCTCGAATGCCTGACTTGTCGATACATAACATACATCTAATCGACAATTCAAGTACTTCATACTTATACAATTTCACATCTATTCGATTCATTTCATTCGATTTCTCAAGCATCTAAACTCCCAAAACCTCTGAAACCCTAACTGCAAAAAGCTAAATTTCTTCTTCAACCTTCAATTTCTCCCCTCTCTCTCTTACACAAATGGCAACAGTAACGTTCAACACCAATTTCATTGCTCTAACTAGTGATGTTGAGGCACCCAACGCCAACTTCAAGTGCTTTGTGAAGTGGATGTCTGAATCATACATCAAAAATGCTCTATCTGTTAACCAAACTCTGTATCTAGACATTCTAGAATAGTTCTGGAAGTCTGCTACAGTGGAGGTGGTGGCTCTTGACTCTACAATAACTTCGTACATAATTTACTGCAAGATTCAAGACAAGAATATCACCATCACCACAGAAGACATGAATGAAGCACTTGGGATGGGCACCAAACAAGAGGTGTATGACCCACTAGCTACAAATGCTGAATTGGAAGACTTCTTTGATTTCATCAAATATGCAGACAAAATCAGTCTTGGGCATCTGAATAGGAAGCATTTGAGGAAGGAATGGAGCTATGTGTTTGCTACACTTCTTCAAGTCTTCACTGCAAGAAAATCCAGCTATGACCAAATCAGTTCACCTGCACAGCAGATAGGCTATGCCTTAGCATATGAGAAGAAGATAGATGTTGGCCTTATCATTCTGCAGGAGCTGTATGAGAGACTTGGTAAGAACTCAGCCAAGAGAGGTAATGAAATTTTCTTCCCTCGTTTTATTCAATCTGTACTTAACTTCTTAGATAATAAATTGATTGAATTAGATGGGATGAATAAAAATAGAATAGGCTATCCTAAATCCATGACCAAACTCATTTTTGGTAATTTGGAGACTAGGAATGATGTGGATGTAAGACTGAACTTAACTCCCCATATGGAGAGTTTGTTTAGGACTTACCCCCACAACATGCCAACATTTGACTCAAAGTCACAGTTAGCACAACCCAAGCAAGTAGGACAAAATGCTAACCCAGGGCCTGCTAACCAACCCTCTCAACCAAACACTCTACCAAACACTGAGCCAACTGCATCAACCTCTCAAAAGGGTGATGTTAGTAAAAAGGAGAAGAAGAGAAAACAGGTTGCTTCTGCACCTTTAACCATCTTGTCTCAAGCAGCATTGGCTGTAGAGTTAAAAAGTGAGGCACCTGAGTCACCCTTTATCAGGCCAAAGAAGAAGAAAACTAAAACCACCTCTTCAGTCACACAAATGGCTGAAGTTGTAAAATCAGGGGCAAACAGTTCACTAGATGTATCCTCTCAACAGGGTACATCTATAGAATCAAGCATCCTCCCCAATGCATCTATCTGTACAGAGTCAGCACATGGGAGTGATAAGGCTGGCACAACACTGAGTGGAGAGCACATCACAGTTGAAACTCCCTCTATCTCTCAGGGGGAGTTGCCAAAATCTATTCCAGAAGACACTTCTCTTCCAGAATCTACCACTCAAATTTCTTTGCAGCCTGCAACTCAAGCAATTGAGGAGCAAGGCATTGATCATCAAGAATTCTTTTCTCTTGATGAGCCAATAGATTCAAGTGACTTGGTGCATGACACCTTGTTCACCACCCAGGACCCACATTTAGATGGTGAGGGAATGCATGCTGGGGCATCTCCTAATGACACCATCACAAACACAGAGGTTCCACTAGTTTTCACTAGAGACTCTGTGCCTGTGTCAACTGCTGGTGTATCTCATCCCACTTCTGTGGAGACAACAGTAGTAGAGTCAATCCATCCGGTTACAGAAGTTGCATCTGTAACTGAGGAGTCTAGCTTGCCTAGCTCTAGCTCTGACTTTATGTCACAATGGCTGAAGCCTGTGCACCATGACAGTGCTTCAGGATCAGGGTCTGTTCCACAACAATTGACGATTGAAGCACTCCAAAGCTTAATTGTGGATCAGATCCCTGAGTTCACAAAGATTGCACATCACCTCCTCACTGCCAACCTGCCCAATCCTGACTATGAAGCTATACTCTTGTGCTATAAAGAGGATGTGGAGCTACACCAGGCCAAAATCATAGATGATACTGAGAGAGAAGGCAATGTAGATGCCTGGCTTCAAGGAAAATATGACATTCCTCTCTCAGAAGGCCTACAGTACCTCAGAGAGGAGTACATCACTTCACTAGGGTCCAATGCCAAATCTCTTACCCCTAGTGATGTGTATGAAGCAGTAAATGACAGTTACAAGGGAATTCTCAAGGCTGCACACTACCTTGGCAAGGGTCTAAAGGCAGAAGTCACAGAAGTGTGTACAGCCACAACCAAGGAGGTGCATGAGATAAAAAGGGTTTTTGATTCCAAATTCCCTCAACTGGAGACTGTGGTCAAGGACATTCTAGCCTACAAGTCTAGCTGCACCAAAATGGACAATGGCTTGGCCCTTCTCAAAGATTCTGTCACAGGGCTGGGGCATAAATTTCAATCTCTATCTGATCAAACCACAGACTCAAATGCCATGCTGAGAACAATATTCAAGAATCAATATGGGGATAAGCTGGTAACTGAGGTCCCTGTGCATGACATGACCAAGTATGAAGTACAAAGACTCAAGGATCAATCTATATCTGGTTTCAAGCACTGAGTTATTCACCAAGGTGGATACTCTGGAAAAGGAGGTGGTCAATCTAAAGACATCCAATGCTCAGTTGACAGACACTGTTGCTGCCCTCAATGAAAAGTTGGACATTCAAGCCACTGCCAATGCTGATGTTCTTTTTAATCAACAACAGATGCTTTCTACCATAATGAAGCATATGGGACTCCCTCTACCTGAAGCCTCTTCCAACCCAAAGGTCACCACTACAGCCTCTGTGCCTGACAACAAGCCTAAGGGGGAGAAAAGGACATTAAGGGACTCAAAATCTAAGGGGGAGAAACCTAAGGAGAAAGGTCAACCAAGAACTACTAAGTCAAATCAGTCTGAGAGATTAAAGGCAGCATCCAAATAGGCAGCATCCAAGGAGGAAAAACTAAAGAAAGTGGCTGTAGATGAAGAGGCCAAGATTCCATCTATCCCTCCATCTGAAACAGAATATGAATTTGACATTCCTGACATTGCTAAGCAATCTCTTCAAGGTGAACCTTCAGAATTCAGAAATGTTCTTACTCAAAGGGTATGTCAAGAAACTGCAAACTCTAAATTATACCATGACATAACCTTTCTGAAGCACCTACATGAGCTGAGAAGAAGGGCAAACTTCCACTACTTTGACTACATCAAGCTTCTTGTGCAAAATGTGTTCCTAGTCACTGTAGTGAGAAGAGAAATTGTCCAAACTAATCCTTATGCCATCATCACTACCAATGATAGAGAAGTCTTAGTCCACACTGCCAAGAACCTCTTTCACATCCACATTGAAGCTTTGCAAATTCTATCCAGTTCTGAACTTGGAACAATTATCAGGAAGATAGAAAGGAATAACTCATCAGACAACAACATGCTCAAGGAGATTCTCACCAAGTGCATGAAATCTCAATTGCCTCAAGTAGTTCCTCAGCCTCACTGTATCTTATATGAAAAGAATCAAGACATTGTTGCCTTCAGATTTGGCCAACACCTCAAATCAAACAACATGTCTACAATAAATTTTTTGGCTGGAGTTCTACATTCAAGGAGTGGAAAATCTAAATCTGAAATAGAGGCTCTTGACATTCTGGTGAAGTTTATCAACTCTGAGTCAGACATCAAGCCTATTGCTAAAGAGGGAAAGTCAGACAAAGATAAGGATGATCAAGATAAGAGTGGGAGCAAAGGTGGATCTCAAGGGAGGAATAAGGGTGGTGATGACAAGGAGAAAAGGGATGGTAGAAGCAAGAAGAAAGATGATGACAGAGATGGTGGAAAGATGTATGAGAGAAAGAGTGGAAAGCAACAAGTCTTAGGCATTACTAACAGTAATCTCACCACAACACAAGACTCTGAGTCTAGGGTGAATGCTGTTAGCAATGACCTACCAAAATCTGAATCAATGGCTTCTGCAACTGCTTTGCCAACTCAAGGAAAGAAGATTCAAGTCAAGAAACCATCTGTGTGTTTCAAAAAGCAAACTGCTAATGGAATACTACAATGGTCTATAAACAAAGGTCACATGCTACTGCCAGGCAACCATGTAAAAAGGATCAAATTCAAACAAGCTGCAAGGAAACCAAAGTTATCCAAATCAAGGACTCTGACAATCTATCCAGGCTTAAAACTCCAACCATTAGATGAAGATTTTGATGAAGACCAATTGCAATATCTAAGAGCTCAAAGAATCTACTATGCTGCCATTATGAATAACTGCCTTGAGATTAAATATACTGATGGAAGGGAGAAGAAATTCAAACAAGGACAGTGTCAAAATTGGGGCAAGCTATATGAAATAGAAAGAATCATTGCATTATTGGATTCTGAAGATAAAGTGGAGAAAGTATGGAAGCTGGAGTTGATTGATTTTGTAAAAATGAAAAGAGACTATGCTGATAAGATAAGAAAGGGATGCTTTGAGAAATGGCTAGAAAGGGAGAAGGAGATTGATAGGCTGGAAGTTGAAGCAGAAAAGCTAAGGGCAAAAGGATTGTGTAGAGTTCAATTCCATCCATATGTGGTGAACTATAGGAGGAGAAATGGAGATAATGTCAATATAAGAATGAACCTACTCAGTCACTATCCTGCCAACATTCTAAAACCAGTACTTGAAGATTTCAAAGACTCTATCATGCTTGAAGAATTGGATGCTTTGGCAGAGTTCATAAAGGCCATGGATGAGAATGCAAGAAAGGAGAAAGAAAGAAAACAGAAAGCATATGATGATCTACAAGCCAAAGCAATGAAGATGGAATCAAATGAAATTATTCATTCATGTGCTCAATCAAATTTCATACCTGTACTTTTTCAAGTTTTATCTTTATGTATGTTAGGCTTGTTATCAGACATGAAATTGTGACTAAGGGTCTCACTCACAATTTGGGGGAGATTGTTAGTCACAGAGGCATGCCTGTTTACATCAAATAACAAGCCTAATTGTTTGTAATGCTTTGCATTACTTACATGACCTCTTGACTGAGGGAACCTCTAGTTGTAGAGTCTCTACTTGTTTTGTACTTGTAATAGGCACCAAATCCTAGTTGTGTAACTGTACTTATAAAGTCAAGAATAATGCTTGAAAGAAGTTCCAAGGTTCATGCCTCAAGCAAGAAGATAAAGACTGTCAAATAATCACAGTTGGGATTTGATGAAATGAAGAATTTGCCTAAGTACCAATTCGAGAAGTATATTTGTCTATTCGAGAAGTCTAGCATTCGAGAAGTCAGGGATTCGATATCTCAAGACACTATTCGATATCTCTGAATACACTGTTCGATATCTCATTCGATATCTCAGAGATTCGATATGTCTACTACTCTATTCGAGAACTCAAGAAGTCAACAAGTCAAAGTGGTATTCGAGTTCTAAAAGAGTCAACAAGTCAAAGTTCCATTCGATATCTCAAGGACTCAGAAAGCTATTCGATATCTCGAGGATTCGATAAGTCAAATGTTCTATTCGACAACTCAAGGAATCCTGATGGAAAAGAGCTATTCGAGAAGTGGTTCGATATGTCAATATAGTAGTGTTCGAGAACTCAGAGTTATCGATCAAGTCAATTCTAGTTCTCGAATCACTTACTTAGTCACTTCTCGAATACATTCTTGGAGACAAAATACTGAAGGAATTGTACAAGGCAGAAACCTGCAACAAGCCAATGCACTTTATGGACCACAATCTATAACGTGTTCTGGAAAGCCTACAAGGAAGCTTGGAGAGATATAGAAGAGGGGCTAAAGAAGTGGATCTGAACAGGCTTTGCAAAGTCAAATCTGTAACCGTTTGGACACTTACTCAAATAGGATAGACAGACTAGAAAGTAAATTGTTTAGCTACCTCATTTGTAGTAAGTAGGTTGTATCCATGTTCTATAAGGATACAGCCTCACTTCCATAGTCATTAACTTTTGTGAGTCAAGTTTTTCATACACTGTAAGCTATATCTCTCTGAGAAAAACGAAGCTGAGAATACTATCACTTGTATTCACAGATTGTAGCAACCTTTATCTAATAATACATTAGATTAAAGTGATATTGTGTCTTGTGTTATTCTTTATCCGCACCTACACCTTGCACACACAAACACTTATCTGCTACATAGACTCGAGACAAGAAAAGTTCAAGAATCCATTCACCCCCCTCTGTATTCTTTTACCGTATTCAGTACTCAACAACGTGTTTTAATTAGATAGAAGGTAACATGTTTTAATTAGATAGAAATATTAATGATTAAAAGATATGGTATGATTTATGTATTTAGTTGTTTATAAAAGTTAATATTTTAAACTAAAAGTTAACGTGAAAAAAGACAATCAGTTTATTACCATTAGTTATATTATGTTATTATTTATTCTAATAAATAGGATAACCAAACCGAAAAACAAAACTTTTAAAACTTTCAATGTTTCGGTAATATAATAGTATAGATTGTCAACTAGACTAACTCGACTATAAAAGTATGGTACATATTAATTTTTATATAATATAATAAATTGATCAATGTAATATATATTGGTTGAGTTATAACATATACTTTAATCAATATGCGATAAATGATAATATTTGATTTAGATTTCATATACGAGTCATTAAGGTAGTTTTATAATATTTAGTGAAATATTTAGAAAATTTAAAATTAAGTTTAAAAATAATTCAAATTTAAAATATAAAAAATATATTTCAATTTACCCAATTTTTAACTGAAATATTGTGTAATAAACATTAAACTAAAACTAAATATTTGAGTTTAAAAGTGTACAAATGGATATGTATAAAAAATGATTGTGACAACCATAAGAATGAATTTACTCAATATTAAAAGATTTTGTAATATGTTTCCAAGTATAGTCTTGATTAATTTTCTACAACAAATTCAAATGAGTTTACATAAGACAATTTTATTAAAATAATCATTATATTATACTCAAATATTCAATTTGATAAAGTTCACGCAATTGAAAACTAAATTAATAATTTAGCAATTTTAAGTATTCATGTGATTATTATCATATAAATATTTAATTATTTATACAAATTTTATGAAATTTAATTAAATTATAAAATATTTTTTTTTAAGAAATTGATATACAACATTATAAAATAATTACAAAAATATGAGATAAATCAAAATTTTATTATTAATTATATTTTTAATTTAGTATATATAAAATTTTGAATGAAAAATTAATTCCGCATCCACGGTCCAGATCTTGTAAACTTTAGCCATTGCACGACATGACCGTTGTACACTTGTACATAAATAGAAGCCTACGTAGGAGTATAATATTTGGGCAAAATATCATTTTTCTTAATCCAGTAAAAATACCACACCTAAACCAAAGTTGACAAATAGAAAGCCTCGATAAAAACGCCACTAAGCAAGCATCAAGCACAAGCAGTATCCTCGGCAAGTCCAATTTAACACTTACTAATCCATATCTACAAACACACACGCGCGTAGTTATTAGCCAAAAAACCCAGCAAATTTTCTCATTTTTTGCTATTTAACCAACTTATCTTTCCTCATAAAAAACCAACCAATTTTGTTAAACTATGAAAATAATTAACTATGGTTAATGATTATTTATATGTACTTATTATCACCTAACTTATATCAATTATGACATCATAATTAACATTAATAATAATTTAATAAACAGAAAAATAAAATATTTTAAATTTTTATATAATTTATAGCATTATATTTATAATTAATATTTTATTTAATTATAAATTTGATTGATAATTTAATAAAATTCATTTTTTTTTAACCATCAATTTTTTTTAAGAGTTATTAACTAAAAAATTCAACATTTTTTTTGTGATTTAACCAATAAGCTTATTTTTTTTAATAAAAACAATATTTTTTTTATAATGAGATAACTTGACAATTATTTTTTTAACTAGAGTTAAATGACTTGGATTAACTATTTCACATAAACAAATTAGTAATAAAAAATTTATTTAAACTTTTAAATATAAATTTATTTCTAAATAGAATATTTAATTATTTATATATTAAGATCTTTATAATAATACAAAAAAATAAAATACATGTTTATCAAGTATTGTAAATTTATTTAAAAATTAAATTCCTATTAATTGTAATCGTCCCATCTTTAATTTAAATATAGAGTAAATATTTTATATATTAATTAATATTCTAAATACTTATTTTTTGATTAATTATTTTTAGTATTCTATAAAATGACAAGTACAATAAAAAAAATTGATGATTAGAAAAATATGAATTTTATTAAATTATAAATCAAAATTATAATTAAATATATTAATTTAATTATAAATATAATGCTAGGAATTATATAAAAATTTAAAACATTTAATTTTTTGTTTATTATTATTGTTAATGTTAATTATGATGTCATAATTGATATAAGTTAGGAGATAATAAGTACATATAAATAATCATTAACCATAGTTAATTTATTTTCATAGTTTAACAAAGTTCGTTGGGTTTTTATGAGAAAAAAATAAGTTTATTGGTTAAATAGCAAAAAATGAGAAACTTTGTTGGGGTTTTTTGGCTAATAGCTCCACACACACGTGTGTACAATGGCGCTGTTTGGCATCTCATATTACTGTTAACTTATGGCTTATATGGCCGTAAGCACTTATAAGGGTGTTTGCCAAAATAAGTTTTAACTCAAATTATAATTTATAAGTTCATAAGTTGAATGTTAAGAATTCTTAACTTTCAACTTTTAACTTATAACTTATTCTCGATATATGCAATATATAGAATCTGTTTGGCAATTCTGTCCGGTAACTTATAAGTTACTTATTTCGGAAAAAATTTCGTATTTACATATATTTTTTTAGAAAAATATGTGTATGGGGAGTTTAATATTCGTAATCTTGCAAAAATAAGTTACTTATTTCAGAAAAAAGTACATATTTCCTAACTTTTTCCCAGAATAAGTAACTTATTTATGAAATATAATATTTCCCAAACGGGCTCATAATATCCTTCAAATCTTCAACCCTATTCATCGAGATTTATCCATTGTTATATATAAAAAGTAAATATTTTGAAAATTATAAAAAAAATTAACTTATAAGTTCTGATTTACCCAAACAGTCTACTGATTATATGTTCTAATTTACCAAACATTCTAATCTCTGCTCTACTTATCACATATGACATAAGTGCTTATAATTCATAAGCTACTAATTTTAAGATACCCCAAACATACACAATATACTCCCATAGTCCCATTACACAAATTTCCAGCGCAACGGCTACATATGTAACCAAACCAAACCAAACATACCCAGTATATCCCGCATGAGGCAGGGTCTGGGGGGGGTAAATTGTACGCAGACCATACCCCTACTTTACAGTAGAGAGGCTGTTTCCGTGAAGACCCCCGGCTTAGTGCACCGAAAATCAAAATGAATTTTATTCAAAGACCGTACCTGGGCCCATGGCCTTGATCACATGGGGCTTACCTACTCGGGCAAGGGGCACTCCTCTCCTGGTCCAGGAAGACCTCCGGCCAAGCTCCCTGCGCCTGCAAAAACAGAAAACAGAAGACAATATGAAGATGAAAAGCCAAGCTTCTAAACTAATGCTAACCGAGAGAGTCCAACTCTGAGGCTCTCAACCACAGAACCACTCCCTAGAAGGGAATCATCAACTCTAATCCGTCGCCTCCAACAACTCCTATCAGCTGTCGAGTTCTCATCCAAGTTTAAGGCCTTCAAATCCATCCTGAGCTGTTCCTCCCACGACCTCCTCGGTCTGCCTCTTCTCCTCACCCCAACAACCGTAAGTCTCTCGACCCTCCTCACCGGGGCTTCCGGAAGCCTCCTACGAACGTGGCCGAACCATCTCAACCTCCCTTCCCTAACTTTCGCAGAAAAAGGCGCCACCTCCAACTCGCTCCTGAAAACCACATTCGGGATTCTATCTAACATCGTGCGGCCACAGGACCACCGCAACATCCTCATTTCAGCTGCTTCCACTTGCACTCGAGGGCCTTCTTCGCCGCCCAACACTCCGAACCATATAACATCGCAGGACGGATAGCAGCTCTATAGAACTTCCCTTTCAGCTTTAACGGGACTTTCTTATCGCACATCACCCCTGACGCAGCCCTCCACCTTAGCCATCCCGCGTTGATACGATGAGTGACATCATCTTCAATCTCACCGTCCTTCTGGATGATCGAACCCAAATACTTGAACTTATCCGTACGGGGGACGATCTGATCTTCAATCCTAACCTCCACCCCTTCCTCGTTGGCGTCACCACTGAAGTTGCACCAGAGGTATTCGGTTTTAGACCTGCTCAGACGCAGTCCTCGGGGCTCCAAAGTGGATCTCCATAGCTCCAACTTCTTATTCACCTCCCCCCTCGATTCCGCCACTAGCACTATGTCATCGGCGAAGAGCATACACCAAGGGATGGCGTCTTGAATCCCTCGCGACATGACGTCTAAGATCAGGGCGAAAAGAAGAGGGCTAAGGGCTGACCCCTGGTGTAACCCAATCTCCACCGGGAAATAACGAGCATCACCGACTGGGGTCCGAACGCAGGAAGAAGCTTGAGAGTACATGTCTTGAATCGCCCTGACGTACGCCGATGATACCCTCCTCTCCTCAAGGCTCTTCCAAATAGCTTCACGGGGGATGCTGTCATACGCCTTCTCAAGATCGATGAATACCATATGGAGGTCTTTGCGACGCTCTCTGAACTTCTCCATAAGGCGTCTGACGAGGTGAATGGCCTCGGTCGTCGATCTTCCCGGCATAAAACCAAATTGGTTCTCTGAGATTTCAACCTCTCTTCTAATCCGAGATTCAACCACTCTCTCCCAAAGCTTCATAGTATGACTGAGTAATTTAATTCCTCGATAGTTACTACAGTTCTGAGCGTCACCTTTGTTCTTGAAGAAAGGGACGACAATACTGCGCCTCCACTCCTCTGGTATCTTAGAACCCGAGAGGAGTGCATTAAACAGATCCGTTAGCCAAAGAACGCCAACCTCACCAAGACAAAGCCACACCTCGATTGGTATCTGATCCGGACCTACCGCCTTCCCTCTGGCCATCTTTTGAAGGGCACCCTTGACTTCCTCTTTGGAGATACGATCACAAGGGCCGACGGAGCGGGCGGGCGATAGAGTGACCTCTTGCGCCACACTGGCAACACTCCTCCTCGCCCCATTGAAAAGATCGAGAAAATAAGAACTCCACCTCTCCTTAATGGCGTCTTCATTTATTAACACTCGGCCTGAATCATCCTTAATAAACTTAACAGAGCCCAGGTCGCGCCGCCTTCTCTCCCTAGCTTTAGCTAGTTTAAAAATAGCGTTCGCTCCTTCCTTGGTATCTAGGCGCTTGTACAGCCCCTCATATGCTTCACTCTTGGCTTTCGCTACAGCCTTTTTTGCCTCTCTTCTCGCCACCTTGTAGGCTTCCAGCTTCAGAGACCTCTCCGTCCCTGAACTCGACAAAAGTTCTTTAAATAGCGTACATTTTGCCTTTACTTTCTTTTGAACCCCCTCGTTCCACCACCATGACTCCTTATGGCCACTGAACCTTCCTGAAGAGACCCCCACCACCTTCTCGCCCACACACCGAATAGCCTTCGCCATGTTGGACCACCTACAGTTAACATCTCCACTAAGATCGAAACAACCTTCTTTAAACAAAGACTCCCTGAATTCGGCCGCCTTCTCGCCCTTCAAGTCTTTCCAAAGTATTCTTGATCTTGACTCTCTCGTTCTGCGGACTACTCGGCCCCCTATGGAGAGATCCATGGCCAACAGACGGTGCTGAGAAGCACAAGCCTCACTCCGGAACACCTTGCAATCTACGCACACCCTAGCATCCCTCTTGCGCAAAAGAAGGTAATCTATCTGAGTGTTGAGACCTCCACTGCTGAACGTAATGAGGTGTTCAGCCCTCTTCTGGAAAATAGAATTCACAATCACCAAATCTTGGGCAGTAGCAAACTCCAACAACGCTGACCCACCAACGTTCCTGACCCCGAAGCCGAAACCCCCATGGGTGCCGGGATAGCCATCCGACCTCTCACCAATGTGGCCATTAAAATCTCCACCCAGCACTACAAGTTGGTCATCCGGAATGCTTCCGACCAACTCATCTAAACATACCCAAAAAGCCTCCTTCTCCGAGACTCCCAAACCGACTTGAGGGGCATACGCGCACACAACGTTCACCACCTTCTCCCCCACCACCACTCTGACTGCCATGATCCTGTCATTACACCTCTTCACGTCCACGACGTTGTCTTTAAGATCATTCGCTAAAAGAATACCCACTCCGTTCTTCGAGTTGGCAAGACCCGAGTACCACAGCTTATAACCGTTCGCTACTCTAGACTGAGCTCCCTTCCACCTAGTCTCTTGAATACATGCCACGTCCACCCTTCGCTTCTTTAACACATCCACGAGCTCCAAAAATTTGCCATTCAGGGTACCTAAGTTCAGACTACCAACACGCAAAAAACGCGACATCTATAAAACATAATATAGTACTAATAGTAATGAAAGTCAATAAAAGTAATTAAATAAATAGTAATAATAATAATAGTAAAGCTAATAATAGTCAAAATAATAATGATAGCTAAAATACTAATAATAATAATATAATAATAATAATACTAATAGTAATACTAATAATAATAATAATAATAATAGTAATAATAATAATACTAATATAAATAAAGGAATGAAATCTAAAAGGCGCAAGGTGGAGGCGAACGGAGGGTAGAGGTGTTGGTGAATTGATTGCAGGAGTTGAAGAGAAAAACGGAGGGAAGATGGGTGGGGTTGAAGAAGAAGAAGAGGATGCTGCAACGGAGGCGAGGTGAGGCGAGTATGGTGGAGATGAGAAGCGGGATGAAGAAGGATAGCTGGTGGGGGTGTTGAAGGATGGTGATGCTGCTGGTGCCAGGGGAGAATGGCGCCGAGGAACTGGTGGGACGGAGAAAGAAATGGGGGTTGTTTGAATTGATGGAGGCGGACGGCGGTGATGGACTCGCTAGACCGGAAAGAATGCAATGCAAACCTACTATGGTTAAAGAAAAAACTAAAAGGGGAATATTAATTACAGAATGGAAATGAACGGCTAAGCTGAGAATATGATTTGTGTTCCGGCGATACGCCGGTCAGGGCGAGCTGATCTATCGGAGACAACCGTTTAACGGCTAGTTTTAGTTGAGAGCGTTTGAGAGCGTTTAAAGGGGGGAAGACTGTATCGTATTCAAGACAGACAGATCACACACTAAAACAATTATCGCTAATTGCCTTTTTTCTTTTTTTTTTTTTTTTTTTTTTTTTTTTTTTTTTTTTTTTTCATTGTACAAAAAAGACGAATCTTGGAGGCGAAATTGAGGGAACTTGTCTCCTTTATATTTCCAAAACTCGCCGCTTCTTTTATTTACTTGCAGCACTCTCAACTTCAACTTGTTTTCATTTTTTCCATTCATAATATGGCTGATGATTTGGTTCTTGATGTGGATAAGCTTATACCACTCGGGTTGGATCAAAGAACAAGCTGGGGTGAATGTCGTATTTGCCAGGACGAGGATTCGATATGCAACATGGAGACACCTTGTACTTGCAGAGGCACTCTTATGGTAAGTACTCCCTACTATTCTTCTGTTAAATGTATAAACACTTAACTATGTTTTTTTCCTTTTTCTGCCTTTCGATGTTGAGTAGAGATATGAAGTTATGAGTGTAATTTTTTTAGTTACATTAAACGTCTTTAAAGTAACAAGCTTGGGACCGAGGAAAAAAAATTACTTTATCGAGAGTAAAAATTCATTGTGTCTATTATGTTGGGACTGAAAAAAAATATTATTTTAGCGAGATTATTACTTAATCAATTATTATTACATCGAGGTTCAACTGTAGTAGTTATATGTTTTTGATAGTCTAAGATTTTTAAGTATAAGGCGTATTTGATTTTTAAGTATATAGACGGAGATGTGAGAAATGCTGGTGCTGTCAATCCAATAAATTGTACAACTTCTAATCGCAAATACATGTCTTGTTTAGTTTAGTTCGCAAGTGTCTCTATGCCTGGGGTAAGTTGAAGTTTAACATTTTTTGTTACGAACTCATATTTTGTTCAAATTGCATTTAGTTTACTGGATACCAGCAGAGTTTGTACCTGACCATATTCTGGTGTTTGGTGTGTTTTATCATTGGAGAGGAAGGTAAATTTTCCTTGGAAGTTGGAACTATTAACTTCATAAAGCTAGACATGGTAATATACCACTGCGTTCATAGTAGTGCTACAATGAGACAAACCAGGCGATTATTATTCGCATCTCCTCTAATTCATTTCAATGTCAAGACATGGAAAATCCAAAAGACAATGTGATTTCCTTATTCTTTTTTCTTTGTTCTCATAAATTCATTTCACTCATTGCATTGCACGATGCTTATGCAGTATGCTCACAGGACGTGTGTTCAACAGTGGTGCAATGAAGAAGGAGATATAAGTTGTGAGATCTGTCATCAGGTAGGCTTGTGTGGGAGAAACTCTGCCAATTTTTGTTCTTGCATCCAGATAGATTTATTAGTGGATCTTGTAAAAACATTAAATTGTACTCTAACTCTCTAAGCATCACACCCCTTGTTCCAAAAAGTTCTAGAGGCAATTCAGTGGCATGATCTATTACTTTTTAGCACATAGAGCTGTAGCAAATTGATCAAGGCACCAGAAGAGAAACATCAAATACACTACTGCATTTTAGTTAAGGGTTCGGGGCATAAGGACTATTCTCAGCAAGAAACAGGATAACTGGATTAATAGGTTTTTATTAAAATTGTACTATTGTACTTTGACAATGTAGTTACCCTATTGGAAATTTTATCTTATGCACATAGATTTTATCCCTTTTGCAATGAGATTGTTCTTTTACACCTATTATCTTAGGCTTGTACTTAACATCTAGTTTTGTTAAGTAGAACCTTGAGCTAACTAAGCAGATTCCTGTTATGGCTTCATGTTACATTATTGTTCAGATTGTAGTAAATAGACTGTAATTTGTGCATAAACCATCTACGAGTCTTTCTGAGGCATGATTTGGTTAACTTTTTCTACCTTACCTTAATCACTACTGTTGGAGCTTATTCAATTACGTCTAACAGTGATTTTACAGCTAATGCATTTGAATTCCATCCCCTCTAGAAGTTTTTTGCCTAGAAATTTCCATCTACTAGGCACCAAATAAATTTGCAGCTAACCAGCCAGTTTTGTCCATAGGATGTTTGTATACGTTCTTTGGATTTATAGGAGTAGATTCACTACATCCGTGGAATCTCTCACTATTACTGCACCATATGCGCTACTAGTATTCAATGGTCACAGATAATTGTATTTTGGATGGTAATTTTTTTATGCTATTAATGTGCAGCCTTACCAGCCTGGTTATACTGCTCCTCCTCGTCCCCAGTTTGAGACAACTACTATAGATATAGGGTAATTTCTATATTCTCTATTTCTCCGCAATTTATTAACAATCCATGCAATTTTTGTAATCTTGCATTTACTTAACATTTTGGCTTAAAATTTGGTGTTAATTCAACCCCCTCCCCTTTCCCCTAAAAAAGAACATCGTGTATTATGATTATTGTTGTATAGGTTGTCAAATTAAGACAAGAATAGATTAAATCTAAAACGCTGCCGCCTGCTCAATAACATTCTGTTATCTGTTTTGTGTCTCTAGCAGGGGAGGATGGCAAATTTCTGGCACACCTTTGGATCTGCATGATTTTCGGTTAATGGCTATTCCTGAAGCAGAAAGGCAACTTTTGGAGGGTGATCTTGATGATGATTCTGATTCAGTAGATGACACTGGAGCTGCATTTTTCCGTTCTGTTGCTCTTGTTGTAAGCCATTAAAATTTACAGAAACCTAGATTTATTAAGAGCACTTTCAGGAGTGAATCTAACATTCCACTTGTGCTTTTTAGTCTTGCTTATCGATTTTGTTATGCTGCTTTCTATTCTAGCTTCTAATCTTGCAAAATAACTGTATCAGTTAATGGGTCTCTTGCTATTCCGCCACGCATTTGCTTTAAGTGATTACGAAGAAGAAGATAACGGGTCTGCTTTTTTCACTGTAAGTACCCTTTCTGTAAGCTACAGATTCAGCATCTTCAACCATTACTTGCATGATTCTAAGGATTATATGCCAATGTATTTGTATTTACAGTTTATCTTGCTGCGAACTGTTTGCTTCATTTTGCCCTGCTACATTATTGCCTGGGTGATCAGTCTCTTGCACCATCGAAGGCAAAGACAGGTATTTCTCTGGTCTTTGCCTCTGTATTTTAGGCTTAATGTCATTCATTTCTGTCAATTTACCATTCACTAGTTTAAATGTGTATACAATAATAGATATGTGTACATTTTTTTGGTACAAGTTGTTTGTGTGATCTTTTAAAGTAATTGATATATGTGCAAGTTTCTTTTTCTGTACATGTTATTTGTGTGATCTTTTATAGCTGGAAACTCTTTAGTTATCCAGAAAATTGCAATTTCAGTTTGTTCCCTTGATTGCTGAAACAGGAGGTTGCAGCTGTGGCAGCTACGCAGTTTGCACTTGCGTTACACTCAGGACAAGTGAGTGTAATTGATATATGCGCAGTTTGCAGTTTGTGTGATCTTTTGAAGTAATTGATATATGTGCAAGTTTCTTTTTCTGTACATGTTATTTGTGTGATCTTTTATAGCTGAAAACTCTTAAGTTATCCAGAAAATTGCAATTTCAATTTGTTCCCTTGATTGCTGAAACAGGAGGTTGCAGCTGTGGCAGCTACGCAGTTTGCACTTGCGTTACACTTAGGACAAGTGAGAATTCTGCAATTCACATTACCGTCGACACCTAGGGCAACTCCTCAGCAAGAACATGTTTAAAATGTCTAGTAGTAGGTTTTGCCATTATATGCATGTATATGGTATTTGTTAAAGAAGGGGGTGTGGACGCTTAATGATTTCATACATTAATGTAAATATTACTCTAAAAGTTTCTTGGTACATGAAAGACCGGTTTGAAATATATGAAAAGGAGAAAGAACAAACGAGAAAGGTCAAGATACCGGAAAACATTTTTTGAGAAGAGATTGTGAATTTGGAATAAGATTTATTAAACTAAAATTAGGGGTCATGCATAATGAGAATGATCAAGATACCGAAAAACATTTATTAAAAAGAAACTGTGAATTTAGAATAAGATATATAAAAGCATAATGAGATCAGATAGTTTTTTTTTGAATAAAGAGATCAGAGATGGTTAAACTAAAAATAAGACCGGATACTTGTTATATTCGAATTTGAGAAAGTTTACATAATCAATTTAATTTACCTCTTCTTTTTATATCATTACTTGTTCATTGTATTTTTAAACTACAGATAATATTGATGATCAGACTCATCACATTTTATGCACTTTTTTGCTTTCCATGTATTTATGCAAGTTGTTATATTTTAAGATTAATCCTAAAATGTGTCATAGGCACATATTTCTTTTAAGAACTAGTATTGTGGAGACATCCTGATTGTAGTGACCCACCATTGTATTGTTATGTATCATTCTGATTGTAGTCACTTACTAAACAGTGTTCTTGAAACAGAAAAAGTTTTAACTGATTTTGCTGCTCAACTTCTTGAGCAATTCTCGAATCAATTCCCAGTGAATTGTTGGATTTTTCATGTGTAATCCTTCATGATCAAGATAGTAATTTGCTGCTCAACTTCTTAAACAATTTCTGGAATTAAATCCTATATTTCTTGAATTGCAGTTAAAAAGGCTTCAACAAAAACTTAATAGCAAACAATGAAGTCTCAAATGTTCAAAACTTGAATCTGACCAAATTGGACCCCTCGACCCCTTATGTTTGCCTTTAAGAAATAAAAGCCAGCACTACTTTGAGACCGAGCTTTGATGATCTAAAGACTAAAGCTACCAAAGCTAAAATGCAGTAAATTATCTCTTATATTAAGTTATAGAGAAAAATGTAAGAGATAGCAATAACGATTGGGCACAATTGATCCTTTTTTAGGGAAAGTAGAGGATGAACAATTTGCAGTTGCTATATGGGAATCTAACAGTAACCAAGTGTAGTAGAACTATAAGAAATCTTTGATAAAAGAAAAGAGGATCAATTATTACAAAAAAACATGGTAAAAGTAGTTCCAGATGATGTAAAAAAACGTCACAGAATCACCCTTGTCCATTCTATACACTTCATCTTCCTGCAACTGAGAGTAGGCCGTGTGACACATTTAAATTCCTTAAACTTACCTCTTTTGAAATTTAAAAATATTTATTAAAAAATAACATTCTACACAAAAATTAATTTATGTAATGTACAGTAATCGATCCCAATACTCTGCAATTAGGAAGTGACACCCTCTACCTCCGTGGGAGGTTGAGATTGAGTGACGGAAGCTAGATAGTACCAAATTGTGGCTTTGTATAAGGGATTCTGGTGAGAACAATTTTTACCATAGGAACAATTGTTTAGCACATCTCGTCATACATTTTTGTTTTTACATTTTTATGCACTTTTTTAAGAGTGCAGAACAATTGTTCTCCACTATTCTCATATTCTTTATAGAACGCACTTAAAACATCATCCTTTATACATTACAATAGCTTAAATATTTAGTGGCCTTCAATTACTTTAGAAAATGAATGAGTATGCAAAAGTAGAAATAGCCAAAGGATCTGAAAATTCACATCTGAAATGCTGGAGAATCCAGATGCTGTGGATGGAAAAACAGAAAAGCAATACTCAGTCACTTCCTTTACTTTATATAAAGGATACAAAGCAAACCACCATCAAGTTCTTAGGAAATAATAATCAAACATTGGTTATCCATTGTCTGGACCATGACCAGTTCAGCAGTTCTTCCTAATCTTCACCATCTTGCAAGTTAGCAAAGCATAACTTAAGCTTTATTTGCCAACTTGCATGTGCTTATAAATATGTAGCAACTTAAGTATTATACAGATGCAGGAAATATTTTACCCACTTTAATATATATAACTAAAAGTTTAATGAAGGGAAAATAAATACTAACGCTATTTTTCATGATCAGAATAACAAAGAAAAGCATAAAGAAGCAGAATTGCACATTAAGCAGCATTGCCACCAAGACTGATATATTTTTCTTTTTCTGCATAGAAGCAAGAGGTTGGAATTCTAAAGTGAGATCTTCAGTTGGCATAAAGCTATTGTTTAATGTTTTCTATAGCAGTTTTGTATTCTTGAGTACTATGCCATTCCATGCTTCTTTAAGACCCAGGACCATCTTTGCATGCTTGAATCTTCTTATTCTCTCCCTGAACCAGTTTCTTCATAACTAAGTAATTGTATTTTACCTAAATACCTGTCACATTTCATTAAATTGAATCTTAAGTTCAGATGACCTTTTTTTTTCTATTTACCACAGACTTATTAACTCACACACCACGAGACTAATGTACACTGGAGGCAACTAATACATTTGCCCCCACAGATTTTAGATAATGTGTAACTTTTTTTTTTTTGATGAATTTATCAATGAATTCTAGTTCTTGCCCTGAGGATGTTTGAATTAATTAGGCGATCTAACGTGTGTATATGCAATTTTTTACTACTATCGAAAAATGTTTATGGCCTAGTTGAGAAGGCATTTGACTTCTAATCATGTGATAGTGAGTTCGACTCCTCACATGATGTTCTTGCACGATCATTCAAGTTGTGAACCTATCTCGTTGATGTTCTTGCATACCCGTATAAGTTTCAAAGCCACAACCTCGCGCTAAGAAGGGTAATACTACTAGGACATCCTGGCACTTGTAGTTGAAATGTTCTTGTAACCATTTACACGTAAAGAGATGACAAAGAATCTATTGTTTAAGAGTCATTTGCTAGAAGTGAAAAGCAATATAAATGATTAGATACATTATAAATTTATGCTTAGCTTCTCAAGATTGCTGTTCCAAACCTTTATTTCTCCTAGTCAGATTCTTCTCTATTTTTTTTCCTACATTCCATGTAGTAGGGTTATGATTGGAATGAATCTAAAACTCATCTTTGGATTTTGGGGGCCCCTCCCAACTTTACACTTTAGAGCTTAGAAGCTATTCAAGTCCTTATAAAAGGGCAATCACAAACTATATGCAGGATGGATCACATATAATAGAACTAAAACAATCTGATTCTTTCTGTTCCCTTCACTACTCTCAGAGATACACAAACCTTTGTCTACTCTCCTTAGTGAAACCATGTTGCTGATTAATGCTCATAGTATGTTTATTCTTCTAATCTGTACTGGACTGTTGGCAGTTCAAACAATTAAAGTTTCTGGCATTAAAAGTTCAGGCCTTGTCCTTGGACGAGGTAAGGAAGATCATGTCATAGTGTCGTTTAATCAAAGAATGCTCAAGGAAGTTTCTAAGGTGAAGCTAGATGCCGGTGTAAGAACAGCTACAGGCACTGGGAAAATGGATCCAAACCAATCAAGTAAGCGAAGAGTTCGTAAGGGATCAGATCCCATTCATAACAAATGTTAATAGGCTACTGAGTTTGGTTCAACATAGCATTGTAACATAGCAGATACCCCGCTTCATTGGGGACAAGAGGTTTAAGGAATGAGCCTTCATGGAGGTATGTGTGTGAGTTTCAGAGTAGAGGCCACGTCCAGAGAAACTTGTTTGCCTTGGAGAAAAAACAGAAAGGACAGCGAATCATACAAATAATCAAAAGTCGGGACCACCTTGCGGTAGAATGAAGACCGAAGGTGGGTTCAAGGATGACTTCAATTGGTTATAAACTTCTTCGTATACTTTTTTAGAGGCATTTTGATTTTGAAAATTAGAGATGTTTGTGTATAGTCAAAGTTATGAAAGAGTGTATTACAAAGACAACGAACGTACAAAGAAGATATCTTTTTCTTTTCTTTTTTTTGATAATCCGCGCACCTCGATTCGATTAAAGAAGATATCTTTTCTTCTCAAAGTTGGAGTTCTATGTTTGTCTTTACAATTTTCACAATCCTTGTTTGAACAGAAGCAGCTACTATGCTTCAATCTAAGCCTAAGAGTCGTTAAAGGTATCAGATGAGTTATATTGTGTACTCCTCAAACTCTCAACTTTTAAGGTGTCTTCGACCCGAAAATCCCAAAGTACAGTACAAGGTTAGGATCATTGTTTAACTTGTCAATGCTAACCACTAACCAGAGAATCCCAGATTAATTACAAAACCATATCAACACATAAACATATATAAAACTATAAAACTATAGAACTCCTTATATCCGGTGTTCTAAAAAACGCATTAAGCGGCCGCCTAAGCGGAATCGGCACAAAAATGCTTTGCTTTGCACAAAATCGGGTTGTTAAGTGTTTAAAAGGTTTGGACGGCTTAATCGGGTCAAAAGCGGGTCAAAATCGGGTCAAAAGCGGATTAAGCGGAAAAATTAAAAAAAAAATTGTATTTTCTATGTCCATTATGACTAATATTGTATGTGATTAATTTATAATTTGATATTTCTAAATGTTACGTTTCTAAATGTTATGTTACGTTTGATAATATGTCATATGTGAATGTTATCTTTTTTTAAAAAAATCAGTATTGTATTTATTTATATAAATATATATATATATATGGTCTTGCTCAGGTGAGAACCACCACTTATGGTGAGATATGAGATCTAATCCTATCCACCCATTTAAATACATTATATTCATCTCTCACCATTCATTTAATATTTTAATGTTTTATATTTGGAATTTCACTATCTTCTTTCTAATTCAACCACCCACCACCACCACCACCGGCAACCACCATCACCTCCGGCGACCACCATAAAATCACCACCGGCAAACATAAAATCACCACCGCCAAACCAGAAATCACCACCAAAAACACAAAAATCACCACCGGAAACACAGAAATCACCACCGGAAACACGAAAATCACCACTCTGACCACCTGTAAACAAGAAATCACCACCTGTAAACAGAAAATCACCACAAACAAAATCATCACAAACCACCACCTCCGGCCACCACCTCCGGTTACCAACAATAAATCACCAACGGAGCCCGAAAATCACCACAAAATCGACACAAAAATCAACAAAAATCGTAGAAAATCACCTCCGGCCACATCCAACCACCACAACCTCACCACCTTCAACCACCACAGCCGACAAAAATTAGAAAATCACTGAATTATAAAATACAAAGCACCTCCGATCAAATCAGAAAATTAGAAAACCACTTCCATTCAGTGATTTAAATAATCAACAAACAGGAATTAATAGAAATAACGTGTTCGATTCTTAAAATCCGGCGATCTATTTTCGATAAAATCGGAAAAAGCATCACCACAACAATCGTAAAATTCGTAATAACAGGAATATGGAGAACCAATCGAAAGCTTAATAATAGGAAAAGGAGGGAGAAGACAGCGGGGAGAGAGGGTAAAAAAACGAGAGAAATGAGGGAGAGGCAGATTGGGGGAGGCGGAATCGTATGTCGTGGCCGGAATCGGCGCTGAGGTGGCCGGAATGGGCGGTGGGCGGTGTGGCTGCGGGGGGTGGGGGTAACAGGGAGTGGGTGCGTGTGTTTATGTGTAGTGCGTGTATTTTGTGTGTGTTTGTGTGTGTATGTACTGGGTGTGTTTTAAAATGTGTGGTTAGGATTTAAAATGGGTTAAAAATTATGGGGCTGAGATTAGATCTCAGATCTCATTTTAATTGGGGTTCTCATTTGAGCAAAACCCTATATATATATATATATATATTTATAATCCGATTAATGATCCGCTTTAAAACCGCTTAAGCGTCCGCTTAAGCGCTAGATTAAGCGCTAGAAGATCCTCCCACCGCTTAGATCCGATTTGCGCTTTTTACAACACTGCTTATATCTTAAGTTTGGGGATTTTGATAATTTAAAATGGGAGTTCAAATCATGTGTGTCAATCTGCAACATTGATGCAGATGTAACAGAGAGAGAGAGTGAAAGAGAGATGAAGAAATAAATCTGTATTACTTGAAAAGAAAGTTTGTTACATTCCACTTATATTCCATATATAATAAGAATAAGGAGGATATGTTAATGATGATTTGGCAAAATTCATATTCATAGAGCGCGATGAGATAGCTCAAGTACGTCTAAATAGTAAAAAAAAAAAACTTAAACAATGGTTCAGATTATATCAAATGAAATTATGAATAATAATTACATAAATAACATATATATTTAGCTGATCATAATAACATATAAATAACATTAGGCCTGTCAATGGACCGAAGCTCGGATCCAATCCGATCCGATTCGAGACCTTATAACTGGATATGGATTTATATAAAATAAATTCGATCCGATGAAAATTCGATCCGATAAGAGTCTGATCCATATAACATGGATATGGATTTTACATGATCCGATCTGTTAAGAATTCGATCCGAATAATTATAATTATATATTTTATTATATATTAATATTTATATATTTACAATTATACAAATAATGTATAATTTTCAAATCATATTAGATCCAAAATCATTTAGTAGCATTTTATACTATATTTTGAAAAAAGTATTACGTGTATAATGAATACGTTATCATTGTATTGCATCTAAAATTGAATTTATATTTTAATTTGAATTATTTTTATTCTTAGAATCCATTTCTTGATTATTCTAATTTTGTCTAGTACATTTCTGTATTAATATATATTTATTTTGATTTTCAATGTTTTATTTTTCTTGTATTTGGATGTTAATGTGTACTTTTACATCTTAAAATTGTTTATTTTACCATTTTAGATTTTAACACATTTTAATATTAATATAATTATTTTTGGAAAAAAATTAATTGGATTGGATATCCGATCCGATTACCCGTAATCCTAATGGAGCGGAAATGGATTGGTCTTAAAAAAATCTGACACTTAATCCGATCTGATCCGATCCGAAAAATTAAATGGATATGGATTTAGGTTAATTCGGTCCAAACCCGATCCATTGACAGACCTACTGTACATTACGAGTTAAAAAAGGAATTAAGTTCTAACAAAGATAGAACATATATACACATTATACGAAAAATCATCATTCATATATTCGCCAAATCTCACACGCTAGAAAAAAATTCCATCTAATTCCAATAAAATTTAATTACGTGCAATCAATTTACAAAATTTAAACAAATTATATACTTGATAACCATTATTTTAACAATATAAATAAGTAATTTTTTTTTGTTATAATGTAATAAATAATTCTTAAAAAATTTGATATTTTGCCAACTTTGATTCAAAATCTACATGTAACTAATCTAATTCATATAATATAAAAACTTATTCATAACTTTTATAAATGTTAAGTAATATCATTCAAAAATTAGCTTAACCCGTATGATGCACGACTTCTTTTCTTCAAACAATATTTCTTCAAATTTATATTTTTTAATATTTAGTTGTATTGAATTTGATTTTTATAATATAAATTTTGATATTTTATTTAAGAAAATAAAGAACTCTTAAATTTGAAACATTTAGAGAAACAAATTGACTAGATTTGAGTATGAATAATTAAACAATTATTATTTATAAGAATTCACATGGTAAATTTACTATTTTTACTTTATCTTGAGTTTTAAAAATCAGATTAAAATGATTTTAGAGCCCACACAAAACTCAATAAATCAAATTGAATGGTGTGATGATTTAAAAATTATTATCCAACTAAAACTACATGTAAATCAAGGAGTAAAGAAAGTTATGAAATGTTAAATTAAGAATTTTATTCTATTTAGAAAACCTACTTATATTTAGTTTAGATTATCAAAATTAATTTTTGGATATTTACCAAGAATACTAGATTTAAAGTTTCTTTTTGCAAAAATACCACCTTCCTTAATAAATTGCAATTTTACCAAACATGGTTTCAAAATTGCAAAAATACTAGGGCCCCCCTCCCTCAATTTCTCTCTCCCCCCCCTGATCAACAGACGCCGCCGACCACTTCTGTCCTTTTTTTAATTATTATTTATTTTTTTAAGATAGGGGGCTATTTTGGTGGTTTTTTGTTTGCAACTCAATGCAACCACATTCAACCACATTCAACCAAATGCAACTTTTTTTAAAAAGGTGGGGTGATTTTGGTGGATTTGGATTGCAAGGCCCCGCCAGGGGCAATATTCAACTGAATGCAACCACATTCAACTTCTTTTTTAAAAAAAAGGTAGGGTGATTTTGGTGGCTTTGGGTTGCAAGGCCCCGCCAAGGACAACCACATTCAACTGAATGCAACCACATTCAACTTCTTTTTTTTTTAAAAAAGGTAGGGTGATTTTGGTGGCTTTGGGTTGCAAGGCCCCGCCAGGGGCAATATTCAACTGAATGCAACCACATTCAACTTCTTTTTTTAAAAAAAGGTAGGGTGATTTTGGTGGCTTTGGGTTGCAAGGCCCCGCCAGGGGCAATATTCAACTGAATGCAACCACATTCAACTTCTTTTTTTTAAAAAAGGTAGGGTGATTTTGGTGGCTTTGGGTTGCAAGGCCCCGCCAGGGGCAATATTCAACTGAATGCAACCACATTCAACTGAATGCAACCACATTCAACTTCTTTTTTAAAAAAAGGTAGGGTGATTTTGGTGGCTTTGGGTTTCAAGGCCCCGCCAGGGGCAATATTCAACTGAATGCAACTGAAATCAGAAATTTAGTTGAATGTGGTTGCATTCAGTTGCTGATTTCAGGTTCCATTTGTCAGTTGCCATTTTCGATATATATATATATAGAATCCAAAAATGAGGTCGAAAATGACAACTGACAAATGGAAACTGAAATCAGAAATTTAGTTGCATGTAGTTGCATTCAGTTGCTGATTTCAGGTTCCATTTGTCAGTTGCCATTTTCGATATATATATATATAGAATCCAAAAATGAGGTCGAAAATGACAACTGACAAATGGAAACTGAAATCAGAAATTTAGTTGCATGTAGTTGCATTCAGTTGCAAATTTAGTTGAATATGCCCCTGCGGGGCCATGCAACCTAAATCCACCAAAATATCACCCACCTTAAATATATATAGGGGGCTGCTCAAATGAGACCCCTTTTATAATGAGACCCTCTCTTATAATGAGTCCCTCTCATATTTTTTTTATTTTAAAGGGCCCCGCCAGGGTCACCCAATACGAAAAATGCTTATAATGAAAGAGTTTGTCCTAAAATCCAATCATGCATGATGATTTAGGAAGAACTTTCTTGTACCCTTATTTGATTTCATTAATATTAATAAAAGACTTATTTGTTTTTATTACGGGCTTTATCTATTTAAAGTGTTTTAAATAAGATATTCCATGGTTTAAAGTAAAGCTTCTAGAATTATAATGAGATTATAATAGTGAGATCTAGAAGATGATAACTCTAGACCTAAACAGTTCCTGATCATAGGATAACTAATCGGAAGTTAGTGAATCCGCAAAGATTGGTACATGCTATGCTTGCTCCTTTCAGGAGGATGTCTGTTCTCATAGGCATTTGTGTGGTGACACTATAGCTAGTATGTAGGTGCTTATTAGGGAATAAGTTCACTGAACATGACTCGATAAGTTGAACAACTAATGGAGTTTACTCACGTGTCGATAGTTGTTCACTAAGTGATAGTTGTACAAGTGTCCTTAGACTTGAGATCGTTAGAGTAATCTTGTATATAATGAACTGTGCTTTGGTTTAGTCCTTAGTCTCAAGGACATCCATTAGGTCTATTCTGGGCATAGGGATTTGTGTATGGAGATAGTTAACGGTCAATAAAGGATCTACCCCTTCTAGTAAGGAAGTGAATATCCTATGTAATTCTTAGTATGCGAGTTCTGGAATCTCTGGCCAGAGTGTATGAAATTAGAAAGGAGTTTCTAATTTGCATTAATATGAACTTTGCATTATGAATAAGAATCATATGATTAAATTTGATAGGCTTGACACGAGTTCCATGCCTTGTATTTAATCGGGATATTGTAGGGAAGAAGGAATTGATTGTACGGTAACTAGCACTGACAGGTTCTTGGTATTCTAAGCAGTGAATTCATATTATCTGGATAGTCGCGATATGTTGAGAAGCATCACTCACGATGTAGAATAAATATAATTAATAAGTTAATTATATTTAATGAATTATTAGAATTCTTATAAATAATAAATAAAATGTTTATTATTATTTATTTCTACTACCAGCTTAATATTGAACCTACAGGGTCACACCATAAAAAGATTAATTTATTGATGAAGGTATTTTGAGAGAGCAAGTTGTTTTAATAATGATTAAAATTGTTTTAATTATTATTTAACATTTTATAAGATAAAGTGTAGGATTTATATATTAATATATAATGATATATTAATTATGAAAACCCTACATGAGCCCTATAAATAGAATGAGATGAGAATGAGTTTACACACTTTTGGTTTTTGTGAAAAACCTAGTTGCCTCCCTCATCTTCTTCATCTCCCTCTCTCTCTCTCAAACCTCCATTTTTATAAAAGCTTAGTTTTATAACAGCTTCGTCGAAGAATTAATCTTGGTGGATACCGGTAGAGTGCTTCACACTCTGAGGAGCAACTGCTAAAACACCATTTTGTAAAGCTTCGATTTCAAGGTATGGTTACGATTCCCTCCGCTATTTCATTTTTATATGCTTTTCTATATGCACGATACATGGTTTTTACGGATTAATTGTTATTAGCGCTTCTGCTCGTCCGTAAATTCCTTCATATAATTATATCCTCTATCCATTCATCAAAAAAAAATTTTAAATTTTTTTTTAAAAAAAAATTAATAAACTGGGTGCCATGTCATCATTTTTTTTAGGAAAAAAAATATTTTTTTTTATTTTTTTTTGATGAATGAATAGAGAGTAGAATTATAAGACTTTTTCGTATTGGGTGCCCCTGGCGGGGCCCTTTAAAATAGATGAAATATGAGGGGGACTCATTATAAGTGAGGATCTCATTATAAGAGGGGTCTCATTTGAGCACCTCCATATATATATATATATATATATATAGTTAAAAAATGAGGTCGAAAATGACAACTGACAAATGGAACCTGAAATCAGAAATTTAGTTGCATGTGGTTGCATTCAGTTGCAAATTTAGTTGAATATGCCCCTGCGGGGCCATGGAACCTAAATCCACCAAAATATCACCCACCTTAAATATATATATATATATATAGGGTTACGCTCCATGGAGAACCAATTAAATTGGAGAACCTGAGAACCATTAGTTTATATTAATTTTTTTTTAAAAAAAAACGTATATACTCAGGGGCAAAGCAGTCCAAAAATATGTAGAATAAAATCAGCGGGTTAATTGATATTTGATTGACAGAGAAGAAGCTTCAATCAACGATTGTGTCTTAAAAGAGTATCAATCCAACATCATATATGTTCAGGAGTGGTACAATTAAACCCTCTGCGTTCAAGAACGAATGTGTTCGCGTTTATATGAAAGGTACTGTTATTGAAGATCTGGGTTTGGTAAGAATCATAGTATTTTGCAAGTAATTTGTTTACCCATAAAGACTCAAAGGTACTGTTAATGTTTGCTAATGTTTGCTATTGTTCTACTGCAGCACGTTGCGGATTAAGAACTTATTCGTGATTCTATCATCATTGTTGGTTGCATGCAAATGGGTGAGTAAATATTTTGTTGAGTACTATTTTTTTCCCTTTTAAATTTAGATTAATGGTTCTATTAGTGAACATTAAATGTAAAATAGGTTGTTAATGAAAATTTGTAATTGAGTAAATCATGAACAAGGTAATTAGGGCATTATAATTTTGTTTTGGGTATATAATTGTGATGTAGACATGGTGACAATGTGTAGCAAGTGAATTTTGATTTGGGTATAGAATTGTGATGTAGACATAGTGATAATGGTAGGATTTCGAAAAAATGTTTGGCTATGGTGCTTATAATTTTTGGTTGTATGTTTTGTATGTTGGATCCTACTTAGTTCTGCAGTGGAACTTAAAAGGGGAAGAATTCTGTACATGAACTTAAAATGGGGATAACATTCTGTACTTGAACTAATTATGCAATTAAAGGTATTATGAAAGAAAATGTTGCAAATAAACTAGTAACATGTGTTTGAATCAAATTAGAGTAATAATTAGGGCATTATAATTTTGTTTTGGGTATATAATTGTGATGTAGACATAGTGACAATGTGTAGCAAGTGAATTTTTATTTGGGTATAGAATTGTGATGTAGACATAGTGACAATGGTAGGATTTTGAATTTTTTTTTTCCTATGGTGCTTATAATTTTTGGTTGTATGTTTTGTATGTTGGATAAAACTTAGTTCTGCACTGGAACTTAAAAGGGGAAGAATTCTGTACATGAACTTAAAATGGGGATAACATTCTGTACATGAACTAATTATGCAATTAAAGGTATTATGAAAGAAAATGTTGCAAATAAACTAGTAACATGTGTTTGAATCAAATAAGAGTAATAAGGCTTGTTTCTTAGACATTGCTACATTATGTGCTGTGTTTAAAATAGACAGTGAAAAAGTGTTCTGCACATGAACAAATTAATATGTTTTTAATGTTGGTTTAAATTCCTTGTTAATGTTATGAAATTCTTGAATCCGTTAAGTTGATTTAAATTTCAGCACGACAAAAGGATAATATAAGAGGTAATGATAAAGTTGGAAGGAATAGTACGATTTCCGGTGAGTCCGTAACAAAAGTCGAGAGACGTAGTAAACGGAAAAATGATCCAGGCTTGCAGCAAGAAGATGATGATTTTGAGGAGGTTCAAGTAGCTAATCGAGATTCTAGTGTTGCTAATTCAAAGAGAAAAAGATGTGTGCGTGAGAATGAAGATAAAAATTCCCGTGATCATTTGGATAATCGAGCAAGTAAGAGGAAAGTTGCTGTGAAAAATGGTATAGAGCAAGTAAGAGCAAGTAAGAGGAAAGTTGCTGTGACCAAATCTGATGTTCAGGTAATAATTTTCTTTGTTAATTTACTACTCAATAATGCATAACTTAAAGTACTACTGCAGAACGTGTAAGTATATTTTTTTTGTTGTTGTTAGGCTAGATCCTTTTATGTACAGCTATGTAGAGATATTTAATGTAATGTATTCAGTAGATATTATGCTTTTGTTTAAAAATTTAAATTTTTTGTGTTACTGTTGACAGGAGCATGGGAAAACAGCAAGTTCAAATGCTGAACTAATGAAAAAAAAGAATAAGATTGTGAAAAAAGATATGCTTGAAGGTAGTGGCGGAAAAAAGCATAAAAAGACAATTGGAGTTAAATTTAACGGGAAAAAGGAAAAGCAAGGAAGAGACTTTTCAGGCTATATTCAAAGGAAATTTACACCTGAACTATTTTCTGAAATGGTTGCAGGGTTAAATGTCCAACAAAAAAAGTGGGTTAAAGATACAGGTTTTGGTGAGCTTTTACAGTTTCAGATGTTGCACTATCCACGGCGACTTGGTTACAAAGTTGTAGAAGCATTTGATGGTGTTGCTTCTGCTTTAAAATTAGAAGGTTGAAATGTAGAGATTTCCGATGTAGTTGTTGAGAAAGTTCTTGGGCTGCCGAATGGGAAGACTGATATAGAATTCACAACTGACAAATCAGATGAGGATCTATGGGCAGAACAGTTTGAGAATAAACCAAGGGCGGAAATTACACCTAGAATGGTTTATGATAAGATTAAACGTTATGAGGAGGTGGACAAGATTTTCAAGTTGAATTTCTTGGTGTTGATGAGCAATTTTTTGATAGAGTCCCATAGCAATGCATATGTTAACCGCGAGATATTAAGATTCAGAGGAAACCTGGAGGAGTGTTTTAATTATAAATGGTGTGAACTGCTAATAAGGAGATTAAAATCATCGCACAAATATTGGGTTCGTGAACCATCTACAAGGCATTTTACTGGATCTTTACCATTCCTCATTGTAAGTGTACTATCTTTGTATGTACTTTTATGTTCTTTGATTTTTGAGCACTAATACTATACTGTTCATGTGTAGTATTTGTATGTTGATCGAGTTAAAAACAAAACGACAAGAGAGGTTTCTAGAACAACCCCTGTTTATATTGCATGGACAGATGGTCTCTTGCGAGAGAGACAAAATAACGAAATCAAAGGTGCATGTTTCGGCATTGGGGAAATTTTAAAGTGGAATGAAAAAAAAAGACAGTGATGAGGTAAGTGTAGTTGCAATTAGTAACTCAAGTTCTTAATTATATATTTAGCGATTTAATAATCATCTTTATTAATGCAAAATTCTTCAGGAAAGAAATGAAGACAATCAGGTTGACGACGAAATTGTTGTTAGTTTGGAAGCGGATGGAATTAACATAGAGGTAAATGGTAGAAAAAATTGCAAAATCTTATATCTGATGGTTTAATCTAACTTAAGGTCATAGTGTTGGTTTTTTCCCGCTTCAAGAAATCTGCAACTTTCCTAGTTCAAGAGTATAACACTATTATTTAACTTGTTATGGTTCTGTACTGGACACCGTTTTTCGATCTCTATTCTTGTGAGTAGCGTTAAAGTTTCCCACCATTCTGTTCGAGCAAGATAAGTGATTATGTCCTCCTTTCAGCCTCCGTCACTTAGTTACATGAAGATGAAAGTTATTATGGCTTATACATAGATTAAAATGTAACTGTCTTACTGTAGCATATCCATAAAATCTATCGTATTAATTCATGAACAAAATGATTGAATGAAAAGTACTGTCATATATAGTATCCTATGGATATTAACCATGTATAGTACGTACTTATTTGCTGGACATAAAAGTTCAACTCATTCACTTTGATTCCATAACACACAAGTGGATATATGTACAGCTACCTAAGTATCTGTGGTCACATCCTTCTTTTTGTGCATGGTTCCCAGGTGCAAGCTAACCAGTTTTATGTCTGCTTAAAGATTTCGTAAATGTTTAAAGAAGTCATTTCAGGTCATTTTGTAGAATTTCTTTTGTAGAATCATACTACGAATGTCTTTTGTAGAATTAAATATTTTTGTTTCCCCCCAGACAGTTCAGTGGTTGAACTTATTAGTTCATTTGGTGAACTTAACTATACTGAACTCTAATTGTTGAACATGAATGCAGAACATGGTGGATGGACAAGACATGGGAGAAACTTTAGAGGGTCAGCAATGTGATTCAATGAATGATGAGGTATGCTTTGTCAATGAAAACCAAAATATTTTGTAGTTTAAAATAATTCTAATGCTCCTTCAGTATATAATAATTTTTTGTAATAAATTATGCTAAATATTCAAATATATATAATGAAACTAGTAGAAGTGACAAGGTCAATCTCTAGAATATTTTAAATGTAATGTAGAGGATGTAGAACTTTCATGTAGAATATTAGCCATTAAACACAAAGAACATAGGATATTTAATTTTATTAGTTATTATTTCTGACCTTAGTCGATTTGCAGCACCTTGTGTGACAATGTTAGAAAAGGTTAGATGGAGCATTTATAGAATCTCCAGTAGTTTGAATTTGAACACAATTTTCAACAGTCTTGTTTTCAAAGACTCTTTGAAAAGTTTATAATAAACACAAGTTTATTCCTTTTTGCAAAGTTTATATTAAGTGTCTTGTTTTCATTGTTTTTTGGTGAAAAACAGGAATATTACAAGATAGTGGAAAGAAAATTAGATATCCTAAGTGATATAGTAAGGGATTGTGGGCGAACACTTGTAACTGCATGCGAAATGTTTCCCACTAATGCCAGTAATGAGGCTCTTAGGTTGAGAATGAAAGAAATCTTGATGTGCCCTGAGATATTTGGCGAGGACATACCACATAAGAAGTCTGGGAATGAAGAGGGTAATTTTAATAATGAAAATGACACATGGGAGAACTGGCCAACACAATTTACAAATGAAGTAACCAAAATGGTAGATGAAGTTTCTTTCGGGAAGACAAAGGATGGTAATTATATTGAAAATGCTGAAATCCCCAATTTTTCACTGGGAATAAGTCAAATTGAACCACGAAACCTGTGTGCTGATATGAATATGGAGAATACAGTTCAGGTGATGAATGTAGAACAAGGTGCTAAGAGTACCAAAGATTTGAAAGGAAAAGTACAGGTTTCTTATCAAATTGAAGAGGCAGTAGTTGGTAAAAGACCAAGACGAGAGTTGCGACCATCAAATAATCTAAAGTCTCCATATGTGCGTAGAGCCACTGACCTCACTGGGAGGTAAATTAGTTCAGAAGAAGATGCAGTTTGGACGTGGCTATTCAAGGACAAGAGGAAGAATAAGTAAGTTAATGTATTTATGTCTTCCGTATTTTTTTGTGTACAAGTGTTTGAATATGTGTTTTTTTAAACTTGGTTTCTCTTTTTCATATAAACAGTGAGGCTATTTTTGTCTTTGTTGACAAGCAATGTACAAAAGAATTGTTCCAATCTTTGAAGTACAAGTCATGGGTCGAAGGAAGTGTTATCGATTGTTGGACGTATTGCTTAAATGATGATGAGAGACTAAAGTCACCTTCTTCACCACTTAGATTATTTTTTACAGTGGAGTCCACAGTAAGTACAAATTTTTTTAAAGAAGAAATCTAGTTTTTACAGTGGAGTCCAGAATAAGTACAAGTATGTATAACTCTTCAATATAATTCAAACACAGGTAGGCGCACTTGGACAGAATGATAAAAGCGACGATGACAGGTATGACATTTTAGTGGACCACATTGATAGGGTTGTTAGCACGGTCAACTATCAACACAAAAGGAACTATAATTCAAGGGACTTTGATATGGTATGTATATAGGATTTAAATGTGTTAAAGGACAATCTTATGTGATGATTTTCTAACACGAGATTTTGCTTAATTTTGTAGTTTTTTTTCCCAATACACCAAGCTCCTCACCATTATGTTATATGTTATGACATTAAGCATTTTTCTTGGGAGATAATAGATAATGTTGTACTGACTACGGATTATGGTGAGGTGTATGGAGATGTCCCACAATACTTGGTAAGTAAATGCTTAAAATTGTTCAACAATCAGAGAAAATAAATTTATACCGTTGTTAATGCTTTTATTATATTTGCACAGCACACACTTTTTGTAAGGTAGTTATCAGCTGAACATGTACCTAGGTGGGAAAAAATTCGGGACCTGAACCCTGAATTTGTTCGCATGGAATGGCAAACAAAAGATAATGGTGCAGACTGTGGAATCTTTGTGATGCGACATTTGGAAACATATATGGGTGGAAACAAATGGAGCATGCGACTACCCATTGAAGGCGTAAGTTAAACTGAATTAGTAATGTTATTAACTAACTTGTAACATAATGTCAACTGCTAGTAATGTACCTTTTTTTGGTAACAGCATCAGCAGGATTCTCATTTGGAGAAACTCAGAAAAATTTATTTCCATCAGATTATCACTAGCCACAGAAATGAGAATGGACAAAAGATTGTGGATGTTGCAAAAAAGTATTACAATGAAAGGTTCAAGAAAGGATATGAGAGAAGGCCAAAAGCATGACAATTGTAATTGGTTTTTAAAATGGTTTTAGTAATGCGTATTTAGCACCAAATAATAACTAAGTTTGTTAAATTTATTGTGGCTATGAATAATGTACCTATGATTTGGACTTGATTTTATTTGAAGGTTGTGGTAGTATGGTTTGGTATTGTGTGAATCCAATATTTTCATTTTTATTTATCTCGGTAACAGGTTATTTTTTGTATCTAAATGTATTTTTTTCTTGTTAAGTGATAAGTACAAGTGTCATACCTCTCAAGTGTCATACGAGTTCTACGGTGGAACCAGAATGTTCGAATGTAGAATTTTAAAAATAATCATAATTATTTTATGGTAAATGAAATTTTTAAACCAAAATGAATGAAAAAATAATACCAATGACTTAACTCCATTTAAACAATCTTGGTTGTGAGTTTAGCTATGGGTTGGAGAAGTTCAAAAGTATAATATATATGAAAACCTTAAGTATTTATTAAATTGGAAGTTTGTTGATTTTTTTTTTTTTTACATAAGTACCTAGAATAATGGTAAGACACATTAATTACATTTTTTTTAATTTTCAATTTTATAACATGGTAATTATTTCCGCAAAATTCTTAAAAATATAAAGACACATTAATTATATTTTTTAAACTAATTAATTATGTGCTTAACAAAATTCTTAAAAATATAAAGACCAAGAATGTTAGAACCTGGTAGTGAGAAAATTATCTTAGGTGAAAGATAAATTGTTCATGCATTAAAAGTTTGAGGGCTTATAATTAAATGCCTAAAAATAATTCAGGACTAATCTCTATATTAAAATACAAGTTTATTAACGGGAATAAAATGAAAAATTATAGTATTTATTGGAAAAATAAACAAATATTATTAACATGTCAAATGTAGTACGTGTTCTACCGTTGAAGCAGAATGTTCGAATGCTACATGTTGTAAAATAAGAATAACTTTATTCTTTCAATGATACAAAGTGTAATTTATCTTTTCCCTTTTATTTTATTTTCAAATTTTAATATTTGGAAGTATAAAATTATTTGTTCATAGTAAAGGTGATTAAAGATAATATATTTAAATGCATTTAAATAATTCATGACTCAGGGGGTCACGTTCTACGTATAACCACACTAAATCGAGAACCTGAGAACTCTAATAAGTTCAGTATCGGAACGTTAAGTTCAGCAGCAGAACTTTAAGTACATCAATAGAATATTTGTTGAAAAAAGTAATTTCATTCGTAAAACTTTGTAGAAAAAGCAAGTTCGGATGTAGAACTTTTAATGTCATGTGCAAAAAAAATAGGTTCTACAGTAGGATCCAATGGTTCTCCGATTTTATTTTAGATAGTGGTTCTCATTTGAATCAACCCCTCAGGACTTATCGTTTATAGATAATAAATCACATGTTTAAAACTTGTTTAGTGATAAAAATGATAAGTATAGGTGTAGGATTTCTAGAAAAAGAAAGTGAATGTTAGTAAACTATCAAGTGTCATACGAGTTCTACAGTGGAATCAGAATGTTCAAAAGTATAATTTTAAAAAATACAAAATTAATTTTAACCAAATAAATTTTTTATATTTTGAAAATGTGGGAATATAATTAAATAAGATATATCTTGACATCCTTACATTTGGATTGTTGAGAAATATTTTTAAAAAATAGCAACAACAATCTGGGACAAAGCACTATTAACTAGTACTAGTCAATTTAGTAGTTGACTACTAAGATCTCCAACCAAATTAATTTTTAATTTGTTGAAAATGAGAGAATATCATTAAATTAGATATATCTTGATATCCGTAAGGTTGGATCTTCAAAAATTATTTTTAAAGAATAGGAATAACAATCTGGGACGAAGCACTACTTACTAGTACTAGTCAATTCAGCAGTTGAGTATTATGATTTTCTACCAAATTAATTTTTTATTTTTTAAAATGCGGGAATATCATAAAATTAGATATATCTTTACAACCGTACGGTTGGATCGTCGATACATTTTTAAAATAAAAATAAAAATAACAATCGGGGACGAAGCACTCCTCACTAGTACTAGTTAATTCAGTTGACTACTAAAATCTGCAACCAAATTAATTTTTTATTTTTTGAAAATGTGGGAATATCATTAAATTACATATATTCTGACGTCCGTAAGGTTGGATCGTCGAGATTTATTTTTAAAAAAATAGAAATAACAATCCGGGACGAAGCACTACTTATTGCCACTAGTCAATTCAGTAGTTGACTACTAAGATCTGCAACCAAATTAATTTTTTATTTTTTGAAAATGTGGGAATATCATTAAATTAGATGTATCTTGACATCCGTACGGTTGGATCGTCGATTTTTATTTTTTGAAAAATAGCAAAAAAATTCTAGGACGAAGCACTACTATTTATTTTATTAAAAATAGCAAAAAAGATGTTGGTTGTGAGTTTAGCTATGGATCAGAGAATTTCAAAATTATAATATTAGACAAATCTTTATTATTTTAAAAATTCGAAGTGTGTGGAATTTTTTTTTTACATAAAGAACTAGAATAATGGTAAGACACATTAATTACCTTTTTTTCATTTACAATTTTAGAACATGGTACAAGCCCAATATCTATATTATTAAATTGGATGTTTAAGACAAGTTCAGTTATGGGACTAAAAAGTACAAATGTAGTACGTCTTCTACCGTGGAAGCAGAATGTTCGAATGTAGAATGTGTAAAACATGAAAAATTTTATTTTTTTTAATGGTACAACATGTAATTTAAAAAATAATGTCCAAATGAAAAGAACAAAAATAACTTATTCCCATTTAAAAAAATTTGGTTACGAGTTCAGAAGTGGGATTGAGAAGTTCTAAAGTAGAATATTTTAAACAATTTTAATATTTTTGTAATTGCAAGTTTGTTGAAGTAATTGTTTTTAATATATGAACACCAAGAATTCTGATTTGAGTAAATGTATTTGTTGTAAACTAAATTCCAATGAATGTGTTTATTTTAGTGCACTTTATTTAAAATTGCAAATGTTTTTAGGCCTAAGGCAGATTTATAATTTAAAATAAAAATTGAAATGCTTGTGCACTATGAAAATCCATTCATTAACCAAACTTGAACACATTTAAAAAAAGTCTGCGAATTAAAAAAAACCCTTGTAAAGAAATCCAAATCTTATTACAAGTTTGTAATCAAACATAAGTATTAATGCTTAGAATGATGAAAGTGATGGAATAAAGACTAATTTTTTGGATTCGGACATGTGCGAGAATTGTGTCCAGCGACCTGGTTGCATTTGCTGCATCTTCTTCGCTTATCACTGCTAGCTGCCATAGCTTTTTCTTTCCCACTTTTTATCCTACTCCCACAACCTTTATTACGACTAATATGAGGGTTCTGAACAACAACATCAGAACGAGGTTCTGCATCAATGAGTGAATAGATGTTCTGCTCACTTAGGCGTATTCGGGTTTGAGGTGAAGAGTCTACCATATCAGCTTTCATTGTGTTCACAAATGTTGTGACAGCCCCAAATCCGGGGTCATGAATCTGGGCCATCACGGACCAACTTCCATTCAAAATCAATATCTCTTGGGTTTTTTTTTTTTATAATTAATACTTATGCAATTGACCCCACAGTAATACACACACACACACCAGTCATATGCTCAGAGAACAACATTCACCATAATAAAAGTTTAGAGTTAGAAAGTTATTACAAACCCAGAATCATACTTAAGTACATTGTTGAGTGATGCTTCTACAAGAAGCATTTCAACAACCAAATTTATTACAATCTTACACACTTACACTCTTAATATACATAAGACCACTAAACCCCTTGCGCTGGTCATCTACCTCGGGGATTGATGCTAACGAGCTCTCAGAAGGTCGCCTTTCCCTTACCCTCTTGCGGGGCGTTCTGCGTAGTATTGGCATACCTAGCTGTATATAGATAAGTAGCAAGAGTGAGCTATAATAGCTCAGCAAGATAATATTGTAAACTAGAATTTAAAATGTAACCAAGTATACATGTATATACATATGTAAGCAGGAACCAAATTATAAACTTTAAGGAAGAATAAAACTCTTATTTAATAATACATCATCCACTTACTATTATAAGAAAGAAATCTAAGATAATACAGTATCAGTTTCTCTTCTTAAATAATAGTAAGTGGATGATGTATTATTAAATAAGAGTTTTATTCTTCCTTAAAGTTTATAATTTGGTTCCTGCTTACATATGTATATACATGTATACTTGGTTACATTTTAAATTCTAGTTTACAATATTATCTTGCTGAGCTATTATAGCTCACTCTTGCTACTTATCTATATACAGCTAGGTATGCCAATACTACGCAGAACGCCCCGCAAGAGGGTAAGGGAAAGGCGACCTTCTGAGAGCTCGTTAGCATCAATCCCCGAGGTAGATGACCAGCGCAAGGGGTTTAGTGGTCTTATGTATATTAAGAGTGTAAGTGTGTAAGATTGTAATAAATTTGGTTGTTGAAATGCTTCTTGTAGAAGCATCACTCAACAATGTACTTAAGTATGATTCTGGGTTTGTAATAACTTTCTAACTCTAAACTTTTATTATGGTGAATGTTGTTCTCTGAGCATATGACTGGTGTGTGTGTGTATTACTGTGGGGTCAATTGCATAAGTATTAATTATAAAAAAAAAAAAAAAACCCAAGAGATATTGATTTTGAATGGAAGTTGGTCCGTGATGGCCCAGATTCATGACCCCGGATTTGGGGCTGTCACAGTTTGGTATCAGAGATAAGAGTCATAATGCTCAGGAACAAGAGTGATAATAATATTGTATCATTTATAATATAAAATTTTGAACTTCCATCAAGTTCAGGGGTGGTATATCGCAGGTAGTATTTATTTTAAGTATTGTTTATAATTTTATAGATCGTTACTAATAGAATTTTATGTTTTATTATAGGGAGCGGAGATGGGTGAGCCGGGTCAGGACCCCCAGTGGCTAGGACTACCCGAGCAGGAGCTTAGAGACTTGTTGCTGGTAGGTGTAGAGGTTCCAGAGTATGCTATCACTGACCTGAGGAGGAGAGTTCGCGCAGAGGCCATGGAGAGACACCAGATCAGAGTGAGACTTGAGGAGGCAGAGGAGCGTAGACAGAGGGATGCTGTGGCCATAGTGCCATATTCTGGTAGACCATAAGTAGGACCTGATGGGGCCGGACCTTCCCGAGTGCGGACGGATATTCCTGAGGAGGAGATGCCCTTACGTAAGAGGCCTAGGCTATCTGTTATACCTGAGGAGCCGATTGAGTGGAGGGACATTCACGTGACTCCTACTCCTGTCCCACCTGTCCCAGTGCCATCACCAGTTCCATCTCCTCTACCCAGCCCTGACCCTTTTGAGGACCCAGTTGAGCAGTTCACTCCACCGGGACACTTTATCATGTCAGAGGATGAGTTGGAGGATGACCCTTCCGAGGATGCGGACACAGAGCCTGTTCCTCCATCTCCACAGGTAGTTCCATCCCCACCATTTGCACCACCACCACCTCCACCAGTGGATGCACCCCCACTTGTAGATGTACCTCCCCCAGATGCTATGCCACCTCAGGAGGCACCTATATTTCCAGCTGGTCAGTTGCCCGCTATTTTCTTGCCAGAGTACTTTGCCCTTCAGGGACAGCTGGATGAGTCCCGTCGGACTATAGATACGCTTGTACAGAGGTTAGACAGGGCGAGAGGAGGAGGAGGTGTGATACCAGATGGGTTGACTTTGAGCATAGTTAGTATCGAGCTGCGGGCACTCGGTGATATTAGGACGATGTTGGGAGACAGAGGGGATCCAGTATGGAGGGCTCAGATAGTTGATACAGTCACCACTATGGTAGTGCAGATCAGAGACGTTATCAGGGCGTCGTTACCATGATTAGGAGTAGTAGTCTTGGATACTAAACAGACTAGTCATCTTGTGGATGTCATTTTGGGGATTAGGTTAGTTGTTTACTGTCTTAATCCCAGTCTGATTAGAGGACGGCTAGTAGTGCTTTTGTTATAGTGAGTTAGTATGTACAGTTATGCTTTTGGGGTTTCGAACCTTGTACTTTATGATGTATGATATTAGTAGTAAAAGACGTTGTACCCAAGTTGTAAAATATTTATGTAAATTAATGAAGTTTATGTACTTTGCCTAATTTTATCGTATTTTGATATTAAATGTTGAGATTCAGAAATATTGATATATATGAGGTGATTGACTTAAATGAAAAGGTTATTGTGCTAAAGGTACTAAGCTTATTTGTCAAAGTTGTATTATGATTAAATATTACTTGTGTGAAGTTAAAAATACTGGGATGCATAAATAAAATTAACTAATGATATAGTTGTGCATATATGGAAATGATATATATTGTACCCTAAATTTGGGTGATTAATGAAGAATATTATTATATACAGAATCATGCCGCCTAAGCGTAATAATAGAATGAATGCAAGGGAAAATGAGAGAGAGGAAGCAAGTCAGAATAGGCAGGGTGAAAACGCTCATAATGAACAAGATCATGAGGAAGAAGAAGAGGAATCGACGGGTCAACAGGGAAATCAGGGTGGTAACCCTTTTAACCAATTTATAGAACTATTGAGGCAGAATTTCGCTAATCCACAGAATCCGCCACAACCACCTGTTCTTCCCAACCAGGCATCTAACTCTTTTCGTGCTTTTAAGTCACTAAAACCCCCAGAATTTGAGGAAACCACTAACCCAGTAGCAGCCAGGGCATGGCTGAAAGAGATGGAGAAAGCCTTCGAGATACTGAGGGTAGAGGAAGATCAGAAGACAGTCTTTGCAGCCTATCTCCTAAAGGGAGAGGCAAATTATTGGTGGGAAGCTAAGAAAAATCTCGAGGGAGCGGGAGTGATAACCTGGGAGCGTTTCACTAGGGTGTTTCTAGACAAATATTCCCCTAGGTACTTAGAGAACCAGATGGAAATAAAATTTTTGGAGCTAAAGCAGGAAAATCTAACAGTGGCTGAGTATGAAACGAAATTTACCGAACTGTCTAGGTTTGTTCCAGAATTCGTGCGTACTGAAGAGCAACGAGCGAAAAGGTTTCAACAAGGATTGAAACCATGGCTACGGATAAGAGTGGCACCATTTGAGTTGACCGAGTATGCTGCGGTGGTTCAGAAAGCATCTATTATTGAGGCCGAGAGTGAACAAACCCAATTAGGTCGAGAGAACAAGAAAAGAAAATTTGAGGGTCCAAAAGGAGGTTCAAGTGAGGGAAGCTACTTCAATAAATTTGGTAAAGGACAAAAACCCCAGTTTGGAAAGTCAGGGAATAATAAGACTAACAGTGAGACGGTGAATCAGGGTGGTAGATCCACAGGAACCTTTCAGTCTAATCAATCTCGAACACCATTTCCAGACTGTAACACGTGTGGCAGGAAGCATACGGGAGTGTGTAGAGCGTTAGAAATAAACTGCTTTAACTGTGGACAAAAAGGACACTATCTTAGCCAGTGCCCATCGGCTAATACCAATACTAAGAGGGACGTCAAGTGTTACCAGTGTGGGAAACTAGGACACATTGCCAGAGATTGTCGTTCCGGGGGATCATCCGTGCCAGAACAGAGTGTGACTGCTTCAAACAGGCCTACTACTAGAGTGTACAATATGACTTTAGGAGAGGCATTGAGAAAGCCGGATACAGATGCAGGTGAACATTTTTCTAGTATTTAAATTTTTAGTGTAAACGTTTGGTTAGGAATCAATGTGGTCAATGAATGGTATAGGTAGGTTGACAATCTAGATAAGGAAAATCAGTATCTGTTAGGGGTTAGAAATTCTATGAAAAGGAGAATAATAGTATTTTAGGGGTAAACCACAGACTTGTTTATATACGAACAGGAAATATATATTATAGGTAATATTTTCTTACAATTGTTTCAAAGAATCTTATTCTAGTCGGATTTCTGGAAGATTTTACAGAGACAAGATATAATAAGAGCGAAATATGTATATTTTATGTCATGATAGAGATCAACATAGGGGTAAACCATAAGTGAGATACACTACCATTCAGGAGAGGCCAATGTGGTGGCCGATACCCATAATTAAAAAGAGGAATGTTGATGAATGACAAGCAAGTTTATGTTGGTGTAATTTTGCGCAAACAAGATAGAGATATTATTAAGGAAAAAGGATGAAGAAAGTGGTATAGAAGTTATAAGGTGTAGATGAAAAGGTATCTATGGACATTTCTGACGTGATTCCGGGACGGAATCCTTTTAAGGAGGGAAGGATGTAATAACCCTAACTTCAGTAATGCTACAGTGGTCACATGAATAGTAAATTTCGAGGATTTAGAGAAATGGTATATAGGTACTCTATAATGGAAATGGAAAATGAATAAACAGAAACCATATTAGTGTTGTACAATGAAAATAAGTGACTCGAAATGACGTTAGATTTCAGAAATTCCTGAAACATGGATTTTGAGGATTTTGATTTCGAATAAGCTTCTATTGGACATTAAGGAGCATGGAAACATTATAAGAATTATATATTGAGGAATTAGTGAATTTAGATTTAACCAAGGGATTATTAAGTTAAGAGAATACCAATGGAATTTGGATTGTTAAATGATTTCAAAACCACTGAGATAATGAGGTACATTCGTAACGAACCACAATTTGACGAATATGGAGACCAAGCAACCAAGATTAGTAATATAACAAGGATACATACCACATTATCATTATAAGAATTAGTAGCACAAAACTTAGAAAATAAAACCAAGAAAAAGGGATTATGAGGTCACCTACATTACATCACTTTCCACTAATTAGATTAAGGGGTAGATTAGTCTTTTAACAAGTTTTAACCACAAAAATATCTACCAAGCTTCCACCATACACTAGATTAACAAGAGATTAGTAAGATAAGATCAAAAAGAAGCAAAAGAACTCTCCCCTTCCATTTCTTCTTCCATTCGGCAATAAGAAAAAAAAAAAAAAAAAAAAATCAAAAACCCTAGTTAGCATCCACATCAATTCAAGGGAAAAATCATGGAGCTTCTTGGAGGTTAGAAAGGATCACCCACCAAGTTTCATAGCCATCCATCATTGTTTAGTAAGGTAAAGAAATTCTCAAAGTTGCTTGATGAATAGTGAAATCTTGGAATTAACTTTGTTTTAATGGTTCATTTAGTTAATCCAAGCTAATTCAAGGTTGTTCAAGGTGTGCCCAAGGATTTTTAAGGATTATTAAGTGTTCTTCAAGCTTCAAAGAGGTATAACAACCCTTGCCCTTTTATATTTATGGTAGATATTGAAGTGGTTAGTAGTTAAGTGGTGTTAATGTAATGTTTATGGTGATTATGTGTTATAAATGGTTTGTTTTGATATGGAGATGGTGTGTTGTGGACTTGTAACCATGGTTGGGATGTAGACCACATGGTGTAGGTGATGGTATAAGGTGGATGATTGATTTGGAGGAGTTTGATTTTGGAAAGTATGAAATTACAGCAGTTATAATGTCCGATTTTCGTTAGAACGAAAACTGCCCTGTTTTGTGACCCCTGTATTCATACGGTACCTCACTGCCTAGGTTATCAATTGACCATGAAATGATAGATCTTAGTTCATAGATCGTTTTGATATAAGGTGCGTTAAAATCTGATGAACGGTTTAGGAGAAAAGTCAGTTTTAGTGAAAGACGTTCGATAACCGAGAAAACGTAATTGTATCAACTTTGAGGCTAAAGTTACCATACTTAGACATTTTTATAAGTCACGAAATTTTGGGATAGTGTAGTAGGGTGGTCAGAGGACCCTTGACAGTTGACCTTACATTAAAATTCGAAATCCATATTTTCTGAGAATTTTTACAGTTAAGTGTGGTCGTTAGGGAAAATGGTGAAAACCCCTGAAACTTCGATTGAGCTTATAAATGGTTAAGTTCTTGAGCCTTTGGGATAATAATAATACGTTAAACATATGTTGAAGTGTAAAGGGTTTTGTTATACGAGAGGGTAGTGAGTAAGAGATGTGGTATTCTAATGATGGTCCTTTTGTGTTTATAGAAATTCCGGAGGAGGAACCAGCCATACTGTCAGGATACAGAAACCGAGGCAAGATTCCTTCTATCCCTACTTTAAAAATTATTTATCTTCGGGATAATAATGATATCATGGAATATATTTATGTATATGTGATGCTTTTGTTGCTATATTGCAAAGAATACATTATCTTGATTGTGGAAAGTTAAAGAGAGATGGATATGTTTCCTGAAATATGAATATAGAGATGATTACGAATGGAGCGAATATGCTCTAGGGTAAAAGAGATATGAAAGAGAATGGTATCAGTTGTTATCTAGGGTTATATGGTTTATAATGCTATATTATAAACATTCTTTTAGTGTATGTTATATACATATATTTTATAGAAATAATGTGCGAGAATGGAAGTGATATACGGGAATGGAAATGTGAAATGGTATTGATAAAGTGAATAATGATCTTATAAAAAGGGGGATTAGCAACAAACTTGCATAAGAGGCTGTGTCAGGGCTGTGTGCGACATAGTCTAGCATTCATGATTCGGCACGAAGATGCCAAGGGAGGATGTTAGCAGGTGGCCTTCCTCCGGGAGGATGTTAGCAGGTGGCCTTCCTCCAGGGATGATGTTAGCAGGTGGCCTTCATTCCTTCTACCGGTAGTAAAAAATAGACGGGTACGGAGGACGACTGATCATCGTACCTCACGTATTCGGTGACAGTGGAAACCCCCAAAATTATTGAATAAAGAATGAACGATAAAGTCAGAATGGTATACTGAAAAGGTAAAATGATATGAGACGATGGAATTATTGTTATAGATGAAGAGAAACTGATTTTATATTAATTTATGAAATTGTTGTGTAGGAAGGAAATGAGAAGATGATAGTGAGAGAATTATTCAAGTATTCATTTTATTTTAAAATATTACACTAAAAGGGTATATTGATTGTTATATTATTTAAGAAGAGAAACTGATACTGTATTATCTTAGATTTCTTTCTTATAATAGTAAGTGGATGATGTATTATTAAATAAGAGTTTTATTCTTCCTTAAAGTTTATAATTTGGTTCCTGCTTACATATGTATATACATGTATACTTGGTTACATTTTAAATTCTAGTTTACAATATTATCTTGCTGAGCTATTATAGCTCACTCTTGCTACTTATCTATATACAGCTAGGTATGCCAATACTACGCAGAACGCCCCGCAAGAGGGTAAGGGAAAGGCGACCTTCTGAGAGCTCGTTAGCATCAATCCCCGAGGTAGATGACCAGCGCAAGGGGTTTAGTGGTCTTATGTATATTAAGAGTGTAAGTGTGTAATATTGTAATAAATTTGGTTGTTGAAATGCTTCTTGTAGAAGCATCACTCAACAATGTACTTAAGTATGATTCTGGGTTTGTAATAACTTTCTAACTCTAGACTTTTATTATGGTGAATGTTGTTCTCTGAGCATATGACTGGTGTGTGTGTGTATTACTCTGGGGTCAATTGCATAAGTATTAATTATAAAAAAAAAAAAAAACCCAAGAGATATTGATTTTGAATGGAAGTTGGTCCGTGATGGCCCAGATTCATGACCCCGGATTTGGGGCTGTCACAAATGTACGCATCTTGAGCACTTGTTCCTTATTATGACCAGCATTATTCATACATGACTGAAAATCAAACCAAATTTCATTACACATAACTTTTACCTCATCAACCTTCATGCAGTGATCAAGTATCTCCTGTGAGCCAATAACATTATGATGGCGTTCAACATTCTTTGTCCAACGCGGCAATACAAAAGCACGAGGAATTTTAGACACATTGCACTGATGCAAACCCGCAAATGCATGCCTACATAGGTATCCCCGCCTGGTATAATGTTTGCACTCGCACTGAACATCGTGATTTGAAAGTTGTACTTTAACCTTGTATTTGTGAAAAAAACTTAAAAAACTTGGAATATGTAGATGTCATTAAAATTTGAGAAGGGTGTAGTAAATACCTTGAATATTTTACCATTTAGTAAAGAATCCTTTACTTTAAAAGTCTTAAAATCATCTTCAATTGACATGTCATCAATTTGTGTGTAATACCAGGCTCCTTCTATTTCTTCCGTGACTAAATGATAGAGCTGACGTGTATAAAGTCGTGACGCATCTTTCTCAATTTTTAACTCAGTGACAGATATTGGAGTAAGTTCAGAATCATTATTATTTTGGGCATTCAAATGTCTTTGACGATCCATGGCACTATCATATCTTTTCATGAATTCAACCAATGTATCTCCGCTCTGATGAAAATGCTGAAAGTAGAAATTAGAACTCTCAGAACGAGATGTCGTCCTAAGTAGACCAGCCATTGCTACATCGTTAAAGTATGCAGGAATCCAATCTTTACGGATGCTGTACATATCAGTTAGCCAACCATTATCACCCAGGCTATATTCCTCAATAATAGCCTCCCAGCTTTGCTCAAATTCTTCTATTGTCAAGTGATCCGACCAAACACATGCTTTCATTTTGGTCATAAAAACTTTATCAGAAGCAAGTGTTGGAGAAATCTGAATAAATTATTGAATTGACATTAGAATACTACTACAGAACAGGTAAAATACTACTGCAGAACATGTAAAATACTACTGCAGAACGTGTAAATTAAAGTACTACAGAACGAGCAAATTAAAGTACTACTGTAGAACGTGTAACTACATAGTTAATTTAACATACTTTTGTAGATAATGTAAATATGCAACAACTTTTACCTTTGTAGTCAATTTATTCATGATGTGCCACATACAAAGTCGATGTTTTGCGCGTGGCCAAACAAGTGGTAGAGCCCTTTTAATAGCAAGGCATTGATCTGTTATAACACAAGGTGGAGGGTGATCCATGCACATGTCAAAGGCCGTCAATGCCCATTCAAAACTCGTATGAGATTCATTCGCTAAAAGTGCAGAAGCGAAAGTAACATTACTCCAATGGTTATCAACACCCGTAAAGGGGACAAAAACCATACAATATCTGTCATGAACACGTGTAAGCCGTGAGTAGTAACAATGAATTATAGTAGCATAATATTGAAATAATTGATAAAAAGGATACTGCAGCAGAATGAATCAAAAATAAATCACTATAATGTATCACACGAATAATGTCACCAGTTGCAATCTAGAACAATATTCACATGTCAAACTAATAAAACATACTTGGAACAAATATTAAATTAAATTATTACTCTTAATAGTAAGTTGATTACATATAGTAAAACTGAATTTGAAGTGGCAAGTAATAGAGCAAACTACATTCTAACCTACATGTTATAAAGCACAGCATATACTACAGCAGAACCCATGGTAACAGAATGGAAACAAAATCATGACACATGTTATTGTACTTACTTATTTGTGCGAAAGGTTGGATCAAAAGATAGTGTGTCCCCGAATAAACTGTAATTGCGTCTCCCAATTGCATCAGCCCAAAATAGTCCAATCAAATGACCATCATTATCAATTTGGTATTGGTAAAAAAATGTATTGTTCGATGCCTCACGTCTGATCCTTAATTGTTCCAGAATCATGTCAGCATCATGTTTACCAATACGTGCCCTAAAATCACGATCAAAGTTCCTAAAATCTGTTGATGTAGCACCGATATTTTCATAGGATCCTACCATCTCTTTCAGTATACAATGAGACCTGACTGAACCAACATTCGCCTTTCGATGATCAAAGATAAAATTTTGGTGAAACAAAGTTACTTTTATGTTACACCTCAAAAATTGTTTATTAGTACCAGTTGTTAGGGCATGATTGTGTTCTTCGACAAAAGTCTGTACAAAGTAACCGTCTGGTCCTGCATACTTAAGCAATATATGTGCCTCGCATTCACACCTACGGGAATTTGTCCTCTTACGTTTTTTTGTCCCTTCACTGCTATCAGGTGATCCATTACGATTGCACACAATATATTTATGAGTAAGGAGCTTACTTCTATATTTTGCTGAGGATAGACGCACATCAAACCCACATTTTTGACCATAATCAAAATAAAAATCATATGCATCTTTAATAGTTAAGAATGTTTGTTTAACAAATGGCTTTGATTTTTCATCACACTTTGGTTTCCAGCATTCTTCTCCCTCGGGTGATGTATAGTGATAAGAATCAACATAAATATCTTCATTAAGGATATCTGTCGATTGTGCTGCATCTTGGATATTATCTTGTGAACTATTATCTTCAACAACTACAATTTTTGAACATGAAGATTATAAAAAACAAAATCAACTAATTAGTAATTTCACCTAGTGCAGAACCATATATGACAAAAACCCAAAATATTAAAATTCAAAAAAAATTGTTATAATGTAGAACCTTTTCAATTTCATAGAACATTATATACTCGTTATATCAAGGAATCTAAAAAAATAAACCCCAGACTTATGAACATAGATAACACTTAGAAATAAATTATAGAGAAAGAATATGACACTTAAAAATGGTTCTACTAGAGAACTATTACAAGTTCTTTCACCGACACAGTTTAGGTTTAATTTGCGTACCTGAATCATTGTCCAAAATAGCCATTGTTATTGATTAGAAATGAAGAGTATAAGAACGATATTGTGATGTTAACAGTAGAGAACTTGAGTATGTAAGCTAAAGAGATGGTATATATAAATGTAACGATACAGGGGATATATGAAAGATGTAACTGATTGATCTTAATTAATTTTTGATTGATTCTTAATTAATTTAAATATCTTGTAATTACATCCTTGTCCTTGTAGTTTATTTGAGAATATTTTGTATTAATCACCAGCTTAAATCTAAGTCAATCTAAGCCATTCATCTTGTATGAATCCAACGATCAGAAATAGATCTCCGGTTCTCCACTAATATTTGGTTCTCATTTGAATCAAGCCTTATACATATATATATATATATATATATAGGGTTGGACTCCATAGCAAACACCTTATATAACAAACAATAAAGAACACCTCATATCTAATAGATTCATTGCCCCTGGCGGGGCCACCCAATACAAAAAATTCTTATTTTTTTACCCTCTATCCATCCATCATCTCAAAAAAAAAAAATTAAAAAAAAAAATAAAAAGTTACTGTTCATGACGATGACGGCATCAGTGACGTCATCATGAACAGTAAAATTTTTAATTTTAATTTATTTTTATTTTTTTGCTAGCTTGATAGAGGGTAAAAAAATAACAACTTTTTGTATTGGGTGCCCCTGGCGGGGCCAAAGGATATAATAGATTTAAGGTGTTCTTTGTTGTTTGTTATATAAGAGTGTTTTGTATGGAGCAAAGGCCTATATATATATATAGTTCAAAAATGAGGTCGAAAATGGCAACTGACAAATGGAACCTAAAATCAGAAATTTAGTTGCATGTGGTTGCATTCAGTTGCAAATTTAGTTTAATGTGGTTGCATTCATTTGAATATGCCCCTGCGGGGCCAGGAAACCCAAATCCACCAAAATAGCACCCACCCTAAAAAAAAAAGAAAAAAAAGGTACAGTCGGCGCCACTTCACATAAAGAAAGAAGGGGGGAGAGGAAGGTTAGGGTTAGGGTTAGTATTTTTGCAATTTTGAAACTTAGTTAGTAAAATTGCAAAAAACTATTCTTAACAAAAGTAAATGTGCAAAAATTTACTTTTTCCTATTTATTTATGAAAAGAGCGCTTAATTTTTTAGTATTTAAAAATAATCCTATTATCAATCAAATAATTTTTTTAATATTAGATCTAATGGTTCTTATTTATCTATATTAAAATCCAAGTTCGTACTACTATGTTTTCAAAGACGCGTACTACCAAAAACACTGGGGATTCCCTTGCACTTATTATATATATATAAAATAATTAATGATCATGGTTACTTTAATTAAAAGCATATATTTTAATTGCAACTCTTATTAATTTAAAAACATAATTTTATACAAATAAGAAATTTTGACACTTATCTATTTAGGAATTTTGTCAAAAATAATTATGTGTAAAATTTTATACCATTTGAATTTTTAGTATTTAGATTAGTTATAATACATGTGAAAAGTCCAAACAATCCAATAAGGATCAGCGGGTGTATTTGATTATGGATAGATGAAAGCAAAAGAATGAAGTAAATGTAAAAGTTTGTGTAGAGACTAAAAAAATGAGTTAAAGAATATGATAAAAAGGTGATTCATTGGAGGTTATTGTTGTAAAATAAAGAATTTCTATAAAGATTAAGGACATGGCGAGTAAAAACTAAAAAAGTATAATAAAATAATAGTGATTGTGATTAGGTGTTGTTTGGTTAGTTATTTTTAAAAAAATATAAATAATTAAAAATATTCCATAATGATGTTTGTTTACATATGAATTAATTTGAAAATTAAAATGTAATCAATTATATAAGTGAGAATAATATAATATTTAAAAATAAGTGAATGAATATTAAAGGAAACCGTGCATCACACGGGCTCCAAACTAGTTGTATATAAAGGTACTAAAACAATACATACAGAAATGTTTATGTAACTAACTGTTAACTAACACTAGAGCTGACTTTGACTTAGTGACATCATCATGACTAACATCCCCCTCAAGTTGAATGTGTGAAACAAGTTGCAAACATTCAACTTGGAAGAGAAGTACCGAAGAGTAGCTGCACTAAGTGCTTTAGTGAACATGTCTGCAGGTTGCTCAGAAGTAGACAAATGAGCTGTTGTAATCAGACCCTTCTGCAATTTCTCACGAACCAAGTGACAATCAATTTCGATGTGCTTGGTTCGTTCATGAAACACAGATTACATGCAATATAGAGAGTTGACTTGCTGTCACAATACAAAATCATTGGTTGTGAGTGAGAAACATTAAAATCCTTTAAGAGACCAACAAGCCAGGTTACTTCATAGCATGTACCAACCATAGATCGATATTCTGCTTCAGCAGATGATCGTGACACAGTATGTTGTTTTTTACTACGCCATGAGATCAAGGAAGAGCCCAGCATAATGCAGAAACCAATAAGAGACTTTCTAGATTTAGGACATCCAGCCCAATCAGAAAAAGCTGTTAGTTGACTGAAACCAGTAGCAGAAATCAAAAGACCTTGACCCGGGGCTTGCTTAATATATCTAAGAACTCTGTTAGCAGCCTGCAAGTGATCAACTCGTGGATGTGATAGAAATTAATATAAAACATGAACAACATAGGATAAATCAGGTCGAGTTATGGTGAGACAGATGAGTCTACCAATTATCCTTCTATACATAGAGGCTTCCTTATCAGTCAAAAGAGAGGAGCAATTATCAATGAGTTTATGATTTTGTTCTATGGGAATAACTGAAGATTTTGCTGCAAGTAAGCCAGTTTCTTGTAAAAGATCCAAAGCATATTTCCTTTGATTGAGATAGAAACCTTCAATGGACCTAGCAACTTCAATACCTAGGGAATATTTAATTTAAGTGGTCCTAAGTCCTTGATCTTGAATTTGGTATTGAGATAAGCTTTCATAACATTGATATCAGTGGTAGAGGATCCAGTTACCAAAATTTCATCAACATACACCAAAACAGCTATGTAGATGGAGTTCTTATTGTAGGTAAATCGGCTGTTATCACTATGAGATTGCTTAAATCCATATGACTGAAGGGCAGTAGATAATTTCTCAAACCAGCATCTTGGTGCCTGTTTAAGGCCATATAGAGATTTTCTCAACTTGCAGACATATGTAGTATCAACAGTAGTAGACAGAGACGAAAGCACCTTATAACTAGGAGGCAACTTCATAAAAACTGTTTCATGTAAGTCACCATACAGAAATGCATTGGTGACATCCATTTGAGTGACAGGCCAAGCATTTTTAGTAGCTATAGACAACAATATTCTGACAGTAACCATCTTTGCAACAGGTGCAAAGGTGTCAAAATAGTCAACACCAAATTCCTGAGTAAAATCCTTTGCCACTAATCTAGCTTTATACCTTTCAACTGAGCCATCAGGGTTATATTTAACTTTAAAAAGCCATTTACAGTCAATCATATATTGATTAGGTGGAAGAAGAACAAGATCCCAAGTGTGATTTTCCTCTAATGCATCAATTTCAGATTTCATGGCTGCACACCAACTGGGATTTGTGACAGCTTGAGCAAAATTATAAGGGACAAATATTTTTGAGGTAGCAGCAACATAAGCTTTATACTTGGGAGTATTATTATGATAAGAAACCTGATTTTGTATAGAATACACACAAGGCAGTGTTGATGAACAAGCAGTAGCTGAAACAGATGGTAGCCCAACAAAGTCTTTGTACTTACTTGGTACAACTTTAGATCTTACAAGTCTAGTGGTGGTAGTAGTAGTAGTGGAGGTTTCAGGAACAATTGGAGATGTTGATGTAGAAGGGACAGAGGTGAATGGTACAGATGTAGTAGGAGTAGTATTATAGAGTTCATCCTCACTGACACAATCAGAACTAGAAAACAAAGGATTAGAGACACTGGTTTCAGATATGAAGGGAAAGATGTATTCAACAAACTGAACATCTTGAGAGACAAAGCACTTTCTTGATGCAATATCAAGGATTTTATAACCTTTCTTGGCATAAGGATATCCTAGAAAAATACCCTTTATAGCTCTGGGGCTAATTTTATCAGTAACATGGACATTGGTTGCATAGCAAAGACGTCCAAAAGATTTGAGATTAGAATAATCAAGAGTTTTGTTGTATAAAATCTCAAATGGAATTTTATAATGTAACAGTTTGATAGGTAAAAGATTGACAATATGAGTTGTAGTGAGAATGAAATCACCCCAAAAAGAATTTAGAAATTGAGATTGAAATTTTAAAGCTCTTGCAATGTTAAGAAGATGTTGGTGTTTACGTTCAGCTCTACCATTCTGTTAAGGTGTGTGAGCACAACTAGTTTGATGAATGACGTACACCAGATTCAGTAAGAAAAGAAGTAACTTGTTGATTTGTAAATTTAGTATCATTGTCTGATCTCACTACTTTAACAATGGTATGAAACTGGGTTTGAACATAAGATAAGAATTGTTTTATAAGATTTGGAACTTGAGTTTTGTGATGAAACAGAAATACCCAAGTGGCTCTGCAATGGTCATATACTATTGTTAAGAAATAGGAACATTTATTTTAGGTGACCTGTTTGTATGGTCCCCAGACATCCAGATGGATTACATCAAATATTTTTTGACTATAAGAATTACTACTTGAAAAAGATAATCTATGCTGTTTAGAAAAATGACACACATCACAAGCAGTGAACTGAGGTAATAGACATATGATTTAATACATCTGTAGAGAGATGGCCCAATCTTATATTCCATTACAATGTATTATCAAAACAAGTACTATTGTGACAAGTAGCAGTACAATTGTGCAAAGGACTACAATCAGAAGAAGAAATAGAAGGAGAATTCAAGCTAGAAACAGAACAATTTACCAATCTCTTTCCCCTTCTTCAAGATAAGGTCCTGCAGAACACATCTATTCTTAGTGAAAAGAGCATAACAAGACATCTGTTTAGCAAGGTGAGATATGAAAATCAGGTTGCAATGAAAGGAGGGAACACAAAGGACTTCCAGCAAAGTAATGGAAGGAGACAACCTGACACTACCAATGTGACTGATGGGAACAATAGTATTATTTGGTAAATGTAAAAGATCTTGACATGGGTTTAGAGTTACTAAGTAAGGTGTGTTGAGTATTGAATACAGTAAAAGAATACAGAGGGGGGGGGGGTGAATGGATTCTTGAACTTTTCTTGTTCTTGAATCTGTGTAGCAGATAAGTGTTTCTGTGTGCAAAGATGTAGGTGCGGATAAAGAACAACACAAGACACAATATCACTTTAATCTAATATATTATTAGATAAAGGTTGCTACAATCTGTGAATACAAATGATAGTATTCTCAGCTTCGTTTTTCTCAGAGAGATATGACTTACAATGTATGAAAAACTTGACTCCTCAAAAATTAACAACTAAGGAAGTGAGGCTGTATCCTTATAGAACATGGATACAACCTACTTACTACAAATAAGGTAGCTGAACAAATTACTTTCTAGTCTGTCTATCCTTTTTGAGTAAGTGTCCAAACGGTTACAGATTTGACTTTGCAAAGCCTGTTCAGATCCACTTCTTTAGCCCTTTGTCTCTTCTATATCTCTCCAAGCTTCCTTGTAGGCTTTCCAGAGCACGTTACAGATTGTGGTCCATAAAGTGCATTGGCTTGTTGCAGGTTTCAGACTTGTACAATTTCTTTAGTATTTTGTCTCTAAGAATGTATTCGAGAAGTGACTGAGTGATTGATTCGAGAACTAGGACTAGATAACTCTGATTTCTCGAATACTGTATGATTTACATATCGAATCACTTCTCGAATAGTACTTTTCTCCAGGGTTCCTTGAGTTGTCGAATAAAATACTGGACTTGTCGAATCCCTGAGATATCGAATAGTTCATTCAACACTTAACTTGTCGAATCCCTGAGATATCGAATAGTTCATTCAGAGTCCTTGAGATATCGAATGGAACTTTGACTTGTTGACTCTTTGAGAACTCGAATACCACTTTGACTTGTTGACTTCTTGAGTTCTCGAATAGAGCATTTAGACATGTTGAATTTCTGAGATATCGAATGAGATATCGAATAGTGCATTCAGAGATATCGAACAATGTCTTCTTAGATATTGAATCTCTGACTTCTCGAACGCTAGACTTCTCGATTAGACAAAAGTACTTCTCGAATTGGTACTTAGGCAAATTCTTCATTTCTTCAAATCCCAACTGTGATTATTTGACAGTCTTTATCTTCTTGCTTGAGGCATGAACCTTGGAACTTCTTTCAAGCATTATTCTTGACTATATAAGTACAGTTACACAACTAGGATTTGATGCCTACTACAAGTACAGAACAAGTAGAAACTCTACAACTAGAGGTTCCCTCAGTTAAGAGGTCATGTAAGTAATGCAAAGCATTACAGACAATTAGGCTTATTATTAGATGTAAACAGGCATGCCTTTGTGACTAACAATCTCCCCCAAATTGTGAGTGAGACCCTTAGTCACAATTTCATGTTTGATAACAAGCCTAACATACATAAAGATAAAACTTGAAAAGTGCAGGTATGTAGATTGAACACATGAATGAGATTACAAGATGGATAATCTTACAGTATGCTGAAATACTAGCCATTTTCATTTGATTCCATCTCCATTGCTTTGGCCTGTAGATCATCATATGCTTTCTGCTTTCTTTCTTTCTCCTTTCTTGCATTCTCATCCATGACCTTTATGATCTCTGCCAAGGCATCCAATTCTTCAAGCATGATAGAGTCTTTGAAATCTTCAAGTACTGGTTTCAGAATGTTGGCAGGATAGTGACTGAGTAGGTTCATTCTTATATTGACATTGTCTCCATTTCTCCTCCTATATTTCACCACATAGGGATTGAATTGAACTCTACACAATCCTTTTTCCCTTAGCTTTTCTGCTTCAACTTCCAGTCTATCAATCTTCTTCTCCCTTTCTAGCCATTTCTCAAAACACCCATTTCTTATCTTCTCAGCATAGTCTCTCTTCATTTTCACAAAATCAATCAACTCAAACTTCCATACTCTCTCCACTTTGTCTTCAGAATCCAACAGTGCAATTATTCTTTCTATTTCATATAACTTGCCCCAATTTTGACACTGTCCTTGTTTGAATTTCTTCTCCCTTCCATCAGTATATTTAATCTCAAGGCAGTTGTTCACAATGGCAGCATAGTAGATTTTTTGAGCTCTTAGATATTACAGTTGATCTTCATCAAAGTCTTCATCAAGTGGTTGGAGTTTCAGTACGTCCTGGATAGATTGTCAGAGTTCTGGACTTGGGTAGTTTTGGTTTCCTTGCAGCTTGTTTGAATTTGATCCTTTTTACATGGTTGCCTGGCAGTAGCATGTGACCTTTGCTTGTAGACCATTGTAGTATTCCATTAGTAGTTTGATTTTTGAAACACATAGATGGTTTCTTGACTTGAATCTTCTTCTCTTCTTGAGGTGGCTGATACTCCTATGGTTTTGATGATCACATTCAGCAAGCTATTTGCTTGTAGTTTGATATAAAACATTGTGTTATGGTTGTACTAACTTGGTTTTGCAGGGTATGTTAAGCCTACTGATTGTTTACAGAGAATATATATACAGCAAGCCATTTGGTGTTACAACAAAGACAGTTTGGCAAGCCATTTGCACTGACAGACACAAATAGCAAGCCATTTGCAAACTGCCAGAAATCCTGAAGACTTATATCAAGACAAATTCTCTTGGATGTAATTCAGGAAATATATTGTGAGGATTCTTTATTATATAATACGTACACAATATATTCTAGAGCTCAAATCTTTTTAAATATCTTTCTTTAAATCATTTTATAAAACTTATAGGAGTTTCCTTATTTAAAAGATTTCTTTCTACAAAAATCTCCTATACGCGTTTTATATCTATACAAATCAGAAGGGTTATGTTTTCATCGATTTCTTTCTTCCAAACCCTCTATCTAACGTTCACAAGAACGTTTGTAAAATCTCTAACCAATTGAACGTTGGAAATTGATTCTAATAGTTCGAATAATTGGTGATTGATTTTCTGAACGTTGGTGTGAAGCTTTATAAACCTGATTCTTGTGTTCATTCGTTTCTAACAATCCAGAGAACATCCAGAGAAAAATATTCAAGCACACAAGAACACAAACAACTCAGTTTTCCATTGCTATATCTTTCGTTCTCTCGAGCTCTTAATATATCATATACGTGCTATATCTTAAAGAGTTCATAGTTTGAGTTGTATTCATCTATTGATTGTATTGTTCGAATTGTAAGGTTTAGTTGTTGGACAAGTTGGCTTGGGAACTAGGGTTTGGTGATCGTTGCTAGAGAAGTATACTTGGGAAGTATAGCTTAGAGAGCAAGTTCGGAAACAGGAGTTCAGCACGCCATTTGTCAACAGCTGGGATATAAGGGAGATATATTATTGTATCTTGTAATTGGTTTTATTTCAGTGATCAATAATATATTCTCTTACCAAGTTGGTAAGGGACCAGGACGTAGACCATAGGGGTTAGGGGTCGAACCTGGCTAAAAGTCTCTGTGTTCTTTATTTTCTGCTCTTTACTTACTGCTTGCATTTAGCTTACTGTTTATGCACTTTACTGCACTTATTGTCTTTACATTCAGCATACTGTTTGCAATCAGCTTACCATTTGTCTCTGCATAAAACGAAATCAGTAAGCTGTTTCTGGTAATTTTTAAAATCAGACTTAGTTGAATATAGTTAGCCATTTACACCTATTCACCCCCTTCTAGGTGTGCATTTTCATTTGGTATCAGAGCCTTTGTTAACTTGAATAACTTGTAGAAGGGGGGGTTGAATACAAGTTATATAATCGTGTCTGATTTTTGCTTGGTTATATGAACAAGAATAAACGAATGAATCAAACTCTGTTTGTATTAATAAGATCAAATACAAACTCTACCAAAGGTGTACAAATACCTTTAGCAGCTGCTGACAATACAAATCTCTCTCTCTCTGTTTGTTTCGAACTCTCGAATACAAACCTTATACAGAGCTACGCACACGAACTCACAACTTCGTCGCTCTTTACAATGATATTGAGAGAGTATTTATAATGCTACCTATCAACTAATAACAGAAAGATATAATCTTTACATGACAATGTTCTGCCTTCTAGTCGATAGTTTCCATCAATAGAAAAATCTTTCCTTCATAATATCTTCTTGCTTGTTCTTCAAACAACGATCCTGTTTTATAGCACTTGCCAGTTTCTGTAGCATCCATAATGACATCATCAGTAACAAAACTGATATCAGGATCTGCACACTGCATCAGTATCTGATCAACCATCAGTATTGGACCATCATCAGGATTTGCCCTCTGTTCCTGACATGTAGTCTCCGATACACTGTTCATTCCTGACTAAACTATACAGATAACTGTCTTACACATAAATCCTATATACAGTGCTAAAACCTTTATAAGATCAGGATTACAAGAAGTATAATGTGTAAATTCTATTCTTAACATCACAACTTATGAATTATTCCTAACAATCTCCCCCTATTTATGCTTTAAAATCTGAAGCATAAATCTAAGTTGTGGATGTCAAAACATATAACAATACAACCAGAATAGAATTTATGAATGTAGAATTATGAAGTTAAGTACCTCCTTCTCAGATGTAGACATTTATCTAGTACTTAGAAGAAAGAATTTTAACTATTAATGCTGCTCTTCCTTTACCTCTTCCTAGCTGAGATTCACCACTGTCACTCCTGGTTCTTCTTTTTACTACCCTTTGTCTGCTCTTTATCTCACCCAACTTTATCTCCTCCAGTCTGGTGGTGTTGTTGTTGTCTTTGAATTGTCTTTATCTCCCCCTTTTTGACATCAGCAACATGAATTCCAAGAGATTCAGAAACAGAACAAATGAGATTCATAAGAACTGCTTGATTTTCCATAATTGTGACTTGGTTATCTTCAAGTGATTGAAGTCTTGTTTGAATAGCAATTTGAGAATTCTGAATATCTTTCAAAACATCAGAATGAACTTCAATGTTGGAAGTGCTTCTAGTATCTTCAGTATCAGAATCAGAAAGAACTGTATCTTTAAGTCTTGTAGAAGAAGTTGCTTGAGTTGTATGATATTCAAGTAATAAAACCTGATTAGAAGTATCAACATCTTCATCTTTCTGATCTGGAACTGAAACATGATCATTATCTCCTTCACCAGTATTCTGTGTACTAACATCTTCAAATCCTGACTCCTCCTTAGAGTGATCAGAGACTGTAGATGGCTCAATTCGAGCTGATATTGGAAGTACATACAAAGGAACACTAGGATCATTAGGAACTTCATCTGGTACATATGTATCAAGAGATTGCTTTATCCTGGCACCTCTTCTGTTAATGATTCCTGCAAGCCTCTCCTTTTGCTTCTGAGCTTTAACTTCTGGCTTTGCATTATGATGTGCTAGGTCATTCTTCTGATACATTTTGATGAATGAATAAGTACCAGCATCCATATCCAAATTTTCAGACCAAGATTCAGGAAAAACCTGATCCCAGAAATCAAATGATGGTTTCCTAATTTTCTCTCCCTCACTATGGAGTTGATCATCCATACCCTCATTCTCACTTTGACTTACTAAAGTCAACACTCTTTCTACCTCACCTTTTGCCTGGTCAGGAGCCAGCCGCTCAAATTGTGGATCTAAGTCCATCTTTTCAAGTGTATCACTCAAATTTAGATAAGTGCTCTCATGACCTACAGAAAAATAGAGTTTAGAAGGAGTTTTTATACCTGAACTCACATGGAGAGAGGGTTCCTCATATGGCATGTGGCTTGAGGTTTTCTCCAAGGAGTGAGCTGCTATAGTCTCTGAACCCTTACAATCATCTTCTTTCCTTTCAGAAACTACAGGCTCCAGTATACCACTTTCAGGTTCTTTACTAAACTCTGATGTCTTCAGTAATACTTCATTAGACACCATAGTTAGTATATCACCGTCTTTAAGTGTTGTTTGCTGAGACACACCCTCAAGGTGGATAGACTCTGACTGAACAAAATTTGTTTGATCTTCAGAAAAATCAACCAAAGTCATTCCTCCCATATCATAGGGTATCTCACTTGCATTCTCAGTCATCACAGAAGACCTTTCAACATCAGCTATCACAGCTCCTGAGTCATCCTTCCTCTGACTAGATGGTTCTTGTATTGCAGTGACTGTGATCTGATCTTTCCTACTATTCACCACTGGTGCAATAGTATCTTCTGTTGACTGCTTTCCTCTATCTACTTCCTCCAGTTGTTCACCTTGAGCTAAAGCATCTTCAATAATGACATCCTTGTCAAATAAATATGCATGAAGTGATTGAAGTGCAACATGCTTTGAGAGTCCAAATTTCTTGACTAATTGTCTTCTGACAGATACATAGAAATACATCTTCATTAAGTCAAGTCTTTGATGTAGAAGTCCATATTCATCTGGAAATAAAAGTTTTGGTACTCTTTCAACCAGAAAATCTAGAACAGGCCTTGACAACTTCACTTTGAGAGAAATTAGTCCCATAGCCAGTCTGTATGATAATGTAGTTTCCCATGAAGAATCAATATCCAGATCTCTCTTGTCAAATACTGACATAGATGTAGCTTGATTTGTAGAAACCTGCATAGTGTTAGTTGGACTAGACTCTGTGTGTGTGGGTGACAATTGAATCTTTCTCCTTGTTCTCCTGATATAGTGAGCAAAAGATTTATCCTGAGAAGACTCAAGAGGTGTAGACACAGAAGTGATCTTGGGATGAGATCTTGGTTCAATAGACACAGTCTTTTGAGAGACAGTATCCAGTAACTGTTTTCCCTTTTTAAGAACTACAGCCTTTTGATAAGTGGATTTTATATCTACTTGGAGCATTCTAAATCGGCTTAAATTGATTGTCTTGGACTCAAGTTTCTTGTAGTTTTGATGTGTTTTGCTTAGTTGTGCAGATTTACGAGAATGTTGATTAAGGTGGATGCTTCTATTATTTTTGGAGAATTAATTGATTAAAATTCGGATTTCTGAGAAGGGTTGCGCAGTCTACACTGTTTTGGCCATATCTTGAGTTCTACAACTCCGTTTGAGGCCCATAAGCAGTCCACGCGAAGATAACGAGATTCTCTATCATTCTAAAGAGGCCCAGACGTCCAAGCACAACTGGAAAGGTTCGGAAAAACAGAAGAAAAGCAGATACGAATTTTCCTTAAAAAACAGATTCAGTTTAGGAAACGTATTTTGCAGAAATTCTATTATAATTCTGTTTTGGTATTTTCTTGCTGGGCAAGACTTTTAGAGCCTATATAAACACATCTAGATATAGTTTTTAGAGATCGAAAAATTATTGTACATAACTTGTATATTCTAGTATAGAGAGATTGGAGATAGCTATTCACTTTTCTTTGGAGATTGAAGGTTTTTCTCTATTCTTTATAATAATATGCGTTCATATTATATCTCTTGTTTTATTATTTTAATTATGTATGAGTAGATAATTAATCTAGGGTTAAGTAGAACCCTAGTTATGATTGATGTGTGAATTTCCCAATTCCCCCAATTTGATTGTTTAATTGCTCTTGCTTATTGAGTTGTTTTAATTAGCAATTACAAATCAGACGTGATTATGTTTATTGTTTGAACCATTGTCTATTTATCAACGAGAGTTGGATTTAGATGGTTGTGATTTATCCAATGAGGACATGAACTTCTCCATGAGAATAGGTAGAACGGATTGTTAGGAAGTTAGGGTGCCGTGATTAATGTCTCTAAATTGCATGATACCATGAGAATAGGCTTGATTGTATTTTAGAGAAGCCATTAATACTCGAGAGAGGTTATTGGTATTTATAGGGCGCATCTTTCCTTTTGAGTATTATACGATTGATTGGGGAGGGAATTCACGATTGCATTAATTCATGCTAGTGGGGATACTTAATTCTGGATGTTTTAGTTAATTGATTAATTGCATTAGTATAAAATTAGTTTAATAATCTTTGATATTTTATTGTGTTACTTGCTTGGCTGAATTGAATCGAGAACAACTGGTGATTGACACGTTTGTCTCTGTGGGATCGACTCTGACTTACCCTACTACATAGTTAGAAGGATTTGTTAGATATTATTATTTGATAGGCACGCGACAGTCTTGTCAAATTTTTGGCGCCGCTGCCGGGGACAAAGCGGTGTTAGATTAGTTAATTTTTGAGTTAGTTTGGCCAAGTTGTTTAGTTGTGTTGCTTCGGCTATTATTTTTGTTCTGTTTGATCTTTGCTTGTGGTTTTTCTTGTTTCTTGTAAAATTGATTTTCAGATTCCTATAACAAGAAATTAAGCGAGTGAAGAGAGGAGCAAGAAGAAAGCATGGAGGCATTGATTGAGACTATGCAGGCATTATCTCAAAAGATCGATGAAGTAGAGTCAAGAAATTCTTATTTGGTTGCTACATGTGATGTTTGCGGTATACAGGGACAAAAAAGAAAAAAAAAAAAAAAAATCAGAAAATCGAATTTTTGGTGTGTCACGCAGGAGCAACCTGCGTTACAGGGCAATTTGCGCGCCTGTTGCGCAAGTTGCGCCTGCGCAACTGACTGTGAGGCAGGTTGCCCCGCTGTGGCGCAGTTTGCAGTAGCGTTTCTGGAATTAAGGCAGTTTGCCTTCAACTTGCGCAGCGTGCGCGTGGTCTGGAGCTGCAGCAAATTTTTTCCAGCCTTGTTCCTTGTTTCTGTGCGTGTTTGTGTGTGTTGTACATTATAAAAAAATTTTTTTTTTTTCCTCACCCCCATTCTTTTTATACCCCATTCTAAACCTATTCTTTTCCTATTTCAAATCCAAAACCCCCCATCTTTTCTCCAAAAATTCTAAACCTATTTCTTTTCTAATTCTTATTTCTTATTATTATTATTATTATTATTATTATTATTATTATTATTATTATTATTATAGTTATTATTTATTATTATTATTATTATTATTATTATTATTATTATTATTTTATCTTTAGTATTATTATTATTATTATTTATTATTCTTATTATTAATATTATTATTTTTATTTTTATACCCACCTAAAAATCCAATTCCTCTTCTATTTTATTTAAATCTCTAAAAATTCAATTCTATAGAGGAATTTAATTGCAAGTTCACCTCTTTGATTCGTATTGGGTAAATCTTTTTCTCTAATCTTATTTTTATTACGAATTTGTGTTCTTGTCAATTGTGGATTTTGTAGTATTCAGGCAAGGTGGTCAGTCTATGAAGCTCGTGCGCAATATCCTCCACCAGATTCATCCGAGGAGGACTAGGATGGTGAGGTATGTTTTCTGCTATCCCTTGTATTTACTTTCATTCAATGAGGACATTGAATATTTTAAGTTTGGGGGTGGTTTGAGGGAGTAGTAGTTGTTGTTGTATTATGTGTTCATGTAGGATTTCATGATTGGCATATTAGTAGTAGTAATTTATGCATATATGTTCGTGTTATCTACGTTTGTTTCATATAGGACATTCTGTTTTTTTATTTTTATTTTTTTTTTTATTTTTGTATACCATGTGAGTTCATAATAGTTTGCATTTGCACCCATGCTTGATAGGAATTTTGTGTTGTTGACGCTTTTGATTGAGAAGTGATATGCTTTGTTCTTGTGCACACACATACACTAGTAAGTTGAAGCTAGTAGACTTATTGAATGTTGTAAGTAATTAGAAGGACATGAATATGTGCAAGATGACTTAGTTTGCATGCTTTGAATACAAGTTGGTGCGTTAGAGAGATTTTTTGCTTGGGATTGAGTATGTTTTTCCACCAAGTGAGTTTTTGAGCCATATTGCATATTTGCAATTTATTCGTTTGCTTGAGTGTCCACGGATTGTTCGCATTGCTAGCAGTTGTTTGAGGTCTTTCTTGAAACGCATGACATTATTTGACGATTAAAATGATAAAGGCATGTAGGAATAACCACATATTTTCCCATATTACCACACCATATTTACATGATCAATTAGTTAACCCGTTGAGCTTAATCCTATTTTTTCGGTGACATACCACATTACTTGCCTAGACCTTTTTCTTGTATTAGCCTTACATTAATTTGAACCCACATTGTCAAATGCTAGTAAAGTGCTTAAGGGAGTAATAAGGTGTGCAAGGAGGGGTTTATTCTTGGTCATAATTTTGGGGGAAATATTGAATATTGGGTTTGTTGTTACTTAATAGTCGACATATGTAATAAATTATGGGATCATTGTTATTGTTTATATTATTGTTTGTGTTCTATTTAGCTCTCGAAAAAAAAAAAAAAAAAGAAAAAAAAAAAAAAAAAGAGAAAAAAAGGAAAAAATATTATGAGAGCATGTTTATTTTTGTTGTGATCCTATTTTAGTCGACTAGTCGAGTGCGTGTTTTTAGTAAAATTATGTGGGGGGGGGGGGAAATATGGTGTTGTGTATGATTTATTATGGTACTTACTAGCTTTTGACACTTCACCTATATTGGCTTATTTGACATACCTTGTCCCTAGCCCCGTTACAACCCAATTAAAGACCTTTTGATTATCGTCATTGATGTATGTTGTGTTAAGAGTTAGATTGATACCAAATGTCAAGCATGCTTATGATTTTGTTGGAATTGAGTGATACACTTACCCTTGTTCTTGAGTGAATATTCTTTTGTGAGTGGATTGTGAGTGTTTGCTTGTTTTTGCGTATGAGATCCCGAGTTTTGTCTCAAAGATGTACTCTTGTAGGCTTAGCATGTTCACTAACTTATTCTTACATTTGACATGGGCTTGTGAGAACTTATGCATGTTCATTGAGTAGACTATGTGAATACTTGCACTTTTGACACCAAGACATTGCGTATTTACTTTGATTCTTAAGTTGATATGGCATGAGAGGATTTGAAGGTATGGTAGATTAGATTAATTGCATTTGCATATTAGTTGCATTCATGCATTGCATTGCATTAGGTTAAATGGATTTTGTGGGTACATTCACTATAGGCCCTCACGAGACCTTACTCGTCCACTAGGGCTGCCTAGGGGTTTAAAGGGCTTGTTGCATATGCCAAATGCAATCGTGATCACCTACGGAAGTGGTACTAGCTAGTTAGTTAGTTGTAATTGTTAATGCTTGAGGACAAGCATCGGTTTAAGTTTGGGGGTGTTTGATAAGTGGATTTTATATCTACTTGGAGCATTCTAAATCGGCTTAAATTGATTGTCTTGGACTCAAGTTTCTTGTAGTTTTGATGTGTTTTGCTTAGTTGTGCAGATTTACGAGAATGTTGATTAAGGTGGATGCTTCTATTATTTTTGGAGAATTAATTGATTAAAATTCGGATTTCTGAGAAGGGTTGCGCAGTCTACACTGTTTTGGCCATATCTTGAGTTCTACAACTCCGTTTGAGGCCCATAAGCAGTCCACGCGAAGATAACGAGATTCTCTATCATTCTAAAGAGGCCCAGACGTCCAAGCACAACTGGAAAGGTTCGGAAAAACAGAAGAAAAGCAGATACGAATTTTCCTTAAAAAACAGATTCAGTTTAGGAAACGTATTTTGCAGAAATTCTATTATAATTCTGTTTTGGTATTTTCTTGCTGGGCAAGACTTTTAGAGCCTATATAAACACATCTAGATATAGTTTTTAGAGATCGAAAAATTATTGTACATAACTTGTATATTCTAGTATAGAGAGATTGGAGATAGCTATTCACTTTTCTTTGGAGATTGAAGGTTTTTCTCTATTCTTTATAATAATATGCGTTCATATTATATCTCTTGTTTTATTAGTTTAATTATGTATGAGTAGATAATTAATGTAGGGTTAAGTAGAACCCTAGTTATGATTGATGTGTGAATTTCCCAATTCCCCCAATTTGATTGTTTAATTGCTCTTGCTTATTGAGTTGTTTTAATTAGCAATTACAAATCAGACGTGATTATGTTTATTGTTTGAACCATTGTCTATTTATCAACGAGAGTTGGATTTAGATGGTTGTGATTTATCCAATGAGGACATGAACTTCTCCATGAGAATAGGTAGAACGGATTGTTAGGAAGTTAGGGTGCCGTGATTAATGTCTCTAAATTGCATGATACCATGAGAATAGGCTTGATTGTATTTTAGAGAAGCCATTAATACTCGAGAGAGGTTATTGGTATTTATAGGGCGCATCTTTCCTTTTGAGTATTATACGATTGATTGGGGAGGGAATTCACGATTGCATTAATTCATGCTAGTGGGGATACTTAATTCTGGATGTTTTAGTTAATTGATTAATTGCATTAGTATAAAATTAGTTTAATAATCTTTGATATTTTATTGTGTTACTTGCTTGGCTGAATTGAATCGAGAACAACTGGTGATTGACACGTTTGTCTCTGTGGGATCGACTCTGACTTACCCTACTACATAGTTAGAAGGATTTGTTAGATATTATTATTTGATAGGCACGCGACAGTCTTGTCACCTTTTGAGAGACTGCAGCCTGGCTGTGACTAGGTTTTTTATCTCTTTGTGCTAACAAAGAAAGTTGAATTGCAGCCTTCAATTCTGCTCTCTCAGCAAGAGTTAAATCATCATCATCTTCACTAGAATTACTACTACTTGACACAACAAATCTTCTCTTCCTTACAACTGATGTCTTTTGAGAAACACCAGAGGTTGGTTTCTTTGAAACAATAGGTTGTGGATCAAAATTTGGTTCTTGAATTGTTTCAGAGACTATAATGTTTTGGGCTACTTGGGTAGACACAGGTGGTTTCTCCTCCATTTGAGATTCCTGAGTCATTTCACCACAAAAGAAAGAAGAATTGTAGAGAGTAGGAAGATGAGTTTTAAGAATTACCTGAAAATGATGTGGATAATGAATTACAGGTATTTCATCTAGATTCTTTTCATTGTCCTTCTTTGTAATGTCAGAGAAAATTCTCTTTTGCTGTTCATAAGAAGAAACACAATGTTCTCTACCAAATCTAGCTTCAACATCAGGAATGAAATGGTTAACAAACATTTGCATAAATCTATGATAATAAACCATTTTCCTGTTTTGATCTCTTGACCCAAGTTTGATACTCATCTGACTTAAGATAATATGACCAATGTTAATTACTCTGTCATAAAGCAAACTATAAGCAATATGTGATGTAACAGAAGTAATTTGCTGAAAAGAACTACATTTGCCAGTAAAACATTTAGCAATTTGATCAAGGTAAAAAGACCATTCCTTTCTAAGAAAAGACCTATTCAACTGGCTCATGTTATCTAGAGGTCCACTATAACCTAATTCAGACAACATAGTTCTTATATTATCATCAGATGGTACATTCTCATAAATATCAGTAACAGGTAAGCAAAGTACTGAATTAACAACAGATTCAGTAATGTCAAATGAATCTTGTCCTAAATATAGAACAATCTTACCTGATTGACTCTGAGTAGAATCAATTACCTCAGCATTCTCCCAAGCTTGTGAAACAGCTACTTGATTAATTTGTGGAGATGCTGTCAATGCATAACTTAATGGTCCATACGCCAGAAAGTCCATGATTGGATGAAAATCAGATGACACTCCTTCCTTGTTGGTGATAGCTGCTACATGATTGTTTGTCATAAAATCAAAGTCACCAAATTTGAAGGCTACTGATTTAGGTAATCTTCTCTGAGCTGCCATTTTTTAATCTGAAAAGAACTTGAAAAATTCTTGAAATGGATTAGTGATTTTGAAAACTCAAGAGTGGTTTTTGCTTTAGAGAATGTAAAATTAGAGAAAGCAATTACACGATTAGAGTTTCAAAACAAATATATTTCACAATTCTTTCAGACCACTATCCCACGTAGATTGACAGGTGTCAGTCCCTGAAACATGCGGTTACCCATGATTTTTGGAAAATAAAATCCAAAATTGATTTTCATGAAATAAATCAGGGTATAAATAATCAATACTGATCAGCTTCCTTTTCCTGTTGACCTCTCATCAAATCCTGATGATCACACATGAAATCCTGATCAATATCATCCTGATTCCAGAGACTTAATATGGAGTTTCCACGTGGCATTCTTCTTTTATCTGAAAAAGAAATAGACAATTAATCTGAACAAAAATCAATTGGTTAGATATTTTCAATATTTCTTAAAAACAAGAAACACAGTCACATGCAATAATTAGCATTTGACTTCATTAAAACTTCCAAATGACTGTTCAGCTTCTCACGTCTTTCTTTAAAAGAAACAGACGCCTTATGCCATTCTCCATAATCCTTTCAATTTCTTTTCTTCTCAACAATGCTTCTCAAACCAAAATTCCCTTCAAACCCATTTTTCAGATTTTTCTCGATCGATGAACATCCTGTTCTTGATCATCTCTTTGAACAGACAACTCTTCTCATCGAACTAATCATGGATGGATTGGTTTTCGAAAATATCCAGAGGTTTCTCCTAGAACATCCATCTGTTGGATACAATCTTCCCCTAACCTCCTCAAAACTTGAGGATGAAGAATTTGGCCGAGAGTCTGAGGTTGATCTTGATGGGGATGCTATACATTTAAGTTAGCTGCTCTCATTCAAGTCGCCCAGACAAGGAATCCAAAACGAGGCTGTTCATCCCCTGATGAATTTCTTGAGATGCTCCTTGTCCTGTACCTCAGAGTTCACATCAATAGACAAGTGTAGAATTTTCAGTAGAAATTTAGACAAAAAGAAGTTGTATTTCATTTCCATGTAATGATTTCTATTAATGAAAATACAGTTTCTTGTTATCTGCTTGTCTTTTGATTATTGAATGATGTATAAATTATCAGTATGCAAATATTAAAACTTGCTAGCATAGACTTAACTCATCACAAAATCAGATTACTACACAAAGTAAACGTCAGGATCTGAAACAATTTTCAAAATCCTGATACTGACACAATACTGATGACGTCAGCATCCTGATAACAAATCTAATCCTGATGATTATTAACAAGTCTATCATACTGAAATTTATCAAGGCAAAGTGTTATAGCTAAAGCATTTATCAATCAAATATAGATCCTGACAGGAATATCAAGTCTATAAGCTAAAAACAACATACCTTGCTACTTTTGCAGATGTTAAAGATCTAAAAATTTAACATTCCTAACTCACTTACTAATCTACTGAATGTAGTCTCATCAAGTGGTTTAGTTAGAATATCTGCAAGCTGTTTGTCAGTAGGAACAAAATGAAGTTCCACAGTACCATTCTCAATATGTTCTCTAATAAAATGATACCTGACATCAATGTGCTTAGTCCTTGAATGTTGAACTGGATTTTCTGCAATTTTAATAGCACTAGTATTATCACAAAACATAGGAATATTACTAAGTGTCATACCATAATCCATCAACTGATTTCTTATCCAAAGGAGCTGTGCACAACAACTGCCTGCTGCTATGTACTCAGCTTCTGCAGTTGAGGTTGAAACAGATTGTTGCTTCTTGCTTGCCCAAGAAATCAATCTATTTCCCAAGAATTGACATGTACCTGTAGTGCTTTTCCTGTCTATCTTACACCCTCTTGTGAAGCCATTTTCAAGAAGAAATTTAGACAAAGTCTCATACCATGCTCTTGGTGCCTGCTTTAGTCCATAGAGTGCCTTATCAAGTTTGTAGACATGATTTGGAAACTTTGGATCAACAAATCCAGGTGGCTGTTCCACATACACTTCCTCATCAAGTTTGCCATTTAGAAAAGCACTCTTTACATCCATCTGGTATACCTTGAATTTTGAATGAGCTGCAAATGCAAGAAACATTCTTATTGCTTCCAATCTTGCTACAGGTGCAAAGGTCTCTTCATAATCAATGCCTTCTTCCTGAGAATAACCCTTGGCCACCAGTCTTGCTTTGTTTCTTACAATCATACCAGATTCATCTAACTTGTTTCTGAAAACCCATCTTGCACCAACAATAGATCTATCTTTAGGTCTTGGTACCAGTTTCCAGACTTTGTTTCTCTCAAACTCATTTAACTCCTCCTGCATTGTAATTACCCAATCAGGATCCTGTAAGGCTTCTTCAACCTTCTTAGGTTCATTCTTTGAGAGAAAGCAACTATACAAGCATTCATTTTGAATTGATCTTCTAGTTCGAACACCACTATTTGGATCACCAATTATCAAATCTTCAGTATGATCCTTTGTCCATTTTCTAACAGGTGGTAGATTAACTCTGCTAGTCTCTCCTCCTAAGTTAGTGGTATCTCTTGTAGAAGAATTCTCTCTTCCTTCAAAAACTCTCCTTTGATCAATAGAATCAGCAGATTCCATATTGCTGCTAGTTACTGATCTTTCCTCAGTAGACTCTGAAAGATCAGTTCCTGATGGAGTAGACTCTGAAAGACTAGTCTGCTCCTGATGATCACTGTGTTCTCTTTGATTTATTTGCTCCCCCTCAACAGTAGCATTCCTTTGAGAAGCAATAGAAATTCCTTCTGGAGAACCTTCATCATCACTGGAGAGTATCTTAGAAATCTTCAGATTTTCAAATTTCAATTTGTCATGGCTTTCATCAGTTTGCAAAATTCCAAATTTCTTATCATCAAATGCAACATGAATTGATTCCATAACAATGTGAGTTCTGAGATTATAAACTTTGAAGGCCTTAGATGCTGAATATCCTAGAAAAACTGCTTCATCCGATTTGGCTTCAAATTTTCCAAGTTGTTCTGGATGAACTTTTAGGACATAGCATTTGCATCCAAAGATGTGAAAGTATTTCACACTTGGTTTCTTTCCTTTGATCATCTCATAGGGAGTTTTTCCATGACTATTTACCAAGGTACAATTTTGAGTGAAACATGCAGTGTTAATAGCTTCTGCCCAAAAGTAGGTTGGAAGTTTTGCATCTGCAAGCATGGTTCTTGCTGCCTCTATGAGAGTCCTGTTCTTTCTTTCCACTACACCATTCTGCTGAGGTGTACCAGGTGCAGAAAACTGTTGAGTGATTCCATTGTCTGCACAAAACCCCTCCATTGTAGAATTCTTGAATTCTGTACCATTGTCACTTCTAAGTACCTTGACTTTATACTTAGAGTTATTATGAATATTCTTGATGAGTTCAATGATATGCTGAGGAGCTTCATCCTTCTTGTGTAGAAAGAACACCCATGTGAACCTTGTGAAATCATCCACCATTACTAGAGCATATCTTTTCTTGCTGATAGACATAATGTTTACTGGACCAAACAGATCAAGATGTAGCATGTGAAATGGTTCAGTAATCGAATTTTCAGTCTTGTTCTTGAAAGTGGTTCTTCTTTGCTTTCCAAGCTGACATGCATCACAAAGTCCATCTTGCACAAAATTTGCCTGTGGTAGGCCTCTCACCAAATTGTGCTTAACAAGTTGATTAAGTTTCTTGAAATTAAGATGTGAGAGCTTCTTGTGCCAATTCCAGCTTTCATCACTTGATGCTTTGCTGTAGAGACATCTAACAATTCCTTTAGATGTATCACTTAAGCTGGCTTCATATATGTTACCATGTCTTTGACCAGTTAGAACAATGTCTCCATTCTGCATATTCAAGATTTTGCATCCTTCTCTGTCAAAGATTGATTTGTAACCTTTATCACCCAGTTGACTTATGCTTAAAAGAGTATGTTTCAAGCCTTCAACCAGTGCTACATTTTCTATGATGACATTCCCCAAAACAATTGAGCCATATCCAAGAGTTTCTCCTTTGTTGCCATCTCCAAAAGATATTACTGGGCCAGCTTTCCTCTCAAACTTTGTAAGCAGGGACTTCTTTCCAGTCATATGTCCAGAGCATCCACTGTCCAAGATAATTGAATGCTTCTTTCCTGTGCCCTGCAAACAAAAAGTAACTAGTTAGAATTTTTTAGGACCCAACTTTGATTGGATCCTTTCTTACTAGATTTAGAGATAACAGGCTTTGAAGATTTTACTTTTATTTTACCTGTTGCAGAGTCAACTTTAGACTCTGATTTCATAAACTGTTTGTGACTAGGAGTTTCAGATTTCAAAGAATAATAGTCATAATACAGTTCATGATATTCTCTACACATGTAAATGGAATGAAGTAAACTACCACAATGATAACAAGCTTTTTGTGGTTGGTATTGAATTTTCTGAGTCTTGGGGAATCTGGACTCAGTTTTCCAAGAAAGTTTTTGATTGCAGTCTAGGGCCAAATGATTATGATTTCCACACTTATAGCATTTTTTCCTAGGTGCATCAGGTACATTCTTGTAATTATTCTCTTTGTTAATACCTTCTTTTCCATTCCTATTTCTTTTGATCTTGCTAGACTCTGAAAGACCATCTAATCTCTGTTTCAACTGAGACTTAGACAGAAACCCTATGTTTACATTCTTAGGTTTCTCTAACACTTTCTCATCTGAACTACTATTGTTAATCCTTTTGTGTACAATAGGGGTACCTTTTGAATCAACAAATTTAACATGATTAGGTTCAGAAACAATTTTCTTACCTTCAGATTTAGATGTGTTAGCTTCTACCTTACTATCATCATTGACAATAGCTACTCTTTCTTCTTGTCTAGCCTTATCAAAACCTAAACCATTAACCTTACCACGAATTCCACTTTCAAAGATTTCTATAGTCTTCTTACTGGAATTGTTAATGGTCTTAATCACATCTCTCTCTTCTTCTAGTTCTTTTCTGACATAGTCATAAGCCTCAAGAATAACACTATAATCATGCTTAGCTTTATCAGAACTTAACTTGTATTCTTCCATTTGAATTAATTCAGATTCAAGAAAATTATTTCTATCAACTAACTTATCATTCTTAACCTTAAGTTCATCTCTTTCACAAGTAAGAATTCTAAAATTAGTCATAAGATTCTTAAACTCAGCATGGATAGATCTAATTTCATCAGAATTTAAGCTATCAAATGAATCAAGAGAGTGAAGTGATACCTTAACAGAGGATGGAGAAGTTTTCTTTGGAGATCCAGGTTTGTCTGAACTATTGGCCATCAAAGCAATGTTGTCATAATCCAATTCATCTTCAGAGTCACTGGAATCAGCCCAATCCTTCTGTGTGACCATAAGTGCATTACCCTTTCCTGAATTCCTAGGCTTCTTACACTCACTAGCAAAGTGTCCAAGCTCGCTGCAGTTAAAGCACTTGATCTTGGCCTTATCAAGCTTGACAATTATACTTTTGCTTTTGTCACTCTTCTTCTCCTCCTTCTTTTGAAAAGGTCTTTTGCTAAATCTTCTCCTGTTGAATCTTCCTTTCTTGAAAGCTTTAGCAAACATAGCAAAGAGTTCCTGCATCTCAGATTCAGAATCATTGTTGTCAGAGTCCATATCAGTAGTCTCTGACTCAGAACTTTCTTTGCTTTTCTTCTTCCTTGAATTCTTTACAGCAATCTCTTCATGCTGTTCTTCAGGAAGCTTCTTAACTTCAGATTGAGCAGTAAGTGCAATAGTCTTCATCTTTCCTTCACTCCTGCTCTTCTTCTGCTGCTTGTCAAGTTCATAAGCTCTCAATTTTCCATATACTGCCTCTAATGAAATCTCATCTAAATCATTAGCTTCCTCAATCGCAGATATCTTCTCATTGTAGAAATCAGGCAAAGCTTTCATGAACTTTGTATTCATATCCTCCAAGTCATAATATTTACCATGCATGGCCATCTCATTGATGAGTTTTGTAAACCTATCAAAGGTATCAGTAAGTGACTCACCAGACTTGGATTCAAAGTACTCATACTGTTGTATAAGTAATGTCCTCATATTCTTCCTGACAGGCTTAGTTCCTTCACAGTGAACCTTAAGATTGTCCCATATATCCTTAGCAGTTTTACAAGAGAGAACATAGTTAGTGAGAACAGAATCAAGACTATTGAATAATATGTTTCTCACTTTAGCGTCTTTAAGAACATTCTCCTTGTCCTTATCTGACCATTCAGATTTTGGCTTCTCTGCTGTATGTTCTGGAACAACCACACCATCAACAGTTGCTTGTCCAACGACCTTTGTTGGAACAAAAGGTCCATCTCTGATTCTGTCAAGATAATCAGGATCTGTTGCTTCCAGATGATGCAACATCTTTACTTCCCATAGAGTATATTCGTTTCTCTTGAGCATAGGAATTTTAGTATTCCCATCCTTGTAACCAGACATGATTGCAGATCTTTATGATTATTCGAAATCAACCTGCTCTGATACCAATTGTTAACTTGAATAACTTGTAGAAGGGGGGGTTGAATACAAGTTATATAATCGTGTCTGATTTTTGCTTGGTTATATGAACAAGAATAAACGAATGAATCAAACTCTGTTTGTATTAATAAGATCAAATACAAACTCTACCAAAGGTGTACAAATACCTTTAGCAGCTGCTGACAATACAAATCTCTCTCTCTGTTTGTTTCGAACTCTCGAATACAAACCTTATACAGAGCTACGCACACGAACTCACAACTTCGTCGCTCTTTACAATGATATTGAGAGAGTATTTATAATGCTACATATCAACTAATAACAGAAAGATATAATCTTTACATGACAATGTTCTGCCTTCTAGTCGATAGTTTCCATCAATAGAAAACTCTTTCCTTCATAATATCTTCTTGCTTGTTCTTCAAACAACGATCCTGTTTTATAGCACTTGCCAGTTTCTGTAGCATCCATAATGACATCATCAGTAACAAAACTGATATCAGGATCTGCACACTGCATCAGTATCTGATCAACCATCAGTATTGGACCATCATCAGGATTTGCCCTCTGTTCCTGACATGTAGTCTCCGATACACTGTTCATTCCTGACTAAACTATACAGATAACTGTCTTACACATAAATCCTATATACAGTGCTAAAACCTTTATAAGATCAGGATTACAAGAAGTATAATGTGTAAATTCTATTCTTAACATCACAACTTATGAATTATTCCAAACAGCCTTGGTATACTAACATCTCTGTAACAGGAAAGTATTCGATCATAATGGCTGAAAACTATCCCGAAGGAAAATCTGATTTTAGGCCTCCACTTCTTCATGGCACACACAACTACCACTGGTGGAAAAGCAGCATGGAAACTCACTTATCCAGAGATCCATTAGTTCTGAGAGTTGTGCAAAAAGGTCCATATGTCTTTCTTGATAAGGATGGCAAGCCAAAGGATGTTGATGATCTCACTCCGGATGAATTAATCAAACTTGGCTACAATGGAAAGGCAAGGAGTTCTCTTATGAATGGTTTGAACCAGGCTGAATATGATAAAGTATCTTCACTCAAATCAGCAAAAGAAATGTGGGATGCTTTGGAGACTTATCATGAAGGTTCGAAATCTCTAAAGAAGGTGAAACTTAGCAAGCTAATGAATGATTTTGGAAACTTCAAGCTTAATGAAGGTGAAACTATCAAGGACAGTCAAGCACGGTTTCAAGTTACTATAAATTCACTAAAGAGACTTGGGAAATCTATACCACAAGACGAAATCAATATGAAGGTATTGAGTGCAGTACCATTTGTCTACGAAGCCAAAGTTACTGCCTTGGAATCCTCACCACTTATTGATACTATGGATCACTTAGCTGTATTTGATGAGCTAGAGCAATTTGAAAGCAAGATAAATGGAAATCAGGTGGGAAGTTCAAGTGTTAAAGCTCCAACAGAAAAGATGAAGAATATGGCTCTCCATTCCAAAAACAGCAAGCCATTTGACTCAGATGGTGAATCTGATTCTGATGAGGAACTTGCACTTATTTCAAAGAAGATCAAGAGGCTGATAGAAAAGAAAAATATGATGAAAAGGGAAAGAGGTGGTTTCTACAACAACAAGAAAGGCTCAAAAGACTCTAAGGAGGAAACTTGTTTCGAATGTGGCAAGCCAGGCCATTATAAAAGGAACTGCTACAAACTGAAGTCAAAACAGCCTACTGTTTTCAAGGATAAGAAGAAATCAAAGGCTCTACTGACTTGGAGTGATGATGATTCAGATTCTAGTGATGACTCAAGTGAAGAAATGGTGAACTTAGCACTTATTGGAATCGAAGATGAATCTACTCAAGGAAATTCTGAAGGAGTCTATGCCGAAACTGATTCTGAAGAAGATCAAAGTGAGGTAAATTCTTTTAATGATTATGTATCTTCAGATGATACTATGTTAGATACACTAACAATGCAGGAACATACAAATATAAGCACTGTGGAGTTCATGGAACTAAAGGCCGAAAAAGATGAGTTTGAAAAGACAAATGCTCATCTAAAGAAAATCATTTCTGATCTCGTGACCCAAAAGACTCCAGCTAGAAATGATGATAAAATGGTTATGGATCTAAAGGCAAAAGTCTCTCAACTTGAGGGAATAAATCGTATGGTTCTAAAAAGAAATGATGTACTAATGGAGGAACTCAAAGAGAGAATGAATGAAATCAAAGGGCTCAGATCTGATGTTAAAATGAAAGACAAAGCATTGGAATCATACAAGATGAAGGAATCTAGTCAAGCCGAATCCTCAAAAACTGATGAAAAGAGAGTTCAGCAAGCTAAACTCATCAAACAGCAAGCTGAAGTGATCACCCTCTTAGAAACAGAAGTTATAGATCTCAAGAAGGGCATGGAAACTTTTGTTCAAGGTGAAGACACATTAAAAACAATGATGAAGAAGGCAAATGTACCTTTGGTCAGAGAAGGTGTTGGTCTAAACTTCAACAAGAAAGATAAGGTGCTCAAATATGATGGAAGGAATGGCATTCCCTACAATTATGCTATGCCTTGGAAGACATGCAACAAATGTGGTGGAAAAGGACATCTGGAAAAGAATTGTGTGGTTCAAGTAAATCATAAAGTGAAAACAGCTTACCAGAATGGACCAGTCAGGCGACAAACAGCTTACCAGAATGGACCAGTCAGGCGACAAACAACATACCAGAAAGTAAATGATAGAAGACAAACAGCTTACCATTATCAGTCTGACAGAACACAAAGGACCAGAAATCAAGCACCAAAAGTGATACAACAGTGGATCAAGAAATCTGATCTACATGCTCTTTATGTTCTATCAACAAACCATGGTGGATCTAATAAAATTTGGGTACTCAAGTAGTAAGTATGTTATTTGTCCTTGTACATTTCTTTGAATATGATTATATTATTTTTGTGGTATTAACGAGATTCCTCTAGTATATAGATGGGACAAATATATGTATATGTATTGTATTATGCAGGAAACAAGAAAAAAGAATACTATTATGATCAGTTGGAATGTATATTGTCTAATCAGCAAGCTATTTTCCAGTCCAGAAGAACAATTGTTATCGATGAATATCCTGGAAATGTGTTTTCAGCATGCTGGTTTGATTTATTCAACTTTATAATTATAACTAGCCTCATGCTTATTAAATGCTTTACCACGTGTTTTATTCTTATATGCTTATCTTCTTGACCCTTTTCTGATGATGTCATAGGGGGAGAAGAACATGAATACATGAGGATAAAAAGGGCTATAATATTATATATTGGATTTATCAACTAATGTTTCATGCAAGGATGAGCCGTGTTTATATCTTATTGCATATGATGAATTGTACTAACCTGATTATATGATGAGATATTATGTTAATCAGGGGGAGCATTATTTTAAGGGGAGCAACATAGTCTCTCCGATGTATTCAAGTATGCCATCATCAAAAAGGGGGAGAATGTTACCGTGATGTTTTGATGATGAATACAAAGGTAACTTGGTGATGTTATGAAAAGTCAAAGATTTAAAGCTATCTATCTGTTCAGCTCTCCAGAACCAAAACAGCAAGCTGACATGAACTCGCCAGAACCAAAACAGCAAGCTGACAGCACAGAATGGGTAACGTTGGCTTACCATTTGTATCTGAACTGTTTATATGCTACTATCATGATTTGTTCTCTATGCTTATTCCAGACCTGAACTAATGTTTCTTTTTGATGGATTAAGGGGGAAAAATTTAGGAGAACTTATTTGCTTGTTTGGTCAAGATATTCGATTGGGATATGATTGATTATGATTTGATTATGCTTGTTTATCTTGAATCTGTTTTATATCAAAATGTACTAATATGCAGGGATTTAGGGGGAGTTCTTATTTCTCCTAAATAGTGTGTAATCATCAAAAAGGGGGAGATTGATACTCCTATGGTTTTGATGATCACATTCAGCAAGCTATTTGCTTGTAGTTTGATATAAAACATTGTGTTATGGTTGTACTAACTTGGTTTTGCAGGGTATATTAAGCCTACTAATTGTTTACAGAGAATATATATACAGCAAGCCATTTGGTGTTACAACAAAGACAGTTTGGCAAGCCATTTGCACTAACAGACACAAACAGCAAGCCATTTGCAAACTACCAGAAATCCTGAAGACTTATATCAAGACAAATTCTCTTGGATGTAATTCAGGAAATATATTGTGAGGATTCTTTATTATATAATACGTACACAATATATTCTAGAGCTCAAATCTTTTTAAATATCTTTCTTTAAATCATTTTATAAAACTTATAAGAGTTTCCTTATTTAAAAGATTTCTTTCTACAAAAATCTCCTATACGCGTTTTATATCTATACAAATCAGAAGGGTTATGTTTTCATCGATTTCTTTCTTCCAAACCCTCTGTCTAACGTTCACAAGAACGTTTGTAAAATCTCTAACCAATTGAACGTTGGAAATTGATTCTAATAGTTCGAATAATTGGTGATTGATTTTCTGAACGTTGGTGTGAAGCTTTATAAACCTAATTCTTGTGTTCATTCATTTCTAACAATCCAGAGAACATCCAGAGAAAAATATTCAAGCACACAAGAACACAAACAACTCAGTTTTCCATTGCTATATCTTTCGTTCTCTCGAGCTCTTAATATATCATATACGTGCTATATCTTAAAGAGTTCATAGTTTGAGTTGTATTCATCTATTGATTGTATTGTTCGAATTGTAAGGTTTAGTTGTTGGACAAGTTGGCTTGGGAACTAGGGTTTGGTGATCGTTGCTAGAGAAGTATACTTGGGAAGTATAGCTTAGAGAGCAAGTTCGAAAACAGGAGTTCAGCACGCCATTTGTCAACAGCTGGGATATAAGGGAGATATATTATTGTATCTTGTAATTGGTTTTATTTCAGTGATCAAAAATATATTCTCTTACCAAGTTGGTAAGGGACCAGGACGTAGACCATAGGGGTTAGGGGTCGAACCTGGCTAAAAGTCTCTGTGTTCTTTATTTTCTGCTCTTTACTTACTGCTTGCATTTAGCTTACTGTTTATGCACTTTACTGCACTTATTGTCTTTACATTCAGTATACTGTTTGCAATCAGCTTACCATTTATCTCTGCATAAAACGAAATCAGTAAGCTGTTTCTGGTAATTTTTAAAATCGGACTTAGTTGAATATAGTTAGCCATTTACACCTATTCACCCCCTTCTAGGTGTGCATTTTCAGTGGCAAAACAGTTGCAGAAGCCATAGATGCTGATTTTGCTAGGTCACTACTAACAGTATTCACCCTAGATTTAGAGTCTTGTGTTGTGGTGAGGTTACTGTCAGCAATGCCTAAGGCTTGCTGTTTTCCATTTTTCCTCTCATAGACTTTACCTTGGTCATCATCATCCTTCTTGTTCTTGTCATCCTTCTTCTTCTTCTTATCTTCATCACCCTTATCTCTCCTGTGATGTCTTCTCCTCCCATCACTTTTATCTTCAGAGTCATCATCCTTATTTCTCCTAGGTAGAGCCATTTCTGGAATTGCACCAGTTGCTATGAAAGATCTGAGGATGTGCAGTGCTTCTATTTCTTCAGCATTTCTGACTCCACCTTTCTTCTGTAGTTGATCAGTGATAACAATGATAAGTCTGTGATTTCTAGAGGTGAGATCATTGGGAATGACCAATTGCTTGATGTCTTCAATTTTGGTGCCAGACTGGTAGATGATTGTCCATGGCTTCTTGATTACTTTTGGCAGCCTTGAAGGTTGATCATTCCTTAAGTCATCATACAGACTCTTGTTGTTTTCATTTTTCTTCTCAATAAGCTCAAGTATGGCATCTACCTCAGAGTGTTTTAGGGCTTGAAGAGTCTTGTAGGTTAGATGCCATATCTTTGAATTGGATACCATCATTATCTCCTTGAACCATGAGCTATTGATTTTCCTGGATATAACAGTGAGACAGTCAATCTGATCCTTCAAACTCCTCAGATAAAATTGAGTGTCACTAGCCTGCTCCCTTGAGACTTTCAGAAACTCCAAGAATGCTCCATCATGATAGACATTTGAATTTGCAACTTCTTGTAGCTTGGCCTCAGTAACCACCTTTACTTCTACAGGCTTGGCACTTTCAGATTTGGAGGATGGAGGTTTATCAGATGACATGCTCCCTGCAACCACTATGGTAGTGATGGATTGTTTCTGGCCACTTGGAGTGATGATATGCACAGTTGGTAGAGTAACAACTGGCAGAGTGGTTGGGGGCTCATCAACTTTGGATTTCCCTGGCACATTTATAGGTTTTGGAGCCTTTTGGTGACCACCCTCATTTAGCTGTATACCTTTCTCCTTAGGTTTCTTCCCCTTTGGATTTGAATTCATTAACCTCTTCTCCCCTTTAGGCTTGTTGTCAGGCACAGAGGCTTTAGGAGTGGCCTTTGGGTTGGAAGATTCTTCAGGTAGAGGGAGACCCATGTGCTTCATCATAGCAGACAGCATAGATTGTTGATGCAAAAGGACATTAGCTGGTGGTGGCTTGGGTGTCCAACTGTTCATTGAGAATTGCAACCTTGTCCGTAAGATGAGCATTGATTTCTTTGAGAGACACCACCTCCTTCTCAAGAGTATCCACTTTAGTGAATAGCTCATTTGCCTTGAAACCAGATAAGGATTGGTCTTACAGTCTCTTCACTTCATACTTTGACATTTCATGCACAGGGACCTCAGTCACGAGCCTGTCTCCATATAGATTTTTGAACATTGTCCTCAACATGGCATTGGATTCTGTGGTATGATCAGATAGAGCTTGAAATTTATGCCCCAGACCCGTGACAACATCTTTGAGAAGAGCCAAACCATTGTCCATCTTGGTACAAGTAGATTTGCATGCTAGAATATCCTTGATTACAGTCTACAATTTAGGAAATTTGGCCTCAAAAGTCCTCTTGATTTCTTCCACTGTAGTGGCTGTCTTATCACACACTCTGTTGACCTCAGTTTTGACTCCTTTTCCCAGATAGTGTGCAACCTTGAGGAATCCCTTGTGTGAATCATTCATAGCCTCATACACTTCACCAGGAGTCAGAGATTTTGCATTGGAACCCAGTGAAGTGATGTGTTCCTCTCTGAGATATTGAAGAGCTTCATCAAGAGTAATATCATATTTTCCTTGCAGCCAGACATCTACATTGCCATCTCTCTCAGCATCATCAATTATCTTGGCCTTTTACATCTCCACATCATCCCTATTGCATAGCAGAATGGCTTCATAGTCTGGATTGGGCATGTTGGAGGTGACCAAGTTCTTAGCAATCTTGACAAACTCAGGAATCTGATCCACAACTAAGCTTTGAAGTGTTTCAACCGTCAATTGTGGTGGAACAGACCCTGATCCTGAAGCACTGTCATGTTGCACAGGCTTCAGCCATTGTGACATAAAGTCAGAGCTAGAGCTAGGCAAGCTAGACTCCTCAGTTACAGATGCAACTTCTGTAACCGGATGGAATGACTCTACTACTGTTGTCTCCACAGGAGTGGGATGAGTTACAACAGTAGTTGACACAGGCACAGAGTCTCTAGTAAAAACTAGTTAATCCTCTGTGGTTGTGATGGTGTCATCAGGATATGCCCCAGCTAGCATTCCCTCACCATCTGAATGTGGTTTCTGGGTGGTGAACACAGTGTCAAGCACCATGTCACTTGAAGTTATTGACTCATCAAGAGAGAAGAATTCTTGTTGATCAAGTCCTTGCTCCTCAATTGCTTGAGTTGCAGGCTGTAAAGAAATTTCAGTTGGAGATTCTGGAAGAGAAGTGTCTTGTGGAATAGATTTTGGCAACTCCCCCTGAGAAATAGAGGGAGTTTCAAATGTGATGTGCTCTCCACTCAGTGTTGTGTCAGCCTTATCACTCCCATATGCTGACTTTGTACAGATTGGTGCATTGGGGAGGATGCTTGATTCTATAGATGCACCCTGTTGGGAGGATACACCTAGTGAACTGTTTGCCCCAGTTTTTACAACTTCAGCCATTTATGTGACTGAAGAGGTAGTTTTAGTTTTCTTCTTCTTTGGCCTGATAAGGGGTGACTCAAGTTCCTCACTTTCTACACCTAATTCCACAGCCAATGCTGCTTCAGATAAGATAGTTAAAGGTGCAGAAGCTATCTCCTTTCTCTTCTTTTTACTAACATCACCCTTTTGATAGGATGATGCAGTTGGCTCAATGTTTGGTAGAGTGTTTGGCTGAGAGGGTTGGTTAGCAGGCCCTGGGTTAGCATTTTGTTCTACTTGCTTGGGTTGTGCTAACTGTGACTTGGAATCAAATATTGGCATGTTGTGGGGGTAAGTCCTAAACAAACCCTCCATATGGGGAGTTATGTTAAGTCTTACATCCAAATCATTCCTAGTCTCCAAATTACCAAAAATGAGTTTGGTCATGGATTTAGGATAGCCTATTCTATTTTTATCTATCCCAGGCAAATCAATCAATTGAGCATTTTTAAAATTAAGTACAGATTGAATAAAGCGAGGGAAGAAAATGTCAGTACCTCTCTTGGTTGTGTTCTTACCAAGTCTCCCATACAACTCTTGTAGGATGATTAGACCAACATCTATCTTTCTTTCATAAGCCAATGCATAGGCAATTTGCTGCGCATGTGCACTGATTTGGTCGAAACTTGATTTCCTGGCAGTGAAGACTTGAAGGAGAGTTGCAAACACATAGCTCCACTCCTTCCTCAGATTCTTCCTGTTTAGCTTTCCAAGATTAATCCCATCTGAGTAGTTGATGAACTCAAAGAATTCTTCCAATTGTGTATTTGTGGCCAGTGAGTCATATGACTCTTGTTGTAGACCCAGTGCTTGATTCATGTCTGCAGTGGTGATAGTGATTTCATGGTCCTGAATCTTGCAGTAGATTATATATGACGTTATTGTGCTTTCCAGGGCTACAACTTCCACAATAGCAGTGCCCCAAAACTATTCCAGGATGTCTAGATACAGAGTCGGGTTGGCAGAGAGGGCATCCTTGATGTATGACTCAGACATCCATTTTACAAAGCACTTGAAGTTCGCATTGGGTGCTTCCACATCACTGGTTAGGGCGATAAAGTTGGTGTTGAATTTCACGGTTGTCATTGATACAGAGAAAAGAGTAAAGGTTGAAGAAGAAATTTAGCTTTTGGCAGTTAGGGTTTCAGAGGTTTTGGGAGTTTAGATGCTTGAGTAGTCGAGTGGAATGAATCGAATAGATGTAGAATTGTAAAAGTATGAAGTACTTGAATTGTCGATTAGTTATATGTTTTGTATCGACAAGTCAGGCATTCGAGAAGTAGAAAACAACTATTCGATAAGTCAAGAAAGGTTTATTCGATAACTCAAGCAGATGGTAACTCACATCTGGCATTTATCTAAGTTAGAAATAACTCTAAATTAAATAAAATGTGTTTTTATGATTGAATTAAAATTTTAGACAAAAACCCAAAATCGTTTGAGATTCAGCGAGAATTCAGCCTTTTCAAATGATTCGAGAACTCAAATATAGTATTCGAGAACTCAGTCATTAGAGAACTCAATTACCATATTCGAGACGTCAATAATACCTCTATTCGATATCTCTAAAAGACTCTATTCGAGAACTCAAGAGTACTCTAATGAGACTTGTTAGAGATGTCGAATAGTGAACCATTCGAGAAGTCTGACTTATCGAACTATGCTCATCACTCACAAAAATTAATTTTCACTATCTTTTAAAATTTATCAGTCATATCCAATGAAGAATATTCTAGCAAATTAAGCAGTGATTTTCTAAAAAATTCATAGAAATTTCAAGTTAATAAAATATGATTTTTCAACATATGCAACAGATTTGAAATATTTATAAATCATATTTCAGCCAACACTTACTTTAAAAATATTGAGAATTTAGATAAAGTAAGTGTTTACTGCTGCAACACTCTAGATGATATATTCACCTAGCCAGAATCTGAAGAATTCAGCATTCCAATCTCACTAACCAACCTTGTGAAGGTGGCTTCATCTAATGGCTTAGTGAATATGTCAGCTAGTTGTTTATCTGTAGAGACATAATGCAACTCAATGGTACCATTAGTTGCATGTTCTCTAATGAAATGATATCTGATGTCAATGTGCTTTGTTCTAGAATGATTGACAGGATTGACAACTATAGAGATTGCACTTGTGTTGTCACACATGATTGGAATTCTTTCCAACACAAGTCCATAATCTCTAAGTTGATTTCTAATCCAAAGCACTTGAGCACAACAACTTCCAGCAGCTATGTATTAAGCCTCAGCTGTAGAAGTTGACACAGATTATTGTTTCTTGCTATACCAAGAGACTAACCTTTGTCCAAGAAACTAGCAGCTACCTAAGGTGCTTTTCCTATCCACTCTGCATCCAGCATAGTCAGCATCAGAATAACCAACAGATTGAACCCTGTGTCCTTAGGATACCATAAACCCAAGTTTGGAGTGCCCTTCAGATTTCTAAAGATCCTTTTTATAGCAATCAAATGTGATTCTTTTGGATTTGATTGAAACCTTGCACACAAACATGTAGCAAACATGATGTCTGGCCTACTTGCAGTGAGGTAGAGTAGAGAACCAACCATGCCTCTGTAGACTGAGATATCTACTTTCTTGCCTTTAGCATCTTCATCTAATTTAGTTGCAGTGGCCATGGGTGTCTTTGCAGGTGAGCAATCTTCTGAGTTAAACTTCTTCAATAAATCCTAGATGTACTTGGTTTGACTGATAAAGATACCATCCTTCCTTTGACTGACTTGCAACCCAAGAAAGAATGTCAACTCTCCCATCATACTCATCTCATATCTGCTCTGCATGAGTTTAGAGAATTTCTCACACAGCTTCTCATTTGTAGACCCAAATATGATATCATCCACATAGATCTGAACTAGGATAATATCATCACCATGCTTCTTGTAAAACAGTGTTTTGTTCAATGTGCCTCTAGTGAATTGATTTTCAAGAAGAAATTGTGATAGAGTATCATACCATGCCCTTGGAGCCTGCTTAAGTCCATACAATGCCTTAATCAATCTGTAGACAAATTCTGGGAAGTGTGGATCCTCAAAGCCAGGTGGTTGTTGCACATAAACTTCTTCTTCCAACTCTCCATTTAGAAATGCACTCTTGACATCCATTTGATAAACTTTAAGGTTTGAATGAGCAGCAAATGCCAAGAATATTCTGATGACTTCCAATCTAGCAACAGGGGCAAATGTCTCATCATAATCAATGCCTTCCTGTTGAGAGTATCCTTTTGCAACCAACCTTGTTTTGTTTCTTACTATTACACCATCTTCATCCATCTTATTCTTCAGAACCCATTTTGTTCCAATAATGGTTCTATTCTTTGGTGCAGGTACAAGTTCCCACCCTTTGTTTCTTTCAAATTGATTCAGCTCCTCTTGCATGTCAATAATCCAATCTGGATCCAACAGTGCATCATCATGTTTCTTAGGCTCAACCTGAGATAGAAAACAGCCATAGAGGCACTCATTCTGAGTTGCTCTCCTAGTCCTTACTCCTGCATTAGGACCTCCAATAATTTGCTCTGCAGTGTGTGATCTATCCCATTTCTTTGAATGCTCAGTTTGATTTCTCATTCTTGATGTTGCTTCATCATCCAAGTCCTGATCATTCTCATTTCCTCCCCCTGTGATGTTGCCACTATTCATAGGTATGTCTTGGATGCTTGTTTCTCCACTATTGATTGACACAAATTCTTCTCTTGTATCATCATTCACTTGAGTTTGTTGAACTTGAGTTTCAACTCCAGTTTCAATCTCTTCATCAGAATCATCTAGATTATCAAACTTCAATGGATCTTTATCTTCATCATTGGCTTCTTCTAGTCCAGGTAGTTTGCTATCATCAAATGTCACATCTGTGCTTTCCATAATTTTCTTTTGACTAATGACATAAACTTTGTATGTAATTCTTTCCATAGAGTAGCCAAGAAAAATTCCATCAAATGCCTTTGCATCAAACTTTCCAACATATTCAGAATTATCCTTCAATACAAAGCATTTGCTTCCAAAGGTATGAACATACTTTAGAGTAGGCTTCTTTCCAGTCATCAAATTGTAAGGTGTCTTTCCAATGTTTTTGTTGATGAGGGTTCTGTTCTGGATATAGCATGCAGTGCTCACAGCCTCAGCCCAAAAACATGTAGGCATCTTTGCATCAAGCAACATTGTTCTAGCAACCTCAATTAGAGTTCTATTCTTTCTCTCAACAACTCCATTTTGTTGTGGAGTCCTTGGAGCAGAGAATTGCTGAGAAATTCCATTCTATTTGCAGAATGCTTCAAGTATGGCATTTCTGAACTCTGTTCCATTATCACTTCTTAATGCAACCACACTTTCATTGTTGGCCTTTGCTTCCTTGTCAACTCTCTTTATGTGCTCAATGATTACTTGTGGAGCCTCATCTTTTGATGTCAGAAATTCCACCCATGTATACCTTGTAAAGTCATCAACCATCACTAAGGCATACTTCTTCCTTCCTAGTGACATAATATTGACAGGCCCAAACAAGTCCATATGAATGAGTTGTAGGGGCTTGGTTATTGATGTCAGTGTCTTTGACTTGTGGCTTGATCTTTTCATTTTTCCTCTTTGACAAGCCTCACACACTCCTTCTTGACAGAATTCAGGTGTGGGCATGCCTCTCACTAACTCTCTTTTGACTAGAGAATTAATGGCTTTAAAGTTCAGGTGTGATAATTTCTTGTGCCACAGCCAACAATCTTCATTTGATGTTTTTTGAGTAGAAGCAACAAATTTTGTCCTTGTTTGCAGAGTCCATGTTGGCTACAAACAGGCTTCCTTTCCTTACTGTAATAACCCGGATTTTTCAAGAAATGATTATATTATTATTTCAATAATAATAATATTGTTTTCCTAAAATGAGGAGGAATTTTTTTTTATTTTATTTTATTTAATTATTTAATTAATTTCGGTTAAGTGAAACCTGGTCCTCCTTTTTAAAATTTTATTGACTGAGTAGATACCTCGAGTCAATAGTTTATTTGTGCAAAGATTTAATTTTGGAATGTGAAATTATTCAGTAAAGATTTTATTTTAAATTATTGAATAATTTAGAGACATTAAAATCCTTAGAAAATGTTTATTTTAATTATTTGAGGATTTGTAGAAATTACTTGATTAATATATAAAATCAAGAATTTGAGATTTTACTAAAACAATAGTGTTTGTAGTATTTTTATAAAGCCCTGTAAATTGTGAATTATGAATCACAATTATTATTTTTATGATTTGTTTTTATAAATTATTAATATTTGTAAAATGCATATCAATTTAGGAAATTGAGATTTAATTCCAATTCTTTCTCCAAAAGTCTTTAAAAATATTCTAGTATTTAATTGTGCTAGAAATTTTATTTTTACAAATTAAAGTTTTTAACTCTAAATATTATTTAGAGTATGTAGTGATTAATTGTATTGTTTTTAATTGTTATTGGGCTTGAGCCCATTAGGGTTAAAACACACACATCAGAGACATACACGACACACACACAAAACACAAACACAGCCGCTCAAACAAAACAGTCGGGGGAGAGAAAAGAGAAAGAAGGAGAAGAAGAGAAATGAATTGGGGAAAAGGGGGATTTGAGATTATACATACATATATATATAATCGTGTGTGTGTGTGTATACATAAGTTGTGTGTGCGTGTGGCTGTAGAGGGAGGATAGGCTACGCGGGGAAGATGGAGATTCGCGGTGGAGGTCGGCCGGAGACAGGGATGGCGGCGGCTGGCGTCAACTGAGGCTGCGGTGGTGGCCGGTAGTCTTGTAGACGCGTGGTGTGGCAGTAGCAGCGGGAAGGGATGGCAGAGGTGGTGTGTTCAGTAGAGAGAGAGAGAGAGAGAGAGGAGAGGCTGGATAGAGAGAGATTTCGGGGGAGATTCATGGTGGGTCGGACCGGAACGGAAATGGTATAATTTCGTGTCCACCTATTTAATTTCCGTATTTTAAATTATTTAATTGTTTTAATTTAGTTAGTTGTAAATTATGAGATGTATGTGTTAATTTTGATAATTAGTGTATATTGAATTTGGAGAAAATGGTTGTAATTTAATTAGTTTTAAATTGTGGTAATTTAATTGATTTTAAATTGTAAGATTATGATTATTGGTTGAATTTCCGATATTTAATTCGGAAGGTATGTTTGTAATTATAAATGTTGAGTTTAATTATGAGTCCGATTAAAGGTTCGGGTTAGTGATTGTTAATTGTTAAATTGCTAATTGTTAATTGTTAGTGAGTAATTATTAATTGTCGGATAATATATTTGGGTTAGTTGTCAAGAAATTGTTAAGTGCTAATTGCTAATTGTTAGTTTCCAAATTGTAATTTTTAAATTGTTAAGTGCTAAGTGCTAAGTGCTAATTGTTATTGTCATATGAGGTATAGTTATAAGAATTGGCTTATCGGTAAATGTCTATGTGCTAAATGGTATAAGTCGGGTCGTAGTAATTGTTAGAAGTCATAAGTGCCAACTACGTGGTGTTGGCTTAAATGTGGATAAACTTAGTTTATTTTCCTTATGTGCTAGTTGCCGCATGTCTGGGCGGGTACTTTTCCTTATGTGCTAGTTGCCGCATGTCTGGGCGGGTACTTTTCCTTATGTGCTAGTTGCCGCATGTCTGGGCGGGTACTTTTCCTTATGTGCTAGTTGCCGCATGTCTGGGCGGGTACTTTTCTTATATGTTTACTTTTATGTTGCTGCAAGTTGAGGCAGCTTTTATTTTATCAAAAACAGGGTTATAAATTGTTTTGTTGGCATGGAGGGGCTGAGCCCATAGTCCGATAAACGAATACTACATGCCGAAATTTTCTAAAAATCCCCTGCATTTTAATTTATTTAACTTATTTGATTTCAAGGGTTTAAAGGTATGATTTGGGTGTTAACTGTTTATGTGTATAAGTGTTAAGTGAATTAATTCGAGGATTATGTGCTAATTCGAGGATTAAATGTGTCTTGAAGATTAAATGGGTATTATGAGTCTTTATCGAGGGCTAAGTATGTTTTGAGGATTATTTGTTAATTAACTTGTGACAAGAGTATGTCAATAGTATTATGGTCAAAAGTGTTAAGTGGAGTTTTGACTAAGTGTTATAACTGTGTAGTGTTATGATGTGTTAGTACTAGGAAATGTTCACTTTATACAAGGGGACTCTTCCCGTGTTGTTTGCTATTACTAAATGTCTTATGTGCATTAAGTGCTATTAGAGTAGTCAACTATAGGGAGGACACCTATAGTTTGACTTTATGATTATTTAGTGATAATCCCGAGTTGTGTCTACTCGATATACGTGGTATGACTGACACGTAATCGTAACCATTTCAGTACCATTAGGGCGAAATCAAATTGGAGCGACGTGCAACTAAAAAGGGAGATCGAGACGTCAGGTAAGGTCCATGGAATTACTTGGACGAGGTGCGAAGGATTTGTTCGCGGTTTCTATTTTCTGCTAAGGACCAGAGGCAAGTTTACTATGCATACTCTATTGTTCAGAGTATATTTATTTTAAACATATGAAATGTGTTAAATAAGTTTTCAATCCATAATCGCGAGTTTTTCCAACCTTGTACTTCTTCTCCCAAATCATTGTATTCCTTGCTTTGCCAACAATATTAAATCCTGCTCGTGCAATAACCAAAACCCCATGGCTTATAATACTGTTGATGGGCGGTGATATTTTTATGGCTCTATATCTTGATTTATACGGTATATATATACATCTATAAACTTTTCGTACTATGGAAGTGGACTATATGTTATGAGGTATATAATTATGTATCGGAATAAGAAAGGCTCAGAGGGTAGGGCATGTGTTGAGTTTTAGAACTTAGCCGCGTGTTGGGCTATTTTGTAATGTATGTTTTCGAAAACCCGGGCAAAGCTTTTAAAAAGAATTTCGCAATAATTAACCTAAAGGCAACATCACCAATAAACCAGTGTTTATTTAAGTAATAGATGCTCATGAGAGCATTTACTAATTAAATAAACCTCATTCGCCTAATTAAATTTATTTAATTAGATGAATATCATTTTCAAAACGCTTTCTTAAAATCACTTTGTCCCGGAGAAATAATAAAACAATTTAATGGAGTGATTCTATCTAGTATATTATTTATCGAAGATAGTTTATTTTCAATGCGGATTAAAGATATTCCAATGGTTATAAATTGGTTACTTTCAGCTTAAACCAGCTAGATTGATATCGATATATGTTACTTGAATGATTATTAATTATTTCTTATTGACCGAGAGTCAGTAGTAGTTATTTGATAAAGTGGATAAAATTTGGAGACTGCTGGAGAGATTGTGTCTTGATTTTGATTAGAAACACTTCAAGAGTTGTATTTGGGTGTTTTGAGGTTATTAAATATTTCAGTATTAATAGTAAATATTATTTGAATATTACTTAATAATGAATATTAATTTGAGGATTCTTTTAAAAAGGGATTATTGAATATTTATTATTTGTTACGTAGTAGTCAAATATTTATTAAATACTCTAAGTATTTTGAAGGTTATAAAACACTATTTAAAGGTTGTCTAAGGACTTTCATAGTCATTTAAAATATTATATTTTGAATCTATCTAGGTAAGTTACCTTTCAAGAACTTATATATATATGGAATTACCCTATTGTGGTTACAAGCTTTATGCGTACCATTTCCCTTGTGTGATCATAAAACCCTGTGTCGAGATTGATATCGGTACAAGTGTATATCTATACTTGAACTCTTTTGAACTCAAAACATTTTTGAAAACCCCGGTTCAGATTTTACTCTCTTGCTTGTTTTTCAAGAAATTATCGGTCGACTGAAGTCGAACTTCAACTACTCAAGTTTTCTATCAAAATGATTTTGACAAGAAAAGAAAAAGGGGACTCTGGCAGGTGTGGGAATCGTTGACGAACGATTCCCGGGATGTGTAAGCGGCCGTGAGCCAGGCGGTCCATCAATTATTATTCCGGCCCAGGTGTTGCCGAAGGATGATTACGGATGTAGTTTTCATCGAGGGTGATTACGGATGTAGTTTTCACTCGGGGATAGTTACGGATGTAGTTTCTATCCTTCTACCGGTAGAGAAGACCCGCGGATTATTGGACTTGGATGTGGCGACTGATCATCGTCAATCCTTGTCAGGTTTTTATGTTTTCTTTAAGTCCCATCCTCCACTTTGGAAAAATACTCAAACACTGCTTCTTAGGCCTAAGTGCCAAGTAGCCGATAGTGTTGTTTTCAATTTTGAAAGATGATGAATTCATGCAGTATCTAGAACTGCAAAATTATTCTAACAATAATGGCACGTACTTGTGCACTTTTGCAATTATTCAAAAGATGAAAGATGGTTCATCGGTTATTGATGTTAAATCCCGAATGTTTTGCTTCAAGAGCTTTGACTCTCTTCCTATCAGTTATTTCGGAGTTTAACTTATCAAGTGGTTAAAGAACTCATACCCGGTACATGATGTTGTTCTGTAAGGTGTTGGATGGAAATGACATACTTATATGTATATGCTTTCAGATTGAGAAATACTAAAAAATGAAACCTTCTAATGGTTGGTTTGTATATGATGATAAGCAACTGTCTTAGCAGCATATTGAACTGCGTATTTTGAAAAGCCTTCTAAAAGATTAGCAATACTGTAGTGTACACTATTTCGCTAAGATATGAGGATTACTACGATTATTATAAACTTATCTGTTCATTGGATGTTGCGTTAAACGTCATATTTTCTTTATTGAAGTTTCATTGTTGTAAATATTTCTAAATTGATATTAAGTATCGTTATATTTCGAAAACTCCATGTGTATATTGATATATATTGTTGTGCTCTATTAATACTTGCTGGGCAATTCTTTCGCTCATACTTGCTTGTTTTAAATATTAACCTTTCAGAGGAAGGTAGATGATTGAGGCTTATCTGCATGGCTCAGAAGAAGCAGGCAGTACGCCCTTATGAAGATGATATGATCCAGAAAAGTTATAGCTGGAATAAGTTATATGTAAGTACATTGATGTGTAATATATATTACTTTGTACTGAGTAGTACTAGTTGCTGGTGTACTTCCCAACGAAGCTATACTAGTAGTATAAGATTTTTAAGACATAGTGCGATGTAATAGAATGGATGTAATAAAGATGTAAAGATTTTAGTTCTTGTTTCTAGCCCTATGACCTAAAAGATGCTTGGTGGTTGGGGTCGCAGAGTTATATTTCAGTTTTAATGATTACAGATGGTTTAATGTTGTTAAACAGGTAATTTGATGTTAAGGATTTCCGCGTGACGACCAAATCCCTGACCCCGGATTTGGGGCGTTACACTTACTCTAGATATAGCAAAATCACCAGTCTTCTTGTGGGTGATCTGATAGAGTATATTTTTATATATATTCTAGATGATTTTATTCTCATATTTATTGTGTTTTGCATTGATTTGGATTTTTATTTAATAGATTTGTTTATTTTATTGTAGGAAATAAAGAATTCATGACTTGGAAGGATTTGGAGCAAAAAGAGCTATTTTGGAGATAAAATAGGAGAAAATTCGTATTATTGGGCTACACGGGCTGTCTAACACTGTTTGGGCCGTATCTTGAGTTCCAGAAGTCAGAATTTGACGATCTTACTGTCCACGCGAAGCTTGTGGAATTATCTTTAATTCAGAGGTGGTCCAGTAAGCAAAATCCAGTTGGAAGAGCCCAGAAACAGAGGAGAAAAAGAAGTTACGAATTTTACAACCAAGCTTGGAAACTTGCCATCTTCTATTCCAACTCTAAGAAGGCAATTGCTTAGAGGCTAAATCAAGAGGCTATATAAACACATCTTGGGACACATTATTAAGGATGTAATATTAGATCAGATAATATAGTTTAGAGTAAATTAGTATTATTATTAGTTGGAGATGTAGAGAAACACCATGACTCTTCTTTTGGGTGACAACATTGAAGTTTGAAGGTTTTGTTCTCTTAATCTTTTCTTTGTTCTTATTAATTTAATTATGTTTTCTTGTTTTACTAGTTGTTTTACTTGTTTAATTATTAGCGAGTAGTTATTTCTAGGGCTTAAAGGGAAGCCATGTTTGCACTAATATTGACATGATTTTCATAGTGGTTTGATTGGTTATGGTTAATTCTGATTGATATGTTTTAATCATTAATTTGTGTAATCGGCCGATATCATGGATTAATTATATGCAAATAGGGGTATGGATCGAGAGATTTACTTACTAGAGGCACACAGACGATTAGCAGAATTGAATTTGAGTGCGGAAGCATCATTGGATTTCTGAGAGCGTTAATTCATGGAAGAGATTAACTTGACTCTAATTACCTGATTGATTGAATTACTAAAAGTGGTTAATTGTGTTGAATGTTTCGAGAGTGTTAATGCTTGGAAGAGATTAACATACTCTAGTTATAGGATCACATTGATTACTTTAGCTTTAGAGCCAATTGTGTAAGCATGGTGGACCTGATTGCCCTAGGTTTTAAATAATTTGTTTATCTTCTGTTCAATTAGTGTTAATCTTGTTTAATTAGTTAATTAATATTCTCCAATAATCATTTGTCCCTGAAACAATTAACGATAACTGAAAAGGAATTAGTAGAACCCCGTCTCCTTGTGGATTCGACCCGCTTGCCATCTTTACTAGAAATAGACATCGTGCGCTTGCGGTTAGGTATAATTTGACACATCAAGTTTTTGGCGCCGCTGCCGGGGAGACATCAAGTTTCTATTGATTTTAATTTAGTTGTTTCGACTGTTTCTATTGTCTCGTTGGAACCTTTGTTCCAATTGAGGCAAATTTTAATGCGTTTTCTTGGCTTTGTTGAGTATCTACAGGTTTGCAATGGGTGAAGTTGATACTTTTGCACTCTTATCTTCCCTAGTAGAGGTACATACTCGAGAGATTGCCATGTCGAAGACTACAGAGCCCACTATGCGTCCAATGAGTATCAATGAGATGTCACAAGTGGCCCCTAAAACTTACAACTTCTGTCAAGTTTGTGGTATTCAAGGTCACTTTGGTTTTGAATGCTCTTACAATGTCTACAATTCTCAGAGTGCTCAGTGCGGACAAATGAATTCTTTTGAAGAAGGATATGGGTACAATCAGTATTCAAACACTTTTGATCAAGAATGCGTGAATCAACCAGATTTCTACTACCAGGACAATGGTGCTCAAAATTTTTCATGTCATGATCAGCAACAGTTTGAGCAACAATATTATCAGTCATATGAGCAGCCGCCACAACAAGAATATCAATATCCTCCTCTATAAGAAGATCTACATGTTTCTCAACCCAGCGTAGATGTGCAAGCTGATCAGACAAATGAGATGTGGGATATCTTGAATAAACTACTAAAGAGTTTTGAAGAATTAGAAACTCAAAGTTTGGCGATTGAATCTCAAATTGCACAGTTGGCTAACTCTTCTACTACAGGACAGCTCGACTATTTACCATCATCATCTATCCGATCCGAAGAGGACCTGATTGCTATCAATCTCACAAGCGATCAGGAATATGATAGTTTCTCCATGTATGTTGATGATGAGGCCCTTGATAAAGAGAAGGAGCATGCCACCGATGATGAGATCAATGATGTTGCTGCTACTGAGAACAATGTGACTGATGATGAGGCTACAAAGGAAAGCAATACAGAGATGGTTGTTGTTTCTCTTCCACAACCTGTGCCTCAGCTACCATGTATTGATAAATTTGCTCTCGATCTAGCCTCTACTTACAAGGCTTCTTTGCTCAAGAACACCTATTACAAGGTTGATGTGATAACAAATATTGTCCAAGATGATATTTCTCAAATTCTGGTTGAGGATCCATACAAAGTGGCTCCTACGTTTCAAGCTCGAGAAGAGGGAGAAGATGGAAGTGTCTTATTAGCCAATGATGTGATAAGCCAAGATGTCTGAATGACTCCAGTGAAAGTGAGGAGTGAAGAAAAGCCACCACAAGAACCTCCACCTTATGTCAAGGGAGTTCAATATTTTCGTGGTGTCAAATTTTATCGCTGTTTTATCACAAAGTTTTCTAAAACTGCACAAGCACTCTCTCTATTGCTTATTAATGACATATTTTATTTTACTGATGCTTGTTTGGAGACTTTCTGCAGGATAAAGACAATCACTAACACTCTTGATACTTTTTGTGGTGACGAGTTTATGATCCAGAAAGTGGATATTACGCCTTTACCAGAGTATTTTTGAGGAGGTCAAGCTAATGACTCTAAAATAAGCGCTGCTTGGGAGGCAACCCAAGATTTCATTGGAGGATCGGTGCACTTCATGCTTTTGCATAGGGGAGTATTTTTTTTCCTTCTCTTTCATATATAGTAGAATTGCTTAGTTATTTGTTCATTCTAAGCCTTGTTGTGTTCATTATTCCTTCATCAATTTCTTTAAAAAAAAAAGAATTTTTGAGCTCTGTAACGCAGGCTGCCCCTGCGTTTCTGATCTTACCGCAGTCTGCTCACCCTGTAACGCAGGCTGCGCCTGCGTTACTGCCCTTCCCGCGCCCTGCGCACCTGTAACGCAGGTTGCGCCTGCGTGACACCCCTTTCTGCCCAGAATTTTTCCGATTTTTGTTGTTTTTCAGCACAGATTCAACCCCAAATTTTATTCCAACTCTCAAATCCTATATCCCTAATACCTATATCTATCCTACATCAATTCCATACCATCTTAAATCTCTCCTACACTCTAAATTTTTAAATTTCATATATCCATAATCTTTTATACATACCCACCTTTTCATACAAATCCAATTCCTTTTCTATTTATTTAAATCTCTAAAAATTCAATTCTAAAGAGGAATTAATTGCAAGTTCACCTCTTTGATTTGTAGTTGGGATATCTCTTCTCTATTTTCTTTTTATTACGAATTTGTGTTCTTGTCAATTGGAGGTTTTGTATTAGTTTTGTTAATTGGGTATTTTTGGTAGGATATTTCTTGGTGGTTGTTGGTGAAGCTATTGTTGAGTGGGGTTTTGGTTATTATGGCTCCTAAGCGAATGAGGGGTGGTTTTCACACCCGACACCTTGATTCCAGGGGAGTTTTCTTTCTTTTCTTTTTAGTGTAGTTTTATTTTGTTTTTAGTTATAGTTTTGTATCTTGTTCATTAGTTCATTGGGGACAATGAACCGCTTAAGTGTGGGGAAGGGTTCTCAATGTTAAGAGAAGTTTTTTTTAAAAAAAAAAATTTAAAAATACCAAAAATAATTCTAGCCATGCAATTTGATTAGTTGTTGTATTTTGCTTGATACACCCATGCATGCGTAGAATTCTTGTGTTCTTGACGCTTTTGTGTGAGAAGTGACGTGCTTTGTTCTTGTGCACACACTTACACTAGCAAGTTGAAGCTGGTAGACTTAATTGGATGTTGTAAGTGATTAGAATGACATGAATATGTGCAAGATGACTTGGTTTCCATGCTTTGAGTACAAGTAGGTGCGTTAGAGAGTCTTGTTACCTGGGATTGATTATGTTTTGTCACACCAAGTGAGTTTTGAGCCTATATGCATATCTTTTGCATGATTTTTCGTTTGCTTGAGTGTCCACATGTTGTTTACATTGCTAGCACTTACTTGAGATCTTTCTTGAAATGCATGACATTAATTGATGATAAGATGATAAAGGCAATTAGGTATAACCTCATATTTCCCATAATTCAAAACCATTTATACATGATCAATTAGTTAACCCTTTGAGCCTAATCCTATTCTTTCGGTGACACACTACGTTACTTGCCTATATCCTTTTCTTGTATTGGCCTTACAGTAATTTTTGATCCTAAATTGTCAAGGGCTAGTATCGTACTTAAGGGAGTAATAAGGTGTGCAAAAGGGGGGGGGGTTTATTGATGATCATACTTTTGGGGAATATTGATTTTGGGTTGATGCTTGCTAGTCGAAATTCATAAAAATATCTATGGATCATTGTGTTTATTCCTTAGCTCTCAAAAGAAAGAAAAAAAACAGAAAAAAAAATAGAAAGAAAAAAAAAAGAGAAAAATATAAATAAATTTGAGAGCATTCTTATGTTTGTATGATCCTTCTTCATTCGACTAGTCAAGTTATTATGTAAGGGTTATTGAAAAATCTAAGTGTGGGGAAGTATTTGTTTTAATAGGAATGGAATTGAATAATGATTATTGTTGGGTACTAGCTTTTGACATTTAACCTGTTTTAGCTTTACTTGACATACCTGGTCCCTAGCCCACGCTACAACCCGAATAAAGACCTTTTGATTGTCATCAGTGATGTATGTTGTGTTGAGAGTGAGATTGATTGCGAGTGTCAAGTTGTGTTTATGATTTTGTTGGAATTAAGTGATACACTTAACCTTGTTCTTGAGTGAATATTCGTTTTTGAGTGAAAGGTGAGTTATTACTTGTTTTGGCATAGGAGATCCCAGGTTTAGACTTAAAGATGTATTTCTTGTGGGCTTAGCATGATTACCAACGATTTTTACACTTGACATGAATTTTTATGACCTTCTGCATGTTGGTTGAGTAGACTACGTGAATACTTGCACTTTCGACACCAAGACATCGTATGTTTGCTTTGATTCTTAAGTTGATGTGGCATGAGAGGACTTGTGTGTGTGGTGTTGTGTTAGCATTGATCTTTTGCATGGTTAGATGAATTTTGTGGGTATATTCACTATAAACCCTCACGAGACAACACTCGTCCTACTAGGGCTGCCTAGGGGTTTAACGGCTTGTTGCATATGCTCAATGCAATCGTGTCATCTACGAAAGTGATGTATGTTAGGACTTAGTTTTTATTTCACTTATTTGCCCGAGGACGTGCAAATGCTTAGTGTGGGGATGTTTGATAGAGTATATTTTTATATATATTCTAGATGATTTTATTCTCATATTTATTGTGTTTTGCATTGATTTGGATTTTTATTTAATAGATTTGATTGTTTTATTGTAAGAAATAAAGAATTCATGACTTGGAAGGATTTGGAGCAAAAAGAGCTATTTTAGAGATAAAATAGGAGAAAATTCGTATTATTGGGCTACACGGGCTGTCTAACACTGTTTGGGCCGTATCTTGAGTTCCAGAAGTCAGAATTTGACGATCTCACTGTCCACGCGAAGCTTGTGGAATTATCTTTAATTCAGAGGTGATCAAGTAAGCAAAATCCAGTTGGAAGAGCCTAGAAACAGAGGAGAAAAAGAAGTTACGAATTTTACAACCAAGCTTGGAAACTTGCCATCTTCTATTCCAACTCTAAGAAGGCAATTGCTTAGAGGCTAAATCAAGAGGCTATATAAACACATCTTGGGACACATTATTAAGGATGTAATATTAGATCAGATAATATAGTTTAGAGTAAATTAGTATTATTATTAGTTGGAGATGTAGAGAAACATCATGACTCTTCTTTTGGGTGACAACATTGAAGTTTGAAGGTTTTGTTCTCTTAATCTTTTCTTTGTTCTTATTAATTTAATTATGTTTTCTTGTTTTACTAGTTGTTTTACTTGTTTAATTATTAGCGAGTAGTTATTTCTAGGGCTTAAAGGGAAGCCATGTTTGCACTAATATTGGCATGATTTTCATAGTGGTTTGATTGGTTATGGTTAATTCTGATTGATATGTTTTAATCATTAATTTGTGTAATCGGCCGATATCATGGATTAATTATATGCAAATAGGGGTATGGATCGAGAGATTTACTTACTAGAGGCACACATACGATTTACGGAATTGAATTTGAGTGCGGAAGCATCATTGGATTTCTGAGAGCGTTAATTCTTGGAAGAGATTAACTTGACTCTAATTACCTGATTGATTGAATTACTAAAAGTGGTTAATTGTGTTGAATGTTTCGAGAGTGTTAATGCTTGGAAGAGATTAACATACTCTAGTTATAGGATCACATTGATTGCTTTAGCTTAAGAGCCAATTGTGTAAGCATGGTGGACCTGATTGCCCTAGGTTTTAAATAATTTGTTTATCATCTGTTCAATTAGTGTTAATCTTGTTTAATTAGTTAATTAATATTCTCCAATAATCGTTTGTCCCTGAAACAATTAACGATAACTGAAAAGGAATTAGTAGAACCTGTCTCCTTGTGGATTCGACCCGCTAGCCATCTGTACTAGAAATAGACACCGTGCGCTTGCGGTTAGGTATAATTTGACACATCAAGTTTTTGGCGCCGCTGCCGGGGAGACAACAAGTTTCTGTTGATTTTAATTTAGTTGTTTCGATTATTTCCATTGTCTCGTTGGAACCTTTGTTCCAATTGAGGTAAATTTTACTGCATTTTCTTGGCTTTGTTGAGTGTCTACAGGTTTGCAATGGGTGAAGTTGATACTTTTGCACTCTTATCTTCCCTAGTAGAGGCACATACTCGAGAGATTGCCATGTCGAAGACTACAGAGCCCACTATGCGTCCAATGAGTATCAATGAGATGTCACAAGTGGCCCCTAAAACTTACAACTTCTGTCAAGTTTGTGGTATTCAAGGTCACTTTGGTTTTGAATGCTCTTACAATGTCTACAATTCTCAGAGTGCTCAGTGCGGACAAATGAATTCTTTTGAAGAAGGATATGGGTACAATCAGTATTCAAACACTTTTGATCAAGAATGCGTGAATCAACCAGATTTCTACTACCAGGACAATGGTGCTCAAAATTTTTCATATCATAATCAGCAACAGTTTGAGCAACAATATTATCAATCATATGAGCAGCCACCACAACAAGAATATCAATATCCTCCTCTACAAGAAGATCTACATGTTTCTCAACCCAGCGTAGATGTGCAAGCTGATCAGACAAATGTGATGTGGGATATCTTGAATAAACGACTAAAGGGTTTTGAAGAATTAGAAACTCAAAGTTTGGCGATTGAATCTCAAATTGCACAGTTGGCTAACTCTTCTACTACAGGACAGCTCGACTATTTACCATCATCATCTATCCGATCCGAAGAGGACCTGATTGCTATCAATCTCACAAGCGATCAGGAATATGATAGTTTCTCCATGTATGTTGATGATGAGGCCATTGATAAAGAGAAGGAGCATGCCACCGATGACGAGATCAATGATGTTGCTGCTACTGAGAACAATGTGACTGATGATGAGGCTACAAAGGAAAGCAATACAGAGATGGTTGTTGTTTCTCTTCCACAACCTGTGCCTCAGCTACCATGTATTGATAAATTTGCTCTCGATCTAGCCTCTACTTACAAGGCTTCTTTGCTGAAGAACATCTATTACAAGGTTGATGTGATAACAAATATTGTCCAAGATGATATTTCTCAAATTCTGGTTGAGGATCCATACAAAGTGGCTCCTACGTTTCAAGCTCGAGAAGAGGGAGAAGATGGAAGTGTCTTATTAGCAAATGATGTGATAAGCCAAGATGTCCGAATGACTCCAGTGAAAGTGAGGAGTGAAGAAAAGCCACCACCAGAACCTCCACCTTATGTCAAGGAAGTTCAATATTTTTGTGGTGTCGAATTTTATCGCTGTTTTATCACAAAGTTTTCCAAAACTGCACAAGCACTCTCTCTATTGCTTATTAATGACATATTTTATTTTACTGATGCTTGTTTGGAGACTTTCTGCAGGATAAAGACAATCACTAACACTCTTGATACTTTTTGTGGTGACGAGTTTATGATCGAGAAAGTGGATATTACGCCTTTACCGGAGTATTTTTTAGGAGGTCAAGCTAATGACTCTAAAATAAGCGCTGTTTGGGAGGCAACCCAAGATTTCATTGGAGGATCGGTGCACTTCATGCTTTTCCATAGGGGATTATTTTTTTTCCTTCTCTTTCATATATAGTAGAATTGATTAGTTATTTGTTCATTCTAAGCCTTGTTGTGTTCATTATTCCTTCATCAATTTCTAAAAAAAAAAAAAGAATTTTTGAGCTCTGTAACGCAGGCTGCCCCTGCGTTTCTGATCTTACCGCAGTCTGCTCACCCTGTAACGCAGGTTGCGCCTGCGTTACTGCCCTTCCCGCGCCCTGCGCACCTGTAACGCAGGTTGCGCCTGCGTGACACCCCTTTCTGCCCAGAATTTTTCCAATTTTTGTTGTTTTTCAGCACAAATTCAACCCCAAATTTTATTCCAACTCTCAAATCCTATATCCCTAATACCTATATATATCCTACATCAATTCCATACCATCTTAAATCTCTCCTACACTTAAATTTTTAAATTTCATCTATCCATAATCTTTTATATATACCCACCTTTTCATACAATTCCAATTCCTTTTCTATTTATTTAAATCTCTAAAAATTCAATTCTAAAGAGGAATTAATTGCAAGTTCACCTCTTTGATTCGTAGTTGGGATATCTCTTCTCTATTTTCTTTTTATTACGAATTTGTGTTCTTGTCAATTGGGGGTTTTGTATTAGTTTTGTTAATTGGGTATTTTTGGTAGGATATTTCTTGGTGGTTGTTGGTGAAGCTATTGTTGAGTGGGGTTTTGGTTATTATGGCTCCTAAGCGAATGAGGGGTGGTTTTCACACCCGACACCTTGATTCCAGGGGAGTTTTCTTTCTTTTCTTTTTAGTGTAGTTTTATTTTGTTTTTAGTTGTAGTTTTGTATCTTGTTCACTGGATTGTGTCTCATCCTCATCATTTAACATTTGCTTGATGAGTAAGGCATCCTCATCAATTTCAAATGTTGATTTTTTAAAAATTGGATTTTCAGTCTTTTTCAAAATGTGAGGCCCTTCCTCATGAACAACCGTGTCATCTTCAATGATAGCATAGCTTTTTCTCTGTTTAAGAGTGCCATAGTCAAGTCCAATAGCAGCCTTGGGTTTTGCTTGAATTTTCTCACAGTAGGATTGCACTAGACCAGATGATTTCTTAAACGTTTTCAGTTTGAATTCATTTTCAGCTAATTCATCCCTAAGAGCCTTTTCCACTTGGCTAGCACATAAAACCTTATTCTGCAAATATTCAACTTCTTTCTTAAGGTTTTCTACTTGCATAGCAGTTAGCTCAAGTTCCTCATTCTTTTTGATTAACATTTCATTTCTAGTAGACAGTTTATCAATCTCCTCATTAGCAGTAGTCATACTAGTATGAATATTAAACATCTCAACAGATAGTTGTTCAATCATGCATTTATACTCAGAAACAGACATGTCTATAGTAGTGAGAGATGGTACCTGAGAGTCTGATGGAGATGTGTCATCCTTGGAATTGGCCATCAAGGCATAGTTGCAAAATTCTTGTTCCTCTCCATCACTATCAGAATCATCCCAACACTTCCCTTCAGCTATGTAGGCCTTATGTTAAGTTATGCATGGATATGGATGATGATAACAAATACCACAAGACAGAAAATGAATCAAGGAATCGAAGCTGATGAACAAATCAGGAAGCCAACTAAAATGCAGATCAACTATAGCAATATCTTAAGGATGAAACTCTGCATAAAGTTAGGATTTATTTCAGTAACAATCCTGTACATGCTAAAGTCAGATATCAGTAATCAAAAGAGAGTTTGCTAAAACCATGCAAGTAAGTTCGAGAAATCAAGGAAAGAAGAGTTCGAGAAGTCATTCGAGAACTCTACTCAAAGGGTTTTATTCGAGAAGTCCTAGTTCGAGAAGTCAGACTGTTCTATTCGAGAAGTCCGTAAAAAGATCTATTCGAGAAGTCTGTAAAAAGAACTATTCGAGAAGTCTGAGAAGTGCCAATTCGAGAACTCAGACTGTTCTATTCGAGAAGTCTGAGAAGTGCCAATTCGAGAACTCAGACTGTTCTATTCGAGAAGTCTACATCAAGCACTAATCGAGAAGTCATCTCAAAAGGATATTTGATAAATCATCATTCGAGAACTCAAGATTTATCTGTTCGAGAACTCAACCTGTTTCACAATAATATCAGAGATCTCTAATGGAATATATCGAATGAAGATTAAACCCAGAATTACTTTGCAACCCGTGACGATTAGGCAGTGATCAATTACACAGAGGATGTAACGAGTAGGGAGTCAAATTGTAGATATTCGAAGGCTCAAACTCTTCCAAGTGAAAGGTGAAATCAGTCACTGTTTACTCGACTTCAAGGGCAACAATAAGAGTGTAAGCAACCTCCAACATGATTACACACCTACTGAAAGATTCAAAGGATATTTCGACAAATGCATAAAGATCAGCCGTTATGTCTGGGAAGTTCTAGCACAGCTCAATAAGCAGAAAGGCTTATTGACTTTCAAAAGGATTAACACTTTTGCTAAAGCTACTTTCAGAGACAAAGATCCAAAAGCAAAATGATCTTGGGCAGAAAGCTTCACGTGGGCTTGGAAGCTAAGTCACCTCAAGAACTTAGTCACTTTTGAAGAAAGAAACATACACTGTCTCAAAGCCTACTGGAATTGTCCAAATCAAGAAGAGAAGACTTTCAAGATAATTCCAGAAATGGAAATCACTTTGATTATGCGTGTGTGACAAGTTATATCAACATGTATCATTACATGTAACTTACTTGTCTTCATATAGTTTTAAATAAGCTGTATGAGCAGCATAGTTTAGTAGAGAAAAAAACACTGATCACAAGGCTGATAGCTTTAGGTTTTCTTGTAAACACTAAACCGTGTAACCGCAGCTGTGTATTATTACGTAGAGAATTATCTTCAATACAACCATCAGGTGGATCAAGCTGATAAGCCAACCCACCTGAGATTTTTTATATCGTGTGTTGTATATGCTTTAGATATTCTACTTATCTTGTTTTGTTTATGTTCTTATAACAATCTATCAAGACCTCATCAATTCGAAAGAATTTTGTTGAGATTGTATTCAACCCCCCCTTCTACAATCTCATGGTGTACAACTGGGAAATATCAATTGGTATCAGAGCAAGCTTCTAACATACAAGAAGTCTAAAGATCACCACCATGGGAAAGAAGGATACAGGCGTGAAAATACCAATCCTCGACAGAGACAATTACTTTCACTGGAAAGTAAAGATGCATTTACATCTCTTATCCATTGATGAAGGTTATGTCAACTGCATAGAAAAAGGTCCTCATATTCCTATGAAGGCTAACACTACAGTTGGAGAAGCAGCTGGAACTGGAGTTGCTGGAAGGCCTATTCCCAAACTACCAGCAGAATTCACAGACGGGGACAGAGAGGAAGTCCAGAAAGACAAGAAAACCATGAACATTTTGTTCAATGGTATTGATCAAGACATGTTTGATAATATCATCAACTGCACTACTGCTAAGCAAGTGTGGGACACCATTCGAACACTCTGTGAAGGGACTGAGCAAGTTAGAGAGAATAAGAAACAACTCCTCATACAACAATATGAACACTTTCACTTTATTTCAAGTGAAAACCTAACTGATATATTTAGCAGGTTTCAAAAACTGTTAAATGGGTTAAAATTGTATGGAAGAGTGTATGAAACCAAAGACTCCAACCTAAAATTTCTAAGGTCTTTATCTAAAGAATGGAAGCTAGTAACAGTCTCATTAAGAAACTCTCAAGACTACAAAGACTATACGCTTGAGAGACTGTATGGAATTCTAAAGACCTATGAGCTCGAGTTGCAACAAGATGAAGAAGTTGAGAAGAGCCATAAGAAGGGTGGAAATGTAGCTTTGGTGGCCAATATTCCAACCAACCAAGATGGAGAGAAGATGAAGAATGTGGAAGCCACACCAAGTCAAAGAACTTGTGAAGGTGGAGCTGGAACTAGTAAAAGTAAGAGCAAAATGACAGAGGAACCTGATGCACTGAGTGGAGATGATTCAGAAGATCTAGATGAATATTTGGCATTTCTGTCAAAGAGATTCTCAAAGTTGAGATTCAAGAAGAATTCAGCAGGAGCCGGGCAATTCAAGAAAAACTATCAACCTAACAAGGGCATGGTTGACAGGTCAAAGATCAAATGCTATAGCTTTGGAATTGCTGGCCACTTTGCCAATGAATGCAGAAAATCCAAAGCTGAGAATGAAAAGAAGTAGTATGAATCTACTGACTACAAGAAGAAATACTTTGATCTTCTTAAGCAAAAGGAGAAAGCATTCGTATCAAAAGATGATGATTGGGCAGCTGAAGGAAGCTCAGAAGAAGAGGAAGAATTTGTCAACCTTGCACTCATGGCAATTGGAAATGATGAGGAAGCTAGTTCATCAAGCAACCAGGTATGCTCTACAAATCTAACTGAGCTTTCCAAAGATGAATGTGATAATGTTGTCAATGAAATGTCAAATGAACTGTACAACATGCATGTTACTCTAAAATCACTTAACAAAGAAAATAGCAAGATTAAGGAGCTGAATGCTAAGATAGGTGACAGAAATACTTTGTTAGAGACTCAGTTAATTGATTTTGAAACAATGAAGAGAGATTACCAGGATATGAAAGATAGATTGCTTGAGGCTTTAGATAGAGAAGATTGTTTAAAGGAACAGTTGAAAAAGGAACAGGATTTAATTGCTAAGTGGAAAGGATCAAAGGCTAAAACTGAAGAAATTGGCAGTAAACAAGGAATTGATTCTTTCTGCAAATTAGCAGGAGCAAAGTTGGAAGTTGATGGGGAAGTTGCATCAGATAGTGACTCATTGGATAGTAATTGTCCAAAGGAGTTGAAAACTGTTAGTAATGCAACCTTGATCAAATTGCATAAGAAATATGGTCCTGTCAACAAAAACTTTGTGTTGGGAGAATGTAGCAAAACCAAGTCAGTTGAACAAGAAAACACAGGCCACCTATCCACCAAGAAATTGAAGGATAAGTTAGAGAAAACTGAACCTAAGGCTAAGGCTAATAAGAAGAATATGAATGGCAAGGTAGGAATTAACAAACACAGCAACTACACACCTGATAAATATGCTCCCAGAAAGGGATGTGTGAACTGTGGTAGTGTTAATCATTTATCTGCCAACTGTAAATCTGTTAAAAATGCTTCTGTGCCTGATATGGCTAAGTCAGTACCTGTACCTGCCATGAATGTTATGCCATATATGTCTGTCCAGCCTGCTCATGCATTTAGTCATTATGCTAACATGTCATTCATGCATAAACCATATCATGATGCTTATAACATGTCACAATTGTCATGGATGATGAATAACATGTTAGCACAGACTATGCCAAATTGCACATCTAGTCATAATGCATATGAGCAAGTAGAACAACCTGTTTTTCAGAGACCTACACCAAGAGTTAAGATTGATTTAACTCAGTCTGAAACCATGGGTGGTAAGGGTTTGAAAAACAAGAAAAAGGCTAACAAGGCAGGACCCAAGGAAACTTGGGTACCAAAATCAACTTGATTTGATTTTGATGTGTGCAGGGAGTCAGACAGAATCTTTGGTACCTGGATAGTGGATGTTCTAGGCATATGACTGGAGATTCTACCCTGCTCACTAAGTTTGAGGAGAGAGCTGGCCCTAGCATTACTTTTGGAGACAACAGCAAGGGATATACTAGAGGATATGGCTTGCTTTCACAAGGAAATGTTGTCATTGAAGAAGTAGCACTGGTTGATGGACTCAAGCACAACCTGCTGAGTATCAGTCAACTGTGTGATAAGAATCAAAATGTGTGGTTCACATCTGAAGCCTGTGTTGTTTTCAAGAAAAACGACAACAAGGTAGTGATGACAGGAAATAGAAAATGAAATGTGTACATTGCTGACTTCAACTCAACGAGTGCCAACTCTGCTACATGCCTTTTCAACAAGGCAAGCATGGATGAAGGATGGCTTTGGCACAAGAGACTGTCACACTTGAATTTTAAAGCCATGAATGAATTGGTCAAGAAGGATTTGGTCAGAGGCATCCCAAAATTGAATTTCTCCAAGGATGGACTTTGTGATGCTTGCCAGAAAGGAAAGCAAAGAAATACCTCTTTCAAATCCAAGTCAATGTCCTCAATCGATCAACCCTTGCAGCTTCTGCACATGGATCTATTTGGACCAGTTAATGTATTGTCGATAAGCAACAACAGATACTATCTTGTAATTGTTGATGATTTCTCTAAGTTCACTTGGACCTTCTTCCTTCGTTCAAAAGATGAGAGAGGGGAGGTCATTATTAAACATATCAAGACAATCAACAACAATCCACACCTCAAAGTGAGAAGGATTAGAAGCGACAATGGAACTGAGTTCAAGAACTCTGTGCTAAGAAAGTTCTATGAAGAAGAAGGAATCACTCAAGAATTCTCTGCACCAAGAACACCTCAACAAAATGGTGTGGTGGAAAGAAGGAACAGAACTCTCATTGAAGCAGCAAGGACTATGCTTGAAGAATCAAAACTACCAACCTATTTCTGGGCTGAAGCTGTTAATACTGCATGCTATACCCAGAACATTTCTTTGATCAATCAAGCAAAAGGCATGACACCTTACCAACTGTTCAAAGGCAAGAAGCCAACAATTAACTTTCTACATGTATTTGGATGCAAATGCTTCGTATTGAAGAATTTTGGCCAGAGCCTTGGAAAATTTGATTCAAAGGCAGATGAAGCTATATTTGTTGGATACTCTGCTGGAAAATCTTACAGAATCTACAACCTAAGACTCAACATTGTTATGGAATCCATACATGTTGTCTTTGACGACAAGAAAATATCTGGTCTTATAGATGAAGGTTTTCATGAGTCACTCTCATTCGAGAATGAGACAAGTAGTGAAGATAGTGAAGATGATGATGAAGAAAGAATAACAATGGGTGTGGAGAACAGACATGGACCATCAAGAGAAGTGCAGAATGGACCATCTGTAGAAGAGCAAAACACTCCATCCGTTGAAGATCATGCTGAAGCATCTGTTGAGAATCAAAGAGAATCATCAATTGACAATTCTGTTAGAACTCCACTCAGTACGAGGTCCATACACTCAGGGGGAGTTTCTCACAGTCAACACTCAATAACAAGTCAAAATGATCAACATCAAGAGATTGATGTAACTTCATCAAGGTCAAACTTGCCACCACAAAGAAAATGGACTAAGGATCACCCATTTGAGCTGATAATTGGTGATTCCAATGCAAAAGTCCAGACTAGGAGAGCAACTCGAGAAGAATGTCTATATAGTAGCTTTCTTTCTAAAGAAGAACCAAAGAAGGTTGAAGATGCTCTTCTAGATCCAGACTGGGTGTTAGCTATGCAAAAGGAGCTAAACCAGTTTGAAAGAAACAAAGTTTGGACACTTGTACCCAAGCCTAAGGGCAAGTCAGTGTTCGACACTAAATGGGTATTCAAGAACAAGATGGACGAAAATGGCATAGTCACAAGGAACAAGGCTAGACTAGTTGCCAAAGGCTACTGTCAAGAAGAAGAAATTGACTTTGAGGAAACCTTTGCACCTGTAGCAAGGTTAGAAGCAATCAAAATCTTCCTAGCCTATGCAGCTCATGCCAATTTCAAGGTCTATCAAATGGATGTCAAGAGTGCATTTCTAAATGGTATTCTGGAAGAGGAGGTGTATGTAAGTCAATCTCCTGGCTTTGAAGATCCAAACTTCCTAGAATATGTTTACTACTTGCTCAAAGCACTCTACGGTTTGAAGCAAGCACCTAGAGCCTGGTATGACACTCTTTCACAGTTCCTCATTGAGAATCACTTCACCAGAGGTACTATAGATAAAACTCTCTTTTATAGATCTGTCAATGGCTCTATGATACTTGTCCAAATTTATGTAGATGATATAATATTTGGGTCTACTGATGAGAAGCTTTGCAAAAGGTTTGCCAAACTTATGCAAAGTAAATATGAAATGAGTATGATGGGTGAATTAACTTATTTTCTTGGTTTACAAGTTAAACAAGTGAATGAGGGAATTTTTTTAAGTCAAACAAAATATATTTTTGACCTTTTAAAGAGGTTTGACTTAGCAGGTTGCTCTTCTGCAAAAACCCCCATAGCCACTGCCGCTAAGCTTGAACTGAATACTAAAGAAAAGAAGGTGGACATTTCGAGCTATAGAGGCATGGTTGGATCACTCTTATATTTAACTGCTAGTAGACCTAATATTATGTTTGCTACATGTTTATGTGCTAGATTCCAAGCTGAGCCTAAGGAATCTCATTTAATAGCCATTAAAAGGATTTTTAGGTATCTCAAGGGGACACCAAACCTTGGCATTTGGTACCCCAGAGATTCTGGTTTTAATCTAATAGGTTATTCAGATGCAGACTATGCAGGCTGTAAGATGGACAGGAAGAGTACCACAGGCACCTGTCAATTTCTAGGAAACAAGCTGGTCTCTTGGTTCAGTAAGAAGCAGAATTCAGTTTCAACTTCAACAGCAGAAGCTGAGTATATTGCAGCAGGAAGTTGTTGCGCACAGATCCTATGGATGAGAAATCAACTTCTTGACTATGGAGTTAAGGTTGAGAAAATTCCAATTTTCTGTGACAACACAAGTGCAATTGCGATTTCTGAGAATCCAGTGCAACACTCAAGAACCAAGCACATAGACATCAGATACCATTTCATCAGAGAGCATGTGATGGAAGGTACTGTGGAACTGCATTTTGTTCCAAGTGAGAAACAATTACCAGATTTTTTTACTAAAGCTCTGGATGAAGCAACTTTTTCAAGGTTGGTAAGTGAGCTTGGTATGTTGAATTTCTCATAATCTTTAGTATCTGTTCAAATTGTTGCAGCCAATGAATTTTATTCTCTGGATTTTTTTTTGTTTATTCTAGAGATATCGAATGAATATGTGCACCAACTTGAGTTGTCGAATGGTTACTTTGCTTGAGATATCGATCAACAAATTTTATAGAGATGTCGAACTAGTCTTTTGATTAGAGATATCGACTAGTCATATGTTGAGAGATGTCGAATAAGTAAATGATCAGACAAATCGAATGGTCAATTACTTGAGATGTAGAATAGTGCAATTATCTGTTGATATTATTTATTTGCTCTATTTTGTGACCAGAATTTTCATTTGTCTTGTGTGTGTTGTTCTCTGAGATTTTGTCTAGATTTGATTAGACATGAGTTGTCAGACTTAAATGATCTTAGAACAAATAGCACACATAATACTTTTACTTTTTATCTTTTCTAAATGGACCGTCAGGATTAGCATAGGACACCGTGTTTCTCTTTTGCATGCGTTAGTATGTATTAAACGAGTTGTGACCTTTGGTTAATCTTACACCCTTTAATTTCCTGAGTATTAAGTCGCGTCCGTAGGACTTCAGGGCTTATAAATAAGAAAGGGTAGACACCATTTAGACTCACTCTTAACAAAAACAAAACCCTTTCTCTCCTTCTTCAAACCCTCTCATCAAAGATGACCAGGAGCATTCTCAGAGTTTCGGTAGAAGAGTTTGAGGCCATGCCCTTCTACGAGAAGGTGATGGCCCTCCAGGAGAAGATCGATGAGCTCCTCGCCGCAGAAGAGCGGAACCTTGCTGCCATGTGAGTGGCACTGGAGGTTCTCCGCGCTCACAACCGGGAGGACGCTGTTGAAGACCCTGCAGGCCCAGCCAAGGCTGCTTAGCTGGCTTAGATGGGGGGTCTAGTTTTAAGTTTTTGTTATTTTGTTCTGTTTATTTTAATGGTCTCTTTGACCATTTTTGTAATGTTTTTTTATGAAATGGAGTTTCCAATCTTTGTCTTACTATCTCTATGGTTTTAATCTGCTTGCATGTCTCTTTAGATCGCCTTCTGATTAGATCATGTCTCGTTTTCCATAGAATGTTTAGAATAGACCAAGTTGGATTGTGCACAAATCACTTAAGTTGTTTTAATAATCTAATCTCTGCGAATTATCTCTGCGAATTAGTTTTCTTAACTCGACTTAGCGCCTTTCTGCTCTATTTTGCGATTTGGCACACTTTTCATTAAAAGTTATCTTTATTCTTATCAGGCTGTTTTATTCACTGAATCAGACTGCATAGATATGATAACTTCGATACTATTTATGATGTTTTGATCATCTAATCCTAGCAGTGAGCTTTGATAAGCTACACAGTTGCATAGTTTTGTGTCAAGATTGCAGTAGTTTTCATGACTCAAACTGACAACAGAGGCTAATGATGATGGAGTAATGGTGTACATTCAGCAAACTTGGTGACTGCAATAACCAGGTTCTATAAGCTTGTCAAATGCCCTGTAACACTTACTCAGAATTAGAACTTAAGAAGAGATAATTGGTTTGTACTCTGTTACACAACAAGTCTTATTAGTTAACTCTTAAAACTCATAAACAAGTACTTCTGTTGATTGAACTCATATTTCAAATTGACTAACTATGGCACTAGGATCAAGTACAAACACTTTTGCAGATATTTCAATGATCATTCATAACTGTCTCTGCAAGTGGGCTCTTGTCCTAAGTACAGCATCAAGCAAATGTCAACTTGTTCACTCAAGACAATGAGTGTTCTATACCTTACTTAAGAGATTAGTTCTTCATCTGGAGAAGACTCTTACAGCAGTTCACCTAGCAAAGGTACTGAGTTCATTCTCTTTTAACTCAACAGTTCTTGTCCTAAATCTTTGCCTTATTTTGCTGAACTGAGAATTGCTGGCATGTCCCCCAGATTCTCTACCCAATCAGCACACCATAATTTCATAATTTTCATCTCTGAAACCCCCTCTACAGTTTCTCAACAAGCTGTAGTTGACAATTCTTGCAAATCTTAACTTGAGGGGAGTGTCCAGGAGGAAAGTGAGGGTGAGGGAAGTGGTGAACATCAAGAAACCATAAGAATAAGGAAGGTGAGGGTGTGTAAAACCAGCCTAGCCATCCTATGTCTTCCCAAAAAGGCATGGTGATTAATAAGGACATCCATATTTCTGGTTTGAGTCTCTCAACAGACTTTAACTATTGAATCCAGTTCCCAACCAGGAACACAATCAGTGAGGGTAAGGGACACAATTGTGCAACCTATGACACTTGTCATCTAGCAAGGAGTTAGTACAAGATGCACAGACACAGGGGGAGCACACACAAGTTACTCTTAACTGTTTCTCAAATTCAGGTTGATGAATTCTCTATAAATGAGAGGATTCGGCCCCACTCATGGATACCTAATTTGATAACTGAAGCACTTCAATACAACTCCAAACACTCTTGATTCTTCATTCCTATTAATGAAGAAGCCAACACTCATTCCTCAGTTCACTCTGCTTTCTCTAAAAGCAATTAACTGAACCTTCATCTCTGTTTGGATCATCAATGCTAACATTCAATTCTCTTCAATCTATGTGAAACCTCATGGTTTCTCTTTAGGACTGAGGGAAGGAAGTGAAAAACAGGAGAGGCCTGGTTGCTCTAGGGCAAAAGGTGAGATGTGTGTAAAGAGTGGTCTCCTATTTCTTCCAGGAGAGCAAAAGGAGAGATTGAGTACCCCTTTAGTAAGGGACGGTGAGCTGTGAGAAGTGAACCATGATGAGATCCTGATGCAAAATCAGAGAGATTAGAGTGAGCAGCTTCTTCTTTCTTTTATCTGATTTTACTGAGGTACTACATCACTTTATCCTTCTTTTTGCTGATAACAAAAAAGGGGGAGAAGTTATAGTTCAGTTCAGAATCTTCTTAACACCCAAAGGGGGAGAAATTTACAAACTAAGAACTATATCTCAGAAGAACAGCAACTAGTGGATACAGAACAACTCTCAGAAATGGATGCCATACATAGGGGGAGCAGTTCTTAGTCACTCAAGTGAAGTTGGTACAACTCAGATACTGTGTTAAGGAAGCTTGATCAAAATTTTCTGTCATAATGAAAGAAGAATCTGAAGAGTGGTTTTTGTTATCATCAATCTCTGGATTTATGCCTCTCTATCTTGGAGTCATAAATAGGGGGAGATTGTTGAGTTATGTATGGATATGGATGATGATAACAAATACCACAAGACAGAAAATGAATCAAGGAATCGAAGCTGATGAACAAATCAGGAAGCCAACTAAAATGCAGATCAACTATAGCAATATCTTAAGGATGAAACTCTGCATAAAGTTAGGATTTATTTCAGTAACAAGCCTGGAGATGCTAAAGTCAGATATCAGTAATCAAAAGAGAGTTTTCTAAAACCATGCAAGTAAGTTCGAGAAATCAAGGAAAGAAGAGTTCGAGAAGTCATTCGAGAACTCTACTCAAAGGGTTTTATTTGAGAAGTCCTAGTTCGAGAAGTCAGACTGTTCTATTCGAGAAGTCCGTAAAAAGATCTATTCGAGAAGTCTGTAAAAAGAACTATTCGAGAAGTCTAAGAAGTGCCAATTCGAGAACTCAGACTGTTCTATTCGAGAAGTCTGAGAAGTGCCAATTCGAGAACTCAGACTGTTCTATTCGAGAAGTCTACATCAAGCACTAATCGAGAAGTCATCTCAGAAGGATATTCGATAAATCATCATTCGAGAACTCAAGATTTATCTGTTCGAGAACTCAACCTGTTTCACAATAATATCAGAGATCTCTAATGGAACATATCGAATGAAGATTAAACCCAGAATTACTTTGCAACCCGTGACGATTAGGCAGTGATCAATTACACAGAGGATGTAATGAGTAGGGAGTCAAATTGTAGATATTCGAAGGCTCAAACTCTTTCAAGTGAAAGGTGAAATCAGTCACTGTTTACTCGACTTCAAGGGCAACAATAAGAGTGTAAGCAACCTCCAACATGATTACACACCTACTGAAAGATTCAAAGGATATTTCGACAAATGCATAAAGATCAGCCGTTATGTCTGGGAAGTTCTAGCACAGCTCAATAAGCAGAAAGGCTTATTGACTTTCAAAAGGATTAACACTTTTGCTAAAGCTACTTTCAGAGACAAAGATCCTAAAGCAAAATGATCTTGTGCAGAAAGCATCATGTGGGCTTGGAAGCTAAGTCACCTCAAGAACTTAGTCACTTTTGAAGAAAGAAACATACACTGTCTCAAAGCCTACTGGAATTGTCCAAATCAAGAAGAGAAGACTTTCAAGATAATTCCAGAAATGGAAATCACTTTGAGTATGCGTGTGTGACAAGTTATATCAACATGTATCATTACATGTAACTTACTTGTCTTCATATAGTTTTAAATAAGCTGTATGAGCAGCATAGTTTAGTAGAGAAGAAAACACTGATCACAAGGCTGATAGCTTTAGGTTTTCTTGTAAACACTAAACCGTGTAACCGCAGCTGTGTATTATTACGCAGAGAATTATCTTCAATACAACCATCAGGTGGATCAAGCTGATAAGCCAACCAACCTGAGATTTTTTATATCGTGTGTAGTATATGCTTTAGATATTCTACTTATCTTGTTTTGTTTATGTTCTTATAACAATCTATCAAGACCTCATCAATTCGAAAGAATTTTGTTGAGATTGTATTCAACCCCCCCTTCTACAATCTCGTGGTGTACAACTGGAGAATATCACCTTACCTTGTGTCTGCTTTTTCAGAAGGGCCTCATACTTAGATTCGAGCTCAAGATACTCTCTATCCTTCTTTTTAGGCTTCTTGCATTCACTGGCAAAATGCCCTAGGTCATTACATCTATAACACCTTATACATGACCTATCCACATGGCTGGTTTTGAACTTATTCTTGTTTGGCTTCACAGGCGCCTTGCTCTTGTTGAATGAATGGTTTTGGGTTTTAGGTTTGAAGGGTTGATTCCTCTTGAATCTGATGTTTGGAAATTTTCTGGCCATGAAAGCATATGAAGTGTTTTCCATCCCATCTAGTTCTTCAAGAGTGTAAAACTCTTCTTCTTCCTTCTCCTCAACTGGTTCACTAACCTCAGCTTCAGTTTCTTCATCATCTACTATCTCCTCTATCCTCAGTTGGCTTGTAGATGCTTCTAGATCTTGAATAGATTTATTGACAATCAAGGCACATAATGTGTTTATCATTCTGCATTGGTTGGCTTGGATAGCCCTTTTCTGAAGCAACTCAAGCTCATGAGTTTATAAAACCCCATAGAGCACATCATATGTAACTTTGTTCAAATCTCTTTCCCTTAGAGAAATGACCCTTTGCTCTAGATGATTTTGTGAAGATAGCAGAAACTTCATGTTCAACTCCTTTGTGCTGTAAACCTTGCCATTCATCTGCAACTCAGTAACTAGCTTGTGAAATCTCTCAAACATCTCAGTGATACTTTCCTTGGACTGTGCCATGAAAGCCTCATACTGTGTGACCATTATCTGTTTCTTATTTTCCTTGACCTCATCCGTTCCTTCACATAACACCTCAATGTGATCCCACATTTCTTTGGCAGATGTGCATGATGCAATGTTTACAAACATTGACATGTCCATGGAATCAATGATTAGCAACATGAGGTGACTGTCAAGAGCAACCATCTCCTTTTCTGATTCTATCCATTTGGATGGTTCCTTGGCCACATAAGATCTTGGAACAGTTATGGTTCCAACAGTCTTCTCAGGTATTTCTTGTTGTGGAACAAAGGGACCATTCTTGAGAATCTCAGGATATAAAGGATGAGAGGCTTTGATGAACAACATCATTTTTATCTTTCAGAGGTTGTAATTTTCTTTGTCAAACTTAGGGACTTTCACCGTTCCTGTAGTCTTTGGTGTATTCGAACTCATGATCATTTTTCTATTTTTGAGTAAACAGCCTGCTCTGATACCACTTGTTGAGTATTGAATACAGTAAAAGAATACAGAGGGGGGGTGAATGGATTCTTGAACTTTTCTTGTTCTTGAATCTGTGTAGCAGATAAGTGTTTATGTGTGCAAAGATGTGGGTGCGGATAAAGAACAACACAAGACACAATATCACTTTAATCTAATATATTATTAGATAAAGGTTGCTACAATCTGTGAATACAAATGATAGTATTCTCAGCTTCGTTTTTCTCAGAGAGATATGACTTACAATGTATGAAAACTTGACTCCTCAAAAATTAACAACTAAGGAAGTAAGGCTGTATCCTTATAGAACATGGATACAACCTACTTACTACAAATAAGGTAGCTGAACAAATTACATTATAGTCTGTCTATCCTTTTTTAGTAAGTGTCCAAACGGTTACAAATTTGACTTTGCAAAGCCTGTTCAGATCTACTTCTTTAGCCCTTTGTCTCTTCTATATCTCTCCAAGCTTCCTTGTAGGCTTTCGAGAGCACGTTACAGATTGTGGTCCATAAAGTGCATTGGCTTATTATAGGTTTCAAACTTGTACAATTTCTTTAGTATTTTGTCTCTAAGAATGTATTCGAGAAGTGACTAAGTGATTGATTCGAGAACTAGGATTAGATAACTCTGAGTTCTCGAATACTTTATGATTTACATATCAAATCACTTCTCGAATAGTACTTTTCTCCAGGGTTCCTTGAGTTGTCGAATAAAACACTTGACTTGTCGAATCCCTGAGATATCGAATAGTTCATTCAATACTTGACTTGTCGAATCCCTGAGATATCGAATAGTTCATTCAGAGTCCTTGAGATATCGAATGGAACTTTGACTTGTTGACTCTTTGAGAACTCGAATACCACTTTGACTTGTTGACTTCTTGAGTTCTCGAATAGAGCATTTAGACATGTCGAATCTCTGAGATATCGAATAATGCATTCAGAGATATCGAACAGTGTCTTCTTAAATATCAAATCTCTGACTTCTCGAACGCTAGACTTCTCGAATAGACAAAAGTACTTCTCGAATTGGTACTTAGGCAAATTCTTCATTTCTTCAAATCCCAACTGTGATTATTTGATAGTCTTTATCTTCTTGCTTGAGGCATGAACCTTGGAACTTCTTTCAAGCATTATTCTTGACTATATAAGTACAGTTACACAACTAGGATTTGATGCCTACTACAAGTACATAACAAGTAGAAACTCTACAACTAGAGGTTCCCTCAGTTAAGAGGTCATGTAAGTAATGCAAAGCATTACAGACAATTAGGCTTGTTATTAGATGTAAACAGGCATGCCTCTATGACTAACAAGGTGGAATTATAAGTGACATGATTTGTGCTCCTGAATCTAATATTCAATCACTAGATAGTAAAGGATTGTGAATATCAGTAGAATGAGCAATAATTGCAGTGGTACAAATAGCATTATATGCAGAGTAATGCATACCAGACATTCGCACAGGTTGAGTATAAGAGTTCCAGGACTGTTTAAGGATTTCTTGAATCATCCTTGAAATTTGTTGACATTGAGTATCAGAAAAACCAGTAGATAGTCCATCCTTTGAGAACTCAGAATTATGACAATTAGGAAGACTTGAACTGGAATTAGAAGAAACTATAGTAGTAACTTGAGCTGCAGCAGCATTCTTAGTACCAGAACTCTAAAGTTTCCTTGTATAGGCTTTGGTTTACCATGTATGTAACACCCCCAGATCCAGGGTCAGGGATCTGGTCGTTACGGTCTCAATATCCAACCACAAAACCAACTTAATTTAAATTACAACCTTGTGACCCAAAACAACAACATAAAACACACCCGTTATAGTCCCAGAGATGAAATCAGAGTAACCAACAATATTATTAATCACAAGTTTGAGTTCTTACAACCCAAAGAATTACAATTGTACAATTACATACTCTTTGCCATCCATTAATAGATACCATAATATAAATACATTTGAGGCTTAATTGCTAACAACTAGCCTACCAGTAGTTGCATCCTCAACAAAGGTAGCCAAGACCTTAGCGGTAAACCTCTGACGGTTGACACCTGCTTACGCTGTGTGCGCCTTGCGCGGCCATCTGATCTAGCTGTTGTTGTGATATAAATAAATAAAGCAAGGGTGAGCAATAGCCCACCAGAAATATAATTGAACAGTGATAATATATAACAGTCCAAAATATCTTTGAAACCATATGCCATGCATTAACGATGTAGTACCAATATAAGGTATGAGATGAAGTTACAAGGTAACTCAAAAATATATTTGTTTTGAATAAATATCTGCTATGCAAAAGATAAGCAAGATATTCTCAATTATCATAAAAGAGGAACTTGCAGGAAAAATATTGCAATTCCGGTTTCAACACTTTTTCACCTTGCCAACACCAACATTGTTGCAGAAATTTCTCACTTTTAGAAGATGAACTAATACGGGAGCATTGCCGCGCCAGATGCCCTGACGTTTACGATGATCAGTCGTATGTCATGCATCTCATCAGTCGTTCTCTACATGTAGAAGGTAGCTCCGACGGAATTACTTATCTACCGCCCTCTGGAACTCCTCAGCCAACGGTTGGGCTATTGCTGGACCGGCGCCACTCGGCCACTTACGCGTCTCCTAGTTCGAATATCATCCATGACTCTGAAACGTAAAGTTCGTTCCCCTTTTCCCCAAGTGTAACACTTGTTGATAGGACTCCACAAAGTAGTCGTATCTAATTGGAAAGGAAAATTCACCAATATTTCCCAAGCTGATGCTTGTTAATGGATATAAACTTGTTACATCAATCATACCCCTCGAGCGTTGAGGAGGTAACCAAAAGACTCATATCGATGCTTGAAAGAATCAAGATGTGAGTGACAAGATAGTTTTAGCAAGTATAGGACCGGGCAGTCCAATAAATAACATATCTCAAGTGAGGTCCCCTTATATATGCTTGGAAGTTGAGCGAGTATTTAAATCTTCTTTTAGATAGATTTAAATGAAAATAAAGTTTGGGAACCTCCCCTTGATAAGAATAGTCATAAAATACTCCGAAATATTTTACACCTTATCTGAAGGTGATAGATAATCTTTGAATAATATGAATCATCATACAAAGAACTTAAAAGAATTTAAATCAACATTCCAAGAATATTCATTAAGTCAATAATAATTACGGAATATTATTAAATCATAATATTGCTCGTAAGTAATCCTCGAATGAATATATAGAATTATTTATTAAATAAATCTCTTCTTAAATGAATATTTAAAATAATATTCATTGAATAAATAAACTTAAATAAATATTTAAAATAATATTTACTGAATAAATCAAACCTTAAATGAATATTTGAAAATAATATTTATTTAACAAATAACATTCCAAATGAATATCCAAATAATATTCATTAAACAAATAATATTCTAAATGAATATCCAAAATAATATTCATTTAACAAATAATATTCTAAATGAATATCCAAAATAATATTCATTTAACAAATAATCTTCTAAATGAATATCCGAATAATATTCATTTAGTAATCAAAACTTTAAAGGAATATTCGAAGTAATATTCCTTGAGTAAATAGAACTTCCAATGAATATTTTAAAATAATATTCATTAAGTAAATCAAACCTTAAATGAATATTCGAAAGTAATATTCATTAAATAAATAAAGATCAAATGAATATTCCAAATAATAATAAGTAAGCCAAATGAATATTTGGGAATGATATTCGTCAACCAAATAATTCTAATGAATATTCAAAATAATATTCATTAACTAAATAACTCCAATGAATGATCAAAATAATATTCATTTAATAAATGACATTCTAAATGAATATTAAAATAATATTCATTAAATATTCCTTCACTGAGGTAATACTCAAATAACGTTCCTCGAAAGATTCGTAATCGAATAAAAATCCTCGAAATAATACATTTGTCGCTGGGATCCCTCCGGGTTTCCACGACTATTTATATATTACAAAATATCGACTCCCGGTCTATATTTGAAGTATGAATATCATACGCCCTTCGCTAAGGGTCTTAACCAAACAATCCGGCTTATAACTGATATTTCATATATAGTCTATAAGCCGATATCAATTCAGGGAACAAGTAATTCAATATTAACTTGAAAGTAGGCATGCATTCTATGGCATATGTATAAAACAATCATCATATATATTATCACAACAACAGTTCCAAGTATCGGAAACTTGCCTGGAAATCGAGTGTGGGTAGGGGTAGTGGTAGCGTGTCTCGGGTCAGTCTAGTGATCTATAAAGAGCCAAGGCATTCGGGATTAATCACTTAACACTTTACAAGAAGATATATAGACTTCACTTAAGTCGAAACACGTTTTCGCATTATCTTGTTATACACCTCTTGCGTAACTCTTTTTATCACCGATGTGGTTCGACATACGTTCGCTATTATGACCCGTCATTGTACCCACACTTAATATGCAGTTAAACCATGTAAGTTTTAATATCGATCATTTACGAATCAAGATTGTACTACGAGTTTTATCGCCCGTTTTCTAAGTTATTAACCAAAGTCAAAATCAAGCATGCTTCTAGGGCTTCGTTCGCGTTTAACCTCGATTCGAACATTTTTATAAAATCGGAAAACGATCCTATTGACATACGGTCTTCTCCCACACCTTCCTTTTTATCTCTATTATTTAATTATCAAGATTCGCCACTGATTTCGTAGTATTAAAGGAATCCAATTTCAGTTACGAACTTTCGTTTACGGTTTCAAACCACTTTTACGAATTTAATCATAACTCCTAAACCGTAAGTCCATTTCGTACGATCTTTATATCAAAACGAAGATTATAACATAATCTAGCTTGTCATGGCAGAATAAAAAGCTAAACAGTGAGTTAAAACTACTGTGATGCACGGTTTCTTAAGGTTTATTGAAATTTCGACATTACGACGGCTATAAATCGAACGTTTCTAAATTGTTTTCAACACAACCAAGCCACACCGGGCATCCATACATCTTATACACATGTTATACATCTCAAAAATTCCAGGAATATTACTCTTCACCATCATAATCATCATATGGTTAAACCAACTACAAGATCATGCTCATGATAACACTAATATCATAACTATGCTAAAATCCACCAAAAACATACATAATCTTAAAATAAGATCTAGGGTTCTTAAGGATTATACCTTCCTTGGAGAGTGTTCTAGCCTTAATAAGCTTGATATAGTCCTTGTATAGCTTTAAGATAGCTTGGATCATCCAAATCAAGCAAGAAAACAAAGTTAGTTTCTAAGGGTTACTATTCATCATCACTTTTGTAAAAATCATAACAAATCGAAAAATAAGAGTTTGGCTCTCAAATTTTTACCACATCTTGGCCTCTGCATAAGCTTTGATTTGAGCTATAGATCACCAAAAACAAAGCTTCCTAGCTATGGTTTTGAGCCATCTTTTCCCGCTGGACAAAAACTGCCAAGAACAGGCAGGTTGGTTTCTTCAACTTGGGGAGGCGATTTGACTAGGTTATGCTCATTAGATTGCCATGAAATTTGGAACGAAGCTTGCCCATGGAGTTGAGAAGCTTTGGTTAAAATTTGGTGATTTTATGATGGATAAAAATGGAGATATGAATTTTTCTTTCCTTGATGCTCCTGCTGGGCAGTTTGAGAGAGATGAAGTTTTGCTTGCCTTCTCTTGCTTTAATCTCATCCAAATGAATTATTGTGGTGAGAATAGATAATATCTTGTGTTAAAGTAGCTTTAATAAAGTGATGATGCAAGGGATGATGAAAATGGATGGACATGTGTTGATCTTTTGATGGTGTTAAGGCTAAGTATTGGTTTGATTGCTAAGTACTAGTTTAATCTCTAAGTGTACTAGTTACTTGAGTCACCACTTGGTTGCTAGATATTTTCTAGTAGCACATGCATGCATCTTGCCCTCTGCTTGCTCTTTTGTCCGTTTATTGCTTAATTCGTTGATCGTTCGAGGGAATAACTCATTCGTTTCTAGTTAGGGTTTTACCGAAAACCTTCTTAATAATTATAATACCATCCTCCATCTTACTTAATACTTCTCGAATTTAAATTCCTTAATTCCCTTTTATAAATCCTTAAGTCTTGCAGTGTCTAGGGAAATCTCGGAGAAAATAAAAGTGCTCTTTTTCTGAATCCGACAGCTTTTACATACACTTATTTTCCTCCTGGATCACTAATACGAACTCAGAATTCCGTTCCGAATACCGGGTATAACATTATTATAATAATATTCCAAATTCCACCAAAATCACTATTAATCACTTATTTTTATTTAATTCCTATAATTAGGAAAATGAACCTGGTTCACCCTCGAGTGTTCCTTAACCTTTTTACGGAACCGCTGGGCTTATAATAGATATTGATTTGGATGACACAAGAATAATCTTACTTGGAGTAATCTTCTCATATTCTTAGGAGATAGATCATTCTTATCTATGTTGTCAACCAAAGGTATTCTGCATGACTTATAATAATTAAATCCAAATCCATTCCATTCATTAAATAGACAGTCGTTACATCGCAGTCATAACCACTATTCATTCCCATATTATTACATAATAAAAAGTTTTAATTCTACCCAAAAAATCTGGGTTCTTACAGTCTCCCCTCCTTAAAAGGATTCCGTCCCGGAATTAGGTAGAAGACAATTGGGTATTTATTGGTTATTTCACTTTCCAATTCTCTGGTCAATCCTTACACATTCCAATCTTTCTAAAGCGCCTCGTACTGGTGTTACAATACACCCCTTATACGTTCTACCAATTCTTTGGTACTTTCACACAACACATTATCCGGTATACGCTCTTGTCCGGTCTTATACTATTAACCTTATTGATACGTGCAGTGACTTCGGTATCACTAAGGCGCTACGAATTCCGGAGATAACCTCACTCGTAATTTTTGCAATTTCCTGATCGCTTTAATCTTCGCAATCTCGATGTATATATATTTAGGTGGAAAAAAAAAATTATCGAGAGATCACTGTGATCAATGAACATTTGTTATATTGCATAGTTAGTACAAAAGGGGGCCAGCCTTTAGTACTTGACAAGCAATTAAACAATTAATGGCATTCCACTTAGACTCCTATCACACAGACAGAGAGTCACGTAGTATTACCTCCCCTCCTTAAAGGGCTGTTCTTCTCAATTTAGAAGAAGATAAATAAGGGAGAAGAAAAGAACGAATTTCAAAGAATCATATATGAAAGTTTTCATGATTGTCAAAATATCATAATTAGAATTTACCTCTGAACTATAGAGGTTTATTAGAGAAGAGAAATAATCATATTCGTATCAAATTCCACTTTTTCGTAATCTCACGTATCACATGTCCCTGCTATTCTGTCTATCATTCTATGGACCTATACTCTTGCTTGATATTAGCACCACTTACTTTTTGGAAAATCCTTCAACCTCTCAGGTTAAATCTTGGATTTCCCGCTTGACATTATTATTACTCACATTTCACGCCCCGACACTGGCTCTTTCATACTCATAATTCTAACACTATCAGGTTGTCATTCCGAGTGCTCGTTAGGAAAAACCCATTCATCAATCCATTCATAACATTTCTTGCTTCACATTCCATAATTATTTCCCATTCTTTTCTTTATCAAACACATCCATCTTATCATCTAGTTCTCATTCACTTCTGTTATTGAACTCCACCGTCACCTTATTAGGGGAACGCGTGTTACCTTTATTCAATATACGTGGCACGTTTGTGGTCAAACTTTCCTTTGTTCAACCATCTAGATTTCACTTTCTCATTCCATGAGTCTCTTTTATTACTCAATCAAACTATTCCATATTTCCTCGGATTTTCCAAACTTAAAAGGAGTCAATTTGTATGTCATTCATGCTCCTAATTCCAACTTTCCGCTTTGGCCAATACCCTTACCTTGCGAATTCCATACTCTTCTCGCTTCATTACTGGAGCTTCTCATGAGTCTGCCTATCTGACTCTCTTATTAATTCCCAATTCTATTTCCATCTCTATCAGTCTCTTGTCTTTATTTCTACTATAATCATTTTATGAACCATCATAACCTAATTCTTCATTTCAAATATCCCGTCGATCCAGAAATTACACCATCCAAAATAAACCTGGATGATTTCTCTAACTTAGATTTACTTCGACATTTCCACAGTCGTTACCACCTAATTTCTCAGAAGGATCACCATCGTTTATCGTTTACTTAGTGCTTTAACAACTAAGCATCATAATTGTCAATTCAAGATCCTCTAGGAAAACAAAATAATCACTATTCCCTATCCATAGGGAATGCTTCCTGAACTTGACGTAGATATTACATGAAGCAGATAAAATTGCAGGAAAGCTTCCAGCATCGCAGCTGGAACAGGCTGGTGAGATTATTAATCATATATCTCCGGTAGAAGACTAAAAGCTTAGCGGTTTGCTTAATCGCTTGCCAATCTCATAATTCTCTATCTTGTTTGCACAGAAATACACCAACATAAACTTGCTTGTCATTCATCATCGTGCCATTTGGCTTATCAGTATTTGTACCATCTCTGTTTTTGGTCATCTACTACCAATTCCTTGTTACTTAACTTTCCCTCACTCATTCCAAAGGAAAGGCGAGTCTCTTGGGGAATTTGGTCTGGCCTGTCGTAGAGCCTCATAATGTCGATGATGTGCTGCTGGCAACATCAGGAATCGAATATTTACTTAAACTATTCTTATAGTTGATCCTGACACAATCATTAGACGGGATGTAACTTCCTCTACCACATTATGACCATCGAGGTCCTTACATTATCATTCCGTTTCTTTGGTATGAGCATTTATACCTACTTTCTTATACTTAAAGTGTCGGCCACCTCATTGGCCTTTCTTGAATATAATAATTTCTTGAGATCCATGTTTTCTGGATCTATTCCAACTCAGGGTGGAAGCATTCTCCCTTAAATTCTGCTGAATGAGAGAAAACATCTATCAGTCTTTTCCAAAAGTCATTGCTTCCACCTTTCTAGTGTGAACTTTACTACCAGTACTCCCAATCATACCTAGGATATTTCCTTACTTAAATCCCTTCTTGTTTTAGGATAATCTCAACCTTATTGGTTCAATCCATACTTTCTCATGGTTTCACACCTAATTCCTCTGGCCGTATTGTTACTATGTCATACATTCCTTACCAAACTTCCCTTTCTGAAGTTCAGAACATTACCTCTTCCCTTATAGGGTTCCTTAGGTCATTGTCATCATCCCTCCTGTATCTTCTGGGTACAGGGTATATCGAACATCAATAATCAATTTTATAACAATTCTGTCTATGTACTTTTCGAGATTCCTTTCCACAAATCCTTATAGGTTATTGATACCTTGGTCGATTCAACTTATATCGTCTGATTTCACAGTGCCTATTGTTAGGGGTGATGCTATTCTTTGTGCATCCCCCAGGGTTCGTCTTAATATATGGACATTCTATGCTCAATTCTAGTTTCAAGGAATACTTATATCCTGTACTTGGCAATTCAATCATATATCCTTAATAAGGGTCTCTTTTTAATCATTCTCATCTTGATAGTCTATAGGTAGACTAATGCTAACCTCTTCTTTCAAACGAATGTTAGTCTATATGACCTTCCAAAAGACAACACATGTCTATCTGCTCTTTCTTACAGAACTTGGTAATGGTAGCAAGGATGTTCTGGAAGATATTGGTCGTGTTCAACGTGAATCTCTTAACGCCTAATGCTCTTTTTGAGGACACTAAGCTTCAGATAACATTTATGCATCATACTGCACTGACTTTGGCAATCTTCGTAACTTTTCAGTGGTCACTACCCTCAATCCTAATACGTCCATGGTATATATAAAATCCATCATCCTGTATCTCAATTCAATTTATATCAAAAGCCCTCGCGGTTGGCACTTGATTAGAAGCACCCCGCTTTGTCCTTACGTTGCTGGTTCAGTCACTTGATAATCCTTAGTGACTTGGCCCCCATCTGGCCATGCTAAATATGTGAGCTTAGGGGTCGGCTAATAGCATTACTTTTCTAGCAATTGCTGGCATATTGCCTTCTACTTTGATACATTTTGATCTTTCCAAAGCTTTACTCCATATAAGTCTCACTCGACTTCTCGGTACCGTCTCCGGTCACCTTTCCTTCACTTTTATTCTTTCAGTTAATCTTATCAATTCCACGTACCGCAAAAGCTTAACACTTCTGGCATAACAACCTTTTCATTTAAGTCAATCCCAGAATTTCTCAGTCCGGCTTGTTTCTTAATTACATTCAACTTCATAATTTTATCCCTACATTCAACTGTAATAATCGGGGTATGTCTACCCACCTGTATAGCGGCTACTTTACCCAATCCACAGGGTTCGCTCCAGTTTCCACTCTCTTCAATGACGTCTTTTGATAATCAGAAAGACAAGGTTTGCCAAAATTCGTTGAATTCCTTTCCAGAATTTGGGAAAATTTCAGTTAATCTATTCACCCACTAGTAACATGCCACATCTTCCCAATACATATTCGTCCTATTAGTCGATACTACCAAATACCAGTCTTCTTAACAACTAGTCTCAGAAGGAACACTACCGTCGGGGTTAGTCGTTCCTCAACATTGGCACTACCAAGGCCATCCGAATCCGATGAACTGCGCTGTCTAAATGTATTCGAAATTACGCTGTCGTGCTGCATAAGCACAGAACTATACCTGTATGAGTTGCATCATAATATCTCCCAAAGTTTCCTTCTTCCATTAGGCAACGCCAACCCTGGTCATCACCAACTTTACCTTTAGCTCCAGGAAGATCTTCTCACGTTTATCTTGTCCATTCAAACTTTTATTCTTATAATAAGTCGGGTTACGGGACTACACTTTCTGTAAAGTCCTGAGCAAATCTTTGGTAATACCTTGTGAATTTTATGAAATTTCTCACCTTTGCCAGTGTGGTTGGCCAATCTTCATTTGAAACTGTCTTTAACTTGGTAGGGCCGACCAACACTACTCTTATTGATCATGTGTCCTATTGCTGGACTTCATTTTGCCAAAACTCTTATTTCGAGAACATGTCCTACACCTGTTCTATCAGGTTGCACCTAGAAGCATTCTCAATTACATCTCGACCACTGCTCGCCTTGCTTAATCCATTTATGATTCAGTGTCAGAATAAACTTAAGGTAACTACCATAATCCATTCAAGGAAAAGAAAGAATTTAATATTCTTCTGAATCACATGTAACTAATGTTTCTGGTTCATCATTTCACTGAATTGAACTGAACTTATACTTGGTTTCTTGACGATAGCCTCATTACTAGTTTATCATAGACTCACTGGTCTTTTAGTCTTGTAGGTTCTGAGATCATTGTCTTGCTTACTATTTCCTTATATACTTTATTCAATCATGCCATCACCTTTCAATGTCTTTATTTTCTAAGTTGATCTATTCATAAAATGGACATTTCCTTGAACCCAACCACCTCATCAATCTAAGTTTGGCTTTACAAATTATCACTCATGAAATCTGCCTTCTCATGGCGAATTATCCTTAACCACATTCACACTAATTCATTTATCTGAAGATATGGCACTTGCCACCTATGTCTTAACTGTTCCTAGGGACTCTGCTCCCCGTCCTCTATCTGTGTCTTTGATAACCATGTGTCACTCTAACTCTTTTCTCATTAATCTGTAGGTCTCTAAGGATTTTGGTTTTTATCTATCCCCATATAAGATCTCAAGTAATTCCTCAAATCCATCTTACCTGCTGGTACTTCATCTAGCAGTCCCGCTATGAATCCAATACGCATCTTTAATTCTCTTAATAATATCTCAGCTCTTTATGCTCACTTTTCTGAGCACTATACCTTAACTCTTACAGTCTCTCTGGCTGTAGCCCTCATTCCTTAAGTGTAAACTCCTTATACTTATCAATATTCTCCTCCTCTGCTGGAACCTCTTCCGGGTCCTCAGTAGGGTAATCTATCGAATCCACCATCCGATCTTCAGCATCAAAACAAGCATCATTGAGTTACTTCTCGTAATCCCCAAGGTCTATCGCCTTACTAGTCGATACAAGAACGAGCTAAGTCACTATCATGATACTTAATAGTTCCCATAAGGGTTTTATACGTCAGTACTACATTAAGTAGTCCGACTATGAACTTGGCAAGAGTTCTTATTATCTTAATGAATTTATTGTTTTAACGTCGCATCATCTCTGGGATATATAACGCTCTCTCTGATACCATGTATGTAACACCCCCAGATCCAGGGTCAGGGATCTGGTCGTTACGGTCTCAATATCCAACCACAAAACCAACTTAATTTAAATTACAACCTTGTGACCCAAAACAACAACATAAAACACACCCGTTATAGTCCCAGAGATGAAATCAGAGTAACCAACAATATTATTAATCACAAGTTTGAGTTCTTACAACCCAAAGAATTACAATTGTACAATTACATACTCTTTGCCATCCATTAATAGATACCATAATATAAATACATTTGAGGCTTAATTGCTAACAACTAGCCTACCAGTAGTTGCATCCTCAACAAAGGTAGCCAAGACCTTAGCGGTAAACCTCTGACGGTTGACACCTGCTTACGCTGTGTGCGCCTTGCGCGGCCATCTGATCTAGCTGTTGTTGTGATATAAATAAATAAAGCAAGGGTGAGCAATAGCCCACCAGAAATATAATTGAACAGTGATAATATATAACAGTCCAAAATATCTTTGAAACCATATGCCATGCATTAACGATGTAGTACCAATATAAGGTATGAGATGAAGTTACAAGGTAACTCAAAAATATATTTGTTTTGAATAAATATCTGCTATGCAAAAGATAAGCAAGATATTCTCAATTATCATAAAAGAGGAACTTGCAGGAAAAATATTGCAATTCCGGTTTCAACACTTTTTCACCTTGCCAACACCAACATTGTTGCAGAAATTTCTCACTTTTAGAAGATGAACTAATACGGGAGCATTGCCGCGCCAGATGCCCTGACGTTTACGATGATCAGTCGTATGTCATGCATCTCATCAGTCGTTCTCTACATGTAGAAGGTAGCTCCGACGGAATTACTTATCTACCGCCCTCTGGAACTCCTCAGCCAACGGTTGGGCTATTGCTGGACCGGCGCCACTCGGCCACTTACGCGTCTCCTAGTTCGAATATCATCCATGACTCTGAAACGTAAAGTTCGTTCCCCTTTTCCCCAAGTGTAACACTTGTTGATAGGACTCCACAAAGTAGTCGTATCTAATTGGAAAGGAAAATTCACCAATATTTCCCAAGCTGATGCTTGTTAATGGATATAAACTTGTTACATCAATCATACCCCTCGAGCGTTGAGGAGGTAACCAAAAGACTCATATCGATGCTTGAAAGAATCAAGATGTGAGTGACAAGATAGTTTTAGCAAGTATAGGACCGGGCAGTCCAATAAATAACATATCTCAAGTGAGGTCCCCTTATATATGCTTGGAAGTTGAGCGAGTATTTAAATCTTCTTTTAGATAGATTTAAATGAAAATAAAGTTTGGGAACCTCCCCTTGATAAGAATAGTCATAAAATACTCCGAAATATTTTACACCTTATCTGAAGGTGATAGATAATCTTTGAATAATATGAATCATCATACAAAGAACTTAAAAGAATTTAAATCAACATTCCAAGAATATTCATTAAGTCAATAATAATTACGGAATATTATTAAATCATAATATTGCTCGTAAGTAATCCTCGAATGAATATATAGAATTATTTATTAAATAAATCTCTTCTTAAATGAATATTTAAAATAATATTCATTGAATAAATAAACTTAAATAAATATTTAAAATAATATTTACTGAATAAATCAAACCTTAAATGAATATTTGAAAATAATATTTATTTAACAAATAACATTCCAAATGAATATCCAAATAATATTCATTAAACAAATAATATTCTAAATGAATATCCAAAATAATATTCATTTAACAAATAATATTCTAAATGAATATCCAAAATAATATTCATTTAACAAATAATCTTCTAAATGAATATCCGAATAATATTCATTTAGTAATCAAAACTTTAAAGGAATATTCGAAGTAATATTCCTTGAGTAAATAGAACTTCCAATGAATATTTTAAAATAATATTCATTAAGTAAATCAAACCTTAAATGAATATTCGAAAGTAATATTCATTAAATAAATAAAGATCAAATGAATATTCCAAATAATAATAAGTAAGCCAAATGAATATTTGGGAATGATATTCGTCAACCAAATAATTCTAATGAATATTCAAAATAATATTCATTAACTAAATAACTCCAATGAATGATCAAAATAATATTCATTTAATAAATGACATTCTAAATGAATATTAAAATAATATTCATTAAATATTCCTTCACTGAGGTAATACTCAAATAACGTTCCTCGAAAGATTCGTAATCGAATAAAAATCCTCGAAATAATACATTTGTCGCTGGGATCCCTCCGGGTTTCCACGACTATTTATATATTACAAAATATCGACTCCCGGTCTATATTTGAAGTATGAATATCATACGCCCTTCGCTAAGGGTCTTAACCAAACAATCCGGCTTATAACTGATATTTCATATATAGTCTATAAGCCGATATCAATTCAGGGAACAAGTAATTCAATATTAACTTGAAAGTAGGCATGCATTCTATGGCATATGTATAAAACAATCATCATATATATTATCACAACAACAGTTCCAAGTATCGGAAACTTGCCTGGAAATCGAGTGTGGGTAGGGGTAGTGGTAGCGTGTCTCGGGTCAGTCTAGTGATCTATAAAGAGCCAAGGCATTCGGGATTAATCACTTAACACTTTACAAGAAGATATATAGACTTCACTTAAGTCGAAACACGTTTTCGCATTATCTTGTTATACACCTCTTGCGTAACTCTTTTTATCACCGATGTGGTTCGACATACGTTCGCTATTATGACCCGTCATTGTACCCACACTTAATATGCAGTTAAACCATGTAAGTTTTAATATCGATCATTTACGAATCAAGATTGTACTACGAGTTTTATCGCCCGTTTTCTAAGTTATTAACCAAAGTCAAAATCAAGCATGCTTCTAGGGGTTCGTTCGCGTTTAACCTCGATTCGAACATTTTTATAAAATCGGAAAACGATCCTATTGACATACGGTCTTCTCCCACACCTTCCTTTTTATCTCTATTATTTAATTATCAAGATTCGCCACTGATTTCGTAGTATTAAAGGAATCCAATTTCAGTTACGAACTTTCGTTTACGGTTTCAAACCACTTTTACGAATTTAATCATAACTCCTAAACCGTAAGTCCATTTCGTACGATCTTTATATCAAAACGAAGATTATAACATAATCTAGCTTGTCATGGCAGAATAAAAAGCTAAACAGTGAGTTAAAACTACTGTGATGCACGGTTTCTTAAGGTTTATTGAAATTTCGACATTACGACGGCTATAAATCGAACGTTTCTAAATTGTTTTCAACACAACCAAGCCACACCGGGCATCCATACATCTTATACACATGTTATACATCTCAAAAATTCCAGGAATATTACTCTTCACCATCATAATCATCATATGGTTAAACCAACTACAAGATCATGCTCATGATAACACTAATATCATAACTATGCTAAAATCCACCAAAAACATACATAATCTTAAAATAAGATCTAGGGTTCTTAAGGATTATACCTTCCTTGGAGAGTGTTCTAGCCTTAATAAGCTTGATATAGTCCTTGTATAGCTTTAAGATAGCTTGGATCATCCAAATCAAGCAAGAAAACAAAGTTAGTTTCTAAGGGTTACTATTCATCATCACTTTTGTAAAAATCATAACAAATCGAAAAATAAGAGTTTGGCTCTCAAATTTTTACCACATCTTGGCCTCTGCATAAGCTTTGATTTGAGCTATAGATCACCAAAAACAAAGCTTCCTAGCTATGGTTTTGAGCCATCTTTTCCCGCTGGACAAAAACTGCCAAGAACAGGCAGGTTGGTTTCTTCAACTTGGGGAGGCGATTTGACTAGGTTATGCTCATTAGATTGCCATGAAATTTGGAACGAAGCTTGCCCATGGAGTTGAGAAGCTTTGGTTAAAATTTGGTGATTTTATGATGGATAAAAATGGAGATATGAATTTTTCTTTCCTTGATGCTCCTGCTGGGCAGTTTGAGAGAGATGAAGTTTTGCTTGCCTTCTCTTGCTTTAATCTCATCCAAATGAATTATTGTGGTGAGAATAGATAATATCTTGTGTTAAAGTAGCTTTAATAAAGTGATGATGCAAGGGATGATGAAAATGGATGGACATGTGTTGATCTTTTGATGGTGTTAAGGCTAAGTATTGGTTTGATTGCTAAGTACTAGTTTAATCTCTAAGTGTACTAGTTACTTGAGTCACCACTTGGTTGCTAGATATTTTCTAGTAGCACATGCATGCATCTTGCCCTCTGCTTGCTCTTTTGTCCGTTTATTGCTTAATTCGTTGATCGTTCGAGGGAATAACTCATTCGTTTCTAGTTAGGGTTTTACCGAAAACCTTCTTAATAATTATAATACCATCCTCCATCTTACTTAATACTTCTCGAATTTAAATTCCTTAATTCCCTTTTATAAATCCTTAAGTCTTGCAGTGTCTAGGGAAATCTCGGAGAAAATAAAAGTGCTCTTTTTCTGAATCCGACAGCTTTTACATACACTTATTTTCCTCCTGGATCACTAATACGAACTCAGAATTCCGTTCCGAATACCGGGTATAACATTATTATAATAATATTCCAAATTCCACCAAAATCACTATTCATCACTTATTTTTATTTAATTCCTATAATTAGGAAAATGAACCTGGTTCACCCTCGAGTGTTCCTTAACCTTTTTCACGGAACCGCTGGGCTTATAATAGATATTGATTTGGATGACACAAGAATAATCTTACTTGGAGTAATCTTCTCATATTCTTAGGAGATAGATCATTCTTATCTATGTTGTCAACCAAAGGTATTCTGCATGACATATAATAATTGAATCCAAATCCATTCCATTCATTAAATAGACAGTCGTTACATCGCAGTCATAACCACTATTCATTCCCATATTATTACATAATAAAAAGTTTTAATTCTACCCAAAAAATCTGGGTTCTTACAATGTAGTTTGTGCCATTCTGGAAAACCATGGAAACAGAAGCATTTGTTTATGGTATGACCTGAATTGTGATAGTAATCACAAACAACAACAGTAGTAGATGATTTTCGTTGAGAATTAGATTGAACATTCTTAGATCGAAATGAATTATTGAATTTGACATTCATAGCAGCAGTGTCTGTGATTGGAGTCTAAGCAGCATTGGTAAACTCTCTCTGAGACTCCTCTTGCAAAAAAAGGGAGAAAGCTTGATTGAGAGTTGGAATTGGAGACATTAACATAAGTTGTCCTCAAATTGCTGTAAACTGATCACCTAGTCCCATTATGAACTGACTAAGCTTAATGCCTTCTTCATATTGCTCCAGTTTTTGCTTATTGTTGTAGGTACAATTACTAGTAGCACATACACACACACTTAGGAATTAGAGCTAAATGGTCAATTTCAGAAACAAGAGTCTTAAAATTTGTAAAATAAGAGGTAACAAATAGTGTTCCTAGCTGCATAGATGAAAGTTCTTTACGCAATTGAAAAATTCGAGGCATATTTGTCTGAGCAAACCGTATAGCTAAATCATCCCAAACTTGTTTTACAGTGCTAAGATATGCAACACTGTTACGAATTTCAGTTGAAATTGAGTTCAACAGCCAGGAAACAACCATATCTTTACAACGATTCCATATAGCAATATGTGAAGCATTACCAGTAGGTTTAGGAATAGATCCATCCATAAATCCTAGCTTTAACTTTGCAGATAACGCAATAGAGACAGATCTACTCCATTGATGATAATTATGTTCAGTTAAAGGTTGTTTAATAAGAGGTGTACCTGGATTATCAGAGTTATAAAGAAAGTACGGATGATTAGTATCAATTACTCCAATGGAGGTTGTACATGTAGATGTAGATGTGGCTCCAACAGCAGCAGCAGCATAAGAGTACGCCATTAACACTCAAACTCTTAAGATCAACACTAAAACACTGAGATTGTAGAAAAACAGAAAGATTGTAAACTGGACAATCACAAACGTATCAATTGCGAACACAAATTCACCTAATATACTAGGCCAATTGAAATTGTGAAGAACACTGAACGAATTGACAGATCTCAACAGTGAAAATGAGCGGAAGAAAGAGTTAATCGGTGCGTTCTTACTCTGATACCATGTCAATCTGCAACTTTGATGCAGATGTAACAGAGAGAGAGAGAGAGATAAAGAAATAAATTTGTATTACTTGAAAGAAAGTTTGTTACATCCCATTGTATATAAAGGTACTAAAACATTACATACGGAAATGTTTATGTAACTAATTGCTAACGAACACTAGAGCTGACTTTGACTTAGTGACATCATCATGACTAACAATGTGCACTCTAACATTATCAAATTTTAATTAAGGTAAGATATTTTTTCACAGATATTGTCATAGTGAAAAGCCATAATCTGCAAGAAGTTGATAGCTCATAAATTGGAAACCCCTGAGAATCAGAACTTGCAATAAAGAACCAAAACTGGAAAATATTCTAGGCTCTGCCCTGAACCCGGAGTGTGCAGGCACACTACCCCAACACTGCAGTCGACAAAACTATGGATGATAATTATATCTTATATATAACTTGTTTTTTGTGATTTGATCATCAGGGACAAAAATGTTATTTCATAAGTATTATTTGTGATATATTTTTAAATAATAGTAAATAGAAATTAAAATATTGTTAAATTGTACTTTATATTGTAAATTTTTTTTAAGTGTACTATAGATATTATTTTGTAATTTTTATTTCCAAAAATAAAAATTAATTATTGTGTTATATAATAAAATTATTAAGTTAAAAAATATAGAAAAATAATGATTTTTAAATAAGAAAAATATGAAAGTTTATGCAAAAATACAATAAAAACTAAAATAATAAAGATTAATATTAATAAAATAAGTATCATCAACTTAATGAAATTTGCAAATATTATTTTGCATTTTTTTAAAAAAACATATAATTTAATACATAAAAATCAAAAATCCATTATTATATCTATTATAGGCCAACATGGGCTTTGTGCCTATTTAGTAAATTACAAATTTGTCCTTACATTTATATTAATGTTAAAAAAAATTAAGTTGGAAGGAATTGAACCCATGACCTTACAACAATTGTAACTTTATGTTTACATGTCCAACCACTAGACCAAATAACTTTTTTGTGAAACATTTGAAACTCATTCACTACATCATGCTCAAATAACCACCTATTAGCAATATTTATTTTGTAACCTTCCAACAACTGTAATTTTATGTTTACATATCCAACCACTAGACAAAATCACTTTTTTTGTGGAACATTTTAATCTCATTCACTACATGCTCAAATAACCAGCAATTAGCAATATTTATTTTATAATTTATTCAGGATAAAAGTGCCCACATAATTTTGATCATTTTAATAAGTTGAATTTTGATAAGAATTAAAATAATGACATTCATATACTCATAAATTTATGCTCACGTTTATTTTTATGATTTATTAGGGATAAAATCGTTCAAATATTTTCACATATAATAGTAAAAAATGGTAGTCGAGGAGGGAAAATATAGATTGACAAAGATGATGTCGTCAAAGTCAATTAAGAAAGGTACTGTGTAGCCGAAAATTGGTCAAAAAAAAAAAATCAAAGTGAGGAGGTAGGTGACGAAAAATATGTAGAAGTCTATCTCAAGTAGGTAAACGGGCGGAAGTGAAAATAGATCTATAAAAATTTATTACAATATTTATCTCTTTTAACAATTATGTCTATATATTAGTCAAATAGTCAGAATATGTTTATTATTAAATTGTTAAAAAAATGATGAATGAAGTGTATAACATATTTTTACTCGATATCAGTAGATTTATTAGAGATAAAATCGTTAAAATATTTTCACAAATAATAGTAAAAAAATGGTAGTCGGGGAGGGAAAATATAGATTGACAAAGATGATGTCGTCAAAGTCAATTAAGAAAGGTACTGAGTGGCCGAAAATTGGTCAAAAAAAAATCAAAGTGAGGAGGTAGGTGACAAAAAATAAGTAGACGTCTATCTCAAGTAGGTAAACGGACGGAAGTGAAAATAGATCTATAAAAATTTATTACAATATTTCTCTCTTTTAACAATTATGTCTATATATTAGTCAAATAGCCAGAATATGTTTATTATTAAATTGTTACAAAAAAGGATGAATGAAGTGTATAACATATTTTTACTCGATAAGAGTATAATATTTTATTTTAAGTATGAAAGGTACTGAGTGGCCGAAAATTGGTCAAAAAAAAATCAAAGTAAGGAGGTAGGTGACGAAAAATAAGTAGAAGTTTATCTCAAGTAGGTAAACAGACGAAAGTGAAAATAGATCTATAAAAATTTATTACAATATTTCTCTCTTTTAAAAATTATGTCTATATATTAGTCAAATAGCCAGAATATGTTTATTATTAAATTGTTACAAAAATTGATGAATGAAGTGTATAACATATTTTTACTCGATATCAGTATAATATTTTATTTTAAGTATGAAAGGTACTGAGGTGGCCGAAAATTGGTAAAAAAAAAAAATCAAAGTGAAGGAGGTAGGTGACCGAAAATTAGTAGAAGTTTATCTCAAGTAGGTAAACGTGCGGAAGTGAAAATAGATATATCAAAATTAATTACAATATTTCTCTTTTAACAATTATGTCTATATTAGTCGAATGACCAGAATATGTTTATTATTAAATTAATACAAGAAATGATAAATGAGGTGTAAAACATATTTTTACTAAGCCAAAGAAGAAACTTACAACAACTTTTTAAAAATCATTTACTACATGCACAAATAATTTGCATGCTCTACTTTATTTAATATTTATTTTGTGATTTAATCAAGTTAAAATTGTTAAAATGAATTGTACAGTTGTCTGCCTATTATGTTTAGTACATGTGACTTTTAAAAATCATTTACTACATGCACAAATAATATGCATGCTTTACTATATTTAATATTTATTTTGAGATTTAATCAAGTTAAAATTATCAAAATGAATTGTGTTGTGTTTAGTATAGGCCAAAATGATTTTTTGACGAGAACTCTTATACTAATTTAAAACATTATTTTGTGATCAATTAAATAATTTACATGTGAGATACTATAAACATTGTATTAATTTTTTAATTAAATAAAAGAACTGTAGTTGGTTTAGAAAACGATATTATAAATTAGTTCGTAGATTCAATACAAATAATTATGAGATTAAGATCTATACCTATATTAATGAAAGATAGATATTTAAAAAGAGAATACTAAATTGTATAAAATACACAAATTATAATTATCGATTAGTTGAATTTAAGCACTGTAAAAATGATTAAATTTAAAAAGATAAATTCAAAAAATAATTAATTAGATTGTATTTAAAAGAAATTCAAAATTATAGGTCACTAAAAGTGTTTTTAAAATAAGATTACATGTAATGTACGTATACACAATTATATAATTGTTAGTAGTTACTTATGAAGCTTTTATATATAATACATAAAAAAATCATAGATCATGTATTTCATATTAACAATCAATATATAAGAAAATACTATATAAAAGTCGTGTGTTTCTTGATGGATACATCACTATCAATACCACCATTAACAACACATCGCTAACACCACTACCACCATCACTACCATACCACCACAATACCGTCACTACCACAAAACAACACTAGAATCACGAGCGAAATCACTAAAACTTTTAATGCAATCACATCAACACCACCCTTTGCACTACCAAAAAAATCAAAATGAAAGCAGAATTACTCTACTTTCAACTTGAATCACCAAAAACTGAACCAAAATCACTAAAGTTTTAAATGCAAATTACCAAAATTTCTAAAATTTGAAATTCTGATAGTGTTCGGAGGTGCTGGTGTTGATGGTCGGTAGTAAAGTGGGTGAAAATGACATCGATGGAGCTCTATAAACTCGTATCTTATGTGAGAGGACAACAAACGAGATGAATGAGCAAGCGGAGTAGGGTGGTTGGAATTCGATGATAAACGTGTTTGCAAGTTATTTTTAGAGTGTTGGTCGATTTGGTGACACGAAGAAATGGTTAAGTGAGGAAGGTGTATAGATGTATACACACAATGTATACAAGTGGAGAAGAGGTGGTGATGACATTGTTGTATTGTCGAAGATGGTGTAAAAAAATCTTCAAAAATAGTAGAGGTGGAAGGGTAAAGTTGGAGATGTAGGTTACATTTGAATGTGCACCACCATTTACACCACAAAAAATCAAAGCATAATCAAAGAAAATTCAACTTGTATCACCAAAATTATACTAAAAGTTTTGAATACAAATTACCAAAAATTTCCAAATCTGAAATTTTGATAGTATTCGAAGGAGTTGGTGATGGCATTGATGGTGGTAGAGTGGGTGAGAACGACATCGCCTGGGATTTATAAACTCATTTATATTGTTAGAAGATGAAAAATGGAATGAATAAACTATCGAATGTGGGGTCGGGAATGTGGTTGGAACTCGGTGATAAAAATGTTCATAAATTATTGCTAGAGTGATGATCGATTTGGTGACACGAATGAATGATTGAGTGAGAATGGTGTATATATGCACGCATTATACATTTGAGCATGAGATTAGTTCTCAGTCCTCATTATAATATGAGTTATCATTTGAGCACTTTCCTATATATGTCTATACATGAGTCTCCTAAGTCAAGGATAAATTTTTAAAAATACTTATTGTTCTGTCTTTCTAAACTAATTTTTTTAATTTATTTATAAAAATGCATACGAATTCTTAAGTGTAAGTAAAATGTTACGATAATATCTGAAATTCAGGTAAGAAATTCGACTACTATTAATCTTCATAAAATATATATTTGATTAAATATATCACACTAATAACGTATAATATTTCAAAAATTATGAAATTACGAGTCATCTACTTCAAAAATAAAAAAAATGAATTACAAGAATTTAAATGGTACCCGTGCTTTGCACGGGCTTTCATGCTAGTAATTTATTATGAAGCTAACGGTGCATTGCATAATGGGAAATATGCAAAGTTAATTCCACAATATGAAGAAACAATAAAGTGTTACCATGTAAATTACTCTCATATTTGCTCAAAATATCAAATGAACTCTCCTGATCAGGTATCAGATACTTAAACAACGGTCAAGCACAGAATGCAAGAGAAAACAGTGATTTGGAGTAAAGTTTGGTCTCAGTTAATCAAGAAAATGATATGTTTTAAAGCCATGAAAGTCACTGAAGTGGAATTAAAGCCATAAAAGTAACAGAAGTGGAAGTTCTTTGTACTTTCAGCTAGATTATTACGAAATAGATGAATGTTTCATCCAAATGAACAGATGAAATCTATAGACAATTATCTACATGATCTAAAGCTGACACCTTATTAAGATTTAGATTACAGATTGCCAGGTTTTTAATGTACACTTGAAGTAAATTAACCACAAATATGTCTGTGAAGCCACAAATCACAAGGCACAACATTTCATTTTGTAGCATATGTCCCATTTTAGTCACCTCACCTGTAAGGATAATACAAACACCAACGCAAAATTTCAACACTTCAAACATAATTTGTTTCCCAAAAAAAAAAAAATACTTGAATAGTATAAGCTATATAAACACACGCACACACTTGTATGTCTATAAACTATGATAACGAATGAAAACTCTGATCTCATTAAATTAAAATAACAGAATACAAACAGAATAAATAGTAGAAGATATGACCTGGTTCCTACAAATCAGGAAACCAACCACCGACGTGATCACTACAAACCTGAACAAATCCCCGAAATGACTCCATTCCGTTTATTATGATCCTAAATCTAAACTGTTTATTCACCGACTAGTCTAAGCCCATGACTCATACCAAAACCCAACAGCCACGTTTTTATTTAACTAATTAAAAAACATGTTTAGATTAAATCAAATATCCAACACATCCCCCCCTAAGCTAAACATGTTGCTGCACTGAGGTCTTCAACTCCAATCAACTTTTTAATTTCCTCGAACTTAAGTCTTCCAAGCGCCTTGGTCAGAATGTCTGCTCGCTGCTCCTGTGAGGCTACATGCTTGATCACTAATTTCCCTTGTTCAATGCATTCTCGAATGAAGTGTAACCTAACATCTATATGCTTGCTTCTTCCATGCAACACCGGGTTTTTCGTCAACTCAATAGCAGACCTGTTATCCACATGGAGTACCACATGCCCAACTAGCTTCCCTTTGACTTCCTCTAGTAGTCCACGCAACCAAATACTCTGGCATGCCGCTGTGGTAGCCGCCATATACTCAGCCTCACACGAAGATAAAGTAACCACTCTCTGTTTTTGTGAAGTCCAAGAGATTAAGCTCTTGTTCAGATAGAAACACATCCCACCTGTACTTTTTCTGTCTACAGCATCTCCCGCCAAGTCACTATCTGTATAACCAGATAAAATTTTCACGCTTCTCTCATTTACATAAACTAATCCATGATCAATCGTTCCCTTTACATGCCTCAAAATATGCTTTACTGCCTGCTGGTGCTTCACTGTTGGTTTACTCATAAACCTGCTCACTATTCCGACAGCATAAGTGATGTCCGATCGAGTATGTGTCAAGTACCGTAGGCTTCCTACAATACACCTGTACTCCGTGGCATCCACCAATTTTCCTCCCTCATCTTTGTCTAACTGCAGCTTATGCTCCATAGGAAATTTAGAGGGATTACAGTTCATCATACCAGCTCTGTCCAGCAACTTTTTTGCATAGCCAGATTGTTTTAACGTAGTAAAAAATCTTGCCTGACTCACTTCTATTCCCAAGTAGAACGATAACAACCCCAAATTACTCATTTCAAACTGTTCATTCATTCGTAGTTTGAAATTCTCAACCTCTTGTTTGCTGGACCCAGTCACTAAAAGATCATCGACATAAACTCCTACTATTATTACACCCAAGTCAGTGATCTTCGTGTACACAGCCTGTTCGTGCATGCACTTTTTAAAACCTAATTCCCTTAGACACTTATCCAATCGAGCATTCCAAGCCCTAGGAGCTTGGCGTAATCCGTACAACACCTTAGATAGTTTATACACCTTTTGTTCTTGACCTTTCTTCTCGAATCCCTCAGGCTGAAATACATATACCTCTTCGTGAAGTTCACCATTTAAAAACGCTGACTTAACATCAAGATGATGAACTTGCCACCTTTCCTTCGCAGATAATGCTAACAATAATCTCACTGTATCAAGACGAGCTACCGGAGCAAATACTTCGTCATAGTCGATTCCTCTCCTTTGTACATACCCCTTTGCCACCAGACGTGCCTTATGTTTTACCACATTCCCTTCTGGATCTTTCTTTAACTTGTAAACCCATTTTAGCCTAATTACTTTATGTCCAGGTGGAAGATCTGTGAGCGTCCAGGTTTGATTCTTCTCGATTGTTTCAAACTCCAACTTCATTGCCTCTTCCCACTTCTTATCTCCTGAAGCTTCTCCATAAGACATTGGTCCTTCTATTTTTAACAGCATTAACTCATCAATCAAATCGACAACCACAATTTCATCATAAATCTCGGACAGTAGCCTGTATTTCTTGGGTGCACTACTGTTAGTGGAAGAGGATGCATTGGAGGATGCATCTGTTGTTTCTACAGATGAACCGCCTGTTGCTCTTATAGATGAACTAACAGAAGTGGCTGGTGATTGCACAGGTGTCACAGGCTCTGGCTCTTGCTCTGTCGTCTCTGCACTGCTATCTTCATCCAATGAACTATTTACCTCGATATACTGGTCTGGAAATAACACTTCAGTTTCACTAGTCTGCTTCCATGGACAAAAATTTCCTTCTTGAAATACAACATCCTTGCTAACATGCAAAGCTCCTGTTATAGGATCATACAGTCGACTTCCCTTTGTCCCTGGTTCTTTACCGAGATACACAGTCAATTTGTTCCTATCATATAATTTCTTCACTTTCACAGCTGAAATCTTCATATAAGCTGTACATCCGAACACTCTCATGTGTGTCAAATCTGGCTTCTTATCACACCATGCTTCATACGGAGTTCTGCCATTCAGAATTCGTGTTGGCAACCGGTTTAAAATATAGATTGAGTGGCGTACCGCCTCACCCCACATATATGCTGGTAATCCTGCCTATTTTAGAAGACTTCTTGCCATGGCCACAACAGTGCGGTTCCTACGTTCCACTACCCCATTTTGTTGCGGGGTGTATGGTGCCGTATAGTGTCTCTGGATGCCAGTCTTTTCACAAAATAATTCAAATTCTTTTGAGCAAAACTCTCCGCCCCGGTCTGTCCTCAGTATTTTTATACTTCTTTCTTTTCCATTTTCAACTAAAGCCTTAAATTTCTTAAACATTTCAAGTGCACCACTCTTTTCTTAAGCATGTACACCCACATTTTCCTACTGTAATCATCAACAAACAGCAGAAAGTAACGATTACCTCCAGGCGTTGTTGGTGCGATTGGACCACAGATGTCGGCATGTACAATCTCTAGTATCTTCTTTGAAATAAAACTGGCCTGAGATGGAAAAGATTTTCTGGTCTGTTTGGACATCAGACAACCTTCACATTTCTTTAAAGGTTGTATTAACCTTGGCAATCCGTGAGCCATTTTTTCCCTTGACATAAGCTCCAAAGCTTGAAAGTTTACGTGCCCGAGGCGGGCATGCCACAACCAAGTGTCCTCCTCTGTCTTTGTGAGTAGACATGAGGGTCTGCTCTCCTCCAAACTGATTTTGTATAGGCGATTCTCTATCCTTTTAACCTTCATCAACAGTTTCCCACTCCCTTCATAAACCCAAAGATATTCTCCATCGAGAATTACCTTATTCCCTGCTTCAGACAACTGACCCAAACTTATGATATTATTACACAAGCTTGGGATGTAATATACCTCTTTAAGAGTTCTTTCCTCCCCGTTCTTGCATTGGAACGCAACTGTCCCTTTTCCCTTGATAACAACAGTGGATCCATCTCCAAATTTAACTTTCCCGGTCACATTTTCGTTCAATTCCTTGAATTTTCCACGCTGTCCGGTCATATGGTTGCTGGCCCCATTGTCCAAGAACCAAACTTGTGATTCCTTTTGATTTTCATCACTGGTCCGCAATTTTGGTACCACTGAATCTTCTTTCACCAGTAATGAATTAACCGCTGTTTCTCCCATTTCCGCTATCAACAGTGCATGCTCGTCTTCTTGCACTTGAGAAAGATTCGCCTCCCTTTGCACCTCTCTCTCCCTTCGTGGTTTACGACAATCCCTGGCAAAGTGTCCATATCCTTGGAAATCGAAACATCTTGCTCTGCTCCGATCTCTTCCTCCACGATTCTCTTCTTTCATCCGGGTTTCTTCACCACCTCTCTTCTTTAACCACTCTTCTCGGGTTAAGAGTAGCTGCCCTTCACTGTTGTCTTTCTTTCTCCATTCCTCTGTTGTTATTAAGAGTTGTCCTTGACTACTTTCCGACACACCTTTCAACCTTTCTTCGTGAGCCTTAAGCGAACCAACAACCTCTTCTACTGACATCTCCTCCACGTTCCCAAATTGCTCGATTGTTGATGCAATTTGTAAGAACTTAGAGGGAACTGCTTTAAGCAATTTTTTAACAACGTAGACTTCCTCCACCGTCTCTCCCAGAGCTCTAAGGTTTGTGACCAGGCCATTTAATTTCAAGCAAAAATCGTCCAACTGTTCTGTCTCCCTCATGCTCATGGCTTCGAACTCGCATTTGAGGGTTTGTGCCTTAGCCTTTTTTACTTTGTCTGCTCCCAACGACATCGTCTTGATCGCGTTCCAGGCTTCCTTTGATGTCTTTTTCTCAGCGATGGACAATAATATGTCTTCAGGAACTCCTTGGTAGATAATTGATAATGCTCTCTTATCGTCTCTCAGCGATGGACAATAATATTTCTTCTGTCCCCGTGTGCTTGCATGAACACCTTCAACTTAAGTGCCCAGGCCGTGTAATTTGTTCTTGTCAACATAGGGTAACTCAGCCCAAAAGAACTCTCCTTAACCTTGCTCGCCTCCATCTGTCACGAACTACGTCTGGTGACTTTGAAGCTCTGATACCAAGTATAAGCTATATAAACACACGCACACACTTGTATGTCTATAAACTATGATAACGAATGAAAACTCTGATCTCATTAAATTAAAATAACAGAATACAAACAGAATAAATAGTAGAAGATATGACCTGGTTCCTACAAATCAGGAAACCAACCACCGACGTGATCACTACAAACCTGAACAAATCCCCGAAATGACTCCATTCCGTTTATTATGATCCTAAATCTAAACTGTTTATTCACCGACTAGTCTAAGCCCATGACTCATACCAAAACCCAACAGCCACGTTTTTGTTTAACTAATTAAAAAACATGTTTAGATTAAATCAAATATCCAACAAATAGTTGAATAAAATCCAAAACGGCAGTAAATATTAGGGGAAAAAACAGAACAGCAAGCAGCATGTATAAATGCCTTGTTCATGAGGCATTGAGGCCTTGTAAAATTGTTCATCCTTGCTAATTTTTCCATCTTTAAATTTCACAAATCTTTTCCCATTGTCCTAAATTATGAAGTTCAGCAAAGTAGAAACAAGTAGAGTTAATTTTCTAAAAATGCTTGTCCTAAAATATTTAATCCGTATTCCATCCATTTTCAAAACATAAAAGTGATTTTAAAACCATCCACATCCAAAAAAAATATGTGATTTTCTACTGGGCCAAATTTTAAAGTTGGTTTGGTTCGATCCGGATATATGATTTGCCTACATGGCCAGGCCTAGCCCAAGGTCATAAAAAGGCATCAGTCTGGTAATACATTTTGTAATTGAGTAGTGCTAGAGGTACCAAATTGGGTACCAAAATTTGCCACCAAATGACATGGCATTAAATATTTGGCTTTTTGGGATGTTTTAATTGGTTGGCCCTGGCGGGCCCAATATAATTATAACCAATCACAATAATGACAAGTCATTTGGTAACAATTTTTGGTACCTAATTTGGTACCTCTAGCATTTTTCTTTGTAATTAATTTTTGCATGAGTCCTAATTAACTTTCAAGCATTGTTACTAGGCTCCCGGTCCCTGGCAAATGCATGTCAGGGACGAGTTATTTAACATACGGCTTTTAAGCCATTGGATTAAAAAAAAAAATACTGTATCGCATAAATTTTCTGCGGTACGGAGTAATTACCAAATTGCTCCCCTATTTTCACATAAAAAATCTACTGTTCACCGTATCGCAGAAAATTTCTGCGGTACATGAACAGTGGGGACATTTTGATAATTTGCTCGTACCACAAAAAGTTTCTGCGATATGGTACGATTTTTTTTAAAAATTAAAGCCGTTGGATCAATGATCCGTTGATCCAACGACTTAAAAACCTTATGTTAAATGACTCGTCCCTGGCATGCGTTTGCCAGGACCGGGACCCTTGTTACTATATTGTGAATTTTTGTCTAATTGCTTGTAAAGTACTAATGGTTTATAAGTCTTTTTCCTATGAACTCAATATAGGTTAGGCCTAAAAATCTTGTTTTACACAATGAAAACTGAGATTTGGGGTGATCGATCTCTTTCCCTCGTCACTTTTGTAGATGTTCTGACATGCTTCTAAGCACAGTAAACAGACATTGCATGCTTCACATTTTCAAACTTTTGGTACGCATGATCCTATTATATATAACAAGGGGATCTTATCCAAATAAGAAAAAATAAAGTTAAATAAGAGCCCTTGAAGATTATTAATTTAAACTAGGTAACTTATCCGCGCGTTCATAAATTTTCATTTAAAAATATTGAAAATAGATAAATTTTTAAAAAAATTTAAGAATTGATTGGTCTCTTAAAAAATATTTAAAAAAAATTGATTTCAAAACAATTTATATGAATTATAAGTTTGAAAATACTCTCTTTATATATCTAAAATTTTTATAATCTCAAAAATATAATAAACATAAAAAGTAGCAATTATAATACAAACGTAATCTTTACGATCAAAAATTATAAATATAATAACACCTTTTAAAGCTGACGCTCAGTGGTGTAAGAATTTATTTAATTTGAATATTAATTTATTTCGACACAATATAATGAACAATGGGTGTATAACTTTTTTTAATTTTTATCGATTTCATCTACCGATAAAATTAGATTTTTTTTTCAATTCGTTAGGAGTTTGATCATAACCCATAACCCATGTGTAATTTATTCATATGTAAAAATCAAAATCTACTCCCTCTATTCCCCCCATTTCTTTACATAAAAAAGTGTGTGCATGTCTGACACGTATTTTAATGTGCATTTTAAGGATAGTTCTATAACTTATTTTTGATATTTTCTTTTTTTTTTTGTATAAAAATAGGATTGTTCTATTTTTATACAAAAAAAAATAAAATATCAAAAATAAGTTATAGAACTATCCTTAAAATGCACCTTAAAATCCGTGCCGGAAACTGGTCCGCAAACGTAAAGAATTCGAAGGGACGGAGGGAGTATTTGTTTTATTTTTATTACAAGCGAAGATTTATATACTTCTATAATTTATTATGATTTCCATAATCACATAAAAATTGTTTAAGAAGTTAAGGATCATTTGTACTACAATTGTCTGAAAAGAAATTAGAGTGGTATTCAATAGGGAATAAAAAAGGATGCAAGGTAAATAATTTTTACTCTTCATTTTATCTAAAAATAAATTTAATTATATATGTAATTAATATTTAATTATGAAATAATAATTATAATGCTCAAATAAAATTTTACAATTTTTAATATAAATAAATAAATTAGATTTAATACGTATTTATTAGGTATAATTAATGACTAATTAATATGTCATTAAGAGCTATTTAATGTAAGAAAATGATTTTAATAAAAAATTCAAAATAACAAAAATTCAAGAAAAATATTTTAAATGCTTCTGGTAACTTTCCGATCTGCAGAAATTATAATATATATATATATATATATATATATATATATTTCAAATTCAACTTAAATAAAGTAACTCAAATTATTTAGATTATTAACTAAAATTATTTAATTAATTAATTAATCATTAATTTTGAATTTAATATTATTAATCTCAAAATTCATTTGTTGGTTAATTAAGTGAGGCTTAATTAAATTATAAATAAGAATTTTGAATTAGTGATAATTCTGCATTTGATTAGAGTCAGAAGATTGATTTCCTTTCCCTGCATAAATTCTCATTGGTTTATTGTTGAGAGAATTACCAAAATACTGATTTTTGGGATGAAGTTGCCCAAAATACTAATTTTGGAAAAAATGATCCGAAATATCGATCTGATACGGAGTTTCGACCTCCGTATTAGATGGATACGGTACATGATGTTCCGTTCTCTATCACGGTACATGGTATTCCGTATCACCTCTATCACGGTACATGGTGTTCCGTATCACTTCCTATCACGGTACATGAAATACCGTATTACCCCTCCTAGCTATCACAGTACACGATTTAACGTGTCCCGTCAGTAAAAAGGGCCAGCATGGCTCCCATATGAATATTTTGGACCATCACCCTTTATTGTTTAGGTTATGCGTTTTTACAAAATTCTAGGAGGAAGACAAAAATTTTGCCTGCCACATCCTTCAAAAAGCAAGCATTCTTGTGGATACTTCAGAGTGTGGATAGCAAAAACTCGATCCATGATGATTACATAACTTTTGGACCTCCTTAAATTTTCCCTCATATAATCATTAAAGCGTTTTAGAGATAAAATATTTAATCTCTGAATTTAATATTTGTTTTCACATGGATTTTGTGAAGGATTTCAGTTTATTTTGTTTTATTTTAGGCATTTTTTCTCACTATTTTAGATGCTCATTATGTACATGTAATTTGTTATATGGATTCAGGAAAATGTAATATCTGTTACCTATTTAGGAGAATTGGGTGTGTTAGGCAAGGTCAATGGTGTGTTAAATCTTGTGTTATCTATTCTATTATATTAAAGCCGAAACATTAAAAGTTTGGTTGGTTGGTTGGTACCTATTGAATTTACCTAATTACCCTTACTTAACTATTAACTAATTACATAATTTCCTTTTTCATATTAAACATATTACCTTTTCTATTTGTCACTAACTAATTAATTTCCCTTTTCAGGTAAAGCACAATATCTTTTATATTTTATCTAACTAAAATTTCTCCTTTCTTATAAACACTACAAGCAATTTTGAAAATAACATAATTATATTATAATTACTATTAACTAATTAATTACCTTTTTCAGCCAAAACATGTTACCTTTTCTCTATTTTATAACTAAAATATCTCTTTAACTAAAATATCTTTTTTACAAATATATCATGGGTGGTTCTATTTAATAAATAATAATATTATAATACAAATAATTATCAATTACCTTTTTCAACTAAAACATATCATCTTTTCCCTATTTTATAATTCAAATTCCTTTTTCTAGAAATATCACGGGCAACATTAATTTCTCACTATCTAAAAACACTACGAACAATTTACTTTAGTGAAATAACATAAATTAAATTATAATTACTATATACTAATTAATTACCTTTTTCACCTAAAACATGTTTCCTTTTTAATTTTCTCTAACTAACACCTCACTTTTTTCAATTAAATCACGGCATTCTAAATTATAATTTTATAAGTACTTATAATTAAACGATTACCTTTTTGAATACCTTTTTCAGCTAAAACGTATCATATTTTCCATATTTTATAATTCAAATTCTTTTTTTCTAGAAATATCATGGGCAACATTAATTTCTCACAATCTAAAGACATTACGAACAATTTAATTTAGTGAAATAACATAAATTAAATTATAATTATTATAAACTAATCAGTCACCTTTTTTACCTAAAACATGTCATCTTTTTAATTTTCACATTACATTTTCTATTTTCTCTAAATAAAATCTATCTTTTTTCAATTATATCACGAGTGGTTCTATTTAATAAAATAAAATAACAATATTATAATGTTAATAATTAACCGATTAAGTTTAAGCTAAAATGTATCATATTTTCTAACTAAAATATCTCTTTTCTTTAAAATATCACGGGCAACACTAATTTTTCCTTTTCTTAAAACTTTACGAGCAATTTTATTTAATAAAATAACATAATTGAATTATAATTACTATAAACTAATCAATTACCTTTTTCACCTAAAACATGTTTCCTTTTTAATTTTCTCTAACTAACACCTCACTTTTTTCAGTTAAATCACGACATTCTATTTAATAAAATAAAATTATAATTTTATAAGTACTTATAATTAACCTATTACCTTTTTGAACTAAGATGTATTATCTTTTCAATATTTTCTAACTAAAATCCCTCTTTTCATAGAAATATAACGGATAACATTTATATATTTTTTTTTGCTAATTAACATTTATATAATTATTATCAAATCATCTCATTTAAAAATTTAAATCTCCAAAATTCCTATTTTAAAAAAAGTAAATCGAATTAATAAAACATATCATATAATATTAAAAGAAATCCGTGCATCGCACGGGTTTTAAGCTAGTAATTATATTATAGCACAAAACACAAAATATTGAAATACAATGGTGTACTAAACTTTGTGCTATATTTTAGCACACCTCAAAAAGTGAAAAAGATATGGAAATAGATAAAAACGGTATTTGAAATTGTGGGGTCCTTGGAAGTTAATTAAATTCGTATTCAAAATTGTGATGTATTTTGGAAGTTAGTGAAATTTGAAACAAGATATAGAACAAACCATTGGAGCCATGGTGTTATTTTAGCACCAAATACTTTTTGGTGCTAAATTATAGCATAATTTTTGGTGATAAATTATAGTAATAGCTCCATCTATTTTAGCACTACCATTCACGTCAGGTTGGTCATATTTGTACTTCACGAATCCAATTTACTGCCATACAATGATACAAATCATAATTTACGTGGATGTGATGTTATTTTAAGGATATCCCACATTTCTGTTTTAATAGTACTAGCCTATAATCCATAGCATGATTACTTGTAAATTTTTTAATTATATTTTATTATTAAAATTCTAAGTTGTATATATATTTTTAATATTAAAATAATATTTTAAATTTAGAAATATCATGAATTCAAATATTCTCATAATTCTTTATTTTAATTTTTACTTTAAAATACATACCTATATAAAATATATCATATAAAGATGGGTTTTTTTTTTAAACTTTGATGTAGTACAAATAGTGAAATTTATCTAATCATGTAAATCTTTTTGCGATTTCATACAAATTTATGTGTAATGTAAATGTTTTCTAGATTTTATATAATTTTTAATTATATAACTTATGTGGTGCATGGATTTTTTTAATATTTTTTATCTTATTACCCAAATTTTCATATATATTTTTTTACTAGAAGGAAATAAATTATAGAAGATAATAAATTATTATAATACGTATTTGATAGTATTTTAAACGATAGTATTTTAATTTTTAACTATAATATTTTGTTGATAGGAATTTTTGGGAGTAGTTTGTAGGATAATATAAATATATAATAGTATTTTATTGAAGTAAGATAATTTTTTGACTAGAATGTACTCCCTCTGTATCTTATTACTTTTCCCGTTTTGACTTTTTGTACTGTTCATTCTAAGCGATTGACTACTAATTTACGCATAATTTATAAGATGAAATATAGTCATGAGTGATCTTGTTAGATTCGTATTTGTGAGTACTTTAATACAGTTAAATTTTTATATTTAATAATAATACGAAATTGAAGATATTAACAATAAAAAATGTGTATCGGCAAACGTGATAATGATGAATGAGAAAAGTATTTTGGGACGGAGGGAGTATAACATTAAATGCTAGGAGTATTTTAGTAAAATATATATTTAATAAATGGGTTTCATGGGCCTGAGGTCATCCTCAGGGTTCTACCTGAGGTTAGACCAAATTTCAATACAAATTTAAGGGCTTTTTTGTAAATTACTGAAAAACAATTTATATTTACTAAAATGCCCCTGCGGGGCCCCTTATTTTATAGCTATATTTTGTTCTAACCTTAGGAGAGGTACCTGAGGTTATCCTCAGGCCCAGTTTTCTCTTAATAAATATATGTTGCTAGTGAGATTCGAACTTTGAAACATTTTAAATATTAAAAAATGTATATTCTTTTAGTATATTTTTTTTTTAAACTTTCTTTTAGTATTTGATCCCGCTATCAATTATCTATCTTAAAATTTAACGATTAATATTTAGTGTACCAAACTAACCAAGCAAATAAAGATTAGTTTACTTTTATGATAGTAATTGAACCTTAAAATTCTGGAAGTATTATATAAAATAAAATTATGTTTAATTAAAATATGTTATTGATGAGATTCGAATCTTGAACAACATTTTAAATATTATAAAATGAATATTTTTTTAATCTTAAATTTGATAGTTTTCATTTATCTATCTTAAAATTTAACTGTTATTATTTAATATACCAAATTTATTATTTAAATATTAGAAAATTATTTTTTTAAATCTTAAATTTGATGGTTTTAATTTATCTATCTTAAAATTTAACTGCAAATTTAATGTATGTATATCAAATTTAGAGTAACATAACCAATCTTGCTTGTTTGTAATAGTACAATATAGATAAGTGTTAACATAATGGTAAAACATAATTTATCATAATTAATATATCTTATGTTACACATAATAATGGTAAAGCATGTTGTCAACGAACCTAATGCATCCAGTCCGGACTTGCTTAATTTATCAACTTGCTTTATCCACCTAATATCTTCTCTTTCCATACTGTAGTTTTTTTTTTTTTTTTGAAATAGACGTACTTGCATTAATTAAACACAGGATAGGCACTCTTTGCTAACAAATGAGCAACACTATTCACTGATCTAGGAACGAAAACAAGTAACACTTCCTCAAAGTATTTAAGTAATTCTCTACAATCATCAACAATCGTATCGAACATCAAGCATCCTCGTTTTTCCTTTGTTGCGTTAATTGCATCTACTAAGATCTTGGCATCTGTTTCAAATACAATCTTACTCGATCTCCATCTCTTTGTCCAGGAGAGGGCTTCTCTCAAGCTCAAAGCCTCAGCAATTTTCGGCTGATACCCCACCTGTACTTTCTTACTGCTTGCTAGAATAAACTGACCCTTATCATCCATACTGTATGTTTTAAGATCTAGCGTACATATAAATAAATGGGTTCTGGTCCCTGATAATCGATTATCAGGGACCATTTATCCAACAATCAGTTTCCTGGCCGTTGGATCAACGATCCAATGGCCAGAATTTTAAAAAAAAATTGTTCATTCCATCCAAATTTTCCGCGGAACACTATTTATCCGCATAAATTTTCCTCGAAAGACTCTACCATTTTGCGAAAAATTTCCGCGGAACGCCTGTACTCAATTTCAGAGCAGGGTGGGGGGAAAAGACAAATGGGAGGGGGTTAAAAGACAATTGATTATCTGTCCTACTACTCCCTCCGTCCCTTTTGATTGTTAACATTTCACTTTTTCAAAACTTTCTGGCACGCATTTTAAGGTGCATTTTAAGGATAGTTAAATAATTTTTTTTAAAAATTTTCTTCTTCTGTATAAAAATTTAAACATTAAATTTTTATACAGAAAAAGAAAATTTTAAAAAAAAGTTATTTAACTATCCTTAAAATGCACCTTAAAATGCGTGCCAGAAAGTTTTGAAAAAGTGAAATGTTAACAATCAAAAGGGACGGAGGGAGTATTAAATTGGTGAATATAATAAGGGTTTGTCTAGTGTGTGCCCAAGGGCACATGCTAAGAATCCGTGCTTGATGAGTTGTCAAATTTTGATTAGGGGATATTTATGTGAATGCAGGGGGCCCATCATTATTAATGAAATCTCCATCAATCAAAATTTGACAACTAAACTAGTACGGATTTTTAGTATGTGCCCTTGGGCACACACTAGAAAAATCGATATAATAATGCAACCAAAGCTTTTCTGATGACTCTCACTTAAAGTTACATTATCTTATTACCAAATACTATATACGTACATTTGTTTATGTATGTAATTGTTTTCTTTTTTGCTGATTTTGTAATTTACATTTGGGCTGTCTTTTCTGTTTAGAAAAACCGAGACACATGAAATTAGTAAATTCTAAATCAAATAATTTGTGATTAATATTACATATCGTGAAATGGTTCTAAATAATATTCTCGAATAATACGTGCAGTGATTTTATTTGTGGAATTGATATGTATGTACGAGAGGTCCATCTCACTTATGAGAAAATAGTCAATAATATTCTAAATATTCAATATTTAGAATTTTTTTTGGGAACGATTTTGAGTACTCTAACCCTTCTCATAATTTATAGTGTATAAAATTATTCAAAATATTATACCTAAATGATATTTTCCTCACTAATTATGATATGTCTGAGGATTTGAATATGGTTAAACACGCTGAGATCGGTAATCGGTATAAATCGATTGAGGTACCGATTTAAGATTAATCGGGTAATCGGGGATTAAGCGAAGTATTAATCGAATATTACAATAATATTTAATATATTAGTCTAATTTACATTAAACATATCATTTTAAATAAATTCATAGGATTAATCGGATTTCAAAAATCGAATCGATTGATTAGCTTATAGAAAATTAATCGGAAATTAATCAGCTAAATCGAAAATTTTTAGAACGATGCACAAAATTAATAATCTACAAGGGCCCGATCATTATGTCTTGGTTGGTGCTGAGTCTAAATCATTATTCATCTTACTACATTAAACAGGACAGACAACTAGGGCACATGGGTAGGGTTAGGTCGGTTTTCGTTAAACTCCGACCCAACCTAATTAGTTCGGTTTTATAAAAATTCAACCCATTAATTGAAAAAAAAATCTGTAACCCAACTCTAACCCAACCCAATTACTTCGGTTTGGGTTGGGTTAAATTTGCTAATCGGAAAAAAATTGCTAGAAAATTCTGCACTTCGCAGAAAATGTTGTAGGAAATGTTGCAAAAGTAAGAAAGTGTTGCGGAATGTTGTAGAAAGTGTTGCAGAATGTTGTAGAAAGTGTTGCAGAATGTAACATAAGCCTGAAAGTGTTGGAGAGTGTTACAAAAAGTGTTGCAGAAAAGTTATATCGTACATAAATTTGAAGAAAATATGTAGAAAACATATAGAATATGTAGAAAATATGCAAAAAATTCTACAATTTATGTAAACGGGTTGGGTTGGGTTGGGTAAGGGTTAAAATTTGTTAAACCCTTACCCAAACCAATTAGTTCGGGTTTTTAAAAAATTAACCCGTTCAACCCATGATTTTGGATGATTCGGTTTGAACGATTAAAAATAGGGTCGATTTGGGTTGGTTTGGTCGGTTTTCGGAACCCATGTGCAGTCCTACAGACAACCAATTATCTTTTAATCCGCCGCCATTTGTCTTTTCTCCACACCCCGAAATTGAGTACAGGCGTTCTGCGGAAATTTTCCGCGGAATGATAGTGCTTTCCGCGAAAAATTTACATGGATGAGTAGTGTTCCGTGGAAAATTTATGTGGAATGGACGAAATTTTTTTTAAATCTTGATCCAACGGCCTAAAAACTGATTGTTATCCAACGGCCAAAAAATTGATTATTAGATAAATGGTCCGTGATAATCATTTGTAGGGACCAGGACCCTAAATAAATTAAGATCAGTGCAAGCCAGAAATGGCAAGTGGCTTGATTGCAGTTATAAAAAACTAATATACTCTAAAACATACTTATACGTGGCGGAAAAGGGAGACAATAGCTATGAGGTGTCACCAAATCAATATTATATTCTATTAATGGCAAATTAGGATGGATAATATAAACTACTCCCTCTGTCTCATTTCATCTTTCCTGTTTTGATTTTTTACACTGTTTATTTTAGACGATTGACTACTAATTTACGCATAATTTATAAGATAAAATATAGTCATGAATGATCTTGTTGGATTCATATTTATGAGTACTTTAATACAGTGAAGTTTTTATATTTAGTACTAATACAAAATTCAAGATATTAACGATTGAAAGTGTGCGTTAGCAAACGTATTTTTACAAACAGGAAACATATTATGAGACGGAGGGAGTACTATTTATGGTAGGATCATGGTTATAAAAATCGGTAATCGGTATAAATCGGTTGAGGCATCGATTTAAGATTAATTGGATAATCGGGGATTAATCGGAAGAATTAATCGGAGTATTAATCAGATATTATAATAATATTTAATATATTAGTCTAATTTACAATTAAACATATCATTTTAAATAAATTCATAGCATTAATCGGATTTCAAAAATTGAATCGGTTGACTACCTTACAGAGGATTAATCGGGTATTAATCGATTAAATCGAGTATTTTTAAAACCATGGATAGGATATATAATTAATGACATATTGTGCACCTCTTTTTAAATCTTTAATCCTACTCAATTATGGCACTTTTTTTTTTTTTTACGAAAGCAATTGTATTAACTTCAAACAACCAAATTACAGCCAGGACAAGTCCCTGAACTGATACTACAATCTGGAAAGAAACAAATAAACGAACTAACCAAATAGCCGTTTATGTTTGCAGACTGTTTTACATCATGAATTTTAAAATTCTTCGAAATAAAAAAGATTAGAGTGACTTCTCGATCAATCCAACCTGCACCAGTCTTGAAACCAGTAATATTGCAAATGACCTTCACATACGCACCACCTGTAGCCCAATGTTCAGAAACACCCCAGCTATCTACATGCCGAAAACCAGCTATAGACATGCCGAAAGTACCCCAGCTATCTACATGCCGAAAACCAGCTATAGACATGCCGAAAGTGAAAAATCTCATAAAATGAACAAATTTTAGTTGTGAAAAGTAAACTCTTGCAATATCCGACACCAGCTCAAATCTAATGCACGCATTATAGATCTCACCCAAAACCACATAAATCTTTTTCAAAGGAGTCAGGAACAAAACCCATACAAGCAACAAAACATACATCAACAACCCAAAAGGGAATTCGGCCGATTTTGCAAAAATCGCCGATGAATCGCCGATTTTTCAACCAAATCATCCGATAAATCGTAAATCGGTACCTCAACCGAATAGTCCCGATTTCCGAAATCTGCAACACTGTCAATACCTAATTAGATATTTTCCTATATTTATATTATATAATAATGGGATATATTTTAGATCAGATGTATGGTAAATTAAGTCGATTTATACATAATTTGTAATTTTGGTTTTAATAATTCTAGTGATGCACCACACACTTGAGCCGAGTTACCAACACTGTTTTTAAGCGAGTTAGCATATCACACCACTGACCGACCAAGTCTAACACCACTCATTGTAGGCGAAATCTCACTCCTAATCAAGTAGTATGGCTTAAAAAAGAATCGAACTCTTGAATTTATGATACACAACACAAAATCACTAAGATTCGAAGAAACGACTCAAGTTCACTCGCATTTATTTAATTTTGTATTCTATTTTTCTTACTAGTTAACAACATAAAGCAGGGAGGCGATAAATTATTAGATGCGGTAAACTAGTAAACTGGTGCACCACACTTTTGAACATGTAGCCACAAAGGACACACATCAATGATACGTACATGCGTGTATATATGAGTCCCATTTGCTCCAATTTTTAGATTTTCTATCACAATTCCCATATCTATCAACTTCTTATAATATTCTAAACCAATCTTGTTTAATCTCTAAACCTTTCTCTTATCTCAACCCCCACTCTTAATTAACAAGCCACCTCCCCAATGGAAACCAGTCCAAAACCTACCAAAAAGACCTCAGATTCAGAAACTACCAACAACAGTACACACCCAAAACCCCAAAGCCTGATTCCCTCAACATTCATCAACAACAACAAACACTACCAGCAACATCAACTCACATACAAAGAATGCCTCAAGAACCATGCAGTCTCTATAGGCGGTCATGCCTTGGACGGTTGCGGAGAGTTCATGCCTTCCACCGACTCCAACTCACTAAAATGTGCTGCTTGTGACTGCCACCGCAACTTTCACCGCCAAGAACTCGATGAAAATTACTCCACCAACCCACATTTCCTCGCCTTCAACCACCACCAACTTCCCTCATTCCACCACTACTCTCCACCACAGATGTTGGTGAAGCTGAGCACCGCGGCACGAGATGAGCATAAGCACCATGTTGTTTCATCTCCGGTGACTCCTACCGTGGAGAATGTGAGCTCGAGAAAGAGGTTTAGGACCAAATTTAGTCAAGAACAGAAGGACAAGATGCAAACATTTTCGGAAAAGCTGGGTTGGAGAATGCACAAGAGTGATGAACTAATGATTGACGAGTTTTGCAAAGAGATCGGAGTTGGTAAAAGTGTACTCAAGGTTTGGATGCACAACAACAAAACCACTCTTGGCAAAAGAGAAATTTCTAACACTTCCTCTGCCACTAACAACAATGCTGTTGCAACCGATCGATAACATTGGTTGCGGTCAAGACTAAAGAGAATGATTTTAACTGCCCGCGGCATCATCATTAACATGTAGTCATATATGTAATTTCTGTCATGATCAAGGCAAAATGATCTTCAGATATATAAATTTGTAACAATAATTAATAAATCTTCTGATGTTATATATGAGTAATATGTAGTATAACTAGTTAATTGGTAGCAAGGTGGTGGAAGATCAGAATGTTAATTGGAGAATCAAACTTGAAGCTACTTTTATATTAGTGCTTGCAGTATAAGCATATGTGGTTTTGAACTGATCATCACTTGGAATTATGGCTTTGCGAACAACATAAACAACGATTAACCAAATGTAAATTTCAATTTTTCTCGTACAAAACACGTAATTACATGAACGCGAAAATATTTATATCAAGTTATAAGTTCTATCACTTCACATGTACTAGACGGAGATGAACAATATAATTGTCAGAATATGGATTCACTTTCAAGCATACAAAATATACCGGACATGAATTTGAATGACCGGATATATATATACATTGCTCGATCTAATCCAGAATTGAAAAAAACTAACCAGCAATCTCGTTTAAAATAATGTAATTCATTAATTCGATTTATTTAAACGGAGCTTCTGGTGTCTGTTGATGGAGTTGACAGGTGAGAGCATCTAATAATATAATCGGCGGTAGATGGTGGATCTTAATTTGATGTGGATGTGGAATAGTTTAGATCCATTAGTCCTCTGTTCTGGTAGTTGATGCATCTTAATTGGGTTGTATAAATAAAATGTAGTATCATGCTTGCTTCCTATTTCCTTACGTACAGTACTCCTCCTTTATTTGTAATAATCCTTCCAAATAAAGTGAATCAAATAATTATATTATGATTTATGAGATGATCTAGTATTGAGTGTTCATCCTTTCTAGCTATTCGATTCTCGCCCTCGAGGTTTTGTTGGCCTATTTGATTTTCATGATTCTATGATTACATATATTTTGGAATGTTATTTATTATATTAACATGCTATTGATTTTGATGATGATATGTTCACATATATTTTGGCATGATATTTATTATCTTACATGCTCTTGATTTTGATAATAATGTGATTACATATATTTTGGATGATATTAGTGCTATACTAACATGCTGTAACAGGACTTTCAGCAAGCTATCTTTTAATTAGTAACACAGGAGTTATACGAAATCAGCAAGCTGATTTCAACTTTCAGCAAGCTGTTATGACATTCAGCAAGCCGTTTTTGGGAACACAGAAACTGTCAAGAACAAGTCCAGAAATATAAAGAGCTGCTATTTAGATTTAAATGTAAGGACTCTTACATATATATATTACGTGTATAATGTATATACTAAAGAGCTCAGAAATATCACAAACAAAACATTCAAGCATGGAGATACGTTAAACATTTCTTACACACTTTCACTAAACTAATAGCCCATACTCTTACACAACTCCACAAATGAAATATTCTCTGCAACCCACTCAGAAAAACTTTGCAGGAGAATCATTCCTTTACACACTCCCACGTTCTCAGCACACCAACTCAGAATTCTTTGCATGAGAATCATTCATTTATACACAAACCACATTTTTCATATATCCTATCTGAAAAACATCTCAACGGCTCTTTGCTTGAATAATCTGAACGTTGGACATTGCTTCTATATATTCTCACTTGTGATACAAACGAAAAGATACCACTGAACACTCCTGAATATCTTTCATATCGTTTATACACAACAACTGCAAAATCTATAAACAACATTCTTGAGCTCTAAGATATATCATACACGGTTTATATATATATATATAAAGAGTCATATTATTTGAGTTGTAATATCTATCAATTCAATCCTTGTTAAAGTTGTAATTATAGTTGTTGGATAGTAGTCTTGGGAAACAAGGGTTTGGTGAACTAGAAGCTAGAGAAGTTTGTACTACGGGGAGTAGTATAGTACTTAGAGAGCAGGTTCAGAAACAGGGTTTCAGCAAGCTGTTATCAACAACTGGGAATTGGTTTCACTGCATAACAGCAAGGGGATCTTGGTGATCAAGAAGTATTGTGCTCAAGGGGAACTCATTGGTCTATACAACAGGTTGTTCAAGGAACTAGAGGAATTCAAGAAGGGGGACTTCAAGGAATTCAGTGTTCAAGGGAGCAAGGCTGTTAGAAAGGCTTTGAGGTTCAAGGGACTTGTTTTACTCAGGGGGAGCAGTTCGTTCCAGCAAGCTGTTATCAGTAAATTGGGTGATATATTATTGGATCTTGTAATTGGTTTATTTATTGATCAATAATATATTCTCTTACCAAGTTGGTAAGGGACCAGGACGTAGACCATAGGGGATTAGGGGTCGAACCTGGCTAAAAGATCTTGTGTTCATTTTTCTGCACATTTCATATTGCATTGCATTGCATTAGTTAATATCAGCAAGCTGATTCATTCTAGTATCTATATTTCAGCAAGCTGAAATATTTCTGGAAGAATTTCGGTAAAAATAAAAATAGACTATAGTTAACCTAATACACCTATTCACCCCCCCCCCCCTCTAGGTGCATACTTTCAGGTTTAACAAGAATGGATCTTACCTATAGGGCTGCACAAAGGTACAAAACCGGACCGTACCGGACCGATCCGGACCGGACCGAATACCGGATTTTATTGAATTCATGGACCGGGGACCGGAACGGTCATAACCTGTCTTTGGGACCGGACCGGACCGGAAAAACCCGGATCGGACCGGAACCGAACTGTTTTGGACCGATTAGTTAATATTTTATAAAATAATAAATTTTTATAATTTAATTTTCATTATTTGTTGATTTATAAATTACTTGGAAAGTTAATTTAAATTTAAAAATAAGTAAATGTCATGTTATTTGTAAAGTAACATTAATTTGTAAACGTAATTATAAATTATATATAGTATGAAATATGAAATTTAATCATTTATACTATAGTGTTTATAAATACTATTTCATAATTTTATTATTTACCAATTTGGATCATTAAAATATGTTATGTGTGAATATTTAATCATTAAACTATATAATTTAAAATACAAAATAGTGTAAAATTAACTATATACATAAAATACGGTCCGATCCGGTCCGGACCGGGTGTTTTCAGGGTTTGGACCGGACCGGACCGGACCGGACCGAAGACCGGATTTTTTTAATTTTACGGACTGGGGACTTGGACCAGTAGACACGGTCCGGTCTAATTTACCGGTCCAGACCGAAAAGTTGTGCAGCCCTACTTACCTATGTTAAAAGAGAAAAAAAGGTAATTGTATAAAGGTGTCCGGTCAATAGCAAACATTTGATATTTTAATGTTTCACAGCAAATGATGTCCCAGCCGTTGGATCGTTGATCCAACGAACGATCCAACGGCTGGGGTTTAAAAAAAGGTTTACACCGTACCGTAGAAAGTTTCCGCGGTACGGGGTAATTACAAAAATGCCACCCTGTTTTCACATAAAAAATTTACTGTTCACCGTGCCGCAAAAACTTTATGCGGGCTGTGAACAGTAGGGCATTTTTGTAATTACCCCGTACCGCGGAAAGTTTCTACGATACGGTGTATTTTTTTTTTTAAACCCCAACATATTATCCAATGGTTGGGACATCATGTGTTGAGAAACAGTTCAATAGCAAATGTTTGCTAGTGAACGGACCCCTTATATAAAATATCTACTACATTGACTTGGTTCAAATTTGTGGTAATGGAACAGATAGTATGTTTGTATAAGTTTTTTTTTTTTTTTTAGAAACATAATTGTATAAGTTTTTTGTTTTTAGGTGTTGGATAAAGTTTTGTTTAACAGATATGTTTGTTTCGTCCTTTAGAATTTTTTTTTTCTGGAACATAGTTTATTTATCAATTAATAATGTAAATCCATTCTTGCATAAATCTCGAAAATCGATTCCAAGATAAGGATTAAATCACTAGTCAATTTCAAAAAAGTAAAAGTTTAAAATTTAAAGTTCATGTTAGGTAATCTTTAAAAAATTAGTTTACATATATAATTTTATTTGATGAAAGTTAACGTTTATCAATGTGTAATTCATAAATTTCATTTTTACATTCACATGTCAAAATTTTGTAAGTCACACATCACAATGAAATCCTCCGAACATATGTATTAAAAAAATTTCAATTTTCGTTTTAGTACTTTAAAGGAATAGTGAATTTTTAAACTCGTTCAAATTCGGCTTTTATGTAATGAAATGATATTAGAAACTTTGAATATGAATGAAGAAGAAATAATGATTAGAGATGATAAGTTAAAAATAGCTCAAATTCAATTAGGCCTAGCTTTGGAACCATAAATAACAGGTCTAATTCATGAGAATATGAGAAGTCTAGCCTAGGCTAGTGGACCCAGATCGAGAGCAATTGTCACACGTGGAGAACACCTCCACCCTAGATTAGAGGACCCAAGACTGATGACAACGTGAAACTTTAGCTCGGCGAATATTCCTATACCTGGTGTTGATCAATACTAAACGCCAATGATTGGTTTGTGCCAAACATGTCTGAGATGGCTCCTACACACTTTGACCACCGACTCCTCACTAGTAACACGTGTTCAGCATCCGGCAATTCAGGAGCCTGTACCCCAAGATTCAACGGTCACGAGTAAAGGTAACATACCCCTAAAACCTAAGTTAGGGTTATAAATACCCTAGAGAATAGAGTTTAGGGGTTGGTCATCATTACACACCTACACACATTTATTGCTTTTAAGATAATCGCTTGATTATTATCTTCCAAATCCAGCTCTTATTCTCACATCGGAGGCACCTCAGGGCCAAACCCCCCCTCTGGTATTGTTTTTCAGATACCCCACAATAGCTACACCACTTCCGAGATAGGAGTTAGCTAGCGAGAAAGTTCCCGATCAAGTTTCAGAGTTATCATTGGCGCTAGAAGGAGGGCGAACCTCCGAACCCCTTTACCTCGAACAAATCCACCAAGCTAAGTCAATCCAAGCCTTTGAACCCAACAGCCTCTTGTAGCCATGACTAGAGGAAGCAAGTCCATGCAACGACAAACACTTAGCAACCCCAGAGAAGAGCATCTCAACCCAATCCCGGAATAGAACCCAACCCCGATCCTGGAAAGAATCGGGATTGGGCCCGGGGACACTCGTGTCACCATTAAGGTGAACCAATATAAATACACTGATGTACCTCTTGCCTCAATGCACACGGAAAAACTAACGAGGGAGGATATAGCCGAAACAATATGAGCATACCGGAACCGTCCACCACCAGTAGCTGAGCCCGAACAAGCTGAGAACTCCGAGGGGTAAGGGGATTCGCACCGATCCCGGGCTTTGGTCTTTAACCGCCTTGGAAACAAGGGCGAAGGAAACCAGAAGCAGGCCCACAAAGCCCAAAGCAAGGCCAAAGATGATGAAGCTACCAAAATCAAGAGGTTGGAAGTGCTCCGAAAAAAATTAGACAGGAAGAGCAAGCTATGCTAGATCTCAGACTCCAAAAGCGCCTCCAAGAAGAGGAGGAAAGGATAAAAAAGTCAGGATCAAAGAGGACTCACAGAGAAATTAGCTCGGAGATCATCTCTGATGAGGATGAGCCCGAAGAAGATCAAGTACAAATGATCCATGAACTCTAGAGAAAAGTAAACAGTGACTCCACATTCGAGGTCCAGGACACCCTCACCCCCTTTAGCCATTCCCTTGAAGCCATCCCCAGGAAAAAGAACCTGAAACATTATAATTTTGACTCCTTTGACGGGCTGGGAGACTCGGAGGAGCACCTTAACTACTTTGAGCAGATAGCCTTGATATATTTGTACAATGACATAACCAAGTGCAGGTTCTTTGCCTCTACATTGAAGGGTAGAGCCCAGAGGTGGTTCAGCCGGATACCATCCTGGAGCATACACAGCTGGAAAGAATTTAGAGAGGCCTTCCTGTTAAGTCCAAAATAGTTTGTAGAAGGGGGGGTTGAATACAAACTATACCATTTTATCTAAATTGTTCTTTGGGTGTATATTAATTTTTAAACAATTTGATGCGGAATAAAACGAATACTGATATTTCAAGTTAAATATAAAAGTATATTAAACTTGATGGGGTGTGTCTAAATACACCATTAAAATTACAAGGTTTGATGACCAAACTAATTATTACAAATTCTATAGAAAATTCGACATGAACTGTTCTATATTTGTAATAAAAAGATCGAATGCTAAAAAGCTATTCGAGAGATAAGTTCTAGTGAACTTAATCCGCTAGATAGTTTCAATAGTACAAGTAAACTATTTCTATCGGTTTAGATTTAACAATACAGTCCAGAAATAATTTACAAGAAATTAAATGAAGCTCAGGAACTATGTCTCTTTGATCTTTTCTCTCTTGGCTTCTGTTTGTGAAGAAGTGTGAAGTTGTATGTTTGTCTCGTGTCTGTATGTTGCCTTCTGTCTCTTTTTATATCAACATGAGTTGATAATATCTTCTGCCACGATTATAACACTTAAGCAGACTATCAGTAGACTATCAAATGGCTTGTAGACTATCCAGGGAAACATATAGACTACCGGTATGACTATCAGTCCTCTTGCAGACTACCGGTGTGACTATCAGCCTTAGCAGACTACCCAACTCTTTTGCAGACTATCTGAATGACTATCCTTATAGTCTTTAATACATGAAATTCTGGTAGACTACCATGTAGACTTTCTGGTAGACTATCTCCTTAGCAGACTATGATTCTTTGCAGAATATGCTTTGCAGACTATCTCACAGACTATCAGAGATAGACTTTTAACTATAACACCATAGTCTAAAAACACTTTGATAGTCATTAGAAATCTATATTAATTATGAATTAATTAATTTCAATAATTAACTTAATAAATAAATTAATTCTTAAAGAATTAATTTATTAAATAAGTTAACTAAATACTTTAAATTAATTAAGAGAGAATTAACATAATTCTTTTTCTTGGCCATGCAGACTATCTTCTTTTCAGACTAGCTTATAGACTATCCAGCAAATAGACTATTGGTAGGACACTTTACAAGCTGAGTAGACTATCCATTTTATAGACAATCAGACTATAAAATAAAGAGACTTTCGAACAGACTATCAATTTAAATTAAGAAACCTGGCCATTTGTTTTTTCATTTCTTTGGGCATGTGGCACCACCTGATTGGTTTCTTTCGAAACAAAACCCACCTGCCCCTTCCATTGTTTGATTGTCGTAGGTTCTTTTAGATTAGCCCCGTAAAAATGCTTTTTGTCCCGCACAACTTATAATCTTTAATTAAAAGATAATTATTTTAGTCCAAAAATTATAAAAATAAATATATAATATTATTAGATATTTATAAATATAATTTTCTAAATAAATAAAATATTTATTAATATAAATAAATCATTACGCTCTAAGTTGCGGTCTCTTGAGGGTCTGGAATCGGACTCCTTTTGCTTAGCAAAAACTACATCAATTCCAACCGGGGTTCCAGCTTTACGAATATATCACTTTGCATTTCTTTGTGATAATTCTTTTACCTCATAGCCAATCTACTTGATAGTAAAATCCTTGTGGTTAATGAATTTAGCACTTCTGTTGCTTACACAATGATTTTCTCTTTGTATCAGTCTTGATAGCTTGAACCACTAAATTTAATGACGAACAACCACTGATTAATGTTGACACTCGATGCACGGTCTGGTTCATGAGTGACTAACCGCAATGACTGTTCTTCATATATTGACTTTAAAACTGTGGTTCCTGTCATCCTTTTCTTCACACTTTATTCAAACCTTTTCATCTGTATTCTGTCACAATAAGAACCTCTTGTCACTATAAATAGATTCCACTGTCTTGATTACTCCACTGACGCTTGATCAACTGAATGAACTTCTTCAAGTGTAGTATACCTCAAAACGGTAGATTGACTTTGTCTTCTTTTCTCTTGACAGTTAAGCATTTGAGATCCCTGTGACAGTACATATACTATTTACTATTACATTCTTGTTTAAGTTGAGTTGAATCCTCGATGTTTACAAATAGGGTAAACATATGACTTTCAATCTCTCCCTATTTGTTTGTTAGACATTAACATACAAATTCCTAGAGGATAACTAAACTAAAAACAAGAAGAAGATAAAGCATTAAAGAACTATAGTAAATAATACATTAAAAAAAATTTCTGGTTTAAATATAACATTTCCAGAATGTTAGTAGATGAAATGATAGATGATTGTTCCTCTAACACTGAACTGATCTTCATTAAGTAACTTATCTTCATTTCTTGACATATCTGCCTGATAACCCTTTACATCAAACATTAAATATTATCAGCAGATACTTGGAAATTCTTCAGTGGTAAAGAATATGACTTGTCAACCATATACTGAATAATTCTTCTTTGTCGTTTCATACTTCTCTCACTCCTTTTGTCTACCTACCTAAGGTGATATGTCCACTCCTTATAACGGTGAATACTTTTCATCTCCCCTGACAAGGTTCCATCTCCCCCTGACAAGGTGAATACTCCCTCTTTCTAAGGTATATCCTTTTTCATATCTCTCCCCCTTAGATAGAAAATCTCCCCCTCACTAAGGTAAGCTTATACTCTCCCCCTTAGTTGAGTATCTCTTACTAAGGTAATCTTTGAGTATATCTTCTTCAATATATCTCTCCCCCTTAGTTGAGTAATCCTCCAAGCATTCAATTATAACAACATCCAATTAAATTAGATGATACCAAATATTCAATTATAACTCACCTCTTACCTTTAGTACAACAGTTTCTTCATACATCTAACATTGACTGCTGGAATAAAGTAAAGAAGCTTTGCTTGTGTTGAAAGATTTTTCATGAAGACTTCCAGAATAGAAGTATGTAGACTGATCAACTTTGCCCCTTAGATATTATAGAATGGCCTCACTATTGATCATCCTGACAACCAAATCTCCCGACAATTTCATTATATATCCCAACTCTTGTAAGTGAACTTTGTTTGGGGAATTGGGAATGGGATATGGTGTTTATCTTTCTTCCTCACTGTGAGTGTGTGATTCTGTTTCGTGTACCTCACAAGTGTTTTACTCATCTCTCCACACATATCACTTAAAATGAGTGATGTCATCTCTCATCTCTAAAGTGTTTACACTCATGCTCACTAGTGTATCACTCTTATCTCTCATAGCTCCAACATCCATGTGTACCTGCAAGAAAAATTCACCATATCCCCTTCTAGAGAGGTCACTGGTGGTGCAATGGGGTTTCGCAAATCCTCGATCCTCGTTGGACTCGTCAAACGAATCTGAGTCATAATCTACAAGTTGATAAAATTTTCCCTTTTTGTGGGTTTCAGAATTGGATTCTGAGAAGGTAAACAATGAAATCAAAACTTAGAATTAAAATCACGTTTCCTTCTAATGTCGGTGAAGATTAGGTGAATATGAATCATAGTCAACAAGTTGTCGATCCGCACATATGTCGAACCCGATACCCGCAGGATCCAGAGATGTTCCCTCTGGGGAGTTAGATAATGATCTTGTTGAATTTTGCACTGAGATCAATACCATCTCTCGAGGTTTGTGAAGACTCTTGGTTCATTGAAGAACCTTGAACTTATAATCCTAACCGTAATATGGTTGGAGTACAAGTTTCCGTCAATTCATCCTTAGTGTGTGCAATCTCACTTTGTGCATAGGAAGTATTTTAGTTTGTGTATGAGGTAGTGACTTACCAACAAATGCCCTGGCTGACAAGCAAATTTCAATAGACTCATCCTGTTGAGAGAATGAATCCAGAGACTATTTTAGTGCCATTTTCAGCTCTGCATCCTTTTGGGAGAATGCAGGCGAGCTTACAGATACCTCAAGTTGTATACGACTATTCTCCTTGAGAGGTAGAGCTGCGGGTTTACTATCCCTCACATCCTTATTTGCTGCATCAAGTGCAGTTACTCCCTTATTGACCTCTATTCTAATAGGTTAGTTCCACTTCAGGGGTAAGTTAGGATGTGTTTAGATTTGGATTTATAGTCCGGGATAGAAGTTGTTGGGTTTACAAACTCATGACTTTTATGTGAGAAAACTTCCACTAGGAGCTGAACCTGCATCACATAGCAGTAGAGCAATATAGAGATAGAATGCATTTACAACATATTAGAACATTGAGTGAGAACATATGCATTATATCATGTGAGAGAAATGATGTGCAATTGTGACTTCAAAAAGTTTTACAATATAAGCAATCACAACTGTAGAAAGATTGAGTTTTATTTTTAAAAACTATTAATGTGCAAGAGTTTGTATTTATGCATAAAACAATGTATTATCATGTCTTTTAATGAAAACTAGGTCGTTTTAATTTTTAAAAGACACAAACTCTTGACTTCGCAGTAATTAAAAAATATTAAATATATACTAACACTAATGATTTGTAGATAAGCAACACTTACTTAGAATAAATCCTAAGTAATATCATCAGAGCTAATATATAAATCTCAATTAGTTTACAATAAAGTATTAGAGCAACCAACAATTGTTAGTAGCAAATATTTTACTATTTGATAACAACTGTTAGTATTTGTCAAACACTTTAAAATGCAAGTAATTGTATTTGTGATTACTTTATCAAAATTAAATTATGAGCAAATAAAACATAGAATTGCTTCAAATCATAATTTAACTAAGATAGAAATAAACACTGGTAAATACTAAATATTCAATGATGACAATTGTTAGATAAATTCAATTCAATGAAGATTGAGTTATTATATTGGAGACCAATTGACCTAATGAATATTAGCATCTAACTACTTATGACTATCATTCACTGACATTCATAAGTACGAGGAACTGGTTGACAAGAATTGTATAAGTTCTTTAGATGTAACATTTTAAACTTATGACTTCAAGGCAACTCCTCGATAATAACAATTGTTAACTCCTAACAACTGCTAGTTATAGACAAACTTGGTTCAATAAATAAGACTCGATTACTAAAGCTATCTTGTCTGCAATCTTAGAAAAATATTCTAAGTCCAATACACCTTGATCCATTGTATAAAACATTTATTATCAAAGTGATTAAAAGCTTGCAAATAAGCATAAAATTTATTCCAAGTAAATGAACTATGGTCTCTTTAGATATTACAATATCCATAGTTCTACTTAGAGAATTTACACACCATGTATAGTAGTATGAGTGAATTGTAAAAGATATAACAATGATTACTTAGAGGAGTTCTAAGTGATTTCACTCATACCAATACATCTCACAATTAGTTAGTAAATAGAATTCTAGCTAAATATCATTAACTGATATAAGTCAAAACTTCAGTACAACCAATTGTCAGAACCATGATATTAATTATAGTGAATTTCTGAAAATGGAGCAATGATAAATTCACTAGAATTAACATCTCACAACTAATTGAAGACCAACACAGATTAGGTCCAAATTAGTTATGTTGTATATTTATTTTAATAAATATGAGGTACGGAGCAAATACTTATTTTGAATTGCTTCAGGTTCCATAGCTCAAATTAATCAAAGTAAATAATCAAATAAATAAATACTAAATCTCTATGAGTTAGATTTTAGCATTTAAGTATTTAAATTATCCTTAAATAATCACCATTGAAATATATTGCAATTATACACATGGAAATCATTCAACAGATAATTCTCAACATGAGATCTGGATGTAAATAAGTTCGTAAGTCCTTTCAATACGGACAATTGAATACTTATGAACACATTTATGAATTGCTTACAATGAATTCACAAGTCCTTTCAATAATGACAGTTGAATACTTGTAAACTCAATTAAGAATTATTTATAGTAAAATCACAAGTCCTTTCAATACGGACAACTGAATACTTGTGAGCTTACTTATGAATTACTTAACAGATGGGATTTATAAATCATATAGCATTAATAAAATACCAAGTTTACAAACCAATCTTGAAAAATTAATTTCATGAAGTGATTTAGCAAACATGTCTGCAAGTTAATCTTAATTAAAGACATGCTCTCGAAATAATTGATACCTTATGCAAGATGTTTAGTCCTTGAGTGTTCCGCAAAGTTGTTGGAGATGAATTTGATTCCTTGTCTTCTCCTACTTTTGTACAACTCATTTGATCTGTCTCTATGCAACAAAACATGTCAGAACTGATGTCTCTAGGGTACCATCTCCGCAGATTTGGGTCCAACTTAATACATCTGAAAATCAATTGTAATAACTACAAGAATAGATTCTCTAGGTTCCACTTAGGGCCTTGCACATTTGCATATTGAGAATATAATATGTGTGTAAGTGATCTAATAGCAATTGAATAAGATAATGAGCTTATGATTCCTCTATATCCTGATTAGGTCCTAATTAATAGATCCTGAACTAGTTGGGTTAAATATCTCTAGGGTACCATTTCCTCAGATTTGGGTCCAACTTAAGATTTTTGATTACCAACTTGTTAGGTCCAAACTAATAGGTCAAAAGCTAGCTATAATGGTGTGTTGGCAGAGAGTCTTGACAGGTCTAAAATCTTATGAACAGAAAAAAAGATCCTTGACTTAATTTTATTGTCATCATTCTTTTGGCTTACTAAAGTAAATCAAAAGAAATGCAACTTTACCAACATCACAACAGCAAATATCTTGATACTAATTTATAGTTAGTAGACCAACATATAATATAATCAAGATATCATTACACATATATATCATTTATGTTTGTGTCTAAAGATGTAGAGAGTTCTATAAATATGACACCAATTGTTAAAAGATACCAACTATTAAAGATTGATACCAAATGATAAATTATAGTTAGGGTGTCATACCATGTCTTCCATGCTTGCTTGAGTGATGATACCAGTTCATACTAACCTGTAGAGATCTTCAATTATCTCAACAACCAGGAGTGCACTTGTTCACATTCCTCTAGCATCCAGATTCAGTAGGGCCAGATGTCCATTATAATCTTGAATGCGCAGCAAGTGCTTGATATCCTTAAGTCTTGTCACTGGTGCTTCTTGTTAGATATACCATTTGATCAAATTGTAACCTAGCATCCAGTTTGGCTTTGTCCTTCATAACAATGCCTTGACATCCAGTTAGACTTCTGGTTATCCTTGTACCAAATAAAACATTGTTGTTTGGTCTGGATACCAGCTTCCCTTCAATCTGCCTTTTTTACTGATTGAGATCATCTTGCATTGCAATCACTCAATCTGGATCTTTCAGAGCCTTTGTAGCTTTCTTATTTTCTTCTAAAAGAAAACTAAAGAAATAATCATTTGTACTTGAAGCTCTGCTAGTCTTTTACTTCCACCATTAGGAACACTAAGAACTAGGACAAAGAATTAATTGAGTCAACAATCTTTGTCTTGGCAGACATGTTCTCATAGTGTCCTATGATTTTCAATGTGGTGTTGAGTTGACTGGTTGATCCTTCATTGCTCCCCCTAAGCTGTTGCTGGGTTTACATGAAGATTCTCCATGTTTCACATTGGTTGGATCTGAATAATCATCACCTAAACCATTGATAGCTGGGAGCTAGAAGCTGTTGAACATCACTAAGACTTTCAATCACCTTCTGTTGATTAATAACATTCACCCTGTAGGCTGTAGACTCCATTGAGTAACCAAGAAAATTATCCTCTTGAGCATTAGCTGATTGCCAGGATGCTCACTTTCATTTATCATTGCAAATCAATTTCCTTCATAACTTGTGGGGTCTTCCTATATTTCTTACTGATCAGGGTTCGATCATGTCAGTAGCAAACTATTGACTCCTTCAGCATTAATACTCTTGAAGGTGCAGAAATCATCTAGAACACTAATTGATAGGTCCTGTAATCTGGTCTCCAAGTTGTCGTAGTCAGTTTTGCTTCCTGCCAATCTTCTAGATGTGATCAATCACCATCAGTGGTGTCTTGTCTTCAGATTGTCTGAACAACAACTTGTTTGTTGAGAGAAGTCATCAGTCATCACCACTAAAGTATATTTTTCTTTGATGTAGAACTTCTGTGTGATGCTTATTTGACTTCCCTTGATGACATGCCTCATAATTTCATTTTTCTTTAATTCCAGATGAGGTAGTCACCTTTACTGATTCGATTTCCATGAAAGAATCTCTTGATTTTATGTTTAAGTCTGAGAGCTTCTTATGTCATAGCTAAGCTATTGTCTGATGAAGCTTTAGATTATACACTGTTGACTTCACCTTGCCTGTGGACTCCTATTTGATGAAGTTTTAGATAAGACACTATTGACTCCACCTTTGCATGAGTTACTCTTGCAGAGATTCCAGATCAGCTACGAATAAGTTTCCTTTCCTTTATCCTCGAATAGCAAGCTTACCATCTCTTTTGGGTAAGATCGGACACTTCTCTTTGATAGATTTATAATTGTATGATCCTGAGAAGTGCTTGGGACCTTCCACATGAGAGGTATTATTACTCACAACATTCCTAGCTATTGAATAGCCATGACCCTAGGTCATACCCTTGCTGTTGTCTTCAAGGGAAAACCACTTGGCCTGTCTTCACATTCACATCTGAGACATATGAGGTGAATCATATTCAGAGATTGCTGTGAAGGCAAGATATTAATTATGGCAAGATATTAATTATGCTCTTCTCATCATCATCTGATCCATCCCAACTCTTTCCTTCAGCAAGATAAGTTCTGCGCTGATGCTTCTGTTTCATCTCATTTAATGAATCCCTATTCATCCTTGTCTATCAGAATTCTGTACCATGTTGCACACCTTGATAGTTACTTATCACATAAAGCTTTTCATAACTGCAACTATCATGTCTTGTTCTTTCCACCATCTTAGTCTTGTAACCACCTCTTGAGTTGAACTATATCTTGAAGAGTTTCTGCTTCGGAGTAGATAGGCCTGATCCCTGGATACAACTTTAGTACTCTTTCTGAATTAGTAACTCTTCATGTCTGTTCTGAGGTTCCATCATTAATTCCTGACTGAGATGTCTTCAGTCTAGTCCATACTCAAATCTCCTTGATTCCATTCTTCTAAAATCTCTATTGATTTCTTGAAAGATATACAATTGGTACAAACCACTAAGTGTTTTGGATTTATCATTGAGGAAATCCACTAAGTGTTTGTATATCACAGAATCAATAGAGTTAATTCAAATCTTCGAGAAAAATTCTATCCACTAAAACCTCTTCCATTCCTGCTTCTGAAAAACCAGTGAATTCTATGGATATAACTTTGAAGAGCTTCCACAAATTTTTCTTCAGTAGGTAGAAATTAATTTCATTGAAAAATGCATCTTTTTCAAAAGATTCAAATCATCTTTGACAACCCGGAGGAATCTTCAACTAACAATCTTTTTAGAACCATTGGCTTAGAATAAATTCAAAATATTTAAAATTCAAAAACTTCAAGGACTTGAAAATTTTTGAGAAATAAAAAATCTGAAAGTAAGTTCAAATTAATTAAAATTCGAAATTAGAGTCAAATTAATTAAAAATCAAAAAATCTCAAGAAAAGAAAATTTTTTTAGAGTTAAAGAATCTGAAGTGAAAATAAATTCAAGTTAATTAAAATTCGAAATTATCAATAATTAAAAATTTTGAAAATTAAACAATTTGAAAATAAACTCAAGTTTTTTTAAAAATCAAAATTTCCAAGAATTAATCATTTCAAGAATTAAAAAATTCGAAAATAAGTTAAGATTATTTAACAATCAAAAAATCTCAAAAATGAATATTTTTTAAGGTTAAAGAATTCCAAAATTGAGGAGTTGACTTTTTGGTCTAATACCAGATTTAATTTCTGTATAGATCAACAAACTCGAAAACCAATTGGAGGACCACAAAAATAAGGATCTTGATATGTGCGTCAATCAAAAGGCTCTGATACCAATTGTTAGGTCCAAAATAGATTGTAGAAGGGGGGGTTGAATACAAACTATACCATTTTATCGAAATTGTTCTTTGGGTGTATATTAGTTTTTAAACAATTTGATGCGGAATAAAACGAATACTGATATTTCAAGTTAAATATAAAAGTATATTAAACTTGATGGGGTGTGTCTAAATACACGGGTACAAATTACAAGGTTTGATGACCAAACTAATTATTACAAATTCTATAGAAAATTCGACATGAACTTTTCTATATTTGTAATAAAAAGATCGAATGCTAAAAAGCTTGTTAGTTACAGAGGCATGCCTGTACACATCTAATAACAAGCCTAATTGTTTGTAATGCTTTGCATTACTTACATGACCTCTTAACTGAGGGAACCTCTAGTTGTAGAGTTTCTGTTTGTATTGTACTTGTAATAGGCATCAAATCCTAGTTGTGTGACTGTACAAATAGAGTCTAAAATAATGCTTGAAAGAAGTTCCATGGTTCATGCCTCAAGCAAGGAGTTAGAGACTACCAAATAATCACAGTTGGGATTTGAAGAAATGAAGAAATTTGCCTAAGTACCAATTCGAGAAGTATACTTGTCTATTCGAGAAGTCCAGCATTCGAGAAGTCAGAGATTCGATATCTCAAGACACTATTAGATATCTCTGAATACACTGTTCGATATCTCATTCGATATCTCAGTGATTCGATATGTCTATTCGAGAACTCAAGAAGTCAACAAGTCAAGATGGTATTCGAGTTCTCAAAGAGTCAACAAGTCAAAGTTCCATTCGATATCTCAAAGACTCAGAAAGCTATTCGACAACTCGAGGATTCGATAAGTCAAATGCTCTATTCGACAACTCAAGGAATCCTGGTGAAAAAGAGCTATTCGAGAAGTGGTTCGATATGTCACTGTAACAGTATTCGAGAACTCAGAGTTATCGATCAAGTCAATTCTAGTTCTCGAATCACTTACTTAGTCACTTCTCGAATACATTCTTGGAGACAAAATACTGAAGAAATTGTACAAGTCAGAAACCTGCAACAAGCCAATGCACTTTATGGACCACAATCTGTAACGTGCTCTGGAAAGCCTACAAGGAAGCTTGGAGAGATATAGAAGAGACAAGGAACTAAAGAAGTGGATCTAAACAGGCTTTGCAAAGTCAAATCTGTAACCGTTTGGACTCTTACTCAAAAAGGATAGACAGACCAGAAAGTAATTTTGTTTAGCTACCTTATTTGTAGTAAGCAGGCTGTTTCCATGTTCTATAAGGACACAGCCTCACTTCATAACTTTGTAACTTTCGTGAGTCAAGTTTTTCATACACTGTAAGCTATATCTCTCTGAGAAAAACGAAGCTGAGAATACTACCATTTGTATTCACAGATTGTAGCAACCTTTATCTAATATACATTAGATTAAAGTGATATTGTGTCTTGTGTTGTTTACTTATCCGCACCTTAATTTCTGCACACATACACACTTATCAGCTACACAGACTCAATCAAGAAAAGTTCAAGAATCCATTCACCCCCCCCTCTGTATTCTTTTATCGTGTTCAATACTCAACAAGTGGTATCAGAGCGGGCTGTTTATTCAAAAACAGAGAAACGATCATGAGTTCGAATACACCAAAGACTACAGGAACAGTGAAGGTCCCTAAGTTTGATAAAGAAAACTTCAACCTCTGGAAGATAAAGATGATGTTGTTCATCAAAGCCTCTCATCCCTTGTATCCTGAGATTCTCAAGAATGGTCCTTTTGTTCCACAACAAGAGATACCAGAGAAGACTGTTGGAACCCTAACAATCCCTAGAACTTATGAGGCCAAGGATCCATCAAAGTGGACAGAGTCAGAAAGGGAGAAGGTTGCTCTTGACAGTCACCTCATGTTGCTCATCATTGATTCCATGGATATGTCAATGTTTGCAAACATTGCATCATGCACATCTGCTAAAGAGATGTGGGATCACATTGAGGTGTTGTGTGAAGGGACTGATGAGGTTAAAGAAAACAGGAAACAGATACTGGTCACACAGTATGAAGCTTTCATGGCACAGCCCAAGGAAAGCATTACTGAGATGTTTGAAAGGTTTCACAAGCTAGTTACTGAGTTGCAGATGAATGGAAAGGTTTACAGCACCAAGGAGTTAAATATGAAATTTCTGTTGTCTTCACCAAATCATCTGGAGCAAAGAGTCATTTCTCTAAGAGAGAGAGATTTGAACAAAGTCACCTATGATGTACTCTATGGAGTCCTAAAGACTCATGAACTTGAGTTGCTTCAGAAGAGGGCTATCCAAGCCAACCAAGGTAGGATGATAAACACATCATGTGCCTTGATTGTCAACAAATCCATTCTGGACCTAGAAGCATCTACAAGTCAACTGAGGATAGAGGAGGTGGCAGATGATGAAGAAACTGAAGCTGGGGTAAGTGAACCTGTTGAGGAAAAGGTGGAAGAAGAAGAGGAGTTTTACACTCTGGAAGAACTTGATGGGATGGAAAATACTTCATATGCTTTCATGGCCAGAAAATTTCCAAACATCAGATTTAAAAGAAATCAACCCTTCAAACCCAAAACCCAAAACCATTCAGCTTACAAGAACAAGGCACCTGTGAAACCAAACAGAAATAAATTCAAAACCGGTTATGTGGATAGGTCATCTGTAAGGTGTTATAGATGCAATGACCTAGGGCATTTTGCCAGTGAATGCAAGAAGCCTAAAAAGAAGGATAGAGATTTTCTTGAGCTAGAAGCTAAGTATGAGGCCCTTCTGAAAAAGCAGACACATGGTAAGGCCTACATAGCTGAAGGAAAGTGTTGGGATGATTCTGAGAGTGATGAAGAAGAACAAGAATTCTGCAATTATGCCTTGATGGCCAACTCCAAGGATGACTCATCTTCATCTGATTCTCAGGTACCATCTCTCACTACAATAGACATGTCTGTTTCTGAATACAAATCCATGATTGAACAATTATCTGTTGAAATGTTTAATATTCATACTAGTATGACTGCTGCTAATGAGGAGATTGCTAAATTGTCAACTAGAAATGAAGTATTAACCAAAAAGAATGAGGAACTTGAGCTAACTGCTATGCAAGTAGAAAACCTTAAGAAAGAAGTTGAATATTTAGAGAACAAGGTTTTGTGTGCTAGCCAAGTAGAGAAGGCTCTTAGGGATGAATTAGCTGAGAATGAATTCAAACTTAAAACTTTCAAGAAATCATCTGGTTTAGTGCAATCCTACTGTGAGAAAATTGAAGCTAAACCCAAAGCAGCTATTGGACTTGACTATGACTCTCTCAAGCAAAGGAAAGGCTATGCTGTCATTGAAGAGGACACAGCTGTTCATGAGAAAGTGCCTCACATTTTGAGAAAAACTGAAAATCCAATTTTTAAGGAATCAACATTTGAAATTGATGAGGATGCCTTACTCATCAAACAAATGTTGAATGATGAGGATGAGGCACAATCTAGTGAACAGCTAGCATCCTCTAAGGGTGAGAGTGTCAAGTCAAAGACCAAGAAACCAGTAGTTGATAGGCCAAGACCTAAGAAGTTTGTTAAGTTTGTACCAGCTGGGAAGAGTGAATCAGAAAAGGAAGTGACTAAAAAGAAACAGAACAGAAATGGCAAGTTAGGGATTAACAAGGATAACAACTATGCTTATATGCCTAATGCCCCTAGGAAAACTTGTCAGAACTGTTTCAGTACCAATCATCTAACTCATGCATGCAAGAAACCTGTTGGTAGTGTGTCTAAGCCTTTCTATGATTGTTCTGTGCCTCTAAGACATAGAGATGCACCTTTCTGTGATAAATTTGACTGTATGCCATGCAATATGAATGTCATGACTAGTTGTTTTAATTTGAGAAGGCAGTTCATTGATGGTTGTATCAGTCACAATTCACACACACACTACACAAGGTCAAAGTCTTCAAGTCCTCCTAAAGCTAGGAAGGTACCTTTGTCACCTAAGTCTGAGACCTCAGGTTCTAAGACTTCCAACAGTGACAAGAAGACTGACACTAAGAAAGTTAACAAGCATGTTGTTTATGATAAAACTGTCTCTAAGTCACATGGACCCAAACTAGTTTGGGTACCAAAGGAGAAGTAATACCTTTGTGTTTGCAGGGCAAAGAAAGTGAAAAGAAGGTCATGTGGATTTTGGACAGTGGATGCTCAAATCATATGACTGGTGATATGGCCCTGCTATCACAGTATGAGGAAAAGGCTGGCCCAATGGTTGCTTTTGGAGATGACAGCATGGGTAACACATTGGGATATGGCAAGCTGAAAGTTGGAAATGTCATCATTGAAGATGTAGCACTAGTCAAGGGGCTCAAGCATAATCTGTTAAGTGTTGGTCAGTTTACTGATAGAGGATTCAAGGTGAATTTTGACAAAGATGAATGTTTGATCACCCACAAGAAGACTGGTGATTTTGCTCTATCTGGAGTAAGGAAGGGAAGCCTGTTTGTAGCCAATATGGACTCTGCAAACAAGGACAAAATTTGTTGCTTTTACTCAAAAGCATCAAATGAAGATTGTTGGCTGTGGCACAAGAAACTATCACACCTGAACTTTAAGGCCATTAATTCTCTAGTCAAAAGAGAGTTAGTGAGAGGCATGCCCACACTTGAATTCTGCCAAGAAGGAGTGTGTGAGGCTTGTCAAAAAGGAAAAATGAAGAGATCAAGCCACAAGTCAAAGACAGTGACATCTGTAACCAAGCCACTACAACTTATCCATATGGATTTGTTTGGGCCTGTCAACATAATGTCACTTGGAAGAAAGAAGTATGCCCTGGTAATGGTTGATGATTTTTCAAGGTATACATGGGTAGAATTTCTGGCATCAAAAGATGAGGCTCCACAAGTAATCATTGAGCATATAAAGAAAGTTGACAAGGAAGCAAAGGCAAACGATGCAAGTGTGATTGCATTGAGAAGTGATAATGGAACAGAGTTCAGAAATGCCACACTTGAAGCATTCTGCAAAGAGAATGGTATTTCTCAACAATTCTCAGCTCCAAGGACTCCACAACAAAATGGAGTTGTTGAGAGAAAGAATAGAACTCTGATTGAGGCTGCTAGAACAATGTTACTTGATGCAAAAATGCCTACATGTTTTTGGGCTGAGGCTGTGAGCACTGCATGCTATATTCAGAACAGAACCCTCATCAACAAAAACACTGGAAAGACTCCTTACAACTTGATGACTGGAAAGAAGCCTACACTAAAGTATATTCATACTTTTGGAAGCAAATGCTTTGTACTTAAGGACAATTCTGAATATGTTGGGAAGTTTGATGCAAAAGCATTTGAAGGAATTTTTCTTGGCTATTCTATGGAAAGAATTGCATACAAGGTTTATGTCATCAGTCAAAAGAAAGTTATGGAAAGCACAGATGTAACATTTGATGACAGCAAGCTACCTGGACTAGAAGAAGCCAATGATGAAGACAAAGATCCATTGAAGTTTGATAATCTAGATGATTCTGATGAAGAGACTGAAACTGGAGTTGAAACTCAAGTTCAACAAACTCAAGTGAATGATGATACAAGAGAAGAATTTGTCCCAATCAATAGTGGAGAAACAAGCATCCAAGACACACCTGTGAGTAATGGCAACTTCACAGGGGGAGGAAATGAGGATGATCATGATGAGGATGATGAAGCAACATCAAGAATGAGAAATCAGGCTGAACATTCAAGGAAATGGGATAGATCACACACTGCAGAGCAAATCATTGGAGATCCTAATGCAGGAGTAAGGACTAGGAGAGCAACTCAAAATGAGTGCCTCTATGGATGTTTTCTATCACAAGTTGAGCCTAAGAAACTTGATGATGCATTGTTGGATCCAGATTGGATTATTGCTATGCAAGAGGAGCTGAACCAATTTGAAAGGAACAAAGTATGGGAACTAGTGCCTGCACCAAAGAATAGAACCATTGTTGGAACAAAATGGGTTCTGAAGAATAAGATGGATGAAGATGGTGTAATAATAAGGAACAAAGCAAGGTTGGTTGCAAAAGGATACTCTCAACAGGAAGGCATTGATTATGATGAGACATTTGCCCCTGTTGCTAGATTGGAAGCCATTAGAATATTCTTGGCATTTGCTGCTCATTCAAACTTTAAAGTTTATCAAATGGATGTCAAGAGTGCATTTCTAAATGGAGAGTTGGAAGAAGAGGTTTATGTGCAACAACCACCTGGCTTTGAGGATCCACATTTCCCAGAATTTGTCTACAGATTGCTTAAGGCACTGTATGGACTTAAGCAAGCTCCAAGAGCATGGTATGACACTCTATCACAATTTCTTCTTGAAAATCAATTCACTCGAGGCACATTGGACAAGACACTGTTTTACAAGAAGCATGGTGATGATATGATCCTAGTTCAAATCTATGTGGATGATATCATTTTTGGTTCTACAAATGAGAAACTGTGTGAGAAATTCTCTAAACTCATGCAGAGCAGATATGAGATGAGTATGATGGGAGAGTTGACATTCTTTCTAGGGTTGCAAGTCAGTCAAAGGAAGGATGGTATCTTTATCAGTCAAACCAAGTACATCAAGGATTTATTGAAAAAGTTTGACTTGGAAGATTGTTCACCTGCCAAGACACCCATGGCCACTGCCACTAAGTTGGATGAAGATGCTAAAGGCAAGAGAGTAGATATCTCAGTCTACAGAGGCATGGTTGGTTCTCTACTCTACCTCACTGCAAGTAGGCCAGACATCATGTTTGCTACATGCTTGTGTGCAAGGTTTCAATCAAATCCAAAGGAATCACATTTGATTGCAATAAAAAGGATCTTTAGATATCTGAAGGGCACTCCTAACTTGGGATTATGGTACCCTAAGGACACAGGGTTCAATCTGGTTGGCTACTCTGATGCTGATTATGCTGGATGCAGAGTGGATAGGAAAAGCACCTCAGGAAGCTGCCAGTTTCTTGGACAAAGGTTAGTTTCTTGGTATAGCAAGAAGCAACAATCTGTGTCAACTTCTACAGCTGAGGCTGAATATATAGCTGCTGGAAGTTGCTGTGCTCAAGTGCTTTGGATTAGAAATCAACTTAGAGATTATGGACTTGTGTTGGAAAGAATTCCAATCATGTGTGACAACACAAGTGCAATCTCTATAGTTGCCAATCCTGTCAATCATTCTAGAACAAAGCACATTGACATCAGATATCATTTCATAAGAGAACATGCAACTAATGGAACCATTGAGTTGCATTATGTCTCTACAGATAAACAACTAGCTGATATATTCACTAAGCCATTAGATGAAGCCACCTTCACAAGGTTGGTAAGTGAAATTGGAATGCTGAATTCTTCAGATTCTGGCTAAGTGAATACATCAATCTAGATTGTTGCAGCAGTAAACACTTACTTTATCTAAATTCTCAATATTTTTGGAGTAAGTGTTGGCTGAAATATGATTTATAAATATTTCAAATCTGTTGCATATGTTGAAAATCATATTTTTATTAACTTAAAATTTCTATGAAATTTTGAGAAAATCACTATTTAATTTGCTAGGATATTTTTCAATGAATATGTCTGGTAAATTTTTAAAAGATAGTGAAAATCAAATTTTTATGAGTGATGGGTATAGTTCGATAAGTCAGACTTCTCGAATGATTCACTATTCGACATCTCTAATAAGTCTCATTAGAGTACTCTTGAGTTCTCGAATAGAGTCTTTCTGAGATATCGAATAGAGGAATTCTTGACTTCTCGAATATAGCAACTGAGTTCTCGAATGATTGAGTTCTCGAACACTATATTTGAGTTCTCGAATCATTTGAAAAGGCTGAATTCTCGCTGAATTTTAACCGATTTTGGATTTTTATCTAAAAATTTAATTCACTCATAAAAACACATTTTATTTAATTTAGAATTATTTCTAAGTTAGATAACTGCCAGCTGTGAGTTTCTATCTGCTTGAGTTATCGATTAAGCCATTCTTGACTTCTCGAATAGTTGTTTTCTACTTCTCGAATGCCTGACTTGTCGATACAAAACAGTTTGCTAATCGACAATTCAAGTACTTCATACTTATACAATCTCACATCTATTCGATTCATTTCATTCGATTTCTCAAGCATCTACACTCTCTAAACCCCTGAAACCCTAACTGCGAAAAGCCAAATTTCTTCTTCAACCTTCAATTTCTTTTCTCTCTTTTATACAAATGGCAACAGTAAAGTTCAACACCAACTTCATCGCTCTAACTAGTGATGTTGAAGCACCCAATGCAAACTTTAAGTGCTTTGTGAAATGGATGGCTGAATCATACATCAAAGAAGCACTCTCTGCCAATCCAACTCTATATCTCGATATTCTGGAACAATTCTGGAATACTGCTATTGTGGAGGTTGTAGCCCTGGAAAATGCAATCACATCCTATGTCATCTACTGCAAGGTTCAAGATAAGGATATCACTATCACTACTGCAGACATGAACCAAGCACTAGGACTACAACAGGAATCATTTGATAGAATGGCCACTACTGCAGAGTTGGAGGAATTCTTCGAATTCATAAACTACTCAGATGGGATTAACCTTGGAAAGCTAAACAGAAAGAATCTGAGAAAGGAGTGGAGCTATGTGTTTGCAACTCTTCTTCAAGTCTTCACTGCCAGGAAATCAAGCTTTGATCAAATCAGTGCACCTGTGCAGCAAATTGGATATGCTTTGGCCTATGGAAAGAAGATAGATGTTGGCCAAATCATACTTCAAGAATTATATGGGAGACTTGGTAAGAACACAACCAAGAGAGGTACTGATATTTTCTTCCCTCGCTTTATTCAATCTGTACTTAATTATAAAAATGCTTCGCTGATTGAATTGCCTGGGATTGATAAAAATAAAATAGGCTATCCTAAGTCCATGACCAAACTCATTTTTGGTAACTTGGAAACTAGGAATGATGTGGATGTAAGACTGAACATAACTCCCCATATGGAGAGTTTGTTTAAGACTTACCCCCACAACATGCCAACATTTGATGCTAAATCTAAGTTAGCACAGCCCAAGCAAGTAGAACAAACTGCTAACCCAGGGCCTGCTAACCAACCCTCTCAACCAAACACTCTCCCACATACTGAGCCAACTGCATCATCCTCTCAAAAGGGTGATGTTAGTAAAAAGAAGAGAAAGGAAGTAATGTCTGCACCATTAAATATCTTATCTGAAGCAGCATTAGCTGTTGAATTAGGGCTAGAAAGTGAGGAACCTGAGTCACCCTTACAAAGGCCAAAGAAGAGGAAAACTAAGACCACCTCTTCAGTCACACAAATGGCTGAAGTTGTAAAATCAGGGGCACACAGCTCACTAGGTGTATCCTCTCAACAGGGTGCACCTATAGAATCAAGCATTCTCCCCAATGCACCTTCTTGTATAGAGTCTGCACATGGGAGTGATAAGGCTGGCACAACACTGAGTGGAGAGCACATCACTTTTGAAACTCCCTCTATCTCTCAGGGGGAGTTGCCAAAATCTACTCTAGAACACACTTCTCTTCCAGAATCTAACTCTGAAATTTCTTTGGAACCTGCAACTCAGGCAACTGAGATGCAAGGTATTGATCATCAAGAATTCTTTTCTCTTGATGAGCCAATAATTTCAAGTGACTCAGTGCATGACACTTTGTTCACCACTCAGAACCCACATTTAGATGGTGAGGGAATGCATGCTGAGGCATATCCTAATGACACCATCACAAACACAGAGGTTCCCCTAGTTTTTACTAGAGACTCTGTGCCTGTGTCAACTGCTGGTGTAATTCATCCCACTTCTGTGGTGACATCAGTAGTAGAGTCAATCCATCCGGTTACAGAAGTTGCATCTGTAACTGAGGAGACTAGCTTGCCTAGCTCTAGCTCTGACTTTATGTCAAAATGGCTGAAGCCTGTGCAACATGACAGTGCTTCAGGATCAGGGTCTGTTCCACAACAATTGACGGTTGAAGCACTTCAAAGCTTAATTGTGGATCAGATTCCTGAGTTCACAAAGATTGCTCAGCACCTTCTCACTGCAGACATGCCCAATCCAGACTATGAGGCTATTCTGTTATGCCATAGGGATGATGTGGAGGTGCAGAAATCTAAGATCATTGATGATGCTGAGAGAGATGGCAACATAGATGCCTGGTTGCAAGGAAAATATGATATTACTCTCGATGAAGCACTTCAGTATCTCAGGGAGGAATACATCACTTCACTGGGCTCCAATGCTAAATCCCTGTCACCTGGTGAAGTGTATGAAGCTGTCAATGACTCCTACAAGGGTTTCCTCAAGGCTGCACACTATCTTGGCAAAGGAGTAAAAACTGAAGTCAACAGGGTATGTGATAAGACAGCCACTTCAGTAGCAGAAGTCAAGAGGGCCTTTGATGCTAAATTTCCCCACTTGGACAGTGTGCTCAAGGACATCAAACACTGCAACTCTACATGCATTAAGGTGGACAATGGGTTGGCTGTGCTAAAAGATGCTGTCTCAGGTCTGGGTCATCAATTTCAGAATCTATCTGGCCAGACTACAGATGCCAATGCCATGCTGAAAATAATGTTCAAGAATCTCTATGGAGATAGGCTGGTGACTGATGTTCCTGTGCATGAAATGTCTAAATATGAAGTGAAGAGACTGCAGGAACAATCTCTATCTGGTTTCAAGGCCAATGAACTCTTCACTAAGGTCAACACTCTTGAGCAAGAGGTAGCTACTCTCACCAAGACCAATGCTCATCTCACAGAAAAGGTTGCATTGCTAAATGATCAGTTGGACACTCAAGCATCCACCACAGCTGATGTCCTTCTGCATCAACAATCCATGTTAGCTGCAATGATGAAGCATATGGGGCTCCCTCTACCTGATGAATCTTCAATCCCAAAGGACATCTCTACAGCCTCTGTGCCTGACAACAAGCCTAAGGGGGAGAAGAAGGCAAGGAACTCAAATTCAAAGGGGGAGCCAAAGAGGGAGAAAGGCATAGTATTCAAAGAAGGTGGACAACAAAGGGCTACTAAGTCTCTAGAAAATGTGCCTGGCAAGGGAAAAGCCAAAGTAGATGAGCCTCCATCTATCTTGCCAGTTGTCACCTTACCAACTGTGCACATCACTACTCCTGGAGGACAAAAGCAATCAATAACTACCACAGTGGTTGCAGGGAGTATGCCATCTGACAAACCTCAAATTTCTATAGCTGAGAGTGCCAAGCCTGTAGAAGTCAAAGTTGTTACTGAGGCCAAGCTACAAGAAGTTGCTAACTCCAATGTCTATCATGATAAAGCCTTCTTGGAGTTTCTGAAAGCCATAAGGGAACAGGTTGGTGACACTCAGTTTTATCTGAGGGAGGTGAAGAAGCAGATAGACTACATCACTGTCATCCCCAAGCAAGTCAACAATTTATGGGTCAAGGAGATAGTGATGGTGTCCAAACTAAAGATATGGCATCTAACATACCAGATTCTACAAGACTTAAAGCACTCAGAGATAGATGCCATACTAGAGCTCATTGAGAAGAAAAATGACAACAGCAAGAGTCTGTTTGATGACTTGAGGAATGGTCAACCTACAAGGCTACCAGAAGTGATCAAGAAGCCATGGACAATTATCTATCAGTCTGGTACCAGAATTGAAGATATCAAGCAACTGGTCATTCCTCATGATCTCACCCCCAGAAATCACAGACTGATCATTGCTATTATTGATCAACTTCAGAAGAAGGTTGGAGCCAGAAATGCTGAAGAAATTGAGGCACTGCATATCCTCAGAACTTATATTGCAACTGGTGGAATTCCAGAGATGGCTCAACCTAGGAGAAATAAGGATGATGATTCTGAAGACAAAGGTGATGGGAGGAGAAGACATCAAAGGAGAGATAAGGGTGATGAAGATAAGAAGAAAAAGGGGGACAAGGATGAAAAAGATGATGACCAGGGTAAGACATATGTGAGAAAGAGTGGAAGACAGCAAGCCTTAGGCATTGCTAGCAGTAACCTCACCACAACACAAGACTCTAAGTCTAGGGTGAATACTGTTAGTAGTGACCTAACAAAATCTACATCTATGGCTTCTGCAACTGTCTTACCATCTCAAGAAAAGAAGAAGATTCAAGTCAAGAAACCATGTGTATGTTTCAGAAAGCAATCTGCTAATGGAATACTACTATGGTCTACCAACCAAGGTCAAAGATTTCTGCCAAGCAACCATGTCAAAAGGATAAGGTTTAAACATACTGCAAGGAGAGTGAAGCTATCCAAATCTAGAGCCCTAACAATCATTCCAGGATTAAAGCTCCAGCCACTTGATGAAGACTTTGATGAAGAGCAACTGCTATTTCTAAGAGCTCAAAAGATATGCTATGCTGCAATTGTGGATGATCACCTTGTAATCAAGTACACTGATGGGAAAGAAATGAAATTCAAACAAGGGGGTTGTCAACATTGGGGTAAATTGTATGAGATAGAAAGAATCATTGCATTGCTGGATTCTAAGGACAAGGTGGAGAAAATATGGAAGCTGGAATTGATTGACTTTGTGAAAATGAAGAAAGACTATGCTGAGAAGATAAGGAAGGGCTGCTATGAGAAATGGTTAGAAAGGGAGAAAGAAATTGATAGACTGGAGATTGAAGCAGAAAAGCTAAGGGCAAAGGGATTGTGTAGAGTTCAGTTTGATCCCTATGTGGTGAAGTATAGGAGGAGAAATGGAGATAATGTCAATATAAGAATGAACCTACTCAGTCACTATCCTGTCAACATTCTGAAGCCAGTGCTTGAAGATTTCAAAAACTCTATTATGATTGAAGAATTGGATGCTATGACAGAAATCATGAGAGCAATAGATGAGAATGCAAGGAAGGAGAAAGAAAGGAAACAGAAAGCATATGATGATCTACAAGCCAAAGCAATGGAGATGCAATCAAAAGAAAATGGCTAGTACCTCATCATACTGTAAGAGTATTTATCTTGTAATTTCATTTATGTGTTCAATCAAAATACATACCTGTACTTTTAAAGTTTTATCTTTATGTATGTTAGGCTTGTTATCAGACATGAAATTGTGACTAAGGGTCTCACTCACAATTTGGGGGAGATTGTTAGTTACAGAGGCATGCCTGTACACATCTAATAACAAGCCTAATTGTTTGTAATGCTTTGCATTACTTACATGACCTCTTAACTGAGGGAACCTCTAGTTGTAGAGTTTCTGTTTGTATTGTACTTGTAATAGGCATCAAATCCTAGTTGTGTGACTGTACAAATAGAGTCTAAAATAATGCTTGAAAGAAGTTCCATGGTTCATGCCTCAAGCAAGGAGTTAGAGACTACCAAATAATCACAGTTGGGATTTGAAGAAATGAAGAAATTTGCCTAAGTACCAATTCGAGAAGTATACTTGTCTATTCGAGAAGTCCAGCATTCGAGAAGTCAGAGATTCGATATCTCAAGACACTATTAGATATCTCTGAATACACTGTTCGATATCTCATTCGATATCTCAGTGATTCGATATGTCTATTCGAGAACTCAAGAAGTCAACAAGTCAAGATGGTATTCGAGTTCTCAAAGAGTCAACAAGTCAAAGTTCCATTCGATATCTCAAAGACTCAGAAAGCTATTCGACAACTCGAGGATTCGATAAGTCAAATGCTCTATTCGACAACTCAAGGAATCCTGGTGAAAAAGAGCTATTCGAGAAGTGGTTCGATATGTCACTGTAACAGTATTCGAGAACTCAGAGTTATCGATCAAGTCAATTCTAGTTCTCGAATCACTTACTTAGTCACTTCTCGAATACATTCTTGGAGACAAAATACTGAAGAAATTGTACAAGTCAGAAACCTGCAACAAGCCAATGCACTTTATGGACCACAATCTGTAACGTGCTCTGGAAAGCCTACAAGGAAGCTTGGAGAGATATAGAAGAGACAAGGAACTAAAGAAGTGGATCTAAACAGGCTTTGCAAAGTCAAATCTGTAACCGTTTGGACTCTTACTCAAAAAGGATAGACAGACCAGAAAGTAATTTTGTTTAGCTACCTTATTTGTAGTAAGCAGGCTGTTTCCATGTTCTATAAGGACACAGCCTCACTTCATAACTTTGTAACTTTCGTGAGTCAAGTTTTTCATACACTGTAAGCTATATCTCTCTGAGAAAAACGAAGCTGAGAATACTACCATTTGTATTCACAGATTGTAGCAACCTTTATCTAATATACATTAGATTAAAGTGATATTGTGTCTTGTGTTGTTTACTTATCCGCACCTTAATTTCTGCACACATACACACTTATCAGCTACACAGACTCAATCAAGAAAAGTTCAAGAATCCATTCACCCCCCCCTCTGTATTCTTTTATCGTGTTCAATACTCAACAAAGCTATTCAAGAGATAAGTTCTAGTGAACTTAATCCGCTAGATAGTTTCAATAGTACAAGTAAACTATTTCTATCGGTTTAGATTTAACAATACAGTCCAGAAATAATTTACAAGAAATTAAATGAAGCTCGGGAACTATGTCTCTTTGATCTTTTCTCTCTCGACTTTTGTTTGTGGAGAAGTGTGAAGTTGTATGTTTGTCTCGTGTCTGTATGTTGCCTTCTGTCTCTTTTTATATCAACATGAGTTGATAATATCTTCTGCCATGATTATAACACCTAAGCAGACTATCAAATGGCTTGTAGACTATCCAGGGAAACATATAGACTACCGGTATGACTATCAATCCTCTTGTAGACTACCGGTGTGACTATCAGCCTTAGTAAACTACCCAACTCTTTTGCAGACTATCTGAATGACTATCCTTATAGTCTTTAATACATGAAATTCTGGTAGACTACCATGCAGACTTTCTGGTAGACTATCTCCTTAGCAGACTATCATTCTTTGCAGACTATGCTTTGCAGACTATCTCATAGACTATCTCACAGTCTTTCAGAGATAGACTATTAACTACAACACCATAGTCTAAAAACACTTTTGATAGTCATTAGAAATCTATATTAATTCTGAATTAATTAATTTCAATAATTAACTTAATAAATAAATTAATTCCTAAAGAATTAATTTATTAAATAAGTTAACTAAATATTTTAAATTAATTAAGAGAGAATTAACATAATTCTTTTTCTTGGCCATGCAGTGTAAGAACCCAGATTTTTGGTAGGAATTAAAACTTTTATTATGTATTAGTGTAGAAATGAATATTGGTTACGACTACGATGTAACAGCGGTTCTAATGAATGAATATAGAATGGATTCGGATTCCAATGTTTATATACCATGAAGAATGCTAGTGGTTGACAACATCGATAAGAATAATCTATCTCCTAGGAAAGTAAGATATAAAAATTCCAAATAGGAGAATTATTCTCATGTCATCCAAATCGATATCTGTTATTAGTATAGTGGTTCCGTGAAAGGGTTAAGGAACGCTCGAAAGAGGACAATGACATTTTTCTAAATATAAGGAATAAAGAAAGAATAAGTGATGAATAGTGTTTTTGGTGGAAATGAGAATATTATCAGATGACGCTATATAGAAGTATTCAGAACGGATTTCTGAGTTCGTATTCATGATCCAGGGGCGAGATAAGTGTATGTAAACGATGTCGGATTCAGAAAAATAGCACTTTTATTTTCTCCGAGATTTCCCTGGACACTGAAGGATTTAAGGATTTAATAATGAGATTTGAAGAATTTAAATTCAAAGATTCTAAAGGAGGATTGAGAATGATGGTATTATTATTAAGAAGGTTTCCGGTAAAACCCTAACTAGAAATCCTTGAGATATTCTTTCGAACGATCAATGAAATTGAGCAATAACCGGACAAAAGAGCAAGCAGGAAAGCAAGAGGTATGCATGTGCAAGAAGAAATATCTAGTAACCATGTCGTTACATAAGTAACTAGGAAACTTAGCAAGTAAACCACTTAGTTAGTTTGATCATCTCATCCAACCACAAAAATGCAACACATGTCTCTCCAAATTACATCAACCATGAGCAAAGCACTTTAATAAAGTAGCTTTATGCTAGATATTATCCTAAACATCAATAATGCAAGAGATTGGCCAAACAAACACAAAGCAAACTCCATCTCTCCATTTCCTTCCAAACTGCCCAGCAGAAACACTCTCCAAACAAAAACTCATATCTCCATTTCTATCCATTCTATGATCACCAAATTTTAACCATAGCTTCTCCACTCCATGGGCAACATTCGTTTAAAATTTCAGGGCAATATAATGAGTATAGCCTAGCCAAATCTCCTCCCCAAGTGAAGAAACCGAACTGTCCAGATTCTTGAGAGTTTCTGTAACGATTTTCAAACGGCCATATCTCCCTCCTTTCTCAATGGAATTTTGTGTTCTTTAGCTTTTTGGAAAGGTATTGAGATTCTCTACAACTCTCCTTTAGGAGCCTCGTTCAGAAAATCATGGTAAGGTCCCCATTTTTGCAGTTCTGTGAACGGGTGAATAGTAACTTCAAGAAACTAACTTTGTTTTTCTTGATTTCTTGGATGATCTAAGCTTGGTTAAGGTTATACAAGGGCTATACAAGGCTTATTAAGTTGTTATACACATCAAGGAAGGTATACCACTTGAAACCATAGATCTACTTTAAATTTATGGATGTTCTTGGTAGTTGTTAGATTAGTTATGAATATGATGTTCTTATAAGCATGATTATGAAGTTTGATTAGTGGATCTAAGTAATATGACGATATGATGATTGAGTAAGTGATCTTGGACTGTTAAGATGAGTACTATGTGTGTAAGATTTATGGTATGCCCGTTGTGGCTTGGTTGTGATGCTATAAATTTGGAACGATCGATTTATAGTCGTCGTAATGCCGAAATTTCGTTAAACCCTTAGCATTCGTGCATAATCAGTAGCTTTAGGTCGCCGAATTTGATAAGAATATAACATGTCCTTGTAGATCTTGAGTCATAGATCGTTTTGGCATGAGAATCGAGGTAACGGACTTACGGTTTAGGAGTTATGTCCAAAATCGTAAAAGTGGTTTGAAACCGTAAATGAAAGTTCGTAAATGAAATTGGAATCCCTTAACCTGACTAATTCAGTGGCGAATCTTGGTAATTAAATATTATAGATAAAAAGGAATGTGTGAGAGAAAACCTCATGTCAAAAAGATCGTTTTCCGATTTTATACAAATGTTCGAATCGAGGTTAAGCGCGAACGAACCCCTTAAAAGTCGACTTGGTTATAACTTTGGTAAAGCACTTAGTAAACGGGCTTAAGTGTATAATCTTGGTTCGTAATCGACCGACCTTAGAGATTATACGACTTAAGTGTATGCCAAGTGTAAGTATGATGACATATCCTAATAACGAGCAAGTGTCGGATTATATCAGTGGTAATAAGAATTACACTAGAGAGTGAATAATCGAGATAACTTGAAAACGTGTTTTAAGAAAAGTGCCTATTTAGCCTTTCAAAATATTAAGTGATTAACCTCGGATATTGTGACTCTTTATAGATCACCGGATTGACCGAGGCACACTACCCCTACAGGATTACCAGGCAAGTTTCAAATCCTTTTTAAAGGTTGTTGTTGTGAATATCTATATATGCTTTCTATTATACATATGCCATAGCATGCATGCCTACTTTCAAAGTCATATTGATATACTTGTTCCCTGAATTATTGTTGGCTTATAAGCTAGATAGTTAATATATCAGTTATAAGCCGGATATTGCTAAGACCCTTAGAGAAGAACATATGAATCTTATTCGTTGAATGTAGACCGGGAGTCAGTATTTCTTGATATATTGTGATTATTTTCGGAGGAAAATATTTGAGTAAATATTTTTCCATAATTTGGTTGACGAATATTATTATGAATATTCGTCTGAGATTATTTATTTAGTGAACATTGTTTCAATTATTCATTTGAACTTTATTTATGCAATGAATATTATTTTTCAATATTCATTTTAAGTTGATTCAATTATCGAATAGTATTTCGAATATTCATTTGATAATTTTTTCTTCAATAAGTATTATTGGTTTGAATATTAATTATTTATTCAATGAATATTATTTACAATACTCAGTTAAAGTCGATTCATCTATCAAATATTATTTCGAATATTCCTTTGGAATTTATTCATTATTTATTTATTGAATATTCTTTCAAATGTTCATCTAATCATTATCTAAATACTATTTTGAATATATTCATTCGAGTTTTAATCATTTGATAAGTATTATTAACTTAAATATTCATTAATTTTTTTATGAATATTATTTGCGAATATTTACTCGATGATCATTCTGAGTAATATTTGATATTAAGATTATTCCTGCAATATTTTTGACTTAATAAATATTCTCTGAATATTTATTCAATTCTTCTGACTCGTTTTAACAACGACTCACTTCATTCAAATATTATCTTCGACCTTCGATCATTCTGTAAATTATTTCGGAGTTATATTATTACTAATACTTATATCAAGAAAGGTTCTCAAAATTCCATTCATGATTCAAATCTGATTTTCAAATTATAAGGGAACCTTACTTGAGAAATGTTATTTATCTTGTTGACTTCCCGGTCATAAACTTTTTGAAACTATTCTTTTCACTCGCAACTTGGTTGTTGTTTATCTATTAAATCTTGTGTACCTTCTCATCATTCGAGGGGTAAAAATATTGGAACAAGTTGGTATTCATTAACAAGCAACAGCTTGGGAAATATTGGTGAATCATCCTTTCCAAACTAGATACAACTACTTTTTGGAGTCCTATCAACAAGTATTATACTTGGGGAAAGAGGGACGAACTTTATGTTTCAGAGTTATGGATGTTATTTGAACTAGGAGACGCGTAAGTGGCCGAGTGGCGCCGGTCCAGCAATGGCCCAACCGTTGGCCAGGAGTTCCAGAGGGCGGGCGATCCGTCGGACCTACCTTCTACATGTAGAGAACGACTGATGAGATGCATGACATACGACTGATCATAGTAAACATTAGGGCATCTGGCGCGGCAATGCTGCCGTATTAGTTCATGTTTTCCCAGTTGGGAATTTTATGCAACATCATCACTGTTGGTAGAGTTGGTAAAAGTGTTCATAATTGGAATTGCAGTGTTTTTCTTGCAAGTTCCTCTTTCATATAATAATGATAATATCTTTCTTATCTTTTACATAGCAGATATTTTCACGAAGTAAATACTTTGAGTTACCTTGTAACGTCATCTTTTACATTATATTGGCACTCTCTTCGTTAATGCATGGCATATGGCTTAAAAGATATTTTAAACTGTTATATATTATCACTGTTCAGTTGTATTATTGTTGGTGGGCTATTGCTCACCCTTGTTTTATTTATCTATATCACAACAATAGCTAGACCTCATGGCCCGCTCATGGTGTAATCGGTGCGAGCAATTGATAGCCGTCAGAGGATTAACCGTTGAAATCATAGCTGCCACAGCTGAGTAAGAAGCTATTGGTAGGCTAGTGGTTAGCATTGGAGTATAAAATGTATTTATTTATTTGACATATGTAAATGGATGGCAAAGAGCATGTTATATTTAATGAAAATTCTTTGGGTTGTAAGAACTCGATTTTGTGATTAATAAAATTTTGGAGTTACTCTGATTTCATCTCTGGGACTATAACGGGTGTGTTTCATGTTGTTATTTTGGGTCAAAAGGTTATAATATTATTTATGTTGCTTTTGTGGATGGATATTAAGACCGTAACGACCAGATCCTTGACCCCGGATCTGGGGGTGTTACAGAAATGGTATCAGAGCGTACGTTATAAACCCCAGAGATGATGCGACGTTAAAACAATAAATTCACTAATATAATAAGAACTCTTGCCAAGTTCATAGTCGGACTACTTAATGTAGTACTGACATATAAAACCCCTATGGGAACTCTTAAGTATCATGATAGTAACTTAGCTCGTTCTCGTACCTGCTAGTAAGGCGACAGACCTTGAGGCGTACGAGCATCGGCACGATGAGGCTTGATTATAATCTGACGATCGGATGGTGGATTCAATAGAGTACCCTACTGAGGACCCGGAAGAGGTTCCAACAGAGGAGGAGAATCCTGTCAAGGATAGGGAGCTTACCCTCGAGGAAATGAAGGCTGCAGCCAAAGAGACTGTCAGGGCTGAGATTATAGTGCTCAGAGAAGTGAGCGTAGAGAACTGAGATATTATAAAGAGAATTAAATAGGCATATTGGATTCATAGCCGGACTGCCGGATGAAGTACCAGCAAGTAGGACGAATTGGAAGGATTACTTGAGGTCTTATATGGGGATAGATAAAGATCCTTAGAGACCTTCAGATTAATGAGAAAAGAGTTAGAGTTGTACATGATTATCAAATATGTTGATAGAGGACGGGGAGCAGAGTCTCCAAGAACAGTTAAAATAGAGGCAGCAAGTGTCATATCATCGGATAAATGGATTAGTGTGAATATTGTTAAGGGTAATTCGCCATGAGAAGGTAGATTTTATAGGTTAAAATTTACGAGGCCAATTGAAATTGATGAGGTGGTTTTCTTCAGTGAGATGTCTATTTTATGAATGGATCAGCTTAGAAAGTAAAGATAGTGGAAAGTTATTGACTGAATGGATAAAGTTACATAAGGAAGTAGTAAGCGAGGCAATGATCTCAGAACCTACAGGAGGAAAAGACCAGTAAGTCAATGGTAAACTCGTAGCGAGACTACTTTTAGAGACTAAGTATAAGGTTATTTTAACTCAGTGGAGTGATGAACTAGAAACATTGGATGCATGTGATTCAATGGAAGATTAAATTCTTTCTTTTCCTGGAATGGATTATAGTAGTTACATTAGTTTACTCCGAAGCGGAATCATAAATGGATCGAGTATCACGATCAGTGGTTAGGAGGTAGTGTAGAATGTTTTAAAAACGTGAGATGATCTTCCTGGAGTTAAAGAGGAAATTGGTGACAACCCAGAATTGGTGTTGCCTAAGGGGAAAAGGAAGACGGTGTAATATATTATGATGCATCTCGTACAGGTTTAGGTGGCATCAACTACTAGGACGAATATGTATCGGGAAGATGTGGCATGTTTCAGTTGAAACTTTTGGATTTCTCTCCTAGGGGAGGTATATATTTGGTTCCTTTCCCATGGTTAAACTCCCAACTTCATCATTCCATTGTTATAACTGCTTACGGTTCGACCCGCTCGGATGTTCCTAGAACTATCTTTTAGGTATCGAAATGAATCTTCTTAGTGTTACCAATGGGCGGATAGATTGACCAAAATTTCCCTGATTCTGGGAGGAAATTCGACGAATTTTTGGCAAACCTTGTCTTTCTGATTATCAGAAGATATCACTAAAGAGAGTGGAAACTGGAGCGAACCTTGCGGATTGGGTAAGGTAGCCGTTATATGGGTTAGTAGACAGACCCTGATTATTACAATTGATTACAAAAATAAATTATTAAATTAAGATTAGACGGAAAAAAGGGAAATGTAATTAAGAAACAAAGCCAAACTGAGAAATTCCGGGATTGACTTAAATGGAAAGGCTGTTACGCCAGAAGTGTTAAGCTTACGCGGCATGTGGAATTGATAAGAGTAGTTGAAAAGATCAGAAGGAGTTTAAGAATACATGACCAGATAAATTAAATTCGCTATGGTCGAGGGAGGCACCATGCCGGAAATTTCTAGAAAAGTAATGCTATTAGCTAACCCCTAAACTCATATATTTTAGTGTGGCCAGTTGGGGCCATGTCATAAAGGATTGTCAAGTGAATAAACCAGCAATGTCAGGACAAAGCGGGGGTGATTTAACCAAGCGCCGACCGCGAGAGCTTTTGGATATAAAGTGAAGTACTGTATATACTAGATTATGAGTAAGAATAGAAGTACGGTGCATTGAGACGCATGATGTTGGGATATTACAAATACCATGGATGTATTATGACTGAGACAAATGAGCAAGCTAAGTGTATAGAAATGGACAAAGTTTGTTCAGTATGATACAGAAATTTTGTCTGAAGCTAATATTTTTTATGAAACCAGTAGGTACTAAGAGATTTACGTGGAACACGACCAATATCTTCCTGAACATCCTTGCTACCATTACCGAACTCCGTAAGAAAGATAGATAGACATATGTTGTCTTTAGAGGGCCATGTAGACTGGCATCTGCTTGAAAGAAGAGGTTAGCGTTAAGCTATCTATAGATTATCAAGATGAGAATGATTGGAAAGAGACCCTAATTAAAGGATGTAGGTATTTCTCAAAAATCGAATTAAGGATAGAATATCCATAAATTAAGACGAACCCTGGGGATGTACAAAAGATGGCATTACCCCTAATAAAGGCATTGTGAATTCGGATGACATAAGTTGAATTAACTAAGGCAACAACACCCTTTAAGGATTTAATTAAAAGAGTTTCAAAAAGTACATAGACAGAATTGTTATAGACTGATGAATGATGTTTGATATACCCTGTACCCAGAAAATACAGGAGGAATAATGGGGATGACCTAAGAAACCTTACAAGGAAAAAGGTAATATTCTGAGTTTCAAGATAGAAGTTTGGTAGGAAATGTATGACATAATAATGATAATGCCCGAGGAGGCATGTGTGAAACCCTGAGGAATTATAGATTGAACCAATAAAAGTTAGGATTATCCTAAAACAAGAAAGAATTAAGAGAAGAAATATCCTAGATATGATTGGGAGTAACTGTGATAAGGTCCACACGGAAAGGTGGAATCAATGACTTATGGAAAAAGAATGATATATATTTTCTCTCCTTCAGCAGAGTCTAAAGAAGAATACTTTCACCCAGCAGTGATGGGAATGCGGTAGAAAAATTTAAGTTGGAATAGATCCAGAAAACATTGATTGCAAGAAATTATTATAAATAGAAAATGCCAATGAGGTGGCCGACACTTTAAGTATAAAGGAGTAATTATGAATGCTCATACCAATGAAACAGAATGATAATGAAAAGGACCTTGAAGGTCATGATGTGGGAGAGGAAGTTACGTTCCCTCTTATGATTGTGCGAGAATTAACTCTGAGAATATTTTAAGCAAACATTTGATTCATGATATTGTCTGAAGCACAGTACCGACATTAGGAGGCTCTGCGACAGGCCAGACCAAATTCCCAAAGAGACTCGCCTTCTTTTAGAAAGAAAGAGTGGAGGTTAGGTAACAAGAGATGATTGAATGTAGGAGGTAGATTGGCTTTCTGAAAAAGGAATAAAGGAAAGGACTGGACTGGACCAGCAAGGGGTTGTAGTAGATAACAAGAAACGGAAATGGCATGATGATGAATGACAAGCAAGTTTATACTGGTGTATTTCTGTGCAAACAAGAGAGAGAATATGAGGTTGGAGGTTCGTGATGTTGAAAGGTATCCCTGTGAAAGGATTAACGAGGTTCGGAAAGTGATTAAGTAAACCGTTAAGCTTCCAGTCTTCTACTAGAGATATACGATTAGTAATCTCACCAACCTGTCATAAGCTACAATGCTTGAAGCTCCTCTGCAATTTTATCTACTTCATGTAATATCTACGTCAAGTTCAGTAAGTATTCCCTATGGATAAGGGAATAGTGATTATTCTGTCTTCCTAGAGGATTTTGATCTAACAATTAGGAAACCCGTAGGATTAGCTATTAAAGCGCTACGCAAACGACAAACTAGGGTGATTCCGCAATGGACTACATTAATGTAGTGGTGATTTTCTGAGAAATTAGGTAATGATGACTGTAGAAATGTCGGGACTGAATCGAAGTTAGAAAAAATCGTCCAGGTTTATTTCAGATGGTTTAATTTTGGAACGACTCGATATTTGAAATAAATGATTAGACTATGATGGTTCATAGAGTAATTATAATAGAAATGGTAACAAGTGACTGATAGGGATGAATGTAGAGTTAAGGATCAATAAGGGAGTTAGATATGCGGACTCCTGAGAAGCCCCAGTAATGAGGCAAGAAAAGTATAGAATTGAAATGGCAAAGTTATTGGCCAAAACAGAAAGTTGGAATTAGAAGCATAAATGACATACAAATTAACCACTTTAAGTTGGGAGAAGTCGAGTACATTTGGAATAGATTGATTAAGTAATAAGAAGACTCATGGATCAAAAAGGTAAAAAGTCTAGATGGTTGGACAAAGGAAAGTTTGACCCCAAACAAGTGACGCGTATTGAGTAAAGGTGACGAGCGTCTCAATAATGAGATGACGACGGAGTTAAATAACAGAAGTGAATAGGAATCTGATAATGAGAAGGATGTGATTGATAAAGAAAAGATTGGGAAGTAATTATGGAATGTGAAGCAAAGAATGTTATGAATGGATTGATGAATGTGCTTTCTAACGGACTCTCGGGAGGACAACCTGATAGTGTTAGTATTATGAATATGAAAGAGCCAGTGACGGGGCGTGAAATGCCAGTAACGATGATGTCAAGCGAGAAATTCAAGATCTAACCCGAAAGGGTCGAAGGATTTTCCAAAAGTAGGAAATGCTAAGATCGAACGAGAGAATAGGTCCATAGGATGATGGACAGAGCAACGAGGATATGTTGACACGTGAAATTACGATAAGGTAGTATTTGATGCGATTACGATTATTTTTCTTCTCTAATGAACCTCTATAGTTCAGAGGTAAAGCCTAAGTATAATATTTTGCAATCATGAAAATTTTCTATAATCCTTTGAAATTCTTTCTTTTCTTCTCTTTTATTCATCTTCTTCTTTTAAATTGAGAAGAACAACCTTTTAAGAAGGGGAGGTACTGCTACGTGACTATATGTCTGTGTGATAGAAGTCTAAGTGGAATACCAAAACTTGTTTAATTGCTTGTCAAGTACTAAAGGTTGGCCCCCTTCTGTACTCACTATGCAATATGATAAATGTTCATTGATCATAGTGATCTCTCAATAAATTCTTTTATTTATATATGTTGATTGAGATTGCGAAGATTAAAGCGGTCAGGAAATGCATAGTACGAGTGAGGTTATCTCCGAATTTGCAGCGCGATAGTGATACCAAAGTCACTGCAGATACCAATAAGGTTAATAATATATGATTGGGTAAGGGCATAGCCCGGATAGTGTGTTGAACGAAAAGTAGCAAAGTTGACGAAAAGGATAAGAGGAGTATTGTAGCACTGGTGAGATGTGTTGTAAAAGGATTGGAATTATTACGGATGGATCGGGGAACTAGCTTACGAACAAGCATTACCCCCAAATCTGCAACAAGTGCACAATGTGTTCCATGTTAAGGAAGTATAACCCGGACGTTAAGTATATAACAGAATATGAGCACGTAGACATGCAACCAGACCTAACATACGTGGAGCAGCCTGTGGAAACCAAAGATCAAAAAGAGCAAGTGCTCCGAAACAGGGTCATCGAGCTAGTCAGAATCTTGTGGCCGAATCACAATGTGTAAGTATCAACTTGGGAATTGGAAAACGCAATGCTGGGAAAGTACCCCATTTGCTCTCAGACTGATTCCGGGACGGAATCCTTTTAAGGAGGGGAGACTGTAAGAACCCAGATTTTTGGTAGGAATTAAAACTTTTATTATGTATTAGTGTAGAAATGAATAGTGGTTATGACTACGATGTAACAGCGGTTCTAATGAACGAAAATGGAATGGATTCAGATTCCAATGTTTATATACCATGAAGAATGCTAGTGGTTGACAACATCGATAAGAATAATCTATCTCCTAGGAAAGTAAGATATAAAAATTCAAAATAGGAGAATTATTCTCATGTCATCCAAATCGATATCTGTTATTAGTCCAGCGGTTTCGTGAAAGGGTTAAGGAACGCTCGGAAGAGGACAAGGACATTTTTCTAAATATAAGGAATAAAGAAAGAATAAGTGATGAATAGTGTTTTTGGTGGAAATGAGAATATTATCAGACGACGCTATATAGAAGTATTCAGAACGGATTTCTGAGTTCATATTCATGATCCAGGGGCGACATAAGTGTATGTAAACGATGTCGGATTCAGAAAAATAGCACTTTTATTTTCTCTGAGATTTCCCTGGACACCGAAGGATTTAAGGATTTAATAATGAGATTTGAGGAATTTAAATTCAAAGATTCTAAAGGAGGATTGAGAATGATGGTATTATTATTAAGAAGGTTTCCGGTAAAACCCTAACTAGAAATCCTTGAGATATTCTTTCGAACGATCAATGAAATTGAGCAATAACCGGACAAAAGAGCAAGAAGGAAAGCAAGAGGTATGCATGTGCAAGAAGAAATATCTAGTAACCATGTAGTTACATAAGTAACTAGGAAACTTAGCAAGTAAACCACTTAGTTAGCTTGATCATCTCATCCAACCACAAAAATGCAACACATGTCTTTCCAAATTACATCAACCATGAGCAAAGCACTTTAATAAAGTAGCTTTATGCTAGATATTATCCAAAACATCAATAATGCAAGAGATTGGCCAAGCAAACACAAAGCAAACTCCATCTCTCCATTTCCTTCCAAACTGCCCAGCAGAAACACTCTCCAAACAAAAACTCATATCTCCATTTCTATCCATTCTATGATCACCAAATTTTAACCATAGCTTCTACACTCCATGGGCAACATTCGTTTAAAATTTCAGGGCAATCTAATGAGTATAGCCTAGCCAAATCTCCTCCCCAAGTGAAGAAACCGAACTGTCCAGATTCTTGACAGTTTCTGTAACGATTTTCAAACGGCCATATCTCCCTCCTTTATCAATGGAATTTTGTGTTCTTTAGCTTTTTGGAAAGGTATTGAGATTCTCTACAACTCTCCTTTAGGAGGCTCGATCATAAAATCATGGTAAGGCTCCCATTTTTGCAGTTCTTTGAAAGGGTGAATAGTAACTTCAAGAAACTAACTTTGTTTTTCTTGATTTCTTGGATGATCTAAGCTTGGTTAAGGTTATACAAGGGCTATATAAGGCTTATTAAGTTGTTATACACATCAAGGAAGGTATGCCACTTGAAACCCTAGATCTACTTTAAGTTTATGGATGTTCTTGGTAGTTGTTAGATTAGTTATGAATATGATGTTCTTATAAGCATGATTATGAAGTTTGATTAGTGGATCTAAGTAATATGACGATATGATGATTGAGTAAGTGATCTTTGACTGTTAAGATGAGTACTATGTGTGTAAGATTGATGGTATGCCCGCTGTGGCTTGGTTGTGATGCTATAAATTTTGGAACGATCGATTTATAGCCGTCGTAATGCCGAAATTTCGTTAAACCCTTAGAATTCATACATAATCAGTAGCTTTAGGTCGCTGAATTTGATAAGAATATAACATGTCCTTGTAGATCTTGAGTCATAGATCGTTTTGGCATGAGAATCGAGGTAAACGGACTTACGGTTTAGGAGTTATGTCCAAAATCGTAAAAGTGGTTTGAAATTGTAAATGAAAGTTCGTAACTGAAATTGGAACCCCTTAACCTGACTAATTCAGTGGCGAATCTTGGTAATTAAATATTAGAGATAAAAAGGAAGGTGTGAGAGAAAACCTCATGTCAAAAAGATCGTTTTCCGATTTTATAAAAATGTTCGAATCAAGGTTAAGCGCGAACGAACCCCTTAAAAGTCGACTTGGTTACAACTTTGGTAAAGCACTTAGTAAACGAGCGATAAAACTCGAGGTATAATCTTGGTTCGTAAACGACCGACCTTAGAACTTATACGACTTAAGTGTATGCCAAGTGTAAGTATGATGACATATCCTAATAACGAGCAAGTGTCGGATTATATCAGTGGTAATAAGAATTACACTAGAGAGTGAATAATCGAGATAACTTGAAAACGTGTTTTAAGAAAAGTGCCTATTTAGCCTTTCAAAATATTAAGTGATTAACCTCGGATATTGTGACTCTTTATAGATCATCGGATTGACCGAGGCACACTACCCCTACAGGATTACCAGGCAAGTTTCAAATCCTTTTTAAAGGTTGTTGTTGTGAATATCTATATGTGATTTCTGTTATACATATGCCATAGCATGCATGCCTACTTTCAAAGTCATATTGATATACTTGTTCCCTGAATTATTGTTGGCTTATAAGCTAGATAGTTAATATATCAGTTATAAGCCGGATATTGCTAAGACCCTTAGAGAAGGACATATGAATCTTATTCGTTGAATGTAGACCGGGAGTCAGTATTTCTTGATATATTGTGATTATTTTCGGAGGAAAATATTTGAGTAAATGTTTTTCCATAATTTGGTTGACGAATATTATTATGAATATTCGTCTGAGATTATTTATTTAGTGAACATTGTTTCAATTATTCATTTGAACTTTATTTATGCAATATATGAATATTATTTTTCAATATTCATTTTAAGTTGATTCAATTATCGAATAGTATTTCGAATATTCATTTGATAATTATTTTTTCAATAAGTATTATTGGTTTGAATATTCATTATTTATTCAATGAATATTATTTACAATACTCAGTTAAAGTCGATTCATCTGTCAAATATTATTTCGAATATTCCTTTGGAATTTATTCATTATTTATTTATTGAATATTCTTTCAAATGTTCATCTAATCATTATCTAAATACTATTTCGAATATATTCATTCGAGTTTTAATTATTTGATAAGTATTATTAACCTAAATATTCATTAATATTTTTATGAATATTATTTGCGAATATTTACTCGAAGATCATTCTGAGTAATATTTTATATTAAGATTATTCCTGCAATATTCTTGACTAAATAAATATTCTCTGAATATTTATTCAATTCTTCTGACTCGTTTTAACAACGACTCACTTCATTCAATTTTTATCTTCGACCTTCGATCATTCTGTAAATTATTTTGGAGTTATATTATTACTAATACTTATATCAAGAAAGGTTCTCAAAATTCCATTCATGATTCAAATCTAACTTTCAAATTATAAGGGAACCTTACTTGAGAAATGTTATTTATCTTTTTGACTTCCCGGTCATAAACTTTATAAAACTATTCTTTTCACTCGCAACTTGGTTGCTGTTTATCTATTAAATCTTGTGTACCTTCTCATCATTCGAGGGGTAAGAATGTTGGAACAAGTTAGTATTCATTAACAAGCAACAGCTTGGGAAATATTGGTGAATCATCCTTTCCAAACTAGATAAGACTACTTTGTGGAGTCCTATCAACAAGTATTATACTTGGGGAAAGGGGGACGAACTTTATGTTTCAGAGTTATGGATGTTATTTGAACTAGGAGACGTGTAAGTGGCCGAGTGGCGCCGGTCCAGCAATGGCCCAACCGTTGGCCAGGAGTTCTATTGGGCGGGCGATCCGTCGGAGCTACCTTCTACATGTAGAGAACGACTAATGAGATGCATGACATACGACTGATCACCGTAAACGTTAGGGCATCTGGCGCGGCAATGCTCCCGTATTAGTTCATGTTTTCCCAGTTGGGAATTTTCTGCAACATCATCACTGTTGGCAGAGTTGGTAAAAGTGTTCATAATTGGAATTGCAATGTTTTTCTTGCAAGTTCCTCTTTCATATAATAATGATAATATCTTGCTTATCTTTGACATAGCAGATATTTTCACGGAGTAAATACTTTGAGTTACCTTGTAACGTCATCTTTTACATTATATTGGCACTCTCTTCGTTAATGCATGGCATATGGCTTAAAAGATATTTTAAACTGTTATATATTATCACTGTTCAGTTGTATTATTGTTGGTGGGCTATTGCTCACCCTTGTTTTATTTATCTATATCACAACAACAGCTAGGCCTGATGGCCCGCTCAAGGTGCAATCGGTGCGAGCAATTGATAGCCGTCAGAGGATTAACCGTTGAAATCATAGCTGCCACTGCTGAGTAAGAAGCTATTGGTAGGCTAGTGGTTAGCATTGGAGTATAAAATGTATTTATTTATTTGACATATGTAAATGGATGGCAAAGAGCATGTTATATTTAATGAAAATTCTTTGGGTTGTAAGAACTCGATTTTGTGATTAATAAAATTTGGGAGTTACTCTGATTTCATCTCTGGGACTATAACGGGTGTCACTAGTACAGAATAGGCTTTTAGCGTCGGTCAAAATAGGCTTTAGGCGTCGGTTATTGAGCGTAGTATATGAAGGCGACGCTATAGATATAGGTCTATGGCGTCGGTTATTTGGGCGACACATATAACATACTAATAGCGTCGGTTTTTTAAAAAACCGACGCCTAAAAGTTGCTAAAAGCGTCGGTTGATTAAGTAACCGACGCATATTCTCTAACTATGGCGTCAGTTGTGTTAAAACACCGACGCTTAAAGTGTATTTTAAGCGTCGGTTGTGTCCAATCACCGACACACAAAAGCATGTTTTAGGCGTCGGTTTTCTCAAGAACCGACGCATAAAGTCCAAATTTTTGAAAAAAAAATAAATATTACAATTTCAGAAACCTTTTAGCCCATGCCACCAAATACCACATTATGTAATAAGAATCACATTACATAATAAAAGCTAGCCCGAATCTATACACGATATATAATCACGAATGAGATCTAATTAATAAAAAAATACAAGATTACTCTACAATATGTCACTACTAACAACCAAGTATGTCTACTGATCTAATTTCTCTATATGGAGAACAGTTTTCTCAAATGTATTGAAGGAACAGTTTTCACAGGAGACGGAATATGTCTTTCCAAAGGTGCATCATTTTTTACAAACAGGTGCTTCAACAGCTGAGCAGCAGAAGGGCGGTCTGATGGGTTACACTGCAAACACAATCTTACAAAATCCTTGTCATTTTCTGAGAGATGTTCAGGGATTGCAGGAAGCTCCTTCTTTCCAATCTTGAACATACCTTAGGACAATACAAATAAATGATGTCAAGAAGGGAAGATCAAGTACAGCCACTGGTTTAGCATATAAATCACATAAACACCAGCTAGTGACTTAGTAAATAATGTGAGGTGATACATACTGTGCAGTTCCACAATACTGTCTATTTCATAAAAAACCTAAGTACGGAAATTTATATATTTCCTATCCAACTACAAACCAAATACAGAAATACTTCTTACATTTTGTTTAAAAAATAAAGAAAATTTATTATTGTGATCTGCTGTTTATAATAATTAAGCTAAAGAGAAATTATATAAAGACAGAAGCAAATTTATTTACAAGGCAGTTAACTGGGAGGAAGAGTACATCTTACATAGCATACTTATGAAACAGTGCTGGCATGTCAAGAAATAGTGCTGAAGGTTGGATCAGAAGCCTAATTCAAAAATTATGATAAGTTAAGCATGTACACCTTTTTTACTCTTGTCAGGAGAATCAAGACATGACAAAAACTCATTTTAAAAAAAAAATTAAGCAAAACAAGATGGTATTCAAGTGCGGAAATGTGGGAAAGACAATTTTCAATCAGTGATAGAGTGACTAGATAAGCTATTAAGAGGACCTTCATTCTTCGTAAAGTAAAAAGATGTATAAAATTTAAACATTACACTTGTGCATTCAAACGCGGAAAGTAGAAGCAACATGTATATGTACAAAAATAACTGATCAAGCTTCTCTGTCCATGTGGGCATGATTGTGGGTGTGTGTGTAAGTGTGTCTATGTGTGTGACTGAGAGGAAGACGGACCTAGAGCCTGATAATAATTTTATATCTCTAGAATGATTCATCACCACCCCATCCAGATCCAGCATAAAAGGTTTCTAGCATGTCCAAAACCCTACAGCAACATGATGAATAGTTGAGAGCAAACCCAAAGCCAAATGCAAAATATGAAAGCTTTGCACTACATGAGTAAACACACACCTCCTCCCTCATAGCCAATGTTGTTAAAGGCGAGATGCGCACCAAGGCGCTAGGGTCCCTTAGAGCCTAGGCGACGAGGCACGAGGTGAGGCGCGCGCCTCATCGAAATGAAACGGATTTATTTAGGAAATGAATTATATATCATAATTCTTTGCAGAAACACAACAAATAAACTCAAAAGTGAAACATACCTTAAATCTTTTAAGGAAAATTGTTACTTCAACTAATCCCAGCCATTTTGGAATTGAAATCTGCAATAGCAACACTCCAAATTTGGTAGTCCCTGCACCTGCAGGCTACATTCTACAAAATCTGCCATTAATTTATCATCTAACAAACCAAAAACTTCATTGGTAGGCTAGCATATCAAGATCAGCATTCAGCAGTCAGCAGTAGCACTACTAATAAGTAAATACTAATAAGTAATAATAATAAGGTAAGCTTAAGCAGTGCTGCGGTAGTAAATAAGTTCTCTGCATATTACATTAAAATTTAAAATCATCCAGCAAATTAAGAGTTCTCCAAGTTTTAATCTTCATCATCGAGATGATCAACATTAAATTCTTCAGCTTCGGAGCTACCTTCCTGAGCTCCCTCGAATTCAAGCTCATCTTCCTCGTCCTCCTCATCCAGCAAGCAGAAACTAGTAGATGGATCGCATGGACGCTTCCCTTTCTTGTTCGTTGAAGCAGCTTGTTTTTGTGATCTAGAGTTGTATCGAGCTTCTCCAGCACCACTAGCTTCAGCTACATTCTGCCAAGTTAATCCTTCTTCCTCATCAAAAACAAATTCCTTTCCTTGATCATCATCAAGCCTTCCTACCAGCCATTCATTGCTCTCATCAATATCATTCAAAGAAATTGGATCAATGATGTCACGCAAGGCATATCGAAGTTTCAATGCTCTATTGTATTTGACAAAAACCAAATCATTCAAACGTTGTTGAGCTAGTCGATTCCTCTTTTTGGAATGAAGCTACAAAGTACAAACATTAAATAGAAGCATACAAATTAATTAAGCAAAGTAACAAACTGAATTTCAAAGCAATTATTAATGTTGCTCATGTATATAACTTACATGTTGAAATGTGCTCCAATTTCGTTCGCAACCGGATGAGCTGCAAGTGAGACTAAGGATTTTGATTGCAAGTTTTTGAAAATCAGGTGCACAACCACCGTAAGATTTCCACCACTCCGCTGAAATTTCATTGAAATAAACTGTAAACATAAGAATGGAATAGTGGAATGTGGAATAGTGGAATAAACTGCGCCTTGGTAAGAACTATACGCGCATAGTGCGCCTCGTTGCGCCTCGGCGCGCCTCGTGCGCCTCGGCGCGCCTTTAACAACATTGCTCATAGCTTCACAAGAAAGTCAGCCATCTAATAAACTTGATAAAGCTGATAAATGAACTAATTATTTTACCTAAATCCATAGTGGATATTTTGATAAAAGATAGAAGCAAACTTATATCATACCATCTGAAAGATGAATACATATTTATTACAAAAATTTTAATACAAGTGTAAAAGAACGGGAACTGACATGCTATATTTTAAATCATTCTCATCCTTATAATGTCTTAATCGCGATTTAGTGATTTTTATGCTAAAGCATCTGTGAGAAATATAGAGGCAACCTCGCCAATATTTGACAAAATCATATACCTGGAAATATCAAAAATACAAGGTTGGCATTAATAATAAAAGTGCCCCTTTAGAAATTATCATACTCTATAAACGAGAATCAATTGGCAGAAAAAGAAAAGTGCACAAGCTTTAAGCATTTCTGATCGGAAAGTGGGAAAGAACTTATTTGTAAAGATACAGGGTCAATCAACACCATGATCACTAACTCTGTTTAGAATAGAAACTTCACCATGTATTAATTTTTCAGCAAATACCAATTAGTATACCTATACCTATAACGCGAAAGAGATCACTCTCGTTGTCCCTCTGCCTCTCCTATAAATTTAAATTAGTTTCACATCACATCATTAACTAAAACTAAAACCCAAACTTAAATTATTCAAACATTATAACAATAAACCTACTATTGGCGAAGAGGTACTTGCTCTCCGGAGTTCCTTGAGAAAATACTCATAAGCAAAAAAACTTTAATTTGTATGTATACTGGAACATTAATCTACTACAGAGAACATATAAATAATGTACAATTAAAATTAATACTTCACTAAATTATATAAAATGCACAATTTCAAAATACACACAGTAATGGAAAAATGCACAATTTTAAAATACAGATAGTATTGAAAAAATTATAGTAAATTAAATAGAGAGAGACAGAGAAATAGATATAGAGAGAGAAATAGATAGAGCAATGGAGGGAGATGGAGGGAGAAAGAGAGAGAGGGAGAGGGAGATGGAGATGGAAATACCTGGAATTGAACTAAGATAAAGCATGAAGATGGAGATGTACTGAGACTCGCAGATTCTAATTAGGACTAGAAAAATTGAATCGGAGCTTCTAATCGGCGAAACACAGTTCAATCGAAAGAATTCAATCTACTATTGGTACGAGTAATGAAGATGGAGATGTAGTTCATTGAAATTAGGGCTCAGCGGACGTGGTGCTGTGGTGGTACGGGTTTGAAATTGGGGATCTTTGTTTTAGTTCAATTCTGAGCTAAATATGAGTGTGATACTTTTCCCTTATTTTCAATTTTTTTAATGAAATGTAATATCTACAGGAGGTGTAAAATACAAAGACGAATACAATGGGTTCCCGTTTTTCTTTTTACATATCTAACTAGATTTTAATTTTTTAAATTTTATGTAAAATTGTTTTATAATTTTTAAAAAGAATTAATGAGTAAATAGTTAAATATTTTATAAATTATTCAAAATTACATTTGTAAAATTTATCATAATATAAAAACATAAATGTTCCTTATATAAAATGAAATACATTCAATTTTTTCATCAATAGTATTACTTTTCCCCGTATAATTGTACAGTACAAAAGTTCGAAATTAATTCAAATTCAACTACACAAAATTTTCAAAAAACAAGTATTCTACATATTTTGCAATTAGTACTTGAAATAAAATAAAAAAACATCATTTTTACCTTAATTTAAAAATTGGTTGTGTAGTCTAAATTGTCATTTTTGACTTTGATGATCTAAAATATAAAGAAAAAGAACGGAATGTTAATTGTCTTTAGTTACATATCCTCTTAAGTATTCTATTTTTAATAAAATATTTAAATAAATAACTTTTTTACAAATCCAAAAATAATTTTTTATTATTAATATTTAAAATATTTTCGTTAAAAGAAATTATGTTACAATTGGGTAAAAAAATTTATTGAAGAGAAGGTCTTAGTCATGTGTGCAGCTAGTAGAGGCGGGCTTTGAATTAGTTTTGGGCCTGAATCGGGCTTCAAATAACGACATTTGCAACAGTATAAGTTGGACTTTTGGCGTCGGGTAATCTAGGTCTAAGGCGTCGGCAAAAGTGATAACACATATAGTACAACCTTATGCGTCGGTGGTAGGTAAACCGACACATAATATGATACTCTATAGCGTCGGTTCGGAAAAGACCGACACTAAAAGTGACTTTAGGCGTCGATTTTTACAAGCCCGACGCAAATAATTATTTTAAGCGTCGGTTAAACAAGACAACCGACGCCAAAGGTTCAGTTCAAATGACATTATGCGTCGGTTAAGCTTATAACCGACGCCTATAATAAGTATAGGCGACGGTTCTCTAAAAAACCGACGCCTAAAGTGCGACGCATAAAAGCATTTCTGTACTAGTGTGTGTTTCATGTTGTTGTTTTGGATCAAAAGGTTATAATATTATTTATGTTGGTTTTGTGGATGGATATTAAGACCGTAACGACCAGATCCCTGACCCCGGATCTGGGGGTGTTACATGTAGACTATCTTCTTTTCAGACTAGCTTATAGACTATCCAGCAAATAGACTATTGGTAGGACACTTTACAAGCTGAGCAGACTATCCATTTTATAGACAATCAGACTATAAAATAAATAGACTTTCGAACGGACTATCAATTTGAATTAAGAAACCTGGCCATTTTTTTTTCATTTCTTTGGGCATGTGGCACCACCTGATTGGTTTCTTTCAAAACAAAACCCACCTGCCCCTTCCATTGTTTGATTGCCGTAGGTTCTTTTAGATTAGCCCCGTAGAAATGCTTTTTGTCCCGCACAACTTATAATCTTTAATTAATAAATAATTATTTTAATCCAGAAATTATAAAAATAAATATCTAATATTATTAGATATTTATAAATATAATCTTCTAAATAAATAAAATATTTATTAATATAAATAAATCCTTATGCTCTAAGTTGTGATCTCTTGAGGGTCTGGAATCGGACTCCTTTTGCTTAGCAAAAAATACATCAATTCCAACCGGGGTTCCAGCTTTACGAATATATCACTTTGCATTTCTTTGTGATAATTCTTTTATCTCATAGCCAATCTACTTGATAGTAAAATCCTTGTGGTTAATGAATTTAGCACTTCTGTTGCTTGCACAATGATTTTCTCTTTGTATCAGTCTTGATAGCTTGAACCACTGAATTTAATGACGAACAACCACTGATTAATGTTGACACTCGATGCATGGTCTGGTTCATGAGTGACTAACCGCAATGATTGTTCTTCATATATTGACTTTAAAACTGTGGTTCATGTCATCCTTTTCTTCACACTTTATTCAAACCTTTTCATCTGTACTCTGTCACAATAAGAGCCTCTTGTCACTATAAATAGATTCCACTGTCTTGATTACTCCACTGACGCTTGATCAACTGAATGAACTTCTTCAAGTGTAGTATACCTCAAAACGGTATATTGACTTTGTCTTCTTTTCTCTTGACAGTTAAGCATTTGAGATCCCTGTGACAGTACATATACTATTTACTATTACATTCTTGTTTAAGTTGAGTTGAATCCTCGATGTTTACAAATATGGTAAACATATGACTTTCACTTCCTCAAAAGATTCCGGGAAAACAAGACCCATGAATTCCACATGTGTCATCTTGAAACCATAAGACAGTATGACAACGAAGCCCTATCAGCCTATATGAGGAGATTTCAGGAAGCCATCAACCCAGATGAGCATGAAGCTCTGAGTATTTTCCGGAGGAACCTAGACCCGAAGCAGAATGAGCGATATGTTGTAGAGCTCATCAACAAAGAACCCCAGAGCCTGGCTGCAGCCTATGAAATGGTAGCTAAATTCATTAAGGAAACTGATGTCCTACAAGTCATGAGGATGACCAGACATGGTACTTCTTCCAGCCGAAGTAGAAATGATCGCTCCAGGAGTGATTATCAGCCGTAAAAGAAATTCAAGCCCAGTAAACAAACCAACTACACTCAAGCTTCGTAGTTAACCATCCAAAACCGGGGCCAAGGCTCTAAACCTAGATTTGATGTCAGGCCCCCGAGGCCAAAGAAAGCTGAGCCCAGACCTGAGCAAGAATAGACAACTCTAAACCGCTCCCGGGCCGAGATATTGAAAGTGGTCCGGGGCAATCCCTTCTACTATCCACCGAAGCCCCTGGTAACGGCCCTGGAGAATCGACCAAGCCACAAACACTGTGATTATCATGCAACCCACGGGCACCACACTGAGAATTGCTTGTCTCTGAAATTTTTCATTGAGGATCAGATCAAAAAGGAAAATATGGGTTTGTATCTCACCCACCGAACGGTAGATAGAGGAGAAGGGTCCAGAGCCCAAAAACCAAAAACCTTGTACATGTAGTGTTGAGAGGCTCCAGCTCTCCTCCAAGAAGCCCAGACTCCGAATATGAGGTGCTGTTGATAGAATATGCCCCCGAATAAATCATATAATTCAGTAACACATGTTTTGAAGGAGTAGATCCCAACCACAACGAAGCTTTGGTAGTTAGCCTGGATATTGATGATAATGAAGTAAAGAGAGTCCTTGTTGACAGTGGCTCTTCCGTCAACATTGGGAAATAGAGATAATCTCCTTTAATTGTTGATAGTGGCTCTTCCATCAATAGTTGAGCTAATAGAGGAATATCAAAATTGGGGCCAGGCTAGAAAAGGTCTTCAGAAAAGAACTCGTCCAACTACTCCGAGATTATGCCGATGTATTTTCCTGGAGCCCGACAGACATGCTCGGACTCCAGGAGTCCATAGCAATGCATAGCTTGGACGTTGATTCCAGAAGAAAGCCAGTCAAACAGAAAAGGAGACTCTTTGCTCCAGAGAGGCAGAAAGCTATTGATGAGGAAGTAGAGAAACTCCTTAAGGTAGATATTATTTATGAAATCAAATATCCGGATTGGATGGCTAATATTGTGCTAGTCAAAAAACCCAGCGGAAAGTGGAGAATGTGTGTTGACTACACAGATTTGAATGATGCCTACCATAAAGATCTGTACCCCTTACCCAGCATAGATCAACTCATTAATGCAACCTCAGACCACGTAATGTTAAGCTTTATCCATGCCTTCTCCGGAGACAACCAAATCAAGATGAACCCAGCTGACATCGCTAAAACCACCTTCATTACTCATAGAGCAGTGTATGCTAGTTCATGCCCTTCGGACTCAGGAATGCCGGGTCCAAATACCAAAGAGCCATGGATGAAGTATTTAAGACCAGTTAGGTCAGAATCTTTAGTCATATGTCGATGATATCATAGCCAAATCAAAGATCGTAAAGGAACATGTCCCCGATCTACGGGAATGTTTTTAGAACTTGAGAAAACATGAAATGAAGCTCAATCCTGATAAATGCACCTTCAGAGTTGGCGCGGGGAAATTTCTGGGTTTCATGATCAACCAAAGAGGGATTAAGGCTAACCCGGAAAAAATAAGGCAATTCTGAACATTCAGCCACCTTGGACTCAGAAAGACATACAGAAGTTGGCTGGATCACTAGCCGTCCTGAGGAGATTTATCTCTAAGCTGGCAGAAGCCTACCCTTCTTCAACTTGCTCAAAGGAGCGAAAAACAAAAAAGAGATTACATGGAGCCCGAAGTTCCAGAAAGCCCTGGATACCATCAAAATATACCTGTCATCTCCACCTATGTTAACAAAAGTTGAACCCGGAGAACCTCTATATTTATACCTCTCTGCCGGACCCTTAGCAGTAGCGGTAGACCTGATCAGGGAAAAGGAGGGAAATCAACAACCGGTGTACTACATCAACCAAGTCTTGAAGGATATTGAAACCCGATACCCCAATCTGGAGAAATTTGCTTTTGCACTAGTCACCGCCTCAAGAAAGCTCAGACATTACTTACAAGGCAGAGAAATCAAAGTCATAATGGACCAACCTCTGAGAAGAGTCATCCACAAACCTGATGTTTCCGGGCGGCTGGTCAACTGGGCAATAGAACTCAGCAAGTTTCACCTAACCTTCATGACCTGGACAGTAATCAAAGCTCAAGCCTTAGCAGATTTCCTGGTTGAATGCACCTTTCTGGAACCCCAGATAACCTTAACGAGTATAGAACCCCAAGATAGCATAATCTCCAACCCCAAAGCATGGACCCTGCATGTGGATTGGTCATCAACGAATGAAAGATCCGGAGCCGGGTTGATCTTGAAGAGCCCGGATGGTTTCCAAATCAAACAAGCAATCATATTCAAGTTCCAAGCTACCAATAACCAAGCTGAATATAAGCCCTACTAGTCGGACTGAGACTAGCCCTGGCCCTAAAAGTCTTGAGCGTAAATATCCACAGTGATTCACAAATTATGGTAAGACAAACTAACGGAGAGTACATTGCCAAGGATCCCAAGCTGGCCTAATATCAAGCTTTGGTCAAAAGTCATCTAGCTTTTATTCCGGAATATTAAATCAGTCAGATAAACAGAGAAGACAATATTGAAGCTGATGAACTATCCAAGCTAGCCCAAAACTCAACTGAGCTAGAGAGCTCAGTCTACTTCAGTCTACTTCGAAGAATTAGAAAAACAAATAATTTAGTAAAAAGAAGTGATGGAGATCGAGGATAGTCCGAACTGGATGACCTCTTTTATCCTTTACTTGGAAAAGGGGGAGTTGCCCAAAGATAAAAATAAAGCAATGAGATTGAAGAAAAAAGCATCAGAGTACTTTATTGAAGAAAAGAAACTCTATCGCCGAACTTTCTCATCCCCAATCCTGAAATGTGTAGGCCCAAAGGAGGCCAATTATTGCTTGCAAGAGGTGCATGAGGGGATTTGTGGAGACCACATGTCCGCAAAGGCCCTAGCTTACAAGATCATAAGGCAAGATTACTACTGGTCAACCATCCACTCAGATGCGGTAGAATTTGTCAAGAAATACAGGAACTGTCAGCTATCCAGCAATGTGCCAAGGCAAACCCCGGTCCTTCCTTCTTCAGTCCTATCTCCAATCCCCTTTACCGTGTGAGGCATTGACATAGTGGGGCCCTTCCCCCGGGCTAAGGGTGACTTGAGGTACCTCTTGGTGGCTATTGACTACATGAATAAGTGGGCTAAAGCAAAAGCAATGAGGACTATAAACTAGCAGGATTGCATCAAGTTTATGGACAACATCTTAATGCGGTTTGGGCTACCTAGAGTCCTGGTTTCTGATAATGGACCCTAGTTCATTGGCTTAGATTTTGAGAACTACTTGAAAGAAAGGGGCATAAAATACAAGAAATTCTCAGTGGCCTATCCTCAAGGCAATGGGCAAGTTGAAGTGACAAATCGAATTTTGCTAAGGAGAATCGAGAAAAGGCTGCAAGAAAGTAAGAACAAATGGCCCGAAGAGCTACCGAATATGCTATGGGCCTACCATACTAGCCTAAGGTCCAAAACATGAGAAACTCCATTCAAGTTAGCATATAGAACCGAAGCCATTCTCCCAATTGAGATGGGCTCCCCTCCCATAGAGTGATCAATTTTGATAAGATTGCAAACGAAGAAGGATTGCGAGCCAATTTGGAGCTGATAAATGAAGTCAGAGACAAAGTTGTGGATAGAATGGAGAAGTATAAGGAAAAAACAAGAGAGTACTTCGGGAAGAAATCAAGAGTAAAGAACTTTTAGGTCGGAGACCTTCTGCTCCAAGACACAGAAGCCTCGGACCCAACCAATATCGAAAAACTTATGCCTAAGTGGGAGGGCCCCAGCAAAGTCAAAGAAATACTTCATCCCAGAACCTACAAGCTCAGTAACATAGATGACATCGAGGTCCCCAACACTTGGCACGACCTCGGGCTCAGAAAGTATTATTAGTAGGTCCAAGGAAATCAGCTGAAACATGGTTATTTTTTGTTGTAGTTGGAAAGAAAAGAAATTTGTAATCATTCAATTATTAATGAAAAAGGGCATGGCTCCCTATTAAACATTTTCTTCTCAATATTTCCTGTCATATGACTGGGCCATAGCAAAGCTTTGGTTCGGAGCTCAACAGCAAAGTACACTCCTACTTGGTAAGTTTGTTAACTTTCCAAGCATGGCTAAATTCCGAGTCATGGCAAAGCTTTGGCCCGGAGCTCAGCAGCGCAAAGCACACTCCTACTTGGTAAGTTTCTAACTTTCCAAGTATGGCTAAATTTCGGGTCATGACAAAACTTTGGCCCGGAGCTCAGCAGCAAAGCACACTCCTACTTGGTAAGTTTGCTAACTTTCCAAGTATGGCTAAATTTCGGGTCATGGCAAAGCTTTGGCCCGGAGCTCAACAACAAAGTTAACTCCTACTTGGAAAGTTTGCTAGCTCACCAAGTAGGGATAACCCCGGGCAAACATCGAAAATCCTACTACTCCCCCATCCGGAGTATCCGCATGAGAGAGTGGGGGGCAGATACATACTCGGGGCCGATCAACGAGCAAAATTTCACTTGGAAAATCATCAAGTACTATTCCTAAAGAACGATAGAACTCCGAACCAAGTTACAATAGGCTAAAATAACCCTCGAAATTTTCAAAAGAAAAATAGAGAAGAGAAACTATATCGAAAATGGAAATGCATAAAGCCATAAATAGGCCGGGTTGACCAACAGCCCGAAACACCCATAAGTTACAAAAGCACGAAAAGTTACACAAACAAGTTCAAAAAAGTTATACAACGGAAGACAAGTTGATTAAAGAGATTACACGGGCCTAGCCTAGATTCTGGACGCAGTCAGTCTTCAAAATATCGCTTCAGGAGGAGGGGAAGAGTTGGGAGCAGTGTATGGCTCGGGTTCACCTTCACCCCGGGATAGGTGTCCCTCAGTTTCCATATAAGATTTGACAAAATGGTCCCAGTCAGCCCTGAGGTCAGTCTTGCTTAACTTCTCTGCTACGAGCCAGCAATGGCGAATCTTAGAAGCAGTTGCAGTAGCCACCTCTGTTGCATATTCATCCGACTCTTTAAACTCAGCAAGAACCTGTTTCTCGGGCTTCTTGGACTTCAAATCCTCCTGGAGCTTCTTCAGATCGGACTTGCAACTCTTGACTTTGCTCTCAGCCTTATCCCGGGCGTCAGTCATATTCTTCAAGCTATTCTTATACTTGGCGACCCGCCCCTCTGAAGAAACCTGGAGGTCAGCCAACTCCTTCTGGACTTTCTCCAGCTCCTGCTCCTTCTCTCTCGCCGAGCTCAAGACATCCCGGGCCTCGTCAGCAACCATCAGCTCCTTGCGGCAGGCTGCAGCACAGCCAGCCATCCGGACCCCCGGTTGTAAATAAAAGGCAACACAAGTTAAACACGGCCCAAGCAACATAAACGCAAATATCCGGGCTAAGGGAATACCTGGCCGTAAATCGCCATCATTTTCTACGGCAAGCTGTAAGGCCTCGTGATCCCCATCTCATCCCATTCTTCTTTTCGGGAAAGATCAGACAGGAAACCACTAAAGTTCTTATCTTCCGGAGACATGGGGGCCGGGGCATAGTTGTTGGCCTTAGAAGACTCTGGGGCCGGAACATCATTACTTTCAGTCACGCAGTCAACATTCATGTTGCCAAAGTGCTCCTGAAAGTCCCCTCTTTTGGGGCATTTCCTAGGCTGAAGCTGTTCAGAGATATGCTCCTCCTCCTGGTCATCCTCCACCACAACCCTCTCCGGGGCATGACTTCTAGAACCAGCCTCCAGGTTGGCCTGGGAACCATTACCCTCCCCCGGGGCCTTCCCCTGAATGTTGTCGCAGACTCCTCCCAATCCCCGGAGTGTGGCATCTAGAGCCTGATTCGCCTTAGCATTTTAATGAACGCCTCGTGGGCCGGGTTATAGCTCGGTAGACCTGCGAAAAATAACAAAAGGATATTAACCCAGGATATCAGACAAGATAATAGAAACAAAAGTAGATGCAAGGGAAAGAAACCCAAACTTACATCCTAACTCAAAAAGCGTGTGATGATCCATTAGATCATCTCGGGTCAGCTGCCTCCTGATGTGCTACAAATAAACATTTAAATCGCAAGTGCACGATCATCGTTTTAATATTTATAATTCGTCCCACAGAGACTAAGATTTTTCGCGATTCTTTAATTTTTAGTTTAGGCGGACTAGAACGAGTTTGGATTTTGGAAAATTTTGGATTATAGTAATTAATTCCGAAAAGAAAATTTAAACTATTTTTAAAAGAAAATTAAATTATTATCCTATCTCTAAACTAATTAATTAAAAATGAAAAGAACAAAAAACTCAATTATTCTAAGAAATTCTAAATTCAAATTGAAACTAGATTTAATTTATTGAAAATTTTACAGAAAATTCGGCATAACCTATTCGTAAATTGAACTAGCCATTAACAAACCAAATCAGCAAAACTACTCGATCAAAACGAAAACTCAGTAATTAGACAGATGAAAACTAGACTAATCTTCACAGCAAACCAATTCACAATATAACACTAGTACATCAAAACAAACTAATTCACAATTCTAATTAATAACACTGAACACAACCAAATACGAACAATAAATACATTAACCCAATCGACTCACTGGACGGACTCAAATACTCTACGAACTCAGTTAAACACTCAACAAAAACTCGAACTTAACAAATCAAAACACAAAACAGAACTCGTCAGAACATGACCGAAAATAAGCAGTAAAACCAAGCAGCAATGAAGATTAGAAATCAAGCAGCGACGAAAAGAAGGAACTCGAAAACAATCAACTCAGTAGCTTCTAAACTCGGCGAAATAAACAAACTCAACTAACTTGCAGCTGCAATCTCGAACAAAACTCATAGAACAAAAATCAGCAAAACAAAACTCGAACAAGGCAACAGAACCAATGCACCAAACAGCCATTACTAGACTCAAAGGAAACTCAACACGACTCAATAGCACACAAACTCAACACGGCAGACTCGGCCGAGGCAAAATCGAGTTAACTCAGTGAACAAGCAGAAAATTAACAAAGAAACTCGAACCAGAAACTTGTTTTCAAATTCGTTATGTTAGGCCGAATACACAAATATAATCAAGATTTGTATGAGAGATTAACAAGAATACACGTTTTAACAATTAAAAACTATTTGGAATTAATGATTCCTCTCTCAGTGATGTAAATTATCATAGAGAGCTGCTTAGGTTATAATGAATAATATTTCGTTGTTCGATACCCTTCTAGGGTTAACCTAACTGTATTGATAAAACATACAGCTTCTATACAATCGTAAAATTGATACTCCTATAAATCAGCTATACAATTGATATCAATCACGATTGCTACACGTCTCCTTAGTCAACACAATCTCTTTAACAGCTATCCAATCTTCAAAGATATTGCTTCCATAATTATCTTCAATTATTCTTCAATCACTGTTGACTTGTAGACACTTCCTCCAGACAGAGTTTAACAAACTCTGTCGAGCTTCCATCCGTCAGCGTTTAACTAAACCCTGACTGCTTCCAGCTAAACTCAGATTTATCACTGTTACATTTAAACACTGATTAATACATACATCAATTATATCTAACAATCTCCCCCAACTTGTTCATTAGCAAAAATACACAAGTTAACAATAATTGATGATGTCAAAACAAAATAGATAAATGCAGTGTTTAACAGATAACCAGAGTTTAAAACTTCTACTTAAACAAAATCTACAGAAAGCAAGAAATTCTTACAGAGCATCATTCACTTAATCTCCTCAACATCTGGTGTTGTTCAGAGATAATCAATCAGCAATCTTCTCTATGCATTCTCTAGTTCTCTCTGCATAATCTCCTTGATCTCTTTCAGCTTAGGATCAGTTTCACCAGTTTGATAAATAGCAGCTCTCAGAGAATAGATTTTGTTTCTCCTCATTTCATTGCCTAGTCTGATGAAGTGTACTGTCTTTGACTCAGGGTTAAAATCAAGAACAGTTATACCCAAATCTGTCCTCAGCTTAGCACTATCTCTCTTCATCTCAACTAGATTACCATGATAGTCTCTGTACTTTGGAACATACTGACTGTTATACTTTATACCTCTATATGCCAAATTATGTAGCATCTTCTTTCTCAGCACATTTGCAGCTTGATGAGCCCTTTGATTCTTCACGTTGAAAATATACAGAACATACTCCAATTCTTCCCATAGCTTCAAATCAAGATCATACTCACCAATCTTGTATACAGTCCCATCTGCCATAAAATACAAAAGAAATTTTTTTTCCAAACTCTTCTAGTGAATAAACTGCACTGATTCCAGTCTATCTAAACTCTCTTGTATAACTCCAATTCCTGGAACAGTCAGTGATGAAGGATCTTGAGGACTGGAATTCATTCTCTTTTCTCTGTGAGAGCCCAAACCAGCTTTATCTCCTCCAACCTTTCCCATTTGGGTTCTGACATGTATAAAAGTACCTCCAGCTTCTCCAACCTCCAGAGTTTGTTCACGAATTACTGATTTCCCAAAAATTGCTTGCAATGGAGTAGACAAAGGTTTCTGCACAACTTGTGTAGCAACAGAGGTTGTATTCACTTTCTTTGAGACATTTTCCTCCTCAACAACCTTACCCTTCATCTTCAATTTAACTTCTGCTTCTGTTGGTTTTCTGAACACTTGCATCCTCTGATCAGTACCAACATTTTCTTTGATGATAATGCTTTTAAGAATAGGCCTAGCAGCATTTACACTCTTTTTCAACTTTCCAGACTTCACAGCTTTCTGATGTTCTTCTTGTAAAATCTTTTCTTCATCTTGAATGTCTGCAATAGTCACTCCCTCAACATTCTCTTCAATGAACAGTCTAGCAGCCAACTCCTCATCAGTCTGTGGATTAGCAGTTAATAATAAACTCTGAGTCTTGGAAGTACCCTGAGTATCAGTGTTTACACCACCAGACTTTGACTTAGAAGTGTTGCCAGATTGTAAACTCTTATAAATAGCTCTTGATTTTAAACTCTTTTGTCCTCTTGCTCCTCCATCTCCAGCATCATCCTTCTGAGTTAGAGTTTGAGACTGCCTGCATTTAGACTTAGCAAATCTCTCCCCCTTTTTGACATCATCAGGAATTAGAATTGATGTAATCAGCTCCAAGGAGTTAGCAATGGAATCAATCTTATCAGACAATACAGTCTGATTTTCTTCAACTTTTCCTAGCCTTTCAAAAAGAGTGTCTTGAGCTTTAGAGAATTTCTGAAGCTTGAGTTTAGTGTCTCTCTCCATATTCATGTCTCTGGTCTGAATTTCAGTTCTCAAATCAATGATAGCCTTCTGAGAATCATCAAAACGTCCATTCAGAGTTTTAACTTGCACCACAGTTGCCTTCAGACAAGATAGAATTTCAGGATTGGAAATCTCTCTAGCAGTTTGCTAAACAAATTTAGTTGCTCTTCCTTTTGGAAAAATGCAATCCTCCTTATACCAATTTTCAGAGAATGCAGCCAGATACTCTGCTTCAATGTCATATGCATTCGAAGGTTGAGAGAAAGGTGCATACTTGGCATCAGTTTGTACTAGAATATGTTCGGATTGTGACAAGAAAGCATGAAACAAACATTCATTTGTTGTTGCACTCCTTGTCCTTACTCTTGCATCTTGATCACCAATAATCAAATCAGGTGTGTGAGATTTTGTCCATTTCCTAGCTGAAGGCAAATGACTTCTCTCAGTGTTTGATCCTCCCCCTCGATCCATGTTCTCCTGATTTTCTTATTGTCATTCTTCATTCTCTGAGGCTCCCCCTGAATTTGACTGCTCAGAGTTTGAACTGCCAGATTTTGGACTTTCAGAGTTTAAGTCATTAGAGTTTGATCCAGATTTTTCAGCTGACTCACTTTCAGAATTTGAGTCATCACTTTGAAGTGATTCTTCATGCTCCCCCTCAACTGGTTCTTCCCTTGTTTGTGGCTGAGAAGTTTCTTCAGTGTTTACCAGTAGAGGTTCAGAGTTTAGCTCAACAGAGTTTGTTAGTTCAGCATCATCAGAGTTTACTTCATCAGAGTTTAAGTCTTCATTTTCAAAGTGCGGTTGATCATGTTCATCTACATCTTCAAGTCCAGTTATTTTCTTGTCAGCAAATGATACATGTATTGACTCCATGATCACCTTGGTTCTCAGATTGTAAACTCTGGATGCCTTAGTTGACAGTGGATAGCCAACAAAAATTCCTTCATCAGCTTTTAAATCAAATTTTGTCAACTGTTCAGGATGAGTTTTCAGCACAAAGCATTTGCACCCAAAAATATGAAAATATTTCAGGTTTTGCTTCTTTTCTCTCACCATCTCATATGGTGTTTTTCCATGCTTATTGATCAGAGTTGCATTCTGAGTGAAACAGGCAGTTTGAACAGCTTCTACCCAGAAATAGGTTGGCAATTTTGCTTCATCAAGCATAGTTCTGGCACCTTCTACCAAGGTTCTGTTCTTTCTTTCAACTACACCATTTTGCTGTGGTGTACCAGGTGCAGAAAACTCTTGCTTCACTCCTCTATTCTTGCAGAATTCTTCCATTATTGCATTTCTGAATTCAGTTCCATTATCACTCCTAATTATCTTGACTTTGTGTTTTGATCCTTTGTCCAGCAGCTTTACATGCTCCATCAGAGTTAATGCAGTTTCATCCTTCTTTGCTATAAAATACACCCTTGTATATCTGGTGTGTTCATCAACAATGACTAAAGCATATTTCTTTCTTCCAATTGACATTACATTCACTGATCCAAAGAGATCAACATGTAGAAGGTGATAAGGATCAACAATTAAAGATTCAGACTTGCTCTTGAAAGATGACTTCCTTTGTTTGGCCTTTTGACAAGAATCACACAGGCCATCAACATTTAATAAAGATTTTGGGAGTCCTCTAACAAGATTCTTTCTAATCAACTCATTGATGTTGTTTAGATTCAAATGAAAGAGTTTCTTATGCCACTTCTAACTCTCTTCACTGGACATTCTTGTTGATAGGCACACTGCTTTGCCATCAGAGTTTGTTGATAACTTTATTTCATAGATATTATTGTGCCTGTTTCCAACTAGAACAACTTTCCCTGTAGATTTACTGATGATTTCACAATATTCAGGGTGAAAATCTACATGATATCCTCTGTCATAGATTTGACTCACAGATAGCAGATCATGCTTGTGTCCTGGAACCAGAGTTACATTAGTGATGATGACACTTCCAAGATTGATATTGCCATATCCCAGAGTATGTCCTACGTTGCCATCTCCATAGGAAACTTTTGGGTCAGCCTTCTCCACATACTCTGATAGCAGGGCTTTATTTCCAGTCATGTGTCCTGAACATCCACTGTCCACGACTAGGGTACTCTCCCTGGTGCCCTGCAATCACAAACATTTACTGAAGGTCAGTTTTAAGGATCCAGGCTTGCTTGGATCCCTTGGTTTTCTTAACTTTGTTAGCTTTTGCAGCGGAATTCACATTATCAGAGTTTAAGCTAACACTTTCAGAGTTTACACTTGCAGAATTAACCTTAACCCATTTCAAATTGGGTTTAAGTTCATAGTAATTATGATAAATAGCATGATAATCCCTGCAAGTATAAATAGAATGCCAAGTACTTCCATAATGTTTGCATAAAGTCTGTGATCTAGCTCTAACATTATCTTTCTTTACTTCAGACTTTGAAGGTAAAGAATTAATATTTTTATTCTTCTTGCAAAAGCTAGCAAGATGGTTAGTGCTACCACAGTTATGACATGTCTTTCTTGGAGTAAAAGTAGCAAGCATTGGATAATTACCTTGAAAAATGCCTACTTTACCATTTCTGTTCTTTCTAGACACTTTCTGTTTCTTAACAGATTTTAACTCCTTAAGCCTATGCTTGAGTTGTTTATCTGTCATTAAACCAATATTAACTTGTTTAACACTAGTTTTTACTGGTTCTTTCTTAAAAGTTCCTTTTTCAGACTTAGGTTCATTTGCTCCATGAACAAATTTTGTAGTAGGAAGATGAGTTCTAATTTTGACTTGATTTTGAAACCTAAGTTCATCTCTCTCACAGTAATCTAAACCAACTGTGTCTGACTGAAAAACCTCATTAGTGTCTTTTCCAGAATCAGTCCAAGTTTTAATTATGTGATTTGCCTTCTCCAATTCAGATTCTAGTTGCTTATATATGCCTAGCAACTCCTGTTCTAGATAAACAGCATCATCTCTTTCTTTCTGAACTTGTTGCATGTTTTCAAGTTTTTCTTCAACAATTTTATTTCTCTCTTTAAGTTCAGAATTCCCAGTTTTAATTCTCTCATTCTCTAAAGTCTGATCCCTATAACTGATATGCAATGCCTTAAGATAAATTCTCAATTCAGATATATTATCAGTATTATAAGCATAAGTAGTTAAGGGTACCTTGTTTTCAGAGTCCTCAGATTCATTTTCAATAGAAGCCATGAGAGCATAGTTGACTTCCTCATCTGAGTCTGAAGTGTCTGCCCAATCTCTGCCTTTTGTGATGAGTGTCTTTTCAGTTTTACCCTTCTTGCACTCAGGAACATAGTGACCCATCCCCTTACACTTGTAGCATTGAATCTCAGACTTATCTTTCTTCCCAGATTTAGTCTTCTTTCTCTCAGACTTTCTGAACCTCTTCCTGTCTGAAGTTAAATCTCTAGAGAACCTGTTTCCCTTCTTAAAGTTCTTAAAACCTATCTTCTTGAAAGTCTTCACCATCAAGACAGCCATTTTTCTCATCTCTTCATCATCCTCAGAATCAGATGATTTGTAAGAACCCTAATTTTTGGTAATATTTTATTTTATTTAATATCTTGTGGCAATGTCAATATGGAACCTTTCTGGTCATCCCTGTGATTAATAGAATTGATTGTCTGAGAAACTGTGTTGTTGTATTCCCTATGTAAGATAAAAAGGGAGATTGTGAAGGCAGGAGTCTTATTGTTAGTGAGATTTATAAAACTTGGGATTTGAGAATGATTAGAGTGTTACAAGATTTATTAAGGATCATGACAAGGAATTATGAACATTAGAGGAATTTACACAATTAGTACTTAAGGAATTATAGGGGAAATCTCTACGCGACAAAATATTATTACGAGAGATTAATTAAGATACGATACGAATTAAGGATTAAATAATAAGCATTGGTGGAAGAATAATATTACAAGGAGTAGTATTGCATGCAAGCCCATGCAACCAAGTAGTTAGAAACCAAGCAAACTAGTTAGCCATTGGAAGATGAATAGTATTTGGTTACATGCTTTTCAAAAAGGAGGAGACCAATAGTACAAGGAGCCATGCCTATAGCCATACCTAGGCTTGTACAATGCTAATACATACAATAATATGTATCACCCAATCAATTATCCAACCAACACCAAAATCAAAACACAAAAACTCTCTCCCCCCCCCCCTTGAACACAACTCTCGGCCAAGAACAAAGTGAGGAAGAAAGAAATTTCTTTCTCCCACTTCTCATCATTCATAAATCATAATATAATTCCTAGGTAATCTACATCATCTAAGCAAGGTATGCTAGTAATTTCACTCCATTTCATCCATCCAATTCCAAGTTATAAATTATTAAAGTTTGGATGAATAGTAACCAAGTTTGTTCTTCCTTTAGATCTAGCATTGTGAGTGTTGTAGGAGGCCATCTAAGGTGTTTTTAAGTTGTATAAAGATTGTTCAAAGTCTCTAGGAGCTCAAGAAGGTATGAAATCTCAAACCACCCATGGTTATGTGTTGTTCATGTAGTATGGTAGTAGATCCATGCATTTTAGGGGTTATCTTGAATGTATATGTATTGGATAACATGGATCTTGGGTTTTGATGTTGAGATGGTGAATTTTATGACTATGGTGAATATATATATCTCCATGAGTGTTATGAGTCATGATCTAAGTGTTTTAAGTGGTGTTTATGTTATGGAAGCATGAAAAATGGTTGATCTAAGTGATTTGAGCTTGCTGATTTTGTCCAGGAACTTTGATCTGTGTTGTAGCACGATTTTGAACACCCAAATGATGTCCCCTGATGTCCTACCTTATATTTTTGGAAAGATAATTGAATGTAGTTTCTGGATATGTAAGATTCATAGCTAGGTGATGTGTGGATTTTTAGTTATGGCCGGAGGAGTGAATTTTGTTTCTGGACAATGGACTGCATTAAGTGACCCCCTTGTGAACCTTGTTTAAACACCTTAAAATATGTTTGGGATCATGGAAAAATTTGAGAACGTAGGTAATGCAGTGGTGAAGACCACCCAAAAGGAATTGGATTAAAATATGAATTTTTGGATTTTATAAAAATGCTAGAGTAAAATTCGCGCAATGGAAAAAGGTCGATTAGTGGAACATTATTCTAGGGTTAGTGGTTATGGTTCGAACGTGGTAACTAAATTAAGTCGAGTAAGTGACGAGCGTAAACGAGTGATGTCATGGACCTATAGTGGGGCTAGGGAGTCATAAGACGAAGTCGTTAAGTTAATTTCGTTTCCCCTTAAAACCCCGTAATTAGAAAGAAGTTGTTAAGGTACTAACGAACGATTATTGTTTATGTATAGATCGTTCGAATTCGCACGCTCGACCACCCCAACCAAACCAAGGCAAGTTTACTTTTCAAAACTTATCCCTATACAAGGATTTTCACTGTTGTGTTTGTAGTTTTCAAATTATATCAAATGCTATGTTTATCGAAGTATTGATGCAATTGAGATTGAACAAGTACATGTATGCTTTTACCCCTTGAACTTAGATTGAAATGTTTTCTTCGGACAACGACTCTAGCAATAGAGGTCGTAGCGGTCCGTATATACTATTGACCGGGGAGCGGTATATTATTATATCGTATCTATATTGCGAAAACCCGAAGGGGCATTCGGGTGGTATCGTATATTCAAATAACTATTATTATATCTTCGTAAATACTCGAAACCCTATCTTGGATTAAAAGTTTATTTATTAAATAATTATTTTATTAATTATTAATATTAAATCTTAAAATATCATTTAATAATTATTGTTCACTATTTTAAAAACAAAGTTAATCCAAGATACCTTTTAATACTTTCAAACTCGAACTTTTTCGAACTCAAAACATTTTCGAAAACCCCCGGTCAGGTTCTGCTTCTTGTACGATTTCGAGAATTATCAATCGACTGATGTCAAACCACAACTACTCTGTTTTCAATCGAAATCAAGTTTTCAAAAGAAAAAGAAAAAGGGACTCTGGCAGGTGTGGGAACCGTTGACGAACGATTCCCGGGATGTGTAAGCGGCCGTGAGCCAGGCGGTCCATCACTTATTATTCCGGCCCAGGTGTTGCCGAAGGATGATTACGGATGTAGTTTTCATCGAGGGTGATTACGGATGTAGTTTTCACTCGGGGATAGTTACGGATGTAGTTTCTATCCTTCTACCAGTAGAGAAGACCCGCGGATTATTGGACTCGGATGTGGCGACTGATCATCGTCAATCCCTGTCAGGTTTTATGTTTTCTTTAAGTCCCATTCCTCCACTTTGGAAAAATGCTTTGACACTGCATCTTAGGCCTATGTGCCAGTTGCCGATAGTGTCCTATTTTGATGAGAAAGATGTTGACTTTATGCAGTAGCTAGAACTGCAAGGTTATTTTGAAAACAAGGGCACGTCCTGGTGCACCTTTGAAATTTACCAATAATGACAAGTGATTTTATAACTGATTGACACAACGAGTTTAATGACTGTTATACATATGAAATGTTATATTGCTTATCTTATACCTATATTCTTGCTGAGCTATAGTTGCTCACTCTTGCTTGTTTTCAAATTTTACAAACACAACAGCTAAGAGAAATGGCAAGAACCTGTCAGACTGTTCGAAAGCAGGTGACTAGACCCCAGGCTGCAGTTGAGATCCCACCGGTAGGCCCCATTAGCCGGATTGGTTGGCAGCTTTTGTTAGTACGTTTTATTTATAAGCATGACCTGTGCAAGGCAGTGTACCGTAACAAACTTTCAAGCCGCCAACTTCGCTTCATATCGAAGTGTTGCTGGTAGCATAAATGCTATTTAATTCGGTCTGTAATAACTCTAAAACTTTTACTTTTGCTTAATCAAATGTATGACGTTTCTGAGACTCTAACCTGTGTGTGCGTGTGTGTGTGTGGTGTGAGTTTATTGTGGGTCGATGGCTGTTTGTTTATATTATGTGCAAGAACAAGTATGTTAATAATGGAAAATGGACCGTGAGCGCCTAGATCTCCGACCCCGGATCTGGGGGCGTCACAGAAATGGTATCAGAGAGAAGGTTACAGTTCTCAGAAACGATAGTAATTTAGGAAAGCAACCATAATAATACGAATAATATAACACTAATAATAATCCCATTAATACCTGGAGCTCTCATCGAGTTCACAGTCGGGTTATCGGATATAGCCCTGACTTCTAAGGCCCGTGAGGGAACTACTCCTTAAACCCTTCTTTTTGGTTAGTAACCTAGCTTATTTCCCTTGTGTAGATGGAGGATATACCAGACCCTGAGGCCTATGAGAGGGAGCATGATGAGGCACTTTTGAGAGAGACTGAGGACCCTGTTGAGGATACTGATGCTGACTCTGAGACCGACCCTGTGATTGAGCTGATAGAGGACACTGAGGAGGAGGATCCCGATGAGGAGCCCTTTGTTGAGCCTGAGACTGTTACCCCCTCCCCTGTGGCCACTGATGAGGAGAGTGTGCGATCCGGTGAGGACCGTGTTGTGTCACCCCCACCCTCTCCACAGTCATTGAGCCTCACTTCTTCTGATGATGATGATCCCGAGGAGGATACTTCTAGCGAGGAGGAGCGTGACCCTACCCCTGCTCCTGCTCCTGCCCCTGTTATGCCACCCTCACCACTGGACCTACCCCCGGTGTCGGGCGCTGAGCACGCCTATGTCGTGCAGTTCATGACCCGAGACTTACTTTCTGCCGAGGCCCGACTTAACGAGGCAAGGAGGGTGATAGTGGAGGAGCGCGAGGCGCGCTTGAGGATCCAGGCTGAGATGAGGACTACTGTTGCTAGGAGGACTAGAGCTCGACTCCACAGGATTGAGAGGAGGAGTCGCGAGAGGGTTCTCGGATTAGGGATCCGCGGGGGCGGAGTGATCCAGGCTAGGGATGTTAGACGTGTTGTGCGTCGTGCATTTGCCCGAGTGAGGGCCTTGCTCCGTCGCGGTGCGGCCCCGTGATGTGTTACTGATAGCTCAGTCCCCTAGGTTCAGATGACATTAGTGTGTCGATTTTGCGGGATAGTTGACTTGTGCAGTGGCGTCCTTTCTGACCAGTGGATGAGTAGACTGACCTACATATATCTAGATGTGACTACGGATAGGATGTACGGATGTAGCCCTACTTTTGTGTAGCCCTGACTATTCGGATTATGTACTTGTATTTGTTCCACTTTTGCTAGACTTTGACATCGGAATTATGTATTTGGCTCTAACATCCAAACTTTGTGACAATCCTTGTACCGTACTTATTTAGTTTCAGTTTCCTCGATATTACCTCAATTGCTTTACTTTCCGATGCCATGCTCTACTGTTTTGATATACAACTGTGATTAAACAACTGCTACAAGCCACAAATACAACCATACTGTTTCAAATTACGATATGTGATTTCAAATTGTTCTCCACAATTTTTCCAAAAATATTCCTACAATTTTTCTAAAATAAACCTTTAAAAAAAAAAACGGTTTTAGTTATTTAAAATTTTGAAAATATTTCTATAAGTTCGAAGTTTTGAAATCTTGGAAATTCCTACAAATGTTTTCGAACCACGTAACGACTTCCCCTAAAAAGGTTTTACCGTTTATCGCCATCATAAGGGCACTGCGAGTTCGAAATTTTAACCCTGTATAAGAAGGAACAATACGTTCCTGACTTCTCTAAATACGGTCAAATAAATTGAAAACCCTAACCCATTTTTTGTCTTATTATCAGAATCATGCCACCCAGAAAAATGAACACTCGAGCTCACCCGGCCAACTCTGAAGGCCAGGGTAGACACCATGGGCCGGAAGGCCACCAAAACCGAGAGAGAGAGGATCAGAACCTGAGCGAGGATGAAGGTAGTGACTATAACTTGTTTGATAACTCTGAGTATGATGAAGAGGAAGCTGAAGATGATACCCTGGAGGTGGAAAACCCAAGGAGAGACCCTATGGAGCGATTCATGGACCTACTCAGGCAGAACTTGGACCGTCCCCCGGTTCAGCCACCACCCAACAATGCGAATGCCAATGCCTTTCGGAATTTCAAATCCCTGAAACCCCCGGAGTTTAAGGGAACTGCAGACCCGGTCGAGGCAAGAGCCTGGCTGAAAGAAATGGAAAAATCTTTTGAGATACTAGGAGTCGCTGAAGAGCAGAAAACTGTTTTCGCCACCTACCTCCTGAAGGGTGAGGCAAACTACTGGTGGGAAGCTAAAAAGAATTTGGAGGGAAGAGGTGTGGTGACCTGGGAGAGGTTTAGCGAGTTGTTCTTGGAAAAGTATTTCCCTAGGTTCATGGAAACACAAATGGAGCTAAAATTTTTGGAACTCGAGCAAGGTAACATGACGGTGGCCGAGTATGAGGCAAGATTTACTGAGCTGTCAAGGTTTGTGCCGGAATATGTGAACTCTGAGGTGAAGAGGGCCCGAAGGTTTCAATTGGGGCTAAAGCAATGGATTCAGAATCGTGTGGCGGTTCTTGAGCTGACAGACTATGCCACCCTGGTACAGAAAGCATCGATTGTTGAGGCTGGAAGTGAACAGATGCAGAAGGAGAGGGAAGGAAAGAAGAGGAAGTTTGACAGTCGAAAGGGAAACTCTGCGGGAGGGAGCGTTCCGAGCAAGTTTAAGCGAGGAACAGTGTCCCAGCCCAGCGGAAACTTTGGAACCAAGAGAGCTGAAAGTTGGAGTGTGGGCCAGGGCGGCCGACCACAGGGATCATCGTACTCTACCCCACCCCGAGCCCCACTCCCGGAATGCAATAAATGTGGAAGGAAACATGCGGGCGTGTGTAACCTGCAAGATGTGAAGTGCTTCAAGTGTGGGCTGACGGGACATTATGCTAACACCTGTCGAGGGACTAGTAACAACACCAGTGCTGGAGGTAATTGCTTCAAGTGTGGGAAACCAGGGCACCGAATGAGGGAATGTATGTCCTCTGGGCCAGCTGCATCAAGAGTGAGTGGAACTGCTTCTAACAGGGCCCCTACTGCAAGAACTTTTAACATGACTGTGCAAGATGCCGTGAGGAACACGGATGTGATCGCAGGTACCCTACTACTCAACTCAGTTAATGCGAATGTTTTATTTGATTCGGGAGCTACCAAGTCTTTCATATCTCTAGATTTTGTAGGTCGGTTAGGCCTTAAGACTGAACCACTGAGAGACAGACTGCAAGTAGAGATAGCAAACCATGAAATTATTCCTGTTAACCAAGTATGTCCAGGTTGCGACCTAGAAATAGAAGGGCGACACTTTCGGGTAGATTTAATACCTTTTAAATTAGGGGAGTTTGACGTAATAATAGGTATGGATTGGTTGACAACCCATGGAGCTCAGATTGATTGCGTGAAGAAGAAAGTGAGTTTAAGACTGCCAGGGGATAAGGAAGTAGTGTTTAGTGGAAAACGACAAACCCAAAAGTTCCTGACTATGATTCAAGCTAAAAGGCTGTTACGTAAGGGATGCGAAGCCTATCTAGCCTATGTAAAGGATACCAAGAAGGAGGCACCCAACCTACAGGAAATCCCAGTCGTTAATGAATTCGCGGATGTATTTCCGGATGATCTTCCAGGACTACCACCTGATAGAGACATCGAGTTCGCTATAGATTTAGTTCCGGGCACGGCCCCAATTTCAAAAGCCCCATATAGGCTAGCCCCAGTGGAGATGAAAGAGTTGGCCACTCAATTGCAAGAGCTGTTGGATAAAGGAATGATAAGACCTAGTGTGTCACCGTGGGGAGCCCCGGTACTATTCGTGAAAAAGAAGGATGGCAGTATGAGATTATGCATAGACTACAGGGAGTTGAATAAGGTGACCATAAAGAATAAGTATCCTTTGCCCAGAATAGATGACTTGTTTGACCAACTAAAGGACGCGGTTTATTTTTCCAAGATCGATTTGAGAACCGGGTACCACCAGTTAAGGATTAAGCTAGAAGATATTCCAAAGACGGCCTTTCGCACCCGGTATGGACACTATGAGTTTTTAGTAATGTCGTTCGGGTTAACGAATGCACCCGCAGCTTTCATGGACTTAATGAATCGGGTCTTCAAGAAGTATCTGGACAAGTGTGTTATAGTCTTCATCGATGACATCTTGATTTATTCCAAGACGAAAGAGGAACATGCAGAGCACTTGAGGATTGTATTGGGAGCGTTAAGAGAAGAAAAGTTGTACGCTAAGTTCTCGAAGTGTGAATTTTGGTTGAAGGAAGTTCAGTTTTTGGGGCATGTGATTAGTGAACAAGGCATCCTAGTGGACCCAGCCAAAATAGAGGCGTATCAAATTGGGAGAGACCAACCACTCCGACAGAGGTGAGAAGTTTCATAGGATTGGCCGGCTACTATAGAAGATTTGTCCAAGACTTTGCCAAGATAGCAGCCCCTTTGACCCGGCTAACCCGCAAGACCGAGAAGTTTGTGTGGACTGAAAAATGCGAAGAGAGCTTTCAAGAGTTGAAAAAGAGGTTGGTGACAGCACCAGTACTAGCCCTACCGGATGATAAGGGAGATTTTGTGATTTATAGCGATGCATCCCATAAAGGTTTAGGGTGTGTGCTTATGCAGCACGGTAAGGTGATTGCGTATGCGTCCAGACAACTTAAGGAGTATGAGATAAGATACCCCACCCATGATTTGGAATTAGCAGCAATAGTCTTTGCTTTGAAGATCTGGAGACATTATCTTTACGGGGAAAAGTGTGAAATCTACACGGATCACAAGAGCTTAAAGTACATATTCACTCAGAAAGAGTTAAACATGAGGCAGAGGAGATGGTTAGAGCTAATCAAGGATTATGATTGTGAGATTCATTATCACCCAGGGAAGGCCAACGTAGTGGCCGATGCACTTAGCCGAAAGGAGAAGCTTAAGATGATAACGTCAGTGGACGAAGTGATCAAGGACCTCGAGAGGCTGGAGATTGAGGTGAGGTTGCCAGGAATTGGCCAAGAGAGTCTAATGGAAATAAAAGTCCAACCACCGCTATTGGAAAAGATTAAGTTATGCCAGGAAAAGAAGATAGAAGAAGAAAAGAATTCGATGGAAAAAATTTTGACTGGCGAAGAAATTAGGTGTGAGAAGGACGGGAATGGAGTTATGAGGTACGCATCTAGGATATGGATTCCGAACGTTCGAGAGTTAAAAGACGAGATTTTGCAAGAGGCTCATAGTTCAAGGTACTCAATCCACCCTGGAGGCACTAAGATGTATAGAGATTTAAGAGAGTACTATTGGTGGCCTAATATGAAAAAGGACGTGGCAGAGTGGGTAAGTAAGTGTTTGACATGTCAAAGAGTAAAGGCCGAACACCAGAGGCCCAGCGGATTGTTGCAACCCTTAGAGATACCCGAGTGGAAGTGGGAGCAGATTGCGATGGACTTTGTGGTCGGATTACCAAGGACCAAGACTAATCATGACGCCATTTGGGTAATTATTGATAGACTGACCAAGTCAGCACATTTTCTTCCAATCAACGAGAGATACACCGTCGACAAGCTGGTAGATATCTACTTAAAAGAGATTGTGGTTAGGCATGGGGTTCCTGTGAGCATTGTATCAGATAGGGACCCAAGATTCAACTCCAGGTTCTGGAGAAGTTTTCAGGATTGTGTGGGGACTAAGTTAAACATGAGTACTGCATACCATCCCCAAACAGACGGACAGAGCGAGAGAACCATCCAGACCATCGAGGACATGTTGAGGGTATGTGCCATAGATTTTAAGGGAAGTTGGGACGACCACTTGCCGTTGATCGAATTTTCCTTCAACAACAGTTACCATGCGAGTATAGGCATGCCCCCATATGAAGCTTTGTACGGACGGAGATGTCGGTCTCCTTTGTGTTGGGAAGAGGTAGGAGAGCGGAAGATTTTAGGTCCTGAACTGGTCCAACGGACAAGAGAAACTATCGAACTCATAAGAGGTCGGCTGGTAGCGGCCCAAGACAGACAGAAGAAGTACGCGGACCAGTCCCGCAAGGATAAGGAATATGAGGTAGGAGAGTTTGTGATGTTAAAAGTATCACCGTGGAAGGGATTGATGAGATTTGGTAAGAAAGGGAAACTAAGCCCGAGATTTATTGGACCTTTTGAGATCTTGAAACGAGTTGGAAAGTTAGCCTATGAATTGGCTTTACCTCCGAGTTTACAACAAGTACATAATGTGTTCCATGTGTCCATGCTACGACCCTATCATACCGACTTCCGACATGTGATAGAACATGATCAAGTGGATCTGCAACCAGACTTAACATATGTGGAGCAACCCGTAGAAATTATGGATAGAAAAGAACAGGTGCTGAGGAATAAGGTTGTCAAACTAGTGAGAGTCTTGTGGAGGAACCAGAATGTCGAAGAATCAACATGGGAACTCGAAAGCGCAATGCGTGAAAAGCACCCCCAACTGTTTTCAACCTGATTCCGGGACGGAATCCTTTTAAGGAGGGGAGGCTGTAAGAACCCTAATTTTTGGTAATATTTTATTTTATTTAATATCTTGTGGCAATGTCAATATGGAACCTTTCTGGTCATCCCTGTGATTAATAGAATTGATTGTCTGAGAAACTGTGTTGTTGTATTCCCTATGTAAGATAAAAAGGGAGATTGTGAAGGCAGGAGTCTTATTGTTAGTGAGATTTATAAAACTTGGGATTTGAGAATGATTAGAGTGTTACAAGATTTATTAAGGATCATGACAAGGAATTATGAACATTAGAGGAATTTACACAATTAGTACTTAAGGAATTATAGGGGAAATCTCTACGCGACAAAATATTATTACGAGAGATTAATTAAGATACGATACGAATTAAGGATTAAATAATAAGCATTGGTGGAAGAATAATATTACAAGGAGTAGTATTGCATGCAAGCCCATGCAACCAAGTAGTTAGAAACCAAGCAAACTAGTTAGCCATTGGAAGATGAATAGTATTTGGTTACATGCTTTTCAAAAAGGAGGAGACCAATAGTACAAGGAGCCATGCCTATAGCCATACCTAGGCTTGTACAATGCTAATACATATAATAATATGTATCACCCAATCAATTATCCAACCAACACCAAAATCAAAACACAAAAACTCTCTCCCCCCCCCCCTTGAACACAACTCTCGGCCAAGAACAAAGTGAGGAAGAAAGAAATTTCTTTCTCCCACTTCTCATCACTCATAAATCATAATATAATTCCTAGGTCATCTACATCATCTAAGCAAGGTATGCTAGCAATTTCACTCCATTTCATCCATCCAATTCCAAGTTATAAATTATTAAAGTTTGGATGAATAGTAACCAAGTTTGTTCTTCCTTTAGATCTTGCATTGTGAGTGTTGTAGGAGGCCATCTAAGGTGTTTTTAAGTTGTATAAAGATTGTTCAAAGTCTCTAGGAGCTCAAGAAGGTATGAAATCTCAAACCACCCTTGGTTATGTGTTGTTCATGTAGTATGGTAGTAGATCCATGCATTTTAGGGGTTATCTTGAATGTATATGTATTGGATAACATGGATCTTGGGTTTTGATGTTGAGATGGTGAATTTTATGACTATGGTGAATATATATATCTCCATTAGTGTTATGAGTCATGATCTAAGTGTTTTAAGTGGTGTTTATGTTATGGAAGCATGAAAAATGGTTGATCTAAGTGATTTGAGCTTGCTGATTTTGTCCAGGAACTTTGATCTGTGTTGTAGCACGATTTTGAACACCCAAATGATGTCCCCTGATGTCCTACCTTATATTGTTGGAAAGATAATTGAATGTAGTTTCTGGATATGTAAGATTCATAGCTAGGTGATGTGTGGATTTTTAGTTATGGCCGGAGGAGTGAATTTTGTTTCTGGACAATGGACTGCATTAAGTGACCCCTTTGTGAACCTTGTTTAAACACCTTAAAATATGTTTGGGATCATGGAAAAATTTGAGAACGTAGGTAATGCAGTGGTGAAGACCACCCAAAAGGAATTGGATTAAAATATGAATTTTTGGATTTTATAAAAATGCTAGAGTAAAATTTGCGCAATGGAAAAAGGTCGATTAGTGGAACATTATTCTAGGGTTAGTGGTTATGGTTCGAACGTGGTAACTAAATTAAGTCGAGTAAGTGACGAGCGTAAACGAGTGATGTCATGGACCTATAGTGGGGCTAGGGAGTCATAAGACGAAGTCGTTAAGTTAATTTCGTATCCCCTTAAAACCCCGTAATTAGAAAGAAGTTGTTAAGGTACTAACGAACGATTATTGTTTATGTATAGATCGTTCGAATTCGCACGCTCGACCACCCCAACCAAACCAAGGCAAGTTTACTTTTCAAAACTTATCCCTATACAAGGATTTTCACTGTTGTGTTTGTAGTTTTCAAATTATATCAAATGCTATGTTTATCGAAGTATTGATGCAATTGAGATTGAACAAGTACATGTATGCTTTTACCCCTTGAACTTAGATTGAAATGTTTTCTTCGGACAACGACTCTAGCAATAGAGGTCGTAGCGGTCCGTATATACTATTGACCGGGGAGCGGTATATTATTATATCGTATCTATATTGCGAAAACCCGAAGGGGCATTCGGGTGGTATCGTATATTCAAATAACTATTATTATATCTTCGTAAATACTCGAAACCCTATCTTGGATTAAAAGTTTATTTATTAAATAATTATTTTATTAATTATTAATATTAAATCTTAAAATATCATTTAATAATTATTGTTCACTATTTTAAAAACAAAGTTAATCCAAGATACCTTTTAATACTTTCAAACTCGAACTTTTTCGAACTCAAAACATTTTCGAAAACCCCCGGTCAGGTTCTGCTTCTTGTACGATTTCGAGAATTATCAATCGACTGATGTCAAACCACAACTACTCTGTTTTCAATCGAAATCAAGTTTTCAAAAGAAAAAGAAAAAGGGACTCTGGCAGGTGTGGGAACCGTTGACGAACGATTCCCGGGATGTGTAAGCGGCCGTGAGCCAGGCGGTCCATCACTTATTATTCCGGCCCAGGTGTTGCCGAAGGATGATTACGGATGTAGTTTTCATCGAGGGTGATTACGGATGTAGTTTTCACTCGGGGATAGTTACGGATGTAGTTTCTATCCTTCTACCAGTAGAGAAGACCCGCGGATTATTGGACTCGGATGTGGCGACTGATCATCGTCAATCCCTGTCAGGTTTTATGTTTTCTTTAAGTCCCATTCCTCCACTTTGGAAAAATGCTTTGACACTGCATCTTAGGCCTATGTGCCAGTTGCCGATAGTGTCCTATTTTGATGAGAAAGATGTTGACTTTATGCAGTAGCTAGAACTGCAAGGTTATTTTGAAAACAAGGGCACGTCCTGGTGCACCTTTGAAATTTACCAATAATGACAAGTGATTTTATAACTGATTGACACAACGAGTTTAATGACTGTTATACATATGAAATGTTATATTGCTTATCTTATACCTATATTCTTGCTGAGCTATAGTTGCTCACTCTTGCTTGTTTTCAAATTTTACAAACACAACAGCTAAGAGAAATGGCAAGAACCTGTCAGACTGTTCGAAAGCAGGTGACTAGACCCCAGGCTGCAGTTGAGATCCCACCGGTAGGCCCCATTAGCCGGATTGGTTGGCAGCTTTTGTTAGTACGTTTTATTTATAAGCATGACCTGTGCAAGGCAGTGTACCGTAACAAACTTTCAAGCCGCCAACTTCGCTTCATATCGAAGTGTTGCTGGTAGCATAAATGCTATTTAATTCGGTCTGTAATAACTCTAAAACTTTTACTTTTGCTTAATCAAATGTATGACGTTTCTGAGACTCTAACCTGTGTGTGCGTGTGTGTGTGTGGTGTGAGTTTATTGTGGGTCGATGGCTGTTTGTTTATATTATGTGCAAGAACAAGTATGTTAATAATGGAAAATGGACCGTGAGCGCCTAGATCTCCGACCCCGGATCTGGGGGCGTCACAGAAATGGTATCAGAGAGAAGGTTACAGTTCTCAGAAACGATAGTAATTTAGGAAAGCAACCATAATAATACGAATAATATAACACTAATAATAATCCCATTAATACCTGGAGCTCTCATCGAGTTCACAGTCGGGTTATCGGATATAGCCCTGACTTCTAAGGCCCGTGAGGGAACTACTCCTTAAACCCTTCTTTTTGGTTAGTAACCTAGCTTATTTCCCTTGTGTAGATGGAGGATATACCAGACCCTGATGCCTATGAGAGGGAGCATGATGAGGCACTTTTGAGAGAGACTGAGGACCCTGTTGAGGATACTGATGCTGACTCTGAGACCGACCCTGTGATTGAGCTGATAGAGGACACTGAGGAGGAGGATCCCGATGAGGAGCCCTTTGTTGAGCCTGAGACTGTTACCCCCTCCCCTGTGGCCACTGATGAGGAGAGTGTGCGATCCGGTGAGGACCGTGTTGTGTCACCCCCACCCTCTCCACAGTCATTGAGCCTCACTTCTTCTGATGATGATGATCCCGAGGAGGATACTTCTAGCGAGGAGGAGCGTGACCCTACCCCTGCTCCTGCTCCTGCCCCTGTTATGCCACCCTCACCACTGGACCTACCCCCGGTGTCGGGCGCTGAGCACGCCTATGTCGTGCAGTTCATGACCCGAGACTTACTTTCTGCCGAGGCCCGACTTAACGAGGCAAGGAGGGTGATAGTGGAGGAGCGCGAGGCGCGCTTGAGGATCCAGGCTGAGATGAGGACTACTGTTGCTAGGAGGACTAGAGCTCGACTCCACAGGATTGAGAGGAGGAGTCGCGAGAGGGTTCTCGGATTAGGGATCCGCGGGGGCGGAGTGATCCAGGCTAGGGATGTTAGACGTGTTGTGCGTCGTGCATTTGCCCGAGTGAGGGCCTTGCTCCGTCGCGGTGCGGCCCCGTGATGTGTTACTGATAGCTCAGTCCCCTAGGTTCAGATGACATTAGTGTGTCGATTTTGCGGGATAGTTGACTTGTGCAGTGGCGTCCTTTCTGACCAGTGGATGAGTAGACTGACCTACATATATCTAGATGTGACTACGGATAGGATGTACGGATGTAGCCCTACTTTTGTGTAGCCCTGACTATTCGGATTATGTACTTGTATTTGTTCCACTTTTGCTAGACTTTGACATCGGAATTATGTATTTGGCTCTAACATCCAAACTTTGTGACAATCCTTGTACCGTACTTATTTAGTTTCAGTTTCCTCGATATTACCTCAATTGCTTTACTTTCCGATGCCATGCTCTACTGTTTTGATATACAACTGTGATTAAACAACTGCTACAAGCCACAAATACAACCATACTGTTTCAAATTACGATATGTGATTTCAAATTGTTCTCCACAATTTTTCCAAAAATATTCCTACAATTTTTCTAAAATAAACCTTTAAAAAAAAACGGTTTTAGTTATTTAAAATTTTGAAAATATTTCTATAAGTTCGAAGTTTTGAAATCTTGGAAATTCCTACAAATGTTTTCGAACCACGTAACGACTTCCCCTAAAAAGGTTTTACCGTTTATCGCCATCATAAGGGCACTGCGAGTTCGAAATTTTAACCCTGTATAAGAAGGAACAATACGTTCCTGACTTCTCTAAATACGGTCAAATAAATTGAAAACCCTAACCCATTTTTTGTCTTATTATCAGAATCATGCCACCCAGAAAAATGAACACTCGAGCTCACCCGGCCAACTCTGAAGGCCAGGGTAGACACCATGGGCCGGAAGGCCACCAAAACCGAGAGAGAGAGGATCAGAACCTGAGCGAGGATGAAGGTAGTGACTATAACTTGTTTGATAACTCTGAGTATGATGAAGAGGAAGCTGAAGATGATACCCTGGAGGTGGAAAACCCAAGGAGAGACCCTATGGAGCGATTCATGGACCTACTCAGGCAGAACTTGGACCGTCCCCCGGTTCAGCCACCACCCAACAATGCGAATGCCAATGCCTTTCGGAATTTCAAATCCCTGAAACCCCCGGAGTTTAAGGGAACTGCAGACCCGGTCGAGGCAAGAGCCTGGCTGAAAGAAATGGAAAAATCTTTTGAGATACTAGGAGTCGCTGAAGAGCAGAAAACTGTTTTCGCCACCTACCTCCTGAAGGGTGAGGCAAACTACTGGTGGGAAGCTAAAAAGAATTTGGAGGGAAGAGGTGTGGTGACCTGGGAGAGGTTTAGCGAGTTGTTCTTGGAAAAGTATTTCCCTAGGTTCATGGAAACACAAATGGAGCTAAAATTTTTGGAACTCGAGCAAGGTAACATGACGGTGGCCGAGTATGAGGCAAGATTTACTGAGCTGTCAAGGTTTGTGCCGGAATATGTGAACTCTGAGGTGAAGAGGGCCCGAAGGTTTCAATTGGGGCTAAAGCAATGGATTCAGAATCGTGTGGCGGTTCTTGAGCTGACAGACTATGCCACCCTGGTACAGAAAGCATCGATTGTTGAGGCTGGAAGTGAACAGATGCAGAAGGAGAGGGAAGGAAAGAAGAGGAAGTTTGACAGTCGAAAGGGAAACTCTGCGGGAGGGAGCGTTCCGAGCAAGTTTAAGCGAGGAACAGTGTCCCAGCCCAGCGGAAACTTTGGAACCAAGAGAGCTGAAAGTTGGAGTGTGGGCCAGGGCGGCCGACCACAGGGATCATCGTACTCTACCCCACCCCGAGCCCCACTCCCGGAATGCAATAAATGTGGAAGGAAACATGCGGGCGTGTGTAACCTGCAAGATGTGAAGTGCTTCAAGTGTGGGCTGACGGGACATTATGCTAACACCTGTCGAGGGACTAGTAACAACACCAGTACTGGAGGTAATTGCTTCAAGTGTGGGAAACCAGGGCACCGAATGAGGGAATGTATGTCCTCTGGGCCAGCTGCATCAAGAGTGAGTGGAACTGCTTCTAACAGGGCCCCTACTGCAAGAACTTTTAACATGACTGTGCAAGATGCCGTGAGGAACACGGATGTGATCGCAGGTACCCTACTACTCAACTCAGTTAATGCGAATGTTTTATTTGATTCGGGAGCTACCAAGTCTTTCATATCTCTAGATTTTGTAGGTCGGTTAGGCCTTAAGACTGAACCACTGAGAGACAGACTGCAAGTAGAGATAGCAAACCATGAAATTATTCCTGTTAACCAAGTATGTCCAGGTTGCGACCTAGAAATAGAAGGGCGACACTTTCGGGTAGATTTAATACCTTTTAAATTAGGGGAGTTTGACGTAATAATAGGTATGGATTGGTTGACAACCCATGGAGCTCAGATTGATTGCGTGAAGAAGAAAGTGAGTTTAAGACTGCCAGGGGATAAGGAAGTAGTGTTTAGTGGAAAACGACAAACCCAAAAGTTCCTGACTATGATTCAAGCTAAAAGGCTGTTACGTAAGGGATGCGAAGCCTATCTAGCCTATGTAAAGGATACCAAGAAGGAGGCACCCAACCTACAGGAAATCCCAGTCGTTAATGAATTCGCGGATGTATTTCCGGATGATCTTCCAGGACTACCACCTGATAGAGACATCGAGTTCGCTATAGATTTAGTTCCGGGCACGGCCCCAATTTCAAAAGCCCCATATAGGCTAGCCCCAGTGGAGATGAAAGAGTTGGCCACTCAATTGCAAGAGCTGTTGGATAAAGGAATGATAAGACCTAGTGTGTCACCGTGGGGAGCCCCGGTACTATTCGTGAAAAAGAAGGATGGCAGTATGAGATTATGCATAGACTACAGGGAGTTGAATAAGGTGACCATAAAGAATAAGTATCCTTTGCCCAGAATAGATGACTTGTTTGACCAACTAAAGGACGCGGTTTATTTTTCCAAGATCGATTTGAGAACCGGGTACCACCAGTTAAGGATTAAGCTAGAAGATATTCCAAAGACGGCCTTTCGCACCCGGTATGGACACTATGAGTTTTTAGTAATGTCGTTCGGGTTAACGAATGCACCCGCAGCTTTCATGGACTTAATGAATCGGGTCTTCAAGAAGTATCTGGACAAGTGTGTTATAGTCTTCATCGATGACATCTTGATTTATTCCAAGACGAAAGAGGAACATGCAGAGCACTTGAGGATTGTATTGGGAGCGTTAAGAGAAGAAAAGTTGTACGCTAAGTTCTCGAAGTGTGAATTTTGGTTGAAGGAAGTTCAGTTTTTGGGGCATGTGATTAGTGAACAAGGCATCCTAGTGGACCCAGCCAAAATAGAGGCGTATCAAATTGGGAGAGACCAACCACTCCGACAGAGGTGAGAAGTTTCATAGGATTGGCCGGCTACTATAGAAGATTTGTCCAAGACTTTGCCAAGATAGCAGCCCCTTTGACCCGGCTAACCCGCAAGACCGAGAAGTTTGTGTGGACTGAAAAATGCGAAGAGAGCTTTCAAGAGTTGAAAAAGAGGTTGGTGACAGCACCAGTACTAGCCCTACCGGATGATAAGGGAGATTTTGTGATTTATAGCGATGCATCCCATAAAGGTTTAGGGTGTGTGCTTATGCAGCACGGTAAGGTGATTGCGTATGCGTCCAGACAACTTAAGGAGTATGAGATAAGATACCCCACCCATGATTTGGAATTAGCATCAATAGTCTTTGCTTTGAAGATCTGGAGACATTATCTTTACGGGGAAAAGTGTGAAATCTACACGGATCACAAGAGCTTAAAGTACATATTCACTCAGAAAGAGTTAAACATGAGGCAGAGGAGATGGTTAGAGCTAATCAAGGATTATGATTGTGAGATTCATTATCACCCAGGGAAGGCCAACGTAGTGGCCGATGCACTTAGCCGAAAGGAGAAGCTTAAGATGATAACGTCAGTGGACGAAGTGATCAAGGACCTCGAGAGGCTGGAGATTGAGGTGAGGTTGCCAGGAATTGGCCAAGAGAGTCTAATGGAAATAAAAGTCCAACCACCGCTATTGGAAAAGATTAAGTTATGCCAGGAAAAGAAGATAGAAGAAGAAAAGAATTCGATGGAAAAAATTTTGACTGGCGAAGAAATTAGGTGTGAGAAGGACGGGAATGGAGTTATGAGGTACGCATCTAGGATATGGATTCCGAACGTTCGAGAGTTAAAAGACGAGATTTTGCAAGAGGCTCATAGTTCAAGGTACTCAATCCACCCTGGAGGCACTAAGATGTATAGAGATTTAAGAGAGTACTATTGGTGGCCTAATATGAAAAAGGACGTGGCAGAGTGGGTAAGTAAGTGTTTGACATGTCAAAGAGTAAAGGCCGAACACCAGAGGCCCAGCGGATTGTTGCAACCCTTAGAGATACCCGAGTGGAAGTGGGAGCAGATTGCGATGGACTTTGTGGTCGGATTACCAAGGACCAAGACTAATCATGACGCCATTTGGGTAATTATTGATAGACTGACCAAGTCAGCACATTTTCTTCCAATCAACGAGAGATACACCGTCGACAAGCTGGTAGATATCTACTTAAAAGAGATTGTGGTTAGGCATGGGGTTCCTGTGAGCATTGTATCAGATAGGGACCCAAGATTCAACTCCAGGTTCTGGAGAAGTTTTCAGGATTGTGTGGGGACTAAGTTAAACATGAGTACTGCATACCATCCCCAAACAGACGGACAGAGCGAGAGAACCATCCAGACCATCGAGGACATGTTGAGGGTATGTGCCATAGATTTTAAGGGAAGTTGGGACGACCACTTGCCGTTGATCGAATTTTCCTTCAACAACAGTTACCATGCGAGTATAGGCATGCCCCCATATGAAGCTTTGTACGGACGGAGATGTCGGTCTCCTTTGTGTTGGGAAGAGGTAGGAGAGCGGAAGATTTTAGGTCCTGAACTGGTCCAACGGACAAGAGAAACTATCGAACTCATAAGAGGTCGGCTGGTAGCGGCCCAAGACAGACAGAAGAAGTACGCGGACCAGTCCCGCAAGGATAAGGAATATGAGGTAGGAGAGTTTGTGATGTTAAAAGTATCACCGTGGAAGGGATTGATGAGATTTGGTAAGAAAGGGAAACTAAGCCCGAGATTTATTGGACCTTTTGAGATCTTGAAACGAGTTGGAAAGTTAGCCTATGAATTGGCTTTACCTCCGAGTTTACAACAAGTACATAATGTGTTCCATGTGTCCATGCTACGACCCTATCATACCGACTTCCGACATGTGATAGAACATGATCAAGTGGATCTGCAACCAGACTTAACATATGTGGAGCAACCCGTAGAAATTATGGATAGAAAAGAACAGGTGCTGAGGAATAAGGTTGTCAAACTAGTGAGAGTCTTGTGGAGGAACCAGAATGTCGAAGAATCAACATGGGAACTCGAAAGCGCAATGCGTGAAAAGCACCCCCAACTGTTTTCAACCTGATTCCGGGACGGAATCCTTTTAAGGAGGGGAGGCTGTAAGAACCCTAATTTTTGGTAATATTTTATTTTATTTAATATCTTGTGGCAATGTCAATATGGAACCTTTCTGGTCATCCCTGTGATTAATAGAATTGATTGTCTGAGAAACTGTGTTGTTGTATTCCCTATGTAAGATAAAAATGGAGATTGTGAAGGCAGGAGTCTTATTGTTAGTGAGATTTATAAAACTTGGGATTTGAGAATGATTAGAGTGTTACAAGATTTATTAAGGATCATGACAAGGAATTATGAACATTAGAGGAATTTACACAATTAGTACTTAAGGAATTATAGGGGAAATCTCTACGCGACAAAATATTATTACGAGAGATTAATTAAGATACGATACGAATTAAGGATTAAATAATAAGCATTGGTGGAAGAATAATATTACAAGGAGTAGTATTGCATGCAAGCCCATGCAACCAAGTAGTTAGAAACCAAGCAAACTAGTTAGCCATTGGAAGATGAATAGTATTTGGTTACATGCTTTTCAAAAAGGAGGAGACCAATAGTACAAGGAGCCATGCCTATAGCCATACCTAGGCTTGTACAATGCTAATACATATAATAATATGTATCACCCAATCAATTATCCAACCAACACCAAAATCAAAACACAAAAACTCTCTCCCCCCCCCCTTGAACACAACTCTCGGCCAAGAACAAAGTGAGGAAGAAAGAAATTTCTTTCTCCCACTTCTCATCACTCATAAATCATAATATAATTCCTAGGTCATCTACATCATCTAAGCAAGGTATGCTAGCAATTTCACTCCATTTCATCCATCCAATTCCAAGTTATAAATTATTAAAGTTTGGATGAATAGTAACCAAGTTTGTTCTTCCTTTAGATCTTGCATTGTGAGTGTTGTAGGAGGCCATCTAAGGTGTTTTTAAGTTGTATAAAGATTGTTCAAAGTCTCTAGGAGCTCAAGAAGGTATGAAATCTCAAACCACCCTTGGTTATGTGTTGTTCATGTAGTATGGTAGTAGATCCATGCATTTTAGGGGTTATCTTGAATGTATATGTATTGGATAACATGGATCTTGGGTTTTGATGTTGAGATGGTGAATTTTATGACTATGGTGAATATATATATCTCCATTAGTGTTATGAGTCATGATCTAAGTGTTTTAAGTGGTGTTTATGTTATGGAAGCATGAAAAATGGTTGATCTAAGTGATTTGAGCTTGCTGATTTTGTCCAGGAACTTTGATCTGTGTTGTAGCACGATTTTGAACACCCAAATGATGTCCCCTGATGTCCTACCTTATATTGTTGGAAAGATAATTGAATGTAGTTTCTGGATATGTAAGATTCATAGCTAGGTGATGTGTGGATTTTTAGTTATGGCCGGAGGAGTGAATTTTGTTTCTGGACAATGGACTGCATTAAGTGACCCCCTTGTGAACCTTGTTTAAACACCTTAAAATATGTTTGGGATCATGGAAAAATTTGAGAACGTAGGTAATGCAGTGGTGAAGACCACCCAAAAGGAATTGGATTAAAATATGAATTTTTGGATTTTATAAAAATGCTAGAGTAAAATTTGCGCAATGGAAAAAGGTCGATTAGTGGAACATTATTCTAGGGTTAGTGGTTATGGTTCGAACGTGGTAACTAAATTAAGTCGAGTAAGTGACGAGCGTAAACGAGTGATGTCATGGACCTATAGTGGGGCTAGGGAGTCATAAGACGAAGTCGTTAAGTTAATTTCGTATCCCCTTAAAACCCCGTAATTAGAAAGAAGTTGTTAAGGTACTAACGAACGATTATTGTTTATGTATAGATCGTTCGAATTCGCACGCTCGACCACCCCAACCAAACCAAGGCAAGTTTACTTTTCAAAACTTATCCCTATACAAGGATTTTCACTGTTGTGTTTGTAGTTTTCAAATTATATCAAATGCTATGTTTATCGAAGTATTGATGCAATTGAGATTGAACAAGTACATGTATGCTTTTACCCCTTGAACTTAGATTGAAATGTTTTCTTCGGACAACGACTCTAGCAATAGAGGTCGTAGCGGTCCGTATATACTATTGACCGGGGAGCGGTATATTATTATATCGTATCTATATTGCGAAAACCCGAAGGGGCATTCGGGTGGTATCGTATATTCAAATAACTATTATTATATCTTCGTAAATACTCGAAACCCTATCTTGGATTAAAAGTTTATTTATTAAATAATTATTTTATTAATTATTAATATTAAATCTTAAAATATCATTTAATAATTATTGTTCACTATTTTAAAAACAAAGTTAATCCAAGATACCTTTTAATACTTTCAAACTCGAACTTTTTCGAACTCAAAACATTTTCGAAAACCCCCGGTCAGGTTCTGCTTCTTGTACGATTTCGAGAATTATCAATCGACTGATGTCAAACCACAACTACTCTGTTTTCAATCGAAATCAAGTTTTCAAAAGAAAAAGAAAAAGGGACTCTGGCAGGTGTGGGAACCGTTGACGAACGATTCCCGGGATGTGTAAGCGGCCGTGAGCCAGGCGGTCCATCACTTATTATTCCGGCCCAGGTGTTGCCGAAGGATGATTACGGATGTAGTTTTCATCGAGGGTGATTACGGATGTAGTTTTCACTCGGGGATAGTTACGGATGTAGTTTCTATCCTTCTACCAGTAGAGAAGACCCGCAGATTATTGGACTCGGATGTGGCGACTGATCATCGTCAATCCCTGTCAGGTTTTATGTTTTCTTTAAGTCCCATTCCTCCACTTTGGAAAAATGCTTTGACACTGCATCTTAGGCCTATGTGCCAGTTGCCGATAGTGTCCTATTTTGATGAGAAAGATGTTGACTTTATGCAGTAGCTAGAACTGCAAGGTTATTTTGAAAACAAGGGCACGTCCTGGTGCACCTTTGAAATTTACCAATAATGACAAGTGATTTTATAACTGATTGACACAACGAGTTTAATGACTGTTATACATATGAAATGTTATATTGCTTATCTTATACCTATATTCTTGCTGAGCTATAGTTGCTCACTCTTGCTTGTTTTCAAATTTTACAAACACAACAGCTAAGAGAAATGGCAAGAACCTGTCAGACTGTTCGAAAGCAGGTGACTAGACCCCAGGCTGCAGTTGAGATCCCACCGGTAGGCCCCATTAGCCGGATTGGTTGGCAGCTTTTGTTAGTACGTTTTATTTATAAGCATGACCTGTGCAAGGCAGTGTACCGTAACAAACTTTCAAGCCGCCAACTTCGCTTCATATCGAAGTGTTGCTGGTAGCATAAATGCTATTTAATTCGGTCTGTAATAACTCTAAAACTTTTACTTTTGCTTAATCAAATGTATGACGTTTCTGAGACTCTAACCTGTGTGTGCGTGTGTGTGTGTGGTGTGAGTTTATTGTGGGTCGATGGCTGTTTGTTTATATTATGTGCAAGAACAAGTATGTTAATAATGGAAAATGGACCGTGAGCGCCTAGATCTCCGACCCCGGATCTGGGGGCGTCACATGATTCATCAGTGTTTGAGTCAACATCAGAATCTGATGACTCACTTTCAGAATATATAGCTAAAGCTTTTCTCTTAGCTTTCTTCCTTGATGCTTCTTTCTTCACAGGTTTCTCTTCAACCTTAAGAGCAACAGACTTTGCCTTCTTGCTTGATCTTCTGTTTCTTTGTTCCATTTCCAATTCATGAGTTTTGAGCAACCCATAGATTTCATCAATCTCAGTATCAGCAAAATCATAATTGTCTCTAATAGTGGTTGTTTTCGCATCCCACTTTTCAGGTAGAGCAAGAAGAAATTTGAGATTTGAGTCTTCTAGATCATACTCTTTATTAACCAATGACAAATCATTGAGCAGTTTACAGAACCTGTCAAATGTTTCTGTCATGGTTTCTTCAGACTTTGCCTCAAAGTGTTCATACTCCTATGTGAGTATGTTCCTTCTATTCTTCTTGATAGCAGCAGTTCCTTGACACCTAACCTCAAGAGCATCCCAGATTTCTTTGACAGTAGTGCAGTTAATCACTTTATTAGACATGACATTATCTAAAGCACTATGAAGTAGATGCCTAACCTTTGAATCCTTCGCAATAGATGAAATATCCTCAGGAGTCAGATCTTTCTTTTCTTTTGGAACTGTTTTAGCCTCTTGACCAGCAGTAGCAGCAGATAGCTTGGTAGGCTTATGAGGACCTTCATAAATTCTATCAAGATATTCTGGATCTGTAGCTTCCAGAAACATAGTCATCTTGACCTTCCAGATAGCATAATCTGCTGGCCTCAAAATAGGAACCCTAATAGTCTCATAAAGACTCACAGTAGTAGGAGCCTTCTCAGAACATAGACCTGTTGGAGGAGGAATCTCTGCCATTGATTATAGTTTTGTGTGTGGATCTAAAACGGTATTAAGTAACAGATTGGCTCTGAAACCACTTGTTAGGCCGAATACACAAATATAATCAAGATTTGTATGAGAGATTAACAAGAACACACGTTTTAACAATTAAAAACTGTTTGGAATTAATAATTCCTCTCTCAGTGATGTAAATTATCATAGAGAGCTGCTTAGGTTACAATGAATAATATTTCGTTGTTCGATACCCTTCTAGGGTTAACCTAACTGTATTTATAAAACATACAGCTTCTATACAATCGTAAAATTGATACTCCTATAAATCAACTATACAATTGATATCAATCACGATTGCTACACGTCTCCTTAGTCAACACAATCTCTTTGACAGCTATCCAATCTTCAAAGATATTGCTTCCATAATTATCTTCAATTATTCTTCAATCACTGTTGACTTGTATACGCTTCCTCCAGACAGAGTTTAACAAACTCTGTCGAGCTTCCATCCGTCAGCGTTTAACTAAACTCTGACTGCTTCCAGCTAAACTTAGATTTATCACTGTTACACTTAAACACTGATTAATACATATATCAATTATATCTAACACGTTACAAAACAGAAACAAACCATAAATCATTACAAACAAAATGAAGAACAAGGGAAAGGGGTTTCTTCTTTGATTCGAAATGAAAAGAGAGAGTTGTGTTTGTGATTGTAATAAAGGAGAGAAGAAACAACCAAAAAGAAGAAAACAAGAAAAGAAAATAGGGGAGGAAACGCAATAAACGAAAAGAAAAAAAACAGGGTTTTAAGTTTCGAATTAAACAAATAAAACGACACAGAAAATAAGAATTGAAAATTAATAAAATTGATATAGTTTTTGTTTTTTTTTAATAAACGAGCACAAAACTAAATTAAAATGGGGAAAGGAGGGATCTAAAATTTTTAAACCCACAATAAAATGGAGGCTCAACTAATGCTAAAAAGAAATTACAACTGAGAACAAGAAATTAAAATCGTTATTTTCAACTCCAAGTGGTTAGCATTTCGCTACTTTGTCCACTAATCGGATTTACGAAAATAATGAGAGCGAGGCAAAATAAACGATAGAGCAAGACGAGAAAAAAAAAAGGAAACTTGAAATTGCATTAATCTTAAAATGGAGTGTTTACAAAATTTAACTAAAAAACAAGAAAAAGAAATGAAAATTATACTATTTTAAAACTATACTAAAATCTAGGGTGTTGATTACAAGGGGGTATTTATAGGATAAGAATTAGGTATAAGGGGTGTGTTTGGTGAATCTCCACCATACACTCATGGTGTGTGGTGGAGAAATCCTAGCCATCCAAGTGTTTTGCTTCCTCCTTAAGATTCCCTTTTTGCACCAACCTCCTAATTCTTTTTCCTTCTTTCCTTTTAGTCCTTTTTCTTCCTCTTTTGCCCTTTCTTGCTCTTTTTTTCTTTATTTTGCCATTTCTTCATTTATTCTTCAAATTCCTGAAATGCAACAAAATAATTCATTAAAATACGAGTTCAAGCAATATATAGGTAATACAAATATGCAAAAATATGCACTTATCACCTCCCAAGATCTCAAAAGAAAGTGTTAATCCTATCCAGCCCGTCCTCTTGGATATCGAAGACAGGCCTGAACCGGATGTCTAAACCCCGGAGATAGACAAATTCCCCGTTCTACCCCTTCAGAGAGGGCAACATCCCTAGAGGTTTGGAGACCGAAGTAAGGTACCCACAGACAGTGGCCCGAAATCTAAACTCAAAATTGGGTATGTTATTCGAGTGGATAAGCTGAAAGAGATAGTGGAAGAGCTTGAAAGTGGGCAGTAGGCCAACGGCCTCAGAACATGCCGAGAAAAAGAAGATCCACTTGATAGCATTTGGTGTAAGCTGGGTAACTGGGATCCCATATTCAAAAAGGCACGGAGACTTAACAAACTGGTGACACTTGGGCCCATACCCTGACCTCAAATGCTCCAGCCACACCCCAACCCAATCACCCCCGAGCCTGTGGTATATTTTCTCTCCGGGTTCCGGCCACCTCCATTCGATAGCCTCATCCAAGTGGAATGTACCACGGAATATCTGATCCCAATCCTCAACGTATCGCCACTTCGGCTTACACGGGGCCACATCCATCTCCGACCCGGGCTTGTTCCCAAACTTATAAAAGTAGGACTGCGAGATGTCTGGATCCCTCCTAACATAATAATGTTGGGTGTCAGCCCAGCTACCATCCGGCTAGCTAAGAGTGTAGCCCGGACCTAGGTCCTTAGTAATATCCTTTTTACTATAGGGAGCGAATTCTTCTTCTTTCCCATTAAACACCACTCTAGTTCAACTACCTCCGGGCTACTATCAGAAGAGGAATTAAGAGTATAAAAAAAACTAGGATCAGACAAGGGGATTAAGACTCTTCTAGCGGTAACCCTCTTAACCATGGAAAGGAAACACTATCCCGAGCTACCAAACACAAGAAAAGAAAAGAAAATAGGAAAACTACGATTAGTTACTACGCATGCATATAGACGAAAGTTCAGATAACAAAGTAAAGCAAATGCAGATAACTCAAAAGACCAGGGTAGGAACACTTACAAGTAAAGGTCGGAGAACTGGAAAGAGAGGAACTGAAGCTTGGCGGTTCGGGCTCGAGTACTCAGTGGTGCGTGAACGAAGTAGCAAATCAAAAAACAAGTAAAGGAACAAGTGATGGTGACAAGTCCTATTTATAGAAGAATGGGGACACCCAACCGCCATGACATATAGCACCTCCTGGTTGGCCAACGATTACTAAACCCGGAAAATAAAAAGAAAATAGAAGAAGCATGTGTACTACAGTTGGACTCCACTGAGCTAATTCAAAATATTTTTCAAAAAAAAAATTGTCAGAAACTCCAAATTTATATATTTGGAACTAAAAGCGAAAATGGGCAAACACAACCACAAGCCACAACACCCCTATCCCCGAGTAATATACTTCAATACACACCCCGGACCTGGGGGCAATAACAACCAAAAAAATTTCTTTTAAGTTACCCAAAGCAATGAAACTTTAGACTTGTGAAGAAATTACAACACTCCTAGCCAACATGTCAAAAACCAGACATGGGTAGTCAAGTACCTCAAGCTTCAAGAGATGGTCCAGGAAAAACTATGAGCGGCCTCTAGTTTCTGAAGCAGCGAACAAGAGCCGTGGAAGCACCATTGTTAATCGCTTAAATTCTAGTCAAATTAATTGGATCATTCTCCATAACAACATTATTAACCGAAATCACAAACAGATTACTACCAGATCAAACATTAGGCACAACACTCAAATCACAAAGAGAACTAGGTTGATTCATATCATATGAAAAGAAAACAAATCCATTATCATCTACTTGATGATTCTAAAGCGTATGGTTTGCCGGATAAGTATAAGGAACCCCAGCAGCAACCCCACTTCCAATGTTTGCCACAGTAGCGCCTCTAGCACCATATATAGTCTTGTTGTTCTACTTCTGGCCAGTCTTGTTCAAACCTAGTTCCAGATTTGTTATAGAAAATGAAGGGAGGGGGTCATCAACCTTCTTAACATCATTACGATTCACTCTTAAATAGCAATTCAAGTCATTATGATCTGAAACTCCTAAGTTTTGATGATAACAATCAACAAGCCATTTGGCTTGATTTCAGATATAAAACAGCATGCCATATGTATATGTGCTAACTTGGTTTTGCAGGAAAAACAGCCTACTAATTATATTATCAGTTTAAATCAAACAGCGAGCCATTTATGCAAATGGCGTACCAGTTACACAAACAGCATGCTGATTTCAGTCTGGACAGTTTTGCCGAATATAAAGAATTCAAGGAACATCAAGTGGAATCTATGTTAGGGTTAATTGTATGGGTCCTCTGATTATATATGAATATATAAACTCCCATACCTCAATCATGCATGAAGACAAAGCATTATTCATTATGTTTATTTTTAGAAAAGTAAAGATTCTACTTTTCATTAATTTAAACATACACTTGTCTTCCACTCAAATACTCATATGATACATATCATTATCATATGTTCCTTATCTTACAAATTCTATATACCACCTGCTATACACGTTGTCATCATTTCTTCTTCAAAGTCTCTTTCACGTGATTCCTTCATCATATGTTCTTTGCCATACTCAGTCCATACAACTCCTGCAACACACGTGAACATCACTTCTTCTTCAAACTCCTCTCTCGTTTTCTTCAAACAGAATCTGATCAAAACAACGGTAACATTTATGTCCGTTGGAGCTCAAGAAATTAATTTCTTCTCTTGCTTTCATTCGCCTATAAAAGGACTGATATCATTCAGTTCTTATTAACGATACAGTGCAGAAAATTAAAGAGCCTTACAAAACTCAAAGCTTTCATTGCAATATTCTTTAAACCTTTCAAACCCATTTCATTCGTATATATATATATATATATATATATATATATATATATATATATATATATATATATATATATATATATTCAGAGGGTCATAGGTTGAGTTGTATCATTCAAACTTGTATTGTTCAGATTGTATTTATTTGTTGCTGTACAAACGTTGGCTTAACGTTTAGGGTGAGTCGAACTAGACTAGAGGAGTAAGCTTGGGAAGTGTTACTTAGAGAGTTAGTTCAGCACAGGAAACAGCAAGCCATTTGTAAGCAACAGGGTATAAGGGAGATATATTGTTGTATCTTGTAATCGGATTATAGTTGATCAATAATATATTCTCTTACCAAGTTTGGTAAGGGACCAGGACGTAGACCATAGGGGTTTAGGGGTCGAACCTGGCTAAAAGATTGTGTGTCTTATTTTACTTACTGTTTATTTCATTTTGCATTGCATATTAGACTTAAACAGCGTGCCATTTGTAAACTGTGTTATTACAAATAGCAAGCTGTTTTTGGTATTTTTCAAAACAGTCCATAAATAAGCATTGTTATTCATAAACACCTATTCACCCCCCCTCTAGGTGTTGTTTTCAATTGGTATCAGAGCGAGGTATACTAATATTTCTGTAACAGGAAGGTATCGATCATGGGTGAACAATATCTCGAAGCTAAATCAGATTATAGAGCTCCTCTCCTCACTGGATCAGAAAATTACAACTGGTGGAAATGTAGAATGGAAACATTCTTGTCCAAGAGACCCCTGGTATTAAGAGTGGTGCAAAAAGGAGACTTCGAATTTCTGGATGATAAGAACAATCCAAAAGATGTTGATGATCTTACTCCCGATGAGATTATCAAATGTGGTTACAATGGAGAAGCTAGAAATTCTATAATGAATGCATTAGACCAAGCTGAGTATGATAAAGTTTCTTCTCTAAAGACAGCAAAGGAAATGTGGGATGCTTTGGAAACCTACCATGAAGGTTCAACAACTTTGAGAAAGGTGAAGCTTAGCAAACTAATGAACGACTTTGGAAACTTCAAGCTCAAGGATGATGAAACTATCAAGGAAGGTCAAGCAAGATTCCAGGTTACTATAAACTCCTTAAAGAGACTTGGAAAGGATATTCCACAGGATGAAATTAACATGAAAGTGTTAAGTGTTGTACCATTTATTTATGAGGCTAAGGTCACGGCTTTGGAATCATCCTCAACAATCGACACCATGGATCATCTAGCTGTTTTTGCTGAGCTAGAACAATTTGAAAGTAAAATAAATAAAAGTCAGGTTGAAGGTGCTAGGGTTCCTCTAGCCAAAATGAAGAATTTGGCTCTTCATTCCACAAACAGCAAGCCAGCCACTGCATCCAGCAAGCTGACAGATTCTGATGAGGAATCTGATGAAGAAATGGCACTCATTTCACAAAAGATCAAGAGACTGATTGAGAAGAAAAATAGAATGAAAAAGGAAAGAGCAAGTTTCAACATCAACAAGAAAGCTAAGGAGCAAAATTGCTTCGAATGTGGCAAGCCAGGCCATTTTAAAAGAGACTGTTACAAGCTGAAGTCAAAACAGCCTGCTATTTTCAAAGACAGAAGAAAAGCAAAGGCTTTATTGACTTGGAGTGATGACGACTCAGACTCCAGTGATGACTCAAGTGAAGACATGGTGAATCTGGCACTTATAGGTCTAAATGATGAAGAAAGCTCACAAGGATCCATAAAAGTAGGTCTTGTAGAGAGTGATTTTTCAGATTCGGAAGATGATGCAAGTGAGGTAAACTCAATTAATTCTGATCTACCCTCCTCTCCTTTTATTCTAGAAGAACTAACCATGCAGGTACCAAGTAATGTGTCTATTATTGAGTTCATGGAACTGAAAAATAAGAATGGCAAGCTGGAAAAGAAGAACAATCAGTTGAAGAATATTATTTCTGAGTTAATGGCTGAGAAGGCTCCAGAATTAAATCATGATGATCTAATCACTGATTTAAAAGAGAAACTAGTTCAATTCGAAGGTGTCAACAAAGTAATTCTACAAAGGAATGAAGCACTCATGAAAGAACTCAGAAATTTGAAGGCAAATATTGAAGCCAAAAATGAATGTATAAAATCAATCAAGCATAAAGAATCCAGCCAAGCCGAATCCTCAAAAACTGCTGAAAAGAGAAAACAGCAAGCTGAACTTGTCAAACAGCAAGCTGAATTGATTTCTCTTCTAGAAAATGAAGTCAAAGACCTTCAGAAAGGAATGGAAACATTTGTTCAAGGTGAAGACAGTTTAAAGACAATGATGAAGAAGGCAAATGTACCCTTGGTCAGAGAAGGAGTTGGCATGAAATCAAACAACAAACTTGGTGCACTCAAATACGATGGAAGAAATGGCATACCATACAATTATGCCATGCCTTGGAAGATATGTAACAAGTGTGGAGGAAAAGGCCATCTGGAAAAACACTATGTAGTTCAATTAAACCCTAAAGGGAAAACAGCTTACCAGAATAGGCAAGTCAGAAGACAAACAGCACGCCAGAATGCTCCTGACAGAAGACAAACAGCTTACCAACAGTCACCAAAAGTGATCCAAAAGTGGATCAAGAAAGCTGATTTAAATGTGTTATATATTCTTGCTACTAACCAATCTGGACCCAAACCTATATGGGTTCCAAAACATTAAATTGGTATTTGTTTGTTTTGTAGATATGTCTTACCACTAAAGTAAAGTCAAATCAATGGATTTTGGATAGCGGATGCACTAGACATATGTGTGGAGACAAATCTCAAATTATGAGTCTCAAAATGAAGAAAGGAGGAAGAGTTACCATTGGCAATAGCAAGACTCTTAAAATACTTGGTATTGGTTCCATTGGCAATAGTAATATTTCGATTAAAAATGTTCAATATGTCAAAGGTCTTTCATATAACCTACTTAATGTCACTCAATTATTTGATGATGGACATTTTGTTAAGTTTGGCATAGATAAAACTGTTATTACTATTGGTGCTAACAAAATCCCCCTAGTTGCTAGAAGGGAAGGAAATATATATGTATTAGATTTCGAAATGCAGGAAACAGCATGCTGTTTGGCTGCAATCGACAATGATCCATATATATGGCATAGGAGGTTGGGACATGCACACATGGACCTGCTTAATAAACTATCAAGCAAGAATCTGGTCAGAGGTCTACCAAAACTGAAATATTCTAAGATTGAAGTATGTCCAGCATGCCAATTGGGGAAACAAATTCGAAGTACTCACAAAGCAAAGAAAATGGTATCTACTTCTAAACCTTTAGAGCTTCTGCACTTGGACTTATTTGGTCCTGAAGCTTATAAAAGTATTGGAGGTAAACAATATGGTTTTGTAATTGTAGATGATTTTTCTAGATTTACTTGGGTATTGTTTCTTCGTACTAAAGATTGTACTTTTGATGAATTTGAGAAACTAATTAAATTACTTGAGAACAAGCATGATACAAGACTTGTAGGTATAAGAAGTGATAGAGGAGGTGAATTTGTCAATGAGAAATTCATTACATATTGTGATCAAAGAGGAATCTCCCATGAATTTTCTGCTCCAAGGACTCCACAACAAAATGGAGTGGTGGAAAGGAAGAATAGGTCACTTCAAGAAACAGTAAGGACTCTACGGCAAGAAAGCAAGCTGCCTAGAAGTTTTTGGGCCGAAGCTGTGAATACAGCATGCTATTTGTTAAACAGAATTATAATCAGGCCAATTTTGGATAAATCTCCATATCAATTGTTAAGAAACAAGAAGCCTAATATCAGTTACTTCAAGATTTTTGGCTCCAAGTGTTTTGTGCTCAAGACAATTGGTAAAGATGGTAAATTCGATGCTAAATCCTATAAGGCTATTTTTCTTGGTTATTCTTTAACAAGTAGAGCTTATAGAGTTTATAATGTTAATAAAAATATTGTTGAAAAATCTATTGATGTTACCTTTCAAGAACCTAACAATGATCTACCAAGAGATGAGGAAGAATTTGCAGGACAGCAAGCTGGAAGTGAAAATCAGCAAGCTGGAAGTGCAAATCAGCAAGCTGGAAGGTCAAATCAGCAAACTGGCAGTGCAAATCAGCAAGATGAAAGTTCAGAACAGCAAACTGAAGATGAAGATGAAGAAGAAAGTAAGCAAGTCAAGGATGATGTAGACAATAACAATCAGCACGCTGAAAGTTCAAGTCAGCAAGCTGAAATGGAAGATACAATCTCCAAAATTGCAAAAATGACTTTGGAAAGTCATAGAGGGACAAGGGCTATTGAGAAACTTCATATTAGTGATGAAAAAGATCAGTCACCTAGAGCAAAGATAAGAAAATCAAATCATGAAGAAATAGCTCAACATTCTTTACCGAGAGCAACAAGAACAGTCAAGAATCACCCTCCAGAGTTAGTCATTGGTGACATTACTGATGGAATTACTACAAGAAGAGGAAAATCAAAAAAATCATTGTGCTCATGCAGCCTTCCTAGCTCAAGAAGAACCCAAAAACATCAATGAAGCATTAGAAGATGTAAATTGGATCATGGTCATGCAAGAAGAATTAAATCAGTTCGAAAGATGTGAAGTATGGGAACTTGTCAAACCACCAGAAGATGCTTCAATCATTGGAACAAAATGGGTGTTTAAGAACAAAGTTGATGAATTTGGCACCGTTACTCGAAATAAAGCAAGGCTTGTGGCTCAAGGATATAATCAATAAGAAGGCATTGACTTTGATCAAACATATGCTCCTGTTGCTCGTTTGGAATCAATAAGGATGCTTCTTGCCTATGCATGTTTCAAGAAATTCAAGCTATATCAAATGGACGTAAAGAGTGCTTTCCTAAATGGGTTGCTGGAAGATGAAGTTTATGTAAAACAGCCTCCTGGATTCGAACATGAACAGTATCCAGACTATGTGTTCAAGCTAAAGAAGGCTCTTTATGGTTTAAAGCAGGCTCCAAGGGCTTGGTACAAAAGGCTTAGTAAGTTTCTCATCAAAAATGGTTTTATTCGAGGTAAAATCGATCCCACATTATTTATTAAGCAAGATGGTAAAGATATTCTTATTGTTCAAATATATGTGGATGATACTATTTTTGGAGCTACTAATGAATCTATGTGTAAGTGGTTTTCTAAGTGTATGCATAGTGAGTTCAAAATGAGCATGATGGGTGAGCTCAATTATTTCTTGGGTCTTCAAATCAAGCAATCTAAGGATGGAATTTTTATACATCAATCCAAGTACACAAAGAATCTACTCAAAAGATTCGGTTATGAAGATGTTAAGTCAAAATCAACTCCTATGATGCAAAACAGCAAGATGTTTGCAGATGAAAATGGTAAGGCTGTTGATATCAAAAGATATCGAGGTATGATTGGAAGCCTACTATATTTAACTGCTTCTAGACCTGACATAATGTATAGTGTATGTGTTTGTGCAAGGTTTCAATCAAACCCTAAAGAGTCTCACTTAAATGCAATTAAAAGAATATTTCGATACTTAAGTGGTACCATTTCTCTTGGCTTGTTTTATCCTATCACAAATACTTTTGATCTTGTTGGGTATAGTGATGCAGATTATGCAGGGTGCCTAATTGATAGAAAGAGTACTAGTGGTGTTTGTACATTTCTTGGACAAAGCTTAGTTTCTTGGCAATGCAAGAAACAAACTTCGGTTGCTTTATCCACTGCAGAAGGGGAGTATCTAGCAGCTGGGAGCTGTTGTTCTCAACTTCTATGGATGATTCAAACTCTAAGGGACTTTGATATCAAGTGTAGAAAATTTCCAATCAACTGTGACAACACTAGCACCATTAGCATTTCTAAAAATCCGGTGAATCACTCAAGAACGAAGCATATCGATGTTCGACATCATTTCTTGAGAGATAATGTTGCTAAGGGCAAGATAGAGTTGGTTTTTGTTCCAACTGAATTCCAACTAGCCGATATTTTCACAAAGCCTCTTGCCGAAGAGAGATTTTCAGTCATTCGAATGCAACTTGGTATGTGTTCTATGTAAAACAGCGTGCTGGAAGATAAGTACTGGACAGGTTAGCTTACCATTTGTTCCAGTTACATATTATACATGGCATACTGTTTGTGATTCCATCTCTGGCTTACCATGTGTGTGAAAGTAGATATCATATGAATTTATGTGTCCTAAATTGATAATATATGCTACATGATTATATGGTGTTAAAATTGATTGAATTCTAGAAAATTTCTTTCATCTGTTCGAAATAGGAATTTATTGGATTTTTGTTTTTCTTGTTTGTTTCTATCTTAATATTTTTTCCCATATAATTCTATTCGATTATGTTATAATAAGATATTTAGTTTTATCTTTAAATTCTAAATATTTTCCCCTAAAATTATCAAAAAGAGAAAGAGAGTCAAAGACGGTTCAGTTTCATTTCTCTCAACCAAAAACACTCTCAAGCGGCGATTAGGGTTTCATCAAGCGGCGATTTTTAGGGTTTCATCTCTCTGTCAATTATCATGACTCGAACCAGGAAATCAGGTCTCATTGCAAACACAACTCCATCCAAGAAAGAAAAGGTCTTGATTGAATTTGATAATGTTGCTCACAACAGCGGCGACGAGGTTTCTCAGACTCCGGAATCGAAGAGGTTGAAGGGTATTCCTCATTTTGCCAGCCCTGAGTTCGAATCACGTTTCTCTACCATGGAGTTGGGGACTCGGAATCTCATCACTGCTCCTCTTATCGACAATAAGATTATTGCTCCCCTTACTGATGTTGGAGTTATTAAGTTGATTGAAGATGTTGGTATCGATTCATCTATTCTCAACTTACCTAAAGTTTTTTATCCTGACCTTGTTCGAGAATACTATGCTAATCTCCACTCTGATAAATTTGGTAATATTTGTTCTACTGTGAATGGAAAGAAAATTCAGTTCAACACATCTCTGTTTAGCTCTATCCTAGATGTTGATTATCAATCCGAACTTGATGTGTATACGGCTCAAACTGCTTTGGAATTTCCTGATTTTTCTATCAAAGATCAACTATCAATTTTAATTGGTTCTGACTTGGTTGGGGAGTCTGCACCTCCCAGTACTACTGAAGTTACACCTCTGGCTCACTTAATCTTTAAGATTGTTCGATCACACATCTGTCCTAGAATGGGGAATAAGTCTAACTTCACTAATCAAGATGTGGTGTTGGTTGCTATGATCTTAGCTGGTAGGAAGTTTGATATCTCATCTCTTATCATGCAAAAGATGCTTAGTACTCTTGATAAAACCTCCACTGGAATCCCCTATGCTCAGCTTCTTACAAAGGTGTTTACAACCTTTAGGATAGATGTCAAGAAAGCCCTTAAAATCAATGTCAAGGAAGTCTTTGATCACAAGACTTTAACTCAAAACAATATTCAGCTTGTGGATGGCCTAGTAACAAGAATTTTACCTCCACCCCCTTCTGATGATTTTCCTGAAATTGGTGAACCTTCCAACCCTACCCCTGCTACCTCTGAGTTTACATCTACTGAAAGTGTTTCTGAGCTTAAGAAGGAGATGCAAGCAGTCAAGCAGGTTCTTAAAGTGATATCATCAGACTGTCAAACAATCAAGACAGTTATGAAAGGGTTTCACAAGGATTTGAAATTCGTAAGGGACATGTTGCTCAAGACGGCTGGAACCACCTCTGCCTCTCATTCTGCAGTCGACACCGACTTGGGACTTGACAAATTGGCTCAAGCTGCTGCCAAAGATGCTCCAGAAGAAGATGAAGGTGGCACAGACAAAGAAGGAGATGAAGACTTTCATGTTGCTCCCAGGACTGTACCATCAGACTCTTAATTTTTTTGATGAATTAAGGGGGAGAAAAATTTGGAGAATTACTGAACTTGTTTGCTTTTATCAATTTTATCTCTTTGTCTTTAAAAACCTTGTCCTGCTAGTATGTTTGGGTTTGTATTGAACTTATTTTGGTGGCATCTGCTATGACCTGTTTGAATATTTGCTGGTTAATGATTTCTATGCTTAAATGCTTAACGTGTTATATGGGTTGCCATAATCAATCGAACTGTTTTATATCTAACTCTTTGAGATGCAGGAATTTAGGGGGAGTTTTTTTTAATAATTCTCCTAAATTAGTTGTAATCATCAAAAAGGGGGAGATTGAAACTCCTAAGTTTTGATGATAACAATCAACAAGCCATTTGGCTTGATTTCAGATATAAAACAGCATGCCATATGTATATGTGCTAACTTGGTTTTGCAGGAAAAACAGCCTACTAATTATATTATCAGTTTAAATCAAACAGCGAGCCATTTATGCAAATGGCGTACCAGTTACACAAACAGCATGCTGATTTCAGTCTGGACAGTTTTGCCGAATATAAAGAATTCAAGGAACATCAAGTGGAATCTATGTTAGGGTTAATTGTATGGGTCCTCTGATTATATATGAATATATAAACTCCCATACCTCAATCATGCATGAAGACAAAGCATTATTCATTATGTTTATTTTTAGAAAAGTAAAGATTCTACTTTTCATTAATTTAAACATACACTTGTCTTCCACTCAAATACTCATATGATACATATCATTATCATATGTTCCTTATCTTACAAATTCTATATACCACCTGCTATACACGTTGTCATCATTTCTTCTTCAAAGTCTCTTTCACGTGATTCCTTCATCATATGTTCTTTGCCATACTCAGTCCATACAACTCCTGCAACACACGTGAACATCACTTCTTCTTCAAACTCCTCTCTCGTTTTCTTCAAACAGAATCTGATCAAAACAACGGTAACATTTATGTCCGTTGGAGCTCAAGAAATTAATTTCTTCTCTTGCTTTCATTCGCCTATAAAAGGACTGATATCATTCAGTTCTTATTAACGATACAGTGCAGAAAATTAAAGAGCCTTACAAAACTCAAAGCTTTCATTGCAATATTCTTTAAACCTTTCAAACCCATTTCATTCGTATATATATATATATATATATATATATATATATATATATATATATATATATATATATTCAGAGGGTCATAGGTTGAGTTGTATCATTCAAACTTGTATTGTTCAGATTGTATTTATTTGTTGCTGTACAAACGTTGGCTTAACGTTTAGGGTGAGTCGAACTAGACTAGAGGAGTAAGCTTGGGAAGTGTTACTTAGAGAGTTAGTTCAGCACAGGAAACAGCAAGCCATTTGTAAGCAACAGGGTATAAGGGAGATATATTGTTGTATCTTGTAATCGGATTATAGTTGATCAATAATATATTCTCTTACCAAGTTTGGTAAGGGACCAGGACGTAGACCATAGGGGTTTAGGGGTCGAACCTGGCTAAAAGATTGTGTGTTTTATTTTACTTACTGTTTATTTCATTTTGCATTGCATATTAGACTTAAACAGCGTGCCATTTGTAAACTGTGTTATTACAAACAGCAAGCTGTTTTTGGTATTTTTCAAAACAGTCCATAAATAAGCATTGTTATTCATAAACACCTATTCACCCCCCTCTAGGTGTTGTTTTCATGATCTTAGGTATCAGGAAGAGAATCCTCGATAACCTCAGGAAAAACCAAAGTCGAGTCCACATGAGATGAAACATCCCACCAAGAAAAATTATAGTCCGAATCGGAAGAGTCCGGGGAGGAAGGAATGAAATGGTAAGGGCGAGACATGGGTGAAGGAGAGAGCAGGGAACAAAAAGAGGAGGAGAAGAAATAGAGGAGAAGAGCCTGAACGGTTAGGAATTTTGGAAGAGAAAAGTAAAAGAAAGAAGAGAGAAAATGATACATGCGCGTGAGACTCTCATCTACGTAGTCAAAAATTATATTGATATGTCTTTACATGCTCAAAATGTCTATTTTTAGGCTTTACATTACATAAGTTACAAGAAATTAAAAAATTAAAAATCCAGAATTGAAGACTCAGAAGTCTTGTATATGGAAAATCAAAGTACATCTACATAACTTTATCAGCTTAGAAATTTTAGGAATAGTACTCACCCCACACGAATGGGATATTTTGAGAAAATTAAAACTTCAAATGCGAAAACAGTGAAACGGGTTATTTTAGAACGCGTTGGTATTATTGTTACACATAGCAACATCAATTTTTTCCTAAAAAATAGGTAAAATGATTTTGATAAATTTCAAAAGCATCATTTCTAAAAAGCGCTTTCGGCTAAAAATTTGCTTTTAAAAAAAATTCCAACTTTTGAGGGAAGTAACTACTCATTTCAATATCAAGTTCACCAAAAACTTCATTTTTTTTATTATACTCGAAATAACACATATTAAAAATATAACCAAATAATTATAAAATTTTCACAACACTTATTTTACCATCATTTTTTTCAACATCACATCAATTTTTGACAACAATTCCAAAAATAGTCCTTTAAATAATTAATCTCCATAAATGAACATTCACATTTACCTCTAATTTCTTTCTCATAACTTAAGCTATTCATAATGGACCCGTAGTCAACTAGTCATGAAGAAATTTCATAAACCCATACAACAATTCTACAACACTATGTTAGCATATATATTTATATGCAAGAAACTCCTAGCTAACAGGAAAAGCATTAAGGAACAAAACTTGACGAAAATTGAAGCCAGGCTCGTCAGTTTTATGTAAACTGCAGCTGGATTTCTCCCATTTCAAGTATTGCACTTGTTTGTCGAATAGCTAGCAGACATCTGATCACTTGGACAAGGTGAAGAATCACTAAAAAAACTCGACCTCCACGTCTCACTCATACTCAATGGCATAATGTAGGGTAACCCACTAGATGATCTAATATTGGCTCCTAACTGATCATCGAAAGGTATGACATTGGGACAACTTTCCTTCAGCAAGGCCATGAAATTCTCTCCTCCATGCCCAATATTTTCATGAACTTGTGGTAAACTTATAGGAAAACAGGTGTTTGCATACTGTTCTTGAATCCCTTTATAGTCTAAACATTCCGAGACCTTCTCAAAATCTCCAAACATCGAAGATGACATGTTAAACAGCAAAGAAGAAGTATCAATATTGCATTTAGTAAGTTGATAGTCAGCTGTTTCTTGTCCGAAAAACGTGTAGCCTGCACCTGAAGCCATTTGGTTGTAAGCTTTGTATAGCGGAAGATCAAAGTTAGGAGTAGGGTTAGTGGTAGAAGAGTGTGGTAAATCATTGTTACAAGTTGGTGTAGTAGTGGCACTGGTACTGGCATGATAATGTGTGGTCAAATTTTCAGATGTTAGAGTGGTGTTATTAGCAGCTGGCAAATCGGGAGATACCCACGAATTTGAAAGTGCTCTTTGAGCATTGGAGTTAGCTTTCTTGAATATCCTGCATATAGCCCATGCATCCTGCAATGTTTTGTTTCATATATTAGTAAATGCGAACTATTTATTAAAGCACAAGCCTACAAAAGAAACACATAATGAAGCAGATGAATAACTTCAAATTTGAACGCATACCAACTCAATTTATTTATTTTTTGTGAAAAAAGATTTCTGTGTAGTTAAATGACTATGTACAGATCAAAAAATATACTGTTTCAGCTGTGCACACTTATGAGTAACTTAAATTGTAGGAAAAAAAATTATAAGTTACGTAAGTCCAAACAGGCCGTATTAATCACAGAAATTGCCCACTCTTTGGAGCAGCGGCAGGGAGAGGGATAAGATTTTCGTACATCTTAAATTTCGCCTAAGATATAATATTTACTACATTTTTTTTTTTACTTGAACTTAAACTATAACAAATGTAGTAATAATATTTACTACATTTGTTATAGTTCAAGTTCAAGTCCAGATTTACTCAAAAAAAAAAAAAGTTCCAAGTCCAGATAAACCATGATACCAGAAAATTTGTATTATAACAAGACTAAGAACCATGTCAGGTATAATAAGATTAGGAGCCATGTCATGCATTAAAACACAGATCTAGAACTATTGATTTACATTAGCAGGAATGCTGTTTTTGTCGATGTAGCGCTTAGGAGGAACTGAGTCACCGAGTGAGGGTAATCTAAACTCATGCATCATCCAGTCCGTTTTGATGCCTTTGGCAGCTCTACCTTTGTAGAAAACAAGGGATTTCTTTAAGCCAATGCATTTAGATGTACCCTCCGAGGAGTATATAGGGCGGTCTGTTCCCGTGGCTTTCCAGAAACCAGCTCCAGTTACACGGTTAGGCCGTGCACTGTTCCGATACTTTCTGTCTCTTGGACAGTAAAAGTACCATTCTTTCTCTCCCGTGCTTGCCATTTCTGCTTTCAAAAAATATCAACAAAGCACTATTAAGGGCAAAGAACATGCAAAGTATGTAAGACACATAATATAATTAATCTGGATTAATCTTACTTGGAAGATCCCATGGATCAAATTTATAGATGTCCAGTTGCTTGATAAGTTCAATCGATAGAGGCCGTTGTTGAATCTTCCTTTTAAGGTAAAACCCTACAAGCTCTTCGTCTGTTGGATGAAATCTAAACCCTGGAAGCATCACCTCATCAAGCTTATCGCCATCATCATGACTTCTCTCTTGATCCATAACTTATGATCTCCTCTCTTTTTTCAGTTTTATGTCACTAACAAGAATTTTGTAGCTCTAGAGCGGTGATTCAAAAACCTAAGAAATGATTCTTTCTTAGCAAACTTGATTTGTGAAGTGAACTTAAAGCATGCATATGTTTAAATTTATAACATTGATGTGGTGGCTTGGTTACAAATGAAGACAGCTGATGAGTTAATAAGAAGTGATTATATGCTTCCTGTGAAGGGGGCTGCCTCCGAAAGATAAGCCGAATTTTAGGGTGACTTTAAAGTTGCTTGTTTTTGCTGAAGAGCCTTAAGTCACAAGTATAGAGAAGCTTAGCAAGAGCAAAATTAATTAATGTCTAATCTTTCAAGAACACTTACCAAGAAACCCTAATTAATAAGTCAAGAGTTCTCCAACAAAGCTAATTGTACTTGTGCGATTATTCTAATCAGTCCAAAGTGAGAAATTTCAAAACCACTAATACATAAATTGTAGCAAGATAGAAAGATAGAAAAATAGATTGTAGCATCCTTTCAGAAAGACGGAAACATATGCATTCTTTCACCATACTTTATAATTTTTTTATAATTTTTTATATTTTTATATTTTTTTTATAGTTTTATAATTTTTTTTAAATTCATCCGCTTAATCCGTCTTTGACCCGCTTAATCCGTCTTTGACCCGCTTAATCCCGCTTAAACCCGCTTAAACCCAAAAAATGCTTAAAATCCCGATTTTATTAAAAGTTAGGCGTTTTACCACCGATTCCGCTTAAGCGGCCGCTTAATGCGCTTTTCACAACACTGTACATAATTGCATGTATCAACAGTTTACTAGTGTCATATTAGGAAGCTGGTCCTGGCAACTATTGTTTTTAACCATGTGTAAGCTATTGTTATTAACCATCCCTGTAAGCTAGCTATAATTTTTCACTGATGGAAAAAAATTCCATTTATAGAATAGTTGTTTTAGGCACAAACAGATGACATGATCCCTGAAATTTTCATTGTTAAATCTATCCGTGAAAAATTATAACGAATAGATGATTGTAACAATCGCTTGTCAGAGAAGGATCCGAACATGTCATAATAATAGTATTACGAATTTCATTTACCTTATATTTATGGCATGTTATAATGATCCGATCCATTGCAGGCGACTATTTTGATGATACAAATTAAAGACAAAACAATAAGGTTCAAACAGTTAAATAGATATATAGATACATGTCTTTGATTTTGAACAAGTATTTAGGTAATTCGGACCTAGCTCCGTCAAGTTCCAAAGCAACAACTCAAAAATGTACATAAAATATTGTTGGACTGTGAAAATCTAAGAGGCTGACTATTCTTTGATCAACTAATTAAGTTTTAAGGGTCACTACAGCTAAACTATTTACGTAATTGTTTATTCTTAGGATCCAAAAATCCCGGTTTCTATTCTATTTTGCAGAGCTTCTATTCCACTGACCTGTCAGATTAAAGAAAAGCTTATGTAGGTCAAAATACTCAAATATGTACAAATGTAGATGCTTGGCCACCACCGATATGTACATATCCTCCTGTCTGTTTATGGAATATAATTTATGTCACACGTGAAAGTATATACTCCCTCCGTCCTTTTCATTTCTTATCATTTTAAAATAGGATGTTTGGCACACATTTGGGTTTAGTGCCAAAATGGCACAAATTTGGGGTAAAATGTCCAAAATGGCACTTTCTGAAAACCATGCCCGCGCCTGGCACATACATAACGCATTTAGCATATGCGTTAGGGGGTAACGCACGTACAACATGCGTTACTAGTGTATTTTTCACACTCCCAGCTGATTCAATCGTACAAAACGCATATAATACAAGCGTTACGGGTGTAACGCAAGTGCGTGATGTGTTATGGGTGTAACGCATCACGCACTTGCGTTACACCCGTAACGCTTGTGTTATATACGTTATTAGCTCTGAAATCAGCTGGGGGAGTAAAAATACACGAGTAACGCATGTACAGTATGCGTTACCCCCCTAACGCAGGTCTGACATGCGTTATGTAAGTGCCAGTGCAGGGCACACTCTCCAGAAAGTGCTATTTTGGACATCCAACCCCATTTTTGTGCCATTTTGGGCATTTTCTCCACGCATTTTAAGGTGGATTTTAAGGATAGTTGCATAACTTATTTTTGGAATTTTCTTTTTTTTGTATAAAAATAGATCAATCCTATTTTTATACAAAAAAAAAGTTTAAAAATAAGTTATGGAACTATCCTTAAAATTCACCTTAAAATGCGTGTCAGAAAGTAAAAAAAAAATGTAAAGAAATGGAAATGACGGAGGGAGTATATATATAGGAAGCTTATTTTTACACATAAAACTGCACTAGGTTTTGGCCATATACCAATTTGTGAAGGCTGGCTACACTTGGTTGAATTTCTATATTCCAAGTTATATTGCAAATCTATACTATATTATAATAAACAAAAGGGATATAATTTGTAGTTGGTTATCCCTTTTTTTGTTATCCCCATTTTTGGTTATCCTTCATTTATCATCGTTAGATCAGCAACTCAAGTAGATCATGACCGTTAGATATAACAATACTAAAAGTTGTTATATGCAGAGGTTCAAGGTTCGATTCCCGCCAATAACATATTAATTTATATTTAATACTAAAAATTATTATATATAAAGATGTCTATACTATATTATAATAAGCAAAAGGGTATAATTTATAGTTGGTTACCTCTTTTTTGGTCATCCCCATTTTTGGTTATCCCTCATTTATCACCGTTAGATCAGCAACTCAAGTAGATCATGACCGTTAGATATAACAATACTAAAAGTTGTTATATGCAGAGGTTCAAGGTTCGATTCCCGCCAATAACATATTAATTTATATTTAATACTAAAAAATATTATATATAAAGATGTAAGGTTCGAATCAATAACATATTTAAATTAATATTTATAATATTATATTATATTATAAATAAATTATAAAAAAATTAAAAGTAACACGTGCTTTGCACGGGCTATAAGCTAGTATTATTAATATTTTATTTTACTTGGTAATTTAGTTACAAAATATTTAGATTGAAGCTCTGTTTGGGATTATTGTTAAAAATTGCTAAAAATTGTTGTGCTGTTAGAAAAAGACTGTTTGGTACAATTTGTGATATGTGCATATTTTGATGTAAAAATACAATAAAAATAATGTTTTTGGTGAGGTTAGATATTGAAATCGATCAGCAACTTTTTTAAAAAGTATGGGAGAACATATTTTCTCTAAAAGCAACTTTTTGGCAAAATTTGTTTTTCACGAAAGTAACTTTTAAATTTTATCAAACACATTTTCATCTATTTTTCAGGGAAAAAAATGTTATCATCTACAACAACAATATCAAACACACCTAAAGATTGAGTTAGCACAAAGAAACAAAGAGAACTACGTACCTAAAAGCAGTTAAAACTGAAATGTGGGTTCAAGCGAAATACTAGCTGTAAGTTATCAGCTTAGTCAAAATATATATATATATGGAGTCGCATTTACTTTCAAAATTCTTAAAACTGAAATTATATAAATTTTGATGATGAACACATAAGATTCAGTGATTCACCAAATGTTCATCATGATTCACAAAAAATGATTGCAATGTGATTTTCGTTTGTAATGCACAAAATAATCTATTATATATATAATAGGTCAACACAAGAAGAAAATGTGAGATTTTTTAATACACATGAAAATATCAATTTGCCCTCATGTTTAATATTTATTAAAAAAATGTGTTGTTCATGGGAATCGAACTTGAGTCTATCAAATAACTTAGGCATGCTCTTACCACTATGCTACAATGTCACATGTGTTTTCAAACCATACACATAATAAGTCAATGTCGTTTAAGAGCTAAATTAAACTTAGCTAAAACACCAACACATTTTTATTAAAAAAAGTGTTGTTCATGGGAATCTATCAAGTAACTTATGCATGCTCTTGCCACTACGCCACAATGTCACATGTGTTTATAAATAATACACGTAATATGTGAATGTCTTAATAGTAATACATTTGTAAATAAATTTGGAGCTAAATTAAACTTTAAAATGATAATAATAATAATCAACATAATAACAATTCTTGGCTATATTTTATTTTTACATTTATTGATTCGGATTATAGTATATTATGTTATATCATTTATTAATATTATTCTCTATCGATGTCAATATATAGAACTATACAAATTATTTATTTGACGAATTTATTGATTTATCAAATATTTATTTACCAAGACACAATTGATTAAAGGTAAAAATTTTGAATTTTTTTAAATAATTAAAATATCAATTAAAAAATTATAATAAATTTTAGAAAATAAGTAAAGCTAGCTAGAGGCTCGTAATTCGCTAAGAGAAACAACAAACTCATTCAAGTCTTTGGTCTATCTGTTCACTCCAATTAGGATCTTTGGATGAAACTGTATTTGAAAAAAAAAATGATTAATTCATTGTTAAAGCACGAACATAAGGCATATGAGCAACTTTAATTTATGATGATAAAAGTATGAAAAAATATTCTAGAGTGTGATAAGCTTGTAGTTACACAAGATATATTTATTCAGTCAATTAGAATTATCTGGTGTTTTACAAGTCTAGCGGACAGAGGAATAGTAAAGGACAAAGGATGCTTAAAATGAAGAAATTAGAAGAAAATAGATGAAAGAGTTGTAAAGATAGTTTTAAGTGAAAGCACAAGGCCTGAGTAGAATATTTGAAGATTTACGAAGTTTTTGATTAATATCAAGAGTAAAACCTACATTCGCATAATGCAATATCTTGAAGCCTATTTAGTTTGTATCTTGAATATTATTGAAGATCGAACTAAATGGATGTATCATTTTCAAAGAAGTGGAAGAACAGTTTAGTATTGTAAGTGTTCTGAAAAATCCTCTTAATTAGACGATGCCTATAAAACACTCGAATTCTATTATATGACTCATAAAAAGAAAATTTAACATGACCACTATCAATATTACTCATATTAATTTTCAGATTACAAACTTGAACATACTTAAATAAGTCCATAATAATCGCATATGTGCCATTAACAAGCAAAATTCCATTAATTAATCACATGAAGTACTTTGAAAGACATTGATCATGCACAATTTAATTTAAAAATACAATTTAAAATATCGACCCGTGCCTCGCACGGGTTTTTATGCTAGTATTTACTAACATAGTAACATATTAATACAATCAATCAATATATATATATGGGTTTCATGTACCTGAGGATGACCTCAGGTTAGAACCCTGAGGATATAACAAATCAATACAAAATTTAAGGGCATTTGTGTAAATTACTGATAAAAATTTAGATTTACAAAACTGCCCCTGCGGGGCCCCTTACTTTATAAGCAATATTTCTTATAACCTCAGGGGAGATCCCTGAAGTTGTCCTCAGGCCCAGTTTTCTCTATATATATAAAAGAGGATACGCGGGAGTTTAGGTGGCGCTCTAAAATCGTCTCAATCTATTTTTCTAATTTTCTAGAATTTTTGAATTTTAAACACTAATAAATATAAAAATATCATTTAACATATTAGAAGTAGAATAGGTGTTCGAATTTATAGAGAAGAAGAGTTCGAATTTATAGAGAAGACATATGATTAGAAGTTCTATTGGAAGTAGAATAACTATTTATAAGGCATATGATTAAAAGATTAAAAGTTCTATTGGAAGTAGAATAGGAGTTCGAATTTATAGAGAATAAGAGTTCAAATTTATAGAAAAAACATATAAATAAAAGTTCTATTAGAAGTAGAATATGTGTTTGAATAGATAGAGCAGACATATAATTAAATATTTTATAGGAGTTCGAATTTATAGAAAAAAAACATATAAATAAAAGTTTTATTAGAAATAGAATAGGTGTTTGAATAGATAAAGCATATAATTAAATATTTTATAGAAAGTACGATCTTCTTAAATTATATGATTAGAAGTTCTATTGAAAGTAGAATAAGTATTTGTAAGGCATATGATTAAAAGTTCTATTAGAAGTAGAATAGGAGTCGAAAGAACTTATAAATAAAAGTTCTATTAAAAGCAAAATAGGTGTTTGAATATATGGAGCAGACATATAATTAAATATTTTATAAAAAGTACGATCTTCTTAAATTATACTTTTTATATTAGTTAATTATATTTCTATTAGGAAAATTTATTCATAAATTCAATACTATTGTCATAAAAAAGTCATCATATTTAAAAAGAAAAGAATTGATGTGTTAACATAATAAATGAACATTCTCATGCTGAGGAATCCTAAATAAATACAGGAGTATCTATAATATAAAGAGAAAATAAGATGAAACTCCATAAATTTTAGAAAGTCTAGAGAAAATATAAATTGGAATTCACTCTATTTTTTAGAGTAAGATAAGTATCATCAATAATATGTAATGAAGTTGGAATTTCGATCCCAAACGAGAGCGGCTCGAAACGTGTTTAACGGGAAGACGGTTCACTATAAAAGATTGTATTAACTATTAAATTATCATATTGATGTTATAAATTTCATTTATTTTTAGGATTTAATTTTTATTGATAAATATTATCATACAAGTGATATATGTAAAAGTTAGGTTTTTGGTTTTAACTAGAGAGCGGATCAAGAGTAACAACCGTGTTCAATGAGAAAGCGGTTCATTAGAGAAGACCGTATAAAAGATGTTTGAATATATATAAGGAATACATAAAATAAAATGTTTTATTGCAAGTAGAATATGAGGACGGTGGAGACGTTTTATACAAATTTTTTAAAACTGTATATCTTTTTTCCTAGAAATCCTTTATTTTAACTTTTTTATATTAATTATACTTGCATTAGAAAAATATATCCATAAATTTAATATTATTACCGTCACAAAAAGTCTTCGTATTTAAATTTTTTTTTTTGATATGTTAACATAACAGAAAGACATTCACATGCGGAATATGTAAATAAATACATGAATATCTATAATATACAGAAAATCTAAGATGTATTTTCATCTTTTAAAACTCCAAAATATTAGAAAGTTTAAATAATGAAGTTAGAATTTATGTTCCAAATAATAGTTGCTCGAAACGTATTTAACGGGAAGACGACTCACTAGAAAAGATTGTATTAACTATTAGAATTTGACACTGATATCATATATATATTTTTTAATTTTTACGATTCGATTTTATGGATAAAAATTATTATATAAGTCTTTATAATATATGTTAAAGTTGGAATTTTGGTTTTAACGAGAGAGCGGCCCAATCAAAAGAATCGTGTTTAACAAGAAATCGATTCCTTAAAGAAGATTATTTAATTATTAAAATATTAATATTAATATTATAATATAACATAAATATATTGAATTTTTTAAAAATATTGTAACGCCGCCGCGAAGCGCGGCTTTATCAACTAGTTCATTTAAAGTACAAATATTATTCATATGATTTTTAATTTTAGCTTAATATAGTTTGTGTTTGAAGATAAGATTGTGCTAAGTAGGGCTGCACATGGGTTCTAAAAACCGACCAAATCGACCCTATTTTTAACCGATCAAATCGAACCGTCTAAAACCATAGGTTAAACGGGTTAATTTTTTAAAAACCCGAATTAATTGGGTTGGGTAAGGGTTTAACAAATTTTAACCCTTACCCAACCCGTTTACATAAAATGCAGAATTTTTTACATATTTTATACATATTATGTATATTTGTGGCATGTTTTCTACAAATTCTATAAATTTTCTGCACTATTTAAATTTTTTGCAACATTCTGCAACACTTTCTAGCTTCTACAACACTTTCAGCAACATTCTGCAACACTTGTAGCAACATTCTGCAACACTTTCTACGAATTGCAGAATTTTCTATAATGTGCAAAATTTTCTACAAAATTCTTCCAATTAGTAAATTTAACCCAACCCGAACCAAACTGAACTAATTGGGTTGGATCGAGGTTGGATTACATAATTTTTTTTTCAATTAATGGGTTGATTTCCTTTAAAACCGAACTAATTGGATTGGGTTGGGATTTGACAAAAACCCGACCCAACCCTACCCATGTGCAGTCCTAGTGCTAAGCATGGTTGTAAACAGGTTTTAGGTTTTGGACCAGTTAAAATATGTTTTTTGTTTTTAGCCAAAGTTAAAACAGGTTTTAAGTTTTACCTAAACTTAAGTACTAGTGACAAGTCAACATTAAGCTGCTTGAATATCAAATTATTGTTACAGGCAAACGGTCTGATGCAAACGTATGCACCAGACTGTTTATGGAACATACGGTTCCAGAGCCGTTGGATCAACGATCCAACGGTTCTGATTTAAAAAAAAAAAAATTATCGTACCGCAACAAGTTTCCGCGGTACGGGGCAATTACCAAAATGCCCCCTGTTTTCACATCAAAAATCTACTGTTCACCGTACCGCAGAAAATTTTTGCAGTACGTGAACAGTAAGGACATTTTTGTAATTTCTCCGTACCGCGGAAACTTGTTACGGTACGATGAATTTTTTTTTTAAAATCAGAACCGTTGGATCACGGCTCTAGAACTGTATGTTTCATAAACAGTATGGTGCATATGTTTGCACCAGACCGGACCCCATTGTTACATGTGCTTGCAAGTACTCTTGTAACTTACAAGCACATATAAATTGTATACTAAGACTTGAATGAATCGACCTGTTAGCTATTGATTTTGTTTAGCTATTAATTTTGTTTTTTTTTTGTGCTAAAGTATTAATTCTTTTTTTTTTTAACTGCAAATGAATTCCAAACCTCATTAGGATCATTAGCTTTCCGTTTTTTTCTTTTTTTGCAAAACCATTACCTTCACTAAGAAGAACATTAAAATGACAGCAAAGATTCAACTGAAATAGTGAATGCTAGCAAGTACTGAAAGATAAAATATTGGAGCTTGTAGTTGATTGAGGGAAGCAGAAGTCAATTAACTTTGAATTTCTGGCCCTTTTGCAAAACCAGGACATAGGTTTCCACAATTTCTTGCTCTTGCAAATAACAAATTTATTTAAATTTAATTCTCAGCATCAAAAACAACTATAACTTGACCCTATTATTTCTTGTTTTCCTCTAACCATGTTTAGATTATGCATAGCAGATACAGTACTGTTAGTAATAAATGGGGAAGGGTCATTAGTCAAATTTTGAGCCATTGGGGACTCCCATGCATAATAAGATTGCAAATTCCCAAACGTGGCCCTCGTTTTGAACCCTTCTTGTCTGTTCCTTGACCTAGGTATTGCTTCCCATACGTGCAACCTCCAAATTTTCAAATTCCTCAAGTCCAAGCATCCAAGGGCCGGCTAAAGCTCTTCTTTCTGTGTCACTTAAACCACCAAGTCCTAGCCCACCAACAAAATCTACAGAAAAGAGAAAAATTGTGATACCCGAGATTATAGAATTCTGGATGCAACTCACCTAAAAGTTTACATCGCTCTATATATATTATTGAATATCAATCCAAAAACAAAATAAAAATAACACGCAATTTTAGAAACTACTCCCTCCGTCCCTATTTAGTAGTCCATTTTGAGAAAAAAATTTGTCCCTAAATAGTTGTCTCTTTTCATATTTCTATGCATATTTTTCAAGTTTTTCCAAAATTACCCCTACACTTCTATTTCCAATGTTTGACTTTATAACTAATTATACATTCAAAGGTTATTATTTAATGCAATAAGTAGGGGCAACTATGAAAACAAAATATGACATTAAATATTTCTTAAGATGTGTGTTTTTTTCAAAATGGACTACTAATTAGGGACGGAGGGAGTATCTGATTATTGGATAAAAGTTCAGCGGGATCTCTTAAATGGCTCCGGAGCAGAATACACTGTGTGTTTGATTTGCTAGTTGTAGCATTAATATCCTCTTTCATCAACTTCTGCATCATACTACTAACTCTACATGACCATTAGAGAACGTGAAAGAGATACTTGAGTTTTTCTTTCGACATTATCCTATTTTATGACTGGTCAAGTAACAACCAATATGTCTGTTTTCTTAATGTGAACACAGTACAGATGCTTATGTGGTAATGTGGTACTATTATGTATATTTTCCTCAAGTTGCACATAACTAACATTTATCTCAAACATCAATGTTGGTTTTGACTAATTGCTCCCTTAAGTAATTACCTTATCCTTAATTTATAAGTTACTCATTTCATGTAATTAACAAGTGTTTCACAATATTATAATTTTCTTGCCTAAATTTTCTACATACCTTCTTCCAGAGGCAGTACTAGTAATTGTTTTCTGGAGAAGACACTGCATATCAATTTATTGAAGATAAAAGAGCACCTTCATTCGAGAATATTATATTACTACATTAGGTGCTTTATTTGACCTGCATATAAATATCTATTCCTAAATGCAGTGGTGAAATATTAAGTACTCGCTGGAATTACATGTGTTAAATGAATATGTATGATATTAATACTTCGCTCCTAAAAAATTGTCATGTTAGGGCATGTAGTAGTACCTTTGAATATTCTAACAAAAATTGTTACATGGGGAGAGTATAATATCAAAAGCTATACAGTAAAAAAAGACGAGCAAAATCTACATATAAATTGAACAATTACCTCTGTCAAGATGACTGCAACAATTCCTTTAAATCATATCCTTGAAGCTACAAACAAAGTACAAAGGAAAAAATTTAGCAGTTTTCAGCGAAAAGTTGACATAACATTGTAATTACATGATTATGACAGAGAGCGACAAAACTTTCACACTTCTAAGTTCTAACTGAAGTACTCACTCAAGGAAACAAAACATACGTGGCCACAACCAGAGGCCCAGAGCCACCGAATAAGGTTTTATGTTGACCTTATATTGGCATGCTGGACATGTGGAAATACCATGTTGGACAAGACACCAAATGGAGTGAGGAGGGAATAATTGTGGAAGGACTTCTCGTTAAGGGAGTGACTAGGACAGCCAGACCATGGAGGACGTCAAATTAGGACAAATTAGGACAGCAAACACCTTATAGGATCTGAAGTTACCACAAGTAGGGTCCTGGGCGTTTGGGGAGGGCTGGGGTTCCACCAATTACGATAGTTATACTTAAAAGAGGGTCAGGGCTCTTCACTCTTGTGTTTGGAATGTATTTTGTGGGTGTTGGTAGTACTTTGCACAAATACTTCTTTGTTGCCTTTTTATGAATTCAATTCGGCGTGCTACTTCTTAGTATTTTTATATTAAGTAGCACACATGTTTTTCTAGGTTTTGCATGTTATAGTCTATAAAATTTAGAAAAAATCAAAAGTTTCAGGATTTTAAACATTTAAAAAAAAATCGAATAATTTTCCTTAAAAGTTGAGGGGGACTGGTTCTGTGATAAGCAAATGACTCTAAAGTCTAAACAAGAACCTCAGGGCGGCCAATCCTAAGAGTTTTCAAAGAGACATGGTATGTACTTCTAAACTCTGAAGGGTAGGGGTAAGCCCCAGATACATCTAAGCCTCTCAGTTCCCAGACTTCGGAAGGAGTGGAAAATACTAGTATGGCTTGGTTTGGTTTTAAGATTTGAGAACTTATCCTCTCTCAAGCCTAGGTCATATAGTAGCTAATAGCAATGCCACATCATACCAAAAGAATGTAGATATTTCTTTGGAATTCTAATATATTGGGACAAATTTATACCGAAAAAAAAATTCTTTTTCCTTTACAGAGACGAAAGCAACATCGAGTCAACATGAAGGAAAATCCAACCAAAGTTACCTGAAGAAAGGTGAGAAACAAAATAATTCCAGAGTTCCAGATGGCATGTATAGTAATGGGGGTAAGAAGGTTGCGGGTATGAGCATATGAGAATCCCAAAGCAGTCCCTAATTATAATACAACCTGTTAGTTTAAAAAAAATTCTATAGTAATACAAAGAGTAAGAACAGATAGAAAGGTTTATGGAACCTGCTTCGCAGGTATTAAATTGTAAAGTCTGTCCTATTATGCAGGCATCTCATATGTCAGTTATAACCTTAATCAGGATAATCACATGCCAACATTGTTGTTTTCTCGGGATATATGACTGAAATTAAGAGTATATTCTTATCTAAAAATTAAGACTAAAATATATGTCACTGCAAATGTATCATAATTACCACCTATTTTGCATCCAGCAGTTCAACTCATCAGTATTCAAGCCTTTACATAACAACACTGACTCTCCAACTTGATCTGTTAACAACCTCCCTTCTCCCATTTCTAGTCTTAATTTTGTTGTATAATAAATATAAGAGTAGAAACAAATAAAAAATTACTTAAGTCTAAAGATTATATTTCTGGGAGAGTGAAATTTGGTATTTAGGAGAATACCAAGTACAAAAAGCTGAGGAAATTCTCCTGGAGTGAGATGTGCAGCTGCAAAAACTGCAGCACTAACAAGGACAGACAACGGAGTTGGCAACCTGCATAGGAAAAACTCGAACATGAGAGTGTATATGTCATTAATTCACATATGCACATCATATTTATATGAGTGACGATTGTAGTGGATTCAATGTCTCTTTGTGCAATCATCAACTTAAATAGAGGAATTCCAGTCATATCTAATCTATCTAGGTCCATCTCCGGTGTATTAATAGGCATTATAGATTTAGACGAACTGTTATTTCTTCTATCAACCATTTTCTCCAAGCTTGTCATGGTTCTATGGATATATCAAATAATGGTGAAGGTACATAAGTGATATCGTCTCCTACTTCTCTCTAGTTCTCTTACAGTCTTACTAGGTATAACTATCAAGTTCGAAATGTAGTCAAGTTACTAGGTGTGGTTATATCTAATCACAGTTTCAAAGAAATCATACCATTTGGTAAGGGACACCATAAAAAATCCTCGAAATATGGTCTCCTCAAGAAGTGGAGCAAAGACACCAGTAATGCCAACCAGACAAGCAGTGCTGCATTGGAATCAATAAATTATCAATTTCGTGTTTATCTAAAGACTTAAATTTGCACAACCAAAGATATCTGAAGCTAGATGAATATACAAGTGGCACCTGGCAAGTATCAAAACATGGAAAGGAAAGTACCTGGTAAATGAAGATCCAATCAAAGGAAGCAAGAGAACAAGTGCATCAGTCTGAAATAAGTTTGTAGAACTAAATCAATGAGAATAATATATTAGATGAATAGAAAGATTAAGTCGATCTGATTGCTATGACTAAAGTAGTTACAAGATAACTCAATGACCTAAACAAGATACACTGCATGCTCAATTAACTGCATCATCCACCACACATATGATGCAAGGCAAAGCAGTAGGTGAACTGGTCCTCCCAACCATACACTGATAAATAAACCTTTGTCCATTCTTATCTCAATACATTAAGAGCACTTCAATAAATTCAACTGATGCCATATATTTAGGAATTGCACAAATACAGACATATTTGTCTTTTATATATAACGCTGGAATTAGATAATCTGAAATATTAATGTATATAATCATACACACATACAAAAAAGTAAATGAAATATCAATGTATGTACATAATCGCACACATACAACAAGAGGCATAGCACTTGTTGCAACAGCCAACAAGCCACGTAGCACTCGTGAACAGGACCAGAGGAGAATTTATGTAGAAATTTACCTTTTTGAATACTAACTAAATGCTCACTGCAAGTATGCAATGTATGCGTACGTCTAAATGGGAGAATCCAATAGAAATCGTAATCTACCTCTCTCTGCGGATTCTCACCCCTGACCAAGGACATGACTGCTCCTGTTAATGCAATTGATGCAAGGGCACCTGCAAGACCGATTCCTGCCCACAAGAGCCATCCTTTCTGAAGATTGAATGGCTCTCTCCAATCTAAAATAGCATTCAAATGTTATAATAAAGAAAATGACACCTTATCGCATTTATTAATTAATTATACAACTTTTAAAACATAAGCTCTTGCTGATTTACAGAATGATCAAAAATATTACTCCATATTACTAATACTAGCTGTACACCCCTAAGAAACTTCCATAACATGCCTCTCCAATTTTGTACTCATACATGTGTCCACTGGACATGGCATGGGTATGGAATCTGAGTGGGACCTTCATACCGAAACCACACACTTCACCTTCAAGCACTATATAGTTCAAAATGAAATAAAAAGTTTCCTGACAACTTCTTCATAGAAAAGAAGTCCATTTAAGACTCGTTGATGTGTTATCTATTTAATTTTATGCTATAAATTCCACATATATCATTAGGCATAATATACAATTTAATGGTTGTGAATCCTCACTATAAGTGAAAATATACAATGAATCAAGATAAGATAAAGATTTACATATCTTTCACACCCGTGGATCCGCACACAAGTCTGACACTTGACACCGGCGCCCTAGTCTGAGTGACATAGGCGCAAAATCATACTATAACATTTATGATTTAACAAAAAAAACACAATATAAATAATATTTGTTTCCGGGGAGGTTTCTTAATTTATAATACACATATTCTTTACAATACATGTACAGTTACTTGTAGAACAAAAATGTTTCAAATACTAAATAAAAGGTCAAATTCCGCTTACAACCACTTTAACATTAAAACCTTAGAACTATAACATGATACTTTTTCAAAGTATTCTCTTTAGAATTATTTGCAATTTGCATCCCCTAAGTTTAAGCAAAAGCACTTCATTGCTCATACTTTTAAAAATTTAACATTGCATCCCATAAATTTTTATTGGCACTACATAATGTACCCTTTAGACCATATTTCGTTTATTTTGATAGCTAAAGCCTATTTCAGTATGGTACTATAGGTATTATATATTATAATGATCCTGTTCACCATCTTCCCCATCTAACAGGTCCTAGTTAGCCTTAACCCTTATTTCAATACCTCATATTCATACTTAGAAACCTCAAGCAAATTATACTAATAGCCTTGTCATGTACTACTCTCTTTATAATTTTTATTTATGTCGTCCCTCCTTCCTCCCTCCTCACTCTATCCATCTCAAGCCTAACTATCAAACCATCTTCTCTTTACAACCCATCATTTTCTTATATCAGGTCGTCCATTCCTTTCCTCTTGTTCCTCTTATCCTCAATCACGCTCATTCATGGGGTTTTAAGATATTAATTGATCTTCTCTAATTTTAATTACCTCACTTGCTTTCCATGCACTACCACCACAACTTTAACTCCATTACACAATTTCAGTTAGTTTTGACTGGTTTTACAAATAAAGTGCCACAGATAATGTCCGTTTTACCCTTATAATTTTGACGGTAATGTTCAAAATTAGATGGAACTGGTCAAAGGGGTTGATCCTTTCGCGCAAAAACAGGTAAAGGGATACATGTAAAGGGATGCACTTTGGAATTATCTAAAGTTTGAGTAATAAATTGCAGTCCACCCAAACAAAAGGATTCAAGTTGCAAATAAATCTTTTACAAATTATTAAAAAAAAAATTGCATTATCATTTTTTTAAACATATAATAAGAGTAAAGTATAAGTTATGTCATGTTGTTGACAATTTATTCTTTAAAAAAAAGTTGGTAATTTAGAATTATGTACCAAGTACGAACCTCATTGATAATTCACAAAAAATATTGGGTACTGTAGCAAAACCAAATACATTGTGTACTTCAGCCGAACGAGTTAATACTAGTCGTTGATTAAACATAAGGTACTAATTCATGAACCTCGCCAACTAAATCAAATACAAAACTAGTCCATGAAACTAAATTTCATTTTGTTACTACTATTGTTGTTGCATGTTGTAAAACATGGATAAAAGAAGTAATCTCTATCTAATTTAGAAGAAGTGATTTATAGACTTGGAAATATAACAATAAAATGATCAATATAAATCTTCCCCAAAATATAAAATAAAAACAATATGAATATATATTGTTCACTGCATAATGTATAATATGACCCAAAATTATTCTTTTATACTTTATAATTTAATTATATTATTACATGTACAGTCATCTTTTTTATCTTAATTAATTTAAACAATCTAAATTGCTTTTCATTTCATGCATGAAAAAAAAATTAAGAACTTATCATTGAATAGTACCAGATGAAGTTGGTTAGTATTATATGTTCAGAGTTCCCCGCCTTAGAAAATAACTTTAAATAAAATATATAATTATGTACTGTTAAAAACTAGCAAGTAAAAGCTATAATACTTTACTAATTGAGTCTTTTATTCACTTGTTAACAATTTGAAGCATAGAACTGAAAGAATAGCCTAATGGTAAAGGGCTAAAGGCTCATCGCCTACCCCTATATTCATGACAAGATCATGTGTTGAATCCTCACTCAACCTCCCCTTATACTTAAAAGCAGAGATCTAAGGATGTGACTGGAGGTTCATAAACATAAAGTTCACAAGCGTTAATTAAACTTTCGAGTACAAATTTTATTACAAGTATAGTACTCATGTAGTAGTAATTGATTTCCAAGGCACCTACCATATCGGAAAAAGTCATCAGGAAGTGGTTGATAGTTGGTTAGACTGTACATCACTGCAAGAACTGCTGCTGTTACAATACTGCCATCAACATTAAAACAAGGTTCTTCAATTAGTATTGATCTTTTTAAAGTTAAATAATTACACATAAATTTTAAAGAATTAAAATCTAGGGTGGACTGGAGTTGAACAATTTTAGAGAGAGTAAAAGAGCTGATGTAACAAATTATTAGTGCACAGTTTATCATTTTGTGTTCTTCACATGAAGGTTTATTGGAAGGTTCTGTAAGGCAACACACGAGGGAAAAACGGAATAAAGGCATGATATGTGTATACTATTGAATATGATCAAGTTCCAAGCATATATAAAGAAGATTTTCAAACATATACTGTCAACCTCTGTACAAGATAGTACACATGGGTGAGGTAGCAAATTGGCCCATCAACCCACTAGTAACATTTGGGAATATTAAAGAAGCTTAACTTATAAGTTCAACAAAACAGACATTTTGTCATTTTCACAGAATGCCTCGAGTGAAATTAATTTAGAAGAACCTTCAACGAGAAGCCGTATTACCCACTTGGAAGAAACTAAAGCTATTTTAATTACCATCTTGTATCTATTAAATAATTACTCATTTTCACAAAATACCTCGAGTGAAATTAATTTAGAAGAACCTTCAACAAGAAGCCGTATTACCCACTTGGAAGAAACTAATGCTATTTTAATTACCATCTTGTATCTATTAAATAATTACACAACAGAAAGCATGGGTCTGACAATAGCAAAGAACCCTTGGGCAGAAAATTTTTAGTGTCACAAAAAAAAACTTAATAAAAGAATTCAAACAAGAATCCCTACCCCTGGTCCACAAACAATATTTCTGCTTTTTGATCCAAACTCAGTTCACCAATCTGAAGCCCAAAATATGGTAAAGCAGCTGCCTCTATCAGTCCTGCCAAGATAAAACTGCCTGGGACATCATTAGATTTAAAATATTATGTGTTGTAAGCATTGTGTAGAAATTTCTGAAGAAAGAAGAAGATGACAGAAACATATGCTTAAGCCAGAGTACTTTTTTGTATAACTAATTACAGAGATCAGAGACAAAAGCCTCTCTCACATTCATTCCACCGCACACGTATGATACAAGTCTATGCCTAGGTGTTGTTGGGACTATGCATTGGTATGAATATGGTCAAAGCTAGCTTTTACGTAACAGAAAAGGGTGTACTGTTTAGATATGGCTGCACAAGGCAGCTTTCTAGTACCCACTGGATTCTGGACAACTCAAGTAGTGTATAGCATTCTTTAATCAAAACATTATTCAACTAGTTTCAAAAAAAAAAAAAACATTATTCAACTGAGCATATAACATGATCATGGAAGCATCCAAATTTTTTCAGATAGTAACTTAATTCATTCTTTTAACTTATGTGTTTATTGTCTCCATATACAAGAGATGGGGCCTTTCAAACAAGGATGACATCACAATTCAGCACCGTCTTACTTTTAGGTGTCGCATCACCCATTAAGAAGAGTCGATGTAAAGGAACAAGGGATCCACCCAGCGAATCTTTTCAATTTGAGTCTAAAGCTTTGTTTAAAAACATTGTAAGGTATGATATCCAATAATAGTCCACCTAAAAAATATACGCTTTTCTTTTCTACGCATTATTATTCAGATACTTCGCATGGAAAAGATAATTGCAGATATAGATAGCTCTTCGAGATGGGGCCAACAGAAAGAGTCCTCGACAAGCATACTTGTACTTCGAATTGAATATGAGAATACGAACCTCAATCCACATGCGAGTGAGGTCAGGGAGACAGTCTGCCACTTCCAAGGCACATCCCATCGTTTCAGAATAGGCCAGTCCAATCCACCAACCTAGTATATCAACTGGATACATTAAAACAAGAGTAGATTTTTTATATATCTCCTCAAATTTTAGCAAACTTTTATTTTCCAACCAAATGAGGTGATTATAGATAGGGGCAGAGCCATAGAGAGCTAAGGGTGTCCTTTGGTGATCCTTAGATATGTGGTTTATATAGGGTATGTGTATCACAGCTCATTAAAGTTAGCATAACCCAGTTGGTACAGAACAGTACAGTAGGTTTTGAAGGGCGAGAGCGAGTGTTCATTTCCTGCTCTAGACTATATTCTTGAAGTATTCTAAACTCATAGAAAATAGTTTGTTGTTACCATACTTTCAACTGTTTGATGTGGGGGAGTTGGTTAAAAATTTTGTGTATCCAAGCAGGGACGGAGGTAAGGGGTGGCGTGTGGGGGCGGCCGCCACCCCAAAACCTCGTATAATCATGAAATTAGTAGTAAAATTCATGAAAAAAATTCAAATATTCACATTTTTAATGTTAAAATATTGTAATTTTTTGATTTTGCCCCCTCAAATTTATATAAATTTTAAGAATATAGTGATACAATTTTTGATACTTATCATAATTTTGAATTTTAATGCTTAAATTTAAGTATATTCTTAAATCAAAAAATTTTAGTAATAATTTTTTATTTTTGATAATAACAAATTATTTAAATAAATTAGTTATTAAGAGGAAAAATAATATTCGCCCCCGCGAGCCGGATTTTCTAGCTCCGTCACTGTATCCAAGGGCAGGAGTTCAACGTCTCCCTACCAACATTATTATTGTAGTACCCTCACCAAAATTTCTCCCTCAGCCCCTGTACATATCAATGCGCTTCGTAACTTGATTTTTCTCCCCATTCATCCCTGAGTAAATCTAAGCTTCTACTACTAGTAAATCTAAGCTTCTATAAAATTGAGATGATACTAATTAGTGACAGCACATAAAAAAAAATAATCAATTAACTTAACAAAAAAGTAAATAAATCAAATTCTATATAAAATAAACTTTGTTACCTTGGATTGAGAATCGTCGCCAGATTTATAAGAGCAGAGAAGCGAGAAGCCTCTATTTCTAGCTGAAACTGAATCAACGAGCAATCCATTTTGTTGAAATTTCGAAAAGCGAAGATGAGGTGAAGGTGTTTTAGAGAGATGAAGCTTTGGCAATACAGGTAGAATTGGAGATGAATAGGAATTATTAATATATAATAATGATGATGAAGCGTGCATAATCACTGTTGCCATTTTTTTTATGTCTTGAGCTTCTGGTTGTAGTAGTAGGAATTTTGTGTTAATTTCAGTCCATTTGTATCTTGTGAATTTGCTGGGAGAACAAGATAAGAGGACCAGAGGAGTATTCACAATCATAAATCACAATTTAACTAGGGGTTCGGTCTATGTAAGAGCATCTCCAAGAGTCTCTTAGTTCACTCCTAATTATATTATAAACAATTAAGCTCTTAGTAAGTTAATACATTGATTTGTGTGTCAACTCCAACAATGCTCTCTATAATTGTTCTTTATTTTATATTTTATTCATATTTCATTTCCACCCATACAAACATTCAATAGAGGAGAGAGAAGAATCAAATTTTTATTAATAAAATATGAGTTAAGTGCTACTAGTTGCTCTTAAAATAGAGGAGAGACAAGAAGCTCTTAGTGTTTTTAAGAGCCACTAAGAGTCTCTTGGAGCAATATTTTTGTTCTCTCTCCTCAATTTTTGAGTTAAGAGCTAGAATAGAGAGGCTCTTGGAGATGCTCTAAACGCCCCTTATCCAACATACATTGTATCGTACAAATTTTATGTGGTACGGAGTAATTACCAAAATGTCTCTGCCTCTAATATAAAAATAGGAAGGCATTTTGGTAATTTCTTCCTATCGCAGAAAGTTTCTACTAGATTTTTTATGTGAAATAGGGGGACATTTTGGTAATTATTGCATATCGCAGAAAATTTATATGGTACAGTACAATTTTTTTTTAAAAATCAGGCCGTTGGATCAACAATCCAACGAAAAATAGCATGTTGAATAAACCAGGGACCGGGAATAGGGATGGCAAAACAATCTGAATTGATGGATACCCGATTCAAAACCCGACTTTTTGGATATCCAAAACCCGACTTTTTGGATATGGATATGGATATGGATTTGAATTTCATACCCGAAATTTTTTGGATATGGATATGGATTTCATGTATACCGATCCGAAACCCGATCCGAAACCCGAAACCCGAAAAATACTCGAATTTTATTTATTATATTTTATATTTTCTATATTATATATTTTATATATTATATATTATATATAAATGTATATTATAAATACATATTATACATACACTTATATATATATATATATATATATGGTTGGACTCCATAAAGAACACTTTAAATAAAGAACAACAAAGAACACCTCATATCTAATAGATCCATTGCCCCTGGCGGGGCCACCCAATACAAAAAGTTCTTATTTTTTTAGGCTCTATCCATCCAGCAAAAAAAAAAAAAAAATTTGAAAATTTTACTGTTCATCGATGACGTCATCAGTGACGTCATCATGAACAGTAAAATTTTCAATTTTTTTTTTTTTTTTTGCTGGATGGATAGAGCCTAAAAAAATAAGAACTTTTTGTATTGGGTGCCCCTGGCGGGGCCAATGGATCTATTGGAATAAATGATTTTATAGTGTTCTTTATTGTTCTTTATATAAGAGTGTTCTTTATGGAGCAAAGGCCTATATATATATATATATATATATATAAATGTATATTATAAATACATATTATACATACACATATCTTTGAGACATAAGATATGGAAAGATCGAGAAAATAAATTGTCATGGATGTAGCGGTATTTTTTAACTTACTTACACAATTTTTTTTTATTTTTTTGTTAAGCAACTTATTTACACTATTTTTAATTTTGAATACCCGAAAAAACCTGATCCGATCCGAAACCCGATGGATTTGGATTTGGATATTGAGTTTTGGATCCGAAACCCGATACGATCCGAAACCCGAAACCCGAAAATATTTGGATTTGAATTTGGATTTTGCAAAACCCGAGCCGAACCCGACCCGTTGCCATCCCTAACCGGGAACCATTTAACTAAGGGGAGTATTCATAATTAAATGAATGGAAATGTTGCTTAAGCAATCAATTTTTTTTTACTTTTCCATGTCTAAGTATTAAATATAACTACGTTCTATTGTAAATTGTTCATATTTGTACAACTTAAATGTAAGCACCGGTTTTTTTATATGTCATAAATTTTATTTAATATTATAATTATGTTTTTATATAATCATTATTTTCAATAAATTTTTTAATTTTAAATTAATATAACTTTAAATAATAATATACATGGTTTAAAATTTATATTGCCAAATACTAAATTAAAACTGTGGCTATATAGTATCATATTTTTGGATGTATATTAATGATTGCAAGATTAGTTTTAAATGAAAAGGTAATGTGTTTTACTTAGAAAAAAACTAAAAATAATAATGAAAATATATAGTGTGATATTTTGGGTATATATTTATTATTGTAATATTTGTTAAAATTAAAAGATAACGTCTTTTAATTAGAAGTGAAATCTTTGGAAAAGATGGGTAATTGAGTTGTAAAAGATATGGTGTGATATTTTGGGTATATATTAATTATTGTAATATTAGTTTTAAATTAAAAAGTAAAATGTTTTAATTAGAAGTGAAATCTTCGGAAAAGATGGATAATTGAGTTGTTAGAGTAGACAAAAAGAAGCTCAAGGCGGGTAGAGGAATTTTAATCGGAATATATTTACGTTAACATTAGTAATTAGTTTTTAGAATTGTTATTTTTATAATATTATTATTTATTTTAATATTAGGAGATGAGAGATTGATTGAGTTGAGATTTGATAAAACTGGAGGAATCAAGCATGCTCCTAAATCGAAGAAGTGATTCTTTTGTATAATCGGTAAGTAAATATTATAAGAGATGTTATTTTTATGACATATTAATATTATTATTTATTTTAATAAATAGGATTTCCAAATCAAAAACCAAGGATAACCAAACCAAAAATCAAAATTTTCAAAACTTTCAATGTTTCGGCATTAATATAATAGTATAGATGTAGGGTTGAGTTAAATGTTAATAATAATTTGTGTTTAGATGTTAATTATTTTTCAATTTATTGAGATTTATGTTAATTACAATAAAATGAAAAATGATTAACATTTAAATATAAATTGTTACTAAGATTTAATCATTTAGTTAAGTAATAAAACTACTTAGTTTAACTAATAATTTCAGGAAAATAATTTACAATCAATCGTAAATATATTTTACCTTAACTTTAATATATCAAAATTTAATAATTAAAATTTATTAAATTTAAATGCAATATTTCTTGGAAAGGTAAAAATAGTCAATTTTGATTATATTTGATTATTTTATATTTGATAAATTTCTTGATACGAATAAGAATAGTAGAATTACATAAAAGTTTAAAAAAGTATTTTTTAATTACAAAATGAGTGTTTGTGGTAAGGTTTAAAGCTATGCAAACCAAATTCATTGATACTCGATCATAAAATTAGAATTAATTTAATTTAGAGTTTGATGTGCTTGAATTTATTGCTACTACCTGAGAAGTATTTATGTAACATAAGAAAAATAAATTTTAAAATTATATAAATGTCATTCAGAATTGAGAGAATGACCTAAATGCCTCAAAATCAGACTCCCATGTATCAAAATATCTGTTTGCGGAAACTTGGTCCTATCTACCCACGGGATACGCCATTTTGAGTAACGTATCCCAAACACTGTAGCAACCGGAAATGACCTGCTCTGTTTCTCTCCAGAACTTTCTCTTTCACCGGCGACTTCTCGTCGTCTCCTTCCTCGCGTCGTTTCTCGTGTCCTCCCCATCACACAGAACCCCCACACCACCACAGTATCGTCTCTCCCTTTCTCTTTAATCCTCTCTTCGTCTCTATCTGTTTCCGGCCCCGCAGGGGCGAATAGATCGGAAAATAAAAAATCTAGGTTCGAATTGGGGGGTTTTAAAACCAGCACTAGAACTGATAAATTGATGATATAGGACTGTAGAGGATGAGCAGGCGGATTGATTAACGTATAAAACTGGACTGGAAAATGTTGGGAGGGTGGTGAACGAAGCTCGTTGGAAAACGAGGAACGAAGCTCGTCGGTCGGGAACTGGGTGTGTAAAATCTGGCATTAGGAATGGATTAAAATTTGTATAGGTTTGTAGAGAATCGAATGACGATTCTAATGGTATATGGTAGATGATGGGAAAGTTCGGAATATGGATGAACGGAGAGATCGTAAATTATCATCGGAATCGCCTATCAATCGCCTCCAGAGTCGCGATTTTGTATCTCTGAAGATGACATGAGATACGCATGTTGTAGATGCGTATCTTTTGATACGGTGTTTCCACATGCGTATCTCAAGCTACAGATCTCGTTTGGTAATAACGTATCCCTTCGATACGTTTCCCTCAATAACGTGTATGCATAATATTCCTTCCCCAGTAGCGTATATAATAGATATTCCTTCACTAATAGATACTCCTTCACCAATAGCGTGTGTGGTGGGTATTTAGGGTCGTCCGAATTGATGGTGGGTATTTTGGTTACACATATTTAATTTGTGGGTATTCTGGGTCATTACCCTTCAGAATTTATGTTAGAATTGATATAAGCTAAGGCAACTTATTAAAATCATTGTCAGACTAATTTTCTCTTTAATTTAAATGTTTATGAGTACTTTATGTGTTATGTTCCAATTTCAAAAACATAATTTAAATGTTTATAAGTACTTTCTTATTATGTTTCAACAGAAACATACTCGTAAATTGTAGGTGACTAAATTGTAGGTGACTGTGGGTCACTTCCACTTTGTTTGGGGAAAAATGGATTACATAATTGTATCTATACCGAGTATAATTTCTTTAAAAAATTAGTTTTATAACATTTTGTATAATTTAGTTTTACTTTTAATAATAATAATAATACATGTCTTATATGATTTGTAAATATACATTTGTTTTTTTCTTGTAAATAGTTTTTCTATAATTTATATTTCAAAGTTTAGGCTAACATATTTTTTAGTATTTCATCATTATTTTTTTATTTTTTTTAGATTACATATGATAGGAACTATATTAAGTACTAATTTATTATTTATTTTTTTATATTTTTGATTATTTATTATATTTTTGTTATAGTGTTTTTATAGTTTTTAAAGACAATTTTTAAAATTTTTTGTAAATATGTGTGGTATTAATTTTTTTATATTTGTTTGAATATTGATTATTTTTTCAAATTAATTTATATTTTTGACTTGTGTGGTGTTTATTATGTGTTTTTGTTTAGATTAATATGGGGTTTTTATGTTGTATTATTTTTAGATATTAATATAAATTCTTATTTTGTGGGTGTTTAGATTATTTTCTAATTTAAAATATGTATATTTATTGAGTTGTGTTCACTTTTTTAATTTAATTTTTTTCTTTGCAAAGTAAGAATTTGTTTATTTGTTGATTTGTCCTCACATTTTTTTAATTTAAATTTTAGAAACATATTTATTGTCAAACCTAAAATAGAAACTTTAATGATTTTTATCAAAACAGTTTTTTCTTAAAGCAATTTTGTTTGGTAAACGAATTTTTTTTTGTAAATTATATTTTAAGTTTTAGCCTAACATATATTTTAATATTTCATGTTTTTTGGGGAGTTTTTTTCAATTTTATTAGAATATATATAATATACTTTAGAAATGTGGGAATTTATTGATTTAACTATTCTTTATATATGTATATGTGATTATGTAATTGTGAACACACATGCATTTGTACTTTTTTTTAAAGAAAGTTTATAATATCTTTTTATGTTTTTGTGTTGATATATATATATATTAAGTGCATTATATTAAAGTTTATTGTTGATTTTAGTTTTCTACATTTAGATTATTATTTATTTTTTGAATTGGCGTTTGTTTTGTATATTATATTTTGTTGAATTTTGGTGACACATGTTTTTTGTTTACTTTTTGATTATCTTATTTTACCATATATTTTCTTAAAAGCCTCTTTTTTGTTTTGTAATTAAATGTACATTCTCGTTTATTAAAAAATATTTTTTTTTAATTGAAATTATGATGATTTGCTTTGTTTACTTGTTTATTATATATAAAGAATGAATTTGCAACTTATTTTTAATTATGATTTTTTCAATTTATCCTTATTTGTTAATATTAGAAACATATTTGTTGTCAAACCTAAAAATAGAATCTTTAATGATTTTTGTTAAAATGATGTTTTTCTTACAACACTTTTATTTGGTAAATGTTTTTTATTATAGGATTTTTTGTACTTATTATATTTAGATTCTCTATTAATTATTTTATTTTGGATTTTCTGATTGTTTTTAATTTATTTTTAGTACCGATTCTAGAATCTTTGCAAAATAATAAAATGTTAATTTATTGATTTGTGTTGACTTTTGTTAGTATAAATTTTAAAAACATGTTTGTTGTAACATCTAAAAGTAAAATTTTTTTATGACTTTCTTTAAAAATTAGGTTTCATTGAAACTCTTTTTTGTGGTAAGGTTTTTTTTAATTATATTTTAAACTTTAGTATAAATTTTTTTTGTATTAATTTTAGTTAACAATATTTTTTCCAACTTTAATTTTTTCTGTTTTATCATATGTTATTTATTTTAGTGCATCCTTTTTTATGTTGTTTGTTAAATTAAAAATACCATTTGTTACGCATAATTTTAGCTTTTTTGTTAGCGAACATAGTTTTAACTTTTAAACCAATACTAGGCCCCTGACCCTGACGACCAGACGACCACCTAAACTCTCTTACGCCAATTATATATAAAATATAATTATCTAAACTATTATATCTATCTATACTATATTATAAAGGACGAATCCTGACAAAAAAAATATTATAAAGGACGAAACATTAAAAGTTTTGGTACGGTACAATACTTACCTTGTTTAATTGTTTTACTTATTACCATTAATTATTTATTTACTTATTAAAAAGCAAAACACAATCTTTTCTCAAAATATCACGCTCTTCCCAACACTTCCCCTAAATAATAACTAACCAACTACCTTTTTAAGATATTACATTTTCTAACTTTTCTGATTAAAATCTATTCTTTCCAAAAAAACATGATCGTTCTAATGAATGAAATAACTAATATATTATAATTACTTATAACTAATTGATTAACCAATTATCTTTTCATAGTACTTACCTTATTTAAGTATTTTACTTTATACCATTAATTATTTTACTCATTTTTTTTTGAAGAAATAGGAACTTGCATTACTTAAATTGAATCATACACAAGATTTTCGAGAACAAACTCAGGGGGAGTACTAACTCACTCCCGTATATCTGACAAAGAATACGTCGCTCTTGCTAATACATGAGCAACGACATTCACAGACCTATGAACAAACTCAATTAGCACGCTTTCAAAGTGCTAACAAAAATCCACACAATCAGACACAATTGTCTGAAAATACGATCTTCCTTGAACTCTTCTACACGCATCAACCAACTGTTTAGCATCTGTCTCAAAAACACACCCGAATAGCCCTTCTCTTTAGCCCACGACAGTGCCTCCTTTAAACTCAATGCTTCTGCTTCTCGTGGCTGCAATAGGGCATCAACTCTCCTACTACGAGCACATAAAAAAAAACCCAACATCATCCCGTATAACTGCTCCCAACCCTATGCAGTTTATATCTTCAAACTTAGCAGCATCCACATTTACTTTAACCCACCCCTGTACTGGCTTACTCCAATGTCTAGGGCTCGTATTTACACCTGGTATTTGTCCACTCCGCTGCTGTTGTGCCTTTCTCCAATCAGACATCAAGTTCATTACACCTTCCCGGACTCCAAACACCGACATATTAATCTTCTCCCAGATCCATTTATTCCTATGATTCCAGATATTCCAACACAACATGGATATAACAACTAACTGTTCTGTAACTGTACTCCCCATAGCAAACACTCTTTGGAACACTTCAAACACCCCATCATTTGGATGTACCTGTGCCAAGTTTTGAAGACCACTAGCTAGCCATACTTCCTTCGCAAACGAGCACAGAAACAGGACATGAACTGCATCTTCATTCTCTACTCGACACCAAGAACAACGAGCGTCCAACTGAACCTTCTTCATTAGCAAAGCAACAAGAGTCATGTTTATCATTTGCAGGTAGTGGAATCTGCTTTATAAGGTTCACATCCCTCTCATTACATATATCATTTAAAACTTCCTCATCCCATCTATTCTCACCATTCACCATCAATCCTTTGACTGTGATATGCTCAAGTTCTGTTGGCATATAGGTCGTTAAAAAACCATTCTGAATACATGGTAACCACGGAACCTTCCAAACCATCGTACTATCTCCATTACCAATCTTTCTTCGACTTCCTTGCTTCACAATATCTTGGCTTGCTAAAATGCTCCTCCACATATAGCTTGGATTGTTTCCCAATGTTGCAGTTAAGAAATCACCATCGGGATAATACCGAGCTTTCATCAAACTAGAAACGAGAGGATTCTCATTATTGAGCAATCCCCATCCCTGCTTTGCTAGCATTGCTAGATTAAACTGATTAAGCTCCCTAAAACCCAGCCCACCTCCTTCTTTACACATACACATCCTCTTCCATTCCATCCACCGAATTCCTTTTGTACCTCCTCCACTCCCCCACCAGTACCTATTCAACAACCGTTGTATCCCAGTACTCACTTCGGTTGGGATCAAGAGAAGATTCATCCAAAAATTCGGAATTGATTGGGCCGCTGTTTTCAGTAAGGTGACCTTCTCTACTTTCGAAATAGATTTATTTCCCCATCCTTGGAGTTTCTGACTCACTCTATCCTTGAGAAAGTTGAACACCACATTTTTATTCTTACCAACTCACATTGGCATTCCCAGGTATTTCCCTGGATCAAACACTTCTTTTACTCCAAGAATTTCACATATTCGAGCCCTAATATCAGCATTTGTATTTGGACTGAAAATCACACTTGACTTATTAAAATTAACAGCTTGACCAGAAAAACTTTCATACCTTAGAATGATGTTCTTCATACTCGTTGTTTCTGCCACTGTTGCTCGAAAGAAGAGATAACATTCATCTGCGAAAAGCAGATGGGACACAGCTGGCGCACCTCTAGCTATCTTACAACCATGTATAATCCCAGCCTCTTCATTCCTTCTAATGATTGAACTCAACCCTTCTGCACAAAGAATGTATAGATATGGGCATATAGGGTCCCCTTGTCTAATCCCACGTTCTGGACGAACTTCCCCAAACTCAACACCATTTTACAGAAAACTATATGTCACAGTCCTAACACAAGTCATAATTCTTGCAATCCATGTCTGATTAAACCCAAATTTATTCAACATCCCCTCAATAAAACTCCATTCCAAACGATCATAGGCCTTAGATACGTCAATTTTCAACCCCAATACCCCATCTCGCCCCTGTCTTTGCCTTTTAATATAATGTTTCACCTCGTAAGCAATTAAAGCGTTATCAGTTAACAACCGACCTTCTACAAAAGTGCTCTGCTAGCTTATCTGAGATCAACCCTGACAAACACCCTCGAACTCTATTAGCCATCACCTTCGATAAAATTCTCATTAGAACATTACACAAAGAAAACGGTCTTAAATCTGACATTCTTTTAGGATCCTTTACTTTTGGAATCAAGCACACTAGCGTGCGATTAACATCCCCCAGTAGCTCCCCTGTAGCAAAATATTTTTTGGCAAAACAACGTCACATCTGCCCCAACGATACGCCAATACATTTGGAAAAATGCTGGGTTCAACCCATCTACCCCCGGTGACTTCTCAGGGTGCATAGAGAAAACTATTTCTTTCACCTCTTCACTAGTAATCGGAACCTCAAGTTCGCTATTTTGCTCATCCGTAAGAACCTGTACAACCTCACGATCCGTTAAGCTATTTTCCCCAGCTGATTTTTTGAACAATTCTAAAAAATAATCAATAATAATTCCCTAAATATCCTCATCATTCTCCTTCCATTCATCATGCTTATCCATTAACCCCTTAACCTGATTATTCCGTCTACGCCCCGAAGCAAATTTGTGAAAGAAACGAGTGTTTTGATCACCCTCCCTCAACCAAAATTGTTTAGCCCGTTGTTTCCAATAAACCTCTTGTTTTTCCAACAACTTTAAGAACTCTTCTCTAACCTCCTTATACTTCTCCACCCCAGGGCCATCCCTTCGCGATCTATATTTCGTCAACTAGCCTCTGCAATACTTTAACTTCTCTCGCATTTCCTTACTTTTCCCCCACCCCACTCCTCCAATTTCAGACAACAATAATTAATCTTCTCCAAAATGTTTCTCGCTCCTTCATTCTCCCAACTATCCTGAATTAGATTAAGACATTCCGTCTCCTGGATCCACATATTTTCGAAACAAAACCGTTTTCGCTTAGGAGCATATACCATCTTGTTAAGTTGCAGAAACAAAGGAAAATGATCCGATGTAGACACATCCATAACCCTTACCTCAGACGAAGGGAACAAGTCCTTCCAACCCTGATTCGCTAGGCCCCAATCAAGTCTCTCTGACATCCACCCTTCACTACCTCTACCCCTTTCCCATGTAAACTTACTTCCCACAAACCCCAAATCCACCAAACCACAATCACTAACCGTCTCACTAAAGCCCTCCAACAACCATCTCGACTGCGCCCGACCTCCCTCTTTTTCATGTGCATACATCATATCGTTAAAATCCCCTATTACACACCATGGGAGTAGGGATCGTGATGCCAATTCTCGAATTAAACCCTAAGATTCTCTGCGTTTTCCTCTCTCCGGACAACCATAAAACCCAGTGTATCTCCATCGCCCCACTTGCTCACACTCCACCTCAAAATCAATATAATGGTTACAGCTTCCTTTTATCTCAACACTCCCTTCATTCTTCCATATAAGCACCAGACCTCCTCCATGCCCTCGAGGTTCAACCACAAAACATCCATTAAAATGAAGTAATTTACTAACCTTCTTTACTTTATTACAATTAACCATAATTTCAGACAAAAAAATAAAACTTGGCCTAAACTGATTCACGGTTTCTTTAAGAAACCTAATTGCTCGTGGTTGGGCCACCCCACGGCAATTCCACACAAAGAAACTCATAATCTCAGGCGGGCCTGGTCTCCAGAGCCCGCCAGTTGTCCATTTTTTGAAACCATGTTTTTTTTAATTGCATTTTCATTCAGCCCATTAGTTTGCATATTCTCAGGCCCATTATCCTTATGACCCAACTCCAAATCCACACGTCTACGTTTCGGGTCAATTACAAAAGTTTCCCCCTCATTTTCTATTCCCTCCTCAATATTTGAAATTTGAAGTTGCTTATTCCTATCTCCATATCCCTGATTACGTGCAGCTACTATAACCACCCCATCAGCCCCGTGAACTTCACGTATGACACCATCTCTTTCCTCAAAATTTGTCGAATTTTCCACCCTATCATTCTCTGCTGCCGACGAGCTTGTTCCACCACCATATCCATATCCTCCACCTCCCACATTCCTCAACCATCTTGCTCCTGTATTTATCTTACTGTTATGGTTCGGAGCTCGAAGCCATGTACCATAAGCACGCTCAGTCTCTTTATCTGGATTTGCATACACAATATTACAATCTCTTTCCAAATGTCCCAGCACTCCACACACAAAACAGAACGTTCCTAGCCTTTCATACTTAAAATTGATCCAGTCCAAGTACCTCCCTCTTTTTTGATCTTCATTCTCCTTTTAAGAGGTTTCAGTATATTCATTTTGACACGTATACGAAGGAACGGCTTCCATACCCCATCCAAACTTGCAGAATCTGCTTTCATAAACCTTCCTATAAAATTCCCCACACTCTGTAATATATTCTTTGAAATGAATCCTTTCGAAAGGTCATACACCTGAACCCTGATATCTATATCATTAAGTTGCACCTCCTGTGGATCGTCAACACCCAACAGCCTATTATACACCAACGTATTCTGCTCAAAGGTCCATGGTCCCCCATCCAAAACCTTGCTTAAATCCATAACATGGAAGAAAACAAAAGAATACCTATACCCTCCCAAATCATGGATTTCCATCCCCTTTTTTGGTCTCCACAAGGAAGCCATAACATTTTGCATTGCATTAAAGTTTATATTTTTATCCGTGAGAAACCTTCCAACCAAAACAAAACTTTCCCTGTTTTCTTGAACCACCGATTCTGCAACTATTAGCCCTCCGTCCTCCTCATCTTCTATCGATAGCTTCGCATACAACTCTTCTAGATTTGATTTTGTAGACTCCATTATTTAGAACAAAGAAACAAACACAAAAGATTAGAAAAAACTTGTCACATGAATAAGACAAAAAAACCTCTCAAGACTCGAGAGACAATTATTTTACTCATTTATTAAAAAACAAAACACAATCTTTTCTCAAAGTAGCACACGCAGCTCTCCCCACACTTCCCCTAAATAATAACTAATCAATTACCTTTTTCAACTATTATATTTTATAACTTTCCTAACTAAAATTAAAGAAATAACTAATATATCTAAAACATATCTTAATAACATGATCGTTATAATTAATAATAACTAACTCATTACCTTTTCCAGCTAAAAGTTAATATTTTTTCTAATCTCATTTTCTTCTAAATAATAACTAACAAATTATCTTTTTCAGCCTTTACCTTTTCTAACTTTCCTAACTATAATCTCTTCTTTATAAAAATATGATCATTTTAATTAATGAAATAAAGTAATATTAATATAATTACTAATAATTAGTTGATTATTTTTTCCAGCTAAAAGATAGTATCTTTTCTATTTTTTCAAACTAAAATATCTCATTTTCTACTAAATAATAACTAAGCAATTACCTTTTTCAGATATTACATTTTCAAATTTTCTAACTAAAATCTTTTCTTTCCAAAAATATAGTCGTTCTAATTAATGAAATAAACTAATAATATTATATTTACTAATAACTAACTAATTACATTTTTCAACTAAAAGGTAATATCTTTTTTATATTTTCAAACAGAATATGATCTCATTTCCAAACTTGATTTTTTTTACTTAATTATACTTACTAAAATCTATACTATATTATAAACATTAAAATTTGGTCGGTCCGTGCGGTACCTATTGATTTTACCTAATTACCCTTACCTAATTACATACAAAATTCATTCTAATAAATAATCAATTTCCTTTTTCAGGTTAAACATATTTCCTTTTTTCTTTTTCAATAACTAATTAATTTTCCTTTTAGGTAAAACACAATATCTTTTATATTTTATCAAACTAAACTTTTTCCTTTTTAAAAAAATTCTACGAGCAATTTTTTTTAATAAAATAACATAATTATATTATAATTAATATTAACTAATTAATTACCTTTTGCAACTAAAATACGTTACATTTTCTAATTTCTCTAATTAAAATCTCTTTTTTTCCAATTATATCATTGGAGGTTCCATTTAATAAAGAATAATAACATTATTATAATACTAATAATTAACCGGTTACTTTTTCCCGCTAAAATGTATCATCTTTTCTATATTTTCTAACTAAAATCCCTTTTTTCTAGAACTATCATGGGCAACATTAATTTTTCCATTTCTAAAAACACTACGAGCAATTTTATTTAGTAAAAATAACATAAATAATTTATAATTACTATAAACTAATCAATTACCTTTTTTACCTTAAACATGTTACATGTTGTCTTTTTAATTTTCACGTTACTTTTTTTATTTTCTTTAACTAAATTTTATTCCCACCAATTATATAATGGATCGTTCTATTTAATAAAATAATAATATTGTAATACTAATAATTAACTGATTACCTTTTTTAGTTTAAACGTATTATCTTTTCTATATTTTCTAACTAAAATCCTTCTTTTTCTAGAAATATCACGGGTAACATTAATTTCTTCTTTTCTAAAAACACTATGAACAATTTTATTTAGTTAAATAACATAATTAAATTATAATTATTATAAATTTATCAATTATATTTTTCACCTAAAATATTTTACCTTTCTAATATTATCTAACTAATATCTCTCTTTTTCCAATTATATCACGGGCGATTCAATTTAATATAATAAAATAATAATTTTATAATTACTAATAACTAACTGATTATCCTTTTCAACTAAAACCTACCGTCTTTTCTATATTTTCTAACTAAAATCCTCATTTTCTAGACATATCACGACAGATAACATTTATATAATTATTATCAAATCATCTCATTTAAAAATTTAAGCCTTTGAAAATCATGTTTTAAAACAATTATTCAAATTAATGAAAAAATTTATTTAAAATTAAAAAAGTCTGTGCATCGCACGGGACGTTAGATTTAATAATAAGAAATATTTTATATTTAAATCTTTTTTCTAAAGATCCAAGGTTTAGTCCCGTCAATAACAAATTTACAATAAAATTTTATATTATTAGTTCTAATCAATACACATCACTCATTAAAGGGATATTCTCTTTGGTACACTCGTGGAATTAAGTAAAACGTTAAAAAAACGTTAAATACCGTTTAATCACTGTTAATGAATATTAAAAATAATAGGGATATTCTCTTTGGTACACTCGTGGAATTGACTTTTGTCAATGGTAACATCACATTTTTGGCTTCTATATGTGGTCCACCTGAAATATTAACAGTTGTCTAACAGAAGGGCATGACTAAGAGAGAAACAATATGTCCGGTGTACCATGTATAGAAACCAAAAATGTGACGGTACCATTGGCAAAAGCCAATTCCACGAGTGTACCAAAGAGAACATCCCTTTATTAAAACTAATAATTTTATTAATTAATATTATAAAGTTAAATTATATCCATAATAAATTATTGTACTATATTTTATTTAATCATATAATTATAAAAGTATTTAAAATTAACCCGTGATTTGCACATGTTATAATCTAGTATTTTTAGTTTTTGAAATTGTAAACCACAATTACAATCAGATCAACGATTTGGTTTTTTAAATTTTCAGTTCGATCAAGCCAATTTAGTTTTGGTATCTTACTACTGAGTTTTAGAGAAGGTGATAAGAAAGATAAATAAAATAATTTTATTATCACTCAATTTTTAATATAAACGAAAATAAATGAAGATGCAAACAATTTAAACTTATTTTTATACCAAAATTTTCACTCCAAAATTGGGATGAAAATACTTTAATTTTCCAATATTTGCTTTATTAGAGCATCTTCAATTCTACAAACCTATTAGTTAAAACAGATGACATGACATAATTTTTAGATAATATGTATATTTTTTCTTCTCCAACCATACTTCTTGTTAAGTAAATTTTTAGATAATCATCTTCACATCTTCTACATTTGGAGGACATCTATAATATATAGATAATATCTATAATTCATTACCTCCACTTATATCGTGACACATCATCGATCTTATTTACTTATATATATATATTATTAAAATAATAATTAATACTATTTTTAAAATATAGATATTCATTATAGCTAAGACCATTGGAGTAAAACGCCGTACAGTTCGGCAAATTTTTAGATAATCATTATATAGCTAATGATTTTAGCTATTACCGTTGGAGATGCTCTTAGATTTTAACATGAACCCGATTTGACAATTAGTTGTTAGTTGTTGGCGATTAACAAATTGAACTCATTCAAATTAAAAAAACAAACAAATTAAGCTAATTTTTTTCATTAGCGGATTGAGTAAATTTTTTTAATTAATGAATCAAATTAAAAAAATTTATATAAAATTGTTTGATAGTTAGCTATTTAAATAATTTTTTTATTTACACTAAACTATAATAAGCAGACATTGGTATAATTGTTACTCCCTCTGTCCCATCCATTTCTTTACATAAAAATTTAAGTATCTGACACGCATTTTAAGGTGCATTTTAAGGATAGTTCTATAACTTATTTTTGATATTTTCTTTTTTTTTTGGTATAAAAATAGTATTGTTCTATTTTTATACAAAAAAGAAAATATCAAAAATAAGTTATAGAACTATCATTAAAATACACCTTAAAATCCGTGCCGGAAACTAGTCCGCAAATGTAAAGAAATCACCGGGACGGAGGGAGTATTAGGGAACCACCCCTAGCCTCTTACGCTTTCCAATTTATAACCGTTTATTAATAATTTAAAACGTTTACTTTTTTTCAGTCCTTAAACTCACCGATAACAAATCAACCCAGTATAAGGAATTTTAAAACGTACTTAAATAAACAAGACATTTTGATTTGTAACTATTACAGACTGAGGATCAGGGAAGCAATAGTTATCAAAAATCATAAACAACAATTTTAAAAAAAAGTATCATAGACAACAAAGCAATAGGGTCGAACTAAACATAATATACCAATTAATTAAATAACAATTATACGATTCAATTATTGAACCAAACTAATAACAATCAAGATTTCAAGTGACGGTTTTAGAAGCTGAGGCAGTAGGAGTGCATGAGGCACTATCTTGGCTATATGTAATTCCTTGTGGACACATTACCATAGAAACAGATTCGTTACTGGTGGTCTGGTTAATGCCTTGCATCAAAATCGTCAGTATCAAACTAGAGGTGGGAAGTGGTTTAGAGGCTTGCAGGATAGCACTCTTGGGAGAAGTGATATAGTGGTAGTTCATGTTAAAAAGATAGCAAACAAGGCCGCCCATCTATTGGCCTTGTTCGGTTAATAGCTACAACGTGTTTGAGTCTCCTCCGACTAGTTTATTGGAGACAATTATGTATGATTCTTCTTTGAATTAATGAAATTTTCTTGTTTAAAAAAAAAAGGATTTCAAGTGTAGTTAAATACTTACATTTGAGAAATGTGTAATTTAGTTGTACTAGACTCTAATTAGGAGCCCTCTACACAAAGACGAATTAAGCAAGCCCAATTTCTTGAGATCGTGTAAAGGATTCGAACCTTCACATAACAATGTCTGCGGCTTTCAGCGATCTTTATCCAAGTAGTTTTGCTAGAGTACATGATTCAGGTTTGATAATTCAAGATTTTTTTCACACGGCGCCTATTTTTTTTCTTTCGTTGGTGGTATTTTCCTAGTGGTTTTCATTCTTGTAGTCCTTCATTGCGAATTGTATTAAAAAAAAAGTTGCATGTAATTATATTTTTAGTTTAAATTGCATTTTCGCAAATATTTTGAGAAAATAGTAAAATCGTAAATAAATTTAAAAATAATTTATTTGATCATTTCTTCAATTTTTATTGCTCGCACACACCGACATTCATAATATTATTAGTCGCGTATTACCTGCTGTTATAGCCAAAATTTGGTCCGGGTATTTTCGAGATAGTTTCGGGTCGGTTATAAGTTTAATTGGGAATTTTAGGAATTTATTAGGGTTTGATTGGTCTTATAGAGATTAGGTCGCGCCATCCCCTTCTTCTAAAGGAGGGCGCGCCCTCTCATGAATGAATTATATTTGAGATGTTACTTGGGATGTTTTCTTAGGTTTTATTGAAGAATTCCCTCATGTCGTATCTCAGGAGGGGGATGTACGTCGTAGAAGGCCTCCAAGGGTTTTGCCTGAATATAATGACCCTTCTTAAACACTAAGGGCGCGCCCTAAAGTGGAAAGATGGGGACTTTCTGGTGTGTGCTTTGGGAGCTCTGTTCCTGTAACCAATGGGCGCGTCCTCATTGGGGAACTTCGGAGTAATCCTGTACTTTGCACCCAAAAGCTCTGGATCACCTGTCCTGCTATCTGGTGGGTGCTTCTCATTCGGGGGGACAGAGATGCGTTCTGCACTTGGGGTAAACCATGGTTATACCTGCATCCTTGAAATCAAGAAATAGCGGTAGCGGATAGGACTAGTCCTCGATGGGGGGAGTTTTCTTATCTGTGAAGTCTTGAGATCTTGGGTGAGCCTTGGGCCTTTGTGGTTAGGCCTCATAGTAGAACATTCTGGAAGCTAGTTCGTCAACCCAAGCCCATTGGGGTTTCTTGTTCTCCAAGAACTACGTATGGCTTGATCCCCTATAAATACCGGGGTACGTATGCCGATTGAGGGGTTGGAAATCGAGAGCTCTGAATAGCCGCCACTAACCCTATCAATCTCAGCCACCAATTACAATCAACAACCACAGGCCACCACGCACCACCGTTTTTTCTGGCAAAGAACTACCGTCTCAGATCTTGTTTCCGGCGACGTACCTCAAAATTTGTTGTTACCAAATTCCTCCGTCAACAAATTGGTGCGAGAAGGAGGGGAGCCAATCAAGATCTTCATCTTAGGAGAAAAGATGTCTCACATTCAAGGTAGAGGTTCTCATGGAGAAGAGGATTATGATTCTGAAGATAGCATGGGGGGTAATACAACCCACCACGAAGCTTATGTTCCGGAAGAGATCCCTATTCCTCCATGCCATCATGAAACTCCAGCCACCGTTGGTGGTCAGCCGTCTGTTCTCATCAGTAACGCGGCGTTAATGGAACAACTGTACCGTATGGGGGATGCCCTAAATAACTTCGGAGCAAGATTGAGTTCTGTGGAGGAAAATCAGGGATCAAGGAAAAAATCTCGGAGTATCCCGCGAAATCATCGTCGCTCAGGGAAATCCCCTTAGATCGAGGAAGATCCACGAAGGAGGGAGGAAAATCAGGAAAGGAGATTTCAGCTGGTCACTCCTCGAAGGTTAGATTATTCTGATCCTATTGTTGAACATCCTAGCGAAGATAATTCTGAGCGCAGGTTGTCGAATCCTCAAGAGAGGGCGCGCCCTCATCCTCACCGTTCAGGGCGTACTCCAAGAGAGATTCAAAGGGATGAAGAGCAGATGGCTAGAGAAAGGAGAGATTTTGCCAGCTTGAAGGAACGCATTGGAATAAAGCTTAATGATGATGATTTGAGAATAGTACTCTTCGAGCATCAGGAAAAAAACAAATATTTGGAATCGCGGCCCCATGATTCACAGCGCGCGCCCCCTGACAACAGGTCGCGGCCCCTTGGACATGAAAGAGCCCTTACTCGGAATGAAATTCCACAGCGCGCGCCCCTTGTTCATAACAGGTTGTGGCCCCTTGGATTTAAACAAGCTCCTCATCATGACAACACTGAAAGAAGAGGAAACCGTGATAACGGTGATAGAAGAATGAATTGGTATCAGGGAAATGTGCGACCCTATAATCAGGGCGCGCCCTCTGGTGGAAGATCCCCCCGTATTCATCATATCCCCTCAAGCACCTCTGGTGAGTCCAGGTCAAGGACGCACTCTCATTCAGGAGAACAGTATCAGAGAGGTTCTCAAGGGGATCCTCAACCTCATGAAAATCCTCAGGGTCGGCAAACTCAAACCCAAAATGATGTTGTGATTCAACCACAAGTGGGGGTTCAAGGAGGCACTCAGACAGCAGCTCCACCTCCGCCTCCACCTCCGGGGAATGTTCAGACTGTGGCACAACCGAATATCCAGAATATTCCCAGAGTGGGAACTTTCAATGTGGATGATTTAAAGAAGCTTTTAGCTCATTTAGATGGAGGAAGAATATCCGCTATTGCGCAAACGTCCTCTCCATTCTCAACTGAAGTCAGGGAGGCACAACTTCCTACTGGGTATAGGTCTATGACTAATGATCTGCGCTTTCATGGAAATGCAGATCCTGTGGAATTTCTAGGACGCTTCGATATTGAGATTAATGTATATCAAGTAACGGAACTGGCTAGATGTCGGTTGTTGGCAGCAACTTTTAGAGAAGGTGCCCAACAATGGTTTCAGAAACTCGGGCCAAGGGTAATTACATCTTGGCAGGTGATGAGGAATTTGTTTTTGACTAAGTTTCAGGCTGCAGTAAAATATGCCCCTCCGGTCACGACCTTGGCTAATATTAAGCAAAGGGAAGGGGAGAGTTTGCAATCTTACTTTAAGAGATTTAATTCAGAGTCTACTTTGGTTAGGGGAGCAACTTATGAAACGCTCAAAAGTTTTATAATAGCCGGATTGTCAGTAGGAACTGATTTCTAGAAACACCTTCAAGGACGGGATCCACCTACGTTGGCTGATGTGTTTTCACAAGCTGAGTCTTTCAAAATTGTGGAACAATCTTTGGGAGATAATCGAAAGACTGACAGTCAGAACAGCTCTAAGGGAAAGGCTGGTAAGAGGAAGGACAGGTCTCCTAGTCCTACTCGTCGTATAGCAACTGGTGCAAATCGGGTGAATTTAGTCAAAATTGGAAGAAATTGGGGTCCTCCCGATACGTACACTTACGATCAAAGGCCGGGTAACTATACTCATTTGGTGGCTTCAATTGAGCACATCTTTGAGGTGAATAAGAACAAAGGGTTCTTTAGAAGACCGGAACCTCTGACTTCTTGGCAGAGTAAAGATAAGAAGAAGTATTGTGAATTTCATGAATCTTCAGGGCATAACACTCATGAGTGCCGCCAACTCAGGGAGGAGATTGAGGACTTAATTAAAGAAGGATACTTGACAGAATGGATTGTCAGGGAGGTGAAAAAGCACAAGGAAAATCCAGACAGAAGAGATGGAGGGCGCGCCCTCCATGGTGATGATAAACCTGAAGAGAAAAAAATTGTCAAGGAAGGAAGTATTCACACCATCTTTGGGGGATATCACCAAGGAGGTGATAGCAATCATGCTATGGAGAGGTATGCCAGGGAAGCAAGGTGTAGACCTCTTACAAATGTAAATAGCTTGGAGCTAAGGCCGCCTAAATTGTTCAAGGGAGAATGTGCATATATCACTTTCACTGAAGAAGATGCTAGGTGGGTCCACCATCCTCATAATGATGCTCTGGTAGTAGCAATTCGGATTGGTTCCAGGAATGTGCATCGGGTTTTCGTTGATAATGGAAGTTCGGTGAACATTTTATACTATAGCACTTACAAGAAGTTGGGACTCTTAGATAAAGATATGATTCAAGACAATTGATGGATCTATGGGTTCTCAGGCGAGTCAGTGAAAGTCATGGGAGCTATCAAGCTACCAGTAACTCTTGGGGAAAGAGTTCTTTCTGTAACTCAAATGATGGATTTCATGATTCTAAACGTGGAATCGTCACACAATGCTTTGGTAGGGCGCCCCCTATTGAAGGAAATGAAGGTTGTGACCTCTATTTATCATTTTGTAATGAAGTTTCCAACACCCAATGGTGTGGGGACTGTAAGAGGGTCTCAACATGATTCCAGAGATTGTTATCACAAGGCAGTCAAGGGGTTTAGAAGGCAACAAGATGGAGGACGCGCTCATTATGAAAGTAATACAGGAGTCATGAGCATCACTCCGGAAGAAGTAAAAGTTCATTATCTTGTTCAAGAACTAGAAAAGGATGCGCCCTTATATAGGGCGCGCCCTGAGGAGAACACACCGGTACTTGATGATTTGCAGGAAAGAATTCTTGAAGAAATTGAGGAAGATTAAGAGGATGTGATTTATGTCAATATTAGAAGAGAGCAAGTTGAAGGAAGACGAATGTTACTTGAGGGATTGGTGCATGTCCTTATTGAGGAAGACTTCCCTCTTAAAGAGGACGCGCCCTCCAAGGAAGAAATACCAGTTGAAGATCCACGAAGTTTTGATTTTGATCTTGATCCAAGATCAACAATTTTCTGTTAAAAAATCTGGATGTATTTTCTTGTAGTCATGCTGACATGGTAGGCATTGATCCAAAGGTTATGTGTCATCGTTTGAATATAGACCCCACCAAAAAGGGAATTCGCCAGAAACGTCGGCCTGTAAGTGGAGAGAGGGCTATAGCATTGAAGGAGGAAGTTGATAGACTTCTGGATGTTGGTTTGATCAAGGAATCCTATTACCCAGACTGGTTAGCCAATCCGGTTCTGGTCAAAAAGCCTAACGGAAAATGGAGGACATGTGTCGATTTCACTGACTTGAATAAGGCTTGTCCTAAGGATAGTCTCTCTCTCCCTCGAATTGATCAATTAGTGGATGCCACGGCTGGTCATGCTCTCTTGAGTTTCATGGATGCTTATTCCGGTTACAACCAGATTCTTATGTATGAACCTGATCAGGAACATACCTCTTTCATCACAGATAGAGGGTTGTATTGCTATATTTGAACGCCATTTGGTCTGATCAATGTTGGGGCGCCTTATCAAAGACTGGTGAATATGATGTTTAAAGATCTGATCGGGAAGACTATGGAGGTTTATGTGGATGACATGCTTGTAAAATTCTTAAAGGCTGAAGATCATGTAAAGCATTTGGAGCAGATGTTCGGAATTCTGAGAAAGTTCAAGATGAAACTAAACCCTCAAAAATGTGTTTTCGGGGTAGAGTCTGGGAAGTTTTTGGGATTTATTGTCAATCATCGTGGAATCGAGGCAAATCCAACAAAAACTAAAGCTCTGCTTGACATGAAATCTCCATCTAGTGTGAAGCAAGTTCAGAGTTTAACAGGTAGGATAGCTGCTCTGAATCGTTTTGTCTCAAAGTCTTCAAATCAGTGCAAAGAATTCTTTAAAGCAATCAAATGAGCTGCTAGTGACTTTGTGTGGACTCCTGAGTGTGAGGAAGCTTTTCAGAAAATCAAGGAACATTTGGGAAATCCGCCACTATTGGCAAATCCAAATGAGGGAGAAATTCTGATCTTGTATTTAGTTATGTCAGAATATTCTGTAAGCGCTGTACTAGTAAAAGAGGAAGTGGATCATTAATCTCCCATTTATTATGTAAGTAAGCGGTTGTTGGATGCAGAGACTCGTTATACTAGTATGGAGAAAATTGTCTATGCATTGGTTTTGGCCGCAAGGAAGCTACGCCCTTATTTTCAAGCACATAGGATTGAAGTTCGCACATCTTATCCGTTGAGGGTAATTCTTCATAAACCGGAAGCTTCGGGAAGGATGTTAAAATGGGCCATTGAGTTAAGCCAGTTTGATTTGGAATACACTCCTAGATCTGCCATCAAGGATCAAGCTTTGGCCGATTTCATTTTGGAATTCGAGTCAGATAATGAGGAAAAGTCACTTGTGCTGGTGGAGCCAGAAGTTCTTAGTAAGAGGGCGCGCCCTCTCGAGGATGTTCCCCAGCCTTGGTGGAAGTTGCATGTCGATGGGGCAGTAAATAATGGAGGAGCGGGTGCAGGTATAGTATTGGTAACCCCTGAAGGAAATCAACTCTTGGGTGCGATCCATTTCAAGTTCAAGGCAACTAATAATGATGCGGAATATGAAGCTCTGATTAACGGGTTGAAGATGGCTCTGAAGATGAAAGTAGTAAATTTAGTAGTATTGAGTGATTCCGAGTTGGTAGTTGGGCAAGTTAAAGGAGGATTTCAATGTAGAGGTCCAAGGACAGAGATTTACATGAAGTGTGTTCGGCGTTTGATCTCGAAATTTCGTGAGGTAATACTAGATTGTATTCCTCGGGATGAGAATTGTAATGTAGATGTTTTAGCCAAGTTGGGATCTCAGAAAGATGCTACGTTATTAGGAACTGTTCCCTTGCAAATTCAAGAGGTGCCTAATATTCCAGAGGTAGAAGTCATGGAAGTAGAAAACACTCCTCAAGTTACTTGGATGACCCCAATTCAAGAGTATGTTCGTAAAGGGACTCTACCTGTAGATAAAATCGAAGCAAGGCGACTCCGGTATCAAGCATCTAGGTTTGTGGAGTTTGATGGAATTCTGTACAAGAGAGGTTTTAACCAACCACTTCTCAAATGCATAGATGAAGATGAGTGTGACTACATCCTTCGGGAAGTTCATGAGGGAATTTTTGGCAATCACTCGGGGGGTGGTTCATTGGCAATGAAAGTATTGAGACAAGGTTATTATTGGCCTACTATGAAGAAGGATGCTTATGAATTTGTGAAAGCTTGTGATAAGTGTCAACGATTTGCTAACTATTCGACTATTTCTGTCACTACTCTGACTTCTATGATGAGTCCATGGCCATTCGCTATGTGGGGGATAGATCTTATTGGGGAACTCCCCAAAGCTAAGGGAAGTGTTAAGTATGCTGTGGTTGCTGTGGATTATTTCACCAAGTGGGCAGAGGCTATGCCTTTGGCTACTATCACTGCAAAGAAGATCAGAGATTTTGTGTTTAACTCCATTGTGTGCAGGTTTGGAATTCAATATAAACTTGTGTCAGATAATGGGAAGCAGTTTGATAGCAAGGAATTGCGGAAGTTGTGTGATGATTTGGGTATAAAGAAGGAGTTTGCCGCTGTTTATCATCCTCAAAGCAATGGGCAGACGGAAGCTATTAACAAAATCATTAAGCATACCTTGAAGGCAAAGTTGGAAGAAAGCAAGGGTAATTGGCCCGAGGAGCTTTCTATGGTTCTATGGTCATATAACACGACCCCAAGATCCACAACTGGTGAATCTCCCTTTATGTTATCTTATGGATGTGAAGCGATGATTCCTATGGAAATTGGGGCAGGTTCGTTTCGTAGAGATTTTTATGATGAAGAAGCCAACATGATAAATCAAAGGCTGAATCTTGATTTATTGGAAGAAGCACGGATCAACTCACAGCTACGTTTGGCAACTTATCAACAAAGAGCTACAAGGTATTATAACAAGAAGGTAAAGACTCAGCCTTTTAAGGTAGGTGATTTAGTTCTAAGGAAGGTTATGCCTAATACAAGGATAGCAGCACATGGAGTTTTTGGTCCGAACTGGGAAGGACCTTACAGGATCAAGTCTATTATCTGGGAAGGAATTTATCATTTAGAAGACTTGGATGGTAACACAATCCCAAGAGCGTGGAATCGGAACATTTGAGGAAATATTATCAGTAGGGTGTGGCTTTAGCCCCCTATTTTCTGAAGGCTTATATTTATGATATAGACTAGCATAAATAATTATTCTCCTAGTCTAGGGGGGTAGTGCATGTACGCCTTCCTTAGTTCTAGATGAGACTCGCTTTGTTTTTTCATACTGTTCAATAATTGTTCTCCTTAGCCAGGGGGTAGTATATATATACCTTCCCTTGTTCTGGAGAAATTCAAGATTACTGAAGAATTTCGTTAATTTCAAGAATTTTTAGAAGGATTTTGGCTGATGTTGGTCACACCCTAGTTCAATAGGGCGCGCCCATATGTTTGCATTATTAAAATTGCAAGTATTAAACTTATGATGTTAACAAAATAATGAAGATTGTCTTAGAAGTTTCATGAAGATTTGAAGGAAATTCAAGATTTATGTTCTCATGAATTGATTAGAAATTTATAAAGGATTTGGAAAATAGTTTTTGGAAGCTTATTGATAAAAGGTCACGTCCTGATTTACGTTAGGACGCGCCCTTACAATATATGAAAGAGTCGGCCTGGATGAATCTTATCACATATTACTATCAAGAAATCCTAGAATAAATTTTTGAATATTTAAGAGGCCGCGCCCTCATAGTAGGGCACACCTGATATTCAAAAATAAAAATTCAAGTTAAGGAAAAAAGAGGTGTAGCAACAAACAAGCATAGTAATAGCAAAAGATATCAAAGTTTAAATGTCATCAAGAAGAGAGATTAGAAGATTACAATCTGCAAGGTTTTACAGATGGCTTGCACCTCGGAATATTCGAAATAATACCCAAAGTTCAGAATGATTAAAACATAATATTCAAGGCGCGTCCTTTGCAGGGGACGCGTCCTTGGAGGAAAGTTCTTTCTCAGCATTCTCAATGCCTTCAGCATTTTCGGTATTTTCAGCATTTGCAGTAGGGGAATTGATATGATGGCCCTCTTGTTCCTCGACAGGAGTGGGAACTTTGTCCTCAAGGGCAGGTGTCCCATCAGGAGACGCGTCCTCATCTGCTTCAGCCAACTCGAGACCTAGGGAAATTCTCTTTGCCTTAATCTCATCTGCTTCATCAATTTTGAAATTTTCAATCCAATCAACTGTCTCTTGCCCAAACTTAGAGAAGTCATATTCTGGATCAACGGCAAGAAAGCCAGAAGCATAATTGCGAAGCCACTAGAAAAGGACGCTCTTTGTAGGGCCTTCTTCTCAACAGCCCATCCATTGTTCTTGTCTTCTTCAAGTAAGGAGTTAGCTGTAGTAAGCTTATCAATGGATTCAGTCATTTTCTGGTGTTGGTCTTTGGCACATGACAATGCGTTGTTAAGATTTGCAATTTGAGAATCTTTTGCCTCCCGTAGTTTCTTGAACTGGTCATCTTTTCCCTTTAAATGTCTGGATAGTTTTTTATTTTCAGTATCTAGCTCATTAAGGCGCGCCCTCATCTTTCAGTTTGACTCCATGATATGATTGGCATGAAAATGAAGCTGAGCAGATGAAGAGATTAAAGCATTCTCTATTTGTTCATCAGAGCGATAAGCCCAACCCTTAACCTCTTCCTCTGTAAAAAACTTGGAGGATGCAGCCCCAAGAAATGTCTACACAGTTGGGTCAGTGAGCTCAATAATTCTTGGAAGCTTTGAAGGCGCGTCCTCATGGTCGGTGTCGGAACTGATGGTTTTTCTCTTAGGTGACTTGGTCACAGAAGGCACGCTCTTCGTACGAGGAGGGCGCGTCCTTGGAGGTTTTGCAGATATGGGTTTGTCCAAGGCAATGCCAAAGCCGGAAGGAAGATCAGCCATGCATGTAGGAATAAAAAGGGAATTAAAATTAGTAATGAAAACAAGTAAATAGAAGCAAAGCATATCATGAATAAAGGTAAAAATTAAATTACTTCTACCAATATCTAAGGGCGCGCCCTCATGTGGCGCCGCGACCTCGTTAAGAGAAGTATGCTGGTCATCGGGAGCGTTTCCTTCAAATATACTTTCTTCTGCCCCTTCTTTTAAATTCTCAGTTATCGAGGATTTTATAGGAATACCATTCCTAAATCGTTGAAAGGGGATTATTTTACCAACTTTTTCGGAAAAAAGTCCAACTCTTTTTAAATTAGCTTCAGTGACAAGGAAGGCAAGGTCGAAACTTTCAGGTGGGAGATTAAGGATAGTTTGTGCACGCAACAAAGGCGCGCCCACAAGTTCATCGACCACTCTGCGAGCTAGATAAAAATGCCTTGCACAAAAAAATGTCTTGCACAAAAATGCCGGTCCATTTCAATCAATCGCAATTTCAATTCTCGAAATTAGCATTATTCAGAATGAGCTGTGTCACTGGAATAAGACTAAGAGGCTGTTTGGCAACACTTAGTTTAAGGAGCTTTTGGCTTTAAGTAGTTTTTGCCCCGTTTGTGTACATCGGCTTTAAGCCGGCTTTAAGTTAAAAAACTGCTTTAAGTCATAAGTTACATTTAGGTACTTTTCACTTATGACTTATGACTTATGGATTTTTTTTTTTTAAATTTTTTTTTTCATGATTCTTGTAAAGCTTAAATATCATGAATTTAAAATTTTTTTAAGTCAAATTTCACTTTAAGTCAAAATTATTAAACCCCCATTTAACTTTAAGTAAAATTACCCAAACACTTTAATTCAACTTAAAGTAAACAACTTTACTTTCTCCTTTAAGTTAAAAATACCCCCTTTAAGTCAAAAGTAACTTATTTTAAGCAATCCCAAACACCCTCTAATACATTGGAGTACTATTTTAATTTTGACAAAAAGGGGAAAAGAAGGATGAAGGAAAAAAGGAATAAACAAGATGATTAACCCATTTGTACGCCTTGACTTTATTGTCCACGAAAAAGAGGAAGAGGATAGATTATAAGAGATGCCCATAATGGGACTGTCTGTCGGTAGAGAAAGGTAAAAAATAGCAATGTCCCTAGCAGTATATAGCTTACTTTGAGTTGAACCCAATCACCATTCACCCATAGTCGATTGACTAACTAAAATTAGAAATTACAACTATTAATAAATAATAATAAAATATTCCCTTCGACCCATTTTTTTTTCAACAATCAAAATCCATTTCATTCAATTAATTATATTAATAATTTTCTAAAATATTATTTAATTCAAAAACTATCCTTAACTAATTTAATTTTTTGGTCAATAATTTAGGTAATAAGAAGTACAAGAGAAATCCATGTTGCTAATTTACCATCTATCTATACTATCTATACTATACTATTATAAGTGAAATATGGTACATTTGATTGTCGGTTTGATACTTATTTTTTGGTCACTCAATAACAACAGTTAGATTTTAAGATAAATAAATGAGAATCGTCGGATCTAATGCTAAAAGAAATTCATTTTTTAATATTTAAAAAGCTATTATAGGTTTCAAGTTCGAATCTCACCAACAACGTATTTCTATTAAACATATATATTATTTTATAAACTACTCTTACGAATTTAAGACCCGTCAACAACATATTATTAATTAAAACACTATCCTTAAAAATACTCAAACATGTATTATAATATTTTATTATCTTTCATAATTTATTTTCTTACAAATTAATATATATATATATATATGGATAATAAAACAGAAAATATTAAAAAAAAATCACACGAGTAATGAGCTATATAATAAAAAATTACACAAAATTTGAAAACACTTACAATATAGAAAATTTTGTATAAAAATCGGAAAAAAATCTACATGATTAAATAAATTTCACTTTTTCAATTAAATAAAAGTTAAAAAACAATTTTTGTGTAATATATATATCTATACATATGTATTTTAAAGTAATAATTCAGAGTAAATAATTTTAATAATATTTATATACATGGGATTATAAAATTAAAAAATTATTTTAATAATAAAAAAATATATATAACTTAAAACTTTAATAATTAAATATAATTAAAAAGTTTACAAGTATCGTGCATTATATAGACTAGTATAGTAGTATATATAAAATATGCATAATATTTTTGAAACAAATGATAATAAAAATAGTGGACACAAATAATGGGGCTAACAACAACTAGCCTTATCTGCAAGTAGCCTAGGAGTTGGGTGCCTCGCACCATCAGACCAGGCACAGATTAGACGATTCCATTCCCAAACTGACCTTGTTCATCGTTCCTTTTCCCAAACTAACCTACTTTGTACAATCATTCTCAAACTAACCTACTTTACTATTTAAACTAAGTTTTTTCTTTTTTTTCTTTTAATAGTTTTCTTAATTCATTTTCATTTAATTTAAGGTATATAAAATATTATATAAATATATAATAAAATTCTGATAAACTTTAAATGAAAATATAAATATTAAAAACAATACATTTAATAAATAATATAATAAAATAGGCGAACTACATCTTGTACGGCCTTTAATAAATTAATATGTGTCACCATATGATTGGTTATATTCGTAATAATAATAATAATAATGCCCCCATGCATGCACATAAATTGACTAATTAAATCTTGACAACTCGTATTTGTGGATTTTTTGGTGAATTAATGTGCATACATGGGGGGTATTATTATTATTATGAAAAATTGAAAATGAAAGTCTGATCACTTTTTTAAAAATGAGTGTAAAAACTGACCACCACTTTGAAATTTACTATATATATATATATATATATATATAAGAAAAATGGTAAATGAATTAAAATTAGAATAAAAAACAAAAAAGAAAAATAATGAGTTTGAATAGTAAAATAGGTTAGTTTGGAAATGATTGTACAAAGTAGGTTAGTTTGGGAAAAGGAATGATGAACAAGGTCAGAACTCGAGATTAGACACTCCAAAGTCCAAACAACACTTGGTTGGTAGTACATCTTCATTAAACCTTGGATAATATTAATTGGATTCAATGGTGCGGGTCACGGGGCTATCCGGGTCCTCTCAAAATAATTGCATACAAAGCAAAGAATCCAGACAAGTGTGGGCCCAAGATCCGTATATCAAGACTCTCAACTTAATTCGATCTCCTGTGCCCTACCGGCTACTGTATTTGGGTCTGTACTCTCTACCCACTCTTTTGCACGATCTCCATTTTCTGAGCTAACAAGGCCGTGTTTTTTAGTATTATAATTTTATTTTATATATACTAAGTTAAAAATATACGGATTTTTTTTAATATTATATAATTTTTTTATTAATTTAAATTATTTTTTTAAAAGATAAATTTTGGAAATTTAAATTTTTAAATGAGATGATTTGATAATAATTATATAAACGTTATCCGTGATATTTCTAGGAAAAGAAGAATTTTAGTTAGAAAATATTGAAAAGATGATAAATTTTAGTTGAAAAAAGTAATCGGTTAATTAGAAGTTCTTATAAAATAATTATTTAATTTTATTAAATAGAATGTCGTGATTTAATTGGAAAAAGAGAAGTCTTAGTTAGAAAAAAATTAAAAAGGAAACATGTTTTAGGTTAAAAAGGTAATTGATTAGTTTATAGTAATTATAATTCAATTATGTTATTTTACTAAATAAAATTGCTCGTAATGTTTTAAGAAAAATAAAAATTAATGTTGCTCGTGATATTTTTAGAAAAAGAGGAATTTTAGTTAGAAAATATAGAAAAGATGATACATTTTAGCTGAAAAACTTAATCGATTAATTATTAATATTATAATATTGTTATTTTATTTTATTAAATAGAACCGCCCGTGATATAATTGCAAAAGACAGATTTTAGTTAGAGAAAATAGAAAAGATAATGTTAAAATTAAAAAATGACATGTTTTAGTTGAAAATGGTAATTGATTAGTTTATAGTAATTATAATTTAATTTATGTTATTCAACTGAATTAAATTGCTCATAGTGTCTTTAGATAGTGAGAAATTAATGTTGCCCATGATATTTCTAGAAAAAAGGAATTTTAATTATGAAATATGGAAAGGATGACACGTTTTAGCGGAAAAAGGTAATCGGTATTTATTAGTATTATAATATTATTATTTATTTTATTAAATAGAACCATCCGTGATATAATCGGAAAAAGAAATATTTTAGTTACATAATAGAGAAAATGTAACATGTTTTGGCTGAAAAAATGTAATTGATTAGTTAATAGTAATTATAATATAAGACTTAATTGCACGAGGATGGCCTCAATTATTATTTTTTTGCACAAAAATGGCCCAAGTATAAAAATAGACAATGTGATGGCCAAACTATTTTTTTTAAACAGATGAGTGTATTCAATTTGTGACTTAATTGCAGCATGATGGCTGAACATGTTTTTTTAACACAAAAATGGCCCAAAAATAAAAATAAACAACAGTTTTTAAATTAATTTAGACGGAATGCAATCATCTGCTTAAAATAATACTTAGGTCATTTTTGTGCAAAAAAAAAATAGTTGAGGCCATCTTCCTGCAATTAAGTCATAATATAATTATGTTATTTTATTTTGCTCGTACTATTTATAAAAAAGGAGAAATTTTAGTTAGCTACAATATAAAAGATATTGTGTTTTATCTGGAAAAAAAATTAATTAGTTAGTGAAAAATAGAAAAGGTAATATGTTTAATCTAAAAAAAGAAATTAATTAGTTAATATGATGGATTTTATCTGTAATTAAGTAAGGGTAAATAAGTAAAATCAATAGGTACCGTACCGACCAACTAAACTTTTAATGTTTCGGCTTTAATATAATAGAATAGATAGCTAGATTAGATGGAAATAAATTCCAAAAAGTCAATCAACTTTTATTTTGTAATTTATCATGCTAAATCTTTTATTATATGTTTTAATATATGTGAATTTATGCTTGATATTAAAATTTTGTTTTTAGTTCTTCAATGTTTACTAGCTTTAATATTAAACTTGTGCGATACACGGATATTCTTTAATATAATACAAACTTTTTTTTAATTTGATTTAAAAAATTTAAGACATGAATTTTGTAAGCTTAAAATTTTAAATTATATGATCTAATAATAAATATATATATGTTGTCTGTGATATTTTTAGAAAAAATTGGATTTTAATTTGAAAATATTGAAAAGGTGACATGATTTAGCTAAAAAAACGTAACCGGGTTAGTTATTATTTATTATAATATTACTATTTTATTTTACTTAAATAAAGCTACCTGAATAGGTTTTACTGGGAAAAAAAATAGAAAAGATAACGTATTTTAGCTGAAAATGGTAATAAGTTAATTATTAGTAATTATAATATATTATTTTATTAAATAGAATTGCTCATAGTATTTTTAGGAAAAGAAAATTTTTAGTTAGATAAAATATATAAAATAACGTATTTTACGTGAAAAAGAAATTTGATTAGTTTTTGGTAAATAGAAAAGGTAACATGTTTTACCGGTAGACCTGTTAATTCGTTCGTGTCGTATACTTTCATATCGTGTACTTTCGTGTTTTTGTGTACCTGAACACTAAAACCAAATACGACCCATTTAGGGTCAGTGTACTTTTGTGTTCATGTACATTCGTGTCATGTTTTCGTGTAATTCTAAATAAAAATTAAAATAAATAAATAAATTATTTAAATAGTAATTTTTTTGATGAAATTATTACAAACATGTATTAAATATATATTCACATCATATTTACAAACAACATTATAAAATTATGTATAATACTATAAATAAATATTAATTTATTTAATATAACTATAAATATATCTTATATGAATATTAGAATTTTTATGTATATTTATTTATTTCGTGTACTTTGTGTCGTGTCATGTACCCAACGGATAGGCACAAAATCGACACTAAATCTGGGTCGTGTACTTTCGAGTTCATGTCGTGTACCCAAAATACAACCATAAACATAAACACTAAATTTTCGTGTCATTTCGTATCGTGTTTTCATGTCGTGTGGTAAGTTGCGGGGATGAATACCCCAGACATAATTATTTGTTAACGTATATTATTATTATTGTTAAAAGATATTTATATATATTATATATTCTGGGATGTTATTTTTAATTATATTATTGATAATAAGGAATTTTCTTACGAATGCTTGAATTTACTTGATATGTCTTGTGTTCCAAGTCAAACTTTACGTATTTAAGTATTGATTTGGTGAATGAATAAAAAAATAACCTTGAGAGCATATGGTATCAAAACCTAGGTTATCCTCGTAAGAGTTTGCGGGTGCGAGAAACATAACAACGATGATGATAGAGGTTTTTGTAAGAAATTGTCCGAAACTAATAACGACAAAAAGAGAAATTCTGAGAAAAATCGTGAAATAATGAAAAAAACACGTTGCGAACAAAGATATGACGAGGATGAGGATAAAGAGAATGATCACGATGAAGAAGATGATTCAAGTGGATCGGGCAAATTCGTTTCTTTTTTATTTTGACAAATTCATGATTCTGAGTATCATGAGTTTGAGAAGGGAAGTTAATGTATATTATTATTATTATTAAAAGATATTTATATATTATAGGATGTTGCTTTTAATTATATTATTAGTAATAGAAAATTTACTTATGAGTACTTGACTTGATATATCTTGTGTTCCAAATCAAACTTTATGTATTTAAGTATTTGATTTGACGAAAGCTGGAAGCATATTTTACATTATCTAATTTAAGCGTTTTTAAATAAAATTTATTTATTAAAGCCCCGTTCGTCAACTTCTGTTCTCTGACCTCCTTAAAGTCCTACTTAACCCCACTTTTCCTTATCTAATAAGGGTTTTGGTCCCTGACAATCATTTGTCAGGAACCGGTTATATAACAATCGGTTTCTAAATCGTTGGATCGTTGATCCAACGACCCCATGGATTATAAAAAAAATTTACTAATTTTCCGCGGATAGGCAGATTGCGTGTCCACGAAAATTTTCCGTGGATAGGCAGATTCCACGGATATTTTGCCTATCCGCGAAAAATTATAGCGGACAATAATTTTTATTTTTTTTAATCTCAACCGTTGGATTGTAATGACCGTGGACCGATTGTTAAATAACCGATCCCTTTGTCAGGACCCGGACCCATATAATAGTACCCGTAAACAATACGAAGCTATACACACCATTCCCATGTACGTATACATTCACCCCTGTGGGGTGAGGCTGTAAAGAGGTAAAACTTAACTGAGATAGACCATTAAATTAACTACTCCTTCCCCTCTGTCTTTGATGTTTGATTAAATTAATTTACAGTCATTGTATCTCAGATTTTATATACCCACAGACACAAAGGAGTGGCCAGTTGGATCTAAACCAGTACAATATTTATTTATATTTACACAATATTATATATAAATACTCCTGTAAATCTCAATATATAGTTCATATTACTTTCCCACTGATTCATATCTCAGTTTTTGCACTTAACTTCACACATATAATACACACACACATAGTATATATTAAGTATAGTAGTTCAAGTCTTCAAGATCTTGAACAACTGATTTTCAGACAACTCCGGATGCAACTGGTATGTGTTTTCATGTTATTTTCTTCATGGGTTTTTGTTCTTTTGTTGTTTTTTTTCTGTTTTTGTTAAGATTATTGTGTTTTTACTTGATTTGTGTGGTTAGGATGTATTTGCTATAAACGCTTGGTTTTAGAGCTTGGTTTGGCTACCTAAACTTACCAGATTCTAGTAGTATTGTTTTTTAAGCTTGCATTGATTATTTAAAGTTGATGTCTTTATTGTTCATTAATTAGCTTACCAACTGTTTCTAAGTAGATTTTTGTTCTTGGTTGCTGATTAGTTGATCTATTAATGAGGCATTTTTGGAGATTAAATGTATTCATTACAAAGTGTGCTGATATAGATCTGTGTTGTATATCATTGTTATGGAACATGTGAAGGTCCATTTGTGTTTATTGTGATGTTTTGGTATTTATAGTTACATGAACTTAACAAAACTAGTCTTTTTGATGGGATCTGTTTCGACAACTTATTACTTACTCAGGTGTTGAAAGATCAAACTTTTGGACAAGGGTAATAGTAATACACATGTAACACATTTTAAATGGCATCTTTCAGTTTCAGATGGGCTGTAGCTTGTTACATAAGTGGTGAATTTGTAACGTATGGCTTAAGTTGACCTTGTTTGATAGAATGTTTACTTTCGAGTTGGGGAGTTTTTTAGGTTGCTTTTCTTGGTTGTTAATCAAAGTTCATAGATTTTGGATCTTTGTCATTAGTTTACGTTTTGCACGAATTTAAGTTCTGAAGAAAAATGTGCTCACTTAGTGAACAAACTGCAACGTGGAAATGATTTACTATCAGATTTTTTTTTCATGATGCTTAATTTCTGTGGAATATTCTCAGGTGCAACATGGCACCAAAATTAAGTGCAGGAGACAGTAGGACCAGGAGTTCTGTATCTATTTTTATTGTAGTTGGTTTGTGCTGTTTCTTTTACTTGCTGGGAGCATGGCAAAGAAGTGGATTCGGGAAGGGAGACAGTATAGCTTTGGAGATGACCAAGACTGGTGCAGACTGCAGTGTGCTCCCAAATCTGAATTTTGACACCCATCATAGTGGTGATGTTGGGATAATTGATAATTCTGGATCAAAAGTTAAAAATATAAAGCCATGCCACTCTCGTTATACTGACTACACACCCTGTCAAGATCAAAGTCGTGCAATGACCTTCCCAAGGGAAAATATGAATTACAGAGAAAGGCATTGCCCCCCTCAGGAAGAGAAGTTGCACTGCCTCATTCCTGCACCTAAAGGATACGTAACCCCATTTCCTTGGCCTAAAAGTCGTGATTATGTACCCTATGCAAATGCACCTTATAAGAGCTTGACTGTTGAAAAGGCTATTCAGAACTGGATTCAGTACGAGGGTAATGTTTTTAGATTCCCTGGTGGAGGGACACAATTTCCTCAGGGGGCAGATAAATATATTGATCAGCTCATGTCAGTGATTCCAATAGAGAATGGGACTGTGAGAACTGCTCTGGACACTGGTTGTGGGGTGAGTCACTTTTCTCTATTTATTACTAAGTGTCGTTGCTCTTACACACGCAAAAAATTTAATTTTTCTGTGTTTTGTTTCCCTTATTGGCTGGCGCTATAGGTTGCTAGTTGGGGTGCATACCTTTGGAAGAGAAAGGTTATAGCAATGTCATTTGCACCAAGAGATTCTCACGAGGCACAGGTTCAGTTCGCTCTTGAGAGAGGAGTACCAGCTGTTATCGGTGTTCTTGGAACCATAAAAATGCCATACCCATCTAGGGCATTTGATATGGCTCATTGTTCTCGTTGCTTAATTCCATGGGGAGCAAATGGTATGAACTTCCTCTTTGGCGTGCCTTGTTATAATTAGACACGTAGAGCAGAAATAAAAATGCTCCTTTCTGATGTTAGCAACCTGAATCATTTTTTCCGGGATTTTTCTCTGCAGATGGAATGTACATGATGGAAGTTGATCGGGTTTTGAGACCTGGTGGCTATTGGGTGCTTTCTGGTCCTCCAATTAATTGGAAGGTTAATTACAGATCCTGGCAGCGTCCCAAGGAGGAACTTCAAGAAGAACAAAGGAAGATTGAAGAGGTTGCCAAGAATCTTTGTTGGGAGAAAAAATCCGAAAAGGGTGAAACAGCTATATGGCAGAAGAGAGTAAATGCTGATTCTTGTCGTGCTTCACAAACAAATTTATGCGACTCCTCAGATCCAGACAATGCCTGGTATCCTCTTATGCTTAATCCCTATGCATAATTGCATCTGAATTCTATGACCTGTATTGCAAGGACTAGAGACACATACTGATTCAAGTATTGTAATATACACATTATGACCTAAATCAAAACTACATCAATAAAATGTTGATTCAACTTGCTGCTTAAGTTCATTATTACTTTAAGCACCTTTGTTTCCAAGTACGATTTGTATAAAATTCAGTATATATATTTGATGCACGGTCTCACGAACTGTCACTACCAGCCATCTCTTTGCAATGAGACTTTTGCTGGTACAAATGAGTTATTACTTATTGTGGTTTTGTTTGATAATCAGGTACAAGAAAATGGAAGCATGCATCACTCCATATGTAAAATCAAATACTGAAGCAGGGGAGGAGCTAAAGACATTCCCGGAAAGGCTTAATGCTGTCCCTCCCAGAATAGCCAGTGGATCTGTTCCTGGAATATCTGTAGAGACTTACTTAGACGATAACAGGAACTGGAGAAAGCATATACATGCTTATAAACGAATCAATAAAATTATTGACTCGGGAAGGTACCGAAACATAATGGACATGAATGCTGGGCTGGGAGGCTTTGCTGCAGCATTGGAATCTCCAAAATTGTGGGTTATGAACGTTGTACCCACTTTAGCTGAGAAAAAGACTCTTGGTGTTATATATGAACGTGGACTGATTGGTATCTATCATGACTGGTATGAATTCTTTAATTTAATTTTTCTGCTTAGTAACTGTTGTAAACAGCACCTTTTGATAAATATTTACCCTGTATTTGACATATCTAAGTATTTGTTTCGTAGTTTACTGCTATGCTTAATTAACCATTGTTTTTTTTTTAACGGAATAATTTACCATTGTTAAAAGTTATGTGTTTGGAAGTTAGAACCTAAACTTGTCTGGCCAGATTCAGAATTTCGAGACATTAGTGGCAGATACCATCTTTCTGTTTGAATTTTGAGGTTTAAATTATACTAAAAATTTATAAAAGATAAAATTTCTCAAACTACTAAAATAGATTTTCATTAGAAAGAAGCTACGGAGACGACAAGTGGGTTGATGAACTCTTACAGCTGTGATTATCTCCTCTGGACCAGTGCTGTATGGAAGATAAATATAAAGATTATGGCAGTCTTCTTATTTTTTATGTACTTCGTCAATTACCATGGAAAAAAGTAACCGGGAACCTTTTTTTCTGACACAACAAGCAGCAGTCTAATTGTTTTTGTTTGGCTATTTTTGTTACTTCACATTAGCAGCCACTTCATATCTGTTATAAGCTTGCATCCTCTCACAATTAATCGCCCTTTTTATCTGACTGATTTATAGGCTCTAATTATATGTATTGATCAGATGCTTTGTATGTTTCAGGTGCGAAGCTTTCTCAACTTACCCGAGGACTTATGACCTTATTCATGCCAATGGTCTGTTTAGTTTGTACAAGGACAAGTAAGTGATCATACACTTTATGCTTTGAGTTATGCATGACAATAAAATTATGGCTTTTCATGTTCCATCATCCACTTTGTGCTGGGAGACTTAAGTCCTGTTCATGAACTGTCAAGTTCACATGTGACAATAATCTAACAGCATACACGAATGAAACTCAAACAATACATATGAACAATAAAATTTGACAGAAATCTAGGATCTTTTTGTTTACGTGCTGTCCCATATATAACATAGGAAGTCTAAGCTATTTGTTTGACAAGAAAATGGGTTTTTGTTGCAAGCGTAATATAACTTCATTTTGTAGACTTATTTAGGTACTTGTCTAATTGAGCTTATGTTGACTTGAACTTCCCGTGTTAACTAAATTGGATTAATATGGTTTATATAGATCCTTTTTATATGACAGTCAAAGACTGCTAAATCATGTTTTTTTTAATATAAGCATCCTTGGGCTAGATGCAAATTAGAAGGAGAACATTGGTACCTGTTATCAGAATTGCTCAAGTACAGTGCACATACAGCAAATATAATAGGAAGAACAGCACACTTATATTCGATTACATTTTAACAGATGTGAGTTTGAAGACATTCTACTGGAGATGGATAGGATTCTTAGGCCAGAGGGTGCAGTCATAATCCGTGATGAAGTTGAAGTACTTGTCAAGGTGAAGAAGATAGTCAGTGGAATGAGATGGGATACTAAAATGACAGATCATGAAGATGGCCCTCTTGTTCCCGAGAAGATTCTAATCGCTGTTAAACAATATTGGGTCACGGGAGAGAGTAACTCCACATCCTCACAGTAATAGAATCTATACGAAAGTACCACGATAGCATGGTTTGAAGAGGCAATGCTTTTGTTTGTATTACACATTGGTTCATGTATTATTATCTCACCCTTGGCTGTTTTGCTAGATGAGGCTTATCTGGGAGTTAAAGAATAGTCTGTGGAGTACTTTTGTTGTATCTTTAACCAACAATATGTTGACTCACGCTCTTTAGTAAATTTAATTTTTTGTAGGCATTATGTTAAGTTACAGGTTCCTTTGCTCTCTTTTTAAATTCCTCTTTCAAGTTTTAACCCCCCCTTCCACAGTCACACTCACACACGCACTTTCCTTTGCTCTCTTATTATTATTATTATTATTCTTTTTTAAAAATCGAACTTGCATATATTAACTTTCCTCAGCAATAAGGTTACAAATAAATTTCGGAGCAGCATAACACCACTTCATAAGATCTGGCATAGGATAAGCAATTATGCAGCCTATGCTAACACATGGGCTACTCTGTTCGCAGATATATGATCAAAACACACTAACACTTCCTTAAAGTAGCATCTCAACACACTCCAAAATTATAGTATGAAAATTTGAGAACTTCTGAGGTCCTTCGAATTGCATCTACCATTGTCTTTGCATCCATCTCAAAAATGCATCGATGCGTCCTCCAGCTCTTCGTCCACGCTAATTCCTCTTTTAAACTCAAAGCTTCCGCCTCTCTAGCTGGCATACACCCTCGAACTCTACTGGCTCTTGCTCTCAGAAACTGACCATTGTCATCTCGAATAACACATCCTGCACCAATGTATCCAGCATCCACTCGACAAGCAGCATCCACATTAATTTTAATCCAACCTGGCGGAGGCTTGCACCACTTTCGCTGCTGCGTATTTGCTGTGCTACTCTTTTTCTCAATCCGTGCTCGTTGCCAGTCCTGCATTAGATTAGAAGCCATAGCTTTGACTCCAAAAAAAGACATACTTTTCCTATCCCATACCCAGGAATTACGACGAAACCATAAACTCCTACAAAACAGAGCCACTCTTGCACACTGCTCCAAATTATTCATACTGAAAAACTGTTTCAAAATCTGCATTATCGTAAAACCTTCATGAATTGGAATTGAATCCAGAAGGCCCACATTCTGCCATAGCTCTTTCGCAAAGCAACATTTAAATAATACATGTAACGCATATTCATTATGCACATGACACCATGAACGCTCCCGTTGAACATTACCTGGTAATTTGAGTTTCCACAACTTTTTCCAGAAAGCTCGATCCACACACTCATTTTCTCCCCGAATGTTCCCTGTAACAACTTCTAACTGAAAAAATGCCATCACTATCCAGTATCCAGTACCATGAGTCATCTGTAACGTAATTTGATAATTGAATTTGCTGGATCAATTGCTTATCTGTCATTAAATTAATCCCTCAAGATATTTTCATCCCAAGCCCTGGAATTCTCTTGTATTAACGCGTTCACTGACACTTCCTCTAGCTCTGCAGGTAACTCGCTCGTGACCAGCCCATTTTCTTGACATGGTAGCCAAGGCACCTTCCACACCTTTGTATCTTTACCATCCCCAATTCTCCTTCTACCACCTTGTTTCACCACCTCCTGTGCTGCCTGTCAATATGCTCCGCCACATAAAGCTTGGATTACTTCCCATAGTAGCCTCTAAGAAATTAGTGTCAGCATAATACCGAGCCTTCATAAGTTTGGTCACTACTTTCGGGTTTTAAGTTTTAAACACCCCCCCCCCCCCCCGGCCCGGTCGCACGCCCATGCAGAGTTCACAGAGTTTTCCAGTTGACACCAAGTTCAAACACTTGTTTTTCCAGTTGAGGCCCTGATATTTTGGTTATCTACTCTCTGTTTCTTGCAAACAGTTACTCCCGCTCCCTCTCTTATAATTCATGATTCTTTCCAGGACCCCAGAAAACACCAGAAAAGTTTGGCCATATATATATTTATACAATGTATTTTTTTTTCCAAGTTGCCAAGTATTATTCTGCACTGTGCAAGTGCAGAACATTTGATTTTCACATTTCTTCTCATTTAATATGATAATATAACTGGTAAAGGAACATTAAGGATGGCTTCACAAATTGAACATGGTGGAAACGAAATTAAGGATGGCTTGACAAACAAAACTGAGACACCACAGAAAGGGAGTATAACCTTCATATATCTTTGGCAGACAATCTTCATCATGCAGGTTTTAACTGTCAAATGATCAACATTTGGGCTTTCAAACAGAAATAGAAAGGAGTACATATTTGAAAAACTAATGCCCAAGCTGCACATATACCAAGGGCTAATGACCAATAAGGCTATACCAAAAAGACAACAAAAAACATAAAAATCTTCCATTTCAATACCGAAAAATAGTGTAAACTCAGTTAAACAAACATTCACCTTTTCTATGATAAGCTGCTCACAAAAATTAATACAATTAATCTCAGTCATAAACCGAAAACAACAGTAGCTACAACCGAGATCGAAAAAAGGCCATAAACACATTCCGGGTACCCGACGCAATATGAGGTCCTCATTTCAGGTGTCTAATTCAACATACAAAGCACCAAACAATACAACAATTATAGGTATGTACAAGTTACATAAATAATTAATCATTGTGGAAGATTTTTAAAAGTATATTGAAGGGCTATATATTAACATCTCGATCAGCTCTCCTTGTACTCTTTAGCAGGTCTTGCTTCTAGGCCCCCTTCTGCTCTCTTCTGAAGTGAGTAAGGCATGTGAGTACCAAGAACTCTATCCCACACAACAAAAAATGGCTGCGAAAAGTTATATTTGGTACCATAACGCTGGTGGTGAATATCGTGGTATGCAGAGTTATTACTAAAGAGTAAATGGAACGGGTTTCCAGGGAGCCACAACCCACAATGGTCGTCAACCGTTTTAATGGTAGCAAAGGAAAAGAAGAAAATGGAAGCACGAGGGGACATGCCCGACAAGAGGAAGGACAGAGCTCCACCAACTGTATCTAGGAGAAGTCCCTCAGCTGGGTGATTGTACAGAGCTCCGAAAGCATAAGGGACAATAAGACGATGGTGTTGAGAATGTATGTGTCGGTACAAGAATTTATTCTGGTGCATGTATCTATGCATCATATATTGCCAGGTATCCAATACTGCCATTGCAATAAAAAACTGTCGCGCAAGAACAATTAACGAAGACTGCTCCCCAATGGTAGCACCAGTATCATCTCCAGTAACCTGTAAACATACATACTGTTAGAACAAAAGAGTGCATCAAGTAGTCCTATGTACACTTGGGTATCACTGTGCACCCTCACACATAATAGATCCACAACTCTCAAGTTGATGAAAGCAATTTAATATGTAATATATATGTTATCACTAGCAATCCCAATTTTCTACACACACACATATAAATTAACAAATTAATAATAGTAGTTACAATCCAGATACCAGAAAAAGTGATGTGCTCTATGTAGCAAATACATTCATTGTGTTTCTTTGACATAGCAACCTAAGAAAGTATAGTAATAAGAAAAGATAGGGCATGAAGATACCAAATATGAGACATAAGTTTTATTAAGGAGGGTGTTAATAATTTGTAATTTGGTAGAGAGGCTTTACAAGTAGTGCGAAAGCATGTGGGTTTAGAGATAGTAGAGGCAACCGGTGATTGGTGAGGACGTTTAGCTATGGTTGTTGGGAACTTTATCCATGGCACAAAAATGCACTAATTCATTAAAAAATTGAATAAAGTTTTAGGAAATAGTGATTTGTCAGATAGTCTATTGATTTTTTCGTTTATTTATTCAATGATGTGCTTGAAGCATAGCTATGAACTGAACTGGTGCTTAATGATATTTAAGATAATACACAACGGAAGATTCTACTTTACAGAAAATTTGGATCCAGATCTGGACCATCTGGTATAGGGGGTAATCGCGGTGCGGGCGGTGCGGTTTTTTCCTAAAACCGCGAACCAAACCGCATTCGCGCATGCGGTTTGGTCAAATTTCCAAACCGCAACCGCACCGCGAAAATTTAAAACCACATAAACCACACCGCAAAAATGCGGTGCGGTGCGGTTTATTGCGGTTTACACCTTCGATAAAAATAATTATACATCTAAAATATTAATTTTCATGTATGTGAAATAAATTCTTTAAAGTTCTTACTCAACCACATTTCTTAATTCGTATGCGGACCGTGTCTATAAACTTAACGAAATACAAACATTGTAGTATGAAATATTGTGATACTAAATAGATAAAGATGGGCTAGCGCATTATAATTGATCTCATAAACCTCTAAAATAAACTATTACTAGGCAGTCGGTACTAACGAACCAAATAGCTTGCAAACTATCCCTTAAATCATTAACAAAATACTAACATAATATATATATATATAGAGTCCTACTCCACTACAAACTAAAATTAACTAAAAACTAAAAACTAAACACTAATCTAATATTTCAAGCTAATCTATTGACCAAACTAGGGGTACCCCAATACAAAAAATGCTTAAAATAATTGGCTCTATCCAATAAAAAAAAATAAAAAAAAATAAAAAAAATCACTGTTCACGTGATGACGTGGCAGTGGATTTCACTGGTTAACGGTGCTTCGCACCTTCTTGTACGGCGCTTCGCGCCTTTATCATTCTAAAGTTGTAAGGAATGGCAATCAATGGTAAAGGCAATAGACGATTGACGGGTGTGTCGAGAGCCTTCGGCCCTCATGACTACCTAACTCATCCGTTTACTGTCTTAAATGCTTCGCATTTCCACGGCAGGGATTTTTTTTTTTTTTTTGTTGGATAGAACCAATTATTTTAAGCATTTTTTGTGAAGGTACCCTTGACGGGAACCTTAGAATAGATGAAATATAATTAATTTAGTGTTAGTTTGTAGTTTGTATTTAAGGATTGGTTTGTATTTGAGCAAAAGCACATATATATATATATATATATATATATATATTATAATATATTATATTATATATATAATATTAAATATTGCGGTGCGGTGCGGTTTGAACCGCATTTCAGAAAACTAAAACCGCAACCCGCACCGCGCGGTTTGTCAAAATTTGAAACCGCACCACAGAAAATAAAAACCGCGCGGTGTGGTGCGGGTTGGTGCGGTGCGGGCGGTTTTTGCGGTTTGGTGCGGTTTATGATCACCCCTTGGTATAAGTGGAATATGAAGCAAGAGTCATTAAGAGCCCGTTTGGGAGTGCTTAAAATAAGTTACTTTTGATTTAAAGTACTTTATTTTAATTTAATGGAGAAAGTAAAGTTTTTTACTTTAAGTTGAATGGATGTGTTTGGGTAATTTTACTTAAAGTTAAATGGGGGGTTAATAATTTTGACTTAAAGTGAAATTTGACTTTAAAAAATTTTAAATTCATATTATTTAAACTTTACAAGAGTCCTGGAAGAAGAAACAAAAAAATAATAAGAATTTATATTACTTATGACTTTTGACTTTAAAAAATTTATATTATAAGTAAAGGTACTTTTTACTTATGACTTAAAAACTCCGTTAAGGAGCTCTAGAAGCAAGAAGCCAAACACAACAATATTGACTTAAAGCCCTGTGGACTTATAATAAGTCGTTGCCAAACACCCTCTAAATTTACAGATCAAGTCAAATAACACACCCATTGACCAAAGAAAGTTGTACGGCTTTGACAGGGTTATGCCCAAATGCATTTCTATAGGGGTGTTCTCAATTTTTTTTACCACTCAACTCATTTCCCAGTGGTTACAAAGTCTGGGTACATAAACATGAATAACCTTTTCCATCAATAGGTTCTGATGCATAAAAAAACAATGGCTCTAAATTCAAAATTCAAATTACAGCATAGGGTCGATTGATAACATACTAAAAATATGACATACAACATGTCTTGGAGACATATCGCTATAACAATGTATGATATTAAGTCATCCTTGTACATTAAGGATTCCATAAATTTGCACATTGTGAGTTCACCTAACAGGGCCTTAAACAACAACAAACTACTTAAAGCAACCAGAACAATATTTCTCGATTTTCTAATGTGTGTTTGTTATCGACAAAACAACATTTCATATAACCACAACCCTTTCTGGTAACTAAAACACAGCACAAAGTATATCACTAACAGCCTAAAAAAATCTTTCAAAGCTTCTGTTTAATGACATACTCATACAACCTCTTCAACCAGGTACATCTCATTAAAATTTTCAGGAAAAAATGAAAACAAACATTTCATTAAAAAAGGTGAGATCTTTAATCAGCAAAAATAAAAAGTCAAGATCTTTACCAATACAACAACAATTAAAAACATAAAACAAAAGTAAATAATATGCAAACATACAAAAGGGATGGTACCTTGAATAGAATAATGGCAACAACAGCCTGAACAGCCTGTTGAAGAAGAACACCTTTAACAACAGTAGGCTTTGTAACAAGATTCTTAGTATCTTCATCTTGTCTTGAATGCAATCTATAATTATCATAGGATCCAAACATCATATACAAACCTGAATAAACCCAATACACCACAATTGGCATCACAGTTCCCAATAACTCATCTGAAACACTAAACTCCATCTTTTTCAAATTTTAACAAATACCTTTTTCAAGATTTGCCCTGCCCTGTATATATATGTATATATAATTGATGGGTATGGGTGAATCTAACTAGGGTTTCAACGAAAAATGTGAAGAGTTGAGATGGGGTTCGTTGAAACCAATTATTGAAGCTGGAAAGTATATTATTATTGTTGTTTGTGTTTGGTTTTTTATGAGATTGGGTTTTGATATGTTGTGTTTAGTTTTAATTGTGGCCGTTGATGAGTTTAAGGATGGTTAGGTGTCAGGAAGATGAAGTTGTCAATGGCTATGATGGCTTGGCCAGGTCAAGTGGTCTTTGTAATAAGGCGTTGGCCGATTTAGATTTTGAATGTATTTTTGTGGTTGGCGAATGTTCCACGGTTTTAAACAGAAGCAGCCTATTGAGATTTGAGACTTGAGAGCATCTCCTCCGATACTTGTATTTGGGCGTCTTGCTATTGATCGTGTTCGTGGGAGCATCATTGGTCTAGTGGCAAGTATATTACACACAATTAATTTATAATTCGCGTAAAATATGAATTATCTTAAATTTTTTATAATTTATTTATAATATAATATAATATAATATTATATTATAAATATTAATTTTAATATATTATTGAAATAATTCGAATTTTACATATATAATAATTGTTAATAGTAAATATAAATTAATAATTATCAGGATTTCAAAGGTATTCTCACTCAATAAATTATAAACTCAAATATTTTACCATGATGTGACATTTCTAAAGTTCTGTCTTCTTTAAGGAAGAACGTGTAATTTAATTATTTTGACTACATCAAGAAACTTGTATAGAATGTATTTGTGATCACTATATTCGGGAGACATATCATTCAAGAAAATTCCTATGCTATAATAAAAACATCAATCAAAGAAGTATTGGTGCACACTCCTCACAAGCTATTTCACATTCACATTGACTCACTTTAAGTGCTATCAGCTTCAAAGATTGCATTTTTTATTGAAAAGATTGAGAGGAATGGTTGTGATGACAACAAAACACTGCTTGAAAATCTGAACAGGTGCATAAAATCTCAACTTCCACAAGTGATACCTAAACCATTCTGCAATCTTTATGAGAATCAAACAAGTGTTGTTGCATTCAGCTGCCTCAACCCATCAAGGTGCAAAACATGTCTACAATCAAGTTTTTGGCTGGATCTCTACATAGTAGAAGTGGGAAGAATGAAGATGAAGTGAAAGCACTTATTCTTCTAACTGAGTTCATCAATGCACACTCTTTTGTCCCAACTGTAAGAAAGGATGCCAAACATGATAGGAGAGATAAGGATGATAAAGACAAAAAGGGTCATAAAGGTGAAGATGCATCTGAGAGTCATAGGGATGATAAATCTAAGAAAGATGGCAAGGATTGAAAGTCAAGCTCAAAGAAAGATGAACCTAAAGATAATCAGAGAGAGAGGAGATACTCAAGAAGGGGTATCATACAACAAGCCAAGGATAGTGTTGTGATACACTCACAATTCCACAAGGCTCTATGTCTAGGGTAAATGCTGAGCCTAAACAATCTACATCTGTGATTTCTAAAACTGTGGTGTCACCACAAACTTCTGGAAGAAAATCAACTAAAAAAGATGTGAGGAAGAAGAAATCTCCATCTAGATATCTTTTCAAAACAACAGTAATGGGAGGCATGAGGAGAAAAATCAAAAAATTCAAAACAAATATCTTGAAGCCTTCAACTGAAGTTCCAATTAATCTGGTGACAACTATGAAAGTCAAGCATGCTCCTGCACATAGAAGAACAATCAAGAAAACATGTGGTTCTGAAGCTGAATTTCCTGTAATGAATGTAGAACCACTTGACTCATATGTTGATTCTAAGGTGATGAAGATTCTTGTAGCCAACAAGATATTTGGAGTAGAAATCAGAGATAACATGCTGTTTGCAAAATTCTTGGATGGACATGAAAAGAAGATATCTTTGGAGGGCAAGCAAACAAATTTATATGAACTGATCGGAATACTGAGCTTATTGGATGAAACTGATTCACAACACAAACTCTGGAGATTAAGTATTGCTGAGACCATATCATCCAGAATTGAGAGGAAATGATTGAAAGAAGAAAAAATTGAAAGGGATAGAAAAAGAAGTGAAAGGGAGTTAGAAGAAGAAGAAAGGAAGGCTGTATAATTTAGAGCAAAAGGAAGATCCAGAATTTTTGATAATCCATCTAGAGTTGAATTTAAAGACAAGACAGACAGAACCATCAAAATCAGACTTGAACATATCAGATGGTACCCTGTAGCCATGCTCATGAGGTTATTGAAGAATTGAAGGACTCTCCTCTCTTTGAAGAAAAATATGGCGATGGACTGTGAAAGCATCATCAAATAAGATATGGATAAAGTTTTTGCACCTTCACCTCCCTAAAGACCATGTAAAATTTCTTATCTCTGTACCTCAATTTCTCAAACTTGTTCATAATTGTAAATGACAAGTACTTTTTGCAACTTGTGTAGTTTCCAATTCTTTATTGTGTTAAGTTGTAGTATGCTTGTTATCAGGCTTGAATTTGTGACTAAATATCTTACTCACAAATTTTGGAAGATTGTTAGTTACAGAGGCATGCCTGTACATCAATCATAACAAGTCTACTAGTTTGTAATACTTCGCATTACTTACTTGACCTCTTAACTGAGTGATTTGTCTACCAAAGGTTCTAAACTTGTACTTAGTTCAAATGTAAAATCCCGTTAATTTTTCTTTTGTTAAATTATCAGATATTAGATTTTAAGTCACTTTTATTTAGATAATTATGTTAATTAGTAATTTTCAGAATTCTTTTTTGTGCAAGATATTTTGAATAAGGATTTTATTTTTGAAAAGATATTAGAAAATAAGAATCATTTAATTTAAGATATTTGTGTAATAATTGTAATATTTAATCTACTAATTAGAAAAGATTTAGAAAAACATAAATATGTCATAGCCCACTATAGTAGCTCACCATAGGTCATAGCTCTTAGCCCACCATTAGTGAATAATTGGATAATTTTACAATTTCCAAATTTAGTTTTAGGTTTTGAATACGATCTATATAAGAAACCCTTTAGAAAATTGAAGACTTGTACAACTCTTGCTCTCTCGTCTTTCGTTTTGTGTCAACAGGTATGTTTTCTTTTCCTCCGATTTTCAAAATTTGTTTCATCTTCTTACTACATATATGCATCATGCTTTTTATTTAATATCTTATTTATATCCATGATCGTTTGTGCAAGTGTGTGATATCATGTGTTGATAACTATATTCATCTCTTTGAAACATGATAAATGATAATTTGTTTAATTTGTTTATTTTAAACTTGATAATTACTTGTTTTGTTAAATTTGACATTTGATGTTTTAGTTAATTTTCAAATGTGATTTAATTAAGTGTTAATTATATGATTATGTGAATTATAAGTTAACTTTTTATAGGTGAATTGTCATTATTTTAAGACTTAATTGCATGAGGATGGCCTCAACTATTTTTTTTTTGCATAAAAATGGCCCAAGTATTATTTTAAGCAGATGATTGCATTCCATCTAAATTAATGTAAAAATTGCTGTTTATTTTTATTTTTGGGCCATTTTTGTGTTAAAAAAAACATTGTTCAGCCATCATGTTGTAGTTAAGTCACAAATTGAATACACTCAGCTATTTAAAAAATATAGTTAGGCCATCACACTGTCTACTTTTATACTTGGGCCATTTTTGTGCAAAAAACAAATAGTTGAGGCCATCCTCTGCAATTAAGTCTTATTTTAATAGAATTTATGAACTAGCATTACAATCGTAATAAGTAATTTGATTTTGTTGTGCGTCAGTAGTCTCCCTGCATGTTTGTATGTGAAGTACATAAACATATAGATCAGGACATGTTTGGATAAAAGTGTTCAAGTCATATGATGTTTAATTAATTAAAAATGTCATGTGAAAATTTGAAAGAATGATGACCTTTTGTAATTATCCTGGACTAGTTGCTGTGTTTATGTTATTGGGCTTTAAGGCCCGATTAGCTAATATATGTCTCTGTTAGTGGTACCATTATTTCAAGTGGGTGTTTATTTGTTAAAAGATAAGTGGTTAATTGTGTTTTGTTCTGTTAATTAAATTTATTTATAGGATTGTTCGTGAAATTAATTTTCAGTGTTTAGTATCCGCGTTCGAGGTAAGTAACTTTTCGTTGCTCACTATTATTATAAATTCTGTTTCAAAATATTTGTTTAATTTGATTATCGAATTTGTGATATCGAAAATTGATTTTAGAAAAGAATTATTTTAGAATTCCCCAGTTTTAGTTGCGCATCGAATCATAGAATCCAGTCACTGGATAGTGTGACATATCGAATCATAGAACTAGTTTACGCACGTTCCGGAACACATAGATACGTAAACTGGCCCCCATAGAACCATCGAATTATAGAAGCGTGTCACTGCTATAGTGTGATCGTAATTTAGAACTGTGGGAATAAAATAAGATTTATCGTTTTGATTTTTGTATCGATTTAAAGTTTCAGAAATTTTGTTCACTTTTGAAAATATAATTTTGAGCCGTTGGGCGATAGTTACTTGCTGGGCTTCGCAGCTCATTGTTTTAATATATTTCAGGTTCGGACTTTGGAAGCTTAGTGGACTGTGTGGATTACGTGCTACTTGATTTAGATGATATTATTTAAAAAGACTTATCGGATTATTGAATATATTTTCAGTACTTTATTAGATATTGAATATTGGATTTGTGGAGCTACGTCTCCGATTTGATGCTTTTAGAATATTGAATTTGACCGCTGCATTTGACCTATGGAATATTTTCTTTATTTTAATAAAGAATCCGTTTTGTTTAAAGAATTAATAGTCCGAAAAGTCGGGCTGTTACAGTTGATATCAGAGCGCGTCGTCTTTCGGAGTGTATTAGGTATGGGACTAGTACATTCCCTAGGATGCGATCCTATAGATTATCGTATAGGTTTTGGCCATTAAGTTAGTAAATTATTTGAATTTAGGACACTTGTTTATTTGACTATTTGACATGTTTGACTTTTGTGAAGTTAGTAAATTATTTGAATTTAGGACACTTGTTTATTTGACTATTTGACATGTTTGACTTTTATGCTTTTTGATCATTGATTATAAATTTGGAAGTTTGTGAATTTGGGGACCAAATTATTTTAAGGAGGGAAGAATGTAAAATCCCGTTAATTTTTCTTTTGTTAAATTATCAGATATTAGATTTTAAGTCACTTTTATTTAGATAATTATGTTAATTAATAATTTTCAGAATTCTTTTTTGTGCAAGATATTTTGAATAAGGATTTTATTTTTGAAAAGATATTAGAAAATAAGAATCATTTAATTTAAGATATTTGTGTAATAATTGTAATATTTAATCTACTAATTAGAAAAGATTTAGAAAAACATAAATATGTCATAGCCCACCATAGTAGCTCACCATAGGTCATAGCTCTTAGCCCACCATTAGTGAATAATTGGATAATTTTACAATTTCCAAATTTAGTTTTAGGTTTTGAATACGATCTATATAAGAAACCCTTTAGAAAATTGAAGACTTGTACAACTCTTGCTCTCTCGTCTTTCGTTTTGTGTCAAAAGGTATGTTTTCTTTTCCTCCGATTTTCAAAATTTGTTTCATCTTCTTACTACATATATGCATCATGCTTTTTATTTAATATCTTATTTATATCCATGATCGTTTGTGCAAGTGTGTGATATCATGTGTTGATAACTATATTCATCTCTTTGAAACATGATAAATGATAATTTGTTTAATTTGTTTATTTTAAACTTGATAATTACTTGTTTTGTTAAATTTGACATTTGATGTTTTAGTTAATTTTCAAATGTGATTTAATTAAGTGTTAATTATATGATTATGTGAATTATAAGTTAACTTTTTATAGGTGAATTGTCATTATTTTAATAGAATTTATGAACTAGCATTACAATCGTAATAAGTAATTTGATTTTGTTGTGCGTCAGTAGTCTCCCTGCATGTTTGTATGTGAAGTACATAAACATATAGATAAGGACATGTTTGGATAAAAGTGTTCAAGTCATATGATGTTTAATTAATTAAAAATGTCATGTGAAAATTTGAAAGAATGATGACCTTTTGTAATTATCCTGGACTAGTTGCTGTGTTTATGTTATTGGGCTTTAAGGCCCGATTAGCTAATATATGTCTCTGTTAGTGGTACCATTATTTCAAGTGGGTGTTTATTTGTTAAAAGATAAGTGGTTAATTGTGTTTTGTTCTGTTAATTAAATTTATTTATAGGATTGTTCGTGAAATTAATTTTCAGTGTTTAGTATCCGCGTTCGAGGTAAGTAACTTTTCGTTGCTCACTATTATTATAAATTCTGTTTCAAAATATTTGTTTAATTTGATTATCGAATTTGTGATATCGAAAATTGATTTTAGAAAAGAATTATTTTAGAATTCCCCAGTTTTAGTTGCGCATCGAATCATAGAATCCAGTCACTGGATAGTGTGACATATCGAATCATAGAACTAGTTTACGCACGTTCCGGAACACATAGATACGTAAACTAGCCCCCATAGAACCATCGAATTATAGAAGCGTGTCACTGCTATAGTGTGATCGTAATTTAGAACTGTGGGAATAAAATAAGATTTATCGTTTTGATTTTTGTATCGATTTAAAGTTTCAGAAATTTTGTTCACTTTTGAAAATATAATTTTGAGCCGTTGGGCGATAGTTACTTGCTGGGCTTCGCAGCTCATTGTTTTAATATATTTCAGGTTCGGACTTTGGAAGCTTAGTGGACTGTGTGGATTACGTGCTACTTGATTTAGATGATATTATTTAAAAAGACTTATCGGATTATTGAATATATTTTCAGTACTTTATTAGATACTGAATATTGGATTTGTGGAGCTGCGTCTCCGATTTGATGCTTTTAGAATATTGAATTTGACCGCTGCATTTGACCTATGGAATATTTTCTTTATTTTAATAAAGAATCCGTTTTGTTTAAAGAATTAATAGTCCGAAAAGTCGGGCTGTTACATCAAATGTAAAACTCAATTGTTGTAACCATAAATAAGTCACTGAATGTAACTTGGAAGAATATCTATGGATCATACCTCAAGACTTTCTGAAGATAAATTGAAGAATAAAGATGGTGCAAAAATAGAGTTTGAAATTTGGCGAAATCATAATTCCAGAAGTGCAGAATGAGCTGAATCGAGAAGTGAAGAAACAACTGATTAGAGAAGTCATCAGTTCGACATATGCTACATTGAAGATTCGAGAAGTGTATTGATTCGAGAAGTGAAGAAAACACTGATTCGAGAAGTCTCAATTAGTGAAGTTGATAGAGTATATTTTTATATATATTCTAGATGATTTTATTCTCATATTTATTGTGTTTTGCATTGATTTGGATTTTTATTTAATAGATTTGATTGTTTTATTGTAGGAAATAAAGAATTCATGACTTGGAAGGATTTGGAGCAAAAAGAGCTAATTTGGAGATAAAATAGAAGGAAATTCGTACTATTGGGCTACACGGGCTGTTTAAACACTGTTTGGGCCATATCTTGAGTTCCAGAAGTCAGAATTTGACGATCTTACTGTCCACGCGAAGCTTGTGGAATTATCTACAATTCAGAGGTGGTCCTGGAAGCAAAATCCAGTTGGAAGAGCCCAGAAACAGAGGAGAAAAAGAAGTTACGAATTTTACAACCAAGCTTGGAAACTTGCCATCTTCTATTCCAACTCTAAGAAGGCAATTGCTTAGAGGCTAAATCAAGAGGCTATATAAACACATCTTGGGACACATTATTTAGGGGGTAATATTAGATCAGATAATATAGTTTAGAGTAGATTAGTATTATTATTAATTGGAGATGTAGAGAAACACCATGACTCTTCTTTTGGGTGACAACATTGAAGTTTGAAGGTTTTGTTCTTATTAGTTTAATTATGTTTTCTTGTTTTACTAGTTGTTTTACTTGTTTAATTATTAGCGAGTAGTTATTTCTAGGGCTTAAAGGGAAGCCATGTTTGCACTAATATTGACATGATTTTCATAGTGGTTTGATTGGTTATGGTTAATTCTGATTGATATGTTTTAATCGTTAATTTGTGTAATCGGCCGATATCATGGATTAATTATATGCAAATAGGGGTATAGATCGAGAGATTTACTTACTAGAGGCACACATACGATTAGCAGAATTGAATTTGAGTGCGGAAGCATCATTGGATTTCTGAGAGCGTTAATTCTTGGAAGAGATTAACTTGACTCTAATTACCTGATTGATTGAATTACTAAAAGTGGTTAATTGTGTTGAATGTTTCGAGAGTGTTAATGCTTGAAAGAGATTAACATACTCTAGTTATAGGATCACATTGATTGCTTTAGCTTAAGAGCCAATTGTGTAAGCATGGTGGACCTGATTGCCCTAGGTTTTAAATAATTTGTTTATCATCTGTTTAATTAGTGTTAATTTAGTTTAATTAGTTAATTAATAATTTCATATATTCGTATGACCCTTGAAACAATTAGCGATAACTGAAAAGGAATTAGTAGAACCTGTCTCCTTGTGGATTCGACCCGCTTGCCATTTGTACTAGCAATAGACACCGTGCGCTTGCGGTTAGACATAATTTTACATATCAAGTTTTTGGCGCCGCTGCCGGGGAGACAACGAGTTTCTGTTGATTTTAATTAAGTTTTTTAGATTGTTTCCATTGTCTCATTGGAACTTTTGTTCCAATTGAGGCAAATTTTACTGCGTTTTCTTGGCTTTGTTGAGTGTCTACAGGTTTGCAATGGGTGAAGTTGATACTTTTGCACAAGGAGTTGCACTCTTATCTTCCCTAGTAGAGGCACATACTCGAGAAATTGCCTCATTCAGCCCTACAGAGCCCACTATCCGTCCAATGAGTATCAATGAGATGTCACAAGTGGCCCCTAAAACTTACAACTTCTGTCAAATTTGCGGTGTGCAGGGTCACTATGGTTTTGAATGCTCTTACAATGTCTATAATTCTCAGAGTGCTCAGTGCGGACAAATGAATTCTTTTGAAGAAGGATATGGGTACAATCAGTATTCAAACACTTTTGATCAAGAATGCGTGAATCAACCAGATTTCTACTACCAGGACAATGATGCTCAAAATTTTTCATATCATAATCAGCAACAGTTTGAGCAACAATATTATCAGTCATATGAGCAGCCGCCACAGCAAGAATATCAATATCCTCCTCTACAAGAAGATCTACATGTTTCTCAACCCAGTGTAGATGTGCAAGCTGATCAGACAAATGAGATGTGGGATATCTTAAATAAAATGCTAAAGAGTTTTGAAGAATTAGAAACTCAAAGTTTGGCGATTGAATCTCAAATTGCACAGTTGGCTAACTCTTCTACTACAGGGCATCTCGACTATTTACCATCATCATCTATCCGATCCGAAGAGGACCTGATTGCTATCAATCTCACAAGCGATCAGGAATATGATAGTTTCTCCATGTATGTTGATGATGAGGCCATTGATAAAGAGAAGGAGCATGCCACCGATGACGAGATCAATGATGTTGCTGCTACTGAGAACAATGTGACTGATGATGAGGCTACAAAGGAAAGCAATACAGAGATGGTTGTTGTTTCTCTTCCACAACCTATGCCTAAGCTACCATGTATTGATAAATTTGCTCTCGATCTAACCTCTACTTACAAGGCTTCTTTGCTCAAGAACACTTATTTCAAGGTTGATGTAATAACAAATATTGTCCAAGATGATATTTCTCAAATTCTGGTTGAGGATCCATACAAAGTGGCTCATACGTTTCAAGCTCGAGAAGAGGGAGAAGATGGAAGTGTCTTATTAGCCAATGATGTGATAAGCCAAGATGTCCGAATGACTCCAGTGAAAGTGAGGAGTGGAGAAAAGCCACCACCAGAACCTCCACCTTATGTCAAGGGAGTTCAATATTTTCGTGGTGTTGAATTTTATCGCTGTTTTATCACAAAGTTTTCCAAAACTGCACAAGCACTCTCTCTATTGCTTATTAATGACATATTTTATTTTACTGATGCTTGTTTGGAGACTTTCTGCAGGATAAAGACAACCACTAACACTCTTGATACTTTTTGTGGTGACGAGTTTATGATCGAGAAAGTGGATATTATGCCTTTACCGGAGTATTTTTGAGGAGGTCAAGCTAATGACTCTAAAAAAGCGCTTCTTGGGAGGCAACCCAAGCTTTTGTAGTTGTGTTTTTATTTTGTTCTCTTAAAAAAAAATGAATGTAACGCAGGTTGCGCCTGCGTTTCTGTTATTCGAGCAGGTTGCAGGTCTGTAACGCAGGCTGCGCCTGCGTTACTGGATGTGCCGCAGTCTGTAGCCCTGTCACGCAGGCTGCTCCTGCGTGACTACTTTGTGCGCAGTTTGCTTTTGACGCGCGCAGTCTGCTTGGTTTTCAGCCTATTTCCGAGTGTGTGCAGCTGTTGTCATATATAAAAAAAAATCTTTTCCATCCCAATTCTATTTATACCCCTATTTTATCTAATTCTTTTCCTATTTCAAATCCAAAACCTCCCATCTCTCCCTTAAAAATTCTAAACCTATATCCATTATAATTCTTTTTCTTTTATTCATTAAATTCTAATTCTATCCCATATCAAATTTCAAATCCCACCCAAATTTTTTCCTTTTCACATTCAAATTCTTAAATTCATCATATCATTCCATTATCTATATATACCCATACATACACACCCAATTCATTCTCTTCATCCTCTACATCTCTAAAAAAAAAATATTCAAGTTTGGGGGAAAATTAGTACAAGTTCACCTCTTCGATTCGTAGTTGGGATATCTCTTCTTTATTTTTATTTTTTTTTACTACGAATTTGTGTTCTTGTAAATTGGGGGTTTTGTATTAGTCTTATTAATTGGGTATTTTTGGAGTGATATTGCTTGGTGGTTTTTGGTGGGATATTTCTTGGTGGATGTTGGTGAAGCTATTGTTGAGTGGCGTTTTGGTTATTATGGCTCCTAAGCGAATGAAGGGTGGTTTTCACACCCGACACCTTTATTCCAGGGGAGTTTTCTTTCTTTTATTTTTAGTGTAGTTTTATTTTGTTTTTAGTTGTAGTTTTGTATCTTGTTCATTAGTTCATTGGGGACAATGAACCGCTTAAGTGTGGGGATGAGTTCTCAATGTTTAAAAAAATCCAAAAAAAAAATATAAATTTATAAAAATAAAAATTTTAAAAATTAAAAATACCAAAAATAATTCTAGCCATGCAATTTGATTAGTTGTTGTATTTTGCTTGATACACCCATGCATGCGTAGAATTCTTGTGTTCTTGACGCTTTTGTATGAGAAGTGACGTGCTTTGTTCTTGTGCACACACTTACACTAGCAAGTTGAAGCTGATAGACTTAATTGGATGTTGTAAGTGATTAGAATGACATGAATATGTGCAAGATGACTTGGTTTACATGCTTTGAGTACAAGTAGGTGCGTTCGAGAGTCTTGTTACTTGGGATTGATTATGTTTTGTCACACCAAGTGAGTTTTGAGCCTATATGCATATCTTTTGCATGATTTTTCGTTTGCTTGAGTGTCCACATGTTGTTTACATTGCTAGCACTTACTTGAGATCTTTCTTGAAATGCATGACATTACTTGATGATGAGATGATAAAGGCACTTAGGTTTAACCTCGTATTTCCCATATTTCCACACCATTTATACATGATCAATTAGTTAACCCTTTGAGCCTAATCCTATTCTTTTGGTGACACACCACATTACTTTCCATTATCCTTTTTATTCTATTGGCCTTACATTGAATTTGAACCTAAATTGTCAAAGGCTAGTATCGTGCTTAAGGGAGTAATAAGGTGTTCATAAAAGGGGGGTTATTGATGATCATACTTTTGGGGAATATTGATTTTGGGTTGATGCTTGCTAGTCGAAATTCATAAAAATATCTATGGATCATTGTGCTTATTCTTTAGCTCTCACAGAAAAAAAGAATAGAAAAAAAAAGAAAAAAATAAATAAATTTTAGAGCATTCTTATGTTTGCATGATCCTTCTTCATTCGACTAGTCAAGTTATTATGTAAGGGTTATTGAAAAATCCAAGTGTGGGGAAGTATTTGTTTTAATAGAAAGGGAATTGAATAATGATTACTGTTGGGTACTAGCTTTTGACATTAACCTGTTTTAGCTTTACTTGACATACCTGGTCCCTATCCCACGCTACAACCCGAATAAAGACCTTTTGATTGTCATCAGTGATATATGTTGTGTTGAGAGTGAGATTGATTGCGAGTGTCAAGTTGTGTTTATGATTTTGTTGGAATTGAGTGATACACTTAACCTTGTTCTTGAGTGAATATTCATTTTTGAGTGAAAGGTGAGTTATTACTTGTTTTGGCATAGGAGATCCCAGGTTTAGACTTAAAGATGTATTTCTTGTGGGCTTAGCATGATTACCAACGATTTTTACACTTGACATGAATTTTTATGACCTTCTGCATGTTGGTTGAGTAGACTACGTGAATACTTGCACTTTCGACACCAAGACATCGTATGTTTGCTTTGATTCTTAAGTTGATGTGGCATGAGAGGACTTGTGTGTGTGGTGTTGTGTTAGCATTGATCTTTTGCATGGTTAGATGAATTTTGTGGGTATATTCACTATAAACCCTCACGAGACAACACTCGTCCTACTAGGGCTGCCTAGGGGTTTAATGGCTTGTTGCATATGCTCAATGCAATCGTGTCATCTACGAAAGTGATGTTTGTTAGGACTTAGTTTTTATTTCACTTATTTTCCCGAGGACGTGCAAATGCTTAGTGTGGGGATGTTTGATAGAGTATATTTTTATATATATTCTAGATGATTTTATTCTCATATTTATTGTGTTTTGCATTGATTTGGATTTTTATTTAATAGATTTGATTGTTTTATTGTAGCAAATAAAGAATTCATGACTTGGAAGGATTTGGAGCAAAAAAAGCTAATTTGGAGATAAAATAGAAGGAAATTCGTACTATTGGGCTACACGGGCTGTTTAAACACTGTTTGGGCCATATCTTGAGTTCCAGAAGTCAGAATTTGACGATCTTACTGTCCACGCGAAGCTTGTGGAATTATCTACAATTCAGAGGTGGTCCAGTAAGCAAAATCCAGTTGAAAGAGCCCAGAAACAGAGGAGAAAAAGAAGTTACGAATTTTACAACCAAGCTTGGAAACTTGCCATCTTCTATTCCAACTCTAAGAAGACAATTGCTTAGAGGCTAAATCAAGAGGCTATATAAACACATCTTGGGACACATTATTTAGGGGGTAATATTAGATCAGATAATATAGTTTAGAGTAGATTAGTATTATTATTAATTGGAGATGTAGAGAAACACCATGACTCTTCTTTTGGGTGACAACATTGAAGTTTGAAGGTTTTGTTCTTATTAGTTTAATTATGTTTTCTTGTTTTACTAGTTGTTTTACTTGTTTAATTATTAGCGAGTAGTTATTTCTAGGGCTTAAAGGGAAGCCATGTTTGCACTAATATTGACATGATTTTCATAGTGGTTTGATTGGTTATGGTTAATTCTGATTGATATGTTTTAATCGTTAATTTGTGTAATCGGCCGATATCATGGATTAATTATATGCAAATAGGGGTATAGATCGAGAGATTTACTTACTAGAGGCACACATACGATTAGCAGAATTGAATTTGAGTGCGGAAGCATCATTGGATTTCTGAGAGCGTTAATTCTTGGAAGAGATTAACTTGACTCTAATTACCTGATTGATTGAATTACTAAAAGTGGTTAATTGTGTTGAATGTTTCGAGAGTGTTAATGCTTGAAAGAGATTAACATACTCTAGTTATAGGATCACATTGATTGCTTTAGCTTAAGAGCCAATTGTGTAAGCATGGTGGACCTGATTGCCCTAGGTTTTAAATAATTTGTTTATCATCTGTTTAATTAGTGTTAATTTAGTTTAATTAGTTAATTAATAATTTCACATATTCGTATGACCCTTGAAACAATTAGCGATAACTGAAAAGGAATTAGTAGAACCTGTCTCCTTGTGGATTCGACCCGCTTGCCATTTGTACTAGCAATAGACACCGTGCGCTTGCGGTTAGACATAATTTTACATTAAATATACTAATTCGAGAAGTCTCAATTAGTGAAGTCTATAAACACTGATTCGAGATGTGTCAATTAGTGAAGTCTAAATACACTAATTCGAGAAGTCATAATGTAATTGTGTTAGTCACAGAGGCATGCCTGTTTACATCTAATAACAAGCCTAATTGTCTGTAATGCTTTGCATTACTTACATGACCTCTTAACTGAGGGAACCTCTAGTTGTAGAGTTTCTATTTGTTTTGTACTTGCAATAGGCATCAAATCCTAGTTGTGTAACTGTACTTATATAGTCAAGAATAATGCTTGAAAGAAGTTCCAAGGTTCATGTCTCAAGCAAGAAGATAAAGACTGTCAAATAATCACAGTTGGGATTTGAAGAAATGAAGAATTTGCCCAAGTACCAATTCGAGAAGTACTTTGGTCTATTCGAGAAGTCTAGGGTTTGAGAAGTCAGAGATTCGATATCTGAGAAGACACTGTTCGATATCTCTGAATGAACTATTCGATATCTCATTCGATATCTCAGAGATTCGACATGTCTAAATGCTCTATTCGAGAACTCGAGAAGTCAACAAGTCAAAGTGGTATTCGAGTTCTCAAAGAGTCAACAAGTCAAAGTTCCATTCGATATCTCAAGGACTCTGAATGAAGTATTCGATATCTCAGGGATTCGACAAGTCAAGTGTTCTATTCGAAAACTCAAGGAACCCTGGAGAAAAGTACTATTCGAGAAGTGATTCGATATGTCAATCATACAGTATTCGAGAACTCAGAGTTATCTAATCCTAGTTCTCGAATCAATCACTTAGCCACTTCTCGAATACATTCTTGGAGACAAAATATTGAAGAAATTGTATAAGTCAGAAACCTGCAACAAGCCAATGCACTTTATGGACCACAATCTGTAACGTGCTCTAGAAAGCCTACAAGGAAGCTTGGAGAGATATAGAGGGGACAAAGAGCTAAAGAAGTGGATCTGAATAGAACTTTGCAAAGTCAAATCTGTAGCCGTTTGGATGCTTACTCAAAAAGGATAGACATACAAGAATGTAATTTATCCTGTAACCTTATTTGTAGTAACTGAGTTGTATTCATGTTCTATAAGAATACAATCTCACCTCTTTAGTTGATTAAGTTTTTCATACACACTAAAAGATATATCTCTCTGATAAAAACGAAGCTGAGAATACTCCCATTTGTATTCACAGATTGTAGCAACCTTTATCTAATAATATATTAGATTAAAGTGATATTGTGTCTTGTGTTGTTCTTTATCCGCACCTGCACATTTGCACACACAAACACTTATCTTGCTACACAGATTCAAGAACAAGAAAAGTTCAAGAATCCATTCACCCCCCCTCTGTAATTCTTTTTCTGTATTTAATACTCAACAAGTGGTATCAGAGTAGGCTGTTTATTCAAAAACAGAAAAACGATCATGAGTTCGAATACACCAAAGACCACAGGAACGGTGAAAGTCCCAAAGTTTGACAAAGAAAACTACAACCTCTGGAAGATAAAAATGATGTTGTTCATCAAAGCCTCTCATCCTTTGTATCCTGAGATTCTCAAGAATGGTCCCTTTGTTCCACAACAAGAAATACCTGAAAAGACTGTTGGAACCACAACCATTCTAAGATCTTATGTGGCCAATGAACCATCCAAATGGACAGAATCAGAAAAAGAGATGGTTGCTCTTGACAGTCACCTCATGTTGCTAATTATTGATTCCATGGATATGTCAATGTTTGCAAACATTGCATCGTGTACATCTGCCAAAGAAATGTGGGATCACATTGAGGTGTTATGTGAAGGGACTGATGAGGTCAAGGAAAACAAGAAATAGATACTGGTCACACAGTATGAAGCTTTCATGACACAGCCCAAGGAAAGCATCACTGAGATGTTTGAGAGATTTCACAAGCTAGTTACTGAGTTGCATATGAATGACAAGGTTTACAGCACCAAGGAGTTGAACATGAAGTTTCTACTATCTTCACCAAACCACCTAGAGCAGAGGGTCATTTCTCTAAGGGAAAGAGATTTGAACAAAATCACATATGATGTGCTCTATGGGGTTTTAAAAACTCATGAGCTTGAGTTGCTTCAGAAAAGGGCTATCCAAGCCAACCAAGGCAGAATGATAAACACATCATGTGCCTTGATTGTCAACAAATCTATTCAAGACCTAGAAGCATCTACAAGTCAGTTAAGGATAGAGGAGATAATAGATGATGAAGAAACTGAAGCTGAGGTAAGTGAACCTGTTGAGGAGAAGGAGGAAGAAGAGTTCTATACTCTTGAATAACTAGATGGAATGGAAAACACTTCATATGATTTCATGGCCAGAAAATTTCCAAACATCAGATTCAAGAGGAACCAACCCTTCAAATCTAAAACCCAAAACCATTCATTCAACAAAAGCAAGGCACCTGTGAAAGCAAACAAGAACAAATTTAAAACCAGCCATGTGGATAGGTCATCTATAAGGTGTTATAGATGCAATGACCTAGGGCATTTTTCCAGTGAATGCAAGAACCCTAAAAAGAAGGATAAGGAGTTTCTAGAGCTTGAAGCTAAGTATGAGGCCCTTCTGAAAAAGCAAACACAAGGTAAGGCCTACATAGCTGAAGAGAAGTATTGGGATGATTCTGATAGTGATGGAGAAGAGCAAGAATTTTGTAACTATGCCTTGATGGCCAATTCCAAGGATGACACATCTTCATCAGACTCTCAGGTACCATCTCTCACTACCATAGACATGTCTGTTTCTGAGTACAAATGCATGATTGAACAACTATCTGTTGAAATGTTTAATATTCATACTAGTATGACTGCCACTAATGAGGAAATTGCTAAACTGTCTACTAGAAATGAAATGTTAATCAGAAAGAATGAGGAACTTGAGCTAACTGCTATGCAAGTAGAAAACCTTAAGAAAGAAGTTGAATATCTACAGAATAAGGTTCTATGTGCTAGTCAAATGGAAAAGGCTCTTAGGGATGAACTAGCTGAAAATGAATTCAAACTGAAAACCTTTAAGAACTCATCTGGTCAAGTGCAATCCTATTGAGAGAAAATTCAAGCAAAACCCAAGGCTGCTATTGGACTTGACTATGACACTCTTAAACAAAGGAAAGGCTATGCTATCATTGAAGATGACATAGTTGTTCAGGAGGAAGTGCCTCACATTTTGAAAAAGGCTAAGACTCCAATCTTTAAAGAATCAATATTTGAAATTGATGAGGATGCCTTACTCATCAAGCAAATGTTGAATGATGAGGATGAGGCACAATCTTGTGAACAACTAGCATCCTCTAAGTGTGAGAGTGTCAAGCCAAAAGCCAAGGAGCCAGTAGGTGATAGGTCTAGACCTAAGAAGTTTGTTAAGTTCGTTTCAGCTGGGAAGAATGAATCTGAGAAGAAAGTGACTAAGAAGAAACAGAACAGAAATGGCAAGCTAGGGATCAACAAAGATAACAACTATGCTTATATGCCTAATGCCCCTAGGAAAACTTGTCAAAATTGTTTCAGTACCAATCATTTAACTCATGCATGCAAGAAACCTGTTGGTAGTGTGCCCAAACCTTTCTATGATTGTTCTGTGCCTTTAAGACACAGAGATGCTCCATTTTGTGATAAATTTGACTGTATGCCATGCAATATGAATGTTATGACTAGTTGTTTCAATTTGAGAAGGTAATTCATTAATGGTTGTATCAGTCACAATTCTCATACACACTACACAAGGTCAAAGTCTTCAAGTCCTCCTAGAGTTAGGAAGGTACCTCTGTCACCTAAGTCTGAAACCTCAGGTTCTAAGACTTCTAACAGTGAAAAGAAGACTAACACCAAGAAAAATGATAAGCATGTTGTTTATGATAAAATTGTTTCTAAGTCACATGGACCCAAACTTGTTTGGGTACCAAAGGAGAAGTAATACCTTTATGTTTGTAGGGCAAAGAAAGTGAAAAGAAGGTCATGTGGATTTTGGATAGTGGATGCTCAAATCACATGACTGGTGATATGGCCCTGCTATCACAGTATGAGGAGAAGGCTGGCCCAATGGTTGCTTTTGGAGATGACAACATGGGTAACACATTGGGATATGGCAAGTTGAAAGTTGGTAATGTCATCATTGAAGATGTAGCACTAGTCAAGGGACTCAAGCATAATCTGCTAAGTGTTGGTCAGTTTACTGATAGAGGATTCAAAGTGGATTTTGACAAAGTGATAAGTGGATTTTATATCCACTTGGAGCGTTCCATATCGGCTTAAATTGATTGTCTTGGACTCAAGTTTGTGGTGGTTTTGATGTGTTTTGCTTAGTTTTGCAGATTTACGAGAATGTTGATTAAGGTTGATGCTTCTATCGTTTTTGGAGAATAAATTGATTAAAATTCGGATTTCTGAGACGGTTGCGCAGTCTACACTGTTTTGGACATATCTGGAGTTCTAGAAATCCGTTTTCAGCGATCTTACTGCCCACGCGAAGCTTGGGAGATTTTCTATAATATGGGACAGGTGCTGCACGAGCAGGTTACGCATGGTGGGCGCAGGTTGCGCGACAAACAGACTGATGGGCGCAGGTTGCACGCGCGCGGTGCTGAAAAATTACAGTTTTTACTATTTTGGCCATATCTTGAGTTCTACAACTCCGTTTGAGGCCCGTAAGCAGTCCACGCGAAGCTAACGAGATTCTCTATCATTCTAAAGTGGTCCAGATGTCCAATTACTACTGGAACGGTCCAGAAATACTGAAGAAAAGTCAGCTACGAATTTTCCTTAAAAACAGAATCAGTTTAGGAAACGTATTTTGCAGAAATTCTATTTTAACTCTATTTTGGGTATTTTCTTGCTGGGCAAGAATTATAGAGCCTATATAAACACATCCAACCCTTGTAATTTGTATCATTAGGAGAAAACCATTACATATCAATTACTTAGGTTTATTTGTATATTTTCATACTTTGTTTTTATCATGGTTTCATCAGATCCCATGATGACGAGAGGTTCAATTATGAGCTAATCGTTGTCATGGGATTCTAACGGATTTATTTATGGAGCTTTAGTATCTTGATGCTTTACAGATCTGTGTGTGATGTATATCTGATATCCTCGTATGGTTGTGTTTCATGTATTTAGATGCGTAGCTAACATCTAATTTGTTAATCTCTTGTGAAGCGAGAGTGAATCTTGAGATTTAGAACTTGCCATGCTATCATAGGATAGGTTGATGTTTTAACATCATGATTTGTGGCGTAAATAGAGATATTATGTTGTCCTATGTGATCATTATGGATAACTTGTTCTTCAACCGTTATGTTTTCAAATTCTATAGACATATAGGGTCTAAGCATAATTGGTGTCTATTCATCTTCTATCTCTTTTGTGGATGTATGCTTAGTTTGGTATACGTATACTGAGAAGTAGCGTTTACTTGTTTCGTGTTGTCTGATCAGATATCATAACTATTGCATATAGTGATTAAAGGCTTCAGATCTAAGTAAAGTATTTAATGAAGTTAGGATTCCATGCTTTCTCTTTCAGAAGTAATTTGATTTAAATTCTCGTTAGTTAGTTAATTCTTAGTTTGTTAATTTGTTTTTTAGTTAATCTTAGTTAATCAAAACCTAATTTGTTAATTGTCTTAGCAGTGAATAATAATCATACATTGTTGCATAGGTACATCTACTGAATTAAAACCATAACCAGATCTCTGTGGGAACGAACTTGACTTCTATCTGTATTACTTGTGACCACGTACGCTTGCGTGATTTAGTGCTAACACAAAGATGAATGTTTGATCACCCACAAAAAAACTGGTGATTTTGCTCTATCTGGAGTGAGGAAAGGAAGCCTGTTTGTAGCCAATATGGACTCTGCAAACAAGGACAAAATTTGTTGCTTCTACTCAAAAGCATCAAACGAAGATTGTTGGCTGTGGCACAAGAAGTTATCACACCTGAACTTTAAAGCCATTAATTCTCTAGTCAAAAGAGAGTTAGTGAGAGGCATGCCCACACTTGAATTTTGTCAAGAAGGAGTGTGTGAGGCCTATCAAAAAGGAAAAATGAAAAGATCAAGCCACAAGTCAAAGACAGTGACATCAATAACCAAGCCCCTACAACTCATTCATATGGATTTGTTTGGGCTTGTCAATATTATGTCACTAGGAAGAAAGAAGTATGCCTTGGTGATGGTTGATGACTTTACAAGGTATACATGGGTGGAATTTCTAGCATCAAAAGATGAGGCTCCACAAGTAATCATTGAGCACATAAAGAAAATTGACAAGGAAGCAAAGGCCAACAATGAAAGTGTGATTGCATTGAGGAGTGATAATGGAACAGAGTTCAGAAATGCCATACTTGAAGCATTCTGCAAAGAGAATGGAATTTCTCAGCAATTCTCAGCAATTCTCAGCTCCAAGGACTCCACAACAAAATGGAGTTGTTGAGAGAAAGAATAGAACTATAATTGAGGATACTAGAACAATGTTGCTTGATGCAAAGATGCCTACATGTTTTTAGGCTGAGGCTATGAGCACTGCATGCTATATCCAGAACAAAACACTCATCAACAAAAACATTGGAAAGACACCTTACAATTCAATGACTGGAAAGAAGCCTACTCTAAAGTATGTTCATACTTTTGGAAGCAAATGCTTTGTATTGAAAGATAATTCAGAATATGTTGGAAAGTTTGATGCAAAGGCATTTGAAGGAATTTTTCTTGGCTATTCTATGGAAATAATTGCATACAAAGTTTATGTCATCAGTCAAAAGAAAATTATGGAAAGCACAAATGTGACATTTGATGACAGCAAACTATCTGGATTAGAAGAAGCCAATGATGAAGATAAAGATCCATTAAAGTTTGATAATCTAGATGATTCTGATGAAGAGATTGAAACTGGAGTTGAAACTCAAGTTCAACAAACTCAAGTGAATGATGATACAAGAGAAGAATTTGTGCCAATCAATAGTGGAGAAACAAGCATCCAAGACACACCTGTGAATAGTGGCAACCTCACAGGGGGAGGAAATGAGAATGATCATGACTTGGATGATGAAGCAACATCAAGAATGAGAAATCAGACTGAGCATTCAAGGAAATGGGATAGATCACACACTGTAGAGGAAATTATTGGAGATCCAAATGTAGGAGTAAGGACTAGGAGAGCAACTCAAAATGAGTGCCTCTATGGCTGTTTTCTATCTCAGATTGAGCCTAAGAAGCTTGATGATGCACTGTTGGATCCAGATTGGATTATTGCCATGCAAGAGGAGCTGAATCAATTTGAAAGAAACAAAGTATGGGAACTTGTGCCTGCACCAAAAAATAGAACCATTGTTGGAACAAAATGGGTTCTAAAGAATAAGATGGATGAAGATTGTGTAATAGTAAGAAACAAAGCAAGGTTGGTTGCAAAAGGATACTCTCAACAGGAAGGCATTGATTATGATGAGACATTTGCCCCTGTTGCTAGATTGGAAGCCATCAGAATATTCTTGGCATTTGCTGCTCATTCAAACTTCAAAGTTTATCAAATGGATGTTAAGAGTGCATTTCTGAATGGAGAGTTGGAAGAAGAAGTTTATGTGCAACAACCACCTGGCTTTGAGGATCCACATTTTCCAGAATTTGTCTACAGATTGATTAAGGCATTGTATGGACTTAAGCAGGCTCCAAGGGCATGGTATGACACTTTATCACAATTTCTTCTTGAAAATCAATTCACTAGAGGCACATTGGACAAGACACTGTTTTACAAGAAACTTGGTGATGATATTATCCTAGTTCAGATCTATGTGGATGATATTATATTTGGCTCTACAAATGAGAAGCTGTGTGAGAAATTCTCTAAACTCATGCAGAGCAGATATGAGATGAGTATGATGGGAGAGTTGACATTCTTTCTTGGGTTGCAAGTCAGTCAAAGGAAGGATGATATCTTTATCAGTCAAACCAAGTACATCAAGGATTTATTGAAGAAGTTTGACTTAGAAGACTGCTCACCTACAAAGACATCCATGGCCACTGCCACTAAATTGGATGAAGATGCTAAAGGCAAGAGAGTAGATATCTCAGTCTACAGAGGCATGGTTGGTTCTCTACTCTACCTCACTGCAAGTAGGCCAGACATCATGTTTGCTACATGTTTGTGTGCAAGGTTTCAATCAAATCCAAAAGAATCACATTTGATTGCTATAAAAAGGATCTTTAGATATCTGAAGGGCACTCCAAACTTGGGTCTATGGTATCCTAAGGACATAGGGTTCAATCTGGTTGGTTATTCTGATGCTGATTATGCTGGATGCAGAGTGGATAAGAAAAGCACCTCAGGTAGCTGCCAGTTTCTTGGACAAAGGTTAGTCTCTTGGTACAGCAAGAAACAACAATCTGTGTCAACTTCTACAGCTGAGGCTGAATACATAGCTGCTGGAAGTTGCTGTGCTCTAGTGCTTTGGATTAGAAATCAAATTAAAGATTATGGACTTGTGTTGGAAAGAATTCCAATAATGTGTGACAACACAAGTGCAATCTCTATAGTTGTCAATCCTGTCAATCATTCTAGAACAAAGCACGTTGACATCAGATATCATTTCATTAGAGAACATGCAACTAATGGAACCATTGAGTTGCATTATGTCTCTACAGATAAACAACTAGCTGACATATTCACTAAGCCATTAGATGAAGCCACCTTCACAAGGTTGGTTAGTGAGATTGGAATGCTGAATTCTTCAGATTCTGGCTAAGTGAATATATCATCTAGTTTGTTGCAGCAGTAAACACTTACTTTATCTAAATTCTCAATATTTTTGGAGTAAGTGTTGGCTGAAATATGATTTATAAATATTTCGGGGTTTATATCAAACGGGCCACCCATTTCGTTCAAAACTATCAATTAGGCCACCCAATTCAAAACTATATCATTTAAACCACCTAAATCACAATATATATCACTTAGACCACCCATTTAAAAAAAAGTTAACAAACTGAACATAAAATAATAATAATAGACCCCTGTATGCAAATAAATATCCTAAATAAACGTGCGGCAAATTTAGGTGGGTATTTATGTGCATACAGGGGGTCTATTATTATTATTTTATGTTCAATTTGTTAACTTTTTTTAAATGGGTGGTCTAAGTGATATATATTGTGATTTAGGTGGTTTAAATGATATAGTTTTGAATTGGGTGGCCTAATTGATAGTTTTGAACGAAATGGGTGGCCCGTTTGATATAAACCCCTAAATATTTCAAATCTGTTGCATATGTTGGAAAATCATATTTTGTCAACTTGAAATTTCTATGAAATTTTGAGGAAATCACTGTTTAATTTGCTAGAATATTCTTCATTGAATATGACTGGTAAATTTTAAAAGATAGTGAAAATTGATTTTTGTGAGTGATGAGTATATTTTGATAAGTCAGACTTCTCGAATGGTTCACTGTTCGACATCTCTAACAAGCCTCATTAGAGCACTCTCGAGTTCTCAAATAGAGTCTTTTAGAGATATCGAATAGAAGTATTCTTGACTTCTCGAATATGGTAATTGAGTTCTCTAATGAATGAGTTCTCGAATACTATGTTTGAGTTCTCGAATCATTTGAAAAGGCTGAATTCTCGCTGAATCTTAATCGTTTTTGGATTTTTATTCAGAATTTTTAAATCACTCATAAAAACATATTTTACCTAATTTAGAATTTATTCTAAGTTAGATAACTGCCAGCTATGAGTCACAATCTGTTGAGTTATCGAATAAGCCTTTCTTGACTTATCGAATAGTTGTTTTCTACTTCTCGAATGCCTGAATTGTCAATACAAAACATATATCTAATCGACAATTCAAGTACTTCATACTTATACAATTTTACATCTATTAGACTCATTTCATTCGATTTCTCAAGCATCTAAAACTCCAAAACCTCTGAAAACCCTAACTGCAAAAGCTAAATTTCTTCTTCAACCTTCATTCTCTTCTCACTTTTCTCTGTATCAATGGCAACTGTGAAATTCAACACCAACTTCATCGCTATCTCAAGTGATGTTGAAGCCCCTAATACCAATTTCAAATGCTTTGTAAAGTGGATGTCTGAGCCATACATCAAGGATGCACTTTCAGCCAACCCAACTCTGTATCTAGACCTCTTGGAACAGTTTTGGAGAACTGCTACTGTGGAAGTTGTAGCCCTAGAAAGCGCAATAACATCATATATAATCTACTGCAAGATTCAGGACAAGGAAATCACTATCACCACTGAAGATATGAATCAAGCACTGGGCTTACAACAGGAAGTGTATGATGACCAAGCCACAAATGGTGAATTGGAGGACTTCTTTGATTTTATCAACTACTCAGATGAAATCAAACTTGGGAAATTGAATAGGAAGTTCTTGAGGAAGGAATGGAGTTATGTCTTTGCCACCATTCTTCAAGTCTTCACAGCTAGGAAGTCAAGCTTTGATCAGATTAGTGCACCTGCTCAGCAAATAGGCTATGCCTTAGCTTATGGGAAAAAGATCAATGTTGGTCAACTGATTATGCAGGAGCTGTATGAGAGACTTGGTAAGAACTCAACTAAGAGAGGTACCGATATCTTCTTCCCTCGCTTTATTCAATCTGTACTTAATTTTAAAGATGTTAAATTGATTGAATTATCTGGGATAGATAGAAATAGAATAGGCTATCCTAAATCCATGACCAAACTCATTTTTGGTAATTTGGAGACTAGGAATGATTTGGATGTAATACTTAACATAATTCCCCAAATGAAGGGTTTGTTTAGGACTTACCCCCACAACATGCCAACATTTGATTCCAAATCTCAGTTAGCACAGCCCAAGCAAGTAGAACACAATGCTAACCTAGGGCCTGCTAACCAACCCTCTCAACCCAAACACTCTACCACACAGTGAGCCAACTGCATCATCCTCTCAAAAGGGTGATGTTAGTAAAAAGAAGAGAAAGGAGATAGTGTCTGCACCCTTGAACATCTTATCAGAAGCAGCACTGACTGTTGAATTAGGTATATAAAGTGAGGAACCTGAGTCACCCTTACTAAGGCCAAAGAAGAAGAAATCTAAAATCACCTCTTCAGTCACACAAATGGCTGAAGTTGTAAAATCAGGGGCACACAGTTCACTAGATGTATCCTCTCAACAGGGTGCATCTATAGAATCAAGCATCCTCCCCAATGAACCTATCTGTAAAGAGTCAGCACATGGGTGTGATAAGGCTGGCACAACACTGAGTGGAGAGCACATCACATTTGAAACTCCCTCTATTTCTCAGGGGGAGTTGCCAAAATCCATTCTAAAAGACACTTCTCTTCCAGAATCTACATCTCAAATTTCTTTGGAGCCTGTAATTCAAGAAATTGAAGATCAAGGCATTGATCACCAAGAATCCTTTTCCCTTGGTGAGCCAATGGACTCAAGTGACTTAGTGCATGACACTTTGCTCACCACCCAGAACCCACATTTAGATGGTGAGGGAATGCAAGCTGGGGCATATCCTAATGACACCATCACAAACAAAGAGGATTCACTAGTTTTCACTAGAGACTCTGTGCCTGTGTCAACTACTGTTGTAACTCATCCCACTTCGGTGGAGGCAACAATAGTAGAGTCTATCCATCCGGTTACAGAAGTTGCATCTGTAACTGAGGAGTCTAGCTTGCCTAGCTCTAGCTCTAACTTCATGTCTCAATGGCTGAAGCCTGTGCAACATGACATTGCTTCAGGATCAGGGTCTGTTCCACCTCAATTGAAGGTTGAAGCACTTCAAAGCTTAATTGTGGATCAGATCCCTGAGTTCACAAAGATTGCTCAGAACCTTCTCACTGCAAACATGCCAAATCCAGACTATGAAGCTATTCTCTTATACCACAGAGATGATGTGGAGATGCAAAAGGCAAAGATAATAGATGATACTGAGAGAGATGGCAATGTAGATGCCTGGCTACAAGGATAATTTGACATTTCTCTCTCAGAAGGCCTCCAGTACATCAGAGAAGAGTACATCACTTCACTAGGGTCCAATGTCAAATCTCTCACCCCTAGTGATGTGTATGAAGCAGTGAATGACATCTACAAGGGCATTCTCAAGGCTGCACACTACCTTGGCAAGGGTCTAAAAACAGGAGTTCATGAAGTGTGTACAGCCACAACCAAAGAGGTGCATGAGATAAAGAGGACTTTTAATGCCAAATTCCCTCAATTGGAGACTGTAATCAAGGACATTCTAGCATGCAAGTCTACTTGCACCAAGATGGACAATGGTTTAGCTATTCTAAAAGTTGTTGTCACAGGTCTGGGCCGCAAATTTCAAAATCTAACTGATCAGACAACTGAAGCAACTTCCATGCTCAGGACTCTTTTTGCAAACCAGTATAGAGATAAGCTGATTACTGAAGTCCCAGTGCATGATATGACTAGGTTTGAAGTGCAGAGACTTAAGGAACAATCCCTATCTGGCTTCAAATCTACTGAATTTTTCACCAAGGTAGATGCTCTTGAAAAGGAGGTAACCTCTCTCACAAAGTCTAATGCTCATCTTACAGACAATGTAGCCACTCTAACTGAGCAGTTGAACACTCAAGCCACCACCACAGCTGATGTTCTTCTGCATCAACAATCAATGTTGTCTGCAATGATGAAGCACATGGGTCTCCCTCTACCTGAAGAATCTTCAAACCCAAAGGTCACTCCTACAGCCTCTGTACCTAACAACAAGCCTAAGGGGGAGAAGATGACATCAAGGAATTCAAATCCAAAGGGGGAGAAACCTAAGGAGAAAGGCATAAAGCTACATGAGGGTGGTCACCAAAGGGCTTCTAAATCTATAACCCATGTGCCAGGAAAAGGGAAATCTAAAGTTGATGAGCCTCCTACCTCACTGCCAGCTGTCACTCTACCAACTGTGCACATCACTACTCCTGGTGGCCAGAAGCAATCCATCACAACCATAGTGGTTGCAGGGAGTATGCCATCTGACAAACCTTCATCCTCCATATCTAAAAGTGCCAAGCCTGTAGAAGTTAAGGTGGTCACTGAGGCCAAGCTACAAGAAATTGCAAACTCAAGTATCTACCATGATGATGCATTCTTGGAGTTTATGAAAGTCTCAAGAGAACAGGCTGATGATGCAGTATCATATCAAAGGAGTTTGAAGAGTCAGATTGACTATCTTACTGTAGTACCAAAAAAGGTTGATGGCCTATGGTTCAAGGAAATAATGATGGTATCAAAGACCAAGATATGGCATTTAACTTTCGACACTCTACAAAGCCTAAAGCACTCAAAAGTGGATGTGTTCTTTAGATTCATTAAAAAGAGGAATGAAAACAACAAGAGTCTCTTTGATGACTTAAGGAATGATCAACCTTCAAGGCTACCTGAAGTATTCACAAATCCTAGAACCATCATCTATCAAGCTGCAACCAGAATTGATGATATCAAGCAGCTGATCATTCCTAAGCATCTAACTCCTCAGAACAAACCTCTCATTATTGCCATCATTGAGAAGCTGAACAAGAAGAAGGGTGTAAGAACAACAAAAGAATTGGAAGCTATATCTTATCTCAGATCATACATTACAACTGGCATTGTACCTGAGTCTGCTAAGTTCAACCCAAGCAAGGATGGTGATCAAGACAAGGATAAAGACAAAAGTGATGGAAGGAGAAGACATCATAGGAGTGATAAGGGTGATGAAGACAAGAAGAAGAAGATGGATGACAAGGATAAGAAAAATGATGATGATCAAGGTAAAGTCTCTGAGAGTAAAAGTGGAAAACAGCAAGCCTTAGGCATTGCTGACAGTAACCTCACCACAACACAAGACTCTAAGTCTAGGGTGAATACTGTTAGTAGTGACCTAGCAAAATCTACATCTATGGCTTCTGCAACTGTTTTGCCACCTCAAGAAGAGAAGAAGATTCAAGTCAAGAAACCATCTGTGTGTTTTAAAAAGCAAACTTCTAATGGAATACTACAATGGTCTACAAACAAAGGTCACATGCTACTGCCAGGCAACCATGTAAAAAGGATCAAATTCAAACAAGCTGCAAGGAAACCAAAGCTATCCAAATCAAGGACTCTGACAATCTATCCAGGCTTAAAACTCCAACCATTAGATGAAGACTTTAATGAAGACCAATTGCAATATCTAAGAGCTCAAAGAATCTATTATGCTGCCATTGTGAATAACTGCCTTGAGATTAAATATACTGATGGAAGGGAGAAGAAATTCAAACAAGGACAGTGTCAAAATTGGGGCAAGCTATATGAAATAGAAAGAATCATTGCATTATTGGATTCTGAAGACAAAGTGGAGAAAGTATGGAAGCTGGAGTTGATTGACTTTTTGAAGATGAAGAGAGACTATGCTGAGAAGATAAGGAAGAGGTGCTTTGAGAAATGGCTAGAAAGGGAGAAGGAAATTGATAGGCTGGAAGTTGAAGCAGAAAAGCTAAGGGCAAAGAGATTGTGTAGAGTTCAATTCAATCCCTATGTGGTGAAGTATAGGAGGAGAAATGGAGATAATGTCAATATAAGAATGAACCTACTCAGTCACTATCCTGCCAACATTCTGAAACCAGTACTTGAAGATTTCAAAGACTCTATTATGCTTGAAGAATTGGATGCTTTGGCAGAGATCATAAAGGCCATGGATGAGAATGCAAGAAAGGAGAAAGAAAGAAAACAGAAAGCATATGATGATCTACAAGCCAAAGCAATGGAGATGGAATCAAATGAGAATGGCTAGTATTTTATCATACTATAAGATTATTCATCTTGTAATTTCATTCATGTGCTCAATCAAATTTCATACCTGTACTTTTCAAGTTTTATCTTTATGTATGTTAGGCTTGTTATCAGACATGAAATTGTGACTAAGGGTCTCACTCACAATTTGGGGGAGATTGTTAGTCACAGAGGCATGCCTGTTTACATCTAATAACAAGCCTAATTGTCTGTAATGCTTTGCATTACTTACATGACCTCTTAACTGAGGGAACCTCTAGTTGTAGAGTTTCTATTTGTTTTGTACTTGCAATAGGCATCAAATCCTAGTTATGTAACTGTACTTATATAGTCAAAAATAATGCTTGAAAGAAGTTCCAAGGTTCATGCCTCAAGCAAGAAGATAAAGACTGTCAAATAATCACAGTTGGGATTTGAAGAAATAAAGAATTTGCCTAAGTACCAATTCGAGAAGTACTTTTGTCTATTCAAGAAGTCTAGGGTTCGAGAAGTCAGAGATTCGATATATGAGAAGACACTGTTCGATATCTCTGAATGAACTATTCGATATCTCATTCTATATCTCAGAGATTCGACATGTCTAAATGCTCTATTCGAGAACTCAAGAAGTCAACAAGTCAAAGTGGTATTCGAGTTTTCAAAGAGTCAACAAGTCAAAGTTCTATTCGATATCTCAAGGACTCTGAATGAACTATTTGATATCTCAGGGATTCGACAAGTCAAGTGTTCTATTCGACAACTCAAGGAACCCTGGAGAAAAGTACTATTCGAGAAGTGATTCGATATGTCAATCATACAGTATTCGAGAACTCAGAGTTATCTAATCCTAGTTCTCGAATCAATCACTTAGCCACTTCTCGAATACATTCTTGGAGACAAAATACTGAAGAAATTGTACAAGTCAGAAACCTGCAACAAGCCAATGCACTTTATGGACCACAATCTGTAACGTACTCTGGAAAGCCTACAAGGAAGCTTGGAGAGATATAGAAGAGACAAAGAGCTAAAAAAGTGGATCTGAACAGAACTTTGCAAAGTCAAATCTGTAGCCGTTTGGATGCTTACTCAAAAAAGGATAGACATACAAGAAAGTAATTTATCCTGTAACCTTATTTGTAGTAACTGAGTTGTATTCGTGTTCTATAAGAATACAATCTCACCTCTTTAGTTGATTAAGTTTTTCATACACACTAAAAGATATATCTCTCTGAGAAAAACGAAGCTGAGAATACTCCCATTTGTATTCACAGATTGTAGCAACCTTTATCTAATAATATATTATATTAAAGTGATATTGTGTCTTGTGTTGTTCTTTATCCGCCCTACACATTTGCACACACAAACACTTATCTTGCTACACAGATTCAAGAACAAAAAATTTCAAGAATCCATTCACCCCACCTCTGTATTCTTTTGCTGTATTCAATACTTAACAAATTGGTTCGAGAAGTCAAGATATCGAATTAGCTATTTCAGAGATATCGAATGTGGGACTTAACAGTTTTTCACCACAACAATAGTCAATATTGTGCAAGGATTTGGAGACAGAGAATCTACACAAACCAAAGCACCTGCAGTGTTTAGTAGATTGTAGTGTGCACATGGAAAGTCTACAAAGAAGCTTAGAGAGATGCTCAAGACAAAGTAGCTGAAGAAGTGGATCTGGCTATCATAAAACAAAGTCATATCACATGATGCCCAGACTTGCACCAAAATAGTATAGGTAAGTTAGAAAAGTTAATTTGTCTGTTAACAGTTTTGTAAAGTAGACTATGCACATGTTCTATGAATGCACAAACTCACTTCTTTAGTTAACAAGTTTTTCATTGCAAACATAAGTGTAATATCTCTCTCAGAAAAATGAAGCTGATAATACTTACTTGTATTCACAGTTTGTAGCATACTTTGAACTAATAAAATATTAGATTAAAGTGAGTTTGTGTGTTTGTTAGGATTTATGGGTGATAACTTAGAGACAACTTAACTAGATTTTCTAATACTTAGTTTTTGGCTAAGTAGAACATACTGTCACAGCTAGAGTGTGTTCTTGTAATCAAGTAAATTGCTGTCATATAATAATTGTATGTTTTGGAAGAAGTTCATGCATTTGTTCAAGCCTCAAGATATACATCAAGAAGACAACAAGAATAAATGTTACTGTCACAGCATTGACAGTAAGGTTACAAGAAGACAACATGTTGCAAGTCATGACAACAGACTATATCTGACAGCAACATTGGCGAAAGCATGAGACAACAACACTCTCACAACTTGACAGCAAGTCTGGAATCCCGACAGCAACCTTGGCGGGAACTCATACTGTCAACCAAAGAACATTCTCTTGACAGCAGAATTGGCGGTTAAGGTTACTATCTCACTGAATTATTTGATTTGGGGATTTATCTCAGTCAAACCCGTGATAGTTTAGATGTTCAAGAAATAGATTTACTGCAACACTTCAAGGATTGTAGCAGACCTGCAAGACTATGACAGAAGCTTGAGAGATCACAAGACAAAGCTCGTCAATTCTAAGAGAATGACAAATCTACATCTACTAGAATTGTATTAGCTTAAATAAGAAAGTATCTAGGTTGCTTTACATATAATGATAAATCTGTTTGTATAGCAATTTAAGAAAGTCACATGGGTGTGCAAATTGTAAAGAGCTGCCACTTGATAATGACAGCAGCTCTACAACCCATATGACAAAGACAATAGAGCAACCAAGTCTATTTAGAGATTTGTCTCTCATTCTTTCTGTAACAAGTGTAACAACGAACAACCTTGTAAGATCTCAAGAAACCGAAGCTGGAGAAAACATTATTTTTCTCTAGGTTGTAGCAACACATTGCAAAATAAATAAAACATTTATTTTGTGAGAAAAATCTTGATTCACTACTTGTGTTTGCATTTCTTTTACTGATAGATTAGAATCTTTATTATTGTTGTTGAAGTAAAGATTTGAATTTATTAGTATTGCATTCAACTCCCCCCCTTCTGAAATACTCCGGGACCAACAACCGGTATCAAAGCAAACAGATTGACATACTAATCTGAGATCATGACGAGTATACAGAAATCAAGTGGTATCAAGATTCTAATTTTTGATAAAGAGAACTACAACTTTTGGAAAAGAAAGATCTTGTTATTTATCAAAGCTACACATCCACTGTACTTGGGAATCCTTGAGAATGGCCCCTTCATTCATCAGAAAGAGGTAGCTGCTGCTACTATCAATGGTGAAGTAATTCCAGCTCACTGGGTTGCAAAGAGACCATCAGAATACACAGAAACTGAGAAAGAAAAAGTAGCATTGGATGACTACTTACAACTTATCTTGCTTGACTCTCTCACCTTGGACAAAACCATGTGTGGAAATGTTATGGGATGCTCAGCTGCTAAAGAGATGTGTATCAAGATAGAGTTGATGTGTGAAGGAAGTGAAGAGGTCAGAGAAAATCAAAGACAAATTCTTGTGTCACAATATGAAGCGTTTATGGCTAAGCCTGGTGAAGAGCTCACCCACATGTTTGAAAGATTCAGTAAGCTAATAGTTGAGCTACAAATTCATGGAATGTTCTATGACAAAAAGGAGATTAACATCAAGTTTCTGCTCACTCTTCCTGAGCATCTTGAGCACAAAATCACTGCCATAAGAGAAGGAGAAACTTAAATGAAGTTTCTCTTGAGACTCTTTATGGTGTGCTTAAGTCATATGAACTTGAACTCTTTCAAAAAAGAGCTATTCAAACTGGAGCAAAAAAAAAATGGCAAACATCTCTGGTGCCCGTGTAGCTCATGAACCACATGTCTCTCTACCAAGTGAACCCTCACAAAGTTCACAACCAATACAATTGCCATCTCTGAAGATCGAGGAGGTGTTGGATGATGAGGAGAAAGTGGTTCTACAGCTCAAAGATGTTGAAGATGAAGACTTCTACTTATTAGAAGAGATTGAAAGCATGGATAATCCAACCATGGCATATATGGCTAAAAGGTTCAAGAATATAAAGTTCAGAAGAGATAAGTCATATAAGCCACAGGGTCAGACATCTAAGTTCAACAATGGTAACTCTTCAAGGGCTGGTGGTGGTGTCACAATAGGAGGATACAAGACAGGGATGGTGGATAGATCAAAGTTTGGATGGTCACAATATATTGGAACAATAGATGTACAATTTCTTTATCAATTTAATCGGTCGAGAAAAGGATAAGGTTGATTCAATTTAATCCAGTTGGTCACATCTTGTGTGTAATTTGTTCATGTACAAAAATAAAAGCTTTAGATGTTCCTTGTGTAGCAATTTTTGATGTTAACCGAAAAATCAATTTACTTCCATTACTTATCATGATTTACACGATTTTTACGAAAATTGATAAAGAATATTTCGAAAAGTTAACATCGTTTATCCTCCAATCACCAGAAAAAATTACAATGATCTTAAATGGGAAATAGAAAATGATACGATATAAGTCATTTTATGTCGTCATCTAACCTGAAAATGTTTTAACTTTTCTATCGAAAATTAATAATTTATATTAAAATAATAATTATAATACCCATAAAATTTTGTTAAACTTTTAAATAAATTAAATAAAGTAAATTACATTTATATTTAATAGGCGTAATTTAAGAATAATTAAAATACTATTAAATGGAAGGAAAAAATTAGTAAAAAAATTCAGAAAAGAGAAAACTAAAGAAACATACTTTTAAAACGTTCCAAGCCTCTTCGAGTTTTCGGTCTTCTGTTATTTACCTTATTTTTATTCTAATTTTAGCAGTATATCTAAAATTTTGATAATTTTAAAAAAATCATAAACATACAGTATTATTTCGTCACAATCTAATAGAACAACGTGGTATAATTTCTTTAACGATCTAATCGACCGAGAAAGGAGTTAAGTTGATTCAATTTAATCAAATTGGTCACAGTTCATATGGAATTTTTTCATGTGTAAAAGTGAAAACATGCCCATATTACTTTTGTATCAATAAAATTCTATATACTTCTATCTTGGAATAATAATTATAATGTCAAAATATATTTTATTAAATTTTTATATAAATAATAAAAGTAAGTTACATTTATAATTAATAGATGTAATTAATGATTAATTAAGATGCTATCAAAAACAAAAAAAGGTTTATCAAAAAAATTCGAAAAAGAAAAAAATAGATTTTTTTTTGCAGTGATATTGATTATGAAATAAAAAAAATGACACAATATTAATAATTTTATGTCGCATTTTATCTAAAAATAATCTTACTTTTAAAAGCTTTAGTGTTAAATTTTTAAGTCGTCATTTTAAATGAAAATTTTTATTATATTGCTAAAATAAAGTTTGCGAAAGTTTTGTATAAATAAAATAAAGTAAATTTAATATATATTAATAAATGTAATTAATGACTAATTAAGGTCTATTTAATGTAAGAAAAGAATTTAATTAAAAAAAATCAAAAAAAAGGAAAATTTAAGAAAACTACCTTGAATGCTTTTGATAACTTTTTGATCTAATGACATTATAATATACTAGCTTATAACCCGTGCAAAGTACGGGTTACTTTTAAATACTTTTAAAATTATATGATTAAATAAAATAGAGTATAATTTATTATGGATATAATTTAACTTTGTAATATTAGTTAATAAAATTATTAGTATTAATAATAGTTATTTAATAAATGATATGTATTGATTAGAACTAGTAATATAAAATCTTAATGTAAATTTGTTGTTAACGGGATTCGAACCTTGGATCATTAGAAGAGAGATTTAAATATAGAATATTCCTTATTATTAGATCTAACAACTATTATCTATTTACTAAATATCTAACGGTCACTATTCTTTTAGATGGTTGAACCAAATAACCAAATTATACCCTTGTTTATTTATTAAATAATAATAATAATAATAATAATAATAATAATAATATCGATGTAGATTATTCAAAAAAATAATGATTACTCCTATTTTTATGGGTGTTGGTCCTATCTATCACAATTTGAAAGGAGATGGTCCCAAATATCACAACTCAAGAACGCCCCAAATATCACTCCAAGACACAGTTGCGTGTAGCATTTTAATTTTTTTTTCCTAAAAACGCTACATCATGTAACGTTTTATATAAATGTTTTTTAAAAGAAATGCTAAAGTGTTTCGTGTTTTGGGGGCTTTATCTTTTTGTAAACGCTAGATAGTTTAGCGTGGGAGGGGACAATGCTGTTTGATGTGGTGTTTTGGGGGAGGGGACGCCACACTATGTGGCATTTGTGTGCATTCAATTTTTTTTGTTATTTTTTGTTTTCTCCTAAATATATATTTGCAAAAAAAATATTAAAAAACTTATTTACAAATGGTCAACTAAAATATGAACTTTTAATTTTTAAAATTCATATACGGTTTATTCGTCGTTCCGAATAATTCCAAAATTGAACTATTGAATCCCAAAGATTAACTATTGAAAAATTGAATCCGGCGGCCTGATTTTTAAACGCTAAGGATAATTTAGGGTCTAGGGTTTCGGGTTATAAACAAACCTAAACCCTAAGTTCGCATACGGTTTATTCGTCGTTCGAAATATTTTTAAAACCCAAAATAGAAATGTTGAACCCCAAAAGTTAATTATTGAATCCATAAGATTAATTAAAATTGTATTTTTTAAGTTTTAAAAAAATTATTTATAAATATATATTTAGAAGAGAAAAAAAAAACCAAGCGCCACAAACCACCCCAAATAGTGAGAACACCAGACGCATTGGCGTCTATAACAAAAAATTTAAAAAGAATAAAAAACGCTATATTAAGTACGTAGTGCTTTAGAGAACAAAGGCCCCCAATATCATAATTTTAAAGTAATTGGTTTAAAATATCACAACTCAAAATATTGGCCCCATATATCAATTTAAGACAAATTATCGTGTAGCGTTTAGATTTTTTTTGTTTTGACACTAATACATGTAGCATTTAAGAGAGAAAAAGGGAAGGTGTTAGAGGTCCAATCTCTTAATGGGCCGAACCATTAGCCCAACATTAAGCCCAAGGAATAAAACAACCTGTTCTCCATTTACAGTCACATGACTGTCAGTGGCCGACCGTGGCCATGATGAAAGGTTTTTCACCTTTAAACGGTCACATGGTCCATGATCCAAAAGAATATTTGATACTCTGGAAAGCAGATCTACATCTCAACAACTGCAAGGAAAATAAGTATAAAAGGGGGTAAGATTGTTCATAAAATCAATAACTACACACACAACTATACAGATTCTCTACGTTCAAATTACCTTACAAAAAACCGACTAACTTATTCTCACACCGGAGGTGAATCGGGGGGCTCCACCCTCGCATTCTCTTTCTGCAGGTCCTACCGAACGAAGCCTGGGAGAAAACTGGTCGTAACATTTGGCGCCGTCTGTGGGAACGTAGAGATACATTCGTGTTAAGATCTACCAAGAGACTATGACAATCGAAGAAACGCCCATCAATGATAATAGCACCGTGGCTGGAAACAGTCGCTCCGTTCCTCCTGTAATGCCAAGGACAACCCCTCTCATTCCCCCAAGGCTGCTAAATTTTGATGAAGAAGGAGATATGCCAACTCCTGAGGAACAACAAGAAATGCTCACGAAATGGAGAGAGCAACAAAAGGCAAAGGGGAAGCATAAGGTGACGGATAAAAACAAAGAAACCGAGCGGATAGCAAAAAGAAGGGAGGCCGATCGTTTGAGGCTAGAGGTCCTAAAGCTCCGAAGGGAGGAGATCGAGCTACAGGAAAAGACCCTCCGCGAGGCTCTAGAAACCGAAGACACGGGGGCGAACGACCAAAGAGATAAGAGGCCAAGAACCAGAAATGATGAAGATGAGTCAGGGGACTCTGAATCATACTCGAGGAGAACCCGGTCAAAAGTAGTTTATTCCTCCGACTCGGAGGAGGAGGGCCCCCATACGGACGATCGTATCCGAAGGATCGAGAAGGCCATGTTCGGAGAAAGAAAGGTCAGCCACGAGCCAGTGGTGACCGAGGACGTTGAACAGTTTCGACCGCCTCCTGGAAGGCAGTTCCCGAAGATGAACGAATTCAACGGAAAGGGTGACCCCGAAGACCACTGTGAGAAATATGAATCACTTATGACTGGGATGGGGCACTGTGATGTGATGCTCTGCAAGATGTTCAAGACCTACCTAAAGGGGAATGCATCCATGTGGTACAGGTCGTTGAGACCTAGGTCGATAGGCTCGTACGAACAAGTGAAGAAAAAGTTCTTGAGGCACTACTCACATTTGTGCCGAAGAGAGAAGGATACAGAAGCCCTGATCCACTGTAGGCAAGGACCGAACGAGGATTTGGGTGATTACCTAGCAAGGTTCAAAGAAGAAGCCGGTATGGTCACCAACTTGGACAAAGTCAAGGCGGCTGGATTCCTCGCAGCTGGCCTCGACCCTGTTAAAGGTAAGAAGCTTCGGTCTTCACTTTATGATATGCCTCCCAAATCTTTAAATGATATATATGTGAGAGAAGAGGCTATCAGAAGAAAATTGGAATCAATTGGGGGGTACAAGGAGAACAAGAAAAATGATAGATATGACAGGAGGGACGACCGAAGGGATGATAGAAAAGACGACTGTTATTGTAGAATTCGGGGGGTTATCGTTCGCAGGGAAGGACTTAATTAAACACAAGTTCACTTATTATTCTCACTGTTCAGAAATGTCAAGAAGAATTTGATTTGTTTGTTTTTTTAACTAAAATTAACTAAATAGCAAATTAAAATGATGATTTAACAAATATAAATAAAAGCAATCCAAGAATCAGGGTTCTTCAGTGGTATTAACGAATGTGCAATCATTTGTGATATTCAACCTCATATCTTGCTAAAAACATTTCTCTAATGAATATGTTGATCTTTCCCAAGATACAACATATTACCCACAAAAACATATTATTGTCACTCCCATGATCAATTAACACATAATTGTAAGTTATTCAAGCCCAAGAAATACATGTCTCATAACTCGCATATTAATCTCCCAATTGAATAATTGAATTACGTTCGTCGTCTCATTTACTAGAATCATAAATCATTTCCCAATTCATTACAATCCCTAAAATTACAACCTAGGGTTCATGACTCCCTAAATTGGGTTAAGTCCTCAACAACGAATTAACAAGCATGAGATATCACATAATAAATTCACACAAACATGTTAACCACTGAATACTACCTAATTCCCAGATTTGGGAATTAGTTACCCATAATAATTGAAGAAAACAAAATGATATAAAGATATGAAACCATGTTTACAAAGATAAAGAGTAAGAAATTACAACTTTTAAGATTGCAAATAGGGCTTAGGTAGAATCCCTTCTTCCTTTGCTCCACTCTCTCTTCTTCTCTCTTTGAAAAAGATATGCCTCTCCTAAAAGCACCCCAAAAACTCCTCCATATCTCTTCAAAAACCTAATAATCATAATAATGATGTTTTTACAATGTTTCCTAAAATAAGTTGGGCCTTTGTAAAATTCGTACTACTGTTCAAGGCTGATTCTGGACTGCTACATAAGGCTGGTGACTGCTGGGCCGGTCTAGACTTGTAGATTTTCTCGATACCTTCGCGTGGGCTGTAATTTCGCCCCATTCTGATTCCTGGAACTCGAGATATGGCCCAAATAAGAATTGCTGCGCAGGCCCACCGTTAAATCCGAATTTCCACCTGATTTTTATCCAATTAAGCTCATTTTCTCCCAACTTTAGGAATTATTTATTACCTGAAATAAAACAATAAAATATAATCAAACTTACCCAATTATTTGCAAAATCCTATAATTATGAGAATAAAATCCTCTAAAGTGTATATAAATATACACTTTATCAAATATCCCCACACTTAGTCTTTTGCACGTCCTCGGGCAAACTAAATAAAATACACTAAACTAACTAACTAGTACCACTTCCGTAGGTGATCACGGTTGCATTTAACATATGCAACAAGTCCTTTAAACCCCTAGGTAGCCCTAGTGGACGAGTGAGGTCTCGTGAGGGCCTACAGTGAATGTACCCACAAAATTCATCTAGCTCATGCAAAAGATTATATGCTAATACAACACCACACATGTAAGTCCTCTCATGCCATATCCACTTAAGAATCAAAATGAGTATGCAATGTCTTGGTGTCGATAGTGCAAGTATTCACATGGTCTACTAAATGAACATGCATAAGCTCACAAAATTCCATGTCAAGTGCAAAAATAGTTGGTAAGCATGCTAAGGCCACAAGAAACACATCTTTGAGTCTAAACCTGGGATCTCCTATGCCAAAACAAATAATACCTCACCTTTCACTCAAAAATGAATATTCTCTCAAAAACAAGGCAAAGTGTATCACTCAACTCCAACAAATCATAAACACGCTTGGCACTCGCAATTAATCTCAATCTAACACAACTTACACCACTGATGATAATCAAAAGGTCTTAATTCGGGTTGTAATGTGGGCTAGGGACAAGGTATGTCAAGTAAAGCCAAAACAGGTTAAGTGTCAAAAGCTAGTACCCAACAATATAATTCATTCAACTCCCTAAGTACCATCCCCACACTTAGATATTTTTATTCCATTTTATTAAATAACTTGATAAGTCGAAAGAAGAAGGATCATAAACATAAGTATGCTCTCGTATAAATAATATTCTTTTTTTTTTTTTTTTGAAGAGCTAAATATAACAAGTACGATGATCCATGGTATTATTACAAGATTCGACTAACAAGTAAACAACCAAACCCCAAATATTCCCCAAAAGTAATGATCATAAATAAACCCCCCTTTAACACCTTAGCACTCCCTCAAGCACTATACTAACCTTTGACAATATGGGTTCAAGATTAAAGTAAGGCCAATACAATAAAAGGATATAGGCAAGTGATGTGGTGTGTCACCGAAAGAAAAGGATTAAGCTCAAAAGGGTAACTAATTGATCATGTTTAAATGGTGTGGTAATCTGGGAAACATGAGGTTATCCTAAGTGCCTTTATCATTTTATCATCAAATAGTGTCATGCATTTCAAGAAAGACCTCAAGTAAGTGCTAGCAATGCAAACAACATGTGGACACTCAAGCAAACGAATAATAATGCAAACGATATGCATATAGGCTCAAAACTCGCTTGGTGTGACAAAACATATTCAATCCCAAGTAACAAGACTCTCTAACGCACCTACTTGTGTTCAAAGCATGCAAACCAAGTCATCTTGCACATATTCATGTCATTCTGATTACTTAAGACATTCACTAAATCTACCAGTTTCAACTTGCTAGTGTAAGTGTGTGCACAAGAGCAAAGCACGTCACTTCTCAAACAAAAGCGTCAAGAGCACAAAATTTCTATAGCATGCATGGGTGCATCAAGCAAAGTACAACAACTACTCAATTTGCATGGCTAGAATTATTTTTGGTATTTTCAACTTTTTAATTTTTTAGTTTTTTTTTACAACTAATACTATTGAGAACACATCCCCACACTTAAATGGGTAAATGTCCTCATTGACACACAAAACAAATAATTCTACAATATAAAAGAATGAAAGAAGTACTCCCCTATGCATAAGCATGAAGCGCCGCGATCCGTGACTTGCTTGGTGATTTTCTATTTGTTGCATGAGCATGCTAATTAACTGCACGAGCATGCCAATCCAGTGCATGATCATGTCAACATGCTTGCGTGATCATGCTAGATGTCCATAATATAAGCGTGTGTTTTCTTGTTATGGTGCATGAGCATGTCGTAGAGCTGCGTGACCATGCTATTAGGTTCAAAAAGGGTCGTGGGAACATGTTTGTGCTGCATGGGCATGTCATCAGTTTGCGTAGCCATGCGAAATAAAGAAAACGTGTACGTAGTCTCCATGTCTTCCTGCGTGATCATGTTAAAATGCTGCATGACCATGCCAAACCACCAAATTTCCACCGTTAGCAACTCTTCGTACATTGTGTGCATGTCAAATAGATGCATAAGCACGCTCAATCCATGACAAAGGGTCGATAATCTAGGTTTTTTTCTGCATGACCATGTTGGACACTTGCGTGATCATGCAAAACCATCAAATTTCTGTCGTGAGATTTCATATCATGGCACTTTCCCTGCGTGAGCATGCTAGCTTGACTGCATGACTATGCCAACAGCTAGAAAAACAGTCGATGGTAAAGATTAATATCCACTTGAGTTGCACGATCATGCCTAATAATGAATGAACATGCCCAACCTTACAAAATATCATTGTAAACACCTGAATCACTACAAACAAACACGTCAAGGCAACATGTGGGAGTAAAAAAAACTATTAAAAACTAATATTAAAATCTTGGGTTGCCTCCCAAGCAGCGCTTGTTTAACGTCTTTAGCTCGACGCCGTCAATTCTTTTAATCATTATGGTGGAAATTTCGAAACCACGAGTGGTCCGATTTCATCCACCTCAGCCATACTCTTCTCTCGAAATTCACTTGCTAGAACAAGTTGTCCATCAATTTTCTCTAGCTCCTCGCGAGTATCTTTCTCCACCTTTTTAACAAGTTCTTCAACAATATCCACTCCATAACACGTAGAACTAATGGATGGGACTTTCATACCTTGATTAAGAGCAAAGTGAGCTTGTTCTTCTCCCACATTCAATGTAACCGTACCAGCCTTCACATCTATGTTAGCTCCTGCAGTCGCTAAGAACGGTCTTCCCATAATAATTGGAATGTCAACATCCTCATTCATCTCCAAAACAACAAAATCACATGGGATGACAAATTTATCAACTTCTACAAGTACATCCTCAACGACTCCCAAAGGATACTTAACAGTGCGATCTGCCAACTGAAGTGAGATTCTTTTCTTCTTGAGTTCTCTAAGACCAATTCTCTTATAAATGGAGTATGGCATCAAACTCACACTAGCCCCCAAATCACACAAGGCTTTAATGTTCTCCATTTTTCCAATGGTGCATGGCAAAGAAAAACTCCCAGGATCCTTGAGTTTAGGAGGAATTTCGCGTTGAATAACAGCACTACACTCTTCATTAAGAGTGATTGTCTGTACCTCCTCTAACTTCTTCCGATTGGCTAACACCGCCTTCATGAATTTTGCGTAAAGAGGCATTTGAGCCAAAGCATCGGCAAAAGGAATGCTAATATGAATTTCTCGAAACATCTTCAAAAACTTTTCATACTGTTTCTCCAACTTCACATTCTTCAACCTTTGTGGAAAAGGAATCTGTGGCACGTATGATTTAATAGGAGCTTTAGATGTAGGCTTCTCTTCTTTAGGCTCCTCCATACTTTTCTCAGAAATCTCCACATGGGCTTGATAAGATTTTCTCTTTTTAGGAGGAAGAAGTTCAACTTGAAGTTCCGGAGCTCTAATTTCTGGTAGCTCTTTGCCACTCCTCAAAGTGATAGCCTTGCAATGCTCTCTTGCAGTCGTATCAGGTTGACTGGGTAATGCTCCTTGCTCACGAACACCAACCTTATCAGCAATTTGGCCAATCTGCGTTTCCAACATCTTTTGAGAAGAAGCCATCTGGTCCATCCTAGACTCCATCTTTCCGAATTTTGTTTCAATATTGGCAAACGCCCCTGTAGTCCCTTGTATCATTTTACTGAGTGCCACCTCCCAATCAGCAGGTTCTTTCTTTTCCTTTGGTGGTGGTTGAAATTGCTGTTGTGCTTGATACTGTGGACGCGACTGAAAACCAGGAGCCTGATTCTGCTTAGGAAATGCATAAGAAGGGTTAGCCGCCTGATTACTACTATAAGATAGATTATTATTAGGCCTCTGATTAGGATTGTAGTAAGAGTTATTCTGCACAGGCCACGACTGTCTTCCCTGAATAAAAGCTGCTTCCTCTGGGAATTGTGGTGGATAAGAATTTTGATTAGCACCATAATCATTGTACCCGTCCATTGGAGAAGAGATAGCATTGACATTCGCCCTTTGTCCACGTACCTCTTGAGTAAGAGCATCCAATTTAAGAGTCAGCAAGTTCATCATCTCAGTATCTTGTGCTGATTTAGCTGAGCTCGTCCCACTAGGTGCCCAAGAATAGTTATTTGCGGCCAATTGCTCAAGAAGTGCTTTTGCCTTATGAACTGGTGTTTTCTTGAAATCTCCACCAGCTGCCACATCCAAACTCAAACGAACATCTGCATTCAAGGATCCATAAAAAGTACTCAAAATCATCCATTCCGTACAACCGTGATGTGGACATTTTCTCAAAAGTGCCTTGTATCTCTCCCATGCCTGATACAAGCCTTCACCTGGTTGTGTCTTGAAACTGAGAATGATTGTCCTCATTTGTTGAGTCTTGTCAGAAGGATAATATTTGGACAAAAACTCGGTAGAAAGACTTTCCCAAGTAACAACTGCGGTTTCAGGAAGCTGATGGAACCATTCCATGGCTCTCCCTTTGATAGAGTAAGGAAACATGTGAAGTCGAATCTGATCTGCAGTAACTCCAGTGATCTTGAATGAACCACACATCTGAACGAAGCGCTCAAGATGACGGTGTGGGTCCTCTCGCTCAATGTCCCCTTCGAAAGCTGAATTGCTCACCATCTGAATTAAGCTCGGATTGATGTTGTACTGAGTTGCGCTAATCTCAGGAGTCTTGTACCTGCAGTTCGCAGGATTGGGAGTCTCATGATCCCAGATAGAAGTCTCATCAAGAACTGGTGGGTCAGGAGGATTAACAATTTGACGATCTCTTGGTTCCTCCATATGGTTTCTTTCTTTCCTTTGCTTTGTCTCTCGCCTTAAAGCTCGAAAAGTGCGTTCAATTTCTGGATCAAATTCTAGATTTCCAGCACTTGTAGAACGTCTCATGCAAGAGTAGTAGCACCTGAAAAGACGAAACCAATTAGATAGGTCTTGGAAACAATTTTGTAAAATCTAAACAATAAGAAATAATTAAACTGAACTTCAAATTGCTGCCTTCCCCGGCAGCGGCGCCAATTTGTTATTGTAGAATTCGGGGGGTTATCGTTCGCAGGGAAGGACTTAATTAAACACAAGTTCACTTATTATTCTCACTGTTCAGAAATGTCAAGAAGAATTTGATTTGTTTGTTTTTTTAACTAAAATTAACTAAATAGCAAATTAAAATGATGATTTAACAAATATAAATAAAAGCAATCCAAGAATCAGGGTTCTTCAGTGGTATTAACGAATGTGCAATCATTTGTGATATTCAACCTCATATCTTGCTAAAAACATTTCTCTAATGAATATGTTGATCTTTCCCAAGATACAACATATTACCCACAAAAACATATTATTGTCACTCCCATGATCAATTAACACATAATTGTAAGTTATTCAAGCCCAAGAAATACATGTCTCATAACTCGCATATTAATCTCCCAATTGAATAATTGAATTACGTTCGTCGTCTCATTTACTAGAATCATAAATCATTTCCCAATTCATTACAATCCCTAAAATTACAACCTAGGGTTCATGACTCCCTAAATTGGGTTAAGTCCTCAACAACGAATTAACAAGCATGAGATATCACATAATAAATTCACACAAACATGTTAACCACTGAATACTACCTAATTCCCAGATTTGGGAATTAGTTACCCATAATAATTGAAGAAAACAAAATGATATAAAGATATGAAACCATGTTTACAAAGATAAAGAGTAAGAAATTACAACTTTTAAGATTGCAAATAGGGCTTAGGTAGAATCCCTTCTTCCTTTGCTCCACTCTCTCTTCTTCTCTCTTTGAAAAAGATATGCCTCTCCTAAAAGCACCCCAAAAACTCCTCCATATCTCTTCAAAAACCTAATAATCATAATAATGATGTTTTTACAATGTTTCCTAAAATAAGTTGGGCCTTTGTAAAATTCGTACTACTGTTCAAGGCTGATTCTGGACTGCTACATAAGGCTGGTGACTGCTGGGCCGGTCTAGACTTGTAGATTTTCTCGATACCTTCGCGTGGGCTGTAATTTCGCCCCATTCTGATTCCTGGAACTCGAGATATGGCCCAAATAAGAATTGCTGCGCAGGCCCACCGTTAAATCCGAATTTCCACCTGATTTTTATCCAATTAAGCTCATTTTCTCCCAACTTTAGGAATTATTTATTACCTGAAATAAAACAATAAAATATAATCAAACTTACCCAATTATTTGCAAAATCCTATAATTATGAGAATAAAATCCTCTAAAGTGTATATAAATATACACTTTATCAACGACCGAAGGGGTCGAGGAGATATCAAGAGCAGGTTGAATGACACGAGGCCCGACAAAGGGGCCGAACGAAGAAGAGATAGAGATAGTACTGTGTTCACACCATTAAACACACCTATCTCGAAGATTCTCCATGAGATAAAGGGTAAACCTGGGTTTGTCAGGCCACCCAAGTTGAAGACCCCTGAGAATAGAAGAAACGACAGCAAATATTGTGAATATCATCAGGATAAAGGACATAACACTGACGAGTGTTACCACTTGAAGAAATTAATTGAGAGAATGATAAAAGACGGAGAATTAACCAAGTTTGTCGAAGATCTGAGAAACAAACTAGGACCGATAGAGAGAAAAAGAGAAGACAAGGAAGCCGAAGGATCTGAAAAGTACAGAGGCGAGGTCCGAACGATCTCCGGAGGAACCATACTGGATCGGGACAGCAAGTCAGCCCGAAAGAGGTATGCCAGGCAAATCTACAACCTGTACCAATCAACTACAGCCAAACAACCACTTCCGATTTCATTTACGGAGGACGATTTCGAAGATGTGATATGGCCACATGAAGACCCGCTCGTTATAAATCCGGTGATAGGGGAGAACAAGATCTGGAAAGTCTTGGTCGACGAAGGGAGTTCAGTCAACATCCTGTATCACCGGACCTATTGCAAAATGAACTTGGGAGGCGAACAACTAGAGCCATGCCATGAAGCACCGCTATATGGCTTCGGTAATCAACCTGTACCGATCGAAGGAACTATAACACTGAACGTCCTATTAGGGAAAGCACCATTCACAACGGTGAAAGAAGCGAAATTTTACGTTGTTAGAGTCGACAGCCCATATAATGGGATCCTGGGAAGACCGGCTTTATCCCTATTCCAGGCTGTATCATCTATCCCTCACTTGAAATTGAAATTTCCAACCGAACACGGGATCGAAGAAATGAGAGGCGACCAAAAAGCCGCACGAATCATTATGTTGGAAGACCTAGAGAAGGAAAAGGATGTCGAAATGACCGAAGCCGGGAAAAGAAGAAGAAATGAGGCCGAAGCAGGAGGCAGTCACCAACTACTGAATATCGAGTTGGAGAAATTTGGAGCCGACCTGTCAAATCCGATAGCCGAACCGGCTGTCGAAACCGAAGAAGTTGAATTATACGTAGGCCAAGCGGGGAAGATGATTCAGATAGGAAAGAACATGGAGCCAGAACTGAAGGAGAAAGTCATTAAAGTCATTAGGGAATTCCACGATGTATTTGCATGGAATCCCGAAGACATGCCGGGTTTGGATTCATCGGTAGCCAAACATTGTCTTAACGTCAAAGCCGAAGCCCAGCACGTGAAACAGAAAAAGAGAAATTTCGCAATGGAAAGACAGAAGGTCATTCAGGCCGAAGTCGAAAAATTGCTAGAAGCAAAATTCATTGAAGAGATAGACTACCCAGATTGGTTGGCGAACGTGGTTGTGGTGAAAAAGTCCAACGGCAAATGGAGAATGTGTGTGGACTACACCGACTTAAATAAGCACTGTCCGAAGGATCACTACCCTCTACCAAACATTGATCAACTGATAGATGCAACCTCAGAGCATCAAATACTCAGTTTTTTGGACGCCTTCTCAGGATATCACCAAATCGCCATGAACACCGAAGACATACCGAAGACAGCGTTCATCACACCTAACGGCACTTATGCTTACGTAAAAATGCCCTTCGGACTGAAGAACGCCGGGGCAACATTTCAAAAGATGATCAACAAGATGTTCAAAGCCCAGATCGGTCGGAACATGGAGTGCTACGTGGACGATATGATTGTTAAGTCCCTTTTCAGGGATCATGCCGAAGATCTGAGGGAATGTTTTGAAACGCTCAGAAGAAACAACATGAGGATCAATCCGAACAAGTGTACGTTTGGAGTAAATAGTGGGAAGTTTCTGGGATACATGGTTAGTGCCAGAGGAATTGAAGCCAACCCGGAGAAGATTAAAGCAGTCATTGACATGGAAGCACCGAAGACGATCAGGGACATTCAAAAGCTGACCGGACGACTAGCAGCCCTGAGGAGGTTCATTTCCCGATCGGCCGAGAAGGCCTTACCATTCTTTGAAGTGCTTCGGGGGTCCAAGAATTTCGAGTGGGGGCCAAATTGCCAAAAAGCATTCGAAGATGTTAAAGAGTACTTAGTGAAAGCTCCACTCTTAATGAGACCCGACCCGAAAGAAACATTGCAGCTGTATTTGGCTATAAACGACCGAACACTCGGAGCCGTGTTGGTCAAAGAGCATGAAGGGAACCAGCATCCGGTGTTCTATGTCTCTCACATTCTCAAAGATGCAGAAACAAGATATCCGAATGCAGAGAAGTTCGCCTATGGACTGGTAATGGCCGCAAGAAAGTTAAGGCACTATTTCCAGGGAAGGACGATCAAAGTTGTAACCGATCAGCCGTTAAAGAAAATCTTGCAAAGGCCAGAGGCATCGGGCAGAGTGGTCGCTTGGGCGATCGAACTGGGGGAGCATGATTTGGATTATACACCAAGAACTTCGATCAAAGCCCAGGCATTTGAAGATTTTATGGTAGAATGCTCATTCTCTGAACCGAAGGATTTGACCCCCGAAGAACAACTAATTCCGACGCCAGGAAAATGGAAATTATTCGTTGACGGGTCGGTCGCCAAAGAAAAGTGTGGGGCCGGTTTAATTTTAACAAGCCCAGAAGGATTCGAAATATGCCAAGCTATCAGGTTCACTTTCCTTTTAACGAACAATGAGGCCGAATATGAAGCACTTCTGGCAGGCCTAGATTTGGCGAGAAATTTGGAGGTTAAACACCTAAGAGCATTCAGCGACTCAATGTTGGTGGTAAAACATTTCACAGGAGAGTATGGACAAAAAGATCCCCGAACGAAGGCCTACGCCCTAAAGGTACGCGAGAAATCTTTGTTATTTGAATCATTCGAATTAAATCAGGTAGCAAGAGAAAACAACAATCGGGCGGACGCTCTATCAAGGTTAGCCTCGGCAGAAACCCAAAACCTCAATGGGTCAATTTATCTGACCGAAGTAAAGACTCCTTCGATAGACAAAAAGAAATGCATGGAAATTCACCAAGGAACCAACTGGATGACCCCAATCAGAGCATTCCTAGAGAAAGGGACTTTACCACTCGAACGAAGGGAGGCACAAAAGGTAAAACATCGATCGGCCAATTATACTATGGTTGGAGGCCGTTTATTCAGGAGATCGGTGACGCAACCCCTTCTTCGATGTTTAAACAAAGATGAACAGGTTTTAGCCCTCGAAACAGTTCATGAAGGAATTTGTGGAGAACATCTAGCAGGAAGATCTTTGGCCCTCAAAATTTTAAGGCAAGGGTTTTTCTGGCCAAAAATGAAGGAGGACGCGACCGAATATGCCAAAAGATGTATGCAATGCCAGTTATTCAGCACTATACCGAAGCAACCACCCGAAGAGATGTCCCCAGTCCTCAGCCCCATTCCATTTGCTATGTGGGCGGTCGATATTGTAGGGATTTTGCCCACCAGTACCAAACAAACCAAATACTGCATTGTGGCGATCGACTACATGACCAAGTGGATAGAAGCCCGACCACTTTCATCCATTACCGAAGAAGCAGCAAAGAAGTTCATGTTAGAACAAGTAATATTAAGATTCGGTATCCCTATGGTATGTGTATCGGACAACGGAACCCAATTCATCGGAAGCAAATTCAGAAAATTTTTAGCCCAATTCGGGATTCGGCAAAAATTCAGTTCGGTCGGACATCCCCAGGGAAACGGGGCGATCGAAGCTGCAAACAAAATTATTTTCGACGGAATAAAGAAAAGGCTGGGTGAAGCCAAAGGGCTTTGGGCCGAAGAACTGCCATGGGTTCTGTGGGCATACCGAACGACACCAAGGTCATCAACAGGAGAAACACCCTTCAAATTAGCTTTCGGAACAGACGCTCTTTTGCCAGTCGAAGTTTGCCTAGAGTCTTATCGAACACAAGTTTTCAACATAGAGACGAACGAATGTGGTCTCCGAGCGAATGTAGACTTGCTTGAAGAAGAAAGGGAAGCAGCTCACCAAAGGAACTTAAGGTACCAGCTTCAAGCAGCACAACATTATGATTCGGGAGTGAAAAAGAGATCATTCCGAATCGGAGACTTAGTGCTTCGAGAATTGGCAACATCAATGCCAACAAAACAAGGCAAACTTATGCCCAACTGGGAAGGCCCTTATGTGGTAAGCGAAGTGGTTCGTCCGGGCACTTACAAGTTAGCTCATTCGGACGGCAGCTTGATTAAGAACACATGGCACGCTGCTCGCCTTCGCCGTTTTTACCAGTAAGCTTACTGGAAACATTTTATTATCCTTTTAAATTTGTGGTTTAATGCAAGTTATCTTTTGAATTCCCTAAGTAAGCATCGATCTGTAAAACCATGCGAGACCCACATGATCAATAACAGATTGTTCGCTACATTTTTTCTACATGCCATAATTAAGTAAAATGGACCCATGTTTGGGGCCGACCAAGTAAAACATGCGCCCCTCTAACTTGTTTCTAGTGTTCAAATACACTCTGATTTAAGTTACCAATACTTGACATATCCAAATTCGGGGCCGACCGAACGAATTTTGGACCTTCACAAAAATGTCCTAGTATTTAAGTGGTTTTTCCACTCATTAAGTCCGGGAGGAAATATTTTAACCGACCAAACGGAACTTAAATCCTTTACAAAAACCCCTTAAAAACTGGGGGCAGCTAGGTTACGACCGAAGACGCACAACATGCTAGGTTACGACCAAAGATGCATAAAAAATGAAAAATTATGCGAAGGCAATTGAAAGCCGAAGACGCATAAAAAAGGAAAAAATTATGCTAAGGCAATTGAAAGCCGAAGAGGCATAAAAAATGAAAATTTATGTCAAGGCAATTGAAAGCCGAAGACGCATAAAAAAGGGAAAAAATTATGCTAAGGCAATTGAAAGCCGAAGAAGCATAAAAAATTATTGAAAACTAAGATGCTAAAGCAAAAACCGAAGATGCGTAAAAATTATGCTAAGGCAGAAAAGGCTAAAACGCATTAATTTATGTCAAGACAAAAGCCCGAAGGCACCAATTCATAAACCGAATGTGAAAATTACAAAGCCCGAAGGCCATAAAATAAAGATAAAGCTACTCCATTGAAGGCTCATCAAGCGGCTCATCTTCTCCCGAAGAAATAACTTCAGGGTCATCAGACTTTTCTCTACCCACTGGATCGGTCATACCCATTGCAGTGTCAAGCAGTTGGGTATGATCAAAACCAAGTGAATGGGCCTTCACCACAGCATCATCGTAACCCATCTGATAGCATCGTTCTTCCGTTAAAAGAAGCTGCTTATGCAGTTTCCGAGCAGACTTCCTTGATTGCTTCAGCTGGGTGTTCCTCCATTCGATGCGCCTCGAGCTTGTGGCCTTCAGCTTCTCCAACTCATCCTTGAGGGCATCCCTTTCGGACCTTAGAGCCTCAGCCTGGCCAGTGACCCTATCCAATTCGGTAGAAGAGTTCCGAAAGTTCTCCTCGGCTCTGACCGCCCTCACTTCGGTCTCTTCTAACCGTTCGGTCGCCACAGCTGACCAGGCAGCGCCCTGAACACAAACATGGAAAATGTTAAAAAATTCTCTAAGGCAAGTATGTACATACGAAGGAAAAGAAACTTACCATAGAAAGAAGGGTCATCATTTCAGTATAAGCTTCAACATTATTCAGCTTGGAAATAGTTGGTCGATCGGCCGGGAGAACGAGGCCACGACACAGATCAGGACCCACATTCTTTGATGAAGAGGGAGCTGGGACAATAATCTGGTCGGTCTCCAAGACACTCCATTGAGGAGAATACACTTTTAATTCTGTATTCTCCGACCGAGGCCTCTTCTTCGGTTCCACAGGAGTACCCTCCGGGACTGATTCTCTAGGAGGCGAAGAAGTAGGTGGAGTAATAACCAAGCTATTTTCCCCTTGATCAAGAGCCAAGGTTTCCACCCCTTCGACCTGCTTAACAGCATTTGCTTCGGCCGCCAGAGCAGCAGCGGCTAGGTCGGCCGCCTTCTTCCTCTTCCGTTCCAGAATATCCAATCGAGTTGTCACTATACAAGACAAAGAAGAACATTATATACAGGTTAAAGGCAATAAACAAGAGTTATCATACTTTCGGAAAGATAAATTGCAAAAGAAAAGAAGAAAAGAACGGAAGAATGTTACCATTACCCCAAAGACCGACCAACCAGTCTCCATCCCTACTATCCGACAATGGTACCTTGTCCATAACAAGGTCACACAGTAATCGGTAGTCATGCTTATCCGCCGCCGTAAGTTCGGGATAAACAAACCTCGTGGGATCGACCACCTTCCAAACACCGAACTTCTCCAACTTCGGGCCGGAAACAAAAACCCATTTAATATGAGCCTCCTTATTGTTTGAGTTCGTATACGACCAGTCGGGCCTACCCACTCGCCGAGCAATGGTGTAGAAACCCTTACTCTTCGGATTCCGGCGAAGCTCGTAATGATGCCAAAACAGAGACGTCCTTGGAGTCACTTTACTGGCCATGCATCGAGCTTGAAAAGTATTCACATGAATGAAACTATTCGGGTCTAGCTGACCGATAGCGATGCCCGACTGCTTCAAGACGCTCTTCAAAATACGCAATATGGGCAATCGAAAGCCACATTTGAATGCCGCTTCGGATATACCCGTGGCGAACCCTCCCCCACAGATAGCTGCAACTTGGGGATTTTGCCAAATCCTATCATTCTTCCTCGGGGCGAAGAAATACCATACGTATTTCAGTACACAATAAGTCGAGCAGAAATGCTCTATATCGTCTTCGGTCAGCTGAGAAGGACGATTGGCGGCCGGATACTCTATGGCGTCGCTAAAAGGAGAAGAGACCGAAGGATCTGTACCTTCATTTGACCGGTCCATATCCCTGCATTCGGAAATGTCGAGATTAGCCATGTACTCGAACAAAAATGAAAATAATCGAAAGTAAGGAAAAGATCGAGTACAGAGGGCTAGGACCGGCCAAGAATCCCTACCATCTAAAGTGATTCAGACTCACGACAGTCCGAAGAGCACCCGACAGATTCAAATATCCCGAAGGATTTATCATTCCTAAAACAATTGATCAATTCTAGAAATCCTAGCGAAACATGCGAATAAGGGCAAAGGGACACTAACACGCCTGTTTCTTATAAAGAACACATGTAAGATAATGCGTATACTCACATATGTATGTCTAACAGATACTTACATACAAAAACTTACATATATATTCAAGAACACATATTCAAGAATGAAAAGAAACGACATACAATTAGTTGGAATGAAGAGTATAGAGACTTACTGTTCTGAAGATTGCTGATAAGATCGATTTCCCGGGGATAAAACGCTTGAATGTGAACGTCAACCGGAATCGGAGAATCAAAAGAAAGCGAGGACGAAACGACGGCTCCAATGGTTGCTAAAGCTTTTCTCTAAAAAGACTATTTTTCTCTGAAAATATGAGGGCGTATGCGTAAAGGGGAAAAGAAAAGAGGTGAGGGATTAATAAAGGGAGTTAGACGGTTGGATAATTGGCGTTTCAAATTCAACGGTTGAGATTGGGGCGTGAATCTTGAGAAAAGGCAGCTGTCAGTCATAAAGGGACACGACTTCCCAAGAAAAAACTAGACCTTGTCCTTCGTTCTCATTATCCAAATAATATAACCGAAGGCCAACTCAATTTTTAATTATTGTCCTAAAAGGTTATTTTGGGCGTCCGAACGAATGTTCCGAAGAAGGGCGAAGGCATTAAATTTTCTTTTTAAAAAAAAGTAATGACGGGCGATCCGAAGGGGATATTCCAAAGAAAGACTTAGGCTTTAGCCTTCGTCCTGAGGATTACTCCGAACGAAGCCTATGGACATGTTAGAGGTCCAATCTCTTAATGGGCCGAACCATTAGCCCAACATTAAGCCCAAGGAATAAAACAACCTGTTCTCCATTTACAGTCACATGACTGTCAGTGGCCGACCGTGGCCATGATGAAAGGTTTTTCACCTTTAAACGGTCACATGGTCCATGATCCAAAAGAATATTTGATACTCTGGAAAGCAGATCTACATCTCAACAACTGCAAGGAAAATAAGTATAAAAGGGGGTAAGATTGTTCATAAAATCAATAACTACACACACAACTATACAGATTCTCTACGTTCAAATTACCTTACAAAAAACCGACTAACTTATTCTCACACCGGAGGTGAATCGGGGGGCTCCACCCTCGCATTCTCTTTCTGCAGGTCCTACCGAACGAAGCCTGGGAGAAAACTGGTCGTAACAGAAGGTAACGTTATTTTAATTATCGTTTTGAAGAGAGACGCCAAATGATTTGGCGTTTGGTGGGCGGATGGGTTGGGGGAGGAGGTGGGTTTGATTTTTTTTTTTCCTTATGAAAACCAAACACTATCTAGTGTTTCAAGTTAAGAAATAAAAAAAAAGAAGTAACGCTAAACGCATCAGCGTTTATAGAAAAAAAACAAAAACGCTATCTTAACATGTGTTATGGAGTGATATTTGAGGTCAAAATTTTAAGTTGTTATATTTAAGATCATTTATATTTAAATTGTGATATATGAGACCAATTGTTATATGAGAATGATGTACCTTACCTCAGGTATTTTCCCTGAGATGTTTCCATAAAATCAAGAAAAATCATATGGGTAATCTAGTTTTCACAAAAATGTTCCTACGGGCCATTTATTTTATAAGATTTTATAAAGAAGTAAGGTAAGTACCTTAGGTAAGTTCCTGAGGTAATCTCAGGAACATTATTCTCTTGTTATATTGTTATCTCAGGAGACTTACCTAAGGTTATGGTGTAAATAGCTGTGGCATTTTTGTAAATATTAGTAACTTTCTAAAAAAATCATGAAATTACGATTGTACCCTCGTGCATCAATATGGAGAATTTTAGTTACCTAACATCAAACCCTATTTAAATTGGAGAAAAAGGACCCGGAGATCGATCTCAGGGAACTTTTCTAAAGATTGTTGAAAAAATACTTTATATTTGATTGGGCCAGCAGGGCTAATTAAAAAAAATTTGCTTTTACAAAAATGCCCTTCTTATAAAAATTCTGATTTACATGTAAAATTCATGTATCTTTGAGAATTTACCTGAGATAACTCCCTAACCTCTTTAAATTGTGATATTTAGAGTGATATACATGCTCAACTTTTTTATTTATGATATTTGGGACCAATTGTTTTGAAATGTTGGGGGTCTTTTCTCAATTTTTTACCGCACTTGAAAGGAACATGTAATCGAGTATTTTAATACAGTTTCAGACATGTAACCAGCTTTTACAAATCTCACATTTTAGGTGAATTTTCTGCTTTTAGTTTCCATTGTATCATATATGTATCTCATTATATGTATGTAGGTATATTTATAGTATCAATTTGTCACTGCATATGACTTATTTTCTCCATCTATTTCATGATATGCATTTGCTACAAGGATCTGTGTCTCTCTTTTAGGGTTTCATTTTGAAAGATTAAATTTTAGGAATTTTATAATATTCAATTTATATGTGTATGTGTTGTATTAATGATTGATCTCTGGCTGCAATTGAACTTCATTCTCATTTGATTATAGTGTTTACATTGAACTTCCACTTCACTAAAAAAATTTATCAACTTTGTAAGTTTGTCTCTTTTGGTTTTTAACTCAAGTGATTGCTAGTCAGGACTCAAAATTGTTCATAGGATATACGATAAGTCGATATCTAGAAATGATGGGATATCTGCTTGCTTCAACTTTAAGCTTGACACTGATGATGTTATTGTACAGTTGAGCTGGTTTAGATTTACAGTTTGGGAGGGATGCGGCAATGGCTCTTTATAAGCAGAGTAGTGAGTTGTTAGCGGAAAGAAGGGTATTGATTGGTCCAGATAATAAATCTGTTGATAATGATTATGGCCAGAGGGCCATACGCAGGCGGAAGTTGGGTCGGTTTTCTGGAAGAAAGCTTTTGTTTTGGGTTTTTTCAAGTGCTACATTAGTCTCAATCTGCTTAGCAGTTTTTGGCTTGAAGATAATTCTTCATGGTGAGTTATAAGATAATGTGCTTCCGTCCACTATAGTATTTGACTAACACTATGTGATGGACTCATACCTTATATATATATATCTATGTAAGGAATCTAGACTTGGATTTGCAGCTATTTATAATTTTTGTATAACATAGAGCTGAGGTTAAAGGGAATTTTCACTTTGTATTTCATAAACGCCTTCTTCCTTCCTTACGGTTTACATATTTATGAGTTGTTTTTTATATACATTTTTATATGGTAATCATAGAGAATGGAAATATATGATCTTTGCACCCAAAAAATGTAACTCACGAGTCCTTATGGTTCTTAGCTTTAAATTTTGGTCATTGTACAACAAGCTAGATTTTAGAACTACCATATCTATTATTTTTTTAAAGTTATACCTTTTTGGAATATGATAAGAATCCAATAGTTAATCTATCTATTTACGTTCTTTTAAATTCATCAATTTAAAAATTCAAATGTTTCTCTGAATAATTTATATACTGCTTGCAAGCATGATGTTAACTTATATATTCAGGTGAAACGACTGATCTAGTTTCTTCTGCGGAAGAAGTACAAAAATTACTGACAGACAGGCCAAAAAAAACACCTCGTCGACCACGTAAGTTTTTGTTTTACGATGTATTTCATATGATTTATGCTGGATGAGTTTGATTAACTGCTTTGTTAAGAAATCATTTTGATTGTCCGGACATCCATAGGTGTTGGCAATTACTTTCTTTTCTATAATAGTATGTTTTGTTGCTGCACCAAAGTTCCACTATACTAAACTTCCAAATAATTAATTAAATTCAACATATGCTTTGTAAGAATGACATTTTAGCTATCTGATCCTGATGATAATTCTGACAATATAATATGATTTTTGTTGACCGAGAAGCATCTTATATTTCATCTCACAAGGTCTATAAAGGAGGGCCCCTTTACATACAGTATTAGGCTTTAATCTACATAACGAAAAGGATTTAATAAGCGAAACTACAACTCCCACCATCAAGGCTACTAAATATTACTTTAATCGGTTATTATGATACTCTAGTGTCGTCTGGTAATTAATATCATAAGTTTTGCACACGTATATAAGAAAACTAATTTTTTAAGTTTTCATCTTGTTAAAAGTTTAATAAAATTGTAAAATGTCCCTCCACATCTTGAAATAGGCAACCTGTCTGTTGGCTATCCAGCAAGCAGCCAAAATTAGGGTAAAACATTATACTCTCACAATAAGGGTATTGCGCCAAGAGCATCAGTTGGACTGTCTTGGCCTAACACAACCTATCTAGAAGACTATAACTCTAAGTACACTTTGAATTAGACCAAAGCCTTATAAATACAATATCTTGTTAGAATTATTCAAAATAAAGGATGGAGAAACAGAGAAAGAAGAAACGAGGAAAGTTCCATAAACTATAGTTGTAATACTCATCTATGTATTACTAAAGTTTTATATATAGTTGAATTGATAAACTAGAAAAGTACTACCTTAAACTAGGAAATAAGAGTAGATTAGAAAGCTATCTAAATTACCCTTACGAAATGAAAGGTAGTTTATAGTATCATATATGTTTAGCATATTTCACCCACTCTTTTGATGTGAGGCTTTAGTATGAGATGTTTCTTGCCGATAAATGTTGATAGAAATATCGGCACCCTATTGCGAGAAACTCCCACTAAATTATCCGGAACCTCTGCAAGTTATTATGTAGATTGACAGCATTTTGTAGTTATAGACATAGTTGTACGCTAGTTTATTATTAAATTATTATTAGTTACTATATTGTAACTTGTTTCTGCAAAATTTTCATTGTAGTGTTTTTCATTTTTTAGATTGATACATTTCTGTCAACAGTAATCTGTTTGTATTCAATCACAGAAGTTTGCCAGTTATTGTGAAAATACCACTTGCAGTTTGTGAAATATCACTTTTGTTATTTTTATATAGTTTTTGCCTTTTGTTGCTTTTAAGAAGATTCTAATGACATTTGAATCATTGCTCCATTTGTAATGTTTCAGGATTTGTTCCATGCAAGGTTGGATTACTAGATTCAGTTAATGATATTGTAGAGCCCAAGGAATTCACCAATTTTGCAAATTTTTCATTGCAATTTGTAGATAGAGAGGAAAGTTCCCTGAATGATTCTTCTTACCCTAGATTCGGAGGACATCAAACTCTTGAAGAAAGAGAGCAATCTTTTTTTGGAGAAAACCAAAGAATTTATTGTGGTTTTGTCAAAGGACCAGAAGGGTTCCCTAGCACTGGATTCGATCTGGACAAGAAGGATAAGGAATACATGAGTACTTGCATTGTCGTGGTATCTTCCTGCATTTTTGGAAAGTCAGACTTTTTGAGGAGGCCTACAAGCAAAATGGTAATAATTTGCATATTTTCTGATTCTGAAGTATATGCAACATCTCTGGATAAGGTATAGAATATTTGGTTGATAACTGCAACAATTGATTGCATATCACCAATGACAGTCATGATAGCACTTGACATATGTCGTTAATCACCTCATGGCTTCTATTAATTGTTTGTACTTAACACTATAGGATAAAAACCTAAAGTTGAATCAGCCTATTTTATAATGCAAAACTCCTTGAATGCATTCCAATATACTTTCTTTAAACAAAACACACTGAAATGTTTTCAGATATTAAATTCATTATATTGAACTAGGTGGTTTTATGTCACTTTGTATAATTTTATTAAATATTCTGCAGGTAATTTAATGATAACATAAATTGGTGCTTTGTGTTAAAGTATAATGTTTGGTTCATAGATGTGGTGATGGGTTCTAGTTTTGCACACCTCTTCCGTAATAGGTTAAGAGTGCGTGTACCTGATTGGAGGGACTACTATTATGTAGAGCCCTGTCTATTAGATACAACTCTTCATCGTGTTGCGGACATTGCCTAAGATGCAAAATTATATATGTGCAACATGTTGGCTGTTGCTATCATCTGAATGAGGGCTTTATTTATTTTACCTATAAAAATGTTAACTTCGATCATAATTGAAACAATACACAAATATTTCTATGGTGTAGGAATATTTATCATCCCATTGGAATATTTTTGTTGTTGTTACTTTCCATATTTGGTGTTCTTTACAACTTTATCCATCAGTATTAGCACTGTGATAAGTGATCATATATGATCATAGTGTGATTGATGTTGAATTTGCTTGTTACAGATTAGTGACTATTCCAAGAAGAATGTTTGCTTTGTGATGTTTGTTGACGAGCAGACCCTCTTGAAACTGAAGTCCGAGGGAAGTGCTCCTGATGATGGTGGCTATGTTGGGTTATGGAGAATAGTTGTTGTAAGGAATTTGCCATACGAGGACATGAGGAAAACTGGAAAGGTGCCGAAATTTTTATCACATCGCCTCTTTCCTTCTTCTAGGTGATCCTTGCTCCATCCTTCTCTCTATAGACCTTAGAGCTTATTTGTGTTCTGTAAACATGTTGTCGACTTCTTTTCTTAATGATTTCCCTTTTATATATTCTTTCAGGTATTCTGTTTGGCTTGACAGCAAGTTGCGACTTACAACTGATCCACTGCTGATCATTGAATACTTCTTGTGGCGGGCAAGATCAGAGTATGCAATCTCAAATCATTATACTCGCCACTGTGTCTGGGAGGAGGTCCTCCAAAATAAGCGTCTAAATAAATACAATCACACAGCCATTGATGAACAGTTCAACTTTTACCAGTCTGATGGTCTTACCAAATTTGACCCTCAAGATCCAAATACTCCTCTTCCAAGTTGTGCGTGTCACCAATGTCTTTTACCCACTTTAAAAATTAATTATAATTTTGACCTGCAATTTATTGCAAAAATCTCTTCTGATTCTGTTTATGATGTTTCTTTACAGATGTACCTGAAGGATCATTTATAATCAGGGCACACACACCAATGTCTAACTTATTTTCATGCTTATGGTTCAATGAAGTTGATCGTTTCACATCACGAGATCAACTGAGCTTTGGATATACATTCTTGAAACTGAAGAGAATGAATCCTCATAAAGGACTCATGCTTAATATGTTCAAGGTAATGTACCTTCTCCAAAGCCACTCTTTTCTAGATGTGTTTGTTGCTCGTGATTAACATGTTATATAACTGGAAAATAATACCTTGGTGCTTATCATTATAACACCCTGTGTTTGAACATATATATATTTTTAATTCTTCAAGTAAATAGAAAGAATAATGTATTGGAGCTGGCTCGGTAAGATTCTTGTGCACACAACACAACAATTTGGTTTAAATACTCCAACTTTATTTTAGAGTGAAGTTAATTGTAACTTGCAGTTTGCATCCTGTAGCTTTGCGTGCATCTTATTTTAGTTACAGAACTTCCAACTGTAACACTTAGCTTCCCATAACTTAAAAACTGGCTACTTTTGGCATCCACCTGGCCTTTTCGGTCCATCTTAGTCGTTAACTGGTAGGGGAATATTAGTCATTAGCTTACCCGATTTTCTGACTTGTATATTAGAAAAGTAGCTAAATGATACTTTCAGAAATTCTTATTGGCTAAGACTGCTCTGTACTCCCACAAATAGGTTTGACATCTATCTAGCTGGCGTTGCACAATGACATTGACATTCGAAAAAGTAACATAATGCTGATAAGTTCAATTACCATGTTATTTCTTTAGTCTAGGCCTAATGCTTCTTGCTCAACTCATCTAAGCGCAGTTTTCATGAAATTGGAGGTTGATTTCGTTAAACAACAGATACCCTATACTGTTGGCGACTCTGAAGCTCGAGTATGTATTGGAGGTTTGTTGGGGTGACAGATTCTCACAGGACCTAGAACTCGACTCTATTATCGACACAGTTATAGAGACAAGACCGAAAATGACACGACACAACTCGATTAAAACCCAAATATGAGACTAAAATAACTTGTTAATAAAGATATAATACTCTAAATTTTATATGCATATATATACACATTCATTTTTTAAAATCAAATTTATGGAAGTTTTAAAACAAGAGATTAACACATTTACAAACACCAACACAATCCAAAACCTGAAATTGTCGGTAGTGGAGTTCTCTAATTACATGTTAATGATATGTATGCAGGACTGTGAGCGCAGATCACTTGCAAAGTTATTCCACCATAGAGTTATATCACCTCCTTGATGCAATTGATTCCTTTTGGTATCTAATACACACCACATAAGGTAAAGCCATGACGCCTAAAACTTATATATAATTTTCTTTACTGTCTCCATCTTTCACAGGGGTAAACATGTCTGTTCCATCAGTTTTTGTTGTCAATATATTATGGGTTTTACATATATCTTCCATAATTATTCATCTTTTAGTAATAATGTGAGTAGCTTTTGGATCAACTACAGGAATATACGGACATAACTCTCCTGTATGACGCATGGAGTAGAATCCGTAGGTGTTCTGGGGGGAAAGCAGGACAATCTTTCATATATGGCTCTCTCTGGACCTTTTTGCATATCTTGTGAGAAACATTTGATAATCGAGATGATGGTTCCTCAGTGTAATTGCTGGTGGGCAGGTTTTACTTGATTCGTTTTACCCTCACAAACATGGACTCGGAATCAAGTTCAGAGCAATACCCACCATGAATATAACATTAGTGTAGATTCCATTCTAATCAAAAAATATTCTAGAACTTGCCTATATATTGTAGACATTACCACCCTTGTACCTTAAAATTTTGAAAGCATAGAAAGATGGGTTCCTATTTGGTTGTCGTAAGACAGCTACCAATAAGCCTTGAATTTAACATGCCCATCTGGTTGTTTTTAGGTGCAGTCCTAGTGATCTGTTTGTGTGAATTGGTATATAACGATGAATTATATGTTAGCATACTGTTCCAAAGGTCATGTAGCCTAACCAATGTTGGTGAGTTGGTGATCACGATCAAAGTTGCTTCACAAATTTCATTAATTTTAGTGATGTAGATGATTCAGCATAGTCATAGGCTTCTGTACTGTGTTGCTTAAAAGCATACAGCATGATATGTTATGAAATATCTACGAGCTATTAAACGAATAACCTTCCACAATGTTGATGAGGAATCATGTATTTTTAATATTTCATAACCTTTTAGAGGTTCTCCTCTTTACATCAAATTGCATCCACCTCCAAGTAAGATGGTACAAGTATATTTATAGAGGATCCCCTGTGGGTCCCTTCCTAACCACCTTTACTTGGGGAGTAAGCTAATTTCTATTTACAAGTTTGGGTTTCAGGGCCCATTAAGGGATTGGTTACATTTGGACCTATCTACAATCTAAGCCTAATTGGGCCTAACTACCAACTATCATTATATGTAGTATTTTACCTAATATTCATGGCCCAACATTTGTCCCCCCCTTTATTTCGAGCAATATCTTTAAATTTGTCTTTTGTTGTTATTATTGTTAATCTTGTTTATTATGTGTTTATTTTTATTTATTATTTTCTCTTTCTTTTTTTTTTCTTTTTTTTTTTTTGAAAATTTGTCTTTCTGACTTCTTTGAGTGTGCACGTGTGGAACCTTATTTATAAATATCTTATGTTTATTAGTCCGTGTGTTGTAATTGGGAGCAACTGTTCGAATTTCAAGATCTTCTAATCAAAGGTTCATAAGTTTCTCTTCCGTTTCAAGAGGTAAGTCATTTTTAAAGACCTTCTTTTTACAATTCTTGTCCTCTTTTCTTTCCATCATCGTGATATTTTGTGTGTGTTTTCTTTGTATTATTGTAATTATGTCTGGTACTTGTTCTTCTTCGTCCTCTCGTACTGTTTATTCTAAGAACCCTGGTAAGCAAACTGTCAAGGAGGAATCTTTGGAGTCGATTGTAAATCTCGACCATTTAGAACTCCCTGATTCTATGTCTGTCCAATCTCTAGGATTTCTAGACGACATTGATGTCGGGGTTTTGCCGGAGCCTGAACCTGAACCTTTGAGTCCTAACACCCTCGCTTTGCGAAACGAGGTTGTTAGATCTGCAAAGGAATTAGGTGTCAAGGAATTTGCTGATAAACCGAGTTTAAGTTATACCAGTGTATTTGCCGATCAGCCGATTGATTGTGAACCCTTGGGTTCGTGGGTTGATCTTAAGAATGGTTGGAGATGTGCTGTTCCGAAGCGTGAGGATCCGGTTTGGTTTATGCCGGAGTTTGGGATGCATGGAATTCCCCTTATTTATTTTGAGTATGGATTGCGACTACCTATGCATCCTTTCCATTTGGCTGTTTATGAAGCTTTGGAATGTGGAATTGTGCAATTGTCTCCTAATTCCGTGGCGCAAATGAGTGGTTTTATAGCTTGGTGCGCCGAACTGAGACGCATTCCGACCTTACGGCTGTTTTTCTCTATTTATAACATTAAGCATTCTCAAGGGCAAGTGTACTTCGATAAAAGAGTGGGGCGGTCTAAGCTTGTTAACGCGAAGTCATCTAATTCAGGATATCATGGGAGATGGTTGTATTTCTACGGTCCTGATTTGGAGTTTGTCAGCCCGTGTGGCAAGATATCGCAGGAGGCCGTGGATAGGTTACTCTGTATGGAAAAGTATGATAGTGATTTTTTGGATGGGTTTCAGGGCAAGAGCTCGTTATATACCCCTAAGCAACTTAAGAATCCTCGATTCCTGGAGGAACATGATCGTAATATTTATTTTAACTATACATGATTATTTATTTATTGTTTGACATATCTGTTTGTTTTACTTGTTGTATGTTTGTCGTTCGTGTCTCACTTGTCTTATTTTGCTTTTGGTTATATAGTTGCAGGAGAATCTTTAAAAACTATCCTGTTCAGTGGGTTGAAGGAGAAGATGGATCGGGCCTTGATGTTGCTGGCGAAGCAGTCCGCTGCTGGTAAGGTTGTTTCTAGTAGGTCTTCTGGTGGGAATGTATCAGCTAAACAAGGTACTGGTGTTCCCAAAGTGGTGAATTGTCCTGAGGTTGAGGTTGCTAAGGGTAGTGGGGTTAATCCCGAGATCACTGATTTGACTATTAATGACGATGGAGGGCTTCGAGAGAAAAAACGTCTTCGAGAGCGTGAGGCTAGAGCACCTCGCAGGTTGGTTTTGAGGAGATGTGATATCCCTGGTCAAGATAACGTTGAGAAGCCTCTTGGAGCTAAGGATGTCGCCAATCTGCCACCCATTTTACAGCCCTCCGAGCCTCTTTCTTCCGTTCATGTCGAAGTCTCTCCTCATCAACGTTGGACTGTTGGACCAAACGCTCCTGTTCAGGTGTTTCAGGTTTTTGATCTTCCACAGGATATTAGCTCTTATACAGACAAGTCTCGTTTGGAAATTGCCGAGAGATGTTTGACTCGTGGGGGTCGGGTAATCTTTTTCTCCCCCCCCTTTTTTCTCTTTTTTTTTTCCGTTGTTTTAATTGTTTTGTTCATGAATTTATTGTTTTATAGTTTCTGTCTGACTTGACGCATATCGTGAACGCCTACAAATCTGATGCTGATTTTCGTGGAGGTGAAAGGCTTAACCGAGAGTTATCGGAGGTCAAAGCAGAGAAACTTGAGGCTGAGAAGAGGGCTGCGGAAGCCGAGCAGAGAGAGGTGGAGGCAGCCAAGAAGAATTTCAATGATAAGACCAAGTTGATGGAGGAGATTCGTGTGTCGAAAGATAAAGTGACCCTGTTGAATGAAGAGCTTGTAAAGGTTAGGGCTACCTCTGATTCCGAAGAGAAGAAACGTGATGATCTTGAAAAGGAGTTGAATCATGTCCGAAGTGAACTAAAGAAATTTGGGGCCCAAAATGCTGCATTGAAGGCGGATGTTGAAAAAGGTGTGACAGATGTTGCGAGGGCTCTAGGTGTTGGGTATGGATATTGTTATAGTCGCCTGGCATTCTTTTGATGATTATTGTTCCGACCTTGCCAAGACGATGCCCGAGTCCGGTGTTGACGAAGGAACGCCGAAGTCTACTTGAAGGCGAGGTATGCCTCGTTATGATGTAACTTTTTATGAATTTATTTGTTGAACTCGTTTCCTTTCGCCAGGGTATGCCCTGAGTATTTGTTATCTTAACTTTTTACCCCAGCTTTATGTCGGGCTTGAACTTTGGTTTTATTGGGGTAGTTTCTAACTTTATCTTTGATGTCTTAAATTATAGTTTCCCAACTATTTAGATTGTTCTTTGTGATGAGTCAGTAGAATTGGTTTTGTTATTTCTTGGGTAGTTCTAGGATTCGATAAATGAGGGATGTTTATTTATGGCTCTTAATATCATGGGATCTCGTAAAGGTAAAGCTTCATCCTTTTATTTATTAAGGCTCTTTTCTCCAGTTGTTGTATTCTTTCTTAGCTCGTAAGCTTGGCGTTCTTATTGAAAAAATTTATATGTTAGGACGAATTGAGTGGAAATACTTGAGAAAATTTTCTTTAGAGACTTTGCTTATGTCCAAGACTTCAGTTTGGTTTACTATATGCTAGGGTCACTATTATTAATTTTTCTTGCGTTGATCTTTGGTAACTGGCCTCCGTTTTTTGGCGTATTAGCGATGTTTGCTTTTAGGCCTTTATGTTTACCAAAGTTTCTGATGTGTTAATAATATTTACCATTTGGTATTTATTCAAACAAGGCTTTTATGAACCTATTAGGGTCATAAGAACCAAAAAAAAAAAAAATTAGCAGCTTATCATGGATTTTCCATAGGCTTTGCGTATTGACATCATTACATTTAGATAGCAAAACACTAAGAGACTGTAGCAAGAACAATTTTATTAATAAGTTAATGGGGGCCTAAGTAAGGATCTCATATCAACCCTTTTTTACTTAGGCCAAAAGTTTAGGTGGAAATTGATGACTTGTTCTTATACAAAAAGACATAGCAGCATTACTGATAAAACTTTTTAAGATGGATTCCGTTCCACGTGTTCTTGATGGGCTCGCCATTGAGATGTTCAAGCTCATACGTCCCGAGGCTGACAACCTTTTTGATTTTGTATGGACCCTCCCATGGAGCCGTGAGCTTTCCAACCCGTGTTGGCTGTGATGCAGCCGCCTCTCGAAGCACGTGGTCATTAACTTGAAAGCTCTTTGTCTTGACTTTTTTGTCGAAATACTTTGCTGTTTTGCTCTGGTATTTAATTGATGCTGTCTTAGCGTTGTCTCGCGTTTCCTCTGCAAGGTCGTTGTCAAGGTACAAGCCTTCGATTGAGCTCACTGGATCGAAGACCTCGATTCGAGGTGATCTGAGACTAACCTCAACAGGTAGTACTGCGTCCGTTCCATATGCCATTTTGAAAGGGGTTTCCCCCGTGGAGGTACGCGGAGTTGTGCGATATGACCAGAGTACATTAGGGAGCTCGTCGACCCAACATCGAGGAATTTCATCAATTCTTTTCTTTATACCTTGGAGAATTGTGCGGTTAGTAACCTCGACCTGCCCGTTGATATGCTTAATTTTCAGCTCAGTGTGCGCTTTTTCAAACTTTTCTCCCACAAACTGGGTACCATTATCAGTAACAATAATCCTTGAAATTCCAAAGCGAAACACAATGTACTCCATGAGAAATTCTATCATTTCTTTTTCTCTGATCCTGGCCAAAGGTTTGGCCTCGACCCACTTGGTTACATAATCAATGGCGACAACGATGTATTGAGCTTGGTTCTTGGATTTAGGAAAAGGACCGACTATGTCGATTCCCCATTGAAAGAAGGGGCACGGAACAAGGACTGGATTAAGCATTGTTGTGGGTTGACGACTGACATTTCCATGAAGTTGACATGGGGTACACTTTTTCACGAACTCTTTACACTCTTTCCTCAGTGTTGGCCAAAAGAATCCTTGTCTAAGAATTTTTAAGGCGAGATTTTTACCTCCCATATGTTCACCACATATCCCGGTGTGAACCTCTATGATGGCGAGGTGTGCCTCCTCGGGACCAAGACAGCGAAGCAATGGTTCGACCAAAGACCTTCTGTATAGTTTTGAATCTTTTACACAGTAATTTCTTGCCTTGTACATTAAGGATCTCGCTTCATTTTTTAATTCTGGCAACTTGTTGTCTATTATGTAATCGAGGTATGGAGTTCGCCAATCAGGGTGTGAAGCTACGTCGTTGACTTCATGGCTATTGATCGTAGGAGTTTGCAGTTCCTCGACATAGATGGGTTCGTTGCATGTAGTAGACGATGACGAGGCCAGCTTTGATAGGGCATCGGCCCACTGGTTCTCCGTTCTATCCACATTTGTTAGATTCCACAAGGTGAAATTTGCTAAGAACGTTCTTGCTTTTTCCAAGTACTCTTGCATTCTATCATTGTGAGTTTTGAACTCTCCACTGACCTGTTTGACAACGAGTTGGGAGTCGCTGAAGATATCGACATTTTTTACCTCGAGCTCAATTGCGAGTTTAAGTCCAGCGAGGAGAGCCTCGTATTCTGATTCGTTGTTCGTTGCCGGGAAAGCAAACCGAACTGCCTGTTGGATACGAAACCTGTTGGGGCTTAGGAGTATTAACCCCGCTCCACTTGTAGCTGCTGTTGAGGAACCGTCAACATAAAGAGTCCATGGTCTCGTGGTCTCATTAGCAATCTCTCCTTTTGAAGTGTTGGATTTTGAGAACTGGCATTCTGCCACAAAGTCTGATAACACATGCGCTTTCATTGTTGTTCTGGGTTTGAATTCAATGTGAAATTGACTTAACTCAATGGTCCATGCCGCGAGGCGACCTGTCATGTCGGGTTTATGCAATATCCTTTTCAATGGCTGATTTGTCATCACTTGTATCTCCCTACCCTGGAAATAGTGTCTTAATTTTCGGCTAGCAACAACAAGGGAGTAGACTAACTTCTCGACCTACGGATATCTTGTTTCCGCGTCTCGTAGAGAGTGACTAATGTAATATACTGGAGTTTCTTTCCCGACCTCCTGCTTGACTAGAACAGCAGCCACCGTGAGATCACAAGCTGAGAGATAAACTCGTAAAGGCTCGCCCGGTGATGCTTTGGTTAAGATCGGAGGCGATGTGAGGAATGCTTTCAGCTCATTAAGGCTTTTCCTACAATCTTCATTCCATAGTAACTGTGATTGTTTTGACGCCCCTTTTATGACTTAGAAAAAAGGGATACATCGCTTTGAGGACTGAGGAATGAATCTCCGCAATGCTGCAATGCAACCTGTGAGCGACTGTACCTCTTTTAGTGATGTGGGGTCTTTCATGTCAAGGATGGCCTTTATTTGGCTTGGGTCGTCCTCGATGCCCCGTTGGGTGAGAAGAAAGCCCAAGAACTTTCCTGAGGTCAGGCCAAAGGAGCATTTTGTCGGGTTTAACCTCATTTGATTTTTCCGAACATTTTCAAAGGTCTCCCTCAAGTCTGCGACGTGGTCTGTTGCCCTTTTAGTCTTTGCGATCATGTCGTCAACATAGACTTGAAGATTTCGCCCAAATTGCGAGGCAAATATAGTGTCCATCATCTGTTGGAACGTTGCTCCAACATTAATGAGACCAAAGGGCATGTTCTTATAAGCAAATACTCCCCGATGTGTGATGAAGGCCGTCTTTTCCCAGTCATTAATGTCCATTTTGATTTGATTATAGCCTGAGAAGGCATCCATAAAAGATAAGAGCTCGTGGCCTGATGTGGCATCGATGAGCTGATCAATGTTCGGTAGCGGATAATGATCTTTGGGGCATGCCCTGCTGAGGTCGGAGTAATCTACGCACATGCACCATTTTCCATTACTTTTCTTTACCAACACAGCATTGGCGACCCATTTGGGGAATTGAACAGGCTTAATGAATCATGCCTCGAGAAGTCGATCGACTTCCTCATCGATGGCCTTGCGTTTCTCCTCAGAAAAAACCCGCTTCTTTTGGCACACTGGCCTGACCTTTGGGTCGATGTGTAGAGAGTGTCGTGCAATGACCTCGAGAATTCCCAGCATGTCCTTCGGGTCCCAGGCGAAAATGTCTTTAAAATCTCTGATTAACTGGATTATTTTTTGACGGAGGTCGGTGTCTAAATTTTTTCCAATTTTTGTGACTTTAGTTGGGTCACCAACTATTACCTCGATCTCCTCTGTTTCTTCCATTGGTATGCAGTTTGATTCGCTCGGGACCTCGATGAGGTCTCGAGGATCCATATCCACGATCTGATTGACACTTGCTTATTCTTGGGGATTGCCATTGTTAGATAGCATTGTCGTGCTGCGAACTGATCACCTACGACCTCACCTATCCCAAAGTCAGTGGGGAACTTCATTTTTAAGTGTGGAATAGATGTGACAGCCTTCAAGGCTGTCAGCGTCGTCCTTCCCAAAATGGCGTTAAAACTGGAGACTGCATTTATGACGTGAAATTTGACCGTTTGCCAAGTCTGACATGGCAGGGAGCCAAATAGGACCGGGAGATCCACCATTCCGACCACTTTTACTTCGTTTCCAGTGAACCCATATAAGGGGATATTTACATTTTCTAATTTTCTGTCCCCAATGTTCATCCTTGAGAAGGCACTGTGGTATAGAATGTCAACGGAGCTTCCGTTATCCACAAGAATTTTTTTAACAGTATTGGTTCCCACTTTGGCTGTGATAACTAAAGCATCTTGATGTGGTTCGATCATCCCGGGGGAATAGTCCTCATCCGAGAAAGAGATAACTGGAGTGGGATTAAGCCTCTGGCGCTTTTGTGGTTCGGGATGAACACTAAATACCTCTCGGGCATATAATTTTTTGGCTTTATTGGAGGATCCCCCAGCAGCGTGACCCCCGATAATGGTGTCAATAATACGATCGGGGTTGCGTTGGCGATTTCTTTGGTGTTCGTATCGTTTTCAATATAATGAACCAACTGTCCTTGCTTTATCTTATCTTCAATGAGATTGCTTAATTGGAAACAGGCCTCTGTAGTATGGCCATGATCTTCATGATATTCACAATACTTAGAGCTTGGAGGTCTGCCTGATTTCATCGGCCTCGGGGGTCGATAATCCGTCTCAGTTTTTAGAATAGCGAGTATGGTGGCTTTGTCCACTGTCAGCTTTGTGAACTCTTTTTCTGTTCTTTCTCGAGGTTTCCATGACCTGTCGGAGCGAGATGATTTTTCAGATCGGGGACTTCTTCTATCTCGAGACCGTGAATGCGAGTCACTTTCTTTCTTGTAATCTAGTCTTGGAGACCTAAACCCGGAGTTTGAATTTCTCTCCCACCTTTGTGAGTTTTTCCTAGGTGATTGGATGCTTCCCACGGCCTCTTGGAGTGTCATTCTATGTTCCACGATCTCGAAAGCAGTTCGAAGTGATCGTGGACTTTTTTCAAAGTACTCCTCCAACAAGGGGCCATGTCTGTGTTTATCAATTCCTGCAGCAAGGTAGTTGATGGCGAGCTCCTCGACGAGGTTAGGGATCTCTGCCACCTCAGCTCGGAAGCGAATTAAAAATTCTCGTAACGTTTCGTTATAACGCTGTCTCACATTCATGAGTGAAGCTGTGATCTTTCCACCTTTGTAATTACTGGAGAATCTACCCTTAAATTTAGTTTTCAACAAGTCCCATGATTCTATGGATCTCGGGGGCAAGTTGTTGTACCAACGCAAAGCGGTTCCTCGTAGGCAGGTGGAAAAGAATTGGCATCGGGCTACTTCTGGGTGCCCACAAAATTTCATCCTCCCATCATAAGTGTTCAAAAATTCACTGGGATCTGTGGACCCATCGAACTGATCGAGTGACGGGGTTTTCAAACTTCTATTGATTCGTGCCTTTTCAATACGTGCAGTGAGGGGGCTTTCAGCCGGGACCTCGGAGCCAGCCTGACTTCGAATAAATTTTTTGCACATCGCTATATCATTTTGCAATTGTGAAATCTCCTCAGACCTATAGGAGTCGCCTGACTCACTTTGCTTCGGGGTTGTCCCCTGGGACCTCGCCTGTCTCCTTATTTGGGGAGCCCGATACGATCTGTTGGACTCCGTTTCGTCCTCATAACTTGCTTCATCCTCATATCCCTCACTATTGTACCCAGGAGATCGATATTCCATAGAGCGAGCTGGAAGGGATGTTTGTTGTAACTCATGCTGAAGACGTCGTATTTCCCTTTATTTTTCCAGCTTCAGCTGCAACCGTCTCCTCTGGGCCTCGAGGGCCTCCAGTTCTTCGTCAGCCTCATTAAACTCCTCGTCATTTTCTTGAGCTTCCTCGCGAGGGTTTTGTCTCCTCAGTTTTTCGAGGTGAAGACGGGCATCGCTCGTCAACACCTGTTTACCCGAAGCTGTTGGTACCCTTGTACGAGTATCAACTCGAGCTCTCTTTCTACCTTGCTCTGCAGCAGGGGATTCCTGAAAATCCTCTACTTCTTCATCATTTCCGTAATCAGAAAATAACCGTCTCGGTTGCAAAGGTTGTCTTAAGATACTGTCGTCGTCACGGGGGATTGTTCTTATTTCTTCCTCCGTGAGGCGTTGGACGACTGGTTCAGCATCACAACCCTCCATTCTTCGATGCAATCGTTGATGAAAGAGCTACTTCTAGCGCCAAATGATATGTTATGAAATATCTACGAGCTATTAAACGAATAACCTTCCACAATGTTGATGAGGAATCATGTATTTTTAATATTTCATAACCTTTTAGAGGTTCTCCTCTTTACATCAAATTGCATCCACCTCCAAGTAAGGTGGTACAAGTATATTTATAGAGGATCCCCTGTGGGTCCCTTCCTAACCACCTTTACTTGGGGAGTAAGCTAATTTCTATTTACAAGTTTGGGCTTCAGGGCCCATTAAGGGATTGGCTACATTTGGGCCTATCTACAATCTAAGCCTAATTGGGCCTAACTACCAACTATCATTATATGTAGTATTTTACCTAATATTCATGGCCCAACACAGCATAAACCCAGTTGGTTTACTATTTTGCAAAGATAACTTCAGTTGTGTTGCCCTTACCCCAGTGCCTCATACGCAGATTTATAGTTGCACGTTAGACAAACATCCGGAAACAGTTGGGTGTATAGTTTGGCTTAATCAATCTGAGTTAGATATCGGAAAAAGTCGAAAAATAGTTTATAATGTAAATTTAATAATTGAGGAATGCTACGGGGCTTTGGACAAGAATACCAATTTTTTTAACTTTTCAGACAACAATGCCACACACGCGGGAGGATGACCAAAAATACCAATCTATTATGCACTTTTAGTCTGGGTAGTAGGTGTTACCCATTTGTGAAAGGAGTAATATATGTATTTTAATTTTATATATATTAAAAATAGTTTGTTACGCATTTGTCCATTGGGTAATAACTTTTTTACGCATTTGTCCATTGGGTAATAAATCTTGTTACGTATTGGTCCATTGGGTAATAACTTTTTTTTACTCACTTGAAACATGCGGGGAATTTAATTTAATTTTATTTTTGTTATGCATCTTACAAATGCATAATAAGCCTTTTTTTTGTTAAGCACTTCACAAATGCGTAATAGGTGGGTATTTTTGGCCACCTACTTTATAAATCGTTATTTTGGTACAAATTAATAAAAATGTCATTATTTCGAATGCTATATGCACAGAATTGATCACAGAATTTTTTCACAGAATGACGTGATCGTACCAATTGTATCCTACATTAATGAGTTTGTCTGCTCCTATACTTGTACACCAAACTACTGTTAAATCAATTTCTTTATCAACTATTTTTTCCCTATTCAATATTATTTATTGTTTATGTTCAATCATTAATATAAATTTTAATAAAATTTTCAAATCTTTTTTCTAATCCTATATTATTTACTTTTTTATGTTCTATCATTACTATAAATTTTATTAAAATATAATATAATTACAAGTTCTGCTAAGTGTCCTAAAAAATTAAAACATATTTCATTTCATTATATTTGTTTACTTAATTAAGATTGATTCCTTTTCACATATTTTTTTGATGTACTTATTTTATTTATTTTTTGTAATTTGTTGGGAGGATTTATATTTATGTTGTAATATTACTATAACTAGCATGAAAATCCGTGCAAGGCACGGGCCTGCATTATAAGTCATATGATAATTCCGGCTAATCTAAAATTGTTTTCATATTTTTTTTCCGAGCAAATATCAAAGATGCAGTGATGTTATCGCTTAACATTACAACCATTTTCTAAAGCTAGTGTTGGATCTTTTTTAAACAATAAAATACAAATGAAAACTCAAGGAAAGATCCAAAACCAGTTACAATTTTAATGTTCATAATAAACCAAATTAATCTTTAAGAACAAAGTTTTGCGATCACAGATAATAAACGGGGAAAACATGAAAAAAAAAGTCTACCACAAAATGAGATCGTCCTCATCAGCAATAATAAGTTTCTAGGATGAAGTTCTGCATCAACTTCAATCAAAATGCAAATAAAGGAACACACTTGTCGTTTCGACAGTTAAAACACCGGAGAAGATCGTCACTGTAGAAGCATTTATTTATAGTCCGAGAAGACCCTTGTCTCTCTCCCTTTCCCCGTCTCTGGTCCTGTCACGATCTCTATGTTAGTGTAGGTGCCCTAGAGGCAATACATTGTTTCTCGAATAAATCTTATGTCATTTGATTATTAAATAAATGGATTTATTATGACTCTAATTACTGCGATATTTGTTAGCATAATAAATGTCCTTAGAATAATGATACACATTATATAGTTTAAGTTTACAACTTGAATTTGAGATTATATAATATATATATCATATTCTTAAAGGTCCCTAGTCGAGTATTATTATACAGGACAATAATAATACATAAATAGACTAGTATGTTTTTGACTGATAACCACATCTCATTGGTTATAAGTATGGAGATACTAAAGTCAATACATAGGTACATGTAGGGTACATGGTACTGGACAGACCCACCGTGAGATTCTTCATGTTAATTAAGTCATAAGAAAGACTCACAGTGATAATGGTGTAATGATCCTTTGACTTGAGATCATTATATTTCTATACGAGGATAATATACTTTGACTACATTAAAAGTTACTTTTGACCGGGTAATGATAAAAGTGGACATCGGGTATATTGTGAATCGTATGAGAAATATGAATGATAGATAAAGGATTTAACCCTCCTATCAAATAGGAGAGATATTATTGGCCTCTTGATTGAGTGAGACTATAAAATGCATGGCCGTGCTCAAATAATGATTTGTTATTAATAGTCTACTCATGGATCAAGTAAACCCGGATTAAATTATGAAGAGGATGACAATAAACATGCCTCGAGTTTAATCTATAATATTTGGTTAAAGGGATTATATTACACGGGAACATTAATCACAAAAGGTTTATCGAATCACGATTTAATTATTATTTAATTGGGTAGCAATGATGTATTACTAGATACCGCTCATTGTTTATAATTTTATTGGAGAATAAAATTATTGCCAAAATAAATAATAACCTACAGGGTCACACACATAGAACATTTTAAAGGAAGAATTAATTTAAATTATGAATTTAAATTAATTAATGACAAGTTGGATTTTATTATATTAATTAAGTGTGACTTAATTAAGATATAATAAAATACAAAGATATATGAGATATGTTTTATGATTTCAATAATTAAGTTTGACTTAATTATTATTGATTTAAATAATAGGATTTGATTCTATTATTTAATAAATCTACTTGGGCTAGGTTTTTGACTTGGGCTTATAAGCTTCACACTATCATATAAATAAATGATGATAGCATTGGAGGCTTGAGATTTTTTACGTGAAAAATACAGAAGCCGCAGACACAATAAAAACCTAACCCTAAAAACATATCTTTCATTAGAGGCTAGTACTTCTCTTCCATTGAAGAATCGTTCTTCGAGTGTTCGTGTGGATACCGTAGAGGGGGCTTCGAAGAGGAGTGCTCAGTAATCGTGGGAGGTTTGCATCTTCATCGTTCTTTAATCGTAAAGCTTCGATAAGGTAATCGTTCTATCTACCATATTATCAAGATATTATACATGGATCCGGGATTGGTTTCGATATTTAATTTACTGTTTTCGCTGCGTGTTGATGATCGAAACTAACAATGGCATCAGAGCTGCTTGTATAATATGATAATCTGGTTATATATGATGCTTACGATCTGTTTTATGACATACTAGTTCTGAATTTTTTTTTTCCGAGACCCATACTGCATGTTATAAACGAACTGCATGTTTTTGATTCTTCTGTTTTGCTGCGTTCTATGATCTGTTGTTACCTGCTATGTTTTAATAAGATTAAAACGTGACCTTAACACTTGAAAAACCAGTCGATTAGCATGATTCAGAGTCATAATCAGTTCTTGCATGTTTAGTAAGTATAAACATATACATACACATACGGGTTCATATGTATATGCTACTGTGATTCGACTTTGCTGTTTGTCTGCGATCTGTTGCATCTGCTCCGTTTTAAAAAGCTATAAACGAGACTTAATCTTCTGGAAACCAGTCGATGAGATGATTAAAATTCAGTAATCAGTTCATGCATGTGTTATATACGTAAGTATATATATATATATATACATACGAGTTCTTGAAAAATCAGAATAAACGTCATTGATGATCGTTCAAGATCATTGTTATATGTTTGTGTTGTTACTGTAAGAGTAATCGTAGGTCTGTAAAATTAAAATCGCGATCATAATGATGAACACGATCAAACTGGGTCTTCTGGAAACTGCAGAAAAATGCATGTACAGGTGATGCGCATACTGAGTATGCGCATCTGCTAGTGTTTCGTCCAGTAACGCATACGCTGAATGCGTGTCTGGTAATATTAACAGATTAGGCCATTAACGCATACTGTAGATCCGTATCTGCTATTTTTTTTTCAGGCAGGTTTTGCATGCTAGATTAAATTATAATTGTTAATGTTTAACTTGGAGTATGCAAAATTTTATTAAATAGTAATTTTGATTACTAGATTAATATTTAATTAAAGTGCGTTAATTTTATTATTTATGATTTGATCATATTTAATTTATGTTGTATAAAATTGTGTTTATACAATATGTGATGCTTTTAATTGCTATGTGAGCATGATGCATGGTTATGGCCCCAAGACCTAGTTTTCAATTTATTTTATTAATTTTAATTTATGGTTTGTAATAATTAAATACGACTTGCATGTCGTTTTTTTCCTTTTTGTAATTATTTTATCTCGAATGCAACTCGAGTTCTTTTGTAAAATGTTTCAAGAGGAGCTTGGAGGCTATCAAGGCAGCTTTGGAAGCGAAGCAAGAGATTATGTAATAATTAGTTATTACCACCATAGATTGACCATGATTTTTCCATTAGCTTGGAAAAAATCGCATAGGATTGGGCCATAACCATAGCATATTATTTTAGGTGATGCACTTTACATATAATGTATGTGTAGAGTAGCAAATGTATGCATGTTTTAATTAGATTAATGATGTATGCATGTATTAGATACGTCACCCATGCCATGCTTGCCATGCTAAACAAGATAAAATCTGTAACGATTCGAGATTTTAAAATGAACAAACGATCATGAGATTTCTGTGTTTATGAAACACGGAATTAAATACGAATTTTCAATTATTTAAGATATGGGGAGATTTTGTCAAAAACAGGTTTTACCTGTAAGGAAGTTGGGTATTAAGTGAGGCCACTTGTGACTCCTCCAACAACCTGGAAATCAAACTATTGATGAATATTGATTTGAAGTATTTAATTCAAGGAAAAATTGGGAATCTCTTTATGATGGGATCATGGTCGTTTTAATTTCGAAACCCCTTAACAAAAATATTAAGTTTTAATCGGATGCTTTCCAATGAATGAACACTCATTGAATCCTAGATCGATAAGGGGAATGACTGCCAGTGGCAGGGGACTCCTGTCTATCGTGGTGAGATGTGACGAATATAAGCGGTTATATTCGACCGTTGTATCATTGGGTTTAACTTAACTGAGTCGTCATAATAAGGTGAAAATAAACGGTTATATTCAATTATTATGAACTTAGAAGCATAGAGTTTGGTTCAAAATCTATTAGATAGACAAGAACAATTGTTGTTCACCAAACTATCCAAGAATTATATATGATATAATTGAAAAATGTTGTCTACCTAAATAATCATGTTTTAAGGACTTCCAGTGGTTGACTTAGGATATGACGAAATATGGATCTTGGCTCACTAGAAAGATTTATGGGATATTCTTTTCGATTTAATAGTAAGGGCTATTAATTTGATAAAAATAGTGGGAGATATATTATGAATATATCATAATCATTTGAACATAATAATGATAACTCAGACAATCTAATGTTTATTATGTGCTTTTAACATTGTAGATACTGAATAATGACAAACAACACAAACTCTCTATCCGTTCGATCAATCCTTGAGAAGGATAGATTGAAGGAGGATCTGAAGAAGAAGAAGGCTCAACAAGCTTCTACTTCAGGAATATATGTTATAGAAGTCAATCTGTCTACTTCTACATCTTGGGTATTGGATACTGGATGTGCTTCTCACATTTGTATAAATGTGAAGGAACTGCAGAGAAGTAGGACTTTGGCTAAGGGAGAAGTGGACCTACGAGTAGGCAATGGAGCAAGAGTTGCTGCTTTAGCCGTAGGAACTTATTATTTATCTTTGCCCTCTGGGCTTGTTTTAGAACTTGAAGACTGTTATTACGTGCCTGCGATTCGCAGAAACATTATTTCTGTTTCTTGTTTGGACAAGAAAGGTTTTTCGTTTATAATAAAGAACAATAGTTGCTCTTTTGCTTTAAATGATTTAACCTATGGTGTTGCGCGTTTATTTAATGGTTTATATGTTCTTGATTTAGATAATCCTGTCTGTAACATAGAAAACAAAGGGCTTAAAGTTAATGACTCAAATCAAACATACCTCTGGCATTGTCGTCTAGGACATATAAATGAGAAACGCATATCCAAATTACATAAGGATGGATACTTGGATAAGTTTGATTTTGAATCATACGAAAAATGCGAATCTTGTTTGCTTGGTAAGATGACTAAAGCCCCTTTTACTGGTAAGGGTCAAAGGGCCACTGAACGTTTGGAGCTAATACATAGTGATGTATGTGGCCCAATGCGTGTGATGGCTAGAGGAGGCTACTACTATTTCATAACATTTACTGATGACTTCAGTAGATATGGATATGTGTATCTTATGAAGAATAAATCCGATTCTTTTGAAAAATTCAAAGAATACAAGGCTGAAGTAGAGAAGCAAATAGGCGGAGGTGCAAGTATTAAAATCTTACGATCCGATCGTGGAGGTGAATACTTAAGCACCGAATTTAAAGAGTATTTAAAGGAGTGTGGTATTGTATCACAACTCACTCTGCCAGGTACACCTCAATGGAATGGAGTTTCAGAGAGGAGAAATCGTACTCTGTTGGACATGGTACGATCGATGATGAGTCATGCAGATCTTCCAATAAGTTTCTGGGGTTATGCTCTAGAAACAGCGGCTTTCACACTTAACCGTGTTCCAACCAAGAAGGTTCAAAAGACTCCATATGAGATGTGGGAGGAGAAACGGTCAAGCATGAACTTTATGAAAGTTTGGGGATGCAAGGCGTTTGTAAAACGTCAAGTATCTGACAAGCTTGGACCTAAATCCGAAGAGTGCAATTTTGTGGGATACCCTAAAGAAACAAAGGCGTATTATTTTTATAGTGCTTCTGAGCAGAAAGTGTTCATTGCTCGAGATGCTGTCTTCATGGAAAAAGATTTTGTTTCCAAAAGAAACAGTGGGAGAACTATAGATCTCGATGAAGATCGAGAACCACAAAATAGCATTGAACTTGAGGTGGAACAAGAGCAGAATAATGATAATGCTCAAGAAACACAAGTTGTTCGTAGATCTGGTAGAATTCGCCATGAGCCAGAGAGATATGGATTTCTTTTGACTCAATGTGGGGATTTGATGCTCATAGATGAAGATGAGCCTCACACATACCAAGATGCTATGAACAGTCCAGACTCTAAGAGATGGCTTGAAGCCATGAAATCCGAGATGGATTCCATGTACGAAAACCAAGTTTGGGATTTGGTTGATTCACCTGAAGGGGTAAAACCCGTAGGGTGCAAGTGGGTTTTCAAGAAGAAAACTGACATGGAAGGAAATGTTCAGACCTATAAAGCAAGACTGGTTGCGAAAGGGTTCAAACAAATTCATGGTATTGACTATGATGAAACTTTCTCACCAGTTGCCATGGTCAAGTCCATACGGATTTTGCTTGCAATTGCAGCATTCCATGATTACGAAATCTGGCAAATGGATGTCAAAACAGCTTTCCTTAATGGGAGCCTTGAAGAGGATGTGTACATGACACAACCTGAAGGTTTTGTCGATCCAAGGAATGTTGGCAAGGTATGTAAATTACGTCGATCCATTTATGGATTGAAGCAAGCCTCTAGGAGATGGAATATTCGTTTTGATGAAATAGTCAAGGAGTATGGCTTTATTCAAAACGAGGATGAACCTTGTGTTTATAAGAAGGTTAGTGGGAGCCATGTGGCATTCATAGTACTGTATGCTGATGACATACTACTAATGGGGAATGACATACCTTCTCTAAAGGCTGTTAAGACATGGTTAGGGAGCAATTTCTCTATGAAAGACTTAGGAGAGGCAACCTACATTCTAGGAATGAGGATCTATAGAGATAGATCTAAAAGGATGATCGGTCTAAGTCAGAGTACATACATTGATAAAGTTTTGCATCGTTTTGGTATGCAAAATGCTAAAAGGGGATATGTCCCTGTGTCTCAAGGGATAACGATTTCTAAAGACCAGTGTCCGAAATCATTAGATGAGAAGGACCACATGAATAAAGTTCCATATGCATCAGCAATTGGATCTATCATGTATGCGATGGTATGTACTCGCCCCGATGTTTCGTATGCTTTGAGCATGACGAGCAGATACCAGTCTAATCCAGGTGAAGGTCACTGGACGGCAGTCAAGAATATTCTAAAGTACCTGAAAAGGACTAAAGATCCATTCTTGGTGTATGGAGGAGAGGAGAAACTGGTTGTAAAGGGTTACACCGATGCAAGTTTCCAAACAGACAGGGATGATACTGTATCACAGTCTGGTTTTGTGTTTTGTCTAAATGGAGGTGCTGTAAGCTGGAAAAGTTCAAAGCAAGAAACAGTAGCTGATTCTACAATGGAGGCTGAGTACATTGCAGCTTGTGAAGCGGCTAAGGAGGCAGTTTGGATTCGAAAATTCATTTCTGATTTGGAAGTGGTTCCATCGATTGCAGATCCCATTGATCTATACTGCTATAATAATGGGGCCATTGCACAGGCTAGAGAGCCTAGATCGCACTCCCGATCCAAACATATACTCAGAAGATATCACCTCATACGAGAGATTAATGAAAGGGGTGAAATACATATATGTAAAGTGCATACAAATGATAACATTGCAGACCCACTGACCAAAGGCCTGTCGCAGCAGAAGCACGACGGTCACACTAGTTCCATGGGTATTAGATACATGGGTGATTGGCTCTAGTGCAAGTGGGAGATTGTTAGTGTAGGTGCCCTAGAGGCAATACATTGTTTCTCGAATAAATCTTATGTCATTTGATTATTAAATAAATGGATTTATTATGACTCTAATTACTGCGATATTTGTTAGCATAATAAATGTCCTTAGAATAATGATACACATTATATAGTTTAAGTTTACAACTTGAATTTGAGATTATATAATATATATATCATATTCTTAAAGGTCCCTAGTCGAGTATTATTATACAGGACAATAATAATACATAAATAGACTAGTATGTTTTTGACTGATAACCACATCTCATTGGTTATAAGTATGGAGATACTAAAGTCAATACATAGGTACATGTAGGGTACATGGTACTGGACAGACCCACCGTGAGATTCTTCATGTTAATTAAGTCATAAGAAAGACTCACAGTGATAATGGTGTAATGATCCTTTGACTTGAGATCATTATATTTCTATACGAGGATAATATACTTTGACTACATTAAAAGTTACTTTTGACCGGGTAATGATAAAAGTGGACATCGGGTATATTGTGAATCGTATGAGAAATATGAATGATAGATAAAGGATTTAACCCTCCTATCAAATATGAGAGATATTATTGGCCTCTTGATTGAGTGAGACTATAAAATGCATGGCCGTGCTCAAATAATGATTTGTTATTAATAGTCTACTCATGGATCAAGTAAACCCGGATTAAATTATGAAGAGGATGACAATAAACATGCCTCGAGTTTAATCTATAATATTTGGTTAAAGGGATTATATTACACGGGAACATTAATCACAAAAGGTTTATCGAATCACGATTTAATTATTATTTAATTGGGTAGCAATGATGTATTACTAGATACCGCTCATTGTTTATAATTTTATTGGAGAATAAAATTATTGCCAAAATAAATAATAACCTACAGGGTCACACACATAGAACATTTTAAAGGAAGAATTAATTTAAATTATGAATTTAAATTAATTAATGACAAGTTGGATTTTATTATATTAATTAAGTGTGACTTAATTAAGATATAATAAAATACAAAGATATATGAGATATGTTTTATGATTTCAATAATTAAGTTTGACTTAATTATTATTGATTTAAATAATAGGATTTGATTCTATTATTTAATAAATCTACTTGGGCTAGGTTTTTGACTTGGGCTTATAAGCTTCACACTATCATATAAATAAATGATGATAGCATTGGAGGCTTGAGATTTTTTACGTGAAAAATACAGAAGCCGCAGACACAATAAAAACCTAACCCTAAAAACATATCTTTCATTAGAGGCTAGTACTTCTCTTCCATTGAAGAATCGTTCTTCGAGTGTTCGTGTGGATACCGTAGAGGGGGCTTCGAAGAGGAGTGCTCAGTAATCGTGGGAGGTTTGCATCTTCATCGTTCTTTAATCGTAAAGCTTCGATAAGGTAATCGTTCTATCTACCATATTATCAAGATATTATACATGGATCCGGGATTGGTTTCGATATTTAATTTACTGTTTTCGCTGCGTGTTGATGATCGAAACTAACACTCTATGGTGTCTATCATCTCTATGATTGCGTTCCTTGGGCCTTTCATGAGAGCGTTCACAAGACTTTTCCCGTTTCCTTTCTCTGTCCTTTCCTCTATCACGTGACTTCTGCCTGTCCCTAAAACTTAATTTAGTATCAACAGTTGTGCATAAATAGTCATATACATATTATATATGTTTTCCTAACCAATGTGATCGGTGTAAGACCATCTAAGCCCGATAGTGAACGTGGTCGAGAAGACAAAAATGTAATTGTTAAGCCTCTGGAACTGTCATACGTTCTTCTGAAAACCACTGATTATAAGAAAGCCTAGTCCATATCACAAGCACTCAAGCAGGAATGTGGCAAGGTGCAAGTAGATTTTACATTACTCGTTTAAAGTATTATTAGTACCATGTAAAGTCCATCATACCTAGCCCACTGAGTATCCCTTCTTGTCAGATAAGGGTTTTTACTTATATTACCTTCCTAACCCCACATCACTTCTAGGTTTTTAAAAGCTAGGCATTTAAATTCTGGGGTGTGAAAGGTTTGTAATAAATTAGTAGTTGCTTCAAATGAAAAACACTTTTGAAAATCTTTCCCTCAAGCTACGTTTGTTTGCATAAACTGACACCATAATATAACTATTTACAGTTAGGCTTGTACCAAGGAACTACGAATCCCATTCTTGATCTTTCAAGTTACCGAGTAACTATTTGTCATCACTTGTAAGGCTAGTTTTAGGTTATTCTTCAGCTTCCAATAGGATTATTAATCCTCAATCAAATAGTTTAGGAGAAGTCTTGCAAAATGGCAGCATATGCTTTACCAAATAATTTACATAACGTCTGATTAGATAGCATGTTGTATACAAAATAAGGAGAAATAATTATAAATTTACTAAAACTACCTTTACATACAAGCAGAGACTTGGGGACAATCTGTTTCCCACAGGATAAATTTGAGGATAAATTTTAAACGTGCATATAAATTTCAATCAAGTAGAAATATCAACCCTAATGCAATCCAATTATTTAAAGAAACCATGTCATTCTTTCCCCTAATTCGAAACCATATAATTGCTTTCTTATATAGTTTAAAGAATTAAAGCATGCTTGTGCACAATATTACACAGAAAGATAAAAATGGTAACGGAAGATTATACCTTTCTCGATCTTCTCTTACTTTTGGCTCCTTAGACCGCAGTGATCCACCTGATTGATTCTGCTCTCTAAATAATGGACAACAAGACCAAAAGTATGCATTACATTTCATTACTAAGGTGACACTTAAATTAAATCACAAATAACTACACATCACTTAGCAAGTGATATATGATTCACACTTAAAGCTCACAACTGTGCCTTGTTAAAGGATTAAACTGTTTATCAGATTTTGGCGACAAACGAGCAACAGCAGTGTATAGAATTGTCTAGAGTTAATAATACAACTACAATTGAAGCTAAGCACAAGGTAAGTAATCAGGTGGGTGAGTTAAAAACCATAATCCTTGAGGTTTCACAGTACCATTCCCTGTCTTACCTGTGGGTAAGCATAACTGGGTTTAAAGAATAAATTTAAAAGAAAAACCCTTTTATCAGTCATTATTATCAGCATCCTTGACAACTATGTTTATAACCATATATTATTAAAAATTGATTGAAGCTTAATCACTATGAATTGCTGCATATATACATTACCTCCCAGAATGCCTCTGATTAACTTCTTCACCTTCAACCCTGGTTGTACCAAGCCCACCTCCAAGTCCGCGGGGACGTCAATTTGGAAAAGTTCTACCACGCTCAACATCTACCAACACCCTTCTGTGAACCTTTCATGTCCCGAGTATGCATATATTCAATGAAAGCATAGCCTCTGGGTTTATTTTTCTCCTTATCCACAACCAAGCGAACCTGCAGCCCAAATAAATTTATAGAAATTAGCTACTAACTTAGAGTTAATACAAGTTTGCACCAAAACCTACGCGCCGTACATGCTCTGTTTTTCATTCTTAGTCAAACATGCCACATTATAATAAATATTTATGGCATGGCAGACAGGCACTACTATGCCACATAAGTTGTGCTCAGCTTCAAATTATACAGGTTCTGACGTGAGACAAATCACCACCGGTGCTAGTTTGTGGGCAAACTTTGGCAAAAATACCAGTTCAGCATACTACCCTTCCCTTTACCAGGGAATATATATTTCTAATAATATAATAAAGTAAAACAATACGTTAAATACCAGGGAATCGTGTGTACTTGTTATGCTAATTTCACGCAAGCGCACGTAGTCACAAGTAATATATGATTAAATCAAGTTCGTTCCCACAGAGATCTAGAATGGTGTTCAATTCAGTAAATATGCCTATGCAACAATGTATGGTTTTAACTCACTGCTAAGAAAAATAACAAATTTAAGATTGATTAACTAAATTAAACTAAAGTGCAAATATTAAAACTAAGAATTAAACAATTAACGAGAATTAAAATCGAATTACTTATATGAGAATAAACATGGAACCCTAGTTTCATCATCTACTTCACTTAGAGTTGCAGCCTTTAATTAAAACTAGTAATATGCCCGTGCTTCGCACACGGTGATTTTTTATTTTCTATAGTTTACAAATACTGTTTAAAATTCAAATGGTTTTAACAAATAGTACTTTGTAAAAATTAAAATTGACTTGATATGTTTTCATTTATATTTTGAGATTGATTAACTTGAAATAGTAAATTGAAAGACGTAAAGTAGAATTTAAAACTTAAACCAAGCAAACATTTTATTTAAATCCATAAAAACCAAACAATACGAAAAACCAAACAATCATTCATGCATAAAAACCAAAGCAAATCTAACAGGGAAAACATAATCCAAAATCCATAGTAATTGAAAATTTGGAAATAAATAGAAATGACGACATAAGTAGAAATATCGCCTCCACACGTGCAAGCTGTTGTAGCTTCAACAAAGAGGCAGCAAACGCATCAGCATCATTCACTTTTCCTGTAACAAAGGATTAGATATGTAAATAAGTTTGCATAAATAGTTTAAATATTAAATTTAAATATTTAAATTTAAATTTGACTTAATAAGTGGATTGTAATAAATGAAGTTTAATGTGCGTAAATATGCTGAAATCAGTTGGTAGCATAACTATACCGTTTTCATTTTCTTTGAGGTGGATTTTGCAGTATCCGGAGTGTTTCCAGGATTAGACAAATCAATTATATTCTGAAATGATGATATAGAAAACCATTAATATGACAATTGAAAAAACTTTTATAATATAACAAAAGTATACAACCAAGTAATAACCATTAGTTATTTAGGACACTTACTCCTGAAAAGCTGGAATTTGTGAAACCAGCCATAGTTTGCTGAGATGGTGAAGGTTCAGATGGTGAAGAATTAGGATTACGGATGTCTGAAGCATCAACGACATAGAACAATTTACTATGAAGCAGGACATTATCAGAGATTATCTGGACAGTCAAGATGAAGTCTTTTCCAGTGATTCCACATATTGGTGCTGGATACCCACTGGTTAATCCCATCTGTACAAATGAACAGCCATGGTTTGTATAAGTCTTAGATTTTGAAATATAAATAACATTACTGAAAATAACTAAATTACCTTTTTTGTTTCAGCAATAAGATTAGTTGCAGTTCTACCAATTACACGTTTGGCACAACAATCTTGTACAACAATTACACGTTTAGAATGAAGTTAAAAGCATCAGTGGAATCTTCAGCTAGCACAACAATCTTGTACTTCTTCTCAGGAACAGGCATAGACTTATGACATTCTGAACACTTATACCTACCCTCCAGTTTGTAAACACTGCCATCACAAAAGGTACAGCTGTCGTACCACCAGTTATCATTCTGTTCAACAGTAATGATCTTCACAATGCAGTGATAGAATTTCTGTTGAATATGTATGAAGTTAATCAGTGTTGGAAATAAATAAAACCAAAGAAAAATTGATAAACTTATTATGTCTTATGTAATTTCTAACCTTCAATTCTTCAGTGTTTGTTTTCTCACCAAGCTCTTTCAGGGTTATGGTTTCAATAACTTGAGCAACTGGAGCTGGAAGTTGAGATGGTTCTACATTCTCAGGAATTTGGTAACCTTCTTCCTCTAGCCTATAGTCAGTTAATTAACGATACAAATTGCATTATGATTAACTATATGTAGAATATAAGTACTTATAAATTCAAAAGTGTTAACAAAAAATGGATTAAAATTACCTAACCCTCATAGCATGGACAGAATCAGTATCAAGATTGAGATAAATCTTAGATGATGGTAAAGTACTGATCTGAACAGAACCTGTAGGACATGAATATTTTTAATTAGAGACATGGTGTTCTATACTTGGAACTGTATGGAACATGAAAATGAATCCAACAAAACAGAATACATACTCTTAAATATTTTTAACTTGCAGCTTGTAACAATTGCAATAATTGGCTTCTCTTTAATGTTATCATAAAGCTGATCAGTAGAGAGCCCAAGGTTTCCCCAAACACTTACTTTGTGAGAATATCTACATAAATTTTCATGTAAATGAAACGAAAGCATAAAATAACCAACAAAACCTCTGGTTCAAATCAGAATAATACTTCAAACATATGAAAGAAAAAAGATGATAATAATACCGTCCATCAGTAATTCTGAATTTTACAATGTTTCTTTCACCAAACATTGTCTGAATGACCTTCACACGTTCGAAATCTTCAACTACTCCAATCATATCTATAATGGATAAAATGCAATAAACAAACAATACATGCAAGTAATTGAATTTAGGTAGTAATGACAATAAAAGAAACATGTCTTAGGTTCAAAACCTGTAGAGTATTCTGGACTTTCGGGGTTCTCATAGTTGCTCACAATGCCAAACAATTCGCTTAAATCAATGAACTCAAACTTGTGAATTGGGATCATGAAGTCATCTTCAGGAACCTTTTCAACATGAGTGGAGTTGGAAAAGTTGATGATTATCTTTGAACTGGTAGGCCTTAAACTTCCAGTGGCATCCTTTGTGTAGAAGTTAGAAATAATGTAAACACATCCTTCGACAATCTCAGCGACTGTTCCTTTCCAGTTGTCGGGGTAAACAAAAGCTTGAACATGGCAGTTCTAATTATACAAAAAAAAATGAGAATTGTATATAAAATATGTTAGGTGTGAAATGATGGTTTATGTTCAAAGTGGTGAGAATTATATCAATATATACAACTGGTTTTAAACTCACATCATCATCGAGCAGGATAAGGTTATATCCCTTCAATGCATCTTTTCCACCAGATTGGGATGCAATGGAAGCCCACATCCTAGTCACACGAACCTTAATCCTCCAGTTAGTGCGAGATGTGTCCAGAGAAGATAACTGATCAAACATTTTCGATGTTGTATGCTGTATCTGTGAAAACATGATTTCATATGAACAAAATGGAGATAACAGAGATAGGTATAAACAGTTTATGAATAACCAAAATTAGTATGCCAAAATACTATTAACTTACATGGTAATGTAATGTCGTAATGGACTGCAGGAAGTGTAACTATTGTGTAGATTACCGAGAATGAGTTCGCTTATATAGACTAAGAATGATAGTGTAAATCGTATATGAACGTATTAAGGAAGTGATTAGTCTAAATCCTAACTAACTGATTCTTAAACTTAGTAAATCAAAGCATTTTGAAACAAACAGTCTATATCAAATCCCGTGAAACATTGGATTTGATCACTATGACTTCAAACATTATATAGATGGATTAGTTATTAGGGAAAAAAAAAATAAGTCAACAACTGTATAGTATTAATGTACTTATTCTTTTTTATTTTTGGATAGTAATAAATACTTTGGTGAGAAATTAGATGAATTTTTAATTATTTATAGAGATTTCTATTTTGTCTATATATTAGAATGATACTAACCATGTCGTTAAAATCTTTCCAAATCAATTACATTTAAGTGCGATATATACAAATAACCGTATCTTTCCAAATAAATTACAATTAAATGCAATATATACAAATAACAGTATCTTTCTAAATCAATTACATTTAAGTACAAATCTGAATATTTTTGTACAATCATTTTAGTGACACTTTACATGTGTAAGAAAATCAATTATTTTTTTATATTCTTCATCTTCATTGACTAATACTTCCAAATTATTTTGAAAATAACAGTGTATATCGAATTCCGCTAAAAATTGGACTTGACTACTACTCCCTCAGTCCCGGCCTTTTCTTAACATTTGAAAATAGGGTGTCAGACACGCTTTTTAAGGTAAATTTTAAGGATAGTTGCATAACTTATTTTTGAATTTTTTTTTTTTGTATAAAAATAGAACAATCGTATTTTTATACAAAAAAAGAAAATTTCAAAAATAAGTTATGGAGCTATCCTTAAAATTCACCTTAAAATGCGTGCCAGAAAGTGACAGAAAAAGTGTTAAAAATTTGATGGGACGGAGGGAGTATAATTTTAAGTATTCTGATCCAATTGCATACAACACTGTTACAAATTTCATAATTTACGGACCATGTGGGAAAGATTTTACATTTTTTCCATTTGTGGCAAATGGGAAATGTATCCGTCATTTTCCGAAAAAGTATATTTCATAGTTTTTTTAAAAATTATAAATGTTAGTTTTTAAATAAATAATGTAGGATCTCTAAATTTAGGTAGTTTTATAATTATAATGGCCATACTTTTTTCGATGATTGTGGCAAAGATGAAAAATGAATCGCATTGTCATCAAGAATAAACAAAACCTTGATTATACATTTGTTGTTCCATATAACCATGATCTTTTGTTAAACATATTAACAGCAACATATGAAAGATATTAATCTAATAGATCCATTTAAGTTTATTGTCTTAATAAAATTCTTCCTAAAAAATAATTTAATCTTTAGGAATACATTAATTATTACGTTAGGAATATGTTATGAATCATGATTTTTAATGATAATTTTATTAGTTAGGAATACGTTTATTTATACGTTTGGAATACATTATGATCCGAAAACAATTCAAATTTTTTGAAAAAGGATCTAGATAAATTACGGATTGAATTTATTTCAATCATACATTAAAACTAATGCTATCTAGATCAAAATTTAACAAATAAAATTCTGGATTTAACCTATTTTTAAAATTTATTGACACATAACAAAATATTCTATATATACCATGATAGGTATTTATTTAAATTTATTATAAAAATAAATATAATAATTATTCTAACTTCCTAATTTAAAAAAAATATTGAAATTAATTGGGTAATATGATTGACTCTATTGAAACATATACTTAGCAAATAGTACAAAAGTTACATATATAGATATTGATAGATATTGATACGCAACAGGAACTAACAAAATCTCTTCCTTCATCAAAATGCATGCAGAGGAAAGCCAATTAGAGTTTTGATTGCTGAGATTCGGAATACGGGAATTGCTTACACTGATCTTCAACTATGGAGGTATAGAATCGTATCACTGTGTTGTTCAAAACATGAATGCTTAATTGTATAGTTATATTAATCAATTGTTGTTGTTATACTTCATATGTAATAGTTGTCTTTCAATTAAACTATTTAATATGTTAATCTTATGAATGTTCTATAGTAATTTGCTAGTCTGTAGGCTAAAAAACTGTTTGACAAATTAGGTTTATTAGGTTTTGCTGTTTTCTAACAATCTTAATATCTAAATTGAGAATGATGGTTCGTTGCAAAATCTTTTAGAGAATTCCCAATCTCATTTAGTAACATCTCAATCTCTGCATTCCAAATATATTCAAATAATGATTAGAGTCTTAAAAGTGACTTAAATATTCTATAAGTTCCAGCATTTTTTTATTGATTTGGTTCAAAAAAATACATAATTCAATAAACCTGAAAGAGTGTAATTCTCCAAATCAATTTCAGACAACATGAGCTCAGGATTGCACGTTGCCTTACGCTTTGAGTGCAATATATCTTCTGACATACTTTTTCAATGATGTTGCCATAATTTTAAAGGATCTGCAACAGGACAGTTAGTTAAAATATGCACAAACATAGATCTAAGCTGCTGTGGAAACGCAGAATGTGAGTTCACTCGAAGTGCAGCATGCCACTGGTTGTCATCTTTAAGGAGACCAAGAGCATCACATGCCTCTTTGAAACTGTTGTAAACTTGTCCATCTACAGTACGCAAGTCTGTATATGATGTTGAACCTTTTTTCCGTAACAAAAGCATTCGAAGATAAAACGCATCACCGCAAGATGCGTGAACTTCTGATAATCTGCCAACAACAATACCTCTCTGTCTCAATTTTCAAGAAGTAGTACGGGGCTGCCATGTGAAACCTTTAGGAAATTCTTGATAAGTAAATTCTCTAGCAGCTGGAATGTTCTTGTTTGCAATGAACCATGCTTCTAATTTACTTTTGCGAGAATTAGCTTGTTGAGCAATGTCTTCCAACTTGTCATTAACCTTAAAGCTTACATTCTTTCCTCCAGGGACATGTACAGGTAACCTCTCTACAGAAGGATAGCGATAATGAATGTCAAAACCTAAAATCCTCCATGCTGCTTCAGATGCACAAACATAACGTCCATCAAGATAATGTTTAACCTCGTCAACAATTTTCTCTTTAAATCTTGCATCACTGGATGAAGATGATCCTTTATTTCTTCGTAGAAGCATAGTAGCCTGGTCATGACCCTTTAGACAATACTTGAATAAATACTTCAAAGATCTGGAATTATTGCATATTTCCAAATTGATGTGACACTGAAAACGGAGCAAAAGATCACGGTTATATGGAACAACAAACATATTATCTAGCGCTTGTTTATTCTTGATAACAGTGCGTTTCATTTTTCGTCTACGGTATACAGGAAACCCACAATCATCGAAAAAAGTATGGCCATTGTACCTATAAAACGACCTCAGTTTAGAAAAAATAATTTTTAAAAAAATAAAAATAAACTAACATTCATAATTTAAAAAAAAAAATATGAAACTTAATTTTTTGGAAAATGACGGATACATTTCCCATTTGCCATACATGGAGAATATGTAAAATCTTTCCCACATGGTCCATGAATCATGTAATTTTTAACAGCGTTGTACCCAATTGGATCAGAATAAGAACAATAAGAAAATGTAGGAAGAATGAAGGATGACCAATAGATCGACAAATAGCAAGAGAATCTTTAAAATATTGTGACATGTAACGCTTTGAGCCGGTTAATGTAGCCGAAAGAATAATATTTTGTCCAACATGAGATGGATCAACATGAAATCGGATACATTTCCCATATTGCAAGTACATATAAGAACAATTAAAAAAACTATACCTCCAATACATTTTCCAAAATAGTTCTTATTCTTTATAAGATCTACCAACTGGTCCAACTTCATTTTAAACACCCTTGCAATTACATCAGGTGCATCACAAACAGCAACGCCAGGCATATAATCTAACATGTGTTGTATTTCAGGCCACTTAGTGTTACACGTCATGGTGAGGAAGAATGAAGGATGACCAATAGATCGACAAATAGCAAGAGAATCTTTAAAATATTGTGACATGTAACGCTTTGAGCCGGTTAATGTAGCCGGAAGAATAATATTTTGTCCAACATGAGATGGATCAACGTCACCTTTTCTTAAGGAATCACGTATGGAACTGTACAAATCAGCGCGTATGGTTGATTGGTGTGTCCTAACCCAATCAAGCCTATATTGTTCAATTGCGGTAAACGCATCCACCACATACTGCTGCCATAAACGACCACTTAGATGAAGTGTCAAAGCTGCAAATAATAAGATGTAACAACCATTTGTACAAAATTATAACAAATATTGTAAGAATGGATAAAATTGAAAATAAATCAAATATATCAAAGGAAGTAAAAAATATCACACCTTCAGAAGGCCTTATCATCAGTTTATATGCATAATATTCACGCAAGGAAACATACAAACGATGTTTGCTTTCTTCTCCTGGTTCGGAATTTTCAGTAACTGGAGGTGCAATTTTCCCAGGTTTGGTCTTCAAAGGAATTTGAGGATGAAAACCATCATCACCAAATGGAAAAAGAACAGGATACTGTAGTTGCATAAAATGCCTATTCGTTTCATAGATCCTTTTCAGTTTCTTTTTCTTTTTCTGCACAACTATATCTCTCCATCCTGGAGAATTTTCAAGATCACCTACAATTAGAACACCAACCTCATTAGATGGTCCTGTGGCATTTGGTCTTCCAGATGCAGATGAGCTAGACAATAAAGTCAGTTCAAGCTCCTCAGGTTCATTGCCTTGAAAACGATCTCTGGCCATACGGAAACCGTGAACTAATATATTATGCTCATTAAGCATCATCAACAAACCTTCTACAATTTTTGGATCGGTTGAATCACTTTCGGGAATTGCATTTTTCCTGTTCTCAATTTAATTTTCTGTATCATAGACATAAAGCTGACAGTACTTTGGTGTTTCACCATTAACAGGGCATATACTACCTATTAAGTGGTAGTTCTGACCACAAAGTTTGAATGTATAAGGAGCCCTTCCCCTATATGTGAATTTTACTTTAACCAATGATAAAATTTTTGCTGATCAACCATTGACACCACAAATAAATTCATAAAAACTGGAATAACTTAAAAGATTACATGGAAAATATTAAAACTTTGACAAATTCTTGTAATAATTTCAATTGGGAGAGACTAACAAATTACAACCGAAGATGTTTAATTACATAACACAAAACAAACGTGAAAGATGCATTCTTTTTTATTGTCTAAATACATATTTTAAAAATATCTATTTGCAATAACAGGAACCGGAAAACCTGCAACAATGAGCCTGAAACATAAAGGTTAATAATGTTAGACGATCACAGGAAACAAAAAATTATCTTTTTATTGAATGAATACATTACCATTCCCTAACACGCCTAGTTGCTTCATAGTCAATGTTAATAAAAAATCGCGATGCATCCAAACTGCTGACTTGAACCATAGCTAATTATCAAGATTTAAGAAGAAGAAAAGTTATTTACATTATATTTATTGATCTACTTGAATTCACTGAAAATAAAACAAATATTACCACGAACAATGCTTGGCCGCATAGATGAAAAAATGACAATTGGAGGAGGATCAAAGTATTCTTGAAATAATGGACCAAAAATTTCAAACTGCTCATCCCAAACAATAACTTCGACAGAATTCCTGCAATTGCAATAATTTAAAATAAATAAAATACACAATTACCATAAAATCCATATTAGAAATAAAATAAATAGATAGTAAATTATTAACCTGCAATCGTATAATTGCATTTGAACAAAATTTCTCTCACCACTGGCTGTGTAAATTACTTTAACTGGTTCAACATTGAGAACAACACCAACAACATCTAATCATGTATACATTTGGTTAGAATATATATAAAAAAATACATTATAAGTCATTAGTCAATAAAACATTAAGAATAAAGCACACTACCAAAATACCTATAGAATACACAGGTGTGTCAGCTGCAACATAAGAACTTGGAAAATTGTATAGATCGCTAAGGTCAACCACTTCAAACTTATGTCTTGGTATCATACTAACTTCCAGCGGAACTGGTTGAACAATGGTGAAAGTTGAAAAAATTATGGACATATTAGATGATACAGGTCTAAGCGTTCCTGTTGCCGGACTTGTCACAAAATGTTGCAAGTCATAAATATTCCCTTCAAAAATAGTATTGTGATAAGCATTCCAGACAGGATTGTGTACAAAAGCATGAATATGATAATCCTGGAAATCATAAAAGAATCATATAATAAACTGTTAATTAATTTTAAATATCATATGACATTGACATAATAAAAAGGTATACCTCTGCATCAAGCAAAATCAGATTGAAACCCAATAAATTTCCATCATTGCCAGTTGAAGGCCACATTCGTGTAACACGTACACGAATCTTCCAATCAGTCCTTGTACTGTCGATGAATTGAAGTTTGTGAAACATATCTGGTAGAATAAACATTACATAAGTATTCATAGAAATTTAATTTCTATGCGGATGTTATTATCTCATGTAATAATACAATGATATATTGTCATATAATACGATAAATGATCGTTCAAATAATAATAAGAAATTTTGTAGTTAATCATACTGTACTATACTCACCTCTGATAGCAATGCACAAAATATATGTGATATTTTGATTTCTTGGTACTGACTTTGCTTATAGAGATTACTGAATGTGAAGATAAGGTGAAATAACCATTTAATCACCATTTAATCAGGTCCAGATAAATGAGATTGTTTGATGGAGAGTTATCATAATCATACAAAATCAATTACAATAAAGAAAATTTAATAGAAAACTAATCATCCATATTTTGTGTAATCTAATCGTACATTATAGTATCCATAATTTTCCATCATAACCTTATATTGAAATTAAATTAAAATTTTTGGAAATTTATATAATTCATATAAATTTTAGCCAATTTTTCACGTCTAAATTTATATGTCCTGAATTAGTTTAACACAAATCAATTAGTAAAGTTAAATTTGACAAATTCCTTCACGTCTAAGGTTTAAATGCAACTTGATCGAGTGGAAAGGAAAATATGATAGGAAACTGAAAAGAATCTATGGGATGCGAAGATTACTGAAAATATTACTGATTGGATTTATTATATTTCTTTGGTCCTGGATTTCATTCAGGAGAAATTGTGAGTACTTGGAATTTTCTTGCAATTTTTACAATATAACTTTTTAACATTCTAAAATTGAGTAATGATCTTTTATAATTGGGATATATTTGCTTATATTGATTGACATTACTATGAACTTTTTGGGCCAATTTATCTAAATTACAAATTCCGGCATGAAAAGTTTTCTTCTAAGTATAAGAATTGCAAAAATTTCCTTATAATTAATTAAAATGGAGTAGCCATTCCTAATATTTCAATGTACCACAGAAACGCTCTTCATACTACTATAACAAAGTGATTCATTATTCTATGGAATAATATGCCCATGCTACGCACCGGGTTAATATTTTTTTTTTAATTTATTGTATATTTCTTTTCGTTTATTACTTGTACCGATTCGAACCTAATGTAGATTTTTTTATTGGTGTGCTTACCAAATTGAAAATATCACGAATACCATATATATTTTCATTAAAAGTAATTTATATAATTTAAAAGTTATTAACCTACAAAATTCATATCTTAAAATTTTCAAATAAAATTAATAAAAATTATATAGTAGTGAAATATAGACTCATTGCACGGGTTGTAAAATGGTAATAATATTAAAAAAAAAAAAAAACTCCCTCAGTCCCTAATTAGTTGTCTAGTTTGACTTTTCAGTGGTCAAATTGACTAACTTTTGACCGAAAATTAAATTAATTCGTTTATTATTTTAAAAAACTGAAAATCACATATTAAAATAGATTAGAAGTAGTTTACAATGGTATAATTTTTTAAATATTTTTCATTATGTAATATATATAAATTTCAGTCAAATTTGAGTCAATTTAACCAACAAAAATAGAAACTGGACAACTAATTAGGGACGGAGGGAGTAATAATTACTTGTATGGGTGCTAGTAATGACATTAAATTGGTCTTAAAAAGGAATAATACTAAATTAATTATATCAAAAAGTAGTTGGCATGTTTAGGAATTTGTGTTTGTATTAAAACTACTTACTATGCCGACAGTACTGATTGATATCTTAAATATAGGATATATCTTAAATATAGGATATACACAAATTAGGCTAAAAAGGGGATAGCTAAAAGGGGAAAAACTAAGGAACACGACTTTGATTTGCATGCGTGTAAGTAGGAGAAAATTAAAGGATGTTGGTTCATTCTGAAGTTCATCCATCATCGGCTTCTCACCGCATCAAAGGTATTTCGATTACTACTTCCTCAGTGAGAACAACTATCAATTTTATCAATCTTGTATGATCAAACCACATTGAAATAGATTAACAGTATGACATGTGTGCTTCTTTTTCGTATTCTCTTCTACATGAACTTATTAATATACACAAAATCCCCAATTCTGTATTCCTTTTCTCAATTTGGTAACTGTTTATGCATCTTCTTGTTTTGGGATATTATACTTTGTTTAACATCTTAATGCATGAAGTATAAGGCTTTGATTAAGAATCGATCTGTTCAGAATTCAGATTATAGCCAAGCAAATTGGCTTTGGAGCATTAACTGGAACTCTGAATCTGCTTAGTGAAAGTGTCATGAAATCTTTTGAAAATTGACTTTAGAAAGTATTGAGCTTGGTTTGTCGACGCTACTTTGTAATAACAAATTTTTTTTATTGTGTACATAATTTTCAGACATGGATGAAGATAGTGGCAAAGATATGAAAAGTGTAAGTGTAGATTAAATTTCAGTTCAAATATCATATTATTTTAATATAACTAAATATGTACATTAAAGTGGATTTACTTATATGTTTGCAAAATAAACTTGTTTTATAGGGAGTCTTATTCAATTCAAGATTCCCGTTATTTGTCATTGTTATGGAATGCGCAAAAATGAATTCAAAAGACCTGGTATGTGTTCTAATAAAATACTTTGTCATGTACAGAACCTTTATACGTTTATCACACATTTACAAAAAGTAATTAATAATTAATATATAATTTTATCAGATATTGCCAGAGAGATTCCTTATGGAGTGTGGAGATGATCTACCGCAAAATATCAGACTCCGATTGCCCAATGGACGGGATATTCATGTAAATTTCAAGAAGAGAGAACAGTCATTATCACCTATGTTTGCAATGATTAAGGAATGCAGGAGGCTTTTTGGTTCCAGTATGATTTACTCTTATGAGGGTAATGGAAATTTTCTCGTATCTGTATTAAAAGAAGATTTCTGTGAAGTTGATTATTTTCAGTTCAGAACTATACCACGGGCAACTGTGTATGATCAAGGTAAGTTATAACTTCTAATATTAAATACTTTATACTGATATTATATCGTTATGCTATATTGCTTTAGAATGAAGTTGTTAACTCTTTCATTACTTTTTACTCATATTTTGTTTAGACAATATCAATGGAGTGGGATGGAAATTTCTTTTATCTGTTAATGAATCTGCTTTTGATTTTGGAGAAATAGTAAGTTACTGATTTCTGGACATATCTTCGATACACACAGTTTTCAGTTTTAATGTATTGCTAATCATTTTAAATAAGCAGTACATTGTTAATCATAATTATGTTTTATAGGTAATACCGCCAAGATTCTGCAGAATGTTTGGAAAAACTATTCCGGAAAATGTTTCATTTTGTTTGTCAAATGGCACAATGTTCCATGGTCGTTACTTACAGGAAGAAAGACAAATTATAGGACTGTCTGACATGTTTGGCTTGAATTTTCTCGAAGAAAATGATTTATTGTTGTTCACTTACCGTGGTGTCGGAAAATTTGACATTGTCATTTTTGATAATGGAAAAGTTGAAAAATATGTTGATACCAATCCTAATGTCCCAGGTATGTTTATTTTATATTCTTATTGCTAAATATTTTCTATGTTTATATATTTCTGACTTTTTAAACACTTACTTGTAAATCTAAATTCCCACATCTTTTGATTGTTCACATATTTGGGAAACAGAAGCAGGAGTAGTAGAATATAGCAATAATGGTGATAATGACTTGGAAGATACTACCGCAAATCTGATTTCTGATGCTGAAATGAATGAACCAGATTTGGAAAACAATGAAGAAAATGAAATGGTTGTTGTTGAAATGAATGATCCAGTAATAGGCTTTTCTGCAATCATGACAAAAAGTAATGTTAATAACACATCACATGGACCGGTATGGTTTTCTATTGCAATAAATATTATTTTTTCAAACAATTTGAATACTTTACAAAGTCATTTTGTATTCTTTATGCTTATTATGATTATTTTGTTTGTTGCAGTATATACCAGGATATGTCAATCCAAGAAACCGAGAATGGATAGTTGGTGAGCATGTTACCTTTAGAATTGCAGAGCGACTTTGGGATATTGTAGTCGTATACTCCAATGGCATTGCGAGATTTTCAGGAGGCTGGAATAAGTTTGCAGGAGATAAAAAGCTTAAGAAAAATGAAACTTTGATCTTCAATCTGTTGGAAGGTGAAAGAGGTTTGGTATTCAACATTGAATTTCCTGGACGTAGTTAAGTGGTATTTACGTTGTTGGAAGAAGAACAAAAAGAAATGTTTTCAGTATTAAGAGGATTTGTTTAGTAGTTAGTAAGTATTAGAATCTCTTCGTAACTTTTATGACCTTATTTCATTATTATTAAGAACACATCTAAGAGTTCAGATATTTGGATATTTCATTTATGTTATCTGGTATTTTGCATTGTCTAACTACTGAGTTATATACCAGTAGGAATCGAATCTTAGTGGTCGATTATTTTCTAGCATTTTGGTTTAGAAGAAAAAGTAGTTAAACATATGTGGGATTATATGTGAAATCATATGTCAGAAAGCCTATAATATATTCTCCTTTACCAAACCTAGAGTACACTATTGTACAGAAGTGGATACAGATTATATGGGATTGCTAATTATCACTATTGAACAACATTAGAAAAACTAATGCTAATAGACTTTATGTTCTGCAAGCAGACTTGACAAATTTTTTTCTCATACTTTGGTTCATCAACAAAGAGTGTCAAATATATTAATACATTTTACTGAATTTACCTCATCTCAAATTGTCATGTTTTCATAATCACTCATTCACTCATTGTAGATTAAGGTCAAATCTACTCATGTTCTCTATAATTTTGTGTAGTATCGTGGAATCCTTTATTTTGAGGATTTGATTGATAAGGTATCTTTGATTTTAAGGACAAACAAATAAGGTCTCTTTGATTTTTTGTTTAGCCGCTGTCGGAAGACTTTTTGATAGTTAGAAAAATACGTAACCTTGAAGATATTAAAAATGTTTTTTTACGATATCCTTATCGAAATAAACCAGTAAAGAAAATATTTACATTTCTCTGTTTGGATAATAAAGATTTGGATTGTACTTGTACTATGAAAAATCTATTTATGTATCTTTTATCAACACAACTCATACTACTATAACAAAGTGATTCATTATTCTATGGAATAAATACTTAAACTGGATACTTGTTGGCCATATGAAAAATATCATCCTTAGAATTATTTGTCTTTGAGTTCAGCAGCCTTGCTGCTATGGACAGATTTGCCAAATTACACCAACAAAAGACTAAACATAACAATTTAAAAAAAAATCCAAGAATTAGCACAGTAATACGCTTGCACTTTTATAACACAAAATTAAACTCTTCAGTCATAGTCATAAAAGACATTCCAAAAACTTAGTTTTTATAGGAACAAAATAATAATAAGATATATAAATAAATATGCAATCATCATAAAATTATTTAGAATATTTGATGTATTATTTGAAATGCTGGTTCCTTGGTATAAACTTTCCATGGCTGGAAACTTGCTTCTGTTCACTTGTCAACCTTCTGAAGTAACCTGTTATAAAAATAAATAATAATACATTAAAAATATATAAAGTTAATCCATAAAATATGTAATTATTAAATATAAATAATTACCTTTGCCTCATTAAATTGACATCTTCCTGATCAAGATCAATATAAATCCTGGAACACGATATTGTATTAACATGAACATGACCTACAAAATTAAAGTATGTAAAGGATGATATTTATATTCCAATTATTCGAAAAAAAATATTAAATAATTTACAAAATACCAAGAGTCTATAATGATGAATCTCACCAGATTCCATATGTGGCCAAATGCTTGCGAGTATCACTATAGGAATACTTTCAGAATCCCTTTCAAAAAGTGGATACAAAGAATTAATATGTTCATCCCATACAATAACTTTGATCTTGTACCTACATGAATCATATTAAGAATGTCAGCATTATGGGAATTAACATTTAATTAGTTTTATATTGGACAAATTGAATGTAAAATAATTACCATCCATCAGAAATGACAAAACGAACAACATTGTTTTTTGTGTTGTTGCTGTTTAAACTTTTGACTGGCTCAATATCCTCAACAAATCCAACTACATCTACAATTTGTAATTCACTTTTCAAGATTAGTTAATAAAGACAAAATTCTTATAATCATATTTCGTAAAAAACAGTCAATATAAATAATACGTACCTATAGCATTGACAGGAACATGGTACCTCTCATTAATGGAGCAGTAATTATAAATTTTATTAAAACCCATAAATTCAAATTTATGAATTGGTATCTTAAGATCCTCCTCCAATATAGGTAAAACCACTGTAGAACCCTTGAAATAAATTTTAAATTTCGAAGAAACACATCTTAGATGTCCAGTTGCTTGATTTACGAAAAAATCTGAAATCTCATATAAATTCCCTTCAAGTATAACACTTACGAACTTGTTCCAGTCCTCCGTTAGAGCAAAAGCTTGAACATGAAAATTCTATCCAAAAAAAAAGATTAAATGTTTATATTCTTAAGCACAAATTGCTAAATAAAAACAATTCTAAGAAATCTACAATAATTTTATACTTTTTAACTACAATTATAGGTATATAGTGTCCATACCTCATCATCAACGAATATGAAATTAAAACCATGCAAACTGTCTCCACTTCCTGATATTGATGGCCACATCCTGGTGACACGGACCTTAATCTTCCAATTCGATCGGGTTTCATCCAAGTATTTCAACTTGTGATACATGACTTTGTGATACCTCTCTGTCTCAATTTCCAAGAAGTAGTACGGGGCTGCCATGTGAAACCTTTAGGAAATTCTTGATAAGTAAATTCTCTAGCAGCTGGAATGTTCTTGTTTGCAATGAACCATGCTTCTAATTTACTTTTGCGAGAATTAGCTTGTTGAGCAATGTCTTCCAACTTGTCATTAACCTTAAAGCTTACATTCTTTCCTCCAGGGACATGTACAGGTAACCTCTCTACAGAAGGATAGCGATAATGAATGTCAAAACCTAAAATCCTCCATGCTGCTTCAGATGCACAAACATAACGTCCATCAAGATAATGTTTAACCTCGTCAACAATTTTCTCTTTAAATCTTGCATCACTGGATGAAGATGATCCTTTATTTCTTCGTAGAAGCATAGTAGCCTGGTCATGACCCTTTAGACAATACTTGAATAAATACTTCAAAGATCTGGAATTATTGCATATTTCCAAATTGATGTGACACTGAAAACGGAGCAAAAGATCACGGTTATATGGAACAACAAACATATTATCTAGCGCTTGTTTATTCTTGATAACAGTGCGATTCATTTTTCGTCTACGGTATACAGGAAATCCACAATCATCGAAAAAAGTATGGCCATTGTACCTATAAAACGACCTCAGTTTAGAAAAAATAATTTTTTTTAAAAAAAAATAAACTAACATTCATAATTTTAAAAAAAAATATGAAACTTACTTTTTTGGAAAATGACGGATACATTTCCCATTTGCCATACATGGAGAATATGTAAAATCTTTCCCACATGGTACATGAATCATGTAATTTTTAACAGCGTTGTACCCAATTGGATCAGAATCCTTATCGGGAATCTCAGCGGATACCAAAGCATCAATTTCTTCTGTTTTTTTTGGATGATCATCAGGATGTAACCAAACCAGCATGTGTGCATGAGGTAGTCCACGCTTTTGGAACTCTATCACATACATAACTGTGTTTTGGACGGAGTGGATTAGTAAAAAGGCAAGTTTCTTTAATATTGAGCAAGTACATATAAGAACAATTAAAAAAACTATACCTCCAATACATTTTCCAAAATAGTTCTTATTCTTTATAAGATCTACCAACTGGTCCAACTTTATTTTAAACACCCTTGCAACTACATCAGGTGCATCACAAACAGCAACGCCAGGCATATAATCTAACATATGTTGTATTTCAGGCCACTTAGTGTTACACGTCATGGTGAGGAAGAATGAAGGATGACCAATAGATCGACAAATAGCAAGAGAATCTTTAAAATATTGTGACATGTAACGCTTTGAGCCGGTGAATGTAGCCGGAAGAATAATATTTTGTCCAACATGAGATGGATCAACGTCACCTTTTCTTAAGGAATCACGTATGGAACTGTACAAATCAGCACGTATGGTTGATTGGTGTGTCCTAACCCAATCAAGCCTATATTGTTCAATTGCGGTAAACGCATCCACCACATACTGCTGCCATAAACGACCACTTAGATGAAGTGTCAAAGCTGCAAATAATAAGATGTAACAACCATTTGTACAAAATTAGAACAAATATTGTAACAATGGATAAAATTGAAAATGAATCAAATATATCAAAGGAAGTAAAAAATATCACACCTTCAGAAGGCCTTATCATCAGTTTATATGCATAATATTCACGCAAGGAAACATACAAACGATGTTTGCTCTCTTCTCCTGGTTCGGAATTTTCAGTAACTGGAGGTGCAATTTTCCCAGGTTTGGTCTTCAAAGGAATTTGAGGATGAAAACCATCATCACCAAATGGAAAAAGAACAGGATACTGTAGTTGCATAAAATGCCTATTCGTTTCATAGATCCTTTTCAGTTTCTTGTTCTTTTTCTGCACAACTATATCTCTCCATCCTGGAGAATTTTCAAGATCACCTACAATTAGAACACCAACCTCATTAGATGGTACTGTGGCATTTGGTCTTCCAGATGCAGATGAGCTAGACAATAAAGTCAGTTCAAGCTCCTCAGGTTCATTGCCTTGAAAACGATCTCTGGCCATACGGAAACCGTGAACTAATGTATTATGCTCATTAACATCATCAACAAACCTTCTACAATTTCTGGATCGGTTGAATCACTTCCGGGAATTGCATTTTTCCTGTTCTCAATTTCATTTTCTGTATCATAGACATAAAGCTGACAGTACTTTGGTGTTTCACCATTAACAGGGCATATACTACCAATTAAGTGGTAGTTCTGACCACAAAGTTTGAATGTGTAAGGAGCCCTTCCCCTATTAATTTTGTTGTCAACCTTTCCGCCAAGAGATGTAAATGCAAACATAGAGTTGTAGATCCTTATATTTTTCTTGTAATGTGCTGTTTTGGGACCCCCTGAAAGCAATTCAGCCAAAAACGGAGGAGGCTGTCTCTCCGGAGGAATCTCAACCTGTCCATGTCGACAACATATTGAGAATGTGGGACTTTGATTCTTTAATGATTTATTGTTTCGCTCAGCATTCCACATAACAGCTTTACATTGTGGACAAACTTTGTCTGGCTTACCAAGATCCATATACCCAAACCACATATCTGCAACAATATTAATTTTATATACGTTTTTATGCTGATATCCAAAATAAGGTCAAAATATAAAGGTATTAAAGTCTGCTACCTTCAGTATGAAGATCGAATTCATGATCTTCAGCACCACTGTAATATTCAGAAGAAACCGCTAAAATGAAATTTTAAAGAATTAAAGTTGTCAGAATTTACGTTATTCCATAAGTGCTTAATGCTTAAAAGGACAAAATTGTTTCAATAGCAAAAAAACATACAATCAACATCGTCATCATTATCGCCATCTTCATTAGGTAGCGGTGCTGCAGTAATGATGAAACAAAGTTGTCATTAATAAAATACGAAATGAAAATATGTTATTTTATAAAATTTTAAATGCAGAGATATAATAAAAACATACACTGTCTATATTGAGAATTGACCTGTTCATTATTTTGATCTGCATATTTATCAGAAATTAGTAATATTATGAAAAAGTCATATCTAATTAAATCAACAATTTAATTATCAATAAAAGTAAAAATTGCCAAAATTTTGATCTATAAGTTTTGGATCCTCACCAATCAAAGATATATTGTTTGCAGCAGCTACATCATTAAATGAACTGAGAAGATTTTTACTTTGCATCTCATCTGATTTATCTAAAATCATTGATGTGCCAGAATGTTGTTGTTCGGAAATACCTGTTTTAAATGTATAGTATAATACATTAAAAAAATTACAATATGTCATATTACGAAATAAGATCTAATATGAGAACCTTTCAATTATTACAATAAATTATGTTAAATACATACTTGGTCTAGATTGCCTTCTTATCGTAGATGCTGGTAACTGGAAGAAATTGTGGCTTGTTTGGTTAACATGGATCTTGTTTGATGTGGAATTGTTGCTTGTAATATTTGTGATACCTAAATTCAAGTGTTGAAAAAACATACGAAACATAAAAAAATAACAACCTTAATGAAAAACATCTGCAAGGATAATAAGCTTAATTGATAAATTTATAATACTACCAGAAAGATCTACATTCTTCACTTTCCTTGTCGAAGTTGAACTAAATTGATGATTAGCAGAACCTATTGGATCGTATAATGATTAAAACATATTGTTAGGAATAATACTAAAAAAAATCCATGAATAATAATAAATTTGCTAAATTCATACTTTGATTTAATTGCGATTGTATGGAAGATGGTGGCAACTGGAAAACATTACAACTACCCTGGGTTGTAATAACCTTTCGTGTTTTGGAAAGAGTGTTCTTTATATTTGTAACACCTACAGATAAACATCGAGGAATTCTATACTAAATGCTTCAACTTACTATTAACAATTTAATATAAAAAAAACATGTTTTGATGGACAATACCTGAGAAGTTGAAATTGGACAATCTCCTGGCTGAAGGTGAAGTAGATTGAAAAATCTGATAACCTTTACAAAAGGAAAAAAGGTTACTTCAGTAGTAATTAAATATGATTTCCACCACAACATCATTTTTTTTATTATTAATTGTATAATACCGATTGAATTATTGGGTCCATTCAAAGGAACATTGGATAATCTTGTTGTCTGAGGTGTTTGAAAGCATCCACTCTTATGCAGCTCATTTCCAGCATCATTTGAAATACCAGATTTATATGTTCGAGAAATGTTCGATAAATTTCGAACTTGAGTATTAGTTTTTTGCATCTGATTTGGATCAAGATTTTCCATATGAGTTCCAGTTGCAGAATTATATACGCTTTTAATGGCAATCTTATCAACAGAATTGGAATGACTTTTTAACCCTGAAATAATGAGGTTCATTTAAAAAATAAGTTTGTTAGAGCAGACTCAAACAATGAAAAAACGAACATGGTTTTACAATTATACCAGGCCTCGGTGAACTTGCAGATAAATGATTAGACAAAGGAGAAACTAATGAACCTGAATCAAAATAAATAACATGAGAAATTCATATAAATAGACCCAAAAGAAATTGTATAACAACGTTGAGGTACTTACTTGGTATGGATGATGAATTAGACCCAAAATTATCTGTCAAAAGAATTATTGTAAAATACAAATCATATAAATAGCAACAGTAATACAATGTAAAAAAGAAGTAACAACTTTAAATTACACTAAACTTGTTGACATAGGATTTGTAGACAACGGAGTTGCAGAAATTCTTGGGTTAAATCCTGCAAACTCAATACAAATCTTACAATTATAACGCAAGCAGAATTAGAGGAAAATTTGATAAACACGTAAACCCTCAATGAAACATAAAGAAACAATAACGTAAAAAATTTGAAACATACCTAAAGGAACAATTGGTGAGTAAGCATGTGTCGTTTTTTGTTTGATTTTTTCCAGGTTTGGAACATTCTCAATATCTAATATCAAGAAAATTTAACATACGTAAATCATATCAACAATAAAAAGACTAAAAATGTATCAATCCTCAATGCTACTCACTCTGATTATACGAAGTTTTATACTGCAGGTTTGGATTGACATTCTCACAATCCTCATTATTCGAAAAGACAATTGATTTCTGACTGGCAAACCTCTTAATAGGATTCCATCGACGTTTGTGTACTGGAATTCAAAGTTCGAAATAATTTAAGAGAACAATATAGAGAAACATAGGTATATACGTAAATGTGATATTTTGAAACACAATTATTGTTGGTATACTTACGATGTTTTGCTGCATTAGGAGATAACTGATTAAGAACAGAACCTCGTTTTAAACCTGTAAAAAAGCATCACATATGGATATAACAACAAAAAATAATACAAATTCGTATGACAATCTCAAAATAATTACCAGTTTGACGTGCAGAGGAAGAAGATTCTTTTGAATTATCATCCATATGTGATCAATCAGTTAAGAAGTAGTGAAAACTATTAACCAAGAATAAATCAATAACCTAGTCCACGCTAGAAAACAAAGGTTGGATGTTTTGAATAACAGAGCCATAAAAGATGTGAGCTGTTACTTGCAACAATTCTGCATGATTTTGAGGTAGGTTTAAAATTTGAAATCACGTCGTACGTATAAGAGAAGATTAGAGAAGATTTTATACATAAAAACGGGTTGTAATCGGGTAAATAGTAGTAATTGGATCATGGATAGTTGCCCATTAACCCATTTAGCAAAGTGTAATTACAGGAATAGCCTCAAATTAGGGATATTATAGTAAATTCATTGGAAATAGGGACTAGCAGGAATTAAGTTATATTGATTAAAACATGCGATGGTTTTGATATCTGATCGAACAACACGAAAAGAGTAAAAGTTACCTCTCGGTATACTAGTACCAATCTACGCATACATCCACAAAAGAGATAGAAGACGAGTAGGCACCTATTATGTTTAAACCCTATATCTCTATAGAATTTGAAAACATAAAGGTTGAAGCACAAGTTATCCACTTAGATCCCATAGGGTAGCATAATATCTCTATTCATGCCACAAATCATGATGTCATGTCAAAACACCAACCTATCCTATGCTAGCATGGCAAGTTCTAAATCTCAAGATCCACTCTCGTTTCGCAAGAGATTAACAATTCAATTTAGATGTTAGCTACGCATCTAAAAGCATTAAGATTAACCATACGAGGATATCAAGAATTCACCACACATAAATCTTTAAGGCATGCAAACTACTAAGCTACATAGATAAATCCACTAGGATCCCATGACAACGATTAGTTCATAACTAAACCTTTCGTCACCATGGGATTTGATGAAAACATGGTAAATAACAAGATATGAATAAAAGAAGTAATTATATTAATAAACAAGAGTTTGAGAAAACAAATCTAGAACAAAAGATGAAGTAGATCTAGATCCGTTGCTTGTCACGAGCGTTGAATCCTTCTCTCCTTTTCCCTCTTGCAGATCTAAGCTGGTTACAATAATAAACTATGATAATGTGTATATCTCTATTACAATGGTAGGATGTGTTTATATAGGCTCTAAAAGTCTTGCCCAGCAAGAAAATACCAAAACAGAATTATAATAGAATTTCTGCAAGATACGTTTCCTAAACTGATTCTGTTTTTAAGGAAAATTCGTGGCTGACTTTTCTTCAGTTTTTCTGGAACGTTCCAAACATAATTGGACCTCTGGACCACCTTAGAATGATAGAGAATCTCGTTATCTTCGCGTGGACTGCTTACGGGCTGAAAACAGACTTATAGAACTCAAGATATGGCCCAAACAGTGAATCTCATGCGTGCAGCCCAATAAATCCGAATTTTAATAAATTAAATCTCCAAAAACAACAAAAACATCCACCATAATCATCATCCTTGTAAATCTGCACAACTAAACAAAATACATCAAAACTACAAGAAACTTGAGCCCAAGACAATCAATTTAAGCCGATTTAGAATGTTCCAAGTGGATATAAGTCCACTTATCACACCCCCAAACTTAAACCGATGCTTGTCCTCAAGCATAAACAATTACAACTAACTAACTAGTACCACTTCCGTAGGTGATCACGGTTGCATTTGGCATATGCAACAAGCCCTTTAAACCCCTAGGCAGCCCTAGTGGACGAGTAAGGTCTCGTGAGGGCCTATAGCGAATGTACCCACAAAATCCATTTAACCTAATGCAATGCAATGCATGAATGCAACTAAATGAAAATGCAATTAATCTAGTACTAATATCCTACCATACCTTCAATTCCTCTCATGCCATATCAACTTAAGAATCAAAGTAAATACGCAATGTCTTGGTGTCGAAATTGCAAGTATTCACATAGTCTACTCAATGAACATGCATAAGTTCTCACAAGCCCATGTCAAGTGTAAGAATAAGTTAGTAAACATGCTAAGCCTACAAGAGCACATCTTTGAGACAACACTCGGGATCTCATACGCAAGAACAAGCAAACACTCACAATCCACTCACAAAGAATATTCACTCAAGAACAAGGGTAAGTGTATCACTCAATTCCAACAAAATCATAAGCATGCTTGACATTTGGTATCAATCTAACTCTTAACACAACATACATAAATGACGATAATCAAAAGGTCTTTATTTGGGTTGTAACGGGGCTAGGGACAAGGTATGTCAAATAAGCCGAATCAGGTGAAGTGTCAAAAGCTAGTCAGTACCATAATAAATCATACACAACACCCTATTTTCCCCCCACATAATTTATTCTTCTTCCAACAAAAAAAAAATGCTCGACTAGTCGATTAAAGTAGGATCACAACAAACACAAACATGCTCTCATAATATATATTTTTCTTCTTTTTCTTTTTCTTCTTTTTTTTTTCTCTTTCATTTTTTTTCCTTTTTTTTTTTTTCTTTTTTTTTTTCGAGAGCTAAATAGAACACAAACAATAATATAAACAATAACAATGATCCCATAATTTATTACATATGTCGACTATCAAGTAAACAACCAAACCCAATATTCAATATTTTCCCCAATAGTATTACCAACAATAAACCCCTCTTTGCACACCTTATTACTCCCTTAAGCACTTTACTAGCCTTTGACAATATGGGTTCAAATTAATGTAATGCCAACACAAGAAAAAGGTCTAGGCAAGTAATGTGGTATGTCACCGAAAAAATAGGATTAAGCTCAACGGGTTAACTAATTGATCATGTAAACATGGTGTGGTAATATGGGAAAATATGTGGTTATTCCTAATGCCTTTATCATTTTAATCGTCAATTAATGTCATGCGTTTCAAGAAAGACCTCAAACAACTGCTAGCAATGCAAACAATCCGTGGACACTCAACCAAACGAATAAGATTGCAACAAATATGCAATAAGCAATAAGGCTCAAAATCTCACTTGGTGGAAAAACATACTCAATCCCAAGCAAACATCTCTCTAATGCATCGACTTGTATTCAAAGCATGCAAACTAAATCATCTTGCACATATTCATGTCCTTCTAATTAATTACAACATTCAATAAGTCTACTAGCTTCAACTTACTAGTGTATGTGTGTGCACAAGAACAAAGCATATCACTTCTCAATCAAAAGCGTCAACAACACAAAATTCCTATCAAGCATGGGTGCAAATGCAAACTATTATGAACTCACATGATATACAAAAATAAAAAAAACAGAATGTCCTATATGAAACAAACGTAGATAACACGAACATATATGCATAATTTACTACTACTAATATGCAAAGCATGAAATCCTACATGAACAAATAATACAACAACAACTACTCATCCCTCAAACCACCCCCAAACTTAAAATATTCAATGCCCTCATTGAATGGAAGTAAATACAAGGGATAGTAGAAAACATACCTGCAAGCCGAAGCATACCCAACCAGTTTTTTTTTTCTTCGCAAAAATCCCCTTTCCTTAGCAATTGGCCTCAAAACAACCGATTAAATTTAACCTCCGCATCCGGAAAAGAAAATCTCTCCACCCTAAAAGAATCACCCCTCATTCGCTTAGGCGCCATAATAATCAAAACCCCACTCAACAATAGCACCACCAACAACCACCAAGAAATATCCCACCAAAAACCACCAAGAAAAATCACACCACAAATACCCAAGTATCCAGAATAATACAAAAACCCCAATTTACAAGAACACAAATTCGTAATAAAATAGAGAAAAGAAATCCCACTACGAATCAAAGAGGTGAACTTGTAGTAATTTTCCCTCAAACTTGAATTTTTAATGGAATTTGATATGGGATAGAAAAAATATTTAATGGATAAAAGAAAAAGAATTAGAAAAGAAATAGGAATTGGAATTTTTTTATGAGAGATGAAGGGTTTTAGAATTAAAATAGGAAAAGATTTAGGGAAGAGATGGGGATATAAAAAGAATTTGGGGTGAGAAAATATTATTTTTTACAAACATAACACAGCAAACCTGGACAGAAGAAAGAAACCAGCGTTAAAAAAAAATTCTCACAACCTGACCACGCGCAAGTTGCCAGCGTGGGGGGCAACTCGCGCTACTTCCAGACACGCATGCGCAAATTGCGCTACAGGGCCGCAAGCTGCTTCTTGTCTAGAAATGCAACTGCAAGTTGCGTTACAGCGCCGCAACTTGCTTCTCTTCCAGTAACGCAGGGGCTACCTGCGTTACAGACCCGCAATTTGCCCAAAAATTCGATTTTTTTTGATTTTTTTTGATTTCTTTTTTTTTTTTTTTTTTCACCACACTCAAAATTTTTTTTTTTTTTCTTCCTACACTAATGCATGGGTTGCCTCCCACGAAGCGCTTCTTTAACGTCAATAGCTTGACGTTACTTCCTCAAATCATGGCGGTTTCAAAAGAACAATTGAACTGTTCTCAACAGACAAACCATTCATACGAACGTTAACATCGTGATTGCTTGCTTTCCACAAATTGCTTTCATCAGATTTCATCCTAATTTTACTACCAAACGGCCAAATCTTCTTCTTTTTCTTTTTCAAACCTCTAAAATGCTTCTCCGACTCAACCGATTGAACAAAAACTTCTTCTTTATCATCTGCTTTCCACCTTCGCAACACGTTATCATGCCCTTCTTCAAAAATCACTAGCTCATTATTCAAAAGGACATACCTCAAATGTGGTGGAAGTTTTCCAAGCTTTACACTCGAAAGATCTCGAACTGAAGAACTGTCAAATTTCTCGCTCAGCAACTGATCAAACTTCTTTCTCTGACCCGTATCAACTATTTCCACACTGCAACACTCCTCATCCTCTGTTGGAAATTTCATTGCCTTGAACACATTAAAGGTGACACTCTGATCTTGCACCCTCATTGTAAGCTCTCCTTTTTGTACATCAATCAAAGTCTTTCCTGTAGCCAAGAACGGTCTTCCCAAGATTATGGGAATCTTCTTATCTTCTTCAAAATCTAGAATCACAAAATCAGCAGGGAAGATGAGCTTATCAACCTTTACCAAAACATCCTCCACTATGCCTCTAGGATATGTGATAGATCGATCAGCCAACTGCAAAGAGATGTTAGTTGGCTTTGGCTCCGGTAAACCAAGTTGCTTGAAAACAGACAAGGGCATAAGATTAATGCTAGCTCCCAAATCACATAAACACTTGTTGAAAGAAAGGTTGCCAATAGTGCATGGAATAGTGAAACTTCCCGGATCTTTCAGTTTAGGAGGCAACTTCTGCTGCAGAATGGCACTACACTCCTCTGTCAATGCCACTGTTTCAAAATCTTCCAACCTTCTCTTCCGTGACAAAATATCCTTCATGAACTTTGCATATCTTGGCATCTGCTCCAACGCTTCAACAAAAGGAATGTTAATGGACAGTTTCTTGAAGACATCCATAAATTTCTGAAACTGTTTCTCTTGACTTTTCTTCAAACGTCCAGGAAATGGAGGAGGTGGATAAATCTGATTATTCATTAAAGATTGCTCCGGAGTAGCTTTAACAGGTTTCTTGCTCTTCTCACCATCTAGCTGATCAGCCACTAAGTCAGTTTTCTCAATTTCTGGCACTGCAGATTTTTCAACTTGCTGATTCTGAACATCTACATCTTCTTCAGTTGCTGATTTAGGATCACTCATGACTTTTCCGGATCTCAAAGTAACTGCATTGACCTGTTCTTTGTTTTCCCTCCTACCTGGATTAACCTCCGTATCACTAGGAAGAGTTCCTTGATGCATATTTACCAAGGCACTTGTAATCTGCCCCAACTGAGTTTCCAAAACTTTCTGGCCAGCTTGCAGGTTCTTTATCATCACTCTCATATCATCTATCTCATTAGAAGATTGTCCCATATGAACCTGGGGCTGTTGCTGCTGAAATCCCGGAGGCTGAAATTGTGTCCTTGGAGCATAAGGCTGTTGATAGCCCTGATTGTACGGCTTCGCTTGCTGATACGACTGTTGAGTATTTTGATTGTTGCTCCAGCTAAAATTGGGATGATTCCGATTATTAGGATGATAAGTGGCTGGAACTGGTGCAGCAGGTCTCTGGAAATTACTCACGAACTGTACTGATTCAGGAGAAATAGCACACTGATTCGTCTCATGTGCGCCCGCACATACACAAACACTAGCCACCTGCTGAACTCCATAATTTGCAAGAGAATCCACCTTCATAGCAAGAGCTTTCAACTGAGCCGTAATCATTGCAGCTGTATCTACTTCAAAAATTCCTGCTGCCTTGCCTTGAGATAGCCTTTGGGTTGGATTTTGATATTCATTAGCAGCCATCATCTCTATAAGATCATAAGCTTCATCATAGCTCTTCGCCCACAGAGCTCCTCCTGATGCTGCATCTAGCAAAGGCCTAGACTGTGCTCCCAATCCATTGTAAAAACCATTAATAACCATCCAATCAGGCATGCCATGATGAGGACACTTCCGTAGCATCTCCTTGTAGCGTTCCCAAGCCTCACACAAGGTCTCACCAGATTGCTGTTGGAATTGAGTCAACTGATTCCTTAATGCTGCAGTTTTCGCCATAGGGAAGAATTTAGTAAGGAACTTCTGAGCAAGATCTTCCCATGTAGTATTGGAACCAGGTGGTAAAGAGTGTAGCCAACTCTTAGCCTTATCCCTCAGAGAGAATGGGAAAAGCCTCAACCTGATAGCATCATCCGTCACACCATTACATTTGAACGTGTCGCAGATTTCAATAAAGTCCCGAACATGCATGTTGGCATCCTCCGTAGGAGCACCCCCAAACTGAACTGAATTCTGCACCATCTGAATTGTGCCAGACTTAATCTCAAAATTGTTTGCTGCAATAGCTGGCCTAATAATGCTAGACTGGATATCATTGAGTTTCGGCTGAGAATACTCCTTCAAAGCCTTGACTGCTGCTGCTGCATCTGCCATTGCTACTGTAGTTTCAGCTCCCTCTTCCTTATTCTCTAAATTCTCTACACGACCGTCTTCTGCCAGTTTTTGTAAACGAGCTTGCGAACGTGTTTGCATACAAACTCAAGTGCCTGAAACACCACGAAACAAACAAACTAAGTAAGAATCCAAGTCAGTGAACGCTAACGACCACTGATGACAAGCACATAAACTAAAATAAAAACACCGATGATCCCCGGCAGCGGCGCCAAAAACTTGTTATGCTAATTTCACGCAAGCGCACGTAGTCACAAGTAATATATGATTAAATCAAGTTCGTTCCCACAGAGATCTAGAATGGTGTTCAATTCAGTAAATATGCCTATGCAACAATGTATGGTTTTAACTCACTGCTAAGAAAAATAACAAATTTAAGATTGATTAACTAAATTAAACTAAAGTGCAAATATTAAAACTAAGAATTAAACAATTAACGAGAATTAAAATCGAATTACTTATATGAGAATAAACATGGAACCCTAGTTTCATCATCTACTTCACTTAGAGTTGCAGCCTTTAATTAAAACATGCGATGGTTTTGATATCTGATCGAACAACACGAAAAGAGTAAAAGTTACCTCTCGGTATACTAGTACCAATCTACGCATACATCCACAAAAGAGATAGAAGACGAGTAGGCACCTATTATGTTTAGACCCTATATCTCTATAGAATTTGAAAACATAAAGGTTGAAGCACAAGTTATCCACTTAGATCACATAGGGTAGCATAATATCTCTATTCATGCCACAAATCATGATGTCATGTCAAAACACCAACCTATCCTATGCTAGCATGGCAAGTTCTAAATCTCAAGATCCACTCTCGTTTCGCAAGAGATTAACAATTCAATTTAGATGTTAGCTACGCATCTAAAAGCATTAAGATTAACCATACGAGGATATCAAGAATTCACCACACATAAATCTTTAAGGCATGCAAACTACTAAGCTACATAGATAAATCCACTAGGATCCCATGACAACGATTAGTTCATAACTAAACCTTTCGTCACCATGGGATTTGATGAAAACATGGTAAATAACAAGATATGAATAAAAGAAGTAATTATATTAATAAACAAGAGTTTGAGAAAACAAATCTAGAACAAAAGATGAAGTAGATCTAGATCCGTTGCTTGTCACGAGCGTTGAATCCTTCTCTCCTTTTCCCTCTTGCAGATCTAAGCTGGTTACAATAATAAACTATGATAATGTGTATATCTCTATTACAATGGTAGGATGTGTTTATATAGGCTCTAAAAGTCTTGCCCAGCAAGAAAATACCAAAACAGAATTATAATAGAATTTCTGCAAGATACGTTTCCTAAACTGATTCTGTTTTTAAGGAAAATTCGTGGCTGACTTTTCTTCAGTTTTTCTGGAACGTTCCAAACATAATTGGACCTCTGGACCACCTTAGAATGATAGAGAATCTCGTTATCTTCGCGTGGACTGCTTACGGGCTGAAAACAGACTTATAGAACTCAAGATATGGCCCAAACAGTGAATCTCATGCGTGTAGCCCAATAAATCCGAATTTTAATAAATTAAATCTCCAAAAACAACAAAAACATCCACCATAATCATCATCCTTGTAAATCTGCACAACTAAACAAAATACATCAAAACTACAAGAAACTTGAGCCCAAGACAATCAATTTAAGCCGATTTAGAATGTTCCAAGTGGATATAAGTCCACTTATCAGTACTCCAGAAACGTATTTTGTAGGCTTTAAATCCAGAAGTAGAACTTTTAGGATCAACAAATTCATATACTTGATATAATATTGGGAAGGGAAAAATAAGCTAATACTATCTACAGATTTTACCTAGGTGCAGGAAAAAATTGTCATTCTTCATTTGTTGCTTGAGAATAATGGCCAAAAGGCACAATGAATCACTGCTCTGACCACTTACTAACCCGCTTCCATTCAAAGTAAAGTAGCACGATAACACCACACATGTTAAATACAATAGCTACTTTGCCAGAGCTCTTACTTTAACATTAAACCTTATCGTGGAAACAAAACCTAGAAACTGATGACACACCCATCCCTAAGAATCATCTAAACCCAGAGATAGATAAGGAGGCAAACAGATTAGTTTAAGAAAATGGCTCATGAGCCGTGCTAGTGACCTCAAATCCTCAATGTCCTCTACGGAGCTGTGAAGACATGCAACTGCAATACAAAGATCTCGATGTTCACCACCACTTGAAAACTCCTTACAAAAAAAGTTCAGTGTGAAAGATAACAGAATTAAAAAGGTTTTTTCTTATAAAAAATGTCAGCGGCCACAGTCACTGCACTTGTGTTACAACAGAAAATCCAATACCAAAGCAATTCTATGTATTTATGAAGTATAACCAAACCTACTACAGGAACTTGTGAGTTTCACGAACACTAGATTAACCTATGGAAGGATTTAGCTCTGCATAGTTCATTCACATTTTAAAGGCTTGAACAATTTATTGAAACCTAATACATTGACAAGAAGAAGCTTACATTTATAACATTTAGACCAAGTAACATGACCTGGTTTATGTTAACTAATAATAACATTTTGCCAATAAAGTGAATACGCCTGAGACTTACATACAAGGAAACACCAAGTCATACTAAAGGAAAACACAAAGATACTCAAAGAAAGGAAGACTGTAGAAGCATCTCCTGACATATTTGACTGTTTGCTTCTAACTATAGTAATGCCTTAAATCCTAGAGCAATAAGCAATCTAAATAACAAATAAAAGAGAGCGCGTGGAGTCAAGATATAAATTTCAATGGTCAATTTTTCATAGTCATTCACTCATGCCAATCCAATGAGCGTATGTTTATCATTCATGCGATAAAACAAGATTTTGGTTATGCGGAAAGCAAAATTTCCTGCTTGAAATTAACTACCCACACTTCCCATCAGATTTAACTAATTACCCAAATCAGAGGATGCTAGTAATGAGATTTTAAAATTTGATTGATGCTACACCTGCACAGTCAGTTAAAGTTGCAACAGAATTTCTAATTCACAAGTCATTATAATATTTTAATAAAAGGTATTGAATATTTGTGATCCATCTGAGGACACCTGAGCAAGATTTTGCTCATGCAGAAAGCAAAATTTAAAATTAACCACCTACAATTCCGATCAGATTTAACTGATTATCCAAATCAGCTGTGTATAGTTAATTGCTAAATACTTCTCTATTGTGACCTTTAGAAACTCTTCTCTCAAATATATGTAAAAAAATAAGTCATACGTGTTTGTACAAGGGAAGGGGAAGTGAAGAAGCAACCCGTTTTCCGTAAGTGGTTTATTTGAATGCAATATATATATATTCTGTTACCCAAACTCTTTATTTCCCCTCGAGTACTCATGTCGGACACTCAAAACACGGACATGAGTAACAGGGCCGGCCCTGAGTATTTGTAGGCCTAGTGCGGGAAGAAAATTTTGGGCCCTTAAATTTTTTTTTACGAAATTGAACTTTAGTCATATATCATATCATTGTCAAATGTCAACTAAATTTTATTATACTCATGACATGTTTAAAAACACAACTGGTAATAAGCAGAAACAAGAAAGCTGAATAAATTTTTCTAACCTTTCTAGAGCAAACTTAACAAGTGTTGGATCTCATTCTTCCTCACTGAGCGGATCATAATGGAGATATATTACGCATCCTGACAAGAAAAAGCAGCTCTACGTAAAAAACTCAGTAAAATTAATCTAAATTTCACATAAATTAATCTAAACTCACTAGATTGATTTTGTACAGAATTTCATGCCAAATAATTAAGCTCACTAAGAATTCAAAACTTGAAAATTCATTAGAAGCTAATTTTTCAGCATCCCAGCTTATTTTTGGATCATCAGAAACTTCAGCTAGTTTCATTAAAGCATCTCTAATTTTAGGAGCTTGAGTTCTTATTGCTTTAACACTTTCAATTCGACTTTCCCATCTTGTCACACATAGAGATTTTAAAGTCAAATCATCAACATATTCAAGCAAAAGATGCCATCTTTTAGTGGAATTAGCAAACACATTATATAATGCTTGACACGCTCCAAAAAAAGATTTTCCTTTCACACAAGAGTTTACCATATCTGAAAGTACCAAATTAAGAGAATGGCAACCACAAGGCATATAAAAAGCTCTAGGATTAACATCAAGCAATCTTTTTTGAACACCTTGATGTTTTCCCCTCATATTAGAACCATTATCGTACCCTTGTCCCCTTACATCATTAATATTTAAATCAAGAGAGCTAAGAGCAACTTCCAATTCACCAAAAAGACCCAAGCCAGAAGTGTTCTCCACATTCAAAAACTCTAAAAAATATTCTTCTCGTAGTCGTCTGTGTAATCACTACTAGGTTATAAAACTATAAAATGGAAAAAAACCATCAGACTGGACCTTATAAAATGGAAAAAAACCATCAGACTGGACTGGACCTAGTAAAGCTAATACAGGGTGAATTTTTTTTTTGGGCCTCCTGACCCAATGGGCCCTGTGCAACAGCACAGTTGGCACTGGGCCAGGGCCGGCGCTGATGAGTAACAAAGTAAACATACATGTATATATGTTGAATAGAGCTGAGAAGTAGATCAATAGACAACAAAGGTAGATATATTCTACACATGAATGATAACATATATAAACTTTTAGTAGTTAATGTTGAGTCTTTGACTATGTAAATGTAAGATGCACATGTTTTCTAGAATCACATTCTACATAAAGTTTATTGCCATTTCAAAATTTCAGGAATAGGTTTGCTGGTTTGCAGTTGAATTCCTATTTGCACAAACCCTATAGAGAGGCTCGGGAACATCCAACTACAATACATAGATATAAATGTACAATGACATCCAAACGCACTTGAAAACTCCTTGTGAGATTTTCAGAGTGTAACTGTCTAAGCCACACAATTACTGCACTGGTGTAGCACCAACAAATCCAGTACCAAATGTCCAAATCGTTTCTACGTATTTATGAATCTTAAGTGCACCAACTGCAGACACTTGTCAGCTTTCAAAAACAAGAGCTCTTTAGAGAGGATTATAGCTCTGTATAGCTAATTTATATATATATCGATGACTATGAACTGACCAACAAGTGAATAACATATGTAGATTTACATGTAAAATACAATTACGCTGAAAAAAAATTTAGCTTATAAGTTCATATATGTTTACCAACCCTAAGACAAGTGGCTCAATGCAACACAAGCTGTAACAAATCAAACAGGGACAACACATTTATATAAATTAACATGAGCCATATCAGAACGTACTTAAACTTTCAATAGCTGCATCTTGTTGGCAAAGGCATCAGCAATCCAATCAGGCTTTGCAGCAGACCATTAAAGCTGATTAATCTCCGAGCTAGCAGTATACATGAACATGGGATCAATCCCACCAAGTCCAGCAACCGTAGGCAACTCCCAAATAAGCGCATGTCCATCATCCCCACCGGAACAAATATGCCTACAACTCAACAGAGCCCAACCAATCGCATTCACACTCCCCCTATGCCTCTCTAACTCGGCAATCGGCATAGTAGGTGATCACCATATAAAATGTGTTTCTGGCTGAGAATATAGGAATAAAGTTTAGAATCTTCTTATTAAGGTTGTTAATTAAGATTTTGACAGCTTAAATCAACAGATTTTTAAAATTTGTTATTAATCTCAATTTTACACAGGTAGAATCAGATATAGAATTTCACAGAATTTTACTTATTTTAGTAGCATAGCTGAGAATTTCTTCACCAGATTTTGAAATTATAAGAATACTCAGCCATCATTTTATAATATTCAAACAACAAATAATTTATACTCCCTCCGTACCTTATTTCTTTTCTTGTTTGCTGAATTTCACGGGTTTAAGATAATGGAGAATGAATATTGATTGTTTATGGAGAGGGTGATGGCCCAAAATAATCACCTGGGAAACTGGATGGCCCTTTTTATTGACGGGACACGGTACATCGTGTACCGTGATAGGGGGTGTGTTGCGGAGCTGCGTGTTCCGTAACAGGGCATGATACGGAGCTCCGTGTTCCGTAACAGGGCATGATACGGTGGACGGTATTCCGTGATAGTGCTGCGCACCCATCTAACACGGTGCACAGTCCACCGTATCATGCTAACACGGAGGACGCAGCTCCGTATCATGCATAATACGGTACACGGTGTTCCGCAACACCCTAACACGGAGGACGATTCTCCGTATCCCGTCGGTATTTCGGGCCATTTTTTTCAAAATCAGTATTTTGGGCAAAAACTTGTGAAAAATAGGCATTTTGGTCATTTTCTCTTATGGAGAGTGGATATTAAATATTGTTTTTAAGGAGTAGTGGGTATTGAATATTGTTTTTTGGGAGTAGTCGGTGGAATAATGGGTACTGAATATTATTTTTAAGGAGTAGTGGGTGGAGTGGTGGATATTGAATACTATTTTTAAAAAGTAGTGGGTGGAATAGTGGGTATTGAATATTATTTGTAATGAATTAATGATTGGTGAGTGGAGTAGTGGGTATTGAATATTATTTTTGAGTAGTGGGTATTGAAAATTATTTTTTATGGACAAAAATAGTAAGAGGAAATGTATTTTGAATATCCTTAAAAGGAAAGTAGGAAAAGAAATAAGGGACGGAGGGAGTATTTTTTTGAAAACAGCAGGTTGACGCATGGAAGATGGGTGGGGAAAAAAGCCATAGGCCTGTCAAAGGGACATGAATCCTGCACAACAATTCAACACTTTGTGGACTATTGAGCTACACTTGGTTTGCGTCCTACAGGTAAATATTGAAGCTTACAATCATGTTCCTCAAAATAATAATAATAATAATAATCACCTCTCTGATGATTCTCAAACCACCAAGATGAAATCAAGCTATGCTGCACAGATCGATCATCCAATCCTGACTTGTCGAATGTAAAATCACGGTATGGGAAGCGTCAGGAGAGTATACCCTCAAATATCAGTCTGGGCTGGTAAAATCATTTTAAAAAGGGGAATAAAACGCTTAGAACATAGGGGTAAAATCATCATTTTATGATATTAAAATATCTCATCATTATTTTTACCATGTTGTGTATTATATATAGAGAAGATTTGGTTTATTTAAAAACACTTATTAAGTGTGTTCTTTAGAAAAATTAACTTTAGTAAAAACCAATTACTATAAGTGATATAAGTGATGAATGATCTCACAAATAAGGATATACTCAATAAAAAAATTAAATTTTATAATTTTTTATTTAAATGATTCCATACATAAAAATTGGCTAAAATAATTAATTTATTGTTTCAACTCTAATTTAAAATGAGAATTGAATTAAAACATAGAAAATGTGAAATATAATTTCATCTTAAAATATCTCATGAATAAATTTATATAGGATTAATCAAAAATATATATCACAACTCATTTAATTTCATTGAAAGTAAGTAAAAATATGTTTAGCGAAAAAAAAGGTCAAGTAAAAATCATAACAGCATGGTTATTATTCCACTCGCATGTTATTAGAGATGGTAGAAAAATCCAATCCGATGGATACTCAATTCATTCCAATTCGATTGGACCCGAACCCAATTTTTTGGATTTGGATATGAATTTGGATTCAATTTACAAACCCGAAAAAGTTTGTATTTGAATTTGGATTTTAGGCATTTCGATCCGAACCCGACCCGAAACCCAAAAAAAATCAAATATATATGTATATACATAATATACATCAATAGTAATATACATTAATATATGTAGTAATTCTTATTCTGGTAATTTGTATTTGTTTAAATTTGGTAAATAAGATTCTAGAATTTGAATTTTTATTTGTATTCCATAACAATTAGTATTGTTTTTGGTTTGTAAGTTACATATTTTTATTGAAATTAAAATTTCATAAATATATAGATTCAGACTAAAAAAAATAGTACAAAGCAATATAGATTTGGATGAACCTGATTCGAAACCCGTTGGATCGGATTTGAATTTCGATTTTAAAAACCAATTAGATTTGAATTTGATAAAATTGGATTTGGATATCTCAAAAATTCAATCCGATCCGACCAGTTATCATCCATACATGTTACTTGTCTTTCTAGCTTCCATCTTCTAATCTTCCAACACCATGTTTCTCTCATAGCAAATCAAGTCTTAGCTTTGTGTTAAACCTACACAGCTGGGGGATTCAGAAAGCAAGCAAATTGTATTACAGGTATGATATTCGTACACATATTTATATTATATTTTTCGTATCACAGGTAAGCAGGTAAGCTAGACTCAGTTGAACTTTTAATTATATTATATTATAATAAAATTTATATAATGATTGAACATAAAAAGATAAATAATATAGGACTAGAAAAGAAAGTTGAATATTTTAATAAAATTTTATATTAATGATAAAACATAAAAAATAAATAATATAGAATAGGGAAAAAAAGGTTGATAAATTGATTGATTTAACCGTAGTTAGGTGTACAAGTATATTGGCCGACAAGCCTATTGATGTAGGATACAGTTGGCACGATCACGTCATACTGTGAAAACATTGACCAAATTTGTGCATGTAGCATTTCTCGTAATAATTTATGCAAGTTTTTTCTTTTTGAAATAATAATTTATGAAAGTCTCGAAAGCCATATTTTCTAAATTAAGTTTATGGTCATCGTATCTAGTCTAATCATTGCAAATAATGAACGTTTTTTCCTTTTCAGGTTAAATGGTAAAAAGATGATCACTCACACTTGCAAGTAGGTCATCCAATTCAAAAAGTTTGCAATCAAATCACTAAATTACTTAAAACTTTCAATCAGGTGACTACTGTTAAAAACCGTTAAAAATTAAACGGAAATGTGACGTGGAATGCTGAGATGGCTGTTTAATAGCTAAATGTTATTCAACTCAGACTGAAATTGCTTATGCGTCATTCAACTCAAAAGAACTTGCAATCAAGTCATTAAACTATTTGTTTATTTTATCTTTTTTTTAATTAAAATACCTTTTTTAATTATGTGATAAAATTACTAATTAATTAAGTTAAAATAATTTGAAAAGTAATATTTTTTTTAAATAAATCGTACTTGTATTACTTAGAAATTATCACTTTCGAGTACATGATTAATAAATGCAGGAGGAGTGACATACCACTCTCCATAGCCTGACATAGAATTTGTGCAGCATTTGCAAGCAAAGGAACCACACGATTCGCAGACCGATAATCGGACTATTAGCACTCGATCAATGTGCTTTAGTGATTTTGTCCAAGAAATGGCTTCAACTTCTCGTGGTTGCCAATTACCTTCTATCTGACAACAGCTCGCTCCAACTTGATCTTCCCTCCAAACCTGAAGCAAATTTCGAACTGCAGTCAACACACCAAACATAACAGCAAATAGAAAACACAACCAAAACATAAACCCCAAAAATTAGGGATAAATCAATAACCCAAAAAAAATTGGGGACAATCAACAACCCAAAAAGATGGGTACGATAAAAGAGATCTCACCTAAAAAAGGTTGGATCTCGATTTTATTGAAAAATTAAAAAAAATAGAAATTAAAGATTCAGAAATGGAGGAAACGTGATGAGAGGGTGGGTGGGATGGATGTGGGTTTGATGGAAGGATGGGACGGTGAAGGGTGGGTGAAGGATGGGTGGAGGCGGCCGACTCTCAGAACGAGGCAGAGAGTTTAGGATTTTTAGTTTGTATAAAACTAGTTAAAAAACAATGCATCACTAATGTTATATTAATTTAAAAATCTTTTAGTAAAAATGTATTTAATATAAATAACTAAAATACATATTTTTAACAATATTGATTTACATTAGTAACTATATTTGTCGGTTTTCTATCTATATCTAATTTTTATTCAATATATTTAACACAAATAGAAAAATAATGACATGTTTTTTATTTTTTTTATTTTGTTAAAATTTGATTTATTAATTTTAAAATTAGTAATTATGATAATGCTTTTATATCTAAATTAGGATTAATTTGTAACTAAAATAAATAATTAAGATAATGTGTTTAAATGTTTTGTGTAAAGTTTTTTATGTTCGATGATTAAATCGCAAAGATTTTCGAGTTCGATGACCTACTTGCAAGTTGGGCATCAGTTGAATGATCTTTTCACTATTTATCCCTTCAATTTACACATCTTTTCTTTACGTGGCAAGTGAGGTGGGCTGACAAAATAATATTTAACAGACTTTCGTTAAAGTCAAACTCAATTTAACGGACGTGGTTTTTTTTTTATGTTGAGTGACTTGATTGCAAATTTTAATTGGTTGAATTATGAATTTGAAAGTTTTTTAAGTTTGATGATCCACTTACAAGTAAGACATCAGTTAAATGATGAAATGTCATTTAACCCCTTTCTTTTCTTAAGCTTCCCCATCCAGAATAACCATCTAATCAATTTACTTAAAATCTAATTATCAAAATGTCCCATTCACAAAAACTTGGCCCTTATCTACCCCACTAATATGCAATTTCTTGTAGCATGTCTATTTTTTCAAAAAATTTCTACTGTTGCACTATTTCAGGTAACGCATTAGCTGTAATATGCATTACAGTGTGCCACATTAGGACATGATGTGGAACACGAAATGCCGCATTATAGGAACGACGTGGAGGATGAAGTAGTGCAACAATTATTGTGGAGCACGAAATGCCGTATTTGTGGAGTATTTTGGGCCGAAATTCTAAAATGGGATAGGGAGACCCTTATTCTTTATTTAATGGAGTTTATTATTATAAACAAAAATTTAACTTTTTTATTAATATATTTTATATAGCAATACAAATTAAAATTAATTAATTTTTTTAACAAATCAACGAATTGATAAATTTATTAATGCGATCGGTCATCAATCCGTCAACAAGCCCATCAATTTTTGATGGATAGTGTTGTGGAATAAAAACTAGGTTATCAAATTGCGGTTAGGGTTTGTGTGTATTTAATGCTAAGGGAGGTTGAGCTTCGAGCTTTAATGGTTGTTTCCGTGTATTGAGACTGATCGGTCCTCACAGAGTGCCTACGTATCTCGTATCGAGAATCAAGCCAAGACGTAGTTCTGAGAATGAGGGGTCAGGCCCTTATATAGGCTGAGAAGCCCTAGAATCGTAGTAGAATTAGGTGACTTGGTGGGCAAGTCACCGCCTTGAGGAAGGTTCCAGGCTCCTTCCTTGTAGGAGTAAGTTCCCATATCGAATTCTGTGCCTTGGAGGCTAAGTTTGGTAGGAGTAATATCCTTATCTGACTCTTATTGCTGAGCTGGTTATTACCCTTAATATTAATTACGAAATTAATATTATAAATAGGGTTTGGGCCCATCTGGTGGGCCCCACGTTTGGACCATTCTAGGTCTAATTAATGCCACATTAAATGTGTCTTTAGAGCTTACTTTTAGCCCATGTCATTTGCCCCCAACTTCTAGGAAAATTGATCAGGTTTTCCTCGAAGTTATAACGGCCTTATTCAAGACTAGGGTCAGGGTTCATCCTTTTACACTAGTGTTTCACGAGTATTGCCTTGATGTAAAGCGTGGAGCGACCGATGCGTTTACGATAATGTTAATTTGATGTTAATCGGCACTAGCGTTAAACGGCACTAAACGACGCTAAACGGCACTAAACGGTGCTAATTTCAAACTCAGTTTTCACTTTCCTTGATTACCAAATCGGAAAAATAAAAATGAAATTTCGTAATCCCGACTCGAGCACCGGTCGGCCGAGCGAAAACCCATACCGACGATCGATGTCGGTCGGCTAACACGCGCACAGGGAGCCAGTCGGCTGGGAGATCGGTCGGCTGAAACAAGAGCTCGCACCGACGGTCGGTGTCAGTCGGCCAAAGCTCTCCCGGAGAGCCGGTCGACCGGTGAGGCAGTTGGCCAAATTTTATTTATTTATTTATTTATTCGAACGGAGCCAAAAAACCCATACCGACGATCAACGTCGGTCGGCCTAGGCACCTCCGAAGGGGCAGTCGGCCGGGGAGGCGGTCAGCTGAGTTGAAATCTCATACCGACGATCAACGTCGGTTGGCCAGATCATTCCACGGGTAGTTAGTCGGCCAAAGAAAATTTTTGCATGCCGACATCGATCATCAACATGAAATCGGCTTGGTCACTATCAGTGATTTTGATTTTCGCATACTGACATCGATCATCAATATGGAATCTTATTATCAATATCGATTTTTGTTCCTTGAAAATCAACAACTTGGCCATTCATGGCTTTGCTTAAGGTTTTAATTAGTACCTTGATTCACATCACTAATCTCGCGTTTAGGACTAATCTCCCAATTAAGCTTTCCTTAAGCGTGCTTAGTTTTCTAAGCTCAACTGATTGCTCTGGTAGAATATTTTGCTGGATATTCACTTAAATTCTCCATTTCTTTCCCAAAATTTCATGAGTTTCAACGACTCTTTCCATCCATAATAGATAGTTTTTGCTCTTTTTCGTATATATTATCGATACTTGACCTGTAAACGCGAACCAAGCTGTGTTTCAACCTGAGGTAGCAGGTCCTCCTTTTCTTATAAAAGGAGGGGAGTACCCTTCATTTATCTTCACTTCTTCATTCCTCAAATTTTTCTCAAGTCTTCAAGCTCTTTAGTTATCTAGTTTTCAAGTTCGAGTTCAATATGGCCGACAAGCACGCATCTGCCCCCAGCTCTCCATGGAGGAAGCTTTCAGGAAGAGGAGCATGGCGAGAACCATGAAAGGTAAACTAAAACTCATGCCTCCTAGATATATTGAGCGTCGATTCGAGTCTATGTTAGATTTGCTAAGCACCATGGGAGAATCATTCCCCAATAGTTCAAGATTAGTTTCTTTTCATAGTCCTTCCAAGTTTAAGAAGAAGGATGTCGAGAAGATTAAGAGCACATATGGCTTTCCAAGTGAAATCAAAGTCTGCCTTCCAAGTCCAGGAGATAGAACTTGCAATTGGCATCTTGAAAGGATGTGTGTCGTGAAAGGAGCCTTAGAGGCGGGATTGAGGTTCCCAGTCCACACATTTATTATCAGGCTCTTAGCGGAACTCCAAGTCCATCCTTGCCAGCTATATCCCAATTCATGGAGGTTCCTGATCATCTTCTTGCTAAGATGTCATGAGTTAGGGATCCCTTGGAGCACAACCATGTTTAGAAGCATCTTCTCAGTAAAGAACTCCTCTGAGTCTAAGCCAGGGTGGATTAGCTTTCAGCTTCGGAGTGGGCTTCCACACATAGTAAACTCTTTCTCCCTCCCTATCTCCCACCATTTCTGGGAGAGGGAATTTGTTGTTTTGGAATGGGAAGGTGGCGACTGGGGTCACTTCTTTGTTAAGAAATTCGGATTTGTGGAGGATAGTTCACACTTCGTGTGTGACCTTGACCTCAAAGAATTACAAGATCGAGATAAGCTACTTGCTGATAATGGTTGCACCCACTACAAAACTATTCTGACAGAAAAGAAACTTATCGAAGCTGGCCTGAGCTTTCTTTCTTTTGAGGGTAATTTTTCTTTCGTTGTGTTATTATGAACTATGTTAGTTCTTATTCCGATACTTTTTCTTCATCTTTCAGCTGTTGAGGAGCTGGATAGCCGACCCGAGAATCAGCCCCAAGTTACAAGATGAATGATAAAGAAGGCGGAAGAGCAGCTGAACCCTACTGATTGAAGGGTTCCTTCATTCTTGGAGGGATGTTCCAAAGGGGGAAAGAGGTCTCAGAATGCTGCTAAGGGTGTTAGAGTCCCCTTCACTCCAGACTGGGGTATTTGCGAGCAGGACTCTATCTTGGGGAGTTCCGATTTGGCTCTGTCCTGGTCCAGGCTCTCTATCACTGCCCCTGATCTCCTAACGGTTACTGCAGGAGATAAGATTGATGAATCCGAGCACCTTGGAGCTCAAGCTCTGTATCAGGTATCAACTTTTACATTCGATCTTCTTGTCTATACCTCTTTTTTAAAAAAAATGTCTTACCGACTTATTTGTTATAGGCCAATGCTTATCTTCAATCTGCCACTTGTCAAGGCCGAGTCTATAGGGATAGCAACGTGGAACTAAAGAACGAGCAAGCAAAGTTTAAAGAGCAACTTCAAGATTTAAACTCCAGGGTTGTCCGATCTGAGGCCAACAGCCTATCTTATCAAAAGAAACTTCATTCACTAGCCAAGAAGAAACTATCTGATGCTCACAAGATAATTGATTCGTATCATAAGTCGGAGGATTTTATGCAGTTTATGGATAAGCATGATGATGAGGTGAGGCCTTTTAACATGTCTGTTGGATGGAACAAAGCTATTGGCATTATAAGCAACAAGTACCCTTCGGTGGTGAATCCAACAGACTTTCCTTGCCCTACTTGGGCTGTTGGTGGCGGAAGCCATGATGTGGATCATGCATCAGGCTCTGGGGGCAGTCGCCGTCCTTCTGGCATGAGGAAGGCGGCCAATGTTGTTAGCTTCGGTTCGACCTCTTCCCATTCTGCTGGGAAAAAGGCCATGTCGGAGAGGGAGGCGGCTGTGAGGCAATCTTTCCCCGGCAAACAACTTCATGCCAGAGTTGACTCCTCGATCGAGACTTTGGAAGAAGAAGGGGACGTGGTGAGAAAGGGAGTAGCGCAACCCATGGAGACGGAAGCCGAAGATGATGATGATGAGGAGAGCTCCGAAGAGGAGGAAGAGGAAAAAGATGGAGAAGAAGAAGAAGGCAAAGAGGTGGTGGAGGAATCCGTCGAGGAGTAAGTGGCCTTGCATGGCCATGTTAGCCGCTTGTGGCTTTATCTTTTCTGTTTTCAATCAAGGACTTTCGGGACTTAACTTTTATTCGATTATGTAACTTAACTCCAACTTTGGCCCCTTGGGGGTATTTACTTATGCACTTGTTTTATTTCCATTTGTGTATTCTTTATTTTCGTTACTTGGTCATCTTTGACTTGCACTCATCAGGTGCTTGACACATAAATAAACTCACACAATCATAGAATGGAAAACAAACTTGCATTAATAACTTGAAACGGGTTCAACCCTTACATAATTTACTATTGTCCTACTCGGGGCACCATGCCCTGGAATGGTTTCATCGAACCTTATTTCTACTTCTCCTAATAGATAGATAAAAGCCAAATCCTCACTAGGAAGGCTTACACATAATAAATCTTCAGGTTCAGAGCATGCCAAGTTCGTGGCACTTCATTCCCATCTAACGTCTCCAACTTGTATGATCCTCGTCCTAGTGTCTTCCTGACTCGATATGGCCCTTCCCAGTTAGGGGCTAGCTTTCCCTTCTGGCCAATCCCAGAAGCCTCTATCTTTCTCAAAACCAAGTCGCCTTGTCGAAAGAACCTCTCCTTAACCCTTTGGTTGTAGTGGAAAGATGCCCTCTTTTGATGTTCTGCATTCCTAGCATTTGCTTCATCCCTAACCTCATCAATCAAATCAAGGGCAAGCCTCATACCTTCTTCATTAGTCTCTGGTTCATATGCCCCAACTCGAGGGGATGCATGCATAATTTCCAGGGGTATGACTGCCTCGGCCACATAAGCCAGCAAGAACGGGGTTGCTCCCGTTGTAACTTTGCAAGTAGTGCGATATGCCCAGAGTATAGGCAACAACTCATCTACCCAGGTATTCCTTGAGCGTTCGACCCTCTTCTTTAGTCCATCCAGGATAATCCGATTGGCTACCTCAGCTTGTCCATTAGCTTGCGGGTGTGCTGCTGAAGTGAAACGAAGCTCAATAGCATTTTCCTCGCAGTACTTTTTAAACTCTTCATTGTTGAACTGTGTCCCATTATCCGTTACAAGGATTCGTGGGATTCCATATCTGTAAAAGATGTTCTCCCAAAAGAACTGGGCAACTTGCTTGGTGGTTATCTTGGCTAGAGGTTTAGCCTCAATCCACTTGGTGAAGTAGTCGATGGCTACTATCAAAAACTTTTTATGCGCAGAAGCTATGGGAAAGGGACCCAGTATATCCATTCCCCACATCGCGAACGGGATGGGAGAGTTAACCGAGGTCAACATCTCAGGCGGCTGCCATACAATCGGAGCATGCTTCTGGCACCTATCGCACCGCTTGACATAACTCTGTGCGTCGGCCAACATCTCTGGCCAGTAGAATCCCAAACGAGTAATCTTGTGAGCTAGGGCTCTGCCCCCCAAGTGCTGCCCACAGATACCTTCATGAACTTCCTCCAAAGCTTTCTTTTCCTCTTGGGGCCTTAAACACTTCAAGTAAGGGATGACAAAAGACCTCTTGTAAAGAATGCCTTCAATCAAGGCGTACCTTAATGCCCTTACTCACAACTTCCGTGCCTCCAAGGCATTGTCAGGGAGCCAGCCGGTTTTGAGATAAGCTTTAATGGGATCCATCCAGCAGCTTCCTACATCAATTGGTGCTACCAACTTCGAGCTAATGGTCGAGGCCTTCAAGACCTGGAAGTAAACACTCCCTGCATAATTCTCTATCTCAGAAGAAGCGAACTTGTACAGGGCATCGGCCTTAACGTTCTCTTCCCTCGGAATATGCTCCACATAGCACTCATCAAACTAAGTCATAACAGCTTTCACAACTCTCAAATATTTTGCCATAGTTTCATCCTTGGCTTCAAACTCACCATTAACTTGCGATACTACAAGCCTTGAGTCTCCATAAACTTTGAGGTTCTTAACCCTCATGATTCTGGCCAAACCTAACCCAGCTATCAATGCCACATACTCAGCTTCATTGTTGGTAGTAGGAAAATCCAACTTCAAAGCATACTCAACTGTGAACCCATCGGGGCTTTGCAAAACCAAACCTGCACCACTAGATTTTGTTTTTGATGCTCCATCAAAATAGAGCACCCAATATTCCTTCTGATCAGCTACAAGTTCTTCATCTTTACCTCCACCTTCCAGGGTGGTTACTATCTCCTGCCCCCCGACTTCTTGGTTGTTAATGGTGCATTCAACCACGAAGTCAGCCAATGCCTGAGCCTTGATGGCTGTCCGAGGCTTATACTTGATGTCAAATTCTCAAAGCTCTATGGCCCATTTGATTAGCCTTCCACTGGCCTTCGGGCTGTGCAATATGTTCCTCAACTGTTGGTCCGTCAGGACTTCGATCTTGTGTGCCTGAAAGTACGGTCGTAACTTCCTTGAGGCTGTTATCAATGCCAATGCAAACTTCTCTATGGGAGAGTAATTCAACTCTGCCCCATGCAACACCTTGCTCACATAATAAATTGGTTTTTAAACCTTACTCTCTTCTCGAATGAGAACAGCACTCAATGCTTGTTCAGATACCGCCAGGTATAGATAGAGAGTCTCTCCAGGATTAGGCTTGGCCAACAACGGGGCTTCAACCATGTATTTCTTCAGCTATTCGAAGGCCTCATGGATCTCAGGAGTCCACTCAAAATTTTTCACCTTTTTCAATGCCTGAAAGAAAGGCAAGCATTTGTCACCAGATTTGGAGATGAATCTCCCCAGGGCTGCCACTCGGCCAGTTAACTTCTATACATCTCGTATAGAACGGGGTGGTTCCATGTCCAGAATTACTTTGATCTTGTCAGGGTTGGCCTCTATGCCTCTCTTCGAAACCATCAATCCTAAAAATTTTCCTGATCCAACTCCAAAGGCACACTTGGCTGGATTCAACATCATCTTGTGGTGCCTCAGCACTTCAAATGCCTCTCTGAGGTGCTTAATGTGGTCTGCCTTGGAAAGGCTCTTGACTAACATGTCATCAACATAGACCTCCATGGTTTTTCCAATCAGATGGACGAATATTATTTTATTCACCAGTCGTTGGTAAGTAGCTCCTGCATTCTTTAATCCAAAAGCCATGACAAGATAGCAGAAAACACCAAAGTCAGTTATGAAAGATATCTTTGGGATGTCATCCTTGTGCATCTTAATCTGATTGTAGCCGCTGAACCCGTCCATGAAGCTCAACATCTCATGCCCAGCTGTGGCATCTATCAACATGTCTATCCTCGGTAGGGGAAAACAATCCTTTGGACATGCGTCATTCAAATCGGTAAAGTCTATACACATCCTCCACTTCCCATTCGCCTTTTTGACCATCACAGGGTTAGCTAACCATTCTGGAAATTGAATTTATTCAATGAACCCAGCCTCTAAGAGCTTATCAACCTCTTGCTTAATGGCCTCTTGCCTTTCAGGAGCGAAATTCCTCTTCTTCTGTTTTATCTTCTTCCGTTCAGGATCAACATTTAACTTATGAGTTATGAGTTGGGGATCAATCCCTGGCATATCAGCAACAGTCCAAGCAAACACATCACTGTTCTCTTGCAAAAATGTCGTCAACTTACCCCTCAAGGGTTCCTTCAGAGAAGCTCCTATGTAAATAACTTTCTCAGGGTCGCCCAGCTCTAGAGGTATGGGGATCAACTCCTCTGCTGGCTTCCCTCGGTGTTCATCATCACCACGGACATCCATGTCTTCAATTGGGAGTACCCGCCCCCGACTCCATCAGCCCTTAATGCAGACACATAACAACTTCTTGCCATATTCTGGTCGCCTTTCTGTTCTCCAACACCATTCCTGGTTGGAAACTTACTCTTCATGTGGTAAGTGGAGGCAACAGCCTTGAACGCATGAAGTCCAGATTGCATTATAAGTCGATGATGCCTTGATTACCAAAAAATTCAACATATGCTTAGCCTCCTTAGGTTCTTGCCCGATTGTCATGGGTAACTGAATAGTCCCTTCAACCTTGGACTCAACTCCATTAAATTTGTAGATGGGCATGTTGGTTGGGGTCAACTGTGAGTCAGTGTATCCCATCTTCACGAATGCATCATGAAACAAAATATCCACAGAAGCTCCATTGTCTATCAAGACTCGCTTCACCTCTGAGTTTCCAATTACAGGAGTTATGACCAACGAGTCGTCATGGGGAAACTTCACCCCTTCAAGGTCAGAGTCATCAAAACCAATTACGATTTCAGTCCTGGAACGTTTCGGGGCCTCTCCCACGATGTGCATCACCTCTCTGGCATACGCCTTTCGAGAATTTCGAGTTGTGTCGGCCGCTGTCGGGCCTCCCCAGATCATGTTAATAACTGGTCCTCGGGGCTGTATGCTACGATCACGATCATTATCTCTTCTATCATTGTCTCTCCTGTCGTAATCCCTTCTTTGGGTTCCACGATCTTCACCCTTAGTGAATTTATTTAGCTTTCCTTTACGGATTAAGAACTCAATCTCGTCCTTCAATTGCCTACAATCATCCGTATTATGTCCCACATCTCGATGGAACCTACAGTATTGATCCTTGTTTCTCTTAGCGGGGTCACCCCTGAGTGGCTTCGGCCATCTAAAATCCTTATCTTTCTCAATCTCTAACAAGATTTGGTGGTGACTCAGAGTCTTTGCTAGTACGGGGATACTTGTCCCTAGCATCGTACTCCTGCTCTTGCTTTCGCTTCTTCGTTTCATTGTTACCTCGACCATTGTTTACCGTGACCTCCTTCTTTATACTATCCTCAGCCTTGATATACTTGTCAGCCCTTCGCTGGAGCTCAGCCATATTTTCGGGAGGATGCTTTGACAATGACCTTTTAAAGTATAGGTCGGTGGTGCCATATTCCAGGGCTACCATCGCCACCTTATTCTCCAAATCAGTGATGTTCAAAGTCTCTTTAATGAACCTCTTAAGGTAGTCTCTCAGATTCTCATTCTTCCCTTGCACCACATACATAAGGGATGCAGAGCTTTTCTCATGCACTCTCCCACTAATAAACTGACTAACAAAGGCAGCACTTAACTCCTTGAAATAGCCAATTGAGTTTGCAGGCAACCGGCTGTACCATCTTTGAGCCATACCCGATAGAGTTTGAGGGAACGCCCTACACTTCAAGGCGTCACTTGCAGGCTGCAACAGCAGTGCGTTTGAAAACGTCCTGACATGATTTGCGGCATCTTGAATTTCTTTGAGATACAAGCACTCATCACCTCCTCGGTAAACGGGGGTGTGGGATCATCAGGATCCCCTAGTGGCATCAAATCCTCGGGGTTGCTCTTGGGGGTTTCCACCCTTGTTGTTCTTCCAGTTGGGGCGTCAGCCCTTCTCTGCCTTCTCCAAGACCTTTCTAAGTCTATAATGGGAATCGGTCCTGAGGTTGGAGGAGGTTGAGTTTGATTCAACCTAGCTTGTTCTCTCGCAATATCTTCCTTTATCCTTAAAATCTCAGCTTCATGAGCCTTGATTCTCTCAGCAGCTGTCAAAGGAGGTCCATCATGGATGGTTTGAGTTTTCCTTCGAGGTTCTCTACTAACACGTCGCCTCCTCGGGGCTTCATCTCGATCATCGTCATCAGATGACGAGTCATCGGTATAGGGACCAGAGTAGTCGTAATACTCTCGATCTCGGATCTGCAAGGCATGGCCACTGGGTCCAGGACCTTGAGTAGTTGGGGGATAATTAGGTAGACCATACATCGGGTTGGTATTCATGGGGAGATCCGTAGTATGGATCTGTATCCCTGGTGGTAACGGGCGATTGGGATCAACTAGAGGGGAAACCAGCATTTGGAGAGAGCTGGTTTCTTGACTTGGGTAGACGACCATGGGTAACGTTCTCTCGGCATGGGGATTCGTCCCTGGAGGTTGAGAAACCTGAGTTTGAGAAGCTTGAGTTTGAGTGATCGCCCCTGTTGTTGGGGGTACCTGCTCGGTGACAGGCGGAGCGGAGCTGAGGGGTAAAGCCTCAGTAGTAGTTGGTGGTGTTCTTCGCGTGGTCACCATTGTTGATGTTGTTTTCCCACAGACGGCGCCAAATGTTGTGGAATAAAAACTAGGTTATCAAATTGCGGTTAGGGTTTATGTGTATTTAATGCTAAGGGAGGTTGAGCTTTGAGCTTTAATGGCTGTTTTCGTGTATTGAGACTGATCGGTCCTCACAGAGTGCCTACGTATCTCGTATCGAGAATCAAGCCAAGACGTAGTTCTGAGAATGAGGGGTCAGGCCCTTATATAGGCTGAGAAGCCCTAGAATCGTAGTAGAATTAGGTGACTTGGTGGGCAAGTCACCGCCTTGAGGAAGGTTCTAGGCTCCTTCCTTGTAGGAGTAAGTTCCCATATCGAATTCTGTGCCTTGGAGGCTAAGTTTGGTAGGAGTAATATCCTTATCTGACTCTTATTGTTGAGCTGGTTATTACCCCTAATATTAATTACGAAATTAATATTATAAATAGGGTTTGGGCCCATCTGGTGGGCCCCACGTTTGGACCATTCTAGGTCTAATTAATGTCACATTAAATGTGTCTTTAGGGCTTACTTTTAGCCCATATCAAATAGCTAATCAATTAACAAAATTCAATTTTATTGATATATCAATAAAATACTTTTACAATACTAAACTTCTTTAACGAATCAACTAATTTTATCATTGATGATACTCTCAGAATTGAAAAATTGCCCAAAATACCCACTTTTTTAGTACCCAGTACCCAAAATACCCAATTTTCAAAACAATGCCCAGAATACCCACCTGTTGCGCGTTTCGGGAAGGCGTATTAACTCGTTTTTACTGTAGCAGTCGGTTTCTTCCTCTCTCTCCGTTTCTTCTCTTTTCCAACGTCAATCTTCGATTTGGAGCTTAAACATCTGGCAATCCAACTGAGCTAATATTGGTATAGGATTGTAGATATATCGTCTAAAGACGAATCTAATGACCTATAACACATCAACGTAACGTTAATGGAATTGGATGAACGGACGAGGAGTGGTTCGTTGGAAAATTGGGTTTTTTGTTCGAATTAGGCGTTTACAATCCGGGAATAGAAATCGTTTAAATTTGACATAGGATTGTAGAGATTTGAAAGACGAATCTAGTGATATATGTGAGTTGAACGGAAACTGAATGATGGTCGAGAACGAGCCACGCCGGAGAAGTCGCCAGAAATCGCCAAATCGCCAGAGCTCGTGTTTTTTCTGAGAAATGTGTTGATGATGTCATCACGCATATTGCGAATGCGCAACCTCTGTTACGCCTATCCAGAATGCGCATCTAAGGAAAATGCAGCTTATACATGGGCGTAATCTTTTATTTACGCCTGAGTTATAGGCGTATCCACTCATTTGCTCCTCTGTAAAAGGCGTATCCGGGATACTCCTCTCTCATAGGCGTATCCCATGGGAATTTTGGGCGCGCAGCGTGGGATCTGGGCATTTTGGTCATTAAACAATAAAAAGTGGGTATTTAGGGCACTCACCCCTCAGAATTTCTAGGAGTTTGAATTAATGTATTATTATTTACTATTATATCAAATTATATGTTAATTTATATTATCTTTTATTAAACTTTATTTGCATCATAAATTTACTTACATTTTACTTCCAAGTTTTAAATAGAAGAGAAAATGAATGAAATATAAGTAAAATAATTTCACTTTCACTCATATTTATGTTTTCTAATTTTTAATAAAAACAACAACAAATAAAAAATTTATATAAATTAAATCCATTTTTCCTTCAAAATTTTCATCCCAAAAATGAAAACAAACCTATTTCAAAAAAATAGTATGTTTCCATTTTTATTTAATTCTTTATTTAAAAAAATAAAATAAATAATTCAAGCATTTAAGAGCATCTCCAAGGGTGATAGTCATAATTGTTAGCTAAAATTATAAAAATAAATGATGATGTAAAATTTGCTGAACCTGTAAGCATGTGTGCTCCAGTGGTATTAGCTATAACGGTTGGTTATATTTAAAAATATGTCATTTTACTATTTTTCAAATTCTAACGATTTTATTTTTAGATATTATTTATTTATTGTGGATAAAACTCATAACTAAACTTTTTCTAAATTCAATAAAATAAAATTTTTGTATAAATATGTATATTAAATAATTAATTTAAATAACTTTATTATTTAAAAAAATGTTATTTTATTAATTTAAATAACTTTATTATTTAAAAATATGTTATTTTATTATTTTTAAATTCAATAAAATAAAAATTTTATACAAGGATATATGTTATTTGATTAAATAAAATAGTTTTAATAATTAAAATAATTTAGAATGGAGTTAATTGAATAAATGTATAGCAGGAAGGAAAGCCAATTACGTGGAAAATTATAGATGACCATGAATGGATCAACAAAGTGGAAAATTAAAGATGACCATGAATGGATCAACAAATAATCAAATATAGAAGACATGTAAGAGCATCTCCAATGGGAGAGACCCCTTAGGTAAATTTTAAATTTAATTACCATAAATAAAAATTATAAAGAATGTGTAAAAAAAATTACACTCCAATGGGACAAAACTGTTATCTATAATTATAGATAATCTCTTGATGTTGGCTATATTTGTCGAACCTCTAGAGACCTGTAGTGAATTGGCACATCACTTATTTCTATATTAAAATTATATATTCCATTAATAACAACTTGAAATATTAATAACATACTATTTTTAAAATATAGCCAATCATTATAGCTAATACTCTCGGAACACAATGTCTTACAGGTTCGACAAATTTTACATAATCAATATTTTATGTTATTTAGCCAATTATTTTTAGCTAACATCATTGGAGATGCTCACCTGTTATTTAAAATTATTCTTAACAGACGGTGCGTTGGAAAAACCCATTTTTTACCTATTAAGTATAAATGGAAGCCACGTGGGATTTTTGGATTTTTTGCCAGGCGACGGGGTTGGAGATGCTCTAAATGTAGTCTATTTCTGTCGTGAATATCGATATCGAACAGTGCTCCTCCTGACTCAACCGAGTCGACTCACTTCAATGGACGCAACTTGTTGTCTCTTCAGAGCTCTTAAATTTAAACCCTTCATTTTCAAGTTACCCACCAATCCTCTTCTGGGTTTTCGAAATTGTAATCATTCAACATCATCTGCAAGCACAATTCACACAGGTCACTTTTATTTCAATAAAGTTCAAGTTTTTTATATCATTGTATTCAAGCTTTTTACATACATATATGAGTTGTGATTGTAGGTGTTAGCACAGTGAAAAGAAAGTATGATGCATTGTTGTTGGATGCTGGAGGTACCCTTTTGCAGTTAGCTCACCCTGTTGAAGATATTTACTCCTCTATTGGTCTCAAATATGGTTTGCCCTTCTTTTCATTTTCTTCGTTTTCGCGATATAAATTACTTTTAGATCATTTTGTCAAAATGCGACGATTAGGTGGTTTTTTGGTACAATCAGAATCAGAGGAAAATTGGGATCAGGCGAGAGTAGGCTAAAGAAAAAGTAGGTAGAAATTAATTTGTTTAAATTAAATGTTTCAATACTATTAATCGTTAGAAGATACCATGACTGCATTATGCGTTTTAGAACAATGCTGTTAATACCCTATATCATGATCCAGAATTATCTATGATCCAGATAATCATAAGCCCCTCTACTATTTAAGGTGTTGGGATATTAGAGCCGGTAATGTAACATGGTACAGTATGTAGTATAACAGCTAAGGTAATGCTAAGATGTTTCAAGTTTGAACTTTGTGTCACCTCTATGTTCTAATTTTGACACTGAGGTTGAGCATTGCCCCCAAATTCCATAATATGGTGATCTATACTATAATCCCAAAATAGGCTTCGAGTGAGTAAAAGTGTTAAAGAGATACGATCCAGGTAATGTTGGTAATATTGACTAAAATAGCAACATAGAGGCAGTTATATATCGTATTTAACAAGCCAAGGCCAAGCAAACAATTAACGAAACAAAACATGAAGGTATAACACATGCATATCAGTAACTGAAAGAACAAAGGAAAGAACAGAAGACATACCAGTAGCCATAGCTATATCAGTATATCAAACAAATATGTAACACAGCTGAGTCGTCAGGATTTGCACGAAAAACCTGACTGCTCTTGAAGAGATAATTGCCCCCACTTACACTGTGTCAGGACTTGGCAATATTCTTCCAGGATAAAACAGCTCCGAGTTTAGATGGTCACAGTAACCAGAAAAACTCAACTTCGACTAACACCTCAGTTCGCCGAAAAACCTTAAGTAAAAGAACTATAGCAGGAGGATAACAGAGAGTATAGAGAAAAGATGAGAATGTGGGGTGTGGTCTGTATATTCAGTGTGTCTACAATCAGTAGCTTAGCTCTCTATTTATAGGAGAGGCCAAACGTAACTGATGCCACCCAATTAATATTGTAACTGCTGATTTACAATTAATATAGCAAAACAGCTGATTTAATAATATAAAACGGCTGATTTATATTAAATAAATCGTAACTGTTACACTATATTTGACCCATTCATGATTTCTCATTAATAGAATAAACGCTCAGACTCTGCTGTCAACAAGTCTCGACAGTACCTTTAAAGTAACTGTCATCAGTTTGAACTTGACAGTATGTTTACTTTCTGACAGCAACCTTGTTCCTGACAGTATGTTTACTTTCTGACAGCAACCTTGTTTTTGACCTTGTTATGACAGCACAGTCTAGCTCTCGAGAGTTTACAGGACTTTCAATCCAACTCTTGACAGCATGTTTATAATATTAAAATAAATCAATAATCCATGCAATAAAATTCCTCGCCCAGGTCGCCTCGCGTACGCGAGACGCCGAGACATTCGCCCAAATCGCCCTTCGACCGAGCCGACCCGAGTCGAGTCGAGGCGGGCGGCGGCGGCGCGCGCGTGTGTGTGTGCGCGTGGAGCACACAGTAACACCATGCACCATCATACACCTTAGTAGTTGTATACTACCCATGTGTGTGATTCTATATAAAGCCAACAACCCCCTTTATTCATTTCAATGTGGGACAAATACACATTCTCATTTTCAAGTTACCAATTCCAACTCCATTTCTCTATGGATTCCACTAAGAAAATTACTTAGACCCATATATGAAAATTGAAGTCCTCATAGCAAGGAACAATTTCCAATCATTAAAATCCGGAATTAACATAAAGAACATAAAATACTTATGCTCTAAAAACTCCATTTTCTAACAATCCCCCACAAATCCATACAGAAATGCTTCAGGTTTTCCATCATGACTTGTTTTTCAGAGTTGGTACCCTTCCGGGTTTGAACCCTCCTAAGTCCCCTACTTCAATGATTACCGGATTCAGATGGAATGTTTCACCTTGAATCTTAATCCGTTTGGTGTAACCATGTTCCATAGACGACGACAAGTCAAAGGCTATGGTGCCAATCTACGGCTTTGAGACATTAATGGTCTTGTCTCGATCCTGTTCATCGAATGCTTCAAGGAATAACCCTTTCCTCTAATTGCGACCACACAATTACATTCGCTTAGCTGGGCATCTCCAGAGATGTACTGCTACCATCTCGTCGAATGACTTGATCCCATTCAGAGTTATAATAACTCTTGCTATCTAGCAGTATCAGTACCTTCTAGGTTTACAGGGGATAGACTCAGATACAACAGTATCATCTATGTAGCAAAGGTACTACCAATTCATCCTTACAACTTGTTATTACCACATTGAATACACTTCAAGGGATCTCCTCTCATGTGTATTGGGTTCCCACTGATGATGAACTATGATGGGTTGACAGCCCCATCCCCAACCTTGACTTAAGGACCACTGCAGGTTCCAGTCCTTTAGTTAAAGGATCAGCTATATTATTCTGAGTTCCTATGAACTCTACAGCAATAATCCTATCAGACACTAAACCCCTAATAGACTTTAGTCTAACTTGGATGTGCCTCTTTGTTTTAGCATTATACTTTTTACTGCTAATCTTGTCGATAGTTGTTTTACTATCACAATGAATAGCAAACGCAGGAAGCGGTCTGCTTACTACAGGTATCGTGGACATAAGTCCATGTAACCATTCAGCCTCCGTCCCCGTGGCATCAAGCGCACACAACTCAGCCTCAAAAGTAGACCGAGTTACTATAGTCTGTTTGGTCGACTTCCAGGATATTGCTCCACCTCCTAAAGTGAACACGTATCCAGTCACTCCATTGGAACCAGACTTCTTCGCTATCCAATTTGCATCACTGTACCCCTCAAGCACACTAGGAAATCTCCTATAGTGTAAACTTAGGTACATTGTGCCTTTTAGATATCTAAGTACTCTATCAAGAGCATCCCAATGAGTTCTGTTTGGACAGCTTGTATATCTAGCCAACTTAGACACAGAGTATGAAATATCTGGTCTAGTACAGTTAGCAAGATACTGCAAACTCCCTATAATCTGAGAATACCTTAACTGAGACACAGGTACTCCTGAAGCATTCTTAACAAGGGCAACTTTAGGATCATAGGGTGTACTAGCGATTCTACACTGTGAATAACCATATTTCTCAAGTATAGATTTCTCTATATAATGAGACTGCGATAAAGTTATTCCCTCAGCTGACTGTGTCAGTTTGAGACCAAGAATCACACTAGCCTCACCCATATCCTTCATATCAAAATGCCTTTTCAAGAAAGCTTTTGTCTCGTTAATAATCTCAATATTGGTTCCAAACAATAGTATGTCATCAACATATAGGCACATGATGACACACTCACTACCTTTAACTTTAGTGTAGACACACTTATCACTTTCATTAATATCATAACTGAAAGGCAATATAGTTTCATCAAACTTTTTATGCCAATCCCTAGGAGCTTGTTTCAAGCCATAGAAGGATTTGATCAACTTACATACTTTCCTTTCGTTACCAGATGCAACAAATCCCTCAGGCTGTTCCATATAAATCTCTTCTTCAAGTTCACCATGAAGAAAAGCTGTCTTTACATCCATTTGATGGATGATAAGACCATGTACGGAAGCCAATGCTACAAGCATTCGGATTGTTGTCATTCTAGCTACTGGAGAGTATGTGTCAAAGTAATCAATGCTCTCCTTTTGCTTAAAACCCTTAGCTACCAGTCTAGCTTTGTACTTATCTATTGAGCCGTCAGGGTTCAACTTCCTCTTAAAGATCCATCTGCACCCGATAGTAGAACACCCAGGAGGGAGATCAACTAACTCCCATGTTCCGTTAGAAACAATAGAGTCAATTTCACTCTTTACAGCGCCCTTCCAGTGCCTAGACTCTGAAGAATCCATAGCTTGTCGGAAAGTTAAAGGTTCGTCCTCGACATTGTAAGTGATAAAATCACTTCCAAAATCCTTGACTACCTTTGCACGCTTACTCCTTCGTGGTTCCTCTAACTCATTAGGAGTAGAGCTACTACTAGGTTCCGCCCCCACATTAGTCATCTTTTCCACATGATCAGGAATAGAACTTGATGTGTGAGTAGGATCTTCATTAGAAGTATCTAGAGGCATACCAGTCTTCATAGGGTAAACATCCTCAAAGAATGTAGTATCACGAAACTCAACTATCGTGTTTGCCACTATACCATCTATGTCAGATTTTAATACTAAAAATCTCATAGCTGTAGTGGTCTCAAGATAGCCTAGAAAGATACAATCAACAGTCTTCGGACCTAGTTTATTTCTCTTGTGTTCAGGGACAAGTACCTTAGCAAGGCACCCCCACACACGAAGATACTTAAGACTAGTCTTCTTGCTCTTCCATAACTCATAGGGTGTCTTATCCATGTGTTTCAGAGGAACTCTATTCAGAATATGGCAAGCCGTATTCAGAGCTTCTCCCCACATGTATTTAGGCAACCCAGAATTAATAAGCATACTATTAATCATATCTTTAAATGTTCTGTTCTTTCGCTCAGCAACCCCATTAGACTCAGGTGTGTATGGTGGGGTAACTTCATGAACTATACCATTGTTTGCACAAAATTCATTAAAAGCGTTACTCGTATACTCACCACCTCTATCAGATCTCAACCGTTTAAGTACCTTACTAGTTTGTTTTTCTACTTCAGTTTTATATATAATGAATTTACTAAGTGCTTCATCCTTATGTCTAAGTAAATAAACATAACAGTATCTACTACTATCATCTATAAAGGTAATGAAGTATCTAAAATGGTCCTTAGTCAACACACCACCAAATTCACAAATATCAGTGTGTACTAAATCTAACAAGTCTGAATCCCTAACAATATTATGAAAAGGTTTCATTATTTGTTTAGCAGACACACATACTTGACATTTAGAATTCTTTTCTATGGTATGTCTTGGAATCAACTCTAAGTTCATCATATTTTTAAGAGCACCAAAACTTAAGTGACCAAGTCTAGCATGCCATAAATCTGAAGATTCAACATAGTTAACAGAAGGAGTAATCTTATTTAAAGCACCCAAAATGGGCTCAGCATTTATTACAAACAAACCATTTGACAAGTAACCCTTGCCAAAAAATGTACCAGTATGAATAAGAACTACTTTATTACATTTAAGAGAGACTTCAAAGCCATTAGCTACTAAACAGCTACCACTTATTATAATTCTACGCATGTCAGGAACATGATGCACTCTCGTCAGGGATAGAACACGACCCGAAGGAAACTTCAAGTCCACGTTTCCTATTCCATGTACTTGAGCAGCACTTGCGTTCCCCATCGTCACTGTCAAGCTATGACTCTGTTGATAAGATACAAATAAACTAATGTCAGCACAAATATGCACATTAGCTCCAGTATCAATCAACCATTCATTTGACAGATAAGTGGAAAATAGTACAGGGTTGTAGGTAACATACCGGTCAACGTTGGTTTCAGAAGCCAAAGCCTCACCAACAACCATGTTCGCTACAGGCCCACTTGAGGTTCCAAGCACAGCATTCGCTTGAGCTACAGCCTCGGCTTTCTTTGCTTTCTTTGTAGGGCAGTCCTTACTCCAGTGCCCAACCTGCCCACAAGACCAACATGGTTTGTTTGCCTTTGGTTTCTTGGCCTTATCCTTGTCATTCTTAGGTTTATTACTATTATCCTTCTTAGAGACAGCCTTCCTTTTCTGTCCTACAGTTGCTACATTTACCTTCGAACTTCCATGCTCAGTTGGCATCACATGTCCCTGTTTGGACTTGTGTTCTTGCACCGAGATGTCCAGCATAAGGTTGGTCCAGGTGATCTCTCTTTTCTGTCTTTTCAGGGAGAGAGAAAACTCTTCCCAAGACTTTGGAAGCTTTTCAATCACACTCATCACCTTAAACTTTTCGGGGAGGTCCATTCCAGACTCCTTCAAAGCATGCACTATCATCTCGAACTCATGCACTTGCTCAGTCATGGACTTATTGTCCACCAGCTTAAAATCAAGGAACCTAGCCACAGAATACTTTTCCAGACCTTGTGAGTCAGTATTATGTGTCTGGTCCAGCTTCTCCCATAAGAGTTTTGCGGTGTAGGCATCAGAGGAGTACACATCAAACAATGTGTTGGTTAGAGCAGCCAGAATTGCTGCCCTAGCAACCCCATCCTTCTCAGCCCACTTCGCATAACTCTTAACTGATTCAGCCTTCTCTTGATCCACAACCGGCTTCTCATATTCCACAACAGGCCATAGACCCTTTACAGTCAACCACAACTTCATCCTTTTCTGCCAACGAGAAAAGCCAACGCCCCCATTGAATTTCTCAGGCAAGCCAGTCAATTCAACGGTTGTGGAAAACTGTAAGTGGTCCAATCAATGACCCCAGCAGATGCAACCGAACTACCACTAGCAGGAATTTCACTCTCGTTAACCATTATGCTAAATACTATATAACAAATTATCTCTTCAAGAATGTTGGTAATATTGACTAAAATAGCAACATAGAGGCAGTTATATATCGTATTTAACAAGCCAAGACCAAGCAAACAATTAACGAAACAAAACATGAAGGTATAACACATGCATATCAGTAACTGAAAGAACAAAGGAAAGAACAGAAGACATACCAGTAGCAATAGCTATATCAGTATATCAAACAAATATGTAACACAGCTGAGTCGTCAGGATTTGCACGAAAAACCTGACTGCTCTTGAAGAGATAATTGCCCCCACTTACACTGTGTCAGGACTTGGCAATATTCTTCCAGGATAAAACAGCTCCGAGTTTAGATGGTCACAGTAACCAGAAAAACTCAACTTCGACTAACACCTCAGTTCGCCGAAAAACCTTAAGTAAAAGAACTATAGCAGGAGGATAACAGAGAGTATAGAGAAAAGATGAGAATGTGGGGTGTGGTCTGTATATTCAGTGTGTCTACAATCAGTAGCTTAGCTCTCTATTTATAGGAGAGGCCAAACGTAACTGATGCCACCCAATTAATATTGTAACTGCTGATTTACAATTAATATAGCAAAACGGCTGATTTAATAATATAAAACGGCTGATTTATATTAAATAAATCGTAACTGTTACACTATATTTGACCCATTCATGATTTCTCATTAATAGAATAAACGCTCAGACTCTGCTGTCAACAAGTCTCGACAGTACCTTTAAAGTAACTGTCATCAGTTTGAACTTGACAGTATGTTTACTTTCTGACAGCAACCTTGTTCCTGACAGTATGTTTACTTTCTGACACCAACCTTGTTTTTGACAGCAAGTTTTACCTTCCTGACAGCAACCTTGTTTTTGACAGCAAGTTTTCACCTTCCTGACAGCACAGTCTAGCTCTCGAGAGTTTACAGGACTTTCAATCCAACTCTTGACAGCATGTTTATAATATTAAAATAAATCAATAATCCATGCAATAAAATTCCTCGCCCAGGTCGCCTCGCGTACGCGAGACGCCGAGACATTCGCCCAAATCGCCCTTCGACCGAGCCTACCCGAGTCGAGTCGAGACGTGACGTGTCGTGGCGGCGCGCGCGCGCGTGTGTGTGTGCGCGTGGAGCACACAGTAACACCATGCACCATCATACACCTTAGTAGTTGTATACTACCCATGTGTGTGATTCTATATAAAGCCAACAACCCCCTTTATTCATTTCAATGTGGGACAAATACACATTCTCATTTTCAAGCTCTTTCAAGCTATCAATTCCAACTCCATTTCTCTATGGATTCCACTAAGAAAATTACTTAGACCCATATATGAAAATTGAAGTCTTCATAGCAAGGAACAATTTCCAATCATTAAAATCCGGAATTAACATCAAGAACATAAAATACTTATGCTCTAAAAACTCCATTTTCTAACAGGTAATCCCCTCAATTATCACTTTATGGTTTTTAGAGAGTTGGGAACGTATAAAATTCCACTTGTTGGTATTTCAAAAATCTTTGCATGAAGATATACTTTGTTAATTAGACAAAATTTCAGAATACAATTTATTTATTAGAGGACAGTTCAATTATTTGAAATTATTAAGGGTTATTAACCTTTTGGCCCTTCAAGTTTACACACTTATACCCATAAAGCCCTAACGTTTAAATTCGTTCCTTTTTGCCACCCGAACTTCACAAATGTACCTTTTAGCCATTATACCGGGTCAAATGACATATCGGATTAAAAACGGTACAAAATAGAGGGATAGAACAGACATTTTACTCTCCGATATTATCCCCACCCCTGCTACCTCTCCCTCCTTTATTTCCTTTCTATCTTTTCTTTTTATTCTCCTTTATTACGCACACACCACCGCCCTTTTCTTCTCTTCATCACCACCGCCTTACACCGCCACCACCACCACCTGTAAACCACAACCTTTTTCTTTCTTTGTCTCCATTGAAAGTCATCGTTTTGTTCTCTAGCCCAAGATTGTGAGTTTTTTGTGTTCGTTGTTTGATTCTTTGATTTGGGTATTTGTTAGTTTTTGTTGTAATGGCTTGTGTGAAATCAAAATTGGATCTTAGTGAGGAGGATTGTGAATGGGAGAATCGGATTATTGTGAAACTTGGGTTGAGTGGAATTTGTTTTTGCTGAACACGATTGTTCATTTGTATGCCTCTGGTGGGGCGATGAGGGATGCCAGATTATTGTTTGATAAAATGCCTGAAAGAGATGTTGTGATGTGGGGAAGTTGTTCATTTGTATGAGTTGTTTTTAGGAATGTCGGAGAGAAGTGTGAGGTCATGGACTAGTATGATTGCGGGTTTTGTTCAGTGTGGGAAGCCTAAGGAAGTGGTTGATATTTTTACGCAAATGGAAGAAGCGGTTGGTATGAGTTGTTTGATTGTTCATTTTTAACTGTTACTGTCAAGCTATGCAATCTGGTTACCAGTCCTCCGTGACTAAAAAGTGTGGTCACATGGCTGGAAAAGTTCTTGTTGCAGTGAGTGAAAATATATACAGGCTTGTAGCAGCACATTTGCAATTTGATATGATGGGGACTGAGACTGTTTTGGTGGCCAGGAATGATGCTGTTGCAGCTACTTTGATCCTACAGTTCAAGAAATTGCACATACCAAGTTCAAGAAATTGAAATATTGATTCATCATTTGTTGATTCTCTGTAGCTACATTGATATCTGGAAACTCAATCCTTGAATACTCAACTGGATCCAACACCACTTGAGATATCCTCCGGTCCAACAACAGAACTTCTGAAGTTATCGAAGAGTTGGCAGCAGAATCAACTGCGGGAATAGGGACATTTGTATCTAAAGAGAGACTCAGCTTAACAGTACCAGCAGGGGAATGGAACAAATCAGTGGACGATATACTAAAATCCCTGGTTATTTTTCCTTTGCCAACAACTAAAGAAATTGGGACTAAAGCAAAACCCAACAACTGATCTTCCAAATAATTCTTAACTCTACTAAGCATCCACATTTCACACTTAAGGAGGGCATCTGGTTGAGTAACTTTCATGATCAAAGACTCATTAAACTCCGGGTTTCTGCCACCACCATTGATGATCTTAGTAGTGAGGGCATCGTCGGGGTTAAGTCTACCAGGAGAGCCAGTTTTCCTCGAAACACTTTGTTGCTGGTGATTATGGAAGCAGTGACGAGGAACGAGAGAAGCTCAGCTTCATCTCCATTTCTTGACCACTATTTTTCTTTTTTTTAAAACAATTATTTTGTTATAATCTTGTAAAAAGAAATAAGAATTTTGTTGTTATAATTAATTCCTAATTTTAACTGCTATATTAAATTATTAGTGAAATGTCTATTATACCCCTGCTATTATGTAACGTTTTAAGCCGATACATAGTCTGACCCGGTATAATGGCTAAAAGGTACATTTGTGAAGTTCGGGTGGCAAAAAGGAACGAGTTTAAACGTTAGGGCTTTATGGGTATAAGTGTGTAAACTTGAAGGGCCAAAAGTCCAATAACCCAATTATTAATGTGCAAATTTTTATGTTCTCTGCCTTTTTGAATTTGTAATCTTATTTGGATGTGTAAGCTGACTAGGACAGATATTAATATATATAAATATTCAGTTTTCGACTTTTCGTGTTAGTGTGTGCATTCGGAGCAGTTAATTTCAGTGGCATTGACAGGTCTGAGTATGTCCCCAACTGAAATAAAGCAAGGATTTAAAAGAGCCTTTTCTGCATCATGGCCTGAAAGACTTCGATACCAGGTGAAATGATTTTTCCTTCTTTCCTTTTCTTCACAGAAAGGCTCTTGCCCCAGTGCCATTACCCTTGCCCCCCCTTACCCAGAGGTTGAGGATTCAAGCCTTGTCAAAAGCAAGTGGCGAGTGTGTGTTCAGCTGGCCAGAAAAGATTAAAATTTCTTCTTATGCATGTTGACTAATGATTCAATTTTTAACCACAAAATACTGAAGATCGTAATTTCTCTTTTGTTTGCTGTAGTATTTTATGACTTGACGCTCTTCACCAAGTAAAGTACTTAAACTGGATTCTACATCATACTAAATTACTATGATGTACATGCATTCTAGTATACATGTCACCTAAACATTCTTATACTTAGGGCCTGCTTGTTATTTAGATTTCTAATCTCCTGGTAGTAAATGTGCTAAAAATTAACTAGAGCTATGGAAATGAGAAACTTATTATAAAAATACCTAGTAGTACACATATTTATGGATAAGGTGTAGCTGATAACCTCATTATTTTCAAAAAGGAAATGTGGTTTACCTGGTTTATCGCCTTTATATTGTTTATGAAAAAATGAGATGAGTAACTAAAAAAAACAGTTGGAACCCTTTGTCTCAAACTGGTTACCGTTCCTTGGAAGGTATTTAAGAATGTATAACATCAAAATTATTTAAGTTTTACCTTATGGAGAGGAAAATGTGGATATAAAATACCTTATGTACTTTATCCATTTTAATAACAGGGAGATGGAAGGCCATTCTGGAGGCTTGTAGTTTCTGAAGCCACGGGTTGTGCCAGAGATGATTATTTCGAAGAAGTTTACCAGGTAATCAAACATTATACTTTATTATTTGCACTTCAGGGCAAGGTATTGAGTTCGTCGAATGCTCCATTTTTTATTTTACCAAATATGAACATACATGTGTGTGTTGACACATTGTTACCAGTTGACCATGATGGAATGTTAGGATATCATCACGGCCTGAATCCTATTAAAGCTGATGCTTGCTTGTTTTTTGTCAGTACTATGCAACTGGTGATGCATGGTGTCTTCCACCTGGAGCCCATGAAACAATTGTCATCCTGAAAGATGCTGGAGGTTATATATATCAAGCACTTCCTTTATCTATTGAAAAATATATATCCGAAACTTGATGTTTGTATATATGTACTGATCGTTTTATCTCTGTCACCATGACACAGTTAAATTGGCTGTTGTATCCAACTTCGATAATCGTCTGCGGAAGCTATTAAAGGATTTGAATGTTGCAGACCTGTAATCATCGATACCCTAACTTGTCCAGCCTCATACTGCTGCTGTAAACTTACTATTGGAATCTTGATATACTAATGAGCTTATACTGTTCGTTATTATAGGGAGCCTTATATCATCCATGATACTTGTTAGCCTATAAGATGCAGTTTGGTTCGTATTGCATACGAACCAAACATACCCAGCATGTCCCTCTTGGGAGAAGGGTCTTAGGAGGGTTAGATGTGGGCAGATTGCCCTTACAAAATTATAGGTGTGCAAAGTACTAATAAACGAAATTAAGTGTGTAAAATCAGCCGAAGAAAGAAACAAAGAAGACAATAAAGTATAAGTTTGGAAAGTACCAATTAACTACCACAAAACACACTCTTAAGTCCTAACTGGAGGGCTAACCCAGCTCCCCCTATACCCGAACTTCCATACTGTGGTGACTTTCACAGCCTATGTGAATGAGCTACCCCAGTCTGGTGTCTCAATAGATTCCTCTTTGAGGTCATTCCCTCAGAGAGGTTTGAAATGCCGCCATGTCCAGTCCCAGCTCCTCACGTCCTCCATGGCCTTACTCTCCTCCTTACCCCTCAACCTGAACCCTCTCCACCTTTTTCACCAGCACCGTCATAGGTGTCCATAATTAATTATCATTCTGGAGTCATCATTCAAAAAGAAGAATAGGCAATAAATGTCTTTTAGTATACAAAATTTGCAGTATTGTGTATCCTCCGCAAACTGAGCAGATGATCACAATGGTCATCAGTCATCACTAATTTTAATATGATCCTCTTATAGGTTTGATGCTGTTATCATATCTTCGGAGGTTGGATATGAAAAACCAGATGCAATGATATTTAAAGCAGCTTTAGGTATACATCTGGAATCACAAGTTTTCTTTTCTTATTACATAATTATGGAGGGGGTTTACATTGTTACAATATCAGAGAATCTCCTAACTGCTGCATTGGCTTTCACATAAGCATCTGAACTTGAAATTTCTGAAACGGGCTACATGAGTAAATAAAGTTTTCTAATGTTTAGGCGATTTTTAGACCAGGTAAATGTGGAAGCCTGTAGAGCAGTACATGTTGGCGATGATGAAAAGGCCGATAAGCTGGGAGCCAGTGCTGTTGGGATCCACTGCTGGTATGTTTAGCGTGATTTGCCAAGACACTTCATATTTTTCCCACATCTGAGTTACATGTGTACCTTATGACGAAGAAATTATATATACCTTGTTACTTGTATAAGCAAGTCCTAAGGTACATAAATTGTTGGTGTTTAAATAAAAACTGATTCATGCAGGTTATGGGGAACAGATGTAAAATCCTTTTCAGATTTACAAAATCATATTCTCCTTCCTTAATAATAACTCTGCGAAGGGCTTACGTATCATCGACGGGCAAACCGGCACTAAGATATAAAGAAAAGGAGGGAATAATGAGTGAAGGCCCTGGACCATGGTGACCCCAAGTCAGAAGTAAATGGACTGACACAAATAATTCAAATTATTTACCCTGGTGACCCCAAGTCAGAAGTAAATTATTTTTTTTTTTGCCAAAATTAAAATAGATTTCATTAATAATATGAAAGGAGCACACTTGAGACAAATTCCTAACTATGCAACCAGATTGAAAAACAAATAAACGAGTTAAATAATTAGTCGCTTTGTTTCCGGATCGCTTAACAAATTGAATACAAATATTTTGAAAATTAAAAATGACTTCAATGGTCTCCCGAGCAAACCAACCTATATCTCCCCTGGAAACAATAGCTTCTCACAGTAATTTCGTGGATAGTGCGATATTCAGAGAACTCAGTTTCAAAAACTGAGTTAACAGACTTCATGTTATGAACAAACTTTTTTTGTGAGAGGTGAGCACATGCGATTTTCATCATCGTCCTAAGCACATCTAGATATTTACATGCCGAACACCAAATATAAACATGCCAAAAGTGTTGTCGATGCGGGATATACAGATCTTCCAATACACCATATAATTTATTTTCAATGCAGCAAATACAAGAGTACTCGCATGAAGCGATACAATTAATAACATAATAAAACGAACTCGCACAATGCAAACGAAAATCTTAATAATTCAAAGGATGTTATTTAGAAACTTTTGAATCAAAAGTTTAATTTTATTGAAAATACTAGAAAATAGAAGAGATGATTAAATAACGAAGAGGGTTTAATTGGTACTACAGGAAAGGAGCTGAGAGTTGTGTTTTCAGCTTAAAATCACTTGAATTTTACACCTCTCAAATGACATACTCCCTCTGTTCCATCCATTTCTTTACATAAAAATTGCGTATTTAACATGCATTTTAAGGTGCATTTTAAGGATAATCCTATAACTTATTTTTGATATTTTCTTTTTGTATAAAAATAGGATTGTTCTATTTTTATACAAAAAAAAATATAAAAAATAAGTTATAGAACTATCCTTAAAATGCACATTAAAATCCGTGTCGAAAACTGGTCCGCAAACGTAAACTATTCCATGGGACGGAGGGAGTAGTATATACTCAACAATGTATTACAAAAATAAATTTGTTTTTTTTTCTATATTTCTGTGCACTTTTGGTCATCTATAATTTCTTTTCTTAAAATAAATATCTTTTTTGAATTTTCTTTATGATCCAAATAAACTTATTCTACAAATTAAATTTTTTATATCACAATTTACAATTTTTAACTTTATTATTCGATAATTATCCATAATATTACATGAATATATTGTTCAATAAAAATATGTTATTCTACATTATTTGTACTAGCTTATAAACCGTGTCCTTTTTTAATATCTTTAATTATATTAATTATATTGATATTTATATGTAATTAATTTACACATCAATTTTTTGTTAAAAAAATAAAATATATAACATTTTACATGTTCAATTTAACATTTGTGTTCTATTTTGACTTCTTAAAATTTGATTTGGACGATTTTACAGTCCACACGAAATTAACAAAATAATATTTAATTTTTTTTTTGACAAACAAAGGGATTTTACTAACTTGCATCAACCAACAAACTTAATTTCAATGGAAACAGAACTCCCATCGAAAATTCGAATTGGAAAAGATATGCAAAAACATAAATTACAGCTAGGACAAACCCCTGAGCTGACACTACAACCTTAATGGAAATAAATAAACGAGCTAAGCAAATAGCAGCTTATGTTTTCAAACTGTTTAACATCATGAATTTCGAAATTCTTTGAATTAGAAAAGATTAAAATGGCTTCCTGATCATTCAAACCTGCACCAATCCTGGAACCAGTAATATCACAAATGACCTTCACATAACACCGCCTGTAGCCCAATGTTCAGAAACATCTCAACTATCTACATGCCGAAAGCCAGCTATAGACATGTCGAAGGTGAAAGATCTCATAAGATTAACAAATTTTAGTTGTGAAAAGTAAGCTCTTGCAATATCCGACACCAGCCCAAATCCAATGCACGAATTACAGATCTCCCACAAAACCACATAAATCATTTTCAAAATAGCCAGGAACAAAACACATACCAACATCAAAAAAACATACCTTAACATCCCAATAAAAAGGGTAACAAGCTAGACACACGCCAATAGGCGAGACTAAAACACCAAAAATTCAAAAACCTCGGAATGACACTAAATTTTGGTATGATGTTAAGGAGAAGAATTTGAATCTAAAGGTATTTTTATTTGCAGATTCGGACACAAAACCAAGATAGATCTGAGAAATAAATTCTAGATGTTTGGTTTTGGTTCGATTTTTATTGAAAAAACTGGAACAAAAAAGGCTTTAGATGATTGAGAGGAGGACTGGAGAATTGTTTAATGGGGGAACGAAGTTGTAGATGGAGAAAAGGGGATGGCGGCTATGGTGACCTAGGAGTCGACTCTCATGTGAAAAAAATTAGTAGGAGTGCATGAGATTTTAATATTTAATTTAGTGATGTTATAACAAGTATTTTTCGACAAACTATGCAAAAACAAAAGAGAGATGAAATTGACGATTTTTCACCTTGAAAATTCTATTCAATTTATGAAATCTACTTATATTTTCATTTTGATTATCAAAACATCTTTTTTATTATTTGAAGATAGTTGTACTAACAACTAAATATAGTTTTAATAATAAGTGTAAGAGTGATTTTGTCCAAAATTTTGGTAGTCGATAGTATGGGCTTCATGGGCTTCAGTATGATAAAATAAATAAGAACCGTTAAATCATAAAATAAATACATTAGGTGAAAAATGTTGGATCTAGCATAAAAAATATTTTATTTTTTAACATATAAATTAAAAAAATGTACTTATATTGAAATACGAAAAAAATGTATGCCAACGATTTAAATCATATATAATTTAATTTTCTACATTGAATAGGATATCAATGTAGGTCTTTACACTGAATAGGATTAATGTAAAAATTTGTAATTATATTTTCTATTGAGAGGCTGAGTGTTTCTATTTCGATAATAGTTTTTAAATCATCACTAAATTAAATATAATTTTATGAGTTTCACGTGGGCTGTAAAATTATCCAAATCTGATTTTTAGATCTGGAGATAGATCTCAAATAGTAAATATGAACTTTTTTTAATCATATCCTTTTCATATTATAATTTTCTTACTAAATTCAATTGTATTACAACTTTTTTTAATTATATTCTTTTTAGGTTATAATTTTTTTTAATATGATGTAATCTTGATCGTTTATTTTTTAAAATATTAAATTCGATGATTTATATTATTTTAATAGTACAGTGAACAAAATTATGAATAAGATTTCTCCTACACTTATTATATATATATAAAGCTCGTTTAATGTGTTCACCACATTTCAAGCTCGTTTAATGTGTTCACCACATTTCAAGCTCGTTTAAAGGGCCTCACTAGGGCACCTTCACAAAAAGTCTTATAATTCTACCCTTTATCCATTCATAAAAAAAATTAACAAAAAAATTAAAAAAAAAACTGGTGCTACGTCATCATTTTTATTTATTTTTTTTTTTAAAACTTTTTTTTTAATGAATGGATAGAGGATAGAATTATAAGACTTTTTCGTATTGGGTGCCCCTGACGGGGTCCTTTAGAATAGCTTGAAATGTGGTGTTCTAATTGTTATTCAACTTATACATGTTCTCACCTGAATATATATATAGGATTTTGCTCAAATGAGAACTCAATATTATGATGAGATATGAGATCTAATCTCAGCCTCACAATTTTTAACTAATTTTAAATCACAGTCACACATTTTAAACACACACCCACTACACACACAGAACACACGCATACACACGCATACACACACAAACACACGCACTACACACAGAAACACACGCACCCACCCCTGCTGCCCCCCACCCCCCTCGCCACACCGCCCACCATCGATTCCGGCCGCCTCACCACCGATTCTGGCCACGACGCCTCCCAGTTTCTCAAGAAGTGAAATATTCTGATTTCTGTTGCTTATCTATGTTTCGAATGAATGTTAATCGTCTTCTGTTTATTTCATTCCGTGTCGCTCTTGTATATAATTCGTGTTTTGTTGGTTTATTTCTGTGATTTATTAGCTAGGCTGAGAAAATGATCCTTGGACTTGCGAATATTTTATTAATGAATCATCTTTAAGGCATAGGCAGGGTACAATTGAAATCTTTTGTGGTGATTTTTGAGTTTCGGTGGTGGTAGCAGGTGGCGGCGGAGATGGGGTGATTTGTAATGTTTTTTGTTGTGGTGATTTTTGTTTTCCGGTGGTGATTTTTTGGTGGCAGTGGCGGTGGTGTGGTGGTCGGAGGTGGTGGAGTGAGGTGATTTTTGTTGTTGGTGGCGGCGGCGCGGTAGCCGGATGTGGCGGCAGTGTGGTGATTTTCTGTTTATCGGTGGTGATTTTCTGGATTGACCGGAATTTGTCGCCGGAGATGGTGATCAGAAATGGTGACCGGAATGGGGAAGAAGATGATGTTGAATTAAATGAATAATAAAAAAATAAAATTTTAAATATTAATTGTAGGGATATGATTTGATTTAGATATAAAAAATGTATGGATAGGATTAGATATCATATCTTACTAGTAGAGGTTCTCATTTGAGCAAGACCCTATATATATATATATATATATATATATATATTGTTATAGGGAGAATATTGTATAACAATATTTGGAGGTTTGCTGGAATCACGGAGCAAAATACGGATATTCTGCTATGAACACGAAGAACACGGAGGTGATTGGTGATTGTTTATGGTTGCTCTTGTCTATTGAAATTCAGTGGTGAACTGTTTCTCATCCTTTACAAGATGCCTACGTACCCTATTTATAGGGATCAAGCCAACGTAGTTCTCTTGGAGAAGAAGTTATCTAGACGGGCTAGGGTTTCTATGGGTTCGGCTTGGCCCAAATCTACTAGTCGTCTCCTTGGGTTATGTTTTACCCATTTATACTGCTCATGACCCATGACCCATTAAAGGGAACCCACGGCTCGCCATGATGCTACAATTATAATTATTGGTGAAACTGACTAGATGGCCTCGCATGCGACCTCGCTGGGTCTGACCATGCGAGGCGATCCTCGCTATTCTGGAGATATCCTACTCATGCGACCTTGCTGGGTCTGACCATAAGCCTTCGTAGTAAACATGCTCTAGGCCACGCTAGACCTAGTGAAACGCGATCCCGTCTCTAGGGCTCGCTGGCGATCCCACTCTACAAAATAATGTGATGAACTTCCCATTGATGGCGGACTTTAATGACCCATTCCTTATTCTTAGGCCCATTATGTGAGATGTACTGATATTCTAGCCCATTAGGCCTGTTTAGGACTTTATGCCAAATTCGAGCATAACAACTACCCCCCGAGTCCATATTGCCATTAGAAATGCGAGGTGGACTCAAAGAACATCTTTCCGAAAATTGTAACGCGAGGCCAAGGCCCATTATTGATTATTCCTTTATGGGCTCTCATCGCAGGCCCAATGGATTCAAATAGCTGCTAACAGCTGGCGCGTCTCGAGATCCGGTCACAGTTGCTGAGATGATGACACGTGTAGCACATCCATCTCTCTCCTCACTACTATATAAACCTCAAATTTCAAATCATTTGTCACTTTCCTTATTAACACCATACTGAAGTGCTGCCAATTTGCTCCCGGATCAAACAGAGACCCAGCTCGCTTTTAATCAAGAACGAGGCCAATTTTTCTCAAGATCTTCAGCTTTTCTTCACTAAAAGTAAGTTTCTCTCTCTTGTTCTTCATTTGAACGCATGTGTAGTTTATAATCTCATAAATATTTGCTAATAATTGCATGCGATGTGAGCCTGATTATCTGCGACCCTACACACTTAATTTCACACTACGAGCCCTGCCTCGCTTAGACGAAAGAACGCGACCCCTTTTATAGGTAGACATACAACCAAAAACAGAGTAAACGAGCGACCCCTTTATACTTCGTGAGTGAAGTGAGAACACTTAGTACCTTCCTTCTATTGAATTCTTTCTTCCTTTATCTTTTTTTTTGATATTCTGTAAGTGCACACACTAATACTCCACAATCTTTTCAGATGTCCAACGATAGCTCAAAGACTCCTTCACCTCTCCCCCACATCTCCATTAGCGAACAAGCTGCTGCAAACATTGCCAAGGCTGCAAACACAAGCGAAAACTCCTTCCAATTATATATGGACCCGCTGTGGTCCCAAGAAGAGTTCACCCGAGAAACCCCGCTAAATACATGGAGAACTAGACGACCCTCCAGCTCGCAAAGTCACTCTGTCAATATCCCCTCAGGTTCAGTAAACCCAACATCCATAGCTATTCCAGCCTCGTCAGTTCTGGGTGAGGTTGATAGACTACTGAAGAAAGGGCAGAGATTTTTTGCCAATGTCCCCAAGCCTCTATCTCCCCTTGATAAGAATGTGCTCAACATAAGCCCCATAGTACTAACCAGCACCTCATCAATAGACTCTCTTGGCCATGCTTACTACGAACTCGAGGGTGGAGGTGATAACGAAGCCAATTCCGACGATTCTGATTATGAAGAACCTTCCTCTGATGATGGCGGTCTGGACGAAGTGGCCAGAGTCGTTAACTTTGAAGATTAAAGCTACATTCCCGAAGCCTCCCCACAACTTTACATACCGACCCCTCAGCCTGAGCTAGAGGACATTATCTATGTTGGGGGACCTCGCCCTGAAGACATTGAAGAGGGATCGAAGGAAAATCCAGGTCAACGTCGCATCTTAGGCTGCAGGGACTTATCCACAACTCTTACTACTGAGTCCTTAAAAAAGGCAGTTGATACATACAGACCGGAGGGCAAAATTATTCTGCCAAAGGCTTCAATGCGATGCTATCGCTTCAACCATACAGAAAATGGAGGAAGAGTGCCTCGAATGGTGTTGTCATCTGCTATGATGAAAATCGGTGTCTCCTCACCTCTCCACCCATTTATTAAAGACGTGTGCGAGACCTACCACCTTGCTCCCATTCAAATCAATCCCAACGGGTACAGAGCAATGATAGCCCTTTACATCATCTACCATAAACTGGGATATCCCAAGCTTGATGCGAGGACCATGGGATACTTTTTGCAATTGAAAAGATGCGGGCCATCTGACTTCGGCTATGTCTACTTCTCGGTCTGGCCAGAATTTAATAAGAAAGACCTTTACCACAGCGCTCCAAGTAACGCAGGCTCATGGAAGGGGCCTTATCTTTATGTTCACGAGGTGCCCAGAATAAAGACTTCATTTAACTATCTTCCAGTAGGTCAAGTGCGAACCGTCCTGAAGGGCGAGGAAAAAACACGAGCTGACGATGTATTGAAAACACCCCGCGAGGATAGGAATGTACGAACCCTCCTCACTTTAGAAAATTTAGTCGAATGCGGATTCCTAAAGGAGGGGATCGAACTTCCTTCTGAGGCGGGGCCTTCAAATGCGAAGAAGGCATCGCGGAAAAGAAAAAGGCAAGAGGAAGCCTCGTCCTCTAGGGTTGTAGTCGCAGAGAGTAAGAATTATTTTACTGTCATAGTCCAATAACTTCCTTATATTGTCTTCACGTTTTCTTCTTTTATGATTATAGACTCTAACTTCTTTCTATGTTTATTTTGCAGATATGTCGGGCAAAGGTCGCAGGCCTCCATTCTTGCAGAGCAAGGACACTCAAACTGCGAAGCCGGTCTCTACTCCTAGAAAAAATAATGAATTCCTGCCTCCTCCACCTCCAGCATCTACTGCGATCCCACATCAGCCATCGCAGGGCAATCCAGAACATATCTCCAAAAAGCAAAAGAAGGATGGCCCCTTGCCACAGGTAACAAAGCCCGCTGTAACAACTCCTGTTCATCATTTATATGCGAAGCACGGGTACACCCATGCCACTGAAGAAGAATGCACCAAGTGGGTGGGTGCAGAGCTGATTGAAAACTCTGAATCGGTCTCCAAATGTCTAGTTGAAGCGTTTATTCGCCAAGCCTCGCATCTAAGAGAACTGAAGTGCGTCGTCTCTGCTAATGACAAGCTGGAAAAGGAGATAAAGTCGCTAAAGATCAAAGCTGAAGAGGAAAAGAAGCTTCTGATGGAAAACTACCAACGAGTCCTTCAGACTGAAACTGCGACCCTCCGATCTGAGCTTAAATTTGTTAATGATGAAAAAACAGCACTCCATAAGTCCCTGACCGAGGCGGAGCAGCACGAGGAGGAGCTAAGGAAAAAACATGAGGAGGAGTTGAACAAGCTAAAAGCGGAGCTCGCTGCTGCTCAATCTGATCGCGAGGCTGTGGAGGAGGCCGCTCAGACCGAGTTTATGAAGGGCTTTATAAGGAAAGTTCCTGATTTCGACTGGTCGCAGCTCGGTCCTGGCAATGCCGAGTTCGCAGCTGACCTCCGCAAGGAGATTGAAGAAGAAAATGCGAAGGAAGCGACCAGGATCGCTAGCGAGGCTGCTAAGGCTAACGCTGCTAACCAAGAGAAACCCAGTGAGGCTGCTGCATGACCTGTTTATTCCAATATTTTGAACTGGGGATGCGGACACCCCTTGAATGTCTCGCAAGTTGTAATATTTTTTTGATATCCGTCCTTGATAACTCCGAAGTAAATTGGGTTCGCATAGCAACCCAGTAACTGTTGAATATAACTGTCTTCATTTCTTCATATCTTGTATTTGCTTTAGCTTTATAGATAGCTTGCCTTCTTTATGTTTCCGAAATATTAGAATTCAGAAAGTAGATTAACCTCGCAGCTGCGGAGCTTTCCTTGTAGAATTTGTAGTTTTTTTCTTTTTAATTTGCTAAACTTCAAGGTGGACCTTGTCTCTTTGGAATCAAGACTTGCGATGCCTTCCTTGCGAGGTCGCAGACACGATCCGGAGATTGAGGTCGCACCTTGACTTCTTTTTCTTTAAACTTTGAACTTCTTTGAGGAGATACTTTTTAACTAAACTTTGAAGACATTCCCTTAGGCCGCAGTAAGTGCACGTTCGTGACCTCGTTGACCTGAGGGGTGTTCGGCCTCGCATACGCTGTGCTGGCCTAGTCCTGAAAATTTTTAACAATGACAAAAGAATAAAATTGCACAACTTTTTTGGAGAACAAACTTCATATATATAAATACTAGGGACAAAGCCCAACTTTCATTACATCATAACGAAGAGGTGTCTATATGATCACTACCCCCCGAGTACTTTGTATGAATTTATTCATGCTAAGTAGTAGTAGATGGAGACCACCAGGAGCGAAGCTTCTACTGGTAGTATTTCCTCAAATGTTCTGCATTCCAGGCTCGTGGCATGACCTTATCATCCATATCAGTTAGATAATAAGTCCCTTCATTGATGACACCATAAACTTTGTAGGGCCCTTCCCAATTGGCTCCAAAGACCCCATGAGACGAGACCTTAGTGTTAGGCATCACTCTCCTAAGCACCAAGTCCCCCACGCGAAGATGTGGCACGCGAACCTTTCCATTATAGTACCTCGCGGTTCGCCTTTGATAAGCTGCAAGCCTCAACTGAGCCTCTTCTCTTGACTCTTGAATCATGTCTAAGTAGAGCCTGTGATTGACCTCGTTTAACTTGGGGTCGTAATGTTCCCTTCTGAACGAGCCTGACCCTACCTCCACGGGCACCATGGCCTCGCACCCATACGTCAAAGAAAATGGAGTCTCGCCTGTGGTAGACCTTGGGGTCGTGTTGTATGACCACAAGACCCTTGGTAGCTCCTCGGGCCAATTACCCTTACTCTCCTCCAACTTAGCTTTTAGGGTATGCTTGATTATCTTGTTGATGGCCTCGGTTTGTCCATTTGTCTGAGGGTGACTCACAGCAGAGAAACTTTTCTTGATTCCCAAACTCTCACAGAATTCTTTCATCTCTTTGCTATCAAATTGCTTCCCATTATCTGAAATGAGCTGATATGGGATCCCATAGCGACATACAATTGCCCTGTACACTAAGTCTTTTAATTTTTTGGCCGTGATAGTGGCAAGAGGCTCGGCCTCGGCCCACTTAGTGAAGTAGTCCACGGCCACGACTGCATATTTTACTCCTCCCTTAGCTTTAGGGAGTTCGCCAATAAGATCTATTCCCCACATAGCAAAGGGCCAAGGGCTCATCAACGAGGTGAGGTGAGCAACCGGAGCATTACTGAAATTTGCATATCTTTAACACTTGTCACATCGCCTAGCGAACTCAAAAGCATCCCTTTTCAATGTGGGCCAAAAATACCCTTGTCGTAGAATTTTCTGAGCTAGGGAACCACCCCCCGAGTGATTGCCACATATCCCCTCATGGACTTCCCTTAGAATATAATTGCATTCTTCACCATCTACACATCACAGCAATGGTGTGTTGAACCCTCTTCTGTATAACACTTCATCATATATCACATAGCGAGCCGCCTGATATTTAATCTTCCTCGCTTCTTTCTTCTCTACGGGAAGGGCCCCGTTCTTTACATATTCCCAAATAGGGGTCATCCATGTCGACCCTTGGCTAACCATTTCCATAACACTTTCTTCTGGGACACTAGGTTTACTTTGAATTTCCAAGGGGATAATCCCAAGTAAAGTGGCCTCGCGTCGCGAGCCCATTTTTGCGAGGGCATCTGCTCCTTGATTTTTTGCCCTTCTGATAAACTCCACCTTTACTTGCCTGAACGACTTCATAAGCCTTTGAACGCAATTTAAATATAACTCGATCTGGGGTCCCCTGGCTTGCCATCCACATCCAACATGACCCGTGACTAACATAGAATCGCTATATGCATTGAGATTCTCTACTTTCATTTCTATTGCGAGCTTGAGGCCAATTATGAGAGCCTCGTACTCAGCTGCATTATTAGAGGCCCCGAAGGCGAAGTGAACAGCACTACTCAACTTGCGACCCTCAGGTGTAACAAGCTCGATCCCAGCTCCAGCCCCTTCTTTGTTTGATGCCCCGTCAACATATAACTCCCACCACGAGGCTGAATTTTCATTTTTGAGTTTGGGGTCGACCACTTCTGGGATCGCTATGAGAGCCCAGGCATCTTCCTCAGATTGGGAAGGGAACTCCAATATGAAATCTGCTAAAGCTTGCCCCTTTATTGAACCTCGAGGCTTGTACTCAATGTCAAACTGACTCAGCTCTATGGTCCACTTTAAAAGTCTGCCCGAGGCCTCAGGTTTATGCATTACTTGCCTAAGTGGGTACGCAGTGCGAACCTGGATACTATGAGCCTGAAAATATGGCCTCAGCTTTCGCGAAGCCAAAACCACAGCATATGCGAGCTTCTCCATGTTGGTGTAGCGAGTCTCGGCATCTAACAATCTTTTACTGACATAGTAAACTGGGAGCTGAAGCTTTCCCTCCTCGCGAACGAGGACAGTACTGATGGCATATTCTGAAACTGCCAAATAAACAATAAGAACTTCACCTTCATTGGGCTTAGAGAGTAATGGAGGCGAGCCCAGATGTTCTTTTATCCTCTGAAAAGCTTCCTCGCCCTCAGGGGTCCATTCAAAACTCCTTCCCACCTTCTTGATCGCTTTAAAGAATTCGTGGCACTTGTCTGATGATTTAGAAACAAATCGATTCAATGCTGCGATCCTTCCAGTTAGACTTTGTACCTCCTTGACACTTCTTGGCGACCTCATTTCCATCAATGCCTTTATTTTAGCTGGGTTAGCCTCAATGCCTCTGTGGTTAACAATAAACCCCAAAAACTTTCCAGATTCGACCCCAAAAACACACTTCTAGGGGTTGAGCTTCATTCTGAACTTCCTCAATATATCAAACATTTCTGCGAGGTGGGCTATATGATCCCCACCCTCTTTGGACTTCACAAGCATGTCATCTACATAGACCTCCATTGTCTTTCCAATCTGCTTCTCAAACATCATGTTAACGAGCCTCTGATAAGTAGCACCTGCATTGAGGAGGCCAAAGGGCATCCCAATATAGCAGTAGAGACCTCTGTTTGTGATAAACGAAGTATGTTCCTGGTCAGGGTTATACATGGGTATCTGATTATATCCTGAGTAAGCATCCATGAAACTTAAGAGTGCGTGGCCCGCTGTTGCATCTACCAACTGATCAATTCTTGGAAGAGGGAAACTATCCTTCGGGCAATGCTTGTTTAAATCAGTAAAATCCACACACGTCCTCCACTTGCCATTTGGTTTCTTCACGAGGACAGGATTAGCGAGCCAATCAGGGTAGAATGATTCCCTAATGAGCCCAACTTTTAGAAGCCTATCCACCTCTTCTTTTAGAGCCTCGACTCGCTCTCCACTTATTGGTCTTCTTTTCTGCCTCACTCCCTTCTTGCTTTGATCAAGATTGAGTCTATGACACATCACATTGGGATCGATCCCTATCATATCTTCGTGAGACCACGCAAATATATCCAAATTAGCTTTAAGAAACTCCACGAGCCTTCCCCTAAGATTAGGGCTCAACTGCGCCCCGACCTTCAATACCTTGGTTGGGTCTTTAGCATCAACAAGAACGGAGATCGTGTCTTCTGCGGCCCCAGCCCGCTCCACATGTTCGGGAATGCGGGGATCTAGATCAATTTCAACATCACGAGCTCTGCTAGACTCTGCTTCGCCCTGCCTCGTGGCTTCTGCCCCCGAGGTCGGGGTCACTCCCGTTCTTCCATACTCAGTTACAATTGTCGTTTCTTGTGTGATCCCATTAGGCAAATCTACCAATGTTGATGTCTCCTTGCGAACCCATTTACCTTTTCGGGCTCGCACAACGGCATGCTCTGGACTTTCCTCTTCATCGCTAGCTTCTTCAACAATTCCTTCTTGTAGAACCAACACAGGTTGCGAGGCCTCCATCATAATTGCCCCTGGTATTGGCTCTACCTGTATACCTAAGTTGTCAAAATAATTATCTGGCAACTCCTCGATAGATATTATATTGCAACCAACTGAGGGTTGCGATGCTGACTTGTGGGCCCTCTCATCCTCTTCGCTTTCCATGTAATTTCTTCCCTTTTCTGCTGACTTAAGGGCCTGATTATAGCATTCTCGAGACTCATGTTGAATTCTTCTAACACATCCCACGCCTTGCGGGGTAGGAAACTTCATCGAGAGGTGGTAGATAGAAGTCACCACCCTCATTTCTTTCAAGATGGGTCGCCCCACAATAGCATTATAAGCAGATGGTTGATCCACGACCATGAAATCAGCGACCTGCGTAGTGATGCAGGGCTCGTCCCCCAAAGTGATGGGAAGCCTGATCAGTCCTTTTACACTAACAGAAGCTCCAGTGAATCCATAGAGGTGGCCTACTGTAGGAATTAGATCTTTGTCTACGTATCTCATTTTCTTGTAGACATCATATATCAAGACATTCACGGCACTTCCATTATCCACCAACACTCTGTAAATATTCTGGGAACCAATGCGAACTCGAACCACTAGAGCATCAGAGTGAGGATGATGTACCCACTTCGCATCCTCCTCAGTGAACATTATATTTGTATCTTCCCCTTTGAAAAGCTTTGGGGGTCGTTCCTGCAAATGATGCACATTGGTGAGGGGTCGTTCCCTTGCCTCGCGAGCATATCTTTCCCTTGCCTTGTTGCTATCTCCTCCAATATGTGGCCCACCAATGATCACATGGATGCTATTGCCTCGCTCTTCTCTCTCCTTGCGAGGCTCTGCATTTTGGCCCTCATGAGGTACGGCATGATATCCCACACCTGATTTTCCTGAGTTCTCCTGATGCTTTTTCACTTCACGGACCGCCCACTCTGTTAACTTCCCTTCTCGAATCAAACGATCAATCTGTTCTTTAAGTTGCCAACAGTCCGCTATATCGTGCCCCTTCTACTCATGAAAATCACAATACTTTGCACTGTTCCACGTTCCTTGTGGACCCATAGCACGAGGTTTTGTAAACATTCCTTTATTAGCGTTGACAGCATAGATATGGTCCACTGAAGCCACTAAGGGAACAAATTTGTCTTCATCTCTAGCCGGACGAGCACGAGGTGGGGATCGCCTTGAGGAGTCGCGATCCTTCTTTTCGGGCTCGGGCTACGATCCTGTCTTCGCCTGGGGCTTCTAGAATCCCTTCTTTTTACCCCTTTGCCTTTGCTTCCATTGCTACCATTCCCGGCATTCTTCTTGAGATCTGCCAATGATTTCTCAACGCGCTTAAAGGGCTCAGCGACCCGGTGCAACTCTGAAAGTGTACCAGGGGTTTGCTCTTGTAGTTTCTCCCAGAATTTAGTTCCTTCCCTTACCCCTGCAATAAGGAAATTCTTCACAGCCTCGTCATTAGCACCTCGCACACGAGGTACTTCAGCGTTGAACCTCTTGAAGTAGTCATGCAAAGTCTCCCCTTCCTTCTGTTTTATATTCGCCAGTGTGGACACAGGGGGTGCATAGAGCATTGAAGATTGAAATTGTTTGATAAAGATGTCCACGAACTGCTCCCATGAATCTATGACCACCAGGGACCCTAGCTTCAAAAACCATTGTTGGGCACTCCCCCTTAGCGAGGCTGCAAACAGCCTACACCTCGCTAATAATGATACTTGATACACGTCCATTTCATTGTTGAATTGAATGACAAACTCAGCTGGGTCAGTCTCCCCATTATAAGTCATGTCAGAGTGATGACCACGGAACACTGCGGGTAGTGGAGCAGTGCGAATTTCATGAGTGAAGGGCGAGGAGGAACCCATATTGCTGAAAATCCCCTTCTCGTTGTTCATCGCATCCAATGCCTTTTTTAACTCTTCCAACTTATAATCCCCAATCCTGGCCTCTTTGTCTCCATCCTTCTTTCCTCCAGTACTTGCATGATGAGATTGAGTCTTTTTTGGGGCACTAGACTCTTCCTGATCATTCCTACGATCCTTATTTTTAGGGTCTTCCTCACGATGTTGGGATCGTTCACGTTCTCGATTGAAAGGGGGTCTGTCCTCGTGATGATGGGACCGCTCGCGCTCTCTGCGAGGAGAGGGGGGTCTGCCATTGCGACGATATGACCGCTCACGATCTTTTCGAGGAGATAAGGGTTGATGAGAGCCCTTACTCTTATTTTTAGACCCTCCATCCTTGTTAGTTTTGAGATTCACCAACTTGAGACGGAGATCGTGCTCGCTGAGTTTCTTTCCAACCCGATCAAAGACACTGACGGATCGTCCTTCTGATGAGGCGGGCTTCGCCTTCGACCCCTCCTTATCCATAGTAGCTGCCTCTTCTTCCCAATCGGGGTTCGTCCGATCCGTCACCACATCATCAAAGTCTCCTATTAGCTTCTTGGTGGGGCCCTTACTACTCTCTACTTGATGAGTTCGATCCCCCGTCCTTGTATTCCTCTTTAAGCCTCTAGAACTATGTCGCTTCTCCATCTTGGCCACCGAGGCCCTTACCTCGATCATTTGATCACCGAGGCCTTTCAAGAATGACATGACTTCGCCAGTTAAGGCCGCATGTTGGACCACATGGGGTGTTTGCTCCTTCTCCCGTTCGTCCTCGATCCCCTCCTTACGCGCCTCGCTCTCTGGTAGATTATTCCTCCGGGGGTCGTTTATGTCTTTCTTATGCGACCCCGGGGTCTCCCGATCTCCGTTTCTCTTTTTGTTCGATTTAGTCATTGTTCTCCCAAATCAACGACAAAGCCTTCCTTCTAGCGCCAAATGTTATAGGGAGAATATTGTATAACAATATTTGGAGGTTTGCTGGAATCACGGAGCAAAATACGGATATTATGCTATGAACACGAAGAACACGGAGGTGATTGGTGATTGTTTATGGCTGCTCTTGTCTATTGAAATTCAGTGGTGAACTGTTTCTCATCCTTTACAAGATGCCTACGTACCCTATTTATAGGGATCAAGCCAACGTAGTTCTCTTGGAGAAGAAGTTATCTAGACGGGCTAGGGTTTCTATGGGTTCGGCTTGGCCCAAATCCACTAGTCGTCTCCTTGGGTTATGTTTTACCCATTTATACTGCTCATGACCCATGACCCATTAAAGGGAACCCACGGCTCGCCATGATGCTACAATTATAATTATTAGTGAAACTGACTAGATGGCCTCACATGCGACCTCGCTGGGTCTGACCATGCGAGGCGATCCTCGCTATTATGGAGATATCCTACTCATGCGACCTCGCTGGGTCTGACCATAAACCTTCGTAGTAAACATGCTCTAGGCCACGCTAGACCTAGTGAAACGCGATCCCGTCTCTAGGGCTCGCTGGCGATCCCACTCTACAAAATAATGTGATGAACTTCCCCGTGATGGCGGACTTTAATGACCCATTCCTCATTCTTAGGCCCATTATGTGAGATGTACTGATATTCTAGCCCATTAGGCCTGTTTAGGACTTTATGCCAAATTCGAGCATAACATATATATAGGCCTTTGCTCCATACAGAACACTCTTATATAACAAACAATAAAGAACACCTTAGATCTATTAGATCCTTTGACCCCGTCAGGGGCACCCAATACAAAAAGTTGTTATTTTTTTACCCTCTATCAAGCCAGCAAAAAAAAAATTTAAAAGTTTACTGTTCATGATGACGTCACTGATGACGCCATAATCATGAACAGTAACTTTTTTTTTTTTTAAAGATGATGGATGGATAGAAGATAAAAAAAATAAGAACTTTTTGTATTGGGTGGCCCCGCCAGGGGCATTGGATCTGTTAGATCTACGGTGTTTTTTATTGTTTGTTATATAAGGTGTTTGTTATGCAGTCCAACCCTATCTATACTATACTATTATAAGCAAAACAGGGTATATTTGGTTTGGTACTCTTTTTTTGGTCACTCTTTTTTTGTACTCTTTTTTTGGTCACTCTTTGGTTTGGTTAAATCTCTATTATTAATAAAATTTAAAAAAACACACATAGCCTAAATAATATTTATTAATATTAATATGCACCACATACACAAATATAATAATTCAAAATACAACTATAATAATTCAAAATATAAGCAAAACAGGGTATATTTGGTTTGGTACTCTTTTTTTTGTGACTCTTTTTTTGTACTTTTTTTTTTGTCACTTTTTGGTTTGGTTAAATCTCTATTATTAATAAAATTCAAAAAAAAAACACACATATCCTAAATAATAGTATGTATTAATATTAATATGCACCGCATACACAAATATAATAATTCAAAATACAACTATGATAATTCAAAATAAATAATTTTAATAATATTTATATACATGGGATTATAAAGTTATATTTGGTTTGGTACTCTTTTTTTGGTCACTCTTTTTTGGTACTCTTTTTTTGGTCACTCTTTGGTTTGGTTAAATTTCTATTATTAATAAAATTAAAAAAAAACACACATAGCCTAAATAATATGTATTAATATTAATATCTATCTATACTATACTATTATAAGCAAAACAGGGTATATTTGGTTTGGTACTCTTTTTTTGGTCACTCTTTTTTGGTACTCTTTTTTTTGTCACTCTTTGGTTTGGTTAAATCTCTATTATTAATAAAATTAAAAAAAAACACACATAGCCTAAATAATATGTATTAATATTAATATGCACCACATACACAAATATAATAATTCAAAATACAACTATAATAATTCAAAATATAAGCAAAACAGGGTATATTTGGTTTGGTACTCTTTTTTTTGTGACTCTTTTTTTGTACTTTTTTTTTGTCACTTTTTGGTTTGGTTAAATCTCTATTATTAATAAAATTAAAAAAAAACACACATATCCTAAATAATAGTATGTATTAATATTAATATGCACCGCATACACAAATATAATAATTCAAAATACAACTATGATAATTCAAAATAAATAATTTTAATAATATTTATATACATGGGATTATAAAGTTATAAATTATTTTATTAATAAAAATATATGTACAACTTAAAACTTTAATAATAAAATATAATTAAAAAATTTACAAGCAACCGTGCATCGCACGGTACTCTTTTTTTTGTCACTCTTTTTTTGATATACAACTTAAAACTTTAATAATAAAATATAATTAAAAAATTTACAAGCAACCGTGCATCGCACGGTACTCTTTTTTTTTTCACTCTTTTTTTGTACTCTTTCTTTTTTGTCACTCTTTGGTTTGGTTAAATCTCTATTATTAATAAAATTCAAAAAAAAAACACACACATAGCCTAAATAATATGTATTAATATTAATATGCACCGCATACACAAATATAATAATTCAAAATACAACTATGATAATTCAAAATAATTAATTTTAACAATATTTATATACATGGGATTATAAAGTTATAAATTATTTTATTAATAAAAATATATATACAACTTAAAACTTTAATAATAAAATATAATTAAAAAATTTACAAGCAACCGTGCATCGCACGGGTTATAGGCTAGTATATATATATATATATATATATATATATATGAATATATATAAAGATATAATTGGTATAAGTCTAACATTAATTGGTATATAGGTCATTGCTCCATGAATAATACCTTATATAAAGAACAATAAAGAACACTAGAGAATTAATTTAAATCATTGAATCAATTATGATCTAACGGCCCCGCAAGAGGCACCCACACAATTAAAATGCACCCTCGCATAAAAAAAAATCGGATGACAATGCCTGCTGACGTGGCATGCCACGTCACGTCAGCACTGCCACGTGGTAAGTGCTGACGTGGCATGCCACGTCAACAGGCACTGTTCATCCGAATTTTTTTTATTTTTTATTGAATAAAATGGGTTGGGTTAGTGTGTATGACGGTACATTTCAATTGTATGTGGATACATTAAATATGTGATTTAGAAATATTATTTATTGTTTTTTATATAAGGTGTTATTTATGTATTGCAACTTTTGGAATATATACCTATATATTCATGGTAACTATACTACAAAAATTATGTGACAATCATATAATTTTATTTTATCATACTTTTTGTTTGAGAGATTCTATTTGTCATCATGTCATATAATTGTCATTCAGTTTCCAACTCATTTTTTTTTAAATTTAATTTGTCATTTTAATGACGAGTTAGTCAAATTTATCTGAGTGATGAGAATAATTTTTTTTCAAATATACAAAGATCGAAATACTTAGTGGCTGTTTGGCCAGCTTTTTTTACGGGTTTATGAACTTATTTTAGGGTAAAAATTTTATATTTCGATAAAATTTTTTTTTACAAGTATTTAATATATGTTTGAAATTCAATAAGTTGCAAAAATAAGTTGGAAAATTAGGAATCTTAACTTTCAACTTAAAATAAGTTGACTTATTCTGGAAAATAAGTTTCAAACAAGGATAGATAAATTTATTTCCGTATTTATAATAAGAATTATCTAAAATATAATTTATGAGTAAAATTTTTTACTACAGTAATAATCGGTCCTAAAGTTTGAAGGCGGTAATTAGCTTTCGAAGGACGCAGTTTGTGCTTTGTAAATAAGCAACCTTACGCCTATATATACTCATATCATAAATACAAATTCACACTCGCTTTCTTCTGTGATCTGATTATTACACATACATACATATAGATTGCTAGTTGTGCTCCTATGGCAGAACAATTATCCAACAGGAGTTTGTTTGGTGGCGCAATTGTCTGCAACTTCCCCCAAAGGTTTCAGGTAATCTCTCTCTCTCTCTCTCTGTTTAATTGGTAGTCTCTCTCTCCCCCTCCCTCTCCTTCCCCTCTCTCCCTCTCCCCCTCTCTCTCGCTCTCTCTCCCCCCCTCTCTATTTAATTGTTATATGACTTAGAAAGTTATGATGTTGTCCATTGTAGGATGTGTCTGATGTTCGTCAAGTTCCTGATCATCAGGTTTGTTTCCTTAACTTGTTTGCTTTTTTGTCCTGTCATTCATTATGTTACTTCAGTTTACATTCCCACACTCAAATTATATATCTAGCCTCGTATTTGGGTTGCCACTCGCACTAAAACTTTTTTTTACTAGTGCGAATGTAAAGGTTATTGTGAATTCGAATTGATTTTGTTATATATATATATAGGAGGCATTTGTGGACTCTGGAAGGGATGAAAGTTTGATATTTGAATTGTTGGATTTCAAACACGATGTTCCCGACAATGGAAGTGCTACTTGGTTCTTTCAAGACCTTGCCTCCGAACAGGATGCTGGCGGAACCACGGTAACATTTACTCTCCTTTTTTATTATTACTCTTTTAATACTAACATACTTGTTGGTTATTTGGGATATTTAGTTATTGATGATAGAATTGTATTTTCCTATGAGAATTTTGATGATATAATGATGTTTGTGAATTATAGTAACAGCTGTAGAAATATTAAAGTCTGCTCCTTTTTATCTTCAGGTTTCGTCATTGTAACTTTTCTTGTCAAATTCGCTTGTGTCTTTAATCCTAACCAAATAGTTGCTGATTATTGGATTAAGAAAATAAGAATCCGAGACTTGTAGTTCGATCTGCTAAGGGGACTAGCCAGCATTTTATAGTACTATTACCACTATATTTGTATGAGCTCGACTGTAATTTTATTGCAATTTGATCATGCCTTAAATCATTTAACACTGTGTACGTAAATTTATTTTGGTGTCACCAGGACATGCCATCTGCTTTTTTTACTGATAGTAGTTTGGTAGTAGTCAGGGTAAGGGTAAAGCAGTAAAAAAATTAGCTTCCTGATTGTGTTTCCACCCTTCATTTACTTGCGTTATCCAGGTAATTGAGCAATCAGGAGTATTTGAGGCTGAGTGGTTGCGGTTTAGAAACATGCCTGGAGTCGTGACCACCGCCGTTGGACAAATGGTATGTACATTTATATTAAATGCTGTCGGATTTGTACACCTCTTCATTTTGGACTTTCTTGTGTTTTGTTAAATTCGAATTTCTCTTTCCTTTTCCTGTGAATAAATTACTTTGGATATGGATGTTCACCTAGGCACAAGTCTGTGTTAGTCTGTTCACGATCGACCTAATGTTCATACTGCTAACTTACATTCAACTAACTAATGAAACTGGTATTTGTTACATGTCGTAATTTCTCTACCTGCTAGGTGTTTGGGATTCTATTAAAGGTTTCCAATTAATTAATTGGTTCCATGGTCTACGTTATTCTCGGATTATTTGATTATAATGATTCACTAGCTTGTCTACCCATGCTACACTCCGGTTACCCGGATTTCTTGTTTATTGTTGTTAAGAGGGAGGATGAGATGCATATGAGTAATTGCTGATCCTGATTGTAAAATAGCTATGACACTGAAGTCATGTAGGGTGGTTGTATAGTATGGTGCCTAAATTTCAGAATGGAGTTGATACGACAATAGGATACACTGAAAATTATGTTCTGGCACAAGAAGTTAGTATCAATATATGTTTATTCAAGTGATGTGAACCATTGATTAAAGTAAAAAGTTCTGAGAAGAAATACGAGTCTTTGTTATTTGAAATATATGAGAACTGGTAGGACTACAAAAAATAATCTGGGAAGAGCTAGCCAATAAGAAAGAGATTTTTGGCTATCGGGAGGATCAAGATATCAGTTTGCTTTAGTATAAGAAAAATAATATACCACAAAGAAAAGCTTAAGTAGTATATGTGGGTTAGCAGACGAAGGTGTTTACTCGAATAGGATTTCATTGCAGAAAGGTCGTTTTTAAATTTCTGTGGCATGGTACCTCTATGGCGCAAGGGTGCAATGGTAGCAACTAGCATCGTCTACTCTTTTTTTTTTTTTTTTTTTTTCAAATTGCTTCTCTGCTTTAACTCTTCCAAAAGAAGAAAGGAGGTCCAGGCTAGGAATATATTAATGCTTTATTAAACTATAATTTTAAAGCATCTTATTACTCTTATCAACCCCTCATCTAAGTCTCTTGGGCTTGTTGGATTCATACAAAATTTTCTAAAAAGGACTCCCTTCCGGATCACAGAAACTCCAAATTCATGTTCTTGGATTCGCAGACAGTTTTGACTTTTAATTCTTCAATAACTTGCTCCTCCTTACATCACTTATATAGCATTGGAAATGGTAATTCAACAAAGTTGTGGTTCCATGGTGTAATAATCATGTTTTCTGATCCAGTGTTCGTGATCCCATATGACAAACTCTAGTTTAATTGCTAATGCCACTGTTTTACCATTACAAGTAGCTCTGGCCGGACCCTACCGACTTCAGCTTCCCATGATTTTCTTGTATCGTGCCTAAATTTCCCTCTTAACACGCCCTTTACTTTGCACTTGGAGGATTCCTTCTGTTGGGATGGAATTCCTGTAAAATCAATTATAGTCTGCCATCTCTACGAGGTGGTTAGGCATTTTTCAAATCTTGTTTCTTGGTCTGATGGTGTTTAAAGGATATCGTACGTTCCTCGATATCCCTTCCTTCACTAGCTTTTATGTGGGGTAAAATTATTACTCTTCCGTCTTCTTTGTTAACAGTACAGAATGCTACTTATGCATAAATGGTACTGGATCTATTAGTCACCTTTTTCTCGAGTGCTTGTATGTGCAGTTCATTTTCGAACCGATTACTAATGGTTGATGCCCTACTATGCCAATTTGTTGGACTCAAGTTCTTGAAGAGCTTGATGCTTTTAAGAACCATAATGTGAATAACACTGTTTATATTCTTTCCTTCCAAGTTGAATGCTATGTCATCTGGCATGAACGCAATGCCACCAACATAAATTTTCGTCTCCTTATTTTATAGATTCTCAATGCCTTCACATCATTAAGTGTTGGACTGTTGGTTGATATCCTCTATTTGTTTTTAGAAGGAATGCCTTAAAGACTCATCCCTGTACAATTGGGTTATTTGTAGCTTTTGCTTTTTCTGGTTTGATTTTGTTAAAGCTCGAGGCTTGTCTCGTGGTTAGCTTGAGGGAACATTTTCCTTCTGCCTTGTATTGTTTTATTCTTTATTCTCGGTGCAATTTTAGAAAACAGGATAAGTTTTTTGTCATTGCAGAAATTAACACATCCTCTGATCCATGCATATCACCCTCAATTTGCTTGTATGCCTAATATGATTATTCTGACTACTGTCTGTTATAATCGTGTGCAGGCCATCTCTAAGGGGCGCCAAGGAAGGGAAGCTCAAAATATTGTAAAGGCAAGTTGTTTGCTGTTTTTGTAAATCTCTTTTGGTTATATGTAATCAAACTAATAAATTTTGGTTCCTGCAGGTGTATCTTGCAAATTTGCGCCTGAAGGAAGTTGGCACAGACGTACTTATCACTGCATATGAGCCCCTTTTAATAAAGTAAGTCTGAACAAGTTTTTCTGGCTATATAAATCACAGTTCCATGATTTTGTTTCCCTTTAGCTGAGTAGTAGGTCTGAGTTGTACTTGTATTCACACATACACTGATGTATGTAACATAGTCATTACCATAGATATCATCGGGTAAATAGGTCAAGTATATAGTTGCATTATATTTGGATATTGATTATGCATTGCTTGATCAGATCTGGTTGTATTAGGAAGGAAAAGAGACTATACCTGTTATTTACACTTTATCGTTGTTGCAGCCATCTTAGTGAGAGTGCCAACTCAGTCGGAGCTGGCTTAGCTGTACCTGCAGCACAATCTGGATTTATGCCAATGGATGATGTTTTTAAAATGGCAGTCTCAAGCTTCAGAGTCCTTGACTGGAGTCTTTTTGGTAGCCCTGCTTAAGAATCCCATGGCAGATGGAGCATCTTGATGTTGCCAATGTTAAATTTTGCTTCGATTTCTTTTAGGGAAAAGATAGTTTGGTTGGACATATCTTTTTGGTTATTTTGCGAACAGCTGAGAATATAGTTTTTTGATGACTGCGCAAAGCCCTTTCTTTTTTCTGCAGCTAGCTTATTGGTAATCTGGTGGTCTAGAAGTCATTATTTGTTGGTTAAAATCACTTTCAATATATTATTATTTTTCGTCAGCTGGCTTATTGATAAAAGTGTTTATGATGAATGGTGTAAGGTACGCATGTTCTGGCCAACTATCTATTAATGGAAAACATGTTAAGCATGGACTTACCAATTCCATTGTCTGAGATGTTAAAGATTAGTGATGGGGACTTTAATGGTCGGTTGATTGGAATGAATCTCTAGTTACTTTCTACAAGATAGCTTTGTAGGTTGCTCATCTGAAAGTTTTAGGACTGGCTTTTCTGTTTAGAACCTTGATGTAGGGGATAAACAAATTGCATCATAATTGCTTCAACTAAGAACATCTATTTATACCCTGCTAAACAAGAATGGTTACTGCTCAATGGTTAGTCTGTTGTCATGTTTATAAAGTTTATCTGATCTGACCTAATTAAAACAACCTTAAAAAAAAAATTGATGATAATTTGTTACTCACAGAATCTGGTTCCCAAATCAAAATTTTTATTTTTTTGTTAATCTGACCCTGGCTTGTTCACACCTGTTTTAATAACTTTACGAATAAAGGCCCTCAATATCACAATTTGAAAGTAATTGGTCCCAAATATCACAATTCAAAACATTGGCCCCAAATATCACTCTAAGACATACTCCCTCCGTCCCAGCCAGTTCTTTACATGGCGGCTGGGCACGGAGGTCAAGGATAGTGGATGTAAAGTGAATGTAATATTGTTAAAATAAATGAGGTAGTGGGTGTAATAGTGATTTTATTGTTAAAATAAGTGAAGTAGTGGGTGTAATAGTGATTTTATTGTTAAAATAAGTTAAGTAGTGGGTGAAATAGTGTAAAGTATTGTTAAAATAAGTGAAGTAGTGGGTGTAATAGTGTTAAAACTTACTATTTTGGGTAATGTAAAGAAATGGTGGGACGGCCAAAAAAGGAAATTGTAAAGAAATGGATGGGACAGAGGGAGTAATATTAAATAGCGTTTCTATTTTTGTTTTCAAAACGCTGGTGCGTGTCTCGTTTAGGGGAGAGGGGAACAAGGAATATCAACGCCATATCATTTGGCGTTTTGGGGGTGGGGAAGACGCCACTTAATGTGGCGTTTGGGGTGCTTTTTCATATTTTTTTTGTTTTCTTCTAAATATATATTTACAAATAATATTAAAAAAAACTTTTAATAAAATTTTTAGTTAAAATTGTGTTTTTTTAATTAAAAAAATATAATTTTAATTAAATTTAGGGGTTCAACAATTAACTTTTGGGGTTCAATATTTCCATTTTGGGTTTTAGAAATATTCGGAACGATGAATAAACCGTATACGAACTTAGGGTTTAGGGTTTGGGGTTGTTTAACCCTAAACCCTAACTTATCCTGATTTTTAAACGCGTTAGCGTTTAAAAATCAGGCCGCCGGATTCAATTTTTTAAGTTTCAATTTTTAGATTTTTTAAATTTTAAATTTTTAAATTTAAATTTTTTAAACTTTTGAAATTGGTAACACCACTTAAAGTAGCATTTTATGTCCAAAACACCATTTTAAGTAGCGTTTTTTAATCCAAAACGGTACTTAAATTAGTGTTCTGGTTAAAACCAAAGTTGAATTAGCGTTTTATCCATCAAAACAAAGTTTAAAGTTGTGTTTTGGTTAAAACAAAGTTTAAAGTTGTGTTTTGGTTGCCAGAACGCTAGACGCAACTTTGTTTATAGAGTAGAAGTGCGCACCTCTACTAAAAAAACTTAAACGCTACACGTAACTGTGTTTTGGAGTGATATTTGGGGCCAAGTTTTTGAGCTGTGATATTTTGGACCATTTACTTTCAAATTGTGATATTGGGGGCCAACACCCTAACTTTACACAGCATAGGTATCTGATGGATGTACAAGGATAAAATGAGTTTAAAACTTAAAAAATTTATTATTTTTTCCGGTTCGGTTGGGGCTTGAGCCTTGGTTAGGTTCTTACTTGTTTTGCTATGTTGCATCTTAAGCTCTTCATTCGCTCGAGAAAATTAAAGCAATTGTTTCAAATTTGTTTCTTTATGTTGCATTTTGAGCCCTTCTAAGTGATCTGTTTTCTTTGAGATTTTGTGTTGCAAGTTGGAACCTCTTGTTTGACATGGTCATTGTTCATTATTGGTAGCTTAGATGCATTTGATTTGAAGAAAGAAACATGGTGTATGATTTGATGCAAGTGTTTGTCTTTAATGAATGGAAGTTAGTTGATTAATTCTGTTTAGTGCATGCTATATTCTGTTTAATTCTGTTGATTTGATGCAGGGTTGTTTATTAATTATCCGTTTTATAAAAACGTATAATTAATAAACGTAATGTTACGCCAGATTTTTGGCATGTCTAATTATCTCCCAAATTTCCAATATTATTAATTATTAATTCAGATTAATAATTATAACTTAATGCCTAAGTTTTATCCTCTCCCTGAAACGAGGAAAGTATCAATCTTAATCAATCAATAATGGAAAATATCTCCAAACGATATTCTTCAAATCAGGAAGATATCACAACGATAAGATTAAATCAGATAAAATCAGTAATTACCAAGATTAACGAAGTTTATCCCTAAAGTCTCTAAGGGATAAACACAAATCAATTTCACAGAACTGCGTTGGCTTGATCCTTATAAATATAAGGTACGCAGGCATCTTGGAAAAGGATCCGACACATCTAACAAGTCGAGACACCTCTCAAGTCCAGCCCCAAACATCCAAAATCCCAAATCCCCATATTTTCATAGTTTCGTTATTCCAGCAACCTCCGAAATTTGTTATCACCAAATTCCTCCGTTAACAATTGGCGCTAGAAGGAGGGCATATTTTTTGATTGTGGAGGACAATCAATTCATACGCACGGGGGGTTATCATGGATCTGGAGCTGTTTTAATGGAGTAGAAGAACGGTGGAGGCGGTGGATTTCTATTTTTAAATTTTATATATTTGTATCATACGCATCATAGCATATATAGAGAAAAAGCGAGGCGCTATCAGAGCAGTTCGAGATCTAGTGCACAGCTTCAACAGCGGCAGGCAAGATAATACAACTCTTTAAAAATAATACAAAGCTGGTGGGATCTATTACGGAGTACACACACAGGTTTGTACGTGAAGGGTGAACAAGACAAAGGTGATGCCTGCAAGAAAACACGTGAGTAGAGGGCCCGCGATGAACCAAAAAGTATTGGAAAAAGAAAAATCAAGCAATTACGATAAAAAAAAAAAGAGGAAGTCAGAACAAGTAGCAAGTTGGACCATCGGAAAAAACAAGAAAAGGTAGAATAAATGGTGATGACGGAACGGAAAAAGTGCTCGAATATTACTACGGATATTCATAAAATATCAAGATAAGTTTTCTTTAATTTTAATTTATTTTTTTGCAATTTTATTAATATTTATGCCATGTAAATTATTATTATTATTATTTAAATATTCATGTAATATGTTTTATATTTAATATTTTGTGTATGTTAGAAAATTCATATTTTTGATTGCACATAAATTATGTCATAAAATTTTGTATATATTATTGCATCATATATGTATGTTAGAAAATTAATTTCGGATTTGCGGATGGAATTTGTCAAAAAAGAAGACCCTCCGGTATATTATTTTTGAAAACCCTCTTTTATAGGGATAAATTTTGGAAGGCTCTTATGTATTTGAAGATTTTATTATTTTGGAAGGCCCTCCTTTGTAGGGTTAATATTTTGGAAGGTCCTCCTTTCTGGGGTTAATATTTTGGAAGGTCCTCCTTTGTGGGGTTAATATTTTGGAAGGTCCTCCTTTGTGGGGTTAATATTTTGGAAGGTCCTCCTTTGTGGGGTTAATATTTTGGAAGGTCCTCCTTTGTGGGGTTAATATTTTGGAAGGTCCTCCTTTGTGGGGTTAATATTCTGGAAGGCCCTCCTTTGTAGGGTTAATATTTTGGAAGGTCCTCCTTTGTGGGGTTAATATTCTGGAAGGCCCTCCTTTGTAGGGTTAATATTTTGGAAGGTCCTCCTCTTAGGGGTTAATATTTTGGAAGGTCCTCCTTTGTGGGGGTAATATTTTGGAAGACTCTTAATTAAAGATTTTATTATTTTAAAAGGCCCTCTTGTGTGGGTAATATTTTGGAAGGTCCTCCTTTGTAGGGGTAATATTTTGGAAGGCTCTTATTCGAAGAGTTTATATTTTGGAAGGCTCTTATTCGAAGAGTTGATTATTTTTGAAGACCTTTTGTGATGAGGATAATTTTTATAGAAGACCTTTTGTGTGTTGCTCATATTTCTTAGAAGACCCTTTGTGTGTTGCTGATATTTTCTAGAAGAACCTTCAAGTGTCGCTGATATCTTTTTTGAAAGAATCTTAGAATATTGATAGGACTTTGGAAAGATGACCTCCTCTAAGGAGGATCTTCGTGGAATATATTTATAAAACAAATGGTCTCCTTTGAGGAGAGTTAATAAAATAAACTTCGGGAAGTCCACCTCCTGTGAGGAGGGATATTTCTGGAATGGGGAACGACCTCCTTTGAGGAGGGTATCCCAAATTACCAAAGTCCTTGCAAAAACCGTACTTCCGGGGGGGATGTCCGTACTTCCGGCGCCTCATCAAGGCACGAACTTCGGGAAGTCCACCTCCTGTGAGGAGGGATATTTCTGGAATGGGGAACGACCTCCTTTGAGGAGGGTATCCCAAATTACCAAATCCTTGCAAAAACCGTACTTCCGGGGGGGATGTCCGTACTTCCGGCGCCTCATCAGGGTTCGAGCTTCGGAAAATCCACCTCCTGTGAGGAGGGTATTTCTGGACAAAAATGGTCTCCTTTGAGGAGAGTACTAAATGATCTCCTTTGAGGAGAGTATTATAAAATTCTGAGGAAAATGACCCCCTTTGAGGGGGATACCCTCTAGAAGACATGGTAGATATGACCTTTTTCGACTGGATGTTGCTCAAAATGCTTTGCACGACTCTTCGAATAATTCTTTGATGGCTTTCCAAAATACATTTTCTTACACACAAAACTTATTATTTACATATCGCATATTGTCTTATTTACATCTACATGTATATTACGGGCACCTTGGTGCTCCATATTATTTATTAATCTTCCTCTCCTAGCTGTTTCAGTGACTCAAGAAATTTGGAAGATCGAAGCATGCTTAGTTCTCCACTGCAGCAAGCTACACTGAAGAACTGGGGGGTAGTTGTTACGCCAGATTTTTGGCATGTCTAATTATCTCCCAAATTTCCAATATTATTAATTATTAATTCAGATTAATAATTATAACTTAATGCCTAAGTTTTATCCTCTCCCTGAAACGAGGAAAGTATCAATCTTAATCAATCAATAATGGAAAATATCTCCAAACGATATTCTTCAAATCAGGAAGATATCACAACGATAAGATTAAATCAGATAAAATCAGTAATTACCAAGATTAACGAAGTTTATCCCTAAAGTCTCTAAGGGATAAACACAAATCAATTTCACAGAACTGCGTTGGCTTGATCCTTATAAATATAAGGTACGCAGGCATCTTGGAAAAGGATCCGACACATCTAACAAGTCGAGACACCTCTCAAGTCCAGCCCCAAACATCCAAAATCCCAAATCCCCATATTTTCATAGTTTCGTTATTCCAGCAACCTCCGAAATTTGTTATCACCAAATTCCTCCGTTAACACGTAATAATTTCGTTATTCTAATATTTCTAAAACCCAAAATGGAAAAGTTGAACCCCAAAGGTTAACCGTTAAATCCCTAATGGAATACAGATAAATTTAAAAAATGAATATTTTAATTAGTCCGGCGACCTGATTTTTAAACGCGTTAAATCCCTAATGGAATACAGATAAATTTAAAAAATGAATATTTTAATTAGTCCGGCGGCCTGATTTTTAAACGCGTTAAGCGTTTAAAAATCAGGATAAATTAAGGTTTTGGGTCTAAGATTTAGGATTGTAAACAACCCTAAACCCTAAATCCGTATACGATTTATTCGTCATTCCGAATATTTCTAAAACCCAAAATGGAAAAGTGAACCCCAAAAGTTAACCGTTGAACCCGTAACGGAATACAGATAAATTTAAAAAAATTAATTAAAAAATTTAATATTTCTAAACCCCAAATATTGAACCCGTTAAATCCCGAATGGAAATTATTTAACCTCAAAGGAAATGCCAATCAAAATTTAAAATATTAATTTAAAAAGTAATATATAAGTTTTATATATTTTAATAATTTAAAAATCTTAATCTCTCCTCCGACCTCTTCTCCTACCTACCCCCGCCTCCCCCTCCCAAACCCCTGCTTTCTAATACAGTAGCAATTATTTTTTAGGAGACTTAAGAGAAGAGTGTATTACGCATTTGGAAATCACTTAATAAAATGGTATTATTGGCAACATTCAGTAAATATGTTAATTTGGTAACTAAAGTTTAAAAAGTATGGTAAAGATGTCATTATTTCACAATAAGCGAAGGCAGCAGCGAACCATAAAAGTCACCGTAACTCTTTTAAAGTATATTTATTTCTATAGAAATGACAAAAAAAAAGTATTAACAACAATTAAACAATCATAAGATAAGAATTAAAGTGAAAATCTACTCAACAAGTCATTGTTCATTATTGGTAGCTTAGATGCATTTGATTTGAAGAAAGAAACATGGTGTATGATTTGATGCAAGTGTTTGTCTTTAATGAATGGAAGTTAGTTGATTAATTCTGTTTAGTGCATGCTATATTGAGACAGTGGTTTCTTATTTATGCTAATTATTACTTAGTTGGATAAAATACATATTAACTTTGTTTTCTTCTTGTTCGAGTTAATTTGGTAAAAATCTTCAATAATCTTGTTTGATTTTTCTTCTTGTTTATGTGTTTATCTATCCAGATTTCTTTATTTCTGGGTTTATGTGTTTTTGCTCATGTTCACTTGATTTTATTTGTTAGCCACATTTATTTTATATCCCTGAAATCATAATTGCAGTGATACTTTGGAGATGTAATCTTAAAGGAAACTGTTTTAGTTTGTTACTTTCGACGGTTTCTCTCATTGCTAAAGAAGAAGAACAATCTGACAATGCTCTTATAAAAATCTTCCTCGTATAGAAATCTCTTAGAATTTATTTTCTGTTAATGCATGTTGCTAGAGTCATTCCGCATGTTACTAGAGTCATTCCATTGGATTTACTTCAATAAGTGCTTGTATCATTCTTATCAACTAATTACGTGATACACAGGGGTTGGAAGGTTATGGTGGATGCCAAAGCCACAGCAACTGTTGCAACTGGTAGTTTATCCAAACGTCTTCTCAAAAAAATAATTTATGTTCTTGGCATTTCTGATTGGTAATATTGAAATAGTTTCACGAGCATGTTTATGGCTCCATTTCATTCCATTATTAGTTCATTGCATGGTGTTAATATATGATATCAGATTTACTATACTCATCTTTGTTAAATTCTACTAGTCTGCTTGTATTTGGATGGAGGCTACAAACACCTGAATCTTGTTTGTTATACTAAACAAGAACATGACCAAAATATGTATGTACCCGGGAAGTATAAAACAGAATAATAGCTAAATCCCTTTGTCTTTACATATATACATAAATCAAAGCTTTTTGCAGGACAAAATTAACCCATTCCTGCTGGACCACGATAGAATTATCGAGTCGAACAGCAGGAGAGTTAAGTATTACTAACGTGGTGGCAATAAGGGAAGTATGACCCTCACATGAAATCATTCCCACTCATACATAGGCCTGGCAATCGTGTCGTGTACTTTCGTGTTTTCGTGTACTCAAGGCTAAAACCAAAACCGACACTAAATCATTTCGAAACCCCAAATATTGAACCCGTTAAATCCTGAAAGGAAATTATTTTACCTCAAAGGAAATGCCAATCAAAATTTAAAATATTAATTTAAAATGTAATATAAAAGTTTTATATATTTTAATAATTTAAAAATCTTAGTCTCTCCTCCGACCTCTTCTCCTACCTACCCCCGCCTCCCCCTCCCAAACCCCTGCTTTCTAATACAGTAGCAATTATTTTCTATTACGCATTTTGAGGAGACTTAAGAGAATAATGTATTACGCATTTGGAAATCACTTAATAAAATGGTATTATTGGCCACATTCAGTAAATATGTTAATTTGGTAACTAAAGTTTAAAAAGTATGGTAAAGATGTCATTATTTCACAATAAGCGAAGGCAGCAGCGAACCATAAAAGTCACCGTAGCTCTTTTAAAGTATACTAGATGAAAGCCTTTGCACGGGTCGAAATAATATATTAAAATTTATAGGAAATATTTTGTTTATCATAAAAAAATACTATAAAAATGATAAAAGTACAAAAGAAAATTACGATATTTATGGAACTCAGTAGTTTATAAAAAAAGAATTGTAATTACATCAAAATTCAAATATTTGTAGGAGACACAAATTTAGAAGTAAGGATCATTAAAACGTGATTTCACTTACAAATAAGATATAAGATGATAAGGGCCCGAGAAAATTTAATTAAATTGATCATTAATTTATTATAAAAAATTACGTTATTTACAAAGAATTTGCTTATTAATAAAGGTCATTTTATATATTATTTATTTAAGTTTATTTACGAAAATCGAGAAAAAAAACTAAATGATTCCGATATATATGTAAAGTGTACATGATTATGATAAATAAGTTATTTGTAAACTGAATAGAGTTATAATAAAAATTACAATTATAATATTATTAACAATTTATTATTTTAATAAAAAAATAATATAGAATCCTTGGAGAAATAGGAATATTATGGGTGGAACCAATTTTTGGTACTGAAGTACCATTAAAAATTTATTTTGTTTGTTATAGATAAGCATGTCACCGTAGATTAACATTTGTATTCGTAGTCTTTTTTTTATTAAGTTGTAATAAAAAAAATATAATTGTAATATAATATATTTATTTATTTTATAAAATAACATAGAATTCTAGAGAAAATAGGAGTCTTGGGGTGAAACCAAAATATGGTACGAACCAAATTTGGTATAAAATAGTACATTAAAAAGGGGTTTTGTTATTAATACACGTTATAGATATAGAATTATTTATTATTTATTTAAGATTATATTTTAAACAATCAAGAAAATATAACATAAATGGTTCTGGTTCTAATATTACGTTATTTGTACAATTCAGTAATATTATAGTAAAAGAATTATAATTATAACAAAATTCCAAACAATTGTTTTAGAAAATAATATGAATTTTAGGGGAGTAGGAATCTGTGATAAAATAAGGGTGAAACCAAATTTATTACGAAAATATCATTAAACAAAAATTTATTAATAAAGGATATAGATTCGTTAGTGTTTTATCAAATGTTATACGATCTGGCTACGTATTCGTTGTTGTTTTACCCTCTTTTGTTGGTGATTTTTGATCGTTGGTTTTTTCAAGTTAAAAAAATTATAAACAAAAGAATTATAATCATCATAAGAACTCTATTTTTAACTCTTTTTAAAGGAACATAGCATTCTAGGGGAAATATGATTTTTTTAAAAAAAAATTACAAATAAAAGAATTATAATTATAATAGGATAACAATTACAAAAAGAATTGTAATTATAATAGGATTTCTATTTTTATTCTATTTTAAAAAAAACAACATAGAATTATAGGGAAAATAAGATTTTAGGGGTGAAACCAAAATATAGTGCGAACCAAAAACGGGTGAAACCAAAATATAGTGCGAACCAAACTTTAGGTACCTTTAAAAGAGGGTTTCGCTTATTAATAAATGTTATAGATTTATTTCTATAGAAATGACAAAAAAAAAAGTATTAACAACAATTAAACAATCATAAGATAAGAATTAAAGTGAAAACTAGCGTAAAAGCCCGTGCGAGACACGGGCCTATATAATCACTGAAATAATTTTTCGCATTAAATTGTATAAATATTGTAATAGTTTTGTAATTTTTTGACATGAATTTGTAATTAGAAATACGATTAAAGATAATATTTTTATTTTATCTTATTTTTGGATAACAATTTATAATATTGCATAGTCATGAACCAAATATTTTAAAATTTGATTAGGTTTCCTTAAATTTGGATAAATATCTATACGATAATAATAACATTATTATTGTTAATTGGTATATATTAATTCAGATTTCGATGACCTGGTTTAAACTTTATCAATTTGAACAATTGAATATAATATTAATAATCATTTTAGCATTATTGTTCGCGTGTGACATGGGCGTACGTGAACTCATCATGTCATGTTAACATCATAAAAATATATTTGTAAAAAATAGTCAGGTATGTATGACTATGAGTATAGTCATTAACAAAATTTCTTAGTTTTACGTAAAAATTATTCATGTGATTGTCACGTTCTTTTTTTTTTTCATACATATATATTTAAACATATATTTATATACCCTTTTAAACTCAACTGTCTATTTTTGGCCTACGATTTCATACCCAATATCTAAGTTTTTTAAACTTAGGTTCAACTTAAAATCCAAAAGTTTTAATTGTATGATTACACAAATATCAATGACTTATTCATTTATATACATTTTGAAATCCTAAATTTCAAAAAGGTCACTTTTAACTCAAATTCAGTTATATATTTAAATTGCTTAAAGTCTAAATGATTTTTCGAATAAAAATCTCTAATTAACTCACATATTTACATTTTTATAAATCTAAAAATTATACAAGATGCAATTATAATATTTTCCAAAATGTAATCACACTTTATTATTTCAGTGAAATATAATTCTATTTATGATTTCAGTAATCTTATATCTACAAGGGCGACAGATGTTAACAAATTAAATTTTTTTATCTAATCTAAGTTAAATTTATGTAAAATTCTTAGTTTTATTTTCTATAAATAATAAATACGGTAATTTAGTTACTCAAAAGGTAAAAATAGAAAAAGGGAAATATGATAATAAAAGAGCATGTGACTTATCTAATAATATTTTTAAAATAACCACAAAAAATCAGAGTAGTACAAATATCATGTTATGAACTTCGTACTTAAAAGTTATGGGTTCAGTTCCTAGGAGCAACATAAATTTATCTATTTTTGCATTAATTATAACAGAACGACATTTTTTTAATTTTTCAAAAAATAGGGGAAAAATGGTAATTTCATAGGTATTTTTGGTACTTTTTGTCCTTGTGTTATCATTTAATATATAAACGTAAATGCCCGTGCAAGGCACGGGCAGTGAACTAGTTTCTCTTCCGAAACTGTATATATAGAAATAATTTTATAATTAAAAATATGATAAACGATAGGATTTCGATCTGATCGAATATTTTTATAGTTATTTTATAATATTGCATCCCAATTTTTTGAACCAAATATTTTATAATTTGATTACATTTCATAAATTTTGGATAAATATTCATACGATAATAATCACATAAATAGTTATGATAGTTAAATTATTAATTTAATTTTCAATTGCGTGAAATGAACTTTGTCAAATTGAACATTTGAGTATAATATAAATTGTTATTGTGATAAAATTGTTCGTTTATAATAGAGGCGAATGTAATAAAATTGTCCATTTATGATTCTAAAATTTATATTTTTTTTAATTTAATTTGAATGTTAATTATATTATTTTTTATATATAACATAGATCATATTTTTAGAGTTTTCATCTTTTTAACATAATTTCAGTTATATTTCGTATATATTTAAATATTTATGTTTTAAGACCAATCATATATTTAACTCGTTGAAAGTCTAAATAGTTGGTTGACCAAAACCCTCTAATATGACTCACATATTTAAAATTTTATATACATAAAAGTTATGTGATGCAATTATTAATCATGTATGATTTTATAACTAAAATTTACATATTTCTTAAAACCAAATCTTATTTTTAATTTAAATAATTTAACATCTACATGGAGACGTAGGTAAATAAATCGTTTTCTTTTTTACTAAATTACATTATATATTGTCTATTTTTTTCCTATATCAATTATTTAAAGTGGCAACAAAATTGTAGAATATGCTCAATCGATTAAAATATCTTCACTATTCTCCTCTATACGTAACTAAACCCATAACCGTCCATCAAAGTTATGGGTTTGGGTACTTAAGCCATTATAAATAAATATATCTAAATAGATATATATTAGATGTAATAATTAAATATATATTAAGTGCTATTTATAAACAAAATTGTAGAATATGCTCAATCGATTAAAATATTTTTTATAATTTTATTTATCCAATATTTTAGAAATAATATGAACCAATATTTCATTTGCTCAAAAAAGTAAAAGGATGAGACAAAAAGAGAGGAGAGGTGGTTTACCATATAAGATTTTTAAACAAAACTCAAAATCAATTGTAGCACAATTGGCAAAGACATGAGTTTGAGAGTTAAAGGTTAGGGGTTCGAATCCCTACACAAGCATAATTTCACTAATTTTTACATAGTTTTTGACGGATGACATTTTTGTAATATTTAAAAAAATAGGAGTAAAATTGTAATTTTACATTCATTAAAATGGCAAACTTTGCCCTTGTGTCCTCCTTTAATATATAGTAATAATAGAAATCTACTCAACAAGTCGTCAATATATATGTATGGGTTATCAAAGGATTATAAACAGAAAATAAGAAGGCTTTTAAAATCTAGCATTGGGAGAGAGAGAGGGGCGCGAGAGAGAGAGAGGGGGGCGCGAGAGAGAGAGAGATCGTAAACTAGCTAGCCTTAATAGATACATCAAACATAGTGCCTCCTCGTACCCTTTTTTACAAACCCTAATCTAGATATCCACAAGGACCACAACCATTAGTATAAGAAATCCCCAAAAATATCAATAATTTATCCCTTTCTTGCCAAATTAACAATTGTGAGAGAGAGAGAGACCGTAACCGAGTTATTATCCATGGCCGGCCTCGCCTCGTCCTAGCAGCAGCGATTTCCACTCCTTCTTTTCTTTTTAGAATCAAACTTTGAGATTTTGTGTTGCAAATTGGAACCTCTTTATAACGTCCAAATCCCATCTTTATAAATTAGTAATTCTTTATTCTTGTTAAATTGTTCTGTAACACGTTCTGCTGTAATACTTCTAGTCAGAATGTTCCTGCATTTGGATTGATGCTTAATCTATACATGGACTCTGTATCCAATTAATAGTTGAAGAGGCCGTGTTAATTGGACTAAATTTTACAGTCGCTGCATACATGTGTCCGCTATTTGCTTTATAGAAGTGATAAACTAGAATTATTTGCCACAGATTGCTGAAGTTATCTAAATGATAGAGATTAGAGGGGAGAAGCCGGAGAGATGGTGAAAAGGATCCAGTTCCGTACATTCAAAATAACAGATAAACGATTAGTGTCACCAAATAATGGCATTCCTGACATCCTTGTTCCCTTCCAGTTTATCCATAGTTGTTCTGTTCTTGCTTGATACCCCCTGCTCCCTTCTGTTGTCATTACTGATAAAAGCTTTGTTCCAATTAAATTTCTGACGTGGAAAAGTCCAGTAGTGCGAGATGGTAGAATCTGCATGTATAGCAAAAAAGTATGCCCATGTAGCTAAATTTACAAAATTCTGAGAACTATATTACATGGTATCCTCAAGTCCATGGTATTATTTTAAAGGAGTAGTTTAACATTTCCTGATAATGTTGAGTTGTTGACTGTAGAATTTATATAACTGAAATATATAGATAGAAAGGTGTTTATCAACACAATACAATTTGGAGTTTACATTGTGAGAGATTATGAGAGTGTGTGTTTTTTAGTTTTTGTGTTTCTCTTACTTAGTGTGTTTCAATCACAGATAAAACCAGCCTATTTATAGGCTTTAAGATACACTTCATTACATAATGGCATACGTTAATACATGCCAACTTTGTCTTCCTTTCAAACCCAGTTGTTCCAACAGTAGATGATATACTAGCATATAAGTCTTCACTTCTTTAATAGCCGGCCTACAATTTGACTATGCAGCCTACCATATATGACCAGGTTCTTGCTGCTTTTATTGACTGAGGGTTTGTGATTCTAACACTCCCCCTCAAGTTGGGCAGTCAGTGCTCCAATGCTCAACTTGCGCAAAGTCTCATCGAAGGATTTAGTATTGACTGCTTTTGTCAGGATATCAGCTAATTGATCCTTTGATCTAACAAACGGAAGTTTGATTGTCTTATCTTCCAATTTGTCCTTGATGAAATGTCGGTCTATCTTGACGGGCTTCGTTCTGTCATACTGGACCAGATTTTCTGAGATACTTATAGCTGCCTTATTGTCACAAAATAGCTTACATGCTGTTTTCTGTGGAAAACCAAGTTCATTCATGAGTTTCCGAATCCATAGGATTTCAGTTATTCCTTTTTCAATTCCTCTGAATTCTGCCTATGCACTTGATAAGGCCACCACCTTTTGTTTTTTACTTCTCCAGGTGACCAAGTTACCACCTACTAGAGTAAAGTACCCAGAAGTGGATTTCCTGCTGTCACGATCTCCTGCCCAGTCTGCATCTGTGTAGGCAATTAAATCCAAATGATCATTTTTGGCGAAGTAAATTCCCGTGCTACTTGTACCCTTTAAGTACCTCAAAATTCTCATTACTGCTGTCATGTGTTGTATTTGTGGGAGATGCATGAACCTGCTCACCACTCCTACAGAATAAGCTATATCTGGTCTTGTGTGAGCTAAGTAAATGAGTTTTCCCACAATCTTCTGATATTGTTCTCTTTTAGCTAGTTTTGCTCCTTCAAGAATTTGAAGACCATGATTAGCAACGATCGGTGTCTCAGCTGGTTTACAGTTTAGCATTCCTATTTCTACCAGAAGATCAAGGATATACTTTCTCTGGTGAATGAAGATTCCTTGTTTCGACCTCAGAACTTATATGCCAAGAAAATACTTGAGAGTCCCCAAATCTTTCATCTCAAATTCTTGAAATAGTTTTCCTTTTAAGTCAGTGATCTCTTTCTCATCCTTTCCAGTGATAATCATATCATTCACATAAATTATCAAGCAAGTGATTTTATCTCTAACCTTCTTCAAGAATAGGGTGTGATCTGAGTTGCTTTGATTGTACCCAAACTTCTTCATAGCTTTTGTGAATCTTCTAAACCATGCCCTAGGGGACTGTTTTAGCCCATAAAGTGCCTTCCTTAGTCTACATCCTTCTTCATCTCCAAATTCCTGAGAATACCCTGGTGGTGCCTCCATATATACTTCTTCATCAATACTTCCATGAAGAAAAGCATTTTTTACATCAAACTGGTATATGGGTCACTCCTTGTTTGCTGCTATTGAGAGCAAGACCCGTATTGTATCAATCTTGGCTAAAGGAGAGAAGGTCTCAGAGTAGTCAATTCCATATGTCTGGGTATATCCTTTAGCCACCAGTCGTGCCTTGTATCTTTCAACAGTTCTATTTGCTCGGTATTTGATAGAGAATACCCATCTGCAACCTACCTTTTTTTTCCTTTTGGTAGGATGCATTTTTCCCATGTTTTGTTTCTCTGTAGAGTTGAATACTCATCCTCCATAGCTTGTTTCCACTTTTCATTTCCAAGGGCTTCTTCCACTGTTTTGGGAATGTCAGTGGAGTATAGAGATGCGGTAAAAGCCATGGCTGTGCTGGACAAGTTCTCATTGTTGATTCTCTCTACAAGATATTTAGATCGTTGGGCCACATACTCTGGATCATACCTTCTTGGTGGAACTCCTCTTGTACTTCTCGGGGGTAACTGATACCTGTTTGGAACACTATCACTAGGAAAAATATTAGTTTCAGTAATAGTATCAGTTCCAGAGTTCTCGGAATTAACCTTTGCTGAGGTGAGGTCATCAGAAGGATGCTCATTAGACGGAACTGGAGTGGACATAAGAGGAGATACTGATGGAGGAGGAGATACTGATGTTTCAGGAGCAACATCGGTGGTATTACCTACTTGTGTTGTAATATCTGGATTCATCACTTCTGGATATGTTAGCCAGCTAAGGTCATCAAGGTCATCACTCAAACTCTCCCCCTGAGGACTAAGCTGGGTATAGTAGTAAGACTGTTCAAAGAACTCACAGTCTAAAGTAGTGTAGATTTTGTCCTGGATAGGGTCATAACACTGATACCCCTTTTGATTAACCCCATACCCAAGAAAGACACATTTAATAGCCCTAGGTTCTAGTTTGGTGCGCACCCCTTTTTGAAGATGAACATAGACAATGCATCCAAAGACTCGAGGAGGTAAGGAATGTGAAGATGGAATTTGGACGTGTGACCCAAGAGTATTGAGGGGTGTGTCGTAATTGAGGGGTTTTGTGGGAAGGCGGTTGGTGAGATAGGTAGCAGTAGATATAGCTTCGGGCCAGAAGTGAACAGGAACGTGAGATTCGATCATAAGAGCTTGGGTGATTTCAAGAAGGGTTCTGTTTTTTCGCTCGGCTACACCATTTTGTTGAGGTGTGTAAGAACATGTGGTTTGGTGGAGGAGGCCATGGTCAATAATGAATTGTTTCATGTTTAAGTTAACGTATTCCCCCCCCATTGTCAGACCGTAAAATTTTTGGTTGAGCTTTGAACTGAGTGCAAATCATGTAGTAGAATTTAACAAAGACATCAAAAATTTCAGACTTGTGTTTTAAAAAATACACCCAGCTCATACGAGTACAATCATCCACAAATAAAACAAAATATGAAAAATTATGTAGGGTAAAATCTGGAACTGGTCCCTATACATCAGAATGAATCAAGGGAAATGGTTGAGTACTATGAGTCATACTAGGATAATATGAGTGCTTATGGCTTTTAGGTAAAACACATGCTTCACAGTTCAAATCTACGACAATGTTCTTTAAAGAGGGAAATAATCGTTTGAGATAACCTATGGAGGGGTGACCTAGTCGATGGTGCCACATCCAGAGTTGATGTCCTGGTGATCCATGAGCAAGCAAAGCGTTACCGTTTTGAGTCACCTCATTCACATGGTATAATCCTCCTCGTTCAGTACCATGACAAATGATCTGTCCCGTCTGAGCATCCTGCATAACACAACCAGATGATGTCATTAGAACAGTACAGTCAAGTTCCCTAATTAACTGGCTAACAGATAAAAGCTTGTGAGTAAGACTAGGAATTAAGAGGCAGTTTTGTAAATGGATATTAGAGGTAACATCCACAGTTCCGGCCTGGGTAACAGGAATATATTCTCCGTTTGCACTTTGGATTTGGGTACGATGAGTGTTGTTGGAGGACACAATATCAGAAGAATCATAGGTCATTGTATCGGTGGCCCCACAATAAAAAATCCATGGATTGGATATTTGGTTGCATAGGAGACCCAAAGAATTTTGATTTCCGGTGACTTTGCTTTCACGGACTGTACCTGCTATTTGATCAATATGTAGCGCTGTTGTGAGGGGGTTGTCGCCGTTACCATCCGGATCACCTACAGCTAGGTTGGCCTTACCACCGGTTCTGGAAATTATAGCCTTGGAGGCGTCCTTCCTCTGCTTCAGGTCGTCCCACCATTCTGGATACCCGATGATTTTGAAACACCCCTCCTTGGTGTGTTTCATACCACCACAATGACTGCACTTGAGCTGGGTTTTATCCTTTCATTGGAAGGATGAGGGTTCCGACCGGTGTTTCACGAGGAGCCCACTACCAATCTCTGAAGGTTCTCGTCCCAATGATGAGTTGCTGGCCATTATGCCGCGACGGGCGATCTCCCGTCTTATGGACGCGTAGGCTACGTCAATGGTGGGTAGTGGATCTTGATACAATATATCCCTCTTTTTTTTGTCTAGAGTATCGCTTACTCCGGCCAGAAATTGGTACGATCTTTGCCTTTGTATGAAGGAATTAAATAAAGTAATGTCCTCTGCACACTTCATGGGGTTGGGCATCCTCCTGTCTATTTCCTTCCACAGAGTGTTGAGTTTACTGAAATAAATTTCTATATTGTCCCTTCCTTGTCTCATAGTTGCTGCCTTTGAACTTATATCATAGATCTGGAGTTCGTCTCTCCCACTGCTAAGGAGAGTTTCAATTCCCTTCCATAGTTCCCGGGCAGTCTTGTAATCCAGAAATTGGTTCACAAGATCTCCGTCAATATTTTCCATGATCCAAGACAAGACCATCGAGTCCTTTTGAGCCCACTGTTGGTACTCAGGGTCATCTGGTGGAACGGGATTGGTCGTGATATGGTTGAGCCGGCCTCGACTACCAATAGCAATATGCATTAATTTACACCATTTGGTGTAATTAGTGAAGTTTAGCTTTTCGGCAACATGCACCGTTTGTGATATTCCGGTTTCTGGGAGGTTTGGATTTTTTTTGTAGTTTCTGAAATAATTGGAACATTTGTTCCATTTGTTCCATAGAGACTAATTGTGTTGTGGCTAATTGGGTTGTGGTTTCTGGTTGTTCAGCCATTGCAGGTAAGAATATGGTTGTGGTTTCTAATTGTGTAGTTTCTGGAAGATGATGAGTGAATAGTACCGTATTTGTGAACAGTGAACATTGAACAATGAACAGTGCCTTCGTTTTAGGCGATGAACAGTGCTTCGTCTCCGGCGATGAACAATGAATATTGAACAGTAACTTCCGACCGAAATAGTGATCGGAGAAAAAAAAATTCTTAATCCCAAATCAAACCTTAGAGCTCTGATACCATGTAGAATTTATATAACTGAAATATATAGATAGAAAGGTGTTTATCAACACAATACAATTTGGAGTTTACATTGTGAGAGATTGTGAGAGTGTGTGTTTTTTAGTTTTTGTGTTTCTCTTACTTAGTGTGTTTCAATCACATATAAAACCAGCCTATTTATAGGCTTTAGATACACTTCATTACATCATGGCATACGTTAATACATGCCAACTTTGTCTTCCTTTCAAACCCAGTTGTTCCAACAGTAGATGATATAGCATATAAGTCTTCACTTCTTTAATAACCGGCCTACAATTTGACTATGCAGCCTAGCATATATGACCAGGTTCTTGCTGCTTTTATTGACTGAGGGTTTGTGATTCTAACATTGACTAGTATGAATAGGTGCCGCGGTGATTACTATGAAAGTAATCTTCTATTGGAATGATAGTACTAAAAGAAGAGATATTTCTTCTATGAATACTAGAGGTCTGCTCTCTTTGTAATCTGGCCATAATTACACGGCATTGATTCTTTACGGAAATATTAGTTATTTGTGGGAAAATGTTTGCACTCATATGTTGCCGTATACTCTGTATGCAGCTACAAGTCTTTCATCTTCCTCCTCTTTAAATGCCTTTATGTTGATTCTTGGATCTAGATGATTTTACTGAAGCTTGCCAAAACTTATAATGCAAATAATTAAGGTGGCGATTCAAGTTGAAGCACATATCTCACAGGCTATGGTCTAGCTCTTTCAAATGAAGCTACTTATGTATGCTGCCGTTGCTACCGGTACTTAAAAGATGGTCACAAAAAAGTTGATATTTTGTCCAGTTGTATTTTACAAGCAATTCCTTGCTGTTAGATGCATGTGGTTTAGATTTTTTACTTTTATGTTTGCAACTAAAATGCTCTTATTATGAGAGTCGACCCCCCGCCGCCTCCTCCCCACCTCTCCCATCTCTTCATCCGCCGCCTCCTCTCTCCCTCTACTCTCAATTTAAATAATCATAATCATTGCAATAGACCCTTTTTTCTCATTTCTCTTATTTTCTTTTGTTTTTTCCTTCAATAATTTTCAATAATCTTCATCTTTGGGTTAGATTTTTGATTCGTGCATCCATTTTTTTGGGTGTTTTATGTCTCTCCTTTTGCAATGGTTTTTGTCTCTTCTTTCGGAGTGTTTAGTATGTTTTAGTATGTTTTGGTGGGTTTTGTTTCGTTATTTTGATCCTTTGATAATGATTCATTTGGTGTCTTGGGATTTGGGAAGCCTGCTTCGAATCTGAAATGGTGGCGATTATCGCAAGAGCCCATATTGCACAACGAAAGTTTGTTCAATATACGAGGTGTTCAATATACGGGGGCATATGTACCCCAACCCCAGTTGATGTAACTGTTGGGTATGAACACTGGAATACCATCGATTTTTCATGTGCACAGGTCAATTGTGATGCTACTGATAAAGTATGGGGAGAAAAGAGAAAAGTGAAATTTTATTATAATAAAACTTGTTCAACAATAATAATGGAGGAAATTATCCTAACAAGAAAACCAACATAATAATAATAGAATTATCCAATAATATGCTATCAAACTCACGATGGAGAATCGGGAGTTTGCCAACAAGAAACGGAACAACGTATCCAAACAAACGAGACAAACACTTCCAAACGAATCCATGTTACACCCGCAAAACAAGAGAGAAAAGGAAAAGAGCATCCATGTCATCCAATAGCAAAAAGAAATAAAACAGCAATCCAAGGGTATCCAAATCAAAACCAAAGCGAACAGAAAATCCAAACAACAAGAGAAGAAGAACCATCCATGTCAGCCAATAACGAACCAAAAGAATTTCAAATTTCAAACGAATCTGCAACCAATGAACAATAAAGAAAGATCCAAACGAATTGCAACCATCGAAAACAATACCAATATCGAATCCAAATTGAACCCAATAACCAATCTAAACCAACTCTAAATCCAAACCTAATCTAAAACAAGAATCGAATCCAAACAATATATATTCCAACCAAACAACTTTATCCAATCTAGCCAGCAAATTTGTGAGCAAACTAATATCCAACCAAAACCAAAATCGAATCCAAATCCAAATTATAACCGAGAAACCGATTTATAATCTTAAACCAGAAGAGAGAGAAATAGAGAAGAAAGGGTAACGAACGATCATATGACCGAAACCAATATAAAACATGACAAAAACGATGACGGTGACATCGATATCAAATACGGAGATTGAAGGTATACAGATGTGCCTAGGGCTACTCCCATTATTGAACACGAGAAAGAAAGAGAAAAGAGAAGGTATACAGATGTGCCTAGGGCTACTCCCATAATTGAACACGAGAACGAAAGGGCAAGAGAAGAGCAGGAAAAGGAAAAAAAACAATAAAATTTTACTAGCGAGCCATTGCCATCAAAGAGATAGAAGTAGAAAGTGTATGTGAGAGTACCAACCAAAACAAAAATGAAACCAGCAGAAAAACCCCAACCAAAATCAAATTTTACCCAAGAAAACTCCAACCAATAGGAAGAAAAAGATGAAGGAGAGAAAAAATTATCGTAACAATCGCTAAATCCATTATCAAAACAACCAAAGAACTCATACTAACTGATTCGGGAAAAAAATCATGATTAGAAACCTAAATCAATATCATCCAAGAAAAAAAAAACACAATCGATTTGAAGAAGAAAACGAGAAGGGAAAAAAAATAATAATTGAAGCACATGTTTTAATCCAACATACAGAAGACATCACGTTCAACTCCCAGTCAACCGATCCCGGATCGAATCAACCTAACTCTAGATACCATGATAAAGTATGGGGAGAAAAGAGAAAAGTGGAATTTTATTATAATAAAACTTGTTCTTAATTACAATAGAAGAGGGGCTTATATAGCCAACATCCAACAATAATAAAGGAAATTATCATAACAAGGAAACCAACATAATAATAGAATTATCTAATAATATGCTAATATTATATATGTCAACAACTACTATTTTCAGGGATGTTGGTGTCGATCCGATTGCTCGGGAAATCTTTATAATCATTTTTATTGTCAAGAATATTTATATTTTGTTTGTTAAGTGATATGAAAACAAAACGACTATTTGTTTAGCTTGTTTATTTGTTTCCCAATCAGGTTGTATTAAGAATATGTTCCGATTGTGTTTCAGTATTTTAATGAATGCATTAAATTTTGTTTGTCAAAAAAAAAAGCTCTTATTAGCTTTGGTGAGCATCTTTAGAAATTTGTTGTTGGAGAAGGCTTTTATTTTTTATTTGGAGTGATTTTTTTAATACAAATTCCCATTCAATTTTTATATAAAAATTTAATACATGTATTAATTTCAATTTACGTTCAATTCTCAAAATTTTAACTTCGATTTTTATTCAGAAAAATCTATTCGATTCCCATTCCCGAAAAATCCAAACAACTTCATCCAATAACTCGATTCCAGAACAATCCCAACAACTTTGGTAAAATCATTCCCATTCTCATTTATCTCGATTTCCATTCCCGATTCCCGTTCCGTTCTGCAATTCAAACGTCCATTTGTCATAATCTACATATCTATCTATACTATTATATTAAAGCCGAAACATTGAAAGTTTTGGTTTTCGGTTGGTTATCATATTTATTAAAATAAAATTTTGGTTTTCGGTTTGGTAATCCAATTTATTAAAATAAATAATAACATAATATAATTAATGGTAATTAACCAATTGCCTTTTTCACATTTACTTTTAGTTGAATATATTGCCTTTTATAAACACCTAAAAAATCAATTGTATCATATCTTTCAATCATGAACATTTTCTTTCTAATTAAAACATGTTACCATTTTGATTTAAAACTAATCTTATAATCATTAATACATACCCGAAAATATGGTCGAAAATATCACATCATATTTTCTAATTATTAATAAAATATATTATAAATCCATATACATTGTTTATAATAGAAAAACATTAGTATAATTCATAAACATTATTATGTTAAATTATGATTATATAAAAATATTATTGTAATATTAAATAAAATTTATAACATAATAAAAAAAACCCGTGCATCGCACGGGTATTGAAAGTTTGTCGGTTCGATTTTCAGCACGATCATCCTAATTATTAAAATAAATAGTAAAATAATATAATTAGTGATAATTAGATGACTGCCTTTTTTTAATTAAAAGAGGTTTACTTTTAACTGATTGATGATATTAACATTTATAAACACCTAAAATATCGAATATTCCAATCAATAATATTTATTTCTAAATAAACATGTTAACTTTTAATTTAAAAAACATTGAAAGTTTTGGTTTTCGGTTGGTTATCCTATTTATTAAAATAAAATTTTGGTTTTCGGTTTGGTAATCCAATTTATTAAAATAAATAATAACATAATATAATTAATGGTAATTAACCAATTGTCTTTTTCACATTTACTTTTAGTTGAATATATTGCCTTTTATAAACACCTAAAAAATCAATTGTATCATATCTTTCAATCATGAAAATTTTCTTTCTAATTAAAACATGTTACCATTTTGATTTAAAACTAATCTTATAATCATTAATACATTCCCGAAAATATGGTCGAAAATATCACATCATATTTTCTAATTATTAATAAAATATATTATAAATCCATATACATTGTTTATAATAGAAAAACATTAGTATAATTCATAAACATTATTATGTTAAATTATGATTATATAAAAATATTATTGTAATATTAAATAAAATTTATAACATAATAAAAGAAACCCGTGCATCGCACGGGTATTGAAAGTTTGTCGGTTCGATTTTCAGCACGATCATCCTAATTATTAAAATAAATAGCAAAATAATATAATTAGTGATAATTAGATGATTGCCTTTTTTTAATTAAAAGAGGTTTACTTTTAACTGATTGATGATATTACCATTTATAAACACCTAAAATATCGAATATTCCAATCAATAATATTTCTTTCTAAATAAACATGTTAACTTTTAATTTAAAATATAATCTTACAAATATACCCAAAAATATAACATTATATTGTCTAATCAATAACAAAATATAATAGAAATCTGTATAAAACGAATAATGACCGTTAGATTTTTAATAAAAAATCAGAACCGTTAGATCTAATGATTAGATATATTATATGTTTAAATTAATTTACTAAAATTTCAAGGTTCGAATTCTATCAACGACATATTTAAAAAAAAAATTATAATATAAGTTTTAAATTACATAATTTTGCAATCGTTAATGTATACCTAAAAATATTACACCATTTTGCTGTTAGATGTTTAGCAATTAATAAGAACCATTAGATGTAATTATAAGGCATATTTTATGATTAAAGTACTTTACTAAAAATTCAAGTTTCGAATTCCGTCAACGACATATTTAACTTAAAATTCTATAATTTAAATTTTAAATCATTATATTATTAACTAAATTTATATTAAATTATATTAAAATAATATTAAAATAACTTTCACAAAATAATTATTACATAGAAACATAACTATAGCATAAAATAAAATTTATAACATATTAAAAGAAACCGGTTCGATTTGGTTATCCTAATTATTAAAATAGATAATAAAATTATATTCCGATTAAAATTCCTTCAGCCACTTGGAGGTCTTCTGCTCTGCACCAACAACTCAATTACCCATTTTCTTTAAATATTTTACTTCTAATTAAAACACTTTACCTTTGTTAGTCAGAGAGGCATGCCTGTTTACATCTAATAACAAGCCTAATTGTTTGTAATGCTTTGCATTACTTACATGACCTCTTAACTGAGGGAACCTCTAGTTGTAGAGTCTCTACTTGTTTTGTACCTGTAATAGGCACCAAATCCTAGTTGTGTAACTGTACTTATAAAGTCAAGAATAATGTTTGAAAGAAGTTCCAAGGTTCATGCCTCAAGCAAGAAGATAAAGACTGTCAAATAATCACAGTTGGGATTTGAAGAAAGTGAAGAATTTGCCTAAGTACCAATTCGAGAAGTAGTTTTGTCTATTCGAGAAGTCCAGCATTCGAGAAGTCAGGGATTCGATATCTCAAGACACTATTCGATATCTCTGAATACACTGTTCGATATCTCATTCGATATCTCAGAGATTCGATATGTCTATTACTCTGTTCGAGAACTCAAGAAGTCAACAAGTCAAAGTTCCATTCGATATCTTAAGGACTCAGAAAGCTATTCGATATCTCGAGGATTCGATAAGTCAAATGTTCTATTCGACAACTCAAGGAATCCTGATGAAAAAGAGCTATTCGAGAAGTAAATCGATATGTCAATATAACAGTGTTCGAGAACTCAGAGTTATCGATCAAGTCAATTCTAGTTCTCGAATCACTTACTTAGTCACTTCTCGAATACATTCTTGGAGACAAAATACTAAAGAAATTGTACAAGTCAGAAACCTACAACAAGCCAATGCACTTTATGGACCACAATCTGTAACGTGCTCTGGAAAGCCTACAAGGAAGCTTGGAGAGATATAGAAGAGACAAAGGGCTAAAGAAGTGGATCTGAATAGGCTTTGCAAAGTCAAATTTGTGATCGTTTGGACACTTACTCAAAAAGGATAGATAGACTAGAAAGTAATTTGTTTAGCTACCTTATTTGTAGTAAGTGGGTTGTATCCATGCTCTATAAGGATACATCCTCGCTTCCTTAGCAACTCAACTTTTAGATAGTCAAGTTTTTCAGACATTGTAAGCAATATCTCTCTGAGAAAAGCGAAGCTGAGAATACTATCATTTGTATTCACATATTGTAGCAACCTTTATCTAATAGTACATTAGATTAAAGTGATATTGTGTCTTGTGTTGTTCTTTATCCGCACCTACACCTTTGCACACACAAACACTTATCTGCTACATAGACTCGAGCCAAGGAAAAGTTCAAGAATCCATTCACCCCCCTCTGTATTCTTTTACTGTATTCAATACTCAACAAGTGGTATCAGAGAGGGCTGTTTATTCAAAAACAGAAAAACAATCATGAGTTCGAATACACCAAAGACTACAGGAACGGTGAAAGTCCCTAAGTTTGACAAAGAGAATTATAACCTCTGGAAGATAAAGATGCAGTTGTTCATCAAAGCATCTCATCATTTGTATCCTGAGATTCTTGAGAATGGTCCATTTGTTCCCCAACAGGAGATTCCTGAAAAGACTGTTGGAACCACTACTATTCCAAGATCTTATGTGGCTAAGGATCCATCCAAATGGACAGAATCAGAAAAGGACATGGTTGCCCTTGGCAGTCACCTCATGTTGCTGATTATAGATTCCATGGACATGTCAATGTTTGCAAACATTGCTTCATGTACCACTGCCAAAGAAATGTGGGATCACATTGAGGTGTTATGTGAAGGAACTGATGAGGTCAGAGAGAACAAGAAACAGATACTGGTCACTCAGTATGAAGCTTTCATGGCACAGCCCAAGGAAAGCATCACTGAGATGTTTGAGAGATTTCACAAGCTAGTTACTGAGTTGCAGATGAATGGCAAGGTTTACAGCACCAAGGAATTGAACATGAAGTTTCTGCTGTCTTCACCAAATCATCTAGAGCAAAGGGTCATTTCTCTAAGGGAAAGAGATTTGAACAAAGTTACATATGATGTGCTCTATGGGGTTTTAAAAACTCATGAGCTTGAGTTGCTTCAGAAAAGGGCTATCCAAGCCAACCAGGGCATAATGATAAACACATCATGTGCCCTGATTGTCAACAAATCGATACCAATTTATGGGGAGACACAAAGGACTATAATTATTACAGGTGCGGAAGCAGATGTTTTCTTAAAAGCGGAGTCTCCACCGTTCTCTTTTGACCAAAAGGGGTCTAAACTATGATTATTATTAATAAACATGTTATTTCTTGCCTTTGCAGAAACAGAAGGCATGGCAATTATCACTAGCTTCTCCAATAAAGCTACCAATATGGTTTTTTAAGGCATCAATTTCTTGACTATTTCTAATGTAGAACCTTCCATGTTGTTCGTACATTATTTCTAAACTGTTATAGAATTCTCTAAGACGGTCTAGTTTATTGTTATTGATATCTAGGCATGCTAGATCTCTTATTCTAGTGAAGAAGTCTTCATCACTAAGTCTAATGGTGTTACCATTAATGGTTAAGTTCCAAGGGAACATTACAGACCTTCGATTATTGCTAATCATGATCAAAATTGCTAAATATAAAAGATTTATTTGTTTAAAACAAGGTTTAGAGTTTTACCAGGATCTCTAATGAGCTTTATCTGTTCAGTGATTATCTGATCTTTAAAACTTCATTTCTTCTTTAAATCTTCAGGCTTTTTATTCTTTGTCTTCAATCCTACGAGCGGCGTTTCCCTAAACGGCCTCCTGCCTAGCGGTACTCCCTGTGCTCCAAACGGACTCCAGAATAACAAGAATATAACCAAGATTTATAAAAGAAAAGACCTTTTATTGATTTAGATAATATGTTACAGATATAGACTCATTATGAGCCTGTTTACACTCTTAACCCCGTAGGGTTTTTACTCACTTATTGATTGTGGACGCTCTAATTGCATACAGTGTTGTGTGTATGTTTTTCGATGTCCTTAATTTGAAAGAAGAACTCGCCTTTTATAGCACAAGGTCGAGGATCGATACAAACTTGAATTATTGTAAAGCAGATTCTTTTTCTAAAGTAGATTCCATATGCTTTCTCCTTTAGTTAAAGTTGATGCTCCACTAGGAAAAGCAGATGCCTTTCTTTAAAGTAAAGTAAATGCTTTACTTTTCATAAAGTAGATTCTTCTACTTTAATCCTCCACCTTTGCTTTTCCAGCAGCTTTAGACAACTTGTCTTCTTCTTCTTTAGTGGTGGGGTCATTTTGGCAGTATTGACAGAGATAACTCTCGTCGGTACCTGTCCTTTTAATTATTCGAGCACTAGCTTTACAAAATTCCTTGTAGTGGCATCCGAATATTATTTGGCTTTTAGTCATGCATCTCTTGCATACCCTTAAAGTTTCCTTGTCTTCTTGGCTCATTGGGACATGAGTCATGGAAGTCATGATGCAGTTTGAAGATGAATAATTTATTTTCATCTTATCACTTTCTTTTATGCAGAGAATTTTCTCCAAAATAGCTGCATATTTATGGATGGCCAGTTGCTTCAAGTCTTTCTTCTCCAGGGTGACTGGTCTTGATTCACTTGGCGCATAGCTCCTTTCTTTGACAATCCCTAGCTGAACATAATGAAATGGTTTAGCTAAAATGTCTTCATAATCTTCATCCCAGAATGGTAGTGCTGACTGGACTTTGATGAAAATTTCCTTTGCTGGGTTCTGAACACACTTTGTCCTGAATTTTTTTACTGCTTCCCTGAATGCTTTAGGAAAATCGCCAATTTCTAGCAAATTGCTGGATGGGTATATTAAAGTAACTAACCCGTTAACATAAGCTTCATAAACTAACTCGGGATCTGAATTAGGATAAAAGTTAAAATAGCTTATGTTTGCTTTATCCGTGGTAAAGAATTTATACTTCACGAATTCTTCCTCAGTGGCGCTTCTTCCCAGTTCGTAGAAGTAGCTGAAACTATCATAAATGGTTTCTCCACTGTCGTCATTAAAATCTATGATTAGATTTTCATTTGACTTTAGTTTTCCTAGCGCCTTCTGAGTAGATGCTGGCTTTTTTAACGCTTGTTTGAAGGTTGGCTTCAAAGCATCTACAGAGCTGATAAGACACAAAGGCGACTTCATCATTTCTCTGGTATAGAGATCGGCTGATACTCTTGCTTCTTGGAAATCCTTGAATTTCTTGTGAGAAACTCCTGAAATTCCTGTAACTGCCAAGCTTGCAATTGCCCAGTTGTTATAGATTCCTGGATTGGGACCGTTATAAACAACATAGTAATTCTTGCTGGTAATACCGAAAGGTTTTACAAAAGATTGCTCTTTTGATTTTAGTGGGATTGGAATTCCCCCATTAGGTCTCAGATTTAAATCTGAAGATTCTCCCAAAGTTAAGGAGGTCTGAACCTCAGTTATGCTTTTTTACCAAAGCATCAGGTTTCAACGGATTTGTTGAATCTTTACCAGGAGCCGTTTGCTCTGGATTAGTCTGTACTTCACTTATTGCTAAGGAAGGTGTATAAATAACCTTTTGTTGCGAAGACTGAGCTTCGTTTTGGATTTTTACCAAATCCACAGGTATCAACGGGTTTGAGTTGCCTTTACCGGTAGTCGTTTGCTTCGGGCTAGTCTCTACTTCACTTGTTTCCGAGGAAGGTGTAGAAATGACCTTTTGTTTTTCAGGAAGAGAATACTTCCTTACATATTCTAGCTCTGCTCGAACTAGGGATAGTTCATCCTGAATAAGTTTAAATTTTTTCAAGAGGATGGTTTCTTTAAGCTCTAGCTGTTCTATGGAAGTGTCCATAGTTTTTCTCAAAGAAAGAGATTATATATATATATAGCAAACAAGGCTCTTTGATCTGTTAAAAGATCGTTGGTATAGAGAGGTGTTTAGGTGTTATTTTTGTTTGGTGTGATTTTTCTTCTCCAAATCCTCTCGTATTTATATCCATAATTCAGGCTTTGGATTCCTGCAAAAGTAAAGATAACAAGAAATGTCATGTCATAAACTTTACACCTGTTTTTGCTGGAATTCTCTTTAAAAAATCTGCTAAGCAGTTTTTAACTCCTTCGATATGTTGAACATCGAAACTGTAGCGGGATAGCCATTGTTGCCATCTCACCAGTCTTCCTTGCTTATTATCTCCCTGTAACTTAATACGAAGAAAATAAGAGAAATTTCTATTATCAGTTCTAACCAGAAATTTAACTGGAGTTAGATAAATAGAAAATTTGTTAATTACTCTAATGACAGCTAAGTATTCCTTTTCATTGGAATGATAATTTTTCTCAGCATCCTTAAAGCTTCCTGAAGCGTATCTACATATTAATTCTTTATCAGAATTAACAGCTTTGAGTACTCCTCCCCAATATTCTCCTGAGGCGTCTGTCTCAATGATAAGCTTGTCATCCGGTTCTGGATGATAGAGTTTTGGAAAACTCTTTAGATTCTTCTTGACTTTGACCATGTAGCTGGTGTCTGAATCTTTCCATTCCCAAGGAACATTTTTCTTGAGCTTTGCCTGTAAAGGAGCACGTATAGCTGCAAGTTTGGGAATATAATCAGAAGCATAAGTTAATATACCTAGAAACCTTTGCAACTGTTTTTTGTCTTCAATTTTATCCGGGAACTTATGAATATGTTCTAGGATGTGCGACTGAGGACAATGAGTTCCTTGATCAATTTCTAATCCTAAGAAATTAATCTTTGTCTTGAAGAGCTGAGCTTTCTTCTTTGACAATATAATACCAAGTTGTTGGCATTTCTTTAATACTGCTGCTAAATGTCTGAGATGATCCTGTTCATTATCACTATAAATAAGAATATCATCTACATATACACAACAGAATTTTTCAAAAGACCTGAATGCATTTTGCATATGTCTTTGGAATATAGAGGGCACTTGCTTGAATCTAAAAGGTAGCACCTTCCATTGGTAATGTCCTTGAGGACATGTGAATGCTGTCAATAGCTGTGATTCTTCGTCTAGCAATACCTGCCAAAAACCAGATTTACAGTCTAGTGAACTAAACATTTTCTTACCTCTGATAAGGGTGAGTAATTCATCCTTGTTTGGTAAATTATGGCTGTCTCCTATGGTGGCCTCATTAACCGCCTTGTAGTTGACTACCATTCTCTTTTTGCCTCTTCTCCTTTCTGCTTCGTTTTCCACTAGGAATGCTGGAGACATGTGAGGTGATTTGCTGGGTATGATGATATTCATATCCAGTAGCTCCTGAATTTGTTTGCCAAATTCTTCTCGATCTTGTGGACTGTACTTCATAGGTTTTACCTTGATTACTGTCTTTGGATCTCTGAGCTTGATGCTTCCTTTCATCCATTGCTTAGTCTTTTTAGGATCTAAGGGATTTTCAGAGCAAACTGAATCCAATAATCTCTCGATTATAGATTTCTTTTCTATATTCATAATCAAATTTTTACAAATAAAATTCAATTCTTTAAATTCTTCTAAACTATCCTTCCCCCTTTTTAAAATTTGAATTTTATTAGGGCTGATATTTATAGCTTCTAGCTGACGAGTCTTAGACTTTTTCTTCATTGATTCAAGGAAGTCTTTAACTCCAATTTTTTTAGCTATAATTAATTTTTTGACATATACTTTTTCACCTGAAACAGTTAGAATAATATGATCCGGGTGTTGAGTAAATGGTCCATATAAGTTTAGAAAATTATTGCCTAGAATAAGGTCTACACCTGATTCCTGCTGATAGATTGTAGGAATATGAAATATTTCTCCTGCAATCATTATATCAAGGTTTTTACATACCTTTGTAATAGTAATGGAACTATTATCTGCGATTTTTACCTCTATAGGTTTTTTTGTATTATCCCAATGTTCTTCTGGGATAACGTATTTACTTGCTAAGCACAGACTTGCACCTGAATCAACATAGCAATGTAATTCTATCTTTTTATATCCTGCAAAATTTAAGATACCAGGGATATAAATAGAATTAGGGTTGGTGATATTAGATATCGCCAGATCTTTTACTTCTTCAGTCTGAATCTGATGAAGTATATTCATTAGTCTCTGACTCTTCTGGTCCGGGATCTAATTCTTCTTCAAGGATGTACACTTCTTGTACATTCTCGTATGGTTCTTCTATAGGAATGTATCCTAAAGAGTATACCTGTTCAAGCATTCAAGCTTTACTCTCATGCTTCTGCCTGTTTGGGCACTCATTTGCATAGTGTCCTTCTTCATTGCAAATCCAACACCTGCAATTTTTCTTGCCTTTTGGGCAAAACTTTTGTTTATCGTTAGAAAACTTCTTAGAAGATTTTTTCTTAACATATTTACCTGATTTGAAAGGTTTCTTTTTCCTAACAAACCTGTATTTTTTCGTATATTTCTTATACGATTTTTTCTTGTAGAACTTCCTAGATGCTTTGCTACATCCGTACTCAAATGGTTGTTCTACTATTTTTTCACAGCATTTTTTACTAAATAATTTTAGCTGTTTTTGCTTATTAGTTAAATCACAAATCTTACTGATTTCTTCTTTAACTATTCTATGAGCGTAGCCTAAACTATACTCTGCTGCACCTGTTGCTTCAAGGTTGAAGCGATCACGGGCCTTTTCACCGACTAAGGGAATTTTAAGAAGATAATCTCTAATGAATTTCTTATAATCTTCTCTATCAGTTAATTGATATAAATATTTTTCATAATCATCATAAAATCGATTAAGAAAACATATATCACAAAGTTGCATTTTAGTAAGCATGGATTTTGCCTTACTAACTATCTTAGCCAATTCTTGAATTTTATTGGTCATAAGATCTATTCCTAAGAACAATGTATAAATTGCATTTATAACATCTTCATAGGCAGTTATGGGGTTCATTACTGGCTCCCATGTGGTGCTTTTAATCATGATATTAACTACACCTGTACACTTATGTTCCATCAATAACAAAACTGTTTCTTGATCATCATAAGCTTCGCTGTTAGTCTGTATTATTAGACTAATTTCTTGAGACCATTTTTCTATGAGCTCTTTTCTATTTGGTTTGCCATCAATATTTAAGATATTACTACCGTAAATATTAGTAACATTTTTAGAGTCTGTAGTAGAATAAGAAGGATAAAAATTACCTTTTTTCTTCCTATTACCTGTCGTTTTGCCCTCAGGTTCATCTCTTTCTTGACTCCTGAATTTTCTCCTGTTTCTGGAGATGCTTGATTGTTCATTCTAAAATTTTCAGGGAAAACTTCTTCTTCTGAACTCTCATTGCTTGAGTATTGAAGTGTTTCTTCAGATTCTGATTCTTCTGAGCTGAAAGCTTCAATAATATTTAGAGTTTCATAATTATTAAAACCAAATAATGATCTTAACTCACTGCTTGACTCTATTTCTTTGTTGGCGATAGAGTCATCCTCTATTTCCATTAATCTGATTGCTTGTTCCAATTGACCATAGTTGTCATCTATAACTTGCAATTCTTCATCTTCTAGGTTATTCCAGAAGAATTCTTCTACCTTTTTCATGTAGTTCATGATGATTTTTTATCATCGAATGGCCATGAAAAACTTCCTGAGTTCTTACCTGAACCCATTTCTTCGTTACCAACATTAAAGTTAGGATAACTGTATTTCAAGGGTTTCTTGAATTTTTCATCTGTTAAGATGATTTCTTTGCCTGATGTATGCTTGATCTCTTATTCTAGTGAAGAGATGTTTCCTTTCATCCATTGCTTAGTCTAGGTTAAATCTATTCAAGACCTAGAAGCATCTACAATCCAATTGAGGATAGAGGAGGTAGTAGAAGATGAAGAAACTGAAGCTGAAGTAAGTTAACCTGGTGAGGAGAAGGAGGAAGATGAGTTTTATACTCTTGAAGAACTAGATGGGATGGAAAACACTTCATATGCTTTCATGGCCAGAAAATTTCCAAACATCAGATTTAAGAGGAATCAACCCTTCAAACCCAAAACCCAAAACCATTCATTCAACAGGAACAAGGCACCTGTGAAACCAAACAAGAATAAGTTCAAAACCAACCATGTGGATAGGTCATCTGTAAGGTGTTATAGATGCAATGACCTAGGGCATTTTGCCAGTGAATGTAAGAAGCCTAAAAAGAAGGATAGAGATTATCTTGAGCTCGAAGCTAAGTATGAGGCCCTTCTGAAAAAGCAGACACAAGGTAAGGCCTACATAGCTGAAGGGAAGTGTTGGGATGATTCTGACAGTGATGGAGAGGAACAAGAATTTTGCAATTATGCCTTGATGGCCAATTCCAAGGAAGACACATCTCCATCAGACCCTCAGGTACCATCTCTCACTACTATAGATATGTCTGTTTCAGAGTATAAATGCATGATTGAACAACTATCTGTTGAGATGTTTAACATTCATACTAGTATGACTGCTGCTAATGAAGAGATTACTAAACTGTCTACTAGAAATGAAATGTTAATCAAAAAGAATGAGGAACTTGAGCTAACTGCTATGCAAGTAGAAAACCTTAAGAAAGAAGTTGATTATCTGCAGAATAAGGTTTTGTGTGCTAGTCAGGTTGAAAAGGCTCTTAGGGATGAATTAGGTGAAAATGAATTCAAACTGAAAACCTTCAAGAAATCATCTGGTCTAGTGCAATCCTACTGTGAGAAAATTGAAGCTAATCCCAAGGCTGCTATTGGACTTGATTCTGGCACTCTTAAACAGAGAAAAGGCTATGTTGTCAATGAAGATGACACAGTTGTTCATGAGGAAGTGCCTCACATTTTGAAAAAGAATAAAAATTCAATTTTTAAGGAATCAACACTTGAAATTGATGAGGATGCCTTACTCATCAAACAAATGTTGAATGATGAGGATGAGGCATAATCCAATGAACAACAAGCATCCTCTAAGAGTGAGAGTGTCAAGTCAAAAGCCAAGGAGCCAGTAGGTGATAGGATAAGACCCAAGAAGTTTGTTATGTTTGTTTCAGCTGGGAAGAGTGAATCAGAGAAGAAAGTGACTAAGAAGAAACAGAATAGAAATGGCAAGTTAGGGATTAACAAAGATAACAACTATGCTTATATGCCTAATGCCCCTAGGAAAACTTGTCAGAACTGTTTCAGTACCAATCATTTAACTCATGCATGCAAGAAACCTACTGGTAGTGTGTCTAAACCTTTCTATGATTGTTCTGTGCCTCTAAGACATAGAGATGCACCATTTTGTGATAAATTTGACTGTATGCCATGCAATATGAATGTCATGACTAGTTGTTTCAATTTGAGAAGGCAATTCATTGATGGTTGTATCAGTCATAATTCTCACACACACTACACCAGGTCAAAGTCTTCGAGTCCTCCTAAAGCTAGGAAGGTACCTCTGTCACCTAAGTCTGAAATCTCAGGTTCTAAGACTTCTAACGGTGACAAGAAGACTAACACCAAGAAAGTTGACAAGCATGTTGTTTATGATAAAACTGTTTCTAAGTCACATGGACCCAAACTTGTTTGGGTACCAAGGGAGAAGTAATACCTTTGTGTTTGCAGGGCAAAGAAAGTGAAAAGAAGGTCATGTGGATTTTGGACAGTGGATGCCCAAATCATATGACTGGTGATATGGCCCTGCTATCACAGTATGAGGAAAAGGCTGGCCCAATGGTTGCTTTTGGAGATGACAGCATGGGTAACACATTGGGATATTGCAAGTTGAAAGTTGGAAATGTCATCATTGAAGATGTAGCACTGGTCAAAGGACTCAAGCATAATCTGCTCAGTGTTGGTCAGTTTACTGATAGAGGATTCAAGGTGGATTTTGACAAAGATGAATGTTTGATCACCCACAAGAAGACTGGTGACTTTGCTCTATCTGGAGTAAGGAAAGGAAGCCTGTTTGTAGCCAATATGGACTCTACAAACAAGGTCAAAATTTGTTGCTTCTACTCAAAAGCATCAAATGAAGATTGTTGGCTGTGGCACAAGAAATTATCACATCTGAACTTCAAAGCCATTAATTCTCTAGTCAAAAGAGAGTTAGTGAGAGGCATGCCCACACTTGAGTTCTGTCAAGAAGGAGTGTGTGAGGCTTGTCAAAAGGGAAAAATTAAAAGATCAAGCCACAAGTCAAAGACTGTGACATCAATAACCAAGCCCCTGCAACTCATTCATATGGATTTGTTTGGGCCTGTTAATATTATGTCACTAGGAAGAAAGAAGTATGCCTTGGTGATGGTTGATGACTTTACAAGGTATACATGGGTGGAATTTCTGGCATCAAAAGATGAGGCTCCATAAGTAATCATTGAGCATATAAAGAAAGTTGACAAGGAAGCAAAGGCCAACAATGCAAGTGTGATTGCATTGAGAAGTGATAATGGAACAGAGTTCAGAAATGCCATACTTGAAGCATTCTGTAAAGAGAATGGTATTTCTCAGCAATTCTCAGCTCCAAGGACTCCACAACAAAATGGAGTTGTTGAGAGGAAGAATAGAACTCTAATTGAGGCTGCTAGAACAATGTTACTTGATGCAAAGATGCCTACATGTTTTTGGGCTGAGGCTGTGAGCACTGCATGCTATATCCAGAACAGAACCCTCATCAACAAAAATACTGGAAAGACAGCTTACAATTTGATGACTGGAAAGAAGCCTACTCTAAAGTATGTTCATACTTTTGGAAGCAAATGCTTTGTATTGAAGGATAATTCTGAATATGTTGGTAAGTTTGATGCAAAGGCATTTGAAGGAATTTTTATTGGTTATTCTATGGAAAGAATTGCATACAAAGTTTATGTCATCAATCAAAAGAAAATTATGGAAAGCACATATGTGACATTTGATGACAGAAAACTACCTGGACTAGAAGAAGCCAATGATGAAGATAAAGATCCATTGAAGTTTGATAATCTAGATGATTCTGATGAAGAGACTGAAACTGAAGTTGAAACTCAAGTTCAACAGACTCAAGTGAATGATAATACAAGAGAAGAATTTGTGCCAATCAACAGTGGAGAAACTAGCATCCAAGACACACCAGTGAGTAGTGGCAACCTCACAGGGGGAGGAAATTAGGATGATGATTTGGATGATGAAGCAATATCAAGAATGAGAAATCAGGCTGAGCACTCAAGGAAATGGGATAGATCACACACTGCAGAGCAAATCATTGGAGATCCTAATGCAGGAGTAAGGACTAGGAGAGCAACTCAGAATGAGTGTCTCTATGGTTGTTTCCTATCTCACGTGGAGCCTAAAAAACTTGATGATGCACTGTTAGATCCAGATTGGATTATTTCCATGCAAGAGGAGCTGAATCAATTTGAAAGGAACAAAGTATGGGAACTTGTGCCTGCACCAAAGAATAGAACCATTGTTGGAACAAAATGGGTTCTGAAGAATAAGATGGATGAAGATGGTGTAATAGTAAGAAACAAAGCAAGGTTGGTTGCAAAAGGATACTCTCAACAGGAAGGCATTGATTATGATGAGACATTTGCCCCTGTTGCTAGATTGGAAGCCATCAGAATATTCTTGGCATTTTCTGCTCATTCAAACTTTAAAGTTTATCAAATGGATGTCAAGAGTGCATTTCTGAATGGAGAATTGGAAGAAGAAGTCTATGTGCAACAACCACCTGGCTTTGAGGATCCACACTTCCCAGAATTTGTCTACGAATTGCTTAAGGAATTGTATGGACTTAAGCAGGCTCCAAGGGCATGGTATGATACTCTATCACAATTTCTTCTTGAAAATCAATTCACTAGAGGCACATTGGACAAAACACTGTTTTACAAGAAACATGGTGATGATATTATCTTAGTTCAGATATATGTGGATGATATCATATTTGGTTCTACTAATGAGAAGCTGTGTGAAAAGTTCTCTAAGCTAATGTGATAGAGTGTATTTTATATATACTTTATAGGATTTTATTCCCGCATTTACGGTGCTTTTGTGAATAATCGTGTGGATTTAATTAGTTTTTGATGAGTTTGTCGCAGGAAATAAAGAATTACCAAGTTGGAAGGAGTTTAACGATTTTTAGTTGAAGAATTGAGATTAAGGGTGTAGCTCCGTCATTTTTGGAGTTGATTTATGATATGGAATGAAGAATGGGAAGTGTCAAAAGATTCGGAAGATAAAACGGAGGAGAAAGGAGCAAATTGTGTAAAATTTGGATGGTTGCGCAGTCTACACTGTTTTGGCCATATCTGGAGTTCTACAAGTCCGTTTGAGTCCCGTAAGCTGTCCACGCGAAGCCTGGGGAATTTTCTTGAAGTTTGAAGCAACATCAAATTCTGGACAGGAACTGGTCGCGCAGGGTGCGCCAGAATTCGCGCAGACTGCGCCAGAATTGCTAAAATCAGAAACTGTTGGGGCAAACTGCGCCAGAGCTGGGGCAAACTGTGCAAGACTTGTATTCTACTTGTATTCTAGGATGTTTCCTTGCTGGGCAAGACTTGGAGTGCCTATATAAACACATCTAGGGTATTATTTTAGGGGGGATATATCTTTTTACACACAATTTTTACATACGTTCTTAATATTAAAAGCTAGGGTTTATTTTCTTCTCTCCATCTTTGAAAGCTCAATTTAATTCTTGGATTTAATTGTTCTTCGTTATTCAAAGGTTTAAGGTATTTCTTATCTTCTCCTTATTAATTACATGTTTATTATGGCTTTCTTGATTATTATTGTTAGTTTTAATCCTAGAATGAGTGAGTAATTTAATTCTAGGGTATTAAGGGAGTCATGTTTGCACCATGATTTGGGCTTAATTTGATTAGTAGATTGATGGGTAGAGAGTAATTCTGATTGATATGTTCTAATTCTTAATTTGTGTAATTGTGCAATATCACGGATTAATCGATTGCAATAGGAGTAATAGATCGAAAAATTTTACTACTAGAGGCTTACATACAATTAGCGGAATTGAAGGTGATTGTGGAAGCATCATTAGATATTCTGAGAGTGTTAATGCTTGAAAAAGATTAACCATTGCTTTAATTACTTAATCCCATTAAAAAACTATACCTTTGTGATTTATTTGGTGTAAGCATGGTGAACCTGAATTGCCCTAGATCCCATTATTAATTGATTTAAATCATAGTTATATTTGTTTTAGTAATTAATAAAATTCTCTAAAAATCGTTTGTGACTAGAAACAATTGATAATATTTGAATTGAAATTGAAACTGTCTCCTTGAGGAAATGACCCGTATTTGCTAGTATCTACTACAATTGATACCGTGCGCTTGCGGTTAGACATAATTTTACACATCAAGTTTTTGGCGCCGCTGCCGGGGAGACGCCTAGTTTCTATTATTTTAGTTCGATTGTTTTAGATTGTTTCTCTTGTCTCTTTGGAACTCTTGTTCCAACTGAGACCGATCTTACTGTTTTTCCTTGTTTAGTTGTTGATGCCCAGGACCAGGTCTCAAACGAAAGAAGATCAAGCGAAAGAGGATACAACTCCTCTTAGTCCAGATTCTGAACTTTCTTGTCAACAATACATAGATCAACAAAGGAAAGAGAAGCAGCAAAAGATACCTGAACCAAAGATTGAGATGGCAGACCCTCCCAAATCTTTGAAGAACTACTCACAGCCCTCTCCGAGTGGGGTACCTACTGGCCTTGCTATGCCAGCGATTCAAGCAGCAAATTTTGAGATCAAGCCTGCTTTGCTCACTATGATCCAACAGAATCAATTTGCTGGGTTTGCCTCTGAAGATCCTACAAATCATCTGCAACGGTTTCAATAGCTCTGTTCTACAATTAAACATCAGGGAGTCACTCCAGACCAGTTGAAAGTCATGTTGTTCGGTTTCTCTCTTCGTGACAAAGCTCAAAAATGGTTGAATGATATTGACCTGACCGAGTGGGATAAGATTGCTCAGGCTTTCTTAACTGAGTTCTTCCCTCCTAACAGAACCGACGATTTCATCGACAAGATGATGGGTTTTAAGCAAGATTATGGTGAATCTCTACGGGATGCTTGGGACAGATTCAAGGATTATCAACGTGCATGCTCTCACCATGGTCTTGAGAAGTGGTTTCTGCTTAAACGCTTCTACAATGGTCTTGATCCTGAAATAAAAGGGATGGTTGATAACGCTGCAGGTGGCGTGTTTTTAGACAAAGGAGTTGATGATGCACATGTTTTTCTTTCCAATTTGGCTGCCAATCACTTCAGTAATCCGAGAGCAGCCAAGAAAGGGGGTAAACTTGAAGTGGATGCTTACTCTCTATTATCATCTCAACTCGCTGCATTGACTCAGGAGATCCACTCATTGAAGACATCTCAGCCCTCTACTCAACCTATGAGTATCAATGCATTGTCATCCATGGCTCCTATGAATAATCCTGTTTGTGAAGTCTGTGGAATCCAAGGCCACTATGGTAATGATTGCCAATACAATGCTCAAAATTCACAACATTTCTAGATGGAGCAAGCAAATGTTTTCCAACAGAGGTAGCAGTACAATCCGTACTCCAACACTTACAATCCTGGTTGGAAAGATCATCCGAATTTCTCATATAGGAACAATAACACTCAGAATTCAAATGTTCCTAATCAGCAGCAATATCAGCAGTCGTACCAACCTCCTCCACAGCAACAGTATAGGCCTCCTCAAGGACCTATGAATCCTCCTGGATTCCAAAGGCCTCTTCAGAATTATGCTCCTCAAGCAAATCAAGCTGCACAGGCTGATAATCAAGGTGATATGATGAAGATATTGTTACAAATGCAAACAAAGATGAACCAGATGGAGATACATAACAAGATGCTGGAAACTCAGATTGCTCAAATGGCTAGTTCTTCATCTACAAGACAACAAGGCTCTCTACCAGCACAACCAACTCAGCCGAAGGAAAATGTGAATGCCATTGCTCTTAGGAGTGGTCGTACATATGATACTCCTCCAATGCCTACTGATGATGTTCCTACTGAGAAAGAAGAAGAGGATTCTGAGGAAGACAAGGTAGAAAAAGTTGTTGAAGATGCAAACGAAGGTGAAACTGAGGAAAGCAAGAAAAAGGACAAAGAGAAGACTGCAGTTACTCCTCCACCATTTGTGCCAAAGCTCCCATTCCCTAGTAGGATGAACAGAACTAAGGTGGACCAGCAGTTTGGTAAGTTCATGACACTTGTCAAGAATCTTGAGGTAACAGTTCCTTTCACTGATTTAATTTCTCAAGTTCCATCATATGCAAAGTTTCTTAAGGATATTCTCACTAAGAAAAGGTCTTTTGGTGAGGTGGAGACAGTAGCTTTTATTGAAGAGTGTAGTGCTGTTTTACAAAATAAGTCTCCACCTAAGCTTGAAGATCCTGGTAGTTTTTCGATCCCGTGTCATTTAGGTGCATTGTTCATTGATAAAGCTTTATGTGATTTGGGCGCTAGCGTCTCAGTCATGCCTCTCTCGGTTTTTCAAAAACTAAATATGGGAGAATTAAAATATACACATATGACTTTGCAAATGGCAGACCATTTGATAAAATATCCCCTTGGAATTTTAGAGGATGTGCCTATTAGGGTTGGAAAATTTTATATTCCTGTAGACTTTGTAGTTCTAGATATGGAAGAGGATAGCCAGATACCTATTATTTTAGGTAGACCATTTCTCTGTACTGCAGGTGCTGTTATTGACGTTAAAAGTGGGACTCTCACATTGAGCGTTGGTGATGATAAAATTACTTTTACTCTAACCTCTGCTCTTAAATCCCCTTTGCTTGAGAATACTTGTTGCAGGATTGATGTTATAGATGGAATTGTCCAAGATAAGACACCTCAGATTCTATTGAATGATGCATTGGAAGCAGTGCTCATGATTGAAGCTTACGAAGGAGAAGGACATGCTGAAGTCGATTCATTGATTCTTGAGTTGGATGGTGCAGCTGATCTGAATTGTGAGGTAACCAACACTGTCACTTCTTGTGGTGAACCTCAGGTAAATAAGTTAGAGCTAAAGCCTTTGCCATCTAATCTGAAATATGTGTTTCTTGATGATGAAAAGACTTGTCCTGTGATTGTTAGCTCTAGTCTTGATGATAACCAGGTTTTTAAGCTTCTTACTATTTTGCGTGCGCATAGAAAAGCTATTGGGTATAGTATCGATGATCTTACAGGGATTAGCCCAGACTTTTGCATGCATAGAATTCACTTAGATGATGACCATAAGCCTTGCATACAGGGACAACGTCGCTTGAACCCTAACATGCAAGAGGTTGTTAAAAAAGAAGTTTTGAAATTGTTAGATGCGGGCATCATTTACCCAATTTCTGATTCTAAATGGGTAAGCCCAGTTCAGGTAGTCCCTAAGAAAGGAGGAACAACGGTAATTAAAAATGAAAAAGATGAACTAATTCTCACACGAATTGTCACCGGTTGGCGAATGTGCATTGATTACCGTAAGTTAAACATTGCTACTAGAAAAGACCATTACCCTCTCCCTTTCATTGATCAGATGTTAGAAAGACTTGCTAAGCATAAGTACTTTTGCTATTTAGACGGGTATTCAGGGTTCTTTCAGATCCCTATACATCCTGATGACCAAGAAAAGACTACATTTACTTGCCCATATGGTACTTTTGCATATCGTAGAGTGCCTTTTGGTTTGTGCAATGCCCCTGCTACTTTTCAGCGTTGCGTGACTGCCATATTTTCTGATTTCATAGAGTCTATCATGGAAGTATTTATGGATGATTTCAGTGTTTATGGGTCTGATTTTGATGTATGTCTGCATAATCTTTCTAAAGTGCTTAAACGTTGTGAAGAGGTGAATTTGGTTTTGAATTGGGAAAAGTGCCACTTCATGGTCAATGAAGGAGTGGTACTTGGTCATTTGATTTCTGAACGTGGCATCCAAGTTGACAAAGCAAAAATTGAGGTGATTGAGAAACTTCCTCCTCCTGTTAATGTCAAGGGAGTAAGGAGTTTCCTTGGTCATGCGGGTTTTTATCGTCGTTTTATAAAAGATTTTTCAAAAATTGCAAAACCCCTCACTCAATTGTTGCTTAAGGATGCCACCTTTGTGTTTACTGACGCTTGTTTGGAGTCTTTTAACAGAATTAAGGAAGCTTTGATAAGTGCACCAATCATTCAATCTCCAGATTGGAATCTTCCATTTGAAATCATGTGTGATGCAAGTGATTATGTTGTTGGAGCAGTTCTCGGTCAAAGGAAAGACAAGGTATTGCACGCCATCTACTATGCAAGTAAAACCTTGGATGAAGCTTAAGTCAATTATGCTACGACTGAGAAGGAACTTCTAGCTGTGGTCTACGCTCTTGACAAATTCCGAGCCTATCTCATTGGCTCCAAAGTCATTGTTCACACTGATCATTCGGCACTTAAGTATCTGTTGGCGAAGAAAGAAGCAAAGCCATGGTTTATTCGTTGGATTCTGTTACTCCAAGAATTTGACTTGGAAATCAAAGACAAGAAGGGTGCTGAGAATGTAGTTGCGGATCATCTTTCACGGTTGCGTTTCAAATCTGATATTGCGTCAAGTACTCCTATTGACGATTCTTTTCCAGATGATCACTTGTTTTTAGTTGCTACTCAAACTCCATGGTATGCAAATTTTGCAAATTTCTGTGTTAGTGGATCTCACCCTCCAGAATTGACTTATCAGCAAAGAAAGAGGTTCTATTATGATGCTAAACAATATTTTTGGGATGACCCTTTCTTGTACCGCAAGTGTGCTGATGGAATCTTTCGTAGATGTGTCCCTGAGTTCGAAGTACATGACATTCTCAATCATTGTCATTCTCTCGCATGTGGAGGCCATCATGGTCCTTCAAAAACTGCTGCTAAGGTACTTCAATCCGGTTTCTTTTGGCCGTCTCTATTTAAGGATGCTCGTGCTTTCTGTTTAGCGTGTGATGCATGTGAAAGGATGGGTAATATTTCTAAACGCCATGAGATGCCTCAAACTAGTATTCTTAAGGTCGAGATATTTGACGTATGGGGTGTTGATTTTATGGGACCCTTCCCAAGTTCTTGTGGGATGAGATACATCTTAGTTGCTGTCGATTATGTGTCCAAGTGGGTTGAAGCAGTTGGATCAGTAACCAATGATTCCAAGGTAGTTATGAAGCTTTTCAAGAATATTATCTTTCCTCGTTTTGGAGTTCCTAGAACAGTGATAAGTGATGGTGGTTCTCATTTTCGCCATCGCCAGTTTGAAACTTTGTTGAAGAAATATGGCGTTACTCACAAGGTTGCTCTTGCATATCACCCCCAAACAAGTGGCCAAGTGGAGGTTTCTAACCGCCAAATTAAAAGCATTTTGGAGAAAATGGTTGCAAAGTCAAGGAAAGATTGGTACTTGAAGTTAGATGATGCTTTGTGGGCTTATCGTACGGCGTACAAAACACCTATAGGAACCACTCCTTATCGGTTGATCTATGGTAAAGCATGTCACTTGCCAGTGGAATTGGAGCATCGCGCTTTCTGGGCTATAAAAGAACTCAACATGGATTTGAAGGCTGCGGGGCAAGCGAGACTTCTTCAACTTAATGAGTTAGATGAGCTTCGTTTTGATGCTTATGACAACTCTCGGCTTTACAAGGAGAGAACGAAGAAGATGCATGATAAGATGATTCAGAGAAGAAATTTTCAGGTTGGTGACAAGGTGTTGTTGTTCAATTCCAGACTTCGACTTTTTCCGGGGAAGCTCAAATCAAGATGGTTCGGACCTTTTACTGTCACCGATGTCAAATTTTATGGTGCTATGAAGTTATGGGACTAGATGGAACAAAATTTAAGGTCAACGGTCAACGCCTTAAATTATATATGGATGGTGCATTCGTCGGGAAGATGGAAGTGATTTATCTTGACAACCCCTCCACGGAGATCTGAACCAGCTGAGTCGAGCCAACGACGTTAAACAAAAGCGCTTCTTGGGAGGCAACCCATGGATCATGCTTCTGCAAAGGGGAGTTCTTCTTTCCTTCTATTTTATATATTGTAGATTTCTTTATTTAGTTAATGAGTCATTGAGGACATTGACTCGCTTAAGTGTGGGGAGGTGTTCTCGGTGTTCTCAACGTAGTGTATATAAAAAAATTAAAGAAAAAAAAAATTAAAATTTTTTTTTGAAAAATACCAAAAATAATTCTAGCCATGTGAAGATTACTTGTGTAAATGCACCCATGCATGCTTAGGAATCTTGTGTTTATGGATGCTTTTGTATGAGAAGTGATATGTGATGTTCTTGTGCACACACTTTCACTAGCAAGTAGAAACTAGTAGACTTATTGAATGTGCTAAGTGATTAGAATGACATGAATATGTGCAAGGTAATTTGGTCTATATGCTTTGAGTACAAGTAGGTGCGTTAGAGAGACTGTTACTTGGGATTGATTATGTTTTGTCATACCAAGCGAGTTTTGAGCCTATATGCATATCTCTTGCATGATTTCGTTTGCTTGAGTGTCCACATGTTGTTTGCATTGCTAGCACTTGCTTGAAGTCTTTCTTAAGATGCATGACATTAATTGATGATAACATGATAAAGGCAATTAGGTATAACCTCATATTTCCTATATATCCAAACCATTTATACATGATCCATTAGTTAACCCTTTGAGCCTAATCTTATTCTTTCGGTGACACACCACATTACTTGCCATTATCCTTTTTATTGTATTAGCCTTACATTAAATTTGAACCCAATTGTCAAAGGCTAGTATTGTTCGTAAGGGAGTGATAAGGTGTGCATAAAAGGGGGGTTTTATTGATGATCATAACTTTGGGGGAATATTTGGGGTTTGGTTCATAGCTTGTTAGTCGAAGTTTGAAATCATATTTATGGGATCATTGTTCTTGCTATTACTAAGCTCTCTTGAAAAAAAAAAGAAAAAATAAATGAATAAATAAATACGAGAGCATATTTATTCTTTGTGATCCTACTTTGATTCGACTAGTCAAGTTGTTTATAAATAAAAGCTCAAGTGTGGGGAGGTATTTAGTGGTTTTAATAAGTATGGGAGTTGTTTGAATTTCAATGTCATGTACTAGCTTTTGACTTAACCTTCTTTGGTTTTCTTGACATACCTTGTCCCTAGCCCAGTTACAACCTTAACAAAGACCTTTTGATTGTCATTGATGATGTATGTTGCGTTAAAGGTTAGATTGATAACAAGGATGAAGCATGTTTATGATATTGTTGGAGTTGAGTGAAACACTTACCAATTGTTTTGAGTGAATATTTTTGTGAGTGAACGGTGAGTTGTTGCTTTTGCATAGGATATCCCAGGTTGTGTCTCAAAGATGTGCTCTTGTGTGCTTAGCATGTTTACCAACCTATTCTTACATTTGACATGAATTTCTATGATCTTATGCATTTTCTTTGAGTAGACTATGTGGATACTTGCACTTTAGACACCAAGGCATTGCATGTTCATTTTGATTCTTAAGTTGAAGTGGCATGAGAGGACGGGTGTGTGTGGTGTTGTGTTGACATTAATCTTTTGCATGGTTGGATGAATTTTGTGGGTATATTCACTATAAACCCTCACGAGACCTTACTCGTCCACTAGGGCTACCTAGGGGTTTAAAGGACTTGTTGCATATGTCAAATGCAACCGTGATCACCTACGGAAGTGGTACTAATTAGTTAGTGTAATTATTATTTTAGTTTGCACGAGGACGCGAAAAGTGCTAAGTGTGGGGATATTTGATAGAGTGTATTTTATATATACTTTATAGGATTTTATTCCCGCATTTACGGTGCTTTTGTGAATAATCGTGTGGATTTAATTAGTTTTTGATGAGTTTGTCGCAGGAAATAAAGAATTACCAAGTTGGAAGGAGTTTAACGATTTTTAGTTGAAGAATTGAGATTAAGGGTGTAGCTCCGTCATTTTTGGAGTTGATTTATGATATGGAATGAAGAATGGGAAGTGGCAAAAGATTCGGAAGATAAAACGGAGGAGAAAGGAGCAAATTGTGTAAAATTCGGATGGTTGCGCAGTCTACACTGTTTTGGCCATATATGGAGTTCTACAAGTCCGTTTGAGGCCCGTAAGCTGTCCACGCGAAGCCTGGGGAATTTTCTTGAAGTTTGAAGCAACATCAAATTCTGGACAGGAACTGGTCGCGCAGGGTGCGCCAGAATTCGCGCAGACTGTGCCAGAATTGCTAAAATCAGAAACTGTTGGGGCAAACTGCGCCAGAGCTGGGGCAAACTGCGCCAGATTTCGCTATAAATTTATAAAATTGCCCTTTTTCGAGTCCTACCTGTATTTCAGGCAGTTCTTGCACCAAAAATCGAATTCTACTTGTATTCTAGGATGTTTCCTTGCTGGGCAAGACTTGGAGTGCCTATATAAACACATCTAGGGTATTATTTTAGGGGGGATATATCTTTTTACACACAATTTTTACATACGTTCTTAATATTAAAAGCTAGGGTTTATTTTCTTCTCTCCATCTTTGCAAGCTCAATTTAATTCTTGGATTTAATTGTTCTTCGTTATTCAAAGGTTTAAGGTATTTCTTATCTTCTCCTTATTAATTACATGTTTATTATGGCTTTCTTGATTATTATTGTTAGTTTTAATCCTAAAATGAGTGAGTAATTTAATTCTAGGGTATTAAGGGGAGTCATGTTTGCACCATGATTTGGGCTTAATTTGATTAGTAGATTGATGGGTAGAGAGTAATTCTGATTGATATGTTCTAATTCTTAATTTGTGTAATTGCGCAATATCACGGATTAATCGATTGCAATAGGAGTAATAGATCGAAAGATTTTACTACTAGAGGCTTACATACAATTAGCGGAATTGAAGGTGATTGTGGAAGCATCATTAGATATTCTGAGAGTGTTAATGCTTGAAAAAGATTAACCATTGTGTTAGGAATAATTCATAAGTTGTGATGTTAAGAATAGAATTTACACATTATATTTCTTGTAATCCTGATCTTATAAAGGATTTAGCACTGTATATAGGATTTATGTGTAAGACAGTTATCTGTATAGTTTAGTCAGGAATGAACAGTGTATCGGAGACTACATGTCAGGAACAGAGAGCAAATCCTGATGATGGTCCAATACTGATGGTTGATCAGATACTGATGCAGTGTGCAGATTCTGATATCAGTTTTGTTAGTGATGATGTCATTATGGATGCTACAGAAACTGGCAAGTGCTATAAAACAGGATCGTTGTTTGAAGAACAAGCAAGAAGATATTATGAAGGAAAGAGTTTTCTATTGATGGAAACTATCGACTAGAAGGCAGAACATTGTCATGTATAGATTATATCTTTCTGTTATTAGTTGATAGGTAGCATTAAAAATACTCTCTCAATATCATTGTAAAAAGAGTCGAACAAGTGTGTTAAGCAAGTGTGCGTAGCTCTGTATAAGGTTTGTATTCGAGAGTTCGAAACAAACAGAGAGAGAGATTTGTATTGTCAGAAGCTGCTAAAGGTATTGTACACCTTTGGTAGAGTTTGTATTTGATCTTATTAATACAAACAGAGTTTAATTCATTCGTTTATTCTTGTTCATATAATCAAGCCAAAAATCAGACACGATTATATAACTTGTATTCAACCCCCCCCCTTCTACAAGTTATTCGAGTTAACAATTGGTATCAGAGCGGGTTGATTTCGAATAATCATAAAGATCTGCAATCATGTCTGGTTACAAGGATGGGAATACTAAAATTCCTATGCTCAAGAGAAACGAATATACTCTATGGGAAGTAAAGATGTTGCATCATCTGGAAGCAACAGATCCTGATTATCTTGACAGAATCAGAGATGGACCTTTTGTTCCAACAAAGGTCGTTGGACAAGCAACTGTTGATGGTGTGGTTGTTCCAGAACATACAGCAGAGAAGCCAAAATCTGAATGGTCAGATAAGGACAAGGAGAATGTTCTTAAAGATGCTAAAGTGAGAAACATATTATTCAACAGTCTTGATTCTGTTCTCACTAACTATGTTCTCTCTTGTAAAACTGCTAAGGATATATGGGACAATCTTAAGGTTCACTGTGAAGGAACTAAGCCTGTCAGGAAGAATATGAGAACATTACTTATACAACAGTATGAGTACTTTGAATCCAAGTCTGGTGAGTCACTTACTGATACCTTTGATAGGTTTACAAAACTCATCAATGAGATGGCCATGCATGGTAAATATTATGACTTGGAGGATATGAATACAAAGTTCATGAAAGCTTTGCCTGATTTCTACAATGAGAAGATATCTGCGATTGAGGAAGCTAATGATTTAGATGAGATTTCATTAGAGGCAGTATATGGAAAATTGAGAGCTTATGAACTTGACAAGAAGCAGAAGAAGAGCAGGAGTGAAGGAAAGATGAAGACTATTGCACTTACTGCTCAATCTGAAGTTAAGAAGCTTCCTGAAGAACAGCATGAAGAGATTGCTGTAAAGAATTCAAGGAAGAAGAAAAGCAAAGAAAGTTCTGAGTCAGAGACTACTGATATAGACTCTGACAACAATGATTCTGAATCTGAGATGCAGGAACTCTTTGCTATGTTTGCTAAAGCTTTCAAGAAAGGAAGATTCAACAAGAGAAGATTTAGCAAAGGACCTTTTCAAAAGAAGGAGGAGAAGAAGAGTGACAAAAGCAAAAGTACAATTGTCAAGCTTGATAAGGCCAAGATCAAGTGCTTTAACTGCAGCGAGCTTGGACACTTTGCTAGTGAGTGTAAGAAGCCTAGGAATTCAGGAAAGGGTAATGCACTTATGGTCACACAGAAGGATTGGGCTGATTCCAGTGACTCTGAAGATGAATTGGATTATGACAACATTGCATTGATGGCCAATAGTTCAGACAAACCTGGATCTCCAAAGAAAACTTCTCCATCCTCTGTTAAGGGCACAGGAAAGAAGCATTCAATTATCTTGGACAGTGGATGCTCTGGACATATGACTGGAAAGAAGTCCCTGCTTACAAAGTTTGAGAGGAAAGCTGGCCCAGTAATATCTTTTGGAGATGGCAACAAAGGAGAAACTCTGGGATATGGCTCAATTGTTTTTGGGAATGTCATCATAGAAAATGTAGCACTGGTTGAAGGCTTGAAACATACTCTTTTAAGCATAAGTCAACTGGGTGATAAAGGTTACAAATCAATCTTTGACAGAGAAGGATGCAAAATCTTGAATATGCAGAATGGAGACATTGTTCTAACTGGTCAAAGATATGGTAACATATATGAAGCCAGCTTAAGTGATACATCTAAAGGAATTGTTAGATGTCTCTACAGTAAAGCAACAAGTGATGAAAGCTGGAATTGGCACAAGAAGCTCTCACATCTTAATTTCAAGAAGCTTAATCAACTTGTTAAGCACAATTTGGTGAGAGGCCTACCACAGGCAAATTTTGTGCAAGATGGACTTTGTGATGCATGTCAGCTTGGAAAGCAAAGAAGAACCACTTTCAAGAGCAAGACTGAAAATTCGATTACTGAACCATTTCACATGCTACATCTTGATCTGTTTGGTCCAGTAAACATTATGTCTATCAGCAAGAAAAGATATGCTCTAGTTATGGTGGATGATTTCACAAGGTTCACATGGGTGTTCTTTCTACACAAGAAGGATGAAGCTCCTCAGCAAATCATTGAACTTATCAAGAATATTCATAATAACTCTGAGTACAAAGTCAAGGTACTTAGAAGTGACAATGGTACAGAATTCAAGAATTCTACAATGGAGGGGTTTTGTGCAGACAATGGAATTACTCAACAGTTTTCTGCACCTGGTACACCTCAGCAGAATGGTGTAGTGGAAAGAAAGAACAGGACTCTCATAGAGGCAGCAAGAACCATGCTTGCAGATGCAAAACTTCCAACCTACTTTTGGGCAGAAGCTATTAACACTGCATGTTTCACTCAAAATTGTACCTTGGTAAATAGTCATGGAAAAACTCCCTATGAGATGATTAAAGGAAAGAAACCAAGTGTGAAATACTTTCACATCTTTGGATGCAAATGCTATGTCCTAAAAATTCATCCAGAACATCTTGGAAAATTTGAAGCCAAATCGGATGAAGCAATTTTTCTAGGATATTCAGCATCTAAGGCCTTCAAAGTTTATAATCTCAGAACTCACATTGTTATGGAATCAATTCATGTTGCATTTGATGATAAGAAATTTGGAATTTTGCAAACTAATGAAAGCCATGACAAATTGGAATTTGAAAATCTGAAGATTTCTGAGATACTCTCCAGTGATGATGAAGGTTCTCCAGAAGGAATTTCTATTGCTTCTCAAAGGAATGCTACTGTTGAGGGGGAGCAAATAAATCAAAGAGAACACAGTGATCATCAGGAGCAGACTAGTCTTTCAGAGTCTATTCCATCAGGAATTGACGTTTCAGAGTCTACTCCATTAGGAACTGACCTTTCGGAGTCTACTGAGGAAAGATCAGTAACTAGCAGCAATATGGAATCTACTGATTCTATTGATCAAAGGAGAGTTTTTGAAGGTAGAGAGAATTCTTCTACAAGAGATACCACTAACTTAGGGGGAGAGACTAGCAGAGTTAATCTACCACCTGTTAGAAAATGGATAAAGGATCATACTGAAGATTTGATAATTGGTGATCCAAATAGTGGTGTTCAAACTAGAAGATCAATTCAAAATGAATGCTTGTATAGTTGCTTTCTCTCAAAGAATGAACCTAAGAAGGTTGAAGAAGCCTTACAGGATCCTGATTGGGTAATTGCAATGCAGGAGGAGTTAAATGAGTTTGAGAGAAACAAAGTCTGGAAACTAGTACCAAGACCTAAAGATAGATCTATTATTGGTGCAAGATGGGTTTTCAGAAACAAGCTAGATGAATCTGGTATGATTGTAAGAAACAAAGCAAGACTGGTGGCCAAGGGTTATTCTCAGGAAGAAGGCATTGATTATGATGAGACCTTTGCACCTGTAGCAAGATTGGAAGCAATCAGAATGTTTCTTGCATTTGCAGCTCATTCAAAATTCAAGGTATACCAGATGGATATAAAGAGTGCTTTTCTAAATGGCAAACTTGATGAGGAAGTGTATGTGGAACAGCCACCTGGATTTGTTGATCCAAAGTTTCCAAATCATGTCTACAAACTTGACAAGGCACTCTATGGACTAAAGCAGGCACCAAGAGCATGGTATGAGACTTTGTCTAAATTTCTTCTTGAAAATGGCTTCACAAGAGGTACAATTGACAAAACTCTATTTTTTAGAAAGATAAAAGGTGAATTGCTTTTAGTTCAAGTTTATGTTGATGATATTATTTTTGGTTCTGCTAATGAAAAGTTGTGTGCTAAGTTTAGCAAGCTTATGCAGTCTAAGTATCAGATGAGCATGATGGGTGAATTAAATTATTTCTTAGGCTTGCAGGTCAGACAGACTGAGACTGGTATTTTCATTAATCAGTCAAAGTATATCAAAGATCTTTTAAAAAGGTTTGACTTTCAAGACTGTGCAGTTGCAAAAACACCCATGGCAACAGCCACTAAACTAGACTCTGATCCTAAAGGAAAGAGTGTGGATAATACTAGTTATAGAGGCATGATAGGCTCATTGTTATATCTAACTGCAAGTAGGCCAGATATAATGTTTTCTACCTGTTTATGTGCTAGATTCCAAAGTGATCCTAAGGAATCTCATTTAATTGTTGTGAAGAGAATTTTTAGATATCTCAAAGGAACTCCAAATCTTGGTTTGTGGTATCCTAGAGAATCTGATTTCTTTCTAATTGGCTATTCAGACTCTGATTATGCAGGGTGTAAGATAGACAGGAAAAGCACTACAGGTACATGTCAATTCTTGGGAAATAGATTGATTTCTTGGGCAAGCAAGAAGCAACAATCTGTTTCAACCTCAACTGCAGAAGCTGAGTACATAGCAGCAGGCAGTTGTTGTGCACAGCTCCTTTGGATAAGAAATCAGTTGATGGATTATGGTATGACACTTAGTAATATTCCTATGTTTTGTGATAATACTAGTGCTATTAAAATTGCAGAAAATCCAGTTCAACATTCAAGGACTAAGCACATTGATGTCAGGTATCATTTTATTAGAGAACATATTGAGAATGGTACTGTGGAACTTCATTTTGTTCCTACTGACAAACAGCTTGCAGATATTCTAACTAAACCACTTGATGAGACTACATTCAGTAGATTAGTAAGTGAGTTAGGAATGTTAAATTTTTAGATCTTTAACATCTGCAAAAGTAGCAAGGTATGTTGTTCTTAGCTTATAGACTTGATATTCCTGTCAGGATCTATAATTGATAGTTAAATCCTTGAGCTATAACACATTGCCTTGATAAATTTCAGTATGATAGACTTGTTAATAATCATCAGGATTAGATTTGTCATCGGGATGCTGACGTCATCAGTATTGTGTCAGTATCAGGATTATGAAAATTGTTTCAGATCCTGACGTTTACTTTGTGTAGTAATCTGATTTTGTGATGTGTTAAGTCTATGCTAGCAAGTTTTAATATTTGCATACTGATAATTTATACATCATTCAATAATCAAAAGACAAGCAGATAACAAGAAACTGTATTTTCATTAATAAAAATCATTACATGGAAATGAAATACAACTTCTTCTTGTCTAAATTTCTACTGATAATTCTATACTTGTCTATTGATATGAACTCTGAGGTACAGGACAAGGAGCATCTCAAGAAATTCATCAAGGGATGAACAGCCTCATTTGCTCTTGGATTCCTTGTCTGGGCGACTTGAATGAGAGCAGCTAACTTAAATGTATAGCATCCCCATCAAGATCAACCTCAGACTCTCGGCCAAATTCTTCATCCTCAAGTTTTGAAGAGGTTAGGTAAAGATTGTATCCAACAGATGGATGTTCTAGGAGAAACCTCTGGATATTTTCGAAAACCAATCCATTCATGATTAGTTCGATGAGAAGAGTTGTCTGTTCAAAGAGATGATCAAGAACAGGATGTTCATCGATCGAGAAAAATCTGAAAAATGGGTTTGAAGGGAATTTTGGTTTGAGAAGCATTGTTGAGAAGAAAAGAAATTGAAAGGATTATGGAGAATGGCATAAGGCGTCTGGTTCTTTTAAAGAAAGACGTGAGAAGCTGAACAGTCACTTGGAAGTTTTAATGAAGTCAAATGCTAATTATTGCATGTGACTGTGTTTCTTGTTTTCAAGAAATATTGAATATATCTAACCAATTGATTTTCTGTTCAGATTATTTGTTTATTTCTTTTTCAGATAAAAGAAAAATGCCACGTGGAAACTCCATATTAAGTCTCTGATGATATTGATCAGGATTTCATGTGTGACCATCAGGATTTGAGAATTATTATCGCATTATGTTTTGTGATTATTTTTATGAGAGGTCAACAGGAAAAGGAAGTTGATCAGTATCGATTATTTATACCCTGATTTATTTCATGAAAATCAATTTTGGATTTTATTTTCCAAAAATCGTGGGTAACCGCATTTTTCAGGGACTGACATCTGTCAATCTACGTGTCAACGTGGGATAGTGGTCTGAAAGATTTGTGAAATATATTTGTTTTGAAACTCTAATCGTGTAATTGCTTTCTCTAATTTCACATTCTCTAAAGCAAAAACACTCTTGAGTTTTCAAAATCACTAATCCATTTCAAGAATTTTTCAAGTTCTTTTCAGATCAAAAATGGCAGCTCAGAGAAGATTACCTAAATCAGTAGCCTTCAAGTTTGGTGACTTTGATTTTATGACAAACAATCATGTTGCAGCTATCACCAACAAGGAAGGAGTGTCATCTGATTTTCATCCAATCATGGACTTTCTGGCGTATGGACCATTAAGTTATGCATTGACAGCATCTCCACAAATTAATCAAGTAGCTGTTTCACAAGCTTGGGAGAATGCTGAGGTAATTAATTCTACTCAGAGTCAATCAGGTAAGATTGTTCTACATTTAGGACAAGATTCATTTGACATTACTGAATCTGTTGTTAATTCAGTACTTTGCTTACCTGTTACTGATAGTTATGAGAATGTACCATCTGATGATAATATAAGAACTATGTTGTCTGAATTAGGTTATAGTGGACCTCTAGATAACATGAGCCAGTTGAATAGGTCTTTTCTTAGAAAGGAATGGTCTTTTTACTTTGATCAAATTGCTAAATGTTTTACTGGCAAATGTAGTTCTTTTCAGCAAATTACTTCTGTTACATCACATATTGGTTATAGTTTGCTTTATGACAGAGTAATTAACATTGGTCATATTATCTTAAGTCAGATGAGTATCAAACTTGGGTCAAGAGATCAAAACAGGAAAATGGTTTATTATCATAGATTTATGCAAATGTTTGTTAACCATTTCATTCCTGATGTTGAAGCTAGATTTGGTAGGGAACATTGTGTTTCTTCTTATGAACAGCAAAAGAGAATTTTCTCTGATATTACAAAGAAGGACAATGAAAAGAATCTAGATGAAATACCTGCAATTCATTATCCACATCATGTTCAGGTAATTCTTAAAACTCATCTTCCTACTCTCTACAATTCTTCTTTCTTTTGTGGTGAAATGGCTCAGGAATCTCAAATGGAGGAGAACCCACCCATGTCTACCCAAGTAGCCCAAAACATTATAGTCTCTGAAACAATTCAAGAACCAAATTTTGATCCACAGCCTATTGTTTCAAAGAAACCAACCTCTGGTGTTTCTCAAAAGACATCAGTTGTAAGGAAGAGAAGATTTGTTGTGTCAAGTAGTAGTAGTAATTCTAGTGAAGATGATGATTTAACTCTTGCTGAGAGAGCAGAATTGAAGGCTGCAATTCAACTTTCTTTGTTAGCACAAAGAGATGAAAAACCTAGTCACAGCCAGGCTGCAGTCTTCCAAAAGGCTGTAGTTCTTAAAAAGGGAAAACAGTTACTGAATACTGTCTCTCAAAAGACTGTGTCTATTGAAAAAGGATCTCATCCCAAGATCACTTCTGTGTCTACACCTCTTGAGTCTTCTCAGGATAAATCTTTTGCTCACTATATCAGGAGAACAAGGAGAAAGATTCAATTGTCACCTACACACACAGAGTCTAGTCCAACTAATATCATGCAGGTTTCTACAAATCAAGCTACATCTATGTCAGTATTTGACAAGAGAGATCTGGATATTGATTCTTCATGGGAAACTACATTATCATACAGACTGGCTATGGGACTAATTTCTCTCAAAGTGAAGTTGTCAAGGCCTGTTCTAGATTTTCTGGTTGAAAGAGTACCAAAACTTTTATTTCCAGATGAATATGGACTTCTGCATCAAAGACTTAACTTAATGAAGATGTATTTCTATGTATCTGTCAGAAGACAATTAGTCAAGAAATTTGGACTCTCAAAGCATGTTGCACTTCAATCACTTCATGCATATTTATTTGACAAGGATGTCATTATTGAAGATGCTTTAGCTCAAGGTGAACAACTGGAGGAAGTAGATAGAGGAAAGCAGTCAACAGAAGATACTATTGCACCAGTGGTGAATAGTAGGAAAGATCAGATCACAGTCACTGCAACACAAGAACCATCTAGTCAGAGGAAGGATGACTAAGGAGCTGTGATAGCTGATGTTGAAAGGTCTTCTGTGATGACTGAGAATGCAAGTGAGATACCCTATGATATGGGAGGAATGACTTTGGTTGATTTTTCTGAAGATCAAACAAATTTTGTTCAGTCAGAGTCTATCCACCTTGAGGGTGAGTCTCAGCAAACAACACTTAAAGACGGTGATGTACTAACTATGGTGTCTAATGAAGTATTACTGAAGACATCAGAGTCTAGTAAAGAACCTGAAAGTGGTATACTGGAGCCTGTAGTTTCTGAAAGGAAAGAAGATGATTGTAAGGGTTCAGAGACTATAGCAGCTCACTCCTTGGAGAAAACCTCAAGCCACATGTCATATGAGGAACCCTCTCTCCATGTGAGTTCAGGTATAAAAACTCTTTCTAAACCCTATTTTTCTGTAGGTCATGAGAGCACTTATCTAAATTTGAGTGATACACTTGAAAAGATGGACTTAGATCCACAATTTGAGCGGCTGGCTCCTGACCAGGCAAAAGGTGAGGTAGAAAGAGTGTTGACTTTAGTAAGTCAAAGTGAGAATGAGGGTATGGATGATCAACTCCATAGTGAGGGAGAGAAAATTAGGAAACCATCATTTGATTTCTGGGATCAGGTTTTTCCTGAATCTTGGTCTGAAAATTTGGATATGGATGCTGGTACTTATTCATTCATCAAAATGTATCAGAAGAATGACCTAGCACATCACAATGCAAAGCCAGAAGTTAAAGCTCAGAAGCAAAAGGAGAGGCTTGCAGGAATCATTAATAGAAGAGGTGCCAGGATAAAGCAATCTCTTGATACATATGTACCAGATGAAGATCCTAATGATCCTAGTGTTCCTTTGTATGTACTTCCAATATCAGCTCGAATTGAGACATCTACAGTCTCTGATCACTCTAAGGAGGAGTCAGGATTTGAAGATGTTAGTACACAGAATACTGGTGAAGGAGATGATGATCATGTTTCAGTTCCAGATCAGAAAGATGAAGATGTTGATACTTCTAATCAGGTTTTATTACTTGAATATCATACAATTCAAGCAACTTCTTCTACAAGACTTGACGATACAGTTCTTTCTGATTCTGATACTGAAGATACTAGAAGCACTTCCAACATTGAAGTTCATTCTGATGTTTTGAAAGATATTCAGAATTCTCAAATTGCTATTCAAACAAGACTTCAATCACTTGAAGATAACCAAGTCACAATTATGGAAAATCAAGCAGTTCTTATGAATCTCATTTGTTCTGTTTCTGAATCTCTTGGAATTAATGTTGCTGATGTCAAAAAGGGGGAGATAAAGACAGTTCAAAGACAACAACAACACCACCAGACTGGAGAAGATAAAGCTGGGGGGAGATAAAGAGCAGACAAAGGGTAGTAAAAAGAAGAACCAGGAGTGACAGTGGTGAATCTCAGCTAGGAAGTGGTAAAGGAAGAGCAGCATTAATAGTTAAAATTCTTACTTCTAAGTACTAGATAAATGTCTACATCTGAGAAGGAGGTACTTAACTTCATAATTCTACATTCATAAATTCTATTCTGGTTGTATTGTTATATGTTTTGACATCCACAACTTAGATTTATGCTTCAGATTTTAAAGCATAAATAGGGGGAGATTGTTAGGAATAATTCATAAGTTGTGATGTTAAGAATAGAATTTACACATTATATTTCTTGTAATCCTGATCTTATAAAGGATTTAGCACTGTATATAGGATTTATGTGTAAGACAGTTATCTGTATAGTTTAGTCAGGAATGAACAGTGTATCGGAGACTACATGTCAAGAACAGAGAGCAAATCCTGATGATGGTCCAATACTGATGGTTGATCAGATACTGATGCAGTGTGCAGATTCTGATATCAGTTTTGTTACTGATGATGTCATTATGGATGCTACAGAAACTGGCAAGTGCTATAAAACAGGATCGTTGTTTGAAGAACAAGCAAGAAGATATTATGAAGGAAAGAGTTTTCTATTGATGGAAACTATCGACTAGAAGGCAGAACATTGTCATGTATAGATTATATCTTTCTGTTATTAGTTGATAGGTAGCATTATAAATACTCTCTCAATATCATTGTAAAAAGAGTCGAACAAGTGTGTTAAGCAAGTGTGCGTAGCTCTGTATAAGGTTTGTATTCGAGAGTTCGAAACAAACAGAGAGAGAGATTTGTATTGTCAGAAGCTGCTAAAGGTATTGTACACCTTTGGTAGAGTTTGTATTTGATCTTATTAATACAAACAGAGTTTGATTCATTCGTTTATTCTTGTTCATATAATCAAGCCAAAAATCAGACACGATTATATAACTTGTATTCAACCCCCCCTTCTACAAGTTATTCGAGTTAACACATTGCTTTAATTACTTAATCCCATTAAAAAACTCTACCTTTGTGATTTTTTGGTGTAAGCATGGTGAACCTGAATTGCCCTAGATCCCATTATTAATTGATTTAAATCATAGTTAAATTTGTTTTAGTAGTTAATAAAATTCTCTAAAAATCGTTTGTGACTAGAAACAATTGATAATAGTTGAATTGAAATTGAAACTGTCTCCTTGAGGAAACGACCCGTATTTGCTAGTATCTACTACAATTGATACCGTGCGCTTGCGGTTAGACATAATTTTACACATCATAATGCAGAGCAGATATGAGATGAGTATGATGGGAGAGTTGACATTCTTTCTTGGGTTGCAAGTTAATCAAAGGAAGGATGGTATCTTTATCAGTCAAACCAAGTACATCAAGGATATATTGAAGAAGTTTGATTTGGAAGATTGCTCACCTGCAAAGACACCTATGGCCACTGCAACTAAATTGGATGAAGATGCTAAAGGCAAGAAAGTGGATATCTCAGTCTACAGAGGCATGGTTGGTTCTCTACTCTATCTCACTGCAAGTAGGCCAGGCATCATGTTTGCTACATGCTTGTGTGCAAGGTTTCAATCAAATCCAAAAGAATCACATTTGATTGCTATAAAAAGGATCTTTAAATATCTGAAGGGCACTCCAAACTTGGGTCTATGGTATCCTAAGGACACAGGGTTCAATCTGGTTGGTTATTCTGATGCTGATTATGCTGGATGCAGAGTGGATAGAAAAAGCACCTCAGGTAGCTGCCAGTTTCTTGGACAAAGGTTAGTCTCTTGGTATAGCAAGAAACAACAATCTGTGTCAACTTCTACAGCTGAGGCTGAATACATAGCTGCTGGAGGTTGCTGTGCTCAAGTGCTTTGGATTAGAAATCAACTTAGAGATTATGGACTTGTGCTGGAAAGAATTCCAATCATGTGTGATAACACAAGTGCAATCTCTATAGTTGTCAATCCTGTCAATCATTCTAGAACAAAGCACATTGACATCAGATATCATTTCATAAGAGAACATGGAACTAATGGAACCATTGAGTTGCATCATGTTTCTACAAATAAACAACTAGCTGATATATTCACTAAGCCATTAGATGAAGCCACCTTCACAAGGTTGGTTAGTGAGATTGGAATGCTGAATTCTTCAGATTCTGGCTAAGTGAATACAACATCTAGATTGTTGCAGCAGTAAACACTTACTTTATCTAAATTCTCAATATTTTTGGAGTAAGTGTTGGCTGAAATATGATTTATAAATATTTCAAATCTGTTGCATATTTGGAAAATCATATTTTCTTGTTAACTTGAAATTTCTATGAAATTTTGAGAAAATCACTATTTAATTTGCTAGAATATTCTTGAATGAATATGGCTGGTGAATTTTAAAAGATAGTGAAAATTAATTTTTGTGAGTGATGAGTATATTTCGATAAGTCAGACTTCTCGAGTGATTCACTATTCGACATCTCGAACAAGTCTCATTAGAGCACTCTCGAGTTCTCGAATAGAGTCTTTTAGAGTTATCGAATAGAGGTATTCTTGACTTCTCGAATATAGTGTTTTAGTTCTCTATTGACTGAGTTCTCGAATACTATATTTGAGTTCTCGAATCATTTGAAAAGGCTGAATTTTCGCTGAATCTTAACCGATTTTGGATTTTTATTCAGAATTCAGAATTACTCATAAAAATATATTTTACCTAATTTAGAATTTATTCTAAGTTAGATAGCTGCCAGCTGTGAGTTTTCAACCTGCTTGAGTTATCGAATAAGCCTTTCTTGACTTATCGAATAGTTGTTTTCTACTTCTCGAATGCTTGACTTGTCGATACAAAACATACACATCTAATCGACAATTCGAGTACTTCATACTTATACAATTTCACATCTATTCGATTCATTTCATTCGAGTTCTCAAGCATCTAAACTCCCAAAACCTCTGAAAACCCTAACTGCCAAAAGCTAAATTTCTTCTTCAACATTTACTTTCTCTTCTCTTCTTTCTGTATCAATGGCAACAGTGAAGTTCAATACTAATTTTATCACCCTAACCAGTGATGTTGAAGCACCCAATGCGAACTTCAAGTGCTTTGTAAAGTGGATGGCTGAGTCATACATCAAGGATGCACTCTCTGCCAACCCAACACTGTATCTAGACATTCTGGAACAGTTTTGGAGAACTGCTATTGTGGAAGTTGTAGCCCTGGAAAGCGCAATATCTTCATACATAATCTACTGCAAGATTCAGGACCAGGAAATCACTATCACCACTGCAGACATGAATCAAGCACTGGGCCTACAACAAGAGTCATATGACATACTGGCCACGAATGCAGAGTTAGAGGAATTCTTTGAGTTCATCAACTACTCATATGGGATCAATCTTGGAAAATTAAACAGGAAGAATCTGAGAAAGGAGTGGAGCTATGTGTTTGCAACTCTTCTTCAAGTCTTCACGGCAAGGAAATCAAGCTTTGATCAAATCAGTGCACCTGCAAAACAAATTGGCTATGCACTGGCCTATGGAAAGAAGATAGATGTTGGTCAAATCATCCTACAAGAGCTGTATGGGAGACTTGGTAAGAACACAACCAAGAGAGGTACTGACATTTTCTTCCCTCGCTTTATTCAATCTGTTCTTAATTTTAAAAATGCTCAATTGATTGAACTGCCTGTGATAGATAAAAATAGAATAGGCTATCCTAAATCCATGACCAAACTCATTTTTGGTAATTTGGAGACTAGGAATGATGTGGATGTAAGACTTAACATAACTCCCCATATGGAGAGTTTGTTTAGGACTTACCCCCATAACATGCCAACATTTGACTCAAAGTCACAGTTAGCACATCCCAAGCAAGTAGAACAAAATGCTAACCCAGGGCCTGCTAACCAACCCTCTCAACCAAACACTCTACCACACAGTGAGCCAACTGCATCATCCTCTCAAAAGGGTGATGTTAGTAAAAAGAAGAGAAATGAGGTAATGTCTACACCTTTAACCATCTTATCTGAAGCAGCATTAGCTGTAGAATTAGAAAGTGAGACACCTGAGTCACCCCTTATCAGGCCAAAGAAGAAGAAAACTAAAACCACCTCTTCAGTCACACAAATGGCTGAAGTTGTAAAATCAGGGGCAAACAGTTCACTAGATGTATCCTCTCAACAGGGTGCATCTATAGAATCAAGCATCCTCCCCAATGCACCTACCTGTATAGAGTCAGCACATGGGAGTGATAAGGCTGGCATAACACTGAGTGGAGAGCACATCACAATTGAAACTCCCTCTATCTCTCAGGGGGAGTTGCCAAACTCTAATCTAAATGACACTTCTCTTCCAGAATCTACCACTCAAATTTCTTTGCAGCCTGCAACTCAAGAAATTGAGGAGCAAGGCATTGATCATCAAGAATTCTTTTCTTTTGATGAACCAATGAATTCAAGTGACTTGGTGCATGGCACCTTGCTCACCACCCAAGACCCACATTTAGATGGTGAGGGAATGCATGCTGGGGCATCTCATAATGACACCATCACAAACACAGAGGTTCTACTAGTTTTCACTAGAGACTCTGTGCCTGTGTCAACTGCTGGTGTAACTCATCCCACTTCTGTGTAGACACCAGTAGTAGAGTCAATCCATCCATTTACAGAAGTTGCATCTGTAACTGAGGAGTCTAGCTTGCCTAGCTCTAGCTCTGACTTCCTGTCACAATGGCTGAAGCCTGTGCAACATGACAGTGCTTCAGGATCAGGGTCTGTTCCACCACAATTGACGGTTGAAGCACTTCAAAGCTTAGTTGTGGATCAGATTCCTGAGTTTGTCAAGATTGCTCAACACTTGGTCACATCCAACATCCCTAACCCAGACTATGAGGCCATTTTGCTATGCCATAGGGATGATGTGGAGATGCAGAAGACAAAGATAGTTGATGATGCTGAGAGAGATGGTAATGTAGATGCCTGGTTGCAAGGAAAATATGATATTACTCTTGATGAAGCACTTCAATATCTCAGGGAGGAATACATCACTTCACTAGGATCCAATGCCAAATCTCTGACACCTGGTGAAGTGTATGAAGCCATGAATGATTCTCACAAGGGATTTCTCAAGGCTGCCCACTATCTTGGCAAAGGAGTCAAATCTGAGGTTAGCAGAGTGTGTGATAAAACAGTCACTAAAGTGGAAGAAATGAAGAGGACCTTTGCTGCCAAATTCCCTCAGTTGGACAGTGTGTTTAAAGACCTCAAATACTGTAACACCACCTGCACCAAGATGGATCATGGGCTAGCACTGCTAAAGGATACTGTCACAAGTCTGGGGCATAAATTTCAATCTCTATCTGATCAAACCACAGACTCCAATGCCATGCTGAAGACAATGTTCAAGAATTTATATGGGGATAAGCTGGTAACTGAGGTCCCTGTGCATGACATGACCAAATATGAAGTACAAAGACTCAAGGAACAATCTATCTCTGGTTTCAAGGCCACTGAGTTATTCACCAAGGTGGATACTCTGGAAAAGGAGGTGGTCAATCTCAAGACATCCAATGCTCAGTTAACCGACACTGTTGCTGCTCTCAATGACAAGTTGGACATTCAAGCCACTGCCAATGCTGATGTTCTTCTCAACCAACAACAGATGCTTTCTGCCATAATGAAGCATATGGGACTCCCTCTACCTGAAGTTTCTTCCAACCCAAAGGTCACTTCTACAGCCTCTATGCCTGACAACAAGCCTAAGGGGGGAGAAGAGGACATTAAGGAACTCAAAATCTAAGGGGGAGAAACCTAAGGAGAAAAGCATTACAATAAATGAAGGTGGTCAACCAAGAACTGCTAAGTCAAATCAGTCTGAGAAATTAAAGGCAGCACCCAAGGAGGAAAAACTGAAGAAAGTGGCTGTAGATGAAGAGGCCAAGATTCCATCCATCCCTCCATCTGAAACTGAAGAGAAGTCCCAAGAATATGAATTCGACATTCCTGACATTGCTAAGCAATCTTTTCAAGCTGAACCTTCAGAATTCAGAAATGTTCTTACTCAAAGGGTATGTCAAGAAACTGCAAATTCTAAACTATACCATGACATAGCCTTTCTGAAGCACCTACATGAGCTGAGAAGAAGGGCAAACTTCCACTACTTTGACTACATCAAGCTTCTTGTGCAAGATGTGTTTCTAGTCACTGTAGTGAGAAGAGAAATTGTTCAAACTAATCCTTATGCCATCATCACTACCAATGATAGAGAAGTCCTAGTCCACACTGCCAAGAACCTCTTTCACATCCACATTGAAGCTTTGCAAATTCTATCCATCTCTGAACTTGGAACAATTATCAAGAAGATAGAAAGGAATAACTCATCAGACAACAATATGCTCAAAGAGATTCTCACCAAGTGCATGAAATCTTAATTGCCTCAAGTAGTTCCTCAGCCTCACTGTATTTTATATGAAAAGAATCAAGACATTGTTGCCTTCAGATTTGGCCAACACATCAAATCAAACAACATGTCTACAATAAATTTTTTGGCTGGAGTTCTGTTAATAGTATTTTTATGTGTTCGTTCGCAGGGAAGGACTGAATGTAATATCAAGTTCAAGTATCTTATCTCTCACAATTTAGAAGTGTAAAAGAATGTTTGGGTTGTTTATAAACTAAATTAAACTAATTATCAATCGAGAATAAAATATATGAGGAAAACAATCCAAGAACTGGGGTTCTTCACTTGGTTTCAATGCACATTCAATATCTATGTGACATCTACGTTCTTACTCTGCTGAAAACAATTCTTCTAAGGTTATAATGTTCCCTTCCAAGATACAATATAATGTCTACAACTACACCTTAATTGTCACTTCCATGATACAATCAAAGTACAATCATAAACTATTACGCACCAAGAATTATAAGTCTCACAACTCTCCTATTAATCTTCCAATCAAATATTTGAGTTATGTCTGTTAAATCATGTACTAAAATCGCAACTCCTCTTCCAAGTTATTACAATCCCTAAAATCCAATCAAAGGTTCATGACTCCTCTAATTGTGTTAAGCCCTCAATAACAGATCAGCAAAGCAAGAAAATCACATATAATTAAACACACATGAATACCAAGGAATACTACCCAATCCTCAGATTAGAGATTTAGTTACACATAATTAAGGAAGAAAACAAAACACATGAATTAATAGAAGAACTCATAATATAGAAAAACCTTTAATCTTCAATCTTTGAAGAAAATAATAGTTCTCCAGAAAAATCCCTAAAAGCTGCGTACAAAGTTGTATCTATAGAATAGTGTTTTTCTGATCTCTAAATTAATAACCTAGATGTGTTTATATAGATACTCCAAGTCTTGCCCAGCAAGAAATTACCTTCTATTACAATTAGAATTTAAAGAAGGTACCCAAAATTGCCCAGAATACAATTAGAATTAGAAAAAGGGCAAAACAGTAAATTTCCAGCCTTCTTTTACAAGATCACGTGCGCAATTTCATTCAGCATATTCCTTGCACGTGCTATCTATCCCAGGTTGTAGAAAATCTCTCAAGCTTCGCGTGGGCAGTAAGATCGCTGAAAATGGACTTCTAGAACTCCAGATATGGCCAAAACAGTGTAGACTGCACAACCTTCCCGGAAAATCCGAATTTTAATCAATTAAATCTCCAAAAATGACAGAAGCATTGATATTCTTGCAAACCTGCACAACTAAGCAAAACACATCAAAACTATAACAAACTTGAGTCCAAAACAATCAATTTAAGCCGATATGAAGCGCTCCAAGTGGATATAAAATCCACTTATCAAACACCCCCAAACTTAAATCGATGCTTGTCCTCAAGCATTAACAATTACAACTAACTAACTAACTAGTACCACTTCCGTAGGTGATCACGGTTGCATTTGGCATATGCAACAAGCCCTTTAAACCCCTAGGCAGCCCTAGTGGACGAGTAAGGTCTCGTGAGGGCCTATAGCGAATGTACCCACAAAATCCAATGCAATGCAATGCATGAATGCAACTAGTATGAAAATGCAAATAATCTAGTACTAACATCCTACCATACCTTCAATTCCTCTCATGCCATATCAACTTAAGAATCAAAGTAAAACGCAATGTCTTGGTGTCGAAAGTGCAAGTATTCACATAGTCTACTCAATAAACATGCATAAGTTGTCACAAGTCCATGTCAAGTGTAAGAATAAGTTAGTAAACATGCTAAGCCTACAAGAGCACATCTTTGAGACAAAACTCGGGATCTCATACACAAAAACAAGCAAACACTCACAATCCACTCACAAAACAATATTCACTCAAAAACAAGGGTAAGTGTATCACTCAATTCCAACAAAATCATAAACATGCTTGACATTTGGTATCAATCTAACTCTTAACACAACATACATCAATGAAAATAATCAAAAGGTCTTCATTCGGGTTGTAACGGGGGTTAGGGACAAGGCATGTCAAATAAGCCAAAACAGGTGAAGTGTCAAAAGCTAGTAAGCACCATAATAAATCATACACAACACTATGTTCCCCCCACATAAATTTTACTAAGAACACTCGACTAGTCGACTAAAGTCGGATCACAACAAATACAAACATGCTCTCATAATGTATTTTTTTTTCTTTTTTTTCTTTTTTCTTTTTTCTTTTTTTTTTCGAGAGCTAAATAAATCAATAATATAAACAATAACAATGATCCCACAATTTATTACATATGCCGACTATCAAGTAACAAAAACCCAATGTTCAATATTTCTCCCAAAATTATGATCAAGAATAAACCCCTCATTGCACACCTTATTACTCCCTTAAGCACTTTACTAGCCTTTGACAATGTGGGTTCAAATTAATGTAAGGCCAATACAAGAAAAAGATATAGGCAAGTAATGTGGTGTGTCACCGAAAGAATAGGATTAAGCTCAATGGGTAACTAATTGATCATGTTTAAATGGTGTGGTAATATGGGAAAATATGCGGTTATTCCTAAATGCCTTTATCATTTTAATCGTCAAATAATGTCATGCGTTTCAAGAAAGACCTCAAACAACTGCTAGCAATGCAAACAATCTGTGGACACTCAAGCAAACGAATATGCAATATGGCTCAAAATCTCACTTGGTGGAAAAACATACTCAATCCCAAGAAAAAATCTCTCTAATGCACCGACTTGTATTCAAAGCATGCAAACTAAATCATCTTGCACATATTCATGTCCTTCTAATCACTTACAACATTCAATAAGTCTACTAGCTTCAACTTACTAGTGTATGTGTGTGCACAAGAACAAAGCATATCACTTCTCAATCAAAAGCGTCAACAACACAAAATTCCTATCAAGCATGGATGCAAATGCAAACTATTATGAACTCACATGATCTACGAACATAAAAACAAAATAAAGAATGTCCTATATGAAACAAACGTAGATAATACGAACATAAATGCATGATTTACTACTAATAATATGCAAAGCATGAAATCCTACATGAACACATAATACAACAACAACTACTAATCCCTCAAACCTACCCCAAACTTAAAATATTCAATGTCCTCATTGAATGGAAGTAAATACAAGGGATAGCAGAAAACATACCTACTCGTCCTCGCTCTCGTCGCTCTCGTCATCCTCGTCAGATGAATCAGGTGGAGGATACGGAGTCCGAGCTCCAAAGATAGGCCACTGAACAGCAGTATCTGGTGACTGAAACTTTACATCCAAAGCTATGCCCATGTCTTCAGAATACTGGCGACTACTAACATGCATAGCATCCATCCGCCTAGTCATTCGCCGAAAATAGGTATCAAAAACCGACATATCCACCGTACACCGCTGAGGACCTGCCATAGCAACTCTCGGCGCCCTAGAAGCATGTGGCGGAGCGCCCGCTCCCTGACCACCATCACCATCAACCACATAACTGATTTATATTGTCGAAGAACATGTAATAATTTTTCTAGCTCATCATCACTAAGCAAAGCAGAAACTACCACAGGATATGTATCATTAGGACCAAGAAAGGCATACCTCAAATTAGCAGGTAGAGGTTTAAGTTCAACCTGTGGTGCCTCTGAAAGTGTAAAAACCAACTCAACTTCTGTGTCTTGAACAACAAGTGCTTCTTCTTCTACTACATCATCTAACACCCGTTCTGCTCCCACGAAGTGTTCATTTTCGAGCTGCACAATTTCATCAACTATGTCAACAGTAAAACAAGTTGCTCCAAAAGGAGGCATCTTCATTGCTTTGTTCAGATCAAATTCCACTTTGTCCTCGCCAACATTCAATGTCAATTTTCCAGCTTTAACATCGATAGTAGTGCCAGCAGTAGCCAAGAATGGCCTTCCCAAGATAATGGGTATCTCGACATCTTCATCCATCTTTAACACCACAAAATCACAAGGTAAAACAAATTTATCCACATTGACTACCACATCTTCGATGACCCCCAACGGATACTTAACAGAACGATCCGCCAACTGAAGTGAAATCCGTGTCTTTTTAAGCTCTCCAAGACCGAGTCGTTTGCAAATTGAGTATGGCATCAAACTCACACTTGCCCCTAAATCACACAAGGCTTTCATGTTCTCCATCTTCCCAATAGTGCAAGGCAAAGAAAAACTTCCCGGATCTTTCAATTTCTGAGGAATGGCCTTTTGGATGACTGCACTGCATTCAGCATTGAGAGTAATGGTTTCCGCATCCTCAAGTTTCCTCTTCTTTGTCAACATCTCCTTAAGAAATTTAGCATAAAGTGGCATTTGATTCAAAGCTTCAGCCAAAGGAATATTGACATGCAACTGCCGGAACATAGTCAAGAACTTCTCGTACTACTTCTCTAACTGCCTGTTGTGAAGTCTCTGTGGAAATGGAATAGGAGGAACATAAGGTGGTGGAGGAACATACGGCTTTTCTGGTTCTTCTTCCTTCTTCTCTTCATCTACTTTTTCTGACTTTTCTGCATCAATCAATACTAACTCATCTTCTTTTTCAGCATCCCTCTCTTTAGGCTCAAGAACCTCAACCTCGGGCAACTCTTTTCCGCTCCTCAAAGTAATTGCTTTGCATTGTTCCTTACCATTCTGGTCGGGTTGACTTGGAAGAGAACCTTGCTCACGAACACCCATTTTTGAGGCAATTTGTCCAATCTGTGTTTCTAGCATCTTTTGAGATGATGCCATCTGATCTATTCTTGATTCCATATTAGCCAATGCCCCAGAGGTTCCTTGCATAATCTTATTTAGTGCAACCTCCCAATCAGCTGGTTCTTTCTTTGGCGGAGGTTGATACTGCTGCTGTGCTTGATACGGTGGTCGTGACTGAAAACCAGGAGGTTGATTCTGCCTTGGAAATGAAAGAAGGATTAGCCGCATGATTATTACTGTAAGAAAGATTGTTGTTTGGCCTTTGATTTGGATTGTAGTAGGAGTTATTCTGAACAGGCCACGGCTGTCTTCCCTGAATAAAAGATGCTTCTTCTGGAAATTGTTGCACATAAGAGTTCTGACTAGCACCATAATCATTATACCCTTCCATAGGTGAAGAAATAGCATTCACATTTACCCTTTGTCCTCGCACCTCCTGAGTTAGAGTATCCAATTTTTGAGCCAGCATGTTGATCATCTCAGATTCTTGTGCTGCTTTTGCTGAGCTCGTCCCACTAGGTGTCCATGAATAATTATTAGATGCCAATTCCTCAAGGAGTGCTTTAGCCTGTGTAGTTGGTGCCTTCTTGAAATTTCCACCAGCAGCCACATCCAAACTCAAACGAATATCTGCATTCATGGCCCCATAAAAAGTACTAATGATCTACCAATCTTCTAAGCCGTGATGTGGACACTTCCTCAATAGTGCCTTAAATCTCTCCCATGCCTGATATAGACCTTCACCCAGTTGTGCTTTAAAACTCATAATCATAGTCCTTAATTGTTGCGTCTTGTCAGAAGGATAATATTTGGACAAGAATGCAGTAGAAAGACTCTCCCATGTAGCAACCGCAGTGTTTGGAAGTTGTTGAAACCATTCCAAAGCTCTTCCCTTAATAGAGTAGGGAAACATATGGAGACGAATCTTGTCACTCGTAACACCATTGATTCTAAATGAGCCACACATCTGCACGAAACGCTCTAGATGTCTGTGTGGGTCCTCTAGTTCAATATCTCCTTCAAAAGCTTGATTGCTGATCATCTGAATTAAGCTTGGATTAATGTTGAATTAGGTTGCACCAATATCTGGAGTTTTGTACATGCAATTAGCAGGATTCGGTGTCTCATGGTCCCAGATAGAAGTCTCATCAACATTAACAACAGCTTGAACTGCCGGCTCTCCCATCTTAGCTTTCTCTTTTCTGATCTTTCTCAAAGTACGCTCGATTTCAGGGTCAAATTCCAATTTTCTAGCGCAAGATGAACGTCGCATACACTTGAAAATCACCAACAAAACAACTTATGGAACCAATTAAAATCTAAACAATAAGAAACAATTAACCTAAACTCAAATATACTGCCTTCCCCGGCAGCGGCGCCAATTTGTTAATAGTATTTTTATGTGTTCGTTCGCAGGGAAGGACTGAATGTAATATCAAGTTCAAGTATCTTATCTCTCACAATTTAGAAGTGTAAAAGAATGTTTGGGTTGTTTATAAACTAAATTAAACTAATTATCAATCGAGAATAAAATATATGAGGAAAACAATCCAAGAACTGGGGTTCTTCACTTGGTTTCAATGCACATTCAATATCTATGTGACATCTGCGTTCTTACTCTGCTGAAAACAACTCTTCTAAGGTTATAATATTCCCTTCCAAGATACAATATAATGTCTACAACTACACCTTAATTGTCACTTCCATGATACAATCAAAGTACAATCATAAACTATTACGCACCAAGAATTATAAGTCTCACAACTCTCCTATTAATCTTCCAATCAAATATTTGAGTTATGTCTGTTAAATCATGTACTAAAATCGCAACTCCTCTTCCAAGTTATTACAATCCCTAAAATCCAATCAAAGGTTCATGACTCCCCTAATTGTGTTAAGCCCTCAATAACAGATCAGCAAAGCAAGAAAATCACAGATAATTAAACACACATGAATACCAAGGAATACTACCCAATCATCAGATTAGAGATTTAGTTACACATAATTAAGGAAGAAAACAAAACACATGAATTAATAGAAGAACTCATAATATAGAAAAACCTTTAATCTTCAATCTTTGAAGAAAATAATAGTTCTTCAGAAAAATCCCTAAAAGCTGCGTACAAAGTTGTATCTATAGAATAGTGTTTTTCTGATCTCTAAATTAATAACCTAGATGTGTTTATATAGATACTCCAAGTCTTGCCCAGTAAGAAATTACCTTCTATTACAATTAGAATTTAAAGAAGGTACCCAAAATTGCCCAGAATACAATTAGAATTAGAAAAAAGGCAAAACAGTAAATTCCCAGCCTTCTTTTACAAGATCACGTGCGCAATTTCATTCAGCATATTCCTTGCACGTGCTATCTATCCCAGGTTGTAGAAAATCTCTCAAGCTTCGCGTGGGCAGTAAGATCGCTGAAAATGGACTTCTAGAACTCCAGATATGGCCAAAACAGTGTAGACTGCGCAACCTTCCCGGAAAATCCGAATTTTAATCAATTAAATCTCCAAAAACGACAGAAGCATTGATATTCTTGCAAACCTGCACAACTAAGCAAAACACATCAAAACTATAACAAACTTGAGTCCAAAACAATCAATTTAAGCCGATATGAAGCGCTCCAAGTGGATATAAAATCCACTTATCATTCTACATTCAAGGAGTGGAAAATCTAAATCTGAAATAGAGGCTCTTGACATTCTGGTGAAGTTTATCAACTCTCAGTCAGACATCAAGCCTATTGCTAAAGAGGGAAAGTCAGACAAAGATAAGGATGATCAAGACAAGAGTGGCAGCAAAGGTGGATCTCAAGGAAGGAATAAGGGTGGTGATGATAAGGAGAAAAGGGATGGTAAAAGCAAGAAGAAGGATGATGACAGAGATGGTGGAAAGGTGTATGAGAGAAAGAGTAGAAAACAGCAAGCCTTAGGCATTGCTAGCAGTAACCTCACCACAACACAAGACTCTGAGTCTAGGGTGAATACTGTTAGTAATGACCTAGCAAAATCTACATCTATGGCTTCTGCAACTGTTTTGCCACCTCAAGAAGAGAAGAAGATTCAAGTCAAGAAACCATCTGTGTGTTTCAAAAAGCAAACTGCTAATGGAATACTACAATGGTCTACAAACAAAGGTCACATGCTACTGCCAGGCTACCATGTAAAAAGGATCAAATTCAAACAAGCTGCAAGGAAACCAAAGCTATCCAAATCAAGGACTTTGACAATCTATCCAGGCTTAAAACTCCAACCATTAGATGAAGATTTTGATGAAGACCAATTGCAATATCTAAGAGCTCAAAGAATCTACTATGCTGCCATTATGAATAATTGCCTTGAGATTAAATATACTGATGGAAGGGATAAGAAATTCAAACAAGGACAGTGTCAAAATTGAGGCAAGCTATATGAAATAAAAAGAATCATTGCATTATTTGATTCTGAAGACAAAGTGGAGAAAGTATGGAAGCTGGAGTTGATTGATTTTGTAAAGATGAAGAGAGACTATGCTGATAAGATAAGAAAGGGATGCTTTGAGAAATGGCTAGAAAGGGAGAAGGAGATTGATAGGCTGGAAGTTGAAGCAGAAAAGCTGAGGGCAAAAGGATTGTGTAGAGTTCAATTCAATCCCTATGTGGTGAAGTATAGGAGGAGAAATGGAGATAATGTCAATATAAGAATGAACCTACTCAGTCACTATCCTGCCAACATTCTAAAACCAGTACTTGAAGATTTCAAAGACTCTAGCATGCTTGAAGAATTGGATGCTTTGGCAGAGATCATAAAGGCCATGGATGAGAATGCAAGAAAGGAGAAAGAAAGAAAACAGAAAGCATATAATGATCTACAAGCCAAAGCAATGAAGATGGAATCAAATGAGAATGGCTAGTATTTCATCATACTGTAAGATTATTCATTCATGTGCTCAATCAAATTTCATACCTGTACTTTTCAAGTTTTATATTTATGTATGTTAGGCTTGTTATCAGACATGAAATTGTGACTAAGGGTCTCACTCACAATTTGGGGGAGATTGTTAGTCACAGAGGCATGCCTGTTTACATCTAATAACAAGCCTAATTGTTTGTAATGCTTTGCATTACTTACATGACCTCTTAACTGAGGGAACCTCTAGTTGTAGAGTCTCTACTTGTTTTGTACCTATAATAGGCACCAAATCCTAGTTGTGTAACTGTACTTATAAAGTCAAGAATAATGCTTGAAAGAAGTTCCAAGGTTCATGCCTCAAGCAAGAAGATAAAGACTGTCAAATAATCATAGTTGGGATTTGAAGAAAGTGAAGAATTTGCCTAAGTACCAATTCGAGAAGTAGTTTTGTCTATTCGAGAAGTCCAGCATTCGAGAAGTCAGGGATTCGATATCTCAAGACACTATTCGATATCTCTGAATACACTGTTCGATATCTTATTCGATATCTCAGAGATTCGATATGTCTATTACTCTGTTCGAGAACTCAAGAAGTCAACAAGTCAAAGTTCCATTCGATATCTCAAGGACTCAGAAAGCTATTCGATATCTCGAGGATTCGATAAGTCAAATGTTCTATTCGACAACTCAAGGAATCCTGATGAAAAAGAGCTATTCGAGAAGTAATTCGATATGTCAATATAACAGTGTTCGAGAACTCAGAGTTATCGATCAAGTCAATTCTAGTTCTCGAATCACTTACTTAGTCACTTCTCGAATACATTCTTGGAGACAAAATACTGAAGAAATTGTACAAGTCAGAAACCTGCAACAAGCCAATGCACTTTATGGACCACAATCTGTAACGTGCTCTGGAAAGCCTACAAGGAAGCTTGGAGAGATATAGAAGAGACAAAGGGCTAAAGAAGTGGATCTGAACAGGCTTTGCAAAGTCAAATTTGTGACCGTTTGGACACTTACTCAAAAAGGATAGACAGACTAGAAAGTAATTTGTTTAGCTACCTTATTTGTAGTAAGTGGGTTGTATCCATGCTCTATAAGGATACAACCTCACTTCCTTAGCAACTCAACTTTTAGAGAGTCAAGTTTTTCAGACATTGTAAGCAATATCTCTCTGAAAAAAACGAAGCTGAGAATACTATCATTTGTATTCACAGATTGTAGCAACCTTTATCTAATAGTACATTAGATTAAAGTGATATTGTGTCTTGTGTTGTTCTTTATCCACACCTACACCTTTGCACACACAAACACTTATCTGCTACATAGACTCGACCCAAAGAAAAGTTCAAGAATCCATTCACCCCCCTCTGTATTCTTTTACTGTATTCAATACTCAACAACCTTTTAATTTAAAAATAATTTTACAATAATTAATATATATCCAAAATATCACACTATATATTTTCGTCATTATTTTTAGTAGTATTTTTTTAATTAAAACACGTTAGTTTTTTAATTTAAAACTAATATTGCGATCACTAATACACCCAAAAATATCACAACATATATTCAAATCATTATTTTTATTAATAAATAAGAATAGTTAGATCTAATAATAAGATATATTATAATTAGTTTACTAAACATTCAAAGTTCGAACCCGTCAACAACATTTTTAATTTAAAAATTTTCAATATAAATTATTAAAAATAATTATTATATAAAAAATAATTATAATGTTAAATAAATTTTATAACAAATCAAAAGAAACCCGTGCCTCGCACGGGTTATAAGCTAGTACTATTATATAAAAGCCGAAACATTAAAAGTTTTGATACATGTTTTTTGGTACGTTGTGAAATTACTTATTTACCCTTCATTATAAAGAAAAATATATATAATATCTATACTATTAAAAATCCTAAAATAAATAATAACATAATATAATTAATGGTAAGTAGTCTATTGCCTTTTTTCACATTTACTTTTAATTGATTATATTGCCTTTTATAAACAACTAAAAATATCAATCGTATCATATCTTCCAATCATTAATATTTCCTTTCGAATTAAAACACGTTACCTTTTTAATTTAAAACTAATCTTACAATCATTAATATATACCCGAAAATATCACATCATATTTTTCAATTATTTATAAAATATATTAAAAATCCGTATAATTTGTGTAAGAACCATAATTTTTGGTAATATTTTATTTTATTTAATATCTTGTGGCAATGTCAATGTGGAACCTTTCTGGTCATCCCTGTTGATTAATATAATTGATTGTCTAAGAAACTGTGTTGTTGTATTCACTATGTAAGATAAAAAGGGAGATTGTGAAGGCAAGAGTCGTATTGTTAGTGAGATTTATAAAAGTTGGGATTTGAGAATGATTAGAGTGTTAAAAGATTTATTAAGGATTATGACAAGGAATTATGGACATTAGAGGAATTTACACAATTAGTACTTAAGGAATTATAAGGGAAATCTCTACGCGACAAAATATTATTACGAGAGATTAATTAAGATACGATACGAATTAAGGATTAAATAACAAGCATTGGTGGGAGAATAATATTACAAGGGAAGGAATTACATGCAAGTGCCATGTAACTAGATAGTTAGAAAAAGGAACTAGAAAACAGAAAAGCAAAAGTGAATAGTGACTAGCATGATGGGTGATGTACTTAGGGGACAATAGGGCATGGATGCAACCTAGGCTAGCTTGGCAACATGTGACTACTCCTTAATAATACAAGTCATTCTAGCATTTCTTTTTTACCATTCCAAAACAAAACAAAGCAAAGACACTCTCCCCCCCCTTTGAAAAGCTCTCGGCCGAACCACCTTGGGAGAGAGGGAGAGATTTTCTCTCCAAGATTTCTCCATCTACAACCTTCCTAGGGCTTCCTTGCATCATAGTAGAGGTATGGTATCAATTTCAAAGCCTTCCATCCATTGGTTCTTGAGTTATAATTGTTGGAAGTTTAGAGAAATGTTAACATAAGTTTGCTATCTTTTAGATCTTGCATTGTGAGTGTTGTAGGAGGCCATCTAAGGTGTTTTTAAGTTGTATAAAGATTGTTCAAGGTCTCTAGGAGCTCAAGAAGGTATGAAATCTCAAACCACCCTTGGTTATGTGTTGTTCATGTAGTATGGTAGTAGATCCATGCATTTTAGGGGTTATCTTGAATGTATATGTATTGGATAACATGGATCTTGGGTTTTGATGTTGAGATGGTGAATTTTATGACTATGGTGAACATATATATCTCCATGAGTGTTATGAGTCATGATCTAAGTGTTTTAAGTGGTGTTTATGTTATGGAAGCATGAAAAATGGTTGATCTAAGTGAATTGAGCTTGCTGATTTTGTCCAGGAACTTTGATCTGTGTTGTAGCACGATTTTGAACACCCAAATGATGTCCCCTGATGTCCTACCTTATATTGTTGGAAAGATAATTGAATGTAGTTTCTGGATATGTAAGATTCATAGCTAGGTGATGTGTGGATTTTTAGTTATGGCCGGAGGAGTGAATGTTGTTTCTGGACTATGGACTGCATAAAGTGACCCCCTTGTGAACCTTGTTTAAACACCTTAAAAAATATTTGGGATCATGGAAAAATTAGAGAAGCTAGGAAATACAGTGGTGAAGGCTACCCAAAAAGAATTGGATTAAAATGCGAATTTTTGAATTTTATAAAAATTCTAGAGTAAATTTCGCGCAAGGGAAAAAGTCGTTAGTGGAGCATAATTCTAGGAGTAATGGTTATGGTTCAAACGTGGTAACTAAATTAAGTCGAGTAAGTGACGAGCGTAAACGAGTGATGTCATGGACCTATAGTGAGGCTAGGGAGTCATAAGACGAAGTCGTTAAGTTAATCTCGTATCCCCTTAAAACCCCGTAATTAGAAAGAAATTGTTAAGGTACTAACGAACGATTATTGTTTATGTATAGATCGTTCGAATTCGCACGCTCGACCACCCCAACCCAACCAAGGCAAGTTTTCCAACCCTAAGTATTTAATTTCAAAAGATTATATTCTTGATTTTACCCATGCAAGTTTACTTTTCAAAACTTATATATAAGGATTTTTCACTGTTGTGTTTGTAGTTCCGAACGTATTATATGCGTATGCTTTATGAGATTATGTTGAAGTTGAGATATATGCATATGTGTTTGTACACCCTTGAACTTAGAATGAAAATGTTTCTTCGGACAACGACTCTAGCAATAGAGGTCGTAGCGGTCCAAATATACTATTGACCGGGGAGCGGTATATTATTGTATCATGATTAAATTACAAAAAAACCCGAAAGGTCATTCGGGAAGTATCGTATACTTACGTATTTATTATTTTTACGTTGTTAAAAATACTCAAAAATATCTATCTTGGATTAAAAGCTTATTTTAATTAAATAATTATTTTACTAATTGTTTATATATTAAATCTAAAAATATTATTTATTAATTATCGTTCATTATTTTAAAGACAAAACTAATCCAAGATACCTTCAGCGTTTTCAAACTTGAACTCTTTCGGACCCAAAACATTTTTCGAAAACCCCCGGTCAGCATTTGCTTCTTGTACGTTTTTCAAGAATTATCGAACGACTGAGGTCGAACTTCAACTACTCAAGTTTTCTATCAAAATGATTTTGAAAAGAAAAGAAAAAGGGGACTCTGGCAGGTGTGGGAATCGTTGACGAACGATTCCCGGGATGTGTAAGCGGCCGTGAGCCAGGCGGTCCATCAATTATTATTCCGGCCCAGGTGTTGCCGAAGGATGATTACGGATGTAGTTTTCATCGAGGGTGATTACGGATGTAGTTTTCACCCGAGGATAGTTACGGATGTAGTTTCTATCCTTCTACCGGTAGAGAAGACCCGCGGATTATTGGACTTGGATGTGGCGACTGATCATCGTCAATCCTTGTCAGGTTTTCATGTTTTCTTCCAGTCCCATCCTCCACTTTGGAAAAATACTCAAACACTGCTTCTTGGGCCTAAGTGCCAAGTTGCCGATAGTGTGGTTTTTGATGAGAAAATATTGATATTGTGCAGTATCTAGAACTGCAAGATTTTCTATAAAGATTGGCACGTGTTAGTGCACTCTTGCAATTATTTCAAAGAATGAAATGTTTTTGAATGAGAAACCTCCTAAGCTAACGGAAGGAAAGAGCTTTTGCAATAACGTATTCCCTGTACAGTATGATAACCGTAGAGTGTTTTGCCGAAAATGATATGCTTATATACATATATATTCAAACTTGAGATATATTGAAATGAGAACCTTGTAAAGGATTCATATGTTATTCTTAAAGCTCCTTAGTGAGTATAAATGTTTTATACAAACTCGGGCATATATATTGTCGAGTTATGTTTTGTAATCTGAGATATACACCCATACAGTTGGGAACGTTTTCAAAATAACCACTTTATTATTTTCCAAAATGGTGAACTTGCTGAGCATTATGTAGCTCATTCTTGCTTTATAAAAACTTTTCAGAAAGGGAAGAATTTGGCCGATTAACTCCGCACCAGCAGAAGAGGAGTAGAAGAATTACCCGGAGATGATTTAGTCCCTGATAAATACTACAGAGTAGTCTGATAGGTTTTCAACTGTAATAGTAAGACTGTCTTCAAGTGTAGTTGTATAAGTGGAATTGCGTAAGACTCTGGATGGTACAGATGAATTGTAATATTTAGTGTTACTTTTGATTATCGTTTCTGAGGCTCTAACTTGTATGTGCGTAAGATTGAGGTCTGGATGGATGTATTGTTGAGTTGTAAAGTTAATACAGGTATGATATGGTTGAATGGTGATGTGACGACCTGAATCTCTGACCTCGGATTTGGGGGCGTCACAGAAATGGTATCAGAGAGATAAGTTACAGTACTCAGAAACGAGAGTGTTGAGAGTTAAGTCTAAGTAGGAGAATGACATAAGAGATCGTAGTAAACTTATTATTGGACTACCGGAAGAGGTACCGATGAGTAGAATGGACTGGAGTGTTTACTGGAGGTATTATACTGGGGTCGATAGAATCCTTAGAGGCCTTCAGAATAATGAGTTGAGAGTTGGGAGTCGTACCTGACTTATCAGATGTAACGATGTAGGAAGCAGAGTGAAACCTCAAGAGTAGTTGAGGAAGAGGCGATATTGCCGATATGATCGGATGACTAGGCTGGCATAAATTTTGTGGCCCATATTCCTCCACAGTTTAGGAGGCGGCATTTTAAGAATCAAGAAGTTTGGACTTCCCTACATAATTAGGAGTACTTAGTACTTGGATTAATGAAAGTCTTTTACTTTGGTTATAAGATCCGATTTTTGATAAGTAACGGGTTTCCTTGAAGGATGGTCACTATGTCGTTGTGGATTCCATTACCCTTGATGGCGAATTTTACATGTGTTATACGAGAATGTTATCATAAGACGAGCGTGCTAGATAATTCCACGCATGATTCGGACGCTAGAGCATAGTAGTTCAACTTAGAGAACAAACAAGCAGAATTAACAAAGCGACTCTAGTGAAGTTGAATATGGTTGCAACGAGCGATACAGTGATCTCAGAGTCTACCAAAGGAAGAGACCAGTGAGTCCATACTGGAATTATTTGATAGAAATTTTAGCAGAGACTACGCATATATACTTGTAAACCTATATATTGCTGGTAACGTATGTTCACGTGCACACACACCGCCACTGAACCTATGGACTGCATTGAGATCCCTGAGAGATCTCTTTGATCTGTTCCCAGGGGGAACTGGCCACTTGTGATTCATGTCGGAAGGCATGAAGTAGGACCCTATGGACTTAGCAGGTGTCCCCGGAATGATGTGAAGCTTGGCCTTCAAGATAAAGCACGGGAATGACAGATATATTGTGAAACCCTAACTCGATAAATGACTTTAAGATGATGATTGAGAGACGTACTAGTTGGTGTCTTGAATTACGAAGACGAAGAGATGGAGTTACCCTTATAGTGGTGATAGTGAGATGCACGAATGGTTATTAACTTATTTTGGTAACTACCGGCTGGAGCACTACTTCATTTTAAACTGTTCACTAACCATGTTACCTCGATTAGTTTATATCAGGTAATCCTTCTAGCTTTCTACTTCAAACTTGTGGAATAACCACCAGTGATATACTTTCTCTAAACCGGGACTCATCCAAAGCATCTTATTTGATCCCTGAGTATTTTATTTGAAGTTCATAATTATTTCGTTCTGCTCAGGCCTATTTACACCTTCTTTCAATTATCCAAGGAATGTTCAACAATTGTTTCCTAAATTAATCAATGAATATTCCTAAACGAATATTGATGTTTGACTACTTCTTTCATACTTGCACTCTTCAGTCGAGCCCATAAATATTTATCAATTTGTTGAGAACAGGGATGATCTAACATCCAGACATCCTTCATGAATTCTTTTCTTCTATTCAAGATGAGACTGTACATCGTACATTGAAATCATAGTAAGGATATCATTTTGATATTGGTATTCTGAATTTAATTCTACTGTAGGATCTGATAAAGCATGTGTACGGAGGCACCCTTGGGTGGACCGTTTCACTGGTAGGTAATATTTGATGAGAGGTTATCGATTGTTCCGATACCTAGAACATTCTCTTAAGATTTTATAGTTTTCTTTTTTCAAACTTAATAACTTCTTATTTCCATTCGTCGTCCGAGTAGCCTAAAGTTTCTTCAGTGGCTACGATGTTGAAATTCTGTTCTAGCCAATTGAAACTGGCTAGTCGATTTGTCAATATGAATGACTAGTGGATTGTTCTAACTAGTCAAAATTGTAATGTTGTGAAGAACACCTAGCTAATTGTCCTAGCTAGTGGTGATGCCTCAAACAAGTGAACTAGCAAATTTTGTCTAGCTAGTTGCTAGTGTTTCTTGAAAAGGACTAGTTATTGTTTCACTGGTCCAACTCCCAATTTAATTCATTCAGCAATTCCTCAATGCATTTTGCATGTGGTAAAGTATGATAATGAAAGTTTTGACGAATAACTTGATTGAGACCTAGTGAGGTCGCCCACTCAACTTGAATTCTACCCATCTTCGTATCAGACTTTATGTCACTTGAATATTCTGTTCTTTCATTCATATAATGAAGATTCATTTGAAACCATAGATTACTTGAATGATAAACTGCTTCATTTTTATCGTCACATAGTAGAATTTCTTTCGATCGGTTGACCTTTATCAATGAGACTTTTTAGATCCTCTATTTTTCAAGAGGAAAAGTATTCCCCAGATGTAAGAATTGTATAAAGACCGTCTTTATGACTTTTGTATCCAACAATCATTGCCCTCGTGCAACATTCTCTATGATATCACATTACCAAATTTTCAGGACATGAAGGAATAAACCTTGTTGTATTCTTTTTGTCCATCCTTACATCTCCGAAAATCGAGACTCCTAGTATTTGGAACCATCAACATTCTTGGAACATCCAATGTGGAATTCTTATTGAAATTATCTATTGGACCTTGTTATTTTAAAACCATTCCTTTCAAAAGTGATTACTCTAAGGTGAACGGGAGGTACAATTGTGAACCGTTGCACCAATATGAGATCAAAAACCAAATATTGTAATTGTGCAGCCAGAGCGTTATGCCGAGTAATTATTAAAGTAGAAATAACATGTCGGGGCATACCACAAGACCTTTAATATTAGTGTGAGGAAAGTTATAGGAAATGATGAGGTGGTTGGGAGTACGTTCCTACCAACCGTTGTCAGGATGTTATAGTAATGAATTCTGGAAGTTACCAAGCCTTTTCCTGATCCAAGAAATTCAAATCGATTGCGATGTAAGACATATCCTTAGAGGAAACTAACATGGAAGTGAGATGGACAAGAAAGGAAGGAATATTGTGGCAAGAATGTGAAGCTTTACTTAGCTAAAAGGGATTGATGCACATAGCGAGACATAAATTTTAAAAGGCCCTTAATAGCAAATGGATGCATGGATATATCCCAATGATCCCTCGAGATTACCACCTAATCAAGTTTATTGGGAATCGCAGTAGCATAGAGGCCTCAGGCTGATTGGCGCCAGTTGTGAAAGAGGACGAGCGCATGACATCTTACCTATACCATCGAGAACTGAAACCCTTATCGGAAATGTAGGAATTGTTGATCGGTTAAAACACGTAGTAGTTTTTCAAAGATAAGGTTGAAAAGCGGGTTTCACCAACTCAAGATCGACCTCTGTACTGTGCCAAAATTGGCATTTCACACTAATATAAACGTTATAAAATTGTGGTAGTATCGTTTGAATGGACTAATGAGTCAGAAGCCTTATGGATTAATGAACAAAGTTTTGGAATGAAATGAGATATTAGCAACAACCTCGTTGTTAGCTATACTTGATGATAAAAAGAGGACTTTAAGAGTCACGATGATGCGTCTTTCGAGAGTTTAAGAGGTGTGCTGATGCAGTAGAAAGGGGATGATAGCCTATACTTCTAAACAACATAAAGGTTGCGGGATAGGATATACTAACCGTGAGTCGGGGATTAGTCATGATAGCGTTCACGCATAAAACTGAGACGTTAACCTTATGAGAAAAGTGTGAAAGTTTTCCACAAGTGCCATAAGTATATCTTCATATTAGAACTAAACATAAGAAATAGAAGGTGACGAAAGGGAGCAGGGAGTATAATGGAGAAATTTGTTATTTCCCAGGAAAGGCCAGTGTGGTGACCGATACCTATAGAAGGGATTATTCGAAATTGGAATTCGGTCAGTATTGACCAAGAAAATAGAGTATATACAATAAAGATTAATGTTAGAGGAAAATGAGTAAATTATGGGGAAGGACAAAGATGTATAGAGAATTAAGAGAATGTTTGGCAAACGGAGGTGGAAAATGGTATTGGCAAACTATTAAGTACAAACGCGACATGTCAAAAGCAGAATGATAGGGATCTAGTGGATCAATTCCGCCCGTAGAAAAATCTTGAACGTGGACAGAATTATAATGAATTTCATAAGTAGGTCGCCGAAGACCGAGCCAAGAGATGGCCCTAGTTGATTTATAATTGTTGAACCAAGTGATTTACCTACTAGAGACTTTCCATTTAGAAGATTATTGATTTATATACGGAAGAGATGGTGGTGCAATATAAAACATCCGCAATGATTACGTCAGATAAAGACTTAAGGTTAAACTTCGAATATTGAAGGTGCTTTCAAGTATAATTAGTAAAGAGATTGAGCGTATGTACTAATTTGATCTGTGGCTGATGGACAAGGAAGAAGAATTGTCCAGACGATCAAATTTATAATTAGTGTCGTGCCTTTAGTTTCACGGGGCAGTCGAGAATAAAAACTTATCCATGAAACGAATGTTGTTATCACGATCGGCACCATGCGGACGTAAGGACGTCTCTTGTAAAGCGTACTACGAGAGAAGAAGTTTCGCTTTTCTTGCGTTACGAAGAAGTCAATGAACTAGGGATATAGTAGCTGAACTGGTTCGACGTATACCGAAGACTATATAGTATCCACAGCAAGTGGTAACGACCGACGGGAGGCAACATATGCGTGCTAATCAAGCCAAGGAAAATGAGGAATACCGTGCGTAATGACGTTGTCTCAGATTATAGAACACGACCACAAAGTATTCACGGCCCAACGATACAAGGACTCAACACGGATACTATGAACAAGGTAGAAGAGTAACGTATAAGTAGTGGGATAACAATTTTCATTCATAGAACAACCGATAAGGAATACAGGTCGAGGAGAGCATGCGTTGAGAAGCAACATTAAAGCGTTGGTGAGACTGCAATAACCCTAATTTTCATGAATATTCGAACCTGGATGAAAATTAATTTTCTGGGTGGATGAGAAATTTTTGCAATCACGATATGTACGAATTATTAAATGAAGATTTCGAATTGATATTACGCCTTTACGGTGCAGACGAGTATATGTAAAAGTCCTTAGTTTTTGCAAAACCCATTATTTCGAATGGTCAAATTTTATGAGATATCAAAGGAGTATGAGGTGGGAGACTTCGTGATGCTAACGGTATCCCCCTGAGAAGGATTGAGGCGGTTTGGTAAGAAAGGGAAGCTAAGTCTGAGGTTATTGGACCTTTTGAGATTTTGAGGCGTATTGGGAAGTTAGCCTACGAGTAGCCTTGCCCCCAAGCTTGCAGCAAATTCATGATGCGTTTCATGTGTCTATGTTACGACCCTACCACACCGATCATCGGCATGTGATAGAGTACGACCAAGTGGACCTACAACCAGACTTAACATATGTGGAGCAACCCGTAGAAATCATGGATAGAAAAGAACAGGTGTTGAGGAACAAGGTTGTCAAACTAGTGAGAGTCTTGTGGAGGAACCAGAATGTCGAAGAATCAACATGGGAACTAGAAAGCGCAATGCGTGAAAAGAACCCCCAACTGTTTTCAACCTGATTCCGGGACGGAATCCTTTTAAGGAGGGGAGGCTGTAAGAACCCTAATTTTTGGTAATATTTTATTTTATTTAATATCTTGTGGCAATGTCAATGTGGAACCTTTCTGGTCATCCCTGTTGATTAATATAATTGATTGTCTGAGAAACTGTGTTGTTGTATTCACTATGTAAGATAAAAAGGGAGATTGTGAAGGCAAGAGTCGTATTGTTAGTGAGATTTATAAAAGTTGGGATTTGAGAATGATTAGAGTGTTAAAAGATTTATTAAGGATTATGACAAGGAATTATGGACATTAGAGGAATTTACACAATTAGTACTTAAGGAATTATAAGGGAAATCTCTACGCGACAAAATATTATTACGAGAGATTAATTAAGATACGATACGAATTAAGGATTAAATAACAAGCATTGGTGGGAGAATAATATTACAAGGGAAGGAATTACATGCAAGTGCCATGTAACTAGATAGTTAGAAAAAGGAACTAGAAAACATAAAAGCAAAAGTGAATAGTGACTAGCATGATGGGTGATGTACTTAGGGGACAATAGGGCATGGATGCAACCTAGGCTAGCTTGGCAACATGTGACTACTCCTTAATAATACAAGTCATTCTAGCATTTCTTTTTTACCATTCCAAAACAAAACAAAGCAAAGACACTCTCCCCCCCCTTTGAAAAGCTCTCGGCCGAACCACCTTGGGAGAGAGGGAGAGATTTTCTCTCCAAGATTTCTCCATCTACAACCTTCCTAGGGCTTCCTTGCATCATAGTAGAGGTATGGTATCAATTTCAAAGCCTTCCATCCATTGGTTCTTGAGTTATAATTGTTGGAAGTTTAGAGAAATGTTAACATAAGTTTGCTATCTTTTAGATCTTGCATTGTGAGTGTTGTAGGAGGCCATCTAAGGTGTTTTTAAGTTGTATAAAGATTGTTCAAGGTCTCTAGGAGCTCAAGAAGGTATGAAATCTCAAACCACCCTTGGTTATGTGTTGTTCATGTAGTATGGTAGTAGATCCACGCATTTTAGGGGTTATCTTGAATGTATATGTATTGGATAACATGGATCTTGGGTTTTGATGTTGAGATGGTGAATTTTATGACTATGGTGAACATATATATCTCCATGAGTGTTATGAGTCATGATCTAAGTGTTTTAAGTGGTGTTTATGTTATGGAAGCATGAAAAATGGTTGATCTAAGTGAATTGAGCTTGCTGATTTTGTCCAGGAACTTTGATCTGTGTTGTAGCACGATTTTGAACACCCAAATGATGTCCCCTGATGTCCTACCTTATATTGTTGGAAAGATAATTGAATGTAGTTTCTGGATATGTAAGATTCATAGCTAGGTGATGTGTGGATTTTTAGTTATGGCCGGAGGAGTGAATGTTGTTTCTGGACTATGGACTGCATAAAGTGACCCCCTTGTGAACCTTGTTTAAACACCTTAAAAAATATTTGGGATCATGGAAAAATTAGAGAAGCTAGGAAATACAGTGGTGAAGGCTACCCAAAAAGAATTGGATTAAAATGCGAATTTTGAATTTTATAAAAATGCTAGAGTAAATTTCGCGCAAGGGAAAAAGTCGTTAGTGGAGCATAATTCTAGGAGTAATGGTTATGGTTCAAACGTGGTAACTAAATTAAGTCGAGTAAGTGACGAGCGTAAACGAGTGATGTCATGGACCTATAGTGAGGCTAGGGAGTCATAAGACGAAGTCGTTAAGTTAATCTCGTATCCCCTTAAAACCCCGTAATTAGAAAGAAATTGTTAAGGTACTAACGAACGATTATTGTTTATGTATAGATCGTTCGAATTCGCACGCTCGACCACCCCAACCCAACCAAGGCAAGTTTTCCAACCCTAAGTATTTAATTTCAAAAGATTATATTCTTGATTTTACCCATGCAAGTTTACTTTTCAAAACTTATATATAAGGATTTTTCACTGTTGTGTTTGTAGTTCCGAACGTATTATATGCGTATGCTTTATGAGATTATGTTGAAGTTTGAGATATATGCATATGTGTTTGTACACCCTTGAACTTAGAATGAAAATGTTTCTTCGGACAACGACTCTAGCAATAGAGGTCGTAGCGGTCCAAATATACTATTGACCGGGGAGCGGTATATTATTGTATCATGATTAAATTACAAAAAAACCCGAAAGGTCATTCGGGAAGTATCGTATACTTACGTATTTATTTTTTTTACGTTGTTAAAAATACTCAAAAATATCTATCTTGGATTAAAAGCTTATTTTAATTAAATAATTATTTTACTAATTGTTTATATATTAAATCTAAAAATATTATTTATTAATTATCGTTCATTATTTTAAAGACAAAACTAATCCAAGATACCTTCAGCGTTTTCAAACTTGAACTCTTTCGGACCCAAAACATTTTTCGAAAACCCCCGGTCAGCATTTGCTTCTTGTACGTTTTTCAAGAATTATCGAACGACTGAGGTCGAACTTCAACTACTCAAGTTTTCTATCAAAATGATTTTGAAAAGAAAAGAAAAAGGGGACTCTGGCAGGTGTGGGAATCGTTGACGAACGATTCCCGGGATGTGTAAGCGGCCGTGAGCCAGGCGGTCCATCAATTATTATTCCGGCCCAGGTGTTGCCGAAGGATGATTACGGATGTAGTTTTCATCGAGGGTGATTACGGATGTAGTTTTCACCCGAGGATAGTTACGGATGTAGTTTCTATCCTTCTACCGGTAGAGAAGACCCGCGGATTATTGGACTTGGATGTGGCGACTGATCATCGTCAATCCTTGTCAGGTTTTCATGTTTTCTTCCAGTCCCATCCTCCACTTTGGAAAAATACTCAAACACTGCTTCTTGGGCCTAAGTGCCAAGTTGCCGATAGTGTGGTTTTTGATGAGAAAATATTGATATTGTGCAGTATCTAGAACTGCAAGATTTTCTATAAAGATTGGCACATGTTAGTGCACTCTTGCAATTATTTCAAAGAATGAAATGTTTTTGAATGAGAAACCTCCTAAGCTAACGGAAGGAAAGAGGTTTTGCAATAACGTATTCCCTGTACAGTATGATAACCGTAGAGTGTTTTGCCGAAAATGATATGCTTATATACATATATATTCAAACTTGAGATATATTGAAATGAGAACCTTGTAAAGGATTCATATGTTATTCTTAAAGCTCCTTAGTGAGTATAAATGTTTTATACAAACTCGGGCATATATATTGTCGAGTTATGTTTTGTAATCTGAGATATACACCCATACAGTTGGGAACGTTTTCAAAATAACCACTTTATTATTTTCCAAAATGGTGAACTTGCTGAGCATTATGTAGCTCATTCTTGCTTTATAAAAACTTTTCAGAAAGGGAAGAATTTGGCCGATTAACTCCGCACCAGCAGAAGAGGAGTAGAAGAATTACCCGGAGATGATTTAGTCCCTGATAAATACTACAGAGTAGTCTGATAGGTTTTCAACTGTAATAGTAAGACTGTCTTCAAGTGTAGTTGTATAAGTGGAATTGCGTAAGACTCTGGATGGTACAGATGAATTGTAATATTTAGTGTTACTTTTGATTATCGTTTCTGAGGCTCTAACTTGTATGTGCGTAAGATTGAGGTCTGGATGGATGTATTGTTGAGTTGTAAAGTTAATACAGGTATGATATGGTTGAATGGTGATGTGACGACCTGAATCTCTGACCTCGGATTTGGGGGCGTCACAATTTGTTTATAATAATGAAACATTAGTATAATCCGTAAACATGAGTATATTAAATTATATTAGATTAAAATTAATTAATTATATAATAGCCGAAACATTAAAAATTTTGGTAGCTATTTTTTGGTATATGTTTTTTTAGTATTTCGTGAATTTACTTATTTAACCTATATTATAAAGAAAAATATATACGATATATATACAATTAGAACACCTAAAATAAATAATAACATAATATAATTAATGCTAATTAGACGATTGTCTTTTTCACATTTAATTTTAGTTGAAGATATTATCTTTTATGAACACCTAAAAACATCAATCATATCATATCTAGCAATAATTAATATATAACCAAAAATATCACATCATATCTTCTAATCACTAACAAAATATAATAAAAATCCGTATAATACGAATAATGACCATTAGATTTTTAGTAAAAAATCAGAGTCGTTAAATCTAATGATTAAATATATTATATAATTAAATTAATTTACTAAAATTTCAAGGTTCGAATTCTATCAACAATATATTTATTTTAAAATTTTATAATATAAGTTTTAAACCATGCATATTATTAATTAAATTTATATTAAGTTTTTAATATTAAAACTAAAATGAAATATTGTAAATAATGATTATATAAAATTTAATTGAAACATAAAATAAAATTTGCTACATATCAAAAAAAATTCGTGCATCGCACGGATTATAAGCTAGTAAGAAAAAAAAGTCAAAACATTGAAAATTTTGGTATTTGGTGTTTATCCTAATTATTAAAATAAATAAATAATAAAATAATGTAATTAATGGTGGTAATTAACTGATTGCCTTTTTAATTAAAAGATGTTTACATTGAAGATATTATCCTTATAAACACCTAAAATATTATATCTTCCAATAATTTATATTTTTTTTAATTAAAACACGTTACCTTTTAATTTAAAACATAATATTGCAATCATTAGTATATACCCAAAAATATGACATCATATCTTCCAATCATTAATAAAATATATAATAAAAAAACGTATACGATAAATAATTATCGTTAGATTTTAATAATAAATAAGAACAGATAGATCTAATTATTAAAAATTGATTAAATTACTTTACTAAAAATTTAAGTTTTGAATGCCATATTTAATTTAAAATTTCATGATATAAGTTTTAAACCATGTGCATCATTAATTTGATTAATATAAATTATTTAAATTAAAATTAAAATAATTATTGAAAATAATGATTATATAAAAATATAATTGTAACTTAAAATAAAATTTATTACATATAAAAAAACTCGTCGCACGGATTATAAGTTAGTATTAGTTATAATGTAAAATTTTAAATGTAATATTACTTAAAAAAAACTAGTTGTAATAAGTATTAGTTAAAATGTAAGATTAGAAGAGACTTTTTTTATGTTTCAAATATCAGTGGAATTAAAATTAAAAAATAAATATTATTAATTTTTAGATGTGGAGTCCTTTAATAAAATGGGTTGGGCGGATTATTAGTTGGGCTGGGCTTAGGAGAGAGAAAACGAACCCTAGGGTTTGCGGTCACATATAAAGGCAGCAATACAGCTTTCTTCATCTTCCTCATCGCCTCTTTTGCAAAAACACCTCTGTTTTTCTCAGCACTTGAGTTGAGTAAGTAGCGCATTATCGGTGGCATAGAATCATGGTGCACGTCAACTTCTACCGGAATTGTATGTATCCGTATCTCTCTACACATACATACATAGTGTTTGTTAATTAGTTTATTTATCAGCTCATATATCATCAGATCATGCTTCTTTTCACTATTTACACTTTTTTATCAGCTTATAAAGTGTTTATTTTGAAATTAATGTTGATTTTTTTTTTTGTGTGATGTATGTATTGTTAGGGTTCGAAAAAGTCTAGAAATGTCAATGATGTGTGTGGGTATTTAATAGTCTTTTTTTGTATATATGTGTGTAGAGATGTTGTTTTGCTCTTGTGATTTACGTGCTGATTAATTTCTGTTTTAGAATGTATGTATTTTTTTTGTCATTAGCGTGTTTCGTTGTCGAAAATGTAAATTAGAAAAAAGATTTTTATTTCTTGTGTTGTTTTTGTTCTGATTAGTGTATTGTTAGTATATCGAGTGTTGTCTTGCTAGAGTGTACGGATTAGATTTTTGAGTTTTCTATGTGTCTTTAACAATTGCTGTGTATTTTTCGTGTCTTAGATTTTTTGTAAGTCGTGTGTTGTTGGGGTTTGGAAAAGTGTGGAAATGTAAAATGGTTAAATCATAAATCTTTCTAATTTCTTGATTGTTAAGTTCTGATATATGTGTTGTGTAGTAGTTTAAGTAGAGGTGTTATTTTGATGGATAACCTAGGAAATTGAATTTGGGTTTTAGATGGAAAGACTTTTAAGAAGCCCCGTCGTCCTTATGAGAAGGAACGATTGGATGCTGAGTTGAAGCTTGTTGGTGAGTATGGGCTTAGGTGCAAAAGGGAGCTTTGGAGGGTTCAGTATGCCTTGAGCCGTATCCGTAATGCTGCCAGGAATCTTCTCACCCTTGAGGAGAAGGACCCACGTCGTATTTTTGAAGGTGAAGCTCTTTTGAGGAGGATGAACAGGTATGGGCTGCTGGATGAGAGCCAGAACAAGCTCGATTATGTTCTTGCTCTCACTGTTGAGAACTTTCTTGAGCGTCGTCTTCAGACACTTGTGTTTAAGACTGGTATGGCGAAGTCTATTCACCATGCCAGAGTCCTGATTAGGCAAAGGCATATCAGGTATAATTTTTGGCTGCTTTATGTAATACATTTATATTGTTCTCTTCATTGCACTGATACCTGTTTTTTGTATAAGCCTATAAGATTATGTGTCCTGTTTTATACCTTTCTTATACTTTTCCGTGTAGTTATATCTGTTAGTCATGCTAGTTGGAGAACATGAACAATCAACGTATAGTGTATATATTCTCCTCAACTGGTTCCTGATTGTTAAACTGTTTTGATAGATGGCCAGCACTCTGTAAATTTAGTTACTTGAATATCTCTCTGTTTAGAAGATAAACTCTAGATGTGTGGTGTGGTCAGTAGATTTAAAGATCTTTCTGTAGTTCTGTCCCCCGCAGAGAAGAACCCTTTTGCTATTTGGATGTGCTGTAAAGTTAAGTGTGTGCCTTTGTGTGTATTGCTTGGCTTTTGCTGTATATCCTGAAAGTCTTTCTTTGGTTTAGGTCTTTAAGAAATGTACTAAGTTGTATGAGTTCCTGAGATGTTTAACTTCGCTGTAATAATCTTGTATTAGTAGTTTTGTTCCTGAGATATATAACTTCGCTGCTCTCCGACTCTCACTTCTAGATTTTGCCTAGCATATGAATTTGATATCTTTGATATTTTTTTTCATGTTATAAAAATGTACAAGGAAATAGGAAAAATGTAATTCTAAGCAAGACATGGCTGAGCTGCTTGTTTTTGGCACTTTTGTTTTAGACTTCAAACACTTATTTTTTGTGGATACTATAGGGTTGGAAGGCAGGTGGTGAATGTTCCCTCGTTCATGGTGAGGGTGGATTCCCAGAAGCATATTGACTTCTCACTTACGAGTCCCTTTGGTGGTGGCCGACCTGGCAGAGTTAAGCGAAGGAACCAGAAGGCTGCTTCAAAGAAAGCTAGTGGCGGAGATGGAGATGAAGAAGACGAAGATTAAGTTGTTAAGCTTGATATACTTCTCAATGCTTATGTTTGAAACATGGTTTACTGTTTTTCATCTTTGCTCGGTCCCAGAAATGTAGTTTGTTGCTTGAGAAGCTTTGGTTGTAGGATCTAAGTGCTCTTTCATTTTTAAGCTGGCTTGGCTGTTAACGACTTTTCTTACTATTTTTAGCAATATTTACTTGGATTTTTGGAATGTCTTGTTAATGCTAATGTTTGAAACATGGTTCCTATTTTGACGATTGTTATTTGTCGTAAGAAGTTTTGTTCTTTAGGAAGTTATGAGTGAATAGGCACTGAAAATTAGGTTTGACGATCATGGCAAAATTTGGGGTTTTGACTTTTGAGGAAGAATTTCATCTAAATAAAGTAATAAACGATTGTCATCGGAATAAACTGTCAACAAGTGAACAAAAATAATAATTTTAATGTAGATTATTAGAGGTTTTTGTTTCCATCAATCAGAATCGGTTTGTGTTTGAGAACGTTTTTTCACACTTGCTCCCCACAAGCATGTTGGTTGGGATGGGAAACTATTGTGGTCAAGGTCTAAGTCGCAAAGGACAGATGGAATTATAGTACAAAAACAGTTGTAAAAGGTCTATGCTGACTTTGATAAGTTGGCCACTTGATGTGGCTTGCTAACCTCCACACACACACACTCGCAATTCATTCATTTACATGTTTTTAACATTATTTAAATGTTTTTAACACACACTTGAATCAGATTGCCTGATTGTGGTGCAGGCGATTAGAAGTAAGGTCTCCATGAGGTCTTATATCTGATTAATAATAGAGGAGTGTCGTGGCATCTTGCAAAGCTTAAATAACATCAGCTTGTTTTTTGTAAAACGATTTGCTAATATGGTGGTCCATCAGTTGCCACGAGAATCATATTATTTGTCAGCTTGTAGTTTCGATAGGAGGTCTATTCCTAACTCAATTCGACATTGTATTTTCATGAATTTGAGAACGTAATAAAACCCCAGCTTTACGTTAAAAAAAACATTATTTGCCATGCTTTTAAGGTGTATTTAAAGTAAAGTTTTATAATTTATTTTTAATAAAAATTTAAACATTAAATTTTTATTTAGAAAAAAATTATAAAATTATAGTTTTAGCCGCCATAAAATGTTTCCCACGTTTTACAATTGAGGGGGACAGATTATAGGGCAGAGGAAGTATTATTTTACACTTCCGGTGGTCATTCTTTATTATTATTATTTTTTTCTTTTTTTGTATCCCATTTGCACTTACAAACAGGCTATTTAAAGGGTCAAAATTAATGTATTTTAACAACATACTATTTGAAGGATCAAAAATAATATATTGACATTAATTAATTTTATCCTTTGTATTTCATGCACAAGTTTGATCACAATAATATTACAAAAAAGAAATTAAATAAAACAAATTATAGAAATATGATTTTTAGGTCCCTGGAAATGGTAGAAAAATACAAATTTATATAAATTTAACAAAGAGCCATTTTCATAAAGTGTTATTTACAATTGCTACCAAACTATTTAACTATAAAAGAAAATAAAAATGAATTTTGGTTTATGAAAGTAGCATTTTCATGCCCTGAAAGTGACAAAAAATTTAGATTTTTTTTTTTTGTCAACAAAGGAGTGGTTGAGGTCTTGGCTTCTCTAAGAGAGGTCAAGAGTCGACTCTTGGCATCTGTTTAATTAGCAAAATTTTTTTTTAGAATTTTTAAGTTTAATTAAGTTTATTTTTAAATTACAAATTTGAATTGCAGACAAGGTATTTGAAGGGTCAAAAAAATACATTATGACATCAATTATTTTTATCATTTTTTTTTGAATAAAAGACAAACTTCATTACTCAGAAATATCATACAAAAGAGACTCCAACACCAGACCTGAAGGAGCCGTTAACACAACTTGACAATGACGCGAACATGATATTTTAGCTACTAAATGAGCGACCATATTCACTTGTCGTTTAACAAAAGAAACTGAGACCCCTGGTTTAACATCTAAAATAGACCGGCATGCACTTAAGACATGACCAACTTCCAGAATGTTATCTTGAGGACTCTGTAAAGCACGAACAGCAAGCAAGGAGTCAGACTCTAAATCCACTCTATCATAGCCCAAAGACACCAACCATTTAAGCCCTTCAAGTATAGCAAGAGCCTCCGCCTCAAGAACTGTAGGAACCATATCAGCACAAATTGTTTTCCCTACCACAAACGAACCTGAGTGATCACGAAATACTAATCCCATGGAAAACGACGATGCTCCTGGAGAGACTGCAGCATTTACATTCAGCTTGAGAACTCCAACCTCTGGTTTTTTCCACCTGGCAATGACAAGACGATCACCATTGTTGCTACTGGACTGCTGCACAAAACGCTTCTCCTTAGCTTTCTTCCACTCAGAGATAGACTTTGCACTCCATTCTATTGCTATATCAGTCGTGACCACTTTGTTTTCCCAAACTTTCTTGTTACGAAAGAACCAAACTCCCCAGAAAACCTTAGCAATATTCACAGCTTCAGCCACTGGGATTACCCCAAGCTTAGTGATCATCCAAGATGGAATATATTCCTCAATCGACAAATCATAAGAGACTCCTGTGTACTGCCAGCATGCCATGGCAAAAGGGCAAGTAAAAAAGAGATGATACAAATCTTCAACCCCTGAACTACACATAGGGCAATCGAGGGCCAGATTCACACCCTTACTGCTCAATCTGCTCTTCACGGGGAGATTATTCCTGCAAATCCTCCAAAGAAAAACCTTAATTTTATGCGGTAATTCTAACTTCCACAGTTTACTCCAACCACTTGTCTGAGGAACAGAGCCAGTGCCCACATTTTGAGTATGCCACAGTTGATAACCAGTTTTTACTGAATACTTTCCATTTGTTGTCCTTGACCAAGCCAAACGATCCACAGCTGTAACATCAGGTATCCGGGTTGCCAATATCAGCTTAGCATCCTCCTCGGAGAAGATACTCTTAACTTTATGCTCATCCCAAACTCTTCTGTTCTCCAAGAATAACTGTTTCACTACAGTGATACTGTCATCATATTCCCTCGACTGATCAACTTTGAAATTATGTTTACCAGCAAGCCAAGGATCCTGAGTACATTTGATCAACTCCCCATCGCCTAAGACCCATCTATAACCCTGCAAAACTTCATTCCTTGCCGTAACAATCCCTTGCCATATAAAACTAGAACCTGGTTTCGCCTTAGCATCTAATATGTGAGAGTCTGGGAAATATTTTGCTTTATAAAATCGAGCCACCAAAGACTGAGGGTTCTGAATAAACTTCCAAGTATGTTTAGCCATAAGAGCAACATTGTACCCATACAAATTACGAAAGGCCAATCCTCCTTGACATTTTGACATACCTAAACCATCCCACTTAATCCAGTTAATCCCCCTCCTATCCGTAGACCCCGATTGCCACCAATATTTATTCATCATCACCTCCATTTCATTGCACATAGACCTGGGAAGTAAGAAAGAAGACATGCAATACGAAGGTATAGCTGTTGCAACATTATTAATCAACACAACTTTACCTGCACGAGAGATTTTTTTAGATTTCCATCCTTGCAACCTCTTCCACAACCTATCCTTCACAAAACCAAAAACTCGTTTCTTTGACCTACCCACCAGAGAGGGCAGTCCTAGATACATACTGTTCTTCAAATCGTTACTGACTCCCAACATAGATGATATTTCCATCTGCTTATCTAGCTTGACATTTGAACTAAAACAGATACCAGATTTTTGGAAATTTATGGACTGACCCGAGGCCCTTGCATAATCCTCCAGAATGGCTTTAATAACTCCTGCTTCATTAGTATTAGCACGAAAAAACAAGAAAGAATCGTCAGCAAACAAAATGTGCGAGACAACTGGAGCTGAGCTACTGACTTTAATTCCATGGATTGCCTCTTCAGAGACAGCTTTGTTCAAAGCAAGTGACAAGCCTTCAACACAGAAAAGAAAAAAGATAGGGAGAAAGAGGGTCTCCCTGTCTTATCCCTCTTGATGGAACAATAGGACCTATCGATGCTCCATTGAAACAAATGTCATATGAAACAGTTGTCACACACATCATCATCCAGGTAACCCATCGCGTACAAAATCGCATTAATTTCATTCGTTCCCTCAAATACCCCCAGTCAACTCTGTCATAAGCTTTCGAAATGTCCAACTTAAGAGCCACATCACCCTCACCACCCCCATTTGTTTTTTTCATATGATGAATAAGTTCGAAAGCAATTAGAACATTGTCATTTATACTTCTATCAGGTACAAAAGCAGCCTGATTTTCTGTAATCACCCTGGGCAGAATGCGTTTTAACCGGTTTGCCAAAACCTTAGAAAGAATCTTGTATAAAACATTGCACAAGGCAATGGGACGGAGATCCTTCATTCGACACGCATTCTCTTTTTTGGGAATAAGAACGACGTTAGTATCGTTCAGATTTGCTGGGAAAGAGCATGAACCCAACCAATCCTTGCAACAAGTGTACACTTCTTTACCCAAAACAGGCCAAAACTGTTGAAAAAAAGCAGGGTTTAACCCATCCGGACCACTCGCTTTATCCGGGTGCATTTGCTTAACTGCAGTGGTGAACTCTGCAAAAGTTAACTCCGCTGTTAACATTTGATTATGAGCATCAGAAACACATCTCTGGTCCTCATCAAATTGCAAGCTCGAACATTCCTGTTCCCCTCTAAAGATATCCAAATAATAGTCTTTGACTACATTGCACATCCCTTCTTTGTCAGCCACCTGAGCGCCCTCATCAGTTTCCAGATAGGATATATGATTTGTCTTCTTACGAGTAGAAGCTGATGCATGAAAAAATTTCGTATTGGCGTCTCCCTTAGTCAGCCAAAAGACCTTGGCCCTCTGCTTCCAGTAAATTTCTTCGTGGAGTAATAATTCATTCAGCCTTTCCTTTTCCTCAAAATACAATTTAACTCCATCACTATCAACTCGATCCACCAGCTTAGATAGTAACTCTTTCTTTTTCTTAACTTTGTCTCGAAATTTATGGAAGAAATTCCTTCCCCATCGAGCCATGAAACTAGACACAGATAACAACTTGGGAAGGATATGCACAGCGGGAAGAGTTAGCCAAAAATCTGTTACATCTTTATGAAACCCTGGCTCTTGAAGCCATGTATTCTCAAACCGAAAGCGGAACTGCTTGCTAGAGAAAGACACATTGAATAGGTCTAAAAAGATAGGGTCGTGATCAGACACAGTTGTATGAAATACTGACAACTTACTCAAAGGAAACAAATGAAGCCAAGCACGAGTTGAAAATGCTCTGTCCAACCTTTCTTTCACCCAATCATTGGTACCTCTTGATTTCTCCCACGTAAACTTGCCACCATGAAGATCAAGCTCGACTAGCAGAGAATCATCAACAGCAGATTGAAAGCCATTCATAAGAGATTGAGCATGAGGAGTACCTCCCCACTTATCAGTTGCAACTAAAAGGTCATTAAAGTCACCAACAATCGCCCAAGGAAGCTGAGCCATTCCAGCTAACACCCGAATAAGATCCCAAGAATTCTTCCTACGAGTTCTCTCAGGAAAACCATAAAAACAAGACAAGGACCAAACAACAACACCATTACTCAGAAAATTAACATTAATATGATTTCTAGAATACCCTGTGATCTCACAGTTCACATTATGCTTCCAGAAAATCACCAAACCACCACTTCGCCCAATTCTATCTACAGAAAAACACTGAGAAAAACCAAACTTTATACGCAACTCTTCAATCTTATTAGCAAAAGAAACTGTTTCAGACAAGAATAAAAAATCAGGTTTGTGAGCCTTAACCAGGTCACCTAAAACACGAACTGTGCGAGGGGAACCCAACCCTCGACAGTTCCAACTGAGGACATTCATTGCGTATGGCTAGCTTGCATGGCAAGCTTAGCCAAATCAGGATTAACAGAAGCTGGACAATCAGAGCTAGAAAGCCCAGTTTCAGAGTATACGTTTCCTTTACTACTTTCTATTTCCATATATATATCCCCCTCTGGGCCTCTTCTTCTTTTGTTACGTTCATCAATATTAAGCCCACTTAATTCCTCCTCTGAAGGCCCACTATGATTTTTCAAATTGACCGCCAAAATGCCCTTATCTCTAATACTGGTCTTATCATTCAAATTTGCACTTTTAACAAATAAAGGATTGCTAATATCTCGCCCATAGAATTCACCATGACCCATCTGTTTACCAACTTCCCCCGAAAACTGCTGCTCATAATTTGAACTTCCGATATTCACTCCCCAATCTACATCCCTTTCATCACGGAGAAATTTACTCCGGTTTTGCCCCGCCGCCCTCCTTGCCGGAGCTCTAAGCCAAGCCCCCCATTCCCTTATCCCGTCCTTGTCTGCCACACTCAATTTCTTGCCGCAAAAGCATTCAGTGTGCGTCACAAGGCCACAAACAAAGCAAAAATCCCCCAATCTCTCATACTTGCATTGAACAATACACTCCGAGCCATTTTTCCTACATATCTTTTTCTTTCGTTTTAGAGGCTGCCTCACATCGACACTTACTTTGATACGCATACAGTCACGCCAAATGCTGGAGTTGTTGTTGGGATCATATGAAACAAAAGACCCAAAGAAATTACCCAACTGTGTCCCAGCCGCCTCTGTCATTAATCCTGAAGGAACACCATACAATTGGATCCAGAACTGCAATTTGAACAGAGGAACCTCCAATGGATCCTCCCCAACACCAATCTTACCAATGACAAGCATGACATTATCAAAAGTCCAGGGTCCTACATTTAACACCCATTCCAAATCGTCAATATGATAGAATTGAAACAGATATATACCTGGTTTCAAATCCTTAATGTTGATTCCCCTTGCTGGTCGCCAAATGTCTGCCAGTTTAGACTTCATCGCCCTTACATTCAAGCTTCTCTCCGTTAAGAATCGACCCACCAAGCATAACTCGAACTTATTAGAACTATCCTCTGCCTCCTCATCAAACACGAGTTCTGTGTTCTCCTCATCCTCAATCCCCATTTCTGCCAATCTATCGTTGATTTCTTCAACCCTCGCCATTACCAAAACTCTCACACTCTTACTGATAAGAACGGAGAGAACAACAAAACTCTCACTTCATAGGAGAGAAAAAAAGATCCAAGTACAATAGCAAAACAAATACAATAGCAAAACTTTCAGTTGGTTATCAATCCATTTTTATCATTTTTGTTTCATGCACAACTTTGATCACAATGCTTTCACACCAATTTTGTTTTTGAAAAAAATAAATTATAGAGATAATTTTTAGGCCCCTGAAAATAGTAGAAAAGTACAAATTTTAAATAAGTTTAACCAAGATTCTTTTCACGGATAAAAGAAACATTTTTTAAATGATTTTTCTATTTTAGTTTTGTTGACAAATGCTACCATAATATTTAATTATAAAAGAAAAAAAATCTGAATTTTGGTTTATAAAAATAGCAATTTCATATCTGAAAATGGTGCTAAATTTATAATTTTTAGTTTAATTTCATTTTTAATTTCAATTTTTAAATTGCAAACATGCTATCTGAAGGGTAAAAAAAAAATATTTTAACATCAATTATTTTTATCATTTTTATTTCATGCACTACTTTGATCGCAATACTTTTACAAAAAAAAATAATTTCAAAATATAAATTATAGAGATATGATTTTTAGGCTCCTGGAAATGGTTGAAAAATACAAATTTTATATAAGTTTAACGAAAAGCCATTTTCACATATAAAATAAACATATTTTTACACGATTTTATTTTACTTTGGTTTACAGATGCTATCATAATATTTAAGTATAAAAGAAAAAAATTGAATTCTAGTTTATCAAAACTTTAAAAAACGTTAAAAAAAACTATAAAAATAAATGATGATCTATAAGTTTTTAATGTATTACTAGTTAAAAAATTAAATACTAATTTATAATTATTAATGTACCACAAATTGAAAAATATTAAACATTAATCTGTAATAAATTAACATACTGTTAATCTAAAATATGTGTTCAGTCATTTTCTGACCATAACATAATTCCACATTTAACTTTTTTTAATTTGTGATTTATATGACATAAAATTTTATTATGGAATAAATGTTGAAATTTGTTAACGTTTTTTTAACATTTTGATTAACAGAAGGGCATAATTAGGGTAATCAGTTACTTTAAGGGTGCCAATCCTAAGTCCAAAACACGAAATGACACCATCTGGAAAAGCCAATTCCAGAAGGGCACCAACGAGAATTTTCCCAATTTATAATTTTTAAGTTAAATTTATGTTCATTTTAAATTTTAATTTTTAAATTAAAAAAATGCTTTTTTAAGTGCCAAAAAATATATTTAGACATCAATTATTTTTATTTTTTTTCCTTTCATACACAACTTTGATCACAATGCTTTTACGCAAAAAGAAAAATATGAAAATATAAATTATAGAGATACCATTTTTAGCCTCCTAAAAATGGTAGAAAAATACAAATTTAATATAAGTTTAACGAAGAGCCATTTTCGTAGGTAAAAGAAACATATTTCTACACGAATTTTCTTGGGTGAGTGCCCTTTTTACCCACTTTTCCCCTACCCATTGTCCAAAATACCCACATTTCAAAACAGCGCCCAGAATGCCCACTGGACACGCTACTGCGTGTAGCGCGTCGCTTGTTGCGCCTACACAGACAGCGTGTTACATGGTCACGCCTTTACAACCGGCGTGTATGAAGCTGGATACGCAACTTGTAATAGCGTATCACATGACACGCCGTTTCAAACGGCGTGGCTTACGTCATCTCATAGCTCACCTCGCCTGGCGACAATGGCGATTCAGATCGGAATTTTTCGATCAATCCGTCCTTTCTCAGACGTCACTATCCCATCACATAGTACATACCATTCGATTCACCTCTAAAATCTCTACAACCCTATGCTAGTGATTTTTAATTTGTAATGCCGGATTTCGAAAACCCAAATTATATTTCCGTCGAGGTCAGTGTTTCCGGCAAGCTTAGTTGATGCCCCTGCGGGGCCAGAATCTGAAATCAGTTTATGGGAAAAGGAAGAGGAAGATGTGATGAACACGTTGACGTGCTTTGGAGGGTGGGAGATGATGTGTTGAAGGAGATCGAAGGAGTCGACAAGAATTGCCCAAAGTCGCCGGTTGGTAGCTCTGAATTTTCTGGCGAGTCCCGATGTTTTCTGGCGGCTACAGTGCAGCGCGGTTGCGCCGTTGCAAACGGCGTGACCCGTGGGTATTTTGGGCGGAATTTTCAGAAATGGGTATTTTGGTCAGTGGGTAGGGGAAAAGTGGATATTTTGGGCATTCTTTCAATTTTCTTTTGTTTTTTTAGTTTGGTTAACAGATGCTACCATAATATTTAGGGATAGTTTCAAAACTACCCATGTCAACTATTAGATTTTTAAATATATACTACCAATCTTTCTAAAATTCTAAAAATACCGACCTTGTTTTCAAAATTCCAAAAATACTACCTTTCTCAGTTGCAACTTTTGCAACCTCATTTGCAACTTTGATGCTACAAATTTCTGATTGCAAGTTCCGGGGTTCAGATGTCATTTTCGACCAATTTTTTGGAATATATATATATATATATATATATATATATATTAGATTCCAAAAAAGTGATCAAAAATACTGAAAACTGCATATTTTAGAAAACTAGAAAAAATGGAAATTGTAAGTTGCAACTTCCAGTTTTCAGTTGCAACCTTTGCAAACTCATTTGCAACCTCCTTTGCAACCTTTGCAACCTCATTTGTAACTTCAGGGCGGCGCCGGCCGTGTGCCTTTGCAACCTCCTTTGCAACCTCATTTGTAACTTCAGGGCGGCGCCAGCCGTGTGCCTTTGCAACCTCCTTTGCAACCTTTGCAACCTCATTTGTAACTTCAGGACGGCGCTAGCCGTGTGCCTTTGCAACCTCCTTTGCAACCTCCGTTGCAACCTTTGCAACCTCAGTCGAAAGGCACACGGCTGACGCCGCCCTAGGTTACAAATGAGGTTGCAAAGGTTGCAAATAAGGTCGCAAAGGTTGCAAAGGCACACGGCTGGCGCCGCCCTAAAGTTACAAATGAGGTTGCAAATGAGGTTGTAAAGGTTGCAAATGAGGTTGCAAATGTTGCAACTGAAAACTGGAAGTTGCAACTTACAGTTTCCAATTTTTCCAGTTTTCAAAAATATGCATTTTTTAGCATTTTTGACCACTTTTTTGAAATCTAATATATATATATATAAGGTTGCATATGAGGTTATATTAGGAAAGATAGTATTTTTGAAAAATTGATTCTATAAAAACAAAGGTGGTAGTATTTTTGTAAAAGTAAAAGTATAGAATTGAAAAAGGAAGTTAATGATAGTAAAAATGTAAAAGAAAGTTAAAAACATATTTATTTTTGTAAATAACCCTAATATTTAACTATAAAAGAAAAAAAAATTAAATTTGGTTTATAAAAATAGCATTTTCATGCCCCTGAAAATGGTGTTAAATTTATAATTTTTGAGTTAAATTTATTTCATTTTTAATTTTAATTTTTAAATTGCAAACATGCTATTTGAGGGGCCAAAAAAAAAAATATTTTGATGTCAATTATTTTTGTCATTTTTGTTTCATGCACAAGTTTGATCACAATACTTTTACATCAAATTTTTTTTCCAAAAAAAAATCAGTTATAGAGATATGATTTTTAGGCTCCTGAAAATGGAAGAAATATACAAATTTTATATAATTTTAATGAGAAACCTTTTTCGCGGATAAAAGAAACATATTTTTACAATATTTTTTTAAATTTTTTTTAGCTTTATGTGCATATGCTACCATAATTTAACAATAAAAGAAAAAAAACTGAATTTAAATTTATAAAAATAGCGTTTTCATGCTCCTGGTGTTAAAATAACTTCCTGGATCATCTTGACAACCAACCCTTACTACCACACTCACCCATTGCCTTGGAATAAAAATACCGAAGGATGGTACCAAGAGAATAAGTTTACAGCAAAGTACGTAAATATGTTTTTAGCTCTAATTCACCAAAAATAGCATCAGAGTCTTATTTAACCTAAACATATAGCTTATTAAATGAGACCTAATCAGAGTCTATTACCAAAAAGTAGGTGTGAAAAATGATCCGGGTGATATCGGGTATACCCTTGCTCAGGTCTCAGATCATTTTACTTTTATCGTGTCCAGATTTGGGATCGGTATCATTTAATTCGGATATGATCCGATTCCGAGTATTGAGGTCCGAATCCAAACCGAATATATCATATTTCCTTTTTTCTAACCGGGTAATTTGTGATCCATCGAATACGAGTCAAATATGATCCAGCAACATTAGTATCATTTTTATTTAAACTATATAAATAATCATTTAATCATTTTTATTTGTATTAATATGTTAATTGTTAAAGTTTGAACAGCAACTTTCACTCCAGTTGCATAATATTTTAGTTGCTAGTGTATTTTAGTTCTTTGATAATCAACAAACTGAATACTATTCAGTTTTATGGATATGAGCCTGGTTCGGGTATTATGGATATGAACCTGGTTCAGGTATGGTTCGTTTTATAAAAATAATATGATACCGGATATGGGCGGGTAGGATAATTCTCAGATTCGGGATCATATTTTATTCGGGTTCAAAATTTCCGCAAGATCCGTATCGTTTACAAAACGAATCTGAGACATGTATCATATTTTCGAGCCGGATATAAGCCGAGATACCGGATAGTCAGGATCAGTTTTCAGCCCTACTAAAAAGTGTGACCTCTAAGTCACAACCTCAAAGGAATTAGCTTTCTACAAGGAAGGATCTTGAATCTCATTCATGGAGACAACTTGCACACCAAATCAACCAAGCCTAATCCAACTCTTATACTCTCAACATCTATAAAAAGAGACTCATCCCTCATCCATAAAAATATGTTTTTGGCTCCAATTATCACACGTCTTTCTTCTTGACTCGAATGTCGCCCGTGCGATGCCTAGCTAGTGCCCAGCGAAGCCAAGCTAGCGCTTATAACTAGTTAGCACTTCCGTTCCGCCCAACCGTCACCTGCACCAAGGTTAGATCTACAATGGATAGATAATAATATGCACTCAAGCACCTGACTCATAATCATCTAGCTTAGCTCTGCTAACGCTCTCTTGATACACATGCATCTTATGAAGGCAAATTCAGTCACGAAAATACGAGAACAACCATTAAAACTCGAAGCTCATAAATCGTAATATTGAAAAAATCCTAATTTTTATTTCAGAATATTTGGCACCATCTGTGGAAAGGAGATAACAGCCATGGCAAGAACATGTCGAAGTTAGGTTGATGAACCACTAACCACCTCTCCAGTTCCAACAACCACCGTAGGCACTCAATCCATCGCCACTACCTTTGTTATAGGGATGGATCAAAGCACTCAAGTCCCGAGTCCCTTACCTCAAGGGACGAATCCCCTGATAACATGGATTCAAGTTAAGGGCTTTCATCCCTTAGAGACAAATCAAGATTTCTTTAACCAAGGAATAAATCTATTCCAGATGATAGTCTTGCCTTTATTGCTAACGCACCACTAGAGGAGCAACTGATCTCTACCACCGTGTTTCCTTTGCGCATGAATCAAAACCCCACCTATGGGTTACCCCCACTCCCAACTGCTGGATGAAGAAGATAACCGTACCAAACCCATGAGCCGTATAAACCTTAGTAGATTCAAGGCTTGAGCCCGATCCCAGAAGAAGTTCAAGATTTTTTGGTCCCTATACCGAGGATGGCTGATCATTTACTGATGAGGATGAGGACATTCCTCCAAGAAGTAAACATCTAGGTAAAGAGACTGTTGGAGGTGATGGACATACCCAAGGATCGTTGAAGAGGAATCCTTGAACTCTTGAAGAAAGGATATTGGCTCATGAAGCACATATCCAGAAGTTGAAACAGGATTTAAAAAGGCAGAAGCAACATAACAAAATTGCCTGCATTCTTAAAGGCCTAAAGCTACTCTTGTAATTCCCTTGGATCGAGCTCCGAGAAGGACTAGAAGGGCTGATATCAAGGAATTTTAAGATGCCCATAATCAAAATCTATAATTCTATAATGGAGCTGGATATCCCGCGAATCATGTGAGGACCTTTTTGAATACACTGATGCTGTAACCTGTGAATGATGCAATTAAGTGTAGGACATTTTCTAAAACCCTGAGGGGGAATAGCGCAATGATGGTATAATCGGCTTCCTCCAACTAAATTGGTTCCTTCAAAGACCTAAGTAAAGCGTTCATCGATCAGTTTATAAATGAAGGGTGCATGAGAAGAGTTTTGCATCTCTTATGAACTTGGAGCAGAGGAAGAATGAATCTTTGAGGGACAATTTAAACCATTTCACTATGGAAGCCATAAAGGTTCCAAATATGGATGACAAAGATGTTATGATATCCTTACAACAAGGAAGCACATATGTCTTTTTCAAGATGTCATTGACCCACCACCACCCCTCGAAAAATATGCTGATGTTGTAAGATAGGGTTGGGAAACACATCAAAGCTGAGGAGAGCATGAACAAAAGCATACCCCTAGTATGAGGCAATGGAAGCAACAAGATACAAAAATTGGAGCAGGAGTACGATGCTAAGGATAAGTATCCCCGAGATAGCAAAGACTCCGATTTAGCTCTAAAGAAAGAAAAACCTAGTAAAGGTTTATTGACTATGCAAGGCTGAATACGACAAGGAGTCAGATCCTGATGGACATTGAAAGGGATAAAGAGCTCCGATGGTCGAAACCACTTAGCACTGATACTAAGAAGCAAAATAATAATAAGTACTATAGGTTTTACAAGGATGTGGGGGCATGACACTGATGATTGTAGGAAATTAAAAGATGAGATCGAGTTTTTGATCCAGAGAAAAAAATTGAGTACGTTCACTAAAGATGCTGATCGAAGTAATACAAGGCAAAATTATGATAGGAGGGATGACGGCCGTGATAGAAACCCTCAACCTAGGGGGGCCGGTTATAAACATGATATAAAATGAGTGAAGTTTTCGCATGATGACCCGCTGGTCATAAATTCATAATACATGTAATAGGCAACTCTTAATAGAAGCGAGTCTTGATGGACAATGGAGTTTATACTGACATCTTATTTCACGATGCATTCTTGAAGATAATGTTTAATGACTAACAATCAACCACCTCAAATATGCTCAAATATGGGTTAAATGAAGTAAAGTCGAAGGTAGAAGAACAATTCAGATACCCAGACAATTGGACAAGAGCCTAGGGAATCCATACAAATGCTAAAGATTCTGGTCATCAAATCGACTTCTATGTATAACGCAATCCTTGAAAGGACGAGCTTGCATTCCTTCAAGCGAGTTTCTTTAACTTATTACTTAAAAATCAAATTCCTTATGAGGAATAGAGTACGTAAAGAGAAAGGCAATCAGAAGATGCCTAGGTGTAGCCATGTTGAGGCTAACGGAGTCGGGGGACAAATTCTCCTAATTGAGAATATGGATGTCAAACAAGACGAGGATTGGTGAGGAAAGCCAGCTGAGGATTTGGTCCTTGTCCCTTTGGTTTCTAAAAAACCAAACAAGGTTACATACATTAGGACATCACTGAATGAGCCTCTAAAGGGTAGATTGATCACACTCTTATAAGAGAATAATGACATGTTCTCTTGGATAGAAGCTGACTTGCCATGGATTGATCCCTAACTTAACACCTACAAGTTGAATGTAGATCTAGATAGGTTGTAATGAAGCAAAAGAAGAGGGACTTTGCCCCCGAGAGGCATGAATCCATAAAATAAGAAGTAGACAAGCTATCAGAAGCTACGTTCATTGAGAAAATTCAATTTCCCAAATGGTTGGCTAACCTGGTGATGGTCAAGAAAGTCAATGGTAAGTGTAATAACATACTTGAATGATGTATATCCTAATGATTGTTTCCCCTCTATCAAGGATTAATACATTGATAGATGCTATATGTGGACCGAGATGATGAGATTCATGGATGAATTCAGTGGCAACAAAAAAATCAAGATGCACAAGGATGACATCCCAAAGGTATCATTTCTAACTAATTTTAATGTATATTGCTACCTTGATGGCTTTTGGACTAAATAAAGCAGGATCAACTTGACAAAGGCTAGTGTCTCAAGATATTTGAACATCTCACTAGAAAGACCATGGAGGTCTATGTCGATGACATGTTAGTCAAGAGCCTCGATAGGGCATATCACATAGAGCACCTTCGGGAGGCATTTGAAGTGTTGAGACACCACAAAATGATGTTCAGTCTTGCTAAGTGTGACTATGGTGTAGGATCCAGAAAGTTCTTGGATCTTATGGTTTCATGAAGGATATACAAAAGCTAACATGAAAGGTTGTTGCCCTGGGGATATTCATCTCCAAATCCGGCGATACGTGCTTACCATTCTCCAAATTGTTGAAGAAGGTGAAAGATTTTGAATGAACTGATGAAAGCCAAATAGCCTTTCAGGAATTAAAGAAGTACATGGCTGAAACACCACTGTTGGCAAAGCTAAGCCCTGGTAAAACATTCTGCTTGTACTCGCTAGTCTTTCATAAAGCATTGAGTGTTGTTCTTGTGAAAGAGGAAGCTAAGTTTCAGAAACCCATCTACTACATAAGCAAAGTCTTGCAGGGGATTGAATTACTTCATCATTGAGAAGTTTACTCTAGCCTTGATAATGGCTTCGAGAAAGTTAGGCGCACAAAATTGAAGTCTTGATAGACCAGCCATTGAGAGGCATAATGCATATCCCCAAGGCTAGTGGGATTTTGATTAAATGGTCGATTGAGTTTGGTGAGTTTGACATCAAGTATAAGCCTCGAACCAGGATAACAGCCCAGGCACTAGAGAACTTCGTGGTTGAATGCAACGTTGATAACCAAGAAGTCGTGTGGAATAGGAGAAGTAAAGAGTGAGAAAAGAAGGATGAGAAAATGGTACTTAAAAAGTATTGGGTGCTCTATTTTATTGGGAATCAAAAACAAAATCGAGTGGAGCAGGCTTAGTCTTGCAGACATCTGATGGATTTATGAAAAAATTTGCTTTAAATTTGGATTTTCCAACGAAGTTGAGTACGAAGCCTTGATAGCCAGACTTCACTTGACTGGAGCCCTGAGGGTCAAAAATCTCAAAGTCTGTGGAGACTCAAGGCTAGTGGTTTCACAAGTCATTGGAGAGTATGAAGCAAAAGAGGAAACTTTGGCAAACCTATTTGAAGCTTGTGAAAGTAATAATGACTAAGTTTGACGAATGCTCTATGGAGCACAATAATTATTATTGTTTTAAATCTTTCTCACTTAGTTATAACTAGTTTCACAAAAACCCAAAACTTGATTAATTGTTTGCACTAACTGTTAAGATTCTCAACAATTTATTGCAACTATATGTGTCAACACAGTCTTTTCCAGAATAAATTCTATTTTTAGAGAGATTACTTGAGATCATATGCACTAGTGAGGGTTGACGTTGTCAATCGACCAAACAGAAACACTAATTATCGTGTAATTCTCATGTCATGTTTTCATATCATGTATGAAACTACCAATATTCAACCTCGTTAAAATTTTGGTAGAAAATTTTATAAATATCATTCCTCACAAACTTGCTAACTCATTACCATTTTATTTTTTAAAAAATGAAGATACTCGCACGGATATAAAAGTATATAATGGATTTCTTTTAAAGATTTACTTTAAAAAAATTGAAAGAATTTTCTTATACCAACTTTTCAATTTGTTTGTTAAAACTTTTGTTGCACATACGAAATTGTTAGATCTACTATTGAATATCTTACAAAATCTGAAGAAGATTTTTCAGAAAAAAGAAAATATCCCCCTCATGATTGTGTCAAATTATTGATCTTAAAATTTGAAAATAATATCTGACGATAGTTAAGTGAATCTAAATATACCTGATGGATATTTTTAATTTTTTTGTCAAATTATTTTAAAGTTATCTTGATTGTAATTTATACACTATCACCAATTTTGTTATTACTAAATCCTCTATAAAAATCACCTTATGCCTGTTATATATCACCTTATTACAATTTTCAGGATCTCCCATCAAGCTAGTAATTTTCCATTAATGGCTTCTTCATCATATTTTTTACCATCAGCCTCATCTGATCAGTCCCAGCTACAACGCATTCATACATATCTTTCTATGTATATTAGCCGCATTTGTTTGAAAACTAAAATAACTATCCCAGTACCACTCATTTGGGGAGCCACAAACACCCCAAATATAGCAACCCTAGACAATGAACAACCAAAGAAAATTCTTGATCGTATTATTTTGACAAACACTTCTGTTGATCCACTTCTTGTGATAGACGGAAGTTCTGCTGTTATTGATTCACTACTTCTTCATCTGAAAGGCATAACTGGGGAGCCTACCGCCTCCCGAGCTTTCATCGAGAGGTTGACAGTTGTTGACAAGATGATAGGTGAATGTATGGTATGCATGGATGAATATGGATGTGAGATCTTTAAAGAAATGCCATGCAAACATGTTTTTCATAGTAAATGTATTGAAAAATGGTTGAACATTCATGGCACTTGTCCAGTGTGTAGACAAAAGATGCCTTTTGATCAAAATGGTGGGGAGAAGCACAAGAGTAGAGAATTCAGATTGAATGTTTATTTTAGTGATGATTATTATGATATTAATAACGCTTATTATTACGATTCTGATGATGCTGATGAAGAGGATGATGAGCCTATTAACTTTGATGAATTATTGGATTATGTTGAGTCAAATTACTAGAAGTTTGGTGATGATTACATTGATGAACAATTAGATAATCCATATGATTGGGCATAAATAATATATGTTTCATTTCTACTTTATGATGTCCATTTTAAATTATAAATATTTTCATGGAATAAGAGAAGGTTCTGCAATTTTTTTATTTTCTTTTACATAATTTAAATGTACTTTTAAATAGAATTCAAATGTTTAGAATCATTGTCTTTTGATGTTTGATTGGTAACATTTCTAAAAAGTTTCGTTAGTAATTATACTAAAGTTTTTATTTAAATAGGATAAAAACGTAAATCTAATACAATTAAAGAAACTAAAAGCATATATGTGAAGTTTTCTCCACCTTGACCATTGCAATGTGGCATTAAATAACGACATCTTACCATATCTTTAAATGTTTTGAAAAAAAAATGATTAGAAATTTTTTATTCAATATGTAATGTGTAGTGAAGTTGGGTAGGTTCTAAAATCAGAAGTAGTGTCGGGTGTGCTCTAAAACTAATTTAAATCTAGCATAAATACCCGTGCAAGGCACGAGATGCTAGCTTAAATTATGTTTTAAAATTAAACCGTGTATGATCAATGTTATTTAAAATATAAAATTGATTTTCATAGAGTTTTGCTTGTTAATGGTATATGTAACTATTGTGTACTTATTTAAATATGTTCAAGTTTGTAATTTGGAAGCTAATATAAGTAGTACTGACAGCAATAATGTCAGTTTTTAATTTTATTGTGAATCATTGAATAAAATCTGAGTGTTCAATAGATGATGTATATGATATATAAGTTCCGCAACTCATATATTATACATGATGCTATGTATATATATTTTTGAATTACCTTCATAAATAATATACCATATATTATATATGATCCTTCTTTTCTTCAAAGGTCATATTTTAAATCGAACATTAGTTAATTTGTCTGTAAAATGTAATGTGTTATTTTTAGGAATCGTCTATTCAAGGCCAAATTTTTTGACTACCCGAAGAGTTTGATTGATAAATTATTGCATCTTGCGTAATAATATACAATTTTCATATTACGTTAACAACTCAATATTTTTATTCTAATATATTGTTAGATAGTATCCATAATATTAATTAAAAAATCATTTTATAACCCAATTATATATTTTTTGTGGTTCTTTAATCAATAAAAAGTCTAAATCTCATTTAAAACCCAATAATATTTAACCAATATTATTTCATATATCAAACACATACACATTATGTGTATGACCTAAAACATATGTAAAAGTGTGGCCTAGTGGTATGTGGATGCACAAGTTAACTTTATGGTCAAGTTTGATTTCCAATAGAAATGATTTTTTTATATATAAACAACAATGTATGGGTAAATTAGTCATTTAAAATTATGAATAAAATATCTCATGAATTTTATGTCTTGTTCGTGTATTATATATAAAATAGATTTTAGAAGTTAGCTTTACAATCAATTAATCTTACATATTTATTTTGTATGTTGTTTTAACGAAGAAGTTATGTATTTTTTCGTTTTAAAAAAATACATATGTTCCAACTATTTCTCATTCAAGTTGCACAAACGCATTCACATATTATGTGTATGATTTATGACATAAATGAATGGATAGTCTAGTATTATGATTGTGTCCAAATTTGTTATATAACCCAAGTTCAATCCCTACCAACCAAAAAATTCAATTCAAATTAAAAAAAAAATTATATTACAAAATTCCGTGCGTCGCACGGGTTTATGTAAAATAATTCATGAATATGTATAAATAGACTACATACTATATTTTATTAATTTATATATTAATGTACAAATAAAATCGTGACTACATATTGTTAATAAGTCTCAATGATCAAAATAGTAAATATTTAATATTCACGCAACACACACATCTATACTATCTTATAATAAGCGAAAGGAACATAGATCGTTATCCCTCATTTTTGGTTATCCCTCATTCACAATCATTAGATCTTCAATTCAAATAGATCATGACCGTTAGATACAACAATACCAAAAGTTGTTATATACAGAGGTATAAGGTTCGATTATGATCACTAACAACATATTAATTTATATTTACATTTAATACTAAAAATTATTATATACAAAGATGTAAGATTATTCTACAAAAACATATTAAAATTCATTATTTAAAAAAAACATATTAAAATTCATAGTTATAATATTATATTACACTATAAATAAATAATAGGAAATTAAAAGTAATCTAAGTTTTGCACGGGTTATAAGTTAGTATATATAATTGATTACACATGTTTATTATGCTCAAGTGTTATGAACATGTACAATTTAAAGATATAACCTAAGTTTAATTTAGCTCATAGTTATTTTTATATGTTTTGAAGTTAGACAAATGTATTATTGTTAAACAACATTCACATATTACGTGTATGATTTGAAAACACACGTGACAATGTGGCGGTAAGAGAATGCATAAGTTACTTGATAGATTCAAGTTCGATTCCCACAAACAACATTTTTTTAACAAATATTAAATATGGGGACAAATTAATCATTTCAATATATTAAAAAGTCTCACTAATTTTATCTTGTGTTGGTGTATCATATATATGATAAATACTTCAACTTTTTTTTATTATAGTTTGTAGTACATTTTTAAATTTTATGGAGTTAATTCAATTTATAATACAAAAATTTATTAGAAAAATATACGTGAAACAAGTAATAAAGGTCATAATGGAAAACAATTATCTACTAAAATGGCCTAAAATAATATTGGAAGATGATTTTTTCACTATCAAACTTTAATTAGTGATGTGATGATTATGTTATAATATCACTGTAGAATTATTTTCATGTCACTTTAAGTTGTAATTTAAAATCTTAATAATAAAACATTTTTTTTAAATATATATTTAGTTAATTAATTTATATTCAATGTACTATTTTGGGAAAAAAAGAGATTGCACATACGCCTTTTGAAGTATTATCTAAAATCTTAATAAAATAACTAATAAATATGTTTATTTTTATACGAAATTTTAAATCTCTGTAACACCCCCAAATCCGGGGTCAGGGATTTGGAGTAGTCACGAGCCATTTACTCCTTGTCTTACCTGTATTACTTGCAATGTACACAATTCAACTGTTTGTGACCCCACAATATATATATCACACACACATACACAGGTTAGAGTCTGAGAAACGACACAATACAATAATTGCGGAATAAATAATTTTTATTACAATACCCAAATGTCTCTTGAATCTGTCACTGATACAACTTCTAAGTAATGTTACATTACCAACTTAGCCTTCTGATGCTCACAATCCTCTCATACCATTCATAACTATACATAGGATGAATATCAAAAGCTGCCGCCTGATTCGACTGGTTCGTACTACTCTCGGGATCCCTGCTAGGAACTGATTATGGAAACGCTTTACGGGGTTTGTGTCGTCCCATTGGCATCCTGCTTTGCTGCTATATAATATATATATATATAAAACAATAGCAAGAGTGAGCGATACCTCGGCCTTCCGGTCGAAAAACAACGTCGATGGAATGAAAGTATGACATAATTCTGCCTTTAATTTAAACCCAGAATAAATAGCGGGTATAAGACAATAATTGTCCAAAATATCTTGATACTGAAATTATTCCCTTAACGGAATATATTCAAAATCAGTACTATCATAGTGCTTCAAATATCATTATCATAATATCTCTGCAAACTTTATTATTCATACTATGAACAAAGTTCTAGTATAATATAAAAGACAAAGTTATAAGGTAATTCAATATGACCTTTCTGTAAAATATATGCTATAAAAATATAAGCAAAATGTCAACATATAACTTAAAAGATGAAGTTATAAGGTGATCCTGTTGGGAATATTACACTAAACACAACAATGAGGCAGTGATATATATTAAACAAGAACAGGCAATTAACCAAATAACGAAACAAATCACGAAGACATAAACAAGAACGTAATCAGTAACTGTAATTAACAAAAAAAAATAAGAACACTTATCTCTCACAGTAGCTTTAGCCAAGACAACAAGAGAGAAAGAACACAGCTCCAAGCGCTTCAAGAAGCCTTGGTTGTTCTTGAAGAGAATATTGCCCCACTTACGTTGTGATTGGGTTGCAGCAATATCACTTCCAGGATAAAACAACACCGATCAATGGGTTCACAAATACACCAGTGATCAACAGCGACCAGCACCTCAGTTCGCCTAAGAACTATGTATTTCTCCTATATGTATCGTGAGAGAACAGAGAAAGAAGAATACAAATCGTGTTTCTATCCTTAGGACGTATCTCTTCCCTTTTCGTTTATTTTCTTCTGTATTGTATATATAATACCAAAATAAACGTAACTGATACTCCATAAAAGGAAAGTAAATATTCTGATTTAATTGCATTAACTGCATCAGGATTTATTTTCAGTTACATAAGCATCAGGATTTGGTCATCAGTAATATCAGGATTTGGTGTCCATCAGTATCAGGATTTAGTACTCATCAGGAACTGATATCCATCAGGATTTAGCCCATCAGTATTTGATGTCTAACCAAGTCCATCAGGATTTACTCCAAGTACTGATCCAAATTTCCATCAGGATTTAATCCAAATACTGATCCAAATTTTCAGTACTGTTGCAACAAATAAATCTGAAACCTGTTAAAATAAACCAATAATCAATTCTTCTTTCAACTCAATTTATTTATGGATTCCACTAAGAAAATGTCTTAGATCTAAACATGTAAGTTTAAGTCCTTATAACAAGGAACAACCTTCACTTGTTAGTTTCCGGAAATTACATCAAGAACATTTATAAATATGTCTCAAACTTTCCATTTTCTAACAATCCCCCACGAATCCATACAAAAATGCAAATACATATTTATCCTCATCATGACTTGTTTTTCAGAGTAGGTACCCTTCCGGGTTTGAACCCTCCTAAGTCCTCTACTTCGATGGCTACCGGATTCAGATGGAATGTTTCACCTTGAATCTTTATCTGTTTGGTGTAACCACACTCCATAGACGACGACAAGTCAAAAGCTATGGTGCTAATCTACGGCTTTGAGACGTTAATGGTCATGTCTCGATCCTGTTCGTCGAATGCTTCAAGGAATAACCCTTTCCTCTAATTGCGACCACACAATTACATTCGCTTAGCTGGGCATCTCCAGAGATGTACTGCTAGCATCTAGTCATATGACTTGACCCCATTCAGAGTTCAAATAACTCTTGCTATTCTGGTAGTTACAGTACCTTATAGGTTTACAGGGGATAGACTCCAGATACGTGAGTATCAATCTATGTAGTTAAAGGTACAACCAATTCACCCTTACAACTTGTTATTACCACATTGAATACACTTTCGAGGGATCTCCTCTCATGTGCATTGGGTTCCCGCTGTAGATGAATTATTCTGGGCTATCAGTCCCATCACCAACCTAGACTTAAGGACTACAGCATGCTCAAGCCCCTTAGTCAAAGGATCAGCTAGGTTTTCTTGAGTTCCAACAAACTCAACAGCAATAATCCTTTCAGACATTAGACCCCTTATAGACTTCAGTCTAACTTGGATATGTCTCTTTGTTTTCACATTATACTTCTTGCTGTTTATCTTGTCGATAGTTGTACGGCTATCACAATGAACAGTAAAAGCAGGAAGTGGACGACTTACTACAGGTAACATTGACATAATTCCATGTAACCATTCAGCCTCAGTCCCCGTGGCATCTAATGCACACAACTCAGCCTCAAAAGTAGACCGAGTTATAACAGTCTGTCTAGAAGACTTCCAAGATACTGCTCCACCCGCTAGGGTAAACAAGTATCCAGTCACTCTATTGGAACCAGACTTCTTAGCTATCCAACTTGCATCACTATATCCCTCTAGCACTCCAGGAAACCTCCTGTAATGCAGACCAAGATATATGGTGCCTTTTAGATATCTAAGCACTCTATCAAGAGCATCCCAATGAGTCTTGTTTGGACAGCTTGTATATCTTGCTAACTTAGACACTGAATATGAAATATCTGGCCTAGTACCATTAGCAAGATACTGCAAACTCCCAATAATCTGAGAATATCTTAACTGAGACACAGGTACTCCTGAACTATTCTTGACAAGGGCAATTTTAGGATCATACGGAGTACTTGCAATTCTACAATTTGAATAACCATACTTCTCAAGTATAGATTTCTCTATAGAATGAGATTGTGACAAGATTATTCCATCAGTTGACCGAGTCAACTTAATACCAAGAATCACACTAGCGTCTCCCATATCCTTCATTTCAAAATGCCTTTTCAAGAACCTTTTTGTCTTGTTAATAATCTCAATATTGGTTCCAAACAACAAAATATCATCCACATACAGGCACACAGTAATGCATTCATTTCCTTTAACCATGTAATAGACACACTTGTCACTTTCATTAACTACAAATTCTGACTCTAAAACAGTTTCATCAAACTTTTTATGCCAGTCTTTTGGAGCTTGTTTTAAGCCATATATAGACTTGATTAACTTACATACTTTCCTTTCATTACCAGAGGCAACAAATCCCTCAGGCTGATCCATATAAATCTCTTCTTCAAGTTCACCATGAAGAAAAGCTGTCTTTACATCCATTTGATGGATGATAAGACCGTGTACAGAAGCCAATGCTATAAGCATTCGGATTGTTGTCATTCTAGCAACTGGAGAGTATGTGTCAAAGTAATCAATGCCTTCCTTTTGCTTAAAGCCCTTAGCTACCAGCCTAGCCTTATACTTATCTATTGAGCCATCAGGATTCATCTTCCTTTTGAATACCCACTTACATCCTATAGTAGAACACCCAGGAGGTAGATCAACCAACTCCCATGTTCCATTAGAAACAATAGAGTCAATTTTACTTTTTACAGCACCTTTCCAGTACCTAGATTCTGAAGAATCCATGGCCTGTCGAAAAGTTAAAGGTTCATCCTCGATATTGTAAGTGATAAAATCACTTCCAAAATCCTTGACTACCTTAGCACGCTTACTCCTTCTAGGTTCCTCTACTTCATCAGGAGTAGAGCTACTACTAGGATCTGCCCCCACATTTGTCATCCTTTCCACATGATCAGGAATGGACCTCGATGTGTGAGTGGGATCATCATCAGGAATACCCTGAGGTATACGAGTCTTCATAGGGAACACATCCTCAAAGAATGTTGCATCACGAAATTCAACTATAGTGTTAGCCACTATTCCGTCAATGTCAGATTTTAACACTAAAAATCTCATAGCCGTAGTGGTTTCAATATAGCCCAGAAAGATGCAATCAACAGTTTTCAGACCTAGTTTCTTTCTCTTGTGTTTAGGGACAAGTACCTTTGCAAGGCACCCCCACACATGAAGATATTTTAAACTAGTCCTTTTCTCTGTCCATAATTCATAAGGTGTCTTGTCTATGTGTTTCAGAGGAACTCTATTCAGAATATGGCAAGCCGTATTCAGAGCTTCTCCCCACATGTACTTAAGCAACCCAGAATTAATCAACATACTATTGATCATATCCTTAAAGGTTCTGTTCTTTCGTTCTGCCACCCCATTAGACTCAGGTGTGTATGGTGGAGTTACCTCATGAACTATACCATTGCTCTTGCAAAATTCATTAAACGAGTTACTCATATACTCACCACCTCTATCTGATCTCAAACGTTTAAGTACTTTACCAGTTTGTGTTTCAGCTTCAGTTTTGAACATAATGAATTTATCTAGTGCTTCATCTTTATGTTTAAGCAAATAAACATAACAATATCTACTACAATCATCTATAAAGGTAATGAAATATCTATTATGTTCCTTGGTCAAAACACCACCAAATTCACATATGTCAGTGTGCACTAAATCTAACACATTCGAATCCCTAACCACATTATGAAAGGGTTTCCTAGTTTGTTTAGCAGTCACACATACTTGACATTTAGATTTCTTATCAATGGCATATTTTGGAATCAACTCTAAGTTCATCATATTCTTTAAAGCATCAAAATTCAAGTGACCAAGACGTGCGTGCCACAAATCAGATGATTCAACACAATTAACAGAAGGAATAACATTATTATTAATAAAACTGCCCACAACAGGCTCAACATTTATTAAAAATAATCCATCAGACAAGTAACCTTTGCCAAAGAATACACCAGTATTTGTAATAACTACTTTATTACATTTCAAAGAAACTTCAAAACCATTCTTAACTAAACAACTTCCACTTATTATATTTCTACGAATATCAGGAACATGGTGCACTCTAGTGAGGGATAGAACACGCCCAGAAGCGAACTTCAAGTCAACGTTTCCTATTCCAAGTACTTGAGCTGCACTAGCATTCCCCATCGTCACCGTCACACCATGAGTCTGTTGATAAGATACAAATAGAGTAATATCAGTACAAATATGTACATTAGCTCCAGTATCAATCAACCATTCATGAGACGAATAAGTAGAATGAAGTACAGGGTTGTAGGTCACATACCAGTTGTCAGTTTCAGAAGCAATAGCCTCACCAACAACCATGTTAACCATTGACCCACCAGTGGTTCCAAGCACAGTGTTAGCTTGTGCTCCCACAACAGGTTTCTTAGCTTTCTTTCCAGGACAGTCCTTGCTCCAATGACCAACCTGTCCACAAGACCAACATGGTTTGTTTGTCTTTGGTTTCTTAGCCTTGTTCTTGTCCTTAGACTTAGTGTTTTCCTTCTTAGTGACAGACTTTCTTTTCTGTCCAACAGTCACTACATTCACCTTCGAACTCCCAGCATGTTCAGTAGGCATCACATGTCCTTGCTTGGACTTGTGTTGCTCCTGCACAGAGATGTCCAACATCAGGTTTGTCCAAGTGATCTCTCCTTTCTGTCTTTTCAGGGAGAGTGCAAACTCTTCCCAAGACTTAGGGAGCTTTTCAATCACAGACATAACCTGAAACTTTTCAGGTAAGTCCATACCAGACTCCTTTAAAGCATGAACTAACATCTCAAACTCATGCACCTGCTCAGTCATGGATTTAGTATCCACCAGTTTAAAATCAAGGAACCTAGCCACAGAATACTTTTCCAACCCTTGCGAGTCAGTATTATGTGTCTGGCCAAGCTTCTCCCATAAGAGCTTAGCAGTGTAAGAGTCAGATGAATAAACATCGAATAGAGTGTTCGCCAAAGCTTCCAGAATTGCAGCCCTAGCCACCCCATCCTTTTCCTCCCACATGGTATAAGCCTAAACAGTTTCAGCTTTCTCCTTAACCACAATTGGTTTCTCATACTGCACCACTGGCCATAGACCCTTTACCGTTAACCACAGTTTCATCTTTTTCTGCCAACGAGAAAAACCAACACCCCCACCAAATTTATCAGGCATTCCTGACAAATCGATAGGTTGTGGGAAACGGTACGTAGTCCAATCAATGTTGGGTACAGTAACACCAGACCCAGAGCTAGTCTCAACAACAGGAGTTATAGTTTCGTTAACCATCTTGTTAATTAACAATATATAACACAATTATTCTCTTCAAGATTGTTGGGAATATTACACTAAACACAACAATGAGGCAGTGATATATATTAAACAAGAACAGGTAATTAACCAAATAACGAAACAAATCATGAAGGCATAAACAAGAACGTAATCAGTAACTGTAATTAACAAAAAAAAATAAGAACACTTATCTCTCACAGTAGCTTTAGCCAAGACAACAAGAGAGAAAGAACACAGCTGAGTCACCAAGCCCTTCAAGAAGACTTGGTTGTTCTTGAAGAGAATATTGCCCCACTTACATTGTGATTGGGTTGCAGCAATATCACTTCCAGGATAAAACAGCACCGATCAATGGGTTCACAAATACACCAGTGATCAACAGCGACCAGCACCTCAGTTCGCCTAAGAACTATGTATTTCTCCTATATGTATCGTGAGAGAACAGAGAAAGAAGAATACAAATCGTGTTTCTATCCTTAGGACGTATCTCTTCCCTTTTCGTTTATTTTCTTCTGTATTGTATATATAATACCAAAATAAACGTAACTAATACTCCATAAAAGGAAAGTAAATATTCTGATTTAATTGCATTAACTGCATCAAGATTTATTTTCAGTTACATAAGCATCAGGATTTGGTCATCAGTAATATCAGGATTTGGTGTCCATCAGTATCAGGATTTAGTACTCATCAGGAACTGATATCCATCAGGATTTAGCCCATCAGTATTTGATGTCTAACCAAGTCCATCAGGATTTACTCCAAGTACTGATCCAAATTTCCATCAGGATTTAATCCAAATACTGATCCAAATTTTCAGTACTGTTGCAACAAATAAATCTGAAACCTGTTAAAATAAACCAACAATCAATTCTTCTTTCAACTCAATTTATTTATGGATTCCACTAAGAAAATGTCTTAGATCCAAACATGTAAGTTTAAGTCCTTATAACAAGGAACAACCTTCACTTGTTAGTTTCCGGAAATTACATCAAGAACATTTTATAAATATGTCTCAAACTTTCCATTTTCTAACAGATCCAATATCAACAACCTCCCTATCACAACTCATGTTATGTAATCAACAGAGTCAAAAAATATAAGATAAAAGATAAAGTTACAAGGTAACTCAGAATATATACTCTGAAGACATATCTGTCTTGCAAAGATATGAGCAAGATATCGACATATATCATAAAAGAGGAAATTGCAGGAATAATATTGCAATTCCAATTTTTTTGAACACTTTTCAACCCTGCCAACACTGATAATGTTGCAGAAAATTTCCAACTTTGAAAGATGAACTAATACGGGAGCATTGCCGCGCCAGGAGACATAACATTTACGATAATCAGTCGCATGTTATGCACCCCACCTCTTGTTCTCTACATGTAGAAGGAAGCACCGATGGATTTACTCGTCAACTACCCTCTGGAACCCCCCCGGCCAACGGTTGGGCAATTGCTGGACCGGCGCCACTCGGCCACTTACGCGTCTCCTAGTTCGAATGACATCCATGACTCTGAAACGTAAAGTTCGTCCCCCTTTCCCCAAGTATAATACTTGTTGATAGGACTCCACAAAGTAGTCGTATCTAGTTGGAAAGGAAAATTCACCAATATTTCCCAAGCCGTTGCTTGTTAATGGATATAAACTTGTTCCATCAATCTTACCCCTCGAGTGTTGAGGAGGTAACCAAAAAGACTCGTATTGATGTTTGAAAAGAATCAGGATGTGAGTGAAAAGATAGTTTAGCAAGTATATGACCGGGCAGTCAAATAAATAACAGATCTCAAGTAAGGTCCCCTTATATTTTGGAAGATAAATTTGAATGAAGTATAGAATTTTTGAGAACCTTCCTTGATAAGAATAATAATAATAATAATAAGACTCAGAAATAATTTACATAATATTTGAAGATCAAGATAATCTTTGAATAAAATAAATTATTTTTTTTTGAACTAGTTAAAAGAATTAAATAAATATTCAAAGAATATTTATTAAACCATAAATATTTCCAGAATATTCTTAACATAAAATATTGCTCATAAACAACCCTCGAATAAGTATATATAAAAATATTCACTAAATAAATAATTTCTCGAATAAATATTCAAATTAATGTCCATTAATTAAATAAAACCTTAAATGAATATTCAGAATAATATTCATTAAATAAATAGAACTCAAATGAATATTCAAAATAATATTCATTAAATAAACCCAAATGAATATTCGAAATAATATTCATTAAATGAATAAAGCCCAAATGAATATTCAATATAATATTCATCAAAGAAATAATGGAAAAAATATTTACTTAAATATTTTCCTCAGAAAATAATTACAACATATTCAGAAATACTGACTCCCGGTCTATATTTAAAGAATGAGATTCATATGCCCTTCACTAAGGGTCTTAGCAGTATTCGGCTTATAACCAATATATCTCATATCTAGCTTATAAGCCAATTACCAAATCGTAATCAAGTATCACAATATACTTTCGAAAACAATTATGCCTTCCAATTGCATATTTAACGGAAATAATATTAATATAGTATTTCTCGACTGAGATACTACTCAAATAACATTACTCGAAAGATATAGTAAGGAAATACAATTCCTCGAATGATATCATATTCAAATAACAATCCTCGAATGGTTTCCAAGTAATTAATACTTTATGGACATATAATTAATGTTTATATGTGATATCATATTCAAATAACAATCCTCGAATGGTTTCCAAGTAATTATTACTTTATGGACATATAATTAATGTTTATAAATAACAATCCTCAAAATAAATAATAATCTGCCGCTGGAATCCCTCCGGGTTTCCACGACTATCTCTATATCACAAAATACCGACTCCCGGTTTAGAATCGAAAATAATGAATATGCTCTTATATCTAGAGCTACAAGGTATACCGGTTCATAACTACTTAACTCAAAAGATCGTATATAATCCCAAGGTCAAATTCTATTTCAACAGGAAATAAGATTATCGCAAAACTGTATAACAATATACGTGGCAAAAGCAGTATTATATAATCAATACTTCAAAGTATAGATTTAGAAAACTTGCCTGATGCTCGAGAAGTGTTAGGGGTTCGTGACGATGTCGGACAATCTAGACAAACTCAAAGAAAACGTACGATTAATCCCCTGGATAATCCACTTATAAATCAACGCTTAAAGACACAAGCGAAACACAACCAAGGCATTACTAGCTCGCTTTAGGCTCATACGAAGTCCATGTTAGTCGACAAATACTTAAATCATAAGTTTGGTTCGAAACCGGTCCTCGAATTCAAGTTATACTTAATCACTTATAAAGTTGATTTCAAAGTCACGTTCCTAGGGGTTTTATTTTGATTGCACAACCTTGGCTTATGCATTTTTATAAAATCGGAAAATAATCTTTTTAACTTGAAACCTTCGTACACACCTTGCCAACCATCTTTAATATTTTATCACCAAATTTCACATTCTAATTCGACTATTAAGGTCTGGAACTTAGCATCAAAGTAGTTACATTTCTGCGATAAAATCCTTTGAACGACTTTCATTAAAACTAGCATAACTCTTAAACCGTAAACTCTTTTAACTCGATTCTTTCGGCAAAACAAACTAGACAATCATATCTTTGTAACCATAGGCAGTGGTGAGTCTAAAAATAGTCCTATGGTCTCGGGCCTTAACTGTTTTTAAGGGTTAACAAAATTTCGCCATTACGACGGCTATAACTTGAACATTTCAATTTTGTCACAACATAACCAAGCCACACCGGGCATACCATACATCCACAACCTCAACAAACAACCTTCACATGTCTCTAAAGTCAGTGGTGTGGCTACAATCCAATACCCACCATTTTTCATATTTTACAAAGTTAAATACCCACTAAAACATGAGAGTCGAGTAAAACCTAGCCGCCGCCCCCCCCACCCCCCACCCCGCCGCCTCTCCTGCCCTTCATACTTCCATCTTCGTCCCATTTTCCTCTCCTTTTCAATTATCACAGTTTTTTAATTCAATAAAGCTCCGAAAATTCCTTCGAATTTCCTCAGATCTGTTCCGATCTTGAGCTAGTTTGTGCAAATAAACTCATCTTTGTTGGGTTTTCGTCTCGCCTCTTGGCGTGTGTATCGCTTTATGTGTGATTATTATCATTTAAGTTATTATCGTTTATATTTCTATTTTTGTTGGTGCCGTTATTGACTCCACTGAAATTGGTTTATTTGGCATTTTGGGAGATCTTGAACGCTTGCATCGATGCTACTTGTGGCATGTCTATAGCTGATTTTTGGCATGTAGATAGCTGGGGTATCGGTAGGTCTATAGCTGTTTTATGGCAGGTAGATAGCTGGAGTATTCTTGAGATGGTAGTGGAATTCACAAGAGCTCACCTTTCACAATTAAAGTTTGTTCCGGTTACGGGGGTTTATGCTTCCCCAACTTCAGTTGAAGGTTTGGAACATTGGACTTCAGTACGCATTTATGTGAGGGTCAATTGTGCTACTACGGATTTCAGGGCTGATGCTGGTAGGATTGATCGGGATACCATTGTAACCTTTTTTAGTTCGAAGAATTTTAATATTCTATCTGTTAAGCGATCTGAAAACAGAACGGCTATTTGTTTAGTTCGGTTATCTGTTTACTACTCAGGTTGTAATGTCAGTACGGGGGTTTGTCCCAACTGGATGCCGTTGTTTTAATGAATCCATTCTCTTTTTGTCAAAAAAAAAAATACCCACTAAAACACTTAAACATGATCTCTTAAGCATATAACATCAAAATAACCATCAAAACTCATATGAACTCAAAGGGTGGGTTAGGGTTTTACCTCCTTGGATGCTCTAATAACACTATCAAGTGTTTATAAACCTTTAACAAGCTTTAGATGGTCCTTAAAGTGCTAAATCCTTAAGATCAAAACAAGAAACAACTTGGAGTTACTATTCATCATCATCTTGTAAAATTCATAACAAATCGAAAAATAAGAGTTTGGTGCTAAAATGTTTACCACACCTTGTTCTCTTCATAAGCTTTCTTTTGAGCTATAGATAATCAAATTTGGGGCTGGGTAGCTAGGGTTTTTAGCTCCTTCTTTCAGCTGGGCAGAATGGAGTTGCTTCTTGCTCTCTTGTTTTTCTTTTCTTTTATTTCTTTCTTTGACTAATTCAACTAACTTTTGATCTAATATCTAGATATTATCAGTTGGGTGGCTGAGTTTGATCCTCTTGGGGCTTGTGCAAGGTGTATCCAAGAAGCTTCATTGATATTTGTTTGGTTTTTTGTTTGTTTTAAGTGATTTAAATCACTTTGTTTCTAATTTTTTTTAACTTAATCCTTGATTAAATCAATTAATCCATTTGATATATTTCTCTTGATGATCATGTAGGATATTTAATCTTGTTATGAACTCAATCCAAATTCCATAATTTATTCGCTTTATCGCTTAATCTCGTTATAAAGTTCAGCGGTTTCTAGAACGCTCGTTTCACTATCTTAGTGGTTTTCGTTCTAAATTCTCAAATCAATTATAATAAAATTCCAAAATATTAAATCCTCAATTCCTCAAATTTAATATCTCATTTCTTGATAATACTGATATATAATTCACTGCCCGGTCAAATATCACACCAAAATAGAAATTGGAATTTCTGAATTCCGATCGTCTTTACATACACTCATTTCTTCCGTGGATTCCTAATATGACTTCGAAACATCCATACCACGTCCCGTACATAGGGTGGCGTGAAAAGTTTTCCAACTTACAAAATCACTATTCATCCATACAAATTACTATTCACGTATGAAAAGTACTATTCATCAAAAAGTGAAAATTTCTCTCAAATCCAGAAATTAGGGTTATCACACTAACTCATTTCTCATCTCCCCCCTAGGGTTCATTAGCTCATTTCCTGGATGATAGATTATTTTTATCTATGTCCTCAACCATTGAGTTACTCTAGTCTGAAAATACACATATGTATCGGGATCATTATCCAAAGCAATATCCATTCATCACAACCACGGTTCGTTGAAATCATTATTCACTAATGCACTTAATCATAATAAGAAAAGTTTTAATTCTACCGAAAATCTGGGTTATTACAATCTCCATACGTAATCATAGGTATTTGACAATGATGGTATGAGGTAAAAAAAGATTATCAATGTTACATGTCTTATATGGACAATTGTGTAATGTAATCAGGGATAAAATGAAATATTAAAAATATTTTAATTAGAAGTTATGTTAAAAACTTTTAAACAAGTATTATTGTGAACCATGTTTCATGAACCCTTCATAAAAGTCACATGAGCCTTACCGTCATTTGAGATCAACTATTTTTACAACCTAAACCATACATTTATTAGGTGTTTTTTCTATCTAGTTAATCTAGCTAGCTATCATCTACAATTAATGGCTTCTTCATCGTCTTCTTCACATTAATCATTATTGATCAATCTCAACTACAAAGCATTTAAAAATGTATATCTAGGTAAATTGGTCGCGTCATGTAAAAAACCAAGATTAATGTAAAGAAATCACTCATTTGGGGACCCACAAATATCCCAAACATAGTATATAGAATAAACAAAATCCGAGCAATATTATTGATTAGACAACCTTGATAAACAATTCTACATACACAATTTGATGATAGAGGGAAAGCACGCAATTGAAGATTTGTTGCTTCATAATCTGGAAGAGATAACTAGGGAGCCTCTAGCCTTGAAAGCCTCAGTAGAGGCTGGCTGAATATTCATGGAAGTTGTAGTATGTGTAGATACAAGATAGCCAAAGAGAGAAGGGTAGAGAGTTCTGTCTTAGTATTTGTTTTGATGATAAACTTGATAAAAAGGCATAAAAAATCATTGGGTTTTTTTAAAACTTTTTTGTGTCCCCCTTTCTTTATTATGATTTGAAAGATTTTATGATACATTGGTCAAAGATTTTATGAATATTTTGATGTCGTTCGATGCATATCAAAATATTTCACTGAAATTATAATGTTTCAAAATCATGTTTCAATATAAATTACAATATTTCATAATTGTTTTGTTTGTTGTTCATCATTTGATAATAACATCTAAATTATATTATCAAAATAAATTTTGACTTCATAATTAGTACTTGTATACAATGTAGATAATAATCCAAATAAAGCTAAATTTAAACAAGAAGGCCGGGATACTATTAATATATTGGTTATAAAATTACGTAGCAACATACCCGTTTACCTCATCGTTATGTAACTTAAATCAATCAATAATGGATTTGTAAAATAACAACGCATGACAAATTTAAGTTTTTTCTAGAGGATTTATATTATTTTTATCCACATTAAATCCATTGTAAATGCAAACTGAACAAGATTTAAGATGTGATCAAAATTAATTTTGCTATTCTTGCACTTAATTAGGTCAATCTCAAAATTTATTCATAGATTCTTGTTTCTGTAGAATTAGATATAAGTGAAGAAGCTTAAGAAATTGTGGATTGAAAATTTCTGGGAAAGCTCTTAAAAATCAAGAGTTTCTTGTACTTGGGTGTAGTAAGTAAACATGTGACATATGTTTCTTATCATGTTATAGTACTTATTTGTTTCTTATATATATGTTATAGTACGTTTTTGAAAACTTACTAATACAATCAATCTATGTCGAGGTATTCAATAAACATAATCTCTTTCATTGTATCTGTTCATTCTAGTTTCTAGTTTAATGGAATTCTATGAGATAAGAGCTTTACATATTGTTCGTGCTAGCAAAAATGACCATGATATATCATACTTTTGTTTACATGTAACATTTCAGTATTTCTTAAGAGCTAATCGACAATAATGATACAAATATGACGTTGAGGAAGCTTTTAGATGAAATGATAATCTTTATAAGTCGACAATCTCTTTTAAAAAAATGAGCTTACTTAAAAAGAATAATGAATCCTAGTGTGGCATTAAGAGGATGAATCTAAGCACAATTTTAAGTATAAATATAGTGGATGATCATGTATATCTTAGTCGCTCGAAGGTCACCACCAAGGAAGAGCTAGGCAATTACGACAAAATTAATTTACGTAATCTCTTGCAATTGCCCCATCTTGCCAATGAAAAATTCCATCACAAATTTCTAATACCCACAATGTAATAAATAATAAATTTTTTATCAAAAGCTTATGTTTTTGGATTTTAGAATGTCTTATATATTCTTATCAAATATCTAGTTGAATACTATTACAAGCTGACCAGGATGGTTTAAGGTCAAAACATGTTTTATGAGTTTAAAACAAACTCATCTAATGATATATGATTAACCCAACTACCAGCTAAATCTAAAGTATATGCCATCAACACATCCTCTAGAGTTTGAATGATCCTTTCCAATTTTCCATCGGTTTATGAATGAAAATGGATACTAAAATAAAGTAGGTATCAAGACTCAACAACTAGATAAGATGGTTGTATATTCAAATGCGTAGTATATATATCTTATACTTTAGATATAGTTTACATAATATCGTTGTAATAAGCTCATCACTTATCTCTACAAAGATGTTGTATATCTAAGGGTTCAGTTGTATTAATAGAATTAACTTTTCTACAACTCATAATCCTTTATATGGTATCAGAGCTTCTCGCACTCTAACGAGTATTAGATTCTACTTTTTGTTTCCCTCCTTTCTTTCAACATGACACTTACAGCCAACACTCCGATCGTGCACCTAAATGCATCTACTCACTTTCCCATCAAACTCACGAATTCCATTTTTCCTATTTGTAGGAGGCAGATTTTATCTATACTTATCGGTCTCGATCTTGTAGACTACATTGATGAAACTTTTAAGCCACCAGTAATGTTTCTTGACTATGAATGCAAAAATCTTAACCCCACAATCCACATACACTGTTTGGTACCGCCATGACCAAATTCTCCTCAGTGCCATTCTTGGCAGCTGTTTAGAGACCATTTAGCCACATATCTCATCTATTGTAACATCTAATGAAGCTTGGCAACGTCTACTTTCAAGCTATGCCAATTCCTCTTGCTCAAGAGTTTTTTCTCTCAATGCCAAATTAATCAAAAACCCAAAAGGAACCAGGTTGGTTACCAAATTCCTTCATGATTCTATTTACATTTCACAATTGCTACTGCTAATGTAACTCGAAAATTCAACTTCAAGGCCTCCCACTTTCCAAAGTCAAGTATTGGAAATCCAAATCGTGACTTTGGGTATGCTACATTTTGACGTAAAAATCGTGAGGGAATTGGTTTCGACAATTATCATCCTTCTTGGCAAAATCAGTACACTGACAGATCTCAGACAGCACACTAATTATGTTGCTTTTATGAAATTGCAGGCCATGATACTCGTGATTACAGAAAACTTGCTAAATTTATGAGAGATAATAATGTATCTGGATTCAGCTCTCAAACCCCTACTCCCGTTGCCATTCCTTTCATTAATGCTACCATGTCCATGTGCAACAATAACCAGCCTTGGTTGTTTTATAGTGGAGCATCTCACCATGTCACAAGCAACCATGTTACAACATGCCAGATATCGTTGTTAAGTTAAGATTGTTACCAAGTGCTATATGCAACAAAGCTGAAAGTTGGCTACACTATCTGCCACCTGGTTCAATTACTAGTTGGGAGGACTTAGCTCAAAAGTTCTTGGAGAAATTCTTCCCAATTTCAAATACTACTCAAATGCGAGATTTTTTTAACTCAATTAAAGCAACAAGGTGGAGAATCTATGAGTGAAGCATGAGAAAGGTTTAAAGAACTAATGGGGAGTTGTCCACATCACGGAATACAAGAATGGTTGTTGATTAGTTGCTTTTATAATGGTTTAAGGACATAAGCGAAATCCATCATTGATGCTATGAGTTAATGGCTGCTAATGAATATCAATAACATACTTTTATAGCCGTTCAATTGGAAGCAATTACAAGGAGGATTAAAGAATTGAAGACATTGGTCAAAGGGTTGGCTATGTCATGAAAAGCCCTTGAAAGTCAAGTTAGTCAAATTGTCATTACACTTAATGCGAGACCACAAGGAGGATTACAATTACAAAGCAACATCGAAGTAAATCCTAAAGGAAGAGGATTCCCAATGGAACAAGTTAATATGACTAGTGTGGCATTGAAAGAAGAAGTTGAAGCAAGCAAGATGAGAGGAGTAAAGAATAAGCCCAATTTGGTGCACCCTCACTTAATCATGAAAGTCATGAGAGATGAAGAGCAAAAAGATAAAAAGCTATTTCTTGATACCTTTAAGAAGGGATAAACACCAAGTTGTTAAGGGAATTTGACTAGACACCTAAGCACACTAGGTTCCTGAATGAGATGTTTGATGTGAAGCCAAAGGTCAAGGAAGTTGCAGCTTTAGCCTTTGTGATAGGGGACATTAAATTTGAAAAATGCCACACCATTTGGAGCTTTAGCCTTTGCGATAGGGGAAGTTGGTCTAGGTAGCTTTACTATCCCTTGTGTCATAGTCATAGGGGACATTAAATTTGAAAATGCCTATGTTAAATCTTATGCCATTATCAGTTTTTGATATGTTGAATTTACCGTAGCCCACACCTACAAGGGCTTATATACAGCTAGTTGATAGTCAATAGTATATCCAAAGGGTAAAATCAAGAATGTTTTGGTCAAAATCGAAGAGTTTGTATACCCAATAGATTTCTTAGTGCTGGAATTTACTACAGACAAAGGCATCCCTATCTTTTTAGGAAGACCTTTTCTTGCTACAGAAAGAGCTCTTATTGATGTTCAAAAAGGTGAATTCATTTTAAAAATAAAGGAAAATCCATTTGTTTTAAAGTGTTCAAGGAGTTAAGCATACCATCGATAGAGGAACAATGCTTGCCACCGAGTCTAGCGGTAGTGCTAACAAAGGATATGCAGGAGTTGAGAAAGGTTTTAGTCCTTTCATTCTAGTGGAGGAAGTCCAAGATTATGATGGGCGAGTCACCGATATATTCATCAATTACGTTCCACGCAAGTTCAAGGATGAGGAGCTAAAAAAAAGCAAAACTAGCATATCACTAAATGTGTACTTGTGGAAAATAAAAATGGGATTAAAGTTTAAATAGAAGGAGAAACAATGAATACGTTATTGGAATCAAGATCTACAACGGTGGTTCTTTGCCGGAAAAAATGGTGGTATGTGGTGGTTGTATGTAATTGATGGCTGAGATTGATTAGGGTTAGTGGTGGCCGCTTTAGAGCTCTTGACTTCTAACCCTTCAATCGACCTACATACCTCGGTAATTATAGGGATCAAGCCATCCATAGTTCTTAGAGAGGAAGAAACCCAAATGGGCTGGGTTTCTTATCCTATGGCCCAACTTTAGGAATGTCCAACGATGAGACCTTGTCACAAACGTCCAAAGTTTGCCTACAATTTCGGGACTTTACGGATAAGGAAACTTCCCCCGTCGAGGACTAGTCGTCTTCTCCACCAACTATCTCCCGATTTCATAGGCGTAGGTATAGCCATGACTTACCCCAAATGTAGGATGCATCCTTGTCCCCGAATGAGAAGCACCCACTCGATAGCTGGACAAGTGAACTTAACCTTTTAGGTGCAGAGTGCAAGATTACTTCAAAGTTCCCCAATGAGGACGCGTTCATTGAATACAAGAACAGAGCTTCCAAAACACACACCAAAAGTCCCCCACTTCCCCAATGAGACGTCCATTGACTACAATAGAGGGTATTCAACATCCAGGAATACCGTAGGTAGAGCTGTAAACGAACCGAACTCGGACAAACTTTTAACGAACATGAACAAATTCTTAACGAACCGAACAATGTTCGGTAAGCTTATCGAACAATTTTCTTGTCCAAACTCGAGTTCGGTAATGAACCGAAACGAACAAGAACTGTTCGCGAACATACCGAACCAAACCGAATATGAACCGAACACGAATAGTATGGTAATTATATATATAATATTGTATAACAAATAAATATAATAATTTGAAAAATAAAAAAATAAAAAAATTGTAAATATTATTGTTTTTATCGAACGAACCGAACTCGAACCAAAATCAGACGAACTCTTAACGAACTCGGACGAAATCTTAACGAACCGAACAATGTTTGGTAACCTTACCGAACATATTTTCTTGTTCGAACTTGAGTTCGGTAAGCTTATCGGACGAGCTAACCGAACTCCAACACGGACGAACGAACCAATCTTAATGTACAGTCCGGTTCGTTTACAACTCTAGGCCTTCCATGGTGGACGTCCTCAGGAGGGAATTCTTCAACAAACCTGTAAAAATCAATCAATAAAGAACCTTTGATGATTTCCTTTGCTCACAGAGGACGTGTCCTTAGCAGAGGACTCGTCTATAGTAGAGGACTCCTCCGTAGCAGAGGACTCATCCATAACAAAGGACTAATCCTCTAATTGACCTTTAATTGTACCTATAACCAACCCGGATCCATCCTAGAATACATTTGTCAAATTTGAAAAAATATCAATTAACATATATGAAAATCAAATTTATTATTAAAATTGAAATATTGAAAATTTTGATTAATTACTCTAGATGTTAAAATTTTTGATTGGCCGATTCGTCGGTTAATTGATTTTTATTTAAAAATTTATTTTCAAACTGGTATATTTGTAAATCTATTCTATTATGTAAAAGCCGAAATATTAAAAGTTTTGGTATCTGTTTTTTGGTACCTGTTTTTTGGTACTTCGTGAATTTACTTATTTACCCTTCATTTAAAAAAAATACACCTAAAATAAATAATAACATAATATAATTAATGTTAATTACTGATTGCCTTTTTCACATTTACTTTTAGTTGAAATATTACCTTTTATAAACATCTAAAAAGATCAGTCATATTATATCTTTCAATCATTAATATTTCCTTTCTAATTAAGACACGTTACCCTTTAATTTAATCATTAATATATACCCGAAAATATCACACCACAATTTTCAAGAAAAATGTAATACCTAAAATAAATAATAACATAATATAATTAATTGTAATTAGTGATTGCTTTTTCACATTTACTTTTAGTTGAAGATATTACCTGAGCAACTCCAACCTGAGCCTCCTCTTAGCTATATTGTGTCAAATAGTACCATTTTTGCCTATCCTCTAAAAAAGAGCTTCCTCCAACCATTGGGCCTGTTAGGTAAACTTTTACATAACCGATTACATATCCTCTATATTTGGTAAACATCTAAAAATTATAGATAACATCTAAAACCCACAATATCCACTTATATCATGACACATCATCAATCTCATATATTTTTATTTATATTTATTAACAAAACTAATTATAAAATATTATTTTTGAAATATAACTAACCATTATAGCTAACTCCATTGGAGTACAACCTCTTACAGGTTCAGTAAATTTTACATTAACCATTATTTTATACTACTAGCCTATAACCCGTGCAAAGCAAGGGTTTTTTGAATATTTTTAATTACTATTTTTTTGATTTTTAGTTATATAAATTGACTAAAGCAAAGCACGATTTTTTTGAGTGGTTAAATTTTTTTTGTTATATAATTTGACTAAGTTAAGATTTTTTTATGATAAAGTAATATTTTAAAAACAACATTTTTATACTTTTAAAATTATATTTGAAATATCATATTGATTTTCACAATTAAAATAGTTGCCAAATAAGCCAAATGTCACAAATATTTTTTTTTTTGTTTTTTAGCTTCATACCATATTTTTTTATAATTTTCTTTCTTTTGTATAATAATAGAACAATCCAATTTTTATACAAAAAAAAAAGAAAATTTATAAAATAAATTATGGAACCATCCTTAAACTATAGCTTAAAATGCTTTTTAAATATTTTTTTTAAAAAAAGGTAATTAGGTACAGATCATAAACAAAAATATAATCAATATAGAAATCATTCTCCAGCAATCTAATAAGTGCCACAACAATGCTCCAATAAGTATTTCATGCCATACTCTAATAAGTGCTACAACAATCTCTAATAAGTGCTACAGCAATGCTTCTGACAATGTGCATACGTATTAGCCTTGGGCAAGATTTAAGTTCATCAGCATTTGATCCTTTAACTTGTCCGCCTAATTGCATTCTGAGTCCAATCTTTCCTCCATTCGAAACTAATTGCTTATACTCGACCAATCCAAATGCATACGTAGTTGAAAGCTCTTCACTTTCTTCAAGCTGCAAAAGGCCCTCGTCAAGGGATAATACATGATAAGGATTCTACATTATGTGTACTTTACATATAGCAAGGAGAGTTGTTGGCGCGCTGATAGAACTTTTAATATTCAAACGTACGACTCTCTTAATACTACTGCCTTTAAGAACATACAGAATGTTACAAACATTAAATACCTTCTTCCTAGAGAGGAGCAATAGATCATTTGTTGAACTGAATCCCAATTTTTCCCAAAAACCACTGGTAAGTGAAACCCGTTAGTCTCATAGCATTCAAGAATTATGCTAGTCTTCCATTCTACATCTGCGGAAAAGAAATAATAGTTATAAGACGTTATCCTATCCATGTCAAATACCAAATTCACTCACTTTCTATTCCACTTAAAACTTCTCATGTATCAGGTACAAAATTGTATCTTTTGATTTAATGTAAAATTTGTGAATGGCACACTCATATTTTAGGTGGTAAAATGAATTTAAAGAATCAAATTTCAGTGCCAGTATGTGATTTAATGTATTTTAGGTGTATACGTCATTTAAAGTTAACGGTCAAATCATGGTTGAAATTGGTGAGATACAGCATAATCATGCAAGTAACGTCCCCCAAATTACTAAATATAGGGACTCTAATTACATTGAACCTATAGCATTGTATGGTTCGAACATCTGCAGAGGTGCCCATGTGTGCGTATCAGAGTAAGGGTAAAGGGGCCACACTAATCCCGATTTCAAAAAAATGCTGAGCAAGAACAAATTACTTTATGAACTGAGAGCTCAATATTTCATATTAAGTACATTATTTCCGACAAAAAAGGGTACCTTCTTCCTCGTCTTTTTGTTGAACAATTTGAGATTTAACTTCTTCAAATAAGAGAGGTTCAAAATTAATGGTGTTCTTGTAACTGTTTAGTTTCAACTTTCACCACAAGAAACTAAAACAGATCCATTAGTTAAAACAACCTATTTATATTGTAATGGTGAGAAAGTCACTTGCATGCCATATTTGCATATGTTTCACACACCATGTAATTATTAGTTCAATTGAATTTCTTTTCAATACACATGTCACTGAAATCTTATAATTTCAGTGTTTCAAACATTCAAGAATGCTTACTAAGATTACTCCTATTGTGCTGGTCACTGATACATCAACATTGTCAACGCAAGATGTCTAAGTGCAAATGTATAAAAAATTACGACCTTGAAACAGCTAATTACACCTAAAAATACAATAATAGCTTCCTTACACAATACTAATCTTCGTTAAAATCTCAAAAAAGAAAAAACTTTATACCAAACAAAACAAAGATAAAATGACCATGAGAGTTGTTATCTCCAAAAGAATGTTTAATTATAATAATGTGTATAATCATTATTACAATTTAAAACGGTGCAATATGCCAATAAGGATTTTTAGGGGGTGTTTGGTTGAGGCCGGTAATAGACAAACAGAAAGGGAAACAAATGTGTCCACATAATCATAACCCAAGGCTTCCAAATTAGTTTCTGATGGATGGATTCTCTTTTATTTTACACTCTGCTGACTTTAAAAACTTTACACTCTTGTGTGCAACTAATCTACTTTGATAAAACAAAGGTCTCTTCCTGACCATACAAATACAAAACGTCACTCTAAGAAATCAAGTGTTACTACATCTGCTCAGCGCCACACAGCCAAAATCAACATAAAGGAAGATCAGAAGTACATGTGTTTCCATCTAAATTACATTCCATGTCAGCAGAACATATGATACAAAGTAATGTCAAATCATGACCTGAGACTATAACCTCATTATAACATAAAAACAAAACGGTCATAGAAAAATAAGGTTATTACCTCCTCCCACAGTAGACCTGGGACTAAAGCATAGACTAATCTTATTTGGTTTATAATTATTTTTTATAAAGTGTAGTATATATGTAGTGTTTGAAGAATCCAACCTGACAACTGAAAACAACAGTTGATTTAATCACAATTCGAACACAAACCGCATAATCCGTCTCAATCTCACAACACGTGACAATCTCCGATTCAATCTCTCTAGTTATCTGATAATCCGCTTCAATTTCTTTATTCACCTGCACTTGATAACATCAATTCATATAAATTCAACACGCACACACACACACACGCTGTATTTGTGTATGTAAAATTAATGAAGTGAATCACCTGATCAAGCTTATCTTTAATCACGGTAACTCAATTCGATGAAGCCGATTAAGGGTTTGCTCAATTCGATGGAAGCCGATTAAGAGTTTGATGAAGGCGATGATGGAGGTTGGTGTCCGAACGGTAGATGTGTCTGAATATAATGTTTATGTAATAGTATTGTTTTATTATAAATAATGAGGGTAATTTAGTAAAATCACTTGGTACCAAAAAACAGGTACCAAAACTTTCAATGTTTCGGCTTTTATATAATAGTATAGATTTTAGCTAGTCACATTGAAGATGCTCTAAACACCTAAGAAGATCAATCGTATCATATCTTTCAATCAATAATATTTCGCTTCTAATTAAAACACGTTACCCTTTAATTTAATCATTAATATATAACCAAAAATATAATTTTTATATAAAAATATAATTATAACATTAAATAAATTTATAGCATAATACAAGAAACCCGTAATATGTTATAATTTGTTGGTGTTGGAAAGTAGCGAACGCCAAAAAGAACAATTCAAAATAGAAAAATGAAGGGAGAAGAACTCCAATTTAATTTCACCACCAAAACAAATTGATAATATGATTGTGTACATGCGAAGAGCTGAGATCCTCTGTCCCCTTCCTCCATGTCTCCTTTGTGTCTCCTCCTTTTTCTAATACTTGTGTCTCCTCCTTTTTCTAATACAAAAAGAGTACCCTTGCGGAGTCCATTTTAATAAATAATTATTATTTTTTAAAATAGCCCTGCAGGAACACTCTTTTTGTATTGAAAAAAGGAAGGGACACAAAAGGGACAGAGAATCCGAACCACATGCGAACACTGAAAGTTGGGACCTCGACCGTAGGCGGACCGTAATTAAGCTAAATTTAGATTTTGTGCTGCTAACTATTCTTATCCTTGATTTTTCCAGTTGTAAAACTGGAGGAGAGTGGTATACATAGTACTGGTGAGTACTCCGTAGTAAATGATACTCCCTCCATCCGGGATGATGTTTTTATTGGACACATCAACGCATAACGCATACTTCTGATCGTTATTATCTTAAATTTCATATTAGTATTAAATATAAAATTTTTACTGTATTAAAGTATTCATAAATACGAATTCAACAAGCTCATGACTATATTTTGCATTATACATTAGACGTAAATTAATAATTTGTTTCATGTTATAAACAATCCCGACATTTCAAATAAAAAAAACAAAAAGAGACAGGGAGTACTACCTAAAGAGGAGTTTCAAATACTTAATACACAGTATCTAATTCATTTTAAAATTTTGATTTGAAAATTTTAATTAATGTATTGTACAAAAGTGTGTCATTTTTATCTTTTTCCAGAAGGTATCAAAACACCGGCTTTATTTTCTTCTTATCTTCTTTCGGATGATAAAAATTAAAATGTTAAAAAAAAATAGGGGAGGTACAAATATATTCAATAATAATAATATCGACTTGAGAAAGAAAGAATAAGATATATGTGACATCTTCACACATTTTACCATCCAAAACAGATATCAAGACGAATAAATACATACTCCCTCTGTCCCATCCATTTCTTTACAATTTCCTTTTTGGGACGTCCCATCAATTCTTTACATTACCAAAAATAGTAACTTTTAACAATAAAATACATTATTACATCCACTACTTTACTCCACTTTTTCAACACTTTATACTATTACACCCACTACTTCACTTATTTTAACAATAAAATCACTATTACACCCACTACTTCATTTATTTTAACAATATTACATCCACTATCCTTGGTCTCCGTACCCGATCCCCATGTTAAGAACCTATCGGGACGGAGGGAGTACATGATACAGACATCTGGGTGGATGGAATAGGGGATGTGAGTAAGTATGATGTGAGAGCAAACTGCCCAAATGCCACAGGAGATAGTAGAGACATTTGTGTTCAGTGGCTCATACCACGTAGTTCATCTTAAGCCGCATATAAACGGATGGGATGTATGAGCTAGATTTATATCAAATTGCCTAGTCTTTTTTGGATAATCTCAACTTTGACTCGTGAATTATTCTATTGGCCTTTGGCCATAAGAAAGTTAACATATTTTTCTTTGATTTAATTAAACCATACGGTCTTCCTCCTGGAGCATAAGAAAAGAAGTTGAAATTTAAGAACTGATCGAGTAGATTGATAATTTCTTTAGTTCCTAATTAGTTTTTATTCTTAATTATATTTTAATATGCAAATTAAGAAGACATGTTTCGATATTTATCTTTTAAATATTATTAAAAGAAATAAATGCAAAAATAATTTATCAGTCTCTGGTTTTTATAAATATCTTAAAATTCGAATGAGAAAAGGACACAACTTACTAAAAACGGAGGGAACAGCTTAGCAAAAAAAAAAAATGGAGGGAACAAGATGGTTTCGGCCTCATCAGTCGTTCATTTTCTGATATTGTATACATACGAATATACGATAAACCTGGAGATGCTGATTTGTCCTCACCGAAAATTGAGACAAATGACTTACATTTATTTATCAATCTAGATTGAAGAATGGTTGGACACAATTTATTTATTTGAGTTGGATTTCAAATAATTTTGTTAATGTCTTACTTTCAATATTGGAATTTTGTTCAAAATGTTGAAATAAATTTTTTCCTTTGAATTATCCGTTACAAATAAACATAATTTCTATGCAAGATGAATTAATCTCTATCAGCAAATTTAAATACATTAAAAATTACTTGTATAGGAATACATAGTAATACTAGTTACCCCAAATTAATACCCAAAAATTGCTCCCTAATGGTGTGGCTGACGTGACAGATTGAAAAATTTTGAATGAGAAATTAGTGTTAATGCAGGAAATCCATTGTATTATGTTCAAATATAATAATACACTTGACATTTATAAATTATTTTTGGATCGATTACCTAGCATTTTCCATGAATAAATTCGAGAACAAAATGAATATTAGAAACAATCTTGTGTCAATACCAACTTCGTAGGTAAGCAACCAAGACGATGAAAATGGATCGTTAAAAGATGTTTAAATTATATAAAAATTTGGTTAGAAGTGGATATCGAGTAATACTTATGATTTTAGTTTTAGTTGGAACTTCTGTAAAATTTAAAGCACGAGATCATGCAAATAGTAAGATTAATAAAACATTGATAATAATGACTAAATTATCAAACAGTGTCATAGTGTTATAATGATTAATTATCAAACAATGACAACTTTTGATTTTTTTAATTATTAACAAAATATTAATCAACTTTGTCAATCCAACACTACGGAAATTTGAAAAATACAAGTAAAATTAATACCAGTTGCTTAGATAATTTATCAACCCTAAGGATAATGCGGGGCACATGTAACGAGTAATATCATACACTAGATGCATGGTGACTAAACTGAAAAGTCCAAAATTAATTTTCATAACCTTCCGATTTTCCATCCTAAACTTTCTCATTTCTTTCGAAACTAACCCTGAAACTACATAAAAAGTTGAGCTTGAAGCAGAGTAGAGTAATTAGCAACCTCATCTTCAAGCTCCCATATCCCATCACAACATAAAAAAGGGTCATAAAAAAGATTAACTGGGTCATTAAAATCTTCTCCCAACAGTGATGATGATTTGTGAGGAAGGCCAAGCTCATCATCAGAAGCTTCTAGAAGATGCCTCATCATCCTCTCCTTGTCATCATCATCTTCTTCTTCTTCTTCTTGTTCCTTTGTTAACATGCAGCCAGGGCTGCAATCTTCTGTAGCTGGCTCCACTTTTCGGTTGTGCTGCATAAGAGGCAGTTCCGGATCGGGTTCTTGAAACGGGTCAGAAACACCCTCATGCAGGACTTGTACTTGTTGTTGTTGTTGTGTGCATGAGTTTTGTCGCTTATGGTTTGGAAAATGTTCTTCTAGACTTGATTCCTGGGTTTCTTCTTCTCTATGGCGTTTTGTTTGTGTTTCTGCCATCAAGATATAGGCTGGAGAATAGTATGCGTATAGAAAGGATAAAGACCTATAGAGTACATATACATGAGAAACAAGGGATGTGTGTGGGATGAGGAAATATAAGAGACATTTATATAGGAAAATGTTATAGTGTTGGGCCGCTAGTAAGCCATAACTCCACAATAGTATGATATTGTCCGTTTTGGGCCGAGCCTGCACGGATTTGTTTTTGGGTAACTCCCAAAAGGCCTCATTCTAATGGAGTTAATCGGCTGCTCTATATATAAGAGGACTATCTCTTATCTTCTCGATGTGGTACTTGGGTTGACACCATCCAACAATCCTCCCCTCAAACCAAGAACCACATAACCTGTGGTCTTACACCTGCGATTAATCTGTGTACCTCTTGCACCGCCACGATTCACCTCGCAGAACCCGCCGCCTGAACCCTTTCAGGAAGACTTTCGATACAAGAAACCCAACAGATCTCCAATCGCCACCGAAGGAAACCTCCCACATCGCAATACCGCAGCCCATTACCCCCAAGATCCAATTACCGAACCATGGGCTCTGATACCACTTGTTGGGCCGCTAGCAAGCCATAACTCCACAATAATATGATATTGTCCGCTTTGGGCCGAGCCCGCACAGATTTGTTTTTGGGTAACTCCCAAAAGGCCTCATTCTAATGGAGTTAATCGGCTGCTCTATATACAAGAGGACTATCTCTTATCTTATCTTGCGTCTTCCTTACTCATGTATCTAAATTCTGAACGGTGGAGATCGGATTTGGAGGTGCAGAAGGCCTGTTTATTGAGGTAGGGGCAGGAACTTTTGCACCACGGTGTGGATTAAGCTCCCCGTGGTGAGGCGACTTGGAGCGGGTATTTTTGGCCCAAAAGTATTTTTGGGTTAATTCTTAAACTAGGCCCATAGTTAATATGATATGTAAACGGTAGTGAATTAGCTAGGTTTTAATTGCTTGTGATATTGTATACAGAAAACAGAAACGTATCAATATATACAACAAAAAGGCTCTTTCACTTGGCCAACAAAATTCCTTCTTCTTTGTGTGTTTACTTTGATTATTATCTTGTTATAGCTTATAATTTGTGGTCGTAGTCTTCTCTTTGGGGTGTTATTCCGCTGCGTCAAGGGTTGTCCCTTGTTTGGGACCTAACATATAGTTACGTAAAGTTTCACAAAAATTTTCATAAAAGAATAAGTGTCTTAATTTAATTGGTTATAATACAATGAGGCCCTTGCATTCATATTAGTATTAATCAACCAAAATATTTATTAGTAAAATTCACCTCATTCTATAAATATTTTTATGTAAATTTTCTGTATCTAGCACTAATCATTTATATAAGGAGAGCGGGGAGCACAAGTGTAGATCTGGTCAGCGCTTAGGTCAAATCTAAAGGGAAGCAAATACTTTGGAAAACGCAACACAAGGCACATCTATTATATATCTTATACAGCAACATGCACTTTCCTTGAATGATTTTATTCGGGTGAAATAACATTTTTACCCCTAACTATTACGCATACATTTGTTTGATGCGTCCGATAATTTTCTTTCATCTCCAACTCTTGTACTTCTTCAACATTTCAGGCACTGATCCCTCAATCAAAAAGTGGAACGCCGTTTCTCTTCGGGCTTAGGGTTAGTCTTTCATCAAACCATAACTTTACTTTAATTTATCTTCTTTTTAATTTGTTATTATCGAGTATTAATCTAATTTCTTCGAATTGATTTATGCAGGTATCGTTGTTGATTGCAGGAATCATATCATGGATCTCTATTATTTTTAATTTACTCTTGTGTGTTGTGAGTTTTTTAATTTACTCTTGCGTGTTGATTTGTACGCACATACAAACTTATGGTTTATGTGTGGTTTATTTAGGTATCGACTGTCAAACTAATCAAGCTAGCGCTACTTATGAGGAATACACCGTTGCTTTGGGTATGAATTCTTTTTTTTTTTTAAACGATCGTATGATATATGTGTTTAGTTCCAGTGTGATGTTATTAATTGTTATTGCACTGATTTGTGTCATCAATTATAATCGTACAATTAGAGTTTAGAAGATACTATCACTATGTATGATTGTAGACCTATTGAGGAGTTAGTATTTCATGTATTGCTTGATAACATTGTTAATGTTGATTGGTTTCTGAGTGAGGTTTGTTTGTGTCAGAGATCCATGTGAGAAGAATGAAAGGGGGTGTGGTAGAGTCAGGCAATTGCAAACCGCAAACATAGATTGTATTAAAGGTGCAGTGACACTACTTGTTTGATGAGATTTGTAAATGAATTAATCTTTGTCACAATTCAGAGCAACTTCTATTTGCATTTCATCGAATTTAAACCTCTTCTAAAATTTGGCAGACATACCTCACCTTGAGTAGAACTGGGGAGAAGTGAGAACACATTTCAAACATTTTTTTATCTATATAGCCTGGGTATTTTATCCCATAGCTTAATTTGACAAGGAGATGCGATAGTTTGGAAAGAAAGAAGATGGTGAGGTTGTTGTTGGTTTCCCAGAGGTGCAACCAATATGGAGTGGCACCACCTATATGACAATATGTTTAAAACATTAATTGAATCTTTTTTATTTGTCTTTGGATTTTCATGAAATTCCATACATAGCTGGTTTAATAATATATTTAGTGGGATATAAAGCTACCTCCAGTTGATCGTGCCTAATATTCTCAGGTATTTTAATTGGCATTTGTTCAATGTAGAAACTGCTAAACTAAACTTGAAACAATAAGCTTTAGCATCTATATGATCTGTGCAATGCAAATGCTGGACTGACGTACACAATATAAGGTGTTTATCTTTATTTTATGTCTAATAGTGTATCTTTGCTTTGTTATGTTCTATGACATTAGAACATGAATGAGCTATTAGTAGTTAACTTCAACATGAAAAACAAAGAACAATGTAATTTTTTATGTTCTTAATTTGGAGGTTTTGAATTTATAGCCATATAAAAGGATGTCAAGTAATTTGTGCATTTGATTAAAGAAGTTTCTGTTATTGTTTGGTGACTTGACATAAAAAGGTTTTGCTGCTTTGCATCTTTGAGATTTGTTTAAATCTATTAAGGTTATGTATAATGGTCCCAGACCAGAGCCTCTCATCTTGCGCTAGCAAGTTGTTTGTATCTTATATTCAGCAAAAATATTGTACTTAGCGTCCAACCATGCTAGCCTACTGGTACGACGATATATGGTCTGAAAAAATAGCACAAGTCTAGCCAAGTTTCTGAATGAACAAATTTGTGGATAATTTTTCACAAGTTGTGCACTTGGTTTAAAAACTTATCATTGGTTATATGCACTGTTTTTCTGGAAAGAATGCATTATGCATTTGTATCCCATGGTTAGTACCGTAATTTGGAAGCTCATGATGTATAGGAGCATCCACATATATCCTCTATGTAAATAACGTAATTACATATACATGGAGATGGTAGTTTGTATTGTTAAATTCTGCGTCTTCTTATTTACTTTATATGGTTGCCATACATTCTGATACAATAAGGTGAAATTTAATGGCTTTCATTTTTTCAATTTGTTATTCGCTTTTATACTGTATTTGATTAAGGTGCTTTCGTGATTTCTTATCTTAGATTTGTACTATATAGAGTTGCTAATATGGGAACGATTTCTTTTCTTAGATTTGTACTATACAGAGTTACTAATATGGGAACTAAACACTTGTATGCCTGTTATCATTCTCTTACATATATTATCACTTATACAATACTTCGTATTATTAGATATTTAGAATGTAGGAAGTTGAAATCTGCATTGCCATATTGTGTGTGTAGGGTCGGCATTGGAGAGCCCATGGCAACGACCCAATATTGACCGGAAGAAAGCAGAATTTGGCAAGTGCCCTGCCTCATTTATCCGATTTAAACAAGATTTTTCCTGTTACTAATGGGTCTTTATTTGCAGCTGCCGGCAACACAATATTGGATATTGGACTACAAGATCAATCATGTGGGTGCTGAGGCCTCCTTTACTATATAACCAATTTCAAGATTGTGCCCGCCCACGGACAATATAACCCAATAGACACGGACAAAACAATTATATTTGGTAAAGGGACTACAATCGAGGACTGCTTGCACGGAAGCTCCGTACCTCACTTCAAATTCAACCTCAGCACATGGCCTGACATCATGTCAAATCTGCACAGCAAAAAACACCTAACTGGTATTCCCCCATTTCACACTGTACTTCCTACTTTAATTTTATATGCAATGCAAGTCTGCTTCTCACAAACTTTTTTTACTTTCAGATATTGGTGGAGTACTAATGGACGCGGGAGACGTGGTATATGACCGTAACAACGTCACAAAGGTCAATCTCACGTTACTTGATAGCAGGTAGTTTACCACAAACCAAATAGCACACCCACAACCACCTTAATATCCACACGTGAAACCATCCTATAAAATTCTTACTAAACTACAAATTGCAGCCTCTCACAAATAAATGTCCACTTGTGGGGAAAAATGGCAACCCTGTTCACAATGGAACTCCAAATGTCCCGCAACAAAAACGTGGTGCTCATCGTCACTGGCCTGTTAGTCAAACCAGACAAAGGTACTCCTCCCCAATCACAGCAAATATGTAACTGTTTTTTTACAACCACCATGTGCTGCCTTTAAAAAAAAAGAATTAAATACCATAATATCACGATGGACGCCAAACCAATCCAAACATTTTTATGGTAATCTAATAGCTTCTATCGGCAAAAACCAACTTCATACCACTACACCTCCTTGGTTTGTAAGTTTATTATGTCTCCTTCAATAATTAATTTACCCTCTACCTTGCTCATCTTATACAGGCTTCATTTACTAATCCTCAAATTAGTCATTCAGTTTTAATTTATTTCCCTGTAAAAATGATAAATGCCTCATACACATCTTTAACACTTCAATCCGCTACAAAACAATCACATCCAAATTTATATCCTTTAAACCATATCTACACACTCTCATAATTACTTTAACCATGTCCCTTGTGGACTTACTACACAGCTCAATACGCCTTTTAGCACAAACCAGCCCTAGAATAAATTAGGGTGCTTGTAACATACGCACTTATTCACTATAATCACTACATTGAAGACTGTCGCGCATGATTATATTAACATTTCCACTTTTACAATGATGTCTCACATAAACAGGTTCAATCCTCCACGGATTAAGTGCCACAATCCGCATACATAGAATTAATGAAAGAAAATTATGCGTACTAATATAAATTACACTCCTGTGATACAGATAAAATCATCTTATCATCCACACCGGCAATCGATCTGTTCTTCAATCTGAACTGCAGACAGTTCCAGCACCTTCCTCAACACATCACTGACACATATGGAGATTTCATCAGCTTAGTCCCTAACCGTCCAAGATACCCGTACAAAATGTTACCAGAAGCAGATACCACTCCACCAAACTCAACAATACGGGAACTTCTGCACCCTCGGGATTCAACTCCCCAAAAGGTAACTCAATCAGTTGACATATTTTATCGAACATTTCCATTGCAAATAGCATATTGAATGCAAAATATTTCCCCAATAGTTATTAACCTAAACATTCACAACTTTCGCAAATAAGCTCCGCTGCAATGCCATCATTCTTGATCTTCTCCTTGAGGACAACCTCCATCATGCCTCCTGCATTCGCTGCAAAGAATTGGTTAACCCGGAGGGAAACAAGTACTACTGCGGAAAATGTGCCAGGACCTACATAATACCTACTGTCAACAGGTAACACTGCTCCACCAATACTCCAACACCAACCTACTTCCGCAAAATTATAAATCAACTAACTATACCCTCCACCCCAAACTTTATCAAACAGGCCAACTTTTTCCCTGCTTGTCGTGGACCGCACTGGAAATACTAACTTCACACTTCGGGAACACACCCTCAAACAACTGACTGGAAATTCCGGCTGGGACCTCCTAACGTGTGCTCAAAAGGTATGCGTCCATTCACTTAATTCATTGTCTCTGCTCAGTACTGCTTCCAATACTTCTTAATGCCTTTTATATGGAAATGCCATGCTCAATACTACTAAATGCATTTTATGTGGAAATCAGCCCGGGAAACAACCTGCACTAAACATCTTTCTTGCACCCTCTCAACAGGTGAATGGAATACCGACATTCACAAGGGCACTGCAGATCGTTAAAGGTGCCCATTGCACTTTTGATGTTACAACAAAACCATTTCCTCAGACAAGTAGGGCACCAATGATTATGATTGAGGATATCATAAAATTTAAAAAACTCAAAGGAGGCAACAATGATTAGGGTCACCATCGAAATGTCTGGCACACAAACAAAAAAAAACTTTCCTTCCGAATAATGGAAACATAAAGCATTAACTGTTTGGCTTTATACCTTGATTCAGTATTCTAATACAATATGTTTGCATCCTTCCGTTGGCACCAAAACACCATACTCAATATCTATGCGTTTTTTCTCATAACCATCCTTGACTGATTTAGATATTGCTCTTTCAGACATTACAACACAGAATCACACTACATTACATAAACTTAAAAACATATAAAATGCCAACATGCTAGACCTTGCCCGTGCCTCGCACGGGCTACAAAGCTAGTTTTTATTTTATACGGAGTAGGTGTTTTGTAATTTGATATTGATACCAGATCCAAAACAAAAATTTGCAATGATCTACAATTAATATTTATTATTATGCTGGGGAAATATTATACTGTAAAAATCATGAAGTTTGAATTTTTTAATGCCTTTGCACATAATTGTTGAGATTTTCTTCTCAAATGTTCTAAAAAATTTCTAAATAATTATTTATAAAAATAAGGTTGTGTTCACATGTGAGGCACCCTTTGTTTAGAACTGGTACCTCTCCTACCAGTAGACAGGATGGATTTTGTAAAGAGGACATGGAGGTTTACTGTCTAGGATCCCAGATTAAAGGATTTCATTTTAAAAAATAACATTTACATATAGTTAAGATGTCTTTATTAAATATATTTTTTCACCTGTAATTAATAATATATTGAATTTATTATGATGATAATCTTGTTTTGGTGTTTGAAATTGTGGGGATTGCTTTTTTTTTTATAGCTTATTGCAGTATAATTCAATAAGAGATGCATGGTGAACAATTGTTATGAATATTATTATTAACAATTTTGCATCTATAAATATTTACAAAAAAACACTACTAGAAAATCTTTTTCTGCTTATAGTGACGACAATCTTGTGACGAATGCTTAGTTGTGACGATACGTGACGGATTGTGGGTACAACATAAGTTTTGACAACTACAAACATCCGTCGCAAGTAATTTGTGACGAATGTTTACCTTCGTCATAAGAATAATAATTTTTTATTATTTTATGGCGCCCTTTATTGATAAAATTTTTAAATTTTCACGTCAACCGAAATGACACCGTTTTTGATTACAAACTTGTGACGATTCATCACAACCTAAACAACTTACATATTTTCATATATTTAAATACATGAAAACGCAAACTTGTGACATACAGTTGAATGTTCGTCACATAATGAACTTATGACGACAAAAATGTCACAAGTTCAACTACCACAAATTAAATGCCGCCAGCTAAACTGAAAATTTCAATGAAAATACATTAGTTTAATAAACTTGTGACGGATAGTATTATGTTCGTCACAAGTACGGGTAACTACCTAGTCGTTGTGACGAATTGTGAATATGAAGAACATTTGTCATAAGGTAAAAGAACTTTAAATAATTTATTTTATATTTGTAATGATGTGTTAACCTTTTTACGATCAAGTATAAGTTTGGTAATACTCAATAAATTTATTAACTATAGCATTGTTGTGTTGAATGATATCTTAACCGGATTTTAAGTAGATCGTCATATGACATGAGTATTGTTAACACGTTGTTACACGAAATATTTTTTGTTGTATCATAAGTATTTTACACTATATATATATATATATATATATATATATATGAGTTGCACTCCATAACAAACACCTTATATAACAAACAATAAAGAACACCTTAGATCTAATAGATCCAATGCCCCTGGCGGGGCCACCCAATACAAAAAGTTCTTATTTTTTTACCCTCTATCCATCCATCATCTCAAAAAAAAAAAATTACTGTTCATGACGATGACGTCATCGGTGACGTCATCATGAACAGTAAAATATATTTTTTTTGCTGGCTTGATAGAGGGTAAAAAAATAACAACTTTTTGTATTGGGTGCCCCTGGCGGGGCCAAAGGATCTAATAGATCTAAGGTGTTCTTTATTGTTTGTTATATAAGAGTGTTCTTTATGGAGCAAAGGCATATATATATATAGGGTCCTGTTCTAATAGAAACTAGAAACTAAACCTAAATTAAATATTTCAAGCTAATCTAATGACCAAATTAGGGGTACCCCAATACAAAAAACGTTTAGAATTATTGGCTCTATTCAACAAAAAAATAAAAAAATAAAAAATTTTAAAAAGTTACTGTTCACGTGATGACGTGGTACGTGAACAGTAACTTCTTTTTTCTTTTTTTTTTGTTGAATAGAGCCAATAATTTTATAAGTTTTTTGTGAAGGTGCACCTAGCGGGGCCATTAAAATAAATGAAATATAATTTATTTAGTGTAGGTTTCTAGTTTCTATTCTAAGGTTGGTTTCTATTTGAACGCTAGCATATATATATATATATATATATATATATATATATATATATATATATATATATATATATATATATATATATATATATATAGGAGGAGGTTCAAAAGAGAACCCTCCTTAGGAAGAAAACCAGAAGACCCTCCAATCAACCATTGATCTTAGAAATAATCCGATGGTCAGAATATTTTTCATGTAAATCAATTTTATTTTCTTTTTAAATCAAAAGGGCAAATTTGACAACTAAATTTACAAGATGTGTGTATCAATTAATACGGTTTACCAATCAAAAAAATTTCCTTAACTAGTCTATCAATCAGATCATTCTAATTTATTGGCTAGCATTTATAGATAAACTCAAATTAAGCAAGTACAATCAATTATAAATTTATGTAAATATGCTTAGATTTTCGAAGATCCCTGTATTCAAATTCTCAATCAAATTCTCAACTACGTTCAACAATCATATCATATTTGTGTTGACTTTCATAAAATATAATTTGATATTAGACAATAATTTACATTGTACATCATCCAATTTTTTATATAGAAACAATCAAGCATATTTTAAGAAAATCTCGTGAAACACTTAAGAGAATCTGATTGAGTCATAATAACCACACATGAATGCTATTTTAAGTAATTAATATATTTTTCAAAAGATACTTAATTGAATCTCGCGCGCCATCATAAAAATAATATACAAGTATGTTAAAAGGAAAGAAATCAAAGCATATTTAATACATCTCTTTTAAAAGAAAACAAGTCAAGAAAATAATTCATATAACATAGCGAATCTTGGTGTATTACCTAAGGTTTCTATATAAAAAAATTGACATATTGATTTGAAACACGTAAAAGAATCTTGGTGTATTACCTAAGGTTTCTATATATAACTTAATTTTAAAAGAAATGTATTGTGGGTGATCAAATGAGTGGTTTTTTAGGATGTTACAAATCGAGCCCTAGAGTATTATGGGTGATCTCAGTGTTCTTGCTAGCCTAATAATTGTGTTAGCGAAGATTCTATTCAGTGTTTCAATTATTAAGACACGAATCTGATGAGTATCTGATGATGAATATGAGCAAATAAACAAATTTATATTGGTTGAAAAATGGCATAATCTATAAAAATATTTTCGATCATGTTAAATGGTCCAGGTATGTACAATCTGATTTATATTGACTTTCCAAAAAATACATTGAAAACCTATTTATTAGGAATTAATCAATGATTTATATTACACCCTCCTTCTACTTTGCAAAAGGAAACAAATCAAAGCATATCATCAAAAATCTTTACAATACATTTTTGTATGAAAGGAACCAAATATAATCATATATCATATTAAATTGTAAAGATATATATTCACACATATAATCAAGTAGAATCTCGAAAAACCTAGTAGATACTCGATAATATAATAAAAAATTGACATATTGATTTGAAACACGTAAAAGAATCTTGGTGTAATACCTAAGATTTCTATATATAATTTAATTTTAAAAGAAATGTATAATTTTTCTTTTAAAAAATTAAATATATAAAAAAATTATGTAATATACCAAGATTCTCTTAGGAATTTTGTTAACTACGCTGAAAGAATTTCTAAAATATAATAAAAAAAATTAACATATTGATTTGAAACACGTAAAAGAATCTTGGTGTATTACCTAACGTTTCTACATATAACTTGATAGAATTTTAACATTACTTAATAGAATTTTAAAAATATACTTAACAAAATCGTAAAATATAAAGACACCTAGTAGAATCTGGAGTGTAAGATTTTGTAATTATTTTTATAATTTAATAACTTCTTTTTATAATTTTTTAACATGATACGTATTCAAAATATTTTTTAAAAAATAATCGAAGATAAGTAAATATATAAACAAATTGTCAAAAATTACAAAATGAAATTGTTTCCAAATAAATACCAAAAGAGTAGAATCTAAGGTGTTATACTAATTGTTTTTATTGAAAAATGATATTACATGATAATTTATCCAACACTATAAATAATTCATGTACATGATAATTTATCCAATATTTATAAATAAATATTTCTTAAAATATAAATTTTTTATAAAAATATTTTATTGATCTATAATAAGTTTCAAATATAGTTATGTACAAGTACGACACTATAAATAATTTATCAAACATTTAAGAAAATCTATAGAATATTTTTTCGAATTAAAATTCATTTTTTTATAAAGAGTTTTCTAAAATAATTCTCAAAAGAATCTCGAAAATATAATAAAAATTTGACATATTGATTTGAAACACGTAAAAGAATCTTGGTGTATTACGTAAGATTTCTATATATAACTTAATTTTAAAAGAAATGTATAATTTTCCTTTTAAAACAATAAATATAAATAAAAATTATGTAATATACCAAGATTCTCTTAGGTATTTTGTTAATTAATACTCTAAAAGAATTTCGAAAAGATAATAAAAAAATTGACATATTAATTTGAAACACGTAAAAGAATCTTGGTGCATTACCTAAAGTTTCTATATATAACTTGATAATAGAATTTTCAAACACTTAACAAAATTGTAAAATATCAAGACACCTAGTAGAATTTGGAGTGTAATATTTTATAATTTTTTTATAATTTAATAACTTTTTTATAATTTTTTAATATGATACGTTGTCGAAATATTAAAAAAAATAATTAAAGATGAGTAAATATATAAATAAATTGTCAAAAATTACAAAATGAAATTGTTTCCCAATAAGTATCAAAAGACCTAGTAGAATCTAAGGTGTTATACTTATTGTTTTTATTGAAAAATGATATTACAAGATAATTTAAAAATAATTCACGTACATGATAATTTATCCAATACTATAATTAAATATTTCTTAAAATATTAATTTTTTATTAAAATATTTAATTGATCTATAAGTTTCGAATATAGTTATGTACAAGTACAGCAATATAAATAATTTATCCAACATTTAAGAAAATCTACTTAGAAATTTATATTACAATTCTACTAAATATTTCATTGATATAAAATAAGTTTTGAATATAGTTAGGCACAAGTACAACACTATAAATGATCATCGAAAATTTAAGAAAATCAATAGTATTTTTTTAAATTAGCTTTCAATTTTTTATAGCATGTCTATTAAAATAATTCTCGAAAGAATCTCAAAAAGATAATAAAAGGAAATAAATTGATATAATGATTTGGAACACATAAGAGAATCTTGGTGTATTAGATGATATTTTAATATTTAACTTAATTTTAAAAGAAATTTATTGTTTTCTTTTTTTGAAAAATGTATAAAAATATTATGTACCCACCAAGATTCTCTTAGTTGTTTTGTTATTTATTTAAAAAATTTAGTATTATTTTATGAGATATTTATACTAATTTTTTAAAAACTTTTGAGATTCTTCAAAATATTATAATATTTCGATTAAAAATAATATTTTTAATCTTTGAGATTTTTTCAAATTATAATTTATTTTTTTGAAACACGTAACAGAATCTTGGTGTGTCACATAATATATCTAAATGTAACGTAATTATAGAAGAAATGTATATTTTTTAAAAAATAAGAAATATATAAAAATATTATGTAATATACCAAGATTCTTTTAGGTGTTTTATTAATTACTTTGAAATCGTAATATGCTTTATTAGATATTTATATTAAAATTCTACTAAATATTTTACTGATATAAAATAAGTTTTGAATATAGTTAGGTAAGTACAACACTATAAATTTATTCCACCAAAATTCTTTTAGGTGTTTTGTTAATTATTTTAATATTTTAGTATTATTTTATTAGATATAAAAAATTGCCAAAATTTTTTGGTATTTTAAAATATAAAAATTGCCAAAAATTATTAAATTACAAAATAAAATTGTTTCCAAGTAAGTATAAAAAAAAACCTAGTAAATCTCGAAAATATAATAAAAAAATTGATATAATGATTTGAAACACGTAAAAGAATCTTGGTGTATTACCTAAGATTTTGTATATAATTTAATTTTAAAAGAAATTTATAATTTTTCTTTTGAAAAAATAAATATATAGACAAATTATGTAATATATCAAGATTCTCTTACGTATTTTGTTAATTACTCTGAAAGAATTTCTAAAAGATAATAAAAAAAATTGACTTATTGATTTGAAACATGTAAAAGAATCTTGGTGGATTACATAACGTTTCTACTATAACTTGATAGAATTTTAACATTACTTAATAGAATTTTAAAAAATACTTAACAAAATTGTAAAATATCAAGACACCTAGTAGAATCTAGAGTGTAAGATTTTGTAATTATTTTTATAATATAATAACTTTTTTTATAATTTTTTAACATGATACGTAGTCAAAATATTTTTTTAAAAAATAATTGAAGATGAGTAAATATATAAAAAAATTGCAAAAGTTACAAAATGAAATTGTCTCCAAATAAGTGAGTAGAATCTAAGGTGTTATACTAATTATTTTTATTGAAAAATTATAATACATGATAATTTATCCTACACTATAAATAATTCTTGTATATGATAATTTATCCAATATATAAATGAATATTTCTTAAAAATATTAATTTTTTATTAAAATATTTAATTGATCTATAATAAGTTTCGAATATAATTATGTACAAGTACAACACTATAAATCATTTATAAATATTTAAGATAATCTATAGAATATTTTTTCAAATTAAAATTCTATTTTTTATAGCAAATCTTCTAAAATAATTCTCAAAAGAATCTCGAAAATATAATAAAAAAATTGACATATTGATTTGAGACACTTAAAAGAATCTTGGTGTATTACCTAAGATTTTTATATAAATTAAATTTTAGAAGAAATGTATAATTTTTCTTTTAAAAATAAATATATAGGAAAATTATATAACATACGAAGATTGTCTTAAGTATTTTGTTAATTACTCTGAAAGAATTTCTAAAAGATAAAAAAAATGACATATCGATTTGAAACACATAATATAACTTGATAGAATTTTAACATTACTTAATAGAATTTTAAAAAATACTTAACAAAATTATAAAATATCAAGACACCTAGTAGAATCAGGAGTATAATATTTTGTAATTGTTTTTATAATTTAATAACTTTTTTTTATAATTTTTTAACATGATAAAAGTAGTCAAAATATTTTTTAAAAAATAATTGAAGATGAGTAAATATATAAACAAATTGTCAAAAATTACAAAATAAATTGTTTCCAAATAAGTATCAAAAGAGTAGAATCTAAGGTGTTATAATTATTGTTTTTATTGAAAAATGATATTACATGATAATTTATCCAACACTATAAATAATTCGTATACATGATAATTTATCCAATACTATAAATAAATATTTCTTAAAATAATAATTTTTTATTATAATTTTTTATTGATCTATAATAAGTTTTGAATATGGTTATGTACAAGTGCAACACTATAAATAATTATCAAACATTTAAGAAAATCTATAGAATATTTTTTTGAATTAACATTCAATTTTTTTTATAGCAAGTCTTCTAAAATAATTCTCAAAACAATCTCGAAAATATAATAAAAAATTGGTATATTTATTTGAAACACGTAAAATAATCTTGGTGTATTACCTAAGATTTCTATATATTACTTAATTTTAGAAAAAATGTATAATTTTTCTTTTATAAAAATAAATATATAGAAAAATTATGTAATATTTAGGTATTTTGTTAATTATTCTTAAAGAATTTCTAAAAGATAATAAAAAAATTGACATATTAATTTGAAACACGTAAAAGAATCATGGTGCATTACCTAACGTTTCTACATATAACTTGATAGAGTTTTAACATTACTTTTTATAATTTAATAACTTTTTTATAATTACTAAAGTAATTAATTTGATATAAAATTTATTCTAGTTAATACTTACCAAACCACTTAGTGGAATCTTGAATACTAAATTAATACTACACTTTTACTTCATAATTCTTGTATTTTTGTTAAGTTCGTTTTGGAATTAAAAAATTCTATAAAGTGTTTTATTTTTGTATTTCATGCCTACTAAGTATAATAATTAAAATGCATTCAATGGAATTGAATAATTCTCTTATCAACACTTAAAAGAATCCAAATTTTATTCTTAGATAATCTAAAATTCAATGATAAATTTGATACAGGGCCAAGACTCCAGCCGATACAGAAGGAAAAGGCTTTCACAAAGGCCAAAGCCAACCTCTGCTTCTAACACATTAACAAATAGTCAAATACCAAATTAATACTAACATGATACAACAATAAGGGAAGCGATGTAACACAAAAAAAATGAGGGATCCAGTGTAAATCACATGTGTTCATGAACACTTGTGTAGGCATGTTGCATCACAGTAGCAGTTCAAAGCTCCAAGCCATTCAACATAACAAAATTCTCGTTCCATGCAACATGTGACATCTTCCACCCATCACCTACATCCGAAATGCAACCCCTGGTACTAGAATCATCATTAAATCCAATATGCAAAAGTTTGCTACCCTCCCCTAAGTCAACCTCTGTAGCGAGCATTCTGAATAGCCATTTCCATAATATGATAACATCTGTTGCAATCACTTTGTCAATGTTTATCGAGGACTTATTTGCCACATCCATGGAACTAGAATCCCCATATCTTCTATCAATTGCATTACACTACTTTAATAACAATTCATCACCCTTAAAGTTAGCCTAGAAGTGAAGTATTCGATTGCCTTTACCACTTCCATTCGTATTTGCACTCCTACATTGCTTCCATCATTTTTCTAAACGCCCAAAAACTACAAGGCACATGTGGAAGTAAAAATGAATCCCCATTAAAATTGCAAGACAGGTTGAAACATAAAATTTCATAGATACTCTATTAAAACCACATAGATCAAACAACTCTAATGTACCTTTGAATAAGAAAAAAATTAGTAAAAGACATTGGCTGCAAATTTTCAAAATTTACAAAAAGGAAATGATAAACAAATTATAGAACTCGATCCCTTTGCAAAATTCCATAGCAAAAAGTTGTACAATCGTAAAAGGAACACACCATTTTCCTGCAAAATATATAGAATCCATCTAATTGACCCTATATTTGTAGCACAAATCATTTTTCGACCAATCTAACTAAACAGAAGTATGTCCAGGAAGAGGCAAATAAGTATATAATCTGCGAAACACGTAAGAGAACTCACCAATTCAGGACATTCGTTCAAGTTAAATAATAAATATTCAAAACATAACTCGATGACCCATTTCTGTTGTAGTTCTGATAGTTAAGATACAATGTTGGTGAGAAGGCTAGGTTTCATCTTCAATATAGGAAAATAGTACCCTTGCATTCACAAAAGTAGGGGCAGTTTGGTTTTTTCACATGGTCTTTCTCTGGAAATTAAAATTCTGCTATGGAAATAGGCTTTCCCTTATTTTGGTAGGAGTACTTATCATTCGTTATTTAAGTCTCCTGCCAGTTTTTTTTTTTTTTTTTTTGGCATTTACATGTACATCACTTGTACTTATTTAATTATAAAACCGGCTTTGTACCAATGCACGGTTTTTATTATTACAAATTGTAACCAAGTATTTGTAATATTTGTCAAAATGAGAACTAATAGCAAATCTCAACTTCTTATTTATTTTTAATTTCGACCGTACGATTAGATAATATATGTGATCACATGGGCTTCTTTCATTCTGCTTTCTCTACCAAGCTTGGTACATGTTCGTCCTTCTGTACGGAGTTGAGAGCTGTAGCTATTGGTTTGGAGTTCCTTCTGTACGGAGTTGAGAGCTGTAGCTATTGGTTTGGAGTTGGCCAAAGGGGAAGTAGTATTTTAACTTAATTTAGTGTACATAGAATATTGTATACATAAGGAACTCCGTACAATTTTATACAGGCATGAGCTACATATTACCATTACTACATGTTATTTTTCATCCAACTACCAGTCTACCATCTGCCATTATGTCATAGCTTATAGTGCGAAAGCGTAGATGTACCATCCATTGCTCTGGACTGATGATAGAGTGCATACTCCAAGGGCGCTACTTCCTCGTACATAGGTTGGTTGCTGGCAGACATAAGCTCCATTTTCGGACCGTATGGCTTTAGTAAGTTCTTAGAACTTGGATACAAAAAACATGCTGCTGATACCCTTATTTGATCACCTTAGACAATCAGTACTAAGATCATCATTGCTCTGAACTTGAATGAGATTGATAATCATCGATATACACTAATATAAAATTTAATAATTAAATTTTTAGTACCTTCAATATAGGAGTATTTTGTAATTGTTTTTATAATTTAATAACTTTTTTTTATAATTTTTTAACATGATAAAAGTAGTCAAAATATTTTTTAAAAAATAATTGAAGATGAGTAAATATATAAACAAATTGTCAAAAATTACAAAATGAAATTGTTTCCAAATAAGTATCAAAAGAGTAGAATCTAAGGTGTTATAATTATTGTTTTTATTGAAAAATGATATTACATGATAATTTATCCAACACTATAAATAATTCGTATACATGATAATTTATCCAATACTATAAATAAATATTTCTTAAAATAATAATTTTTTATTAAAATTTTTTATTGATCTATAATAAGTTTTGAATATGGTTATGTACAAGTGCAACACTATAAATAATTATCAAACATTTAAGAAAATCTATAGAATATTTTTTTGAATTAACATTCAATTTTTTTTATAGCAAGTCTTCTAAAATAATTCTCAAAACAATCTCGAAAATATAATAAAAAATTGGTATATTTATTTGAAACACGTAAAATAATCTTGGTGTATTACCTAAGATTTCTATATATGACTTAATTTTAGAAAAAATGTATAATTTTTCTTTTACAAAAATAAATATATAGAAAAATTATGTAATATTTAGGTATTTTGTTAATTATTCTTAAAGAATTTCTAAAAGATAATAAAAAAATTGACATATTAATTTGAAACACGTAAAAGAATCATGGTGCATTACCTAACGTTTCTACATATAACTTGATAGAGTTTTAACATTACTTTTTATAATTTAATAACTTTTTTATAATTACTAAAGTAATTAATTTGATATAAAATTTATTCTAGTTAATACTTACCAAACCACTTAGTGGAATCTTGAATACTAAATTAATACTACACTTTTACTTCATAATTCTTGTATTTTTGTTAAGTTCGTTTTGGAATTAAAAAAATTCTATAAAGTGTTTTATTTTTGTATTTCATGCCTACTAAGTATAATAATTAAAATGCATTCAATGGAATTGAATAATTCTCTTATCAACACTTAAAAGAATCCAAATTTTATTCTTAGATAATCTAAAATTCAATGATAAATTTGATACAGGGCCAAGACTCCAGCCGATACAGAAGGAAAAGGCTTTCACAAAGGCCAAAGCCAACCTCTGCTTCTAACACATTAACAAATAGTCAAATACCAAATTAATACTAACATGATACAACAATAAGGGAAGCGGATGTAACACAAAAAAAATGAGGGATCCAGTGTAAATCACATGTGTTCATGAACACTTGTGTAGGCATGTTGCATCACAGTAGCAGTTCAAAGCTCCAAGCCATTCAACATAACAAAATTCTCGTTCCATGCAACATGTGACATCTTCCACCCATCACCTACATCCGAAATGCAACCCCTGGTACTAGAATCATCATTAAATCCAATATGCAAAAGTTTGCTACCCTCCCCTAAGTCAACCTCTGTAGCGAGCATTCTGAATAGCCATTTCCATAATATGATAACATCTGTTGCAATCACTTTGTCAATGTTTATCGAGGACTTATTTGCCACATCCATGGAACTAGAATCCCCATATCTTCTATCAATTGCATTACACTACTTTAATAACAATTCATCACCCTTAAAGTTAGCCTAGAAGTGAAGTATTCGATTGCCTTTACCACTTCCATTCGTATTTGCACTCCTACATTGCTTCCATCATTTTTCTAAACGCCCAAAAACTACAAGGCACATGTGGAAGTAAAAATGAATCCCCATTAAAATTGCAAGACAGGTTGAAACATAAAATTTCATAGATACTCTATTAAAACCACATAGATCAAACAACTCTAATGTACCTTTGAATAAGAAAAAAATTAGTAAAAGACATTGGCTGCAAATTTTCAAAATTTACAAAAAGGAAATGATAAACAAATTATAGAACTCGATCCCTTTGCAAAATTCCAGAGCAAAAAGTTGTACAATCGTAAAAGGAACACACCATTTTCCTGCAAAATATATAGAATCCATCTAATTGACCCTATATTTGTAGCACAAATCATTTTTCGACCAATCTAACTAAACAGAAGTATGTCCAGGAAGAGGCAAATAAGTATATAATCTGCGAAACACGTAAGAGAACTCACCAATTCAGGACATTCGTTCAAGTTAAATAATAAATATTCAAAACATAACTCGATGACCCATTTCTGTTGTAGTTCTGATAGTTAAGATACAATGTTGGTGAGAAGGCTAGGTTTCATCTTCAATATAGGAGTATTATTTTTATTGACAATATTGTTTTCTTGTTCTCCATACTATTCTTCACTTAAACCTCATCTATAAAATTAAACGTTAGTATTGGATACATCGATTCAAAAAACATTACAAATAATAACGAACGTATAATAGAACACATGTAGTTAAAGTTTATAGAATCGGTATAAAAAAAAAAGATCACGACGAGTTTTTGATCGGTTACCCATTGATAGCTCCATCAATCTCCATTGTTTTTTCTTCTGGGTTCTTCAAGTTTTGTATTTCGATGTATTAACGTATATTTTAAGCAATCTTTAGTGTCAAAATCTTTCCATAAGGATCGTGATCGTTGTCTGTCTGTCAATCTAGTTTCCATATATAACAAATTCTCTCAAAGATATTAGATTAATAGTCAATCATCAATGCCCTGAATCTTCAAAAGAATAACAGAAATGCCATTATCCTTTTTTAGTAAATTTGATTATTAATCAACGGTCTTAGATAGGGTCTCCTGGTTCTCTTGATAAGGAGGTTCTCCCTAGAACCTATATATATGTGTTTGTGTGTGTGTGTATATTATATGTTGAATAAATCGATCGGGGAAAGCGCGGAAATCTTGTAAACAAACTGACATTATATTCTCATACACGCACATAGGGATGGGAAAAAAATCTGATCCGATGGATACCCGATTCGAAATCCGATTTTTATCCGATCCAAGCCCGATTTTTTGGATTTGGATATGGATATAGATTTAAATTTTAAACCCGAAATATTTTGGATATGAATATGGATTTCATGTATACCGAGCCGAAACCCGATCCGAAACCCGAAATCCGATTCGAATCCGACGGATATCCGAAACCCGAAAAAAAATCCAAATTTTATTTATTATAAATTATAAATATTATATATTATATATGAGAAAAGTTCTATGAAGTACTGGAGTACTTGGAGTACATATATGTTCTGCATTCAAAATATATTAAAATTTATTATTTTGTAAACCTTGTTATATGAATATCATATGATAATCTTGAAAATCATATATCATCTTCAAATCCTTTATGTTTTGCAATCATAACATATATGTTTTGCAACCCAAATGTGTTTCGCAGAACAATTCGTTTTGCAATTTTTTGTTAGCAAAATATACAAAATTTTCAAGATTTTCAATGAAATAATGATATTCATGTAATAAGTTTTGAAAAATAATAAAGTTTACAAAATTTTGAATAGAACGTATATGTACTCCAAGTAAAACAGTACTCCATAGAACCTTCCTCTATATGGGGGTGTTTGGGGGAACTTTTTTCCATAATAAGTCAACTTATTTTAAGACAAAGTTAGAGATTCCTAACATTCCAACTTATTTATGCAACTTATTAAATCTCAAAGATACATTAAACATTTGTATAAATTTTTTTTATCAAAATATAAATTTTTTACCCGAAAATAAGTCATAAGTTAGCATAATTAAGCTATGCCAAACAGGCCAATTATATAATATGTATAAGGCTATAAGCTTAAATAGAGGTTGGGCCTGTTAATAAGTTTAAATAGAAGAAGGGCTTTAGGCCCATTTAACAAATACACACGGTCATAAAAAAAAGAGAAAAGGGGTCTAGGGTTAGGAGATGATTCGGGGAAAAAGGGGTTAATCTATTCATCTCATTTCAATGAGAAATAAACGGTGAAATGTTATTATTATTGCAGATTTGCAGTAGTGTGAATAAAGATTCATCATTATACTATACCCACTTCTCTTTTAGTACACACAGTCTCTGTCTAGTGTGTACTTTGTTTGATTCCTTCTTTACTTCACAATCAAACAACTCAACAACTCTCTGTGTATGTATATGTGTATGTATCGTCTGCTTGGAGTCAGATCTGTACGATGATAACAATGAGCAGACTCGTAATACAAAATGTTTCGACGAGAGGAGGGTAGGGAGTTGAGGGATGGGAATGATGTCGCGTTTGGTGTGCTTGCGCAGAGGCGGAGGTGGAAGAGGGGACCGGTTTGTTAGCATTTTGTTGATCTTATTTCGGGTATCGGGTATATCCGAATCCGATCCGAAATCCGTTGAATCGGATTTGGATATTAATTTTCGGGTATTTTTCGGGTTCGGATCGGGTTCGGGTAAGGCAAACATTTTCGGGTTTGGATATGGATATTGCCATATCCGAGCCTATCCGACCCGATTCCCATCCCTACACGCACACAAAAAATCCTATGCAAGCACGAAAAAATCCTACTACACATATAATTGTAACTAGCTTATAACCCGTGCAATGAACAGTTTTTCTTGTTTTTTGTATTATGTTATAAATTTTATTTAATATTACAATTATATTTTAATATAATTATTATTTTTAATAATTTTTTTAATTTTAATTTGATATTTTTTTTTTTGAAAATGGAAAATATTCATTAATCAAAATCATGAGAGATTACATCGGTGAGAAAAGAAGGGACCGAAATCCACTCCCTATGATCAGACATATAAATAGCCTCTCTAGCAATCCTAAATATACTCATGTTTACGGATTATATTAATGTTTCCTTATTATAAACAACGTATACGATTTTTAATATATTTTATCAATAATTAAAAAATATGATGTGATATTTTCGGGTATATATTGTAAGCTTTGTTGTAAATTAAAAAGGTAACGTGTTTTAATTAGAAAGGAAATATTAATGACTGAAAGATACGATACGATTGATCTTTTTAGGTGTTTATAAAAGGTAATATCTTCAACTAAAAGTAAATGTGAAAAAGGCAATCGACTAAAAACCATGAATTATATTATGTTATTATTTATTTTAGGTGCTAAATATTTCTTGAAAATTATGGTGATAATTTTGGGTATATATTAATAATTGTAAAATTTGTTTTAAATTAAAAAGGTAACGTGTTTTAATTCGAAAAAATATTAATGATCGAAAGATATGATACGATTGATGTTTTTAGGTGTTTAAAAAATTTAATATTTTCAACTAAAATTAAATGTGAAAAAGGCAATTGGCTAATTACCATTAATTGTTTATTTTAATAATTAGGATAACCAAACCGACAAATTTGTAATCTTTCGGCTTTAATATAGTAGTATAGATACGTATTTTAATTAGAAAAGGCAATCGGTTGGTTAATATTAATTGTATTAATTTTTATTTATTAATTAATATAACTGTACATAACCAAACCGATAAAATTTTCAATGTTTCAACTTTAATATAATAACTACCTTATAACCTGTGCAATGCACGGGTTTCTTTTATTATATTATAAATTTTATTTATATTATAATTATGTTTTTATATAATCATTATTTCTAATAATTTTTTAATCTTAATTTGATTTAATTTAATATACTCATGTTTACGGATTATAATAATGTTTACTTATTATAAACAACGTATATGATTTTTAATATATTTTATTAATAATTGAAAAATATGGAGTGATATTTTCGGGCTATATTTTTCTTGAAATTATGGTGTGATATTTTTGGGTATATATTAATGATTGAAAGATTTGTTTTAAATTAAAAAGGTAACGTGTTTTAATTCGAAAGGGAATATTAATGATCGGTTTTTAAGTATTTATAAAAGGTAATATCTTCAACCAAAATTAAATGTGAAGAAGGCAATCGACTAATTACCTTTAATTTTATTATGTTAATGTGAAAAAGACAATCGACTAATTACCATTAATTATATTATGTTATTATTTATTTTAGGTGTTATATTTTTTTTTGAAAATTATGGTATGATATTTTCGGGTATATGTTAATGTTTGTAAGATTTTTTTAAATTAAAATGGTAACGTATTTTAATTCGAAAGGAAATATTAATGATTGATTCATTTTTAGGTATTTATAAAAAGGTAATATCATCAACTAAAAGTAAATGTGAAAAAGGCAATCGACTAATTATCATTAATTTTATTGTGTTAATGTGAAAAAGGTAATCGACTAATTACCATTAATTTTATTATGTTAATCAACTAATTACCATTAATTATATTATGTTATTATTTATTTTAGGTATTATATTTTTCTTGAAAATTATGGTGTGATATTTTCGGGTATATATTTTTAGAATTTTAGGTGTTTATAAAAGGTAATATCTTCAATTAAAAGTAAATGTTAAAAAAGAAATCGACTAATTACCATTAATTATATTATGCTATTATTTATTTTAGGTGTATTTAACAGGTACCAAAACTTTTAATGTTTCTTGAAAATTATGGTGTCATATTTTGGGTATATAATAATGATTATAAGATTTGTTTTAAATTAAAAAGGTAACGTGTTTTAATTCGAAAGGAAATATTAATTATCTGTTTTTAGGTATTTATAAAAGGTAATATATTCAAATAAAATTAAATGTGAAAAAGGCAATCGACTAATTACCTTTAATTTTGTTATGTTAATGTGAAAAAGATAATCGACTAATTACCATTAATTATATTATGTTATTATTTATTTTTGGTGTTGTATTTTTCTTGAAAATGATTGTGTGATTTTTTTTGGTATATATTAATAGGTGTAAGATTTGTTTTAAATTAAAATGGTAACGTGTTTTAATTCGAAAGGAAATATTAATGATTGACTGATGTTTTTATGTATATATAAATGATAATATCTTTAACTAAAAGTAAATGTGAAAAAGACAATAGACTAATTATCATTAATTTTATTATGTTAATGTGAAAAAAGCAATCGACTAATTACCATTAATTTTATTATGTTAATCAACTAATTATCGTTAATTATATTATGCTATTATTTATTTTAGGTGTTATATTTTTCTTGAAAATTATGGTGTGATATTTTCGGGTATATATTTTTAGGTGTTTATAAAAGAAAATATATTCAACTAAAAGTAAATATGAAAAAGACAATCGAATAATTACCATTAATTATATTATGTTATTATTTATTTTATGTGTATTTATTTTTATTTATAATGAAGGGTAAATAAGTAAATTCACGAAGTACCAAAAAACAGGTACCAAAACTTTTAATGTTTCGGCTTTTATATAATAGTATAGATATGATATATCGTAATAATCACTTGTTTCTAACCAGATTCTATTATAATTTAGGGCTATTTCCATAAATATTCAAGACCAAAAACTTTTTTGCAAAAATATTTTTTTTTAAAAAAAATTGTAGAAGTACCAAAATATTTGCAAAAATACGTAGGTTGCATATGCAAACCGCATATGCAACTGGATGCAACCACATATGCAACTGAATGCAAACAAACAGATATACAACTGAATGCAACTGAATTCAACCTGCTGCGCAACCAAAAAATGCAAACCAAAAAATGCAAATTCAACTTCCTTAAATATAAGGGCGGCGCATCCACATATGTAAATTCAATTTTCAATTACGTACAAGGTTAGTTGCATGCAACCACATATGCAACTGGATGCAACCACATATGCAACCGAATGCAATCAACTACATATGCAACTGAATTCAAGCTGCTACGCAACCAAAAAATGCAAATTCAACTTCCTTGTATATAAGGACGGCGCAACCGCATATGTAAATTCAATTTACAATTCATATATGGTTAGTTGCATGCAATCACATATGCAACTGGATGCACCACATTTGCAACTGAATGCAACCAACCACATATGCAACTGAATTCAACCTGTTTAACCTGCTGCGCAACCAAAAAATGCAAATTCAACTTTTTTGTATACAAGGGCGTTTATATAAATTCAATTTTCGGTTACGTATAAGGTTAGTTGCATGCAACTACATATGCAACTGGATGCAACCACATGCAACTGAATGCAACCAACCACATATGTAATTGAATGTAATCTCTGTATTTTTGCAAATAAATTGGTATTTTTGCAAATATTTTGAGAATATAGTAAAATCGCAAAAAAAAACTTTTGAAAAGTAGTATTTTTGATAAATACCAATAATTTATTAGCATCACTTGAGTTCAGTTTGCAAGATTTTTCATATTACATATTCAACAATTTTTCAACAAAAGGATATATCTTCCATCTCTCTTTTATCTATCATATATCAAATTAGGGTTTATGTTCGTAATTATTCTACAAATTAGGAGCTCGTATTTGTTGGGTGCTTTACAAATCAATTCGAAAATTGTATAAAATAAGGTTCGTACATTTTTCTTTGACATTTAGAAGAATTTGTTTTAAGTTTTATGAAAATTTTTGTGCCTATCAATTTATTCTCCTCAATTGTGTATATAAACATTTTTGTATTTCTATCTGAATAGTTCACAAGTATTAATATGATTCACCACTGGAAAGACAAATTTGACCTCTTGCTTTGTAGCAATAATAATAATAATAATAATAATAATAATAATAATAATAATAATAATAATAATAATAATAATAATAATAATGGTAATAATAAGTACTAATAATAATAATAATAATAATAATAATAATAATAATAATAATAATAATAATAATAATAATGATAATAACAACAATTACATTTCAAATATAGTCAACCAATATAATCAGTCCTATTTGAGTACTGTACGTTAAAGGTTCATCAAACTTTGGATAATCAGCAAATTTCAAAATATAGCTAATTAATTTAGTCAACGTCATTGGAGATGTTCTTAGATATTGTTGAATTCTATAATCAACTTTACAGTGACTATATATTCTTCTTTTCTTTTTTTCAACACTTGTTTTTTTTTTTTGAAAATGGCCAAGTGGCCACGGTGAATTTATTCATTCATGAATTGTACCGAGATACAATAACGTACAAAGGGGATTTTTTCATTCAACAAAATTCATCATCTAACTGAAAGGCACGTATGTTGCTCCCGGATGTTTAGACAATAAAATCTTCAAGTCTGAAAGCAAGAACTCCACAAAAGAAGGGCCTCGTTAAAAACCCACAAGAGCAAAACCCTATGGAAAAAATCTCAAGGGGAAAAAAAGTCCCCTAAAAAATACAAAAACATCGTTTTACAACTTGCTACTAAAATAGGCATAACTACTTGTTGCTTATATGAGATCCCATTGCCATCAATTGTTGCCTCATACTTGCTTTCTCTTGATAGCTCCATTACTGTTATTCCCAGATTACACACTTGTATAATTGTAGAAGGGGGGGGGGGTTGAAAACAATTCTTGATATTTATAAATTTCTGATAAGAACCACAGAAATCTATAAAGAGATAAGTGCTGAATGAGAAATGATTCACAAACACATAAAAATCAGGTGGTTAAATGTACCACCTGAGACTTTTATTCGAAGAAAACTCTGTGATACAAATGTACACAGCTTCTGTTTTACAACTCTTTGCTTCTAAAGATATTCAAGAAACCCTAAGCAAATGTATCTGTTTTCTTAGTTTCTAAAGAGTTGCCACACTTGGTTATATATCCCAAGTTTATAAGTACTACAGGAATAAGATAATATTAATCTAATTCAAGTTGACTTGCTACTCCACTCCAAATCCACATGTAGCCGAAAGGTTGTCCTTGTGAACAGATATGTCCCCTACACCTTTCTTGTATGTACTGTGTAAATGGAATGCTTCTTTCTTCTGCGTTTCCAAAGTATGGCTGCCATACTGCTTTTTATACCTACTATCAACCCATGTGATCTGTCAGTCAAACATGTCCTTATCAACTGCTAATTCTCAGCTAGCATAGAAGAAAGTGTCAATGATCATCTGTTGATGTTGTACACAGTCATCCGTTGATGGTAGTTTGAGCTGTATCCGTTGATAGAGTAGATTTGAGTTGTATCCGTTGATAGAGTCATGTTCTCATCCGTTGATACACTTTCACTTAGACAGAATTACATAGCATAGATTATTTACAATTGGCTACCCTATTCTGCCTATCCGTTGATGGTCAACATGACTCTGAATAAAAACACTATCAACTGATAAATAGAGATATTGCAGTATGCTACAAAACCTCATCCGTTGATGAGCTACCTGTCAACGGATAGAGTTATAATGTCTAATCCGTTGATAGTTACAAAACATGACTTATACAATTTTGATTGATTGTGAAGTTATCATCAAGTACAACATATTCCTAACAATCTCCCTCAATTTATACTTGATGGCAATAAAGCATAAATTTAGGACCTTGATGATAACAAAACATTCCTAAGGATATATATAGAACTATGCAAAAATTGTATTAAGCTACAAAAATTAAAACACAGCAAGTCTGAGCAGATTAATACTGTTTCTTCTCTCTGGTTGGCATCACCCTTGATTTTCCTTCTTTGGCAGAGTTGGACTCAATTTGCATTTGGAGTTGCCTATAGAAGGCATCTTCTTCAACAACTTTTGGATTTAGCTTTTGTTGTAACCATCTCAGGTATTGAGAACTAGCCTTTGATAGTTGGTCTTCTAACCTGAAGAATCTCCTGTTACCATCTTCATCCCTGAACTCCAACATCCAGAAGGGTTGAAGGTGGATTTTCTGTCCATTGTATGAGATCTTCATTTTCCTTGGTAGTCTTGATGGTGAGTTCCATTCTCTCCTTATCTGTTCTATTCCGTCCAGTATCTCCCCTTTTGCTATCCTGGAGAACCCTGTGTATCTCTTGATTGCAGAGAACACTTTGGTTAAGGTCAGATAATTTTCTCCAAGAGCCCTCTGTAGTGGCCATGTCCTTTCCATTCCTCCCTTGTATACAAAGACCAATCTCTCAGGCAAATGTTTATATTTGTTAATTCCTCTTACTTCTGACAATTCATCCAAATACAGATTCATGCTAGAGTATTCTTCAATATCTGCCTGATAGATAAAATCATCCTTGTTTTCCAAGATTGACTGCTTGACAATAGCAGGTACCCTAGCAACCTGAATTGGTTCCTTTGAAAGTTGCTTCCTTGGAATCCTTTTCTTCTGTTTAGGCTTATGTTGAGGCTTCAACAAGAATGAAGGAACCTCAATGGAGTCAAGATTCATTGGTTCCTCTTTAGGGATTATAGGGTCACCATGGAAATTCACAGCTGGGTCGAATACTTGTGCAGAAAAAGATTGTGATGAGCCAACAGTTTCTCTTCTTGAAATTTCTGGAGAGACAGGCCTCCTTGCCTTTGATTTCACTCTCCTTTTAGTTTTGGATTTGGGGACTTCCTCAGGTTCCCTCATTTCATCCTCTACCTCATCCATTAACTCCTGAGCCAGCCTGGCTTGCTTCTCTTCTAAGTTTTCATATTTATTTTCTTCACTTGGATGAGCTTCCTTTAGAAGTTTGGAGGTTTCCGCTCTTTTTTGCTTCAACAAATCTAGGATGGATGTTGGATATATTTAACACTTTTCCATTCCTTATTATTACAGCCATCCAATCTCTTACACTCTTATTTGTCTTTTCCTTGAACTCTTTGATTGTCTTTCCCATTAGCTTTTCATCATCATCCTTGGGAAATGGAAAGTCCAATTGTAACTTGTTCTTCCCATTTGCCTTTGGTGGAGAGAAGGCTCTGGTTCTTATGCATGGTTCAAATTCTTTGACATAGGATGGTTCAGCATCACAGAATGTAGGAGCCACAATCTCTGGAGTGAGCACCTTCAGGATTGTAGTTGATGTAGTTGGAGTTGAGGACTGAGTAGAGAACAGAGTTGATACAATTGATGCATTGATCATTCTCTCTGTCCTTAGAATTCTTACATTTGCCTCCTTGTTGATCTTTTCTAAGGCTTCTATTCTGGCTTGCCTTTCACCATCTGAGATTTCTGATATACTTTGAACCTCAGGCAACACCATTTTCTTCTTCTTCATAGGGGAAGCCTCTATAGAGAACTCTGTTGGATTGACCACTATAATTGGCTGTTGCTCCCCCTCACTTTGTGCTATCATGCTATTGGATGCTGGAATTTGACTTGAAGTAGCTGCAACCTCTTCTACCTTTTTCTCCCCCTTTTTGTTAGCATCAAGGGCTGGAGGTGAGGCTACAAGTAGCCTTTCCAGTAGCTCAGTCTGTTTGGCTTGGTTGGCAATGACTGTCTGCATTTGAGATTCTATACTATCCACTCTGGAGGAAAGATGCTGAACTGATTTGGCCAGACTATCTTCCTTTAATAACTTGCTAGTCAGCACCTTCTGAGTGGTAGTAGGGGCTAGTGCCTCAATCCTGGCATCTAGTTCTACTTTCATTTCCCTTATTGCAGTTTGCACCTCCTCCTGTTGGGTTCTTTGAATAACCATATGCATCTTGTGAAGTTTGAGGGAGGCCAGTATTTGCTGAAGGACAGCCTTCCTCTGTGGATCTGCATTCTGGTGCTCAGCCATAGCAGATTGATATTGCTTCATAATCTCCACATTGAAGTCACCAACCACAGTGGTAGAAGAAAGTAGCCATTCTGGAGTATCTTCCATATTAACGTCTTCATCACTGGAGGTGCTAGCACTGTCATTATTGCCAAACTCTTCACTGTCAGCATCTGAAGGCAGAGCTGTCAAAGCTTCTTTTGCTCTTTGTAGAGATTGAGAGGTGTGCACTAGGTGCATTGCCTCCTCTGCCTCCACATTGCCCTGTTGTGCCATGACTTGATAGGCAGAAATAGGATGAGTAAAGGTTTCAGGATCCAAAGAGATGGAGTCAATAATTGACTGATATTCTTGTCGAAATTCCATCTCTTTAGAAGCTTCATTAACCTCCATTAACTCACTAGCAATGGCTGAATCTTTCTGCCTTATTTCTCCTGTAGTCCCTTCTCTCCTCTCATCTCTCTTTTCTTGCATCAGGGGCTCCCCCTGGCTCACACCTCTCACACCCTCACCTTCACCTACTAAGGTGGAACTCTCTTGCTATCCTTTTGCCTGACCGGAAGAAATGGTCAGCCTCTCATTATTTTGCTCTCCTTTTGCCTGCTCACAAGGCAGCCTCTCACTCCCTTCCCTCATTCCTAAAAGTGTTTCAACTACTACAAACTCCTCCACAGTTGACATTGGAATGTCACATTTTGCAGTTGTAGAGAGAGTTGTCAATGGATAAAGCGTATCCGTTGATGTAGTAGTTATTGCTGTCAACGGATGATTAGTTGTAGACACATCCGTTGATGGAGAAACACTTGTCAACGGATGAAGGATATCCGTTGATGAAGGAAAAAGAGTATCCGTTGAAGTGAAAACCAACACTGAATCTGTGGTGATTGATTTTAAGGAAGAGGCCACAGATAGTGTTGTGAATTCAGGAATGGAAGATTGATGGCCCAACAAATCATCTAAAAGATGATGACCACCAATTGTTGAGTGGGGCTTCTCCAAGAATTTTAAAGATGGAGAATCAGGAATTGATGTAGATATCATATCCACATCCAGAGATGGAGTTGGTGATGGTGGATTGAAAAATGTATCGATTTGAAGGTTAAGATCAAGGGGCTGTGACTCCACATTTATTGAAGTCACATCAAACTGAATTTGAGAAGGTACAGTTTGCTGTACTGTGTGTGCAACCTGTGATTCCCCAATGGTTTTGGATTTTACTCTTCTACCATAGGTTTTTGAGTGAGAGCTATCTGTGTCTCTTGCCCTTTTGTGCAGTGTTTCTGGAGTGGAACTTAAATCAGTAGTTACACCTTGTTGAGAGGATGTAGCTAGAATTTGGCTTGAAGGTTCATTAACAGTCTTTTGAGAGACTGAAATGTTGGTTGCACCTGCCTCACCTTCCTTATCCTTAGGGCTTCTTTGATGTTCACCCTGTCCCTCACCACTCACTACCACCTTCACACTCCCCTCAAGAGTTTTGGTAGTTTTTGCAACGGGTGCCTTTTGAGAGACACCCGAGGTTTGTCTTTTAGATTGTGGTTTTGGAACTTTGGATTTGGTCACTTTGGTAGGAGCCTGTTTGGTCACAGCTACAGACTCCATTGTGACACTAGAAGGCCAAGAAATTTGGGGGTTGGAGATAGGAGTTTCAGGGTTGGAAACAGTTACCTGAACAATTGGTAGATATACCAATTGTACTTCTGCATTTAGGTTCATTCGAATCAAATCACTTAAGACTCTTTTCTCCTGAACAAAACAATTGAACTTGCTATCCGGGTTAGCAATGGATAGCTCATTCTCATATACATGCAGTGCTAAGAGCATCAAAAATCTAGCAAAATAAATATTCTTACTCCTAGTTTCCTTTTTACCTAATTTAGCTGCTATCTCATACATGACTAGTGTGCCAAAATTATAGAATTTATCAGTCAAAAGCATACACAACATAACTAGCATGGAATGGGTAACAGCATCAAAATTACTAATTTTGCCAGAAAAAGTTTTAATGAAAGCATCACAAAAATAACTCCATTCTTTAACCATCCCTTTCCTAACAATTTTCCCTAAGTTCTCAGTACTAAGGGTATAATTTATGGAATTAAGCATGGTAACAATTTCAGCATTACTGGGTACTTCCAGACAGTTATTCTCAGGCAATTTTAAACAAGCAGTTATCACATCAGAATTAACTACATAGTTTTTACCCTTTAAAGAAAAAGCAAGTGTACCGTCTGTGCCAATGTACTCAGCAGATGCCCACACCTCTTCAATTACCTCGTGGATTAGAGGAGTGGTGGCAGTCATAGCATATGACAGTTTGCATTTCTTCACAAAATTCATCATGGTGTGATAAGCTTCTGGAGCGTTCACTGTATCAACAAAGGCCGCGAAATTGTTCTTCTCATAGGTGAACCCAGTGGAAGACATCATCTTAACAATAGGCGCCATTGAAGTGTTTGAACTTTTGTTGCAGAGAGTTTTAGTGAAGAAGATGCAGTTAACTTATGAGATTCTTGAAAATGAATAAAGGTGAGAAGTGAGAGCACAAGACATCCTTTTATATTTTTCAAGAATTAAAAATGAAATAATTAAAAATAATTACTCCATTGGACAAAAGTAACTGTCAGATAATAAATGAAAAGAAAAGAAGTACAGCCGTGACTAAATATACACGTTTATCAACAGCTATATAAAAAATGTATATCAACAGATATAGAATGAATGGTTGAGAAAACAGTTTATCCATCGATGACGTGGACAACCTGTTATCCGTTGACATACGAAAATCTAGTAATGTGTTTATACTACCAACGGATAAAAGGATATCCGTTGATAAGTAAATTTTGCCTTAGACAAAATTTCTGCAGAAAATTTTTCTGAGAGTTTTTAATTCTCAATTAAATCAAAACACATTTCTAGCTGCAATACAGTATGATTAGATATCACTAGGAATTATGAAAAATTTAGCATACCTAGTTCACCTACCAATCTTGTGAATGAAGATTCATCAAGAGGATTGGTGAAGATATCTGCAAGCTACATTTCACTTGGCACAAAGTGCATTTCTACTGTACCATTCATCACATGCTCTCTAATGAAGTGGTATTTGATGTCAATATGCTTGGTTCTCGAATGTTGCACTGGATTCTCTGTGATGGCAATAGCACTAGTGTTGTCACAGAAAATTGGAATCTTCTCAACCTTTAGAACATAGTCAATAAGTTGATTTTTCATCCAAAGAATCTGTGCACAACAACTTCCAGCAGCAATGTACTCAGCTTCAGCTGTAGAAGTGGAGACTGAGTTCTGTTTCTTACTGAACCATGACACAAGCCTGTTCCCTAGAAATTGACAGGAGCCTGTAGTACTTTTCCTATCAATTCTGCAACCTGCATAGTCTGCATCTGAATAGCCAATTAGATCAAAGCCAGAATCTCTTGGGTACCAAATGCCAAGATTTGGTGTTCCCTTGAGATACCTGAAAATTCTCTTAATAGCAATCAAGTGAGACTCTCTAGGGTCAGCTTGAAATCTAGCACACAGACAAGTGGAAAATATTGTATCAGGTCTACTAGCTGTTAGATATAGAAGTGAGCCTACCATGCCTCTATAGCTTAAGATGTCCACATACTTTTCCTTAGTATTCAACTCAAGCTTAGTTGCAGTGGCCATAGGTGTTTTTGCAGAGGCACAATCCATTAAGTCAAATTTCTTTAAAAGATCTTAAATATATTTTGTTTGACTTATGAAAATTCCCTCATTAACTTGCTTCACTTGTAAACCAAGAAAGTAAGTTAATTCACCCATCATGCTCATTTCATACCTACTTTGCATAAGTTTGGCAAACCTTTTGCAAAGCTTCTCATCTGTAGACCCAAAAATAATATCATCTACATAGATTTGAACAAGTATTGAAGAACCATTGACATTTCTATGAAATAAGGTTTTATCTACTGTACCTCTAGTGAAGTGATTCTCCAAAAGAAATTGAGATAAAGTGTCATACCAGGCTCTTGGTGCTTGCTTCAAACCATAAAGTGCTTTTAGGAGAAGATATACATATTCTGGAAATTCTGGATCTTCAAAACCAGGAGCTTGATGGACATATACATCTTCTTCCAGTTCCCCATTTAGAAAGGCACTTTTGACATCCATCTGATAGACTTTGAAATTGGCATGTGCTGCATAGGCTAGGCAGATTCTGATTACCTCAAGTCTTGCCACTGGAGCAAAAGTTTCATCAAAATCTATCCCTTCTTCTTGAGAATAGCCCTTTGCCACTAATCTAGCTTTATTTCTCACAATTATGCCATTTTCATCAGTCTTATTCTTGAGAACCCATTTGGTACCTATGACACCTCTATCATCAGGTTTGGGCACAAGCTTCCATACTTTATTTCTCTCAAATTGGTTTAGCTCTTCTTGCATTGCTAATACCCAATCTGGATCTAGAAGGGCATCTTCCACTTTCTTAGGTTCCTCTTAAGACAGGAAACTACTGTATAGGCATTCTTCTTGTGTGGCCCTCCTAGTTTGGACTCTAGAGTTTGAGTCACCAATGATTAACTCAAAAGGATGATCTCTGGTCCATTTTCTTGAAGGTGGAAGGTTTGATCTAGATGAGGTTGCTTCATCTAAATGAGCATGATCTTGTTGATTGGTCATTGAGTGTTGACCTTGAGAAACTCCCCCTGAGTTTGTTGTTCTTGCGGAATTATGAAGTTGACTGTCAACGGATGCATCATTTTATCTATCAACGGATGCTCCATTTTGCTTGTCGACGGATGCATGAGAATTCCTGTCAACGGATGCATCTGATGCTCCAGTATGACTGTCAACGGATGCTTCATTTCCAGTGTTAGCATCACTTCTAGTTGGACCAACAACTCTAGGCGAATTTTCATGGTCATGATCTTCATTTTCCTCATCATCATCAATGTACATTCTTCCTTCTACCTCATTTTCAAATTCCAACTTTTCATGAAAGCCTTCATCATTTAGACCTAGAATCTTTTGATCATCAAACACAACATGTACAGATTCCATAACAATGTTGATTCTTAGATTGTAGACTCTGTAGGCTTTCCCTGCTGCATACCCAACAAAGATAGCTTCATCTGCCTTTACTTCAAATTTGCCCAAGTTATCTCCATGATTCCTTAGCACAAAACACTTACATCCAAAGACATGAAGAAAAGCTAAAGTTGGTTTCTTGTTGGTGAATAACTGATAAGGAGTCATTCCTCTAGCTTGATTGACCAAGGAAATATTCTGAGTGAAACAGGCAGTGTTGACAGCTTCAGCCCAGAAATATGTTGGCAATCTTGATTCACTTAGCATTGTTCTAGCTGCTTCAATGAGAGTTCTGTTTTTCCTTTCAACAACCCCATTTTGTTGAGGTGTTCTAGCAGCAGAAAACTCATGGACAATTCCATTCTCTTCACAGAAAATCTTCATTGTGGAATTTTTGAATTCAGTGCCATTGTCACTCCTGATTCTTTGTACTTTGACTTCAGAACCATTGTTACTAGTTTGAGATGATTGATGATGATTTCACTTGCACAATATTTGGAGTGCAGAAAGAAGGTCCATGTAAACTTAGAAAAATCATCTACAATCACCAGATAGTATTTCTTCTTTGAAATGGACATGACATTTACTGGACCAAATAAGTCCATATGCAGCAATTGAAGTGGCTTAACAATGGATGTCTCTGTCTTGCTCTTAAAGGATGATTTCTTTTGTTTCCCTAATTGGCAGGCATCACACAGTCCATCCTTGATGAACTCCAATTGAGGGATTCCTCTAGCCAGATCCTTTCTTACCAAATCATTCATAACTTTAAAATTCAAATGTGACAGCTTTTTATGTCATAGCCAACTCTCATCCTTGCTTGCTTTGCTGAAGAGACAAGTAATGGATTCTGAGCATACTGAGTTGAAGTCAGCTATGTAAACATTTCTTTTTCTAAAGCCTGTCAATACCACATTGTTGTTTTCCTTGGCAGAAACAACACAGGCTTCTTTAGTGAACTTTACTTCATAGTCTTTGTCACAAATCTGACTGACACTCAGCAAATTGTGCTTCAAACCTTCAACTAAAGCCACTTCTTCAATGATGACATTGTCCTTTGAAATCAAGCCATATCCCTTAGTATATCCTTTGTTGTCATCTCCAAAGGTAATTCTAGGGCCAGCTGCCTCCTTGAACTCTATGAGCAGGGTTGAATCTCCTGTCATGTGGCTAGAGCATCCACTGTCTAGGTACCATAGATTCCTTCTATTTCCCTGCACACATTCCAAAACACAAATCAAGTTGATTTTGGTACCCAAGTTTCCTTGGGTCCTTTCTTGTTAGCCTTTGGTTTTGCACTCTTAGCAATCTTCACTTTAGGTGTAGATGCTTGAGTGATAGGTTTTGACAGATGCTCATTTGCATAAATATTTGATGCATGCATTTGTGGAAAATTGGCATACATATTATTCATGCTAGGAATGCTCCATGACATGTGTGGCATATTCACATATTGAAAATAAGGATTAGACACATATGGCATGTTCACATACGGATTTGAAAAACTAGCATTCTGATACAAACCAGGCATTGCAGGTATACTTGGCATGGATTGAGGTACATGAACAGGAGTCCTTTTAACAGACTTGCAATTAGAAGATAGGTGATTGACACTATTACAATTACCACAAGTCTTCCTAGGAGCAAACTTGTCAGGAGAATAATTGTTTTTCTTGTTGATGCCTATCTTACCATTTCTGTTCTTTTTCTTTTTACCCTCAGTCTCTACCTTTTCATTAACCGATTTACCAACAGCCTTTATGTTATGTAAATCACCTGCCTTAGCCTTCTCACTTGATTTGGCTTGGCTACTTTCACCAGAAACAAAGTTCTTGGCTACTGGACCATAATGATTATTCAGTTTCTTGAGTTCCTTCTTACTAACAGACTTTTTGTTAGTCAACGGATACCTCTCATCCATTGATGGTTCATCTATCAACGGATGATCACTATCAGTTGATTCACAAATAGTCTCTAGATCCTCAAGGCAAGGTTCTAGCTCCTTTTTCTTTTGAGTCCAGGTATTCTTCACAAATGATTCTATTCCCTGGACTTCTATTATGTTTTGTGAAATATTCCTACAGCTTTGAAATTTAGCAATTATCCCTTGTTCTTTTTCAAGCTGGTCTCTTAAAATCAGTTCTCTTTTTAACACAACTTCAAGTTCACTTTTAGTATCATTGCAATCAACCCTCATTTTCTCAAATTCTAGAAATTGAATTTCTAGAACAGCATTTCTATCACTTAAAAACAGATTAGTCTCTTTAATCCTATTGTTCTCTTTAGTAAGTGATTTAAGAGTAACACTCAAGTGATATAGTTCAGTAGACATTTCATCTATAACACTATTGCATTCCTCTTTGGTGAGCTCAGAGAGATTAGTAGAAAATACCTGATTGCTAGTTGAACTTGCTTCCTGCTCAGAATCAGCCATCAATGCAAGGTTGACAAACTCAGCATCATCAGAATGATTTCCATCAGCAGCCCAGTCATACTCTTGGGTCATGAATGCCTTTCCTTTCTGCCTGAGAAGATCAAAATATTTCTTCTTGTAGTCAACAGTTTCAGTTGGCTTTCCCTTGTTCTCAGATCTAGGCTTCCTGCATTCACTTATCATGTGACCAGCAATTCCACAATTGTAGCATTTAATTTTGGATTTATCCACATAGTTGCTTGTGGAAAAATCCTTGTTAAATGGCTTGGCCACCCCAGAGTTTCTTCTGAATTTTAGCTTAGAGAATCTTCTAGATAGAAAGGCTAAGTGCTCATCTATCTCATCTAATTCATCCTGCTGAAGGACACTCATTTCTTCAGTCACCTTTTCCTTGCTTTTGCTTGATTCTGCTCTACCTTCACAAACCTCCCTGTTTGGTGTAGATTTAGCAGCTTCAGTCCTCTTCTCCTACTTCTGCTCCAAGTCGGCAACAAGTGCAACTGACCCACTTTTCTTTTGGGCCTTCTCAATTTCTTCATCCTGCTCCATTTCTAGTTCATATGTCTTTAAAGTTCCATAGAGCCTTTCAAGAGTAAATGTCTTGTACTCTTGAGTGTTTCTTAGAGAAACAGTCATTGGCTTCCACTCTTTGGGCAGTGATCTCAGAAATTTGAGATTATAATCTTTCACTTGGTAGATTCTTCCATACAGTTTCAAGCCATTCAGTAGCTTTTGAAATCTACTAAATATGTCATTCAATGTCTCTCCATTCTTGAAATGGAAGTGCTCATACTGTTGGATCAGTAGTTGCATCTTGTTTTCCCTTACCTGTTCTGTACCTTCACAAAGGGTTTGAACAATGTCCCATTGTTTGCACTAATTCACGCAAGCGTACGTGGTCACAAGTAATATAGATATAAGTTGAGTTCGTTCCCACAGAGATCTGGTTTAGGTTTCAATTCAGTCAATGCACCTATGCAACAATGTATGGTTATTATGCACTGCTAAGACAATTAACAATATTGGGTTTTGATTATCTAAATTAAACTAAAAAAAACAAATTAACAAACTAAGAATTAATTAACTAACGAGAATTGGAATCGAATTACTTCTGCAAGATAAACCATGGAATCCTAACTTCATTAAATACTTTGCTTAGATCTGACGCCTTTAATCCCTATATGCAATGGTTATGATATCTGATCGGATAACACGAAACAAGTATACACTACTTCTCAGTATACGAATACCAAACTAAACATACATCCACAAAAGAGATAGAAGATGAATAGACACCAATTATGCTTAGACCCTATATCTCTATAGAATTTGAAAACATAACGGTTGAAGAACAAGTTATCCACATTGATCACATAGGGCAGCATATATCTCTATTTACGCCACAAATCATGATGTTAAAACATCAACCTATCCTATGCTAGAATGGCAAGTTCTAAATCTCAAGATCCACTCTCGCTTCACAAGAGATTAACAAATTAGATGTTAGCTACGCATCTAAATACATGAAACACAACCATACGAGGATATCAGATATACATCACACAAAGATCTGTAAAGCATCAAGATACTAAAGCTCCATAAATAAATCCGTTAGAATCCCATGACAACGATTAGTTCATAATCGAACCTCTCGTCATCATGGGATCTGATGAAACCATGATAAAAACAAAGTATGAAAAAATAAAAATAAACCTAAGTAATTGATATGTAATGGTTCTACTCCTAATGATACAAATTACAAGGGTTGGATGTGTTTATATAGGCTCTAGAAGTCTTGCCCAGCAAGAAAATACCAAAACAGAATTATAATAGAATTTCTGCAAAATACGTTTCCTAAACTGATTCTGTTTTTAAGGAAATTTCGTAGCTGACTTTTCTTCAGTATTTCTGGGCCGTTCCATTCGTGTTTTGACATCTGGACCACTTTAGAATGAAAGAGAATCTCGTTAGCTTCGCGTGGACTGTAAGATCGTCAAAAACAGACTTATAGAACTCAAGATATGGCCAAAATCGTAAAAATGGCAAAACTGTAATTTTTCAGCGACTTCTGGCGCACTGCGCGAGTTTGGAGCAGTCTGCACAGGCGCAATCTGCATAAAAACATCAGTTCTGGCACAGTCTGCCCAAAATCTGGTGCACCCTACACGGCTACAATCTGCTGGAATTATTTTTTCTTCGTTTTTCAGCTTTTTCTTCCCGTTCCTTTTGCATGAGCTTCCGTCTTTAATCCTTCTTGACTTGTATACTTCTTGGTAGCTGACATTAGCCTCCATTCTTCATTCCATATCATAAATTAACTCCAAAACGACGGTAACTACACCCTTAATCGACATTTCTGCACACTTAAGCAAAACACATCAAAACTACGACAAACTTGAGTCCAAGACGATCAATTTAAGCCGATATGGAACGCTCCAAGTGGATATAAAATCCACTTATCACCCATACTTCCTTGGAGGTAGTACAGTTGATAACATTGTCAACCATGCCTGTTTCTAAGCCATTAAACAGAATATTCATGGTCTTTTTATCTTTGTGGACTTCTGCAACATCTTCAGTACTCCACTCAGAAACAGGTTTGGGAATGTAACTGTCTAGTGCATCTGCAGCAAGGCCAACTCTTGACGCAGTCTTCATTGGAACATGAGGACCCTTCTCAATGCAATCTACAAAACCTTCATCAATAGACATGAGATGTAGACGAATTTTTACTTTCCAGTGAAAGTAATTTTCTCTATCAAGAACTTGTATCTTTACTCCATAATCCTTCTTAGACATGTTGGAAGTGTGTTGATCTTTAAACTTCAAATATGTTAGAAGCTTGCTCTAATACCAATTGTTATTCCCAGATTACACACTTGTATAATTGTAAAAGGGGGGGTTGAATACAATTCTTGATATTTATAAATTTCTGATAAGAACCACAGAAATCTATAAAGAGATAAGTGCTGAATGAGAAATGATTCACAAACACATAAAAATCAGGTGGTTAAATGTACCACCTGAGACTTTTATTCGAAGAAAACTCTGTGATACAAATGTACACAGCTTCTGTTTTACAACTCTTTGCTTCTAAAGATATTCAAGAAACCCTAAGCAAATGTATCTGTTTTCTTAGTTTCTAAAGAGTTGCTACACTTGGTTATATATCCCAAGTTTACAAGTACTATATGAATAAGATAATATTAATCTAATTCAAGTTGACTTGCTACTCCACTCCAAATCCACATGTAGTCGAAAGGTTGTCCTTGTGAACAGATATGTCCCCTGCACCTTTCTTGTATGTACTGTGTAAATGGAATGCTTATTTCTTCTGCGTTTCCAAAGTATGGCTGCCATACTGCTTTTTATACCTACTATCAACCCATGTGATCTGTTAGTCAAACCTGTCCTTATCAACTGCTAATTCTCAGCTAGCATAGAAGAAAGTGTCAATGATTATCCGTTGATGTTGTACACAGTCATTCGTTGATGGTAGTTTGAGCTGTATCCGTTGATAGAGTAGATTTGAGTTGAATCCGTTGATAGAGTCCTATTCTCATCCATTGATACACTTTCACTTAGACAGAATTACATAGCATAGCTTATTTACAATTGGCTACCCTATTCTGCCTATCCGTTGATGGTCAACATGACTCTGAATAAAAACACAATCAACTGATAATTAGAGATATTGCAGTATGCTACAAAACCTCATCCGTTGATGAGCTACCTGTCAACGGATAGAGTTATAATGTCTCATCCGTTGACAGTTATGTTAACACAAAATCACGCAAGCGCACGTGGTCACAAGTAATACAGATATAAGTCAAGTTCGTTCCCACAGAGATCAGGTTTTTACTTCAATTTAGTACCTATGCAATAATGTATGGTTTTAATTCACTGCTAAGACAATTAACAAATTGGGGTTGATTAACTAAATTAAACTAAGACGCAATTTATAAAACTAAGAATTAAATTAACTAATAAGAATAGAAATTGAATTACTTATGAGAATAAAAACATGGAACTCTAACTCCATTATCTACTTCATTTAGAGTTGATGCCTTTAATACACATGTGGGATTTGATATCTGATCGGAAAACACAAAATAAGTAAAAGTTACCTCTCGGTATACTGGTACCAAACTACACATGCATCCACAAAAGAGATAGAAGATGGGTAGACACCAATTATGTTTAGACCCTATATCTCTATAGAATTTGAAAACATAACGGTTTAAGCACAAGTTATCCACATAGATCACATAGGGCAGCATAATATCTCTATTCATGCCACAAATCATGATGCTAAAACATCAACCTATCCTATGCTAGCATGGCAAGTTCTAAATCTCAAGATCCACTCTCGCTTCACAAGAGATTAACAATTCAATTTAGATGTTAGCTACGCATCTAAAAGCATTAAGATTAACCATACGAGGATATCAAGAATTCACCACACATAATCTTTAAAGCAATAAAAATACTAAGCTACATAGACAACTCCGTTAGAATCCCATGACAACGATTAGCCCATAATTGAACCGTTCATCGTCATGGGATTTGATGAAAACATGATAATAAACAAGATATGAATAAAAGAAGCAATAATATTAATAAAACAAAAGTTGAGAAAACAAATCTATAATCCAAAGTAACACAAAAGATGAAGTAGATCTAGATCCGTGCTTGTCACCGAGCGTTGAATCCTTCTCTCCTTTTCTCCCTTGCAGATCTCAGCTGGTTACAGTAATAAAACGATGATACAAATTACAATGCTTAGATATGTTTTTATAGGCTCTAGATTTCTTGCCCAGCAAGAATTTATCTTCTATTACAATTAGAATTTAATTAAGGTGCTAAAAACTGCCCAAAATACAATTAGAACTTGAAAATGGCAAAACAGTAATTTCCCTGCTCCCAACATTCTGTTTGTCGTGCTTCCTGCCCCCACCACGCGCAAATTACACGTGCAACACCTGTTCCATGTTGTATAAAATCTCTCAAGCTTCGCGTGGGTAGTAAGATCGCTGAAAACGGACTTACAGAACTCCAAATATGGCCAAAACAGTGTAAGCTGCGCAGCCTTCCCAGAAAATCCGAATTTTAATCAATTAATCCTCCAAAAACGATAGAAGCATCAACCTTAATCAACATTCTCGTAAATCTGCACAACTAAGCAAAACACATCAAAAATACCACAAACTTGAGTCCAAGTACACCAATTTAAGCCGATATGGAACGTTCCAAATGGATATAAAATCCACTTATCACACCCCCAAACTTAAACCGATGCTTGTCCTCAAACATAAACAATTACAACTGACTAATTAACTAGTACCACTTCCGTAGGTGATCACGGTTGCATTTGGCATATGCAACAAGCCCTTTAAACCCCTAGGCAGCCCTAGTGGACGAGTAAGGTCTCGTGAGGGCCTATAGCGAATGTACCCACAAAATCCATTTAACCTAATGCCATGCATGAATGCAACTAAATGAAAATGAAATTAATCTAATCTACCATACCTTCAAATCCTCTCATGCCATATCAACTTAAGAATCAAAGTAAATACGCAATGTCTTGGTGTCAAAATTGCAAGTATTCACATAGACTACTCAATGAACATGCATAAGTTCTCACAAGTCCATGTCAAGTGTAAGAATAAGTTAGTAAACATGCTAAGCCTACAAGAGTGCATCTTTGAGACAACACTTGGGATCTCATATGCAAGAACAAGCAAACACTCACAATCCACTCACAAAGAATATTCACTCAAGAACAAGGGTAAGTGTATCACTCAATTCCAACAAAATCATAAGCATGCTTGACATTTGGTATCAATCTAACTCTTAACACAACGTACATCAATGACGATAATCAAACGGTCTTTAATTGGGTTGTAACGGGGCTAGGGACAAGGTATGTCAAATAAGCCAAAACAGGTGAAGTATCAAAAGCTAGTAAGTACCATAATACATCATACACAACACCCTATTTCCCCCCACATAATTTTTACTCTTTTTCTTCCAACAAAAATGCTCGACTAGTCGACTGAAATAGGATCACAACAACACAAACATGCTCTCATAATATATATTTTTTTCTCTTTTTTTTTTCTTCTTTTTTTTTTCTTTTCTTTTTCTTTTTTTTTCTTCTTTTCTTTTTTTTTTGTAATTTTTTTTTCGAGAGCTAAATAAAACATAATATATAATATAAACAATAACAATGATCCCATAATTTATTACATATGCCGACTATCAAGTAAACAACCCAATTTCAATATTTCCCCCAAAAGTAAGACCAACAATTAACCCCTCCTTACACACCTTATTACTCCCTTAAGCACTCTACTAGCCTTTGACAATGTAGGTTCAAATTAATGTAAGGCCAATACAAGAAAAAGGTCTAGGCAAGTAATGTGGTATGTCACCGAAAAAATAGGATTAAGCTCAACGGGTTAACTAATTGATCATGTAAGCATGGTGTGGTAATATGGGAAAATATGCGGTTATTCCTAATTGCCTTTATCATTTTAATCGTCAAATAATGTCATGCATTTCAAGAAAGACCTCAAACAACTGTTAGCAATGCAAACAATCCGTGGACACTCAAACAAACGAATAAATTGCAAATTTGCAATAAGGCTCAAAACTCACTTGGTGGAAAAACATACTTAATCCCAAGCAACATCTCTCTAACGCACCTACTTGTATTCAAAGCATGCAAACTAAATCATCTTGCACATATTCATGTCCTTCTAATCACTTACAACATTCAATAAGTCTACTAGCTTCAACTTACTAGTGTATGTGTGTGCACAAGAACAAAGCATATCACTTCTCAATCAAAAGCGTCAACAACACAAAATTCCTATCAAGCATGGGTGCAAATGCAAACTACTATGAACTCACATGATATACAAACATAAAAACAGAATGTCCTATATGAAACAAACGTAGATAACACGAACATAAATGCATAATTTACTACTAATAATATGCAAAGCATGAAATCCTACATGAACACATAATACAACAACAACTACTAATCCCTCAAACCACCCCCAAACTTAAAATATTCAATGTCCGCATTGAATGGAAGTAAATACGAGGGATAGTAGAAACATACCTGCTCGTCCTCGAATGAATCTGGTGGAGGATACTGCGTACGAGCTCCATAGACTGGCCACTTTGCCTGAATACTACAAAACCCCCAATTGACAAGAACACAAATTCGTAATAAAAATAAGATTAGAGAAAAAGATTTACCCAATACGAATCGAAGAGGTGAACTTGCAATTAATTCCTCTTTAGAATTGAATTTTTAGAGATTTAAAAAAAATAGAAGAGGAATTGGATTTGTACGTAGAAGTGGGTATATAATAATAATAATAATAAGAATAAGAATAATAAATAATAATAATAAATAATAATAATAATAAATATAATAATAATAACAATAATAATAAATAATAATAATAATAATAATAATAAATAATAAATATGAATAGAATAGAAATAGGTTTAGAATTTTGGAGGAAAAGATGGGAGGTTTTGGAATTGAAATAGGAAAAGAATTAGGGGTAGAGATGCTTAAATAGGAGTATAAATAGAATGGGGTGGGAAGGATTTTTTTTTATATAACAAAGGTGAACAACGCACAACAAAAAAACGGCGTTGAAAAATTTTTCTGAAAATCTGAGCAACGCGCAAGTTGCGCGCGTGGAGGGCAGTTTGGTCTAGGTTCAGTTGCGCTAGCGCAACTTGCGCATCCGGAGCGCAACTTGCTTTAATACCAGTAACGCACGAGCAAGTGGCGTTATACAAGCGCAACCTGCTCTGAAACGCAGGATCATCCTGCGTTACACACCAAAAATCTGATTTTTTTTTCACAACACTACTACTCTTTTTTTTTCCTATACTAATGCATGGGTTGCCTCCCACGAAGCGCTTCTTTAACGTCAATAGCTTGACGTTACTTCCTCAACTCAAGGCGGTTTCAAAAGAATAACCGAACCGTTCTCAACAGACAAACCATTCATACGAACGTTGACATCCGGTTTGCTTGCTTTCCACAAATCTCTTCCTTCAGACTTCAACTTGATTTTTCTACCCAACGGCCTAATCTTCTTCTTTTTCTTCTTCACACCTCTAATGTGCTTCTCCGACTCAACCGGTTGAACAAAAATTTCTTCTTCCTTATCATCGGTTTTCCACCTTCGCAACACGTTATCATGCCCCTCTTCAAAAATCACCAGCTCATTATTCAAAAGGACATACCTCAAATGTGGTGGAAGTTTCCCAAGCTTAACACTCGAAAGATCTCGAATAGAAGAATTGTCAATGGAATCACTGATAGAGTGCTTTAGCATGTGCGTATCCAACTTTTCACTCAATAACTTTCTCTGACCCGTATCAACTATTTCCACACTGCAACACTCTTCATCCTCTGTTGGAAATTTCATGTCTTTGAACACGTTAAAAGTGACATTCTGATCTTGCACCCTCATTGTAAGCTCTCCTTTTTGCACATCGATCAAAGTACGACCCGTAGCTAGAAAAGGCCTTCCCAAGATTATGGGAATCTTCTTGTCTTCTTCGAAATCCAAGATAACAAAATCAGCTGGGAAGATGAGCTTATCAACCTTCACCAAGACATCCTCCACTATACCCCTCGGATAAGTAATCGACCTATCAGCCAACTGCAAAGAGATGTTAGTTGGCTTCGGCTCTAGTAGACCAAGTTGCTTGAAAACAGACAAGGGCATAAGATTAATGCTAGCTCCCAAATCACACAAACACTTGCTGAATGAAAGATTGCCAATAGTGCATGGAATAGTGAAACCTCCTGGATCTTTAATTTTAGGTGGCAACTTCTGTTGCAGAACAGCACTACACTCCTCTGTCAATGCCACTGTTTCAAATTCTTCCAACCTTCTCTTCCATGACAAAATATCCTTCATGAACTTTGCATATCTCGGCATCTGCTCCAATGCTTCAACAAAAGGAATGTTAATGGACAATTTCTTGAAGACATCCATAAATTTCTGAAACTGTTTCTCTTGACTTTTCTGCAAACGTCTAGGATATGGCGGAGGTGGATAAATCTGATTATTCTTTGAAGATTGCTCCGGAGTAGACTTTTCAACGGGTTTCCTGCTCTTCTCACCATCAAGCTGATCAGCCACTAAATCAGATTTCTCAATTTCTAGCACTGCAGACTTTTCAACATGCTGATTCTGAACATCTTCATCTTCTTCAGTTGCTGATTTAGGATCACTCGTGACTTTTTCAGATCTCAAAGTAACTGCATTGACCTGTTCTTTGTTTTCCTTTCTGCCTGGATTGACCTCCGTATCGCTAGGAAGAGTTCCTTGTGGCCTACTAAATAAAGCACTTGAAATCTGTCCTATCTGGCTCTCCAAAATCTTTTGAGAAGCTTGCAGATTCTTCACCATCATCCTCAAATCATCCATCTCTGATTTTTCATTAGAAGTTTGCCCCGCATGAGCCTGGGGCTGTTGCTGCTGAAATCCCGGAGGTTGATATGATTGCCTTGGAGCATACTGCTGCTGATAACCTTGATTGAATGACCTTGCTTGCTGACCCTGAAACTGCTGATAGGGCTGTTGAGGTTGTTGAGCACCTTGGTTGTTACTCCAGCTGAAGTTAGGATGATTCCTGTTGTTCGGATGATAGGTGGCTGGAACTGGTGCAGCAGGTCTCTGAAAATTACTCACGAACTGTGCTGATTCAGGAGAAATAGCACACTGATTCGTCTCATGTGCGCCCGCACATAACTCACAAACACTAGCAACCTGCTGAACTCCATAATTTACAAGAGAATCCACCTTCATAGTCAAAGCCTTCAACTGAGCTGCAATAGCTGAAGCTGTATCCACCTCAAATATACCTGCTACCTTGCCTTGAGAAAGCCTCTGGGTTGGATTCTGATATTCATTAGCAACCATCGTCTCAATAAGTTCATAAACTTCATCATAGCTCTTAGCCCACAGAGCTCCACCTGATGCTGCGTCAAGCATAGGTCTAGATTGTGCTCCAAACCCATTGTAAAAACTGTTGATAACCATCCAGTCAGGCATGCCATGATGTGGTCACCTACGAAGCATCTCCTTGTATCGTTCCCAAGCCTCACACAGAGATTCTCCAGATTGCTGCTGAAATTGAGTTAACTGATTCCTTATTGCTGCAGTTTTCACCATAGGGAAGAACTTAGTAAGAAACTTTTGAGCAAGATCCTCCCATGTAGTAATGGAACCAGGTGGTAGAGAGTGTAACCAGCCCTTAGCCTTACCCTTCAAAGAGAATGGGAAAAGCCTCAACTTGATAGCATCATCCGAAACACCATTGAACTTGAAAGTATCACAGATCTCGATAAAGTCTCGAATATGCATGTTTGGATCCTCCGTAGGAGCTCCCCCAAACTGAACCGAATTCTGTAGCATCTGAATAGTGCCCAGCTTGATCTCGAAGTTATTAGCCGTGATGGCCGGCCTGATAATGCTAGACTGGATATCATTGATCTTCGGCTGAGAATACTCCTTCAAAGCCTTAGTTGCTGCTGCATCACCCATTGCTACTATAGTTTCAGCTTCCTCGTTCTTATTCTCTAAATTCTCTACACGATCGTCTTTTGCCAGTTTTTGTAAACGAGCTTGCAAACGTGTTTGCATACAAACTTAAGTACCTGAAACACCACGAAACAAACAAACATAATAAGAATCCGAGTCAGTGAACGCTAACGACCACTATTGACAAGCACATAAACTAAAATAAAACACCGATGATCCCCGACAGCGGTGCCAAAAACTTGTTAACACAAAATCACGCAAGCGCACGTGGTCACAAGTAATACAGATATAAGTCAAGTTCGTTCCCACAGAGATCAGGTTTTTACTTCAATTTAGTACCTATGCAACAATGTATGGTTTTAATTCACTGCTAAGACAATTAATAAATTGGGGTTGATTAACTAAATTAAACTAAGATGCAATTTATAAAACTAAGAATTAAATTAACTAATAAGAATAGAAATCGAATTACTTATGAGAATAAAAACATGGAACTCTAACTTCATTATCTACTTCACTTAGAGTTGATGCCTTTAATCAATACACATGTGGGATTTGATATCTGATCGGACAACACGAAATAAGTAAAAGTTACCTCTCGGTATACTGGTACCAAACTACACATGCATCCACAAAAGAGATAGAAGATGGGTAGACACCAATTATGTTTAGACCCTATATCTCTATAGAATTTGAAAACATAACGGTTTAAGCACAAGTTATCCACATAGATCACATAGGGCAGCATAATATCTCTATTCATGCCACAAATCATGATGCTAAAACATCAACCTATCCTATGCTAGCATGGCAAGTTCTAAATCTCAAGATCCACTCTCGCTTCACAAGAGATTAACAATTCAATTTAGATGTTAGCTACGCATCTAAAAGCATTAAGATTAACCATACGAGGATATCAAGAATTCACCACACATAATCTTTAAAGCAATCAAACTACTAAGCTACATAGACAACTCCGTTAGAATCCCATGACAACGATTAGCCCATAATTGAACCGTTCATCGTCATGGGATTTGATGAAAACATGATAATAAAAAAGATATGAAAAGAAGCAATAATATTAATAAAACAAAAGTTGAGAAAACAAATCTATAATCCAAAGTAACACAAAAGATGAAGTAGATCTAGATCCGTGCTTGTCACCGAGCGTTGAATCCTTCTCTCCTTTTCTCCCTTGCAGATCTCAGCTGGTTACAGTAATAAAACGATGATACAAATTACAATGCTAAGATATGTTTTTATAGGCTCTAGATTTCTTGCCCAGCAAGAATTTATCTTCTATTTCAATTAGAATTTAATTAAGGTGCTAAAAACTGCCCAAAATACAATTAGAACTTGAAAATGGCAAAACAGTAATTTCCCTGCTCCCAACATTCTGTTTGTCGTGCTTCCTGCCCCCACCACGCGCAAATTACACGTGCAAAACCTGTTCCATGTTGTATAAAATCTCTCAAGCTTCGTGTGGGCAGTAAGATCGCTGAAAACGGACTTACAGAACTCCAGATATGGCCAAAACAGTGTAAGCTGCGCAGCCTTCCTAGAAAATCCGAATTTTAATCAATTAATCCTCCAAAAACGATAGAAGCATCAACCTTAATCAACATTCTCGTAAATCTGTACAACTAAGCAAAACACATCAAAACTACAAGAAACTTGAGTCCAAGACAATCAATTTAAGCCGATTTAGAATGCTCCAAGTGGATATAAAATCCACTTATCACACCCCCAAACTTAAACCGATGCTTGTCCTCAAGCATAAACAATTACAACTAACTAATTAACTAGTACCACTTCCGTAGGTGATCATGGTTGCATTTGGCATATGCAACAAGCCCTTTAAACCCCTAGGCAGCCCTAGTGGACGAGTAAGGTCTCGTGAGGGCCTATAGCGAATGTACCCACAAAATCCATTTAACCTAATGCCATGCATGAATGCAACTAAATGAAAATGCAATTAATCTAATCTACCATACCTTCAAATCCTCTCATGCCATATCAATTTAAGAATCAAAGTAAATACGCAATGTCTTGGTGTCAAAATTGCAAGTATTCACATAGCCTACTCAATGAACATGCATAAGTTCTCACAAGTCCATGTCAAGTGTAAGAATAAGTTAGTAAACATGCTAAGCCTACAAGAGTACACCTTTGAGACAACACTTGGGATCTCATACGCAAGAACAAGCAAACACTCACAATCCACTCACAAAGAATATTCACTCAAGAACAAGGGTAAGTGTATCACTCAATTCCAACAAAATCATAAGCATGCTTGACATTTGGTATCAATCTAACTCTTAACACAACGTACATCAATGACGATAATCAAACGGTCTTTAATTGGGTTGTAACGGGGCTAGGGACAAGGTATGTCAAATAAGCCAAAACAGGTGAAGTGTCAAAAGCTAGTAAGTACCATAATACATCATACACAACACCCTATTTCCCCCCACATAATTTTTACTCTTTTTCTTCCAACAAAAATGCTCGACTAGTCGACTGAAATAGGATCACAACAACACAAACATGCTCTCATAATATATATTTTTTTCTTTTTTTTTTCTTCTTTTTTTTTCTTTTCTTTTTCTTTTTTTTTCTTCTTTTGTTTTTTTTTTGTAATTTTTTTTTTCGAGAGCTAAATAAAACATAATATATAATATAAACAATAACAATGATCCCATAATTTATTACATATGCCGACTATCAAGTAAACAACCCAATTTCAATATTTCCCCCAAAAGTAAGACCAACAATTAACCCCTCCTTACACACCTTATTACTCCCTTAAGCACTCTACTAGCCTTTGACAATGTAGGTTCAAATTAATGTAAGGCCAATACAAGAAAAAGGTCTAGGCAAGTAATGTGGTATGTCACCGAAAAAATAGGATTAAGCTCAACGGGTTAACTAATTGATCATGTAAGCATGGTGTGGTAATATGGGAAAATATGCGGTTATTCCTAATTGCCTTTATCATTTTAATCGTCAAATAATGTCATGCATTTCAAGAAAGACCTCAAACAACTGTTAGCAATGCAAACAATCCGTGGACACTCAAACAAACGAATAAATTGCAAATTTGCAATAAGGCTCAAAACTCACTTGGTGGAAAAACATACTTAATCCCAAGCAATATCTCTCTAACGCACCTACTTGTATTCAAAGCATGCAAACTAAATCATCTTGCACATATTCATGTCCTTCTAATCACTTACAACATTCAATAAGTCTACTAGCTTCAACTTACTAGTGTATGTGTGTGTGCAAGAACAAAGCATATCACTTCTCAATCAAAAGCGTCAACAACACAAAATTCCTATCAAGCATGGGTGCAAATGCAAACTACTATGAACTCACATGATATACAAACATAAAAACAGAATGTCCTATATGAAACAAACGTAGATAACACGAACATAAATGCATAATTTACTACTAATAATATGCAAAGCATGAAATCCTACATGAACACATAATACAACAACTACTAATCCCTCAAACCACCCCCAAACTTAAAATATTCAATGTCCGCATTGAATGGAAGTAAATACGAGGGATAGTAGAAACATACCTGCTCGTCCTCGAATGAATCTGGTGGAGGATACTGCGTATGAGCTCCATAGACTGGCCACCTTGCCTGAATACTACAAAACCCCCAATTGACAAGAACACAAATTCGTAATAAAAATAAGATTAGAGAAAAAGATTTACCCAATACGAATCGAAGAGGTGAACTTGCAATTAATTCCTCTTTAGAATTGAATTTTTAGAGATTTAAAAAAAATAGAAGAGGAATTGGATTTGTACGTAGAAGTGGGTATATAATAATAATAAGAATAAGAATAAGAATAATAAATAATAATAATAAATATTATAATAATAATAATAATAATAAATAATAATAATAATAATAATAAATAATAAATATGAATAGAATAGAAATAGGTTTAGAATTTTGGAGGAAAAGATGGGAGGTTTTGGAATTGAAATAGGAAAAGAATTAGGGGTAGAGATGATTAAATAGGAGTATAAATAGAATGGGGTGGGAAGGATTTTTTTTTTTTTATATAACAAAGGTTAACAGCGCACAACAAAAAAACGACGCTGAAAATTTTTTCTGAAAATCAGAGCAACGCGCAAGTTGCGCGCGTGGAGGGCAGTTTGCTCTAGGTTCAGTTGCGCTAGCGCAACTTGCGCATCCGGAGCGCAACTTGCTTTAATACCAGTAACGCACGAGCAAGTGGCGTTATACAAGCGCAACCTGCTCTGAAACGCAGGATCATCCTGCGTTACACACCAAAAATCTGATTTTTTTTTTTCACAACACTACTACTCTTTTTTTTTCCTATACTAATGCATGGGTTGCCTCCCACGAAGCGCTTCTTTAACGTCAATAGCTTGACGTTACTTCCTCAACTCAAGGCGGTTTCAAAAGAATAACCGAACCGTTCTCAACAGACAAACCATTCATACGAACGTTGACATCCGGTTTGCTTGCTTTCCACAAATCTCTTCCTTCAGACTTCAACTTGATTTTTCTACCCAACGGCCTAATCTTCTTCTTTTTCTAATATAACACTAGAACCAAAAATCAAAAATACAACTTTCTGAAATAATTAGTTATTTCTTTTATTTATATAAATTATAACTTGATAATTGATTTTACGGATCGGGGACCGGACCGGTTATATTCGGTCCGGTCCGGTCTAATTTACCGGTCCAGACCGGAATGTTGTGCAGCCCTACTCTTGTATGACTAGTCAGTCCTCTTGTATGACCATCAGTCCTTCTGTATGACTAGTAGTCCTTCTGTATGACTAGCAATCCTTCTCTATGACTAGTTAGTCTTATTGAACTCGCGGTATGACTAGTCTGCCTTCTGTATGACTAGTAAGTCATATTGGCTTAAAAGCTTCTTTATGTTAGCTACATAAAACAAATGACTTCACCTGGCACCTTTTTAGAAACCCAATGAATTTAGCCCGTAGAAATGTTTTTTAACCCGCACAACTTATAATCTTTAATTAATTTAATTCAAAAATTATAAAAATAAATATCTAATATCATTAGATATTTATAAATATAATTTTCTAACTAAATAAAATATTTATTAATATAAATAAATCCTTAAGCTCAAAGCTGCGATCTCCTGAGGGTCTGGAACCGGACTCCTTTTCCTTAACAAAAAATATATCAATTCCAACCGGGGTTCTAGCTTTACGAAAATATCACTTAGCATATCTTTGTGATAATACTTCTATTTTCAAAGCCAATCCACTTGATAGTAAAATCCTTGTGGTTAATTAATTTAGCTCCTTTGTTGCTTGCACAATGATTTTTTCCTTATACCAGTCTTGATAGCTTGAATCACTGAAGTTAATGACGAACAACCACTGTTTGATGTTGACACTCGATGTATGGTCTGGTTCATGAGTGACTAACCGCAATGACTGTTATTCATATATTGACTTTAAAGATGTGGTCCTGTCTTCCTTTTTTTCACTCTTTTTCAAACCTTTCTAATCTGTATTCTGCCACTGTAGGAACCTCTTGTCACTATAAATAGAACCCACTGTCTTGTATTTGAGATCCCTGTGACAGTACATATACTATTTAATATTACATTCTTGTTTGAGTTGAGTTAAATCCTCGATGTTTACAAATAGGATAAACATATGACTTTGAAGGGCGATGCCCATATTCTTTAGCAAACGCTTCAGGACTGCTTGATGGTTTCTTGTATGATTCACAGGCTACTCCCACCGCTGGAGGGGGAAACACATGCATTGGGGCTCACTGTTATCGGGTAGTGTTTATTGTCATGGCTATTACATATGTTATTGGATTTGGTTTGGATGTTTCACTGACTTTCAGAACAAAAAGTGTATATTCGAAGATTTATGCTAGCAAGATGGGAAAGAAGTCAGTGACTTTATCTTAGTTACCGCGAGCATCCAGTCGTCCACAGTCTACATTCAAGCATTTGCAGGATTGATGGGAGATTTTTCCATCAGATTTCTACTGAATCAAATTTCTGCTAATACAGTCTAATTATAAATCTATATAGATATGGTGTAGTATAGTTATCCAGGTATCTTAAATGTAATGATGTAAGTGAAGTCACTCTAGTACTTGTATTGGTAAATTTTTGTATTGATGTAATGATACATATTTTAATTTTTGGGAAAGCAAATATATAAAATAGTTTTTGGTAAATTTTCATTTTGAACATGTTGTGGGTGGTTTAATATAATGTTGCCACTAATTGTTGTGGGACCCACATGCGGGACCCGCGTGTGGGTCCCAATTTTGCTAAATTTTAACATCTACTGCAACACTAGTTTAGTGTTGCTGTAAGTTATGTTTAACGTTGCCATAGAAGTTTCTGGTAACAAAAGTAGTAGCGTTGCCATAGTGAACAAAAGCGTTGCCGTAGACACCTACGACAGCTGTGCTAAATACAACGCTGAAAAAGCGTTGCCGTTTCGTTTTTTTCCTCTACAACAACGTTTTTTTGGCTTGCTGCAACATTTTTGAAACGTTGCTGCAAGCCATCTATGGCGTAGTGAGCGGCAGCATGGGCACCCTAAAACCACACTTGAAGGCTGATTCAGAGATGCTCGTAGCAACACCTCCGCATGTCCCCGGGACTGAAGGGTTATGGTATCTTGCTGAATGAAAGATTGCCAATAGTGCATGGAATAGTGAAACCTCCTGGATCTTTAATTTTAGGTGGCAACTTCTGTTGCAGAACAGCACTACACTCCTCTGTCAATGCCACTGTTTCAAATTCTTCCAACCTTCTCTTCCGTGACAAAATATCCTTCATGAACTTTGCATATCTCGGCATCTGCTCCAATGCTTCAACAAAAGGAATGTTAATGGACAATTTCTTGAAGACATCCATAAATTTCTGAAACTGTTTCTCTTGACTTTTCTGCAAACGTCTAGGATATGGCGGAGGTGGATAAATCTGATTATTCTTTGAAGATTGCTCCGGAGTAGACTTTTCAACGGGTTTCCTGCTCTTCTCACCATCAAGCTGATCAGCCACTAAATCAGATTTCTCAATTTCTAGCACTGCAGACTTTTCAACATGCTGATTCTGAACATCTTCATCTTCTTCAGTTGCTGATTTAGGATCACTCGTGACTTTTTCAGATCTCAAAGTAACTGCATTGACCTGTTCTTTGTTTTCCTTTCTGCCTGGATTGACCTCCGTATCGCTAGGAAGAGTTCCTTGTGGCCTACTAAATAAAGCACTTGAAATCTGTCCTATCTGGCTCTCCAAAATCTTTTGAGAAGCTTGCAGATTCTTCACCATCATCCTCAAATCATCCATCTCTGATTTTTCATTAGAAGTTTGCCCCGCATGGGCCTGGGGCTGTTGCTGCTGAAATCCCGGAGGTTGATATGATTGCCTTGGAGCATACTGCTGCTGATAACCTTGATTGAATGACCTTGCTTGCTGACCCTGAAACTGCTGATAGGGCTGTTGAGGTTGTTGAGCACCTTGGTTGTTACTCCAGCTGAAGTTAGGATGATTCCTGTTGTTCGGATGATAGGTGGCTGGAACTGGTGCAGCAGGTCTCTGAAAATTACTCACGAACTGTGCTGATTCAGGAGAAATAGCACACTGATTCGTCTCATGTGCGCCCGCACATAACTCACAAACACTAGCAACCTGCTGAACTCCATAATTTACAAGAGAATCCACCTTCATAGTCAAAGCCTTCAACTGAGCTGCAATAGCTGAAGCTGTATCCACCTCAAATATACCTGCTACCTTGCCTTGAGAAAGCCTCTGGGTTGGATTCTGATATTCATTAGCAACCATCGTCTCAATAAGTTCATAAACTTCATCATAGCTCTTAGCCCACAGAGCTCCACCTGATGCTGCGTCAAGCATAGGTCTAGATTGTGCTCCCAACCCATTGTAAAAACTGTTGATAACCATCCAGTCAGGCATGCCATGATGTGGACACCTACGAAGCATCTCCTTGTATCGTTCCCAAGCCTCACACAGAGATTCTCCAGATTGCTGCTGAAATTGAGTTAACTGATTCCTTATTGCTGCAGTTTTCACCATAGGGAAGAACTTAGTAAGAAACTTTTGAGCAAGATCCTCCCATGTAGTAATGGAACCAGGTGGTAGAGAGTGTAACCAGCCCTTAGCCTTACCCTTCAAAGAGAATGGGAAAAGCCTCAACTTGATAGCATCATCCGAAACACCATTGAACTTGAAAGTATCACAGATCTCGATAAAGTCTCGAATATGCATGTTTGGATCCTCCGTAGGAGCTCCCCCAAACTGAACCGAATTCTGTAGCATCTGAATAGTGCCCAGCTTGATCTCGAAGTTATTAGCCGTGATGGCCGGCCTGATAATGCTAGACTGGATATCATTGATCTTCGGCTGAGAATACTCCTTCAAAGCCTTAGTTGCTGCTGCATCACCCATTGCTACTATAGTTTCAGCTTCCTCGTTCTTATTCTCTAAATTCTCTACACGATCGTCTTTTGCCAGTTTTTGTAAACGAGCTTGCAAACGTGTTTGCATACAAACTTAAGTACCTGAAACACCACGAAACAAACAAACAGAATAAGAATCCGAGTCAGTGAACGCTAACGACCACTATTGACAAGCACATAAACTAAAATAAAACACCGATGATCCCCGGCAGCGGTGCCAAAAACTTGTTAACACAAAATCACGCAAGCGCACGTGGTCACAAGTAATACAGATATAAGTCAAGTTCGTTCCCACAGAGATCAGGTTTTTACTTCAATTTAGTACCTATGCAACAATGTATGGTTTTAATTCACTGCTAAGACAATTAACAAATTGGGGTTGATTAACTAAATTAAACTAAGATGCAATTTATAAAACTAAGAATTTAATTAACTAATAAGAATAGAAATCGAATTACTTATGAGAATAAAAACATGGAACTCTAACTTCATTATCTACTTCACTTAGAGTTGATGCCTTTAATCAATACACATGTGGGATTTGATATCTGATCGGACAACACGAAATAAGTAAAAGTTACCTCTCGGTATACTGGTACCAAACTACACATGCATCCACAAAAGAGATAGAAGATGGGTAGACACCAATTATGTTTAGACCCTATATCTCTATAGAATTTGAAAACATAACGGTTTAAGCACAAGTTATCCACATAGATCACATAGGGCAGCATAATATCTCTATTCATGCCACAAATCATGATGCTAAAACATCAACCTATCCTATGCTAGCATGGCAAGTTCTAAATCTCAAGATCCACTCTCGCTTCACAAGAGATTAACAATTCAATTTAGATGTTAGCTACGCATCTAAAAGCATTAAGATTAACCATACGAGGATATCAAGAATTCACCACACATAATCTTTAAAGCAATCAAACTACTAAGCTACATAGACAACTCCGTTAGAATCCCATGACAACGATTAGCCCATAATTGAACCGTTCATCGTCATGGGATTTGATGAAAACATGATAATAAAAAAGATATGAAAAGAAGCAATAATATTAATAAAACAAAAGTTGAGAAAACAAATCTATAATCCAAAGTAACACAAAAGATGAAGTAGATCTAGATCCGTGCTTGTCACCGAGCGTTGAATCCTTCTCTCCTTTTCTCCCTTGCAGATCTCAGCTGGTTACAGTAATAAAATGATGATACAAATTACAATGCTTAGATGTGTTTTTATAGGCTCTAGATTTCTTGCCCAGCAAGAATTTATCTTCTATTACAATTAGAATTTAATTAAGGTGCTAAAAACTGCCCAAAATACAATTAGAACTTGAAAATGGCAAAACAGTAATTTCCCTGCTCCCAACATTCTGTTTGTCGTGCTTCCTGCCCCCACCACGCGCAAATTACACGTGCAACACCTGTTCCATGTTGTATAAAATCTCTCAAGGTTCGCGTGGGCAGTAAGATCGCTGAAAACGGACTTACAGAACTCCAGATATGGCCAAAACAATGTAAGCTGCGCAGCCTTCCCAGAAAATCCGAATTTTAATCAATTAATCCTCCAAAAACGATAGAAGCATCAACCTTAATCAACATTCTCGTAAATCTGCACAACTAAGCAAAACACATCAAAACTACAAGAAACTTGAGTCCAAGATAATCAATTTAAGCCGATTTAGAATGCTCCAAGTGGATATAAAATCCACTTATCACACCCCCAAACTTAAACCGATGCTTGTCCTCAAGTATAAACAATTACAACTAACTAATTAACTAGTACCACTTCCGTAGGTGATCACGGTTGCATTTGACATATGCAACAAGCCCTTTAAACCCCTAGGCAGCCCTAGTGGACGAGTAAGGTCTCGTGAGGGCCTATAGCGAATGTACCCACAAAATCCATTTAACCTAATGCCATGCATGAATGCAACTAAATGAAAATGCAATTAATCTAATCTACCATATCTTCAAATCCTCTCATGCCATATCAAATTAAGAATCAAAGTAAATACGCAATGTCTTGGTGTCAAAATTGCAAGTATTCACATAGTCTACTCAATGAACATGCATAAGTTCTCACAAGTCCATGTCAAGTGTAAGAATAAGTTAGTAAACATGCTAATCCTACAAGAGTGCATCTTTGAGACAACACTTGGGATCTCATATGCAAGAACAAGCAAACACTCACAATCCAGTCATAAAGAATATTCACTCAAGAACAAGGGTAAGTGTATCACTCAATTCCAACAAAATCATAAGCATGCTTGACATTTGGTATCAATCTAACTCTTAACACAACGTACATCAATGACGATAATCAAACGGTCTTTAATTGGGTTGTAACGGGGCTAGGGACAAGGTATGTCAAATAAGCCAAAACAGGTGAAGTGTCAAAAGCTAGTAAGTACCATAATACATCATACACAACACCCTATTTCCCCCCACATAATTTTTACTCTTTTTCTTCCAACAAAAATGCTCGACTAGTCGACTGAAATAGGATCACAACAACACAAACATGCTCTCATAATATATATTTTTTTCTCTTTTTTTTCTTCTTTTTTTTTTCTTTTCTTTTTCTTTTTTTTCTTCTTTTGTTTTTTTTTTGTAATTTTTTTTTTTCGAGAGCTAAATAAAACATAATATATAATATAAACAATAACAATGATCCCATAATTTATTACATATGCCGACTATCAAGTAAACAACCCAATTTCAATATTTCCCCCAAAAGTAAGACCAACAATTAACCCCTCCTTACACACCTTATTACTCCCTTAAGCACTCTACTAGCCTTTGACAATGTAGGTTCAAATTAATGTAAGGCCAATACAAGAAAAAGGTCTAGGCAAGTAATGTGGTATGTCACCGAAAAAATAGGATTAAGCTCAACGGGTTCACTAATTGATCATGTAAGCATGGTGTGGTAATATGAGAAAATATGCGGTTATTCCTAATTGCCTTTATCATTTTAATCGTCAAATAATGTCATGCATTTCAAGAAAGACCTCAAACAACTGTTAGCAATGCAAACAATCCGTGGACACTCAAACAAACGAATAAATTGCAAATTTGCAATAAGGCTCAAAACTCACTTGGTGGAAAAACATACTTAATCCCAAGCAACATCTCTCTAACGCACCTACTTGTATTCAAAGCATGCAAACTAAATCATCTTGCACATATTCATGTCCTTCTAATCACTTACAACATTTAATAAGTCTACTAGCTTCAACTTACTAGTGTATGTGTGTGTGCAAGAACAAAGAATATCACTTCTCAATCAAAAGCGTCAACAACACAAAATTCCTATCAAGCATGGGTGCAAATGCAAACTACTATGAACTCACATGATATACAAACATAAAAACAGAATGTCCTATATGAAACAAACGTAGATAACACGAACATAAATGCATAATTTACTACTAATAATATGCAAAGCATGAAATCCTACATGAACACATAATACAACAACAACTACTAATCCCTCAAACCACCCCCAAACTTAAAATATTCAATGTCCGCATTGAATGGAAGTAAATACGAGGGATAGTAGAAACATACCTGCTCGTCCTCGAATGAATCTGGTGGAGGAAACTGCGTACGAGCTCCATAGACTGGCCACCTTGCCTGAATACTACAAAACCCCCAATTGGCAAGAACACAAATTCGTAATAAAAATAAGATTAGAGAAAAAGATTTACCCAATACGAATCGAAGAGGTGAACTTGCAGATAATTCCTCTTTAGAATTGAATTTTTAGAGATTTTAAAAAAATAGAAGAGGAATTGGATTTGTACGTAGAAGTGGGTATATAATAATAATAATAATAATAAGAATAAGAATAATAAATAATAATAATAAATAATAATAATAAATATAATAATAATAATAATAATAATAATAATAATAAATAATAAATATGAATAGAATAGAAATAGGTTTAGAATTTTGGAGGAAAAGATGGGAGGTTTTGGAATTGAAATAGGAAAAGAATTAGGGGTAGAGATGATTAAATAGGAGTATAAATAGAATGGGGTGGGAAGGATTTTTTTTTATATAACAAAGGTGAACAGCGCACAACCAAAAAACGGCGCTTAAAATTTTTTCTAAAAATCTGAGCAACGCGCAAGTTGCGCGCGTGGAGGGCAGTTTGCTCTAGGTTCAGTTGCGCTAGCGCAACTTGCGCATCCGGAGCGCAACTTGCTTTAATACCAGTAACGCACGAGCAAGTGGCGTTATACAAGCGCAACCTGCTCTGAAACGCAGGATCATCCTGCGTTACACACCAAAAATCTGATTTTTTTTTTCACAACACTACTACTCTTTTTTTTTTCCTATACTAATGCATGGGTTGCCTCCCACGAAGCGCTTCTTTAACGTCAATAGCTTGACGTTACTTCCTCAACTCAAGGCGGTTTCAAAAGAATAACCGAACCGTTCTCAACAGACAAACCATTCATACGAACGTTGACATCCGGTTTGCTTGCTTTCCACAAATCTCTTCCTTCAGACTTCAACTTGATTTTTCTACCCAACGGCCTAATCTTCTTCTTTTTCTTCTTCACACCTCTAATGTGCTTCTCCGACTCAACCGGTTGAACAAAAATTTCTTCTTCCTTATCATCGGTTTTCCACCTTCGCAACATGTTATCATGCCCCTCTTCAAAAATCACCAGCTCATTATTCAAAAGGACATACCTCAAATGTGGTGGAAGTTTCCCAAGCTTAACACTCGAAAGATCTCGAATAGAAGAATTGTCAATGGAATCACTGATAGAGTGCTTTAGCATGTGCGTATCCAACTTTTCGCTCAATAACTTTCTCTGACCCGTATCAACTATTTCCACACTGCAACACTCTTCATCCTTTGTTGGAAATTTCATGGCTTTGAACACGTTAAAAGTGACATTCTGATCTTGCACCCTCATTGTAAGCTCTCCTTTTTGCACATCGATCAAAGTACGACCCGTAGCTAGAAAAGGCCTTCCCAAGATTATGGGAATCTTCTTGTCTTCTTCGAAATCCAAGATAACAAAATCAGCTGGGAAGATGAGCTTATCAACCTTCACCAAGACATCCTCCACTATACCCCTCGGATAAGTAATCGACCTATCAGCCAACTGCAAAGAGATGTTAGTTGGCTTCGGCTCCGGTAGACCAAGTTGCTTGAAAACAGACAAGGGCATAAGATTAATGCTAGCTCCCAAATCACACAAACACTTGCTGAATGAAAGATTGCCAATAGTGCATGGAATAGTGAAACTTCCTGGATCTTTAATTTTAGGTGGCAACTTCTGTTGCAGAACAGCACTACACTCCTCTGTCAATGCCACTGTTTCAAATTCTTCCAACCTTCTCTTCCGTGACAAAATATCCTTCATGAACTTTGCATATCTCGGCATCTGCTCCAATGCTTCAACAAAAGGAATGTTAATGGACAATTTCTTGAAGACATCCATAAATTTCTGAAACTGTTTCTCTTGACTTTTCTGCAAACGTCTAGGATATGGCGGAGGTGGATAAATCTGATTATTCTTTGAAGATTGCTCCGGAGTAGACTTTTCAACGGGTTTCCTGCTCTTCTCACCATCAAGCTGATCAGCCACTAAATCAGATTTCTCAATTTCTAGCACTTCAGACATTTCAACATGCTGATTCTGAACATCTTCATCTTCTTCAGTTGCTGATTTAGGATCACTCGTGACTTTTCCAGATCTCAAAGTAACTGCATTGACCTGTTCCTTGCTTTCCTTTCTGCCTGGATTGACCTCCGTATCGCTAGGAAGAGTTCCTTGTGGCCTACTAAATAAAGCACTTGAAATCTGTCCTATCTGGCTCTCTAAAATCTTTTGAGAAGCTTGCAGATTCTTCACCATCATCCTCAAATCATCCATCTCTGATTTTTCATTAGAAGTTTGCCCCGCATGAGCCTGGGGCTGTTGCTGCTGAAATCCCGGAGGTTGATATGATTGCCTTGGAGCATACTGTTGCTGATAACCTTGATTGAATGACCTTGCTTGCTGACCCTGAAACTGCTGATAGGGCTGTTGAGGTTGTTGAGCACCTTGGATGTTACTCCAGCTGAAGTTAGGATGATTCCTGTTGTTCGGATGATAGGTGGCTGGAACTGGTGCAGCAGGTCTCTGAAAATTACTCACGAACTGTGCTGATTCAGGAGAAATAGCACACTGATTCATCTCATGTGCGCCCGCACATAACTCACAAACACTAGCAACCTGCTGAACTCCATAATTTGTAAGAGAATCTACCTTCATAGTCAAAGCCTTCAACTGAGCTGCAATAGCTGAAGCCGTATCCACCTCAAATATACCTGCTACCTTGCCTTGAGAAAGCCTCTGGGTTGGATTCTGATATTCATTAGCAATCATCGTCTCAATAAGTTCATAAGCTTCATCATAGCTCTTAGCCCACAGAGCTCCACCTGATGCTGCGTCAAGCATAGGTCTAGATTGTGCTCCCAACCCATTGTAAAAACTGTTGATAACCATCCAGTCAGGCATGCCATGATGTGGACACCTACGAAGCATCTCCTTGTATCGTTCTCATGCCTCACACAGAGATTCTCCAGATTGCTGCTGAAATTGAGTTAGCTGATTCCTTATTGCTGCAGTTTTCGCCATAGGGAAGAACTTAGTAAGAAACTTCTGAGCAAGATCCTCCCATGTAGTAATGGAACCAGGTGGTAGAGAGTGTAACCAGCCCTTAGCCTTACCCTTCAAAGAGAATGGGAAAAGCCTCAACTTGATAGCATCATCCGAAACACCATTGAACTTGAAAGTATCACAGATCTCGATAAAGTCTCGAATATGCATGTTTGGATCCTCCGTAGGAGCTCCCCCAAACTGAACTGAATTCTGTAGCATCTGAATAGTGCCCAGCTTGATCTCGAAGTTATTAGCCGTGATGGCCGGCCTGATAATGCTAGACTGGATATCATTGATCTTCGGCTGAGAATACTCCTTCAAAGCCTTAGCTGCTGCTGCATCACCCATTGCTACTATAGTTTCAGCTTTCTCGTTCTTATTCTCTAAATTCTCTACACGATCGTCTTTTGCCAGTTTTTGTAAACGAGCTTGCAAACGTGTTTGCATACAAACTTAAGTACCTGAAACACCACGAAACAAACAAACAGAATAAGAATCCGAGTCAGTGAACGCTAACGACCACTATTGACAAGCACATAAACTAAAATAAAACACCGATGATCCCCGGCAGCGGCGCCAAAAACTTGTTAACACAAAATCACGCAAGCGCACGTGGTCACAAGTAATACAGATATAAGTCAAGTTCGTTCCCACAGAGATCAGGTTTTTACTTCAATTTAGTACCTATGCAACAATGTATGGTTTTAATTCACTGCTAAGACAATTAACAAATTGGGGTTGATTAACTAAATTAAACTAAGATGCAATTTATAAAACTAAGAATTAAATTAACTAATAAGAATAGAAATCGAATTACTTATGAGAATAAAAACATGGAACTCTAACTTCATTATCTACTTCACTTAGAGTTGATGCCTTTAATCAATACACATGTGGGATTTGATATCTGATCGGACAACACGAAATAAGTAAAAGTTACCTCTCGGTATACTGGTACCAAACTACACATGCATCCACAAAAGAGATAGAAGATGGGTAGACACCAATTATGTTTAGACCCTATATCTCTATAGAATTTGAAAACATAACGGTTTAAGCACAAGTTATCCACATAGATCACATAGGGCAGCATAATATCTCTATTCATGCCACAAATCATGATGCTAAAACATCAACCTATCCTATGCTAGCATGGCAAGTTCTAAATCTCAAGATCCACTCTCGCTTCACAAGAGATTAACAATTCAATTTAGATGTTAGCTACGCATCTAAAAGCATTAAGATTAACCATACGAGGATATCAAGAATTCACCACACATAATCTTTAAAGCAATCAAACTACTAAGCTACATAGACAACTCCGTTAGAATCCCATGACAACGATTAGCCCATAATTGAACCGTTCATCGTCATGGGATTTGATGAAAACATGATAATAAACAAGATATGAATAAAAGAAGCAATAATATTAATAAAATAAAAGTTGAGAAAACAAATCTATAATCCAAACTAACACAAAAGATAAAGTAGATCTAGATCCGTGCTTGTCACCGAGCGTTGAATCCTTCTCTCATTTTCTCCCTTGCAGATCTCAGCTGGTTACAGTAATAAAATGATGATACAAATTACAATGCTTAGATGTGTTTTTATAGGCTCTAGATTTCTTGCCCAGCAAGAATTTATCTTCTATTACAATTAGAATTTAATTAAGGTGTTAAAAACTGCCCAAAATACAATTAGAACTTGAAAAGGGCAAAACAGTAATTTCCCTGCTCCCAACATTCTGTTTGTCGTGCTTCCTGGCCCCACCACGCGCAAATTACACGTGCAACACCTGTTCCATGTTGTAGAAAATCTCTCAAGCTTCGCGTGGGCAGTAAGATCGCTGAAAACGGACTTACAGAACTCCAGATATGGCCAAAACAGTGTAAGCTGCGCAACCTTCCCAGACAATCCGAATTTTAATCAATTAATCCTCCAAAAACGATAGAAGCATCAACCTTAATCAATATTCTCGTAAATCTTCACAACTAAGCAAAACACATCAAAACTACAAGAAACTTGAGTCCAAGACAATCAATTTAAGCCGATTTAGAATGCTCCAAGTGGATATAGAATCCACTTATCAAGTTACAAAACATGACTTATACAATTTTGATTGATTGTGAAGTTATCATCAACTACAACATGTTCCTAACAATTACTTCCTTCAGAAATTCAAAATTAAGTCTTTTATATTGTTATAGCACCTGCAGGTCACCCAACCAAACCCGACAAAAAAAATGAGTCTATGAATCGATACAATGATCATAATATTAAATATATTCAAACTTAAATGAATTTTGATAAAAATGGTTCACTTCTAACCAAAGATGGTGCCTTTTGGTTAGACATGTGAATCAAGATCAATAAATTATAAATAAAATAAAAATATATTTCAAAACTCTATATTTATAAAAAATTATTAATTACAAAAATAATTATTATATAAAAAGTTATATAATTATTATATTTAGTTAATTATATGAAAATAATTCCTAATTTAAAAACAAGATATCTGTAAAATTAATTAACTCCATTAATAATCAACTGACTTCATAAAAGTTTAGGCTTAATTATCTCCCTTTATTAAGACTAGTCAAGATATATAAACTCATATATAATAGTCACCATAAATGACATAAATTACCTCTTAAAAGACACAAAAACACCATCAATTATGGCCCCAAAAATGGTACATCCAAACCAGCATTAATGGCTACGAAAATGTACAAAATAATCATTTGAATCACAAAATAAGCTATAATTACTAAGACAATTTCAAATTAATCCCCTCCACTAATCATGTTTGTAATCAAATCAATCATATTAATTACTAAAAAATCGTTTGTGCATATTTAAATGATGAAGAATTTTCCTGACAAAAAAAAAATGATGAAGAATTTGAATATTAAGTTAAAACTTTAAAGAAGAAAATAATAAATTTCCATAAAAAGCCCTAAATAAAGCTGATACATTTGAAACGCACTACTACTAATTCTAGACAAAATCAATACAATTAAAAACAAATTTTATTTTGTTAAAGATCAATATATGTATATATGGAATATATATATTTTAGAAAAGATAAAAAAATTAAAATTTTGAATTTAAACTCTTCAATTAAAAATCGGTTACCATATTTAAAATATAACTTAAAAATGAATATTCCATTAAGAACAACAAATGCGGTCATTTAAATATATAAAGATAAAGAGTCAATTAAGATCCAACTAGATAACTGAAAAATTAAATACCACATTAAGAATAGTAAATAAAATTAAAAAGACACTCAAGGAAAGTAACCGAAATCAAACTATGTGCTTCTTCCTGAGCTCCAAAGGAAATAATATGATACAATTAAACTAAGGTAAAAATAATGAACTTGTGCTTGAAGATGATGACGAAATAAAACAAGTTAAATAAAATATCACCCGTATTCACTTGTTGAAGTGAATTAAAATGACCAATACATGGCCTCATCTCAAATAAATCACACATCAAAGCTATACATGTACAATTCAATCATACAACAAATCATAGTCATTATAATAGATTGTACTCTACTTTCTAATTGATCAAGTTTAGAACACCCAAACAAATAAAATTTGATCGACATAGTTAAGAAAGAAATCATATTAAACAAATTGATTATCTTGAAATAATTAAAAGTTACACTTGGAGATACATTCAGACAAAATCACCACACAAAAATAAGAATAAATAAAATGGCAATCTTGAAAACATGAAATAAATCAAAATAATTGAGAGATCAATTTTAAACCTTATTTAATGCTAAAAGGGGTAGCAGCGGTTAATAAGAATATGTAGAACAATAAAACCTGATATTTTGATCTGATGTTTTCATCCGCTATGCTTGGATTAGGCATGACTTGAATGTTTCTTTCACTACGCCATATATTGCTTATAGCAACCCCAAAACTGTGTTACCAAAGATCCTGTTTAAAGTTGCTATAGACCAAATTCTGGCTATGGTAACACTTCAGCCGTGTTAGGTTCTCAGCAGTAACTATAGATATCTAAGGTAACATAGCAAATGTGGATACAAAAAACCTCTATAGCAACATCAATAAACACATTATAGCAGTATAGTTTGTGTGTTACAAAAGATGATACAAATTTGCACAGGGGCAATTGTGGGGCCCACATGTGGGACCCACATCTGGGTGGAACCCACATGTGGGACCCACATCTGGGTCCCACTTTTTGGGCCTGCTTGTGGGGCCCACCTGTGCTATGCCTATTGTAACACCTAATATTACCTATTGTAACACCATAAGTGTAACAAAATAAATATGTACTTCTTGAATATTGAATTTCTCATCAAATAAATTAACAACCAATTCAAGTCCTAATTTCATTCACCAAAAACATAACTAGTACAATAACGAAAGTACTAGTACTAATACAAAATAACTAGCTAGTATCATAAACATAAGTCTAGCACTCGTATCTCTTCTTTAGCTTTAGATGTAGCTTGGAACTTCTTTTTTTTTTTTTACAGAAGGGGATGCCTTGTCTTGTCGTTTCTTTATGCCTTGTCGTCTCAGGACCGTCGCTTCCATGGACTATATTTCTGCAAGTAAAATAAAACGAATACTGTAGTTTCCCCTGCAACAAAAAGTAACAAATCAACATTCTTATAATCATAATCAGATTTAAAAAAAATATAATGCTTTCCAATTGCACACAATATTTGTTGGTATCAAGAGATTATTATATCTATCTGAAATTAGTAATGTTCAAAGGCACTTCACTATGTCTGCTCTTCAGATTTGTTCCAGAAATAATGAATTAACATGTAATGCATTTCAACTCTAACAAAAGCAATTTTTTATAGAAAAACAAAAGATAATTCTTACAACAGAGCTAATTGGGGAGAAGGTGTCCTGCCCTTTAGCCACAGTCCATGGAAGACCTGCAGACTGATATGCCATAGTATCACGAACATATATGCATAATTTACTACTACTAATATGCAAAGCATGAAATCCTACATGAACACAATGACTAACAATCACATAAATATACACTACTTATCCCTCAAACCACCCCCAAACTTGAAAAATTCAATGTCCTCATTGAACAGAAGTAAATACGAGGAAAAGTAAAAAAACATACCAGTATATAACAATGCTTGGGTTGCCTCCCAAGAAGCGCTCGTTTAACGTCAATAGCTTGACGTTACTTCCAAGCCTCCATTAAGGATGATAATAGTTGGCCTGGTCCTCTCTTCGTGAGACTTCATCGTCATCACGGCGGCACACTTTCTGCCCCTTCTCCTCGCTTGGCCTATTCGTGTAACAACTATTTCCTAGTCCAATGCCTTCGTCTGTTGACCCAAAATCTATCAATTTGTAGAACAACACACACTCGCGGGCTTCGCTTGAATATAATGGAGGAGGGTAAATGTAAGTTTCTGAAGCCTTTGGTTCCTCAAAGAGAACTTCCTCCATTGGCTCTAATGCGCTACCTCCATCTTTAAACTCTGAGACAAGTAGAAGACCTGCATCTTTCCCATGTTCTTCAGCCTCTTGGTTTGCACATACCAATTCTTAAAATTTGCGTAGCTCATCAGTGTCCTCTTGGTATGCACATAACAATTCTTGAAATTTGTGCAGCTCATCAGTGTCCTCTTGGTACGCACATAACAATTCTTGACATTTGTGCAGCTCATCAATGTCTGTCTCAAATTGTGCCCTTTCCAAATCATCCACCTCACTAGCTTGATCAAATTCCTCACATGGCTTGTGAACACTCACCTCCTCTTGGAATTTGTCTTCTTCAATTATGCATGCAGTACCCTGCTCCAAGTCATCATTATTTCCTGGAATTGCCTCTAATATGCATTGTTGTTTTTCTTGTTCCAAGGCTCTCATAGTATCTCCAAAGATTTGAGAGACTCCTCATTACTCTTCACAAGCATCCTAATCTCCTCCCTAGTAGGAACCTCATCTGACTGAAAAGTAGGAATAGGTTGCTGATGTTGAAACTCTTCACTTCCATAGAAATATGACATATCTGGAACATCTTGCTGGTACTGTTGAGGATGGTACTGAAAATATGGTTGTTCCTCATAACTGACATATGGATCAACTTCTCCGTAGTAACAATATTGCGAGGGATCATGAACGCCAAAACACCGCTCACATTGCTGAGGCTGTTGAATACCACCTTGGTTGCTCCAGCACTAATACGTCTCATGTGCGCCCGCACATAGCTCACAAACACTAGCCACCTCCTGAACTCCATAGTAAGATAGAAAATCCATCTTCAACGTCAACGCTCTCTAACAAGTACCTGAAACACCAACAACTATACAAGAACTTGTTTGCACTAAATCACGCAAGCGTACGTGGTCACAAGTAATACAGATAGAAGTCAAGTTCGTTCCCACAGAGATCTGGTTTAGGTTTCAATTCAGTTAATGCACCTATGCAACAATGTATGGTTATTATTCACTGCCAAGACAATTAACAAATTGGGTTTTGATTAAATAAGATTAACTAAAAAAACAAATTAACAAACTAAGAATTAACTAACTAACGAGAATTAAAATCGAATTACTTCTGCAAGAGAAAACATGGGATCCTAACTTCATTAAATACTTTGCTTAGATCTGACGCCTTTAATCACTATATGCAATGGTTATGATATGTAACGCCCCAAATCCGGGGTCAGGGATTTGGTCGTCACGCGGAAATCCTTAACATCAAATTACCTGTTTAACAACATTAAACCATCCGTAATCATTAAAACTGAAATATAACTCTGCGACCCCAACCACCAAGCATCTTTTAGGTCATAGGGCTAGAAACAAGAACTAAAATCTTTACATCTTTATTACATCCATTCTATTACATCGCACTATGTCTTAAAAATCTTATACTACTAGTATAGCTTCGTTGGGAAGTACACCAGCAACTAGTACTACTCAGTACAAAATAATATATACATATTACACATCAATACACTTATATGTAACTTACTCCAGCTATCTATGTTCTGGATCATATCATCTTCACAAGGGCACACTGCCTGCTTCTCCTGAGCCATGCAGATAAGCCTCAATCATCTACCTTCCTCTGAAAGGTTAATATTTAAAACAAGCAAGTATGAGCGAAAGAATTGCCCAGCAAGTATTAATAGAGCACAACAATATATATCAATATACACATGGAGTTTTCGAAATATAACGATCCTTAATATCAATTCGAACTATTTACAACAATGAAACTTCAATAAAGAAAATATGACGTTTAACGCAACATCCAATGGACAGATAAGTTTATAATAATCGTAGTAATCCTCATATCTTAGCGAAATAGTGTACACTACAGTATTGCTAATCTTTTAGAAGGCTTTTCAAAATACGCAGTTCAATATGCTGCTAAGACAGTTTCTTATCATCATACACGAACCAACCACTAGAAGGTTTCATTTTTAGTATTTCTCAATCTGAAAGCATATACCTATAAGTATGTCATTTCTATCAAACACCTTACAGAACAACATCATATACCGGGTATAAATTCTTTAACCACTTGATAAGTCTAAACTCAGAAATAACTGATAGGAAGAGAGTCAAAGCTCTTGAAGCAAAACATTTGGGATTTAACATCAATAACCGATGAACCATCTTTCATCTTTTGAATAATTGCAAAAGTGCACAAGTACGTGCCATTATTGTTAGAATAATCTTGCAGTTCTAGATACTGCATGAATTCATCATCTTTCAAAATTGAAAACAACACTATCGGCTACTTGGCACTTAGGCCTAAGAAGCAGTGTTTGAGTATTTTTCCAAAGTGGAGGATGGGACTTAAAGAAAACATAAAAACCTGACAAGGATTGACGATGATCAGTCGCCACATCCAAGTCCAATAATCCGCGGGTCTTCTCTACCGGTAGAAGGATAGAAACTACATCCGTAACTATCCCCGAGTGAAAACTACATCCGTAATCACCCTCGATGAAAACTACATCCGTAATCATCCTTCGGCAACACCTGGGCCGGAATAATAATTGATGGACCGCCTGGCTCACGGCCGCTTACACATCCCGGGAATCGTTCGTCAACGATTCCCACACCTGCCAGAGTCCCCTTTTTCTTTTCTTGTCAAAATCATTTTGATAGAAAACTTGAGTAGTTGAAGTTCGACTTCAGTCGACCGATAATTTCTTGAAAAACGAGCAAGAGAGTAAAACCTGACCGGGGGTTTTCGAAAATGTTTTGAGTTCAAAAGAGTTCAAGTATAGATATACACTTGTACCGATATCAATCTCGACACAGGGTTTTGTGATCACACATGGAAAATGGTACGCATAAGCTTGTAACCACAACAGGGTAATTCCATATATATATATAAGTTCTTGAAAAGTAACTTACCTAGATAGATTCAGAATATAATATTTTAAGTGACTATGAAAGTCCTTAGACAACCTTTAACTAGTGTTTTATAACCTTCAAAACACTTAGAGTATTTAATAAATATTTGACTACTACGTAACAAATAATAAATATTCAATAATCCCTTTTTAAAAGAATCCTCAAATTAATATTCATTATTAAGTAATATTCAAATAATATTTACTATTAATACTGAAATATTTAATAACCTCAAAACACCCAAATACAACTCTTGAAGTGTTTCTAATCAAAATCAAGACACAATCTCTCCAGCAGTCTCCAAACTTTATCCACTTTATCAAATAACTACTACTGACTCTCGGTCAATAAGAAATAATTAATAATCATTCAAGTAACATATATCGATATTAATCTAGCTGTTTTAAGCTGAAAGTAACCAATTTATAACCATTGGAATATCTTTAATCCGTATTGAAAATAAACTATCTCCGATAAATAATATACTAGATAGAATCACTCCATTAAATTGTTTTATTATTTCTCCGGGACAAAGTGATTTTAAGAAAGCGTTTTGAAAATGATATTCATCTAATTAAATAAATTTAATTAGGCGAATGAGGTTTATTTAATTAGTAAATGCTTTCAGGAGCATCTATTAATTAAATAAACACTGGTTTATTGGTGATGTTGCCTTTAGGTTAATTATTGCGAAATTCTTTTTAAAAGCTTTGCCCGGGTTTTCGAAAACATAAAATACAAAATAGCCCCGACACGCGGGCTAAGCTCGATAACTCAACACACGCTCTACCCTTGGAGCCTTTCTTATTCCGATACATAAATATATACCTCATAACATATAGTCCACTTCCATGGTACGAAAAGTTTATAGATATAGATATATATATATATATATATATATACCGTGTAAATCAAGATATAGAGCCATAAAAGTATCACTGCCCATCAACAGTATTATAAGCCATGGGGTTTTGGTTATTGCACGAGCAGGATTTAATATTGTTGGCAGAGCAAGGAATACAATGATTTGGGAGAAGAAGTACAAGGTTGGAAAACTCGCGATTATGGATTGAAAACTTATTTAACACATTTCATATATTTAAAATAAATATACTCTGAACAATAGAGTATGCATAGTAAACTTGCCTCTGATCCTTAGCAGAAACCGCGAATAAACCTTTCGCACTCCGTCCAAGAAATTCCCTGGAGGTAACTTACCTTTCTTTATACGGCACCTCGATCTTCCCTTTTTGATGCACGTCATTCCAACTCGATTATGCCCTAATGGTACTGAAATAGTTACGCGTACGTGTCAGTCATACCACGTATATCGAGTAGACACAACTCGGGATTATCACTAAATAATCATAAAGTCAAACTATAGGTGTCCTCCCTATAGTTGACTACTCTAATACCACTTATTGCACATAACATATTATAGTAAAGAAAATGAAATAGAAAAGTCCCCTTTTTAAAGTAGACATTTCCTGGTGCTAACACATCATAACACTACACAGTTATAACACTTAGTCAAAACTCCACTTAACACTTTTGACCATAATACTATTGACATACTCTTGTCACAAGTTAATTAACAAGTAATCCTCAAAACATACTTAGCCCTCGATAAAGACTCATAATACCCATTTAATCTTCAAGACACATTTAATCCTCGAATTGGCACATAATCCTCGAATTAATTCACTTAACACATATGCACATAAACAGTTAACACCCAAATCATACCTTTAAACCCTTGAAATCAAATAAGTTAAATAAATTAAAACGCAGGGGATTTTTAGAAAATTTCGGCATGTAGTATTCGTTTATCGGACTATGGGCTCAGCCCCTCCATGCCAACAAAACAATTTATAACCCTGCTTTTGATAAAATAAAAGCTGCCTCAACTTGCAGCAACATAAAAGTAAACATATAAGAAAAGTACCCGCCCAGACATGCGGCAACTAGCACATAAGGAAAAGTACCCGCCCAGACATGCGGCAACTAGCACATAAGGAAAAGTACCCGCCCAGACATGCGGCAACTAGCACATAAGGAAAAGTAAACTAAGTTTATCCACATTTAAGCCAACACCACGTAGTTGGCACTATGACTTCTAACAATTGCTACGACCCGTCTTAAACCATTTAGCACATAGACATTTACCGATAAGCCAACTCTAATAACTATACCTCATATGACGATAACAATTAGCACTTAGCACTTAGCACTTAACAATTTAAAAATTACAATTTGGAAACTAACAATTAGCAATTAGCACTTAACAATTACTTGACAACTAACCCAAATATATTATCCGACAATTAATAATTACTCCCTAACAATTAACAATTAGCAATTTAACAATTAACAATCACTAACCCGAACCTTTAATCGGACTCATAATTAAACTCAACAATTATAATTACAAACATACCTTCCGAATTAAATATCGGAAATTCAACCAATAATCATAATCTTACAATTTTAGACTAATTATACCCATTACCACATTAAGCTTTCCATTTAAACTAATTAAACCACCATAATTAACCTCGCAATTTAAACTAACTAATTACCACAATAATCTCACAATTAAATCTAATTTAATTACCACAATAATCTCACAATTTAAGGTCAATTAAATTACCACAATTTACAACTAATTAAATTACAACCATTAATTTATATCAAAATTTACAACTAATGCAATACGAAAATTAAATAAATAAAATGCGAAATTATACCATTTCGATTCCGGTCCGATTTGTCGGAAAAAAAATCATCTCCCCCATCTCTCTCTCCCCCCAACTGATCTCTACTCTCTCTCCCCCTCTCTCTCTCTCTCTCTCTCTCTCTCTCTCTAGCGCCACCACCACCGCGCGCCTCCTGCTCCGGCCGACCTCCACCGGAGTCCAGCTCGCCGGCGCCATCGCCCCCCCCGCTGTTGCGCCACCGCGCGCGGCCTGCCTCCCTCCCCTGCAATCAGTCCGCGCCACACACACCAGCACACACTAAACTATACACACACACTCGATTATATATATGTATATATGTGTATAATTAGCTAATTGGGTTGTAATTTGAAACCCCCAATCTCTCTCTTCTTCCCTCTCCCCACTGCGTTTCTTTCCCCCCTCCCCCGATTGATTTTTTTGTGCGGCTCCCTGTGTGTATACGTATGTATATATCTGTGTTATGTTTTTAACCCTAATGGGCTTGGCCCATTACTATTCAAAAGCCATACATTTAATTACTACACACTTTAAATAATATTTTACATTAATAACTCTAATTTGTAAAAATAAAATTTCTAGCATAATTAAATACTAGAATATTTTTAAAGACTTTTGGAGAAAGAATTGGAATTAAATCTCAATTTTCTAAATTGATATGCATTTTACAAATATTAATAATTTATAAAAACAAATCATAAAAAAAATAATAATTGTGATTCATAATTCACAATTTACAGGGCTTTATAAAAATACTACAAACATTACTGTTTTAGTAAAATCTCAAATTCTCGATATTATAAATTAATCAAGTAATTTCTGCAAATCCTCAAATAATTAAAATAATCATTTTCTAAGGATTCTAAAACCTCTAAATTATTCAATAATTTAAAATAAAATCTTTACTAAATAATTTCACATTCCAAAATTAAATCTTTGCACAAATAAACTATTGACTCGAGGTATCTATCCGGTCAATAAAATTTTAAATAGGAGGACCAGGCTCCACTTAACCGAAAATAATTAAATAAAATAATAAAAAAAATTCCTCCTCATTTTAGGAAAACATTATTATTATTGAAATAATAATAAAATCATTTCTTGAAAAATCCGGGTTATTACAGTCTACCCTCCTTAAAAGGATTCCGTCCACGGAATCAGCTAAGGCCACTACCGGGATTCCTTAACTCTCTTATCATCAACACTTATTCTGCAAAACAGGAGATAGTGTCTCTTCGTAAACAACTTCTCCAATATTTCAATTCAAACCTCGATTCTCTATCTGACACTATTATCGCTGGAGTCTTATAACCCACCATTATTCCTTTCACATATACGTCTTGCCCAACTTTCTATTATCATACTATCCTTAAGAGAGAGAGTTCACTGATTCTATTCACAAAACATCCTTGAGAGAGAGAATACACTAATTCCATTAACATAATATCATTAAGAGGGAATGAACTAAATAATTCGATTGATACGTCACTGATATTCTATTCGTTTTGGAATTCGCTCCTACTCTTGGCGATTCCGTTGCGAATCTAGTTTCTATCAGCAAATTTATGACTTGGCCGACCTGGTTGGCATCCCCTTGAAATTCATTAGAGATAATAAGAATGATGGAGCTTTGAAAAGATAGCTGTCATATCAAGGCAATTGTCACACACTGGTGATCATAAGGTTATGAGTGTTAAAGTCAACCTTATTTGAAATGAGAGAATTTACTGAGAGATCGATGTGATCATAAGAACTCACGTTGCGTGTCTCAGTTAAGACATTACTAAAGGTAGTTAGCCTTCTTGTATTTCACAACTCACAAGTGACGGCGTCCCGTCAGACTTCTATCACACAGACAGATAGCCCTTGTGTCCCCTATAAGTATAGGGTTGTTCGTCTCAGTGGAAGCTGAGAAGTATGAAAGCAATTCGAAGTGAAGATAATAATTATCGTCTTTCGACAAATAATTCTCAAGTGGACACCCTGGATTAAAATTGATCAGATTCCAAGGTGCAATTTTCAAGGAAAAGGATAACCAGAAGGATACTAGTATACAACAAGCAAGTGGTGCTATAGCACCATAGGATTATCCAATATTTGAAGATAAGTGGGAATTTAAATATCATCAATCGATAGGGCCTCATAAATCTGAAAGTAGGTATAATGACAGCTTCTGGCACAATCGACATTAAATATGGTTTAACAAAAGTATTAAAGAACAACTTCGAAGAGGGAGTATATTCTTTATTAAAATTCTCTCTTGGAGAGATGTCAAGATAGATCATAGACTGGGGAGGTAATCAAAATAATTTATGCACGAGGAGGTGTCAAATAATTTACAGATTGGGGAGGTAATAAACATAATTTGCAAATGGGAAGATGTCAAACAATTCAGATTGGGGAGATAATCAAAATGATTCATAATTGGGGAGGGTAATGCCAAGGTCTCCACGGATGCCTTTCATGTCGGCTCCTCTGACGGATAATCGTTCGATTTTAACGCTTTTCTTTTCCATGCACACCCTAAGGTGCTTGACAACTTACATTATCGTCGACTCGTAATAATCGCTAAGGATTTAGCCATCGACATTTATAATCGCAGGGAGTTCTAATCGACTCAGCGCAAGCATCTCAAGCAAGCGTTCTATTCTTTAAGTAGGCTTCGATACCGGTGTCACCCCTAGCAATGACGGATTCAACGTTTAGACTAGGCGATACCTCGGAACATCGTTAGAAAATACGTACTTAAATCCAGTTACTAGTATAACCGTCTTCATACCTAACATTCCTCTTTCTAATATCAATCCCGTGTGCTACATAAGCTAACACCTTTGGCATAACAGCCTTCTTATTTAAGTCTTTCTCTGACTTTCTCAGTCCATCTTGGTTCTTAAAACATATCTCGTCTTTATTGACCAATCACCACTTGACCATTTTATCTATGTAATCCTTTGAAACATTCGGTGTCTGTCCACCAATCTATTTCTAATATTACCTCAAGCTCTTCTTAAACTCGAGAAGATTTAAATACCCGCAGCTTCGGCTAATACTCTTTCCTAGGGATCTTGTTTTGCTTCCCTTTTCGGAATTTTAATAGTACGAGCACAATCTTAGCACATCCTTGCCACAATACTAAATGTCATATTTCCCTCCCTTACCGTCATGTTGAAATTTCTTATAATTCGGGGAATACATAACTTCATCCATGAATCCCCTAAAATCATCTTAATCTTAGGTCTCGGGCGATTTATGCCCCTGCCGACCAATACTTGTCTCTAAGAGTTCCTTAGCAGACATCCATCACCACAAGAAGTGAAGTCTACCTCAACATATTCCTCAAAATCTTATCTTAATCATTGGTACTATATCCAATAGTCCAACATGAACTCTACATGAGTTCTGACGTTCTCACATAACTATACCCACTCCTACTCACTCTCGTTTCTAGTTTACTATAACCTCATCTCTGATACCATTTCTGTAACGCCCCAAATCCGGGGTCAGGGATTTGGTCGTCACGCGGAAATCCTTAACATCAAATTACCTGTTTAACAACATTAAACCATCTGTAATCATTAAAACTGAAATATAACTCTGCGACCCCAACCACCAAGCATCTTTTAGGTCATAGGGCTAGAAACAAGAACTAAAATCTTTACATCTTTATTACATCCATTCTATTACATCGCACTATGTCTTAAAAATCTTATACTACTAGTATAGCTTCGTTGGGAAGTACACCAGCAACTAGTACTACTCAGTACAAAATAATATATACATATTACACATCAATACACTTATATGTAACTTACTCCAGCGATCTATGTTCTGGATCATATCATCTTCACAAGGGCACACTGCCTGCTTCTCCTGAGCCATGCAGATAAGCCTCAATCATCTACCTTCCTCTGAAAGGTTAATATTTAAAACAAGCAAGTATGAGCGAAAGAATTGCCCAGCAAGTATTAATAGAGCACAACAATATATATCAATATACACATGGAGTTTTCGAAATATAACGATCCTTAATATCAATTCGAACTATTTACAACAATGAAACTTCAATAAAGAAAATATGACGTTTAACGCAACATCCAATGGACAGATAAGTTTATAATAATCGTAGTAATCCTCATATCTTAGCGAAATAGTGTACACTACAGTATTGCTAATCTTTTAGAAGGCTTTTCAAAATACGCAGTTCAATATGCTGCTAAGACAGTTTCTTATCATCATACACGAACCAACCACTAGAAGGTTTCATTTTTAGTATTTCTCAATCTGAAAGCATATACCTATAAGTATGTCATTTCTATCAAACACCTTACAGAACAACATCATATACCGGGTATAAATTCTTTAACCACTTGATAAGTCTAAACTCAGAAATAACTGATAGGAAGAGAGTCAAAGCTCTTGAAGCAAAACATTTGGGATTTAACATCAATAACCGATGAACCATCTTTCATCTTTTGAATAATTGCAAAAGTGCACAAGTACGTGCCATTATTGTTAGAATAATCTTGCAGTTCTAGATACTGCATGAATTCATCATCTTTCAAAATTGAAAACAACACTATCGGCTACTTGGCACTTAGGCCTAAGAAGCAGTGTTTGAGTATTTTTCCAAAGTGGAGGATGGGACTTAAAGAAAACATAAAAACCTGACAAGGATTGACGATGATCAGTCGCCACATCCAAGTCCAATAATCCGCGGGTCTTCTCTACCGGTAGAAGGATAGAAACTACATCCGTAACTATCCCCGAGTGAAAACTACATCCGTAATCACCCTCGATGAAAACTACATCCGTAATCATCCTTCGGCAACACCTGGGCCGGAATAATAATTGATGGACCGCCTGGCTCACGGCCGCTTACACATCCCGGGAATCGTTCGTCAACGATTCCCACACCTGCCAGAGTCCCCTTTTTCTTTTCTTGTCAAAATCATTTTGATAGAAAACTTGAGTAGTTGAAGTTCGACTTCAGTCGACCGATAATTTCTTGAAAAACGAGCAAGAGAGTAAAACCTGACCGGGGGTTTTCGAAAATGTTTTGAGTTCAAAAGAGTTCAAGTATAGATATACACTTGTACCGATATCAATCTCGACACAGGGTTTTGTGATCACACATGGAAAATGGTACGCATAAGCTTGTAACCACAACAGGGTAATTCCATATATATATATAAGTTCTTGAAAAGTAACTTACCTAGATAGATTCAGAATATAATATTTTAAGTGACTATGAAAGTCCTTAGACAACCTTTAACTAGTGTTTTATAACCTTCAAAACACTTAGAGTATTTAATAAATATTTGACTACTACGTAACAAATAATAAATATTCAATAATCCCTTTTTAAAAGAATCCTCAAATTAATATTCATTATTAAGTAATATTCAAATAATATTTACTATTAATACTGAAATATTTAATAACCTCAAAACACCCAAATACAACTCTTGAAGTGTTTCTAATCAAAATCAAGACACAATCGCTCCAGCAGTCTCCAAACTTTATCCACTTTATCAAATAACTACTACTGACTCTCGGTCAATAAGAAATAATTAATAATCATTCAAGTAACATATATCGATATTAATCTAGCTGTTTTAAGCTGAAAGTAACCAATTTATAACCATTGGAATATCTTTAATCCGTATTGAAAATAAACTATCTCCGATAAATAATATACTAGATAGAATCACTCCATTAAATTGTTTTATTATTTCTCCGGGACAAAGTGATTTTAAGAAAGCGTTTTGAAAATGATATTCATCTAATTAAATAAATTTAATTAGGCGAATGAGGTTTATTTAATTAGTAAATGCTTTCAGGAGCATCTATTAATTAAATAAACACTGGTTTATTGGTGATGTTGCCTTTAGGTTAATTATTGCGAAATTCTTTTTAAAAGCTTTGCCCGGGTTTTCGAAAACATAAAATACAAAATAGCCCCGACACGCGGGCTAAGCTCGATAACTCAACACACGCTCTACCCTTGGAGCCTTTCTTATTCCGATACATAAATATATACCTCATAACATATAGTCCACTTCCATGGTACGAAAAGTTTATGGATATAGATATATATATATATATATACCGTGTAAATCAAGATATAGAGCCATAAAAGTATCACTGCCCATCAACAGTATTATAAGCCAGGGGGTTTTGGTTATTGCACGAGCAGGATTTAATATTGTTGGCAGAGCAAGGAATACAATGATTTGGGAGAAGAAGTACAAGGTTGGAAAACTCGCGATTATGGATTGAAAACTTATTTAACACATTTCATATATTTAAAATAAATATACTCTGAACAATAGAGTATGCATAGTAAACTTGCCTCTGATCCTTAGCAGAAACCGCGAATAAACCTTTCGCACTCCGTCCAAGAAATTCCCTGGAGGTAACTTACCTTTCTTTATACGGCACCTCGATCTTCCCTTTTTGATGCACGTCATTCCAACTCGATTATGCCCTAATGGTACTGAAATAGTTACGCGTACGTGTCAGTCATACCACGTATATCGAGTAGACACAACTCGGGATTATCACTAAATAATCATAAAGTCAAACTATAGGTGTCCTCCCTATAGTTGACTACTCTAATACCACTTATTGCACATAACATATTATAGTAAAGAAAATGAAATAGAAAAGTCCCCTTTTTAAAGTAGACATTTCCTGGTGCTAACACATCATAACACTACACAGTTATAACACTTAGTCAAAACTCCACTTAACACTTTTGACCATAATACTATTGACATACTCTTGTCACAAGTTAATTAACAAGTAATCCTCAAAACATACTTAGCCCTCGATAAAGACTCATAATACCCATTTAATCTTCAAGACACATTTAATCCTCGAATTGGCACATAATCCTCGAATTAATTCACTTAACACATATGCACATAAACAGTTAACACCCAAATCATACCTTTAAACCCTTGAAATCAAATAAGTTAAATAAATTAAAACGCAGGGGATTTTTAGAAAATTTCGGCATGTAGTATTCGTTTATCGGACTATGGGCTCAGCCCCTCCATGCCAACAAAACAATTTATAACCCTGCTTTTGATAAAATAAAAGCTGCCTCAACTTGCAGCAACATAAAAGTAAACATATAAGAAAAGTACCCGCCCAGACATGCGGCAACTAGCACATAAGGAAAAGTACCCGCCCAGACATGCGGCAACTAGCACATAAGGAAAAGTAAACTAAGTTTATCCACATTTAAGCCAACACCACGTAGTTGGCACTATGACTTCTAACAATTGCTACGACCCGTCTTAAACCATTTAGCACATAGACATTTACCGATAAGCCAACTCTAATAACTATACCTCATATGACGATAACAATTAGCACTTAGCACTTAGCACTTAACAATTTAAAAATTACAATTTGGAAACTAACAATTAGCAATTAGCACTTAACAATTACTTGACAACTAACCCAAATATATTATCCGACAATTAATAATTACTCCCTAACAATTAACAATTAGCAATTTAACAATTAACAATCACTAACCCGAACCTTTAATCGGACTCATAATTAAACTCAACAATTATAATTACAAACATACCTTCCGAATTAAATATCGGAAATTCAACCAATAATCATAATCTTACAATTTTAGTCTAATTATACCCATTACCACATTAAGCTTTCCATTTAAACTAATTAAACCACCATAATTAACCTCGCAATTTAAACTAACTAATTACCACAATAATCTCACAATTAAATCTAATTTAATTACCACAATAATCTCACAATTTAAGGTCAATTAAATTACCACAATTTACAACTAATTAAATTACAACCATTAATTTATATCAAAATTTACAACTAATGCAATACGAAAATTAAATAAATAAAATGCGAAATTATACCATTTCGATTCCGGTCCGATTTGTCGGAAAAAAAATCATCTCCCCCCAACTGATCTCTACTCTCTCTCCCCCCCTCTCTCTCTCTCTCTCTCTCTCTCTCTCTCTCTCTCTCTCTCTAGCGCCACCACCACCGCGCGCCTCCTGCTCCGGCCGACCTCCACCGGAGTCTAGCTCGCCGGCGCCATCGCCCCCCCGCTGTTGCGCCACCGCGCGCGGCCTGCCTCCCTCCCCTGCAATCAGTCCGCGCCACACACACCAGCACACACTAAACTATACACACACACTCGATTATATATATGTATATATGTGTATAATTAGCTAATTGGGTTGTAATTTGAAACCCCCAATCTCTCTCTTCTTCCCTCTCCCCACTGCGTTTCTTTCCCCCCTCCCCCGATTGATTTTTTTGTGCGGCTCCCTGTGTGTATACGTATGTATATATCTGTGTTATGTTTTTAACCCTAATGGGCTTGGCCCATTACTATTCAAAAGCCATACATTTAATTACTACACACTTTAAATAATATTTTACATTAATAACTCTAATTTGTAAAAATAAAATTTCTAGCATAATTAAATACTAGAATATTTTTAAAGACTTTTGGAGAAAGAATTGGAATTAAATCTCAATTTTCTAAATTGATATGCATTTTACAAATATTAATAATTTATAAAAACAAATCATAAAAAAAATAATAATTGTGATTCATAATTCACAATTTACAGGGCTTTATAAAAATACTACAAACATTACTGTTTTAGTAAAATCTCAAATTCTCGATATTATAAATTAATCAAGTAATTTCTGCAAATCCTCAAATAATTAAAATAATCATTTTCTAAGGATTCTAAAACCTCTAAATTATTCAATAATTTAAAATAAAATCTTTACTAAATAATTTCACATTCCAAAATTAAATCTTTGCACAAATAAACTATTGACTCGAGGTATCTATCCGGTCAATAAAATTTTAAATAGGAGGACCAGGCTCCACTTAACCGAAAATAATTAAATAAAATAATAAAAAAATATTCCTCCTCATTTTAGGAAAACATTATTATTATTGAAATAATAATAAAATCATTTCTTGAAAAATCCGGGTTATTACATGATATCTGATCGGATAACACGAAACAAGTATACGCTACTTCTCAGTATACGAATACCAAACTAAACATACATCCACAAAAGAGATAGAAGATGAATAGACACCAATTATGCTTAGACCCTATATCTCTATAGAATTTGAAAACATAATGGTTGAAGAACAAGTTATCCACATTGATCACATAGGGTGGCATATTATCTCTAATCATGCCACAAATCATGATGTTAAAACATCAACCTATCCTATGCTAGCATGGCAAGTTCTAAATCTCAAGATCCACTCTCGTTTAGCAAGAGATTAACAAATTAGATGTTCATGACGCATCTAAACACATGAATCACAACCATACGAGGATATCAAGATATACATCACACACAGATCTTTTAAAGCATCAAGATACTAAACTCCATAAATAAATCCGTTAGAATCCCATGACAATGATTAGTTCATAATTGAACCTCTCATCATCATGGGATCTGATGAAACCATGAAAAAAAACAAAGTATGAAAGATACAAATAAAACTAAGTAATTGATATGTAAAGGTTCTACTCCTAATGATGATCTTAATGATTCAATTTACAAGGGTTGGATGTGTTTATATAGGCTCTACAAGTCTTGCCCAGCAAGAAAATACCAAAACAGAATTATAATAGAATTTCTGCAAAATACGTTTCCTAAACTGATTCTGTTTTTTAAGGGAAATTCGTAGCTGACTTTTCTTCAGTATTTCTGGACCGTTTTAGTTGTAATTGGACCTCTGGACCACTTTAGAATGATAGAGAATTCCGTTATCTTCGCGTGGACTGCTTACGGGCCTCAAACGGAGTTGTAGAACTCAAGATATGGCCAAAATAGTAAAAACTGTAATTTTTCAGCACCGCGCGCGGGCAACCTGCGCCCATCAGTCTGTTTGTCACGCAAACTGCGCCCACCACACGCAACCTGCTCGTGCAACACCTGTCCCATATTATAGAAAATCTCCCAAGCTTCGCGTGGGCAGTAAGATCGCTGAAAACGGACTTCTAGAACTCTAGATATGTCCAAAACAGTGTAGACTGCGCAACCGTCTCAGAAATCCGAATTTTAATCAATTTATTCTCCAAAAACGATAGAAGCATCAACCTTAATCAACATTTTCGTAAATCTGTACAACTAAACAAAATACATCAAAACCACCACAAACTTGAGTCCAAGACAATCAATTTAAGCCGATATGGAACGCTCCAAGTGGATATAAACTCCACTTATCACATAGTATATGAGGAATTACATAAATAGGAATAGAAAATCCTAATCCATCAGCTGCTGCCACCTTCATTATGTTAACACCATTAACTTCTCCATCAATATTGACAAGCGGGCCACCAGAATGACTCTGCAGCCATAGGGTTTCTGTATTTTAGCTAAACCATCCATGCATTCACCAGAAAGTACTACCTTTACAACACCAGCATAGGCATCAAAGAACTATGTATAAAATACAAAATATAAATTTTATCTTATTGTAAATAGCTAAGACTTTACATTTTTTACTCATGAATGCTCGAATTTTGTGGCAATGAAACAAGTTTGACCAGAAATTTCTACTTATGTTCCTCAATATTTAAAGTTTATCCCCCCATCCCCAAAAGGAAGTAAAAAATAGAAAAACGCACATTATAGGCACTATAGTTATATTACCGCATTAATTGCATAATCTGTTTGCAAGTATTCTCTACGCATTCCTCCAATACCCAGATCACTGCTCTTACGATCAACAAAGCTGCAAAGAAGAGAGAATAAAGGGGCCAATACAACATTTTAGGTTAACAACACACTAAAGAAGCTTCTACACGACAGCTATTTTTCTAATAGAACATATTTAGAATGACAGTTCGGAGTTGTCTAAAATAGGCAAAAGATAATTAAAATGTTTTCAGATTTTTAGTACACTACCTAATAATACCTGCAGTGATGGTATTTTAAAGTGAAAGGGGACAGCCTACAGCTGCTATCCACTCCCCAGGGCGTAGCTTCCTTGATGAACCAAGCTTTGCACTGAGAAGTGGAGTTTTAGAATTGATCTTTACAATAGCGATATCAGAATGCATATCAGCATTGACGACTGTTCCCTCAAAAGTTCTACCATCTTGCAAAGTAACCTCCACCTAAAAATACAAAGATGAGTTAATTCAATTTATACCGGTTTGCAACTAAAATTTATAAACACTACTACTATATGTCATATGCCAAAAAAAAGAGGGGAGATGAAACAACAAACGTGGGAACTAGATGAACCCGTGGTAGCTGATGAGAAGGGAGTGAGTCACTACGTGAAATTAAGATTATGATTTTTCATAGCCAAACCAGTTCAGAGAAACAACAAATTGCTACTTTTTTATGTACAAGAATGTTTTTGCAAATCAATGTCGGTATATCAAATTATGGCAAGAAATATGATGAGGAAATTAAGGAACATCAGTTGTCTGCATCTACCATCATGCTATGCTTTTTGTAGATTTTTTCAGGTTTTCAGAATAGATTTTGAGACCTTGAATTGAACTTCAAGACCTCTTATGAAATACTAAAAGGCTATGGAGCAAAAATGCATTATCTCACAAACCTTGCCTTTTGATGAAGTACTTAATCTATGAGAATCCACCACCACATGAGCACAAGTCAGGATTGTACCATCTTTATCTATAATAGTTCCGGAGCCCATGTTCTTTTCTACAGAAATTCCATAATAACCTGCCAAGACAAATATCATAAGCATTTAAACAAGAAGAAAAGAAGACAACACAGAAATGAAATTAGCATAGCAACTAAAACTGAGTCAAGTACGCTAGGATACAACAGAAACTATACCATGAATCCAAGAATTACATATTTTCATACATCTAATTATGTATTCTACAGCAACTAACACACGAATAGCTATATCTTTTCTGTATTCTACAGCTTAATTATGTGTACATAATTGCATAATAAATAATTGTCCTGACCACTATTCTTCTTGGCTGTGTGCATATAATGTTACAATGTCCACCTCGCCCTGCTTCAATCATGTCATCTAAGATAAATTGTGGAACCTGCATAAAAACTTATTCAGATTTAACAGATTATTAACATTCAAAATCACAAAGAATATCATGCTTCATTAATGGAACTGATGCACTGGAACATTTAGAGAAAAGAATTGTAAGAATAGAGTACAGAGATTAAGTGTGAATGATTGTTTAAACCTGTGTAGTCTTTCCACAACCCGTTTCCCCACAAACAACAAGAACATTGTTCTCCTTCAACAAATGCAGTATATCATCTTTCAGCTTAATAGCACTAAGTTTGTGAGAGAAAGAGAGGGAGAGATACATAAAGAGAGAGGGTGATAAAGAGAGAGAGGGAGAGATACATAGGGATACAGAGAGAGTGGGAGAGAGAAAGATTTATACATACAAAGAAATCGAAGCAAGAACCCGAATTGAAATCTTCAACCAAACTTCGATTGACCCAGCTCGAACCCTAATTAAATCGTAGAACCAAGCTTCGATTAACCTTCCTCGAACCCTAATTGAACCCTAAACTGCTTATGAGAGATTAGAGAGAAGTGGAGAAGTGCAAGTGTTTGAGAGAAAATGAAGTGAGGCGAGAGAAGTGGAGTGAGGCGAGAAAATTGAACCCTAAACCGCTAAGTCCTTTTCCTCAATTTTCGTTTGCCGCTCATGTTTTCCCTTTTTTTCTAAGTTGCCGCTCGTGGTTTCATTTGCCGCTTAGCTGTCGTACTGTACTTTCCTTTTTTATTTTTATAAATATTATCATTTTTTTTTGAAAGGATTATCAATTAATTTTAATTTCTTGAAATTAAAATATAATGTTAAATATATTATTTTTATAATTTTGTAATAATTCACAATTTATACATAACTTAGTTTTCTTTATTAATTTTTTTAATGAATTTAGTTAAAATTTAATAATTTTTGGATATTATGTTATTTTAAACCTTTTTATTTGAAATTTATAAACAAAATTTAATATTTATGAAAATGATTAAATATTACGTTTTAAAATGATAACTTCAACGATTTTGTTAAAATTAATTATTTTTAAAGTCAAATAATTATTAAATCATTAATTTTAAATAACAAAAAAAAATGTTCATGAATACTCTATGATAACACATCACATGGTGTTGCCCATTGTAACACCTTTTATAACTATAGTAACATACTTGTGTGGATTTGGTAAAACCAAAATCATAAGGTTGCGATAGCCCAAAAAATTCATACATATGGTAACATCCAAGATGGTAACACCCATGCCAAAAGGTTGCAATAGGCAATCTATGGCGTAGTGTTTCGAGCTTTTGAATATGGTTAGTCGTATGATGATGATAACGTTTCTCCGGTGAGGATACATATCATCATGATTGTCATCGCCGAAGCCAACCATCCGGTGAGTAAAAAAGGACATATGATATGTTGTCGCCTGTCAATACAGTCACCATTTCTTGATGACCTACATATGGATATCTAGTTGTAGTTGTGACATGAAATTGTGAATCGGAGTAGGTAGGAGCACTCTGCACAAAGCTCTTTCTTTTTTACACCTAGAAGAATATTGGAATGCAAAACTAGAACAAATTCCTTAATTTTAGTTTATGAGTTTTTTCAGCACTTGTTGAATCATAAACTACCACCATCATTGTTGTCATCGCTCTTTGTTTTATCATTGCATGTAACAAGTAAAGGGCATTCAACACACTCTCTCTCTATATATATATATATCGTAAACTCTCATCATATCTATTCATTGAAAACGGAAAGTATAAAAACTTTAATTTCAAATGTTTCTTTGAATTTTTATGCTCTTTTTTAGGTTAAAAAAATGATTAATTCGATGACTTATTTTTATAACTTTTTCAAATGAATGTTTAACCACTACACTCTATTTATAAGTAATGATAATTTTCAAAAATGACTTATTTTACACATTAAATTATGTATAAAATAGATTAAAACAACATTTACTATATTACGAAGGGGGAGCTATGTTTCTTATTTGTTTGATTATGTATGAAAAATATGTGTATGTTTCTCATTTGTTTGGTTTGCATGATAGTTGGACCGACTTTGCTGTCAGCACTTCATAATCTCACCCACAAAGGATATTGCAATTTAAATGCCAAATATTTTGTACTAAATTTTTTAGAAATTTTAGCTCCAAATGAGTTATGTGAAGTGTGTACGAAAAAGAAACATCGTAAACCAATTCCCAAAACAAGTCAATGGCGAGCATTAGAAAGGTTGTAGCTGATTCATGAATATTTGTGTGGTCCCTTAACCCTAATTTCAAGTGGCGGAAGAGGTATTTGTTATGTTTTATGGATTATTTTTTTCGTCAAACATGGTATAATTTTCATTCAGAAAAATCAGAAGCTTTTATCATTTCAAGCGTTTCAAGATTTTAGTTAAAAAAGAGATTGGTTTATCAATTAAATGGCTTCGAGCAAATAAAGGATTTACCGAGTTCAACAATTTTGTGGAGAACATGGAATAATGAGTCAACTTACTACCACATACACTCTACAACAGAACAACAGAATAGAGTGGTTGAGCATAAAAACTGTAAAGTGATGAACATAATTCGGGCAATGCTTTCTAAAAAGAAGGTTCGTAAAGTTTTTTGACCGAAGGAATAAGGTGGGCGATTCAAGTCTTAAATTGCTCACCTAAATTAGCTATGAAGAACATGACTCTAGAAGACGCATGGAACCATAGAAAACTATCAGTAGAACATTTTTGCGTCTTCGGATGTGTGGGATATGTTCACATTCTTGATGCTATCAAGATTAAGTTGAACGAGAAAAGTGTCAAATGTGTTCTACTTGGTTACAATGGACCATCTAAATGCTCACAAAATGTATGCTCCAAATTGCTGAAAAAGTTCGCATCAATCGAGATGTAGTATTTGTAGAAGACCTTGCATGGAATTGGGAGATCGATGGTAAGAAAAAGTAGTTCATAGAGCTTGAGTGGGATGATCATGTTGAAGAAGAAAATGTGAATTAAGAGGAGATGGTGGTGTAAATGACTTGTACTCAGTCACGGTTGGATGCTTGACATCAAGGTAGGGTAGAAATCGACATCCTCCTATATGGGCAGTGACGAGCCACATCTCGCAGGATATTTGCCTATAGGCGATCAAAGTAGTATCCATTTGTAGAACGTAATTGTTCCAAACAGGGAGTGCCTCAATGATGAATTTTCTAATGTAACAATTTGTGTCTTTCTCAATAATATGTGCAATAGATATTTTAGTGGTGTGATAAAAGTAAAATTGACTTATAACAATGATAACGAAATATGGGGTTTTCGAATCCACCAATCCTTTCAATCAAAGGCCTTTCATTATCATCCACTTATCCCTACCTAAGGTCTACATGAAAATCTTGAACACTAATTAAACTGGTCTAAACCACACCGTATGCCTAGCCATCCCGTGGTGCACACCCGATTAAGTCCTAACTCCCAATCTCTCGATGAATTAAGCCATTAATCTGATTTACTAAATAAGTTCCGATTTGATTTCATGTGGTAAGTATTCACTCTCACTACTACTTATGTTCTTATGAGTTTTACAACCCACATCAAGGTCATATGCTAGATTAACATGTTCTACCAATAACTTATATACTCTCGTCTTGTTGTTATTGATTTAATGGATCATCTCTAGTGATCAATCTTATATCAATTTTCATGGATTAATCTAGGCATGCATCTCTTACGTTTTGATAAGTATCATACAACAAATCTCATTCGATTTACAAGATGGTTTTCATCTCAATCCCAAAAAGCAAATTAGCTACTCATGACAAAAATAAACATGACAAGAATTATGAACATGGCATAAAATATGTATGTAAATAAACAATATTACTGATTGAAAAGAAAAGCTCGAAAACAGAGTAAGCATCCACAAATCGGAATAAAAAGTACTCCTCCCTTGAGAAGATGAATGTTTACAACTGAATAAAAAACTGAGAAAATAAAAGTGTACATACTAGAGTCCCTAGAATAGAATATTTTAGTTCTCAGACAAAGGTTAAGTATTTATAGACTTGTCCGAATCAAATCACAATCTTCTTTATTAATTACAAAACAAAATTTGAAATTAACAAACGAGGGTGCTCCGCGATGTTGAGGAGTTTTGCATGGGTTCTCCACGATGTCGCGGAGCATGCTGAAAATCAGTGGCTAGTTTTGTTTGCCCATTAACTCTTCCGACTTTGCCCAAAAAACGTCTTTCTTGAACTACCCTTACTCGTTTTAACCACTTTTGCTCCAAAATATCACAAAAATTCGGCTTGCAAATAGTTTGACTCTCTAACTGAAAATACAAAGAAAACAAATAAAAAGATAATAAAACTCGAGTTCAAACATCAATTTTAAGCCGAAAAATGGAGCTAAAATGGTACAAAAATACCACTCATCAGGAAACTGATATATATCGGATGAGGGATTATCAGAAGATGAGAATGAGGAAATCTGTTAGGTCCAAATGTGTTGTAGAGGGGGGGTGAATACAACTTTTCGAATATGAGAAGCAATAAATACGATGCAATAAATGAACACGCAGATTCAAGGAATATATTTCTTATATATAACTTGAAAAGGTTGCTACAACATTCATTACAAAGTATAACAGAAGTTCAGAGAGAAGTAAATGATTCTAAGCTCTGTGAATGTACTCTCTCTCTTTTTCTTGTGTTTTCTCAATATTGCTCACTAACTAAAAACATTACACAAGTGCTTCTATTTATACTACATGTAATCTATGTCCTGTAGTCTTCAAAGACTAAGATGTACGTGGCCCAATGATGTCCACATAAATCTTGCCTTATCTTGAAAGCTAGGAAATCTGCCAATCAGAAGATGCCATGTGTCATGTTGAAGCTGCACTCTAAGTAGAACTTCTACTTGAGAATTTCTACTTAGCCATCTCGAATTTCTAAGTAGAACTTCTACTTAGAAATATTCTACTTGGTCATCTAGAATATTTAGTACTTAGAAAATATTCTGGTCTTCAACTTGAAACTTCAATGAACATCTTGAGCTTGTGATATCTTCATGTCTTCTTTATTCTTCAGCAAGCTCTTGAACATGGATCTTTATTACTGACATAAACTTGCTATCAATGTCCTGACACTTGATGCACTGGTCTGGTTCATAAGTGACTAGTCTTGATAGTGTTTCTGCTTCTTGAATAAATTACCATATTCACTTAGTAACTTGGCTTTCCAATATTCGCTTTCCTTCTTATTCACTTGAAATCAATTGGTCTTGTTGATACTGATAGTTATGATCTTGATTCTCGATTTCTCAAATCACTGAGGCATGAACAACTTTGACTTGAACTTCTTTCAATGATTTCTTCTTGGCTTGATCATAGTTAACATGTTCAATTGTATCAATTACCTTGTCTTCATTTAGTGTTGATTTCTTGTGACTTCTTGTTCTTGATTGTCTTCTGGTTAAGTATCTTTTCCTTTAATTGAGTTACATTAGTTATAGTGTTACAAGTTTACACACTCTGCCTTTCAATCTCCCCCTATTTGATTGTATAACAATGACATTCAAATTAATGAAGGATAACTCAACTAAACAAGAGACGAGAAAAGATAATTAACATTACAGTCTTGAAAAATATACAATTGAAAAGTACTTGAAAACAATACAAAGAACTTAAACTAGAAACAGAATTCGAACCTCGAATTAAAGATCATTTGAATGATTCCTATCACCTGGATTATTTCATATCTTTTAGTCAAACTTATATCACCTTATTGCATTCACTCTAAGGTGAATTTTCCTCAAGTGAGCTAAAGCAACCGAAAGACATGAAGTTTTTCCAACTTCAAGTTCACACCACTCTGACCTTTAACCCTAATTCCGTTTCCTCTTCCTAGCTTCAGCAGCTTGGTCTTTCTCTTCTTTCTGCCTTCTGCGCTTCTCCTTCTGCTGCTGATCTTTCTTGTACACTGGATCGCGAAGCTGCGTCCACCTAGCATTCAACAAACTTACTGCTTCCATTTCTAGAGGATTCTTGGGCTCTGGGTAAGGATGTTTGAAAAGCCTTCTGAGTTTGTCCACCTCCTGAGTAGTTCTGATCTTTGGAATGTCCTCAAATTTCTTCATTATAAGCTGAGGTTTCCAATGAGCTTTATCAGCTTTAAACTGACAATAGATCATTTTGGGATAGCCCTTGACACGGTTAGTATTGTGGACACTAGCCACATCTTGCTCCATTCGTTCTTTTCCACTACTACATCAGACAGGTAACTCACGAGTCTCTGCTTTTCTTTCACATACTTAACTTCCACATCGTCCCATTTGAACACATATAACACTTTCTCCAGAAATGCAGCATCTTGAGTCTGCAGCAGCCAACTTTTACTCATATGCAAGATTGTTTTATTCTGGTCTGCATCTATGAATACTAAGGCATCAGCTGTATCATCAACATAAGAGTGTATCCAGTATACACTATCTCTTCCTGGAACACCAACTGACTCCCTTATCTCTCCTTGTTCCAGTTCTCCAGAAGGAAGATTCAGAGCTTCATCTACATTCTTCATAGCTTGAAGAATATTCCATTTCTTTTCTATCAGCTCCGGCTCAATCTTCACGTTATCAAGAGGGTTTGGAGCAATGATATCACACTTCCACACCTCATTGCTCTTCTTGAGTATGACACTTTCAATGATCTTCACTGATTTATCTTTAAGCTCAGAAGCGAATCCCTTACTCATCATTTGTCTACAGACGGCCTTAAGAGATTCCACTGAAAGTTCCATTAAGTCCTTTTCCTCCATGCTAACCCTCTTCATTTTCTTGTCAACTACCATCCGGACAATATTTGGATATGCTGAGAATTCTGGACCCTTGTCCTCTGCTAGCTGCATTAACTGATCCCTATACAGAATGCTTAGCTTCTCAGATTGAGAGTATTGAATTTTTGTTGCTAGCAAGAACAACTCTGATGCAGATCTTCTCGTTATGAATTGGTCATCCACATATAGGAAAGACATTGGGACTCCTTCTGTCAAAGACAATATAACCTGCCACTCCTTAAGCGTTGCATTGTATCCAACCCTGACTTTAGAAATTAATCTCTTCAATGCACTTATGTAGTCCGCAGCCATTGGATTCTGCAAATTCAGGTTGTAGAACAGATCATCTGCCTCCTTGTTATGAACTCCTTTCGCACAGGGTCCCATCATTATCTTCCTTGCTTCATCCCACTTCTGCCCTATCCTTCTATTGTCCAGATCAACTTGAGGATCAGCTAGCCTTGCAAGCTCATGATCGTACTGCTTCCCTTGTAGCTCCACTTTCTTTTCTAGAAACACAGCACGTTCTTGCATTGCCTTCATTTTAAAGAACTCAGCTTGTTCCAAGGCTAACCGTTGAGACTTAAGGGTTTCCTCATCAACAGAAACTTCTTCAGGCATTCCGAAAGACATCCCAGCACCTCCACCTTGATCCTTCAAAGATCTCTTTATAGCATGTTCCAAAGGTATGTCTTCCATATCAGAATCTGAGTCATGTGCCTTCTGTACTGTTTCCTGATGACTCAGGTCAACGAATGGCTCATCTTGCTCAATCGCTATTGCCTTACCCTTTCTCCTCCTCAGAGCCTCTTCATCAATAGACGGCTCAATTTCTTTTTCTTTGACAAGATCAGCTTGTTCTTGAATTTCTTCGATTTGAACTCCCTGCTGTCTCGTCTCCTTTCCACTCTCCCCCTTAGGTGAGTTATCCTGAACTCCACCTTGGTCTCCAGATCCACCAGCTGCATAAGAATCTTCAAAACCAGAACCATAGGCTCCTGCTCCACTAGCACCACATGTACCAGCATCGGGGGGAGGTTGTTGCGGCTCGAAACACTCCTGGGGCACAAAACTTCTGATTGCGAACATCACTCTACTGATCTCCACAGCCAGAGTATCCATTGTAATCTCCATTGCTCCCATCCTCTCATTCAGAGTGTTTCCCAAGACACCACCAGCATGGCCCAAGTCATTTACCTTGTTTGTCAAAACATTAAAAGCTGTAGCTTGAATTGCCATTCGTGCTGCGTAGTCATCAAGAGCCCTTTGATTGTTTCCAATGTTCATCCCTAACTGCCCCATTGTCTGCCCAAACTGCTTCATCTGATTTTCCATAGAAGTCATAAGAGTATCAAGATTTTCAATATTAAGGGACGGTGTTTGGTTTAGGTGACCTCGCTCTAATACTCGTTCTGTTAGTATTTGGCGCTCGGTTTCGGGCCTTAAAAATGAAGGTCCCTCTCTCCCTAACCTCTCACACACACTCCCTGTCTCACGCTCGTGTATGTCTTCAATAATTGATCCAAAATATGAAGCAGTACCTGCAGAAACTGGATAAGCAATATAATTTGCAGTTATGGGATCAATTGCTGTTGGTTCCTGAGTTGGAATCTCAGGCTGAGAGGCTACAAAGTGTTCTTGTACAACATCAGAACCGATCCTCTTTGCAGCATCAGTACGTACCGGTGAAGGTACGGCTGAAGCTTTTAAAGCTTCATGTCCTTTTGAAGCAACAGTATCTTCAAGAGGTACATAATCATCATCAAAATCCCTATGTGCAGATTGTTCAAGGGGAGAACCACTCTCGTGAGGTGGAGTGGTTGCGTGTGACACACTAGGGTTTGACTGAGGTTTAGAAGTAGCAGCATGAGAAAATTTGGCTTTCTTTCGAGTAAGAGGCTGCTCTTCGGGGTCACTCTCCTCATCATATCCTACATTTTCATGTGCTGACTGTTTGGATTCCGGTGACAGGGGTGGCAGAGAATTAGAAATATAGCTCTCACCCTGGGATAGATCCTGCGGGCTAGCAGTCTCTTGGGTCTGGGAATCATAAACATAGGAAGAGGAATGAGTAGTATGCAGAGAGAGATTACCTGATTCATTACCTTGTTCGTCACCGCTTTGCTCATCAGGAATCTCTTCAAATGCCTCAGCATGAGCAGACCGATTCTGAGCATATGATGAAACTTGCGATGATTCCACCAAGGTGGTAACTCCTGCATCATATATAAGCCACTGTTGAATGTTTTCAGGAATTGACATTGGTTTACCTTGATGTTTGTCCTGATTATCAATTGTTGAAAGTGACTTAGTGCCCATCCCTAGTGGTGCAGATGTTGGACTTCTGGCAAAACTCTGTCTAACTGCAAGAGCATCCTTCGGTATGAAATCATTAATCAGCATCTATAGGAACCGAGGAAACCAGCAGACAACATCTGTTGTGTTGAGGTCTCTGCTTGCAGGAGATCCCATTACACCCACTATCTCAGAGAGAACTATGCGTCCATAATTTATATCCAGTTCTCTTGCTAGGGCAATTCCAAAGGTTTGCATGGGAATGGAAATTTGATGGAAATCGCTTTCTCGTGCCCGAAAACATCTTGTGATAGCCTCGAAAAAGTAATTCCATTCCACATGAAAAAATTGTTTTTGGATGTTTCCAGTGATCCGGCCAGACGGAGGATAACATCCTATTTCTTCAAAGAAACTGAGGCGTTCTGCAGCTGTAGGTTCTGGATCATAAGCATCTTTTATCGGGAATCCCAGAACCCTGTTGACAATTTCTTCATTGACCTCATATTCCTGACCCGCTAAGGTAAACCTGAAACCATAGGGGGTTGATTTGCTCCCAAAAGAAACCGCACTAGTCCATAATTGCTGTAAAGCATCATGTACTAGTGTAGGTTTAGCAGTAAAAGCATCGCTAGCTTTGGAATACAAATTGAGAAATCGTATCCAAGACTTAAAGCGCGGGAGTTGATCACCAATTTCCGTAGAGATATTATAAAAATTGTTTTTAGCAAGTGAAAATTGGTGAGCCATTTTAATTAAAATGTTTTTCCTTAACAAAATGTGAATTTTAATTTTAATTTTCGAAAAACAATTAATTAAAGAAGTATGAGTTATAGCCCTTTTAATTTCTTTTTGTGAATACCAAAAATCACTTCAAGAAATCAAACTACGGGATATAAACAAGTAATCAACAAATTCACAGTTTTATCCCTTTCAATTTATCGAGAATACCAAAAGCAATCTGAGAAATTAAACTATGGGGTAAATAGTGATACTATTACAGGCGAATACCAGTGAAATCGTGAGTGAGACAATCAATTACAAGCCAATTACTAAAGCTTGATATGAATATTCGTGTGTGTATGTGCGTGTGTATAGATGGATAAGAATAATGATGAACAGTTGAACAAATACACAAACACAGATATAATCACTCAGATAATGGCTGTCAAAAATCGGGCAGTAATTCGTGGTCTGTATGAGTTTAGTCACAAAAATCACGAATTCGTGGTCTGTAAGTCGAAATCGCCTGTATGTATATGGAGGCTGCTGTAAAACTTAATTAGGTAAAAGTGAATGAATTGATCGAGTTAGAGATGTATATATAGGCATGATTGTGAAATGACAAAAGTGTCCCTGTTAAAAAGAATGAAAATACTAAGTACATACAGGGAGAACCTAAGTCGAAGTCTATCTCGAAATTTTAAGTCGAAGTCTATCTCGAAATGTTATCAAGTCGAACTTCGAGATAAATTTCGAGATAAATTAACTCGAACACTTGAACCATTTAATCATTAAAGACCATTTAAACAGCAAAAACCACCAACAGTACTAGGGAAACCTATCTCGAAATTCAAGTAGAAATTCGAGATAAGTTTCGAGTTAGGAGTTAACTCGAAAAAATCCCCTTAACCAACTGAGAACTCTATCTCGAACATCAAGTCGAAATTCGAGTTGAGTTTCGAGATAGAGACTAACTCGAAGTTATTCTCTTGGACTTTCTTTTTAAAAATATCCCCTGTAAGATAGACTTTATCTTGAATATTTTGAATAAAAAATAGGCACACTGGTAACTCGAATTCGAACCCTAAGTCGAATTTCGAGATGAATTTCGAGATAGAGGCTAACTCGAAATTCTTCCCAAACTTAGAATTTTCAAAACTTCACTCTGGAAGCTCAAATCGAAATTCAACTAGAATTTCAAGATGAGTTTCGAGATAGTGACTAACTCGAAATTTTGAAGATACTTAGAATAATTTGACAATTTTTCTTTGAAAAACTCAACACTTAATATTGCCAAATTAATATAAATATCAATTCAAGGATTTTAATATATGACATAATTAAAACATTCCTTGATAATTCTAAGGCCTCTAATTACATGAAAAACACAGGTAAATTCATCTAAAAATCATGCAAAATTTAGAATATTATGAATTTAACTCCCCCTATGATCATGCAATCTAACAATCATAAATTCAAAGATTTGTGCTATAAAAGACACTTAAAACACAATGAATTCATGTAAAATGACACTATATGCAACCTATAATAATCATTAATTAGGCATTTTAAAGTCTAAGCACATAATGATTAAGTAGCTTGCATATACACACATAAACATGGATTTTACAGATGGAAGGCTTTACTAACTTGTGTTAAGCATTCCCAATTCACCAACCAACCTATTGAATGTTACTTCATCAAGAGGTTTGGTGAATATATCTGCAATTTGTTGCATTGTGGGCACGAAATGTAGCTCCACAGTCCCCTCCTCGACATGTTCTCTTATGAAGTGATACCTGATGTCGATGTGCTTGGTTCTTGAGTGATCTACAGGATTGTTGGTTATGGCAATAGCACTTGTGTTGTCACACATAATTGGAATTTTCTTGTGCTCCATGCCATAATCCTTCAATTGGTTCCTCATCCACAGTATTTGAGCTACACAGCTTCCAGCAGCAATGTACTCAGCTTCAGCAGTAGAAGTAGATACTGTATGTTGCTTTTTACTTTGCCAGGACACCAATCTTCTGCCAAGAAATTGACAAGCACCAGATGTGCTTTTCCTATCAATCCTGCAACCTGCATAGTCTGAATCCGTATAGCCAATTAGATTAAAACCTGTATCTCTTGGGTACCAAAATCCCTAGATTTGGTGTGCCCTTGAGATACCTAAAAATTCTTTTGACGGCTATGAGATGTGATTCTCTAGGATCCGCTTGGAACCTTGCACATAAACAAGTCGCGAACATTATATCGGGTCTACTTGCAGTTAAATAGAGAAGTGAGCCAATCATACCTCGATAGCTTGTGATGTCAACTGATTTACCTGATTTGTCTTCATCAAGCTTCGTGGCTGTTGCCATGGGAGTCTTAGCTGCTGATGAATCTTCTAAATTGTACTTCTTGAGTAAATCTCTGACGTACTTGGATTGACAGATAAAGATACCATCTTTTCTCTGACTGATCTGTAATCCAAGGAAGAAGGACAGCTCTCCCATCATGCTCATCTCGTATTTCTCTTGCATTAGCTTAGCAAATTTCTCGCACAAGCGCTCATTAGTTGACCCGAAGATAATATCGTCCACATAGACTTGAACAAGTATTAAATCATTCTTCACATTCTTATAGAACAATGTTTTGTCAATTACTCCCCTAGTAAAACCACTTTCAATTAAGAATACGGATAGGGTTTCATACCAACATCTTGGGGATTGCCTGAGGCCATAGACAGATTTGAAGAGAAGATACACAAAATCTACAAGTTCTGGATCAATGAAACCAGGCGGCTGTTCCAGATACACCTCTTCTTCTAACTCTCCGTTCAGGAAGGCACTTTTCACATCCATCTGAAAAACCTTGAAGTTCTTATGTGCTGCAAATGCCAAGAACATCCTGACTGCCTCAAGTCTTGTAACCGGTGCATAGGTCTCATCATAATCAATTCCTTCTCGCTGAGAATAACCTTTTGCAACCAAACGAGCCTTGTTTCGAGTTACAAGTCCGTTTTCATCCATTTTATTTCTGAATACCCACCTAGCACCAATTACTGATTTGTTCTTTGGTCGGGGTACCAGTTTCCAAACTTTCTGCCTTTCAAACTGATTGAGTTCCTCTTGCATTGCAACCACCCAATCAGCATCACCAAGAGCTTCTTCTATTTCTTTAGGTTCAAGCTTGGATAAGAACCCAGAATATAAGCAAATATTAGCCAGGTCAGCTCTTGCAGTTCTTCTAGTAGACACACCAGCATCTGGATCACCAATAATTAATTCAAACGGATGGTCTCTATTCCATACCCGTTCTTTTGGAAATTGTCTTGATGATTCAGCATGACTTTCTGAGTTGTGGTGCTGACTACTTTGATTACTTTCACTAACTCCCCCTGAGTTAGTGCCAGCTCCTACAGAACTAGAGTCAACTCGACTCGAGCCTTGAACAGTAGTCCTTGAGCTGCTATTTACTCCCCCTGAGTTGTTGTCGGTTCGTACTGAAGAAGTCTCTCCTGATCTTGTAGGATTAGCTTGTTCACTAGACTCAGGTTCTTCACGTACACTTGGAACATTTAATGGGACAACCAACTCAGGTTCATCTTCAAGTTCTTCTAAGTCCAGATTCTGAAATTTTAGGGATTCAGGTTCACTAGAATCTCTTGAAATTGATGAGAGTTTGGTATCGTCGAATCTGACGTTGTAGCTTTCAGTCACTTTTCGATCATTTACTAAGAACACCCTATAAGCTGCTACCACATCTGTGGAGTAACCAACAAAGATTCCTTCACGAGCTTTTGCTGCAAACTTGCCTAGATTTTCATCATCTATAAGTACATAGCATTTTGCTCCAAAGACATGAAAGTATTTGATTGTTGGTCTTCTGCCGTTCATTAGCTCACATGGTGTCTTTTCTTTATCTTTTATAATCAAGGATCGATTTTGAGTGTAACACACGGTACTCACTGCTTCTGCCCATAAATACAGAGGAAGTTTCGAATCATACAACAAAGTTCTTGCTGCTTCAACCAATGTTCTATTCTTCCTTTCAACTACTCCATTTTGTTGTGGAGTTCTCGGGGCTGAATACTGACGACGTATTCCCTTAGATACACAGAAGTCATTTAGCACTGCGTTTTTGAATTCAGTGCCATTGTCTGATCTAATCGTCTTCACAGTAAGTGTTGAAACATTCTCAATTTGAGTGATGTGATCAATGATTAGGAAAGGTACTTCGTCTTTCATCATTGCGAACAATACCCATGTATACTTGGAGAAGTCATCCACGATTACCAATGCATATCTTTTCCTAGACAAAGATAGGACATTCACTGGGCCGAACAAATCCATATGAAGAAGTTGCAGAGGCTCAGTTATACTAGAAATTTCTTTGCTTTTATGCGATGCTCATTTCGACTTTCCCATTTCACAAGCTTCACAGAGTCCTTTCGGAGCGAACTCCATTTGAGGTAGATCTCTCACCAATTCTCGCCTCGCGAGAGCATTCATCGTTTTGAAGTTTAAGTGAGATAGCTTTTTGTGCCATAACCAGCTTTCATCATCCGAAGCTTTGCTGTAGAAACAGGTGACTTCATTCTGATTTGCTGAATCCATGTCTGCAACAAAAATATCTGCCTTTCGAACTCCTCTCAAAGCCAGTGAGCCTTCCTTGATGTGAGTGATTGATACACCTTTCTTGTTGAAGACAATTTCGTAACCTTTGTCACAGAATTGACTGATACTCAACAAATTGTGTTTTAATCCCTCAACATAGGAAATATCTTCAATGATGACATTTCCAGTTTTCAGTTTGCCATATCCCTTTGTCACACCTATGCTGTCATCTCCAAAGGTAACATAAGGGCCAGCTTTCATAACCAACTCTGTAAGCAGGGACTTGTTTCCAGTCATATGCCTCGATGCTCCACTGTCTAGCACCCATATGACTTTATTTCTATTTTGCTTAATGCCCTGCAATGACAGATTGATTAGACTTTCTTCGGAACCCAACTTTGATTGGGCCCGGCTTTTCGATAAGATCGAGAATCAACAGATTTAACAACAGAAGATGCACTTTTCTTAACATTACTAGAGCTTTCGACTTCCTCCTTTCCTTTCTCAGACTTGACATGTTTGTCAGTCCTAGGAGAAGGTTTGTCACTCCTAACTTTAGGAGGACTGACAGTCTTGGCTCTCACATGCTTTTTTTTGATGTTTGAGCTAGCAGCAGTATTTGAGCATGACTGGCTAGATGCATTCATTAAATTCACAAAAGTTTGCATGACGTTAAAAGTGCATGGCATACAATTAGGTTGACCACACTGTGCATGATTCGGATGCAGTTTATTCATTGTATGTGTGACAGGCATGGCATGTGCAGCAGGAACATTTATGTTAGCTTTACATGCATAAGAAAGATGTTCAGTAGATTTGCAGTGATAACATGCTTTCTTTATTCGTTCAGCCTTAACCTCTTTTATGCCTTTCTTCCCTGGTTGTTTAACAGCCTTAGCTCCTATTCCTAGTCTAGATTCATCACTAGGGAAATTGATTTTAACTAGTTTGATAGGAGTTATAGGTTGTGCTTTCTGGCGATCTTCCATCTCAATCTCATATCTAGCTATCAATTCAATCTCTTCTTCTTCTATTCTAGGAACAAGGTGTTTGTAGATGGGTTTGACAGAAGATTTAAAAATGCTAGGAATTTCATTTTTAAGGTCACTGGAACTAGAGTCGATAGGTCTCTTCCCTTCTTTCTTTGAAAGGTTAGAATAATCAAGTCCTACACCTACTCCAGTTATCTTCTTAAATACGTCATTATCTACATACACTTTACTAGCAGCTAGTTTGTAAGCTTCACATTTAGTTTCTAACTCAGCTAGTTTGTTCCTAAGACATGCTTCTATTTCTTCCTTAAGGACGAGCTTGTGTTCCAAAGATTTAATAAAATCTCTTAGGGAAGTATCTACAGTGCAAGCAGCCTCTAACTCTTCCACTTTTGCCTCAAGCATTCTGCTTTTGGCGACAAGTGTTTTCTGTTCCTTTTGAGAAGTGTCTAGGCTTTTGCACAACATGTAGATCTCTTCGCTAAGAGCCCCGTTCTGTTCCTTATAATCATCAATAGACATTTCTACTTTAAGGGTTAGAACAGGTACCTCTGGTTCCTCTGATGTCTCAGCCATGAGCGCAAAGTTTGCTACATGCGTAACATCTTCCTCATCTGAATCATCCCAAGCTCTTCCTTCTGTTACTAATAAAGCTCTTTTTCCATGTTTTTCTTTCACCAGCGATTCATACTTGCTTTTGAGGGCTTCAAATGTCTCTTTTGGATAAGTCTGTTTAGGCTTTTTGCAGTCCGAGGCAAAATGTCCAGCTTCACCACAGTTATAGCATTTGAACTTCATTTTGAAATCCAAAGGAGATTTGTAGCTGGTATTCTTGCCTTTACCTTGGTAGCCTGACGAACTACCACCACCCTTAGCAGCCCGATAATAAGATGAAGAATTTCTCTGTGGTCGGTTGCTCTTTCTGAATCTCATGTTGCTGAACTTCCTTGCCATGTATGCCACGACACTATCGTCCATGTTGTCCAGCTCTTCTTGGGGGAAGTAGTCATCATCACTGTTAGATGCACACTCATCATCATTATCAACTTGATGTGGTGCAAGTGATGATTTAGGCTTTGCTGCAACCATTGCCTTCTTAGACTCTTCCTCATCAGCAACTAATCCTGATGCAATTTCTTTTCCTTTTGAATCATTGTCCCATGCTTGATCTTGAAGTGTCTCCAGCTCATAGGTCTTTAAAATTCCATAATATTCTTCCAGAGAAGTTGTATGCAAATCTCTGGTTTCTCTGATTGCGTAGACCCTATGTTCAATGCTCTTTGGCTGGTTTCTCAGATATCTCGTATTGGTCTCAACCATGGGGAGAGTTACACCTCTCAGATTCAAATCCAATACCAACTGACTGAATCTTAGATAGACGTCTGTTATGCCTTCTCCTTTTCTTATTCTGAAGGTGTCATACTCCATCTTGAGTATAAGTGTCTTGTTGCTTCTAACCTCTGCAGATCCTTCCATGACAACTTCTATCTTGTCCCAAATCTTCTTTGCTGTATTCAAACCTTTGACTATGTTGAACATTTCATGATCAAGGGATTCCATCAAGGTTTGTCTTACAGAAGTATCATAAGCTATTTGCTCCTTGTCAGCATCCGTAAAGTCCGCTGCCTTTTTAGGCTCAGACCGAGCAGGTATAACCTCCTCTCCTTCCGTACGCTCAGGAATAGCTTTCATTGGAACAAATTTACCCTTTTCAAGGACTTCCAGATACTCAGGGTTAATTGTCTCTAAGTAGAGTCTCATTCTGAAAACCCATTCTTCATAGTGATCTCGGTTGAACATTGGGATCTTGAAAGAATTTTTAGGAGCCATTTCAAATCTTGTCACTAAAAAATTCTAAATACCCAAGACTAGGCTATGTAGAATATCTATGTAGAACTTTTGCCAAGTCGAAATTTCTCTAAGTAGAAATTTTTCTCAAGTCGAAATTCACCAAGTAGAAATTGTCCAAGTCGAAATTCTATGTAGAAAATCTTAAGTAGAAATTCTATGTAGAACTTTTGTCCTTAGAATAAATTTTCTGCAGATTTCTTTAATATTGAATAAACAATATTATCACTTTAACACCTTTTTGACTTTTGATACTTTACACACCGAAAGCAACTAACCCACTTGCTAGGCACTGAGTATGTCTTGTTACACTTTCGGCCAAGGAATAATTATCAAATCAAAAGTACAAAAACACCTTTTTGACTATCTTATCTGTTTGAAAAAGGAGATCAAAAAGTTGTTGGGTTATCTTCTTTGATAAGAACAGATGATGAACACTCAAGAACACCAAATATCAATGAACCCAGATTAATTCACAAAAATTAATTAAAATACACCCAAGCTAAATAATCACACCTGGAGTATTTAAATAATTTTTCCGGATGAGTTTTCACTAGAAACGAATTAAAGCACACTTTTCGAGAAAATGAAAAGTAGATCTAGAAAATGAAAACTCACGATTCTTCTACCAAACACAAGGATCTATGTTTTGTATGTTAAACATTCGCTCTGATACCAATTGTTAGGTCCAAATGTGTTGTAGAGGGGGGGTGAATACAACTTTTCGAATATGAGAAGCAATAAATACGATGCAATAAATGAACACGCAGATTCAAGGAATATATTTCTTATATATAACTTGAAAAGGTTGCTACAACATTCATTACAAAGTATAATAGAAGTTCAGAGAGAAGTAAATGATTCTAAGCTCTGTGAATGTACTCTCTCTCTTTTTCTTGTGTTTTCTCAATATTGCTCACTAACTAAAAACATTACACAAGTGCTTCTATTTATACTACATGTAATCTATGTCCTGTAGTCTTCAAAGACTAAGATGTACGTGGCCCAATGATGTCCACATAAATCTTGCCTTATCTTGAAAGCTAGGAAATCTGCCAATCAGAAGATGCCATGTGTCATGTTGAAGCTGCACTCTAAGTAGAACTTCTACTTGAGAATTTCTACTTAGCCATCTCGAATTTCTAAGTAGAACTTCTACTTAGAAATATTCTACTTGGTCATCTAGAATATTTAGTACTTAGAAAATATTCTGGTCTTCAACTTGAAACTTCAATGAACATCTTGAGCTTGTGATATCTTCATGTCTTCTTTATTCTTCAGCAAGCTCTTGAACATGGATCTTTATTACTGACATAAACTTGCTATCAATGTCCTGACACTTGATGCACTGGTCTGGTTCATAAGTGACTAGTCTTGATAGTGTTTCTGCTTCTTGAATAAATTACCATATTCACTTAGTAACTTGGCTTTCCAATATTCGCTTTCCTTCTTATTCACTTGAAATCAATTGGTCTTGTTGATACTGATAGTTATGATCTTGATTCTCGATTTCTCAAATCACTGAGGCATGAACAACTTTGACTTGAACTTCTTTCAATGATTTCTTCTTGGCTTGATCATAGTTAACATGTTCAATTGTATCAATTACCTTGTCTTCATTTAGTGTTGATTTCTTGTGACTTCTTGTTCTTGATTGTCTTCTGGTTAAGTATCTTTTCCTTTAATTGAGTTACATTAGTTATAGTGTTACAAGTTTACACACTCTGCCTTTCAAAATCAACATGTTTTTTATTGCTATTGAGGATCCTTGAACCTTCGAGGAGACTATTCAAAAGTCTAAATGAAGAAAAGTAAAGGATAGAAATAGATTTTATTAACAGAAAAAGACTTGGAATTTATTTAAGTTACCTAATGAAGCCAAGAAAATAGTTGTAAAAACTGAACTTGATGAACAAGGCAAGATAAGTAAGCACAAAACCCGACTTTTGTGAAAGGTTATTCTCAACGTCATGGGATCGACTATTCAGAGGTAAATGTTCTAGTGGTGAGGATGGACAGTGTAAGATTAATCATAGCCCTAGCTGCTTAAAAAAGGTTAAAAATTGCATCAATTAGATTTAAAATCAGCTTTTCTAAATGGAGAGTTAGAGATATAAAAAGAAAGGAAGTGAGTACACGGTAGATTAGAATCTTACATTAGCAGTGAAGGTTTTGTATCTAGTCCAAGCGAACAAACTCTGTCTGTAAAGAAAAGAGGAGATGACATCCTTATTGTAAGTATTATGTTGATGATATACTTTTTACCAGCAACAATGATGAGTTACTTAAAAAGTTCAAGTGCCCAATGAAAAAGCAGTTCGATATGACAAATCAGGGTGAATTAAAAAAATTTTGGGGATAGAAATTTTGCAAGATCAGGTGCAATTTTTTTATATCAAAGGAAGTATGTGATAGAAGTATTATCAATTTATCACATTTTGGCATGGTAGAAAACAATGGTATGTAGAATCCGATTGTCCCTAGTTAGAGATTGCACAAAGATGTGAATGGAGAAAAAATTGATGCAACTTTATTCAAACAAATAGTGGGAGGTTTAATGTATCTCACAACAACTCAACCTGATATAATGTTTGTTGTTAGTCTTACCAGTAGATACATGCATGTCCAACCCAACACATCTACATTTTGCGATTGCAAAAAGGATTTTGAGGTATCTCCAAGGGATAATGAACTTTGGAGTGTTTTATAATAGAAAATGTACAAGTAATTTAGTGGGCTTCACTAACAGTGATTATGCATGAGATTTTGATGATAGCAAAAGCACCCAAGTTTATGTTTTTATGTTAAGTGGTGGTGCAACAGTTTGGTCCTCACAATAGCAACCCATATTTACATAATTTAGTACAAAAGCGGAGTTTGTTGCAGTGGTAGGAGGATGTGCCTACCAAGCTATATGGCTATTTAGTACAGAAACGGAGTTTGTTGTAGTGGTAGGAGGATGTGTCTGCCAAGCTATATGGCTGATGAAAGTTCTTAAAGAAATTAACCATGACCAGGTTAATGGCACAGTAGTCAAATGTGACATATTTCAAGTGTTAAGTTGTCCAAGAACCTGAAATTTCATGGTAGACCAAGCACATGAGAGTGTATTATCATTTTCTTTGTGATCTTGCCAAAAAAAGAGTTATTGCTGATCTCATGACAAACCCACTTAAGTTAGAAGCTTTTCAGAAATCACACAGGAAACTTGGAGTGTGCAAAGCTCCAGATGAACTAATTGTTTGATGACAATGAGTTCAAGGGAGGGAATGTTGAAGTAGTCAAGTCCACTATATATGCACAGTATTTAGTTAAATTACCACTGAATCGTAGTTATTGGTTAGTGATTTAGGTTATGTTTGGGATTGCTGTTGAAAATTGTTTTGATGTAAAGATTTAAAAAAAAGTAATAGTTTCAGTGAGATTTGATGATGAAACCAACGGATGCTTCCCATAAAAGCTGAAAATCAATTTTTTTCAAAAGTATGGATGGACCTGCTTTCTCTAAAATCAATTTTTAGACCAAAAATGCTTTTCAAAAAGCACCTTTTAATTTACCAAATATTTTAAAAAAATTATAGTGTTCTTAGATATCAATTCCTTACACTATTAAGCAAATCAAATTTTAAAAATTAAAATAAAATCATGCAACCTATCTGCACTAGTAAGATATTATCAAAGTAACAATTCGGATAACCAGAGCAAAAAACTTGCGAGAATAGAGGGAAAGCTTATCGATTATAGTAGTGAAATTCAAAAAACAATTCTCTCTATTTGTTGATTATATTAGGCTCTGACTTGAGCAGAAGATAATAAATCTGTGTACAGGACAATCGGACTTCGAACATTAGGGACCCCGTTAGACCATACAAGTGAAGCAGATTCCATCTTATGTTTTCCAAGTCCATTTCCAGTGATTTCTATACGAAATGATTTCTTTTCGTTCGACGAATTGAAGGACAGGATGGCAGGCTTCACAGTAATGTTAAGCCACGGACTGTTGATAATATTTGTGTTGTATGTTGAGTTTACTAAGCCAACGTTTATAACTGTTATCGGAAAGCTAACTGTGAAAGGCTTGTTTTCTGCAACAATAGAGGTTATTAATTGATATTGACATCCTTTGGTGTCAGTTTCTCATCTATAGGACACGTAGCGTTATCCCCGGCTATAATTCTAAGCCTGGAATTTTTAAAACCAATGGCGCAAAGCATTTTCACATAGTCATCTTTAGATGTTTCATAAACCAGACCAGGATTTGCAGCGTGTACCGGATCAAGATGTCCTGGTCCATAAGCAAACTCCGCCTCTGGATTCTTGGAAGCGTCCATTCGCCAAGCTACAAAACAAAAAAAAACTTAAGAAATATGCAACTTTGTTAATTGTTCTCCGCAATTGAGATAATAGAAGACAAAACTAATTACCAGAAGTAATGAGGGAAGATTGTATAGCTGAAGAAGACCAAGCGGGGTGCAAGGATTTTACATAAGTAGCTGCACCAGCAACAGGAGGGGTGGCCATCGAGGTTTTAGAGAGTATATTGTATTCAACAGATCTCTTAGGGATTTCGTAAATGTGTAATAGACTGGCCCAAGCCAACACAACAGGCCCAATGAAAGGCCCAAGATGAATTAGAATGTGCAGAATAAAAGAGGGGAAAAAGGAAAGAATGAGGGTATCGAGAGATTTGATTTGTAAACCCTAGTGGTGATTGGGAGTCTCCAGACTACTCGAAAGTCTGTGATTTGGGAGTTCCCCAGACAACTCGAAAGTCTGGTGGTTTGTTCAGGTTTATCATAATATTATCGTATCTATTTTGTGTTCATCTGAGTAACTCGTTAATATAGTCGATTGATTTAATTGAGTGAGTCAGTTCATAACAATTGGTATCAGAGCATACGGTCCTCGCGACATGGTTGAGCAAGGTTTGGGGGATTGGAGGTCAACGATGGTGGAACAAATATCGCTAGCATTCAACACGGTCGTGGCTGAAGCATCGCAGCGATTGGAAGCATATATAGTTCGATTCTGTGAACAGGAGGAGGTATTGATGAAAACTCTCAAGGACGATCAGTTAAGATATCAGAAAGAGGTACGTTCTTCTCTTTCTCCGATAATGTCTCATGACACTACTACTGAAATTTCTGCACAACGAGTGTTTGATGTAATTCCTGAGAGAAACTCTGTTTTCTCTGATGGATTTTTACATTATAGTGGTGATAATGGGATTGGGCATGATGGGTTTTTAAGTGCTGAAATTAAGTCTGTTAATGTTGTTGAAAAGCCTGTTTTTGCAAGTTTGGATAATGAAAATAATGGAGTTGAGGAGTCGGTTGTGTCGAAACCGTTTGTGACAAACCCAAATGAAGAAAATTGTGCAAGTCTGCATTCGGTGATACATGGTATGTTTGTTTCGTCTCAAGGTAGTAAAAATGATGTGTTGGAAGATGTGTATGGAAAAAATAATGGATTGGGAGATGCAGTTAAAAAAATTGAGGAGGACAGGTGTGTGAAAGGCGAAGGATATGAGACTGTTCTCATCCTTGATCCTGGTGGAGATGGCCATAAAAAATGGACTAATGTATCTAATGATGTAGCGGTTCTGAATCCTATGGCTGCTATGTTTGGTGGAATTGTTGGTCAGGAGGTTAGGAAAGCATACTCTGGAAAGTTTCATGCACTTTTCCAGTTCTTCTACGTGGACTCGATTGAGTCACTTCCCCTTCAGACCGTTGAACAGCCCAAATGAAAACAATGTGCCGAGTTTTGATCCGGGTGGTGCGGAGTTAATTCCATTACACAATAGCAGTATTGTGTCATCTGGTGGGGAATTCGAGCTTGGGTTCTTCAGCCTCGGAAGCTCCAAGAATCGATATCTAGGCATACGGTTCAAGATTGTATCCAACAGGACTGTTGTTTGGGTAGCTAACAGAGAGGCTCCCATTCTTGACACTTCTGGAGTGTTAAGGATTGATATCAATGGGAATTTGGAACTTGTGAATGGCAGAAACAACACAATGTGGTTGTCTAATTCAACGAAATCTACAAGAAATGATCCTGTAGTGGCACAACTGATGGATTCATCAAACCTTGTGATCAGTTTATCAAGCATGAAACTTGGATGGGATTTAAGTACAAGGCTCGAACGATATCTTAGGTCTGGGAAAAGTGTGAATGATCCTTCACCAGGTAATTACACTTTTAGAATGTATCTTGAAGGATATCCACAGATGAAAGTGACAGATGGTTCAACTACAAGCTTCAGATTCGGACCATGGGATGGTATACAATTTAATGGCGTGTCATTTAATATTCCAGATCTCAATTTTGACTTGAAACTTATTGTGACAGACAATGAAATCTATTCCAAGTTTGATGTTAACAATAATTTTAGGCCTGTGAGGTTTGATTTGAATCCTGATGGATATATTGAACTTCTAACTTGGTTTGACAATTTTAAGAATTGGACATTCAGTCAGTACATTAGTGTGCTTTATGATGAATGTGACCTTGATGGACTTTGTGGGGCATATGGTAGCTGTGACATTACTCGAGCTCAATCAGGACAAAGTGCTTGTGAATGTTTAGAAGGATTTGTGCCTAAATCTGCGGAAAAGTGGAAAGTTGCAGATTGGTCTGATAGATTTGTTCGTGCAGCTCAATTAACTGGTGGAAGCGGAGACAGTTTTCAGAAGATTCCAAACCTTAAGTTGCCTTCAGATCATGCTAAATTGGATGGCTGCATCATACTGGATGTCAATATCATGGATAAAATTGTCATGGCACTTTCTTATGACCTGAAGATTCTTGCTGAAGAATGCCCAGTAGACAAGAAAATTGACATCGAAGTTGATTTTACTGCTCCAGAGAATCCTGGTTGTTATGACTCATGTTGGAGGATGGCCACCAGCAATCTTAGCCTTGTTGGTGATATTCCAGATGAGATAAGTAATTGCAGGTTTCTACTGGAACTGGATGTTTCGGGTAATGCTTGGCAAGGAAATATTCCAAGCAAACTTTACAACATGTCTTATCTTGTCATTCTTGATATGCACCAAAACAGGCTAATTGGAAGCATGCCATCAGCTCTTGGAAATTTGTTCGAACTCCAGCTATTTGATCTATCAGAAAATTTGCTATCAGGCCAAATTCCTTCCCAGTGGAATCTGTTAAACTTAACTCACTTTAATCTCTCTTACAACAACCTGTCTAGTGCTGTACCATCCTCTTCTACCATCCAGCAATTTGGAGCATTAGCATTTTTTCACAATGCAGGGTTATGTGGTGCTCCACTTTCATCTTGTTTGCACAATGGAACTATTCCCACGACAGGGAAATCTAAAATTTTGAGTGTTTCGGCCATTGTTGCAGCTGCAGTGATTCTCACTGGTGTTGGAATAGTAACCATTTTCAACATGAGGGCTCGTTGTTGGAGAAGTGATGACAGCAACATTGATCTTACTAGCCCAACATTAGCACTTGCTACGTTTGTGGACAGGTCATCAAGTGTCCCTGAAATCCAACCAACAAATGGATTTTTCTCAGTTAATTTCACTTGGAGCGAAATGGAATCCCTTAGACCTACTATTGAAATTCCTATCAAGGATGGTGGCTTGTTGCGAAACCAGAAGAACAAGAACAAGGGCAAGCTTGTGACACTTGATGCCTGCCTGGGTGGTGTCACCTTCGACCTTGAGGACAAGGTCGTTCTTTGGGAACGGGGTATTGTAATAGACTGGTCCAAGCCAACACAACAGGCCCAATGAAAGGCCCAAGATGAATTAGAACGTGCAGAATAAAAGAGGGGAAAAAGGAAAGAATGAGGGTATCGAGAGATTTGATTTGTAAACCCTAGTGGTGATTGGGAGTCTCCATACTACTCGAAAGTCTGTGATTTGGGAGTTCCCCAGACAACTCGAAAGTCTGGTGGTTTGTTCAGGTTTATCATAATATTATCGTATCTATTTTGTGTTCATCTGAGTAACTCGTTAATATAGTCGATTGATTTAATTGAGTGAGTCAGTTCATAACAAAATGCCTGCAGGTGAAGCAGCTGGCGAATATGCAGCCAAAATGGTAAGTAGGTCCAATCCATCCAACGTTATAAAGGTTGAGAAGCTAAAATTGAAGAATGGAAAGGTCATTAATTAAAATAGAATTAGAGTTAGGTACTTTAAGTATATCCGGTAGTAGAAAAAATTTAAAGTACTTTGTGGACTTAATAACATAGGCCTCGACAAAAGAAATGTCTTGAGGACTCAAAACCGATACAGGAAGTGGAGGTACAAAAGAAGATATTTGTAAAAACACTGTAATGGAGGAGATGGAAAACACATGTAAATACTTATATAAACACTGAATTAATGGCCTATATTCCAACATTTGGCGGTAGAAGGAGTTTTCATTATATTCAATTCCAATGATGAGCAAGGTCTGACTTGCGTCCATGTCTCTCTAGAAGAAAAAGGAGCTTGAAGGAGTCAAGCTAACGATAGTACATAGTGTATCGGTTTGTAACTTGACTCAGTATCACGGGAAATGAAGTTGTCAATTTACGATCCGATTTGTTATTGATGCAAATTGACTCCGATCTATGGCTTTCTTCAAACAAATAGCACCAGATGTATTGACATGTGCAACTCATGGAGACTGGACACGTCGAGTTATAGGTATTATCATCATCTATTCAATTCGTTTAAGCACGATAATTCATTCAGCTACATCAATTCAATTTGTTATTCAAATCATCCTTCGATGTTAATCAACTCCGATCCATGACTCTCTCCAAACAATGGCACACCAGGTATTTGAATTCTCTACTCAAATGCATATATATTCTACTATACTTCGCAGATCTTAGCTGATATTAGTAACATGATTGTCATGTGTTTGTTTATTACTAGAATTGTCAAATCCGTTAAGTTGAAATCAATACATGTTGTAATTGGTGTCATAAGTTGCAAGTTGTTGTTATAGTTGTTTTAATCCGGTGAACTGGGATTGTTATGAATAACAACAATACATGATGGATGAGTCCATATTTTCCGTATGTGATTAGTTGGTTTTTGAGGACATTTAGTGATCCATGGTTATCACTTATGTATGCACTTCACTTACATTTCTATATTATTTATTACTTGCACATTTTTAATCTGTGTTATTGCCTAAAATATCCTCTCCATTTTGACAAACCATTTCCCCGACAAAAATGAGTTGTGAATCTCCAAAGGGCCTTTGTACGAAGTCTATTCTCCAATTTTTACAAAAGCTCAAAAGCTCATGAAACTTGAAAACTACAAACCTGCCAAGAGTTGACAGATGTTTAACCTCTAATGCTCAAGAACTGAGTAAAAGCGCATCCGAAGGCTTGATGGAAACAATATGAAATAAAAGGTCAAAATCTAGACCATCACAAGGTCAAATTTCAGACCATTACTTCTGGAGAGGTCAAAATCTAGACCATCACAAGGTCAAATTTCAGACCATTACGACGTCCAGACCATCACAAGGTCAAAATTCAGACAATTACGACGTCAAAATCTGGATTATTGCAAGGTCAACATTCAGACCATCGCAAGGTCAAAATCCAGACCATCGCAAGGTCAAAAACTTGACAAAGGTCCAAGTTCAAAGCCCATGAAAGCTCGATAAATTTTGATCTTAGGTCCAAGTTCAAAGCCCATGAAAGCTCGATAAATTTTGATCTGAAGAGCTCAACGAAAATGTGTCAAGCAGCCTATATGAGCTCAAAATCTCATAAATCTCAACAATTACCAATTCAAGATCTTGTCAAGAGTTGCAAAAGCCGACAAAAGCTATCTCAAAAGCTTGACAGCTGAATAAAAACAAACATAAAGCTCGACGGAAATGACTCAAAATCAATGCTGCTGCACTTGAGCTTGATAAATATGATAAGGCTCGACATGTATCATCAATCGACAAAGCGAACTTGACGTTATTTTCGAGCTTCACAAATGCTAGTCATGTTTTCTACAATTGCAACAAATGATCTACAAAGACTGCCAGGCCTCGAAAAATTTCCATCGTATTGAAAAGTACCGTGTGACAGGACTGCTTCGAGTTCTTTTTCTTTTTGCTGCTGCATTATTTCATGATGATTCAAAAGAAAAGGAAGCACTCAGTTATTGATTGACATGCTCTGTAAAATCCTCCTAATTCGCCATCATTAGTGTTGGCCAGAAGATTGTGGCCAGCATCGGAGAAGCGCTTCTACTACATCAATCGTTATCAACATTTCTAAGTTAGCTCCATGCTGAGTCTAAGATTATAAAGCGTTACTACTATACAGCATTCTCCTACTTCGTCTATAAGTTTCATAATCTTCATCTTAAGATTTTCTAATTCTGAGCTAGATTCAAATTCATCTCAAAGAGATTAAACATCTGATTATTTTTAGAATGGTTTTACATGAGATTATTATGGCCTAAGAGCAACAGTTTTCAAAAATCTGCTTAAGGAATATGGTTCACAAGATCTACAGACAATTTGCTGAAACACACAATCTCAAACCGCTGGAGGACTTAGACCCCTCGTTCATGAGCTCAAGCTTTTCTGAAGATTTACTCAGTTTTGAGGGTAACCCAATTACCCAAAGGAAGTATCCAAGTCTTGAGGATTAGAACGAGCTAAAAAGCCCATAAACTTAGCACAAATCTCCAAAAGCAAGTCGAGATCGACAAATTGACATATACAAGCTCTAAAGTTCGACAAAAGCAGGCCTAGAGCTTGAAACTTTGGATGCAGTTGTTCAAGAATCTAAAAACATTGGTGATAAAAAGCTTATTAGATTTCCTGGAAACGAGCTTCGTAACTGCGATTGGGATGTTCGTAATACTTACATTATTTTTCTTATAGTTTCCGCAATAATCTTGCTAGAAAGTACCAATTCTAAAAGATGGATGAAGTAAAGTTACACGGTTATTGATTTCTTTCTCGACTCTTACCTTTCCTGGATTTGACAACTAGATTAAAGCCAAGTTCAAGTACTAGAAGGTCTCACTCAATACAAAACAAGCTCACTCGATCTCATCTCTGCTTGAGGACTAAATCTTCCATCCTCAAGCTTAACTATGGTTAGAAAGATCCTGTCCAGGTAGCTCGCAGCCATAGTCATGATCCATGGTGCGACATTGCCACATATGAGCTATAGGGTCCTGAATTCCCAACTGAGCATGACACGACCCCCTATTATTAAAATGCGCAGAGTAATGCAGTAGTTATACTTCTTCGCTTGGACCGAAACTTCTCGCCAGTGACTTCAAGTTTTTCTAAATTTGATACTAAAGTTTTTGATGCATTTTATCTGTCCTAATTACTCCCATTACCTAGCTGGTATTTTGACGATAACTATATGACATTTAATATCATTCTTTAGTGATTTATTTCTGCTAGGTAAAAAATTACCATTTTAATCTCTAGAAGCATGTAAGTTGTCTACAAAACTTAAAGATGAGGCTTTGCCCTAAAATCTACTATAAACCTGGTTAAAATTGTGTTTACATTTGCCTTTGTGCACTTAAATTTGAACCTGTAAGACTACAAGCACGCGACGTATCATACAACATTCTTGTTGGAAATTATTCACTTACATTCTAGTTTGAAATTCTGGTTTCATTCTCTGCTACTTAATACATCTGCTGCCTATTGTATCTCTGATAAAAAGAAAGGAGAATATGATATCCTTAATTGCAACTGGACGGAAACATCTGATTTAATTGCATGCTTGTTTTCATGTTATTGGCAAAGACATGTCTAATAAATTTTCAGATTTCCGGAGTTATGCAAACATAGAATTATGCATAAATCAGAGGTGATACTTGATGTAAAAAAACTTGTCTCTAGCTAAATTATTTTGCACGTAGCCTTGTCTACTTTAAGTGTAAATGCTTGTACCTGCTGTGTGCATCTCCCTTCTGTCAACGTCACACCCTCATAATTACTAAATTTTAAACTGAACTGCTCAACTGATATGAAACCTCTTTACCAGTATTACAACATTCTATAAGCTTATAAGCTTAGAAACATCATTTCTGAGGCATTTTAATTCCTTAAAATTTCTCCATATGCTCAGCTGGTTTGTTAATGATTACATAACATATACCATGCTTTTAATACTTGTTTCAAGTGTGGTAAAGGTCTAGAACTGCTATGCGAAAGTTTCTCAGGTCTGTTATAGAGGCATTTGAGCCAACTATGAAGTTCGACTACAAAGTTAACATCACCTCAGTGTCAAGTACTGTTTTTCCTTGTTGCTGTACAATCTTTTGGAATGAAGGAAAGATCTCAGCAACACAATAATCATCAAGAATAATCTAAATTATTCTTTTCCATTGCATGAAAAGATCCTATTTCAATCGAGTTCTCTTCGAATTGATGTGCTGTATTTGCTGCTATTGAAATTGTAATGATATCAACTCCATCAGCTATAGCATCATCAAAAGCTGCCAGAATAGCTTGATCAGTGCATCCGGTGGAAAAGCATACGTTATATGCAGCAATTCTTGCTGAAGGCACACCACCTCTTGCAGTTCCTTGTGCCAAGCCATAAAAACTAACCCCTTTTACATGATTCCCAGCTGCTATTGACGTTGTATGAGTTCCATGACCAATCGTGTCTCTTGCTGAGTCTATTAACTTAGCCCCCATCAAGATCATAAAACCTTGCTCCAATTAACTTGCTGTAAACATAATAATGAACAAGAGAGCATCGTCAGCCAATTTTCTTTAGTACTTCTTTCATGTCAAAGATATTATTATTATTTTAACTAAATAAAATAAATCACAATCAATAACTTCAAAGACAAAGGGAGTACGTCTATCTGATGGTCAGCATACAGCATACATAAATGTTCAAAAAATTATTTTGGAGTAGTAAATAAATTACTTGTTGCAGGAAATTTTTTTGCCTCCATTACAGGCTCCCTTCCTTTTAGTTGGAACAGGACCAATGTTCTTGTCGCTAAAGCTCTTGGACTCGGGCCAAATTCCAGTGTCTATAACTCCAATAATTACATTGGACTCAATGCGGGAATTTCTGCGAACATTTTCAGGAAACCCCATGAAATCCCAAGATTTTGTTGTTTGAGGTTGGAGGATTCTGCTTGGAAATACTGACACCACCCCTTCTAAGTTTGCATTAATTTATTTTTATGTACTCAGAAACACACATGCAAACATACATATATCAACAAACACGCATACATATGACAGACAAAAAAACAAATTTTCGGTGTAACAGGGTGCAAACTAATTAATATTATAAAATGATACAACTCACACTGATTATATTTCAACATGATAAGTTGTAGGCTGCAGTGGCCACTATCCTAGTAAAAATGTGCAAGAATAGAGCACTTACCGGTGATCTTTTGGCGCTCTTTGTCACTCAGATAAGCAGAAAATCCATTGAAGCTTCTTTTGTAGCTTCTAATCAAGGATGATTGAGCAAGAAAGCTAGCAAAACAGCACAGGAAAGAATACATGAATTTTATTCTGCATCCTAGAGCTACAATTTTTGATTCTATCAAATGATTGGATTTTGTAAAATTACTCAGCATCAAGAACATTTTTAAGTATACTTAAATGATGTTCTGCAGGTGAATAGTTTCCATTAGGTAGGGCTCCAAGGTACACAATGTGAACCTTTACAAGCACTGAAGTTTAGGCAACCCTAAGAATAATATAGAAACATCTTAATTAATCATCTAAAAACTTGACAGCATCTTACATACTGATAGAAAATGTTACTCCCTCCGTCCCTTTTGATTCTTAACACTTTCTATTTTGGGATGTCCCAATAGATTGTTAACATTTCCTAAAATAGTAAGTTTTAACACTATTACACCCACTACTTCACTTATTTTAACAATACTTTACACTATTACATCCACTACTTAACTTATTTTAACTATAAAATCACTATTACACCCACTACTTCATTTATTTTAACAATATTACATCCACTATCTTGGTTTCCGTGCAAAAAGCAAACGTTAACATCCCATTGGGACGGAGGGAGTAATAATCACTGAAAAATCTTTACTACAATTAAAAAAGACAATTAACTATATGTATCGCTATTAGTCAGGACAAGGTAAAATTATCTTGCTTGTCTCTTTTGATTATCAGCATCACAACTCTTTAAAATTCCATATATACAAAAAACAATGAAAAGTAACGAAAAGTAAGCAGAAGCAAAGTTAGCCATTGCTGATCAGTCCTGCAAATACATGAACTATTAGGATGTGTTCACTTGGAAAGAATGGAATGAGGTAGGAATGGAATGAAAATTGTAAACAAAATTTATAAAGAAAGAGGGATGTTGGGGGAAATAATGAACAAATATGAGGGAGAAGAAGTTTTTTATGATGAAGATTGCAAGGAAATTGATGAAGATTGGGAATGGAGCATTCCTTCCAAAACATGTGGGTTGGAATTCTAGTTCAAATTATTTGGAGAGGAATGAAGCAAAGAATGAAATTTATAGACACTTTCCCCAATCTCCCCCAAATAATAGTATAAATTTCATTTCATTCTCCCCCCATTCCATTCAATCCAAGTGAACATAGCCATAAACTTGATCTCTGTTACAATGTATACATATAGACATGGCTAATAATTATTGACAACTTTCATATTAGTCACTTCGATGCACACTTAAGTAACGTAATAAATTGGACCCTCAAAAAAAAAAAGTAACGTAATAAATTTTTTATAGGTTTCGAAAATCTGTATATTTTTTTGAAATATACATGTTGAAATGTTGCCTTGATAAGAGATACTATTTTCTCCTGAAATTTAAAGAAATTTGTTACATTTGTTTGGGAAAATCTGTCCACGTTGTTTGGGCTATATGTATGTTGATGATACTCTTTCTAATTTGGCTATACGTTGATGATACGCGTTCTAATTTTATTTACAATCCCTGATACAACAATTTCATTACCAGTAATTGTATATTAAATTTGAAGGAGAGAGCAATCTTTATTGATCTACATCACTGGTTGCAACTTTGCTCTTTTACCGACATGCAGCCTATATTAATGCAGTTTTGCAGGCACTAAGAGTGATTAATCTTAATAACTGTTGCTGAAGTAGAACTTGCACTTATTGAAATCGTATCCTTGGCTTGAATTGTTGCAAACTAGTGAGTAATACGCTTTAGCTAATTGAGCTGAATGTAAAAGCTCTGTAACCAGTTTCAATTTTTTGTGTGCACAGTAGTAAGCTAATGAGTTGCAGCTTGAGTTCAAGTTGCATAATCTGCAGATTCTTGGTAAACAAATGACATAAGAAGTCCTTACAGATTGAAAGCAGAGTAACATTCAGCTATTTCAATCTGTTTTTTTTGAGTTTTGAAGATGGATGGCTGAGCAAGTCCAACAGCCTCCTTGTGTTTTCCTTATAAATATTACTCCCTCTGTCCCCCTTGGTTCTTTACCTTGGAGGACGTAATTCTGGCACGGATTTTAAGGTACAATTTGCGGATAGTTTTATAATTTATTTTTTAAATTTTCTTTTTTGGTATAAAAATAGAATTGTTCTATTTTTATACAAAAAAAGAAAATTTTAAAAATAAGTTATGGAACTATACTTTTTAGGAGCCTTAAAATGCGTGTCGAGCAGTGAAAAAGAAATGTAAAGAAATGGGAGGGACAGAGGGAGTATAAAATATTAGATTTTTAGTGATTTAGGATATTATAAGGTATGACAACTCCAACAAGCTTCCTTATAATTGATCCTTATAATTATTAAATAATAAATAAAAGAAGGAAGCAAGAATAAAAAAAGAGGGAAACAATTGAAAAGAGGAGGGAAAATAATATTTTATTAATAAAAGTGAAATAAGGGAGCCCTTAAAGATAAGGGATGACATGATGCTCCTAACTTTTTAAGGAAAAGTTAAGAGGCTGTTGGAGCACTATTTTACACCTATTTCCTTATAATTTGAGTTAGGAGATCATATAAAGGATCTATTGGACTTGCTCTAAGAGCATCTCCAAGGGCAAATCCTATTTTCATCCCCTAAAATATAATAAAATAATGATTACTTAAAATATAGGTAATCAAAAAGTTCTTTTACTCCAATGGTATTACCTATATTCATTACCTATAACTTAAAAAATAATATTTAATCAATATTTTAGGTAATATAGAAAATAGATGAATGTATTGATATAGATATATATTATATTATAAGGAAATAATGATGATGTGTCATTATAGGGAGGTGCTTTTCTCTCCCCTAAATAAGGGGTTGGATTTTATCTCCCCTAAAAATTATAGGGGATAGGGACTTCCATTGGAGCATGAATTTTAATACTAAATCCCTAAAATTTGTACACGTACAACAAATATGGGTAAGGACTCATTGGATTGGAGTTGCTCTAAGTTCCCAATGTTGTACGGTTTTAAGTTCATAGTTGTTCAGTTTGCAAATTTCAGGAAAATACTTTGATTCAAAATTTATTTTATAGGTTCCTAATCAAAATTAAGTGATTGTTGAAGTATAGCTATATCGCCGTACGTTTAAAGTAGAGTTTTTGATGTAAGACCTATAATTAATTACACATATCACGATTATTTACGCATAACTATCAGTTGTTCTTTTAAAACAAGCAAGTATGTCACATATAGCAACACTATTGTAAACTCTACAAGACTACAACCACAAAAAATGAAAAAACATACTCCCTCCGTCCCAGCCAGTTCTTTACATGGCGGCTGGGCACGGAGGTCAAGGATAGTGGGTGTAAAGTGAGTGTAATATTGTTAAAATAAATGAAGTAGTGGGTGTAATAGTGATTTTATTGTTAAAATAAGTGAAGTAGTGGGTGTAATAGTGATTTTATTGTTAAAATAAGTTAAGTAGTGGGTGAAATAGTGTAAAGTATTGTTAAAATAAGTGAAGTAGTGGGTGTAACAGTGTTAAAATTTACTATTTTGGGTAATGTAAAGAAATGGTGGGACGGCCCAAAAAGGAAATTGTAAAGAAATGGATGGGACAGAGGGAGTATAAATGTAGAGAGATCATGTTTGTAAAAATCGGTAATCGGTTGAGGTACCGATTTAAGATTAATCGGGTAATCGGGGATTAATCGGAGTATAAATCGGATATTATAATAATATTTAATATATTAGTCTAATTTACAATTAAACATATCATTTTAAATAAATTCATAGGATTAATCGGATTTCAAAAATCAAATCGGTGGGTTACCTTATAGAGGATTAATCGGGAATTAATTGGTTAAATCGCAGATTTTTAGAGCCAGAGATGCTACTCAAGTACTAGTAGGGATAAAATCTAGCTACCTCACTGTCTCAGATTTAAATTTCCAGTCTAAAGATCGTTTACCTAGAAAATTATACTAATTGGTTATGCATTCATGAATCCATTGCCCCTCTCCATTCGAGAAAGATGGAATTAATTATAATTCAGTACAGACACACAACAATTTCATCCATTATAAAGATTGTTCTCTCCTTCATAATATTTGTACGAATTCTTAAAATTTGATTTGAACGATTTTACGGTCCACGTGAAATTTAAAAAATGATATTTAATTTAGTGATGGTTTAACAATTATTTTTCAATCAAACATACATAGAAATTGACGATTTTTACGTTGAAAATTCTATTTGATTTATGAATTCTACTTATAATTCGTTTTGATTATCAAAATGCCCTTGTAATTATTTGAAGATAGTTCTACTAACAATCAAATACATTTTAAGAATCTATACTCTATATTAATGTGCAAAACCATGTTTTAATGGTACACAATAGTACCAAAATACCAAAGTACCAAAGTACCAAATTTGGTTATCAGTTAACTCGGGGTTCGATTCCTTCCAACTACATAATTATACAAGATTTATTTATTTAATTTAATTTCTTTAATTTCACCTCGATTCGTTATAACCACATTATTAAATAGCGTTGATTTGTTATATACTTTTATCATTCAATTCTTTACAAGTTTATATTTAAATAAAACTTATTAATTATATTTATTTATTTATCTATTTTATTTTTTTTAATTTCACACGTATTCAATTCCCTATAATTACATAATTTAATAATATTTATTTATTATATGTTTTTATCATTCAATTTTTTACAAATACATATTAAACTAATATTCATTAATTATATCTCGTTGAAGGAGTTTTTAACTTTCCGCCAGTTTTGGTGTGTTTGGCAATAAGGGCTTCAAGCTTGCTTTAAGTTAGGTACTTTTGACTTATGACTTATGATTTATGGAGTTTTTTTTTTCACGATTCTTGTAAAATTTAAATATTATGAATTTTAAATTTTTTTTAAGTCAAATTTCACTTTAAGTCAAAATTATTAAATCCTCATTTTACTTTAAGTAAAATTACTCAAACACATTCATTCAACTTAAAGTAAACAACTTTACTTTCTCCTTTAAGAGGGTGTTTGACATTGCTTAAAATAAGTTACTTTTGACTTAATGGAGGTGTTTTGTCCAAAATTTTGATAATCGGTAGTCTAGTCATCCGTACGACAAAGATCTTAAAATAAATAGATGAAAATCGTTGAATCCAGCATAAAAAAAACATTTTATATTTTAATATGCTATAAATTAAAAAGTGTATTTATATTGAAATACGAAAATGTATATGTCAATAATGTAAATCATATATAATTAGGCTTTATACATTGAATAACATCATCAATGTAGGACTTCTACATTGAATTGAATAAATATAAAAATTTGTAATTATATTTTCTTTTGAGATTTTGACTATTTCCATTTGAATAATAATTATTAAAGCATCACTAAATTAAAAATAATTTTATAAGTTTCGTGTGGATTATAAAATCATCCAAATCTGATTTTTTAAATCTCAAGATAAATCTCAAATAGTATATATGAATTTTTTAATACTAATAAAAAAATAAATAAAATTCAATTATACTACAACATTTTTTAATTATATCCTTTTCAGATTATAATTTTATTTTTAAAATTCAATTATAATACAACTTTTTTGATTATATCCTTTTTAGATTATGATTTTCTTTTTAAAATTTACTTCCAATACAACCTTTTCTAATTATATTCTTTTTAGATTATAATTTTTTTAATGTGATATAATCTTGGTCGTCTATTTTAAAATCAACGGGTCATATGATTTAGGTAGTACAGACCTACAGTGACCAGATCAAAAATTTGGATAAGATCTCTCTTATGCTTATTATATATAAGAATATAATTATATCCAACGGTTATCAGCCATTTGAACTACCTATCTAACGGATGTGAATGAAAGGGATAATCAAAATCAAGTTACAAAATATATCCCTTTTCACTTATTATAGTATAGTATAGTATAGATAGATTTTAAGTTAACACTCATTTAATAATCTATTATATTATTAATAGCATAACAAGGGTTTTGGCAAGACAATTTAATCCACGTCAGCTGCCACGTAGATGCCACGTCATCTGCCACCTCAGCTACTATTTGTATTAATAATAAAAAAAATTGATTCTTGTGAGAATTGAACCCATGACCTCTAAGGTAGAAGTGAGAGTCCTTACCACTATGCTAGACAGGAGACTTGAACATATTTTAAAACTCATCATTAATATATCGTGAGACAACCCTCATATATAATATTAATGATAAAAAATTGTTGTTAGAAAGAATTGAACCCTTGACCTCTAACTTAGAAGGGAGATTCCTTACCACTAGGCTATACAACAATTTTGAAAAGATTATAAAACAAATTATTAATATATCGCGAGATAACCCCCATATATTATATTAATGATAAAAAAAAATTCCTAATGAGAATTGAATCAATGACCTCTAACTTATAATAAAGATTCCTTATCACTATGCTACATCAATTTTGAGTATATTATAAAACTCATTATTAATATATCACTAGACAATTTAATTATCATGAAATTACTAAATACCCCTCCTATATTATATTAATGATAAAAAAATTGTTTCTAATGAAAATTAAACCCCTTACCTCTAACTTAGAAGTGAAATTTTTTACCACTATGCTAGATATCAGTTTTGAGAATATTTTATTTTTGGTTATATACATCATGAATAGATAATTTTTTAGATATATTTTACGTACTAAGCATTAACATGTTCAAGCACCATTTAATTTTAAAGTATCATAAATACATACTAACATTATTTTACTAGCAAGCCTGTGCCTTGCGCGGGCTATAACTGGTATGTATTCGTTCTATTAATTTATACGTACGGCTTTCCATTGCCTACAATACTACTCATTGGCTTTCATATTGACATCGATCAAAACTAACAATCACCACTAAACAACTTTCTTCCACCCTCTCAACAAGTGGATGGAATCCCAACATTCCCACACGCTATGCAGACCATCAAAGGCGCCCAATGTACTTTAGCGGTTACAAAAAAAACAACTACTCATTCAAGTAAGGCGGCCATGATTATGATTGAGGATATCATCAAATACAAAAAACATCACCAATCACTCAACAATAATTAGCGCCGCCATCGTCAACGCTTGCTTCACTGCCGAAACTAAACATCCAAATGTCTTTCAAAAAAAAACAACGGGACTGTTTGATAATGTAAAGCATATCCACTAAAACATTTGAGCAAAGCACACCTGCCTCGGGTCTCCAGAAAACTCAATGCATAATTAAGTATTTGTCACAACTGTGATTGGAACCAATAATTATATGACTACAGCCCGTGCATTACTCTTGTAATAGATTATGTTTGCTTCTTCAATACATGGTCACAACACACTATTACCTGCCTAAGTGTATTTTTTTCTATCAATGAGAATGTTATATATGGTATTACAGACCCTCTCACTCTCACCTCAATACATTATAGGGATTGAAAAATTATATAATGACAATGTGCTAGAACATTCCCGTGCTTCGCACGGGCTACAAGGCTAGTTTACTAGAATATCCTTACAATCATGTTAGTGTTTAACAAAAACAAATTCAAGGATTCAAATCTTTGATCTCCGTATACCAATGTTTTTAAGTGCACATGCATTACCACTATACTAGAGTTCACATGCATTACCACTATACTAGAATACTTAATGATACATTTTTTATAATCAATTATTGCATACACAACCAATTCACTTGCTACATTTTCTTTAATTTTTATTTTCAAATTTATTTTAAAATATAATTAATTAAAATGATAAAAACATGTAAGTAATATTTAACTAAATGTATGTGTATTTAATATAAAACTTCAAATATACATGACACGAAATTACGTTGTACTCATTTCATGAATTCAAATTTTCAACCATTTTCACATTGTACAAAACAAAATCACGTTGTACACTTATGGATGTCCATTTTCAACCAGCCTATCTAAATCTTATCTGATCTCTTTTTCGTTTCGATTGGAAAATCGATATAATTTTCAAATTCGGGATAAGAAATATGCAATATTATAAAATAAAAATTTGGGGATGGAAACAGGTTCGTGGATTAAGGTAACTTGGCCCGATCCCTGATTCCCGTTCGATTATAATATTCAAGAATATAATTTTTAAAATAAATACTTATTAGATTATTAAAAATAAATATATTTCAAAAATCCAATTTTTTTATAAATTTAAAACTTTATAAACAAACTTTAATTTTAATAAATTTAATTATATTTTTCATCTTTTATTATTAAAACATTAATTCAAATCACTTTTTAAAATTTAATAAACATTTTATCATGATTTATCAAATTAATTTTATTATCTAATATTTTAGAGAATATATAAATTTTAATTAAAAAAATAAGAACCCTCAATTTTTTGCGGGATCCTCATTCCCCGTTCGGGTTAGGAATCGAGGGGTAAAATAATCCCCATCATGGGATCGATACGGGTGGGGTAAAACGATTTTGTTCAAAACTAGGTTTGAAATTTTAATTTAAAAAATTAAAATTCACGATTTCTCACGGAGATACTTTTTTTTTTTATAATTAACGATTTTTCATTAAGGTTGGTAACACTTAAAGGTGAAAACCTAGAAGCCCAACCGACCAAAACAAACCCATAAATGGGCCAAAAGAGAGCGTAACAGATTAAGTGAAAGCCTAACAATGGCTACTGAAACAAAACAAGAAAACAAGCAAAAGATGGAGATCTCTAACAGGCTAGAACTGCATTAGGCACGGGCTCCGTTGTCAGAGAGTTGGTCCTGGACATCAGCAATGCAAACGATGGAGCCTTCATGTGCAGGGGCAGGAGCGAACCCAATGACGAAACCATGGGTGTCCATAGGGATAGGAGTCACTTGTAGCTGTGGGATGGGTGGTCCAAAACCCATGTCTAGGTCCATTTTCTCCTGTAGACGCCTAAATGGCTGAAAGAAATTATGCATGGTTGTCCAGTTGTTTAAGACCACTGCAGCTAGGTAGTGTGCTGAGCGATTGGCCGAGTCAGAGACGTAGTGAAAACTATTCTCCCACTCAGGGTTGTACCCTAGCAGCTTGACGATTTGTTCGACAATCCAGAGGCATGTTCTGTCACCCCTTCCATCCTGTCGCTTAACCTCAAAGAATGGGTTGAAGTTATCAGTTTCCAACATAATCAGCTCACAATTACTGAGCCTAGCATGGTTGAGACCCATATGATTGCCCACAATTGAGTAGCAAGAGGAGAAAGCCCTCGAATAGTGCCAGTCAGTCCCTTAACAAGCCTTCCACGGTGATCTCGAATGACGATTCCCACCCCATTGTAGTTTCCATTGACCTGCCTAGAAGTGTGAATCACATGCACATTGACCTTGAACTGTCCACGGAGTGGAGCTTTCCAGGTGTAGTAAGCCATTTTGTGTGTATGTTGAGAAGTGAGAGAGAGAGAGAGAGTGGATGAGACTGGAGTAGCTGAGCTGATATATAGTGTGAAAGCTGAGTAATACCCAGCAGGTGATCTCCTAGATCCAGTGTGTAAGACAGAAGTGCGTGTAACTATGTTGTGAATAGTACAAGGTACAGGCTAAAAAGTATGGAGGAGTTTTACAGCAGTAGAGGTGTGGCCAAAAGTAAAAAATTCAGACGCAGTCAACATTTCATCTAGTGTCTAGTGAAGCTTCTCTAATACTCAAGACAAGTGGAGACTTGGGTCGAGTTGTGTACAAGCCATGATTAGAACCAGCCCATTAACATATTGGATCGTTTAGACCCTTGTTTTGCTAGGTAATCCGCTCCAAAATTAAAATAACGGCCCGTGTAATTTATGTCTATGTGATGGAAAGCCTGTAAGTCAATGGACTTTGCATAAGTGGCAGTGCTAGTTAGTCATGCTCTATACTTTTGAACATTATGCCATAGGGTCTTAGAGTCAGTGTAAATGACAATGTTCTTGTCAGCATTGAGTTTATTTGATATATGTTGTAGAATATGTATAAGTGCATTCGTTTCTGCCTGCAATGGATTGCTGGCCTTGGTGACTCCACTAAATAGGAAAACTGTTTCCCCTTCTTTGTTCGCCAAATATCCACCTATCCCAGCTATATTGTTCCCATTAATCGATTTCCACGAATCTATAAACCCATAGAAGTCCCTATTTGCCCGCAGAGAAAGTGTGAAATGTTGTTGCATACATTTAGTTGCTCTAATGGGATTTACAAACCAATCAGCCTTGCAACTTTCACTAAGAGTGCCACTACTTTCGCACCAAGTGTAAGAACGTAGTTTGATCAAGTAATGTAGTTGTTGCCTCAAAATCCTAGTGTTCTTGAAAATGATCTTATTCCTGTTAAGCCAAATGGTCCAAAGTGTCGCTGAGACTGTAGTTTGCCAGTGAACTTTGTAAGTGCTTCCTGCTGCAGCATTGAATATCTTGAATAACCAATCACTATCTGAAGCCATTACATCTAGAGTAGCCCACCACTTGTCAACAAAGTTCCAACATTCGTGAGATGTATTACAATTCTTGAACAAGTGTAGGATACTTTCAATATGGTTGTGACAGAGATTGCACAGTGTGTTCCCAGAAAAGGATGGAATTTTGTTAGCAAGTAGATCCTTAGTAGGGAGGACGTTATTTGATAAAGTATATTTTACATATATTTTATAGGATTTTATTCCCGCATTTACGGTGCTTTTACGAATAATCGTGTCGATTTAATTAGTTTTATTTGAGTTTGTTGCAGGAAATAAATAAATGCCAAGACGGAAGGAATCAAGCATTATTTAAAGATTTTATGTGATTTTTAGCTGGAAGGATTTATTTTGTGAATTTACGAGAAGAAAGGATAAAATTTCGGTTCGTTTCTAAGCATTTTTGAAGCAGAATTTTATGATCAACAGGAGCCACATGGCGCTGCGGCGCGAGATTAAGTCTGCGGAGAGAAAAAAAAAAGTGAAATAGAATAGGACAGAGGTTACTTGAGGCTGCAGCGTCGATTTTGGCGCTGAGGCGTGGTGTCCTTTCTGTCTAGTGCGTGAAAAAAACAGAAATCAACAAACAGACCTACACGCGCGCGCTGCGTTGCATGCATGTGTTGTCCGAGCTTTTCTCAAAAGATGGTCCCACGCGCCTGCCTCTCTCCTGCGTCCAGACTTCTCACAAAACAAGCTGGCCCCACCTGGAGTAGTCTTATATCCTACCTCGTACTAATATTATTTCGGAAGCTAATTCTAATTATAAAACAGTTGGGCCTCTAATTCAGTTGTAACAATTATTTTAGCCTTGTAACACGATATATAAACTGAACGAGGTTATTATTTGGGGGATCAAAAAAAATATTAGATAGACACAACTTTGTAAACACTTTCTTCTGGAGATTTTTGGGAGATTATTTATTTTCTTTGAAGATCAAGATTAAAGGTTTTTCTTCTATTCTTATAATTATGTGTTCAATTATTAATTCTTGTTTTATTAATTCAATCATGAGTGAGTAGATAATTAATCTAGGGTTAAGTAGAACCCTAGTTATGATTGATGTGTGAATTTCCCAATTCCCCTAATTTGATTGTTTAATTGCTCTTGCTTATTGAGTTGTATTAATTAACAATTGCAAATCAGACGTGATTATGTGTATTGTTTGAACCAATATCTAATTATCAACGAGAGTTGAATTTAGATGGTTGTGAGTTATCCAGTAAGAACATGAAATTCTCCATGAGAATAGGTAGAATGGATTGTTAGGAATTTAGGGTGCTGTGATTAATGTCTCTAAATTACATGATACCATGAGAATAGGATTGATTGTATTTTAAGAGAAGCCATTAATACTCGAGAGAGGTTATTTGTATTTATAGGGCGCATCTTTCCTGTTGAGCAGCGTACGATTAATTGGGGCGGGAATTCACAATTGCATTAATTCATGCTAGTGGGGACACTTAATTCTGGATGTTTTTAATATTTGATTTAATATAAACACAATTCGTTTTAGTATAAATTTAGTTTAACAAATTCTCAATATTTATTGTGTTACTTGTTTAGCTGAATTAAATCATAAAAAAAACTAGTGATTGATACGTTTGTCTCTGTGGGATCGACTCTGACTTACCCTACTACATTGTTAGAAGGATTAGTTAGATATTAAAATTTGATAGGCACGGGACGGCCTTGTCAAATTTTTGGCGCCGCTGCCGGGGACAAAGCAGTGTTAGATTAGTTAATTTTGAATTGATTTAGCTAAGTATTTTAGTTGAGTTGCTTCGGCTATTATTCCCTTGTTAATTGATCATCGTTTCTAGTTATCTTGTTGCATGCACACTCGAAGTTCAGGTACTGAAAACTTAATTGAAATTGATCCTGAAATTGAAGCTACAGCAAGAAGGCAAGCAGGCAAGCGAAGGAAAAACAAGGATAAGGAAATTATGACTGATACAACAGCTAAAGCTCTCAGGGAGCATGGTATGCCAGATGCTACAGGCGTACTCTCCAGTATTGTCAGACCAGCAGTCACAGCTACACACTTTGAGCTCAAGCCTCAGTTCATCCAATTCATCTCCAATGATTCTTTCGCAGGATTGTCCACTGAAAATCCTGTTGATCATCTTGAGAGTTTTCTTGAAAAGTGTGATACAATAAAGCTGACCAATGTTAGTGATGATGCTATAAAGCTGCGCTTATTTCCATTCTCTCTTCGAGATACAGCAAAAGTTTGGTTGAAAGATGAAGGACCAAACACGTTCACTACTTGGGATAGTCTTGCAAAGGCTTTTCTACTAAAATTCTTCAGTCAGAAGAAGACCTCTAAGCTCCGGAATGAGATCTCTAACTTTCGTCAAGATGATGACGAGTCACTTCATGATGCTTGGAGAAAATTTAAGCGACTTCAGAGACAATGCCCTCACCATGGAATTCCTGACTGGTTGTTGATCCAAACATTCTATAATGGGTTGACACAAGAGTTCCGAAACTTTGTTGATGCTTCTTCTGGTGGTTCTATTATGAAGAAGAGTACTGAGGATGCGAAAGCTTTATTAGACGAGATAGCGTCTAATGATAATTATCCATACAGTGATCGAAATCATCCTAAGAAAGGTGGTAAGTATGATGTTGATGCTCTAACCATGTTGAATACTACTATGCAGGCTATGGTCAAAAAGATTGAGCAATTGGATGCCAGAAGCACTTCATCTACTGTTGCTTCATGTGAGATATGTGGTGTTGTTGGACACACCAAACTTGCTTGTCAATACAATCCTTCTGGAATGGCAGTTGAGCAAGCTAATGCTCTTTACAATCAGAATCAGAGGCCGCAGTATAATCCTTACTCCAACACGTACAATCCAGGTTGGAGAGATCATCCAAATTTCTCCTACAGGAACAATCAGGGTCAAGCTCAATCTTCACAAAATAATTTTTCTCAGCCTCCTGGTTTTCAGCAAGCTCAGTCGCAGAAATCCAACTTGGAAAGTCTTATGGAAGGATTTATCTCTACTCAATCGAAGAAGAATGAGCACTTCGATTCAAGCATCAATGAGATAAAGGCTCACAACAAAATGATGGAAAACACGATCACTCAAATTTCTCAACAGTTGAGCCAACTTAATAAGTCTTCAGGCCAACTTCCTGGCCAAACTGAGCAACCGTCAAGGGGCCATATCAATGCTGTAACTTTGAGAAGTGGTAAAGAATTGAAGGAGCCGGAATTGAAAGTGAGCAAAAATGTTGTGAATGCTAAGGAAGGTGAAGAGGAGATAGCAATTGAGAAACTGGTAGACCTAGAGGTTGGGGAGAAAGAAACCAAAGAATCAGAAGCTGTTCCTCTTAAACCATACGTGCCACCAGTTCCTTTCCCACAAAGGTTGGCACAAGCAAAGCTAGAGAAGAAGTATGGTAAATTTCTGGAAATCTTGCAGAAGCTACATATCAATATCCCATTCATGGATGCTATTACTGAGATGCCATCTTATGCAAAATTCCTTAAAGATATTTTGTCAAGGAAAAGAAAAATTGAAGAAAGCTCTACCATCTCATTAACGGCAGAGTGCAGTGCCATCTTGCAAAATGATCTTCCAAAGAAGTTAGCGGATCCAGGTAGCTACTCTATTCCTGTTCAGCTTGGGGATGTCGAAATTAAAAGAGCTTTGTGTGATCTTGGAGCAAGTGTCAGTTTGATGCCTTTGTCGATTTGTGAACAGCTTCAGATGGGTGAACTGAACCCACACGCATCTCTCTAAAACTGGCAGACAGAAGTGTTAAATTTCCACTTGGAATTCTTGAAGATGTGCCCCTTAAGGTAGGAAAGTTTTATATTCCATGTGATTTTGTTGTCATGGAAATGGAAGAAGATGCAAATATTCCTATAATTCTTGGGAGGCCTTTCTTAGCAACAGCTGGAGCTATCATTGACATGAAAAATGGAAGGATTTCTTTTGAGGTAGGCGAAGAGAAGATGGAATTCAAGCTGCAAAGCACAATGGGACATCCTTCTACGGATGAGTTTGTGAATAGGGTGGATGCACTAGAGGAAGTGATCGACATGAAAGCCAAAATTCTTTTATCTAAGGATCCACTTCAAGCTGTTCTTGAGGGTAATGTTGATGAAGAAAATGGAGAGTGTCAGGGTTACGAGAAGCTTTTGGATGCAGCACCTACATATAAGCATGAACATTCTAATGTGCTACAGCATGAGGAAGTTAAGGAGAGTTCCACGCCTCCTAAGGTAGAACTGAAACCACTACCTGCATCTTTGAAATACGTGTTTATGGGCCCTAATGAATCATATCCTATTATTGTTAATTCTGAGCTTGATGACATTCAAATTGAGCAGTTGCTCACGGTCTTGAGAAAATATAAAAATGTTATTGGGTATTCCATTGATGATATCAAGGGCATTAATCCATCATTCTGCATGCATAAGATTATTTTGGAAGATGAGCAAGCTTCTTCTATTGAGCCTCAACGGAGACTCAATCCTAATATGATGGAGGTGGTCAAAAAGGAGGTGTTAAAACTTCTTGATGCAGGTATAATCTATCCTATCTCTGACAGCAAATGGGTCAGTCCTGTGCATGTTGTTCCAAAGAAAGGAGGAATGACTGTGGTGAAGAATGATAAGGGTGAGTTTATTTCTACTAGAACTGTTACAGGGTGGCGCATGTGCATTGATTATCGAAAATTGAATAAAGCCACAAGGAAAGATCATTTTCCTCTCCCTTTTATTGATCAAATGCTTGAAAGGCTGGCGAAACATTCTTACTTTTGCTTCTTAGATGGATATTCAGGATTTTTCCAGATTCCTATCCATCCGAATGATCAAGAAAAGACGACTTTTACATGTCCCTATGGTACATTTGCATACCGCAGAATGCCGTTTGGTCTATGTTGTGCTCCTCCCACCTTTCAGCGATGTATGATGGCAATTTTCTCAGATTTCATTGAAGACATTATGGAGGTTTTTATGGATGACTTCTCAGTTGGTGGAACTTCTTTTGATGGATGTTTACATAACTTAGAGAAGGTGCTTCATAGATGTCAAGAAGTTAATCTCATTCTTAATTGGGAAAAATGTCACTTTATGGTACAAGAGGGAGTTGTTCTGGGTCATGTTGTTTCGAAGAGAGGCATTGAAGTTGATAAAGCCAAGGTCGAGGTTGTTGAGCGCTTACCACACCCAACTTCAGTCAAGGGGATAAGAAGTTTTCTGGGTCATGCTGGATTCTATCGCCGTTTCATCAAAGATTTTTCGAAGATTGCTCGACCTCTTACCGAGCTCTTGGGTAAGGAGGTACCATTTGTGTTCACTGATGCTTGTGTTGAGGCCTTTGAAACGTTAAAGAAAGCTCTTGTTTCTGCTCCAATTATACAACCACCAGATTGGAGTCTACCATTTGAGATCATGTGTGATGCTAGTGATCAAGCAATTGGTGCAGTCCTAGGCCAAAGGAAAGATGGAAAACTTCATGCTATTTACTATACAAGCAAGACCTTGGATGGTGCTCAGATTAATTATGCAACAACAGAGAAAGAATTGCTAGTAGTGGTGTATTCTATGGAAAAATTTCGATCTTATCTCGTTGGTTCGAAAGTTATTGTTCACACTGATCATGCAGCTTTGAGATACTTGATGAGTAAGAAGGATGCTAAACCTCGTCTGATTCGTTGGATTTTGCTTCTCCAAGAATTTGACTTAGAGATTAAAGATAAGAAAGGGGCTGAGAACGTGGTTGCTGATCATCTTTCACGCCTTACTCTTGATACGGATGATGGTAAATCTACTCCGATTGATGATTCTTTTCCTGATGATCATCTACTTTCTCTTGCAAGTCTAGAGGTTCCTTGGTATGCTGACATAGCTAATTTCTTAGCTAGTGGAACTGTTCCTCATGGTTACTCATCGCAGCAGAAGAAGAAATTTTTCTATGATGTGAGGAAGCACTTTTGGGATGATTCGTTTCTCTATAAATCTTGTGCAGATGGAGTCATTAGAAGATGTGTTCCGTATAATGAGATTGCTTCTATAATCTCACATTGTTACGATTTGCCAAGTGGTGGTCATGCAAGTACTACAAAAACTGCTGCAAAGATTCTTCAGTGCGGTTTTTATTGGCCAACTCTTTTTAAAGATGTCCACCAGTATGTTCAATCTTGTGATCGTTGTCAAAGAACGGGGAATATTTCGAGACGCAATGAGATGCCTCTCAATAGCATTCTTGAAGTGGAGCTTTTCGATGTGTGGGGAGTAGATTTCATGGGACCTTTCCCTCCATCCTTTACGAACAGATATATCTTGGTAGCTGTGGACTACGTCTCAAAATGGGTTGAAGCCATTGCATCTCCCACTAATGATGCTCGTGTTGTGAGCAAGTTCTTTAAGAAGACGATTTTTCCTAGATTTGGAGTGCCAAGGATTTTGATTAGTGATGGAGGAAAGCATTTTCTCGAAAATCATTTTGAAGCAATGTTGAAGAAATATGGAGTTCATCATAAGGTGGGACTTTCTTATCACCCCCAAACCAGTGGTCAAGTGGAGATCTCTAATCGTGAAATAAAGAATATCTTGGAGAAGACAGTTGCAAAATCAAGGAAGGATTGGTCTATGAAGCTTGATGATGCACTTTGGGCTTATAGAACTGCGTTTAAGACACCTATTGGGACAACTCCGTATAGATTGGTTTATGGAAAAGCATGTCATCTTCTCGTAGAGTTAGAGCACCGTGCATTTTGGGCTATCAAGGGTCTAAATTTCGATATGTTAGCAGCGGGTGAGAAGAGACTTCTACAACTTAATGAGCTTGATGAGCTTCGTTTTGAGGCTTATGAAAGTTCTAAGCTTTACAAGGAGAAAACAAAGAAGTGGCATGACAAAGGGCTGTTACGAAGAGAATTCAAGGAAGGGGAGTTAGTTCTTTTGTTCAATTCGAGGTTAAGACTTTTTCCCGGAAAACTTCGTTCTAGGTGGTCGGGTCCGTTCAAGGTACGCAAGGTTTTTCCCTATGGTGCAGTTGAATTGATGAATAGCCATGGAGAGTCATTCAAGGTGAATGGGCAAAGAGTAAAACATTACAGAGCTGGTGAACCAATTAATGAGGAGGTGGATATTCTGTTGTCTTCTCCTTCTGCTGAATGATTGATGAGTCGGTGTCGGGCTAACGACGTTAAACAAATGCGCTACTTGGGAGGCAACCCATGGATTCTGTATACTGTGGAGGACTGGTGCACTTCATGCTTCGGCATAGGGGAGTATTTCTTTCCCTCTTGTTATTAGTTGATATTCTTAGTATTGTGCCATTGAGGACATTGCCACATTTAAGTGTGGGGATGTGCTTTGTTGTAGTAGCATATTAGTAGTAAAAAAAAAATTAATTAATTAAAAATGAAAAATACCAAAAATAATTCTAGCCATGCAATTTGATTAGTTGTTGTATTTTGCTAAATACACCCATGCATGCGTAGGAATCTTGTGTTTATGGATGCTTTTGATTGAGAAGTGATATGTGATGTTCTTGTGCACACACTTACACTAGCAAGTAGAAACTAGTAGACTTTTTGAATGTGCTAAGTGATTATAATGACATGAATATGTGCAAGGTAATTTGGTCTATATGCTTTGAATACAAGTAGGTGCGTTAGAGAGACTATTTTTTGGGATTGATTATGCTTTGTCACACCAAGTGAGATTTTGAGCCTATATGCATATCTTTTGCATGATTATTCGTTTGCTTGAGTGTCCACTTGTTGTTTGCATTGCTAGTACTTGCTTGAGGTCTTTCTTAAGATGCATGACATTAATTGATGATAAGATGATAAAGGCAATAGGATAACCTCATATTTCCTATATTTCCAAACCATTTATACATGATCCATTAATTAACCCTTTGAGCCTAATCTTATTCTTTCGGTGACACACCAAGTTACTTGCCATTATCCTTTTTATTCTATTGGCCTTGCATTAAATTTGAACCCAATTGTCAAAGGCTAGTATTGTTCGTAAGGGAGTGTGATAAGGTGTGTATAAAAGGGGGGTTTTTATTGATGATCATAACTTTGGGGGAATAATTGGGGTTTGGTTCATAGTTTGTTAGTTGAAGTTTGAAATCATATTTATGGGATCGTTGTTCTTGCTATTATTTTGCTCTCTTGAAAAAAAAATAGAAAAAAAAGAAGAAAGAAAAAAGAAAGAAAAAAAAAACAGAAAAAATAAATATGAGAGCATTTTTATCTTTTGTGATCCTACTTTGATTCGATTAGTTAAGTTGTTTATAAATAAAAGTTCAAGTGTGGGGATGAAAGTATGGGAGTTGTTTGAATTATATTGTCAGGTACTAGCTTTTGACTTAACCTTCTTTGGCTTTCTTGACATACCTTGTCCCTAGCCCCGTTGCAACCTTAACAAAGACCTTTTGATTGTCATTGATGATGTATGTTGCGTTAAAGGTTAGATTGATAACAAGGATGAAGCATGTTTATGATATTGTTGGAGTTGAGTGAAACACTTACCCTTTGTTTTGAGTGAATATTTTTGCGAGTGAACGGTGAATTTTTGGTTTTTTGCATAGGAGATCCCAGATTTTGTCTCAAAGATGTGCTCTTGTGTGCTTAGCATGTTTACCAACCTATTCTTACATTTGACATGAATTTCTATGATTTTATGCATTTTCTTTGAGTAGACTATGTGGATACTTGCACTTTAGACACCAAGGCATTGCATTTTCATTTTGATTCTTAAGCTGATGTGGCATGAGAGGACTTGTGTGTGGGGTTGTGTTGGCATTAATCTTTTGCATGGTTGGATGAATTTTGTGGGTATATTCACTATAAACCCTCACGAGACCTTACTCGTCCACGAGGGCTACCTAGGGGTTTAAAGGGCTTGTTGCATATGCCAAATGCAACCGTGATCACCTACGGAAGTGGTACTAATTAGTTAGTGTAATTTTTATTTTAGTTTGCACGAGGACGCGCAAAGTGCTAAGTGTGGGGATATTTGATAAAGTATATTTTACATATATTTTATAGGATTTTATTCCCGCATTTACGGTGCTTTTGCGAATAATCGTGTTGATTTAATTAGTTTTATTTGAGTTTGTTGCAGGAAATAAATAAATGCCAAGACGGAAGGAATCAAGCATTATTTAAAGATTTTATGTGATTTTTAGCTGGAAGGATTTATTTTGTGAATTTACGAGAAGAAAGGATGAAATTTCGGTTCGTTTCTAAGCATTTTTGAAGCAGAATTTTATGATCAACAGGAGCCACATGGCGCTGCGGCGCGAGATTAAGTCTGCGGAGAGAAAAAAAAAAAGTGAAATAGAATAGGACAGAGGTTACTTGAGGCTGCAGCGTCGATTTTGGCGCTGAGGCGTGGTGTCCTTTCTGTCTAGTGCGTGAAAAAAACAGAAATCGACAAACAGACCTACACGCGCGCGCTGCGTTGCATGCATGTGTTGTCCGAGCTTTTCTCAAAAGATGGTCCCACGCGCCTGCCTCTCTCCTGCGTCCAGACTTCTCACAAAACAAGCTGGCCCCACCTGGAGTAGTCTTATATCCTACCTCGTACTAATATTATTTCGGAAGCTAATTCTAATTATAAAACAGTTGGGCCTCTAATTCAGTTGTAACAATTATTTTAGCCTTGTAACACGATATATAAACTGAACGAGGTTATTATTTGGGGGATCGAAAAAAATATTAGATAGACACAACTTTGTAAACACTTTCTTCTGGAGATTTTTGGGAGATTATTTATTTTCTTTGAAGATCAAGATTAAAGGTTTTTCTTCTATTCTTATAATTATGTGTTCAATTATTAATTCTTGTTTTATTAATTCAATCATGAGTGAGTAGATAATTAATCTAGGGTTAAGTAGAACCCTAGTTATGATTGATGTGTGAATTTCCCAATTCCCCTAATTTGATTGTTTAATTGCTCTTGCTTATTGAGTTGTATTAATTAACAATTGCAAATCAGACGTGATTATGTGTATTGTTTGAACCAATATCTAATTATCAACGAGAGTTGAATTTAGATGGTTGTGATTTATCCAGTAAGAACATGAAATTCTCCATGAGAGTAGGTAGAATGGATTGTTAGGAATTTAGGGTGCTGTGATTAATGTCTCTAAATTACATGATACCATGAGAATAGGATTGATTGTATTTTAAGAGAAGCCATTAATACTCGAGAGAGGTTATTGGTATTTATAGGGCGCATCTTTCCTGTTGAGCAGCGTACGATTAATTGGGGCGGGAATTCACAATTGCATTAATTCATGCTAGTGGGGACACTTAATTCTGGATGTTTTTAATATTTGATTTAATATAAACACAATTCGTTTTAGTATAAATTTAGTTTAACAAATTCTCAATATTTATTGTGTTACTTGTTTAGCTGAATTAAATCATAAAAAAAACTAGTGATTGATACGTTTGTCTCTGTGGGATCGACTCTGACTTACCCTACTACATTGTTAAAAGGATTAGTTAGATATTAAAATTTGATAGGCACGCGATGGCCTTGTCATTATTCACAAGCTTCCAAAGGAAGACTCTGATTTTAGGCGGGATTTTGAGAGTCCATATAAAGGACCACCTGTAGTTTGGTTGACTGTTGTTCCCGAGTACAGTGTAAATAGCTGCTGTTGAGTAGCTATTGTTGGTGTCCCTCCAATATAAACAATCTGGTTGTGGGCTGCTACTGTGTGCGAAAAGTATGCTATATATATCTTGTGCCGATATTGCTTCCTGATGACGAAGTGGTCTAAGCCATAGGTCCGAGGGGGAGGTTCCAATATGTCGCCATATGTCCAAAAGGTCTTTAATATAAATTTGTTTATACTTGCAAATCCTATATAATCGGTTGTGGGCTGATTGAAGTGGCACATCCTTAATCCAAATATCCTCCCAGAATCTTACTCTATTCCCTTGTTTGACCTTCCACTTGTAGTTATCCTTGTTGAACAATTGTGACATGCCATATTGCCTGGAGAGAAACTTCATATTGGTGATTAGTGTGGAGTTGTTCCTCAAAGGGACGTTGTTGAGCCATTGGTCATTATCATGACCATATTTGTCCTTAAGTAGCTGAATCCAAGGTACATCTTTATTTTCTTTAATCCTCCACCAGCTTTTACCAAGCATGATTAGGTTCCTGTGCTCCAAGTTGGTGACTCCAAGTCCGCCTCTGCCTTTGTGGGTAGTAACTAGTTTCCAGTTAGCCATGTGAAGCTTGTTGTTCCCCCAAAGGAAGTTCCTCCTAATAACATCAATTCTGTTTCTGATTGTTGTGGGCATTCGAAGAAAATTAAACCAGTATATAGGAAGGCTGTCAAGTGTAGCTTTTAGTAGTATCAGTTTTCCTGCGGTGTTGAGATTGGACGAGGCCCAATTGCTGAGGTTCTTCTTAAATTTCTATATGAGTGGTTCCCAGAGGGATAAGTTGTGTTGTGGGATACCAAGAGGTACACCCAGATACTTAAGGGGCCATGCACCAACCTTACAACCTAGAGTACATGCCCAGATATCAATTTGTCGTTGAGAGTGGTTGAGAGCAAATATCTCACTCTTCTGAAAATTAATTTTGAGACCTGACAGAAGCTGAAAAGTTAGTAGAATTCTTTTAACACATGCAATCGAATTATCATCTCCATTAAATAATAGTAATGTATCGTCGGCAAACTAAAGATGGGTGAAATTACGATCTCCTTGCCCTATCCTGATGCCTGTGTATTTCTTTTGTTTGTTTACGTCTTGTAACATATGATGAAGGATTTGTCCGACTATGTTAAAGAGCAACGGAGACAAGGGGTCACCTTGTCTGAGCCCTTTAATAGGTTTAAACTCGTTAGTTGGAGACCCATTAACTAGAATCGAGATTTTGATCGAATTAAAAATGGATTTGATCCACATTATCCAACGCGATCCAAAATTCATGCATTCAAGTGTGTCAAATAGAAAGTCCCAGTTGACTGTGTCAAAAGCCTTCTCGAAGTCCAACTTGAGTATGACTCCTAATGTCTTCTTTTCCTTCATAGTGTGTATGATTTCTGATGTAAGTATGATACCATCTGCAATGTTCCTACCACTCATGAATCCCGTCTGTTCTTCTGCTATGATAATAGAAAGTGCCATTTTAAGTCTGTTTGCCAGCATTTTTAGTAAAATTTTCATAATAGAGTTGATGAGGCTGATAGGTCTGAAGTCCTGTGGCTTAATCGGATTATTAATTTTAGGAATAAGGGCTATAAAAGAAGAATTAAGCCCATTTGGTATGTGACCTGTGTGGTAGAAAGTCCCTATGCATTCAAGGAAACTTGTTTGAATCGAATTCCAGCAATGTTTTAAACATGTTGCATTGAGGCCATCTGGGCTTAGAGACTTATTAGAGTCTGAATCCTTAAGTGTGAATAAAGCTTCCTCCTTGGTGAATGGTTTCTCCAGGTCCCTTTGTACTTCCACAGGAATAGTTGAAACCATAAGTTCACCTATTCTGAACAGTGGGGGGGGCTTTCCTTACCTAGGAAGTCATTGAAATGCTCAAAGAAACATTGTTTGACTAATTTCGGTTGTGTGATCCAATTATCTCTTAGTGTGATGCCTAAGATATTGTTTCGTTGCCTACGATTGTTCATAGCTTGGTGAAAATATCGAGTGTTCTTGTCGCCAAAAGCTTTCCAGTTGACTCTAGATTTTTGCCAAATCATCTGATCTCTGTGGTGGTACAGTGCATCGAGGTCAGCATTGAGTTTATGTACTAGATTGCTATTAGTTAGATCATGTCGCTCTCTCTCTCTTGATCTACTCTTAGTATAGCAGTCTCCACATTTCCCAGCACATTTTTGTTCCACCATTTCCCAATGTTTCTAATTTTCCTAATGACTGTGGTGACTTCCATGTGTCCTGCATTCTGATCACTATTGATTTTACTTAAAGGGGATAGAAGAGATTGCTCTGAAAGCCAGGAGGTGTAAAATTTGAATGGGATTGGTCCCCAATTAGATGAGGAAGTCCCAAGCCAAATTGGACGGTGGTCCGAATTTCTCCTATTGAGTAGTTTAGCTCTCCACTTCGCCTCATCAAACCAAAAACTATTGACAAAAATCCAGTCAAGCTTGCTCATTTTACCCGCAGGTCCAAACCAAGTATAATGTGGCTGCTGAGTGGATATGTTGATGAGCCCATTATTACTGACAAAGTCATTGAAAATATTGGAATCGCGTGTACTATGTAGACAGTTATGTCTATCTGATGTTTCCCTGACACTGTTAAAATCACCCAGGATGCAAACTGCCAGGTCGCTAATTGAGTTAAGAAGGTTACTAATTTGGTCCCATATCACTTCCTTATCTGCTATTTCTTGTGGAGCGTAAACATTGATGCATGCAAATTGAAAATTACTATGATTGATTATGCCCCTGATGTAGATCCAGTTGCTGGTGGTGATGTGGCTTATGACGGAGAAAAGTTGCTTGTCCCAGGAAGTGACCAGTCCTCCAGAAGATCCCCTAGATGGGGAGAAAAGCCAACTATGCGTATCATCTGACCAAATAGAGTTACTAATTTTGTTATGCCAAAGCGTGCATTTAGTTTCCTGAAGATAAAAGAAATTAACTTTATTGGCTGTAATAAGTGTCTTAGCATTTCTCCTGTTTTTTATGTTGTTGCAACCCTTAATGTTCCAAGATAATATTGAGAGTGTCTTCATTAAACAACATATAATACTGTGTGTGGTAGTGCATTATAGTAACTGGATGATGCTTTGTATGGTTGCATCACGATCCTCTATTGGTTGTAGTCCCATGTCTATTGCTTCACTTAGAATGAGGTGAGCAATTTTATCTTTGTCCCTTTCAGAATCAAAGGGGATTAGTTGTTGACAAACATTTTCACTGTTATCTACCCTGCCCTCCTCGGATAGTTGTGTCGCCAGCTCCTTCTCTATAATGTGATCCTTATTGAGTTGTTTACGATTGTTTCTCCTTGTCTTTTTAGGGGATGACTTGTATTTGCGAGGTCTCCCTCTACCTCTTCTAATGTGCATGCCAAATAGTCCTTTACATAGTCCCATTTGAATGCTCTTATGTAAAGGTTGTACAGAGTCCACAACATGTATTGCTTCAGCAGATAGATGAGTGGAAGTTTGTGAGGAGTTTGAGGTTGTGTACGACTGAGTATCTCTAAACTGTTGTATGTGTACATTTCGATCCGGTTCAGGGGACGGTATATGAGCTGTCAAGCTATTGTTAAGTACAATGTTATCTGCATCTCTTTCTTGTTCTATTGGCACTTGTGGGCTGTTGTGATTAGCTGTAGGAGAGTTTTGCTCTAGTAGTTCCCCTTGTGTACAGTTTGTAGGCGAGGTGCCCTGTTCTTGTAAATGTACCGTGCCATCCCTGTGCTGGTTCCCCTGTTTATCAAATGGGATCTCCCCTACACTGAAGTTGCTACTTGTGTCAGTGTCAATGGAGAGATTATTGGTGGCCACTGGTGTGGTTTCATAGATGTTAACACAATAGTATCTCCCTTCCACCTCAACATTGATGTGGCCATCTATGTGCTTAGCTAAAGTGGTTTCCAATAGTACTGTAGGGGACACATAACTCACTTCTCTGTCATCCAGGTCTGTGTAGTCTACCAGTTTACCCCAAGGACTGACAATCTTAGAGATGTTGCGAGTAGTCCACGCGTGAAGAGGGAGTCCGAGTATTTTAATGTGTGCAGCTCTAGATATGACAATATCTTCCACTTGTGTGTAGTTGATCTTCCTAAAGATTGAAGTTACCATAGAAGAATGGAAGTTGTCAAATGCTTCTTTATCCGAGAAGGTGAGGAGGAATTTAATAGGAGAGATAGTCTTGACTTTAATGAAGTTAATTCCCTTTGCTAGGAGCTTCTCATATATGTTTTCTTCTCTGTCCGCTCCATAAGTCCATCCTATAAGACTCAAACTCATCTCTTGTTTGAAATTAGCATTAGTGTGTAGTTTGATTGTTTTAGACTGTGGCTGTGCAGATGTGCTCTTGTCTGTAGTGCGCGAACCCACTTTATTAACATATGCATCTTGTGTTTTTGTTCCTTGTTCTCGATTTTTATCTTGCGTAGCTCCGGATGGTTTGTAGTCCGTGTAATGTGTCGGAGGTTTTCTAGTAGCCTTTGCAAACCCCAGATATCCTGCCAAAGAGCTTGGTGCCTTTGAGACACCCTAGTACATGTTCCACCGATTGTTTGTTGTTTAGCTGTAAAAAGGTAAATCTATTGTTGTTTTTGTCTCTGCTATTTGGTACTAGTAGCTTATCAAAGAAATTGTCTCCCTGTACCACCTTCCAGATATCCTCATTGGACGCTCTAGTGGGTAGATTACCAACAAATACGAATTGGTGGTTCATGGCCCTCATTTTCCTAGTGACCTCCGTCCAGTCTTCACAGTTACTATTAGTATATAGTTGTGATGCCTCCGTTAGCGCTTCCCTATATGATTTGTTGTTGTGGTTGAGTATGTTGTCCTAACTATCTTGTTACCTTGCCTGCTAATTGTTATGCGCTTGCTCTTATTTTCCTTTTGGGGCAAGTCAGGGAGCAAAATTATTCTCATTCGGAAATCAGGATGGGTTCAATGATTATGTTCGAATTTGGGGATCGGGATGGGTAGAACACTCCCTCACCATGAATTGACCTGATTCCCATCCCCAAACAACATGAATACATTTGTTGTTAAATTTGGACATTTAGATACAAAATACACTCAACTAATACCAACAAAATATGTATATCAAACTTTTTATCAACTTAAAAAACAAACAGTAATACAACTAAATAGTTGACAATAATATGTTAATCCAATTTGTTGACAAATACTATATGAGTTTAATTGAAATTCAAAAAATATAATGTTACACAATAACATTCGAAGAATGTATAGATATTTAACGTGTGAGATGTATGACAATTAATTATATTATTATCATAATACCGAATAGGCTGTAACCAAAATAATAATAATTATATATAAATACCAAAATGCAGGTCGATGGAAGATGATCAGAGAGAGAGGAAGAATGAACAAACTTGAAATTGTTAAAAACAAAAGAGAGATGGAGGGACAAAATGAATATGAAATATGATGTGGTTGGAGGAAGGAACAAATCTGAGAGGCATGGTGAGGTGGCTCGATAATGGTCGGAAAGAGATCGAAGTGAGAAGATACATGATCAGTAATAAAGTTGAGGTGATATGAGGTAGGCATATGGGTAGAATGGAGAAAATAAATATTTAAAACATGTTGTGCCTAAGATTGAAAGTAGTTAACGAATAATTTGAGTTTAGAACAGTTATTAACTACTAAATTTCTGTAAACAAGGTAAAGTAGATTGACAAGAGGATATACCGGATTTTATCACAAAAATTTGAAAAATATCATATGAATTAGAATGTGATCCGTGCCTTGCACAAGTTATATGCTAGTTCTTATAAATTTGATGTCCATGGTCATTAGAACTATTTAATCCCCACCAAACTACAAAATCGCGAAGCTCCCTTTACGAGTTTATGTATCGGATGCAATTGATTGCATTCTGAGTTCATCCTGTAATGCGAAGATAAGTTGATTCCTTATTGACAATTAGAAGTGATGAGTATGCAACACTCAAAACCTTTGTGCATAAGAAAAAAGTATTCACTATGTGTGTGTAGTTCTCAAGAGTTGCAAACAAATAAGCAGATGGATCAGGTTCAGTTGCAGGCACAAAAGCTGGTTTGGCATTTTTGTCCCCAATCTTTTGCGAGGGGAGACGATTAGAGCAAATCATATACAACAGGATACAGAAAAAAGTGAAATTCGGGACGAAACCAACGCCCTGAAGCTTCATTATTAATGACTTTAGATATTCATATAATATCACAGATAAACATATCCAGAAATAAATAGCAAAAATATCATATGGAGAAATCGTCGATATTAATAATGTCAATGAAGAAAGCAAACACAACCTTGGACATTAATATCAAAACTTTTACAGTGGCTTTTGTTAGTGAGTCAGATAAACATCTCAATATCACAACATATAGCGGGACTTGTGTGGCAAGGCAAACAAAAACCCGACACGCACATCACACATGACTACTGATTTGCTATATATAATTCATTGAAGGACAAAATGCACTACACCAGGTTCATATACTAACAAAATGCAAACATAAAACTAAGTACAATAAGACGGTAAAGTAATCATACTTGATAACATACCCTAGATATATAAATTCACTTGGAATATGTTAATGAAGAGAACTCGTACCAAGACTCCTGAATCCATGTACCCATAAAAAATAGTACCTACTTCACACTCTTCTGAGATTGACTGAGAAATAATATCAGAAAAAGCCTCTAAGTCAAAGTACAAAGTGTATTTTTGATATTTGGTTTTGATTAAAAGCAACATCATTGAGCATCTCATTTTCAGATCAACAGATAGTAAGTACGACATCGTATTTCAGTTCGACTACAGCTGAGAGAGATATATACATGTATACACCCAAACAATAAAACATAATTAGTCAAACCATGCTTCTGACAAATTTACTGCTTTATGCACAATACATACATTATACACTGTCAACAAAAATTGCTTAGTTATACGCAATTCATGAAATATATGGTATAAAAATCAAATATCAGTAGTTCATACTTTTCGGTTATCTCTATTAAATTGAATTGCTAAATAAAATATTAGCATCGCCATTTTGTGTAAAACGTCTCAACATATTTCAAGCTTAGGGAAGTAATTCGGGTTTCGAATATTCATCTATAATTTTAAATAAGCTATAGTACTAAGAAAGCGAACATGGACAATCAGATGTGTATATATATGCACAAGACTACAAATTTTAAAAGGCCAGCCTAATGAATCTTAGACACGGAAGGAACAAGTTTGGCTATTGACTACTCCCCCGATCCCAATCAGGGGGTTTCCACTTTCTATCTGAGAACTGAAGAAAATAACACAGAATTGAAACAAGCATATCATGCTTGTTACACAATTAAGTCTCAACGATGAGCTTTTATAGAATTCAACTGAGCTTTTACATCAAAGTTTTAATTCAAACCATATTATTATAGTTGTTGCTGCAGGAAGTAATTACATGTATATACTTTACAAGCAATAAATTTGAAGGCTGCCAAGATACATAGTATAAAAACCCAATTAATGTATTTCACTCGAGATGCTAAATATATTGCAAGTAGTCCCTATTTTGAGCAAAACATAAGAGTATAACAGAAACCTAGATAATATTCGCATTCTAAGGAAGAAAACAAATATCACAATCCCAAATTTGACTTTTAAAACCAACTATTTACACATATACTGCAAACTACAAGCTGGATAATTTTAATAATTTCAAATTTGTTAAATTAATACAAATGATACTGTTTTCTATCTATGAAAGCAAACAAATTAATTGTATTATTTTTAGGTTTATGATAATCAACTAAGCATTGCAACTTCAATTATCACAGCAACATTCCAAACCACAACGGTAGTGAGAAAAAAACAAAATTTAAACTGGTATATGGTATTTTTTATAATACAACTATAAATGCAACCACTGGAAAAATAGCAGAGACATTAAAAACAATGCACACAAGTGAAACTACTATGCCAAACTCAAGTGCGAGGAGAATTAGACATGGGTTCAGCTGAGATTAATTATAGAACAGAAAAATGATTTTTACACTACATAGACCATTTGACTGCAGCAATTATCATTCATTATAGTCTGACATGTTCAAAAACAATTATGAAAAACAGAGTTAGCCTTTTTGTCCTTCGAGAAAATCAAGAAGAACAAAGCATGAAACTAGTTTTTTTCCTTGGCAGCGAAACTAAATGTCGACAATGAAACATTGATGAAAAAAAGCTTTGGCATAAGTATGGGTAACCTACACATGTTGTTTCATGATGTTATGGAAACTTCATTTCCCTTTCCAATGTGTCGCCCACCTTCTTCAGGTACTGAAGATAGGGTACACAACTTTTAACAGAAGATAACATAGTAATTTTTGAGTTAAACCTATACTCAAGATTGCTTTCTCAAGAAACACTGTGTTAAACCTCGAGTAAAATCTGATATTCTTCCCACCCACTCAAAAAATTATAAAAAAAGAAAGAGGAAAAAGAAAAAAAAAGAGAGAAACAAGAGTAAAGGAAATTTGACTGAGAAATACGAAACAAATGTTGGGACAAATTACCCATTAGCAAGAATCAGGTGTCCATATAGAAAGCAACTGCATAGAGCCGCTCAACACGATGCAACTGTATGCTGCACATGACCGAACCAGAAATGATATAGCAGGCTCTAGCATCCCATTACAGCACAGTTGTAGACAAAACTACCAGATTGCTTGCGACCAAGCAAGTTCCAATGAGGAGGTCCATCCTTTGGAGCCCATGCATTGATTTCTATAAACCCTTCACCTTGCGCTCTAGGTCCTCCAATAACAATAAGCCGATCACCACATGCCCTAAAAGCCAAACCCCAACCATTCATTGAGTCCGCTTGTTCAGGCAACCTTCCCACCGTTTCCCAAACCTTCCTATTCTTGTCGTACTTCCTGACTTTCATCTCTGAATAATCAGCTGCGTACAGTTCATTATTTACAACTGCAACAAGAGGAGGAGCTTCAGCTGTAACAGGCATCCCACCCTCTGTGGCTGGACGAGTCCTCACAGGCGACATGTTAGGGATTTCGGTCCAAGTTCTTGTCTGTAAATTGTACTCCTCCCCACATGTAAGAACCTTTGATTGACTTCCTCCAACCCCTCCGATTACATAATATTTACCGTCCATAAATACAGCCGAACACAATTTCCGCCGTTTATTCATGTCTGGTAGTACTTCCCAGTTTCCACGCTCTGAATTGTAAAGCTCTGCAACACTCAGTGTTTTACCAGATAAATCACAACCACCAGCTAAAATTGCTAACTCACCCATACTTGCAGACCCAAACAAGCATCTTGGGAAATTCATGGTCATCCCTGATGACCAGGTATTTGTCAATAAACTGTACCTAAATATGACATGGTCTAAATAGACTTTACCAAAAACAAGAAGCTCAGTGCCAACACCAAGTGACTCCTTATCTGAAAACATGAAACATTGATCAGAAGTCATCGTTGGCAAACGCATCCATTTAAGACGAGCAGGATCAAAGGCTTCCCATCCAAGTAGTTGGCATGAAAAATATATCCAGTGTTCAACTACACCATTCTGCCTCCTAAGTCTGTAGAGCAGACCGCTTCGAATCAGATCACGGAAGCTTCGATTTAAGGAAGCTATAGAGCCATAATCAGATCTCGAGGATCGAATCAGGGAACTAATAGAGTTGTCTCGACCAATGCCATGAATTAGAGGGTCTGAATCGGAATAATCACCAGTATCAACAGAATCACTGGATTGGGGGGTTGTTGAGGTCATTGAAAGGTCAAGTAATGTTAAAGTAGAATCGCTGCTATCAGAAGCATCATCTTGTTGCTTAGGAAACTTCCTTGCTTCAGTTTCTTCATCTCCATTAGATTCCAAAGGTCTCTTCCCCTGCTGAATTTCAATCTTGTCGAGTGAGTAGTTCATGCAAACCCAACTGCTGTTTTCCCTTTCGTAGGTTCTTGAATAGCTTCTCGAAACCAGACAAGACCTATCCTCCAACATATCTTCCTGATACAAACCCAAAGGAGCAGATTCTTGATGCCTCAAAACTTCATCTAAATCTTTATCTCCCTCACCGAAATGAACTGCAAATAAGAGGTTGCAAATTCCATATTAACACATAAAATTTTCAAGAATGCCAAAGTAAAAGTCTGATACAAAGAATAACGGCAGAGTACAATACCCATATGAACACATATATATACATATATATATATATATATAACATAGGATATAATCTAGATAGCTCAACTGTATCAAAATGAAAACTTTTTGCAATCAATCAAGCCACACCAATCAAGGAACCACCTTTGTTCAAAACAAATTAACAGATATACGATCAAGATGAAAAATTAAAAATTAAAAAAATTAGTCAAAAGCTTTATCCAAACCAACCAATTCCAAAATAACTTACAAAGTGAGAAAACCCCATATTTAAACTAGCATAAAGATTCAATCTTTACATGAAACAATCAATTTATAATCAAAACCAAGATCTTCCCATCACAAAAAAGGCCTCAAATCAATCAAATTAAAATCTTGAATCAATAAAGTCAAAGTAAATTAAAGCACAGGTAAACCCAAAAAATGAACATTTAAGAAGACAATCAATAGCACCAATCAGATTAGATCTAATCAGCATCCAATAAAAAGACAAGTTGGAAGATTGCACAAAAAAGAAAAGATAGAGAGAGTACTTACCATTACCAGTCAGGGATTGGATAAGAAGATTTACAACAATCTCTCTCTCTCTCTATCTCTCTCTCTACGTGTAATAAATAACTAGTGTGTATACATATAAATCTCTCTCTCTCTGGGCTACTAATTGTATAATACAGTTTATATGGTGTTGAGCTGAAAGAAAAAGAATAAAAGAAAGCCTTCAAAGGGTAGTTGAATTTATAGCAAAGAAATCAAAAGAGAAGCTGAGAGAGAGAGAGAGATTATGAAAAATAAGAAGAGAAATCATGGGAGGAAGGAGAGATGAAAGAGAGGGCCTTTATTTCTTCTCTCCCCTTTAAAAATATAATTAACTAGTAATATAATCATGTTTCTTTATATACATAATAATAATATTATTATTATTATGTAAGTATAGTGATTAGCTGTATGTATATAAAGGAGGAGGAGAGGGGGGAGAGATATGTATATGTTTATATAGTATATATAGGGAGAAGGTGGTGGTGGAGGTGGTGGTGAGGGAGTGGGAGAAGGAAGGAAGGGGAGAGGAGGAGGGTGGGTCCCATTTCCAGCTTTGTTACTTTTGGAGGTTTATTAAGCCCCCCTGTTTACCTGTTATAGCCGGTTCTTACACGTGTTCCCGCCGCTAATTATAAAAACTAATCTTTATCCTACTCTCTAATCCCCTCCGTTCCTAAAAGATTTTCCTGTTTGTTTTATCCTGTTTGTTTTATCACGTTTGCCAACGCACACTTTTGATCGTTAATATTTTCAATTTCGTGTTAGTTTTAAATATAAAAACTTCACTGTATTAAAGTACTCACAAATACGAATCAAACAAGATCACTCATGACTATATTTTATCTTACAAATTATGCGTAAATTAGTAGTCAAACGCTTACAATGAACAGGAACAAAAGTCAAAACAGGAAAATGTTTCCGAAACAGAGGGAGTATATAAATGGTTTTAAAAATCTTCGATTTAGTCGATTAATTTCTGATTAACCGTCTGTAAGGTAACTAGTCGATTATTGAAATCCGATTAATCCTGTAAATTTATTTAAAATGATATGTTTAATTGAAAATTAGATTAATATATTAAATATTATTATTATATCCGATTAATCCTCGATTATCCAATTAATCTTAAAGTGGTATCTCAACCGATTTATACCGATTACCGGTTTTTACAACCATGAATATATACAGTTAAATCTTGATAAATGAATATGTTTGGGATTGGAAAATTTTATTCATTAATCGTGATTATTCATTTATTAAGATAAAAATATACTATCTTTATTATATCGGGATCGAAAAAAAATATTTATTTGATAAGATTATTCGTTTATCGAATATTTATTTATCGAGGTTCTATTGTACACACATTCTTCTGATTTAATTTATTTTCTTTTTATTTGTTGTTTATTAATTTATTGTTAATATTACTTATTTCTTTATTTTTTTAGTCAATAGCATCTCAAGGATGCACACCCCTTACCAATTTTAGGGATTTTCTTCCAAAAAACACTCTCCAACCACTTCTTCCCTTCCCAATATATTTTAGGGGAGAGAATCCCAATATATTTTAGGGAGAGAAAATAGATCCCTACATGTGAGAATCCAAATATCAGCCCCTATCTTTCTCCACATCATCTGCTCCCCTTCCCATTAGTTGATTTATTTAAATTTCAAACTTTTAAATTTTAAAAATTAAACTTTTTTTAATCAAGTTACTTGTTTTTCACTTTCGGTGGAAAGTTAAGTCCTCTCTTTCTCTCTGCTTGCTCTCGTCTCAGGCTTAGTCGGTCTCCTCCGGCGGTGGTTTATCCACCGGCCGGAGGCCTTTTTCTTGCTTTCTTCTTAATAAAATTCCTTCCATTGTGAGGATTGCTAGTGTTTGGATTGCCCATCTTTTTATTGGGTTTATTTCTCTCCTTGTGAGAGTTTGTTTTTCTCTCCTTTTGTGAGAGTTTGTTTTTCTCTCCTTGTGAGAGTATGTTTGGTTCGGTTGGTTTGTCAGATCTGCTGAAAATGATTTTGCTGATGTTTTGGAGGATCTGGAAAGTCCACATCAAAGCTGGGACGCTGACGATTATTGCAAGAGCTCACCACTCACAACCAAAGATTGTTCATCATCTTTTGGGGGTTTTTACTTTCGGCAAGTCTATAGCTGTTAACCGGCATGTAGATAGCTAGGGTATTACCCATCCTTGGGAGGTTCCTATTTTCGGCATGTCTATAGCTGGTATCCGGCATGTAGATAGCTGGAGTGGAATTCCAACTGAGGCTTTTGAACACTGGGGTATCAACGGATCTTACGTGACGTGGTCAATTGTAACACTGCTGCTCTCAGGGATGTTGGCACAGCTTAGATCATTTCGGATGTCTTCGAATTCATTTTTAGATTCAAGAACTTTTAAGTTCAATTTGTTAAACGATGAGAAAACAATTTATTTGTTTTTCAACCTCGTCGTATCGACAGTCGGGGGTTTGTCCCACTGTTTTATATTGTATTGGTTTGATTTATGAATATATCCTCCTGCATTTCGTCAAAAAAAAAAATTAAACTTTTAAAATAAAGGGTATCTATATAAGGATTATCATTGAAATGAAATATCATTTTGATTTCCTATATTATTAATAATCCTTATTTTAGGGGTTAAGCAAATAATGTATCCTTGAAGATGCTCAGTATTAAAGAAAGAAATATGTGGGCATAACCGAAATACAAATACAAATGATATAAATAAGTGACCATTACGCGTGGAAGAAAATTCTTGTTACTATTTAGTAAAAAAAAATAATAATAATAATAATTCTTGTTACTCCCTCCGTCCCGTTAATATTGGTCGTCACAATTCTATATTTGCTTGTCCCAAAATTATTGTCCACAATTCCTTAATAAAGTAAATTATGTGTCAAATTTGTTAAGTTTCATAAATATATTAATAATTTTGAATAAATATGATAATTTTAACTTGATCACTAAATAAATGAATTTTAAATGGTGACCAATATTAGGGAAACCGAGGATTACTATCTTTCACTAATACGGACTACGGAGTACTATACATGGTAAACGTATAACAGATTAACAGAGAAGATACAACAACTCCAGTAAATCAGCAATCACGATTACTAACGTGATTAAAATGATTTGTTTCTTATCTTATTTATTTAATCACTAGTTTATAATCCGTGCAACGCACGATTCCTTTTTTAATATTTATAATTATAAATTTTTTCTAAAATTTTATATATTATTAATTTATACATCAAATTGTTGTTAATATTTCTTTTTTAATCGAATGTGAAAGATTTTACACATTCGATTTAATATTTATACTCTATCTTAAATTCTTAAAATTTGATTTGAACTATTTTACAGTCCACGTGAAATTAACAAAATAATCTTTAATTTAGTAATGGTCTAACAATTATTTTCCAATTAAATCTACGCAGAAACAAAAGAGAAAAGAAATTGACGATGTTTTATGTTGAAAATTCTATTCGATTCATGAATTCTATTTATAGTTCGTTTTGATTATCAAAATACCTTTATTATTATTTGAAGATTGTTTTACTAACAACCAAATAAAATTTTAATAATAAGTGTAGGAGAGATTTTTTCCAAAACTTTGATAATCGGTAGTCTGGTACTCCGTACGACAAAATAAATAAGAAATATTAGATCTTATAATAAATATATAAAAACTGTTGGATCTAACATAAAAAAATATATAATATTTTAATATGTTATTAACTAAAAAAATATTTATATTGAAATAAGAAAAGGTGTATGTCAATGATTTAAATCATATATGATTAGGTTTTCTACATTGAATAGATCATTCGTTATTATATTTTCTCTTAAGATTCTGAGTGTTTACATTTGAATAATAATTATTAAATCATCACTAAATTGAAGATAATTTTATTAGTTTCGCGTGGATTGTAAAATCATCCAAATCTGATTTTTAAATCTCAAGATAGGGGCCAAATAATAAATATGAATTTTTTTAATATTAATAAAAAATACTCCGTAAATAAAATTCAATTCTAATACGAACTTTTTAATTATATCCTTTTCAGATTATGATTTTTTTTTAAAATTTAATTCTAATACAACCTTTTTTTAATTATATATTTTTTAGATTCAATTCCAATGCAATCTTTTTTTAATTATAATTTTCTTTCTAAAATTCACTTCTAATGCAACCTTTTCTAATTATATCCATTTTAGATTATAATTTTTTCTTTTAATATGATGTAATATTGATCGTCTATTTTTAAAAATATTTGATTCAACGATTAAGATTATTTTGATAGTACGGTGACGAAAATTATGAATAAGTATTATATATAAGGATATAATTAATGATTTATAATTTGGTGTATGGAACGGACCTATTTGAAATCTTAGGTTGTTTATAAGTTTAATCAAATGGGATTAATTTTACAATCACATGAAAAATTGCATTAATTTTATTATTTAAAAACGCATAAAAGGAGAGAGACAAGTTGTACATTGAAACAATATCTATATATATTATAATGGCTGGAGATCGAAAATGCACCAGAACAGTTCTAGGTATTTTTCTTGAATTTTCGTTTTTTTTATTTTTTTACTAAAATTATTTTCTTGCATTAAATAGCTATTAATGACATTTTAATTAGTCATTAATTACACCTATTAAACATATATTAAATTTACTCTATTTAATTTGTTTAAAAATTAGCAAACTTTAGTTGAACATTATAGTTATTTTTTCAATATTAAATATTAATTATATATAGTTATGTTTATTTTTAGTTAAAATAACGAATAACAATTGTTTGTATTGGGTTATTTTTTATTACCTATTCAAGATCACTGTAATTTCTTTTCGGATGATTATACGGTACACGACCTTAACTTCTCAAGCAATTTTTATTATCAATAATTGTGAAAATCGTAATAAATTATGGAAGTACAAGATATTTATTTAATATCTGGAATTGTATACAAACAGTACAGATAGATTTTCAATTTTGCACATGAATAAATAATACATGAGTTATGATCAAATCGATTAAATTTAACAAATCCAGTCATTTATCGGAAGATAAAATTGATAAAAAAGCTATACACCCATTGTTTCGTTATATTGTATTGAAATAATTTTTTATTGTAATTAAACAAATTCTTATACTATTATTGAATATGTATATTATGAGAGGGCTATCGGTTTTAAAAAACATTATTAACCAACTTCTCAAATATCTATCTATATATATTATAATGCCTGGAGATCAGAAATGCACCAGAACAGTTCAAGGTATTTTTCTTGAATTTTCGTTTTTTTGATTTTTTTTTTTATTAAAATTATTTTATTGCATTAAATAGCTATTAATGACATTTTAATTAGTCATTAATTACACCTATTAAACATATATTAAATTTACTATATTTAATTTATTTAAAAATTAGCAAACTTTAGTTGAACATTATAGTTATTTTTTCAATATTAAATATTAATTATATATAGTTATGTTTATTTTTAGTTAAAATGACGAATAACAATTGTTTGTATTGCGTTATTTTTTATTCCCTATTCAAGATCACTGTAATTTCTTTTCGGATTATTATACGGTACACGACCTTAACTTCTCAAGCAATTTTTATTATCAATAATTGTGAAAATCGTAATAAATTATGGAAGTACAAGATATTTATTTAATATCTGGAATTGTATACAAACAGTACAGATAGATTTTCAATTTTGCACATGAATAAATAATACATGAGTTATGATCAAATCAATTAAATTTAACAAATCCAGTCATTTATCGGAAGATAAAATTGATAAAAAAACCTATACACCCATTGTTTCGTTATATTGTGTTGAAATAATTTTTTATTGTAATTAAACAAATTATTATAATATTATTGAATATGTATATTATGAGAGGGCTATCGGTTTTAAAAAACATTATTAACCAACTTCTCAAATATCTATCTACATATCTATATATATTATAATGCCTGGAGATCGGAAATGCACCAGAACAGTTCAAGGTATTTTTCTTGAATTTTCGTTTTTTTATTTTTTTTTTTATTAAAATTCTTTTCTTGCATTAAATAGCTATTAATGACATTTAAATTAGTTAGTCATTTTCTTGTAAAAAACATTATTAACCAACTTCTCAAATAATCTTTATTATCAATGATTGTGGAATCGTAGTAAATTATGGAAGTACATGGATCTTTACTTAATATCTGAAATTTGTAAACAAATCATGCGCATACACACATGAGTTATGACCAAACTAATTAAATTGAACAAACTCAACCATTTTATCGGAAGATTAAATCGATAAAAAAATTATATGCCCATTGTTTCATTATATTGTGTCAAAATATATTAATATTCAAATTAAATAAATTCTTAAATTATTATTGAACATGTATATTATGAGAGGGGTGTCGGTTTTAAAAAATGTTATTAAGTTGTATTCAATATTTGTAACTTTTGATTGTATATATTATGTTCATAATGTAATTTTTATTTTTATATGTTTGTGATGTTTTTAAAATTATCAAAATTTTAGATATATATAATGAAAATATTTTTCCAATTAATAATTCATGTAAATTATTTTTAAATTAATTTTTAATAGAAAATTCATAAGAGATCAATCAATTTTTAAGAATAATAGAAATTAATTTATCTATTACAGTACTTTTATATAAAAATTTATTATAATAGCAGGAAACTTGAGAGACTTGCACTCAGAAGCTTCAAAATATTTTTCTTGAATTTTCACATTTTTATTTTTTATTAAAATAATTTTCTTGCATTTAATGAATAATTAATTATACATATTAAATATATATTAAATACACTTTATTTCATATTTAATATAAAAGTTTAACAATTTTATTAGAACATTATTATTATTATTATTTTGTTATAAAATATTAATGATTTATATAAAAATACCATTATTTTAAGGTAAAACAAGAAAATAAAATAATTTTTATCATCATTTCTAATCCTTATTCTAAATCATTGCAAATTTTTTGGCAATAATTAATAGACGATTTTAACTTTTCGATAAATTCGTAATCAATGATCGTGAGAATCATGATAAGATATATAAGTATATATATTTTTCGATTAACATCCACAATTTAAATAAAAGTAATATCGTAGAATTTACATTTATACCTGAACAAATTATACACGGGGTGTGACCAACTCGATTAAATTGAATCAAGTGGACCTTTTTTTCATCAATTAAATCAATAAAAAAATTACCCATTCGTTGTTTGATTATTTTGTGTTGGAAAAATTAATATTCTAATTAAACACATTCTTATACTATTACTAATCAATTAATCATGCATGTATGTTATGAGATGGGAGACGGTGTTTAAAATCATTAATTAGTTATCTTTAATATTTACAAATTTTTATTATAGGAATTATGTTGACATTGTAGTTTGGTATGGAAAAAAGTAAAAGATGTTTAAGGAGTTGATTTTTGCTATTTTAAACAAATTCTCACTTTTTGAGCATTAAGTAAGGGTGTTATAAAACGAGCATCGACTTTAAAAATAATTATATGTACAAATTTATTATAAAATTTAATATAAGAATATTTGAATATGTGAGTATCACTTTGATGTGTCAATGAATTTAATTTTAATGTTACAAACAAAACAGTTCTTATAAAATGTTCTGAAAAATTAATTAAATATAGAGATACGGGTGTCGGATCACTCCAAAAAAACATGAAGCATGACTTACAAGTTACAATATGTTGGGATTTATGGGTGATGGAATAGACAACTTAACTAGTTTTATTGGTATACTTAGTTTTTACTAAGTAGAACATACTGTCATAGCCTGAAATGTATTCTTGTAATTTAAATAAATACTGTCATGTAATAAGTGTAATTCTTGGAAGAAGTTCGATTTTGTTCAAGCCTCAAGAAATACATAAGTTCGACAGAAGGAATAAAAGTTACTGTCAAGCCCTGACAGTAAGGTTACAAGGAAACAACATGTTGCCTAGGTCGACAGCAAGTTTCACGGAGTCGACAGCAAGTTTCAACTTGACAGCAACATTGGCGGAGATTCTGATGACAGCAACTTTGATATATAGTTTGCGACAGTAAGTTTGGAATTCTTGACAGCAATCTCTGCGGGAAATACATGCTGTCAATCAAAGCACAATTCTTGACAGTAATCTCTGCGGGAAAAACATGCTGTCAATCAAAGCACAATTCTTGACAGCAATCTCTGCGGGAAAAACATGCTGTCAATCAAAGCACAATTCTTGACAGCAATCTCTGCGAGAAATACATGCTGTCAATCAAAGCACAATCCTTGACAGTAATATCTGCGGGAAATTCATACTGTCATTCTGTCAACCAAAGCATAATCCATTGACAGCAAACTTGTGGCAAACACACTGTCATATAGAATCAACTTGATTTAGGAATTTTCTAAGTCAAATTAAGCGACAGAGTACATGTTCAAAAGAAGCAGGCGTGTTGTAATATTCAACCTTTACAGCAAGCTTGGAAAGTCTATAACTGAAGCTCGAGAGATCACATGGAACAACCTGTAAAGTCTAGAGCAGATAAAATTTAATATGGCTAGATCTGGGTGGCTCAAATGTGGAAAGTATCTTAAAGTTACTTTGTGATGATCACATGGGAATAAATCATGGAAGAATGAGCTGCAAAAGGAATATAACAGCAACTCAACAACCCATGTTGATAGTGGTAGTACAGTAGACTATCACACTATAAATAGAGCATTCTATTTATACAACAATAAGAACTCAACAACTGTAATCTCTTGAGTATTTGTAGCTTGAGAATTATTTTGTTCTCAAGGTTGTAGCAAAACTTTGCAAAATAAATAAAACAATTATTTTGTGAAACATCTTGTTAAATATTACTTGTGATTGCATTTCTTCTACTAGTAAATTACAAACTCTATTTAAGTTGTTGAAATAGTTTTTGAAATTTATTAGTATTGCATTCAACCCCCCTTCTGCAATACATTCCGGGACCAACACAATATGCATTTGAATTCTATTTTTTTTCGTCATAAAACCAAATATATCGACAAGTGAAATCAATCACACCTCTTATCACATTTACATTCTAATTCTTTTCATCGTACAATCAATTTTACTAACAAATAATTTAATAACAAATTAAGCAATCACGTCTTTTATGATGTCATCGACAATAGAAAAGATTCACAAATGTTATTTTTACTTATTCAATGTCAAACTTTGCAAATGTTTGTCAATATTGGATTTTAAAAACATTTTTTATGTGACAAAATATCTTCAAAATTATTATTATTATTATTATTATTATTATTATTCAAGAATTTAACTGAAACATGTTTTTTTTCACCTAATCCTTTTTCTCTTTAATTTTTAAACATTCAAATTTAATTACATTTCACATAATTTTAAATTTATCATATTAATTTTCAAATAATAAAATTTAACAAACAATAATATTATGTGTATAATTTTTAAAAATATTTTCGTGTCGCGCGTAGCGCGACTTTGTTACCTAGTATATTATAATGCCTGGAGATCAGAAATGCACCAGAACAGTTCAAGGTATTTTTCTTGAATTTTCGTTTTTTTGATTTTTTTTATTAAAATTCTTTTCTTGCATTAAATAGCTATTAATGACATTTTAATTAGTCATTAATTACACCTATTAAATATATATTAAATTTACTATATTTAATTTGTTTAAAATTAGCAAACTTTAGTTGAACATTATAGTTATTTTTTCAATATTAAATATTAATTATATATAGTTATGTTTATTTTTAGTTAAAATAACGAATAACAATTGTTTGTATTGCGTTATTTTTTATTCCCTATTCAAGATCACTGTAATTTCTTTTCGGATGATTATACGGTACACGACCTTAACTTCTCAAGCAATTTTTATTATCAATAATTGTGAAAATCGTAATAAATTATGGAAGTACAAGATATTTATTTAATATCTGAAATTGTATACAAACAGTACAGATAGATTTTCAATTTTGCACATGAATAAATAATACATGAGTTATGATCAAATCGATTAAATTTAACAAATCCAGTCATTTATCGGAAGATAAAATTGATAAAAAAGCTATACACCCATTGTTTCGTTATATTGTGTTAAAATATTTTTTATTGTAATTAAACAAATTCTTATACTATTATTGAATATGTATATTATGAGAGGGATATCGGTTTTAAAAAACATTATTAATTTACTCAAAAAAAAAAAACAAAACATTATTAACCAACTTCTCAAATATCTATACATATTATAATGCCTGGAGATCAGAAATGCACCAGAATAGTTCAAGGTATTTTTCTTTAACTTTCTTTTTTTTGATTTTTTTTATTAAAATTCTTTTCTCGCATTAAATAGATATTAATGACATTTTAATTAGTCATTAATTATACATATTAAACATATATTAAATTTAATATATTTAATTTGTTTAAAAATTAGCAAAGTTTAGTTGAACATTATAGTTATTTTTTCAATATTAAATATTAATTATATATAGTTATGTTTATTTTTAGTTAAAATGACGAATAACAATTGTTCGTATTGCGTTATTTTTTATTCCCTATTCAAGATCACTATAATTTTTTTTCGGATGATTATACGGTACACGACCTTAACTTCTCAATGAATTTTTATTATCAATAATTGTGAAAATCGTAATAAATTATGGAAGTACAAGATATTTATTTAATATATGAAATTGTATACAAACAGTACAGATAGATTTTCAATTTTGCACATGAATAAATAATACATGAGTTATGATCAAATCGATTAAATTTAACAAATCCAGTCATTTATCAGAAGATAAAATTGATAAAAAAAGCTATACACCCATTGTTTCGTTATATTGTGTTGAAATAATTTTTTATTGTAATTAAACAAATTCTTATACTATTATTGAATATGTATATTATGAGTGGGCTATCGGTTTTAAAAAACATTATTAACCAACTTCTCAAATATCTGAAATTTGTAAACAAATCATGCGCATACACACATGAGTTATGACCAAACTAATTAAATTGAATAAACTCAACCAATTTATCGGAATATTAAATTGATAAAAAAATTATATGCCCATTGTTTCATTATAATGTGTCAAAATAAATTAATATTCAAATTAAATAAATTCTTAAACTACTATTGAACACATATATATTATGAGAGGGGTGTCGGTTTTAAAAAATATTATTAAGTTGTATTCAATATTTGTAACTTTTGATTGTAAATATTACGTTCATATTGTAATTTTTATTTTTATATGTTGGTGATGTTTTTAAGATTATCAAAATTTTAGATATATAAAATGAAAATATTTTTCCAATTAATAATTCATGTAAATTATTTTTAAATTAATTTTTAATAGAAAATTCATAAGAGACCAATCAATTTTTAAGAATAATAGAAATTAATTTATCTATTACAGTACTTTTATATAAAAAATTATTATAATATCAGGAAACTGGATAGACTTGCACTCAGAAGCTTCAAAATATTTTTCTTGAATTTTCACATTTTTATTTTTTATTAAAATAATTTTCTTGCATTTAATTAATAATTAATTATACCTATTAAATAAATATTAAACACACTTTATTTCCTATTTAATATAAAAGTTTAACAATTTTATTAGAACATTATTATTATTTTAATATTAATGATTTAAATAAAATACCATTATTTTAAGGTAAAACAAAAAAATGAAATAATTTTTATCGTCATTTCTAATCCTTATTCAAAATCATTGCAAATTTTTTGGCAATAATTAATAGACGATTTTAACATTTTGATTAATTCGTAATCAATGATCGTGAGAATCATGATAAGATACATAAGTATATATATTTTTCGATTAACATCCACAATTTAAATAAAATTAATATCGTAGAATTTACATTTATACCAGAACAAATTATACACGGAGTGTGACCAACTCGATTAAATTGAATCAAGTGGACCCTTTTTTTCGTCAATTAAATCAATAAAAAAAATTACCCATTCGTTGTTTGATTATTTTGTGTTGGAAAAGTTAATATTCTAATTAAACACATTCTTATACTATTACTAATCAATTAATCATGCATGTATGTTATGAGATGGGAGACGGTGTTTAAAATCGTTAATTAGTTATATTTAATATTTACAAATTTTTATTATAGGAATTATGTTGACATTGTAGTTTGGTATGGAAAAAAGTAAAAGGTGTTTAAGGAGTTGATTTTTGCTATTTTAAACAAATTCTCACTTTTTGAGCATTAAGTAAGGGTGTTATAAAATGAACATCGGCTTTAAAAACAATTATATGTACAAATTTATTATAAAATTTAATAAAAAAATATTAGAATATGTGAGTATCACTTTGATGTGTCCATGAATTTAATTTTAATGTTACAAACAAAATAGTTCTTATAAAATGCTCTGAAAAATTAATTAAATGTAGGGATACGGGTGTCGGATCACTTCAAAAAAACATGAAGCATGACTTACAATATGCATTTGAATTCTGCTTTTTTCGTCATAAAACCAAATATATCGACAAGTGAAATCAATCACACCTCTTATCACATTTACATTCTAATTCTTTTCATCGTACAATCAATTTTACTAACAAATAATTTAATAACAAATTAAGCAATCACGTCTTTTATGATGTCATCGACAATAGAAAAGATTCACAAATGTTATTTTTACTTATTCAATGTCAAACTTTGCAAATGTTTGTCAATATTGGATTTCAAAAGCATTTTTTATGCGACAAAATAGGTTCGTCAATATCTTCAAAATTATTATTATTATTAATATTCAAGAATTTAACTGAAACATGTTTTTTTTCACCTAACTCTTTTCTCTTTAATTTTTAAACATTCAAATTTAATTACATTTCACATAATTTTTAATTTATCATATTAACTTTCAAATAATAAAATTTAACAAACAATAATGTTATATGTATAGTTTTAAAAAATATTTTCGTGCCGCGCGTAGCGTGGCTTTATTACCTAGTTCTATGTAAATTTGAGCGGTTTGGCTAGGGCTTTGAATTAGATATTGATTTAAGATTAAAAAATTTTAAAGTTAAAATTGGTAGTAAAAAAAAATTAAATGATTTATTTTATTTTGATTATTTCATTTGATAAAAATTAAAATAATCAATTTAATACACAAATTATCAAAGTTAGTTTAATATTTATCTTTTTAATAATTCATAAATTTTTTATAATATACAATTATTCAATAAAATATTTACTTAAAAATTTTCACTTTTATTTATCACTTTAAACAATTTTAAAGAATTGAGAGCATTTAGATATGATTTTATGACTTGGCCAATGATATTATTTACTCGTTTTCAATACCTTGTCCTAATTAATATGTCAATTAATTTGTACAGTTACTTGATTATATAGTAACTAGCGTAAAAACTCGTGCGAGGCATGGGTCGTTATTTTAAATTGTATTTTTAAACTAAATTGTGCATGATCAATGTCTTTCAAAGTACTTCATGTGATTAATTAATGGAATTTTGCTTGTTAATGGCACATATGCGATTATTGTGTACTTATTTAAGTATGTTCAAGTTTGTAATTTGAAAATTAATATGAGTAATATTGATAGTAGTCATGTTAATTTTTCTTTTTATGAGTCATATAATAGAATTCGAGTGTTTTATAGACATCGTCTAATTAAGAGGATTTTTCAGAACACTTACAATATTAAAATGTTCTTCCACTTCTTTGAAAATGATACATCCATTTAGTTCGATCTTCAATAATATTCAAGATACAAACTAAATAGGCTTCAAGATATTGCATTATGCGAATGTAGGTTTTACTCTTTATATTAATCAAAAACTTCGTAAATCTTCAAATATTCTACTCAGGCCTTACGCTTTCACTTAAAACTATCTTTCCAACTCTTCATCTATTTTCTTCTAATTTCTTCATTTTAAGCATCCTTTGTCCTTTACTATTCCTCTGTCCTCTAGACTTGTAAAACACCAGATAATTCTAATTGACTGAATAAATATATCTTGTGTAACTACAAGCTTATCACACTCTAGAATATTTTTTCGTACTTTTATCATCATAAGTTAAAGTTGCTCATATGCCTTATGTTCGTGCTTTAACAATGAATTAATCATTTCTTTTTTCAAATACAGTTTCATCCAAAGATCCTAATTAGAGTGAACAGATAGACCAAAGACTTGAATGAGTTTGTTGTTTCTCTTAGCGAATTACGAGCCTCTAGCTAGCTTTACTTATTTTCTAAAATTTATTTTAATTTTTTAATTGATATTTTAATTATTTAAAAAAAATCAAAATTTTTACCTTTAATCAATTGTGTCTTGGTAAATAAATATTTGATAAATCAATAAATTCGTCAAATAAATAATTTGTATAGTTCTATATATTGACATCGATAGAGAATAATATTAATAAATGATATAACATAATATACTATAATCCGAATCAATAAATGTAAAAATAAAATATAGCCAAGAATTGTTATTATGTTGATTATTATTATTATTATTATTATTTTAAAGTTTAATTTAGCTCCAAATTTATTTACAAATGTATTACTATTAAGACATTCACATATTACGTGTATTATTTATAAACACATGTGACATTGTGGCGTAGTGGCAAGAGCATGCATAAGTTACTTGATAGATACCCATGAACAACACTTTTTTTAATAAAAATGTGTTGGTGTTTTAGCTAAGTTTAATTTAGCTCCATAGTTATTTACAAATGTATTACTCTTAAACGACATTGACTTATTATGTGTATGGTTTGAAAACACATGTGACATTGTAGCATAGTGGTAAGAGCATGCCTAAGTTATTTGATAGACTCAAGTTCGATTCCCATGAACAACACATTTTTTTAATAAATATTAAACATGAGGGCAAATTGGTATTTTCATGTGCATTAAAAAATCTCACATTTTCTTCTTATGTTGGCCTATTATATTAACTTTCGAGTTAAAAAGTAAATCAGTCAAATCAAAGAGATAACATTTGACAAAAAAATCAAAGGGATAATAACCATCGTTCATAATTTAAGAGAGAAGATATTCTATTTGGGAAAGAGAAGTGACAAAATTCTAATATAAATGAAATTGAAGAAAATAAAATAATAATATAGAAGTCATGTGAAATCTTACCTCAAACCTCATGACTTTTCACATTAGATCTCTAGTTATATTTTAAGTTAAAAGTCATAAAAAGTCGTTAAATGTAATTGTCATTGCAAATTCATGACTTTTTGAATAACAGTCTACTTTTAAAGAGTTGTTAAAAGTTTAAATTGAATAACACCATATATTGAAATAATTTTGTAAATAAAAATATGATAATTAAAAATATGATAAACGATAAGATTTTGATTTGTCGAACGTTTTTAGGGTGAAAAACCAAAATGCCTTCAATTTAATTCCAATCGCCCAAAATGCCTGCAGATCCGTCCAAAATACCCACGAAATACGCATTTAGGTCATGTGTTGGGGGTATACGCATTTCCCAAATACGTGGAGCATGTAAATTGAAAATCTGCACTGGTGAAAGTAGTTGGAATACACAATTGTAAAATAGGTATTGTGAAATACGTATCTTCAAGATGCGTACTGCAATTACTGTTCATCTTCTACAACCCGTTGCGCTGGAGCTTTTTTTTCGTAAAAAATTCGACGAATCTGTTCACCACCATCCAAGCTTCTTTCACTAACATACCATCCATCATTCGAATCGTATTCCCCCCCCCCCTCTACAACCTTATACCCCCAAAATAAATCTTTTTTTTTCAATTCATTTTTCAAGCAGCCTATACACGTCCTTACACGGCCGAAAATCAAGAAATAAAGATGGCAAAAGGGAGAGGGGTGTCTGGTCATCATTTTTATGTGCTCCGATTTGGTGGAGGTTGTCGGAGGGTGACGAACGAAGGAAGGGGACGGTGGAGGCGATTTTGAGCTCCACTGAGACGACGACTGATTTATGAGGTAATGACGTCAACTGACGTCATTACGCATTCCACATATGCGCAACCCTCGAAACGCATTTCCTAAATGCGTATCCCACTATACGCATGAACACCATGCGTTTGTGGGTAAAAAAGATGGGCGGAGACTTGAATATAGGCATTTTGGGCAGCTTCTACACAAAAGTAGTGTAGTTTGGTCATTTTTTCATGTGTTTTTATAGTTATTTTGTAATATTGTATGCCAATTTTTTAAACCAAATATTTTATATTTTTGCTTAGGTTTCATAAAATTAATTGGGATAAATATTCATACGATAATAATCACATGAATACTTATGATTGTTAAATTATTAATTTAGTTTTCAATTGCGTGAAATGAATTTATCAAATTGAACATTTGAGTATAATATAAATTATTATCTTAGTAAATTATCCGTATGTAATAGAGCATATGTAAACTCATTAATTTTGTTGTAAAAAATTTGATCGTATATGTAAGACTATATTTTGAGACATAACAAAATCTCTTAATATTGAGTAAAAGTCATCCTTATGCTTGTCTCAATCATTTTTTCTAACCATATATATTTATACATTTTTAAACTTAAATGTTTAGTTTTAGTCTAATGTTATTACACAATACATAAGTTCAATAAAATGGGTAAATTGAAATATTTTTTATATTATAATTTTGAATTATTTTTTAACTTAAATATAAATTTTTCAAAATATTTATATCGATGCAAATATGACAATCTTAATGACTTGTGCATGTACATGAATTCTAAAATCAATTGATCAATATATTATATAAAAATTAAAATGTACCATAATTTATATTCGAGTTATAATCTAATTGATCGTTTTAAATAATTATTGTAATATTTAATATATCTTTTTTGATTTAATTTGCATGCCAATTATAGTATTTATTTATATATCACATAGAACATAGTTTTAAAATTTTCATCTTTTTAACATAATTTTAATTATTTTTCGTATATATTTAAATATTTATATGACTCACATATTTAAATCGTTGAAAGTTTAAATGATTGGTCGACCAAAACCCTCAAATATGACTCAAATATTCAAAATTTTAAATACCTAAAAAGTTATGTGAAGCAATTATTAATTATTTTTTGATTTGATAACTAAAATTTACATATTATTTAAAATCAACTCCTATTTGTTATGTAAATAATTTAATATCTACAAAGATACGCATGTAAATAATTTTTTTTTTCTTTTTGGACTCGGTTGCATTATGAATAATCTATATTTTCCCCTATATTAATTATTTAAAATGGCAAAAGAGAATTGTAGAGTATGTTCAATCGATTAAAATATTTTTTATAACCTTTTCTGTCCAATATTCTAGAAATAATATGAACCAACATTCATTTACTCAAAAAAAAAAAGATAATGAGACAAAAAGAGAAAAGAGGTGGTTTATCATATATGATTTTTAAACAAAACTTAAAATCAACCATAGCATAATTGGTTAAGGCATGCGTTTGGGAGTTAAAGGATAGTGGTTCGAATCCCCATACAAACACAATTTCCTCATTTTTCACACAATTATCAAAAGATGACATTTTTGTGATTTTTTAAAAAACAGGGATAAAATCGTAATTTCACACCCATTAAAATGGCAATTTTTGCCCTTGTGTTGAAGTTTAATATAGAGTAATAGATAGATATATTACATATTACGAAATTAAAGTTTGTACATTTTTTTTAAAAACGTTTAGATAATACCATTCATAATTGTTGATAATTCATGGCATTCACATTAATTATTCAGAAATAATTCAGAAATTAATTGATTAAAAAATTTTAATCACTCAAAAAATATGATATTTGTCAAATGTTACCTTGCTCGTTTTCAGTAGCTCGTCTTAATTAACGTGTTAATTAATTTGTACATTTACTAGATTAGCCGTTTTAGTTTGATTTTAATTCTATTTTTTGTTATGAAGAAACTGTTAATTTAAATTAGATTCAAACTAATATTGTTGAGGAAACTTTCTCAAGATTAACTTTTAGGATGTACAAATTTTTACTGCATGAGCGTTTTTATTATTTAATAATTTACATATTTTTCTTTCTATTTTATATTATTTTAATAAAATAGTTTATAATAATATATTTTGTTTTGTAGTTTAATATATTATATACGGAATTCTAACTCTAAACTTTTTTTAGTATTTGGATATTAACATATTGAATATTTAATATTTGGGTCTAACAATTATCATATATTCAATGTAAAAATATCTAATGATTATACGTTGTTCTTTTATTAGTTAATCAAACTACAAATTAAAAATATCTTAAGTTTATTTATTACTATGTATTAGTATTAGTATAAAATAGTTTATAATAATATATGATTATTGATCTAGTTTATCAATAGTTTATAATAGTATATGATTATTGTTCTGGTTTATCAAAACTATAAACTATATTTAGTATTGGTATAGATTTGGAATATTTTAAATTAAAGTAAATTGCAGAATAGTGGTTGAGTTTTGTATACTTTTATATTTTGATGGCCGAAATTTAAAATTTACATTAGATTGATCAAACAACCTTTTACATTTCAGAATGGTGATTAACGACCAACTTTTTTAAAAAAATCTTCTAAATTATCACTACTTTGTTGGGCCGCGAGTGAGCCATAACTCCACAATAATATGATATTGTCCGCTTTGGGCCGAGTCCGCACGAATTTGTTTTTGGGCACATCCCAAAAGGCCTCATACAAATGGAGTTAATTTGGCTACTTAAATACAAGATAATTTTCTCTTGTCTCTTCGATGTGGTACTTGGGTTGACACCACCCAACAATCCTCCCCTCAAACCAAGAACCACATAACCCGTGGTCTTACACCTGCGATTAATCTGTCTACATCTTGCACCGCCACGATTCACCTCGCAGAATCCGCCGCCTGAACCCTTTTCAGGAAGACTTTCGACACAAGGAACCCAATAGATCTCCAATCGCCACCAAAGGGAACCTCCCACATCGAACAACCGCAACCCATTACCCCAAAATCCAATTACCGAACCATGGGCTCTGATACCACTTGTCGGGCCGCGAGCAAGCCATAACTCCACATTAGTACGATATTGTCCGCTTTGGACCGAGCCCGCACGGTTTTGTTTTTAGGCACATCCCAAAAGGACTCATACTAATGGAGTTAATTTGGCTACTTAAATACAAGAGAATTTTCTCTTGTCTCTTCGATGTGGTACTTGGGTTGACACCACCCAACATACTTAACTCCTAAATAATGGGCTTCATTACATTTTGATTATATTTTATCTGAAACATTAATGAGAGGCTATAACTAGGATAACACTACGTTGTTGTGACAGCCCCAAATCCGGGGTCATAAATCTGGGCCATCACGGACCAATTTCCATTCAATATCAATATCCCTTGGGTCTTTTTTTTTTTTTTTAATTAATACATATGCAATTGACCCCGCAATAATACACACACACCAGTCATATGCTCAGAGAACAACATTTATCACAATAAAAGTTTAAAGTTAACAGTTATTACAACCCAGGCTCACACTTAAATACATTGCTGAATGATACTTCGACATGAAGCATTTCAACAATCAAAAGTTTATTACATACTCGCACACTTAATTATACATAAAGTTTCCAGCACCCGTCTGCCTCATCACTACCTCAGGAGTCGATGCTAGCGTGCTCTCAGAAGGTCGCCTTCCCCCTACTCTCTTGCGGGGCGTTCTGCGTAGAATCGGCATACCTAGCTGTATATAGATAAGTAGCAAGAGTGAGCTAAAATAGCTCAGCAAGATAATTTCTATCACTAAAAGGTAACATTTAAACATCTAAATATATGTATATACGACGGGGAAACTAATTATAGGCTTTAAGAAAGTATAACATTCTTATTTAATAATACATCATCCACTTTCTATTATAAGAAAAGAAAAATACAACAATATAATATCAATTCCTCTTCTACATTCAGATAATAATCCACACTTCCTCAATATATATATTATCTCAAGATAGTATAGAAATCTGAATTATATCTCATTATAATCCTTCCATTTCCTTTTTACACAACAACTTTATACCACCATATAAAATCAGTTTCTCTTCCATTTATAACACAATTCCTTCTTTTCATATCATTTTTCGATTTCCAGTATAAAAATCTGAAAACCACTTTTCAATCCTTTCCTTTAAAGAAAACGTTGGGGATTTCCACTGTTGCCGAATACGTGAGCCACGATGATCAGTCGTCCTCCGTACCCGGCCCTTTTCACTACCGGTAGAAGTCGTACACCACTACATCCCCCTGGAGGAAGGTACACCACTACATCCTCCTTCGGCAACTCTTGGGCCGAATTAAAATATTGATTGCTGGACTGTGCAGCACACAGCCTCCTACGCTTTTTGTTGCTATCCCCCTTTTTGTCAAATCGTTATTCTATTTACAAAATATCATTCCACATTTCCATTTTCTCGCTTTCATTTCCATATATCATTCACTTATCTCATTTCCATTCTCGCACATTATTTCTATAAAATATATATATAACATAATACTTTGATTATGTTCCAGGCATCTCTTTTATATTCAAGAATTCAAATATGCTTTTATATTCATAAAATATTCCGTCTATTTTCAGAGTAGTAAATAATAATCAAATAATATTTATTAAACCACTAATACTAAAAAGAATATTTTTAATATAGTATTATAAACCATATAACCCTAGATAACAACTGATACCATTCTCTTTCATATCTCTTTTACCATAGAGCATATTCGCTCCATTCGTAATCATCTCTATATTCATATTTCATAAATCATATCCATCTCTCTTTAATTTCCCAAAAATCAAGGAAATATATTCTTTGCAACATAGCAACAATAGCATTACATATATATATATTCCATAATATCTTTTTTATTCCGAGGATAAATAATTTTCAAAGTAGGGATAGAAGGATCTTGCCTCGATCTCGGTAAGTCGGAAGTATAGCTCGTGGCTCTCCCAAAGTCTCTATAAACACGAAAAAGATCATTATCAGAACATATTCCACTTAACCACCTACGCTCATATAATAACACTCTTATAATGTCCCATTACTATTTCCATAGGTCTCGAGGACTTAACCATTCTTATTCCCGATTAAAGTTTTTAACGATTTACCTTCTTTCCTTAACAACCACTCTTGACTGTAAAAATCCTCATAATTCATAAATTCCAAAATTTGACACAAGGTCAGTTGCTAAGGGTTCTCTGATCACCCCATTATAACATCCCAAAGTTTTATAATTTTTAAAAATGTCTAAGTAGGTTGATCATAGCCTCAAAGTTAACACAATTACATTTTCTCGGTTTCCGAACGTCTTTCAATAAAACTGACTTTTCTCCTAAACCGTTCATCAGATTTTAACGCACCTTATATCAAAACGATCTATGAACTAAGCTCTATCATTTCATGGTCAGTTGGAAACCTAGAAAGTAGGGTACCATTCGGATACAAGGGTCAAAAATAGGGCAGATTTCATCCTAACGAAAATCGGGCATTATAACGGCTATAATTTCATACTTTCCATAAATCCAACTCCTCCAAATCAATTATCACACACAATAATCATCACCTACACCATGTGGTCTTCATTACCAGCCATGGTTACAAGCCCAAACACTTCCATATTTAACTCAAACCACTTACAAACACATAAATCACCATAATCTTAACATTTATACCACTTATCCACTACTTACATCAATATCCATCATAAATAAACAAGGACAAGAGTGATTATACCTTCTTGAAGCTTTAAATATCCTTAATAAACCTTGATATATCCTTAAACCACCTTGAATTAGCTTGAATCAACTAAAGGAGCCATTAAAACAAAGTTAATACTAAGATTTTACTATTCATTTACTATTCACCTTCAACTTTGAGAATTTATTTACCTTACTAAATGATGATGAATGGCTATGAAACTTTGTAGATCACTCTTTCTAACCTCCAAGATCACCCATGATTTTCCTCTTGATTTGTTATTGAAGAGAGCTAGGGTTTTGAATTTCTTTTTCTCCTTTTTTTCTTGTTTGGCCGAATGGTATTATGAAATGGGGGAGGAGTTTTTCTTACTTGTTTTTGATCTCATATCATCTTATCATCTAATCTTTAGAGTGTTGTAGAAGCTTGGTGAAAAATCTATATGTTAAAAGACTAATCTACCCTTAAATTTTGGTTTAGTGGAAGATGACATCATTTAGATGATCTCATAATTCTCTTTTTCTTGATTTTCCTAAGTAATTTGCTAGCACTCTTGGTAATAATAATAATATGGTATATATCCTTGTTATATTATTAATCTTGGTTTCTTGGTTTCCATACTCGTCTAATTGTGGTTCGTTTCGAGTATACCTCATTGTCTCAGTGGTTTTCGAAATCATTTACAAAATCCAATTTCCTTTGGTATTCTCTTAACTTATTAATCCCCTGGTTTAATCTAAATCCACTAATCCCTCAATATATAATTCTTATAATATTTCCATGCTCCTTAATGTCCAATAGAAGCTTATTCGAAATCGAAATCTTAAAAATCCATGTTCAAGAATTTCTGGAATCTATCGTCATTTCGAGTCACTTATTTTCAATGTACAACACTGATATGGTTTCTGTTTACTCATTTTCCGTTTCAATTATGGAGTACTTATATACCATTTCTCTAAATCCTCGAAATTTACTATTCATGTGACCACTGTAGCATTACTAAAGTTAGGGTTATTACAGTTGTATTACTAGATGTGGCATGTATAGGTCATGATTGCGGCTCCACATGACAACGATAAATTAAAAAATTCCATGATTAGTATAATCATGTTCTTATCAATTCACGTGCTAACATGATCCTGGCACACGTCACCATAATTATCTCTTGAACAGGTGAGAGTCCGCATACCTAGGATTCAATTCTCATTAGGCCAAGAAAAAAAAGTTTAAGGGTTACGTTACAACCCTCATTCCCGACACACTCTTATACACACACCCTTTACATTTCGATATTCTAGTTAGGGGAGAGCACGGTTCAATTCGGGACAATTTTGCCACGAAATCGAACCCGAACCAGAAGCCGCATGTCTTCGGCTTTAAAAATTGAAAACCCCACCGCAACCAAACCGTTGGTTTCGATTTTAAAAAGTTCGATTCGGTTTTTAACAGTTCGATTTCTGTTATAAAATCAAACGAAAAATTCATAAATATATTACAAGACTTTAAATTTATAAATTATAACGTTCTTGACTTTTAAACAAAGTGACTGAGCTGTTGAATAATGAGTACACTCCGTGTATATGTTAGTGTTAATGTTAGATGTGCAGATTAATAGCATTGCATTGTATCATTTATATACAGCTAGCGTGACAATTATCTAAATTTTCTTGTAGGGTTATATAAGATAGCTAGTTTTTGTGTACGTTATTCAAGGTTTGAGGAAATTGTATAGCAAATCTACTCTATTTTCTTAAATTCACATATTATTAATATTATTTCTTGTTTACGAAGTAAAGGAGAAGTCAACAGTCTCTGTTTTTTTATGATGAAATCAACACTCTCTTTGGATTCGTGTGCTACTAAAATCTTATATGTTTGTAATCGAATTGAATATTTATTTAATCTTATATGTTTGGGGCTGGACTTGAGAGGTGTCTCGACTTGTTAGATGTGTCGGATCCTTTTCCAAGATGCCTGCGTACCTTATATTTATAAGGATCAAGCCAACGCAGTTCTGTGAAATTGATTTGTGTCTATCCCTTAGAGACTTTAGGGATAAACTTCGTTAATCTGGGTAATTAGTGATTTTATCTGATTTAATCTTATCGTTGTGATATCTTCCTGATTTGAAGAATATCGTTTGAAGATATTTTCCGTTATTGATTGATTGAGATTGATTTTTTCCTCGTTTTAGGGAGAGGATAAAACTTAGGCGTTAAGTTATAATTATTAATCTGAATTAATAATTAATAAATATTAGAAAATTTGGGAGATAATTAGACATGCCAAAAATCTGGCGTAACAACTACCCCCAGTTCTTCAGTGTAGCTTGCTGTAGTGGAGAACTAAGCATGCTTCGATCTTCCAAATTTCATGAGTCACTGAAACAGCTAGGAGATGAAGATTAGTAAATAATTTGGAGCACTAAGGTGCCCGCAATTCGCATGTATATATATGTAAACAAGACAATATGTGAGATGTAAAAAAGAATAACTTTTGTAGGTGTAAGAGAATGTATCTTGGAGAGCCATCCAAGCATTATTCGCAGAGTCGTGCAAAGCTTTCCGAGCAATACCCTGAAAAGCAAATATTCGAAGAAATATCCTCCATTAAGCACTCTGAAATACCCTCCTCAAAGAAGGACGTATTCTAGAGTTTCTATAACGTATTCCGGAAAATATCCTCCTCAAAGAAGGTCATATCCACCAGAATTTCCATAAATGCTTTAGAGATATCCCTCCTCACAGGAGGTGGATTTTCCGAAGCTTGAACCTTGATGAGGCGCCGGAAGTACGAACATCCCCCCCGGAAGTACGGTTTTTGCAAGGATTTCGATAATTTAGGGTACTCTCCTCAGAGGAGATCAATTTTTAGTTCAGAAATACCCTCCTCACAGGAGGTGGATTTTCCGAAGCTCGAACCTTGATGAGGCGCCGGAAGTACGGACATCCCCCCGGAAGTACGGTTTTTGCAAGGACTTTAATAATTTAAGATACCCTCCTTAAAGGAGGTCGTTCCCCATTTCAGAAATATCTCTCCTCACAGGAGGTGGATTTTCCGAAGTTCTCTTCATTTTCACTAAGACTCTCCTTAGAGGAGATCATCTTTTAAATAAATTATGAAGACCCTCCTTAGAGGAGGTCGTCTAACAAAAAATAAGGGAGACCCTCCTTAGAGGAGGTCATCTTCCCAAAGCCATATCAATATCCCAAGATTCTTCCAAAAAATATCAGCAACACTTGAAGGGTCTTCTAAAAAATAATCAACTCTTCGAATAAGAGCCTTCCAAAATATTACCCATGCAAAGGAATACCTTCTAAAATAATAAACTCTTCGAATAAGAGCCTTCCAAAATATTACCCCTACAAACGAGAGCCTTCCAAAATATTAAAATAATAAACTCTTCAAATAAGAGCATTCTAAAATATTACTCCTGTAAAATAGGGCATTCCAAAATAATAAACTCTTCGAATAAGAGCCTTCTAAAATACTACCCCTGCAAAGGAGGGCATTCCAAAATAATAAACTCTTTAATTAATAGCCTTCCAAAATCATGTACCACGAAGATTACACCTAAAATCTTGAAAATCTTCACAATTCAGCCCAGATCTGTTTTTGACGTTTTTGACCTTCTAAACGATTTTTTCTTGAAAAACAAAAAACACGAAAGTTGTAGAGAACGAAAAGACCTTTCCGACGATATAAGGCTCATAAAAAACGGACTTATAACGAATCGGGAATTAAATAAAACGATTGCTGATCTACTTCTCGATGCTGAAAAACGAGATCTGCTTGTTTTTTGTGATTTTGAGAGTAGATCGATATATAATCTGGGAAAACTCAAAAAATGAAAGTTATTGACAATTTTACAAGCTTTCCGAATCATTAAAAATCATCAAAATCCAACATGTAATGAATTTACTACGAATTTTATAAGATAACATATTTGTATGGACAAAATCATAGGAAAACTTATCTTAATTCGGAATAGAGCCGCTGCCTCCACCGCTTAGCTCCTCTATTAAAGCATCTCAACATCCATAATAATCCCCCATGCGTATGAATTGATTGTCCTCCACAATCAAAAAATATATCCCATTCTTCTAGCGCCAATTGTTAACGGAGGAATTTGGTGATAACAGATTTCAGAGGTTGTTGGAATAACGAAACTATGAAAATAGGGGAATTTTGGATTTTGGATGTTTGGGGCTGGACTTGAGAGTTGTCTCGACTTGTTAGATGTGTCGGATCCTTTTCCAAGATGCCTGCGTACCTTATATTTATAAGGATCAAGCCAACGCAGTTCTGTGAAATTGATTTGTGTCTATCCCTTAGAGATTTTAGGGATAAACTTCGTTAATCTGGGTAATTACTGATTTTATCTGATTTATTCTTATCGTTGTGATATCTTCCTGATTTGAAGAATATCGTTTGAAGATATTTTTCGTTATTGATTGATTGAGATTGATTCTTTCCTCGTTTCAGAGAGAGGATAAAACTTAGGCGTTAAGTTATAATTATAAATCTGAATTAATAATTAATAAATATTAGAAAATTTGGGAGATAATTAGACATGCCAAAAATCTGGCGTAACATGAGCTAAAAACTTTTATTGTGTTTACGCTTTTATGAAGTTCTTCTGCTGCTGTTTTTTTTTTCGAAAAAAAAACTAATGTTTAAGTTGCTAAAATTCGGCCACTCAACCTCTGCCGCTATGAAAAATCTGTATTTCTAATATAAATGATGAGTGACATTTTTGTAATAATAGAAATTATCTCCTATATTTACAATAATATCCCTGTAGCCCAGATGACTCTTAAGTTTATATGTCATACAAAAAAAAATTATTTTAATAATTTTGAAAATGAGCAAAAATTGAATATAAAAATTGCGATGATAAAAAATGGTGTTGTTATATGCACACCCTAAAGTTATTGTTGCACACCCAGTACTATGTTTTCTCAAAATTACCCTCACACATGTGCACTATCACCATCAAAACTCCATTTGCTAATTTTCCTATATCGCTATTTACTATCCTAGACTGCAATATGATTATTTGAAATGAAAATTAATATGCATTATTTATGTTATTCATGTTTCTTTCCTATTAATTAAAGTAACATATGTATTAGTAATTTCATAATACATTGATAAAAATATATAATTTACATGTTTGTTTTCTTAATATATTTAAGATATATTCATGGTATTCAAAGTAAAGTTAATAATATTTTTTTAGATTATAATTTTAACCCAATTAAAAAGAATGAAAATAGATTCATAATATTTTTTGTACTAAAATTCTATATAAGATACCGGCATAACGAAATCTAATATAAATCTAAAAAATTTGTTAAAATTAAAATTTGTACTAATATAAATCCAAAGATTTGTAAATTTAAAAATTACACAAATTAATAGTATAATGTAGTCTTCATATTATTGTGATATGGTAAATTGAGAGTACGTAACAAAATAAAAATGTGAGAGATTAAAAAAAGAGAAGATACACCAATATTAAGAATAATTTAGGTAAAATATAATAAAGGGTATGTAACATTAACTTTATGATGTGCATATATCACCCCTAAAAAAATTAAGTCTGTACCACTTCCATGTCTCTTTGATCGTTTGCTTACTTTCACCATGTATTGATATTTATAACGAATTTATGGTATCACTATCTTTACGGAATCAAAGATGAATTATAGAATTAGTTTCACTTTTTGGATGGTGCCTAACAAAAACAAGGTGGTGTTCACGTAAGATGCGAGGTAAAAGGCAATTCAATTCATCACGTTGGTCTAGGTTTGTTTCAAATGCGTGTTAAACTAGTATGCCTACGACTAAATGTAGCAAACCAAATGACACCTTCTAATTAATATCGGCGCCTACCTTCATCCCACTAGCCACCCTAACTCGTTTTTATATCACTCCTTTTCATCCTTTGTCAATATTTTCAACTCTTTCCTTTTGCTGCAATTCATGCTTTCAGCCAATCATTCGGATTCTTGCATATATATACAAGTAAATATATTGTTATTTACATTCTTGCATATATATACAACAAGTAAATATATTGTTATTTATATTTAGTGTTCTAAAAATCAGCAATTAACTGTCAAAAAGGTGGGATTCTGTCTAAATTAAATGAAAGTCGTGTTAAAGAACGATTTTATAAAAAAATTAATTAAAAATCGGTTGAAACAGTCGATTAAAACAATTAAAAATTGGTCAAGCTAAAAAAAATAAAAAAATTTCATGAAAATGAAGTAGATGCCCCTATATCCTTAATTTTTAAATACTTCATTTTTAAAATTCTTTCAATTTTTATTAAATTCATATGAAGTCAATAAATTTGAAAAATTGAGTAGTACATAAATGTGAAATACTTGGTTGTTTCAAATTTCGTATATAAATTTCATATTATCTAATTTATCATTTTTTATAATTTATTCCGTGCTTTTGATGTTGGTGTATGCTTACAATAACTAAGTTGTAATATTACAAGAAATAAATTTTTTATTCTTGTTAGAATATGTTAATTACTAAATATATCGATCAAATTACTAAATATAAATTCCAAGCTATCTAATTTGTTTAATTTTTTATAATTCATTCCATGCTTTTGACTTATTTTACAATATTTGATGATAAATTGCTTGCAAGTGTGTAAATATAATTATATATTTACTTCATTAATTAAATCATCTTCGATTAAATTTTCAATTAATCATTCCGGTTGAACATAGCTTATCCGATTAATTGCTATAAGATACCTTCACCGATTAATATTGATTCCCGCTTTTTAGAACACCGTTTATAATTGACAGCTTTTTGTAAAGATAGAAAAATATCTATAATTTTTTTTTTCAAATTTTAAAATTAATTTTTGAAAATGGTTCTCTTATTCTCTTTTTAAGAGTTCTCTATTAATCCCGACCTATATTATATGTTGTAGTTCCAGATGTTTTTAAGTTAAAACACATTTATAAATTTATTTTATTTTTAATAAGATCTCAGTTCTCGACATTCTATAAAGTAGATTAGAGAAATACCATTATATGAGGAGGTAAAAGTTAATACCTTAATCTTGGGTACGACAAGTAAAAAATTATTTTCTTTTTTGTAATTTACAATATTTTTTGTTACGTGTTTCTGCTTTTGTACTCACCTTTTAACATTAGTTTAAGTTTAGAAACATAAGTATATTTTATTAATTTCGTAAATCAGTTGAAATTCGAATTAAACAAATTATAACATTATTTAACCAATTTCAATAAATCTAAATATTATTTAACCAAATATTATGTAACTAAATTTCAACAATATTTATGAATTCTGCAGCCTCGACCTACTTTATTTTTTACCTTTTGAATTTTTGGTTGGGCGTGTGTTGTGTGAAAGAAATGGTGACCAAATAAGTAATTGCCACCTAGCTTTTAACTGTGTTAGATTCTCAATCATATCATCTTTTACATGTATGCATAATGCATGTACTCTGTGCTTATCTATCTACAGGTTCTGTGGGTGGTTTACATCTATCAGCTTTCTTGATTTTCACAAGTGAATAATTTTGTACGCATCTGCCCAACCGTTATTTCTTTTCCTCATTTAACTTGCTTCGTACATTTACAAGTCACCTTTTTTCCCCTTTATATGTACCTGAACAAAATAAATAATAAATGAAGAAATTAACACTGAAAAAAGATTGGGGTTGGCGTCTAGATGCAGCCGTACAACATTTTGAACGATTTTGTAGTATTAATACTCATTCGGTCCGTCAAATTATTAACATTTCAAAATAAGATGTCTATTACGTATTTAAGATGGATTTTAAAGATAATTTCACAACTTATTTTTGAATTTTTTTTTGTAAAAATAGAACAATTCTAATTCTAAAATACACCTTAAAATATGTTTAAAAAAATGACAAAAAGGTATTAAAAATTAGGTGGAACGGAGGGAGTATAAGATAATTGTCTGACTCCCGAATGTAAACAAAAACAAGCCTATGTAAAGTGATCACCGAAAACTCGTTTGATTTCGGCTTCAGCTTACAACTCATTTAATCGTTTGGTTCAGATGGTGTCATGAGTTTGAAATTGAAAATCGGATTAAGTTATTATTTGTTTGATATCATGTGTTTCGTATTAATCTGTTTAATTTAAAATATAAGTATAACTCTTTTTTGTTAATATGTACATTAAAGTTAAGTTATTATAGTATTTACAAACAAAATAATTAAATATTAAAAACATGAATTCAGTAAATTATTAGACCTGTTAAATAATAATTTATTATTCTTTTAAAAAAATATTACTAATTAGTATTGAATTAAAATAAGTGTAATTATTTAAGATTAGATAAAATTATATTTAAAATACGTGTTTTGAAATTGTATTTAAGTTTATAAATGAAAATAATATAATAAAATTTAATTTGATACCTTTTATCCCTCCCAAACCCACCTTTATGATGAATTGCATGAATTTTAAATTTTAAATTTTAAATTTTATCAATCAAACAATAGATATGGTTTGGAATGAACAAAATCCTCGTATCAGAATAAGTTGAACCAAAAGAATCTTGATAATCATATATACATTATTAATAAAATTTTACTTTTCTTGATATATAAATTATTAATTAATTATTTTTATTTTAAATTACTGAATATGTGAATAAATTGATATTGATACGTTAAACTAGACTTGACTAGTTCACAGGACAAAATTTGACTTGACTTATTCAATGAATAAATCTATTTCAATCAAAAATTTGAACTTAATTAATTCAATTCGACATGTCTATTATATATATAATATAATAGGCCAACACAAGAAGAAAATGTGAAATTTTTTAATGCACATGAAAATACCAATTTGCCCTCATGTTTAATATTTATTAAAAAAATGTGTTGTTCATGGGAATCGAACTTGAGTCTATCAAATAACTTAGCCATGCTCTTATCACTATGCTACAATGTCACATGTGTTTTCAAACCATACACATAATAAGTCAATGTCGTTTAAGAGTAATACATTTGTAAATAACTAGGGAGCTAAATCATCTACTATATATAATAGCAGAACATGGGGATAATTTTGAGCCAAAAAACCCCCCTGTGAAAGTACAATTTTACCCTTAGAGTTTAGAAAATTACATGAAATTGGTACAATTTTACCCTTAGAGTTTAGAAAATTACATGAAATTGCCACTACTCTTTTATTCACACAAAAAATTTGAGAAAATTATGTTTTTATGGGGAATTGAACCCATGTGCTCCTCAAAGAAACTAATCCTTATAACCATTGAGCTACATAAGTTTTTGAGTTTGAATTAAAAAACGTATTACTTAAATCCGGTCTCTCCTTTTTCCTATTTTTGCTATTAATTTAACTTTTGAGTAAATATGTTAATGATGACTTATATTCTTTTATGTCCTTTTATCATTTCTCTAAAAGAAATTATGTTATATCCTATACAATATATTTATATGCTACAAAACATCTTCTTTTTAGTACTCATATAATTTATGCATAAATAAACTCTTTTATTCACACAAAAATTTGAGTAAATTATGTTCATATGGGGAATAAACTCATGTCCTTCTTGAAAAAACTCATCCTTATAACCATTGAGCTACATAAATTTTTGAGTTTGAACTAAAAAAACGTATTACTTAAACCCGGTCTCTCCTTTTTCCTATTTTTGCTATTAATTTAACTTTTGAGTAAATATGTTAATGATGACTTATATTATTTTATGTTCTTTTATCATTGCTCTAAAAGAAATTATGTTATAGCCTATACAATATATTTATATTCTATAAAACATTCTTTTTTTAGTGCTCATATGATTTATGCATAAATAAAATGATCCATAAATTAAAGTAGTGATATTATAATATGTGTGAACACAATATATACATTTATACTCAAAAAAAAATAATTAATCGTAAAAATGTACGAATTTATATCAATGACTAGAAGATGACCCGTGCCTCGCACGGGTTATTACGCTAATTTTTAAAAATACTTGAACATAAACTCAGACTCATTTATATCTATAAGATTCCAAACTATTTATCTCATCCTTATCTTTGTCAATAAACTCCCAACCGTAACAAAATTTGCCACAAAAGATAGGATTTTGCCTTTGTGGCATTTCACTCGTCTATTTCTTTGCCTCAGTTGTTCACAATTTATCAAAACATGCATTTCCTGTCAAAACCGGAGGCTCCCAAGCCTGAATTGGACTGAGATAGCCACTGAATTCAAAAGTTTAAAACCCGTCACTTATATTTAGCTTGAAGAAATATACCTCGTTTGTTTTATGTAACCCAACTATTTAACTCGAAATTTCTTATATTAAAAGTAGGTTATAGTGTTTGGCTCGTTGTATTCTAAAATGGACAAGTAAATTTCAAGTTCCAAGATTTTCATAGTTACCACAAAACATGGAAACTTAGTTACCAAGAATAACCATGGTCATCACAAGTTACATAGTTATCCAATACAAAATCATTAATTACTTACCAAAATTAACCGTATAACTTTTAGTTACATGGTTATAATTTATAAACCAAACACAAACATTTTAATTACCTTGAAATTTATGGTTATAACTTAGTTCAAGGGAAGTTCAAATTACTATGTAATTATAAAATTGACAAAATCTTTCAAAAAAAAAAAAAAATTGACAAAACAAATGAGGCCATAGAAAACAAACTTATAATTTTAAAGTTTAATTTAGCTCCAAAGTTATTTACTACTCAGGCCTTGCGCTTTCACTTCTTAAAACTATCTTTCCAACTCTTTCATCCATTTTCTTCTAGTTTCTTCATTTTAAGCATCATTTGCCCTTTATTATTCCTCAGTACGCTAGACTTTTAAAACACTAGATAATTCTAATTGACTGAGTAAATATATCTTGTGTAACTACAAGCTTATCACACTCTAGAATATTTTTTCATACTTTTATCATCATAAGTTGAAGTTGCTCATATGCCTTATGTTCGTGCTTTAACAATGAATTAATCATTTCTTTTTTCAAATACAGTTTCATCCAAAGATCCTAATTGGAGTAAACAGATAGACCAAAGACTTGAATGAGTTTGTTGTTTATCTTAGCGAATTACGAGCCTCTAGCTAGTTTTACTTATTTTATAAAATTTATTATAATTTTTTAATTGATATTTTAATTATTTAAAAAAATTCAAAAATTTTACCTTTAATCAATTGTGTCTTGGTAAATAAATATTTGATAAATCAATAAATTCGTAAAATAAATAATTTGTATAGTTCTATATATTGACATCGATAGAGAATAATATTAATAAATGATATAAGATAATATACTATAATCCGAATCAATAAATGTAAAAATAAAATATAGCCAAAAATTGTTAATATGTTACAATAATAAAAATATCAAAATTTGTTTCACTCAAGTAATGCATGCACACACATCTATAATGTGTATTATTTAAAACACATGAGACTAAAACCCGTTTGGCAACGGCTTTAAGTCGGAGCTTAAAGTTATTATTTACTTTAAATCAAAAAATGCCTGCTTGTCTAATAAGTTAGAAATTGACTTAAAGTTCAAAAAATAGCTTAAAGGCAAAAGTTGGTAGGAGGTACTTTTTTTAATGACTTATTTTGTTTTGAGAATTTTATTTGATTAAAATTAATATCATCATTCAAATAGATAATTTATCAAATTTATTTTTATTTTTACATTTTTAACTATTTATAAGTCACTCATAATATAAAATTAGTCAAATAGATATTGATTTAAAATTTTTACTTTTCACTATGATTTAGTGATAGAAAGATGTGTGAATTAAATCGGTGACCCTATGAATATTATGTTGATTATTATTATTATTATTATTATTATTATTATTATTATTATTTTAAAGTTTAATTTAGCTCCAAATTTATTTACAAATGTATTACTGTTAAGACATTCACATATTACTTGTATGATTTATAAACACATGTGACATTGTGGCGTAGTGGCAAGAGCATGCATTAGTCACTTGATAGATTCCCATGAACAATACTTTTTTTAATAAAAATGTATTGGTATTTTACCTAAGTTTAATTTAGCTCCATAGTTATTTACAAATCTATTACTCTTAAATGACATTCACTTATTATGTGTATTGTTTGAAAACACATGTGACATTGTAGCGTAGTGGTAAGAGCAAGCCTAAGTTATTTGATAGACTTAAGTTCAATTCCCACGAACAACAGATTTTTTAATAAATATTAAACATGAGGGCAAATTGATCTTTTCATGTGCATTAAAAATCTCACATTTTCTTCCAATGTTGGCCTATTATATATACTAGCTTATAGCCGGTGCAAAGCACGGGTTACTTTTAATTTTTTATAAATTTTATATAGTGTAATATAATATTATAAATATTAATTTTAATATGTTATTAGAAGAATTTGAACTTTACATTAATTTATAATATTAAATATAAATTAATCCCTTTTTCGCTTATTATAATATAGTATATTATTTGTAACATTAATTAATAAAATTATAAGTAATAATAATAATAGTTATTTAATAAATGACATGTATTGTTTAAAATAATAATATAAAATCTTAATGTAAATTTGTTGTTGACGGGATACGAACCTTGGATCAGAGATTTAAATATATAATATTTCTTATATAGAATATTTCTTATAATTAGATATAACGGTTATCATCTGTTTACTAAATATCTAACGGTCACTATTCTTTTAAGGCTTGACATTAATTAATAAAATTATAAGTAATAATAATAATAGTTATTTAATAAATGACATGTATTGTTTAAAATAATAATATAAAATCTTAATGTAAATTTGTTGTTGACGGGATTCGAACCTTGGATCAGAGATTTAAATATATAATATTTCTTATATAGAATATTTTTTATTATTATATCTAACAGTTATCATCTGTTTACTAAATATCTAACGATCACTATTCTTTTAAGGCTTGGTTGAACCAAACAACCAAACTACCAATTATCCCCTAGTTTGCTTATTTTTTATAAATTTTATATAGTGTAATATAATATTATAAATATTAATTTTAATATGTTATTAGAAGAATTTGAACTTTACATTAATTTATAATATTAAATATAAATTAATCCCTTTTTCGCTTATTATAATATAGTATATTATTTGTAACATTAATTAATAAAATTATAAGTAATAATAATAATAGTTATTTAATAAATGACATGTATTGTTTAAAATAATAATATAAAATCTTAATGTAAATTTGTTGTTGACGGGATTCGAACCTTGGATTAGAGATTTAAATATATAATATTTCTTATATAGAATATTTCTTATAATTAGATTTAACGGTTATCATTTGTTTACTAAATATCTAATAGTCACTATTCTTTTAAGTCTTAACATTAATTAATAAAATTATAAGTAATAATTATAATATTTATTTAATAAATGACATGTATTGTTTAAAATAATAATATAAAATCTTAATGTAAATTTGTTGTTGACGGGATTCGAATGTTGGATCAGAGATTTAAATATATAATATTTCTTATATAGAATATTTTTTATTATTAGATCTAACGGTTATCATCTGTTTACTAAATATACAACGATCACTATTCTTTTAAGGCTTGGTTGAACCAAACAACCAAACTACCAATTATCCCCTAGTTTGCTTATTATATATTAGTATTGTTTAAAATAATAATATAAAATCTTAATGTAAATTTGTTGTTGACGGGATTCAAACCTTGGATCAGAGATTTAAATATATAATATTTCTTATATAGAATATTTTTTATTATTAGATCTAACGGTTATCATCTGTTTACTAAATATCTAACGATCACTATTCTTTTAAGGCTTGGTTGAACCAAACAACCAAACTACCAATTATCCCCTAGTTTGCTTATTATATATTAGTATATATAATAGATTGGGATCAATCTCATTTATTACTCCGGTCACATTTTGAACAAACTTTTGAATAAAGTGTTTGGTTCCTAGCAATTTCCTTTATATTATCCATGCTCAAATTTCACGTTCTATTCAATTGTATTAAAAAATTTATAATTGCTCTTGCTAAAAATCATATTAATTTTGAAAAGTGTAATCGTAATTATTATTTTATTTTATTGTATCATATTTAATGAATATGTAAACAGTTTGAAATGAATAAAAAAAATTGGGGCCAATATAAATCAAATGGAAGAAGTATCAAATTTGGCTGACAAGAATGTAAAATTTATTACTCCTACAACTCCCTCCGTCCCAAAATACATGTTCCTTTTGAAAAATGAATTTGTCTCATTTTATATGTTCATTTTCTTTTTTCAATACAAATTTAAGGTGATTTTTCAAAACTATCCCTACATTTATTGTATCTAAAATTTGACTTTTTTTTTTCAAACTTAACACTATTCTCATTTTCTAATGTATTAATTAAGGCCTTAAGGGTATTAATTGGAAAATATTATCCAACTAATCTCTACCTTAATATGTACGGAGTACTTATATTTTTTAGAAATGGGACATGTGGGAGTACTAAATAAGTCATTCTCTGTTTACGTTTTGTATTTCAGAATTATCCTCTCGTAAATATATACTCCGTATTTGTTTCCAGTTTTCGTTGCTTTAGTTAACAATCTAGAAGGCCTTGCAACATGAGTATAATTATATTATTACTAAGAGAAAACTGGGCCTGAGGACAACCTCAGGGATCTCCCCTAAGGTTACAAGAATATTGCTTATAAAATAAGGGGCCCCGCAGGGGCAGTTTTATAAATCTAAATTTTTTATCAGTAATTTACACAAATGCCCTAAAAATTTGTATTGATTTGTTCTATCCTCAGGTTCTAACCTGAGGTCATCCTCAGGCACATGAAACACTATTACTAATACCCCAAACCGACCAAAATAATGAGGATAAATGTTAGTATTAGATTACAATATCCTGTTTAAGAGTTGAGATAGCAGCGTGGTTTGTGATAATCCGTTGAATGTCTTAATCACAGCAGGAAAGGGACCAATATCCAACCCAAATATGAATTTTTATCACTTACAAAACAGCCAGATTTGTGATAGTGACATAGGGATATGTTGTGGTGTGTGACTGCGTGATGGCTATAAATTACCACGTATTATTCATGGCTCTTTTTTGTATTAATATTGTTTAATCTTTTATATTAACATAATATTTTACGCCTTCCTCACAAAGAATTTACTTGTATTATCCATTTGGATGATTGTGTTTTACATTAAGGCTCAAGCTATAACTAAAAAGAATCCTAAATGCCAAATGAAAGCGAATGCAATAATACAATTGTAGAGTTGGCATTGAACACCCGGGAAATTAAGATTTCAATCAACTCGGTTGAACCAGTCCAAAAATTGTAATAAGAACTTAACAAAATAAAATAATTATTTTTTTTTACAAAAATGCCATCCTTTAATTTATTTTTTATTTTTTTTTGTCAAAAATGCCATCCTTTAAAAATTATGTAAAAAATAATAAAATTATGTTGATGTTGGGATTCAAACAGACATTTTTCTGTCAAATCTCTACAATCAATTTTAAATTTTATTTAAAAATCATATAAGATAAACTACATTTCTCTTCTTATCTATTTTCATTTTCATTTTTATTTTTGAATAGATAAAATATTAATTCATATTATTTTTAGAACATTGGATAAATGAAATTACAAAAAAGAAATTCTAATCAATTGGTTGTGAATTTACAATTTTGTCCCCATATTTTCAAAAATTACAAAAAACCAGCCTTTAATAATTATGTAAAAATTAGTGAAATTTTATTAATATTGGGATTCGAAGCACTCTTCAATCAAACCCATGCCATAATTAATTGTACTATCCTCAATTTTGAGTTTTGTTTAAAAATATTGTAAGACAAACCACATCTTTTCTTTTTATCTTTTCCTCTTTTATTTTTACTATCTTATAACTTGTGCATAATATCTATAATTATATTAATTTTTAAATTCTTATTTGTTATTAGTTTATATATCAAATTGTTGTAAAAAATTATTTATATATATATATATATATATATATATATATAGGGTTAGATTCAAGTGAGAACACATGTTAGTATGAGAACAATGAGAACACACATATTCACCACATTTCAAGCTATTCTAAAGGGCCCCACCAGGGGTACCCAATACGAAAAAGTCTTATAATTCTACCCTCTATCAATTCATCAAAAAAAAAATATAAAAAATATTTTTAAAAAATTTAAAAATGATGACGTGGCATCATTTTTTTTAAAATTTTTTTTTATGAATGGTTAAAGAGTAGAATTACGAGACTTTTTTGTGAATGCACACTTAGCGGGGCCCTTTAAAATAGATTGAAATGTGATGAATATGTGTGTTCTCACTGTTCAACGTGAAAAAATATCAATTTCTTTTCATTTTTGTTTTTTGGTAGTTTTAATTGGAAAATAATTGTTAAACAATCACTAAATTAAAGATTATTTTGTTAATTTCACGTGAGTTGTAAAATCGTCCAAATAGTTTTAAGAATTTAAGATAAAATACATAGTAAATTGAACATGTAAAATTATATATATATATATATATATATATATATAATCTTAAATTCTTAAAACTATTTGGACGATTTTACAACCCACGTGAAATTAACAAAATAATCTTTAATTTAGTGATTGTTTAACAATTATTTTCCAATTAAAACTACCAAAAAAAAGTGAAAAGAAATTGATATTTTTTCACGTTGAAAATTATATTCGATTTAGGAAATCTACTTATATTTCGTTTTGATTATTAAAATAATCTTCTTCTTATTTGAAGATAGAATAACAACCAAATTCAGTTAGGAGGCATTTTGTACAAAACTTTGGTAGTAGGTAATGTGGTCCTCAGTATGACAAAATAAATAAGAATCGTTCGATCTTAAAATAAATAGACGAAAAACGTTGAATCTAGCATAAAAATATATTTTATAATTTCACATATAAATTAAAAAGTGCATTTATATTGAAATAAAAAAAAGTGAATGTCAATGATTTAAATAGTATATAATAAGGTTTTATGCATTTAATAGGATTATCAGTGTAGGTGTTCTACACTTAATGGGATTAATGTAAAAATTTGTAATTATATTTTATCTTGAGATTTTGAGTGTTTTCATTTTTAAATTTTATCATATATAATTTTTTAAATCATAAATATTATAAAACTACAATAATTATTTATAATGATCAATTAGACTATAACTCGACTATAAAGTATGGTACATTTGAATCTATTATCTTTCTATTCTATTATCATATATATAATAGCCCAACAAAGGGCTATAATTCATGAGACAATTTATTACATTTAAATGGTGAGACATTTTAATGCACTTGAAATGTCTCAATTGCCCTTGTGTTTATTATTTTTTGAAATAAATGTTGTCAATGGGAATTTAACCTTGGTCTTTATTTTATTTTGCACATCATCATACGGTCACATACTCATATGTGTTGCTTATCAAACACATAATATATGTGTATGTGTGTCGCGTGAGCCTAATTGAATTAAAGAAGATTGGGTAACAAATAAGATATAATGTTATTGATCATTGTACGAAGTGAAAGGTTAAAATTTTAAATGAACAAAACTCGACAACGATAAAAATAATGTTTGAACAACGTTAGTACAAAATTTTATGCACAATACTGGAAAATATTCGTGTCTCACACTAGCTGTTACTATTACAAAATAATTTAATAATATAGAATATGTGGTCTACTTATACATATTCATAAATTATTTAAATTTGTATTAAGTATTCATTTATCTTTTAAGACTGATTATTTCAACAATGGCATTTACTATCATCACCAAGTAGTTACCTTCATTGTTTAGTATCGTTGTAAAGTTCTATCTTTTGAGTAAGTATTCTCCTTTTCAACTTTTTAGAGATCAACAACAACTATCGAAACATAGCATGGGCAAATATGTTTCGGATTAAAGTGCTTCAGTAGACAACCGTAGGTGTCCTCATCCCCACTCCTACCACTACAAACATGCTAAACACACGGACACTCAACACACTCAATCATCACGGCCAGTGATCCCTAACTCAACACTACCACCACACACTCAATCATCATTTTTATTCATCATTTGCAACATGTTTAACAAAAATCATATCCTATCTATATGTTTCTTTAATCAGTACTAACATATTATATACTTTATGTATCAAAATTCATATGTGCATGTATATATATATATATATATATATGTGTGTGTGTGTGTGTGTGTAACAACACCGAAATACGAACAATTGGAAATGGTTTCGAAAAAGTATTATATTAGGGATTATGCAAATTAACGTTTAATTTCGTCAAATGTGTTTTGAATATTTAAAGATAAAATTTCGGATTTTGAGATTGTGTTAAGGAATGCAATGTATACAAGTCCAAGTAAGTCATATCTTACTAAAATCATGAGCTAAGATATAATATTTAATCAATTTATAGATCAAATTAATGCTAATTTGTATAAAATTGTTACTTATTTTTTAATCATTTTTTGAAGTGCAAATACTTATTAAAAAAATTATGTAAGATAAATTTCACATTTATTGATCTATATTATATAATACTATTAATACAAATTTAAATACTTTTGGTTGGTTGATTATCTTAAATTTTCATCGTATTAAAAGTATATACATGCTAAGAATAATGTTTTTTTTACAATATAACCTTATAAAATGTTCATTGCCCCTATGTAATCTTACAACATTTTATATTTGTCATATACATTTTTTTTGTTATCTGAATAATTATTAGTAATTATCATATTTTGGATACATATTTTTAATGTAGGCAAACGATTCAAAGCAAATTATGATCATAAATAGAGACGAAATATAAGTGAATAGTTATTCAACACATAATTCAGTGTAGCATATATTATTTGTCTTTTAGTTTTGATCGTTATCCTTAATCTATGCTATTAATGGATGTGACATAAAAATTTTTAAGATATGTCAAACGTAATTATATTTTAGCATCATGTATTATTTTTCATTGTATTAATAAGAACACTATTTAACTTCAATTGTAGGGAACATATAGTTTTTGTTAATCACACGACATGATATATTCATAGAAATAGATAAGGATGATATATATATTGGAAAAAGAAACATTTCATAAATATAATTTTACATTTATATGCCCAAATAATGAGATGATATGATTTATTTATAAATTAAATCATCTATTTTCAGCCTTTTTGACTAAAATTTTAATAAATTAATAACACTATATTATATTTACGTGTTGTACAAAAATAATTCTAGAAAGTAACCCGTGTCTTGCATGGGTTATTATGCTAGCTTTTATATAATATGACAAATTGAGTTATAGCATATACTTAGATCAGTATACGATAAAATCAGAAAAAATTGACTTTATATTTCATATACATGCACGGGTCATTAATGTTGTTTTATCATATTTAACATCGTCTAAAATATTTAGAAATTTTTAAAATTTTGTTAAAAAATAATTTAAAAAATTATATGAAAAATTGGTATACAAAATTAAGAAATAATTATAAAAATATAAGATAAATTGAAATCTTATTTTTTAACATATTTTCAATTATAAAATTATTTGAATAATATATATATATATATATATATATATAGTGTTGGACGAGAAATTAGTTCAGTGTCTGTGCGTTGCACGGGTTTTTACGCTAGTTATTAAAATAGTTTGTGTACACTAGTCATGTAGCTAAACTTTAGGAATCAGTTTCAGAGTCAGTTTGTTGTGCTGATGTATCATCTATTTAAGAGACTTATGCATGAATAAAAATCAGAGAAGTATATATTGTGTAAATTCGTGGTTCATTTCTCAACCGAAGAGAATTTATCCTACATCTATAAGTTTTGACCGGGAACTATCATTTAGTATCAGAGATTTGCTAACAATGGCATCAAACAAGGAAAGAATTGAGAATTTAGAGGCTGCATTTGGTGGACTTCAAGATGGTTTGAGCAGAATGGAACTGCTCTCAATGACAAGATACACCATCTTGAAGAAACTATTAGTAAGTTGACTAAAGCTTTATTTGCAAACAAGGAAGGAACCAGCAACAACACTATTCGAAATGGTTCCCCTAATTTCAGTAGGGAGGAAAATAGAGCAGATGATGAAGGGAATCGCCAGATTTTTTCATCCAAATTGGTTAAACTCGAGTTTCTGAAAGTGTTAAATATAATTGATGTGACTAATGTCAGTGTTTAAGTGTTACAGAGGTTCATCAGAGTTTAACTGGAAGCTAGAAGCGGTAAGAGTTTAATTAAACTATGACAGATGGAAGCTCGACAGAGTTTGCTAAAATCTGTCAGGAGGAAGCGTCTACTGGTCATCATTAGACTTTGAAGATAATTATGGAAGTGATATCTTTGAAGATTGGATAGCTGTCGAAGACATCGTGTTGACTAAGAAGACGTGTAACAATCATAATTGATAACATTTGTATAGCTGATTTATAGGAGTATCAATTATCGATTGTACTGTAGCTGTATATCTTTATAAATATAGTTAGGTTAACCCTAGAAGGGTATCAAAGAACGTAATATCATTTCATTGTAACCTAAGCAGCTCTCTGTGATATTTTACATCACTGAGAGAGGAGTTATTAATTCCATACAGTTTTTGATTATTTAAACGTGTGTTTATTGTTATTCTCTCATACAAACTAGATTATATTTGTGTATTCGACCTAACAGAAAGATTTAGGAGGTGAAGATCCAACAGAATGGTTCAACTGCGTTGATCAATTCTTTGAATTTCAAGGCACTTCGAAAACAAGAAAAGTATCTCTAGCATCATTCTATCCAGAGGGTGAAGTCCATCAATGGTGACAATGGCTACGTCGAGCTTATAAAGAGGAGAGTAAAATATTGACATGGTCAATTTTTGAGGAAGAACTCTGGGCACGATTTGGACCCACTGAATGTGAGGATTTTGACGAGGCACTATCACGGGTTACTCAAGTAGGCTCCCCACGAGATTACCAGAAAGAGTTTGAAAGGCTGGGTAATCGCATACATGGGTGGACACAGAAGGCATTGGTGGGAACCTTCATGGGAGGTCTCAAACCTGATATTGCCGAAGGCATTAGGTTGTTTAAACTCAAATCACTGAAAGAAGCTATTAGTTTTGCACGCATGAGAGATGATCAGCTTCTTCGATAATGGGAGTTCACCAAGCCGCATGAATACGAACAACAACTAGCCTCTCCTACTTCGTTCCAACACAACACCTACTATGAAGCAACTTTCCTAGGAAGAAATGCAGAAAAGAAGGGATCAAGACTTGTGTTCCAACTGCAATGACAAATTCACCACAGGTCATAAATGTCGAGGATCACAACTGTTGTTGCTTAAAGGGTGTCCTGATGAAAACATTATCAACATTACAAATGACACACCAGGGCTTCTTGCGGTTGGACCTTGAGCACAAGGATCCAGTAACAGGGGGTATTGAAGATTTCACATGCTGACTTGCTGAAAAATAGGAGTTCATGTTATTTAATTTATCATTATTGTTACTCCCTCCATCCCACTTCAAATGGCTTATTTGACGTTTCAGCAGTCAAACTTATTCAACTTTGACCGATAATTAAAATTTATATATTTATAATTTTGAAAATTCGAAAAATACATTTTTAAGTAGATTTAAATTTATTTTCCAATGACATATGTTTTAAAATTATTTTTAATTATATGATATATGTAAATTTTAGTCAAGGTTCAAAAAAATTGACCATCGAAAAATTAAATGAGCCACGTGAAGTGGGACGGAGGTAGTAGTTATTAGCAATTTATGGCAGCAGTGGTTAGAATTAGAAACTAGTCATGTAGCTAAACTTTAGGAATCAGTTCCAGAGTCATTTAACTATGCTGATGTATCATCTATTTAAGAGACTTATGCATGATTAAAAATCAGAGAAGTATTGTGTAAACTTGTGGTTCATTTCTCACCCAAAGAGAATTTTAAACTACATCTATAAGTTTTGATTGGGACCTATCCAATCCGAGAACAGTTAGTTTTTAATTATTTGTATATGATTTCAGAATTACTTTCAAATAAACATGAGAGCATCACGTTTCTCGTGAACGCAAAGCTAGAGCTTAATAAGATTTCATATGCACGATTTTAGTAATTCAAAATCAGTCAAATCGAATTTATTAATTTTGATAATTTTAAAATCGAATCTAAATCGAAGTCATAAGAGCGGTTTTAGTAATTGTACTTAGTCTGACGAAGATTAAGTTAAACATACTATCACAACCAGAGTATATTTTGTAATCGATTTGTAGTGATAAAAAGTTTCCAGATGTTACTTTCAATAAAATAATAATTTATTACTTGAAAGAAGTTCAAAATTGTATTCATGCCTCTTGAAGAAAACAAGTATGATAGTATAATGTAAATATACTATCATTTGACAGCTTGATTTACCTGACCAAATGATTACAAAATGATAGTAACTTTATCACGACAATAAACTCACAAGACTAACATTAAACTCTCAAGCCTGACAACAACCTTGGCGCTTAAATACTACGACAATATGATTGTTGATAGTATATTTGGTTTAAGCTTGACAACATATTTCGCGGAAGCTTGGACAGTATCATTCTGCATTATGGTAGAATAAATAAAAAAAATCAGGATGTTGTAGCAAAATTTCGAAATAAATAAAGATACATTTTTTAAGAAAATCTTTTTCAAGTCCTCTATATTGTTCAAACTTGCAAATTACTATACTTTTAAAAATGAATATTTTACTAGGTTTGTTGTTTAGCCAAAAAAAAATTGTAAGTAACAGTATTGCATTCAACTGTATAAGTTCTATCAACTGGTATTAGAGCCTACACATGATAAATATTCACTTTTCAATCTAGACATATATATGCTAAGTCAAATTAGTTCTTATTCAATAACTTAAATTTCCTATCTTGTTTATAATTTCCATCCATGTATAAATTAATCAAACTTACTAACCTAGATATGATTAACTAGATATTAACAAGATTCACATGTTGTTGTGCAATAAAAACTAGGTTATGAATATTGCGACTAGGGTTTGTGTGTATTTAATGCAAAGGGGTTGGTGAGCTTCGAGCTTTAATGGTTTGTTTCCGTGTTTGAGACTAAACGATCCTCACAGAGTGCCTACGTATCTCGTTATTGAGAATCAAGCCAAGACGTAGTTCTGAGAATGAGGGGTCAGGCCCTTTATATAGGCTGAGAAGCTTTAGAATCGTAATAGGGTTAGGTGCTTGGTGGGCAAGTCACCTGCCTTGAGGAAAGCTCTAGATCCTATTACGTAGGAATCAGTTTCCATGTTGAAGTAGGTACCTTGGAGGCTAAGTCAGGTAGAAGTAATATCCTTATTTGACTCTTATTGCTGAGCTGTTTATTACCCTTAATATTAATTACGAAATTAATATCATAAATAGGGTTTGGACCCATCTGGTGGGCCCCACGTTTGGACCATACTGGGTCTAATTAATGCCACATTAAATGTATCTTTAGGGCTTACTTTCAGCCCATATCATTTGCCCCCCAACTTATAGGAAAACTGATCAGGTTTTCCTTGAAGTTTTAACGGCCTTTTCCGAGACTCGGGATCCATCTTTGTACACTAGTGTTTCACGAATACCGTCTTGATGTAAAGCGTGGAGCGATCGACGCATTTACGATGATTTTAAACGATGCTAAACGGCACTAACTCGCCTTAAACGACACTTAAACAACGTTAAGTGATGCCAACCGGCATTAAATAACACTGAACGGTGCTAGAAGACACTAAACGGTGCTAAACAACACTAAATGGTGCTAACGACATTATCGGTGCTATCGGCACTAACGGCGCTAACGACACTAAACGGCGCTAAACGACACTAAACGACGCTAAAGGCGCTAAACGGTGCTAACGGTGCTAAATGGCACTAAACAACGTTTAATCGATGTTAAATGGCGTTGAACGGCACTACTCGGCACTAATGGTGCTACCGGCACTAATGGTGCTACATACCGGCACTAACAGTGCTAACGACACTATCGGTGCTAACGACATTATCGGTGCTATCGGCACTAGCGGTGCTATCATCACTAAACGGCGCTAACGACACTAAATGGCGCTAACGGCACTAAACGGCGCTAAAGGCGCTAAACGGTGCTAACGGCACTAAACGGTGCTTAAACGGCACTAAATGGTGCTTGATTTTGGAGGCCGTTTCCTCAAAGTAACGGTCAATTAAACATATTTTGAACATCAGACTTTGACGTTCAAAGGTTGTTAAACATGTTTAAAGGTTGATGATCACCCCAGAAAGTTGAAGTCACCCTTAAAAGTTGAAGACCACGCTGGAATGACCATCTGACAGACCAACTGACAGGAGGTCGGCCAAAACCTTCCCTGACAGCTGGTCGGCTGAAGCCTCCCCTGACAGCTGGTCGGCTGACAGGTGGTCTGGCCTTGAGCCAGCGCCTCGTCGTGCCTCCCGGAGCTTTTTTCACAATGTTTTTCAGCCTAGTACAACATGTAAACATCGTTTATATGGTGTTGAATGGCACGAAACGACACTGAAAGGTGTATATTTCTCATATTTGACTTGATGCTCAAAGGTTGTTGATCATGTCCCAAGGTCGATGATCACCCCAGAATGCTGAAAATCATGTCGGAAGGTCGAACATCGCATTGGAAATTGATCATGACACTGAAGATTGGCCATCAGACAATCAAATAAATGCAAGTGGTCGGCCGAGGCCATCCCTACCAGCTGCTCGGCTGACAGGTGGTCTGCTGAGGCCTCCTCTACCAGCTACTCGGCTGACAGGTGGTCGGCTGGGCCATCCCCTGCAAGCTACTCGGCTGACAGGTGGTCGACTGGGCCTTCCCTTGCCAGCTGGTCGGCTGACAGGTGGTCTAGCCGGCCTTCCGGCTTCTTGACGTGCCTCCCAGAACTTCTTCGTGCTTCTCAGAGCTTATTGGCGACGCTTGAATCCTTTCACTAAACTTGAATCATGGTCTTCTTTATCAACCTTGAATCATCTTTATCAATATTGAATCATGTTCATCAACATTCAACCATGTTCATCAACATTGAATCATGGTCTTCATACTTGGTTGTAAATTATCAACCTTCCTCTATTTCAAGCATAATCTCCAAGGGCATAACTGCCTCAGCTCCATAATCCAGCAAAAAAGGGGTTGCTCCAGTTTCACTTTACAAGTGGTGCAATACGCCCAGAGTATAGGCAGTAACTCATCCACCCAAGTGTTCCTTGAGCGTTCGACCCTCTTCTTTAGTCTATCAAGGATAATCCGATTAGCTACCTCTGCCTGTCCATTAGCTTGCGGGTGTGCCACTGAAGTAAAACGAAGCTCAATAGCATTTTCCTCACAGTATTTCTTGAACTCTTCATTGTTGAACTGTGTCCCATTATCCGTCACAAGGATTCGTGGAATTCCATATCTGCAAATTACGTTCTCCCAAAAGAACTGGGCAACTTGTTTGGTAGTTATCTTGACTAGAGGCTTAGCCTCAATCCACTTGGTGAAGTAGTTGATGGCCACAATTAAAAACTTCCTTTGTGCTGAAGCCACTGGAAAAGGAGAATTAATCGATGTTAACATCTCAGGCGGCTGCCTTACAACTAGAGCGTGCTTCTGACATCTATCACACTTCCTAACATAATTCTGAGCATCGGCCAACATCTCTGGCCAATAAAATCCCAAACGAGAAATCTTGTGAGCTAGGGCTCTACCCCCCAAGTGTTTCCCACAGATCCCTCCATGAACTTCTTCCAATGCTTCCTTTGCCTCTTGGGGCCTTAAACACTTCAAGTACGGGATGACAAATGATCTCTTGTATAGGATACCTTCGATCAAGGCATATCTCAATGCTCTTACTGATAGCTTTCGTGCCTCCAAGGCATTGTCAGGGAGCCATCCGTTTCGAGGTGAGCTTTGATAGGATCTATCCAACAGCTTCCTAAATCAATCAGTGCCACCAACTTAGAGTTGATGGTCGGGGCCTTCAAGACCTGGAAGTAAACACTCCCTGCATAATTCTCGATCTCAGAAGAAGCGAACTTAGACAAGGCATCAGCCTTAAAGTTCTCTTCTCTTGGAATGTGGTCCACATAGCACTCATCAAACTGAGTCATGACAGCTTTCACAACTCTCAAATACTTCGCCATTGTTTCATCCGGTTTCAAGGTGAGCTTTGATAGGATCTATCCAACAACCTCCTATATCAATTGGTGCCACTAACTTTGAGTTGACGGTCGGGGCCTTCAAGACCTGGAAGTAAACACTCCCTGAATAATTTTCTATCTCAGAAGAAGCGAACTTAGACAGGGCATCGGCCTTAACGTTCTCTTCTCTCGGGATATGCTCAACATAGCACTCTTCAAACTGAGTCATAACAGCTTTCACGACTCTCAGGTATTTCGCCATAGTTTCATCCTTAGCTTCAAATTCACCATTCACTTGCGATACCACTAGTCTTGAATCCCCAAAAACTTTGAGATTCTTGACCCTCATGATTCTGGCCAAGCCCAAACCGGCTATCAAGGCTTCATACTCAGCTTCGTTATTGGTTGTCGGAAAGTCCAACTTCAAAGCATATTCAACTGTGAATCCGTCGGGGCTTTGCAATACTAAACCTGCACCACTAGATTTTGTTTTTGATGCTCCATCAAAATAAAACACCCAATATTCCTTTTGACCAGATTCGAGCTCTTCATCTTTACCTTCAATTCCAGGGGTGGTTACTATCTCCTGCCCCCTGACTTCTTGGTTGCCAATGGTACATTCAACCACGAAGTCAGCCAATGCCTGAGCTTTGATGGCTGTTCGAGGCTTATACTTGATGTCAAATTCTCCAAGTTCTATCGCCCACTTGATTAGACTTCCACTGGCCTTCGGGCTATGCAATATGTTTCTCAACTGCTGGTTCGTCAAGACTTCAATCTTGTGTGACTGGAAATAAGGTCGCAGCTTCCTCGAGGTTGTCACCAATGCCAAAACAAACTTCTTAATGGGAGAGTAATTCAACTCAGCCCTATGCAACACCTTGATCACATAATAAATAGATTTCTGAACCTTATTCTCTTCTCGAATGAGGACAGCACTTAATGCTTGGTCAGATACCGCCAGGTATAGATAAAGAGTCTCTCCGGGATTAGGCTTGGCCAACAACGGGGCTTCAGCCATGTACTTTTTCAGCTGTTCAAAGGCCTCTTGGCTCTCAGGAGTCCACTCAAAATTTTTCACCTTCTTCAATGTTTGAAAGAAAGGCAAACACTTATCACCAGATTTGAAGATAAATCTCCTAAGGCTGTAACTCGGCCTGTCAACTTCTGTACGTCTCGTATAGAGCGGGGTGATTCCATATCCAAAATCGCTTTGATCTTATCTGGGTTGGCCTCTATGCCTCTTTTTGAAACCATCAATCCTAATTTTGTTTTTTTTTTTGATCCAATGCCAAAAGCACACTTGGCTGGATTTAACATCATCTTGTGGTGCTTCCGCACTTCGAATGCCTTTCTGAGGTGCTTAATATGGTCTACCTTGAATAGACTCTCGACTAATATGTCATCTACGTAGACCTCCATGGTCTTTCCGGTCAAGGGTGCAAAAATCTTGCTTATTAGCCTTTGGTAAGTGGCTCCTGCAGACTCCTCATCTTGGGTTGACATCAACCTAGAGTTTCTAAAACAACCTTTTTCAGCTCGCTTGGCCGTCATGGCTTCAATGTTTATCTTGGTCTTGGGCTTCTCAGGCGGCCTCTCGGCTGGCATGTGTTCGGCCTTGAGTGTTGAACGTCGATGTTCGAAGGTTGAATGCCAATGTTTAAAATCAAGGGTTTTCAATCTCAATGGTGTTTTAAATCACCGAAATATCTATCAGAGCTGCCGGTCCAAGACCATGGGGTTTCTGGTCAGCCCCACGAGGTCTTGATCCTTCCCTAGGAGGTTTTTAATCTCCATTTCAGGGCTAATATTCAAGTGTTGAACGCTGGTGTTAAGATATTCAACGTCGACGTTTTGGATCGAGAATCCAAAATTACATATTGGTTTTCAAGTTTCAACATGAAGTTTCAACCTTTGGATCTTAATTTGGAGGTTCATGACCCCCTCAAGTTAGGCCTTCATAACTAATCTTGACCTTCATGTCTGATCTTGGCCTTCATGGCTAACAACTGGTGTTTTTCAACCTAGGATTCGGGGTTGATTCCTCGATTTAGATTTTGATAAATGCAATCCCGTGGGCTTCTTGCCTCTTAAACTTCTGAGACGAGAGCTTGCTTGATCTTCTTAATCCTTGCTTAAGGTTATCTATTGGCCTTCATCCTTGGATCCTTAATCCAGGTACTTAAGAAATATTGAAGAGTAGCTAGTCCTTAACATCCTCGGCCTTTCATGGCTTTGATTATTGCATGTGGTTTTTATCTGCTTGTCTTTTATCCAGGGTCCTTCACAGACTTAAACTCTTACTTGGTCGTGTTGTAACTTAACTCTTGACCCTTCGGGGTCTTTATTTATGCATTTGTTTGTTTTCCATTCGTGTATTCTTTTATTTTCGATACTCGGTCATCCATGACTTGCACTCATCAGGTGCTTGGCACATAAATAAAATCACACAATCAATGAATGGAAAACAAACTTGCATTAATAACTTGAAATGGGTTCAACCCTTACATATAGTACTACTGTCCTACTCGGAGCAACATGCTTGCAATGGTTTCAATGAACCTTATTTCTACTTCTACTAGATAAATATGAAGCTAAGTCCTACTAGGATAACTTGAGCCCATCGGGGCTTTGCAAGACTAGGCCCATCGGGGCTTTGCAAGACTAGGCCCATCGGGGCTTTGCAAGACTAGGCATGCACCACTTGAATTTGTTTTTGATGCTCCATCAAAATAGAGCGCCCACCAGTTCTTCTGGTCTTCTCATTCTTATCCTGAGGTTCACTTCCTGCTTGGGGTACTACCTCCTGCCCCCGACTTCTTGGTTGCTAATGATAAATTCAACCACAAAGTCAGTTAACGCCTTAGCCTCAATGGCTGTCCGAGGCTTCTATGTGATGTCCTCTGCTGGCCTTTCTTGGTGTTCTTTACCACTGCGGACATCCATGTCTTCAATCGGAAGGGTCTTCCCCCCGACTTCATTAGGCCTTAACGAAGCTACATAACAGCTTTGTGCCATCTTTTGATCACCTTTATGTTCTCCAACACCATTCCTAGTTGGGAACTTGATCTTCATATGATAAGTTGAGGCAACAGCCTTGAATGCATGAAGTCCAGTCCTTCCGAGGATAGCATTGTACGTTGAAACCGCCTTGATTACCAAGAAGTTCAACATCTGAGTGGCCTCCTTGGGCTCCTGTCCAATAGTTACAGGCAACTGAATAGTCCCTTCAGCTTTAGATTCTACTCCATTAAATCCATATATAGGCATGTTATTGGGGGTCAACTGAGAATCATTGTACCCCATCTTCACAAATGCATCATGAAACAAAATGTCAATGAAAGCTCCATTGTCTATCTAGACTCGCTTCACCTCTGAGTTTCCAATCACAGGAGTTATGACCAATGGGTCGTCGTGGGGGAACTTCACCCCTTACAAGTCTGAGTCATCAAAACCGACCACTACTTCAGTTTTTGCACGCTTCGGGCCTCTCCCTCGATGCATATCACTTCTCTGGCATAAGCCTTCCGAGAATTCCTTGTTGGGCCAGCCACATTCGGGCCTCCTGAGATCATGTGGATTACTGGCCCTCGGGGCTGTGGGTTGTGATCTTGATCGTCATCCCTTCTATTATAATCTCTTCTTTGATCACCACGATCTTCACCCTTAGTGAAGTGGCTCAGTTTTCCTCTACGGATCAAAAACTCGATCTCATCTTTGAGTTGCTTGCAGTCATCAGTGTCATGCCCTACATTCTTGTGGAATCTGCAATACTAATTCTTGTTTCCCTTTGCGGGATCACCCCTAAGTGGCTTCAGCCATCGAAAATCCTTATCCTTCTCAATGTCCAACAAGATTCGACTCCTAGGAGTATTCAACCTTGCATACTCAGTGAACCTTGATCCTTGGTTCTTCTTAGGGGCAGAGTCGGAGTCCTCGCTAGTTCGGGGATACTTGTCCCTAGCATCATACTCCTAGTCTTGCTTTCGCTTCTTGGAGTTCCCGTTACCTCCACCTACGATGGCCTCTTTCTTTATGCTATCCTCAGCTTTAATATACTTATCATCCCTTCGTTGGAGCTCAGCCTTGTTCTCAGGGGGATGCTTCACTAATGACCTTTTAAAGAAGAGGTTAGTGGTTCCGTGCTCCAGGGCTACCATGGCCACCTTATTTTCCAAGTCAGTAATATTTAGTGTTGTTACCATGGCCACCTTATTGATTCCTTAGATCTTTGATATATTTTGACTGATTAATGAAAACACCAGTCTCAATCTGTTTGACCTGCAAGCCTAAGAAATAATTTAGTTCACCCATCATGCTCATCTGATACTTAGACTGCATAAGCTTACTAAACTTAGCACACAACTTTTCATTAGTAGAACCAAATATGATATCATCAACATAAACTTGAACTAAAAGCAATTCACTTTTTATCTTTCTAAAGAATAGATTTTTGTCAATTGTACCTCTTGTGAAACCATTTTTAAGAAGAAATTTAGACAAAGTCTCATACCATGCTCTTGGTGCCTGCTTTAGTCCATAAAGTGCCTTGTCAAGTTTGTAGACATGATTTGGAAACTTTGGATCAACAAATCCAGGTGGCTATTCCACATATACTTCCTCATCAAGCTTACCATTTAGAAAAGCACTCTTTACATCCATCTGGTATACCTTGAACTTTGAATAAGCTGCAAATGCAAGAAACATTCTGATTGCTTCCAATCTTGCTACAGGTGCAAAGGTTTCATCATAATCAATTCCATCTTCCTGAGAGTAACCCTTGGCCACCAGTCATGCTTTGTTTCTTACAATCATACCAGATTCATCTAGCTTGTTTCCATTTTGCACCAACAATAGATCTATCTTTAGGTCTTGGTACCAGTTTCCAGACTTTGTTTCTCTCAAACTCATTTAATTCATCCTGCATTGCAATTACGTACCCAATCAGGATCCTGTAAGGCTTCTTCAACCTTCTTAGGTTCATTCTTTGAGAGAAAGCAACTATACAAGCATTCATTTTGAATTGATCTTCTAGTTCGAACACCACTATTTGGATCGCCAATAATCAAATCTTCAGTATGATCCTTTGTCCATTTTTAAACAGGTGGTAGTTTTCCTCTGCTAGATTCTCCATCTAAGTTAGTGGTTTCTCTTGTAGAAGAACTCTCTCTGCCTTCAAAAACTCCCCTTTGATCAATAGAATCAATAGATTCCATATTGCTGCTAGTTACTGATCTTTCCTCAGTATACTCTGAAGGATCAGTTCCTGATGGAGTAGACTTTGAATAGCTAGTCTGCTCCTGATGATCACTGTGTCCTCCTTGATTTATTTGCTCCCCCTCAACAGTAGCACTTCTTTGAGAAGCAATAGAAATTCCTTTTGGAGAACCTTCATCATCACTGGAGAGTATCTCAGAATTCTTCAGATTTTCAAATTCCAATTTGTCATGGCTTTCATCAGTTTGCAGAATTCCAAATTTCTTGTCATCAAATGCAACATGAATTGATTCCATAACAATGTGAGTTCTGAGATTATAAACTTTGAAGGCCTTTGATGCTGAATATCCTAGAAAGATTGCTTCACCCGATTTGGCTTCAAATTTTCCAAGTTGTTCTGGATGAACTTTTAGGACATAGCATTTGCATCCAAAGATGTGAAAGTATTTCACACTTGGTTTCTTTCCTTTGATCATCTCATAGGGAGTTTTTCCATGACTATTTACCAAGGTACAATTTTGAGTGAAACATGCAGTGTTAATAGCTTCTGCCCAAAAATAGGTTGGAAGTTTTGCATCTGCAAGCATGGTTCTTGCTGCCTCTATGAGAGTCCTGTTCTTTCTTTCCACTACACCATTCTGCTGAGGTGTTCCAGGTGCAGAAAACTGTTGAGTGATTCCATTGTCTGCACAATACTCCTCCATTGTAGAATTCTTGAATTCTGTACCATTGTCACTCCTAAGTACTTTGACTTTGTACTCAGAGCTATTCTGAATATTCTTGACATGTTCAATGATTTGCTGAGGAGCTTCATCCTTCTTGTGTAGAAAGAACACCCATGTGAACCTTGTGAAATCATCCACTATAACTAGAGCATATCTTTTCTTGCTGATAGACATAATGTTTACTGGACCAAACAAATCAAGATGTAGCATATGAAATGGTTCAGTAATTGAATTTGCAGTCTTGCTCTTGAAAGTGGTTCTTCTCTGTTTTCCAAGCTGACAGGCATCACAAAGTCCATCTTGCACAAAATTTGCCTTAGGTAGACCTCTCACAAGATTGTGTTTAACAAGTTAATTAAGCTTATTGAAGTTGAGATGTGAGAGCTTCTTGTGCCAATTCCAGCTTTCATCAGTTGTTGCTTTGCTGTAGAGACATCTAACAATTCCTTTAGATGTTTCACTTAATCTAGCTTCATATATGTTACCATGTCTTTGACCAGTTAGAACAATGTCTCCATTCTGCATATTCAAGATTTTGCATCCTTCTCTATCAAAGATTGATTGATAACCTTTATTACCCAGTTGACTTATGCTTAAAAGAGTATGTTTCAAGCCTTCAACCAGTGCTACATTTTCTATGATGACATTCCCCAAAACAATTGAGCCATATCCCAGAGTTTTTCCTTTGTTACCATCTCTAAAAGATATTACTAGGCTAGCTTTCCTCTCAAACTTTGTAAGCAGGGACTTCTTTCCATTCATATGTCCAGAGCATCCACTGTCCAAGATAATTGAATGCTTATTTCCTATGCCCTGCAAACAAAAAGTAACTAGTTAGAATTTTTTAGGACCCAACTTTGATTGGATCCTTTCTTACTAGATTTAGAAACAACAGGCTTTGAAGATTTTGCCTTTACTTTACCTATTGCAGAGTCAACCTTAGACTATGATTTCACAAACTGTTTGTGACTAGGAGTTTCAGATTTCAGAGAATAATAGTCATAATACAGTTCATGATATTCTCTACACATGTAAATGGAATGAAGTAAACTACCATAATGATAACATGCTTTTTGTGGTTGGTATTGAATTTTCTGAGTCTTGGGGAATCTGGACTCAGTTTTCCAAAAAGGTTTTTGATTGCAGTCTAGGGCCAAATGATTATGATTTCCACACTTATAGCATTTTTTTCTAGGTACATTCTTGTAATTATTCTCTTTATTAATACCTTCTTTTCCATTCCTATTTCTTTTGATCTTGCTAGACTCTAAAAGACCATCTAGTCTTTGTTTCAACTGAGACTTAGACAGAAACCTTATGTTTACATTCTTAGGTTTCTCTAACACTTTCTCATCTGAATTACTATTGTTAATTCTTTTGTGTACAATAGGGGTACCTTTTGAATCAACAAATTTAACATGTTTAGGTTCAGAAACAATTTTCTTACCTTCAGATTTAGATGTGCTAGCTTCTACTTTACTATCATCATTGACAATATCTACTTTTTCTTCTTGTCTAGCCTTATCAAAACCTAAACCATTAACTTTGCCACGAATTCCACTTTCAAAGATTTCTAGAGTCTTTTTACTGGAATTGTTAATGGTTTTAATCACATCTCTCTCTTCCTCTAGTTCTTTTCTGACATAGTCATAAGCCTCAAGAATAACACTATAATCATGCTTAGCTTTAGCAGAACTTAACTTGTATTCTTCCATTTGAACTAGCTCAGATTCAAGAAAATTATTTCTATCAACTAACTTATCATTCTTAACCTTAAGTTCATCTCTTTCACTAGTAAGAATTCTAACATTAGTCATAAGATTCTTAAACTCAGCATGGACAGATCTAATTTCATCAGAATTTAAGCTATCAAATGAATCAAGAGAGTGAAGTGATACCTTAACAGAAGATGGAAAAGTTTTCTTTGGTGATCCAGGTTTGTCTGAAACATTTGCCATCAGTGCAATGTTGTCATAATCCAATTCATCTTCAGAATCACTGTAATCAGCCCAATCCTTCTGTGTGACCATAAGTGCATTACCCTTTTCTGAATTCCTAGGCTTCTTACACTCACTTTCAAAGTGTCCAAGCTCGTTGCAGTTAAAGCACTTGATCTTGGCCTTATCAAGCTTGACAATTGTACTTTTGCCTTTGTCACTCTTCTTCTCCTCATTCTTTTGAAAAGGTCCTTTGCTAAATCTTTTCCTGTTGAATCTTCCTTTCTTGAAAGCTTTAGCAAACATAGCAAAGATTTCCTGCATCTCTGATTCAGAATCACTGTTGTTAGAGTCTATATCAGTAGTCTATGACTCAGAACTTTCTTTGCTTTTCTTCTTCCTTAAGTTCTTTATAGCAGGCTCATCATGCTGTTCTTCTGGAAGCTTCTTTGATTCAGATTGAGCAGTAAGTGCAACAGTCTTCATCTTTCCTTCACTCATGCTCTTCTTCTGCTACTTTTCAAGTTCATAAGCCCTCTGTTTTCCATACACTGCCTCTAATGATATCTCATCAAGATCATTAGCTTCCTCAATTGCAGATATCTTCTCATTGTAGAAATCAGGCAAGGCTTTCATGAACTTAGTATTCATATCCTCCAAGTCATAATATTTACCATGCATGGCCATCTCATTGATGAGTTTTGTAAACCTATCAAAGGTGTCAGTAAGTGACTCACCAGACTTGGATTCAAAGTACTCATACTGTTGTATAAGTAGTGTCCTCATGTTCTTCCTGACAGGCTTAGTTCCTTCACAGTGAACCTTAAGATTGTCCCATATATCCTTAGCAGTCTTACAAAAGAGAACATAGTTAGTGAGAATAGAATCAAGACAGTTGAATAATATGTTTCTCACTTTAGCATCTTTAAGAACATTCTCCTTGTCCTTATCTGACCATTCAGATTTAGGCTTCTCTGCTGTATGTTCTGGAACAACCTCACCATCAACAGTTGCTTGTCCAACAACCTTCGTTGGGATAAAAGGTCCATCTCTGATTCTGTCAAGATAATCAGGATCTGTTGCTTCCAGATGATGCAACATCTTTACTTCCCATAGAGTATATTCGTTTCTCTTGAGCATAGGAATCTTAGTATTCCCATCCTTGTAACCAGACATGATTGCAGATCTTTATGATTATTCGAAATCAACCTGCTCTGATACCAATTGTTAACTCGAATAACTTGTAGAAGGGGGGGATTGAATACAAGTTATATTATCGTGGCTGATTTTTGCTTGATTAGATAAACAAGAACAAACGAATAAATCAAACTATGTTTGTATTAAATAAATCAAATACAAACTCTACCAAAGGTGTACAAATACCTTTAGCAGCTGCTGACAAAATAAATCTCTCTTTCTGTTTGTTTCGAACTTTCAAATACAAACCTTATACAGAGCTACGCACACAAACTCAATCGCTCAACTCACAATTGCTTCGCACGACCCTTTTTACAATGATATATAGAGAGTATTTATAATGCTTCCTATCAACTAATAACAAAAAGATAATCTATACATGACAATGTTCTGCCATCCAGTTGATAGTTTCCATCAATAGAAAATTCTTTCCTTCATGATATCTTCTTGCTTGTTCTTCAAACAAAGATCCTGTTTTATAGCACTTGCCAATTTCTATAGCATCCATATGACATCATCAGTAACACGACTGATATCAGGATTTCATCTTGCATCAGGATTTGACAATCCCATCAGTACTTGACTTGCTCTATCAGGATTCGATCTCAGTTCCTGACATGTAGTCCTCGATGCACTGTTCAATCCTGACTTAAATTCTAAAGATCACTGTTTAATACATATATCCTATACAAAGTGCTAAATCCTTAATAAATCAGGATATACAAGAAGTATAAGTAAAATTCTATTCTTAACATCACAACTCATGAATTATTCCTAACAAGTGTCTCCTTAGTGAATCGCTTGAGGTAATCCCTCATATTTTCATTCTTTCCTTGTACCACACACATAAGAGATGCAGAGCTTTTCTTATGAACTCTTTCGCTAATGAATTGGCTGACAAAAGCGGCTTAACTCCTTAGAAGAGCCAGTCAAATTTGCAGGCAACCGGCTATACCATCTTTGAGCCATGCCCGCCAGGGTTTGAGGGAATGCCCTACACTTGAGAGCGTCACTAGCAGGCTGCAACAATAGTGCGTTCGAGAATGTTCTCACATGGTTTGCGGGATCACCCGTTCCATTATAAGCCTTTATAGTAGGCATATTAAACTTCCTAGAGATGTGAGCATTCATCACCTCCTCGGTGAATGGTGGTGTAGGATCATCAGGATCTCCTAGCTGCATCAACTCTTTGGGGTCACCCTTGGGGGCCTCTGCCCTTGTAGTTCCACCTCTTGGGGCCTCAGCCCTTCTCTGCCTCCTAGAAGGCCTTTCCAAATCAACAAAGGGAATCTCTCCTCCTGACCTCGGAGGGGGTCGGTTTTGATTCTGTCTTTGGTGCTCCCTTGCCATGTCATCCTTCTGATAGAATCTAACAATTCTATAAACACTTAATTCTCTAAAATAGAGACAAGAATCGCAACATCTTATTCGATTATCAAGATTAAATCATTAAGCGGAAGCGTACCTGTATCCATGATAAAGTAATATCGAGGAGTCCTTTTTTGTGCTTGTTATTGTCTTCCTCAATCAAACACCCTTAAGTTTCCACAGCAAGCTCTCTCTGATGGGTAGAAGAAAAGCTCTGTTACGTGTTTAATATATTGGGGACTATAACCTTTCATATACCACCCGATTTAACTTCCTATTATAATTAAATTGGGCTTTGTATATTGGGTATCCACTCATTTAGTCCAAACAATAATTAACAATCTAAATGGGCTTCTTATTTGATCACATTATTTAACCCAATAAAACAAATAGCTAAATATAATTGAATATTAAATATGTAGCCCACATAAATTATTATTATTATAATAATAATAACAATCTCCCACTTGGGCTGCATATTAATCCAAAATCAATTATACATAATCTTTAGTGCACAACCTTATGCTATTCATTATCCTTTAGATTTTACTAAAACAATTCGGTCCGTCTACTATATCAGTATGAGATTCTGGCGGCATTCGTCACTATTATAATGTGACTTCCGTGGTCACCACACAAATATATTCAACGACATGAATCAAAGCATGGATGAGTGGCATGGAAATTACATACAATGTGATCTATATAATGCCTATTTCCAACTAGTCCTTAGCCAATCTCTAATGAGATTGATTCCAATTTTCTCAACTCAATGTTAAACCACAACAAGAAAATCGAACAAAAGCAGAGTGACATTAATTAAATTAAATCCATCAACTGTATTCTGCAGAACATAAACAACTCAATGTTTATAACATAAAACACCAAAAAATACAAACTCCCACTAAACCAAAGTATCACACAAGGTAACACCCATATGAGCAGTATGCTCGTGAAAAACCTTAGGTGCTAAAGCCTTGGTGAGCGGATCCGCAATCATGGAGTTGGTCCCAATGTGTTCTATCGAAATCTGTCCACTCTGTATCTTTTCTTTAACAACTAGGAACTTTATATCTATATGTTTTGCTTCCATAGTGCTCCTATTGTTGTTTGAATATTCCACTGCTGATTTATTATCACAAAATATCTTTAATGGTCTTTCAACACCATCAAGAACACGCAAACCAGTGACAAAATTTCGCAGCCATAGTGCTTGATTGGATGCCTCAAAACATGCTATATATTCTACAGCCATGGTGGATGAAGCTATGAGCGTCTGTTTGGCAGACCTCCATGAAATCGCTCCACCAGCTAGTAGATAAACATAGCCCGAAGTAGATTTTCTTTCATCTATGCATCCTCCAAAATCAGAATCTGAATATCCAATGACTTCGAGATGATCTGACTTCCTATATATGAGTATATAGTCTTTTATTTTCTTCAAATACCGTAGGACTCACTTGACTGCTTTCCATTGTTCCATTCCCGGATTACTCAAATATCTTCCCAACATTCCAACAATGAATGCTATGTCAGGGCGAGTACAAACTTGAGCATATATTAGACTTCCCACAGCCGAGGCATATGGTATCCTTTGCATTTCCTTTATCTCAAGTTCATTCTTAGGACACTGTTTGAGACTAAATTTGTCTCCCTTAGACACAGGTGTATCTATTCCTGCACAATCTTTCATGCCATACCTTTCCAGGATCTTTTCGATATAGCTCCTTTGTGATAATCCAATGATACCTCGAGAGCGGTCTCGATGTATTTGAATTCCTAATACAAAAGAGGCATTACCAAGGTCCTTCATCTCAAATTGACTAGTGAGAAATTTCTTAGTATCGTGCAATAAGCCTATATCATTAGTGGCAAGTAAGATGTCATCAATGTATAAGAAAAGAAAGATAAATTTGCTCCCACTGAACTTGTGATATACACAATGTTCCACCAAGTTCACTTCGAAACCATATGATGTGATAACATGATGAAACTTGTGATACCATTCACGTGAAGCCTGCTTGAGACCATAGATGGACTTCTTTAACCTGCAAACTATAGTCTTTGGATCTCCAGAGACAAAGTTTTCTAGTTGCACCATATAAATTGTCTCACCAATGTTACCATTGAGAAACGTCGTCTTTACGTCCATCTGATGTAGCTCTAGGTCATAATGAGCCACAAGTGCCATAAAAATTCTAAATGAGTCTTTCGAGGAAATCGGAGAGAAAGTGTCATTGTAATCGATACCTTTCTTTTGAGTGAATCCTTTTGCGACTAGACGAGCCTAATATCTTTCGATGTTACCCTTCGAATCCCTTCTGGTTTTAAATACCCATTTGCAATCAATATGTTTTGATCCTTTAGGTAACTTGACAAGATCCTAAACGTCGTTGTCTTTCATAGATTGCATCTCTTCATTCATGGCATCAACCCACTTTTGAGAATTAGGACTCTGCATGGCTTGTTGAAGATTAATAGGGTCATCTTCTCCAATAAACAATATAATCATCTGGAATTGCACTTTTCCGCTCTCTAGTGGATCTTCTTAATGGAACTTCTTGTGATTCAAGAGATTGTTGATTTTGCTGAATTGGTTCCTCATGGGGAATGTCAGTGTTGTCTTGAACCGGAGGGCCTTGAGCAATGATAGGTACCATAATCTGATCATTGTTCTCAGCAGTGTCATGAATAGAATCATGACTATCTTCTTCAAAGACAATACTTTTACCTATACCTTCCCTCCCAAAATCAACTTCCTCAAAAAATCTTGCATTATCAGTCTCAAAAAAGGATCTAGTAGTGGGATCATAAAATTTAAATCCGCGAGTACGCTCTGGATATCCAACAAAGTAGCAACTAACCGTCCTAGAGTCCATTTTCTTTTCATTCGGCCTATATGGCCTTGCCTCAGCTGGACAACCCCAAACATGAAAGTGCTTAATGCTAGGCATTTTCTTAGTCCAAAGTTTGTAAGGGGTTTCGGCCACTGCTTTTATTGGAACCTTATTAAGGATATAAATTGCAGTCTTTAGTGCATCTCCCCAAAGTGATTGAGGTAAAGAAGAATGACTTATCATACTTCTCACCATATCTTTAAGAGTACGGTTTCACCTCTCAGTAACACCGTTCATATTAGGTTTGCCTGGCATGGTGTACTGAGGGACAATTCCACACTCCTTTAGGAAGTTAGCAAAGGGTCCTAGACGTTGCTCACCTGATCCATCATATCTGTCGTAGTATTTACCACCACGATCAGACCTGACAGCTAGTATTTTACTCTTCAACTGAAGCTCAACTTCAGCTTTATATTCTTTAAACACGCCCAAAGCTTTGGACTTCTCATGTATCAAGTATAGGTAACCATACCTTGAGTAATCATCTAAGAACGTGATAAAACACCGTTGACCGTTCCAAGAGGCCGTAGGGAATGGTCCACAAATATCGGTATGAATCAGTTCTAAGACACCCGTTGCTCTATTGGCACCTAACTTTCTAGAGTTTTTTTTGTTTTCCCTTAATGCATTCAATGCAAACATGAAAACCACTTAAATCTAAGGGATCAAGAATTCTATCATCCACAAGCCTTTGAATTCTCTATTTAGAGACGTGACCTAAACGCTTGTGCCACAACATGGCAAAATTCTCAGTTAACTTACGCTTAGTACCTCTTGCACTAGAGTGCAAAATCTCATTATTAAAAGTAACAGTATCAAGCATATAAATATTATCAATTAAAGAACCAGTGCCAACCAAATTAGAATTTAAAGAGAAACTAACTTTATTATTTCCAAAGGAACAAGTGTAGCCAAATTTGTCCAAACAGGAAATAGAAATAAGGTTCCGTCTAAAAGACGGTGCAACAAAAGTCTCAAATAAATCAAAATAAACACCAATTTTAAACAATAATCTAAATGTTCCAACAGCTTCAACTGGAACTTTATTGCCATCGCCCACATAGATGAATCTTTCAGCATCAATTGGCGGTCGGCTCCAGAGGCAACCCTGCATTGATACACTTATGTGAGTAGTAGCACCAGAATCTACCCACCAAGTATCCTTAGGTACAGAAGCTAAATTAACTTCAGAACAAACAAATACAGAAGTCTTACCCTTCTTCACACACCAAGCAGCATATTTGGAACACTCTTTCTTCATGTGTCCAGCCTTCTTACAAAAGTAGCAGGTTGGTCCCTTATCCTGCTTCTCTTGAGACTGCTTGGGTTTTCCACTTGCATTATCCTTACCTCTCTTTCTCTTCTTACCATGAGAGCTTGATGCCAAGTGAGCACTTTCAGTCTTGTCTCGCAATGCCCTCTCCTCCTCTTGCACACAATGTGAAATGAGCTCATTAAGAGTCCATTTTTTCCTTTTGAGTGTTGTAACTCACCACAAAGTGTCCAAATTGAGGAGGGAGTGAAATAAGAACCAAGTGAACAAGTAGCTCATCCGAAAGTTCCAACTTGAGTTCCTTAAGTTTGCCAGCAAGATTCGACATCTCAATGATGTACTCCCTTACGTTCCCCTTTCCCTTATACTTCATGGTCACGAGTTTTGACAGAAGATTACTCGTTTCCGCTTTCTCATTCTTAGCAAAATATTGCTCAATTTCAGAGAGGAACTTCTTGGCATTTGTGCTCTCAGCAATAGAGCCCCGAAAACCAGTTGGAATCGTCCGCTTCATGATTGCCAGACACATGCGATTAGAGCGTTCCCATTTCTCAACTTGATCCATTTTCGGATCAGCCATAGTAGGAAAAGGTTGCTCTTTCCTTAGCGCAAGGTCAAGATCCATGCACCCAAGAACGATTTCAACATTCTCTTTCCATGTGACATAGTTTGTCCCATTCAACATTGGAATCATACTCAATTGAGCAGAAGCAGAGTTAACATTACCAGTAACTGAAATAGAAAACAAATATACAAAAAATGCTCAAAACTAAATATATGTGATAAATCAAATATTGGCAACACCATCACAAGATACCTAATGCAACACTGAATTTTAGTCTTTGGACAGAAAAAACAATTTGCAAGTGGTACTCTCAATGCAATAATCAAGTATTAACAATAAATTTCTGTCAAATAATAGGCCTTTCTTTGGACCGACTTATTATTCACATGAAAAAGCTCAATATTGCTACATACTTATTATCACAAGAATATTTTAATTTTGGCCAAATTATACCTTCCTTTGGGCCGATAAAATTTGCATAAAACTAAATATTCAATCGTCATAATAATAATTTTTTTAAATTAATTAATCTACACAAAAGAGGTTACTTTGGCAACATATTGCTTCAATCAACTAATTCCAAAATATTAGACCACTTAAATAAATAAGTTAATATTAATTTTTCCAATAATTAAATTTAAATCACAAATATATTCCTATTCCTTATTTTACAGCAATTACGCCACAAAAGTCCCTAAAACATTTGACCCTCACTTATATCATTATTATAATAGGAGATTAAGGTTCCTGAGGTAACCTCAGGTAACTTTTCCTGAGATTAAAAAATTTACATACAAATATAGAAGGACATTATTGTAATTACAGAAGATTATATGCATTTACAAAAATGCCATTAGTATTTTATATGAAAATACACTAGTGCCTCAGGTAAAGTTCCTGTATGAACTAGGCACATGATTGAAAGAAAATTCCTGACTTGTAAAATACTAGCAATATTGTCCGTGCTTCGCACACGGAAATTCATTTGTGTCCATTCATTTTTTAAAATGAATTCTCTTGTTATAATTAACACGAACGTTTGAAAATAACAATGATTACTATAATTTTAAAACATTTTTTTAAATAAATATTTGATATCACGAACGTATTTAAGATAAAGATCATTGTAATAATCACATTCTTTTTACTAAAAACATAGGACATATCATAATCAATCTGAGACATTTTAGTTAAAGATTTCTCGGCGTCATCTAATGACGACGTCTCGCATTTTGAACATTTTAATTGAAAATACCATATAAAATGATTAGAATTGTTCTACACTCCATGTTAAATTTAAGCATATTTATTGATGATTGCTCGCCATAGCCTTTGACAACGCCTCACATTTTGTTAATAAAATGAGGAAATACAAATAATATGTTATGATAATAATAATTGCATATATTGTTTTTCAAAAAATTAAAAAATTACCTTTTTAATATAAAACATTTGAATATATAAATGTATATGTTTCCTTGAACATGTATAATGGGTGTATAATTATTGTAATGCAAAAAATTATATAATTTTAATTTAAATTATATATGACCATTTCTCGGCATCATCCTCGAATTTTGATAACTAAAAAAGGGTAATATGTTATATTATAATAATTGTACTACATAAGAAACATGTTCATCGCTTTTAAAAAAAAAGGAACATGTTCATCAAAATAATTATTTTTTAATAAAAAATGAATTGCTAATAACAGAATCACAAATTTTAACAATAGTTAAGCCTGATATATCCAACTCAACATTGAATTTTATCTAACTTCTTAAAATCAAATTTAACAAAATATCAACTTTATTTTTATATACATTTTGGGGATGTTAAGCCATCTGGAAAATTCTTAATCATTATCATTATATTTTTTAACTATAAATTGAAATATATTAAAATTAAATAGTATATACTACATCGTTTATGATTTTAAAATAATCTAATGGTTACATTCAAATATTTCTCGTGATGGACGACACCTCCCAATTTGAATATGGTAATTGAAAACACCATCTAAAAAGGTTAAAACTGTACTACATTCCATATTAAATTAAGCATGTTTATTAACGACTTCTCGGCGCCGTCTTCAGCGCATTGCATTTTGTTAACAAAAAGAGTTATTACAAATAATATGTTACATTATTACGGTCGCATGTATAGTTTAAAAAATTAGAAAATAATTTTTTAAACATAGAATATTTGAATATATAAATGTATATGTTTTCTTGAAATGTAGTAAATGCAAACAATGAGATAAATTTAATTTAATTATTTATTGGCAATTTCTAAGCGTCGTCCTCACATTTTGTAATTAAAAAAGGTAATATGTTATATTATAATAGTTGTAATACAAAATAAACATATTCATTAAAATAACTATATTCTTAATAAGGAATTAATTGTTAAGAATAAAAATGATTTTTCATATTTGTATTAAGATTACATGCAACTGAAAATATTTTTTTATTCAAATAACTAATTCAAAATATTTAAAAAATATGCAAATTAGGAATGATATGGGTAGAGAGAAAATAAAGGAAAAATTTTATACATACAGTTCATATATAATCTAGTAGCTTTAGCTCCTCTTTGAATCGATAAGAACCCGTTTGATTTGGGTTGCTCCGCGAAAAATATTTAGTAGTTTCCAATTATGTTCCGATTGAGATTTAATAACAAAATATACTACGAAAAAAGTGTTAATTCCAGGTTTTTAGGATGATATTTTTGAAAAGTCTTCGAATTAAATTATGGAGATTTGATTTTGAGTTTCCATATATGATTGTCATATCTATTGCAGGACATATATTGTATTTATTGCAGGTCATATATTTTGGGATATCTCTCAAAGATATCATGTGATTTGATTGAATTTCAAATCCTTAAAGAGCCGTTGCTAATGATTGATTGATTATCTAATCACTATATTGTACTTGATTGATTATAATCTCAAGGATTCATCTCTAACGGCTACATATTCTTGTGCTATATAAAGTCGATCTTTTGGCAAGAACAACAACAACACTCAACACATCTGTAATACAACTTCTTACAAAGACTATCAAGTTTATACACTGCGTAAAGAAGTTACAGTTCATCGAGTTGTAATCTTATATTCATTTTATTCATACTTGTGCTGGGTTGTGGCATTTAGATAGGATTGCAAGTCATAAGCCATAATCTTATATTCATTTTATTCATACTTGTGCTGGGTTGTGGCATTTAGATAGGATTGCAAGTCATAAGCCAAGGTAGCCAGTGGGCTAGGTAGCAGGTTTGCTAGGTGACAGTTGTGTCAAGGGAAGGGTTCTTCCAAGAGGCTTTAAACTTGTAATCGGGAAAGACTGTAAGCTTTATATTATTGTTATAATAATATAATCTCTGTGCTAGTTGGACTTGAATGTAGGCCATAGATTGGGTAGGGGCCGAACCAAGTGAAAATTCCTGGTGTTCTTACTTTATTTTTTGTCATTTACTTACTGCTGTTTATTTACTCTGTTAGTTAATTGGGACACTCTCACGAGACAGTCTCATTGTCATTTGAGACAGTCTCATTTACTTGGCAGTTAAATATATTGTGCTACTCGATTTACAAAAAGAAGAAAAAATGAAATTAACATTATATAATTGACATAAAAGTACATGTAGGTTTTACCCGTTAATTTGTGTATGGATGGTGCATAAAGTTACATAGTTACATGAAGATAGAAAAAACATAAAGGATATTTGAAATCATTTTGAAAAGTTAAAAATATAATTCTGAAATAGAGATACAATAAAATTAGTGACTATCGGCAAAAACATAGAATAAATAAGTTAATATAAAATATAATAATCACAAAATATATTTGAAAATATAAATTTATTGTACTTTACAATACTTTGTCTTTTGACATATAAATCCTATTCTTTTAATGAGTATTTTATATAAAACTTGAAAACAATATATAGCATTATATAAAATTAAAGAAATTTAAAAACTTAATTTTTAATTTTGTTTCATAGTATAGCTTTTTATTCTCGTGCTTCGCACAAGGAGTTAATTGTTTTTTATAAATTAAATAAATAATCATAATATTTTAAAAATTAACGTTTATTATTAGTTTGCCAAAAAATACTGTAATTATATTTTAAAAAAATATGATAACAGTAAATGCACCGTAATATTTATGAAAATATAGTGTGCTTCAATGTTGGTAAAAATAATTTTAACTAAATATAAGTTCAATCTACATTTAAAAAGAAGCTAAAAAATCTGACAAAAAAAAAAAGAAGCTAAAAAATAAATTTGAGTTTAAAATTTCTCATTGTCTCCTAGAAGTAGTGCCTCGCATTTTGAAAAATAATAAAAAATAAAATGAGAAGTTGATGAGTATTTAAGAAAAGTACAATAATTTGAATATTTATTTTTGAGAAAATTGTAATGCCAATTCTTTTGTTATTTTTTGTACTAACTTACTATTATTAAATTATCAAATTTACAATTACTCTTAATGTTAAAATATAAATTTATGGCTTAAATTTTAGATTTTTATAATTTAGATAACATTTAAAAAGGAAAATTTAAGTGGAATGAATAGAGTTTAAACTGGAAAAAAAACTTAATATTCTTGAACCCAATGGTAGATAAAGTAATATTCATGAATAAGAGTAATTATTTTTTGTTGTGTGATAAAATTTGAAGGCTCGAATTTTAAAAATTGATAGCAAAATCAATAATCATTTTTACATTTTTATAAGTAAAACTTATTTATTTATTAAAATTTACAAATTTGTAATCAATATATGTATAATAAAAATGAATAAAATTTTAATTTAGACGATAATTAGAAATATGTGGGTAGGAAAATTATTGATCTTTTTTCAAAATTATGCAAGTGAAATATTATTAAAAGTAAGAGAATAAAGGAAAGATGGGAAATTTTTAAATAAAAAAAGAAGACTTTATTTGTCATTAAAATATATAAAAACAAAAAAATAATAATCTTTATAAAGAAAATAAAGGAATATTTTTTAAACAAAAAGAAAATTCTTTTTCTCAAAAAAGTAGATTTCATTAGTAGGTAAAGATGAAAAGAATATCTTGATATTTCAAAGTTCGGCCCTGTAGTAAGTACTTTAATTATGAAATTAAATCATTTTAGAATTAAATCCTCTCTCTTTTATAGGTAAAACAATTCATTTAACATAAAACACACAAAGTAAGATACATGACAGAAGAAGCCTAGCACCTGAAGCACACACCTACAGAAACTAAAAAAACCCCACCATTAATTTTAACATTTTATTCTGGAATTAAACATAAAATATTAACTGTTTTGGTGGTCAGTCCAAGCCTGATTTCGTCCTACATAAAATGTTAACTATGTTCCACTAAATATAAAATGGCTTTTCTCACTGTAAGGATGCTCGTAGCCTCTACTTGATCCTTCATATCCCAATGAAGATGACGCGGGATCAGTTTTAGGATCCAAACCAGCTAATGACATGATAGCTTCAATATCTTTCACTACATTGCTAATGGATGGCCTCAGATCTCCGTTTTCATCAATACAACTCATTTTCAAATCAATAAACTTCCCACCTTTCAGTGGGTTGATCAGATCAAATGCTGGGTCAAGAACTCCATGTAAATTTTACATATCGTTTGTTTTATCCATTACCAGCTTTACTTCTCTTACGATATATTTTCCATTCTCTATTGGCCTTCTAGCAGTCATCAGCTCCAGCATCACAACTCCAAAGCTATACACGCCTCTCTTCTCGGTCAGCTTTTGGGTCACGAAATATTCAGGATTCAAATAGCCCTATAATAGTAGTTATTCCACCTTTTAATCAACTTGTATTATGGGAAAATTGTACATCTTAAATTTTTAAAGAGGAAGAGAAATTTTTAACAGAATTAATTGTCAACGCAAATAAAATAACTCGAACAGAAACTCGTCAATGGTGGGAAAGAGTAAGGATGTGGGGAAGCTTTACTAACCATTGTCCCTTTGACTTGAGTAGTGACATGGCCTCTTGAACGGCTAGCCATTGGCTTGGAGAGGCCAAAATCAGCAACTTTTGGGTTTAAGTGTTCATCCAGCAAAATATATTAGATTTGATGTCCCTATGTATGATTGGAGGGTTGGCTTGGTCGTGTAGAAAATTCCTGACTTGTAAAATATATGATTACATAATAATCAAACCCAGGCCAGAACATGATTCAATAAAATAATGTACAGAATCTTATAAAACATAATTATTCAACATTATGTCCCAGGTGTATCAATTAGCATGACAACAAATAATTGATAACTAATTATAATAAAAGACCTCGACGAACATATGGCCTTAACAGAGAACAACACCATGACATTAAAAGATACCATAGAAATACATGTAGTCATCAAGCACTAACAGAAGATACATGATACAGAATAACAAAAACTTACGTACTTGGTGCAAAAAAAAAACTCAGACTTAAACCACCAAACTAAATCAATACTCAAACTGTACGCCATATCCAGTGCCAAAAAATGGATTATAAGCATACAACAAAATCTCAATAATCAAAAATATGAAGAGGCTCTGATACCAAATGATAGAATCTAGCAATTCTATAAACACTTAATTCTCTAAAATAGAGACAAGAATCGCAACATCATATTCGATTATCAAGATTAAATCATTAAGCGGAAGCGTACCTGTATCCATGATAAAGTAATATCGAGGAGTCCTTTTCTTTGTGTGCTTGTTATTGTTTTCCTCAATCAAACACCCTTAAGTTTCCACAGCAAGCTCTCTCTGATGGGTAGAAGAAAAGCTCTGTTACGTGTTTAATATATTGGGGACTATAACCTTTCATATACCACCCGATTTAACTTCCCATTATAATTAAATTTGGCTTTGTATATTGGGTATCCACTCATTTAGTCCAAACAATAATTAACAATCTAAATGGGCTTCTTATTTGATCACATTATTTAACCCAATAAAACGAATAGCTAAATATAATTGAATGTTAAATATGTAGCCCACATAAATTATTATTATTAAAATAATAATAACACCTTCATCTTTAAGATCTCGGCCTCATGAGCCTTGATTTTCTCAGCGGCTGTCATAGGGGGTCCATCATGGATTCGTCGAGTATGCCTTATAGGCTCCTTGCTTGGATGTTGCCTCCTCGGGGCTTGATCACGATCGTCATCCTCAGATGAAGAATCATCAGTATAAGGACCAGAGTAGTCATAATATCCTTGATCAGGGCCCAAGCCTCTATTGTAAGGAGGGTGATACGGCTCATGTATCTGCAGGGCATGGCCGCTTGGCCCAATACCTCGAGTATTCGGGGGGTAGTTAGGCAAACCATATGTCGGATTCGTACTTCTAGGGAGATCTGTAGTAGAGATCCGCACCCTCGGAGGTAGTGGATGATTGACAAGGGGAGAGACCACCATCTGAAGAGGGTTGGTCTCCTGGCTTGGATGGACAACCGCGGGTAGAGTTCTTTCAACATGGGGAATCATCCTTGGAGGTTGAGAAACTTGAGGTTGGGTGATCGCCCCTGTTGATGGGGGTACATACCCTTGTTCAGGCGGAGCAGAGGTGACGGTGGTCGCCTCGGTTGTGACTGGTGTCCTTCGTGTTTGCACCATGGTTGATGTTGTCTTCCCATAGACGGTGCCAAATGTTGTGGAATAAAAACTAGGTTATGAATATTGCGGCTAGGGTTTGTGTATATTTAATGCAAAGGGGTTGGCGAGCTTCGAGCTTTAATGGCTGTTTCCATTTTTGAGACTAACGGTCCTCACAGAGTGCCTACGTATCTCGTTATTGAGAATCAAGCCAAGACGTAGTTCTGAGAATGAGGGGTCAGGCCATTTATATAGGCTGAGAAGCCTTAGAATCGTAATAGGGTTAGGTGACTTGGTGGGCAAGTCACCTGCCTTGAGGAAAGCTCTAGATCCTATTATGTAGGAATCAGTTTCCATGTTGAAGTAGGTACCTTGGAGGCTAAGTAAGGCAGAAGTAATATCCTTATTTGACTCTTATTGCTGAGCTGTTTATTACCCTTAATATTAATTACGAAATTAATATCATAAATAGGGTTTGGACCCATCTGGTGGGCCCCACGTTTGGACCATACTGGGTCTAATTAATGTCACATTAAATGTGTATTTAGGGCTTACTTTCAGCCCATATCACATGTACAATCACAATTAAATTACATGACTAAAACTTATCAAGAATCATTAATGAGTTTAGCTACTCATGAAAGAGAAAACACTATGATATATTTGAATTAAACTTGATAGGAATTCAAGTGTCAAAAACTGAGCGGTCTGGATTAAGTTTATGGAACCATATTATAAAGTTTATATATATGTTACTAAATATTAGGTTAGAACAAGGCCGAAAGAAATTATAACCTAAATAAAATTTAATTAAAAAAATAATTCATTAATTGAAAGAAATCATCCTGGCACGATAACACTTCGTGTTGCGTGTTAACATGCCAGAACAATTATTCTTTCGTTGGTCGTCCAAATGAACTCGTATCTCGCTAACGATTTCCCTGTCTTAGCCAAAATTTCAACAAGCATTTCTTTATGTCACAGTTATATTGAGCACATGCAACAAGACTTTAAATATCGTGCCTATTTAGGATGTGTAGAGTTTCGTGAATATTTATAATTTGTTTATTTATAAAATCATCCTTTATCAACTGCTTTAAGATCTCCTCTTTTTCGACTAATATTCATCCCAAAATAAAATCTTCTGAGAATTCTTTCTTGAAACACTAGAAAAATACATAATAACACAAAAAAAAACTCAAGCACAAATGGAAATCCAAGTTCGTAATCACTAGATAAGTGGAACGTAATACCACTTATCTTTAATAACATTACTAACAAATGCTTACTACCGCTATTAGCTTATAAACATTATGTCCTGAAAAATCTATTTTTTAGGTAACCATTTAATTTATATAGATAATAATGGGAATTCATGATAGAAACCCAAGTTTTCATAAGGGAGGAAGTTCAAGTTTACAAAGGAGACATTAAGAAACAAATTCATAATTACAACTAAACATAGTAACACATAGTTCCACCAGCAAAAGTACTAAGGCACTGAAATTAGTCTAAATGCTGTCTAGAAAGTCATCAACAATCTCCTCCATGATTTGCACGAGCACCGACTGTATCAACTACATCACCAGTTGCATCTCCTCCCCTGTATGCTTAAGCACCTACATAAGCACCAGCTACATCACCAGCCTTCTGAATAGGTCCTGCTTCAGCATCATGTCGTGGCCATGTAGGAAGCCCCGTTCCTATGTACTTGAGACCATTTTGCTTCCAATTTTGGTCTTCCCCCATAACTTTGTTCTATATCTCAATACCCTACACAATAGGGTCAGATTGTTTTTTAGCCACACAGCCATGATAGCACCAAAGTGTATCCTGAAAGCCATTAAACATAACAGGCCACATCCGCTTCCTTGTGTTCCTTCCATGCGAACCTTTTTGCTCATGTTCTACATTCTTAAACCTAGGACACTCAGTAATACTATCATCCTTGCTAACATCATCCCTATAGTGATTAGAAGCAGACCCTAAACAGCCTTACATGGTAACCCATGCACATTATCCAAATCCCACAATGGTCCACAAATTCCCATCATGTTCAGGTGATAAGCAACCATCAGACTGTTTAAAATACCCATATGAAACCATGACTTAAACTTATTTACCATAACATACAAAGTAACCATGATAAATGAAGGTCGAGGGTCTATAATTTTCAGTTCAATAAGAACTCTAACTTCATTAATAGGCTCATTGCTAGAAGGAGCTATGTATGTTTCATTGAACAAAGCCAGTGGGGAACCTATCGCTAAGCCTAACAGACAAATTCATACTGATTTCTTACTCTGTCTTTCATACTGATTTTTGGAAAGCAATCATGCCAATCCCTTTAAACAACTTCATAATGCCCAGTTTTAATAAGACTTCACCTTAATTAAAGTATATTCACATAGGTTTTATCCCTAAATCGAAGCAAAGTAACCACAGTAATGTTCATACACATTCAATAAACCAACATCCTTGAACAAATACAAAGCCCTTAACTTAATCTTCTCAGAATTAAAGCACATATCACTTCTAGGCAAAGAGAAACAACAATTAACCCGTTTAATAGCAGATGAATGTATAACCTCCACACTTGGTTCAATATAAACAATCGCATCCTTCTTAATTAGAGAGTTCTCCTAACGAGCTGAGTCAACCTCTAAATCATTAGAAAGATAGAAGGAAAGTAAAAAAACATGGTAGCTTATAGATTCAGCATGAACCGAGTTAATCTCCTTTGTTGACTTGGAGCCATCAGACCGATCTCTTCTTTCATCCACCTGTTGAAAACCAACATGCAACAAACGGGGCTTAAAGAAATGCAATCTCTAAAGATTTCCGTTGAGAAATCATTTTGACCGGACAAGAAAGGTCAGAGCAGTTCAGCAAGAGGATGGAAGAAAAAGCGAGGGAAAATGAGAATCGGAAGGAAATGAAAAGATATCACAAAAATGTATAACATAAGTACCTAAGAGATAATTAGCAAAAAAAAAAGTAGCTAAGAGATCCATACAGAAGTGTGCAGAAATAAAGAAAATGATTGGGGAAATGAAGAAATTTTGGGTTGGAAAAAGAGTAAAGATGAAAAGAGAAAGAAGGGAGAAAATTGAGACGACTTTCATTTGAAATAATCATACTTACATTCTCATTTATTTATGTACTATGCCATTATAGTTATTACAAGAATGATAAAAGGTGAAATCGTTTTGACTTCCTTGTATTAACTATTATGTCAAATACATGAATAAAAGTATATTATCAACTGAAATATGTAAATTATAATCGTTTACACATTAACACAAGATAAATTCCTTTGAGTTTGACATTTCTTTTTCTTTCTATGATGATATCTATATATTTTTTGCCATTTTTCTTAATATTAAAAGGGATATACGTAGGCTATGACAATATACACTACATGAAAACAGTCAATAGACATCACCCCTTTAACATCGGTTGCATTGATGACCGATGTTAAAGGATTGTTTTACATCAGTTTTACTGAAACCGATGTTAAAGTAGGTTTTAGACATCGATTGTAGTTAAAACCGATGTCTCAACCTCTTTTTAAAAAAATAAAAAAACACGCGGAGATACAATTCCCTTAAACTTAGAAACATTTCCCCCTTAACATAATTTCCCCTTCATTTTTTCATTTCCTCCCTTTCTTTTTTCATTTCCCCCTTCGACACTCTCAGTACTCCTTAAACTCACACTCTCAAACTAATTCACTCACAATAATTCGCTCACTCACAAACTCAACGAAGAATCCTAGCTTATAACCCCCAAATTCAAGCCCTAGATTACAAGCCCCCAAATTCAAACCCCAACTTACAAGCCCCCAAATTCAAACCCTTGATTTCAAAACCCCCTTTTCAAATCCCAATTAGGTCGAACCCTAAACTTATGATTTGGGATTCAAATGATTTTCTGTTTAATCTTGAATATTGTTCACTCATTTGAACATGTAATTTCAGCCTGCTTGGGAGATTTAGGAGATTAATTTTTGCTTGAAAGTTTTTGAGATTAATCGGATTGTGTTTTGCTGTGATTTGGGGTTTAATCGAATCGTGGTCTTCTGATGTTAACTCTCGAGTCTTCTTACAACTCTCGAGTCTTCTTTGTTATGAAAATAAGCAAGAAGTTCTGAAACTTTCAGGTGTTGGAGATGATGGTGATAGGAATTATGGGGTTGTTAAGAAGGGAAATTTAAGAAGTGGGTCGACGAGTTGGAAGAGTTTTGGGGCTGTTTCGGGTGGTGGGTGAAGAAAAGGAAGGTGAAGACTAGTTAGGTTTGTGAGAGTTGTGGGTATTCGGATGGATAGTGGTGGGGTTCGTGTCGGTCGTGTGATGGTGTGGGGACTATGAAGGGGTTTTCTATTTGCATATATCTTGTTGAATGTAATTAGTCATCTGCCTGATATAGGTCTGGAGTTTTTGGATATGAAGTTGCTAGGGTTCTTGGTGGTGGTCTTGTACCAGGTATAACTTATCTCTGATGAGGTGTGTAGTTTGTTTGATTACTTGTTCATATCTATAATTAGTTAAGTTAATAGCCCAGTAAGCAATTATAAGCTGTATCAACTTGATAACTTAGCATGTTAGAGTTGCTAGTTTGCTACAAGTTTTGTTACCTGGAAAGGGGAATGAACTTACTAGTTATGCCTACTGCCTGATCGGCAAAAAAATGTATTCGTCATATTATAAACATTTACGTTAATTATACTAATGATTATTGCAACTAACTTTGAACCCCTTGAGGTATTGTTCTGTTAATTTATCTCGAAAATTAGGATTTGCTTGTGACATAGTCTTTATAATATAGTGGATTTGCAGCATATTTTGAAACCCAAGTTCTTTCTCTATTTTGTAGGTTATTTGGTCTTAGTTGGTGGTGATCATGGTGTGGTCAAAAGTACATTGTTACTACAGGTGCTTGTGTGTTAAGATGAACTCGATGGTTCTTACTTATAGAGATTGCATATTCTTCTTCTCATTTACTGCTTTCTTCAGGGCCTATGCACATAATATATGTTGTGCACATATAAAAAATCCTGTTTAAACTCAGAAAGGTAATTTCATTGTTGCCTCATTCTTCACAAACTTAGAAGCAAACAAAATAGATTACATAAGATATAGGATATCTTTTTCTTCATGGACATAAGTTTGACACTATGTTCGATAGTGACTTGCTAGTCTCATAGATGTTATGATTACTAGTAGTATTGCTAGATGTACTGCTAGCATCACTTCTGAACATATCAAACTATTTCAACCTAATCTTTTAAACAAGTAGCGTACGCAAGTTACGTTGGAGAAAATTCTGTAAAATCTATATAAACATTTTTCTTTGTAACTAATGAAAATAACTTATCAAAATTAAATTATATTGTGCTTTACTCTGCTATCTTTATAATACTGCTATAATTGTAACTAATGTTAAGAACTGATCAGAACTGAATTATACTGCTTTACTATGCTGAGTTTCTTATAGAGCATTTAAGATGGGATCACAGTTGTGGCAGATATATGTTTACTCGATTCTTAAGTAATTCAAGAATGAGCATCTTCTTTTCTAACAGTACGTTGCATATTAATTTCTGTTAATATTGATATATCTTCTTACCAGGCTCATAAAAAGGAAGAAAGGTATGTTGAAGCTCTTAAGAAGCTTGAGCCTAAGGAATCAGCAGAAACAAAACATGCACTTGCACTGGAAGAAACAGAGATATTAACACCAGAAGAACACTTTTTCTTCTTAAAGATGGGCCAGAAAAGCAAGAATTATGTGCCAGTTGGAAGACGAGGTATATACCAAGGAGTGATCCTCAACATGCACTTGCACTGGAAGAAACAGAGGCTGGGTGAGTTATGTGCATGAATTAGCAGATTTTGTTAAAAATTAGGATAAATTACTCCTATTTTTACATTGTTACATTTTTTTTTGGTAGAGTCACCTGTTTATTTGCTTCCAGACTATCAGCATGTCCGAGTGTATGTTGCTGGAATTCAGGTAAATCCAAGGCTGATTTTATCCTCTTAAAATTGCCAACATTACGCCTTTATTCTTTTATCATTTTACCAGGCACCACCAATGAGAAATTGGATCAATGAACCTGAAAAGATTGAAGCTAATGGAAAAAATTCTAAACAATCTCGTGGCCTATTAGCATCCACAACAAGGGTTTGTTATGATTGGAGCTGTGTGAAGTTTATATAGTATTGTTAAGTTTCAAATTATTAGTAGTTGAGGAGTTTGTTTGTTATTGTGAACTTAGGAATATATTTGTAGTTGAGGTAGTTGTGGATATGGAGTTTGGTGTAGTAGTAGATTGTCAATGGATTATGCTTTTGGGTGAATGTTTTGTATTGCTAACTTTGGTGGTATATAACTCTATTTGAATGCAATGTTGATTTTGGTAAATTTTTGGGCACATAAACAGACATCAATTTGTGCCTTTGACACATCACCTAAAAATTGATGTCTAATTTGGCAATTTCATGGATCTATTTTACATCGGTTAAAAAATGATGTGGAATACAATTTACAACATCGGTTTTCTATTCAAAACCGATGTAGTATATACTTTAAAACATCGGTTCTAACCAAAACTGATGTAGTACAGGGGTTGAGACATCGGTTCTGATTTAAAAACCGATGTTGTTGACAACTATTCACATCGGTTAAAAACTGATGTAATAAGTAATTTTTAACATCGGTCCAGAACCGATGTAAAACACATGGACTTTTAACCTCACCCAACAAGACATCGATTTTGAAAGTTTTTTACATCGGCCCAGAACTGATGTCTATTGACTGCTTTGGCGTAGTGATAGCTCATTTATTCTTTTTAAATTAAATTAATTGTTACATAATTACTTTGTAATTTTTGCCGATGACTAATTCAATTGGCTAAAATTGAAATTTACAAAGGAAACTATTGTAAAAAAATATTGTTGATGATAAAAATTACTAGAATTTAATCGAGCAGATGCAAATTACTTGTGATTAATGAAATATGCAAATTGTATTTCTTGAAATTACAAACATCATAGTCAAACTGAATAAATATAAGACATTTAATGCATTTAACATGACCTCTTACTTTATTTATTAAAGTGGCTGCAAACGAATCGAGCCGAACCGAATTTTGACCTTTATTAAAGAGGCTGCAAACGAATCGAATCGAGTTTTGACCTAAAGAGCCGAGCTTAAATTTTTTCTTAATGAATCGAGCCGATCCGAGCTGAGCTTTTTAGTCGCACAAAAAAGATGTTTGAGCTCGCTCGTTAACAAACGAACGCACTCGAGTTTTTATCGAATAAAAATGAGCCAAGTCGATCTCGAGCCCTTAACGAACAGCTTATGTAGAGTAAAATTTAACATGAAAAAAAAAAGTTCGAACCCACTTGAGCCAACTAATTATCAATTTTGAATCAACTTAACCTCAAATTTTAATCAATTATTCCAAAGGACTCGTAATTTAGATATTTGGATTGTAATTTTAAACTTAAAATATGAGAAATATTATAAAAAATCAGAATATATATAATTTTTTTCGAGTTTTAACGAGACGATCTCGAGCCGTCTTGAATATAAATGGGCGCTCTTGATCCACTCTTCGACCCATAAACGAGTTTTCGAATGAGGGGGGGTGTTAGAATATACAATAAAGATCCAGTTGGGCATTTCTCTGAAACCTTGAGATTTTAGGAGAACTAATAAACTTATAAACATGGTATCAGAGCTCTGGTTGTGGGAGGTCTCAGATTCGACTCCCTAGCTCCTACCCCCAATATTCTCATTTATTTGAAATGTTAAAAGTGTGTGCTATGATGGGCCTAAAAAGGGACGAGATCCCCCCCTGATATTTGAAAATCGGGCCGAACGCTAGGACCAAATTAAAAGGCACGAACAACCTAGACTCAAAAATGGGCTTTAATGTTTTAGAACGACTTGTTACTTAACATAGTATCAAAGCTCAGACACACAGATTTTTCAGGTTCGATTCTTTACGACCCCCAATATTTTCGCCATTTATCATGAACACGAAAGACAAATTATACTCCAAATATGGGTGCCCGTGATTCACTATTCAATCTATAAATAGGCTTTCGAGTGAGAGAGAGTTTTAGAATATAATGTAAAGATCCGGTTAGGTTTTTCTTTAACATTTAGAGATTTTAGGAGATTTGGTAAACTTAAAAAACCGAACTCGAGTCACACACGCTAAATACCTTGGCTCGAGCTCATTAACTTAACATATTTTTGTGTTCAAACTGGAACTCGAATTCTTAATGACTTGAATCAAATTGAATCCTTAATGAACCGAATTTAAACTTGTTCACAAACATTTGATTCTAATTAAAGTCTATCTAATTAAAGTTTAGCCTTGCTCGTGTGTCACAGAGCAGTACTGCAACCACGAGTGCAGTAGTAGTGTAGTACCATATCTGAGCAGAGCATGTGTCTGGATGGACGGATCTGATCTGATCTGTAGAGATAACTCCCTCCGTCCCTTAATGTTTTTCCTGTTTTGACTGGACACGTTTGCCAACGCACATTTTTGATCGTTAATATCTTGAATTTCGTATTAGTATTAAATATAAAAACTTCACTGTATTAAAGTACTCATAAATACGAATTCAACAATATCACTCATGACTATATTTGATCTTATAGATTAGATGTAAATTAGTAATTTTTCTCATGTTATGAACAATCTCGACATATGAAACAAGAGAAACAATAAGGGACGGATTGATTAATAGATGAGATGTACTCCCTCCGTCCCAGCCAATACTTTACATTGTGGCTGGACACGGAGACCAATGATAGTGGGTGTAATATTGTTAAAATAAATGAAGTAGTAGGTGTAATAGTGATTTTAGTGTTAAAATAAGTGAAGTAGTGGGTGTAATAGTGTAAAGTGTTGAAAAAGTGAAGTGAAGTAGTGGATGTAATAATGTATTTTATTGTTAAAATTTACTATTTTTAGTAATGTAAAGAATTGGTGGAACGTCCCAAAAAGGAAATTGTAAAGAAATGGATGAAATAAAGGGAGTAGTAAAAAGAGTAAGATAGATACTCGTACGGGCTCCTTTCCTAGTTGTAGTACTCCTTCTGTCCCCCTTGGTTCTTTACCTTGGGGGACGTAATTCTGGCACGGATTTTAAGGTGCAATTTGCGGATAGTTTCATAACTTATTTTTTAAATTTTCTTTTTTTGTATAAAAATAGAATTGTTCTATTTTTATAAAAAAAAGAAAATTTAAAAAATAAGTTATGGAACTATACTTTTTAGGAGCCTTAAAATGCGTGTCGAGCAGTGAAAAAGAAACGTAAAGAAATGGGGACAGAGGGAGTAAAATTTACCCTAATATACACACGTGCCGGCATCGGAGTTCGGGACCAACGACATCGTTCTTGGACTGCGGACTTGATGTCGGCGCACGTGGGAACCTCAACCAATCCTCCATCTTAACCAACTAATATTGTTTACTCCCTAGTTCTACGCTTCACCATACCTTTTCGTATCACCAAATAATCTAGGTAATAATGTTCTCTGAGGGGCCAAATATTAACTTTGAAAAATTACTTTTTCATTTTATAATTTTGTAACCACACTCAGACACTCATATATATAAATTATAATTTAGTAAGCATTACTCCCTCCGTCCCTTTTTAGTTGACACATTTGCAAAAAAAAATTGTCCCTAAATAGTTGTCACATTCCTTGTTCCAATACATTTTTACCAAATTTTCAATATATACCCCTCTATTTCTAATACCAATGTTTGACTTTATATTTAATATACATCCTCAAAACTCATCATTTAATGTTAAGATTAAGGGCAAGTATGAAAACAAATTATATAATTAAAGCTTTCTTAATATGTGTGTTTTTTGCAAATGTACCAACTAAAAAGGGACGGAGGGAGTATTTGAAAGTTGACTGTTTCTTTTTGTTAATCCCTCTATCTCATCTATCCATTTTTTTACATAAAAAACCGCATTTTAAGATGCATTTTAGGGATAGTTCTATAACTTATTTTTGATATTTTCTTTTTTTGTATAAAAATAAAATTATTCTATTTTTATACAAAAAAAGAAATATCAAAATTGCACCTTAAAATCCCCAACTCACAAAAAAAGATTCTCATAGAATATTGCACTCACTATTGACTATCCTCAACTCACATAAAAAGATTCTGGCGTAGTGGCGTGCACTAACCGGTTTATTCTTAAGTAATCTTCTTTCCTGAATCGAGGCCCTCGATTTTCCAATTGCATTTCGACAAGTGTCAAAAGAAAACGTGGTCATGTGAAGTATATTTCGATGGTGAGAATTGAGAAAGACAGAAAGTTGTTAATTGCAAGTTGCAACTCTCACAATAATACGCTCTCCAACGCATTATAAGTCAGCTTATCGCTTATAATTCCGTATGAATTTATGAAGGCTGTTTGTCAACTTAATTTATTACTCCTTCTATCCCGGCATATTATATATATATATTGGGGGACGGAAGCGTGACACGCATTTAAAAGATAATTCTATAAGTTATTTTTCAATTTTTTTTATTTTTTTTTATAAAAATAGATATGTTAAATTTTTATATAAAAAAAAAATTAAAATAAATTATGGAACTATACTTTGAGGGTGTTTGGGAAACTTTTTTTCAGAATAAGTAAATTATTTTAAGACAAATTTAGAGATTCCTAACTTTTTTTGAAAGAAGCTAACTTTTTTTTTCGCAAGTTATAGAGAGCGTGTTTAGCTAAACTTTTTTTAAGTCCTTATGAACTTATTTTCGGGTAAAAATTTCATATTTTGGTAATTTTTTTATACAAGTATTTAATGTATGTTTGAAATTCTATAAGTTGCAAAAAAAAAAAAAGTTAACATTTTTCAGAAAAAAGTTAGGAATCTTTAATTTTGTCTTAAAATAAGTTTACCCATTTTGGGAAACACCCCTAGAATCTCAAACATACATTAAATAATTGTATAAAAAAAAATTATCAAAATATGAAATTTTTACCCGAAAATAAGTTCATAAGGACTTAAAAAAAGTCCAGCCAAACAGGCCAATTATTGGAGCCTTAAAATACGTGCCAAGCAGTGAAAAAAACTGTATAGAAACTGGTGGGACGGAGGGAGTAACTTATATATTGATAAATTAAATGGTAGTAACAATGTACTTTTTTTTAATTACTTTTTATTGCTTGCCTAATAATGAAAATTTTAAATTTATGTTTTTAAATATCTTTATAATTTAAAAAGCATGTTTTGAGATTATGCTATTAAATAATAAATTTTTAATTTAGTTTAGCAAAATACTTCACTAACTTATAAGTAAATTTATCCAAACACTCATATAATTTATAAGTATCCTTATATTTATCAGTAAGTATCCTTCTACTTATCAGTTATACACGCTTATACATTTTAAATTAAATACTAATTTTAAGATAAACCATGCACAGACAACTTTACATATTAAACTCCTATATGTACAAATCACATATGTGTTTGTACATGTTAGAGGCTTCCGTCGTCTTCGGCAAAACCAAAATTTATGTGGGTTTAGATTTTAATCGGATTAGCTCGTTATCCATGTAAGATATGGAGATATTTTAGCTTTATTACGAGATTTTGAATTTTAATAATCGTGATCATGAATATTCTTCAATTTGTTATAATGTTGCCTAAATAAGATTAACTATCTCTCATTTTAAGTGCTCTCACTTTCTAACAAGTTGTGTCTAAAAAAAATTTAATATCCAATTAATTAGTCATCTAATTTAATGAATTTAGTTATAAATTTAAATTTATTATATTTAAAACTGAGATTTCACAGTTTTGATTCTGTATAATGTAAAGATTAACTAACATTTTAATAGCATTTGACTTAAAGAGGGTTTAAAAGTAAAATCATAGGAAATTGGAAGGCATAAATGTGAAATGATATTAAATAAAATGTGCAATATTGTGATATTTTGGCTTTTAGTAGTTAAACTTTGTGGCCGTGAACACCTTTCAATTTGTAGCGGTGTTGCCTAAATATAGCTTAGAAAACTCTCTTCCTGAGGGCTTCATTTTCAACATGACCTGTCTAAGATTTATAATCTACTAAGATAGTCATCTAATTCAATATTTTCATTTGTGAATTTAAATTCACTCTATTCAGAATTGAGATGTTAGAGTTTCGGTTCTCGACAGTGTGAAGATTAACTAATATTTTTATAGTATTCAATTTTGGGCATTTGGATTCACGACAATGTGAATATAACTAACAATTTTATAGTATTTGGACCAGATTTCTCTTATTTGTGATTTAGTTATTTCGATTCAAGGTTTTAATGTATGCTTGTATTAATCATGCTCAAATTTACTATAACTTTTAGAATTTTTGATATTCTCATCTTACTTAAATCTCTGATTATACAACAATACATTTGATTAAAATTATAAGTCACTACGACGTCCCAATTTTATTGAGAATTTTGTAAGAAATCGTAATTTCCCTAGTGTAATCTCCACAATACAATTTTTTATATTGTGTGTTGGCAAACAAAAAAAAATTCATACTTGCTATACTTCGTAGTGAGCAGGTGTTTTCAACGTTGTTTTTTCCGACCCTTTATTGTCAAAAAGTATATAAAAACATTTCTATTACTTAGAAAATTGCAACTGTAGCACTTTTCAATCAATGTGTTGAACTTAATTATGTATGTGGTAAATTTCATTTAGATGAAAATTGTACTGATTCACAATGAAAATATTATTTTACTCTTTAGCAGAATTAATACAATTTATCAATTAAAAAATAAAATTACAACTAATAAATTATACAAGTATCACTAATAGAGTAAACATAGGGATGTTTGTGTAGGGGTGTAATTTGAACCGAGGCGAGTTGAGCCCAAAAATTATCGAACCTAAAATTTATGTTCGAACTCGACTCATTTAGTATACGAGTCGAGTTCGAGGTGTTATCGAGTTTTTAGACGAGTTTTCGAGCTTATCGATTTTTTTAACGAGCCTTCGAGATTTTACCCAATGTTCGAGTTTTTGAGTTTTGAAGTTTATCAAGTTCAGATCGAGTTTTCGAGCTTGTCTGGTTCTTATCGAATTTTCGAGTTTATCAAATTATTTTTGGTTTTAATTTCAGTTCCATCAAAACAATTTGACTGGATTATTTTTCATTCAAGTTTAACCTCAGAATATTATTTTTTATTAAGAGTAAATACTATTTTTATTTTTCTAGAAATAGCACCGCTACACTGAAAGTCACTAATGGTTTTATAAATTATTTTTTTAATTTATTAGCAATGTTGTATATCACAATGTTACCATATTTTCATTCATGTAGTTTATAATTGTATAAGGTATATCTATGTAAAAGTCAGAATTTGATCTTAATAAAAAAAGAGAATGCATTGCTATATATAGCTAATGAATTCTAATAATTTCACGATTATGTATTTAGCTCAATGGTTGCTATGATAAGTTAAAAGTTCATTACAATTGGGATGTTATAGGTTTAATTCCCAACAATGAAAAAACTATTTATTTTTTTATAGGCTTTGATTTCAAAGGGCAAAACAGTAAAATTACATGAAGGCATAAATGTAAAATACTTGCTATATTTCCTAGTGAGAAGGTGTTTTCAACCTTATTTTTTCGACCTTTTATTGTCAAAAAGTATATACAAACGTATCGATTACTTAAAAAATTGTAACCGTAACACTTTTCAATCAATGTGTCGAACACAATTATTTATGTGCTAAATTTCAATTAGATGAAAATTGTACTCATTCATAAAGAATATATCATTTTACTCTTTAGCAGAACTAATACAATTTATCAACTAAAAAAAATATAAATACAACTAATAAATTATACAAGTATCATTAATAGAGCAAACATATGGATGTTTGTGTAGGGATGTAATTTGAACCAAGGCGAGCAGAGCCCAAAAATTATCGAACCTAAAATTTATGTTCGAACTCGACTCGTTTAGTACACGAATCGAGTTTGAGGTGTTATCGAGTTTAAAACGAGTTTTCGAGCTTATCGATATTTTGAAAGAGCTTTTGTCTTTTTCGAGTTTTTACCGAATGTTCAAGTTTTTGAGTTTTCACGTATATAGCTAATGAATTCTTGTAATTACACGATTATGTATTTAGCTCAATGGTTGCTATGATAGGTTAAAGTTTATTACAATTGAGAGGTTATCGGTTCAATTCCCAACAATGTAAAGACTACTTATATTTTTATAGACTTTGATTTCAAAGGACGGAACAGTAAAATTAGACGTAGGCATAAATGTAAAGTAGTATGAATAAAATTAAACATGTAGCCCTGTTTTATATACTAGCGTAAATGCTCGAGCGTTGAATAAATTTCTCTTCCGAAACTCTATATATTTAAATAATTTTTTAATTTAAATAGATAGACGATAATATTTCGATTTATCGAATATTTTTATAGTTATTTTGTAATATTGCATACCAATTTTTCGAACCAAATATTTTTTAATTTGATTAAATTTTATAGAAAAATTTGGATAAATATTTATACAATAATAATCACATGAATACTTATAATTGTTCAATTATTAATTTAGTTTTCAGTTGTGTGAAATTAACTTTAGCAAATTGAACATTTGAGTATAATATAAATAATTATCTTAGTAATATTGTTCGTGTATAATTGAGGCTTATGTAAACTCATTAATTTCGTTGTGAAAAATTGATTGTATTTGTATGACTATATTTTGAGACATATTATAAAATATTTTAATATTGAGTAAAAGTCATCCTTATGCGTGTCTCAATCATTATTTTTAAACATATACATTGTAAACTTTTAAAATTAAATATTTAGTTTTACTCTAATGTTTATTATACAATATAGAAGTTCAATAAAATTTTGGCCAAATTGAAAAAAAAAATTATATAATAATTTTGAATTATTTTGAACTCAATTTTAATTTTTCTAAATATTTCAATTGATGTAAAACATGACTACTTTAATGATCCGTGCATGTATATGAAATCTAAAATCAATTTTTTTCATTTTATCGTATATTGATCTAAGTATATGTTATAACTCAACCATTATATATTATATAAAAATTCATATGTACCATACTTTATAGTCGAGTTATAATCAAATTGATCATTTTAAATAATTATAGTACTTTTGTAGTATTTTTGATTCAAAAATTTGTATCTTTTTTGTTTTAATTTGACTGTTAATTATATTAATTTTTATATATTACATAGATAAAGTTTTTAGAGTTTTCAACTTTTTAACATAATTTCAACTATTTTCCGTATTTATTTAAAACATTCATGTTTTTAGACCAATCATATATTTAAATCGTTGAAAATCTGAATAGTTGGTCGATCAAAACCATCTAATATGACTTATATATTTAAAATTTTATATAACTAAAAGCTATGTGATGTAATCAGTAATCATGTATGATTGATAACCAAAATTTACATATTTCTTAAACCAAGTCTTATTTTTTATTTAAACAATTTAACATCAACACAAAGACGCATGTAAATATTTTTTTTTCTTTTTGGATTCGGTTACATTATGTATAAGATATTTCTTTTCCTATATCAAGTATTTAAAATGGCAAAAGAGAATTGCAGAGTTTGCTCAGTCGATTAAAATAGTTTTTATAATTTTATCTATCCAATATTCTAAAAATAGTAAAAACTAACATTTCATTTACTCAAAAAAAAAAGGATGAGACAAGAGAAGAGGTGTCTTGAGTATGAAATACACACAAGAAAATACAGAGGGTGGGGTGAATGTATCATCTCAACTTTTCTTGATTTCTTTCTTGAGGGCCTGTTTTGAATCTGTGATGTGTTTGAGCGTAGCTTGAAATTGTATGCTAAAGTAAATATGCAGTGCTGAATTAAGAACACACAATTTCACTTTAATCTAATATTTTATTAGATTGAAAGTATGATACAATTTGGGAATACAAATGGTACTATTCTCAGCTTCGTTTCTCATAGAGATATTATCTAAGTGTATGCTATGAAAAACTTAACAACTAAGGAAGTGAGGCTGTGCACTTACCTTCTTTTCATGATGGTCATATCCACTTCTTCAGCTGATTGTTCCCTTGAATATCTCTCAAAGCTTCTTTGTAGGCTTTCCATGTACACAATACAATGATATGTCACTATAAGTGTCTTGGTTTGTGTAGATTTTCCTACTTGAGAATCTTCAGTAATCTGTCTTCTAAAACCCATTCGAGAAATTACTAAGTACATGATTCGAGAACTTCTATGAACAGCTAGACAACTCTGAGTTCTCTAACAAGCCTTTTCTGACATATCGAACCACTTCTCGAATTAGCCTTTTACTTCTGGAATCCTTGAGTTGTCAGATAGCTTCTTTACTTATGGAATTCTTGAGATGTCGAATAGCTTCTGAGTTCTTGAGATATCGAATGTAACTTTGACTTGATTGACTTTTTGAGAACTCGAATGATGCTTTGACTTGTTGACTTCTTGAGTTCTCTAATAGAGTCTTTGACATGTCGAATCCTTAAGTTATCTAATTGAGCTTTGACTTGTTGACTCTTTGAGATATCGAATAGTGTCTTTGATATAACAAGTCCTTGACTTCTCGAAACCTTGACTTCTCAAACAACACAAATTACTTCTCGGCGCGAATATGTACTTAGGTAAATTTTCAACCTTCAATCTCCAAATGTGTTTATTTCTTCAGCCTTGTTCTACAAGCTTGGGGCATGATCTCTGGATCTTCTTCCAAACATTATTTCATGACTTTTTATACAATTACACATATAGAGTTGGTGCCCATTACAAGTACAATTTTACAAGATAGAAAACCTACCTAAAAGGGTTCCCTAGCTAGTTAAGGTCTTCCAAACATTATTTCATGACTTTTTATACAATTACACAGATAGAGTTGGTGCCCATTACAAGTACAATTTTACAAGATAGAAAACCTACCTAAAAGGGTTCCCTAGCTAGTTAAGGGGTCATGTAAGTAATGCAAGACATTACAAACAATTAGAATTGTCATTAGATAATTACAAACATGCCTTTGTGACTAACAATCTTTCCCAAATTGTGAGCAAGTCTCTTAGTCACAATTTCATGTCTAACAACAAGCCTAACATACATAAAAGATAAAAATTGAACAGTACATGTATGAACTTGGTTAAAATTAGAAAATAAGTACAAAGAGAACAATCTTACAGTTGATTTATGAATGAAATATCAGCCATGATCCATTGACTTCATCCTTTAAGCTTTGGCTTCTAAATCATCATATCTTTTCTTTTCTTTCTCTTTTGTCCTTTTTGCATTGTCATCCATTGCCAGTATGATATCTTTCATGGCAGTTAGTTCTTCAATGAGCGGTGAGTCTTTCAAGTCTTCAATTACTTCTCTCAGCTTGGCATTAGGGTAGGCATTAAGAAAGTCCATTCTGATTTTCACATTGACTCCATTTCTCTTCCTATCAGGGGCGGCTCAAGCATCCAGGAGGCCTAAAGCCAAAAAAAAAAATGAGGCCTTTAATGAAAGGCTAAAAGAAAAATTTTGCACTTTAATGCCTTCCCAAGGATTCGATCTTGAGCCACCCCAAATAAGAAGAGAAGGTACCAACCACTCCATCATATCACAATTTTACATAAAAAACTCATTTTGAGGCCTATTTTGAGGCCTAAAAATTTCGAAAATTCCGGAGGCCTAAAGCGGCCGCAACTCTTGCTACCCCTTGAGCCAGCCCTGCTTCCTATGCTCCACAATATAGGGATTGAATTGACTTTGCACAATACTTTGTCTCTCAGATCATTTGCCTTAGCTTCAAATACAGCTAAATCCTCCTCTTTCTTCTTTAATTTCTCCTCATTCTCCTTTCTCAATTTCTCTTGATAGTCTCTGTGCATCTTCACAAATCTGGAAATCTCTATATTCCAGTCTCTCTCCACCTCATCTTCATAGTTCAATAGTACTGTTGTGACCAAAATCTCGCATGAGTTAGATTTAGGCCCACTAGAGGGTTAGGGTCCAGATCCATGAAGAGAATGAGTAATCTGTCAGGTTTCCGGAGGCCTACGGTAGCCCTAGGGGTTACCATGTACACTACAGCACGGGAACGCATGACTAAGGGTCTCAAGGTATCGCCTTGAGGATAACCTATAACTATTACCAGTCATCCAATAGAGCTTCCAGAGTAGCTTCCGTGATAGGGGTTACCGGAGGGGGTACCAGAGCCAGGCTACCGGGCGGTACCCCCAACTTCCGCCGGAAGCCTGATTAGGCTGCCAAATCAGATAAGGCACGCCTCCTACTTTTTAGGAACACGTTTATATCATCTAAAAACACTCTCAAACAGATAAACATTCACTTATTTGAGGATATATGTCATATATACTTGATAAATGATACAAAATTATGATAAATGCTTGAGATAATCATTCTATGTTACCAAAATTGCTTGGTAACCTGATCATATACATCATACTCGATTATTATCAGAAATAACAGTCATTATCCCACTGGAGAGAGGATAACTCATGACAAACAAACGATCATATCATTTAAGAACTACATTCGGGCTTGATCCACTATAAATAGTGGTATGTAGGCAGTTTACGGGATCTTCTTCGACACTTTACACTCCTTGAGTAGCTAGAGCATGTGCACTCTTGTGTGACACAGTCAAATTAGGGTTCTTGGCTGGCCAACATTTGGTCCTTGAGCTCTCATCCCGTAGATTCAGTCCGATCCTTCCGAGGAACCACATCCCGTGTTCTTCGGTAACCCTAGTCGTGAGCCTTCCCGGGCGGCTAGCCATTGATCTTCAACCACGAGCCTTTCTGGGTGGTTGGACGATTCCTTGTTTATTGGCGCTATTCCAGCACGAGGCCTCGTAATCTGTTGTGCTAAAATCCTCCCACAATAATTGGCGCCCGAAGGAGGTGCCTCAAAAATCGTCATTTGGAGGAGATATGGCGAGTAACAATTCTGACAGTGATAAGACACCATCTCAAGATGGTAATGAACGAAACAAAGATGGTGGTGATGATGTTAGTAACAAAGACATCATGGATTATCTGAAAACGGTGAATGAAAGAGTTAACCACTTGGAAAAAGGTTCCGAGAAAATGAAAAAATGGCAAAGGAAGTGCAAGTCGAAGTTGAAAAAGAAGAATGTGACTCCAACAAGGTTAAATTTCGAGTCTGAGGACAATAGTGAAGACGACACTGATTATGTCCCATCTGAAGAAGAGGTAGAGGAGCCTGCGGAAGAAGAATACGAGGGCGACCAATCTGATGTCCCGGAAGCCCAGGGTACCGAAGGTTCACCCACCAGAAGTCTGAGCATTTTTGACCGAATTGGCAAAAGACTGACTAACAAAGACCTTCGTCACAAGTTGATTCACACTGGAAACAAAGATCGAAGGGATGGCAGTGGGGGTTCTATAACCCGGGGTTCCCGAGAACGTAGAGAGAGATCCCACTCGGTCCCCCCAAGAAGCCCTTCCAGGAGGTCTCGATCTGATGGCAGAAGGAGTCATAGGCAAAGTGGTCACTCTTCTGGGCATAAAAGTAGGAAATCCCGTTCTACCGGAGTCCCAACCGGTGGGGGTCCCAACCAGGATTCCATCTCCCATCAGAGTTCGGTTCCCAGAAGAAGTAAGACAGCCAATGAAGATGATGACTCTGGAAGTGATATGCTTTCAGATGGTGAAAATGGACAGTTCAGGATGTCTGACTGGAAAAAAGCCTTGGAAAAGATCAAGGAGGAGAAAAAGTTTAAGTCCGGTATCACTGCCGGTTCCCCATTTTCTGTGAAAGTGAAAAAGGCAGCCTTGCCAAGGTTCTTTAAGATGAATACTGACTTGAAATTCAATGGAAACTCAGATCCAGTTGAATACTTGAGCCGTTTTAATACGGAAATGGATGTCTACCAGGTGGAGGACTTAGCAAGGTGTAGGCTACTGGCATCCACACTGACTGGGAATGCCCACCAATGGTTCAAAAGGCTAGCTGAAGGGTCTATTAAATCCTGGAGGAAGATGGGAGACCAGTTTATCTCTCAATTCAGGGCTACCATGGCCTATGCCCCATCGGTGAATACTCTGGCTAATATCAAGCAAGAACCCCACGAAACTTTAAGACAATACTTCAAAAGATTTAATGAGCAAGTGCCAAAAGTGAAGAAGGCCTCTGATGAAACTCTGAAGAATTTCCTGATAGCCGGTGTAAGGCCTGGAACCGAGTTTTGGAAGGAATTGCAAACTGAGGAGCCCGGAACCCTGGCGGAATTCTACCAACAAGCAGAACGCCACAAAGTGATTGAGGAATCCATGGTAAAATTGTCCAAAGATTCCAATTCCCGAGGTTGGAGCAGGAACAAAAGAAATCGTTCTTACAGCCCTAAAAGGGATTCGAACAAGAGGGCTTCCGGGAGTGGTACTGCCGGCTTAGGAGCCCCCCGGTATGATGACAAGACTGCCCCTATTGCTGTTAATGCAACTAAGGATAGAGTTTCTGCCAAAGACAGACTCACTCCAAAGGCGAATTTTCAGAAATACTCAGAGTATACTCCTTTGACTGTCCCAATCAGTCATATTCTCGAAGTGAATGAGAAGAATGGGCTATTCCGGAGGCCCTACCGGGCAGGGCCCCCAGGAGTGAAAGATCAAGGAAAGTACTGTGCATTCCATGAAGTGAATGGACACGAGACTGCTGATTGCAGGCACTTGAAAGATCAAATTGAAGAATTGATTAGAGGTGGATACCTGACTGAATTTGTAGCCCAAGAGGCTAAGAAATATAAAGAAGGTAGAGATAACAAGGACAAGGCTCCTGGAAACCAAGAAAGGACTACCCGAGCTAATAGCATCCATACCATCTTTGGCGGCCCTTATTTGGGGGGTGCCAGCCGGAATGCCAGAGATAGGTATGCCCGGGAAGCCAGGGGCAAACCCCTAACTAATGTGTTCCACCTTGCAGAAAGGCCCCCTAAGCTGTTCAAAGGGGAAACCGCTGATATTTCCTTTACCGGGGAGGATGCCAAGTGGGTTCACCACCCTCATAATGATGCTTTGGTGGTAACCGTGAGTATTGGTGGAATGAATGTGCACAGAGTGCTGGTTGATAATGGAAGCTCAGTAAATATCTTGGCATATACCACATTCCAGAAATTAGGACTTTTGGACAAAGAGTTACTGCCTACCAATAATGAGCTATATGGGTTTACCGGTAACCCAGTCCAAATCATGGGCAAGGTCAAATTACCCTTGACATTGGGTGTGGATCCCTGCAAGGCCACCCAAATGGCAGAATTCATGGTGGTAGATGAAGACATATCCCACAATGCAATTCTTGGTAGACCAATATTGAAAGATATGAGGGTGGTAACCTCAATATACCACTTTTCAATGAAGTTTCCTACACCAAATGGCATTGGGTGTGTGAAGGGATGTCAACATGAGTCAAGGGAATGCTATAACAGAGCTGTGCAGGCTGCCGAGAAGGCAGACAAACCTATTCAAGTTGAAGAAAAGGCTGATGGAGAAGCCTTAATGAGAAGCCATGGGCTTGAGCCACAGAAGTTTGAAAGAGCATCATGTAATGCCATCATGATAGTGGAATTGCCAGATGAACCTACTGAAGAGGTTCCTAATTTTCGGGGGGTAGTACCACCACAAAGCTTGTTGTTGGAAGCTGCCGAAAAAAATGATGAAATTCATAACATTTCACTGGAAGGCATAGTAAAAAGTGCCTCAGATGATGATCTAGACGAAGCAATGCTAGAGAATGAGAACCAGGGAGCGGAGAGAGGACTCCCGGTTGAGATTGACATTGATCCCAGGATGCCCGGCACCCTGGAAAAGGCGGGAGCTGCCGAGGATACTATCCCCATACTAGTGGATGCTGAAGATCCTAGTAAAATCTTGAAAATCGGGCAACAGCTAGATGAAAATACAAGAGAAAGGTTGACTGCTTTCCTTAAAAGCAACCTTGATGTGTTTGCATGGTGTCATTCTGACATGGTGGGGATTGACCCGAGAGTCATGTGCCACCACTTGAACATCGACCCTGAGAGAAGGGGTATCCGATAGAAGAGAAGGCCTGTCAGTGGTGAAAGGGCTACCGCCCTCCAGGAAGAGGTAGACCGGTTATTGAAGGCTGGTTTGATCAAAGAATCCTTCTACCCAACATGGCTAGCAAACCCAGTACTGGTCCGGAAGCCTAATGGGAAATGGAGGACATGTGTTGACTTTACTGATCTAAATAAGGCATGCCCTAAGGATAGCTTCCCGCTACCCAGAATTGATCAACTGGTGGATGCCACGGCAGGCCATGCTTTGCTAAGTTTCATGGATGCCTACTCCGGATATAACCAGATACCGATGTTTGAACCGGACCAGGAGCATACCAGCTTCATAACTGATAGGGGACTGTACTGTTATGTGGGAATGCCGTTTGGGCTATTGAATGCCGGGGCTACCTATCAGAGGCTGGTAAACATGATGTTTAAAGAACAGATTGGTAAGACTATGGAAGTCTATGTTGACGATATGTTGGTCAAATCAAAGGTGGCAGCCGACCATGTGTTGCACCTATCTGAGATGTTTGATATCCTAAGGAAGTATCGGATGAAGCTGAACCCCCAAAAGTGTGTTTTTGGGGTGGAGTCTGGAAAGTTTCTTGGATTCATTGTGAACCACAGAGGGATTGAGGCAAACCCCGCCAAAATCAAAGCATTGCTGGAACTGAGGTCCCCAAGGAATGTAAAAGAAGTCCAAGGGCTTACCGGAAGGGTAGCAGCCCTAAATAGATTCGTATCTCGGTCTTCCAACAAATGCAAGGAGTTTTTCAAGGCTATCAAGAAGGGTCAAAACTTTGAATGGACCCCGGAATGTGAGGAAGCCTTCAAGAAACTAAAAGAACAGCTGGGAAGCCCACCATTGCTCTCCAAACCCTTGGAAGGTGAGGTACTCATTTTATATTTAGCTGTTTCTGAATACTCTATAAGTGCTGTGTTGATCCGGGAGGAAGAACAAGTGCAATACCCGGTATACTATGTGAGCAAAAGGCTGTTGGATGCGGAAACCCGGTATCCCAGCATGGAAAAGCTAGCATATGCTCTAATATTGGCTTCCAGGAAGCTAAGGCCTTACTTTCAGGCCCATAAAATTGAAGTTAGAACATCCTTCCCACTAAGGCAAGTGATGCACAAGACGGAAGCCTCCGGTAGAATGATGAAATGGGCTGTCGAGCTAGGACAGTTTGAAATAGATTACAAGCCCCGAACTGCTATCAAAGGCCAAGCACTGGCCGATTTCTTACTGGAGTTTCCTCCTGATTTTGAGGTTACCGAAGAAGATTGTACCCCGGTATCCCCAGTTACCGAAGGGGATGCCAAAAGCCCCCAATTATGGTGGAACCTGTATGTTGATGGTGCAGTAAATAATAATGGGGGAGGTGCAGGAATAGAGTTGGTAAGCCCAGAGGGGCACCGAATTCAGAGTGCCATACACTTTGGCTTCAGGGCTACCAACAATGATGCAGAGTATGAGGCCCTGATTGCAGGTTTGAAACTGGCTCTGGAAATGAAGGTAGAATACCTAAATGTGTTTAGTGACTCCATGTTGATTGTGTGGCAAATTAAAGGAAGCTTCCAGAGTCGAGGCCCCCGCACTGAACTCTACATGAGGTATGCCCAAGAACTTATCAGTAGGTTCAAATTACTAAATCTAAATCAAATCCCAAGGGTGGAAAATGCCAATGCTGATGCCCTTGCCAAGTTGGGATCCCAAAAAGAAGCTGTCCTGTTAGGGGTGATACCCCTTGAAGTGCAACTCCAACCGAGTATCCATCGAGAGGAGACTATGGAAATAGAATCTTCAATGGAAAGCCAATGGACAACCCCAATACGTGAGTATATCACCAAGGGGACACTTCCGGAAGACAAAGATGAAGCTCGAAAACTCAAATATAAGGCTGCCCGTTATGTGATCTATGATGGCATCCTATACAAGAGGGGATTTAATCAACCTCTACTTAAGTGCATATCTGGAAATGAATGTGAATACATCCTAAGGGAAATTCATGAAGGCATTTGTGGCAACCACTCGGGGGGTACCTCCCTGGCCCACAAAATTCTCCGACAGGGCTATTACTGGCCTACCATGAAAACTGATGCTTATGACTTTGCTAAAGCTTGTGATCAATGCCAAAGGTTTGCTAACTTCAATAGCAACCCAGCTGTGGAACTAAGACCCATTGGAAGCCCCTGGCCCTTTGCAATATGGGGGATTGACCTGATTGGGGAGCTTCCCAAAGGCAGAGGTGGTGTGAAATATGCCGTGGTAGCCGTTGACTACTTTACCAAGTGGGCAGAGGCGGAAGCCCTAGCTACCATCACTGCCGGTAAGCTGAAGGAATTTGTTAAGCGAGCCATTATATGTAGATACGGGGTACCGTACAAGCTGATCTCAGACAATGGCAAGCAATTTGATAGTAGAGAAATGAGAAGTCTATGTGAGGACTTGGAGATAAAGAAAGATTTTTCAGCCGTTTGCCACCCTCAAAGCAATGGGCAGACGGAAGCTGTGAATAAAATCATCAAGCACACTCTAAAAGCCAAGTTGGAAGATAAAAAGGGAAATTGGCCAGAAGAGCTTCCAATGGTCCTGTGGTCTTACAACACCACTCCCAGGTCCACAACCGGAGAGTCTCCCTTTGCTCTAACCTATGGCTGTGAAGCTATGGTCCCAGTGGAAGTCGGGACAGGGTCCTACCGGAGGGACAATTTCAGTCAAGAATCAAATGAAATAAATCAGAGGCTGGCTCTAGACATGGTAGAGGAAAACCGGGCTACCGCCCAGCTGAAACTCGCGGCTTACCAGCAGAGGACCCGCAAATACTATAACAACAAGGTACGCCCTCGACCCCTCAAGGTTGGCGACCTAGTACTGAGAAGAATGATGCCCAATATGCGGGTTCCCGGGCACGGAGCCTTTGGAGCAAACTGGGAAGGGCCTTACAAAATAAAGTCTATCTTTTGGGAAGGCACTTACCACCTTGAAGACATGGATGGGAACACTATTCCCCGTGCTTGGAATGCCGAGCACCTAAAAAAGTACTATCAGTAAGACTCTTTTCAGAGCAAACGTAGGCCTCTTTCAGGCTTAGGATGAATAAAGGCAACCTACTAGTTGTGGTTGCACCATTTCCCTTTCAGTTCTTAGGATTTCATGATTTTCAATAGATGCACGGGGGGTAGTGGATGCACACCCCGTCTGGATGAAATTTAATGTATTCGTACTCTTTGATTTTCAGTAAAAGTAGAAGTTGATTGTTTCCTTTTACATTTACCACTTATAAATATTTTCAGAAAGATATGTAAGACCTACAAGCATAGTTCTACATGGTAGCTAGGCTACCATCCAGAACTAGGGGGGTAGTAGTGGATACACCTCTCAGCTTAACAGGTTGAAATTATCAGAATTTCAAATTTTTGCCATTTCCAGACATGTACGGAACCTTGAGTGGTTCACATGGCTTACTTGGTTATCAGGGCATGTATGGAACCCTGTTCGGCATACATAGTTCCCTTCATTACTTGGGCTTGTGTGGTAACCTGATTGGCACACTTGGATCCCTTCAATACCAGACATGTACGGAACCTTGAGTGGTTCACATGGCTTATTTGGTTATCAGGGCATGTATGGAACCCTGTTCGGCATACATGGTTCCCTTCATTACTTGGGCTTGTGTGGTAACCTGATTGGCACACTTGGATCCCTTCAATACCAGACATGTACGGAACCTTGAGTGGTTCACATGGCTTACTTGGTTATCAGGGCATGTATGGAACCCTGTTCGGCATACATGGTTCCCTTCATTACTTGGGCTTGTGTGGTAACCTGATTGGCACACTTGGATCCCTTCAATACCAGACATGTACGGAAACTTGAGTGGTTCACATGGCTTACTTGGTTATCAGGGCATGTATGGAACCCTGTTCGGCATACATGGTTCCCTTCATTACTTGGGCTTGTGTGGTACCCTGATTGGCACACTTGGATCCCTTCAATACCAGACATGTACGGAACCTTGAGTGGTTCACATGGCTTATTTGGTTATCAGGGCATGTATGGAACCCTATTCGGCATACATGGTTCCCTTCATTACTTGGGCTTGTGTGGTAACCTGATTGGCACACTTGGATCCCTTCAATACCAGACATGTACGGAACCTTGAGTGGTTCACATGGCTTACTTGGTTATCAGGGCATGTATGGAACCCTGTTCGGCATACATGGTTCCCTTCATTACTTGGGCTTGTGTGGTAACCTGATTGGCACACTTGGATCCCTTCAATACCAGACATGTACGGAACCTTGAGTGGTTCACATGGCTTACTTGGTTATCAGGGCATGTATGGAACCCTGTTCGGCATACATGGTTCCCTTCATTACTTGGGCTTGTGTGGTACCCTGATTGGCACACTTGAATCCCTTCAATACCAGACATGTATGGAACCTTGAGTGGTTCACATGGCTTACTTGGTTATCAGGGCATGTATGGAACCATGCTCGGCATACATGGTTCCCTTCATTATTTGGGCTTGTGTGGTACCCTGGTCTACCCACTTGGATCCCTTCATTACAAGACATCTTTGCAGGATTGGCCTACATGGCATCACCACACATGATTTATTAAATGATTGGGACTCCCGGAACAAAGGTTTCCAGGCTGAGCCTCCGGTACCCAGGCTACCGGATAGGGGCTACCGGCCACGGGGCTCCCGGAGTCAGGTTCCTGCCTTCGGGTTTCCAAATGGAATTGGGATACCGGACGGTACCCCCACACCCACAGTGACAACCAAGCAGACAAAGGTACAAGTAGTCTATCAGTTCTATGGCCACCTATCCGGGTATGTGTTGCCATATTTACTCTTGTACTCTTCTACACTGCGATACCATTCTATCGTTCTTATCTTGATTCATGATCTAATATCTATTTAATCAACATATATATGACGTATATCCTCTGAGAACTTGTACAAACTTGTTTTAGGATTAGTGAGGAGAGTCATTTTACCGGATAGAATTCGATGGTGGCGTTTAGTTATGCACCGTTTTAAGTTATCGTAGTACCTTTCTTACTTAGCATATTGGTACCCTAGAGAATGAGTACTATGGGGGTTCGATGAGTAAGGATTATTAAGTCTAAGTTGGTTCTCGTTGCATAATCAGAAATGATGCGACAATCATACCTACTACATAAAAAACCGGATAATAAGATAAACATGCATTTGATAAGCAAGGCAAGTTCAAAAAACACAAGGCTTACGACCATAGAACGAGTAGAGTTATGAAATTTAAGATTACATTCGTGGAGCGTTATAGGAGCCCACCCCCTTTTAATCAAAACCATAAAGTTTATGAAACCAGCGGAATAAAAGTTCAAGATGATGAGAGAGGAATGACTTAGGAAGACGAAGGGTCTTTGGCAGCCTCAGAACTAGGGGAATCCTCGACAGGATCAACCTTTCCAGCGGAATCACCTGGTGTAACCTCAACCACATCTGTGGGAGCATCAACCCTAGCTACTTGAGCATCCTCGTTTGCATCCTTCGGGATAGCCAACGGCCTGGCTATTGTCTTTGAAGCAGGAGTCTGGGACTCAGCAACCTCCGCCTTGAAACTCTCCACTTGCTTTACCGCATCCTCGCCTAGGAGCGCCCAATCCAAGTTAGGCATTGCTCGCCAGGTAGACCTCATGTAGTCGGTAGCCCCCTTGGCAAAACCCAAGTTATACCTTTCTGGAAGGGCCTCCTTGAGCCTTCTGACCGATGCTTGCAGGGAATCCACCTGTAGCTTCAGTTCTTTAATCTCGGAGGCATGGACTACCATCCTTTCCTCCTTCTCTTCTTCCTGAGTGGCAACCAGCTTACCCAACTTATCCTTTTCCTTAGCTAACACAGATAACTCTCCCTTCAACCTCTTACCAGCCTCAGACAGCTTCTTCTTCTCACCTTCCGCAGCTTGCATATCTAACTTCAATTGCTTGATTTCCTCTCGGAGCCTCATATCGCCACGGGTAGCCAGGGCCATTTGATTGGAAAGCCTAAGTTGATGGAAGAAGCTCTCGCCCGCTGAAAACAGCATGGATCTCGCAGCATCAGAGGTTTTCTGTTTAACCCACCCAGCAATCGTCTCCATGGGAATCTGACCTCCAGACATCTGATAGAACTGCTCCACTTCACCTACAGGTGCATCTTGCTGAGATATCCTAACTCTCTTCGAAGATCGAGTTTCTGGGGTAGTCTTGAAACTCCCGGAAGCTTGAGATAATCTGCATTTTTCAGTAGCTGAAAGCTCAACCTTGATGGGTGCAGGAGCTGGGACCCTGGAAATCGGGGTAGCGGCAATAGGGGTTTCCATCATGAGCAAATCGTCTTCAGGAAATAAATCTTCATATTTATCAGATGGTTTGATAAAGGATGGCACAGATCCTGACATACCTGAAATGATGGAACATTGGAGATGTTAGTAACCGTAACACATAACTATATGAGGAAATATCAGGTTACCGGTAGGGTTACCGGAGCCCGATTCCTAGATGCATATGATAACATGAGTAAGAGAAATGCAACAAGTACTACACAGTTTCGAAGCATATACATGAGAAAAGCAATAGAGACGCCACTAATAACGGGTATCTATGAACAAAGGAATATGACATGATTAGTGAGAATATAAGAAAAAGGTATAGGAGAGCGGTAGCCTGGGATACCGGGAGAGAAGTCAGTGGAAGCCCCATCTCTCTTTCCACGCTTCTTGTCAGTACCCTGAGGTCTGGGCTCTCTTTCCAATCCTTCCTCGACCTCCATCTCATGAGCAGGAGAGGAGGGAGCCACAGGTTTCGAGAACCCTAATCTCGTCAGGGTCTCCGGGGTCAACAAACTCTCCCCGTCTCTCAGAGAGCCCGCCAACTTCATAATCTTTCTAGCCCTTCCCTCTTCAATGCCCTGTAGGGATGTTTGTGTTGGGATCCCTAAACAATACAACAACAGAATAAAAAATAAAACAAAGGTCGAATTAGAGAAGAAGGTGATTCGACGGGGGCTACCCGTAGCATGGCAGGGGGTACCGGATGCTTACCCGGAGTCAGATTCCACTCTTTTCTCACCTCCTCGCAGCCATAACAGTATAAAAACATTTCCAACCAGTCATACATCCCCCGTTTGTTTCCCTTTATACACCCACCTTGCCTATTATTCCATGAGGTGAGGTAAAAGATACCAACCTTTCGCCCTACATCCTTCAATTGATAGAAGTACCCTAGCTCTCTAGCGGTGAGAGGGACAGAGAAGGCTCGATCATAGAGAATGTACATGCATGCAGCCACCCTAAAAGAATTAGGGGACAATTGCATTGGGGCTATGTCATAAAAGTTCAACATGTCAATAAAGAACGGATGCATTGGGAGAGAGAATCCCAACTTAAAGAACGAAGCAGATAACACGGCATCAGGCAAGGACTGATCAGGTTCAAAGTTATCAAATCTGTGGCACCTCTCACCATCACTGGGTACCACAAGATTACATCCCGGATTGCACGACTCTAATAGTCTGACAAGTCTATCAGCATTCATGGTGGAGTCTAAATTTTCACAGGATGGAACGCAGCTTGCAGGGACGTGAGGCTTCCGATCAACCTCTGTCACCAATCCAACTTCGGTATTCCCTTCTTCATCTAGCAGGTTTGAATTTTCAAAAAGCGGCTACTCAGCCTCATTCCAGAATCCCTCATCCAATCTTTCTTCTTCATCCGTGTTTGAACTCAGATAAATCCTATCAATACCCTCATTACCAAAATTTGACGAGCCAGCCTCCAGGGAAGGGTCGAGACGCCTACTTACGATCTCAGCCTCAAGAGGATTTATTACCTCAACCCGAGAACGGGTCCGAGAACTAATGGAAGGCTTGGATTGTAACAAGGGTTGACGGAGGAGCACCTCATTAAGGTGGGTTGACCCAGAATCCGAAGGCTCACCAGAAATGGGTGACAGGTTACCCACGTGTTGTGATGAACCTCCCGAGATGGACGAGATAGACATCTGCAACCACAGATAGGGAAGCAGATTAGCGTGAGAGAAGAGAGCCGAGCAACCAATAGTAGGAGGAAACGGTGATCCCACTTAATCAACCTAGAGGTACCCTAGACATAATAAGGCTACCGGGTCAAATCGAAAAGGCTAAAAATCGGTGGGTGGCTATCAACATGGCAGCCCAATTTAATGATACTGGAGCTAACAAAACAAAGCAAGGAAAAACACGGGTGCAAAGTACCAGGCATACGCCCAGATTGATCAGTTACCAATATCTATTCGACAGAATAGATCTAAAGTAATGACACTTGATTAGAGCAAACGTCAAACATGTTATAAGCACCTAAAGAGTAACCAAGGGGGAAAACGGAGTACAGGCCATCCTGAACCCCTCCGGTAAGTGAAATTAGCACATGCATCTCAGCATAAAGAGTCAAGCACACGAGATTTAATCTTAACAAGGATGGAGAGTTGATACAGACAACAAAGATTTATGACCATACACATCAAATTCAGGCGAATCGAAGAAAACAACATGCAATGATGATTGGAATTATAGCTCTCTTATCAATTCAAAAAACAAATATCGACACATGAACATCAAGAATGAAACAACAAAGTTAGAAATATGGGTAGACCGCAAGAATCAAAAAGAAAGGTACCTTAGTAAAGATGGGTGTGTGACTGGCCTAGGCCTCATCGGAGAAGTCCCGTCGGAAACCTTTAAAAGCCTTTTTCGTTACTCAAAAGAGAGAGTATAGCGTAGATGAAGAGGAAAATGATGAAAAGGCTAAGCGTATTGATATATGAAAGTAAATGAAAAAGAGGCGTATTCCCTAGTGATTGAATATGGCACAGAAAACGAGGTGTAGAGGGAAACGTGTGGGTACAGGAAAACAAACCGTTCCCTTTTGTTTTAGAGCGGTAGAGTTTGTGATAAGGCTCTCCCCTCTTGATAGTCATCTCTTTTGTTCCCAATGAATAAATCTAATTAATCAGAGCTTTAATAAATAAATCGTATAGCTCCCCATATTAGATTAATTCCGGGTTCCCGTGACGCAGATTACAAGAGCTATCGAATGAAAATACCACTACTAGTTCTGATATTTACAAATGAGAATTTACTATTTCAACATCGTGTTGGCAAGGCATTGATAAAGTAAGTTTTTGATTTAGAAACTTAGAAAGCGGCACCCTGTGAATAATAGGTTCCCCTTGCACACAGTACTTCAGGGAACCGGGGGGTAGTTGTTGTGACCAAAATCTCGCATGAGTTAGATTTAGGCCCACTAGAGGGTTAGGGTCCAGATCCATGAAGAGAATGAGTAATCTGTCAGGTTTCCGGAGGCCTACAGTAGCCCTAGGGGTTACCATGTACACTACAGCACGGGAACGCATGACTAAGGGTCTCAAGGTATCGCCTTGAGGATAACCTATAACTATTACCAGTCATCCAATAGAGCTTCCAGAGTAGCTTCCGTGATAGGGGTTACCGGAGGGGGTACCGGAGCCAGGCTACCGGGCGGTACCCCCAGCTTCCGCTGGAAGCCTGATTAGGCTGCCAAATCAGATAAGGCACGCCTCCTACTTTTTAGGAACACGTTTATATCATCTAAAAACACTCTCAAACAGATAAACATTCAGTTATTTGAGGATATATGTCATATATACTTGATAAATGATACAAAATTATGATAAATGCTTGAGATAATCATTCTATGTTACCAAAACTGCTTGGTAACCTGATTATATACATCATACTCGATTATTATCAGAAATAACAGTCATTATCCCACTGGAGAGAGGATAACTCATGACAAACAAACGATCATATCATTCAAGAACTACATTCGGGCTTGATCCACTATAAATAGTGCACTACACCATAGATTGGATATGGCAACCACACAAAAATGTTGCATTAGGGCCTTAAATCATTGCAGTAGAGTCTATTGCAATGATTTTGCTAAAATTTGGCGTTAACTTTGGTCTGGTTACTATATGTCCCTGTAGCAACGATTTCAACACTATATGGCAACACCTGAAATCATTACGAAAAGCCTTTATGGCAATGTTTTTGTGTTTTTAGCAACACTAATGAATCATTGCAATAGCCTATTGCAATGCCGTTTTTGAGTTATTTTTTCTATTTAGCATTGCAATATGTGGACAATAGCAACAAATTAGACTAAAATTGACAACAATTGTTTTCTAATAGCAATGCTTTTAATAACAAAAATAACAGTAAATAACAACATTTTTAAAGGGAATTGCAATGCTTTTCTAAAATTAGTCGAGCATGACTTGTTGGGTTCCAATACAAATTCACCATTAACTTGGTACATACAAAAACCAATCCAAAATTAATACCATATACATCATGACCACCAATCCAAAAGCAATATCAAGACTACTCTGACGACATCGTCGTACAAATCATTCAATGTCTAAAATCTAAATGTAAAATAAAACAACAAAGTGTAGTTTTTACATTGATGCACCAAATCAGAGACATATTTGAAGTAAATAAAAAATTATGCTCGGCATCTCCTACATCTCCAGCTCATGTTGGTCCTTGGCACATCTATCCAACCCATAAACTAGCTTGCAGTTGTTAGGCTTCAGTTTCGACAAAAGGGACATTGGTTGTTGCAACAATAGCCAGTGCTAAAGTTGTGTTACGAGTTCCCCTTTCTTCTACTATTACTAGAACACCCTACATAGAAAATATTTTTATCATAAATATATGGTAGAAACTCGATCCAAATGCAGTGCAACTGAGAACAACTAAGAACATTATGTAGTTAGTGGCAACTGCACAAATTTAAAGCATGTAGAAGCATTAAACAATGCTTACAAGTTCACTAGAGGGCACTTATAAGCAAACCAGAATATCAAATATGTACATAGCAATAAATTAAGAGGAATATAAATCCAAAGCTAATAAATAAGAGCAATATAAATCTAAAGTTGGTGGCAAGTGGCAGAACATAACCTCATAGACATGACTTGGACTTACTGAAAATGTTCCATGCTCCACCTGTTTGAGAAAGAATATGTGCAGCCCATAAAAACCATATCCTTTCAAGAACATTTAAAAAAGTTACAAGCAGTATAGATCATGCACTACAAAATAATAAAGTGAAGTGTAAAGACTAATGGTGGAAAAGAAACAGTCAAAATAAAATTTTCAAAAGGATGATCATGCTTTTATGGGGAAAGTAATAGCACTCAAGAATGCTAATCTTCAAGAGGAAAGTCTAGAACACCTAATTTATTACTGCACTACAAAAAATCAACATGATGAACTTAATGTTTGACTAGACAAGATTGTCCTTCGAGTTACAACAATCACACAACATGTTGCAACTAGAAAATCTGAGTCAAGAATCTTTGGCAAACGTGCTATCGAGTATTAATTTAACGAGGTTTTACTGTATATATACACCGGGTTAAAAATTACAGGCAATCATTTGAAGATGTTTTGTAGCTTGCAAGAACTTTAAGGTCATAGCAATCTGAGCCAAGTCCAGAGAATCCATACCCAAACGTAGTTTTTTGGGCAGAATACTCTCCATTAAGCGTGAGGTTTTCAAAGGTGATGATTATTCTAGTCTTGTGTACTCGATCAACTTGTGAGGGGACCGGTAAATTTCTACCAGCGTCCAGTACAAGACCTCTTCAACCTCCAGCTCGCCCTCTGCCCTTGCTGCATAGATTTTTTCGCAAATAGCTTGCAATCTGCATTGATATAAGTATGATAAACTCGACTGTGCTCTGTGGCATCGGTTCCTACCCCATCATTACAATTAAAAATACATTATAATCTTTATAATTGTTATTTCAAACCTGGTTTCTGACTCGTAGTTTAAGACTTTACGTTGACATATTTGGATACCATCATTGATATTAGTAAGTACAGATTATATGTCATATATTCATCACATAACACATTGCTGGTCACAATTTTGGAATATATTAAATTCTAAATATTAGAATATATGGCCCACAAGGAGTTAAGCATGCAAGTACAACCTAAACTGCAGACGGTAGTTTTGATTTGTTTGGCACTATGTTACATTATGTGATGTCTAAAACTCAAACTTCAAAATATGCAAAAATCTACTTAAAAGGTCTCTATCCCAGCCGCTAACTGCTGCAATTGTGCCAGGTGTTTACGGGCAATATCCTTGCATTCAAGAATAAACCTATTTCCCACCTTTGTATTTTTGGGAGTATTGAACTGGTATCATACACAATGCATAAAATGAAACGAAAGAGAAAGGAAATGGCACTTCTAGTTGCTTATTTGTCAATACAATATTAAAATCAAACAGATGTAAATTCATCAATGACCGATGATGTAAAGTTCGTGTACCTATCACATGAAGGAAGATTTTCATAATGAATTCTCATTCTTAGATCTGAACACTACAGTCTAATGAAGCGACCTACTGCTAGGATAAATGTAATGTAAAGACTCCAGATGCTGAATTTGCTAAGTGTTTCTCCGATAATGCCCTCTACAAAGTGTTTAAAATAAATAAATAGTGGAAAAGAAAAAAGGATAAAACTTATGTTAGTCATTCACATATTCTTTTAGGTTTTCAAATTAAACCTCAAAACTCCTACAAAATCAAGATACGGACTTACGCGGTGTTTTCTCTGAGACAATAATGGCCATTGGTCCAGCCAACTCCCCACGACCAGTTATATCTGAAGCATCTACATGGTGGAAAGACCACCACTTCGGATTTCCATGATTCAGGGAAAGATCACCACTAAACATATTTACCTGCACGGCTTTGTCTTAGTGGTGTAACCAAAACTAATTGACAAGTACCAAATATATACATATCAACTCTAATGTGCATTATATAATCACATCAGTGGTACTAAAGTTCTAATAGTAATGTAATCTATGAACAATATCTATCACTTACTTCCTGTTCAAGAAGCCGGACATCACCAGATCCAGTGACTCGAAAATATTTTGGGTATACATTCCTTATCCTTAAATTAGTAACACTACCATTTAGTACTCATATTACTTCCACTGCTCTTAGTAGATCATGTTCATGAATATGCAAATCGTACTTCACAACTTTCTTTCCTTTTGGCCTATTCCTTGTAAATTGCCAAGAAAATACAAATTTCATACTCCTTTGAAGAGATTGAGAGAATTTATATTGAACAGGAGGAACAAGCCGTGAGGTGCTTGCATCAGCTTGGCAACATATTAATTGGATATCTTTCTTGTTGTATTCAGACAGATAACCATGAGGATCTAAATTAACATGTGCATCAACCTCATTCCAGGAAATCTTTTTGCAAATAGTGGTTTGGAATATATTCAGCCTCTATTTGAACACTCGCATCTTTAATGGGATTTGCAATGTTTGATGGCTTGCCACTACTGTACATCTGCCAAGCAATATGTAGAGGATTGAAAGAGTAAAAAAAATGTACAAGGAATTACATCTACTAATTACTACCTTAAAACCTGTAACTATAGAACAACACATACATCTTTCTTTTTTTCTTATGCTAATTAACATACGCCTAATTTATAAATGGGTTCAATAAACATATACATGAAAATATACATGGAAATCCTAAATTCAAATTAAACTTAATTCAAATGAACATATACATGAAAATGTAAAGACCCCCAAAATAAAAACCTAACCCCTAAATTAAAAATAAATCCCAATCCACAAATTAAACCCCAAATCTGGTACTCAAATTAAGTAAAAGAAAAAACCCCAAATCTGGTACTTCAACTAAAAACCCCAAATCCCAATTAACACTAATTGAACTCGATTTGAGCAAATACATAGATGAATATATACAAATAAACATATACATGCCCTAATTTGAGCGTTAATCTTCATATACATGCCATAATGTTCATATACGAGCATGAAAAGAATATTCATAAGAAGAATTTTTACCTAATATTCGAGCTTTAATCTTCGTTTGTGTTTAGTCACCGATTTTAGTCTTCAATCTTCTAGCTTTAGTCGTCGATTTTAATCTTCAATTTTCGAGCTTTAGTTGCCTCTGTGTCTGAGTCTTTGAGTTATCTACTCTTCCGTCTTTGAGTCTTTGTTGAGTTTAGTCTGCGTGTATTTTCTATTTAATTTTGTGGCCGCCTTACTTCTAGGGAAAATTTGGAACTCCCGCTCTCCTGTTTTTAAAGCCCGCCAACTTTTTTGGCCAAAAATTAGTAGGTACAGCAACGCCTTAATAAAGCATTACAAAAGAATGATAATTTTAAGACTCCTTTCAGTTTTTACCCTTCTATTGTAACGTTTTTTAAAAGCATTACAATACGTCTAATTTTTTCAAAACTTGTCATGCAATAGCGATGCTTTTCAAGAAATTTTTTGAAATGTGGTTGCTATATGCAATCTATGGTGTAGTGGTGGTATGTAGGCAGTTTACGGGATCTTCTTCGACACTTTACACTCCTTGAGTAGCTAGAGCATGTGCACTCTTGTGTGACACAGTCAAATTAGGGTTCTTGGCTGGCCAACATTTGGTCCTTGAGCTCTCATCCCGTAGATTCAGTCCGATCCTTCCGAGGAACCACATCCCGTGTTCTTCGGTAACCCTAGTCGTGAGCCTTCCCGGGCGGCTAGCCATTGATCTTCAACCACGAGCCTTTCTGGGTGGTTGGACGATTCCTTGTTTATTGGCGCTATTCCAGCACGAGGCCTCGTAATCTGTTGTGCTAAAATCCTCCCACAACAAGTACCATTAATCTTTCCAAATCATGAAGTTGAGCCCAGTTTTTCCAAATCCCTTGTTCAAACTTCTTTTCTCTTCCATCAGAGTATTTGACCTCCAGGAAATCATCAACTATGACCACATGATAGATTCATTGTGCTTGTAGAAATGCAAATGTTTCTCTGTCATAATCCTCATCAAGAGGTGGTAAGTCTAATCTAGGTATAATTGTGAGAGCCTTAGATATTTTCTTCTTGATTGGCCTTTTGGCTATAGTCTTGATTTTTAGCTTCGGTAGTACACCATTAGCAGTTTGCTTATGGAGACATATAGATGGTTTCTTGAAATATGTTCTCTTTGCTTTAAGAGGCAAGACAGTTGCAGAAGCCATGGATCCAGATTTTGCTAAATCATCACTAATAGCATCCAACCTAGACATAAAGTCTTGTTTTATGATGAGAGTACTATTGGTGATGTTCAAGGCTTGTTGTCTTGTGCTCTTTCTGGTATACACTTGCTCCCTTCCTTTATCGTCATCTCATTTTTTTTTATCACTCTTCTTCTTCTTGTTCTCATCATCCTTATTACTCCTGTGATGTCTTCCTCTCCTATCACTCTTCTCTTCATCATGATCACCATCCTTATCCCTCATGTGTTTAGCTAGCACAGCCACAAAACTAGTTGCAAAATATGATCTTAGAATTCGTAATGCTTCCTACTCTTCAGCTGTTCTACACCCTTTCTTCTTGTTAAATTCTTCAATGATGGCATGAATCAGCCTGTTGTTTTTGGGAGTGAGATGGCCAGGGATAGCAAGTTGAGCAACTTCATCAATTCTTGTGCCAGACTAATAGAGAATGGTTTTGGATAACTGCTAACTTCAGGTAGCCTTGATGGTTGATCATTTCTAAGATCATCATAGAGACTCTTGTTGTTTTCACCCTTCTTCTCAACTAGTTACAGAATTGCATCAATCTCACTGAATTTTAGATTCTTCAAAGTGTCATATGATATATGTCATATCTTGGATTTGGTCACCATCATAATCTCTTTGAAGTATATTTGATTGACTGGCACAACAATGAAGTAGAGGATTTGTTCTTTGAGACATCTGAGATACTTCAATGTGTCCCCACCAACATTTGCCATTGAGACTTGCATAAATTCCAAGAAGACTGTATTATGATAAACATTTGAGTTTGCTACCTCTTGTAACTTGGCCTCAATAACTATACTAACTTCCACTGGTCTGGCATCTTCAGTTCTAGATGGTAGTGGTTGCTCATTGACCTCAGCTGGCATAGCGCTTGGCACCACTGTTGTTGTGACTTGAATTATCTGCCCAGCTTCATTGGTTGTGTACACAGTTGCGAAGGTGAGTGGCTTGATACTTTCTTCTATCAAAGTTGGTTTACTTGGAGTTTTGCCCTTGCCCTTGGCCTTAGCTTTGATTTCAGATTTCTCCCTTAGGAGAACTCCAGATATGGCCAAAATAGTGAAGACTGCGCAGCCTACCCGGTAAATTCAAATTTTAATCAAATTAACCTCCAACTCTCTTTCGCGAGTTGCCGTTCTTCATATATTGAGCTCAAAACCACCAAAGCATCATAGAAACACATCAAACCTGCCTCAAGCTAGTAGTTCTACACAACTCACAAAAACACGTTAAAAACACAACATACTTGAGGTCAAGTAAATCCATTTAAGCCGATAAGAATCATTCTAAGTGGATATAAATCCACTTATCAGACCCCTAAACTTAAACCGATGCTTGTCCTCAAGCATAAACAGACTCGACACACACAAATGCAATGCATGAATGCAACTAACATGAAAATGCAACGATCCCCTCGAACTAACCAAAACCAATTAGCAAGCAAATATCTCAAAGAATGCAACTAAATCCAAACAGAGCTCGACTAAGTTCCCGTATACCAACATTACATGAACGGAAACGTGCGTGTGTGCGATGCTCATCAGATATACTCCTAACACTAGATCAAAATCATACCTATTCTTCGCCAAGACAATCACAATTTTATAAATAGAATGAGCGGTAAACACTTCGTAACCTAGGAACACCTCCATCGTCATTTGAGTTAGACATGAATTCATGCTTTATTACTACACAAACTACAACACAAAACACAATACGCATGCTTATTTAACCGTGCAATGGATGAGACCCCAAAAGGCTTATACAATAATACCCATGTAGCGAGCGTTAGGTTAGCGGATCCCAGACTAAAAAAGCCTTAGGTCACTAGGCACAAAGTCCCCTAGAACTTAATTACTCGAGTATTAAAGAGCTCACCCTAGTTTCTGCAATTTAACAATTCACATAACACTTTTTTTTCTTTTTCCTTTTGTCTCTTTTTTTTATATGCAATCTGGAATGAGTATGCTCATCCAACCCTAGACTACTCATAAAATATGAGCGGCTACTAGCCATTTGACACCTAACTTTTATTAACAACTAGCATGAAATCCCTGGTTTTCCCCAAACTTATACTTTGGTGCTCCTACGCCATCAAGGGAATAACGAAAATTCTAAATATAAAAAAGTGATTAAATCTAAAACAACCAAACAAGCATGACCTCAACCTAGCCCAAAAGCAAACGATGAGACTGTGAAAAGAATTTGTTTCTGAAGCATTCAAGTCAATTTCATAAGAACTATAAATCAACCCTCTATTCATCAATACCACACTCAAATAGACATCGACCTACCAATCAGAATTAGCTCATCCTAAGGGATCATGAAATATGCTATGCACATGCAACTAAATGGACTCACATGGAATACATACACAAATATGCAAACAAACATGCTCTATATGAAACAAACATGCAATAATACGAGATGAACAAAACATGAATGAGTTACTACTAACATGCAAAATATGATTTCCTACATGAACAAATGACACAGTAACACTACTAATCCCCAAATCACCCCCAAACTTAGAATATTCAATGTCCCCATTGAATTGAAGGTAATACAAGGGAAAGCAGGAAACATACTTAATCATCGGCAGGATCACCCTCCTCGGGTGGTGAATCTAGTGGTGGATAGACAGCATGAGAGTGACCTCTACACCCTCCGCACGAAAATAGTAATCCAGAATTATGAAGAATTGGGGAAATGCTTTTTTATTGAAAGCAGGAAATCCATGGGTTGCCTCCCAGGAAGCGTCTTTGTTTAAAGTCTTTAGCTAGACATGGAAATGACTTTTTCTCTTGAAAATTTCTACACCATATCTCTATATGGCCATTTAATTATCTTTTCTGGGGCTACATCTTTGATGACAAGTTTCAGCCTCTTTGCTCCTCAAAAGTGTCAGTAACATTGTTCTCTTCACTACCTGACAAGTTAGCAACAATAATAATAAGCAAAGTAGATGATTGACCCAAATATGCATACCTCAGGTGATCTGGTGGTTTAAGCTCGAGTTTGAAAGCTTCTTCAACATGATGATTTTCATTATTAACTATCAAAGTCTGATCAAGAGTGGAAATAAACGTATTAGGAACGAAAGTGGATGGTTCACCAACAGAAGTCTTAACAACAGACTTAGGATCAAAAGAATTATCCTCAAGTTGAATTTCATGCTTAGAACAAATAGCATTCAATTCCTCTAACATCTCATCAGAAGTAAAATTCATATACAACTCATGAAGATCTTTATTACCCTCATACTTCAACAAAACATCTTTCTCAAGAAAAAACTCAATTGCACTATCCTCAAGATTTGACCATGTAACAACCTCATCAATCAGCACCTAAGAATTCCAAAGATCAGCCACACCTAATTCCTCATCTTCAGTATCAGACTTTCCTTGTAAAGCAACGTCTAATGGATTCGACTTCAATATCTGATCAAACGCTTTATTCTATCCAGTATCAACCCCTTCCACCCTAAAGCACTCTTCATTCTCCGCAGGAAATTTCATGGCCTTAAACACATTAAAAGAGATAGTCTGATCTTGCACTCTCATTGTGAGCTCTCCTTTCTGAATGTAAGAACCCGAATTTTTGGTAGAATTAAACCTTTTTATATATTGATGAAAGAATGAACAGTGATTCCGACAACAAGGTATTAGCAGTTCTAATGAATGAATGTGAATGGGTATAGATTCCAATGTTTATATGTCATGAAGAATGCAATGGGTTGACAACCTAGATTAGAATAATCTATCTCCTAAGAAATAAGATATGGAATTCCAAAGAGGAAGGAGATATTCTTATGTCATCCAAATCAATATCTGTTGTTAGTCTAGTGGTTCCGTAAAAGGGTTAAGGAATGCCCGAAAGAGAACAAGGACCTTTTTATAAATATAAGGAATAAAGATGGAATAAAGAATGAATAGTGTTTTTGGTGGAAATAAGAATATTATTAGATGACGCTATATAGAAGTATTCAAAACGGATTTCTGAGTTCGTATTCGTGATCCAAGGGCAAGATAAGTGTATGTAAACGATATCGGATTCAGAAAAAGAGCACTTTTATTTTCTCCGAGATTTCCCTGGACACTGAAAGACTTAAGGATTTATTAAGAGGATTTAAGGAATTTAAATTCAAGAATTATAAAGGAGGAATAAGAATGGAAGTATTATTATTAAGAAGGTTTCCGATAAAGCCCTAATTACTAGAAACAATTGAGATATTCCTCCGAACGATCGATGAAACGAGCAATAACCAGACAAAGAAACAAGCAGGGAGCCAAGATACATGCATGTACTAGTGTATAAGAGTAAGTATCCAAGTAGTTACAAGAGTAACTAGCACACTTAGAGAACAAGCCAAGTATTTAGCATCATCTTCTCATCCAACCACACAAACTCAACACATGTCTCTTGGATTGAATCATGCATGACCACGCCACCTTTAATAAAGCTACTTTATGAACAAGATATTATTTCAGCACATCAATAATGCATTTTAGATGAGAACAAAGCAAGAGAAGCAAGCAAAACACCACCACTCTCCCCATTCTTGCTTCATTCGGCTTTTAGCCTAATTCCAAGATCAAAAACCAACTTCCAACCATCATTTGATCTTCAAATTTTTATGGTGGGTTCTATATTTCATAAAAGTAATCTCCTAGAAAGTTTAGCCTCAAACTCCTTTGTTTCCATTTTCAAATAAATCATCAAAGTGGAGGATGAATAGTAACCTCAAGAACAAAATTCTTGGATCTTGATTTTGGTTGATGATCCAAGCTTCATGGAGGCTATACAAGGACTTTACAAGGCTTAATAAGTGCATACACACTCCAAGGAAGGTATAAACTTCAAGAACCCTAGTCTTTGTTTTGAGTTTTAATGGAGTTTTGGATGAGTTTTGGTGATGATGTTATTATAAACTTGTTTAAGTGAGTATGTAGTGGTTTTTAGTAGATCTAAGAGTTATGGTTCAAATGATGATTAATTGATATGTTCTTGGACTTGATAAGATGTAGATTATGCATATAAGTTGTTGGTTTGATCATGGTATGCCCGGTGTGGCTTGGTTTTGATGTAATAAATTTAGAAACGTTCGATTTATAGCCGTCATAATGCCGAAATTTCGTAAAACCTTGGAAACCGTGCATCACAGTAGACATAATTCACTGATCTTGTTAAGAACATAACATACCCTTGTAGATCTCGAGTCATAGATCGTTTTGGCACGAGAATCGAAATAAACGGATTTACGGTTTAGGAGTTATGATTAAAATCGTAAAAGTGGTTCGAAACCGTAAGTTCGAGTTCGTAACTGAAATTGAACCCCTGTAAAATATGTAATGCAGTGGCGAATCATGGTAATTAAATACTAGAGGTAAAAAGGAAGGTGTGAGAGAAAACCTCACGTCAAACGGATCGTTTTCCGATTTTATAAAAATGTTCGAATCGAGGTTAAGCGCGAACGAACCCCTTAAACGTATACTTGGTTATAACTTTGGTAAATCACTTGGAAAACGAGCGACAAAACTCGAGGTATAATCTTGGTTCGTAAATGACCGACCTTAGAACTTTCACGACTTAAGTATACACCAAGTGTAAGTATAACGACCTGCCTTATTAGCGAACAAGTGTCGGATCGTATTGGTGATAAAAAGAGTTACACTAAAGGGTGCATATCGAGATAACTCAAAAACGTGTTTCGACTTAAGTCAAGTCTATACTTAGCTTTTTAAAACTATAAGTGATTAACCTCAGATATTGTGACTATTGATAGATCACCAGATTGACCCGAGGCACACCACCCCTACAAGATTACCAGGCAAGTTTCCAATACCTTGGAACTGTTGTTGTGATAATATTTATGATTGTTGTTATACATATGCCATATCATGCATGCCTACTTTCAAGTTAATACTGTAATATTTGTTCCCCTGAATTGATATTGGCCTATAGACTAGATATGAATTATCAGTTATAAGCCGGATTGTTTTGTCAAGACCCTTAGTGAAGGGCATATGATATTCCTTCATTAAATATAGATCGGGAGTCGGTATTTTGTAATATAGAGATAGTCGTGGAAACCCGGAGGGATTCCAATGACAGATTATTTGAGGAATGTTATTTATGAACATTATTTATATTTCCATAAAGTATTAATTACTTTAAAATTATTCGAGGAATGTTATTCGAATATTATCTCAATCGAGAAGTACTGTATGAATATTATTTTGAATATTCATTCGAGTTTATTTATTTACTGAATATTATTTTAATATTCATTTGAGCTTTAATTATTTAAATGAATATTAGTTTCGAATATTCATTTAGAGTTGATTATTTAATGAATAATTATTTTGATATTCATTGGAATTTTTATTTATTAAATGAATATTACTTCCAAATATTCATGTACGATTTTATGTACTTGATGAATATTATTTTAAAATATTCATTTGAAGTTCTATTTACTTAGGGAATATTATTTCGAATATTCCTTTAAAGTTTTGATTACTAAAAGAATATTATTTGGATATTCATTTAGAATATTATTTATTAAATGAATATTATTTTCAAATATTCATTTAAGGTTTGATTTATTTAGTGAATATTATTCTAAATCTTTAATTGAGTTTATTTATTTAATGAATATTATTTTGAATATTCATTTAAGAAGAGATTTATTTAGTAAATAATTCTATATATTCATTCGAGGATTACTTACGAGCAATATTATGATTTAATAATATTCCTTAATTATTATTGATTTAATAAATATTCTTGGAATATTGATTTAAATTCTTTTAAATTCTTTTTATAAGGATTTATATTATTCAAAGATTATCTTTCACCTTCAGATATGACGTAAAATATTTCAGAGTATTTTATGACTATTTTTATCAAGGGGAGGTTCCCAAAACTCTATTTTCATTTAAATCTATCTTATAAGAAGATTTAAATACTCGCTCAACTTCCAAAAACATATAAGGGGACCTCACTTGAGAGGTGTTATTTATTTGACTACCCGGTCATATTCTTGCTAAACTATCTTGTCACTCACATCTTGATTCTTTCAAACATCGATATGAATCTTTTTGGTTACCTCCTCAACGCTCGAGGGGTAAGATTGATGGAACAAGTTCATATCCATTAACAAGCATCAGCTTGGGAAATATTGGTGAATTTTCCTTTCCAACTAGATACAACTACTTTGTGGAGTCTTATCAACAAGTATTATACTTGGGGAAAGGGGGACGAACTTTAAGTTTCAGAGTCATGGATGTTACTAAACTAGGAGACGCGTAAGTGGCCGAGTGACGCCAGTCCAGCAATGGCCCAACCGTTGGCCGGGGGGTTCCAGAGGGCGGGCGATCTGTCGGTGCTTCCTTCTACATGTAGAGAACAAATAATGGGGAGCATGACATGCGACTGATCATCGTAAATGTTGTGGCTCCTGGTGCGGCAAGCTCCCGTATTAGTTCATCTTCCAAATTGGGAAATTTTCTACAACATTATCATTGTTGGTAGGGTTGAAAAGTGTTTGAACTGGAATTGCAATATTCTTCCTACAAGTTCCTCTATTATGAAAATTCATAATATCTTGCTTATCTTTGACATAGCAGATATTTCCACGGAACAATTATATTTTGAGTTACCTTGTAACTTCATCTTATACCTTATATTGGTACTACGTTCGTTAATGCATGGCATATGGTATCAAAGATATTTTGAACCGTTATATATTATTACTGTTCAGTTATATTCTTTTAGGTGATCTATTGCTCACCCTTGCTTTATTTATCTATATCACAACAACAGCTAGATCAGATGGCCGCGCAAGGCGCACTCAGCGTAAGCAGGTGGCAGCCGTTAGAGGATTAACCGCTGAGGTCATAGCTACCATTGCTGAAGAGGCAGCTACTGGTAGGCTAGTTGTTAGCATTTGCGTATCAAATGTATTTATTATATGGCATATACAAATGAATGGCAAAAAGTATGTAATGGTTAATTATAAACCTTTTGGGTTGTAAGAACTAAATCTTGCGATTAATAATATTTGGTAATTACTCTGATTTCATCTCTGGGACTATAACGGGTGTGTTATGTTGTTGTTTTGGGTCACAAGGTTGTAATTTAATTTATGTTGGTTTTGTGGATTGAAATTGAGACCGTAATGACCAGATCCCTGACCTGGGGGTGTTACACTGAACATCTATCAAAGTACGGCTAGTAGCGAGAAAATGCCTTCCCAAGATGATGGGAATCTTCTTATCTTCTTCAAAATCAAGAATCATGAAATTCGCAGGGAAGATGAGCTTATCAACTTTTACCAAAACATCCTCCACAATACCTCTAGGATAAGTGATCGATCGATCAGCTAGCTGTAAGGAGATATTTGTAGGTTTAGGATCGGGCAGACCAAGTTGCATGAAAACAGACAGAGGCATGAGATTGATGCTAGCTCCCAAGTCACACAAACACTTGTCAAAAGATAAGTTGCCAATAGTGCACAGAATGGTGAAACTTTCCGGATCTTTAAGTTTAGGAGGTAAATTTTGTTGCAGAAAAGCACTGCACTCTTCAGTCAAAGCAACGATCTCCAATTCCTCGAGCTTCAACTTCCGTGATAGAATACTTTTCATGAACTTGGCATAGCTCGGCATCTGTTCAAGAGCTTCCGCAAAAGGTATGTTAATCTGCAACTTCTTGAACACCTCTAGAAACTTAGCAAACTGCTTATTCAACTTCTGCTTTTGAAGTCTTTTAGGATATTGAGGAGGAGGGTAGATCTGATTGCTCTTTGTAGACTGCTCCGAAGAAACTTTTTCCACAGAATTCTTCCTCTTTTATGCTTCACCATCCAACTGATCAGCTACCAAGTCAGATTTTCCAATTTCGGGCCCTGCAGATTTTTCATCCTGTTGATTATGAATTTCTTCATCTTCCTTAGCTATTGATTTCTGATCGGTTGTAACTCTTCCACTTCTCAAAGTAACTGCCTTCACCTATTCATGGACAACTTTCTTCCCTGGATTAGCCTCCGTGTCACTAAGAAGAGTTTCTTGTGGCCTATTCAACAAGGCATTAGCAATCTGCTCAATTTGATTTTCCAAGGTCTTAAGCGAGACAGCTTGACTTTTGCACATCAATCTCAACTCCTATAATTATGATTTTTCAGAAGTGGAATGCCCAGAACCAGCATATGAATGTTGCTGAAAAACCGGAGGTTGAAATTGCCTAGGGCATACTGTTGCTGAAAATTCTGCCCTTGCTACTGCTGAAAAATCTGGTTCTACTGCTGCTGAAAAATCTGGTTCTACTGTTGCTGAAAATTCTGAGGATTGTAAGGCTTTGCTCCTGTTGACCTTGAAACTGCTGATTTGTTGCTTGGATTGTAGCATGCCACCCTGATTATTGCTCCAACTGAAATTCGGATGATTTCTGTTGCTCGGATGATACGTATCGGGGCTGGCTATTGCTGATTCTGAAAGTTGCTCACAAACTACACTGATTCATTAGAAATGGCACATTGATTCGTCTCATGTGCGCCTGCACATAGCTCATCAACACTAGCTACCTGTCGAATCCCATGATTTGCCAAAGAATCTATTTTCCTATTCATTGCCTCTAGCTGAGTTGCTAAAGCTGTGGCTGCATTAACATCAAGAATTCTCGCCACCTTTTGTTGTGGCATTCTCTGAGTTGGATTCTGATATTCATTTGCTGCCATCGTCTCGATAAGATCATAGGCTACCTTATAGCTCTTAGCCCATAATGCTCCTCCTGAAGCTGCATCCACCATCTGTCTCGACTGCCATCCTAACCCATTGTAAAAATAGTTGATTACCATCCAGTTCGGCATGCCATGATGAGGGCATTGCCTAAGCATCTCTTTATAGCGCTCCCAAGCTTCACATAATGATTCACCCGACTACTGTGCAAATTGAGTAAGAGCGTTCCTTATTGTTGCTGTTTTTGCCATAGGGAAGAATTTAGTGAGAAATTTCTGAGCGAGATCCTCCCATGTCATAATAGAACCTGCTGGTAGAGAGTGCAACCAGCCTTTAGCTTTATCCCTTAGAGAAAGTGTCACAAATCTCGATGAAGTTCCGGATGTGCATATTGGGATATTCCGTTGGAGCACCCCCAAACTGAACTGAATTCTGTACCATCTGAATCGTGCCAGGCTTGATTTCAAAGGTATTAGCTGCAATGGCTGGTCTGACAATGCTAGATTGAATGTCATTGATTTTCGGCTGAGAATAGTCCTTCAAAGCCTTAGCTGATGCTGCAGGTGGATCTGCCATCTCTTTAGTTGCTGCAAGTTCTTCTTCTTCCAATTTACGAGTTTGGAAACGTGATCGCATACACACTCAAGTACCTGAAAGTGAAACACACCAACAAAATAAACTAAGTAAGAAAAAAAAATCCGAGTCAGTGAACTTTAATGACCACTGATGACAAGCCCATAAACTATAATAAACACCGAGTCCCCGGCAACGATGCCAAAAACTTGTTCGTACTAATTCACGCAAGCAATACATATTTATGCACCTATGCAATAATGTATGATTATTATCCACTGCTAAGACAATATCAAATATGGGTTTTAATTACCTAAATTAACTAAGAAGCAAATTAACAAAACTAATAATTACTTAACTAATGAGAATTAAAATTGAATTACTTATGAGAACTAAAACATGGAATCCTAACTTCATTAAATATTTCGCTTAGAGTTGATGCCTTTAATCAAAGTATGTGATGGTTATGATAACTGATCGGACAACACGAAACAAGTATAGGCTACCTCTCAGTATACGAATACCAAACTACTCATACATCCACAAAAGAGATAGAAGATGAATAGACACCAATTATGTTTAGACCCTATATGTCTATAATATTTGAAAACATAACGGTTTAAGCACAAGTTATCCATTAAGATCACATAGGGCAGCATAAGATAGTTCAAATTACGCTACAAATCATGATGTCAAAACATACATAATCCTATGCTAGCATTGCAAGTTCTAATCTTTGTATGCAATAAAGATTAACAATTTAGATGTTAGCTACGCATCTAAAAACATTAAGCACAACCATACGAAGATATCAACAATTCACCACACACAAATCTTTAAAGCAAACAAACTACTAAACTAAATAGATAAATCCGTTAGAATCCCATGACAACGATTAGTTCATAATCGAACCGCTCGTCACCATGGGATCTGATGAAAACGTGATAATAAACAAGGTCTGAATAATAATACTACTAGAGTAATAGAGTTAAGAAAATAAATCCCAAAAACATCCAAGAGTATCGCCTAATTAGAAGAATAGAAAAGATGAATTAGATCTAGATCTCCGTTGCTTGTCACGAGCGTTGGGAATCCTTCTCCAAGTCTCTCTCTTTTCCCTCTCTGTAAAAACGTGCTCCTTATGATGTCTAGATGTTTATTTATAGCCCCAGCATCTTGTCCTCCAAGAAAATACCTTAAAAAAACCATTTTTTTAGTTGAATCAGGATTTCTACCAGCCTCCCCGCGCGTTCCTGCGCCCGTCTGCGCGCTCCTGCACCCAAACTTCCTGGAACACTTTGCTGAAACAGATCCATCTTCTTTTGAGCTTTCCAACGACTGCTTACGAGCCTCAAACGGACTTGTAGAACTCCAGATATGGCCAAAACAGTGAAGACTGCGTAGCCTACACGGAAAATCCAAATTTTAATCAAATTAACCTCCAACTCTCTTCCGCGAGTTGCCGTTCTTCATATATTGAGCTCAAAACCACCAAAGCATCATAGAAACACATCATACCTGCCTCAAGCTAGTAGTTCTACACAACTCATAAAAACACGTTAAAAACACAACATACTTGAGGTCAAGTAAATCCATTTAAGTTTCTAAGTGGATATAAATCCACTTATCAGGCTTATTCTCAGACACAGGTGCTTTTGATGGGGCCTTGGGTTTGAAATGGTGAATTGTGGTTGTGGTTGAGAAGGGGTTGCATCTGCTGAAAGGGAGAGGCCCATGTGTTTCATAATGGAGGCAAACATCTGTTATTGGACAAAGAGTACCTCAGTGGTGGCACTGGCTTAAGTACCCAGCTTGGTGTTGAGAAGATTGACAGACTTCTTAGCTCAGAATTTTTAGATTTTAGGGAACTCACTTATTTTTTCAAACGATCGACTTTATTCATCAAGTGTGCAACTTTGAAGGAAGAGAGTGATTGTTTTTTTAGCCTCTCTACTTCATACTTCTTCATGTCATGCACTGGCACATCACTAAGTAGTTTGTCCACATACTGATTTTACCACAGTACATTGATCATGGCATTTGCATCAATTGACTGCTCAACTTGCCTTGTCACTTGCTTGGAGAGTTTGTTGGAGCTATCTGTCATATCCATCACCTCCATTATCAGTTTCTGACTCAGTGTAAAAGATTCTTTTACATCTTTGACAAGGGTTCCAATTTGAGGGAATTCAGTAGTGAACCTGGATTTGAGTTCACTCACTGATTTGGTAGTTTCAGTACAGATATTAGCAATTTCTGACTTGACTCCCTTTCCAAGATAGTGAGCAGCTTTGATAGATCCCTTGTATGCATCATTCACATCATCAAACACTTTTGTAGGTGAGAGAGTCTTTGCATTAGAGCCAAAAGAGACCAAGTACTCCTCCCTTAGATATTTAAGTGCATCCTCCAAGCAGACACTCCCCATACTATTCAACCAAGCATCTGCATTTCCATCTCTCTCAGTTTCATTTATAATTTTCTCTCTTTGTTGCTCCATGTCAACTTTGTATGTCAAATTTGTGACAGAGTAGGATAGCTTCATAATCAGGGTTTGGTAGGTCGTAGGTGTGAAGATGTTGAGCTCTTTTTGAGATCTCATTAATCTGATCCACACTCAAGCTAAGAAGAGCTTCAACCATCAATTGTGGTTGAACATATGATGATCTTGAGGCACTGTCATGTTGCACAAGCCTCAGCCATTGAGAACAAGTGGCCTGAGCCAAGTGAGAGCTAGAGCTAGGCTCCTCAATTGTAGATGAAACTTCTGCATCCGGATGGATTGACACTTGATTCTCAAAATCCAGCATTAGAATTGCTGTAGAGTCTAATGCTCTCTCCATAGTAGTGGGATGAGTTACAACATTATTTCTAAAAGCCTATGAAGGCACTTCCAATTCAACTTGAAAAAATGGAGACACTAGCACACAGTCTCTAGTAAAAATTAGTGAAGCCTCTGTGTTTATGTTGGTGTCATCAGGATGTGCCCCAGCATGCACTCCCTCACCAACTAGATGTGGTTCCTGGGTGGTGAACAAGGTGTCATGCACCAAGTCACTTGAATGTATTGGCTCGACAATGGGTGAAAATTCTTGATGATCAAATCCTTGCTCCTCAATTGCTTGAGGTGCAGGTTACAAAGAAATATTTCAGTTAGATTCTGGAAGTGAAGTGTCTGGTAGAGATGATTTTAGCAATTCCCCCCGAGAAATAGAGGGAGTTTCAAGTGTGATGTGCTCTCCACTCAGTGTAGTGTCAGCCTTATCACTCCCAAGTGCTAACTCTTTACAGGTTTGTGCATTGGGGAGAATGCTAGTTTCAATAGATGCACTCTGTTGAGAGAGTACATCTGTTTGCCCCTGATTTTACAACCTCAGCCATTTGAGTGACTGAGGAGAATGTTTGTTTAGATTTCTTCTTCTTTGGTCTAGTGAGAGGTAACTCAGGTTCCTCACAAGTCATAACCTAATTCTACAGCTAATGCTGCCTCAGAAAGTACTTTTAGAGGTTCAGCCACAATCTGTTTTCTTTTCTTCTCCTTTTTACTAACATCACCATTTTGAGAGGATGATGTAGTTGGTTGATTGTTTGGAATTATGTTTGGTTGTGAGGGTTGGTTAGCAGGGCCTGAGTTAGCTATTTGTGCTTCTAGCTTGGCCCTAACTAACTCAGATTTTGAATCATATGTTGGCTGTGTGAGTGGGTAAGACTTGAAAATCTCCTGCATATGAGGAGTAATCACAATTCTTACATCCACATCATTTCTAGAATCCAAGTTTCCAAAAATAACTATGGACATGGATTTAGAATAGCCTATTCTTGTCTTATCTATCCCAGGCAATTCAATCAATTTATTATCTAAGAAATTAAGTTCTGACTAAATGAATCTAGGAAATAAGATATCATTACCGCGCTTGGCTGTGTTCTTACCAAGCCTCCCACATAGCTCCTGCATTATCAGCTTGCTAACATTCACTCTAGTTCCAAAGGTTAGAGAATACCCAATTTGTTGCATAGGTGTACTTTATTGATCAAAGCTTGATTTTCTGCAGGTGAACACGTGCAACAGTGTGGCAATTAACACATAGCTCCATTCCTTCCTTAAGAACTTTCTGTTCAAATTTCCCACCTTGAATGTGTCGGCATATCTGATGAACTCGAAGAATTCTGTCAGCTTCACATCAGATACCAATGGGTCATAAGATTCTTGTTGAAGACCAAATGCCTTGCTCATGTCTTCAGTAGTGTATGTCAAGCTCTTGCCTTGGATTATGCACTGAATCTTGTAGGTTAGAATGCCATTCTCAAGAGCAATGGTTTCAATAGTTGCAGAACCCCAGAACTGTTCTAGAATGTCTAGATACAGAGTTGGGTTGGCCGAGAGAGCACCCTTGATGTATGACTCAGACATCCATCGAATGTAGCATTTGTAGTTAGGGTTGGATGCCTCTACATCACTAATAATACCAATGAATTTGGTGGAGGTTGGTAAATTGAAATGTATATTTAATGAAGTTGCCATTGTTAAAGAATTATAAGAGAAGAAGAAGGAATTTAGGCTTATGTAGTTAGGGTTTTAGAGGTTTTGGTAAAGTAGATGCTTGAGAAATCGAATGAAATGAATTGAACAGTTGTGGAATTGTATATGTATGAGATACTTGAATTGTCGATTAGATATATGTTTTGTATCGACAAGTCAGGCATTCGATAAGTAGAAAATAACTATATGATAAGTCAAGAAAAGCTAATTTGATAACTTAAGCATGTTGTAACTCACAGCTGGCAGTTTTAATCAATTTAAAGTAATTCCAAATTGAATAAAATTTGTATTTATGAGTGAATTTAAATTTTAACTTAGCTAATAAAAAAAAAGAATTTAAATTTTAGATAGAAATTCAAAAATGTTTGAAATTCGACGAGAATTCAGGCTTTTCAAATGATTCGATAACTCAATTTACACTATTAGAGAACATAGCCATTAGAGAACTAGAATAGCATAAACCGAGAAGTCAAGCAAGTCCTCATTTGATATCCCAAAAAGTCTTTGTTTAAGAACTCAAGAGTACTCTAAAGAGACTTGTTAGAGATGTCAAGCAAGAACATAAAATGAATCATTAGATAAGTCTGACTTATCGAAATATAGATTTACTCATAAAATTTGATTTTCTGTATCTGTCAAAATTCACCAAAAATATTCAGTGAAAGAACAATCTAATAAATTAAATAGTGAGTTTACTTCAAATTTCAAAGAAATTTCAAGCTGACATAATATGATTTTTCAACATATGCAGCAATTTTCAAAGATATTTATAAATCATATCTCAACCAACACTTACTTAAAAATTATTGAGCATTTAGATAAAATAAGTGTTTACTGCTGCAACAATTTGATTGATATTATCACTTAGCTAGAATCTGAAGAATTCAGCATTCCAATCTCACTAACCAACCTGGTGAAGGTGGCTTCATCTAAGGCTTAGTGAATGTATCTGCTAATTATTTATATGTGGGAACATAAAATGAATCATTAGATAAGTCTGACTTATCGAAATATAGATTTACTCATAAAATTTGATTTTCAGTATCTGTCAAAATTCACCAAAAATATTCAATGAATAATACTCTAATAAATTAAATAGTGAGTTTACTTCAAATTTCAAAGAAATTTCAAGCTGACAAAATATGATTTTTCAACATATGTAGCAATTTTCAAAGATATTTATAAATCATATCTCAACCAACACTTGCTTCAAAAATATTGAGCATTTAGATAAAATAAGTGTTTACTGCTGCAACAATTTGATTGATATTATCACTTAGCCAGAATCTGAAGAATTCAGCATTCCAATCTCACTTACCAACCTGGTGAAGGTGGCTTCATCTAAGGCTTAGTGAATGTATCTGCTAATTATTTATCCGTGGGAACATAAGGCAACTCAATTGTTCCATTAGATGCATGTTCCCTAATGAAATGATATCTTATGTCAGTGTGCTTTGTTCTGAAATGATTGACAAGATTTGCAACTATAGAGATTGCACTAGTGTTTTCACACATGATAGGAATCTTTTCCAACACAAGTCCATAATCTTTAAGTTGGTTTTTATTCCAAAGCACTTGAGCACAACAACTTCCAGCAGTTATATATTCAGCTTCGGTTGTGGAAGTTGACACAGATTGTTGTTTCTTGCTATACCAAGATAATAACTTTTATCCAAGAAATTGGCAGCTACTTGAGGGGCTTTTAATGTCCACCCTGCATCGACCATAATCAGCATCAGATTAACCAACCAGATTAGACCATGTGTCCTTAGGATACCATAGACCCAAGTTTATGGTGCCCTTCAGATATATAAAGATCCTTTGATAGCAATCATGTGAGATTCCTTTGGATTTGAATGAAACCTTCCACACAGACATGTTGCAAACATGATATCTGGCCTACTTGCAGTGAGATAGAGTAGAGAACCAACCATGCCTCTATAGACTATTATAGCCACCTTTTTGCCCTTAGCATCTTCATCCAGTTTGGTGGTAGTGGTCATGGGTGTCTTGGTAGGTGAATCTTCTAGATCAAACTTCTTGTAATAACCCAAATTTCTGTACTTGAGAAAAAATTTCGTTTGAGGGATGAATAGTGATTGCATGGATGAATAGTGAAATTATGGATGAATAGTGACTTTTTGAGGACTAAGAAATTTTTCATGTCGCCCTATGTACGGGATAGCAAATGGATATTTCGAAGTTATATTAGTAATCTACGAGGTAAATAAGTGTATGTAAACGCGATCAGAATTCAGAAATTCCAAACTTTATTTTTATGGAATATTTGACCGGGCAGTGAAGAGAATATCAATGCGATTAAGACAAGTGAGTTATTTAAATCAAGAATTCAAGGATTTGATATTTTATTATTTTATTATATATGATTTGAGGAATTGGAACGAAAACCCTGATATAGCGGAACGAGCGTTCTGAAGATCGCTAGAACCTTATAACGAGATTAAGCAATTAAGCGAACGAATTATGGTTTATAAATTGAGGATAATGAGTAATAGAAATCCAAGAAAGGATATATTATATGAGGAATATAGGATTTAGAATAAAATCCCAGAGTGGAGGAATAAAGAATGCTTGAGAAATCGAGAGAACGTTTTTTGAGATAAAGAGAACATATAAAGGATATTGGATTTAAAATATGTTTGAGGATTAGAACAACACCAACACCTTAGAGTAAAATGTAGGAGAGGGTAATATATATCCAAGAGATTTATAAAGGAGAAACCACTGAGACGATCACAGAAATCATTCGATGAATCAAACGACGAGAGAACTTTGAACGAAGCCCAAACAAAAGGCCCAAATACATGGGGCAAGCCCAAATTTCACCCCAATACTAATTAACATCTGATATTGGTGTGTAAAGGAAGGAAACCACTTGAGTGAATAAGAGGAAAAGGAAGGACATTGGTGGAAGAAGTGAAGATAAGGCAAGGACATGGAAGTAATGTTACTAAAATGGAGTAATGTGTTTTAAGGATGACATTTGGACCACTAGACCACCAACATTTGGATCCAATAGATGATAAACAACACATTAAAAGAGATGAGGTTGAAATATAAGAGTATTAGATAGATACTATTCAAGAGAAGGCAAAGAAAATAAAAGAAACACAAAAATTCTACAAACTGCCTAGCAGAAACCCACCTTAAAGAAAACTTCATATCTCCACTTCTATCCATGAAAAAATCACCAAATTTTAACCATAGCTTCCTTATTGTATGGATAACATACTTTTAACATTTCATGGCCAACAAAGGAGTGTAGCCTAGTCAAATCCCTCCTCCAAGATGAAGAACCGAAACTGTCCAGCCTTTCCCAGTTTCGACCTCTCACCTTAGAAAACCAATAAGTCGAGCTTCAAGTATCCCCTAGTGATGATCTAGGACTCAAAATAAAGCCCTTGGAGAGTAGAAGGTGTGGTAAAAATTTGAAAACCAATCTCTAATGTTTCGAGTTTATATAAATTTTACAAAGTGATGATGAATAGTAGGGAATAGTGTTTTAAGCTATTTTTATAATTTGTTCATGGCTTTTAGGCTTTGTTAATGCTACCCAAGACTATTCTAAGGTGTATCAAGCTTTGTTAGTGTTGTTAAAGATTCAAGGAAGGTAACACCCTAAATCATGCTTTGAGTTTTTATGAGTTTTGATGGAGTTTTGATGTTAGTGTAAAGTTAAGATCATGTTAAGTGGTTTTCTGATTGTTTGGCTTTGTATAATGTGTAAAATTATGGGTGTTGGTTTTGGAACCTCACCACTGGTCCTAGAGATGTATGATGGATGTTTGTTGATGTTGAGGATGATTGGTTTGCCTGGTATGGCTTGGTTGTAGTGTTTGTAAAATGGAAATGTTCGAATTATAGCCGTCGTAATGGAAAAATTTTGTTAGCTCCTAAAAACAGTAGTCATCCGAGACCTTAACCATGTGTAAATGGTAACCAATGACCATATTGAGTAGGTATTGATGTCTAGTTTATGTGGCCACAAGAATCGTGTTAAAAGAGTTTACGGTTTGTGAGTTATGATCGTTTTAGTGAAAGCGATTCGAGAAATAATGTCGCAGAAATGTGTCAACTTTGAGGCTAAGTTTGAGACCCTTAAAATGGAATTTGAGTGTAATATTTTGAGGATAAATGCTAAGGTCAGTTAGCAAGATATGAGCAAAGTTTTCAAGTCCAAAAGATTATTTTTCGATTTTATAAAAATACATCAGCCGAGGTTGCGCAAGTGAAAACCCCTAAGAACACGACTTAGAAACCAATGTTGTAAATGGTTAAGTATAACATGGATTCGAGGATCGATTTTGGACTAAACTTATGACTTAAGGGTTTGTCGATTAACATGGACTTAGTACGAGTCTAGAGGGATCCCTTAGTGCCTTGTATGTGATTGGCTAAGTGTTTGAGTATTGAGTTATAAGTGGATCGTATAGGGGATTAATCACGTGTTTTTTTAACTTTGTTTAGATTGTCGGATTCCGATACGAGCCCTGCTACATCCGGAGTACCAGGCAAGTTTACTAGTACATACTCTATTGTTCAGAGTATTTATATATTTTAAATGCATAAGTATGTTAATTAAGTTTTTAAAACACAAATGCAAGTATTCTATCTAGTTGTTTATACCGGATTTTTATTCATACAATTTACATGCATATATATTATTGTTGAGTTGTCATCCAGATATTATTACTCGAGGTGTTCAAATTTATTTCATGAGTTGGTCCATATTGTTGGGACATTTATCGAGATACATCATTCGTACTCGTAGAGGAGATGAAAGAGATATATTAAATAATATTTTCATACTATATATTAATTGATATTTAAGAGTGGAGTTATATATATATAGAGTAAGTTGAGATTACTGATATGGGTTACCTCATTCTGAATCCATGACCAGAACAGTTTTTCATAAATATTCCTCTACTCATTCGAGAGGAAAACTTAATAATTGGAGGTGTTTATCGTTCATTGTTTCTGAACGACATTGGAGTAATAATTTATTGAGAAGTAAATAAAGGTGCACGTGTTATTTTACTGTGACGCCTAAGCAATTTCTTGTTGAAGGTGATCAACAATTCCAACACCTTATATTCTGGACTAGAGATGACAAAAAGTGATCGGAGTAACGCACCGGCCCAGACTGAGAAGTATTTAGGGTGATGGTCCGAGCAAGTCGGCTCATCCTTCTGAGAAGTATTTAGGGTGGTTCGAGACGTAGACCATACTTTTTATCGATAGAAAATGAGATGTGACAATGGACTGATCATCCATTACTTGAGAAGGCGTTTCGAGAATAAGTCCAAATCAAATTGAGTAGTTCCGAGAAGTTATTGAATTATATTCGAATAGTACTTTGATAAGTTGAGATATATTTATTCCTTCAGGTGTGTAGTATTTCAAGATTGATAAAACTTCCGAGTTGATTTTCTTTTCAAAGTTATATATATATATATATATATATATATATATATATATATATATATATATATCTTTATAAGTGGAGAAGTTTCTTTTTATAAAATGATGAAAACATATTTTCGAGTGAGTTGTTGTTGCTTCATTGATGTCTACATACTTGTTGGGCATTTGTTTTGCTCATTCTTGTTATTTAAATATTATTAAACAGCGGCATCCAGAGCTGGCACCAGTGTAGTAATCCGAGATAGAAGGAAGGGGAAAAGCAACTAATTCAGCGCATTAGCCTTGTAGTATCCGAGAAGGGTAGGAGTTGGAAAATTGTTGTTTAATGCTCTAGTATCTACTCCCTCCGTCCCTCTAGGTAGTTTACGTTGGAAATGGGCACGGAGACCAAGAAAAGGTATAAAAAATGAGTAAAGTTAGATGAAAAGTGGGTAAAGTGGTGGGACCTATCAATATTTAATAGTAGATTTGAGATAGTGGAGGAAAGTAGTGGGTGTAATAGTATTTTTTATTATTAAATATAAGATAGTGGAAGAAAGTAGTGGGTGTAATAGTGGGGAAAACTTACTATTTGTGGTAACGTAAAGAAATGAGATGGACATCCCAAAATAGTAACTGTAAAGAAATGAGAGGGACGGAGGGAGTAGTATTTTGAAGTTGTAATAATATTTCAAAGATTCTGTGAAATGAACTTATGTTGTAATAACTTTTGGATTATTGAGTACTTGTTCTAAGACTATAACCCGTGGAGTAATTGTGGAGTTTATTACGAATATTGTGGTAGATTATATGTTGAGCAGGTGATTGAATATTCCGCAAGAGATGTGACGACCTGGATTCCTGTAGGGAATTTGGGGGCGTTACACTTCTTCAACAAATCTTTGATGTACTTTGTTTGACTGATAAAGATACCATCCTTTTTTTGACAAACTTGCAAACCAAGAAAGAATGTCAACTCTCCCATCATGCTCATCTCATATCTATTTTGCATGAGCTTAGAGAATCTTTCACAAAGTTTCTCATTAGTAGGACTAAAAATGATATCATCCACATAAATCTGAAATCGGATTATATCATTGCCATGTTGCTTGTAGAACAGTGTCTTGTCTATAGTGCCTCTAATGAATTTATTATTCAGCAAGAATTATGACAATCTGTCATACCATGCCCTTGGAGTTTGCTTAAGTCCATATAATGCCTTAAGCAATCCGTAGACAAAGTCTGGGAAATCTGGATCCTCAAAGCTAGGTGGTTGTTGCACATATACCTCTTCTTCCAATTCTGCATTCAGAAATGCACTCTTGACATCTATTTGATAAACTTTGAAATTTGAATGTGCGGAAAATGCCAAGAAAATTCTGATGGCTTCCAATCTTGCAACAGGGGCAAAATTCTAATCATAATCAATGCCCTCTTGTTGAGAGTAACCTTTTGTAACCAACCTTGTTTTGTTTCTGATAATCACACCATCTTCATCCATCTTATTCTTTAGAATCCATTTTGTTCCAACAATGGTTCTATCCTTTGGTGCAAGCACTAGTTCCCAAACTTTGTTCCTTTCAAATTTATTCAACTCCTCTTTCATGGCAATAATCCAATCTGGATCCAACAGTGCTTCATCAATTTTCTTTGGTTCAACTTGGGACAGAAAGCATCCATAGAGACATTCATTTTAAGTTGCTCTTCTTGTTCTCACTCCTGCATTTGGATATCCAATAATCTGCTCTGTAGTATGTGATATATCCCATTTTCTAGTATGCTCAGTTTGATTTCTCAAATTTGATGTAGACTCATCATCCAAGATATGATCATCTTCATTTGCTCCCCTTGTAAAAGTGCTCTAACTCATAGATGTATCTTGAATGCTTGTTTCTTCACTGTTTGGCACAAATTCTTCTCTTGCATCATCAATCACTGGAGCTTGTTGTCATCAAATGTCGCATCTATACTCTCCATAACTTTCTTTTGACTGATGACATAAACTTTAGTTCTCTTTCCATAGAATAATCAAGAAAAACTCCTTCAAATGCCTTTGCATCAAATTTTCCAACATATTCAGAATTGTCCATCAATATAAAATATTTTCTTTCAAAAGCATGAACATGCTTTGGTGTGGGCTTCTTTCCAGTCATCAAATTATAAGGAGTTTTTTCAGTATTTTTGTTGATGATGGTTCTTCTGAATATAGCATGCAGAGCTCACAACCTTAGCCCAAAAACATGTAGGCATTTTTTCATCAAATCACATTGTTCTAGCAGTCTCAATTAGAGTTCTATTCTTTCTCTCAACAACTCCATTTTGTTGTGGAGTTCTTGGAGCTGAAAATTGTTGTGAAATGCCATTCTCTTTGCAAAATGCCTCAAGAATGACATTTTTGGCATCTGCTTCTTTATCAACTTTCTTTATGTGCTCAATGATTATTTGTGGAGCCTCATCCATTGATGCCAGAAATTTCACCCATGTATACCTTGTAAAATCATCAACCATCACCACGGCATACTTCTTCCTTGAAAGTGACATAATGTTGACAGGCCCAGACAAATCCATGTGAATCAGCTGTAAGGGCCTGGTGATAGAAGTCACTTTCTTTGACTTGTGGCTTGACCTTTTCATCTTTCCTTTCTGGAAAGCCTCATACACTTCTTCTTAAGAGAATTCAAGTGTAGGCATGCCTCTCACTAACTCTCTTTTAACTAAAGTGTTAATGGCCTTAAGGTTCAAATGTGACAATTTCTTATGTCATAGCCAACAATCTTCATTTGATGTCTTTGTGTAAAAGCAACAAACTTTAACCTTGCTTACAAAATCCATATTGGCTACGAACATGCGTCCCTTCCTTACTCCAGTTAGAGCAAGTTCACCAGTCTTCTTGTGAGTGATCAAACATTCATCCTTGTCAAAATCAACCTTAAAACCCCTTTTAGTAAATTGACCAACACTTAACAAATTATGCTTGAACCCTCTGACCAGTGCTACATCTTCAATGATGACATTAATGACTTCTAATTTACCATATCCCATTGTGTTACCAATGTTGTCATCTCCAAAAGTAACCTTAGGGCCAGCCTTTTCTTAGTTGGGTCATCTCACTAGTCATGTGGTTTGAGCATCCACTATCCCAATGTTATTATTCTTATTGATCCCTAGCTTACCATTTCTATTCTGTTTCTTTTTAGTCACATTCTTGATAGATTCAATTTTAACAGATTTTGCATTTTTAACATGTTCTATAAGCCTAGACTTAGCAGGCTTAGGTCCAACCTCAACAGGCTTCTTGATTTCCATTTTGACACTCTCACTCTTAGAGGGTGCAGGTTGTTCATTTGTTTATGCTTTATCTTCATCATTTAGCATGTGTTTGATGATTAAGGCTTCGTCATTAATAGTAAATGATGTCTCCTTAAAGATAGGTGCCTTAGCATTTTTGAAAATGTGAGGCACATTCTCATGAACAACCTTGTTGTCATCAATGACAGTACCACCTTTCCTCTTTCTAAGTGTGTCATAATCAAAACCAATAGTTGCCTTAGCATTTTCTTGACGTTTCTCATGATAGGACTTTAACATGCTAGAGGAATTCTTAAAGGCTCTTAGTTTGAGTTCATTTTCTGCAATTTCAACCCCAATGGCCTTCTCAACTTGACTAGTACATAAAACCTTATTCTCAAGATATTCAACTTCTTTCTTAAGATTTTCTACATGCATAGCAAACAATTCCAGTTCCTCATTTTTTGTTTAACAATTCATTCTTAGTAGACAGTTTAGCAATCTCTGCATTAGCAGCAGTCAAACTAGTATAAATGTTAAATATGTTAATAAATAATTTTTCAACAACTCCTTTATATTCAGAAATAGACATGTCTATGGTAATGAGAAATGGTACCTGAGAGTTAGATGAAGACTCTTCTACCTTGGAATTGGCCATCAAGGCATAGTTACAGAATTCTTGTTCTTCTTCATCACTATCAGTATCATCACAACACTTCCCTTCAGCTATGTAGGCCTTGCCTGGTGTTTGCTTTCTACGAAGGGCCTCATATTTAGCTTCTAGCTCTAAAAATTCTTTGTCATTCTTCTTAGGTTTCTTGCATTCACTATCAAAATGCCCTAGGTCATTGCATCTGTAGCATCTTATCAATGACCTATCCACATAACCAGTTTTAAATTTGTTCTTGTTTGGCTTCACAGGTGCTTTGCCTTTGTTGATTGAGTGGCTTTGAGGCTTTGCCTTGAAGGGTTATTTTGTTTTGAATCTGATGTTAGGAAACTTTCTAGTCATGAAAGCAAATGATGTGTTTTCCATAGCATCCAACTCTTCAAGAGTGTAAAATTCATCCTCCACTTGCTCCTCAACAGTTTCAGCCATCTCAACCTCAGGTTCTTCATCTACTATCTCCTCAATCTTCAATTGACTTGTAGAGGCTTCTAGATCCTAGATTGGCTTGTTGGAAATAAAGGCACATGAGGTGTTAACCATCTTGCCTTGGTTGGCTTGAATAGCCCTCTTCTATAACAGCTCAAGTTCATGAGTTTTTAGCACATCATAAGATACTTTTTCAAATCTCTTTCTCTGAGAGAGATAACTCTTTGCTCAAGATGGTTTAGTGAAGAGAGCAAGAACTTCATGTTTAATTCCTTAGTGTTGTAAATTTTGCCATTCATCTGTAACTCAGTTACTAATATGTGAAATCTCTCAAACATCTCAGTGATACATTCTTTTGGTTGGGCCATGAAAGCCTCATACTGTGTGACTAGTATCTATTTCCTATTTTCTATAACCTCCTCTATTCTTTCACATAAAATCTCAATATGATCGATCCCATATCTCCTTTGCTGAAGTACATGAAGCTATATTGGCAAACGTTGAGAGTTTCATGGAATTTAAGATTATCAACATTAGACGGCTGTCAAGAGCAACCTTCTCTTTCTCAGTGTCTGTCCATTTAGATGGATCTTTGGCAATATCGGACCTTAAAATTATGGTAGTTCCAACAGTCCTTTCAGCAAGATCTTGTTGTGGAACAAATGGACCATTCTTCAGAATCTCAGGAAATAGAGGATTAGCAGCTTTGATGAACAACATCATCTTTATCTTCCAGAGGTTGTAGTTGTCTTTGTCAAACTTTGGGACCTTCACAGTTCCTATGTCTTTAGTGTATTTATGTTGATCTTTCTCTGTTTTGCTTAACAACATGCTCTGATACCACTTATTGAGTATGAAATACACACAAGAAAATAAATAGAGGGATGAATGTATTTTCTCAACTTTTCTTGATTTCTTTTCTTGAGGGTCTTTTTTGAATCTGTGATGTGTTTAAGTGTAGGTTGAAATTGTATGCTAAAGTAATTATGCAGTGCGGAATTAAGAAAACACAATTTCACTTTAATCTAATATTTTATTAAATTGAAAGTATGCTACAATCTGGGAATACAAATGATGATATTCTCAGCTTCGTTTTTCACAAAGATATTATGTAAGTGTTTGCTATGAAAAACTTAACAGCTAAGGAAGTGAGGCTGTGCATTTATAGAACATGTGCATAACCCACTTATTACAAAACTGGTAAATGATCCTTGATGTGTAAATGATCGGACATTGAGTCTAATTTTATTTTCATCTTATACAACTCCATACACACACACTAACTTATGTACACTTACAAATGATCATGAGCCAGTACCTGTAGTATATATAAAGGACCGTTTCATCATATTTTCTCCCTGGTCACAACTTTGTACCTGATGTAGGGCCGTTTACGAGGTGTGCAAGAAATTCTATAATACGAGATCTCAAAATTTGAAGAGCCTCCAAATTTCTGAATTTACATATATATTTATCTTTTGAACAATAAAATAGATCTAAAATCTGTATTTCTTTCACGATTGCTCGTAAATTTACAATATTATTTACATGGATAATTACATCATTTACAGAATTTTGGCATCTGTAATTGTTATAGTAATTTTGTCTATGAACATTGAGACCGCATTTTATATTTTATACAGAGCCCCTCGAAAATTCAAGACAGGCCTGATCGCATATTACCCATATTACCCGTAAGATGAAAGAAACAAATGAAAAAGAGTAATGCTATGTGTACAGAAAATATGTACTCACAGAATGGGTTGGTTTCCATTAATAAATGTTTTTATTGATTATTATTAATGTATTTAGGAGAAAAACTAAATTATAACCAATCAAGTCTAAACACTTATCTTTTTGTAAAATTTTATGCAACTCTATCATTTTCTAATGAAAAAACTGCACTGCATGTTACATTCGTTGGCGGTTCCTTAATTTGACCAACAAGAAACAAACAACAAAGTACTCCCTCCGTCCCTCCCAATTCTTAACATTTTGGGCACGGAGATTAAGAAAGAAGAAAAAAGTAAGTGGGGAGAGAAAGAAAGTAAGTGGAAAGTGGGTAAAATTGTGGATCCTATCAATATTTAAGTAATAGATTAGAAAGATGGAGAAAAGTAGTGGGAAGTGGTGAATCCTTTTTATTTGTTTAAAGGTTAAAACTTTACTATTTTTGAAAAATTTGGAAATGTAAAAAATTAGGAGAAACATCCCAAAATAGAAAATGTAAATAATTGGGAGGGACGGAGGGTGTACTACTTTAGTATTCATGCGTACGAGTTAACTAGGCACGAAATTTATATGATTAAGAAAGAGAAACCGGATCATTGATTTAACTTATTAATACGTTGTTTCAAAATTGAAATGAATGTACAGTTTCTTTCCGTCCCACCCATTTTTTTACAGTTTTTTTCATTATTTGACATATATTTTAAAACTTGTAAAAAATATAGTTTCATAACTTATTTTTAAAATTTTCTTTTTTTCTATAAAAATTTAACATACCTATTTTTATACAAAAGAAATTTTGTATAAAAATAAATTATGAAACTATCCTTAAAATGTACTTTAAATTGTGTACCACATTCCATTCTCCCTCTAATGATAATAATTGGATGGGACGGATGGAGTAGTAACTACGGAGTAGTACATTTCCAACTCTAAAAAGTAAACACTGTTATGTTTATTTTACAAATTTGTTTTGTTAAAGGAGCAGCAGGAGAGATGGGCTACTTAACCATGTGGTTGCATGTTAGTTAGGTTTCTTTTATCTGGCAAGGGGTCCCTTCCCTTCCAACTGAGTTACAGATCGATACACACTCATAAACTATAAACCAAATTGTTTGATGAACAAATTATTATTATTTTTCCACTAATTATGATTATATGTCATATAAATAAATATCTGTTTTAAAATTTTTGAAATAATGTCCAAAATATCCAATTTTTGCCTAGCCACTGCCCAAAATATCCAATTTTCAAAATACCGCCCAAAATACCCACGGGTCATGCCAATGGGTCTGGCGCAACCTGGTTTACTGTAGCAGTCGGGAACTCAGCTGAGTAACCACCGCCGGCGACAAATAATAATTTGGGCGTTTCGATTCTGGTTGATAAAACGCTATAAAACATGTATGAATGTGTAGAGGGTGAAGAGACGAAGTTATTGGTGTGTATAACGTGCCTGAAAAAACACAGGAGAGGGGTGAACGGGAGGGAGGAAAAATCGATCGCCGGAAACGCGATTTGAAATATAAACCTTGAGATTTAGAATTATGGCAAACGATATGAAATGAAACTTGTATAGGATTGTCTAGGAGATGAAGGTGGTTCGATTGGTATGAATTTTGTGACTAGAAGACCACGGGAAAGGGGTGAACGAAGAATGGGAGAGAAGTCGCCGACGAGAGCTCAGTCGCCAAAGCTTGGAGACGAAGAAGAACACGGATACGCATTCAGAAGTTGCGTATCATCAGATACGCCATCCTGTAAGGCGCATCCAAGCCCAATTACACCAACATAGTAGGCGTATCATCACAACACGCTATCTTCACAGACGTAACTTCTAAACATACTCCTATTCCAGAGGCGTATCCGAGGATACTCCTCTGTCATGGGCGTATCCCGTGGGCATTTTGGGCGGCTGTTCACGAATCTGGACATTTTGGACAGGAGATAATAAAAAGTGGGTAGAAAGGACAATTACCCAAAATATTTTGGAATGAACGAGAAATTAATCCAGTATATGAAATAATAAGAGATAAACTCTTATTATTTACGTAAGTTATTTCATCGCATTTAGAACAATTTTTTTAAAAAAATATGATTCAAATTAATAAATCAGCAACAACAAAATTGATGCCATATTAGTATTGAAAAAAGTGTTCTAATATTTGTTGTGTACTTGTTTGCATGCACTTTATTTTGCAAACTCTCTAACTTGCATTTAGAAATGTACCCGTAAATGATTGTAGATGTACTTACTTAGTAGACTAGTACTAGTAGCATATTGTATCCGTATAGTCTGTGTGTGACGTTGTAACTGTCTGAAAAGGCCATTCGAAGCTAAAGTACGTACGTCTCCCCAAAGTTTTCTACTTTTCTCGTTTAAAGCACCAGTACAGATATGTGAGATTTATGTGTACTCTGACTCTGACTCTGACAGTGAACTGGAGTTGGACCGGTGGTACCCAATCCATTGTCAAATACTCAAATAATAATGGGTTTCTGATATTCCAAAAATGCAAAATCCGACTCGATTCTATGTTTGTTTAAAGTTTTGTTAGGTTATACAAAATTTAGATTTAAATCCGAATTTCGACATGTTCGATAATCCAAAAATCATTATAAGTTTCTGTTATAGAAATTGGCCGATTTCTAAAAAATCGCCGATAAATCGATCAAAATTTTGGAATCGATTCGGTCGATTTTGCAAAAATCGCTGATAAATCACCGATTTTTCAACCGAATCACCCGATAAATTATAAATCGATACTGTTAAAGATATAGAGGCAACTCAAGAATCACAAACAAATAGCAATATTCAAGAAAGCAAAATGGCGCCAAAACCAGCACAGGAGGCTGCCACATCAGACACTTGAGCTCACCAGATGACAGCTTAGCATAATTGATTCAGTTACAAACTAGAGAGATACAATCTTGTGTATGGCAGTAATTCTAGAATTTAGTAGATGATTCCATAGCTGTATATAAACTGAATTCTTATAACAAACTAATCAAGCTCAAATATTATTTTTGTTATCGTTGCTTTCTCTGTTCTTCAGCTTCATCTTGTTCATTACTATCTCTTTTCTGATATGGTATCAGAGATGAGATCTGTACCTGTGTAATGCGTTCATATGCTTCCGCCCTTCATTCATCTTCTACAGCTACAAACTCATCGTCATCAATGGCGTCTACACCTGTAATCGACATTAATCATCCCTATTACTTGAGCACATCTGATCATCCTGGAATATATTTAGTTACTGAAACTCTTACCGATCTGAACTATCAACAATGGAGTCGATCAATCAAGATTGCTCTTTCTGCAAAACTTAAGCTTGGATTCATAGACGGTTCTCAATTACAACCTGCAGCAATATCTCCACAACTCTCTTTGTGGCAACGAAGCAATGATATGGTAATTTCGTGGATCTTAAACTCAGTTTCTAAAGAAATTAGGAAAAACATTGTCTATATGAGCACTGCTCAACAGATCTGGGAGGATCTTGCTGTTCGCTATTCTCAGAGTAATGTTCCACGATTGTTCAATTTGCGTAAAGATTTAGCATCTCTCACTCAAGGTACACAATCTGTTACTGGTTATTTTACGCATTTTAGAGGTTTAATGGATGAATTGGAGAATCTGTCACATATACCTCGCTGTTCTTATACAACGAATACTTGCTCCTGTAATCTCAACTTGAAGATAGTTCAATATGAAAATCAGATGAAACTGAGTCAATTTTTGATGGGATTAAATGATAAATTTACTGGTACTCGTGGTCAAATCCTGTTAATGTCACCACTTCCTGATCTTAATCAAGCCTATGCAATGCTATTGCAAGATGAAAATAGAAGAAATCATGTTAATCATATCTCTATGACACCTGAACATACTGCTATGAATGCTCGATTCAATTCTGGTAATTCTCAACGGTTCAAACAGTCTCAGTTTCGTAAGGATGATAAATCTAGGTCTGAAAACTCTATGGAATGTGATTTCTGTCACTTGACTGGTCATTCTCGAGACAAATGTTTTGCTCTCCATGGTTATCCTGAGTGGCATCGCCTGTTTGGCAAGCCAAAACCTAAACCTCGCACTAGTGCAACTAAGCATGTTATTCCCAGATTACACACTTGTATAATTGTAGAATGGGGGGTTGAATAAAATTCTTGATAATTATAAATTTCTGATAAAAACCACAGAAATCTATAAGGAAATAATTGCTGAATAAGAAATGGTTCACAAACACATAAAAAATCAGGTGGTTAAATGTACCACCTGAGACTTTTATTTGAAGAAAACTCTGTGATACAAATGTACACAGCTTCTGTTTTTACAACTCTTTGCTTCTAAGGATATTCAAGAAACTCTAAGCAAATATGTCTGTTTTCTTAATCTCTAAAGAGTTGCTACACTTGGTTATATATCCCAAGTTTACAAGTACTACAGGAATAAGATAATATTAATCTAATTCAAGTTGACTTGCTACTCCACTCCAAATCCACATGTAGCCGAAAGGTTGTCCTTGTGAACAGATATGTCCCCTGCACCTTTCTTGTATGTACTGTGTAAATGGAATGCTTCTTTCTTCTGTGTTTCCAAAGTATGGCTGCCATACTGCTTTTTATACCCACTATCAACCCATGTGATCTGTCAGTCAAACCTGTCCTTATCAACTGCTAATCCTTAGCTAGCATAGGATAAAGTGATAATGATTATCCGTTGATGTTGTGCACAGTTATCCGTTGATGGTAGTTTGAGCTGTATCCATTGATAGAGTAGATTTGAGTTGTATCCGTTGATAGAGCCCTGTTCTTATCCGTTGATACCCTATTCTGCCTATCCATTGATGGTCAACATGACTCTGAACAAAAACACTATCAACTGATAAATAGAGATATTGCAGTATGCTACAAAACCTCATCCGTTGATGAGCTGCCTGTCAACGAATATAGTTATAAAGTCTTATCCGTTGACAGTTACAAAACTTGACTTATACAATTTTGCTTGAATGTTAAGTTATCATCAACTACAACATATTCCTAACAATCTCCCCCAATTTATACTTGATGGCAATAAAGCATAAATTCAGAACCTTGATGATAACAAAACATTCCTAAAGATATATACACTACAGTATGCAAAGATTGTATTAAGCTACAAAAATTAAAAACAGAAAGCTTTAAGAAACTTATCAGAGATGTGCTCCTTTGGATTGAGCAAATTAATGATGTTTCCTCTCTCTGGTTGGCTGCACCCTTGACTTTCCTTCCTTGGCAGAGTTGGACTCAATTTGCACTTGAAGTTGCCTATAGAAGGTATCTTCTTCAACAACTTTTGGATTTAGCTTTAGTTGTAACCATCTTAGGTAATCAGAACTAGCCTTTGACAGTTGGTCTTCTAACCTGAAGAATCTCCTAGTGCCCTCTTCATCCCTGAACTCCATCATCCAAAAGGGTTGAATGTGGATTTTCTGTCCATTATATGGGATCTTCATTTTCTTTGGTAGACTTGAGGGTGAGTTCCATTCTCTCCTTATTTCTTCTATTCTGCTGATTATCTCCCTTCTAGCTGTCTCAGAGAACCCTGTGTGTCTCTTGAATGCTGAGAACACTTTGGTCAATGTATGATAATTCTCTCCAAGAACCTTCTGTAATGGCCATGTCCTCTGACTTCCTCCCTTGTAGACAAACGCTAATCTCTCAGGCTGATTCTTGTACTTGTCAATTTCTCTTACTTCTGACAATTCATCCAAATATAGATTCATGCCAGAGTATTCTTCAATTTCTGCCTGATAGATAAAGTCTTCTTTGTTTTCCAAGATTGGCTGTTTGAAAATAGCAGGTACCCTAGCAATTTGAACTGGTCCCTTTGAGAGTTGCTTCTTTGGACCCCTTTTCTTCTGTTTTGGATTCAGCAAGAATGAAGGAACCTCAATTGAATCAAAATTCATTGGTTCTTCTTTAGGCATAATGGGGTCACCATGAAAGTTTACAGTTGGGTCGATTACTGTTGCAGATATAGATACTGATGAGCCAGTAGTTTCTTTTTCTGGAAAGGGTTCTGGAGAAAGAACCCTTTTGGTTTTAGCTTTCCTTCTCTTAGGTTTGGTTTTGGGAACTTCCTCAGGTTCCTTCATTTCAACCTCTACCTCATCCATTAACTCTTGAGCCAGCCTGGCTTGCTTCTCATTTGAGTTTTCATGTTGATTTTCTGTACTTGGATGAGCTTCCCTTTGGATTCTGGAGACTTCTTCTCTTTTAGCTTCCACAAATCTAGGATGGCTGTTGGATATATTTAATACTTTTCCATTCCTCATGATTACAGCCATCCAATCTCTTACACTCTTATTTGTCTGCACTTTGAACTCCATGATTGTCTTTCCCATTAGCTTTTCTTCATCATCCTTGGGAAATGGGTAGTCTAACTGAAGCTTGTTCTTCCCATTTTCCTTTGGAGGTGAGTAGGCTCTGGTTTTGATGGTTGGTTCAAACTCTTTGACATATGATGGCTCAGCATCATAGAATGTAGGAGCCATAATCTTTGGAGTGAGCACCTTCATGATTGTGGTTGATATTGTTGGAGCAGAAGATTGAGCATTAAGAAACAGAGATGATGCAATTGATTCATTGATCATCCTCTCTGTCTTTAGAATTCTTTCACTAGTCTCCTTGTTGATCTTTTCCAAAGCTTTTATTCTGGCTTGCCTTTCACCATCTGAGATTTCTTCTAAACTTTGAATCTCAGGCAAAGCCACTTGTTTCTTCACAGGGGAAGCCTTTATTTCAAAATCTGTTGGATTGACCACTACAATTGGTTGTTGCTCCCCCTCAATCTGTGCTATCTTACTACTGGTAGCTTGAATTTGACCAAATGATGTTGTTGCAGCCTCTTCTTTGCTTGTTCCTATTTTCTCCCCCTTTTTGTTAGCATCAAGGGTTGGGGATGAAGCTGCAAGTAGCATTTCCAGTAGTTGAGTTTGTTTTGATTGATTGGCAATGATAGTTTGCATTTGAGATTCCATACTATCCACTCTGGAGGAAAGAAGTTGAACAGACTTAGCCAGGCTATCTTCTTTGAGAAGTTTGCTAGTAAGCACCTTCTGAGTGGTAGTAGGAGCTAGTGCCTCAATCCTGGCATCTAGTTCTATCTTCATATCTCTAATTGCAGTTTTGACCTCCTCCTGTTGTGTTCTTTGAATAACTGTTTGCATCTTTTGCAATTTCAGTGAGGCCATAACCTGCTCAAGAACAGTCTTTCTCTGTGGTTCTGCAGTTTGGTGCTCAGCCTTAGCAGAGTGATATTGTTTCATGATTTCCACATTGAGATCCCTAAGTTCAGTGGCATTTGTAAACATCCATTCTGGAGTTTCTTCTTCATTGATTTCTTCACCATCTGAACTTTGACTGTCATCACTGCCAAAATCTTCACTTCCAGCACTTGGAGACGGGGTTTGAAAAGCTTCTTTTGCTCTTTGAAGAGATTCTGAGGTGTGCACTAGTTGCATTGCCTCCTCTGCCTCCACATTGCCCTGTTGTGCCATGATTTGATAGGCAGGGACAGGATGAGTAAAGGTTTCAGGATCCAAAGAGATGGAGTCAATAATTGAATGATATTCTTGTCGAAATTCCATCTCTTTGGAAGCTTCATTAACCTCCATTAACTCACTTGCAATGGCTGAATCTTCCTGCCTTATTTCTCCTGTAGTCCATTCTCTCCTCTCATCTCTCTTTTCTTGCATCAAGGACTCCCCCTGGCTCACACCTCTCACACCCTCACCTTCACCTACTAAGGTGGAACTTTCTTGCTCTCCTTTTGCCTGACCGGAAGAAATGGTCAGCCTCTCATTATTTTTCTCTCCTTTTGCCTGCTCACAAGGCAGCCTCTCACTCCCTTCCCTCATTCCTAAAAGTGTTTCAACTACTACAAACTCCTCCATAGTTGACATGGGAATGTCACATTTTGCAGTGGTAGAGAGAGTTGTCAACGGATAAAGTGTATCCGTTGATGTAGTAGTTATTGCTGTCAACGGATAATTAGTTGTAGACACATCCGTTGATGGAGAAACACCTGTCAACGGATGAAGGATATCCGTTGATGAAGGAAAAAGAGTATTCGTTGAAGTGAAAACCAACACTGAATCTGTGGTGATTGATTTTAAGGAAGAGGCCACAGATAGTGTTGTGAATTCAGGAATGGAAGATTGATGGCCCAACAAATCATCTAAAAGATGATGACCACCAATTGTTGAGTGGGGCTTCTCCAAGAATTTTAAAGATGGAGAATCAGGAATTGATGTAGATATCATATCCACATCCAGAGATGGAGTTGGTGATGGTGGATTAAAATGTGTATCGATTTGAAGGTTAAGATCAAGGGGCTGTGACTCCACATTTATTGAAGTCACATCAAACTGAATTTGAGAAGGTACAGTTTGCTGTACTGTGTGTGCACCCTGTGATTCCCCAATGGTTTTGGACTTTACTCTTCTACCATAGGTTTTTGAGTGAGAGCTATCTGTGTCTCTTGCCCTTTTGTGCAGTGATCCTGGAATGGAACTAAAATCAGTAGTCACACCCTGTTGAGAGGATGTTACTAGAATTTGTCTTGAAGGTTCATTAACAGTCTTTTGAGAGACTGAAATGTTGGTTGCACCTGCCTCACCTTCCTTATCTTTAGGGCTTCTTTGATGTTCACCCTGTCCCTCACCACTCACTACCACCTTCACACTCCCCTCAAGAGTTTTGGTAGTTTTTGCAACAGGTGTCTTTTGAGAGACACCTGAGGTTTGTCTTTTAGATTGTGGTTTTGAGACTTTGGATTTAGTCACTTGGGTAGGAGCCTGTTTGGTCACAACTACAGACTCCATTGTGACAGTGGAAGGCAAAGAAATTTGGGTAGAGATAGGAGTAATAAGATTAGAAGCTACCTGAACAATTGGTGGATAAACCAATTGCACTCCTGCATTCAGATTCATTCGAATCAAGTCACTGAGGACTCTCTTCTCCTGTACAAAACAACTGAACTTGCTATCCGGGTTAGAGAGGGATAGCTCATTCTCTGACATATGCAGGCCTAAAAGTATCAAAAATCTAGCAAAGTAGATATTTTTGCCCCTAGTTTCTTTGTTACCTAATTTAGCTGCTATTTCATACATCACTAGTGTGTCAAAATTGAAGTATTTATCAGTTAAGAGCATACAAAGCATCACTAGCATGGTTTTAGTAACAACATCAAAATTACTAATTTTACCAGAAAAAGTTTTAATGAAAGCATCACATAGATAACTCCATTCTTTAACCATACCCTTCCTAACAATTTTGCCTAAATTGTCAGTACTAAATGCATATCCACTTGAGTTTAGCATGGTAACTATTTCAGCATCGGTTGGAAATGATGTACAATTATTTTCAGGTAATTTTAAACATGCAGTAAAAACATCAGAATTAGCCACATAATTTTTACCCTTAAGAGAAAAAGAGATAGTTTCATCAGTACCATTAAATTCAGCCGATGTCCACATTTCCTCGATTACTTCATGAATGAGGGGTGTGGTGGTAGTCATAGCATATGACAGTTTGCATTTCTTCACGAAATTCATCATGGTGTGATATGCTTCTGGAGCGTTCACTGTATCAACAAAGGCCGCGAAATTGTTCTTCTCATAGGTAAACCCAGTGGAAGACATCATCTTAACAATAGGCGCCATTGAAGTGTTTGAACTTTTGCTGCAGAGAGAGTTTTAGTGAAGAAGATGCAGTTAACTTTTGAGATTCTTGAAAATGAATAAAGGTGAGATGTGAGAGTACAAGACAACCTTTTATATTTTTTTCAAGAATTAAAAATGAAGTAATTAAAAGTAATTACCCCATTGGACAAAAGTAACTGTCATATAATAAATGAAAAGAAAAGAAGTACAGCCGTGACTAATTATACACGTTTACCAACGGCTATAAAAAGAAATATGTATATCAACGGATAAGGATTGGACGGTTGAGAAAACAGTTTATCCATCGATGACGTGGACAACCTGTTATCCGTTGACATACGAAAATCTAGTAATGTGTTTATACTACCAACGGATAAAAGGATACCCGTTGATAAGCAAATTTTGCCTAAAACAAAATTTCTACTAAGAGCTTTTCTGAGAGTTTTTAATTCTCAAGTAAACCAAAACACATTTCTAGCTGCAATACAGTATGATTAGATATCACTAGGAATTATGAAAAATTAAGCATACCTAGTTCACCTACCAACCTTGTGAATGAAGATTCATCAAGAGGCTTGGTGAAGATATCTGCAAGCTGCATTTCACTTGGCACAAAGTGCATTTCTACTGTACCATTCATCACATGCTCTCTAATGAAGTGGTATTTGATGTCAATATGCTTGGTTCTCGAATGTTGCACTGGATTCTCTGTGATGGCAATAGCACTAGTGTTGTCACAGAAAATTGGAATCTTCTCAATTTTTAGACCATAGTCAATAAGTTGATTTTTCATCCAAAGAATCTGTGCACAACAACTTCCAGCAGCAATGTACTCATCTTCAGCTGTAGAAGTGGAGACTGAGTTCTGTTTCTTACTGAACCATGACACAAGCCTGTTCCCTAGAAATTGACAGGAGCCTGTAGTACTTTTCCTATCAATTCTGCAACCTGCATAGGCTGCATCTGAATAGCCAATTAGATCAAAGCCAGAATCTCTTGGGTACCAAATGCCAAGGTTTGGTGTTCCCTTGAGATACCTGAAAATTCTCTTAATAGCAATTAAGTGAGACTCTCTAGGGTCAGCTTGAAATCTAGCACACAGACAAGTGGAAAACATTATATCAGGTCTACTAGCTGTTAGATATAGAAGTGAGCCTACCATGCCTCTATAGCTTGAGATTTCCACAGATTTTTCCTTAGTAATCAGCTCAAGCTTAGTTGCAGTGGCCATAGGTGTTTTTGCAGAGGCACAATCCATTAAGTCAAATTTCTTTAAGAGATCATAAATATATTTTGTTTGACTTATGAAAATTCCCTCATTAACTTGCTTTACTTGTAAACCAAGAAAGTAAGTTAATTCACCCATCATGCTCATTTCATACCTACTTTGCATAAGTTTGGCAAACTTTTTGCAAAGCTTCTCATCTGTAGACCCAAAAATAATATCATCTACATAGATTTGAACAAGTATTGAAGAACCATTGACATTTCTATGAAATAAGGTTTTATCTACTGTACCTCTAGTGAAGTGATTCTCCAAAAGAAATTGAGATAAAGTGTCATACCAGGCTCTTGGTGCTTGCTTCAAACCATAAAGTGCTTTCAAGAGAAGATATACATATTCTGGAAATTCTGGATCTTCAAAGCCAGGAGGTTGATGGACATATACCTCTTCTTCCAGTTCCCCATTTAGAAAGGCACTTTTGACATCCATCTGATAGACTTTGAAATTGGCATGTGCTGCATAGGCTAGGAAAATTCTAATTGCCTCAAGTCTTGCCACTGGAGCAAAAGTTTCATCAAAATCTATTCCTTCTTCTTGAGAATAGCCCTTTGCCACTAATCTATCATTATTCCTCACAATTATGCCATTTTCATCAGTCTTATTCTTGAGAACCCATTTTGTACCTATGATACCTCTATCATCAGGTTTGGGCACAAGCTTCCATACTTTATTTCTCTCAAATTGGTTTAGCTCTTCTTGCATTGCTAAGACCCAATCTGGATCTAGAAGGGCATCTTCCACTTTCTTAGGTTCCTCTTGAGACAGGAAACTACTGTATAGACATTCTTCTTGTGTGGCCCTCCTAGTTTGGACTCTTGAGTTTGAGTCACTAATGATTAACTCAAAAGGATGATCTCTGGTCCATTTTCTTGAAGGTGGAAGGTTTGATCTAGATGAGGTTGCTTCATCTGAGTGAGCATGATCTTGTTGATTGGATATTGAGTTTTGACTTTGAGAAACTCCCCCTGAGTTTGTTGTCCTTGCGGAATTATGAAGTTGACTGTTAACAGATGCATCATTTTGTCTATCAACGGATGCTCCATTTTGCCTGTCGACGGATGCATGAGAATGCCTGTCAACGAATGCATCTGATGCTCCAGTATGACTGTCAACGGATGCTTCATTTCCAGTGTTAGCATCACTTCTAGTTGGGCCAACAACTCTAGGTGAATTTCCATGGCCATGATCTTCATTTTCCTCATCATCATCAATGTACATTCTTCCTTCTACCTCATTTTCAAATCTCAACTTTTCATGGAAGCCTTCATCATTTAGACCTAGAATCTTTTGATCATCAAACACAACATGTACAGATTCCATAACAATGTTGGTTCTTAGATTGTAGACTCTATAGGCTTTCCCTGCTGCATATCCAACAAAGATAGCTTCATCTGCCTTTGCTTCAAATTTGCCCAAGTTATCTCCATGATTTCTTAGCACAAAACACTTACATCCAAAGACATGAAGAAAAGCTAACGTTGGTTTCTTGTTAGTGAATAACTGATAAGGAGTCATTCCTCTAGCTTGATTGATCAAGGAAATATTCTGAGTGAAGCAGGCAGTGTTGACAGCTTCAGCCCAGAAATATGTTGGCAATCTTGATTCACTTAACATTGTTCTAGCTGCTTCAATGAGAGTTCTGTTTTTCCTTTCAACAACCCCATTTTGTTGAGGTGTTCTAGCAGCAGAAAACTCATGGACAATTCCATTCTCTTCACAGAAAATCTTCATTGTGGAATTTTTGAATTCAGTGCCATTGTAACTCCTGATTCTTTGTACTTTTACTTCAGAACCATTATTTACTAGTTTGAGATGATTGATGATGATTTCACTTGCACAATCTTTGGAGTGCAGGAAGAAGGTCCATGTAAACTTAGAAAAATCATCCACAATCACCATGCAGTATTTCTTCTTTGAAATGGACATGACATTTACTGGACCAAATAAGTCCATATGCAGCAATTGAAGGGGCTTAACAATGGATGACTCTGTCTTGCTCTTGAAGGATGATTTCTTTTGCTTCCCTGGTTGGCAGGCATCACACAATCCATCCTTGATGAACTCCAATTGAGGGATTCCTCTAGCAAGATCCTTTCTTACCAAATCATTCATAACTTTAAAATTCAAATGAGACGGCTTTTTATGCCATAGCCAACTCTCATCCTTGCTTGCTTTGCTGAAGAGACAAGTAATGGATTCTGAGCATACTTAGTTGAAATCAGCTATGTAAACATTTCCTTTTCTAAAGCCTGTCAGAACCACATTGTTGTTTTCCTTGGAAGAAACAACACAGGCTTCTTTAGTGAACTTTACTTCATAGTCTTTGTCACAAATCTGACTGACACTTAGCAAATTGTGCTTCAAACCTTCAACTAAAGCCACTTCTTCAATGATGACATTGTCCTTTGTAATCAAGCCATATCCCTTAGTATATCCTTTGCTGTCATCTCCAAAGGTAATTCTAGGGCCAGCTTCCTCCTTGAACTCTGTGATCAGGGTTGAATCTCCTTTCATATGCCTAGAACATCCACTGTCTAGGTACCATAGATTCCTCTTATTTCCCTGCACACATTCCAAAATACAAATCAAGTTGATTTTGGTACCCAAGTTTCCTTGGGTCCTTTCTTGTTAGCCTTTGGTTTTACACTCTTAGCAATCTTCACTTTGGGTGTTGATGCTTGAGTGATAGGTTTTGACAGATGCTCATTTGCATAAATATTTGATGCATGCATTTGTGGAAAATTGGCATACATATTATCCATGCTAGGAATGCTCCATGACATTTGTGGCATATTCACAGATTGAAAATAAGGATTAGGCACATATGGCATGTTCACATATGGATTTGAAAAACTAGCATTCTGATACAAACCAGGCATAACAGGCATTGCAGGCATACTTGGCCTAGATTGAGGTACATGAACAGAAGTCCTTTTAACAGACTTGCAATTAGAAGATAGGTGATTGACACTATTGCAATTACCACAAGTTTTCCTAGGAGCAAACTTGTCAGGAGAATAATTGTTTTTCTTGTTAATGCCTATCTTACCATTCCTGTTCTTTTTCTTTTTACCCTCAGTCTCTACCTTTTCATTAACTGATTTACCAACAGCCTTTTTGTTAAGTAAATCACCTGCCTTAGCCTTCTCACTTGATTTGGCTTGGCTACTTTCACCAGAAACAAAGTTCTTGGCTACTGGACCATACTGATTATTCAGTTTCTTGAGTTCCTTCTTACTAACAGACTTTTTGCTAGTCGATGGATACCTCTCATCCGTTGATGGTTCATCTATCAACGGATGATCACTATCCGTTGATTCACAATTAGTCTCTAGATCCTCAAGGCAAGGTTCTAGCTCCTTTTTCTTTTGAGTTCAGGTATCCCTCACAAATGATTCTATTCCCTGGACTTCTATTATGTTTTGAGAAATATTCCTACAACTTTGAAATTTAGCAATTATTCCTTGTTCTTTTTCAAGCTGGTCTCTTAAAATCAGTTCTCTTTTTAACATAGCTTCAAGTTCACTTTTAGCATTATTGCAATCAACTCTCATTTTCTCAAATTCTAGAAATTGAATTTCTAGAACTGCATTTCTATCACTTAAGAACTGATTAGTTTCTTTAATCCTATTGTTCTCTTTAGTAAGTGATTTAAGAGTAACACTCAAGTGATATAGTTCAGTAGACATATCATCTATAACACTATTGCATTCCTCTTTGGTGAGCTTAGAGAGATTAGTAGAAAATACCTGATTGCTAGCTGAACTTGCTTCCTGCTCAGAGTCAGCCATTAATGCAAGGTTGACAAACTCAGCATCATCATCAGAATGATTTCCATCAGCAGCCCAGTCATACTCTTGGGTCATGAATGCCTTTCCTTTCTGTCTGAGAAGATCAAAATATTTCTTCTTGTAGTCAACAGTTTCAGTTGGCTTTCCCTTGTTCTCTGATCTAGGCTTCCTACATTCACTTATCATGTGACTAGCAATTCCACAATTGTAGCATTTAATTTTGGATTTATCCACATAGTTGCTTGTAGAAAAATCCTTGTTAAATGGCTTGGCCACCCCAGAGTTTCTTCTGAATTTTAGCTTAGAGAATCTCCTAGATAGAAAGGCTAAATGCTCATCTATCTCATCCAATTCATACTGCTGAAGGACACTCATTTCTTCAGACACCTTTTCCTTGCTTTTGCTTGATTCTGCTCTACCTTCACAAACCTCCCTGTTTGGTGTAGATTTAGCAGCTTCAGTCCTCTTCTCCTCCTTCTGCTCCAAGTTGGTAACAAGTGCAACTGACCCACTTTTCTTTTGGGCCTTCTCAATTTCTTCATCCTGCTCCATTTCTAGTTCATATGTCTTTAAAGTTCCATAGAGCCTTTCAAGAGTAAATGACTTGTACTCTTGAGTGTTTCTTAGAGAAACAGTCATAGGCTTCCACTCTTTGGGCAGTGATCTCAGAAATTTAAGACTAGAATCTTTCACTTGGTAGATTCTTCCATACAGTTTCAAGCCACTCAGTAGCTTTTGAAATCTACTAAATGTGTCATTCAATGTCTCTCCATTCTTGAAATGGAAGTGCTCATACTGTTGGATCAGTAGCTGCATCTTGTTTTCCCTTACCTGTTCTGTACCTTCACAAAGGGTTTGAACAATGTCCCATACTTCCTTGATGGTAGTACAGTTGATAACATTATCAACCATGTCTGTTTCTAAACCATTAAACAGAATATTCATGGTCTTTTTATCTTTGTGGACTTTTGTAACATCCTTAGTGCTCCACTCAGAAACAGGTTTTGGAATGTAAGTGTCTGGTGCATCTGCAGCAAGACCAACTCTTGAAGCAGCCTTCATTGGAACATGAGGACCCTTCTCAATGCAATCTACAAAGCCTACATCAATAGACATGAGATGTAGACGTATTTTTACTTTCCAGTGAAAGTAATTTTTTCTATCAAGAACCGGTATCTTCACTCCATAATCCTTCTTAGACATGTTGGAAGTGTGTTGATCTTTAAACTTCAAATATATTAGAAGCTTGCTCTGATACCAATTGTTATTCCCAGATTACACACTTGTATAATTGTAGAAGGGGGGGTTGAATACAATTCTTGATAATTATAAATTTCTGATAAAAACCACAGAAATCTATAAGGAAATAATTGCTGAATAAGAAATGGTTCACAAACACATAAAAAATTAGGTGGTTAAATGTACCACCTGAGACTTTTATTTGAAGAAAACTCTGTGATAAAAATGTACACAGCTTCTGTTTTTACAACTCTTTGCTTCTAAGGATATTCAAGAAACTCTAAGCAAATATGTCTGTTTTCTTAATCTCTAAAGAGTTGCTACACTTGGTTATATATCCCAAGTTTACAAGTACTACAGGAATAAGATAATATTAATCTAATTCAAGTTGACTTGCTACTCCACTCCAAATCCACATGTAGCCGAAAGGTTGTCCTTGTGAACAGATATGTCCCCTGCACCTTTCTTGTATGTACTGTGTAAATGGAATGCTTCTTTCTTCTGTGTTTCCAAAGTATGGCTGCCATACTGCTTTTTATACCCACTATCAACCCATGTGATCAGTCAGTCAAACCTGTCCTTATCAACTGCTAATCCTTAGCTAGCATAGGATAAAGTGATAATGATTATCCGTTGATGTTGTGCACAGTTATCCGTTGATGGTAGTTTGAGCTGTATCCGTTGATAGAGTAGATTTGAGTTGTATCCGTTGATAGAGCCCTGTTCTTATCCGTTGATACACTTTCACTTAGACAGAATTACATAGCATAGCTTATTTACAATTGGCTACCCTATTCTGCCTATCCATTGATGGTCAACATGACTCTGAACAAAAACACTATCAACTGATAAATAGAGATATTGCAGTATGCTACAAAACCTCATTCGTTGATGAGCTGCCTGTCAACGAATATAGTTATAAAGTCTTATCCGTTGACAGTTACAAAACTTGACTTATACAATTTTGCTTGAATGTTAAGTTATCATCAACTACAACATATTCCAAACAATCTCCCCCAATTTATACTTGATGGCAATAAAGCATAAATTCAGAACCTTGATGATAACAAAACATTCCTAAAGATATATACACTACATTATGCAAAGATTGTATTAAGCTACAAAAATTAAAAACAGAAAGCTTTAAGAAACTTATCAGAGATGTGCTCCTTTGGATTGAGCAAATTAATGATGTTTCCTCTCTCTGGTTGGCTGCACCCTTGACTTTCCTTCCTTGGCAGAGTTGGACTCAATTTGCACTTGAAGTTGCCTATAGAAGGTATCTTCTTCAACAACTTTTGGATTTAGCTTTAGTTGTAACCATCTTAGGTAATCAGAAACTTTGCTTATCATCTGCTGTTGTCAACAATTCTACTGGACCAAGTGTTGCTTCTTCATCTCATTTTCAGTCATCATCTCTGATCAAATGGCACTGGCGACTTGGTCATCCATCTACTAATGTGTTAAAACATATCCCTAGTTTGTCTATTTCACAGTCTACTTCTATGTCTGATTGTGATATCTGTCATAAGTCAAAACAAGTTCGATTACCTTTTCCTGTTAGAGAGTCTAGAAGTACTAGTTCTTTTGCTATCATCAATTGTGATGTCTGGGGTCCATACAAGTCTATAACTCATGGTACCTATAATAAGTTTCTTACAATAGTGGATGATTACTCTAAATGTACTTGGGTTTTTCTTATATCCTCTAAACCTCAAGTTACTCAGTTAATCAAAGACTTTATTGTCTATGTTGATACTCAATTCTGCAAAAGTGTTAAGATAATAAAATCAAACAATGGCACTGAATTTGCTAATTCTGACTTACATAATCATCTCACTAAATTAGGAATTTTACAACAATTCAGTTGCTCCCATACACCTCAACAAAATGGCTCTGCTGAAAGAAAGCATCAGCATCTGTTAAATGTTGCTAGGTCTCTCAGATTTCAATCAAATTTGCCTATATCTCTGTGGGGAGATTGTATTCTCACAGCCACTCATCTCATTAACATGCTACCTTCACCTGTTACTAACTATAAATCACCATATGAGATATTGTTCAATAAATCTCCAGATTATTCCTCATTAAGGGCATTTGGCTGCTTATGTTACATTTCAGACATTTATTCTACACCTGATAAATTTGCTTCTAAATCCATTAAATGTGTATTTCTTGGGTATCCATTCAATAAAAAAGGGATATAGAGTTATGGATTGCAAACTAAGAAATGTTATGTGACTAGAGATGTTATTTTTATAGAGGATCAATTTCCATTTCAACAAGTTACCACCTCTATATCTGATCAATTGTCAGTTTCTTCTATGTTTCCTGTCTCTCCTTTTCACGAGTTTCAAGATAATCAAACTCCACATATTGTCATTACTGATCAATCTCTGCACACCACATATAATATTCACAATTTTTCATCACATCCATCTTCATCTGAGTCTTCACCATCAACTGTTCCAACCACCTTACCTATTGCTCTTTCTAAACCAGCTAGAACTAAGCAAATACCTACCAAGTATAAAGACTATACAGGCTTGCCAGTCTCTTCTCACCTATCATTTGCAATTACAGGGCTGCAATCAGGTATGTCTTCATCATCTACTTGCCTATATCCTTTACAAAATTACATGTCCTACTCTGGTTTCACTCAACCTTATTCCAAGTTTCTTTGCAATTCTGTTGCTATTGTTATACCATCTACTTTTAAACAAGCTGCCACTGATTCAAACTGGATGAATGCTATGAAATTAGAAATACATGTTATGGAAAGTACACACACATGGGAATTATTCCCTAAACCTGAAAATCAGCATATTGTAGACTGTAAATGGCTTTTTAAAGTCAAATACAATCCAGATGGAACTATTGACAGATATAAAGCTCGTCTTGTAGCCAAAGGGTTTACTCAAACATTTGGCTTAGATTATTTTGAAACATATGCTCCAGTTGCCAAAATGACAACTGTTAGATTGTTAGTTGCAGTTGCTGCCTCACAAGCCTGGCCTATTACACAATTAGATGTCACCAATGCATTTCTGCATGGTGACCTACATGAGGAGGTGTTCATGAGAGTTCCACCAGGGTATTTTCAGTTGTCTTCCATTCCTGCAATTAATGATATTACTGATACCTCTGCCTGGGTCTGCAAACTAATAAAATCAATTTATGGTTTAAGGCAAGCTCCCAGGTGTTGGTTCACTAAATTTCATCATACTCTTCTGGAATATGGGTTTATTCAATGTCATGTTGACAATACTCTGTTTACATATCATGCTGGGGATCAATTTATTGTTGTTCTTGTTTATGTGGACGATATCTTAATCACTGGTACAAGTAAGGATTTAATACAGCATGTCATTGCTCATATGGCATCTGCTTTCAAAGTTAAGGATATGGGATCATTGAAGTACTTTCTAGGCATTGAAGCAGCTCGTTCTCCATCTGGTATATTTCTTCACCAACGCAAATACACTCTTGATATTCTTACAGATACTGGACTTTCTGCTGCTCGACCTTCCAAAGTTCCTTTGGATCAAAATCATACACTACATCAGTCTAACAGTGATTTCTTGACAGATAATGATGTGTTTGTGTTTAGAAGACTTGTTGGTCGTCTCATATATCTCACTGTAACTCGACCTGATCTTGCTTATGCAGTCCAGGTTTTATCTCAATTTATCTCCAAACCTCGTTTTGATCACCTACAAGCAGCATACAAGGTTGTTCGTTACTTGAAAGGATCACCTGGTCAAGGTCTTTTCATGGCTGCCAATACAGTTCCATCTCTAACTGCATTTTGTGACTCAGATTGGGGTGGTTGCACGGCTACTCGTTCATCTCTCACTGGCTATTGTGTACTTTTTGGATCTTCACTCATTTCATGGAAAAGTAAGAAACAACATATTGTATCTCGTTCGTCTGCAGAAGCAGAATATCGATGTATGGCAGACACTTGCTGTGAAATTTCTTGGCTACTTGCCTTATTTCGCACCTTTGATTACTTTAATCTTACTCCTGTTACCTTAGCCTGTGATAGTAAATCAGCATTATACATTGCCTCTAATCCTGTGTTTCACGAGCGTACGAAACACATAGAAACCGACTGTCATATTGTTCGAGACAAATTGAAACTTGGGGTCATTCAGACAAAGCACATTGCTTCAAACATTCAACCTGCTGATATGTTCACAAAGTCATTGGCTTCTGGACAATTGCTGTTTCTTCTATCCAAGTTAGGTGTTTGCAACTTGTTTCAAACTCCTAACTTGAGGGGGGATGTTAAAGATATAGAGGCAACTCAAGAATCACAAACAAATAGCAATATTCAAGAAAGCAAAATGACGCCAAAACCAGCACAGGAGGCTGCCACATCAGACACTTGAGCTCACTAGATGACAGCTTAGCATAACTGATTCAGTTACAAACTAGAGAGATACAATCTTGTGTATGGCAGTAATTCTAGAATTTAGTAGATGATTCCATAGCTGTATATAAACTGAATTCTTGTAACAAACTAATCAAGCTGAAATATTATTTTTGTTATCGTTGCTTTCTCTGTTCTTCAGCTTCATCTTGTTCATTACTATCTCTTTTCTGATAGGTACCTCCACCGAATAATTTCCATTTCCGAAATCTGTAACACTAAATATAGGTAGTCAAAATGGTCCCACTTTTTGTTTTGATATTCTTAGAGAGGAATAAATAAATATGCCGAATATTATATTCATGAAAGAAGATATGGAGAAAATGGAAAAGAAACCAGGTGAGGGATATCGAAATGTGGAATGACTCGAAATGCCAAGTGGGACATGGTCAAGGGAAAGACGTGTTAACTGTGGCATCTTTTTGTTTTCTTAATTACAAGAAGACGAGTGGAATATATGAGCCATTTAATTTCTCTTTCTCGAAAGTCTAATTATTAATTCGGCAAATGTCACCTTCAACCCCTCTCTCTCCCATTAACACAGACTCACATACATCAACAATGTACAGCCGTGTCTTTCTCTATAAGCGTGTACATAAGCACATTTCTGGCAACTGCGTATCCTTAGAATTATGGAGGGGTTTATTCGATCAAGTTCAGCTTTTTTAGTACGAAAATTCAATATAACCTCCCAAGATATTAACGCCCAAATTTCTCATTAAAATATACATGTGCGTATTAACGGATAGGGTTAGACTCTAGAAAAAACACCCTTAAAAAGAGAACAAGAGAACACATCATCTAACCATTGAATCTATTAGATCTAATGGCCCCGCCAACTAGGATTGCACAACTTTCCGGTCTGGACCGGTAAATTAGACCGGACCGGGTCTACCGGTCCAAGGACCGGACCGGACCGAATATAACCGGTCCGGTTTCCCGTTCCATAAAATCAAAAAAATCCGGTCTTCGGTCCGATCCGGTCCAAACCCTGAAAACACCCGGTCCGGACCGGATCGGACCGAATTTTATGTATATAGTTAATTTTACACTATTTTGTCTTTTGAATTATATTGTTTAATGATTAAATATTCACACATAACATATTTTAGTGATCCAAATTGGTAAATAATAAATTTATGAAATAGTATATATAAACACTATAACATAAATGATTAAATTTCATATTTCATACTATATATAATTTATAATTACGTTTACAAATTAATGTTACTTTACAAATAATATGACATTTACTTATTTTTAAATTTAAATTAACTTACTCCCTCCGTCCAATCCATTTCTTTACATAAAAAACTGCGTATCTGACACGCATTTTAAGGTGCATTTTAAGGATAGTTATATAACTTATTTTTGATATTTTTTTTTGTATAAAAATAGAACAATCCTATTTTTATACAAAAAAAAGAAATATCAAAAATAAGTTATGGAACTATCCTTAAAATGCACCTTAAAATCCGTGCCGGAAATTGGTCCGCAAATGTAAACTATTGAAAAAAACAGAGGGAGTACCAAGTAATTCATATATCAATAAAGAATGAAATTAAATTATAAAATTATTTTTTTATATAAAATATTAATTAACCGGTCCAAACCGGTCCGGTCCGGTCAAGACCGGTTATGACCGGTCCGGTCCCCGGTCCATGAATTCAATAAAATCCGGTCTCCGGTCCGGTTCGGGTCGGTCCGATCCGGTCCGGTTTTGGACCTTTGTGCAGCCCTACCGCCAACGGCACCCAATACAAAAAAGTCTTATAATTCTATGCTCTATCCATTCATTAAAAAAATATAAAAAAAAATTTTAAAAAAAATAATAATGATGATGATGTCACTGTGACGTCACAACAGGTTTTTTTATTTTTTTATTTATTTTTTTTATTTTTTTAATGAATTGATAGAGGGTAGAATTATAAGACTTTTTTGTATTGGGTGCCCTTGGCGGGACCAATAGATTTAATATATTCAATGGTTAGATGATGTGTTCTCTCGTTCTCTTTTTAAGAGTGTTCTCTCTGGAACCTTGACCTTAGTGGATATAAGTCCAATGCACAAACCACATACGGTAGATTAAATGTACCATTTTTATAATTATATAGACTAGCTTATAGCCCGTGCAAAGCACGGGTTACTTTTAATTTTTTATAATTTGTTTATAATGTAATATAATATTATAAATATTAATTTTAATATATTATTAGAAGAATTCGAATCTTACATCTTTGTATATTAACACTTCTAGTATTAAATATAAATTAATATGTTGTTAGCGGGAATCGAACCTTGGACCTCTGTTTATAACAACTTTTAGTATTGTTATATTTAACGGTCATGATCTATTTGAGTTGTTGATCTAACGGTTGTGAATGAGGGATAATAAAAAATGAGGGATAACCAAAAAATGGGTTAACCAAACTACAAATTATACCCCATTTCGCTTATTATAATATAGTATAGATAGATATAGATAGTAGGCTCCGGGTCCCTGGCAAACGCATGCCAGGGACGAGATACACAACATACACTTTTACAGTCGTTGGATCGTTGATCCAACGGCTGTGATTTAAAAAAAAAACAACACTGTACCGCATAAACTTTCTGCGGTACGGAGTAATTACCAAAATGCCCCCTATTTTCACATAAAAAATCTACTGTTCACCGTACCGCAGAAAGTTTCTGCGGTACGTGAACAGTGGGGACATTTTGGTAATTTGCCCGTACCGCAGAAAGTTTCTGCGGTACGGTACGATCTTTTTTTAAATCAGAGCCGTTGGATCAACGATCCAACTGCTCCGAAACAGTATGCTGGCTAAACAGTCTGTGGCAACCGGTTACCACAGACCGAACCCCTAGATAGTATAGATATAGATAGATTCACGTCTGGAGGACAATCATATGTTTCATCTTCATTTTCGGATTATAAAATCAATTAAACTTTATTAATTAAACATTTATATCCAGTTAAAATTGCTTTATAAAATGTCAAAGTACGTTTTTCACCTTTTTTTTAATAAAAAGTTACATTTTATAAACTAATAAATAATATTCATTTTTTTGATAAATTCTTTTTTTTTTTTGCCAAAGAATGAAGTTGGTTTTCACAGAAAATTCAAGATAAAAAATAACGTAAGCTGAAATTAAGAAAGTTATGATCCATAATCAAGAACAGATCTAATAAGGGATATCAGACATACCTATTTGAGAAAATGATCAAAATACTTCAAAATGAGATATCCATGATTCAAAATATCGATTTTCGGAATGGTTGGCCCAGACTACCCACGGGACATGCTAATGTCTGTTGCGTGTCTCTCGTCTCTCTCTTCTTCAATCAGACTCGCCTCTCTCCAATTCTCTCCGGTCGTCTCTCTCTGTCACCACTGTTTTTGCACTAATTCACGCAAGCGTACGTGGTCACAAGTAATATAGATATAAGTCAAATTCGTTCCCACAGAGATCTGGTTTAGGTTTCAATTCAGTTAATGCACCTATGCAACAATGTATGGTTTTTATTCACTGCTAAGACAAATAACAATATTGGGTTTTGATTAACTAAGATTAACTAAGGAAATAAATTAACCAACTAAGAATTAATTAACTAACGAGAATTTAAATCGAATTTTTTATGCAATAGAAAACATGGGATCCTAATTTCATTAAATATTTCGCTTAGAGTTGATGCCTTTAATCAATGCATGTGATGGTTTTGATATCTGATCAGACAACACAAAACAAGTATACGCTATTTCTCAGTATACGAATACCAAACTAAACATACATCTACAAAAGAGATAAAAGATGAAAAGACACCAATTATGCTTAGACCCTATATCTCTACAGAATTTGAAAACATAACGGTTGAAGAACAAGTTGTTCATTAAGATCACATAGGGTAGCATAATATATCTCTATTTACGCTATAAATCATGATGTCAAACATACATCAACTTATCCTATGCTAGCATGGCAAGTTCTAAATCTCAAGATCCACTCTCGCTTCACAAGAGATTAACAAACAAATTAGATGTTAGCTACGCATCCAAGAAGAATAAGCACAACCATACAAGGATATCAAGAATTCATCACACACAAATCTTTAAAGCAAACAAACTACTAAACTACATAGATAAATCCGTTAGAATCCCATGACAACGATTAGTTCATAATCGAACCGCTCGTCATCATGAGATCTGATGAAACCATGATAGTAAACAAAATATGAATAAAAATAATAGTGCTAGAGTAATGAGTTAAGAAAACAAATCCAAAATCTGAAGATCCAAAGTATCCTAATTGAAGAAAACAAAAGATGAAGTAGATCTAGATCTCCGTTGCTTGTCACGAGCATTGGTGATTCCTTCTCCACTTTTCTCCCTTGCTTCTCTGATAAAACGTGATTTTCTTGATGCCTAGATTTGTTTATATAGCCCCCATGTCTTGTTCAGCAAGAAATTCCTCAAAACAGAGTTAAAATAGAATTTTTGTAGTTCGACACAAAATACGTTTCCTAAACTGATTTTGTTTTGAAGGAAAATTCGTAACTGACTTTTCGGAGTCCCTTTTCCTTGCTATTTCCTTCGTTTTTTCTTTGTTTTGCCTTCTTTTCCTCCCGTTCATTTTGCCAAAGCTTCCATACTTCATTTCCTTGACTCCAAATCTCCCAAGAATTGTGTGGAAGACTTCATTCCTCATTAAAAACTCAAAATTCACACCAAAATCAATTCAAATCTCCAACCATACCCACTGATTTATAACCCTGCGCAACTATACGAAACACATAAAAAATACAACAAACTTGAGGCCAAGTAAATCAATTTAAGCCGATATGGAACGCTCAAAGTGGATATAAAATCCACTTATCAACCACCACCATCACTCCCTCTCTGACCACAACACCACTATCTCCTCTCCCTTCCTCGATAATCTCTCTTTCTTATGTATCTCTCTCCCCGTATGTATTTCTTCCCGTATGTAATTTCGGATTTTACGAAAATTAGGTTAGGATTTGGGGGTTCTAAATCGAGCATAAGAAATGGATTGAGAAGGGTATAGGATTGTAGATCGTCGAAAGACGATTCGAATGGTGTATATAACATAAACGGAAAGTTATGGAAAAGAGACAAACGGAGTGAACGGAGCTTGGTCGAGAAATGCTTCGTAAATTGCCAGATAATTTCCACAGAACAGAGAGAATCGCATTTTTTTGTAGAATGATGGAAAATAATGACACGCTAGTGTCGTGTGTATTATACGCTGGTGACAATGTCGTGTCTGGGTAAGACGCCATTAATAACAGCATATTACACACTTCCCCCTTCAAAGCCCAACAACGTGTCACAAAGATACGCTTGATCCAGTAGCGTGTCTTAAGACACGCCAGCCTCATGTGACGTGTCCCATCGGTATTTAAGGCCATCGTGAATGCCTTGGGTATTTTGGTTCCTGCTATTTAATTTCTAGATGGATAGAGCCTTCATCCTACCTATTTTTCCTAAAATAAAATTTATAGAAGTTGAAATATAATAAAATTTATACAATCCGCCTTCCCTCATGATAACATTTGGCATCTTCTTAAATCTGACGCGCGTATGACAAGTGTTTCTTTTTAGCCACATGAGGGTTATTTTTTAAAATTTTAAACTAGCCACATCATGTTGATTACCTCTCCTAAACCTTGTCATGTGGCATGACAAGGTTTAGGAGAGGTAATCAACAGAGATAGAAAATGAATTTCGTGAATATTTTTTTTTTTAAGAATTTCGTGGTTTGGCCTAACAAATTGCGAAACCAATCAATGCACCCACTTCGATCAAAATTCGTATATATGCTGTAAATTTTAGAAATATTGAAAGTTATTAAAACGGCCAGGTACATTGAAATTGACAGCACGTATATATTCTCCATTGATAAATAAAGAGACTTTTAGACCGATAATAATGCATCATCATTCCATCGCATCTGCTAATCTATTACTCCGTATTATTTATTAGGCTTTATCTACGTTGAAAAATTCTCTTGCTATTCTATAATCTATACACGTTGAAATGTTTTTTTTTTTGGATAATGAGATAATTCAATAACAAAAAGTCATACGACATCAACATAAACAATCGCGTCGAACAAACAAAACACAGAAACAATCATTGATAATAAGCCATCCGGCATCATGTGATTTGTTTAAAATGGTATTTACACAAATTTCGCCACTTCTACTTCCAGTTTGAGCTATCGACCGAGAATGCAAACCTCTAACAACTTTTATTACTAAATCAATCACCATACTCACACAACTGGTGAGAAAATACCAACGCTCACACACAACGGTGAGAAAATAACCAAACTCACACAGGCATAAAAAAAATCAAAATTACAACTGCTCAAATAAAATTAGCTAAAAACGAAACCAATTCTTAGATCTGGGGAACAAAACCACAAGAACAAAATAACTCGGACCACTTTCGAGAGCAGAATCACTGGGCAGAACGAGAAATCTGGAGTTCCGAGGAATTGAGATCTAAAAAATTGAAGACCAAATCGGATAGGCTTTTCTCTTAATTAACCGTTGATTGGATAATAATTAAATTTAGGTTTTTAATTATTTTTTTTTTCAAATTATAGAATTACAACATCTCATTTGCAACCTTAACCTAAAATACAACTATTTATAAACACCTAGCACATTTTTTATAAAAAAACTGAAAACATGATTATTTTGAAAAATTCCCTTAAATTTATCAAAGAATTAATTAAACATTAAAAACTTTTACTTAATTTTTTTTTATCATTTTATCAACATTATAAACAACAATTCTTTTTTCACTATTATTATTGAAAACACTGCTGTCTCTGTTACACCTTCGAGAAAAACCAATTGGTAAGATTCATGGGTTATGCTTTCTTTTTATTTATTGTTTATTCGTGGAACAATATGTCATCGCAACTATAACAATATAAGTATATTCCTGTCAAATTAAGCATCTTCCAAGATTTTGATTCTCGGATTATTTTTGCAATGTATAGATAAATATTATTTTTAAAACATATTTTCTACTTTCAAAATCATTTATAATATATTGTAATAGTTACGAGAAAATATGTAACACATATAATTTTAGAAAAAAATGTTTACCAATGCAGACTATTATTATTAAGTGAAATTATTGCATTGTAAACACAGTTCATTTTATCTTGTACTCTTGGTGTATCAATGTAATTTAGATGCTCAAAATTATGCATCGTACATGAGATTAGGATGGTAGGTTTTCTTTCCAAACATAGTGAATTTATTCTGAGAATTATTACAGGTAAATAATTGAAGAACACTTTACTTTATATATATAGAGAAATATATATATAGGCAAGTGCTCAAATACAAACCATTCTTAAAATACAAACCTACAAACCAACACTAAATTAATTATATTTCATCTACTCTAAGGTTTCCGCCAAGGGTACCTTCACAAAAAATGCTTAAAATAATTGGCTCTATCCAACAAAAAAAAATAAAAAAAATTTGAAAAAAAAAAAAAATCTTGCCGTGGAAATGCGAAGCATTTAAGACAGTAAACGGATGAGTTAGGTAGTCATGAGGGCCGAAGGCTCTCGAAACACCCGTCAATCGTCTATTGCCTTTACCATTGATTGCCATTCCTTACAACTTTAGAATGATAAAGGCGCGAAGCGCCGTACAAGAAGGTGCGAAGCACCGTTAACCAGTGAAATCCACTGCCACGTCATCACGTGAACAGTGATTTTTTTTTATTTTTTTTATTTTTTTTATTTTTTTTATTTTTTTTTGTTGGATAGAGCCAATTATTTTAAGCATTTTTTGTATTGGGGTACCCCTAGTTTGGTCATTAAATTAGCTTGAAATATTAGATTATGCTTAGTTTGTAGGTTTGTATTTTAAGGAGGTTTGTATTGGAGTAGCCCCTATATATATATATATAAATAATTATAATCTCTTTTCTTTTAATATCTCAAATCTTTTCAGGTTCATCCACTAAATTCTACTTTGGGATCTAAACAAATGCAAATTATTTCTACTTGAAAATGTTTTAATTGTAGTTGTAGATTTAACCCAAATCTTTTAAACATGGTAATTATTACAACTAGTAAATTAATTAAAATTTATTTAGCGTTTGTTTGTTTAAATCTTGCTTATCATCACAAATTTATGCTTTGAAATTCTAGAAATCTAAGCCTCACAAAGAAAAATAATCCCAGAAATTTATGATTGGAAATTGCAATCGTAAGAAAAGGACCAGAAACCCAAAAGCCCATTCAGGGTTGTACTTGAACTAAGCCTAGTGGGAGCCTATTACACAATATGAACTTTATCCATTCAGTTTCTCGTTTGTTTAGGCCCAAACACAACATAAATACCAAAAAAAAAAAATTGCAATAACAATTTTTTGTTAGTTTATTATTATTTTGTTGATTTGCACACCCTTGTTCCCAAAATACATATCCAATTGACTTTTTAAGCGTATTTTAATGTGATAGTTTCTCATTTATTTTTTGATTTATTTAAAAAAAATTAAAATTTACTATATAAACTATTAAACTTCTATATAGAAAAGAAAATTTAAAAATACGCCTAAAAAGACTGAGGGAGTAAAATTGGTGTTCATCTTCTAAATAACTCAACTGGAGTCTTGTTAAAAGGGCTTTGCTTTTCCTGAGATTATCTCAGGTAAGTTTCCTGAGGTGATTAAAAAAATAATATAAGAATATGGTTATTTTTGTAAATACAGGGAACGGATTCAATTATTACAAAAATGCCATCAAAAAATTATACTAAAATCTCAGGTAAGGTTCCTGAGGTTACCTCAGGAACATTATTCTCCTTGTTAAAATGGGGTCCTGAATTTTTAATCCACCTGCTCTTAATAAGAGATTAAGGTTCTTGAGGTAACCTCAGGTAACTTTTCCTGAGATTAAGAAAATTTACATACAAATATACAAGGACATTATTGTAATTACAAAAAATTATATGCATTTACAAAAATGCCATTACTATTTTATATGACTCTTAATAATTATATTTGTTTTTTTTTTTGGAGTGAATAAAAGATGATAAGTTACAAAAACAGAGTTGTATCTAATTCAGTTATATATGTAACATGTGTTTGCATTCTTGTTTCTCCTGTATTTTCTGTAACAACTTCTCATTATTTTTCCTATCTACATAGTAACCAATACAGTAATAGTGGCCTAGTTTGGTATAGGTGTTTTGCATTGCTATAGGTTTAAATTGTTACATATGCTGACATTTACATTGCATAGCTAAACACGTAGTCACGTACTAGATGGTTTTTAGTTGAACTAGCACTAGGCCATTATTTCCGCCATCTAGAGCTAGTAATTATGTGACTGAATGCAGAGACTTATAGTGTATACCAGTGTTGTGGAATAAAAACTAGGTTATGATTATGACGGCTAGGGTTCGGGAGCTTCGTGCTCTTATGGCTGCTTCTGCGTTCGAGACTAAACGGTCCTCACAGAATGCCTACGTATCTCTGTATTAGAGAATCAAGCCAAGAAAACGTAGTTCTAGGATGAGGGGTCAGACCCTTTATATAGCTGAGAAGCCCTAAAATCGTAGTAGGGTTTGGTGACTTGGTGGGCAAGTCACCGACTAGTAGAAGGTTCTAGTCTCCTTCCATGTATGAATCAGTTTCCATGTTAGAATATGTATCTTGGAGGCTAAGTCAGGCAAGAATCATATTCTTGTTTGACTCTTATTTGCTGAGCTGTTTTACTGCCCTTAATATTAATTACGAAATTAATATTATAATTAGGGTTTGGGCCCATATGGTGGGCCCCACGTTTGGACCATTCTAGGTTTAATTAATGCCACATTAAATGTGTCTTTAGGGCTTACTTTTAGCCCATATCATTTGCCCCCCAACTTCTAGGAAAACTGATCAGGTTTTCCTTGAAGTTATAACGGCCTTACTCGAGACTTGGGTCAGGGTTTATTGCTCTTACGTGAGTATTTTCAACAATATCATCTTAATGTAAAGCGTGGAGCGACCGACGCATTTACGACGACGTTGAACGACACTAAGCGGTGTTAAATGGCACTAGACAGTGCTAATCAGCCATAAACAACGTTTAAACAGTGTTAAACAATGTTAAATAGCATGAAATGGCACTAAGGGCACTAATTGGTGCTAAACAGCGCTAAACGGCACTAATTTGTGCTAACAGGCACTAATCTGTGCTTAAACAACACTAAATGGTGCTAATCTCGACCTCTTTTTGTCGTTAACAATCATCCAAGATTCGCTGAAAAAGTCGAGATTTAGGTTTAAAAAGTTCACTGAAAAAGTAGGGATCCAGGACCAAGAACTGAACCTGGACCGGGGGGATCCAGGTTCAGAAGCTGGTCGGCTGGACCCCCTGAAAATGACCTGGTCGGCCGGGACCTGGTCGGCCAGAAGCTGGTCGGCTGGCCCTCCTGAAAATGACCTGGTCGGCCGGGACCTGGTTGGCCAGAAGCTGGTCGGCTGGCCCTCCTCCAGGGGAGCTGGTCGGCCGGGACCTGGTCCTCCGGGACCTGGTCGGCTGAAATTCCTCTTCTAGGGCTAACTAGTCAGTAGTTGGCCTAAAAAACCTGAACTTAGACTCCTTCTTGATTTTAAAAGAGAGTGTGGATCTAGGATCAAAAACCATCCGTGGTCCTAAGGATCCAGAATCTTGATCTTGATTATGAATCGTTAGTTTGGTCGTTTGTGACTTCATGGCTAACTTTGGCCTTCATGACTCATCTTGGCCTTCATGGCTAACCTTGGCCTTTCTTTAACATTGATAATCATCCGAGATTCGCTAAAAAAGTCGAGAACCACGTCCGAAATCATTTGCTGAAAAAGTTGGGATCCAGGACCAAGAACTGAACCTGGACCGGGGGGATCCAGGTTCAGAAGCTGGTCGGCTGAACCCCTTTAAAATGACTTGGTCGGCCGGGACCTGGTCTTCCGGGACCTGGTCGGCTGAGCCTCCTTAAAATAGGCTGGTCGGCCGGGACCTGGTCTTCCGGGACCTGGTCGGCTGAGCCTCCTTAAAATAGGCTGGTCGGCCGGGACCTGGTCTTCCGGGACCTGGTCGGCTGAGGCCCCTAGTGCGTCACGGTCGATTGCTTCTCGGCTAGCTAGTTAACCCGGACGTGAAAATCATTCATGATCTTGAGGATCAAAAACCTTGATCTGAATCTTAAACCATCATTTTGGCCATTCGTGACTTTGTTATCTTCAGGATCAAGGAACTTGACCTTGATCTTGGGTCGTCAGTTTGGTCATTCGTGACTTCCGACGATATTATTCAAACATCAGCTATTTCTTCTTTGGCATATTTGAATTTTAACGATCCTTTCTGTATAAAACGAGTAATTTCTGTCCTTTTTTCGTATTTAAACGATAGATGACCTGTAAATGCGAACAAAGCTGAACTTCAACTTATCATAGCAGGTCATACTTCTTTTATAAAAGAAGTGAGATAGCTTTCATTTCATTCACTTCTTCACTTCTGAGCTTTCAAATTCTTAAACTCTCTAGTTTTCAAGTAGCAAGATCAAGTTCCAGCTTTGTGATCAAGATGTCAGAAGGTGACCGCCCAGTTGCTCCCCCTGTCTCTATGATGGAGGCTATGGCAAAGAGGAGTAGAATGAGGACAGCTAAAGGTAAAGAAGATATTAAACCTTCTTCATACATTGAGCATAAATTTGAATCTTTACTAGATCTTCTTAATATTATGAGGGACACTTTCCCAAACTGTGCTAGTCTAGACTCTTTTAGAAGCCCCAGCAAATTGAAAGAAAAAGACATCCAGGAAATAAAGGACTCATATCACTTTCCGAGTGCTATCAAAGTTCGTCTTCCAAAACCATCAGACAGAACCTGTAATTGGCATCCCGAGAGACTTTGTGTCTACTGGGGTGCCCTTGATGCTGGGTTCAGATTCCCCGTTGATAACTTCATCATTAGATTGCTGGCAGAGTATCAAATCCATCCCTGTCAGCTGTATCCCAATTCTTGGAGATATATCTCTATATTTTTAATAAGATGTCGTCAATTGGGGATTCACCCGACTACCACATTATTTCGAAGTATCTTCGTGGCTAGTAACTCTACCGATCAAAAGAAAGGATGGGTCAGTCTCAAGCACAGGGCCAAAATTCCACATATGGTGAACCCTTATTCTTTACCAGATTCCCAACATTCCTGGGAGAGAGAGTTTGCAGTTCTTGAATGGAAAGGCGGTGATTGGGGTAACTTCTTCGTAAAGAGATTCGGAATTGTAAAAGATAGCAAACACTTCGTTTGCGACCTTGATTATTCAGAGTTGCAGGATCGAGATTGGCTTCTTGCCGATGATGGCTGTACCCATTATAAAACTTTTCTGAACGAAAAGAACCTTATTGAAGCTGGCCTTAGCTTTCTTTCCGTTGAGGGTAATTTTCTTACTTGAGCTTCTTATGAACTCTGTTTGTTCTTATACCGATGTTTTTCTCTTTGTATTTCAGCTGCTGAAGAGATTGACAGCCGCCCTCAGAACCAGCCGGTTGTGAATAAAAGAATGAAGAAAAAGGCGGAGGAACTACTGAATCCCGCCAAGCCTCGTATTCCCAACTTCTTGGAAGGTTGCTCTCAAGGCGGGAAGAGATCCCGTAATGCTGATGGAAGTATAAGAACTCCTTTCATGCCCTCCTGGGGTATATGCGAACAGGACTCAATTGCTGGGAGTCCCGACCTAGCCCTGGACTGGTCCAAGCTTTCGATTACTCCTCCTGATAGACTGTCCTTACTCGCTGGAGATAAAATGAATGAGAATCAACTTCTGGGCTCCCAAGCCATGTACCAAGTAAGATGTTTTTCCTACCAGTTCTGGTATATGATTTAGCCTTTACACATTCCTTACACTTTGTCAACTTTGACTGCAGGCTAACGCCTACTTCCAATCTGTTTGTACCCAAGGCCTGGCTTTCAGGGATGAGAATATATCCTTGAAGACTGACTCAGCAAAGTTCAAAGAAGAGATTGACGACCTGCATTCTCAAGTTGCCCATGCTGAAGCGGATGCTTTATCCTCCCGTAAGCAACTTGCCTCTTTGGCTCAGAAGAAAATGAACGATGCTAACAAAATGATTAAGGCCTACCATAAGTCCGAGGAATTCCTGAGTTTCATAGATCAACATGACGATGAGGTGCGCCCTTACAACATGTCTGTTGGTTGGGACAAGGCAATCAATGCTGTGAGTATCAAGCATCCCTCAGTGGTTACTTCCTCTGATTTTCCTTGCCCTTTCTGGACTGCGAGTGACGAGAACCGTGCAACTCTTGCTTCTGGATCGGGAACCAAGATTGTTCCTCAGGCATCAGGTTCAGGTTCTAAAGGTAGCCATAGATCGTCGGGACCTCAGAGGCGTCCCCCAGCTGTTAGTCAAAATTCAAGTTCTTCGGGGTCCCGTGGAAAGAAACCCCCGCCTGCCAGGAAAGTTGGAGTTGTTCGACAACCGATCCCAGGCAAGAGGGTGATCCGTAACGAAGACAGTTCGACCACATCCTCCGGAGAGGAGGAAACCGAAGATGTGGAGACTATTGCTCAACCTATGGCGGTTGTTGATCAAGTCGAGGAAGAAACTTCAGGTGAAGAGTCCGGCGAGGAAGAAGATTCAGGTGAGGAGGAGTCGGGCGAGGAGAGCAGCGAGGAAGAATCCCCAGCTAAGTAGAATGGATTCCCCTATGGCCTTGCACGACCCTTATCTAGCCGTTTGTGGCTTTATTTCATCAGCTTTCAATTAATGTCCTTCGGGACTTAACTTTTATTCGTGTGTTGTAGCTTGACTTAAACCATGGCCCTTCGGGGCGTTTTATTTATGCATCTGTTTCCTTTATTCATATGCCTATTTACTTTCAGTACTTGATCTTTCCAGACTTACACTCAACAGGTGCTTGGTACATAAACAAAACATAGAATCATAGAAAGGAAAACAGATTTGCATTAATGACTTTGAAAGAGGGTTCAACCCTTACATAGATACTATGGCCTTACTCGGGGTACTAATCCCTGAAATGGTTTCATCGAACCTTATTTCTATTTCTATCAGTAAATAGCTAAAAGCCAAATCCTTACAAGGAAGGCTTATACATAATAAATCTTCAAGTTCAGAGCATGCCAAGTTCGGGGCACTTCATTCCCATCCAATGTCTCCAACTTGTATGATCCTCGTCCTAGCGTCTTCCTGACTCGGTACGGTCCTTCCCAGTTGGGGGCTAATTTCCCTTTCTGGCCAACTCCAGAAGCCTCGATCTTCCTGAGAACCAAGTCATCTTGCTGAAAGAACCTCTCCTTAACCCTGTGGTTGTAATAGAAAGACGCTTTCTTTTGATGCTCCGCATTTCTGACGTTTGCCTCGTCCCTGACCTCATCAATCAGATCTAGATCGAGCCTCATGCCTTCTTCATTAGTCTCAGGTTCATATGCCTCAACTCGAGGTGATGCCTGCATGATTTCCAGCGGCACAACTGCCTCAGCCCCATAAGCTAGCAGAAACGGGGTTGCTCCTGTAGTCACCTTACAAGTAGTGCGATAGGCCCAGAGTATAGGCAGCAACTCATCCACCCAGGTGTTCCTTGAGCGTTTGACCCTTTTCTTTAATCCATCCAGGATGATTCGATTGGCCACCTCGGCCTGCCCATTAGCTTGCGGATGTGCCACTGAGGTAAAACGAAGCTCAATAGCATTCTCCTCACAATACTTCTTGAATTCCTCATTGTTAAACTGTGTCCCATTATCTGTCACCAGAATTCGCGGGATTCCATACCTACAAATTATGTTCTCCCAAAAGAACTGGGAAACTTGCTTGGTGGTTATCTTGGCTAAAGGCTTAGCCTCAATCCATTTAGTGAAGTAATCAATGGCGACAATCAGAAACTTCCTTTGTGCTGAAGCCATAGGGAAAGGACCAAGGATGTCCATTCCCCACATTGCAAACGGGATGGGTGAGCTGATTGAGGTTAATCTCTCAGGCGGCTGCCTTACAACAGGAGCGTGTTTTTGACATCTGTCACACTTCTTGACATAATCCTGGGCATCTGCCAACATCTCTGGCCAATAGAATCCCAGACGGGTAATCTTGTGAGCTAGGGCTCTGCCCCCCAAGTGCTGCCCACAGATCCCTTCATGAACCTCCTCCAATGCCTCTCTTGCCTCTTGGGGCCTTAGGCACTTCAAGTACGGGATGACAAACGATCTCTTGTATAAGATGCCTTCAATCAAGGCATATCTCAATGCTCTCAACGACAATTTTCGTGCCTCCAAGGCATTGTCAGGGAGCCATCCAGTTTCTAGATGAGCTTTAATAGGATCTATCCAACAGCTTCCAATATCGATAGGTGCTACCAACTTAGAGTTGACGGTCGGGGCCTTCAAGACCTGGAAGTAAACACTACCTGCGTAATTCTCTATCTCAGAAGAAGCGAACTTAGAGAGGGCATCGGCCTTAATGTTCTCTTCCCGAGGAATGTGCTCCACATAGCACTCCTCAAACTGAGTCATAGCAGCTTTCACGACTCTGAGGTATTTTGCCATAGTTTCATCCTTGGCCTCAAACTCGCCATTCACTTGCGAGACTACCAGTCTTGAATCTCCACATACTTTGAGGTTCTTGACCCTCATGACTCTGGCCAATCCCAATCCAGCTATCAATGCTTCATACTCAGCTTCATTGTTGGTTGTTGGAAAATCCAACTTCAAAGCATATTCAACTGTGAACCCATCGGGGCTTTGCAAAACCAAACCTGCACCACTAGATTTTGTTTTTGATGCTCCATCAAAATAGAGCACCCAATACTCTTTCTGGTCAGCTATAAGTTCTTCATCTTTATCCTCGTTCTCAGGGGTGGTTATCATCTCCTGCCCCCCGACTTCTTGGTTGTCAATAGTGCATTCAACCACGAAGTCAGCCAATGCCTGAGCCTTGATGGCTGTCCGAGGCTTATACTTGATATCAAACTCTCCAAGTTCTATGGCCCATTTGATCAATCTTCCACTTGCTTTCGGACTGTGCAATATGCTTCTCAACTGTTGGTCTGTCAAGACTTCGATTTTATGAGCCTGGAAGTATGGTCTCAATTTCCTGGAGGCAGTAACCAATGCCAGTGCGAACTTCTCAATGGGAGAGTAATTCAATTCCGCCCCATGTAACACCTTACTCACATAGTAGATGGGTTTCTGAACCTTCTTTTCTTCTTTGACAAGAACAGCACTCAATGCTTGTTCGGATACCGCCAGGTATAGGTAAAGAATCTCTCCAGGAGTAGGTTTGGCCAACAACGGGGCTTCAGCCATGTATTTCTTCAACTGTTCAAAGGCCTCTTGGCTCTCTGTGGTCCACTCAAAATTTTTCACCTTCTTTAATGCCTGAAAGAAAGGCAAGCATTTGTCACTAGACTTGGAGATGAATCTCCCTAGGGCCGCGACTCGGCCAGTTAATTTCTGTACATCTCGTACTGAGCGGGGTGACTCCATATCCAGAATAGCCTTAATCTTGTCCGGGTTGGCCTCTATGCCTCTCTTGGAAACCATCAGCCCCAAAAATTTTCCCGAACCAACACCAAAAGCACACTTGGCTGGATTTAGCATCATTTTATGGTGCCTTAGCACTTCAAACGCCTCTCTGAGGTGCCTTATGTGATCTGCCCTGAGTAGGCTTTTGACTAACATGTCATCGACATAGACCTCCATGGTTTTCCCAATTAAATGGGCAAATATCTTATTCACCAATCGTTGGTAAGTAGCCCCTGCATTTTTTAACCCAAAAGCCATAACGAGATAGCAGAAAACACCAAAGTCAGTTATGAAAGATACCTTAGGAATATCGTCCTTGTGCATCTTAATCTGATTGTATCCGCTGAAACCATCCATGAAGCTCAACATTTCAAGCCCAGCGGTGGCATCTATCAACATATCAATTCTAGGCAGAGGAAAACAATCTTTTGGGCACGCATCATTCAGATCAGTGAAGTCTATACACATCCTCCACTTTCCATTTGCCTTTTTGACCATCACAGGGTTAGCTAACCATTCGGGGAATTGAATTTCTTCAATAAATCCAGCTTCCAACAATTTATCAACTTCTTGTTTAATGGCCTCTTGCCTTTCAGGAGCGAAATTCCTCTTTTTCTGCTTTATTTTCTTCCGTTCAGGATCGACGTTCAACCTATGAGTTATAAGTTGGGGGTCAATCCCTGGCATGTCCGCTGCTGTCCAAGCAAACACATCGTTGTTCTCTTGCAAGAACGCTGTCAATTCGCCCTTCAGGGGTTCCTTCAGAGATGCTCCTATGTATGTAACCTTTTCTGGGTCGCCTAGCTCTAGAGGGATAGGTATTAAATCCTCTGCTGGCTTTCCTCGCTGTTCATCATCACTACGGACATCCATGTCTTCAATCGGGAGTACCTGCCCCCCAACTCCATCAGCTCTTAGAGCGGATACATAACAACTTCTTGCCATCTTCTGGTCGCCTTTTTGTTCTCCGACCCCATTTCGGGTTGGAAACTTAATCTTCATGTGATATGTTGAGGCAACAGCCTTGAATGCATGAAGTCCAGTCCTTCCCAGGATTGCGTTATAAGTCGAGGCTGCCTTAATTACCAGAAAATTCAACATTTGAGTAGCTTCCTTAGGCTCCTGCCCGATTGTCATGGGTAACTGGATAGTACCCTCGACCTTGGACTCAACCCCATTGAATCCATAAATGGGCATGTTAGTTGGAGTCAGCTGAGAATCGGTATATCCCATCTTCACAAAAGCATCATGAAACAGAATGTCAACAGAAGCTCCATTGTCTATCAAGACTCGTTTTACCTCCGAGTTCCCAATCACAGGGGTTATAACTAATGGGTCATCATGGGGGAATTTCACCCCTTCCAGATCAGAATCATCAAAACCAATCACGATTTCAGTTCTAGCACGCTTCGGGGCTTCTCCCACAATATGCATCACTTCCCTTGCGTATGCCTTTCGAGAATTGCGGGTTGTTCCGGCCGCTGTCGGGCCTCCCCAGATCATGTTGATAACTGGCCCTCGGGGCTGCGTGTTACGGTCACGATCATTATCCCTTCTGTCATTGTTTCTCCTGTTGTAATCCCCTCTTTGGGTTCCATGATCTCCGCCCTTTGTGAAATTATTCAGTTTTCCTTTACGGATCAAGAACTCAATCTCGTCCTTCAACTGTCTGCAATCATCTGTATCGTGCCCCACATCTCGGTGGAACCGACAATATTGATCCTTGTTCCTCTTTGCGGGGTCTCCCCTGAGTGGCTTCGGCCATCGGAAGTCCTTATCCTTCTCAATTTCCAGCAAGATTTGACTTCTAGGGGCATTCAACCTTGCATAGTCAGAGAACCTTGGTCCCAAGTTCTTTTTTGGTGGCGAATCAGAGTCTTTGCTAGTTCGGGGATACTTGTCCCTAGCATCGTACTCCTGCCCTTGCTTGCGCTTTTTTGTATCATTGTTTCCCTGACCATTGCCTAATGTGACTTCCTTCTTCGTGCTATCCTCAGCCTTGATGTACTTATCAGCCCTTCGTTGGAGATCAGCCATATTCTCCGGGGGATGCTTTGCCAATGATCTCTTAAAGTATAGGTTGGTGGTACCATGCTCCAAGGCTACCATTGCAACCTTATTGTCCAGATCAGTGATGTTCAGAGTCTCCTTGGTGAACCTCTTAAGATAGTCTCTCAGACTTTCGTTCTTTCCTTGTACCACATACATAAGAGATGCAGAGCTTTTCTCATGTGTTCTTCCGCTGATAAACTGACTAATGAAAGCTGCACTCAACTCCTTAAAGGAACCAATCGAGTTTGCAGGAAGCCGACTATACCATCTTTGAGCCATGCCTGACAAAGTTTGAGGGAAAGCCCTACACTTCAAAGCGTCGCTTGCAGGCTGCAACAGCAGTGCGTTTGAGAACGTTCTAACATGATTTGCAGGATCACCCATTCCATCATAAGCTTTGATTGTTGGCATCTTAAACTTCTTTGAGATACGAGCATTCATCACGTCCTCAGTAAACGGAGGTATGGGATCATCAGGATCCCCAAGCGGCATCAGATCCTTGGGGTTGCTCTTAGGGGTTTCCACCCTTGTAGTTCTTTCAGTTGGGACGGTAGCCCTTCTTTGCCTTCTTGGAGGCCTCTCCAGATCTATAAAGGGAATCGGTCCTGACGTGGGGGGTGGCAAAGTCTGATTTAATCTGGCTTGCTCCCTGGCCATATCTTCTTTTAATTTTAGGATCTCGGCTTCATAAGCCTTAATCCTCTCAGCAACTGTTGAAGGGAGTCCATCATGGATAGTTTGAGTTCTCCCCATAGGCTCTTTACTTGCACGTCGCCTCCTCGGAGCTTCATCACGCTCGTAATCATCGCCAGAAGATGATTCATCTGAATAAGGACCAGAAAAATCGCGATAATCTCGATCTCGAATATACAGGGCATGTCCACTCGGTCCAGCTCCGTAATTGGGCATCCCATACATTGGATTGGTGCTTATGGGGAGATCCGTAGTGTGGATCTGAACCCCTCGTGCAGGGTTGTTAGGGTCTACAATCAGGGAAGAAATCCCCACCCGAGGGGGGTTAGTCCCTGGAACTGTGTGGACAATAGGAGGTAGCGTACTCTCAACATGGGTAGTCGTCCCTAGGGGTTGAGAAACTTGATACGGAACGATAGTCCCGGATGTCGGAGGTACTTGCTCAGATGTCGGAAGTACTTGTTCAGTAAGGGGCGGAGCAGAGCTAAGAGGTAGAGCCTCGGTAGCAATTGGCTCTGTAGTGCTTGGTGCAGTTTTTCGTGTTTGAACCATGGTTGATGTCTTAGTCCCACAGACGGCGCCAAATGTTGTGGAATAAAAACTAGGTTATGATTATGACGGCTAGGGTTCGGGAGCTTCGTGCTCTTATGGCTGCTTCTGCGTTCGAGACTAAACGGTCCTCACAGAATGCCTACGTATCTCTGTATTAGAGAATCAAGCCAAGAAAACGTAGTTTTAGGATGAGGGGTCAGACCCTTTATATAGGCTGAGAAGCCCTAAAATCGTAGTAGGGTTTGGTGACTTGGTGGGCAAGTCACCGACTAGTAGAAGGTTCTAGTCTCCTTCCATGTATGAATCAGTTTCCATGTTAGAATATGTATCTTGGAGGCTAAGTCAGGCAAGAATCATATTCTTGTTTGACTCTTATTTGCTGAGCTGTTTTACTGCCCTTAATATTAATTACGAAATTAATATTATAATTAGGGTTTGGGCCCATATGGTGGGCCCCACGTTTGGACCATTCTAGGTTTAATTAATGCCACATTAAATGTGTCTTTAGGGCTTACTTTTAGCCCATATCAACCAGGTATTTAGTTAGTATTCGTAAGTACTAATCCCATGTAAAGCACATCACGAAGGAATGGTTGTCAATTGTTATGATGCTACAATATTTTTAGGCGTAGATGTTAAAATACCTGATCATTTTGTCAAAGCTTCAAACACTGACAATAAGATGAACTTTATTAATATTTACAACTATTCCAGGTTGCGTATATAGCTCTACACATAACTGTTCTTGCTTTAGGACTGCCTGTGTAACACTCTGTCTTGTAGTTTGGTTGTCTAGTGTCTGCATTGCCATTTTGGGCACTTGCTCACTCTCATCTATTGGCCAAAGAATCATAAAACTAGAACCAATCTTGTAGTTGTGACATAACTAACATTCAAGCCAAGGGATGAGCGGATCTTGCCAAGAGGGTCCGGTTCTCTCACAAATTTGATAAATATATACACAAGATTTAAATTCAAATGAATCAAAGAAAAAACACCATTTTTTCAGATAAATCTTTATTTATCAGAGTGCTACCCTTCTTATGGAAAACATATCTAATTCCACAATACACACACACACACACACACACACAAGGGTTCCGAAAACATATCTCGTTCCACCCCTGCATTTAAGTGGTAATATATGCCGGCCAATGTAATATCATGACGAGCTTTTGGTATGTCTTTACATTCTTTTGTTGCAGACTAACTATGGAGATATTGAGTTTGGTTTCTTTCCTAGTGTTGCTCCCAAAACAGTTGAGCACATTTACAAACTTGTTCGTTTGGGAGGCTATAACACCAACCATTTCTTTCGGGTAACTTACTGAGCCTTAAAGATGGGTTTCATTCCAAGGCTAATTGTTCTACTATTCAAAATATTTTTAATAAAAGATTTGGAGGTTACAGGTAGATCATGGGTTTGTTGCCCAAGTTGCTGATGTTGCCAATGGAAGATTAGCTCCAATGAATGAAGAACAAAGGGTGGAAGCTGTAAAAACTGTTATTGGTGAATTTAGTGATGTAAAGCATGTTAGAGGTATTCTTTCGATGGGGAGGTAAGGCTTGTATCTATTTGTATTTATTCTTCAGTAATATTATCATCTAAATTTTGTGGTAAACTAATTTTAAGTGCTTGATGTGAAAAGTGTAATTGCAATATCAATAATTTGTTTGAAGTTCAAATAATATGCAGTGATATTTTGCTAAACGTGGAAGAACATATGAAGTTTTCACAATAATCAGTGCAATAAAAATTCATTATGTGTCCAGCTTCTTTTACATGTTATCAGAGTTAGAAGAAGTGAGACGAGATGCATACTGAAATATTGTCTGCTTGTGTACCCTCTATGCATTATCATTAATCTCATGACTTATATTCATCTAAACATTATATATTGTATAGTTACTAGTATTATATTTCTATAAAGGAATCAAATTACCTCAAATGTCTGTATGTATTATGTTTACAAAAGGAATTGAACATAAAGCACCAGAGTGCATTACTAACTCAAGTACAGACTAATGTCTAACTCCACGGAATTTTTATATTTACAAGTGATTTCCTTCTAATCGAGGACACTATGACTTGAACAGTTCTTGCTATCCTTGTAACATGCTTTTTGATGTTTGCTTGTGTTTCCCTTACTATTATCTTGAACAACCATGATTTATTGCAGGTTTTCAGATCCAAACAGTGCTCAATCCTCCTTTTCGATACTTCTAGGGGATGCACCACACCTAGATGGCCAGGTATGTTCATTGCAGGTTTTCAGATCCAAACAGTGCTCAATCCTCCTTTTCGATACTTCTAGGGGATGCACCACACCTAGATGGCCAGGCATGTTCATTGCAGTAGCTAACAACTATATGTTACATTTTGAATTTGGTCTTATCTAATCATCTTTACCTTAACCACCTTTCTGTAGTATGCAATATTCGGTAAACTTACTAAAGGTGACGATACATTGAAAAAGCTTGAGCAACTTCCTACACGCCGTGAAGGGATTTTTGTGATGGTATCATCCCGTCTTTATTTTGTGTTCCACAATGAAAGCTTGACTTTCTTTACCTCATAACTGCTCTTTACACTGGACCGATTCTTTATATTTTTCTGACAGCCAACGGAGCGCATAACTATTTTGTCATCCTACTATTATGGTGAGAATCCATCCTATTCATACATCGGTCTCTTTTGATTATCTTTATATAAACTTACATTTTATTTAACCAACAATTAGGTTGTCCAATGTAACGTTTTACTATACTAACACCAGGAGCCAGTAATTTTCTGTCGCACTATAACACTATTGCCAGTTGATCTTTTTCCTGTACCAACTAGATTGTTTATTTTTCGATGTTGGTACTAGTACGAACAACAGATTGTCATTGTGTGTGTGAATTTCACTAAAATTTGATGATGCTATTTAGGAGCTTGTTGGTGATGCTTAAGAGTCTTTTAAAGAATCATTTTTACTCTCACTCCTCAAATTTTGATTTAGGAGCCAAGGTAGAGAGTCTCTTGGAGATGTTTTGACATCGAAAGCTGCAAGTAAAGAAGGATAAGGTTAAGCACTCGCTTGCCACTCCAGTGATTAGAGTACACCACCAAAGGAACCCTTTTAAATACAAAGGCAAACAATTCAATACACAACATAACAAATAAGTCCTTATATAAGCTTGACAGGAACATCCCTTGTGGAATAGGAATAAATTTAAAATACTTGAGTTTCATGCTTAATAGTTCATTTATTTGTGCTTACTAAACTGGGGAAAATACTAACATAATAAATAATAATCATAGGGACTCATAAATGTACTTTAACTTGAATTCTAAATTACGAATGCGATTGCGATTACTAAATTACAAATATGCTCCTTAATGTTGGAGAAACATGCAACTCTACTGAATTGTAGAAATTTTGCACAGCTAGACATGCTTGTAGTAAAGCAACAATAGCATTCTAGAGAAAATTCAACTGTCTGAACCATTTGTTGCCTAAAACACTACACTTCCAGATCTTTAATTCCCATGGTATATAATTCGTGCTCGTAACTTTCTAGATGAATTTGTAAAGTTTGACTTTCTGTAGCTATTAACATTTTCTTTTCGGTGTCGTTCTTCCCCGGTTGGAAGGTTCCCGTCCTCTGGATTATACGTTGATGCTGATATCTTTCTTTCCATATCGATTGATATTTTCAATATATATGAACAACAACCTTTTTTGAAAGCTTCACAACAAATTCGTCAGGACCCTGACTATAATCGTAGGTCAAAAGTGTAATAGATCTAACTTCCTCAAAATTTGTATGTTCAACATCTCTAGCCACTTGCAGGCCATTATTTGGAAAATTTCTGTGGTCTTTCCATTATGATGATCTTCATTTCGGACATACATCCAGTACTTCTGAATTCCATTTGATGAAAGTGCCAATATGTCATTGCTAGAATACATAAATGAAAGTTGTTCCACATTATTTCTAGCTTGTGGGCCATTCAACATTGTAACCAGCCTACACGTACAAAATCTATAATTTCAGTCAACTGCCAAAGTTTTTTTATAATTACATCATAAGGAGGCTTTGGAAGTTCCATGCTTTTGCCAATAAAATTAAATACATTAAGGGAAGTTGATGGCTTAACAAGGGAGCTTCTTTCCACTTCATGATTGATCTGATGGATATTATTTATGATAGCAGCATCGACAGATGCCTTTGATGGCATAAAATTTCTTGTTATAATCATGAAGATATATGTTTGATTATATAATTTGCACAAGACAAAAAGCTCTTCAACCTGTGGATCTTTACTGCACACGTGACATTCTGAAACAACCTTATCAACATCATGATGGGTGTCGTCTTCTTCATCACGCCATAGAGTAACCTCTCTGATTTTATGAACTTCCCCGTCGTAGATGGGTGTTAGATTCAAATCCACATACTTTCTTTCCTCATTTACTGAATAAGAAAAAGAGTAAAAGACCAAAACAAAGGCTCACAACATTTCTGATTTGGAACAAATTTTGTATCTTACGATTTAGCAAGACGTTCCTTAATTTTTTGCAACTGCTGTTATAAGTTCTCATTATAGCAACTTGACTTTGTCTTGGAAACATGGTCTAAGCCTTGAGCTTTGATACCAAATTGACATGGGAAGCAATGAGTTAAGAAGGATCAGGTTAAATACCTGCCTTAGGAATTTACCTTAGGGATAAGAACAATCTCGCCACCCAAAGGAACCCAACTTAAGGGAAGAGAGTATAAAAGATAACCCACATTTAAACACGAAGGCAAATCAGATTATATTTAAGTTTTAAGATCTTATCAATTCAATACATGACAGAACAAAATAAGTCCTTATATGGATTTATCAGGAGCATCCCTCAGGGCATCACAATAAATTCAAAGTACTTGAATTTAATGCCTAATGTTTTGTGCTTTCTAGACTTGCGGAAATGTTAACATAATAAATGCTTAAATACTAATCTTACAGAGTACAGACTCAGAAATTTTCTTAAGTAGAATACCGTATTAAATATACTTTTTAATGTAGAAGAAATATGCAGTTTCATTGACTGGAGCAATTCTGGATAGATAGACACCCTCTGCAATAAAACAACATTATGTTGAAAATTCATTTTTCTAAACCTTTTCTTGCATTAAAAACTGAATTTCAATCTTTCCAATGGTATATGAATCAATGCTTATGAGTTACGACTTTCTGGAAGAAAGCTAGTTATTCTACCAAGTTCATGTTTCTGCAGCTTTTACCTTATCCTTTTTGTTGTCATTTTCTAAGTATTTAACTTTGTGCAATTTACCATGCCCCCCCCCCCCCCAAAAAAAAAAGACAATGTTGTTAAGGACTCTATTAAGATCTTCTGCTGACTACACTTTTATAATAATAATAATTTTTTATGGCAATCAAATCCTGAAAATCTTGATAAATAATATGACCTGTTTTAATAGAATATCGAGTTAAAATATAGAAAGAGAACTGATCATAAAGTGCAATTTTGTGGAAGCTTGCTTTATTCCTATCGGCTAAAGTCTACTCAGGAAAATTAAGAAGACATTTTCATCAAAAAATATATTTTAAATGAATTCTTACATTTATCGTTAGATAGTTCTCTTGTTTAAATTATACAGTGGCCTTCATGTGATCCTTGCATAGTTACGGGATTGCATCTGTCAGTATATCACACCAAAAGTTTAGCATGATACATTTTACATTTGTACTTGTAATTTTTTGTGGAGCTTTTAAAATTTAAAGAGCAACGAACAATATATAGCCTACTTGGGTTTCGTAAAACCTTCTTTGTGAATCTAAGGCAGATGTTTTGTAAAGTTCTGTCGAAACTTATATCATATAATTTTTTAAATGTTTGTAAAATAGCTTGGGTTGATATTCATGCTAGATCCCGAGATGGAAACCTGTGAACAGGAGTCATCGATGCTAAGGAGGAGGCTTGCAGCAAATGCTATTGAGATTGAAAGACAGGTATTACTTGTTGCAAGTTTGATATTTGTGACCATATGCTGACTCAGTTAGCAATGTAGTAAAGTAGTAATTTTCACTTTTCAGAGGATGAGATGCTTTCCATGATCAATGAAGCTCATATGATGCAAGTAAGACTGTTAATTCTACGTAAGCTACTTAAATCCTTCCCATGTCTGCTGAAGGAAACTTATGCAAACTTGATGTAAACAGAGTAGTAAATATCAGCTAGGCAGATCATCAGGTCTAGTCCTTTACATTCAAGTAATTTATGGTGTTGATTATCAACCTAATAGTTAAGCGGATGTCTTTTGTTGATCATTTTATTGACAGTGCAAAAAGAATATCTTGCTTGTCGTCAAAAGGTCCTTGGTGAAAGTTTATTAGGTTTATATTGTAACATTTTTAGTGAAGCTCTCTCTCTCTCTCTCTATATATATATATATATATATATATATATATATATATATATATATTGTGGAAAGGTGCATGTAGGATGGTTTTACCCCATTTGTGGTTTGACGAATTTGTTAATTTGTTGTTGTCGGTAAGCTTTTGACCTGCAAGCTTGTGACTTATTATGGAATTGTCATATTGTTATTTTGATTTCACATGCCTGGTCTATTGTTTAATCAGTTTATCCTGGTAAATAGTACTCCCTCTGTTTCTTTATAGTTTGCTCGTTTGAAATGTCGGCCCTGTTCATAACATGAGACAAATTATTAATTTACGTTTAATATATAAGACCAAATATAGTCATGAGTGATCTTATTGGATTCGTATTTATGAGTACTTTAATACAGTGAAGTTTTTACATTTAATACTAATACGAAATTGAAGATATTAACGATCAAAAGTGTGCGTTGGCAAACGTGTCCAACTCAAATGGGAAAAGTATTTAGAGACAGAGGGAGTAGTGTCTACTGTCCTCTTACCTGAACCATACATGTATAAAACAAACATCTTAACATGTCCTCCTAAAGGCCACCAGGACCCAGATTAGTCTGCAAACTGTAGGACAAACCTAAATATGTTTTTGCTCTTGGTGTGCGCATATATTCAATAGCTGTCAACTACGGTTTGTTGAGCTCTAGGATATGCCTAGTGGACTGTTAACATAATCTATGGAGATTGGAGAGCTATTCTGGGTGTGTCTAGTTGTAATATGTGAAGTCCAATCTTAAAGAGGCATGGATAGTTGAATGATGTATATGGGGACTCTTGGTGTGTCGAGACACAAACACACAAATTGTAAAGTCCAATTTCATAGTACATGGATGGTCGAATGGTATGAGGAGGAGAATATTGTTGGATTATCTCACATATTGGTTAGGACGAACCGTTATGGTGCTCTTTAATAAGTTGTTCCTGAAAAATTTGTACAGTACAAGATTATTGGCCTGAGATAAAGCCAACACTAGTATGCTACACAACAACATGCACATATATTTGTGCATATTGTCAAGGGGTACACTGTTGGTCTGGACATACTCCTATGATAAAGGTAAATGCCACTAGTAGTTTGTAATATGAGCTGGGTCAACAGATGCACAACTGGTTAGTTTTTGCTTGGTTATTGGAATAAATGCATTAGATTTGTCAAGACACTGAAAATGTGTAAAAAAATGACAAGTAATGAGAGAAGAATGGAGAAAACATAACCACATGCTATGCAGTGCAAGATTTAAATACCATCGTACCAGTGAAGTTGTTTTTTCGTTCTTTCTTGAGAAAAATGCTAGGAAAAAGAGTCGGCATTGTGTTAGGTTGGTGGGTTGGAATGGAATAAATGAAATTGAAGAAAGTTTTTAGAGAGGGGGAAGATTTGGAAAAAAATTAGGGAGTTCAAATTAACAAGAATTGTGAAAAAAATGATATGATAAAGATTAAAATCATTCTCTCACAAATTGGAAAATTTCAAATTATCGTATAGATGTTATAAACGAAATAAAGAATTTTTTGTAAACAATGTGCCCATTTTATATAATTTCATTTCATTCCATCCAAATTCAATCATCACACCTAAATATAATGGTTTTAAATCTCATCGACAAGTATCACGTGATGGGATTGTTGTATTCTACCACCAAGCCCAAAATCATTAAATGCCCATGTTGAGGGTTTTGGGGTTTATATACTTATATACAGTTGAGAAGTCACTTGACATTTCATCCACTATAATTTTTTACTTCTTTTATTAAGATTTAATATAATATGACTTGAGCACTTGAGGACTATTAGCATGCAAGTGATTATAATTTTGGAGTCTAAATATATTGACGGTACATGTATGTAACTATTAATTCTTACGTATTACAAAAGATTTTATATAAATTGCCTTGAAATTGATCAAGTTCTAAAATTTAAAGCCAAAGAAATGCATTTGCTGACAGTCTTATCATATTTTCATGTACTAATGTAAATTGTGTTCTATAAATTTGTGTCATGTCTATATTTAATTAATTTGTATGAAGATAAGTATTATAAATAATGTCATACTATAACATTATACATTTTTAACATATTATATTTTTTCGAGTCAAGTTTTATAATGCATTATTACTTTTAATAGTATGGTATTGAGTTTTATATATTTTAAACATCTATTACTTTAATAATTTCATTTTTTAATTACTTCCATCATCCCATCCGTTGATTTATGGGTTGAAATGTAAGTAAATAAAAGTGGAAAGAAAAAGATGAAAATTGTAGTATGTTAATAATTGAAACCATGTAAGTAAATAAAAGTGGAAAGAAAAAGATGAAAATTGTAGTATGTTAATAATTGAAACCTAAAAATACGTTGGTTGAGAAAATTTTATGAAATAGATGGGAGGGACACAAGCAACATCCCTTGTGGAGGCCTTTTGAGAGAAAATGGACGTGGATGACACAAGCTTTTGGCACAAATAGGGTTGAAAAACTTTTCGGTCTGAACCGGTAAATTAGATCGGATCGGGTCTATCGGTACGGTCCGTAAAATCAAAAAAAATCCGGTCTTCGGTCCGGTCCGGTTCAAATCCTGAAAACACCCGGTCCGGACCGGATCGGACCGGATTTTATGTATATAGTTAATTTTACACTATTTTGTCTTTTAAATTATATAGTTTAATGATTAAATATTCACACATAACATATTTTAGTGATCCAAATTGGTAAATAATAAATTTATGAAGTAGTACATATAAACACTATAATATAAATGATTAAATTTCATATTTCATACTATATATAATTTATAATTACGTTTACAAATTAATGTTACTTTACAAATAATATGACATTTACTTATTTTTAAATTTAAATTAACTTACCAAGTAATTTATAAATCAACAAAGATTGAAAATTAAATTATAAAAATTAATTTTTTTTATAAAGTATTAATTAACCGGTCCAAACCGGTCCGGTTTCGGTCCGGTCCGGTCCCCGGTCCATAAATTCAATAAAATCCGGTCTTCGGTCCGATCCGGGTCGATTCGGTCCGGTCCGATTTTGGACCTTTGTGCAACCCTAGGCACAAATGCTTGAGGACCCGGGTTATTTCGGACATTAGCTAGCCTGCAATGTAGATCCGGCTTTACCACAGCCCACAGGACACAAAAATATGATAGTAAAGGATGAAAGCCAGATTTACCATTTTTTACGATTCCTCAACAAGAATACAAGGCGTACGGGAGATTGGCAAAAAATGAGTAGTGCTACAGGTACCAAATTAGGTATTAAAATTAGGTACCAAATGACATGACACTAGTTAGTTGTCATTTTTAAATATTTTTATTGGATGGCCCTGACGGGCCCATTGCAACTATAACCAATCAAAAAATAACATATTTATGGAAGGTGTAATACATATTTTAAAAATAAATAATACATGTTACGCATTTTTTAAAAGAGTAACATATATATATTACCCATTTGTGAGATGGGTAATAACTTATTACTCAATTTTCATCATGGTAATAGTATCTATTACCCGTTTTACCCATTTGGTACATGCGTAATATGAAGTTAGATTTTTTTTTATTACCCATTTGAAACATGCGTGTAACTGGTTGGTAATTTTGACCACAAATCCCTCATTTGTTATTTTGGTTAAAAATTAAAAAATTTGTGATAAAAATGTCATTTTTTCGATATTGAATGATCCGAAAATTTATTTTTAGTGTTTGTATTTTTTGGTATACGATATAAAAATTCATGAATACGAAAATATAAATTATTATACTTACTATTTTTGAACACTATTTTTCACTATTACACCCACTACTTCTTCATTTTATACTCTTTTTTATATTAAATAAACACTATTATACCCACTACTTTCCTCCACTATCTCAAATCATAAATAATACTAGTATACTTTGTGTATATTGAACATGATTAAATTTAGAATTGTTCCCTTATACTGATTAAGAAGGAGAACTAAGATTCTATGTTATTATTAATGCTTAGGTTCTTAATCCGGATATAGTAATTGACACGTGTATATTATTTACATGCTTTGATTTATATATGAAATAATTCTTTTGAATTAAATCATTATATTTTGGGTGATGGAATTATATACATGGTGAATATTATTTATAGAAGGAATCAATGTCCTGATAATATTCGGGTTAATGATGTCCCCTTGAAAGCTTAAAAAGATTTAATTATGTGAAACCCTGCAGGTGGAATTTATTCTGGCATAATTAAATAAAGGTTGAGTGGATAATCAAGGATAACAGATATTAATTAAATAAATTATCAGTAATTTATTTAATTAATGGGCATGCGCTATTTTAAACATGGGGAATTTAATAAGCAAATAATATTGGAACCCAATTAAATAATTAAGTTGCGGTATTAGGAAAGGTAGTGCAAATATTAATTCTTTAGTGGATTGAATTAATATTTAATTACATTGGGCTAGGCCCAAGAGGTAATTAGAAGGCCTAACCTAATTATCCATGATCCTTATTATAGCCCTATATATATTCTTATTCTCTTCTTGTTAATGAGGTTAAAAAAAAAAGAAAAATTTTGTATTATTAAATATTAAGAGGTCGTACCACTTTACTTTCTTTTCAACTTACTTTACTCTATTTCTACTACATTTTCTTAATCTCCGTGAAAGTCAAACCAATTCATACATTATGGGACGGAGGAAGTATGTTCTAAATTTCTAATAGTATGTTCTATATTCAGGAATGTTGACATACGGACATACATACATACATACGGTGACATCCTGTCGGCAAGGAGTTCTTATTTCCACTATCTTTTCAATGGGGCGACAAGGAGTGGTTCCAGTGTGACGCAAGAGGTCACTCTTTCGCCCGCTCGCTCCGTCGGCCCTTGTGATCGTATCTCCATAGAGGAAGTCAAGGGTGCCCTTCAAAAGATGGCTAGAGGGAAGGCGGTAGGTCCGGATCAGATACCTATCGAGGTGTGGCTTTGTCTTGGTGAGGTTGGCGTTCTATGGCTAACAGATCTGTTTAATGCACTCCTCTCGGGTTCTAAGATGCCAGAGGAGTGGCGGCGCAGTATTGTCGTCCCTTTCTTCAAGAACAAAGGTGACGCCCAGAACTGTAGTAACTATCGAGGTATTAAACTACTCAGTCATACTATGAAACTTTGGGAGAGAGTGGTTGAATTTCGTATTAGAAGAGAGGTTGAAATCTCAGAGAACCAATTTGGTTTTATGCCGGGAAGATCGACGACCGAGGCCATTCACCTCATCAGACGCCTTATGGAGAAGTTCAGAGAGCGGCGCAAAGACCTTCATATGGTGTTTATCGATCTTGAGAAGGCGTATGATAGCATCCCACGTGAAGCTATTTGGAAGAGTCTTGAGGAGAGGAGAGTGTCGTCGGAATACGTCAGGGCGATTCAAGACATGTACGCTCAAGCTTATTCCTGCGTTCGGACCCCAGTCGGTGATGCTCGTTATTTCCCTGTGGAGATTGGGCTACACCAGGGGTCGGCCCTTAGCCCTCTTCTTTTCGCTCTGATCCTAGACGTCATGTCGCGAGGGATCCAAGACGTCATCCCTTGGTGTATGCTCTTCGCCGATGATATAGTGCTAGTGGCGGAATCGAGGGGGGAGGTGAATGAGAAGTTGGAGTTATGGAGATCCACTTTGGAGCCCCAAGGACTGCGTCTGAGCAGATCTAAAACCGAATACCTCTGGTGCAACTTCAGTGGTGACGCCAACGAGGAAGGGGTGGAGGTTAGGATTGAAGATCAGACCGTCCCCCGTACGGATAAGTTCAAGTATTTGGGTTCGATAATCCAGAAGGAAGGTGAGTGTGATGATGATGTTACTCATCGTATCAACGCGGGGTGGCTAAGGTGGAGGGCTGCGTCAGGAGTGATGTGCGATAAGAAAGTCCCGTTAAAGCTTAAAGGGAAGTTCTATAGAGCAGCTATCCGTCCTGCGATGTTATATGGTTCGGAGTGTTGGGCGGCGAAGAAGGCCCTTGAATGCAAGTTGGAAGCAGCTGAAATGAGGATGTTGCGGTGGTCCTGTGGCCGCACGATGTTAGATAGAATCCCGAATGTAGTTTACAGGAGCGAATTGGAGGTGGCGCCTTTTTCTGCGAAAGTTAGGGAAGGGAGGTTGAGATGGTTTGGCCACGTTCGTAGGAGGCTTCCGGAAGCCCCGGTGAGGAGGGTTGAGAGTCTTACGGTTGCTGGGGTGAGGAGAAGAGGCAGACCGAGGAGGTCGTGGGAAGAACAGCTCAGGATGGATTTGAAGGCCTTAAACTTGGATGAGAACTCGATAGCGGATAGGAGTTGTTGGAGGCGCCAGATTAGAGTTGCTGATTCCCTTCTAGGGAGTGGTTCTGTGGTTGAGAGCCTCAGAGTTGGGCTCTCTCGGTTAGCATTAGCTTAGAATCTTGGCTTTTCATCTTGATATTGTCTTCTATCTTTTATTTATGCAGGCACAGGGAGCTTGGCCGGAGGCCTTCCTAGATCAGGAGAGGAGTGCCCCTTGCCCGAGTAGGTAAGCCCCATGAGATCCAGGCCATGGGCCCAGGTTCGGTCGACTACTTTACTCACCATTATCATCTCTGTATAATACTCACTTTGTTATTCGATGCACTAAGCCGGGGGTCTTCACGGAAACAGCCTCTCTACTGTAAAGTAGGGGCATGGTCTGCGTACATTTTACCCTCCCCAGACCCTGCTTCATGCGGGATATACTGGGTATGTTTGGTTTGATTTTTATACGGTGACATCCTGTAAAATATTTTGAGCCTCTAATATAATTTGTTGCCTTGTTGGAGTCAATGTTCATGTAACCACTGTATGCACAAAATAATATTAATCTTAGACTATAGATTAAAACATTTTGCATTTTGGCATATTAGCAAGTATGTTGATTTAATTAAGATCTTAAATTCTTTCACTGGAACTTCAATTATAGGAAAAAGTTACATTTTTCGATCATACAAATACAAGTAACGTTGTTGAAATTCACTTCCATTCCAAATCATTTAAATACATTAATAAATATCATTTTCAAAAATTTGATACGATTATACTGGAGTTGCTTTGATATAGGGGGTATTTGGGAAAACTTTTTTCCAGAATAAATCAACTTATTTTAAGATAAAGTTAGAGCATAATGACACACAAAAATAGTGTAAAGTTATTGTCATTGTTTGGGTGATCTGTGTTTGCTTTTGCTAATCTGTCACAAGATAGTCTTATTTTTGTGGAATGAATTTAAAAAATACAATTCCTGAATGAGTAATAAAACTATTAATATGACGCATGAAGGATATTTTATTTAGAATATTTTCATTCAATTTTTTAAACTAGATTTAATTAATGAAATATAATAGCGTATTTAGTAGAAATTTTGGCCCATTGGATAACTTATACAATTTTTAACATGCCATATATGATAAAATATTAATAAATGACAAATGAATTATAATGAATTAATGTAAATATTGACGTTTCTTTTGGTAAATTAGTCGATAAGCATTTGCCTAAGTGAACTTAATTAAAAAAATGGAAGGAAACTAATAATTTGAAATAGAACATCTCTAAATTAAAATTATACACAGACAAACACTATTTTTCTATAACTGAACATGGAGATTATTAATATTCGATCAGTACAAATTTTTTATACTTTTTAGGTTTCAAACCCTATCAATAATTTATTAAAATTTAATACCCATAGTATTAATTTGTTGTAGTAACAATATTGTAGAACATTATTCTAAAATTCACATTTATACGCAAAAATACAAAAGACAAAAGATAAAAAACGCATAAAACTTTATAAAACTTTATAGAATGTTAATACATGAATTATAAGCTAGCTATAATTATTTAGTTTTGTCAAAATAAGCTAATTATTTTGATACATTTTGACAATGGAGCATGTTAATTGATACTGTACATAGTAAGTTGGAACTAGAGCTTGGTTTCTTTTCTTTACATCACCCATAAAATATGCGCGTACCTGGGACATTTGCACATTCATTTTGGATCAAATATCAAATTGGTCATTGAATAATTTGACATATCTCAAATTGCATATTGATAAATTTGGGGTCTCATTTAAAACATTTTTAAAAACATAAATATCAAACGGATACCTCTATATATGTACTCGGAAAGTAAAAATAATTTTTTATCGATTTATACACATTTTTCTTAAATGCTACTGTAACCAAATGAAATATTATGAATTCTAGTATTTTTGATAATATATTTATATTTTAAGAAATTTATTTACTATTTAATTTTAATTAAATCAAAGAAAATAACTATAAAATTAAAAATAAATATTATCAAAATTTATTAAAATCTAAATATATTATCAGAAATACTAGAATTATTAACCTAGCATTCAAGAAAAATTTGTAAAACTCAATGGAAATTATTTTTACTTCTCAAGTACATTTTAAAGGTATTCATTTAATATTTATGTCTTTAAAAGTATTTTAAATGAGAACCCGAATTTATTAATGTGCAATCTGAGATATGTTAAGTTATTCAGTGATGAATTTGATATTTAACCATTGGTTTTATTCTTTCAAAAGATGACAAATCCAGATTATAATTGAAGATCTTTGATTTCACTACACACTGAAACAGGGATCGAGATACGGGAATCTCTTGCAGAATCCTTATTTGAATGTTAGTGTATATTAAGTAATTATATCTTCTCACCAATTTCTCGTGTGAGTGTATATTAAGTAATTATATCTTCTCACGAATTTCTCCTGTATGTATGAAAGCATGTATATATACATATATCGAAAACGTAAAAAATAGGCTGGATTTGTCTGATTTTCATTCAAGACATGGCTGTCAATTTTATTCTTCGGTGCTCATGTGATCCATTACAAAAGTATATAGAGCCCGTTTGGGGTTCTTTTTTTTTTTTTCCAGCCTACTTTAAGTAGTTAGGAGGTGTTTGGCTCCCCTTAAAGTGGAGCCACTTAAAGTGGAAAGTAGGTTAAAAAAAAAAAGTAGCTTGGCGGTACTTTTTTTCCACTTATTTTTTTTCGTATATCAATTTTTATGTATTTGAATCACCTTTTAACTTGTATTGTATTCTTTGCATATATTTGTATTTTATACTTTCAAAAAAATATAAATTTCTTTTTTTTTTAATTAATTTTTTAAAAATAAATTTACTTTAAGTGGAATTAGCCAAACAGATACACCTAACTTTAAGTAAAAATTATCACTTTTCACTTAAAGTGAGTAAGTAGCACTTTAAGTGATAAGTAACATTTTTTAAGTTAAGCCAAACACGCTCATAATTGGCCTGTTTGGCTTAACTTTTATAATGGACTTATTGACTTATTTTCGGGTAAAAATTTTATATTTTGATAATATTTGTTTATACAAGTACTTAATGTATGTTCGAGATTCAATAAGTTGCAAAAATAAATTGGAAAATAAGTTGGAAAGTTAAGAATCTCTAACTTTGTCAAATAAGTTGACTTATTCTGGAAAAAAGTTTTCCCAAACACCCAAAATATCTTCATTTTCACAACTGCTAATATATAGAGTAAATGTTTATATGTGCCCTAATTTAGTCAATTAGTATGTTAATGTCAGCTGCTATAATAATTACTTAATTGACAACTGAAATCACAATCTAATACAAGTACTTAGGGCTGTCAAACGGATATTTCGGATACGGATACGGGTAATTTTTTTCGGATACGGATAATATCCTAATTTTTTCGAATACGAATACGGATATTTCGGACGGATATTCGGATATTTCGGATATTTTTTTACAACAATATATAAATGATGATATATATCATATTTAAAGTTTATTAATATAATATATTAATATATTAATATGATATATGATATATTAATACAATATATTAATATATCATATGATATATGACATATTAATATATTATATAATATGATATATGATATATTATATATTATATATTAATATATTAATATAATATATTAATATATCATATGATATATAATATATTATATTAATATATTAATATATTATATTAATATAAATGTCATATAATATATTATATATTAATATATTAATATATTATATTAATATATTAATATAATATATATTAATATATTAATATAATATATTCATATATTCATATAATTTATAATTTATTAATATAATATATTAATATATTAATATAATATATTAAAATAATATATTCATATATCATATTTATAACATATAAATCTTTTAAAATGTCTACACTTAAATATATCTAACAAAAATATATTAATTATTGAACAAAGACATATATTAATATATTATAAATTTTAAATATTATATATAAATATATATCAGTTATTACATTTTCGGATACGGATATGTCGGATTCGGATACGGATAATATCCTAATTATTCGGATACGGATAATATCCTAATTTTTCGGATACGGATTCGGATATTTCGGACGAATATCCGGATATCCGGATTTTTTTGACAGCCCTACAAGTACTAGTTATATTCGGAGTACCACACATTAGGCTGACTAGGACTCTGATACTGATTCCGCTCTAATCAGATCTGAGTATTTGACTAAATTAAATGCAAAATATGCTAGTCTTAATTGTAGTACTCCCTCTGTCCCTTAAAACTCTTCTCACTTTTTTTTATCGGGACATTCAAAAAACTCTTCCCATTTCTATTTTAGACCATAAAATAACTATATTCAATACCCACTACTCCACCCACTTCTCCTTAAAATAATATTAAGTACCCACTATTCCACTCACTAACCCTTAAAAACAATATCCAATACCCACTATTTCACCCAATACTCTTTAAAAACCCTTTTTTATTAAAACCCGTGTTTTTCCCCAAACGAAAAGAAAATTAAGGGACGGAAGGAGTAGAATTCAAGGAGTAGAATAGAATTTTTTATTTTTTTAAAAAAAAATAAAAAATTCTATGGGCTAATTATTTCCAGCATCTTACTAGTTACTCATCATGTACCTAATATACAAGTATTAGTATAACATTACACTCTTACGCTGACCCCAGCCCAGACTGTCATGTGCATACTTTGTGACAATATTACAAAATTCCTCTGCGTGCATTCTATATCATATTCTATATATAATAAGAGAACAAGGGTTTTTTTAGGGGTATTTTGAGCCAATAAACCCCCTGTGAATTTATTATTTTACCCTTGTATTTTACAAAATTACATTAATTATCACTCCCTTATTTTGAAGATAAAAATTAAGTTATTTTTGTGTTTGTGGGGAATTGAACCAACAACCTCCTCTATATAAATATTCCTCCAAACCATTGTGCTACTTATGTTTTTTAGTAAGAAGTGAAAACGTTTTTTACATAAGTTCGACCTCTTTATCAATTTCTGGAAAATCTGTCTATCAATTTCTGGAAAATGACCCGTGCCTCGCACAGGTTATTATGCTAGTTAATTTGTAATAAGCGATGTAAGTTACATAGACAATTAATTACTCCCTCCGTCTCATATTACTTTGCCCATTTGCTGAATTTCACGGGTTTTAAGATAGTGGGGAATGAATATTATTTTTGTATGAAGTAGTGGGTATTAAATATTATTTTTAAGGGATAGTGTGTATTGAATATTGTTTTTTTGGAGTAGTGGGTGGAGTAGTGAGTATTGAATATTATTTTTAAGGAGTAGTGGGTGGAATAGTGGGTATTGAATATTGTTTTTTTGGAGTAGTGGGTGGAATAGTGGGTGTTGAATCTTATTTGTAATGATTAGTGGGTGGAATAGTGGATATTGAATATTATTTTTAAGGAGTAGTGGTGGAGTAGTGGGTATTGAATATTATTTTTTATGGCCAAAAATAGTAAGGAGAAAAGTATTATGAATTACCTTAAAAGGAAAGTGGGAAAAGTATTAAGGGACGGAGGGAGTACGTTAAAATTGATGCTTGTGCATGTGTCCAATTTTCCAACTCTAGCTACATGGATATTAGAAAGAAGTTTGATTCGTGATTTCAAAAAATTTTGAATTGAAAGCAAATGATGAGGTATTGGTTTATTTTGAATTTTGAATTTTAGACCTATCAAGTAAAATGAGAGATGGTACCTGATTTGAGGAGCTTGATGCTTCATCATCTGATTTAACTATGAGAGCTAAATTTACAAATTCTTCTTCCTCCTCATCATCAAAATTATCCCAGCAATTTCCTTCAGTCACATAAGCTCTTCCTTGATTCTTCTTAAACTGACTTCCAGATCCTTTTTTAAATTTTTAATTCTGTTTTGGCCTTCTGCATTCAGTAGCAAAATGACCTAGCTCATTGCAGTTGTAACATATGAACTTTGACCTATCCACCATTCCTGCCTTGTATCCTTCTCTTGTGGCACCACCAATAGTCTTTGAAAAACCTCCCTTTTTGAACTTACATGTTTGACCTTGTCGCTTATATGACTTATCTCTTCTGAATTTTATGTTCTTGAATCTTTTAGCCATATATGCCATGGTTGGATTGTCCATGCTTTCAATCTCTTCTAATGAATAGAAGTCTTCATCTTCAACATCTTTGAGCTGTAGAACCACCTTCTCCTCATCATCCAACACCTCCTCAATCTTCAGTGATGGAACTTGTGTTGGTTGTGAACTTTGTGAGGGTTCACTTGGTAGAGATACTTGTGGTTCATGAGCTACAAGGGCTCCAGACATGTGTTAGTCACAGAGGCATGCCTGTATACATCTAATAACAAGCCTAATTGTTTGTAATGCTTTGCATTACTTACATGACCTCTTAACTGAGGGAACCTCTAGTTGTAGAGTTTCTACTTGTTTAGTACTTGTAATAGGCATCAATTTCTGTCTGTGTAATTGTACTTAAAAGTTAGAGAATAATGCTTGAAAGAAGTTCCAAAGTTCATGCCTCAAGCTTGAAGAACAAGGCTGACAAAATAAACACAGTTAGATTTTGGAGAATGAAAATCTGTCTATGTACCAATTCGAGAAGTATGTTTGTTATATTCGAAAAGTCTAGCATTCAAACAAGTCAAGGATTCGATATCTGTAAAGACACTATTCGATATCTCTGAATACACTGTTCGATATTTCATTCGATATCTCAGAGATTCGATATGTCTAATACTCTATCCGAGAACTCAAGAAGTCAACAAGTCAAAGTGGTATTCGAGTTCTCAAAGAGTCAACAAGTCAAAGTTCCATTCGATATCTCAAGGACTCAGAAAGCTATTCGACATCTTAGGGATTCGACAAGTCAAGTGTTCCATTCGACAACTCAAGGATTCCTGGAGAAAAGAGTTTTTCGAGAAGTGATTCGATATGTCAAATATACAGTATTCGAGAACTCAGAGTTATCTAATCCTAGTTCTCGAATCAATCACTTAGTCATTTCTCGAATACATTCTTGGAGACAAACTACTAGAGAAATTGTACAAGTCAGAAACCTACAACAAGCCAAAGTACTTTATAGACCACAATTTGTAACGTGCTTTGGAAAGCCTACAAAGAAGCTTGAAAAGATGTAAAAGAGACAAAGAGCTAAAGAACTGGATCTGAACAGAACTTTACAAAATTAAATATGTAGCCATTTGGATGCTTACTAAAAAAGGATAGACACACTGGAAAGTAAACTTGTTTAGCTACCTTATTTGTAGTAAGTAGGTTGTATTCATGTTCTATAAGAATACAACCTCACTGCTTTTAGAGATTAAGTTTTTAGAAAGTTTTTCACATACATTGTAAGAGCACATCTCTCTGAGAAAAACGAAGCTGAGAATACTATCATTTGTATTCACAGATTGTAGCAAATCTTTATCTAATAAAATATTAGATTAAAGTAATATCGTGTCTTGTGTTGTTCATTATCCGCACTTACACATCTGCACACACAAACTCATATCTTGCCACACAGATTCAAGAATAAGAAAAGTTCAAGAATCCATTCACCCCCTCTGTATTCTTTAGTCGTATTCAATACTCAACAAGTGGTATCAGAGCAGGCTGTTGATCAAAACAGAAAACGATCATGAGTTCGAATACACCAAAGAAAACAGGAACGGTGAAGGTCCCTAAGTTTGACAAAGAGAATTTCAATCTCTGGAAGATAAAAATGATGTTGTTCATCAAAGCTTCTCATCCTCTGTATCATGAGATTCTAAAAAATGGTCAATTTGTTCCACAACAGGAGATTCAGGAGAAGACTATTGGAACTACAACTACTCCAAGATCTTATGTGGCCAAGGAACCATCCAAATGGACAGAATCAGAAAAGGAGATGGTTGTTCTTGATAGTCACCTCATGCTGTTAATCATAGACTCAATGGATATGTCAATGTTTGCAAACATAGCATCTTGCACTTCTGCTAAAGAGATGTGGGATCATATTGAGGTTCTATGTGAAGGAACATATGAGGTCAAGGAAAACAAGAAACAGATAATGGTCACATAGTATGAATCTTTCATGGCACAGCCCAAGGAAAGCATTACTGATATGTTTGGGAGATTTCACAAGCTGGTTACTGAGTTGCAGATGAATGGAAAGGTTTACAGCACTAAAGAACTGAATATGAAGTTTCAATTGTCTTCTCCAAACCGCCTAGAGCAGAGGGTCATTTCTCTAAGGGAAAGTGATTTGAACAAAATCACATATGATGTTCTCTATGGGGTTTTAAAAACTCATGAGCTTGAGTTGCTGCAGAAGAGGGCAATCCAAGCCAACCAGGACAGGATGGTAAACACATCATGTGCCTTGATTGTCAGCAAATCTGTTCAAGACCTAGAAGCATCTATAAGTCAGTTGAGAATAGAGGAGATAGTGGATGATGAAGAAACTGAAGATGAAGTAAGTGAACCTGTTGAGGAGAAGGAAGAAGAAGAGTTCTATACTCTTGAAGAGCTAGATGGCATGGAAACCTCATATGCTTTCATGGCCAGAAAATTTCCAAACATCAGATTCAAGAGGAACCAACCCTTCAAACCTAAACCCCAAAACCATTCATTCAACAAGAGTAAAGCACCTGTGAAGCCAAATAAGAGTAAATTCAAAACTGGCTATGTGGATAGGTCATCTGTGAGATGTTATAGATGCAATGACCTAGGGCATTTTGCTAGTGAATGCAAGAAGCCTAAAAAGAAGGATAAAGAGTTTCTAGAGCTTGAAGCTAAGTATGAGGTGTAAGAACCCGAATTTTTCGGTAGAATTAAAAACTTTTTATATATTGATGAAAGAATGAACAGTGACTCCGACTACAAGGTATTAACAAAGAATGTGAATGGGTATAGATCTAAATGATCATATGTCATGAAGAATACTTTTGGTTGATAGCATAAATAAGAATAATCTATCTCCTAAGGATATAAGTGGTATTATTCCAAGAAAGATTATTCTTGTGTCATCCAAATCAATATCTATTATAAGTCCAGCGGTTCCGTAAAAAGGTTAAGGAGCACCCGAGAGTAAACCAGGTTCATTTTCCTAATTATAGGAATTAAATAAAAGTAAGTGATGAATAGTGATTTTGGTGGAATTTAGAATATTATTATAATAATGCTATATCCGGTATTCGGAACGGATTTCTGAGTTCGTATTAGTGATCCAGGAGGAAAATAAGTGTATGTAAAAGCTGTCGGATTCAGAAACAGAGCACTTTCATTTTCTCCGAGAATTCCCTGGACACTGCCAGACTTAAGGATTTATTTAAGGGATTTAAGGAATTTAAATTCGAGAAGTATTAAGAAAGATGGAGAATGTTATTATAAATATTAAGAAGGTTTTCGGTAAAACCCTAATTAGAAACGAATGAGTTATTCCCACGAACGATCAATGAATTGAGCAATAATCGGACAAAAGAGCAAGCAGAGATCAAGATGCATGCATGTGCTAGTGGATAGAACCAAGTAACCAAGTAGTTACATGAGCAACTAGCAAGATTAGAAAGCAAACTAGTACTTAGCATCTCATTCTCATCTTACCACACAAAAACCAACACATGTCTCTCCAAAATCATCATCCATGACATCCTTACTTTAATAAAGTAGCTTTATGGGAGATATTATCATAATAATGCAAGATTAGATGAGAACAAAGCAAGTAACCAAGCAAAATACTCTCCCCCCTCCATAAACAAGCCATTCGGCTTTCTTGTTAATTCAAGAATCAAAAACTCACTTCCCACCATTGTTTGATCTTGAAACTTTTTATGTGAGTCCTATAATTCATAAAAATGATCTCCTCAAAATCCTAGCTTCAATCTCTTCTTTTTCCATTTTCAAAAAAATCACTAAAGAGGAGGATGAATAGTGTTCTTCAAGAACAAATCTTGGTTTTTCTTGATTTCTTGGATGATCCAAGCATGGTTAAGGATAGGCATGGACTATACAAGGCTTAGCAAGGGCTTTAACACTCTCCAAGGAAGGTATAAACCTCATGAACCCTAGATCTTACTTTGGGTATATGCTTGTTCTTGATGGATTTAAACTTAGTTATGTTATTAGTAAGTTATAAGCATGATTATAAGCATGATTAAGATTGGGTTTTGATAAATGTTAAAAATAGCTTAGATGAACGGAAAGGCATTGCTTGGCCTCAGTTCATGGTTATAAATCATGTATATGTTGTTTGGAGTAGATATCATGATTATTGGGAGTTTTGGAATTTGGTAAATATCCGATTTATAGCCGTCGTAATGCCGAAATTTCGTTAACCTTAAGAACACGAGTTTGACAGTAGGTATAAGTCACTGATTAGCTTCGATTTCTTCCATGATAAGCTAGATTATGTTATAAGCTTCGTTTTGATATAAAGATCGTATGAAATGGACTTACGGTTTAGGAGTTATGATTAAATTCGTAAAAGAGGTTCGAAACCGTAATCGAAAGTTCGTAACTGAAATTGGAATCCCTTAACATGACTAAGTCAGTGACGAATCATGGTAATTAAATATTAGAGGTCATAAGGAAGGCGTGAGAGAAAACCACAGGTAAAATGGATCGTTTTCCGATTTTATAAAAATGTTCGAATCGAGGATAAGTGCGAAGAAACCACTTTTCGGAGGTAACATTATTCATTAAAACCTCCTGCCCTGTTTTGGCAAAATTCCGAAAAATTAATCTTCTGATCTAAGTCCAATTTTGAGTTAGCTACCTTCTAGACATTCTCTAGATCATGTATGCGAAAACGGTGCGTCATTTGAGTTAACGGTTACCGAGTTATGAACGTTTTAGTGAAAGAGGTGTGAATAGTAAAGATCCGTAGTCGACTAAACTTACATGACTTAAGTTAAGTTATACTTAACCTTCGAAATGTTAAGTGATTGACCTCGGTTGTTGTGACTATTTATAGATCACTGGATTGACACGAGACACACTACCCCTACAGGATTACCAGGCAAGTTTCCAATACTTGGAACTGTTGTTGTGATAATATATATAATGATTGTTGTATACATATGCCATAGCATGCATGCCTACTTTCAAGTCTATTGATATGCTTGTTACCTGAATTGATATTGGCTTATAGACTAGATATAAATTATCAGTTATAAGCAGGATTGTTTTGCTAAGACCCTTAGTGAAGGGCGTATGATATTCATTCTTTCAATATAGACCAGGAGTCGGTATTTTGGGACATAGAGTTAGTCGTGGAAACCCGGAGGGATTCCAGTGACAGTTATTTGAGGAATGTTATTTATGAGCATTATTTATATAAAGTATTGATTACTTGGAAATTATTCGAGGAATGCTATTTGGATATTATCTCAATCGAGAGGTACTATATGAATATTATTTTGAATATTCATTCGCGTATATTTATTTGCTGAATATTATTTTAATATTCATTCGAGCTTTAATTATTTAAATGAATATTAGTTTCGAATATTCGTTTAGAGTTTGATTATTCAATGAGTAATTACTTTAATATTCTTGGAAATTTATTTATTAAATGAATATTATCGTGAATATTCATTTAAGATTTTATGTACTTGATGAATATTATTTTAAGATATTCATTCGAAGTTTTATTTACTTAAGGAATATTGCTTCGAATGTTCCTTTAAAGTTTGATTTCTAAAAGAATATTATTTGGATATTTATTTAGAATATTATTTATTAAATGAATATTATTTTCAAATATTCATTTAAGGTTTGATTATTTAGTGAATATTATTTTAAACATTTACTTGAGCTTATTTAATTAATGAATATTATCTTGAATATTCATTTAAAGAAGAGAGTTATTTAGTAAATAATTCTATATATTCATTCGAGGATTACTTACGAGCAATATTATGATTTATTCTTATTCCTTAATTATTATTGATTTAATAAATATTCTTGGAATATTTATTTAAATTCTTTTAAGTTCTTTTTATGATGATTCATATTATTCAAAGATTATCTATCACCTTCAGATAAGGTGTAAAATATTTCGGAGTATTTTATGACTATTCTTATCAAGGGGAGGTTCCCAAACTTTATTTTCATTTAAATCTATCTTAAAGAAGATTTAAATACTCGCTCAACTTCCAAACAGATATAAGGGGACCTCACTTGAGAGATGTTATTATTGGACTGCCCGGTCCTATACTTGCTAAAACTATCTTGTCACTCACATCTTGATTCTTTCAAGCATCGATATGAGTCTGTTTGGTTACCTCCTCAACGCTCGAGGGGTAAGAATTGATGGAACAAGTTTATATCCATTAACAAGCATCAGCTTGGGAAATATTGGTGATTTTTCCTTTCCAACTAGATACGACTACCTTGTGGAGTCCTATCAACAAGTAATATACTTGGGGAAAGGGGGAGGAACTTCACGTTTCAAAGTTATGGATGTGAAATGAACTAGGAGATGTGTAAGTGACCCAGTGGCGCCGGTCCAGCAAATGGCCCAACCGTTGGCCGGGGGGTTCCAGAGGGCGGTAGACAAGTAAATCCGTCGGTGCTTCCTTCTACATGTAGTAAACAAGAGGTGGGGAGCATAACATACGACTGATCATCGTGTAAATGCTATGTCTCCTGGCGCGTCAAACTCCAGTATTAGTTCATCTCTCAACGTTGGAAATTTCCTGCAACCTTATCATTATTGGCAGGTTTGAAAAGTGTTTGAATTGGAATTGCAATACTCTTCCTGCAAGTTCCTCTATTATGAAAAGTTGATAATATCTTGCTCATCTTTGACATAGCAGATATTTATTCAAAACAAATATATTTTGAGTTACCTTGTAACTCCATCTCATACCTTATGTTGGTACTACATCGTTAATGCATGGCATATGGTTTCAAAGATATTTTGGACTGTTATATATTATCACTATTCAATTATATTTTTGGTGGGCTATTGCTCACCCTTTCTTTATTTATTTATATCACAACAACAGCTAGATCAGATGGCCGCGCAAGGCATACTCAGCATAGGCAGGTGTCAGCCGTCAGAGGATTAACCGCTGAGGACATAGCTATCATTGCTAAGGATGCAGCCTCGGGTGGGCTAGTTGTTAGCATTTGTGCATCAAATGTATTTATATATATGGCATATACCAATGGATGGCAAAGAGCATGTAATTGTAAAATTGTAATTCTTTGGGTTGTAAGAACTCAAACTTGTGATTAATAATATTGATGCTTACTCTGGTTTCACCTCTGGGACTATAACGGGTGTGTTTTATGTTGTTGTTTTGGGTCACAAGGTTGTAATTTAAATTATGTTGATTTTGTGGTTGGATATTGAGACCGTAACGACCAGATCCCTGACCCTGGATCTGGGGGTGTTACAGAAATGGTATCAGAGAGAGCGTTATATATCCCAGAGATGATGCGATGTTAAAACAATAAATTCATTAAGATAATAAGAACTCTTGCCAAGTTCATAGTCGGGCTACTTAATGTAGTATTGACATATAAAACCCTTATGGGAACTACTAAGTATCATGATAGTAACTTAAGCTCGTTCTCGTACCGACTAGTAAGGCGACAAGCCTTGGAGATTACGAGCAGTAACACAATGATGCTTGGTTTGATGCTGAAGGTCGGATGGTGGATTCGATAGAGTACCCTACTGAGGACCCGGAAGAGGTTCCAGCAAATGAGGAAAATCCTGATAAGGATAAGGAGTTTACCCTCGAGGATATGAGAGTTGCAGCCAGAGAGACTGTAAGAGTTAAGGTATAGTGCTCAGAAAATTGAGCGTAAAGAACTGAGATATTATTAAGAGAACTAAAGATGCATATTGGATTTATAACCAGACTGCCGAATGAAGTACCAGCAATTAAGACGACTTGGAAAGATTACTTAAGGTCTTATATGGGGATAGATAGAGATCCTTAGAGACCTACAGATTAATGAGAAAAGAGTTAGGGTGGCACATGATTATCAAAGACACTGATATAGGACGGGGAGCAGAGTCCCTAGGAACAGTTAAGACATAGGTAGCAAGTGCCATATCTTCAGATAACTGGATTAGTGTGAATATTGTCCATAGTAATTCGCCGTGAGAAGACAGATTTCATAGGTTTTAATTTATGAAACCAAATTGAGATTGTTAAGGTGATTTTATTCAGGGAAATGCCCATCTTATAAATGGATCAACTTAGAAAGAAAAGACATTGGGAAGTGATGGCCTGAACGGATAAAGTATATAAGGAAATAGTAAGCGAGGCAATGATCTCAGAACCTACAAGAGGAGAAGACCAGTGAGTCTGTGATAAATTAGTAATAAGGCTATCATCAGGAACCAATTATAAGTTCAGTTCAATTCAGTGAAATGATGAACCAGAAACATTAGATGCATGTGATTCAGAAGAATATTAAATTCTTTCTTTTCCTTGAATGGATTATGGTAGTTACCTTAAGTTTATTCTGACACTGAATCATAAATGGATTAGGCAAGGCGGGCGGTGGTTGAGATGTAATTGAGAATGCTTTTAGATGCAACCTGAAAGAACAGGTGTAGGACATGTTCTCGAAATAAGAGTTTTGGCAAAATGAAGTCCAGCAATAGGACACATGATCAATAAGAGTAGTGTTGGTCGGCCCTACCAAGTTAAAGACAGTTTCAAATGGAGATTGGCCAACCACACTGGCAAAGGTGAGAAATTTCATAAAATTCACAAGGTATTACCAAAGATTTGCTCAGGACTTTACAGAAAGTGTAGTCCCGTAACCCGACTTATTGTAAGAATAAAAGTTTAAATGGACAAGATAAACGTGAGAAGATCTTCCTGGAGCTAAAGGTAAAGTTGGTGATGACCAGGGTTGGCGTTGCCTAATGGAAGAAGGAGAATTTTGGATTATATTAGGATGCACCTCGTATAGGTTTAGGTGTTGTGCTTGTGCAACACGACAACATAATTTTTGAATAAAATTGGGCAACACGGTTCACCAGATTCGGATGACCTTGGTAGTGCCAATTCTGGGAAGCGACTGACCCCGATGGAAGTGTTCCTTCTGAGGCTAGTTGTTAAGTAGACTGGTATTCGGTAGTATCTACTGTTAGGACAAGCATGTATTGGGGGAGGTATGGCATGTTTAGTTTGAAACTTTTGATTCCCCTTCTAAGGACGATGTATATTTGGTTTCCTTCTAATGATTAAACTCCCAGCTTTATGTCAATCATTTCGCTACTGTAACTGTTTATGGTTCGACCAGCTCGGATGTTCATAGAAATATTCTTTGGGTATCGAAATGGATTTTCTTAATGTAACCAGTGGGTGGATAGATTGACTGAAGTTTACCTAATTCTGGAAAGGAATTCAACGAATTTTGGCAAACCTTGTCTTTCTGATTATCAAAAGAATGTCACTAAAAAGGGTGGAGACCAAAGCGAACCCTATGGATTGGGTGGGATAGCCGCTATGCGGGCTGGTAGACAGACCCCGATTATTATGACTGATTATAGGGATAAAATTATGAAGTTGAGATTTGAAGGAAAAAGGGAAATGTAATTAAGAAACAAGCCGGACTGAGAAATTCTGGGATTGACTTAAATGAAAAGGTTGTTATGCCAGAAGTGTTAAGTTTGTGGCACGTGAAATTGATAAGAATAAGTTGAAAGAATAAAAGTAAAGGAACGGTGACCAGAGGCGGTACCGAGAGGTCGATTGAGACTTACATGGAGTAAAGTTTTGAAAGGATCAAAAAGTATCAAAGTAGAAGGCACTATGCCAGCAATTGCTAGAAAAGTACTGTTATTAGCCAACCCCTAAACTCACATATTTTAGCATGGCCAGTGGGGCCAAGTCACTAAGGATTATCAAGTGATTGAACCAGCAATGTAAGGACAAAGCGGGGTGCTTCTAATCAAGTGCCAACCGCGAGGGCTTTTGATATAAAATGAATTGAGATACAGGATGATGGATTTATATATACCATGGACGTATCAGGATTGAGGGTAGTGACCACTGAAAAGTTACGAAAATTACCAAAGTTAGTGCACTGTGATGCATAAATGTTATCTGAAGCTTAGTGTCCTCAAAAAGAGCATTAGGCACTAAGAGATTCAAGTTGAACAAGACCAATATCTTCCAGAACATCCTTGCTACCATTACCAAGTTCTGTAAGAAAGAGCAGATAGACATGTGTTGTCTTATGGAAAGTCATATAGACTGACATTCGTTTGAAAGAAGAGGCTAGCTTTAAGCTACCTATAGATTATCAAGATAAAAAAAAATAATGATTGAAAAGAGACCATTATTAAGGATATATGATTGAATTGCCAAGTACAGGATGTAAGTATTCCTTGAAGATAAAATTGAGGATAGGATGTCCATATATTAAGACGAACCCTGGGGGATGCACAAAGAGTAGCATCACCGCTAACAAAGACATTGTGAATTCAGACGATATAAGTTGAATCGACCAAAGTATCAATAACCTGTAAGGATTTGTGGAAAGAAGTCTCGAAAAGCACATAGACGGAATCGTTAAAGAATTGGTTAATGATGTTTGATATACCCTGTAACCAGGAGATGCAGGAGGAATGATGAGAATGGCCTAAGAAACCTTATAAGGGAAGTGGTAATATCCTAAACTTCAAAAGGGAAGTTTGGTAAGGAAGGTATGACATAGTAACAATAAGGCCAGAAGAAGCATGTGTGAAACCATGTAAAAGTATGGATTGAACCAATAAGGTTGAGATTATCCCAAAAAAAAAAAAAAAACAAGAAGGGAGTTAAGTAAGGAAATATCCTAGGTATGATTGGGAGTACCTGTAGTCAAGATCGCACCAGAAAGGTGGAAGCAATGACTTTTGGAAAAAGACTGGATTATGCTTTCTCTCATTCAGCAGAATTTAAGGGAGAATGCTTCCATCCTGAGTTGGAATAGATCCAGAAAACATTGATTTCAGGAAATTATTATAATCAGGAAAGGCCAACGAGGTGGCCGACACTTTAAGTATATGGGAGTAAGTATAAATGCTCATACCAAAGAAATAGAATGATAATGTAAGGACCTTGATGGTCATAATGTGGTAGAGGAAATTACATTCCGTCTAATGATTTTGCCATGATCAACTATAAGAATAGTTTAAGTAAAGATTCGATTCCTGATGTTGCCAGTAGCACATTACCGACATTATGAGGCTCAACGACAGGCCAGACCAAATTCCCCAAGAGACTCGCCTTTCCTTTGGAAAGAGTGGGGGGAAGTTAAGTAACAAGGAAATTGGTAGGAGATGACCCGAGACAGAGATGGTACAAATACTGATAAGCTAAATGGCATGATGATGAATGACAAGCAAGTTTATGTTGGTGTATTTCTGCGTAAACAAGATAGAGTACATGAAGTTAAAGATTCGTGATGCTGAAAGGTATCCCTGTATTAAGGATTATCAAGATTCGAAAGTGATTAAGTAAGACGCTGAGCTTCCAGTCTTCAATTAGAGATGTACGATTAAAAATCTCCTCAACCTATCATAGCTGCGATGCTTGAAGCTTCTCTGCAATTTTATCTGTTTCATGTAATATCTACGTCAAGTTCAGGAAGCCTTCCCTATGGATAGGGAATAGTGACTATTTTGTTTTCCTAGAGGATCTTGAATTGACAATTATGAAACCCGTACGTTTAGTTATTCAATCACTGCGTAAACGATAAGCGATGGTGATCCTTCTGAGGAATTAGCTGGTAACGACTGTGGAAATGTCGAATTGAATCTAAGTTAGAGAAATCATCCAGGTTTATTTCGGATGGTGTAATTTCCGGAACGACGGGATATTTGAAATGAAGAATTAGGTTATGATGGTTCATAAAATGATTATAGTAGAAATAAAGACAAGAGACTGTTAGAGATGGAAATAGAATTGGGAATTAATAAGAGAGTCAGATAGGCGGACTCATGAGAATCTCCAGTAATGAAGCAAGAAAAGTATGGAATTGGCAAGGTAAGGGTATTGGCCAAAACGGAAAGTTGGGATTAGGAGCATAAATGACATACAAATTGACTCCTTAGTAAGTTTAGGAAAATTCGAGGAAATATGAAATAGATTGATTGAGTAATAAAGAAACTCATGAAATGAGAAAGTGAAAATTTGATGGTTGAACAGAGGAAAATTTGACCCCAAACGTGTAACACGTATTAAGTAAAGGCGACGAGTGTCTCAACCCTGAGATGACGGTGGGGTTAAATAATAGAAGTAAATGCAAATTAGATACTAAGAAGGATGTGATTGATAAAGAAAAGATTGGGAAATAATTACGGAATGTGAAGTAAGGAATGTTATGAATGGATTGATGAATGGGTTTTTCCTGACGAACTCTCGGGATGACAACCTGATGGTGTTAGAATTATGTATATGAAAGAGCCAGTGTTGTGGCGTGAAATGTCAGTAGTAGTTACGTCACGCGAGAAATCCAAGATTTAACCTGAGAGGTTGAAGGATTTTCCAAAAAGTTAGTGGTGCTAATATCGAGCAAGAGTATAGGTCCATAGAATGATGGACAGAGCAGCAAGGACATGTGATATGTGAGATTACGAAAAAGTAGTATTTAATACGAATATGATTATTTTCTTCTCTAATAAACCTTTATAGTTCAGAGGTAAATTCTAAGTATGATATTTTGACAATCATGAAAACTTTCTTATATGATTCTTTGAAATTCGTTCCTTTTCTTCTCCCTTATTTATCTTCTTCTAAATTGAGAAGAACAACCCTTTAAGGAGGGGAGGTAATACTACGTGACTCTTTGTCTGTGTGATAGGAGTCTAAGTGGAATGCCATTAATTGTTTAATTGCTTGTCAAGTACTAGAGGCTGGCCCCCTTCTGTACTAGCTATGCAATATAACAAATGTTCATTGATCACAGTGATCTCTCGAATTTTTTTTTTCCCACCTAAATATATATACATCGAGATTGTGAAGATTAAAGCGATTAGGAATTGCAAAATTACGAGTGAGGTTATCTCCGGACTTCGTAGCGTGTTAGTGATACCGAAGTCACTGCACGTACCAATAAGGTTAATAGTATAAGAACGGACAAGAGCGTATACCGGATGATGTGTTGTGCGAAAGTATCAAAGAATTGGTAGAACGGATGAAGGGTGTATTGTAACACCAGTATGATGTGCTTTAGAAAGATTGGAGTGTGTAAGGATCGACCAGAGAATTGGAAAGTGAAATAACCAACAAGTACCCAATTGTCTTCTACCTGATTCCGGGACGGAATCCTTTTAAGGAGGGGAGACTGTAAGAACCCGAATTTTTCGGTAGAATTAAAAACTTTTTATATATTGATGAAAGAATGAACAGTGACTCCGACTACAAGGTATTAACAAAGAATGTGAATGGGTATAGATCTAAATGATCATATGTCATGAAGAATACTTTTGGTTGATAGCATAAATAAGAATAATCTATCTCCTAAGGATATAAGTGGTATTATTCCAAGAAAGATTATTCTTGTGTCATCCAAATCAATATCTATTATAAGTCCAGCGGTTCCGTAAAAAGGTTAAGGAGCACCCGAGAGTAAACCAGGTTCATTTTCCTAATTATAGGAATTAAATAAAAGTAAGTGATGAATAGTGATTTTGGTGGAATTTAGAATATTATTATAATAATGCTATATCCGGTATTCGGAACGGATTTCTGAGTTCGTATTAGTGATCCAGGAGGAAAATAAGTGTATGTAAAAGCTGTCGGATTCAGAAACAGAGCACTTTCATTTTCTCCGAGAATTCCCTGGACACTGCCAGACTTAAGGATTTATTTAAGGGATTTAAGGAATTTAAATTCGAGAAGTATTAAGAAAGATGGAGAATGTTATTATAAATATTAAGAAGGTTTTCGGTAAAACCCTAATTAGAAACGAATGAGTTATTCCCACGAACGATCAATGAATTGAGCAATAATCGGACAAAAGAGCAAGCAGAGATCAAGATGCATGCATGTGCTAGTGGATAGAACCAAGTAACCAAGTAGTTACATGAGCAACTAGCAAGATTAGAAAGCAAACTAGTACTTAGCATCTCATTCTCATCTTACCACACAAAAACCAACACATGTCTCTCCAAAATCATCATCCATGACATCCTTACTTTAATAAAGTAGCTTTATGGGAGATATTATCATAATAATGCAAGATTAGATGAGAACAAAGCAAGTAACCAAGCAAAATACTCTCCCCCCTCCATAAACAAGCCATTCGGCTTTCTTGTTAATTCAAGAATCAAAAACTCACTTCCCACCATTGTTTGATCTTGAAACTTTTTATGTGAGTCCTATAATTCATAAAAATGATCTCCTCAAAATCCTAGCTTCAATCTCTTCTTTTTCCATTTTCAAAAAAATCACTAAAGAGGAGGATGAATAGTGTTCTTCAAGAACAAATCTTGGTTTTTCTTGATTTCTTGGATGATCCAAGCATGGTTAAGGATAGGCATGGACTATACAAGGCTTAGCAAGGGCTTTAACACTCTCCAAGGAAGGTATAAACCTCATGAACCCTAGATCTTACTTTGGGTATATGCTTGTTCTTGATGGATTTAAACTTAGTTATGTTATTAGTAAGTTATAAGCATGATTATAAGCATGATTAAGATTGGGTTTTGATAAATGTTAAAAATAGCTTAGATGAACGGAAAGGCATTGCTTGGCCTCAGTTCATGGTTATAAATCATGTATATGTTGTTTGGCGTAGATATCATGATTATTTGGAGTTTTGGAATTTGGTAAATATCCGATTTATAGCCGTCGTAATGCCGAAATTTCGTTAACCTTAAGAACACGAGTTTGACAGTAGGTATAAGTCACTGATTAGCTTCGATTTCTTCCATGATAAGCTAGATTATGTTATAAGCTTCGTTTTGATATAAAGATCGTATGAAATGGACTTACGGTTTAGGAGTTATGATTAAATTCGTAAAAGAGGTTCGAAACCGTAATCGAAAGTTCGTAACTGAAATTGGAATCCCTTAACATGACTAAGTCAGTGACGAATCATGGTAATTAAATATTAGAGGTCATAAGGAAGGCGTGAGAGAAAACCACAGGTAAAATGGATCGTTTTCCGATTTTATAAAAATGTTCGAATCGAGGATAAGTGCGAAGAAACCACTTTTCGGAGGTAACATTATTCATTAAAACCTCCTGCCCTGTTTTGGCAAAATTCCGAAAAATTAATCTTCTGATCTAAGTCCAATTTTGAGTTAGCTACCTTCTAGACATTCTCTAGATCATGTATGCGAAAACGGTGCGTCATTTGAGTTAACGGTTACCGAGTTATGAACGTTTTAGTGAAAGAGGTGTGAATAGTAAAGATCCGTAGTCGACTAAACTTACATGACTTAAGTTAAGTTATACTTAACCTTCGAAATGTTAAGTGATTGACCTCGGTTGTTGTGACTATTTATAGATCACTGGATTGACACGAGACACACTACCCCTACAGGATTACCAGGCAAGTTTCCAATACTTGGAACTGTTGTTGTGATAATATATATAATGATTGTTGTATACATATGTCATAGCATGCATGCCTACTTTCAAGTCTATTGATATGCTTGTTACCTGAATTGATATTGGCTTATAGACTAGATATAAATTATCAGTTATAAGCAGGATTGTTTTGCTAAGACCCTTAGTGAAGGGCGTATGATATTCATTCTTTCAATATAGACCAGGAGTCGGTATTTTGGTACATAGAGTTAGTCGTGGAAACCCGGAGGGATTCCAGTGACAGTTATTTGAGGAATGTTATTTATGAGCATTATTTATATAAAGTATTGATTACTTGGAAATTATTCGAGGAATGCTATTTGGATATTATCTCAATCGAGAGGTACTATATGAATATTATTTTGAATATTCATTCGCGTATATTTATTTGCTGAATATTATTTTAATATTCATTCGAGCTTTAATTATTTAAATGAATATTAGTTTCGAATATTCGTTTAGAGTTTGATTATTCAATGAGTAATTACTTTAATATTCTTGGAAATTTATTTATTAAATGAATATTATCGTGAATATTCATTTAAGATTTTATGTACTTGATGAATATTATTTTAAGATATTCATTCGAAGTTTTATTTACTTAAGGAATATTGCTTCGAATGTTCCTTTAAAGTTTGATTGCTAAAAGAATATTATTTGGATATTTATTTAGAATATTATTTATTAAATGAATATTATTTTCAAATATTCATTTAAGGTTTGATTATTTAGTGAATATTATTTTAAACATTTACTTGAGCTTATTTAATTAATGAATATTATCTTGAATATTCATTTAAAGAAGAGAGTTATTTAGTAAATAATTCTTTATATTCATTCGAGGATTACTTACGAGCAATATTATGATTTATTCATATTCCTTAATTATTATTGATTTAATAAATATTCTTGGAATATTTATTTAAATTCTTTTAAGTTCTTTTTATGATGATTCATATTATTCAAAGATTATCTATCACCTTCAGATAAGGTGTAAAATATTTCGGAGTATTTTATGACTATTCTTATCAAGGGGAGGTTCCCAAACTTTATTTTCATTTAAATCTATCTTAAAGAAGATTTAAATACTCGCTCAACTTCCAAACAGATATAAGGGGACCTCACTTGAGAGATGTTATTTATTGGACTGCCCGGTCCTATACTTGCTAAAACTATCTTGTCACTCACATCTTGATTCTTTCAAGCATCGATATGGGTCTGTTTGGTTACCTCCTCAACGCTCGAGGGGTAAGAATTGATGGAACAAGTTTATATCCATGAACAAGCATCAGCTTGGGAAATATTGGTGATTTTTCCTTTCCAACTAGATACGACTACCTTGTGGAGTCCTATCAACAAGTAATATACTTGGGGAAAGGGGGAGGAACTTCACGTTTCAAAGTTATGGATGTGAAATGAACTAGGAGATGTGTAAGTGACCCAGTGGCGCCGGTCCAGCAAATGGCCCAACCGTTGGCCGGGGGGTTCCAGAGGGCGGTAGACAAGTAAATCCGTCGGTGCTTCCTTCTACATGTAGTAAACAAGAGGTGGGGAGCATAACATACGACTGATCATCGTGTAAATGCTATGTCTCCTGGCGCGTCAAACTCCAGTATTAGTTCATCTCTCAACGTTGGAAATTTCCTGCAACCTTATCATTATTGGCAGGTTTGAAAAGTGTTTGAATTGGAATTGCAATACTCTTCCTGCAAGTTCCTCTATTATGAAAAGTTGATAATATCTTGCTCATCTTTGACATAGCAGATATTTATTCAAAACAAATATATTTTGAGTTACCTTGTAACTCCATCTCATACCTTATGTTGGTACTACATCGTTAATACATGGCATATGGTTTCAAAGATATTTTGGACTGTTATATATTATCACTATTCAATTATATTTTTGGTGGGCTATTGCTCACCCTTGCTTTATTTATTTATATCACAACAACAGCTTGATCAGATGGCCGCGCAAGGCATACTCAGCATAGGCAGGTGTCAGCCGTCAGAGGATTAACCGCTGAGGACATAGCTATCATTGCTAAGGATGCAGCCTCGGGTGGGCTAGTTGTTAGCATTTGTGCATCAAATGTATTTATATATATGGCATATACCAATGGATGGCAAAGAGCATGTAATTGTAAAATTGTAATTCTTTGGGTTGTAAGAACTCAAACTTGTGATTAATAATATTGATGCTTACTCTGGTTTCATCTCTGGGACTATAACGGGTGTGTTTTATGTTGTTGTTTTGGGTCACAAGGTTGTAATTTAAATTATGTTGATTTTGTGGTTGGATATTGAGACCGTAACGACCAGATCCCTGACCCTGGATCTGGGGGTGTTACATGAGGCCCTTCTCAAAAAGCAAACACCAGGCAAGGCCTACATAGCTGAAGGGAAGTGTTGGGATGATACTGATAGTGATGAAGAAGAGCAAGGATTTTGCAACTATGCGTTGATGGCCAATTCCAAGGATGACACATCTTCATCAGACTTTCAGGTACCATCTCTCACTACCATAGACATGTCTATTTCTGAGTACAAGAATATGATTGAACAACTATCTGTTGAAATGTTTAATATTCATATAGTATGACTGCTGCTAATGAGGAAATTGCTAAACTGTCTGCTAGAAATGAACTATTAATCAAAAAGAATGAGGAACTTGAGCTAACTGCTATGCAAGTAGAAAACCTTAAGAAATAATTTGAATATCTACAGAATAAGGTTCTATGTGCTAGTCAGATTGAAAAGGCTCTTAGAGATGAACTAGCTGAAAATGAATTCAAACTGAAAACCTTTAAGAACTCATCTAGTCTATTGCAATCCTACCATGAGAAAATCCAAGCTAAACCCAAGGCTGCTATTGGACTTGACTATGACACTCTTAAACAAAGGAAAGGCTATGCTGTCATTGAAGATGACATAGTTGTTCTAGAGAAAGTGCCTCACATTTTGAAAAAGGCTGAGTCTCCAATTTTTAAAAAATCAACATTTGAAATTGATGATGATGCCTTACTCATCAAGCAAATGTTGAATGATGAGGATGAGGCACAGTCTAGTGAACAACCAGCATCCTCTAAGAGTGAGAATGTCAAGCCAAAAGCCAAGAAGCCTGTAGAAAGTAGACCTAGAACTGAGAAGTTTGTTAAGTTTGTATTAGCTGGGAAGAATGAATCTGAGAAGAAAGTGGCTAAGAAGAAACAGAATAGAAATGGCAAACTAGGGATTAACAAAGATAATAACTATGCTTATATGCCTAATGCCCCTAGGAAAACTTGTCAGAATTGTTTCAGTACCAATCATTTAACTCATGCATGCAAGAAACCTGTTGGTAGTGTGCCCAAACCTTTCTATGATTGTTCTGTGCCTTTAAGACATAGAGATGCTCCATTCTGTGATAAATTTGACTGTATGCCATGCAATATGAATGTTATGACTAGCTGTTTCAATCTGAGGAGGCAATTCATTGATGGTTGTATCAGTCACAATTCTCACACACACTACACAAGGTCAAAGTCTTCAAATCCTCCTAGAACTAGGAAGGTACCTCTGTCACCTAAGTCTGAAACCTCAGGTTCTAAGACTTCTAACAGTGACAAGAAGACTAACACCAAGAAAATTGATAAGCATGTTGTTAATGATAAAACTGTTTCTAAGTCACATGGACCCAAACTTGTTTGGGTAGCAAAGGAGAAGTAATACCTTTGTGTTTGCAGGGCAAAGAAAATGAAAAGAAGGTCATGTGGATTTTGGACAGTGGATGCTCAAATCACATGACTGGTGATATGGCCCTGCTATCACAGTATGAGGAGAAGGCTGGCCCAATTGTTGCTTTTGGAGATGACAACATGGGTAACACATTGGGATATGGAAAGTTGAAAGTTGGTAATGTCATCATTGAAGATGTAGCACTAGTCAAGGGACTCAAGCATAATCTGCTAAGTGTTGGTCAGTTTACTGATAGAGGATTCAAAGTGGATTTTGACAAAGTTGAATGTTTGATCACCCACAAGAAGACTGGTGATTTTGCTCTATCTGGAGTAAGAAAAAGAAGCCTGTTTGTTGCCAATATGGACTCTACAAACAAGGACAAAGTTTGTTGCTTTTATACAAAAGTATCAATTGAAGACTGTTGGCTCTGGCACAAGAAATTATCACACTTGAACTTCAAAGCCATTAATTCTCTAGTTAAAAGAGAGTTAGTGAGAGGCATGCCCACACTTGAATTCTGTCAAGAAGGAGTGTGTGAGGCTTGTCAAAAAGGAAAGATGAAAAGGTCAAGCCACAAGTCAAAGACAGTGACATCAATAACTAAGCCCCTGCAACTAATTCATATGGATTTGTTTGGGCCTGTCAATATTATGTCACTAGGAAGAAAGAAGTATGCCTTGGTGATGGTTGATGACTTTACAAGGTATACATGGGTGGAATTTCTGGCATCAAAAGATGAGGCTCCATAAGTAATCATTGAGCACATAAAGAAAGTTGATAAGGAAGCAAAAGCCAACAATGCAAGTGTGATTGAATTGAGAAGTGATAATGGAACAGAGTTCAGAAATGCCATGCTTGAAGCATTCTGCAAAGAGAATGGTATTTCTCAACAATTCTCAGCTCCAAGGACTCCACAACAAAATGGAGTTGTTGAGAGAAATAATAGAATTCTAATTGAGGCTGCTAGAACAATGTTGCTTGATGCAAAGATGCCTACATGTTTTTGGGCTGAGGCTGTGAGCACTGCATGCTATATCCAGAACAGAACCCTCATCAACAAAAATACTGGAAAGACACCTTACAATTTGATGACTGGAAAGAAGCCTACTCTAAAGTATGTTCATACTTTTGGAAGCAAATGCTTTGTACTGAAGGATAATTCAGAATATGTTGGAAAATTTGATGCAAAGGCATTTGAAGGATTTTTTCTTGGCTACTCTATGGAAAGAATTGCATACAAAGTTTATGTCATCAGTCAAAAGAAAATTATGGAAAGCACAGATGTAACATTTGATGACAGCAAACTACCTGGATTAGAAGAAGCCAATGATGAAGATAAAGATCCACTAAGATTTGAAAATCTAGATGATTCTGATGAAGAGATTGAAACTAAAGTTGAAACTGTAGTTCAACAAACTCAAGTGAATGATGATACAAGAGAAGAATTTGTGCCAATCAATAGTGGAGAGGCAAGCATCCAAGACACACCTGTGAATAGTGGCAACTTCACAGGGGGAGGAAATGAGAATGATCATGACTTGGATGATGAAGCAACATCAAGGTTGAGAAATCAGACTGAGCATTCAAGGAAATGGGATAGATCACACACTGCAGAGCAAATTATTGGAGATCCAAATGCAGGAGTGAGGACTAGGAGAACAACTCAAAATGAGTGTCTCTATGGTTGTTTTCTATCTCAGATTGAGACTAAGAAACTTGATGATGCACTGTTGGATCCAAATTGGATTATTGTCATGCAAGAGGAGCTGAATTAATTTGAAAGAAACAAAGTATGGGAACTTGTGCCTGCACCAAAGAATAGAACCATTGTTGGAACAAAATGGGTTTTGAAGAATAAGATGGATGAAGATGGTGTAATAGTAAGAAACAAAGCAAGGTTGGTTGCAAAAGGATACTCTCAACAGGAAGGCATTGATTATGATGAGATATTTGCCCCTGTTGCTAGATTGGAAGCCATTAGAATATTCTTGGCATTTGCTGCTCATTCAAATTTTAAAGTCTATCAAATGGATGTCAAGAGTGCATTTCTGAATGGAGAGTTGGAAGAAGAAGTATATGTGCAACAACCACCTGGCTTTGAGGATCCACATTTCCCAGAATTTATCTACAGATTGCTTAAGGCATTGTATGGACTTAAGCAGGCTCCAAGGGCATGGTATGATACTGTATCATAATTTCTCCTTGAAAATCAATTCACTAGAGGCACATTGGACAATACACTGTTTTACAAGAAACATGGTGATGATATTATCCTAGTTCAGATCTATGTGGATGATATCATATTTGGCTCTATAAATGAGAAGTTGTGTGAGAAATTCTCTAAGCTCATGCAGAGCAGATATGAGATGACTATGATGGGAGAGTTGACATTCTTTCTTGGGTTGCAAGTCAATCAGAGGAAGGATGGTACCTTTATCAGTTAAACCAAGTACATCAAGGATCTATTGAAGAAATTTGACTTAGAAGACTGCTCACCTGCAAAGACACCCATGGCCACTGCCACTAAATTGGAAGAAGATGCTAAAGGCAAGAAAGTAGATATCTCAGTCTACAGAGGCATGGTTGGTTCTCTACTCTATCTCACTGCAAGTAGGCCAGACATCATGTTTACTACATGCTTGTGTGCAAGGTTTCAATCAAATCCAAAAGAGTCACATTTGATTGCTATAAAAAGGATCTTTAGATATCCGAAGGGCACTCCAAACTTGGGTTTATGGTATCCTAAGGACACAGGGTTCAATCTGGTTGGTTATTCTGATGCTGATTATGCTAGATGCAGAGTGGATAGGAAAAGCACCTCAGGTAGCTGCCAGTTTCTTGGACAAAGGTTAGTCTCTTGGTACAGCAAGAAACAACAATCTGTGTCAACTTCTACAGCTGAGGCTGAATACATAGCTGCTGGAAGTTGCTATGCTCAAGTGCTTTGGATTAGAAATTAACTTAGAGACTATGGACTTGTGTTGGAAAGAATTCCAATCATGTGTGATAACACAAGTGCAGTCTCTATAGTTGCCAATCCCGTCAATCATTCTAGGACAAAGCACATTGACATCAGATATCATTTTATTAGAGAACATGCAACTAATGGAACCATTGAGTTGCATTATGTCTCTACAGATAAACAACTAGCTGACGTATTCACTAAGCCATTATATGAAGCCACCTTCACAATGTTGGTTAGTGAGATTGGAATGCTGAATTCTTTAGATTCTGGCTAAGTAAATATATCACCTAGATTGTTGCAGCAGTAAACACTTACTTTATCTAAATTCTTAATATTTTTGAAGTAAGTGTTGGCTGAAATATGATTTATAAATATTTCAAATTTGCTGCATATGTTGAAAAATCATATTGTGTCAACTTGAAATATCACTATTTAATTTGTTAGAATATTCTTATAGAATATGTCTGATAAATTTTTAAAAAGATAATGAAAATTGAATTGTTATGAGTGAAAAGAACATTTCGATAAGTCAGACTTCTCGATGATTCATTTCTTGTTAATGCTCGACTTCTCTAACAAGCCTATTTAGGACATTCTTGAGTTCTCGAATAGAGTCTTTTAGAGAAATCGAACAGAGAAATGCTTGAGTTCTCGAATAAGGCGTTTTAGTTCTCTAATGACTGAGTTCTCGAATACCATGTCTGAGTTCTTGAATCATTTGAAATGGCTGAATTCTCGCTGAATCTTAACCGTTTTTGGATTTTTATTCAGAAATTTTAAATCACTCATAAAAACATATTTTATTTAATTTAGAATTATTTCTAAGTTAGATAACTGCCAGCTGTGAGTGTCAACCTACTTGAGATATCGATTAAGCCTTTCTTGACTTATCGAATAGTTGATTTCTACTTCTCGAATGCCTGACTTGTCGATACAAAACATATATCTAATCGACAATTCAAGTACTTCATACTTATACAATTCTACATCTATTCAATTCATTTCATTCAATTTCTCAAGCATCTAAACTCCCAAAACCTCTGTAAACCCAAACTTCAAAAGCTTAATTTCTTCTTCAACCTTCGTTCCCTCTCTCTCTCTATAAAAATGGCAAACACTCAACTCACCATACCTACTCAAACCAATTTCATTGCAATAATTAATGATGTGGAAGCACCAAATGCAAACTTCAAGTGCTTTGTTCGATGGATGTCTGAGTCATACAACAAGGATGAACTTTCAGCCAACCCAACCCTGTATCTGGACTTACCAGAACAATTTTGGAGGACTTCTACTGTGGAGGTCATCGCTCTTGAGAATGCTATAACCTCATATGTGGTCTACTGCAAGATTCAAGGCAAGGATATCACTATCACCACAGCAGACATGAATAAAGCACTGGATTTACAACAAGAGGAGTATGACCCACTGGCCACAAATGCAGAGTTAGAAGACTTCTTTGATTTCATCAACTACTCTGATAAAATCAATCTTGGAAAGTTGAATAGGAAGTCCTTGAGGAAAGAATGGAGCTATGTCTTTTCTACTCCTCTTCAATTCTTCACAGCAAGGAAGTCTAGTTTTGACCAAATCAGTGCACCTGCACAGCAAATTGGCTATGCCTTGGCCTATGGGAGAAAAATAGATGTTGGACAGATCATTCTACAAGAGCTATATGGGAGACTTGGTAAGAACTCAGCCAAGAAAGGTACTGAAATTTTCTTTCCTCGTTTTATTCAATCTGCACTTAATTTTGTAGATAATAAGTTAGGAGTAATTGAATTTCAAGGAATAGATAAGACTAGAATAGGCTACCCTAGGTCCATGACCAAACTCATATTTGGTAACTTGGAGACTAGGAATGATGTGGATGTAAGACTCAAAATAACTCCCCATATGGAGAGTCTATTTAGGACTTACCCCCACAACATGCCAATATTTGATTCCAAATCACAGTTAGCACAGCCCAAGCCAGTAGGACAAAATGCTAACCAACCCTCTCAGCCAAACACTCTACCAAACAGTGAGCCAACTGCATCATCCTCTCAAAAGGGTGATGTTAGTAAAAAGAAGAGAAATGAGATAGTTTCTGAACCTTTGAACATACTATCTGAAGTAGCATTGGTTGAAGAATTAGGTTTAGAAAGTGAGGAACCTGAGTCACCTTTACAGAGGCCAAAGAAGAAGAAATCTAAAACCACCTCTTTAGTCACACAAATGGCTGAAGTTGTAAAATCATAGGCAAACAGCTCACTAGATGTATCCTCTCAACAGGATGCATATATAGAATCAAACATTCTTCCCAATGCACAATCTTGTATGGAGTCTGCACAAAGGAGTCATAAGGATGACACTACACGGAGTGGAGAGCACATCACACTTGAAACTCCCTCTATCTCTCAGGGGGAGTTGCCAAAATCAAATCTAAACAACACTTCTCTTCTAGAATCTTCATCTCAAATTTCTTTGGAGCCTGCAACTCAAGCAATTGAGAAGCAAGGCATTGATCACCAAGAATTTCCTTCTCTTGGTGAGCCAATGGACTCATTGCATGACACTTTGCTCACCACCCAGGAACCACATTCAAATGGCGAAGGAATGTAAGCTGGGGCACATATCCTGATGACACCATCACAAACACAGAGGATTCACTAGTTTTCACTAGAGACTCTGTGCCTGTGTCAACTACTGTTGTAACTCATCCCACTCCCGTGGAGACAACAGTAGTAGAGTCAATCCATCCGGTTGTAGAAGTTGCATCTGTAACTGAGGAGTCTAGCCAGCCTAGCTCTAGCTCTAACTTCATGTCTCAATGGCTGAAGCCTGTGCAACATGACAGTGCCTCAGGATCAGGGTCTGTCCACAACAATTGACGGTTGAAGCTCTTCAAAATTTAATTGTGGATCAGATTCCTGAGTTCATAAAGATTGCTCAGAACCTACTCACTGCAGACATGCCAGATCCAGACTATGAAGCTATTCTCCTATGCCACAGAGATGATGTGGAGATGCAAAAGGCAAAGATAATAGATGATGCTGAGAGAGATGGCAATGTAGATGCCTGGCTGCAAGGAAAATATGATATTATTCTCAATGAAGCTCTTCAATATCTAAGAGAGGAATACATCACTTCACTGGGTTCTAATGCCAAATCTCTGACTCCTGGTGAATTGTATGAGGCTATGAATGATTCTTACAAGGGATTCCTCAAGACTGCTCACTATCTTGGGAAGAGAGTTAAAACTGAAGTCAACAAAGTATGTGATGCAACAGCCAAGGAAGTAAGTGAAATAAAAAGGGAATTTGCTGCCAAGTTTCCCACTCTAGAGCCTGTCCTCAAAACTATACAAGACTGCAATTCTACCTGCATCAAGATGGACAATGGATTGGCATTGCTTCATGACACTATCAGTACTCTAACAGCCAAATTTCAAACCCTATCTGATCAGACCACTAATGCCAATGCTATGCAGAGGATTCTTTTTAAGAATCAATATGGAGATAAGCTGGTGACAGAAGTCCCTGTACATGACATGTCTAAATTTGAAGTGCAGAGACTCAAGGATCAATCTCTCTCAAGTCAAGGCCACTGAGTTATTCACCAAGGTGGATACTCTTGAAAAGGAGGTAGTCTCTCTCAAGCAATCTAACACTCATCTGACAGACACTGTTGCCCTTCTAAATGAAACGTTGAACACTCAAGCTACTGCCACTGCTGATGTTCTTCTAAACCAACAACAGATGTTTTCTGCCATAATGAAGCACATGGGTCTCCCTCTACCTGAAGAATCTTCCACCCCAAAGGTCACTACAACAGCCTCTGTGCCTGACAACAAGCCTAAGGGGGAGAAGAGGACATTAAGGAACTCAAAGCCTAAGGGGGAGAAGCCTATAGAGGAGAGACAGAAACCTAAGGAGAAAGGTATCAAAATAAATGAGGGTGGTCATCAAAGGACTCCAAAATCTACAACTCATGTTCCAGGAAAAGGGAAAGCCAAAGTTGATGAACCTCCATCCTCTCTGCCAGTTGTTACTCTACCAACTGTGCATGTCATTACTCCCAGTGGCCAGAAGCAATCCATCACCACTACAGTGGTTGCAGGGAGTATGCCATCTGATAAACCTCCATCCTCCAAAACTGAAAGTGCCAAGCCTGTAGAAGTAAAGGTGGTTACTGAGGCCAAGTTACAAGAAATTGCAAACTCAAATGTTTATCATGATGATGTATTCTTGGAGTTTCTGAAAGTCTCAAGAGAACATGCTAAGAACACACAAGAATATCTGAGGAGCTTGAAGGATCAGATTGACTACCTCACTGTCATGCCTAGAAGAAATGATGGTGTGTGGTTCAAGGAGATAATGATGGTAATAAAATCCAAGATATGGCACCTAACCTATAAAACTCTACAAGTCCTAAAATATTCAAAGGTAGATGTGTTGATCAATCTAATTGAGAAGAGAAATGAGAACAATAAAAGTCTATATGATGACTTAAGGAATGATCAACCTGCGAGATTACCAGAAGTGTTTACAAATCCTAGAACTGATAAGTGGATTTTATATCCACTTGGAATGCCTCCGTTCGGCTTAAATTGATTGTTTTGGACTCAAGTTGTTGTAGTTTTGATGTGTTTTGCTTAGTTGTGCAGATTTACGAGAATGTTGATTAAAGTTGATGCTTCTATCGTTTTTGGAGATTTAATTGATTAAAATTCGGATTTTCCGGGAAGGCTGCGCAACTTATACTGTTTTGGCCATATCTGGAGTTTTAGAAGTCCGTTTTCAGCGATCTTACTGCCCACGCGAAGCTTGAGAGATTTTCTACAATATGGGATAGGTCTTACACGACCAGATAGATGGGAGCAGAGAAATTACTGTTTTGCCCTTTTCTAGTTCTAATTGTATTTTGGGCAATTTTTAATACCTTAATTGAATTCTAATTGTAATAGAAGGTAATATCTTGCTGGGCAAGATTTGTAGAGCCTATTTAAACACATCCTACCATTGTAAATCATAACAATTCATAGCTTTTAATTGTATCAAGGCACTTTCGATCTTCAATTCTTTCTTCAATATTATGTTTTCATTCATTATCATTATTATTATGTTTTCTTTATTAAATATGCGTAACTAATTCTCTAATCTGAGGATTGGGTAGTATTCCTTGGTATTCATGCATGCTTGATTATGTGATTTTCTGCTTTGCTGATCTGTTAATGAGATCTTAACACAATTAGGGGAGTCATGAACCTTTGATTGTATTCTAGGGATTGTAATAAGCTTGGGAGAGAAGTTGCAATCTTAGTACATGATTTAACAGACATAATTTGAATATTAGATCGGGAGATTAATAGGAAAATTGTGAGACATATAATTCTTGGCACTTAACAGTTTATAGATATACTTTGATTGTATCACGGGAGTGACAATTAGGGTGTAGCTGTAGGCACTATATTGTAACCTGGGAGGGTATAGTATAACTTTAGAAGAATTGTTTTCAGCAGAGTAAGAACATAGACATCACATGGATATTGAATGTGCATTGAAACCAAGTGAAGAACCCCAGTTCTTGGATTGTTTTCCTCATATATTTTATTCTCGGTTGATAATTAGTTTAATTTAGTTTATAAACAAACCAAACATTCTTCTACACTTCTAAATTGTGAGAGATAAGATACTTGAACTTGATATTACATTCAGTCCTTCCCTGCGAACGAACACATAAAAATACTACTAACAAATTGGCGCCGCTGCCGGGGAAGGCAGTATATTTGAGTTTGAGTTAATTGTTTCTTGTAGTTTGGATTTTATCTTTGTATATATTTATCTTTTCTTTCTTTTTGTATTTCTTTCTTTGGAGTGTCTACAGGTTCTTTGAGGTAGACAACTTTAACAGGTTTTGAGGAGAGAGACTAGATGGAGTACAACTTTGGTTGGAACAATGCTCAGAATTTCTACAACAGTCAGGAACAATATCAAGACTTCAATCCTTACCCACAATTCAATTCCTATGAGGATTGTAATGCATATCAGGTGAATTCGTTCTATTCTAAAAACTCATTTTATGCTCCATATGCCCCTAGCAATGATTATTCGTATTCGTTTGAAAATCAATATCATGATGATGTTTATCCATATATGTGTAATGATGTTGATATGGGTTTAACTCAGTCTAATCCTTCTTTACCTGCTGATTGGGAGATTGCGCTCAATAAAATGATTCAAGGAACTCAGTCTAATCCTCCCTTACTTTCTTTGGGAGTTTTTGATGAACCAACTTTAGAGATTGCTAGTGACAATGATATTCCATGTGATTCAATAGCTTGGTACGAGGAGAATGCTAAACTAAATAATTTTATTTGGGAAGTTCGAGCAGTGTGGCATGAAGGTTGTTATCGAACTCTTCCTTGTGTCAATTTTCCTCTATGCCATGATTCTTGTTTAGCAATTGATGATAATGTTGTGTCTGATGAGTCTACTTGTGTAGTTGATAATTGTCCCATGCGCATTAATGATAATTTGGATGCAATTGAAATTCTACCAAATCTAGAAAATTTTGAGCTTAATACATTGGTAGACGAGATTAAAATTGATGAGTGTCCAATTATAAAAGAGAAGGAAGTTAAGATTGAGGAAGTTGAAAATCTTGCTATAGAGTATAAGGATCCGATTTGGGAGGAGTATATGAGTCATACTTATAATGATTATTCTGATGACTTTTCTAGCTATTTTGATGTTTCCAAGTCTCTTGAGCATGATAGGTTCTTGAAAGTTTTCGTACCTTTCAATGGATCTAAGGCATATATGCACATCATAATTTTATTACTAATTCGTAAATATGTGAATTTATTTGCTTTTTCTCCTCACTAAAGATTTTATGTGGAAGTAACGTCAAGCTATTGACGTTAAAGAAGCGCTTGGTGGGAGGCAACCTGCATTAGTATAAAAAAAAAAATTGAGTGTTGTGTGAATTATTAAAAAAAAATAGTAATAAAAAAAATAAAAAAAATAATAAAAAATCAGAAGCTGTATAACGCAGGATGAGCCTGCGTTTCTGTGTTTGGCGCAGATTGCGGGTTGGTAACGCAACTTGCGCCTGCGTTACTGCCCTAGACGCAGTCTGCCAGGATGTTGTGCAAGTTGCGCCTGCGCATCTGGTTTGTCAGCAAATTGCGTGGACGCGCGAGCAGGTTGCCTTGCATGCAGAGTATTGTCTGATTTCAACTGTTGTACATAAAAAAAAAAAAAAATTCACCCCAAATCTTTTCAACCCCATTCTTTTTATACTCTCCTCTCTAAACTAATTCTTTTCCTATTTCAATTCCAAAACCCTCCATCTTTTCTTCAAAAATTCTATTTCTATTTCTATTCTAATTCATATTTATTATTATTATTATTATTATTATTATTATTATTATTATTATTTATTTATTTTTTCCCTAAATCTTTTTTCTATCATTCATCAAATTTCGTACCTTCTCAATTTTTTATTTTTATTTTTTTATTTTTATTTTTTTTCAATTCTAAAGAGGAATTAATTGCAAGTTCACCTCTTTGATTCGTATTGGGTAAATCTTTTTCTCTAATCTTATTTTTATTACGAATTTGTGTTCTTGTCAATTGGATTTTGTAGTGTTCAGGCAAGGTGGCCAGTCTATGGAGCTTGTACGTAATACCCTCCACCAGATTCATCCGAGGATGAGGACGATTAGGTTTGTTTTCTGCTATCCCTTGTATTTACTTCCATTCAATGTGGACATTGAATATTTTAAGTTTGGGGGTGATTTGGGGGATTAGTAGTTGTATGTATTGTTGTATTTTGTGTTCATATAGGATATCATGTTTGCATAGTAGTGATAGTTCATGCATGATTGTTATGTTCGTATTATCTACGTGTGTTCATATAGGACATTTTGTTTTATTTTCGTATACCATGTGAGTCATATTAGTTGCATTTTCATGGCATGTATATTTCATGATCCTTTAGGACGAGCTGATTCTGATTGATATGTGGATGTTGATTTGGGTGTGATGATGATGAGTAGAGGGCTGATTTATAGTTTTTATGAAATTGACTTGCATGTTACGGGAACAAAATTTATTTCACAGTCTCATTGGGGTGCTTTTGGGTTAGGTTAGGGTCATGCCTGTTGGATGTTTTGAGATTTAATCACTTGTTTATATTTAGAATTTTCGTTATTCCCTTTATAGCGTAGGAACATTAAAGTCTAAGTTTGGGGGAAAACAGGAATTTCATGCTAAGTTGTTAATAAAGGCTAGGTGTCAAATGGCTAGTAGCCAGCTCATATTTATATGAGTAGTCTAGGGTTGGAATTGAGAATTCTCATTCCAGATTGCATGAAAAAAAAAAAGAAAAAAAAAGAAAAAAAAGAGTCAATAGTTTAATTGTTTAAATGCAGAATTAACCAGAGTGAGCTCTTTAATACTCGAGTAATTAAGTCTGAGGGGACTTAGTCCTAGTAACCTAAAGCCTTGTGGTTTGGGATTGCTGACCTAACACTCGCTACATGGGTATTATTGTATAAGCCTTTTGGGGTCTCATTCATTGCACGGTTAAATAAGCATGCGTGTTGTTTGTGGTATTATGTGTCGTAGTGTAGTAATAAAGCATGAATTCCTGGCTAACTTGAATGAGGATGGAGGTGTTTCTAAGTTATGAAGTGTCTACAGTCTATTCTATTTATAAACCTGTGATTGTCTTGGCGAAGAATATGTATGATTTTTGACCTAGTGTTGGGAGTATTTCTGATGAGCATCGCACACACGCACGTTTCTGTCATGTATTGTTAGTATACGGGGACTTAGTCGAGCTCTACTTGGATTTATTTGCATTCTTTGAGATGTTTGCTTGTTACTTGGTTTGGTGAGTTTGAAGGGGATCTTTGCATATTTCATATTAGTTGCATTCATGCATTGCATTAGGTTAATTGGATTTTGTGGGTACATTCGCTATAGGCCCTCACGAGACCTTACTCGTCCACTAGGGCTGCCTAGGGGTTTAAAGGGCTTGTTGCATATGCCAAATGCAACCATGATCACCTACGAAAGTGGTACTAATTAGGTAGTTGTAATTGTTTATGCTTGAGGACAAGCATCAGTTTAAGTTTGGGGGTTTGATAAGTGGATTTTATATCCACTTGGAATGCCTCCGTTCGGCTTAAATTGATTGTTTTGGACTCAAGTTGTTGTAGTTTTGATGTGTTTTGCTTAGTTGTGCATATTTACGAGAATGTTGATTAAAGTTGATGCTTCTATCGTTTTTGGAGATTTAATTGATTAAAATTCGGATTTTCCGGGAAGGCTGCGCAGCTTATACTGTTTTGGCCATATCTGGAGTTCTAGAAGTCCATTTTCAGCGATCTTACTGCCCACGCGAAGCTTGAGAGATTTTCTACAATATGGGATAGGTCTTACACGACCAGGCCACGTGTGGTGGGCCCAGGAAGCACGACCAGCAGATAGATGTGAGCAGAGAAATTACTGTTTTGCCCTTTTCTAGTTCTAATTGTATTTTGGGCAATTTTTAATACCTTAATTGAATTCTAATTGTAATAGAAGGTAATATCTTGCTGGGCAAGATTTGTAGAGCCTATTTAAACACATCCTACCATTGTAAATCATAACAATTCATAGCTTTTAATTGTATCAAGGTACTTTCGATCTTCAATTCTTTCTTCAATATTATGTTTTCATTCATTATCATTATTATTATGTTTTCTTTATTAAATATGCGTAACTAATTCTCTAATCTGAGGATTGGGTAGTATTCCTTGGTATTCATGCATGCTTGATTATGTGATTTTCTGCTTTGCTGATCTGTTAATGAGATCTTAACACAATTAGGGGAGTCATGAACCTTTGATTGTATTCTAGGGATTGTAATAAGCTTGGGAGAGAAGTTGCAATCTTAGTACATGATTTAACAGACATAATTTGAATGTTAGATCGGGAGATTAATAGGGGAATTGTGAGACATATAATTCTTGGCACTTAACAGTTTATAGATATACTTTGATTGTATCACGGGAGTGACAATTAGGGTGTAGCTGTAGGCACTATATTGTAACCTGGGAGGGTATAGTATAACTTTAGAAGAATTGTTTTCAGCAGAGTAAGAACATAGACATCACATGGATATTGAATGTGCATTGAAACCAAGTGAAGAACCCCAGTTCTTGAATTGTTTTCCTCATATATTTTATTCTCGGTTGATAATTAGTTTAATTTAGTTTATAAACAAACCAAACATTCTTCTACACTTCTAAATTGTGAGAGATAAGATACTTGAACTTGATATTACATTCAGTCCTTCCCTGCGAACGAACACATAAAAATACTACTAACAAGAACCATCATCTACCAATATGGAACAAGAATTGATGACACCAAGCAGTTGATTATTCCCAAGCATCTTACCCCTCAGAATAGAAATCTCATCATTGCCATCATTGAAAGACTAACTAAAAAGCAAGGATTCAGAACTGCTGAAAAACTGGAAGCACTGAACATTCTCAAATCTTTCATTGCAACTGGCATTGTCCCAGAAATGGCCAAAAACAGGAGAAATAAGGATGATGAAGACAAAAGTGATGGAAGGAGAAGTCATCACAGGAGTATGATGTGTTAAATTACGTCTAACCGCAAGCGCACGGTATCAATTGTAGTAGATACTAGCAAATACGGGTCGATTCCTCAAGGAGACAGTTTCAATTTCAATTCAACTATTATCAATTGTTTCTAGTCACAAACGATTATTTGAGAATTTTATTAACTAATAAAACAAATTTACCAAAGGTTTTAAATCAATTAATTAAGGGATCTAGGGCAATTCAGGTTCACCATGTTTACACCAAACAAATCACAAAAGTATAGCTTTTCAATGGGATAAAGTAATTAAAGCAATGGTTAATATTTTTCAAGCATTAACACTCTCAGAATATCTAATGATGCTCTCACACTCACCTTCAATTTCGCTAATTGTATGTAAGCCTCTAGTAGTAAAATCTTTCGATCTATTACTCCTATTGCAATCGATTAATCCATGATATTGCGCAATTACACAAATTAAGAATTATAACATATCAATCAGAATTACTCTTTACCCATCAATCTACTAATCAAATTAAGCCCAAATCATGGTGCAAACATGGCTCCCCTTAATACCCTAGAATTAAACTACTCACTAATTCTAGAAGTAAAAGCAATAAGAATAATGAAAGAAGCCATATAAAACATATAATAATAAAACAAGAGAATAAAGAATACCTCAAACTTTGTATTAACGAAGAACAATGAAGATCCAAATTAAACCAAGTGCTTACAAAGGAAGAGATGAAGAGAGCAAAGAATAAGAACCCTAGCTTCTGTAAAAACGTCTGTATGTCTCTCTCCCTCTCTCTCACATTCTCTCTTTCTTTTATAATAAAACTCCTTAATAAAATCTGATCTCTAACTCCTAATAAAAGTATTTTTAATATCCTAATCAATTTACAAAAAGATATCCATAATTGAATAGGATTTTCTTGTAAAATTCGTCACTTCTTTTTCTCCTCTGTTTCTGGGCTCTTCCAGTTGGATTTTGCTTACTGGACCACCTCTGAATTAAAGAAAATTCCACAAGCTTCGCGTGGACAGTAAGATCGTCAAATTCTGACTTCTGGAACTCAAGATATGGCCCAAACAGTGCAGGCAGCCCGTGTAGCCCAATAATACGAATTTTCTCCTATTTTATCTCCAAAATAGCTCTTTTTGCTCCAAATCCTTCCAAGTCATGAATTCTTTATTTCCTACAATAAAACAATAAAATCTATTAAATAAATATCCAAATCAGTGCAAAACACAATAAATACAAGAATAAAATCATCTAAAATATATATAAAAATATATTCTATCAAACATCCCCACACTAAGCATTTGCACGTCCTCGGGCAAATAAGTGAAATAAAAACTAAGTCCTAACAAACATCACTTTCGTAGATGACACGATTGCATTGAGCATATGCAACAAGCCGTTAAACCCCTAGGCAGCCCTAGTAGGACGAGTGTTGTCTCGTGAGGGTTTATAGTGAATGTACCCACAAAATTCATCTAACCATGCAAAAGATCAATGCTAACACAACACCACACACACAAGTCCTCTCATGCCACATCAACTTAAGAATCAAAGCAAACATACGATGTCTTGGTGTCGAAAGTGCAAGTATTCACGTAGTCTACTCAACCAACATGCAGAAGGTCATAAAAATTCATGTCAAGTGTAAAAATCGTTGGTAATCATGCTAAGCCCACAAGAAATACATCTTTAAGTCTAAACCTGAGATCTCCTATGCCAAAACATGTAATAACTCACCTTTCACTCAAAAACGAATATTCACTCAAGAACAAGGCTAAGTGTATCACTCCATTCCAACAAAATCATAAACACAACTTGACACTCGCAATCAATCTCACTCTCAACACAACATACATCACTGATGACAATCAAAAGGTCTTTATTCGGGTTGTAGCGTGGGCTAGGGACCAGGTGTGTCAAGAAAGCTAAAGAAGGTTAAGTCAAAAGCTAGTACCAAACAATAATCATTATTCAATTCCCTTTCTATTAAAACAAATACTTCCCCACACTTGGATTTTTCAATAACCCTTACATAATAACTTGACTAGTCGAATGAAGAAGGATCATACAAACATAAGAATGCTCTCAAATTTATTTATTTATTATTATCATTATTTTTTTCTTTTTTTTTTCCTTCTGTTTTTTCTGTTTTTTTTTTCTGTTAGAGCTAAGGAATAAGCACAATGATCCATAGATATTATTATGAATTTCGACTAGCAAGCATCAATCCAAAATCAATATTCCCCAAAAGTATGATAATCAATAAAAACCCCCCTTTTTGCACACCTTATTACTCCCTTAAGCACGATACTAGCCTTTGACAATTTAGGTTCAAATTTAATGTAAGGCCAATAGAATAAAAAGGATAATGGCAAGTAATGTGGTGTGTCACCGAAAGAATAGGATTAGGCTCAAAGGGTTAACTAATTGATCATGTTTAAATGGTTTGGAAATATGGGCAATACGAGGTCAAACCTAAGCGCCTTTATCATCTCATCATCAAGTAATGTCATGCATTTCAAGAAAGATCTCAAGTAAGTGCTAGCAATGTAAACAACATGTGGACACTCAAGCAAATGAAAAATCATGCAAAAGATATGCATATAGGCTCAAAACTCACTTGGTGTGACAAAACATAATCAATCCCAAGTAACAAGACTCTCTAACGCACCTACTTGTACTCAAAGCATGGAAACCAAGTCATCTTGCACATATTCATGTCATTCTAATCACTTACAACATCCAATTAAGTCTACCAGCTTCAACTTGCTAGTGAAAGTGTGTGCACAAGAACAAAGCACGTCACTTCTCATACAAAAGCGTCAAGAACACAAGAATTCTACGCATGCATGGGTGTATCAAGCAAAATACAACAACTAATCAAATTGCATGGCTAGAATTATTTTTGGTATTTTTAATTTTAAATTTTTTTTTTGGATTTTTTTATCATTGAGAACTCATCCCCACACTTAAGTGGTTCATTGTCCCCAATGAACTAATGAACAAGATACAAAACTACAACTAAAAACAAAATAAAACTACACTAAAAAGAAAAGAAAGAAAACTGCCCTGGAATCAAGGTGTTAGGTGTGAAAACCACCCCTCAGTCGCTTAGGAGCCACCCACTCACCACCAACAACCACCAAGAAATATCCTACCAAAAATCACCAAGCAATATCACACCAAAAATACCCAATTAACAAGAATAATACAAAACCCACAATTTACAAGAACACAAATTCATAATAAAATAAAATAGAGAAGAGATATCCCAACTACGAATCGAAGAGGTGAACTTGCAATTAATTCCTCTTTAGAATTGAATTTTTAGAGATTTAAAGAAGTAGAAGAGGAATTGGATTTGTATTTATAGGTGGGTATATATATAAGATGATGGATAGGATGAATAAAAAAAATTTAATGTGTAGGAGAGATTTAAGATGGTATGGAATTGATGTAGAATAGATATAGGAATTAAGGACTGAAAGAATTTGAGTTGGGATAAAATTTGGGGTTGAATTTGTGAGCAAAAACACAATTTTCGGGAAAAATTCTAGGCAGAGGGGTTGTCACGCAGCTGATACTCCTATGGTTTTGATGATCACTTTCAGCAAGCTATTTGCTTGTAGTTTGATATAAAACATGGTGTTATGATTGTACTAACTTGGTTTTGCAGGGTACATTAAGTGTACTGATTGTTTACAGAGAATATACAAACAGCAAGCTATCTGGTGCTATAACAGAAACAATCCAGCAAGCCATTTCACACTGACAGACTCAAACAGCAGACTTTCACAACTGGCAGACTCAAACAGCAAGCCATTCGCAACTGTCAGAAATCCTGAAGACAAAGATCAAGATTGTTTCTCATGGGTTTTATTTCAGGAAATATATTGTAAGATATCTTTATCATATAATACGTATACAATATATTTAGAGCTCAAATCTTTTCAAATATCTTTTATTAAAACCGTGATAAATCTTATAGGAGTTTCCGTTTTTAAAAGATATTCTTGCTAAAACCTCCTATACACGTTTTATACATACAGAACAGAAGGGTTAAACTTTTCAATCGATTCATCTCTTTCAAACTCTCTGTCAAACGTTCACAAGAACGTTGGTAAAATCTCTGTGATCATTTGAACGTTAGAAATTGATTTCTAAATCGTTCGAATAATGATTGATTGATTTTCCGAACGTTGGTTGTGAGGTTATATATAGTTTATTCTTGTGTTCATTCGAAAACAACACTTCAGGGAAAATATTCAAGCACACAAGATTTCAAACAACTCAGTTTTTCATTGCTATATCTTTTAATTCTCTCGAGCTCTTAGTATATTAATACGTGCTATATTTTAAAGAGTTCATAGTTTGAGTTGTATCCTTTATTGATTGTATTGTTCGATTTGTAAGGATTAGTTGTTGGACAGTTTGGCTAGGGAACTAGGGTTTGGTGAACGTTGCTAGAGAAGTATACTTGGGAAGTATAGCTTAGAGAGCAAGTTCAGAAACAGGAGTTCAGCACGCCATTTGTCAACAGCTGGGTATTGAGGGAGATATATTGTTGTATCTTGTAATTGGCTTATTTCAGTGATCAATAATATATTCTCTTACCAAGTTGGTAAGGGACCAGGACGTAGACCATAGGGGTTAGGGGTCGAACCTGGCTAAAAGTCTCTGTGTCCTTTATTTTCTGTTATTTACTTACTGCTTGCATTTAGCTTACTGTTTCTGCACTTTACTGTACTTGTTGTCTGTGTATTCAGCATACTGTTTCTGCTTAAAACGTAATCAGTAAGCTGTTTCTGGTAATTCTTAAAATCAGTTTTAGTTATACATAGTTAGCCATTTACACCTATTCACCCCCCTCTAGGTGTGCATTTTCATTTGGTATCAGAGATTTGGTATACTAACAATTCTGTAACAGGAAAGTATTCGATCATAATGGCTGAAAACTATCCCGAAGGAAAATCTGATTTTATGCCTCTACTTCTCCATGGCACACACAACTACCACTGGTGGAAAAGCAGCATGGAAACTCACTTATCCAGAGATCCATTAGTTCTGAGAGTTGTGCAAAAAGGCCCATATGTCTTTCTTGACAAGGATGGCAAGCCAAAGGATGTTGATGATCTCACTCCGGATGAATTAATCAAACTTGGCTACAATGGAAAGGCTAGGAGTTCTCTTATGAATGGTTTGAACCAGGCTGAATATGATAAAGTATCTTCACTCAAATCAGCAAAAGAAATGTGGGATGCTTTGGAGACTTATCATGAAGGTTCGAAATCTCTAAAGAAGGTGAAACTTAGCAAGCTAATGAATGACTTTGGAAACTTCAAGCTTAATGAAGGTGAAACTATCAAGGATAGTCAAGCACGATTTCAAGTTACTATTAACTCACTGAAGAGGCTTGGAAAATCTATACCACAAGATGAAATCAATATGAAGGTCTTAAGTGCAGTACCATTTATCTACGAAGCCAAAGTTACTGCCTTGGAATCCTCACCACTTATTGATACTATGGATCACTTGGCTGTATTTGCTGAGCTAGAGCAATTTGAAAGCAAGATAAATGGAAATCAGGTGGGAAGTTCAAGTGTTAAAGCTCCAACAGAAAAGATGAAGAATATGGCTCTCCATTCTAAAAACAGCAAGCCAATTGACTCTAATGATGAATCTGATTCAGATGAGGAACTTGCACTTATTTCAAAGAAGATTAAGAGGCTGATAGAAAAGAAGAACATGATGAAAAGGGAAAGAGGTGGTTTCTACAACAACAAGAAAGGCTCAAAAGACTCAAAGGAGGAGACTTGTTTCGAATGTGGCAAGCCAGGCCATTATAAAAGGAACTGCTACAAACTAAAGTCAAAACAGCCTACTGTTTTCAAGGACAAAAAGAAATCAAAGGCTCTACTGACTTGGAGTGATGATGATTCAGATTCCAGTGATGACTCAAGTGAAGAAATGGTGAACTTAGCACTTGTTGGAATTGAAGATGAATCTACTCAAGGAAATTCAGAAGGAGTGTATGCTGAAACTGATTCTGAAGAGGATTCTAGTGAGGTAAACTCTTCTAATGATTACATTTCTTCAGATGATACATTGTTAGATTCACTAACCATGCAGGAACAAAATAGTGTTACAATTGAAGAACACATGGCACTAAAGGCTGAAATCAGCAAGCTGACTGATAAGAATGCCTATTTATCCAAAATGGTAAAAGATCTGTTGCCAAAAATGGAAGAATGGGATTCAACTTCATTCAGTAAAGCTACAGAGATCAAGGAACTCAATACTAAGAACAGACATTTAGAGGTTAATGTCAAGTTACTTGAAAAGAGAAACAAGACCTTGACTGAAGAAATCAAAGAGCTAAGGTCTGATGTCAAAACTAAAGCTAAAGCATTGGAATCATACAAAATGAAGGAATCTAGCCAAGCCGAATCCTCAAAAACTGCTGAAAAGAGAGTTCAGCAAGCTGAACTCATCAAACAGCAAGCTGAAGTGATCACTCTCCTAGAAACAGAAGTCAAAGATCTCAAGAAGGGCATGGAAACTTTTGTTCAAGGTGAAGACACTTTAAAGACAATGATGAAGAAGGCAAATGTCCCCTTAGTCAGAGAAGGTATTGGTCTAAACTTCAACAAGAAAGATAAGGTGCTCAAATATGATGGAAGGAATGGCATTCCCTACAATTATGCTATGCCTTGGAAGACATGCAACAAATGTGGTGGAAAAGGACATCTGGAAAAGAATTGTGTGGTTCAAATATATCATAAGACGAAAACAGCATACCAGAATGGATCAGGCAAACAGAAAATAGCTTACCAGAATGGACCAGACAGGAGACAAACAGCATACCAGAATACAAATAGCAGGAGACAAACAGCTTACCAACAGAATGATCAGTCCCCAAAAGTGGTCCAAATGTGGATCAAGAAATCTGATTTAAATGCTTTATATATTCTTGCTACTAACCAACCTGGACCCAAACCTATATGGGTACCAAAACATTGAGGTATTTTTGTTTGTTTTGTAGATGTGCCTTGCTACTAAGGTCAAGTCAAAGCAATGGATCTTGGACAGTGGATGCACAAGACATATGTGTGGAGACAAATCTCAGTTTATTAATCTCAAAATGAAAAAGGGTGGAAGAGTGACAATTGGGAATAGCAAAACTCTTCAAATCCTTGGTACCGGTTCTATTGGTAATAGTAATATTTCAATTGATAAAGTTCAATATGTCAAAGGTCTTTCTTATAACTTGCTGAGTGTTACTCAATTATTTGATGATGGACATCATGTTGAATTAGGCATTGATAAAGCTATTATTACCATTGGTACTAACAAATTCCCCCTAGTAGCTAGAAGGGAAGGAAATATATATGTATTAAACTTTGATATGCAGGAAACAGCATGCTGTTTGGCTGCAGTGGATAATGACCCATATATTTGGCATAGAAGATTGGGACATGCACACATGGATTTGCTCAGAAAGTTATCAAGCAAGAAACTAGTGAGAGGGCTGCCCAAGCTAAAGTATGTCAAAACAGAAGTCTGTTCAGCTTGCCAATTGGGAAAACAGCTTCGAAGTACTCACAAATCAAAGAAAATGGTATCTACTTCTAAACCCTTAGAGCTTCTGCATTTGGACTTATTTGGTCCAGAAGCTTACAAGAGTATTGGAGGTAAACAATATGGTTTTGTGATTGTAGATGATTATTCTAGATTTACATGGGTATTATTTCTTCGTACTAAAGATTGTGCTTTTGATGAGTTTAAGAAGCTAATCAAATTACTTGAGAACAAGTTGAATACAAAGCTTGTAGGTATAAGAAGTGATAGAGGAGGTGAATTTCTCAACAAAGACTTCATTGCTTATTGTGAAAAAAGAGGAATTACACATGAATTTTCTGCACCAAGGACTCCACAACAGAATGGGGTGGTAGAAAGGAAGAACAGGTCACTACAAGAAACAGCAAGGACTCTTTTGCAAGAAAGCAAGCTGCCTAGAAGTTTTTGGGCAGAAGCAGTGAATACAGCGTGCTATTTGTTGAACAGAGTCATAATCAGGCCTATTTTGAACAAAACTCCGTATGAATTGTTGAGGAAAAAGAAGCCAAACATTAGTTACTTCAAGATCTTTGGCTCAAAGTGTTTTGTGCTCAAGATAATTGATAATGATGGTAAATTCGATGCTAAGTCTTATGAAGCAATTTTTCTTGGCTATTCTTTAACTAGTAGAGCATATAGAGTTTATAATTTAAATAAACATATAGTTGAAGAATCTATTGATGTTACTTTTCAAGAACCTAACAATGATCTGCCAAGAGATGAGGAAGAATTTGCAGGTGAAACTGATAATATACAACCTCAAGTTACTGGAAGTCAGCAAGCCAAGAACACTACTGAGAATGGAAAACAGCAAGCTGGAACTTCAAGTCAGCAAGCTGAAGTGGTCAGAATAACTTCAAATGAAGAAATTGCTCAATATTCTCTACCAAAGGCTACAAGGACAGTAAAGAATCATCCTCCAGAACTTGTCATTGGAAATATATCAGATGGAATCACAACAAGAAGAGGAAAAGCAAACTTTTGTGCTTATGCTGCCTTTTTAGCTCAAGAAGAACCCAAAAATTTCAAGGAAGCATTAGAAGATGAAAACTGGATCATGGCCATGCAAGAGGAACTCAACCAATTCGAGAGATGTGATGTTTGGGAACTTGTAAAACCTCCAGAAGATGCTTCTATCATAGGAACCAAATGGGTGCTCAAGAACAAAGTGGATGAGTTTGGAACCGTCACTCGAAATAAGGCAAGGCTCGTGGCTCAAGGATATAATCAACAAGAAGGAATTGATTTTGATGAAACATATGCTCCTGTTGCTCGTTTAGAATCAATCAGAATGCTTATTGCTTATGCATGCTACAAGAAATTCAAGTTATATCAAATGGACGTAAAAAGCGCATTTCTAAATGGCGTGCTGAATGAGGAAGTCTATGTCAAACAGCCTCCTGGATTCGAACATGAGAAGTTTCATGATTATGTTTACAAGCTCAAGAAGGCATTATATGGTTTAAGGCAGGCCCCTAGAGCGTGGTATGAAAGACTTAGTAAGTTTCTTCTCAAAAATGGATTCACTCGAGGTAATATCGATCCCACATTATTTACAAAGCAAAATGGTAAAGATATTCTTGTTGTTCAAATATATGTGGATGATATTGTATTTGGTTCTACTAATGAATCTATGTGTGAGTGGTTTTCTAAGTGCATGTACGATGAATTTGACATGAGCATGATGGGGGAACTCAACTATTTCTTGGGTCTCCAAATCAAGCAAACCAATGATGGTATTTATGTGCATCAATCCAAGTATACAAAGAATCTGCTCAAAAGATTTGGTTTTGAAGATGTCAAAGCAAAAACAACTCCTATGACTCAAAACAGCAAGCTGTTTGCAGATGAGAATGGTAAGGATGTGGATGTCAAAAGGTATAGAGGTATGATTGGAAGTCTACTATATTTAACTGCCTCAAGACCTGATATCATGTATAGTGTTTGTGTTTGTGCAAGGTTTCAATCCAACCCTAAAGAGTCTCACTTAAATGCGGTTAAAAGGATTTTTAAATACTTAAGTGGTACTATCAATCTTGGTTTGTTCTATCCTATCACAAATACTTTTGATCTCGTGGGGTATAGTGATGCAGATTATGCAGGGTCTCAAACTGATAGAAAGAGTACAAGTGGTGTTTGTACATTCCTTGGACAAAGCTTGGTTTCATGGCAAAGCAAAAAGCAAGCTTCTGTGGCTCTATCAACGGCCGAAGGAGAGTATCTAGCAGCTGGTAGCTGTTGCTCTCAAATTTTATGGATGATTCAGACTCTAAGGGATTTCAATATCAAGTGTGGCAAAATTCCAATATATTGTGACAACACGAGTGCTATCAATATCTCCAAGAATCCTGTCAATCACTCAAGAACGAAGCATATTGACGTTCGTCACCATTTCTTAAGAGATAATGCATCAAAAGGGAAGATTGAGTTGGTATTTGTCTCAACTGAAGTTCAACTAGCAGATATCTTCACAAAGCCATTGGCTGAAGAAAGATTTGCAGCTATTCGAATGGAACTTGGCATGTGTACTGTGTAGTCAGCAAGCTGACAAGCACAGAATGGGTAACGTTGGCTTACCATTTGCATCTGAACTGTTTATATGCCATTACCATGATTTAATTTTTAAACTTTATTTCTCTATGCTTATTCCAGACCTGGACTAATATTCTTTTTGTTGAATTTTGATGGATTAAGGGGGAGAAATTTAGGAGAACCGTTTGGTCAAGATATTCGATTTAGATATAACTATTATGCTTGTTTATCTTGAATCTGTTTTATATCAAAATGTACTAATATGCAGGGATTTAGGGGGAGTTCTTATTTCTCCTAAATATTGTGTAATCATCAAAAAGGGGGAGATTGATACTCCTATGGTTTTGATGATCACTTTCAGCAAGCTATTTGCTTGTAGTTTGATATAAAACATGGTGTTATGATTGTACTAACTTGGTTTTGCAGGGTACATTAAGTGTACTGATTGTTTACAGAGAATATACAAACAGCAAGCTATCTGGTGCTATAACAGAAACAATCCAGCAAGCCATTTCACACTGACAGACTCAAACAGCAGACTTTCACAACTGGCAGACTCAAACAGCAAGCCATTCGCAACTGTCAGAAATCCTGAAGACAAAGATCAAGATTGTTTCTCATGGGTTTTATTTCAGGAAATATATTGTAAGATATCTTTATCATATAATACGTATACAATATATTTAGAGCTCAAATCTTTTCAAATATCTTTTATTAAAACCGTGATAAATCTTATAGGAGTTTCCGTTTTTAAAAGATATTCTTGCTAAAACCTCCTATACACGTTTTATACATACAGAACAGAAGGGTTAAACTTTTCAATCGATTCATCTCTTTCAAACTCTCTGTCAAACGTTCACAAGAACGTTGGTAAAATCTCTGTGATCATTTGAACGTTAGAAATTGATTTCTAAATCGTTCGAATAATGATTGATTGATTTTCCGAACGTTGGTTGTGAGGTTATATATAGTTTATTCTTGTGTTCATTCGAAAACAACACTTCAGGGAAAATATTCAAGCACACAAGATTTCAAACAACTCAGTTTTTCATTGCTATATCTTTTAATTCTCTCGAGCTCTTAGTATATTAATACGTGCTATATTTTAAAGAGTTCATAGTTTGAGTTGTATCCTTTATTGATTGTATTGTTCGATTTGTAAGGATTAGTTGTTGGACAGTTTGGCTAGGGAACTAGGGTTTGGTGAACGTTGCTAGAGAAGTATACTTGGGAAGTATAGCTTAGAGAGCAAGTTCAGAAACAGGAGTTCAGCACGCCATTTGTCAACAGCTGGGTATTGAGGGAGATATATTGTTGTATCTTGTAATTGGCTTATTTCAGTGATCAATAATATATTCTCTTACCAAGTTGGTAAGGGACCAGGACGTAGACCATAGGGGTTAGGGGTCGAACCTGGCTAAAAGTCTCTGTGTCCTTTATTTTCTGTTATTTACTTACTGCTTGCATTTAGCTTACTGTTTCTGCACTTTACTGTACTTGTTGTCTGTGTATTCAGCATACTGTTTCTGCTTAAAACGTAATCAGTAAGCTGTTTCTGGTAATTCTTAAAATCAGTTTTAGTTATACATAGTTAGCCATTTACACCTATTCACCCCCCTCTAGGTGTGCATTTTCAGCAGCTTGTGGCTGCGTTACAGGTGTGAGAGGCGCGGTAAAGCGCTGTTGCGCGGGTCCGTCTTGCGTGTTGGCGCCTGATGCGCAGACGTCTTCTGCGTTACTACCACGCTCCTGCGCGCTGATGGCGCCTGATGCGCTAGCGCATCATGAAATTCTGCCTCTTTTTTTTTTTTTTTGCACAGATTTTTTTTTTCCGCAATACTACTACTCTCTTTTCTTTTTTTTTTTTCACTACACTCAATTTTTTTTTCTTCATACAACGCTCAATTTTTTTTTTCCTACACTAATGCATGGGTTGCCTCCCACGAAGCGCTTCTTTAACGTCAATAGCTTGACCTCCTCAAAAATACTCCGGTAAAGGCGTAATATCCACTTTCTCGATCATAAACTCGCCACCACAAAAACTATCAAGAGTGTTAGTAGTTGTCTTTATCCTGCAGAAAGTCTCCAAACAAGCATCAGTAAAATAAAATATGTCATTAATAAGCAATAGAGAATTAAGTGCTTGTGCAGTTTTGGAAAACTTTGTGATAAAATAGCGATAAAATTCAACACCACGAAAATATTGAACTCCCTTGACATAAGGTGGAGGTTCTGGTGGTGGCTTTTCTTCACTCCTCACTTTCACTGGAGTCATTCGGACATCTTGGCTTATCACATCATTGGCTAATAAGACACTTCCATCTTCTCCCTCTTCTCGAGCTTGAAACGTATGAGCCACTTTGTATGGATCCTCAACCAGAATTTGAGAAATATCATCTTGGACAATATTTGTTATCACATCAACCTTGAAATAAGTGTTCTTGAGCAAAGAAGCCTTGTAAGTAGAGGCTAGATCGAGAGCAAATTTATCAATACATGGTAGCTTAGACACAGGTTGTGGAAGAGAAACAACAACCATCTCTGTATTGCTTTTCTTTATAGCCTCATCATCAGTCACATTGTCCTTGGTAGCAGCAACATCATTGATCTCGTCATCGGTGGCATGATCCTTCTCTTTATCAATGGCCTCATCATCAACATACATGGAGAAACTATCATATTCCTGATCGCTTATGAGATTGATAGCAGTCAGGTCCTCTTCGGATAGGATAGATGATGATGGTAAATAGTCGAGCTGCCCTGTAGTAGAAGAGTTAGCCAACTGTGCAATTTGAGATTCAATCGCCAAACTTTGAGTTTCTAATTCTTTGATCGCCTCGGCTTGTTCTTCAGAACTCTTTAGCAATTTATTCAAGATATCCCATATCTCATTTGTCTGATCAGCTTGCACATCTACACTGAGTTGAGAAACATGTAGATCTTCTTGTAGAGGAGGATATTGATATTCTTGCTATGGCGGCTGCTCATATGACTGATAATATTGTTGCTCAAACTGTTGCTGATTATGATATGAAAAATTTTGAGCACCATTGTCCTGGTAGTAGAAATCTGGCTGATTCACACATTCTTGATCAAAAGTGTTTGAATACTAATTGTACCCATATCCTTCTTCAAAAGAATTCATTTGTCCCAACTGAGCACTCTGAGAATTATAGACATTGTAAGAGCATTCAAAACCATAGTGACCCTGCACACCGCAAATTTGACAGAAGTTCTAAGTTTTAGGGGCCACTTGTGACATCTCATTGATACTCATTGGACGCATAGTGGGCTCTGTAGTCTTCGACATGGCAATCTCTCGAGTATGTGCCTCTACTAGGGAAGATAAGAGTGCAACTCCTTGTGCAAAAGTATCAACTTCACCCATTGCAAACCTGTAGACACTCAACAAAGCCAAGAAAACGCAGTAAAATTTGCCTCAATTGGAACAAAGGTTCCAACGAGACAATGGAAACAATGGAAACAACTAAATTAAAATCAACAAAAACTCGCTGTCTCCCCGGCAGTGGCGCCAAAAAAACTTGATGTGTTAAATTACGTCTAACCGCAAGCGCACGGTATCAATTGTAGTAGATACTAGCAAATACGGGTCGATTCCTCAAGGAGACAGTTTCATTTTCAATTCAACTATTATCAATTGTTTCTAGTCACAAACGATTATTTGAGAATTTTATTAACTAATAAAACAAATTTACCAAAGGTTTTAAATCAATTAATTAAGGGATCTAGGGCAATTCAGGTTCACCATGTTTACACCAAACAAATCACAAAAGTATAGCTTTTCAATGGGATAAAGTAATTAAAGCAATGGTTAATCTTTTTCAAGCATTAACACTCTCAGAATATCTAATGATGCTCTCACACTCACCTTCAATTCCGCTAATTGTATGTAAGTCTCTAGTAGTAAAATCTTTCGATCTATTACTCCTATTGCAATCGATTAATCCATGATATTGCGCAATTACACAAATTAAGAATTATAACATATCAATCAGAATTACTCTTTACCCATCAATCTACTAATCAAATTAAGCCCAAATCATGGTGCAAACATGGCTCCCCTTAATACCCTAGAATTAAACTACTCACTCATTCTAGAAGTAAAAGCAATAAGAATAATGAAAGAAGCCATATAAAACATATAATAATAAAACAAGAGAATAAAGAATACCTTAAACTTTGTATTAACGAAGAACAATGAAGATCCAAATTAAACCAAGTGCTTACAAAGGAAGAGATGAAGAGAGCAAAGAATAAGAACCCTAGCTTCTGTAAAAACGTCTGTATGTCTCTCTCCCTCTCTCTCACATTCTCTCTTTCTTTTATAATAAAACTCCTTAATAAAATCTGATCTCTAACTTCTAATAAAAGTATTTTTAATATCCTAATCAATTTACAAAAAGATATCCATAATTGAATAGGATTTTCTTGTAAAATTCGTCACTTCTTTTTCTCCTCTGTTTCTGGGCTCTTCCAGTTGGTTTTTGCTTACTGGACCACCTCTGAATTAAAGAAAATTCCACAAGCTTCGCGTGGACAGTAAGATCGTCAAATTCTGACTTCTAGAACTCAAGATATGGCCCAAACAGTGCAGGCAGCCCGTGTAGCCCAATAATACGAATTTTCTCCTATTTTATCTCCAAAATAGCTCTTTTTGCTCCAAATCCTTCCAAGTCATGAATTCTTTATTTCCTAAAATAAAACAATAAAATCTATTAAATAAATATCCAAATCAGTGTAAAACACAATAAATACGAGAATAAAATCATCTAATATATATATAAAAATATATTCTATCAGAGTAATAAGGGTGATAAAGATGAGAAGAAGGAAAAGGACAGCAAGGATAAGAAAGGTGATGATGATCAAGGCAAAGTGTATGAGAGGAAGAATGGAAAATAGCAAGCCCTAGGCATTGCTAGCAGTAAACTCACCAGAACACAAGACTCTAAGTCTAGGGTGAATGCTGTTAGTAATGACCTACCAAAATCTGAATCAATGGCTTCTGCAACTGTTTTGCCACCTCAAGAAGAGAAGAAGATTCAAATCAGGAAACCAGGTGTATGTTTCCAAAAGTAAACTACTAATGGAGTACTACAATGGTCTACAAGCAAGGGTCATAAGTTTTAGCCAAACAATCAAGTGAAAAGGTTTAAATTCAAGCATGGTGCTAGGAGAGTGAAGCCATCTAAGTCAAGGGCCCTAACAATCATTCCAAGATTGAAACTCCAACCACTGGATAAAGATTTTGATGAAGACCAACTGCAATTTCTAAGAGCTCAAAGAATCTACTCTGCTGCAATTGTGAATGATTGCCTTGAGATCAAGTACACTGATGGGAGATAGAGGAAATTCAAACAAGGGGGTAGTCAAAATTGGGGCAAGTTATATGAGATAAAAAGAATCATTGCACCGTTGGATTCTGAAGACAAAGTGGAGAGAGTATGGAAGCTAGAGTTGATTGACTTTGTGAAGATGAAGAGAGATCATGATGAAGAAATAAGAAAGGGGTGTCTTGAGAAATGGCTAGAAAGGGAGAAGGAAATGATAGACTGGAAGCTGAAGCAGAAAAGCTAAGGGCAAAAGGATTGTGTAGAGTTCAATTCAATCCCTATGTGGTGAAGTATAGGATAAGAAATGGAGATAATGTTAATATAAGAATGAACCTACTCAGTCACTATCCTGCCAACATTTTAAAACCAGTACTTGAAGATTTCAAGAACTCAATTCTTCTTGAAGAACTGGATGCTATGGCAGAGATCATAAGGGCCATGGATGAGAATGCAAGAAAGGAGAAAGAAAGGAAACATAAAGCATATGATGATCTACAAGCCAAAACAATGGAGATAGAATCAAATGAGAATGGCTAGTATTTCACCATATTGTGTAAGATTACTCAACTTGTAATTCTATTCATGTTCTCAATAAAATTTCATACCTGTACTTTTCAAGTCTTATCTTTATGTATGTTAGGCTTGTTATCAGACATGAAATTGTGACTAAGGGTCTTACTCACAATTTGGGGGAGATTGTTAGTCACAGAGGCATGCCTGTATACATCTAATAACAACCCTAATTGTTTGTAATGCTTTGCATTACTTACATGACCTCTTAACTGAGGGAACCTCTAGTTGTAGAGTTTCTACTTGTAATAGGCATCAATTTCTGTCTGTGTAATTGTACTTAAAAGTCAGAGAATAATGCTTGAAAGAAGTTCCAAGGTTCATGCCTGAAGCTTGAAGAACAAGGCTAACAAAATAAACACAGTTATATTTTGGAGAATGAAAATCTGCCTATGTACCAATTCGAGAAGTATGTTTGTTATATTCGAGAAGTCTAGCATTCGACAAGTCAAGGATTCGATATCTGTAAATACACTATTCGATATCTCTGAATACACTGTTCGATATCTCATTCGATATCTCAGAGATTCGATATGTCTATTACTCTATTTGAGAACTCAAGAAGTGAACAAGTCAAAGTGGTATTCGAGTTCTCAAAGAGTCAACAAGTCAAAGTTCCATTCGATATCTCAAGGACTCAAAAAGCTATTCGACATCTTAGGGATTCGACAAGTCAAGTGTTCCATTCGACAGCTCAAGGATTCCTGGAGAAAAGAGTTTTTCGAGAAGTGATTCGATATGTCAAATATACAGTATTCGAGAACTCAGAGTTATCTAATCCTAGTTCTCGAATCAATCACTTAGCCATTTCTCGAATATATTCTTGGAGACAAACTACTGGAGAAATTGTACAAGTCAGAAACCTGCAGCAAGCCAAAGCACTTTATGGACCACAATTTGTAACGTGCTTTGGAAAGCCTACAAAGAAGCTTGGAGAGATGTAGAAGAGACAAAGAACTAAAGAAGTGGATCTGAACAGAACTTTACAAAGTCAAATTTGTAGTCGTTTGGATGCTTACTCAAAAAGGATAGACACACTGGAAAGTAAACTTGTTTAGCTACCTTATTTGTAGTAAGTAGGTTGTATTCATGTTCTATAAGAATACAACCTCACTGCTTTTAGAGATTAAGTTTTTAGAAAGTTTTTCACATACATTGTAAGAGCACATCTCTCTGAGAAAAACGAAGCTGAGAATACTATCATTTGTATTCACAGATTGTAGCAAATCTTTATCTAATAAAATATTAGATTAAAGTGATATCGTGTCTTGTGTTGTTCATTATCCGCACCTACACATCTGCACACACAAACTCATATCTTGCCACACAGATTCAAGAACAATAAAAGTTCAAGAATCCATTCACCCCCTCTGTATTCTTTAGTCGTATTCAATACTCAACAAGTGGTATCAGAGCAGGCTGTTGATCAAAACAGAAAACGATCATGAGTTCGAATACACCAAAGACAACAGGAACGGTGAAGGTCCCTAAGTTTGATAAAGAGATTTTCAATCTCTGGAAGATAAAAATGATGTTATTCATCAAAGCTTCTCGAACATCTAAACTATCACGGGTTTGATTGAGAAAAATTCCCAAATTAAATAATTCATTGAGACAGTAACCTTAATCGCCAAGTCTGCTGTCAGGAGAATATTCATTGGTTGACAGTATGAGTTCCCGCCAATGTTGCTGTCGGGAATCCAAATTTGCTGTCAAGCTGTGAGAATGTTGTTGTCTCATGCTTCAGCCAATGTTGTTGTCAGATATAGCTTGTTGTCGTGACTTGCAACACGCTGTCTTCTTGTAACCTTACTGTCAATGCTGTGACAGTAACATTTATTCTTGCTGTCTTCTTGATGTATACCTTGAGCCTTGAACAAATGCATGAACTTCTTATAAGATATTCAATTATTACATGACAACAATTTATTTGATTACATAACACACTTTGGTTATGACAGTATGTTCTACTTAGTGAAAAACAAGTACAGGGAAATCTAGTTAAGTTATCTCTATGCTATCACCCATATATCCCAACACTCGGGGTGATCAAATAAATACCATACTCGACCCATATTTTAGCGGGGCAAAAATTTAATTCCCATCACTGTCCCATACCCCATTTAAGCGGGTGGCGACCCCATTTGGGGTGAGTTAGGGGTGGCTACTTTTTCCGCCCCATCGAAAAACCTATTTGTTTGGTTGAGATAAGTGAGAAAATTATAATTCTCTCAAATACTTGGTTGGAGGAGGTATGATTTAATTCCCTCTCACAAATCATTTTTTATTGATTTAATCTTTTCACCACAATTTCTTGTAAAACAGATATATGATTAGAAATTTTAAAGGATGATAGTTAGTTATTCCTTAAAAAAAACATGGGATAGATAATTTAAAAGATTAAATATTTTAAAGAATTATAGTCTAATTCTAAACTTAAAATTTCAAAATAAACATGAAATAGGATAATTTAAAGAATTACTCTTTCCGTCTCACCCATTTGTTAACATTTCAAAATAGGATGTTTGGCACGTATTTTAAGGTAAATTTTAAGGATGGTTACTTTATTTTTGAAATTTTCTTTTTTTGTATAAAAATAGAACAATCCTATTTTTATACGAAAAATGAAAATTTTAAAAATAAGTTATGGAACTATCCTTAAAATTCACCTTAAAATGCATGCCAGAAAGTGACAAAAAATGTTAAGAATTGGGTGGGACGGAGGGAGTTTAATTTAAATAATTACAATGATCGATATATTATACCCAAATAATTATCCCCGAATTATAATCTCTCGAAATAAACATGACCTGATGTCTTTAAAGTTAGCCATCTTAATTATCTAATTACTTTTTAGAGGTCTATTCTATTTAAATTTTATTTTATTTTATAAAATTCGGTTAGTGATTTTTAATAAAGATTTTAAATATCCACGTTATTTAATTAAAATTTAAAATTATTTTTTAAAATTTTGTTAGTATTTAATTGGATTTTTACATATATACTAATGGACAAATTCAGATTTTATGAAATTGTGAATTTTATAGTACTATCTTGTAACCAGATGCACGAATTTTTTTTGATATGTAATAAATTTTATTTTATTTTACAATTATATTTTCTTATAATCAATTATTTCAATAATTTATTTTAAATTTAAAATTAATAATTTAGTATAATTTAATTAATGATATGCATGTTTTAAAAATTATTTTAATAAATTTTAAAATAAATATGTCATTGATGGAATTCAAACTTTGAAATTTAATAAATTAATTTAATCATATAATATATCTAATCATTATATCTAACGAATCTGATTTTTTATTAAAAATCTAGCGGCCTTTATTCGTTATAAACATATTTTTATTATATTTTGTTAGTGAATAGATTATATGGTGTGATATTTTTGGATATATATTAACTATTGTAAAATTATGTTCAAAATTAAAAGTTAATAAGTTTTAATTAGAAAAGAAATATTAGTGATTGGAAGATACAAAATTTTAGGTGTTCATAAAAAGGAGTATCATCAACTAAAAGTAAACAGCTTTTAATTAATAAAGGCAATCGGTTAATTATCGTAAATTATATTATTTCATTATTGATATGGGCTAAAAATAAGCCCTAAAGACACATTTAATGTAGCATTAATTAGACCTAATATGGTCCAAACGTGGGGCCCACCAGATGTGCCCAAACCCTATTTATGATATTAATTTTGTAATTAATATTAAGGGTAATAACCAGCTCAGCAATAAGAGTCAGATAAGGATATTACTCCTACCAAGGTTAGCCTCCAAGGCACAGAATTCGATATGGGAACTGACTCTTACAAGGAAGGAGTCTAGAACCTTCCTTAAGGCGGTGACTTGCTCACCAAGTCACCTAATTCTACTACGATTCTAAGGCTTCTCAGCCTATATAAAGGGCCTGACCCCTCATTCTCAGAACTACATCTTGGCTTGATTCTCAATAACGAGATACGTAGGTACTCTATGAGGACTGATTAGTCTCGAAACACGGAAACAACCATTAAAACTCGAAGCTCAACCACCCTTAACATTAAATACACACAAACCCTAACCGCAATTCGGTAACCTGATTTTTACTCCACAACATTTGGCGCCGTCTGTGGGAAAACAACATCAACCATGGTAACCACACGAAGAACAGTACCGACCTCTATTGAGGCCCTACCTCTAAATTCTGCTCCGCCCGCCACTGAACAATTACCCCCAACAACAAGGGCGATCACTCAACATTAAATTTCTCAACCTCCAGGGACGAATCCTCATGTTGAGGGAACATTACCTGTGGTACTCCACCCAAGCCAAGAAACCAACTCTCTTCAGATGATGGTTTCTGCTCTGGTTAATCCTAACCGCCCGTTACCACCAGGGGTACAGATCCATACTACGGATCTCCCCATGAATACCAACCCGATGTATGGTCTGCCTAACTACCCTCCAATTACTCAAGGTATTGGACCAAGTGGTCATGCCTTGCAGATCCGAGATCGAGAGTATGATGACTACTCCGGCCCCTATACTGATGATTCATCGTCTGATGATGATGATCGTGATGAAGCCCCATGGAGGCGACGTGCTAGCAAAAAACCTCGAACAAGGACTCAAACTATCCATGATGGACCCCCTTTAACAACTACTGAAAGGATTAAGGCTCATTAGGCCGAGATCTTAAAGTTGAAGGACGATATGGCGAGGGAACAAGCTAGGTTGAATCAAACTCAACCTCTAGAAGGATTCCAATTATAGACTTGGAGAGATCCTCAAGAAGACAGAGAAGGACTGACGCCCCAACCGAAAGAACAGCAAGGGTGGAAACCCCCAGACAAAGGATTTGATGCCACTTGGGGATCCTGATGATCCCACACCCCCGTTCACCGAGGAGGTGATGAATGCTCACATCTCTAGGAAGTTTAAGATGCCGACAATCAAGGTTTATGATGGAACGGGTGATCCCGCAAATCATGTCAGGACATTTTCGAACGCACTGCTGTTGTAGCCTGCAAGTGATGCCTTAAAGTGCAGGGCGTTCCCTCAAACCCTATCGGGCATGGCTCAAAGATGGTATAGCCGGTTACCTGCAAACTCAATTGTCTCTTTTAAGGAGTTAAGTGCTGCTTTTGTTAGTCAGTTTATCAGGGGAAGAGTTCATGAGAAAAGCTCTGCATCCCTCATGTACGTGGTGCAAGGGAATAATGAAAATTTGAGAGACTACCTCAAGAGGTTCACTAAGGAGACATTGAACATCACTGATTTGGAGAATAAGGTGGCCATGGTAGCCCTGGAACACGGAACCACTGACCTATTGTTTAAAAGGTCATTAGCAAAGCATCCTCATGAGAATATGGCTGAACTCCAACGAAGGGCTGACAAGTATATTAAAGCTGAGGATAGCATGAAGAAAGAAGCCATACACTAGTACAAAATTGATCTTTTACGTCGCCTCTTATACGTCGGTTGTTGCCAAAGGCGACGTATAAAGCAGTTATATACGTCGGTTGTTGCCAAAGGCGACGTATAAGGTCATATTATACGTCGGTTCAAGAAAAAGCCGACGTATAAGGTCATATTATACGTCGGTTAAGGAAAAGGCGACGTATATAATGCTACTTTATACGTTGGTTGAGTAAAAGGTGACGTATATAATGCTACTTTATACGTCGGTTGAGTAAAAGGCGACGTATATAATGCTACTTTATACGTCGGTTGAGTAAAAGGCGACGTATATAATGCTACTTTATACGTCGGTTGAGAAAAGGCGACGAATATAATGCTTCCTTATACGTCGGTTGAGAAAAGGCGACGTATATAATGCTACTTTATACGTCGGTTCAGGAGAAAGCCGACGTATAAAAGTGGGTGCTGTGACGTGTCACATTATTATTGGATAATGTGAGAGCACGCGGATTGTACTTCTTTAAAGATCAGAATCGCCGTTGGATGAATCAGGAATTATCACAGCCGTCTATTCCTAAAATATACTTATATACTATTATCTGATTTTTATTTCAGTCTATCTCTCTCTCACTCGTCGTTTCTCTCTTTTCTCTCTCGAGCTCTGAACGGCGATCTCGATTCACCGACTAGTTCTTTGCTGTTCCGTGCTAAAAATCGATCGGAATGATCATAATCAGATGCTACACATCTTATTCAATCCTTTTATCACTAGTTGATTAATCGATTTATAAAGATTAATCGGGTTTGGGTAAAATCGAATTGATTTCGATCGGAAAACTTCAATCGCCTCAATCGGTTGTTAAGTTTAGATCAGAATAAACATATATATACATATATACACACACTTACACCTTCGATTTCAGTGGAAGATTCACTTAAATCAAAATCCCCAATTTTGATTTCGAAATCTAATTTTATTTTCGAATGTTTTTTCAGGGATGATGAAAGATGACATCTCTGGCCCTCTCCCCTTGCTGCCTGCATTGTTGTGTCGAGTTCGGTGTTCTATTTGTTTTATTAGGGTATGAATTTTAGTTAAAGTTTTGATTTTTATGTGTGTTTGGTAATGATTGATATGTGTAGTTTGTTATTAATTGGGGCTTTAGTATGATTTTTTATTTTAGTTGTTTGCTCTGGTCTTTTACTGTTTTTGTATGGTGTTTATTGGTAGTTTTTGTGTTAATTATGAGAATTACTTTACATGATTTTTGCAGAATTTAGAAAATTTGTAATCTTGATTGTGATAGGTTTTTTGAAGTTTGAGAATTTGATCCTTGTATGACATGTTTTATGATAACCTTTCACTCCTTTATAATTTGAATAACATGTGTTCTTTAATGGGCTATGTTGTTTTCTATCGAAAAATGCTTTTATCTACTCGAATCCTTGTTCAGGTTGTTTAGGTTACGAAATTGGTTACAGGGAAATCTTGTATTGGGTTAATCTTGTACATTGAGTAGATGACAAACAAACATCTAAAAGTTTTTCCCTGCTTAAATATTGAGACTGTAGAGAGAAACGCTTAATGCATAGTTATACATTGTGGCACCTTTGTGTCTTGTTAACTGCTTAAAGTCAAGGCTGCTCATATAAGCCAAAAACATTACAGCCAACTGTTGAACTGAGTAATTGACTTGTCCAAGAATAAGGAAATTGAATTAGAGTATTACATTATGAAGCCAACCTACTTCTTTACTTCCCAAGTTGGTTGTGTATTCAACTTACGACGCTGTAGACTAACTTGGGCCTGTGTTAAATATGAATAGTCTACAGTAAATAGTTAAGTTTTTTGCATGGGCCAACTCAATATTTTGAAATGGATCATTCTGTATTATTGAGCTTATATATAGTTTCATCTTGGCCAAGAGAATAGTTATCCAAACTTTCATATCAATGATTCAGCAGTTAGCACAAGTACTTTCTGTATCAATTCTTGATGGTTAAGTCGAACTTTGTTTGGTAATGGGAACCTGTAATTGAATATCATCCTTAAACTTATTACTTTCATTACTTCAACAGTACGTAGGAGGTGTGTACTGATCACTACTTACTTCAACAGTAAGTAGTGACTAAGGTATGAACTTATTTCCTTTCAATCAAATTATAACGTTAAGAAAAACAAATCATAGCAAACAATACAGGGGATGTCTCTAATCATCAAATTTAAGATTAGTGGCAACGACAATTTTATCAAAGTTTAAAGTAGTCACCAGATGGAAATCACAAGTTTTTTTTACCTGTATTGACACGACCTTCCTTGTTTCCATCACTTCAACAGTAGGAAATAATTATGTGTTATTGTTATCTAAAATCAGCCATATTTCCCTCTGGATTAGGCAAGCACTGTACTTCCAGCAATTTCTGAACGTAATTTATTATTGGTTGGTCTCTAATCTTATGCAGCTCAAACCAAAGAGAATAAGAGATCTGCAAAGCTACTCAAATGACAACAATGATAGTCTGAGCCCTGTTTCTGTTCTTGAAGTTCCCATTTCATGTGGGAGTAACATTTTCAGCTCTACGGATTATACCTCAGGTAAGTGAATACAGATCATTAAATTGGAATGGTTGATTGTTGATTTCAGATTCCAAATAACTAAGTTTTTATGCAGTTCCTATGATGAAGTGAGAACTGTTATGTCTTTTAACAAATTGAGTTATAACTTATTCGTTTAGCTGATTTCTCTAATTACAGCATATAAACATCATGATGGCTTTAAGTACTGATCATTACTTAAACTTACTATCATCCTTAAATTTGATTGAAAGGAAATAAGTTCATACCTTAATCACTACTTTTATTACTTTCATGTCGGGTGAATTTTATATGTACTGATCGATACACACACGTGTATATACTACAGATGTACGTAGGAGGTGTGTTTCTGATTGAGTTGGTGGTGGTCAGCCTTGTCATTGGGATCAAAGAACTGGCAAATGGACTGATAAAAGATTGCTGGGCTGCAGTTCCAAGGAAATGACACAGCTTTGTTGAAGATAACCACAATCAGACAGCAAATATCTTATGGACTACTTATTTTACTTTCTTTTTATATTTCATGTTTCTGGTGAACTTCCAGCTAGTACTTGGTACTTCATTGCTCCATCTCATTTCTGGTTGAACTGTCTTGCAATATTATTTAAATTAAATTATAGGATTGTAAATAAGAAACTGTAAATGAAACTGTAAATTCTGCTTCTATTTTTGTTTATTTATTCATTTTTCCTTATTCTGCTTCACACACATTTTTTCCTTATTTTGCTGGGTTATATCATTGACTGAGTTGACTCGGTCCTGAGTTATTTTAGTTACAATAACGAACTAATAACGTGAACTAAAATCTGGCAAAAAAAAATAAATAAATAACGTGAACTAAAATATTTTTTTTTTGATTTTTTTGGACCTTATACGTCGGTTGTTTAGAAGAACTGACGTAAAAGATAACAATATACGTCGGTTGTTTAGAAGAACCGACGCAAAAGATAACAATATACGTCGGTTGTTTAGAAGAACCGATGTAAAAGATAACAATATACGTCGGTTGTTTAGAAGAACCGATGTAAAAGATAACAATATACGTCGGTTGTTTAGAAGAACTGACGTAAAAGATAACAATATACGTCGGTTGTTTAGAAGAATCGACGTAAAAGATAACAATATACGTCGCCTTTTTAACCGACGTAAAAGACTCTGACCTTATACGTCGCCAGCCCATACGTCGCCATTTAACCGACGTATAAGGCCTATTTAACCGACGTATAAGGTCATTTTTCTACTAGTGATAGTAGGTGGAGGAGGAGGTAACAACGACTCCAAGAAGCGAAAGTAAGACCAGGAGTATGATGACCAGGAGTATGATGCTAGGGACAAGTATCCCCGAACTAGCGAGGACTCCGACTCTCCCCCTAAGAAGAACCAAGGACCAAGGTTCACTAAGTATGCAAGGTTGAATACTCCTAGGAGTCGAATCTTATTGGACATTGAGAAGGATAAGGATTTCTGATGGCCGAAATCACTCAGGGGTAATCCCGAAAAGAGAAACAAGAATCAGTATTGCAGATTCCACAGAGATGTGGGGCATGACACTGACGATCGCAAGCAACTCAAAGATGAGATTGAGTTTTTGATCCGAAGAGGGAAACTGAGCCACTTCACTAAGGGTGAAGATCGTGGTAATCAAATTAGAGATTATAAAAGCGATGACGATCAAGATCATAACCCACAGCCCCGAGGGCCAGTAATCAACATGATCTCAGGAGGCCCGACTGCGGCCGGCACAACAAGGAATTCTCGGAAGGTTTATGCCAAAGAAGTGATGCACATCGTGGGAGAGGCCCCGAAGTGTGGAAAAACTGAAGTAATGATTGGTTTCGATGACTCAGACTTGGAAGGGGTGAAGTTCCCCCATGACGACCCGTTGGTCATAACTTCTGTGATTGGAAACTCAGAGGTGAAGCGAGTCTTGATAGGCAATGGAGCTTCCGTTGACATTCTGTTTCATGATGCATTTGTGAAGATGGGGTACAATGATTCTCAGTTGACTCCTAATAACATGCCTATATATGGATTTAATGGAGTAGAATCCAAAGTTGAAGGGACTATTCAATTGCCTGTAACTATTGGACAGGAGCCCAATGAGGCCACTCAGATGTTGAACTTCATGGTAATCAAGGTGGTTTCAACGTACAACGCTATCCTCGGAAGGACTGGACTTCATGCATTCAAGGCTATTGCCTCAACTTATCATATGAAGATCAAGTTCCTAACTAGGAATGGTGTTGGAGAACATAAAGGCGATCAAAAGATGGCACGAAGCTGTTATGTATCATCATTAAGGCCTGATGGAGTCGGGGGGCAGGTCCTTCCAATTGAAGACATGAATGTCCATAATGGTAAGGAACACCGAGAAAGGCCAGGAAAGGACATCACACAGAAGCCTCGGACAGCCATTGAGGCTAAGGCGTTAACTGACTTTGTGGTTGAATGTACCATTGGAAACCAAGAAGTCGGAGGGCAGGAGATAGTACCCCAAGCAGGAAGTGAACCTCAAAATAAGAATGAGGAGAATAGAAGGAGTGGTGGGCGCTCTATTTTGATGGAGCATCAAAAATAAAAACAAGTGGTGCAAGCCTAGTCTTGCAAAGACTAGGATAGTAGAAGTAGAAATAAGGTTCATTGAAACCATTGTAGAGCATGTCGCTCCGAGTAGGATAGTAGTACTCTATTTAAGGGTTGAACCCACTTCAAGTTATTAATGCAAGTTTGTTTTCCATTCATTAATTATGTGATTTTATTTATGTACGAAGCACCTGATGTGTGTAAGTCAAAGATGACCCAAGTACCAAAAATAAGAGAATACGCGAAGGGAAACAAACAAATGCATAAATAAAAACCCTTGAAGGGCAAGTTGACAGCATTCTTACAAGTGAACAGTGATGTGTTTGCTTGGACAGCAGCTGATATGCCAGGATTTGATCCCCAACTTATAACTCATAGGTTAAATGTCGATCCCAAACGAAGCTAATAAAGCAGAAGAAGTTGAATTTTGCTCCTGAGAGGCGAGAGGCCATTAATCAAGAAGTTGACAAGCTCTTGGAAGCTGGTTTTATTGAAGAAATTCAGTTCCCCGAATGGTTGGCTAACCCTATGATGGTCAAGAAGACTAATGGGAAGTGGAGGATGTTGATAGACTTCACTGATTTGAATGACGCCTTTCCGAAGGATTGTTTCCCACTGCCAAGGATAGATACATTGATAGATGCCACAGCTGGACATGAGATGTTGAGCTTCATGGATGGGTTCAGTGACTACAATCAGATTAAGATGCACAAGGATGACATTCCAAAGATATTCACCCATCTGATTGGAAAAAACCATGGAGGTCTATGTTGATGATATGTTGGTCAAGAGCCTATTCACGGTAGACCACATTAAGCACCTCAGAGAGGCATTCGAAGTGCTAAGGCACCACTAGATGATGTTGAATCCAGCCAAGTGTGCTTTTGGCGTTGGATCGGGAAAGTTTGTGGGTCTGATGGTTTCGAAAAGAGGCATAGAGACCAACCTTGATAAGATCAAAGCGATTTTGGATAAGGAACCACCCCGCTCTATACGGGACGTACAGAAGTTAACGGGACAAGTTGTAGCCTTGGGGAGATTTATCTCCAAGTTTGGTGACAAATGCTTGCCTTTCTTTCAGGAACTGAAGAAGGTGAAAAATTTTGAGTGGACTCCTGAGAGCCAAGAGGCCTTTGAACAGTTGAAGAAGTACATGGCTGAAGCCCCGTTGTTGGCCAAACCTAGTCCTGGGGAAATTCTTTATCTATACCTGGCGGTATCTGAACAAGCATTGAGTGTCGTCCTCGTTCGAGAAAAAAAAAGGTTCAGAAACCCATCTACTACGTGAGCAAGGTGTTGCATGGGGCTGAGTTGAATTACTCAACCATTGAAGATAACAGCCTCGAGGAAGCTACCAGACCAGTAATTGAGGAACATATTACATGGCCCGAAGGCCAGTGGAAGGTTGATTAAGTGAGCAATTGAAATTGGAGAATTTGACATCACGTATAATCCTCGAACAACCATCAAGGCTCAGGAATTAGCTGACTTCGTGGTTGAATGTACCATTGACAACCAAGAAATTGGGGGGCAGGATATAGTAACCACCCCTGGGAGTGAAGAAAAAGATGAGGAGCTTGTACCTGATCAAAAGGAATATTGGGTGCTCTATTTTGATGGAGCATCAAAAACAAAATCTAGCGGCGCAGGTTTAGTCTTGCAAAGCCCCGATGGGTTCACAGTTGAGTATGCTTTGAAGTTGGATTTCCGACAACCAATAACGAAGTTGAGTATGAAGCCTTGATAGCCGGGTTGGGCTTGGCTAGAATCATGAGGGTCAAGAATCTCAAAGTTTGTGGGGATTCAAGACTAGTAGTATCGCAAGTGAATGGTGAATTTGAGGCCAAGCATGAAACTATGGCAAAGTATTTGCGAGTTGTGAAAGCTGTTACGACTCAGTTTGATGAGTGCTATGTGGAGCATATTCCAAGAAATGAGAACGTTAAGGCCGATGCCCTGTCTAAATTCGCTTCTTCTGAGATAGAGAATTATGCAGGGAGTGGTTACTTTCAGGTCTTGAAGGCCCCGACCATCAACTCTAAGTTGGTAGCACCGATTGATGAAGGAAGTTGAAGGATAGACCCTATCAAAGCTCATCTTGAGACTGGTTGGCTCCCTGATAATGCCTTGAAGGCACATAAACTGTTAGTGAGAGAGTGTTGAGATAAGAGGTCCTTTGTCATTCCATACTTAAAATCTTGAATCTCAAATCCCGACACAAAAATTAAGCCTTGATGGCCAACAAGGCCGTCTACCTCCAATCGAGCTTGTCATTTGAGTTTAAGGGCTTAAATCAAGAGTCATTAGTCAAGTTGAAACCTAAGCAAGGTTATATGAGTATAAGAATAAGGTTGGAATCCTAGAGTCAAGATAGAGGAGTGACAACTAGCCAAGGCACACCAGACTTGAAGTCAAGTGCTGAGTGGTAAATGAACTTCTTGAACGATCAACCGAGAAGCAAGACCTCCATCACACGAAGTAAGGGGGCAAGAACTAAAAAGCTTCACCACAAGATCCACATCTTAAAATGAGAATGAAGGGTTGGTTATAACCGACAACCATAAATGGATTCAATGTTTAAAACCAAGGATTCAACAAGCGAGTTAAGGCCCAGAAGGTCACGAAAGTTATGAAAGCCAATTTGAAGTCAAGGATGTCTGTTTGGTCATCGACTTTAAATAATGACATTCGACGTTCGAATACTGACATTGAGGTCCAAATATCGACGTTCGAATATTGACGTTGAAGTTCAAGGACCGAGAAAAGGTCGACCAAGCTCCGAGGGCCGGCCAATCGAGCTCCCGAGGAGGCCTCCGACCGACCGACCACCGGCCGACTGACCTCCCGGGGGAGCTTCGGCCGACTGATGGCGATCATCGGTACGAGATTTCAAGATTTGATGTCGAAAACGGTCGACCGAAACACGGCCGATTGAGGCACCAGCGGCCGACTGACATTGATAGTCAGCACGAGGTTTCGCCCAGCCGACCGAGAACCGGTCGACCGGGCTCCAACGGAAGGCTCCGGCCGACTGACATTGATAGTCAACACGAGGTTTCGCCCAGCCGACCGAGAACCGGCCGACCGGGCTCCAACGGAAGGCTCCGGCCGACTGACATTGATAGTCAGCACGAGGTTTCGCCTAGCCTACCGAGAACCAGCCGACCGGGCTCCAACGGAAGGCTCCGGCCGACCGACATCGGTCATCGGGTCGAGATTTTGCTTCGATCGACTGAAAAAAAAAATAAATTTTGCCGACCGGCTCACCGGGGGCGTTTTGGCCGACCGACGTTGGTTGTTGGTATGAGAAAAATTTTGGCCGACCAGCTCACCGGGGGCGTTTTGGCTGACCGACGTCGGTTGTCGGTATGAGGTTTCGGTTCGGCCGACTGATAGTGGTGGTCGAGTCGAGTTTTCACATTTTTGTTTTTGTTTCTCCGTCTTGATGACCAAGATCACTATGGAGATTGTTTTGAACAAGATAACCAAGCGAAGGCTGAAATTGAAATTAACACCGTTTAGTGTCGTTTAGCGCCGTTTAGTGTCGTTTTCTGCCGTTTAACGTCGTTTAACATCGTTTAAACGTCGTTTAAGGCTGTTTAGCACTGTTTAGTGTCGTTTAGCGCCGTTTAGTGCCGTTTTCTGCCATTTAACGTCGTTTAACATCGTTTAAACGTCGTTTAAGGCTGTTTAGCACTGTTTAATGTCGTTTAGCACCGTTTAGTGCCGTTTTCTTCCGTTTAACGTCGTTTAACATCGTTTAAACGTTATTTTAGGTTGTTTAGCACCATTTAGTGTCGTTTAGCGCCGTTTTATGCCGTTCAACGTCGTTTAACATCGTTAAAGGCTGTTTAGCACCGTTTAGTGTTGTTTAGCGCCGTTTAGTGCCGTTTTATGCCGTTTAACGTTATTTAAACTTTGTATAAACATCGTTAAGGCTGATTAGTGCCGATTAGCATTGAATTAACATTGTCGTAAATGCGTCGGTCGCTCCACGATTTACATCAAGATAATACTCGTGAAACACTAGTGTACGAAGATGAACCCTGACCCGAGTCTTGGAAAGTATTGTTAAAACTTCAAGGAAAACCTGATCAGTTTTCCTAGAAGTTGGGGGGCAAATGATATGGTCTAAAAATAAGCCCTAAAGACATATTTAATGTAGCATTAATTAGACCTAATATGGTCCAAACGTGGGGCCCACCAGATGGGTCCAAACCATATTTATGATATTAATTTCGTAATTAATATTAAGGGTAACAACCAGCTCAGCAATAAGAGTCAGATAAGGCTATTACTCCTACCAAGCTTAGCCTCCAAGGCACATAATTCGATATGGGAACTAACTCTTACAAGGAAGGAGTCTAGAACCTTCCTCAAGGCGGTGACTTGCCCACCAAGTCACCTAATTCTACTACAATTCTAGGGCTTCTCAGCCTATATGAAGGGCCTGACCCCTCATTCTCAGAACTACGTATTGGCTTGATTCTCAATAACGAGATACGTAGGCACTCTGTGAGGACCGATCAGTCTCGAAACACGGAAACAACCATTAAAACTCGAAGCTCAACCACCCTTAACATTAAATTTACACAAACCCTAACCGCAATTCGGTAACCTGATTTTTATTCCACAACAATTATTTATTTTAATAATTAGAATGACTGTGACGAAAATTGAACCGACAAACTTTCAATGTCCGTGCGATGCATGGGTTTCTTATATTATGTTATAAATTTTATTTAATATTACAATTATGTTTTTATGTATTCATTATTTTTTTTAAATTTTTTAATATTATTTAATATACTCATTTGTACAGATTATACTAATGTTTCCTTATTATAAATAATATATTCGAAACTTTAATATATTTTTATTAATAATTGAAAATTATGGTGTGATATTTTTGGGTATACATTAATAATTATAAGATTAACTTTAAATTAAAAAGATAACATGTTTAAATTAGAAAAAAAAAAATTAATACGATTTATGCTTTAAGGTATTTATAAAAGTTAATATTTTGAACTTAAAATAAATTTGAAAAAAACAATCAGCTAATTATCATTAATTTTCAGGTGGATTCCGTGGACATAGAATCCCGAAAATTCTTCGATTTAGGTGAAAGTTCTAATAAATATTTCAAAATCTTATAAAATATGTAAATTATTTTATTAAAGCAAAACATTAAAAGTTTTGTCGATTTGGTTTTCGATACAATTATCCTAATTAATAAATATGCAAAAATATAATTAATGATAAGTAGTCGATTGCCTTTTCTAACTAAAATACATTACTTTTTAATTAAAAGAAGCCAAAACATTAAAAGTTTTGTCGATTTGGTTTTCGGTATGGTTATCCTAATTAATAAATTAATAAATATAATTAATGGTAAGTAATTGATTGTCTTTTTAATTAAAATACATTACTTTTTAATTAAAAGATATTATCTTTTATAAACACCAAAAAATATTAATTGTACCATATCTTCTAATCATTAATATTTTTTTCTGATCCAAACAAGTTACCTTTTAATTTAAAATATAATCTTGCAATCATTAATAAATACCCAAAAATATCACATCATATATTTCAATCGTTAATAATAAGGAAGCATTAGTTTTATTATTTTGGTTCAACAATTCAATCATATAAGGAATAATAATCATTAGATTTTTAGTATATAGATAAGAATAGTGGGATCAAATGATAAGGTATATTAAACATTATCTTGCAATCATTAATATATATCAAAAAATATCATATCATATCTTTCAATCATTAATGATATACATTAAAAATATGTATACGTTTATAATAAAAAAACATGAGTAAAATTTATTTTGATTTAATAGTTCAACCATAAAACGAATAATGGTTAATAAATTCTTAGTAAATAAATAAGAATCGTTAAATCTAACGATAAGATATATCATATATTTAAATTACTTTACTAGAGATCCAAGGTTCTAATACCGTTAACAACACATTTAATTTAAAAATTAATAGTATTAGTTTTAAACCATGCATGTCATTAGTTAAATTTGTACAAAATTATGTTAAATTAAAATTAAAATAACTATTGAAAATGATAGTTATATAAATTATAATTATAATGTAAAATAAAATTTATAGTATATCAAAAGAAAATTCGTGCATCGAACTGGTTATAAACTAGTCTATACTATTATATAAAAGCCGAAACATTAAAAGTTTGGTTGATTGGTCCATCGACATTATACCTTTATTTGCCCTTACTTGAAGGTATATGTTATATTACTTAACTATCTCTATTTAATTATAATAAATTTCCTTTTTTTAGGTAAAATATGTCACCTTTTCTATTTTTAATAAATAATCAATTTCTTTACTTAACGGTACATGTCATTTTACTTTATTATCCTTACTTAATTATTTATAGTTACTAATAACTAATAATTTTTTTTTTCAGGTAAAACATGTTATCTTTTCTTTTTTTAATAACTAATTAAATTCTTTTTACCCGTAAAATATCAGTAATTCTATTTAATAAAATGAAATATTATAATTATAATTATTAATAATTAACCAATTACTTCTTTTAGCTACAATATGTTATCTTTTCTATTTTTATTTTATTTTTTCCCAGTAAAACGTATTCGGGTAATTTTATTTAAGTAAAATGTTCCTTTTTCAGGTATAACATGTTACTTTTTTTAATTTTCAATAATTATTAAATTTTTTTTAACGTAAAACACAATATCTTTTATATTTTGTCTAACTAAAATTTTTACTTTTCTAAATGTAATTCTATTTAATGAAATAGACAACATGGGCTGAATACACCGACACAAAGAGGCCCGCAATTTTGGGTGAAAACACACACACATTTCGCTCAGATTTCCTTCAAGCTCCCCCACTCGGAATTACAAACCCGGTATGGACTCTGGAGTATCTCTCTCACTCTTACTTATTTATTTTTTGAATTATGCATTCACCATATAATATATGTTACTCCGTATAATATATGTTCATTGCATATAATATGATTCTTCTAGATCTCCTCCATTCAAGTCTTCAACTCCAGTCTCTATTTAAATATGCAACTAGCCCACTTCCTTCTCCCATGCACTTGTTTTTCCATTTCTTCTGATTCCTCTCTGTATTTCGCTTCTCTAATTGCAGCTTCCTTCATCTTTCAAAATTATATCTCTAAACTGCTCTGACAAATAGTAGTTCAACTATCAAGTTTAAGTTCATACATTGTGTACCAGCTCTGACCACTGACCAGCACTTCTTGAAAATTTGAAAAATAAATTACCTCATTATTTTCAGACCGTATCTTTGGTAACAGGAGCAAATATATTATAGTAACTAGTGAATAAGGACAATGTCTAGCCGAAGGTCACGTTCAAGACAATCAACTGGAACTTCAAGGATAACTGATGATCAGATCGCAGATCTCGTTTCTAAGTTGCAGCAACTTATTCCTGAAATTCGAAGTAGACGTTCCGACAAGGTAATTACCCCTGTCATCCTCTATTTACATTTGTTAAGTAACCAGGTGTCAGAGGAAGGCCCCAACAGGATCTCATGCTACAACAAGTATTATTCAACACTCCTACTCAATCGTACGATATGTTTCGTACCGATTGATTAGACAACGACAACATATATAACCAATACCAATACCAATATCAACAACAAATATTTAAATTAAATAAATGGGGGTGGAGGGACTCGAACCTGAGACCCCTCCTAAACCGAGCTCTGATACCATGTTAAGTAACCAATGATAGATGTATCATTGGTTGGAAGTTGGGTGACAACCATAAGCTCTCATAAATTTAATTCTTGTGTTGCACTTCATTACATGATTTCAAGTATATATTGTGGGTCTCAACCCCATACTCTTAATTACAAATTTGATAACTAGTATTGCAAAAGTTATGAAGAGTATTAGAGTACTTGTAGTACCAAAGATATATTGTGCAAGAAGAACGTGTATACAGAACAATATGTTTTGCAAGCAGAACATATTTACGACTCCATCCAAGTACTCCAACGTACATAACTCGTACTAGTATTGTAAATAACTACTAATATAAAGAAATTTATATTTTTTTTGATGTGTAGGTTTCAGCTTCAAAAGTACTCCAGGAGACTTGCAACTACATTAGAAACTTGCACAGAGAAGTGGATGACTTAAGCGACCGACTGTCTGAGCTTTTGGAGTCCACAGACACTGATAGTGCTCAAGCTGCGATTATAAGAAGCTTACTGATGTGATATAGATCGATAAACACTCATCTATATATATATATATAGGGTATATATATCACTGTATGTCTACTCTAGTATGTTTGGCTGTAGTGAATTAGCGTTTTCTGATCAATATTGGGGCTTGCTAACTACAGATTAAATTGCTTAGCCTCCATAATAAAACCATGTATTTCCTAATATATAGATCGTTTTCCTAATAATCTATCTATTATGTATTTATGTATATAGAACGGCGGTTTGCAACGTACGTACGATTCCCGTTTTACGTTGTAAGATCATTCAATTGGAAGTCTATATATTCGGTAGCTATATGCATCAAACTACTATAATACGTACATCATGACAGAAGGTTTGCTTGCTAGCTAGGGCATACTTGTATAGTATATATAATGGAGCTCAGTTTCCCATTAATAATTTATCGAGTTGCCAATTTTGATTGTTTTGGATTTCTTTGTTTCCTGACGAGTTTTTGTCCCCATGCATATTTTTATATTTATCTTCCCAGTATTCCGGTTATAAAATATAATGTGCATCTGTACCTAAATAATATATATCTTCGGTCTCATTCATTTGTTTACATTTTTTTTGTTACTTTCTGGCACACATTTTAATGTGGATTTTAAGGATAGTTTCATAACTTATTTTTAAAATTAATTTTCTTTTTTTTATAAAAATAGTATTATTCTATTTTTATACAAAAAAAGAAAATTTCAAAAATAAATTATGAAACTATCCTTAAATTCATCTTAAAATGCATGTCAGACACCCTGTTTTGAAAGATAACAAATGAACGGGAGGGAGGGAGTAATATATATTTGATTCACATTTTTCTTAATAATAATGTTAACTAAAAGAAATTCAAGTAGTCGGTCATGTACATTCACCGATAACTTCTTAGTAATGCTAATTACGAGAAATTTAAATTTATAGTCAGACATATGTACTATCGTCGAATTAAAATTTGCTAGTAATTTCATAAGAAATTTAACTAGTCCGTCATATTAATTCACTAGGAATGTTTTTTTACTAGGAATTTAACTGTCAACAGCTGTTTATTAAGGTGAGGAGTATTTATTAAGTTACAATGCCAGAAATTGATTCTTGTTTAGATCAATGATTATTCGAAACGATCTATCTTCGATCTTCATCCCCCTCCAGACACATAACCCCATTAATCTAGTAATTAAGTTCAAACCAAGAATGTAGTCAAATATTACTCTATAGTAAAGTAATTGAGTATTTATTAAGAATGTAGTACTCGATCATGTACGTAGTAGTTTTTTTTTTTTAGTACAAACAATACGTCTAAGTTTTGCATAAACCGGTATTTAGATTTAATCCACCATCTCAAAGGGACAAGTCCCTCTTCTTCCAATAATTTGAGTGTTGGAGAGGAATCTAATCCAAGGCCAGTACCAAATGAGCTAGAGCTCATTGGCTGTACATAGTAGTTTATTTAGTAGTTAAAATTATTATACAATAGGCAGAGGATTGTAGGAATATGGATATTCAAAAGACTTTTGCGCCGTAAAAAAAAAGGTTAATTTTATTTTAGTGTCACTAATATGGTATTAATACCTGATTTAGAATATGTGTGTTAAAATCCTCGTACTAACCACTACAAAAAAGCAGGGTTAAACCGACCGTAAAAAATGGTCGGTTATAAGAGGAATTGGTCGGTTAAACAGGGATGACTAATTTCATCCTCTTTCACATCACCGTTCTTGTAAAATCTCATATGATCGGATGTTTGCGCCGACATGTACAAGCGTTGTAGTCGAGGAATCAAAGGGAAATGCCTTAAAGATTTTCTTTGGGATTTTTTTACCATTTTTCCTCGAAACATCCCGATAACGATCTTGACCACATATATCACATACTATTTTATCCTTGTCATCTCCATAAAATAACATGCAATCATTCTCGCATAAATCAATTTTTTCATATTCAACCCTCAAACCCTTCATAATCTTTTTCATTTCATAATTAGTTCGGGACAATGTGTGTTTGTTTGGCAACACATCCGCAAGAAGTTCAAGCAAACTATCAAAAGCATTATTACTACAATTTGAATAGTTTTTGAATTCTAACAATTTTGCGCTCAAGCTCATTCTTGTATACATTGTATTACCCGGATAAATAGGAACTCCATTTTCAACAATCACCTCACATAAGTTTTTTAGCACTATCATTTGGAGCTTCTTCTACATTACTAGTACCCGTATCCATGGTGTCATAAAATTCATAATTTGCACCGGCAAAATCATTTAACATCGCATTGAAATCTACCGGTAAGTCTATCCTTGGAGGTTCCCGATCACTACGACAATGTGATTTTCGACTCTTTTTTCTTTGTACAACTTCACCGTGCGATGTCCACACGGTATAACCCTCAAGCATCCCTTTAGAGAGCAAATGAAATCTAACATCATCCAATGGTAACCAATTTAAATTCTTACAACGCTTACAAGGACACTTCATCCTATCATCTTCCATTCCATTTTCACTTGCAAATTTTTAAAAAATTTCCACACCATTTCTATATTCGGGAGTCAAAGAAATTTTATCGCTTTCTAATTGATTACTTATCCAACTTCGATCAATGTTTTCCATCTACATAAATATACAAACAAACAAAAATATATAGAATTATGAACACACATAAAATGATGAACACACACATATATATATATATATATGAATATATGAATTATGAACACACATATATATAATCATATATAAATGACAAAATAAATAAAATAACACTTACATTATATGTTGTAGCTTCAAATTCTTCAACTTCAATTCTCTACTTTCTTTTCCTTCTCTCCTTCTCTCTAGCTACTTCTCTTTCAATATATGAGAAATGAGAGTGTTAAAATGAAAAAGTAAAAAAGTAACAACTAAAACCGACCGCCACAGTGGTCAGTTATAAAAAATACATTAATACGATGTCGTTCAATCGTACGGGGGAAAAAAAATCTACTCCAAATTATTTTTTTATTATTTCATGGCCCAGTCATAACCGACCGCCTGGCACTAATAACGGTCGGTTATGACATGACATTAAAATCAATTTTGACTGCCCCATATAACCGACCATAGTCAAATGTGCACAATCAGTCGATTTAACCCCAGACGGGCTGTTAATTTGCATAACCGACCGCTTATAACCGACCACCGCTTGTAAAACCGACCACTTGCAACTTCAAGAAATCGGTCAGTTTTCTGGGAATTGAATGGTAAAAAGTGGTCGGTTATGTTCCATGTAGGTCGGTTTTCTGGGATTTTTTTAAAAAAAATTTGCAGGTTTTGCCCTACTGCAAACAGGGCAAAACCTGCAAATAAACAATGCTTCAATTTCATTATAGTTTTTAAGATTGCAATCAGCACAAGCAACACAATACCAAAACATAAATTAAACATACAAAACATAAATTAAACATAAATTAAACACTAATTCGATTAAAACATAAAATCCATAAAATCCATAGTTATTAATTAAACATTCATAAATACATAAATCCATAAATCCATAATATCCAACATTCATAAATCCATAACATCCATAATATTGAACATTAAAAACATTCATAATCCCTCTAGGGATAATCATCATCTACACCAAATAGTTTCCTCAAGCGATAATTGTCCATCTGCGCCTCCTTCAACGCTTCCTCAGCCTCCTCCAACTTCACCTCCAAATCAATTATCTTATCTTCCAGAAGCTTGATTTCAGTTTTTGCATCTTTCAAATTTTTTTCCAAACTTGCCTTTGTTTCCTTCTTAGCATCCATACCTGAAAAAAACAACATATATATAATTACAAGATGCATTCATATAAATGCATAATTACATATATAAATAAACACTACATATATATATATATATATATGAGTTAAGTTCTATGGAGACCACCATTTGAGTGAAAACCGTGGAGACCATATACATTATGCACTTAAAACATTGCAAAATATATATATATTTGCAAAGAATATTCAATTAACATTATTATATCATTCAAAATCTAAAAATCATATATGATTTGCAAGCAGAACATGTTTTGAGAACAATACGTTCTGCAATATTTTGTTTGCAGAACATACATGATTTTCAAGGTTTTTAATAAAATTTGCATGTAAAACATATATGATCTTCAAGATTTTCAATGAAATAGATGGTATAGTGATTTTCATAGAACATGATTTTCAATAAATAAGTTTTTGCAATGTTTTGATTGATATTGGTCTCCGGTCTTCACTAAAAATGTTGGTCTCCATATAACTTAACCATATATATATATATATATATATATATATATATATATATATATATATATATATATATATATATATATATATATATATATATGCATAATTACCTCAAGCTAGGAGAGAATACAATTTTAAGTAAAATAGAACTTATGAAATATACATTAAACATGCATGATATATATAGGCACAGATCATAAATTTCTCACTCACCCCTTCATTTCCCACTCACCTTTTCATTTCCCATAACCGCACAGATTACCAGGTACATTGAACATCCATTTTTCAAAGCCTAAAACCGACCGCTGTGTATATGAACCGGTCGGTTTTGATTGTCTGTCAAACCTCTTAAGTAACCTCGCACATAAAATCATAAGTCGTTACTTTGAATATTAAGGTTAAATCGACCGACATATATCGGTCGGTTTTGAATACAATTTAACACGTCACCAAAACGATGGTATTTTCTTCGTTTGGTCGAAATGTAACCGACCGCAAAGGAATCGGTCGGTTTTAATCATAAGTATCTTGTCCTAAGTGTAGAACAATCTTACCTGATTGACTCTGAGTAGAATCAGTTACTTCAGCATTCTCCCAAGCTTGTGAAACAGCAGCTTGATTTATTTCTGGAGATGCTGCCAATGCATAACTTAATGGGCCATTCACCAAAAAGTCCATAATCGGGTGAAAATCAGATGACACCCCTTCCTTGTTGGTGATAGCTGCTACATGATTATTCATCATAAAATCAAAGTCACCAAACTTGAAAGCTACTGATTTGGGTAGTCTTCTTTGAGCTGCCATTTTTGATCTGAAAAAAACTTGAGAAATCTTGAAATTGATTAGAGATTTTGAGAACTTAAATGAATGTTTTTGCCTTAAGAAATACAATTTAGAAGTTAGCAATAAACAATCAGAGTCTTAAAATAAAGATATATTCAAAAATTCTTCAGACCCACTAACCCACGTTGGCACGTAGGTTGGTGTCAATCCCTGAAAAATGTAGTTTACCCACCATTTTTGGAAAATAAAATCCAAAATTGATTTTAATTAAATAAATCAGGGTAAAAACAAAATTAAATCAATACTGATCAGCTTCATTTCCTAATGTGATCTTTTTCACCAAGATAATCACAACTCTTAATGTGATTAAAAATAATAAAAATAATCATCAATCCTGATGAAATCACTCTCGCTTTCCTGATCACTATCATCCTGATTCCAGAGACAAAATGGAGTTCCCATGTGACAATTTTCTTTTATCTGGAAAAGAAATAAACAATTATCTGAACAAAATCAATTGGTTAGATATATTCGACATTTCTTGAAAATACAAGAAATACAGTCATGTGCAATAATGACTGACTGCATTGAAAATTCCAAATGGCTGTTTAGCTTCTCACTCTTTCCTTTATAAATACCTGATGTCTTTTTCTTTCTTAACTCCAAACACACAAAACTCTCTGTAAACACAGAGCTTCCAACAAAATACAATGACCTTTAACCCCATCGTTCAATTCCTCACAGATGATGAACCGATTTTTTATTACCAAAGATTCATAGTTCGTCTCTTTGAAGAGATGACTTTTCTCATCGCTTTAGACATGGTTGGAGTAGATCCAAATAATGTCCAGAACCTTCTCTTAAAACATCCATCTGTTGGATATAATCTCCCTCTAACCTCCTCAAATCTTTAAGTGTTGTTTGCTGAGACTCACCCTCAAGGTGGATAGACTCTGACTGAACAATGTTTGTTTAACCTTCAGAAAAATCAGTCAAAGTTTTTCCTCCCATATCATAGGGTTTCTCACTTGCAATTTCAGTCATCACAGAAGACCTTTCAGCATCAGCTATCACAGCTCCTGAGTCATCCAACCTCTGACTAGATGGTTCTTGTGTTGCAGTGACTGTGATCTGATCTGTCCTACTATCCACCACTGGTGCAATAGTGTCTTCTATTGACTGCATTCCTCTATCTACGTCCTCCTGTTGTTCACCTTGAGCTGAAGCATCTTCAATAATGACATCCTTGTCAAATAAATAGGCATGAAGTGATTGAAGTGCAACATGCTTCGAGAGTCCAAATTTCTTGACTAATTGTCTTCTGACTGAGACATAGAAATACATCTTCATTAAGTCAAGTCTTTGATGTAGAAGTCCATATTCTTCAGGAAATGAAAGTTTTGGTACTCTTTCAACTAGAAAATCTAGAACCGGCCTGGATAGTTTCACTTTGATAGAAATAACTCCCATAGCCAGTCTGTATGACAATGTAGTTTCCCAGAAAGAATCAATATCAAAATCTTTATTGTCAATTGCTGACTTGATTGTAGTTTCATTTGTGTGACAGCCCCAAATCCGGGGTCATGAATTTGGGCCATCATGAACCAACTTCCATTCCAATTCAATATCTCTTGGGTTTTTTTTTTATAAATACTTATGCAATTGACCCCACAGTAATATACACACACACACCAGTCATATGCTCAGAGAACAACATTCACCATAATAAGAGTTTAGAATTTAAAAAGTTATTACAACCCAGAATCATACTTTAGTACATTGTTGAGTGATGCTTCTACAAGAAGCATTTCAACAACCAAATTTATTACAATCTTTCAAACTTACACACTTAATATACATAAGCCCACTAAACCCCTTGCGATGGTCATCTACCTCGGGGATTGATGCTAACGAGCTCTCAGAAGGTCGCCTTTCCCTTACCCTCTTGCGGGGCGTTCTGCGTAGTATGGGCATACCTAGCTGTATATAGATAAGTAGCAAGAGTGAGCTATAATAGCTCAGCAAGATAATATTGAAAACTAGAATTTAAAATGTAACCAAGTATACATGTATATACATATGTAAGCAGTAACCAATTTATAAACTTTAAGGAAGAATAAAACTCTTATTTAATAATACATCATCCACTTACTATTATAAGAAAGAAATCTAAGGTAATACAGTATCAGTTTCTCTTCTTAAATATTATAACAACCAATATACCCTTTTAGTGTAATATTTTAAAATAACATAAATACTTGAATAAATCCCTCACTATCATCTTCTCATTTCCCTCCTGTATAGTAATTTTATAAATTAATATAAAATCAGTTTCTCTTCATCTATATCAATAATTCCATCTTTCATATCATTTTCCCTTTCCAGTATATCAATCTGACTTTATCATTTATTCTTTATTCACATATTGTAGGGGTTTTCACTGTTGCCGAATACGTGAGGCACGATGATCAGTCGCCCTCCGTATCCGTCCATTTTTACTACCGGTAGAAGGAGGAAGGTCTACCACTACATCCCCCTGGAGGAAGGTCTACCACTACATCCTCCTTCGGCAACTCTTGGGCCGATTTAAAATATTGATTGCTGGACTGTGCAGCACACAGCCTCTTACGCTTTTTATTGATTGATTGCTGGACTGTGCAGCACACAGCCTCTTACGCTTTTTATTGCTATCCCCCTTTTTATAAGATCATTATTCAATTTATCAACACTATTTCACATTTCCATATGTCATTCACTTATCTCATTTCCATTCTCGCACATTACTTCTATAAAATATATGTATATAACATACACTAAAAAGAATGTTTATAATATAGCATTATAAACCATATAACCCTAGATAACAACTGATACCATTCTCTTTCATATCTCCTTTACCTTAGAGCATATACGCTCCATTCGTAATCATCTCTATATTCATCTCTCTTTAACTTCCCACAATCAAGAAAATATATTCTTTGCAATATAGCAACAAAAGCATCACATATACATAAATATATGCCATGATATCATTATCATTCCGAAGATAAATAATTTTTAAAGTAGGGATAGAAGGATCTTGCCTCGGTTTCTGTATCCTGACAATATGGCTGGTTCCTCCTCCGGAATTTCTATAAACACAAAAGGACTGTCATTAGAATATCACATCTCTTACTCACTACACTCTTGTATAACATTACTCTTGATACCTCAATATATGCCTAACATATCACTATTACCCCAAAGGTTCAAGAACTTAACCATTTACAAGTTCAATTGAAGTTTCAGTGGTTTTTCACCATTTTCCCTAACGACCACACTTAACTGTAAAAATTCTCAGAAAATATGGATTTCGAATTTTAATGTAACGTCAACTGTCAAGGGTCCTCTGACTACCCTACTACACTATCCCAAAATTTCGTGGCTTGTAAGACTGTCTAACTATGGTAACTGTAACCTCAAAGTTGATACAATTACGTTTCCTCGGTTATCGAACGTCTTTCACTAAAACTGACTTTTCTCCTAAACCGTTCATCAGATTTTAACGCACCTTATATCAAAACGATCTATGAACTAAGCTCTATCATTTCATGGTCACTTAGGGGTCCAAACAGTAAGGTACCGTATGGTTACAGTGGCTAAAAACAGGGTAACTTCTGTCCTAACGAAAATCGGACATTATAACTGCTGTAATTTCATACTTTCCAAAATTTCACCACTCCAAAATCAACATCCCACACTCCTTCCAACCCTTACACCATGTGGGCTTCATCCCATCCATGGTTACAAGTACAACACATCTCCATAATCATTCCAACACATATAAACAACTATAACAATAAGATTAAATGATCTAATACTACTTATCTTATAAACCAACTAAAAATCATCATATCCCAAATGATTCAAGCTAGGGTTTCAAGCTAATCATCAACTTTAAAGAGTATACTAACATGAATAACCTCACAAAGCTCTTATACTACCTTGGTATATTCTAGATCATGCAAAGAATTCAAGAAAGACAAAGTTTGTTCTAAAAGTTACTATTCATCATCTTGTTCATGAATTTTTATCTAAAGATTGACATGGTGGATTAAGCTCAAAATTATAGGATATCTTAATCATGAAATATAGGACTCACCAAATTAATCTTGTGAATTTAGAAGGCTTGGAAGTTGGATTTTCCCCTTGCTTTCCTAGCTTGGCCGAATATGAAGAAATGGAGGAGGAAGAGGAATTTTTATGTTTATCTCATCTTAATCTTGGCCAATCTAGTGTATTGTAGAAGATTTGTGATTCTTTTTATTGTTAAAAGACAAATTTACCCTTAAAGCATGTTTTAGTGGAAGATGATATCATTGTAATGTCATTAGTGATGTAATGGATGAGTATTTAGCAAGATTGTTTATTTACCTTAGGTAATTACTAATAACCTTGGTAAATATTAATGTGGTAAATATTATTATCATTTACTACCCTTGGTTACTTGGTTTCTATACTCGTCTAATTGTGGTTCGTTTCGAGTGTACCTCATTATCTCAGTAGTTTTGAAACCATTTACGAATTCAATTTCCCTTGGCATTCTCTTAACCTAATAATCCTTTGGTTTAACCTAAATTTACTAATCCCTCAATATATAATTCTTATAATGTTTCCATGCTCCTTAATGTCCACTAGAAGCTTATTCGAAGTCAAAATCCTCAAAATCCATGTTTCAGGAATTTCTGAAATCTAACGTCATTTCGAGTCACTTATTTTCGTTGTACAATACTAATATGGTTTCTGTTCATTCCTTTTCCGTTTCCATTATAGAGTACCTATATACCATTTCTCTAAATCCTCGAAATTTACTATTCATAGGATCACTGTAGCATTACTGAAGTTAGGGTTATTACATCCTTCCCCCCTTAAAAGGATTCCGTCCCGGAATCACGTCAAAAATGTCCATAGATACCTTTTCATTTACACCTTATAACTTCTATATCACTTTCTCCATCCTTTTTCCTTCATAATATCTCTATCTTGTTTGCGCAAAATTACACCAACATAAACTTGCTTGTCATTCATCAACATCCCTCTTTTAGTTATGGGTATTGGCCACCATATTGGCCTCTCCTGAATGGTAGTGTATCTCACTTATGGTTTATCCCTATGTTGATCTCTATCATGACATAAAATATACATATTTCGCTCTTATTATATCTTGTCTCTGTAAAATCTTCCAGAAATCCAACTAGAATAAGATTCTTTGAAACAATTGTAAGAAAATATTACCTATAATATTTATTTCCTGTTCGTATTTAAATGAGTCTATGGTTTACCCCCAAAATACTATTATTCTCCTTTTTATAGAATTTCTAGACCCCAACAGATACTGATTTTCCTTATCTAGATTATCAACCTACCTATACCATTTATTGACCACACTGATTCCTAACCAAACATTTACACTAAAAATTTAAATACTAGAAAAATGTTCACCTGCATCTGTATCCGGCTTTCTCAATGCCTCTCCTAAAGTCATGTTATACACTCTAGCAGTAGGCCTGTTTGAAGCAGTCACACTCTGTCCTGACGCAGACGACCCACCAAAACGACAATCCCTAGCAAAATGTCCTAATCTTCCACATTGATAACACTTCTTCTCAGCTGATGGACACCTGTCCCGATAATGTCCTTTCTGTCCACAATTAAAGCAAGTTACTTCTAACATCTTACACTCTCCGATAAGCTTCTTACCACACGTGTTGCAATCTGGCAATGGTGGTCGCGATTGGTTAGACTGGAAGGTTCCTGTGGATCTACCACCCTGATTCACAGTCTCACTGGTAGTCTTATTATTCCCTGACTTTCCTCCAAACTGGGGTTTTTGTCCTTTACCAAATTTGTTAAAATAGCTTCCCTCACTTGAACCTCCCTTCTGACCTTCAAATTTTCTTTTCTTACTCTCTCGTCCTATTTGAGTCTGTTCACTCTCAGCTTCGATAATGGATGCCTTATGAACTACCGCAGCATACTCGGTCAACTCAAATGGTGCCACTCTAGTACGTAGCCATGGTTTCAATCCTTGTTGGAACCTTTTCGCTCGTTGCTCTTCAGTACGCACGAATTCTGGAACAAACCTAGACAGTTCTGTAAACTTAGTTTCATACTCTGCCACTGATAGGTTTTCCTGCTTTAGCTCCAAAAATTTTATTTCCATCTGGTTCTCCAAGTACCTAGGGGAATATTTGTCTAGAAACACCCTAGTGAAACGCTCCCAAGTTATCACTCCCGCTCCCTCGAGATTTTTCTTAGCTTCCCACCAATAATTTGCCTCTCCCTTTAGGAGATAGGTTGCAAAGACTGTCTTCTGATCTTCCTCTACTCTCAGTATTTCAAAAGCTTTCTCCATCTCTTTCAGCCATGCCCTGGCTGCTACTGGGTTAGTGGTTCCCTCAAATTCTGGGGGTTTTAGTGACTTAAAAGCACGAAAAGAGTTAGCTGCCTGGTTGGGAAGAACAGGTGGTTGTGGCGGATTCTGTGGATTAGCTAAATTCTGCCTCAAAAGTTCCATAAATTGGTTAAAAGGGTTACCATCCTGACTTCCCTGTTGACCAGTTGATTCATCTTCTTCTTCCTCATGATCTTGTTCATTATGAGCGTTTTCATCCTGCCTATTCTGACTTGCTTCCTCTCTCTCATTTTCCCTTGCATTCATTCTATTATTACGCTTAGGCGGCATGATTCTGTATATAATAATATTCTCCATTAATCACCCAAATTTAGGGTACAATATACATCATTTCCATATATGCACAACTATATCATTAGTTAATCTTATTTATGCATCCCAGTATTTTTAACTTCACACAAGTAATATTTAATTATAATACAACTTTGACAAATAAGCTTAGTACTTTTAGCACAATAACCTTTTCATTTAAGTCAATCACCTCATATAAATCAACATTTTTGAATCTCAACATTTAATATCAAAATACGATAAAATTAGGCAAAGTACATAAACTTCATTAATTTACATAATATTTTACAACTTGGGTACAACGTCTTTTACTACTAATATCATACATCATAAGGTACAAGGTTCGAAACCCCAAAAGCATAACGGTACATACTAACTCGCTATAACAAAAGCACTACTAGCTGTCCTCTAATCAGACTGGGATTAAGACAGTAAACAACTAACCTAATCCCCAAAATGACATCCACAAGATGACTAGTCTGATTAGTATCCAAAACTACTACTCCTAATCATGGTAACGACGCCCTGATAACGTCCCTGATCTGCGCTACCATAGTGGTGACTGTATCAACTATCTGAGCCCTCCATACTGGATCCCCTCTGTCTCCCAACATCGTCCTAATGTCACCGAGTGCCCGTAGCTCGATACTGACTATGCTCAAATTCAACCCATCTGGTATCACACCTCCTCCTCCTCTCGCCCTGTCTAACCTCTGTATAAGCGTATCTATAGTCCGACGGGACTCATCCAGCTGTCCCTGAAGGGCAAAGTACTCTGACAAGAAAATAGCTGGCAACTGGCCAGCTGGAAACATAGGTGCCTCCTGAGGTGGCATAGCATCTGGGGGAGGTACATCTACAAGTGGGGGTGCATCCACTGGTGGAGGTGGTGGTGGTGCAAATGGTGGGGATGGAGGAACTGGCTCTGTGTCCGCATCCTCGGAAGGGTCATCCTCTAACTCATCCTCTGACAAGATAAAGTGTCCTGGTGGAGTGAACTGCTCAACTGGATCCTCAAAAGGGTCGGGGCTAGGTAGAGGAGATGGAACTGGGACAGGTGGGACAGGAGTAGGAGTCACGTGAATGTCCCTCCACTCAATCGGCTCCTCAGGTATAACAGATAACCTAGGCCTCTTACGTAAAGGCATCTCCTCCTCAGGAATATCCGTCCGCACTCGGGAAGGTCCGGCCCCATCAGGTCCTACATATGGTCTACCAGAATATGGCACTATGGCCACAGCATCCCTCTGTCTGCGCTCCTCAGCCTCCTCCCTCAGTCTCTGCTCATATCTCTCTCTAGCACTCGCCCGTCGTCTCTCCCTGAGGTCATCAATAGCATACTCTGGAACCTCTACACCTACCAGCAACAAGTCTCTAATCTCCTGCTCGGGTAGTCCTAGCCACTGGGGGTCTCGACTCGGCTCACCCATCTCTGCTCCCTATAATAAAACATAAAATTCTATTAGTAACGGTCTATTAAAATTATAAACAATACTTAAAATAAATACTACCTGCGATATACCACCCCTGAACTTGATGGAAGTTCAAAATTTAATATTATAAATGATACAATATTATTATCACTCTTGTTCCTGAGCATTATGACTCTTAGCTCTGATACCAACTGTGACAGCCCCAAATCCGGGGTCATGAATTTGGGCCATCATGAACCAACTTCCATTCCAATTCAATATCTCTTGGGTTTTTTTTTTATAAATACTTATGCAATTGACCCCACAGTAATATACACACACACACCAGTCATATGCTCAGAGAACAACATTCACCATAATAAGAGTTTAGAATTTAAAAAGTTATTACAACCCAGAATCATACTTTAGTACATTGTTGAGTGATGCTTCTACAAGAAGCATTTCAACAACCAAATTTATTACAATCTTTCAAACTTACACACTTAATATACATAAGCCCACTAAACCCCTTGCGATGGTCATCTACCTCGGGGATTGATGCTAACGAGCTCTCAGAAGGTCGCCTTTCCCTTACCCTCTTGCGGGGCGTTCTGCGTAGTATGGGCATACCTAGCTGTATATAGATAAGTAGCAAGAGTGAGCTATAATAGCTCAGCAAGATAATATTGAAAACTAGAATTTAAAATGTAACCAAGTATACATGTATATACATATGTAAGCAGTAACCAATTTATAAACTTTAAGGAAGAATAAAACTCTTATTTAATAATACATCATCCACTTACTATTATAAGAAAGAAATCTAAGGTAATACAGTATCAGTTTCTCTTCTTAAATATTATAACAACCAATATACCCTTTTAGTGTAATATTTTAAAATAACATAAATACTTGAATAAATCCCTCACTATCATCTTCTCATTTCCCTCCTGTACAGTAATTTTATAAATTAATATAAAATCAGTTTCTCTTCATCTATATCAATAATTCCATCTTTCATATCATTTTCCCTTTCCAGTATATCAATCTGACTTTATCATTTATTCTTTATTCACATATTGTAGGGGTTTTCACTGTTGCCGAATACGTGAGGCACGATGATCAGTCGCCCTCCGTATCCGTCCATTTTTACTACCGGTAGAAGGAGGAAGGTCTACCACTACATCCCCCTGGAGGAAGGTCTACCACTACATCCTCCTTCGGCAACTCTTGGGCCGATTTAAAATATTGATTGCTGGACTGTGCAGCACACAGCCTCTTACGCTTTTTATTGATTGATTGCTGGACTGTGCAGCACACAGCCTCTTACGCTTTTTATTGCTATCCCCCTTTTTATAAGATCATTATTCAATTTATCAACACTATTTCACATTTCCATATGTCATTCACTTATCTCATTTCCATTCTCGCACATTACTTCTATAAAATATATGTATATAACATACACTAAAAAGAATGTTTATAATATAGCATTATAAACCATATAACCCTAGATAACAACTGATACCATTCTCTTTCATATCTCCTTTACCTTAGAGCATATACGCTCCATTCGTAATCATCTCTATATTCATCTCTCTTTAACTTCCCACAATCAAGAAAATATATTCTTTGCAATATAGCAACAAAAGCATCACATATACATAAATATATGCCATGATATCATTATCATTCCGAAGATAAATAATTTTTAAAGTAGGGATAGAAGGATCTTGCCTCGGTTTCTGTATCCTGACAATATGGCTGGTTCCTCCTCCGGAATTTCTATAAACACAAAAGGACTGTCATTAGAATATCACATCTCTTACTCACTACACTCTTGTATAACATTACTCTTGATACCTCAATATATGCCTAACATATCACTATTACCCCAAAGGTTCAAGAACTTAACCATTTACAAGTTCAATTGAAGTTTCAGTGGTTTTTCACCATTTTCCCTAACGACCACACTTAACTGTAAAAATTCTCAGAAAATATGGATTTCGAATTTTAATGTAACGTCAACTGTCAAGGGTCCTCTGACTACCCTACTACACTATCCCAAAATTTCGTGGCTTGTAAGACTGTCTAACTATGGTAACTGTAACCTCAAAGTTGATACAATTACGTTTCCTCGGTTATCGAACGTCTTTCACTAAAACTGACTTTTCTCCTAAACCGTTCATCAGATTTTAACGCACCTTATATCAAAACGATCTATGAACTAAGCTCTATCATTTCATGGTCACTTAGGGGTCCAAACAGTAAGGTACCGTATGGTTACAGTGGCTAAAAACAGGGTAACTTCTGTCCTAACGAAAATCGGACATTATAACTGCTGTAATTTCATACTTTCCAAAATTTCACCACTCCAAAATCAACATCCCACACTCCTTCCAACCCTTACACCATGTGGGCTTCATCCCATCCATGGTTACAAGTACAACACATCTCCATAATCATTCCAACACATATAAACAACTATAACAATAAGATTAAATGATCTAATACTACTTATCTTATAAACCAACTAAAAATCATCATATCCCAAATGATTCAAGCTAGGGTTTCAAGCTAATCATCAACTTTAAAGAGTATACTAACATGAATAACCTCACAAAGCTCTTATACTACCTTGGTATAGTCTAGATCATGCAAAGAATTCAAGAAAGACAAAGTTTGTTCTAAAAGTTACTATTCATCATCTTGTTCATGAATTTTTATCTAAAGATTGACATGGTGGATTAAGCTCAAAATTATAGGATATCTTAATCATGAAATATAGGACTCACCAAATTAATCTTGTGAATTTAGAAGGCTTGGAAGTTGGATTTTCCCCTTGCTTTCCTAGCTTGGCCGAATATGAAGAAATGGAGGAGGAAGAGGAATTTTTATGTTTATCTCATCTTAATCTTGGCCAATCTAGTGTATTGTAGAAGATTTGTGATTCTTTTTATTGTTAAAAGACAAATTTACCCTTAAAGCATGTTTTAGTGGAAGATGATATCATTGTAATGTCATTAGTGATGTAATGGATGAGTATTTAGCAAGATTGTTTATTTACCTTAGGTAATTACTAATAACCTTGGTAAATATTAATGTGGTAAATATTATTATCATTTACTACCCTTGGTTACTTGGTTTCTATACTCGTCTAATTGTGGTTCGTTTCGAGTGTACCTCATTATCTCAGTAGTTTTGAAACCATTTACGAATTCAATTTCCCTTGGCATTCTCTTAACCTAATAATCCTTTGGTTTAACCTAAATTTACTAATCCCTCAATATATAATTCTTATAATGTTTCCATGCTCCTTAATGTCCACTAGAAGCTTATTCGAAGTCAAAATCCTCAAAATCCATGTTTCAGGAATTTCTGAAATCTAACGTCATTTCGAGTCACTTATTTTCGTTGTACAATACTAATATGGTTTCTGTTCATTCCTTTTCCGTTTCCATTATAGAGTACCTATATACCATTTCTCTAAATCCTCGAAATTTACTATTCATAGGATCACTGTAGCATTACTGAAGTTAGGGTTATTACAATTTGTAGGACTCTGTGTGTGTAGGTGACAATTGAAACTTTCACCTTGTTCTCCTGGTATAGTGAGCAAAAGATTTATCCTGAGAAGACTCAAGAGGTGTAGACACAGAAGTGATCTTGGGATGAGATCCTTTTTTGTTAACTCGAATAACTTATAGAAGGGGGGGGGGTTGAATACAAGTTATATAATCGTGTCTGATTTTTGCTTGGTTATATGAACAAGAATAAACGAATGAATCAAACTGTGTTTGTATTAATAAGATCAAATATAAACTCTACCAAAGGTGTACAAATACCTTTAGCAGCTGTTGACAATATATATCTCTCTGTTTGCACTCTCGTATACTTACGATTACAAACCTTATGAACACCTTTTACAATGATATAGAGAGAGTATTTATAATGCTTTCTATCAACTAATCACAGAAAGATAATCTATATATGACAATGTTCTACCGTCCAGTTGATAGTTTCCATCAATAGAAAATTCTTTCCTTCATAAAATCTTCTTGCTTGTTCCTCAAACAAGGATCCTGTTTTATAGCACTTGCCAGTTTCTGTAGCATCCATAATGACATCATCAGTAACACGACTGATATCAGGATTCCATCTTGCATCAGGATCTGACCATCTCATCAGTACTTGATCAGTTGTTAACTTGACATATCAGGATTCAACCTCAGTTCCTGACATGTAGTACTTGATGCACTGTTCATTCCTGACTAAACTTTACAGATAAATGTCTAACACATATTTCCTATACAAAGTGCTAAATCCTTTATAAATTAGGATATACAAGAAATATAAGTAAAATTCTATTCTTAACATCACAACTCATGAATTATTCCTAATAATCTCCCCTATTTATGCTTTAAAATCTGAAGCATAAATCTGAGTTGTTGATGTCAAAACATATAACAATACAATCAGAATAGAATTTATGAAAATTCAAAAATCATGAAGTTAAGTACCTCTTCTTTCAGATATAGACATAGTATCCAATACTTAGACGAAAGAATTCAACTATTTGATACTTCTTTTCCTTTACCACTTCCCTGATAAGATTCACCTCTATCATCCTTAGTTCTTCTTTTATTTCTCCCAGTCTGTTTATCTCCTCCCCCAGTCTATTGCCTTTTAACTGTTTTTATCTCCCCCTTTTGACATCAGCAACTTTAATTCCAAGAGATTCAGTAACAGAACAAATGAGATTCATCAGAACTGCTTGATTTTCCATAATAGTGACTTGGTTATCTTCAAGTGTTTGAAGTCTTGATTGAATTTCAACTTGAGATTTCTGAATATCTTATAGAATTTCATAATTGACTTCAACTTTGGAAGTGTTTGGAATATCTTCAGATTCAAGTTTTGTAAAAAAAGTTGTCTGTGTAGAATGATATTCAAGTAATAAAACTCGATTAGATTTACAAACATCTTCATCTTTCTGATCTGAAGCTGCAATATGATCATCTTGTCCTTCACCAGTATTCTGTGTACTAACATCTTCAAAACCTGACTCCTCCTTAGATTGATCAGATACTGTTGATGTCTCAATTCTTGCGGATATTGGTAGTACAAACAAAGGAATACTTGGATCATTAGGAATTTCTTCTGGTACTGATGGTGTAGAAGTTTTTCTTAGCCTTTCACCTCTTCTATTTATAATTCCTGCAAGCCTTTCTTTTTGCTTCTTAGCTTTAACTTCTGGCTTTGAATTGTGCTTCGCTAAGTCATTCTTCTCATACATCTTGATAAAAGAATAAGTACCAGCATCCATACCAAGATTATTAGACCAAGATTCAGGAAAAACCTGATCCCATAAATCAAACGATGGTGGTTTCCTAATTTTCTCTCCCTCACTATGGAGTTGATCATCCATACCCTCATTCTCACTTTGACTATCTAAAGTCAACACTCTTTCTACCTCTCCTTTTGCCTGGTCAGGAGCCAGCCGCTCTGATTGTGGATCAATATCCATCTTTTCAAGTGTATCACTCAAATTTGGATAAGTGCTCTCATGACCTACAGAAAAATAGAGTTTAGAAGAAGTTTTTATACCTGAACTCACATGGAGAGAGGGTTCCTCATTTGGCATGGGGCTTGAGGTTTTCTCCAAGGAGTGAGCTGCTATAATCTCTGAACCCTTACAATCATCTTCTTTCCTTTCAGAGACTACAGGCTCCAGTATACCACTTTCAGGTTCTTTACTAGACTCTGATGTCTTCAGTAATACTTCATTAGACACCATAGTTAGTATGTCACCGTCTTTAAGTGTTGTTTGCTGAGACTCACCCTCAAGGTGGATAGACTCTGACTGAACAATGTTTGTTTGATCTTCAAGAAAATTAGTCAAAGTTATTCCTCCCATATCATAGGGTTTCTCACTTGCAATTTCAGTCATCACAGAAGACCTTTCAACATCAGCTATCACAGCTCCTGAGTCATCCAACCTCTGACTAGATGGTTCTTGTGTTGCAGTGACTGTGATCTGATCTTTCCTACTATCCATCACTGGTGCAATAGTATCTTCTGTTGACTGTATTTCACTATCTACTTCCTCCAGTTGTTCACCTTGAGCTGAAGCATCTTCAATAATGACATCCTTGTCAAATAAATATGCATGAAGTGATTGAAGTGCAACATGCTTCGAGAGTCCAAATTTCTTGACTAATTGTCTTCTTACAGACACATAGAAATACATCTTCATTAAGTCAAGTCTTTGATGTAGAAGTCCATATTCATCTGGAAATAAAAGTTTTGGTACTCTTTCAACCAAAAAATCTAGAACAGGCCTTGACAACTTCACTTTGAGATAAATTAGTCCCATAGCCAGTCTGTATGATAATGAAGTTTCCCATGAAGAATCAATATCCAGATCTCTATGGTCATTTGCTGACTTGATTGTAGCTTCATTTGTAGAGACCTGCATGATATTAGTTGGCCTAGACTCTGTGTGTGTAGGTGACAATTGAATCTTTCTCCTTGTTCTCCTGGTATAGTGAGCAAAAGATTTATCCTGAGAAGACTCAAGAGGTGTAGACACAGAATTGATCTTGGGATGAGATCCTTTTTCAATAGACAAAGTCTTTTGAGAGACAGTATCCAGTAACTGTTTTCCCTTTTTAAGTACTACAGTCTTTTGAGAAACTGCTGCCTGGCTGTGACTAGGTGCTTCATCTCTTTGTCCTAGCTTAGAAAGTCGAATTGCAGCCTTCAATTTTTCTCTCTCAGCAAGAGATATATTATCATCATCTTCACTAGAACTACTACTACTTGACACAACAAATCTTCTCTTCCTTACAACTGATGTCTTTTGAGAAACACCAGAGGTTTGTTTCTTTGAAACAATAGGCTGTGGATTAAAACTTTGTTCTTGAATTGTTTCAGAGACTATAATGTTTTGGGCTACTTGGGTAGACACAGGTGGGTTCTCCTCCAAATGAGATTCCTGAGCCAGTTCACCATAAAAGAAAGAAGAATTGTAGAGAGTAGGAAGATGAGTTTTAAGAATTACCTGAACATGATGTGGATAATGAATTGCAGGTATTTCATCTAGATTCTTTTCATTGTCCTTCTTTGTAATGTCAAAGAAAATTCTATTTTGCTGTACATAAGAAGAAACACAATGTTCTCTACCAAATCTAGTTTCAACATCAGGAATAAAATGGTTAAGAAACATTTGTATAAATCTATGATAATAAACCATTTTCCTGTTTTGATCTCTTAACCCAAGTTTAATACTCATCTGATTTAAGATAATGTGTCCAATGTTAATTACTCTATCATAAAGCAAACTGTAAGCAATATGTGAAGTAACAGAAGTAATTTGATCAAAAGAAGTACATATACCAGTAAAGCATTTAGCTAATTGATCAAAAAAGAAAGACCACACTTTCCAAAGACAAGATCTTCTTAACTCGCTCATGTTATCTAAAGGTCCATTATAACCTAATGCAGATAACATAGTTTTAACATCATCATCAGATGGTACATTCTCATAATTCAAACTAACAGGTAAGTGAAGTACTGAATTAACAACAGATTCAGTAATATTAAAAGAATCTTGTCCTAAGTGTAGAACAATCTTACCTGATTGAATCTGAGTAGAATCAATTACTTCAGCATTCTCCCAAGCTTGTGTAACAGTTGCTTGATTAATCTGTGGAGATGCTGTCAATGCATAACTTAATGGTCCATATGCCAGAAAGGCCATGATTGGATGAAAATCAGTTAATACTCCTTCCTTGTTGGTGATAGCTGCTACATGATTGTTCGTCATAAAATCAAAGTCACCAAACTTGAAGGCTACTGATTTAGGTAATCTTCTTTGAGCTGCCATTTTTGATCTGAAAATAACTTGAAAAATTCTTGAAATGGATTAGTGATTTTGAAAACTCGAGAGTGTTTTTGCTTTAGAGAATGTAAAATTAGAGAAAGCAATTACACGATTAGAGTTTCAAAACAAATATATTTCAAAAATCTTTCAGACCACTATCCCACGTCGACACGTAGATTGACAGGTGTCAGTCCCTGAAAAGTGCGGTTATCCACGATTTTTGGAAAATAAAATCCAAAATTGATTTCATGAAATAAATCAGGGTATTATCAAGATAAAAATCAATACTGATCAGCTTCCTTTTCCTGTTGTGACCTTCCATCAAAATAATCACAAAATGCAATGTGATTTAAAAATAATAGTTCTCAAATCCTGATGGTCACACTTGAAATCCTGATCAATATCATCCTGATTCCAGAGACTTAAATGGAGTTTCCACGTGGCATTTTCCTTTTATCTGAAAAAGAAATAAACAATTAATCTGAACGAAATCAATTGGTTAGATATATTCGACATTTCTTGAAAATACAAGAAATAAAGTCACACGCAATAATTAGCATTCTGACTTCATTGATAGTTCCAAGTGACTGTTCAGCTTCTAACGCCTTTTTATAAAAGAAACAGACGCCTTATGCCATTCTCCATAAACCTTTCAATTTCTTTTCTCTTTAACAATGATTCTCAAACCAAAATTCCATTCAAACCCATTCTTTAGATTCTTCACAGTCGATGAACATCCTGTTCTTGATCATCTCTTTGAAAAGATGACTTTTCTCATCGAACTAATCATGGATGGAGTAGTTTTAGATAATATCCAGAGGTTTCTCCTAGAACATCCATCTGTTGGATACAATCTTCCCCTAACCTCCTCAAAACTTGAGGATGAAGAATTTGGCCGAGAGTCTGAGGTTGATCTTGATGGAGATGCTATACATTTAAGTTAGCTACTCTCATTCAAGTCGCCCAGACAAGGAATCCAAGAGCAGACGAGGCTGTTCAAATCCCCTGATGGATTTCTTGATGCTGCTTGTCCTGTATCTCAGAATCCATATCATTAGACAAGTACAGGATTATCAGTAGAATTTAGACAAAAAGATGTTGTATTTCATTTCCATGTATGTAATGCTTTCAATTAATGAAAATACAATTTCTTATTATCTACTTGTCTTTTGATTATTGACTGATTTGAATGATGTATAAATTATCAGTATGCAAATATTAAAACTTGCTGGCATAGACTTAACACATCACAGAATTAGATTACTACACAAAGTAAACGTCAGAATCTGAAACAATTTTCACAATCCTGATACTGACACAATACTGATGACATCAGCATCCTGATAACAATTCTAATCGTGATGATTATTAAGAAGTCTATCATACTGAAATTTATCAAGGTAAAGTGTTATAGCTAAAGCATTTAACAATCAAATATAGATCCTGACAAGAATATCAAGTCTATAAGCTAAAAACAACATACCTTGCTACTTTTGCAGATGTTAAAGATCTAGAAATTTAACATTCCTAACTCACTTACTAATCTACTGAATGTAGTCTCATCAAGTGGTTTAGTTAGAATATCTGCAAGCTGTTTGTCAGTAGGAACAAAATGAAGTTCTACAGTACCATTCTCAATATGTTCTCTAATAAAATGATACCTGACATCAATGTGCTTAGTCCTTGAATGTTGAACTGGATTTTCTGCAATTTTAATAGCACTAGTATTATCACAAAACATAGGAATTTTACTAAGTGTCATACCATAATCCATCAACTGATTTCTTATCCAAAGGAGCTGTGCACAACAACTGCCTGCTGCTATGTACTCAGCTTCTGCAGTTGAGGTTGAAACAGATTGTTGCTTCTTGCTTGCCCAAGAAATCAATCTATTTCCCAAAAATTGACATGTACCTGTAGTGCTTTTCCTGTCTATCTTACACCCTGCATAATCAGAGTCTGAATAGCCAATTAGGAAGAAATCAGATTCTCTAGGGTACCACAGACCAAGATTTGGAGTTCCTTTGAGATATCTAAAAATTCTCTACACAGCAATTAAATGAGATTCCTTAGGATCACTTTGGAATCTAGCACATAAACAGGTAGAAAACATTATATCTGGCCTAATTGCAGTTAGATATAACAATGAGCCTATCATGCCTCTATAACTAGTATTATCTACTCTCTTTCCCTTAGGATCAGAGTCTAGTTTAGTGGCTGTTGCCATGGGTGTTTTTGCAACTGCACAGTCTTGAAAGTCAAATCTTCTTAAAAGATCTTTGACATACTTTGACTGATTAATGAAAATACCAGTCTCAGTCTGTTTGACCTGCAAGCCTAAGAAATAATTTAATTCACCCATCATGCTCATCTGATACTTAGACTGCATAAGCTTGCTAAACTTAGCACACAACTTTTCATTAGTAGAACCAAAAATAATATCATCAACATAAACTTGAACTAAAAACAATTCACCTTTTATCTTTCTAAAGAATAGAGTTTTGTCAATTGTACCTCTTGTGAAGCCATTTTCAAGAAGAAATTTAGACAAAGTCTCATACCATGCTCTTGGTGCATGCTTTAGTCCATAGAGTGCCTTGTCAAGTTTGTAGACATGATTTAGAAACTTTGGATCAACAAATCCAGGTGGCTGTTCCACATACACTTCCTCATCAAGTTTACCATTTAGAAAAGCACTCTTTACATCCATCTGGTATACCTTGAATTTTGAATGAGCTGCAAATGCAAGAAACATTCTGATTGTTTCTAATCTTGCTACAGGTGCAAAGGTCTCATCATAATCAATGCCTTCTTCTTGAGAATAACCCTTGGCCAACAGTCTTGCTCTGTTTCTTACAATCATACCAGATTCATCTAGCTTGTTTCTGAAAACCCATCTTGCACTAACAATAGATCTATCTTTAGGTCTTGGCACCAGTTTCCAAACTTTGTTTCTCTCAAACTCATTTAACTCTTCCTGCATTTCAATTACCCAATCAGGATCCTGTAAGGCTTCTTCAACCTTCTTAGGTTCATTCTTTGAGAGAAAGCAACTATACAAGCATTCATTTTGAATTGATCTTCTAGTTCGAACACCACTATTTGGATCACCAATAATCAAATCTTCAGTATGATCCTTTGTCCATTTTCTAACAGGTGGTAGATTGATTCTGCTAGATTCTCCCCTAAGTTAGTGGTATCTCTTGTAGAAGAATTCTCTCTGCCTTCAATAACTCCCCTTTGATCAATAGAATCAGTAGATTCCATATTGCTGCTAGTTACTGATCTTTCCTCAGTAGACTCTGAAAGATCAGTTCCTGATGGAGTAGACTCTGAATAGCTAGTCTGTTCCTGATGATCACTGTGTTCTCTTTGATTTATTTGCCCCACCTCAACAGTAGCATTCCTTTGAGAAGCAATAGAAATTCCTTCTGAAGAACCTTCATCATCACTTGAGAGTATCTCAGAATTCTTCAGATTTTCAAATTCCAATTTGTCATGACTCTCATCAGTTTACAGAATTCCAAATTTCTTATCATCAAATGCAACATGAATTGATTCCATAACAATGTGAGTTCTGAGATTATAAACTTTGAAGGCCTTAGATGCTGAATATCTTAGAAAGATTGCTTCATCCGATTTGGCTTCAAATTTTCCAAGTTGTTCTGGATGAACTTTTAGGACATAGCATTTGCATCCAAAGATGTGAAAGAATTTCACACTTGGTTTCTTTCCTTTGATCATCTCATAGGGAGTTTTTCCATGACTATTTACCAAGGTACAGTTTTGAGTGAAACATGCAGTGTTAATAGCTTCTGCCCAAAAATAGGTTGGAAGTTTTGCATCTGCAAGCATGGTTCTTGCTGCCTCTATGAGAGTCCTGTTCTTTCTTTCCACTACACCATTTTGATGAGGTGTACCAGGTGCAGAAAACTATTGAGTGATTCCATTGTCTGCACAATACTCCTCCATTGTAGAATTCTTGAATTCTGTGCCATTGTCACTCCTAAGTACTTTGACTTTGTACTTAGAGTTATTCTGAATATTCTTGACAAGTTCAATGATTTGCTGAGGAGCTTCATCCTTCTTGTGTAGAAAGAACACCCATGTGAACCTTGTGAAATCATCCACTATAACTAGAGCAAATCTCTTCTTGCTGATAGACATAATGTTTACTGGACCAAACAGATCAAGATGTAGCATGTGAAATGGTTCAGTAATTGAATTTTCAGTCTTGCTCTTGAAAGTGGTTCTTCTTTGCTTTCCAAGCTGACATGCATCACAAAGTCCATCTTGCACATAATTTGCCTGAGGTAGGCCTCTCACCAGATTGTGCTTAACAAGTTGATTAAGCTTCTTGAAGTTGAGATGTGAGAGTTTCTCGTGCCAATTCCAGCTTTCATCACTTGTTGCTTTGCTGTAGAGACATCTAACAATTCCTTTAGATGTATCACTTAAGCTGGCTTCATATATGTTACCATGTCTTTGACCAGTTAGAAAAATGTCTCCATTCTGCATATTCAAGATTTTGCATCCTTCTCTGTCAAAGATTGATTTGTAACCTTTATCACCCAGTTGACTTATGCTTAAAAGAGTATGTTTCAAGCCTTCAACCAGTGCTACATTTTCTATGATGACATTTCCAAAAACTATTGAGCCATATCCCAGAGTTTCTCCTTTGTTTCCATCTCCAAAAGATATTACTGGGCCAGCTTTCCTCTCAAACTTTGTAAGCAGGGACTTCTTTCCAGTCATATGTCCAGAGCATCCACTGTCCAAGATAATTGAATGCTTCTTTCCTGTGCCCTGCAAACAAAAAGTAACTAGTTAGAATTTTTTAGGACCCAACTTTGATTGGATCCTTTCTTACTAGATTTAGAAACAACAGGCTTTGAAGATTTTGCTTTTCCTTTACCTGTTGCAGAGTCAACCTTAGACTCTGATTTCACAAACTGTTTGTGACTAGTATTTTCAGATTTCAAAGAATAATAGTCATAATACAGTTCATGATATTCTCTACACATGTAAATGGAATGAAGTAAACTACCACAATGATAACAAGCTTTTTGTGGTTGGTATAGAATTTTCTGAGTCTTGGGGAATCTGGACTCAGTTTTCCAAGAAGGTTTTTGATTACAGTCTAGGGCCAAATGATTATGATTTCCACACTTATAACATTTTTTTCCTAGGTGCATCAGGTACATTCTTGTAATTATATATTCTCTTTGTTAATACCTTCTTTTCCATTCCTATTTCTCTTGATCTTGCTAGACTCTGAAAGACCATCTAATCTCTGTTTCAACTGAGACTTAGACAGAAACCCTATGTTTACATTCTTAGGTTTCTCTAACACTTTCTCATCTGAATTACTATTGTTAATCCTTTTGTGTACAACAGGGGTGCCTTTTGAATCAACAAATTTAGCATGATTAGGTTCAGAAACAATTTTCTTACCTTAAGATTTAGATGTGCTAGCTTCTATTTTACTATCATCATTGACAATAGCTACTTTTTCTTCTTGTCTAGCCTTATCAAAACCTAAACCATTAACCTTACCACGAATTCCATTTTCGATGATTTCTTGTGTCTTTTTACCAGAAATGTTAATGGTCTTAATCACATCTCTCTCTTCCTCTAGTTCTTTTCTGACATAGTCATAAGCCTCAAGAATAACACTGTAATCATGCTTAGCTTTATCAGAACTTAACTTGTATTCTTCCATTTGAATTGACTCAGATTCAAGAAAATTATTTCTATCAACTAATTTATCATTTTTAACCTTAAGTTCATCTCTTTCACAAGTAAGAATTCTAAAATTAGTCATAAGATTCTTAAACTCAGCATGGATAGATCTAATTTCTTCAGAATTTAAGTTATCAAATGAATCAAAAGAGTGAAGTGATACCTTAACAGAGGATGGAGAAGTTTTCTTTGGAGATCCAGGTTTGTCTGAAACATTTGCCATCAGTGCAATGTTTTCATAATCCAATTCATCTTTAGAATCACTAGAATCAGCCCAATCCTTCTGTGTGACCATAAGTGCATTACCCTTTCCTGAATTCCTAGGCTTCTTACACTCACTAGCAAAGTGTCCAAGCTCGCTGCAATTAAAGCACTTGATCTTGGCCTTATCAAGCTTGACAATTGTACTTTTGCCTTTGTCACTCTTCTTCTCCTCCTTCTTTTGAAAAGGTCCTTTGCTAAATCTTCTCCTGTTGAATCTTCCTTTCCTGAAAGCTTTAGCAAACATAGCAAAGAGTTCCTGCATCTTAGATTCAGAATAATTGTTGTCAGAGTCCATATCAGTAGTCTCTGACTCAGAACTTTCTTTGCTTTTCTTCTTCCTTGAGTTCTTTACAGCAGGCTCATCATGCTATTCCTCTGGAAGCTTCTTTAATTCAGATTGAGCAGTAAGTGCAACAGTCTTCATCTTTCCTTCACTCCTGCTTTTCTTCTGCTGCTTGTCAAGTTCATAAGCTCTTAGTTTTCCATATACTGCCTCTAATGATATCTCATCCAGATCATTAGCTTCCTCAATCGGAGATATCTTCTCATTGTAGAAATCAGACAAAGCTTTCATGAACTTTGTATTCATATCCTCCAAGTCATAATATTTACCATGCATGGCCATCTCATTGATGAGTTTTGTAAACCTATCAAAGGTATCTGTAAGTGACTCACAAGACTTGGATTCAAAGTACTCATACTGTTGTATAAGTAGTGTCCTCATATTCTTCCTGACAGGCTTAGTTCCTTCACAGTGAACCTTAAGATTGTCCCATATATCCTTAGCAGTTTTACAAGAGAGAACATGGTTATTGAGAACAGAATCAAGACTGTTGAATAATATGTTTCTCACTTTAGCATCTTTAAGAACATTCTCCTTGTCCTTATCTGACCACTCAGATTTTGGCTTCTCTGCTGTATGTTCTGGAACAACCACACCATCAACAGTTGCTTGTCCAACGATCTTTGTTGGAACAAAAGGTCCATCTCTGATTCTGTCAAGATAATCAGGATCTGTTGCTTTCAGATGATGCAACATCTTTACTTCCCATAGAGTATATTCGCTTCTCTTGAGCATAGGAATCTTAGTATTCCCATCCTTGTAACCAGACATGATTGCAGATCTTTATGATTATTCGAAATCAACCGGCTCTGATACCAATATATTGTTAACTCGAATAACTTGTAGAAGGGGGGGGGGGGTTGAATACAAGTTATATAATCGTGTCTGATTTTTGCTTGGTTATATGAACAAGAATAAACGAATGAATCAAACTCTGTTTGTATTAATAAGATCAAATACAAACTCTACCAAAGGTGTACAAATACCTTTAGCAGCTGCTGACAATATATATCTCTCTGTTTGCACTCTCGTATACTTACGATTACAAACCTTATGAACACCTTTTACAATGATATAGAGAGAGTATTTATAATGCTTCCTATCAACTAATCACAGAAAGATAATCTATATATGACAATGTTCTACTGTCCAGTTGATAGTTTCCATCAATAGAAAATTCTTTCCTTCATAAAATCTTCTTTCTTGTTCCTCAAACAAGGATCCTGTTTTATAGCACTTGCCAGTTTCTGTAGCATCCATAATGACATCATCAGTAACACGACTGATATCAGGATTCCATCTGGCATCAGGATCTGACCATCTCATCTGTACTTGATCAGTAGTTAACTTGACATAGAAGGATTCAACCTCAGTTCCTGACATGTAGTACTTGATGCACTGTTCATTCCTGACTAAACTTTACAGATAACTGTCTAACACATATTTCCTATACAAAGTGATAAATCCTTTATAAATCAGGATATACAAGAAATATAAGTAAAATTCTATTCTTAACATCACAACTCATGAATTATTCCTAACATTTTTCAATAGACACAGTCTTTTGAGAGACAGTATCTAGTAACTGTTTTCCCTTTTTAAGTACTACAGTCTTTTGAGAGACTGCAGCCTGGCTGTGACTAGGTGCTTCATCTCTTTGTCCTAGCTTAGAAAGTTGAATTGCAGCCTTCAATTCTTCTCTCTCAGCAAGAGATATATTATCATCATCTTCTCTAGAACTACTACTACTACTTGACACAACAAATCTTCTCTTCCTTACAATTGATGTCTTTTGAGAAACACCAGAGGTTGGTTTCTTTGAAACAACAGGCTGTGGATTAAAACTTTGTTCTTGAATTATTTCAGAGACTATAATGTTTTGGGCTACTTGGGTAGACACAGGGGGTTTCTCCTCCAAATGAGATTCCTGAGCCATTTCACCACAAAAGAAAGAAGAATTGTAGAGAGTAGGAAGATGAGTTGTCAGAATTACCTGAACATGATGTGGATAATGAATTACAGGTATTTCATCTAGATTCTTTTCATTGTCCTTCTTTGTAATGTTAGAGAAAAATCTCTTTTGCTATACATAAGAAGAAACACAATGTTCTCTACCAAATCTAGCTTCAACATCAGGAATAAAATGGTTAATAAACATTTGCATAAATCTATGATAATAAACCATTTTCCTGTCTTGATCTCTTGACCCAAGTTTAATACTAATCTGACTTAAGATAATGTGGCCAATGTTAATTACTCTGTCATAAAGCAAACTATAAGCAATATGTGATGTAACAGAAGTAATTTGCTGAAAAGAACTATATTTGCCAGTAAAACATTTAGCAATTTGATCAAAGAAGAAAGACCATTCTTTCCTAAGAAAAGATCTATTTAACTGGCTCATGTTATCTAAAGGTCCAGAATAACCTAACTCAGATAACATAGTTCTAACATTATCATCAGATGGTTCACTTGCATAATCCACATTAACAGGTAAGTGAAGTACTGAATTAACAACAGATTCAGTAATATCATAAGTATCTTGTCCTAAGTGTAGAACAATCTTACCTGATTGACTCTGAGTAGAATCAATTACTTCAGCATTCTCCCAAGCTTGTGAAACAGCAGCTTGATTTATTTCTGGAGATGCTGCCAATGCATAACTTAATGGTCCATTCACCAAAAAGTGCATAATCGGGTGAAAATCAGATGACACCCCTTCCTTGTTGGTGATAGCTGCTACACGATTATTCATCATAAAATCAAAGTCACCAAACTTGAAAGCTACTGATTTGGGTAGTCTTCTTTGAGCTGCCATTTTTGATCTGAAAAGAACTTAAGAAATCTTGAAATTGATTAGAGATTTTGAGAACTTAAATGAATGTTTTTGCCTTAAGAAAAACAATTTAGAAGTTAGCAATAAACAACCAGAGTCTCAAAATAAAGATATATTAAAAAATTCTTCAGACCCACTAACCCACGTTGACACGTAGGTTGACAGGTGTCAGTCCCTGAAAAATGTAGTTTACCCACGATTTTTGGAAAATAAAATCCAAAATTGATTTTAATTAAATAAATCTGGGTAAAATCAAAATTAAATCAATACTGATCAGCTTCATTTCCTAATGTGATCTTTTTCACCAAGATAATCACAACTCTTAATGTGATTAAAAATAATCATCAATCCTGATGAAATCACTCTCGCTTTCCTGATCACTATCATCCTGATTCCAGAGACAAAATGGAGTTCCCATGTGACAATTTTCTTTTATCTGGAAAAGAAATAAACAATTATCTGAACAAAATCAATTGGTTAGATATATTCGACATTTCTTGAAAATACAAGAAATACAGTCATGTGCAATAATGACTAACTGCATTAAAAATTCCAAATGACTGTTTAGCTTCTCACTCTTTCCTTTATAAACACCTGATGTCTTTTTCTTTCTTAACTCCAAACACACAAAACTCTCTGTAAACACAGAGCTTCCAACAAAATACAATGACCTTTAACCCCATCTTTCGATTCCTCACAGATGATGAACCGATTTTTCATTACCAAAGATTCATAGTTCGTCTCTTTGAAGAGATGACTTTTCTCATCGCTTTAGACATGGTTGGAGTAGATCCAAATAATGTCCAGAACCTTCTCTTAAAACATCCATCTGTTGGATACAATCTCCCTCTAACCTCCTCAAATCTTGAGGATGAAGAATTTGGCCGAGAGTCTGAGGTTGATCTTGATGGAGATGCTATACATTCTAGTCAGCTGCTCTCATTCAAGTCGCTCAGACAAGAAATGCAGGAGTAATTATCAAAGTGACTCTTGAGATGCTCCTTGTCCTGAAGTAGATCTTTAAAGACTAAGAACAGCTACAACTTTAGACATGAATAGAGTTATCAGTAAAGTTAGACAAAAAGATATTTGTATTTCATTTCCATGTATATAATGATTTCAATTAATGAAAATACAATTTCTTATTATCTACTTGCTTATTGTTGTTTATTGACTGATCTGAAATATAAATTATCAGTATGAATGAATCAAAGCTTGCTAGCATCGACTTTAACAAAACTCAGAATTAGATTACTACATAACATGAACTTCAGGATTTGAAACAATAGTACACACAAATTTCACAATCCTGATACTGACGATAAAATCCTGATGACGTCAGCATACTGATAGCAATCCTAATACTGATGTTTATTAACAAGTCTATCATACTGAAATTTATCAAAGTACAATGTTACAGCTTGAGCATTTAACAATCAAATATAGATCCTGACAAGAATATCAAGTCTATAAGCTGAAAACAACATACCTTGCTACTTTTGCAGATGTTAAAGATCTAGAAATTTAACATTCCTAACTCACTTACTAACCTATTGAATGTAGCCTCATCAAGTGGTTTAGTTAGAATATCTGCAAGCTGTTTGTCAGTAGAAACAAAGTGAAGTTCCACAGTACCATTTTCAATATGTTCTCTAATAAAATGATACCTGACATCAATGTGCTTAGTCCTTGAATGTTGAACTGGATTTTCTGCAATTTTGATAGCACTAGTATTATCACAAAACATAGGAATATTACTAAGTTTCATACCATAATCCATTAACTAATTTCTTATCCAAAGGAGCTGTGCACAACAACTGCCTGCTGCTATGTACTCACACTACAAGAAAACAGTCAATAGACATCACACTTTAGACATCAGTTACAAATGCCGCTGATGTTAAAAGTTGTAATAACATCATCCCGCATTAAACTGATGTCTTTGTTATTCGTAGACATCACTATTTTTAAAACTGATGTCTAAAATCATCCTTTAAAAAATGAAAAAACGCGCCCTTCTTTTTGTTTCCCCCTTAGCTAAATTTTTCACCTCTAAATCAAAATTCCCCCCTCCTTCACCAAATATTTCCCCGCCTATACACAATTATTCCCCTTTAGACAAATTAAACACAAAAATTAAAAACTAAAACTAACTCTCTCTCTCTCTCTCGATTCACTCTCATCTCTCTCTCTCTCTCTCTCGACTCTCACTCTCATCTCTCTCTCGTCTCTCACCGGCCACCGTGACTCACCTCCACCACCACCCACCTCTTCTCTATATCTTGCATGCTTGAACCCTCGAAGAGCTCTCTCTCTCTCTCTCATAGAACCCCCGAAACTCTCTCTCTCACTCAAATCGAAATCGATTTGTTTGAAGGTCAAAGCTCGAAGGTTCAAAACTCGAATTAGTTTGATTTGTCAGTGGGTAAGACTAAGTTTGATATGTTCAAACTTACAAGTTTGATTAATTCAATTTTATTACAAATTGGGGGTTTGAAATTGAAACCCTAAGTTTTAATATGGTGTTAATTTAATTTATATGTAATTTATTTATATATGTATGTGCTTAATTATGATTTGTTATATTACAGGCCTTCGTATCCATTTAATCTCTGATTTTCATCTCATTATGGCGAGTAAGTTTTTATTTGAGTTTGATTTTTTTAATGTGTGTTTGCTGATTTGAATGTTAAAAACCATGCTTTTGAGGGTCGCATAAGGGTATTGAGTATTTTTACAGGAATTTTTCATGTTCAAATTATGTTAGTCAGAGTTGTGATGCTATGGTTAAATCATGTGTATATTTCTGCATAACCCTGTGTTTGATTAAATTTTTAAGTATCCTAAACTCAGAATTAAAGTATGAAATTTTGTGTTGACATGCTCTTAAGAACATAGTTTTTAAAGTATGAAATTTGTTTATAACTAGATCAATGTTTTGGGTATGATTTTAAATGTTATGTGCAGATTATGTGGGGAAATGTTGAGTACAGGGGAGAGCTGGGAACTCTCAGGCCGAGAGTTTGGTCTTTATGTGCTGTGAGGGTTTTATGCTGTTTTGTTGTTGTTTTATGGCTGTTTATACTGCTGCTCTTTTACTCTTATTAGACTGCTCTGTTTTCAAAGAAGGTGTTGCCAGAATTCTATTTTTCTTTTCCTGGACTGTTTCGTTTTGAGTACCAAGATTCTTTGCCTTTCTCGGTTATCGAACAGAGATTGTGTTACTTGTATTATTGTTGTTGCAAATTTGAATTATGTTTTCATGTACTGAAATGACTGTGATGTCGGGGAGTCGATTGAATATTAAGATAATAGAATGTGATATAGGTTGTGAGCTGTGGTTTTTAAAGCTCTAAGCATATTAAGTTAATGTGTCATCGTGTGCTTCTGACTTGTGGACTTGTGTGTACTCTGACTATACTCGAGAATTGATACTAGATGAATTACCGGAAATGGTTAAACTGTCCTGGAATTTCAATCTGTTGCTTAGTTGTTAGTACCTGAGACTTTGTATAGCTCCTTAGATTAGCAGCAAGTAAACTGTTAACAAGTGTAGTGTTTCTTTTGAGAATAGTATGTACTATAGTTGGAAAATTTCTTGTGGTTATGCATTGTTCATAAAAATGTTTAATTGTAGAATACATGTTAAGCTTGAAAGTCCTGGTTGGGGCATGCAGATAGTTGTATACATGCCAAGCCAAAGGTGGTGGTCTGATGTGCAATTATATATTTCAACGTTTTTCAAAAGTTGAGAAAGCTCCGACCAAGTTTCAAGGAGAATGGTTGTACCGTCACTGCTGGCAATGCTTCTAGTGTAAGGTTCTTCATTTGTTGTATATTCTAGTATAATATTATACTTTCTTGTTTATATTTTGTTTATATTATCATTAGGAGATAATCACTTTTTAAGTTTATTTTCCCTAAGGCACAAGACCACAGTAAAGTTATATGATCAACTTTTGAATTCTCATTGTTTCACTTAACATCTCCAAAATTTAAATACCAATGAGTTTGCTGCTTCTAAATTTTTGCTTTATATTTCAATTATTTTAAAGCAATGTTGGTTTGTCATAAAAAGATTCCACCACTTCATCTGAGAAATTTAATCTATTACTATTGCAGTTTTTAAGCAAAAACACATTGATCTTGATTTGTTACAAATTTAAGTGGAAATCAGCAAAAACACATATGTAGTAAAAGAGAATTGCTCTATTATCAGTGATGGTGGTGCTTCATCAGTCCTGGTCAGTGGAGAGACAGCGGTTAAGCTTGGGCTTGAAGTGATTGCGAAGATTTCAGGTTATGGTGATGCTGCTCAGGTACTTGCTGATTTATTATAAGCTGCTGATTCTATATTCACTATAAAAGACTCATTACAGACAGTACTGATGCATCACCTTTATACTTAAACTATGCTATGTGTTCTGCAGATTCTAGAGTTATTTACGACTTCTCCAGCTCTTGCTATACCAAAAGCTATTGCTAATTCCCAAGTTGATTATTATGAAATTAATGAAGCCTTTGCAGGTCAGGCCGACCTAGGTCTTCCAGTAATAAAATTGTATTTTAAATTTACATATGGCTGCAGGTTGTGGCTCTTGCTAACCAGAAATTGCATTATAATGAATTGCATACTTGGCAGTGTAGGTCATAACTTGTAGTAGTCTGAGCCTACTGCAAAAAATAAATAAATAAACTTTGTTATTGAACACACCATAACTCTCTTGGAAGGGATCTTTACTTGAGAATCGCAACAGAGCTCCATTTAAAAAGAATGCTGGTGAGCTTTACTATACACATTGCGTGCTGCAAAATTTTAAAATTTCATTTAGAATCGTAGTTACCTTCAATTGTGATACCTTTTGATTTTATATGCTCTTGATGATGTTCCTATCAGTTTGCTCATGTATGTGTTTATGCACACATTGATTTACATTTTTGTACTAGCAGTACTTGACAAATTTCTTTTCCCACCATACCACCACTGATCACTTCTAGTATTAGCTTCTTACAGATGTATGAAGCATACTCAGATTATGAAAGCATGATGAACATGGCTGAAGAAATTGTTTTTCGATGTGCTGTAGCAGTTCAGGGAAAGCTTATTATTGACTATCAGGTAGGAGAAGTTAATTTACATGTTTCTGTAGTGGGTGGAAATTAAGTAATCAGCAGTCAATTAGATGTCAAGAATACTCACAACGAATTTTTGATAATTTTACTGCATATACTTGGAATAGTGTTTGTTGTATCATAATTTACCTGCATGGCGTGCATCGGTTTTGGGTTTAAAGAATGAGTCATTTTGTATATATAAATTTATAGTTTTTTTAAACTTATCAATGTTAACTTAACAGTTATTAATGGTATTTAATAGTTGAAGGGGGGGGGGGGATTTAAGTATTTTTAATTTTAGTGTTAAAAGTACAAGATCTAAATAAACAATAATTTCTTTTGTTATATATTTCAGAACAAATTTTGTGAATGTATATGCTCAGACTTCTTTTCAAATTTTTGAATACCTTATATTAATATTGTTAAGTGGACTTAATAACTATTTTGGTACTCAGGTAAGATTTCTTCTGAGATCTGGAAGAGAGTATGATCCTCCAGCTTCGGATTCAGAAAAACTATCTCCCCGATTCTTGGGCTACTTTAGTGTTCCTTCAAGTTTTCGTAGGCAGTCTGTTGAGCAAAAAAGGTTAAGTCAGGCCATCCGCTGATTTACATGTTATCTGAGCTGCAGTTTCGATCTTTTTCTGATATTTTTGATACGTTTTATTGTGAAGCAGCCCCTCTTTTAAAGAGCAGAATGCACATGTTGCTTCTGTTAAGAATATTCTTGAAAGTCATGCTAGTTATCTTATGTCTGGGAAAGAACTTTCCAAGCTTGTTGCATTTGTGAAAGGCACCCAGTTTGATCTTGTGGTGAGTTTTCCAGTTCTCTGTCAATACCAATCTTGTATCTTCCACTATCACATATCTTAGAGTAGCAGTAAAACTTATTGCAGGAATACCTTCAAAGAGAACGGTATGGTAGTGCTCGTTTGGAAGATTTTGCTTCAGGACTTGAATTAATCGGTCAGAAGGTAGTGGCGTCTAGAAACTATCTTTTTAACATTATCAACTATCAAGCACACCATTCTTTTGTTTCTCTTATGATTTTGTTTAAAGCCTGTTAAACTACTTTATATTCTTGTGAATGCCATAGTTTTTAATATGGAAGAATTCTGTCATGAAATCTGTAATTGCTGTTGGGGGAATTTTGTGATTCACATGCCTAAAATAGTTTTCCTGTTAGTTTATTAGTTTCTATAACTTTAATGTACTGTAATTCTTTTTGGTTTGCATGTTGCAATTAATGATCTGGTGATTGATAATTGATTTCAAATCAACCAATTTTCAGCTTCACATGACGATTTTGCAAAGCCGCTTGGATGCAGAATTCCTTGGATGGCCAAGACTCGGAAGTATTAAAATGTGGCTGAGCTTGATGAGGTGCGGATTGAGACTCTACAATTCATCCAAGATCACATTTGACGACAAAAGTCTTCTTTTGGCAAGGTTTAATTAATATATCGCATTTGTAGACATAGTTATTTGACTAGGACTAGTTAAGCAGGTTATGTATTCTGTTTTGTGGATGGGTATTTTTATGAGTTTAGTTCATTTTGTGGATATGTAGTCATGTTTACTTGCCTTGGATTTGGTACTTCGGATATGCAGCTTATGTAATTTGGATGTTGATGACATTGATTTTAATTTTGTCAATGACAATTGAGAAATTCTTATCTATTTTTGGATGAGTTTATTTTGGATGATTATATTTATTCAATGCAGCAGGTTATGTATAAACAAGAAAAATACAACACTTTAATTAATTAAAGGGATGACTATAACAATAAAATAAAACAGTTAATATGAAGAAAGGTGATGTAAAATATCAAATACAACATCAGTTTAATAATTTAACATAGATGTCTAAGAGAACAATATAAATCAGTTTTTTTGTGAAAAAACCGATGTTTATAAGTACATTAGACATCTGTCTAGGATGATGTCTAAGGTCACTATACACATCGGTTTTTTTTATAAAGAAACTGATGTTAATAAGAACATTAGACATCAGTCTGGGATGATGTTTAAGATAACTATAGACATCTTTTCCAAAGAAAGGAAGTGATGTGTATGTGAAAAATAACTTAGTTTATTATATGTTTTCTAGAATATAAGGCATGCAAGTTGTTTATAAAATTAATTATATCTAACCTATTTTGTAGAACAACTGATGTGTATTGAATGAAAAACCGATGTCTATGTTAGCATAGACATCAGTTTCTGACTGATGTCTAGAATAGACATCTCCCACCTAGACATCACATCCAAAATAACATAGACATCGGCCAGAAACTGATGTCTATTAACCCTTTTCTTGTAGTGTCAGCTTCTGTAGTTGAGGTTGAGACAAATTGTTGCTTCTTGTTTGCCCAAGAAATCAATCTGTTTCCCAAGAATTGACATGTACCTGTAGTGCTTTTCCTGTCTATTTTACACCCTGCATAATCAGAGTCTGAATAGCCAATTATGGAGGATTAGATTCTCTAGGATACCACAAACCAAGATTTGGAGTTCCTTTGAGATATCTAAATATTCTCTTCACAGCAATTAAATGAGATTCCTTAGGATCACTTTGGAATCTAGCACATAAACACGTAGAAAACATTATATCTGGTCTACTTGCAGTTAAATATAACAATGAGCCTATCATGCCTCTATAACTAGTGTTATCCACACTATTTCCCTTAGGATCAGAGTCTAGTTTAGTGGCTGTTGCCATGGGTGTTTTTGCAACTGCACAATCTTTAAAGTCAAATTACCTTCTTAAAAGATCTTTGATATACTTTGACTGATTAATGAAAATACCAGTCTCAGTCTGTTTGACCTGCAAGCCTAAGAAATAATTTAGTTCACCCATCATGCTCATCTGATACTTAGACTACATAAGCTTACTAAACTTAGCACACAACTTTTCATTAGTAGAACCAAATATGATATCATCAACATAAACTTGAACTAAAAGCAATTCACCTTTTATCTTTCTAAAGAATACAGTTTTGTCAATTGTACCTCTTGTGAAACCATTTTCAAGAAGAAATTTAGACAAAGTCTCATACCATGCTCTTGGTGCCTCCTTTAGTCCATAAAGTGCCTTGTCAAGTTTGTAGACATGATTTGGAAACTTTGGATCAATAAATCCAGGTGGTTGCTCCACATACACTTCCTCATCAAGCTTGCCATTTAGAGAAGCACACTTTACATCCATTTGGTATACCTTGAACTTTGAATAAGCTGCAAATGCAAGAAACATTCTGATTGCTTCCAATTTTGCTACAGGGGCAAAGGTTTCATCATAGTCAATTCCTTCTTCCTGAGAGTAACCCTTGGCCACCAGTCTTGATTTGTTTCTTACAATCATACCAGATTCATCTAGCTTGTTTCTGAAAACCCATTTTGCACCAACAATAGATCTATCTTTAGGTCTTGGTACCAGTTCCAGACTTTGTTTCTCTCAAACTCATTTAACTCTTCCTGCATTGCAATTACCCATTCAGGATCCTGTAAGGCTTCTTCAACCTTCTTAGGTTCATTCTTTGAGAGAAAGCAACTATACAAGCATTTATTTTGAATTGATCTTCTAGTTCGAACACCACTATTTGGATCACCAATAATCAAATCTTCAGTATGATCCTTTGTCCATTTTCTAACAGGTGGTAGATTGACTCTGCTAGTCTCTCCCCCTAACTTAGTGGTTTCTCTTGTAGAAGAATTCTCTCTGCCTTCAAAAACTCCCCTTTTATTAATAGAATCAATAGATTCCATATTGCTGCTAGTTACTGATCTTTCCTCAGTAGACTCTGAAGGATCAGTTCCTGATGGAGTAGACTCTGAATAGCTATTCTGCTCCTGATGATCACTGTGTCCTCCTTGATTTATTTGTTCCCCCTCAACAGTAGCACTCCTTTGAGAAGCAATAGAAATTCCTTCTAGAGAACCTTCATCATCATTGGAGAGTATCTCAGAATTCTTCAGATTTTCAAATTCCAATTTGTCATGGCTTTCATCAGTTTGCAGAATTCCAAATTTCTTGTCATCAAATGCAACATGAATTGATTCCATAACAATGTGAGTTCTGAGATTATAAACCTTGAAGGCCTTTGATGCTGAATATCCTAGAAAGATTGCTTCATCCGATTTGGCTTCAAATTTTCCAAGTTGTTCTGGATGAACTTTTAGGACATAGCATTTGCATCCAAAGATGTGAATGTATTTCACACTGGTTTCTTTCCTTTGATCATCTCATAGGGAGTTTTTCCATGACTATTTACCAAGGTACAGTTTTGAGTGAAACATGCAGTGTTAACAGCTTCTACCCAAAAATAGGTTGGAAGTTTTGCATCTGCAAGCATGGTTCTTGCTGCTTCTATGAGAGTCCTGTTCTTTCTTTCCACTACACCATTCTGCTGAGGTGTACAAAGTGCAGAAAACTGTTGAGTAATTCCATTGTCTGCACAAAACTCCTCTATTATAGAATTCTTAAATTCTGTACCATTGTCACTCCTAAGTACTTTGACTTTGTACTCGGAGTTATTCTTAATATTCTTGACAAGTTCAGTGATTTGCTGAGGAGCTTCATCCTTCTTGTGTAGAAAGAACACCCATGTGAACCTTGTGTAATTATCCACTATAACTAGAGCATATCTTTTCTTGCTGATAGACATAATGTTCACTGGACCAAACAGATCAAGATGTAGCATATGAAATGGTTCAGTAATTGAATTTGCAGTCTTGCTCTTGAAAGTGGTTCTTCTCTATTTTCCAAGCTGACAGGCATCACAAAGTCCATCTTGCACAAAATTTGCCTTAGGAAGACCTCTCACAAGATTGTGCTTAACAAGTTGATTAAGCTTCTTGAAGTTGAGATGTGAGAGCTTCTTGTGCCAATTCCAGTTTTCTTCATTTGCTGCTTTGCTGTAGAGACATCTAACAATTCCTTTAGATGTATCACTTAAGCTGGCTTCATATATGTTACCATGTCTTTGACCAGTTAGAGCAATGTCTCCATTCTGCATATTCAAGATTTTGCATCCTTCTCTGTCAAAGATTGATTGATAACCTTTATCACCCAGTTAACTTATGCTTAAAAGAGTAAGTTTCAAGCCTTCAACCAGTGCTACATTTGCCTTAGGTAGACCTCTCACAAGATTGTGCTTAACAAGTTGATTAAGCTTCTTGAAGTTAATATGTGAGAGCTTCTTCTTCCAATTCCATCTTTCATCATTTGTTGCTTTGCTGTAGAGACATCTAACAATTCCTTTAGATGTATCACTTAAGCTGGCTTCATATATATTACCATGTCTTTGACCAGTTAGAACAATGTCTCCATTCTACATATTCAAGATTTTGAATCATTCTCTGTCAAAGATTGATTGATAACCTTTATCACCCAGTTGACTTATGCTTAAAAGAGTATGTTTCAAGCCTTCAACCAGTGCTACATTTTCTATGATGACATTCCCCAAAACAATTGAGCCATATCCCAGAGTTTCTCCTTTGTTGCCATCTCCAAAAGATATTACTGGGCCAGCTTTCCACTCAAACTTTGTAAGCAGGGACTTATTTCCAGTCATATGTCCAGAGCATCCACTGTCCAAGATAATTGAATGCTTCTTTCCTGTGCCCTGCAAACAAAAAGTAACTAGTTAGAATTTTTTAGGACCCAACTTTGATTGGATCCTTTCTTACTAGATTTAAAAACAACAGGCTTTGAAGATTTTGCTTTTACTTTACCTGTTGCAGAGTCAACCTTAGACTCTGATTTCACAAACTGTTTGTGACTAGGAGTTTCAGATTTCAGAGAATAATAGTCATAATACAGTTCATGATATTCTCTACACATGTAAATGGAATGAAGTAAACTACCACAATGATAACAAGCTTTTTGTAGTTGGTATTGAATTTTCTGAGTCTTGGGGAATCGGGACTCAGTTTTCCAAGAAGGTTTTTGATTGCAGTCTAGGGCCAAATGATTATGATTTCCACACTTATAGCATTTTTTCCTAGGTGCATCAGGTACATTCTTGTAATTATTCTCTTTGTTAATACCTTCTTTTCCATTCCTATTTCTTTTGATCTTGCTAGACTCTGAAAAACCATCTAGTCTCTGTTTCAACTGAGACTTAGACAGAAACCCTATGTTTACATTCTTAGGTTTCTCTAACACTTTCTCATCTGAATTACTATTGTTAATTCTTTTGTGTACAACAGGGTTACCTTTTGAATCAACAAATTTAACATGTTTAGGTTCAGAAACAATTTTCTTACCTTCAGATTTAGATGTGCTAGCTTCTACTTTACTATCATCATTGACAATAGCTACTTTTTCTTCTTGTCTAGCCTTATCAAAACCTAAACCATTAACTTTACCACGATTTCCACTTTCAAAGATTTCTAGAGTCTTTTTACCAGAATTATTAATGGTCTTAATCACATCTCTCTCTTCCTCTAGTTCTTTTCTGACATAGTCATAAGCCTCAAGAATAACACTATAATCATGCTTAGCTTTATCAGAACTTAACTTGTATTCTTCCTTTTGAATTAGCTCAGATTCAAGAAAATTATTTCTATCAACTAACTTATCATTCTTAACCTTAAGTTCATCTCTTTCACTAGTAAGAATTCTAAAATTAGTCATAAGATTCTTAAACTCAGCATGGACAGATCTAATTTCATCAGAATTTAAGCTATCAAATGAATCAAGAGAGTGAAGTGATACCTTAACAGAAGATGGAGAAGTTTTTTTTGGAGATCCAGGTTTGTCTGAAACATTTGCCATCAATGCAATGTTGTCATAATCCAATTCATCTTCAGAATCACTAGAATCAGCCCAATCCTTCTGTGTGATCATAAGTGCATTACCCTTTCCTGAATTCCTAGGCTTCTTACACTCACTTGCAAAGTGTCCAAGCTCGTTGCAGTTAAACCACTTGATCTTGGCCTTTTCAAGCTTGACAATTGTACTTTTGCCTTTGTCACTCTTCTTCTCCTCCTTCTTTTGAAAAGGTCCTTTGCTAAATCTTCTCCTATTGAATCTTCCTTTCTTGAAAGCTTTAGCAAACATAGCAAAGAGTTCCTGCATCTCTGATTCAGAATCACTGTTGTTAGAGTCTATATCAGTAGTCTCTGACTCAGAACTTTCTTTGCTTTTCTTCTTCCTTGAGTTCTTTACAGCAGGCTCATCATGTTGTTCCTCTGGAAGCTTCTTTGATTCAGATTGAGCAGTAAGTGCAACAGTCTTCATCTTTCCTTCACCCCTGCTCTTCTTCTTCTGCTTGTCAAGTTCATAAGCCCTCAGTTTTCCATACACTGCCTCTAATGATATCTCATCAAGATAATTAGTGTTAACACAAAATCACGCAAGCGCACGTGGTCACAAGTAATATAGATATAAGTCGAGTTCGTTCCCACAGAGATCTGGTTATGGTTTTAATTCAGTAGATGTACCTATGCAACAATGTATGATTATTATTCACTGCTAAGACAATTAACAAATTTGGGTTTAATAAACTAACTTAACTAAGAAGTAAATTAACAAACTAAGAATTAACTAACAAACAAGAATTGGAATCGAATTACTTCTGCAAGAGAAAACATGGGATCCTAACTTCATTAAATACTTTGCTTAGATCTGACGCCTTTAATCACTATATACAATGGTTATGATATCTGATCAGACAACACGAAACAAGTACACGCTACCTCTCAGTATACGAATACCAAACTAAACATACATCCACAAAAGAGATAGAAGATGAATAGACACCAATTATGCTTAGACCCTATATCTCTAAAAGATTTAAAAACATAACGGTTGAAGAACAAGTTGTCTGTTATGATCACATAGGGCAACATAATATCTCTATTTACGCTACAAATCATGATGTTAAAACATCAACCTAACCTATGCTAGCATGGCAAGTTCTAAATCTCAAGATCCACTCTCGCTTCACAAGAGATTAACAAATTAGATGTTCATGACGCATCTATCAATTAGGCATAACCATATGAGGATATCAATTATACACCACACACAGATCTTTAAAGCATCAAGATACTAAAGCTCCATAAATAAATCCGTTAGAATCCCATGACAACGATTAGTTCATAATCGAACCTCTCGTCATCATGGGGTTTAATGAAAACATGATGTAAAACAAAGAGTCAATGATACAATTCTATGGTGTGTGTCGTGGTTATGATCTATGGTGGATGGTTCTCCTTTTGTGCTCCTAAAGACGTATATTCATATCCCCAAGTCGCCTCTCCTCCAAGCAATTGCCATCTTTGAGTTGGAATATAATTGTGGCAATTTCCATCTTTAAACGGGATAAGATTTGCAAATTCCATAGGTAAGACTGATTCTGGAATGTTTCCACCATCCAGGACAATTACCATATTGATTAGAAGTAGGAATTATAGCAATATCCTTGTAAAAATAGAATTCTGCAGCTTCAGGAAATTTTCTGCCGCAGATGGGCGCGGCCGCGCGCTCCCCTAGTGCTTTTCAGACGCGCCCGCGTGTTGCATTCTGCCAGAAATATTTTTATGCTCTAGAACATTCTACAAGCTTCGCGTGGACAGCTTACGGGCCTCAACCGGACTTGTAGAACTCCAGATATGGCCAAAACAAAGAAGACTGTGCAACCTACCGGCAAATCCGAATTTTCCACAATTTGCTCATTTCTCTTCCGCTTTCTCTTCCGATTCTTTCGCCACATCCCGTTCTTCAATTCTTAAGCGTTATGATCTTCATGGTAGCCTAGGGAAGTACGCCATCCTTCATTCCATTGCGCAAATCATCTCCAAAATTGATGAAAACACCAACCCTAAACGATATTTCGCAAACCTGCACAACTAAACACAAACACATCAAAACTACAACAAACTTGAGGCCAAGTGAATCAATTTAAGCTGAATTGGAATGCTCTAAATGGATATAAAATCCATTTATCACACCCCCAAACTTAAACCGATGCTTGTCCTCAAGCATAAACAATTAAAACTAACTAACTAATTAGTACCACTTCCGTAGGTGATCACGGCTGCATTTGGCATATGCAACAAGCCCTTTAAACCCCTAGGCAGCCCTAGTGGACGAGTAAGGTCTCGTGAGGGCCTATAGTGAATGTACCCACAAAATCCATCTAACTAAATAATGCAATAACAATGCAATGCATGAATGCAACTAATATGAAAATGCAAAGATCCCCTTCAAACTAACCAAAACCAACTAGCAAGCAAATATCTCAAAGAATGCCAATAAATCCAAATAGAGCTCGAATAAGTCCCCGTACTCTAACAATACATGACAGAAACGTGTGTGTGTGCTATGCTCATCAGAAATACTCCCAAAACTAGGTCAAAAATCATACCCATCCTTCGCCAAGACAATCACAAGTTTATAAATAGAATAGACTGTAAACACTTCATAACTTAAGAACACCTCCATCCTCATCTGAGTTAGCCAAGAATTCATGATTTATTACTACAACTATGACACATAATATACAAGCATGCTTATTTAACCGTGCAATGGATGAGACCCCAAAAGGCTTATACAATAATACCCATGTAGCGAGTGTCAGGTTAGTGGATCCCAGACTATAAAAGCCTTAGGTCACTAGGCACAAAGTCCCCGCGAACTTAATTGCTCGAGTATTAAAGAGCTCACCCTGGTTAATTTTGCATATAAACAATTAAAAACTTTGGACTTTTTTTTTGATTTTTTTTCTATGCAATCTGGAATGAGAATTCTCAATTCCAACCCTAGACTACTCATATAAATATGAGCCGGCTACTAGCCATTTGACACCTAGCCTTTATTGACAACTAGCATGAAATTCTTGTTTTCCCCCAAACTTAGACTTTAGTATTCCTACGCCATCAAGAGAATAACGAAAATTCTAAATATAATCAAGTGATTAAATCTAAAACAACCAAACAAGCATGACCTCAACCTAGCCCAAAAGCAAACGACGAGACTGTGTAAAAATTTTGTTTCCGAAACATGCACGTCACTTTCATAAGGACTATAAATCAACCCTCTACTCATCATTACCACACTCAAATCAACATCGACCTACCAACGGAAATAGCTCGTCCTAAGGGATCATGAAAAATGCAGGCCATGAAAATGCAACTAAAATGAACTCACATAAAAACAGAATGTCCTATATGAAACACACATAAATAATACTAACAAACATGCATGAATTACACCTAATATGCAAAACATGATATCCTACTTGAACACAATGACTCACAAATAACTACTACACACTACTTATCCCCCAAACCACCCCCAAACTTAAAATATTCAATGTCCGCATTGAATTGAAAGGTAATACAAGGGATAGCAGGAAACATACCTAAAACTACCGAAACACGTGGTTTGCCTCCCACGAAGCGCCTTTGTTTAAAGTCTTTAGCTAGACATGGCCATGGCTATTTCTCTTGAAAATATCTACACCGTAGCTTAATATGGCCATTTAATTATCTTTTCCGGTGCTACATCCTTGATAACAATTTTCTGCCTTCTTCGCTCCTCAAAAGTGTCAGCAACATTGTTCTCTTCACTACCTGACAAGTTAGCAATAATAATAATCGGCAAATTAGACGATTGACCCACATATACATACCTTTAAACCCCTAGGCAGCCCTAGTGGACGAGTAAGGTCTCGTGAGGGCCTATAGTGAATGTACCCACAAAATCCATCTAACTAAACAATGCAATAACAATGCAATGCATGAATGCAACTAATATGAAAATGCAAAGATCCCCTTCAAACTAACCAAAACCAACTAGCAAGCAAATATCTCAAAGAATGCCAATAAATCCAAAAAGAGCTCGAATAAGTCCCCGTACTCTAACAATACATGACAGAAACGTGTGTGTGTGCTATGCTCATCAGAAATACTCCCAAAACTAGGTCAAAAATCATACCCATCCTTCGCCAAGACAATCACAAGTTTATAAATAGAATAGACTGTAAACACTTCATAACTTAAGAACACCTCCATCCTCATCTGAGTTAGCCAAGAATTCATGATTTATTACTACAACTATGACACATAATATACAAGCATGCTTATTTAACCGTGCAATGGATGAGACCCCAAAAGGCTTATACAATAATACCCATGTAGCGAGTGTCAGGTTAGTGGATCCCAGACTATAAAAGCCTTAGGTCACTAGGCACAAAGTCCCCGCGAACTTAATTGCTCGAGTATTAAAGAGCTCACCCTGGTTAATTTTGCATATAAACAATTAAAAACTTTGGACTTTTTTTTTGATTTTTTTTCTATGCAATCTGGAATGAGAATTCTCAATTCCAACCCTAGACTACTCATATAAATATGAGCCGGCTACTAGCCATTTGACACCTAGCCTTTATTGACAACTAGCATGAAATTCTTGTTTTCCCCCAAACTTAGACTTTAGTATTCCTACGCCATCAAGAGAATAACGAAAATTCTAAATATAATCAAGTGATTAAATCTAAAACAACCAAACAAGCATGACCTCAACCTAGCCCAAAAGCAAACGACGAGACTGTGTAAAAATTTTGTTTCCGAAACATGCACGTCACTTTCATAAGGACTATAAATCAACCCTCTACTCATCATTACCACACTCAAATCAACATCGACCTACCAACGGAAATAGCTCGTCCTAAGGGATCATGAAAAATGCAGGCCATGAAAATGCAACTAAAATGAACTCACATAAAAACAGAATGTCCTATATGAAACACACATAAATAATACTAACAAACATGCATGAATTACACCTAATATGCAAAACATGATATCCTACTTGAACACAATGACTCACAAATAACTACTACACACTACTTATCCCCCAAACCACCCCCAAACTTAAAATATTCAATGTCCGCATTGAATTGAAAGGTAATACAAGGGATAGCAGGAAACATACCTAAAACTACCGAAACACGTGGTTTGCCTCCCACGAAGCGCCTTTGTTTAAAGTCTTTAGCTAGACATGGCCATGGCTATTTCTCTTGAAAATATCTACACCGTAGCTTAATATGGCCATTTAATTATCTTTTCCGGTGCTACATCCTTGATAACAATTTTCTGCCTTCTTCGCTCCTCAAAAGTGTCAGCAACATTGTTCTCTTCACTACCTGACAAGTTAGCAATAATAATAATCGGCAAATTAGACGATTGACTCACATATACATACCTCAGGTGATCTGGTGGTTCAAGCTCGAGTTTGGAAGCTTCTTCAATATGATGATTTTCATTATTTACTTCCCAAGACTGATCAAGAGTAGGAATAGACGGATTAGGAATGAAAGTGGGTGGTTCACCAACAAAGGTCTTAACAACGGACTTAGGATCAAAAGAACTATCCTCAAGTTGGATTTCATGCTTAGAACAAATGACCTTCAATTTCTCTAACATTTCATCAGAAGTAAAATTCCTATACAACTTATAAAGATCCTCATTACCCTCAATCAAAACATCTTCCTCAAGAAAAGACTCAATTGCACTATCCTCAAGATTTGACCATGAAACCACCTTATCAACCAACACCTTAGAATCCCGGAGATCAGCCAAGCCTAGTGACTAACAATCTTCCTCCTCATCACTATCCACCATAGGTTCTGACAAAACAAAATTTTCTTCTTTTTCTATAGGATCCTGATCATGAATTCCTTCTTCATCCTCAATTGCTGAATTCTGATCGTTCGTGACTTTTCCAGATCTGAGTGTTATGGCATTAACCTGCTCCATGCCATCTTGTTTTCCTGGATTCACCTCTGTGTCACTAGGAAGAACTCCCTGCGGCCCGTTGAGAAATGCACTTACAATTTGCCCAAACTGATTCTCCAATGTCTTGAGAGATACCGCCTGACTTTTAATCATCAATCTCAATTCATCCAATTCAGATTTTTCATTCGAAGATTGACCATCATCCCCATGAAATTGTTGCTGCTGAAAACCTTGATTGTTGCTCCAGCCGAAATTGGGATGATAGGTGGCTGGAGCTGGTTGTGAAGGTTGCTTGAAGTTGCTCACAAACCGTGCCGATTCAGAAGATACGGCACATTGACTCGTCTTATGTGCGCCCTCACATAGCTCACAAACACTAGCAACTTGAGGCACCCCATGCTTTGACATAAAATCCAATTTCTTATTAAGTGCCTCTAGCTGAGCTGCTAGAGCTGTGACTGTATTAACTTCCAGAATTCCTGCTAATTTGCCTTGTGATAATCTCTGAGTTGGATTCTGGTATTCATTCGCAGCCATCATCTCAATTATCTCATAAGCTTCCACATAGCTCTTAGCCCATAAAGCTCCACCTGATGTTGCATCTAGCATGGGTCTTGACTGTGCACCCAAGCCATTATAAAAGCAATTAATCATCATCCACTCAGGCATCCCATGATGTGGACACTTCCTTAGCATCTCCTTATATCGCTCCCAAGCCTCGCACAAAGATTCTTCAGACTGCTGTGAAAATTGAGTAATAGCATTCCTGATTGCTACAGTTTTCGCCATAGGGAAGAATTTAGTAAGAAACTTCTGAGCAAGATCCTCACATGTAGTAATGCAACCGGCTGGTAGAGAGTGTATCCAGCCCTTAGCTTTATCCCTCAAAGAGAATGGGAAAAGTCTCAATTTGATAGCATCTTCTGACACCCCGTTGATCTTGAAAGTATCGCAGATCTCAGTGAAATTTCGGATGTGCATGTTAGGATCTTCATTCGGAGCACCCCCAAACTGAACCGAATTCTGCACCATCTGAATTATGCTAGGCTTGATTTCAAAAGTATTAGCTGCAATAGCTGGCCTGACAATGCTAAATTGGACGTCATCGATCTTTGGTTGAGAATAATACATCAATACTTTCGCTGCTGCTGCTGGTTCTCCCATTGCTACCTGCAACACATAAAACTAAACAACTATGTAAGAAACAATCCGAGTCAGTGAACTCTAACGACCACTATTGACAAGCACATAAACCAAAAATAAAACACCGATGATCCCCGGCAGCGGTGCCAAAAACTTGTTAACACAAAATCATGCAAGCGTACGTGGTCACAAGTAACATAGATATAAGTCGAGTTCGTTCCCACAGAGATCTGGTTATGGTTTTAATTCAGTAGATGTACCTATGCAACAATGTATGATTATTATTCACTGCTAAGACAATTAACAAATTTGGGTTTAATAAACTAACTTAACTAAGAAGTAAATTAACAAACTAAGAATTAACTAACTAACAAGAATTGGAATCGAATTACTTCTGCAAGAGAAAACATGGGATCCTAACTTCATTAAATACTTTGCTTAGATCTGACGCCTTTAATCACTATATACAATGGTTATGATATCTGATCAGACAACACGAAACAAGTACACGGTACCTCTCAGTATACGAATACCAAACTAAACATACATCCACAAAAGAGATAGAAGATGAATAGACACCAATTATGCTTAGACCCTATATCTCTAAAAGATTTGAAAACATAACGGTTGAAGAACAAGTTGTCTGTTATGATCACATAGGGCAACATAATATCTCTATTTACGCTACAAATCATGATGTCAAAACATCAACCTATCCTATGCTAGCATGGCAAGTTCTAAATCTCAAGATCCACTCTCGCTTCACAAGAGATTAACAAATTAGATGTTCATGACGCATCTATCAATTAAGCATAACCATACGAGGATATCAATTATACACCACACACAGATCTTTAAAGCATTAGGATACTAAAGCTCCATAAATAAATCCGTTAGAATCCCATGACAACGATTAGTTCATAATCGAACCTCTCGTCATCTTGGGGTTTAATGAAAACATGATGTAAAACAAAGAGTCAATGATACAATTCTATGGTGTGTGTCGTGGTTATGATCTATGGTGGATGGTTCTCTTTTTGTGCTCCCAAAGACGTATATTTATAGAAGCAAGTCGCCTCTCCTCCAAGCAATTGCCATCTTTGAGCTGGAATAGAATTCTGCAGCTTCTGGAAATTTTCTGCCGCAGATGGGCGCGGCCGCGCGCTCCCCTAGTGCTTTTCAGACGCGCCCGCGTGTTGCATTCTGCCAGAAATATTTTTATGCTCTAGAACATTCTACAAGCTTCGCGTGGACAGCTTACGGGCCTCAACCGGACTTGTAGAACTCCAGATATGGCCAAAACAAAGAAGACTGCGCAACCTACCGGCAAATCCGAATTTTCCACAATTTGCTCATTTCTCTACCGCTTTCTCTTCCGATTCTTTCGCCACATCCCGTTCTTCAATTCTTAAGCGTTATGATCTTCATGGTAGCCTAGGGAAGTACGCCATCCTTCATTCCATTGCGCAAATCATCTCCAAAATTGATGAAAACACCAACCCTAAACGATATTTCGCAAACCTGCACAACTAAACACAAACACATCAAAACTACAACAAACTTGAGGCCAAGTGAATCAATTTAAGCTGAATTGGAATGCTCTAAATGGATATAAAATCCATTTATCACACCCCCAAACTTAAACCGATGCTTGTCCTCAAGCATAAACAATTAAAACTAACTAACTAATTAGTACCACTTCCGTAGGTGATCACGGCTGCATTTCGCATATGTAACAAGTCCTTTAAACCCCTAGGCAGCCCTAGTGGACGAGTAAGGTCTCGTGAGGGCCTATAGTGAATGTACCCACAAAATCCATCTAACTAAACAATGCAATAACAAGGCAATGCATGAATGCAACTAATATGAAAATGCAAAGATCCCCTTCAAACTAACCAAAACCAACTAGCAAGAAAATATCTCAAAGAATGCCAATAAATCCAAATAGAGCTCGACTAAGTCCCCGTACTCTAACAATACATGACAGAAACGTGCGTGTGTGCTATGCTCATCAGAAATACTCCCAAAACTAGGTCAAAAATCATACCCATCCTTCGCCAAGACAATGACAAGTTTATAAATAGAATAGACTGTAAACACTTCATAACTTAAGAACACCTCCATCCTCATCTGAGTTAGCCAAGAATTCATGCTTTATTACTACAACTATGACACATAATATACAGGCATGCTTATTTAACCGTGCAATGGATGAGACCCCAAAAGGCTTATACAATAATACCCATGTAGCGAGTGTTAGGTTAGTGGATCCCAGACTATAAAAGCCTTAGGTCACTAGGCACAAAGTCCCCGCGAACTTAATTGCTCGAGTATTAAAGAGCTCACCCTGGTTAATTTTGCATATAAACAATTAAAAACTTTTTACTTTTTTTTTTGATTTTTTTTTCTATGCAATCTGGAATGAGAATTCTCAATTCCAACCCTAGACTACTCATATAAATATGAGCCGACTACTAGCCATTTGACACCTAGCCTTTATTGACAACTAGCATGAAATTCCTGTTTTCCCCCAAACTTAGACTTTAGTATTCCTACGCCATCAAGGGAATAACGAAAATTCTAAATATAATCAAGTGATTAAAACTAAAACAACCAAACAAGCATGACCTCAACCTAGCCCAAAAGCAAACGACGAGACTGTGTAAAAATTTTGTTTCCAAAACATGCACGTCACTTCCATAAGGACTATAAATCAACCCTCTACTCATCATTACCACACTCAAATCAACATCGACCTACCAACGGAAATAGTTCGTCCTAAGGGATCATGAAAAAGGCAGGCCATGAAAATGCAACTAAAATGAACTCACATAAAAACAGAATGTCCTATATGAAATACACATAAATAATACTAACAAACATGCATGAATTACACCTACTATGCAAAACATGATATCCTACTTGAACACAATGACTCACAAATAACTACTACACACTACTTATCCCCCAAACCACCCCCAAACTTAAAATATTCAATGTCCGCATTGAATTGAAAGGTAATACAAGGGATAGCAGGAAACATACCTAAAACTACCGAAACACGTGGTTTGCCTCTCACGAAGCGCCTTTGTTTAAAGTCTTTAGCTAGACATGGCCATGGCTATTTCTCTTGAAAATATCTACACCGTAGCTTAATATGGCCATTTAATTATCTTTTCCGGTGCTACATCCTTGATAACAATTTTCTGCCTTCTTCGCTCCTCAAAAGTGTCAGCAACATTGTTCTCTTCACTACCTGACAAGTTAGCAATAATAATAATCGACAAAGTAGACGATTGACCCAAATATACATACCTCAGGTGATCTGGTGGTTCAAACTCGAGTTTGGAAGCTTCTTCAATATGATGATTTTCATTATTTACTTCCCAAGACTGATCAAGAGTAGGAATAGACGGATTAGGAATGAAAGTGGGTGGTTCACCAACAAAGGTCTTAACAATGGACTTAGGATCAAAAGAACTATCCTCAAGTTGGATTTCATGCTTAGAACAAATGACCTTCAATTTCTCTAACATCTCATCAGAAGTAAAATTCCTATACAACTTATAAAGATCCTCATTACCCTCAATCAAAACATCTTCCTCAAGAAAAGACTCAATTGCACTATCCTCAAGATTTGACCATGAAACCACCTTATCAACCAACACCTTAGAATCCCGGAGATCAGCCAAGCCTAGTGACTAACACTCTTCCTCCTCATCACTATCCACCACAGGTTCTGACAAAACATAATTTTCTTCTTTTTCTATAGGATCCTGATCATAAATTCCTTCTTCATCCTCAATTGCTGAATTTTGATCGTTCGTGACTTTTCCAGATCTGAGTGTTATGGCATTAACCTACTCCATGCCATTTTGTTTTCCTGGATTCACCTTTGTGTCACTAGGAAGAACTCCCTACGGCCCGTTGAGAAAGGCACTTGCAATTTGCCCAAACTGATTCTCCAATGTCTTGAGAGATACCGCCTGACTTTTAATCATCAATCTCAATTCATCCAATTCAGATTTTTCATTCGAAGATTGACCATCATCCCCATGAAATTGTTGCTGCTGAAACCATTGATTGTTGCTCCAGTCGAAATTGGGATGATAGGTGGCTGGAGCTGGTTGCAAAGGTTGCTGGAAGTTGCTCACAGACTGTGCCGATTCAGAATATATGGCACATTGACTCGTCTTATGTGCGCCCTCACATAGCTCACAAACACTAGCAACTTGAGGCACCCCATGCTTTGACATAAAATCCAATTTCTTATTAAGTGCCTCTAGCTGAGCTGCTAGAGCTGTGACTGTATTAACTTCCAGAATTCCTGCTAATTTGCCTTGTGATAATCTCTGAGTTGGATTCTGGTATTCATTCGCAGCCATCATCTAAATTATCTCATAAGCTTCCGCATAGCTCTTAGCCCATAAAGCTCCACCTGATGTTGCATCTAGCATGGGTCTTGACTGTGCACCCAAGCCATTATAAAAGCAATTAATCACCATCCACTCAGGCATCCCATGATGTGGACACTTCCTTAGCATCTCCTTATATCGCTCCCAAGCCTCGCACAAAGATTCTTCAGACTGCTGTGAAAATTGAGTAATAGCATTCCTGATTGCTACAGTTTTCGCCATAGGGAAGAATTTAGTAAGAAATTTCTGAGCAAGATCCTCCCATGTAGTAATGCAACCGGCTGGTAGAGAGTGTATCCAGCCCTTAGCTTTATCCCTCAAAGAGAATGGGAAAAGTCTCAATTTGATAGCATCTTCCGACACCCCGTTGATCTTGAAAGTATCGCAGATCTCAGTGAAATTCCGGATGTGCATGTTAGGATCTTCATTCGGAGCACCCCCAAACTGAACCGAATTCTGCACCATCTGAATTATGCTAGGCTTGATTTCAAAAGTATTAGCTGCAATAGCTGGCCTGACAATGCTAAATTGGACGTCATCGATCTTTGGTTGAGAATAATACATCAATGCTTTCGCTGCTGCTGCTGGTTCTCCCATTGCTACCTGCAACACATAAAACTAAACAACTATGTAAGAAACAATCCGAGTCAGTGAACTCTAACGACCACTATTGACAAGCACATAAACCAAAAATAAAACACCGATGATCCCCGGCAGCGGTGCCAAAAACTTGTTAACATAAAATCATGCAAGCGTACGTGGTCACAAGTAATATAGATATAAGTCGAGTTCGTTCCCACAGAGATCTGGTTATGGTTTAAATTCAGTAGATGTACCTATGCAACAATGTATGATTATTATTCACTGCTAAGACAATTAACAAATTTGGATTTAATAAACTAACTTAACTAAGAAGTAAATTAACAAACTAAGAATTAACTAACTAACAAGAATTGGAATCGAATTACTTCTGCAAGAGAAAACATGAGATCCTAACTTCATTAAATACTTTGCTTAGATCTGACGCCTTTAATCACTATATGCAATGGTTATGATATTTGATCAGACAACACGAAACAAGTACACGCTACCTCTCAGTATACGAATACCAAACTAAACATACATCCACAAAAGAGATAGAAGATGAATAGACACCAATTATGCTTAGACCCTATATCTCTATAAGATTTGAAAACATAACGGTTGAAGAACAAGTTGTCTATTATGATCACATAGGGTAGCACAATATCTCTATTTACGCTACAAATCATGATGTTAAAACATCAACCTATCCTATGCTAGCATGGCAAGTTCTAAATCTCAAGATCCACTCTCGCTTCTCAAGAGATTAACAAATTAGATGTTCATGACGCATCTATCAATTAAGCATAACCATACGAGGATATCATTTATACACCACACACAGATCTTTAAAGCATCAAGATACTAAAGCTCCATAAATAAATCCGTTAGAATCCCATGACAACGATTAGTTCATAATCGAACCTCTCGTCATCATGGGGTTTAATGAAAACATGATGTAAAACAAAGAGTCAATGATACAATTCTATGGTGTGTGTCGTGGTTATGGTCTATGGTGGATGGTTCTCCTTTTGTGCTCCTAAAGACGTATATTCATATCCCCAAGTCGCCTCTCCTCCAAGCAATTGCCATCTTTGAGTTGGAATATAATTGTGGCAATTTCCATCTTTAAACGGGATAAGATTTGCAAATTCCATAGGTAAGACTGATTCTGGAATGTTTCCACCATCCAGGACAATTACCATATTGATTAGAAGTAGGAATTATAGCAATATCCTTGTAAAAATAGAATTCTGCAGCTTCTGGAAATTTTCTGCCGCAGATGGGCGCGGCCGCGCGCTCCCCTAGTGCTTTTCAGACGCGCCCGCGTGTTGCATTCTGCCAGAAATATTTTTATGCTCTAGAACATTCTACAAGCTTCGCATGGACAGCTTACGGGCCTCAAACGGACTTGTAGAACTTTAGATATGGCCAAAATAAAGTAGACTGCGCAACCTACCGGCAAATCCGAATTTTCCGCAATTTTCTCATTTCTCTTCCGCTTTCTCTTCCGATTCTTTCGCCACTTCCCGTTCTTCAATTCTTAAGCGTTATGATCTTCATGGTATCCTAGGGAAATACGTCATCCTTCATTCCATTGCGTAAATCATCTCCAAAATTGACGAAAATACCAACCCTAAACGATATTTCGCAAACCTGCACAACTAAACACAAACACATCAAAACTACAACAAACTTGAGGCCAAGTGAATCAATTTAAGCCGAATCGGAATTCTCTAAATGGATATAAAATCCATTTATCAATTAGCCTCCTCAATTGTAGATATCTTCTCATTGTAGAAATCAGGCAAGGCTTTTATGAACTTAGTATTCATATTCTCCAAGTCATAATATTTACCATGCATGGCCATCTCATTGATGAGTTTTGTAAACCTATCAAAGGTGTCAGTAAGTGACTCACCAGACTTGGATTCAAAGTACTTATACTGTTGTATAAGTAGTGTCCTCATGTTCTTCCTGACAGGCTTAGTTCCTTCACAGTGAACCTTAAGATTGTCCCATATATCCTTAGCAGTCTTACAAGAGAGAACATAGTTAGTAAGAACAGAATCAAGACTGTTGAATAATATGTTTCTCACTTTAGCATCTTTAAGAACATTCTCCTTGTCCTTATTTGACCATTCAGATTTAGGCTTCTCTGATGAATGTTCTGGAACAACCTCACCATCAACAGTTGCTTTTCCAACAACCTTTGTTGGGATAAAAGGTCCATCTCTGATTCTGTCAAGATAATCAGGATCTGTTGCTTCCAGATGATGCAACATCTTTACTTCCCATAGAGTATATTTGTTTCTCTTGAGCATAGGAATCTTAGTATTCCCATCCTTGTAACCAGACATGATTGCAGATCTTTATGATTATTCGAAATCAACCTGCTCTGATACCAATTGTTAACTCGAATAACTTGTAGAAGGGGGGGTTGAATACAAGTTATATAATCGTGTCTGATTTTTGCTTGATTATATAAACAATAACAAACGAATAAATCAAACTCTGTTTGTATTAAATAAATCAAATACAAACTCTACCAAAGGTGTACAAATACCTTTAGCAGCTGCTGACAAAATAAATCTCTCTTTCTGTTTGTTTCGAACTTTCGAATACAAATCTTATACAGAGCTACGCACACAAACTCAATCGCTCAACTCACAATTGCTTCACACTTTTTACAATGATATAAAGAGAGTATTTATAATGCTTCCTATCAACTAATAACAGAAAGATAATCTATACATGACAATGTTCTGCCGTCCAGTTGATAGTTTCCATCAATAGAAAATTCTTTCCTTCATGATATCTTCTTGCTTGTTCTTCAAACAAAGATCCTGTTTTATAGCACTTGCCAGTTTTTGTATCATCCTTAATGACATCATTAGTAACACGACTAATATCAGGATTGCACACTGCATCAGTATCTGACCATCCAATCAGTACTTGACTTGCTCTATTAGGATTTGATCTCAGTTCCTGACATGTAGTCCTCGATGCACTGTTCCTGACTTAAATTCTACAAATCACTCCTATACAAAGTGCTAAATCCTTTATAAATCAGGATATACAAGAAGTATAAGTGAAATTCTATTCTTAACATCACAACTCATGAATTATTCCTAACATACTGTTTGTATTGATACCACAAATGCTACTAGGCTGGTTAATTATCGGAAGACCGTGATTATGAGGCATCGGAGGTGGTTGGACCGTCACCATCCATATAGAAGGCAAAATCAGCTTTTGATAACACTGTGGAGAAAGGAGTTACTCCTATTCCGTTAACTGGAGAGCAGGTTCTTGAAAGAATACAACATCTAAAGGGCCATATCTTTGGTAAGACACAACGCCAACCTCGATGGAAGAAAGGTGAAGCTCGACCCGTTTGGAAGAAGGTTTCTATATTCTTCTAACTTGAGTATTGGAAGTTTTTGCCGGTTAGGCATGTTCTTGATGTGATTCACAACAAGAAAAATATATGCGAAGCTTTAATTGGAACTTTGCTAAATATTCCAGGAAAGATAAAAGATAGGGAGTCTGTCCGTCTTGATATGGCTGAAATGGGAATAAGAACAGAGTTGAGGCTAAAAACTCTTGGAAAGAAAGAGAAGGTACCGTTGGCATCATAGAACTTATTGAATGCAGAAAAAAGAATTGTTTGCTCGTCCTTTCTTAAAATGAAGTTACCGGATGGACTTTTTTCAAATATCAAGAATCTTGTAAATATGGAAAAACTTCGGCTTGTTGGAATGAAATCTCATGATTGTCACATGATATTGCATCATTTGCTTCCAATTTCAATTCGATCGGTACTGCAAAAACAAGTCAGGTACACAATAATAAGGTTTTGCCTTTTCTTCAAGGCAATTTGCAATAAAGTCATCGATGTTGATAAATTGGAAAAAATGCAATCTCAGTTGGTGGAAACATTATGCCAGCTGGAAAAACACTTTCCTCCTTCATTTTTTGATTTGATGATCCATTTCTCAATTCATCTTATGAGAGAGGTTAAGCTTTGTGGGCCAATATTTATACGTTAGTTGTATCCTTTCGAGAGATATATGAAGGCGTTTAAGGGATATGTACAAAACCCGGCTCATCCCGAAGGCTGTATTGCCGAGGCATATGTTGTCGAAGAGGCCGTTAAATATTTGGTGAATTTTGAAGAAGCTACCATAGGATTGCCAACAAATGCTAGGCATGAGCAGAATGCAATTAGCAGACCCTTATCTGGTGCGACAATGATAAAGCCGAGCAAAGAGGACTTGCACCTACCACACTTGTGTTCTCTGCAAAATAGCAAGGACATTAGGCCATATTTTGAGTAAGTTACTTACATATGTGTGTGTGTGTTATTTCCTTATTTTTTTTTGCATTTTGATTAATGTATAATGTAATTGATTTTACTTGTAGTTAACATATGGCAACTTTGATGACAAGATACCAGCAACATGAAAATGACCAAGTCTAGCTAAAAAACAAGCAAAACGATGAATTCCAAAATGGTTCCGGAAAAAGGTAACCTTTTTATTTGGTTAATCAAATTAGCCTATATATTACTTTATTATGTTGGCCTAATTAAAAATAAAATAGAGTCCTAATAATAATCTCCAGGAAAAAGCATAATATCATAATAATTTAATTTTCCTACTTTAGTTAAAATTAATAAATTTGGATATTGAAAGAATATATAATATTTTTACACATTGTACAAATTATTTCCTTGTTAGTCATTTCTCCTACTTTATCTAAATAATATATATAAGTATACATTGAAACATCATATTATAAAATTATAATTATGATATTTATTTGTATTGAATAATTAGTTTAAATCAATTTATTTTTGGACAGATTGAATCAGAATTGCTGCATGACCATAATAACATACGTGATGAGATATGGTGGATTGCAGAAGGGCCTAACAAGATTGTTCCTACATCCAGCGATTATAAAATCAATGGTGTTACTTATAGCACCAAGGAGCGCGATGATAATCGACAGGTTCAGTGTAGTGGTGTTTGTGTTGTTGCAGATGCATTAATGGTTGTCGATAAGGATAAAACTGTTGAACATACTTCACATAGCTACTAAGGAGTTATAACATGTATATGGGAGTTAGATTATAACAACTTTAGAGTTCCTATATTTCGTTGTAATTGGGTAGATATGAACAAAGGGGTTAAGCTAGATGACTTGGGATATACATTGGTTAACTTAAACAAATTAGGTTTTGTAAATGATCCTTTTTTGTGCTAGGGAAACATGTTAAGCAAGTCTGCTATATTGATGATCCCCTCGAAAAACACTGGTCTGCTGTGTTGATATTACCAGAAAAAAACTATTATGACCAATGTGATGATGAAAATGATGGATCGGTAGAAATAGAACTTGAGAATGAGCTGCACGTGCCAATATTCCCCAATGTTGACGAACTTGATGAGGAAAAATCTAGTTATATGCGGGAGGAAGAAGAATGGATTCAACTTCCATGATGGTAATATATATAATTATATCGGATTATTTTTATTTGGTTATGTTAAAAATATATAACATATGGCTTGCATATTTGCAAGTTTTATGTCTTGTTCATGTGACAAGTTTATTTAAGTGTTATCTATCGTTTCTTTGGTATTAGTTTTTCTCTATCAAACATGGCATCATCACAAGTCAATCTGGAAGAAATGTATGCACAGTTGTCGGTCACTGAAGAAGAGGAAGAGGGAGTGTTTGTTGGAGCGGAGGAAATTGTACAAAGTAAGCAAATGTTCATTCTGGTGGGACATTTTTTGACCGATAAGAACATAAATTTTTTTGCTACGCAAAGTATGTTGGCTACGTTATGGCGACCTAAAGAGGGAGTAGAGATTCATGATTTGGGCGGTCAACGATATTCATTTGTGTTCTATCATGTGTTTGATATGCAGAAGGTAATAGAAGGAGGCCCGTGGACGTTTGAGCAGAGTCTTTTAGTGTTGCATGAATTAAAAGAACAGGAGGATCCTAGCCAGGTTCAATTAAATAAGATGGACATCTGGGTTCAGATTTATGATCTTCCAAGGGGTATGGTTTCAGAGAAGATAATACAAAGTATAGGAAATTTTGTTGGGGCGTTTGTCAAAGCAGATCCTTTAAACATGAATGGACTATGGAAGCCATATGTGAGGGTTCGTGTAACAATGGACATTGTCAAACCTTTGAAGCGAAGGATGAAGCTTAAACGGGAAGGAGATACTTGGAATTGGATCAATTTTAAATATGAGAGGCTGAGCACGTTCTGTTTTGTGTGCGGTTTGTTGGGACACTCTGAAAGAGATTGTGACATAGTGTATGCTAATCTAGAAAAAATCATCGAGAGGGCTTATGGGGTATGGTTAAGGGCACCAAGCAAGAATGTGAAAAATCAGAACATGGGGTCGAAATGGTTAAGAAATGGTCCAGATGGAGGGCAGGCATGGAGTTCTGGTGGGAATAGTAGTGCAGCAACCGTGCAGGGTGGAGGAGAATTAGCAGCAAGATTCATGGAAACTGATGGAGTAGTTACCGAAATTCCAGGGCATGATGGTGCAATTCGAATGCAACAGCGTAATCACGAAAATCAGGGAATTCAACAGATGTTTGTTTTTTCGAATGGAAGAGATATGGGCGGGAGTATTATTCAAAGTGATAGGGCTGTGAATGATACGAAATGTAGGAGGGTTGTTACGGAGTCAGAGACAGAAAATCAGGGAGAAGATATGGCGGTTATTACTGATAATAGTAATGGGCCAAAAAACTTGTTAGAGGCGGGTCCTAGAGTCCAGGTCCGCCTAGAGAAATGACTGTCTTAGCTTGGAATTGTCGTGGGCTGGGTAAACCACGGATAATTCGTTTTCTTAAAGATATTACCCAACAAAAAAAACCCAACATTATTTTTTTGTCCGAAACGTTAGTTAAGGAAAATAAAATTAAGGAGTTGTGTAAGTCTTTAAATTATGTAGAGTACTGGGTTGTTGATACCCAAGGTCATAGTGGCGGATTGGCGTTGATATGAAAGAATGAGGGTGGGTGTAAAGTTATAGAAGCTACAAGGCATTTTATAGACTTTGAAGTTGAAAATGAGCAAGTGGGGAGATGGCGTTATACGGGTTTCTATGGTTGCCCGGAACGGAGTAGGAGACGTGAATCATGGGGATTGTTAAAGTATTTATCTGAGAAATCGGATATGCCTTGGTGTATTTTAGGTGATTGTAATGATATAATGTATACCGATGAGAAACGGGGAGGGAGGAATCAACCGTTTAGTTTGCTAACAGGGTTTACAGATACAGTCAATGATTGTGGGTTAAGGGATCTTGGTTTCGTGGGGGAAAAGTTTACGTGGTAAAATTCGAGAGGGCAGGAGAATTGGGTTCAGGAGAGACTTGATAGAGGGTTAGCTAATCAAGGATGGCAAGCATTATTCCCGCAGGCAGAAGTTCAAGTTATTGAAGTAGCTACATCAGATCATTTGCCCCTTTATCTTCATTTAATGAGACAGACGTATGTGCCTAAGGGGAGGCGTTTTCGCTTTGAAAATGTGTGGCTCAAGGAGGAGGAATGTAAAAATGTTGTTAGAAATGGGTGGGAGATGGCAGAAGGGCTGGATATCGCGGAAAAGATTCGATTGTGTGGGGCTAAGTTACAAGAGTTGGGAGGTGGAATAAGCAACGAGTATAAACTAAAAATCCAGAATTGTCGAAGTCTTTTACGGAAGCTAAGGTCACGTCGTGATGTTGGGGGGATTCAAAGGTATAATGAAACGAGGTGGGAATACTTAAATTTGTTGGATAAGCAGGAAATATATTGGAAACAAAGGTCAAAACAACATTGGCTTCGGGAGGGAGATAAAAATACACGGTTTTTTCACATGTTTGCATCGAGCAGGAGAAAGAATAACAGATTAGATAGAATTAAAGATGACATGGGTGTGTGGAGGGAAACACTAGCTGAAGTTCAGGGGGTTATTGAAGATTATTTCTCACAGCTATTCACAACATCAACAGTGGATGGAAGATTGTCTGATAGAGAGGTAGTAAAGCAGGTCTCAGTGATAGAGAATGGCGAATTAATAGCAGAAGTGACACAACACTAGTACAAACTGGATCTATTGCGTCGCCACCTATAGCGTCGGTTATTGACCTATAGCGTCGCCACTTTACCTATTGCGTCGGTTGTTTGCATTAACCGACGCTTATTGACTTCTACCAGAAGCTATGGCGTCGGTTGTTTACATCAACCGACGCTATAGGTATAGCCTAAAGCGTCGCCCACTAAAAGGCGACGCTATAGGTATACCTATAGCGTCGCCCAGTAAAAGGCGACGCTATAAGTATACCTATATCGTCGCCCATTTGAGGGGCGACGCTATAGAACATAACTATAGCGTCGGCATATTAGGGGGCGACACTATAAGTGTAGCTTATAGCGTCGCCCTTTGAAGGGCGACACCACCTATAGTGTCGCCCCTTAAAATGGCGACGCTATAGGTATACCTATACCATTTTTAACTAGTTTGTAAAATAAATAAAAAAAATTAAATAAAAATAGGAAAAATGACAATTTTTGAAAGTAAATTTGTACACACCAAAGTAGTAATACTCACTATTTGTGTGATGAATGTTACCTTATTTTCACTAATTTTCCATTTTTTTTAATTTTTCCTCATTTTTAACTAGTTTGTAACATAATTAAAACAATTAAACAAAAACAGGAAAAAATGCCAATTTTTGAAACTAAATTCATACACACCAAAGTAGTCATACTCACTATTTGTGTGATGAATGCTAACTTATTTTCAAAAAAATTCCATTTTTTTATTTTTTTTCCCATTTTTAATTAGTTTGTAAAATAAAATCAAAAAATTAAATAAAAATAGGAAAAATGACAAATTTTTAAACTAAATTCATACACACCAAAGTAGTCATACTCACTATTTGTGTGATGAATGTTACCTTATTTTCAAAAAAAAAATCCATTTTTTTTTATTTTTTCCAATTTTTAACTAGTTTGTAAAATAAAATCAAAACATTAAATAAAAATAGAAAAAATGACAATATTTGAAAATAAATTCATACATACCAAAGTAGTAATACTTACTATTTGTGTGATGAATGTTACCTTAATTTTACTAATATTCCTTTTTTCCCCCATTTTTAACTAGTTTGTAAAATAAATTAAAAAATTAAATAAAAATAGGAAAAATGTCAATTTTTGAAAATAAGTTCATACATACCAAAGTAGTCATACTCACTATTTCTATGATGAATGTTACCTTAATTTCACTAATTTTTCATTTTTTTTTGTTTTTCCCCATTTTTAATTATTTTGTAAAATAAATTAAAAAATTAAATAAAAATATGAAAATTATTACCTGTATTTATTTAATTAATTTTTAAAATTATTGGGAGAATTATTTTCTATAGTTAAGGATTTTAAAATGATTTTATAAGTTATAGTACATTTAAAAGATCAAAACTTGTAAAATTCATATTTAATTCATTTTTGATCTTTAAATCATTTTAAAAATGTGGGAAGACAACTAATTTAAATCTCTACGTTTTAAAAATAATATCAAGATTTTTCCTCAATCTTCAATATTTAATTTACAATTTACAAAAACTAAGTGATTTGTTTTTAAGTGAAAAATTGAATTATAAAATTAATAAACTACCCCTATCTCCTTTAATTAACCCTAAATCGCCAGTTTTCCCCAATTCCTTTCTTGGACTTTGTTAACTCTCTCAATTTCTCTCAAACTCTCCTCTATCTCTCTCTCTCTCTCGAACAATCGACTCTCTCCCTCTCCTCTAACCTATGTAGTACATCACAGCCCTTTGACCCTTTCATCACCTTAATTCAATCGACCTATTCCTTAATTCTCTTCGTGTTCTTCCAAATAGCCCTAATTGTACTTCGTGTTCTTCCGCGAAGAAGCTGAGTTAATCTGAGAATTCGTAATTAGAAGCTGCGAGCCCTAATCTCCATCTTCATTCTGAGTTTATCATGGTACTCTCTCTCTCTCTCTCTCTCTGTACACCTGATTTGTTTGTGTATATATTTCTGTCTAGTTTGTCTGTGTATATATGTATTTGTGCTCATTTCTGCTATATGTGTTTTGTGTGGAGTTGATTTCCGTTGTAAATTTTGATTCCTATTGTAGTTTGTGTTCGTGTTATATTAGTTTGTGATATATGTGATATATGTGTTGGTGTGAGTTGCCTCCGTCCTTCTCTGCTCTCTTCTCTCCCTTCTCTGTTTTACACTAATAATTACTCTGCTTATTGTGTCTTGGGTAGTTCAGGCAAGGAAGCTAATTTTTTAAAATCCTTTGTGTTGCTATCATTTGTTATTCACAATACACTTGATTGATACGATCAAAGAACAAAGACATGTCCCCAGTTGATGGTTTGTGCATAACGTAGCTGTTAAAAATATACAAGTTAAAATAAAAAAATAAAAATAAAATTGGTGTAAAAAAAGTTGTCAATCTTTGTAATAACAGGTAGACAAGCAATTAGAGACAAGTGCTTAGAGCTAGCGGGAAAAGTGTAAGAGATAGTATCTTGTGCTACCCACACAGCTAGTTGGACGTGTTAATAAATTCATAGTAAATAAATGGATATAATCAATAAAGACACAAGACTACCCAAACTCGGTTGTTAAATTTATTGCTCTGCATAGTAAATATACTCTGTTGTTAATTTACTTGATGTATTGAATAGGCCTGGTGGGAGCACTGCCGGTAATTAAACCAAATAGGCCTTGTGGTGTGCTGTATGTAGATTTATAATGAGCCGAAGACTGCAGGTTTTCTTTGTGCTGTAAGTGGTGCCCTTTTTTTTTTTTTACTAAATTTGTGTTTTTTTATCCATTAGTTCAATTACTATATTTTGAACCTGTGCATAGTATGCTTTAATAATTTCCAATTTTTTATTGGTTCTCTCTGTAGTGTAGTAAGTTTCAAATTCAATGCCTTGAGTATGTTTACGTAACAAAGCGGGATTCAATAAATTGTTTAGTATATGCCTTCCAGATTTAGTATATGTTTATTGTATGCCTTTACAATGCCATTTAGTATACTAAATGGCATTTTTACAGAGCCTTCCTCAATAATTGACATTCTTGACAAGCGGGCATAATAATTGCCCATCTTCTTTTTCCACTCTTCCATGAACATCTGATTTATCTCATATATAATCTGAAGGAACACACAATTTGACTATGATTACTCAATGTCTATTATAACAGAAGCATTTGAAAGGCATATATTTGAAACATATATGTAAATGATACAACAATGCATTGATAGATTAATATTCCTATCTATGCTAATTTTTTAGCGGAGAGACAAACAATTAGTCAAACTATGACCTTCATCATCCCGATCTGCAGTATTCTATAATTAAAAAAGAAACGTACTTCTAAATGGCAGGGAAGAAGACTTTCAAGCAGTTCCACATGGATTTTGTCAAGTCCTTCAAGTATTACAGTATATTAAGATGCAAGATATTAACTCAGCACCTTTTCCGGGAATTCATCAAAATTACTGTGGACATCTTTGAACCAATAAAAAATAGGAAATTATTGAATCTCTCTGTAGTGTAGTCCATTTAGTATATGTTTATTGTATGCCTTTACAATGCCATTGTTTTGGTTGTGATCAAATTTAAAGTTCCAACCAGTGTACATATAAATTCAGTGACTAGTAAAACATTTTTGGTATATATGCGCATTTTTCAATATCAAATATTTTAGTTATGGCTTATATTCAGCCCCTGCCTGCCAGATTCCAGGTAAATGTGTGCTTCATTCTTATATTTAACAGACCTAAGCTTAAAGTTTTAGTAGTTGATTTTTATCTGCAGGGCTCAAGCACGAGAATGATCTACGGGATAAAATACTTACCACATCACAGGACAACCGTATTCGTGTATGGGATTTTATTTTTGGGAATCTGGATTCTCCAAGTAGAGAAATTATACACAGTCGTGATTTTAATCGACATCTGACCCCCTTCCGAGCTGAATGGGATTCTAAGGTGACTCTTTCCCTCCATTCATAAAATCAATTAATTTGGGCTTCCTCTGTTACATAAGTAAAAGAGTAAGATTATGTTATAAATCAATATTGATAAGGGTTTTTTTTGTCTTACTTCTATGATTTCTATGTGATATGAACTGTTTTCTTCTTTCACATATATAAATATATATGTGATTTGATGGAATTGGCCATAAGAATTAATGCCATAAAAGTGAAATTCTGATTTCAACTCAACGACGCAGTGTTGTATAAATATACTTTGAGACTGAACTATTTTGTGTTAAACGTAAAGTACTTTCAGGAACCTGTGGGACAGATGGAGTATGTTGAAGTCAGTAAATAGTTGTAATTTAGATGCTTAAAGATGTAAATTTTGTGCAGGACCCTTCGGAGTCCGTTGCGGTTGTTGGACGTTATATAAGTGATAATTACAACGGAATTGCACTGCATCCTATTGATTTTATCAACATCAGCACAGGGCAACTGATTACTGAGTGCCAAAGTAGGATTCAATATAAAGGTAAGTTGCCAGCTTTTTAATCAATAATTGCACAACTCCTCTGAATATTTAAAAGTTGTGGCACAAATGTTTGCAAGACTTCATTCTGATCTGCCATTGTAATCCCAACTTCTAAAAATAAAAAATTGGGTGTCTAGTAAAGGGCTCTTACCTTAGTGGTGCCCCTTACCCTTGTTTAAAAAGTAGCCAAGGGTTTAGCTTCTCGAAAGCAAGGTGGTTTGTGTGATTTATAAATTATTTAAGAAAAACTAATAACTGGATGCATTAGTCTCTAGTGGATTTGCTATTTTTTCTGATGTTTTGTATGTATATTGATACTTTGTTTGATCAACTGGTACATGATACGCTGATATATCCAGGCTTCCTAAAGATTGCTGCAGCGTTACCAGGAATGGAAACATTATCTTCTGCTAAGCAAGAACATATGGCTGACGTCAATCTTAAGTCAAATGCAAATTTATCTCATACACAATCAAAATCAGGAGGATGTTAGCCCCCTACATGCTGGCTCTTTTTCTTTTTTGCAATATTTGTGCATGTTTGTGTAATTTCAGAATATTGATGCTTTATGACATATAGAACATTAACTAACATTTTAATTATGGTAGGTCGAATCTATTATATGTTTCATGTATGATTCTTTTGGAATTTTTTTGAGAAATTTTGTTTGGCATGTAGTTTATTTATATTTCATGTGTGATGCAATTTGAAATATTTCATGTATCAGCATTTTTTTATTTTTATTTTTAAAAAAAATTGACTTTTAGCGTCGGTTGTTTAAATGACCGACTCCTATAACCAGACTTTTAGCGTCGGTCATTTGAAGAACCGACGCCTATAGAAGACTTTTAGCGTCGGTCATTTAAAAAACCGACGCCTATAGCAGACTTTTGGCGTCGGTCATTTAAAAACTGACGCCTAAAGTAAACTTTTAGCGTCGGTTTTTTAAATGACCACGCAATAGCAAACATTCAGGGTCGCCATTTTAACCGACGCTATAGGCCTATACCTATAGCGTCCCCTGCATATACTACGCCATTTGACCGACGCTATAGGTCAATTTGACCGACGCAATAGATCCAGTTTGTACTAGTGCAAGAAGAGGTGAAGGAGGCAGCTTTTTCTATGCATCCAGATAAAGCACCAGGGCTCGACCCTGCATTTTTTCAAGTTTTCTGGAATGTGGTGGGTAATGATGTTGTTAAATTTTGTCACAATTTTATGAGAACAGGGGAGTTACCAGAAGGAATTGATAAGGCATTGGTATGTTTGATTCCAAAAACTAAGGTACCTGAAACTATGGGTGACCTGTGACCCATCTCGCTGTGTAATGTTCTTATCAGAATTCTGTCCAAGGTCCTGTCGAATAGGTTAAAGTAATGTTTGTGGGCTATTATTTCTGATACACAAAGTGCGTTTATTGAGGGAAGGCTTCTTACGGATAATGCTTTAATAGCTTTTGAAATTAATCATTATATGAAGCGACGCACTCAAGGAAAGACTGGCTTGGCGGGATTAAAGATCGATATCTCAAAAGCATATGACCGTTTGGAATGGGGATTTATTCATCATATGATGGAGAAGTTTGGGTTTCATCAGACTTGGATACAAAGGGTAATGAGTTTTATTTGCTCAGTGTCTTATAGTTTTTTACATAATGGTGAGGAGTTTGGTTCTGTTGTGCCTAGTCGTGGCTTACGACAAGGAGACCCGATTGCTCCCTACATATACATTATGTGTGCTGCGGGTTTGAGTTCGATTATTCGTCGTAATGAGGCTGTGGGTTTACTGCATGGTTGTTGTATTGCAAGGGGCGCACTAGTGATTTCACACTTATTGTTTGCCGATGACTGCTACCTTTTCTTCAAGGCCACTAAGACAGAGGCCAATACTATGAAGCATGTCTTAAATAGATATGCAGTCTTATCAGGTCAGGTGATTAATTTTAACAAATCTGCAATTACGTTTTCTCTGAATACGAAGGATGTTGATCGACTACAGGTATGTGAGCAGTTGGAGGTGAAGGAGAGTAATACGCCAGGAAAATACTTGGGTATGCCGATGTCGATAGGGAAGGAGAAGAAGTCAGTTTTTGGCTTTTTGGTTGATAAAATTGAGAAGAAGTTACAAACTTGGCTAAATATTATGCTACTACTGATTTTATTGAAGCTAAAATGGGGACGAATCCGAGTTATATGTGGCGTAGTATAATGGCTGCTCAAGAGGTGTTGAAGCAAGGTAGTAGAAGGAGAATTGGGGATGGTAGGGATATGAGGGTATGGGAAAGTCCATGGTTACCTTGTATGGATAATGCTTATATTACGAGTGATGTGTATCATGAGTTAGAAAATGTCACAGTGCAGGGATTGATGAAGGTTAATCATAAGGAGTGGGAGGAAGATATCTTGTAGGAACTCTTTAACGATCGAGATAGGGAGTTGATACAGAGAATCCAGATACCAAGTCGTAGTAAAAGTGACTCATGGTTCTGGGGGCTTGACTGTAATGGGGAATTTATAGTCAAAAGCTGTTATAGACAGCTTCGAGGGGAGAGCAGCTGTTATGATCGTATTTTCTGGAAGAAATTTTGGAGTCTTAAGCTACCAGGAAAGGTTTTAAATTTCCTCTGAAGAGCTTGTCAGAACGTTTTACCTACAGCTTATGCATTGAGTCTAAAGAAGGTTAGTGTGCTTCAAACGTGTATGTGGTGTCATGTGCATAATGAGACGTCGATTCATGCACTCTTTACATGTTGTTTTGCAAGAAGTGTGGACTTCTGTAGGTTTGCAAGGAATAATTCCAGTGGATGAGAATTGTACGGTTTTGCAGATCCTAAAGAATTTTTTCAGTACTAGTAATAGTGAGCAATGTGCTCGAATGGGGTTCTTTTGCTAGGGGTTATGGGTGAGACGAAACTCGTGGGTCTGGGACAGGAAGAATACGTCAGTTTTTGGGGTAAATGCTATGGTTTCCAATTTATTGCAGGACTGGAGACGAATGCAAGATAATCAAACTGGCAGCAGAATAAGCAAGGTGCAGAATAAGTGGTGTAAACCTCCCCAGGGATGGATTAAAGTTAACATTGATGCATCTTGTCGAACGGATTCAAATCATGTAGGTGTGGGATATGTTGTGCGAGATGATCAGGGTCGGTTTCTACGGGCGCGAATTAATCAAGTGAGTGGTCGTATGCAAGCAAGGGAGGTTGAAGCCTGGAGTTTAAAGGAAGCATTGAGCTGGATTCGAGGTTGGAGAACAAGTCGATGCAATTTCGAGTTGGATGCTAAGCTTGTGGTGACTGTAGTTCATGGTACTCAGGGCAATTCTAATTTTCATGTCATCATTGAGGAATGTATTGAGACTCTTAAACACTTTGAGGAGGTGTTAGTAACGTTTGATTATAGATCTGCGAATAGAGTAGATCACATGTTAGCGCAGGCTTCTTATTCTATGTCAGGTCCTATGGAGTGGTGTGATACTGCTCCAGATTTTATTTGTAACCTCATTTTGGAAGAAGTTTAATATATTCAAGTACGACCTTTTCAAAAAAAAAATATCGGATTAAAGTTCAATTATTTCCAAAAATATAACTCTATGTACTACTGACTTATATATGTTAAACTCATATTATTTAGAGTGTAGCGCAGTCTGGTCATCTCATTTGTTTTGGGTACTTCTACTGAACACAAGTTTCATCTAAAGGAACCCCTTGATAAGATTACTTTAGCCGTGGTAAAATCATCATCTAGTTGAATTTTGACTTCTCAAGTTATGAATGTTTCGACTTGATATTTCTTTTTATAATAGATGATGATTTTACCATAGCTAAAATAATCATTCGAAGGACATACAAGTATGGCTACCATCGACTGCAGCAAGAGGACTCTGGAGAGATGTTATCTATTACAGATTATACACCTACAAATTTTATGCTATATCAAACTTCTCCGAATTAAGGTTAATGTTATAATTTATGTTTATGCAGATTCAACGATGTCAAAGGAAGACCTTGAAAAGAGTGGATACGCAACAGGATATTACCAAAGACAAGAAGCAAATTGTAATGCGGTGGTGGTAGTAGTACTACACCAAACTCAATTCGATTGTAATGTAGAGGACTCTGGAGAGATGTTATCTATTATAGATTATACACCTACAAATTTTATGCTATATCAAATTTCTCCAAATTAAGGTTAATGTTATAATTTTTGTTTATGCAGATTCAACGGTGTCAAAGGAAGACCTTGAAAATAGTGGATACGCAGCAGGATATTACCAAAGACAAGAAGTAAATTGTAATGCGGTGGTGGTAGTAGTACTACACCAAACTCAATTCGATTGTAATGTAGAAGTACTCCATAACTCTCTAATAGAGTTGGTGCCATATATGCTCTGATGATATCCTTTTTTGTCTTTCATGTGGCACATGATGTTCAGTTTGGTCACTTAGTTACTAACTATTAGCTCTGTATTTTATCATGAAGTCTGATTTGATTATTTCTATTCCGATTAATGGATTATTTGTCAATTTGTTAAAGTATTTGATTTGTGTATTGTACGATTGGACTAACTTGTCAATTTACGGAAGTATTTGGTTTGCCAATTTTGATTAAGGATTTTGGTTTGCTAGTACCTTGGTTGGTTGATTTTGGTTTGCAAATCTGTTGGAATTGGTTGATTGTTGGTTTGGTTTGTGGTGGGATGTAATATGTACAATTCAATTTTTTTTTTATCCTTAGTAAACAGACAACAGTTATTTTGACATTGTGTAAAATCGTCTTCTAAATAGTGTCACTACTACATATTTGCACTTAGATAGCGTTTTTTTTAGCTCTTACATAGCGTTTTTAAACGCTATCTAAGGAGCCGCTATTGAAGTGAGGATCACTTACATAGCGTTTTTTTGCCATTCTGTAAGTGCAGTTCTAAGATAACATTTTCAAAAGCGCTATTTAAGTAAATGTTTCCTAAGCACATGTTCTTGTATAGCTTTTTTTAAAACGCTATGTAAGTGACAATTTTTTTAAAAAAAAATTATATATTTATTTTTCTGCCTTCCTTTCTACCTGTACTATTCTTACCATTTTCAAAAATAATTAACATACAAAAACAATAATATACTCCACAATTAGGGCTGTAAATGAGTCGATACGCTCACGAACAGTTCGGTGTTCGGTTCGAAAAAAGTTCGATTCGAGTTTGGTTCGTTTTGTAAACGAGTCGAACATGAACACGATTTTGAGGTTCGTCTCGTAAATGAGCTGAACCCGAACACGACATAGTTCGGCTCGAAAGTTTGCGAATAAGTTCGATTATATAGTTCATGAGCAAGTTCGTGAACCTTGTTCGTAAATATGGTTCATGAATAATTTGTGCACAAACTTTATATATATATATATATATATATATATATATATATATATATATATATATATATATATATATATATATATATATATATATAAGATAACCAAGCCGAAAACCAAAACTTTCAATGTTTCGGTTTTAATATAATAGTATATATATATATATATATATAGGGTTGGACTCCATAAAGAACACTTTAAATAAAGAACAACAAAGAACACCTCATATCTAATAGATCCATTGCCCCTGGCGGGGCCACCCAATACAAAAAGTTCTTATTTTTTTAGGCTCTATCCATCCAGCAAAAAAAAATTGAAAATTTTACTGTTCATCGATGACGTCATCAGTGACGTCATCATGAACAGTAAAATTTTCAAATTTTTTTTTTTTTTTTGCTCGATGGATAGAGCCTAAAAAAATAAGAACTTTTTGTATTGGGTGCCCCTGGCGGGGCCAATGGATCTATTGGAATAAATGATTTTATAGTGTTCTTTATTGTTCTTTATATAAGAGTGTTCTTTATGGAGCAAAGGCCTATATATATATATATATATATATATATATATATATATATATATATATATATATATATATATATATATATATATATATATATATATATATATATGTTCATGAACATACTTCATTAACATTTAACGGGAGTTCTGGAATTCACGATTATTTGTAAATAATTGTATAAGTAAGTGTTACAAAATAATATGTTAGTTTATTTTGTCTATTCGTTATATGTTCTTTTTTAAATTTATAAATTTTTTTAATTAAATTATACATATGTTACTTGGCAAAAAAAAAATTATGCATATGTTACATTATAAAGTATAACATTAGTTCGTTATGTATTAACTAAACTTGATCCAAATTTGATTCGTTGATAAATCTAAATTTGAAGCATTTCTCAAGTTTTCAATGTTTCATCCCCAATTTTATTTTTATTTTAATTGCATTAAAAATTTTCTAGGAAAAAAAGGTTGAGGTGTTCATGAACACGAAATCATGAACATTATTCATGAGATATTCGTGAATAGTAGCTCGTTAAACATGTTCGTGAACTGTTCGCGAACATGTTCGTGAATAAAATTTTTCTTAACGAGTCGATACACAAACAAAAATAATGGCTCGATCAAAGTTCGAGCTCGAGTTCGAGTTCGATGTATTTATAACGAGCTGATACACGAACAGTTAAGAGTTCGGCTCGGTTCGACTCATTTACAGCCCTATCCACAATATATTTTGCAAAAGAAAGTCATAAAATTTTTATCACAAAATGCATAAATAAATTTTGCTATTAAAAAAATTCAAATTTAATGCTTACATCAACAAAACAAAAATATGAAACATTTTACACTAATATTATTAGGCACTAGTTAAGTGATAAGTGGATTTTATATCCACTTGGAGCATTCTAAAATGGCTTAAATTGATTGTCTTGGACTCAAGTTTCTTGTAGTTTTGATGTGTTTTGCTTAGTTGTGCAGGTTTACGAGAATGTTGATTAAGGTGGATGCTTCTATAATTTTTTGGGAATTAATTGATTAAAATTCGGATTTTCTGGGAAGGCTGCGCAGCTTACACTGTTTTGGCCATATCTGGAGTTCTGTAAGTCCGTTTTCAGTGATCTTACTGCCCACGCGAAGCCTGGGAGATTTTCTACAACTTGGGATAGGATTCCCAGGAGCAAATTGCGCTGGGTAGGAGCAATTTGCGCGAAGAACAGACTGCTGGGCGCAAGTTGCCCTGCAAGTTGCCCCTGAAAAATTACAGTTTTTACTATTTTGGCCATATCTTGAGTTCTACAACTCCGTTTGGGGCCCGTAAGCAGTCCACGCGAAGATAACGAGATTCTCTATCATTCTAAGGTGGTCCAGAGGTTCAATTACATTTGGAACGTTCCAGAAAAACTGAAGAAAAGTCAGCCACGAATTTTCCTTAAAAACAGAATCAGTTTAGGAAACGTATCTTGCAGAAATTCTATTATAATTTTGTTTTGGTATTTTCTTGCTGGGCAAGACTTTTAGAGCCTATATAAACACATCCTACCATTGTAATAGAGATATACACATTATCATAGTTTTATTATTGTAACCAGCTTAGATCTGCAAGGGAGAAAAGGAGAGAAGGATTCAACGCTCGTGACAAGCAACGGATCTAGATCTACTTCATCTTTTGTTCTAGATTTGTTTTCTCAAACTCTTGTTTATTAATATAATTACTTCTTTTATTCATATCTTGTTATTTACCATGTTTTCATCAAATCCCATGGTGACGAAAGGTTTAGTTATGAACTAATCGTTGTCATGGGATCCTAGTGGATTTATCTATGTAGCTTAGTAGTTTGCATGCCTTAAAGATTTATGTGTGGTGAATCCTTGATATCCTCGTATGGTTAATCTTAATGCTTTTAGATGCGTAGCTAACATCTAAATTGAATTGTTAATCTCTTGCGAAACGAGAGTGGATCTTGAGATTTAGAACTTGCCATGCTAGCATAGGATAGGTTGATGTTTTAACATCATGATTTGTGGCGTAAATAGAGATATATTATGCTGCCCTATGTGATCTAAGTGGATAACTTGTGCTTCAACCTTTATGTTTTTAAATTCTATAGAGATATAGGGTCTAAACATAATAGGTGCCTATTCATCTTCTATCTCTTTTGTGGATGTATGTGTAGATTGGTACTAGTATACCGAGAGGTAACTTTTACTCTTTTCGTGTTATTCGATCAGATATCAAAACCATTGCATATTTTAATTAAAGGCTGCAACTCTAAGTGAAGTAGATGATGAAACTAGGATTCCATGTTTTATTCTCATATAAGTAATTCGATTTTTATTCTCGTTAATTGTTTAATTCTTAGTTTTATAATTTACACTTAGTTAATTTAGATAATCAATCTCAATTTTGTTATTTGTCTTAGCAGTGGATAAAAACCATACATCGGTGCATAGGTACATTAATTGAATTGAACACCATTCTAGATCTCTGTGGGAACGAACTTGATTTAATCATATATTACTTGTGACAACGTGCGCTTGCGTAATTTTGCATAACAAGTTTTTGGCGCCGCTGCCGGGGATCATCGGTGTTTTTATTTTAGTTTATGTGCTTGTCATCAGTGGTCGTTAGCGTTCACTGACTCGGATTCTTACTTAGTTTGTTTGATTCGTGGTGTTTCAGGGACTTAAGTTTGTATGCGAACACGCTTACAAGCTCGTTTAGAAGAACTGGCGGAAGACGATCGTGTAGAGAATATAGAGGATAAGGAAGAGGAATCTGAAACTACAGTAGCAATGGCAGATGCAACAGCAGCTAAGGCTTTGAAAGAGTATTCTCAGCCGAAACTCAATGACATCCAGTCTAGCATTATTAGACCAGCTATTGCAGTGAACAATTTTGAGATCAAGTCGGGCACAATTCAGATGGTGCAGAATTCAGTTCAGTTTGGGGGTGCTTCTACGGAGGATGCCAACATGCATGTTCGGGACTTTATCGAAATCTGCGACACTTTCAAATGTAATGGTGTGACGGATGATGCTATCAGGTTGAGGCTTTTCCCATTCTCTCTGAGGGATAAGGATAAGAGCTGGCTACACTTTTTGCCACCTAGTTCCATTACTACATGGGAAGATCTTGCTCAGAAGTTCCTTACTAAATTCTTCCCTATGGCGAAAACTGCAGCATTAAGGAACCAGTTGACTCAATTCCAACAGCAATCTAGCGAGACCTTGTGTGAGGCTTGGGAACGCTACAAGGAGATGCTACGCAAGTGTCCTCATCATGGCATGCCTAACTGGATGGTAATCAATTGTTTTTACAATGGGCTGGGAGCACAATCCAGGCCAATGGTAGACGCAGCATCAGGAGGAGCCTTATGGGCTAAGAGCTACGAGGAAGCTTATGATCTTATAGAGATGATGGCTGCTAATGAATATCAAAATCCAACCCAAAGGCTATCTCAAGGTAAGGTAGCAGGAATTTTTGAAGTAGATACAGCTGCAATGATTATAGCTCAGTTGAAGGCTCTTGCTATGAAGGTGGATTCTCTTGCAAATTATGGAGTTCAGCAGGTGGCTAGTGTTTGTGAGCTATGTGCGGGTGCACATGAGACGAATCAGTGTGCTATCTCTTCTGAATCAGCACAGTTCGTGAGTGATTTCCAGAGACCTGCTGCACCAGTTCCAGCCACTTATCATCCTAACAACAGGAATCATCCCAATTTCAGCTGGAGCAACAATCAAGGTGCTCAACAACCTTATCAGCAGCCCTATCAGCAATTTCAGGGTCAGCAAGCAAAGCCATTCAATCATGGCTATCAACAGCCTTATGCTCCAAGGACACCATATCAACCTCCGGGATTTCAGCAGCAACAGCCTCAGGCTCATGCGGGGCAATCTTTTAATGAAAAATCAGAGATGGATGATTTGAGGATGATGGTAAAGAACCTACAAGCTGGCCAGAAAGTTTTGGAAACCCAGTTGGGGCAAATTGCAAGTGCATTGGTAAATATGCAACAAGGAACTCTTCCAAGTGATACAATGGGTAATCCAGGCAAGAGGGAGGTCCATGAGCAGGTGAAAGCTGTGACTTTGAGATCCGGAAAAGTCACGAGTGATCCTAAATCAGCAACTGAAGAAGATGAAGATGTTCAGAATCAGCAGGTTGAAAAATCTGCAGTGCCAGAAATTGAGAAATCTGATTTAGTGGCTGATCAGCTTGATGGTGAGAAGAGCAAGAAACCTGTTGAAAAGTTTACTCTGGAGCAATCTTCAAAGAATAATCAGGTCTATTCACCTCCTCCATTTCCTGGACGTTTGCAGAAAAGTCAAGAGAAACAGTTTCAGAAGTTTATGGATGTTTTCAAGAAACTGTCCATTAACATTCCTTTTGTTGAAGCGTTGGAGCAGATGCCGAGATATGCAAAGTTCATGAAGGATATTTTGTCATGGAAGAGAAGGTTGGAAGATTTTGAAATAGTGGCATTGACAGAGGAGTGTAGTACCGTTCTACAGCAGAAGTTGCCTCCTAAACTGAAAGATCCGGGAAGTTTCACCATCCCTTGTACTATTGGCAACCTTTCATTCAACAAGTGTTTATGTGATTTGGGAGCTAGCATTAATCTTATGCCCTTGTCTGTTTTCAAGCAACTTGGTCTACCGGAGCCAAAGCCAACCAACATCTCTTTGCAGTTGGCTGATCGATCTATCACTTATCCGAGGGGCATAGTAGAGGATGTTTTGGTAAAGGTTGATAAGCTCATATTTCCTGCTGATTTTGTTATCTTGGATTTTGAAGAAGATAAGAAGATTCCCATAATCTTGGGAAGACCGTTCTTGGCTACAGGAAAGACTTTGATTGATGTGCAAAAAGGAGAGCTTACAATGAGGGTGCAAGATCAGAGTGTCACCTTTAATGTGTTCAAGGCCATGAAATTTCCAACAGAGGATGAAGAGTGTTGCAGTGTGGAAATAGTTGATACGGGTCAGAGAAAGAAGTGTGATCAGTTATGGAGCGAAAAATCTGACATGCATGTGCTAAAGCATCCTATCAGTGATTCCATTGACAGTTCTTCGGTTTGTGATCTTCCGAAAGTAAAGCTTGGGAAACTTCCACCACATTTGAGGTATGTCCTTTTGAATAATGAGCTAGTGATTTTTGAAGAAGGGCATGATAACGTGTTGCGAAGGTGGAAAGCATATGATAAGGAAGAAGAAATTTTTGTTCAGCCGGTTGAGTCGGAGAAGCATCTTAGAGGTGTGAAGAAGAAAAAGAAGAAGATTTGGCCGTTGGGTAGTAAAATTAGGTTGAAGTCTGAAGGAAGAGATTTGTGGAAAGCAAGCAATCAAGATGTCCACGTTCGTATGAATGGTTTATCTGTTGAAGATGGTTCAGTTATTCTTTTGAAACCGCCTTGAGTTGAGGAAGTAACGTCAAGCTATTGACGTTAAAGAAGCGCTTCGTGGGAGGCAACCCATGCATTAGTGTAGGAAAAAAAAAGAAAAGAAAAAAAGAATGAGTGTAGTGGGAAAAAAAAATTGTTGGATTGGTTGAGCTGATTGGTGAGTTGCGATGAGGAGGGTGACTGCTTCGATATTCAGGTATGTTTTCTGATATCCCTTGTATTTACTTCCATTCAATGCGGACATTGAATATTTCAAGTTTGGGGGTGGTTTGAGGGATTAGTAGATGTTGTATTATTTGTTCATGTAGGATTTCATGCTTTGCATATTAGTAATAGTAAAATTATGCATTTATGTTCGTGTTATCTACGTTTGTTTCATATAGGACATTCTGTTTTATTTTTTTTTGTATATCATGTGAGTTCATAATAGTTGCATTTGCACCCATGCTTGATAGGAATTTTGTGTTGTTGACGCTTTTGATTGAGAAGTGATATGCTTTGTTCTTGTGCATACACATACACTAGTAAGTTGAAGCTAGTAGACTTATTGAATGTTGTAAGTGATTAGAAGGACATGAATATGTGCAAGATGATTTAGTTTGCATGCTTTGAATACAAGTTAGTGCGTTGGAGAGATGTTTGCTGGGGATTGAGTATGTTTTTCCACCAAGTGAGATTTTGAGCCTTATTGCATATTGCATATTTGCTGCAATTTATTCGTTTGCTTGAGTGTCCACGGATTGTTTGCATTGCTAGCAGTTGTTTGAGGTCTTTCTTGAAACGCATGACATTATTTGACGATTAAAATGATAAAGGCATTTAGGAATAACCACATATTTTCCCATATTACCACACCATGTTTACATGATCAATTAGTTAACCCGTTGAGCTTAATCCTATTTTTCGGTGACATACCACACTACTTGCCTAGACCTTTTTCTTGTATTGGCCTTACATTAATTTGAACCCACATTCCACTAATTCACGCAAGCGTACGTGGTCACAAGTAATATATGAATAAGTCGAGTTCGTTCCCACAGAGATGTGGTTATGGTTTTAATTCAATTTTGTACCTATGCAACAATGTATGGTTATTATGCACTGCTAAGACAAATAACAATATTGGGTTTAATTAACTAAATTAACTAATATGTAAATTAACAAACTAATAATGAACTAACTAACTAGAATTGAAATCTAATTACTTCTGCAAGAGTAAACATGGAATCCTAACTTCATTAAATACTTTGCTTAGATCTGACGCCTTTAATCACTATATGCAATGGTTATGATATCTGATCGGATAACACGAAACAAGTACACGCTACTTCTCAGTATACGCATACCAAACTAAACATACATCCACAAAAGAGATAGAAGATGAATAGACACCAATTATGCTTAGACCCTATATGTCTATAGAATTTGAAAACATAACGGTTGAAGAGCAAGTTATCCATAAAGATCACATAGGGCAATATAAGTATTCTCATCTCATACTACGAATCATGTTGATAACAATCATGAACCTATGCTAGCATGGCAAGTTCTAAATCTCAAGATCCACTTTCACTTCACAAGAGATTAACAAATTAGATGTTCATGACGCATCTATCAATTAAGCAAAACCATACGATGATATCAGATATACATCACACACAGATCTTTAAAGCATCAAGATACTAAACTCCATAAATAAATCCGTTAGAATCCCATGACAACGATTAGTTCATAATTAAACCTCTCGTCATCATGGGATCTGATGAAACCATGATAAAAAACAAAGTATGAAAAATATACAAATAAACCTAAGTAATTGATATGTAATAGTTCTACTCCTAATGATGATAATCTTAATGATACAATTTACAAGGGTTGGATGTGTTTATATAGGCTCTAGACATCTTGCCCAGCAAGAAAATACCAAAACAGAATTATAATAGAATTTCTGCAAAATACGTTTCCTAAATTGATTCTGTTTTAAAGAGAAATTCGCAGCTGTCTTTTCTTTAGTAATTATGGAACGTTCCAATCGTAATTGGACCTCTGGACCACTTTAAAATGAAAGAGAATCTCGTTATCTTCGCGTGGACTGCTTACGGGCCTCAAACGGAGTTGTAGAACTCAAGATATGGCCAAAATAGTAAAAACTGTAATTTTTCAGCACCGCGCGGGTGCAACTTGCGCCCAACAGTCTGTTCTTCGCGCAATCTGCGCCCACCACGCGCAAATTGCTCTTGTAACACCTGTTTCATGTTGTAGAAAATCTCCCAAGCTTCGCGTGAGCAGTAAGATCGCTGAAAACGGACTTCTAGAACTCCAGATATGGCCAAAACAGTGTAAGCTGCGCAACCGTCTCAGAAATCCGAATTTTACACAAATTTGCTCCTTTCTCCTCCGTTTCTTTTGCATTAGCTAACATCTTCAATACCAAGACACATGTAACTCTTTGATAGCATAACACAAGTGTCCAATCTTCATTCCAATGCTTAATTCCACTCTAATATCGATTAGAAACACCAACAATAATAGATAGCTACAACCCTGCACAACTACACAAAACACATCAAAAATACAACAAACTTGAGACCAAGTCAATCAATTTAAGCCGATATGGAACGCTCCAAGTGGATATAAAATCCACTTATCACAGATGTTGTATTATTTGTTCATGTAGGATTTCATGCTTTGCATATTAGTAATAGTAAAATTATGCATTTATGTTCGTGTTATCTACGTTTGTTTCATATAGGACATTCTGTTTTATTTTTTTTTTTGTATATCATGTGAGTTCATAATAGTTGCATTTGCACCCATGCTTGATAGGAATTTTGTGTTGTTGACGCTTTTGATTGAGAAGTGATATGCTTTGTTCTTGTGCACACACATACACTAGTAAGTTGAAGCTAGTAGACTTATTGAATGTTGTAAGTGATTAGAAGGACATGAATATGTGCAAGATGATTTAGTTTGCATGATTTGAATACAAGTTAGTGCGTTGGAGAGATGTTTGCTGGGGATTGAGTATGTTTTTCCACCAAGTGAGATTTTGAGCCTTATTGCATATTGCATATTTGCTGCAATTTATTCGTTTGCTTGAGTGTCCACGGATTGTTTGCATTGCTAGCAGTTGTTTGAGGTCTTTCTTGAAACGCATGACATTATTTGACGATTAAAATGATAAAGGCATTTAGGAATAACCATATATTTTCCCATATTACCACACCATGTTTACATGATCAATTAGTTAACCCGTTGAGCTTAATCCTATTTTTCGGTGACATACCACACTACTTGCCAAGACCTTTTTCTTGTATTGGCCTTACATTAATTTGAACCCACATTGTCAAAGGCTAGTAGAGTGCTTAAGGGAGTAATAAGGTGTGCAAAAGAGGGGTTTATTGTTGGTCTTAATTTTGGGGGAAATATTGAAAATTGGGTTTGTTTACTTGATGGTCGACATATGTAATAAATTATGGGATCATTGTTATTGTTTATATTATTGTTTGTGTTTTATTTAGCTCTCGAAAAAAAAAGAAAAAAAAAGAAAAAAAAAAGAAAAAAAAAAGAAAAAAAATAAATATATATATATATATATATTATGAGAGCATGTTTGTATTGTTGTGATCCTATTTCAGTCGACTAGTCGAGTGTTTGTTTTAGTAAAAATTATGTGGGGGGGAATATGGTGTTGTGTGTGATTTATTATGGTACTTACTAGCTTTTGACACTTCACCTGTTTTGGCTTATTTGACATACCTTGTCCCTAGCCCCGTTACAACCCAAATAAAGACCTTTTGATTATCGTCATTGATGTATGTTGTGTTAAGAGTTAGATTGATACCAAATGTCAAGCATGTTTATGATTTTGTTGGAATTGAGTGATACACTTACCCTTGTTCTTGAGTGAATATTCTTTTGTGAGTGGATTGTGAGTGTTTGCTTGTTCTTACGTATGAGATCCCGAGTGTTTTCTCAAAGATGTGCTCTTGTAGGCTTAGCATGTTTACTAACTTATTCTTACACTTGACATGGGCTTGTGAGAACTTATGCATGTTCATTGAGTAGACTATGTGAATACTTGCACTTTCGACACCAAGACATTGCGTATTTATTTTGATTCTTAAGTTGATATGGCATGAGAGGATTTGAAGGTATGGTAGATTAGATTAATTGCATTTGCATATTAGTTGCATTCATGCATTGCATTGCATTGGATTTTGTGGGTACATTCGCTATAGGCCCTCACGAGACCTTACTCGTCCACTAGGGCTGCCTAGGGGTTTAAAGGGCTTGTTGCATATGCCAAATGCAACCGTGATCACCTACGGAAGTGGTACTAGTTAGTTAGATAGTGTAATTGTTTATGCTTGAGGACAAGCATCGGTTTAAGTTTGGGGGTGTGATAAGTGGATTTTATATCCACTTGGAGCATTCTAAAATGGCTTAAATTGATTGTCTTGGACTCAAGTTTCTTGTAGTTTTGATGTGTTTTGCTTAGTTGTGTAGGTTTACGAGAATGTTGATTAAGGTGGATGCTTCTATAATTTTTTGGGAATTAATTGATTAAAATTCGGATTTTCTGGGAAGGCTGCGCAGCTTACACTGTTTTGGCCATATCTGGAGTTCTGTAAGTCCGTTTTCAGTGATCTTACTGCCCACGCGAAGCCTGGGAGATTTTCTACAACTTGGGATAGGATTCCCAGGAGCAAATTGCGCTGGGTAGGAGCAATTTGCGCGAAGAACAGACTGCTGGGCGCAAGTTGCCCTGCAAGTTGCCCCTGAAAAATTACAGTTTTTACTATTTTGGCCATATCTTGAGTTCTACAACTCCGTTTGGGGCCCGTAAGCAGTCCACGCGAAGATAACGAGATTCTCTATCATTCTAAGGTGGTCCAGAGGTTCAATTACGTTTGGAACGTTCCAGAAAAACTGAAGAAAAGTCAGCCACGAATTTTCCTTAAAAACAGAATCAGTTTAGGAAACGTATCTTGCAGAAATTCTATTATAATTTTGTTTTGGTATTTTCTTGCTGGGCAAGACTTTTAGAGCCTATATAAACACATCCTACCATTGTAATAGAGATATACACATTATCATAGTTTTATTATTGTAACCAGCTTAGATCTGCAAGGGAGAAAAGGAGAGAAGGATTCAACGCTCGTGACAAGCAACGGATCTAGATCTACTTCATCTTTTGTTCTAGATTTGTTTTCTCAAACTCTTGTTTATTAATATAATTACTTCTTTTATTCATATCTTGTTATTTACCATGTTTTCATCAAATCCCATGGTGACGAAAGGTTTAGTTATGAACTAATCGTTGTCATGGGATCCTAGTGGATTTATCTATGTAGCTTAGTAGTTTGCATGCCTTAAAGATTTATGTGTGGTGAATTCTTGATATCCTCGTATGGTTAATCTTAATGCTTTTAGATGCGTAGCTAACATCTAAATTGAATTGTTAATCTCTTGCGAAACGAGAGTGGATCTTGAGATTTAGAACTTGCCATGCTAGCATAGGATAGGTTGATGTTTTAACATCATGATTTGTGGCGTAAATAGAGATATATTATGCTGCCCTATGTGATCTAAGTGGATAACTTGTGCTTCAACCTTTATGTTTTCAAATTCTATAGAGATATAGGGTCTAAACATAATAGGTGCCTATTCATCTTCTATCTCTTTTGTGGATGTATGTGTAGATTGGTACTAGTATACCGAGAGGTAACTTTTACTCTTTTCGTGTTATTCGATCAGATATCAAAACCATTGCATATTTTAATTAAAGGCTGCAACTCTAAGTGAAGTAGATGATGAAACTAGGATTCCATGTTTTATTCTCATATAAGTAATTCGATTTTTATTCTCGTTAATTGTTTAATTCTTAGTTTTATAATTTACACTTAGTTAATTTAGATAATCAATCTCAATTTTGTTATTTGTCTTAGCAGTGGATAAAAACCATACATCGGTGCATAGGTACATTAATTGAATTGAACACCATTCTAGATCTCTGTGGGAACGAACTTGATTTAATCATATATTACTTGTGACAACGTGCGCTTGCGTAATTTTGCATAACATTAAGCATACTGTGTAGCTGTTTATCAACTTGGTTCCTCCTTAAGTCATCTTTAAGTCGCAAGATCTACAAAAAACACAATATGCTTAGCTTTCCCCTGAAAGTTATTGTACAAAAGTTTCATAAAATAACATACCACTTTTCTCAAAATATTGCATCAATAACAAGAAAAAAAACCACATTCAAGTGTTTTACCTCTGCTTGAATACCCTTGCATATCCAGCAGAACGACTTGAGAGCATTCATAGTCTTTTCTCCACCAATTTTAAGACTAGATAATTTTTGCAGCTGAGTGTGCAATTGCATCAGGTTGAGCTCTCCTAAAGTCATCTACTTGAATGAAGGTCTGTAAATCGTATACAAGCAAATTATTGAAATTTGAATCCAAGGTTCGTAAATCACCTTTAAACAGAGACAATATTAAGTGATTCCAGGCCATGCCCTCCTTTCTAAGGTGTAACAATAAAGCAAACCCAGTTTTGCATCATTAATTATCAACAAGGTTTCCTATGTCTTCTAGTTTAAAACCATGCACATGTCATATTACAGATATCTGATTTGTTAATTAATGTGACACAATGGTAAAAATCCTAAATTTTAAATGATCTTTCGTAAATACCGAATTCATAAAAAATGGATCAAGGACTGACTAGTGCAACAAGCCAAAACGTTACGGAACATTCCATGACATATTACCATAGTCCTTCAAACCATATTATGCCACTAAATAAGTACCTTCCAGCTGAGGGAACGGTCAATCTGACCAGCAACATATGAAGCTAAACCAGAGTCATCAGCCTGCATGCCACAGAACAATAGAATACATCATATACTTGTGAACATTTTAAGGAATTATTAATCAGTTATTGTTCTAGTCTCACTCACTTTATCCATCTTTCTGAGGTCCAAGCCCTCAAAGTTCTTCAATGTCAAAAATGGTGGCAGAGTAAATCTGTATAACAATTACAAGAGTTTCTTCATAACTAATTGAACAGCCTTTTGATAACATAAACAGATTTAACTGAGTTGCATGAGACTGTAACCGTAATGTAAAAGTTAAAAATGGACTAAAAATTGCACATGTTCTTGATATCAGCCTCTCTTCGTCCCAGCCTTGGGGTATCAGGAAAGAGAAAAATATTGTATTCCACTTAGTACATTTAAAGAGAAAAATAAATACATGAAATATTGTATTCTGCAGTTATCTTGAGTTATCAAGAAAGAGAAGAAGGGGGTTCATTGCTTATTGAAGAAAGTTACAAGAGCATACTATAGAAGCAAAACTCACCACATCATATATTGCGAAATTGTCTTTGTCCTCCATACAGCTTGATCGCAATTTAAAGCGAATCATGTATATGACCAATAAGGTTGTACCAAGTGTGGCCAAGTCAAGCAAGGTATGGATGTCATATTCCACGACAAAACTACAGTACAGTCTGACGGCCAAAAATAAAGATGTCTATTCCTGGGACTTGAGTGAGAGTCCTGTGGTAATGTGAAGGAAAAAAATTTAATTTAAAGCAATACTGATAGTAATCGAGGTAGATACATATACAAAAAGAACAGAGGACTTAATTGCAGATTCACAAAATGAAAAAAAAAAGATAGGGGTTTATTGTGACACGACAATCTAACACATATAACTATATAAGACCGAAATAATAAGTATCTATGCATATACTGAAGAGCATTTCTCCCGAGATGAGGCTCCAGTTTAAATTGGTATCTATAGCAAAGACCAAAGATTATAATTATGTATGCACAAAATATACAAATATCATTCAAATTCTTGCTTCCAACCAAACCTCATTAGGCAACGTATAAAGCTCTGGCAAAAGAACACTACATGTCAACTCTAATAAGATCAAGATGTGCATAAATTAGCATAAACTATTGTTTTCCGCATTTACAGAAGCAGGTTTCGTCCCATACATTCAACTCTGTTGAGACAAACAACAAATACTAATCCAAGCAAATTAAAATCATACAAACCCTAAATTGAAACAAGAAAATAACCTAAACTAAATTACTACCGAAAGTAAAAACTAAAAACTTAAAACCCCTAAATTCTAAAACAAAACAATTCATCAAGATCTCCAAGATTCAGTAAATTATGTTGGAGTTTAATTCTATATTCATATGTTTAGTTATTTATTTAGATAATGTTTTTTTTAATGTAAGACTCAGTCATACATGTTGGCGAGTCTGTTTAGGCATATGAGTTGTCTGAGTTGTTTTAGGATGGTCTAAGAATAAGTCTAGTAGTTGCTTGATTTTATGACACTATCTATTAGTCTCTAATTAGGTGCCACCATCATTGGTGTGCAGTAGTTTGTTTTCTCTTATTTATATGCATGTAATCTTCTCTGATTCTATAAAGAAGAAAAGCTGTTCCAGCATATCATAGTTCTATCTCATATAAACATTATATATACGTATATATTTTTGTTGGTTTCTACACGTGGTATCAGAGCCTGGGGGAGGGGGGGATCAAGGCTTAACAACCTTCCTTCCGATCCTTGAGGCATAAGAAGGAAGAGGCGGAGCCTTGGTGGCTCCATTCAGGCCCAGGCAGTTTTGTGGACGGTGGTGAAGCCATTGCTGGTGTACGTTCGAGTTATGGGTGGTTGTGCTGCAGTAAAGAAAGCTACTGCAAGCAGTGGCATGAAGCGACGATGGCTGCAAGATAAGTCAGGGGGCTGTGAGGCGTATGATGTCGCGGAGGAAGTCGAGTTACAGGAGGAGATTGATGATGCTGTTGAGCAAGCCGTTGCTAAGGTAGCGGAGGTGTTCGATTAGAGGCTCCAGAGAGTCAAAGAGTTTGTGGCCTGGCTGCTAGTCGGGTGTATTTGAAAAAGTGGGAAAGATCATCATGTGCAGTATGGGATGCATATGGTGTTCTCTTGCACTGCCCACGTTCGATATTTGTTGGAGTCAGTTTAGGGGATGAGGACGTTACGGTCGTGGAGTGCAAGGAGACGCGACATGGAAATGTAGTCAAAATAAGAAGTGCCAGATGGGTTCTTAAGAAAGCCATACGGGCTAATGAAATCGTACCAGTGGGTACGCAGGAAGACGTGTTCTTAGTGAGCGCGCAGGAAGATGTGCCAGGGGGCATATAGAGGATAGCCATACGGGCTCAGTTTAAATGGATGCCACATGGGCAGGAAATGAATTGCCAGACGGGCAAACAAGGAAGCCAAAAGGAGCTGTGATCTGTGGTGCCATATGGGCACAGAAAGGCCACACGGGCTGGATCAATGTATTTGCGATACGGGCATGAAGAAGCTGTTTTAGTTCGATCAAGGCATGCCATACGGGTAGCTGAAGAATTGATAGATGAATATAGAATTAAGGGGGAGATTGTTGGAGTTTAATTCTATATTCATATGTTTAGTTTTTTATTTAGATAATGTTTTGTTTTAATGTAAGACTCAGTCATACATGTTGGCGAGTCTGTTTAGGCATATGAGTTGTCTGAGTTGTTTTAGGAAGGTCTAAGAATAAGTCTGGTAGTTTCTTGATTTTAAGACACTATCTGTTAGTCCCTAATTAGTCGCCACCATCATTGGTGTGCAGTAGTTTGTTTTCTCTTATTTATATGCATGTAATCTTCTCTGATTCTATACAAGAAGAAAAGCTGTTCCAGCATATCACAGTTCTATCTCATATAAACATTATATATACGTATATATTTTTGTTGGTTTCTATAAATTAAAGTGGTCATTTTTCTACTAAATTAAAGTAATTGGAGAGAGAGAGAGAGAGAGAGAGGAGAGAGCGGAGAGATAGGAGAGAGAGAGAGACGAGTGACGGAGCAAGAACAGGCGGTGCAATCGCGAATCAAAGCGTCATCAGGAGTGAAGAGAGTAGAAGGATCGCTCCAAGTAGAGTACGGAAGATGTATTACCTCAGTCAAATTAATCTTTAATCCCAAATCGAACAGAGGTTGAGAACAAAGGTTGTATTAGCGGCGAGAGGGTGTTGGGAGTGGCGAGGGTGAGCGGCGACGGCAAGGCTGAGGTTGTGAGAGGGTTATGACCTAAAATTATTGAGGCGAATGAAGTTTTTTTTTTGTCTTTTAGTGTTATAATTATAAATAAAAAATAAATATATATTTCTTAAAATACATTAACTTACAGAGCGTGTCTAGAAAATGCTATCGAAGTGCAAGCTACAATAGCGTTTTTTACTTAAACGCTATCCTAGTATATATTTTTGATTTTTTGTTTAATTTTGATTTTTTATTTATTAACTTAGATTATGTTTTTCTAAAAAAACGCTATTGAAGTAATGCACTTAGATAGCGCTTATGAAAAAACGCTATCTAAGTGATATATCCTAAGTCCAGTTTTGTAGTAGTGTGTGTTCAAACGACGGTATTCTACTCTGTTGTATGAAACCCATTTATCTCACAATGCTAATAACCATTGTCTATCAATTTTTCTTCTGGCAATGGTATTTAAAACCCATTGTTTGATGTTCCAGACAACAACACTTTCAATACACACTTGTCTAACGTACACCATGCCTTTGTCTAAAATCGTTGTCTGAATATAATATGAATTTGTGTACATACAACATTTCTCCAGACTTGTGTTGAAAGGTTCTACATAACATTTGCTAATAGAATAGCTGTCTGACTTTATCAGAGCACACCGCTTAGACAATAATTTCAAACAAGTGCTATAACAGTTGTCATAAAAATACTCGGACAACAGTTTTACAAGGAGAACAAATTCACCGTTGTTTGTTTTTTCGGGACAACGGGGTTTTGTTTAACTGTTGTGTGAATGGTGTTATATGAACTGATTTTTCTTGTAGTAACATATCCATTGGGACTCTCTGGTGGTTTCTGATGTACATAAAATGTACTTTATTTACGACAGGAACTCAGGAAGGTAGAGCTCGGGACCAAATCAAGAGAAAACAAATACTACAGTAAATATAGGTTACAAGAAAGATATTTGAGAGATACTTGAAGAATTTGTTCGCATATCTTTTATTCGTCGACATGATTTTTCTTGAAAAAGTGCTGCTTGCACGCTAACAATTGCTAAAACTGATTTACGAAATCGGATGAAACCCATGAAAGACAAATGGATGAATTCCATCCAAAGAAAGACAAATGGATGAATTCTGATTTCATTTATAGGTTTGTTTCACAACATATAGGTTGCTAAATTAGTGATGGAATTAGGCTTTTACTCGAAAGGTTTAGATGGATGTAGTATCAGGATAAAAAGTTTTTTGGTTTAGCTAGATATATATGTAAAAATTATAGGTGAAGTGCAGTGTAGCGTGCATGTTTGGTGAAACTAAAGAGCAACTTAACTAACACTAAGAGCCTGTTTGGGTAATAAGGCTTATGACTTATGCTTAATTTAAGTAGAAAATGAACCGTTTGGCAACAGGAACTTTAAGTCCACTTTAAGTTAAAAAACTGCTTTAAGTCATAAGTTCCATTTAGGTACTTTTGACTTATGACTTATGGAGTTTTTTTTTTTTTTCACGATTCTTGTAAACTTTAAATATTATGAATTTTAAATTTTTTTTAAGTCAAATTTCATTTTAAGTCAAAATTATTAAATCCCCATTTAACTTTAAGTAAAATTACCCAAACACATTCATTCAACTTAAAGTAAACAACTTTACTTTCTCCTTTAAGTTAAAAACACCTCCATTAAGTCAAAAGTAACTTATTTTAAGCAATGTCAAACACCCTTATAATAATGAGAGTAGTGCTAGAGGTACCAAATTTTGTTACAAAATGACATGGCATTAACTACTTGTCATTTTGAAATGTTTTAATTGGTTGGCCCTGGCGGGCCCATTATAATTATAGCCAATCAAATCAATGCCATGTCATTTGGTAATAATTTTTGGTACCCCAATTTGGTATCTCTAGCATTTTTCTAATAATGATGGATATAGTGTTAAAAGTACTCCCATGCAACATTAAAATACTGACCCATCATCAACAAATGAGTTTTGGGTCATCAAATTTGATGACAAAAGTATATTTGGTGATACTTGATCATCAAATTTGGTGACTTTCAAAATTCCAACAATGCCCTATATTTGTTAACAAAACAATAATTTTTTCATCTATGTCCTACTATACTTATTTGTTCTTGTAATTTTTAACTTGAAATTTTTATCAATTGAAACTTCTTTTCTTTTTAGCTCTTTTTAATTTTAAAAAAATTACTTTAATCTTTCACACAAAACATTGAAAAAAAATTCTTAATCATTAATTATAAATAACACACCAAATTTAATTATAAAAATAACATCATAGTGATAAATATAATTTAAACAAAGTTAAAATATAATAGCTATTAATAATGTAAAAATTGAACAAATTTAGAATATTTTATTTTATTGGTGAAAGATTCTTGTCATGTGATTATGGATTGGAGTGCATTTTGTGAATAGTATAATTTTATCTCCAAAATAGCATCTGTATCTTGGATCGGAGATGGTCTAACATGCTATTCTAGCTTGTAATCAAACAAGACACTGTACGTACCATTATTTTAAAATTGTCCATTTTCACATTGAAAGACAATTTGCAATGCAATTGCTACTCATAATTCTCTCTTTATTTAATTAGTTTTCCAAATATGGTCAAGCTAGAAAATATCTTTTTGAGGAAAGGTTATGCTACTGATTTGTAGCACAACCTGCATATTTAACTTTTAAGAAATGCATTTTAATATTAGAGTTCTCTATATCTTACCGGTGGGGCACTTTTGGTTGACTTAGTTCTTAATTAATTAAGTTGGTTTTCCACCTAATTACTAAACTTTGTATGGTGGCTAACTAGGCAAGAAAGTTAACCATTTCAGACTTTGTGTAGGGTTAAGAAATCTTTAAAGGGATAGTGTTTCGAAATGAAAGGGACTCGCCCTGGTTCATGACACACGTTGGTCCCACACTCCCTCTAACATATAAGGCGAAACTAGGAAAAAAATATAATTAATAAATATTATTTAAATATATACTTAGATGATAAACCGTGCGAAGCACGTGTTCGGGAATTTATATTAATTAATTACTAATTTTTTATTTAATTTAATATTTTTAAAAATATATTATAAAATTATAAAAAGAACTATGTTATTTGCATAAAAAATTTATACGATTAACAAACTATAAACTTAGATTGTTTAATAGAAGTGCATGGAAACACGTTTCAGTTATTTTCATTGAAAAATATTTAAGATAATTGATCGTAATCTTTTTTTATTCTAAAGTTATAATAAAAAAATTGCGATTAACAAACTATAAACTTAGATTGTTTAATAGAAGTGCATGGAAATACGTTTCAGTTGTTTTCATTGAAAAATATTTAAGATAATTGATCGTAATCTTTTTTTATTCTAAATTTATAATAAAAAAATTGCTAATACAATATAAGAATTATAATAATAATAAGATTTCAATTTTATTATGTTTTTTTTTTAAATAACATATAATCGCAGGGAAAATTGTTCTAGAGTATTGTATAGAAACATGTTCTAGTTGTTCTCCTTGAAAAATCTTTCAGAGAATTGATCGTATTATTTTTTTTATTCTAAATTATGATAAAAAAATTGTATTATAATTATAATAGGAATTCAATTTTATTATTTTCTTTAAAAAATAACATAGAATATAGGGGAAATATGATTCTAGGGGTGAAACTAATTTTGTATTTAAAGTTGTAATAAAAGAATTATAATTATAATAGAATTTCTATTTTATTAAAAAAACAACATCAAAACAGAATTATAGTAGAAATAGGATTGTAGGGGTGAAACCAAAATATAGTGCGAACCAAAAAGGAGTGAAACCAAAATATAGTGCGAACCAAAAAGTGGTACCGTTAAAAGGGTGTTTCGCTTATTAATATAGGTTATAGATTTGTAAAAAGTAAGATAGAATTATATAATAAGTAAATATTATTTAATTATGTAATTATAAGAAATCGAGCACGGATGAAATTAAAGAAATTAAAACTAAATAAATAATTATAATTCATAAGTATTATTTAAAAAAAACTGGTAGAGAATTGAATGATAAAAATATATAATTAATAAATACTATTTTAATTATGTAGTTACTGGGAATCGAACACGAAAATAAATCAATTAATTTAATTAAATAAATAAAACTTGTATAATTATGGAATTGGAAGGAATCGAACCGGAGTTATGTGATTACCAAATTTGATACTTTGATACTATAATACTATTGTGCGTTATTAAAATATAATTTTTCCCATTAATAAAGAACATAGATAACTTCGAATTTTGCAAGGATTTGGAAAAAAGTTCTTCTATAATTTTAGGGATATTCTCAAGGCTTAATGACCTTTTGACCATTCAAGTTTGCACATTTATACTCATAAAACCCTACAGTTTTAAAGCGTTCTTTTTCGCCCCTCCAACTTCAGAAATGTACCTTTTAGCCACAAAATCGTCGCCTTTTTGACACAAAACCGTCGTCTTTTAGAACGAATAGACGAATTGTGGCGAAAAGGTACATTTCTGAAGTTGGAGTGGCAAAAAGAAACGAGTTTAAACGTTAGGGCTTTATGGATATAAGTGTGCAAACTTGAAGGGCCAAAAGGTCATTAAGCCTATTTTCAATGATAATATTGACTTTTATTATTGGTACCATCACTTTTTTGACTTCTTTCGATGGTATCCTTGAACTTTAGGTTTTAGATATATGGTCACCTTTCATTAGCGAAACGTCAGACAAACCTTAAATGTGCAAGGATACTATAAATAAGAGTCAAAAAGTAAAAACCAATAGTACAAGGTTATGATAGAAAACACTAAAAAGTAAATTTCTAAATAAAACATATATTTCATTTTTCATAAGCTTTCAAAATGTAATGATTAATATTTTAATTTACTTCGCTAATATAAATAATTCTCAGTTAATTTCAAAAAAAAAAAAATAATTCTCAGTTAGAGTGTCAAAAAATTCATCACCAATTCGAAATTTCTGAATACTTAATTATTATTTTTTTTGAAGAAAAAATATTTAATTACTTAGTGTTCCGAAGATTTTGAAAGGTCAATCAACCACTTAATTACATTTTAAAATGTTACGACATTATATTAAGATTTTTACAAATCCATTTTATGTGTCTCTTGGGATTAGTATTATAAAAATTAAGAAAAACCAAAATAACTAGGAATAATAATAGATTTCTCATCAATATGTATAGTCTTTTGTTAATAATTATTTGTTAAAAGTAATTATTTTAATTATTGTGTGAAAGTATATATAGTTGAATTGAGAAAAATTGACAGAAATTTTAAATTAAAATATGATATAATGACAATTTTGGTACTTTTTAAAATTTTTCTAACATTTTACTAGCGAAAGCATATTTTAGATCAAAAACCAAAAATACAAGGATTAATATAATAAGTAGAAATTAAAAAATTAATGGGTGATGGCCCAAAATATTCATATGGGAGCTTATTCACCCCTTTTGCCTAGTTGCTGGTCCTTTTTACTGACGGGACATGGTACATCGTGTATCGTGATATTAGTGGTGTTGCGGAACACGATCTTTCGTAATAGGGCATGATAACTGAGTCTTCCGTGTTATGCATGATATGGAAGACCATGCTCCGTGACTGTGCTGTGCACCCACCTAACACGGGACACGGTCCACCGTATCATGCATAACACGGAGAACTCAGTTCCGTATCTACGTAATACGGAGGACGATTCTCCGTATCCCGTCGGTATTTCAGACCATATTTTTCAAAATCAGTATTTTAGACAAAAACTTAATAAAAATAGACATTTTGGTAATTCTCTCAAAATTGATGGTATCAATAATAAAAATATACAATGTTACTTGAGAGAATATCCCTAATTTTTAAAATCAAGACAAAGTGACGACTCTCAATGTAAAAAATTACACCAATTTTTCAAGTCAACCGGGATTTGAGCTCAAATTAATCCCTCCTCATTTCGCTGTTGTATAAGGAACTTTTCACTTACCTGATTCCCTCTCTGAAAAACAATAAGAAGAGTCTCTGGCTAGAACCGGTCACTGACCGGCGGTCAGGTGTGTCTACCAATCTGTACTGTGGTCATTGGAGGTGACAAGGACAGCTAGCTATAGTGCTAGGACCATTTTTGTGAACTAAAATTGATTGAAAGCCTATCGCATGCATCTAGTCGGACATGAGCTCTGACTTCGTTTTTTTTGGACCAGGCCACGTGCATTATTTAGGGGCAACCAAATTGATTAAGAAGATATTAATAGGGGTTCAATCTTTAAATCTAAAAATCTAATCTTAATATGAGCTTTGGAATTCAATCATACTCCTCTTATACCACTAATACTGATCATCTATTTTTTAGCATGTATTTTTAATAATAAATAAAACATAATTCCAAAAAAATATTTTTATTTTTTCTTTTTTTAATAAAAATTTAGACCTTAAAATTTGAAACTATATTTTATTTCTGTCTATCGAAAATAGATGGCCAATATTAGTGAAAGTATCAATTAAACCCATAAAATATCTTTGAATTTCAAAAAATTATATTACCTCGGCAAAAGAAGGCCTGGGAACTACATTAATCGTAATCCACAGTGAAGAAATAGGCAAGCTGATAAATATATACAATTGTAAAAATCGGAAATTGTATAGAGATAATGATATTATTAAAAGATTATGGGGTATTTTGGAAACTAATAGAAATGGTTAGAATAATTAGCATTTTGCACCTCTTATTTTTTGATGCTTTTTCAATTTGATTGAATACTATTTTTCTTGGCACTTTACACCTAAAACATTAAATGTCGTTTTGATATGCACTTCTTTGACCAAGTTCCGTCATACTTGGCCGTTAAAGTTAAAAGGTTGGGGTAAATGGGTACTTTAACAATTTCCGACTAGAATTCCGGCAACCGGAAAATTCATGATTTTCCTCATAACACAGCACACACGTTTTAGTTGTTTAACACTTGCTGTAACCATTTAACAGATTTATGGCTTCTACAACCTAATAAACAACCCACAACATCAAATCCCAGCAAGAATCCAGCGACCAACCGTCATTAACTCCGGCAAGAATTCGTTTTTTCACCATTTCTTAACCAAATTCAACGTTTATGAACTTAAAACAAAGCTGACAGATCAAGAAATCTAACCCCTAATAGCTTTCAAATGAACAATCTCTATATTTTATGAAACGAATTTATTTAAACTTTGCCAAGAACACTTAACTCGTTTTATATAAAATTGAACACAAATCTTGAAATTAACTACTCAGATCAACTGTAATTCACCATACCAAGCTACTGGAATCATCAAAATGAACGAATTAACAATCATCCAAATTGAAATCCCCAAAATTCGATGAAGAACCCTATAGAATCTTGCAATTTTGGAAACCGTTGATGAAATGGTGAACCTTATCATGGTGAACCTGAATGGTGAGTTATGGTGAACCTAAATGGTGGATTATGGTTAATTCACACCCAATTCACCTTCAAATCAATCGAAGAAGAGAGAGATTATGGATGAAAGAAGAGAGAGATGAGGGGAATGAAAAAAATAATTTATGTTCCCGATTTTGCCCCTGATTATACTAACGATAACAATCAATTTGGATGGAGTTTGGTCAAAATAGTGCAAATCGAAGCGATTTTGAAATCTAGAGGTGCAAACTGTCGATAAACATAATTTGAGACCAAATCGAAAAAGCGCCCAAACATAAGGGTTGCAAAATGCTAATTACTCGAATGATTAATCGAATATTCGAATTATTGATCAATGAAATAACACATGAAAAAGGGATTAATCGGTGATTAGCGTTACTCTCTCTTAATTAATTTGTTAATTTTCCATGCTAGCTAGCACGTCTATTTTATCTCATTTTCTCCAATCCCTTCTTACCCCTAAATCTGAACAAAAAGGTCAGATCACCATGACTAGCAACAGCAAGCTCTTACTCTCTTAGGGTGATTGTTAATAATTAGATGTATTAAAGTCATGAATAGTTGCAATAAGGAGATGGCTTTTTTCCCTTCAAATTTTATGCTACAAACTGATGTTCTCCATGAAGATGATCACCATCAACCTCAAACCTCTCTCAATCCATATCTTCTAACTCCTCAAGACTTCCATGGTACTCTCCCTTCATATTTAATCTTTTTCGAATGAATACTAACAGTACACATAATTAGTATATGTGTTTTATGTACAAATCATGTATTTGATGTTGGTGCAGGTATTGGTTCTTTTCTTGGGAAGAGGTCTTTGTCATTTCCAGGAGGTATTCAAAATCACGAGGTAGATTGTCGACAAGAAATTAACGAAAGGAACAGAAATGTAAATAGTGGAAATCAAATGGAAGGTATGTCTGATGATGAAGATGGATTGTCACAAATAGGAGGAGAGAAGAAGAGAAGGCTAAACTCGGAACAAGTCAAGATGCTTGAGAAAAACTTTGAGTTGGGTAACAAGCTTGAGCCTGACAGAAAGATGCATCTGGCCAGGTGTCTTGGCCTACAACCCAGACAGATTGCTATTTGGTTCCAAAACAGGAGGGTTAGATGGAAGACCAAGCAATTAGAAAATGACTATGAACTTCTCAAGCGACAATTCGATGCCATCAAAGCTGAAAACTCTACACTTGAATCACAGAACCGAAAACTTCATGCCCAGGTACACATACACACAAACTTCTGGTATCATAGTTGCGTGCACATGGACAATGATAGGAATTATATATGATAATCCGTTAGGTTTTTGACCATGTTTAGTATGCATTATGCAGTGTATACAGATTCTGTTCATTATCAATCGTAGGATAGTAAATAATAGTTGCAGTAGTTAAATTCCGGCCTACTGGCATGGTCTAGTTGAATCTCTATACAATCTCTTTGTGTTGATTCTGTTTCATATACTATATGGTAAACAAATCAAATTCCTATCATAATAGTCCGGTAATTATCCCCTTCTCCGGGTGATATGGGCTGAAAGTAAGCCCTAAAGACACATTTAATGTGGCATTTATTAGACCTAGAATGGTCCAAACGTGGGGCCCACCAGATGGGCCCAAACCCTAACTATAATATTAATTTCGTAATTAATATTAGGGGTAATAAACAGCTCAGCAAATAAGAGTCAAACAAGGATATTACTCTTGCCTGACTTAGCCTCCAAGATACATATTCCAACATGGAAACTGACTCCTACAAGGAAGGGGTCTAGAACCTTCCTCAAGGCGGTGGCTTGCCCACCAAGTCACCTACTCCTACCATAATTCCTAGGCTTCTCAGCCTATATAAAGGGTCTGACCCCTCATTCTCAGAACTACGTTTTCTTGGCTTGATTCTCTAATACAGAGATACGTAGGCATTCTGTGAGGACCGTTTAGTCTCGAACGCAGAAGCAGCCATTAAAGCTTGAAGCTCACAAACCCTAGCCGTCATAATCATAACCTAGTTTTTATTCCACAACATTTGGCGCCGTCTGTGGGAAAAAGACATCAACCATGGTTCAAACACGAAGAACAGCACCAAGCACTACCGAGCCAATCGCTACCGAGGCTCTACCTCTAAGCTCTGCTCCGCCTGTCACTGAACAAGTACCCCCAACCACAGGGGCGATCACTCAAACTCAGGTTTCTCAACCTCCAGGGACGAATCCCCATGTCGAGAGAACGTTACCTATGGTCGTTCACCCAGGTCAAGGAACCAGCTCCCTCCAGACGCTAGTCTCTCCTCTAGTTGATCCCAGTTACCCACCACCAGGGGTACAGATCCATACTACGGATCTCCCCGTGAGTACTAACCCGATGTATGGCCTGCCTAACTACTCTCCTGGACCCAGTGGTCATGCCTTGCAGATCCGAGATCGAGTGTATCTTGACTACTCTGGCCCCTATACTGACGATTCATCAACTGATGTTGATCGTGATGAAGCCCCAAGAAGGCGACGTGCTAGCAGAGAACCCCGGAGGAGTCATCAAACTGTCTATGATGGACCCCCGTCTACAACTGCGGAAAGAATCAAGGCTTATGAAGCCGAGATTTTAAGATTAAAGGAAGATATGGCAAGAGAACAAGCTAGGTCAAATCAGACTCAACCTCCTCCAACATCAGGACCGATTCCCTTTATAGATTTGGAGAGGCCTTCAAGAAGGCAAAGAAGGGCTGATGCCCCAACTGGAAAAACAACAAGGGTGGAAGCCCCCAAGAGCAACCCCAAGGATCTGATGCCACTTGGGGATCCTGATGATCCCACACCCCCGTTTACTGAGGAGGTGATGAATGCTCGTATCTCAAAGAAGTTCAAGATGCCGACAATTAAGGCTTATGATGGAACGGGTGATCCCGCAAACCATGTTAGGACGTTCTCAAATGCACTGCTGTTGCAGCCTGCAAGCGACGCCTTGAAGTGTAGGGCGTTCCCTCAAACCCTGTCGGGCATGGCTCAAAGATGGTATAGCCGCCTACCTACGAATTCGATTGGCTCTTTTAAGGAGTTGAGCGCCGCTTTTGTCAGCCAATTCATTAGCGGGAGAGTTCATGAGAAAAGTTCTGCATCCCTTATGTATGTGGTACAAGGGAAGAACGAAAATCTGAGAGACTACCTTAAGAGGTTCACCAAGGAGACTTTGAACATCACTGATCTGGAGAATAAGGTGGCCATGGTAGCCCTGGAACACGGAACCACTGATCTATTCTTTAAAAGGTCATTGGCGAAGCATCCTCCTGAAAACATGGCTGAGCTCCAACGAAGGGCTGACAAGTACATTAAAGCTGAAGATAGCATGAAGAAAGAAGCCACAGTAAGTGAGGGAGGAGGTAACAACGACTTCAAGAAGCGAAAGCAAGACCAGGAGTATGATGACCTGGAGTATGATGCTAGGGACAAGTATCCCCGAACTAGCGAGGACTCCGACTATGCCCCTAAGAAGAACCGAAGAAGAGTTTGGGACCAAGATTCAACGACTATGCAAGATTGAATGCTCCTAGGAGTCAGATCTTGTTAGATATTGAGAAAGACAAAGATTTTCGATGGCCGAAGCCACTTAGGGGTGATCCCGCAAAGAGAAACAAGGGTCAGTACTGTAGATTCCACCGCGATGTGGGGCATGATACAGATGATTGCAAGCAACTCGAAGATGAGATCGAGTTCTTGATCCGTAGAGGGAAATTGAGCAACTTCACTAAGGGTGAAGATCGTGTTAATCGAATTAGAGATTATAACAGAAGGGATGACGATCGTGATCGTAACACACAGCCCCGAGGGCCAGTTATCAATATGATCTGGGGAGGCCCGACAGCGGCCGGTACAACTCGAAACTCTCGAAAGGCGTACGCCAGAGAAGTGATACACATCGTGGGAGAGGCCCCGAAGCGGGCTAGGACTGAAATCACACTTGGTTTTGATGATTCTGATCTTGAAGGGGTGAAGTTCCCCCATGACGACCCGTTGGTAATAACTCCTGTAATTGGAAACTCAGAAGTGAAGCGAGTCTTGATAGATAATGGAGCTTCCGTTGACGTTCTATTTCATGATGCATTTGTGAAGATGGGTTACAATGATTCTCAGTTGACCCCAAATAACATGCCTATATATGGATTTAATGGCGTAGGATCTAAAGTTGAAGGGACTATTCAATTGCCTATGACTATTGGACAGGAGCCCAAGAAGGCCACTCAGATGTTGAACTTCCTGGTAATCAAGGCGGTTTCAACGTACAACGTTATCCTCGGAAGGGCTGGACTTCATGCATTCAAGGCTGTTGCCTCAACTTATCATATGAAGATCAAGTTCCCAACCCAGAATGGTGTTGGAGAACATAAAGGCAATCAAAAGATGGCACGAAGCTGTTATGTAGCCGCGTTAAGGCCTGACGGAGTCGGGGGGCAGGTCCTTCCGATTGAAGACATGGACATCCGCAGTGATAAGGAACACAAAGAAAGTCCAGAAGAGGACATCACACATAAGCCTCGAACAGCCATCAAGGCTAAGGCATCAACTGACTTCGTGGTTGAATGTAACATTGGCAACCAAGAAGTCGGGGGCAAGAGATAGTACCCCAAGAAGAAAGTGAACTTCAGAAGAAGAATGAGGAGACTAGAAGGAGTAGTAGGTGCTCTATTTTGATGGAGCATCAAAAACAAAATCAAGCCATGCAGGCCTAGTCTTGCAAAGTTGGACTTAGCTTCATATTTATCTAGTAGAAGTAGAAATAAGGTTCGATGAAACCATGCAGAGCATGTCGCTCTGAGTAGGACAGTAGTACTCTATATAAAGGTTGAACCCATTTATGTTATTAATGCAAGTTTGCTTTTCGTTCTATGATTCTATTTATGTACCAAGCACCTGATGTGTGTAAGTCAAAGATGACCAAGTACCGAAAATAAAAGAATATACAAATGGAAGCAAACAAACGCATAAATAAAACTCTAAAGGGTCGAGAGTTAGGTTACAGCACAACCAAATAAGTGTTTCAATTCCTTGAAGGATCCGGGATAAAAGACATCTGGCAATCAAAGCCATGCAAGGCTGTGGAGGCTAAAGACTAGCCACTTTTTAATGTTTTCAAAAATGACTTGGATGGAGAATCTAAGGTAGAAGACCAATAGAGAACCTTAAACAATGATCAAGAAGTTCAAGCAAACTCTCGTTTTAAAGAGTTTAAAAGGCGAGAAGCCCACATGATTGTTTAATTGGAAATCTAAATCGAGGAATCAACCTTGAATCCTTGACCTAGAATCAAGAAAAACAAAAAAAATGATGGAACCAAGACAAACGTTGAAGTCCTGATGGACCACCCGTTGAAGAAACATATTGCATAGCCCGAAAGCCAATTGAAGGAACCCCTTGAAGGGCAAGTTGACAGCATTCTTACAAGAGGATAGTGATGTGTTTGCTTGGACAGCAATTGATATGCCAGGGATTGATCCCCAGCTCATAACTCACAAATTGAATGTCGATCCTAAATGAACGACATTAAAGCAGAAGAAGAGGAATTTCGCTCCAGAAAGGCAAGAGGCCATTAAACAAGAAGTTGGCATGCTCTTATAAGCTGGGTTTATTGAAGAGATTCAGTTCCTCAAGTGGTTGGCTAACCCTGTGATGGTCAAGAAGGCAAATGGGAAGTGGAGGATGTGTATAGACTTCACTGACTTGAATGATGCATGTCCTAAGGATTGTTTCCCTCTACCAAGGATAGATACGTTGATAGATGCCACAGTTGGGCACGAGATGCTGAGTTTCATGGATGGTTTCAGTGGATACAACCAGATCAAGATGCATAAGGACGACATCCCTAAGGTATCTTTCATAACCGACTTTGGTGTTTTCTGTTATCTTGCTATGGCATTTGTGCTAAAGAATACAGGAGCTACTTACCAACGATTGGTGAATAAAATATTTGCCCATCTAATTGGAAAAACCATGGAGGTCTATATTGATGATATGTTAGTCAAGAGCCTATTCACGGCAGATCATATTAAACACCTCGGAGATGCATTTGAAGTGCTGAGGCACCACAAGATGATGTTGAATCCAGCCAAGTGTGCCTTTGGCATTGGATCTGGGAAGTTTTTAGGACTGATGGTTTCAAAAAGAGGCATTGAGGCCAACCATGACAAGATCAAGGAGATCTTATACATGAAGCCACCACGCTCTATAAGAGATGTGTAGAAGTTGACAGGCCGATTTGCGGCCTTGGGGAGATTCATCTCCAAATCTGGTGATAAATGTTTGCCGTTCTTTCAAGCATTGAAGAAAGTGAAAAATTTTGAGTGGACACCTTAGAGCCAGGAGGTCTTTGAACAATTGAAGAAGTACATGGCCGAAGCCCCGTTGTTGGCTAAACTAGTCCCGGAGAGACTCTCTACCTATACTTGGCAGTATCTGAGCAAGCACTGAGTACCGTTCTCGTTCGAGAAGAAAGCAAGGTTCAGAAACCCATCTACTACGTAAGCAAGGTGTTGCATGGGGCTGAGTTAAATTACTCTACCATCGAGAAGTTTGCCTTGGCATTGATAACGGCCTCGAGGAAGCTACGATCGTACTTCCAGGCTCACAAAATTGAAGTCCGGACGGACCAGCAGCTGAGGAACATATTGCATAGCCCTAAGGCCAGTGGAAAGCTAATCAAGTGGGCCATATAACTTGGAGAGTTTGATATCAAGTATAAGCCTCGGACAGCCGTCAAGGCTCAGGCATTGGCTGACTTCGTGGTTGAATGCACCATTAACAACCAAGAAGTCGGGGGGCAGGAGATAGTAACTACCACTGAGAGTGGAGATAAAGATGAGGAACTTGTAACTGGTCAGAAGGAATATTGGGTGCTCTATTTTGATGGAGCATCAAAAACAAAATCAAGCCATGCAGGTTTAGTTCTGCAAAGCCCCGATGGGTTCACAGTTGAGTATGCTTTGAAGTTGGATTTTCCTACTACCAACAATGAAGCTGAGTATGAGGCATTGATAGCTGGATTGGGCTTAGCTAGAGTCATGAGGGTCAAGAACCTCAAAGTGTGTGGAGATTCAAGACTGGTGGTCTCGCAAGTGAATGGCGAGTTTGAAGCCAATGATGAGACTATGGCAAAATACCTGAGAGTCGTGAAAGCTGTTATGACTCAGTTTGAGGAATGCTATGTGGAACACATTCCGAGAGAGGAGAACGCTAAGGCCGATGCCTTGTCTAAATTTGCTTCTTCTGAAATTGAGAACTATGCAGGGAGTGTTTACTTCCAAGTCTTGAAGGCCCCGACCATCAATTCTAAGTTGATAGCACCGATTGATATGGGAGGTTGCTGGATTGACCCTATCAAAGCTCACCTCGAGACAGGCTGGCTCCCTGACAATGCCTTGGAGGCACGAAAGCTGTCAGTGAGGGCATTGAGATACGCCTTGATTGAAGGCATCCTCTACAAAAGATCGTTTGTCGTCCCGTACCTGAAGTGCTTGAGGCCCCAAGGGGCAAGAGAAGCCTTGGAGGAAGTTCATGAAGGGATATGTGGGCAACACTTGGGGGGCAGAGCCCTAGCTCACAAGATCACACGACTGGGATTCTATTGGCCAGAGATGTTGGCCGATGCGCAGAATTATGTCAAGAAGTGTGACAGATGTCAAAAGCACGCTCCAATTGTAAGGCAGCCGCCTGAGATGTTAACTTCGATCAATTCTCCCATCTCGTTTGCAATGTGGGGAATGGACATACTAGGTCCTTTCCCTATGGCTTCGGCACAAAGGAAGTTTATGATAGTGGCCATCGACTACTTCACTAAGTGGATTGAGGCTAAGCCCTTAGCCAAGATAACCACCAAACAAATTTCCCAGTTCTTTTGGGAGAGCATCATCTGCAGATAGGGAATCCCCCGAATCCTTGTGACGGATAATGGGACAAAATTCAACAATGAAGAGTTTAAGAAGTACTGCAAGGAGAATGTTATTGAACTTCGCTTTTCTTCAGTAGCTCACCCTGAGGCTAATGGACAAGCTGAGGTAGCAAATTGAATTATCCTTGATGGACTGAAGAAGAGGGTCGGACGATCAAGAAACACTTAGGTGGATGAGTCGCTGCCTATACTTTGGGTATACCACACCACCTACGAAGTGATAACTGAAGCAACCCCGTTTTTGCTGGCTTATGGAGCCAAGGCAGTTGTGCCCCCTAGAGATTACACATGCATCGCCAAGAGTGGAAGCATATGATCACGAGACCAATGAAAAAGACGTGAGGCTCGCCCTCGATCTGATTGACGAGGTTAGGGATGAAGCGAATGCTAGAAACGCAGAGCGTCAGAAGAAAGCATCTTTCCACTGCGACCAAAGGGTTAAGGAGAAGTTCTTTCGACAAGACAACTTGACTCTGAGGAAGATAGAGGCCTCCAGAGTTGGCCAGAAGGGAAGACTATCCCCCAATTGGGAAGGGTCGTATCGAGTCAGGAAGACACCAGGACGAGGATTCTACAGGTTGGAAATCTGGGATGATGAACACATTCCAAGATTAAGGATTGAATCCTTGAACTTCAAATCTCAACACAACATTAATTAAGCCTCGATGGCCAACAAGGCTGTCTACCTCCAATCGAGCTTGTCGTTTGAGTTTAAGGACTCGAACCAAGAGTTGTCAATCAAGTTGAGACCTAAGAAAGGTTATATGAGCATAAGAAAATAAGGTTGGAAACCTAGAATCAAGCTAAAGGGTTGAAAACCAACAAAGGCATACCAGGCCTAAAGTCAAGTGCTAAGGAGCAAGTGAACTACCTGAATGATCAACCGAGAAGGAAGACCTCCTCCATGAGAAATAAAGATGAGGTAAGAACTAAAGAACTTCATCACAAGGATGAGAGTCAAGAGTTGATGATAACCAACAACCATGAATGAACTCAAGGTTCAAGACCAAGCTCCGAGGAGGGCGTCAGCCGACCAAGACTGATTTTCAGTCCTACACGGACTGTTGACACTGTTTGGGCCATATCTTGAGCTCCGGGTATCAGATTTGGACGATCTTACTGTCCACGCGAAGATCTCTGAGTTTTCTATAGTCTTGGAGACCCCGGCCGACCAGGTCTTGGCCGACCAGCTCCTTTTAAGGGGGTCCAGCCGACCAAGACTGATTTTCAGTCCTACACGGACTGTTGACGTTGTTTGGGCCATATCTTTAGCTCCGGGTATCAGATTTGGACGATCTTACTGTCCACGCGAAGATCTCTGAGTTTTCTATAGTCTTGGAGACCCCGGCCGACCAGGTCTTGGCCGACCAGCTCCTTTTAAGGAGGTCCAGCCGACCAGCTCCTGAACCTGGATCCGACCGGTCTAGGTTCAGTACTTGGTCCTGGATCCCAACTTTTTCAGTGAACTTTGAATAGTTTTCAAACCTAAATCTCGACTTTTTCAGCAAATCTCGGATTATTGCCAATGCTAAAGGGAGGCCAAGGTTAGCCATGAAGGCCAAGATTAGCCATTAAGGCCAAGGTTAGCCATGAAGTCACGAATGACCAAACTGACGACTCGTGATCAAGATCAAGATTCTTGATCCTTAGGATCACGGACAGTTTTAGATCCTAGATCCATGATAAAAGTTTAAGATCAAGGTCAAGTTTCTTGATCCTTAAGATAGCAAAGTCATGAATGACCAAAATAGTGACTTGAGATTCAGATCAAGGTTCTTGATCCGCAAGATCACGAATAATTTTCACGTCCGGGTCAACCAGCTAGCCAAGAAGCAATCGACCGCGACGCACTAGGGGTCTCAGCCGACCAGGTCCCGGAAGACCAGGTCCCGGCCGATCAGCTCTTTTTAAGGAGGATCAGCCGACCAGGTCCCGGAAGACCAGGTCCCGGCCGATCAGCTCTTTTTAAGGAGGATCAGCCGACCAGGTCCCGGAAGACCAGGTCCCGGCCGATCAGCTCTTTTTAAGGAGGATCAGCCGACCAGGTCCCGGAAGACCAGGTCCCGGCCGACCAGGTTGTTTTGAGGGGGTTCAGCCGACCAGCTTCTGAACCTGGATCCCCCCGGTCCAGGTTCAGTTCTTGGTCCTGGATCCCAACTTTTTCAGCAAATGATTTCGGACATGGTTCTCGACTTTTTCAGCGAATATCAGATGATTATCAATGTTAAAGAGAGGCCAAGGTTAGCCATGAAGGCCAAGATGAGTCATGAAGGCCAAAGTTAGCCATGAAGTCACAAACGACCAAACTGACGATTCGTAATCAAGATCAAGATTCTGGATCCTTAGGACCATGGATGGTTTCTGATCCTGGATCCACACTCTCTATTAAAATCAAGAAGGAGTCTAAGTTCAAGTTTTTTAGGCCAACTACTGACTAGTTAGCCCTAGAAGAGGAATTTCAGCCAACCAGGTCCCGGAGGACCAGGTCCCGGCCGACCAGCTCCCCTGGAGGAGGGCCAGCCGACCAGCTTCTGGCCAACCAGGTCCCAGCCGACCAGCTTCTGGCCGACCAGGTCCCAGCCGACCAGCTTCCGGCCGACCAGGTCATTTTCAGGGGGTCCAGCCGACCAGCTTCTGAACCTGGATCCCCCCGGTCCAGGTTCAGTTCTTGGTCCTGGATCCCTACTTTTTCAGTGAACTTTTTAAACCTAAATCTCGACTTTTTCAGCGAATCTCGGATGATTGTTAATGATAAAAAGAGGTCGAGATTAGCACCGTTTAGTGCTGTTTAAGCACTGTTTAGTGCCTATTAGCACAGATTAGTGCCGATTAGCACCGTTTAGTGCTGTTTAAACACTGTTTAGTGCATGTTAGCACAGATTAGTGCCGGTTAGCACTGTTTAGCACCGATTAGTGCCGTTAGTGCCATTTTATGCCACTTAACATTGTTTAACACTGTTTAAACATTGTTTAAGGCTGATTAGCGCTGTGTAGTGCCGTTTAACACTGATTAGTGTCGTTCAACATCGTCGTAAATGCGTCGGTCGCTCCACGCTTTACATTAAGATGATATTGTTGAAAATACTCACGTAAGAGCAATAAACCCCGACCCAAGTCTCGAATAAGGCCGTTATAACTTCAAGGAAAACCTGATCAGTTTTCCTAGAAGTTGGGGGGCAAATGATATGGGCTGAAAGTAAGCCCTAAAGACACATTTAATGTGGCATTTATTAGACCTAGAATGGTCCAAACGTGGGGCCCACCAGATGGGCCCAAACCCTAACTATAATATTAATTTCGTAATTAATATTAGGGGTAATAAACAGCTCAGCAAATAAGAGTCAAACAAGGATATTACTCTTGCCTGACTTAGCCTCCAAGATACATATTCCAACATGGAAACTGACTCCTACAAGGAAGGGGTCTAGAACCTTCCTCAAGGCGGTGGCTTGCCCACCAAGTCACCTACTCCTACCATAATTCCTAGGCTTCTCAGCCTATATAAAGGGTCTGACCCCTCATTCTCAGAACTACGTTTTCTTGGCTTGATTCTCTAATACAGAGATACGTAGGCATTCTGTGAGGACCGTTTAGTCTCGAACGCAGAAGCAGCCATTAAAGCTTGAAGCTCACAAACCCTAGCCGTCATAATCATAACCTAGTTTTTATTCCACAACACCGGGGTAACAAGAGGTCGATGATCGGAGCCTTGGACGTACGTTGAGTAAACCCTACTTGATTCATAAAGTTCTTTTTAACTAATCACGACTCATTTATAGGGCAATATTCATATAATTTTACATATATAGATAGGTTTCCTGGTGTCAGCTATGTTTACTTTTCCAATAAATAATTTATTTATTCTTTACATTCAAATATAATATATGGGCTGTAGTCATGTCATGTAGTTGATTAGTTAATGAACTGGTTGCAGATACTGGCACTGAAAATTTTGGATCCAGCAGAGTTAATAAATCTAAATAAGAAAACTGACGGATCTTGCAGCAACACAAGTGAAAACAGCTCTGATATCAATTTAGAAATCTCAAGGAGGACGCCACCAGCAATTCACAGCCATCCAAACAATATTACTAGCAGATCATCAGCAACACCAGGGATCCAACCTCAAAAAGCTGATCACTATCACCACCATCTACCCCAAACAGTAAAAGAAGAAAGTTTTAGCAACATGTTGTGTGGCATCGACGATCAGGCAGAATATTGGCCATGGTTAGAATAACGACAATTAACTTGAATGAGTCGTTTGTACACCAAGAATTTCGCTATTGGCAGCTAGAAGCTGATCCACTACTTCATTAGGAAAGGAATGATCATGGATAAAGTGCATGGCAAGCCAATAGTTTAAAATGGGTGTAGAATTTGCGAGATTTAGGTGATGAGATTTGATCTAGTGCATTTATTTGTTAATCATACAATAATCGTTACAAACTTTAAGAGATTGGTGTTTAGTAATATCTCAAGATCGGATATAATTAAGGAAAGTCTACTGGTAGACATGTTCATATAAGGGTAGGCGCACCCTTATATTCGAGCTTTTGCCGAATGTTTAAATTTATATATGTTCATATATTCGAGCTTTTGCCGAATGTTTAAATTTGACAAGATACACAAGAAAAAATTGTATGTAACTATTTAATTAAACAATGACCCAACTTCATTCTTTTGAGTCTATGTGAATATTTGATTGATCGACAAAGTGAGGAATAGCTGTACACTGATGCCAGCGTAAATGTGGGGGTGGGGGTGGGGGTGGGGGTGGGGGGGGGGGGCAGGGGCCGGGGGAGAGGATATATGAAGCTAGCACACATTCCAAGAGGAAGAAAGAGGACAAAAGGAAAGAGATGGAAAGGTGGGGAAGAAGAAAGGAGACAAGTAGAGATGGAAGTGGGTCTATATATATCCTGCTCGATCAAAGAGACGTTGGCTGTGCTGACAGGAGAAAAGGGAGGGCATGTTTCTCAAGAAAAACGCACCCACCCGGTTTTGCCACTTACCCTGACTCCCTCACTAACACCAATACGTACCCTCTGCCCCAGTTTTAACCATGTCAAAAAGAAGAGGAGCTGCGGAGGTAAATATATAATAACGTAATTTAGAGAAGATACCGCCAACAAGGATATTGATAGTAATACTACCTCCTGCTCATATTGATACGTCATTCCTTCTGTAAAAAAAAATGTTATCAAATTCTAGGAACGAAGCAGTATTTCTCAGTTTCAGGGTTGTGATACTGTGCTTTTTTCTTAACAATCAAGGTAATTAAGATAGGAAAGAAACAAACTATATATACTCATTGCATCCTAAAATTTGTAGCCCCTAATTAGGATGTAAGAAGATGCAATGATAAGAGTGACATCTCCAATCTCCTAAATAATCTATAAGTAAATAAAATACTAAGGAAAAGAAATAAACAATTGACTATGGCAGGAGTATTATATGATAATTTATTATATGCAATATACATAATGTATTGTTATTCGGTTCACAAAAATATGTAAAAAAGTAATTGGGATATTTATATTATGGGTATGGTCAGTGTTGCAGATTTTGGAAATCGGAACTATTCGGTTGAGATACTGATTTACGATTTATTGGGTGATTCGGTTGAAAAATCAGTATTTTATTGGTGATTTTTGCAAAATCGATCGAATCGATTCCAAAATTTTGACCAATTTATCAACAATTTTTCAGAAATCGACCGATTCAATAACAGAGTGATGCAGTAGAGGAAATCAGGGTGGGCCAGGAGAGAATAGGTGGAGCTGAGCTGGCCAATGAGGATGCGAATGAGAGTGACATGGAAGCGAATGAGAGTGACATGGAAGTGGACCAGTGCTCAAAATAATTATTGTAATATTGTAATAAGTTTCAGTCACCAAAAACTATTTACTATTTTTGTATTTCATTTAAGTAACGTTATTATGAGCCGGAGTGATAAGGATTGGTTATATAGGCCAAGGGAATGTATTGACAAGACTATGAATGATAATATCCTCTTTTCATCTGTTATCTCTCTCTTTAGAAATCATCTTACAGTCATTGGCTCTATTTACGAGATGTCCCTTTTTTCTGGTTGGATTATCTCCTGAATATTAGCTAAGACTACCTCCACTCTATTTTGTAGAGTCAGGTGGATCGTTTTATCCGGTTTGTTCCCTGGGTTTGTATCATTGGTAACAGAGCGCAGTTGGTCCTCGGCATCAAAATGGTGGTCTCGCGTGGTGGAAGGGGCTCCGATGGAGAAGACAGCGCCGTAGATTCTCATCGTCTAGAGGTAATCATCAAAACTCTACTCGATGAACGTAGTAGTAAGCTTAATGATACGTATCAACAACAAGGGCTGACCATCACTGAAAATGCTAAGGCAATCTCAGATCTGAATGATATGATATTGGGTGTATCGGTCCAGTTAAATAAACTTATGGCTGATGGTGGGAAGGGAATAGATGATGAAACAAATGGACCCACTTTTAGTTCACATCAGAAAAATACACCAGCGAAAAATACAAATCATTACTCTGCTAGACTTACCAAGGTAGATTTTCCAAAGTTTGATGGAGGAGAATTGAAGTCATGGCTATATAAGTGTGTGCAGTTCTTCGATCTTGATGGAGTGGTAGATCCAGATCGAGTCAAATTAGCAGCTATCCATCTCGAGGGCAAAGCCTTGTTATGGCATCAAACATATGTTAAACGTCGAGGTCAGGCTTTACCCAGTTGGGAGGAATATGTGACAGATTTGACTGCGAGGTTTGGGGACTTGTATGATGACCCAATGGCCGATTTGAAGGCGTTGGTGCAAAAGGGGACGGTGCAAGAATATCATGACTGTTTTGACGCACTTGCTAGTAGACTCAGTTTATCGGAGGAATACTTGTTGAGCTGTTATGTGTGAGGATTAGAAGAGGAGATCCAAATGGCTGTAAGGATGTTTAATCCTAAGACGGTGCAGCAGGCATTTTGCCTCGCAAAGTTGCAAGAGGCTGGTGCCAAGGCTTGCAAGTCTAAAACACAATCCAAAGGACCCTTATTACCAACACCTACTAGTGCTAAACTTACCACTCTTACTAAGAACAACACACCTTAAAAAACCCAATCAACAACCTAGACTAACAGGAGAACCCTTACTTCGGCTGAATTTAATGAAAAAAGGGCCAAGGGTATTTGTTTCTGGTGCGATGACAAATATGAGGCAGGTCATAAATGTCGAGGGAAAAAGCCTCAGTTATATCATATGGAGGTCGAAGAGATAGAGGACTGTGAAGAAACAGAGGAGGAGAAGGCAGACAATGACAAGGAAGAGAAAGATCTGCAGTGTGCCCAAATATCTGTACAAGCCTTGGATGGAATGACAGCATTTCAGACGATGAGAGTGGAAGGTCACCATGGGAAAAAGGCACTGCACTTGCTTTTAGATACGGGAAGCACTCATAACTTCATAGATTCATCTAAAGCCTTGAAGTTGGACTGCAAGGTAGAGGCAATTCCACCCATGTTGGTGAAGGTAGCAGATGGGGGATAGTTACAATGCAACTCGATGATAAAAGGATTTCGTTGGAGGATGCAGGGAGTTGAGTTTTCTGCAGACGTGATGCTTTTGCCATTAATTGGTAGTGACTTGGTTTTGGGAGTGCAGTGGTTTGCCGAGTTGGGCCCTATTTTGTGGGATTTTAAGAACTTCACAATGGAATTTCAACATGTTGGGAGGAAAATTAAACTGAGGGGAGCTAAGGGAAAGAAACTCAAGGGAATGCAGTCCTCCAAGCTCAACAAACTCATAGCAGCTACAGGGGAAATATCTATGTTGCAGCTGGTTCTTCAAGATGTTGCTCTAAAAATGGGTATGCCTAATAACTCTGATCTTTCTCTCAATAAATTTCTAGGGGCTTACACATCTGTCTTCACAAACCCCACTGAGTTGCCACCTATACGACCTGATTTTGATCACCGTATACCCCTGAAAGAGGGAACAAACCCAATTAATCTCAGACCATATAGGTACCCTGTTTTACAAAAAAATGTTATTGAAGAAATGGTGCAAGAATTATTAGATCAGGGTGTTATTCGGCCAAGTTCCTAATTCCCCTTATCGAGGAACTTTTAGATGAGTTGAAAGGCACCAAATATTTTTCCAAGATCGATCTCAAGTCTGGTTATCATAAGATACGGATGAACCCCAATGATATCGAAAAAATGGCATTCAAAACCCATTTTGGACATTTCGAATACTTGGTGATGCCGTTTGGTCTTACAAATGCACCCTCAACTTTTCAAGCTATCATGAATTATGTATTTAAATCGCTATTTTGAAAATGCGTGTTAGTTTTCTTCGATGATATATTAATCTACATTCCTAGTTGGGAGACTCACTTGAGAGACCTGCAAGAAGTACTGGAGTTAATGGAAGGTAACTGCTTACATGCCAACCTGCAGAAATGTTCATTTGGTACCAACCAAATCCACTATCTGGGGCATATTATATCAGAGAGGGGGGTTGAAATAGAGCCTGAGAAAGTAAAGGATATAGTTCAGTGGCCTCAACCTACAAATTTGAAGCAGCTAAGGGGGTTTCTTGGCCTAACCAGATACTATCGTAGGTTCATTAAAGACTACGGTAAAATCTGTCGACCTCTGACCCATTTATTGAGGAAGGATGCATTTGACTGGAATAATGAGGCTATTGTGGCATTCGAAGAGCTGAAGAAAAGAATGAGCACACCACCGGTATTGGCCTTACCAGATTTTCATTAACCGTTTCTTATCGAAACTGATGCTTCTGGTCAGGGCATGGGCGCCGTGCTAATGCAAAATGGACACCAAATTGCATTTGTGAGCAAGGCATTTTCTGAGAAAACTATGCAACTATCAGCTTACGAACGAGAGCTTATGGCCATAGTTCTGGCAGTTAAAAAATGGCAACATTATCTTGTGATGCAGCCGTTTGTGATCAAAACAGATCAACAGAGCCTAAAGTATGTTCTGGAACATAAATTGCTGACACCATTTCAACAGAAATGGCTTTCTAAACTGGCAGGATTCGATTACTCCATCGAATACAAAAGTGGAGCAGAAAATAGAGTAGCAGATGCGTTATCTCGACTTCCCAGCCCACAAATACTTTCTTTGGTAGTGTCTGCTGTTCATTCCACGCTATTGGAAGAGATTGCACAAACGTGGCTTGAGGATCCTAACATTAAACATTTGATAGAAGAATTACAAGCAGACACCTCATCCCATACTCATTACTCATGGAGTAATAACCAGCTGAGGAGAAAGGGAAGGTTAGTAATTGGGAATAACAATACGGTTAAACAAAAAATCCTAGATTGGATGCACAACTCTGCACAAGGTGGTCACTCTGGTGTTGAAGCCACTTACCAGAAAATTAAAACCTTATTCTATTGGCATGGCCTGAAGAGATTGGTAGCTACTCATGTCAAGCACTGTATGGTATGTCAGAGATGTAAGTACGATAATCAAGCATATCCAGGGCTCCTTCAACCTCTACCAGTGCCAAAGGCAGTATGTAATATATTTTCAATTAAAAAATTATTCACTTTTCTTTTACTGTATGTAATATATGCACAAATCTAATATTTATATTTAGATATAAATGTCATGTGTCATATTATTATTGATTTCAATTCCATTGCCTCAAATAAGTTCCCTGTAATCTCAGGAACTTTATTCTCAATGATTTAAATCACACTCCCTGTATTCCTCTGTATTGTTTACATTGTAGAACGGGGGCGTGACACGCATTTTAATGCTCCTAAAAAGTATAGTTCCACAACTTAGTTTTAATTTTTTTCCTTATGATTAAAAATTTAATGTTTAAATTTTTATTAAAAAAAGAAAATTTAAAAAATAAGTTATGGAACTATAATTTACATACATCTTAAAATGTGTGTCAAGCAGTGCTGAAAACATGTAAAGAAATGAGTGGAACGGAGGGAGTATATAATTAGGTTTTTTTAATTGAATAACATTATCAATGTAGGACTTGTACATTGAATAGGATCATTATAAAATTTGTAATAATATTTTCTCTTGATATTCTAAGTATTTCCATTTGAATAATAATTATTAAATCATTATAAAATTAAAAATAATTTTATGAGCTTCGCGTGGATTGTAAAATCATCCAAATCTGATTTCTAGATCTAAAGATAGAGCCCAAATATTAAATATGAATTTTTTTAATACTAATAAAAACATAAATAAAATTCAATTCTAATACAACCTTTTTTAATTCTGTCCTTTTCAGATTATAATTTTCTTTTAGAAATTCAATTCTAGTACAACCTTTTTTTAATTACATAATTTTTAGATTATAATTTTATTTTTAAAATTCACTTCCAGTGCAATCTTTTCTAATTATATCCTTTTTAGATTATAATTTTCTTTTTAAGATGATACAATTTTGATCATCTATTTTAAAAATATTAGATTCGATAATTACGATTATTTTGATGGTACAATGATCAAAATTATGGATAAGATCCCTCTATTACATTTTCTTACATTTATTATACATAAGGATATAATGAAATACTGATGACTGGTTCTTACATTTAGTGTTGTTGGCTAGTGCACCCTTGTTCTACAATATTTACAATTACCAATATCCAAGTGTCCGTGATTCAAAAACATTAATACAAGGGTAAAAAGTAGGGGTGTAAATGAACCGAGCCGAGCCAAATTCTAAAATGTTCATGTATCATTTGTTAAGAAATTATCGAACTCGAGCTCGAACTTGAATCGAGCCAAAAAATATGTTTGAGCTCGGTTCGTTACGATTGAATAAACGAATATTTACGAATATTTTATCATGGTAGTAAACGAACTAAGGTAACTTCCCGTATTACATCATAATAATATGTCAACACGAACATCTCACAAACATGTCTTATGAGCTTACTCGTGAACTTTTGCTTTCAAACAATTCATTAACCTTGTTCACGAGCTTGTTTATGAAATTATGCTCATGAGTAAATCTTAAATATTGCTCGCGAACTTATGATCACAAGCTCAATTACGAACTTATTACTATTACTATTACTATTACTATTATTATTATTATTATTATTATTATTATTATTGTATTAATCAGAATTACATAATAAACAATTAAAATATCTAGAGTAACATACAAAAAATCAAATTAATGGAGTACAATTAATAAAAATTTCGAGTATATTATGATAATCAAGCATATATTTTATATATACAAAATTTTTTTATGAACTGCTATTGAACTTATTTACCGAGCATGTTAACGAGTTCAATTATCGAACTTATTCACGAACATGTTCATGAGTTATGTTTACGAAAACATTAATCGAACTTGTTCGCGAACTATCGAATCGAACTTCATCGTGATCATTTGACTCGTTTATAATTCGATCCTTAAAATTGTGTTCAAGATCGACATAAAATAATTAAGAACGACTGGGTTCAAGAACGATGGTCCTCTCCGTTTATTCGATCAAGGGGGACTACAACTTGGGTTTAAGAACGATTGGACAGAGGTCTTTCAAATCAAGATTGGAGGAACATGTTTCCACGGGCTACGATTAAAGTATTAGAAGTATCAACATCAGACCATATGCCACTTCTGTTGGAAATTAACAGAATGATCTATGCTCCGAAGGTGAGGAAATTTCAGTTTGAAAACGTCTGGATAAGGGAGAAGCAGTGTTTAAAGATTGTTCAGTAGAGTTTGAACCAAACGGAGGGGAGGAGTATTGTTGATCAAGTGGAATATTGCTACCTGAGGTTGGAAGAATGGGGAGGGAGGAGAATGCAAGAAGTGCATAAAAAAATTCAGAACTACAGAAGAGTGATGAGGCAATTTCGATCGAGAAGAGATAGTGGTAGAATGTGTGTAAATATGATGAGGGTGGGAGTTTCTGAAGATTTTGGAACAACAAGAGATATATTGGAAACAAAGGTCTAAACAATTTTGGCTCAAAGAATGTGATCAAAACACAAAATTCTTCCACAAGTATGCAACAGGTCGAAAGAAGAATAATCAGATAAGAAAGCTCAAAGATAAGAATGATGTCTAGACGGAAAGTAAGGAAGGAATACAGCAAATTATTTGTGATTACTTTGATGAATTGTTTAAAGCATCGACCATTACTGAAGTTCTATCATAAAGAGAAGGGGTAAATCAAGTTACAGATGAGCAAAACCAGAAACTCACATTGCTAGTCACCAGCGAGGAAGTGAGGAAAGCGGAATTTGATATGCACCTGGATAAGTCACCAGGCCACGATGGTTTAAACCCTGGGTTTTATCAGGCATATTGGCAGGTGGTGGGAATGGATGTGACCAGATTCTGTCAAACTTTCTTTGATACAGGGGAATTGCCGATGGGAATTAACAGGACCTTGGTGTGTCTTATACCAAAAGTGAGCCAACCATAATACATGTCTGACTTAAGACCAATCTCATTACGTAATGTCTTATTCCGAATCTTGTCTAAAGTTGTGTCAAATAGGTTGAAGGAGTGTCTACCAATATTAATCTCGGATAAACAAAGCGCTTTTGTTGAAGGACGATTATTAACGAATAATGCATTAGTTGCGTTTGACGTTAATCATTATATTAAGAGGAAGACACAAGGTGTAAATGGAGTGGCTGGACTAAAAGTTGATATATCAAAGGCCTATGATAGGCTTGAATGGAGGTTTTTGGAGGGTATGTTAACAAAATTTGGATTTAAGGATGTATGGGTGGATAGAGTGATGGCTTATATTAAAATAGTGTCTTATAGTTTTATGCAGGATGAAGTAGAGTTTGGAAATATTATACCTCATCGAGGTATTAGACAAGGGGACCCAATATCCCCTTGTGTGCAGAAGGGTTAAGCAGCATTATAAGGAGGCACGATGAAGTGAATTTACTCCATGGATGTGTAATAGCTCGAGGTGCACCAACCATTTCTCATTTATTGTTCGCAGATGACTGTTACTTCTTTCTTAAGGCAACGGAATAGGAAGCTACGGTTATGAGGAACATCCTACTGAGGTACGAAAAAATTTCAGGCCAATCTTTAAATCTCAGAAAATCGACTGTGGTTTTTAGCCCAAATACAAGGAGTTCAGTTCGTAATCAGGTGTGTGCTACGTTACAGGTGCAGGAGGTATCTGAGGTATCTAAACTTGGGCAGTACTTAGGGCTACCTATGTCGATAGGGAGAAGAATGAATAATGCATTCAAATTCTTGTTGGATCGTGTAAGTCAAAAAATACAGGGATAGAAGCATATGGCAATTTCAAGAGGAGGAAAACTAGTGTTGTTGAAAACTGCAGCACAAATGATTCCTAACTTTTGGATGAATTTATTCTTGGTTCCAACAGAGATTTGTAATGGCATACAAAGACAAATGAACATCTTCTGGTGGGGGGGAGGAAATGGTCGTGGTATTAGGTGGTTAGCCTAGGATAGGTTGTGCACAGCGAAAGAGGATGGAGGCTTGGGATTCAGGAGTTTAAGTAAATTTAACATAGCGATGCTTGCAAAGCAGGGTTGGCGTTTATTGAATAATGAGAATCCATTAGTAACGAGCATCATGAAGGCAAGATACTATCCAAATACAAATTTTTAACATGCTAAAGTAGGGGCAAATCCGAGTTATATGTGGAGAAGTATTATGGAGTCTCAAGAAGTAATTAGGCAAGGGAGTCGTAGACACATTGGGGATGGGCAGCGTATGAATATCTGGAAGGTTCCATGGTTGCCTTGTAAACTAAATGGATACTTAACGACACCTATGTGTACTGAGTTAGAAGAGGTGCGGGTTATAAATCTGATGGAGGAAGGAAAAAACAATTGGGATGTAGAAGTGTTAAATGATATCTTGAATGAGAGGGATGTATAGTTGATTAAAAGAATACCTATTCCAGCGGTTACGAGAGTTGATTCGTGGATCTGGTTGTTAGATGATATGGGTAGTTCACGATGAAGAGTTGTTATAGAAAGTTGCAAGGGGAGCAGACATGGACAAGGGCAGTATTTTGGAGGAGATTATGGTCACTTGATCTCCCAGGTAAGGTTATCAGTTTTATGTGGCGTGTGTGTCGAGCATGTCTACCCACAGCAGTTGTAACACCCCCAGATCCAGGGTCAGGGATCTGGTCGTTACGGTTTCAATATCCAACCACAAAACCAACATAATTAAAATTACAACCTTGTGACCCAAAACAACAACATAAAACACACCCGTTATAGTCCCAGAGATGAAATCAGAGTAATCAACAATATTATTAATCCCAAGTTTGAGTTCTTACAACCCAAAGAATTACAATTGTACAATTACATATTCTTTGCCATCCATTAATAGATACCATAATATAAATACATTTGAGGCTCAAATGCTAACAACTAGCCTACCAGTAGTTGCATCCTCAACAAAGGTAGCCAAGACCTTAGCGGTAAACCTCTGACGGTTGACACCTGCCTACGCTGCGTGCGCCTTGCGCGGCCATCTGATCTAGCTGTTGTTGTGATATAAATAAATAAAGCAAGGGTGAGCAATAGCCCACCAAAAATATAATTGAACGACGATAATATATGACAGTTCAAAATATCTTTGAAACCATATGCCATGCATTAACGATGTAGTACCAATATAAGGTATGAGATGAAGTTACAAGGTAACTCAAAAATATATTTGTTTTGAATAAATATCTGCTATACAAAAGATAAGCAAGATATTCTCAATTATCATAAAAGAGGAACTTGCAGGAAAAATATTGCAATTCCGGTTTCAACACTTTTTCACCTTGCCAACACCAACAGTGTTGCAGAAATTTCTCACTTTTAGAAGATGAACTAATACGGGAGCATTGCCGCGCCAGATGCCCTGACGTTTACGATGATCAGTCGTATGTCATGCATCTCATCAGTCGTTCTCTACATGTAGAAGGTAGCTCCGACGGAATTACTTATCTACCGCCCTCTGGAACTCCTCAGCCAACGGTGGGGCTATTGCTGGACCGGCGCCACTCGGCCACTTACGCGTCTCCTAGTTCGAATATCATCCATGACTCTGAAATGTAAAGTTCGTTCCCCTTTTTCCCCAAGTGTAACACTTGTTGATAGGACTCCACAAAGTAGTCGTATCTAATTGGAAAGGAAAATTCACCAATATTTCCCAAGCTGATGCTTGTTAATGGATATAAACTTGTTACATCAATCATACCCCTCGAGCGTTGAGGAGGTAACCAAAAGACTCATATCGATGCTTGAAAGAATCAAGATGTGAGTGACAAGATAGTTTTAGCAAGTATAGGACCGGGCAGTCCAATAAATAACATCGCTCAAGTGAGGTCCCCTTATATACGTTTGGAAGTTGAGCGAGTATTTAAATCTTCCTTAAGATAGATTTAAATGAAATTAAAGTTTTGGGAACCTCCCCTTGATAAAATAGTCATAAAAGACTCCGAAATATTTTACATAATATCTGAAGGTGAAGGATAGCCTTCGAATAATATAAATCATTATAAAAAGAATTCAAAGGAATTTTATTAAACATTCCAAGAATGTTTATTAAATCAATAATAATTAAGGAATATGAATAAATCATAATATTGCTCGTAAGTAATCCTCGAATGAATATATAGAATTATTTATTAAATAAGTCTCTTCGTAAATGAATATTTAAAATAATATTCCTTGAATAAATAAACTTAAATAAATATTTAAAATAATATTTACTGAATAAACCAAACCTTAAATGAATATTTGAAAATAATATTCATTCAATCAATACATTCCAAATGAATATCCAAATAATATTCATTTAGTAATCAAAACTTTAATGGAATATTCGAAGTAATATTCCTTGAGTAAATAGAACTTCCAATGAATATTTTAAAATAATATTCATTAAGTAAATCAAACCTTAAATGAATATTCGAAAGTAATATTCATTAAATAAATAAAGATCAAATGAATATTCAAGATGATATTCGATAAATAGAGAAACTCAAATAAATATTTAAAATAATGATTATTAAGTAAATAAAAACTTAAATGAATATCCAAATAATATTCATTTAATAAATATTATTCTAAATGAATATCTAATTAATATTCATTTAGTAATCAATACTCTCAAGGAATATTTGAAATAATGTTCCTTAAGTAATTAGAATTTCAAAGAAATATCTTAAAGTAATATTCATTGAATAGATAAAACCTTAAATGAATATTCGAAAGTAATATTCATTTAATAAACGATATTCTAAATGAATCTTGAAATAATATTCATGAAATAATCAAACTTTAAATGAATATTCGAAATAATATTCATTTAATATTTCTCGACTGAGATAATACTCAAATAACATTTCTCGAAAGATTTCCAAGTAAATAATACTTTATGGAAATATAATTAATGTGTAATAATAACATTCCTCAAAAGGAATACTAATCTGTCGTTGGAATCCCTCCGGGTTTCCAAGACTATATCTATATCTCAAAATACCGACTCCCGGTCTACATTTAAAGAATGAATATCACATGCCCTTCACTAAGGGTCTTAACCAAAAATCCGGCTTATACTGATATATCGTATCTAGTCTATAAGCCAATATCAGTTCAGGGAACAAGTATTGCAATATAACTTGAAAGTAGACATGCATGCTATGGCATATGTATACAACAATCATCATATATATATATTATCACAACAACAGTTCCAAGTATTGGAAACTTGCCTGAGAATCGAGTGCGGGTAGGGGTAATGTGTCCCGGGTCAGCTCGACAATCTATAAACAATCAGAATATTTAAGATTAACCACTTAACGCTTATTAAAAGGCTAAGTATAAACTCCACTTAAATCGAAACATGTTTTCGAGTTATCTCGTTACATCTCTTTTAGTGTAACTCTTTTTTTATCCCCGATACGATCCGACATTCGTTCGTTATCAAGACATGTCATCATGCTTATACTTGGTATATACTTAAGTCGTATAAGTTCTAAGGTTGGTCGTTTACGAATCAAGATTATACCTCGAGTGTTATCGCCCGTTTTCTAAGTTATAACCAAAGTCATACCTTTAAGGGGTTCGTTCGCGTTTAACCTTGATTCAAACATTTTTATAAAATCGGAAAACGATCCATTCGACATGTGGTTTTCTCCCACACCTTCCTTTTTACCTCTAATATTTAATTAATAAGATTCGCCACTGATTAAACGACATTTAAGGGAATCAATTTCAATTACGAACTTTCGTTTACGATTTCGAACCACTTTTACGAATTTACTCATAACTCCTAAACCGTAAATCGAAATGCTTCGATTCTTTCGCCAAAGTGATCTATGTTCAAAAATCTAGCAGTAGGGTTCATTATCTTACCAAGAACAGAGAGTTATGGCTACTGTCCAGATCGGGTTCTTAGTGTTAATGAAAATCGGGCATTATGACGGCTATAAATCGAATATTTACCAAATTCCAAAACTCCCAATAATCATGATATCTACTCCAAACAACATATACATGATTTATAACCATGAACTGAGGCCAAGCAATGCCTTTCCGTTCATCTAAGCTATTTTTAACATTTACTAAAACCAAATCATAATCATGCTTATAATCACTAATAACATAACTAAGCTTAAATCACCAAGAACATGCATAATCTCAAAGTAAGATCTAGGGTTTTCAAGTGTGTTATACCTTCCTTGGGGTGTGTATGCACTTAGTAAGCCTTGTATAGTCCTTGTATAGCCTCCATGAAGCTTGGATCATCAACCAAAATCAAGATCCAAAAGTTATGTTCTTGAGGTTACTATTCACCCTTAACTTTGATGATTTGTTTGAAAATGGAAAACTTGGAGTTTGAAGCTAGGATTTCTAGGAGACCATTTTTATGAAATATAGGATCTAGGATAAAAGTTTGGTGATCAAACAATGGTGGGAAGATAGATTTTGATTCTTGAATTTCATAAAAAGCCGAATGGCTTGAAAGGGTGGGGGGGAGAGCATTTTTGCTTGGTTGCTTGATTTACTCTCATCCAATCTTGCATTATTGTTATGTCTTTAGAAAATATCTAGCATAAAGTAGCTTTATTAAAGCTAATAGGTCATTGCATGCATCATCTAGCCAAGTGGAAGTGATTTTGTGGAATGGTGTGTGTTGTAAGCTTAGTTGCTTGGTTGGTGTCTAAGTATTGCTAGTTACCTTGGTAACTACTTAGTTACTTGATGTTATCCACTAGAACATGCATGTGTCTTGGTCCCCTGCTTGTTTCTTTGTCCGTTTATTGCTCAATTCGTTGGTCGTTCGAGGGAATAACTCATTTGTTTCTAATTAGGGTTTTACCGAAAACCTTCTTAATATTTCTAATACTATTCTTCATCATTCTTAATACTTCTCGAATTTAAATTCCTTAATTCCCTTAATTAAATCCTTAAGTTTGGCAGTGTCCAGGGAATTCTCGGAGAAAATGAAAGTGCTCTGTTTCTGAATCCGACAGCTTTTACATACACTTATTTTCCTCCTGGATCACTAATACGAACTCAGAAATCCGCTCCGAATACCGGGTATAACATTATTATAATAATATTCCAAATTTCACCAAAATCACTATTCATCACTTATTTTTATTTAATTCCTATAATTAGGAAAATGAACCTGGTTCACCCTCGAGTGTTCCTTAACCTTTTTACGGAACCGCTGGGCTTATAATAGATATTGATTTGGATGACATGAGGGTATCTATTTCTCTCTAGGGAATCTTATCTTAACTTTCTAGGAGATAGATTATTCTAATCTAAGTTATCAACCAAAGGTATTCTGCATGACATACAACAATTGAATCCAAATCCATTCCATTCATTAAATAGACAGTCGTTACATCGCAGTCATAACCACTATTCATTCCCATATTATTACTTAATAAAAAGTTTTAATTCTACCCAAAAATCTGGGTTCTTACAGTCTCCCCTCCTTAAAAGGATTCCGTCCCGGAATCAGGTAGAAGACAATTGGGTACTTGTTGGTTATTTCTCTTTCCAATTCTCTGGTCGATCCTTACACATTCCAATCTTTCTAAAGCACATCATACTGGTGTTACAACACACCCTTTATCCGTTCTACCAATTCTTTGATACTTTCGCATAACACATCATCCGGTATACGCTCTTGTCCGTTCTTATACTATTAACCTTATTGGTACGTGCAGTGACTTTGGTATCACTAACGTGCTACGAATTTGGAGATAACCTTACTCGTACTACGTTCTGGATCGCTTTTAATCTTCGCAATCTCGATCAATATATAGAATTAGAGGAATTTGTTGAGAGATCACTATGATCAATGAACATTTGTTATATTGCATAGTTAGTACAAAAGGGGGCCAGCCTTTAGTACTTGACAAGCAATTAAACAATTAATGGCAATCCACTTAGACTCCTATCACACAGACAGAGAGTCGCGTAGCATTACCTCCCCTCCTTAAAGGGTTGTTCTTCTCAATTTAGAAGAAGATAAATAAGGGAGAAGAAAAGGAAAGAATTTCAAAGAATTGTATAAGAAAACTTTCAAGATTGTCAAAAATATCATACTTAGAATTTACCTCCGAACTATAGAGGTTTATTAGAGAAGAAAATAATCGTATTCGTATCAGATACTACTTTTTCGTAATCTCACATATCACATGTCCTTGCTGCTCTGTCCATCATTCTGTGGACCTATACTCTTGTTTGATATTAACATCACTACTTTTGGAAAATCCTTCAACCTTTCAGGTTAAAATCTTGGATTTCTCGCTTGACATTATTATTACTGGCATTTCACGCCCCGACACTGGCTCTTTCATACTCATAACTCTAACACTATCAGGTTGTCATTCCGAGTGCTCTTTAGGAAAAACCCATTCATCAATCCATTCATAACATTCCTTGCTTCACATTCCATAATTATTTCCCAATCTTTTCTTTATCAATCACATCCTTCATATTGTCTAATTCTTATTTACTCTTGTTATTTAACTCTATCGTCATCTCAGTGTTGAGACACTCGCCACCTTTACTCAATACGTGTTACACGTTTGGTGTCAAATTTCCTCTGTTCAACCATCAAATTTTTCACTTTCTCATTTCATGAGTCTCTTTATTACTCAATCAAACTATTCCATATTTTCTCGGATTTTCCAAACTAAAAAGGAGTCAATTTGTATGTCATTCATGCTCCTAATTCCAACTTTCCGTTTTGGCCAATACCCTTACCTTGCCAATTCCATACTTTTCTCGCTTCATCACTGGAGATTCTCATGAGTCCGCCTATCTGACTCTTTTATTAATTCCCTATTCTATTTCCATCTCTATCAGTCTCTTGTCTTTATTTCTACTATAATCATTCTATGAAACATCATAGCCGGATCATTTATTACAAATATCCCGTCGTTCCAGAAATTACACCATCCGAAATAAACCTGGATGATTTCTCTAACTTAGATTCAATTCGACATTTCCACAGTCGTTACCACCTAATTTCTCAGAAGGATCACCATCGTTTATCGTTTACGCAGTGCTTTAATAACTAAGCATCATAATTGTCAATTCAAGATCTTCTAGGAAAACAAAATAATCACTATATCCTATCCATAAGGAACGCTTCCTGATCTTGACGTAGATATTACATGAAGCAGATAAAATTGCAGGAAAGCTTCCAGCATCGCAGCTGGAACAGGCTGGTGAGATTATTAATCACATATCTCCGGTAGAAGGCTAAAAGCTTAGCGGTTTGCTTAATCGCTTGCCAACCTCATAATTCTCTATCTTGCTTGCACAGAAATATACCAACATAAACTTGCTTGTCATTCATCATCGTGCCATTTGGCTTATCAGTATTTGTACCCTCTCTATTTCTGGTCATTTACTACCAATTCATTGTTACTTAACCTCCCCTCTCTCTCTCCAAAGAAAAGGCGAGTCTCTTGGGGAATTCGGTCTGGTCTGTCGTAGAGCCTCCTAATGTCGGTAATGTGCTACTGGCAACATCAGGAATCGAATCTTTACTTAAACTATTCTTATAGTTGATCCTCGCATAATCATCAGACGGAATGTAACTTTCTCTACCACATTATGACCATCAAGGTCCTTACATTATCATTCTATTTCTTTGGTCTGAGCATTTATACTTACTCCCCCATACTTAAAGTGTCGGCCACCTCATTGGCCTTTCCTGATTATAATAATTTCTTGAGATCAATATTTTCTGGATCTATTCCAACTCAGGGTGGAAGCATTCTCCCTTAAATTCTGCTGAATGAGAGAAAGCATCTATCAGTCTTTTCCAAAAGTCATTGCTCCCACCTTTCTAGTGCGATCTTGATTACAGGTACTCCAAATCATACCTAGGATATTTCCTTACTTAACTCCCTTCTTGTTTTTAGGATAATCTCAACCTTATTGGTTCAAATCCATACCTTCTCATGGTTTCTTACATGCCTCATCCGACCTCATTATTATTATATCATACATTCTCTACCAAACTTCCCTTTTGAAACTCAGAGTATTACCTCTTCCCTTATAAGGTTTCTTAGGTCATCCTCATCATTCCTCCTGTATCTTCCAGGTACAGGGTATATCAAACATCATCAATCAATTCTATAACAATTCTGTCTATATACTTTTTGAGACTCCTTTCCACAATTCCTTATAGGTTAGTGACACCTTGGTCTATTCATTTATATCATCTGATTTCACAATGTCTATTGTTAGGGGTGATGCTATTCTTTGTGCATCCCCCAGGGTTCGTCTTAATATATGGACATTCTATGCTCAATTCTAGTTTCAAGGAATACTTATATCCTGTACTTGGCAATTCAATCATATATCCTTAATAAGGGTCTCTTTTAATCATTCTCATCTTGATAGTCTATAGGTAGACTAATGCTAACCTCTTCTTTCCAACGAATGTTAGTCTATATGACCTTCCAAAAGACAACACATGTCTATCTGCTCTTTCTTACAGAACTTGGTAATGGTAGCAAGGATGTTCTGGAAGATATTGGTCGTGTTCAACGTGAATCTCTTAATGCCTAATGCTCTTTTTGAGGACACTATGCTTCAGATAACATTTATGCATCACAGTGCACTAACTTTGGTAATTTTCGTAACTTTTCAGTGGTCACTACCCTCAATCCTGATACGTCCATGGTATATATATATATCCATCATCCTGTATCTCAATTCATTTTATATCAAAAGCCCTCGCGGTTGGCACTTGATTAGAAGCACCCCGCTTTGTCCTTACATTGTTGATTCAGTCACTTGATAATCCTTAGTGACTTGGCCCCAATGGCCATGCTAAAATATGTGAGTTTAGGGGTCGGCTAATAGCATTACTTTTCTAGCAATTGCTGGCATAGTGCCTTCTACTTTGATACCTTTTGATCTTTTCAAAATTTTACTCCATATAAGTCTCACTTGACTTCTCGGTACCGTCTCCGGTCACCTTTCCTTTATTTTTATCATTTCAACTTCTCTTATCAATTTCACGTACCACGTAAGCTTAACACTTCTAGCATAACAACCTTTTCATTTCAGTCAATCCCGGAATTTCTCAGTCCGGCTTGTTTCTTAATTACATTTCCCTTTTTCCTTCAAATCTCAACTTCATAATTTTATCCCTATAATCAGTCATAATAATCGGGGTCTGTCTACCAGCCTGCATAGCGGCCATCCTACCCAATCCATAGGGTTCGCTCCAGTTTCCATTCTCTTCGGTGACGTATTCAGGTAATCAGAAAGACAAGGTTTGCCAAAATTCGCTGAATTCCTTTCCAGAATTTGGGAAAATTTCAGTTAATCTATTCACCCACTAGTAACATGCCACATCTTCCCGATACATATTCGTCCTATTAGTTGATACTACCAAATACCAGTCTTCTTAACAACTAGTCTCAGAAGGAACACTACCGTCGAGGTTAGTCGTTCCTCAACATTGGCACTACCAAGGCCATCCGAATCCGATGAACTGCGCTATCTAAATGTATTCGAAATTACGCTGTCGTGCTGCATAAGCGCAGACCTATACCTGTATGAGTTGCATCATAATATCTCCCAAAGATTCCTTCTTCCATTAGGCAACGCCAACCCTGGTCATCACCAACTTTACCTTTAGCTCCAGGAAGATCTTCTCACGTTTATCTTGTCCATTCAAACTTTTATTCTTATAATAAGTCGGGTTACGGGACTACACTTTCTGTAAAGTCCTGAGCAAATCTTTGGTAATACCTTGTGAATTTTATGAAATTTCTCACCTTTGCCAGTGTGGTTGGCCAATCTCCATTTGAAACTGTCTTTAACTTGGTAGGGCCAACCAACACTACTCTTATTGATCATGTGTCCTATTGCTGGACTTCATTTTGCCAAAACTCTTATTTCGAGAACATGTCCTACACCTGTTCTTTCAGGTTGCATCTAAAAGCATTCTCAATTACATCTCAACCATTGATCGCCTTGCCTAATCCATTTATGATTCAGTGTCAGCATAAACTTAAGGTAACTACCATAATCCATTCAAGGAAAAGAAAGAATTCAATATTCTTCTGAATCACATGCCTCTAATGTTTCTGGTTCATCATTTCACTGACTTGAACTGAACTTATACTTGGTTTCTTGACGATAGCCTCATTACTAGTTTATCATAGACTCACTGGTCTTTTAGTCTTGTAGGTTCCGAGATCATTGTCTCGCTTACTACTTCCTTATGTAACTTTATCCATTCAGGCCATTGCTTTCCACTATCTTTACTTTCTTAGCTAATCCATTCATAAAATAGACATCTCACTGGATTAACCACCTCATCAATCTTGATTGACTTTATAAATTATAACCTAGGAAATCTGCCTTCTCATGGCGAATTATCATCACTAAGATTCACACTAATCCATTTATCAGATAATGTGGCACTTGCTGCCTCTATCTCAACTGCTCCTGGAGACTCTGCTCCCTGACATATATTGATGCCTTTGATAATCATGCATCATTCTCACTCTATCCCCATATAAGATCTCAAGTAATTCCTCAAATCCATCTTACATGCTGGTACTTCATCTAGCAGTCCCGCTATGAATGCAATACGCATCTTTAATTCTCTTAATAATATCTCAGCTCTTTATGCTCACTTTTCTGAGCACTGAACCTTAATTCTTACAGTCTCTCTGGCTGTAGCCCTCATTCCTTAAGTGTAAACTCTTTATACTTATCAATATTCTCCTCCTCTGCTGGAACCTCTTCCGGGTCCTCAGTAGGGTACTCTATCGAATCCACCATCCGATCTTCAACATCAAAACAAGCATCATTATGTTATTTCTCGTAATCTCCAAGGTCTGTCGCCTTACTAGTCGATACAAGAACGAGCTAAGTTACTATCATGATACTTTAGGGTTCCCATAAGGGTTTTATATGTCAATACTACATTATGTAGTCTGACTATGAACTTGGCAAGAGTTCTTATTATCTTGATGAATTTATTGTTTTAACGTCGCATCATCTCTGGGATATATAACGCTCTCTCTGATACCATTTCTGTAACACCCCCAGATCCAGGGTCAGGGATCTGGTCGTTACGGTTTCAATATCCAACCACAAAACCAACATAATTAAAATTACAACCTTGTGACCCAAAACAACAACATAAAACACACCCGTTATAGTCCCAGAGATGAAATCAGAGTAATCAACAATATTATTAATCACAAGTTTGAGTTCTTACAACCCAAAGAATTACAATTGTACAATTACATATTCTTTGCCATCCATTAATAGATACCATAATATAAATACATTTGAGGCTCAAATGCTAACAACTAGCCTACCAGTAGTTGCATCCTCAACAAAGGTAGCCAAGACCTTAGCGGTAAACCTCTGACGGTTGACACCTGCCTACGCTGCGTGCGCCTTGCGCGGCCATCTGATCTAGCTGTTGTTGTGATATAAATAAATAAAGCAAGGGTGAGCAATAGCCCACCAAAAATATAATTGAACGACGATAATATATGACAGTTCAAAATATCTTTGAAACCATATGCCATGCATTAACGATGTAGTACCAATATAAGGTATGAGATGAAGTTACAAGGTAACTCAAAAATATATTTGTTTTGAATAAATATCTGCTATACAAAAGATAAGCAAGATATTCTCAATTATCATAAAAGAGGAACTTGCAGGAAAAATATTGCAATTCCGGTTTCAACACTTTTTCACCTTGCCAACACCAACAGTGTTGCAGAAATTTCTCACTTTTAGAAGATGAACTAATACGGGAGCATTGCCGCGCCAGATGCCCTGACGTTTATGATGATCAGTCGTATGTCATGCATCTCATCAGTCGTTCTCTACATGTAGAAGGTAGCTCCGACGGAATTACTTATCTACCGCCCTCTGGAACTCCTCAGCCAACGGTGGGGCTATTGCTGGACCGGCGCCACTCGGCCACTTACGCGTCTCCTAGTTCGAATATCATCCATGACTCTGAAACGTAAAGTTCGTTCCCCTTTTTCCCCAAGTGTAACACTTGTTGATAGGACTCCACAAAGTAGTCGTATCTAATTGGAAAGGAAAATTCACCAATATTTCCCAAGCTGATGCTTGTTAATGGATATAAACTTGTTACATCAATCATACCCCTCGAGCGTTGAGGAGGTAACCAAAAGACTCATATCGATGCTTGAAAGAATCAAGATGTGAGTGACAAGATAGTTTTAGCAAGTATAGGACCGGGCAGTCCAATAAATAACATCGCTCAAGTGAGGTCCCCTTATATACGTTTGGAAGTTGAGCGAGTATTTAAATCTTCCTTAAGATAGATTTAAATGAAATTAAAGTTTTGGGAACCTCCCCTTGATAAAATAGTCATAAAAGACTCCGAAATATTTTACATAATATCTGAAGGTGAAGGATAGCCTTCGAATAATATAAATCATTATAAAAAGAATTCAAAGGAATTTTATTAAACATTCCAAGAATGTTTATTAAATCAATAATAATTAAGGAATATGAATAAATCATAATATTGCTCGTAAGTAATCCTCGAATGAATATATAGAATTATTTATTAAATAAGTCTCTTCGTAAATGAATATTTAAAATAATATTCCTTGAATAAATAAACTTAAATAAATATTTAAAATAATATTTACTGAATAAACCAAACCTTAAATGAATATTTGAAAATAATATTCATTCAATCAATACATTCCAAATGAATATCCAAATAATATTCATTTAGTAATCAAAACTTTAATGGAATATTCGAAGTAATATTCCTTGAGTAAATAGAACTTCCAATGAATATTTTAAAATAATATTCATTAAGTAAATCAAACCTTAAATGAATATTCGAAAGTAATATTCATTAAATAAATAAAGATCAAATGAATATTCAAGATGATATTCGATAAATAGAGAAACTCAAATAAATATTTAAAATAATGATTATTAAGTAAATAAAAACTTAAATGAATATCCAAATAATATTCATTTAATAAATATTATTCTAAATGAATATCTAATTAATATTCATTTAGTAATCAATACTCTCAAGGAATATTTGAAATAATGTTCCTTAAGTAATTAGAATTTCAAAGAAATATCTTAAAGTAATATTCATTGAATAGATAAAACCTTAAATGAATATTCGAAAGTAATATTCATTTAATAAACGATATTCTAAATGAATCTTGAAATAATATTCATGAAATAATCAAACTTTAAATGAATATTCGAAATAATATTCATTTAATATTTCTCGACTGAGATAATACTCAAATAACATTTCTCGAAAGATTTCCAAGTAAATAATACTTTATGGAAATATAATTAATGTGTAATAATAACATTCCTCAAAAGGAATACTAATATGTCGTTGGAATCCCTCCGGGTTTCCAAGACTATATCTATATCTCAAAATACCGACTCCCGGTCTACATTTAAAGAATGAATATCACATGCCCTTCACTAAGGGTCTTAACCAAAAATCCGGCTTATACTGATATATCGTATCTAGTCTATAAGCCAATATCAGTTCAGGGAACAAGTATTGCAATATAACTTGAAAGTAGACATGCATGCTATGGCATATGTATACAACAATCATCATATATATATATTATCACAACAACAGTTCCAAGTATTGGAAACTTGCCTGAGAATCGAGTGCGGGTAGGGGTAATGTGTCCCGGGTCAGCTCGACAATCTATAAACAATCAGAATATTTAAGATTAACCACTTAACGCTTATTAAAAGGCTAAGTATAAACTCCACTTAAATCGAAACATGTTTTCGAGTTATCTCGTTACATCTCTTTTAGTGTAACTCTTTTTTTATCCCCGATACGATCCGACATTCGTTCGTTATCAAGACATGTCATCATGCTTATACTTGGTATATACTTAAGTCGTATAAGTTCTAAGGTTGGTCGTTTACGAATCAAGATTATACCTCGAGTGTTATCGCCCGTTTTCTAAGTTATAACCAAAGTCATACCTTTAAGGGGTTCGTTCGCGTTTAACCTTGATTCAAACATTTTTATAAAATCGGAAAACGATCCATTCGACATGTGGTTTTCTCCCACACCTTCCTTTTTACCTCTAATATTTAATTAATAAGATTCGCCACTGATTAAACGACATTTAAGGGAATCAATTTCAATTACGAACTTTCGTTTACGATTTCGAACCACTTTTACGAATTTACTCATAACTCCTAAACCGTAAATCGAAATGCTTCGATTCTTTCGCCAAAGTGATCTATGTTCAAAAATCTAGCAGTAGGGTTCATTATCTTACCAAGAACAGAGAGTTATGGCTACTGTCCAGATCGGGTTCTTAGTGTTAATGAAAATCGGGCATTATGACTGCTATAAATCGAATATTTACCAAATTCCAAAACTCCCAATAATCATGATATCTACTCCAAACAACATATACATGATTTATAACCATGAACTGAGGCCAAGCAATGCCTTTCCGTTCATCTAAGCTATTTTTAACATTTACTAAAACCAAATCATAATCATGCTTATAATCACTAATAACATAACTAAGCTTAAATCACCAAGAACATGCATAATCTCAAAGTAAGATCTAGGGTTTTCAAGTGTGTTATACCTTCCTTGGGGTGTGTATGCACTTAGTAAGCCTTGTATAGTCCTTGTATAGCCTCCATGAAGCTTGGATCATCAACCAAAATCAAGATCCAAAAGTTATGTTCTTGAGGTTACTATTCACCCTTAACTTTGATGATTTGTTTGAAAATGGAAAACTTGGAGTTTGAAGCTAGGATTTCTAGGAGACCATTTTTATGAAATATAGGATCTAGGATAAAAGTTTGGTGATCAAACAATGGTGGGAAGATAGATTTTGATTCTTGAATTTCATAAAAAGCCGAATGGCTTGAAAGGGTGGGGGGGAGAGCATTTTTGCTTGGTTGCTTGATTTACTCTCATCCAATCTTGCATTATTGTTATGTCTTTAGAAAATATCTAGCATAAAGTAGCTTTATTAAAGCTAATAGGTCATTGCATGCATCATCTAGCCAAGTGGAAGTGATTTTGTGGAATGGTGTGTGTTGTAAGCTTAGTTGCTTGGTTGGTGTCTAAGTATTGCTAGTTACCTTGGTAACTACTTAGTTACTTGATGTTATCCACTAGAACATGCATGTGTCTTGGTCCCCTGCTTGTTTCTTTGTCCGTTTATTGCTCAATTCGTTGGTCGTTCGAGGGAATAACTCATTTGTTTCTAATTAGGGTTTTACCGAAAACCTTCTTAATATTTCTAATACTATTCTTCATCATTCTTAATACTTCTCGAATTTAAATTCCTTAATTCCCTTAATTAAATCCTTAAGTTTGGCAGTGTCCAGGGAATTCTCGGAGAAAATGAAAGTGCTCTGTTTCTGAATCCGACAGCTTTTACATACACTTATTTTCCTCCTGGATCACTAATACGAACTCAGAAATCCGCTCCGAATACCGGGTATAACATTATTATAATAATATTCCAAATTTCACCAAAATCACTATTCATCACTTATTTTTATTTAATTCCTATAATTAGGAAAATGAACCTGGTTCACCCTCGAGTGTTCCTTAACCTTTTTACGGAACCGCTGGGCTTATAATAGATATTGATTTGGATGACATGAGGGTATCTATTTCTCTCTAGGGAATCTTATCTTAACTTTCTAGGAGATAGATTATTCTAATCTAAGTTATCAACCAAAGGTATTCTGCATGACATACAACAATTGAATCCAAATCCATTCCATTCATTAAATAGACAGTCGTTACATCGCAGTCATAACCACTATTCATTCCCATATTATTACTTAATAAAAAGTTTTAATTCTACCCAAAAATCTGGGTTCTTACAGCAGTGGAGTTAATAACGAAGAGGGTCGACATTAGTCCTGTGTGTCAGTGGTGTTTATGTCGACAGGAAAATACAACGCATGTTTGTTTGGGTGCTCATTTTCAAGAACGGCGTGGATGAACTTGGGACTGCAGGAACTTGTTCAAGGAGACCAAGAGGAGAATATCTTTGATAAAATGCAACAGTTGTTTAGTGTGTATACGAGGGAAAAATTGGTGTGGGTTTGCTATGATATGTTGGAACCTTTGGAATCGTAGAAACAGATAGGTTTGGGATAAAGTTAGTGTGTCTGGGTTTGGAGTTCAATCAACAGCGTCAAACATGCTCAATGAATGGAAGAAACGTCAACAAGAGAAGAAAATGTCTAAACCAGTGACGGTGGGAAGTGTTAGAAGGTGGAGTCCTCCGCCCCAAGGGTGGGTTAAAATTAATGTAGACGCTGCAATTTTACAGCAACTGACAGTGTTGGAGTAGGGGGTATCATTCGAGATGAGTCTAGGAGTTTTGTATGCGCTCGAAACCAGAAGGTTGATGTTCAACTTCACCTGAGAGAAGCAGAGGTTGTGGGCTTAAAAGAGGCTCTATCATGGACTAAGGGGCTGGGTTTCAGGAGGTGCATCTTTGATATGGATGCAAAGGTAGTAGGGGACACAATTAAGGAGTTAAAAGGTTATGCTTATTTCCATACTATTGTAGCAGATTGTGTTGATTTTGTTAGTCACAGAGGCATGCCTGTATACATCTAATAACAAGTCTAATTGTTTGTAATGCTTTGCATTACTTACATGACCTCTTAACTGAGGGAACCTCTAATTGTAGAGTTTCTACTTGCTTAGTACTTGTAATAGGCATCAATTCCTATCTATGTAACTGTACTTAAAAATCAGAGAATAATGCTTGAAAGAAGTTCCAAGGTTCATGGCTCAAGCTTGAAGAACAAGACTATCAAATAATCATAGTTGGGATTTGAAGAAATGAAGAATTTGCCTAAGTACCAATTCGAGAAGTATGTTTGTTATATTCGAGAAGTCTAGCCTTCGAGAAGTCAAGGATTCGATATCTCAAAAGAGACTATTCAATATCTCTGAATACACTGTTCGATATCTCATTCGATATCTCAGAGATTCGATATGTCTACTACTCTATTCGAGAATTCAGAAAGTCAACAAGTAAAAGCATCATTCAAGTTCTCTAGGAGTCAACAAGTCAAGGCCCATTCGATAGCTCAAGGACTTAGAAAGCTATTCGACATCTCAGGGATTCGACAAGTCAAGTGTTCTATTCGAAAACTCAAGGATCCCTGGAGAAAAGAGTTATTCGAAAAGTAATTCGATATGTCAATTATACAATATTCGAGAACTCAGAGTTATCTAATCCTAGTTCTCGAATCAATCACTTAGCGCCACTTCTCGAATACATTCTTGGAGACAAACTACTGAGAAATTGTACAAGTCAGAAACCTGTAACAAGCCAAAGCACTTTATGAACCACAATCTGTAACGTGCTCTGGAAAGCCTACAAAGAAGCTTGGAGAGATGTACAAGAGACAAAGAGCTAAAGAAGTGGATCTGAACAGAACTTTACAAAGTCAAATCTGTAGCCGTTTGGATGCTTACTCAAAAAGGATAGACACACTGTAAAGTAAACTTGTTTAGCTACCTTATCTGTAGTAAGTAGGTTGTATTCATGTTCTATAAGAATACAACCTCACTTCTTTAGAGATTAAGTTTTTCACAAACATTGTAAGAGCACATCTCTCTGAGAAAAACGAAGCTGAGAATACTATCATTTGTATTCACAGGTTGTAGCAAATCTTTATCTAATAAAATATTAGATTAAAGTGATATCGTGTTTTGTGTTGTTCATAATCCGCACTTACACATCTACACAGACAAACACATATTGTGCTACACAGATTCAAGAATAAGAAAAGTTCAAGAATCCATTCACCCCCCCTCTGTATTCTTTAGTCGTATTCAATACTCAACAAGTGGCATCAGAGTAGGCTGTTGATCAAAACAGAAAACGATCATGAGTTCGAATACACCAAAGACAACAGGAACGGTGAAGGTCCCTAAGTTTGACAAAGAGAATTTCAACCTCTGGAAGATAAAAATGATGTTGTTCATCAAAGCTTCACATCCGCTGTATCCTAAGATTCTCAAGAATGGTCCCTTTGTTCCACAACAAGAAATACCTGAAAAGACTGTTGGAACCACAACCTATCCAAGATCTTATGTGGCCAAGGAACCATCCAAATGGACAGAATCAGAAAAGGAGATGGTTGCTCTTGATAGTCACCTCATGCTGTTAATCATAGACTCAATGGATATGTCAATGTTTGCAAACATAGCATCTTACACTTCTGCTAAAAAAATGTGGGATCATATTGAGGTTCTATGTGAAGGAACAGATGAGGTCAAGGAAAACAAGAAACAGATACTGGTCACACAATATGAATCTTTCATGGCACAACCTAAGGAAAGCATTACTGATATGTTTGAGAGATTTCACAAGCAGGTTACTGAGTTGCAGATGAATGGAAAGGTTTACAACACTAAAGAACTGGATATGAAGTTTCTATTGTCTTCTCCAAACCACCTAGAGCAGAGGGTCATTTCTCTAAGGGAAAGAGATTTGAACAAAATCACATATGATGTTCTCTATGGGGTTCTAAAGACTCATGAGATTGAGTTGCTTCAGAAGAGGGCTATCCAGGCCAACCAAGGCAGGATGGTAAACACATCATGTGCCTTGATTGTCAACAATTATGTTCAAGACCTAGAATCATCTACAAGTCAGCTGAGAATAGAGGAGATCGTTGATGATGAAGAAACTGAAGTTGAAGTAAGTGAACCTGTTGAATAAAAGGAAGAAGAAGAGTTCTATACTCTTGAAGAGCTAGATGGCATGGAAAACACCTCATATGCTTTCATAGCCAGAAAATTTCCAAACATCAGATTCAAGAGGAACCAACCCTTCAAACCTAAACCCCAAAACCATTCATTCAACAAGAGTAAAGCACCTGTGAAACCAAACAAGAGTAAATTCAAAACTAGCTATGTGGATAGGTCATCTGTGAGATGTTATAGATGCAATGACCTAGGGCATTTTGCTAGTGAATGCAAGAAGCCTAAAAAGAAGGATAAAGATTTTCTAGAGCTTGAAGCTAAGTATGAGGCCCTTCTCAAAAAGCAAACACCAGGCAAGGCCTACATAGCTGAAGGGAAGTGTTGGGATGATAATGATAGTGATGAAGAAGAGCAAGGATTTTGCAACTATGCCTTGATGGCCAATTCCAAGGATGACACATCTTCATCAGACTCTCAGGTACCATCTCTCACTACCATAGACATGTCTATTTCTGAGTACAAGAATATGATTGAACAACTATCTGTTGAAATGTTTAATATTCATACTAGTATGACTGCTGCTAATGAGGAAATTGCTAAACTGTCTGCTAGAAATGAACTGTTAATCAAAAAGAATGAGGAACTTGAGCTAACTGCTATGCAAGTAGAAAACCTTAAGAAAAAAGTTGAATATCTACAGAATAAGGTTCTATGTGCTAGTCTGATTGAAAAGGCTCTTAGGGATGAACTAGCTGAAAATGAATTCAAACTGAAAACCTTTAAGAACTCATCTAGTCTATTGCAATCCTACCATGAGAAAATCCAAGCTAAACTCAAGGCTGCCATTGGACTTGACTATGGCACTCTTAAACAGAGGAAAGGCTATGCTGTCATTGAAGATGACATAGTTGTTCATGAGGAAGTGCCTCACATTTTGAAAAATACTGAGTCTCCAATTTTTAAAGAATCAATATTTGAAATTGATGATGATGCCTTACTCATTAAGCAAATATTGAATGATGAGGATGAGGCACAGTCTAGTGAACAAACAGCATCCTCTAAGAGTGAGAGTGTCAAGCCAAAAGCCAAGAAGCCTGTAGGAAGTAGACCTAGAACTGAGAAGTTTGTGAAGTTTGTTCCAGCTGGTAAGAATGAATATGAGAAGAAAGTGACTAAGAGAAACAGAATAGAAATGGCAAACTAGGGATTAACAAAGATAATAACTATGCTTATATGCCCAATGCCCCTAAGAAAACTTGTCAAAATTGTTTCAGTATCAATCATTTAACTCATGCATGCAAGAAACCTATTGGTAGTGTGCCTAAACCTTTCTATGATTGTTATGTGCCTTTAAGACATAGAGATGCTCCATTCTGCGATAAATTTGACTGTATGCCATGCAATATGAATGTTATGACTAGCTGTTTCAATCTGAGAAGGCAATTCATTGATGGTTGTATCAATCACAATTTTTCACACACACTACACAAGGTCAAAGTCTTCAAGTCCTCCTAGAGCTAGGAAGGTACCTCTGTCACGTAAGTCTGAAACCTTAGGTTCTAAGACTTCTAACAGTGACAAGAAGACTAACACCAAGAAAGTTGATAAGCATGTTGTTAATGATAAAACTGTTTCTAAGTCAAATGGACCCAAACTTGTTTGGGTACCAAAGGAGAAGTAATACCTTTGTGTTTGCCGGGCAAAGAAAATGAAAAGAAGGTCATGTGGATTTTGGACAGTGGATGCTCAAATCACATGACTGGTGATATGGTCCTGCTATCACAGTATGAGGAGAAGGCTGGCCCAATGGTTGCTTTTGGAGATGACAGAATGGGTAACACATTGGGATATGGCAAGTTGAAAGTTGGTAATGTCATCATCGAAGATGTAGCACTAGTCAAGGGACTCAATTATAATCTGCTAAGTGTTTGTCGGTTTACTGATAGAGGATTCAAAGTGGATTTTGACAAAGATGAATGTTTGATCACCCACAAGAAGACTGGTGATTTTGCTCTATCTGGAGTTAGGAAGGGAAGCCTATTTGTAGCCAATATGGACTCTGCAAGCAAGGGTAAAGTTTGTTGCTTTTATTCAAAAGCATCAAGTGAAGACTGTTGGTTGTGGCACAAGAAATTATCACACTTGAACTTCAAAGCCATTAATTCTCTAGTCAAAAGAGAGTTAGTGAGAGGCATGCCCACACTTGAATTTTGTCAAGAAGGAGTGTGTGAGGCTTGCCAAAAAGGAAAGATGAAAAGATCAAGCCACAAGTCAAAGATAGTGACATCAATAACCAAGCCCCTGCAACTAATTCATATGGATTTGTTTGGGCCTATCAATATTATTTCACTAGGAAGAAATAAGTATGCCTTGGTGATGGTTGATGACTTTACATGGTATACATGGGTAGAATTTCTGGCATCAAAAGATGAGGCTGTTAACTCGAATAACTTGTAGAAGGGGGGGGTTGAATACAAGTTATATAATCGTGTCTGATTTTTTGCTTGGTTATATGAACAAGAATAAACGAATGAATCAAACTCTGTTTGTATCAATAAGATCAAATACAAACTCTACCAAAGGTGTACAATACCTTTAGCAGCTGCTGACAAAATAAAACTCTCTCTCTGTTTGTTTCGAACTCTCGAATACAAACCTTATACAGAGCTACGCACACAAAACTCACGATCCGAACTCACGTACTCTTTTTTTACAATGACATAGAGAGAGTATTTATAATGCTACCTATCAACTAATAACAGAAAGATAATCTATACATGACAATGTTCTGCCGTCCAGTTGATAGTTTCCATCAATAGAAAATTCTTCCCTTCATAATATCTTCTTGCTTGTTCCTCAAACAAAGATCCTGTTTTATAGCACTTGCCAGTTTCTTTAGCATCCATAATGACATCATCAGTAACACGACTGATATCAAGACTTGTACACTGCATCAGTATCTGATCACCATCAGTATTAGACCTTCATCAGGATTTGCTCTCTGTTCCTGACATGTAGTCTCCGATACACTGTTCATTCCTGACTAAACCTTACAGATAACTGTCTAACACATATTTCCTATACAAGGTGCTAAATCCTTTATAAAATCAGGATATACAAGAAGTATAAGTAAAATTCTATTCTTAACATCACAACTCATGAATTATTCCTAACAATCTCCCCCTATTTATGCTTTTAAAATCTAAAGCATAAATCTGAGTTGTTGATGTCAAAACATATAACAATACAATCAGAATAGAATTTATGAATTCAAAAATCATGAAGTTAAGTACCTCCTCTTTCAGATATAGACATAATATCCAGTACTTAGACGAAAGAATTCAACTATTTGATGCTTCTTTTCCTTTATCACTTCCATGATGAGATTTACCTCTGTCACAATCTTTATCTCCCCCAGTTCTTCTTTTATCCCCAGTCTGATGTTGTTGTTGTCTTTATCTCCCCCTTTTTGACATCAACAACATTAATTCCAAGAGATTCAGTAACAGAACAAATGAGATTCATCAGAACTGCTTGATTTTCCATAATAGTGACTTGGTTATCTTCAAGTGTTTGAAGTCTTGATTGAATTTCAACTTGAGATTTCTGAATATCTTGCAGAATTTCAGAATTGACTTCGATGTTAGAAGTGTTTGGAATATCTTCAGATTCAAGTCTTGTAAAAGAAGTTGCCTGTGTAGAATGATATTCAAGTAATAAAACTCGATTAGAGTTACAAACATCTTCATCTTTCTGATCTGAAGCTGCAATATGATCATCTTGTTCTTCACCAGTATTCTGTGTACTAACATCTACAAATCCTGACGCCTCCTTAGATTGATCAGATACTGTTGATGTCTCAATTCTGGCTGATATTGGTAGTACAAACAAAGGAATACTTGGATCATTAGAAATATCTTCTGGTACTGATAATGTAGAAGTTTGTCTTAGTCTTTCACCTCTTCTGTTGATAATTCCTACAAGCCTTTCTTTTTGCTTCTGAGCTTTAACTTCTGGCTTTGAATTGTGCTTTGTTAAGTCATTCTTCTCATACATCTTGATAAAAGAATAAGTACCAGCATCCATACCAAGATTATTAGACCAAGATTCAGGAAATACCTGATCCCAGAAATCAAACGATGGTTTCCTAATTTTCTCTCCCTCACTATAGAGTTGATCATCCATACCTTCATTCTCACTTTGACTATCTAAAGTCAACACTCTTTCTACCTCTCCTTTTGCCTGGTAAGGAGCCAGCCGCTCTTATTGTGGATCAATATCCATCTTTTCAAGTGTATCACTCAAATTTGGATAAGTGCTCTCATGACCTACAGAAAAATAGAGTTTAGAAGAAGTTTTTTTACCTGAACTCACATGGAGAGAGGGTTCCTCATTTGGCAAGGGGCTTGAGGTTTTCTCCAAGGAGTGAGCTACTATAATCTCTGAACCCTTACAATCATCTTCTTTCCTTCCAGAGACTACATGCTCCAGTATACCACTTTCAGGTTCTTTACTAGACTCTGATGTCTTCAATAATACTTCATTAGACACCCTAGTTAGTATGTCACCGTCTTTAAGTGTTGTTTGCTGAGACTCACCCTCAAGGTGGATAGACTCTGACTGAATAATATTTTTTTGATCTTCAAGAAAACCAGTCAAAGTTATTCCTCCCATATCATAAGGTTTCTAACTTGCAATTTTAGTCATCACAGAAGACCTTTCAACATCAGCTATCACAACTCCTAAGTCATCCAACCTCTGACTAGATGGTTCTTGTGTTGCAGTGACTGTGATCTGATCTTTCCTACTATCCACCACTGGTGCAATAGTATCTTCTGTTGACTGCATTCCTCTATATACTGCCTCCTGTTGTTCAACTTGAGCTGAAGCATCTTCAATAATGACATCTTTTTCAAATAAATATGCATGAAGTGATTGAAGTGCAACATGCTTCGAGAGTCCAAATTTCCTGACCAATTGTCTTCTGACAGATACATAGAAATACATCTTCATTAAGTCAAGTCTTTGATGTAGAAGTCCATATTCATCTGGAAATAAAAGTTTTGGTACTCTTTCAACCAGAAAATCTAGAACAGGCCTTGACAACTTCACTTTGAGAGAAATTAGTCCCATAGCCAGTCTGTATGATAATGTAGTTTCCCATGAAGAATCAATATCCAGATCTCTATGGTCATTCGCTGACTTGATTGTAGCTTCATTTGTAGAGACCTGCATGATATTTGTTGGACTAGACTCTGTGTGTGTAGGTGACAATTGAATCTTTCTCCTTGTTCTCCTGGTATAGTGAGCAAAAAATTTATCCTGAGAAGACTCAAGAGGTGTAGACACAGAAGTGATCTTGGGATGAGATCCTTTTTCAATAGACACGGTCTTTTGAGAGACAGTATCTAGTAACTGTTTTCCCTTTTTAAGTACTACAGTCTTTTGAGAAACTGCAGCATGGCTGTGACTAGGTTCTTCATCTCTTTGTCCTAGCTTAGAAAGTCGAATTGCAGCCTTCAATTTTTCTCTCTCAGCAAGAGATATATTATCATCATCTTCACTAGAACTACTACTACTACTTGACACAACAAATCTTCTCTTCCTTACAACTGATGTCTTTTGAGAAACACCAGAGGTTGGTTTCTTTGAAACAATAGGCTGTGGATTAAAACTTTGTTCTTGAATTATTTCAGAGACTATAATGTTTTGGGCTACTTGGGTAGACACAGGTGGGTTCTCCTCCAAATGAGATTCCTGAGCCATTTCACCACAAAAGAAAGAAGAATTGTAGAGAGTAGGAAGATGAGTTTTAAGAATTACCTGAACATGAAGTGGATAATGAATTGCAGGTATTTCATCTAGATTCTTTTCATTGTCCTTCTTTGTAATGTCAGAGAAAATTCTCTTTTGCTGTACATAAGAAGAAACACAATGTTCTCTACCAAATCTAGCTTCAACATCAGGAATAAAATGGTTAATAAACAATTGTATAAATCTATGATAATAAACCATTTTCCTGTTTTGATCTCTTAACCCAAGTTTAATACACATCTGACTTAAGATAATGTGACCAATGTTAACTACTCTGTCATAAAGCAAACTGTAAGCAATATGTAAAGTGACAGAAGTAAGTTGATCAAAAGAACTACATTTACCAGTAAAGCATTTAGCTAATTGATCAAAGAAGAAAGACCACTCTTTCCTAAGATAAGATCTTCTTAACTGGCTCATGTTATCTAAAGGTCCATTATAACCTAATGCAGACAACATAGTTCTAACATCATCATCAGATGGTACATTCTCATAATTCAATCTAACAGGTAAGTGAAGTACTGAATTAACAACAGATTCAGTAATATCAAAAGAATCTTGTCCTAAGTTTAGAACAATCTTACCTGATTGACTCTGAGTAGAATCAATTACCTCAGCATTCTCCCAAGCTTGTGTAACAGCTGCTTGATTAATTTGTGGAGATGATGTCAATGCATAACTTAATGGTCCAAATGCTAGAAAGTCCATGATTGGATGAAAATCAGTTGACACTCCTTCCTTGTTGGTGATAGCTGCTACATGATTGTTTGTCATAAAATCGAAGTCACCAAACTTGAAGGCTACTGACTTAGGTAATCTTCTTTGAGCTGCCATTTTTGATCTGAAAAGAACTTGAAAAATTCTTGAAATGGATTAGTGATTTTGAAAACTCGAGAGTATTTTTGCTTTTAGAGAATGTAAAATTAGAGAAAGCAATTAAACGATTAGAGTTTCAAAACAAATATATTTCACAAATCTTTCAGACCACTATCCCACGTTGACACGTAGATTGACAGGTGTCAGCCCCTGAAAAGTGCGGTTACCCATGATTTTTGGAAAATAAAATCGAAAATTGATTTTCATGAAATAAATCAGGGTATTATCAAGATAAAAATCAATACTGATCAGCTTCCTTTTCCTGTTGACCTCCCATCAAAATAATCACAAAATGCAATGTGATTTAAAAATATAATTTTCAAATCCTGATGGTCACACTTGAAATCCTGATCAATATCATCCTGATTTCAGAGACTTAATATGGAGTTTCCACGTGGCATTTTTCTTTTATCTAAAAAAGAAATAAACAATTAATCTGAACAAAATCAATTGGTTAGATATATTCGACATTTCTTGAAAATACAAGAAATAAAGTCACACGCAATAATTAGCATCTGACTTCATTAAAACTTCCAAGTGACTGTTCAGCTTCTCACGTCTTTCTATAAAAGAAACAGACGCCTTATGCCATTCTCCATAAACCTTTCAATTTCTTTTCTTCTCAACAATGCTTCTCAAACCAAAATTCCATTCAAACCCATTCTTTAGATTTTTCACAGTCGATGAACATCCTGTTCTTGATCATCTCTTTGAAGAGATGAATTTTCTCATCGAGCTAGTCATGGATGGAGTAGTTTTAGATAATATCCAGAGGTTTCTCCTAGAACATCCATCTATTGGATACAATCTTCACCTAACCTCCTCAAAACTTGAGGATGAAGAATTTGGCCGAGAGTCTGAGGTTGATCTTGATGGGGATGCTATACATTTAAGTTAGCTACTCTCATTCAAGTCGCCCAGACAAGGAATCCAAAAGTAGACGAGGCTGTTTAAATCCCCTGATGGATTTCTTGAGATGCTCCTTGTCCTGTACCTCAGAATTCATTTCATTAGACAAGTATAGGATTATCAGCAGAAGTTAGACAAAAAGATGTTGTATTTCATTTCCATATATATAATGCTTTCAATTAATGAAAATACAATTTTTTATTATCTACTTGTCTTTTGATTATTGAATGATGTATAAATTATCAGTATGCAAATATTAAACCTTGCTGTCATAGACTTAACACATCACAGAATTAGATTACTACACAAAGTAAACGTCAGGATCTGAAACAATTTTCACAATCCTGATACTGACAAAATACTGATGACGTCAACATCCTGATAACAAATCTAATCCTGATGATTATTAACAAGTCTATCATACTGAAATTTATTAAGGCAAAGTGTTATAGCTAAAGCATTTAACAATCAAATATAGATCCTGACAAGAATATCAAGTCCATAAGCTAAAAACAACAAACCTTGCTACTTTTGCAGATGTTAAAGATCTAGAAATTTAACATTCCTAACTCACTTACTAATCTACTGAATGTAGTTTCATCAAGTGGTTTAGTTAGAATATCTGCAAGCTGTTTGTCAGTAGGAACAAAATGAAGTTCCACAGTACCATTCTCAATATGTTCTCTAATAAAATGATACCTGACATCAATGTGCTTAGTCCTTGAATGTTGAACTGGATTTTCTGCAATTTTGATAGCACTAGTATTATCAAAAAACATAGGAATATTACTAAGTGTCATACCATAATCCATCAACTGATTTCTTATCCAAAGGAGCTGTGCACAACAACTGCCTGCTGCTATGTACTCAGCTTCTGCAGTTGAGGTTGAAACAGATTGTTGCTTCTTGCTTGCCTAAGAAATCAATCTATTTCCCAAGAATTGACATGTACCTGTAGTGCTTTTCCTGTCTATCTTACACCCTGCATAATCAGAGTCTGAATAGCCAATTAGGAAGAAATCAGATTCTCTAGGGTACCACAAACCAAGATTTGGAGTTCCTTTAAGATATCTAAAAATTCTCTTCACAACAATTAAATGAGATTCCTTAGGATCACTTTGGAATCTAGCACATAAACAGGTAGAAAACATTATATCTGGTCTACTTGCAGTTAGATATAACAATGAGCCTATCATGCCTCTATAACTAGTATTATCCACACTCTTTCCCTTAGGATCAGAGTCTAGTTTAGTGGATGTTGCTATGGATGTTTTTGCAACTGCACAGTCATGAAAGTCAAACCTTCTTAAAAGATCTTTGATATACTATGACTGATTAATGAAAATACCAGTCTCAGTCTGTTTGACCTGCAAGCCTAAGAAATAATTTAATTCACCCATCATGCTCATCTGATACTTAGACTGCATAAGCTTGCTAAACTTAGCACACAATTTTTCATTAGTAGAGCCAAATATGATATCATCAACATAAATTTGAACTAAAAGCAATTCACCTTTTATCTTTCTAAAGAATAGAGTTTTGTCAATTATACCTCTTGTGAAGCCATTTTCAAGAAGAAATTTAGACAAAGTCTCATACCATGCTCTTGGTGCCTGCTTTAGTCCATAGAGTGCCTTGTCAAGTTTGTAGACATGATTTGGAAACTTTGGATCAACAAATCCGGGTGGCTGTTCTACATACACTTCCTCATCAAGTTTGCCATTTAGAAAAGCACTCTTTACGTCCATCTGGTATACCTTGAATTTTGAATGAGCTGCAAATGCAAGAAACATTCTGATTGCTTCCAATCTTGCTACAGGTGCAAAGGTCTCATCATAATCAATGCCTTCTTCCTGAGAATAACCCTTGGCCACTAGTCTAGCTTTGTTTCTTACAATCATACCAGATTCATCTAGCTTGTTTCTGAAAACCCATCTTGCACCAACAATAGATCTATCTTTAGGTCTTGGTACCAGTTTCCAGACTTTGTTTCTCTCAAACTCATTTAACTCTTCCTGCATTGCAATTACCCAATCAGGATCCTGTAAGGCTTCTTCAACCTTCTTAGGTTCTTTCTTTGAGAGAAAGCAACTATACAAGCATTCATTTTGAATTGAGCTTCTAGTTCGAACACCACTATTTGGATCACCAATAATCAAATCTTCAGTATGATCCTTTGTCCATTTTCTAACAGGTGGTAGATTGACTCTGCTAGTCTCTCCCCCTAAGTTAGTGGTATCTCTTGTAAAAGAATTCTCTCTGCCTTCAATAACTCCCCTTTGATCAATAGAATCAGTAGATTCCATATTGCTGCTAGTTACTGATCTTTCTTCAGTAGACTCTGAAAGATCAGTTCCTGATGGAGTAGACTCTGAATAACTAATCTTCTCCTGATGATCACTGTGTTCTCTATGATTTATTTGCTCCCCCTCAACAGTAGCATTCCTTTGAGAAGCAATAGAAATTTCTTCTGGAGAACCTTCATCATCACTGGAGAGTATCTCAGAATTCTTCAGATTTTCAAATTCCAATTTGTCATGGCTTTCATCAGTTTGCAGAATTACAAATTTCTTATCATCAAATGCAACATGAATTGATTCCATAACAATGTGAGTTCTGAGATTATAAACTTTGAAGGCCTTAGATGCTGAATATCCTAGAAAGATTGCTTCATCCGATTTGGCTTCAAATTTTCCAAGTTGTTCTGGATGAACTTTTAGGACATAGCATTTGCATCCAAAGATGTGAAAATATTTTGTTAGGAATAATTCATAAGTTGTGATGTTAAGAATAGAATTTACACATTATACTTCTTGTAATCCTGATCTTATAAAGGATTTAGCACTATATATAGGATTTATGTGTAAAACAGTTATCTGTACAGTTTAGTCAGGAATGAACAGTGTATCGGAGGCTACATGTCAGGAACAAAGAACAAATCCTGATGACGGTCTAATACTGATGATGATCAGATACTGATGATGCAAGATGAAATCCTGATATCAGTCGTGTTACTGATGATGTCATTGTGGATGCTACAGAAACTGGCAAGTGCTATAAAACAGGATCGTTGTTTGAAGAACAAGCAAGAAGATATTATGAAGGAAAGAGTTTTCTATTGAAGGAAACTATCGACTAGAAGACAGAACATTGTCATGTATAGATTATATCTTTCTGTTATTAGTTGATAGGTAGCATTATAAATACTCTCTCTATATCATTGTAAAAAAGAGTTCGTGAGGTTTGTAATCGTGAATATACGAGAGTACAAACAGAGAGAGAGAGATTTGTATTGTCAGCAGCTGTTAAAGGTATTGTACACCTTTGGTAGAGTTTGTATTTGATCTTATTAATACAAATAGAGTTTGATTCATTCATTTATTCTTGTTCATATAATCAAGCAAAAATCAGACACGATTATATAACTTGTATTCAACCCCCCCCTTCTACAAGTTATTCGAGTTAACAATTGGTATCAGAGCATGTTGATTTCGAATAATCATAAAGATCTGCAATCATGTCTGGTTACAAGGATGGGAATACTAAGATTCCTATGCTCAAGAGAAACGAATATACTCTATGGGAAGTAAAGATGTTGCATCATCTGGAAGCAACAGATCCTGATTATCTTGACAGAATCAGAGATGGACCTTTTGTTCCAACAAAGGTCGTTGGACAAGCAACTGTTGATGGTGTGGTTGTTCCAGAACATACAGCAGAGAAGCCAAAATCTGAATGGTCAGATAAGGACAAGGAGAATGTTCTTAAAGATGCTAAAGTGAGAAACATATTATTCAACAGTCTTGATTCTGTTCTCACTAACTATGTTCTCTCTTGTAAAACTGCTAAGGATATTTGGGACAATCTTAAGGTTCACTGTGAAGGAACTAAGCCTGTCAGGAAGAATATGAGGACATTACTTATACAACAGTATGAGTACTTTGAATCCAAGTCTGGTGAGTCACTTACTGATACCTTTGATAGGTTTACAAAACTCATCAATGAGATGGCCATGCATGGTAAATATTATGACTTGGAGGATATGAATACAAAGTTCATGAAAGCTTTGCCTGATTTCTACAATGAGAAGATATCTGCGATTGAGGAAGCTAATGATCTGGATGAGATTTCATTAGAGGCAGTATATGGAAAATTGAGAGCTTATGAACTTGACAAGCAGCAGAAGAAGAGCAGGAGTGAAGGAAAGATGAAGACTATTGCACTTACTGCTCAATCTGAAGTAAAGAAGCTTCCTGAAGAACAGCATGAATAGATTGCTGTAAAGAACTCAAGGAAGAAGAAAAGCAAAGAAAGTTCTGAGTCATAGACTACTGATACGAACTCTGACAACGGTGATTCTGAATCAGAGATGCAGGAACTCTTTGCTATGTTTGCTAAAGCTTTCAAGAAAGGTAGATTTAACAGGAGAATATTTAGCAAAGGACCTTTTCAAAAGAAGGAGGAGAAGAAGAGTGACAAAGGCAAAAGTACAATTGTCAAGCTTGATAAGGCCAAGAACAAATGCTTTAATTGCAGTGAGCTTGGACACTTTGCTAGTGAGTGTAAGAAGCCAAGGAATACAGGAAAGGGCAATGCACTTATGGTCACACAGAAGGATTGGGCTGATTCCAGTGATTCTGAAGATGAATTGGATTATGACAACATTGCATTGATGGCAAATGGTTCAGACAAACCTGGATCTCCAAAGAAAACTTCTCCATCCTCTGTTAAGGTATCACTTCACTCTCTTGATTCATTTGATAGCTTAAATTCTGATGAAATTAGATCTATCCATGCTGAGTTTAAGAATCTTATGACTAATTTTAGAATTCTTACTTGTGAAAAAGATGAACTTAAGGTTAAGAATGATAAATTAGTTGATAGAAATAATTTTCTTGAATCTGAGTTAATTCAAATGGAAGAATACAAGTTAAGTTCTGATAAAGCTAAGCATGATTATAGTGTTATTCTTGAGGCTTATGACTATGTCAGAAAAGAACTAGAGGAAGAGAGAGATGTGATTAAGACCATTAACATTTCTGGTAAAAAGACACAAGAAATCATCGAAAATGGAATTCGTGGTAAGGTTAATGGTTTAGGTTTTGATAAGGCTAGACAAGAAGAAAAATTAGCTATTGTCAATGATGATAGTAAAGTAGAAGCTAACACATCTAAATCTGAAGGTAAGAAAATTGTTTCTGAACCTAATTATGTTAAATTTGTTGATTCAAAAGGTACCACTGTTGTACACAAAAGGATTAACAATGGTAATTCAGATGAGAAAGTGTTAGAGAAACCTAAGAATGTAAACATAGGGTTTCTGTCTAAGTCTCAGTTGAAACAGAGATTAGATGGTCTTTCAGAGTCTAGCAAGATCAAGAGAAATAGGAATGGAAAAGAAGGTATTAATAAAGAGAATAATTACAAGAATGTACCTGATGCACCTAGGAAAAAATGCTATAAGTGTGGAAATCATAATCATTTGGCCCTAGACTGCAATCAAAAACCTTCTTGGAAAACTGAGTCCAGATTCCCCAAGACTCAGAAAATTCAATACCAACCACAAAAAGCTTGTTATCATTGTGGTAGTTTACTTCATTCCATTTACATGTGTAGAGAATATCATGAACTGTAATATGACTATTATTCCTTGAAATCTGAAACTCCTAGTCACAAGCAGTTTGTGAAATTAGAGTCTAAAGTTGACTCTACAACAGGTAAAGAAAAGACAAAATTCTCAAAGCCTGTTGTTTCTAAATCTAGTAAGAAAGGATCCAATCAAAGTTGGGTCCTAAAAAAATTCTAACTAGTTACTTTTTTGTTTGTAGGGCACAGGAAAGAAGCATTCAATTATATTGGACAGTGGATGCTCTGGACATATGACTGGAAAGAAGTCCCTGCTTTCAAAGTTTGAGAGGAAAGCTGGCCCAGTAATATCTTTTGGAGATGGCAACAAAGGAGAAACTCTGGGATATGGCTCAATTGTTTTGGGGAATGTCATCATAGAAAATGTAGCACTGGTTGAAGGCTTGAAACATACTCTTTTAAGCATAAGTCAACTGGGTGATAAAGGTTACAAATCAATCTTTGACAAAGAAGGATGCAAAATCTTGAATATGCAAAATGGAGACATTGTTCTAACTGGTCAAAGACATGGTAACATATATGAAGCCAGCTTAAGTGATACATCTAAAGGAATTGTTAGATGTCTCTACACTAAAGCAACAAGTGATGAAAGCTGGAATTGGCACAAGAAGCTCTCACATCTCAACTTCAAGAAACTTAATCAACTTGTTAAGCACAATCTGGTGAGAGGCTTACCTCAGGCAAATTATGTGCAAGATGGACTTTGTGATGCATGTCAGCTTGGAAAGCAAAGAAGAACCACTTTCAAGAGCAAGACTGAAAATTCAATTACTGAACCATTTCACATGCTACATCTTGATCTGTTTGGTCCAGTAAACATTATGTCTATCAGCAAGAAAAGATATGCTCTAGTGATAGTGGATGATTTCACAAGGTTTACATGGGTGTTCTTTCTACACAAGAAGGATGAAGCTCCTCAACAAATCATTGAACTTGTCAAGAATATTCAGAATAACTCTGAGTACAAAGTTAAAGTACTTAGGAGTGACAATGGTACAGAATTCAAGAATTCTACAATGGAGGGGTTTTGTGCAGACAATGGAATCACTCAACAGTTTTCTGCACCTGGTACACCTCAGCAGAATGGTGTAGTGGAAAGAAAGAACAGGACTCTCATAGAGGCAGCAAGAACCATGCTTGCAGATGCAAAACTTCCAACCTACTTTTGGGCAGAAGCTATTAACACTGCATGTTTCACTCAAAACTGTACCTTGGTAAATAGTCATGGAAAAACTCCCTATGAGATGATCAAAGGAAAGAAACCAAGTGTGAAATACTTTCACATCTTTGGATGCAAATGCTATGTCCTAAAAGCTCATCCAGAACAACTTGGAAAATTTGAAGCCAAATCGGATGAAGCAATTTTTCTAGGATATTCAGCATCTAAGGCCTTCAAAGTTTATAATCTCAGAACTCACATTGTTATGGAATCAATTCATGTTGCATTTGATGATAAGAAATTTGGAATTCTGCAAACTGATGAAAGCCATGACAAATTGGAATTTGAAAATCTGAAGAATTCTGAGATACTCTCCAGTGATGATGAAGGTTCTCCAGAAAGAATTTCTATTGCTTCTCAAAGGAATGCTACTGTTGAGGGGGAGCAAATAAGTCAAAGAGAACACAGTGATCATCAGGAGCAGACTAGCTATTCAGAGTCTACTCCATCAGGAACTGATCTTTCAGAGTCTATTCCATCAGGAACTGATCTTTCAGAGTCTACTGAAGGAAGATCAGTAACTAGCAGCAATATGGAATCTACTGATTCTACTGATCAAAGGAGAGTTATTGAAGGCAGAGAGAATTCTTCTACAAGAGATACCACTAACTTAGGGGGAGAGACTAGCAGAGTTAATCTACCACCTGTTAGAAAATGGACCAAGGATCATACTGAAGATTTGATTATTGGTGATCCAAATAGTGGTGTTCGAACTAGAAGATCAATTCAAAATGAATGCTTGTATAGTTGCTTTCTCTCAAAGAATGAACCTAAGAAGGTTGAAGAAGCCTTACAGGATCCTGATTGGGTAATTGCAATGCAGGAGGAGTTAAATGAGTTTGAGAGAAACAAAGTCTGGAAACTGGTACCAAGACCTAAAGATAGATCTATTGTTGGTGCAAGATGGGTTTTCAGGAACAAGCTAGATGAATCTGGTATGATTGTAAGAAACAAAGCAAGACTGGTGGCTAAGGGTTATTCTCAGGAAGAAGGCATTGATTATGATGAGACCTTTGCACCTGTAGCAAGATTAGAAGCAATCAAAATGTTTCTTGCATTTGCAGCTCCTTCAAAATTCAAGGTATACCAGATGGATGTAAAGAGTGCTTTTCTAAATGGCAAACTTGATGAGGAAGTATATGTGGAGCAGCCACCTGGATTTGTTGATCCAAAATTTCCAAATCATGTCTACAAACTTGACAAGGCACTCTATGGACTAAAGCAGGCACCAAGAGCATGGTATGAGACTTTGTCTAAATTTCTTCTTAAAAATGGCTTCACAAGAGGTACAATTGACAAAACTCTATTCTTTAGAAAGATAAAAGGTGAATTGCTTTTAGTTCAAGTTTATGTTGATGATATTATTTTTGGCTCTACTAATGAAAAGTTGTGTGCTAAGTTTAGCAAGCTTATGCAGTCTAAGTATCAGATGAGCATGATGGGTGAATTAAATTATTTCTTAGGCTTGCAGGTCAAACAGACTGAGACTGGTATTTTCATTAATCAGTCAAAGTATATCAAAGATCTTTTAAGAAGGTTTGACTTTCAAGACTGTGCAGTTGCAAAAACACCCATGGCAACAGCCACTAAACTAGACTCTGATCCTAAGGGGAAGAGTATGGATGATACTAGTTATAGAGGCATGATAGGCTCATTGTTTTATCTAACTGCAAGTAGGCCAGATATAATGTTTTCTACCTGTTTATGTGCTAGATTCCAAAGTGATCCTAAGGAATCTCATTTAATTGCTGTGAAGAGAATTTTTAGATATCTCAAAGGAACTCCAAATCTTGGTTTGTGGTACCCTAGAGAATCTGATTTCTTTCTAATTGGCTATTCAGACTCTGATTATGCAGGGTGTAAAATAGACAGGAAAAGCACTACAGGTACATGTCAATTTTTGGGAAACAGATTGATTTCTTGGGCAAGCAAGAAGCAACAATCTGTCTCAACCTCAACTGCAGAAGCTGAGTACATAGCAGCAGGCAGTTGTTGTGCACAGCTCCTTTGGATAAGAAATCAGTTGATGGATTATGGTATGACACTTAGTAATATTCCTATGTTTTGTGATAATACTTGTGCTATTAAAATTGCAGAAAATCCAGTTCAACATTCAAGGACTAAGCACATTGATGTTAGGTATCATTTTATTAGAGAACATATTGAGAATGGTACTGTGGAACTTCATTTTGTTCCTACTGACAAACAGCTTGCAGATATTCTAACTAAACCACTTGATGAGACTACATTCAGTAGATTAGTAAGTGAGTTAGGAATGTTAAATTTCTAGATCTTTAAAATCTGCAATAGTAGCAAGGTATGTTGTTTTTAGCTTATAGACTTGATATTCTTGTCAGGATCTATATTTGATTGTTAAATGCTTTAGTTATAACACTTTGCCTTGATAAATTTCAGTATGATAGACTTGTTAATAATCATCAGGATTAGATTTGTATTAGGATGCTGACGTCATTAGTATTGTGTCAGTATCAGGATTATGAAAATTGTTTCAGATCCTGACGTTTACTTTGTGTAGTAATCTAATTCTATGATGTGTTAAGTCTATGCCAGCATGTTTTAATATTTGCATACTGATAATTTATACATCATTCATAATCAAAAGACAAGTAGATAATAAGAAATTGTATTTTCATTAATTGAAATCATTACATATTTGGAAATGAAATACAACATCTTTTTGTCTAACTTCTATTGATAATCCTATACTTGTCTATTGATATGAATTTTGAGGTACAGGACAAGGAGCATCTCAAGAAATCCATCAGGGGATTGAATAGCCTCATCTACTCTTGGATTCCTTGTCTGGGCGACTTGAATGAGAGTAGCTAACTTAAATGAATAGCATCTCCATCAAGATCAACCTCAGACTCTCGGCCAAATTCTTCATCCTCGAGTTTTGAGGAGGTTAGGGTAAGATTGTATCCAACAGATGGATGTTCTAGGAGAAACCTCTGGATATTATCGGAAACCAATCCATCCATGATTAGTTCGATGAGAAGAGTCATCTTTTCAAAGAGATGATCAATAACAGGATGTTCATCGACCGTGAAAGATCTAAAGAATGGATTTGAATGGAATTTTGGTTTGAGGAGCATTGTTGTGAAGAACAGAAATTGAAAGGTTTATGGAGAATGGCATAAGGCGTCTGTTTCTTTTAAAGAAAGACATGAGAAGCTGAACAGTCACTTGGAAGTTTTAATGAAGTCAGATGTTAATTATTGCATATGACTGTATTTCTTGTTTTCAAGAAATATTGAATATATCTAACCAATTGATTGTTGTTCAGTTTAATTATTTATTTCTTTTCAGATAAAAGAAAAATGCCATGTGGAAACTCCAATTAAGTCTCTGGAATCAGGATGATATTGATCAGGATTTCAAGTGTGACCATCAGGATTTGAGATTTATTATTTATTTTTAAATCATATTGCATTGTATGATTATTTTGATGGGATATCACAACAGGAAAAAGAAACTGATCAGTATTGATTTTTATCTTGATAATACCCTGATTTATTTCATGAAAATCAATTTTGGATTTTATTTTCCAAAAATCGTGGGTAACCGCATTTTTCAGGGACTGACACCTGTCAATCTACGTGTCAACGTGGGATAATGGTCTGAAAGATTTATGAAATATATTTGTTTTGAAACTCTAATCGTGTAATTGCTTTCCCTAATTTTACATTCTCTAAAGCAAAAACACTCTCTAGTTTTCAAAATCACTAATCCATTTCAAGAATTTTTCAAGTTCTTTTCAGATCAAAAATGGCAGCTCAGAGAAGATTATCTAAATCAGTAGCCTTCAAGTTTGGTGACTTTGATTTTATGACAAACAACCATGTAGCAGCTATCACCAACAAGGAAGGAGTATTAACTGATTTTCATCTAATCATGGACTTTCTGGCGAATGGACCATTAAGTTATGCATTGACAGCATCTCCACAAATTAATCAAGAAGCTATTTCACAAGCTTGGGAGAATGCTGAGGTAATTGATTCTACTCAGAGTCAATCAGGTAAGATTGTTCTACACTTAGGACAAGACTCATTTGATATTACTGAATCTGTTGTTAATTCAGTACTTCACTTACCTGTTAGTTTGATTTATGAGAATGTACCATCTGATGATAATGTGAGAACTATGTTGTCTGAATTAGGTTATAGTGGACCTCTAGACAACATGAGTCAGTTGAATAGATCTTTTCTTAGAAAGGAATGGTCTTTCTTCTTTGATCAAATTGCTAAATGTTTTACTGGTAAATGTAGTTCATTTCAGCAAATTACTTCTGTTACATCACATATTGCTTATAGTTTACTTTATGACAGAGTAATTAACATTGGTCACATTATCTTAAGTCAGATGAGTATTAAACTTGGGTTAAGAGATCAAAACAGGAAAATGGTTTATTATCATAGATTTATGCAAATGTTTATTAACCATTTTATTCCTGATGTTGAAGCTAGATTTGGTAGGGAACATTGTGTTTCTTCTTATGTACAGCAAAAGAGAATTTTCTCTGACATTATAAAGAAGGACAATGAAAAGAATCTAGATGAAATACCTGCAATTTATTATCCACATCATTTTCCTACTCTCTACAATTCTTCTTTCTTTTGTGGTGAAATGGTTCAGGAATCTCATTTGGAGGAGAACCCACCTGTGTCTACCCAAGTAGCCCAAAACATTATAGTCTCTGAAACAATTCTAGAACCAAATTTTGATCCACAGCCTATTGTTTCAAAGAAACCAACCTCTGGTGTTTCTCAAAAGACATCAGTTGTAAGGAAGAGAAGATTTGTTGTGTCAAGTAGTAGTAATTATAGTGAAGATGATGATGATTTAACTCTTGCTGAGAGAGCAGAATTGAAGGCTGCAATTCAACTTTCTCTGTTAGCACAAAGAGATGAAAAACCTAGTCACAGCCAGGCTGCAGTCTCCCAAAAGGCTGTAGTTCTTAAAAAGGGAAAACAATTACTGGATACTGTCTCTCAAAAGATTGTGTCTATTGAACAAAGATCTCATCCCAAGATCACTTCTGTGTCTACACCTCTTGAGTCTTCTCAGGATAAATCTTTTGCTCACTATACCAGGAGAACAAGGAGAAAGATTCAATTGTCACCTACACACACAGAGTCTAGTCCAACTAATATCATACAGGTCTCTACAAATGAAGCTACAATCAAGTCAGCAAATGACCATAGAGATCTGGATATTGATTCTTCATGGGAAACTACATTATCATACAGACTGGCTATGGGACTAATTTCTCTCAAAGTGAAGTTGTCAAGGCCTGTTCTAGATTTTCTGGTTGAAAGAGTACCAAAACTTTTATTTCCAGAAGAATATGGACTTCTACATCAAAGACTTGACTTAATGAAGATGTATTTCTATGTATCTGTCAGAAGACAATTAGTCAAGAAATTTGGACTCTCGAAGCATGTTGCACTTCAATCATTTCATGCATATTTATTTGACAAGGATGTCATTATTGAAGATTCCTCAGCTCAAGGTGAACAACGGGATGAAGTAGATAGAGGAATGCAGTCAATAGAAGATACTACTGCACCAGTGGTGAATAGTAAGAAAGATCAGATCACAGTCACTGCAACACAAGAACCATCTAGTCAGAGGAAGGATGACTCAGGAGCTGTGATAGCTGATGCTGAAAGGACTTCTGTGATGACTGAGAATGCAAGTGAGATACCCTATGATATGGGAGGAATGACTTTGGTTGATTTTTCTGAAGATCAAACAAATTTTGTTCAGTCAGAGTCTATCCACCTTGAGGGTGAGTCTCAGCAAACAACACTTAAAGACGGTGATGTACTAACTATGGTGTCTAATGAAGTATTACTGAAGACATCAGAGTCTAGTAAATAACCTGAAAGTGGTATACTGGAGCCTGTAGTTTCTGGAAGGAAAGAAGATGATTGTATGGGTTCAGAGACTATAGCAGCTCACTCCTTGGAGAAAACCTCAAGCCCCTTGCCATATGAGGAACCCTCTCTCCATGTGAGTTCAGGTATAAAAACTCCTTCTAAACTCTATTTTTCTGTAGGTCATGAGAGCACTTATCCAAATTTGAGTGATACACTTAAAAAGATGGACTTAGATCCACAAACTGAGAGGCTGGCTCTTGACCAGGAAAAAGGTGAGGTAGAAAGAGTGTTGACTTTAGTAAGTCAAAATGAGAATGAGGGTATGGATGATCAACTCCATAGTGAGGGAGAGAAAATTAGGAAACCATCGTTTGATTTCTGGGATCAGGTTTTTCCTGAATCTTGGTCTGACAATCTTGGTATGACAATCTTGGTATGGATGCTGGTACTTATTCATTTATCAAGATGTATCAGAAGAATGACCTAGCACATCACAATGCAAAGCCAGAAGTTAAAGCTCAGAAGCAAAAGGAGAGGCTTGCAGGAATCATTAACAGAAGAGGTGCCAGGATAAAGCAATCTCTTGATACATATGTACCAGATGAAGTTCCTAATGATCCTAGTGTTCCTTTGTATGTACTTTCAATATCAGCTAGAATTGAGACATCTACAGTCTCTGATCACTCTAAGGAGGAGTCAGGATTTGAAGATGTTAGTACATAGAATACTGGTGAAGGAGATGATGATCATGTTTCAGCTCCAGATCAGAAAGATGAAGATGTTGATACTTCTAATCAGGTTTTATTACTTGAATATCATACAACACAAGCAACTTCTTCTACAAGACTTGAAGATACAGTTCTTTCTGATTCTGATTCTGAAGATTCTAGAAGCACTTCCAACATTGAAGTTCATTCTGATGTTTTGAAAGATATTTAGAATTCTCAAATTGCTATGCAAACAAGACTTCAATCACTTGAAGATAACCAAGTCACAATAATGGAAAATCAAGCAGTTCTGATGAATATCATTTGTTCTGTTTCTGAATCTCTTGGAATTAATGTTGCTGATGTCAAAAAGGGGGAGATAAAGATAATTCAAAGACAACAACAACAACACCAGACTGGGGGAGATAAAGAGCAGACAAAGGGAAGTAAAAAGAAGAACTAGGAGTGACAGTGGTGAATCTCAGCTAGGAAGTGGTAAAGGAAGAGCAGCATTAATAGTTAAAATTCTTTCTTCTAAGTACTAGATAAACGTCTACATTTGGAAGGAGGTACTTAACTTCATAATTCTACATTCATAAATTCTATTCTGGTTGTATTGTTATATATTTTGACATCCACGACTTAGATTTATGCTTCAGATTTTAAAGCATAAATAGGGGGAGATTGTTAGGAATAATTCATAAGTTGTGATGTTAAGAATAGAATTTACACATTATACTTCTTGTAATCCTGATCTTATAAAGGATTTAGCACTATATATAGGATTTATGTGTAAAACAGTTATCTGTACAGTTTAGTCAGGAATGAACAGTGTATCGGAGACTACATGTCAGGAACAAAGAACAAATCCTGATGACGGTCTAATACTGATGATGATCAAATACTGATGATGCAAGATGAAATCCTGATATCAGTCGTGTTACTGATGATGTCATTGTGGATGCTACAGAAACTGGCAAGTGCTATAAAACAGGATCGTTGTTTGAAGAACAAGCAAGAAGATATTATGAAGGAAATAGTTTTCTATTGAAGGAAACTATCGACTAGAAGACAGAACATTGTCATGTATAGATTATATCTTTCTGTTATTAGTTGATAGGTAGCATTATAAATACTCTCTCTATATCATTGTAAAAAAGAGTTCGTGAGGTTTGTAATCGTGAATATACGAGAGTACAAACAGAGAGAGAGAGATTTGTATTGTCAGCAGCTGCTAAAGGTATTGTACACCTTTGGTAGAGTTTGTATTTGATCTTATTAATACAAACAGAGTTTGATTCATTCGTTTATTCTTGTTCATATAATCAAGCAAAAATCAGACACGATTATATAACTTGTATTCAACCCCCCCCCCTTCTACAAGTTATTCGAGTTAACATATTTCACACTTGGTTTCTTTCCTTTGATCATCTCATAGGGAGTTTTTCCATGACTATTTACTAAGGTATAGTTTTGAGTGAAACATGCAGTGTTAATAGCTTCTGCCCAAAAATATGTTGGAAGTTTTGCATCTGCAAGCATGGTTCTTGCTGCCTCTATGAGAGTCCTGTTCTTTCTTTCCACTACACCTTTCTGTTGAGGTGTACCAGGTGCAGAAAACTGTTGAGTGATTGCTTTTTCTACACAAAACTCCTCCATTGTAGAATTCTTGAATTCTGTACCATTGTCACTCCTAAGTACTTTGACTTTGTACTCAGAGTTATTATGAATATTCTTGATAAGTTCAATGATTTGCTGAGGAGCTTCATCCTTCTTATGTAGAAAGAACACCCATGTGAACCTTGTGAAATCATCCACTATCACTAGAGCAAATCTTTTCTTGCTGATAGACATAATGTTTACTGGACCAAACAGATCAAGATGTAGCATGTGAAATGGTTCAGTAATTGAATTTTCAGTCTTTCTCTTGAAAGTGGTTCTTCTTTGCTTTCCAAGCTGACATGCATCACAAAGTCCATCTTGCATAAAATTTGCCTTAGGTAGGCCTCTCACCAGATTGTGCTTAACAAGTTGATTAAGCTTCTTGAAATTAAGATGTGAGAGCTTCTTGTGCCAATTCCATCTTTCATCACTTGTTGCTTTGCTGTAGAGACATCTAACAATTCCTTTAGATGTATCACTTAAGCTGGCTTCATATATGTTACCATGTCTTTGACCAGTTAGAACAATGTCTCCATTCTGCATATTCAAGATTTTGCATCCTTCTCTATCAAAGATTGATTTGTAACCTTTATCACCCAGTTGACTTATGCTTAAAAGAGTATGTTTCAAGCCTTCAACCAGTGCTACATTTTCTATGATGACATTCCCCAAAACAATTGAGCCATATCTCAGAGTTTCTCCTTTGTTGCCATCTCCAAAAGATATTACTGGGCCAGCTTTCCTCTCAAACTTTGTAAGCAGGGACTTCTTTCCAGTCATATGTCCAGAGCATCCACTCTCCAAGATAATTGAATGCTTCTTTCCTGTGCCCTGCAAACAAAAAGTAACTAGTTAGAATTTTTTAGGACCCAACTTTGATTGGATCCTTTCTTACTAGATTTAGAAACAACTGGCTTTGAGAATTTTGCCTTTACTTTACCTGTTGTAGAGTCAACTTTAGACTCTGATTTTACAAACTGTTTGTGACTAGGAGTTTCAGATTTCAAAGAATAATAGTCATAATACAGTTCATGATATTCTCTACACATGTAAATGGAATGAAGTAAACTACCACAATGATAACAAGCTTTTTATGGTTGGTATTGAATTTTCTGAGTCTTGGGGAATCTGGACTCAGTTTTCCAAGAAGGTTTTCGATTGCAGTCTAGGGCCAAATGATTATGATTTCCACACTTATAGCATTTTTTCCTAGGTGCATCAGGTACATTCTTGTAATTATTCTCTTTGTTAATACCTTCTTTTCCATTCCTATTTCTCTTGATCTTGCTAGACTCTGAAAGACCATCTAATCTCTGTTTCAACTGAGACTTAGACAGAAACCCTATGTTTACAATCTTAGGTTTCTCTAACACTTTCTCATCTGAATTACTATTGTTAATCCTTTTGTGTACAACAGGGGTACCTTTCGAATCAACAAATTTAACATGATTAGGTTCAGAAACAATTTTCTTACCTTCAGATTTAGATGTGCTAGATTCTACTTTACTATCATCATTGACAATAGCTACTTTTTCTTCTTGTCTAGCCTTATCAAAACCTAAACCATTAACCTTACCACGAATTCCATTTTTGATGATTTCTTGTGTCTTTTTACCAGAAATGTTAATGGTCTTAATCACATCTCTCTCTTCCTCTAGTTCTTTCCTGACATAGTCATAAGCCTCAAGAATAACACTATAATCATGCTTAGCTTTATCAGAACTTAACTTGTATTCTTCCATTTGAATTAACTCAAATTCAAGAAAATTATTTCTATAAACTAATTTATCATTCTTAACCTTAAGTTCATCTTTTTCACAAGTAAGAATTCTAAAATTTGTCATAAGATTCTTAAACTCAGCATGGATAGATCTAATTTCATCAGAATTTAAGTTATCAAATGAATCAAGAGAGTGGAGTGATACCTTAACAGAGGATGGAGAAGTTTTCTTTGGAGATCCAGGTTTGTCTGAAACATTTTCCATCAGTGCAATGTTGTCATAATCCAATTCATCTTCAGAATCACTGGAATCAGCCCAATCCTTCTGTGTGACCATAAGTGCATTACCCTTTCCTGAATTCCTAGGCTTCTTACACTCACTAGCAAAGTGTCCAAGCTCGCTGCAATTAAAGCACTTGATCTTGGCCTTATCAAGCTTGACAATTGTACCTTTGCCTTTGTCACTCTTCTTCTCCTCCTTCTTTTGAAAAGGTCCTTTGCTAAATCTTCTCCTGTTGAATCTTCCTTTCTTGAAAGCTTTAGCAAACATAGCAAAGAGTTCCTGCATCTCAGATTCAGAATCATTGTTGTCAGAGTCCATATCAGTAGTCTCTGACTCAGAACTTTCTTTTCTTTTCTTCTTCCTTGAGTTCTTTACAGCAATCTCTTCATGTTGTTCTTCAGGAAGCTTCTTTAATTCAGATTGAGCAGTAAGTGCAATAGTCTTCATCTTTCCTTCACTCCTGCTCTTCTTCTGCTGCTTGTCAAGTTCATAAGCTCTTAGTTTTCCATACACTGCCTCTAATGATATTTCATCCAGATCATTAGCTTCCTCAATCGCAGATATCTTCTCATTGTAGAAATCAGGCAAAGCTTTCATGAACTTTGTATTCATATCCTCCAAGTCATAATATTTACCGTGCATGGCCATCTCATTGATGAGTATTGTAAACCTATCAAAGGTATCAGTAAGTGACTCACCAGACTTGGATTCAAAGTACTCATACTGTTGTATAAGTAGTGTTGTAACACCCCCAAATCCGGGGTCAGGGATTTGGTCATCACGCGGAAATCCTTATTAACAATTCACCTGTTTAACAACATTAATCCATCTATAATCATTGAATAACTGAAGTACATCATTGAGACCCCAACTACCAAGCATCTTATAGGTTATAGGGCTAGAAACAAGAACTAAAATCTTTGCATTACTCACTTTATTACATCCATTGAATCAAATTACACTGTGTCTTACAAATCTTATCCCGCTAGTATAGCTTCGTTGAGAAGTATACCAGCAACTAGTTCTACTCTATACAATGTGATATATATATATTACACATTAATAAAACCATATGTAACTTACTCCAGCTATAGATGTTCTGGATCCTGTCTTCTTCATAAGGGTAGTCTGCCTGCTTCTTTCGAGCTATGCAGATAATCCTCATCCGTTTACCTCTTTCTGAAAGGCTAATATATATAAAAACAAACAAGTATGAGCGAAAGAATTGCTCAGCAAGTGGTTACTAGTGTTCACAAAAATCTCCCATCATATACATGGGGTTTTCATAATACCACGGATGCTTAATATCATTAATAAAATATATGTATCCAAGAAACCTCAATAGGGAAAGTATAATGATTAAAATAATCATTAAATGAACATGATAAGTTCATAATCACAATAATGACCTTTTCGTCAAAATATCTGCTATGAAAAGGAGATAAGCAGAAAATCAATATATAAATATCATCTTTCATGATATATCTGTAATCTTTATCGCAATATGAATAGTTCTGGCATTTTATAAAAGGATGAGGTTTCAAAACACACCAATAACCTTTTTGTAAAATCATGTCTGCTATATCAACCATAAGCAGAATATCAGCATATAACTTAAAAGATGAAGTTATAAGGAAGGTTATTGTAACATCAGTTTTCACACTTTTTAAAACCCTGCCAACATGACCGGCAAACCTTTCAGTACATGTTGCAGAAATATCCACAATTGGATGATGAACTAATACGGGAGTATCTCGCGCCAGATGTCACAACCTTATGATGATCAGTCATAAGTTGTGCATCTCCAAATTTTGTTTCTCTACATGTAGATGGAAGAACTGACGGATTTACTTGTCTACCGCCCTCTTGATCTCCCGCCAACGGTTGGGCATAGTCGGGACCGGCGCAACTCGGACCCCTTTTAATAATGATGGACAGTCCCACGGCCTCTTACACGATTATCAGTGATGGACTGATTCACAGCCTCATACACACATACTCCTAGTTCGAGTAAAATCCATGACTCTGAAACGTAAAGTTCGTCCTCCTTTTCCCCGAGTAATAACTCGTTGATACAACTCCACAAAGTAGTTGTATCTAATTGGAAAGGAAAATTTACCAATATTTCCCGAGCAGTAGCTCGTTAATGGATTAACACTTGTTACAGCAATCCTACTCCTCGAGTGTTGAGGAAGTAGCCAAAGTCCCCTGACTCATAATAACTGGGCTCAAAATAAGTTCTCGACATTTTTCGTGACTCAGAAGTCAGGTAAAATAGAATTTCTCAAATAGAGTTTCCCAGTTTTGAAGGAAAACGACGCCATTGCAGGCTAGGAGTTGATTTAAGATCATCAGGGAAACCTTATAATACTTTTGGAAAATCGTTGTTAAGCAACATAGATTAGGTGCTCAACGTTATTTAGGGAAAACCCAGAAGATCGAAAGTATTCGAGATACTTTTAATAAAACTCAGAAATATACTCTATAATTATTGAAGTCAAATATGCTTTTAAATACATAAACTATTCCATCTATATTAAAAGTATTTAATAAATATTCAGATAATATTTATTAAATCAAGAATGTTTAAAGAATATATTTAAATAAAATAATTACGCTTAAACCCAGAAGTGAATATTCAAAATAATATTCATTAAATAAATAATCATTAAATGATTATTCAAAAAGCCTTTAAATGAATATTCAAAATAATATTCCTTTAATAAATAAATAATGAAATAATTTATAATTAACAACCTTTAAATGAATATTCGAAATAATATTCATCAATTAAATAGCCCTTAATAATAATGATAAAGTGTTTAAATGAATATCCAAAATAATATTCATTAACTTTAAATGAATATTCGAAATAATGTTCGTCAAATAAACAACCCTTATTAATAATAAAGAAAACTTTAAATGAATATTTAGGATAATATTCGTTAAGTAAATAGACATTTAAAGATAACTAGAAACCTTTAAATGAAAATCCGAATTAAGATTCATTTAAATAAATAACTCGCGTATGATTATGAAATCATACTTTAAATAAACATTTGAAACGATGTTTTCCATGTAATTATAATCCTCGAATATTATTTACTAAATAAATAATACTCAGAAAATAATTGTAATACGTACACGATATACCGCCTCGCGGTTCGTAACAAATTAGTCGAAACATATGCCCTATACTAAGGGCTATCATAAACCCGGCTTATAGCTACTAGATCACCTCTAGTCTATAAGTCGTCTAATTAAAAATTTCACTTCAAGTATGACAATATATTAATTCAAAACAACTATGCATATACCTTGCATCGTATATCGTGAAATATTCAATAATACTCTTAATGAAATAGTATTTGATTAATATTCCTCAAGTGAGATAATACTCAAATAACAATCCTTGAATCTGACTCAAGTAATAAATACTTTTTGAAATTACAGTAATAATACTAAATAACATTCCTCAGAGTACATAGTACTTTGCCGCTGGAATCCCTCCGGGTTTCCACGACTATTTACATATATCCAAATACCGACTCCCGGTCTAGAGTCGAACACAAGAAGTATGCTCTTATACTTAGAGCTACAAGATCCACCGGTTCATAACTATTCATCTTAAATCTTATATGTGAATCAGAAGGCCAACTATATATATATATATATGGCAATATAAGCAATAACTGCAAAACTGTGTAACTCTATACATGGAAAAACAGGAATATAGAACCAATACTACAAAGTATGGTTTAGAACACTTGCCTGGTATCCGAGAAGTAGTAGGGCACGTGACAATGTCGAACAATCTAGACAAGGTCAAAGAAAACATTAGGTTAATCCCTTGGATACTCTATTTATACATCAACGCTTAAACACATAAGCGAGACACAACTATGGTACTACTAGCTTGCTTTAGGCTCGTACTAGGTCCATGTTAATCAACAAATACTTAGGTCAAAGATTCGTTTTAGCAATTGGATCTTGTTCGCTCGTTTTACTAAGTGGTTCTCAAAGTTAAAGCCAAGTGCTCTAAGGGGTTCCTTCGCACTTAACCTTGATTCGAACATTTTTATAAAATCGGAAAACGATCCATTTGACATGTGGTTTTCTCTCATACCTTCCATATGGTCTCTAGTATTTATTTACCAAGATTCGCCACTGATTAACATGCTTTACGAGGGTTCAATTCAAGTTACTAACTTTTACTTACGGTTTCGAACCAATTTTAGTAATTTGACCATAACTCCTAAACCGTAAGTCGGAATGTTTCAATTCTCACGCCAAAATGATCTATGGCTCGAGATATACAAGGAAAAGTCATAACATTACCAAGGTCAGGAATTTATATTAACTGCCATGCTCGGTTTCTAAGTGTTAACAAAAATTCGGCATTACGACGGCTATAATTCGGACGTTCCAAAAATCATAATCATCCCACCAAGCCACACCGGGCATCAATACAATTTATAAACATGATTCTCATCTCAACAAACCCTAGAACCACTGATCTTAACCTCAAAATCATCATGCTTCTTAAATCACATAACTAACTCCATAATCATGCTTATAATCACCACTATAATCATACAAGGCTAAAACCATCAAAAACATATATAAATCTCAAATCAAATGCTAGGGTTTCAAGAGGTCTACCTTCCTTGGAGTATTTTCTAGCCTCACTAAGCTTTGTATGATCCTTGAGTGGCCTTAAGCTAGCTAAATCAACCATAAGAATCAAAGAAAACCAGATTAGTTCTTGAAGAACACTATTCATCACTCAACTTGTAAAAATCATAAAAAATCGAAAAACAAGATTTTAGCTCTCAAACTTTTACCACATCTTGGGTTCTTCATAAGCTTTGTTTTGAGCTATAGATCATGAAATTTGAAGCTTGGAAGCTATGGTTTTGAACCCGTTTTTCCTACTGGATAGAAACTGGTCAGATTGGGTTTCCCAACTTTGAGCATGGATTTGACTAGGTTATACTACTTGGATTGCAATGAAATTTTGAACGAACCTTGCCCATGGAGTGGAGAAGCTATGGTTAAAATATGGTGATTTTAGACTCTTTAGATTGGAAGATATGAATTTTTATTTCATAGTGCTTCTTGCTGGGCAGGTTTAAGAAAATGGAGAGAGATTGTGTTTTCTTGATTTGTTTTGTGGTAATAATGCATAAAGTGATCCTTTGATAGATAATATCTCATCTTGGTTGTGTTAGTGGAGTGTGATGCACTAGATGATGCAATTGGGCAAGACATGTGTTGTGTTTTAAATGGTTGCTAGCTAACTTGGAGTTGGATTTAGCTAAGTACTTGTTCATTCCATAACCAAGCTAGTTACTTGAGCCCACTTGGTTTCTAGATATTTTCTAGTGGCTTATGCATGACTCTTGCTTCCTCTGGTTGTTTCTTTTGTCCGGTTATTGCTCAATTTCGCTAATCGTTCGAAAGAATATCTTAAGAATTTCTACTTTGGGTTTTACCGGAAACCTTCTTAATAATAACACTAATATATTTAATCCTCCTTTATAATTCTTGGATTTAAATCCCTTAAATCTTTTTAATAAATCCTTCCTTTGACTCTTGATATACCATATCCTTAATCCATGATTCGTTCGCTCAATCGCTTAATCTCGTTTTAATAACTCAGCGGTTTCTAGAACGTGCATTTCACTGTCTCAGAGGTTTTCGTTCTAAATCCTCAAATCAAATATAATAAAATCCTAACATATTAAATCCTTAATTCCTCAAAATTAATATCTCATTTCTTGAATATAATAATATATAATTCACTGCCCGGTCAAATATTACACCGAAATACAAATTGGAATTTCTGAATTCCGATCGTCTTTGCATACATTTATTTGCTCTGTAGATCACTAATATGACTTCAGAATATCCATCCTATGTCTCGTACATAGATGACATGAAAAATTTTCTTAATCCTCAAAATCACTATTCACGCATGACAACACTATTCACGTATACACTTATTCTTAATAAGAAAAGTTTTAATTCTACCGAAAAATCTGGGTTCTTACAAGTGTCCTCATATTCTTCCTGACAGGCTTAGTTATTTCACAGTGAACTTTAGCATCTTTAAGAACATTCTCCTTGTCCTTATCTGACCATTCAGATTTTGGCTTCTCTGCTGTATGTTCTGGAATAACCACACCATCAATAGTTGCTTGTCCAACGACCTTTGTTGGAACAAAAGGTCCATCTCTGATTTTGTCAAGATAATCAGGCTCTGTTGCTTCCAGATGATGCAACATCTTTACTTCCCAAAGAGTATATTCGTTTCTCTTGAGCATAGGAATCTTAGTATTCCCATCCTTGTAACCAGACATGATTGCAGATCTTTATGATTATTCGAAATCAACCTGCTCTGATACCAATTGTTAACTCGAATAACTTGTAGAAGGGGGGGTTGAATACAAGTTATATAATCGTGTCTGATTTTTTGCTTGGTTATATGAACAAGAATAAACGAATGAATCAAACTCTGTTTGTATCAATAAGATCAAATACAAACTCTACCAAAGGTGTACAATACCTTTAGCAGCTGCTGACAAAGGTGTACAGAGCTACGCACACAAAACTCACGATCCGAACTCACGTACTCTTTTTTTACAATGACATAGAGAGAGTATTTATAATGCTACCTATCAACTAATAATAGAAAGATAATCTATACATGACAATGTTCTGCCGTCCAGTTGATAGTTTCCATCAATAGAAAATTCTTCCCTTCATAATATCTTCTTGCTTGTTCCTCAAACAAAGATCCTGTTTTATAGCACTTGCCAGTTTCTTTAGCATCCATAATGACATCATCAGTAACACGACTGATATCAGGACTTGCACACTGCATCAGTATCTGATCACCATCAGTATTAGACCTTCATCAGGATTTACTCTCTGTTCCTGACATGTAGTCTCCGATACACTGTTCATTCCTGACTAAACCTTACAGATAACTGTCTAACACATATTTCCTATACAAGGTGCTAAATCCTTTATAAAATCAGGATATACAAGAAGTATAAGTAAAATTCTATTCTTAACATCACAACTCATGAATTATTCCTAACAGAGGCTCCACAAGTGATCATTGAGCACATAAAGAAAGTTGACAAGGAAGCAAAGGCCAACAATGCAAGTGTGATTGCATTGAAAAGTGATAATGGAACAGAGTTCAGAAATGCCATGCTTGAAGCATTCTGCAAAGAGAATGGTATTTCTCAACAATTCTCAGCTCCAAGGACTCCACAACAAAATGGAGTTGTTGAGAGAAAGCATAGAACTCTAATTGAGGCTGCTAGAACAATGTTGCTTGATGCAAAGATGCCTACATGTTTTTGGGCTGAGGCTGTGAGCACTGCATGCTATATCCAGAACAGAACCCTCATCAACAAAAATACTGGAAAGACACCTTACAATTTGATGACTGGAAAGAAGCCTACTCTAAAATATGTTCATACTTTTGGAAGCAAATGCTTTGTACTAAAGGAGAATTCAAAATATGTTTGAAAATTTAATGCAAAGGCATTTGAAGGAATTTTTCTTGGCTACTCTATGGAAAGAATTGCATACAAAGTTTATGTCATCAGTCAAAAGAAAATTATGGAAAGCACAGATGTAACATTTGATGACAGCAAACTACCTGGATTAGAAGAAGCCAATGAGGAAGATAAAGATCCATTAAAGTTTGAAAATCTAGATGATTCTGATGAAGAGATTGAAACTGAAGTTGAAACTGTAGTTCAACAAACTCAAGTGAATGATGATACAAGAGAAGAATTTGTGCCAATCAACAGTGGAGAGACAAGCATCCAAGACACACCTGTGATTAGTGGTAACTTCACAGGGGGAGGAAATGAAAATGAGCATGACTTGGATGATGAAGCAACATCAAGGTTGAGAAATTAGACTGAGCATTCGAGGAAATGGGATAGATCACACACTGTAGAGCAAATTATTGGAGATCCAAATGCAGGAGTGAGGACTAGGAGAGCAACTCAAAATGAGTGTCTCTATGGTTGTTTTCTATCTCAGATTGAGCCTAAGAAACTTGATGATGCACTGTTGGATCCAGATTGGATTATTTCTATGCAAGAGGAGCTGAATCAATTTGAAAAAAAACAAAGTATGGGAACTTGTACCAGCACCAAAGAACAGAACCACTGTTGGAACAAAATGGGTTCTGAAGAATAAGATGGATGAAGATGGTGTAATAGTAAGAAACAAAGCAACGTTGGTTGCAAAAGGATACTCTCAACAGGAAGGCATTGATTATGATGAGACATTTGCCCCTGTTACTAGATTGGAAGCCATCAGAATATTCCTGGCATTTGCTGCCCATTCAAATTTTAAAGTCTATCAAATGGATGTCAAGAGTGCATTTCTGAATGGAGAGTTGGAAGAAGAAGTATATGTGCTACAACCACCTGGCTTTGAGGGTCCACACTTCCCAGAATTTGTCTACAGATTGCTTAAGGCATTGTATGGACTTAAGCAGGCTCCAAGGGCATGGTATGATACTTTATCACAATTTCTCCTTGAAAATCAATTCACTAGAGGCACATTGGACAAGACAATGTTATACAAGAAGCATGGTGATGATATTATCCTAGTTCCGATTTATGTGGATGATATCATATTTGGCTCTATAAATGAGAAGCTGTGTGAGAAATTCTCTAAACTCATGCAGAGCAGATATGAGATGAGTATGATGGGAGAGGTGACATTCTTTCTTGGGTTGCAAGCCAGTCAGAGGAAGGATGGTATCTTTATCAGTCAAACCAAGTACATTAAGGATCTATTGAAGAAGTTTGACTTAGAAGACTGCTCACCTGCAAAGACACCCATGGCCACTGCCACTAAATTAGATGAAGATGCTAAAGGCAAGAAAGTAGATATCTCAGTCTACAAAGGCATGGTTGGTTCTCTACTCTATCTCATTGCATAGGCCAGATATCATGTTTGCTACATGCCTGTGTGCAAGGTTTCAATCAAATCCAAAAGAGTCACATTTGATTGCTATAAAGAGGATCTTTAGATATCTGAAGGGCACTCCAAACTTGGGTCTATAGTATCCTAAGGACACAGGGTTCAATATGGTTTGTTATTCTGATGCTGATTATGCTGGATGCAGAGTGGATAGGAAAAGCACCTCCGGTAGCTGTCAGTTTCTTGGACAAAGGTTAGTCTCTTGGTATATCAAGAAACAACAATCTGTGTCGACTTCCACAGCTGAGGCTGAATACATAGCTGCTGGAAGTTGTTGTGCTCAAGTGCTTTGGATTAGAAATCAATTTAGAGACTATGGACTTGTGTTGGAAAGAATTCCAATCATGTGTGACAACACAAGTGCAATCTCTATAGTTGCCAATCCTGTCAATCATTCTAGAACAAAGCACATTGACATTAGATATCATTTTATCAGAGAACATGCAACTAATGGAACCATTGAGTTGCATTATGTCTTACAGATAAACAACTAGCTGACATATTCACTAAGCCATTAGATGAAGCCACCTTCACAAGGTTGGTTAGTGAGATTGGAATGTTGAATTCTTCAGATTCTGGCTAAGTGAATATATCACCTAGATTGTTGCAGCAGTAAACACTTATTTTATCTAAATGCTCAATATTTTTGAAGTAAGTGTTGGCTGAAATATGATTTATAAATATTTCAATTCTGTTGCATATGCTGAAAAGTCATATTTTGTCAACTTGAAATTTCTATGAAATTTTGAGAAAATCACTATTTAATTTGTTAGAATATTCTTCATTGAATATGTCTGATAAATTTTAAAAGATAGTGAAAATTGAATTTTTATGAGTGAAAAGAATATTTCGATAAGTCAGACTTCTCTAATGATTCACTACTCGACTTCTCTAACAAGTCTTTCTGGAGCAGTTTCGAGTTCTCGAATAGAGCCTTTTTGGAGATATCGAATAGAGGTATGATTGACTTCTCGAATATGGTAATTGAGTTCTCTAATGACTTAGTTCTCGAATACTGTATTTGAGTTCTCGAATCATTTGAAAAGGCTGAATTCTCGCTAAATTTCAACCGTTTTTGGATTTTTTTTCAGAATTTTAAATCACTCATAAAAACATATTTTACCTAATTTAGAACTTATTCTAAGTTAGTTGACTGCCAGCTGTGAGTTATAACCTGCTTGAGTTATCGAATAAGCCTTTTTTGACATATCGAATAGTTGTTTTCTACTTCTCGAATGCCTGACTTGTCGATACAAAACATATATCTAATCGACAATTCAAGTACTTCATACTTATATAGTCCTACATCTATTCGATTCATTTCATTCGATTTCTCAAGCATCTAAACTCCCAAAACCTCTGTAAACCCTAACTTCGAAAGCTTAATTTCTTCTTCAACCTTCGTTCTCTTTCTCTCTCTATAAAAATGGCAAACACTCAACTCACATCCATACCCACTCAAACCAATTTCATTGCAATAACGAATGATGTGGAAGCACCAAATGCAAACTTCAAGTGCTTTGTTCGATGGATGTCTGAGTCATACATCAAGGATGCACTTTTAGCCAACCCAACTCTGTATCTGGACTTACTAGAACAATTTTGGAGGATTGCTACTGTGGAGGTCATCGCTCTTGAGAATGCTATAACCTCATATGTGGTCTACTACAAGATTCAAGGCAAGGATATCACTATCACCACAGCAGACCTGAATAAAGCACTGGACTTACAACAAGAGGAGTATGACCCACTGGCCACAAATGCAGAGTTAGAAGACTTCTTTGATTTTATCAACTACTCAGATAAAATCAATCTTGGAAAGTTGAATAGGAAGTCCTTGAGGAAAGAATGGAGCTATGTCTTTGCTACTCTTCTTCAAGTCTTCACAGCAAGGAAGTCTAGTTTCGACCAAATCAGTGCACCTGTACAGCAAATTGGCTATGCCTTGGCCTATGGGAGAAAAATAGATGTTGGACAGATCATTCTACAGGAGCTATATGGGAGACTTGGTAAGAACTCAGCCAAGAGGGTACTGAAATTTTCTTTCCTCGTTTTATTCAATCTGCACTTAATTTCGTAGATAATAAGTTAATTGAATTGGCTGGAATAGATAAGACTAGAATAGGCTACCCTAGGTCCATGACCAAACTCATTTTTGGTAACTTGGAGACTAGGAATGATGTGGATGTAAGACTCAAAATAACTCCCCATATGGAGAGTCTATTTAGGACTTACCCCCACAACATGCCAATATTTGATTCCAAATCACCGTTAACACAGTCCAAGCAAGTAGGACAAAATGCTAACCCAGGGCTTGCTAACTAATCCCTCTCAACCAAACACTCTACCAAACAGTGAGCCAACTGCATCATCCTCTCAAAAGGGTGATGTTAATAAAAAGAAGAGAAATGAGATAGTTTCTGAACCTTTGAACATATTATCTGAAGCAGTATTGGCTGTAGAATTCGGTATAGAAAGTGAGGAACCTGAGTCACCTTTATAGAGACCAAAGAAGAAGAAATCAAAAACCACCTCTTCAATCACACAAATGGCTGTAGTTGTAAAATCAGGGGCAAACAGTTCACTAGATGTATCCTCTCAACAGGGTGCATCTATAGAATCAAGCATTCTGCCCAATGCACAATCTTGTATGGATTCTGCACAAAGGAGTGATAAGGCTGGTACACCACTGAATGGAGAGCACATCACACTTGAAACTCCCTCTATTTCTCAGGGGGAGTTGCCAAATTCAACTCTAAAAGACACTTCTCTTCCAGAATCTACATCTCAAATTTCTTTGAAGCCTGTAACTCAAGAAATTGAGGAGCAAGGCATTGATCATCAAGAATTCTTCTCTCTTGGTGAGCCAATGGATTCAAGTGACTTACTGCATGACACTTTGCTCACCACCCAGAAACCACATTTAGATGGTGAGGGAATGCAAGCTGGGGCATATCCTGATGACACCATCACAAATACAGAGGATTCACTAGTTTTCACTAGAGACTCTGTGCCTGTGTCAACTACTGTTGTAACTCATCCCACTCCTGTGGAGACAATAGTAGTAGAATCAATCCATCCGATTGCAGAAGTTGCCACTATAACTGAGGAGTCTAGCCTGCCTAGCTCTAGCTCTAACTGAATGTCTCAATGGCTGAAGCATGTGCAACATGACAGTGCTTCAGGATCAGGGTATGTTCCACAACAATTGACGGTTGAAGCTCTTCAAAATTTAATTGTGGATCAGATTCCTGAGTTCACAAAGATTGCTCAAAACCTACTCACTGCAGACATGCCAGAACTAGACTATGAAGCAATTTTGCTCTGTCACAAAGTTGATGTAGAGTTGCAAAAGGTCAAGATAATAGATGATGCTGAGAGAGATGGCAATGTAGATGCCTGGTTGCAAGGAAAGTATGACATTACTCTCAATGAATCACTTCAATACATAAGGGAAGAGTACATCACTTCACTAGGCTCCAATGCCAAATCTCTGACTCCTGGTGAAGTGTATGAGGCTATGAATGACTCTTACAAGGGATTTCTCAAGGCTGCTCACTATCTTGGCAAAGGAGTTAAAACAGAAGTCAATAAAGTTTGTGATGGCATAGCCAAAGAAGTGAGTGAAATCAAGAGAGACTTTGCTGCCAAGTTTCCATCTCTAGATTCTGTCCTCAAAACTATACAAGACTGCAATTCTACCTGCATCAAGATGGACAATGGCTTGGCATTACTTCATGGCACTGTCAGTACTCTAACAGCCAAATTTCAAGCTCTATCTGATCAGACAACTGATGCCAATGCCATGTTGAGGACACTTTTTAAGAATCAATATGGAGATAAGCTGGTGACAGAAGTCCCTGTACATGACATGTCAAAGTTTGAAGTGCAGAGACTCAAGGATCAATCTCTCTCAGGTTTCAAGTGTAACGCCCCCAAATCCGGGGTCAGGGATTTGGTCGTCACACGGAAAACCTTAATAACAAATCAACTGTTTAACCACATTAAACCATCTGTAGCCATTAATAATTGAGTTACAACATTTGAGACCCCAACCACCAAGCATCTTTTAGGTTATAGGGCTAGAAACAAGAATCAACCCCTTACTACTAGTATAACTTCGTTGAGAAGTACACCAGTAACTAATACTATTTTGCGCAAAGTAACATATATATTACACATCAATATACTTACATATAACTTACTCCAGATATAAACTTTCTAGATCATATCGTCTTCATAAGGGCACACTGCCCGCTTCATCTAAGCCATGCAGATTGTAACACCCCCAGATCCAGGGTCAGGGATCTGGTCATTACGATCTCAATATCCATCCATAAAACCAACATAATTTAAATTACAACCTTGTGACCCAAAACAACAACATAAAACACACCCGTTATAGTCCCAGCGATGAAATCAGAGTAACCATCAATATTATTAATCACAAGTTTGAGTTCTTATAACCCAAAGAATTACAATTGTACAATTACATACTCTTTGCCATCCATTAATATATACCATAATATAAATACATTTGATGTTCAAATGCTAACAACTAGCCTACCAGTAGTTGCATCCTCAGCAATGGTAGCTATGACCTTAGCGGTAAACCTCTGACGGCTGACACCTGCTTACGCTGAGTGCGCCTTGCGCGGCCATCTGATCTAGCTGTTGTTGTGATATAGATAAATAAAGAAAGGGTGAGCAATAGCCCACCTAAAAGAATATAATTGAACAGTATTTATATATAACAGTTCAAAATATCTTCGATACCATATGCCATGCATTAACGAACGTAGTACCAATATAAGATATGAGATGAAGTTACAAGGTATCTCAAAAAGGTAATTGTTCCATGGAAATATCTGCTATGTCAAAGATAAGCAAGATATTATCAAATTTTCATAACGGAGGAACTTGCAGGAAGAATATTGCAATTCCAATTCAAACACATTTCAAACATGCAAACAATGATAGTGTTGCAGAAAATTTTCCCAATTTAGAAGATGAACTAATACGGGAGCTTTGCCGCGCCAGGAGCCACAACATTTACGATGATCAGTCACATGTCATGCTCCCCATCATTTGTTCTCTACATGTAGAAGGAAGCACCGACGGATCGCCCGCCCTCTGGAACCCCCCGGCCAACGGTTGGGCCATTGCTGGACCAGCGCCACTCGGCCACTTACGCGTCTCCTAGTTCGAATAACATCCATAACTCTGAAACATAAAGTTCGTCCCCCTTTCCCCAAGTATAGTACTTGTTGATAGGACTCCACAAAGTAGTCGTATCTAATTGGAAAGGAAAATTTCACCAATATTTCCCAAGCTGATGCTTGTTAATGGATATAAACTTGTTCCATCAATCTTACCCCTCGAGCGTTGAGGAGGTAACCAAAAGATTCATATCGATGTTTGAAAGAATCAAGATGTGAGTGACAAGATAGTTTAGCAAGTATATGACCGGGTAGTCAAATAAATAACAGCTCTCAAGTGAGGTCCCCTTATATATTTTTGGAGGTTTGAGCGATTATTTAAATCTTCTTATAAGATAGATTTAAATGAAAATAGAGTTTTGGGAACCTCCCCTTGATAAAATAGTCATAAAAGACTCCGAAATATTTTACATAATATCTGAAGGTGAAGGATAATCTTTGAATAATATAATTCATTATAAAAAGAACTTAAAAGAATTTAAATAAATATTCCACGAATATTTATTAAATCAATAATAATGAAGGAATATGATTAAATCATAATATTGTTCGTAAGTAATCCTCGAACGAATATATAGAATTATTTACTAATTAACTCTCTTCTTTAAATGAATATTCAAAATAATATTCATTAATTAAATAAACTTAAATAAATGTTTAAAATAATATTCACTAAATAAATCAAACCTTAAATGAATATTTGAAAATAATATTCATTTAATAAATAATATTCTAAATAAATATCCAAATAATATTCTTTTAGTATTCAAACTTTAAAGGAATATTCGAAGCAATATTCCTTAAGTAAATAGAACTTCCAATGGATATTTTAAAATAATATTCATCAAGTACATAAAATCCTAAATGAATATTCAAAATAATATTCATTTAATAAATAAATTCCAAAAGAATAATCAATTGATATTCATTAAACAAATAATATTCTAAATGAATATCCAAATAATATTCATTTAATAAATAATATTCTAAATAAATATCCAAATGATATTCATTCAGTAATCAAAACCTTAATATTCGAAATAATATTCCTTGAGTAATTAGAACTTCCATAGAATACTTTTGAAATACTATTTATCAATTACATAAAACTTAAATGAATATCCGAAAGTGATATTCATTTAATGAATAAAATTCCAATGAATATCAAAGTAATTATTCATTAATAATCAAACTCTAATGAATATTCAAAAATAATATTCATTAATATTTCTCGACTGAAATAATACTCAAATAACATTTCTCGAAAGATTTCCAAGTATTTTATACTTTTATGGAAATATAAATAATGTTTAATAATAACATTCCTCAAAATGAATACTACTGATCTGTCGTTGGAATCCCTCCGGGTTTCCACGACTATCTATATAACACAAAATACCGACTCCCGGTCTCATATTTAAAGAATAAATATCATACGCCCTTCACTAAGGGTCCTAGCAAAACAATCCTGCTTATAACTGATAATCCATATCTAGTCTATAAGCCAATATCAATTCAGGGAACAAGTATTCCAATATACTTTGAAAACAACATGCATGCTATGGCATATGTATAACAACAATCATATATATTATCACAACAACAGTTCCAAGGTATTGGAAACTTGCCTGACAATCCTGTAGGGGTAGTGTGCCTCGTGTCAATCCGGTGATCTATAAATAGTCACAATAATCGAGGTCAATCACTTAACACTTTTTAAAAGGCTAAGTATAACTTACTTAAGTCGAAACACGTTTTCGAGTTATCTCGTTAAACACCTTTTAGTGCAATTCTCTTTATTCTCGCTATGACCCGTCATTCGCTCGCTACTAAGACACGTCGTCATACTTACACTTTGTATATACTTAAGTCATGTAAGTTTTAAGGTCGGTCATTTACGAACCAAGATTATACCTCGAGATTTATCGCTCGTTTTCTAAGTCATTTACCAAAGTCATAACCAAGTATGCTTCTAGGGGTTCGTTCGCGTTTAACCTTGATTCGAACATTTTTATAAAATCGGAAAATGATCCATTCGACATGTGGTCTTCTCCAACACCTTCCTTTTTATCTCTATTATTTAATTATCCAGATTCGCCACTGATTTCATAGTATTAAAGGATCCAATTTCAGTTACGAACTTTCGATTACGATTTCGAACCACTTTTACGAATTTAATCATAATTCCTAAACCGTAAGTCTGTTTGTTTCGATTCTTGCGCTAAAACGATCTATGACTCGAGATCTACAAGTTCATGTCAGGTCCTCAACCTTGTAAGAAACTTACAGTTTCGGACATGCTCTGTTTTTAACACCTATGTAAATTTCGACATTACGACGGCTTAAAAACGAATAATCCAATTTTCAAACAACCCAAATAATCATTCAACCAACAACCAACACTCATGGACACTATTTATCATCTTCCTCACTGTCTCAACAGGTCTTGGAGCCACAAAATATATTTTAACATTTTTATAACACCCACATAACATACACGCTCTAAATCATGCATACAAGCCATAAACACCATCAAATCTCATATAAAACTCAAAGGTGGGTTAAGGGTTTACCTTCTTGGAAGCTCTAGAAACACTATCAAGTGTTTATAAACACTTAACAAACCTTAGATAGGGTTTATATAGCTTAATCCTTAAGAACAAAACAAGAAAACTAGTTAATCACTTCGGAGTTACTATTCATCAGTCCAAAGAAATGCAAAAACGAGGTCCTTACCTTGCTTTTCTGGATGAGGGTCCTAAAGAAGAATTGTAGAGAATCTAACAAGATTTCCAAAAAGCTAAAGAACACCAAATTTCATTGAGTAGTGAAGGAGATATGGCCATTTTAAAATCTGTCCAGAAACTGTCAAGCATCAGGACAGTTTGCTTCTTCAACTTGGGGAGGTAATTTGCCTAGGCTATACTACTTGGATTGCTATGAAATTTTGAACGAACCTTGCCCATGGAGTGGAGAATCTATGGTTAAAATTTGGTGATTTTATCATGGATAGAAATGGAGATATGAATTTTTCTTTGAGCTTGGTTTTGCTAAGCAGTTTTGGGAGAGATGGTGTTTCTTGCTCTTGGTTTTGCTTTATGAACAAATATCTTCTAATTCATGTATTATTGCTACATTACTTGGATGCATCATCTCTTTTTGTGTTGTTTGATTCTCATTGGTCCATGTGTTGCCCATCCATTGGTACACTTGTTGGCACCACATTATGCATACCCCTTTTTGTTAAAGTGCAACTACACCATTTGCTTGTTAGTTGACTTTCATGTAAGTCCTTATAGTTCATTATTCTCCCACCAATTTGCATATGCTCATCTCTTGGTTCTCTGTTTGTTTCTTTGTCCGGTTATTGCTCAATTCCATTGATCGTTCGGAGGAATATCTCAAGGATTTCTAGTTAAGGTTTTACCGGAAACCTTCTTAATATTAATACTATCATTCTCAATCCTCCTTTATAATTCTTGAATTTAAATTCCTTAATTTCTCTTAATAAATCCTTATGTCTTTCAGTGTCTATGAAATTCTCGGAGAAAATAAAGGTGCTATTTTTCTGAATCCGACAGCTTTTACATATACTTATTTTCCCCTTGGATCACTAATACAATCTAAGAAATTCATTCCGGGTACTTCTATATAGTGTCGTCTAATAATATTCTTATTTCCACCAAAAACACTATTCATTATTTATTCCATCTTTATTCCTTATATTTATAAAAATGTCCTTGTTCTCTTTCGGGCATTCCTTAATCCTTTCACGGAACCACTGGACTACTAACAGATATCGATTTGGATGTCATGAGAATATTTCCTCTACTTGGAATTTCCATATCTTATCTTTCTAGGATATAGAATATTCTAATCTAGGTTGTCCACCCATTACATTTTTCGTGACATATAATCATTTAAATCTATACCCAGTCACATTCATTGTTAATACCTTGAAGTCGGAGTCACTGTTCATTCTTTCATCAATATATAAAAAGTTTTAATTCTACCAAAAATTCAGGTTCTTACAGTCTCCCCTCCTTAAAAGGATTCCGTCCCGGAATCAGATAGAAGACAATTGGGGTACTTGTTGGTTATTTCACTTTCCAGTTTCGTAGTCAATCCTTTATCAATCCCAATCCTTATTCAGCACATCTTACTAGTGCTACATTACATCCTTTATCCTTTTTCATTAATCTTCGCTACTTTTCGTACAACACACTATCCGTGTCATGCTCTTACCTAGTCATATACTATTTTCCTTATTGGTATCGGTAGTGACTCTGGTATCACTATCGTGCTGCAAATTCGGAGATAACCTCACTCGTAATTACGCATTTCCTAATCGCTTTAATCTTCGCAATCTCGATCAATATATAGAATTAGAGAAATTTGTTGAGAGATCACTATGATCAATGAACATTTGTCCTATTGCATAGTTAGTACAGAAGGTGGCCAGCCTTTAGTACTTGACAAGCAATTTAGACAAGCTATGGTATTCCACTTAGACTCCTATCACATAGACAGGTAGTCACGTAGCAATACATCCCCTCCTTAAAGGGTTGTTCTTCTCAATTTAAAAGAAGATAAATAAGGGAGAAGAAAAGGAAAGAATTTCAAAGAATTATATAAGAAAATTTTCATGATTGTCAAAAATATCATACTTAGAATTTACCTCTGAACTATAGAGGTTTATTAGAGACGAAAAATAATCGTATTCGTATCAAATACTACTTTATCGTAATCTCACATACCACATGTCCTTGCTGCTCTGTCCATCATTCTATGGACCTATACTCTTGTTCGATATTAGCATCACTTACTTTTGGAAAATCCTTCAACCTCTCTGGTTAAAATCTTGGATTTCTCGCTTGACATTATTATTACTGGCATTTCACGCCACGACACTGGCCATTTCATATTCATAATTCTAACACCATCAGGTTGTCATTCCGAGAGCTCGTTAGGAAAACCCATTCATCAATCCATTCATAACATTCCTTGCTTCACATTCCATAATTATTTCCCAATCTTTTCTTTATCAATCACATCCTTCGTATTATCTAATTCTTATTTACTTCTGTTGTTTACCTCCACCGTCATCTCAGGGTTGAGACACTCGTCACCTTTACTCAATACGTGTTACACGTTTGGGGCCAAATTTTCCTTTGTTCAACCATCTAGATTTCATTTTTTCATTCCATGAGTCTCTTTATTACTCAATCAATCTATTCCATATTTCCTCGAATTTTCCAAACTTAAAAGGAGTCAATTTGTATGTCATTTATGCTCCTAATTCCAACTTTCTGCTTTGGCCAATACCCTTGCCCTGTCAATTCCATACTTTTCTCGCTTCATTATTGGAGCTTCTCATGAGTCCTATCTGACTCTCTTATTGATTTTCAATTCTATTTCCATCTCTATCAGTCACTTGTCTTCATTTCTACTATCATCATTCTATGAACCATCATAGTCGGATCATTTATTACAAATATCCCTTCGTCTCCAAAATTAAACCATCCGAAATTGACCTGGACGATTTCTCTAACTTAGATTCAATTCGACATTTCCGCAGTCGTTAACACTTAATTTCTCAGAAGGGTCATCATTGCTTATCATTTACGCAGCGTTTTTAATAGCTAAACATACAGGTTTCATAATTGTCAATCCAAGATCCTCTAGGAAAGCAAAATAATCACTATTCCCTATCCATAAGGAACGCTTCCTGAACTTGATGTAGATATTACATGAAGCAGATAAAATTGCAGAAGAGCTTCAAGCATCGTAGCTATGCCAAGTTGACGAAATTATCAATCATATATCTTCAGTAGAAGACTGGAAGCTAACGGTTTACTTAGTCAATTTCGTACCAGGTCCTGGTTTACCTCAACATAGGACCTCCTAACGCAGGTAATATGCTTAAGACGACATCAGGAATCGAATCTTTACTTAAACTACTCTTATGGTTGATTCTTGCACAATCATTAGAGGGAATGTAAATTCCTCCACCATATTCTGACCTTCAAAGTCCTTCTCAATACCATTTTGTTTCTTTGGTATGAGCATTCATAATTACTCCTCAATACTTAAAGTGTCGGCCACCTCATTGGCCTTTCCTGATAATAATTTCTTGCAATCAATGTTTTCTTGATCTATTCAACTCAACTTTTTCTACCTTATTCCCATCACTGTTGGGTGAAAGTATTCTTCCTTAAATTCTGCTGAAGGAAAAATATCCATCAGTCTTTTTCCATAAGTTACTGCTTTAATCCTTAAATGTGACTTTTATCCCGGCTAATATCCTCATCAGGTCTAAGATATCTTTTGTCTCAGGTCTTTCTTGCTTTAAAATAATCTCAAACTTATTGGTTCAATCCATACCTTCTCATGGTTTCTTACATGCCTCATCCGGTAACATCATTATTATGTCATACATTCTCTACCAAACTTCCATTTTGAAACTCAGAGTATTACCTTTTTCCTTATAAGGTTTCTTAGGTCATCCTCATCATTCTTCCTGTATTTTCTAGATACAGGGTGTATCAAACATCATTAATCAATTCTATAACAATTCTGTCTAAGTACTTTTCGAGACTCCTTTCCACAAATCCTTACAGGTTGTTGACACCTTGGTCGATTCACTTATATCATCTGATTTCACAATGTCTTTATTAGGGGTGATGCTATCCTTTGTGCATCCCCCAGGGTTCGTCTTAATATATGGACATTCTATCCTCAATTCTATTTTCAAGGAATACTTACATCCTTTAATTGGGAATCTAATCATATATCCTTAATAAGGGTCTCTTTTCAACCATTCCCATCTTGATAATCTATAGGTAGCTTAATGCTAACCTCTTCTTATGAATGTCGGTCTACATGACCTTCCAAAAGACAAAATATGTCTATCTGCTCTTTCTTACAGGAGTTGGTAATGGTAGCAAGGATGTTCTGGAAGATATTGGTCGTGTTCAACGTGAATCTCTTAGTGACTAATGCTCCTTTTGAGGACACTAAGTTTCAGATAACATTTATGCATCATCCTGCACCATCTTTGACAATCTTCGTAACTCTTCATTGGTCACTCTCCTCAATCCTAATACGTCCATGGTATATATAAAATCCATCATCCTGCATTTCAATTCATTTTATATCAAAAGCCTCGCGGTTGGCACTTGATTAGAAGCACCCCGCTTTGTCCTTACATTGCTGGTTCAGTCACTTGATAATCCTTAGTGACTTGGCACCAACTGGCCATGCTAAAATATGTGAGTTTAGGGGTCGGCTAATAGCATTACTTTTCTAACAATTGTTGGCATAGTGCGTTCTACTTTGATACCTTTTGATCTTTTCAAAACTTTACTCCATATAAGTCTCAATCGACTTCTCGGTACTGTCTCCGGTCACCTTTCCTTTGCTTTTATTCTTTCAGGTACTCTTATCAACTTCACGTTCCACAAAAGCTTAACATTTCTGGCATAACAACCTTTTCATTTAAGTCAATCCCGAAATTTCTTAGTCCGGCTTGTTTCTTAATTACATTTCCCTTTTTCCGTCCAATCTCAACTTCATAATTTTGTCTCTATAATCAATCGTAATAATTGGGGTCTATCCACCAGCCCGTATAGCGGCTACCTTACCCAATCCATAGGGTTCGCCCCAGTTTCTATTCTCTTTGGTGACGTATTCAGATAATCAGAAAGACAAGGTTTGCCAAATTTTGTCAAATTCCTTTCCAGGATTAAGGAAATTTCAGGCAATCTATCCACCCACTGGTGATACTAAGAAGATCCATTTCGATACCCGAAGAATATTTCTAGGAACATCCAAGCGGGTGGAACCATAAACAGTTATATTAGGAAATGATTGACATTAACCTGGGAGTTTAATCATTGAAAAGAAACCAAATATATATACCTCCCCTAGAAGGGAAATCAAAATTCCCAAACTGAAACAGGCCATATTTTCCCGGTACATATTCGTCCTAATAGTCGATGCTTCTAAATGCCAGTCTACCTAACAACTAGTCTCAGAAGGAACACTACTGTCGAAATTAGTCATTACACAAAATTTGCACTATCAAGGCTATCCGAATCTGGTGAACTGTGTTGTCCGTATACATCCGCAATCACCCTACCGTGTTGCACAAGCACAGCACCTAAACCTGCACGAGGTGCATCCTAATAAATTTCCAAAAATTTTCCTTCCTCCATTATATCACGCCAATGCTGGGTCGTCACCAATTTTATCTTTAGCTCCATGGAGATTTCTCCCCATTTATCTTGTACATTCAAACTTCTAGTCTTACAATTAAGTCGGGTTATGGGACTACACTCTTTGTAAAGTCCTGAGCAAATCTTGGGTAATACCTCGTGAATCTTATGAAAATTCTTTACCTTTGCCAGTGTGGTTGGCCAATCTCCATTTAAAACTGTCTTTAACTTGGTGGGGTCGATCAATCACTACTTCCTATTGATCATATGTCCTATTGTCTGGACTTCATTTTGCCAAAACTCTTACTTCAAGAACATGGCCTACACCTGTTCATTCAGGTTTCATTTAAAAGCATTCTCAATTTCAAATCAACCACTACTTGTCTTACCTAATCCATTTATGATTCAGTGTCAGAATAAACTTAATGTAACTACCATAATCCATTCAAGGAAAAGAAGGAATTTAATATTCCTTTGAATCACATGCATCTAATGTTTCTGGTTCATCATTCCACTGAATTGAACTAGACTTATACTTGGTTCCTAACGATAGCTTATTACTAGTTTATCACAAACTCACTGGCCTTCTCCTCTTGTTGGTTCTGAGATCATTGTCTCGCTTACTACTTCCTTTTATACTTTATCCAATCATGCCATCACCTTCCAATGTCTTTATTTTCTAAGTTGATCCATTCATAAAATGGACATTTCCTTGAGCCAACCACCTCATTAATCTCAGTTTGACTTTATAAATTATAACTTATGAAATCTGCCTTCTCATGGTGAATTACCATTAACAATATTCACACTAATCCATTTATCACATGATAGGACACTTGCTACCTCTATCTTAACTGCTCCTGGAGACTCTGCTCCTTGTCCTCTATTGTTGTCTTTGATAATCATGTACCACTCTAACTCTTTTCTCATTAATCTAAAGGTCTCTAAGGATATTTATCTATCCCCATATAAGATCTCAAGTAATTCCTCAAATCCATCTTACCTGCTGGTACTTCATCTAGCAGTCCAGCTATGAATCCAATACGCATCTTTACTTCTCTTAATAATATCTCAGTTCTTTACGCTCACTTTTCTGAGCACTATACCTTAACTCTTACAGTCTCTCTGGCTGTAGCCCTCATTTCCTTAAGTGTAAACTCCTTATACTTATCAATATTCTCCTCCTCTGCTGGAACCTCTTCCGGGTCCTCAGTAGGGTACTCCATCGAATCAACAAGCCGATCACCAGCATATAATAAAGCATCACCGTGCTGCTGATCGTACGCCTCAAGGTCTGCCGCCTTACAAGTCGACACGAGAATGAGCTAAATTACTACCATGATACTTAAGAGTTCCCATAAGGGTTTTATATGTCTGTACTACCATAAGTAGTCCGACTATGAACTTGGCAAGAGTTCTTATTATATTACTGAATTTATTGTTTTAATGTCGCATCATCTCTGGGATATATAACGCTCTCTCTGATACCATTTCTGTAACACCCCCAGATCCAGGGTCAGGGATCTGGTCATTACGATCTCAATATCCATCCATAAAACCAACATAATTTAAATTACAACCTTGTGACCCAAAACAACAACATAAAACACACCCGTTATAGTCCCAGCGATGAAATCAGAGTAACCATCAATATTATTAATCACAAGTTTGAGTTCTTATAACCCAAAGAATTACAATTGTACAATTACATACTCTTTGCCATCCATTAATATATACCATAATATAAATACATTTGATGTTCAAATGCTAACAACTAGCCTACCAGTAGTTGCATCCTCAGCAATGGTAGCTATGACCTTAGCGGTAAACCTCTGACGGCTGACACCTGCTTACGCTGAGTGCGCCTTGCGCGGCCATCTGATCTAGCTGTTGTTGTGATATAGATAAATAAAGAAAGGGTGAGCAATAGCCCACCTAAAAGAATATAATTGAACAGTATTTATATATAACAGTTCAAAATATCTTCGATACCATATGCCATGCATTAACGAACGTAGTACCAATATAAGATATGATATGAAGTTACAAGGTATCTCAAAAAGGTAATTGTTCCATGGAAATATCTGCTATGTCAAAGATAAGCAAGATATTATCAAATTTTCATAACGGAGGAACTTGCAGGAAGAATATTGCAATTCCCATTCAAACACATTTCAAACATGCAAACAATGATAGTGTTGCAGAAAATTTCCCCAATTTGGAAGATGAACTAATACGGGAGCTTTACCGCGCCAGGAGCCACAACATTTACGATGATCAGTCGCATGTCATGCTCCCCATCATTTGTTCTCTACATGTAGAAGGAAGCACCGACGGATCGCCCGCCCTCTGGAACCCCCCGGCCAACGGTTGGGCCATTGCTGGACCGGCGCCACTCGGCCACTTACGCGTCTCCTAGTTCGAATAACATCCATAACTCTGAAACATAAAGTTCGTCCCCCTTTCCCCAAGTATAGTACTTGTTGATAGGACTCCACAAAGTAGTCGTATCTAATTGGAAAGGAAAATTTCACCAATATTTCCCAAGCTGATGCTTGTTAATGGATATAAACTTGTTCCATCAATCTTACCCCTCGAGCGTTGAGGAGGTAACCAAAAGATTCATATCGATGTTTGAAAGAATCAAGATGTGAGTGACAAGATAGTTTAGCAAGTATATGACCGGGTAGTCAAATAAATAACAGCTCTCAAGTGAGGTCCCCTTATATATTTTTGGAGGTTTGAGCGATTATTTAAATCTTCTTATAAGATAGATTTAAATGAAAATAGAGTTTTGGGAACCTCCCCTTGATAAAATAGTCATAAAAGACTCCGAAATATTTTACATAATATCTGAAGGTGAAGGATAATCTTTGAATAATATAATTCATTATAAAAAGAACTTAAAAGAATTTAAATAAATATTCCACGAATATTTATTAAATCAATAATAATGAAGGAATATGATTAAATCATAATATTGTTCGTAAGTAATCCTCGAACGAATATATAGAATTATTTACTAATTAACTCTCTTCTTTAAATGAATATTCAAAATAATATTCATTAATTAAATAAACTTAAATAAATGTTTAAAATAATATTCACTAAATAAATCAAACCTTAAATGAATATTTGAAAATAATATTCATTTAATAAATAATATTCTAAATAAATATCCAAATAATATTCTTTTAGTATTCAAACTTTAAAGGAATATTCGAAGCAATATTCCTTAAGTAAATAGAACTTCCAATGGATATTTTAAAATAATATTCATCAAGTACATAAAATCCTAAATGAATATTCAAAATAATATTCATTTAATAAATAAATTCCAAAAGAATATTCAATTGATATTCATTAAACAAATAATATTCTAAATGAATATCCAAATAATATTCATTTAATAAATAATATTCTAAATAAATATCCAAATGATATTCATTTAGTAATCAAAACCTTAATATTCGAAATAATCTTCCTTGAGTAATTAGGACTTCCATAGAATACTTTTGAAATACTATTTATCAATTACATAAAACTTAAATGAATATCCGAAAGTGATATTCATTTAATGAATAAAATTCCAATGAATATCAAAGTAATTATTCATTAATAATCAAACTCTAATGAATATTCAAAAATAATATTCATTAATATTTCTCGACTGAAATAATACTCAAATAACATTTCTCGAAAGATTTCCAAGTATTTTATACTTTTATGGAAATATAAATAATGTTTAATAATAACATTCCTCAAAATGAATACTACTGATCTGTCGCTGGAATCCCTCCGGGTTTCCACGACTATCTATATAACACAAAATACCGACTCCCGGTCTCATATTTAAAGAATAAATATCATACGCCCTTCACTAAGGGTCCTAGCAAAACAATCCTGCTTATAACTGATAATCCATATCTAGTCTATAAGCCAATATCAATTCAGGGAACAAGTATTCCAATATACTTTGAAAACAACATGCATGCTATGGCATATGTATAACAACAATCATATATATTATCACAACAACAGTTCCAAGGTATTGGAAACTTGCCTGACAATCCTGTAGGGGTAGTGTGCCTCGTGTCAATCCGGTGATCTATAAATAGTCACAATAATCGAGGTCAATCACTTAACACTTTTTAAAAGGCTAAGTATAACTTACTTAAGTCGAAACACGTTTTCGAGTTATCTCGTTAAACACCTTTTAGTGCAATTCTCTTTATTCTCGCTATGACCCGTCATTCGCTCGCTACTAAGACACGTCGTCATACTTACACTTTGTATATACTTAAGTCATGTAAGTTTTAAGGTCGGTCATTTATGAACCAAGATTATACCTCGAGATTTATCGCTCGTTTTCTAAGTCATTTACCAAAGTCATAACCAAGTATGCTTCTAGGGGTTCGTTCGCGTTTAACCTTGATTCGAACATTTTTATAAAATCGGAAAATGATCCATTCGACAAGTGGTCTTCTCCAACACCTTCCTTTTTATCTCTATTATTTAATTATCCAGATTCGCCACTGATTTCATAGTATTAAAGGATCCAATTTCAGTTACGAACTTTCGATTATGATTTCGAACCACTTTTACGAATTTAATCATAATTCCTAAACCATAAGTCTGTTTGTTTCGATTCTTGCGCTAAAACGATCTATGACTCGAGATCTACAAGTTCATGTCAGGTCCTCAACCTTGTAAGAAATTTACAGTTTCGGACATGCTCTGTTTTTAACACCTATGTAAATTTCGACATTACGACGGCTTAAAAACGAATAATCCAATTTTCAAACAACCCAAATAATCATTCAACCAACAACCAACACTCATGGACACTATTTATCATCTTCCTCACTGTCTCAACAGGTCTTGGAGCCACAAAATATATTTTAACATTTTTATAACACCCACATAACATACACGCTCTAAATCATGCATACAAGCCATAAACACCATCAAATCTCATATAAAACTCAAAGGTGGGTTAAGGGTTTACCTTCTTGGAAGCTCTAGAAACACTATCAAGTGTTTATAAACACTTAACAAGCCTTAGATAGGGTTTATATAGCTTAATCCTTAAGAACAAAACAAGAAAACTAGTTAATCACTTCGGAGTTACTATTCATCAGTCCAAAGAAATGCAAAAACGAGGTCCTTACCTTGCTTTTCTGGATGAGGGTCCTAAAGAAGAATTGTAGAGAATCTAACAAGATTTCCAAAAAGCTAAAGAACACCAAATTTCATTGAGTAGTGAAGGAGATATGGCCATTTTAAAATCTGTCCAGAAACTGTCAAGCATCAGGACAGTTTGCTTCTTCAACTTGGGGAGGTAATTTGCCTAGGCTATACTACTTGGATTGCTATGAAATTTTTAACGAACCTTGCCCATGGAGTGGAGAAGCTATGGTTAAAATTTGGTGATTTTATCATGGATAAAAATGGAGATATGAATTTTTCTTTGAGCTTGGTTTTGCTAAGCAGTTTTGGGAGAGATGGTGTTTCTTGCTCTTGGTTTTGCTTTATGAACAAATATCTTCTAATTCATGTATTATTGCTACATTACTTGGATGCATCATCTCTTTTTGTGTTGTTTGATTCTCATTGGTCCATGTGTTGCCCATCCATTGGTACACTTGTTGGCACCACATTATGCATACCCCTTTTTGTTAAAGTGCAACTACACCATTTGCTTGTTAGTTGACTTTCATGTAAGTCCTTATAGTTCATTATTCTCCCACCAATTTGCATATGCTCATCTCTTGGTTCTCTGTTTGTTTCTTTGTCCGGTTATTGCTCAATTCCATTGATCGTTCGGAGGAATATCTCAAGGATTTCTAGTTAAGGTTTTACCGGAAACCTTCTTAATATTAATACTATCATTCTCAATCCTCCTTTATAATTCTTGAATTTAAATTCCTTAATTTCTCTTAATAAATCCTTATGTCTTTCAGTGTCTATGAAATTCTCGGAGAAAATAAAGGTGCTATTTTTCTGAATCCGACAGCTTTTACATATACTTATTTTCCCCTTGGATCACTAATACAATCTAAGAAATTCATTCCGGGTACTTCTATATAGTGTCGTCTAATAATATTCTTATTTCCACCAAAAACACTATTCATGATTTATTCCATCTTTATTCCTTATATTTATAAAAATGTCCTTGTTCTCTTTCGGGCATTCCTTAATCCTTTCACGGAACCACTGGACTACTAACAGATATCGATTTGGATGTCATGAGAATATTTCCTCTACTTGGAATTTCCATATCTTATCTTTCTAGGATATAGAATATTCTAATCTAGGTTGTCCACCCATTGCATTTTTCGTGACATATAATCATTTAAATCTATACCCAGTCACATTCATTGTTAATACCTTGAAGTCGGAGTCACTGTTCATTCTTTCATCAATATATAAAAAGTTTTAATTCTACCAAAAATTCAGGTTCTTACACAGATAACCTCATCCGGCTACCTTCCACTGAAAAGTTAATATTTGAAAACAAGCAAGTATGAGCGAAAGAATTGCTCAGCAAGTTATTACTAGAGTTTAACAAAATATCCCATCAGGTGCATGGGTTTCCAACATTCAACCGATACCTAATATCATTCTTGAACATTTATAACCACGAAATTCTATAGGGAAAGTATAATGTTTGAAAATAATATCAACTGAACAATGTACCAATATAATATAAAAGGTATCGTTACAAGGTAATTAAATAGCCGCATCTTGTTTGCGTAGTAATACACCAACATAAACTTGCTGGTTATTCAATATGAAATCACTTACTTATTGATAATATAATATCAGTTCTCTTCTATAACAAGATAACATTCACTACATCATCTAGTATAATACCTCAAGGTAATATAACATTTAAAATCAAGCTCTCAATATAATCCTTCCATTTTCTTTTAATCAACAATTATATATAAAAGTAATATAAAATCAGTTTCTCTTCTTAAATAATATAACAATCAATATACCAGTTCAGTGTAATATTTCAAGATAATATGAATACTTGAACAAATCTCTCACTATCATCTTCTCATTTCCTTCTTATGCAACAATTATATATTTTAATATAAAATCAGTTTCTCTTCATCTATAACAATAATTCCATCGTTTCATATCATTTTCCCTTTTCAGTATACCAATCTGACTTTATCGTCGATTCTTTATTCAAAAATTTTGGGGGTTTTCAATCTGACTCTACCGGTAGAAGGAATGAAGGCCACCTGCTAACATCCTCCCTTGGCATCTTCGTGCCGAATCATATAATGAATGCTAGACTATGTCGCACACAGCCCTGACACAGCCTCTTACGCAAGTTTGTTGCTGATCCCCCCTTTTTATAAAATCATTATTCCATTTATCAACACCATTTCACATTTTTCCACTTTTTCGTTTCCATTCGCATTTCACCTTTCCATTTTCATATCCGTATTATAATCATTTGAAAACATATATACAGGTATATCAATTCAAGACATACATTCATTTCACTATGAAATTCCTTAAATAACCTTTTAACAATATTTAATCACCCTTAGAACACTTAGAATATCTAAAGAATAACTATTCAATAATCCCTTTTAAATGAATATTATAATTAATATTCATTGAATTAAATAACCATTAAAATAACATTTATCATTTTCATTCCAGACATTTTTAACCAAAAATGTCTCCTTTATAACCATCGAAATATTTTTATTATTCCGGAACAAAGCGATTGTAAGAAAACGTTTTAAAAATAATATTCATCTAATTAAATAAATTTAATTCGACGAATAAGGTTTATTTAATCAGTAGATACTTCAAGAGGTATCTACTAATTAAATAAACACTAGTTTGTTGGTGATGTTGCCATTAGGTTAATTATTGCGAAATTCTTTCTAAAAACTTTGTCCGGGTTTTCGAAAATATACATTTCAAGATAACCCTTTCCACTTTTCCATTCATATATCCATACATTTAAATTACACCAACTAAAATACTTTACATGTAAGTCCCTTTAAAGAAAATCTGTAAATATTAACCCTTGTCCCCTTATATAACAAATATTTATTAATAACGTCTGAAACAGTTTACAACTCATACATCCCCAATTTACACATAATTGTAATATTATAAAATAACTTTAGATAACAACTGATACCATAATATCATAAAAATAACCATAATAACAACTGATACCATTCCTTCCCATATCACTTTACTCTTTATATCATATCACTCTCTCTAGCTCACATATATTTCCAGTCAAAAACCATTTTACTCAGAAGTAAACAATTTATCAAGAATAAAGATATAAGAAATCGTGCAAATATGGACTGAAGTCTTATTCCACACATTTCATATATTTCAAAATAAATATACTTTGAACGATAGAGTATGTATAATAAACTTGCCTCTGGTCCTTAGCACCAAACGGAACACCGCGAATAAATCCTTGGCGTTTCGCCCAAGCAGTTCCATGAACTTTACACGACGCCTCGATCCTTCCTTTTTGATACACGTTGCTCCACTTGATCACGCCCTAATGGTACTGTAATTGTTACGAGTACGCGTCAGTCCAACCTCGTATCTCGAGTAGACCCAACTCAGAATTACCACTAAGTCACCTAAAGTCGTACTATAGTTGTTATCCCTATAACTGACTACTCAAATACCAATTAATGCACATAACACATTTAGTCAACTTCACTTAACATATACAATTATAATACTAGTGTCATTCTATGACAAAACTAAGTTTATAAATAATCCTCAAAACGCATTTAATCCCCGAAACACATAAATCCTTGAATTAAATCACTTAGCACATAAATCCTCGAGACAACAATTACCCTCGAATTAATTCACTTAACACATATACACATAAACAGTTAACACCCAAATCATACCTTTAAACCCTTGAAATCAAATAAGTTAAATAAATTAAAATGCAGGGGATTTTTAGAAAATTTCGGCATGTAGTATTCGTTTATCGAACTATGGGCACAGCCCCTCCAAAGCAATTCAACCCTGTTTTTCAATTCAACCAATCCAAGGAAAATCAAGTTGCCTCAATTGCAACAACATAAAAGTAAACAAGTACAGAAAGTACCCGCCAAGACATGCGGCACCTAGCACATAAGGAAAAGTATCCGCCCAGACATGCGGCACCTAGCACATAAAGAAAAGTAAACTAAGTTTATCCACATGTAAGTCAACACCATGTAGTTGACAAATATGACTTCTAACAATTACTACGACCCGACTTATACCATTTAGCACATAGACATTTACCGATAAGCCAACTCTTATAACTATACCTCATATGACAATAACAATTAGCACTTAGCACTTAACAATTTAAAAATTACAATTTGGAAACTAACAATTAGCAATTAGCATTAAACATTTAGCAATCACTAAACTCAACAATTACGATTAATCACAAATATAGACTCTCCGAATAAAATACGGAAATCCCGATAATATTCACAATCCACCATATTAATCTAATTACGAAAATTAGCATATTAACTTACAATTTAAATCCAACTTAATTACCACAATAATCTCACCATTTAACTAATTAAATTACCACAATTTACAACTAATTAAATTCAACAATAAACTAACTAAATGCGATAATTAAATACATAATTTAAAAATATAAAAATTTATACCATTCGGTTTCCGATTCAACCCGCAAAAATCCATCTCTCTCCCTTCTCTTCTCTCTCTCTCTCCCTCTCTCTCTCTCTCTCCCTCTCTCTCTCTCTCTCTCTCTCCACTACCCCTCACATGGCAGCCTCCCCCTTCCCTTCCACCTGCGGCCGCGCACCCCCACCACCGTGCAACACCGCCGCCGCTGCTACACCACCGCGCGCGCGGCCTCTCCTCCCCTCCTTCGTTCGTCATCTCCCACGACCCATACAAACACACACACGCGATTAACATACACACACACTAGCACACACTTACACACGTATATATGTATGTATATATCACTCTAATTGTTTTAATTCCAAACCCCCAATTTCAATTACAAACCATAATTTCTCCCCTCTTTCCACTTTCTCTCTCCCCGATTTACAATCTGTGGTGTTTTTGTGTGTTTTGTGTTATTAGGCTTGGCCCAACATACTTATACTACTACAAAATAATAACCCACTTCTAATTTAAACCCGCAAAAGTAATACTCGGATAAAAATAATATTTTTGGGTTAATAAATCCAATTTGTAAAAATAACTTTCTAGCATAATTAAATACTAGAATATTTTTAAAGACTTTTGGAGAAAGAATTAGAATTAAATCTAAATTTTCTGAATTGATATGCATTTTACAAATCATTAATAATCTATAAAAACAATTCTTAAAATAATAATTGTGATCCATAAATCACAATTTACAAGGCTTTATAAAATACTACAAATACTATTGATTTAGTAAAACCTCGAATTCTCGATTTTATACAATAATCGAGTAAATTCTGCAAATCTTCAAATAATTAAAATAATCATTTTTCTAAGAATTTTAAAATCTCTAAATTACTCAGTAATTTAAAATAAAATCTTTACTAAATAAATCCACACTTCAAATTAAACCTTTTACCAAAATAAACTATTGACTCGAGATATCTACTCGGTCAATAAAATTTTTAAAAAGAACCCGGTTCCACTTAACCGAAGAAAATTAAATAATTCACTTTTGAAATTCCTTGAACTGGAATAATGAACAATAAAATAAAAATAAAAATTTCCTCCTCATTTTAGGAAAAACATTAATATTCTTAAAATAATAATAATATCATTTTCTGAAAATCCGGGTTATTACATCAAGGCCACTGAGTTATTCACCAAAGTGGATACTCTTGAAAAAGAGGTGGTCTTTGTCAAGAAATCTAATGATCAGTTGACAGACACTGTTGTTATTCTCATTGACAAGTTGGACACTCAAGCTACTGCTAATGCTGATGTTCTTCTCAATCAACAACCGATGTTGTCTGCTATAACGAAGCACATGGGACTTCCTCTACCTGATGAATCTGTCACTCCCACCTCTCTCAACCCAAAGGTTGCTACTACAGCCTCTGTGCCTGACAACAAGCCTAAGGGGGAGAAGAGGACCTTAATGAACTCAAAGCCTAAGGGGGAGAAGCCTACAGAGGAGAGAAAGAGACCTAAAGAGAAAGGAATTAAAATAAATGAGGGTGGTCATAAAAGAACTTCAAAATCTATAATTCATATGCAAGGCAAAGGGAAAGCCAAAGTTGATGAACCCCCATCTTCTCTACCACTTATCACTCTACCAGAAGTATACATCACTACTCCAAGTGGTCAAAAGCAAAATATCACTACTACAGTGGTTGCAGGGAGTATGCCATCTGATAAACCTCCATCCCCCAAAACTGAAAGTGCCAAGCCTATAGAAGTAAAGGTGGTTACTGAGGCCAAGCTACAAGAAATTACAAATTCTAATGTCTACCATGATGATGCATTCTTGGAGTTTCTGAAAGTCTCAAGAGAACAGGCTGGTGACCCTCAATTGTATCTAAGGAGCTTGAAGCTAGGATCAGATTGACTATCTCACTGTGATACTCAGGAAGATAGATGGATTATGGATCAAGGAGGTAATGATGGTGTCCAAGTCCAAGATATGGCATCTAACCTTCACCACTCTACAAGCTTTAAAATACTCAGAGATAGATGTGCTACTTGAGCTTATTGAGAAGAGAAATGAGAACAACAAAAGCCTCTATGATGACTTAAGGAATGAGCAACCCTTCAGACTTCCTGAAGTATTTATAAATCCTAGAACCATCATCTACCAGTCTGCAACAAGAATTGATAATATCAAGCAGCTGATCATTCCTAAGCATCTAACCCCTCAGAACAAATCTCTCATTATTGCCATCATTGAGAAGCTGAACAAGAAGAAGGGTATAAGAACATGAGAAGAATTGGAAGCCCTATCTTATCTCAGGTCATGCATTGCAACTAGCATTGTACCTGAAACTGCAAAGTCCAAACCTAGCAAGGATGGTGATAAAGATAAAGATGAAGACAAGAGTGATGGAAGGAGAAGTCATCACAAGAGTGATAAGGGTGATGAAGATAAGAAGAAGAAGAAGAAGAAAGATTGCAAGGACAAGAAAGGTGATGATGACCAAGGCAAAGTTTATGAGAGCAAAAGTGGAAAACAGCAAGCCTTAGGCATTACTAACAGTAATCTCACCACGATACAAGACTCTAAGTCTAGGGTGAATACAGTTAGTAATGACCTGCCAAAATCTACATCAATGGATTCTGCAACTGTTTTGTCACCTCAAGAAGAAAAGAAGATTCAAATCAAGAAACCATCTGTATGTTTCCAAAAGCAAATTTCTAATGGTATACTACAGTGGTCTACAAGCAAAGGTCACAAGTTTCTGCCTAGCAATCAAGTGAGAAAGATCAAATTCAAATAAGTTGCAAGAAGGGTGAAGTTATCTAAATCTAAGACACTAACAATCACTCCAGGGTTAAACCTACCACCTCTAGATGAAAGCTATGATGAAGACCAACTGCAGTTCATTTGGGCTCAAAGAATCTATCATGTTGCCATTGTTGATGATTGTCTTGAAATTAAATATACTGATGGAAGACAGAAGAAATTCATACAAGGGACATGTCAGCATTGGGGCAAGCTATATGACATAGAAAGGATTATTGCAATGTTGGATTCTGAAGATAGAATGGAAAGGGTATGGAAGCTGGAGTTAATTGACTTTGTCAAAATGAAGAGAGATCACCAGGCAGAACAGAAAAAGAAGAGTGAAGAGCTTCTAAAGAAAAGAGAGGAGGAGCTTGTAGAAATGGAAGCTAAGGCTAATGAATTGAGGGCTATGGGTCTGTGTAGAGTCAAATTTAATCCCTACATCATTGAATACAAGAAATATTGAAGAACTGTAAAGATTAGAATGGACAACATCAGTTCCTACTCTGAGAAACAGCTGAATGAAGTACTCAAGGATTTATCAGACTCCCCTCTAATTAAAGAACTCACTACAATGGAAGACATTATTCTTGCAATGGAAGAAAATGCAAAGAAGAAGGCTAAAGAAGCTGAAGAAAAGAGGAAAAATGAGAATCTGCAAGCAAAAGCTCAAGGGATGTATCTAGAAGAATATGGCTAGTAATTCTTCATAACCTGTAAGATGCCTGCTTGCATTTTTTATTAATCAAATTTCATACATGTACTTTCCAAGTCTTATCTTTATGTATGTTAGGCTTGTTATCAGACATGAAATTGTGACTAAGGGTCTTACTCACAATTTGGGGGAGATTGTTAGTCACAGAGGCATGCCTGTATACATCTAATAACAAGCCTAATCGTTTGTAATGCTTTGCATTACTTACATGACCTCTTAACTGGGGGAACCTCTAGTTGTAGAGTTTCTACTTGCTTAGTACTTGTAATAGGCATCAATTCCTATCTGTGTAATTGTACTTAAAAGTCAGAGAATAATGCTTGAAAGAAGTTCCAAGGTTCATGCCTCAAGCTTGAAGAACAAGACTATCAAATAATCACAGTTGGGATTTGAAGAAATGAAGAATTTGCCTAAGTACAAATTCGAGAAGTATGTTTGTTATATTCGAGAAGTCTAGCCTTCGAGAAGTCAGGGATTCGATATCTCAAAAGACACTATTCGATATTTCTGAATACACTGTTCGATATCTCATTCGATATATCAGAGATTCGATATGTCTACTACTCTATTCGAGAACTCAGAAAGTCAACAAGTCAAAGCATCATTCGAGTTCTCTAGGAGTCAACAAGTCAAGGCCCATTCGATATCTCAAGGACTCAGAAAGCTATTCGACATCTCAAGGATTCGACAAGTCAAGTGTTCTATTCGACAACTCAAGGATCTCTGGAGAAAAGAGTTATTCGAGAAGTAATTCGATATGTCAATTATACAGTATTCGAGAACTCAGAGTTATCTAATCCTAGTTCTCGAATCAATCACTTAGCCACTTCTCGAATACATTCTTGGAGACAAACAACTGAGAAATTGTACAAGTCAGAAACCTGTAACAAGCCAAAGCACTTTATGGACCACAATCTGTAACGTGCTCTGGAAAGCCTACAAAGAAGCTTGGAGAGATGTACAAGAGACAAAGAGCTAAAGAAGTGGATCTGAACAGAACTTTACAAAGTCAAATCTGTAGCTGTTTGGATGCTTACTCAAAAAGGATAGACACACTAGAAAGTAAACTTGTTTAGCTACCTTATCTGTAGTAAGTAGGTTGTATTCATGTTCTATAAGAATACAACCTCACTTCTTTAGAGATTAAGTTTTTCACAAACATTGTAAGAGCACATCTCTCTGAGAAAAACGAAGTTGAGAATACTATCATTTGTATTCACAGGTTGTAGCAAATCTTTATCTAATAAAATATTAGATTAAAGTGATATCGTGTTTTGTGTTGTTCATAATCCGCACTTACGCATCTGCACACACAAACACATATTGTGCTACACAGATTCAAGAACAAGAAAAGTTCAAGAATCCATTCACCCCCCCTGTATTCTTTAGTCGTATTCAATACTCAACAGATTTATTAAAGCACTTTGAAAATGTGCTAGTTGAGTTCATTCATAGGTCTGCGAATGAAGCTGCCCATAAGCTAGCTAGGGAAGCTCATTCTATGTCAGGCGTTCAGGAGTGGATGAATGTCGCTCCGAACTTTTTTTCTGATGTCTAGTTTACTGATTCAATTTAAGGAAAAGCAAGTACGTTTTTGTCAAAAAAAAAAAATTACATCAACATAGATAACATTGGAGATGGCCATAAAATATGAAAAATCTGGAAACATATCTAATATAAACAAACTAACTAAGCTGACATTGACTTAGCTCTAAAGCAAGGATAGAGACATCAAATAAATAAAAAGATAAAACTAAGAAGGATCTTTCTTCAAATTTTTCCAAATTAGCTTGCTGCTATAAATTCTTCATCGGACAGCTTCAAAAATCTTTTTGTGGATTTGAGATGGCAAATGTTTTCGCCAAAAAAATTTCTTCAATTTCGCTCTTGCCAGATCGAAAAAACTGCTACTGCAAGATAAAGGCTACGGATATGTTTTTTAAGATCATTTCACGTCACAGAGATATCAATTTTGATCATTGAAAAGATCAAATCTAAACATTCTATCGTTATTCGAGACTTTCTATTGAATAATAACCCAAAGAATGAAAGAGAAATGACTTATGTAAACATTCCAAATATGACTTATGTAAAGAATCGTACAGTAATAGGGTAGTAAACATACATATCATTACTGGAAACAGACTTCCAGTTTTTTTCCCAAGTCAATCTATCAAATATCTGCATGAAAAAATGATTTTGACAGCTAGGTAACAAGGAATAAGCTCCAAATTAAGTATAAACAGTCCTATACATATTATGTATAACATCAATTGTCTAAACAAATTAACATAAACCCAAATTATCTAATAGAAATATATACTAATCTTACATCCGGATTTATATATAAAAACATAAACTACATGCAAACCCCGATTGCAAACCCCGATTGCAAACCCCAATTGAATACCTCTGTAAACATCATATCACAAACATGAATTGGTTCAAATATAAATTGGGTAATCTATAATTAGAGACAAGCAGTAGGTATATGTAATCAATGAAGAAAGTTAAAAAAAATTCAGTAACATGGATGATATTGATAGATCGGTAAGAAGATGAGTACATACCTCCATCAATGGAATTGTGAATTATGCAGCAGAATATAGGTATAATCCAACAGTATTGGCTTTGTCATTTGATTCCTATCGCTTGAGAATAATTTAATCAACAATTCAATCTCTGCATGTAGTGTTATAATTGGGTTTTTTGTGTTTTATGTTTTTAACATAGTATACACTATTTTAGGTTAGTACAACACTTTTTGCCTCTATCCCCACAAACAATTATTTACGTATTCAATTTTCTAGGTGCATGTTATAAATTGCTTTAATTGGTTTTAGTTTAAAAAAATCAACTTAACCAATTTAGTGGAATACTATTAAAAAGTATATTTTAAATTGTATTTCATTTAAATAAAATTAAATTAAAAATTTTATGTACAAAAATGTTTATTAATTATTTTAAATTAATAAAAAAAATTATTCACTATTATAAATCATGACTATAAATATTAATATGTAAGTTTTATAAAATAATAACAAAAAAAATTTATATGTTAAATTAGTTTGTTCATTTAATTAATTTAATAAAATATAAAAAATTAATAAAATTTTAAGTAGCTCGCGTAGCGCGGGTAAAGTTACCTAGTAACCCAAAGAATGAAAGAGAAACGGAGTACAAGTAGAGGATGCCAGAGAATGTCGAATCATGGGACCTGGGATTAATTTTCTTGATATTTGCATCTGTATTAGATTCAGAATGAGAAATAATGAGGTCACAAAGTTTTATCTGGTAGTATTTTATTTCGAAGCGATGGATCTTTCCACATAAGAATTTTCTTTATAATCCTGCCTTATATGATATGAACTGTATAGGAACAGGTTTTGCTTGCAAAATTTTTCAAAGACACTAGGAACTTTTAGAAGGAATAACCATTATCCACAAAAACTGATTACAAAGAGCTATTGCTTAAACGTAAGAAATTCAAAGGGATTTGCAATTAAACTGAACCAGTCTTCATAACTAAAATAAAATACCAGAACAGTTCCAAAGTTACAGATCCTTTGTTTTGCAGTAGATTTTCCAAGAAATTTTAATAATGCATCTTTTACCCGAGCGATCCCAAAGAAATTAATCTGTCTAGCAGAGACTGAATTTTTGAATCGCAGTCTTCAAGAGAAATTAAAAAAGGCCCTGAAACCTTGCAATTGCAATACAAAAAGAGGTTCAGACTTTGACACCATTAGACTGCAAATGTATAAGTAGCATAACTAGGAAACAATTGGAATTAATGATGGTTACATTTATGTATTAGCTTGCTTTGTTATTAGAACATCCCTAACTGAAAGGCAGAGTGTATAAACTTGTAACACTATAACTAATGTAACTCAATTAAAAGAAAAGATACTTTACCAGAAGACAATCAAGAACAAGAAGTCACAAGAAATCAACACTAAATGAAGACAAGGTAATTGATACAATTGAACATGTTAACTATGATCAAGCCAAGAAGAAATCATTGAGAGAAGTTCAAGTCAAAGTTGTTCAGGCCTCAGTGATTTGAGAAATCGAGAATCAAGATCATAACTATCAGTATCAACAAGACCAATTGATTTCAAGTGAACAAGAAGGAAAGCGAATATTGGAAAGCCAAGTTACTAAGTGAATATGGTAATTTATTCAAGAAGCAGAAACACTATCAAGACTAGTCACTTATGAACCAGACCAGTGCATCAAGTGTCAGGACATTGATAGCAAGTTTATGTCAGTAATAAAGATCCATGTTCAAGAGCTTGCTGAAGAATAAAGAAGACATGAAGATATCACAAGCTCAAGATGTGCATTGAAGTTTCAAGTTGAAGACCAGAATATTTTCTAAGTACTAAATGTTCTGGATGGCCAAGTAGAATATTTCTAAGTAGAAGTTCGACTTAGAAATTTCGAGATGGCTAAGTAGAAATTCTCAAGTAGAAGTTCTACTTAGAGTGCAGCTTCAACATGACACATGGCATCTTCTGATTGGCAGATTTCCAAGCTTTCAAGATAAGGCAAGATTTATGTGGACATCGTTGGGCCACGTACATCTTAGTCTTTGAAGACTACAGGACATAGATTACATGTAGTATAAATAGAAGCACTTGTGTAATGTTTTTAGTTAGTGAGCAATATTGAGAAAAACACAAGAAAAAGAGAGAGAGTATATTCACAGAGCTTAGAATCATTCACTTCTCTCTGAACTTCTGTTATACTTTGTAATGAATGTTGTAGCAACCTTTTCAAGTTATATATAAAGAAATATATTCCTTGAATCTGCGTGTTCATTTATTGCATCGTATTTATTGCTACTCATATTCGAAAAGTTGTATTCACCCCCCCTCTACAACACATTTGGACCTAACAATTGGTATCAGAGCGGATGTTTAACATACAAAACATAGATCCTTGTGTTTGGTAGAAGAATCGTGAGTTTTCATTTTCTAGATCTACTTTTCATTTTTTCGAAAAGTGTGCTTTAATTCGTTTCCAGTGAAAACTCATCAGGGAAAAATTATTTAAATACTCCATGTGTGATTATTTGGCTTGGGTGTATTTTAATTAATTTTTGTGAATTAATCTGGGTTCATTGATATTTGGTGTTCTTGAGTGTTCATCATCTGTTCTTATCAAAGAAGATAACCCAACAACTTTTTGATCTCCTTTTTCAAACAAATAAGATAGTCAAAAAGGTGTTTTTTGAGATTATTCTAAGGACAAAAAGTTCTACATAGAATTTCTACTTGAGATTTTCTACATAGAATTTCGACTTGGACAATTCCTACTTGGTGAATTTCGACTTGGACAATTTCTACTTAGAGAAATTTCGACTTGAGCAAAATTTCGACTTAGAGAAATTTCGACTTGGAAGAAGTTCTACATAGATATTCTACATAGCCTAGTCTTGGGTACTTAGAAACTTTTAGTGACCAGATTTGAAATGGCTCCTAAAAATTCTTTCAAGATCCCAATGTTCAACCGAGATCACTATGAAGAATGGGTTTTCAGAATGAGACTCTACTTAGAGACTATTAACCCTGAGTATCTGGAAGTCCTTGAAAAGGGTAAATTTGTTCCAATGAAAGCTATTCCTGAGCGTACGGAAGGAGAGGAGGTTATACCTGCTCGGTCTGAGCCTAAAAAGGCAGCGGACTTTACGGATGCTGACAAGGAGCAAATAGCTTATGATACTTCTGTAAGACAAACCTTGATGGAATCTCTTGATCATGAAATGTTCAACATAGTCAAAGGTTTGAATACAGCAAAGAAGATTTGGGACAAGATAGAAGTTGTCATGGAAGGATCTGCAGAGGTTAGAAGCAACAAGACACTTATACTCAAGATGGAGTATGACACCTTTAGAATACGAAAAGGAGAAATCATAACAGATGTCTATCTACGATTCAGTCAGTTGGTATTGGATTTGAATCTGAGAGGTGTTACTCTCCCCATGGTTGAGACCAATACGAGATATCTGAGGAACCAGCCAAAGAGCATTGAACATAGGGTCTACGCAATCAGAGAAACCAGAGATTTGCATACAACTTCTCTGGAAGAATATTATGGAATTCTGAAGACCTATGAGCTGGAGACACTTCAAGATCAAGCATGGGACAATGATTCAAAAGGAAAAGAAACTGCATCAGGATTAGTTGCTGATGAGGAGGAGTCTAAGAAGGCAATGGTTGCAGCAAAGCCTAAATCATCACTTGCACCACATCAAGTTGATAATGATGACGAGTGCGCATCTAACAGTGATGATGACTACTTCACCCAAGAAGAGCTGGACAACATGGACGATAGTGTCGTGGCATACATGGCAAGGAAGTTCAGCAATATGAGATTCAGAAAGAGCAATCGACCACAGAGAAATTCTTCATCTTACTATCGGGCTGCTAAGGGTGGTGGTAGTTCGTCAGGCTACAAAATCAAAGGCAAGAGTACCAGCTACAAATCTCCGTTGGATTTCAAAATGAAGTTCAATTGCTATAATTGTGGTGAACCTGGACATTTTGCCTCGGACTGCAAAAAGCCTAAACAGACTTATCCAAAAGAGACATTTGAAGCCCTCAAAAGCAAGTATGAATCGCTGGTGAAAGAAAAACATGGTAAAAGAGCTTTAGTAGTAACAGAAGGAAGAGCTTGGGATGATTCAGATGAGGAAGATGTTACTCATGTAGCAAACTTTGCGCTCATGGCTGAGACATCAGAGGAACCAGAGGTACCAGTTCTAACCCTTAAAGTAGAAATGTCTATTGATGATTATAAGGAACAGAACGGGGCTCTTAGCGAAGAGATCTACATGTTGTGCAAAAGCCTAGACACTTCTCAAAAGGAACAGAAAACACTTGTCGCCAAAAGCAGAATGCTTGAGGCAAAAGTGGAAGAGTTAGAGGCTGCTTGCACTGTAGATACTTCCCTAAGAGATTTTATTAAATCTTTGGAACACAAGCTCGTCCTTAAGGCAGAAATAGAATCATGTTTAAGGAACAAACTAGCTGAGTTAGAAACTAAATGTGAAGCTTACAAACTAGCTGCTAGTAAAGTGTATGTAGATAATGACGTATTTAAGAAGATAACTGGAGTAGGTGTAGGACTTGATTATTCTAACCTTTCTAAGAAAGAAGGGAAGAGACCTATCGACACTACTTCCAGTGACCTTAAAAATGATATTCCTAGCATTTTTAAACCTTCTGTCAAACCCATCTACAAACACCTTGTTCCTAGAATAGAAGAAGAAGAGACTGAATTGATAGCTAGATATGAGATTGAGATGGAAGATCGTCAGAAAGCACAACCTATAACTCCTATTAAACAAGTTAAAATCAATTTCCCTAGTGATGAATCTAGACTAGGAATAGGAGCTAAGGCTGTTAAACAACAAGGGAAGAAAGGCATAAAAGAGGTTAAGGCTGAACGAATAAAGAAAGCATGTTATCACTGCAAATCTACTGAACATCTTTCTTATGCATGTAAAGCTAACATAAATGTTCCTGCTGCACATGCCATGCCTGTCACACACACAATGAATAATCTGCATCAGAATCATGCACAGTGTGGTCAACCTAATTGTATGCCATGCACTTTTAATGTCATGCAAACTTTTGTGAATTTAATGAATGCATCTAGCCAGTCATGCTTAAATACTGCTGCTAGTTCAAACATCAAGAAAAAGCATGTGAGAGCCAAGACTGTCAGTCCTCCTAAAGTTAGGAGTGACAAACCTTCTCCTAGGACTGACAAACATGTCAAGTCTGAGAAAGGAAAGGAGGAAGTCGAAAGCTCTAGTAATGTTAAGAAAAGTGCATCTCCTGTTGTTAAATCTGTTGATTCTAAATCTTATCGAAAAGCCGGGCCCAATCAAAGTTGGGTTCCGAAGAAAGTCTAATCAATCTGTCATTGCAGGGCATTAAGCAAAAGAGAAATAAAGTTATATGGGTGCTAGACAGTGGAGCATCGAGGCATATGACTGGAAACAAGTCCCTGCTTACAGAGTTGGTTATGAAAGCTGGCCCTTATGTTACCTTTGGAGATGACAGCATAGGTGTGACAAAGGGATATGGCAAACTGAAAACTAGCAATGTCATCATTGAAGATATTTCCTATGTTGAGGGATTAAAGCATAATTTGTTGAGTATCAGTCAATTCTGTGACAAAGGTTACGAAATTGTCTTCAACAAGAAAGGTGTATCAATCACTCACATCAAGGAAGGTTCACTGGCTTTGAGAGGAGTTCGAAAGGCAGATCTTTTTGTTGCAGACATGGATTCAGCAAATCAGAATGAAGTCACCTGTTTCTACAGCAAAGCTTCGGATGATGAAAGCTGGTTATGGCACAAAAAGTTATCTCACTTAAACTTCAAAACGATGAATGCTCTCGCGAGGTGAGAATTGGTGAAAGATCTACCTCAAATGGAGTTCGCTCCGAAAGGACTCTGTGAAGCCTGTGAAATGGGAAAGTCGAAACGAGCATCGCATAAAAGCAAAGAAATTTCTAGTATCACTGAGCCTCTGCAACTTCTTCATATGGATTTGTTTGGCCCAGTGAATGTCCTATCTTCATCTAGGAAAAGATATGCATTGGTAATCGTGGATGACTTCTCCAAGTATACATGGGTATTGTTCGCAATGACGAAAGACGAAGTACCTTTCCTAATCATTGATCACATCACTCAAATTGAAAATGTTTCAACACTTACTGTGAAGACGATTAGATCAGACAATGGCACTGAATTTAAAAACGCAGTGCTAAATGACTTCTGTGTATCTAAGGGAATACGTCGTCAGTACTCAGCCCCGAGAACTCCACAACAAAATGGAGTAGTTGAAAGGAAGAATAGAACATTGGTTGAAGCAGCAAGAACTTTGTTGTGTGATTCGAAACTTCCTCTGTATTTCTGGGCAGAAGCAGTGAGTACCGTGTGTTACACTCAAAATCGATCCTTGATCATAAAAGATAAAGAAAAGACACCATGTGAGCTAATGAATGGAAGAAGACCAACAATCAAATACTTTCATGTCTTCGGAGCAAAATGTTATGTACTTATAGATGATGAAAATCTAGGCAAGTTTGCAGCAAAAGCTCGTGAAGGAATCTTTGTTGGTTACTCCACAGATGTGGTAGCAGCTTATAGGGTGTTCTTAGTAAATGATCGAAAAGTGACTGAAAGCTACAACGTCAGATTCGACGATACCAAACTCTCATCAATTTCAAGAGATTCTAGTGAACCTGAGTCCCTAAAATTTCAGAATCTGGACTTAGAAGAACTTGAAGATGAACCTGAGTTGGTTGTCCCATTAAATGTTCCAAGTGTACGTGAAGAACCTGAGTCTAGTGAACAAGCTAATCCTACAAGATCAGGAGAGACTTCTTCAGTACGAACCGGCAACAACTCAGGGGGAGTAAATAGCAGCTCAAGGACTACTGTTCAAGGCTCGAGTCGAGTTGACTCTAGTTCTGTAGGAGCTGGCACTAACTCAGGGGGAGTTAGTGAAAGTAATCAAAGTAGTCAGCACCACAACTCAGAAAGTCATGCTGAATCATCAAGACAATTTCCAAGAGAACGGGTATGGAATAGAGACCATCCGTTTGAATTAATTATTGGTGATCCAGATGCTGGTGTGTCTACTAGAAGAACTACAAGAGCTGACCTGGCTAATATTTGCTTATATTCTGGGTTCTTATCCAAGCTTGAACCTAAAGAAATAGAAGAAGCTCTTGGTGATGCTGATTGGGTGATTGCAATGCAAGAGGAACTCAATCAGTTTGAAAGGCAGAAAGTTTGGAAACTGGTACCCCGACCAAAGAACAAATCAGTAATTGGAGCAAGGTGGGTATTCAGAAATAAAATGGATGAAAACGGACTTGTAACACGAAACAAGGCTCGTTTGGTTGCAAAAGGTTATTCTCAGCGAGAAGGAATTGATTATGATGAGACCTATGCACCAGTTGCAAGACTTGAGGCAGTCAGGATGTTTTTGGCATTTGCAGCACATAAGAACTTCAAGGTTTTCCAAATGGATGTGAAAAGTGCCTTCCTGAACGGAGAGTTAGAAGAAGAGGTGTATCTGGAACAGCCGCCTGGCTTCATTGATCCAGAACTTGTAGATTTTGTGTATCTTCTCTTCAAATCTGTCTATGGCCTCAGGCAATCCCCAAGATGTTGGTATGAAACCCTATCCGTATTCTTAATTGAAAGTGGTTTTACTAGGGGAGTAATTGACAAAACATTGTTCTATAAGAATGTGAAGAATGATTTAATACTTGTTCAAGTCTATGTGGACGATATTATCTTCGGGTCATCTAATGAGCGCTTGTGCGAGAAATTTGCTAAGCTAATGCAAGAGAAATACGAGATGAGCATGATGGGAGAGCTGTCCTTCTTCCTTGGATTACAGATCAGTCAGAGAAAGGATGGTATCTTTATCTGTCAATCCAAGTACGTCAGAGATTTACTCAAGAAGTATAATCTAGAAGATGCATCAGTAGCTAAGACTCCCATGGCAACAGCCACGAAGCTTGATGAAGACAAATCAGGTAAATCAGTTGACATCACAAGCTATCGAGGTATGACTGGCTCACTTCTCTATTTAACTGCAAGTAGACCCGATATAATGTTCGCGACTTGTTTATGTGCAAGATTCCAAGCGGATCCTAGAGAATCACATCTCATAGCCGTCAAAAGAATTTTTAGGTATCTCAAGGGCACACCAAATCTAGGGATTTGGTACCCAAGAGATACAGGTTTTAATCTAATTGGCTATACGGATTCAGACTATGCAGGTTGCAGGATTGATAGGAAAAGCACATCTGGTGCTTGTCAATTTCTTGGTAGAAGATTGGTATCCTGGCAAAGTAAAAAGCAACATACAGTATCTACTTCTACTGCTGAAGCTGAGTACATTGCTGCTGGAAGCTGTGTAGCTCAAATACTGTGGATGAGGAACCAATTGAAGGATTATGGCATGGAGCACAAGAAAATTCCAATTATGTGTGACAACACAAGTGCTATTGCCATAACCAACAATCCTGTAGATCACTCAAGAACCAAGCACATCGACATCAGGTATCACTTCATAAGAGAACATGTCGAGGAGGGGACTGTGGAGCTACATTTTGTGCCCACAATGCAACAAATTGCAGATATATTCACCAAACCTCTTGATGAAGTAACATTCAATAGGTTGGTTGGTGAATTGGGAATGCTTAACACAAGTTAGTAAAGCCTTCTATCTGTAAAATCCATGTTTATGATTGTATATGCAAGCTATTTAATCATTATGTGTTTAGACTTTAAAATGCCTAATTAATGATTATTATAGGTTGCATATAGTGTGATTTTACATGAATTCAGTGTGTTTTAAGTGTCTTTTATAGCACAAATCTTTGAATTCATGCTTGTTAGATTGCATGATCGTAGGGGGAGTTAAATTCATAATATTCTAAATTTTGCATGATTTTTAGATGAATTTACCTATGTTTTTCATGTAATTAGAGGCCTTAGAATTATCAAGGAATGTTTTAATTATGTCATATATTAAAAATCCTTGAATTGATATTTATATTAATTTGACAAAATTTAATTGTTGAGTTTCTTGAAAAATTGTCAAATTATTCTAAGTATCTTCAAAATTTCGAGTTAGTTTCTATCTCGAAACTCATCTAGAAATTCGACTTGAATTTCGATTTGAGCTTTCAGAGTGAAGTTTTGAAAATTCTAAGTCTGGGAAGAATTTCGAGTTAGCCTCTATCTCGAAATTCAACTCGAAATTCGACTTAGAGTTCGACTTAGAGTTACCAGTGTGCCTATTTATTTATTATCTTCAAAATATTCGAGATAAAGTCTATCTCGAACTCCATCTCGAAATTGAGATGAGGTTTCCATTTTTGGGGATATTTTGAAAAGAATTGAGAATAACTTCGAGTTAATCTCTATCTCGAAGTTCAACTCGAAGTTCGACTTAGAGTTCGACTTAGAGTTTGACTTAGAGTTCGACTTAGAGTTTGACTTAGAGTTTGAGATGGAATTCTCAATTAGTTAGTTAAGGGGATTTTTCGAGTTAACTCCTAACTCGAACTTTATCTCGAATTTCGACTTAGAATTTCGAGATAGATTTCCTTGTTGGTTTTTGCTGTAAAATGGCTAAGTGCTAAATGTTCGAGTTGACACCTATCTCGAACTTCATCTCGAAGTTCGACTTGATGTTCGAGATAGAGTGTTCCCTGTACGTACTTAGTGTTTTTCACTCTTTTTAACAGGGACATTTTTGTCATTTCACATTAATGTCTATATATACATCTTTAACTCGATCTATTCTTTCACTTTTACCTAATTGAGTTTTACAGCCGCCCCATATACATACAGGCGATTTCATACTTACAACCACTGATTCGTGATTTTTGTGACTAATCTCATACGGACAACGAATTAATGCCCAATTTTAGACTGCTATCATCTGTGTGTTATCATTAATCTCTGTTCTTGTGTGTTTGTGTAACGGTCCATCTTTCTTGAGATATATACACATGTATATACACACACAATTTCACAGATCTATACAAACACGATTTCACACACACGCACTTCACTGTTAAAGCAGATTTAATTATTGGTTTGAAATTTGCCTTCCATTAACTGTTACTTGGATCCCGAAGTTTAATTTTTCAAAAAAAAGGGACTTTTGTTGTTCTTGATAAATTAAAAGGGATATAACGGTTAATTCTAAAATTAATTGTTTTTCAGAAATTAAAATTAATTTTCACATCTTTTAAAGAAAAACTTTTAATTAAAATGGCTCACCAATTTTCACTTGCCAAAAACAATTTTTATAATATTTCTACGGAAATTGGTGATCAACTCCCGCGCTTTAAGTCTTGGATACGATTTCTCAATTTGTATTCCAAAGCTAGCGATGCTTTTACTGCTAAACCTACACTAGTACATGATGCTTTACAGCAATTGTGGACTAGTGCAGTTTCTTTTGGGAGCAAATCAACCCCCTTTGGTTTCAGGTTTACCTTAGCGGGTCAGGAATATGAGGTGAATGAACAAATTGTCAACAGGGTTCTGGGATTCCCGATAAAAGATGCTTATGATCCAGAACCTACAGCTGCAGAACGCCTCAGATTCTTTGAAGAAATAGGATGTTATCCTCCGACTGGCCGGATCACTGGAAACATCCAAAAACAATTCTTTCATGTGGAATGGAATTACTTTTTCGAGGCCATCACAAGATGTTTTCGGGCACGAGAAAGCGATTTCCATCAAATTTCCATTCCCATGCAAAACCTTGGAATTGCCCTAGCAAGAGAGCTGAATATAAATTATGGACGAATAGTTCTCTCTGAGATAGTGGCTGTGATGGGATCTCCTGCAAGCAGAGACCTCAACACAACAGATGTTGTCTGCTGGTTTCCTCGGTTCTTACAGATGCTGATTAATCATTTAATACCGAAGGATGCTCTTGCAGTTAGACAGAGTTTTGCCAGAAGTCAAACATCTGCACCACTAGGGATGGGCACTAAGTCACTTTCGACAATTGATAATCAGAATAAACATCATGGAAAACCGATGTCAATTCCTGATACCTTACAACAGTGGCTTACATATGATGAGGGAGTTACCACTTTGATGGAATTCTCGCAAGTTTCATCACATGCTCAGAATCGGTCTGCTCATGCTGAGGCATTTGAAGAGATTCCTGATGAGCAAAGCGGTGACGAACAAGGTAATGAATCAGGTAATCTCTCTCTACATTCTACTCATTCCTCTTCCTATGTTTCTGATTCCCAGACCCAAGAGACTGCTAGCCCGCAGGATCTATCCCAGGGTGAGAGCTATATTTCTAATTCTTTGTCACCCATGTCACCGGAATCCAAACAGCCAGCACATATAGGTGTAGGAAATGATGAGGAGAGTGACCCCGAAGAGCAGCCTCTTATTCGAAAGAAAGCCAAAATTTCTCATGCTGCTACTTCTAAACCTCAGTCAAACCCTAGTGTGTCACACGCAACCACTCCACCTCACGAGAGTGGTTCACCCCTTGAACAATCTGCACATAGGGATTTTGATGATGATTATGTACCTCTTGAAGATACTGTTGCTTCAAGAGGACATGAAGCTTTAAAAGCTTCAGCCGTACCTTCACCGGTACGTACTGATGCTGCAAAGAGGATCGGTTCTGATGTTGTACAAGAACACTTTGTAGCCTCTCAGCCTGAGATTCCAACTCAGGAACAAACAGAAATTGATCCCATAACTGCAAATTATATTGCTTATCCAGTTTCTGCAGGTACTGCTTCATATTTTGGATCAATTATTGAAGACATACACGAGCGTGAGACAGGGAGTGTGTGTGAGAGGTTAGGGAGAGAGGGACCTTCATTTTTAAGGCCCGAAACCGAGCGTCAAATACTAACAGAACGAGTATTAGAGCGAGGTCACCTAAACCAAACACCGTCCCTTAATATTGAAAATCTTGATACTCGTATGACTTCTATGGAAAATCAAATGAAGCGGTTTGGGCAGACGATGGGGCAGTTAGGGATGAACGTTGGAAACAATCAAAGGGCTCTTGACGACTACGCAGCACGAATGGCAAGTCCAGCTACAGCTTTTAATGATTTGACAAACAAGGTAAATGACTTGGGCCATGCTGCTGGTGTCTTGGGAAACACTCTGAATGACAGGATGGGAGCAATGGAGCTTACAATGGATACTCTAGCTGTGGAGATCAGTAGAGTTATGTTCGCAATCAGAAGTTTTGTGCCCCCAGAGTGTTTCGCGCCGCAACAACCTCCCCCCGATGCTGGTACAGGTGGTGCTAGTGGAGCAGGACCCTATGGTTCTGGTTTTGAAGATTTTTACGTAGCTGGTGGATCTGGAGACCAGGGTGGAGTTCAGGATAACTCACCTAAGGGGGAGAGTATAAAGGAGACGAGACAGCAGGGAGTTCAAATCGAAGAAATTCCAGAACAAGCTGATCTTGTAAAAGAAATAGAAATTGAGTCGTCTATTGATGAAGAGGCTCTGAGAAGGAAAAAGGGTAAGGCCATAGCGATTGAGCAAGATGAGCCATTCGTTGACCTGAGTTATCAAGAAAAAGTACAGGTGGTACTTGACTCAGATTCCGATATGGAAGACGCACCTTTGAAACATGCTATAAAGAGATCATTGAAAGATCAAGGTGGAGGTGCTGGGATGTCTGTCGGAAGGCCTGAAGAAATTACTGTTGATGAGGAAACCCTTAAATCTCAACGGTTAGCCTTGGAACAAGCTGAGTTCTTTAAAATGAAGGCAATGCAAGATCGTGCTGCGTTTCAGGAAAAGAAAGCGGAGCTACAAGGGAAGCAGTACGATTATGAGCTTGCAAGGCTAGCTGATCCTCAAATTGATCTGGACAATAGAAGGTTAGGGCAGAAGTGGGATGACGCAAGGAAGATATTGATGGGACCATGTACGAAAGGAGCTCATAACAAGGAGGCAGATGATCTGTTCTACAACCTAAATTTGCAGAATCCAATGGCTGCTGACTACATGAGTGCTTTAAAGAGATTAATTTCTAAAGTCAGGGTTGGATACAATGCAACGCAAAAGGAGTGGCAGGTTATCTTGTCTTTGACAGAAGGAGTCCCAATGTCTTTCATGTATGTGGATGACCAATTCATGACGAGAAGATCTGCATCAGAGTTGTTCTTGCTAGCAACAAAAATTCAATACTCTCATTCTGAGAATCTAAGCATTCTGTATAGGGATCAGTTAATGCAGCTAGCAGAGGACAAGGGTCCAGAATTCTCAGCATATCCAAATGTTGTCCGGATGGTGGTTGACAGTAAATTGAAGAGGGTGAGCTTGGAGGAAAAGGACTTAATGGAACTTTCAGTGGAATCTCTTAAAGCCGTCTGTAGACAAATGATGGGTAAGGGATTCGCTTCTGAGCTTAAAGATAAATCAGTGAAGATCATTGAAAGTGCCATATTCAAGAAGAGCAATGAGGTGTGGAAGTGTGATGTCATTGCTCCAAACCCTCTTGATAATGTGAAGATTGAACCAGAGCTAATAGAGAAGAAATGGAATATTCTTCAAGCTATGAAGAATGTAGATGAAGCTCTGAATCTTCCTACTGGAGAACTGGAACAAGGAGAGATAAGGGAGGCAGTTGGTGTTCCAGGAAGAGACAGTGTATACTGGATACACTCTTTTGTTGATAATACAGCTGATGCCTTAGTATTCATAGATGCAGACCAGAATCAAACATTCTTGCATATGAGTAGACAATGGCTGCTGCAGACTCAAGATGCTGCATTTCTGGAGAAAGTGTTATATGTGTTCAAATGGGAAGATGTGGAAGTTAAGTATGTGACAGAAAAGCAGAGACTCGTGAGTTACCTGTCTGATGTAGTAGTGGAAAAGAAGCGATTGGAGCAAGATGCGGCTAGTGTCCACAATACTAACCGTGTCAAGGGCTATCCCAAAATGATCTATTGTCAGTTTAAAGCTGATAAAACTCATAGGAAACCTCGGCTTATAATGAAGATATTTGAGGACATTCCAAAGATCAGGACTACTCAGGAGGTGGACAAACTCAGAAGGCTTTTCAAACATCCTTACCCAGAACCCAGGAACCCTCTAGAAATGGAAGCAGTAAGTTTGTTGAATGCTAGGTGGACGCAGCTTCATGATCCAGTATATAAGAAACAAAAGCAGCAGGAGGAGAAGCGCAGAAGGCAGAAAGAAGAAAAAGACCAAGCTGCTGAAGCTAGGAAAAGGAAACGGAATTAGGGTTAAAGGTCAGAGTGGTGTGAACTTGAAGTTGGAAAAACTTCATGTCTTTCGGTTGCTTTAACTCACTTGAGGAAAATTCACCTTAGAGTGAATCCAATAAGGTGATACAAGTTTGACTAAAAGATATGAAATAATCCAGGTGATAGGAATCATTCAAATGATCTTTAATTCGAGGTTCGAATTCTGTTTCTAGTTTAAGTTCTTTGTATTGTTTTCAAGTATTTTTCAATTGTATATTTTTCAAGACTGTAATGTTAATTATCTTTTCTCGTCTCATTGTTTAGTTGAGTTATCCTTCATTAATTTGAATGTCATTGTTAGACAATCAAATTGGGGGAGATTGAAAGGCAGAGTGTATAAACTTGTAACACTATAACTAATGTAACTCAATTAAAAGAAAAGATACTTTACCAGAAGACAATCAAGAACAAGAAGTCACAAGAAATCAACACTAAATGAAGACAAGGTAATTGATACAATTGAACATGTTAACTATGATCAAGCCAAGAAGAAATCATTGAGAGAAGTTCAAGTCAAAGTTGTTCAGGCCTCAGTGATTTGAGAAATCGAGAATCAAGATCATAACTATCAGTATCAACAAGACCAATTGATTTCAAGTGAACAAGAAGGAAAGCGAATATTGGAAAGCCAAGTTACTAAGTGAATATGGTAATTTATTCAAGAAGCAGAAACACTATCAAGACTAGTCACTTATGAACCAGACCAGTGCATCAAGTGTCAGGACATTGATAGCAAGTTTATGTCAGTAATAAAGATCCATGTTCAAGAGCTTGCTGAAGAATAAAGAAGACATGAAGATATCACAAGCTCAAGATGTGCATTGAAGTTTCAAGTTGAAGACCAGAATATTTTCTAAGTACTAAATGTTCTGGATGGCCAAGTAGAATATTTCTAAGTAGAAGTTCGACTTAGAAATTTCGAGATGGCTAAGTAGAAATTCTCAAGTAGAAGTTCTACTTAGAGTGCAGCTTCAACATGACACATGGCATCTTCTGATTGGCAGATTTCCAAGCTTTCAAGATAAGGCAAGATTTATGTGGACATCGTTGGGCCACGTACATCTTAGTCTTTGAAGACTACAGGACATAGATTACATGTAGTATAAATAGAAGCACTTGTGTAATGTTTTTAGTTAGTGAGCAATATTGAGAAAAACACAAGAAAAAGAGAGAGAGTATATTCACAGAGCTTAGAATCATTCACTTCTCTCTGAACTTCTGTTATACTTTGTAATGAATGTTGTAGCAACCTTTTCAAGTTATATATAAAGAAATATATTCCTTGAATCTGCGTGTTCATTTATTGCATCGTATTTATTGCTACTCATATTCGAAAAGTTGTATTCACCCCCCCTCTACAACACATTTGGACCTAACACTAACAATAATGTGTTATTGCTTTATATATTTTTCAGTATTACAAACTGGCCTATATGCTTTTCTAATTGTATGGATTCAGGTTTATGTGTATTGTTTTTCTCTTTTGAGATTTTTAAATGTACAAAGTGAATTTATATGCTATATATAATAAGTATAAGGTGGATTTTTGGTTGTCAGTACTATCGTCAAACAAATATTGATCGTTAGATCTAAATAATATTATCTTCATAATTTTCAAAAATCTTTATACTCACATGAGAGGATAATTTTTTAAGTAATATTATCTTCATAAATCTTAATATTTATGTGAATAATGATTCTCAAATAATCTAAATTGGATTCTTATTAATATCATATAAAAGAATAAATTTAATAAATATTAGAGGACTATAATTCAAATATATATGATATGGGCTGAAAGTAAGCCCTAAAAATACATTTAATGTTGTATTAAATGAACCTAGGTTGGTCCAAGGTTAAAGCCCAGCAATGAGGCCCAAAACCCTAATATTAATATGAATTTCGTAGCTAATAAATCAGCCAAATAAAAGACTCCGTTATTGAGTCCAAAAGGAAACCAAATCATCTATGGAGTAGCCTCCAAGGCATACAACTCCTATAGTTATCCACCTTCCTCATGGAAGGATCTAGAACTGGGCCCAAATTGGGTATCTTGTCCGCCAAGACACCAAACCCTACTCTAATTCCAAGGCACCCGACGCCTATATAAAGGACCTGATCCTTCAATACAGAAGAAGGGTTTTTGGGGGCACAGCTCCATACGTCACCCACCACATTTTAGGGTTAATCCTCGAATAAGGACATACAAGCCACTACGTCACTACGCCGCGAGGGCGCATCAAGCCACGTAGGCAACTCTAGAACTACGTTTTGGCTTGATTCTTGATATTCATCAAGGTACGTAGGCATCTTGCGAGGATCGACAAGTCCCGACAGCAAGAGCAACCACCATTAAAGCTCGAAGCTCTCAATCCCTAGCAATCAATACGCAATTAATTACACCCTACTTTTTATTCCACAACAGATGGCGTCGTCTGTGGGAAAAAGACATCAACCATGGTTACCACACGAAGAACATCAATCGCAGAAACTACTGAAACCACTACCAGCACCATCGCACCCCCGGTTAGGGAACGAGTACCCCTAGGAGCGGGCTCCCAACCACTGATCACTGGAGCGGGCTCCCAACCACTGGTCATTCAGCCCCAAGGGACTGAAGCACAAACTCATGGATCATTATCCCTAGTGACGAATCCCTTCAGTCAAGGGACGAATCCCCTGCAGATGGTAGTCTCCCCTCTCGAAGGCTAGTTCGTCCCTCCTAGAGCCCAGATCTCCACTACCTTGATTCCCGCAAACACGGACCCGGTGTATGGGTTGCCCAATTATCACCCGTACCAGGCTGGACCAAGCTGTCACGCCCTTCAGATACATGAGCCACCTTACATCAAGGGGCTAGGACCCGAACAAGGCCAACAATATTGTGACTACTTCGGCCTGTATTCTATCGATATTCAAGGGTTGAACCCTCTAAGAACAGGAATTTAAACGAGTCTCCAAGAAGCTGGAGTCCAAAGAACGATTTTAATCTTTCCAGGGGCGGATCCCCAATCCTAGGCATGATTATGCCCATAATAGGAAACACATGATTACAAATCTCTACCATGGTGCTTCCACCACTAAGAGCTCAGAACCCGAGTTATGGGCTTCCACCCCTACGAGAGCATGATTCGCCCCATATTTGAGGATTGGAACCTCCGCATATAGCAAGAGGGAGAAGTCTCGATCTTGCACTATCGAAGATGAAATAATAATTGGACTGATGATCCACTCCCCTCGACTTCCAATCAAGGAACGACTCCCCCAAAGACGCGTCTCCAAGGGGTGACCCAAAATTCACTAACTCAAGGAGCGAATCCCTAATTGCAGATGGTGGTCTCACCTTTGGCTAACGGAGCACAAGGAGCACGGATCGCCACCACCGTCATGCCAATTCCAAATAACCCGAAACCCAGTTTATGGGTGGTCACCGTTCCCAACTACTAATGAAACCATCGATCCACTCATGAGAAGTATGTGCCTCAATATATTGAAGCCTTTGTCCCCTTGTTAGAGGACACCAGAATCTCCTCGGACCATACACCGAAAATGACCCTTCATTTGAAGAGGAGGAAGAAGACGTCTATTCTAGCAAGAGACGCCAAGGCAAGGAGCCCACCAGAGGGGAAGGACGTTCTCAACTCCGAGGGAATCAAGGAACGGCTCTTCAGGACATAGAAGAAAGGATAGGGGGCTCAAATTATTCATCCACAACAGCCGATTATGGGTTCAATAAATTCAGGGATGAATCCCCTCCGGATAGTGGTGTCTTCGCTCTAGCACACCATTGGGACTATAGATATCCAACTCCATCGTTACACGACGAACTTAAGTTCCCACCAATGGGATATCGTAGGAGAAGACCAGGCAAAGAGCTTCTAAGCCCCAAGGATCCAAAGAATTGGCTCCCAATACTTTAGGAGGGTTGATACTCGCTCATGAAGCACATGTCTGAAAATTAAAGAAAAACTTGGAAATACAATAGGCTAGGCAGCCCCCAAGGGCTAGGATCCCCAATGTTTTTAATTCAAGTGATACCCCTAGGAGGAGAAAGGTTGATACACAAAGGGCTGATCCCGATGACTATATGCCTCTAGGAGATCATGATGATCCAATCCTATCATTCGCCAACAAGATAATGAATGCTCATATCTCAAGGAAATTTAAGACGCCCACCACTGAGGTGTACGAAAGGGCATGAGATCCCACTAATCATGTGAGAACATCCTCCAATGCATTACAAATTGCAACCCGTGACTAACACAATCAAGTGTAGGTCATTCCCTCAAACCCTGGGGGGCATGACACAACGACAGTATTGTCGGTTACCCCCGAATCCAATCGGCTCCTTTAGAGGTCTAAGTAGGGCATTTATTACCCCATTTATTGATGGAAAGTTCATAAGAAGTGTTTTACATCCCCATGAATGTGGAACAAGGAAAGAATGAATCCTTGAGGAATTATTTGAACTGAAGGAAGCCTTGAAGGTCTTGAACTGGGATGATAGAGTAACCATCAAGGTATAAGAAAGTTTAAAGGAAACCTCAACCCCTGTTGGAAGTAATGGAGGTAACAACAAAAATCGAATGGGGTCAAGGGTAGGATGTTAAGGATAAGTGTAGACTCTGACTCTCCTCCGAAGATGAATAATAAAGCATCGAGGTTCACTGGTTATGCACGTTTGCATACTTCAAAGAGCCAAATCCTGATGGACATTGTGAAAGACAAGGATCGCAGATGGCCGAAGCCACTAAGGGCTGATCCCGGGAAGCGAAACAAGAACCAATATTGTCGGCTCATAAGGATGTAGGAAATAACACTCACAAATGAAGACAACTGAAACACAAGATCAAGTTTCTGATCCGAAGAGCAAGGTTGAATAAGTTCACCAAGAATGGCCAACAGGGTAACCTAAGGCAGGATTATAAAGAAGAGATTATGGAAGGAAGGATGCTGATCGATATCCCAATCTATAGCCCCAGGGGGCCGATGATAAACGTGATTTTTGAAGGCCCGACTGCGGTCAGGAATACAAGGAGCTCTTGTAAAGCTTATGCTCGGAAAGTTATGCACATCATAGGAGAAGCTCCATAGCGAGCAAATACCGAAATAACAATTGTCTTTGATGATTCTGACTTGGAAGAGGTGAAGTGCTTCCATGATGACCCGTTGGTCATAACACCTGTGATAGGCAACTCACAAGTGAAAGGAGTCTCGATAGACAATGGAATATGTTAGGTCCAAATGTGTTGTAGAGGGGGGGTGAATACAACTTTTCGAATATGAATAGCAATAAATACGATGCAATAAATGAACACGCAGATTCAAGGAATATATTTCTTTATATATAACTTGAAAAGGTTGCTACAACATTCATTACAAAGTATAACAGAAGTTCAGAGAGAAGTGAATGATTCTAAGCTCTGTGAATTTACTCTCTCTCTTTTTCTTGTGTTTTCTCAATATTGCTCACAAACTAAAACATTACACAAGTGCTTCTATTTATACTACATGTAATCTATGTCCTGTAGTCTTCAAAGACTAAGATGTACGTGGCCCAATGATGTCCACATAAATCTTGCCTTATCTTGAAAGCTTGGAAATCTGCCAATTAGAAGATGCCATGTGTCATGTTGAAGCTACACTCTAAGTAGAACTTCTACTTGAGAATTTCTACTTAGCCATCTCGAAATTTCTAAGTCGAACTTCTACTTAGAAATATTCTACTTGGCCATCCAGAACATTTAGTACTTAGAAAATATTCTGGTCTTCAACTTGAAACTTCAATGCACATCTTGAGCTTGTGATATCTTCATGTCTTCTTTATTCTTCAGCAAGCTCTTGAACATGGATCTTTATTACTGACATAAACTTGCTATCAATGTCCTGACACTTGATGCACTGGTCTGGTTCATAAGTGACTAGTCTTGATAGTGTTTCTGCTTCTTGAATAAATTACCATATTCACTTAGTAACTTGGCTTTCCAATATTCGCTTTCCTTCTTGTTCACTTGAAATCAATTGGTCTTGTTGATACTGATAGTTATGATCTTGATTCTCGATTTCTCAAATCACTGAGGCCTGAACAACTTTGACTTGAACTTCTCTCAATGATTTCTTCTTGGCTTGATCATAGTTAACATGTTCAATTGTATCAAATACCTTGTCTTCATTTAGTGTTGATTTCTTGTGACTTCTTGTTCTTGATTGTCTTCTGGTTAAGTATCTTTTCTTTTAATTGAGTTACATTAGTTATAGTGTTACAAGTTTATACACTCTGCCTTTCAATCTCCCCCTATTTGATTGTCTAACAATGACATTCAAATTAATGAAGGATAACTCAACTAAACAAGAGACGAGAAACGATAATTAACATTACATTCTTGAAAAATATACAATTGAAAAGTACTTGAAAACAATACAAAGAACTTAAACTAGAAACAGAATTCGAACCTCGAATTAAAGATCATTTGAATGATTCCTATCACCTGGATTATTTCATATCTTTTAGTCAAACTTATATCACCTTATTGGATTCACTCTAAGGTGAATTTTCCTCAAGTGAGTTAAAGCAACCGAAAGACATGAAGTTTTTCCAACTTCAAGTTCACACCACTCTGACCTTTAACCCTAATTCCGTTTCCTTTTCCTAGCTTCAGCAGCTTGGTCTTTTTCTTCTTTCTGCCTTCTGCGCTTCTCCTCCTGCTGCTTTTGTTTTTTATATACTGGATCATGAAGTTGCGTCCACCTAGCATTCAACAAACTTACTGCTTCCATTTCTAGAGGGTTCCTGGGTTCTGGGTAAGGATGTTTGAAAAGCCTTCTGAGTTTGTCCACCTCCTGAGTAGTCCTGATCTTTGGAATGTCCTCAAATATCTTCATTATAAGCCGAGGTTTCCTATGAGTTTTATCAGCTTTAAACTGACAATAGATCATTTTGGGATAGCCCTTGACACGGTTAGTATTGTGGACACTAGCCGCATCTTGCTCCAATCGCTTCTTTTCCACTACTACATCAGACAGGTAACTCACGAGTCTCTGCTTTTCTGTCACATACTTAACTTCCACATCTTCCCATTTGAACACATATAACACTTTCTCCAGAAATGCAGCATCTTGAGTCTGCAGCAGCCATTGTCTACTCATATGCAAGAATGTTTGATTCTGGTCTGCATCTATGAATACTAAGGCATCAGCTGTATTATCAACAAAAGAGTGTATCCAGTATACACTGTCTCTTCCTGGAACACCAACTACCTCCCTTATCTCTCCTTGTTCCAGTTCTCCAGTAGGAAGATTCAGAGCTTCATCTACATTCTTCATAGCTTGAAGAATATTCCATTTCTTCTCTATTAGCTCTGGTTCAATCTTCACATTATCAAGAGGGTTTGGAGCAATGACATCACACTTCCACACCTCATTGCTCTTCTTGAATATGGCACTTTCAATGATCTTCACTGATTTATCTTTAAGCTCAGAAGCGAATCCCTTACCCATCATTTGTCTACAGACGGCTTTAAGAGATTCCACTGAAAGTTCCATTAAGTCCTTTTCCTCCAAGCTCACCCTCTTCAATTTACTGTCAACCACCATCCGGACAACATTTGGATATGCTGAGAATTCTGGACCCTTGTCCTCTGCTAGCTGCATTAACTGATCCCTATACAGAATGCTTAGATTCTCAGAATGAGAGTATTGAATTTTTGTTGCTAGCAAGAACAACTCTGATGCAGATCTTCTCGTCATGAATTGGTCATCCACATACATGAAAGACATTGGGACTCCTTCTGTCAAAGACAAGATAACCTGCCACTCCTTTTGCGTTGCATTGTATCCAACCCTGACTTTAGAAATTAATCTCTTTAAAGCACTCATGTAGTCAGCGGCCATTGGATTCTGCAAATTTAGGTTGTAGAACAGATCATCTGCCTCCTTGTTATGAGCTCCTTTCGTACATGGTCCCATCAATATCTTCCTTGCGTCATCCCACTTCTGCCCTAACCTTCTATTGTCCAGATCAATTTGAGGATCAGCTAGCCTTGCAAGCTCATAATCGTACTGCTTCCCTTGTAGCTCCGCTTTCTTTTCCTGAAACGCAGCACGATCTTGCATTGCCTTCATTTTAAAGAACTCAGCTTGTTCCAAGGCTAACCGTTGAGATTTAAGGGTTTCCTCATCAACAGTAATTTCTTCAGGCCTTCCGACAGACATCCCAGCACCTCCACCTTGATCTTTCAATGATCTCTTTATAGCATGTTTCAAAGGTGCGTCTTCCATATCGGAATCTGAGTCAAGTACCACCTGTACTTTTTCTTGATAACTCAGGTCAACGAATGGCTCATCTTGCTCAATCGCTATGGCCTTACCCTTTTTCCTTCTTAGAGCCTCTTCATCAATAGACGGCTCAATTTCTATTTCTTTTACAAGATCAGCTTGTTCTGGAATTTCTTCGATTTGAACTCCCTGCTGTCTCGTCTCCTTTATACTCTCCCCCTTAGGTGAGTTATCCTGAACTCCACCCTGGTCTCCAGATCCACCAGCTACGTAAGAATCTTCAAAACCAGAACCATAAGGTCCTGCTCCACTAGCACCACCTGTACCAGCATCTGGGGGAGGTTGTTGCGGCGCGAAACACTCTGGGGGCACAAAACTTCTGATTGCGAACATAACTCTACTGATCTCCACAGCCAGAGTATCCATTGTAAGCTCCATTGCTCCCATCCTGTCATTCAGAGTGTTTCCCAAGACACCAGCAGCATGGCCCAAGTCATTTACCTTGTTTGTCAAATCATTAAAAGCTGTAGCTGGACTTGCCATTCGTGCTGCGTAGTCGTCAAGAGCCCTTTGATTGTTTCCAACGTTCATCCCTAACTGCCCCATCGTCTGCCCAAACTGCTTCATTTGATTTTCCATAGAAGACATACGTGTATCAAGATTTTCAATATTAAGGGACGGTGTTTGGTTTAGGTGACCTCGCTCTAATACTCGTTCTGTTGGTATTTGGCGCTCGGTTTCAGGCCTTAAAAATGAAGGTCCCTCTCTCCCTAACCTCTCACACACACTCCCTGTCTCACGCTCGTGTATATCTTCAATATATGATCCAAAATATGAAGCAGTACCTGCAGAAACTGGATAAGCAATATAATTTGCAGTTATGGGATCAATTTCTGTTTGTTCCTGAGTTGGAATCTCAGGCTGAGAGGCTACAAAGTGTTCTTGTACGACATCAGAACCGATCCTCTTTGCAGCATCAGTACGTACCGGTGAAGGTACGGCTGAAGCTTTTAAAGCTTCATGTCCTTTTGAAGCAACAGTATCTTCAAGAGGTACATAAGCGTCATCAAAATCCCTATGTGCAGATTGTTCAAGGGGTGAACCACTCTCGTGAGGTGGAGTGGTTGCATGTGACACGCTAGGGTTTGACTGAGGTTTAGAAGTAGCAGCATGAGAAATTTTGGCTTTCTTTCGAATAAGAGGCTGCTCTTCGGGGTCACTCTCCTCATCATTTCCTACATCTATATGTGCTGGCTGTTTGGATTCCGGTGACATGGGTGACAAAGAATTAGAAATATAGCTCTCACCCTGGGATAGATCCTGCGGGCTAGCAGTCTCTTGGGTCTGGGAATCAGAAACATAGGAAGAGGAATGAGTAGAATGTAGAGAGAGATTACCTGATTCATTACCTTGTTCGTCACCGCTTTGCTCATCAGGAATCTCTTCAAATGCCTCAGCATGAGCAGACCGATTCTGAGCATGTGATGAAACTTGCGAGAATTCCATCAAAGTGGTAACTCCCTCATCATATGTAAGCCACTGTTGTAAGGTATCAGGAATAGACATCGGTTTTCCATGATGTTTATTCTGATTATCAATTGTTGAAAGTGACTTAGTGCCCATCCCTAGTGGTGCAGATGTTTGACTTCTGGCAAAACTCTGTCTAACTGCAAGAGCATCCTTCGGTATTAAATGATTAATCAGCATCTGTAAGAACCGAGGAAACCAGCAGACAACATCTGTTGTGTTGAGGTCTCTGCTTGCAGGAGATCCCATCACAGCCACTATCTCAGAGAGAACTATTCGTCCATAATTTATATTCAGCTCTCTTGCTAGGGCAATTCCAAGGTTTTGCATGGGAATGGAAATTTGATGGAAATCGCTTTCTCGTGCCTGAAAACATCTTGTGATGGCCTCGAAAAAGTAATTCCATTCCACATGAAAGAATTGTTTTTGGATGTTTCCAGTGATCCGGCCAGTCGGAGGATAACATCCTATTTCTTCAAAGAATCTGAGGCGTTCTGCAGCTGTAGGTTCTGGATCATAAGCATCTTTAATGGGGAATCCCAGAACCTTGTTGACAATTTGTTCAGTCACCTCATATTCCTGACCCGCTAAGGTAAACCTGAAACCAAAGGGGGTTGATTTGCTCCCAAAAGAAACTGCACTAGTCCATAATTGCTGTAAAGCATCATGCACTAGTGTAGGTTTAGCAGTAAAAGCATCGCTAGCTTTGGAATACAAATTGAGAAATCGTATCCAAGACTTAAAGCGCGGGAGTTGATCACCAATTTCCGTAGAAATATTATAAAAATTGTTTTTGGCAAGTGAAAATTGGTGAGCCATTTTAATTAAAAGTTTTTCTTTAATAGATGTGAAAATTAATTTTAATTTCTGAAAAACAATTAATTTTAGAATTAACCGTTATATCCCTTTTAATTTATTAAGAACAACACAAGTCCCTTTTTGAAAAATTAAACTACGGGATCCAAGTAACAGTTAATGGAAGGCAAATTTCGAACCAATGATTAAATCTCCACTAACAGTGAAATGCGTGTGTGTGAAATCGTGTATGAACAGATCTGTGAAATTTTGTGTGTATATACGTGTGTGTATATATCGATGAAGATGAACAGTTATACAAGACACAATCACAGAGATTAATGATGACACACAGGTAAGAGGAGTCTAAAATCGGGCATTAATTCGAGATCTGTATGAGTTTAGTCACAAAAATCACGAACAGTGATTGTAAGTCGAAATCGCCTGAATGAATATGGATGCGGCTGTAAAACTGAATTAGGTAAAAGTGAAAGAATAGATCGAGTTAGAGATGTATATATAGACATGAATGTGAAATGACAGAAATGCCCCTGTTAAAAATTGTGAAAAACACCAAGTACATACAGGGAGAATCTAAGTCGAAGTCTTATCTCGAAGTCTATCTCGAAGTCTATCTCGAACATTTTAAGTCGAACTTCGAGATGGAGTTCGAGATAGCTGTTAACTCGAAAAACTTGAACCATTTATCTATTAAAGACCATGTAAACAGCACAAACCAACAAGGAAATCTATCTCGAAATTCTAAGTCGAAATTCGAGATAAAGTTCGAGTTAGGAGTTAACTCGAAAAATCCCAACTAATTGAGAATTCCATCTCAAACTCTAAGTCAAACTCTAAGTCGAACTCTAAGTCGAACTTCGAGTTGAACTTCGAGATAGAGATTAACTCGAAGTTATTCTCAATTCTTTTCAAAATATCCCCAAAAATGGAAACCTCATCTCAATTTCGAGATGGAGTTCGAGATAGACTTTATCTCGAATATTTTGAAGATAATAAATAAATAGGCACACTGGTAACTCTAAGTCGAACTCTAAGTCAAATTTCGAGTTGAATTTCGAGATAGAGGCTAACTCGAAATTCTTCCCAGACTTAGAATTTTCAAAACTTCACTCTGGAAGCTCAAATCGAAATTCAAGTCGAATTTCTAGATGAGTTTCGAGATAGAAACTAACTCGAAATTTTGAAGATACTTAGAATAATTTGACAATTTTTCAAGAAACTCAACAATTAAATTTTGTCAAATTAATATAAATATCAATTCAAGGATTTTTAATATATGACATAATTAAAACATTCCTTGATAATTCTAAGGCCTCTAATTACATGAAAAAAACATAGGTAAATTCATCTAAAAATCATGTAAAATTTAGAATATTATGAATTTAACTCCCCCTATGATCATGCAATCTAACAAGCATAAATTCAAAGATTTGTGCTATAAAAGACACTTAAAACACACTGAATTCATGCAAAATCACACTATATGCATCCTATAACAATCATTAATTAGGCATTTTAAAGTCTAAGCACATAATGATTAAATAGCTTGCATATACAAACATAACCATGGATTTTACAGATAGAAGGCTTTACTAACTTGTGTTAAGCATTCCCAATTCACCAACCAACCTATTGAATGTTACTTCATCAAGAGGTTTGGTGAATATATCTGCAATTTGTTGCATTGTGGGCACGAAATGTAGCTCCACAGTCCCCTCCTCGACATGTTCTCTTATGAAGTGATACCTGATGTCAATGTGCTTGGTTCTTGAGTGATCTACAGGATTGTTGGTTATGGCAATGGCACTTGTGTTGTCACACATAATTGGAATTTTCTTGTGCTCCATGCCATAATCCTTCAATTGGTTTCTCATCCACAGTATTTGAGCTACACAGCTTCCAGCAGCAATGTACTCAGCTTCAGCAGTAGAAGTAGATACTGTATGTTGCTTTTTACTTTGCCAGGACACCAATCTTCTGCCAAGAAATTGACAAGCACCAGATGTGCTTTTCCTATCAATCCTGCAACCTGCATAGTCTGAATCCGTATAGCCAATTAGATTAAAACCTGTATCTCTTGGGTACCAAATTCCTAGATTTGGTGTGCCCTTGAGATACCTAAAAATTCTTTTGACGGCTATGAGATGTGATTCTCTAGGATCCGCTTGGAATCTTGCACATAAACAAGTCGCGAACATTATATCGGGTCTACTTGCAGTTAAATAGAGAAGTGAGCCAATCATACCTCGATAGCTTGTGATGTCAACTGATTTACCTGATTTGTCTTCATCAAGCTTCGTGGCTGTTGCCATGGGAGTCTTAGCTGCTGATGCATCTTCTAGATTATACTTCTTGAGTAAATCTCTGACGTACTTGGATTGACAGATAAAGATACCATCTTTTCTCTGACTGATCTGTAATCCAAGGAAGAAGGACAGCTCTCCCATCATGCTCATCTCGTATTTCTCTTGCATTAGCTTAGCAAATTTCTCGTACAAGCGCTCATTAGATGACCCGAAGATAATATCGTCCACATAGACTTGAACAAGTATTAAATCATTCTTCACATTCTTATAGAACAATGTTTTGTCAATTACTCCCCTAGTAAAACCACTTTCAATTAAGAATACAGATAGGGTTTCATACCAACATCTTGGGGATTGCCTGAGGCCATAGACAGATTTGAAGAGAAGATACACAAAATCTACAAGTTCTGGATAAATGAAGCCAGGCGGCTGTTCCAGATACACTTCTTCTTCTAACTCTCCGTTCAGGAAGGCACTTTTCACATCCATCTGGAAAACCTTGAAGTTCTTATGTGCTGCAAATGCCAAGAACATCCTGACTGCCTCAAGTCTTGCAACTGGTGCATAGGTCTCATCATAATCAATTCCTTCTCGTTGAGAATAACCTTTTGCAACCAAACGAGCCTTGTTTCGTGTTACAAGTCCGTTTTCATCCATTTTATTTCTGAATACCCACCTTGCTCCAATTATTGATTTGTTCTTTGGTCGGGGTACCAGTTTCCAAACTTTCTGCCTTTCAAACTGATTGAGTTCCTCTTGCATTGCAATCACCCAATCAGCATCACCAAGAGCTTCTTCTATTTCTTTAGGTTCAAGCTTGGATAAGAACCCAGAATATAAGCAAATATTAGCCAGGTCAGCTCTTGCGGATCTTCTAGTAGACACACCAGCATCTGGATCACCAATAATTAATTCAAACGGATGGTCTCTATTCCATACCCGTTCTCTTGGAAATTGTCTTGATGATTCAGCGTGACTTTCTGAGTTGTGGTGCTGACTACTTTGATTACTTTCACTAACTCCCCCTGAGTTAGTGCCAGCTCCTACAGAACTAGAGTCAACTCGACTCGAGCCTTGAACAGTAGTCCTTGAGCTGCTATTTACTCCCCCTGAGTTGTTGCCGGTTCGTACTGAAGAAGTATCTCCTGATCTTGTAGGATTAGCTTGTTCACTAGACTCAGGTTCTTCACGTACACTTGGAACATTTAATGGGACAACCAACTCAGGTTCATCTTCAAGTTCTTCTAAGTCCAGATTCTGAAATTTTAGGGACTCAGGTTCACTAGAATCTCTTGAAATTGATGAGAGTTTGGTATCGTCGAATCTGACGTTGTAGCTTTCAGTCACTTTTCGATCATTTACTAAGAACACCATATAAGCTGCTACCACATCTGTGGAGTAACCAACAAAGATTCCTTCACGAGCTTTTGCTGCAAACTTGCCTAGATTTTCATCATCTATAAGTACATAACATTTTGCTCCGAAGACATGAAAGTATTTGATTGTTGGTCTTCTTCCATTCATTAGCTCACATGGTGTCTTTTCTTTATCTTTTATGATCAAGGATCGATTTTGAGTGTAACACACGGTACTCACTGCTTCTGCCCAGAAATACAGAGGAAGTTTCGAATCACACAACAAAGTTCTTGCTGCTTCAACCAATGTTCTATTCTTCCTTTCAACTACTCCATTTTGTTGTGGAGTTCTCGGGGCTGAATACTGACGACGTATTCCCTTAGATACACAGAAGTCATTTAGCACTGCGTTTTTGAATTCAGTGCCATTGTCTGATCTAATCGTCTTCACAGTAAGTGTTGAAACATTCTCAATTTGAGTGATGTGATCAATGATTAGGAAAGGTACTTCGTCTTTCGTCATTGCGAACAATACCCATGTATACTTGGAGAAGTCATCCACGATTACCAATGCATATCTTTTCCTAGACAAAGATAGGACATTCACTGGGCCAAACAAATCCATATGAAGAAGTTGCAGAGGCTCAGTGATACTAGAAATTTCTTTGCTTTTATGCGATGCTCGTTTCGACTTTCCCATTTCACAGGCTTCACAGAGTCCTTTCGGAGCGAACTCCATTTGAGGTAGATCTCTCACCAATTCTCGCCTCGCGAGAGCATTCATCGTTTTGAAGTTTAAGTGAGATAACTTTTTGTGCCATAACCAGCTTTCATCATCCGAAGCTTTGCTGTAGAAACAGGTGACTTCATTCTGATTTGCTGAATCCATGTCTGCAACAAAAAGATCTGCCTTTCGAACTCCTCTCAAAGCCAGTGAACCTTCCTTGATGTGAGTGATTGATACACCTTTCTTGTTGAAGACAATTTCGTAACCTTTGTCACAGAATTGACTGATACTCAACAAATTATGCTTTAATCCCTCAACATAGGAAATATCTTCAATGATGACATTGCCAGTTTTCAGTTTGCCATATCCCTTTGTCACACCTATGCTGTCATCTCCAAAGGTAACATAAGGGCCAGCTTTCATAACCAACTCTGTAAGCAGGGACTTGTTTCCAGTCATATGCCTCGATGCTCCACTGTCTAGCACCCATATAACTTTATTTCTCTTTTGCTTAATGCCCTGCAATGACAGATTGGTTAGACATTCTTCGGAACCCAACTTTGATTGGGCCCGGCTTTTCGATAAGATTTAGAATCAACAGATTTAACAACAGGAGATGCACTTTTCTTAACATTACTAGAGCTTTCGACTTTCTCCTTTCCTTTCTCAGACTTGACATATTTATCAGTCCTAGGAGAAGGTTTGTCACTCCTAACTTTAGGAGGACTGACAGTCTTAGCTCTCACATGCTTTTTCTTGATGTTTGAACTAGCAGCAGTATTTAAGCATGACTGGCTAGATGCATTCATTAAATTCACAAAAGTTTGCATGACATTAAAAGTGCATGGCATACAATTAGGTTGACCACACTGTGCATGGTTCGGATGCAGATTATTCATTGTATGTGTGACAGGCATGGCATGTGCAGCAGGAACATTTATGTTAGCTTTACATGCATAAGAAAGATGTTCAGTAGATTTGCAGTGATAACATGCTTTCTTTATTCGATCAGCCTTAACCTCTTTTATGCCTTTCTTCCCTTGTTGTTTAACAGCCTTAGCTCCTAATCCTAGTCTAGATTCATCTCTAGGAAAATTGATTTTAACTTGTTTGATAGGAGTTATAGGTTGTGCTTTCTGACGATCTTCCATCTCAATCTCATATCTAGCTATCAATTCAGTCTCTTCTTCTTCTATTCTAGGAACAAGGTGTTTGTAGATGGGTTTGACAGAAGGTTTAAAAATGCTAGGAATATCATTTTTAAGGTCACTGGAAGTAGTGTCGATAGGTCTCTTCCCTTCTTTCTTAGAAAGGTTAGAATAATCAAGTCCTACACCTACTCCAGTTATCTTCTTAAATACGTCATTATCTACATACACTTTACTAGCAGCTAGTTTGTAAGCTTCACATTTAGTTTCTAACTCAGCTAGTTTGTTCCTTAAACATGATTCTATTTCTGCCTTAAGGACGAGCTTGTGTTCCAAAGATTTAATAAAATCTCTTAGGGAAGTATCTACAGTGCAAGCAGCCTCTAACTCTTCCACTTTTGCCTCAAGCATTCTGCTTTTGGCGACAAGTGTTTTCTGTTCCTTTTGAGAAGTGTCTAGGCTTTTGCACAACATGTAGATCTCTTCGCTAAGAGCCCCGTTCTGTTCCTTATAATCATCAATAGACATTTCTACTTTAAGGGTTAGAACTGGTACCTCTGGTTCCTCTGATGTCTCAGCCATGAGCGCAAAGTTTGCTACATGAGTAACATCTTCCTCATCTGAATCATCCCAAGCTCTTCCTTCTGTTACTACTAAAGCTCTTTTACCATGTTTTTCTTTTACCAGCGATTCATACTTGCTTTTGAGGGCTTCAAATGTCTCTTTTGGATAAGTCTGTTTAGGCTTTTTGCAGTCCGAGGCAAAATGTCCAGGTTCACCACAATTATAGCAATTGAACTTCATTTTGAAATCCAACGGAGATTTGTAGCTGGTACTCTTGCCTTTGCTTTTGTAGCCTGACGAACTACCACCACCCTTAGCAGCCCGATAGTAAGATGAAGAATTTCTCTGTGGTCGGTTGCTCTTTCTGAATCTCATGTTGCTGAACTTCCTTGCCATATATGCCACGACACTATCGTCCATGTTGTCCAGCTCTTCTTGGGTGAAGTAGTCATCATCACTGTTAGATGCGCACTCGTCATCATTATCAACTTGATGTGGTGCAAGTGATGATTTAGGCTTTGCTGCAACCATTGCCTTCTTAGACTCTTCCTCATCAGCAACTAATCCTGATGCAGTTTCTTTTCCTTTTGAATCATTGTCCCATGCTTGATCTTGAACTGTCTCCAGCTCATAGGTCTTCAGAATTCCATAATATTCTTCCAGAGAAGTTGTATGCAAATCTCTGGTTTCTCTGATTGCGTAGACCCTATGTTCAATGCTCTTTGGCTGGTTCCTCAGATATCTCGTATTGGTCTCAACCATGGGGAGAGTAACACCTCTCAGATTCAAATCCAATACCAACTGACTGAATCGTAGATAGACATCTGTTATGCTTTCTCCTTTTCGTATTCTAAAGGTGTCATACTCCATCTTGAGTATAAGTGTCTTGTTGCTTCTAACCTCTGCAGATCCTTCCATGACAACTTCTATCTTGTCCCAAATCTTCTTTGCTGTATTCAAACCTTTGACTATGTTGAACATTTCATGATCAAGGGATTCCATCAAGGTTTGTCTTACAGAAGTATCATAAGCTATTTGCTCCTTGTCAGCATCCGTAAAGTCCGCTGCCTTTTTAGGCTCAGACCGAGCAGGTATAACCTCCTCTCCTTCCGTACGCTCAGGAATAGCTTTCATTGGAACAAATTTACCCTTTTCAAGGACTTCCAGATACTCAGGGTTAATAGTCTCTAAGTAGAGTCTCATTCTGAAAACCCATTCTTCATAGTGATCTCGGTTGAACATTGGGATCTTGAAAGAATTTTTAGGAGCCATTTCAAATCTGGTCACTAAAAGTTTCTAAGTACCCAAGACTAGGCTATGTAGAATATCTATGTAGAACTTCTGCCAAGTCGAAATTTCTCTAAGTCGAAATTTTGCTCAAGTCGAAATTCACCAAGTAGAAATTGTCCAAGTCGAAATTCTATGTAGAAAATCTCAAGTAGAAATTCTATGTAGAACTTTTTGTCCTTAGAATAATTTTTTGCAGATTACTTTAATATTGAATAAACAATATCACCTTTTTGACTTTTGATACTTTACACACCGAAAGCAACTAACCCACTTGCTAGGCACTGAGTATGTCTTGTTACACTTTCGGCCAAGGAATATTTATCAAATCAAAAGTACAAAAACACCTTTTTGACTATCTTATTTGTTTGAAAAAGGAGATCAAAAAGTTGTTGGGTTATCTTCTTTGATAAGAACAGATGATGAACACTCAAGAACACCAAATATCAATGAACCCAGATTAATTCACAAAAATTAATTAAAATACACCCAAGCTAAATAATCACACCTGGAGTATTTAAATAATTTTTCGGATGAGTTTTCACTACCAACGAATTAAAGCACACTTTTCGAAAAAATGAAAAGTAGATCTAGAAAATGAAAACTCACGATTCTTCTACCAAACACAAGGATCTATGTTTTGTATGTTAAACATCCGCTCTGATACCAATTGTTAGGTCCAAATGTGTTGTAGAGGGGGGGTGAATACAACTTTTCGAATATGAATAGCAATAAATACGATGCAATAAATGAACACGCAGATTCAAGGAATATATTTCTTTATATATAACTTGAAAAGGTTGCTACAACATTCATTACAAAGTATAACAGAAGTTCAGAGAGAAGTGAATGATTCTAAGCTCTGTGAATTTACTCTCTCTCTTTTTCTTGTGTTTTCTCAATATTGCTCACAAACTAAAACATTACACAAGTGCTTCTATTTATACTACATGTAATCTATGTCCTGTAGTCTTCAAAGACTAAGATGTACGTGGCCCAATGATGTCCACATAAATCTTGCCTTATCTTGAAAGCTTGGAAATCTGCCAATTAGAAGATGCCATGTGTCATGTTGAAGCTGCACTCTATGTAGAACTTCTACTTGAGAATTTCTACTTAGCCATCTCGAAATTTCTAAGTCGAACTTCTACTTAGAAATATTCTACTTGGCCATCCAGAACATTTAGTACTTAGAAAATATTCTGGTCTTCAACTTGAAACTTCAATGCACATCTTGAGCTTGTGATATCTTCATGTCTTCTTTATTCTTCAGCAAGCTCTTGAACATGGATCTTTATTACTGACATAAACTTGCTATCAATGTCCTGACACTTGATGCACTGGTCTGGTTCATAAGTGACTAGTCTTGATAGTGTTTCTACTTCTTGAATAAATTACCATATTCACTTAGTAACTTGGCTTTCCAATATTCGCTTTCCTTCTTGTTCACTTGAAATCAATTGGTCTTGTTGATACTGATAGTTATGATCTTGATTCTCGATTTCTCAAATCACTGAGGCCTGAACAACTTTGACTTGAACTTCTCTCAATGATTTCTTCTTGGCTTGATCATAGTTAACATGTTCAATTGTATCAAATACCTTGTCTTCATTTAGTGTTGATTTCTTGTGACTTCTTGTTCTTGATTGTCTTCTGGTTAAGTATCTTTTCTTTTAATTGAGTTACATTAGTTATAGTGTTACAAGTTTATACACTCTGCCTTTCAGAATATCAGTGGATATCTCGCGTTCTCGAAGATGGGATACAACGATTCTCAATTGACCCCCTCCAACATGCCCGTCTATGGGTTCAACGGAGTCAAGTTGAGAGTTGAAGGAACTATTCGGTTGTCCATGATAATAGGACGGGAGCCTAGGAAGGCCACTCAGATGTTGAACCTTTTGGTGGTTAAAGCAAATACCGCTTACAATGTTATCCTTAGGAGGACAGGCTTAAGGCGGTTGCCTCAAACTAAGACCTAAAGATCAAATTTCTTACAAAGAATGGAGATGAAGAGAAGGGAGATCAAACAATAACAAAGAAATGCTACCCGGCCACCTTGAGGCCTGATGAAGTCGGGGGGCAGGTCCTCCCGATTGAAGACATGGATGTCCGAGAAGATGAGAAACAAAGAGAAAAACCTACCGAGGGCTTAGTCCCCGCTCCCCTAGTTCCTGAAGAACCTGAAAAGTTACCCACGTAGGGCATTGCTGAGTGAACCCTTGAAGGGCAAATTGGATGCGTTCCTACAAGAGAACATTGTTGTATTTGCTTGGACAGAAGCTAATATGCCAGGGGTCGATACCCAATTAATTACGTAAACTAGACGTCCACCCGAATAGGGAGACGATGAAACGGAAGAAAAGAAATTTTGATTCCAAGAGGCAGGAAGGCCAATAGAGAGGGAAGGATGTGTATTGACTTCATTGATATGAAAGATGCATGTGTCAGTAACTACTTTCCCCTACCAAGGAACGATACATTGACCAATGCAACAAAGGTGACGACCCAAAAGGGGGATATACGGAAAATTGATGAATACAATCTTTGAGCATCCTATTGGGAAGACTATGGAAGTCCATATAAATGACATGTTAATCAAGAGCCTCGATAAAGCACATCACATTGAGCATTTTCATGAGGCATTTGAGGTGTTAAGACACCACAAGATGATATTGAAACTTACTTAATGCGCCTTCCGCATAGGATCAGGAAATGTTTTGGGTTTGATGGCCTCCAAGCATGGAAATTGAATCCAACCCCGATAGGAGTAGAGCAGTCCTTGACACGGAATCTCCATGTGTTGGCATAACCAACTTACGGAAAGTAACTATATCTATACTTGGCTATATTTTATACGGCTTTGAGTGTGAGGACAACAAGGTTCGAAAACCCATGTGTTACGTGAGAAAGGTCTTCCATGAGATAGAGTAACCACAATAAATCCCCATTCACTCGCTGACTTCATGGTTGAATACACAATTGACAACTAAGAAGTCGGGGGGCAGGAGGTAGTACCCCAGGAGGGCAAAGGATTAGAGAAGGAGAATCCAGAAGCGGTACTCATGGAGTATGGATCAATTTTGATGGAGAATCAAAAACAAAATTAAGTCAGAACATACTCCGATGGGCTCATGCTTGAGTATGCCCCGAAGTTGAATTTCCCAACGACAAACAACGAGGCTGAATGCAAAGCCTTGATAGCCGGACTTGGCTTGAGGCCCGAGGGTCAAAAACCTCAAAGTCTGTGGAGACTCAAGATCGGTAGTACCAAAAGTAAAAGGTGAGTTCGAGGCCAGGGTTGGAAACCATGACAAAATACTTGAAACTTGACTCAATTCAATGGGTGTTACGAGGGAGGAAAACGTAAAGGCCGATGTCCCATCCATGTTTGCCTCCTCAGAGATAGAGAATTATGTTGCAAGTTTTTACTTCCAAGTCTTGGAGACCCGAAGCGTTGATGCAAAATTGATAGCATCTATAGATGTGGGGAGCTGTTGCATAGATCCTACAATGGCTCACCAGGAAGCTGGTTGGTCACCCGACCATGCCTTGGAGGCACGGAAGTTGTCTGTAAAAACACTAAGGCCTTAAGAAGCGGAGTTAGTCTTGAAAGAAATCCATGAGGAAATCTGTGGACAGCACTCGGGGGTGTTATTCCCAGATTGCACACTTGTATAATTGTAGAAGGGGGGGTTGAATACAATTCTTGATAATTATAAATTTCTGATAAAAACCACAGAAATCTATAAGGAAATAATTGCTGAATAGAAATGGTTCACAAACACATAAAAATCAGGTGGTTAAATGTACCACCTGAGACTTTTATTTGAAGAAAACTCTGTGATACAAATGTACACAGCTTCTGTTTTTACAACTCTTTGCTTCTAAGGATATTCAAGAAACCCTAAGCAAATATGTCTGTTTTCTTAATCTCTAAAGAGTTGCTACACTTGGTTATATATCCCAAGTTTACAAGTACTTCAGGAATAAGATAATATTAATCTAATTCAAGTTGACTTGCTACTCCACTCCAAATCCACATGTAGCCGAAAGGTTGTCCTTGTGAACATATATGTCCCCTGCACCTTTCTTGTATGTACTGTGTAAATGGAATGCTTCTTTCTTCTGTGTTTCCAAAGAATGGCTGCCATACTGCCTTTTATACCTACTATCAACCCATGTGATCTGTCAGTCAAACCTGTCCTTATCAACTGCTAATTCCCAGCTAGCATAGGATAAAGTGTTAATGATTATCCGTTGATGTTGTGCACAGTTTATCCGTTGATGGTAGTTTGAGATGTATCCGTTGATAGAGTAGATTTGAGTTATATCCGTTGATAGAGCCCTGTTCTCATCCGTTGATACACTTTCACTTAGACAAAATTACATAGCATAGCTTATTTACAATTGGCTACCCTATTCTGCCTATCCATTGATGGTCAACATGACTCTGAATAAAAACACCATCAACTGATAAATAGAGATATTGCAGAATGCTACAAAACCTCATCCGTTGATGAGCTACCTGTCAACGAATAGAGTTATAAAGTCTTATCCGTTGATAGTTACAAAACTTGACTTATACAATTTTGCTTGAATGTTAAGTTATCATCAACTACAACATATTCCTAACAATCTCCCCCAATTTATACTTGATGGCAATAAAGCATAAATTCATAACCTTGATGATAACAAAACATTCCTAAAGATTTATACACTACAGTATGCAAAAATTATATTAAGCTACAATAATTAACAACAGAAAGCTTTAAGAAACTTATCAAAGATGTGCTCCTTTAGGTTGAGCGAATTAATGATGTTTCCTCTCTCTGGTTGGCTGCACCCTTGACTTTCCTTCCATGGCAGAGTTGGACTCAATTTGCACTTGAAGTTGCCTATAGAAGGTATCTTCTTCAACAACTTTTGGATTTAGCTTTAGTTGTAACCATCTAAGGTATTCAGAACTAGCCTTTGACAGTTGGTCTTCTAACCTGAAGAATCTCCTAGTGCCCTCTTCATCCCTGAACTCCATCATCCAAAAGGGTTGAATGTGGATTTTCTGTCCATTATATGGGATCTTCATTTTCTTTGGTAGACTTGAGGGTGAGTTCCATTCTCTCCTTATTTCTTCTATTCTGCTGATTATCTCCCTTCTAGCTGTCTCAGAGAACCCTGTGTGTCTCTTGAATGCTGAGAACACTTTGGTCAATGTATGATAATTCTCTCCAAGAACCTTCTGCAATGGCCATGTCCTCTGACTTCCTCCCTTGTAGACAAACACTAATCTCTCAGGCAGATTCTTGTACTTATCAATTCCTCTTACTTCTGATAATTCATCCAAAAATAGATTCATGCCAGAGTATTCTTCAATTTCTGCCTGATAGATAAAGTCTTCTTTGTTTTCCAAGATTGGCTGTTTGACAATAGCAGGTACCCTAGCAACTTGAACTGGTCCCTTTAAAAGTTGCTTCTTTGGAGCCCTTTTCTTCTGTTTTGGATTCAACAAGAATGAAGGAACTTCAATTGAATCAAAATTCATTGGTTCTTCTTTTGGCATTATGGGGTCACCATGAAAGTTCACAGTTGGGTCGATTACTGTTGCAGATATAGATACTGATGAGCCAGTGGTTTCTTTTTCTGGAGAGGGTTCTGGAGAAAGAACCCTTTTGGTTTTAGCTTTCCTTTTTTTAGGTTTGGATTTGGGAACTTCCTCAGGTTCCTTCATTTCAACCTCTACCTCATCCATTAACTCTTGAGCCAGCCTGGCTTGCTTCTCATCTGAGTTCTCATGTTGATTTTCTGTACTTGGATGAGCTTCCCTTTGGATTCTGGAGACTTCTTCTCTTTTAGCTTCCACAAATCTAGGATGGCTGTTGGATATATTTAATACTTTTCCATTCCTTATAATTACAGCCATCCAATCTCTTACATTCTTATTTGTCTGCTCTTTGAACTCTATGATAGTTTTTCCCATTAGCTTATCTTCATCATCCTTGGGAAATGGGTAGTCTAATTGAAGCTTGTTCTTCCCATTTTCCTTTGGAGGTGAGTAGGCACTGGTTTTGATGACTGGTTCAAACTCTTTGACATATGATGGCTCAGCATCATAGAATGTAGGAGCCACAATCTTTGGAGTGAGCACCTTCATGATTGTGGTTGATATTGTTGGAGCAGAAGATTGAGCATTAAGAAACAAAGATGATGCAATTGATTCATTGATCATCCTCTCTGTCCTTAGAATTCTTTCATTAGTCTCTTTGTTGATCTTTTCCAAAGCTTCTATTCTGGCTTGCCTTTCACCATCTGAGATTTCTTCTAAACTTTGAATCTCAAGCAGAGCCACTTGTTTCTTCACAGGGGAAGCCTTTATTTCAAACTCTGTTGGATTGACCACTACAGTTGGCTGTTGCTCCCCCTCAATCTGTGCTATCTTACTACTGGTGGCTTGAATTTGACCAGATGATGTTGCAGCCTCTTCTTTGCTTGTTCCCATTTTCTCCCCCTTTTTGTTAGCATCAAGGGTTGGGGGTGAAGCTGCAAGTAGCATTTCCAGTAGTTGAGTTTGTTTTGATTGATTGGCAATGATAGTTTGCATTTGAGATTCCATACTATCCACTCTGGAGGAAAGAAGCTGAACAGACTTAGCCAGGCTATCTTCTTTGAGAAGTTTGCTAGTAAGCACCTTCTGAGTGGTAGTAGGAGCTAGTGCCTCAATCCTGGCATCTAGTGCTATCTTCATATCTCTAATTGCAGACTTGACCTCCTCTTGTTGTGTTCTTTGAATAACAGATTGCATCTTTTGTAATTTCAAGGAGGCCATAACCTGCTCAAGAACAGTCTTTCTCTGTGGTTCTGCAGTTTGGTGCTCAGCCTTAGCAGATTGATATTGCTTTATGATTTCCACATTGAGATCCCCAAGTTCAGTGGCATTGGAAAACATCCATTCTGGAGTCTCCTCCTCATTGATTTCTTCACCATCTGAACTTTGACTGTCATCACTGCCAAATTCTTCACTTCCAGCACTTGGAGACAGGGTTTGTAAAGCTTCTTTTGCTCTTTGAAGAGATTCTGAGGTGTGCACTAGGTGCATTGTCTTCTCTGCCTCCACATTGCCCTGTTGTGCCATGATTTGATAGGCAGAGACAGGATGAGTAAAGGTTTCAGGATCCAAAGAGATGGAGTCAATAATTGACTGATATTCTTGTCGAAATTCCATCTCTTTGGAAGCTTCATTAACCTCCATTAACTCACTTGCAATGGCTGAATCTTCCTGCCTTATTTCTCCTATAGTCCCTTCTCTCCTCTCATCTCTCTTTTCTTGCATCAGGGACTCCCCCTGGCTCACACCTCTCACACCCTCACCTTCACCTACTAAGGTGGAACTCTCTTGCTCTCCTTTTTCCTGACCGGAAGAAATGGTCAGCCTCTCATTATTTTTCTCTCCTTTTGCCTGCTCACAAGGCAGCCTCTCACTCCCTTCCCTCATTCCTAAAAGTGTTTCAACTACTACAAGCTCCTTCACAGTTGACATGGGAATGTCACATTTTGCAGTGGTAGAGAGAGTTGTCAACGGATGAAGTGTATCCGTTGATGTAGTAGTTATTGCTGTCAACGGATGATTAGTTGTAGACACATCCGTTGATGAAGAAACACTTGTCAACGGATGAAGGATATCCGTTGATGAAGGAAAAAGAGTATCCGTTGAAGTGAAAACCAACACTGAATCTGTGGTGATTGATTTTAAGGAAGAGGCCACAGATAGTGTTGTGAATTCAGGAATGGAAGATTGATGGCCCAACAAATCATCTAAAAGATGATGACCACCAATTGTTGAGTGGGGCTTCTCCAAGAATTTTAAAGATGGAGAATCAGGAATTGATGTAGATATCATATCCACATCCAGAGATGGAGTTGGTGATGGTGGATTAAAATGTGTATCGATTTGAAGGTTAAGATCAAGGGGCTGTGACTCCACATTTATTGAAGTCACATCAAACTGAATTTGAGAAGGTACAGTTTGTTGTACTGTGTGTGCACCCTGTGATTCCCCAATGGTTTTGGACTTTACTCTTCTACCATAGGTTTTTTATTGAGAGCTATCTGTGTCTCTTGCCCTTTTGTGTAGTGTTCCTGGAATGGAACTTAAATCAGTAGTCACACCCTGTTGAGAGGATGTAACTAGAATTTGGCTTGAAGGTTCATTAACAGTCTTTTGAGAGACTGAAATGTTGGTTGCACCTGCCTCACCTTCCTTATCATTAGGGCTTCTTTGATGTTCACCCTGTCCCTCACCACTCACTACCACCTTCACACTCCCCTCAAGAGTTTTGGTAGTTTTTGCAACAGGTGCCTTTTGAGAGACACCTGAGGTTTGTCTTTTAGATTGTGGTTTTGAGACTTTGGATTTAGTCACTTGGGTAGGAGCCTGTTTGATCACAACTACAGACTCCATTGTGACAATGGAAGGCAAAGAAATTTGGGTAGAGATAGGAGTAAAAAGATTAGAAGCTACCTGAACAATTGGTGGATAAACCAATTGCACTCCTGCATTCAGATTCATTCGAATCAAGTCACTGAGGACTCTCTTCTCCTGTACAAAACAACTGAACTTGCTATCCGGGTTAGAGAGGGATAGCTCATTCTCTGACATATGCAGGCCTAAGAGCATCAAAAATCTAGCAAAGTAGATATTTTTGCCCCTAGTTCCTTTGTTACCCAATTTAGCTGCTATTTCATACATTACTAGTGTGCCAAAGTTGAAGTATTTATCAGTTAAAAGCATACAAAGCATCACTAGCATGGTTTTAGTAACAGCATCAAAATTACTAATTTTACCAGAAAAAGTTTTAATGAAAGCATCACACAGATAACTCCATTCTTTAACCATACCCTTCCTAACAATTTTGCCTAAATTGTCAGTACTAAATGCATATCCACTTGAGTTTAGCATGGTAACTATTTCAGCATCGGTTGGAAATGATGTACAATTATTTTCAGGTAATTTTAAACATGCAGTAAAAACATCAGAATTAGCCACATAATTTTTACCCTTAAGAGAAAAAGAGATAGTTTCATCAGTACCATTAAATTCAGCTGATGTCCACATTTCCTCGATTACTTCATGAATGAGGGGTGTGGTGGTAGTCATAGCATATGACAGTTTGCATTTCTTCACGAAATTCATCATGGTGTGATATGCTTCTGGAGCGTTCACTGTATCAACAAAGGCCGCGAAATTGTTTTTCTCATAGGTAAACCCAGTGGAAGACATCATCTTAACAATAGGCGCCATTGAAGTGTTTGAACTTTTGTTGCAGAGAGAGTTTTAGTGAAGAAGATGCAGTTAACTTATGAGATTCTTGAAAATGAATAAAGGTGAGAGTACAAGACAGCCTTTTATATTTTTCAAGAATTAAAAATGAAGTAATTAAAAGTAATTACCCCATTGGACAAAAGTAACTGTCAGATAATAAATGAAAAGAAAAGAAGTACAGCCGTGACTAATTATACACGTTTACCAATGGCTATAAAAAGAAATATGTATATCAACGGATAAAGATTGGACGGTTGAGAAAATAGTTTATCCATCGATGACGTGGACAACCTGTTATCCGTTGACATACGAAAATCTAGTAATGTGTTTATACTACCAACGGATAAAAGGATACCCGTTGATAAGCAAATTTTGCCTAAAACAAAATTTCTGCTAAGAGTTTTTCTGAGAGTTTTTAATTCTCAAGTAAACCAAAACACATTTCTAGCTGCAATACAGTATGATTAGATATCACTAGGAATTATGAAAAATTAAGCATACCTAGTTCACCTACCAACCTTGTGAATGAAGATTCATCAAGAGGCTTGGTGAAGATATCTGCAAGCTGCATTTCGCTTGGCACAAAGTGCATTTCTACTGTACCATTCATCACATGCTCTCTAATGAAGTGGTATTTGATGTCAATATGCTTGGTTCTCGAATGTTGCACTGGATTCTCTGTAATGGCAATAGCACTAGTGTTGTCACAGAAAATTGGAATCTTCTCAATTTTTAGACCATAGTCAATAAGTTGATTTTTCATCCAAAGAATCTGTGCACAACAACTTCCAGCAGCAATGTACTCAGCTTCGGCTGTAGAAGTGGAGACTGAGTTCTGTTTCTTACTGAACCATGACACAAGCCTGTTCCCTAGAAATTGACAGGAGCCTGTAGTACTTTTCCTATCAATTCTGTAACCTGCATAGTCTGCATCTGAATAGCCAATTAGATCAAAGCCAGAATCTCTTGGGTACCAAATGCCAAGGTTTGGTGTTCCCTTGAGATACCTGAAAATTCTCTTAATAGCAATTAAGTGAGACTCTCTAGGGTCAGATTGAAATCTAGCACACAGACAAGTGGAAAACATTATATCAGGTCTACTAGCTGTTAGATATAGAAGTGAGCCTACCATGCCTCTATAGCTTGAGATGTCCACAGATTTTTCCTTAGTATTCAGCTCAAGCTTAGTTGCAGTGGCCATAGGTGTTTTTGCAGAGGCACAATCCATTAAGTCAAATTTCTTTAAGAGATCATAAGTATATTTTGTTTGACTTATGAAAATTCCCTCATTAACTTGCTTTACTTGTAAACCAAGAAAGTAAGTTAATTCACCCATCATGCTCATTTCATACCTACTTTGCATAAGTTTGGCAAACTTTTTGCAAAGCTTCTCATCTGTAGACCCAAAAATAATATCATCTACATAGATTTGAACAAGTATTGAAGAACCATTGATATTTCTATGAAATAAGGTTTTATCTACTGTACCTCTAGTGAAGTGATTCTCCAAAAGAAATTGAGATAAAGTGTCATACCAGGCTCTTGGTGCTTGCTTCAAACCATAAAGTGCTTTCAAGAGAAGATATACATATTCTGGAAATTCTGGATCTTTAAAGCCAGGAGGTTGATGGACATATACCTCTTCTTCCAGTTCCCCATTTAGAAAGGCACTTTTGACATCCATCTGATAGACTTTGAAATTGGAATGTGATGCATAGGCTAGGAAAATTCTAATTGCCTCAAGTCTTGCCACTGGAGCAAAAGTTTCATCAAAATCTATTCCTTCTTCTTGAGAATAGCCCTTTGCCACTAATCTAGCTTTATTCCTCACAATTATGCCATTTTCATCAGTCTTATTCTTGAGAACCCATTTGGTACCTATGATACCTCTATCATCAGGTTTGGGCACAAGCTTCCATACTTTATTTCTCTCAAATTGGTTTAGCTCTTCTTGCATTGCTAAGACCCAATCTGGATCTAGAAGGGCATCTTCCACTTTCTTAGGTTCCTCTTGAGACAGGAAACTACTGTATAGACATTCTTCTTGTGTGGCCCTCCTAGTTTGGACTCTTGTGTTTGAGTCACCAATGATTAACTCAAAAGGATGATCTCTGGTCCATTTTCTTGAAGGTGGAAGGTTTGATCTAGATGAGGTTGCTTCATCTGAGTGAGCATGATCTTGTTGATTGGATATTGAGTTTTGACTTTGAGAAACTCCCCCTGAGTTTGTTGTCCTTGCGGAATTATGAAGTTGACTGTTAATAGATGCATCATTTTGTCTATCAACGGATGCTCCATTTTGCCTGTCGACGGATGCATGAGAATGCCTGTCAACGAATGCATCTGATGCTCCAGTATGACTGTCAACGGATGCTTCATTTCCAGTGTTAGCATCACTTCTAGTTGGGCCAACAACTCTAGGTGAATTTCCATGGCCATGATCTTCATTTTCCTCATCATCATCAATGTACATTCTTCCTTCTACCTCATTTTCAAATCTTAACTTTTCATGGAAGCCTTCATCATTTAGACCTAGAATCTTTTGATCATCAAACACAACATGTACAGATTCCATAACAATGTTGGTTCTTAGATTGTAGACTCTATAGGCTTTCCCTGCTGCATATCCAACAAAGATAGCTTCATCTGCCTTTGCTTCAAATTTGCCCAAGTTATCTCCATGATTTCTTAGCACAAAACACTTACATCCAAAGACATGAAGAAAAGCTAACGTTGGTTTCTTGTTGGTGAATAACTGATAAGGAGTCATTCCTCTAGCTTGATTGATCAAGGAAATATTCTGAGTGAAGCAGGCAGTGTTGACAGCTTCAGCCCAGAAATATGTTGGCAATCTTGATTCACTTAACATTGTTCTAGCTGCTTCAATGAGAGTTCTGTTTTTCCTTTCAACAACCCCATTTTGTTGAGGTGTTCTAGCAGCAGAAAACTCATGGACAATTCCATTCTCTTCACAGAAAATCTTCATTGTGGAATTTTTGAATTCAGTGCCATTGTCACTCCTGATTCTTTGTACTTTTACTTCAGAACCATTGTTTACTAGTCTGAGATGATTGATGATGATTTCACTTGCACAATCTTTGGAGTGCAGGAAGAAGGTCCATGTAAACTTAGAAAAATCATCCACAATCACCAGGCAGTATTTCTTCTTTGAAATGGACATGACATTTACTGGACCAAATAAGTCCATATGCAGTAATTGAAGGGGCTTAACAATGGATGACTCTGTCTTGCTCTTGAAGGATGATTTATTTTACTTCCCTAGTTGGCAGGCATCACACAATCCATCCTTGATGAACTCCAATTGAGGGATTCCTCTAGGAAGATCCTTTCTTACCAAATCATTCATAACTTTAAAATTCAAATGAGACAGCTTTTTATGCCATAGCCAACTCTCATCCTTGCTTGCTTTGCTGAAGAGACAAGTAATGGATTCTGAGCATACTGAGTTGAAATCAGCTATGTAAACATTTCCTTTTCTAAAGCCTGTCAGAACCACATTGTTGTTTTCCTTGGTAGAAACAACACAGGCTTCTTTAGTGAACTTTACTTCATAGTCTTTGTCACAAATCTGACTAACACTCAGCAAATTGTGCTTCAAACCTTCAACTAAAGCCACTTCTTCAATGATGACATTGTCCTTTGAAATCAAGCCATATCCCTTAGTATATCCTTTGCTGTCATCTCCAAAGGTAATTCTAGGGCCAGCTTCCTCCTTGAACTCTGTGAGCAGGGTTGAATCTCCTGTCATATGCCTAGAGCATCCACTGTCTAGGTAACATAGATTCCTCTTATTTCCCTGCACACATTCCAAAATACAAATCAAGTTGATTTTGGTACCCAAGTTTCCTTGGGTCCTTTCTTGTTAGGCGCCTTTGGTTTTACACTCTTAGCAATCTTCACTTTGGGTGTAGATGCTTGAGTGATAGGTTTTGACAGATGCTCATTTGCATAAATATTTGATGCATGCATTTGTGGAAAATTGGCATACATATTATCCATGCTAGGAATCTTCCATACTTTATTTCTCTCAAATTGGTTTAGCTCTTCTTGCATTGCTAAGACCCAATCTGGATCTAGAAGGGCATCTTCCACTTTCTTAGGTTCCTCTTGAGACAGGAAACTACTGTATAGACATTCTTCTTGTGTGGCCCTCCTAGTTTGGACTCTTGTGTTTGAGTCACCAATGATTAACTCAAAAGGATGATCTCTGGTCCATTTTCTTGAAGGTGGAAGGTTTGATCTAGATGAGGTTGCTTCATCTAAGTGAGCATGATCTTGTTGATTGGATATTGAGTTTTGACTTTGAGAAACTCCCCCTGAGTTTGTTGTCCTTGCGGAATTATGAAGTTGACTGTTAACAGATGCATCATTTGTCTATCAACGGATGCTCCATTTTGCCTGTCGACGGATACATGAGAATGCCTGTCAACGGATGCATCTGATGCTCCAGTATGACTGTCAACGGATGCTTCATTTCCAGTGTTAGCATCACTTCTAGTTGCACCAACAACTCTAGGTGAATTTCCAAGGCCATGATCTTCATTTTCCTCATCATCATCAATGTACATTCTTCCTTCTACCTCATTTTCAAATCTCAACTTTTCATGGAAGCCTTCATCATTTAGACCTAGAATCTTCTGATCATCAAACACAACATGTACAGATTCCATAACAATGTTGGTTCTTAGATTGTAGACTCTATAGGCTTTCCCTGCTGCATATCCAACAAAGATAGCTTCATCTGCCTTTGCTTCAAATTTGCCCAAGTTATCTCCATGATTTCTTAGCACAAAACACTTACATCCAAAGACATGAAGAAAAGCTAACGTTGGTTTCTTGTTGGTGAATAACTGATAAGGAGTCATTCCTCTAGCTTGATTGATCAAGGAAATATTCTGAGTGAAGCAGGCAGTGTTGACAGCTTCAGCCCAGAAATATGTTGGCAATCTTGATTCACTTAACATTGTTCTAGCTGCTTCAATGAGAGTTCTGTTTTTCCTTTCAACAACCCCATTTTGTTGAGGTGTTCTAGCAGCAGAAAACTCATGGACAATTCCATTCTCTTCACAGAAAATCTTCATTGTGGAATTTTTGAATTCAGTGCCATTGTCACTCCTGATTCTTTGTACTTTTACTTCAGAACCATTGTTTACTAGTCTGAGATGATTGATGATGATTTCACTTGCACAATCTTTGGAGTGCAGGAAGAAGGTCCATGTAAACTTAGAAAAATCATCCACAATCACCAGGCAGTATTTCTTCTTTGAAATGGACATGACATTTACTGGACCAAATAAGTCCATATGCAGTAATTGAAGGGGCTTAACAATGGATGACTCTGTCTTGCTCTTGAAGGATGATTTATTTTACTTCCCTAGTTGGCAGGCATCACACAATCCATCCTTGATGAACTCCAATTGAGGGATTCCTCTAGGAAGATCCTTTCTTACCAAATCATTCATAACTTTAAAATTCAAATGAGACAGCTTTTTATGCCATAGCCAACTCTCATCCTTGCTTGCTTTGCTGAAGAGACAAGTAATGGATTCTGAGCATACTGAGTTGAAATCAGCTATGTAAACATTTCCTTTTCTAAAGCCTGTCAGAACCACATTGTTGTTTTCCTTGGTAGAAACAACACAGGCTTCTTTAGTGAACTTTACTTCATAGTCTTTGTCACAAATCTGACTGACACTCAGCAAATTGTGCTTCAAACCTTCAACTAAAGCCACTTCTTCAATGATGACATTGTCCTTTGAAATCAAGCCATATCCCTTAGTATATCCTTTGCTGTCATCTCCAAAGGTAATTCTAGGGCCAGCTTCCTCCTTGAACTCTGTGAGCAGGGTTGAATCTCCTGTCATATGCCTAGAGCATCCACTGTCTAGGTACCATAGATTCCTCTTATTTCCCTGCACACATTCCAAAATACAAATCAAGTTGATTTTGGTACCCAAGTTTCCTTGGGTCCTTTCTTGTTAGGCGCCTTTGGTTTTACACTCTTAGCAATCTTCACTTTGGGTGTAGATGCTTGAGTGATAGGTTTTGACAGATGCTCATTTGCATAAATATTTGATGCATGCATTTGTGGAAAATTGGCATACATATTATCCATGCTAGGAATGCTCCATGACATTTGTGGCATATTCACAGATTGAAAATAAGGATTAGGCACATATGGCATGTTCACATATGGATTGGAAAAACTAGCATTCTGATACAAACCAGGCATAACAGGCATTGCAGGCATACTTGGCATAGATTGAGGTACATGAACAGAAGTCCTTTTAACAGACTTGCAATTAGAAGATAGGTGATTGACACTATTGCAATTACCACAAGTTTTCCTAGGAGCAAACTTGTCAGGAGAATAATTGTTTTTCTTGTTAATGCCTATCTTACCATTCCTGTTCTTTTTCTTTTTACCCTCAGTCTCTACCTTTTCATTAACTAATTTACCAACAGCCTTTTTGTTAAGTAAATCACCTGCCTTAGCCTTCTCACTTGATTTGGCTTGGCTACTTTCACCAGAAACAAAGTTCTTGGCTACTGGACCATACTGATTATTCAGTTTCTTGAGTTCCTTCTTAATAACAGACTTTTTGCTAGTCGACGGATACCTCTCATCCGTTGATGGTTCATCTGTCAACGGATGATCACTATCCGTTGATTCACAATTAGTCTCTAGATCCTCAAGGCAAGGTTCTAGCTCCTTTTTCTTTTGAGTCCAGGTATCCCTCACAAATGATTCTATTACCTGGACTTCTATTATGTTTTGAGAAATATTCCTACAACTTTAAAATTTAGCAATTATTCCTTGTTCTTTTTCAAGCTGGTCTCTTAAAATCTGTTCTCTTTTTAACACAGCTTCAAGTTCACTTTTAGCATTATTGCAATCAACTCTTATTTTCTCAAATTCTAGAAATTGAATTTCTAGAACTGCATTTCTATCACTTAAGAACTGATTAGTTTCTTTAATCCTATTGTTCTCTTTAGTAAGTGATTTAAGAGTAACACTCAAGTGATATAGTTAAGTAGACATATCATCTATAACACTATTGCATTCCTCTTTGGTGAGCTCAGAGAGATTAGTAGAAAATACCTGATTGCTAGCTGAACTTGCTTCCTGCTCAGAGTCATCCATTAATGCAAGGTTGACAAACTCAGCATCATCATCAGAATGATTTCCATCAGCAGCCCAGTCATACTCCTGGGTCATGAATGCCTTTCCTTTCTGTCTGAGAAGATCAAAATATTTCTTCTTGTAGTCAACAGTTTCAGTTGGCTTTCCCTTGTTCTCTGATCTAGGCTTCCTACATTCACTTATCATGTGACCAGCAATTCCACAATTGTAGCATTTAATTTTGGATTTATCCACATAGTTGCTTGTAGAAAAATCCTTGTTAAATGGCTTGGCCACCCCAGAGTTTCTTCTGAATTTTAGCTTAGAGAATCTCCTAGATAGAAAGGCTAAATGCTCATCTATCTCATCCAATTCATCCTGCTGAAGGACACTCATTTCTTCAGACACCTTTTCCTTGCTTTTGCTTGATTCTGCTCTACCTTCACAAACCTCCCTGTTTGGTGTAGATTTAGCAGCTTCAGTCCTCTTCTCTTCCTTCTGCTCCAAGTTGGCAACAAGTGCAACTGACCCACTTTTCTTTTGGGCCTTCTCAATTTCTTCATCCTGCTCCATTTCTAGTTCATATGTCTTTAAAGTTCCATAGAGCCTTTCAAGAGTAAATGACTTGTACTCTTGAGTGTTTCTTAGAGAAACAGTCATAGGCTTCCACTCTTTGGGCAGTGATCTCAGAAATTTGAGATTAGAATCTTTCACTTGGTAGATTCTTCCATACAGTTTCAAGCCATTCAGTAGCTTTTGAAATCTACTAAATGTGTCATTCAATGTCTCTCCATTCTTGAAATGGAAGTGCTCATACTGTTGGATCAGTAGCTGCATCTTGTTTTCCCTTACCTGTTATGTACCTTCACAAAGGGTTTGAACAATGTCCCATACTTCCTTGGCGGTAGTACGGTTGATAACATTGTCAACCATGTCTGTTTCTAAACCATTAAGCAGCCTTCATTGGAACATGAGGACCCTTCTCAATGTAATCTACAAAGCCTACATCAATAGACATGAGATGTAGACGTATTTTTACTTTCCAGTGAAAGTAATTTTCTCTATCAAGAACCGGTATCTTCACTCCATAATCCTTCTTAGACATGTTGGAAGTGTGTTGATCTTTAAACTTCAAATATATTAGAAGCTTGCTCTGATACCAATTGTTATTCCCAGATTACACACTTGTATAATTGTAGAAGGGGTGGGTTGAATACAATTCTTGATAATTATAAATTTCTGATAAAAACCACAGAAATCTATAAGGAAATAATTGCTGAATAGAAATGGTTCACAAACACATAAAAATCAGGTGGTTAAATGTACCACCTGAGACTTTTATTTGAAGAAAACTCTGTGATACAAATGTACACAGCTTCTGTTTTTACAACTCTTTGCTTCTAAGGATATTCAAGAAACCCTAAGCAAATATGTCTGTTTTCTTAATCTCTAAAGAGTTGCTACACTTGGTTATATATCCCAAGTTTACAAGTACTTCAGGAATAAGATAATATTAATCTAATTCAAGTTGACTTGCTACTCCACTCCAAATCCACATGTAGCTGAAAGGTTGTCCTTGTGAACAGATATGTCCCCTGCACCTTTCTTGTATGTACTGTGTAAATGGAATGCTTCTTTCTTCTGTGTTTCCAAAGAATGGCTGCCATACTGCCTTTTATACCTACTATCAACCCATGTGATCTGTCATTCAAACCTGTCCTTATCAACTGCTAATTCCCAGCTAGCATAGGATAAAGTGTTAATGATTATCTGTTGATGTTGTGCACAGTTTATCCGTTGATGGTAGTTTGAGCTGTATCCGTTGATAGAGTAGATTTGAGTTGTATCCGTTGATAGAGCCCTGTCCTCATCCGTTGATACACTTTCACTTAGACAGAATTACATAGCATAGCTTATTTACAATTGGCTAGCCTATTCTGCCTATCCATTGATGGTCAACATGACTCTGAATAAAAACACTATCAACTGATAAATAGAGATATTGCAGAATGCTACAAAACCTCATCCGTTGATGAGCTACCTGTCAACGAATAGAGTTATAAAGTCTTATCCGTTGACAGTTACAAAACTTGACTTATACAATTTTGCTTGAATGTTAAGTTATCATCAACTACAACATATTCCTAACAGGGGGGCAGAGCCCCGGCACACAAGATGACCCGATTGGGATTCTACTAGCCAGAAATAATGGTTGTCGCCAAGAGTTATGTGCGATCAATACCCGAAAACACGCAACTAATGATTAATCCCCTGAAATACTGACACCTGTCATTTCCCCCATTCCTGGTGGCAAGGTGGGGGATAAGTGTTCTTGGTTCATTCCCAGTGGCAAGTGCCTAGAGGAAGTTCCTGATAGTTGCAATGAATTCCTTCATGAAGTAGACTAAGGCCAAATCCCAAGCCAAGATAACCACTAACTAAATGACACAATTCCTGTAGGAAAGTGTGATACATAGATATGGACTTCCACTAATCCTGATGCTAGAAATGGATTACAATTTAAGAATGAGGCTATTACAAGCTAGAAACGTTTGGAAAAAATGTGATGCCCAGACTTGGCACACCCCAAACCTCAAGGTTTATCGTATCTGAGCATCCGGTTAGGACACACCACTGATCAGACTAAGTAGAAATAAAGGCTCAAATAGGCCACGATCCATTCAATCGAAGGCCCGAATAGGCCACGTTTCATTCAATTAAAGGCTTGAATAGGCCACGTTCCATTCAATTGAAGGCTCGAATAGGCTACATTCCATCCAATGGAAGACTCAAAGAATGGGAAGATCGAGTAAATATTAGTCATGATTGACCTCGTTCCAGGTCGAAAACCCCTCGAGTTGGGTACCAAGTGAACCCATAATTCAATCTCAATCCAGATCTAAGGATTGTGGATTCATGTTGTGAATTACGATCTAAGAGGTCAGGATTCCTGATTTGAGGGGTCAGGAATCCTAGTCTTAAGGGTCAGGACCCCAAGTCAAAAATTCTAATCTAAAGGGTTAGGATTTCTGATCTGAGAGGTCAAGATCCCAAGTCAAAAATCCTGATCTTAGGGGTCAGAAATCCTGATCTAGGGGGTTGGGATTCCTGATCTACGGGATCAAAATTCCTGGTCTACGGGGTCAGGATTCCTGATCAAAAAGCCTTAGACCAGAGTGAATAAATGGCCTTAATTCGACCAGGATCCTGATCTAAATGTCAACCAGGATTCCCGATCGAAAAGCCTTAGACCAGAGTGAATAAATGGCCTTAATTCGACCAGGATCCTGGTCTAAATGTCAACCAGGATTCCTGATCGAAAAGCCTTAGACCAGAGTGAATAAATGGCCTTAATTCGACCAGGATCCTGATATGAGGAGTCAGGATTCCTGATCAAAAAGCCATCGACCAGAACGAAGAAAATGATATTAATTCGACTAGAATCCTGATCTGAGAGGTCAGGATTCCTGGTATGAGATATTAGAATTCCTTGTTTAAGGGGTCAGGATTCCTGATTTGAGAGGTCATGATCCCAAGTCAAAAAATCCTGATCTAAGAGGTCAGGATTCTTGATCGAAATTGCTACGATCAGAATGTAAAAATGGCCCTTAATTCGACTAGAATCCTGATCGAAATTCGACCAGGATCATGGTCGAAAAGCCATCGACCAGACCGCATTTGAAGCCAATAATTCGACCAGGATCCTGATCTGAGAGGTCAGGATTCCTGGTCTAAGGGGTAAGGATCCCCGATCGAAAATCCATTGATTAGGATGCGCAAAACACCCATAATTCGATCAGAATCCTGGTCTACGGGATCAGGATTCTTGGTCTAAAAGGTCAGGAAGCATTTTTGAAATAAATATATTTTGAAACATGAGAATAATTCATAAAAATTATTTCTATGCATGTTGCACAAAGAAAAAAAATTTATATGTGCCTACAGTCATGAAAGACCTCAATTTAGGACGAATTTCGTAGCTTTGGGAGCCAAAAAGGTCAGAAATACGATCTTAAATTACGAAAATATTAGGGTTGATGGCCCCTCCAAAATTGTGAAAAAAATTTATTATTATTATTATTTTAATAATAATAATAATAAAATCCGGGTCGAATATTATTCGAGTGAAATTTTATCCAAGTGGGACACCTCCGATTTAGGGTTGAAATTATCCAAAATTCGGACAAATCAAATATTATTATTGAATATAATAATATTAAAAAAAAGAGAAGAAGTGCAAAAAAAAAAAGTCAACCAAAATCCTGCTCGATTGGTCGAGCAGGAATCCTCCTCGAAGTGGCGTCGACCAGACTGTTCAAAAGTCATTTAGTCGACATCGACCAGGTGAAAATTGTTTTGGCTAAAGTGCCGTTTAGTACCTCAAGTTATGCTAAGTTAGCACAAAACCCCCTGTACTTTGGAACTTGACACTGCAGTTTACAAATTGACAAAAAGTTCCTGGAAAATTACGAAATAGTCCCCCTAAAATGTATGTGTGCACAAATTCAATATTTTCGATTAAAACATTCGAATTATTTACAAGAAATTGTCCGATGACACCAAAAAAATCATAAATTTCGTAAGATTGAGATCCCATAAATTATTTTAAGTCTCGTATAAGACCAAATAATTCGTGAATAACATATTTAAATTGTCGAGAGTGATCCAAAAAATACCTGTGGGTACCAGAAATTTCCTAAAAAATTAGGAATAAATAAGAAAAATACCTGTGGGTACTAGAAAATTCCTAAAAAATTAGGAATAAATAAGAAAAATACATGTGGGTACAAGAAAATTCCTAAAAAATTAGGAATAAATAAGAAAAATACCTGTGGGTACGAAAAAATTCCTAAAATATTAGGAATAATTAAGAAAAATACCTGTGGGTACCAGAAAATTCCTAAAAAATTAGGAATAAATAAGAAAAATACCTGTGGGTACAAAACAATTCCTAAAATATTAGGAATAATTAAGAAAAATACATGTGGGTACCAGAAAATTCTTAAAAAATTAGGAATAAATAAGAAAAATACTTGTGGGTACGAAAAAATCCATAAAATATTAGGAATAATTAAGAAAAATACCTGTGGGTACCAGAAAATTCCTAAAAAATTAGGAATAAATAAGAAAAATACCTGTGGGTACGAAACAATTCCTAAAATATTAGGAATAATTAAGAAAAATACCTGTAGGTACAAGAAAATTCCTAAAATATTAGGAATAATAAAGAAAAATACCTGTGGGTACGAAACAATTCCTAAAATATTAGGTATAATAAAGAAAAATACCTGTGGGTACCAGAAAATTCCTAAAATATTAGGAATACTTAAGAAAAATACCTGTGGGTACCAGAAAATTCCTAAAATATTAGGAATAATTAAGAAAAATACATGTGGGTACGAAACAATTCCTAAAATATTAGGAATAATAAAGAAAAATACCTGTGGGTACCAGAAAATTCCTAAAATATTAGGAATACTTAAGAAAAATACCTGTGGGTACCAGAAAATTCCTAAAAAATTAAGAATAAATAAGAAAAATACCCGTGGGTACTAGAAAATTTCTAAATATCGGCCAGGAATTTAAGGTTAAAAGGCCTGTTAGAAAAATTCAAGCGCTAAAAGTTTAGGCCCAACTCTAAAAAAAGGCACATGCCCAATAGAACAAAGGGGCCAAAAGGCAATGAGCCCAAAATATTTTTGATGAAATTAATCAAAAATAAGGAAAAGTGCCTGTGAGCATAACGAAAATTCCTAAAAAATGCAAGAAAATTATTAATAATTTTCTGTAAGACAAAAAAATTGTTACTTAGCCTCGAATAAGGCAAATGGTCGTAAATGTGTAGGTCGCTCCACACTTTACAATCAAGACGATATCCGAGAAACACTGGTGTACAAAAATCCCCAAGGTAGGGTATGTAATCCCAGGTAAGGGATGAATTGGACCCCGAATCCTGATAAGGATCAATTATAACTTCAATGAAAACCTGATCAGTTTTCCTAGAAGTTGGGGGGAAAATGATATGGGCTGAAAGTAAGCCATAAAAATACATTTAATGTTGTATTAAATGAACCTAGGTTGGTCCAAGGTTAAAGCCCAGCAATGAGGCCCAAAACCCTAATATTAATATGAATTTCGTAGCTAATAAATCAGCCAAATAAAAGGCTCCGTTATTGAGTCCAAAAGGAAACCAAATCATCTATGGAGTAGCCTCCAAGGCATACAACTCCTATAGTTATCCACCTTCCTCATGGAAGGATCTAGAACTGGGCCCAAATTGGGTATCTTGTCCGCCAAGACACCAAACCCTACTCTAATTCCAAGGCACCCGACGCCTATATAAAGGACCTGATCCTTCAATACAGAAGAAAGGATTTTGGGGCATAGCTCCATACGTCACCCACCACGTTTTAGGCTTCATCCTCGAATAAGGACATACAAGCCACTACGTCACTACGCCGCGAGGGCGCATCAAGCCACGTAGGCAACTCTAGAACTACGTTTTGGCTTGATTCTTGATATTCATCAAGGTACGTAGGCATCTTGCGAGGATCGGCAAGTCCCGACAGCAAGAGCAGCCACCATTAAAGCTCGAAGCTCTCAATCCCTAGCAATCAATATGCAATTAATTACACCCTACTTTTTATTCCACAACAATATAAGTTGGTCGACAAAATACAGAACTAAAACTAAAACTGATTTAACATAATAATTTCAAAAAACCAATCAACAAAGATGAAATTAAAATCCAAATTTTAAATTTATTGAACAAATGCTTAATATTATATTATGATCATGTGACATGTAAACAATATTGTATTAAGATCATGATATAAAATTTCATAATTTTTTCTATTTAATCCAAGTTTAAAAGAATAACTTACCTATATTATTACGATACTATCTTAAATTCTGTGTTTATACATGAATTTTATCAAACGAAATTGACAAAAAGACTAAATTAGACATAATATCATTATTCTTTTGAAAAATTTGGCCCACATCAACCAAAGTATTTGATATATTTATTTTAATAAATAATTATATGAATATGAATCATAGGTGGGATTAAGTAATTAGAATCATACTCTTATATGATATAATCCTAGCAATTTATTTTTTATTCAATATACCATCCATTTAATTAAACCAATTTTTATTTTATAACACTCACTAATCAATCCATATCCACATCCTCAATGTACAATCACCAGATTCAACACAGTAATCACTATAATCAAATCAAATCATTACAATTAAGCAATAATCACGCAAATCAACACAATGACCATACAACAATTGTAAAACCCCGTTATTTTTTTTATTTTATTATTAGATATTAGATTTGAAGTTATTTCGTTATGTAAATTAGTAATTTATAGAATTATTTTTGTGCAAGATATTTTGAATAAGAATGAGATTTATTATTAGAGGAAAGAAGTGTGAAAAGATATTAGAAAATCAGAATCATTTAATTTAAGATATTTGTGTGAATTAGGATATTTTTAATTTACGTATTACTTGGAGAGATTGTACGAAAATTTTAGAATTTCCTTAATTAGATTAGGGTTTTGGAAGCCTATATAATAAACCCCTTAGAAAAGTTAGAGACTCGTACAGATCTTATTTCACAGTCGCAGAGGTATGCCTTCACTCTTTTATCAAATATTAGCATATAGTAATTTTATGTGCTATGTGTTCTCTTTGTATGTGTTAACATGAATTCTAAATTATATTTAATTTATATCTATGCTAACCTATATACAGTGATTTGGAAGGAAATGCGTACTGATTTGTTGATTATTCTTTTCTTTATGTTGTAGGCAGCATGTGTTAATTTAATGTATTAAAGTTTATATGTGTAGCTCATGTCATGTATGTATGTATGTTGTGAGGTTAAGGTTACTTTGATTATTAAATTATGAGAATATGGTTGTCTGCCATGTTTTAGTTTATGGTATTAATTCTATAATATTTGTTAATTAATATTTTTAATAGTTAATGGTTAAATCCATGCTAATGTTCCAGTTTTGTTGATAATAAGTTAATAAAATTGAATTATATTAACGTCCAGTAATTGTAGATACTTGAGTCATGCCTATGTTTCGTGTCATAGGTTAATTATATGCTCCTGATTCTATTCTCAAATATGTTATATTAATAGATTATTGTCAATTTTACTTTTCTAATAGACTTAAGTTAATTAATTTGTAATTTATGTATGGAAATCAATTAAGATTTATGTACACTTTTTATGTTAAACGTGAGTATGCTCAATGATTTGTTAATTCATTTAAGTATATGTTGTCACTATTTATTTGTTAAATTTTAGAAATAGAAGGAAAGAATTTTCAAACCAACTTGTTTGTCTTACTAATTTCGTTGACTTGTCATCCATGCATTGATTTTTGCTAATATTTAGAGTATACAGAGACATTACATTATACAGTTTGTTTGGCTTAACCGCTTAATGCAAATTGAATATGGTGGAAAAGATTAGGTACCTTCATGTAATTTGATACATTAATTGGACAAGTTACTGTTGTGCCATGTTGGGCCGTAAGGCCCATTTATGTCTCTCTGCATAGTTGTTTAAAGTCTCAGTATATAGTGTCAAGGTTTCAGTTTCTGTCCAGTCCGTATATGAATTATTTGTCGAGTCTGTGCATGATTTGTGGCGTGCAAATTAATTGTGAAGCTATTGTAAAATTAGTCTATTTTGTATTTTGTTTAGTGTCAATAATTATGTCTCGGTTCATTAATTATTTGTTATTTAATATTTAGGATTTATTCGTGCAATTATTTTCGGTGTATTCAGTCGCTTTCGAGGTAAGTACTTTTGACTTACTTTTATTTTCAAAAAGTATTCTTTGATTATGAAACTTTCGATTTTCGTATAAGATATAAGTTTCTGTTTTCGATTTTCGTATAAGATATAAGAATTTTGTTTCGACTTTATAAGATATAAGTATTTGATTTTAGAATCCTCAGTCTCTACGTTTCGAACCCGTTCGTAATTTACGCTATAGTTCCGGAACTAGCCTTAGATACCCTTGATAGGTGCACAAGTGTGCAACTTTAGATACCTATTAAGGGCGCGTAATTATTGAACTTTAGATGCTGGTCACTGGCAAAGTGTGGCAAAAGAATAAGAATAAGAATAAGATGCCGGTCACTGGCAAAGTGTGGCCGTAGAGCAAGATTGTGGTATTTTTGATTCCGTATTATTTCTGCTTCTACTTCAGTTTTAAATTCTGGATTTTTGAAATTATAAACTGTGGGTTGGAATCGTTTTCGTAAATGTTTTTCAAACTTATATTTGATTTTGAAAAATGTTTTACATTAAAACGCCCATTGGTTTTTGAAAGTGTTTGTTAGTCAATTTGTACTTGCTGAGCTGTGTAGCTCATTCGTTTCAAATATTTCAGGTTTCAATCTTGGAAGCTTAATGAGAATAAGGATGTGAATTTTGTGGACTTTCGTGCTAGCTGTTAGATGCCTTTATTGGATTAGACTCTTTATCATTATTAGAATAAATATTGTTATTGAATATTGGATTTGTGGAGCTGCGTCTCCGTTTTTATGATTTTGAATTATTAAGTTTGACCGCTGCGTTGACTTTATTGAATATTTGGATTATTTGAATAAAGAATTCATTTTATTTAAGTTTCGTACTTAGATTTAATATCTCAAAAATTCGGGATGTTACAGTTGGTATCAGAGCCTAGGTTTTTCTTCGGAGTGTATTATGTATGGGACTAGTACATTCCCTGGATGCGATCCCGTAGACTACCTTTTAGGTTTAACTTGTGAGTTTGGGCCTTATGATTTTGGTATTATATATGATATTTTATTATCTTGAAATTTTGTAGATGTCAGAAAACGATTCGTTTAGCAAGAAGGTGTCATTTAGCGACCCTAGCGAGCATTTTCGATGGATGAGGCACCTGGTTACAATAGCGACGACTCTGTCAACCGACCTCATCCGGAAGAAGCCATTGATGACTCTATGGAAGAGGATCCAAAAGATAGAGAGATCAGACTTTTAAACGAGATCTACAAGGAAAGGATGGCACTCGACGATGAAAAGAGAGAGGATGCGATCGAGACATTAAGGATTCGAACCGAAATGGTGGAAATGGTCATCTCCAAAGTCTGTGGAATGCGATCGCGAAAGTGGTGTCGTCCGGGACAAGAGAAGGCAATGAAGATCATATTCATGGTGACCCGAAAATGGATCAAAAAGACTCGAAAGGACGTAGAGGAGACATTAGCAAGCGATTACGATTGATTTGATTGTAATGTTAAGATTTACGAGAGTATGAGAGAAAGTTTGAAATAAGACCTTAGATATTATAAGTGTTTAATTATGAGAAACCCTATGATTTGAAATTTTGTTTTGATACTTAGATTCTGTGGGAATAAATTAAGTATTGATGTGATTTAATATTGTGTTTGGTCTATTTTGTTTTAAGTTTGTTATTTGTGTAAGAGGAAATTGTTTATTGTTTTAGAAAAGATGGAGGGAGATGGCAACAATGGCAACAACAATGGTGATGGAGGAAATGTATTCGACCAACTAGCGGAGACTCTGGCTACGCTCGTGAATCAGCAACCTAGACAGCAGAATGTCGTCTCTCAGTTCAAGTGTTTGAACCCGCCAACTTTCGATGGGGCGACTGATCCGGCCATAGTCGAGATGTGGATACAGGAGATGGAAAAAGCTTTCGGACTTCTCAGCAGCAACGAGGAGCAGAAGGTCACCTTAGCTGTGTATCAATTACAAGGCAGTGCTTATGACTGGTGGCTCATGGAGAAAAGGAAGAACGAGATCGGAACCGCTGAAGGGGAACCGGAACCATACACCTGGGCAAAGTTCAAGAAGACATTAGAAGATAAGTACTTTTCGAGAACAGTTTGTCTACAAAAGGAGCGGGACTTCATTCGGCTCGAGCAAGGTGGAAAGACTGTTACCGAATATGAGGCGGAATTTGCAAAGCTCTCGAAGTACGCGCCGACCTTAGTGGCAGATGAAAGCAGCCGAGCAAGGAGATTGGAAGAGGGACTTCGAACCGACATTAGGAATTCGGTGGCATCTTTTGAACTTTAGACGTACGAAGCTGTGCTCAACAAGGCTTTGGTAATCGAGAGAGGCCTAGCTGAATCTGAAAAGGCGACAAGCAACTGGAACAAGAAGCAATTCGCTCCAACTGGTGGATTTTCGTCTCAAAGGGGACCCTTCAAGAAGCCACATGTGTACGATCAGATGGGAGGCCAAGGTGATCGAGATAAATGTTCGAGGTGCGGTAAGAACCATCCCGATAAGGACTGCCGATGGAACACGGGTGCCTGTTTTCACTGTGGAGAAGTAGGACACAAGATTTCGGAGTGCCCGCATAACCCACCACCAAGGAAGGAAGCTAACAAGAACATTGGCATTGGACGTGTGTTTCAGCTCACTGGAAGTCGCACCAACTATTAAGGTATGATTTAATTTTTTCGTGATTTATTTTATTTTATTATTATGAATTTGGGGACCAAATTCTTTTAAGGATGGAAGAATGTAAAACCCCGTTATTTTTTTTATTTTATTATTAGATATTAGATTTTAAGTTATTTAGTTATGTAAATTAGTAATTTATAGAATTATTTTTGTGCAAGATATTTTGAATAAGAATGAGATTTATTATTAGAGGAAAGAAGTATGAAAAGATATTAGAAAATCAGAATCATTTAATTTAAGATATTTGTGTGAATTAGGATATTTTTCATTTACGTATTACTTGGAGAGATTGTACGAAAATTTTAGAATTTCCTTAATTAGATTAGGGTTTTGGAAGCCTATGTAATAAACCCCTTAGAAAAGTTAGAGACTCGTACAGATCTTATTTCACAGTCGCAGAGGTATGCCTTCACTCTTTTATCAAATATTAGCATATAGTAATTTTATGTGCTATGTGTTCTCTTTGTATGTGTTAACATGAATTCTAAATTATATTCAATTTATATCTATGCTAACCTATATACAGTGATTTGGAAGGAAATGCGTACTGATTTGTTGATCATTCTTTTCTTTATGTTGTAGGCAGTATGTGTTAATTTAATGTATTAAAGTTTATATGTGTAGCTCATGTCATGTATGTATGTATGTTGTGAGGTTAAGGTTACTTTGATTATTAAATTATGAGAATATGGTTGTCTGCCATGTTTTAGTTTATGGTATTAATTCTATAATATTTGTTAATTAATATTTTTAATAGTTAATGGTTAAATCCATGCTAATGTTCCAGTTTTGTTGATAATAAGTTAATAAAATTGAATTATATTAACGTCCAATAATTGTAGATACTTGAGTCATGCCTATGTTTCGTGTCATAGGTTAATTATATGCTCCTGATTCTATTCTCAAATATGTTATATTAATAGATTATTGTCAATTTTACTTTGCTAATAGACTTAAGTTAATTAATTTGTAATTTATGTATGGAAATCAATTAAGATTTATGTACACTTTTTATGTTAAACGTGAGTATGCTCAATGATTTGTTAATTCATTTAAGTATATGTTGTCACTATTTATTTGTTAAATTTTAGAAATAGAAGGAAAGAATTTTCAAACCAACTTGTTTGTCTTACTAATTTCGTTGACTTGTCATCCATGCATTGATTTTTGCTAATATTTAGAGTATACAGAGACATTACATTATACAGTTTGTTTGGCTTAACCGCTTAATGCAAGTTGAATATGGTGGAAAAGATTAGGTACCTTCATGTAATTTGTTACATTAATTGGACAAGTTACTGTTGTGCCATGTTGGGTCGTAAGGCCCATTTATGTCTCTCTGCATAGTTGTTTAAAGTCTCAGTATATAGTGTCAAGGTTTCAGTTTCTGTCCAGTCCGTATATGAATTATTTGTCGAGTCTGTGAATGATTTGTGGCGTGCAAATTAATTGTGAAGCTATTGTAAAATTAGTCTGTTTTGTATTTTGTTTAGTGTCAATAATTATGTCTCGGTTCATTAATTATTTGTTAATTAATATTTAGGATTTATTCGTGCAATTATTTTCGGTCTATTCAGTCGCTTTCGAGGTAAGTACTTTTGACTTACTTTTATTTTCGAAAATTATTCTTTGATTATGAAACTTTCGATTTTCGTATAAGATATAAGTTTCTGTTTTCGATTTTCGTATAAGATATAAGAATTTTGTTTCGACTTTATAAGATATAAGTATTTGATTTTAGAATCCTCAGTCTCTACGTTTCGAACCCGTTCGTAATTTACGCTATAGTTCCGGAACTAGCCTTAGATACCCTTGATAGGCGCACAAGTGTGCAACTTTAGATACCTATTAAGGGCGCGTAATTATTGAACTTTAGATGCCGGTCACTGGCAAAGTGTGGCAAAAGAATAAGAATAAGAATAAGATGCCGGTCACTGGCAAAGTGTGGCCGTAGAGCAAGACTGTGGTATTTTTGATTACGTATTATTTCTGCTTCTGCTTCAGTTTTAAATTCTGGATTTTTGAAATTATAAACTGTGGGTTGGAATCGTTTTCGTAAATGTTTTGCAAACTTATATTTGATTTTGAAAAATGTTTTACATTAAAACGCCCATTGGTTTTTGAAAGTGTTTGTTAGTCAATTTGTACTTGCTGAGCTGTGTAGCTCATTCGTTTCAAATATTTCAGGTTTCAATCTTGGAAACTTAATGAGAATAAGGATGTGAATTTTGTGGACTTTCGTGCTAGCTGTTAGATGCCTTTATTGGATTAGACTCTTTATCATTATTAGAATAAAGATTGTTATTGAATATTGGATTTATGGAGCTGCGTCTCCATTTTTTTGATTTTGAATTATTAAGTTTGACCGCTACGTTGACTTTATTGAATATTTGGATTATTTGAATAAAGAATTCATTTTATTTAAGTTTCGTACTTAGATTTAATATCTCGAAAATTCGGGATGTTACAACAACCACATTCGATCACGACCTCCCTATCACCACATTCGGCCATCACCTCTGACATCACCAATATCTTACCAAAATCACTTGCTTTAAATAATAATTATAAAAAATTGAATCAAAATTACCGCTAAATTCATGTTAGAGTTGACCAGATCTATTATCGGTTAAAAATCACTTTCTTTAAATATTAATTATCAAAATATTGAATCAAAATCACTGCTAAATTCATGTTAGAGTTAGCCCGATCTGAATTTGCTCTTCGTTAAAGCTAATAGCATCACCATCACAATCGAATTTAGATTTCCAATAGATATTTACAGTTATATGTATATCAACCCACATGTGTATGCACTACTAGAAATATGTCAATAGACATCGGTTTCTAGCCGTTGTTAAAAAAAATTCTGACCGATCTCTATGCGTGTGTAGAGAAAGGTCAAAACCTTTAGACATCGGTTTTTGGCCGTTGTCTATTATCGACTTAGACATTGGTTTCTTAAATATTTCTGATGTCTAAGATACATTACGTGCAGTAGTTCTTTTTAAATTATGATATATTATGTTCATTAGATCAACATAAACATAGCACGGACAAGGTAAATAATGACATATACATCGATTTCTTAATAAAAACCGATGTTTTATGTTATCTTAGACATCGGTTGTTTGGTAAGACTGATGTTATATTCTTTATTAGACATCGTGTTCATTAACAAAACCGATGTCATATGCTCCAGTAGACATCGTTTTCAGTTAACAAAACCGATGTTATATGTCCTAACAGACATCAGTTTTTAGCCATTCTCCGATGTTATATTTTACTATTATACATCTTTTTTTTTTTGAAAAAGTGATGTGAATTATTGCTAAAGACATCAGTTTTATATGATAACACCGATGTATGTGTAATAGCAGACATCAGTTCTTTTAAAAAATTTGATGCAATAGACCTTTTTTTACATCGCTTATTTTAGAAAAAGTGATGTTCATTATAGTTAAACACATCAGTTTTGTTTTTATAACTGATGTATCTTGTTGAGGTTTTATAGTTAAACACATCAGTTTTGTTTTTATAACTGATGTATCTTGTTGAGGTTTTAGCCTGTACTGATTGTTTTATATGCAGCCCAAAATTGAAATCAAACAAAACAGATTAATTCTGGCCAAAAACCAAGTACTTGCCATTCATTTACCAAACATCCAAATGTTTACAATAGCCATAATTAGTATCAAAAATCTACTTGTCGACCAAAAGCATATAACCAAGTACATGTACGTACTTCGACAAAAGCATAACCAAAGTACATGTACGTACTTCGACAACTTCGGCAAGCATAACCAATGTACATTACCAACTATCAACTACCTTAATTACACAAACCAACTACATGTACTTCGATAAACAGATCCCTTGTTCCACAAGTACTGCAAACCAGTTCCTAGACAATTTCATTTAATAATTAGTACCAAAAGCTAGATGTTAGGCAGAGATCTATACCAACTGTTCCATAAACCAAGTCACTATTTCATGAGTTTTTCAATGTGCTTCAAAGTCTTGTACCGCACCTCTTCAAGCTCTACCATCTTGTAAGATGCCCGAGTCTTACAAAGCCACTGCAAATAATTAAAACCCAAAGCAAAAAATAGGATAAATATACTATTTTTCAAATGCATAAATTTTATATATACTAATTACACAATTATATTCCATATATCAAAACACACCAATTAAAGTACCACTACCTACAGTTGAATTTAGTGGCGTATTACTTGGGCACTTTTCTCCATGCCAAATCCAATCGACATACCCCAAACTAAAACCATTTTGATAAAGATGACCCCTAATTATTTTCATAGAAAACTTTTTGAAATTACCACAACGTGCACATGGGCATGGAATTTGTTTAGGATTTTTAGCATTTTCTTCAGCATATATCAAGAACCTTTCAACCCCAATTTCATACTCTAAAGAATCCCTATCTTTCGAAATCCATGACTTATCCATATGTTAAAGAAACCTACATGATATTGTTGTTTTTCAAAAATTAAAAACAGACTTGTCCAAAATTATACAAGTCATTAAATTATCATTTCTATTCTAATAACACAAAGAATTAAACATATTAACAATCAAATCACAATTAAACATATTAACAATCAAATCACAATTAAACAATCAAATCACAATTAAACATTATCGAAATCATATAAACAAGCACATGCGTCTAATTAGAAATCAGGAGATCACTAAAGAATAGAACTTAATAGCTGAGCAATTACTAACCTGAAGAACACAAACAAATGCTCAAAAACAGAAAATGTAACCGCAGCACACAAGCAAATGCTCCTGCAAATTCATGTTGAAAAATCAGAAGTGTCTAATTAGAATGCTCAAATTAACCAATAATCCAACACACCAAAGAAACATATCATATTTCCACAATTAAGTTCAGGAGCTTTAACTAAATGTAAACTCTTTCTACCCACCCACTCACTAATACATACACTACCTCACCAATTAATGCACAAAAATGAAACAAAAATATTTAGGGTTTTTCAATTAATATGAAACAAAAAATAAGAATTACAAGTAATACAAACTAAAAACAAGAAACAAAAACTTAATTCGAACAAGAAAAACATGAATTTGCAGATGACCCAGAACAAGTAATACAAGAAAAGCAAGAAATAGATACATGCAAAAAGAAAAACAAGTAATTAACACAAAAACTTACTAATTGCAGATGACCCAAGCTAAAAGAGCAACCAATCTACAAAAAAATGTTCAATTAAAACAAAATCGAGCTTAAATCGAACTATTAATCGAAAAATTACTTACGATTTGAGCTTCCTTTTCTCTTAATTCGAGCTTCCCTCTTCTCTATTTCGATTTACAGAGCTCGTAATTACTAAGATGTGGGTTTAATTAGGGTTAATTAGAGAAAAGTGAGGGATGCGGGTGAGAGAGACAGAGAGAGAGGGTCGAGAGAGAGAGAGAGAGAGAGATGAGAGAGGGTCGAGAGCGAGTGAGAGAGAGAGAGAGAGAGAGAGAGAGAGATGAAAGAGAGAGATGAGTGTAAGAGAGAGAGATGAGGGTCGAGAGAGATGAGGGTGGGGAGCGGGCTAATAATTTAGGGGAAAGTTCAGAGGCGGGGAGTGAAATGTTTTAAGGGGGGAATGTTTTATTAGAAATGGGGGGAATGTATCAGCCGCTTGTTTTTTATTTTTTAAAAAATCATAAAAGACATCGGTTATTTTAACTACCGATGTCTGTAAAACAGATTAACATCGCTTTTAAATAAACCGATGTCAAAAACCTTTTTAACATCGGTGGTTTTTCAAACCGATGTTAAAGGGGTGATGTCTAATCCAGTTTTTCTAGTAGTGATGTATCAAGAAAGAAAGATATTAAAAATTTATAAAGAAGATTAGAGAGTGTAATTATAGGAAAATGAAATGGATGACTGGAAATTGATGGTGATAGCAGCCGGAATTTGACGGTGATGTGATGTGTCAAATTATACCTAACCGCAAGCGCACGGTGTCTATTGCTAGTACAAATGGCAAGCGGGTCGAATCCACAAGGAGACAGGTTCTACTAATTCCTTTTCAGTTATCGCTAATTGTTTCAAGGGTCATACGAATATGTGAAATTATTAATTAACTAATTAAACTAAATTAACACTAATTAAGCAGATGATAAACAAATTATTTAAAACCTAGGGCAATCAGGTCCACCATGCTTACACAATTGGCTCTTAAGCTAAAGCAATCAATGTGATCCTATAACTAGAGTATGTTAATCTCTTTCAAGCATTAACACTCTCGAAACATTCAACACAATTAACCACTTTTAGTAATTCAATCAATCAGGTAATTAGAGTCAAGTTAATCTCTTCCAAGAATTAACGCTCTCATAAATCCAATGATGCTTCCGCACTCAAATTCAATTCTGCTAATCGTATGTGTGCCTCTAGTAAGTAAATCTCTCAATCCATACCCCTATTTGCATATAATTAATCCATGATATTGGCCAATTACACAAATTAATGATTAAAACATATCAATCAGAATTAACCATAACCAATCAAACCACTATGAAAATCATGCCAATATTAGTGCAAACATGGCTTCCCTTTAAGCCCTAGAAATAACTACTCGCTAATAATTAAACAAGTAAAACAACTAGTAAAACAAGAAAACATAATTAAACTAATAAGAACAAAGAAAAGATTAAGAGAACAAAACCTTCAAACTTCAATGTTGTCACCCAAAAGAAGAGTCATGGTGTTTCTCTACATCTCCCACTAATAATACTAATCTACTCTAAACTATATTATCTGATCTAATATTACATCTCTTTTTCTCCTCATAAAAAAATACCCTAGATGTGTTTATATAGGCTCTAAAAGTCTTGCCCAATAAAAGTATCTTAATACTCTAAATAAATTACAAGTAGGATTCCATAACTGAAAAGGATTCCTTAATTAAAATTCGTAACTGATTTTTCTCCTCTTTTTCTGGGCTCTTCTAGTTGGATTTTGTTTACTGGACCACCTCTGAATTAAAGATAATTCTACAAGCTTCGCGTGGACAGCTTACGGGCCTCAAACGGACTTCTAGAACTCAAGATATGGCCAAAACAGTGTAGAACAGCCCCTGTAGCCCAATAATACGAATTTTCTCCTATTTTATCTCCAAAATAGCTCTTTTTGCTCCAAATCCTTCCAAGTCATGAATTCTTTATTTCCTACAATAAAACAATCAAATCTATTAAATAAAAATCCAAATCAATGCAAAACACAATAAATATGAGAATAAAATCATCTAGAATATATATAAAAATATACTCTATCAAACATCCCCACACTAAGCATTTGCACGTCCTCGGGCAAATAAGTGAAATAAAAACTAAGTCCTAACAAACATCACTTTCGTAGATGACACGATTGCATTGAGCATATGCAACAAGCCGTTAAACCCCTAGGCAGCCCTAGTAGGACGAGTGTTGTCTCGTGAGGGTTTATAGTGAATATATCCACAAAATTCATCTAACCATGCAAAAGATCAATGCTAACACAACACCACACACACAAGTCCTCTCATGCCACATCAACTTAAGAATCAAAGCAAACATACGATGTCTTGGTGTCGAAAGTGCAAGTATTCATGTAGTCTACTCAACCAGCATGCAGAAGGTCATAAAAATTCATATCAAGTGTAAAAATCGTTGGTAATCATGCTAAGCCCACAAGAAATACATCTTTAAGTCTAAACCTGGGATCTCCTATGCCAAAACAAGTAATAACTCACCTTTCACTCAAAAACGAATATTCACTCAAGAACAAGGTTAAGTGTATCACTCAATTCCAACAAAATCATAAACACAACTTGACACTCACAATCAATCTCACTCTCAACACAACATACATCACTGATGACAATCAAAAGGTCTTTATTCTGGTTGTAGCGTGGGCTAGGGACCAGGTATGTCAAGTAAAGCTAAAACAGGTTAAATGTCAAAAGCTAGTACCCAACAATAATCATTATTCAATTCCCTTTCTATTAAAACAAATACTTCCCCACACTTGGATTTTTCAATAACCTTTACATAATAACTTGACTAGTCGAATGAAGAAGGATCATACAAACATAAGAATGCTCTCAAATTTATTTTTTTCTCTTTTTTTTTCTTTTTTTTTCTTTCTCTTTTTTTTTTCCTGAGAGCCAAGGAATAAGCACAATGATCCATAGATATTTTTATGAATTTCGACTAACAAGCATCGACCAAAATCAATATTCCCCAAAAGTATGACCAACAATGAAACCCCCCCTTTTATGAACACCTTATTACTCCCTTAAGCACAATACTAGCCTTTGACAATTTAGGTCTAAATTCAATGTAAGGCCAATAGAATAAAAAGGATAATGGCAAGTAATGTGGTATGTCACCGAAAGAATAGGATTAAGCTCAACGGGTTAACTAATTGATCATGTTAATATGGTGTAGTAATATGGGAAAATATGCGGTTATTCCTAAATGCCTTTATCATTTTAATCGTCAAATAATGTCATGCGTTTCAAGAAAGACCTCAAACAACTGCTAGCAATGCAAACAATCCGTGGACACTCAAGCAAACGAATAAATTGCAAAAAAAAATATGCAATATGGCTCAAAATCTCACTTGGTGGAAAAACGTACTCAATCCCAAGCAAAAATCTCTCTAATCCACCGACTTGTATTCAAAGCATGCAAACTAAATCAACTTGCACATATTCATGTCCTTCTAATTACTTACAACATTCAATAAGTCTACTAGCTTCAACTTACTAGTGAAAGTGTGTGCACAAGAACAAAGCACGTCACTTCTCATACAAAAGCGTCAAGAACACAAGAATTCTACGCACGCATGGGTGTATCAAGCAAAATACAACAACTAATCAAATTGCATGGCTAGAATTATTTTTGGTATTTTTAATTTTTTAATTTTTTTTTATTTTTATTTTTTGAATTTTATAATATATAATTTTTTTTTATTTTTTTATCATTGAGAACTCATCCCCACACTTAAGTGGTTCATTGTCCTCAATGAACAATTATATAAAAGAAAAGAAAGAAAAGAAAAAATATAAACAAAAAAAATACAAAAATAATAAAGAAAAATAATAATAATAATAATAATAAATATGAATTAGAATAAATATAGGTTTAGAATTTTGGAGGAGAGATGGGAGGTTTTGGAATTTAAATAGGAAAAGAATTAGGTGAAGAGATGATTAAATAGTAGTATAAATAGAATGGGGGTGTAAATTTTTTTTTATATATACCCAGCAAAACCCTCGCACAACAGTAACACACGCGCTAAAAAAAATTTCTGCAAACACTGATCGACGCGCCAGTTGCGCGCGTAGACAGCAACTTGCCCCGATCTCAGACACGCAAGGGCAACTTGCGCGTTAGTAGCGCAAACTGCCCTTAAGGCAGTAACGCATGCGCAAATTGCGTTATACAGCCGCAATTTGCCCTAAAACGCAGGCTCCTCCTGCGTTACACCCCAAAAATCTTTTTTTTTTTTTTTTTTTTTTTTGCATACAACACTCAAATTTTTTTTTTTTAAAGAGACACAAGATGAAGGAATAATGTACACAACAAGGCTTGAGTTGAACAAATAACTAAGCAATTCTACTATATATGAAAGAGAAGGAAAGAAGTACTCCCCTATGCAAAAGCATGAAGTGCACCGATCCTCCAATGAAATCTTGGGTTGCCTCCCAAGCAGCGCTTTTTTAGAGTCATTAGCTTGACCTCCTCAAAAAATACTCCGGTAAAAATGGAATATCCAATTTCTCGATCATAAACTCGTCACCACAAAAAGTATCAAGAGTGTTAGTGATTGTCTTTATCCTGCAGAAAGTCTCCAAACAAGCATCAGTAAAATAAAAAATGTCATTAATAAACAATAGAGAGAGTGCTTGTGCAGTTTTGGAAAACTTTGTGATAAAACAGCGATAAAATTCGACACCACGAAAATATTGAACTCCCTTGACATAAGGTGGAGGTTCTGGTGGTGGCTTTTCTTCACTCCTCACTTTCACTGGAGTCATTCGGACATCTTGGCTTATCACATCATTGGCTAATAAGACACTTCCATCTTCTCCCTCTTCTCGAGCTTCAAATGTATGAGCCACTTTGTATGGATCCTCAACCAGAATTTGAGAAATATCATCTTGGACAATATTTGTTATCACATCAACCTTGAAATAAGTGTTCTTGAGCAAAGAAGCCTTGTAAGTAGAGGCTAGATCGAGAGAAAATTTATCAATACATGGTAGCTTAGTCACAGGTTGTGGAAGAGAAACAACAACCATCTCTGTATTGCTTTCTTTTATAGCCTCATCATCAGTCACATTGTCCTTGGTAGCAGCAACATCATTGATCTTGTCATCGGTGGCATGCTCCTTCTCTTTATCAATGGCCTCATCATCAACATACATGGAGAAACTATCATATTCCTGATCGCTTGTGAGATTGATAGTAATCAGGTCCTCTTCGGATCGGATAGATGATGATGGTAAATAGTCGAGCTGCCCTGTAGTAGAAGAGTTAGCCAACTTTGTAATTTGAGATTCAATCGCCAAACTTTGAGTTTCTAATTCGTCAAAACTCTTTAGCAGTTTATTCAAGATATCCCACATCTCATTTGTCTGATCAGCTTGCACATCTACACTGGATTGAGAAACATGTAGATCTTCTTGTAGAGGAGGATATTGATATTCTTGCTGTGGCGGCTGCTCATATGACTGATAATTTTGCTGCTCAAACTGTTGCTGATTATGATATGAAAAATTTTGAGCACCATTGTCCTGGTAGTAGAAATCTGGTTGATTCACGCAATCTTGATCAAAAGTGTTTGAATACTGATTGTACCCATATCCTTCTTCAAAAGAATTCAATTGTCCGCACTAAGCATTCTGAGAATTATAAACATTGTAAGAGCATTCAAAACCAAAGTGACCCTGCACACCGCAAATTTGACAGAAGTTGTAAGTTTTAGGGGCCACTTGTGACATTTCATTGATACTCATTGGACGCATAGTGGGCTCTGTAGGGTTGAATGAGGCAATTTCTCGAGTATGTGCCTCTACTAGGGAAGATAAGAGTGCAAAAGTATCAACTTCACCCATTGCAAACCTGTAGACACTCAACAAAACCAAGAAAACGCAGTAAAATTCGCCTCAATTGGAACAAAGGTTCCAACGAGACAATGGAAACAATCTAAACAACTAAATTAAAATCAACAGAAACTCACTGTCTCCCCGGCAGCGGCGCCAAAAACTTGATGTGTCAAATTATACCTAACCGCAAGCGCACGGTGTCTATTGCTAGTACAAATGGCAAGAGGGTCGAATCCACAAGGAGACAGGTTCTACTAATTCCTTTTCAGTTATCGCTAATTGTTTCAAGGGTCATACGAATATGTGAAATTATTAATTAACTAATTAAACTAAATTAACACTAATTAAACAGATGATAAACAAATTATTTAAAACCTAGGGCAATCAGGTCCACCATGCTTACACAATTGGCTCTTAAGCTAAAGCAATCAATGTGATCCTATAACTAGAGTATGTTAATCTCTTTCAAGCATTAACACTCTCGAAACATTCAACACAATTAACCACTTTTAGTAATTCAATCAATCAGGTAATTAGAGTCAAGTTAATCTCTTCCAAGAATTAACGCTCTCATAAATCCAATGATGCTTCCGCACTCAAATTCAATTTTGCTAATCGTATGTGTGCCTCTAGTAAGTAAATCTCTCAATCCATACCCCTATTTGCATATAATTAATCCATGATATTGGCCAATTACACAAATTAATGATTAAAACATATCAATCAGAATTAACCATAACCAATCAAACCACTATGAAAATCATGCCAATATTAGTGCAAACATGGCTTCCCTTTAAGCCCTAGAAATAACTACTTGCTAATAATTAAATAAGTAAAACAACTAGTAAAACAAGGAAACATAATTAAACTAATAAGAACAAAGAAAAGATTAAGAGAACAAAACCTTCAAACTTCAATGTTGTCACCCAAAAGAAGAGTCATGGTGTTTCTCTACATCTCCCACTAATAATACTAATCTACTCTAAACTATATTATCTGATCTAATATTACATCTCTTTTTCTCCTCATAAAAAAAATACCCTAGATGTGTTTATATAGGCTCTAAAAGTCTTGCCCAATAAAAGTATCTTAATACTCTAAATAAATTACAAGTAGGATTCCATAACTGAATAGGATTCCTTAATTAAAATTCGTAACTGATTTTTCTCCTCTGTTTCTGGGCTCTTCCATTTTGATTTTGCTTACTGGACCACCTCTGAATTAAAGATAATTCTACAAGCTTCGCGTGGACAGCTTACGGGCCTCAAACGGACTTCTAGAACTCAAGATATGGCCAAAACAGTGTATAACAGCCCCTGTAGCCCAATATTACGAATTTTCTCCTATTTTATCTCCAAAATAGCTCTTTTTGCTCCAAATCCTTCCAAGTCATGAATTCTTTATTTCCTACAATAAAACAATCAAATCTATTAAATAAAAATCCAAATCAATGCAAAACACAATAAATATGAGAATAAAATCATCTAGAATATATATAAAAATATACTCTATCATGATGGTCGAAGTGTGGTCCGATATGGAGGAAGAAAGATGTGGACTAGAAAGGAAGAAGAGACAGGTGAGGGATAAAGGAGATAGGTAGGAAAGTGGGTAAAGTACTCACTAAAATGAACAATTAAGATTAAAGGTAATTTAAAAATTGTGTGAAAGAGATTTAGTTTCATGTGATAACCCGGGTCAAATCCCGAGCATTTTTCGAAAATCGGGTCGAGTCCCGATTACGAATCCGAAATAAGCCAAAGTAAACTGGTCCAAATGCCACCAACTTGGGTAATCCACAAACCCACCATAGGCCCCCAAAAGATCATGATTTGTTGGTGCACTTAGTAGTAGTACTTTGCCTTATAAACTGAACTAAAGCCCCAAATCTCCTCGATGTGGGACTTGGGTATTACAAACTCCCCCACTTAAACTCCTGATGTCCTCGTCAGGCCGAACGGAAATCCCATAGGTCCAAGATCGTTCCTCCCTAGCCATTGTGGGATAATACTTGGCTGGCTTCGTGTCCCCACCTCCGGACCTCTGTCCATTGTGGGATAATACCACCAGCCTTCGTGTCCCCACCTCCGACAACTCGACGAATCAAGCTTTCGAGAGTCGGCTCTGATACCATATGCGATAATCCGGGTCAAATCCCGAGCGTTTTTCGAAAATCGGGTCGAGTCCCGATTACGAATCCGAAATAAGCCAAAGTAAACTGGTCCAAATGCCGCCAACTTGGGTAATCCACAAGTCCACCACAGGCCCCCAAAAGATCATGATTTGTTGGTGCACTTAGTAGTAGTACTTTGCCTTATAAACTGAACTAAAGCCCCAAATCTCCTCGATGTGGGACTGGGGTGTTACATTTCATATCTCAATTAGTAGTGAAGGTTCTCATGTAAGAATTTGGCTAATTATATATGGACATGATTATGTATATGGGGTTTGTATAGATTATATATGCGATTATCACTATTTTTTATGGGATTTAGGTAAAATTTATTATACACGTTATTATATAGGGAAAATATGTTTAAATATGCTATGTTGATGTATGTATATAGTTATGTTGCGCTTGACTACAAGATTAAGGTAACCAAGAAATGCAAAGATTTTTACTGAGATTAAAAAATGAGTTAGAGAAGCCAGTAAATTTGATTCTTTCCATAAAATATATTAATGTAAAAACTTTGAATAAAAGAATAATTATTTGGCAATATCTATACTATTATATAATAAACAAACAGGGGTATAATTTGGTTGTTTGGTTCAACTTGGTTCAACAATCTAAAACAATAGTAACCGTTAGATATTTAGTAAATAGATAATAGCCGTTAGATCTAATAATAAGGAATATTCTATATTTAAATCCCTCTTCTAAAGATCCAAGGTTCGAATCCCGTCAACAACAAATTTACATTAAGATTTTATATTATTAGTTCTAATCAATACATATCATTTATTAAATAACTATTATTATTACTAATAATTTTATTAATTAATATTACAAAGTTAAATTATATCCATAATAAATTATTATACTCTATTTTATTTAATCATATAATTTTAAAAGTATTTAAAAGTAACTCGTACTTTGCACGGGCTATATGCTAGTATTATATAAATTTAATAGGAGTCAGTAACATAAAATATAATTAACTGAAAAAGTTCAATCAAAATATATTTAGTCATTTGGATTATCTTTAAAAAAACACAAAATTAATCAATATAATATTAAAATAAACTAAAGTTGTATTAAAAAAACAATAAATATAAAAAAAAATAACCGTGCATAGGCTAGTATAAAATAGTTTGTGGTACACAATTTAAATGTGAAATGGGTTAAAACTGCTGGAAATGTGCAAAATTTTTTGGATATTTTAGTGTAATTGGATTGACTAGTTGATCAATGTAATCGTAATGTTACATTGAACAAGTCGGGAGAATGCGGAGTGCATGCTCTGTTCGAGTTCGTTATGATTTCAGTATTATTGCTTATGAAACATGTCTATTGGCATCAAACACATCTGTTAGAATGAGATGTGTCTATTGGGAAAAGACACATCTTGAGATGTGTCTATTAGCATTGGACATGACTGTTGGAAATGAGATGTGTCTTTTGGCAAAAGACACATCTTGAGATGTGTCTATTGGCAAAAGACACATCTGTTGACATCTATAAATAGGTGTGACATTGATCATTTTCAGTACTGGTTCATTTTGAAATACACAGCAAAATACATTCTCTCTTCTTGCAGAATTTCTGACTTTATCCGATTGAATTATTTGGGTGAACCACAAATAACTTCAATCTGAAAGTGTTCACACGACTTCAGAAAAATCCAAGTAATTATCACCCAATTCCCCAACAAAGATTGAAGTTATCTATTTTCTGAAGATGGCGAACTCAGAATCTGCAAAAGACATGACAAGCAAGTTTGCAAAACTGGACAAGTTTGAGGGTCAGGATTTTAGAAGATGGCAAAAGAAGATGCATTTTCTGTTGACCACGTTGAAGGTTGTGTACGTTCTAAGTACCCCCATGCCAGAAGTGATCGAAAATGAAACCGCTGAACAGACTTGGAAGCGGTGCAAGTGGGAAAATGATGACTACATCTGCCGGGGCCACATCTTAAACGGTATGTCTGATTCCCTTTTCGATATATACCAAAATGTTGAGTCAACGAAAGAATTGTGGGATTCTCTTGAATCCAAGTACATGCAAGAAGACGCTTCTAGTAAGAAGTTTCTGGTCAGTAATTTTATGAATTATAAAATGGTCGATTCTAGACCGGTGATGGAACAATACAATGAATTGTTAAGGATTCTGGATCAATTTGCCCAACACAATCTGAATATGGATGAATCTATCTCAGTTCTGGTGTTATAGACAAACTACCACCATCATGGAAGGATTTTAAACACTCCTTAAAACATAACAAAGATGATATGACTCTGGTTCAACTTGGAAGTCACTTCAGAATTGAAGAGGCTTTGAGGACTCAAGAAATTGAGAATAATCCTAAGGGCAAGAACCAAGTCGGTAACTCTTCTGTGAATATGGTTGAAGATGGTGGATCTTCTAAGAATTCTAAGTATAGCAAGGGTGATAAACGAAAGTTTAAAGGAAACAACAACAATTCTTCCAACAAAAGGCCTAAGATGGCATGTTGGAAGTGTGGCAAACCTGGACATTTCAAGAAGGATTGTCGGGTTGGTAAAGGCAAGCAAGAAAAAGCAAAATGCTGGTCCAAGTGGATCCAAGGATCCAGAAAAGCAACAAGGTCAGATTTTAATGCAAAATTGTAATTCTGGTCAGAATTATGTATCACTAATATCTTAGGCATTTTATGTGCAGGATGACAATGTTGCTAGGTGGATTGATTCAGGAGCAACGAGTCATGTATGCAAAGATCTTTGTTGGTTCATAGACTTTCAACCAATCGAAGATGGATCTATCTTAAAGATGGGAAATGTTGCAACTGAACCGATCAAAGGACTAGGAAATGTCAAGATAGTTTTTACTTCTGGCAAATGTATATTGTTAAATAAAGTGTTGTATGTTCCTGGGATTCGGAAGAATCTATTGTCTGGTGTTGTATTGAACAATTGTGGATATAAACAAGTTTATGAAAGTGACAAATATATATTGTCAAAACATGGCTCTTTTGTTGGCTTTGGCTATTTGTGTAATGGTATGTTTATGTTGAATGTAAATACTCCATTTATTGATGAATCTGCTTGCATGGCTTCTACTAGTACTAGCAATAATTTGAATAAACCAGAATTATGGCATGCTAGACTAGGACATGTACATTACAAAAGAATAAAGGATATGTCAAAAATGAGTCTCATACCTGCTATTGATTTAGACAATGAAAAATGCAAAACATGCATGTTAACGAAGTTAACAAGAAAGCCCTTTAAAGAGGCTAATAGGATGTCTGATGTTTTAGAATTAATACATAGTGATTTGTGTGATTTCCATTCTACACCATCATTAGGAAATAAAAAGTATGTAGTTACTTTTATTGATGATGCTACTAGATATTGCTATGTATATTTATTGCATGCTAAGGATGAAGCTCTTGACCTCTTTAAAATTTATAAAGAAGAAGTAGAGCTACATCAGAGTACCATGATTAAAAATCTACGTACTGATAAAGGAGGTGAGTATTATGATCCGGTTTATTTTCAATCTACTGGTATAATACATCAAACCACGGCTCCTTATACACCACAGCAAAATGGTGTGGCAGAGAGAAAGAATAGGACTTTGAAAGAAATGGTTAATTCCTTGTTATCCTACTCGGGTTTGAGTGAGGGATTTTGGGGTGAGGCTATGTTGACAGCCTGTCATTTATTAAATCGAATTCCTAGTAAGAGGAATAAGATTACCCCTTATGAACTTTGGTATAAAGAGTCACCAAAATTGAGTTTTCTGAGAGTTTGGGGATGTAGAGCAGTTGTAAGACTCACTGAACCCAAAAGAAGAAACTTGGGTGAACGAGGTATAGATTGCATATTTGTTGGTTATGCTGAGCATTCTATAGCATATAGATTCTATGTGTTAGAATCTAATGATTATGTATCTGTGAACTCGATTATCGAGTCAAGAGATGCTATATTTGATGAAAACAGATTTACATCTATACCTAGACCAAGGGACATGCTTCAGAATTCTTCTAGTAAGAACTCAGTTTCTACTGAAGATGTGAATGGACCGTCTGAACCAAGGAGAAGCACTAGAGCTAGAAAAGCAAAGTCTTTTGGAGATGACTTTCATCTTTATCTAGTAGAAGGCTCTAGAGATGAAATTGAATATCAATACCAATATTGTTTTGTTATTGAGGAGGATCCAAATACTTTTAGTGAAGCTATGAAATCTAGGGATGTTGCATTCTGGAAAGAAGCTATCCAAGATAAAATGGATTCTATCATGAATAATAATACTTGGGAATTGAGTGATCTTCCCCCTGGCTGTAAAGCATGGGGAAATAGATGGATCTTCAAAAAGAAAATGAAGGTGGACGGTACCATAGATAAGTTTAAAGCCAGATTGGTAATCCAAGGTTTTAGACAAAAAGAAGGGATTGATTATTTTGATACTTATGCTCCTGTTGCTAGAACCTCCACTATTAGGTTGTTAATAGCACTTGCTGCTATACACAACCTTGTCATTCACCAAATGGATGTGAAAACTGCATTCTTGAATGGTGAATTAGATGAAGAGATTTATATGAAACAACCCGAAGGGTTTGTTATGCCTGGTTGTGAGAACAAGGTTTGTAAATTGAAGAAATCAATTTATGGTCTGGAACAAGCACCGAAGGATTGGAATGATAAATTTGATACTGTGGTCTTGTCTAACGGTTACTTTCTTAACCAAGCAGACAAGTGTGTATATAGCAAATTTGATGCTTCTGGTAAAGGAGTTATAATTTGTTTATATGTGGATGACATGTTGATTTTTGGTACTGACCAAAATCAAGTGGATAAAACCAAGAGGTTCTTGTCATCTAATTTTGATATGAAAGACATGGGGGAGGCTGAGGTGATTCTTGGTATAAGGATCAAGCGTGAGAACAATGGTGTTGCAGTATCTCAACTTGAATACTCAAGGGCTATTGGTAGTCTCATGTATGCCATGAGAAGCACTAGGCCAGATATTGCCTATGCTGTTGGAAAGCTTAGTAGGTATACTAGCAAGCCAAGTTCACATCATTGGCAAGCCTTAAGCCGAGTGTTCAAATACTTGAAAGGAACCATGGATTATGGTTTGACATATACTGGATTTTCTTCGGTTATTGAAGGTTATTCAGATGCAAGTTGGATTTCCAATAAGGAAGATCATTCTTCCACAAGTGGATGGGTATTCCTTCTTGGGGGAGGTGCTATCTCTTGGGCATCGAAGAAACAAAGTTGCATTACTGATTCAACGATGGAATCTGAATTTGTGGCATTATTAGTGGCTGGTAAAGAAGCTGAATGGCTGAGAAATCTGATTTATGAGATTCCATTGTGGCCTAAACCGATATCACCCATATCTATTAGATGTGATAGTGAGTCTGCCTTGGCTAATGCTTATAGACAAGTGTTCAAAGGCAAGTCTAGACACTTAGGTGTTAGACACAGCATGATTCGTGAGCTTATCACGCATGGTGTTATATCAGTGGAGTTTATAAGAACTCAACATAATTTAGCCGATCATCTAACCAAAGGGTTGAGTAGAGATCTTGTGCACAAGTCGGCTGTGGGGATGGGATTAAAGTCCATCAAAAACCTCTCATGTTGAGATACCCAATTCCCATCTAATATGACATTAGGTGCTGAATTCAATGTGGAAAGCTTAACATTTAGAGATTGGAACACATTAGTATTGTCATCCCAAGGTATGTGTTCAGACCTGCAAGTTAAGGAGGTTGAAGTTTATCTTCTTAATAGTTCTTTTGAAAAATTGCATATGCAGGTGCAAGAGTAAAAGAACTACCTATTTGAGCATGAAGTTTAGCCGCTTCAAGAAGCTTGGACTTGGCTTTGATATGCTTATGAAGGATTAGGACACTAGGCTAGTAAAATATAGTGTCAAGTAAGAACATTTGAGAATGTAAATTTATGTGTATATTATCTTCATGTATTCACTATGAATAGTAGAGGTTCAATCCATAGTGATACCTTGATATTCGAATATTTGGAATGTGTAATATACTAATGTGAAATTCAATTGTCACGATATTTCATTTAAGCATAAATTTGTCGTTTGTTGTGATTTTGTTTAGTTAATCATGGATTACGCTAAAACGGGGGAGGATTGTTGGATATTTTAGTGTAATTGGATTGACTAGTTGATCAATGTAATCGTAATGTTACATCGAACAAGTCGGGAGAATGCGGAGTGCATACTCTATTCGAGTTCGTTATGATTTCAGTATTATTGCTTATGAAACATGTCTATTGGCATCAAACACATCTGTTAGAATGAGATGTGTCTATTGGGAAAAGACACATCTTGAGATGTGTCTATTAGCATTGGACATGACTGTTGGAAATGAGATGTGTCTATTGGAAAAAGACACATCTGTTGACATCTATAAATAGGTGTGGCATTGATCATTTTCAATACTGGTTCATTTTGAAATACACTGCAAAATACATTCTCTCTTCTTGCAGAATTTCTGACTTTATCCGATTGAATTATTTGGGTGAACCACAAATAACTTCAATCTGAAAGTGTTCACACGAATTCAGAAAAATCCAAGTAATTATCACCCAATTCCCCAACAAAAATACTTGTTGATATTGTTGCATTTGCAGATGTTACAAAATTTGACTTTGGATTTTTTTCCTGGGGAATTTAAAGGGCGATCTGGTGGAGGTTTATTGCGAAGAAGCAACCGGAATTGGTAGAAACCATTTCTGTCAAAAATCTTTGAACAAGAACCAAAGATGTTGATAATGTTTGTGTATGATAATTGAGAGTGTAGGTACAAATTGATACTTTGATTGTGCTATAAGGCACTGAGGAGCAATATTATCATAAGACCATATCTAATATTGGTGATATATTTTTGAAATGTAATAACCTTTTTCATTCTTCCGGTGATGTTTCAAATGTTTATGTTAAATGCTACAACATGAAACGTTACTGATGGTATTGTAAGGTGCTCGGTTTTATACAGTTGAATCATTACATTTTTCAAAAAAGGCCCGTGCGTATATGCTAGTTGTTTTTATTAAAGAAAATTATAAACTTCATTCTTAATCTATATCTATCTATACTATAATAAGCAAACTAGGGGATAATTGGTAGTTTGGTTGTTTAGTTCAACCAACTATTAAAAAAATAGTGACAGTTAGATATTTAGTAAATAGATGTTAACCGTTAGATCTAATAATAAGGAATCTATACTCTATATTAATGTGCAAAACCATGTTTTAATGGTACACAATATTACAAAAGTACCAAAAGTACCAAATTTGGTTATCACTTAACTCGGGGTTCGATCCCTTCCAACTACATAATTATACAAGATTTATTATTTAAGGGGTTCGATCCCTTCCAACTACATAATTATACAAGATTTATTATTTAATTTAAGTTCAGCCCATGTTCGATTTCCTATAAGGGGTTTGACGGTTATCACTTAACTCGGGGTTCGATTCTTTCCAACTACATAATTATACAAGATTTATTATTTAATTTAATTTCTTTAATTTCATCGCGTGTTCGATTTCCTATAAGGGGTTCAATTCCTGACATAATTATAAAGATTTATTTACTTTAATTTTTTAAAACTTTATCTCGGATTCAATTCTTTATAACTACATAATTAAATAGTGTATTAATATTAATTTTTTAATCTCGACTCGTGTTCAATCTATGCCCGTGTTTCGCACGGGTTATCAGCTAGTATTCTATATTTAAATTCCTCTTCTAAAGATCCAAGATTCGAATCCCGTCAACAACAAATTTACATTAAGATTTTATATTATTAGTTAAGCAAACTAGGGGATAATTGGTTAATAAGGAATATTCTATATTTAAATCCCTCTCTAAAAGATCTAATGTTCGAATCCCGTCAACAACAAAGTTATATTAAGATTTTATATTATTAGTTTTAAACAATGCATGTCATTTATTAAATAACTATAAGTTATTATATAATAAGTAAACAAGTTATAATTTGGTTGTTTGGTTTAACCATCTACAAGAATAGTTACCGTTAAATATTTAGATATTTAGTAAATATATGATAACCGTTAGATCTAATAATAAGTAATATAATAAGCAAACTGTGGTATGATTTGGTTGTTTGGTTCAACTATCTAAAAGAATAGTGACTGTTAGATATTTAGTAAATAGATGATAGCCGTTAAATCTAATAATAAGGAATATTATATATTTAAATCCCTCTTCTAAAGATCAAGTTCGAATCCCGTCAACAACAAATTTACATTAGGATTTTATATTATTAATTCTAATCAATACATATCATTTATTAAATAACTATTATTATTACTAATAATTTTATTAATTAATATTATAAAGTTAAATTTTATCCATAATAAATTATTATACTCAATTTTATTTAATCATATAATTTTAAAAGTATTTAAAAGTAACCCGTATAATAAGCTAAATTAGGTATAAGTAGTTAATTTGGTTAACCCCTATTTTTTGTTATTCCATCATTTTTTGTTATCCCTCATTCACTAACGTTAGATCTTCAACTCAAATATATCTTCAACTCAAATAGATCATGACAATAAGATACAATAAAACTAAAAATTTATTATATACAGAGGTCTAAGGTTCGATTCCTACCAACAACATATTAATTTATATTTAATACAAATATTATTATATACAAAGATGTAAGTTTCGAATTCTTATTTTTGGTTATACGCTCATTTTTGGTTATCCATCATTCACAACCGTTACACCTTCAACTCAAATATATCATTACCGTTAGATACAACAATACTAAAAGTTAACAACATATTAATTTATATTTAATACTAAAAATTATTATATACAAATATATAAGTTTCGAATTCTTCCAATAATATTATATTAAAATTAATATTTATAATATTATATTACACTAAAAAAATTATAAAATATTAAAAATAACCCGTGTTTTGCACGGCTAGTTATTAATTTATAATGTTTACATTTTTTTAATTTTACTCCAATTTTGTCACTAACCCAGCACATAATCCAACCCGCTAATTCAACCCATCGCACATTCTAGTAGACTAGTGATAGGCTAGAAATAGCCCAGATCCAACTAGGCCCAGCCTCAGGCCCAAAAACAACAAACAATCCAACTCATGAGAATAAGAGCAGCCCAGCCCAAGCCAGTGGGCCCCGGGCCCGGACCCCCTACCCCGGAGCATTGGACCCCAGACTGATGACACCTGGTGCACGTGGTACTCCAGCTCAGCTGACATTTCCGCACATAGCGCTGACCAGCACTAAAGTCCAAGAGACAGCATGTGTCAAACCATGTCTTCCACAACACTGCCACACCCAAGTCAGCGGTCCCCACGAATAGGGACACGTGTCCTACATCCCGGGAATTCAGCCCCTTGTCCCCAGGATCCAATGGTCGGGAGTAAAGGTAACCCACCCCTAAACCCTAGGCCTAGGGCTATAAATACCCCTAAGAAATAGGGTTTAGGGGTTGGACATTATTACACACCTACACACATTTATTACTATTGTGATACTCTACTTGATTATTATCTTCCAAAGCCAACTCTCATTCTCACGCCGGAGGCACCTCGGGGCCAAACCCCCCCTCCGGTGTTGTTTTGCAGACACCCCACTGCAGCCACACCACTTCCGAGGCAGGAGTTGGCGAGGAAGTACCCGATCGAGATTTGGAGTTATCATTGTCGCTAGAAGGAGGGGGAACCTCCGAACCCGAACCAAACAGCCGAACCGAGAAAAATCCGAACCCATCAAACCAGCTAAAGCCCACAATTATGCCGCGACCAAGCAAGTCCACCCAATGCCAAGCGCCTAGCGCTCCGAGAGAGGAACCCCCAGTTCCTGTCCCGGAGCAGATACCCCAAAACCAGGTCCCAGTCCAGGAAAGGCTCGGGATCGACCCGAACGATGCCCGGGTCACCGTTGAGATAAATCGATACAAGTACACTGACGTACCCCTAGACTCCACACAAATGGAGAACTTGACCCCGGAGGAACTGGCGGAAGCGATCCGGGCTTACCAAAACCGCCCCCACCCGGAACCGGAGCCCGAACAAGCCGAGAACTCCGGAGGGTCAGCCAACTCACAACAATCCCGGGCTTCAGTCTTCGCCCGCCTCGGAAACCAGGGTAAAACAGCTAAGAAAAACCACAACCCCCAAAGCAAAGTCAGAGACGACGAAACCGATAGGCTCAAGAAAATAGAGAGACTCCGGGAAAAAATAAGACAGGAAGAACAGGCCAAGTTGGAACTTAGGATTCAAAAACGGCTTCGAGAGGAGGAGGAAAGGATAAGGAGACCCAAACCCAAGAGACCCCATTGAGAAATTAGCCCGGAGATTATCTCAGACGATGAAGAACACCCATATCACCTGGTACAAATGATCCACGAGCTGCAAAGAAAAGTTAACAGTGACTCCGGGTTTGAGATCCAAGATACCCTCACGCCCTTCAGCTACTCCCTCGAAGCCATACCCCGGCAGAAGAATCTAAAGCATTACAACTTCGACTCCTTCAATGGGTTGGAAGACCCCGAGGAACATCTCAACTACTTTGAACAGATAGCCCTAATATACTTCTACAATGACCTAACAAAATGCCGGTTCTTTGTTCAACACTGAAAGGGACAGCCCAGAGATGGTTCAGCCGAATTCCATCCCGGAGTATACACAGTTGGAAAGAGTTCAGGGAAGCATTCCTCCGGAGGTTCCGGGCCAACAAATCCCCGGAGTATCATATGTGCCACCTTGAAACAATCAGGCAGCACGACAACGAGGCCCTCTCCGCCTTCATGAAACGGTTCCAAGAGGTGATAAACAAAGTCACTAATCTAGATGAGAGGGAAGCCTTGAGCATATTTCGGAAGAACCTAGACCCAGAGCACAATGAGCGTTATGTTCTAGAGCTTGTACACAAAGAACCCCAGAGCCTGGCTGCGGCCTATGCTATGACCGCTAAGTTCATCAAAGAAACAGATATCCTACAAGCCATGAGAATGACCAGGCAAGGGGCCTCCTCGAGCAGAAACAAAGATAATCGCCCTGAAAGCGAGTATCGACCAGAAAAGAAATTCAAACCCAACAAACAGAGTAACTACATCCCTAGCTCCCGACTAACCGTCCCGGACCGAACCCACTTCTCGAAGCTCAAGTCTGATACCAAGCCCCCGAGGCCAGAAAAGCCCGAGCCACGTCCAGAACCTGAGTGGACGCCCCTGAACCGGCCCCGGGCCGAAATACTGAAAGAAATCCAGGACAAACCCTTCTACTACCCGCCTAAGCCTATGGCTACATCCCCGGAGAATAGGCCTAAACACAAGCATTGTGACTACCACTCAACTCACGGGCACACCACCGAAAACTGCATGTCACTCAAGTTCTTCATCGAGGAACAGATCAAAAGGGGGAACATGAACCAGTATGTGGACCGGAGGAACGCAGAAAGGGGGCAAGGACCCAGGGCTCAGAAAGTCAAAAATGTGGTACATGTAGTATTGGGCGGCTCCAACTCTCCCCCAAGGACCCCGGATTTCGGAGATGAGGTAATGATGGTTGAAACTGCTCCGGAACAAGTCATATCGTTCAGCAATGCCGATTTTGAAGGAATAGACCCCGACCATAACGAAGCCTTGGTGGTAAGCTTAGATATTGCCGATAATGAGGTAAAAAGGGTCCTCGTGGACAACGGCTCTTCGGCCAACATATTGTTTAAGCATACCATGGACCGGATGCAGCTTGGGAGCGTAAAAATGAACGAATGTAGAGAGGATCCATTGTACGGCTTCGGCCACAACTTGGTCCCTATCCAAGGAACCCTCTACCTACCTGTCCAGTTCGGCACTGCCCCGAAGCAGATAACTCATATAGTCAAATTCTATGTAATTAACAGTCCATCCTCCTACAATTTGATCCTAGGGTGCCCAGCTCTGACCAAGCTCCGGGCCGTGACCTCAACCCCTCACCTCAAGTTCAAGTTCTCAACAGCAGCCGGGGTAGGAGAAGTAAGGGGTGACACCGAAACCGCAAGCCGATGCTATGGTCAAGCCCTAGTCATGGCCGAAACAGATCCAGAAAACAAGCGCAAAGCCTCCTCCTATCACAAGAATCAAAGCAGAAAGAAACATAGAAACTCAACTTATAAGAACCTCGGGAAGGAGGTTCAAAATATCAAGAACTCCAAGATCCCTACCCAAAAGGTAGAAACTTCCGCGGCCCAAGGGTACCTTACTTCAAACTCCCAAGCCCGGATCCAGAAATCATCCACCCTGAAAGATCAAGCCAAAGTCGAGCCCGCAGTAGAAACAGAGACAATAGAGCTAATCCCCTGGAACTCCGAAAGGAAAATCAAGATCGGGGCAGGGTTGGAAGCAGCCTTCAAAAAGGACCTAGTGTCGTTACTCCGGGAATACGGGGATGTATTTGCATGGAGCCCGGCCGATATGCCCGGACTCCGAGAATCTTTGGCCATGCACAGCCTGGATGTTGACCCCAGGAGGAAACCCGTAAAGCAAAAAAGAAGGAAAGTGGCCCCGGAGAGACAAAGGGCCATAGATGAAGAAGTAGACAAGCTCCTCAAGGCCGATATAATTTGTGAGATTAAGTACCCGGAGTGGTTGGCCAATGTGGTCCTAGTAAAGAAGCCCAGTGGAAAATGGAGGATGTGCGTTGACTATACGGACCTCAATGAGGCTTGCCCCAAGGATCCATACCCATTACCCAACATAGATCAGCTTATTGATGCCACCTCGGGGCATGTGATGTTAAGCTTCATGGACGCCTTCTCCGGCTATAATCAGATCAAGATGAACCCTGCAGACATAGCCAAAATGGCCTTCATCACCCACAGAGCCGTATATGCCTTCAAATTCATGCCCTTCGGGCTCCGTAACGCCGGGGCTACATACCAAAGAGCTATGGTAGAGGTCTTCCAGGATCAAATAGGCCGGAACTTGGAGTCGTATATTGACGACATCATTGCCAAATCCAAGACTGTTGAGGAACATATCCCGGATCTACGAGAATGTTTCGAAAATCTAAGAAAAAATCAAATGAAACTAAACCCGGAGAAGTGCACCTTCGGGGTGGCGGCAGGGAAATTTTTAGGCTTCATGATTAGCCAGAGGGGAGTAGAGGCCAACCCAGAGAAAATCAAGGCTATCCTAGACATGCAACCACCTCGGACCCAGAAAGATATCCAAAAATTGGCCGGGTCATTAGCGGCCTTGCGAAGGTTTATTTCCAAATTGGCAGAAAAATGCTTGCCTTTCTTCAATCTGCTCAAGGGAGCAAGCAACAAAAAGGAAATAGCATGGGGCCCGGAGTGCCAAGCATCCCTAGACACAATCAAGGAATATCTCTCATCACCACCCTTGTTAACCAAGCCCGAGCCCGGAGAACCACTACATCTGTACCTCTCCGCCGGACCCCTAGCCGTAGCGGCTGCTTTGATCCGGGAAGATGGGGGGACCCAAAAACCAGTATACTATGTAAGCCAAGTTCTAAAGGATGCAGAAACCCGATACCCCAATCTCGAGAAGTTTGCCCTTGCCCTAGTAACAGCCTCGAGAAAACTCAGACACAATTTCCAAGGGAGAGAGATCAAAGTGGTAACTGATCAGCCGCTAAGGCGGATAATCCACAAGCCAGATGCCTCTGGGAGATTGATAAATTGGGCAATAGAGTTAAGTCAGTACAACTTGACCTTCGTACCCCGGACAGCAGTCAAGGCGCAAGCCCTAGCAGACTTCATCGTGGAATGCTCCTTCCTTGTGCCGCAACACCCTTCAACATCAGCTGAACATGAGGTAACCCCGGACAAATGCCTTGACCCATGGATTCTCCATGTAGATGGTTCCTCTACAGCGAATAGGTCCGGGGCCGGGGTCATCATGAAGAGCCCGGACGGCTTCCAGATCAAACAGGCAATAGCCTTCAAATTTCAAGCGACTAACAATCAGTCCGAATATGAAGCTCTCCTGGCAGGGCTAAGGCTAGCCCGAACTTTGAAAATCCGGAACTTGAGCATCTTCAGTGACTCCCAGATTGTGGTACGACAAACAAAGGGGGAGTACATCGCCAAAGATCCCAAATTGGCTCAGTATCAGGCCTTGGTCAAGAGCTACTTAGCCACAATCCCGGAACACCAAATCAGTCAGATTAACAGAGACGAAAACTCCGAAGCGGATGAGCTCTCCAGACTAGTCCAAAACTCAGCCGACCTAGATAGTTCTGTCTACTTCGAGGAACTTGAGAAACCAGCAATTGATCAAGAGGAAATAATGGAAATAGATGACAGCCCGAACTGGATGACCCCTTTTATCCTTTACCTGGAAAAGGGGGAGTTGCCAAAGGACAAAAACGAAGCCAAAAGGTTGAAAAACAAAGTGGTAAAATACTTCATTGAAGATAACCAACTCTACCGCAGAACATTCTCATCCCCGGTCTTGAAGTGTGTGGGCCCGGAGGAGGCCAACTACTGTTTACAGGAAGTACATGAGGGCATTTGTGGAGACCACATGTTTGCAAAAGCCCTTGCCTACAAAATCATAAGGCAAGGGTACTACTGGCCAACCATCCACTCCGATGCAGTGGAATTTGTAAAGAAATGCAGAAATTGCCAGCTGTTCAGCAATGTGCCTAAGCAAAGCCCGGTCCTACCCTCTTCGGTCCTCTCGCCAATCCCCTTCGCTGTCTGGGGCATCGACATAATGGGACCTTTCCCCCGGGCTAAAGGCGACTTGAGGTACTTGCTAGTAGTCATTGACTACATGACTAAGTGGGCGGAAGCCAAGGCAATGAGGACCATAAATCAGCAGGATTGCATCAAGTTTATGGACAACATCTTAATGCGATTCGGCTTACCCAGGGTCTTGGTCTCGGACAATGGCCCCCAGTTCGTCGGCTCAGACTTCGAAAATTATTTGAAGGAAAGGGGGATCAAACACAAGAAGTCTTCAGTGGCTTATCCCCAGGGCAATGGCCAAGTCGAGGTGACAAACAGAATTTTGCTAAGGGGGATTGAGAAAAGGCTAAAAGAAAGCAAGAACAAATGGCCCGAGGAGCTACCACATGTGCTATGGGCATACAGAACTAGCCCGAGGTCCGGAACAGGGGAAACTCCATTCAAGCTAGCATACGGAACTGAAGCGATGTTACCAATTGAGGTGGGCTCACCTTCCCACAGAGCAATTAACTTCGATGAAGTCGCAAATGAAGAAGGGTTACGAGCTAACCTGGAACTGGTCGATGAGGTCAGAGACAAAGCAGTACAAAGAATGGAGAAGTACAAAGAAAGAACAAGAGAGTACTTCGGAAAGAAATCAAGGGTCAAGAACTTCCAGGTCGGTGACCTAGTGCTCCGGGACACGGAGGCATCGGACCCCACAAACACTGGCAAACTCATGCCCAATTGGGAAGGCCCATACCAAATCAAAGAAGTACCCCGCCCCGGGACCTATAAGCTCAATCACATGGATGGCTCCGAGGTGCCCAACACATGGCACGGCCTCAGACTCAGAAAATACTATCAGTAAAGCCAAAGACTCCAGCTAAAGCAACAACTATTTTGTAATAGGAATGCAAAAATGCTTGTAATCTCCAAAGTTATCAATGAAAGTTCGCAGTTTACTCTTCCAATGTTCCTTTTACACAATAAATTCCTACTTGGAAATTTTGCATAATTTCCAAGTATGGCCGAACCCCGGGTCAAAGGTTGTCACCTTGGCCCGGAGCAACCAAAAACAATAAATTCCTACTTGGAAATTTTGCATAACTTCCAAGTATGGCTGAACCCTGGGTCAAAGGTTGTCACCTTGGCCCGGAGCAACCAAAAACAATAAATTCCTACTTGGAAATTTTGCATAATTTCCAAGTATGGCCGAACCCCGGGTCAAAGGTTGTCACCTTGGCCCGGAGCAACCAAAAACAATAAATTCCTACTTGGAAATTTTGCATAATTTCCAAGTATGGCCGAACCCCGGGTCAAAGGTTGTCACCTTGGCCCGGAGCAACCAAAAACAATAAATTCCAACTTGGAAATTTTGCATATTTTCCAAGTATGGCCGAACCCCGGGTCAAAGCTTGTCACTTTGGCCCGGAGCAACCAAAAACTATAAGTTCCTACTTGGAAATTTCGCATAATTTCCAAGTATGGCTGAACCCCGGGTCAAAGGTTGTCACCTTGGCCCGGAGCAACCAAAAACTATAAGTTCCACTTGGAAATTTCGCATAATTTCCAAGTATGGCTGAACCCCGGGTCAAAGGTTGTCACCTTGGCCCGGAGCAACCAAAAACAATAAATTCCTACTTGGAAATTTTGCATAATTTCAAGTATGGCCGAACCCCGGATCAAAGCTTGTCACCTTGGCCCGGAGCAACCAAACACAATAAATTCCAACTTGGAAATTTTGCATAATTTCCAAGTATGGCCGAACCCCGGGTCAAAGCTTGTCACCTTGGCCCGGAGCAACCAAAAACTATAAGTTCCTACTTGGAAATTTCGCATAATTTCCAAGTATGGCTGAACCCCGGGTCAAAGGTTGTCACCTTGGCCCGGAGCAACCAAAAACTATAAGTTCCTACTTGGAAATTTCGCATAATTTCCAAGTATGGCTGAACCCCGGGTCAAAGGTTGTCACCTTGGCCCGGAGCAACCAAAAACTATAAGTTCCTACTTGGAAATTTCGCATAATTTCCCAAGTACGGCTAAATCCCGGGCCATAAGGGTAGTACCTTGACCCGGGAATACTCAAACATGAACAATTTGAAATATTTTTGACCACAAACTCCCTCATCTAGATCACCTGCATGAGAGAGTGGGGGGCAAGGCAAGCCAAACTAAGCTACACAAAAATAAAGGCAGAAAATACGAGCAAGTTAAAGGAACAGGCCGAGCTGACCAACAACCCGAAACACCCGATAGTTAAAAGGTTACAACAATTCAAATAAAATTTCAAGGTACAAGAAATAAGATTACATGGGCCTAGCCCGGATTCTGGGCGCAGCCAACCTAGTGGATCAAGCTTCGGGGGGAGGAGGAGAGGAGACTGGCGCCGTGTAGGGTTGTGGCTCACCCTCGCCCCGGACCAAGGCGTCTTCGGTTTCCAGATACGCCGTGACAAAGTTATCCTAGGTGGCGGTTCCAGGGTCGGATTTGCACATGTTTTCGGCCACAACCCAACAACGGTGAATCTTTTTCAAGGCCACGTCGGTAAGATCCGCGTCATAAGCGTCCGATTTCCGGAACTCAGCAATCACCTCTTTCTCCGGCTTCCTACCCTTCAGCTCATCCCGGAGCTTCTTCACCTCCGCCTTGTAATCTGTAAGCTTAGCCTTGGTTGCATCCCTCTCATCAGCTGCCTGCTTAATTCTGCCCTTAAACTTCTCGATCCGGGCATCCGTGCGCTCCTTCAACTCCTCGAGTTGCTGCTTAAGATCGGCAATTTCCTTTTCTTTCTCCGAGGCCGAGCTCAAAACTGCTTGGGCCTCCTTGACCTCCCTACATGCTTTCGCAGCTGCACCAGCAACCCGGACCCCGAGCTGCGAGGGCAGGAACAAAAGTTAGAAAATTCAGAATCAATAAGCAAAGAAGACTGAAAGAGCCCGGAGAAACATATACCTGGCCAAAGACCCCCATCATCTCCTGGAGTAACTCGATTGATGTAGATTTGCTCATATCCTCCCACTCCGACTTACTGGGGAGATCCTCCAGGAAGCCGATGAAATTTCTTTCCTCCGGAGACACGGGGGCAGGTTCGTGAGGACGAAAGTTCTCCTTCCTCGGGCCACCGGCAGCTGAACCATCCTGCACGACTTCGCAGTCCGAGAGCATGGTCCCGAACACCTCAGTCTGAGCAGAGGTCACCCTCGGCCTCTTCCTCGCGATCAGACCGGAATCCTCAACCCGGTCTCCGGATGCGCCGCCTTATTTTCGGACTCCCCCTCCAGATTGGCCTGGGAGCCGCTGGCCTCTCCGGGCGCCTTGGTGTTGTCACGAACGTGACCAATACCCCGGAGGGCAGCGCCAAGAGCTTGGTTTGCCTTGTTCATCTGCACAGTTCTTTCAAATTCCGGGCTGTATCCGGGAAGGCCTGAAATTAAAAAAAATTTACATTAGTCTGGGGTAAAGAAAACAACAAGATCAAAATTAAAAGCGTGATATAACCCGAACTTACATCCTATCTCAAACAGATACTCATGACTCATAAGGTCATCCCGAGTCACCTGCCTTCCGAGACCTCGGCAAAAAGCATGAACCCGGTCCATTGCCGCATCCTGAAGATCGAACACCTCAAAGTTCATGGCAAGAGGCTCCTCCTTAAAGGTGGGCATGAACCGGAGGTCAATGCCCCGGAAAAAGGCAAACTCCCCATTCCAACCTTTTAAAGAGGGGAGCATACCGAGAGGCTTCGAGGCCGAAGAAGGATACCCACACGCCTTACCCCGGAATCTAAACTCAAACATTGGTTCGTTGTTGGAGTATACCAATTGGAAAAGATGATGAAAAAGCTTGAAGGTGGGCAACACCCCGGCCCGCTCACAACAACCCAGGAAATAAAAGATCCACTTCACTACATTTGGGGTCATCTGGGTGATAGGAATCCCATACTCGAACAAACACAACGATTTCACAAATTGGTGACACCTAGGCCCGTACCCCGACCTCAGATGCTCCAACCAAATTCCCACCCAACCACCCTCCGGTCTGTGGTAAATCTTTTCCCCGGGCTCCGGCCACCTCCACTCCACGTCATTGTCCAAGTGGAACGTGGCCCGGAAAATTGGATCCCAATCAACCGGTTCCTTCATATACTTGCTCCTGAACGGACCAACACCCATCCCGGAGCCCGGTTTATCCCCGAACTTAGAATCCGGAAAAGCCTCATCATATCTGGTCATTTCAGCCACATCTGGATTCTGAGAAAACTCCGTGCTGAGATCCCTAAAGAAGAAAGCTTGGGGGATCCCTGGGTCCTTTTTAACAAAATAATATTTGGAATGGCCCCAACTACCATCTGGCTCGCTGAGGCTATACCCCGGGCCTATATCCTTGGTCGCAATATTAGTAAGTACGGGCAGACTACTCTTCTTTTTCCCCATTATACACCACTCTAGATCTATCAAATCTACACTACTATCCGAAGAACTAACACTAGCAGAGGAGGTACTGGGCTCGGAAAGAGGGGTTAACACTCGGTTGGCAGTTACACGTCGCCTAACCATACAAGGACACTACCCCGGGCTACCCAACACAATAAGAGAATGAAAAAAAGAAGCTATAAAAGGGCAAACTACCTACAAGAGTACCAAAACCCGGAGAATAAAAGCGATAAAATTGACAAAAGGCCAGAGAGAGAAGACTTACAAAGAGCGAAGAAGCCGAAACGGAGGAAGCAAGAAAAACTGAAGCGTCAATAGCCCGGAGATCAAGCCCTCAGAGAAGCAGAGTAACGGCAGCAAATCAGAAATTTGTAAAAGACAAAAGTGAGGAAGACAACCACTATTTATAGGCAAACCCTGAATCCCAAACGCCAGAGACACGTGGTGGCCCAAAAAATCGGCCCACTATCTCCAAAACCCGGAGATAGTGGATGACAGCTGTTTTCCAAAAAAAACCTCAAAAATACGTGTACATGCAAATATGCATACACGCATACGCACCCTGCTACAACACCACTAGCCTCGGGGACGCAAACCTTAGAACGCGCCCCGGGTCTAGGGGCAACCAACAACAAAATTCCTCTTCAAGACAACAAAGCCTTCGAGCTACAATAACCCTAGCCCCGGAGGTGTGCACCTCAGCCCACACCCCGGGCCTGGGGGGCAACAAAAAATGGATATTTCTTCTAAGTCACCCAAAGTCACGAAACTTTGGACTTGTGAAGATAACATTTCACCCCTAGCCCCGGAGAAACTCTTTTCAGCACACACCCCGGGTCGGGGGGCAACCAAAGACAAAATTTCTCCTTTAAGACAAAGAGAAGCTCAAATACATTTGCTACTCCCCCATACGGAAAATCCGCATGAGGGAGTGGGGGGAAATTGATAGGCTAGAAATAGTCCAGATCCAACTAGGCCCAGCCTCAGGCCCAAAAACAACAAACAATCCAACTCATGAGAATAAGAGTAGCCCAGCCCAAGCCAGTGGGCCCCGGGCCCGGACCCCCTACCCCGGAGCATTGGACCCCAGACTGATGACACCTGGTGCACGTGGTACTCCAGCTCAGCCGACATTTCCGCACATAGCGCTGACCAGCACTAAGGGCCTGTTTGGCTTTCCATTTTGCAGCCAACTTATGGCTTATAAGACCATAAGCACTTATAGGGGGTGTTTGCCAAAATAAGTTTTAGCTCAACTTATAACTTATAAATCCATAAGTTGAATGTTAAGAATTCTTAACTTTCAACTTATAACTTATAACTTATTCTCGATATACGTAATATATAATATCCTTTAAATCTTCAAAACCATATATCTCTCAATCCATTCATTAGAAAATTGATATGTATATATCAAATTTCCCTATTCATCGAGATCTATCCATTGATATCCATTGTTATATATAAAAAAAATAATATTTTGAAAATTATAAAAAAAAATAACTTATAAGTTCTGATTTACCCAAACAGTCTACTGATTATAAGTTTTGATTTACCAAACACTCTACTGACTGCTCTACTCATCACTTATATGACATAAGTGCTTATAAGTCATAAGCTACTTATTTTAAGATATCCCAAACACACACTAAAGTCCAAGAGACAGCATGTGTCAAACCATGTCTTCCACAACACTGTCACACCCAAGTCAGCGGTCCCACGAATAGGGACAAGTGTCCTACATCCCGGGAATTCAGCCCCTTGTCCCCAGGATCCAACGGTCGGGAGTAAAGGTAACCCACCCCTAAACCCTAGGCCTAGGGCTATAAATACCCCTAAGAAATAGGGTTTAGGGGTTGGACATTATTACACACCTACACACATTTATTACTATTGTGATACTCTACTTGATTATTATCTTCCAAAGCCAACTCTCATACTCACGCCGGAGGCACCTCGGGGCCAAACCCCCTCCGGTGTTGTTTTGCAGACACCCTACTGCAGCCACACCACTTCCGAGGCAGGAGTTGGCGAGGAAGTATCCGATCGAGATTTGGAGTTATCAACTAGTACATTCGGATTTACTCAAACCCAGCCCAAGCATGAGCGGGGTTTGTGTTTAACATCCAAGCAAAATGCTCAATACCAAATTAAAGAAAGCAAACAGAAAATGTATGACCAGAATTTAACATCACCTCAACCAAGGAATATTTCAATAACAAGAGGATGATCAGCATAAAAATAGCGAGAAGACTTGAAGGAAACAGCATCGGATTCCCAAAAATCCACCTTTTCTAGTCTTAATTTTTCTTTTACATGCGAGAGAACATTAGTGGGCGCGGTCCGTAAAAAAGCTAACCACAGAAAGCCAATGAAAGCGTAACATCAAGCCTCGGTTATGACCTTTTAAAGGTGGATAGAGAGCCTATAAGCTCCCACCTGAAAAATGGTTCCCACATGCACGAATGCAGGAATCCCAAGCAATCAAAACTAATTAAACACTATCATGCATGAATACACATACATACGCTCCGTGTTTAATTTATAATGGACTCGTTCAATTTTTGGTTATCCGAAACGAATGCTCAACCTTTGCCGTATAATTTTTTTATTGTGATTGTATAATAATTATGAGTTCTTGCGGATACTACTTTTACTGATGGAGTTGAATTCTAGCTAGCTTGTTCAAATATTAGAGAAAAAACAAATGCATGCATATTGCATATACTTAGCTTTATTCCATTCACGGGACCTTTGTTCACATATGCAAAAGCAAAGGAAAAGCAAAGGCGCTAGATTTTGAGAGTACGTACAACTGGTCGAGAGGAAGTGGTTTGTTTGTATTCATAGTTTTTCTTCAACCTCAGTGATGATCAGTTCACTTTAGTTGTGGGATATATTTGGTGTTATCCCGCTTTGTTAAGGAATTAATTATTTCTCCCTTTTGTATGATTAATTAAGTCTAATTTGATTTGTCATGAGAAAAGTCTGGGGTAGGAGGAGCGCCATATTAATGGGACATTTTGATTTTGAATAAAGTGGTGAGGCTCGATTATTTCTTCTTAATTTCTTTTGATTTTTTGATAATCTTGATAATTTCATTTCACATTATAGATCTGGGAAAACATAACTGCATAAATCTTTGATCGATCGATAAGATATTGATCAAGTTATAACTAATCATACTGACATACCAAATAATGATCTATCTGATGATCAGGATAGTAGTTGTTAATTACTTCTTGTAATGAATCAACTAATTAGTTAAGTTTTAACCTGGCAGTGGATTTAAGCCCTTTTCCTTGTAGTGTAATTAGTTAAGTCTATAAAACTTTACTCGATAGTCTATATTTTATTTGTACATATTCATATCTATGTACACTAGCTAATTACTCTACATACATGTAAAAGCGTACTTAGTTTGAGGAATAATTAAGCAACATTGTATCCTTCAGAGTGTAGACAAATTGTTTCCCTTTCGGACAAACACAAAGATTACAACCTAATTAAGGCTTGTTTTTTACCATAAACCTTTTTGTAGCTATGTACTTTAGGGTTAATTTAGATTTTGTCAATCCCGTGATTTCTACCGGGATGGCATAACATGGAGTCTTGGATTCTCTACATTTACTGATTTCACCAATCACATCCAGATTAAAATTTCACAAACTAATTAATACTATTATGAGTCACATATTAGTTTAAAATATTTATCTCCATGATTTATACTCCATAATTAAATAGTTGTCACATGTAAATCAAAAGCACTGAAAATGATTCAGAACATAATTATCTTTGAAAGTGTAATAAATTCCCTTAGAATAAAAACAGTTAGTAAAATTATGCAGTGGCAAGAGGTCCCATAATCCAGGGGCAGCCAAGGAGTCTCTCCGGTGATTGAGTTTCGTATAAACTTCGTCAGCTCAAGGGCGTGACAATATGTACCAAGTCCTATATATAATTGACATTTAATAAAGAAAATTTTCAAGACATGACAAGTAATAGTATACATTGTACTATCAAGTAAAGCAAAAACGATACCAAGAGAAAGTGCAATGGGTTTATCACAAAAATCAGGCTCACGTGCTTTTTCATATGGGGTAGCCTTATTATTCTAGTTACCAATCGAGGAGCGTATGTTGATGTGAGATTTTGGTGATATAAATTGTGTGGGGATATCATGCAAATTGTTACCGACTTACCCCACTTTCAATCCAATCTCTTTTGGAACTTGGACCTCTCTTACCAAACTCCACTATGGTCAACACATAGATTTATACTCCTCCGTTTCATTGAGTTCTTCCCGTTTGATTTGGACACAGATACCAAAAAAATGTATAAAAAATGGGTAAAGTTAGATGAAAAGTGGGTAAAGTGATGGGACCTATCAATATTTAATAATAAATTTGATATAGTGGAGAAAAGTAGTGGATGTAATAGTGTTTTATATTATAGATTTGAGATAATGGAGGAAAGTTAGTAGGGATAATAGTGTTTTTTATTATTAAAATTTTGTTATTTTTGTAATGGGTAGAAATGATGTGACATCCCAAAATAGTAAGTGGACAGAAATTAATGAGACAGAGGGAGTAACTTAATAAACAGCTTGTGGTAGTGATTAGTAAATTAATCACTTAATTATCTGCTTCTATAGTATTAAAAACATAGAATGCGGGGATATGATGGGGACGGAGATGGACAATTTTCATTATTGTAACTTCAGTTTCAAGGTAGGGAATGCTATAATGCAAGGAGCCGGCCAGGAAATCATTCTACCACCTCTATATTGCATTTCTGTCTTCATAAGCCTTCGGTTTTTCAAATTTAATCCGCCAAGCTAATTAAGGGTCAAACGTTAAAACAATACAATCTACATTTTGCTAACTGTTTAAACCATTATCATTATGTCCCGCGTAGAGCTGTGATTCGAGTCGGGCGGCTCGCGAGTTCGTCCGGCTCGAACTCGTTTAATTGAGCTTGACTCGGTTCGTTTAGTTAAACGAGTTCGGGTAGAGTTTCCGGTTCGTTTAATTAAACGAGTTGGCTCGACTCGATTCGTGAAATTAAATGAGTCGAGTTCGGGTAGAGTTTTAAGCTTAATTAAGTGTAAAATTAAACGAGCGGCTCGTCCGACTCGTTAAAACCGGCTCGTTTAGCTAAATGAGCCGGCTCGACTCGAATCATGAAATTAAACGAGTCAAGTTCGGTGGGAATTTTCGGCTCGTTTAATAAACGATCCCAGCTCGACTCTTTTAAAAAAACCCGATTCAATTTAAAGTTCAGTTCGAACTCGCCCGGCTCGACTCGATTTACAGCCCTGACTCCGGCGTACATGTCACACCTCAAAACACAAAGTAACTCATAATTCATGGAGTATGTTTAACACTCAATCAAGTCCAAATTTTAAATAATTCATGCAATTCACATTCAAAATATAACTTAATCATATTTTAAGATCTACACTTTATTAACTAATGATGCACAAATAGGAATGACTATCAATGCTGCACGAAGATGACAATGACTAAGATTTGAATCATATTTTATAATATCCATCTGTATATAATAAATTTATTCATCACGAATTCAGTATATGAAAGTATATTCATATAGTGTACCAATGTTCAACTCGCATTTTGATATATATATATATATATATGCTTTCCGTATCCTATTTGGTATCAGAGCCATTACTGTTAGCTTGCTGAATAAGGTACATATCTATTATCTTTATATTTCATTAAATGCTTTGCAGTAGCTAAATCCCTGTTGTGGAAGGTTGGATATTTAAGGTTACTTAAGTATGTAAAAAAAAAAAAAAAGGCAAAAAATCGAAATATTTTAGTGTCTTCTTAAAATATCATCTTTTATCCCGAGTGAAAAAAATGGGAGGTTTTCTGATGATTTTATAAAAGAATGTTTTGCTAAAATATTTCATATCTTTGTTTTTGTGGATTTTATCCGTCTATCCCTCTGGTTGATAGTTAAACGAGAAAGTCGTTTGCAAAGATAACAAAAATATTGTACTTTTATGTCAAATTTACTTTTTTGTAAAAATAAACATACTTAAAACTCCTTTGAAGATCCAACCAACCACAACAGTTTTAGCTCCATTACTCTATGAGTATGCATGAGATTGATGATAATGATAATCAAAATGATTTGATTAAAAATGCAGAATTAGTAGAATATCCAAAAAATTTGGATAAGCTTAATAAGTGGGTTATACCCTCTGTTCCCTTTAGTCAAATTTATACTATTGGTATGTTTGATTTTAAATCTCGTCAGGTCATCAAAACGATGGAACAAACAATTAGAATTTCTGACACTAATCAAACAATTAGATTACTTAGTAAAAAAGATTTACTCCCTCATAAAGGTTATAATTTTATTCATATTGGATTAATTCAAATAGCCTTCAAACCCTTAACTTTGATGGGTTTAAATTCCAGTATTATGGCCCATGTTAGGGATGGTAGATGTAGAGATTTTAAACAATCTCTAGCTGCTTTAATAGAAACCAGTCTATGTCATGGACCAGTCTACTTTGATGTAGCTCCCAATTTGACACTATCTTTATCTGATAGCAATTTGTTAGATGCTATGCAACTGACACTACATACTAGTGGTTATAATTTTAAACCAGGTAGTGAGGTGATAGCTATATGCTATAGAATTTATTATAAGGTTTTAAATACCTTAAATCCTAAGGCTAGGCAATTTACCTTTCAAGGAACTACAACCTTAGTTCAAACAAATCTGTTAACCTCAAATGTAGCAACTAATAGGTTGATAAAATGGAAAGAGATTAATTTTCCAGAAACCTGGTCTCTTCCTCAAGAATTAGAACCAGAACCACAGGTCAATAAAGATATTGATCAGATAATTCAGACAACTGAAGGGGATGTAGAAATTAGATTTACTCCTCAAAGATCTATTAGATTACCTAGGACTATATCTGCTAGGTATTCCCATGCTAGTGATTACATCACAACTCCTAGTGTTCTAGATCCATCTAGAGCATCTACTTCTCAAATAAGAGAAGAGATAGAATCTGTAAACTCAATAAGAATTAGTCAAAATCAAATTCCAGAAGGAATTTATGAAAAGAGTAGAGAATCTCCTACTCAATCAGAAATGAGCTTCCATTTAAATGATTGATTTATCCCCAGGAAGTAGAATGAGAGAAATCCTTAATAAGGAATTTCAACAAGAAAAGCATGCCCAATTTAGGCAATGGTATTTTAAGAAATACTCTTCTAAAGACCTAGATAAATTCAAAGATGAATTTTATGAGTATATAGCTAAAACAGAAGATTATATACCTTTTGTAAATTGGTTTATAAAAACCTATCTTGATAACACTAATAAAGAAATTTTAGTGTTACAAAGACCTTGGAAAACTCCAAAAGGAGAAACTATTAGTTCTCCATTTCCTCCAGAGCAAACAATCTGCTTAAATAATAATACAGAAGCTACAGCCTATACAAGTATTCAAAAGCTTGAAAATTCTCAAGCTACTGTAAAAGATCTAAATACTATAATTAGAACGCAAAATTATACTAACACCTTTCTTGCTTGTCTAGGTGATCAATGTATAACCTTAGAAAAGGAGATAATATCTCTTAAACAATTTATAGAAAACGAATTAAGTTCTATTAAAAAATTAATAGAAAAACAAAATCCAGAATCATCAACCAATAGAGATGATATTCCTATGATTCAACCTCCAATTCATATTAAGGGGTTTAGAACAGAAACTAGTGGTGAAGAATTTATGCAAATTCTTCAGAAAAAGTTCGACAATTTAAATTTAAATTTAGCAGTCTTGTCTAAAGACGATTCTTCTCAGCAATCTGATAATTCAGAACCTGGTGAAGAAATAGAAGAGATAAATGAATTAGCAACTATGTTTACTAAACAAAAGATTAATAATGCGGAGATAAATCCTATTTATGCTCCAAAACCTTTGGAAAAATTCTATTACCAAAGACCTTCTCCTCAGGATTGATAAGTGGATTTTATATCCACTTGGAGCGTTCCATATCGACTTAAATTGATTGACTTGGTCTCAAGTTTGTTGTATTTTTTTATGTGTTTTGTGTAGTTGTGCAGGGTTGTAGCTATCGGTTAGTGTTGGTGTTTCTAATCGATATTAGAGCGGAATTAAGTATTGGAATGAAGATGGTACACTTTTGTTATGTTACCAAGGAGTTACATGTGTCATGGTATTAAAGATGTTAGCTAATGCGAAAGAAACGGAGGAGAAAGGAGCAAATTGTGTAAAATTCGGATGGTTGCGCAGTCTTCACTGTTTTGGTCATATCTGGAGTTCTACAAGTCCGTTTGAGGCCCGTAAGCTGTCCACGCGAAGCCTGGGAAGTTTTCTATAATTCTGAAAAGTAACAGACCGCGCAGACTGCGCTGATACCGCGCAGAGTGCGCCCGAACTCGCTGGAAATTCTGAAATTCTATCCTGTTTCGAATTAAATTGTATTTTTAGGTCTTTTCTTGTTGGAAAAGTATTCTAGGGCCTATATAAACACTACCTATCATTGTATATCATTAATTATTAGGAAGATCATCAACATTGTAGCCAAGAACAATTGAAAGATACATCTCCAAGCTAGTGACAAGCAAGGAGTAATCTTTGGAACTTTTGTATTCTTCTACTTTGGGGAGTTATTTCTGAACCTTATTTTCTCTCTTCTTTTAATTATTTGTTGTTCTAGAATTATGTTATCAATTGAACCCATGATGGCAATTAGGTCAATTATGGGCTAATTCGTTGTCATGGGGTTTTAATGGATTTTGCTATGGATTCTAGAAATTGAGTGTTTTTTATGCCTTGGTGTGTGATTGATTGTATTGATTGCCTAGTATGTTTATGCTTATTCGTTATAAGTGCGTCGCGAACACTTGTAATTGTTTGTTTAATCCTAGTGAATGCGAAAGTGGATCTAGGATTTAGAACAATTCATGCTAGCATAGGTTTTTGCATGTGAAGAACATGTATTAATTTGTGATGTGATTCTAACCGTCTTGCATCGACTATGTGGTTTAATGGGTGCTTGATTCTCAACCGGTATGTGTTCAATTGCTATAGACATATAGGGACTACACATATTTGGTGACTACGTGACTTCTATCAATTGTGGATGATCAGTAGGATGGTATATGCACAACGAAAGTTGGTGTGTATCAGTTTAGTGCATCTAATCAGTAATCAACTCGGTCACATGCTAGGCTAAAGGGCATAAGATTCTAGATGAAGTAGTAATTGAAATTGAAATCCCATGTTTGTTTATTATAAAGTTAAAAGTTAAGTTATTTTCTCGTAATTGGTTTAGTTGGTAATTAATCTTTAGTAAATCAAAACCAATATTGTGATTGTCTTAGCAGTGAGTGTAAATCATAAGCTGGTGCATAAGGGAACGTAACGAACAATTTGAGTCTCTGTGGGAACGAATCTTATTTACTCTATATTACTTGTTGACCACGTTCTCTTGCGTGAATAAGTGCGAACAAGTTTTTGGCGCCGCTGCCGGGGACTCGGTTCATTGTTTGTTTAGTTTATGATCTTGTCATCAGTTTGGGTTAAATTCACTGACTCGGACATTTTTTTTCCTTTTATTTGATGGATTATTGGGAGCAGGAATTCGTAATTGTTTGTGAGCTGTGTGCAGGTGGACATTACACTCATCAATGTGAGTATAACAGAAACCGGCCAAATTTCAGCTGGGACTACAATCAGAGTGGTATGGAGCAATCTCAATATCCATCCTACCCGCTCCAAAATCAGCAGTTTGAAGATGAGCCATACAATCCAGGGGGAATTCAGCAGCAACAGGGGCAACAATTTCAGCATCAGTATGCCCCAGTGCATCAACACTTTCAACCTCCTGAATTTCAGCAGCAGCAATTTCAGACTTGGTCTATCCAACAGTCGACCGAAGAAGCTGAATTAGAAGAATTGAGGTTGATGGCTAAAAGCAATGCATTGTCTCTCCAGAAAATAGGAAATCAGATTGGTCAATTAGCAACCTTGCTAAACAGTCTTCAGGGAACCCTTCCAAGTGACACGAGAGACCTAGAGGCAGAGCAGGAGGACAATAACATGCCTATCAATCTTGATGAGCCATTCTTAGCCACGGGTGAGACTTTGATCGATGTTCAGAAAGGAGAGTCTGAGGGCGAAGATGAGGAAGAAGCAGAACAGGAAGCTGATAAGGAAGAAAGGTCAGAAAATGCAGTTCTGAATATTCAGCCACAACCACATCCTTTGCAATCTGAAAATGTTGAAGATGTTGAGAAGAAGAATTTTGAAATTGTGTTAGTTGAGAGCCATGAACTTGTTGAGGTGTCTCAATTAAATTCTGAACATGAAGGATATGTGGAAGAATCTTCAACAATATCAATGAAGGATGTTCTGGTTTATGATAAATTAGAGGATAATTTGTATGAAGATCCACTGGAGCAGCCTATGTTTCTAGAATTGGGACCTGAGAAGAATGAAGATGAGCATCTAACATTGTTAGAGGATAATTCGCAAAGTGTTGGAATGATGCATTGTTTCGAGTCACTAGAAGTGCTATCTGCCGAAGGCAAACCTCCAAAAGCCTCTAACAAGGAACCACCTGACTTGGAACTGCAGTTGATATCCTCTCAATCTCAGGAGTTTGATTCGAGTTCATTTGTATCATCTTCTATCATCATCTCAGCAGAATTACCTCCGGACAAGAATTTTGAAAGGGTTATTTCAAATTTTCGTGACAGTATGCGTTCTGCAGATATGCAAAATTTTTTAGTGGACAATGCGATTGGTTTTGTTGAGAAGCAGAGAAGGTTGACATCTCCAACCTTATCCACTATTATCTCAGCAGATTTACCGCCTGATAAGGAAGAAGTACGTTTGGCGGCTTTACAAAAGCATACAGGTAGTGGATGGATGATTTCAGATAATCAGGATATCATCTATTCGTTGGTTATTCAAATATGGTGTGGGAACAATGTCACGGGCACTTTGGAAGAGCGAAGGAGGTTGAAGCTTGTCGTCAATGACGTTGCTCCGAAGAAGATCATTAAATGGCCTTATAGAGATACGGTACAGAAAATTTTCAAGAGGAAAATCGTAGCCAAGTCTAGCTAAAGACGTTAAAGAAAGGCGCTTCGTGGGAGGCAACCCATGATTTCTTACTTTCGAATAAAACAACAGTTGTGTTGGAGCTCCATGTTTATCCACCACCAGACACACCACCCGAGGAGGGTGGAGATGCCGACGAGTAGGGGAGTATTTCTTGTACCCTTTAATTTTACTTCCATTCAATGAGGGCATTGAATATGTTAAGTTTGGGGGTGATTTTGGGGGATAGTAGTTGTATGTTTTGTTGTATTTTGTGGTCATATAGGATATCATGTTGCATAGTAGTGATAGTTCATGCTTGATTGTTATGTTCGTATTATCTACGTTTGTTCATATAGGACATTTTGTTTTATTTTCGTATACCATGTGAGTTTTCATTTAGTTGCATTTTCATGGCATGCATATTTCATGATCCCTTAGGACGAGCTGATTCTGATTGATAGGTGGATGTTGATTTGGGTGTGATGATGATGAGTAGAGGGCTGATTTATAGTTTCTATGAAATTGACTTGCATGTTACGGGAACAAAATTTATTACACAGTCTCATTGGGGTGCTGTTGGGCTAGGTTAGGGTCATGCTTGTGGGATGTTTTGAGATTTAATCACTTGTTTATATTTAGAATTTTCGTTATTCCCTTTATAGCGTAGGAACATTAAAGTCTAAGTTTGGGGGAAACCAGGAATTTTCATGCTAGTTGTTAATATTTGTCAATAAAGGCTAGGCGTCAAATGGCTAGTAGCCAGCTCATATTTATATGAGTAGTCTAGGGTTGGAAATGAGAAAGGCTCATTCCAGATTGCGGAAAAAAAAATAAAGAAGAGAAAAAAAAAAAGAAAAAAAAAAGAAAAAAAGAGAAAAAAAGAGTCAAGTGTTGTTTGTTAATGCAAAATTAACCAGAGTGAGCTCTTTAATACTCGAGTAATTAAGTCTGAGGGGACTTAGTCCTAGTGACCTAAGGCTTTATAGTCTGGGATCCACTGACCCAACACTCGCTACATGGGTATTATTGTATAAGCCTTTTGGGGTCTCATTCATTGCACGGTTAAATAAGCATGCGTATTGTATATGTAGTGTCGTAGTATAGTAATAAAGCATGAGTTTCTGTCTACCTTGGATAAGGGTGGAGGTGTTCCTAGGTTATGGAGTGTCTACAGTCTATTCTGATTATAAACCTGTGATTGTCTTGACGGAAAGCATGTATGATTTTTGACCTAGTTTTGGGAGTATTTCTGATGAGCATCGCACACACGCACGTTTCTGTTCATGTATTTGTTAGTATACGGGGATTTAGTCGAGCTTTGCTTGGATTTGTTACATTCATTGAGATATTTGCTTGTTAGTTGGTTTTGGTGAGTTTGAAGGGGATCTTGCATTTTTTTCATATTAGTTGCATTCATGCATTTGCATTGCATTAGGTTAAATGGATTTTGTGGGTACATTCGCTATAGGCCCTCACGAGACCTTACTCGTCCACTAGGGCTGCCTAGGGGTTTAAAGGGCTTGTTGCATATGCCAAATGCAACCGTGATCACCTACGGAAGTGGTACTAGTTAGTTAGTTAGTTGTAGTTGTTTATGCTTGAGGACAAGCATCGGTTTAAGTTTGGGGGTGTGATAAGTGGATTTTATATCCACTTGGAGCGTTCCATATCGACTTAAATTGATTGACTTGGTCTCAAGTTTGTTGTATTTTTTTATGTGTTTTGTGTAGTTGTGCAGGGTTGTAGCTATCGGTTAGTGTTGGTGTTTCTAATCGATATTAGAGCGGAATTAAGTATTGGAATGAAGATGGTACACTTTTGTTATGTTACCAAGGAGTTACATGTGTCATGGTATTAAAGATGTTAGCTAATGCGAAAGAAACGGAGGAGAAAGGAGCAAATTGTGTAAAATTCGGATGGTTGCGCAGTCTTCACTGTTTTGGTCATATCTGGAGTTCTACAAGTCCGTTTGAGGCCCGTAAGCTGTCCACGCGAAGCCTGGGAAGTTTTCTATAATTCTGAACAGTAACAGACCGCGCAGACTGCGCTGATACCGCGCAGAGTGCGCCCGAACTCGCTGGAAATTCTGAAATTCTATCCTGTTTCGAATTAAATTGTATTTTTAGGTCTTTTCTTGTTGGAAAAGTATTCTAGGGCCTATATAAACACTACCTATCATTGTATATCATTAATTATTAGGAAGATCATCAACATTGTAGCCAAGAACAATTGAAAGATACATCTCCAAGCTAGTGACAAGCAAGGAGTAATCTTTGGAACTTTTGTATTCTTCTACTTTGGGGAGTTATTTCTGAACCTTATTTTCTCTCTTCTTTTAATTATTTGTTGTTCTAGAATTATGTTATCAATTGAACCCATGATGGCAATTAGGTCAATTATGGGCTAATTCGTTGTCATGGGGTTTTAATGGATTTTGCTATGGATTCTAGAAATTGAGTGTTTTTTATGCCTTGGTGTGTGATTGATTGTATTGATTGCCTAGTATGTTTATGCTTATTCGTTATAAGTGCGTCGCGAACACTTGTAATTGTTTGTTTAATCCTAGTGAATGCGAAAGTGGATCTAGGATTTAGAACAATTCATGCTAGCATAGGTTTTTGCATGTGAAGAACATGTATTAATTTGTGATGTGATTCTAACCGTCTTGCATCGACTATGTGGTTTAATGGGTGCTTGATTCTCAACCGGTATGTGTTCAATTGCTATAGACATATAGGGACTACACATATTTGGTGACTACGTGACTTCTATCAATTGTGGATGATCAGTAGGATGGTATATGCACAACGAAAGTTGGTGTGTATCAGTTTAGTGCATCTAATCAGTAATCAACTCGGTCACATGCTAGGCTAAAGGGCATAAGATTCTAGATGAAGTAGTAATTGAAATTGAAATCCCATGTTTGTTTATTATAAAGTTAAAAGTTAAGTTATTTTCTCGTAATTGGTTTAGTTGGTAATTAATCTTTAGTAAATCAAAACCAATATTGTGATTGTCTTAGCAGTGAGTGTAAATCATAAGCTGGTGCATAAGGGAACGTAACGAACAATTTGAGTCTCTGTGGGAACGAATCTTATTTACTCTATATTACTTGTTGACCACGTTCTCTTGCGTGAATAAGTGCGAACAAGGATCTTCTATTTGAAGAACCAGAATATATTCAAACTTCATATTCAGGAAAAGCTATCTATGAATGGAATATTGATGGCTTAAATGAAAAACAAATATTCGATGTTATACACCGAATAATGATGTATTCTACTGTTTGTAAACAAAATGGTAGCACTGATAGTGCGATAGCATCTTTTATAGCCACAGGATTTGTAGGACAAATCAGGGGATGGTGGGAACATTATCTTACCTTAGATCAAAGATCAGAAATTCTTAATCATAAGAAGATACTTAAAATAGAAAATGGAGTTGTTACCACAGGAGAAGAAGATGCAGTTTATACACTGTGTATTGCTATTCTACAACATTTTGTAGGAACTAATACCCCTGTGTCAGAGAAGTTATGTACACTTCTGCAAAATCTTAGATGTCCTTCTTTGACCCATTTTAGATGGTATAAAGATACATTTTTATCTAGAGTTTATCAATTAAGTGACTCTAATTCCATACATTGGAAGTCTAAATTTGTAGACGGATTACCCCATCTTTTCGCTGAAAGAGTTAGGCAATCCTTAAGAAATAAGAATGATGGAATAAATCTTAATTATAATTCTCTAACATATGGAGAAATTGTTAGTCATTGTATTAACGAAGGATTAGCTTTATGTAATGACATAAAGTTAAGAAACTAGTTAAAAAAGCAAAAGCTTTCAGAGAAGCACCAATTAGATGAATTTTGTGATCAATTTGCTTTTGATATAGGAAAAATTCCTAGATATCCAGAAAAGAAAAGGCAAAAAATTGCTTATAAAAAGAATAAAACTTATAAGAATAATCCTTATAAATCAAAATATCCTTTTAATAATAATTCCTATAAAAAGAATTATAAAAGAAAATCCTATAATAAATTAGAGAAAAAGCCTTTTGTCCCTAATAAAGGAAAAAGAAAAGCCAAAAGGATTGATATAACTTGTCATAAGTGTGGCAAAGTTGGTCATTATGCCAACCAATGTTGGACTAAGAAAGCTCTTAATGAGATAGAGGATGAGCAATTACGCTCACAATTAGAAAAGGTTTTGCTTCATAGTTATGAAGATGAAAGAGAATCTTCAGATAATGAGGATTTAGCCTTAATATATGAAAGCTCCAGTGAATCTGATTCACAGGATTCTGATAACAATGATTGTCAGTGTAATGAGCTAAATTATTATAAATCTATAGTAGACATGAATGGATTAAATGTCTTAACGGCTGATCAAGATAGAGCCTTAAAAATTATAGATTCAATTTCTGATTTTGAGCTTAAGAAGCAAATGCTCGAAGCCCTTATTAAAAACAATAAGGAGAAAGAAGCTCCCATAGTTATAGACGCACCTTACCAATTAAGTGAGGTATTAGAAAGATTTCAAAAATCTACTATTAAAGAAACTCCTGTTTCTTTAAATGATTTAAGAAAAGAAGTTAATTTATTAAAATCTGAAATTAATCAGATAAAACAGAATAATACTCTATTAACTCAAAGGATTACTTTATTAGAAAGTAAGTCTATAATACATAGTGAATCACAAGATATTCCCTCTGCTAGTAATACTAAAGAGACCGAATATTTAGCTCTATTAGAGCAAGTAACATCTCAAAGATGGTATATTAAAATTACCCTAGTGGTAAGTCGAGAATTTATTCTCAAAGATGAAATAGCCCTTGTTGATAGTGGTGCTGACTTGAATTGTATTCAAGAAGGATTAATTCCTACCAAATATTTTGAGAAAACTACTCAATCTATATCCCATGCTGCTGGAGAAAAACTCCAAGTTAGCTATAAGCTTCCAAATACTTACATTTGTAATGAAGATATATGTCTTCCTACCTCTTTTATTCTAATAAAGAATATGAATCATAGAATAATTTTAGGAAATCCTTTCCTTCATAATATTATGCCTCTCCAAAATGTGGATCAAAGTGGGATTTCTACTATAATAGAAGGAAAGAAAATAAAATTTGAATTTATTTCAGAACCTCAAACTCGTATAATTAATGAGGTTAATGATCGCCTTCTTAGTAAAGAAAACCAATTATGTTTTCTTAAAGAAGAAATAAAAGTTTTGAGCATTAATGAACAGCTCAAGAAGCCTGATATAAAAAATCAGATAAAATTTATAGAAAACCAATTCCTTGATGAAGTTTGTAATGACCTTCCTAATGTTTTTTGGAATAGAAAGAAACATGTTATTTCTCTTCCTTATATAGATGGTTTTAATGAAAACCAAATCCCTACAAAAGCTAGGCCAGCTCAAATGAATAAAGAATACTTAGAATTATGTAAAAAGGAGATTAATTCTCTTTTAGAAAAAGGCTTAATTAGAAAGTCTAAATCTCCTTGGAGTTGTACAGCATTTTATGTTAATAATGCTGCTGAAAAAGAAAGAGGTGTGCCTAGATTAGTCATTAATTATAAACCTCTTAATAAAGTTTTAAAATGGATTAGATATCCTATTCCTAACAAAAAAGATTTGTTAGACAGATTAAACGATGCTTTAATCTTTTCTAAATTTGATATGAAGTCAGGATATTGGCAAATTCAGATTAAAGAATCTGATAGATATAAAACAGCTTTTACTGTTCCTTTTGGACATTATGAATGGAATGTTCTTCCATTTGGTCAGAAGAATGCTCCTTCTGAGTTTCAGAATATTATGAATGATATTTTCAATCCTTATTCTGAATTTATAATAGTTTATATTGATGATGTTTTAGTATTTTCTAAAACTATAGATCAACATATTAAACATTTAAAAATATTTAAGAGTTTAATAAAAAATAATGGTTTAGTAATATCTGCCCCAAGTTAGATTTTTGGGACATATGATAAATCAAGGAAAAATTATTCCTATAGACAGAAGTATAGAGTTTGCTTCTAAATTTCCTAATGAAATAACTGATAAAAAACAGTTACAAAGATTTTTAGGAAGTCTGAATTATATTTCAGAATATTATCAAGATCTAGCCAAAGATACAGCAATATTGTACTCTAGGCTTAAGAAAAAACCTGAACCTTGGACTGAGAATCATTCTCAGGCTGTTCAAAAAATTAAAGCTAAGGTAAAATGCTTACCTTGTTTATCTTTAGCAAATCCCAAGTATTTTAAAATTGTTGAAACAGATGCCTCCGATATAGGATATGGTGGTATTCTAAAGCAGGTTATTCCTGAAACTTCTAAAGAAGTTCTTGTTAGATTTACCTCAGGAAAATGGAATCCTACTCAGTCTAAATATTCGACTGTAAAGAAAGAAATGCTTTCCATAATAAAATGTGTTTCAAAATTTCAAGGTGATTTATTAAACCAGAAATTTTTATTAAGAATTGATTGTAGTTTAGTAAAATCAATTATTGAAAAAGATGTTAAAAATCTTGTAGCAAAACAAATTTTTGCAGGATGGCAAGCCCAGCTTTCAGCCTTTGAATTCGAAATCCAATATATCAAAGGAGAAAATAATTCTCTTGCTGGTTATTTAACCCGTGAATTTTTACAGGGAAATTAATGGCAACCCCTTCAAGGGGAAGAGGTCGCGGCGGATATGGCCGTGGTCGAGGTTATGGGAGTAACAATATGTTGCCCCGAGTAGAATCAACTGTTCCTCTAATAGGAGATTGGACAGTTTTTCATAATAAAGGGAGAAATTTGCAGCAATTACCTGCACCTCCAAAAAAGGAAGATATACCTTCCTCTTCTAATAGTAAGAAAACATCTTATAAAGATGCAGCAGTCAATGATGATCCACAGGAAAAAGAATATTTCGAAAATCCTGTTACAGAAGCTATTATGTTTCTGGAAGAAGAAGATGTTCAAATGCACCAAGATGGTTGGTCATTAAGAACTAGGTACCTTGAATCCAGAGGATACCCAGGGCTTCAAAATCAAGCCAGACAGAATTTAGAAATTCTGTTAACAATTACCGAATCGGTAACTATTACCCATACTTTTCAAAATAGCAATCCTGAAAGTTTTATGAACTTCAGCAAATGCCATATCAATAAGATATTGCTACCCAGAGAATGGGGATTAAGTCCTAATACGGAGAAAGCTATCAGAATATCTGGAGATAAATATATTTATTTCAATTACTGGGATTATATCCAAGCTTTTACTAAAGCTTTTTATTATCAAAACCCAAAGAACAAGCATTCTTGGTTCTTTTCGATAAATCCCGAAGTGTGTAATAAACACATTCCAAATTGGTTCTATGAATGGTGGTCAAAATTTGGACCCTCTCTGGAAATTTTACCAGAAGATATTTATAATCTATATGCTTCTTGGAGTGACCATAGTTCTTTGGTCTCAAAATATACCAAATTGATTTATGGACAATGTCCTTTATTGTTCTTTACCAAATTTCAAATCCCTTGGATTTGGAGGTGGACGGTATCAATTGCAGAGGATAAAAAATTAAAAATCCCAATTCTCCAGAGAAATTTCTTCTTAAAATGGTGGACCAATATGTCCAAAGAAGATATTAAAATTATCGTGTCCAATATTCAGATTGATATTTCAACTGAAAAGGGAAAGGCTTCTATAGCTCAAAATGCTCAGCCCTCTTTGGCGAATTTAAGAGAGTATTTTCATCACAAATACCCCACAGAATCAGAACAGCAAATTATGGCTCGGGTCTTAGCATTCATGAAAGAACAATTTTTTAGTTCTTTCCCTTCTCAACCTCCTAGAGAAGAGGATCATTCTATGAAGACTTCTTCATCGCAGGGATCACTGGATTCTAATACTTATAATTGTCTAGCAGGTGAATCTCAAGCTGAAGAATCTGTTCAAGAAGAACCATCCCTAGAAGACTTCTGGGATGCTCTAGTTCAATTTACAGTTCCTCAGGAACAGCAGCCAAATAATTCTGGCAAAGGGAAAAAGCCTCAAAATTAATCATGTTTATGTTGGGTCCAGCTTTTAAAAAATTGAAGAAAAAGGAGAGAAAAATTCAGCTCATTAAGGATCAAATAGATGCCTATTTTCTACATCAAGAAAATCTTTCTTGGAAAGAAAGAAGAAATAGGACTTCTCAACAAATTCAAGAAGACTTCGAGATGGTTCGTCTTCTTCATAATTATCTGCAGTACAAAATTCAAAAGCAGAAATTATTAAAGCAAAGATTACTTTGGTTTCAGAATTTCACAGCTTGACACGCAATAATGATTGCTTTTGAAGATTCCCAGCAATAATGGTTGCTTTTGAAGATAATGGAATCTGCTTTATTCAGTGGAGTTTGCAATTATATTTGCTTTTTTAAAGTTTCTTTGTATTTTAGTTTAAAGGTGTTTGTCTGTAAGAATTATTAAAGTGACGATGGGGCCCAAAGAGTGTACCCGGCTTCAATAATTCACCTTTATTAAAAGTTGTTTGTCTGTTTGTTATTATTAGGTGTGTCTAGTCAGAACTTTAATCATAGAGTTCTCCCCAGTCTCTCTATTTAAGAGAGCTTTGTATCTTGTATTCAGTACGCTTGAATAATATTGTTTTTCCTTCCTTTCTCTCTAGCTCATGTGTTGAGCCCCCCTTTCTTACTTTAAATACTGTTGGTAAAAACTGCTTTCCTGCTTCCGCCTATTTGGTATCCTATTTATATATATATATATATATATATATATATATATATATATATATATATATATATATATATATATAGGGTTGAACTCCATAGCAAACACCTTATATAACAAACAACAAAGAACACCTCATATCTAATAGATCCATTGCCCCTGGCGGGGCCACCCAATACAAAAAGTTCTTATTTTTTTAGGCTCTATCCATCCAGCAAAAAAAAAAAAATTGAAAATTTACTGTTCATCGATGACGTCATCAGTGACTTTAAGTTGATAAATGGTGAGTTTGGGTGATTTTTGGTTCGTTTTAATCATTTTCTAGCCGGATTTTTGCTGTATTGTTGTTGTGTCAATTAAAACGAACCAAAACTCACCATTTCCTATACCGGTATAAGGGCTAATTGGATCTTTACGGATACTTGGAGGGTCAAAAGGAACGTTTTGAAACAGTGAGGGCTGATGAGTATTTTGGTGGAAACTTTGAGGATTAAAAGGCCATTAAACCTAAAAATTTAATATACTCCAACTTAAAAGTGTATACAAACCTTATAATTCCAATGGAGACAGGGTTGACAGGTTTTTTTTCCCTTTAAAAGATTTATTTTCTGAAAGATTTCTTTATACTTATCAGTATTTATTGAATTCAACAAATTATCATGTCAAGGAGTATATGCATATTTTGTTTGTAGTATCTTCATTAATAGCTTGTAGATGAATTAATCTTAATTAAAAATTTAAGCTAACAGTATTATGATGTCTCACTTGTAAAAGCAAGAGCCTAAGAAATGAGTAGAATCAATCAAGTTGATCATGTTGCTCGGTCATCATTCCGACATTTGGCTCAGATGTTGAATGGCTTATATACAGTAAACTTGCAAGATTATTATATTTATGCATATTTAGTAGTAGTAAATACTCCCTCTGTCTCTAATTGTTTTTCTTGTTTAAAATGTCGGGACTGTTCATAACATGAGACAAATTACTAATTTACGTCTAATCTATAAGACCAAATATAGTCATGAGTGATTTTGTTGGATTCGTATTTATGAGTACTTTAATACAGTGAAGTTTTTATATTTAATACAAATACGAAATTCTAGATATTAGCGATCAAAAGTGTGCGTTGGCAAACGTGTCCAGTCAAAACACGAAAAACATTAAGGGACGGAGGGAGTATTATTTACTACTATCCTAATTACTTTATGAAACAATAGCTCCTCTCCTTTTTTAGGACTTTGAAAAGTGCCAAGCATCCTATCTTGGTACCACATGCTTTTTGCCAGAATCCAACTTGGGTAAGCTGGCTATGTTTTTGTTGATGACGCTGATATTGATATATAGTACATAACTTTGGGAAAAAAATGTTTGCTTTTGCTACTAAAAACCAAGGTTGTAAAATTCGGAAATCGGTCCGACTCGGTTTTTTTCCGGAAAAATGAGTATTCGGAAACTCGGAGAGTACTCGGAGAACAAATCGGAATTTTTTTTAAATTTTTTTTTCTCATATACTACATCCATTCATTCATATTTTAATGTACATGTGTTAAAATTTGGAATTTAACTGTAATATATATTATATATATATACTAATAATAATTATTTAATAATATTAAAACCAATATATAAACATTAAAAATATGAATAAATGTAATTTGATTTGACTCTAAAACTCGGAACTCGGAACTCAGATCGGACGAGGGGTTAAAAACGAGTACTCGGAATGAGTACTCGGCTGACTCGGCGATTTTTAGAACCCTGCTAAAAACTGATATGTTCGAATTTTTTTTTTTCGTGACATGACTAGCTAGGATAACATTTGCAACCGAATATATATGGGTTAATTGGCTATTTCATAACTAAACTCGTACCCAACCTGTAGTGGGTAACTGAACTCAAAAAACTTGCAAATAGGTAAGTACACTAATAATTTGTTGCGATTGAACCACTAAACACGAAATAACTTGCAGCGCCGTTATTCGCGACTTCGCGTTGACTTTTAACGGTGATCCATTAATTCTTGCCACGTGTGATGACATGTCACTGTTTTAACTTAAAATTAAATAAAAAATTAATTTACTTATTTTTCTTTACTTTCTCTCCTCTTTCTTCTCTCACCGTACTCTCTCTTCTCAACTCCGTTCACCTCTCTTTTCCCCTCCCCCTCTCACATCCTTCAACTTGCCCTCACCCACAATCCACTTAATTAAGAGCATTATGAACGTGATTATGAGCATTGCAAAGAAACATATAGTCATCAGTAAATATGTTCATAAAACCAGACCCCCATATTCCACAGAGCTTCTCCATAAGCACCGAAGTAATCCCAAGGACGACCAAATTCAACATTAAGCCAAATGCTCCCATTCTGACTCCATTACTATAACTTTGCCCTTGATTTGGCTCTCCACCATAAATTTCTCTACCCATCCAATCAGTGTCAAAAAGAAGAAAAGGAAACCACCCAATCCGGCGCCGTTCATACCGTTCTCAATCACATTCCTCCTCCGTTCATCTTCTCAACCTCCGTCAACATCGCTGCCCACACCACCGAACATTTTTCCCCTCTTCAATTCCTTCAACCACCGCCTGTCATATCCTCCCTTCACTACTAGCCCCCTTCCTCCACACCACCGTGTCGCCCTTTCCACCACAACCGCCGACCATCGCTTCAACACCTCTTCTCCGCCGCATCACCACACCTCCTCTGCCCCTTCATTCTCCTCCCAGCACACATCCACCCATATTCCCCAAACCCACCTCTGTTCTTCAGCCCCATATCTCCTTCACCTCCCCTTTTCTTCCTCCGCTCTACCACCGTTTCTCCCTTTTCACCCACCAACCCAACTCCCCCACCTCTGTTCTCCACCTACAAATTCTAAACTCTTTTATAAAATATAAATTCTAAAATTTTATCAAAATTCTTTTATAATCTTTTTTTAAAAAACAAAAAAAAAGATTATAATTTTAACACAAAAGCATCCACGTGTATAACTTTAACACATCAGCACGCCACGTCAGTTTTCCGTCACAAACGTTACATGGAGTTAACGGCAGTTACTCAATTGCAAGTTTTAATTATTTTAATGAGTTGCCTGCAAGTTGAGTACGAGTTCAATTATGAATTTGCCAATTAACCCGAATATATACTAAGTAAATAGGTTTTATAATCTTATTTGTTTCTCCTTTATTGTTACAAAATACATCGATTATATACATTTTGTTAGAATACAAGGAATAATAACATACATGCATATTCTTCTGCAGATAACATGAAGTCATTGAAACACGCGATAATTTTTATTTGTGCTATTGCACAAATTTTGTTTGGGTTCGAATAATCGAATGTAATTAATATGATGAATTGTCTTGCTAAATTAATGAGTTCAAAGTTGTAGGAACTAACATACTAACTAAAGAAAGAAAAATCGAGATATGAGAAGGATCGAATATGAAATTGTGGAATAAGAATTTTTTTTGTGTTTTTTCAAGATTTCTTTCTATTAATATTTGTAGGCATTTCTCAAATAATTTACACCCTACAAATATGTAATTATTATAACTTTCACAAATATTTTGTAATTCTCACAATTATAACTCTCACTAAAATGAGAATCGATTGTTTTCTCTCTCTCTCTTTCTCATCTCCCCTTCTTTACTTTTCAAAAAATCCTAGCTGCCTCACCTTCACCTCCTTCATTTTTTATTCACTTCCTTCTTCTTCTTACCTCCTTTCACTTTCTTCCCAATCTTTCTCTCTCTCTCACGGCCTAACTTCTTTCTCACTGGATTTCTCGAATTTGGATTGTGAGACCATTTGGGGGGATTTTTCATCTCATGTAGGCTCGGATTTGGTTCTTGTTGAGATTACTATGAATTCTTTTCCTTATAGCTTAAATGAAATTGACTTGAATTGTTATCTAATTAAGAGTGAATTGTAATGATGATAGGAAGGTTGAGGAGCAACTGGATTGACAATAATTTGTCTGTGAACTCGAATATTGAGGAGAACACTTTCAAACTGACTAAAACCAATGCTAGAGATAATGTTTATGATATTAATATGGAAAATGCTATTTTTGCTGATATGAAGCTGTGAATATGCTGGGATTCGTGGTGGGAGAAGCTCTCCCACATCAATTTATTTTTACTTGTACATATCTGAATTGGAGTATCTGAATTGGACTGGGCTAATTGAGGTTCAGTTTCAAGAATTTGGATTCTTTCATTTCGAATTTAATAATAAATAGGATAAGAATGAAGCTTTAACTTGGGAAAGCTAATCCTTGTAGTGTCTTATTCTATTTGAATCACGTTATCGAACATGCCCCCTTCATTAGGGACTTAGAGGGTTTGACACATATTATTAGTGCCATAGGATAAATAGTTTGCCTGGAGCAACGAATGATGATTCATCTCGTGAACAAGGAGATCCGTCTTTCGCGTATATGGGTTCAGGTCCTAGATGATGATGACACAACTATTATTGTTAATGTACCTATTCATGTGAATTTTCATGAGCTCTATTGCAGGTCTTCAAAAGCAACTGATTGATACCCTAAAAAACATGATCATATTTTTTTTAAGTCCTCAAACTAGTGATGGCATGGATGAATTACATGAGTATGATCCTTTCGGGAAGTGATTCAATTTCAAAATCAATGGAAGGAATATCATGCATGGGGCCCAAGGTTTGGGGAGTAGAAAGGGTGGGCGACTATCATCCTACACCACCTCATGTGCAAGCGGCAACATTGGTAGTAGCAAGAACAATCAGATCATGGAGCCGCATGAGACGAAGAAAAAGAAAAAGATATTATAGTTTGTTTACTTATTTTGTTTATGAATTTGGTATGTAATTAAGCCTTCGAGCATGAACCTTTCAAGCCTTTATGCTTGTATGAACCTATACTCCATGGCTACATAGGGTATCCACGTTTTTTGACGTGGTTCTTATTTAAAAAATTAGACGGTTAGCAAAAAAAGAATTGTAAATCTCACGTATAATTATTATTGTAACTTCCAGAAATAATGTTTTTAACCCATAATTTACTTAATCAATATATCAAATATTTTAATCTTTTAATTAATAAATATATTTGTAACTTAATGCAAATTAATGCATTTTTTTATATTCATCATTTGAAATCAAATTTACAACATCTCCACTTGACTTATTTGATAAATATCTATATAACTCCTACTTTTCTCACGTGTTAAAAATATTATTTGAGTACAATTCCTCTCATAAATTTATTAAATACATCACTAATGATAACATAAAATAGGTCACTTTTATCTTGCCACTTAACATAAATTAAACTTCCACATGCACAATTTCGCATTACAACACTTAAATCGTTTTTTCGATGATCACTAGAATTATCATCAGACTACAATTTTACAACCCAAACGATTAAATACTTTAACAAAAAAATAATAACAAGAAATTCCATAACCTTTAAAACAACTTGTTTGCCTTTAATTATTCTAACTTCTTGCTTGCAAACTTAAAACTTTTAACATTCTTGTAGGCAATAATTTTATTATTTTCTCACAACATGTCAAACATACATGTTATACATACACATGTAATATATATTACCCAAAAACAATTAATCATGAAATTTATATTTTATTATCATTGGTTATAACATATGTTTCATAGGCTTATATATGCCCATGACACACACAAATCACAATTTAAAACTCAAAGCAACTCATGATTGGGCCCACCCATGCCCATTATTCATAAATTATAGTTACAAATTCAAATCTTAAATAACTCTTGATCGGATTCATACTTGCCCATAGCACACACCTTCTTATCTTTTTCAATTAAAAACCTTTTATTACAAAACGCACTTCTTATCTATTCTTAAGCAGTGGATGAACATAAACAAGATTGTGCCTCATTTCAGAAGCAAACATCACATTCTTGAGGACCATCGCACTATCCCCAAGATCCAGCCTTTAAGAACCAATCCCCACCACTTCCAAGTAGGTTTTATTTTCCATAAAAATTCTTTGTTCATCCTTTTTTAACTCCTAAAATCCGATCAAGCCTTGCTTAGTTTTTGTAATATGGCGGGTTGTTCCAGAGTCAATCCACCGTCCATCAATTGTCTATGGTTACATGACTAGCATTGTACTCAATAACTCTAACAAACTCATGTTTGTTTTGCCCTTTTTGTTCTTGGCCATTTCCATCATCTCCTTCTTGATTCTCGGGATATTAACTTTTGAATTGTCCATAGATTCCACAAGTATAACAACTTTTAAGTGGAAGCTTCTTCTTTTTCTAACGTGGCTTAAAAACTCTTTCTTTTAAAAAACATAGCCTTCTTTGTCCCTTGTTTTGGTATTTTGATTTAAATTTTCTTTGAGCTAAGTTAAGCTCCTGTTCTTGCACCAAGTCCAAATCCAACTACCTTCGGCTATTAACCAAATCATGTTTCATAGCCAAATCATAGAAAATTGAGATGCAATTTGATAGTTCCTTTCAAACTCAAAGTTGTTGCAGCCATATTAAGCGAGCTTGTGAGACTATTCAAAATTCCAGCAATTTACGAATTCTCGGATAGCACATTTCCAGCCGTTTCCAAATCCTTAGGCATCACTAGCATTTTGTTGCAATGGTCAATCACATTGTCGCTCTCACTCATCTTGCAAGATTGTACATGTGCAGAAGAAGTTGCGCATTGACATAAAAAATGGCTTCAACTTTTTCTTTGAACGCATCCAAAATTTTGTTGGCACTTTCGTAATTCTTAAAGATCTTAATCAAATTGTCTTCCATGAACATCAACATAAGTGTTATTCCCAAACTAAACAATGAGATATATTGTAAAATAGGGGGTTGGATACAATATATAAAAATTTGAAACTCGTTTGGTATTTTTTAACTTTGTGGTTGTAGAACAGATTCAAGATAAGAAAAGAAAACGTAAACAAGAAACACTTTAAATAATTTTAGGTGGATATTTGTAATGAATCCACATGAGACTATTTTTGTATTCCTTGTAAACTTTGTAAAAATAATTTTGCAGCTGCTTACACAGTTTAATTGTTTCAGCTAACAAGATTTTTCTTTCTACGGACTAGTAAAATAATTGTGTTCAACACACTTTAAACTATGCTACACACTCAGTATTAGAGCTGTAAACGAACCGAACTCGGACGAACTTTTAACGAACACGAACAAATTCTTAATGAACCGAACAATGTTCGATAAGCTTAACAGACAAATTTTCTTGTCCGAACTTGAGTTCGATAATGAACCGAATCGAACACGAACTGTTCGCGAACATACCGAATCGAACCGAACACGAATAGTTTGGTAATTATATATGTAATATTGTAAAACAAATAAATATAATAATTTGAAAATAAAATAATAAAAAAAATTATGAATGTTATTATTATTTTTATCAAACGAACCGAACTCGGACGAAGTTTTAACAAACTCGAACGAAATTCTAACGAATCGAACAATGTTCGGTTGCTTTACCAAACATATTTTCTTGTTCGAACTCGAGTTCGGTAAGCTTATCACATGAGCTAACCGAACTCGAACACGAATGAACATGTCGGGCTTACCGAACATGTCCGATTCGTTTGTAGCTCTATTTAGTATATGTAATGAATGTTACAAATCTTTTACAACAATAATTCATAAGTACAATTCATTACTGGTATTTTTATATACCATTTTGAACTCCATTATTGGATTGATCAAATTGGCGCTTAGAATCAAGTTTTGTAATCTTTTGATGTGTTCTTGTTTAATTTTAGATAAAGTGTCGCTCTCCTTGAAAAATGTTGTTTTGAGGTAATTTTGAAGCTATTTTGGGGCCAAAACGATGAAGAAATAAGAAAGGCATAAACCTGGTTTGATTTGGGGACTTAGACAAATTTTTGGACTCTAAAATCAGCCAAATTGTTAGACTAATAAGAGAAAATTTTGCCCAACAAGGAGATTCATGGCATCACGAGCTTTTATATGGATTATCCGCTCCATCGCGAGGCGCTCCGCTCTATCGCAATGAGCCCATTAATTTCTTCGCTCCATCACGGAGCGTGATGTGGCTTTTCGAAATTCAAATTTATTATTAAAGTGGGAAGGAGTATTTTCTTAATTGGGCCTATGCGTATGGGCTTGGGGCATGTCCCATCTATAAATGCCAAAATATTAGAGGAGATTATTAACCAACATGTCACATAGCACGTAGTCTTTCTTTCAGTTTTTAAGGTTAGACAATAAAGAGGAGTAGCCTGCATCAATAAATATAGATACACATATTGTATTTAAAATTTAGATTTTTCTTCATCTTTTGCATAAGAACGAAAGGGGTTTGTGATTCTTGCGACGTTGGGAAGGATTTGACACCCTTCACCAAGCTTTAGCGGATTTTACTTTCTCAGAGTTGCATATTGGTTTTGAACAAACATAATAGGCTTTGTTTTCTTACCCCTTGCTTTTCTTTATCTTTATCTCGATTTGTTAGTTTTCAATATTTGTGTATTCGATTCCTTAATGAATTGCGGTTCTTATTCTCCATTATGGGACTCTATTGAACTTCGTTGTTAAATTGCTTTGTTGGATGTCTATGGTACTTGTTATCGATTTTGCAATCGCTAACGTAAGTACACGTATTGAACAAGTAGTATATAAAATTCGTTCCCACGAGGACTAATTTAAGTAGTTAAATACCAAACATTATCGTTCTCTCAATTCAAGTTAAATAACATAAAATCAAGATTATATATAAACTACTCCTAAAATATAAACATATTTATAACACTTTAACTTAAGAATAAAACAAGAGCGAAAGTATCTAGGCCTTTAACTTCCTCTTGAGTCTTACAAGTATCCTTCATCATCTCTAATTTCATGTTCTAGTCGCTAGTCTAGGGTACATAACTAATCGCAAGGACCTTCTGAATCTCAAGTGATTCTAACTCATAGGATTAACTCCCATATCCCTATACAGAATTTAAGTCCATGAGCAGCATTAACACATAACCCTAAATTAACTACTTGAGGTGATTAGGTATATTCCTATCCTAAACACAAATTAACACAATTGTTAATCTCAAGTTATATTGATTGGGTCTAATCTAGGTTGTCTTTTCCAAGCATCACTTAAATTACTGATTCAATTACAAAGTTAATTACTCTTTGTAAAGCATTACATACAAATCAATATAAACGACCAAAATGAACATGAAATAGAGAATTAAAAAGAGCACTTATATAAACTCAAGAATCCATTAAAGCCCTAGAATAACAATTTAGTTCAACATCTTACAAGAACAACATAACAAAGGAAAATAAAATATGAAGGAAAGATAAAACTTGTTGTTGATGACTTCAATCTTCAATCTCCCGACCTGATTATGTTTTCTCCCAGATGCCTCTCTTGTTTTCCTTCTTGCTCTCGGTTAAAACTAAAACTACGTTCCCTCTATTCTAACCGCTATGTCTATTGTCTAATAACTGACATAAAATATATATTTACAAGTCTTTTTAATGGAATAATAGGAATAAAAGAAATATCCCTAAATAGAATAAAATTCTAAATAGGAAATTCTTTGGCTGCAGTTTTTGGACTTTTCTGGGTTGTTCAGAGCAGATTAAAATTCTAAGCCAATGATAGAAATATTGGCCTTCTTCCGAGCTTTCCAACGACTATTTACGGGCCTCAAACGGAATTGTAGAACTCCCGATAGAGCCAAAATAGCAAAGAATGTGAAATCTGTCCAAAAATCCATATTTTCCATGAATTAACTCCAAAATTTCCAATTTCAGCTCCAATTCATAATTTATTAGATGCGTAGCTAACATCTATCGGGTTATAATCGATACCAATATGACGAGAGTTAAGTTATTGGTTAGAAGTAATCACACTAGCATATGGCATAATTGTGGTTTTATAACTCGTAAGGAGGAGCGTGTTACGTATGTTGTCAATGAGGAGCTTGTACTAAAATTTGGTTAATGGCATAATTCATCGAGAAATTGGGGATTAAAGGCTTAATTGGGTGAGCATAACACACCATACCTCAATGGATGGGTAAAACATGGATGGCTAGGCACATGGAAACGTGGTCTAGTTCAATTTAATGCTTCCGACTAGCATGCCTAGACAACCATTAGACGAAATATATGTGACAATGAAGGGATTCAGAGTCCCATATGTGCTCTCGTTCTTGTAAAGTAATTAGTTTTATTAAGTCGTTAATCTTAGTTTAGATTAGTTAAAACAAAAAACCAACTTTTACTCGTCCAGGTTGTTGAGGGGAACTATAGGGTTGGTGATTGATAGTATGGAAACCTATTTTCTGTGCAAATTAAGGAACTCTACTTACCAAGTTTTATTTTGTGCACTTTCGTGTGTAACGGGGATTGCCTAAATGGAATCCTCCCGTCAGCAATTCAGGTAAGGCTTTGTCAAATGCACATCTTCTCATTTAGCCATTTTAGGAAATGTCTCAAGATTCTTCAACTTTATTCATGACCATCTTCTAGAATGCTCTAGGTCTGTGCATGCTTCAATTTTCAAGTAATCACTGGGAATGTTAATTGATCCAGCTCCCAAACCCATGTGACTTCTCTGCAAAGTTGTTGTTAGGATTTGTCTCATCTCTAATGTTAAGTCACTATCAACTGACAGTTAAAGATAAGCTTGACAGTCGACTGCTACTTGCATTTGTTAAGTCGTTATTTGAATATAGGCATCAAGTTAATTTTCATGCTAGCAGTTGTTACTCCTAAATATTGATATGCCACATAACTGATTAATAGCAATTAATTCCATACTTCACTTTCAAGAACTTGTACTCTCGAATATTTACAATTCAGTACCGTATTCTTTGCATCTTCTTACTTCTTTAAGAACTAGCCATCGATTACAGATTTATTGGACACTTAATTACAATGTAGACGAGTTGTCGATTACTAATGACCTAATTGATAAATCACATAGCTTGTTATAGAATAAATTCTTAATCTAAGTGAAATATTATCCAGTATTGAATTTTGACATGAATAGGAATGAGTATGAATACCAAGAGTACTATTTTTCTGATCGATGGCTATTGATTACGTGTTACCCATCGATCAGCTACAAGCACATAAATAAACATTTTGTCTAAATTATTTGTTATCATCAAATCTAAACATGTGATTCCTAACAATAAGACTCATTGCCTTTCTTTATAAGTGTATGTGAACTTATGAAACAAGTTTTCACGCATTTGTCAAATACATTGTGCTTATTGAGTTTTGGGATGAACCTATATTTTGTGGATATATGTTTGGATTTATGTTCGGTTGAAATTATTTTTCTTTGATAATTCTAATTTTAATGTGCCTAAATTTAGAATATCAATCCTAATTCAAACATATAAATGACAGTTTTGAGTAATGGATTGGGTTCATGTCCATTTTGTCATAATTGATCTTATTAGTAGATCAATCCAAACCCGAAATAGATTTTAGAGTAATGCTACAGCCACCAAATTGGGTACCAAATTTTGACACCAAATGATGTGGCACTAATTAGTTGGCATTTTGTGATATTTTAATTGGATGGCCTTGGCGGGCCCATTATTATTATAACCAATCAAATTAATGCCATGTCATTTGGTGTCAAAATTTGGGAACTAATTTGGTGGCTGTAGCATTTTTCAAAATTTTAACCCGAATTTGGCTTATTTGTATCCAATCAATCCAAAAATGATTCCTTTGAACATATAAATAATTAGAAATTAACTAGTTTAATGCCCGTGCTTCGCACACGGGAGTTCATAATTTAAATAAATTTTATTTTAAATTTTAATAAATTATGTGTAGTTTTATAATGTAGAAATGAAATATGATAGTAGTACTAAAAAGTTGCCTACTTTAATAGTTAAATATGTTAATTTCTTAAAGAACATGAGGTGTTTTGATATTTTAAATTACAATTAGTATAACAAATTATTAATACAATAATCAATTTTAGAAAGATCAAAAAATTGAACATTATTTTAGTAGTGTCAACTATATCATGTTTTATAACTGTAGTAGATAAAAAGAATAAATTAAAACAATTAAATCATAATACGGGGAAAAAAAGAAGTTAGTATGTTCTCACTCAATTTAAAGTTAAATTTTAAGTAAATACATTAAAGTCACATACACGCACAACACAGAAACACGTGGATAGATTTTAAGACATCACAGAATGGGGAGCAAGAAACTCTTCTTCTTCCTTTTTTTTCTGATTACTCTCTGCCAAATCTTTGAAGCTAGGAATATGCCAATTTTGTCATCTATGGAGTAATTAAAAATTAATTAATAATTATCGACGATCCAACAGTACGGATGTCAATATATTTTTAATTTAGTAATATTACCAAAATTTTAAAAATTAAAAAAAGAATTTGGATAATCAAATTAGTAGTCAACTATTGAACTGCCAAGAAAAATGACACACATCATTAAACAAAATAATTTTTCACAAAATTAAACAAAATCATTAAAATAAAATTGTTTATTTATTTTAATTAAATTAAAATAATTTATTTAAGTAATTTGTTATCATTAAACAAAATTTAAAATAATTTAAAATTTATGCAAGGAAATAATTTTTGGAAAGAATGTTTTAATTGGATGGCCCTCGCGGACCTATTATAATTATAATTGACAATTGTTAGAAAGGAAATAATTTTTGGAAACAAAATAATTCGTGTTTTGTCAAGGAATTTTTTTTTGGAAAGAACGTTTTAATTGGTTGGCCCTGGCGGGCCCATTATAATTATAACCAATTATTTGGCATGTAATAATAACAACTGCCAAGAAAAATTGACAATTGTTAGAAAGGAAATAATGTTTGGCAAGAAAATAATTTGTGTTTTGTGAAGAAAATAATTATTTTTAAAAAAAGAATTTGGATAATGAAATTGGTAGTCAACTATTGAACTGTCAAGAAAAATGACACACATCATTAAACAAAATAATTTTTCACAAAATTAAACAAAATCATTAAAATAAATTGCTTATTTAGTTTAAATAAATTAAAATAATTTATTTAAATAATTTGTTATCATTAAACAAAATTTAAAATAATTTAAAATTTGTGGAAGGAAATAATTTTTGGCAAGAATGTTTTAATTGGATAGACCTCGCGGGCCAATTATAATTATAATTGACAATTGTTAGAAAGGAAATATTTTTTGGAAACAAAATAATTCGTGTTTTGTCAAGAAATTTTTTTTTGGCAAGAATGTTTTAATTGGATGGCCCTAGAGGGCCCATTATAATTATAACAAATTATTTGGCATTAACAATAACAACTGCCAAGAAAAATTGACAATTGTTAGAAAGGAAATAATGTTTGGCAAGAAAATAATTTGTGTTTTGTGAAGGAAATAATTATTTGGCATTTTGGAATATTTTAATTGGATGACCCTGGCGGGCCCATTATAATTATAACCAATCAAAATCATTTGTTAACAATTTTTGATATTATCAAGGAAATAATTTTTGGCTTGTATTATAAGAAAATAATTTTTGGCAAGAAAATAATTTGTGATTTGTCATAATTTGTATTTTAGGGTTTTGGTACATGGGGTGATGGGGATTGTTTAAAATGGTAGGCAATAATTCTAATTTGATCTATTTACGTATTTATTTAATATTAGATTATAGCCCGTGCTACGCATGCGTTAGTTTAAATTTAAATTTTATAATAATTATGATATATAATAATAACGATTAAATAAAGAAAATAACTTTATATTTAAGATCAAATAAAATAATATTGAAAGAAATAATATTAATAAAATATTATTTTATATATTATAACAAATGCAATCAAAGATAAAATTATTTAAATTTTCTATATTTGTTATTATGTGATAATATGTATAAATAAGCTTACCAAAATTAAAAGATTTATTCAAATTTTCATTAATAATCTTACCATAAATATTAAGAGAATATATTAATAGTATTTAAATTTCTATACAAACTTTCTTTAATTAACAATGGATCAAATACTGAATTTGGATCTTTCCCAAACGTAATATGGATACCAAACCTAAAAATGGATTATCCAGTGGGTCAAAATCAATACAAAATTTTGTCCAAGCCTAAATATGGATACCAAACCTTAGGTAAGGGCTATCCACTAATTTATAATATATAGATTGTCTTAATTATATAAAATGATTATTATATATAATATTTAAAAAATTAATATTAATTTAATTAAATGATATATGAATTAAAATTATTTAAATTAAATGTACGTAGATATATCACATATATATACAAATATAAAGTACAAATTGATATATCTTACATAACTTGTTACATGTAATAATTGAGCTGGGATCCTCTGTCCCCTTCCTCCGTGTCTCCTTTGTGTCCCATGTTATTTTTAATACAAAAAAATGCTCTTGTGGAGTCCATTTTTATTATTTATTAAAATGGGTCCCGCAGGGGCACTCTTTTTATACTAAAAAGAGCAGGGGACACAAGGGGGACACGGAAGAAGGGGACAGAGGATCCGGACCCGTAATAATTCTAGTATTAGGTTCGGTTAATTTAGGTTAATCCGAATTGATTGATTTTTCATATAAATTTTTATTTAATCCAAAATCGATTCGAAATTTGAAATCCCAACTTAAATTTGTGTGCTTATGAATCTTGAATCATGTGAAATTTTGTAACTCTTATTTTGACTAAAAACCGTCATGTTTGAGTTAAGTACATTATTCGAACAACCCTAACATTGTGTTCCAGAAAAAAAAATTGGAAAGAAAAGAAAAGAAAATTAATGAGTAATTTCCACACCTTGTTCCAGAATGATTTTTTTGGAAAGAAGAGAAAAGAAAGCTAAAGATTAGAGAAGAAGTTGTCTTTATATTTTTCTCCAAAATCTTCTTCCCACTTTTGGAAAGATTTGAGAAGAAGAGAAAATTAGTTATTTCTCATTCTTTTCTTTTCTCTATAAAGTTCTGGAACACAGTGTAAATTCACATCAAAGTGAAATAAGAGGAGGGAAATTTGACAGTCATTATTTGAAAATAAGAGGTAGAAAGTTCTAAAATCACAATATTTACATATATCACACCGTATGTATCATTATGTAGATAGAAAGGAATGGTAGGAGCGTAAAAGAGAAGGCAAAGAGTAAATGATTCACACAATACATATTCATCACTTTGTATTTCAAGCATGAAACATATATTTGTGTTTTTACAACCAACGACTGAAATTGCATGAGCTAAATTACTACTCCTACTTATTTTTGGGTTGGTTGAGTCACGAACAACATCATACCTTTCGTTAGTTAACGGCACTACACTACCACTAGTCTGCTAGCTAGCTAGGCTACTACTAGTACTCCCTCCGTTTTTTTGATTTCTTTACGTTTGCTTTTTGCACGGAAACCAAGATAGTGGATGTAATATAGTTAAAATAAATGTAGTAGTGGGTGTAATAGTAATTTTATTGTTAAAATAAGTGAAGTAGTGGGTGTAATAGTGTAAATGGTTGAAAAGGTGGAGTGAGGTAGTGGATGTAATAATGTATTTTATTGTTAAAAGTTACTATTTTTAGTAATGTAAAGAAATGGAATGGACGGCCCAAAATAGAAAGTGTAAAGAAATGAAATGAACGGAGGGAGTATATTCTACTGCATTGGTTCAAACGATTCAAACTGTCAGTTTTAATATTGCTATATCTACATATAGTATTAAATTATAAATAAATTATAGAAATTCGTATACCAAAAAAGATAATCAACATATAAGATAGATCAAATTCTAACATGCAAATTTGGAACAAAGATGTGAGAGATTAAGATATGCACATATTTCAAATCTTAGGAATAGAGATTTTATTAAACATAGTAATATTTATTACATTAATTTTTTATTGTTAAATAATAGTCTTGTTTATTACGTAACATTAATTTTGGATTATTAAATTAAATTGAATTAAAGAAAATTATAACATCGATTATGCTAAATAAATTTGTTTCATAATTTATATATTTCAAAACATACAGTAGAACGTCGATAAGTGAATATTCGATAAACGAATAATCTCACCAAATAAATAATTCTTTCCGGTCCCGACCTAATAAAAACAATACATTTTTTATCTCGATAAATAAATAATCTCGATTAATGAATAAAAATTTTCGATTCCGAGCGTATTCATTTATCGAGGTTTAACTGTAGTTAACAAAAATCAAATTACTAAATCATTAATACTCTCTCCGTCCCAAAATACATGTCCCTTTTGTAAAAAAATTTGTCCCAAATTACATGTCCCCCTCTTCTTTCCATACAAATATCTCTTCTTTCTATAAAAAATTAAGTCTAATTTTCCAAAATTACCCCTACATTTGTATTTTTAATGCTTGACTTCTTTAAAATTCTATTCACTTAGCTAAAAAAAAAAAAAACTTAACTCTATTCTCATTTTTTTTTGCTAAACAACTCTATTCTCATTTTTCAATGCATTTATTAAGGTTGTTTATTAAAAAACTTATACAACCAACCTTTTTTTAATAGGGTGATGGCCCAAAATATTCATATGGGAGCCATGCTGGCTCTTTTTACTGACTGAAAACGCTACACCGTCTACCGTGATATGAGGGGTGTTGCGGAACATCGTGTTCCGTATCATGGGGTGTTGCGGAACACCGTGTTCCGTATCATGAGGTGTTGCGGAACACCATGTTCAGTATCATGGGGTGTTGCGGAACACCGTGTTCCGTATCATGCTAACACGGAAAATGGTGTTCCGTATCATGCATAATACGGAACACGGTGTTCCGTATTATGCTAATACGGAGGACGATTCTCCGTATTCCGTCGGTATTTCGGGCCATTTTTTTCAAAATCAATATTTTGGACAAAAACTTGTGAAAAATAGGCATTTTGGTAATTCTCTCTTTTTAATATGCATATTTTTTTTTCAAAAGAAACATGTAAATTGGAACGAAAGAAATACATTACTCGGTCATTTTTCTAGATGGTGGGACTAGTGTGTGTACTATTTCACCAACACTAACCCATTCTTGTATGCTTATGCTGTTATGCATGTGTTTTTTGTAGTGGATTTACTCATGCAACTCTATTCTATTCATATTTTCCTCCCTAGATTTCAGTGCTACATATTTCCTTTGTAATTTTCCTTTTCTTTTATTTTTTCAAATTCTCTTACATCCCCGCGCTCAAAACATATACACACACACCTCTCATGTAAGCATATAATAACAGGACAGGACTATCCGTTTATTTTTATCCCCTTTTTCTAGAGAGAGAAACCATAAATTTTTCACTTTCTAGAGTGAGAAAGTGAAGACCAAGCAACCCTTTTCAACAAGCTTCAAATCAGTACTCACTGTGAGGTAAAAATCAAAACTTTATTCAGATCTTGTATTTCTTGATTCATTTTTTATATACATACATGTACATATATACATACTCTCAAATACCCTTTTGCTAATTTCGAGAAATTTCACTCCTTTTCCATTCATTCAATTAAGAAATATGGTTTTACATGTATATATATATGAGCATATGTATGTGGGTATTTGTTGATAGCTTGAATAGTTGTCTTGATTGTGTTAATTCGTGGGAATTTTGAATTTAGGTTTTGGGTTGTGTAGATTTTTAAAGATCGTTTGTAAAGTTCGAATCCGAGGTGAATTGCTTTCGGTGTAGATTTTTAAAGATCAAAGGTGTTTGTAAAGTTCGAATCCGAGGTGAATTGGTTTCGGTTTGTAGAAACACTGGTCTTTTAATTGTCTTATATAAGACCAATTAAAAGGAGTTGTACTTTTTTTAGTATGCAAGAGCTCCGGTTCGAAAAAGAAAGTGTGAGGCTAGCTTTTGAGGTAAAAAAGAACCTAAGCAATGCATAACATGAATACGAAGAAGCCTGTTTCTGATATCCAAGTTCCTAAGCAGACTAGGCATATTGTCACTTGGTCTCCGGAGGTACTGAATTGAATAAGTGATGGTGTTTACTTTTTTGGTTTGTTTAGTTTGGTTTGGTTTCAGATTGATGGTGTTTTGTTTTTGTGTTTCAGGAAGATGATATATTACGGGACCAAATCCGGAATCATGGAACTGACAAGTAAGGTTTCTCTTGGATTGTTTGAGTTTATTTTAAATTTATTTATTTTTTAGTTGATTATTCAGGCTTAATTTTTTGAGGTAATGATACTGAGAACAGTTTTTTGTTATCCTGTTATCTGTTTATTGCAGTTGGGCAATTATTGCTTCGAAGTTTAAAGATAAGACAACTAGACAATGCAGAAGAAGGTGAGCTTTTTCAAAGAGGACAAGTGAATTTTTGCATATGCTCTGTTTTTACCCACCAAGTCCTTCCCCTTTCTGTATATTTTCACGTTGTTTTTTGGGCTTCATTGACTAAGATGTATAATTGCAGGTGGTACACTTATTTGAATTCTGATTTTAAAAAAGGAGGATGGTCACCAGAAGAAGACATGCTTTTGTGTGAGGTAATTTGATTCTTTTTATTCTCCTGTACATTTCTGCTTGCTGTGACTTCCGAGTTTTCAGTTTGATATTGATATGAAGGAAGTCCGCATGACTTCTCTGATTATTCTTATTTGAATGAGTATTACAGATTATGCTTATTAATTCTTTAAATTAACTTTGCAAGAAACCATACACCTCATTTTACGTCATCATAAGCATGTTGCTACACTTTGGGCTTATATATTGTACAAGAGATTAGGCATCTCTTTAGATGTTGCAGTCTGATATATTGATGGTATGCAGGCTCAGAAGGTATTTGGCAACAGATGGACTGAAATAGCAAAAGTAGTTTCCGGCAGGTAAGTGTAGTGGTAATTGCAAAGGATTTCACTTTTCCATTTGAGTGAGAATGGAAAGTAGTTACCTACTTACCTATCTCGTGTTGTTTTGCTAACAGAACTGATAATGCTGTGAAGAATCGATTCTCTACATTGTGTAAAAAGAGAGCAAAAGCTGAAGCCTTGGCAAAAGAAAATAACCCTTCTCACATGAATATAAATAACAAAAGGGCTATATTTCAAGATGTCTCTAGTGCAGATGGATTATCAGAAAATGGAGGGTCTCTAAAGAAAATAAGGCAATGGTGATGTTTCAGTTTCACATTATATGAACATTCTTAAGATTGACCTTTTTATTAATAACCTTAATATTTTTTGTAATAGGCGGGATCACATCTTTAATTTGACAGAAAATAGTAATCCTAACATACTACAACAAGAGCAATGTGCAAAAATGAATCCGCACGTGAGACCTCCATTAGCAGAACTGGCTCAAAACTTTGATACAGTGAGGGCCTTGCCAACTCAAAATAACTTCGAAATTACCAAGGATACCAAAGATGGTAATGATCTCCAATAAAGAAAGATCCGAAAAGTTGTTCAGTAGTTAGTAATAGCACATCCATCTTCAATTAGCTGTGAATTCCAGTAATTTGGTAAGAATGATTAAGTTATTATCCATCTTTATTCAGGTGCAGCGAATAATGACTTAACTCAAGGAATGTATCTTAAGAAGGATGACCCGAAGCTTATTGCGTTATTGCAACAGGCGCAGCTGCTAAGTTCACTTGCTGTCAAAGTGAACACAGAGAACACAGACCAGAGTCTTGAAAATGCTTGGAAGGTGAGAAAAGTGGTATCTTGTAATATTTTGCTTATAATATATCAATTTGGTGGTAGTTAGATAAAGATGAATAGCTTGCACCTTGTAACAACAAAGACCCGTATGTGTAGCAGTTCTTTGTAGCCATTAGTCATTACAAAAACAATATGAACATTTCGGCAAACTATCACACTCCAAACATAAAAAAATGTTTAGATTACTTTAATTTCTTATAAGCATTTTCTTAAGATACTTTTGTGCTGCATATGGAGGCTCTGTCAAGTACCATCATCATGCAGATGTTTTCGCATTGTCTAAAGTTGCATCACATTTTTATTCAGATTCTTCAAGATTTTCTTAATCAAAGCAAAGATGGTGATATGATTAGATTAAGAATATCTGATATGGACTATGAACTAGCAAATTCAAAAGACTTGGCACAGGATTTGAAAAGCAGTAAAGAAGACAGTCTTCTATCTTGGAGGTAATAATATTGGTCCATGACTGGGAAATGGGCTTTAGCCTTATATTTTTGCTCATTAGACTAACTGATGGCTCTTGCAGGCTATCAGATTTATATGTAGACTCTCCAGATAGCTCCGAGTATAGTACTGGATCGACACTGTTAAATCTTATAGCAGGTGATAAAACAGCATGCAGTGAAGCTGTACATCATGTAGTAGCTGAACCACAAACAACCCACATTGGACATCATAATTGCCAAGGTGATGTTGTAAAGGGAAGTATCTGTTGTGCACCTTCCAGTCAAAGTAAAGAAATTTCAAAACGTAAGAAGATAATTTGGTAGATATAAATTCTAATCATTTTTATTGTGGATTGCAATGTTAAATTTGCTGAGGTAATTTGTTCTCATATTGCAGCAGATACCTTACCATCTTCTATCGATCCAAAATCTGTTGATGAAGTTATTTGTGCCATCTCAAATTCTGAGTTCAGTTCTCCGATCCAGATAACTCCGTTGTTCAGATCATTGGCGTCAGGGATTCCCAGCCCACAATTTTCGGAAAGTGTAAGTTAATTAGCTTTGTAATTACCACACTTAGTTATCCGGTCATTTAATCACAAGAAACTAGTAGTTCTATTGTTACTACTTGGCATAACCTTGCTTACCGAATTTCGAAATGCATTAATTTACCACCTCCTGAGTCTGGTAGTGGCAGTGTTGCGTAGCTACTTAAGCTAGTACCATCTCTATCCTCTTGCATAAGCTGGGAAACAAAAACGGTGACTGGTTGTCTATCAAAAGAGCTATTGAGAGATATGGTGATATCTACACAATGTTTGCTAAACTGACTCTCCAAAAAAACAAAAATAAACAAAATTAAAAATTTGGCGTACTAAGAATTTTTTTCTTTTTATTTTGAGATTGTCAACTTGATGAAATAGGATTACTTAAAGAGGGTCCAGTATTCTACTGCAAGTACTGTCTATGTTCTGTGTGTTCCAGGTCATATTGGTTCAGGTATTTTTTGTGCACGGAATTCTGGTTCATTTCTGAACCTCTGGATATTAAAGTTATGTGATCAGTGATGTAGCTCTGGTCTTAAATTTTATGACCGAAGTATTTGTGTTGATGTTCTTAAGCTGTTGCAATTATCTGAGACACCTTCTATAGCTAATGATTGTCTGGTACGATAACCTTTAGTAATGATTGATCTTGTGCAAGTAGCCTATCACAGGCTGGCGTATGGGCAGTAAGTATTGAGAGGATTCAGATTTGTGGGCATTTACTAGAAGCTAATGCTTTAGAAGCATTCTCATGCTATGCAGTCTTCCGTGCAAGGGCCAGGTCAGAAATTCTAATTGTGATGAGAAACTGCTTTGCACACCCTTTAAACCTGGTCCATGGAGGCTTTAGGAAGCATTCCTGAAACACTGGGTCTGGGATAATGACTAGACAGCCGTAACACAGGATATATAGACCTGGGGATATTTTCTCCTAGTTCAGACATACTCTCGTGTAACCTGAAATTGTACTCTATGTCTATTGAGCCCATATAATATAGTGCACCGTGCACAGCAGCTTCATACCATGCAGCCTTTGGGCCTCACTGCCTCCTGGCTTGTACTTAAAATAGGGTGCAGGGCTACAAGGCCACGGTCCTCACAGCTACAAGCTATTTCCACCAAATTCTTTCTTTTCTGTAACTTAGGTTCTTCTGTGACTATTGGCCATGGTCCTTCGTGAATGTAGGCCATTGGGCCTACAAGCATTGGCACTGATTTGCTTTTGGACTGTGACAAGTTATGCACACATGGACCTCATTCCTCTAAGCTTGTACTTAAAGTGGGCTGCAGCACTTTAAGGCCATGATCCTCATAGCTACACAAACACTTTCTACTCTGTATACTAGAATCTGCATGGGTTATATACATCAAGCTTTATATATTAAGGCCTACAGGCATTTCCCCTCACTTGCTTTTAGACTCTGACAAGTTCTATTTGTCAGAATCCCCAGCCATTTTAGAAAACAATCTAGGTCTGGTAGATGATATTATTATCTTAAGAAGTTTTAAGAATTTTTGTAAAAACTCTAGTTCTAATATTTACCTTATAATAGATGAGGGGTACGTGTTCTGGTCCATGCCTTCACGAAAATGGATAAAATATTTTCTCAGTCTTAGGAAAGTGTTAATAGACTCAGTTTTTCTCTGACCTTGTAAACAAACTTTAAAATTATATTATGTGTTGAGTTTGGAATGCAAGACGGTTTCCACAGGAAGCTCCCCTGGTCTCTTGGTCCAGAAAATGGATTGGTGAAAACAACAGGCCGCATGTCCTTCATTGTCTTCCCTTTTTCTCTGGTTATAGTTATGTTAAGTAATAACATAAACATTCATTGTTATGTTGTATAGCATTTACAGTTCTAGCAGAAGGGTCCTTATGTGATATTCAACAGCTAATCATGTTAAATATATAGCAATGACATACCTAGTTAAATGACCTTTCCAGCACACCTGTGTGCTTCTCCTCCACCGTTGTTTCCACCTGGCAGGTGTTTAGTTTTACTGTATCCTTGTATGTATGATGTATGGTATTAGTATTTGTGAACAAAGTTACTTTCAAATGATATGTTATCTCTCTAACCTAATAAGAATTTTATAGCAGGAACAAGACTGACATTATGTATGGATATTTCAGGAGAGACACTTCCTACTTAAAACACTTGGTGTAGATTCCCCGCTGAATCCAGGCACAAAAGCCATACAGTCTCCACCTTGCAAAAGGGCGCTTCTCCAAAGTCTCTGATCAATCACTGAGCCACTTTACCTGCAGAAAATTGTGGAATTCACAGCAATTGTGTAGAGTTTGCCTTTTTCCTTGGATCGCAGTCATACCAACCTGAACTTTTTACAGAGTGGTCTACTAAAGATCTGCATTTGAATCTAGCATGCGATGGTGCATTCTAGCTTCAGTTAAAGATCTGGATCGTGTCTTCTGCGTTCTTGTTTAAATTATCAACCCTAATACCCACATTGATATCCAGTGTGCTTTGTTAGTGTCATTCTTTTGTTTATCTTTGTTTGGGATTTGAATTCCGGTATTCAGTCCCATACTTATTGGCCTTGATTTCCTATATGTACAGAACCTGCAACATGATTCCGTAGATTTTTTAAGAGTGTAAGTATACATTGGCACATAGCCAATACTCCCCCTTATAGAAAAAGGATGAAATAAGGGGAGATAGTAAAATATAGAGAGTTGATAGTAGCTTGTTTTTCTATGTCAAATAACATACATTGATTTGAGTAGAGATTGTGATTTACATATATGGATTCATGTGTGCAGAGTTGTTTACTTTTCTGTTTCACAAGTTGGCTGAGCTAAGAACTATGAACGAATGTATAGACTATAGATAGAAAAAAGAAAAGCAGCATACAAGCTGGCTGGGGAGGAAAGAACTTAAAAAAAATAGCTACTAAGAAGAGTGGAAGACAAAAATGCTTACTTGCGGAAGGTAAAGATTCCAACTTTGGTCGGGTTTTGACATTGGCAGCTTCGTTTGCTCAGCTGCTTTAGTTTTGTTGTTCCTTTGTTGGAGTGTTCTCTTGCTCTTGTAATATTGAACTTGGAAGGAAGGGTGTGAATGATGTGGGGAAGAAGTTGGGGTATGAGAAAATCTGTTGATACAATTTTAAACCGGTCAACAATAGGTGGTGGGTGGGGAGACAACTGTGATTGCAACTAACAAAAAAGCTACTATCTGGGAAAAAGATTGGAGGGAATTCAGTACAAAATAAAGCATCTTCTCACTGTCAACCACTTTCGTAAACAATTTGATTGTCCTTGATGTCTATTTGCTTTTGAAAATATGGTAAATGCCTGCCTGAGAGTCTTGAGATTTCCTTCACTTTAACAAACTTGCACCTTTAATTTTAGATACAATATTTAAGAAAATGAACAGTTGTCCAAGTTCTGCAGAGTGCAGACCTCAATGATACGTTTGAATATTTGGTAAATCGAAGAAAAAAAATTTATAATTACATTAACAACTCACAAAAATAGTACAAATTACGAATAGTAGGTGGATCAACCAAGTGGGAGGACCAAACATAAGGAGCTTTCGGGAGCTTTCAAGAATCCACCAAAATCAAAGAATTTAGTATGGAGGGCTGCAACAAAACATTAACCAACAAATCTTTAGCTACAATTGAAACAAGTAGATGTAGAAGTGCTATGTTCGATCTGCAATAGCGAGTGAATCTATATTAGCTTGGTGACGTCAGACGTGTCCTTTTGTGGATACGTGTTGGCATAAGGCAGGTTTCGGTGGATGGAATGGTTGGTGACCGGGTTTCGTGAATGGTTTCAGCACAGAGCAAACAGAAATTGCAGGTGGCCTTTGCTGAGCAATAACGCAATGAAAATGTATCAACGGAAAGAAGGCAATGGCAGAGATAGAAGAAGTTTCATTAACATAACAGTGAAGCAACTTGAACCAGGAAATGTAGTCACTTCGACAGCTGGCATTCAAGGTGATGGAAGGAAGTCTTGGGTTAAAGCATTAAGATTACTCAATCATATTAACTTCATGTGAACACTTTTCAACAAACAAAGTAGAAAATTAACTCATATAATGGGACGGTGACGTTTAAAAAGTGATCACTAAAATGATGCACACACAGTATTTCACTAAAATAATTATGCATGAAATTTTCCTAAGTGTACTGAAACCAAAAGTAATTTACTGTAATAATTATGATCCTGCAGCACAAAAGTTCTACGCAAAAAAACCCCGAGTTACTGGGCATTTACTTCAATAATGAATTACAGGAAAAGATTCCTAGCAATTCTATGAATGAGAATTACAGTATAAGACCTACATTCAAATTTTAACACTTGAACCTTGGGGTTCAAATTACAATGCTATCATATGCCATAACAAAATACTTGAAACTTTCTCTAGTTACATATATATTTTATATATGGTGACTCATATGTTCCAAACATCTATAGCTCATACATTGAGCTCCTACATGGCCTTCCTCTTCTTTTGCAGTCTCTGCAATTTCTGCCACTTGAGGTATATCTGGTATGACAGTCCACAAAAGACCATGCCAACACACCCCCACTGCTTTGTAGACAGAGGGTTGCCACTCATCACAGAAGATACCACAATGCTAACAAATTTACGCGTTGTGGTAATAGTTGTATTAGCTAGCGACCCAAACCGGCTAATGGTTAAAAATATAAAATTCTGTCCTACTGCCCCACATAGACAATAGAGAAAAATGTCCCATGCTGCCTCTGGATGCTGCTTGCAAAATGCAACTGCCTCATACCCACTGGCACTAGGCCAGCCAAACATGAAGGCCAGGTTATAAATGGTTCCCCACAAATTCATTCCTAGCATAATATCCCATGCACTTGTTTTAGGATACCTATACATCAACAATAACCATGTGAGAAAGTATATCACAATTACATTATCCACAACAACTTGTATTTAGAAGCTGCTACAGTACATATATATCAATTATGTGAAGTGAAGAAGCACATAATATTATCAGTGCCCTATTATAATCTTTTATCTCTCGTTTCTTGTTCATTTAACGATTATTAGCAATGTAGAGATACAAGATAATTTCTCAAGGAAATACCTTGTAGAAATTGAATCCTGCGTTGCGTTGGTGAAACCATCAAAAGCCAGATTCAGGAAACACAACCCATAACCCAATGGAGCATTAGGGTTAGCCAGCTTCTTCATGGTTTTTGAGCTAGTCTGAAAACAGAAATATCGTAATTGAGAATCTATTGCAAGGGAAAGATAATAAGAAACTAGAAAATAACAGAAAAACAGGCTGAAGCTTTCAAATAAAAATTAAATGTACTCGCCTTCAAAAGTGCAAATGCCGACACTCCACCAGCAACAAGGAGACTACAAACATACTCAGGAATCGTATATCGGATACCATAAACCAATGTACCCATCAGCATCACTGCATAAAGTAATAAAATTAAACTCCACGACTCAAAAAGACTGCTAGGTTAAACAGCAAGGTTACAGCAAGAGGCTGTATTTATGATTATATTTAATTGGTACCAAAACAGGAGTTGTAACACATCTGTTACTAACATAACTCATGCCCAATTCATTCAAGGTAAAAAATTATTTAAGATATATTTTTTTCATTATATAAGCTTATATTATGTCGCTAACCTGGAATCATTTTTGAGGATTTTGCCAGCACCTGCAATCGACAGTTACAGCAGAATTTATTTAGAGCTAATAAATAATAAAATAAAGCTACTTCCAAAAGCATAATTTCTGTATCACTTTATGCAAGTCAATCATGCTCTTAATATAAGAAAGAATTAGAAGTATAAAAAAAATAGTGAAGTACTAATTCGTTTACTACTTTACTTCATATATTAAGACCAACAATAAGTTTGAAACTGATACTGGGTTCCATTAATTAACATTTAGTTAGTAGCACAAGAAAAACTGGCTGCATATTATTGAACATACAAAAAATGCTCTGAATTATTAATACGAGTGCTTGGAAAATGATTGGCTTCAACGTAAGGTACACATATTCTGTTAAAGCTCAAGGATTCATCGGTGTACCACCTAGCGCCATAAACTCGGTCATGCCAAATATAAGTTATGCACGGTTGCTCTTTACCCTAAGATGGTCTCAAATTAAAGTTAAAATTTTTAATCACTAGCAGGCAATGACTGAGGATTCAAGTTATGCACGGTTGCTCTTTACCCTAAGATGGTCTCAAATTAAAGTTAAAATTTTTAATCACTAGCAGGCAATGACTGAGGATTCCTTCATAGATACTACATATACTCGCTTAAGAGCACAGTGATAATTCTTCAACCGAAACCTTTACAAATCGGAATTAATGCAAGCACATCACATATCAAACTAAACACAAACACAATTGAACGAAAACCGATTTCAAAATACAAAGGCTTGGAAAGTAACCATAGAACAATACTAACAAGTACTACTATCGACATGCATCATTAATACCGAAAATAATGAACACAAAATAAATTCTGACATGCTCAACCAAAAAAAGGAGATTAAGCTGTGACATGCCTGAGCAGGGTAACTAATATACTTCAACGCCTCGATCCCCATAGCAGGTCCAATTGTATTCGTAATACCAGCACTCCAATAACTCCACCACGGAGCACCACCCGTACTTCCACTCGACCATAACTTAATCACTGTTCCACACAATTCAACACATTTCAGTCAATCAATTATGTAAATTCTAACCGAAACTAACAAACATAACAACCATAAATGTGGAAACGATAACATACTTATAAAAGACCATATCAAACAAACTACATTTTGAGCTAAATTCAAAAATGCCAGGTGCTCAAATCTCTTCTTTTCCGCCCCAAATTTCTTTGTTGACCTAAAAATCAACAACAACAATATTTAAAAATATATAAAAAATAGATATGAATCAATTAAGCATTAAACAATTCTAATGAACAATAAAAAAACATAAAATTCAATTATTAAGCATTAACATTTTAAACAATTCGATCACATTGTCGATATTATAATTATATATAATCGAGGTTATAAATACATTACAACCGCAAAAATTTATTCATTTCAAGAGATTATTCGTTTATCAAATATTTATTTATTACTGTGTATACTTACACGGTCTCTTGAAGAATGCCTTGATATATATAAGCGGACCAAATGCCGGTAACACAAAACGCGAGAACGAGAATCCGCCGGAGTCCGGTGGTGTGCGATTCCATTACCGCCGGAATTGCAGATCCGGCGATTACTCCGAAATATTCGCCGAACAAAATTCAAAAAGTTGTTAAATTAACAGAAAATCTAACTTTGTATGTATTGTGTGTGTATATATTTGTTGATTTATGAACGGGGAATGAATGTAGATACAGTTTTTGTGTGTATATATTCGTGAAGTGTAGAGAAATTGTTGAGAAGACTGGAAGCTACGTTTTGGTGTCCACGTGGAGGGATATGATTGGGTGGATGACAAAGGTTTGTTTCTTATTGGTTGATTTGACCAAGTGTGCAATTTAGTATTCCAACTTAAAAGTCGGGTTTTGAGGGAACTGGGCCTTAATTTGTAAGCCTAATATGTTGAGTTTTGCGCCTGTTGTTTATTGTTCAGTACTTTTTTGTGAGCCCAATTTTCTGAGCCCAATAAAGCAGAAACCCTGAATTCTTTATTCTTTGTCTTTTTTTTCTTCTTTTTTTTCTAAGCAATTCTTTATTCTTTGCAATTACATGAAACTAGCTTTATAGCTTTATTGCTTTATTAATATTTTATATTACACTTTTTTATTAGAATTTTTTTCTTGTAAAATTAGTTTTATTTTGGATAATTTGTTCTACTTTTAATGATAATAATACATACATTCTATGGTTTGTAGTATACATTTGTTTTTTTCTTGTAAATGGTTTTTCTATAATTTATATTTCAAAATTTAGGCTAACATATTTTTTAGTATTTTATAAATATTTTTATTTTTTTATTTAATTAGATTACATATGATATACTTGAAACATCTATGTACTATATTCATGTAACAATTTATTATTTTTTTTATATTTTTGATTATGTACTTTAATGATAATCTTAAAATTTTTAGATATTTTGTTATAGTATTTTTTTATATAGTTTTTAAAGGTTTTTTTTAATTTTTTTAGAAATATGTGTGTTATTAAACTTTTTATTTGTTTTAATATTTATTATTTTTTTCTTGTTAATTTTATATTTTTGACAGGTGTGGTGTTTATTATGTGTTTTTGTTTAGAGTAATCTTAGGAGTTTTTTTGTTGTATTATATTTAGATATTAATATAAATTCATTCTATCAGGTTTGGATTGTTTTTAATTTAAAATATATTCATTTATTGATTTGTGTTCACTTTTTTTAATTTTAATATTTTCATTGCAAAGTATGAATTTTTTATTGAGAAAATGACCAAAATACACCACTTTTAGGAACCCATTGCCCAAAATACCTACAGGCGGTGCGGACCGCCCAAAATACCCACCAAATACGCAAGTGTGACATGCGTATTCAAGATTCTCAAATTTACTTAAGAACATGCATGTTTGTTATGCGTATAGGATTTTAAAAATTAAAAAAAATTATAGACCACGCATAATAGTTATGCGTATACAACCTCCTTCTCATTTTTTTTATAGAACTCCAGACAGCTGTATTAAAATTTGGATCAAAATCAAGCAACGCAGAAAAGATTGAGCTACAATGGAGTGGTCTTTTCCTTGCTATTGCAATTAACAATGGCAATTGTCACAGAACCTGGAGGCCCACCACCAGCAGATCTCAAAAAGTCCATCATAACACCAATATACATCTTTTAGATTCTGACATTAATGCAACAACGTCTATAGCAGGATGACCGCCAAAAGCCATTAAACATTAAAAGGTATGCCCTTTTGTAAAACTCCGAAGAGCTGTACGTATAAATAATATGCGTATTCATTCTTCCAAAATTTTGACTACACGCATAGTGCAAATGCGTGATCGATTTTTTTAAAAAAATAAAAATAAAATGAATACGCATGTTATAAATGCGTGGGCTGCTTATAAAAAAAAAAAAAGAAGAAGAAGAATACATATGTCCAACATGCGTGTAAGAGGCTGCGCATGTTGGACATGCGTATCTGATAGGTATTTTGGGCGGAGCCTCGCGCAGATAGGTATTTTGGTTAGTTGGTTTGTAAAGATGGATATTTGGGAATTTCACCCTTTTTTATTTGCTGATTTATTTTTAAAAATGTAATTTTTACATTTTTTTTAAGTAAGAATTTTTGTTGTCAAACCTAAAAATAGAAATTTTAATGATTAATTTTTATTAAAATAATTTTTTCTTAATGCACTTTCATTTGGTAAACGATTTTGTTTTGTAAATTATATTTTAAGGTTTAGCCTACCATATATTTTAATATTTCATATATTTTTGGATGTTATGTTCAATTTTTTTAGAATATATACAATACTCCCTCTGTCCCATCCATTTCTTTACAATTTCCTTTCTGGGTCGTCCCACCATTTCTTTACATTACCCAAAATAGTAAGTTTTAACACTATTACACCCAATACTTCACTTATTTTAACAATACTTTATACTATTTCACCCACTACTTAACTTATTTTAACAATAAAATCACTATTACACCCACTACTTCACTTATTTTAACAATAAAATCACTATTACACCCACTATCTCATTTATTTTAACAATATTACACTCACTTTACATCCACTATCCTTGACCTCCGTGCCCAGCCGCCATGTAAAGAACTGGCTGGGACGGAGGGAGTATAATTTAGAAATGTGAGAAACTTATCAAGTTTGTACTATTTTTTTATGTTTTTGTGTTCGTTTATATTTGTTTTAAGTGCATTATATAAAAGTTTATTTTTGATTTTAGTTTTCTAAATTGAGATCTTATTTTTTTGGATTAGCATTTGTTTTGGAGATTATATTTTGTTGAATTTTGGGGTCATTTCCAATTATGACATGTTTTTTTATTAATTTTTTATTATCTTATTTTACCATATAGTTTCTTAAAAACTTTTTTTTGTTTTGTAATTAAATGTAAATTCCTGTTTTCTAAAAAATTATTTTTTGAATTGAAATTCTGATGGTATGTTTTGTTTACTTGTTTATTATATATAAAGAATGAATTTGCGACTTATTCTTAATTAAGGTTTTTTTGCTATTTTATCCTTATTTGTAATTTTAGAAACATAATTGTTATCAAACCTAAAAATAGAATTTTTAATTTTTTTATTAAAATAATGTTCTTTTTAAAACACTTTTATTTGGGAAACGATTTTTTTGAAAATTATATTTTAAAGTTTAGCCTAACATATATTTTAATGTTTCATATGTTTTGGCGTGTTTTCTTATATTTATTAAAATATATATAATATACTTTAGACATGTGGGAATTTATTGTAATAAATAACGATTTTTTTGTTAATATATTTTAAGGTTTAGCCTAACATATATTTTAATATTTCATATTTTGTGGAGATTTTTCTTCAATTTTATTAGAATGCATAGTTTTATTTACTTGTTTATTATATATAAAGAATGAAAAATTTGCAACTTATTTTTAATTATGGTTTTTGCTATTTTATCCTTGTTTGTTAATATTAGAAACATATTTGTTGTCAAACCTAAAACTAGAATCTTTAATGATTTTTATTAAAATAATAATTTTCTTAAGATACTTTTATTTGGTAAATAATTTTTTTGAAAATTTTATTATAAGGTCTAGCCTAACATATGTTTTAACGTTTCATATTTTTTGGCGTGTTTGTTTTTTTTTAAATTATATTTTAAACTTTAGTCTAAATTATCTGTGTATTAATTTTAGTTAATAATAAGTTTCTCAACTTTAATTTTTTCTTTTTATCATGTGTTATTCATTTTAGTGCATTTTTTGATGTGCTTGTTTGTTAAATTAAAAATACCATTAATTAAAATTCTAGCCCAACTCATTATCTGTGGCCCATTTCTAATTTTTAATGAAATTACTTTTTAAACCCTGACGACCAGACCACCTAAACCTCCTTACGCCAATTATATATAGGATATAATGTTGAAACCCGTTATATAATAATATATAGTGCCCGTTTGTCAAAACTTTTTTTAAGGACTTATGGACTTATTTTCGGGTAAAAATTTTATATTTTGATAATTTTTTTTATACAAGTATTTAATGTATGTTTGAGATTCAATAAGTTGCAAAAATAAGTTGAAAAATAAGTTGGAATGTTAGGAATCTCTAACTTTATCTTAAAATAAGTTGACTTATTCTGGAAAAAAGTTCCCTCAAACACCCCATAATAGAGACAAACTTGAGAGATAAGCAATAGAGAAAAGAGGGACGATTTCTTATTCATATCACAAACCACATCTACAGACTACAATAGTTTATATAGGGCTAAAGATTGTAAGTTACAAAGAAATGAAAAGTCAAGGGGTGTGTATAATAATGGTGAAAGTTGAAAAGCCAAGAGTCATACATAATATTACATAACACTCCCCCTTGGATGATTCGCACAAATATCATGCCTCGTTAAAACCTTACTAGGAAAAACCCTAGTGAAAGAAAAAGAGTACCTGTGTTTGTACATAATGTAATGTAAAAGAAGTATCATGTCTCCCCCTCATTTCAATATATCTCAATCTTACGCATTCCAATCTTATTTACCAATTTCTCAAAAGATGATGTAGGAAGTGCTTTTGTGAACAAATCTGTCGGATTCTCTGATGACAGAATTTGATAGACATCAATTTCTCCCCTTTGCTGAAGCTCATGAGCGAAGAAAAACTTTGGATCAATGTGCTTCGTCCTATCACCTTTAATGTCAGATCTCCAAGTATACATAGATGACCATCATCATGGGTTGCCAGAATCACGATACAGTCCTAAGAAGTGCCTGCATTTGTTAATTTCATAGCATACAAAATAATAATATCTCCACCATATGTTAGTACATATTCAATATGAGATCAAAATTATGAGAATCAGAGTAAACACTTTGCTCTTGCAAAATCAATATAAACTATTAGGTTATTGGAGATCAAATTTTTCTTTTTGTACATTTAAGATTCTCATTCCTTCAAATTGGACATGCTTTAAAGTTTTCTAATAAATTTATTAATTAATCATATCGGGGCATGTACAATTAGCAAGTTAAATTAGTATCTTACTGCATTATGTGGTACTTCAGGACCAATAAGTTTAGCGCCATTTAGTGTCGTTTAGTCCCGTTTTATGCCGTTTAACATCATTTAACACCGTTTAAACGTCGTTTAAGGCTGATTAGTGCCGTTTAGCGCCGTTTAGCGCCGATTAGTGCCGTTTAGCGCCATTTAGTGCCGATAGCACCGTTAGTGCCGATAGCACCGATAATGTCGTTAGCACCGTTAGTGCCAGTAGCACCATTAGTGCCGTTCAATGCCGTTTAACATCGATTAACCGTTAACACCATTTAGCGCCTTTAGCGCCGTTTGGTGCCGTTAGCGCCGTTTAGCACCATTTAGTGTCGTTTAGCACCGTTTTATGTTGTTCAACGCCGTTTAACATCGTTTAAGAGTCGTCAAGGTTGATTAGTGCCGATTAGCATCGAATTAACATTGTCGTAAATGCATCGGTCGCCCCATGCTTTACATCAAGACAATACTTGTGAAACACTAGTGTATAAAGATGAACCCTGACCTAAGTCTCGGAAATGGCTGTTAAAACTTCAAGGAAAGCCTAATCAGCTTTCCTAGAAGTTGGGGGCAAATGATATGGGCTAAAAGTAAGCCCTAGAGACACATTTAATGTGGCGTTAATTAGACCCAGCATGGTCCAAACATGGGGCCCACCAACAAGGTCCAAACCCTATTTTTAATATTAATTTCGTAATTAATATTAAGGGATATAAACATCTCAGCAGTAAGAGTCAATAAGGATATTACTCCTGCCTGACTTAGCCTCCAAGGCACCTACTTCGATATGGAAACAGACTCCTACAAGGAAGGAGTCTAGAACCTTCCTCAAGGCGGTGGCTTGCCCACCAAGTCTCCAAATCTTACCATAATTCTAAGGCTTCTCAGCCTATATAAAGGGTCTGACCCCTCATTCTCAGAACTACGACTTGGCTTGATTCTCAATAACGAGATACGTAGGCACTCTATGAGGACCGATCAGTCTCGAAACACGGAAACAACCATTAAATCTCGAAGCTCAACCACCCTAGCGTTAATTACGCACAAACCCTAATTTTTATTCCACAACAAAATTGAACGTGTACAATCATATATATATATATATATATATCAATTTCATAATAATAATTTGATATGTAAACTAATAACAAATAAGTATTAAAAAAATAATTTAATAAATATTAGAAAAAGAGTCGTGCGTTGCACGGGTTATAAACTAGTATATATAAGAGCATCTCCAACGGTACTAGGTATAATGGTTAGTTATAATAAGTGTTAGCTAAAATTTGCTGAAGCTGTAACACATTGTGCTCCAATGGTAATATATTATACTACCATTGGAGCACAATGTCAAAGAATACTATGCTAAAAGATATGCTGGATTTTATGAGAAGTATGGTGATTGGAGAGCACATGATGATGCAGACCTGGAAGTTAGCTCTGATGGTGAACCAATGCCTGATGTGAACCTTACAGAAGCACATCGCCCTTTTACAAAGGCTGGCATGGCTGAATATGAAGCAGAACAAGCTTTTCAGGCTGCTAGAGCTAAATCATCCCAACCTACCAAACCTACCAAACCTACCAAACAAAGTGCTGAAGATCTAGAAGCTCAATTGAAGGAAAGCTACAAGAAAATCAACAAGCTATTCAGTGAGAAAGCGGGTTATCAGCCCTGTGTACGTGTACTGGATGATCATCTAAGAATCAAGAATGAAAAAGATGAAATTTATGTTGATAGTTTTCACAAACTGAGGACCAGTAACTGAAGGATCTCTACTGGAAAGTTGTTGGATCAGTTCATAAGCTCGAAATGCTAGTTGCTTGGGAACTAGAGGTTATATTTTATCAAAGGAGAGATGAAGATCCAAAGCTAGACAGAAAGAGAAGAGCATCTCTGAATGCTTTTCCTGGAAGGAAATTCAAGATCATCCAAGGAATTCTGAAGTTCAGAACATTCACGTATGATTTTGAAACTTGGTTTGATCTAAAAGATGCTGAAGTATTTCTTCTCGAGTGATTCAATGGTATATTGAAGACATTGAGGATGATGCCAAATCACCAGAAGAAAAAGCTTTAGTTGAAGACCTCAAGAAGGCAAAACATGAAGCTCTCAGAAGAGAGGGAAAAATCTGAACAACTGGAGACTACTAAAATCAAGTTAAGTTAATCTCTGATCCGCTCATTCAATAGGAGCAATTGATTTGCAGTTAATTCAAAAGCTTCATGTTCTAGATTTTTCTTAACATTTATCAGATATGGTATTTCAACTATTCTGATCTATGTTAGTTAAGTTGTCAGCACGTTTAATTATAAATGTGTTGTTATTGTCCATAAAAACAAATTGGGGGAGATTGTTGGGATTTATGGGTGATAGCATAGAGACAACTTAACTATATTTCCCTGTACTTAGTTTTTACTAAGTTGAACATACTGTCACAGCCAGAGTATGTTCTTGTAATCGAATAATTGCTGTCATGTAATAATTGTATGTCTTGGGAGAAGTTCATGCATTTGTTCAAGTCTCAAGGAATATATCCAGAAGACAGCAAGAATAAAAGTTACTGTCATGTTCTTGACAGTAAGATTACAAGAAGACAAATGTTGCTAAGTCACGACAAAGCTATATCTGACAACAACATTGGCTAAAGCATGGGACAGTAACATTCTCACACTTGACAGCAAGTCTGGAGTTCCGACAACAACATTGACGGAACCTCGTACTGTTAACTACTAAATAGTCCTTTGACAGCAGACTCGGTGGTTAAGGTTACTATCACACTGAATTATTTGATTTGGGTACTTTTCTCAGTCAAAGCCCGTGACAGGTTATATGTTCAAGAAACAGATTTACTGCAACACTCTATCGTTTGTAGCAGACCTGCAAAGACTACGACAGAAGCTTGAGAGATTCACAAGACAAGGTTGATCAATTCGAGGTGTATGTTATATCCACATCTACTAGAATTGTATTAGCTAGAAATAGAAAGAATATAGGTTGCTTTACTTATAAGATTTATCCTGTCTGTATAGCAATTTAGGAAAGTCACATGGGTGTGCAAATTGTAATAAGCTGCCACTTGAAAACGACAGCAGCTTAACACCCCATGCGATAGAGACAACAGAGTATCTTAGTCTACTTAGATACACATCTCAGATTCTTTTCTAAGAACGCACACACAACAACAACGTAGCAATCTTGTATCTCTCAAGACAACGAAACTGGAGAAACATTTTCTCTAGGTTGTAGTAACACTTCGCACAAGATAAATAAAACATTTATTTTGTGAGAAATCTTGTTCCACTTACGTTTGCATATCTCAACTGATAATCTATAATCTTTATTATTGTTGTTGATTTTAAAGATTCAATTTTATCAGTATTGCATTCAACCCCCCTTCTGCAATACTCCGGGACCAACAGTGTCCAAGAAGAAGCACAGTATGGGTGGAAGAATTTTATTCGGAATATAATTATGTTAAGATTAGTACTTAGCTTTTTGAGTTGTTGTTTTTGTAATATAATATTACTATTATTTATTTTAATAATTAAATTTATTTTAATAATAAAATGTTACAACTTTAGATAATTGGTTCAGCCTTATAAGGACTTTCAAAGAAGAGGATCTCTACTTATCTAGATCAGTTTGGGTTGAATGCATAGAACTACCTATGCATACATGGATAGAAGAAAACCTTAAGGCATTTTCTGCAAAGCTGGGAGAATGGACTTCATGGTCCTATCAAAAAGATGGTTCAAATGATCTTTTTAATCCTTTGATATGCCTCTCCACAAAGAACTATGATTTTATTGAGGAGAAAATCATTGTTAACATCAAAGGAAAGAAGATCCCTATCTGTTTTAAGGAAATCTCTGATCAATCTTATCTAAAGGACAGAATAGCTTCTATGGAAGAATCTTCCAAGAAAAACCATACTGAACTTTCTTTTCAAGATCACAGCGGGGATCCATCGGTTTCTAAGAGGAAAAATATAGGCAGCAAAGCTAAGGAGAGGGTTGTAGTTTCTTCAAACAAAGTGAAATCCAAAACTCAAGAGGAAGTAAAAGATGTTTCCTCAAGAGCAAATGAGAATGGAGAAAACACCTGTAAAGATCACTCAATTCCAGGCAACATTGGAATAGATAGTTCTGAAATCAGTCATGTAAGTGAATCGATATTTCATGTAGCCCCTAATCCCCTTCTTTTCACTTCAGACTTGTCTTCTAGTTCAGTAGATGTGGCAAGTAGCAATACTGTGTCTACTGTTTACAATGAGGAGACAGCTAATGGAAGCAATCAACCAACATTATGTCAAGGCTTGATTAAACTAAAGCTGGGAAAGAAAGTAGGAAGGCCAAGAAAATTACTGAGGAAAAGGAAAAATCCTTTTGATCTAGGGTTAAGAAGAAGAAAAATCCTCAAGAAAAGCTGCAAGAAACAAAATGATAGCCAAAGATTGGAAAGTTTAAAGATGGTGGTACATCAGGATCATAGCAAAGACCCTTTGCTTCAAGAAGCAAAAGATATTGTAAATAGTGCTACTCAGTTGGGATTGGATTTTGTTCATAAAGAAAAAGAGGTTCTTAATGAGTCCATCAACAGTTGATAAAGGGGACCATATAAGAGGTTCTTTTTTTAGAAGTGTAGTAAAATCAAATTCTTTTAATGAAAGACATCAGATTACTATCTTGGAATGTAAGAGGTATCAGTGGAAGTAGCAACAGACGAAATATCAGAGACATGGTTTCAGTTTCAAGGGCAAACATCATCTGTCTTCAAGAAACAAAATGTAAGGATTTAGATATTCCCATGAAAGGCTCAATTTGGGATCCTTTTGAACATGAATGGTTGATTCAGCAGTCGGAAGGATTATCGGGGGGCATTCTAGTATCCTGGGAAAAAAGCATTTGCACATGCATAGGTATAGCCCAAAATAGAAACTGGATTTGGGTACAATTTAAGCATAATGTAAGTGGAGATCGTTTCAACATAGTCAGTGTATACAGCCCTACAGCATTACTGAGGAAAAAAGGCCTTTGGAAAGATTTGAATGAGATAGCTTCTTTAACTTCAGGGGAGGCAACTTGTTTCTTAGGAGACTTTAATTGTGTTAGAGATGAGTCTGAAAGAATGAATTGTGAGTACAGAAAGAAGGATTCTAGACTTATAAATTCTTTCATCAAGAATTTCAATCTAAAAGACATCAAGCCTGCAAATTCTCCCTTTACATAGTTTGGAAGACAGGGAAAAAAGAGTAGATTGGACAGATTTATAATAGACATCAAATGGTTAGAACTGGGGGACTGGAAAGTTAAGCTAGAAAGTAGAAAGCACTCAGATTACAAAGCTATTATTTTGAGTGCAGAATCTTTGAATTGGGGGCAAAAGCCATTCAAAATATTCAACTGGTGGCTTAAGGAGAATCAATGCATAGAAATTTTAAACTCTTTCCTACTCAGCAAACAAGTTACAGATTCAAAGAATGTGCAGCTTATTCTGAAAGGAGTAAAAGAATCTTTAAGAGATTGGGGGAAATCAGCCAGGAATAATTTGGAGGCTAAAATCTCTTACTTAGAAAAGAAACAAGAAGCTCTGGACCAAAACAATCAGTGGGATAACGAAGCCATTCTTAATAGAGAATAGTTATTAAATTGCTATTCAAAAAAAGACTCAATGCTGCAACAAAAAGCCCGGCTCAATTGGAACATTCAAGGGGATAAAAACACCAAGTTTTTTCATCATTCCATTCAGAGGAGAAGGAATAAAAATAACATCAGCAGGATTCTGTGGCAGGGAACTGAAAGAGTTTGTCCTAAACTCCAATCATGTATGATGATTTAGGAAGAACTTTCTTGTTCTCTTATTTGATTTCATTAATATTAATAAAAGACTTATTTGTTTTTATTACGGGCCTTATCTATTTAAAGTGTTTTAAATAAGATATTCCATGGTTTAAAGTAAAGCTTCTAGAATTATAATGAGATTATAATAGTGAGATCTAGAAGATGATAACTCTAGACTTAAACAGTTCCCGATCATAGGATAACTAATCGGAAGTTAGTAAATCCGCAAAGATTGGTACATACTATGCTTGCTCCTTTAAGGAGGATGTCTGTTCTCATAGGCATTTGTGTGGCGACACTATAGCTAGTATGTAGGTGCTTATTAGGGAATAAGTTCACTGAACATGACTCGATAAGTTGAACAACTAATGGAGTTTACTCACGTGTCGATAGTTGTTCACTGAGTGATAGTTGTACAAGTGTCCTTAGACTTGAGATCGTTAGAGTAATCTTGTATATAATGAACTGTGCTTTGGTTTAGTCCTTAGTCTCAAGGACATCCATTAGGTCTATTCTGGGCATAGGGATTTGTGTATGGAGATAGTTAACGGTCAATAAAGGATCTACCCCTTCCAGTAAAGAAGAGAATATCCTATGCTATTCTTATGATGCTAGTTCTGGAATCTCTGGCCAGAGTGTATGAAATTAGAAAGAAGTTTCTAATTTGCATTAATATGAACTTTGCATTATGAATAAGAAATCATATGATTAAATTTGATAGGCTTGACACGAGATCCATGCCTTGTATTTAATCGGGATATTGTAGGGTAAAAGGAATTGATTGTACGGTAACTAGCACTGACAGGTTCTTGGTATTCTAAGCAGTGAATTCATATTATCCGGATAGTCGCGATATGTTGAGAAGCATCACTCACGATGTAGAATAAATATAATTAATCAGTTAATTATATTTAATGAATTTTAGAATTCATATAAATAATAAATAAAAAGTTTATTATTATTTATTTCTACTACCGGCTTAATTTGAACCTACAGGGTCACACCATAAAAAGATTAATTTATTGATGAAGGTATTTTGAGAGAGCAAATTGTTTTTAATAATGATTAAAATAGTTTTAATTATTATTTAAACATTTTATAAGATAAAGTGTGGGATTTATATAATAATATATATGATATATTAATTATATAAAAACCTACTTGAGCCATATATAAAGAATGAGATGAGAGGTGTTTTAGAAAGCATTGTGGTTTTGTGAAAACCCTAGTAGCCTCCACCTTCATCTCTCTCTCTCTCTCTCAAAAAGATCAAACCTCCATTTTTATAAAAGCTTAGTTTTATAAAAAGCTTCGTCGAAGAATTAATCTTGGTGGATACCGGTAGAGTGCTTCACACTCTGAGGAGCAACTGCTAGCAACCATCAAAACCATAGATTATAAAGCTTCGATTTTTCAAGGTAAGGTTTCGATTCCTCCGCTATTTCATTTTTATATGCTTTTCTATATGCACGATACATGGTTTTTACGGAATAATTGTTATACCGCGCTTCCGCTCGTCCGTAAATTCCATCAATGGCATCAGAGCCAGGTTCTTGCATATAGAGATTCATATAAAAATTTCAGATTTTTTTATGCATGTATGGATTTATTATGATTTTTGCAATTTTATTTGGATTTAATTATGAATTAATTCAAAATAATATTTGCATGAGATTTTGACCATTGATCTGGGTTCTATAAGTGTTATGGATCATCTAGATATTTTTTCATAATTTTGTGATGTGTAGATTATTTGTTATGAATTTTTTAAAATTGTTTTGATTAAAATTCATAGAATAATTATGCATGTGAATAAATATGAATATAAAATTTGCACAAAGGATCCCTAGCTGATCTGGTAATTTTGCTACTGCTTGATTCAAGAAATCATGTTCGGTTGATTTTTAATAAATTAATAAATTAATTGTTAATTAATTTATTAATGTTAAAAATTAAAAAATAATAATAATAGTTATTATTATTAAAGTGGCCGTTACTGTTTTAATGGGTTTCGGCGGTTTTTGTTTTGTTAAGTTACTGCAGTCTGAATGTCAGATCAATAAAGGAAAAAAAAAAAACTGCTCATCAAGCTGATGTCCCGCGCGTGGTAAACAAACTGGGGGTCCCGCATTTGTGAAATGTTTACAGGTCCGTCGCGCATGTTCTGAATGCGTTACACAATTTATTGACTTTAAATTGTTGTAACGCGTCACATTAATACGTTACAGACCTCTGTCCACATTAAATTTGATTTTTCAGGAGTTTGGTAACTCCGTTTTGGGCGTGCAATATATCGTTGGATTCGTATTTCCGAGACGGATCTAATGGAGTGGTCAAATATTTTTTATATAATATTTTTGAAATATTTATATTCCCGGAAGTGTTTTAAAGCATGTTTTAATTGTTTTAAATTGCTTTTAAATGCTATAATAAATCCATACATCATTATATCAATGTGTGACATGATATTGCTTGCATGCTTACTTATTTATTTATGTTTATATATGAGATATATGCCTATGTGTACCATGAGATGATAAATCTAGGTGAACTTAAATCAAAATAAGGCGTGCGCTAGAAAATCTAGAAATAGGAATCGTTTCTTGCCTTAATAATAATATTATGAATACAATCATGAGATTTTTGTGTTTTTGAAACACGTAATTAAATATGAATTTTCAATATTGAGAGAAAGGATGATTCTGTCAAAAACAGATTTTGATCTGTAAGAAAGGGGTATTAAGTGACGCCTCTTGACAATGCTCCTCCCGATCTGGGAATCATCCTATTATCTATTATTGATTTGAAATATTTAATTGAAGAAAAGAATCTCTTTATAATATGATTATGATTGTTAAATAATATTAGTTAATTAATAATGGCTGATAATTATTTATTTATGAAATAAATAATTAGTTAGCAATTTTATTAATTGATTAAATGAGATTTAATTTATTATAAAATAATTAAGATGTGATCTTAATATTATTAATTATTTATTTAATTTATGAAATTATATTAAGGGAGAGATTAATTTTCTAAAGAGTTTAGAAATAAAATTAATGATTAAAAGAGTTTTAATTATTAGTTTATAACAAAGAAGATGAGATCTATGTATTATATATGTCAAGTTGTTCTCGGCCATAGGCACAAAAAGTTTTGTGTCGGTTATGGTCTTCCAACATGACAGAAAGTATTTCTTGTTTTCGGTGCATTGTCGTTTCGTGCTACAGCCGAGGACTTTGTTACCGATCAACATGAAAATACTTGTCTGTTACATTAGATGTGTACAAAATTAGATTTTAGTGGTCGTTACGTGCTACAACCGTGGGCTATTGGAATCTAATTTAATTGTACAAAATGTTGGATTTGACTTGACTAATAATATTGAGATTTTTCGTGTTTTTGTTATAGATTTAGATTATCTATTAAACTTAAAACACGTTAGACTTATAGGTTTATACGAAAATGTTTCGTGACCTTAAAAAAAAAAAAAAAAAAAACCTCTTTTATAAATATCAAGTAGTAATTGGCCAATGACACAACGGGCTTGTGTCGGTCATAGCCTTCCAACATGGTAGAAAGTAGTTCTCATTTTGAATCACTGTCGTTTCGTGCCACAGCCGAGGGCTTTGATTTCGAAATAAGAAATACTTGTCTATTACATAGAGATGTGTACAATGAATTAGAATCTAATGATCGTTACGTGCCACAGCCGTGGGCTATTGGAGACTGATTCAATTGTACAGAATGTTGGGTTAGACTTGACTTAGAATATTGAGTTTGTCGTGCCACAGCCGTGACTCAATTATTCAAGAGGCTAAAGTTTTATTAGGGAATAACATAAGATGTAATTGACAAGAGTTGTTTGCCTATTGAACATCACATGGCGTTTCGTGCCACAGCCGGGGTTGTGTGATGGAATGTAGGATCCCTATTCCCACTAGCATTTTGAATGCTTATTTATTCACTTAGGGGGTTGTATAAATTAGATAAACTAGTGGGAGCCACTTATGAATAAAGACCCGATTCATATAGTGTTTTAATAATGAAATTGAATATTTGCTAAGTGTTGTTATGTGTATATCATTTGCAGACTTAATATATATAGATATATACACTAGGTCTTCTGCACAATCACTCCGTAGCATACTAGATGCTCACATATTGACTGATCCCAACTATGCTGACTGGCTTCGAAGCTTGAGAAAAGTTCTCAAGGGCTAAGAAGCTGGGATATGCTGTTTGTTTTCACTGTAACAAGGTGAGGCACTGGAAGAGGAACTGTAAGGTTTACCTTGCAGAACTGAACGTGAAGAAGGCTAGTAAGACTACCGTTTCTGATTCAGATATGTTTATGATTGAAGTAAACATGTCACTAAATCAAACTTCTACTTAGGTATTAGATACTACTTGTGGTTCTCACATTTGCAATTCGTTGCGAGGACTAAGGCGAAGTAGGGCTCTTGGGAAGATGAGGTGATTCTATGGGCAATGGAGCAAGAGTTGCTGCCATAACTGTAGGGTCATTTGATTTACATATGCCTACGGGCAAGACTATTATTTTAAATAATTGTTATTTTGGTTCCCTCGATTGTGAGGAATATTATTTCTATTCCAATGTTAGACTTGGATGGATTTTCATTTATTATTCAGAATATTAAACATCAAATCCTCAGAGATAATGTTCTTTATGGTAGTGGAACTTTAAATAATGGTTTGTATGTATGTGACATAGAATATGTTTTACTTCATATTAAACAAAGAAAAAAAAAAGGATGATGAAAATCCTACCTACTTATGGCACTACAGACTTGGTCATATTAGTGAAAATAGACTTCGGACATTGCATAAGGGAAGGTTACTGGAACCCTTTGATTTTGAATCATATCCTACATGCATGTCTTGTCTATTGGGTAAAATGACCAAATCTCCATTTAGTGGACATGGAGAGAGCGCTAGAGAGTTGCTGGTATTGGTACACATAGATGTTTGTGGACAGATGTCTGCGCAAGCCATGGCAGGATTTTAATACTTCGTGACTTTCATAAATAATTGATCTAGATTCAGATATATGTACTTGATGAAATACAAATCTGAAGCTTTGAAAAGTTCAAAGAATACAGTTATGAAGTAGAGAAATAAACCAAACATAGTATTAGAGCTCTTCGATCAGATCGAGGAGATGAATACTTGAGTGGTGTGTTTCTAGATTATCTCAAAGAAAATAGTATAGTCTCCCAGTGGACTCATCCGGACACTCCATAGTTGAGTGGAGTATCTGAAAGGAGAAATTGAACTTTGTTAGACATGGTTCGATCCACGATGAGCTATGCAGATCTTCCAGTATCACTTTAGGGTTATGAATTGGAAACCTCAGCATATTTACTGAATAAGGTGCTTTCCAAATCTATTCCTCAAACTCCATATGAGATATGGAAAGAAAGGAAACCGAGTCTTAAACACGTTAAGATTTGGGGATGTCCGGCTTATGTCAAGAAAGTTGACCCTGATAAGCTGGAATCTCGATCCGTAAAATGTAGGTTTGTGGGATATCCTAAAGAGATTTTAGGGTATTACTGTTACACCGATCATAGGGTGTTTCTCTCCAGACATGCTACCTTCTTAGAAAATAGTTTATCCTTGAAGGGAACAGTGGGAGCAAGATTGAACTTAAAGAAGTTCATGAAACACAAACTACTACGGTTCAAGAGGAAACACTTGTTCAAACTAAACAACCTTATGTGGCATAGTGTTGACTCAGAGAAATGGCAGAGTGCCATGAAATCCGAAATGGATTCTATGTATGCCAACCAAGTATGGACCTTGGTTGAAGCACCAGAGGATGTGAAGCCTATTGGGTGCAAATGGGTATACAAGAGAAAGATTGGAGTAGATGGCTAGGTGGAGACCTACAAGGCTAGGCTCATGGCAAAATGATTCAGACAAAGGCAAAGGATTGACTTTGATGAAACTTTTTGCATGTAGCCCTACTCAAATCAATTCGGATTTTGCTTGCGATCCATATATGGATTGAAGCAAGCTTCTCGTAGATGGAACATCCATTTTGATGAGACAATCAAAGAGTTTGATTTTATCAAAAACATAGATGAACCATGTGTTTACAAGAAGGTTAGTGGGAGCGCGGTAACATTTCTTGTGTTGTATGTGGATGACATACTTCTTATAGGAAATGATATATCGATGCTACAATCAGTCAAAGTGTGGCTATCGAAGAGCTTCACTATGAAGGACTTGGGAAAGACATCCTAGATTCTCGGTATGAAGATCTATAGAGATAGATCGAGAAGAATTATAGGTCTTACCCAAGGTACATACATCGAGAAAGTGCTTAAAAGGTTTAGCATGAAAACTCCACGATAGGTCTCATACCGATGAGCCGTGGAGTATCCCTTTCCGAGAAGATGTCCTAAGACACTTGAGGAAAGAGAGCGTATGAGTAAGATTCCTTATGCTTCAGCAATAGGATCTATCATGTACGCGATGTTATGCACTAGGCATGATATTGCTCATTCAATTAATTTGACAAGCAGATATCAGTCGGATCCAGGTGAAGACCACTGGAAAGCAGTGAAGAACATCCTTAAGTACTTGCAAAGGACTAAGGATATTTTTTCTTGTTTTTGGTGGATCTGAGTTGAAAATAGAGGGTTATACTGACTCTAGTTTTCAGTCAGAAAGTGATGATAGCAAATCCATGTTAGGGTACGTGTTTACTCTGAAGGGTGGAGCGTTTGGTTGGAAGAGTTCCAAACAGCCTACAACGGCTGACTCAACAGCGGAAGCAGAGTTTATAGATGCAAGTGACGCTACAAAACTGTTTTGTGGCACTTTCTTTTGATTAGGGAGATCATTGAAAGTAGAGATGTCAACATTGAGAGAGTTGACACACATAACAACATAGCAGACCCACTCACTAAGCCGCAATCTAAGATTCACTTCGATCGTCATAATGAGTGAATGAGTATTAGATACTAGAATGATTGGCTTTAGTACAAGTGGGAGATTGAAAGAGTTTGTCCTAAACTCCAATCATGTATGATGATTTAGGAAGAACTTTCTTGTTCTCTTATTTGATTTCATTAATATTAATAAAAGACTTATTTGTTTTTATTACGGGCCTTATCTATTTAAAGTGTTTTAAATAAGATATTCCATGGTTTAAAGTAAAGCTTCTAGAATTATAATGAGATTATAATAGTGAGATCTAGAAGATGATAACTCTAGACTTAAACAGTTCCCGATCATAGGATAACTAATCGGAAGTTAGTAAATCCGCAAAGATTGGTACATACTATGCTTGCTCCTTTAAGGAGGATGTCTGTTCTCATAGGCATTTGTGTGGCGACACTATAGCTAGTATGTAGGTGCTTATTAGGGAATAAGTTCACTGAACATGACTCGATAAGTTGAACAACTAATGGAGTTTACTCACGTGTCGATAGTTGTTCACTGAGTGATAGTTGTACAAGTGTCCTTAGACTTGAGATCGTTAGAGTAATCTTGTATATAATGAACTGTGCTTTGGTTTAGTCCTTAGTCTCAAGGACATCCATTAGGTCTATTCTGGGCATAGGGATTTGTGTATGGAGATAGTTAACGGTCAATAAAGGATCTACCCCTTCCAGTAAAGAAGAGAATATCCTATGCTATTCTTATGATGCTAGTTCTGGAATCTCTGGCCAGAGTGTATGAAATTAGAAAGAAGTTTCTAATTTGCATTAATATGAACTTTGCATTATGAATAAGAAATCATATGATTAAATTTGATAGGCTTGACACGAGATCCATGCCTTGTATTTAATCGGGATATTGTAGGGTAAAAGGAATTGATTGTACGGTAACTAGCACTGACAGGTTCTTGGTATTCTAAGCAGTGAATTCATATTATCCGGATAGTCGCGATATGTTGAGAAGCATCACTCACGATGTAGAATAAATATAATTAATCAGTTAATTATATTTAATGAATTTTAGAATTCATATAAATAATAAATAAAAAGTTTATTATTATTTATTTCTACTACCGGCTTAATTTGAACCTACAGGGTCACACCATAAAAAGATTAATTTATTGATGAAGGTATTTTGAGAGAGCAAATTGTTTTTAATAATGATTAAAATAGTTTTAATTATTATTTAAACATTTTATAAGATAAAGTGTGGGATTTATATAATAATATATATGATATATTAATTATATAAAAACCTACTTGAGCCATATATAAAGAATGAGATGAGAGGTGTTTTAGAAAGCATTGTGGTTTTGTGAAAACCCTAGTAGCCTCCACCTTCATCTCTCTCTCTCTCTCTCAAAAAGATCAAACCTCCATTTTTATAAAAGCTTAGTTTTATAAAAAGCTTCGTCGAAGAATTAATCTTGGTGGATACCGGTAGAGTGCTTCACACTCTGAGGAGCAACTGCTAGCAACCATCAAAACCATAGATTATAAAGCTTCGATTTTTCAAGGTAAGGTTTCGATTCCTCCGCTATTTCATTTTTATATGCTTTTCTATATGCACGATACATGGTTTTTACGGAATAATTGTTATACCGCGCTTCCGCTCGTCCGTAAATTCCATCAGGAACGTGATTTTCTCAGCCAAGTGACATCAAAAAAGCTTTCTATGATCACTTCAAGGAATTCCTCAACTCTAAGAGACATAAAATTACATTCAACGTTGGCAACCTCATACAGTCAAGACTTAATAGCTCGGATAGGTCATTGCTAGAACAAGCTTTCACTATGGAAGAAGTGGAGTTAGCACTCAGTGATTCAGCAAACGACAAATCTCCAGGACCGGATGGAATTAATTTCAGATGCCTAAAGATCATGTGGCCTTCTTTGAAGCAGAAAATTCTGGATTCTTTTAACCAATTTGCTGAAAATCTACATCTACCAAACGGTTTGAACTCTTCTTTCATTGCTTTAATCCCTAAGACTTTTGATCCAAAGAAAGTTCAAGATTTCAGACCAATAAGCCTTATAAACATTATTTCTAAACTGTTTACAAAGTGCCTTACCAACAGATTGGGACTCATAATGGAAAAATTAGTAAGTGGTTCTCAAACAGGGTTTTTAAAAGAAAGACAAGCCAGTGAAAGCATACTGATAGTCAAGGAAGTATGTCATGCAATGAAAAAATCAAGAAAGAGTGGCTTCATCCTGAAATTATATTTTGAAAAAGCTTTCGATACCATAGACTGGGAATTCTTGTGGGACCTTATGGAAAAGATGGGTTTTGGAAGCAAATGGATTTGCTGGATTAAAACTTTTTTTGAAAAGATTAGAATCTCAATTCTCATTAATGGATCACCTACAAAGGAATTTTCTCCTACGCGTGGTCTTCGCCAAGGTGATCCTCTCTCCCCATTGTTGTTTAATCTGGCTGCGGAGGTACTAAGTTGTATGTTGACAAAGGCTGCAAACATTGGCATATTCAAAGGTTTCAAATTTCAAGGAAATGAAGATCAACTAACACACCAGCAATTTGCGGATGACACAATCATTTTTACAAATGAAGATCTTAGCTCAATAGCTGGAGTCAAAAGAGTTCTCAGTTGTTTTCAACTAATTTCTGGTCTTAAAATAAACTTCAAAAAGAGTAGTTTATACTCTTGCAATGTAAAGGACAATCTTGTGAAGTCAGGGGCAGAGATTCTGGGATGTAGTGTAGGAAAGTGGCCTTTAAAATATCTAGGCATCCCTATAGGAATTTCAAGTAGAAGAAAAGTTTACTGGGAACCACTTCTACGAAAATTTAAGGAAAAATTTGCTGCATGGAAGGTAGAATCACTAAATCAAGCAGGCAGGGTGGTACTTATTAAATCTGTCCTAGACAGTCTTCCAGTGTACTGGTTCAACACCTCTCTCATTCCCAGTGGCATCTGCAAACAGATAGAGTCAATAAGACAAGGTTTTTTCTGGGGAAGCAAATTCAAAGAGCTGAAAACTGTTAAAAAGAAAATGCACCTTCTTGCATGGTCTAAGATTTGCAGGTCCAAATCTGAAGGAGGACTAGGTTTTCATTCTATGGCAAAAAAGAATGCAGCCCTACTAGGTAAATGGGTGCATAAATGGTACTCGGATAGAAGCAGAGACTGGAAAAAGTGGTCAAAAATTAAATACAAATGTAAATTCGGAGAAAGTGTAGAAGAACTGACAGAGAAAGGTAATTTATCAGAATTTTGGACAGATATCCATAAAGTGCTTAACAAGACATCATTGGGATCTTTCCTGAAAACAGAACACTTCAAATGGAAAGTAAACAATGGGAACATCACCTTCTTTTGGGAAGATCACTGGAATAACAGAGGAATTCTTAAAGACATCTTTCCAAAGTTATATGCACTGACAAACTTCAAAGGAGTATCAATTGAAATTTTTGTTACCCTATGGGATTGCTATGATCACTATGGTACTACCTTTTGGACAAGGTCACTGAGAAACTCGGAAACGAATTTGGTGGATGAGCTTGATCAGGTAATATCAAGTGTTCTACTTAATCCTTTAAATGATACAATCCAATGGTTACCAGGTAATGGGCAACAATATTCTGTCAAGAAAGGCGCTCATTTATTTTCAGCCATAAAGCCAGCTTCTTATGCAGTGACCCAAGTGCCTCAGGACTTATGGAACCTACACATCCCAGAAAAAATTAAAATTTTCATCTGGAAGCTAGTTAGTAACATATTACCAACTCGAGATCTTCTTGCTCACAGAATCACAGATTGGAAGGATTCGAAATATTGCTCTTCTTGTCCAAGTTCACCTGAAACATCAGACCATATAATTTGGAGTTGTTCTGTGTCTAGAAGAATATGGAAAAAAATGTTTAGATTGGTGGGGCTTTTATTACAAACCCCTTCCTTCAAATTTCACAGATTCTTGGAATATGGCAATTTGGTTCAAGGATGCAAGCATTAGAAGAGTTTGGAAGTTAACAATAATAGCCACAATGTGGACATTATGGTTAAACAGGAATGAAAGAGTTTTCAACAAATCAGTCATTAGTGAAGCTAGCTTAATGATCTTACTGCAAAAACGATCACAGGAATGGAATCTGGCTACAAATTTCATTTCTCAGGAACATGTTAAGTGGTGGGAAAACAATCCAGTGGGAGTAGTAACAAGAAACAAAGAAGAAATTGAAAAAAAAATCCTACAGCATGATTCTGATTTCATCTGCTTCATAGATGGTTCATGGATCAAAAATTCAAATGGTATCTTCTCTGCAGGCATAGGGGGAATAGCTAAGACTAATGAAGGGAACACAGTAATGGTCTTTTCAGGTCCTCATTATGCAGAAAATGCTTTTATGGTGGAAGTTAAAGCTTTGGAAACTCTTGTCTGGTTAATAGAAAATTGTGAAAAGCAGAAATTTAGTTTCCTGGTTTACATAGACAATGCTGAATTGGTCTTGAAACTAGAAGAGTTTAAAGCACTCAAGACTACAAATCTGTCAATAGAGGAAAGCTGTAAAAGTTCAATCTTATCTCTGAATATTTCTTTCAAGAAAATTGATAGAACATTCAACAGAGAGGCTGATATCTGGGCTAAGCAAGGAAGGAGAAGACAAGATTTTTTCTATCTCTGGAATTAAGATTTTAAAGCCTTTTATCTATACATCTAAGGGTGGGTAATTATCAGGCTTTTAATATATTGAGAATAGAAAGGCCCAGTTTTATCCAAGCCCATAACTGCAAAATTAAGGAAAACATATTGCAAGGAGCAGTGTAGTGGTAACGAAGCGCCTCAAAAATCATTTACTGTCCTAGGAAAATGAGCAGTTGTTTTTATTGGAACTCTGCACAAGTATTCTCTTCCACTATATACATAGCCCTTTTCACTACATCCTTTCTCTACTTTTCACAACCGTTCACTCTACAGCATCTAAAGCAAAATCATGGTAGATGTTCAGCCTCGTTGGGAGCTTCCAAGGCGTGGGTTTGTAAAAATCAATGTTCACAGTTTTTTCAGCGATCAAAGGCTCCCTAATGGTAACATTAGTGGTATTGGTGTTGTATCAAGGGATCACAAGGGAAACATCCTGAGTATGCTAGCAGGTTCTTTGGGTAAAGAGAGAACAAGAAGCAACGAGTTCTTCGCTTTTATGGAAGGACTGAAGCTGGCCTTTGCAAGAAACTACCAAAAGGTAACACTAGAATCAGACCATGTTAATGCTTACTGGCAGTGGAAGGACTCTCTACAAGCTGGATGTCATCCAGACGATGAGTCCATTGTTAGGCAACTCAACACGCGAAGGACAGATTAAAATTTCGCATTGGAGATTCGTTTGGCTGATCCGGTTGACAGTGATTTGGCAAGATATCTGGCTCAGCAAGGAGCATCTAAATGGAAGCACATGGTGATCATAAAACAACCTTTCGGTAGAGTTCTGGAAATATGGAATCAGGATATGGGCTTGGGACCTTTTGGTGCTCAGTACGAATGGATGCTGGAGGAGGATGTCAATGTTGAAGCTATGGATGATGAAGTAGTGAATCCGGAACTCGAGGTCATGGCAGTTCAAGTGGCAGAGCCGTTGCACCCTGGAAATGTTTTCGTCGGCATGGATGCATGGTAACTGAAACAACTCTTGCTCTTCTGCTTAGTCTTCTATCATGTCTACTTATTGGGCTTTGCTGTTGGGCTTCTATCAGTTAATGCATTTTGGGTTTAGTTTATTCAGTATTAATTTATCTATCAAACTTAATGGGCCTGCAATATCGAGTTTTGTTGGAATCGGTTGCAGTGTATTGATTTGATAATCATGTAATGTTTGGATTATGGTTCTTGGATTTTGTGGCTTTTGGGCCTTATATATTCATTTGTTGTTTGCTCTTCAAAAAAAAATTCGCATAAAACTAAATTATATGTAATTTAGATGGTAAACATCAAATAAGCGACAAGAAAGGGTAATTTAACTTTATTTCCTCAATCTGACAAAATGCCACCTCCAGTTTAAGATTCTAAAAACCCATCTTTAGTTGTGTCTTTCAATTAATTTCGGAAAAATATCAATTTGTTTATAGTATTTATGTTAAATCGATGTATTGTTGTTAGGTGTGGTATTCTTTTTTCCCTCTTGAAATTTTTCCCATATGATTTTGCTTTTGCAGAATTTTTAACGAGACCTATCTATGTATGGAGTCTTCTTCTATGATATATAGGTTTTATTGTTTAAACTTTCGGAGGAATCCCTTTTTCATGTCAGTTGTAATTCAGGTAGGGATGACAACGGGTCGGATCGGACCGGTTTTTTCAATATCCAAATCCAAATCCAAAATTTTTGACAAGACCCGGACCCGATCCTGACAAAAAAAAACCCGAAAATTAAGACCCGGACCAGATCTAACGAATTTCTGATCGGATCAGATTTTACCCGAAACCCGAAAGTTTGGATTTGGATTTTACCCAAGACCCGAGGGACGAGACCCAAACCCGAATTACTAATAAAATTAAAATTAAAATAACAAAATAATAAAAGAATTGACTCTTTGACTATTAATAATAAAATGAGATAATAAATAATAATTATCATTAAATGTATATAAATCTATACTATTATATAAAAGCTGAAACATTAAAAGTTTGGTTGGTCGGTTGGTCGGTCGGTACAGTACCTGTTGATTTTACTTATTTACCCTTACTCAATTACTACTAACCAATCAATTTCCTTTGTCAGATTAAACATATTATCTTTTCTACTTTTCAAGAATTAAATAATTTCCTTTCAAGTAAAATACAATATCTTTTATATTTTATCTAACTAAAATTTCTCCTTTATGAATCAATTTCCTTTTTCAGGTTAAACATATTACATTTTCTACCTGTTGATTTTACTTATTTACCCTTACTCAATTACTACAAACTAATCAATTTCCTTTGTCAGATTAAACATATTATCTTTTCTACTTTTCAAGAATTAAATAATTTCATTTTTCAAGTAAAATACAATATCTTTTATATTTTATCTAACTAAAATTTCTCCTTTATGAATCAATTTCCTTTTTCAGGTTAAACATATTACCTTTTCTATTTTTCAATAATTAAATAATTTCCTTTTTCAGGTAAATTAGAATATCTTTTACATTTTATCTAACTAAAATTTTTCTTTTTTAAAAACACTATGAGCAATTTTGTTTAATAAAATAACATAATTATATTATAATTACTATTAACTAATCAATTACCCTTTTCAATCAAAACACGTTACCTTTTCTCTTTTCTCTAACTAAAATCTTTCTTTTCCCAATTATATCATGGACGGTTACCTTTTTCAGCCAAATCACGTTACCTTTTTTTCTTTTCTCTTACTAAAATCTCCTTTTTTCCAATTATATCACGGGCGTTTCTATTTAATAAAAATAAAATAATACTAATATTATAATACTATAATTAACCGATTACCTTTTCAACTAAAATATATAATATTTTCTATTTTTTTCTAATTAAATTCCCTTTTTTCCTAGAAATATAACGGGCAACATTAATTTCTCATTTTCTAAAAATTATGAGCAATTTTATTTAGTAAAATAACATAATTAAATTATAATTACTATAAACTATTCAATTTCCATTTTCACATGAATCAAGTCATCTTCATGTTACCTTTCTATTTTCTCTAACTAAAATCTCTTTTTTTTTCCAATTATATCACCGGCGGTTCTATTTAACACTATTAGCAATTATATTTAATAAAATAAAATATTATAATTACTAATAATTAGAGAAAAGTTCTATAGAGTATTTTTTTTATTGGAGTATTTGGAGTATATATACGTTCTGCATTCAAAATATTTTAAAATTTATTATTTTGTAAACCTTATTATTTTGAGAAAAAGCGAAGGTGGACTGGGCTTTCGAAATGTTAGGGATTTTAACGTCGCTTTGCTTGGTAAACAGGCTTGGAGATTACTAGTTTACCCAAATAAACTGGTATCACAAATCTTTAAGGCCAGATACTATCCATCAGATTCTTTTCTCACAGCTCAAATAGGCAGCAACCCAAGTTATGTTTGGAGAAGTGTGTTTGAAGTCCAGAGTCTAATCAAGCAAGGTTGTTCTTGTCGTGTTGGAGATGGGCAATCTTTATTCATCAAGGATGTACCTTGGCTTCCAGATGTTAATGATCCATACATTCACACTATCAGTGAGGCTTTCCTTCATCAAAAAGTGTCTTCTCTTATGGTTATAGGTGACAGGCAATGGGACGTAGACCTGATCAATGACATGTTTAACGACAGAGATGCTAATCTTATTTTTTCCATCCCACTGGGGGACGAGATTGAAGATAATTGGTATTGGAGGCATGAGAAAATGGGCACTTATTCAGTCAAAAGTGCTTATGCAGTCCTTCAAAATGCAAAGAGGGGTATTCAGGAAGACAATTCAGGCTTTTGGAGAAAATTGTGGAATTTGAAGATACCACCAAAAGTTAAAACTTTCTTGTGGAGAGCTGTGAATAATTGTCTGCCTACTAAAGATTTGCTGCGAGTTAAACATGTTCGTGTTAATAATGTTTGCCCAGCTTGTAATAATGCAGCAGAGTCAATATTACACATGTTGGTTTTGTGTCCGTTTGCAGAGAATTGTCGGCAGTTAGTTGCTCTTCCATCTATATGCAATGATCTTCAAACTTTTGGTGACTGGCTTCACACAGTCTTCGTACATGGCTCCAAGGAAAAAATCATATCTGCAGTAATGGTTTGTTGGATGTTGTGGAAAAATCGTAACGATTTGGTGTGGAATCAAAAATGTCTAGATGCTTCTGAAGTGGTTTCGTCGGCATTGTCTGTCCTTAATCAGTGGCAATTCGTCCAAGATAAAACTTTCGATGCCTCTTTAGGGTTTATGACACCTGAAGACGGTCGAGTAGCTTGGCAAGCTCCAACGTATGACAGAATTAAGGTTAATACTGACGCAGCACTTTTCAGTAATCTTCACAGATACAGCCATGCCCAGGTTGTTCGAGACCATAATGGTGATTTAGTTGAAGCAACGTCCAAATGTTATCCAGGTACTGTCTCTCCAGATTTGGCTGAAGCAATGGGGATACGTGAAGCTCTTAGTTGGGTAAAAAAGAAGCAAAAGCAAGATGTTATCGTCGAAACGGACTGCCTAGCGGTGGTTCAATGGATTCGTAGCTCTTTTGTCGCTCTTTCATATTTGGGGAGAGTAGTTAATCAATGTCGAGAGCTTTTGCTAAGTTTGAAAAATCAAAACGTGATGTTAAGATTTGTAAAACGATCTGCGAACAACGTAGCTCACTATCTAGCGAGTTATAGTTCTTCTTTAGCTGATCGTAGGTGGAGGAAGGAAAATATCCATCCGGAGTTCCTTTCTATTTTATGTAATGATTTGATTCAATAAAATCATTTCCTTTTGTGGCAAAAAAAAAATGATAATTCAATGATAATCTTGAAAATCATGTATATTTTGCAATATGTTCATCTTGAAAAACCTTGATTTTTTGCAATCAGAACATATATGTTTTGTAACCCAAATGTGACTCGCAAAACAATTCGTTTTGCAATATTTTGTTAGCAAAACATACAAAATTTGCAAGATTTTCAATAAAATAGTGATATTCATGTAATAAACTTTGCAAAATTTTGAATGCAAAATGTATATGTACTCCGAGTACTCCAACTAAATGAGTACTCCATAGAACTTTACTCCTAATAATTAATCAATTACCCTTTTCAGTTAAAATATGTTACCTCTTATATTTTTCTATTTAATTGATTTATTTACCCTTATTTAATGGCACATGTTATTTTACGTAATTATCCTTACTTAATTATTTATAATTACTAATAACTAATAAATTTTATTCTTCAGGTAAAACATGTTACCTTTTCTATTTTTCAATAACTAATCTTTTTACACATAAAATATGAGAAATTATTTCCTTTATCAAGTAAAATATGCTACATTTTCTATTTTTCAATAGCCAATTTTTCTTTTTACGTAAAATACAGTTTATTTAGCTAAGATTTTTCTTTTCTAAAAAAACTATGAGCAATTATGTTTAATAAAATAAAATATTATAATTACTAATAATTAACCAATTACCTTTTTCAGCTAAAATACATTACCTTTTTTAATTTTTTTTTCTAGAAAAACCTATTTGGTTTGCTTTATTTAAGTACAATAAAATAATAACAATATAATAACTAAAAACTAACCGATTACGTGTTTCATCTAAAATTTTTCACCTTTTCAATATCTTTTCAATATTTTCAAACTAAAATCCATCATTTTCTAAAAATATCATGAACAACATATCTATCTATACTATTATATAAAAGCCGAAACATTAAAAGTTTTGGTACCTATTTTTTGGTACATTGTGAATTTACTTATTTACCCTTCATTATAAAGAAAAATATATATGATATCTATACTATTAAAACTCCAAAAATAAATAATAACATAATATAAATTAATGGTTAGTCGATTGCCTTTTTTCACATTTACTTTTAATTGAAGATATTACCTTTTATAAACACCTAAAAACATCAATCATATCATATCTTCCAATCATTAATATTTCCTTTCGAATTAAAACACGTTACATTTTTATTTTAAAACTAATTTTACAATCATTAATATATACTCGAAAATATCACATCATATTTTTCAATTATTAATAAAATATATTAAAAATATGTATACGTTGTTTATAATAAGGAAACATTATTATAATCCGTAAACATGAGTATATAAAATATATTAAATTAAAATTAATTAATTATATAATTGTCGAAACATTAAAAATTTTGGTACCTATTTTTTGGTATATGTTTTTTAGTATTACGTGAATTAACTTATTTAACCTTTATTATAAAAATATATATATACAATATCTATGCTATTAAAACACCTAAAATAAATAATAACATGATATAATTAATGGTAATTAGTCGATTGTCTTTTTCACATTTACTTTTAGTCGAAGAAATTACCTTTTATAAACACCTAAAAACATCAATCAAATCATATCTTCCAATCATATCATATCTAGAAATAATTAATATATACCCAAAATATCATATCATATCTTCTAATCACTAATAAAATATAATAAAAATCCGTATACTATGAATAATGACCATTATTTTTTTAGTAAAAAATCAAAATCGTTAAATCTAATGATTAAATATATTATATTCAAGGTTCGAATTCTATCAACGATATGTTTATTTTAAAATTTTATAATATAAGTTTTAAACCAGGCATATTATTAATTAAAATATATTAAATTATTAATATTAAAATTAAAATAAAATATTGTAAATAATGATTATAAAAATATAATTGTAACATAAAATAAAATTTGTTACATATCAAAAATAAATCCGTGCATCGCACGGGCTATAAGCTAGTATTAATTAAAGAATTAAGAAAAGAAAAATTGGCTCTTTGACTATTAACTGTAAATATTAATAATAAAATGATATAAAAAATAATAATTTGCATTAAGTGTATGTAAATATTAGTTAATAATAAAATGTATATAAATTATGTATATATATATATATAGGGTCTTGTTCTAATATAAACTAACTTAGAATAGAAACTAAACCTAAATTAAATATTTCAAGCTAATCTAATGACCAAATTAGGGGTACCCCAATACAAAAAACGTTTAAAATTATTGGCTCTATTCAAAAAAAATAAAAAATTTAAAAAATTTAAAAAAAGAACTGTTCACGTGATGACGTGGTACGTGAACAGTAATTTTTTTTATTTTTTTTATATATTTTTGTTGAATAGAGCCAAGAATTTTATAAGTTTTTTGTGAAATCTATGCATATATGTAATCAAAACCATCAAAAACCCACTCGAAGTCAAACTTTTAATATATTAATGGTAAGATATGATACGATTGATGTTTTTAGGAGTTAATAAAAGGTAATATCTTCAATTAAAAGTAAATACGAAAAAAGGCAATTAACTACTTACCATTAATTTATATTATGTTATTATTTATTTTAGAAGTTTTAATAGTATAGATATCATATATATTTTTTTTATAATGAAGGGTAAATAAGTAAATTCACTTAGTACCAAAAAACAGGTACCAAAACTTTCAATGTTTCAGAATTTATATAATAGTATAGATAACATATTTTATTTAATGGAAAAGAAAAATCACACGAAAAATTGTGAGGAAAGTTGCTGATCGATTGAATTCAAGATTTATAAATATCCCTTGAGAAGTAGTGGCAAGCTATTAGTCGTAAGGGATTAAATTAAATATTTTGATTAACGAATTAAATTAATAATTTTGATTATCGAATTGATCATTGGTTATTTTCAATAAAATTATTTAATAAATAGCTAGCTATTTGTATTAGCAATTTGTATTTTAATTAGACACATGACAATCCTCCAAGCATTTATTGTAATAACCCTAACTTTAGCAATGCTACAGTGATCACATGAATAGTAAATTCCGAGGATTTAGAGAAATGGTATATAAGTACTATGTAATGGAAACAGAAAATGAATAAACAGAAACCATATTAGTGTTGTACATTGAAAATAAGTGACTCGAAATGACGATAGATTCCAGAAATTCCTGAATATGGATTTTGAGGATTTTGATTTCGAATAAGCTTCTATTGGATATTAAGGAGCATGGAGATACTAAAGGAATTATATATTGAGGAATTAGAAGATTTAGGTTAAACCAATGGATTATTAAGTTAAGGAAATACCCAAGGAATTTGGATCTTTAAATGATTTCAAAAACCACTGAGATAATGAGGTACATTCGAAACGAATCACAATTGGACGAGTATGGAAACCAAACAACCAAGATTAGTAATATGGCAAGGATACATACCACATTATTAATTACCAAAATATTAGCATAATACTTAGAAAAAAAAAACAAAACAAGGAAAAAGGGATTATGAGATCATTGTAATGACATCACTTTCCATTAACTTGTTTTAAGGGGCAAATTAGTACTTTTGCTTGGTTTTAACCACAAATATCATCCAAACTTCCACCATACTCTATATTAAGCAATATTAAGATGAGATAAGATCAAAGAGATCAAAAGAAACCTCTCCCCCATCCTTGTTCATTCCATTCGGCCAAAGAAAAAAAAAAGAAAAAAAAAACAAAAACCCTAGCTAACATCAAGATTAAATCAAGGGAAAAATCATGGAGCTTCTTGGAGGATAAATTAAGACAAGCACAAAGTTTCATAGCCATCAAGCATCATTTGCATAGGTAATAAAATCTCCAAAGTTGCTTGATGAATAGTGATGAATAGTGTTTTCTAAGAACTAACTTGATTTTTATGGTTTCTTTAGTTGATTCAAGCTAGTATAAGGTTATGTAAGGATATTCCAAGGATTGTTAAGTGTTGTCAAGGCTTCAAGAAGGTATAAATGTCCCTACCCTTTTATATTTATGATGGATATTGTTTGGTTTAGTGATTAAGTGGTGTAAATGTTAAGATTATGATGTTATATGTGTTTGTAAGTGATTAAAGTTGAATATGGAAGGAGTATGTGCTTGTAACCATGGTTGGTAAGATGACCACATGGTGTAGGTGATGGTGTATAAGGTGGATGATTGATTTGGAGGAGTTGAATTTTGGAAAGTATGAAAATATAGCCGTTATAATGTCCGATTTTCGTTTAACCAAGTAGATGCCCTGTTTTTGGAACAACAGTCACGTACGGTAGGTTCCTGTCTAGAGTACCAACTGACCATGAGATGATAGAGCTTGGTTCATAGATCGTTTTGATATAAAGTGCGTTAAAATCTGATGTACGGTTTAGGAGAAAAGTCAGTTTTAGTGAAAGCGGTTCAGAAACCGAGAAAGCGCAATTGTGGCAACTTTGAGGTTATAGTTGACATACTTAAACACTTTGAAAAATTATAAAATTTTGGGATATTGTAGTAAGGTAGTCAAAGAGTCATTAACAGTTGACCTTGTAGTAAAATTCAAAATCTGTATTTTCTGAGAAATTTTATAGTCAAGTGTGGTTGTTAAGGGAAATGGTGAAAACCCCTGAAACTTCGATTGAGTTTATAAATGGTTAAGTTCTTGAACCTTTGGGGTAATAATGATACGTTAAACATATATTAAAGTGTCAAGGGTATTGTTATACAAGAGTGAGGTGAGTAAGAGATGTGGTATTCTAACGACGGTCCTTTTTGTGTTTATAGAAACTTCGGGAGAGCCACGAGCCATACTTCCAGGATACAGAGATCGAGGCAAGATTTCTTCTATCCTTACTTTGAAAAACTACTTATCTTCACAGTAATATGATTTCATGGAATATGTATATGCTATTCTATGGTTGCTATATTGCTAAGAATTTATTTCCTGAATTTTGGGAATAAAAGAGAGATGGATATGAATGATATATAAATATGATTACGAATAAAGTGAACATGCCTTATGATTAAGAGTTATATGAAAGAATGGTATCAGTTGTTATCTAGAGGTATATGAAAGAATGGTATCAGTTGTTATCTAGGGTTATATGATTTATAATATTATATTAAAATATTCTTTTTTATGGGGGTTTAATAAGTATTCATTTACTATTATATACTATTTTAAAAGTAGATGGGATGTTTATATATATAAGAGAATACTAGATTTCACTGAATACAGAAAAGGTGTCTGAGTCATAAACAAGGTATTATGACATATGATATAAGTGATGTTATATATGATCGAAAGAGAAAATGTGAAAAGAACTGTGAATGGAAAGAGGAATGTGAAATGATATTTGATAATGGAAAAATGATTTGAAAAAGGGGGATTGCAACAGTAAGCGTAAGAGGCTGTGTGGTAGTGGCACAGTCCAGCATCCAATATTTATTCCGGCCCAAGAGTGCCGAGGGAGGATGTAGTGGTGGACCTTCCTCCTGGGGGATGGTGGAGAACCTACCTCCGTCTACCGGTAGTAAAAAGGGACGGGTACGGAGGGCGACTGATCATCGTCCTTACGTATTCGGCAACAGTGGAAATCCCCAAGGTTTTCTTTAAAGGAAAGAATTAATAAGAGTTTTCAGATGGTATATTGAAAAGGGAAAATTGTATGAAAGTATGGAATTACTTTACAGTTAGAAGAGAAACTGAGTTTATATTATTTTATATATATTTGTCGTATAAAAAGGGAATACAAAGATTATATTGAAAGATGTTACTCAAAGATTATATTATCTGGGATATTATACTGAGATGATGTATAGTTTATTATTTTATTTTAGAAGAGAAACTGATATTATAGCATCATATATTCCTTTCCTTATAATAGTAATTGGATGATGTATTATTAAATAAGAGTTTTATTCTTCTTAAGGTTTATAGTTGGTTTCCGGTTACATATATTTTTATATCTGTTTGAATTTTGATTTTTAGTTACGAGATTATCTTGCTGAGCTATTATAGCTCACTCTTGCTACTTATTTATATAACAGCTAGGTATGCCGATACTACGCAGAACGCCCCGCAAGAGGGTAGGGGGAAGGCGACCTTCTGAGAGCGCATTGGCACCGATTCCTGAGGTAGCGTAGAGACAGACGGGTTCTGGTAGTCTTATGTATAATTAAGTGTGTAAGCATGTAAGAAACTTTTGATTGTTGAAATGCTTCATGTCGAAGTATTATTCAATAATGTATTTAAGCTTGATCCTGGTTTGTAATAACTCCTTAGAACTTTAAACTTTTAATATTGTGAATGTTGTTCTATGAGCATATGACTGGTGTGTGTGTGTGTGTATTATTGCGGGGTCAATTGCATAAGTATTAATTGTTATAAAAAAAACCCAAGAGATATTGATATTGAATGGAAATTGGACCGTGATGGCCTGGATTCCTGACCCCGGATTTGGGGCTGTCACATTTATGATCCAAAAATTATTCTTGAAATTGTTTTCGAATGTCAAGTATCTTTTTTTAATTGGTAAAGTGCATATTATATCCTTATCTATCTATAATATATTATTATAAACAAATTAGAATATATTTGATTGATAGTTTGGTACACTCAATAACAACAGCTGAATTTTGAGATCGATTAATAAAAATCGTTGCATGTAACATTAAAAAAATATTCTTTTTACATTTAAAATACTTTCATAGGTTTAAGGTTAAAATCTCGATAGTGCGAGCTGCCCCAGTGTTAAGGGGCCAATGCGTTGATCCAAAGGATCAGGAGTTCGACTCTCACCGATTACATTTAATTATTAAAAAAAAGGGTTAGAATCCCATCATCAACATATTATTATTAAACATTTATATTATCTTCGAAACTACTCCCAGAAGTTCAAGATTCGATTCCCTTTAACAACATATTATAATTAAAATTTTATATTATCTATTTTCATCATATTATTATTAAATATCTATATTATCTTATAAACTACTATCATAAGATAAAAAATATTTAAAAAAAGTACCCATGCATTATTATTATTATTATATAATAAGAGTAAGAGAGATAATAAAGAAGTACTACCATAGGTCAAGTGTTCGACTCCTAACAACAACATATATTTTATAAATTAAATTTAAACTCACTAATACAAAACTGAATTAATAAACGCACTGAGTCTGTTTATGCCTCGACCTAATTGTCTTCTAATCATATTCTGTCTATGCTTGCTTTTATGAATAAATATGCGTATAGTTGTTAGTTAATTATATCTTATTATATATTAATAAAATTAAGAGGAATTTTATAAAAAAATAATAGCATAGATCAAGAGCTAATCAATAATATATTAAATCTATACTATCTATACTATATCGATAATATAATAAATCAATACCATCTATACTATACTATAATAAGCAAAAAAGGTATATTTTGTTGTTTGGCTTTGGTTATCTCTTTCATTCACAACCGTTAGAACGGTAGCTCAAATAGATGATGATCGTTGGATATAATAATAAAAATTGTTATAAAAGTTGTTATACAAAGAGATCAAAGATTCGAATCCTGTCAACAACATTTTAATTCAAAATTAATACTAAAAATGTTACATAGAAAGGTTGAAGGTTCGATTCCCGCCAACAACATATTACTTTAAATTTAATACTAAAAATTATTATATACAAAAGTGAAATATTTATAATATTACGTAACTATACTGTAAGTAAATTAAAAAAAATTTAAAAGTAATCCGTGTTTTGCACAGACTATTGAGACAACCCGGGTCAAATCCCGAGCCTTTTTCGAAAATCGGGTCGAGTCCCAATTCCGAATCCGAAATAAGCCAAAGTAAACTGGCCCAAATGCCGCCAACTTGGGTAATCCACAAGCCCACCACAGGCCCCCAAAAGATCATGATTTGTTGGTGCAATTAGTAGTAGTACTTTGCCTTATAAACTGAACAGAAGTCCCAAATCTCCTCGATGTGGGACTGGGGTGTTACAAACTCCCCCACTTAAACTCCTGACGTCCTCGTCAGGCCTAAACGGATATCCCATAGGTCCAAGATCGTTCCTCCCTAGCCATTGTGGGATAATACCGGCTGGCTTCGTGTCCCCACCTCCGGACCTCTGTCCATTGTGGGATAATACCACCAGCCTTCGTGTCCCCACCTCCGGCAACTTGACGAATCAAGCTTTCAAGAGTCGGCTCTGATACCATATGAGACAACCCGGGTCAAATCCCGAGCCTTTTTCGAAAATCGGGTCGAGTCCCAATTCCGAATCCGAAATAAGCCAAAGTAAACTGGCCCAAATGCCGCCAACTTGGGTAATCCACAAGCCCACCACAGGCCCCCAAAAGATCATGATTTGTTGGTGCAATTAGTAGTAGTACTTTGCCTTATAAACTGAACAGAAGTCCCAAATCTCCTCGATGTGGGACTGGGGTGTTACAGAATCTCCAATTCTGTGGCATCGTTTGAACTTCAGACGTACGAGGCTGTGCTTAACAAGGCATTGGTAATCGAAAGGGGCCTAGCTGAATCTGAAAAGACGACAAGCAACTGGAACAAGAAGAGGTTCGCTCCAACTGGTGGATTTCCGTCTCAAAGGGGACCCTTCAAGAAGCCACACGTGTACGATAATATCGGAGGACAGGGTGATCGAGAGAAGTGTTCGAGGTGCGGTAAAAATCATCTAGATAAAGATTGCCGATGGAACACGGGTGCATGTTTTCACTGCGGAGAAGTAGGACACAAGATTTCTGAGTGCCCACACAACCCACCACCAAGGAATGAAGCTACACCAAGGAAGGAAGCTGATAAGAAGATTGACATTGGACGTGTGTTTCAGCTCAGTGGAAGTCACACCAACTATTAAGGTATGATTTATTTTCTTCGTGATTTATTTTAATTTATTATTGTGAATTTGGGGACCAAATTCTTTTAAGGAGGGAAGAATGTAAAACCCCTTAATTTTTATTTTATTTTATTATTAGATATTAGATTTTTAAGTCATTTTTATTTAATTAGATAATTATGTTAATTAGTAATTTTTAGAATTCTTTTTTTGTGCAAGATATTTTGAATAGGGATGATTTTTATTATTAGAGGAAAGAAGTGTGAAAAGATATTAGAAAATCAGAATCATTTAATTTAATATATTTGTATGAATTAGAGTATTTTTAATTTACGTATTGCTTGGAGAGATTGTACGAAAATTTTAGGATTCCATAATTAAATTAGGGTTTGAGTGCCTATATAAAAAACCTATAGAAAAACTACAAAATTGTACAGAATTTCGTCAAATTCACAAGGTACGACTCGACCCTGTCTTCTTCTTGTTTTTACATGTCTGCTTTTGATTTATAATCTATGTGCTTTATATTGTTTTTAAATAATATTCATAAGTATTTACTGATTTGTGGGTGTACGATAACATCAATATGGTCATGGATAATTAGTTGAGTTTTGTGAAATTGCATTTTAAAAATTTAGACAAGGAACATAAATGATTTGCATTTGACAGCATCACTTTTATCAATTATACCTTATTCAAGTTTTGATTTTATGGTCCATGCATATGAACCGTTTCTTTAAATTTAAAAATTATAACCATGTGAATTTGTTGATATTATTGTTATCATTGTTTCGTTACATTATTTTAATTTTGATGTAATTAACAAGTTGATGATTATGTTAAAGTCAAATTAGTTTTTAAGATTATTTGATGTATTAAAAGGGATGGCTATTTCTAAGTTACTTAGTTAATTAATTATTAATTTATATCAAAAACAGGAAGGTGAGGAAGCTTTTCTTTTATTTGATTTTACATGTTACTGCTAGTTAGATTAAGTCATGTGTATTTGGTTTCACGGCCAATTTGTTTATTTCTTTTGACTTGATTTAATAAGTCTTTGACCGTTTGTTTTATATGGCTAAGTGGTTGCCTGTTTGTTTTGCATGTCCAAATTTGTAACATAATGAATGATTAATGGTGTCTTGCTTGTTGATTAATTATTTTAGGATTCATTTGTGCATTGTCTTGATATTCAGTGTTCAGTCGCTTTTGAGGTAAGTACTTTTTGACTTACTTTTATTTTCGGAAAAGATATTGATATTCTGTTTTCGATTTTCGTATAAGATATAAGATATTGTTTTGACTTGTATAAGATATAAGAATTGTGTTTCGAACTTTATAAGATATAAGTATTTGATTTTAGAACCCAGTCTCTACGTTTCGAACCTGTTCGTAATTTACGCTATAGTTCCGGAACTAGCCTTAGATACCCTTAGTAGGCGCACAAGTGTGCAACTTTAGATACCTATTAAGGGCGCGTAATTATTGAACTTTAGATGCCGGTCACTGGAAAAGTGTGGCAAAAGAATAAGATGCCGGTCACTGGCAAAGTGTGGCCGTAGAGCAAGACTGTGGTATTTTTGATTTCGTATTATTTATGCTTCTGCTTCGGCGTCTGTATTAAATTCTGGATTTTTGAAATTATAAACTTTGGGTTGGAATTATTTTCGCAAAGGTTTTGCAAACTTATATTTGATTTCGAAAATTGTTTTATTAAAACGCCCATTGATTTTTAAGATTATCTGTTAGTCAATTGTACTTGCTGAGCTGTGTAGCTCATTCGTCTCTAATATTTTAGGTTCTGATCTTGGAAGTTTAATGAGAATAAGGATGTGAATTTTGTGGACTTTCGTGCTAGCTATTAGACGCCTTTATTAGATTAGACTCTTTATCATTATTAGAATAAAGATTGTTATTGAATATTGGATTATGGAGCTGCGTCTCCGTTTTTATGATTTTGAATTATCGTATTTGACCGCTGCTTTGACTTTATGAAATATTTAGTTTATTTGAATAAAGTTTCGATTTTGTTTAAGTTTCGTAATTAGATTTAATGTCTCGAAAAATCGGGATGTTACACTATAAACTTGTATCTTTAAATATTTAAATAGATGAATCCAACTTTTGAATGATTGAATCGACTTTGATACAAATATAATTTTTGATCCGATTTCAATATAATCAAATCGATTAATCACCTTTTTAGCAATTAGTAATGACGAACTTTAATTTTTAAAACACCGCCTCTAACTCATTCCAGTATCCAGATTCATACATTTATGCAAATCAACCCCTCAAGACATTGATACAAGCAGTTTAGTAAGATATACTACAGTTAAACCTCTTTAAAGTAATACTCTTGAGACTGGAAAAAAATATTACTTTACCGAATTTATTACTTTATCGATATAATAATATTTTATTACTTTATCGATAAAGTAATATTTTATTACTTTACCGAATTTTTATATTTACGTATTACAATACATTATGGTTAAAAAAAACAGAATCACTTATGGATGAAGAAATCATTGAGTTGGTAATGAACACTGATCCTGAACCGGGCGATAGCAATGTAATCCCAAGCGTGTCATCAAAGAAAGCATTTCAAGCAATCAATACTTTGAACAATTACTTGTTACAATACGAGCAAAACATACCAGGAGTTATTTATGTATTACATAAAGTCAATGATGAGATTAATTTTGGCTTTGGTGGAAAGAAGAAATAAGCTACTATATGTTTATATTATTAAAAAATTTGAATTTTGTAACTCATATACATTATATATATATATATATATATATATATATATATATATATATATATATATATATATATATATATAGGGTCTTACTCAAATAGAAACCAAATTAAAATATAAACTAGAAACTAAACCCTAATCTAATATTTAAAGCTAATCTAATGACCAAACTAGGGGGACCCCAATACAAAAAGTTCATAATATTCTAGGCTCCATCCAGCAAAAAAAATAAAAAATAATGTTCACTGCTGACGTGGCAGTGACGTCAGCGTGAACAGTATTTTTTTTTTTTTTTTTGCTGGATGGAGCAAATAATTTTAAACACTTTTTGTGAAGGTGCCCCTGGCGGGGCCATTAGAATGAATGAAATAGAATTTATTTAATGTTAGTTTCTAGTTTCTATTTAAGAGTTGGTTTCTATTTGATACTTTGCCTATATATATATATATATATATAGAGAGAGTTGCACTCCATAAAGAACACTTTAAATAAAGAACAATAAAGAACACCAATCTCTACCATTAAAGAAACGGACGCTCAAGATTAGAAGATAGATAAGGGCATAATGGTAATTAAAATGTAATAATTAACAAAAAACATGTACAAGCACAACAGACTATACGGACACATTACACGAAGCTCGAGACCACAACGAGAGAGGCGTGAGCATCTGTAACGGAAAGAATACACATTCTTCCCTTTTTCAAATTGAAAAACAGCTGGAAATTAGTAAGAAATCGTAAAGTTGTGGCATCTGTACCGGTAATTTGAAGATTCTCTTTGAGATTCTAGCTTCATCGAGGTAAATTTTCATGAAATCTTAAATTAATTGAAATTTCTACGAAATTACATGATATTAGGGTTTGAATATGATAATTTTCGATTCTATAGCAAATGCATGTCAGAATAATGTTATAATGTCTTATTTTAGGTAAAATCAAGTGGTTAATTGAAGATTCGAGTAAGGATTAAACTCGGAAAATGCATTCTCGAACAGGTAATATAGTTATTTTCTTTCATTTTGTGATTCTACAGTTTGATACTTATTTCTATGTGAGATTCTACTTTTTTTTTGAATTTATATGTATGTCAGTGACATTTTGTGCGAGATAAGGTCTTTGTTTTGGTGTACAATATTTGTTTGAACTGGTTTGTGAGATTCTGTGTAGTTTTTTAATTTAAGATATATGTTGAATAAGTATTTGTTTTTTGTTTTATTTTTGATTTGTTTATTAGATGCTACATGAGATTCTACGACTAATACATATGCACTATCTAATTTTATTTGTAGAAGATTTTTGTTTTTTAGTCTAAGATGCTTTGTTAGATTCTTTAATTCAAAATATATATATTTAAGTTTCTGTGTAAAGTTCTATAGTAGGTTATGTGATACTTCTTACTAAGTGAAATTTATAGCTCCAATATAAATTTATTAAGTGAAATGTTTATGAGATTATAAGTTTTTCCACTTGAAAGTATTTGATGAATCTGAGATTAGGTGAGATTCTTTATGATATTATATGTTATATTAAATGTGGATAATATGTCTAAGATGCTCAGTTAGTGTCTATGTCTGTTTGATTTTGTTATATATATAGTAGATGCTATGTTAGATTCTATTCTCTTTAGCTTGGTGTCTTTGATTCAGTATGTATATTTGAATATCTGTCAAAAATTATGTAGTTGGTTGTGTAAGATTTACAATTAAGTGAATCTTATAGCTCGATATTGTAATGCTAATTGAGATTCTAAGTTTGTTCAATTGCAACTGTTTAATGTGGTTCTCGATTGTATATATGTAGTTATGTACTACCTTTGTTGTGCTTTTGCTGTTTGTTGGATTGTCATATTGACTATGCTACTTGTATTAACTATAACTATAACTACTTGTAAACCAAACCAAGCATAAACAGTTGATTGGATTCTATTTGTTCTAGATGCTATATCACATTCTATGCATAAGATTCTATTTGTATTAGAGATGAGATATTTATAATTGGTTTTCTTTTTGTTGATTCTTTGTAAATATTTGTGTGAGGTGTTTTTTTATGAATTTCTTATTTGACCATATATTAATATGCCTGTTATACATCATTGTAAATTGATTATTCCTTATTGTTATGTATTAGGTAGAAGATCTGGTTTACGACTAAGTGCAAGAAGAATAAAGCATTCAACTAAAACAAGAACTGGTCAGAGACGACGACTAGTAAGGAAAAATAGTGACCAATTGAGCACCATAGACTTCGATACACACGTAGAGTATGAACCATAAACTTTGAAGAACATGGTTTGTATTTAATCAGAAATTTTTAACTAATCATACTGACTTTTTTTTTTCTTTCTAGAACTGTATTTAACAGGCTTCCTATTACTCTCACGTACTCCTGTGTGTGCGTTGACTCGTTATTTTTCAAAGGATTTGTAGAAGGATACAATAAAAAAGGTATAGGGAAGTGGATGCTAAACTTTGGTTGCTTGGAAAGAAGATATGTATTTGTTCCTATCTGCTTATCGTAAGTGTTCACTGTTTCCATTCAAATTCACTTTTTCTTAGTAATGATCACTGTTGCATATATTTAAAGTGGCATATATTTCTATGGTAGTTACCATTTTAATTTGTGTATTGTTCAGAAATCATTGGAGTCTGCTAATACTTTGCAACTTTAACAAAGACTTCAATTCAGACACACCTCCGTTCATGTTACTACTAGATTCCATGCTAAACCGGGAAGTGGATCTTGAGCCGGACATTCGGAAGTATGTGTTTAATAGATAGACGTATTAAAAATGATTTATATATAACATATATTTGTAATAGATTCATCACTGTTTTTTATGCATTTTTTTGTAGGTTTGTTTCTGATATATTCAAGAAAGCAAAACCAGAAACAAGTGATGAATTGATCCGTCGTATTAAATTCAGAATACCAAAGGTGCCACAACAAAAGGATTCAACAGAATGTGGTTTTTATGTCCTTTTTTATATATATCGGTTCCTAATGGCGTGCCCAGATCAATTCAACATTAAAGAAGATTATCCGTCTTTTGTAAGTTGTAGTTGTCTTTTTTTGTGTGAGGTGTTATTTTTTGAGATTCTATGTTATTTTAGTGTAAGATATATGTCTGTTCTACTCATTGAGTTTCTACGTTTGTTTAATTGTAGATATATGTGCTAGATACTTTATAAGATTCTATGTTGGCTAAATATTTAAGTGTAAATATTTGTGTTAGATGCTTTATGAATCATATGTATGAGATGCCCACTGAGTTTCCTACTAATACTTTGAAAACATACAGATGAAAGAAGATTGGTTCACTCTATGTGAATTCAAAACATTCTATGATAATCTTTTGTATGTTTGGCAAGAAGTGGAGTTTGAAGAAATGCAAATTGGACTTAATTCCGATGATTCGAAGAAAGGTAAAACTTGTATAGTAATTATAGTATACTAGCTAGTATAAGAAACTTATAAGGATATTTTTTTTCTTCCCAGATTTGGCTGGCAACAAAAATGAAGTTGAAGTCATTAATCTTGATAGTGGAATCAAAGATATGAAAGCTAACAATAAAGGTAAATATACATTATCTATATGATTGAATCATTTATTATACCTCTTCTTACATCTTCTTTTATTCTGCGTAAACCCTGAATTAACCATTCTCCCTTTGTTTATTGTACTTTAAAAAAGAACAACAACTTGCACTTGTTCTTTATACTCCAGAGAGCTCCATTCCAGACAGTTCTCCAGATGCAAATGCTCAATGTAAGATTACATGTGTCAATATCTTTAAAATTTTGCTTTTGCCTTGTTATATATAACAATGACTGGTTTTTTTTTTTTTTGTAAAAACTTCTAGGTGTTGGAGAGACAAAACTTGCAAATGAAATGAAAGTTCAGGAAAAAAAGATTCTGACAATTAAATTGAAACAAGTGGAAGCAAGGAAATCACCACGTTTTGTTACACCACGTGCAAAGAAAAGATCAATGGAAATTAATCCGATAGAAATTCTGAGTTCATCTCGTTCAGGTATTTATGGAAAAGCCGTATATTATTCTCTAGTAACTAGTAATTAGGTATCTATTCTAAATTATGCTTAGTAATTATTAATCCATTCTAAATTATACTTAGATTTTTTTTTTCGGTTTTGCATCTTGAATCCGACTAAGAATTTACTTATGTGTTTCTTATACTTAGTAATTAGTAATCCATGCTAAATTATTCCTTTGCTGATATCTATTTCTTATGTGTTCTATTTTTTTTTATTGGAAAAAAAAAGCTACAAAAAGAAGGAAAATAGCTACAACACCACCTCCTCCTCGTGTCACAAGGTCTGTAGCAAAGCAAATAGAAAATCTTCAACATATAAACACCTCCTGCTCAGATGAAGAAACCGAAAGTGACAAAGAGCCTGAAGTAATTGAGAGAAAAAGGAAGAAGTATGCAAAACGAAAGAAAAATACAAGTGAAGGAAAGAAAAATGAAAGGAAAAAAAGAAAGATGCCAATGCCAAAGGTAAACCACTTCCCATTATGTCTGTAATTAAAGAGTTCACTTGGTAGTCTAAAATGATTAATAGATAGATGATTCTGTAGCAGATTATATATTAAATATAATATCTTTATTGTAATGATGATTCCTAAGTGGAGTTTTAAAAATGTGCAGGCCGAAAAGAAAAAGAAAAAGGACGTAAAACAGGAAGATGGTATTGAAATGCCAAAGAAGCTGAAGCTTCGAGCACATCCTAGCAACTTCTCTGAAGCAATGAAAAATTTGACTGATGATCAAAAGAAATGGATAAGAGATGCTGGGTTTGGGGATTTGGTTGAATTTTCATTCAGGCATATACCTAATGAAATGGCAAGAGATGTTGTATGGTTTTATGACCCCTACAACAATTGGTTAAATTTGGCGGATAAAAAGGTGATTAGGATTACAGAGGATGATGTACACAACACACTGGGGCTCCCGAAAGGAAATAGAACAGTCATTTTAGGACCAGTGGGTACTCAAATAAAAAATGAATGGAGGTATCAATTTCCGGAAAAAAAGGCTGGACATAAAGTGACAGAATTGGTGATAATGAAAAAGATTGCAAGGACAACGGAGTTAAATTTTGAGTTCAAGCAAAACTTTATGGTCCTCATGTATAATCTGTTTGTCCGATGCACAAAAGGTTCGTTTGTTAGTCAGGATGTGTTGGGACTTGTTGGATCTTTCGATGAGGCTAAAGAAATGAACTGGTGTAAACTTGTGATCGAGGGATTAAAAGGTGCTTCTGTGGCATGGCTTGAAGATCCTATAACTCAGTATTACACAGGACCACTTATGTTTTTTATTGTAAGATTTTAACTACTCTTTCATATATAGTTAAACTACCATTCCATGTTTGTTGTACACTCATTTTTTATTTTTCTTATACTGTGTTTTTTAGTTTTTCTACCTTGACCGCGTGGAAAATGAAGTTGTTAAAGTTGATAGAAAATCACCTGCTTTTACCGGATGGTCCAATTTTACTGTGCTTCAAAGAAATCAGGCTGAAATCATCAACAACACTTATGGAAAGGGGAAAATAGTAAGTCATTTTTTTATGTACATTGCAATTTTTTTGTCCTTATTTGTTTACAAACTTCTGAAATTTAAACTTTTATGCAGGAAGGAAAATATGAAGTACGGGAAGATTCACAAGCAGACGGGGGAGATTTTGCAACTGAGGTATAAATTTCAAAGTAACACACTAAAAATGTCAAAGGAAAGTGAGTTTCTTATATTTTTTACAAAGTTTATGCAGGAAGAGGAATATGAAGTACATGGAGATTTAGAACCAGAGGCGGAAGCTTATACAACTGAGGTATAAATGTTTTCCATACATGTAAATCATGCTTTACATTGCATAACTCCAAAATTATCCTTGATTGCATTGATTATTTTATCATCATCGCATAACTCCAAAATTATTGAAATAAGTTTTCTTTTCAATTTTCTGATTATACAGAATTGCGAGTTTGAAGGAGTAAACATTGAAGAGACAGAGAAAATGTCTGAAGAAATTCAAGTCAATGATGATTTAACAAATGATCAAGCTGAGGTATAGAAATATTTTAGTGATTAACATATATATTGCTGTATAAGCATTGACTGAAATTGTCTTACTATTTCAGTTAATTAAGGATGTCAATGTCATTATTGAAGAACGAAATGAAGAAGCAATTGTCACTGGTGACAATGAATTTTCAGAGAAGGTGACTTATTAAATATAGCCTTGTTTTTTTTTTTTTTTTGCAAAATATGTGTCATTTTGATAACTTTTTGTTTGATTGTTGATATATGTTCTAGATGCTACATTAGATTCTATACTGGTTAGTTTGTAATCAAATGAAATTTGTAGCTCGGTATTCAAATGTTAAGTGAGATTCTAAGTTTGTTGCTTTTGAAGTGCTTCATGAATCTGAGATTATGTTTTTGACATATATATATATAGATTATTAAGGATGGTAGTGTTGCAAATGTGGCGATTGAAGAAAGAAATAAAGAAACAGTTGTCACTGCTGGCAATAACAATGAAGTTGCAGAGAAGGTGGCTTCTTTATTATTTTTTTATGATAATAATTTAAATTAGCATCTGTTTTTTTTGCAACTGTGATTGATTAAATGTATTGTTTCTATACAGATTTTTGTAGACAGCCAGAAATATCAAACTCCAATCGAAACTATAAAAGGGGTACAGTCATTTGAAATGGATGGAGTTAGGGCTGGAATCTTATCAATAGCAAAGGACATCACATATGCTTATGCAGATGACGAATGTATCAACGAAGAAGTAAGTTTTTTTTGTACTTGTACAACTAATGCAAACCTATTTTGTTTTTTTAACTAACTACTGTGTGTGGAAAAAAAAACTAGGACTTCATGTTACAAATGAAAAAGGATATTGCTGAGCTGAAAAAAATGAAAAGGGCATGCCATGACAGTTTGAAAACGGCAAAGGCATTATTTCCAACAAATCCTGAGCTTAAAAATGTTGAAAAAGAGTTTCAGAAGCTAGTAAACCATGTTGATGCAGTTGAAAGGTATTATATGTTAACTCATCGTACTTGATTTCTGAAAGTTTTAAATTCTGCAAGCTGAATGTTAGCATAGTTGTATAAAGTTCTAAATAAAAAACACAGTAGGGTGCCTTGTATTACAAAGTAGGGTTCTAAATGATGATAGGTATTATATGTTAATTCATCGTACTTGATTTCTAAAAGTTTTAAATTCTGCAAACTGAATGTTAGAATTGTTGAGTCAAAAGTTTGTGATATTTCTTACCAATCAATATCAGCTTAATGCTACCTGTTCATTTCTACCGTCTATTAGAACTTAGAAGTAACCAAGGATTAGAACCCTTGTGGCTTGACCGCTAATCCACAACGACTACTTGTAATTAAGGAAAGATTGCCTATCAACTATGATTCTCTTCAAACATGAAAATTTAAAGTCTGCATTGTCCTTGTAAAGTTTGCACATTGTTATTGATAGAAATTGTCCTGTTATTTGATTAACCGTCGATTTTTTCCTTTGTTTATATGCTTTTTTCTTGAATGTTCAATTTATAATACTTTAATTACGTCTCTTAAATTCTGCAAACTGAATGTTAGCATAGTTGTATACAGTTCTAAATGAATAACACAGTAGGGTGCCCTGTATTAGTAGTTTCTAGTAGATTTATTGTATTGTATTAAAAAACTGAAACCATTAAGTTTAAAACTGGTAGTTCATGCTACATTTGGTTTTGTTCGTTTAGATTCTACAACTGATTTAGATTACTTTAATTAGATTTTGTTAAAATAAAAAGTACAAGTATAAATGACATTATAAAGTTTTTAAACAGCTTTGAGGTGGATTGGAATCTATTGACGGATGAAGATTGGAATACCGTTGATGTACTTGGCCACCTAAAATCAGACAGACCATTATTAAAAATGTCAAATAAAACTTTTTTTTTTAGGAGAATTAATCTTAGAAGGTAGAATCATTGACCTTGATTTTGACAGCGACGATAACAAACCTCCAATGGTGAAATTTGGTGAAAGACCAAGGAGAGAAGTCAAATTGGGTGAATTGCATAAGTCACCATTCCGTGAGTGCACTATTGACATCGACAAGCAAAATTTGACAAAAGCGGAAGAGGATGTTTGGAATTGGCTTAATGCAAGCAATGATTACCCACTGTAAGTTGGAGTAATGACATATTTTGATTCAAACTGAATGACCAGGAAAACAAGCATAATTACATTTTCCTTTTGTAACGTGAATACAGGCAAAAAGTGTTTTTATGGCAAGATAAAGTTGCATGTACAAAACATGAAGTTCAGACTTTGCAGCTAGATAGGCAGCTAGTTTGTGGTGTTTTAGACACTTATACCTGCATATTAAATGAGGAAGAAAAATTCAGATCAATGGACTCTCCACGCAGATTCTTTTGCAACACTTACAATACGGTATGTTTTATGCTCCAATTGTACAATTACAAGTATTTGTTTCCTTTATTATTGAATGCATATGGCTTACATAACTTACTTGCCTACTTTTTCCAGTCGGCCCATGCTTAGATCTGGTCTGTATGATCATACATTTGCTCTGCAAATAGAACCATCGTTTATTTGTTTGTATGCTTTTATGTGATTTTCTTAATGTTCTTAAATTGTATGATGTGTTTACATTATTTGAGATCCTTAGTTATTATTCAAACTCCAAGGCATCTAGTCAAAAAAGCTCTCATGTTTGATTCATGCATCTCCAGTTTGTAGTTTAATTCACATAACTTGTAAGATACTTGATGTTTGCTTCGACTGAAACCAACTTGTTTGACTTTTATTAACTCCCTATATTTTGATAGAGTATTAAACCTTTCTCAAAGTTACGAGTCCAATGGTATTTTGAATAATAATTGATGATTGGATCACTTGCCGTTCTTTCAGCAGATTACTAATTTTAGCAAGCCACATGTTGATGCATATTCTTGATTTAATTTATTGTTCTCTTCATTTAATCTGTCGCATAGCCTTTTCTTATATTCTTAATAATGATTGACTTTATAAGAATATGCATGTACAATATTTGTTTGAATCCTTTTGTGAGATTGCCAAGTGCTAATTTCTCTCTTCAACTTGGGATTGCTATATATCTTGAAGATTGTATTGTATCTTTATTAGATAGCTGTTATAGTTATGGCAAAACCAGAAATGCTTCTGCTTCATTTTATTCATTTCTATGATTGTTTTGGTGTTCTGAAATTCTACTTTTATCAGTTGTATAATTTCAGATTATGTTGAAGATTGTATTGTATCTTTATTAGTCTACGGCTACATGTTAAACTAGTCTGATGAACGGGCTACGGCTAACCTTGAGTGTCCAGCAAATATACTTTATAGTTGCACCTCTTGCTGGGAAAAGTATCTTTTAGCAAATGACGAAATACTGTGTTTTATCTTCCATTGCTTTTTTCCTATGTCAATGCCAATCTGATATCCATGAAGTTCACCAAAACATTTGGATACATTACTTTAACAAAATAAAAAGAGGAAAATTTAGATATTAATTTATTTACAAGATAATGCTTCAAAGATATGCACTCTATGTAGAGAAACAAAGTGATAGTCACTAACTGGATTATGCGTCGTCACTCCACATACTACCAGGGATTCGGTATGTGAAATGTTGAAATGTAATTGTTAAGGGTGCCAATCCCCAATCTGTTGCCAGTCTACCTATAAATATGTTTAGGGGCAGAATTTTTAAGTGTACAATTAGGAAATGTGAAAATGAAAGAGTTGCTGTAAAAACAACATATAGCACACAAACCTCAGGCTTCCCATGAATGTTCTTCCTAAACTTCAAAGACCTTGGAATAACTTGATTTATCTGATCTAGGAATAGAAAATATTAATTCAGCTATCAAACGTTCTTCACTGAACATTTGGTCTAAGTTATCACAGCCCAGTGATGTCAAAGAGAAATCAATCCAAGTTACGAATAAAACTAATAAAAAAATCTTTAATCTCGTATCATCATCAGAATCTGTACATGAAGTAAAAATGTATAAAGCTTTCAGCATTGTTTGAAAATTGTATGGACATTATCATCTTTTCATTATCTGGAGAGGACTTAGTTTACTTTTTGCACTAGTAATCTGCATACTCTGATAAATGTAAATATGTATCTAAGTATAAAACAGAAGGAAGATTAAGTATAAAAGGAAAATCCTCTTCTGATTGGGCCTGCATAACTTGTCAATTTATTGTTCTATTCATTTAATCTGTCGCATAGCCTTTTCTTATATGCTTAATAATGATTGACTTTATAAGATATGCATGTACAATATTTGTTTGAATCCTTTTGTGAGATTGCCAAGTGCTAATTTTTCTCTTCAACTTGGGATTGCTATATATCTTGAAGATTGTATTGTATCTTTATTAGATAGCTGTTATAGTTATGGCAAAACCAGAAATGCTTCTGCTTCATTTTATTCATTTGAAGAGAATGAACATGTTGATGGAAAAATCAATGTGTATCTTAGTGTTAAAAAAGTGGTGGTGTGATAGAGTATTAAGCCTTTTTCTCTTAATAAACATGGAATCTTGGTTGTTTTCGTAGAGCATTAAACTTTTTCTCTTAATAAACATGGAATCACCACTTTTAATTTATACTTTCACTCTGATTGACAATATAGAGTTTAGTGGAAGCTATTAATTTTCTATGTTTTCAACAGATTGGAACAGTTGCTGCAAGAAAGGGATTGAACACTCGAAGCACTTGTAAGGAAATGAACGAAGATCCTATAATGAAAGCAACTCAATATCGCATGTTCAAAGAGAATTTGGACCAGGTGCTACAAAAACATTTGGTTGATATCAAAAATGTTGATCTGGTATAACTTTTGAAATTCTATATATTTTGTTTTTTGTTTTTTATTCTGCATTTTCAAACTATTTTAAAATTGGAAAATGAAATATAGGTTTTCTTCCCTATACATTATATCCACCACTACTATGTGATCTGCATCAATCTCAAGTCGCCATCAGTTGAAATTCTCGACAACAATAAAATAGGAGAGAAAATTACTTCCATTTATGATGGAATCCCAGAAATGCTGGTAAGACTTAGTTTATAGTTTGATTCTACATTAGATTCTGTACTAGCAGTTGTGTTCATTTGGTTTTGTGATTTGTGCGAATTTTCTAAGTAGTTAATTGTTTGATTCTAAATTAGATTCTGTGCTCTATGTAGTAGGAGATGTGTTCATGTGGTTTTGCTGATTTTCAAAATATGTCCTAGTTTGATTTTACACTAGATTTTACATTATCTGTTTTTAGAATTCTGTTTAGTTACTCTAAGTTTGTTTAATCACTTGCTAAAAGTTTTGTTATTTTGATTCTGTGTTAGATTCTATACTCTCTATACTAGCAGCTGTGTTCCATTTGATTTTGTTTTTTCCTTCGGAGTTCTACAATGGATTCTATACTCTCTATACTAGCAGCTGTGTTACATTTTATTTTGTTAGCTTCTCACTCAGAGGGTACTAAGTCTGTAGTGTAGGTTACCTTGATATCCAACTGAAGTTTCTGCATGTCATTTTTAGTTTACTACAAAAAACAATGAAATGTACTTGTTTTTTTATTTGTATTTAGTCATCATTTGTAAGTAGTTGTAGCGTCTTTATTTGTATGATTGTGTTCAGAATGTGTATGGCTGTTGTCGATGATATCATCTCTAAGGTCTTTTATTACTTTCTTCATTGTGCTTACTTTATGTAGGAATGTATGTGTGAATTTGTGTGCATTTCATGGATGATTTTGCTGTGAGATACTCTATGTTTGCAGGAGGCATTGTTTGATTGGTGTGTTTTAACGATGTTGTCGCTTACATGTTACTAAGTCATGTCATGTTTAGTAAGTACACCTATCGATTTCGAGACAGTCTCTTTGAAAACTCAGTATTAACTCCTTGATGGTGATGCACTTTAGGATTTTCGTAATAACTAGATTGTTGTAATGCTCGCCTTTTATGATTAATGCATCATATTCTTTGTTTAGCTGTTTGCTAGTTCCAGGAATTGGGAATTAAAGCAAGGCTTTCATTTCGCTTATCTCTGCAGTTGCAACTTGGAAATTGGAATCTGCAGTTGCAATTTTTATGAGTAATATTTTAGCATACTAACTAATAAGTGATATTGTCTTAAATTACAGAAAGACAATTTCGTGACATATATGATGGATATAAATGTGAACAAAGCCACAGACTTAGCTAATGTGCCGATTACAAGACTTGAGATGAAATGGCGCACGGAGAAAAATCAGTTCGATTGTGGAATTTATGCAATTCGGCATATGGAGACCTATAAAGGAAATGGAGTGCGCAGCTGGGAATCGAAGTTACTAACTGAAAATGACAAGGTAATGAAAGAAAAGTCAATTTTATTTTTTTCAAATATATATGGACACTGATAAGACCTTGGTAGAATAATATAATCTACATTATCTTCTTTCAAATATGATGCTTTCATGGTTTATACAAAATACGGTTAAAATTCTGTTCTACTAGTTAACAAAAGCCGAAAGTAATAAATAAACATACATCAGTATAGTGTGTATATATCAAAATATGTGTTCATGAAACTAGTCACTTGACCCATCCCATTTGCCTCGAACTTCCTGTTGTAACTTCCAATATTACTTTCTTGTTTAACTATATGCCACAAATGATCCAAACAGTAGATTATATTGTCAATGCTTCAGTAGGTCCTCCTCCCATGAGTTTATATTCATGAAAGGTCAAGGCTCAATGAGTTGTTTTTGTTTTCTTATGAGTAGATTATATGTTTATTTCATTGTTGTATTAGATGCTTTATGAGTTTCTATGGTATGTAAGATATATATTACTGATGGAGTTTATTTTTGACATTCGTCCAGCAAGCTCAAAAGAGACAGTTAAAGAAGGCGAGGCAACTCTATGCGTTCAAAATAATATCTTGTCAACTTAATAGCCTACGAGTTCAGATGCAAGAAGAAATTAATCAGACAGGTATATCGATTAATGCATTTAGGTCTCTTTACTGTTTATCTTTATGGTTTACACAAAGGGTAGTTTTATTTACATAGTGAATCTAATGTAGAATCTAAAAGGGATTTGGTTTATATTTATGGTTTATTCACAAAGGGTAGTTTTATTTACATAGTTTTTTTTTGTTTACAGTTGCTCAACATGGATGAAAGAACGAGGGAGGAATTGAGCTATACGCAGTGCATCACTGCAACTTTATTCGATACGGTTTCAAACCCTTTGTATTTTGTCGTTTTGAAACATGAAGAATGCCCCTTTTTAAGGCCTTTTGATATTATCGAGGTCCAGATACGTTTCAACAGCAACCTTAGAAGACAACTATCACTACATAAATGTTGGATAAACTACAAAATCTGGACGACTTTGACAGCATCAACCGAGGCTTTTTTAGATAGATTTAAATACATTGTAATGAATTATCTTGATAATTTGGGTATGATTTCAATTAACAATGTAGTTAAGGCTGTTCAGTATTTTTATGATAGGTATGCAAATCATATTTTGCAAATGGAGCAAACAGAATCTATAATAATGTTTAACCTTTTTTGAAATGATTTATTAACAGCTTCTTGCCATGTTTCCTAATGAGTAATTTATTTTATGTGTTACACTGAATAAGGATAAATTCATTGAGAATAAAACAGAAACATTATCTTAAGGCACCAAACTATAAACTTAATTTCATTTTACCACTTGAACCAAACTATGTAAAACTCAGAAATTACACCTTAAGGTCCAAAAAGCTAATTTTGATCATTATCTTGAATAACTAACTTTATATTAGATTGAAAAGATTGTAACACATAAAAAAATTAAAGGCATAGGGAAAAAAATAGATGAAAAAACAAAATATTACATGATAGAAAAATAGACATAGAAAACAAAGAACTCACTCCCTTTCCCATTGTAAAAACACTTAGTAAGGTTTTTAATTTTAGGTTTATACTAACAGTTAGTATGGTTTTAGTATGATTAAATACTAATATAGAATATATTTGATTCAAATTAATTTTGTACATGCTACCTTAGATTCCACAAACAATTAGTATGATTTTAAAATTATATTAGTATGATTCTATATTAGATTCTATAGTATATGATTCTAAATTAGGTTTTTCTAACATTTGACAAATTATAAACTAAAATAACATTTTTTAAAAATTATTTCTCATATGTTAACATTATCAAATTGAATTTATTTTTGAGACAAAAACAAACATTAAAATATAGAATCTAGTACTTAACAATATTTGATAAACAGAAAAGAAACAAAAAATATTGAAACAATCAAATCTTAATTATATTAAATCATTCATTCATATAATAGTTTTTTCATTACATATAATAATAATTCATTACATTGAAATTCATAAACATTTTACATTGAAATTCATTACATTAAACTAAGAAGTAGAGGCTTCAGTCTTCTGCTTCTTGGCTTTTTTCTCCTTGGTAGCCTTTTCTTTTGCATGTAGTATCCGAGACATAGTTGTTGCAAAAGTAATGATCCGAGTGTTACGAATCATCATCTTCCTTTCCCAGTCTTCTTTGTCCATTATAGCCAACCTAAAATCCATTAGAAACCAATTAATATTATCATAATCTCTGTAGTTGAGGAGCGAAAGAATTGATGCCGGGATGTTGTCAACTTGATAAAAAACACCGTTGATACGAACAGTGTAATCTTCATAAAAAAAGTCTTCATCTTGGAGGAGAGCCATTGAAATATGGGGATATTGTGTTTGAGAAGAATGAGAAACAAATAAACAGAGGTGGTCTTTTATAACAAAGGTAAAATCTATTTGAAAAAACACATGCTGGACATTGGGAAGGGAAAACAGTGTACATGTGAATAGTCACAACTCACAACTACACTCTGCAAAAACAATTTACATTCCCCCGCGTAAATTTTATAAGATAAAAAAATTATTAAGTTGAGTATACAGCCCAATATTTCATGATCCATAAGCCCATGTTATTTTAGTTATTAAGGTAAAAAAATCTAAAGACAAATTAAATATCCAAAAAAAAAAACCACATTTTGCCAAAAAAATTACACTAAGACTATTAGGTTCTAAAAAAAATATCATAGTTTGGAATATTTTTAATCTAGTATGATTCTAATATTTTTACGGTAGAACAGAATCACACAGAGAATCTCATATAAATAGTAATTGTTACCTAATAAATTTACTCGTAATTAAATCATAGTATGTAGGGTAGAACAGAATCACACAGAGAATCTCATATAAATAGTAATTGTTACGTAATAAATTTACTCGTAATTAAATCATAGTATGTAGGTGCCCTGGCGGGCCATCAAATTATATTAAATATAAGATTCTATAATGTTTTCTTCCTATTGTTTATATGATTTTTTCTATTAAAATATTCATATATGGTTGCCCCTAGCGGGGCCATTAGATTAGATTAAATATAAGATTCTATAGTATTACTATAGCAAAAACAAGTGCTCAACAAAATGATGGTAGAACAGAATCACACAGAGAATCTCATATAAATAGTAATTGTTACCTAATAAATTTACTCGTAATTAAATCATAGTATGTAGGTGCCCTGGCGGGCCGTCAAATTATATTAAATATAAGATTCTATAATGTTTTCTTCCTATTGTTTATATGATTTTTTCTATTAAAATATTCATATATGGTAGAACAAAATCACATACAGAATCTCATATAAATAGCAATTGTTACCTAATAAATCAAATTGAAATTATAAAAATGCTCATTTATGAAACCACCAAAAAACACAAGTCTTATCCATAATAATCCGGAAAAAGCTAACTACAATCTTTAAACAACAAAAATACTGCTAGAATAATAGAATTGAAAATGGAAGCATTAAACTACATTCTATACATTTGAATTTGGAGGAACAGATTCCAGGACATCAACAAGCTGAGCTACATTTGAATTTGGAGGTACATATTCCGGAACATCAACATTTTGAGCATTCGCTAATGAATTGTCTGTAACCTGTTGAGCCTTCTTCGGACAGTTTCTTTTATCATGAAAACCTTTCTCATTACAAGCTTTACAAACCCTCTTAGGCCTGTCTTGGCCATCACAACTTCGTTCAGCAGGGCCTATTATTCTCTTGCGACAGCCCTTATTATTACTCTGCAACGGTGGAAGCACATTAATTGAAGTTGAATGCCTAACACCAAACATTTGTTGTAGTATATCATCCTTTGTTGCATGGGGATTCCTGACCTTCTGCTTGACTCTAATTCTCAAAGACTTCATCTCTTCGAGAAGATACTCCATACCATCATTATTGTTGGAAACGTCGCCCAAACATCCTTGAAACTCATTCCAAACTTTTTTTTGAAGTATCTCTAATCTTATGCCCTTGGCTATCCTCAGATGTACTACCCAAATTCAGAGTGCAGAATCTTTTGACTGCATTCTTCATCCATCGATTGCACAAAAATTGCCGTGGGATCTCTTCAATTCCCCACAGTCCAAGACAGAAAAAACAATGCAGACATAAGTATCCAACTCTCGTAAAAAGGTGACATGAGCACGATACATCATTTGAGGAAAAAGACAAATAAACCTCAAACAAACTATCGTGCAAACTCTTATCCATGACAACAAATTTATTAATCCCATCAACTATGATTGGTTGCCCAGCCAACTTAATATGATAGCAGCTTGCTTTAATTTCTTTCTGAACCTTGTAAAATATGGATCTAGTGTAGAGCCGAGCTGCATCTTTCTCGATTTCCTTTTCTGTTACTGGCCGTGGAACACAACTATCTCCATCATCAAGTCTTTTACATTCATAAACTTGTTTATCGATTGCACTTTCATAGCACATGTAAAATTCTGAAAGGGTGTCTCCTTTTTGTACAAAATGATTAAAGAAAAAGTTAGAACTTTCGGACCTAGATGTAGTTCTCAATAACCCTCCCATAGGTTTGTCCCTGAAAAAGCAGGTATCCACGAATTCCTCATTTCATAAAGCTCATTCAGCCAAACATGATCAGTCAATTTAAACTCCCCCAATACACTAGCCCATCCTTGTTCAAATTCAGCAACCGACAAATGACATGACCAGACAAAACGATTTAACTTCTTCATGAACTCAGATTCTGCACAGAAAACAGCACCAATCTACATGGACAAACAAAATAAAAACTGATATATTAGGAAAATATACTGGAACTGAACACATAATGAATCAATGTAGACTAAAACTAAAAATATAAAAAAATAATCCGACTAAAAATAAGAGCAATCAAATTACATGATTAATACCTTGGCAGGAAACTTTTGCATTATGTGCCACATACAATAACGATGAATCACAGAAGCTGGAAAAGTGACAGAAATCGCAACGTTCATTGCAGCACATTGATCTGTAATTATGCACTTTGGAGGGCGCTTAAAAACTTTTAAAAACATTTCACATGCCCAAGTGAAATTTGTTATGTCTTCATGATTAAGCAAACAAGCAGCAAAAGTGATGCTTTTCCAATGATTATCAACTCCGATAATTGGTACGAAAACCATACTGTACCTACAACATAGAATAAACATTTAAATGAAATTATATCTCTCATGAAGATAGTTTGGCAAATAATGAAACAACAGTCAGATAAACAAGTCAGTACGCAATATGAGACAGCTACGCTTCAAGCAAGATAATAAACAACATCTCTGATTGAGCTAATTCTTTATCATAATTCAATAAAAGTTTTAAAAACACTTACTTATTCGTACGATACGTTGCATCAAAAGAAACAACATCACCAAAAACTTCATAGCTTTGACGTCCTTGCACATCAGCCCAAAAAATTCTAGTCAAATGCCCGTTTGAGTCGGTCTCATATTCATAAAAAAAAACCCCATCAGATGTCTCCTTTTTCATTTTAAATTTTTCAATTAAGAGATCAGCATCTCTCTTCCCAATAAACAACTTGACATCCCTCATCCAGTTTTGAAAATCCTTTGTAGTTGCACCGACATCAGAATACGAGCCACTTAAAGATTTGTAAAAAGCGTGGGCCCTATATGAACCGATATTCGATTTTGCAGCATCAACCACAAATGTACGATGAATAGCAGTCATACAGCGATTAGCCCTTAGGAATTGTTTTCCAAAATCAGAAGCCATGGGATGATTATGGGCTTCAATGAAACGATCAATCACATAATGTTCCTTCTCATCAAACTTTATAACTATTTTAGCACTACAATCACACTTTTTTGTTACTGTATTCCTCCTTCTAATAGACGTACTAGAGACACTACTACACAGATGAGACGATGCAGTGCTATTACTTGAACTAACGGACATAGAAGTATCATGAGTTCCTGATTTTGAACAAACTAAGTACTTGTGTACAAGAACGCTATTCCGAACACGTTGTGTCTCTCGACGAACATCAAAACCAACCATTCCTGCATACTCAGTGTAAAATTGGCAGGCAGATTCAAGATCTGAAAAACGTTGTCCAGCATATGGTTTTAATTTGTGATCAGCAACTTTTGGTATCCATAACTGAGCACTGCTACTGAACGAATCGTCAAAGCCCTCTATAAATTCCTCAACTTCATTATTTGCAGTAGAATCGCAACCAGAGTCAACAATGACATTATTTCCAGCACCTGGACAAGGCAGAATTTATGCAAATTAGAATCATAAAAATAGAATCAAACATAGAATTAAAATGTTAAAACTTTAATAAATGATAAAAAAACAAAATTGTTCAAACAGAGAAATGGAATCAACTGTAGAATCAAACTTTGTAAAACGCAGAAATTAAAAAAGAACACAGAATCAAAAAAAAATCATCTGCTAGTAAAGAGAGTATAGAATATAACACAGAATCAAAAGGACAAAAGCATTTAATAAGTGATTAAAAAGCAAGGAGTGAATAAACAGAGATGCTATTACACAGAATACAGAATCTAATGTAGAATCTTAGTACAAATAACAATCCACATGAACACAGATGGTGATAGTACAGATAATACAGAATCCAATGTAGAATCATAGTAAAATATTTACTTAATCCGTATAAAAACTAAACCGTAGGGAACACAAATGCAACTGTAGATATTATAGCATCTAAAGTAGAATCAACATATGCACAATTAAGAAATCTTCACAATAACAAAGAAACATGAAATATGTATGTTCAAGAACACAAAAATTAACAAATAAACAAGCTAAAAATATGACATATTGAAGCTAAACTTTACAGTACGAACAAAAAAAGTACGAACCTGATAGTAATTCAACGGAATCAAGAGCATTCAATCCACAAGTAGAATCCATCAACATAATTTGAGAGATCACTAGTATGAAAGAGATACAGAGAAAGAGAGATTCGCGCGAACGAGAGAGAGAGAGAGATTCGCGCGAAATAAAGAGAGATAGAGGAAGAATGCAGTTAGAATGTAGGTATAATTATGTTTTAATCTGAGCCGTTAGATTAGATAAAAAACGAATGGACCAGATCGTTTGTAAGTGTTCTTTATTGTTCTTTATTTAAAAGTGTTCTTTATGGAGCAAAGGCCATATTGTTCCATGGAGAACCATCTTACGTGGAGAACCGTGGAGAACCACTTAAAATACATTATAATTGCTTTATATATAAGGGCCCCGCAGGGGCATCTTCACAAAAAAGTCTTATAATTCTATACTCTATCTATTTATAAAAAAAAATTACAAAAAAAAACATTTTAAAAAATTTTTCAAAAAATGATGACATGGCACCATTTTTTTAAATTTTTTTTAAAGTTTTTTTTAATTTTTTTTTTTTTGATGAATGGATAGAGGGTAGAATTATAAGACTTTTATGTGAAGGGGCCCCGCCAGGGGCCTTATATAAAGGACTATTTTAATGCATTTTAAGTGGTTCTCCACGGTTCTCCACGTAAGATGGTTCTCCCTAGAGTGGGACTCAACGTATGTATACGTTTGGCAGCGTGATTCAGAGATGGGTTAGGCTCTAGAGAGAACACCCTTAAAAAGAGAACGAGAGAACACATCATTTAACCATTGAATCTATTAGATCTAATGGCCCCGCCAAGGGCATCCAATACAAAAAAGTCTTATAATTCTACCCTCTATCCATTCATTAGAAAAAAAAATATTTTTTTTTAAAAAAAATAATAATGATGATGATGATGTCACTGTGACGTCATAATAGGTTTTTTGAAATTTTTTTTTTGAATTTTTTTTATGAATGGATAGAGGATAGAATTATAAGATTTTTTTGTATTGGGTGCCCCTGGCAGGGCCATTAGATCTAATAGATTCAATAGTTAGATGATGTGTTCTCTCGTTCTCTTTTTAAGGGTGTTCTCTCTATAACCTTGGCCTATATATATATATATATATATATATATATATATATATATATATAATTCTGGAATTATTACTTTACATATTACTTGGGTCCTTAATGACTTTTTAATTTTTTATTATTTTATGCTTTTAACGAGAATATTACTTTAAAACATTGGTCCAAGTTAGAACCGACGAAATTTATTATTTAAGCGAGATTATTAATTTATCAAATATTACTTAATCGAGGTTTAATTGTACTATATACCTGCAGAATTGTCCACATAAATCATACACTCACTGACCCGAGAAACAAAACAGCTTAAAGTAGTGTTTTGTGTGGTGAATATACATGATCCGGACGTGTCGCCCACTTTTCATTACGAAGTCCAAGTTAAGGTAGCAGTAGCTGTGTGTAGAAAGGCTGGCGCCGTAAAAATTAGTCGTGTTTAATGATTACAAAATTACAAAAATTATGGGGTGTTTGGAAGTTAGAGGTTTAGGATAAAATTAGAGGTTTGGGGTAAGATTAGAGGTTTGACCAAATGAAACCTCTAATGTGAGTGTTTGGTTATTAAAGGTTTGAGTTAGAGGTTTGGGATCAAAAAGCTAATTTTGAAAAAGCTCCTAAAGGAGCTTTTTCAATTAGAGGTTTGCTATGTGTCACAAAAAATTATTCAAAAAGCTATTTACCAAACACTTTTATTCAAAACAGCTAATTTCAATCCGCTAGTCAAAACAGCTAATTCAATTCGCTAGTCAAAACAGCTAATTCAATCCGCTATCAGCTAACAGCTTTCAGCTAATTGCCAAACAGGGCCTATGTTTTCTTACTAGTGGATACCAGTTGCCGCCACTTTTGCCTTTAATTGTTGTTCATAATGTGTACATGATTATTATTTTCTTCAAGATAAAAGTTAACGAATGGTATGTGATAGATTTTTAATATAGTAATTTTAAATCGTACAATGATATATGTAGAAAAAGAGAAAATTGCAAACGCAGCAATACCAGCAGATCTTGCTTGTTTCGAGGCAGTCAATCAAAGTTGAGTAGCTGATCGAGAGCTTATTTTCTAGGGTAATGCTAAACATAGCCCTAAGGGCTATGATTAAGCATTAATGTAAGTAAATAAATGCATTTAATATGTTAATTTTGCACTTAATACATCAATTTTATACGAATATCAATATAATTTTTTAGCAATTTGGGATGTTTTTATTAGTGGAAATTAATGTGAATGCAGGGAGTCCACTATTATTACTTGGAAAAGTAAATAATGAGGTAAAGAAGCATTGAAAAACAAAAATCAATTAAATAACTAAGAATAAATGTTGAAAACAATAGAATATTTAATGCTTAACCATAGCCCTAGCATTTCCCTATTTTCTAAATCAAAATTTAAAATAATAATTACCCACGGTCTAGTTGATTTAATTTTAATTTTGTATTTTCGTCTCAAAAACTTGAAAAATATATACAGTAATTGATAGAGTAATATTTAAAGGTAAAACGTATGAATATAAAGGTAATGTAATGCTGCATTATAGAAATAAAAAGCAAAGCTTCCCCAAGTCAATCCGTTGACACGGCAGTGTGAAACGATAATGTTACGTAGATTTATTTTGTGAAGTGGATGGGAGAGAATGATAGAGATGACGTAGCCACTGATCTCATCATTTGCTTTCCCTTCGTTCACTCTTTGTCTACCTTATCCCTCAAAGTCGTGTTGAAATTCACTAATAATACTCTTCTTTCCTCTCCTCTGGATATTTTCTTCTACAAAAGGTTCCTTTCCCTTCTCGCTTCAAATTTTTCTACAACTCCTGTCCTTATCATTTGTCATTTTTCTGATAATCGGATGTTCGGACCAACTTGCACGTAATACTTTTACCCTTTCCTTCTTTTCCTCGACCGCAAATCCCAAATCAAAACATGTAAACCAATTCTTATCACAGAAATCGAAATGGATTTTTGTTCTGGATCTTTAAAGCGTTAAATAATTATTGAATTCATTGCCCCATCTTTTGGTGTCAAAGTCTACACAGCCACAGACAGTTACCATTTTTCTAATTATTTTTAGCATCATCAAACATCAAACTCGCTTATATCTCTGTAGGGACATACTGTACATACTAGGAGTCTGGGACGACTTTGTAAAGATGAAAAGGAATACAGTACTTACAAATTACCACCCAACTTAACACAATGTAGGGGTGAGCAAAAAATCGAATTGAAACCGAAACCGAACCCGAACCGAAACCGAAACCGGTCAAAATCGAACCGAAAAAACCGAAATCGCAACCAAACCGCCGGTTGCGGTTTTTGATTTTTAAAAACCGAGACCTTCAGTTCCGGTTTTAGGTTAAAATCGAACCGGCTAAAACCGAACCGAACCGATTATTATAATAAATAAATATATATATATAATTTATATAAATTTATATAATTTATATGTATTCTTAAAATTAATAATATATTATATCTTGAATTATAATTAAGTTTCAAAACAATGTCGAATGAGGATGAGGAAAGGATTGATGTGTCTGCTTTCCATTCCTTTGTATAATGGCCTTTGAAAATCTAAGCAGTGACAGAATAATAGGAGTACATGTATGAGCCAGTGTCAACTATTTTACTGACCAAAGCTTGAAATTAAGAAATTAAGCAAGTACTAGAATGCCACTAAATGCGTTCAAGCATATTGATACAGGGAAACAATAAACAAAACAAACAACATGGAACTGATTGAAAAAGAGGCATGCTCTCTAAACCACCCTTTCCGTTTCACACTGGATACACCTTTCAAAACTGACATTTTTAAGGACAACTTTGATACAAGTTCTAACATAACTTTTCATTCCTTTTTGTATAATGGCCTTTGTTATAATTTATAAATTTAAAGTCTTCCAATATATTTATGATTATTTCGCTCGGTTTTAAAACCGAAACCGAACCGTTAAAAACCGAACCGAGCTTTTAAAACCGAAACCGACGGTTCGATTGCGGTTGCGGTTTTCAATTTTTAAAACCGAAAACATGCGGTTTCGGGTTCGGTTTTGAGACAAAACCGACCCAAACCGAACCGTGCTCTCCCCTAACACAATGTAATCATAAATGTTTGTTTTTCATTTCTCTTCAACTGAGATAAACAAATAAATTGTTTTTTTTTTCTTTTATGATAAAACAAAGTTTACGGAATTATACTCACAAATCAAACGAAAATAAAATTATACAAATTTTCTAAGACGCAACTAATTCACTGCTAGCTCCGAACATGTTCCCAGATCTTCGAATAACTCCTCTACCATGGACAAGCCTACAAACTGCTGATTTTATTACTCCCTCCGTTTCAATTTGTGTGTCCTGTTTTGACTTTGGACACTGTTTATTATAAATGATTGACTACTAATTTACCCATAATCTATAAGACCAAATATAGTCATGAATGATCTTGTTGGATTCGTATTTATGAGTACTTTAATACAGTGAAGTTTTTATATTTAATACTAATACGAAATTGAAGATATTAATGATTAAAAGTGTGTGTTGGCAAACGTGTCCAGAAGAAACAAGACACACAAATTGAAACGGAGGGAGTAGAAAATTAAATTACTTTACTCAGATTACAATATCACAAATGTGGTTTTGCAAATTAACTAAATCACAAAAAGGTAAAAATTAAAATTAAATTTTAACCATAATATTTAGTACTCCTATGTTCTATCTCAGGAAAAGAAATAAAAATATTAACCATGGATGTAAATGAACTGTATATAGTACTGCTTGATAAAGTTAGCACACTCCATGTCTTGTTGACTTCATCTACGGACTACTTTCTTGTTTTGACTTTTTATACGGTTCATTTTAAGTGATTGATTACTAATTTATGCATAATTTATAAGATAAAATATAGTCATGAGTGATCTTGTTGGATTCGTATTTATGAGTACTTTAATACAGTGAAGTTTTTATATTTAGTACTAATACAAAATTCAAGATATTAACGATCAAAAGTGTGCGTTGGCAAACGTGTTTTTTCAAACAGGAAACATATTATGAGACGGAGGGATCCTTACCGGTGATTTTTTTACATTTGCGGACCAATTTTCGGCACGGTGTATTTTAATGATAGTTCTATAATTTATTTTTGATATTTTCTTTTTTTGTATAAAAATAGAACAATCCTATTTTTATAAAAAAAAGAAAATATCAAAATAAGTTATAAAACTATCCTTAAAACACACCTTAAAATGCGTGTCAAATACATAATTTTTTATGTAAAAAAATGAATGAGACAGAGTGAGTACTACCTCAGTCCCATTCTCTAAAATAGTAAAATCCTATAATTTTTTCACGTATTTCAGTGCATTTGAATTGGGTACTTATAAATTATATTTTTTAATTTCTTCTAATTTGTATAAAAATATAGATTCCATATTTTTTTACAAAACAAAAAAAAATTAAAAATATTATTTATAAGTATACCCCATCCAAATATATTAAAATGCACGAAAAAAGAAGAGTTTTAAATAAAATGGGACGGAGACGGAGAGTACTACTCTTGGCTTTTACTACATAACTAACACATATATACCTGGTGCCACTATATTCATATGACTATAAGTAGTAGTGGTAACTTAATCCCCTCTCTCTCTCTCTCTCTCTCTCTCTCTCGTTTATCTCACTCTTTCATTTTTGGGCTTTTGGGGAACTCAAGAAGGCAGCTACCAAAGATGGGGAATTGCATTGCTACTTCATCTGCAAAAGTTGATTCTACACATACCTCCCATCCTGGTAATCATTCCTCCTTCCGTACTTGTACATAGATAAATGTCACACACACACGCGCACAAGACATTTTTGTTTAATAATGTTTTCCAAGAACAGTAGTATTGTCTCCTTGAAAATTAATATTTTGTGGGACTTGGGTTTTGAAATCCTTTGTTTAGATTTAACTTCTAAGGTTTACACAGTAAGATTTGAATATATCAAGAAAGGAACAGGAGAGAGTTTGCAAGATAAGGATAGGATACTCTTACCCTGTAAAAAGGTTAGGTAGGCTGCTGGCTTGAGCCTCCTCCTGCTTGAATCTTGAGCCTGACAAAGTCGATATATACATATGACTGTGGAAAAGGGAGATTCTCAAACAGCTTGGCCTCGAATGTCCGGGGATACTCACGGAAAGGCAGTGATGCTAGGAAAGTCATGTAGTAGTAAGTGCCTGCAGCAACACTTGTCATTGTCTTGATTACTCGGACTACGGTATAGTTTGTTCCTATACACAACGATTTGTTAGGTCGACGAGAGAGAGAGAGAGAGAGAGAGAGAGAGAGAGAGAGAGAGAGAGAGAGAGAGAGAGAGAGAGAGAGAGAGAGAGAGAGAGAGAGAGAGAGATTGAAGTTGAAAATATGTGTGTGTGTGTGAGATTGAAGTTGTGAAGAGAGAGAGAGAGGGGGGTTGTGTGTGTTTAATTGAAGTTGAGAGAGAGAGAGATATTGAAGTTGAAAATATGTGTGTGTGTGAGATTGAATTTGTGAAGAGAGAGAGAGGGGGGTTGAAAATATGTGTGTGTGTGTGTGTTTAATTGAAGTTGAGAGAGAGAGAGAGAGATTGAAGTTGAAAATGTGTGTGTGTGTGTGATTGAAGTTGTGAACAGAGAGGGAGGGAGGGAGGGAGGGAGATTAAAAGCAAACCTCTCTGGAATTATAAAAGTGAATAGCCTGATTGGCGAGACGATTCAAATCAGCAATTGCGTGATCAGGCAGAGTGGTATCCGGTGGGCAGTAGTATCTATGAATCAAGCTACAAGCCTTCTTCCCCAGATTCGGATAGGCTCCAACATCAAAACCCTACGATAAAAACACATTGAGAATTGAGAATAATAATCAATCTAATTATAAACCAAGGAGAGCATGCTGCATACATCAGTAGTGTTGACATCAATTATGTACTGCCTCCGTTCTAAGATACAATATCTTTCCGCCGCCCAATAATGAGCTACTAAAGCCGGATGATAGTGTTCCACTATATTTTTAAGTTCTTCCTTCATCTCTTCATCATCATCTTCTGGCCGCTGGCTGTAGATATTCCTCCTCATCATTGTAAAACCTTTTGGGACTTCATTGCAATATGTTTTAACGCGCCCACCCCACCCCAAATTTATTATCATACCTTGCCCACCCGACCTGATCCGGCCCGATTATATATTACAGTCCCCCAACCTCCAGTATAAGTTGAATTAATAAATCTTGAACATGAATTAATATTAGTAAATTAACTAAATTAAAATATTATGTGATCATTTGCATAATTGTAGGTGCAAAAAGTTTAAATCTTTAGATATCTGACTAACTTGCTGGTATTAATTGATATTATAACCTTCTTTAATCTTTATTGATTTTTTTTGTTTATTCCTTTTCTCGCGTTTTTTAATTTAAAATCAAACCCTTAATCAGCAAAAAGAAAAGAAAAGACTCTTTTAGCTAACTGAAATATTAATGATTTAATTTTATATGTACCCAATGGTTAGGAAAAGAGTAGTGCTACAGGTACCAAATTGGGTACCAAAATTGGGCACCAAATGACATGGCAACAAACACTTGGCATTTTAAAATATTTTGATTGGATGGCCCTTGTGGGCCCATTATAACTATAACCAATTAAAACAAAGACACATCATTTGGTAACAATTTTTGGTACCTAATTTTGGTACCTCTAGCATTTTTCTTAGGAAAATAAGTACATAAAATCAATCTTGGAAATTAAAACCTAAGGATAATACGAGAAGTTTAAGTAAAAAATTATAAGCGAGACAACTATTTAGAAACACATTTCTTTTTGAAAATTTCAATGCCATGCAGACTGAAGTATCCAATTATTTTAAGGGGTCAAACAGTTTGGGGTTTCTGTCCAATAATAAATGTGTTCTGCAAGTTCTCTGTTTTATATGTGGGCTCAGATAAATGATATAAATGTCATTGTTGTTGTATTCTGAAAAATCACAAATGTTTATGGCCTACCATTCTACCAGTCTGTTTTAGATATTAAACAGGGAGTCTCTTATTTACTGCCTTCAGTTTAACTGCTGTAGTATCATCTAATGAGTGAAAATTCAAAGGTTCAGAATTCAGATTTATACACACTGTAAGTTTAGAAACTAGGTCCGGCTTTTTGTTACAGGGTAAAAAAATTGTCTTGAGTTAGTCGTTGAGACCATCTCTGGTACAGTTTTCTGGAGAGACACATTTGACACATTTAAACACGACTGATATTTAATTTCATTTGTACGAAGTTAATTATAGAAATCAAGTGGTTACATTACTTAACCCTTATGTTCTGGCAGGAGTCTTATTTATGGTAGACATAGTGTCAGTATGTCATGAAAACTGGGGTACAAGTAAATATTACTGCATTTTACAGTCATTGTCGATACTTCTGAGCATTACTTGTTTTCAGCATTGGCATGCCTGTCTTGTGGTAAGTATGATCAAAATAATGATTCTTTCCATCATTTTGAAATTAAGTAAAATCACATCGATTTAATCATGAAAATAATTAACTAAATTGACATTGATTTAATTATGGTTTTTAATAGTAACAAAGTAGTACCCTCTCTTCTGATAGTATCACATTTAAGTGGTTAATTTTTTTCCCTTTCCAGCTTCTGAAGCCTTGAAAACTGCCAGCAAAACCACTCCTTCTTCAACTCGCTCTAATGTGACGATTCCATCTTATAGCTGGCGAAGCAGCGCTGAAAGCCTTCCAACTCCAAGATCTGAGAGTGAAATTTTGTCATCTCCCCATGTGAAAGCATTTTCATTTAATGAATTGAGAAATGCAACCAGAAACTTCCGGCCTGACAGTCTTCTTGGTGAAGGTGGGTTCGGTTATGTCTTTAAAGGATGGATTGATCAACACTCTCTTTCTGCTGCGAAGCCTGGTTCCGGAATGGTCGTCGCTGTTAAGAAGCTTAAACCGGAAGGTTTTCAAGGCCACAAGGAGTGGTTGGTAAGTTTTCTTTTTCGAAATGTTATTTTTACTCTATCAATTACTGTTTGTTGACCTTCTTTGCTGATAAACAATTGCTTACAGACAGAAGTTAACTATCTTGGACAATTGCGTCATCCAAATCTTGTTAAACTTATTGGATATTGTTCCGATGGTGATAATCGGCTTTTGGTATACGAGTTCTTGCCTAAGGGAAGCTTAGAAAATCATTTATTCAGAAGTAAGTTCGACAAGTTTACTAACTGTTGTTTATTGTAGTTTATCTTAATATTCATTTTATGTGTGGTATACTTCTTTCCCAGTAATAGCAGAAGATTCTTGTCTTGTTTATCTGAATTTTTTGTTAATAAAAAGAATAAAAAAAATATACTTTCTTACTTTTTCAGTTCTTCCCCTACCATCTTCTCTCTGGTGGTGAAGGATAATGTAACCATATAGATTATTCTCAAAGGAGTGCAGCCAGGACACATCTTTTATTTCTCTCATGTAGGAATATGTGTTTATACAAAACAGTAGTGTTACACATGAAGTTTTTTTAAAAGTTCACATTCAGTTACTTTGACCAAGCTAAAAAGATAGAGAGTAGCATGTGACATCCTTAGTGGTTCAAACTTTGCTCCTATTTATGTTGTACTCGGGACATACTTTGTCTGCTATAGTTGAAGTCTTACTTCCTTGTCTAGCCATATTGCCATGAGATACAAATTGATTGGCGGGAAATTCTCAATGGTATCCTTCTAGTTTTGATTTTTTTTTAAATTTTTTTAATTGGTGTTTTTTTTTTTATTTGTGAATGGTACCCTTATATTTTAGGTTTCATGCATATAATGCCATTTACATAAATGTTAAATTTTTAATAAATGACTTCATTAGCTATTTGAACTTCACATTTTTCGCACTTTCAACACCCGCAACAATCTACTACATTTAGAAATATCGTCATCAAATTATTTGAAGAAAATGTAGTTTAAAACTTCAAAAAAAGTTCGGAAAAAATTCTTTAAAATGCCATTGTCTTTTTAACTTTTCCAACAAATACCATTACTTTTTTTGACTTCTACGTGTGGTACCTTTACATTTTAACATTTGACTAATGTTTGGATAACAGAATGGCATGATATGTATGAAACACAAAATACAAGGGTACCACTCGTAAGTAAAAAAACACGAAATGGTACCACTTGGAAAAACCAAATTCAGATGGGTATCATTGAGATTTTCTCTTGATTGGCGTCTGAAGTACATGGATGACTATATCTAGAGTCTCCTTGTTATTCTGCAAACAGCCAGTAATTTGTTCATATTATCTTTTTGAATACTTAAGAGTTAAGACTACTTCACCCTCCTATAATTTTCCACCTTTCCAAATTCAAGTATAGTCATACGCTGTCAAGTGGGATTGACAATCTTATTTTAATTTTTTTAGAGTTTATGGTGCACATCTGCTATAAGTGTAAAGGTACATTTTGTTTCCAGGAGGGCCGCAACCACTTTCTTGGGCTACAAGAATCAAAGTGGCTATTGGTGCTGCAAGAGGCCTTTCTTTCCTTCATGATGCTGAAGAACAAGTTATATACCGTGATTTTAAGGCTTCCAATATCCTCTTAGATGCGGTAATTGCAAACCTGAATTTGCCTTGGCATTATTAGAAATAAGATTTCTTGTATCTGCTATTTTCAACTTCCTCTTAGTATGCTATAATATACTGTAATAGTATTAATCACCACCATTTTTTTTGGCTATGCAGGAGTTCAATGCCAAGTTATCTGATTTTGGTTTGGCTAAGGCAGGACCTACTGGTGATAGGACTCATGTGTCCACTCAAGTAATGGGTACTCATGGCTATGCTGCACCTGAGTATGTTGCTACAGGTTTGTAGTCTAACAGTATTACATTGATATTGAAACTGTATAGATTATATAGAATTTGGTTTTCAATAATGCATTTCTTAAAGTTACCTTGGATAAACAGGTCGATTGACGGTAAAAAGTGATGTATACAGCTTTGGGGTAGTAATGCTTGAACTATTGTGTGGTCGTCGGGCCGTTGATAAGACAAAGACTGGCATGGAGCAAAATCTCGTGGAGTGGGCAAAACCATATTTGGGTGATAAAAGGAAATTGTTTCGGATAATGGACATCAAATTAGAGGGTCAGTACCCTCAAAAGGCAGCACACCCTGCTGCTACCCTTGCTTTACAGTGTTTGAGTGTTGAGCCTAAAGCGAGGCCACGAATGTCAGAAGTTCTAGAAACACTAGAAAAGATTCAAGCACCAAAAAATGCATCAAAGAACTCCCCCCCAGTGCATCAGACGGTTAAAGATCCTGTTCGCAAGTCGCCAATGAATCAACACCGTTCACCTATGAAATCAACACCCTCTGCTTCTCCTTTGCAACATCACCGCCGATCTCCACGTGTACATAGACGTTGAGATGCATCATTTGGTCACACGTTCAAGCATCTCATAGTAATTAACTTCCTGCTTGCTGCAAAAGGTTAGAACTTGCACTACAAATATTACCTGCCCCTGGAGCGGAGCGAGGCAGGAAAGGTTGTCAAATTTTCAGGGGAACTTTGTTGTAAAATTGTTGTATCTTAATTGCATACTCCGTATCCCTGCTGTGTATATGATGTAGTTGTACAATTGTAATAATATTTGGTCACAAGTTTACAGTCCATCTCTTCTGTTTTTACATAAGATGTAGTTTACATGTAGTTTCGAAAGTCAGTTCTATTTTTTTCCTTAGTGTTAGTGGGTGTAATATGCCCGTTTGACACTATACCGCAAATAATTTGGTCGACTGTTAACAGGGTTCAGTTCCTGACATTAAATTTTTCGATAGTGGTCATTTCATTTTTTAAGTTTTTAGATAGGTCAGGTCGGTGCAAGAACTTTTTACTCCCGTATGCATGCAGTCACCATCTCACACTCACTTTCAAATGAATTTTAAATCATGTTCAGACCCGTAAACCAAGGACGAAAGGTAATCACAAAGTTCATACTGAGGTCTTGACAATATTGGTTGTGGCTCTGGTGGTGCTGGTGCTTGTGCTTGATGGAGGGATATCTGTGGCTTGATTGCAGATACAGGGGGCATTCGTTTGACCTTAGTGCAATGTTACTTCTAGTGGATTGGTTTCATGAACAAGGGGAGCCCGGTTTTGCAGGATCTGTTCTTGTTCTAGCTAACTGGAGTCTTTACCGTGGATGAGCGGTCCAATCCTAAATGCAAAAGGGTTAAAACTATCGCTATAATATGACACTGAAAGACACTTTTTGGTGCTATAATGGAATTTGCATTTCAATGCTAGTTGCACATCACCAATTCCAACTTTAACAAACATTTTTATCTACTGTTTTACAAATTTGATTTGAAGTGGATCAACTTGCACTCCATTATTAGTTGACGATGATATGACAAGGATGATTATAACCATCTTTGGTTCTAGATAGAGAACCGATTTTTCATTTTAGGTCACTTTTCATCAACTATGGCCATGCACCGGAGTAGTGTTCTTGTAGTTTTGGTGATATATTATAGCTATACTACTAAATGTTGCTAGCTTTGCTTTGCTCGATACATATACCTGGAGAATTCTGTAAACTGAGCTCTTGTTCATGAGCCTTAGTTTCAAAATTCAAAACAGGGCTCTGTAATGAAAAATAGCAAACAATTATCATTCATTAAATTATTAGAGTAAATTCTGTAAACTAGATGCATACATTATTCTAAAGTTTTAATATGTGGCATGCATTAGAATTACTGCATGCATGCATGTCTAAATGTGAAAAATAACCTCAAAAGAGAAAAGTCTCTAGTTTTGCAACAAGGAAGACTGGAAGGAGTTTGATGTTGTCAATTTGGTATAATCACGGCGCCCTTAGAGTTCCCCCAAACACTTCAGTAGCTTTAATAATACTTGGAGCTCTAAAATAGATGAGTGAGACGTCTCTAGAGCCCAAGCTAGCCAATGAAGTGGTCAAGGGAACTCCAAGGGGACAATGACATATTCAGAAGTTCTGAATCAGAACACAGCATTAGCCCTTCTTACTCAAGCATATAACTCTGTGAATTTGTACATACATGTTGTGTGGTTGTTCTGGATATATAGTACCTCACTTCGTGCATATTAAGAAGCAAATCCTGGAACATACATTCTTTTATGAACCTGGACATGATTTTTGTTTAGGGTATGACTATAGAACTAAGATCATATATGCTCAAACTTTTCAGCCCCATTTCTGGATCTCCAACTTTAGTCACTCCACATGAGAAAAGAACAAAATGAATCTTGATGCTTACCAGTTACCACTAATGGATGTACCAATGCACAAAACTCTCGCATCAGCACTCAGCAGGGCTGGGAACGGTTCTAATGTATAGTAGTCTATACTTTCGTTTCATGACAAGATTGTTTGAAGGTATTTAAATCGGTGATCCAACAGATGGCAAGTAAGCACTTGAACATCACGTCTGCCACAATCTTCCTACACTAAAATTTATTAGCTTAGCCTAAACAACATATACATCATTTATTATGGAAACTAATGGTTTTTAGAAGTGATTAGTAACTAGTCAGGCTTACACATCTATCAGTAAAATGTTAAATGAATCGGATTACTAAAATTAATATGTAATTCGAAAAAGTGCTGCTAAATGAATGTAAAGGCTAAAAGCTCAGTACCAAACTCTAATGTACTGTGATTGATCTGTCGATGTGAAAGGAATTAGAACAGAGGACCACAGAGTAGAATAAATTCAAGTACTAGTAGGAGAGTATATACCAAAATGCCAACAGCTTTACAATGATTCTCGAAAGTTAATCTAGTCATATTTGTGACTAGGTTCAGTATACATGTATATCATTACACACAATATCGATCTTCTGCTCATATCAAAGACTAGATACAAAAACGATAAGATTATATTCTTTATTAATCAACATCACAATTGTAGTGACAGTAGACCGGCTCCTCATGCACGTAAAAATTGCTATAAATACTAGTAAAACATGAAAACATATTCAGCAGGCAAGGAAAATGAAACAAGTGAAATAGTATAGACATGCAAATATATGCAATAGATGTTAAGGCTTATGATCATCAGGTTACCCCCAGAGGTTCTCCAAACACTTCATTGGGAAATACATTTAGTAGTTCTACCTACTGAAGTGTTTGGGGGAACTCCAGGGGTCATTTGACAGCGACTGCATTACTCCTCTTACATGAGTATCTACACACATATATACACACATGCACATACTACGCATATAATGCTTTAGCAAAAACGAACACTGTAGTTGGGAATTACATATTTTTGTTCTGCCTACTGAAGTTTTTGGGGGAACTCTGGGCCTAGGGGTCATTTGAATTTGATAGAGACTGCATTACTCCTGCATGGCTATATTCACATAAATTTGCATTATGTAAAGGGTGTCAACCCAAAGTCACCACACTAAAATAAAAAAAATACTAATTTTTTATGTATAAGCAGTCAATTACGTTTATACGTATGAGGCATTTTGCGAGGAGTCCAAAGATGAATCCGGGCAAGTTTTTGAACTCCATAACGTCATCATAGTTAAGAATTTTGTGCGGCCCAGCACACTGCATATTTTGCTTTAGAGCAAGTCCAATAACCTACTTGTGTTTTCCTTATAAATATTATAAAATATTAGGCTCTTAGTGATTTAGGATATTATAAGGTATGACAACTCCAACAAGCCTCCTTATAATTATTAAATAATAAATGAAAGATGGAAGCAAGAACAAAAAAAGAGGGAAACAATTATAAAAAGAGGGGAAAATAATATTTTATTGATAAAAGTGAAATAAGGGATCCCTTAAAGATAAGGGATGACATGATGCTCTTAACTTTTTAAGGAAAAGTTAAGAGGCTGTTGGAACACTATTTTAGACCAAATTCCTTATAATTTAAGTTAGGAGCTCATATAAGGGATCTATTGGACTTGCTCTTAGCAAAAACACAGACTGTAGTTGGTATAATGGTATGTTAAGTGAGTTTACTTGATACCTTTAAACTTATTTTTTTTTTCTTTTGGGAACCATTTCTTTTGATTTCCTATTGTTTTTTCGGTAGTATCAATTACACAGTCATTTTGTCTAGGAATTACTTCATTTTTTTTTTCTTTTGAAGAAGAATTAGTGATATACAATCTTTTCTTATTTTAACTTCTTTTCACATAATAGATGAGCAAATATTCGGAATCCTTAAGGTTTTTTATAAAGTTCGATATAATCCATTTCATAACGTTCAATATAGTAAACTGCTAGCATAATTTAAAAACCATAAAAGTAATAGACCTAAATCAATGATATAGCATGCAGGGTAAATTTTCATTTTTTTTATCATTGGTTATTTTAAGCCCGTTACAGGAAAATTAACATATTTTTACAGACTAAGACTGTAACAGTCTTAAAAACAGCTACAATAACAAAATTTCTTAGTAGTTGTGCATTCAGTTTATGTACACATGTTGGAAAACAAGGGATTATAATATATTATAAGCTAAAAAAAGTCAGAACTTATCTCAAAATAGTACTCCCTCCGTCCTTTTTGATTGTTAACATTTCACTTTTTCAAAACTTTCTGGCACGCATTTTAAGGTGCATTTTAAGGATAGTTAAATAACTTTTTTTTAAAATTTTCTTTTTCTGTATAAAAATTTAATGTTTAAATTTTTATACAGAAAAAGAAAATTTTAAAAAAAAGTTATTTAACTATCCTTAAAATGCACCTTAAAATGCGTGCCAGAAAGTTTTGAAAAAGTGAAATGTTAACAATCAAAAGGGACGGAGGGAGTACATACTTACCACTAAAAAATGTTCTGAAGTTACAGGGATGAAGAAACCAAAGTCGTTAAAAACACCAAAAACAATAAAAGTAATGCTCTTATCTTAAAGAACAGTGACTTAGGTAACAATCATTTGGGGCCAAGATTACCATCTTTTAGGTGACAATGTTGTTAGTGTCTCACTGAATTGAAAAACAATTCACTGAGATTTGAAATTCCTTACTTTCTGTTTTCTCTTCACCCCATTCAATATCTCAGCCTGTCCAGAAATCATCTGAATTTTCCACAAATGCATCCTGCAACAAATATCTTGTGTACATGGATATATTTTGATCGTAAAGTTGCCTCTTTTCACAAATTCTCTGAACTGGACAGTAATTAGTATGTGGAATTGTGTATCTAATTCAAGCTCGACATATCAGCTTTTATACTTGATCTACCAGAAAGATGCATTAGCTGTCAAGCCTCCAGCTATTATCACAAGAAGCAAACAACCATGAAGCTTGAGATTGTTTGTCTTTTTTTTACCCAGTAATATGTAGTTTGTTGAAAAATTTGAGATTGTTCTTAGTATAACTAGAGCACTGTGGATACTGTTTGTTCATTTGGGATACTTGTTTTCATTATTTTAAGAAGAAGAAAAGCTGTAAAACCTATAGAACACAAAACCGATGAAGACAAAGACTGTGTGGAGCAAAATCTTGTGGAGTTGGCAAAATCATGTGTGTGTGATAAAAGGAAACTGTTTCGGATAATGTACATCGAATTGGAGGGTCAGTACCCTCTAAAAGCAGCACAACCTGTTGCTGCCGTTGCTTTACAGTGCCTGAGTGCGGAACCTAAAGCAAAGCCAAGAATGTCTGAAGTTCCAGCAACACTAGAACAGCTTCAAGCACCAAAACAAAAACTGCATCAAAAAACTTCCACGCAGTGCATCACACGGTTAACAAGTAACAACCATGTTCGCAAGTCACCAGTTAATGAACACCCTTCAGCTATTAAATTAACACCCTCTGCCAATCCACATTCAAGAATTCCAAAGCGTTAAGTAATCAACTCTTATGTTGAGAGAAACTCTTAATGATTCCAGAAGCCACCATACCAATTCCAGCAGCCCATGTTTTTTTTTTTAAGTCAAATTCTACCTAATTCCACCTACTCCACCTACTCCACCTACCATCATTTATTTGCATTTAAGGACCTCAATATTTGCATGTAAGGACCTCTAGCATTAGTATAAATAGACATGTTTAGAGCATTGTAAGGGACATTGAATTTGAGAATAAAAGTGAGTTATTTAGAGAATTTTCTCTCTTGTTCCTGAGCCATATTTTGGTATCAGAGCAAGTTTTTAGATCCCGGAGTTGAGTGAAAAAAAACAGAAATTCCGATCACTATTTCGGACGGAAGTTACTGTTCACTATTCACTGTTAACTGTTCATCGCCGGAGAAGACGACACTGTTCAGGCAGAGTTACTGTTCATCACCGGAGAAGACGACACTGTTCATCACCGGAGAAGACGACACTGTTCATACGGTACTGTTCATACGGTACTGTTCACGAGCACTGTTCACGGGCACTGTTCATACGGTACTGTTCATACGACACTGTTCATACGACACTGTTCATACGACACTGTTCATACGGTACTATTCATACGGCACTGTTCATACGGTACTGTTCACGAGCACTGTTCACTGAAAATTTATTTTTTCAACATGCCTCCACGAAGACAACCTATGCGAGATGTTGAAATGGCGGACATGCGGAGACAAATTCAAGAACTTCAAGATGCTTTGCAAGCCCAACAAGTCTTGTTAAACGAGCGTCAACTAGAAGATGAAGAATCTTCCAGTGATTCTTCAACACCTAGAAATCGTCGACCTCAAAGGCCACAAGTCAGACATGATGACATTAAAGTTGACATTCCTAACTTTGAAGGAAGACTGCAACCGGATGATTTCATCGATTGGCTTCAAACAGTCGAAAGGGTGTTTGAATATAAGGATATTCACGAAGAAAAAAAGGTGAAGATTATTGCTGTGAAATTAAGGAAACATGCTTCCATTTGGTGGGAAAATCTTAAAAAAAGGCGAGACCGAGAAGGAAAAAGCAAGATCAAAACATGGGAAAAAATGCGAAAGGAATTAACCCGAATGTTTCTTCCTCCTCACTACTACCAAGACAAGTTTATCCAACTGCAAAATCTTCGTCAGAAGAATTTATCAGGCGAAGAATACACAAGAGAATTTGAGAAGTTGATGATGCAGTGTGATATACAAGAAAAAGAGGAGCAGACCATTGCCAGATACCTCGGAGGATTAAATACTGATATTGCTGATCGTGTTGAACTTCAACAATATTGGTCGTTAGAAGATGTTATTCGTCTTGCTACGCGAGTAGAGAAGCAGCTACCCAAAAGATCTACCACGAGAAATTTCTCTCCAGCAAACCAACCACCTTACAATCAAAAGCCATCTACCAACCAAGCCAGCTCTTCCACCCAACCCTCTCCTAAAACCATTTCTACAGAAAATAAAAACAAGGCCATTAAATGCTTTAAATGCCAAGGTTTTGGTCACATTGCTTCAAACTGTCCAAACCGGAGAACTATCACAATTATCAAAGGAGAAGCCTATGAAGTTTATGAGGAAGAAGAGACTCGAGAAGACAATGAAGGAGAATATTACGCAGATCCAATATACGATGAAGAAATTACTGCTGCTGATCAGGGTGAGTCCTTAGTAATCCGACGAAGCCTAAACACAATGGCCAATAAGGAAGAACCTTGGTTGAGACGCAATATTTTCCACACTCGTTGCACTTCTGCAGGAAAAGTCTGTGATGTTATCATAGACAATGGGAGTTGTGAAAATGTTGTTTCAAGTTACATGGTAGAAAAATTGGATCTACCAACCCAGATTCATCCACACCCCTACAGTTTGCATTGGCTCAATAAAGGAAGTACAGTCAAAGTTGACAAGCGTTGCCTTGTGACATTCTCTATTGGTCAGAAGTACCAAGATCAAGTATGGTGTGATGTTGTGCCTATGGATGCCTGTCATCTTCTCCTAGGTAGGCCATGGCAGTATGATCGTCAAGTACTTTACGAAGGTTATGCAAACACCTACTCTTTTGTCAAGGATGGAGTAAAAATCAAGCTAGCTACTCTGCCGCCGAGTGAGCTTGATAAAAACAAGAAGGAAGCTAAACCATTAGTGTCCCTAGTCACGAAGAAACAACTGGAGGAAGCTATAGAGGAAGTTCAAACCATGAGCTTATTTCTATTATTCGAATCAAATAAGGAGACTCATGTTCCAGTCGAAATTAAGCCATTACTTGAAGAGTTTCCCGATGTGGTTCCAGAAGACATTCCATCTGGACTACCCCCCATGCGAGACATCCAACACGCTATTGATTTCAGTCCGGGAGCAACGATTCCAAACCGACCCGCATACAGAATGAGTCCTCAGGAGCATGCTGAAATTCAAAATCAAGTTGAAGGATTATTAAAAAAAGGATTAATACAGGAAAGTGTTAGTCCTTGTGCGGTTCCTGCCATTCTAGTCCCTAAGAAAGATGGAAGCTGGAGAATGTGTGTTGATAGTCGAGCTGTCAACAAAATTACCATAAAGTATAGATTTCCAATTCCTAGACTTGATGATTTGCTAGATCAGATACATGGTTCCACTATCTTTTCAAAGATTGATCTTCGAAGCGGATACCATCAGATCAGAATTCGACCAGGAGATGAATGGAAGACTGCCTTTAAAACAAGAGATGGTCTTTATGAATGGACAGTTATGCCCTTTGGGTTGTCCAATGCGCCAAGTACATTCATGCGACTTATGAATCAAGTCCTTCGACCCTTTATTGGTAAATTTGTCGTCGTCTATTTTGATGACATTCTGATTTTTAGTAAGGACAAGGAGGAACACTTGGAACATGTCCGACAAGTCTTACAGACTCTTCGTGAACAAAAACTCTATGCCAATTTGAAGAAATGTGCTTTCCTAACAAATGAAGTTACTTTTCTTGGATACATCATCACATCCGAAGGCATACGAGTTGATCCAGAAAAGATAGAAGCAATCAATAGCTGGCCAGTTCCGCAATCAATCCATGAGGTCAGAAGTTTCCATGGATTCGCCTCCTTTTACAGAAGATTCATCAAAAACTTCAGCACAGTTGCTGCTCCCCTCACAGATTGTATCAAAGGAGACAAGTTTCAATGGACCGAGGCTGCACAGAAAAGTTTTGACAAGCTGAAGAAATATTTAACTGAAGCACCAGTATTAGCCCTTCCCAATTTTGATCAAGTATTTGAAGTTAGCTGTGATGCTTCCCACACTGGAATTGGTGCTGTTCTAAGTCAAGAAGGTCATCCTATAGCCTTCTTCAGTGAAAAGCTTAACAATGCAAAACTTCGGTATTCAACATACGACAAGGAGTTTTATGCAATTGTTCGAGCCTTGCACCATTGGAGTCATTACCTGTTAAATAAAGAATTCATTCTTTATTCTGATCATGAAGCTTTAAAATATTTGAACTCTCAACAGAAGATTAGCCGTCGACATGCATCTTGGAGTGAGTTTTTACAGTCTTATCCATTTCTAATCAAGCACAAGGCTGGAATTCAAAATGTTGTTGCAGATGCTCTCAGTAGGCGCCATACGCTACTGTCTACACTACAAACAAAAGTAGTTGGTTTTGAAATGATAAAGGAGTTGTACCCAGATGATCCTGACTTCCAGAAAATTTGGAATACTACTGAAGTGCAATCTTCCAAAGATTACTACAAGCATGAAGGATTTTTATTCAAAGAGAAGACTTTGTGTATTCCTCGATGTTCACTACGAGAAGCCATTATCTGGGAAGCCCATGATGGAGGATTAGCAGGTCACTTTGGCCGAGATAAAACTATGGCCCTGGTAAAGGAAAATTTTTATTGGCCAAGAATGGAAAGAGATATAAATCGGCATATTCAAAGATGCAGAATCTGTCATTTGGCTAAATCCAAACGCCAAAACACTGGTTTATATATGCCACTTCCCGTACCAGAATCACCATGGGAAGATGTTACTATGGATTTTATTTTGGGACTTCCACGAAGTCAACGTCAGAAGGATTCAATTATGGTCGTGGTGGATAGATTTTCAAAGATGGCCCATTTCATTCCTTGTCAAAAGACGAATGATGCTGTTCAAGTTGCTGATTTGTATTTCAAAGAAATAGTTCGTCTTCATGGAATTCCAAAAACGATCACTTCTGATCGAGATGTGAAGTTTTTAAGCCATTTTTGGAGAACTTTATGGAAGAAGATGGGAACTAAGCTGCAGTTCAGTAGTGCGAGCCATCCTCAGACTGATGGACAAACCGAAGCTGTCAACCGACTATTGGGAAATCTACTTCGAAGTTTTGTTGGTAAAAACTTGAAGCAGTGGGATCTTATTCTGGCTCAAGTTGAATTTGCTTACAATAATTCAACTAATCAGTCCACGGGAAAGTGTCCTTTTGAAGTTGTATATGGCACCCGTCCACTTAGTCCACTTGATTTGACTCCGTCAACCAACAAACAACAATTCAGTTCTGATGTAGATAGTCGAGCGAAGGAAATCAAGAAACTGCATGAACAAGTTCGAGAGCAGATACGGAAACAAAATTCCAGATACAAAAATCAGCGAGACAAACATCGGAAGCAACAGATTTTTAAAGTTGGAGATTTGGTCTGGATTCATTTACGAAAAGAGAGATTTCCTAATCAACCAAATGCCAAGTTGTCACCTAGAGCTGATGGACCATTCAAAGTTGTGCAGAAAATCAATGACAATGCTTACAAAGTAGAACTGCCTGGAACATATGGTGTTTCTGCTACTTTTAATGTTGCTGATCTTTCGCCTTATTTGGACAATGAAGAATATTAAAACTCGAGGTCGAGTTCTCTCCAACCCGGGGAGTATGATTCCAGAAGCCACCATACCAATTCCAGCAGCCCATGTTTTTTTTTTTTAAGTCAAATTCTACCTAATTCCACCTACTCCACCTACTCCACCTACCATCATTTATTTGCATTTAAGGACCTCAATATTTGCATGTAAGGACCTCTAGCATTAGTATAAATAGATATGTTTAGAGCATTGTAAGGGACATTGAATTTGAGAATAAAAGTGAGTTATTTAGAGAATTTTCTCTCTTGTTCCTGAGCCACTTAATTGGCTCATATATTATATTCAAGACAGAACGTAGGCCGGACTATGAAGGCAGCAATTTGAAGGCCCTAGTTTTTTTAAATTTGGAGGCCCAAATTTTTTTCAAACAATATATTTGAAAATTGCAAATTTAATAAATCAATTTACATGAGAACTTGAAATAATTTAATAATCCAAATTTCGGTTTTTGGTATAATTTGAAGCTAAGAGTTTATTATCGTACTCACTTTTTCAATGTGCAAAATTTCTAACTAAATCACTATAATTTCACTATAATCTAATTTCTTTTTGGACTTAGAATTTCTGAAGGTTATAATAAAAAAATTTCTAGTAGTGCTTCCTTACATATTTAAATATTTTTAAACGATCCGACCGTACCGATGTGAATATTATGTCAAAATATTATTGTAGAATATTTTTTATGCACATTTAATTTGTAAAGTATTGGTTTTATAATGAAATTATTTTCTTATATAATACTAACGGTAGGGATTAATCGATTATTTTTTGGTTAAAAATAATTGATCAAAATCACTAAATCATTTGAAAATTTATATATTTATTTATTTTTACTAAATATTTATTTTCGTACAATTGAATTTTTAATTAAGTATTCAAAGATTGAAATCTAAAGGTGAAATAATAGATAAGTTTTTTTATAGTGATATTTAGATTTTTTTCCTTTTTATTTGTAACAATAAAAATTATTAACAATTATATACTCCTAGGGTTAAGTTCTATGAAGACCAACATTTTTAGTGGAGACCGGAGACCAATATCAATCAAAACATTGTAAAAACTTATTTATTGAAAATCATATTCTATGAAAATCACTATACCATCTATTTCATTGAAAATCTTAAAGATCATATATGTTTTACATGCAAATTTTATTAAAAATCTTGAAAATCATGTATGTTCTACAAACAAAATATTGCAGAACGTATTGTTCTCCAAAACATGTTCTGCTTGCAAATCATATATGATTTTTAAGATTTTGAATGAAATAATATTGTTAATTGAACATTCTTTGCAAATATATATGTTTTGCAATGTTTTGAGTGCATAATATATATATGGTCTCCACGGTCTCCACTCAAATGCACTCAAATGGTGGTCTCCATAGAACTTAATTCTATACTCCTATATATTACTGTGTATACATAATGACTAAAAAATGAGGCCCCTAAAAAGTTGGTGGTCCTAGACAAGAGTATAGTTGTACTCTCCCTGAGCCGGCTTTATTATGATACTCCCTCCGCCCCTTTTATAGTTGTCACATTTCTTGTTCCAATACATATTTTTACCAATTTTTTCATATTTACCCTTTTATTTCTAATACCAATGTTTGTCTTTATATTTAATATACACACTCATAAGGATAATGGCCAACAATGACCCATTTCTGAACAAATTTAACTAAAATAGCTTTTTCAGAAAAGTTGAGCAAAAATAGCCGATCGATTACGCATTCACCAAAAGGGTATCTGTTAACGTGTATTATTATTATTATTATTAAAATATATTTATATTCTGAGTTGCTTTTATTTATATTATTGATAATAGAGAATTTCCTTATGAGTGATTGGAGTTACTTGGTATGTCTTGTGCTCCAAGTCAAACTTTATGTATTTAAGTATTGATTTGACGAATGAATAATTATAACCTTGTCTAATACAGGATATGCATTTGGTGAATGCTTATCCAAAAAAAAAATCTGAATACTCCAACACAGAATGCGTATCTTTTATAAAAATGGGATACCCCATTGGCAAGTGACACTTGCGTAATCCATCGGCTAAAATTGGCCAACTTTTCAGAAATGGTCATTCTTTGTTAACTTGTTCAGAAAGTGGGTTTTTTTGTCATTATTTCCACTCATAACTCATCATTTAATGTTAAAATTAAGGGCATACATGGAAACAAATTACATAATTAAATTTTTGTTATGTTTTTTGCAAATGTGCCAATAAAAAGGGACGGAGGGAGTATTATGTTAAGTAATTAACTCTTTCTGAACTTAAATGTGTTAGAATGAGACCTTAATTGAATCATATATATTGTATTAAAGACATTGTAATCTACTTCTAGATTACTGCGAATCAGGTTAAAAATTGCACTACCAATGACCGTGCCTAGAACGGAACGAGGCAGGAAAGGTACTTATCAAATTTTGGGGGAACTTTGTTGTTAAAGTTTTGTATCTTGATTCCATACTCTGTATCTCTACTGCGTATATGATGTAGTTGCAGACCAATAAAAATGTTTAGGTCGGTGCGAAAACTTTATACTCTCGTATAGTCGTAATCATGCATGCACCGTCTCACCCTCTTACTATCAACTGTGGTTAAATCATCTTCAGACCATCCGGTATACCAAGGACGAAAGGTAATCACAATGTTCATACTGAGCGATGATTTTATTGTTCCAGATATGTAGTACCTCACTTGGTGCATATTATGAAGCAATTCTGGAACATCCATTTTTTTGATGAACCTGGACATGATTTTTGTTTTGGGTATGGATGCAGTAGATATATGCTCAGATTTTTCAGCCCCATTTCCTGATCTCCAACTTTAGTCTTTTCCTATGAGAAAGGAATAAAACGAAATCTTTATGCACCACTAATGGATACACCAATGCACAAAGCTCTCATATCAACAAGGTGGGAAAGGTACTAATGTATGGTAACTAGTCTATACTTTTCTTTCTTTTCATGACCAGACTGTTTTGAGGTTTTTGAATCCATTATCCAACGGATAGCTGGTAGGCACTTTAATATCATGCCAATTACAATCTCTTCTTAAACCAAAAATGATTAGCTAGGCCTGAACAACACATACATCATTAATTAGTGGAGAATAATGGCTTTTAGAAGTGATTACTAACTAGTCACTGACTTGCACATCTATTAGTAAAGTGTTAGTTGTACTGTATTACTAAAATGAAGATGTAATTTCATAAAGAGATCACTACTAGAAAAGGACATCAGCTATAAATATAAACCAATGTCTAGCAAATTTCCAACCGATGTCTTGGTGGGTGTAGAGAAAGGTCCAAGACTTAGACATTGGTTCACGACTAATGTCATTAAGGTTTTTAACATCCGTGACTTTTGCAATCGATGTTAAATCAGTTATGTGTATTCTACTTTTTCTAGTAGTGAAGGGTAATACTAGATGAATGTAAAGGCTAAAAGCTCAGGACCAAACTCTAATGTACTGTGATAGATCTCACTATGAGAAAGGAATTAGAACAGAGGATCAGAGTAGAATAAAGTACTAGTAGCAGAGTATATACCATAATGCCAACAACTTTTCAGTGATTCTTTCAAGTTAATCTAGCCATATATGTGACTAGGTTCGATCAGTACTGTTATATACTTGTATGTTAATACACACGATATCGATCTTCTGCTCATATCAACGACTAGATACAAAATGATAAGATAAAATTCTTTATTTGTCGACATCCCAATAGTTGTGACAGTAGACGGGCTCCTCATGCACGTAAAAATTGCTATAAATACTACTAAAACATGAAAACATATTCAGCAGGCAAGGAAAATGAAACAAGTGAAATAGTAAAGACATGCAACAGATGTTAAGGTTTATGATCATTAGGTTACCCCCAGAGGTTCTCCAAACACTTCATTGGGAAATACATATATTTGTTCTACCTACTGAAGTGTTTGGGGGAACTCCAGGGGTCATTTGATAGCGACTGCATGCATTACTACTACATGGCTACATGGGTAAATTTTCATTTGTTTATCATTATTTATTGGTTGTTCTAACACAGTTATAGGGAAGCAACATTTTTTGAGTCCAAATCCTCTACACCATTTTAGGTGTGACATTCCATGTTTCACTTTAGGTGGTTGATTTTGATTGGCTCACCTCTCATTAATATAAATGGGACCCCTCTGCATTCACACCCAATCAAAAACAACCACCTAAAGTGGAACATGGAGTGGCACACCTAAAATGGTGTAGAAGATTTTGACTCACATTTTTTCAACGGAGTCTTAAATTACCCGGTCCAAGAAAAAAAATCAGCTATATGATAATATAATTTTAGTAGTGTGTAAATTGTGTATTCAGTTTGTGTACACATGTTGGAAAACAAGGGATTATTTTATAATTTAGCTAAAAAATTCAGAACTTGGCTTTAAAACAGTACATACTTCCACTTACAACTTTTTTTATGTCAAGGGGTGAAAAAAGCCAAAGTCGTTAAAAATGCCAAAAACAATAAAGACGGCACTCTTTGCATAACTCACAAGTCATAACTGCTGGATGCAACTTAAATGCATGGGATGCCTTCATTCTTTTTCTACAAACTTGTGCTTCATCTGTTCATCATTGTTACTTTTGTATGAGCCGTGGATTTTGAAAATGTTGACTCTAATAATCATAAAGGATTTTATTTCATGCATTTGTTGTTTATGATATTCTTGTTGCACTAGAATTTCATTTTGTAACCAGAGTGATGAAAGCTTACATGTTTCTTGTTTTTCTTTCTGTGCTGCTTCTTCCATTCTCTCATGCGCAGATAGCTTCTTCAGAGACAAATGTTCTTCTCCGAGTCCAACAACTTCTTGAATATCCACAAGTGCTCCAAAGTTGGAATAACTGGACTAATTTTTGCAGTTTTCCACCCTCTCCATCTCTAGCTATTGTTTGCTCAGGTAATCAAATCACGGAATTAAGTGTTGTTGGAAATAATACAAATCTGCAAAGTCTGTCCCGAAATTTCTCAATACATTCATTCTTTACTACACTCACAAACCTTTCAAATTTGAAGGTTTTATCGCTTGTTTCTTTAGGATTATGGGGTCCATTACCTCGCGACATCAATCTTTTAGGGTCCCTGGAAGTATTAAACATTAGCTCGAATCAAATCTATGGAAATATTCCTGCATCTATCGCTACAATCAAGAATCTTAAGAATCTTGTTTTGGCTGATAACATGTTGTACGGGAGAATCCCGAATCTAAAAAGTTTACAGAATCTTGAAGAACTAGACTTAAGTAACAATCACTTGGGGCCTAGATTACCATCTTTAAGTGACAATGTTGTTAGTGTCACTTTAAAAAACAATTCACTAAGATTTGAAATTCCTTCCGTTCTTCAAAGTTACATTAGACTTGAACGACTTGATGTCTCTTCCAATAAACTAAGTGGTCTGATTCCTTCCTTTCTGTTTTCTCTTCAGTCCATTCAGTACCTCATTCTGTCCAGGAATCACCTTAGTGGTGAACTTGCCACAAATGTATCCTGCAACAAAAATCTTGTGTACGTAGATATTTCTAGTAACTTTTTGATGGGAAAGTTGCCTCTTTGCATCCAATCAAATTCTCTGAATCGGACAGTAATTACTCTGTGGAATTGTCTATCTAATTCAAGCTCAAAAAATCAGCACAGACACTCGTATTGCCAGAAAGAGGCCTTAGCTGTCAAGCCTCCAGCTATGGATCAAAAGAAGCGAACAACCATGAAACTTGGAATTGTTCTTAGTATTATTGGAGCAACCGTGGGAACTGTGGGTACACTTGGGATACTAGTGTTCATCATTTACAGAAGAAAAGTAACTGTAAAAGCTAAAGATCACAAAAATGATGGCTTCATTTTCGACCAAAACCCAGCTCGAGGCTCTCCTGTTGTGGACAGCAGTAAGGCATTTTCCTTATATGGTATAAATTTCTTAGCTTGTTCAACTATCATCCTAAAACAATCTGACTTAATTTTACACACTTGTGAAGGGCATAGACCACAAACAATGAGAAGAATGGCAACCTTTGGTCTCCCACCTTATCAAATATTTACATGGGAGGAAATACACGATGCAAGCAACAACTTTGACCCTTTGAACTTAGTAAGGCAAGACTCTCAAGGGCAGGTAAAAGCTTTTCAACCCTTGGTTCCAAAACTTTTTTCCCCCTGGAAATCTAGAATTTTAGAGTATCTCTTTATTCGCAAAGGGGAGCCACGTAATTCTATTGTTGTTGCTTCAATTACAATATCTTAACAGGTTTATAATGCCTGGCTTAAAGACGGATCATCAGTACTACTGAATTGTATGAATGTGAAACAAAAGCATACGCCTCAGATCATGAAGCAGTATAACGAAAGTCTGTCGAAGCTAAGGCACCAGAATCTTGTTAGTGTTCTTGGACACTGCATTGTTAATGACGCAGGAAATCCCAATTTGAGCACTATATATGTTGTTCAAGAATTCAGCACCAATGGATCACTGAGGGATCATTTTAAAGGTACTAACAAATATTTTTCAACTTATGTTGTTTTATTCAGATTTCAATCTGTTTATGATGCATCTTCTATGTAGATTGGAGAAAGCGAGAAGTTCTCAAGTGGCCACAGAGAATGGGCATCATAATTGGTATTGCAAAGGGCATCCAATACCTGCACAGAGGAACAGCCCATGGACATTTTGGGAACAATATTATGATCAAGAACATAATGTTGGATGAAAATCTCACTCCAAAAATTAGTAGTTACACCTTACCCTTACCATCTAAGGTCTGTCAACACGATAAAATCAAATTTCAACAGATGGCGTAGCAAACTATTAATACAGATATATTTATAATTCGTTGTTCAATGTTTCAGGTTGGTAAGGAAAGCCCCCTTAACAGGGAGGTAAAGAAGTCTGAGTTTGCTCGTGAAAGCTCATTATATGCCAGTGAAAATCCTGAAAAAGATGATATTTACCAGTTTGGTGTAATTTTACTACAAGTTATTACTGGTAAACTATTCAACTCCAAGTCTGAAATAGCTGAAATGAGGCTACAGGTATATGCACTCTCATTTCTTATTGTATGTTACATCCTCCACTTGAGTGTCAACAAGCTCAATATCTTTTGCAGCTAGAGACAAACTTAACAGAGGCATTACCAGGATCATCACCAAATATAAGGGACGACGCAGATCCTTCGCTACGAGGGACATTTGCTTACGGATCACTTAAAACTGCAATTCAAATTACTGTGAACTGTCTGGGGGACGACCCAAACACACGACCATCAATAGATGACGTTCTTTGGCACCTACAATATTCAATCCAGGTTCAAGAGGGATGGAACAGCAGTGGGAACCTTGACACAAAACTCTGATATGCATATAAACCCTTTGGAATTACTTTCTTTTGTGACACTGTAACAACGTTGATTCAATATTACTGATATTTCATATAAAAATAACTTGCTTAAATGGGCATCCTAGTTGAACAAATTTCGAAACTAAGAATGTGCTGATCCCATCTTCCTTCGGTTCCATATAAGCAGCAATTTAGATGGCCATTTATCTATTTGGATGAATTGATATGTTACTACCTCAGTCCCAATCGGTTCTTTACAGACGGCTGGGACACGGAGACCAATGAATATAATTTAAATAGTGTGTAATAAGCATAGTAGTGGGTGTAATAATAATTTTATTGTTAAGATAAGTAAAGTAGTAGGTGTAATAGTGTAAAATGTTAAAAAAATAGAGTAAAATAGTGGAGTAATGGATGTAATAGTGTAAAGTATTGAAAAAGTAGATTGAAGTAGTAGATGTAATAATGTATTTTATTGTTAAAAGTTACTATTTTTGGTATGTAAAGAAATGGGTAAATCCGTTGGGACGGAGGGAGTATAATACAATGTCACATATTTGCCAATCTGTAACAAGTAGAATAGCACCCTGCAATACTCATATACACAATTCACAAGGTCCTCGAAAATTATAAGACAAAGGTAATATGAAAAATGAGTTTTAAAATACATCTGCAGAATGTAATAAGATTTGTTGTACAAGCAGAAATTCAAGAGTTTTTGCAACACAATAGTTCTAAACCATTAATATTATTCCAACAAGCCATTGAACAACTTTTCAGTTCCAAAGCTCGCCAGTGTGTTCATATCAGTCGGCTGTCCAGCTCTGCTCTACAACCTCACGTACTCTTCTGTTGTAGTCGCGTTTGTTCTCACTAAACATCCTTGCAGCTTCTGAATTGGCAGGGGAATTTGGATTTGGGTCACAGAGCAATGACTGCAAAAGATATAATTACAAAAGCAAAACTGGATTAGCTCCACCGAACATATAAAACTTAGGAATTGACACCATAAAGAGTGCAAAAATATATAATTCCACTCAACTAATCTGATTGCACCCATAGGTGCGTTGTAGTATGACTTAATGTAGCCACGGTAAATCAATAACAAGACATATGACTTTCATCTTAATCATACTTGTGTTGCAATGGAAGTAAACTTTTCAGCCTCCAGGTATAATCATGACTGCAAGTATGTCAACTAGATTCACAGGTCATGCTCAGAAGACCGACACAGAGGTATAATGCCGTAGGCAGATACATGCCTGGATAGAGGTAAGAATAGCAACCACATCATAGTTAGGACTCCACTGATTTTGAAGAATGTCCATAACTTTTCCTTGCAAATTAAATTAGAACTCTAACCCACCAATTCGGGGAAAAATGTTCATTTTCCTTCTTCCTAATTTTCCCTAAAAATTTCTACTCACAATTGTTCACTACTATCTCCCACTGTCCCACATCCTTTCTTTCTCCTTAGAATTTGTTCATAATTTTTAATTCCATTTTCTCCAAGTGAACACAGCCTTAGCCTCTTAATGTTTATTCATGAGCAGTGAGCCTGATAAGTTGGTGTTAAGGGCAAAGACCATTACAGATTGACAAGCATTAAGTTGTGTATTGCAGAAAACATTCTCAACTTCATGTTTGCAGACAGCTCACAGCTATGCCTCATAGCTGAAAATCAATTCTAAGTTCCATACATGGAAACCACGTCCACTGTTGCTTATCCAAAAATCCATCTTTGACACTTGATGACGTCTAACTAGGTGACATTACATGATAAACCAAACTACAGGACTCAGGAATACTGCCTCTTATTATAAGTTTATCTGAGACAGCTTGTGTTTCTAGTCCTTTCCCCATCAAATATCTTGGAATTAATGTCAAAGTGTCAAACAGATGTTGATTATCAAAATAGTGATCGTATTCATATATTTAATATTAACACTAAATCTGGTTGACAAGACAAGCTGGAGGAAGCATGAAAAAAGCTGGACAAAATATGGCCGATTAAGATCCTCAACGAGAAAAAAAACACACACAGGAATTTGCAGACTTTTATCAAGTACATGAAGGATTGAAATTATTAAACAAACTACTGCACGTTGGAAAACTAGCTTCATTTATCAGTTTGACCCAGAAATTTGGATAATCCTTTTTCCATCAAGTCTATACTGGATTCTCATTGCCAAAACACATTTGATTATCAAATTACTTTGGCTCAAATATCAATTCAAGACTAAAATTGGTAGACCAGATAAGCTCACGAGCCAGATCAAAAGCTTGACTAAATATGGTAGTTAAATAAAATACTGTATACTCAAGGGAGACGAAGACACAGGTACATGGCTACACGCAGATTGAATCTGAATCAAGTATATCACAGACCAAGAATTCAATACAAGCAACAGGAAACATACAACAAAGAACCTGTACGACCAAGTTTCACTACTTCACTTGCACAAATGATAAGACATTAAGACCAACTGTTGGCAAGTATAAGCTATGTTCAAACCAATTTAAAAAGCGGTTCAAGCTGCAGATATGAACTATATATATACTTTTATGTTTGAATTCCAACTTACTGTTTGGATGGAACATCCGAGACACAAAACGCACTGTTGGCGGCTTATTTGGATAATCCTCTGAAAACTGAAGTGTCAATTTGAACGTACCTGATGAAGCAAGAAAGTAACCAAATAAAATTAGTCTGGGATGGTCGATAAAACACATTCCAACAATAGAGTAAAGCATTCATTAGCTTGACGTAAGAAATAAAAATAGAGTAACTGCCGACATGACTCATTATTCATTAGCTTGACGTAAGAAACAAAAATAGAGTAACTGCCGACATGACTCATTTAGAATCTTATATTCCTTACTTTATTAGGAAAAAAGACCAAAAACTACATTTCATCGTTACATGGAGATGTTTACGATACACCCACCATATCAAAATGTGTCCCATATCTATTTTTCTGCACTATATTTCCAAATCATAAGTAATAGTTTCGACGTGGATAAAGCAAGCATAGCTTAAAGTCAGCTTGCGTGACCATCAAGTGTCTACTTGATATCCACTAGGCCACGGGTTCAAATGACATTTCCTAACCCTAATAAAGACACTTTAAGAAGAGAAAGAGTTCAAGCTATTTTCACTGGATCTTCCCCAGACCCTGCTGATGCAGAATCCTTGTACACTGGGTACCATTATTTTTAAACATAGAATACGCATCGAAGTGCAAGCAGAAATGCAATGCACGCGTAAAGAAAAGAACCACATATATGTAGAAGCTAAAACATGATATAGAAGATAAACAATAATAAGAATATAATTAAATAACAGGTCACGTTGAAAGTGATTACATTACAATGATCGATATACATCTTGCATGCATAGTAACAAAAGATATGAGATAACTGCTTTCACTAGTGACTAATATAAGTTAACTCCTTAACGTAAACTAATCCTCTTCTAGACTTCTTCAGGGTTCTCACAATCTCATCCAGATATCGTTAAGATCCTCAACACCCTTAATTTTTTTTCTGTTAATGTAATTTTTTGTTTCATTATTCAAATCTTTTTGTTTCAAAATGCTGCTTAGGTTTTATATGGAGTGCCCATACATATTTTTGATCTTAAGACCTTTAGATCTAATTTTGATTGCCTCCTAATTGTTTTCTTCTCAAAATCTTCCAGTTATCAAAGAAACCGCGCTTATGCAATTGTAGCACGGTCACAATGCTTCGCCATAGCAATGCGCTTCGACCTCACTTCACACATAAGCACTCATATAAAAACTATGCCGGGGACGAATTTATTACAAAAAAGTTCAGTAATTTCAAAAAGTCCTTTGAGAAATGTAAAACCAAATAAATGAAATCTAAACTTCCATGTAAAGTAAAAAAAACAATGTCATCTTCAAATACCTCCGTCCCATGGAGTGTCATCAGGCCTGTAATTCAAAAATGGTATTAGTTACTGAAATTGAATAAATTTCCTACCTCATAAATGAAAATAGTGGTTTGGATGGATAAACATAACAAACATTAACACAAAAATTAATTATAATGAGTATAACTACCCAAATATGACTGCGTTCCACAACATTATATTGTTGTCTTGAGGAGCACCACTGATGCCTGCAGGTGGATCTTGTTGCAACCTCTTAAAATCCCTCATAAGCCTTTTCCTTGAAGGCGTCGACATCCTTGCCTCCTAATAATCATATTGCAGAAAAAAAACATTACTAACTCCAAAATAAGGTAAAACCTTCAGAACACAACAACCATACACATGAAGAGACCTAACGTGCACACACATATACACAATTTCAAAACATAGTAAAAAAACCCCTTCAGCCCACAAAATAAATACGTAACCCAAGGTTCACAAGTCATGAAACCCTAGAGCACTACACCAACAATCAATCCACATTTTGGCACCATGCCCATAACATATTAAAACCTCGATTTCTCATTACAAACATACCTATTCACCTATTTTCAAAAATCATACCTCATAGACCAAATTCCTCCTAAATAAATCCTCAATTTCAGTACTAAATCAAGTCAACAATTTGTTATCTATTGTTATTCAAACCAAGAGTCAAAATCATTACAACTCCCTAGTTTATACCCAAATGAAGCTTCTATCATCACTTCGAAAACCCTAAACACAGTCAACCACATACATAAAAATTAAAACAGTCCAAACCAACAATTCTAAAAGCAAACCCTAATTTTTAATCAGCTAAGACTAGCACACACAAAATAAAACAATAGAAATGAGTAATAAAAAAGCTACAGATTGGAACCTTAACTAATACCCAGCTCAAATATCAAAACTTTCACAATAATTCACATAAATAATCAAAAAACAAGAAGGCCCAGATCCACAAAAACAAGAACACAAAAGCTCAAGCATATATAAAACAAGCCCATTAAATATAAAGGTTGAGTTGTCTTACTCGTAAAGAAGCACCGGAAAAGAAGAGAAGATCGGAAAAGAGGGATGATAATTGAGGCGATTCCACAAGTAAAAGTGAAAGGAAGAGAATATGGGTGTGTATGTATGTATATATCAGATAAATATTACATCCATGGTGATGAATATAATTAATGGATCAGTGGGCTAGGATTTTCATCAAGTGGGTGTGAGAGTATTTACAAACAAAAACCATTTACAGTATTATATTATGATTCATGACAATTTGTTTTGGCATTTTTCATAAATATTCTTGTTTGTAAATGTTTTTGCAAAAATATTTTATTTAAAAGAATAATTTGCAAAAAACTATTTTATATATAAAAATATCATTTTATTTATAAAAATAATATCTTATTTGTAATTGCTGCGCAGCAAGAGTTTGCATTAGAACTGAATATAACTAAAAATTGTAATTTGAATTTTTATTTTTTTACCAACTTTCAGTTAAGGACTATGCAGCAGCAAAAAATGGAAATTTAATTTTTAGTTTTTAGTTGCATTCAGTTGCATTCTTGCAACTAAAAATTCTAATTTGAATTTTCATTTTTTTTTTACCAATTTCCAGTTTTATATAAGGGCTGCGTAGGAGCAAAAAATGGAAATTTAATTTTTAGTTTTTTTGTTATGCAACTGAATGCAAGTGAAAACTTAAAGTTGAATTTTATTTTTTTGCAAAAAATGGAAATTTAACTTCCAGTTTTCAATTGCATATGTGGTTACCTTCAGTTGCAATTATAAAATAATAGAGAGTTGTAAGTGCCCCCTACAGTCCTTGCAACCCAAATCAGAGTAACTACCCAAATGTTGTAAATGCCCTTGCGGACCCTTGCAACCCAAATCAAAGTAAGTAACTACCCAAATCCACTAACATTCGACAGATTGGAATTGAATTCAAAATTGATACATACATACATCTATATTTATCCAACTTAAATTTGAAAGTAACCAAAATCACCCTAAATTTAACCAAAATCTGATATTGGATGATGAAATTAGAGATGGAGGCTACGATGGAGAACAAATTGAGGGAGGCGGAGGCGGATGTGGGCAGAGATGGGCGTGGGCGGAGGTGGGAGGTGGCAGGTGCGGGAGGTGGGCGAAGGTGGTGGAGGCGGAGGTGGGCGTGGGTCGCGCGAGGTGGTAGGTGGTCGGTGTTGGGTGTGGGTGGTGGTGGTGTGAAAAAAAAGAAGAAGGTAGGGTGAAGAAGATGAAGGTATATTTACAATTAATATAGTATATAAGATAGCATATTTGCAATTAATTTGAAAAGATAGTATATTTGCCAAACAAACTAGAAAATATAGTATTTTGGATAAATAACCCAAATTTTTTTACTAAAATCGTTATATATAATAAGCAATTTTATCTATAATTTTGATCCCTAAATTTTAGTCACTTTACCATCAAAATAATCTTAACCATCGAATATAAAATTTTAAAAATGGACGATTAAGATTATATCATATTAAAAAAAATTATAATCTAAAAAGGATATAATTAAAAAAAATATAATCTGAAAAAGATATAATTAAAAATGTTTGTGTTAGATTTGATTTTTTTATTAATATTAAAAAAAAGTTCATATTTACTATTTGGGCAGTATCAAGAGATCTAGAAATCACATTTGGATGATTTAACAATCCACGCGAAACTTATAAATTATCTTTAATTTAGTAATATTTAATAATTATTATCCAAATGAAAACACTCAGAATCTCACAATAAAATATAATTACGAATTTTTTATTAATCCTATTCAGTTGTAGAAGACCTACATTGATCATCCAAGTCAATATAGAAAACCTAATTGTATATGATTTAAATCATTCACATTCACTTTTTCGTATTTCAATATAAATACAAATTTTAGTTTACAAGTTAAAATATAAAATATTTTTTATATTAGATCCAAAGTTTTTCATCTATTTACTTTAAGATCTTACGGTTCTTGTAAAGCATAAAGTAATGTAATATTTAATAGAGGAAATATATAACTCAACTAGGATAAAAGATAAATAATATTAACTCTATACAGGGATCGTGAAATCTGAAGAACAGGCATCAACAAGGATCAAGTCGCTGAAAGAAGTTCATTAACATGATCAAGCCTCAGTGACAAAATAAGATGTACAGATGATTCAGTTGATGGGCCAAAAGATTCCAGTGATAAAGTTTTTATAGTTGCACAATTCTTAGAAGTGTTCTTAAAGACATGATACGAAGACCACGAGTGAATGTTAGTCATCTGTGAACCAGACCATTTGCACTAGGCGTCAACACTTCACAAAGGAATCGAAGTATCCAACTCAGAAAAACTATTAAGAGGTATGATTGAGTTTAGAGCAGTGTTGATATCCTCTAGTTAGTTGGAAGCTGAATATTTAAGGATGTCAAAATAAGAGGAAAATGAATAGTATCCGAAATCACTATTTATATGAATAGTAACCGAAATTACTAATCATATGAATAGTAACCAAAAGAATCACTCAGCAAAATCAGATTATGGAAAGTACTATTCATGTGAATAATAACTAAAATTACTATTCATTTGACAAAGTAAAAGCATGTGGGTAAAAACATGTGGGACCACATTCAAATAAAGTGTTTTGAAAAACAAAATGAAGAATTCGGCTGAACTTGAAAAGCAGGTTTGGTTGAAGAAAAAAAAGGCAGACTTCGGCTCAATTAAACGTCAGCACTTACGTTAATTTAGCTGCATAGTAACTTTCTAAAGTCTATAAATAGGCCTGTTGTATTTCATCTCAAAATACACCTCAACACACAACTTTCTATTCTCTCTCTTATATCTTCTCTGTGTAAGCTGCTAGACAGTCCATCTAGTAGGAAAGCCAGCTTAGCCCGCTTTCAGGAAGTGTCGGGTAGAAGGTCCTCGTGCCTAAACTATCCTAGGAGTGTTTGATTTTGTAGCTGATCCATAGGATTAGATTGTGTAGCAAACCTCCGGGTTTTATCTACTTAAAGATATTTCCTAAACAGTTGTGTTATTTCGATTCAGTATTTTTGATTTCATATCCACATCAAAATCGAAATATTTTTAAATAACGTATTCAACCCCCCTTCTACGTTATTCTGAACCTAACAATTGGCATCAGAGCCACTCTGTTATTATACAATAGTTAAGATCCAAAAAGCTATACAATCATGACAGAAAAAACACAAACTCCAACAACTAGCAGATATGAATCAATCAGAGTTCCAATACTCAGGGCATCAGAATATCTCATATGGAAGGTGAAGATGGAAATGTTTCTGGAGGCTACAGATCCAGAGTACTTAGATAGAATCCATGATGGTCCACATAAGCCTACCAAATTGTCTGTTGCAGTTGCTGGAGAGGAACATAAAACGATTCCAAAGGAGAAGAAAAATTACACCCCCGAAGATATCTCCTCTATTAGCAAAGATGCCAAGGTAAGACATTTATTACATAACGCCCTTGACAATGTTATGTCTAACATGGTCACTGGATGCAAAACTGCTAAAGAGATTTGGGATGCTTTGGAAGTCAGATGTCAAGGAACCAAAGCCATCAAAAAGAACAGGAGAACAATACTCACACAGGAGTACGAGCACTTTGACTCAAATACTAATGAGTCATTAACAGATATATATGACAGATTCCTGAAATTATTGAATGATCTATCACTGGTAGATAAAGAGTATGATCTTGAAGACTCCAATCTGAAATTCTTGTTGGCTCTTCCTGAGAAGTGGGATTTAAAGGCCACTACCATCAGAGACAATTATGATCTGCAAGACATGTCTCTTGATGAAATCTATGGAATGCTCAAAACTCATGAGCTTGAGATGGAACAAAGAAGCAAGAGGCATGGAGGCAAGTCTAAGTCAATTGCTCTTAAAGCTGAGGAGAAAGCTTCTAAAGAAGTTGCTGTGAAAAAGAGTTAATCCAATAGAAAGGTTCTTATTACAAAGTCTGATACTGAGTCATCAAACTCTGATGATGACTCAAACTCTGACAATCTCACAGACTATGATGATGATGGCAATGATGCTAAAATGAAACAACTTGCAGCCCTGATGGTAAGAAGCTTCAAGAAGATGGCTTACAAGAACTTCGGGAAAAGAAATAAATTCACACGAAGAGATTCAAATTTCGAAAAGAAGAATTTCAGAAAAGCTGAGGGAAAGGAAGGCAGGTCTGGGAAAGTGGACAAGTCCAAGATCAAATGCTATAATTGTGGTGAGAAAGGACATTTTGCACTTGAGTGCAAGAAAGCCAAAGTTGATAAAGGTCAAGCTTACATCACAAAGAAGAAGGACTGGGCTGACACTTCAGACTCTGAAGATGAGGTGAACTATGCCTTGATGGCAAATGCTGATAGTATCTCTGAAGCTACTGAGACCAAGGTACCTCACTCTACTCTAGCTTTTGATACTACTGATATATCTGAGTTAAGACTCTTTCTTAAAAACTTGCATGTTAGCTACAGAGATCAGACTTTAGAAAATGAAAGAATAAAATCTGAAAGTCTAGACCTTAGAAAGAGAAATGACTATCTAGATTTAGAATTAGTCCAGATGTTAAAAATTCAGAAAGAGAGAGATGATGCTATTTTTGTTAAAACTGAATTATTGAAAAAGCATGCTTATCTTGAATCTGAACTTGCTAAAGAAAGAAACATTATTAAAACTTGGACTAACTCTGGGAAAACTACTCAGATTATCATAGAGAATGATTGTTGGAAAGAAGGTCTAGGTTACACTGATAAAAAAAAAACTGCCAACCTAGAAGCTGAGACCTCTAAACTTGTATTTACTGAAAAGGCTGCAAAACCCAAACTTAATCATATGAGGTTTGTACCAAAATCTGACAAACCAAAACATGATGAAGTCAAATAAGTAAATATTAGTTTAATGTCTCAGAAACAGCTTAAACACAAGCTGAAGGAGTTAAAAAGAGTGAACAAGGTAAACGAACCTAGGAAAAACAGAAATGGAAAGGTAGGCATCAATAAAAGCAACAACTATATGTCCATTCCCAATGATCCTAGGAAGAAATGTTACAACTGTGGAAATCCTAACCATCTTGCTACTTTTTGCAGGAAGAATAAAAATATAAACTCTATACCTTCTAAGTCAGGAGTTAAGAGTGGTTCAAATAGGTTTAAGCCACAGAATCCTTGTTTTTACTGTGGCAATATTTGGCATTCTATTTATACATGCAAAGAGTATCATAATTTGTATTATGATTATTATGAAATTAAACCCTCTTTGAATAAATTCAAGATTGATTCTACATGTATAAATTCTGATAAAAAGAATGTTAGCACAAACTCTGATAAGACTTCTGTTGCAAAAGCTAACAAACTTAATAAGTCCAAAGGATCCAAGCAAGTCTGGGTCCTTGAAACTAATCATTAGTGATCTTTTTGATTGCAGGGTAACAGGAAAAATATCCTTGTTCTGGACAGTGGATGCTCAGGACACATGACTGGAAATAAAGCTCTGCTATCAGAATTTGTGGAGAAAGCTGGCCCAAGTGTTTCTTATGGAGATGGCAACATAGGAAGGACTCTGGGATATGGCAATATCAATCTTGGGAATGTCATCATTGAATCTATAGCTCTAGTCTCAGGACTCAAACATAATCTGCTAAGTGTGAGTCAAATCTGTGACAGAGGTTATCATGTGGATTTCTATGAAGAACACTGTGAAGTTATAAGCAAATCTACAGGCAAAGTTGTTCTGAAGGGATACAGGCATGGTAACATATATGAAGCCAAGCTTTCAACAAACTCTAAAGGCTCTGCAATATGTCTACTGAGTAGAGCATCAATTGAAGAAAGCTGGGATTGGCACAAGAGATTTTCTCATCTGAATTTCAACAGCATTAATGAGCTAGTGAAGAAAGATCTTGTGAGAGGATTACCCAAATTAGTTTTTACTCCAGATGGCCTATGTGACTCATGTCAAAAGGCAAAACAAAGGAAAACTTCATTCAAAAGTAAGACTGAATCCTCAATTCTTGAGCCATATCACTTATTGCATGTTGATTTATTTGGTCCAGTAAATATAATGTCTATTGGAAAGAAAAGATATGCTTTGGTTATTGTTGATGAATACACCAGATATACATTGGTGTATTTCATGCATAAGAAAGAAGAAACTGCATCAATCTTAACAGAGCATGTCAGACAACTGGACAAAGGATCTAAGCATACAGTGAAAATCATAAGGAGTGATAATGGCACTGAGTTCAAGAATGTAGCCATGGAAGAGTTTTGTAAAGAAAATGGAATAAAGCAAGAATTCTCTGCACCTGGAACTCCACAACAAAATGGAGTAGTAGAGAGAAAGAACAGGACTCTCATAGAAGCTACAAGGACCATGCTTGATGAAACAAAGCTTCAAACTTACTTCTGGGCTGAAGCTGTGCAAGCTGCTTGTTTCACACAGAATGCTACACTCATAAACAAGCATGGTAAAACACCATATGAGATGGTGAAAAATAAGAAGCCGAACCTGAAGTACTTTCATGTGTTTGGATGTAAATGTTTGTTCTGAAGACTCATCCAGAACAACTTTCCAAATTTGATTTAAAAGCTGATGAAGGAATCTTTGTTGGATACCCACTATCGACAAAAGCATTCAGAGTCTACAATCTGAGAATAAAAGTGATCATGGAATCTATCCATGTGTCTTTTGATGATAAAAAGATAACAGGACTTGAAGATTTTGATGAACATGACCAGCTGAGATTTGAGAATGAAGAAATAAATGCTGATCTACAAAATTCTGATACTATTTCAGACTCTATTGTTCAATCTATACCAGTAGATCAGACAGCAGCACATGTTGAGGGGGAGCAAATGAACGATGAAAATAAACCCCAATCAAGTGAAGAAACATCAAAGAATGCATCTACTACTAATGATGCATTAAACTCTGATTCATCAAACTCTGAAAGCAACAGCTCAGGGGGAGCAAACAATGATTTTGGATCTACTAGTCACCACACTCAACTCAATTATGAACTTGGGGAATCATCAAGATCAAATCTACCGAGACAAAGGGTATGGAGTAGAGCGCATCCCTTTGAACAGATCATTGGTGAACCAGACACGGGTGTACAGACTAGAAGAGCAACACAGAATGAATGCAATTTCGTAGGATTTTTAACTCAAATTGAACCTAAAAAGGTTGATGAAGCTCTAGATGATCCAGATTAGGTAACTGCAATGCAGGAAGAACGCAATCAGTTCGAAAGGCAGAATGTATGGAAGCTGGTACCAAGACCAAAAGATAAATCTGTAATTCGCACTAGATGGGTGTTTAGGAATAAACTAGATGAAAATGATATTGTTACGAGGAACAAGGCTCGATTGGTAGCAAAGGGTTACTCTCAAGAAGAGGGAATTGATTATGATGAAACCTATGCTCCAGTTGCAAGGCTTGAAGCAATCAGGATGTTCTTAGCATTTGCTGCACACTCCAACTTTAAGGTTTTTCAGATGGATGTGAAGAGTGCATTTTTGAACGGAGATCTAGAGGAAGAAGTCTATGTTGAACAACCCCCTGGGTTCGAAGACAAGGAATTTGAAGGTTTTGTGTACTTTCTCTTCAAAAGCTCTCGATGGTCTCAAGCAAACCCCTCGAACATGGTATGATACTCTCTCTGTGAAGGCCCCAAATCCCTTAATTAAATTTAACTAGATAATGGTAAAGCATGCATATTGATTAATTACACGTTACCAATCCCACGCCTAGATCGCCAACAGGTAAGAGTTTGAAACAATATAAACTACAACTTTAAAACATTTATTATTACAACTACAATTATTCTAAGTTCAAAAGTTATTACAGACTGAGTTCAAAAGTTCTAGTAAAATAGAAACCATAAGGTCGTCTCTCCCTTCTACCTGGAACTGCCTCCTATAGGCTATACCGGATCCACCACAATTCTTACGCGCAGTCTTAAGAGTCCTTACCATCTTCGAGTTTCACTGAAAGGTTAAGGAAAATAAAATCATTGAGCCAATTGCTCAGCAAGTGCATAAACCAACAATATAAGACTGGCAAAATAATCAAATGTAAAGCAAGATATATCAATCTGCAAATGAAAGGTATCAACTGAATCAATGTCAAAATAAAATGAGTAGGAATTGGAATATCTGATAAGACGCTACGAGCAAAGCTGGGTGATCAGCCCACGCCAGAGCTCCGAACCCGCATATCCAATATGGTGTTCATCAAATATAAGGGGATCTCAGGCACACATTGGCCTATAATAATATAATTTGGACCGGCGCCTCGGTCAAAGTAACATTCCATCCAATTCCATTTAGGTCAAACAAAGTCTGTCAAATTCAATTCATCTCAAAGAAATAAGAATAACAATGTTATATCAAGTTGCCGGTAAACAAGAATAGATTCTCAGATTTCGAATAAATGACAAGGCAAAGTGAAGAAAGTCAATCATTTCAGATTCTTGGAAGTTGGGATTCTGTTTAGTGTACTTTGGTTAAGTCAAGAAAATAAGTCAAGAATCAATAAGTGTTTTAAGATAGAAAAAGAATTCATCATGCAAGAGGGTGTTTATGTAGTTAATTCAAGGATTCAAGAATTCAAGAAAGTACAAAAAGGTTTTAATTAATATGGTCATCGATTAACAAGTCAAGTCAAGTTCAAGGGATATGAAATCAATCACAAGGTATATGACAATGATAAGGTCGGAAAGAACATGGTACTAGTTTGTGACAAATTAACAATTCGATATCTCATGGCATTCATCATATGGTAACAACAAGGTAGGATAGTACACTTGCCTTAAATCACGAGATTGCACTAGATAACGTCCTCTTCGATTGGCTCCTTGCCAGGCCTTCTACTCGGACCTATAATAATCATAAACAATATCTTATTTTCCCCTCATTGGTTTACATATCACAAGACAATCCTAATAACACTAACGCCCCATCGATAACTTTATAACTATATACACATATATGTTTATATACATGTAAACATATAAGTCACATAGCACGTAAATCACCTAACATATAATGTAGTATGGCATAGTACTAAAATAACACTACTACTTAACATTGGAGATGTGCCTTAGAGTTTTGGAAATCGTTTTATTATATTTTTAGAAATTTCGGCGGCATCTCCTTTGTATAGTCGTCAAACCATACCGAAATATAATCGGTCTCAAGCAATCACAATACACTTCCAATGCCTACAACTCCATCAATATCGACTACTACTAACCACCAAGCAATTCTAAGTCAACCTAATATCTCCACGACGATTCATTATCCAATCCAATATTCAAATTCACATAGCAATTTAATCATGCAACAATTAAATCAAGTAACTCACATAAGATTCAAGCAATTAACTCTCAAGAATTCAAACAACTCACCACAATCTCTCTTCTTCTCCTTCCTCCTTCCTCTCGGCTCTCTCTCTTTCTCTTCCTTCTCTCTCGGCTTCTCCCTCTCCCTCTCTTCTCTTCTCCCTCTCGACCTCTCTCTTCCCTCTCTTCTCTTCTCCCTCTCGGCCTCTCTCTCTTCCTCTCAATCTCTCTCTCGGCCTCCCTCTCATCATCACCAACACACACACAAAATCCTCACAATGACTTACACAATTACTTACACCCACAATTTGAACAACAATAAAAAATTATGACAACCCAACATCACTAACTAACAAATCCATATTAAAATCAAATTATATTACTAACCCATCAAATTTCATATCATCAATCATCAAAATATTAAATCCTTTTCAATTTACACCTACTAACAATCATCAATTAGCAATACACACATACCCACATCGTATAAACTCATAAAAACTCAAACCCATCATCAAACTTAACTTAAAAACTTGTAAAAACTAACATGCAATCATATATAACATGGTAATCTTATAAAATCAATGAATTAACACTTGCATGCAACCCTTCGGCTCACTTTCGATCATGGCCGAAGGTTTGGGGTTCTCCGGAAAGCCCGAAAATTCGTGGGTCTCTTCCAAGGAGTATACCCAACCATCAACACCCACAAAACTTACCTTTGAAGCTTGATTTTCGAAAACCCTGATTAAAAGTTTTGACAAAAATGAAATCCAAGAACATAGGGTTGTAGAGGATTGAAAGGGGAGTATTTTTATAATTAATAGTGTGAGGTTTTAATGGAGAAATACCATGAAACTTGAGCTTGAGAATCAATGGAGGTTGAGAGGTTTTTTGAGAGAAAAGAGAGAGATGAGCATGGGGGGGGGGGGTCTCGGTCGAATGAAATAAAAATAAGGGGGAGGGTTTTGTTTTGTCCAAGCTAAACACACTTACATAATTTTATTCAAATTTTAATGATACATCTTTTAATTAAATAAAAGACTTGTAAAAATAATCCTAATTACAAGATACTTTGGATTTAAAAATAATTTGTTGGCATATATATTTAAAGTATACAATTCTCTTCCTTATAATATTTTTAAAACATTTTTAAAATCGTTTTATAAAAAGATTTGGATTTTACAAGTTTTAATATTTTTAAAAGAATAATAAATAGAAAAATCCTTGTAAAATATTTTAATTCGAAAATAAATTAAACTTTTATTTTTAAAAAGTCTCTAAATACCTAAAGATAATAAAACAAGAGATTTCATTATTTTTACTAACTTCAAGAATTTTACAAAAATGTTTAAGCGAATTAAAATCATATTTTAATATTTAAAAAATATGCAACTTTAATATAAATTCATATCAACACCTCTAGCAATTATGCACATAACACATATTCACAATCATATAATCATGGAATGACTCATCAATTAAGGCACATAATAATATTTTTAACTCCAAATAATATAATTTATAGAGTACGAAATTCCCAGATATTACACTCTCCAAGTTCTTACTTGAAAATGGTTTTACAAGAGGTATCATCGACAAAACTCTCTTTCATAAAAAAGCATAAAAATGATATAATTCTAGTGCAAGTATATGTGGATGATATAATATTTGGTTCTACTAATGATATGTTAAGCAAGAGATTTGCTAACCTAATGCAGAGCAAGTATGATATGTCCCAGTTGTACACCACGAGATTGTAGAAGGGGGGGGGGGTTGAATACAATCTCAACTAAATTCTTTCGAATTGATGAGGTCTTGATAGATTGTTATAAGAACGTAAACAAAACAAGATAAATAGAATATCTAAAGCATATACAACACACGATATAAAAAATTGGCTTATTAGCTTTATCCACCTGATGGTTGTATTTGAAGATAATTCTCTGCGTAATAATACACAGCTGCAGTTACAAAGTTTTAGTGTTTACAAGAAAACCTAAAGCTATCAGCATTGTGATCAGTGTTTTCTTCTCTACTAAAACTATGCTGCTCATACAGCTTATTAAAACTAAATGAAGACAAGTAAGTTACATAAAATGTAATGATACATTTTTTATATAACTTGTCACACACACATACTCAAAGTGATTTCCATTTCTGGAATTATTTTGAAAGTCTTATCTTCTTGATTTGGACAATCCTAGTAGGCTTTGAGACAGTGTATGTTTCTTTCTTCAAAAGTGACTAAGTTCTTGAGGTGACTTAGCTTCCAAGCCCACGTGATGGTTTCTGCACAAGATCATTTTGGTTTTGGATCTTTGTCTCTGAAAGTAGCTTTATCAAAAGGGTTAATCCTTTTTGAGAGTCAATAAGCCTTTCTTCTTATTGAGCTGTGCTAGAACTTCCCAGACAGAACGGCTAATCTTTATGCATTTATCGAAATATCCTTTGAGTCATTTAGTAGATGTGTAATCATGTTGGAGGTTGCATTCACTCTTATTGTTGCCCTTGAAGTCGAATAAACAGTGACTGATTTCACCTTTCACTTGGAAGAGTTTGAGCCTTCGAATATATACAATTTGACTCCCTACTCGTAACATCCTCTATGTAATTGATCGTTGTCTATAAGTCACGGGTTACAAAGTAATTCTGGGTTTGATCTTCATTCGATATGTTTCCTTTAGAGAACTCTGTTTTATTAACACAGGGTTGAGTTCTCGAATAGCTGTATCTTGAGTTCTCGAATGATGACTTCTCGAATAGTTCCTTAGAGTTCTCGAATGACTTCTCGAATAGTTCCTTGAATAGACTTCTCGATTAGAGTTGTTGCAGACTTCTTGAATAGAACAGTCTGAACTTCTCGAACTAGAACTTCTCGAATATAACACTCTGACTTCTCGAACTAGGACTTCTCGAATAAACCCTTTTTGGTAGAGTTCTCGAATGACTTCTCGAACTCATCTTTTTGGTAGAGTTCTCGAATGACTTCTCGAACTCATCTTTTCTTGACTTCTTGAATATACTTGCATGGTTATGGCAAACCCCTCTATTGATTACGGATATCTGATTGTAGCATGTTGTGGCTTGTTACATAGATTAAACCCTAAATGTTTGCAGTGTTTCATTCACAAGATGTAGCCTTTGTTTATCTGCAATACAGCTGGCTTCCTGATTGGATTATCAGCTTCGGTTCCTTGATTCAATATTTTCTGCCTTGTGGTATTTGTTATCATCATCTTGAAACATGTATGGCTCAACAAAGTACGAGATGAGCATGATGGGTGAGCTATCCTTCTTTCTTGGACTTCAAGTTGTTCAGAAGCCTGATGGTATTTTCATCTGCCAGTCAAAATACATAAAGGATCTTCTGAAGAAGTATGGGATGGAAGAAGCAGCTACTGCCAAGACCCCGATGCCAACTGTTGTCAAGCTTGATAAAGACAAATCTGGTAAGTCAGTTAACATCACGAAGTATCGAGGTATGATCGGCTTTCTCTTATACTTAACTGCTAGTAGACCAGATATTATGTTCGCAACTTGTCTATGTGCTAGATTCCAGGCTAACCCTAAAGAGTCACATCTTATAGCTATTAAACGTATTTTCAGATACCTTAAGGGAACCCCCAATCTTGGGATTTGGTACCCTAAAGGAACAGGTTTTGACCTAATTGGCTATACAGATTTTGACTTTGCAGGTTGTAAGATTGATCGGAAAAGTACTTCTGGAAGCTGTCAATTTCTTGGAAGGAGATTGGTATCTTGGTACAGCAAGAAGCAACACTCGGTATCTACCTCGACAGCCGAGGCAGAATACATTGCGGCAGGTAGTTGTTGTGCTCAGATCCTGTGGATGAGGAATCAACTTCAGGACTATGGACTCATGTTGGACAAAATTCCAATTCTATGCGACAACACGAGTGCCATTGCCATTGCTAACAATCCAGTTCAACATACCAGGACTAAGCACATTGATATCAGGTATCATTTTGTTAACTCGAATAACTTGTAGAAGGGGGGGGTTGAATACAAGTTATATAATCGTGTCTGATTTTTGCTTGATTATAAGAACAAGAATAAACGAATGAATCAAACTCTTGTTTGTATTAATAAGATCAAATACAAACTCTACCAAAGGTGTACAATACCTTTAGCAGCTGCTGACAATACAAATATCTCTCTGTTTGTTTCGTACTCTCGAATACAAACCTTATACAGAGCTACGCACATTCACTAGTTCGACTCACGCCTCACACGCTCTTTACAATGATATTGAGAGAGTATTTATAATGCTACCTATCAACTAATAACAGAAAGATATAATCTATACATGACAGTGTTCTACCTTCTAGTCGATAGTTTCCTTCAATAGAAAAACTCTTTCCTTCATAATATCTTCTTGCTTGTTCTTCAAACAACGATCCTATTTTATAGCACTTGCCAGTTTCTGTAGCATCCATAATGACATCATCAGTAACATGACTGATATCAGGATCTGTACACTGCATCAGTATCTGATCACCATCAGTATTGGACCATCATCAGGATTTGCTCTCTGTTCCTGACATGTAGTCTCCGATACACTGTTCATTCCTGACTAAACTATACAGATAACTGTCTTACACATAAAACCTAAATACAGTGCTAAATCCTTTATAAGATCAGGATTACAAGAAGTATAATGTGTAAATTCTATTCTTAACATCACAACTTATGAATTATTCCTAACAATCTCCCCCTATTTATGCTTTACAAACTGAAGCATAAATCTAAGTTGTGGATGTCAAAACATATAACAATACAACCAGAATAGAATTTATGAATGTAGAATTATGAAGTTAAGTACCTCCTTCTCAGATGTAGACATTTATCCAGTACTTAGAAGAAAGAATTTTAACTATTAATGCTGCTCTTCCTTACCACTTCCTAGCTGAGATTCACCACTGTCACTATCTTTATCTCCTTCAGTCTGGTAGTGTTGTTGTTGTCTTTGAATTGTCTTTATCTCCCCCTTTTTGACATCAGCAACATTAATTCCAAGAGATTCAGAAACAGAACAAATGAGATTCATAAGAACTGCTTGATTTTCCATAATTGTGACTTGGTTATCTTCAAGTGATTGAAGTCTTGTTTGAATAGCAATTTGAGAATTCTGAATATCTTTCAAAACATCAGAATGAACTTCAATATTGGAAGTGCTTCTAGTATCTTCAGTATCAGAATCATAAAGAACTCTATCTTCAAGTCTTGTAGAAGAAGTTGCTTGAGTTGTATGATATTCAAGTAATAAAACCTGATTAGAAGTATCAACGTCTTCATCTTTCTGTTCTGGAACTGAAACATGATCATCATCTCCTTCACCAGTATTCTGTGTACTAACATCTTCAAATCCTGACTCCTCCTTAGAGTGATCAGAGACTGTTGATGTCTCAATTCTAGCTGATATTGGAAGTACATACAAAGGAACACTAGGATCATTAGGATCTTCATCTGGTACATATGTATCAAGAGATTGCTTTATCCTGGCACCTCTCCTGTTAATGATTTCTGCAAGCCTCTCCTTTTGCTTCTGAGCTTTAACTTCTGGCTTTGCATTGTGATGTGCTAGGTCATTCTTCTGATACATTTTGATGAATGAATAAGTACCAGCATCCATACCCAAATTTTCAGACCAAGATTCAGGAAAAACCTGATCCCAGAAATCAAATGATGGTTTCCTAATTTTCTCTCCCTCACTATGGAGTTGATCATCCATACCCTCATTCTCACTTTGACTTACTAAAGTCAACACTCTTTCTACCTCACCTTTTGCCTGGTCAGGAGCCAGCCGCTCAAATTGTGGATCAATATCCATCTTTTCAAGTGTATCACTCAAATTTGGATAAGTGCTCTCATGACCTACAGAAAAATAGAGTTTAGAAGGAGTTTTTATACCTGAACTCACATGGAGAGAGGGTTCCTCATATGGCATGTGGCTTGAGGTTTTCTCCAAGGAGTGAGCTGCTATAGTCTCTGAACCCATACAATCATCTTCTTTCCTTTCAGAAACTACAGGCTCCAGTATACCACTTTCAGGTTCTTTACTAGACTCTGATATCTTCAGTAATACTTCATTAGACATCATAGGTAGTACATCACCGTCTTTAAGTGTTGTTTGCTGAGACACACCCTCAAGGTGGATAGACTCTGACTGAACAAAATTTGTTTGATCTTCAGAAAAATCAACCAAAGTCATTCCTCCCATATCATAGGGTATCTCACTTGCATTCTCAGTCATCACAGAAGACCTTTCAACATCAGCTATCACAGCTCCTGAGTCATCCTTCCTCTGACTAGATGGTTCTTGTGTTGCAGTGACCGTGATCTGATCTTTCCTACTACTCACCACTGGTGCAATAGTATCTTCTGTTGACTGCTTCCCTTTATCTACTTCCTCCAGTTGTTCACCTTGAGCTGAAGCATCTTCAATAATTACATCCTTGTCAAATAAATATGCATGAAGTGATTGAAGTGCAACATGCTTCGAGAGTCCAAATTTCTTGACTAATTGTCTTCTGACAGATACATAGAAATACATCTTCATTAAGTCAAGTCTTTGATGTAGAAGTCCATATTCATCTGGAAATAAAAGTTTTGGTACTCTTTCAATCAGAAAGTCTAGAACAGGCCTTGACAACTTCACTTTGAGAGAAATTAGTCTCATAGCCAGTCTGTATGATAATGTAGTTTCCCATGAAGAATCAATATCCAGATCTCTCTTGTCAAATACTGACATAGACGTAGCTTGATTTGTAGAAACCTGCATGATATTAGTTGGACTAGACTCTGTGTGTGTAGGTGACAATTGAATCTTTCTCCTTGTTCTCCTGATATAGTGAGCAAAAGATTTATCCTGAGAAGACTCAAGAGGTGTAGACACAGAAGTGATCTTGGGATGAGATCTTTGTTCAATAGACACAGTCTTTTGAGAGACAGTATCCAGTAACTGTTTTCCCTTTTTAAGAACTACAGCCTTTTGAGAGACTGCAGCCTGGCTGTGACTAGGTTTTTCATCTCTTTGTACTAACACAGAAAGTTGAATTGCAGCCTTCAATTCTGCTCTCTCTGCAAGAGTTAAATCATCATCATCTTCACTAGAATTACTACTACTACTACTTGACACAACAAATCTTCTCTTCCTTACAACTGATGTCTTTTGAGAAACACCAGAGGTTGGTTTCTTTGAAACAATAGGCTGTGGATCAAAATTTGGTTCTTGAATTGTTTCAGAGACTATGATGTTTTCGGCTACTTGGGTAGACACAGGTGGGTTCTCCTCCAATTGAGATTCCTGAGCCATTTCACCACAAAAGAAAGAAGAATTGTAGAGAGTAGGAAGATGAGTTTTAAGAATTACCTGAAAATGATGTGGATAATGAATTGCAGGTATTTCATCTAGATTCTTTTCATTGTCTTTCTTTGTAATATCAGAGAAAATTCTCTTTTGCTGTTCATAAGAAGAAACACAATGTTCCCTACCAACTCTAGCTTCAAGATCAGGAATGAAATGGTTAATAAACAATTGCATAAATCTATGATAATAAACCATTTTCCTGTTTTGATCTCTTAACCCAAGTTTAATACTCATCTGACTTAAGATAATATGACCAATGTTAATTACTCTGTCATAAAGCAAACTATAAGCAATATGAGATGTAACAGAAGTAATTTGTTGAAAAGAACTACATTTGCCAGTAAAACATTTAGCAATTTGATCAAAGTAAAAAGACCATTCCTTTCTTAGAAAAGACCTATTCAACTGGCTCATGTTATCTAGAGGTCCACTATAACCTAATTCAGACAACATAGTTCTTATATTATCATCAGATGGTACATTCTCATAACTATCAGTAACAGGTAAGCAAAGTACTGAACTAACAACAGATTCAGTAATGTCAAATGAATCTTGTCCTAAATGTAGAACAATCTTACCTGATTGACTCTGAGTAGAATCAATTACCTCAGCATTCTCCCAAGCTTGTGAAACAGCTACTTGATTAATCTGTGGAGATGCTGTCAATGCATAACTTAATGGTCCATACGCCAGAAAGTCCATGATTGGATGAAAATCAGATGACACTCCTTCCTTGTTGGTGATAGCTGCAACATGATTGTTTGTCATAAAATCAAAGTCACCAAACTTGAAGGCTACTGATTTAGGTAATCTTCTCTGAGCTGCCATTCTTGATCTGAAAAGAAACTTGAAAAATTCTTGAAATGGATTAGTGATTTTGAAAACTCAAGAGTGATTTTTGCTTTAGAGAATGTAAGATTAGAGAAAGCAATTACACGATTAGAGTTTCAAAACAAATATATTTCACAAATCTTTCAGACCACTATCCCACGTTGACACGTAGATTGACAGGTGTCAGTCCCTGAAAAATGCGGTTACCCATGATTTTTGGAAAATAAAATCCAAAATTGATTTTCATGAAATGAATCAGGGTATAAATAAGTAATACTGATCAGCTTCCTTTTCCTGATGACCTCTCATCAAAATAATCACAAAATGCAATTTGATTTAAAAATATAATTTTCAAATCCTGATGATCACTCATGAAATCCTGATCAATATCATCAGAGACTTAATATGGAGTTTTCCACGTGGCATCTTTCTTTTATCTGAAAAAGAAAATAAACAATTAATCTGAACAGAAAATCAATTGGTTAGATATTTTCAATATTTCTTGAAACAAGAAATACAGTCTCATGCAATAATTAGCATTTGACTTCATTAAGACTTCCAAGTGACTGCTCAGCTTCTCACGTCTTCCTTTAAAAGAACCAAACGCCTTGTGCCATTCTCCATAACCTTTCAATTTCTTTTCTTCTCAACAATGCTTCTCAAACCAAAAATCCCTTCAAACCCATTTTTAAGATTTTTCTTGGTCGATGAACATCCTGTTCTTGATCATCTCTTTGAACAAACGACTCTTCTCATCGAACTAATCATGAATGGATTGGTTTTCGATAATATCCAGAGATTTCTCCTAGAACATCCATCTGTTGGATACAATCTTCCCCTAACCTCCTCAAAACTTGAGGATGAAGAATTTGGCCGAGAGTCTGAGGTTGATCTTGATGGAGATGCTATTCATTTAAGTTAGCTGCTCTCATTCAAGTCGCCCAGACAAGGAATCCAAGAGCAAACGAGGCTTTCATCCCCTGATGGATTTCTTGAGATGCTCCTTGTCCTATACCTCAGAGTTCATATCAAAGACAAGTATAGAGTAGAAATTTAGACAAAAAGATGTTGTATTTCATTTCCATGTAATGATTTTTATTAATGAAAATACAATTTCTTGTTATCTGCTTGTCTTTTGATTTTTGAATGATGTATAAATTATCAGTATGCAAATATCAAAACTTGCTAGCATAGACTTAACACATCACAGAATCAGATTACTACACAAAGTAAACGTCAGGATCTGAAGCAATTTTCATAATCCTGATACTGACACAATACTGATGACGTCAGCATCCTGATGACAAATCTAATCCTGATGATTATTAACAAGTCTATCATACTGAAATTTATCAAGGCAATGTGTTATAGCTCAAGCATTTAACAATCAAATATAGATCCTGACAGAAATATCAAGTCTATAAGCTAAGAACAACATACCTTGCTACTTTTGCAGATGTTAAAGATCTAAAAATTTAACATTCCTAACTCACTTACTAGTCTACTGAATGTAGTCTCATCAAGTGGTTTAGTTAGAATATCTGCAAGCTGTTTGTCAGTAGGAACAAAATGAAGTTCCACAGTACCATTCTCAATATGTTCTCTAATAAAATGATACCTGACATCAATGTGCTTAGTCCTTGAATGTTGAACTGGATTTTCTGCAATTTTAATAGCACTAGTATTATCACAAAACATAGGAATATTACTAAGTGTCATTCCATAATCCAGCAACTGATTTCTTATCCAAAGGAGCTGTGCACAACAACTGCCTGCTGCTATGTACTCAGCTTCTGCAGTTGAGGTTGAAACAGATTGTTGCTTCTTGCTTGCCCAAGAAATCAATCTATTTCCCAAAAATTGACATGTACCTGTAGTGCTTTTCTTGTCTATCTTACACCCTGCATAATCAGAGTCTGAATAGCCAATTAGAAAGAAATCAGATTCTCTAGGATACCACAAACCAAGATTTGGAGTTCCTTTGAGATATCTAAAGATTCTCTTCACAGCAATTAAATGAGATTCCTTAGGATTACTTTGGAATCTAGCACATAAACAGGTAGAAAACATTATATCTGGCCTACTTGCAGTTAGATATAACAATGAGCCTATCATGCCTCTATAACTAGTATTATCCACACTCTTCCCCTTAGGATCAGAGTCTAGTTTAGTGGCTGTTGCCATGGGTGTTTTTGCAACTGCACAGTCTTGAAAATCAAACCTTCTTAAAAGATCTTTGATATACTTTGACTGATTAATGAAAATACCAGTCTCAGTCTGTTTGACCTGCAAGCCTAAGAAATAATTTAGTTCACCCATCATGCTCATCTGATACTTAGACTGCATAAGCTTGCTAAACTTAGCACACAACTTTTCATTAGTAGAACCAAAAATAATATCATCAACATAAACTTGAACTAAAAGCAATTCACCTTTTATCTTTCTAAAGAATAGAGTTTTGTCAATTGTACCTCTTGTGAAGCCATTTTCAAGAAGAAATTTAGACAAAGTCTCATACCATGCTCTTGGTGCCTGCTTTAGTCCATAGAGTGTTTTGTCAAGTTTGTAGACATGATTTGGAAACTTTTGATCAACAAATCCAGGTGGCTGTTCTACATACACTTCTTCATCAAGTTTGCCATTTAGAAAAGCACTCTTTACATCCATCTGGTATACCTTGAATTTTGAATGAGCTGCAAATGCAAGAAACATTCTGATTGCTTCCAATCTTGCTACAGGTGCAAAGGTCTCATCATAATCAATGCCTTCTTCCTGAGAATAACCTTTGGCCACCAGTCTTGCTTTGTTTCTTACAATCATACCAGATTCATCTAGCTTGTTTCTGAAAACCCATCTTGCACCAACAATAGATCTATCTTTAGGTCTTGGTACCAGTTTCCAAACTTTGTTTCTCTCAAACTCATTTAACTCCTCCTGCATTGCAATTACCTAATCAGGATCCTGTAAGGCTTCTTCAACCTTCTTAGGTTCATTCTTTGAGAGAAAGCAACTATACAAGCATTCATTTTGAATTGATCTTCTAGTTCGAACACCACTATTTGGATCACCAATTATCAAATCTTCAGTATGATCCTTTGTCCATTTTCTAACAGGTGGTAAATCAACTCTGCTAGTCTCTCCCCCTAAGTTAGTGGTATCTCTTGTAGAAGAATTCTCTCTACCTTCAAAAACTCTCCTTTGATCAATAGAATCAGTAGATTCCATATTGCTGCTAGTTACTGATCTTTCCTCAGTAGACTCTGAAAGGTCAGTTCCTGATGGAGTAGACTCTGAAACATCAATTCCTGATGGAATAGATTCTGAAAGACTAGTCTACTCCTGATGATCACTGTGTTCTCTCTGATTTATTTGCTCCCCCTCAACAGTAGCATTCCTTTGAGAAGCAATAGAAATTTCTTCTGGAGAACCTTCATCATCACTTGAGAGTATCTCAGAATTCTTCAGATTTTCAAATTCCAATTTGTCATGGCTTTCATCAGTTTGCAAAATTCCAAATTTCTTATCATCAAATGCAATATGAATTGATTCCATAACAATGTGAGTTCTGAGATTATAAACTTTGAAGGCCTTAGATGCTGAATATCCTAGAAAAATTGCTTCATCTGATTTGGCTTCAAATTTTCCAAGTTGTTCTGGATGAACTTTTAGGACATAGCATTTGCATCCAAAGATGTGAAAATATTTCACACTTGGTTTCTTTCCTTTGATCATCTCATAGGGAGTTTTTCCATGACTATTTACCAAGGTACAGTTCTGAGTGAAACATGCAGTGTTAATAGCTTCTGCCCAAAAGTAGGTTGGAAGTTTTGCATCTGCAAGCATGGTTCTTGCTGCCTCTATGAGAGTCCTGTTCTTTCTTTCCACTACACCATTTTGTTGAGGTGTACCAGGTGCAGAAAACTGTTGAGTGATTCCATTGTCTGCACAAAACCCCTCCATTGTAGAATTCTTGAATTCTGTACCATTGTCACTCCTAAGTACTTTGACTTTGTACTCAGAGTTATTATGAATATTCTTGATGAGTTCAATGATTTGCTGAGGAGCTTCATCCTTCTTGTGTAGAACGAACACCCATGTGAACCTTGTGAAATCATCCACCATAACTAGAGCATATCTTTTCTTGCTGATAGACATAATGTTTACTGGACCAAACAGATCAAGATGTAGCATGTGAAATGGTTCAGTAATTGAATTTTCAGTCTTGCTCTTGAAAGTGGTTCTTCTTTGCTTTCCAAACTGACATGCATCACAAAGTCCATCTTGCACAAAATTCGCCTGAGGTAGGCCTCTCACCAAATTGTGTTTAACAAGTTGATTAAGCTTCTTGAAATTAAGATGTGAGAGCTTCTTGTGCCAATTCCAGCTTTCATCACTTGTTGCTTTGCTGTAGAGACATCTAACAATTCCTTTAGATGTATCACTTAAGCTGGCTTCATATATGTTACCATGCCTTTGACCAGTTAGAACAATGTCTCCATTCTGCATATTCAAGACTTTGCATCCTTCTCTGTCAAAGATTGATTTGTAACCTTTATCACCCAGTTGACTTATGCTTAAAAGAGTATGTTTCAAGCCTTCAACCAGTGCTACATTTCCTATGATGACATTCCCCAAAATAATTGAGCCATATCCCAGAGTTTCTCCTTTGTTGCCATCTCCAAAAGATATTACTGGGCCAGCTTTCCTCTCAAACTTTGTAAGCAGGGACTTCTTTCCAGTCATATGTCCAGAGCATCCACTGTCCAAGATAATTGAATGCTTCTTTCCTATGCCCTGCAAACAAAAAGTAACTAGTTAGAATTTTTTAGGACCCAACTTTGATTGGATCCTTTCTTACTAGATTTAGAGACAACAGGCTTTGAAGATTTTGCATTTATTTTACCTGTTGCAGAGTCAACTTTAGACTCTGATCTCACAAGCTGTTTGTGACTAGGAGTTTCAGATTTCAAAGAATAATAGTCATAATACAGTTCATGATATTCTCTACACATGTAAATGGAATGAAGTAAACTACCACAATGATAACAAGCTTTTTGTGGTTGGTATTGAATTTTCTGAGTCTTGGGAAATCTGGACTCAGTTTTCCAAGAAGGTTTTTGATTGCAGTCTAGGGCCAAATGATTATGATTTCCACACTTATAGCATTTTTTCCTAGGTGCATCAGGTACATTCTTGTAATTATTCTCTTTGTTAATACCTTCTTTTCCATTCCTATTTCTCTTGATCTTGCTAGACTCTGAAAGACCATCTAATCTCTGTTTCAACTGAGACTTAGACAGAAACCCTATGTTTACATTCTTAGGTTTCTCTAACACTTTCTCATCTGAATAACTATTGTTAATTCTCTTGTGTACAACAGGGGTACCTTTTGAATCAACAAATTTAACATGATTAGGTTCAGAAACAATTTTCTTACCTTCAGATTTAGATGTGTTAGCTTCTACCTTACTATCATCATTGACAATAGCTACTTTTTCTTCTTGTCTAGCCTTATCAAAACCTAAACCATTAACCTTACCACGAATTCCACTCTCAAAGATTTCTATTGTCTTCTTACTGGAATTGTTAATGGTCTTAATCACATCTCTCTCTTCTTCTAGTTCTTTTCTGACATAGTCATAAGCCTCAAGAATTACACTATAATCATGCTTAGCTTTATCAGAACTCAACTTGTATTCTTCCATTTAAATTAATTCAGATTCAAGAAAATTATTTCTATCAACTAATTTATCATTTTTAACCTTAAGTTCATCTCTTTCACAAGTAAGAATTCTAAAATTAGTCATAAGATTCTTAAACTCAGCATGGATAGATCTAATTTCATCAGAATTTAAGCTATCAAATGAATCAAGAGAGTGAAGTGATACCTTAACAGAGGATGGAGAAGTTTTCTTTGGAGATCCAGGTTTGTCTGAACTATTGGCCATCAATGCAATGTTTTCATAATCCAATTCATCTTCAGAGTCACTGGAATCAGCCCAATCTTTCTGTGTGACCATAAGTGCATTACCCTTTCCTGAATTCCTAGGCTTCTTACACTCACTAGCAAAGTGTCCAAGCTCGCTGCAGTTAAAGCACTTGATCTTGGCCTTATCAAGCTTGACAATTGTACTTTTGCTCTTGTCACTCTTCTTCTCCTCCTTCTTTTGAAAAGGTCCTTTGCTAAATCTTCTCCTGTTGAATCTTCCTTTCTTGAAAGCTTTAGCAAACATAGCAAAGAGTTCTTGCATCTCAGATTCAGAATCATTGTTGTCAGAGTCCATATCAGTAGTCTCTGACTCAGAACTTTCTTTGCTTTTCTTCTTCCTCGAATTCTTTACAGCAATCTCTTCATGCTGTTCTTCAGGAAGCTTCTTTACTTCAGATTGAGTAGTAAGTGCAATAGTCTTCATCTTTCCTTCACTCCTGCTTTTTTTCTGCTGCTTGTCAAGTTCATAAGCTCTCAATTTTCCATATACTGCCTCTAATGAAATCTCATCCAGATCATTAGCTTCCTCAATCGCAGATATCTTCTCATTGTAGAAATCAGGCAAAGCTTTCATGAACTTTGTATTCATATCCTCCAAGTCATAATATTTACCATGCATGGCCATCTCATTGATGAGTTTTGTAAACCTATCAAAGGTATCAGTAAGTGACTCACCAGACTTGGATTCAAAGTACTCATACTGTTGTATAAGTAATGTCCTCATATTCTTCCTGACAGGCTTAGTTCCTTCACAGTGAACCTTAAGATTGTCCCATATATCCTTAGCAGTTTTACAAGAGAGAACATAGTTAGTGAGAACGGAATCAAGACTGTTGAATAATATGTTTCTCACTTTAGCATCTTTGAGAACATTCTCCTTGTCCTTATCTGACCATTCAGATTTTGGCTTCTCTGCTGTATGTTCTGGAACAACCACACCATCAACAGTTGCTTGTCCAACGACCTTTGTTGGAACAAAAGGTCCATCTCTGATTCTGTCAAGATAATCAGGATCTGTTGCTTCCAGATGATGCAACATCTTTACTTCCCATAGAGTATATTCGTTTCTCTTGAGCATAGGAATCTTAGTATTCCCATCCTTGTAACCAGACATGATTGCAGATCTTTATGATTATTCGAAATCAACCTGCTCTGATACCAATTGTTAACTCGAATAACTTGTAGAAGGGGGGGTTGAATACAAGTTATATAATCGTGTCTGATTTTTGCTTGATTATAAGAACAAGAATAAACGAATGAATCAAACTCTTGTTTGTATTAATAAGATCAAATACAAACTCTACCAAAGGTGTACAATACCTTTAGCAGCTGCTGACAATACAAATATCTCTCTGTTTGTTTCGTACTCTCGAATACAAACCTTATACAGAGCTACGCACATTCACTAGTTCGACTCACGCCTCACACGCTCTTTACAATGATATTGAGAGAGTATTTATAATGCTACCTATCAACTAATAACAGAAAGATATAATCTATACATGACAATGTTCTGCCTTCTAGTCGATAGTTTCCTTCAATAGAAAAACTCTTTCCTTCATAATATCTTCTTGCTTGTTCTTCAAACAACGATCCTATTTTATAGCACTTGCCAGTTTCTGTAGCATCCATAATGACATCATCAGTAACATGACTGATATCAGGATCTGTACACTGCATCAGTATCTGATCACCATCAGTATTGGACCATCATCAGGATTTGCTCTCTGTTCCTGACATGTAGTCTCCGATACACTGTTCATTCCTGACTAAACTATACAGATAACTGTCTTACACATAAAACCTAAATACAGTGCTAAATCCTTTATAAGATCAGGATTACAAGAAGTATAATGTGTAAATTCTATTCTTAACATCACAACTTATGAATTATTCCTAACACATTTCTTATGAGAGCATGTCATGAATGGAACTGTGGTATTATATTTTGTTCCCAAAGATCAACAAATTGCAGACATCTTTACTAAACCACTGGATGAATCCACTTTCTCCAGGTTAGTTGGTGAACTTGGGATGTTAAATCTGTCTAATTAATTTTGGATAATCAATAACTGCAATTTGTTATAAATTCACAGGTATTTTAAATATCCATATTTTTAGGACTTGTGAATTTACTTTGCATCCAGTCCTCATATTATAGTTATCTCTATATTAATTACCACGCTTATAAATGTTATATTTAATGGTAATAAGTTAGTAAATAATTGAGTTAATTGTAGCATAATTAAATAATTATTTTATTGACATATATCAATTAATGATATTTTTTTAATTTTATGTCTATTTAATTGTGAGTATCTGATTATTGTGGATTAATTCTTGATTTACTGTGTGATTATTTTTAAATCCATAATAATTAAAAGTATTAAATATGTGTATGTGTATAGGCTGATAGGTTTCGGCGATAAGATGTTTTTTCGGCCGACAGGTTTCGGTGATAAGATGTTTTTTCGGCTAATTAGGTAATTAGGTGAGAAATTATTGAGCGGGTGTTATTTTTCAAACATAACCTGTCACTATTACACCTAACCTACTAATACTTGAAACCTTATAAATGATGAGTTTTTGTTTGTGTTTAACATCATCATTTTTCAGATATATAGAGCATATACACACAATTGCTGAAAATTTCAAGCTTTGACCGGAAAGATCTCATAATCTAGCTGGTGGTTTTTAGAGCGGATTTCATATTCTTGTTATACGCACTAACCCTTATTTTTGAATTTCCTCAAAGTTTTGAAAATGGCATTGCAGGGAAGCTTTTTAATTGCTAAAGTTAATCCTATTTCCATTCAGCAAATCGAAACCATTCAGGATGAGCAATTTCGGGCTTGGACACAATTTCTGAATGAACATTCATTAATTCGCTATGCTTTAGTTACACAAGTGCAGCTTAACCATGATGCATTGCGTGGACTATATTGTAGTGCGGTTAACACTTCTGGACAGGATGGGTGTGCAATCACATATCGACTATTTGGTAGGTCGATTAGGGTCACTGAACGAGATGTTAATCGAATTCTTGCATATTGAATATACTTGCATGGTTATGGCAAACCCCTCTATTGATTACGGATATCTGATTGTATCATGTTGTGGCTTGTTACATAGATTAAACCCTAACTGTTTGCAGTGTTTCATTAACAAGATGTAGCCTTTGTTTATCTGCAATACAGCTGGCTTCCTGATTGGATTATCAGCTTCGGTTCCTTGATTCATTATTTTCTGCCTTGTGGTATTTGTTATCATCATCTTGATGTTAGTGTAGGTGCCCTAGAGGCAATACTTTGTTTCTTGAATAAACCTTTATGTCATTTGATTATTAAATAAACGTATTTATTATGACTTTAATTACTTTGATATTTTTGTTAGCATAATAAATGTCCTTAGAATCATGATACACATTGTATAGTTTAAGTACATGACTTGAACTTGAGATTATATAATATATCATATTCTTAAAGGTCCGTAGTCGATTATTATTATATAGGACAATAATAATACATAAATAGACTAGTATATTGTTTGACAGATAACCACATCTCATTGGTTATAAGTATGAAGATACTAAAGTCAATACATAGGTACATGTAGGAGTACATGGTACTGGACAGACCCACAGTGAGATTCTTAATGTTTAATTAAGTCATAAGAATGACTCACAGTGGTAATGGTGTAATGATCCTTTGACTTGAGATCATTATATTTCTATACGAGGATTAATATACTTTGAAAGTTACCTTTGACCGGGTGATGATAAAAGTGGACATCGGGTATATCATGAGTCGTATGAGAAATATGAATGATAGATAAAGGATTTAACCCTCCTATAATTAGGAGAGATATTATTGGCATCTTGATTGAGTGAGACTATAAAATGCATGGTCGTGCTCAAATAATGATTTGTTTTTTTTAATAGTCTACTCATTGATCAAGTAAATCCGGATTAAATGTTGAAGAGGATGACTAAAGACATGCCTCGAGTTTAATCTATAATATTTGGTTAAAGGGATTATATTACACGGAAACATTAATCATGAAAGGTTTTATCGAATCACGATTTAATTATTGTTTAATTGGGTAGCAATGATGTATTACTAGATACCGCTCATTGTTTATAATTTTATTGGAGAATAAAATTATTGCCAATTAAATAATAGCCTATAGGGTCGCACACATTGAGCACTTAAAGGAATAATTAATTTAAATTATGGATTTAAATTAATTGATGATTATTTGAATTTTATTATATTAATTAAGTGAGACTTAATTAATTGAAATAATATAAATTCGAATTAGAGGAGTATTTCTGCACATAATAATTAAGTGTGACTTAGTTATTAATTAAATAATAGAATTTCGTTTTATTATTTAATCCTAAACCTAATCAGGTTGGGCTTTTGCTGTTAGGGCCTTTTAACCAGTCATTATAAATAGATAATGATAGGTTAGAGGATTTATGTTTTTGTGAAAAACCCTAGAGAGAGGTAGCAAGAAAAAGGCAGAAAAATGAATCATCACGAGGGAGGCTAGTACATCCGTTCCGAAGTCAAGTTCGTGAGTCGTTCTTGAAGGTGCTCATGTGGATACCATAGAGGTGTTTTTCGAGAGGTAGACACAAGTCGTGAAAGCTAGGATCTCCGTTGAGTTCGTGAAAGTAATTTTATTGAAAGGTACGATTCGTTATCTCCATAATCTGTCCATAATTATACATGGATCCTGCGTTTGGGTCCTGAAAATTTTGTTATATTTACGTTATTCCGCTGCGTTTTATGCATCGGAACCCAACACTTGAAACATGTATGACTCAACAATCTCCCCCTATTTATGTCTTGAGGAAAGAACATAAATCCTGAGAGTGATGATAACAAAAACCACTCTTTAGATTTGACTTTCAGCAGAGCAGAAATTATTGATCAAGCTTCTTTGACACATTTTCTGAATTGTACTACTCACTTTCCTTGAGTTCTTAGAACTGCTCCCTGCTCCCCCTAAGTATAGCATATATCCTGAGAGGTTGTTCTGATTCTCCATATGCTGATTGGTCTGAAGATAAAACTGACCCTTCTCCCCCTTGGTCGAAGTCACTTTTCCTCTTCTCCCCCTTGGTCGAAGTCACTTTCCCTCTAGTAACTTCTCCCCCCTTTTTTGTTATCAGCAGGATCTGAGTAGTAGAATTAGAAAGCAGAGGGATGAGAACCTAGAAATTGCAAAAAAAAAAAAAAATCTCTCTATAATCTCTCTATTTTTGCATCAGGATCTCATCCTGGCTCACTTCTCACAACTCACCTTCCCTTTCTAAAGGGGTACTCAATCTCTCCTTTTGCTCTCCTGGAAGAAATAGGAGACCACTTTTAATCACACCTCACCTATTGCCCTGAAACAATCAGGCCTCTCCTATTTTTCACTCACTTCCCTCAATCCTAAAGGAAAAACATAAAGACTGAAGAGAAATTGATGTTAACATTAGTGATAGAAGAGCAGTAAAACTATGTGTAGAGTAAGCTCAGAGAGCTAAAGATTGAGTGTTGGCTTCTTCAAGAAATGAAATTAAGAATCAAGATTGTTTGGAGTTGTTAATGAAGTGGTTGATTATAACAAATTAGGTATCCATGAGTGGGGCTGAATCTTCACATTTACAGAAGATCCATCAACCTAAATTTGAGAAATAGTTAAGAGTAACATGTGTGTGCTCCCCCTGTGTCAATGCATCTTGTACTAACTCCTGGCTAGTTGACAAGTGATATAGGTTGCATAACTGTGTCCCTTACCCTTACTGATTGTGTTCATGGATGGGAACTTGATTCAATAGTTAAAGCCTGTTGAGAGACTATAACTAGAAATGTGGATGTCCTTTTTAATCACTATGCCTTTTTGGGAAGACATGGGATGGTTAGGCTGGTTTTACACACACTTACCTTCCTTGTCCTTGTGGCTTCTTGATGTTCACCACTTCCCTCACCCTCACTGTCCTCCTGTTCACTCCCCTCAAGGTAAGATTTACAAGTATTATCAACTACAGATATTTCCCTTTGATTCTCAACTGATGTTTCAACATGATTCTCATCAGATGGTGTGAGTTGCTCTTCTACAGATGGTCATTCTGCACTTCATTTGATGGTCCATGTCTGTTGATTACACCAATCGCTATCCTATCTTCATCATCATCTTCACTTACTCCACCACTTGTCTCATTTTCAAATGAGAAAGACTCATGAAAACCTTCATCTACAAAACCAGATATTTTCTTATCGTCGAAGACAACATGTATGGATTCCATAACAATGTTGAGTCTTAGGTTGTAGATTCTGTAAGATTTTCCAGCAGAGTATCCAACAAATATAGCTTAATCTGCCTTTAAATCAAATTTTCCAAGGCTCTCGCAATAATTCTTCAATACGAAGCATTTGCATCCAAATACATGCAGAAAGTTAATTGTTGGCTTCTTGCCTTTGAACAGTTGGTAAGGTGTCATGCCTTTTGCTTGATTGATCAAAGAAATGTTCTGAGTATAGCATGCAGTATTAACAGCTTCAGCCCAGAAATATGTTGGCAGTTTTGATTCTTCAAGCATAGTCCTTGCTGCTTCAATGAGAGTTCTGTTCTTTCTCTCTACCACACCATTTTGTTGAGGTGTTCTTGGTGCAGAGAATTCTTGAGTGATTCCTTCTTCTTCATAGAACTTTCTTAGCACAGAATTCTTGAACTCAGTTCTATTGTCGCTTCTAATCCTTCTCACTTTGAAGTGTGGATTGTTGTTGATTGTCTTGATATGTTTGATAATGACCTCGCATGTCTCATCTTTTGAATGAAGAAAGAAGGTCCAAGTGAACTTGGAGAAATCATCAACAATTACAAGACAGTATTTGTTGTTGCTTATCGACAATACATTGACTGGTCCAAATAGATCCATGTGCAGAAGCTGCAAGGGTTGATCAATTGAGGACATTGACTTGGATTTGAAAGAGGTCTTTCTTTGCTTTCCTTTCTGGCAAGCATCATAGAGTCCATCTTTGGAAAACTCCAGTTTTGGAATACCTCTGACCAAATCCTTCTTGATCAATTCATTCATGGCTTTAAAATTCAAGTGTGATAGACGTTTGTGCCAAAGCCATCCTTCATCCATGCTTGCCTTGCTGAAGAGGCATGTAGCCGAGTTGGTACTCGTTGAGTTGAAGTTAGCAATGTATACATTTCCTTTTCTGTTTCCTGTCATCACTACCTTGTTGTCATTCTTCTTGAAAATGACACAAGCTTCAGATGTGAACCACACATTTTGATTTTTATCACACAGTTGACTAATACTTAGCAAGTTATGCTTAAGGTCATCAACCAGTGCTACTTCTTCAATGACAACATTTCCTTGTGAAATCAAGCCATATCCTCTAGTATATCCTTTGCTGTTGTCTCCAAAGGTAATGCTAGGGCCAACTCTCTCCTCAAACTTAGTGAGCAGGGTAGAATCTCCAGTCATATGCCTAGAACAACCAATATCCAGGTACCAAAGATTCTGTCTGTCTCCCTGCACACATCAAAATCAAATCAAGTTGATTTTGGTACCCAAGATTCCTTGGGTCCTGCCTTGTTAGCCTTTCTCCTGTTTTTCAAGCCTTTACCACCCAAGGGTTCTGATTGAGTTAAATCAATCTTTACTCTAGGTGTAGGACTCTGAAAGACAGGTTGGTTCACATACTCATATTCATTCAAGCTAGTTGTACAATTTGGCATATTCTGTGCAAACATGTTATTCATCATCCATGGCAACTGAGGCATTTTATAAGCATTGTAGTATGGATTATGCATGAATGTCATGTTAGCATAGTGACTAGATGCATGAGCAGGTTGAGCAAACATGTTAGGCATAACATTCATGGCAGGCACAGACATAGGCATACTAGGCACAGAAGTTTTCTTAACAAATTTACAGTTGGCAGACAGATGATTTACGCTTCCACAGTATGCACATTCCTTTCAAGGAGCATATTTATCAGGTGTGTAGTTATTGTGTTTGTTAATTCCTACCTTGCCGTTTTTGTTCTTCTTACTAGCCTTAGTTTTGGATTCAGTCTTCTCTAACTTGTCCGTTGATTTCTTAGTAGACAAGTTGCCTATATTGCTTTGTTCAACTAACTTGGTTTTGCTACACTCTTCTAACACAAAGTTTTTGCTGACAGGTCCATATTTCTTATGCAATTTAGTCAGGGTTGCATTACTGACAGGTTTCAACTCCTTTGGACAATCATCATCCACAGAGTCACTGTCTGATGCACTCTCTCTATCAACATCTAACTTTGCTTCTGCTAATTTGTGGAAGGATCTAATTCCTTGAACTTTACAAATTTCTTCAGATTTAACCTTTGATCCACCCCACTTAGCAATTAGATCTTGTTCCTTTTTCAATTGTTCCTTTAAACAATCTTCTCTATCTAAGGCCTCAAGCAATTTATCTTTTACATCCTTGTAGTCTTTTCTCATTGTCTCAAAGCCAATTAACTGAGTTTCTAACAGTGTATTCCTGTCACCTAACTTAGCATTCAGATCTTTAATCTTGCTATTCTCTTTGTTAAGTGATTTCAATGTGACATGCATGTTATACAGTTCATTTGACATTTGACAACATCATCACATTCATCTTTAGAAAGCTCAGTTAGGTTCGTAGAGTATACCTGGTTGCTTGCTGAACTAGCCTCTTCATCATTCTCTTTTGCCATGAGTGCAAGATTAACAAACTCTTCTTCTGTATCTGAGTTTCCTCTAGCTGCCCAGTCATCATCTTTAGACACAAATGCTCTTTCCTTTTGCTTGAGAAGATCAAAGTATTTCTTCTTGTAGTCATCAGTTCCAGACTGTTTCTTTTCATTCTCAGCTTTGGATTTTTTGCATTCATTGGAAAAGTGGCCAAAAATTCCACAGCTATAGCACTTGATCTTTGACCTCTCAACCATACCCTTGTTTGGTTGATGGCTTTTCTTGAATTGCCCGGCTCCTGCTGGATTCTTCTTGAATCTTAGCTTTGAAAACCTTTATGATAGAAATGCCAAGTATTCATCTAGATCTTTAGATTCATCCTCACTCAGTACATCAAGTTCTTCAATCATCTCGCTTTTGCCTTTGCTAGTTCCAGCTCCACCTTCACAAGTTCTCTGACTTGGTGTGGTTTCAACATCCTTCATCTTCTCTCCATCTTGATAGGTTGGAATATTGGCCACCAAAGCTACATTTCCACCTTTCTTCTAGCTCTTCTCAACTTCTTCATCTTGTTGAAGCTCGAGCTCATAGGTCTTTAGAATTCCATACAGTCTCTCAAGTGTATAGTCTTTATAGTCTTGATAATTTCTCAATGAGACTGCCACTGGCTTCCATTCTTTAGGTAAAGACCTTAGAAATTTTAGGTTGGAGTCTTTTGTTTCATAAATTTTTCCATACAACTTTAACCCATTTAATAGTTTTTGAAACCTGCCAAATATGTCAGTTAAGCCTTCACCTGTATTACAGTGAAAATGTTCATACTGTTGTAAGAGAAGTTGTTTCTTATTCTCTCTGACTTGCTCAGTTCCTTCACAGAGTGTCCGAACAGTGTCCCAAACTTGCTTGGCAGTGGTGCAGTTGATTACACTATCGAACATGTCCTGATCAATGCCTTTGAACAATATATTCATGGCCTTTTTGTCCTTCTGGACTTCTTCTTTGTCTCCATCTGTGAATTCTGCTGGCAGTTTGGGAATTGGCCTTCCAGCAGCTCCAGATCCAGCTGCTTCTCCAACTGCAGTGTTGGCCTTCATAGGGATATGAGGACCTCTCTCTATGCAGTTTACATAGCCTTCATCGATGGATGAGAGATGTAGGTACATCTTTACTTTCCAGGGAAAGTAATTATCTTTGTCGAGGATTGGTATTTTTACTCCTACATCCTTGAATCCCATGGTGGTGATCTTTAAACTTCTTGTATGTTAGAAGCTTGCTCTGATACCAATTGATATGTCCCAGTTGTACACCACGAGATTGTAGAAGGGGGGGGGGGTTAAATACAATCTCAACTAAATTCTTTCGAATTGATGAGGTCTTGATAGATTGTTATAAGAACGTAAACAAAACAAGATAAATAGAATTTCTAAAGCATATACAACACACGATATTAAAAATCTCAGGTGGGTTGGCTTATCAGCTTGATCCACCTGATGGTTGTATTTGAAGATAATTCTCTGCGTAATAATACACAGCTGCGGTTACAAAGTTTTAGTGTTTACAAGAAAACCTAAAGCTATCAGCCTTGTGATCAGTGTTTTCTTCTATACTAAAACTATGCTGCTCATACAGCTTATTAAAACTATATGAAGACAAGTAAGTTACATAAAATGTAATGATACATTTTTGATATAACTTGTCACACACACATACTCAAAGTGATTTCCATTTCTGAAATAATCTTGAAAGTCTTCTCTTCTTGATTTGGACAATCCCAGTAGGCTTTGAGACAGTGTATGTTTCTTTCTTCAAAAGTGACTAAGTTCTTGAGGTGACTTAGCTTCCAAGCCCACGTGATGCTTTCTACACAAGATCATTTTGCTTTTGGATCTTTGTCTCTGAAAGTAGCTTTATCAAAAGGGTTAATCCTTTTTGAGAGTCAATAAGCCTTTCTGCTTATTGAGCTGTGCTAGAACTTCCCAGATAGAATGGCTGATCTTTATGCATTTATCGAAATATCCTTTGAGTCTTTCAGTAGATGTGTAATCATGTTGGAGGTTGCTTTCACTCTTATTGTTGCCCTTGAAGTCGAATAAACAGTAACTGATTTCACCTTTCACTTGGAAGAGTTTGAGCCTTCGAATATTTACAATTTGACTCCCTACTCGTAACATCCTCTGTGTAATTGATCGCTGTCTATAAGTCACGGGTTGCAAAGTAATTCTGGGTTTGATCTTCATTCGATATGTTTCCTTTAGAGAACCCTGTTTTATTAACACAGGGTTGAGTTCTCGAACAGATGTATCTTGAGTTCTCGAATGATGACTTCTCGAATAGTTCCTCAGAGTTCTCGAATGACTTCTCGAATAGTTCCTTGAATAGACTTCTCGATTAGAGTTGTTGCAGACTTCTCGAATAGAACAGTCTGAACATCTCGAACTAGAACTTCTCGAATATAACACTCTGACTTCTCAAACTGGGACTTCTCGAATAAACCCTTTTTGGTAGAGTTCTCGAATGACTTCTCGAACTCATCTTTTTGGTAGAGTTCTCGAATGACTTCTCGAACTCATCTTTTCTTGACTTCTTGAATATACTTGCATGGTTATGGCAAACCCCTCTATTGATTACGGATATCTGATTGTAGCATGTTGTGGCTTGTTACATAGATTAAACCCTAACAGTTTGCAGTGTTTCATTCACAAGATGTAGCATTTGTTTATCTGCAATACAGCTGGTTTCCTGATTGGATTATCAGCTTCGGTTCCTTGATTCAATATTTTCTGCCTTGTGGTATTTGTTATCATCATCTTGAAACATGTATGACTCAACAAAGTACGAGATGAGCATGATGGGTGAGTTGTCCTTCTTTCTTGGACTTCAAGTTGTTCAGAAGCCTGATGGTATTTTCATCTGCCAGTCAAAATACATAAAGGATCTTCTGAAGAAGTATGGGATAGAAGAAGCAGCTACTGCCAAGACCCCAATGCCAACTGCTGTCAAGCTTGATCAAGACAAATCTGGTAAGTCAGTTGACATCACGAAGTATCGAGGTATGATCGGCTCTCTCTTATACTTAACTGCTAGTAGACCAGATATTATGTTCGCAACTTGTCTATGTGCTAGATTCCAGGCTAACGCTAAAGAGTCACATCTTATAGCTGTTAAACGTATTTTCAGATACCTTAAGGGAACCCCCAATCTTGGGATTTGGTACCCTAAAGGAACAGGTTTTGACCTAATTGGCTATACAGATTCTGACTTCGCAGGTTGTAAGATTGATTGGAAAAGTACTTCTGGAAGCTGTCAGTTTCTTGGAAGGAGATTGGTATCTTGGTACAGCAAGAAGCAATACTCAGTATCTACCTCGACAGCCGAGGCAGAATACATTGCGGCAGGTAGTTGTTGTGTTCAGATCCTGTGGATGAGTCAACTTCAAGACTATGGACTCATGTTGGACAAAATTCCAATTCTATGCGATAACACGAGTGCCATTGCCATTGCTAACAATCCAGTTCAACATACCAGGACTAAGCACATTGATATCAGGTATCATTTCTTACGAGAGCATGTCATGAATGGAAATGTGGTATTATATTTTATTCCCACAAATCAACAAATTGCAGACATCTTTACTAAACCACTGGATGAATCCACTTTCTCCAGGTTAGTTGGTGAACTTGGGATGTTAAATCTGTCTAATTAATTTTGGATAATCAATAACTGCAATTTGTTATAAATTCACAGGTATTTTAAATGTCCATATTTTTAGGACTTGTGAATTTACTTTGCATCCAGTCCTCATATTATAGTTATCTCTATATTAATTACCACGTTTATAAATGTTATATTTAATGGTAATTAGTTAGTAAATAATTGAGTTAATTGTAGCATAATTAAATAAATATTTTATTGTCATATATCAATTAATGATATTTTGTTAATTTTATGTCTATTTAATTGTGAGTTTATCTGATTATTGTAGATTAATTCTTGATTTACTGTGTGATTATTTTTAAATCCATAATAATTAAAAGTATTAAATATTTGTATGTGTATAGGCTGATAGGCTTCGGCGATAAGATGTTTTTTTGGCCGACTGGTTTCGGTGATAAGATGTTTTTTCGGCTAATTAGGTAGTTAGGTGAGAAATTATTGAGCGGTGTTATTTTTCAAACATAACCTGTCACTATTACACCTAACCCACTAATACTTGAAACCTTATAAATGATGAGTTTTTGTTTGTGTTTAATATCATCATTTTTCAGATATACAGAGCATATACACACAATTGCTGAAAATTTCAAGCTTTGACCGGAAAGATCTCACAATCTAGCTGGTGGTTTTTAGAGCGGATTTCATATTCTTGTTATACGCACTAACCCTTATTTTTGAATTTCCTCAAAGTTTTGAAAATGGCATTGCAGGGAAGCTTTTTAATTGCTAAAGTTAATCCTATTTCCACTCAGCAAATCGAAACCATTCAGGATGAGCAATTTCGGGCTTGGACACAATTTCTGAATGAACATTCATTAATTCGCTATGCTTTAGTTACACAAGTGCAGCTTAACCATGATGCATTGCGTGAACTATATTGTAGTGCGGTTAACACTTCTGGACAGGACGGGTGTTCAATCACATATCGACTATTTGGTAGGTCGATTAGGGTCACTGAACGAGATGTTAATCGAATTCTTCATTTTCCTATGGAAAATATGGTTTCTGATCCTACACCTGAACAGATTGATATGTTCTTTCATTTTATAAGGTACCAAGATGGCAATTTCAATACTGGTAATCTTTCTAGAACATTTCTAACCCAGTACTGGAATTTCTTCTTTCACACTCTTAACCATGTTTTTTCCTCAGATAGAACAAATCAAGATCGAATACCTGAATTTATTCAAATAATAGGGTATGCGGTCGCCAATAATTTGAGGATTAATTTTGGAAAAATAGTGCTTGGTCAAATCATTTTAAAAATGAAACGGTTGGGAACAAGAGATGTTCAGACTCAAAATGTCAAATGTCTATATCCAAGGTTTCTACAGTTAATATTAAATGATTTTTTGAATGATGAAGACAGGGTACGCTTGGAAAATGGTCAAAAGGTGGAATGTTCTTCCATGAAGACGAATGTAATTAATTACATAAGCAAAAAGAAATATACGGATGTGCCTACAGTCCTAACTGAATATCTAAAGACTGTCCCACTTTCGTTGTTACCACGACCAGTGAGAGCAGGTATACGACAAGGTAATATTTCAATCCCTGCTATTTCAACCTCTGTATTCCCTGTTGTGTCACAGGAAATACAGTTTCTACAGCCCCCAGTGGCCATCTTACCCGACCAAGAGCAGGAAATCCCACCGACTCTAACACAGGTCGAAGAGCCCATTCTACAAATGCAAACACAAACACAACAAACTCCTACACCTCAATTGTCACTTAAACGACTAGTCATCCACATTATTGAGGGAGATAGTGCCTCAGCAGCACCACATAAGGAGTTAGTTACATCAGCCGCTCTACCTCATTCTAAACGAAGTAAACCCAATGAACTTGAGGTAATGACAACTGTTAGTGAAACAATTCTTTCTTATTCAATGAATGCAAATGTAAATGAGGTTGAATTGACGGGAGCAACTATATTGAGTTCCATTTCACGGAACATACGAGTGGTTGATGATCTTTCTAAAGATCAAATGCCTTCACAGGCATCCGAGGTGGAATTACCTACCTCAATAACTGCTGGTGAATCTTCCATTTTACGGAAAGATTCGTCGGTAGGTGGTTCTATTATGAACCAAATGTCTTCACAGACGTACGAGGGAAACTTAGATTTTGTGCCATTTAAAAGATTCAAGTTTAACCTCCCAGAGAGAAAATCTCTGGATCTCTTTCGAGATTTACCACTCTTTACCAGTGGTCGGCAACTCGCTTCACGCGAGGACGGAAGCTCAAGAACTTTCATTGCACCATCTGTGACCTTTAAAAAAGGGGCTATGATGATTTCATTTGCAGGTACACATATCGGTGGAAGCTCTGAAGGAAAGTTGAGGGAAACACCAACAGAACATGTAAGTGTAACCCAAACCACTAAACCGAGTGAATATAGAGTGTTTAGTGAAACACCTGCAGAACGTACAAGTGAGCAACCTACTCAATCACATGCACTTGTAACCAAAAAGGAATATAACAGACTCCTTACACGGGTCCAAACAATGGAGAAAGAGTTGTCAAATATTTGTAAGTTCATTGGAGAAATCAAAAATTTGCAACTTATTCAACATGATGCATTCCAGGTTCAATTAAGTTCCATGGCAGCCCAGTTTAGTCATGCAATCAACTCCTTGGTAAAGCCATCTTCGTCTAATTTACCAACTCCACATCCTACTACTCTGGAGGATAACCCAACTGAGGGGGGAGAAGGTAGATGATCAAGAAAAATCTACTAGGCGTAAGGGCAAGGACAAGGAAAAGGTTGTTGACACGAAATTAACTTTATTTTGGGAAAAGAAAAGCTAATTGGAGTATTAGTGCTATGTGGAAAGAAAGCAAAGGCAAACTTGAAGATATGTTCAGTCTAAAGGAACAATTGTCTTGCACTTGGTTACTTTTAAAAATCTGGAAAATGTATATATATATGATCCAGAATGCACTTTAATATTATTTATCTTTGTATTTTATTTGTATCAGTTGAGTTATCCTCTAGGTATTTGCTTGTCAAACCCTAACAATCAAATATGGGGAGATTGTAAAGCATAATGTAATGTAATATTTAATAGAGGAAATATATAACTCAGCTAGGATAAAAGATAAATACTATTAACTCTATACAGGGATCGTGAAATCTGAAGAACAAGCATCAACAAGGATCAAGTCGCTGAAAGAAGTTCATTAACATGATCAAGCCTCAGTGACAAAATAAAATGTACAGATGATTCAGTTGAAGGGCCAAAAGATTCCAGTGATAAAGTTTTTATAGTTGCACAATTCTTAGCAGTGTTCTTAAAGACGTGATACGAAGACCACGAGTGAATGTTAGTCATCTGTGAACCAGACCAGTTGCACTAGGCGTCAACACTTCACAAAGGAATCGAAGTATCTAACTCAGAAAAACTGTTAAGAGGTATGATTGAGTTTAGAGCAGTGTTGATATCCTCTAGTTAGTTGGAAGCTGAATATTTAAGGATGTCAAAATAAGAGGAAAATGAATAGTATCCGAAATCACTATTCATATGAATAGCAACCGAAATTACTATTCATATGAATAGTAACCAAAAGAATCACTCAACAAAATCAGATTATGGAAAGTACTATTCATGTGAATAGTAACTAAAAATACTATTCATTTGACAAAGTAAAAGCATATGGGTAAAAACATGTGGGACCACATTCAAATCAAGTGTTTTGAAAAACAAAATGAAGAATTCGGTTGAACTTGAAAAGCAGGTTTGGTTGAAGAAAAAAAAGGCAGACTTCGGCTCAATTAAACGTCAGCACTTACGTTAATTTAGATGCATAGTAACTTTCTAAAGTCAATAAATAGGCCTGTTGTATTTCATTTCAAAATACACCTCAACACACAACTTTCTATTATCTCTCTTATATCTTCTCTGTGTAAGCTGCTAGACAGTCCATCTAGTAGGAAAGCCGGCTTAGCCCGCTTTCAGGAAGTGTCGGGTAGAAGGTCCTCGTGCCTAAACTATCCTAGGAGTGTTTGATTTTGTAGCTGATCCATAGGATTAGATTGTGTAGCAAACCTTCGGGTTTAATCTATTTAAAGATCTTTCCTAAACAGTTGTGTTATTTCGATTCAGTATTTTTGATTTCATATCAACAACAAAATCGAAATATTTTAAATAATGTATTCAATCCCCCTTCTACGTTATTCCGGACCTAACAGTTCTTATTTACTTTGTCGTATACGGACCAGACTACCAACTATCAAGATTTTGGACAAAATTCCTCTTACATTTATTATTAGAACATTGTTTGGTAGTTTATACAAATATCTTCAAATAATAAGAAGGTTATTTTGATAATCAAAACGAAACATAAGTAGATTTTCTAAATTGAAAAGAAGAATTGTCGACATAAAAAATCGTCAATTTCTTCTCTCTTTATTTCTTGGTAGTTTTAATTGGAAAATAATTGTGAAACCATCACTAAACTAGAGATTATTTTGTTAATTTCACGTGGGTTGTAAAATCGTCCAAATCAAATTTTAATAATTAAAGATAAAATACATGGTAAATTGAACGAATAGAATCTCATATATATCAATTTTTTAACAAAAAATTGATATATAAACTAATAATAAATAAATATTAAAAATTAATATAATTATAGATATTAGAAAACGAGTCTTGCATTTCACGGGTTATAAGTTAGTAATTATAATTATGGCTTTTTTCATAAATAAATAGGGAAAAGTAAATTTTTGCACCTTTACTTTTGTTAAGAATATGTATTGCAAAAATACTAACCCTAACCCTAACCTTCCCCCCTTTCTGTTGAAGCTTTCTGCCAAATGCAACACTTTTTTGTTTTAAGGTGGGGTGCTATTTTGGTGGATTTTGGGTTGCAACTGAATGCAACCAATTCAACCACGACTTCAACACTTTACTTTCTTTTTTTTAAGGTGGGGTGCTATTTTGGTTGATTTGGATTGCAGGGCCCCGCAGGGGCATATTCAACTAAATGCAACCACATTCAACTGAATGCAACCACATGCAACTAAATTTATGATTTCAAGTTCCATTTTTTAATTGTCATTTTCGACCTCTGTTTTGAACTATATATATGTATAGTTCAAAAAAGAGGTCGAAAATGACAATTGAAAAATGGAACTTTCTTATGCAACTGAATACAACCACATGCAACTAAATTTGCAACTGAATGCAACCACATGCAACTAAATTTAAATTCTGTTGAATATGGTCCCTGGCGGGGCCTTGCAACTCAAATCCACCAAAATCATCCACCTTAAAAAAAAGAAGTTGCATGTGGTTGCTTTCAGTTGAATGTGGTTGCTTTCAGTTGAATGTGGTTACATTCGGTTGAATATGGCCCCTGGCGGGGCCTTGCAACCCAAATCCACCAAAATCATCCTACCTTAAAAAAAAAGTTGCATGTGGTTGCATTCAGTTGAATGTGGTTGCATTCAGTTGCAACCCAAATCCACCAAAATAGCACCCCACCTTAAAAAAAAGTGTTGAAGTCGTGGTTGAATGTGGTTGCATTTAGTTGCAACCCAAAATCCACCAAAATAGCACCCCATCTTAAAAAAAAAGTGTTGAATCTGTTGAAGTCGACTGCTGGGAAAGAAGGGGGAGGGTTTGTATTTTTGCAATTTTGAAACTTAGTTTAGTAAAATTGCAATTAATTAAAGGAGATGGTATTTTTGCAAATAGAAACTTTAAACCTAGTATTTTTGGTAAATTTTCTTATAATTATTCCAAATGCATTATTAATACTATACTACTATAAGCGGAATATGGTATATTTAGTTGATGGTTTACTATACTAAATTTGATACATAAATAAAAATCGTTAGATTTTAAGATATATAAAAAAGAGATGTAATGCAAAAAAATATTATTTTTATAATATTTAAGGTTCAAAATTTGAATCCCATCAACAACATATTATTATTAAACATTTATATTATCTTATAAGCAACAACATAATTTAGTTAAATATTTATATTATCTATATTCACTGACAATTATATTATCTTATAAACCACTCAAAGAATTCAAGGTTCAATTACTGTCAACAACATATTAAATTTAAAAAGTTATATTATCTATTAAAATATAGAAGAAAAATACTATCATATAGAATACTATCAAATATGTATTATTATATTTTAGTATCTTCTATAATTTGTTTTTCTACTAATTAAAAAACATATATTAAAATTATAAATAATAAAATTAAAATAAGATAAAAATATTAAAAATCATCATGCATCGCACGGGGTAGCACTAGAAAGAAACACTTTAGATATAAATAAGCTTGTATATATAATAAGCGTAAGATGGATTTTATCATTATTTTGTCCCTTAATATTGGTTTCTGTACCGCCAAAATAATCTAACCGTTGAATCTAATTTTTTTTAAAAAGATTATTAAGATCATATCGTATTAAAAAGAATATAATAATCTAAAAATGATATAATTAAAAAAAATTGCATTAGAATTGAATTTTAAAAAGAAAAGTATAGTCTAAAAATACCAAAAATATACAATATAAAAAAAGATATGTCTAATATTAAAAGTATGTGTAGTTGTTTGTATAATTATAATCAAAAATACTAAAAAGGGTATTTTAGTATTAACAGGGAGGTAAACAAGTCCATTTTGTTGTAAATTTACTGCAAGTTATTCCTGGGAAACTATTCAACTGCAGACTTGGGAAAAAACAGAAAAGAAAAACTATCCAACTCTAGGTCTGAGCTGCACGTATATGTAGGGCTGTCAATGGATCGGATATTCGGTCCGATCCGATCCAAAGGTTAATGGAGCGGATATGGATCATATAAAAAAAATCCGATCCGGAAAAAATCCGAAAGCTAATGGAGCGGATATGGATTTGATACGATCCGATCCGTTAAAGATCCGATCCGGTTATATATATAAATAAATATATATAATTTATTATATATATATTTATATATTAAAATTTAAAAAAAAATAGAAAAAATATAATCTGAGTGCATGAAACAATTTCTGTGTACTTAATAGTAACATCTGAGTGCATGTTTGAGGTGAAATTTGAACTTTACAACTTCACACCAATCATCCAAAACTTTTGTTCATGAAATTGTATCTTCTTAAATGATACAAGAAGGTGATTGATTAGTGAAAAATGTCATTGGATTATTACAAATATTTGTAATTTTCTAAATGTATTGCAATGTTCTAAGTTTCTCGGATTTATAAAGATTTGTACTCCCTCCGTCCCGTATTGTTTTTCTTATTTGATATGTCGGGATTGTTCATAACATGAGATAAATTACTAATTCACGCATAATCTATAAGACCAAATATAGTCATGAATGATCTTGTTGGATTCGTATTTATGAGTACTTTAATACAGTGAAGTTTTTATATTTAATTCTAATACGAAATTCAAGATATAAACGTTCAAAAGTATGCGTTGACAAACGTGTCCAGTCAAAACAGGAAAAACATTAAGGGACGGAGGGAGTAATATTTTATTTGTGTACTTTACATTTCAAAATATTACTATTATTATTCGTAAATTGTTGAATTAAATTAAAGTTTTTTTTTTCTCTACATATAGACGGACCGGAGCTCCGATCCGATAATCCGTGATCCTAATGGATCCGGATATGGATCACGTTGAAAAAAATCCGACTATAATCCGATCCGAATCCAAATTCGGTAAAATTAAATGGATCAGGATATGGATCATGCCTGATCCGATCCAGATCCATTGATAGCCCTACGTATATGTACTCTCATCATTATCGTATGTTACATCTTCCAGTTCAGTGTCAACAAGCTCCATATCTTTTGCAGCTAGAGTCCAGAGACAAACTTACCAAGGCATTACAAGATCATAACCAAATACAAGTGACGCGGATTGCTAAAAACTGCTGTTCAAATTACCGTGAACTGTCTGGGGGACGAGACAAACACACGACCATCAATAGATGACGTTCTCTGGCACCTGCAGTATTCAATCTAGGTTCAAGAAGGATGGAACAGTAGTTGATACCTCGACACAAAAATCTGTATGCACAGTGATAATCCTCTGGAATTAATTTCTTCAGTGACAATGTAACAAGGTTTATTGATATTATTGACATTTCATATCACCATAAGTTGCTTAATTAGGCAAAATAGTGGAACAAACAAAAAAACTAAAAATGTGGCTAACCCTTCTCCCTTTAATTACATGCAAGCAGTAATTTAGATGATCGTTTATCTATTTAGGTGAATTGATATGTTTCAGATGCTAAACTACAATTATGCAAGTGTAATATCTGTTACGAGGATAGCACCCAGATCTACTCTTATACACAAGTCACAAAGTTCTTGGGAAATAAAAAAGACAAAAGTAAATGGTAAATGAGTTTTAAGATACATCTGCTGAATGTAATCAAATTTGTTGTACAAGCAGAAATTCAAGAGTTTTTGCAACACAATAGTTTTAAACCATTAATAATATTCCAACAAGCCATTAAACACCTTTGAATTCCAAAGCTCGCCAGTGTGCCCATATCAGTCGGCTGTCCAGCTCTGCTCAACAACCTCACGTACTCTTCTGTTGTACTCACGTTTGTTCTCACTGAACATCCTTGCAGCTTCAGAATTCGCAGGTGAATTTGGATTTGGGTCACAGAGCAATGACTGCAAAAGATAAAATTATAAAGGCGAAACTGAGTTAACTCCACCACACAGATAACACTTAAAATCGAACACCATAAAGAGTGCAAAAATATATAATTCCCCTCATGTAATCTGCTTGCACCCATAAACACATGCATATGAATGCAGCACAGTATTGTCCGTCGTAATAAACTGATTACTCAATCAGATGATCCTTCCATGCTTAATGCTCAATATTATCTTTAGAGGAAATCACAATCCTTTTTCTACAGTGGTGATGGTTAAAGTAAGCATAACTTAATGCAGCCACAGTTACAAATCAGTAACAAGACATATGAATTCCAGCTTAATCACACTTGTGTTGCAAAAAAACTCCACTGGAAGTAAACTTTTCGACTTCCAATCTATTAAAATCTTACAAATGTCCAACTAGATTGACTTGTTATGCTCAGAAGACCGACACAGAGGTACAATGCTGTAGGCAAATAGATACCTGGATAGAGGTGAGAATAGCAGCCACATCATATATAGGACTCCACTGATTTTGCAGAATGTCCAAGCATATGCTTCCATCAGCGTAAACTGGGAAAAATCCAAACGAAAATAGGAAGTTAGGTCCAATAAAAACAATATAAGCAAGTTATCAATCTCTTTCACATTACTGATCGGATACCATTCGTTTAAGCCATATTCATACTCAAGTGTACATTTGATACAAGCCTTGTTGTAGTGAAGGTAATTAGCTTTTGTTCTCAAAACAATAAATGCTTGATACAATGGAAGCAACCCAGTATCTTACAAACTACTCAATTTTAGATAAAACAAAGAAAAAGGTACCAGAAGTAACACTTAGCCTTAATATTTATTTTTAAGCTTCGAGTCTGATAAGTAGGTGTTTAGGGCAAAGGCCAATACAAATTGACAACCACTAACTTCTTAACTTCATATTTGCAGCCAGCTGTTCCTTATAGCTCAAAATCAATTCGAAGTTCCATTATTGAAAGTTAGTTACCATCCAAAACTCCGTCTTTGACAGTTGACGACATCTAACAAGCTTGAGCGTTTAGTGTTTTATCCATCAAATATTTTGAAATTATTGTCATTTGTCAAACAGAGGTTGATTACCAAATTTAGTGTTGTATTCATATATTCAATCTTAATACTGAACCTGCTTGACAAGACAAGCTACAAGAGCACGAGGAATGCTGGAAAAAATTTAGTAGATTAAGATCCCCAAGGGAAAAGTATACACGGTTGTTCGCAGACTTGATCAATTACATCAAGGATTCAAAATAATCAAACAAACTACTGGACTTTGGAAAACTAGCTTTTTTAAATCAGTTTAGCGCACATGATTATCAAATTACTATTTTGGATTATCATTTCCAAAACACACTTGATTATCATCAGATTACTCTGTTTAAATATCAAGTCAAGACTTAAATTTGTTGACCAGACAAGGTCAAAGAGCAAGAGCAAAAGCAAAAGCTAGACAAAATATGGTAGATAAGATTGTGCTAAACGATCCTCAAGGGAGACAAAGACACAGGTATAACAAGCAGCCTTAATCAAGTATAACACTGACCAAGAGAAGAAGACACATAAACCTAACAACAAAGAACATGTACGACTAAGTCTCACTACTTCACTTCCACATGTGATAAGGCAAATTGTTGGCAAGAATAAACTATGTTCTATAATAAACAGCGCTTGAAGCTCAGACGTGGACTACATATATATGTTCTTATATTTAAGTTGCAACTTACTTTAGCAAAAAATAATAATAATAATATTTGCAACTTACTGTTTGGATGGAACATCCGAGAAACAAAACGCACTGTTGGCGGCTTATTCGGATAATCCTCTGAGAACTGAAGTGTCAACTTAAACGTACCTGATGAAGCAAGACAAAACCAAATAAAACAAGTGGAATGGTTGATAGAACTTCATTAGCTTGACGTAAAAATAGAAAATTATAGTAATTGCCGATATGACTCATTTAGCATTTTATATTCCTTACTTTACTTGAAAAAGACCAGATGCTAAATACAAAATTTAATTGTTACAAGCGTATGTTTACGCTATAAAAACTATGGCCTGCGAGTGAAACAGAACATTCAAATACTACACCCACCATTCCCAAATGTGTCCCATTTCCAATTTTCTGTACTAAATTTGCATATCAAAAGAATCAGCTTCGACGTCGATAAAAGTTAGCAAAGCTGAAGGTCGGCTTGACGCGACAGCCAAGCGTCTGATTTATATGAAATAGGTCAAGGGTTCAAATGCTGTTACGGAACCCTAAAACAGCCTTTTTAAGAAAAATAAGTCAAAGCTGCGTTGATTGGGATCTTCCACGAACCCTGCTGATGCAGAATCCTCGTGCACTGGGTGTTATAGTATTTAAGTACACCCAAGCGCAAAGGCATCCGGGAGCAGAAGTACAATGCATACTTAGAAAATTCAATATAAAGTATATACACATATATGTAGATACTAAAAACATGATAGAATAGACAAACAATAGTAACAATAAAATTAAAGAACAGGTCATATTAAAGTTGATGAAATAACAATGATTGATATACATCTTGCATTCATAGTAACAAAAGATATGAAATAACTGATTTCACTAGTGACTAGAATGTGTTAATTCTTTAATATAAACTAGTTCTCTTCTAAACTTCTTCATCAAGGTTCTCAAAATCTCATCCAGATTCCAGATTACCATTAGGATCCTTAACACCCTTGATTTTTTTCTCTATTTCTTTTTATCATTTTCTGTTATCATAAATATTTCTTATATTTCATTCCAAATACTTTGCTGATAGGGTCTTATTTGGACTGCCCAGATACATTTTGCCTCTTAAGTGTTTTAGATCTGATTTTAATTGTCGGTTTATATTTTCTTTTCAAAATCCATAATATCAAAAAAGCGTGCTTAAGTGGAATTAAAGCACGGTCACATTGCTTCGCCATAGCGATGCACTGTGACCTCGCTTCACACATAAGCACTCTTTTTAGAAAAATATGCTGGGTACGAATTTATTATATATAGAAATTCAGTATTGTCGCAAAGTTCTTTGACTAAACGAAGTCCAGCTAAATGGAATCTAAACTGCCATGCAATAATAAAAACAATTCCGTCTTCACATACCTCCGTCCCATGGAGTATCATCAGGACTGCGATTCAAAAATGATGGTATTAGTTACTCAAATTAAATACATTATGTAATTCCTAAAAAGTGAATAGTAGTTTAAACGAAAGATAAAATTAATAAATACAAAAAAATAATTTATATTGAGTATAACCTACCCAAATATGACAGCGTTCCACAACATTATATTGTTGTCTTGAGGAGCGCCACTGATGCCTGCAGGTGGATCTTGTTGCAACCTCTTAAAATCCCTCATAAGTCTTTTCCTTGAAGGCGTTGACATCCTTGCCTCCTAATAATCATATTTCAGACAAATAACATTACTAACTCCATAACTCCGTGAAACCTTCAGTACACAAAAACAATCATGCACATACAGAGACCTTACGTGCACATATTCACACAATCAACATAGCAAACAACCCCTTCAGCCCACAAAGTAAATACGAAATCCAAGGTTCACAAAATCATGAAACCCTAAAGCACCTTACACCAACAACCAATCCACAGACCGGAACCATTATCTCATCACAAATATACATACGTATTTACCAATTTTCAAGCATCCATCTCACACACCAAATTTTATTAATAACTAATTCCACTCAGAAACAAATCTTCAACTTCCTGATTTAATGAAATGCTAAATCGAGTCAACTAAACACAAATTAACATGTTATTTATTCTCAAAAAAGCATAAACACAAATTATTGAACCAATAGTCAAAACCATTAAAACTCCCTAGTTTGTACCCAAATGAAGCTTCTACCATCGCTTTAAAAACCCTACACAAATAGTCAACCACATACATAAAAAACGAAACAGTCCAACCCAACAATTATAAAAGCAAACCCTGATTTTTAATCAGCTAAGCACTAGCACAAACATAATTAAACAATAGAAATGACTAATAAAAACCCTAAAGATTGAAACCTTAACTAATACCCAGCTCAAAGATCAAAACTTTGACAATATTTCTCATAAATAATCAAAAACAAGACAGCCCAGATCCACAAAATCAAGAACACAAAAGCTGAAGCATATATATACAAACCCATTAGATACAAAGATTTGTATGTAAAGATTGAGCTGTCTTACTTGTAAAGAAGCACCGGAAAAGAAGAGAAGATCGGGAAAGAGGTGATGATAATTGAGGTGATGAGACAAGTAGAAGTGAAAAGAAGAGAATCTATATATATGTATGTATGTATGTATGTATGGATCAGAGAAATGTTACATCCATGGTGATGAATTTAACAAATGGAACAGAGGGCTAGGATTTTCAACAAGTAGGATTATAAAGAAAAACTAGCATATTAACCCGTGCGAGGCACGGCCATCTTCTAAAAATTAAAGTAAATTTATTTATTTTTATGATTTGAAGAATATATATAGACACTATTGTATAGTTTCCGTTAAAACATGTTTGTTATAATGTCCCAATATTATTTTACAAAAAAATTTGATTTATTTATTCAGATAAGCACTCAAAATAAGATATTTCGTGTCATATAAATGTGTTGGATTTATTATATGTTGGGTATAGTATAACACATTTACATCAATTTACACAAATTTATGTCATAAGTAAAAAAAATCTAGTAATTTGTTATTATAATAAATTTGGGTAAAATAACATAAAATTTAAATAATAAGTGGGGTTTTCGGTTTAATTTTCCTTGGTGTTTTTTATCACAATAAATCAATTTTTGGAATGGTAGTATAACACATTTACATCAATTTACACAAATTTATGTCATAGGTAAAAAAAATCTAGTAATTTGTTATTATAATAAATTTGGGTAAAATAACATAAAATTTAAATAATAAGTGGGGTTTTCGGTTTAATTCTCCTTGATGTTTTTCATCACTATAAATCAATTTTTGGAATGGTAGTTTTTATTATTTTATAATTATTTTTATTTTCATTATTTCATAAAGAATCTAGTCAATACATAAGAGAGAGGAAAAAAGTTCTTTTTGATTTTTTTCTCTTCTAAGGTATATTTAAGAATATAATCATAAAATAAATGAGTAGTACACAAATGACATATTTATTTATATATCAGTTATAATTTTGACAACTTAAGAAATCTATTATTTACCCACATAATGTTTCACAATAAAGATATCGTTCAATTAGTATGTAAAAAACTAATTGCATTTTAAAATTTTATCTTTTTTAGCAAATTATTTTAACTAACTCAGGGTATATAATGTGATTAATCTATTATAATATTTTGTGTGTGTGCATGTTATGCAATATCCTATTTTCTAAGATATTTGTTAACTTGACTGTATATTTTAATCCTTGTTATAATTTATTTTGAATTTTTTAAGGGTTTCATGTACTTGAGGATGACCTCAGGTTAGAAGCCTGAGGATAGAACAAATCAATACAAAATGTAAGGGCATTTGTGTAAATTACTGATAAAAATTTAGATTTACAAAACTGCCCATGCGGGGCCCCTTACTTTATAAGCAATATTTCTTATAACCTCAGGGGAGATCCCTGAGGTTGTCCTCAGGCCCAGTTTTCTCATTTTTTAATATTCTTTCCAGCAAAAATTTCTTTATGTGTATTATCCAATTTTTAATCGATGTATATATGAACTGATTCCTATATTTTGTATTAATATATATTATATGATCTTTTTTCAAAAAAATTAATCTTTCTCAATTTATCTGCATGATTCATTTTTTTTAAACTTTTGTACTATCTAACATTTTTAAAGATCTCATTTTTTAATTAAATATTATTATGTAAAAATATTAAATATATTGTAGTTAATGTTATATATAAGAAAATTTTAATTTATTGAAAATAATCCAATTTACATCACGTGATATTATTATCAAAATTTTAAATTAGTTATATATATAATCATGTACCATGTTTAATAAACTAAAATACAAAATTTTAAAAGTACTAATGTGAATCACCTTTATCTTTTGCTCAAAAATTAAAAATAGTAGTAAAAATAGAATAAATAAGAGGTTGAATTTATCTAAAAGAATTTAACTAAAAACCAAAAATATACGTAGTACAACGATCGGAAGGATGAATTGTTTGGACGAGATTAATGATTCACTTCACAACAAAGACAAACTAACTCATTTAAAATAAGAGAGCGGAATAAAATTTTGAAATTAGTGTATATAAGTACGTACCATATTTTGAAAAGTAAAATTTTAAATTTTGAAACTAATATTTGTTATTACTATTTTTACTCATAAGTTAAACGAATAGTAAAAACAGGATAATAGAGGTCGAACTTATGTAAAAATAGTTTAAAAATAGTTTTAACTGCTACCAAAAAACATAATGTAGCATAATGGTTTGGAAGAAAAAATATATAGAGGAGGTTGTTGGTTCAATTCCCCACAAACACAAAATTACTTATTTTTTCTCTTCAAATAAGGAAAAGGCAAATCAATGTAATTTTGTAATATATAAGGATAAATCGTAATTTCGTAGGTGGTTTATTGTCTCAAAATGACCCTAAAATATTCTCTTGTTCTCCTATTATATATAGAAGAAGATGATTTATTAATTTATATAACATTTAAGATCATACTTTTTAATTCATCTTACATTATTTTTAGTATGTGTTATTAGTCAATCATAATATATATTTTGAAATCCTAAATTTTAAAAGGGTCATTTTAACTCAAATTCAATTATGTATTAAAATTGATTAAAGTCTAAATGATTGTTCGAACAAAAATCACTAATTAACTCACATATTTGTATTTTTTATAAATCTAAAGAATGTATATGATGCAATTATAATATTTTCCAAAATTTAGTCACATTTTTTTATTTCATTGAAATATAATTCTATTTATGATTTTAGTAATCTAATATTTTATATCTACAATGAAAAGAATGTTAACAAATTCAAATTTTGTTATCTAATCTGAGTTACATTTATGTATAATTTAGAGTTTTATTTTCTATAAATAATAAATTTAACAATCTATTTACTCAAAAGGTAAGAATAGAAAAAGGAAAATAAGATAATAAAATAACACGTGGCTTATCTAATAATATTTTCAAAGTAAACACAACAATCATAGTAGCACAAAGGTTATGGGATGAACTTTGTACTTGGAAGTTAAGGGTTCAATTCCTATTAGCAACATGAATTTAATTATTTTTTACATTAATTACAGGGGAATGACATTTTTGTAGTTTCTCAAAAAATAAGGGCAAAATGGTAATTTCACAGGCATTTTTTAGGCACTTTTTGCCCTTGTGTCACCCTATAATATATAGTAATAGATATATTTATATTGCGGTAAATCAGAAAAATAACGTTTTTTTTTTAATCTAAAAACTGTAAATTGTTGTAAAACGTGATTATCATGATTGCCATTTTAGTCAAATATGGCTAGCACTTCATTTACTATAAATACCTTGTATGTGTAAATGAAGTTCTTGCACCGAGCTATTTTCTTTGTATGCTCTTGTTTTCTTTCTCTTATTCTTCCTATATTATTATTATAGCTATCATATTATAATACGTTATCAGCACGAAACTCTGCCGGAACTGAGAAGGTATAATTTTTATTAAACGTTTAAACGTCGTTAATCCGTCTACTAATAAAAATTCATATGGTCGGTTAATCCGCCTACTACACCGGATTTTTTTATTTACATGGTCGGTTAATCCGCCTACTACACCGGATTTTTTATTTACATGGTCGGTTAATCCGCCTACTACACCGGATTTTTTATTTACATGGTCGGTTAATCCGCCTACTATACGGGAATCTTTCAAAAAAAGAAATTCTGAACTTAATTGTCTTAAAAGAGAAATGCTCATATCACTATCAAAATGTGCTTTATTATTCTGTTGATTAATTATTATATACGGTAAATAACTTTTGTTCACAAGCTAACATATGCATGACACTCTAATTTAAGTTTATTTATTGATCGGAGATAATCTGTATACGAAGACGTTCGTACGAATGGTGAAAATCCATTTGTTATTCTATGCGTAGATCTGTTTATAGTATTAGTGATAATAATGATATATATATATATATATATATATATATATATATATATATATATATATATATATTTATTATTGTGTATCTGTTAATGCACCCGATTAACTAAGAGTTATGTAATATTTATATTGATGATTTAAGTTTAATAATTTGTGTGTTAAATTAAGATTTATTATGACAAACCTTACAAGCTTATCGTTCGTTGCATTGGATATTTCTGGAGATAATTATTTGTCGTGGGTACAAGATGTAAAATTGCATCTTGGTTCAAAGAAATTAAGCGATACGATAAAGGCAGGAAATAAAGCTACGGCTGAAGAAAACTTTGCCTCCATTATATTTCTCCGACATCACATGCATGAAGATTTAAAATCTGAATACCTAGAAGTCGAGGATCCTTATGTTTTATGGGAAAATCTAAAAGATAGGTTTGACCACCAGAAATTAGTTTATTTACCCGCAGCTGAAAATGATTGGGCTAATCTAAGACTTCAGGATTTTAAAAGTGTTCGGGCATATAGTTCTGCTTTATTCAAGATAAGTTCTAGACTCATTATGTGCGGTGAGAAAGTTACTGAGAAAAGAAAAATCGATAAAACACTATCAACTTTTCACCCCAATAATATCAACTTAGCTGAGATGTATAGGGAGCGCAAATTCACCAAGTTCGGTGATCTTCTATCAACTCTCCTTGTTGCTGAACAGAATCATGAATTGGTGATTAAAAATCATCAATCCCGTCCAACGGGATCTGCCCCTTTACCTGAAGTAAATAACACGTTATTCCAGCAGAATGTACGTGGAAGAGGGCATAGAGGTGGACGAGGCCAAGGTCGATACCGTGGACGAGGTCGAAGTCACGGGAACTTTCGTCCTTACAACAACTCTGGTCACCGGAAGTGGCAATCTGAACAGAGCAAAAGAAAGGCACCACAGGGAGGGAAAATGAATAATACATGCCATAATTGTGGAATGGAAGGACACTGGGCACGTAATTGTCATATCCCAAAACATCTTGTTGATTTATACCAATCATCTCAGAAGTCAAAAGGAAAAACAGTGGAAACAAATTTCGCCAACAATAATCTAGATGATTCCCCGATAGTTACAACTGGAGGAATAAATATTAATGGTCCGAATGAAACCAATGAAACTCCCATGTGGGAAGCTGAAGATTAGTTTCATAAAATTACTATAATATTGTGTATTATCTTGTTTAAGCTATGTAGTGTGTTATGTTTTTCTATCGAATAAAAGTGTGTTTCTTTATTATGCACAGAATGATTCCTGAGGATATATGCATTGCTGATTGTGGCACAACTCATACGATTTTACAGAGCCGGAAATATTTTAGCCTTCTAACCAAAACCGAAGCACAAGTTGGGACCATATCTGGTGTTTCTAATATAATTGAGGGTTTTGGAAAAGCTAGTTTTATCTTACCTAATGGTACACAATTACGTATTCCAAATGCTTTATTTTCTAGTAAGTCCACTAGAAATCTTCTTAGTTTTAAGGATATTCGACTTAACGGTTTTCACATCGAAACCACTTCCGAGGCTGGTAAAGAATATCTTCTTATCACTTCAGCTAATTCTAGCAACAAGAAAATCTTAGAAAGATTTCTCTCACTTTCTTCAGGATTATATATGATGAAAATTAGAGCCATTGAGTCACACAATGTCATTGCTTCGAAACTAGTAGACCCAAAATCATTTACACTTTGGCATGAAAGATTAGGTCATCCTGGTGTCTCTATGATGCGTCGCATTATAGAGAATTCTACTGGACATCCTCTAAGAGATCTTAAAGTTCTTTCAAACAATGACCTTCCTTGCTCAGCATGTTCTTTAGGAAAATTGATTACTCGACCATCTCCTACTAAAGTTCAGATTGAGAATCCAAATTTTCTTGAAAGAATCCAAGGGGACATATGTGGGCCTATCCACCCATCTTCTGGTCCATTTAGGTACTTCATGGTATTAATTGATGCCTCAACTAGATGGTCTCATGTTTGTCTTCTCTCAACTCGTAATGATGCTTTTGCAAAATTACTTGCCCAGATAATCAAACTGCGAGCTCAATTCCCAGATCATCACATTAAGTCAATTCGTTTAGATAATGCCGGCGAGTTCACATCTGCAACTTTTGTTGACTATTGAATGTCTGTAGGTATCTCAGTTGAACACCCAGTTCCTCATGTACATACACAAAATGGATTAGCCGAGTCCTTTATCAAAAGACTTCAACTTATTGCAAGACCACTGTTGTTGAAATCAAAATTACCTACATCCATTTGGGGTCATGCAATACTTCACGCTGCCAATATTATTAGGATTAGACCAACTGCCTATAACAAACATTCTCCACTACAATTAGTACTTGGTCAAATTCCTAATATCTCTCACTTCAAAATTTTTGGAAGTGCTGTATATGTGCCGATTGCTCCACCACAGAGATCGAAGATGGGAGCTCAAAGAAGAATAGGTATCTACGTTGGTTTTGATTCGACATCTATAATTAGATATCATGAACCACTAACTGGAGATTTATTTACCGCGAGATATGCAGATTGTCATTTTGACGAATTAGTGTTTCCTCCTTTAGGGGGAGATAAATATTCGAATAAGGCTAATCCTGACATTACATGGAATGCATCGGGATTACATTTTCTAGATCCACGTACCGGTCAATGTGAAATTGAAGTTAAAAGGATTATTCATATGCAAAATATAGCAAATCAAATGCCTGACGCATTTAACGATTCTAGAAAAATTATAAAATCTCATATACCTGCAGTAAATACTCCAGCTAGAATAGATGTACCAATTCAAAAATTAAATACAAAAGGGTTGGTTACGGAATCAAATCCGTGCTTGAAGGGTGGTAGACCGGTCGGTGCAAAAGATGTTGCACCACGAAAACGAAAAACAAAGAAAAATGCCCCTGAAGTGGCACATGCTCCAGAAGTAGCAAATACCCCTGAAGTGGTATTATCTCCTGAAGAGATTCTAGTCCCTAAAGATGAGGAATTGAGTAATCATGAAATTTCAATAAATTATGTGCATGACATGAAATTATGGGATCGAAGTAAAGTCATAATTGATGATGTATTTGTGTATTCTACGGCATTGGATGTCGATATAAATTCTGATCCTGAACCACAAAGTGTGGATGAATGCCGTCGAAGAAAAGACTAGCTAAAATGGAAAGACTCAATACAAACAGAATTAAATTCATTGCGAAAAAGAGAAGTATTTGGACCTGTTGTCCAAATGATAAGATATATTTTTATATACATTTTATATAATTTTATTCCCACATTTAATTGCATTTTGCATTGATTTGGATATTTATTTAATTAATTTTGATGTTTTATTTCAGGAGACAAGAATTTCTAAGTTTGGAAGAATTTGAGCTTAAAGAGCTATTTTGGAGCTAAAAAAGGAAGAAAAATGGGCCCGATTGCATATCATCAAGAGACCGTAGATTAAACCTGGGCGAGCAATGAGGAAATAAGAATTGTCACAAAAATATGGAAAGTGATATATTCTTAAAGCAGGAATCCCGGTTGGAATTAATATAATTTTTGTTAAACGAAAGGAGTCCGGTTCCAGGTCCTCAATTGACCGCAGCTTAGGACTTAAGGATTTATTTATATTAATAAATATTTAATTCATTTAGAAAATTATATTTATAAATATCTAATAATATTAGATATTTATTTTTATAATTTCTGAATTTAATTAATTATTTATTAATTAAAGATTATAAGCTGTGCGGATTAAAAAGCTTTTCTACGGAGCCCATCCAAATTATAACAAAATAAGTCCATTCGGTTGTTGGTGTTGAATTATAAAAGGTGGAAGATTTTATTTGATATGGTGGGCAGAATTTAGTAAATAAAAGCGGTGCAGCAAAGTTTGAAAAGAAAAAAACAGCATCTTGGAAAATTTTCATACAAAAACTGAAGTCCTATAAAAGGACTTGGATTGGTTCATTCAGGGACGACATCTTTAGGGGGGATTAGAAAAGGAGATAGACAAAAACACACTGCATACACTTTACATCTTTCAAAACATCACTTTTTTGTATTCATTCCATTCGGCAAGTGTAGTTTGAGAGGAGCTAGGGGCTTGGTTTTCTTCTCTTTTATGTACGCTTTCTTCAGCTTAATTCTTCGTTAATGTGAGGTATTTTCTATTTTCTCTTGTTTATTAAATATATATTTTAGATGGATTGTTATATAATTTTAGTTGTTCTTAATTTTTATATTAATGAGTAGTTTGTTCTAGGGCATAAAGGGAAGCCATGTTTGCATGATAATTCTGGCATGATTTTCATAGTGGTTTGATTGATTATGGTAAATTCTAATCGATTATGTTTTGATATTTAATTTGTGTTATCGGCCAATATCACGAATTAATTATATGCAAATAGGGGTAATGATCGAGAGATTTTACTCACTAGAGGCACACATACGGTTAGCGGAATTGAATTTTAGTGCGAGAGCATAATTGGATTTCCGAGAGCGTTAATACTTGAGAGAGATTAACACATGTTCTAATTACCCGATTAATTAAATTACTAAAAGTGATTATATGTGTAAGCACGTTTCGGGAATGTTGATACTTGAGAGAGATTAACAAACCCTAAATTTTGATGACCATTTTGATCGCTTTAGCTTAGAAGCCGGATATTATGTAAACATGGTGGACCTAATTGCCCTAGATTTTAAATTCATTGTTGATCCCTTAATTAATTAGTTAAATTAATATAAATAATTAGTTAGTAAATATTTTCATAATTATATATTTTTGTCCCGGAAACAATTGAATTAAAATCGATAAAACCTGCCTCCCTGTGAACGAACTTAAAAATATACACATCAAATTTGGCGCCGCTGCCGGGGAGGCAAAAATTGTCGATTTTAAATTAATTGTTTCATATAGTTTAGATTTTATTTTGTTCAGTGTAAAAAAAAAAAAAAATTAACAAAAATATTAGTTTTGTAAAATTGCAGTTTTTATTTTCCTGTCTTTATTTTTGTTAATTCGTACTCCAATATTCTAGCCTCCTCTGTTTTCTCAAATCAAACCCAGCTGCAAAAACCCTCAGTCCTCTCCAGCTCCACAACACCCTACCACCGCGTCTTTTTCTCTGTTCACCTTTCATCAATCCTCCTTTCTCCGTCCACAGAACAGCCTCCATCACTCCGACCTCCCACCATTCTCCAGCCTTCCACCACAACTCCGTCCGCGCCTTCAACCATCGCCAATCTCATCCCCTTCCCCGTTCACAACATCCACCACCAACATCTCTCATTCTCTATTCTTTCCCTCAAAACCCAGTTCCTTTACATCAACACCGTCTCTCTCTCCCACCTCCATCTTCTTTCCTCCATCAACATCCATCCGCTACTCCACCATTCTCCAGCCTTTCACCATTCCTCCGCATAAACAGCGTCTCCACCGCGCCACTCCGACTCCTACAAAACACATCTCTCTATTCTCGTTAAATCGAACCACTACAACCCAGCTACAATCCCTCCCCCCCCACGAAAAACCACCACAAACACCACCCATTTCTTCTCTTTAGTTCGAACCATTAACCCCTTCCGCTTTTCTTCGTTTTACCTCGTTTTGAGTCGAGTTTGTGATCGAGTTGCCGCTGTTGTTTGCTGTTTTATTTGCGTGTATAACCGAGGTTTGCAGCGAGTTGGGTAGTCGAATGTGCTGAAATTTCTGAGTTACTGGATTTCTGAGTTCGCGACACCGAGTTGACTGAGTTGTTGAATTGCTGTAGCTGCTGTGTTCCGTTTGTGTTTTTGGAGTCTTCGGTTTTAATTGCCGAGTTCTGTGATTGTTTGTCGAGTTTATAAGTTGCTGTGCAGGCTCCGGTTTATGGTCTTGCGTCGATTGTGATACCGAGTTTCGTTTGAATTGAGTTTGCTGCGAGTCGAGTTTTCGAATTGTTGGTTAATTGTTTAGCAATGATGTTGGTTTCGTTTTGAGCTCGTATTTGGTTTGTTACGCGGTTTAGTGTGTAGTGTTGTGATGTCCAAGTTCATAGTTCTGGGTTTCTAGTTCGCGAGTTCCGTGAGTTCGAAGTTTTATTTCGTTTTGTATTGCAAGAGAGATTCATTGTTGCAAGATTGTCAAGTACCCAGTAAATATTGCCTGCGTTGCGTTTTGATTCTGTTTTGTGCTGAGCTGTTAGCGAGTTGAACCAAGAATCGTGTTCTGATTTCGGTATTTATATGCTGAAAATTCGTGTCTGAGTTATATTGATTGTGAAGTCTGAGTTTGTTGCCGAGTCCTTGTTGTGTCGAGTCGGAGAAATGCTGAGTTTGTCGTATTGTTTTAACTTACAGTCTGTGCTTAATCAAGTCTGAGTTTATAATGTTGGAGTCATTGTTTAGTAGATGGGTTGTTAATTCGCTCTTTTTTTTTTTTTCGTTGTGGCTGCTGCGTCTTTAGCTTATGTTCTAATTGAATGGTTTGTTTGGAATAAAGCTTTTGGTTCGATTTTGAGTTTAGAATAAATTTTAGTATTAATTTGAATTCAGGATTTTTAAAAATAATTTTAGAATAATTTAGATTTGGATTAATAATTTTTATCTTTTAGGAATTAATTAGTAAAAAAAAAAAAACCAAAATTCTCATTAAAAAAAAGTACATATTTTAGATTTTGTTTAATTTGTTAAATTTTGTGTGACATTTTTAGTTCGTCTTTGTATCCTTCGTCTCATTGGAACTTTAGTTCCAATTGAGACTGGTTTTACTGCGTTTCTTGGCTTTGTAGTGTGTTTACAGGTCTGCAATGGATGAAGTTGATACTTTTGCATATCTTTCTTTCCGAGTAGAGGCATATACTCGAGAAATTGCCTCGTGGAAGACTGCAGAGCCCACTACATGTCCGATGAGTACAAATGAGATGTCACAAGTGGCCCCTGAAACTTACACTGGTTGTGAAGTTTGTGGAATTTATGGTCACTTTGGTTTCGAATGCTCTTACAATGTCTATAATTCTCAGAGTGCTCAGTTGGAACAAATGAATTCTTTTGAAGAAGGATATGGGTACAATCAGTATTCAAACACTTCTGATCAAGAATGCGTGAATCAACCAGATTTCTACTACCAGGACAATGGTGCTCAAAATTTTTCATATCATAATCAGCAACAGTTTGAGCAACAATATTATCAGTCACATGAGCAGCCGCCACAACAAGAATATCAATATCCTCATCTACAAAAAGATCTACATGTTTCTCAACCCAGCGTAGATATGCAAACTGATCAGACAAATGAGATGTGGGATATCTTGAATAAAATGCTAAAGCGTTTTGAAGAATTAGAAACTCAAAGTTTGGCGATTGAATCTCAAATTGCACTGTTGGCTAACTCTTCTACTACAGGGCAGCTCGACTATTTACCATCATCATCTATCCGATCCGAAGAGGACCTGACCGCTATCAATCTCACAAGCGATCAGGAATATGATAGTTTCTCCATGTATGTTGATGATGAGGCCATTGATAAAGAGAAGGAGCATGCCACCGATGACGAGATCAATGATGTTGCTGCTACCGAGAACAATGTGACTGATGATGAGGCTACAAAGGAAAGCAATACAGAGATGGTTGTTGTTTCTCTTCCGCAACCTGTGCCTAAGCTACCATGTATTGATAAATTTGCTCTCGATCTAGCCTCTACTTACAAGGCTTCTTTGCTCAAGAACACTTATTTCAAGGTTGATATGATAACAAATATTGTCCAAGATGATATTTCTCAAATTCTGGTTGAGGATCCATACAAAGTGGCTCTTACGTGTCAAGCCCAAGAAGCGGGAGAAAATGGAAGTGTCTACTTAATCAAAGATGCGATAAGCCAAGATGTTCGAATGGCTCATGTGGAAGTGATGAGTGAAGAAAAGCCACCACCAGAGCCTCCACCTTATGTCAAGGGAGTTCGATACTTTCGTGGTGTCGAATTCTATCGTTGTTTCATCACAAAGTTTTCCAAAACTGCAGAAGCACTTAATCAATTATTGCTTATTGATGTCATATTTTATTTTATTAATGCTTGTTTGGAAAGTTTGTGCAGGATTAAAACAATTGTTGATGCTCGTGGTGGTCCCGTGCAACAAGTTTTTGAGCTTTTTGGAGTGGCACTCCATGCTTCGACATTCAGTGCCTCGACACTTCATGCTTATGCATTAGGGGAGTATTTTTTACTTTCCTTTGTATTTCTTACTTTTCCTTTATATATTTGTTCATTGAGGACAATGAACCACTTAAGTGTGGGGATGAGTTCTCGATGATTAAAAAATCCCAAAAAATCAGAAAATTAGAAAATTGATTGCCTCGTCTCATAGTGTGTTAACAAGGATAGGTACACATCTTGTAAGCTTATTTTGCATGATTATTTGACATGTCATATCTCTAGAAAATCATTTGCTACTTGATGATTCCTTGTTTGTACTTGCGAAAATTTCAAAACTTGAGATACATCATTGTCAATTTTAGTGAGTACTGAAGCATGCTTTCACCTTGTGAGATTATTGAGCCTAATTTGTGATTGGTACATTTTATATCAATCAAATTTTATTGTGGTGTGTTGTTCATCATTTGGCATGTTGCTCTAGAACTTGCTTTAAACCATTTTGAGATTACATGATATCTGTATGCATAAAAATGATAAAGGCACTAGGATTAACCGTATTTATCCAAACAGTACCCTTGAATCATTTATCCCTAGTGAACCCCTTTGAGCTTTATATCCGTTATTTTTGTATCACCAATCTAAATTCTTGAGCCTACTTGTTTATTCTTCTCTTGATTGACTAGTAGAGCATTTTGATTCATTTGAGGGTTGGTGAGTGCATAGTGTGGGAATTTCTTTGTTAAAGTGTGAAAATTGGGTGGGAATATTGTAAAAAAAAAAAGAAAAGAAAAGAAAAGAAAAAAATAGAATAAAAGGTCAAGTGGAATTGTGTTCATTGGTTTGTGCAATATGAAAATGGAAAAGTACATGGCAATATGTGCTTGGGATTTAATGCTTGTGAGAGTCTGATCACCTTTTACATGATCGAAATTTCATGTTGAGTGCTTAAATTAGAAATGAACATTGTGCTCTATTAGTTTGTCGAGTTAGCCACTTGTTAGCCTTTTTTCTTGATTCCCTACCCTTCACCTAAGCCACGTTACAACCTTTAACAAAGACCTTTTGATTTGTGCATGCATGTATACAAAGTAGTGGAGATTTGGTGGACAACCAAGCATATGGTAGCACATGACTTAATTGATTGAACTTGAGCGAATACACTTCACCTATACACATGTGTGATTTGAGAGTCTTGTGAGCTTCATTTATATCCATAGCATGTTGCTCACTGAATGCGGCATTGATATATATTTCATGATCTTTTGTCTATCTAGACTGTGTGCTTACTTGGATAGTCTTGTACATATGATGTGTAAGTGAACAGACTTTCAATATTGTGCAATTGAGGTTTACTGGTGTGGAGTACTATGATAGGTTGCATACTTGAGACTTGGCAGAAAAAAAATTGGATTTTGTGGGTAAATTCACTATAAACCCTCACGAGACAAAACTCGTCCTACTAGGGCTGCCTAGGGGTTTAACGGCTTGTTGCATGTGCTAAATGCAATCGTGTCATCTACGAAAGTGATGTTAGGATTTAGTTTTTATTTCGCTTATTTGCCCGAGGACGTGCAAATGCTTAGTGTGGGGATATTTGATAAGATATATTTTTATATACATTTTATATAATTTTATTCCCACATTTAATTGCATTTTGCATTGATTTGGATATTTATTTAATTAATTTTGATGTTTTATTTCAGGAGACAAGAATTTCTAAGTTTGGAAGAATTTGAGCTTAAAGAGCTATTTTGGAGCTAAAAAAGGAAGAAAAATGGGCCCGATTGCATATCATCAAGAGACCGTAGATTAAACCTGGGCGAGCAATGAGGAAATAAGAATTGTCACAAAAATATGGAAAGTGATATATTCTTAAAGCAGGAATCCCGGTTGGAATTAATATAATTTTTGTTAAACGAAAGGAGTCCGGTTCCAGGTCCTCAATTGACCGCAGCTTAGGACTTAAGGATTTATTTATATTAATAAATATTTAATTCATTTAGAAAATTATATTTATAAGATATTTATTTTTATAATTTCTGAATTTAATTAATTATTTATTAATTAAAGATTATAAGCTGTGCGGATTAAAAAGCTTTTCTACGGAGCCCATCCAAATTATAACAAAATAAGTCCATTCGGTTGTTGGTGTTGAATTATAAAAGGTGGAAGATTTTATTTGATATGGTGGGCAGAATTTAGTAAATAAAAGCGGTGCAGCAAAGTTTGAAAAGAAAAAAACAGCATCTTGGAAAATTTTCATACAAAAACTGAAGTCCTATAAAAGGACTTGGATTGGTTCATTCAGGGACGACATCTTTAGGGGGGATTAGAAAAGGAGATAGACAAAAACACACTGCATACACTTTACATCTTTCAAAACATCACTTTTTTGTATTCATTCCATTCGGCAAGTGTAGTTTGAGAGGAGCTAGGGGCTTGGTTTTCTTCTCTTTTATGTACGCTTTCTTCAGCTTAATTCTTCGTTAATGTGAGGTATTTTCTATTTTCTCTTGTTTATTAAATATATATTTTAGATGGATTGTTATATAATTTTAGTTGTTCTTAATTTTTATATTAATGAGTAGTTTGTTCTAGGGCATAAAGGGAAGCCATGTTTGCATGATAATTCTGGCATGATTTTCATAGTGGTTTGATTGATTATGGTAAATTCTAATCGATTATGTTTTGATATTTAATTTGTGTTATCGGCCAATATCACGAATTAATTATATGCAAATAGGGGTAATGATCGAGAGATTTTACTCACTAGAGGCACACATACGGTTAGCGGAATTGAATTTTAGTGCGAGAGCATAATTGGATTTCCGAGAGCGTTAATACTTGAGAGAGATTAACACATGTTCTAATTACCCGATTAATTAAATTACTAAAAGTGATTATATGTGTAAGCACGTTTCGGGAATGTTGATACTTGAGAGAGATTAACAAACCCTAAATTTTGATGACCATTTTGATCGCTTTAGCTTAGAAGCCGGATATTATGTAAACATGGTGGACCTAATTGCCCTAGATTTTAAATTCATTGTTGATCCCTTAATTAATTAGTTAAATTAATATAAATAATTAGTTAGTAAATATTTTCATAATTATATATTTTTGTCCCGGAAACAATTGAATTAAAATCGATAAAACCTGCCTCCCTGTGAACGAACTTAAAAATATACACATCACCAAACACCAACTGGTGTAAACCCTGTTGGAAATAAATGGGTATTCATAAGAAAACGAAATGAAAAGAATGAAATAGTGAGATACAAAGCCCGACTTGTGGCTCAAGGGTTTTCTCAAAGACCTGGCATTGATTATCAAGAGACATACTCACCAGTAATGGATGGAATTACTTTTCGTTTCATTTTAGGTATGGCATCAAATGAAAAATTGGAAACACGTCTTATGGACGTCGTTACTGCATACCTATATGGTTCACTTGATAGTGAAATTTTTATGAAAATCCCAGAAGGGTTGAAAATGGATGAATTTAAGAAACCTCGTCATATATATTCCATTAAACTTCAACGATCATTGTATGGGCTGAAACAATCTGGTCGTATGTGGTATAACAGACTTAGTCGTTATTTACAAAAGAATGGGTATATTAATAATCCGATTTGTTGCGTTTTTATCAAGAAATCACAATCTGGTTTTGTGATCATTGCTGTATATGTGGATGATTTAAATCTTGTAGGAACAACTACAGAGGTTGATGATGCTGTCATATATCTAAAGACAGAATTCGAGATGAAAGATCTTGGAAAGACAAAATATTGTCTTGGTATACAAGTCGAGCATTTGTCATCGGGAATTTTCCTCCACCAATCCACGTATACGGAAAAAGTTTTGAGCAGATTTTACATGGATAAATCTCATCCTTTGACCACTCCAATGGTGGTTAGATCTTTAGAACCTGATAAAGATCCATTTCGACCAAGAGAAGATGATGAGGATGTTCTTGGTCCTGAAGTTCCATATCTTTGTGCAATTGGTGCACTAATGTATCTTGCGAATAATACAAGGCCGGATATTGCGTTTGCTGTGAATTTATTGGCCAGGTTTAGCTCTGCTCCAATGGACAGACATTGGAATGGGATCAAACATATATTCCGTTATCTTCGTGGAACAGTTGATTTTGGGTTATTCTTCCCGAAAAACTCGACATCTCAGTTGATTGGATATGCAGACGCTGGATATTTGTCAGATCCTCATTTTGGCAAATCACAAACTGGATATGTATTTACATATTGCGGTACAGCCATTTCTTGGAAATCCACAAAGCAAACTATAGTGGCAACCTCATCAAATCACTCAGAACTAATTGCAATTCATGAAGCCAGTAGAGAATGTGTTTGGTTGCGGTCTATCATCAAGAACATTCAAGAATCATGTGGATTACCAGACATCACGAGAAATCCCACTGTTATGTTTGAAGATAACACTGCATGTATTGATCAACTCAAGGAAGGATATATCAAAGGAGACAGAACGAAGCATATTTCACCAAAATTCTTCTACACTCATGAACTTCAAAAGAATGGTGAAATTGATGTACAACAAATTCGGTCATGTGACAATCCTGCAGACTTATTCACAAAATCATTACCGAATTCAACATTCGGGAAACTACGACATAACATTGGAATGCATCGACTCAAGGATATGTTGCAACAAAACTTCAGTGAATGATTGATTTCTTCCAAGGGGAGATTGTACTCTTTTTCCTTCATCAAAGTTTTTATGCCACTGGGTTTTTCTTTGATAAGGTTTTAACGAGGCAATCTATGAACCGTACTAAATGAAAATCAAAGGGGAGTGTTGTAAAACGTGATTATCATGATTGCCATTTTAGTCAAATATGGCTAGCACTTCATTTACTATAAATACCTTGCATGTGTAAATGAAGTTCTTGCACCGAGCTATTTTATTTCTATGCTCTTGTTTCCTTTCTCTTATTCTTCCTATATTATTATTATAGCTATCATATTATAATATAAATAACATTTTATGAGGTGGGGTGTTAAAAATTATGTTTTGGATACGCATTTTCAATTTTGGTATTCTAATATGCATTTTCAATTTGGGTATTACTGGATCCTATCGAAACAAAACAAAAAATAAAATTAAAAAATAGTGATACGCATGTTGTAAATGCGTATCAGGTCCAGATACGCATTTTCAAAATACGTATTTGACCCTGACACGCATTTATAACAAGTGTATCACTATTTTTTTTAATTTTCTTTTTGGTTTTATTCCTACGGGGTCCACTTATACCCAAATTCAAAATGCGTATTAGGATACCCAAATTGAAAATGCGTATTCAAAACGTTATTTTTCACACCCTACTTCAAAAGACGTTATTTTCATCATTTTTATCCAAAAAAAATGTTATTTTTAACTTGTTTTTCTTTATACTGAGGCTCAAAATAAAGATATTCATAAAGTATGATATATCTATATTTTTTTTTCATTTATCCTTTTTCTGACGTGGTTCTAAAAAGCGCAAGGCAGATTTAGAAGAGATTATCAATTAATCGGTTAAGTGATGATTAATTAAAAAAAATGGCTATCAAAATTACTAATTGAATGTATTTAAACGTTAAAGTTGAAATAAAAATATTCTAATTTTGTTATCAAATACAACATATGAATTTCCTTTGTATAAATTATATTTTTGGGCTTTTTTCATTAATACTCCAAGTTTAGAATTTTTTTGCAAAATTATATTTTTAAAAAAAATAATTTGCAAAAATATTGTTTGCAACCAGATGCAGCCAAATCAACCAAATGCAATTGCTTGCAACGCAGTCATATAGATGCAACGTTGCATGTAGTTGCAGATCGTATTTTTGCAAATAAGATGGTATTTTTGCAAATATTTTTTTAAAAAAAAAGTTTTTTTGCAAATATTTTGAGAAGATGGTAAAATCTGTAAAAAAAAAATTAGAAAAGGTGGTATTTTTTTTTATCAATATTCTATATTTTGTTAATAAAAGAAAAAGATATTTATAATTTATTTTTAATTTGATCGCTTTTAAAAATTTTGATCGATTAATTCCAACTAAATCCGAATTATTTCACCTAAAGTTTTTCCGATTAATTGCACTTAAACCACCTAGATCCGTCTAAATCTGATTACTTACCAATGTTGGCAAAAAAATTTTTTTCGATCGATTTTCATAAAAAAATAGAAATTTTTGCATCACTTAGAGCACCTCCAACAATATTGGTTAAGTTGATTGGATAAATTTCAAAAAAGTAATAGTTGGCTAAAATTTACTGAACCTTTAAGGTGTTTTGCTCTCATGGAAATTGCCTATAATGGTTGGTACATTTGAAAAAAGGTATTATTATTATTATTATTATTATTATTATTATTATTATTATTATCAATTTTTTTTGTTATGGGAAGAAAACGGGAGAGAATTGACATGGCATTTACTATAAATTTGTAGAATTTCAACAAATATGATCAATATTGAAAAAATAAAGAGGATTGGCTAAAGTTTTAGACAAGGGGAATGCCCCATTGGAGTGATGAATTTTTAACACATTATGTATAATTTTCAATTTTAGTAAGTTTTTTAAAATTTTAGCTAAGGAATTTACTCCATTGAAGATGCTCTTATTACTTAGATATCGATAAATTTATATAGACCCGTTTTTCTTGTACTACTTCTTCATAATGGAATTGCTAGACCTTATACAAGCATAAAATAAGAAAATGCATTTTGTATTTATAAATTTACCTTTTTAAAATTGTATTGAAAAATGCACTAATATCAGTTAAAGTGTTTGAGAACACCCTCAAGTACATCATTCTCACATGTAAATATATTTTTTATAAGAATTTATGCTCATATTAATTATTTTATGTAAATGAATATTATTTGTTATTGTTTAGTAGTCTATGACAAAGATTAAGAAAATTAAAATTGGAACAAATTGAAAATAACGTGTTTAAAAGAAATTTGAATTTAACATCGGACTACCTGCAGTGGCGGAGCCAGAACTTGTATACATTGGGGGTACTATATAAATTTCAACTAAACATGTAAAATATATGACATACCATAGAAATATTACAAGTTTCCACGGCGAGTTTTCATATTTTGAAATCGCTGGAGAATGAGTTCATTATCAATACAATCGAAAATTTCTTTTTCAATATAAATATTTAAACTATCATTTAACCACTAATCTCCAATACGATTTTGTAGCTTGGTCTTCACGATATGCATTCCCGAAAATACTTTTTCCACGATTAGCCACTGGCAAAATCAACGATAATGTTAACAATTTGTAGACCAAAGGATATACTCTGTCCCTCCCTAATTCAACCATATTTTTTGCAAGAGTGCTAATCCCTTTCAAATTAGAAAATTCAATACTTGAATGCATGTCAATTATATATATAATTCTGAAGTTGATCGTCAAGGCCTATAAGCTCAGTTAGAGAGAAGTCTTTTGGATAACACCCACCAAGTTGAATTAATTTTTGTTTATCAAAAGCAACATACAGATCATCCGGACACAAACAAGAAATGCAGAGTAGTAATGTCGTATTCACCTCATCAAAACCACTGTTTAACTCTTGAAGTTGCATATCAATTATAAAATAAAAAACCTCCACAAGATAGTGATGTAAGTTTGTTGTCACATATGATTTGCGTCGAGATCTACCTCGAGGTATGAATATAGAATTCATGTAAAGAACATCAATAGCTGACTCTCACAGAAAGAAAACACTTCATTAATAAAAGAGTTCCACCCATTATCCCTCATCTCTTGTAATCTGAGTTCACAGACTTTTACCAATACAATGGCATTAGCAATATCCTGGTCTTTGCATTGTAGAAATTTTGATAATTCATTAGAAATTCCAAAAATAGTTTTAATCAAGTGTAGAGTAAACACAAAGCCATATGATTGCATAATCAGAAGCAAATTAGTTGCTTGTTCATAATTAGATACATCTTCGACCATAATTTCCAAGACTTCAGTGGTGGATGAAAACAAATTAAGTAAACATAATAAAGTATCGTAATGCGAACTCCATCGGGTATCTCCATCGCTTGAGATTAGTACTCTGATTCAGACCACGACCGCTTGTAATCTCTTCATTTTGTAATGCTTGGGCAATGCAGGCAATTTGTTTTTCTTGTAGGATGTTAGATCGTTTAGCGATTGCCCCAATAACATTCTTTATGCTACCAACTGTAGAAAAAAAAAACTCCATAACATGGACATGTTTCTTGGCTACACCAACTAAAGCTAGTTGATGTGCAAAGTAGTGAATGTAATAAGCGCTAGAATTCTCATTTAAAATAAGTGTCTTTAAACTGTTGTATTTTCCTTGCATATTACTCGCCATGTCGTAACCTTGTCCCCTTAATCTAGTCATGGTCAACCCATATCTCGAAAATAATCCATCAGTAGCAACCTTAAGTGACAAAGTAGTGGTACTGGGCACATGCTCTAGACCAACAAATCGTTCAATTACGTAACCATTTTTGTCAACATAACGTAAGACAACTACCATCTGCTCCTTCATTGAGATATCGCGAGACTCGTCTACTAGAATTGAGAATAAAGAATTCCCAATATTTTTTACAATCACATTAATTGTTTCAATTGCAATTGCATTGACAATGTCTTTCTGAATCTCAGGCGATACCAATTTAGCATTCTCAGGAGCATTATGCAAAGTGACATCTTTTATTTTTTCTTTCAAGCAACCCATAAACTTTAAAAGTTTTAAAAGTTACCTTGGTTAGTTGAATCAGTGGATTCATCGTGACCACGAAAATGAAGTCCTTGTCTTAGGAGAAATCGAATAGCATTAGCCGATAACTCCAAACGAAAATGATATTTAGCTTGATCTTCACTAGACTGTTTGTTAAAAAATTTTGCTTTATGCTGATTTTGGTTCAACTAAGCAATTGACTTACGCCAATGTGCACTATCAAGCCCACCAATATATTTCCCAAATCTGTCACTTTTTCCCAATTTGAGTAGCCTTTACAAGCAAAAGCATCATCCTCCCCAACAAATTCTTTAAACAAATAACAACATAAGCAATATGCTGCATCATTATCAATGTTGTACTCTAACCAACTTGAATGATCTTTAAACCACCTTCGATTAAATCTTCTACATTTTTTCCCAAATTTTGTTAGTTAGCGGGAACTTCTGGTTGTTCGCTAACTTCGGTTGACAAGGACCTCGTAGCATGTATCTTCTCCTTACTTCATCTTGAATATTAACATTATAATCTGAGATTAGAATTCAAAGTCCAGGATTGTATTCAAGTTTGGCTAAATTGATTTCTTCGCTTTTAGCAAGAGTTCTTCTTAAATCTAAATTATCTCTTTCACAAGAAATTTCATCTGTTGGGACAGACACCAATGGGACTGGTCGGACTGCTACTGTTGGGATAGATACTTGTACTTCAACTGATTCTAACTTCCTTTTATAAAACCTCTCCATCTCTGTTTTACATATAAATAGGCTGATCTACGCAAGTAAACAAGAATATAACATACAATTAAATAGTAACTTACAAGCAAATCCTAAACATTATTTGTCAGTAAATCAATTCTACTCACATTACATAAACAGAATAATCGAAACTGTTGTGCCCAAAATCTCCATGGGCTAGATTTAGGCTCATTAAGCTATAGGGTTCGATCCATACGAGCCAGAAGATAGATCCAGTACGAGTTGTGAAGGTCAGATAGAAGAAATGACTAAGGAAGTATGAGTATCAGGAGGTTCCCAATGATCAGGAAGCTGAGCTGAGCACTAGAAGACCAGGTTCCTCCTAGCGGAAGAGTTCAAGTTCGCATAACAACAGCCATAGAGATGACGAGAGCATGTGAAGAGCTATCCAGTCTAACCAATTTGTTATTTGTGCAGGTACTGATGCCTAAAGGGAGGTCCCTAAGTGATATGTCCCGAAATAAGGAGGTTCCTAAGATATAGGCTCCTAAGATATAGGCTCCTAAGATATAGGTTCCTGAGTACCAGGTTCCTACGAGTTGCCAACAGAAGGTTCTAGAAGCCATCTAGAACAGATAAACGAATTAATATTGGAGTATAATTCTAGGGCGCAGATGATCCTAGAATATCTCTGATCAATGAGGGAATTATAGTAGGGTACGAACTTGAGTTCTATTCTACTTAGCCAACTAGTTCGTGGAAGGCTCTAAAGGAACCTGAGTCCTACACGAACTAGGTGACCGAATACAGCTGTTCCAGCAAGAGACAGAATCACATTAGAACTACGTGAGCTTGATCCCTATATATACAAGGGTACGTAGGCACCTCAGGGGGAAGACGCATTAAGTTCTCTGATTTTCTCTAAAGGCACTTGAGATTATTGGAGACACCCTCGTGCACAGCTCAACCCCCACAAACACAACCCAAACCTTTCACAGGACAGTTGATCGCTAGCCTATACAACTACCTGTAAACCTCTCAAAGGTTGTTACAAAATCCACTCATCAACATTGGCGCTAGAAGGAGGGGATAGTTAACATCTTAAGAGTGGAAAAGATGTCAGGCAACTCTGATAGCGAAGCAACCCGTTCTGAGCGACAGATTCACGATGGGAACAAATCTCCTCACAAAGCACCGAAGGTTACCAAAGCAACTATGATGGAAATCTTAAAGACTGTGGGAGAACGGTTGTCGACTTTGGAGCAGGCTTCAAGCAAAAAGAAGAAAAAGAAGGCAAAGAAAGGCAAGAAGTCGAAGGTTACTCCGAAACAGTTGAACTTTGAGGAAGAAGAATCTGAGGATGGTGAGGAGGTTCCAGAAGATGGTGAAGAACCAAAGCAGAATAATGGTGATGAAGAACTAGAGAATCCTGAGAAGAGTAAAACTGTTAGCAAGGGCCGTACAGGGTCCAAGGGAAAGAAGAAGACCAAGACTGGAGGTTCCTCACAGAAAAAGAAGAAAGATAAAGACCCATCTGTTGAGATAATTGAAGAAGAAAACACAGATTCAGATGAGGATACTGAAGAATCAAGCACTGCAGAGTCGCAAGAGGAGGAAGGAACGAGCAAAAAGACAAAGGCGGAAGCTACTGGGGAGGTGACAACAGAAGATATCAAGAAAATTTTGGCTCAGCTCAAGGATGAAAAGAATCTTGCTGTGAACCCTATTACTGCTTCTCCTTTCACCAAGAGGGTTCGAAAGTCGGCTCTGCCTAGGTCTTACAAGCCTTCGAATGAGTTGAAATTCGATGGAACTACTGACCCCATTGAATACCTCAGTCGTTTCGACACAGAGATGGATGTCTATCAAGTGAAGGAAGCCACCAGATGCAGGTTACTGGCTACAACTCCACAGGGTGGAGCCCATCAATGGTTCAAGAGGTTACCTACCGATTCGATTGGTTCTTGGGTGAGTATGGGAAAGCTCTTCGTCTCTCAATTCAGAGCTTCCGTTGCATTCGCACCACCTACCAATACCTTAGCCAACATCAAGCAAAGACCTAGTGAGACATTGACGGAATACTTCAAGAGGTTCAATGCAGAGGTTCCGAAGGTTAGGAAAGCATCTGAGGAAACCATAAAGAATTTTTTAATTGCTGGAGTCAAAGGAGGCTCAGACTTTTGGAAAGCACTTCAAGGAAAAGAACCAGAGACGTTGGCAGATTTTTATGCCCAGGCAGAACCTTTTCGTCTTGTGGAGGAATCTCTGGCCGAGTTAAAGAAGGATCTAGATTTCGTAAGGCAAAGTGGAAGCAAGAGGTCAAGACCAAGAAGCCCCAATGGTCGTGATAGTAAAAAGGTGGTTAGTCGTACATCCCAGGTAAAGCCTGAAGCGGTGAATCCTACTAGACCTGTCATGAGTCAGGTCCCGCCACCAGCTTCCTATAACAACAACAAACATGAGAGACCTGTCTATGAAACTTTCACCCCTTTGGTAGCTCCAATCGATCACATTTACGCGGTGAATGAGAAGTCCTCGTGGTTTAAGAAGCCTTTCAGAACTGGTCCCCCAGGGAATAAGAATGAGCGTCCATACTGTGACTTCCATGATAACAATGGGCATAATACTGCAGACTGTCGTCACCTCAGGGACCTAATCGAAACTCTAATCAGACAAGGGCAGTTAAGTGAATGGGTGGCTCAAGAAGGCAAAAAGTATAGAGATGAGAAGACTCAGAAGACACAGACACAGGAACCTGTTGTGATGGAAGGACCACCTAAGGCTGGGTGCATACGCACAATTATAGGAGGTCCCCACATTGGAGGAAGTAGCAGGAGCGCCATGGAGAGATATACCCGTGAAGCTAAAGAACGTCCTTTGACCAGTGTTTATAATCTGTCACAGAGGTCTCCAAAGCTATTTGAAGGAGAGGATGTAGATATTACTTTCACTGAAGAAGATGCTTCTTGGGTGCACCATCCCCATACCGATGCTTTAGTGGTCGAGGCAGGAATCGGGTCTTATGAGGTTCATCGAGTGCTAGTTGATAATGGAAGCTCTGTAAACCTGTTATCTTACTCAGCTTTCAAGAAGATGCATTTTCTGGATAAAGACTTAACTCCAACAAAGGATACCTTGTACGGATTTACTAATAATCAGGTTCCTATCAAAGGTAAGATTCGTTTACCAGTAACTCTAGGTAACAAACCATGTTGCATTACACAGCTGGCAGAATTCATCGTTATAGAGGAGAATATGAACTACAATGCTATTCTGGGAAGACCCGTCTTGAAAGAGATGAGGGTGATAACCTCCATTTACCATCTAACTATGAAGTTCCCAACACCAAATGGAATTGGTGTAGTTCGAGGATGCCAGTATGAGTCTAGAGAGTGCTACACCAAAGCTTTGCAACATGCTGCTAAGGCTGCTAAATTGCCTGAACCCAGGGACGAGGTTCCTGATGATTTTCCAGGAAAGAACCCAGACAAAATAACGCTCGACCTGCGTAGTCCGCCCTTGGAAGGTTTTGTGCCAGCATCCTGTAGAGCTATAAGAATTGAAGAGATCATAGAAGAGGAACCTCATGCTGAGATTCCAGTTTTTCGGGGACCAGATACCCCTTACCTGCTGTTAGAAAGTGCACCCCCAACGGACAAGGATGGTGATGTGTGTATGGCAGAAGGATTGGATGAAGAAAAATCCTGAAAATTGAAACATAATGGAAGCAGTGAAGACAGTCAGCCAGCATCAAAGAGAAGGAATGTCATGCACGAAGTTCAGGAACCATCTACAGTCCAGGAACCTCAAGAGGACTCAACCACAGAGATGGAGGTAGACTTAGATCCTCGAATGCCAGAAACCATGGTCAAGGCTGGACCAGCTGGTGAAACTTTGGATGTGAAGATGAATGACAAAGATGGTACAAAAGTGTTAAAGATTGGAGCTCAACTCGACCCAGCCTTAAAGGAATCTCTCATTACCTTTTTGGGCAAGAACCTGGATGTGTTCGCATGGTGTCACGCAGATATGGAAGGGATAGATCCAAAGGTCATGTGTCACAAGTTGAATATTGATCCAGAAAAGAAAGGAGTGAGACAGAAGCGAAGACCAGTTAGTGGAGAAAGAGCTCAAGCATTGAAAGAAGAGGTCGACAGGTTATTGGATGCAGGATTGGTTAAAGAATCTTTCTACCCAGTATGGTTGGCAAACCCTGTTTTGGTAAGGAAACCTAATGGGAAATAGAGAACCTGTGTGGACTTCACAGATCTCAACAAAGCATGCCCGAAGGACAGTTTCCCACTGCCACGGATTGATTAGCTAGTGGATGCAACAGCTGGACATGCCCTCCTCAGCTTCATGGATGCATATTCAGGTTACAATCAAATCCCTATGTATGAACCTGATCAAGAGCATACTTCTTTTATTACAGATAGAGGTCTTTATTGCTATGTATGCATGCCATTTGGATTGGTTAATGCTGGAGCCACATACCAACGGTTAGTGAATATGATGTTTAAAGACCAAATTGGCCATACTATGGAAGTATATGTGGATGATATGCTAGTCAAATCCAAGGAAGCTGTTGACCATGTAAAACACTTAGAAGAAATGTTCGGAATCTTGCAAAAGTACAGAATGAAGCTGAACCCTAAAAAATGTGTGTTCGGAGTTGAATCAGGAAAGTTTCTGGGTTTTATGGTGAATCACAGAGGTATCGAAGCCAACCCAGTCAAGATTAAAGAATTGATTGATATGAGGTCACCAAGGACTATGAGAGAGGTTCAGTCCCTCACAGGGAGAGTTGCAGCCTTGAATAGATTCATCTCGAAGTCCACTGATAAGTGTCAGGAGTTCTTTAAAGCTATAAAGAAAGGAAGCAAATTCGAGTGGACAGCAGAATGTGAGATAGCGTTTGGAAAGTTAAAGGAGCATTTGGGGAGCCCCCATTGTTAGCCAAACCTGTGGATGGAGAAACATTGATACTTTACTTGGCCGTATCAGAGTATTCCATTAATGCAGTTGTGGTTCGAGAAGAGAATGGACAACAGAGCCCAGTCTACTATGTTAGTAAAAGGTTACTTGATGCAGAAACGAGGTATACAGGAATGGAGAAGCTGGTTTTCGCATTGATTCTAGCTTCCAGGAAGCTGCGACCTTACTTCCAAGCTCACAAGATTGAGGTAAGAACCTCATATCCACTTAAGCAAGTGATGCATAGGCCAGAAACTTCTGGGAGAATGTTAAAGTGGGCTGTGGAGTTGGGACAGTTCGACATAGAATACAAGCCAAAGACAGCAATAAAAGCTCAAGCTCTAGCAGATTTCTTAATCGAGTTTCCACCTCATGTGGAGGTTACTGGCCAGGAGGGGCCAAAAGAGGTGGTGGAAGAACAGATAGAGAATGACAACTGTGCACCCTGGTGGACACTGTATGTAGATGGAGCTGCTAACAGTGGTGGAGCAGGTACAGGCATAGAGCTAATTAGTCCAGAGGGACACCAACTCTATAGTTCGATTCATTTTGCTTTTAGAGCCACAAACAATGATGCAGAGTATGAGGCATTGATTGCAGGTCTCAAGCTAGCCTTGGAGATGAAAGTTGAGAATATTAGAGTGTTCAGTGATTCGATGTTAGTAGTTTGGCAGATTCATGGTGGTTTTCAGGCGAGAGGTCCACGAACAGACTTGTATTTGAGGTACTCCCAGGAGTTGATCGCGAGGTTCAAAGAGGTGAAGCTAGATCAAATACCTCGAGGAAAAAATACAAATGCAGATGCATTAGCCAAGCTAGGATCTCAGAGAGAATCCACATTATTGGGGGTAATCCCACTTCAGATTCAGGAGCAACCTAGTGTTTTCAAAGAAGAAGTGATGGACATCGAGTTTCCAGTTGAAGATTCCTGGATGACCCCAATACATCGTTACCTGGACAAAGGGGAGCTACCTCCCAGTTAAGATGATGCCAGAAAGCTGAGGTATCATGCAGCCAAGTATGTAATCTATGATGGAGTTATGTATAGACGAGGATTCAATCAACCTTTGCTCAAGTGTGTAGCTGGAGAACAATGCAAGTATATCCTCGAGGAGATTCATGAAGGAGTATGTGGAAATCACTCGGGGGGTAATTCTTTAGCCATGAAGGTCCTTCGACAATGATATTATTGGCCAACCATCAAAGCAGATGCTACCAAATTCGTACAGGCATGCAGTAATTGTCAGAGGTTTGTAAATTTTGATAGTCGTCCTGTAGCACCTATCAAACAGATTGTTAGTCCTTGGCCATTCGCCGTTTGGGGGATAGACCTCATTGGAGAACTCTCGAAAGGAAAAGGAGGAGTGAAATATGCAGTGGTTGCAGTTGATTACTTCACAAAGTGGACAGAAGCAGAACCACTTGCTAAGATTACAGCATCAAAATTGACTGAGTTCGTGTTTCGAGCCATTGTATGCATGTTTGGCATTCCGCATAAGCTGATTTCTGACAACGGGAAGCAGTTTGATAGTAGAGAGCTTAGAGGGTTGTGTGAGCAGTTTGGAATTCAGAAGGCATTTTCAGCAGTGTACTATCCACAGAGTAATGGACAGACTGAAGCGGTGAATAAGACTATCAAGCATACTTTGAAGATGAGGCTTGAAGATAAGAAAGGAAGCTGGCCAGAGGAGCTTCCTGGAGTCTTGTGGTCGTATAACACCACGCCTAGAACTACAACAAGTGAGTCTCCCTTTACTCTCGCTTATGGTTGTGAAGCTATGGTACCTGTGGAAGTTGGAACAGGTTCCCTAAGAAGAAAGTATTTTGACCCCGAGAACAATGAGGTCAATCATAGACTGTATTTGGACATGGTCGAAGAGTTGATAGCAGATTCGCAAGTGAAGTTAGCAGCATATCAACAGAGAGTTCGAAGGTATTACAACAAAAAGGTGAAGGCAAGACCTTTTAAAGTTGGAGACCTAGTTCTGAGAAAAGTCATGCCAAATACCAGGGTTCTGGCACATGGAGCTTTTGGAGCAAATTAGGAGGGACCTTACCAGATAAAGTCAGCCATTTGGGAAGGAACCTACCACTTGATGGATATGGATGGGAACCTCATTCCGAGAGCTTGGAATGCAGAACATCTCAAGAAGTATTATCAGTAATTCTTTTATGTGTTTTTCTTAGGAAAAGTAAGGCTCTTTCAGCCCAAGAATAAAGGCAGCTTATTAGTTATAGCTGACCAGCATTTTGATTTCAGTATTTGATTATGCATGTACTTGGGGGGTACTTGATGTGAACCTCCCTACTTGCAAGACGATTTCTTTTTAAAGTATTGAGCGATAGATAGCTCTACGTTGGATATTTTAAATGTATTCTTTGCAGCTATAACTCCTTAATAGTTCTTTTACGTAACAATAATTACCCAAAAGAACTGGGGGGTAGTATTCCTACTTAGACAGTATTGTGCATGATATGATTTGATATTTCATATGCCAATTTGAAACTTTTTAAGTGCTTGCTTTAGTACTTGTATTGTATTTGCAGGTTACCTAGGCTAACAGGTTCCTGTAGCATTGTATTGTATTTGCAGGTCACCTTGACTTACAGGTCCCTGTAGCATTGAAAGTATGAGCAAAGTATGAATATGATTCGACAAAGTATGCAAATTGAGAATGACTGACTTGAACCAAAGCCTCGGGTAGCTTCCTGAGCACATTTGATCGAAAAGCCTCAGCTGACTGAGTAAAGTTTTTAGTTGAAAGCCTCAGGTAGTTTCCTGAGCATGAATTGAAAGCCTCAAGTTCCTTGAGCACGTGATTCTAAAGTCCTGACAAAAGGCACCTAAAGGAACTTGTGTGGAGCCTAGACCGGCACACTTGTTCTTAAAGAGAAGCTTAATAAGCTCTCCCTCATGTGGAACCGCCTTTGGCACATGGGAAGAAGGGATAAAATCCTTAGAATTTACCTTCATAAAATGTCTAGCCTGACACATGAAGAAGAGGAATCTGTGTGGACTCCCAGAACGGCGCACAGGTTCCTAGAATCGCCTCGAGGCACAAAAAGGAACCAACATGCCTCGAGGCATGTTGGGACCTAGAGAATAGGACTGGGAACCAAGCAGGTTACCTTTCCAAGAGAAAAAAGGAACCAACATGCCTCGAGGCATGTTGGGACCTAGAGATTAGGATTGGGAGCCAAGCAGGCAACCTTTCCAAGAGTTGACCCGAATCGAACGAAAGAAATTATACTAACGTTAACTAGCTTCTGTTTTATGTTTGTTTTGCAGGGTTAGTAATCGTTAGCGGCTTATTCGTGAGGAATTTGATTCTATTATTCAGCAGCAATAAGTTAGGAAGTTGTTAAAGGAAGCAATAGTGTGGATTATGATGACGAACACAGGTTTCGCAGTGTAAATAGAGACATCCCCAATTTACAAGTAAGCTGTATTTTGTTGCATTTATCCTGAGGAAAAATAAGTGGAAGTATACTTGTGTTCTATTTCTTACAATGGGTTAGCCCGCGTAAGCTTGAATACATGAGTATGGAAGCTGAGTTATTCTCTAGACAGCCTACTGGTGAAGTATTTTACGAACTATTAAGGGAGAGTGCGTAGTATTTGGCTAAGGCACAAGTAAAACTTAGCATGAACAGATATGTAAGTGAGAATAAGAGATGTAGCAAAGGGGAACATTCATCATTAAAGGCCACAGTTATGGGTACGACGACCCGAGAAAACCAACATAAAAGTTAAGGCACGAAGGCCATAAGAAACCAGTATTAAAAAGTACATCTTGCGAGGCACTATGAGGGGCCCGCGACCTCAAGGAAAGTTATCAAAAGTTTATGTAATTTATAAAGCTTCAAGCGGTAGGTACTTTGGCAAATTCTTCGACAGCTGGAAGAGGTGTTGGAAGGACAGACTGAGCAGCTTCAGGGGCAGAAACCTCTGCATCCTCAAGGTTGAAACCAAGAGACCTCTCAACCGTTGGTACGGGAGGTACAGAGACTTGTGGGGCTGTAGCTTTCTTCTCGAAATCTTTGATCATTCCCACCACGTCTTCACCCAGGAGGGACCAGTCTAGATTGGGCATCTTCTCCCATGTGGAGCGTATGTAATCATTAATACCTTCATCATAGCCCTCGTCATATCTGGCCTTCTCCTTGGCGAGCATGGATGACTTCACAACCTCAGCAGCAGCATTCAAGGTGTCCACCTGAGCTTCCAGTTCATTGGTTCTTTCCAGCATCGACAGTTTCTCGTCCTTAAGGACCTTGACTTGACCTTGAAGTTCGACTTTCTCATTTCTTAAAGAGGTCTCCATAGTCTTTGCCTTTCTGACAGCAGCAGTGGCAATGTTCGCTCTATCCTCACTAGCAGCTAGCTCCGCTTTGAGTTTGCGAATCTCTTCTTGAAGTTGGAGGTCATATTGGGTCTTTACAGCAAACTCGTCACAATATCTGAGGGCAAAGAAAGCAGATTGAGCAGTAGCAAACCTCATGGCGTGCATGGCTTCAGCAGAGCTCATTTTACTCCAGGCAGCTATTGTCTCTGTAGGAACATGGGTGTCAATCATGTCCTTGAACAGGTTTGAGGATGGATCAGGGTCAGTTTTCACTGCTTTGCTTTTCTTTGACGAGCGAGTCTGGGGAGTCACTGAGAGGTTGAGAGTTGATTGGGCAAACTTCCTCTTTGAAGAACCAGAATGAGTAGTTTGGGAAGCAGGAGTGCCAGGAACTTGATTAATAGGAGTTGCATTCAGCGGAACCTCCTTAGTTTCAGTCTTGAAAATCTCATCCACGTTCTTGGACCTTTTGATAAATGATGGGGCTTTGGGAGCCATGTCTGCAAAAGAAAATACAAGAAAATATTAGAGATTTATATATAGAGTAAGCAGGTGAAAGTGCAGAAGTATAATAATAGAAAAGAGGGCATAATAGCAAGGAAATTCGTACCAGAGGTTGAGGGAATAAAACCTAGGGTAGATAAGTTATCAGGGGTCAACAGAATCATGCAATCTCTTATGGCCGAATAGTGCTTCAAAGCCTCTTCAGCTCTCATTAAACAAGCTCCAGTAAGAACAGTCTGTTTTGGAATTAAGGGGCGGCAATTGAATTCAAAGCGAGTAGAAGGGCAATCAAAGTAGTAAAGGAACTGCTCTTGCCATTGGTCAAAGTTTTGCTTAATACCTTTTATACATTGGCCTTGATGACTAGGCCAGACAGTCAGATAGAAACAACTGGAACCCTTCCCAGTGTCCTTCAATCTGAAGAAGTACCCTAATTCAGGTGCAGATAGTGGGGTTGTGAACAAGCCAGTGTACAGAATGTAGGTACTGATGGCTAACCTATATGAGTTAGGTGTCAATTGGAGAGGGGCCAAGCCATAGAAGTCAAGAACCTCTCTCAGGAATGGATGTAGAGGGAAGTATACGCCAACTTTGAAGAAGGCAGTAGAGGTTACAACGTTTGGAATACCTCGATCAGGTATTTTAGTATCGAATTTGTGAGCTTTCTCACCAGGTTTAGGGATAACAATGGAGCAGTTTGGGCGAGGACATTCCTCATACAGTTTTTCTAACCTAGTCAGAGTCATAAGGGAATCTATTTTCTCGCAGAAAGGTACGATTTCTTGTTTATACAACTCTCTCTTAACGGACACCTCGTTATCAAAATTAGGATCTGGGATCAAGCTATGATCAGGCTTAGACACTTCTTCTCCGTCAGAGGGCCAATCATCCCCCAAATCCACAAAGGTAGGAGCAGGAGGATTTGTAGAGGGTAAGGTCGAAGGTTTGAGGAGGATATTTCCAGGTTCGTCAACATCTGGAATAACAACCCTAGACCTAGTTCTTTCCCCTATTGGCATGATAGAAGGGTGAATTGAAGATAAGTGGTCAGAGTGTGTAGAATCAGAGGACATCTGCAAAAGACAGACGGAGAAAAGTCAGGTTTTGAGTCTTCTAAAAGAGAAATTGTGGCTCTAAAGTTCTTGGACAGACATAACTATGAGACACAGGGTAGTTAGCGAATTACACAGAAGCTACGCACCATTAAAAGCGACACATATTGACTACAGTATGAGTCAAAAACATGGGTGTACAGAATGTGAATAAACAATATCGAGTCCCGAAGGAACCAGGGTTACAAGACTGTAAATCGATGACCAAACGAACAAGGTGTGGTGAACAAATCGTATGAGAAGCATGGAATGTGAAAAATAGAAACGAAAAAAAAAACATCAGCATGCAAGACACAAAAGTGCAGATAATACGAAATGAAGTCAAGATTATGAAAGAGCAGAAAGAAAGTAAGTCATACCTTAACTAGAAGAAAGCGGCGACGGAGAGTTTGAATTGAGTTGGTGACCGTCGGACTTCTTCTTCTCTATCTCTCTAAGGGTTTTGGAAGATATTTGGTAAAGGTAAAAACTAGACCCGGAGCCAGAAGTGTGTTTATATAATCAGGACAGCTCCGTACACGAGTCAGAGCCTTAGTGGAGCGGTAAAACGAAGAGGTATGCGCGTGAGAGGCGTGTTGAACCTTGGGAACTCGCGCATTAACTGCAGCTTTGGTAAGTGATAAGGTTAATTCGAATTTTGAATTATCTCTTGTTACCAACCATTATCCCCACTCTTAAATTATTAAATTTAAAGAGACGTGGAGTTGAGTGACAAGTTAGATTCCCTGGGGAGCTAAATGTAAGCATCGAGTTGATTACGAGAGCTGAAGCAAGAAGAAGAAAATAATGAGATAAAAGGTTCCCTGGTATAAAGGAAGCTTACTCAAGATTATATTAAGCTGAAAATATTTTATGTCCTGTTTCCTACGCCGAGTTAGCTCATGAAGGCTTGGATATAAAATGTTAAAGCGATGTATTATTACTAGAATGGTTTAGTATTGAACCTTTGATCGTAGAATTAGAATAGGTTCCTTTCACATTACATGATTTCAAGGAACCGGGGGGTACTTGTTGTGCCCAAAATCTCCATGGGCTAGATTTAGGCTCATTAAGCTATAGGGTTCGATCCATACGAGCCAGAAGATAGATCCAGTACGAGTTGTAAAGGTCAGATAGAAGAAATGACTAAGGAAGTATGAGTATCAGGAGGTTCCCAATGATCAGGAAGCTGAGCTGAGCACTAGAAGACCAGGTTCCTCCTAGCGGAAGAGTTCGAGTTCGCATAACAACAGCCATAGAGATGACGAGAGCATGTGAAGAGCTATCCAGTCTAACCAGTTTGTTATTTGTGCAGGTACTGATGCCTAAAGGGAGGTCCCTAAGTGATATGTCCCGAAATAAGGAGGTTCCTAAGATATAGGCTCCTAAGATATAGGTTCCTGAGTACCAGGTTCCTAGGAGTTACCAACAGAAGGTTCTAGAAGCCATCTAGAACAGATAAACGAATTAATATTGGAGTATAATTCTAGGGCGCAGATGATCCTAGAATATCTCTGATCAATGAGGGAATTATAGTAGGGTACGAACTCGAGTTCTATTCTACTTAGCCAACTAGTTCGTGGAAGGCTCTAAAGGAACCTGAGTCCTACACGAACTAGGTGACCGAATACAGCTGTTCCAGCAAGAGACAGAATCACATTAGAACTACGTGAGCTTGATCCCTATATATACAAGGGTACGTAGGCACCTCAGGGGGAAGACGCATTAAGTTCTCTGATTTTCTCTAAAGGCACTTGAGATTATTGGAGACACCCTCGAGCACAGCTCAACCCCCACAAACACAACCCAAACCTTTCACAGGATAGTTGATCGCTAGCCTATACAACTACCCGTAAACCTCTCAAAGGTTGTTACAAAATCCACTCATCAACAGAAACCAATATATATATATATATATATGAAGATGAGTAAAGAATAATCGAAACCAAAAGATACAAAATTACCTTAGAATAAATACAAAAGAAGTACTCAAATGTTTAAGTCTTTAAGAGATGAAGGTGATCGAGTAAGGCTTAGTCAGAAAAGGGGGAACACAATCTAGGTTTTATGTATTACCAGATGCCTTAAAAAACTGATCGGGTAGTAGATAGATAGTAAATTATGTGAAAAGTAAGTGGGACCCACATAAAATTATTTTTTTCCCAAAGTCTGTGGGGCACGTGTCCCCCCGGGAACCCCACGTGCCACCGCCACTGACTACCTTTCAACACCGAATATTATTGGGAGAATTTCATATAGTAGTTTGCAAGTTGCTAGTATGAATGAAATTCTAGTGGCGATCGTTTAGTGGAGGAATGTGGTTGTTAGATGACTATGAATGAACTTCTTTAATGACACCTCAAAAAAATTCAAATACTCTTATATTCTTGATAATTCGACAATAATTATCATAAAAGCTGCCAACGTATCCTATTTGCGGAAGGTTTATTCTTAATATGCGCGGAAGGTTTTTCTGCCTTATTAAGGCAAGCAGAAACTAGAAAATATATTATGGGATTGAAAATAGCAAGAAACGCGCCTTCAATAAGCCATCTATTCTTCATAGATGACAGTTTACTTTTTATAAAGGAATCAACAAGATCACTACAGTCTATCCAACATATCTTTTCTCTCTATGCAGAATGTTCAGGACAGAGGATTAATTTCACAAAATCTTTCTTGTTATTCTCCCCGAATACAACAGAAGAGGTCCGTGAAGCTTTCATGAATTCCCTAAATATGCAATCAACTGATGCTATTGAAACATACTTAAGTTTACCAATGGCGGGTGGTAAAAATACGAAAGCTTTATTCAGACCAATAAAGGATAGAATATGGGTAAAGCTACATTCATGGAAACCCAATCTCTTCACAAGTAGGTAAGGAAATTCTATTAAAAGCTGTAATCCAAGCAATGCCAACATATTATATGTCCTGTTTCAGGATACCAAAAGGACAATGCCAAGAAATAGAGAAAATGCTGGCTCGTTTTTGGTGGGGATCTTTTCACTCGAGATGAAAAATTCACTGGAAAGCATGGGAGAAGTTAAGTATTCCAAAAAGTGAGGGGGGGTTAGGTTTCAGAAAATTTGCTCAATACAACCAAGCACTGCTAGCTAACTAAACATGGAGAATACTAATTAATCCAAATTCTCTAATCTCGCAAGTTTTACAAGCTAGGTACTTTTCGAATTCTAAATTTTTGGAATCCAGAGAAGGAAGTTGTCCATCACTGACATGGAGAAGTATTTGTTGGGGTAAAAGTCTTTTAAAGAATGGACTAAGAAGGCAGATAGGTAATGGACAGAATACTCTGGCATATAAAGATTCTTGGATACCGAGGCCACCATCCTTTCTATCAATAACGCAAGGATTGAATGATGATTTGAAAGTTTACGAACTCATTCAAGAACCAGGAAAGTGGAATGAAGAAGTAATTCAACAATGTTTTTTTAGTCCGGATGCTAAGCTCATTCTAACATTACCTCTCAGTCCTTTTGATCATGTAGACTCATGGTTTTGGCATTATAATAAGAATGGATACTACTCGGTAAGAAGCGGATACAACCTAGCTAGTAGTATTGATAGATTTGGCCTATCTTCATCATCTGATGTACTTTCACAATGGTGGAAAGCCTTTTGAGCAATCAAAATTCCACGGAAAATCCTGATGTTCGGGTGGAGAGGTTTTCATTAGGGCTGTAAACGAACCGAGCCGAGCCGAGCTTTGACCGAAACGAGCCGAGCTTTGACCTTAACGAACCGGGCCGAGCTTTGATCTTAACGAACCGAGCTGATTTCTTAACGAACCGATCCGAGCTTTGACCGAACCAAGCCGAACTCGAGTTGTTCACAAACAACCTCGATCCGAGCTCGAGCTGTTCGTGAACAATTAATTTGGTTGGAGATCTTAGTAAATCGCTACTATTCTAACTAGTACTAGTAACTAGTGCTTTGTCACGGATTGTTGTTTCTATTTTTAAAAAATATTTCTCGACGATCCAACCGTACGGATGTCAAGATATATCTAATTTAGTGATATTCCCAAATTTTCAAAAAATAAAAAATTAATTTGGTTGGGGAGATCTTAGTAGATGACTACTATTCTAACTAATACTAGTAACTAGTGCTTTTTCACGAATTGTTGTTTCTATTTTTTAAAAAGTATTTCTCAACGATCCAACCGTATGGATGTCAAGATATATCTAATTTAGTGATATTCCCAAATTTTCAAAAAACAAAAATTAATTTGGTTGGAGATAAAAAAATAAAAAGTAAAAATTTCGATTTTTTTCGAGTTTTAACGAGCCGAGCTCGAGCCGGACACCCTAAAGCTCGGCTCGAGCTCGTTAAGATTAACGAACAAAAATCTTGTTCAAGCTCGACTCGAGCTCTTAACGAGCTCGAGCCGAATCGAGCTCTTATCGAGCCGAGCTCGAGCTGTTCGTTAAAAGCTCTATTCGTTTACAGCTCTAGTTTTCATGATATTTTACCAACAACTAAAGGATTATATCGTAGGAATGTAGCTACAAATAATAATTGTCCATTATGTGGATTTAGTGAAGATTCGGATGGTCATGCAATTTTTTGGTGCCTATTTTCACAAGAGTTGTGGACGCTTCTTGAATATCCTTTTTTGGTGGGTAATAAAGAAGAAATCTCTTTTAAAGGTGTATTATTATATGCTACAAAACTCTTAGAGAAAGAACCCTTTGCTAAAATGTTAATTGCTACATGGGGTTTATGGACGGAACGAAACAATAAAACACACGATCAACAACCCAGGATACCACAATAGTTAAAAGTATGGTTATCTTCTTTCTATGATGACATAAAGAAGACACAAGACCCAGAAAGTACAAAACCCCATGGAAATGAATTAGCTCGAGGGGGTCAATCTAAACTTGAGATTAATGATCTAGCTCTGTTTGTGGATGCGGCACTATCTACGAATAAGAAGATGGTAGGAAGGAATATGAGCTACTATATTAACAATAGATAAGAAGGTAAAGCAGCACTTTCAAAACCATTAAAGGGAAGCTTATCAGTTTTTCACGCAGAAGCACTAGAACTACTTGTGGGAATACAGTGGGCCAAAACCATTAGGTTGCTAGTAAAGAGGATCTCTTCTGATTCTTTGTCGTTAGTTCAGGCATTGAATAACACACATGAGTATCGTAATTGATAGGTACCCGCTGTAAGCTTATAGCAGGGACCCGCTGACCGCTGCCAAACCAACACCATAACAGTACTTGCAATTTACACACGTGTCGTTATATATTATCTTTACTAAAATTACTCAACTTGACAACAAATATCATTACAAAAATACTTGTGCAAAATATCTTGGTATCTTGCTCACTAAGGCAGGGGACCATAAAGGTAGTCAAGGGAACACAAGGACGTTCAACTGTAGCAAAAATGGCTGTGGTAGAATCGAGGTATGTCAGGAGGGGACACCAATCACTGTTCCAATAGTGGCTCACTGTAGCTTTAACGGCATAACAAGTGGGCAACCAAGTGGGTAAACAGTGATTGGAAGACCCAACCTATAAATACCCCCATTCTACACATAAGGTAACACACAATTTTTTAGCAACACAAACTTATTACTCATTCTCTCCCTTCACACAGATACATTCTTACCCGTTCAATTATTATTATTATTCTGAATACTGATTCTCACACCGGAGGTGCTTGACGGCCACCACCCCCGGGCAAGCATTATTTTGCAGATACCCAAACTCAGGTGAAGCATCCCCGGAACTGTAATACCCCTAACTTTAGTAAAGCTACAGTGATCACATGAATAGTAAATTTCGAGGATTTAGAGAAATGGTATATAAGTAATCCATAATGGAAACGGAAAATGAATAAACAGAAACCATATTAGTGTTGTACATTGAAAATAAGTGACTCGAAATGACGATAGATTCCAGAAATTCCTGAATATGGATTTTGAGGATTTTGATTTCGAATAAGCTTTTATTGGATATTAAGGAGCATGGAAATATTAAAGGAATCATATATTGAGGAATTATAAGATTTAGGTTAAACCAAGGGATTAATAAGATAAGAGAATACCAAGGGAAATTGGATTTGTAAATGATTTCGAAAACCACAGAGATAATGAGGTACATTCGAAACGAACCACAATTAGACGAGTATGGGAACAGAGCAACCAAGATTAGTAATATAACATTACCCTTTACCAAGATTACTAGCATTATACTTAGAAAAGCAAAGCAAAAGAGATTATGAGATCATCAATGTTACATCATCTTCCACTAATTATGTTTAAGGGCCAAAGTAGTCATTTCACCTAAGGATTAATCTAAACTCTTCCATAAACATCTATAATACTCTAGAATTATCAAGAGGATGAGATAAGAACAAGCAAACACAAAAATCTCTTCTTTTTCCCCTCACCATTCCATTCGGCCAAAACAGGAATATCCCAGTAAAACGAGCATAACTTCTTCGTTTCTCAGCCAAATATTGCGTTCTATAGCTTTTTAGAAAGCCCATGAGATAAGCTACAAGTCGTATTTCACAAGCTTTTTCCATAAAATCAAGGTAAGGGGGTCGTTTTTCATGTTCTTTCAGCTGATGAATAGTAACTCCGAATTGTTAACTTTGTTTTCATGGTTCCTTTAGTTGATTCAAGCTATATTGAGGTTGTTTAAGGAGTACCCAAGGTTTATTAAGTGATGTTGAAGCTACAAGGAAGGTATATTACTTGAGACACTAACTTGAATTATGAGTTTATGGTTGATTATGCTTAGTTTAGAAGTTAAGTGATATAAACCATGAAATCTTGATTATATAGTTGTGGATATGTGTTTTGATTTAATATGAAAGGAGTATGTGCTTGTAACCATGGTTGGTAAGATGACCACATGGTGTAGGTGATGGTGTATAAGGTGGATGATGAATTTGGAGGAGTAATACTTTGGAAAGTATGAAAGTACAGCAGTTATAATGTCCGATTTTCGTTAGACTAAGAAACTGCCCTGTTTTGGAGCAACAGGTGCATACGGTAGGTTCCTGTTTAGAACACCAAGTGACCATGATGAGATAGAGCTTGGTTCATAGATCGTTTTGATATAAAGTGCGTTAAAATCTGATGAACGGTTTAGGAGAAAAGTCAGTTTTAGTGAAAGACGTTCGAAAACCGAGAAACCGTAATTGTGTTAACTTTGAGGCTATAGTTACCATACCTATACGTTTTTAAATGTTATGAAATTTTGGGATATGGTATTAGTGTGGTCAAAGAGGCATTACCAGTTGGCCTTGTGGTAAAATTCGAAATCCATATTTTCTGAGAATTTTTACAGTTAAGTGTGGTCGTTAGGGGAAATGGTGAAAACCCCTGAAACTTCGATTTAGTTTATAAATGATTAAGTTCTTGAACCTTTGGGGTAATAGTGATATGTTAAACATATATTAAAGTGTCAAGGGTATTGTTATACAAGGGTAAGGTGAGTAAGAGATATGGTATTCTAACGACGGTCCTTTTTGTGTTATAGAAACATCGGGAGAGCCACGAGCCATACTGCCAGGATACAGAGATCGAGGCAAGATCTTTTCTATCTCTACTTGGAAATTATTTATTTTTAAAGAAATTTGATTTCATGGAATATATACATGTGATGTTATTGTTACTATATTGTTAAGAATTTGTTTTCCGTGATTATTGATATTAAAAGGAGAGGTATATGAGTATGATATGAATATGACTATGGATATGAGTATAAGATGGATATGAATATACATAGAGATGATTGTGAATGAAGTGAACATGCCTTATGATTAAGGGAATATGAAGAAATGGTATTAGTTATTATCTAGAGTTATATGAGGAATGGTATCAGCTGTTATCTAGGGTTATATAATTTATAATATTATTTTAAAAATATTCTTTCTAAATGTTGTGATAGATATTATTGAGTATTATTTAATACTTCTAAAACAAATGGAATACTTTATGTATACAAAAACATATTTGATTTCATTGAATATAGAAGAGATGTCTGAGTCATAACCAAAGTATTATGACATAAATATTTTTAAAGGTGATGATAAATGGAAATGGAAATGATATATGTGAAGGGAAATGTGAATGGAAATATGAATGGAAATGGAAAATGTGAAATGGTATTTGATAATGGAAAAGTGATTTGAAAAGGGGGATTGCAACAATAAGCGTAAGAGGCTGTGTGGTAGTGGCACAGTCCAGCATCCAATATTTATTCCGGCCCAAGAGTGCCGAGGGAGGATGTAGTGGAGAACCTTCCTCCTGGGGGATGGTGGAGAACCTACCTCCGTCTACCGGTAGTAAAAGGGACGGGTACGGAGGACGACTGATCATCGTGCCTCACGTATTCGGCAACAGTGAAAATCCCCAACGTTTTCTTTAAAGGAAAGATTTGGAAAAATGGTTTTCAGATTTCTATACTGAAAACAGAAAAATGATATGAAAAGAAGGAATTGTGTTATAAATGGAAGAGAAACTGATTTTATATTATGGTATAAAATTTCTGTGTAAAAAGGAAATGGAAGGATTATAATGAGAGATATGGTTCAAATTTTGATGTTATTTTGAGATAATATATTGAGAAGAAGTGTGAATTATTATCTGAATACAGAAGAGCAATTGATATTATATTGTTGTACCTTTCTTTTCTTATAATAGAAAGTGGATGATGTATTATTAAATAGGAATGTCATTTTTCTCAAAGTCTATAATTGTTTTTCAGTTATTATATGATATTAGAAGTGAGACTGAGATTATAATATTATATATTTCTTTTCGTACAAAGATAATTGAAAAGTATATGTCTTGAACGGAAATAAAATTTCCTTCCATAATATCTGAAAATTGTTTATTAAAATATATATACATGATGATTATTTTCCTTTGATGTTAGTTGATAGAAATTATCTTGCTGAGCTATTTTAGCTCACTCTTGCTACTTATCTATATACAGCTAGGTATGCCGATTCTATGCAGAACGCCCCGCAAGAGGGTAGGGGGAAGGCGACCTTTTGAGAGTGCGCTAGCATCGATTCCCGAGGTAGCGTAGTGGCAGACGGGTCCTGGGAGCTCTATGTATAATTAAGTGTGTAAGCATGTAAGAAACTTTTGGTTGTTGAAATGCTTCATGTCGAAGTATTATTCAGCAATGTATTTAAGGATGATTCTGGGTTTGTAATAATTGTTAACTCTAAACTTTTGTTATGGTGAATGTTGTTCTCTGAGCATATGACTGGTGTGTATTAATATTTAAATGTGGGGTCTATTGTGAGTTTATTATGCATTTATACTCCAGCCGCCAAAAGAAGAATATTAATAAGTGAAAATTGGTCCGTGATGGCCTGGATTCATGACCCCGGATTTGGGGCTGTCACAGTTTGGTATCAGAGCTTAGAGTCATATTGCTCAGGAACAAGAGTGAGAGTAATATACGCATATAGATATATAGGTAAGGATATAAAATATGAACTCACATCGAGTTCAAGGAGGTTTATCGAACGAAGCGTTTATTCTAAGTCGTGATTATAATTTTATAGATTACTGCTAATAAAGGTTATTATGCCAAAAGTATTAAGTTTATGTAGCACACGAGATCGATATGAGAAAGGGAATACTTGATGTATCAGGAAGTGTACGTTAGATAACCTCGTGAGTAATCCTAGGGTGACCTATAATCTCTTATTCAAAAAAAAAAAAGGGCCTGTATCTTTTCAAAACTTTCTGGTACCTTTGGAATGTATTTCAAAATTTTATTCAATCTACCTTAGTCAAAATATTTCTCTAAGATTATTTTCGAAAGGTGGTATATATCATCATGATTTAAATTTTCCTTTATATTTCTTACTCCAACTAAGAGGAACAATCCTATATGTATACACAAGGACGATCTGTCTGTGTGATTGAAAGTCGGAGGGGATGCCCTCACTTGTGTTACGTACGGGTTCTTCCATCATATTGATTTCCCAAAATATTCTTTTGTTTCGAACAAGAGCTATTTAAAACTCTTAATCTTATAAATTGTTGTGGGACACTTGCTTGTTTCTGGGTCCGTTTCAATTCAAAGTTTCTTGAATTCTATCAATTGTTTCGAATATAGAAGATTTCCTTAATGGATGGAAAAATGGAAGTAAAGTTTAAAGTATACGTGATTATACGAGGAGACTCGAGATTTCAAGGGAAATTTCAATAAGAGATAATTAGAGCTAGAAGCGTTTTGATATAAAAGAGAAAGGAATTTCGTGAGAAGAAATGGGTATATTTGAGGACTAGTGAGATAAAAGAATATGAGGAATTTTAAGGTATAATTGAGATTTACTATTGAGAGTAAGGTGTATTTTGAGGGAAAAGTCAGAATAAGGATAAACAAAGGAAGTGGGGATAAATAATGAAGTTTGTGTATTCTGTCTAAATTCTATCGTATTTTGATATTAAAATGTTGAGATTCAAGGATATTGATGTATATAAGGTGATTGACTTAAATGAAAAGGTTATTGTGCTAAAGGTGATGCGCTTAATTGTTAAAGTTGAGTTGAGAATATTATGGTATATAAATGAGTTAACTAGTGATATAATTGTGTATATGAGAAGGATGTATATAAGAATGATGTATATTATACCCTAAATTTGGGTGATTAATGAAGAATATTGTTATATACAGAATCATGCCGCCTAAGCGTAATAATAGAGCGAATGCAAGGGAAAATGAGAGAGATGAAGTAAGTCGAAATAGACAGAATAAAAATGCTCATAATGAACAAAATCATAAGGAAGAAGAAGATGAATCAACTGAACAATAAGGAAATCAGGGTGGTAACCCCTTTAACCAATTTATGGAACTGTTGAAGCAGAATTTAGCTAATCCACAGAATCCTCAACAATCACATGTTCTCCCCAATCAGGTAGCTAACTCCTTTCGTGCTTTTAAGTCATTAAAACCCCCGGAGTTTGAGGGAACTGTTGACCCAGTAGTAGCCAGAGCATGGCTGAAAGAAATGGAGAAAGCTTTCGAGATACTGAGGATAGAGGAGGATCAGAAAACAATCTTTGCAGCCTATCTCTTAAAGGGAGAGGCAAATTATTGGTGGGAAGCTAAGAAAAACCTAGAAGGAGCGGGAGTAATAACCTGGGAGCGTTTCACTAGGGTGTTTTTAGAAAAGTACTCCCCTAGGTATTTGGAAAACCAAATGGAGATGAAATTTCTGGAATTGAAACAGGATAATCTAATAGTGGCTGAGTATGAAACTAAATTTACTGAACTGTCTAGGTTTGTTCCTGAAATTGTGCGTACTGAAGAGCAAAGCGCGAAAAGGTTCAAACAAGGATTGAAACCATGGCTACGGACGAGAGTGGCACCGTTTGAGTTAACTGAGTATGCTGCGGTAGTTGAAAAGGCATCTATTATTGAAGCTGAAAGTGAACAGACTCAAATAGGTCGAGAGAATAGAAAAAAAAGGAAATTTGGGGGTCAGAAGGGAGGTTCAAGTGAAGGGAGTTACTTTAGCAAGGTTGGTAAAGGACAAAAATCTCCATTTGTGGGAAGGTCAGGGAGTAACAAGGCTGTTAGTGAGACTGTGAATCAGGGTGGGAAGTCCTTAGGAACATTTCAGTCAAACCAATCAAGACCACCATTACCAGAGTGCAATACGTGTGGTAGAAAGCATACAGGAGCGTGTAGACTATTGGGAGTAACTTGTTATAAATGTGGACAGAAGGGGCACTACTCTGACAGGTGCCCAACAATTGATGCGAACCCTAGGAATGACGTCAAGTGTTATCAATGTGGGAAATTAGGACACCTTGCTAGAGATTGCCGTTCTGGTGGGTCATCTGTGCCGGTACAAAGTGTGACTGCTTCAAATAAACCTACTGCCAGAGTGTACAATATGACTTTAGGAGAAGCGCTGAAAAAGCCGGATACAGATGCAGGTGAACATTTTCTTTTAACTTTTTAAGTGTAAATCTTTGGTTAGGAACCAATGTGGTCAATGAATAGTGTAAATAAGTTAACAAAATAGATAAGAATGATCTATCTGAGTTGGAGGTAAGATATGCTGATCCAAAGAGAGAAAGTAATGGTATTTTGGGATAAAACATAGACTTGTTTAGATACGAACAGGAAATATATATTATAGGTAGTATTTTCTTACAATTGTTTCAAGGAATAATGTAGTAGTCAAATTTCTGGAGGATTTTACAGATACAAGATATAATAAGATCGAAGTGTTCATCTTTTATGTCATGATAGAGATCAAAATACAGATAAACCATAGTGAGATACACTACCATTCAGGGGAGGCCAATGTGGTGGCCGATACCCATAGCCAAAAGAGGAATGTTGATGAATGACAAGCAAGTTTATGTTGGTGTATTTTTGCGCAAACAAGATAGAGATACTATGAAGGAAAAAGGATGGAGAAAGTGGTATAGAAGTTAGAAGGTGTGGATGAAAAAGTTATCTATGGACATTTTCAACGTGATTCCGGGACGGAATCCTTTTAAGGGGGGAAGGATGTAATACCCCTAACTTTAGTAAAGCTACAGTGATCACATGAATAGTAAATTTCGAGGATTTAGAGAAATGGTATATAAGTACTCCATAATGGAAACGGAAAATGAATAAACAGAAACCATATTAGTGTTGTACATTGAAAATAAGTGACTCGAAATGACGATAGATTCCAGAAATTCCTGAATATGGATTTTGATTTCGAATAAGCTTTTATTGGATATTAAGGAGCATGGAAATATTAAAGGAATCATATATTGAGGAATTATAAGATTTAGGTTAAACCAAAGGATTAATAAGATAAGAGAATACCAAGGGAAATTGGATTTGTAAATGATTTCGAAAACCACAGAGATAATGAGGTACATTCGAAACGAACCACAATTAGACTAGTATGGGAACAAATCAACCAAGATTAGTAATATAACATTACCCTTTACCAAGATTACTAGCATTATACTTAGAAAAACAAAGCAAAAGAGATTATGAGATCATCAATGTTACATCATCTTCCACTAATTATGTTTAAGGGCCAAAGTAGTCATTTCACCTAAGGATTAATCTAAACTCTTCCATAAACATCTATAATACTCTAGAATTATCAAGAGGATGAGATAAGAACAAGCAAACACAAAAATCTCTTCTTTTTCCCCTCACCATTCCATTCGGCCAAAACAGGAACAGCCCAGTAAAACGAGCATAACTTCTTCGTTTCTCATCCAAATTTTGCGTTCTATAGCTTTTTATAAAGCCCATGAGATAAGATACAAGTCGTATTTCACAAGATTGTTCCAGAAAATCAAGGTAAGGGGGTCGTTTTTCATGTTCTTTCAGCTGATGAATAGTAACTCCGAATTGTTAACTTTGTTTTCATGGTTCCTTTAGTTGATTCAAGCTATATTGAGGTTGTTTAAGGAGTACCCAAGGTTTATTAAGTGATGTTGAAGCTACAAGGAAGGTATATTACTTGAGACCCTAACTTGAATTATGAGTTTATGGTTGATTATGCTTAGTTTAGAAGTTAAGTGATATAAACCATGAAATCTTGATTATATAGTTGTGGATATGTGTTTTGATTTAATATGAAAGGAGTATGTGCTTGTAACCATGGTTGGTAAGATGACCACATGGTGTAGGTGATGGTGTATAAGGTGGATGATGGATTTGGAGGAGTAATACTTTGGAAAGTATGAAAGTACAGCAGTTATAATGTCCGATTTTCGTTAGACTAAGAAACTGCCCTGTTTTGGAGCAACAGGTGCATACGGTAGGTTCCTGTTTAGAACACCAAGTGACCATGATGAGATAGAGCTTGGTTCATAGATCGTTTTGATATAAAGTGCGTTAAAATCTGATGAACGGTTTAGGAGAAAAGTCAGTTTTAGTGAAAGACGTTCGAAAACCGAGAAACCGTAATTGTGTTAACTTTGAGGCTATAGTTACCATACCTATACGTTTTTAAATGTTATGAAATTTTGGGATATGGTATTAGTGTGGTCAAAGAGGCATTACCAGTTGGCCTTGTGGTAAAATTCAAAATCCATATTTTCTGAGAATTTTTACAGTTAAGTGTGGTCGTTAGGGGAAATGGTGAAAACCCCTGAAACTTCGATTTAGTTTATAAATGATTAAGTTCTTGAACCTTTGGGGTAATAGTGATATGTTAAACATATATTAAAGTGTCAAGGGTATTGTTATACAAGGGTAAGGTGAGTAAGAGATATGGTATTCTAACGACGGTCCTTTTTGTGTTATAGAAACATCGGGAGAGCCACGAGCCATACTGTCAGGATACAGAGATCGAGGCAAGATCTTTTCTATCCCTACTTGGAAATTATTTATTTTTAAAGAAATTTGATTTCATGGAATATATACATGTGATGCTATTGTTACTATATTGTTAAGAATTTGTTTTCCGTGATTATTGATATTAAAAGGAGAGGTATGTGAGTATGATATGAATATGCCTATGGATATGAATATACATAGAGATGATTGTGCATGAAGTGAACATGCCTTATGATTAAGGGAATATGAAGAAATGGTATCAGTTATTATCTAGAATTATATGAGGAATGGTATCAGCTGTTATCTAGGGTTATATAATTTATAATATTGTTTTAAAAATATTCTTTCTAAATGTTGTGATAGATATTATTGAGTATTATTTAATACTTCTAAAACAAATGGAATACTTTATGTATACAAAAACATATTTGATTTCATTGAATATAGAAGAGATGTCTGAGTCATAACCAAAGTATTATGACATAAATATTTTAAAGGTGATGATAAATGGAAATGGAAATGATATATGTGAAGGGAAATGTGAATGGAAATGTGAATGGAAATATGAATGGAAATGGAAAATGTGAAATGGTATTTGATAATGGAAAAGTGATTTGAAAAGGGGGATTGCAACAATAAGCGTAAGAGGCTGTGTGGTAGTGGCACAGTCCAGCATCCAATATTTATTCCGGCCCAAGAGTGCCGAGGGAGGATGTAGTGGAGAACCTTCCTCCTGGGGGATGGTGGAGAACCTACCTCCGTCTACCGGTAGTAAAATGGACGGGTACGGAGGACGACTGATCATCGTGCCTCACGTATTCGGCAACAGTGAAAATCCCCAACGTTTTCTTTAAAGGAAAGATTTGGAAAAATGGTTTTCAGATTTCTATACTGAAAACAGAAAAATGATATGAAAAGAAGGAATTGTGTTATAAATGGAAGAGAAACTGATTTTATATTATGGTATAAAATTTCTGTGTAAAAAGGAAATGGAAGGATTATAACGAGAGATATGGTTCAAATTTTGATGTTATTTTGAGATAATATATTGAGAAGAAGTGTGAATTATTATCTGAATACAGAAGAGCAATTGATATTATGTTGTTGTACCTTTCTTTTCTTATAATAGAAAGTGGATGATGTATTATTAAATAGGAATGTCATTTTTCTCAAAGTCTATAATTGTTTTTCAGTTATTATATGATATTAGAAGTGAGACTGAGATTATAATATTATATATTTCTTTTCGTACAAAGATAATTGAAAAGTATATGTCTTGAACGGAAATAAAATTTCCTTCCATAATATCTGAAAATTGTTTATTAAAATATATATACATGTTGATTATTTTCCTTTGATGTTAGGTGATAGAAATTATCTTGCTGAGCTATTTTAGCTCACTCTTGTTACTTATCTATATACAGCTAGGTATGCTGATTCTACGCAGAACGCCCCGCAAGAGGGTAGGGGGAAGGCGACCTTCTGAGAGTGCGCTAGCATCGATTCCCGAGGTAGCGTAGTGGCAGACGGGTCCTGGGAGCTCTATGTATAATTAAGTGTATAAGAATGTAAGAAACTTTTGGTTGTTGAAATGCTTCATGTCGAAGTATTATTCAGCAATGTATTTAAGGATGATTCTGGGTTTGTAATAATTGTTAACTCTAAACTTTTGTTATGGTGAATGTTGTTCTCTGAGCATATGACTAGTGTGTGTTAATATTTAAATATGGGGTCTATTGTGAGTTTATTATGCATTTATACTTCAGCCGCCAAGAGAAGAATATTAATAAGTGAAAATTGGTCCGTGATGGCCTGGATTCATGACCCCGGATTTGGGGCTGTCACAGGAACAGTGCTTAGAACAGTGATCGGAAGCCTCTAATCGGCCGTGAGAATTATTATTTGGCGCTAGAAGGAGGGGGATTTTTCTTAAAGAAAAACCCACCACCTGCTCTACAAACACAGTAGTTACTCAAACACTAAAAACACAATACAAATCAAAACACCCCTAACGTACTAAATGGCCACCATAACACCCCACCCAGATGAACAACAGCTGATAGAAAATGAAGGAAACACAATAGGTATCCCTCCACTAAACCCGCCAATAAACCCAGTAAACCGCTTACAAATAAACCCGCCTCGGGGAGATGATCGAGAGAAAATTCTTAGCCTAAACCTCACAGGTTGCAACCAACAACAAATTGACTTGATCATGCAAATAGCCTCAGCCTTTCCCCTGGCCGGACAAGGGCCACCAACGAAACATGCAAGTTCCCGCATAAACCCACATAACGACCGCGATGAGGTGGACAACCATCCCCGAAGGGCAAACTCTGCCTTCTCCCGCCTAGGCTCATCACAAAATACGAATCATGAAAGGCACATTAGGAGTCACCACCCACCTGAAATGTGGGAACAAAACAGAAAACACAAAGATCTAAGAAAGGTGATTACCGACAAGAAAGCAGCCTATGACTAGGTGGTAGCTGAATATGAAAAACAAAAACACAGAGAACGGTCCCCTGTCTGCTCAAGAGAAACCGAAAGTGCGCAACCAACAAACGCTGAGATGTTGCGAACCATCATGGAACTTAAGAAAAAGATAGAGGGCAATAGCGAACAAGATTTGGGCGGTACACCATTTACGATGAGGCTAGAGGCCGAACCCCGACAAAAAGACATCAAACATCATAGCTTCAATTCTTTCGACGGGCTGGGAGACCCGGAAGAGCATCTTAGTTACTTTGATTAATTGGCTCTTCATTATGAATACAATGATCTGACACGATGTCGTTTCTTCACCGCGACTCTCCGCGGGAACGCCCAAAGATGGTTCTGTAGAATGTCAGCCAGGTCCGTAGATACTTGGCTAGAATTCAAAAAACTGTTCCTAAACAAGTTCAAAGCAAACCAGCAACACGAGGTTCATACCGTGTTCCTCGATACCATCGCACAACGCAATGGAGAAACTTTGCAAAATTACATTGACCGCTTCAAGAAAGCCGTCAACAAGGTTGTTTGTGTTAACGAAACAGAAGCGTTGGTCCATTTGAGAAGAGGCCTTAACCCCTACGAATGCGAAAAGTACGTATGCCGTCTCATGGAAACAAAACCCACCACTCTAGCAAAGGCATATGACTTGGCATCCCAAGCCATCAACGAAACCGAGTCTCTAAAGGTGCTGAAACAATCCAGAGCTCCACCCACCTCAACACCATACTTTCAAAGGGAAAGGTTCACATCTTACCAAAGACAAGCACCTATCTTACATCAAGTACAAACCACTCATGGGCCGTCACCACCCGCCCAAAGAACTTAATCAACAACTCCGGTCAGAGACCGCCTAGGGCCAGCGAGCCCGCAAAGACCAGATAGGCGTCCTGAACCAGAATGGACCAAATTCACGCTCCCAAGAGCAACCATTCTGAGAGAAATCAGGGAAAACCCTTCTATTTGCCGCCAGCCCCAATGCACTCCTCACCCGATGACAGACCGAAAGACAAGCATTGTGATTATCATGAAACACACGGGCATTACATAGACAACTGCTTATCCCTCAAATATTTCCTAGAAAAAAAAGTAAAGGCTGGCAACTTATCTCAGTACTTGCCCAGACAGGTACTTTACCCATCCACCTCTCAAGGACACAATAAAAACATCGTACACACCATTTTTGGCGGACAGGTCTCACCGCCTAGAGAAGAACAATCAGTCTATACAATATCTGAGGGTCCGGAAAACATCATTACATTCACAGACGTGGATTATGAGGGCATTAACCCTAACCACAATGAGGCACTAGTCGTATCTTTGGGCGTCGCCCATAACGAAGTCAAAAGAATCCTTGTTGACAACGGATCCTCCGTTGATATATGTTTCAAACACACCTAGGACAGGATGAAGCTAAACAACGAGAAGTTAGAAACATGTCCCGATGAGACACCTCTTTACGGGTTCAGCCACTACGCCGTCCCAATAGCGGGCATTGCGAGGCTCCCTGTTTATTTTAGGGAATCTCCCAGACAAGTATGTAAAATTATCAAGTTTTATGTCATCAACACTGCATCCTCTTACAATATGATCTTGGGAAGGCCCACACTAAACATGCTAAAAGTGGTTACTTCCACCCCTCACCTCAAAATCAAATTCCCCACTTCAAACGGTATAGGAGAAATCAAAGGGGATTCAGAAAAATCCAAAAGATGCTATGGCATTGCACTCACCTTGGGAAAAATTGAACCTAGCAACATCAACAGAGAAAAGGCACATAAAAGAAAGCAAGCAAAAAGACAAAGGCACGCTGAAAATCAACGTGCGAATAACAAAAAGAGAAAAGAAGTACAGTTCATTGACGGGCACGACCCGCTGACATAAGACCCACCTCGAATAGATGCAAATCTCATGAAATGCCTCAAAAGGAAGGAAAAACCGCCAATAAGCCCTGCAGTACAAACAGAAAAGATAGAAGTTATACCCGGAGACGTAAGCAAAAGCGTAAGTGTGGGAGCGGGTTTGGACTCAATCTTCAAAGATGGCCTCACAGATCTTTTAAGGAAATACGCAGACGTTTTCGCATGGAGTCCAAAGGATATGCCAGGCATAGATGAGTCCGTGGCAATCCACAAGTTAAATGTGGACCTAGACAAAGCACCAAAAATACAAAAAAGAAGGAATTTTGCGCCAGAGCGACAGCAGGCAATTGAGATTGACAAACTCCTGGACGCAGATTTGATTTGCGAAGTCACTTACCCTAAATGGGTTGCAAACATGGTACTAGTGAAAAAAGCTAACGGAAAATGGAGAATATGCGTTGATTACACGGACTTAAACACAGCATGCCCCAAAGGTCCATATCCACTTCCCTCAATAGACCAACTCATCGATGCAACAGCGGGTCATTTGATGTTAAGCTTCATGGATGCTTACTCAGGCTACAACCAAATCAAAATGACCCCAGAAGACAGAGAAAAAACAGCCTTCATTACACACAGGGGGGTGTATTGTTACAAAGTCATGCCATTCGGACTAATCAACGCCGGTGCTACCTTCCAAAAAACCATGAATAAAATCTTCGCCGGACAGTTGGGCCGAAACATGAAAGTATACGTGGATGATCTCATAGTAAAGTTTCTTTTAACGACTTCACACTTGCAAGACTTAGAAGAATGTTTCTCCACTCTCAGAAAACACAGCATGAAACTCAATCCAGACAAATGTGCATTCGCCCTTGACGCAGGCAAGTTCCTTGGTTTCCTGGTATCTCACAGAGGCATCGAGGCCAAACCTGAAAAGATAAAGGCTATAATTGACATGCAACCGCCCAAGACCTTGAAGGAAATACAAAAACTAACAGGGAGACTAGCCGCTCTAAGAAGATTCATAGCAAAGCTAGCAGACAGATGTCTTCCGTTTTTTGACACATTAAAAGGAGCAACCAAAACCAAGGCAATATCTTGGACGGCTGAATGCTAGAAAGCCTTCGAAGACCTCAAAACATATCTCTCTTCTGCTCTATTACTTTCCGTCGCAGCTCCTTCAGAACCGCTGTCACTTTACTTGTCCGCCACAGATAAAGCTTTAGGGGAGGTACTCATTAAAGAGGAAAATGGCGAGCAAAAACCAGTCTACTATGTCAGCCAAGTGCTCAAAGATGCAGAAACCCGCTATCTAAACGTCCAAAAGTTTGCTCTAGCTTTAGTCATAGCAAGCAGAAAGTTGAGACATTACTTCCAAGGTAGACAAATCAGGGTCATCACGGACCAACCGCTGAGAAAAATACCCCACAAGCCAGACTTATCAGGCAGATTGATCAATTGGGCCGTAGAACTTGGCCAATTTGATCTAAAATACATACCAAGAACCGCCATCAAAGCACAAGCATTGGCGGACTTTGTCGTCGAATGTTCATTTTCGACCGCGGAAAAAGAAACTTCCGCAGAAACCGTTGCAACAACGGGCAACCACTGGCAACTATATGTGGACGGTTCCTCCACAAACACCCGCTGTGGGGCGGGCCTTATCCTTACTAGCCCCAACGGTTTCCAAGTCAGACAAGCCATACAACTGAACTTTAAAGCTACAAACAATCAGGCAGAATATGAGGCACTCTTGGCCGGTTTGACATTAGCAAAAAACTTACAAGTGAAAAAGATCACCATATACAGTGACTCACAACTGGTTGTTCATCAAACAACAGGGGATTATTCAACAAAGGACATCAATCTCAGCAAATATCAAGAATTGGTACAAACAATGCTGACCCAATTTGAGGAATACTCCCTCGAACAGATAGATCGGGCAGATAACACAGTGGCAGACATGTTGTCTAAATTAACTCGAGGGGAGAAAGTAGAGGAGGACACAATATACTTTGAAGAAATAACCGCTCCAAGTGTGAGCAAAATGGACATCATGGAAATAAGCCCGCCAATAGATAACTGGATGAGCCCTTACATCCGTTATTTGGAAAGTGGCACATTGCCAAACGACGGTATCAAGGCTAAAGTACTCAAGTTACAAGAAACAAAGTACTTCGTTCAAGAAGGCACCCTATACAAAAGAAGTTTCGACTCTCCCATACTCAAATGTGTCGATGAGGAGGAAGCCTTATATTGTATGAGGGAGGTTCATGAGGGCATTTGTGGCGACCACATGGCTGGAAAGGCGTTGGCACATAAAATACTCAGACAAGGCTATTACTGGCCCAAAATGCACAAGGAATGCAAAAACTTCACCAAAAGGTGCCGCCAATGCCAACTGTTTAGCAATATGTCCAGAAAAGCACCAGCCCTACCTGCAGCCATTCTATCACCATACCATTTGCAGTTTAGGGCATTGACATTATGGGACCATTCCCTAGAGCCAGAGGTGATCTACAATATGTCATGGTCGCCATCGACTATATGACCAAGTGGGCAGAAGCAAAGGCACTTAAAAACATTACACAAGATGATGCCATTCGTTTTGTTAAAGAGCAAGTCATCACAAGGTTTGGAATCCCAGTAGTACTTATATCCGACAACGGTACACAGTTTGTGGGGTCAAAATTCACTAAGTTCCTATCCGACCACGGGATCAAACACAAGAAAGCATCTGTTTGTCACCCTCAAAGCAACGGTCAAGTCGAAGTAACCAATCGCATCATTGTTCGCGGCCTAGAAAAAAGACTAACTACATCAAAAAAGAAATGGCCGCATGAGTTACCTAATATTCTTTGGGCTTACCATACATCCGCCAGAACAAGCACTGGAGAGTCCCCGTTCAAGTTAGCTTTTGGCACAGAAGCCCTTGCACCAGTTGAGATTGGCTCACCATCATACCGCGCCATCAATTTTGAAGAGGAGACAAATGCTCAAGGACTTAAAACAAATCTAGATCTTCTAGATGAAACAAGGGAAACCGCTGTTGAAAAAATGGCCGCCTACAAAGAAAAAACAAAAGAATTCTTCGGAAAAAGATCTAGAATCAAAGCTTATGTAGAAGGCGATTTGGTCAACAGGGCAACTGAAGCATCTGACCCCAGACATACTGGAAAACTTATGCCAAAATGGGAAGGTCCTTACAAAATCATCAAAGTACTTAGGCCGGGATCCTACAAACTAGCCTGCCTAGACGGCACTGAAATTAACAACACTTGGCACGGCGATAAACTACGGAAATATTACCAATAGATGGCTAGACAGTCATTTCCCTTCATCTTTTTTGTAATGAAGGGAATTACGTTTTTAATGGAATACTTTTGCGGAAAAATTATCTACATCTCCATCCAGCAAGTCTCTCAACAATAGCAAATTTATCAAAGTCCCTAAGCGGGCCAGCTACCAACTACAATAGCAAATTTAGCAAAGTCCCTAAGCGGGCCAACAACCAATTACAATAGCAAATTTATCAAAGTCCCTAAGCAGGCCAGCAACCAATTACAATAGCAAATTTATCAAAGTCCCTAAACGGGCAAGCAACCAACTACAATAGCAAATTTATCAAAGTCCCTAAGCGGGCCAGCAACCAACTACAATAGTAAATTTATCAAAGTCCCTAAGCGGGCCAGCAACCGACTACAATAGCAAATTTCTCAAAATCCCCTTGACGGGCATGCTAACAATTTCGAATATCAACCTACAGTTTCCTCAAGAAAGAGCTAAGTCCCCTAGACGGGCACTCCAACAATTACGGATTTCAATCTACAGTTTCGCCAAAACAGAGCTAAGGCCCCTAGACGGGCACGAAAACGAATGAAAACAACTACAATACAAAATACAATGCCACAGGCACTTGCTACAACAAAAAACCCAACAACTTCAAACCAAAACTACAAAGATTGATTACTACAGGCAGTCTACAGCAAAAATTCCATACATGAGCCACGTATTCGATGCAACGGAAAACTAAAAGAAAAAGGACAACTGATTGTAACGAAAAAAGATACTTTTCTATTGCTAAATAAAGGATTACAAGCATGTTATTACAAGGATTGAGATCCTACATCTACAAACCCTTCATGCCTGGGGAGCTTTCTTCTCAGCATCCGCATCCCTCTTCTTAGAACTCTCACCCTGCGGAGGGACACGAAAATGAAAGTTCCACCCGCAATCCTCCGGCGCATCCGCGGCCTCTTTTGCAGCACGGGCTGCGGCAACTTTCCGGGCAGCTTTGCGAAATTCCTCAGCCAAGTACAGGTCTCCCTCTTCCTCATGATGCTTGGCGAGGGCTAACCAACCAGCCTCTTTCTCTTTCGTATGGCAAGCTCACGTCCCCAAGAAAAAAGGGGTAAAAGAATCATCCATTTCAGAGATATCCATGCTATTGAATATGAAGAGCAAGGATTTTCTACACAAACTGAAGAAGAATATCCAAATCAAGAGCTAAACCCTCCTATTTATAGGGGTAAAAGAAGGTTAAAGTCACCACCAGCCAAAAGTTACAGTTCCCATGCAAAGAGAAATAAACACACAGTCAAAATATTTTGACTCCCATGCAGCATTAAATGCTCAAAACAAACTCCCACGGTCAAAACTACAATTCCCAGGTAAACATTTTCCCACACACATTTAATACCAACTTTGACAAAGAAATACAAACACAAATTCGGTTATATCTTGAAACAAATTACCAAAATATATTCAACAACAACAAAAATATTCTAGAGTTTGAAATTCCCAAAAATCGAGACCATATCAAGATGTTTCCAAGTCACACAACGGACAGACCCGCTGAGTGACTTCAAAACAAGTCAAAAAGAAAAGTTCATAGCAGAAATTACAAAAATAAACTATGCCCAACGTGACCCGCTCAGTGGACCCTCCAAACCCCTCAGCGACTCTGCATCTTCATCCTCACTATTATACGCCGCAGCAATGGCACTAAGGGGCTGAATATCAACATCAGCCACAGCGGGACTTAGAGAAGCATCCACTTGCCCAATCTCAGCCACAGGAGGATTCAAAACAGCATCCTCTTCATCATCACTTTCACTATAGGCAGCCGCTATCACTGACAACGGAGTAACATCTACTGCAACTTGAAGGTTCTCAGCGGCAAACATCTCACTCTCCGCGGTCTACACACCCATATCACAAACAGCAACATCAAACTGGCAACCAACACTCTTTCTCTCGGTCTCCCCAAGACGGTCTTTCAATGCTCCAACTTTACGTTTGGATCTCTTTACTTTCGACTTTAGCATAGCCAATTCAGTTTGTAACTGAGCAATCTCGGGTGCGATATCAGCGGGATCCTACCTTTGCTGTACTACAGCACCGCCCGCTACCATAGTTGCAACCTTGGCGGCTTCAGCCTTTACAATCTCAGCAAATTCAGCACTATTTCTAAACTTCAGTACGGCATCCGCTTCGGTTGGGCGAGAATCAAGATGGGCTTCAGCATCATCACCACGTTCCTTCTTAAATCTTAGCAAAGCAGTCAAGTTCTTTCCCTGTTTGGACAAAGTGGCCTTCTCAGCCTCGAGTTCTATTTTATCCTCCGCCAAAAACATTCGCAAATCGGCACTATACGCATAGCTTGCTTTGAGGTCAGTTTTCTCAGTTTCAATCTCGTGCAAGGCCCTAGCAGCATTATCTTTCATAACCCTCTCAGCGGACAACTCCGCCTCTAGTAGCTTAACTCTCTGTTTCAAAGCAATGTTGCTGCTACGATACATGTTACCACGGGCCATTAAACCTGTATACATGCACTGATTCTACAAAAAACACAAACACAAAAAGCAAACACGTCAACAACGGACATAACCACAAATAAACTACACAAACTATCAACAAATTACATACCCGTGCAGCATACTTCTGGGACGGACGACACATCCGCTCCCAGCTAAGTTCATTCATTTTCAACAAGTCATCATCGGTCATAGAATCAACTATAAAAGTGTTGGGACCCGACTTAAACAAAAACCCATAGCCAGGCCTTGTCCCAATCTCTGTATCGTTCACATCGTCATCACTACTTGTGTAATACACTATCTCCTCAGAAGCATCTCCAACATCCTCAGCATCATCCTTAGTATCAGCACCATCAGAATCACTCTCAACGGGTTCCTCCATGACTTGGTTTTCCGGAGCAGTCTCGTTCACCTCAGTAGGCTCAATACGTCTACGTTTGGAAATACTAGCCTCAATAACAACTTTGCGCTTCAACCGTCGAAGAGGAACTTGCTCCAAATTTTCACCAGCGGTATCTTTCGCTCCATCCACTGCTACCTCCTGTTCCTTCTTCGCGAACAACTTCTCCCCAGTATCAACATCCACAATGATTTTACTCCCAACCACCTTAGAAGGAGCAACAACCGAACCCCGCTCCTCCCTTTGAATAGCAGCCTTTACACCCGGAGAACGAATATCAAACTCATCATCAGTATCCGTGACCATATGAGAAACAAATGTCCTCCTTGCCACTTCAGTCTCAGAATCAGCTGCTACATCCCTCTCAACGGACGACTCTTTCTCAGCGGCAACATCTCTCTCAGCGGACCTTTCTTTCTCACCGGAAACATCGTCCACGACAATGTACTCATCCCCTTGGGCATCTTGCAGATTTTGCTCAAATACATCATCCCTTTCTCTAGCAGTAGCACCACCTAACAGCTCCTCAGACAGAGAATCACCCTCAGAATTTATATCATCACAAGCAACTTCTTCCTCAGACATAGCATTACTGCCCGAAATTTCCTCCTCAATAACGGGCTCTGCAGGATCAACCCGCTCAGCAGTCTCATCATCAGCCCCTTCACCAGAAAGATCAAAGGCACCCACTATATTCTCCGCAGCAAACATCCCACGAACTCGTTTTGGTCTAGGCGGCTGAACAAACATGAAGTCAGCATACATCTTCGCTTCATCCTTAAAGGACAATGTGGGGTGAGGATCCAACTCTGGTTTACGAGGATCCAGTACTACAAAAACAAGAAAAAAGAGTTTCAATAACAGACATAACAAAACCCAACAAATGGATTAAAACAGAAACTTACAACAATGTCTTCTCAAATCAGCCGGCTCGATGAAATTCGCCTCCGTCCACACTTCACCCAGCGCTTTCACAAGCCTAACCAAAATGTCAACCTCAACTTGACTAAGGCGATTGCGATCCACCTTATAAGCACACTCCACCTTCTTCGTGAAATTCTTGTGCCAAGCAAACTCCCCACCACCAATAATCAAGAATTCCTCATGCCAACCCGCCATGCCCTTAGGAAACGCAAATGGGCGGAACCCATCCAAGGCCTTGCCAATACGAGTCTGCGGCTTCACAAATTGGAGCTCATAAAAAGGTTTTGCACGGCTGGCTTTAATATGAAACAGACAGAAGAATGCCCTAAATGTAGGCTGTTTATTCATGGCCTCATTACTCGCTATGAACCAATTGATCGCTCTTATCGAGTTGGGCATAAATTGAGCTATCGGACAGCGGAAATGCAAGCGAAACAGATCCATAAGAAACTTATGCGGCGGCACCCGAAAACCCGCCTTGAAGTGACTCACCGGTATGCAAACCGAATCATCATCAAAACGGTGATAGAGTCTATCACCAGCTTCTGCCCGCCTCCAAAAATAACCATCTTCAATTCGGAACATCCTACCAACATACTCCCCCCATTCATCAGCCTTAAAAGTACTATCATGCTGCAGATGGGGAAATTCAGCAAATTTAGCATCCATTTCCGCTCTTGAATATGCGGTTGGTAACACATTGCTCGCCCGGAACAGGGTCTCACAACTCTCAAAATACTTATAGCGGTTCCTCCGCAGCACGGCTGGATAGCTCAACGGGCCTATGTCCGCCCAGCGACCGTATAAATTTACCAACGGCCTCCTCTCTCCGGTAGCATCTACATACTCATCACCCATCTGCAGAAATGTTATCATGTCAGAAGTTATTACCGCCCACAAATAGACCATCGCCAAATTAACAAGGTACATACACCTATTTTTAAGGCAATATTTTATTCCAAATTGACGAATCAAACGAAACGGTTCATATTCCATTCCCCCCACAAACAACAAAACCCTCGAATCAAAAGGCAAAATCATACACTTTATATAGAATATACACACATATACACAAACATTTCATAAACATTACACAATCTAAACCCTGCTTTCACACGAATCAAAACACGAATCGAAACTACCAAATCTCAATACCACATACACAAACAACAATCACAAACTAAAACACACAGATTACCAACCTTTACAAACTCCATAATCGAATCCAGACTCAAAAGAGTATAAACATGCAAAGCAATGATATGAATACAAAACCAAGCTACTCGCAAACACATACTATAAAAGAACAAATGAAAAAATAGATCGAACAACAACAAAAGGAAACAGAAATCACAAAAGAAAAATGGCGAAAAAGACAAGAGCATACCTCGAATCAGGAGATAGTATATGGCTTCAATGGCTGAAATATCCGAAAACAGCAGTACGAACACAGCAAGCAACTCGGAGAAGACAAGAAAAAGCAAAGAGCAAAGTGGTGAAAGGCAGTAAAAAATTACACAAATGATATACAACTCCCCCTTTTATTAGCGTGGGGCGCGTGTAATGGGGGTGAAAACATTACAAACACAACGTGGGCATCTGTGATTGGTCCACATCATCATTATAGCCAGCAGTAACCGCATCGATTCAAGCAAAACTGCCCACTAGGTAATAACTTCCCACTTACTCATGACATATTACATCACAAAGGTACATTCTCTTTCCACCCAAAGGTCACTTCACTCATTAATACGAACCACCACTTATCATTTCTCATATTATTGACATTTAATATTATTCCCTCATTTATTTCGAATTTCTCATTTATTATCAATTATTGCATTTATTTCAAGAACAGTTACACATATCAAACAAAAACATTTCAACTCCAAAGCCCGTCAAGCACCACAACCCGTTGTCAAGCACATCACATATTTTCACAATTTTTTTCTAACTCCTAAGTGTTGTCCGCCAACACTTGGGGGGCATATTTTCACAAATTTTTCTAAGTCCTCAGTGTTGTCCGCCAACACTTGGGGGGCATATTTTCACAAATTTTTCTAACTCCTAAGTGTTGTCCGCCAACACTTGAGGGGCACATTTTCACCAAAATTTTCAGTCCCCCAAGTAATGTCCGCCAACACTTGGGGGGCACACATAGTAACCTTTTCAAAAAAAAAAAAATCAAAACATTGTTGCATATTGTTTTTTCGCAGTTCTCTCCTCCTCCTGTCCGATAAAACGCACAGAAGGAATGTGGGGCAATGATAGGTACCCGCTGTAAGCTTACAGCAGGGACCTGCTGACCGCTGCCAAACCAACACCATAACAGTACTTTCAATTTACACACGTGTCGTTATATATTATCTTTACTAAAATTACTCAACTTGACAACAAATATCATTACAAAAATACTTGTGCAAAATATCTTGGTATCTTGCTCACTAAGGCAGGGGACCATAAAGGTAGTCAAGGGAATACAAGGACGTTCAACTGTAGCAAAAGCGGCTGTGGTAGAATCGAGGTATGTCAGGAGGGGACACCAATCACTATTCCAATAGTGGCTCACTGTAGCTTTAACGGCATAACAAGTGGGCAACCAAGTGGGTAAACAGTGATTGGAAGACCCAACCTATAAATACCCCCATTCTACACATAAGGTAACACACAATTTTTTAGCAGCACAAACTTATTACTCATTCTCTCCCTTCACACAGATACATTCTTACCCGTTCGATTATTATTATTCCGATTACTGATTCTCACACCGGAGGTGCTTGACGGTCACCACCCCGGGCAAGCATTATTTTGCAGATACCCAAACTCAGGTGAAGCATCCCCGGAACAGTGCTCAGAACAGTGATCGGAAGCCTCTAATAGGCCGTGAGAATTATCAGTAATGAACTTAGAATTCTTATCTCTCACATTAAATTGCTAATTTCAAGTTTTCCAGGGATTTCCATTACACATGTTGGATGTGAATTTAATTTTATAACTAATAATTTTGCGAAACATGCTCCGCGGGTAGATGGTGAAGTCTCATGGATGGAGGAACTTCCTCATCAAGCCGAGAACCATATTTAGGTACATATACAGACATAATTTATATTCTCGCAGGAAGGTACTATCAGCATTTTATGATTTCACAAAGTCTGCTTTATAACTGTTAAGAATAGATTTTGGCAAGAGGATATAATAATTATATCTACGATATAAAAAGGAAAATTTAGGGGCCTATAAAGTAAGCAAGTATTAAGTGTTATTTTGTCATGAAAGTTTTATATATACATGTGAGTACATGCATAATTAAAGATACAGAAATGTTAATTTTTATTTATATTGGAGAAGTGAATTAATATAGTTCTTTTAATGTTTCTAGTGAGAAGTGTTGGGACTCTGTAGTATATTAGAATGATTATGGTTCAATATGAAAGTGTATCTAAGGGAAGGAAAAGAAATAACAATAAAGCAATCAGATAAGCTGCCATGGTCTGTCTATGTGTATGAATTAGGATTTAAAGAAACTATTTATAAAATATAGATAATCAATATTAATAGGTCTGATTGCTTTTAATACGTAGATTAATGCTTTTAGATTGATAATAAATGATGAAAACCTATATATTTAATAATGTAAAGGTTAAAATAGTAAACTAAGTGCGAAAAGGAATATGCTATTTCATATATAAAGCAAGTGGTTGCTTCCTTTCCCAATTTTCCCTGGGTATAATTCTTTTTTCATAATTCTGTAATTCAATAAGTTAAATCTGGATCAAAGGTAGGTTCTACTTAGAGCGGGCAATCGGATCGTGTCGTGTACTTTCGTGTCGTGTACTTTCGTGTTTCGTGTACTTGAAGGTGAAACTCGTATCCACCCGAAACAGGATTCGTGTACTTGAATATGAAACCCGTATCCACCCGAAATGAATTCGTGTACTTTCGTGTCGTGTTTCGTGTATATATTATATAAAAATAAAAAAAAAATTAGTTAAAATTTATTAGTAAATATTATATTCATATGAAATATACATTAAATATTTTACATTTCCATATATAAATATAAATACAACTCTATAAAAACTTGTAAATATGTATATTTTTGTGTAAAATATATATCCTTATAAAAAAATATTAATATATACATAAAATCTATAAGTAGTAAATTATTAACATCTTTATTTCGTGTACTTTCGTGTACTTTCGTGTACCCAAAATGAAAACCCATATCCAACACTAAATCTATCGTGTAATTTCGTGTTCGTGTACTTTCGTGTTTCGTGTACTAAAAATCAAAACCCATATCCGTATTTTTTCGTGTCGTTTCGTGTCGTGTTCACGTGTCGTGTACCAAATTGCCAGGTCTACTCTTTAGTAAGCTCATACCATTCTGAGTCCACTTGGTTTTACCAAATGTCTGAGATTAGTCCTGATTATGAAAGTTCTACAAGGTAGTATATAAGATAAATCAGTAATCCATTAGATGAAGATTTCCTTCTTGGAGCACAAAAGCGATCGCTGTAAAATGTTGTCCGCACTCAATACTCTCGAAAAGGGTATGTTACAGAAAAGTTCTTTAGTTAGCGCAGCAGATTCCCCCGAAACTAGGATGCACACATTATATGATTAACCTTAAGGGTCCGTTTGGATTGGGGGTTGAGAAGGGTTGGGTTGGGTCGGGTTCAAATTTAAAATTTCTTTTTTGTGAAAATTTTATAAGTAAAGTGTTGGGTTTTGGTAATTTACGAAAGAACCATAATAGTACTACATATTAAATCCAAAATTCAACATTTTACTTCTAAAATTTTCTCAATAACGAATTTTTAAATTTGAACCCGACCCAACCCAACCCTTCTCAACCCCCAATCCAAACGGACCCTAAAGAGTCAGATTTACACATTACATGTATTAGAACTACTAGCTTATAGCCTGTGCAAAACACGGGTTACTTTTAATTTTTTAAAATTTGTTTATAGTGTAATGTAATATTATAAATATTTTAATATGTTATTGGAAAAATTCGAACCTTACATCTTTGTATATAATAATTTTTGCTATTAAATGTAAAAATATGTCATTGGTGGGAATCGAACCTTAGACCTCTGTATATAACAACTTTTAGTATTATTGTATCTAACGGTCACGATCTATTTGAGTTGAAGATCTAACGGTTGTAGATGATGATAACAAAAAATGAGAGGATAACAAAAAATAAAGGGTTAACCAAACTACAAATTATACCCCATTTCGCATATTATAATATACTATAGATTATAGAATTTGAACTATCTATCTTGTCTATTAATGGTTATTAGGCCCAGATGTTTATATTGTCATTCTTAAAAACCAATATGATGTTTATATTTGTTGTGCGATGTATGATAATGAACCTTTGATTTTATCATTATGCAGAACCATTGGCCTAGGCCAAGAGCAAGTAGGGATGGCAACGGGTTGGATCGGGTTGGATATCTGTGATATCCAAATCCAAACCCGAATCCTTAATCCAAATCCAAATCCAATCCAAATCCAAATGGATTTGGAAATTCAAAATCCAAACCCGATCCACCGGGTTTGGATCGGGTTCGGGTTTTATCCAAACCCGAAAATTTTAATTCTTTGTAAAAAAGTAGTAATATTTTTTTAATCTAAATTTCATAAAAATTAAAATTACAATAGCAAATAAATATCTAGATTTCATAGACATGAAAATAAATAAGTCCAAGTTACACCACTATTAATATCTAAAGACATAAAAATTAAAATACAATTGCAAATAAATATCCACATAGGCAGAGTGTAGACTAGAAGACTAGCAGTAGCACAACATGTGTATCAAAATTGCCTGAACTAAGAAATTTCATAGTAGCACAGCATGTGTATCAAAATTGCCTGAACAAAATTACCTAGTGTAACTAAGTAACGGGTATTTATTTTTAAGGAATAAATTATAATATATATATATATATATATTATAATTTATATATGTATATATATCGGGTTTTTTTCGGGTTTCGGGTTTGGATCGGGTTTTCGAGTTTCGGGTTTGGATCGGGTTGGATATAGCTAATATCCAAATCCAAATCCAAACTCTTTCGGGTTTAAAAATCAAATCCAAATCCAAATCCAAATCCAAAAAATCGGGTTCGGTAAGATCCAATCGGGTCGAATTGGATCGGGTATCCGTTGGATCGGTTTTTTTTGCCATCCCTAAGAGCAAGTGTGCAAGTCTACAGAAAATGTGAAGATTGAAGGAGTATTGAGGAAACAAACTAGCCAAGTACTACTGGAGTGACTGGAGGAGCAGAAGAACTGGAGTTCTTATAATTAATCACATGTTTTTTTAATCTTGTTACTGAATGTAAACATATGAAGCTCTCAAACTTATATTTTCGAATGGTTTAAATTGGTGCGGTAAACTAGCTAGTCAGTGATTGGTGGTAAACAGTTATTTTTCTGAATATTTTATGCAAGTCTTGTAACCTAATTAAAACCTTGGGTTTAATTTCAGTTTTCAGTAATAACCAAAATATTAAATTTCGTTTCAGTTTGGAAGTGGAATTTATTTTGGTTCAGTTTTCGGTAGTATTCTTCCAACATTTTTCGGTTTCGGTTAACTGAAATGAAATTCGGTTCATTTCGGTTTTAATCGAATGTACTGTCCTAATTGTAGAAGGTTGGTGAATTGTTTAATAAATCAGAAAAGTTCAAGTAATTACTGTAGTATTTATCAATCCTTTGTCACATATGAGGTTGATGGTTTTTCTATAATCATGATCAAGGAGGTTGAGAAATATTTATTTTAGTATTTATAGAATGCATAAAGGAAGTTAATATTATCCTTTCCCATATAGTTTAGTATTGATAGGATGCATAAAGGATGTTAATATTATCCTTTCCCATATGTTCCTGGTGAGGTGTGTTAAAGAATTTGCATGTATAATTTTGGTAATAATTTGTCATTCGTGATGCTTTATAGAAAGTTTGATACTAGTGTATCTAACCAAAGGGATCTCCTTTGGTTAGATAACTTTTATATCACATAGTTAATTTTATATATTTATATATCATAATATATTTAAAGTTTTTAGTTTTAACTTAGAATCAGGTACAATAGTTTGAATCAATATTGTTGTGACTTATTATGTTTTTTGTTTTTTAAAGGTACAATGGTTTAATCGGGTGTTCTCTTTTCAGCCATTAAGATTTTATTTGTCTGAATCTCCGGTGACATCTTGCATGTCTCTCGGTTAGACGATAAACTTTTTGAATGAATGAAACCCGGTCCTCGGTCATTGTATTTTGGTATAATTCATTTATGTGAAAGTAAGTCTTGTCAAAAAAAAATAGGAGTAACCAACAAAACTTATCATTTTAAAAAACAAACACAACTAAAATAAATAAAAAAATTTATAAAACTATTTCTACACATAATATTAAATAATATTATAATTATTATTGAAATAATAAGAAGACAAATATTAAAAATGCTCGTGCATCGCATGTATTATAAGCTAGTATATTAAAAGGGTCCGGGTCCCTGACAATTGATTTTTGTATCAAACTATCCGCTCTTTTATTATCGTGGAAAGGCCTAATACTGTGAATCCATGGGCTATAGTAACTTTCCGCGGTTGAGACACCCAGTTTTAGGGTTAGGTTCCGCGGTTAAAAAACGCCGACAGTTGGTTGCTCTCAGTCGATTGTCAGGGATCATCTCCCATATTAAAATATATATATATAATGAAAAATATTAAAAGAAAAAAGAAGTGCACAACCAAACTTTTTTCACCAAATTTTGAAGTAAAAACAAGGTTATAAATGTCATAAACATTTCCAATTTTGAATTTTCACCGACTCTATATATAGAGAGTCTCAGCCTACATCTAAAGCTCATTAAACTCTCCAAACTTTTTTCATTCCCACCAATATCTCTTGCTAGTTGCGATGTCGTCGGATGAATATGTAGAATCGTAAGTAATTTTATTTTACTTTCATGTTCGATTTGTAAACTAGATGTGATTATTGCTTAAATTATGCATGAAATTCAATGTTAAGTGTCAATTTATGATTTGTGTGTGTTTATATATGCTTAATTAGCATTAATTAAGTAGATGCTCTCGTGTTTTGCATTAATTAAGGTAGATCCTCTTGTGTTGTTATTAGCTAGCCTTAATGTATACTCCCTTCGTCCCGCCGATTTGTTAACGTTTCAAAATAGGGTATTTGGCACGCATTTTAAGGTGAAATTTCCATAACTTTCCTAAAAAAAAAAGAATAGTTCCATAACTTATTTTTGAATTTTTGTATAAAATAGAACAATCTAATTTTTATACAAAAAAAAAGAAATTTGAAAATAAGTTATGGAACTATCCTTAAAATTCACCTTAAAATGTGTGCAAAAAAATGACAAAAAAAGTGTTAAGAATTGGGTGGGACGGAGGGAGTATATGCCTTAAATTATATCTTGATTAGCCTTAATTAATTGTTTAATTTGTGCGTTTTGCTATGTGTCTATACATATTCCTCTAATTTCATTTTAATTTCAAGTTCGATTTGTAAACTAGATGTGATTATTGCTTAATTTATGCATTTAATTCATTGATAAGTGTTAATTTATGATTTTTCTGTGTTTATATATGCTTAACTAGAATTAATTAAGGTAGATCCTCTTGTATTTTTATTAGCTTCATATGTGTTAAATTATATTTTGATTAGCCTTAGTCGTATAATTTGTGCGTGTATAAAACGTTTTGCTATATATCTAAAAATGTTACACTTAGATATTTCTCTAATTAGCCTAATTAATGTATTATGAGCTGTGTGTTTACATTATTGTATTTGCAGGTCTTGGTCTTATCAGTACATATCTCGTTGAAAAAAGACTCCAGATCAGATATACTATGATGATTTTCTAGGGATGGTGGTGGCTTCGCATGGAATTAATAGCTATCAACAAAAGAAGTTCATCTCTCTGGTTGAACAATACAAGAGTCATGGGTACATTTGTGTTACTTGCTACCCAGGACCGGCCCTGAGATTTATAAAGTCCCAAGCATAAAAAAATTTATGCCCCCATAATAATATACAAAGAAGCATAAAAAAATAAGAAATTGATACCGTTGCATAATACTTTGCAACTTGAATCTTTCTAATTATCATATATGATAAGTGCATATTTTTATTACCTATTTATTGCTTGAACTCGTATTTTAATAATTTATTTTGTTGCATTTCAGGAAATTCGTGAATAAATAAAGAAATGACAAAATAAAGAAATAAAGTGCAAGGAAGGTAAATAGAGGAAGAAAAAGGACTTAAATGAAAAGAGGAAAAAGAATTATGAGCTTGGTGGAAAAGGAATCTTTGAAGACATGTGGAAGGTGGAGATCATCCCAACACACTAATTAAGTGTATGGCCAAGATCCACTCATCAAAGCTTAAGGGGGAAGGAAACAAATAGATGGCTAGGATTTGTCCACCACATTTAGAATGTGTAGGGCCAAGATTTACCCAACACACCCCTCAACCCTAATTCTTGTCCTATAAATACCCTCTCACCCCCCTTGTATTTGATAACCTAGATTTTAGTGTAGTGTAGTTTTAGGGTAGATTTCATTTCTTGTTTTGTAGTTCTAAATTTTGTAAACACTCCCCTTTTAATTAATGCAAATTTTCATTTCCTTTAAAATTCTTGTCTTGCTCTCTCTTTTATGTCGTTTTGCTTTCGTTATTTTCGTAAATCCGATTAGTGGACAAAGTAGCGAAATGCTAACCACTTGGGGTTGAAAATAACGAAATTTATTTTCTTGCTCTTAGTTAATAATCGTAGTTGTGCCCCTTTAAACCTCAATTTTATTGTGGGTTTTATAATTGTTAATTGTAGATCTAATTTTATGCTTTATATATTAGTTAAAATTAAACAAAAATGTTAATTTTACAAATCTCGATACGTATTTTGCCTACTTTTATTTGGTTAATTCGAACTCTTGTCTTCCTTGCTCTATTTCTCTACATCATAACTTCTCCCCTGTTTGCTTAAGATCAATCAAACCCATTTTTTTTCGATTAAACCACAAAATTCCCCTGTTCTTTTCGTTTCAAACCCAGATCCCCTCTCCTCATCTTCTTACTCCCTTTCTTCTCTCGCTCTCTACACATAAAAACCCCTTCATCTTTTTCTTTGTTTTTAATTTCATTTTTATCACTAAGTTTTAATGTACTGAGTTCACTGAGTTTGAGTTTTGCTGAGTTGTTCTTGTCGATGGTTTCTATTTACGTTGTTTTGTGTTTGTTGCTGTGTAGGCTTTGTTTGTATATGATGTGCTCGCTTGATGTTTAAGCTATTTTTCTGCAATTTTATTAAGTTGATTTACTGTGTTCCCGAGTTGTTTCATTTTAGTTATCCTCGAGTTTGGTTGTTATTGGGTGGAGTTTTCTCTTTACTGCGTTTCGAGTTGCTATTCTAAGTTTACGCGAGTTTCTGATTCCAGTTCTGTTGTCGAGTTCTTTACTGAGTTGGACTAAGTTTTGTGGTTTCGTTTCTTGTGTTGGCTGAGTTACCGAGTCTCGTGTTTTTTTAGCTTTGTTTTGTATTTAGTTTGCTGCATTTTCCCCGAGATTGCATTGTAGTGTTCACCAGTGGTGTGCTGAGTTTCCGAGTCGTAGAGTCAAATGTCTGAGTCGGTGTTGTTTGGTTTTCCGAGTTTCGAGACTGTGAGTCAATGCAATCCCCTTTTATGTGTTATTCGAGTTCTTAAGTTTCTGGTTCTTGTTAGGAAATTATGAAATTGTAAAATGGTCGGGAATTGTTATGATTTGGTTCATTTTTGGCTAGTTGAATTTACGAGCGAGTCATGTCGAATTTTATTTAAAATTTTCCGTAAATAAATTTTTAGAGTTACATCTAATTTTAATTCGAAAAGTTAAAATGCAAAATTCCGTTTTTCTTAGTTTAAAAATAGTTTAAATTTTCTTTTCGTAATTTATTAGTAAAAAATCAAAATTTTCACAAAACCACTTGTTCTAATTCGCCTAAATTAAAAGTTAAGGTTTGCGAAAATAATAGTCTCTGTGGATCGAATCATAAATACTAAAACGAGATCGTGCGCTTACGATATTTAAATCTTTATTTTTAGCACATCAAGTTTTTGGAAGTTTTTGTTTCATCAAGTTTTTGATGAAATTGTTTTTCATCAAGTTTTTGACATTAATCACTTAGGAGCACATCATGCTAGATTTTATTTTTTGTTTTTAATTTTTCGTACCTATTAAATTGTGGTGATCGCTGGAGGACCCTAAGGTACGTTAAATTCTTCTTTTCTTTAGAATAGGACACGTAGTTTAAAGCATCCATAAATGTTTATAGTTTTTTTTATCTCGTTGTTTGTTGCATCATTTGTAAATAAATCTTTAAGGGCAAAATCTCGCTGAAGGGATTTCATCACTCTTTCCTTAGCCCAAAAACAATTAAATCCCTAATTTTGCATACCCTAGCCTTTAAGAAAATTAATTAGACGTTGGCCCCTAGGAATTTCGCGCTCAATTAGGAAGGTACCTAAGAAACAAAGTAATCATTAATTATTCTGACTCTTTGGTGTCTAGGCAAGCGAGAGCTTATCTGGCCAATTAAGATTTGGTGTCTAGACTGGTGTTTAGCCTTTTGGCAATGCTTGCACCTATATGGCCAAATCGGTCCGAATAATTTCTGATTTACCGAGTTTTTGGTGGTCCTTACAATTAGGAGCAAGGTCTAGTGTATTTTATTAAGGAACCCTAGGTTTAGATTTTTTTTTCTTTTGATTTTTCACCCTTTCTTTTGTATGTTTTATTTCCGCACATGCTTGCTACTTGGTTATTTCGTTGTTTATGCAACCTACTTGGCTTAGGAATAATTCGTCGAGGCTAGTTCGAGCGATTGTGATTACTTCTTCTCCCGAGCCCGTAGTACTTGCTGAACCGATAATAGCCATGGCAGTTTCGTTAAAAGACCGTTGTTACCCTGCCCATTCGGCCCAACCCTCTTGCATCTCCCTACCTCCCGTAAATTGTAATAATTTTGAAATCAAAGATCATCAAATTAGCATGTTACCTAACTTTCGCGGGAGTGACGGTGAGGATCCTTATCTTTTTCTACATGAATTTGAGGAGGTTTGCGCTTTGCAAAAACTCCAACAACTTTCCGAGGAGTCCATACGGCTTAGACTAATCAACTTTACCCTTAAAGATAATGCGAAAAAGTGGTTGTATAGTCTACCCGCTAATTCGATTTCCACTTGCGAGGGTTTCGTAATCATCTTTCTTAAAAAATTCTTTCCAAGCCACAAGACTACGAAACTCACGAATGAGATTAATCAATTTCGTCAAAAACACAACGAACCATTTTGGACGTGTTTTGACCGTTTTAAAAATCTCTTATCTCAATGTCCCCACCACGGAATTGAAAAATGGAGGCTCTGTAAGATTGTGTACGAGGCCTTAGATGGTTCAACAACAGCATTGTTGGAATCTATGTGCCAAGGGAAATTCATGGAGAAAAACGAGGACGAGGGTTGGGAATTTTTTGAGGATCTAGCGGAGAAAACCATGTTATGGGACTCTACTCGAGAGCCGAGTAAATCTATCGAGTCATCTTCTAAAAGTTTGCATTCTATTGGAAACAATGTAGCAACCGATGCTAAGCTCGCCACCCTTGCTAGGCGTCTCGAAGCCTTAGAAACTTGTAGTGGTCCCCCGCACATGCCTATGTACTCGAATCAGGGGATGCAAAATCCCCAAGATTTCCAACAAGTCAATGCAATGTTTTAAAGAAATGACCCTTTCTCTCCTACTTTCAATCCCGGGTGGAAAAATCACCCGAACTTTTCATGGAGTCAAGATCAACAATCTCCACCTCCCCAATACCAATCTCAACCTCCTTCATTCCAAAACTTTCAATCTCCACCTCCATCTTTCCCAAATCTTCAATCACAACCTCCAGTTTTTCATAAACCTAACTCTAACTCTTTCTCGCTTCAACATCATGTTCCTTATCCGACTCAAGCACCCACCCGCCCACCAGGCTTTCAAGAGTCGGATAAGAGAATTTCTTCCTTAGAAAAGAGTCTTGATGCGCTTCTCAAATCTACCACTAATTTAGCTCAATCTCAAAACACTTTCATGCAAACCATGACTCAAGATAGGCAACTCTTAAATGCTAGTACCCAAGCCCTACCTAAGTTAGAGGTTCAAGTGAGCCAATTATCCAATGCCATCCATGAGCATGAGAAGAATAAATTTCCGAGACAAACTGAGGTCAATCATAAGTTTCCTCTCAATCAACACCCTCATGAGAATGTGAATGCCATCATCTCTCTAAGATCGGGAAATCGAGTTAATAACCGAGTAGGAGTCGAGTCCTCCGAAGAGGAAAAAGAAGAATCGAACGATGAACCGACCCCTATTCTCGATCCTTCAAATCAAACTCCGACTCCCGTATCATCACCTCTTTTTAGCAAACCGTCTTCTTCGAGTGGAACAACCTTGGAACATATTCCCGAAGAATGAATCTTTAAACCGAAGGCTCCTTATCCCCAAAGACTCGTTCCTCCTAAACAAACGGCTCAAATGGAGAAGATTTTGGAAGTATTTAGTCAAGTCAAAATAAACATTCCTCTTTTAGACATGATTCAACAAGTTCCCTCCTATGCGAAATGTCTTAAAGAGTTGTGTATTCATAAACGAACCACCCAAGTCCCTAAGAAAGCCTTCTTGACGTCCCAAGTGAGCTCAATTCTTTCTAACCAAATTCTCGTGAAGTATAAGGACCCCGGTTGTCCAACTATTTCATGTGTCATAGGTAATACTTTCGTGGACAAGGCTTTACTTGACTTAGGTGCTAGTGTGAACTTGCTTCCATTCTCCGTTTATCAAGCCCTAGGTTTAGGCAAGCTCAAGAATACGAACATGACACTCCAACTTGTTGATCGTTCTATAAAAATGCCCAAGGGATTAATTGAAGATGTCTTGATCAAAATTGGTGATTTTATCTTCCCAGTTGACTTCGTTGTCCTCGAGACTCAACCCGTCACAAATCCTAAGAACCAAATTCCTGTTATCTTAGGAAGACCTTTTATTGCTACATCTAATGCCTTAATTAATTGTAGGAATGGTTCGATGAAACTCACCTTTGGAAATATGACCATAGACCTTAACATTTTCAATGTAGGGAAAGAACCCAATGAGATTTATGAACCATCAATAGGGGTTAACGTGGTCAACAAGTTTGCCACATGGTCTAGTTTTGAGGATAGTGAGAGTAAGTCTCTTCTCAAAGAGGATTTCAAAGTAAACCATGAGTCTAATCGAGCATATTCTGATTCGTTGAGAGATATGACTTCGGAAGAGATGTTGAGAGAGTTAGATGCGATTTGTTCTCCGTGGGAGACCCCACCTGAGATTGTTAATGTTGAGCCTATTCTTAGGAGTCCTGTTAGACCACCGCCACCTGCATTTGACTTGATTGTTTATCATCCCGAGTTTGATCAACAGCCTTTAGGAGGAACCGGGCCCTCATCTTTTGTCATTCCTAGTGATTCGACCTTTAACCAGACTTTCATTGTCCCTAATCTGCTTAAACAAAATAAAGAAGCCTCAAGTTGGTTTAGGATAAACACTAGTGATTCTTGTACTAATAGTTTGAATGATTCTATGTTGCTTGAGAAAATCTTGGCTAATGAAAATTTTCAAAAATGTCTTGATATTTTCTCGAAGCTTCATCCCAATTTTCCTACCGGCATCGGCTAATTCAGCTTTATTCTTTTACCTCCCCTCGTGAAGTCCATGTAAGGGGGAGGAATTGTGTGCGTGTGTGAGTTATTTTCTTTCATAATTTTTAGAAGTTTTTCAGTCTCCGTCATCCCTTATCAGGTATTTCCTCATCTTTCTCTTTTACTCATTTCTCTCGCATTTGCATACATTGAGGATAATGCATGATCTAGGTACGGGGGAGGGTTTTTAGTGTAAATAAAAAAAATCAGAAAATCCAAAAAGATTAAAAAATGAAAAAAAATCACAAAAAGAATTGTAGAATTGTAAATAGTAGAGTTTTAATCTTATTCTAGTCTTGTTAATTGGTTACTAGTTGCTTGATGCACCCTTACATGCTATGATAATCTTGTGTTCCTTTAGCTTTTGATTGAGAAGTGATTTTCTAAGTTCTTGTCCACACACTTACACTAACAAGGTGAAACTAGTAGACTTATTTGAATTGTGCAAGAAATTAGAATATCATAATTAGGTGTAAGATGATTTGGTTTTCATGCTTTGAGTACAAGTAGGTGCACTGAGGATACCTTTACATGAGATTGATTATGTTATACCACACCAAGTGAGTTTTGAGCCTATATGCACATCTTTTGCATTTATATTCTTTTGTTTGAGTGTCCACTTGTCATTTGCATTGCTAGCACTTGTTTGAGTTCTTTCTTGAAACACATGACATTGATTGATGATAAGATGATAAAGGCATTTAGGAATAACCCATATTTCCAAAACATCCACACCCTTCTTATGTGATCAATTAGTTACCCCTTTGAGCTTAATCAAATTCTTTCGGTGACACACCACATTACTTGCCTAAGACCTTTTTCTTGTACAGCCTTACATATACTTGATCCCAATTTGTCAAAGGCTAGTAGGAACTTGAGGGAGTAATAAGGTATGTGAGATGGGTTTACTTTTGTTCATAACTTTTGAGGAAATATTTGTCTTGTTGGTTACCTTGTTAGTCAATTTTCAAGTTAAATCTAAAGGAGGATTATGGTTGCTTATATTTATCTTGGCTCTCATAAGAAAAGAAAAAAAAAGAAAAAAAAGAAAAAAAAAAAAATATCATACTTATGTTTTTGTAATCCTCCTTCATTCGGCTAGTCAAGTCTTTTTGTTGAATGTAAAAAATAATTGTGTGGGGAGGAAGTTTGGTGTTGTGCATGATTTCCATGGTGACTACTAGCTTTTGACACTTCACCTTGTTTTGGCCTTACTTGTCATACCCTGTCTTTAGCCCCATTACAACCCAAATAAAGACCTTTTGATTGTCATCATTCATGTATGTTGTGTTTAAGTTAGAATGATACCAAGTGTCAAGCATGTTTTTGATTTTGTTGGAATTGAGTGATACATTTACCCTTGTTCTTGAGTGAATGTTCTTTTGTGAGTGAAATGTGAGGTATTGCTTGTTTCTTTTACATATGAGATCTCAAGTTTTGACTCTAAGGTGTGCTCTTGTAGACTTAGCATGGTTTCCAATATTTTTTGCACTTGACATGAACTTTTAATCACTCCTGCATGCTTCTTTAAGTAGACTATGTGAATCCTTGTACTTTCCACACCAAGACTTTGCAAATTCATTTTGATTCTTAAGTTGATGTATCATGAGAGGACATGTATGTCTGCTATGCATTGCCATGTAATCTTTTATACGGACTAGATGGATTTTGTGGGTACATTCACTATAGGCCCTCACGAGACCTCACTCGTCCAATAGGGCTGCCTAGGGGTTTAAAGGGCTTGTTGCATATGCCAAATGCAACCGTCACACCTACGAAAAGGAGTATAGGACTTTTTATCTAGATTTTCTTTTTGTTTTTGTTTTACTCGAGGACGAGCAAAAGATAGGTATGAGGGCATTTGATAAGTGCATATTTTTGCATATTTTTATTACCTATTTATTGCTTGAACTCGTATTTTAATAATTTATTTTATTGCATTTCAGGAAATTCGTGAATAAATAAAGAAATGACAAAATAAAGAAATAAAGTGCAAGGAAGGGAAATAGAGGAAGAAAAAGGACTTAAATGAAAAGAGGAAAAAGAATTAGGAGCTTGGTGGAAAAGGAATCTTTAAAGACATGTGGAAGGTGGAGATCATCCCAACACACTAATTAAGTGTATGGCCAAGATCCACTCATCAAAGCTTAAGGGGGACGGAAATAAATAGATGGCTAGGATTTGTCCACCATATTTAGAATGTGTAGGGCCAAGATTTACCCAACACACCCCTCAACCCTAATTCTTGTCCTATAAATACCCTCTCACCCCCCTTGTATTTGATAACCTAGATTTTAGTGTAGTGTAGTTTTAGGGTAGATTTCATTTCTTGTTTTATAGTTCTAAATTTTGTAAACACTCCCCTTTTAATTAATGCAAATTTTCATTTCCTTTAAAATTCTTGTCTTGCTCTCTCTTTTATGTCGTTTTGCTTTCGTTATTTTCGTAAATCCGATTAGTGGACAAAGTAGCGAAATGCTAACCACTTGGGGTTGAAAATAACGAAATTTATTTTCTTGCTCTTAGTTAATAATCGTAGTTGTGCCCCTTTAAACCTCAATTTTATTGTGGGTTTTATAATTGTTAATTGTAGATCTAATTTTATGCTTTATATATTAGTTAAAATTAAACAAAAATGATAATTTTACAATTCTCGGTACGTATTTTGCCTGCCTTTATTTGGTTAATTCGAACTCTTGTTTTCCTTGCTCTGTTTCTCTACAACATAACTTCTCCCCTGTTTGCTTAAGATCAATCAAACCCATTTTTTTTTCGATTAAACCACAAAATTCCCCTGTTCTTTTCGTTTCAAACCCAGATCCCCTCTCCTCATCTTCTTCCTCCCTTTCTTCTCTCGCTCTCTACACATAAAAACCCCTTCGTCTTTTTCTTTGTTTTTAATTTCATTTTTATCACTAAGTTTTAATGTACTGAGTTTGAGTTTTGCTGAGTTGTTCTTGTCGATGGTTTCTATTTACGTTGTTTTGTGTTTGTTGCCGTGTAGGCTGTGTTTGTATATGATGTGTTCGCTTGATGTTTAAGCTATTTTTTTTCAATTTTATTAAGTTGATTTTCTGTGTTCCCGAGTTGTTTCATTGTAGTTGTCCTCGAGTTTGGTTGTTATTGGGTGGAGTTTTCTCGTTACTGCGTTTCGAGTTGCTATTCTGAGTTTACGCGAGTTTCTGATTCCAGTTCTGTTGTCGAGTTCTTGACTGAGTTGGACTGAGTTTTGTGGTTTCGTTTATTGTGTTGGCTGAGTTACCGAGTCTCGTGTTTTTTTAGCTTTGTTCTGTATTTAGTTTGCTACATTTTCCCCGAGTTTGCATTGCAGTGTTCGCCAGTGGTGTGCTGAGTTTCCGAGTCGTAGAGTCGAATGTCTGAGTCGGTGTTGTTTGGTTTTCCGAGTTTTGAGTCTGTGAATTTGTATGTGAGTCAATGCAATCCCCTTTTCTATGTTATTCGAGTTCTTAAGTTTCTGGTTCTTGTTAGGAAATTATGAAATTGTAAAATGGTCGGGAATTGTTATGATTTGGTTCGTTTTTGGCTAGTTGAATTTACGAGCGTGTCATGTCGAATTTTATTTAAAATTTCCCGTAAATAAATTTTTAGAGTTACATCTAATTTTAATTCGAAAAGTTAAAATGCAAACTTCCGTTTTTCTTAGTTTAAAAATAGTTTAAATTTTCTTTTCGTAATTAATTTGTAAAAAATCAAAATTTTCACAAAACCACTTGTTCTAATTCGCCTAAATTAAAAGTTAAGGTTTGCGAAAATATTAGTCTCTGTGGATCGAATCATAAATACTAAAACGAGATCGTGTGCTTGCGATATTTAAATCCTTATTTTTAGCATTTCAATAGACTTTAGCACATTAGATAGCATTTAAATTAATTCATTTTGAATTTTGTGACTGAGAAAATGATAATGAATTTCCTTACCATGGATGCGCCGAATATGCTCCTACCTGGATCAAACTCACCTAGCATCTCAATCATACCCAAAAAATTCCATCATTCTCCGCACCAATCTTCTCATTATTTCCACGGAAAGCTAAATTAATTTTTTCAAGAACCTTAACCACAACAATTTTCATAACCAAAATTTGCTAAATTATTTTTCGTAAGATCCTTAACCACAACAATTTTCATAACCAAAGTCTGTTACAAATGTTCTCTCGACATTGATTTGTTTATGTATGTCTTTATCAATAGTTTCATTTTGGTTCAATCTTTTTTTTAGTTCCATCCACACATTCATACATTTGATGTGATCTCTGCTAGTTTCGTGTTTTTTGAGAGCCCTTCAAAGATTTTCCCAATTATCATACTTGCCTCACTTACTAAGGAGGAATCCTTTACTACGTTTTTAGGGTTCTTTAGTTAAATTTTAATATTTACGTATCTATAATCAATACTATTATTTAAAAAGCCGAAACATTAAAAGTTTTGGTACCTGTTTTTTGGTACTTCGTGGATTTACTTATTTACCCTTCATCGTAAAGAAAAATAAATACACCTAAAATAAATAATAACATAATATAATTAATGGTAATTAGTCGATTGCCTTTTTCACATTTACTTTTAGTTGAAGATATTACCTTTTATAAACACCTAAAAATATATACCCGAAAATATCATACCATAATTTTCAAGAAAAATATAACACCTAAAATAAATAATAACATAATATAATTAATGGTAATTAGTTGATTAACATAATAAAATTAATGGTAATTAGTCGATTATCTTTTGGGAATTTACCAAAAATACTACATTTGAAGTTTCTATTTGCAAAAATACCATCGTCTTTAATTAATTGCAATTTTACTACATTAAGTTTCAAAATTGCAAAAATACTACAAATTAGGTCAACCCCTCCCCCCTCCCTCATGTGCCCTCCATGTGCCGCCGACTTCAACACTCAGTTTCAACACCTTTTTTTTAAGGTGGGGTGATATTTTGGTTGCAACTGAATGCAACCACATTCAACCACATGCAACCACATTCAACTTTTATTTTTTAAGGTGGGGAGATTTTGGTGGATTTGGGTTGCAAGGCCCCGCCAGGGGTATTTTTTTTTAAGGTGTGGGAGATTTTGGTGGATTTGGGTTGCAAGGCCCCGCCAGGGGCAACATTCAACTGAATGCAACCACATTCAACTAAATTTATGATTTCAAGTTCCATTTTTCAGTTGTCATTTTCGACCTATGACAATTGAAAAATGGAACTTGAAATCAGAAATTTAGTTGCATGTGGTTGCATTCAGTTGAATGTGGTTGCATTTAGTTGAATATGCCCATGTGGGGCCTTGGAACCCAAATAGCACCCACCTTAAAAAAAAAGTTGAATGTGGTTGCACGGCTGGGCAGCTGGGCAGGGTTGCCCTAAAAGGTAGTATTTTTGCAATTTTGAAACTTAGGTTAGTAAATTGCAAATAGCTTTTCTTAACAAAACTAAAATTGTAAAAATTTACTTTTTTATATATATTTATGAAAAAAGCCCATATCTTTTTCACATTAAAATAATAAAATTAATGATAATTAATCAATTGCTTTTTTCACATTTACTTTTAGTTGAAGATATTACCTTTTATAAATACCTAAAAATATCAATCAATAATTAATATTTCCTTTCGAATTAAAACAACTTAGCATTTTAATTTAAAACAAATCTTACAATCATTAATATATACTCGAAAATTTCACACCATAATTTTCAAGAAAATATAACACCTAAAATAAATAATAATAAAATACAATTAATGATAATTAGTCGATTGTCTTTTTCACATTAACATAATAAAATTAAAGGTAATTAGTCGATTGCCTTTTCATATTTAATTTTAGTTGAATATATTACCTTTTATAAATACCTAAAAACTAAAAACTGAACATTAATATTTTCTTTCGAATTAAAACACATTACCTTTTTAATTTAAAACAAATCTTACAATAATTAATATATACCCAAAAATATCACACCATAATTTTCAAGAAAAATATAGCCCGAGAATATCACAGCATATTTTTCAGTTATTAATAAAATATATTAAAAATCATAAACGTTGTTTATAATAAGGAAACATTAGTATAATCCGTAAACATGAGTATATTAAATTATATCAAATTAAAATTAAATTTTTTTTTGAAAATATTGATTATATAAAAACATAATGGTAATATTAAATAAAACTTATAACATAATACAAGAAACACGTGCATTGCATGGGTTATAAGGTAGTTATTATATTAAAGTTGAAACATTAAAAATTTTATCGGTCTGGTTTATGTACAATTATATTAATTAATAAATAAAAAATAATACAATTAATGTTAAGCAGCCGATCACCTTTTCTAATTAAGATACGTATCTATCTATACTACTATATTAAAGCCGAAAGATTAAAAGTTTGTTAGTTTGGTTATCCTAATTATTAAAATAAATAATAAAATCATATAATTAATGGTAATTAGCCAATTGCCTTTTTCATATTTACTTTTAGTAGAAAATATTACCTTTTATAAACACCTAAAAACATCAATCGTATCGTATATTTCGATCATTAAAATTTCATTTCGAATTAAAACACGTTACCTTTTTAATTTAAAACAAATCTTACAATCATTAATGAGCCCGTTTGGGAAATCTTATTTTTCAGAAATAAGTTACTTATTTTGGAAAAAAGTTAGGAAATATGTACTTTTTTCTTTAATAAGTAACTTATTTTTGAAATAAGTAACTTATTTTTGCAAGATAACGAATATTAAACTTTCCATACACATTTTTCTCTAAAAAAAAGTATGTAAATACGAAATTTTTTCCGAAATAAGTTACTTATAAGTTCGACGGCTGATTTGCCAAACAGGCCCAATATATACCCAAAAATGTCACACCATAATTTTCAAAAAAAATATAGCAGCTAAAGTAAATGATAACATAATTAATGGTAATTAGTCGATTACCTTTTTCACATTTACTTTTATTTGAAGATATTTCCTTTTATAAACACCTAAAAAGATCAATCGTATCATATTTTTTAATCATTAATATTTCCTTTCTAATTAAAACACGTTACCTTTTTAATTTACAACAAATCTTACAATATATACCCGAAAATATCATACCATATTTTTCAATTATTAATAAAATATATTAAAAATCATATACATTGTTTATAATAAGGAAACATTAGTATAATCCGTAAACATGAGTATATTAAATTGTATCAAATTAAAATTAGAAAAATATTAAAAATAATGATTATATAAACACATAATTGTAATATTAAATAAAATTTATAACATAATACAATAAACCCGTGCATTGCACTGGTTATTAGCTAGTATATCTATATTTTTATTTATGTGCTTCTTTGTTAAAAAAAAAAATAATTTGGTGCCCCTAATTTTTTTTACTTTTGTCTTATTTGAGTTTTTTTTTTGTGCTCTTTTAAAATAAAAAGTAAAAATGTGTGCCCCTAATTTTTTTTGTGCTTCTAAATGAAATTTTTTTTTGCTCCTATATATACATGCATTAAAAAAAATGTGGACTTAAAAATTTAAATTTTTCGATGCCCCCATTCAAGTGCATAAGCGGCTTGGCCTCAGGACCGGCTCTGTTGCTACCTTACTGAATCAATGAAAGTCATCACTCTAAGGGCATCTCCAATGGTGCAACTTTAACTTCATATTTGAAGTTAAAGTTGTACTTTTCATCTCCAATGGTATCCAACTTTAACTTTATAAATATAAAGTTACTCTATCTTTAACTTCAAATATGAAATTATACTATTCATTACTCTATCTTTAACTTCAAATAGAGTTTAGAGAAATGGTTGGAGAAGAATAAAGATATGAAGTGAAATTACTTTATCTTTGAAGATAAAGATAGAGTAACAATTGGAGATGGCCTAATTTGTTGTTTTTTTGTTTGGTGCAGACTGCAGAGTGGCAACGAATAAGCTCAGAACTAGTAGCATGTATAACCTCTTTCATGAAGACAAGAAAGTATATGTCAGATTTTGTGATCATGTCCTTCCCTCTTTGATGCCGGAGTTGAGTCATTTCAATGAACATATGTTTTTATCTGCTGCTGAGGTAATTATAAATGAGGAGACTTAAGTTTGGAACTAGGTGGCTATGTCTTTGATATTTCCTTAATGTATTTTACAAACTAAAGCGTGCTCTTGGTGAATTGTAGTTTACGGCTGTGTTTAGTATTGTTGTTTCGGTAGCAGCTTTTGTTTGAAAAGCAGTTGAAAAGGTGTTTGATAAAATTTAAAATCTACTTTTCTGAAGAATGCTTTTCGCTTAAAAGTTGCTTTTAGAGAAAGCAGGTCCTTCATAAAGCAGGTCCTTCATGCTTTTGAAAAAAGCTGCTTTTCAACTTTTGCGGAAAACAGTTGTTGGTTTCAATATCAAATCTCACAAAAAACATTATTTTTATTATATTTTCACATCAAAATATGCACACATCACCAAACAGTCTTCAGCTTTGTTTTTTTTAACAGTACTTTTTTTAACAGCAATCCCAAACAGAATCGTACGTTTGTTGATAATCGTACTCAAAATCCTGATCATAAGAGCTTTGGGGAGGTTATGGGACTCACACGATGCTTTCGAGATGGTGACATCTCACTCAAACACCTCACTCTAGAGGTAAACAAGATAGTTTGACAATTTTTCTGTGTCCAGAATAGCATTGGAAGTCCCTTACTTTCCATCCAAATCCTTCTAGGTGGGATTAAGTCTTCCCAAGATGTTGTCTTTATAGATTTAAACCCTATCTTTAGAAACTCCAAATCCACATTCTTCAAATTATCTTCCAGTGCAAAATATGCAAGAAACCTCCAACCAGATATACCTTTAATAACTACATCTTCAAATCCCAAACTATCTACTAACATACTTGCTGATTCGATTGTTTCTTTGAGAATTGTTTCTAAAAAAACAGTTGATTCCATTTCTTTTGCAAAGGACTTATTCATACTCAAGTCGTTATGCTTAGATGCATCGGAAACCAAGGGACTTACCACCTGCTTTGGAGTTCTTTCTTTCTCCATGTTGGGATTCTCGCTTTTCCTTGTACCTGGAGGGACGTTGATTTCGTTTGCCTTTGCTTTAGAATCCACTTTTGCTTTTGTTTCCTTTTCCTTACCTATTTGTTCACCAAGTTCTTCTGTAAATACAATCTTGATACTATGCAATAAAACTTTCTTAAATGAAAATACTTTCAGTTACAGAGTCTTCGTTATAAGATGAGAACTACTAGTATTAAATGGATAATGCGAGTAATGTTCATGCAGTTTAGTTCGATTCAAAATTTAAGAAAAAGTGAAGGATTTATGTTCCAAAAACTTTGTACTCGTAAGAGGGTAAAAAAATACTACTACATTCTGTGCAGTCAGTCCGAACTAGAACTTAAAATTATCCGAACTAAAAAAATATTTCTACTGATTATTCAAAAGCTCAAATGTAGGTCCAAAAAATATTTCACTTACTTTTAGGACCGACTATGAAGTTGAATTTTTTCCCATATGACATGGCATTTCTACCTTCCAGTTCCGGGTTCTGACCCTGAGCAGAGTAGAGTACATAACTGCTATGAACAATATTTTGTAGGCAATTTACATTCCAATACACTTCTAATATTATATATCATCCAGCCACAGAATGGTCATGAAAAGATATCACCATGCAACATGATTGTTTACAGGAGTGAGTCGAAAAAACATCGATGCCAAAAAGAAAATTGAAACCAGTGGTATTCCCACTAATAATGACATGTAGTGCTAGTCACTACAAATTATAGTATCGTAAATTTCGAATCAGTTGCTCACTACTACTTCAGCTGCCGATCCAAAATAGTTGTCAAAGAAGTTGGGGGGTTCATATATGAAGCAAGATATAACGTCACGAAGTGTAATCACACCAATTACTACTTCACCATAGTCAGCTACCACGTAAATCCTATGAACCGACTTTGAAGCAAGAATATGTATGACCTCTTCGAGAGTTGAATCAAGAGTGCATGTAATTGGTGTGACTACCTTCTGGGTACTATGGGGTGCTGCAGGAATGGTATTCACGAAGTCACCAACAGTAATTTGCCTGAAAGCATGAATTGTAAGTTTGGAAAAATGATCATTGATTGAGAGGCTAACTGTGATATTTAGCAAATTATTTAAATTATCCTAGAGTAGTTTGCAGTCCTCAATTAGTACGCTTTTCATTTTTCAGAAAAGAAAAAGCATACATCAAAATTAGTATGCTTTTCATTGATGCATACCAATATTGCACAATGTGACCAAACATTTTGTCAATAAGACCTATACTCAAAGAGACAAAGTAAATTTAGAATTGTAGCATCTAAGTAAGTTACCTGTAGTTGGAGAAAAGGTCATGGTTCAGTAACAAGTATCTTATATCTCGTATGCTTAAGCTCCCCACAATTTTCTTCTGTGGTCCCTCAACAACAGGAAGACCTCCAATTTGGTTATCTTTCATCTTCTTAAAAGCTTCTAATACTAGTTCAGTATGTTGGATGCAAATGACCTGAACAAAGCGAGTAAAAAACATTTACAGAACTCCATATCAAGCAATTGGAACAGCAGTCTGAAGATGCCAGGGATATCTTACCTCATCACTTGACATGAACGGAAGACCTAGTTCAGTAATAGGATGAGCAGAAATACTATCAAACCAGTCTCTTCCTTTGCACCTCTCAAGACCCTGTATAACCGCAGACTGAGTTATGTAGTTTCTTATGGATGGTTCTCCTCTTTCAACTACTGGTACATTCCTTAGCCTGTATTTGGAAAGCAGCAATAACACACATAACATCGAGCTATCTGCTGATACAGGAATGAATGGCGCCCAACGATAAGATTTTACGACAGATCTCACCTGAAATTACTATATTAGACTTCTATTGTATCTCAACAAGCAAATACGAATTTGAAGGAAAGTTTTCTTGTTGGTTTATAAAAATTAAATATTCAAGTTTGTAAGTTAATTAAATTTTATCATTTGCATATATGCAAGAGCAGAACACTGAAAAACATTTTTTGGTATGTAATATTTGGGTAAAATTTGCTCCATCAAACCCTTGAAGTGGATCACAACCTCAAAGTACATATGTTTACTTGGTGTAAGTGGAGCAAAACGAAAAAAATCCAAGTATAATTATTACTTCGTGGAAATACACGCCTTATATCAGTCCAATAAATAATTACTACGAGCAATATCTATACCAAAAAAAAACAATGTCCCTGTTTTAGCTTCCTATTGACGTTCATAAAGATTGATAAACCTACTCTTTAAGTCTTACATGTTCTCGAATGACGTGAGAGTAGAGTGTCAAAAAGATTAGCGGTGGGATTTTAATAAAGATTACGATAGTTCAATGATGAGATTCGTGATGCATGTGATTGGAGATAGGAATGAGCATTTATTTGTAAAGTGGGGAATAAAATGGAGGAAGGAATGAGTTCATGCATATATGTTCACAAATGGAGTTTCACTTCCATTCCATTCCGTAGCACATGCCATTCCATCCAACTGAATACAATATTCGAAACTAAATCCCCTTGAAAGAAAGCATCATAACGAATATGCTTACCGTAGTAGATGTAAAAGGCTCTTCTTCAAGAAGGACTTTGTAGAAATCCTCGCCCATTTTATCAGCAGCAGAGGCAGCATCTTTTGACATTCCTTTCCCTGCAGCCACTCCTCCAGCGACAGCCGCTCCAACTGCAACAGCAGTTATTCCTGCAGCTGCCACAGGTCCTGTTGCACCCACTGCTAATGCTCCCAGAGCTCCAGCAGCACCTGCACCTACTCCAGCAGCTGTGGCGGAACCGGTTGCTAAGACAGCTGCAGCAAATTCCGCACCCTCTAGTACCCAGAGAACAATTGCAGAGTAATCTAGAGTTCCCAAATACTTCTCTCTCCAGTCTATAGTTTTTACTTCATCAGTCTCTCTTACAGGCGCTGACAAGATGTTAGCCTCCGAGAGGATCTTAATTGCCTCGCCAACGGATTGGTCTGCTTGAATTTCAATCACTAGAAAAAAAAAATGTAACCTCACACAATTAAATAATTCCAAAATATATGTGCAAAGGAAGACCAAGTTTAGGGCGGAAGTGGGCTATAGCACCTACATACATGTCACTCCCTAATAATTTTAAATCCAGCTTGCAGGTACTATGTAGCTCGGTTAGAAAAACTTGCGTATAGGTTTGTTGTTAAAAGTATAATATGAGATATAAGATCCTGGATTCCAGGTAAGGCCTTCCTCTAAAACCTTACCAGGATCTTATAATATACTTCAACAGGTTTAACCTAAATCTTGCCAGTTACTTATTTTTCCCTGAATTATAAAATTTTAGCTAACAGTTACCCCTGTTTATATTATTCTCAGTTAATCCTTTGCTAAATGTACATATGTAACACGAATGATAAAAAACGAAATTAAAAAGTAAAACGCGCACAGCTTTAGACCTTTGCCTCTAGGAACTTGTGGGAAGGATGAAACGGATATTCTGGCGAAAGCGTCCGTTAATGTCTCCTGCAACGACATTGGCAATTTCTTTCTGCTCTGAACCTTGTCAAAGTAAGAACTAAAGCTAGGATTCTTTAATATATCTTTAGGCCCTTGTGCCCCTGCCATATCCAAATCTTTTGTCTCTACCACATCTACATGTTTTGTGTCCTCCATATCCCAATGTTATGCCCTGTAACATTCACCTACACCTAAACATCAGTGCGAAAATAATTAACACCACTAAAATTTATTAACAACACACTTACTTTAGATGTTGCCCAACAAAATTATTTACAATCTTACAATCTCTAATCCAATGCAGCTTACCTTAATAATATTAATTATATCACAATACAATTCTGCAAATGGTGATCATCACTTGTTTATGTCATTAAAATTCTGATAATTATGTATGGATTAATATTATAATTAGATCAAGATTGATAAAAAACAAACCATTATAAAACAACATGCAACAGATTAAATAAAGATGTATAGAAAGACAATGGTGTAAATACATACCTGTTGTGGGTATTTGGATCTGAATAATCTGTAACTTGTATCAATGACAAGAAGAGGCAAGATAAAAAGATGAGGAAACAGTAAGTTCCTACTTGTGTTGTGTCAGGTGTTAGGACCTGACACGTGTCAGACACGTGTGAGTTGTGACCTTGAAAAATTAAATTGGGCTGTGTGAGGTGTATTTATTTATCTTTTGACAGCAAAAACCATCAGAAACTTGTATTTTAAATTTTAATTTTAATCTTTGGACTCATCAATTTTGTATATCTATCACTTTTTCAATATGAGTAATTTGTTTGTTTTTTATTTCACAAGAATAAAAAGAGTGAAAAAAGTAATTGAGTACATCATATAGAAAAATTATTTCGAACTGTGAAGTAAGATATGGGCTAATTCAAGGAAAAAAAAATGAAAAAATACCATGTTTTCTAAAAGAAATAATGAGAAATGAGTTTTTTTTAATATTTCTGGCTATTATTACTCATGGACAACATATGCGTTTTAAATTTGGATATACAATATTGACTTGTTCTGAGGAAATTTTAATTATTTATAATAAGAATAAATAATTTTTTGAATAATGCGCAACTTTAAGTTAATAAAATTTTGGAATAACACACATGATACAAAATAAAATTATGATATACTTTTTTTTTTTTGCCAGGAAAAGTAAAGATTTTATTACTCATGCAAATCTTTACATAACACATAAGAAAAAACAGGGTGGACATTCCCCACTTCCCACCTACTATTGAACAGCTATACCTCACTAGATAACGAGATTCTGTTCGTAGAACGCTTAACAAAATGAAGCTTAACATTCTGGTCTTTTAAATCCTCCATAAGTTGTCTACACTCATTCACTACTCTCCCTAAGTACGAAAAACTTCTATATTATGCAATTATGATAATATTCTTCTATATTTTATCGGACGGAAATGGTGCAAGTAAAAGCAGAAATGAAATTATGATGGTAAATTGTCATTGAAAAAAAAATGGATAATTAATCGTATTTGTCACAAATTTAAGGAAGAATACAGCAGAGTTGTTTTTATGAATCAAGTAAAATGATCAGATGGTCTATTTTATCCACTACATTGTTCAACTAAGATGTGAATATATACAGCAGAGATGGTACAAACTTGAGAAGAAAAAATAAAAAGGAGTGTGTTGGTCTACAAATGACAACTCCAAGGCTTGCTTGATCATGCAAGCGAGCCTCTACTAACAAGCTTTGCCTGGATGACATTTGAGAGCACCTGCATACCTTGTGAGCCTTCCTGCAAAACTACCAGGTTTTGCTTTGATAATGCCCATCTTAATATCATCAGACTCACTAGTAAACGGTGGCCCAGACTCGCGGAAAAACGCTCCGTTTGTAAACTTATCGCCTTCAGATCTCCACTGCCAATTCCTCCATACCTCTTCAGGCGCATAGTCCCTCTTCGTCACCTTCACCAAAACAAATTTTTTTTAAAAAAAGATTCAAATTTCACACCTCCTATTAAGAAAAATAATCATGATATGTTAAGACCCTACTTTCGAGTAAAATCTGTCGGGGTAAAATCTATGTCCATCTTAAGACCCTACTTTCGAGTTGGGGAGAAAAAACAAAAAATAATAATAGTAAGATGAGGTAAATTATTTGAGCAACTACGTACCTCCTTGGCAAAACCATTATCAGATCCTTTAAATCGGTTGCCCTGGCTAATGATGGTTGGACCAGAGCTACCTCCAATGGCATACATTTCCCACCGATTGTAATCATTGTTTACTACATGAACAAATCCGAATCTAACCCTAGGCATCCTCTGCACCAATCCCTTGCCAAATCGGTTAAATGCAACAGTCACTTGCATTAATTTATCCCCCTCAAATGAATCACTTGCACCCAACAACATAACCTGCAATGAATTACAACTTCAATAAATTATTTCGAGAAATGCACACAGCTCAGTCTCTTGCTACCAAGAGGAGATATATATCCACTAGGCAAGGCAAATGTCTTGGGGATAACAATAATCGAAAAGATTATTAAATTTATTCAAATTACATACATGATCATGATTATTGAACTTGCAGTTTGAGATTGTAATGGCTGTTGAACCCATAATGGCATCAATTTGGCCATCAGAACATCTTCCGAAAGAAACATGGTCGATCCAAATGTTGCTTGAACCATAAATGTTGATTCCATCACCATCACTAATTGTTCTAAGTCCTAGGTGTAAAACAGAATCTCTAACAATTCCTCCCGGGGTAACTATTATGTGATGAATCCTAATCCCATGTACAATCACATTTTGGACAAACTGTAGCGTAAGTCCAGCTCCATAAGCAATATGTATATTTGCTCCTCTACCATCGATTGTCTTGTTACTTGTTATTATAAGCTCTTGTTGTAACCTTATAACCATCGATTTTGAAAATATGATCCACAACGGTACTTCTTGAATCACTGCATGTCGAAGTGTTCCTGGTATTGGATTCTGAACATCATTATCGGATTCATCGTTTACAACGTAGATTTCTCCGTCTCTTCCACCAATTGTGTTGCGTCCAAACCCCCTAACACAATCTGCCAGGAGCTTTCTGTTCATCTCCCAGTCAGCTCGGCACCTCCAGCATCTGTCAATTGGATTTGTCGGTCCACAATCTTCTAATTCTCCTAATGCCCTCCTTGTCTTGTTTTTTTTCATTATCAATCTATGAGCATACATGAAACATTAACAATCACAAACATAAGTTACAAAATGTCCAAGTGAAACATATCATAGTAAAATCAAAATCAATTATCACCAAGTACTCACTCGCCAACTTGCTTGTTGACGTTATCAGTAACATTCTCAGGATGAGGATTATATGACTTTTCCGCATTTTTCTTAGCTTCGTCGGCACGAGCTTTCAGAAAGTCATCAAATTCGGCATAACCAGCATGCATGCAGGGGACAATAAGAGCCAGAGAAAAGAAGAAAACCAAGCATGTCAACTTTTTTTCTTTAGGATTTGTCATTCTCGATCTGTTGTGTATATATATATATATATTTTTTGTTGTTCTTTGATACTAGCTAGCTAAGCAATCTTTTATTTTTACTGAAAAAGTTGTATTCGTAATTCAAGCGAATGGCGGTGAATCACTTGTTATTTCTGGTACTACATTCAAGGTAAAGGAATTTCAAAGTTACAAATATAACAAAACAGAGTTTGATCGGTTGGGAAAAGGTTTGGATTCATAAAAGATTTATTTATAGATATCAAAATTAGAATGTAATGGCAAAAGATTAAGCCACAGGATCAATGCGAGAAGGCAGCTACACCACCCATTGATGCTTTTCCAAACTTCAAAAATCACAATACTGCTAATAAAATCTTTCAAGTACCCTCTTTCGTTCAACTATTATAACACTCATACTTGTAAATTTTAACAGGTTTGAGTGTTTCGAAAATTTATTCCAATTAAAACACATTTAACTATTATAAATAAGTACATAAAATCAATGTTGGAAATTTATACTTCAACGAACTTCAATTAATTTGTACTTTCACAACCCCAACCCTTTGTGACTGGTCTAGCACCTCGTTGATAATTTAGAATTAGTGTGTTTCATAATTCATTTGTAACTACTGTCAGTGTGTTTCATTTGGAACTACTGTGGTTATAAATGAGACATGTGTCGTGTGGACAGTGATCATTTTAAGTGCTCTATGTTATTAACACTTTATTGGAGTTGTTAAGATGTTATTGGATTGCAAAGTGAAATTGAAATTGTTGGGATGTTATTTGGTGTCAACAAGTGGCATGAGCGACAATTTGGAATGAGAAAGTAAAATAGGGTACCAATTTCATTTATGATCTGGATGATAAATAAAATAATTTTGTTAATTATTTTTATTATACCTTTTTTAAGATTAGTGTTGTCCTTAAATTTATGGGTTAGAGGAATGAGGATATGAAAGGATAAACTGAGTTAATTATAAATGTTTTGACCCAATATATTTTGAAAATATACTGATGGATGAAGAGTCTAACATATGATGCGAGGTTTAATCATGGATGATGGATACTTGATTAATACCGATCCGATTGGATCTTACCGAACCCGAAAACCCGAAATTCATTTCAAACCCGATCGAGCTCGACCCGAAAACCCGTATTTAATATAAATAATATAATATATTTATATCATTATAATATATTAATCTATTTATTTTAAATAATACATAATATATATTATTCATGACAGATCTCTTATTTTAATATATTAATCTGTAATGACCAAAAAGATCTCTCAAAGATGAAACAAACATCAAAAGATAGTACTCTCCTATCACTATAATTGCTCTGATTCAGGCCAACGGCATACAAATAGAACATAGTATATTTTTACAGAAACAAAAACATTAGTTGCTGCATTATAAGATGAACTTATTAATAGGCATCACTGCATTGGCTCTATATTTTTGAATAAACACACCACAAACTTCCACAAAAAATGTGTATAGTCAACAACCAACAGCCAAAGTGAATAACAATGTGTAGATAAAAGCAATAAATGTTATTCGATTTCGGGTTTCGGTTAAACCCGAATCCGATTGAAACTCGACGGGTTCGGTTTTAGTATATCGGGTTTTTCGGTTTCGGGTTCGGATTCGACAAAATAAATTCGGTTCGGGTTTGGATGTGATCAAACCCGTTTCGACCGACCCGATTGTCATCCCTACATACAAGGATCCCACTCGTACCCCAATAGTTTGCAAGAATTAAGTTAATTGCGGAAAAACATATAAATTAAGATCATTCTAACAGACATTTGGATAACTACACATCAGGGAAGCCCAACAATATATATATACATGGATTATGTATGCATATACGGATATATGATGGAAAATCATATGAATATGAAGATAATTATGGATTTATGGAGGAATAATAACTCGATAATCACATTAGATGGGATAATTGACTAAAGCAGTTCTGTTATGGAAGATAAAGCTTATGAAATCGTGGTTAGGTTATCAAGAACTACATTGAACTTGATCTCTTATAAATATAAGGGTATTTAGGTCATTTGTAAGGGTTAGAAACATATACACATTGGACTAACATAATTCCTAATTCCGAACTAACATTATGCTAGACATCTTCGATTGGGTAGAAATTATTCAGCCATTATTGCCTGGAATTCTTGCAAATTCAATCCGCTAATAACCAAAATCATCATCCAGTTCAAGAGAGTTGAACCCGATGCTTGACACTCAAATTTGCTTTCATAGTGTTCTACGAATTCTTCGTTCTTCCCGTAAATATTTTCAAAAGTGTTGTACCAAATTTTGCTCACAAGAATTAGCATTTGGAAATATTAATCATTATAATACTTTGAATATCAAAACTGATGTAGAAGATAAACAATAACAAAAAATAATATTTTTAATTATGTAATAAAAATGGCATCTTAAAGAATGTAGATTTGAATTAAATGAAAAACATAGTAGACACTTAAATAATAAATAGCACGGAACAAATATTAAACTCAAATACTGATAGCTACACTTCTTATATACTAGCTTATAGTATAGCTAGCTTGTAACCCGTATGATGCACGAGTTTCTTTTAATATGTCATAAATTTTAATAAATTTTATATTACATTTTTATATAAACATCATTTTAAATAATTTTTAAAATTTTAATTTAATGTAATTTGATATATTCAAGTTTAATGATTATACTTATGTTTTTTTTATTATAAACAAAGTATAATGCACTACACCATAAAATGGATTTTGCAACGAACTGTGAAAAAAAAAAACTCAAAAAGCGTTGCTATTTTCTCAAAAAAAAAATTACAATTTCAAAGATATTGTAACGATTTTTTAAAGCGTTGCAATTGAATTAAGAAATTGTTACGTTAGATAAAACTTGATATCAGTCGCAACGATATTAGAAACCGTTGCTGTAGAGTAAGAATTTTGGACCAAAATATATAGGCGGGCTTTTGAAAAAGAAGTGGGCTTTCTAGATTTTTTTCCCCGCTCATCAAAACAAGCAAGATTACTAAACAAAAAGAAAAATAAAAACAAAATATTACACACCTAAACAAACACAAGCACAAAACACTTACACAAAAACACACACAAATACACAAAGAGGCTAAAGAAGAGAAAGATGCGAATTTCAAATTAGGGTTCAAGTTCGAACATTCAAACTCGACGAACACTAAAGCTCGAATAAGGTTTGTTCCTTAATCGATTACGCATACATCAATTAATTAGGGTTCATGTTATAATTCGATATTAATTGGGGTTTTATTTTGTGTTATCTCTATCTCTTTGTTCTATCTCTTTGTGTATATATCTCAATCACTCTTCGTGTATCTTTATCTCTCTGTGTATCTCTGTCTCCCTAATATTTTAATTTGGGATTTTAATTTTTATTTAATTTGAGTTCTTATATATTCGTTTTTGTGCTTGTTAATTAGGCTTTATGTATTTATGTTGTGTTTATGTTAATTAGGGCTTTAATTTGGGAATTTTAAAATCTGAGTTTTTTGTATTGATCGAGTTTGTGTTTGTATTTTTTTGTAGTGAGTTTGGGCTTCATTTTGTTACATTTGTGCTATGTTTTGAGTTTGTGTTATGTTAATAAATCCTGTTTCTACATAGGTACATTAGATAGCATCATATATGATTTCATTTTCCTTATTTCCTAAAATTAGATGAATTCTTTCTGTTTAAACAATACTAAATAATTACTTACGATATTGAATTTTCCTTATGATTTCATTGTTTGATGAAAATTTCACAAGTATGTTTACTTGAGGGGTCTGTAATAATTACAACTCGCAGAAAGCAAGGCCTTAATAAATAACATGAACATTTTCAGTGTATAACAACAACTAACTATGCTGCTATGTTGTTCTAGAGTTTCTGCTGAAAAATATCCTTATAACAAAATGTTTGGGCAGCGACAGATTGTAAAGGGGAGGTTATAATCCTTGCACATTGTGCTTTTTTTTTTTCCAATTATAATAATAATATTATTATTATGTTCTCAAATTTATTTAATATGTAGCTACTTTTGCAGGCAGGAAACTATGCCTGGTTAACTTACAAGCAAGTGTACAATATAGTTCTACAAATTGGAGCTTTCATTCATTTTTGTGGTGCTAACCAGGCAAGTCACTTGCGCACACCAGATGTAGTTTTCTTCTTGGTTTCCTGTATTGTAGTAAATCCAACCTCTTAGTTCATATGCTTCTTGGAGACTTTTTTTAACAAGAAGAAATGTTAGTCAAAAATCATATCAAAAATCACAGTTTACAAACCTGTTGGCCTCTTGCTGCTTAGTGGTGATTAGTGAACCTAAAGTTGGGCGGTTAATGGCTATCAGCTTGTGCCCCTTTTATGAATAATCTTGTTTTTGTTTCATCAATTTGCAGCAATTACGTAGGACTATCAATATGCTCAAATGCATCATGCAATTATGAAATTTGTTTACTGGACAATTTCAATTTCTTTTGGTAATAATCATAATTTCTTTATGTAATTTGATTCCCGTACGCAGGGTGCACGATGTGGGATCTTTGGACCTAACTGCACAAAATGGGTTATTAGCATGCAGGTAAATTTACCCACTATTGATAATTTTTCAAAATTTAGTATGTAAGTGACCTTTGGTTAAGTGTGGTTTTAAAGTTAAGTGTCCAGGGACAATCTCGTGTTCTTGAAACGCTGGTTTATTATTTTTCCTCAGTATAGGCAGCGAGACTTGTTTATAATGGGAGAAAGCTACGCAGGTCTGTATTTGACTGCACATTAAGAAATTCTTTTTTTAATTTATCTTGGTTTCAATGCTGAGTTATTCCCCTTAAATACCAGGTCATTATCTAAAATTTACAGAGAAATTTATCTATGTGGTCTGATATCATTGTGGTTCCTTGGTCTGAGATGTTCTTTGGTAAACTGTCCCAGTGGAAAAGGATTATTGATAATGGAGTTGTTTATAATTTTCCAGGTGTCATTTTAGATGATAATGGAATACTGTTACACAGTTGTAATATCAAGATACATATATACATGTTTCTCACTTTCTCTTAGTTTGGATTGTATTGGAGGCCGCTTCTTTGTTTAAAAAAAAAATCTCTGGTTAGAGTTTTGTGTATACATAAGCTAACAAAATTTTTTAAACAGTCTTTGAGAGGCCCCAGAGGCGGTATGATTTTCTTCAAAAAAGACCCTATTCTTGGTGTTGATTTAGAATCTGCTATCAACAATGCGGTTTTCCCAGGTTTACAGGTAGTTAGGCTCTGTACCTGCTCTATTACCATGAATGTGATTACTTTTTATATTGTTCCAGTTAATGTTAGTGAATCATTTTTATAGGGTGGTCCTCATAACCACAAAATTGGGGGACTTGCAGTTTGCCTGAAGTATGCGCAGACTCCAGAATTCAAGGCTTACCAAAAGCAGGTATTTTGTCAACTGCTTTTAAAATCTCACTGATTCATTATTTCTCTATCTTTGTTTGATATATGTTAGCGCTTATGTGCAAAAGCATATAACTTGTTACCATAATTTAAGTTTTAAATTATTCTAGATATCTCACAAAGATAGTATAGTAGTTGATATAATTTCAGATCATAGCATTGCAGTTAAAAAATTTCAGGTCACGTAGAGACTACAATGACATGCTAATTCGGACGGGGGATGTCAATATTGGACCTAAAACCTATGGCACTTGAAGCAAGGCTATTAAGATCAAAATGGGTTTATTTTGTTGTATTTTTGACAAATTCATAGCATGTAGCAGCTACTCTGATTCGGTGTGATGTTAAACTTGTTAATACCTTGAAAATGTTTGTGAATTCACTTTCCTTTTTACAACAGGTAATATTTGTGTATGTATCGTAAGTTTGATCTCAAAGGCCGTAGTGGAGTTTTCTATTCTGGTAAAATTTATCCAGGTAATTTTCTTAGATTGCATTTCTAAGTAACTTGAAATTTATTTTCTGTGTAAAAGTACCAACGTGACTTTTTCCTATTTCACAAGGTAAGAAATAAAGTTGGCTGTTTATTTACAAGGTAATGTTGGCTTATAAATTTTATCGTGTATTTGTTTGAGTCTTATTACTTTCATTTATTTATTTCAGGATGCATACACTGATGTTCATGGAGGGAAAAGAGAGGAGAAACCACCTGAGTTACAAGTTTACAATCAACTAGTTGGATCATGCTACTGTCGAGGATGAAGATGAGACAAATGCAAATGAAGAGCAATAGAAGGAGGAAGTAGCGCCATGACGACTCAAGTTTGTATAATATTTAACTAGAATTTGGTCTATGTATTACTAAGCTAGATTGTATCACTTGAACTTAGTTATTTTGCTTGAACTTGCTCATTTTCCTAAACTTAGTTCGAGTGATTTGTGTATTGATTTGTAACAAATACTGCTTAGTTGGTTTGTTGTTATGATATACTAATTAAGATTGGTGGATGTTTATGAAATCTAAATGTCATGCTAGTTTTTTGATTCAGCGTTGCAATAGTAACTTAAATGTTGCCATATATGTCATATTCTTTAAAAAAAATTGATTGCATTTGATTCAAAATACGTTGCAATTGGGCATTTATATGTTGCCATAGGACTGCTTGAGTCCATGTATTGCAACAATTAACACAAAAAAAATCGTTACAAAAAGTAAACCATATGTCTTCCAAGAAATTGCAATGGTGTTAAACATGTTGCTATAGCCATTAAATCGTTGCCATATACCATAATTGCAACGATGATACAACGTTGCAATATGGTACTAAATTCGTTGCCATAAGGTACCTATGGCAACCAGAGCAAACCTTACGCCTGATTTTTCAATAATCGTTGCCATAGACCCTATTACAAGGAATTTAGGGCATATTGCAACGTATTTCAGACGTTGCTGTATCCGTTTTATGGTGTAGTGATGATTTTAATATATTTTATTAATAATTGAAATATGATGTGTTATTTTTGGATAAATATTAATGATTGTAAGATTAATTTTAAATTAAAAGATAACGTGTTTTAATTAGAAAAGAAATATTAATAATTGAAAGATATGGTATGATTCATGTTTTTAGGTGTTTATTAATGGTTGAAAGATATGGTGCAATATTTTTGGATATATATATATTAACGATTGTAATATTAGTTTTAAAATAAAAGGTATTGTGTTTTAATTAAATAGAAAGTAACATGTTTTAATTAGATAGAAAAACCAAACTATTCATAACCATTAGATTTTCAATTCAAATAGATCATGACCGTTAGATATAACAAAATTAAAGGTTGTTATATTGAGAAGTCTAAGATTCGATTCCCTTTTAGTTTAAAATATTACATTTTATAAACAGCTAAAAACATAAATCATACCGTATCTTTCGATCATTAATATTTCTATCTAATTAAAACATGTTACTTTCTATTTAATTAAAACACGTTACTTTATTTTCAAAAAAAAACACATTACCTTTTCCTGACAAAAAAAACACATTACCTTTTTTTTAAAACTAATATTACAATCATTAATATATATCCAAAAATATTGCAGACCGTTAGATATAACAATATTAAAAGTTGTTATATTGAGAAGTCTAAGATTCGATTCCCTTTTAGTTTAAAATATTACCTTTTATAAATAACTTGTTATGCCCAAATCTGACATAATAATTATCGTGATTTAATTAGCTAAATTATTGGTCCATTATCTACAATGGGCCTCGAAGATGAAGGTTGGGTCACTAAAAGCCCACTATTGGAATCAGCCCAGCCTAACTACAGGGCCACCTCGCTCTCTATTGAATATAAGGGATCGCTTCGCTACGACTCCCGTCAAGGGATCGCTTCGCATTATTATCACATTTACTAGCTAGATGGAATTGTTTTCATTCTCTCTTAGAAGGCTCATAACTAGACCCCTTGAGGTCTTATGAGTATCCGAACGCTCGGGATCGCCTCGCATGACTCGATCCCTCGAGGTCGCGTAGCACGTTTATGCTGCATCTCTGCTAGCCTCGCTTGTGAGGTCACATTCTTGTCCATGCGAGACCATCGGTTTCCTTCTATAAACCATGGATCATGGATAGGGTCAACAACTCATTGCCACGTCAGCCCTAATCTAATGGGCTTGGGCTATGACTTATCTTCTAAAACCCTAGCCCGGCTAGGTAACTTGCTACCCAAGAACTACGTACGGCTTGATCCCTATAAATAGGGTACGTAGGCACCTTGATAGGAATGAGAAACAGTTCACCCCTGAAATCACCTATCAAGCTCAGCCACATTCATACACACAAACCCTAACCCTTATTCTTCTTTCTTAAGCTTTATATCCGTATTTAGCTCCATTAATCCAGCAACCTCCATAAATATTGTTATACAAAATTCTCCCTATAACATTTGGCGCTAGAAGGAAGGAAAATTTTCGTTTGAGGAGGACAAACGAATATCACACTCAGGGGAATTTTTGGGTTTTATTATAATTATGGGTTTCAACGGTTAAGAAAAACACGACGACCGGACATACAAATTATCACAAGTTCACAACGTTAGAAGAGCAGCTTTTGTTCGAGATGGAAGCACCAAGAAAAATCAAGGAATAAAAAACAAGTCAACGGGGAAAAAAATTATTGTCAAAGGACCAAATAACTAGACCCTGTTTCGACCTCACGCGCCAATAATCAATTACTCCACTATCAAGGTGAACAAACAAGCAAGTCCGTGGCACTACTTAGTGGGACGCGTGGTAACGAAGTCGGTGGCACCTCATGGAAACTTCGATCCAGCGGGGAACAAAAATTAGAGATAAGTTTTTGATTTAGCAATTATATATCCTGCCATGTCATACATGCATAGTTTTGTTTTTAAATATTTTTCAGAAAAGATATTTAGTTATTTAGAAAATTCGTGCGAGCAATAGATATTTTTATGCTTGTAAAATTATTGCGATTTGGAAAATATCGTACGAGATATTTATGTTGATAAATTGCGGATATTTATGCTGATTGATTGTGGATTTATTTTAAAATCCCGTACGAGCTGCATTATTCTCAAGAAAGAAAAAAATACATATACGAGACGCATAATTCTGAAAAAGATTTTCTACAAAAAACGAAGCATTATTTTCGAAGAAAATAAATATCGCGACTTTCTTAAAAGTGCATATTTATTATTGCACTTGGATTTGTAAAATATTTTTCATATATTGTCGCGATAATACATATATGTCAAAAATATTTTCAAACTTGCAAACTAAATTGTTAAGTAGGGTAGCCTGGACAAGCTATAAATCTCGCAATGCAACATGCTTAGTAAAGTGTAGCACCCTCTGGATTATTGAAGGCCCATGAGATATCGCTATATCGAATGGGTGGAGGCATCCCTATGCAAACTATCTTTATTGAAGGCCCATGAGATCTCTCTATATCGAATGGGTGGAGGCATCCCTATGCAAACTAGTTCGCCAGAACTACATCTACATCTACATCTCTTATCAACAGTCTCGTCACAAACGAAGACACATCCTTATGTGGTTGCATCAGACACTTGAAAAGCATGTATGCCAGTTCGGGATATATACAAGCGCGAAGGTCCTAACTAGACAACAAGGATCGCAAAGGATTTCAAACGAATTATTTATACTCGCACATTTGAAAACCTTGGCAAAAATATATCTTATAGTGGACATCGCATGCTATCACACTTGCATCCGCATACGCCTAACGAGCACAGTAGTGCTCTAAATGCTTTTCTAATCATCTATTTTCAGTTTTTTCAGCTACTCAAGAAATTTGGAAGCTTGAAGAATTCTTAGTTCTCCACTGCATCAAGCTACACTAAAGAACTGGGGGCTAGTTGTTATGCCATAATTTTGGCATGTCTAATAATCTCCCCAATTTCTAATATCTATTAATTATTAATTCAGATTAATAATTGTAACTTAACGCCTAAGTTTTATCCTCTCCCTGAAATGAGGAAAGAATCAATCTCAATCAATCAATAACGGAAAATATCTCCAAACGATATTCTTCAAATCAGGAAGATATCACAACGATAAGATTAAATCAGATAAAATCAGTAATCACCCAGATTAACGAAGTTTATCCCTAAAGTCTGTAAGGGATAGACACAAATCAATTTCACAGAACTACGTGGGCTTGATCCAATATAAATTGGTACGTAGGCATCTTGGAAAATGATCCAATATATGAAATCCGAGACACGAGACAAATCGAGACACCTGCCAAGTCCAGCCCCCTCTTTTTTCATAAACCCTAATCCCCTAAAACAGCCACATAAACATTCAATTCGCTCTACTATTTTAGCAAACCTCCGATTTCGTGTTTTTACTATCATCATATCATCATTAATATTTCTATCTAATTAAAACATGTTACTTTCTATTTAATTAAAACACATTACCTTTTATTTTAAAACTAATATTACAAATATATATATATATATATATATCCAAAAATATTGCAGGCCGTTAGATATAACAATATTAAAAGTTGTTATATTGAGAAGTCTAAGATTCGATTCCCTTTTAGTTTAAAATATTATCTTTTATAAACAACTAAAAACATAAATCATACCATCTCTTTCTTCCCGACCTATTTTACTTTACTCTCTAGCCGCAGTTATTTAGGTGGTATCCCGAGATTTAAGAGATTTCATTCCTCCGGGAACACACGAAACAAAGATATGAACTAGGTAAATAGAAATTGAAAAGAGATGTTTCCAATTCATCAAAATGATAAGTTTTTTCTACATCCATATGATCTACTAAAGTGAAAGTAGATCGCTATTGCCCATATAATAAGATCTCTAGTTTACTTATAATAATATAGCATTGATTCGGTACCACATAATAATTTAAAGTTGCAAAAACAAAAACACACAAAAGTATGTCTCACTTGTTTTTTTTTCTTTATCTAAATAAATCACAAAAACGATGTAGAAACGGAAGAAATCGAACATGTGGTTTTATAGTACACAATCCCGACCCCTTTGTGACTGGTCCAGCACCTCGTTGATAAATAGAGTCGGTGTGTAAGAGCATATCTAATAGGGGTTTTATATCAAAGTGGCCACTCAGTTCGTCAAAAATTATCACTTAACTCGCCTACTTATCGGGGTCTTATTTAAATCTCTAAACTAAGAAAATATATTATTTGACCCCCTGTATTCACAAAAATAATACAATTTATGGTGGTCTAAGTGATATAAGGGGGGCAAATGATATGTTTTCTTAGTTTAGTCGTTGAAATGAGACCTCGATGAGTACGGTGGGTTAAATGATAGTTTTTGACGAACTGAGTGGTCACTTTGATATAAAACCCTATCTAATAGGGGTTGTCAAGTCTTAGAGCAAGTCCAATAGATCCCTTATATGAGCTCCTAACTTAAATTATAAGGAATTTGGTCTAAAATAGTGCTCCAACAGCCTCTTAACTTTTCCTTAAAAAGTTAAGAGCATCATGTCATCCCTTATCTTTAAGGGATCTCTTATTTCACTTTTATTAATAAAATATTATTTTCCCTCCTTTTTTCAATTTTTTCCCTCTTTTTTTGTTCTTGCTTCTTTCTTTCATTTATTATTTAATAATTATAAGGAATAATTATAAGGAAGCTTGTTGGAGTTGTCATACCTTATAATATCCTAAATCACTAAAAACCTAATATTTTATAATATTTATAAGGGAAACACAAGGAGGCTATTGGAATTGCTATTATGTGATATGACATCCTTGGTTGCCCACCTATTGGAGTATCAATGTTGCCAACAAGTTGTCAACAAAAGTTGTCAAAAGTTGTCAACTAAAGTTGTCAAAAGTTGTCAACTTCCCCATTTAGTTAAAACACATACAACTTCCCAAAAATGTATTTAATTTTACCTTTTTTTATATTTCCCATATTTTAAAAATGTATTTATAAGATAATATAAAATTTATGTATGGGACCATAGTGGCAACTTTTAAAATTGCCAACTATTAGAGTAGATTTGTAATAAAAGTTGCCAACAATGAGATTGAGGAGAGAAGAAATAAAAAAGTAATGTATATAATGATGTAGTAAAAATTGGCAATTATGTTGGCAACCTCTATTGTAGATGCTCTAATTCATAATTCATTTGTAACTGCTGTCAGTGTGTTTCATTTGGAACGACTGTGGTTATAAATGAGACATGTGTCGTGTGGGCTAACAGTGATCATTTTAACTTTTAAGTTTCATCTTGCAAAAAAACACATATAGAAATGGGACTCGTTCCACAGCCCCCGGGGGATATCCCCCTGATCCCTCTGCCCGCAATGAAACATGGTGGGCGTACTCTTTTGAAAATTAAATTAAAAATAGGAAAATAGTGATATTGAGTTGAAATTCATCCCAAAATTAGTGCCTACCACTAATACATTGTGTATGAATTTTTAGTTCAAATTTAATCTTTTCTTCTTTTTTAATTAATTTTATAACATATTTCACAAACTAGCTAAATATTATTGAAAAATAAAGAAAATACAAAAATAGTGATATTGAGTTGTCATTCATCCCAAAACTAGTGAATACCACTAATTGAGTGTGTATGAATTTTTAGTTCAAGTTTAATCTTTTCTTTATTTTTAATTAATTTTATAATATATTTCACAAACTAGTTAAATATTATTAAAAAATCAAGAAAATAGAAAAATATTGATATTGAGTTTTCATTCATCCCAAAAATAGTGACTACCACTAATTGAGTGTGTATAAATTTTTAGTTCAAATTTAATCTTTTATTCATTTTTAATTAATTTTATAATATATTTCACAGACTAGGTAAATAATAAAAATATTCCTGACGCCCGCCATGAAACATTGCGGGCGTCCGCAATGAAACATGGCGGGCGCTTAACTTTCCATCAACTTTCCAGCTTTTTATTTTTTTCCTGTCCAGCCTTTTGTTCAACTTTCCATCAACTTTCCACCGTTTATTTTTTTCAAACTGCACAGTTTTTTCCAGCTTTGTTCATCTTTGGAGAGCAAAAAATAAGGTTAGAATTTTCATGGCTTCCTATTTATTTAATTATGATTCTAACTCTTCTAGTGATCATAATAACTTCAATTACGTAACTCCCATTCGAAATAAAAGAGTTTTTCGTAAACTTTTTGATGAGAATGGTGTTGAAATTCATGAAACAATAGATGTTGATGATATTGATGATGATATTGAAAATGTTGGTAAAAATTTTGGTGATACTTCTAATTTGAAGGGGGAAGATAAAATAGTTATTGATAGTGATGAAGATGTTAATATTGGAAAAAAGGATGATATTAATTTTGGTGATACTTCTAATTTGAAAGGGAAAGAAAAAATAATTATTGATAGTGATGAAGATGTTAATATTGGAAAAAAGGATGATATTGATGGTCATGACAATGATAAAGCTCATATTGGAGAAGAAAATATTGGATCTTTTTTTGCAAATATTAATGATGAAGTGCCTTGTGTTGGTATGCAATTTGATTCTTTACAAGAAGCGGAATTATTTTATAAAAATTATGGTCGTAAGGTGGGGTTTGAGATAAGTATTAGGAGCACTCATAAACATAAAAATGTTGATGATCTTGCATCGCGGATGTATATTTGTCGGAAGGGTGGGAGACGAGGTCCGAACACACCGGGTGTTATGGATAAAGGGAAGCGGACAAGAGATTTTATTAGTCGAACTAATTGTGAAGCTCAGATGTGTGTCACTCATAAAGTGAATTTGAACAAATGGGAAGTAACTTCGGTCAACTTAGAACACAATCATGGCATGGTTACACCGGATAAAGTATAATTCATACGAAGGTCACATAACATAGATTCGTTTACCCGATCGATAATTGAGTTGTTTCACAAATCGGGAATCGAGACCGTGAAAATAATGAAATTTCTTAGTGAGTCATGTGGTGGTATTCAAAATCTTGGTTATTCTAGTCAAGACATACGTAATGTCGTACGCGACATTCGAAAACGGGTGTTTGATTCCGGTGATGCGGATTGTGGTTTGGCTTTGCTACGAGAATTGAAAGAAGCTTGTGGTGGAAATTTCTTTTATCGAGTGGATGTGGACGAGGTGAATCGTGTTAGGGGTTTGGTGTGGGTTGATTCTCGGTCGATTAATGCTTACAAGAATTTTGGAGACGTGGTAACCTTCGACTCGACTTATCGGACTAATAGGTATTGCATGCCGTTTATACCTATTACGGGTGTGAACCACCATTACCAAAACATCTTGTTTGGATTTGCACTTGTAAGGGATGAGAAAGAAACATCTTACAAATGGGTTTTGGAAACATGGTTGGAAGCCGTTGACAACAAACATCCCGTTGCGATTATTACCGATCAAGACATTGCTTTGTCAAATGCTATAGCCGCGGTCATGCCACAAACAAATCATACATATTGTACGTGGCATATAAGTCAAAAGTTTCCCGAGAAGTTGTCTTCTTTGTATACTCGATTTCCGGATTTTAAAAAAGATTTTAATTCATGTGTGTACAAGTCGTTGTCACCTACCGAATTTGAAGGTAGTTGGGAGGTGTTGGTTGAAAAGTACGGTCTCGGGAATCATGTTTGGCTAAATGAGATGTATGCAATTAGAAGAAAATGGATCCGTGCTCACACCAAGCAATTTTTTTCTGCCGGAATGACTACCACTTCAAGGAGCGAGTCCATGAATTCTTTTTTTGATGAGTATGTTAAACCATCAACCGGTTTAAAAGAATTCATTGAGAACTCACAAAAGGCTTTGGAGAAACAATATCTCAACGAGGTTGGAGCCGACCATGAGACCGAGTACAAGGAAAGGGGACTATTATACAATTCTTCTTTGGAGGCTCATGCATCCACGATTTACACAAAAGAGATGTTTAAACAATTTCAAAATGAGCTTCTAAAAAGTGGATCTTTTATTGTTAATAGCGTAAAACATGATGGAAGATCTTTTCCTAGAATGTACTTGGTAGGAAAGTCCACTGTGCCAGAGAATTGTAGAAAAATTTATACTCTATGTGTTGCAATGGACGGGAAAATTTCATGTGCTTGTAAGAAATTTGAAAATTATGGGATTATTTGTAGACACATGATCCTTTACCTTAATAAGAAACAAAAAACGCAAATTCCCGAAGATTGTATCAAAGTGAGGTGGACAATGAATGCCAATAAAGCCTCGGGAACTTTACCTTATGGCCATCCCGTGCATGTCAATGTTTTTGAATCACAAACGGCAAGATATAGTTCATTATGCAATGCCTTTCAAAGTTTAGGTGTTATCGGTAGTGTTAGTGTCCCGCGATACCATTACTTGATGGATAAAATTGAGAAAGAGAAGGTGTACATCAATGAGTCTTTTCCGGAAGAGAAACACAATGTAAGAATGAATGAGTCGTTTCACCATGAAGGCGAAGATGATCACATATTGGATCCCCCAATGTCACAAACTAAAGGAAGAAAGAAAGCCGGAAGATGCAAAAGTGGTATTGAGATGTCAAGTTCGAAGAAGAAATTGCGGAAGTGTGGAAAATGTGGATTGGAAGGAGCAAATCATGATAGGAGAAATTGTCCAGGGAAGCCAGCCTAGATGCAATGGAGTACCTCCAGTTTTTATTCCAATTTTCATGTAATCTTGGTAATGTAATGGATTATTATGTAATGAAGTAGTTTTTGTTACTTGTTTATGGATTATCAATATTCACAATGAAAATGTAATGTTTAAAACAAAAAATTAAAAAAAAAAACTTTTTTTTGGAAAAACAGAAAATAGGCAGAAGGTTTGGTGTAAAAATATTAAACTTTGATTTAAAATTTGAAAGAAATCAAACTGCAGTGACTAAACAGCAAAAATCAAACTGCAGTGACTAAACAGCAAAAATATAAATTTTCCAGAACGCCCGCCATGTTTCATTGCGGGCGTCCGCAATGAAACATGGCGGGCGCCTGGGAAAATTCTCTAGCTTTTATTTGTTTCAGTCCTGCCCAGGAAAAACTGTTTTAAACCAGTTTTGCAACCAAACATTCAAAAAATTCCAACCTGCCAAATCCAATCAAAATCCTAACAATACCAACACCAAAATTCAAACTACACTCAACCAATATCCAAACTTAAAATCCAACCTACATTCAAACCAAAAACCATACTACAACAAACCAAAATCATATCCAACCATACTACAACCAAAAATTCAAAAAATTAACTAACATCCGAAATCTAACATGTCCAATAAAGTCAAAAGTCCAATAACAGACATACATAAAAGTCCAATAAAGTCAAAAGCAATATAGCAACAAACTACATCCCCGTCAACCTTTGCCTGATCGACGTGTCAGGCATCTGACGTGCTTCCCCGCATTTTATCTCATGTGCTATGCGATATCGGAAGGTTGTTACATCCAAGGTAGTGTGCCACTTTTCTTGCCCCAAGTCTAATCCATGAAGGATGGCATCCATGTACTTGCAAACATACACACCACAATCAACCCCACCATCTTGTTTAGGACGACTTTGAAGTTCTTTCACCCTCAAATATCTATTGGCGGGGAAGCGGTTTGAATCCAATTTATGAAGCATGTAGGGGAGAAATTTTTCCTACAATATAACATACATTTATTACAAGGAACATGGAACCAATAGATAAAGTACGTAACTAAAAAGAACAACTTTTTACCATAACGTAGAACTCAACATGGTATATCTCTCTCCCACTAGTAGGATTCTCGTCTCGCATAGGATCAATCATCATCAGATGAAAATTGTTAAGATCCACAACGAACAGGAACCAATGCGATCTTGTGCAAACCGGAAAGAACGCAATATTGCACAAATGAATATCATTTCCATGGAGTTGCTTTCGGTATTGTTCAATGAAAGTGGCCATGGAAGCTATCTCTTGATTCGATTTGTTGAAATCAGGAGGCGCCTGTAAATACATATCATGATGTTATCTTTACAGAATATAATAATATAATAATGCAATCAATGAACTCATGTGTACAGAAAACTAACGACAACTAATATAAATTTTGAAAACTCCAAGGAGTCGAGCAACATTGTTTCGGTCATTGCAACTATTTGCTTATTTATGTTATCCATTTTTTTTATCTGCAGTCCTTATTCTACTCAGCTTTAAGGTGCTCTCGAGATGTTTGTGTTTATTCAGTTCAGAAAGGAGCGAAATAAAATCTCATCATATTCTTGAAACTCATAGGGACATGATATGAAAAAATATGGAGAAGAAAAAAACTTTCTAGGTTTGAGAAAATCATGTGTGCCAACCCCTTTGAAGTTAATCGGAAAACCCGGTTCTTGTAAAATCGGGTCATATCGGATCCGATTCGGTTCAGAAAGGAGCGAAATAAAATCTCATCATATTCTAGAAACTCATAGGGACATGATATGAAAAGATTTGGACAAGAAAAAAACTTTCTAGGTTTGAGAAAATCATGTGTGCCAACCCCTTTGAAGTTAATCGGAAAGCCGAGTTCCCGTAAAATCGGGTCATATCGGGTTCGATTCGGTTCAGAAAGGAGCGAAATAAAATCTCATCATATTCCAGAAACTCATAGGGACATGATATGAAAAAATATGGACAAGAAAAAAACTTTCTAGGTTTGAGAAAATCATGTGTGCCAACCCCTTTGAAGTTAATCGAAAAACCGAGTTCCCGTAAAATCGGGTCATATCGGGTCCGATTCGATTCAGAAAGTAGCGAAATAAAATCTCATCATATTCCAGAAACTCATAGGGACATGATATGAACCATTTCTCGACGATCCAACCGTACGGATGCTAATATATATCTAATATATTGATATTCCCAAGTTTTCAAAAAATAAAAAATTAATTTGGTTGGAGATCTTCGTAGATCAGTAGTATATTGACCAGTACCAGTAATTCGTGCTTTGTCACTCATTATTGTTTCTATTTTTTAAAAACTATTTCTCGACGATCCAACCGTACGGATGCTAAGATATATCTAATATATTAATATTCCCAAAATTTCAAAAAATAAAAAATTATTTTGGTTGGAGGTCTTAGTAAATCACTAGTATATTGACTAGTACCCGTAACTCGTGCTTTGTCACTGATTATTGTTTCTATTTTTTAAAAACTATTTCTCGACGATCCAACCGTACGGATGTTAAGATATATCTAATGTATTGATATTCCCAAGTTTTAAAAAAATACAAAATTAATTTGGTTGGAGATCTTAGTAGATCACTAGTATATTGACTAGTACCCGTAACTCGTGCTTTGTCACTGATTATTGTTTCTATTTTTTAAAAACTATTTCTTGACTATCCAACCGTACGGATGTTAAGATATATCTAATATATTGATATTCCCAAGTTTTAAAAAAATACAAAATTAATTTGGTTGGAGATCTTAGTAGATCACTAGTATATTGACTAGTACCCGTAACTCGTGCTTTGTCACTTATTATTGTTTCTATTTTTTAAAAACTATTTCTCGACGATCCAACCGTACGGATGTTAAGATATATCTAATATATTGATATTCCCAAGATTTCAAAAAATAATAAATTAATTTGGATGGTAAAAGTGGTAGTCAACTATCGATTTGACTTGTACTCCTAACTAAGTGAATCTAATGTATAAAATCTCAAAAATAGAAAATTAGTGAATATAATGTAAAATTAATCATAGAATTAATGAGTATTAATATTTGAATTTTTATGAATTTTAATTCAAATATTATCTTATTTTCCTATTTTTAATTAATTTTAACAAAATTATGCCCGCAATAAAACATGGCGGACGCCCGCAATGAAACATGGCGGGCAGGGGATATCCCCGGGGGCTCCTGATTGATTTCCTATAGAAATTATGAACTTTTAGAGAAAGTAATCACTAATCACCCTAATCATCTTTGCAAAAATGGGAAAAAGCCAGTTGTAAAGATTTATAATGACAGTGAAGAAAATATGTAGATGTTCCAAAAATGGTTTAAAAATATATATAAATCACTACGTAAAAATCATTGTTGATCACAATTGTTTCAAAATAGACAAGAAAATATTCAGATCTTCCATAAACAAATTAAAAGTTAATACGCACATGTTTAAAGTTAAGTACACGTACAATTCACTAATAAGAAAGCTTAATCAATAATTCTCCAAATCTGTGCATAAATGTACTCTACTTAAGTAACAGAAGTTTCAACTATTGTTAATGTACTTGTACATTTCTGGACTGATCAACAATGGCTAACTTTAGATGTGTTTTCTTTGTCTCTTGTATATATGGTCTATTTACAAGTTGTGTTGCTGATAACCAAACGAGAAAGGTAACTAATAAATTTATTTTTGTTGTTAGTCTTTTTTCACATCCGGTAAAGAGAGTAAAGGGTTACAGAGTGATTATTAGTAGCAATCAACATGTTGGCCTGTCAATAACCAAGATGCTAATCATGAAAACAGATAAGTTAAAAGTAACATGTATGAAATGTAACTTGTAAATTTGCATTTTCTATACATGTGCTTGTATTGTATATATGATGAAGTGTGCATGCATGCAGGTCCACATAGTGTATATGGGAGCGCTGCCTAGTAGTGGAGATTATTCACCTGCACAACACCATCTAAGTATACTCGATAATGTTCTTGATTCCGGGTAATTTACATGATAATGATACGGTTTTTCGTGTTTCAATTTTCACATGATTCTCCAGAGATGGTAGTAAATCCCACCGTTTGCAAGAATCGAATAATGAATTGTTGTTGCATATGTAGTGTAACAGAGAGTTGCTTTAAATTTGTATAATCAGATATTCTTCCTATGTTGTCTTCCTAGTTTTCTTGCACAATCGTCCTTAATAAGAAGCTATAAAAGAAGTTTTAATGGATTTGCGGCTTATCTTACGGATCAAGAGCGTCAAAGGATCGCTAGTAAGTACTCTGAATCTCTTGCACAAAGATACTTAAGTAGCTTGTTATTGCTAGGGTAGAGGCCTTGCAGGATGCAACTAAGCTTATCATTTATAAGTGAGTTGTATCATTTTTTGTTATGAGTCTGTTTCTTCATTTTGTTATATGCATGTTTATTTGAGTGTTTTAAGAACTTGAAAAAAAAATATGGATCGAAGCAGAATATGAAGGAGTGGTGTCGGTGTTTCCAAGCAGAATTCTTCAACCTCGAACAACAAGATCATGGGATTTCATGGGCTTTCCTGAAAATGCGAGAAGACATTCATCCACCGAGTCTAACGTTATCATTGGTGTTATAGATACAGGAATTTGGCCTGAATCCGAAAGCTTTAGCGACAAAAACATTGGTCCTGTTCCCACCAAATGGAAGGGAGCCTGTAACGGAGGCAAAAATTTTACTTGCAACAAGTAATTTTATTAATTCTTGGTATCATTTATTGGCCATTATATCATGTTGATTATCAGATCAAAATAAAGTTCCTAATCAAATTTTAATCTTCTATTTAGTTGAAAATAGACAATGTCTTTGGTATTTAAGCAGAACATAAGAAAATTACATCCTTGTGTTTATGCACGTACAGCAAGTTAATTGGAGCTCGGTTTTATGTTCTTAATTACTCGGCACGAGACACGGTGGGTCATGGAACCCATACAGCCTCAACTGCAGCTGGGAACCATGTGAAAGGTGCCAGTTTTTATGGTTTGGCAAAAGGAACTGCAAGAGGCGGTGCACCGTCTGCTAGAATTGCTGCATATAATGTGTGCACAATCTTTGGATGCCCTGATGAATCTATATTGGCAGCTTTTGATGATGCTATAGCCGATGGCGTTGATATCATTACAATTTCATTAGGAGCTGACATACCAGAGCGCTTTGACAAGGACTCAATTGCAATAGGAGCTTTTCACGCAATGGAAAAGAACATACTAACTGTTAATGCTGCAGGAAATGATGGTAATTCATCAGGGACAGTAGAAGCTGTTGCGCCTTGGATGCTTTCTGTTGCAGCAAGCAACATTGATCGACAAATCATTGATAAAGTTGTTCTCGGAAATGGAAAAACACTAGTGGTATGTCTTCTCAATTTCAACTCTTTATTCAATTTCTGGTAATCCTATTTACATGCTAGCTACATCTGCGGCTCTTTGACTTTCTGTTTTCTAATCCTACATGGAATAGGGTATTGCAGTAAATTCCTTCAATTTTAATGGCAAATATTTCCCTCTCATAACTGGAAGAGATGGCTCAAAGATCTGCCATGGAATAATCGCTGCGTAAATTCCTTTCCTATACCAAAAAAACAAATATAAATTTGTAAATGAAGACAACTATGTAATGTTTGTCGTGCTGAATTTCAGACAATGCTCCAAAGGGTGCCTAGATAAGGAATTGGTCAAGGGAAAGATTGTTGTCTGTAATGGTACAGCTGATGGTCTAGATGAAGCTTATAGAGTAGGTGCCCTTGGTTCAATAGTCCAAAATGATGCAGCACATAATTTTTCTGGGGTTCTTCCATTTCCTGCATCAGTTTTGAGTGCTCAAGATGTTTCACTAGTGAAGGCCTATGTTAAGTCCACCAAGTACCTTTTTTTTTATCTTGTACTTTCTTTCTCTTACTCTTTCTGTTTTAAAACACTTACGGAGTACCTTTGTTTATTAGAAATCCTCTTGCAAATATATTGAAGAGTGAAGAAATACGTGATTATGAAGCTCCATTCGTAAATTATTTTTCTTCAAGAGGGCCAAATAGAATAATACCAGAAATCCTTAAGGTACCTTACATTTCTTTCTTTAGAATATTGAGCTTCACAACCTTTATTCTATTGAATACATCGGACTTATTTACCATTTCAGCCTGACATATGCGCCCCAGGAATAGCTATTTTAGCTGCATATCCACCATCTTTTTCACCTTCAGGTGAGGAAGAAATTCCTCAGAGATCAGTAAAATACAATATACTTTCTGGAACCTCTATGGCCGCCCCTCATGTTGCTGGCGCAGCAGCTTATGTGAAATCCTTCCATCCCACTTGGTCTTCTTCAGCTATACAATCTTCTCTCATTACCACTGGTAAAATTATTTATGTCTCGTATTGCAAATGCACAGAACAATTAAAGACTCAAAGCACATTTTTCATGGTGTTTTTGCTTTGGTAGCTAAACAAATGGACGCTTCCAAGAATCCAGATGCAGAATTTGCTTATGGAGCAGGGCATCTTGATCCAGTAAATGCTGCAAGTCCTGGTCTAGTATATGAGACATCTAAAGATGACTACATCAAAATGCTCTGCACCATTGGCTTAAATAATTCTAAGCTTAGAATTATAGCTGGAGCTAATGCTACATGTCCTCCTGTAGGGGAGAAATTGACACCAAAGGATGTAAATTATCCTACAATGACTGCTTATGTTGCAGGAAACAGGCCATTTACAGTTAGCTTTCTGAGAAGAGTCACAAATGTTGGGTTAGCAGACTCAACATACAAGGCAAATATTATCAACAGTTCACAGCTTAACATTAGTGTGGAGCCTGATACTCTGTCCTTCAGATCGTTGAACGAGAAAAAATCATTTCGTATAACTGTCAATGGAAAAGGATTAAATTTAGAAAGATTTAGTATGAAGTCTGCTTCACTTGTATGGTCAGACGGATTCCACAGAGTTCGGAGTCCGATTGTCGTGTACACTAATTAGTTTCCTTCTTAAATCTGAGCACAGTGACATGTGGTTATGTACCTCCAAAATCCAACAACGAATGTCAACATTCTGTCACAAATATTTTAAACAAATAAAATTTTGTTTTCTGTTAAGGTTTAATAAATAAAAAGCGTGTCAAAGTTTCTGGTATTATGTCAAAGATACGCTTGCTTTAAAATAAATATTTTAATTTAATTAGGATTAGGTTTTATTTGTTTTTGTTTAAGGGTTTTATATCCCTACATATATACTGTTTTCTCTTTTTTTTTGGCTAAAATGATAAATCATTTTATTGATATAAAATCAGATAATACATTAATTAGGATTAGGTTTTATTTGTTTTTGTTTAAGGGTTTTATATCCCTACATATATACTGTTTTCTTTTTTTTTTTTGGCTAAAATGATAAATCATTTTATTGATATAAAATCAGATAATACATCTCAAAGAGATAATAAAAGCTCATTATCTAACCGAAAGGTATGCTTAGCCAATCACAATCCATAGCAAAGAAATTTCCCCGGAAATTTCCTTTATAATCTTTTATTAAAATTAATACCCTAGAGATATTTCTCTTTCTTCTTGTGAATTCAAGAAACTCCTTGAATTTCAAGGCAGAATACAAAAAAATACCTCAGCCGACTGTAGCCTTTAATTAATTTACAAGTTCTACATTGCTTGATGCATTTTTATACATATTCCTACTCGTAGTTGTAAACTGCACCCCTACAACGTGAATTCAAGTTGTGCAAAGATCTACTACGTTTCTTTATTTCATCAACTCTCCCTTATAGAAGAAGCTGATTGACTCCTCAGTGGCCGCAAGATTATCTCAAAATAAGTTGCACTAAACTTTTGAATTCCTCTTCATGGTTATTTTTAATATCTTGTGTATCTCCAAACGCAAATCTTTATCCACAAACTTCATATAGTTTGGAGGCAAATAACGCTGCGTATATTCTATGATGCTTCCCAGACCTTATAATCTCTTCCTTCCTTGGCTAAAGACCAATTCTGGTTCCCGTGTTGATGTTGGGGCTCATAATGGCCTGGTCCAATCTTCACTGCCACTTTTTCATCAATTATTGCTGCATAAACATCCCTTTCTACCTTGGTTATATTAACCTGAACCACATAAACATGTGCAAGTGAGAGAGCCAGTGTGATTAAGACAGATTTTATAGACTACAAGAAGGTAGAGGATTAGGAACCACATTGGTCCTAGAAACTTTGTGAGTTTGACTTTTACTTGTCTTCATATACACACATATGTATAATTTAAAAAAGAAAAGATTGAAGATAACAAGACGTTATCTGGAGAATGATATCAACCATCTAGGGAAGAAGGCAATGACTTTAATTTGAACTGCAGAAACATGTAGATGGAAGCAGAAGGAATATTCCATTTCTTATCAGTAAAACATTTCAAATGACATACAAATATGCCAGAATATAATTCATACGAGTAATTACATTCAGATATTGCACTTTAATATCTTAGTTGTGCATGATCACAAGTAATATGCAGCTATTGAGAAATGCAATTGTCAGCCTATAAATTTAGCAAAACACTTGCTAGATAGAGATATGATGCAAGTCTACAGTTTGTAATGCATAAAGAACACATATAACCCGATGTACCACCAGTGGCGGATCCAGAATTTTTTCACAAAGGGTGGATCAACCCACTATTTCACACATGGATCTGCCACTATTTCACACATGGATCAACCAACTGTTGCTAAATAGCTAATATTTAGTCGATAACTTCTGTGAACAATCAAAGCATTATCTTATATCATTTGCACATGCACACACAACATTCACCTAATTATTTATTAAGAAAAAATGTACTTATAATAAGAAGTCCTTCGTCATCAGCCTTATAATGATCAGCACTCAACAAATGCTACAAGTGCTCAAGACTTTTGAAACTACGACAGATAAAAATGATTTGCAACACTTACAGTACTTCGGCAGTTGATCTTATTTCGAGTTCTGACAGAAATGAGTGCTGATATTTCAGGGTGAAGGTGAGAGAAAATGTGATCATAGAAAACTGAAGGCGTTCCAGGGTGAGTCAATATGTAAGCATACCCTTGCATCTCTTTTCCACCTGGAAATCTCCAATGACCCTTCATGGCATAAAAGATTTTAATTTACTACCAGGCTATTGGGTAAGAAAGATAACTACTCTAGTTGATGCAAGAAGAGGGAAAATAATGTTTAAGCTTCCATAGTTTCACGATTGCCCAGGTAGTTATTCTTATTAACAAAAACTTGGTTATCAAAAGCAGGCAATAAGTATAAGTAAACACTTCCCTAAGAAATAAACATAACAAAACCTTAAGAGAATATCTTAACTAAATATAACAGATATGAGGATGGTGGCTTCTATTAGCAACACCTCAACGATAAGAAAACTTAAGACTATACAGAGACGTATCAAATTCTATTTCAGGGCACTTTTTTGACTTGGAATAGAGTTTATAAGAAAAAAGGACTCAAAGTTACTTCTCCATTCCATATTGTCCAATAACTGGTTCGTATAGTATGTCGGAAATTACAGCAGCTTGTGGTTAAAAAAAAGAAGAAGTTAATGTTTGACACTTCACACACATGCAGTAAATTCCATCACAATGAGAGACTTTGGAAGAATATGATGAATAACCATGAAATCAACGGGGAATCAGTAGATGGAACAAATACTTCCTTCAAAGTTTAACCTTTGCCAGACCAAATTAGAGTGTATCTAATATAAGCAAGTATGCATCTACCTATGGACTTGACTAATAATAACTTTAAATAAATCAAAAACAAAAAAGTACACATGGATTCTCATTTAATAATATCATCTAAACACTACCTATCAAACCTTAGCACTCTAGATCAAGTATTTAAAACACAAAAATGAACTGGTAGTAAAATGCTTTGTTCAAAATATATATTACTACAAATTGTTCCCTAATTAATTTCATTTGCATGTAACTTCACTCTTTTCCTTTCAGTATTTTGCATGCCACAGCAATTATGAAAAATCTTTCATTATTTGAGCATCGTATAATAATATAGAGAGAGATAAATCAAGTAAAAATATACGTACAGACCTGTGTGGAACCAGTATCATGATTCTCTATGAAAGTAACAGCACGAGAAGGCCACCAGCCAACAACCCCTGGAGGTTTTCCCTTCTCATCAGATAACCTCCAGTATTCACATCTTTCAAGTGCCTGCTTTGAAGGATAAAATGGCATATATTAGTAGACTATAATTTTAACAGTTCTCTTAAACTTTCTAGTTTATGTATTCTCCGGTAGTCTGGTACAAGGAAGAATAAATTACAAACAAGGAGTTACACGACACAAGACAGCTACTAAGAAGAGCCTCAAGTATAGTGATTTAAAATATTGTGAACTTTGCAGAAAAATAGAGACTAATGGATTGCCTGCTGAATAAGATTATTTTGAGAATCATTGTTCCTCTACAAACTACAGAGCAAAATTAACACAAAAAAATTACAGGTACAGATCATGTTTCAGGGATTTAAATGTGGCAGATAAGAATCAAACTCCTAGTTGCTTAAAGAGTTAAAGATAAACTGGAGCCAATATTTTCTACTGAAACAAAATTAAATACTCAACCAAATTTTGAAAACCTAGAGTGTTGCTCAATTTCACAAAATAACAAGCAATCAGAATAGGACATACTTGTGTAATATCATATAGCTTAGGAAGAGAGCCACAAACTAGCTTCAGGCATAGAAGTAGTAATTCGAATGATAAGTAGTCAAGGATATTTGATATTACCCTTTAAATAATTTGACAATGTATCATATAGACCTAAAAGGGAAGAGTTCTAAAGTTAACTTACAGCATGAAGAATTCCTTTTGTTGTAACATCAAATGCACCAGCAGCCCCACTTGTAGCATTAATCCAGTCAATAATTCTCTGCCGGTGTGCATCTTGGTTGTGATCCATCTCACCATATGAGTAACTTAGTGAATCCCAATACTCACCTACGGCAAAGTATGGCTCAGTTACCTCTATGTAGTCTTTCACATATCCTCCCCAGAACCCCCTAACATAGTCAAGTCTCCATCCATCATACCCTATGTCTTTCCTGCAAATAAAAATAATCCCTTCAAAACAGTAACCGTTTATAGAAAATATGAGATTCCAAAAATAAAGCATGCCAAAGATTGAGGTGAAATTGAACTCTTAATGCTAGATTTCAAACTAATATAGTCCCTACCTTCCAAGAAAATTGGTTTATATCAACTTTTAAAAGTCAGTTTAAATTTTATAACTGACTTATGTTTCACTACTATTACCTTATGCGAATATTGGCATTGAAATTATAATTGAAAACCATGAACTACAGATTTTGATTTTTTTACAGAAATCAAATGAAATGTGTTAAGTAACCAGAATGTTGGGGAAATCAAATGAAATGTGTTAAGTAACCAGAATGTTGGGGGTGGCAGGGAGTCGAACCTGAGTCCTCTACTAGTCTGAGCTCTGATACCATGTTAACTAACCAATTGCTCTAAAACCTTAAGGTGTTAGAGGGAGGCCCAACTGGATCTTTTATCTTGTATTCTAACAAATTGCATCAATTTAATTTACAAATAATTGAAATAGTTCAATCAACTTGAAATAGACGGAGTAATAAATGGAATCCACAGAAAACAGTATGCATTTGACCTGATAATTTAACAACAGTTTTACTATTTTACTGCCGTGATCCCATTGTAGTGTAGTCACAGGAAAAAGATTAACTGAAATGGTAAGAAAGGTGATTACTTCAGAATGCAGACAAGTCTGTGTTAGCCTATTCAAGGAAAAACAGCTCATGGTTTGTGTTTGCCAGAACGAATAACAAACCCCTAACTAGCGACAAGATTATAAGAAAGCAAAGGACTTGTATCCAGCTATCCATGCCAGATGAGATTGGGCAATTACTGAAGAAAATTTTCCTTTAATTTGCTACTACAATTGCTTCAGCTATAAGAAAATGATATAAAGTTTGTGAAAGGTTCGTGTAATTTTACCTGAGCCAACACAACCACTCTTTAAGATCCTTTCTCACAAAATCTTGTGAGTGGTCGATATTCGGAGCAGCGTGGAAGTTATCCCCACTACTTTTGTTGCCCCTTCCCTGCATCACAAAAAGAAAACAGGTTTCTCATTAGTTATCACAGAGAAGTTAATATATAGTGATATATCAAATTATGCAGTGTCTTTCTGGGTAACAATATAACATATGCTAACGTTGCAGAATAGTCCAAAATCGTACAGCAGATTTTTAAAGCCTATGATTAAAGATATCCTTTAAACCAAACCTTTTACCTGGAAATGTGGATCATCAGCAACAACAGCCCGGTCATCCCAATTTAAACGTCCACCAAATATATTCCAAACTCCATTCTGATTCTGATAATGTGCACAACGGTGATTTAAAACAGCGTCTCCAAGAACTTTGATGTCAACTTCATGGAATTTTTTAACAAGAGTCTTCAGTTCATCAACACTACCATACCTGACATCACACACACACTCCCCTCGTTCAACAAAATCTATAAATCTATAAATATGTTTAATACCTTGGACAGTTCCTTTAGCATAAAAGAGGAAAATTCAATATTCGAAATAGGTGCTATAGGCGGGTTATGATTAAGGAAATACGCCTATTAAAGCATGCAAGAAATTTCAGATAAGATATCTGAAATGTGAAAGTATAAGTGGAGGAAAAGAAAGAATATCAAAGCAGTCAAGAAATCTCAACCAAGATATCAGCAACAGAGAGAAGGAAATGCAGAGTCATAACTACCTTGTTTGAAAGAAAATACTTAAAGAGCATCAGAAACATATCAGCCACAAACAGTCGAAACAAGTGGTAGAAATAAAATGCATTATGATTATATAGAGTAATATCAGCAGCAAAGTTCTATCAAATGTAGGTTATATAATAAATTATGGCTGGCGGTCACCAGTAAACGATTGTTTGCAGCAAACCGTACCGCAGAGAGATGAGGCCCGCCTGTTTTCACACCAAAAACCCCACTATACACATACCGCAGAAAGTTTCTGCGGTATGTGTTTTCACCGTTGGCCCCTGACCGGCCCCACGACAAACGGTTGTTGTTTTCACTTATAAATATCAAGGATGGAGACAGTATCACGGGAACTCTGAAAGCTTAGCATAATAAATGATAGCAAAAGAAAATACAAGTCAAAAGACAACAAGTCATTCTAAATTAAAGCATGGTGAACCAAAGTCCAATATTGGCAATAAAATAATAAAGGTTGTGGATTACTAGATATAGAATTAGGATTTTGCACGTTTTCCTGATTATAAAACTTAAACAACCATTTATTTCAAGGTACCTGGAATTTAAGTTGTATAGATCTTTTGGCATGTAGCCTTCAGGTGAGATGGATTCTGTTGGTGGTGGTAACCAAACAACCGTAAAGCCGAGGGATGCTAATTCTGCAGCTTTTTCTTGTAGTTCCTGGTACCATCTTCCAGTTTTGTGAGATTCCCAGTTAAATCCTTGACAGAGAATCTCAAAACCTGAACCAGTTCCTGAACATATTTTTACAGGGGATTCTGGTTCTATATCCTCAGAGACATCTTTCTCTGTGAAAGTTGGAATAGGACTTCTAAATATACTGTAAGCTTCTGCAGCCAGCTTTTCAATTTCTTGAAGAATGGTTTCTTGAATTTCTTTGCTTTTAGTTTTCCGTTTTTTTTCAGAGGAAATTCCAGTAACCAGACTTCGGATTTCATTTATGATTTCATCAGTGTATTCTGAGACTGTTGGGTCAAGCAATGCATCTCCTCTAGATTCTACAGTGTCAGATAAAACATTTTGGACAGAACCTTCAGATTGACTCTTTGTAGATAGTGTCTCCAGGGAAGTTGAACTCGAAAGCGGTACATAGAAGTCATTTCCCATACAGTTTAACCATGTGTTTTCATTTAGCTTCAGGACAAAAAGAAATCCTACTAATCCTTGATCCATGGTAAATAAGGCGCTAGCACCTTCCTCACCTTTTCGCTGCAAAGCAAACAAAATTTAGAATAACTTCGAGGCGAGTCAATATGGACTCTGAGAAAGTATAGAAGAATACTTCACTACACCTGCAATATAGTCCGAAGGGCCTTGTTCTTGAAGTTTGTTGTTTTCACTGGATGTGGCTCAGCTGGAATTTCCCAGTCTTTACCATCATCTTTGCAAACTCCCCAGTGAACAACAACATCACCCGGGAGATCAGTTTCCATAGAGAGAAGTTTCTTGTCTGTCTCTGGACATGTACTGACAGAGACTTTCACCGAATTAACAACAAATGCTTCTTTAACAATTGGATGCTCTTCACAGAAACTTTTTAGTGAACTCCTCTGATTAGTTCCTTTCAGATCATTAGTGTGCTCTATGCCATCAGAATCAACTCCTTCTGATTGTAGGATCATGCTAGAAAGCTGGCCTAATTCCCCTAGAATTACATTGAACACATTATACCTCTTTATCAGATTTGCTACAACCTCTGAAATCCGTAAATATTGGAACAATTTAATTAAACTGCACAACACAAATTATCTAAAAGAAAGAAATAGCAAAAAAATGCATAACATAAACACAATAAAACAGAGCTCTTCCTCAAATAATCAAAATTCTTTTAACAACCAGGATAGTGAGGTGCATCAATAACATTAATGTCAATACAATGGGCATGTTATAAACTTATCGTCACACCTATCAATTGTAAAGTTAATTATCACCTATTGAAATTGTTAAAATATCATGCCTGCATCTGTCACATATTCGTGGCTAGTGGGAAGAGTAATTGAGATGAAACAAAGGAGTACAAGATTTCCCATAAGAAAACACTGCATAGGCCACAATACAAATGTAATATTTACCTGGCCATTTGTTGGAATCCTTTTTAGATCCTATAGTTTCTCTGTTACCGGGAAGGCAATCAATTATAGAGATTTTAAAGTCTCTTCCTTTGTGCTGATACCAAGCTCCAGTTTCCTCATCCTGCAGTAGCAAATACATTTTGAAGTAATGAAAGGAGTTTATGCTGAAGATTTCCTTACTAAGAAGATATCAAAATGAAATTCAAATATTTGGGGGAAACTAAGCAGTAAGTGTCATACCTTTAGTACAAAATTTATAGCTGCAATTGAACTGTTACTATCAAAATGAATCTTCACTAGCTGAAGATTATCTACTTCCTTTTCATTCGAGGATAGCTTCAAAGGAGTCTCAATGGCATAGTCCTGATAACATATATGCCATCAATTTTAATGATCAAAGTGACTATCAAAGCGACAAAGCCTAATTATACCATAATAGGTACCTTGACAGGAATGGAACCAGGGGGTCTCATCTCAATAGGAGGTTGATCCCACTCACTGCAATAACAATGATAATAATAAAGAAAATTTAAGAAAAGCTCAGATCCATCAATCAATAATTGTCATGTCCTTAGTTGAGTCAAATAAAAATAACTAACGAACTAAAGCAATAAGGTGAAAAAGGCAAACCTCCCCGTATCATCGACATAATTAACTCCCCAGTGAAGGATCCATTTTCCTGGAAGAGTACATCCTACCATAAGCTCCCAGTTCCCTTCACTATTGCCTTTATCTAATTTGATTAATAATTTTCCTTCTACCTGCCACTCCAATACTGTTTCATCACAAAACACTACCACTTTCCAATGGCATCATAATGGTTCTATCAACATTAACCAGATAAGAAACTAATAATATCTGCAACTCCATAATAATAATTAATAACTTGTAGATACTTAACCAATCTAATTTCAAAAGAATTTACCAATATTCAACTTCGTACAAAAACTTTTTTTTTTTTTTGAAAGGACTTCGTACAAAAACTTAAACAGGAAAAAAGAGATTAGCTAGTTTATATACAACTTTTTGACTACTTTATGTAAACAGGAAAAAAGGTTCCAACCAAAAATTATCTATTTGATCTATGACAAACACACATATATAAATTATATAGGAATCTGCTCAGTGAACACATAAATTATATCTACATATGTGTCTGCTCTAACTTAAACTACTTAAAATGATGAGAACAGGTATACAAGTTATTCAATATGTAATCACGATTTGCATCGAAATCACCTACAGTAACCTCATTTTCAACTATACAAATTATTTCAAGTTCTCCGTTCTCATTTTAAGCTGGTTCTCATTGGAGCGCGACTCTATAAATATATATAAAAAGAGATTACGAGGAAGTAACCTTTTCAGCTCGTCTAATAGGGAAAGTATCTGTAAAAACAATATCAGAGTGATGATTTTGAGTTAGTGTTGTTGCAGCATCGGTTTCCGTAGCTCCTAAGGTTCGGACAGGCCTATAAGAAGATTTGAAGGTGGTGGCAAAAGAGAGTGGGTTCCTGCGAGGGTAATTTAGAGAAGAGTTGAGGGGTGTTTTGGTAAATAAAGTAGGGAGACTAGGGATTTCTCGGTGGACGAGAGGTCCAACAGCAAGCATGGTGGACATGTGTTTATTTGTTTGCGTTTCTGGACAGGAGAGAGTGGTGATGATGGAGAAGGAGGAGGTTGATTTTTATTTATTTATTTATTAGTATTATTATTACCGGATATAACCGTGCGAAGTACGGGTCGAGATAATTTATTAAAATTGATCATTTTTATAGGAAATTTATTTATCATTAAAATATACTATAAAAATGATAAATGTACAAAAGAAAACTACGATATTTATGCAATTCGGTAGTTTATAAAAAAAATTGTAATTACATCAGAATTCCAATAATTCTAGGAGACACAAATCTAGAAGTAAGTATTATTAAAACATAATTTCACTTACTAATAAGATATTAGATGATAAGGGCCCGAGAAAATTTAATTAAATTGATCATTAATTTATTATAAAAAATTACGTTATTTACAAAGAATTTGCTTATTAATAAAGGTTATTTTATATATTATTTATTTAAGTTTATTTAAGAAAATCGAAAAAAAACTAAATGATTCTGATATATACGTTAAAATGTACATGATTATGATAAATATGTTATTTGTGAACTGAATAGAGTTATAATAAAAATTACGATTGTAATAGTATTAACAATTTATTATTTTAATAAAAAAATAATATAGAATCCTTGGAGAAATAGGAATCTTAGGGGTGTAACCAATTTTTGGTGCCGAAGTACCATTAAAAATGTATTTCGTTTGTTATAGATAAGCATGTCACCGTAGATTAACATATGTATTCGTAGTCTTTTTTTTAAGTTGTAATAAAAAAAATTTATAATTGTAATAGAATTTATTTATTTATTTTATAAAATAACACAGAATTCTAGAGAAAATAGGAGTCTTGGGGTGAAAGCAAAATATGGTACGAACCAAATTTGGTATAAAATAGTACATTAAAAAGGGGTTTTATTATTAATACACGTTATAGATATAGATTTATTTATTATTTATTTAAGATTATATTTTAAACAATCAAGAAAACATAACATACATGGTTCTGGTTCTAATAGATACCTTATTTGTACAATTCAGTAATAATATAGTAAAAAATTATAATTATAACAAAATTCCAAACAATTGTTTTAGAAAATAATATGAATTTATGGGAGTAGGAATATGTGATGAAATAAGTGTGAAACCAAATTTGTTACGAAAATATCATTAAACAGAAATTTATTAATAAAGATTATAGATTCGTTAGTGTTTTATCAAATATTATACGATCTGGTTACGTATTCGTTGGTGTTTTACCCTCTATTTGTTGGTGATTTTTGATCGTTGGTTTTTTCTATTAAAAAAAATGATAAACAAAAGAATTATAATCATCATAAGAAATTAAGAACTCTATTTTTAATTCTTTTTAAAGGAACATGGTATTTTAGGGGAAATATGATTCTTTTAAAAAAAATACAAATAAAAGAATTATAATTATAATAGGATAAAAATTACAAAAAGATTTATAATTATAATAGGATTTCTATTTTTATTCGATTTCTTTAAAAAAAAAACAAAGAATTCTAGGGATAAAAAGGATTTTAGGGGTGAAACCAAAATATAATACGAACCAAAAAAAGGTGAAATCAAAATATAGTGCGAACAAAACTTTAGATATCTTTGAAAGAGGGTTTCGCTAATAATGGTTATAGATTTGAAGTTTTCGATTGGATAGTGGCAGGAAGGTGGCCCACACATGGCCTCCCGCGTCCATGAAAACAGTCGGTATGTTGTTGTACTTGTACTCAAATCCATAAAATCAAATTTCACAATTCCTAATAAAATGAGTCGGCAAGACGTGTCATGACTCATGTGTAACCACTAACCACATCATGAGGAATGTACGCTAATTTTGCAGAAAAGTTTACCCCTGGTCCATTTTGATTTTTATAGATCAAATTGAAAGCAATTTAACTAAAATTTATATATAATATATAATTACAAAAATTATATTACTAAAATGTATATATAATTTTAAAAAAAACATATTTTCAATTTTTATTTTTTAAAAATAAATAACTTACAATATTTAATTAAAAATTGATCAATGGGAAAGGACATGTAAATTAGCTCTCACCCAATACTACATGCTTTCGTAATTTAGGCGCAAACATGATACAAGAACAAGGCTCCGTGTATTAATGGGTAGACAGGCTATAAACGTACCTAAAGTAGAGATAGACAGAGGGCTCCATGTGGATTGATGCGTACGGGAATCGCTACCACCTTTTCAGTTACTCCCTCCGTCTCTTTTTTTTTTTTTTTTTCCCCTATGCTGAATTTCATGGATTTTAAAATAATGGAGAATGAATATTGTTTTTTTTATAGAGTAATGGGTATTGAATATTATTTTTAAGAATTACTCCCTCTGTCGAAAAAATGTTAAAAATATCTATTTTTGAGTTAAGAATGACAAAAATAACAATTTCCAAAGTGTATGATTATTTTTACCCGATGGGATACCCAACTCGTAATTGGTTATCACATTTTGTATAAGATACCCAATTCAAAAATGGGTATTCCTATAAGATACCCAACCTGTAAATGGGTATCCCAAAAAATTAAAAGTATAAAAAATTTGTGATACCCAACTTATAAACGGGTATCCTATATAAAATGAGATACCCAACTTAGAAATGGGTATCCCATCTGTTATAAATAACCATCCACTTTTAAAATGGGTATTTTCATGATGAAGTTTTAAAAAATGGTTATTTTTAACCATCATCCCATCTGTCTCTAAATGTGTTGCCAGTTTCCTCTGGACACGTTTGCCAATGCACACTTTTAATCAATAATATCTTCAATTTCGTATTAGTTTTAAATATAAAAACTTCACTGTATTAAAGTACTCATAAATACGAATCCAACAAGATCACTCATGACTATATTTGGTCTTATAGATTATGCATAAATTAATAGTTTATCTCATGTTATGAACAGTCCCGACATATCAAACGAGCAACTTAAAAAGAGACGGAGGGAGTAGTGGGTATTGAATATTGTTTTTTTGGAGTGGTGGGTGGAGTAGTGGGTGTTATATATTATTTTTAAGGAGTAGTGGGTGGAATAGTGGGTATTGAATATTATTTTTTTGGAGTAGTGAGTGGAATAGAGAGTGTTGAATATTATTTGTAACGAATAATGGATGGAGTAGTGGGTATTGAATATTGTTTTTTTGGAGTAGTGGGTGTTGATTATTATTTTTTATGGACAAAAATAGAAAGGAGAAAAGTATTTTGAATATCCTTAAAAGGAAAGTGGGAAAAAAAATATGAGACAGAGAGAGTATTATTTAGACGGTTCAAAAGTTTTGACAATTTTGTAAAGGAGTAAAGCGCACCTGTTAGACCACTTTGGATACTAGATTTTAGAAAGTATCACGGGCTATACTGCACTTCACTTTTCGTTACGAGATGCCCCTTTCCGTTAAATGCTTCAAACGCCGTCTGCTGGGCTGGGGGTAAAAACGACATTTCATTGCTGCAACGACTATTTAGTGTATGTATAGACCTCCAATTCACTTTCAATCCCTACTTTCTTCATCTCCCTCCTACCAAATCACATAATGGAGCACAAATATAGCGAGGCTGAAGTTGATGCTGTGTTCGAGGCCATGTGTCATTGCGATGCAATGAGTGTTGTGAAGATGCACTTGTATGGGGAAAATGTTGGTCGAAGATATAGGATATGTCCTGAGTCGCTCTGTGCATACCATAGGTGGATCGACCCACCTCTTGGACCTCGTGCTGTTGAGACCATAGCAGAGTTGCAAGGACGGATAGTTGAGACGGATGGGAGGCACATGCGCAGGTTGGATCGTATGGCAAAGAGGCATGAAGCTCAAATGAGGTCTCTGAAAACCAAGCAAGGATTTATGGTGGTGTCAATGTTTATGGTATTCGCTATGATGATGGGTAGGGCACTTAAATCAGTTGCTCCTGATGATGTTGATCAGGGCTATGATACTGATGATCTTGTTTAAATTGTTTTAGTTACAAGTTGTAGTTTGGCATGTTTAAGCAAGTTTAGCTATGTTATTGTATCAGTGCAATTCTAATATCAATGAGAACTTTGCTATTACTCTTTATCGTTGATTACAAAGGACATGATATGAATAACAAACGAACAGAAAGAAGAAGCAAGTTAGGCAAAGGCAAATAACTACTTAAGATAACATTGTCTTCTTGACAACATAGCAAAAGTAGATAGAGTTTTCATTAACCACAACATACCAAAAGGAAATAGAGTTTTCACAAACCAACAAACCTAATTGTCTTCATGACAACATAACAAAAGTAAATAGAGTACTAGGCCCACGGTGGACAATAATTCAGGTGGAATACATAAGCCACAAGCCAAAAACATGTTAACTTGTAATGTTCTTAAATTTTCCAAACAGGATTTTTCTTCATATTAGCCTGCATTTCCCTCCTTTTTGCCTCAATGTTTTCCCAGCTAGTTTTAGCACCACTCCCCTCTTGCTGTGGTTGAATACCAAGTGGAGTGTTATTAACCTTCACATGATCTGCTTTCTTCTTCAAAACCCCAGCATTTGTACCTTCATTTGGGTTAGAAGCTCTCTTAGCTGTACCACTTGGCTTCTCTACAGAAGGTGTGGGATTGTGAACATCACCTCTGTCATTGAGTGCATCACTTGGAGCCTCAGGCCTTGGATTGTCTCCTGCAGGATTGTTTGTGACAAGAGCTGCCTTGGGTTTTGGTTTAGACTTGGTATTCACTTGTCTCTCACACCCATTGGCTCTATCAACAGCCTGTTTCAAATTACCTTCTTAGTGTAATAAAATTAAAACAACAAATATGACTATAAAGAACACAAAAACATTAGAGGACAAATATAAGCTCACCATTGCTGGACAAGTCCTCATATTATGACTATACTCAGTGCAATAGCTACACTTCACTTTTGTATTCTGTCTTTTCAATCTTGTTGGATCAGCATTAACAACATCATTAGCCTTATTCCTCTTTTTCTTAGGTCTGCCAGTCTGGACTCTGGACCTTAATCTCAGGAGGCAATGGTTTGGGATAGCTTATTTCCTCCTATTCTTCTTCACAACATATTGGCTCTACAATGTACTGATAGCACTCCAAAAACATGTCCTTTCTGTAGCACTGGTGGATAAATGGTTCATATGCCTTCTTACTCTAAGCAATGCAGGCACATGCATGGTAGCAAGGGATGCCTGACAACTCCCATTTTCTGCAAGCACACTTCCTTGCTTCAAGATCCACAGCCATCTCAAACACCCTGTTGTCATTGTCACCAAATATCTTGCCCCTCCACTCCATACAACATGGCATCCCCTACTTTGTTCAATTGCCCTAGCAACATAATACATGTTAATAAAACCATTCCATTTGTTAAAGATCTAACTCACTTGTGAAGGAATAATAAGTTAAATTAAAGATCTAACTCACTTGTGAAGTCTCCTCATGGCATTAGGGCAGATAGGGTTAAGTGCATAGCTATTTTGCATTTTATCCCTCCTTTGTTGTATTCTTCTCATCACATCTTTATGAATAGCTTTGAACATAGAAATTATAGGAAGATCCTTATACTTTCGTATACTGTTGTTGAAAACCTCACAATGGTTATTAACAAACATGTCAGACTTACAGTGGGTTCTAAATGCACTCTTGCTCCACTGTGTTCTAGGCTTCTCAATAAGTCAGTCATGACACTTCCTTGACAACTATCAAAGTGACAAAAATATATGTATTAAAAGCCAGTCATAATTATCCAAAATATGCATGCATGCATAAATAAATGGGAGTATGTAATAACCTGCTTAAGCTCGAGCATGTGTTTATTAAAGGTGTATTCAGTGGTGGCCCTTGCTCACAACCATAACATGCTATAGGGTACATGCCATCATTGGCATCAGTACCCACAGCAGCTAGTAGTTGTCCCCCATAAGGTACTTTCAAGTGGCACCCATCTAGTCCCATCAAAGGTCTGCATCCACTTCTAAAGCCTTTTTTAAGTGGACCAAAACATGTGTAGAATCTCATGAATCTCTTTCTCCAATTTTCAAATTCTTGATCTTCAATCATAACTTGGATTGTACTATCTGGCATAACCTTCAACAATTCATTCCCATATTCCCAAACCTTCCCATACTGATCTACATACCTTCCATTAATCTTTTTCAGTGCCTTCCTCTTAGCCCTAGCAACAGCATATATTGAAACATGGCAATGCCAGTCATTTACAACTTTCTGCAGGAATGATGCCAAGGGCCATGTTGGATTCATTCTTATATCATCTTCATATTGTTCTGCAATCCAGGTAGAGTTAATCTGCTTCTGTTCAAAGGTTGGTGTGCATGTATGCTTAGGCTTGTAAACCTTGACTTGATATGTGTAAGTCCTTTGCATTTTAGAAGCATATATCTTCCATTCACATGGTGCTTCACAAACAAACTTCACTCTGGAACCATAATTTTTGCACTATTTTATAGGCCTTCTATGTAGAATGGCATGTTTCTTGACTGCACTCCTGAATATTTTTGCACTTGCAAACATGAGGCCTAGCTGAAACTTAGGATAACCCATTTCTGTGTTGTGATCAAAAGCTGGATATGAGATTTCATCCTCATCTGTAGAGTTCCCAACCATCCTTTCTTCATCACTGCCAGCATAGTGACTTGACACATAAGATGCAAAGCCCCATTCATCATCACTGACAGTGTCCTTCTTTGGTGCCATGTTATTCTCTTGTTCTTTTTCAGCATGACCTGCATCACTTGCTTTCTGGTTCTGTTTAGCTTTATCCTTGTCCTTACCTTTCTCCTTTTGCTTAGAAATTTCTTTATTCTTCCTCTTGAGTACCCTTTCAGTCTTGTATTCACACACTTCTTCATCGGTTGAATCCACATTAGAGGAATCTGAATCCCAGCTTTCATCACTCAGTTCATCATATCCCTTGTCTACCCAGTCAGGATCATCTTGGTCTTCATCATCTTCATGTTCAGAGATGGGATTGTCTACAAATTCTAAATTGGGATCTTGAGATGGTGCATACTCCTGGGTAGGTTCCCCTTCAGGTGTTAGGCTGACTAATGGTTTATCACTGACTGAGTAGATGTAAATTATCCTCGAGGTTGGCATCATATCACACATGTCTACAACATCAAAATCTGATTCTAACATCCACATTCCCCTTTCCACATCAGTGCCAGGATGCTTGTAATAATGACTGATGACACCACCCAAATCCCCACAATCCTTTGACATTGTCATCAACTCAATTAAGCTCATAGTATCAACATCACATAAGTCTATATAATCTACACTACCTCCAACATATCTTTTAGGATTTTCTATAAACTTGACTCCATGATGCAATTTAATACTAAACAGATCTGGGGCAGCTGAAATAAACAACTCAAACACATGAATAAAGTAGTCGAGCACATGGTAACACAGTAGCAGCCATCCAGAAAATAATGCACTTCACATGGCAATTTAACAAGATTAGAGACACAAGGGACCACAATGACACTATATTCAGTGCAACTGCTACTTTAAACAAACAACAAGGGTCTACTCTTCACTATATATAAAGCAAAATCCAAGCAATCCAAGCAATATTCCTAATAGTTAATTTCAAATAATCAAGCACGGTTCTCCTACAACAGCAGAACCCCAAACAAAATACTTACAACCCTAGTTTTTGCAGTGTAAATTAACATCGATAGATAGCTTACCTGAATAATCTGGATGTTCTCTCGGAGCGCAGGCGTCTTTGTCCGCACGATCTCGTACCACCCACACCATTGTTGAGTCCGCTTGTTAGGTCCGGAATAACGTAGAAGGGGGGTTGAATACGTTATTTAAAAAATATTTCGATTTTTGATGTGGATATGAGATCAAAAATACTGAATCGAAATAACACAACTGTTTGGGAAATATCTTTTAATAGATAAAACCCGGAGGTTTGTTACACAATCTAATCCTATGGATCAGCTACAAAATCAAACACTCCTAGGATAGTTTAGGCACGAGGACCTTCTAGCCGACACTTCCTGAAAGCGGGCTAAGCCGGCTTTCCTACTAGATGGACTGTCTAGCAGCTTACACAGAGAAGATATAAGAGAGAGAAGAGAAAGTTGTTTGTTGAGTTGTGTTTGAAATGAAATACAACAGGCTTATTTACAGACTTTAGAAGGTTACTATGCAACTAAATTTTACGTAACTGATGACGAAAACTCTGCCTGCCGCCTGCCTTTTTTTTCTTCAAACTTAGCTGTCCACCTGCTTTTATGCTTTTGTTTTTCTCTTTCAGCCGAATTCTTCATTTCAAAAGCTACAATCTTTGTCCATCTGCTGATTGAAGAATTAACTTTTCAAACCAACAAAATCATTTGAAGGTGGGACCCGGATGAATAGTAATTTTCATTACTATTCATGAACAGTAATTTCGGTTACTATTCATATGAATAGTACTATTCATATGAATATTGATTTCGTTTACTATTTATGTGAATAGTGATTTTGGTTACTATTCATATGATTAGTGATTTTGAATACTATTCATTTTCTTCTTAATTTGACATCCTTAAATATGCAGCTTCCAAAATGGAGGATATCAATACTGCTCTAAACTCAATCATACCTCTTAACAGTTTTTCTGAGTTAGATACTTCGATTCCTTTGTGAAGTGATGACGCCTAGTGCAACTGGTCTGGTTCACAGACGACTAACATTCACTCATGGTCTTTGTATCATGTCTTTAAGACCACTATAATCTTTTGGCCCTTCAACTGAATCATCTGTACATCTTATTCTGTCACTGAGGCTTGATCATGTTAATGAACTTCTTTCAGCGACTTGATCCTTGTTGATGCCTGTTCTTCAACTTTCACGATCCCTGTATAGAGTTAATATTATTTATCTTTTATCCTAGTTGAGTTAAATATGTCCTCTATTACATATTACATTCATTATGCTTTACAATCTCCCCATATTTGATTGTTAGGGTTTGACAAGCAAATACCTAGAGGATAACTCAACTGATACAAATAAAATACAAAGATAAATAATATTAAAGCGCATTCTGGATCATATATATACACTATCCAGATTTCTAAAATTTGAGCAAGTGCAAGTCAATTGTTCCTCTAGACTGAACATATCTTCAAGTTTGCCTTGCTTTCTTTCCACATAGCACTAATACTCTAATTAGCTTTTCCTTTCCCAAAATAAAGTTAATTCTGTGTCAACAACCTTTTCCTTGCCCTTATTACGCCTAGTAGCTTCTTGTCCATCCACCTTCTCCCCCTCAGTTGGGTTATCCTCCAGAATAGTAGGATGTGGATTTGGTAAATTGGACGAAGCTGTCTTCACCAAGGAATTACTTGCATGACTAAACTGGGCTGCCATGGAGCTTAATTGAACCTGGAATGCATCATGTTGAATAAGTTGCAAATTTTTTATTTCTCCAATGGACTTACAAATATTTGACAACTCTTTCTCCATTGTTTGGACCCGTGTAAGGAGTCTGCTGTATTCCTTTCTGGTTACAGGTGCATGTGGTTGAGTAGGTTGCTCACTCGTACGTTCTGCAGGTGTTTCACTCAACACTCTATATTCACTCGGTTTAGTGGTTTGGGTTACACTTACATGTTCTGTTGGTGTTTCCCTCAACTTTCCTCTAGAGCTTCCACCGATATGTGTACCTGCAAATGAAATCATCCTAGCCCCTTTTTCAGAGGTCACGGATGGTGCAATGAAAGTTCATGAGCTTCCGTCCTCGCGTGAAGCGAGTTGCCGACCACTGGTAAAGAGTGGTAAATCTCGAAAGAGATCCAGAGATTTTCCCTCTGGGAGGTTAAACTTGAATCGATTAAATGGCACAAAACCCAAGTTTCCCTCGTATGTCTGTGAAGACACTTGGTTCATAAAAGAACCACCTACCGATGGATCTTTCCGTAAAATGGAAGATTCACCAGCAGTTTTTGAGGTAGGTAATTCCACCTCGGATGCCTGCGAAGGCATTTGATCATTAGGAAGATCATCAACCACTCTTATGTTCCGTGAAATGGAACTCAAGATAGTTGCTCCCGTCAATTCAATCTCATTTACATTTGCACTCATTGGATAAGAAAGAATTGTTTCACTAACATTTGCCGTTACCTCAGGTTCATTGGGTTTACTCCGTTTAGAATAAGGTAGAGCGACTGATGTAACTAACTCCTTATGTGGTGCTGCTGAGGCACTATCTCCCTCAATAATGTGAATAACTGGTCGTTTAAGTGACAATTGAGGTGTAGGAGTTTGTTGTGTTTGTGTTTGCATTTGTAGAATGGGTTCTTCGACCTGTGTTAGAGTCGATGGGATTTCCTGCTCTTGGTCGGGTAAGATGGCCACTAGGGGCTGTAGAAACTGTATTTCCTGTGTCACAATAGGGAATACAGAGGTTGGAATAGCAGGGATTGAAATATTACCTTGTCGTATACCTGCTCTCACTGGTCGTGGTAACAACGGAAGTGGGACAGTCTTTAGATATTCAGTTAGGACTGTAGGCACATCCGTATATTTCTTTTTGCTTATGTAATTAATTACATTTGTCTTCATGGAAGAACATTCCACCTTCTGACCATTTTTCAAGCGTACCCTGTCTTCATCATTCAAAAAATCATTTAATATTAGCTGTAGAAACCTTGGATATAGACATTTGACATTTTGAGTCTGAACATCTCTTGTTCCCAAGTATTTTATCTTTAAAATGATTTGACCAAGCACTATTTTTCCAAAATTAATCCTCAAATTATTGGCGACCGCATACCCTATTATTTGAATAAATTCAGGTATTCGATCTTGATTTGTTCTATCTGAGGAAAAAACATGATTAAGAGTATGAAAGAAGAATCCAGTACTGGGTTAGAAACGTTCTAGAAAGATTACCAGTATTGAAATTGCCATCTTGGTACCTTATAAAACGAAAGAACATTTCAATCTGTTCGGGTGTAGGATCAGAAACGAGATTTTCCATAGGAAAATGAAGAATTCGATTAACATCTCGTTCAGTGACCCTGATCGACCTACCAAATAGGCGATATGTGAATGCACACCCGTCCTGTCCAGAAGTGTTAACCGCACTGCAATACAGTTCACACAATGCATCATGGTTAAGCTGCACCTGTGTAACTAAAGCATAGCGAATTAATGAATGTTTATTCAGAAATTGTGTCCAAGCCCGAAATTGCTCATCCTGAATGGTTTCGATTTGCTGAATGGAAACAGGATTAACTTTAGCAATTAAAAAACTTCCATGCAATGCCATTTTCAAAACTTTGAGGAAATTCAAAAACAAGGGTTAGTGCATATAACAAGAATATGAAATCCGCTCTAAAAACCACCAGCTAGATTGTGAGATCTTTCCGGTCAAAGCTTGAAATATTCAGCAATTGTGTGTATATGCTTTGTATATCTGAAAATTGATGATGTTCAACACAAACAAAAACTCATCATTTATAAGGTTTCAAGTATTAGTGGGTTAGGTGTAATAGTGACAAGTTATGTTTGAAAAATAACACCGCTCAATAATTTCTCACCTAACTACCTAATTAGCCGAAAAAACATCTTATCACCGAAACCTGTCGGCCGAAAAAACATCTTATCGCCGAAACCTATCAGTCTATACACATACACATATAATACTTCTAATTATTATGAATTTAAAAAATAATCACAAATCAAGAATTAATCCACAATAATCAGATAAACTCACAATTAAATAGACATAAAATTAACAAAATATCATTAATTGATATATGTCAATAAAATATTTATTTAATTATGCTACAATTAACTCAATTATTTACTAACTAATTACCATAAAATATAGCATTTATAAGCGTGGTAATTAATATAGAGATAACTATAAAAAGAGGACTGGATGCAAAACAAATTCACAAGTACTAAACATATAGACATTTAAAATACATGTGAACTTATAACAAATTGCAGTTATTAATTATCCAAAATTAATTAGACAGATTTAACATCCCAAGTTCACCAACTAACCTGGAGAAAGTGGATTCATCCAGTGGTTTAGTAAAGATGTCTGCAATTTGTTCATCTGTGGGAACAAAATATTATACCAAAGTTCCATTCATGACATGCTCTCGTAAGAAATGATACCTGATATCAATGTGCTTAGTCCTGGTGTGTTGAACTGGATTGTTGGCAATGGAAATGGCACTCGTGTTGTCGCATAGAATTGGAATTTTGTCCAACATGAGTCTATAGTCCTGAAGTTGATTCCTCATCCACAGGATCTGAGCACAACAACTACCTACCGCAATGTATTCTGCTTCGGCTGTCGAGGTAGATACTGAGTGTTGCTTCTTGCTGTACCAAGATACCAACCTTCTTCCTAGAAACTGACAGCTTCCAGAAGTACTTTTCCGATCAATCTTACAACCTGCGAAGTCAGAATCTGTATAGCCAATTAGGTCAAAACCTGTTCCTTTAGGGTACCAAATCCCAAGATTGGGGGTTCCCTTAAGGTATCTGAAAATACGTTTAACAGCTATAAGATGTGACTCTTTAGGGTTAGCCTGGAATCTAGCACATAGACAAGTTGCGAACATAATATCTGGTTTACTAGCAGTTAAATACAAGAGAGAGCCGATCATACCTCGATACTTCGTGATGTCAACTGACTTACCAGATTTGTCTTCATCAAGCTTGACTGCAGTTGGCATCGGGGTCTTGGTAGTAGCTACTTCTTCCATCCCATACTTCTTCAGAAGATCCTTTATGTATTTTGATTGGCAGATGAAAATACCATCAGGCTTCTGAACAACTTGAAGTCCAAGGAAGAAAGACAACTCACCCATCATGCTCATCTCGTACCTACTCTGCATTAGCTTAGCAAATCTCTTGCATAGCAAATCATTAGTAGAACCAAATATTATATCATCCACATATACTTGCACCAGAATTATATCATTTTTATGCTTTTTATGAAAGAGAGTTTTGTCGATGATACCTCTTGTAAAACTATTTTCAAGTAAGAACTTGGAGAGAGTATCATACCATGTTCGAGGGGCTTGCTTGAGACCATAGAGAGCTTTGAAGAGAAAGTACACAAAACCTTCAAATTCCTTGTATTCGAACCCAGGGGGTTGTTCAACATAGACTTCTTCCTCTAGATCTCCGTTCAAAAATGCACTCTTCACATCCATCTGAAAAACCTTAAAGTTGGATTGTGCAGCAAATGCTAAGAACATCCTGATTGCTTCAAGCCTTGCAACTGGAGCATAGGTTTCATCATAATCATTTCCCTCTTCTTGAGAGTAACCCTTTGCTACCAATCGAGCCTTGTTCCTCGTAACAATACCATTTTCATCCAGTTTATTTCTAAACACCCATTTAGTGCCAATTACAGATTTATCTTTTGGTCTTGGCACCAGCTTCCAAACTTTCTGCCTTTCGAACTGATTGAGTTCTTCCTGCATTGCAGTTACCCAATCTGGATCATCAAGAGCTTCATTAACCTTTTTAGGTTAAATTTGAGATAAAAATCCTGCGAAATTGCATTCATTCTGTGTTGCTCTTCTAGGCTGTACACCCGTGTCCGGTTCACCAATGATCTGTTCAAAGGGATGCGCTATACTCCATACCCTTTGTCTTGGCAGATTTGATCTTGATGATTCCCCAAGTTCATAATTATGTTGAGTGTGGTGACTAGTAGATCCAAAATCATTGTTTGCTCCCCCTGAGCTGTTGCTTTCAAAGTTTGATGAATCAGAGTTTAATGCATCATTAGCTGTAGATGCATTCTTTGATGTTTCTTCACTTGATTGAGGTTCATTTTTATCGTTCACTTGCTCCCCCTCAACATGTGCTACTGTCTGATCTACTTGTATAGATTGAACAATATTGTCTGAAAGAGTATCAGAATCTTGTAGATCAACATTTATTTTTTCATTTTCAAATCTCAGCTGGTCATGTTCATCAAAATCTTCAAGTCCTGTTATCTTCTTATCATCAAAAGACACATGGATAGATTTCATGACCACTTTTGTTCTCAGATTGTAGACTCTGAATGCTTTTGTGGATAGTGGGTATCCAACAAAGATTCCTTCATCAGCTTTTAAATCAAATTTGGAAAGCTATTCTGGGTGAGTCTTAAGAACAAAACACTTACATCCAAACACATGAAAGTACTTCAGGTTCGGCTTCTTATTTTTCACCATCTCATATGGTGTTTTACCATGCTTGTTTATGAGTGTAGCATTTTGTGTGAAACAAGCAGCTTGCACAGCCTCAGCCCAAAAGTAAGTTGGCAGCTTTGCTTCATCAAGCATGGTCCTTGCAGCTTCTATGAGAGTCCTGTTCTTTCTCTCTACTACTCTATTTTGTTGTGGAGTTCCACGTGCAGAGAATTCTTGCTTTATTCCATTTTCTTTACAAAACTCTTCCATGGCTACATTCTTGAACTCAGTGCCATTATCACTCCTTATGATTTTCACTGTATGCTTAGATCCTTTGTCCAGTTGTCTGACATGCTCTGTTAAGATTGATGCAGTTTCTTCTTTCTTGTGCATGAAATACACCCATGTATATCTGGTGTACTCATCAACAATAACCAAAGCATATCTTTTCTTTCCAATAGACATTATATTTACTGGACCAAATAAATCAACATGCAATAAGTGATATGGCTCAAGAATTGAGGATTCAGTCTTACTTTTGAATGAAGTTTTCCTTTGTTTTGCCTTTTGACATGAGTCACATAGGCCATCTGGAGTAAAAACTGATTTGGGAAATCCTCTCACAAGATCTTTCTTCACTAGCTCATTAATGCTGTTGAAATTTAGATGAGAAAGTCTCTTGTGCCAATCCCAGCTTTCTTCAATTGATGCTCTACTTAGTAGACAGATTGCAGAGCCATCAGAGTTTGTTGAAAGCTTGGCTTCATAAATGTTACCATGCCTGTATCCCTTCAGAACAACTTTTCCTGTAGATTTGCTTACAACTTCACCGTGTTCTTCAAAGAAATCCACATGATAACCTCTGTCACAAATTTGACTCACACTTAGCAGATTATGTTTGAGTCCTGAGACTAGAGCTACAGATTCAATGATGACATTCCCAAGATTGATATTGCCATATCCCAGAGTCCTTCCTATGTTGCCATCTCCGTAAGAAACACTTGGGCCAGCTTTCTCCACAAATTCTGATAGCAGGGCTTTATTTCCAGTCATGTGTCCTGAGCATCCACTGTCCAGAACAAGGATATTTTTCCTGTTACCCTGCAATCAAAAAGACCACTAATGATTAGTTTTAAGGACCCAGACTTGCTTAGATCCTTTGGCCTTATTAAGTGTTAGGAATTATGTTGTCCTTGATGATATACACACCCACAAAACACTTTGAAAAACATATGTGCACAAGATTAAGTTTTGTAACTTATCAACGGATGTCCAAGCTAAATACATCTGTTGATGAGGCAGCTTATCAATCGATAAGTCTGTAGCATACCTTGTATTTAAGTTTTTGTTTGTTACTGAATATCATAGTTGCTAGATATCCAAAGTCATGTTGACTATCAAAGGATATGCAGAATAGGGTAGCTAATTGTACATAAGTTGTGCTATGTAATTCTGTATAAGTGAAGTGATGATCAACGGATAAAGATTTTACATCAACGGATATGATATTCACAGCAAGCAAGAGTCAACCTATCGATCCATGCCTTCAACAATGGATAAAAGCTTCAATCAATAATGTCTTGGGATTAGAGGTTGATGGCGACTTGACATGCCTGACAGATCACATGGGTTGATGAACTTAAAAGAGGTATGGGAACCAGTATTGGAAACGAAGAAGAAAAAGAAACATTCCTTATTCTCACAAGCAATTTAGCTGGTAAATCTATTGCATATCTGTCCAAGACAACCAGACAAAATTGCATCACATGGAGACAAGGAGTGGCAGCAATCCTGCAAAATACTTTGACTTGAAAGATTCGTTTATTTTGTAGGGATTGTAATCTTGAAGTAACATATATACTTCAAGAGTAGCATAGCTAAAATAGAGAAGAGAAACACTAAGCAAAAAGCTATAAGCATTAGGTTCTCTTGTAATAGTTTTAGCTTTGTATTCGCAGCTGTGTACTCAGTTTACACAGAGAAGTTTTCTTCAATACAACCCTCAGGTGGAGACGTGAAAAACCCCCCACCTGAAATTTTTAAGTGTGTTGTGTATCTGTTCTTTACATTATAAGTCTTCAACTTATCCATCTGCTTTCATTGATATTATTAGTGTTGTCCTGTTTAAAATTTGGAAGAATTTTACAAGATTGTATTCAACCCCCCCTTCTACAATCTTAAAGGGTGCTACTGGGAAATAACAATTGGTATCAGAGCGAGCTTCTAACATACAAGAAGTTTAAAGATCTAGCACCATGGGAAAGAAGGATACAGGGGTTAAGATTCCAATTCTTGACAAAGACAACTACTTTCATTGGAAGGTAAAGATGCATCTCCATCTCTCAGCACTGGATGAAGACTATGTTGACTGTATAGAGAAAGGCCCTCATGTTCCCATGAAGCCTAACTCTGCTGTTGGTGATGCGGCTGGTTCTGCAGCTGTTGGAAGGTCAATTCCAAAATCTCAGGCTGAGTTCACAGATGAAGACTTGGAAGTAATACACAAGGATAAGAAGGTCATGAACATCTTATTCAATGGTATTGACCAAGATATGTTTGACTGTGTCATAAACTGCACCTCTGCTAAGCAAGTGTGAGATACCATTCATACAATCTGTGAAGGAACTGAACAAGTCAGAGAAAACAAGATGCAGCTCCTAATACAACAATATAAACATTTTCACTATTCCTCTGGTGAAAATTTGACAGATATATTTAGTAGATTTCAAAAACTACTAAATGGTCTGAAGTTATATGGGAGGAAATATGAAACCAAGGACTCCAACCTGAAATTTCTGAGGTCTCTTCCAAAGGAATGGAAGCCAGTGACAGTCTCTTTGAGAAACTCTCAAGACTATAAAGAATTCACACTTGAGAGACTGTATGGTATTCTGAAAACCTATGAGCTTGAAATGCAACAAGATGAGGAAGTGGAGAAGATACAGAAGAAGGCTGGATCTGTTGCCTTGGTGGCCAATATTCCAGTAAGCCAGGAGAGTGAGAAGATGGAGAGCACAAAGACCACATCAAGTTCTGTAACTTGTGATGGTGGAGCTGATTCTAGCAGAGGGAAAAGCAAGTTGATTGAAGAACTCGATGCATCAAGTGGGAGTGAATCTGATGACTTGGATGACTATCTAGCATTTTTGTCAAGAAGGTTCTCAAAGCTTAAATTCAAGAGGAATCCAGCAGGAGGCAAGCAATTCGGAAAGAATGGTCAATCATCCAGAAATATGGTTGACAGATCTAAGTTCAAATGCTTCAACTGTGGAATTGCTGGCCATTTTGCCAATGAGTGTAGAAAGCCTAAAGCTGAGAATGAGAAGAAACAGTTTGGAACTGTTGACTACAAGAAGAAATATTTCGATCTTCTCAATCAGAAAGAAAAGGCTTTTGTGTCAAGAGATACTGATTGGGCTGCTGGTGGAGATTCTGATGCAGAGGAAGAGTTTGTCAATCTTGCCCTCATGGCAAATGAGAAAGATGAAGAAGCTAGTTCAGCAAGCAACCAGGTATTTTCTTCTAACCTATCTGATTTATCTAAAGCTGAATGTGCTAGTACAATTAATGAAATGTCTCTTGAATTGTATAACATGCATGTTTCCCTAAAATCGCTTAACAAAGAGAACAAAAGAATTAAAGAGCTAAATGAAAAGTTAATTGATAGGAATGCTTTGATAGAAACTCACTTAATTGAGTTTGAGGTTATGAGAAGAGATTGCCAGGAAGCTAAAGATGGTTTGCCTGAAGCCTTTAAGCGTGAAAACAGTTTAAAAGAACAGTTGAAGAAAAATCAAGACCTCATTGTTACATGGGGAAAACCTAAGGTTGCTAGAGAAGAAATTTGTCGTTCTCAAGTTCTGAATACTCTTAGCAAATTAGGAGAAGCAAAGTTAGGAGTTGATGGAGAGACTACTTCTGACAGTGAATCAACGGATGATGCCTGCAGAGATCCGTTTATCAGAGAGCCATCGATGGATACTGAACAATGTCATCCATCGAAGGTCAAAACTGTCAACAAAGCAACTCTGGTTAAATTGAACAATCAATATGGTCCAGTCAGCAAGAACTTTGAGAAAGGAGAATGTAGCAAAACAAAATCAGTTGAGGAAGCTAACATAGGCCACTTGTCCCAAAAGCAATTGAAGGACAAGTTAGAGAAAGTTGAGTCAAGAGCTAAAGGTAGGAGAAAGAACAGAAATGGCAAAGTAGGGATTAATAAACACAACAATTATACTCCAAATAAATATGCTCCTAGAAAGGAATGTGTTAATTGTGGTAGTGTTAATCACCTGTCTGCTAGCTGTAGAAAATTGAAAAATGCTCCTATGCCTTTACACTTGCCTACTTTTGCCATGTATGCCATGCCTAACAGTAATGCTCAATCTACTCATGCATCTAGTCTATATGCAAACATGCCCTTCATGCATAATCCATACTACAATGCTTTCAATGTGCCTCAGATGCCATGGATAATGAATAGCATGCATGCACAGACTATGCCTAATTCTAATCTCTTTAATGCATATGAGCAAAACTCAAATCTTGGCTTTCAAAGGCCCACTCCCAGAGTAAAGATTGATCTAACTCAATCTGGACCAAAGGGAAGAAAGGATTTGAAAATCAAGAAAAAGGCTAACACTGCAGGACCCAAGGAAACTTGGGTACCAATATCAACTTAATTTGGTTTTGATGTGTGCAGGGAGACAGAAAGAACCTCTGGTATCTGGATAGTGGATGTTCCAAACACATGACTGGAGACTCTACCCTGCTCACTAAGTTTGAGGAGAGAGCTGGCCCTAGCATTACCTTTGGAGACAACAACAAAGGATATACTAGAGGATATGGCTTGATTTCAAAAGGGAATGTTGTCATTGAGGATGTAGCACTAGTTGATGGACTCAAGCATAATTTGTTGAGTATCAGTCAACTATGTGATAAAGGTCAAAATGTGTGGTTTACGACAGAAGCTTGTGTTGTTTTCAGGAAAAACGACAACAAGATAGTGATGACAGGCAACCGTAAAGGGAATGTGTACACAGCTGACTTCAATTCAACAAGTGCAGATACAACTACATGCCTATTCAGCAAGGCAAGTGTAGATGAAGGTTGGCTATGGCATAAGAAACTGTCACACTTGAATTTCCAAGCAATGAATGAGTTGGTGAAGAAGGATCTGGTTAGAGGTATTCCAAAATTGGATTTCTCCAAAGATGGATTGTGTGATGCATGCCAAAAAGGGAAGCAAAAGAAGGCCTCGTTCAAATCCAAGTTAATGTCCTCCATTGATCATCCTCTACAGCTACTTCACATGGATCTATTTGGACCAGTAAATGTTATGTCAATTTCCAAAGCAGTTGAAGCTATGTTTGTTGGATACTCAGCAGGGAAATCATATAGAGTCTATAACCTAAGACTAAACATTGTTATGGAATCCATACATGTTGTCTTTGATGATAAGAAAATCCAAGGGTTGATAGATGAAGGTTTCCATGAAGACTTGTCATTTGACAATGATGTGACTGGTGAAGGCAGTGAAGATGATGTAGAATTAGCATCAACTGGTGTTAGAATGAAGCATGCTCGAGGTGTAGAGCGTGAGACACCATCCATTGATGCTGAAGAAACCCGATCCGTTGAAGACAATTCTGAATTACCCGTTGATAGCTACATCCATTGATAACTCTGTTAGAACTCCAACTTCAAGAGCCACACACTCAGGGGGAGTCTCTCAGAGTCATCACTCAACAACCTATCAGAATGATCAACACAGGGAGAATGAAGCTCGTCATCTAGGCTGAACCTGCCAACATCAAGAAGATGGACCAAAGATCACCCATTTGAACTCATAATTGGAGATTCAAATGCAAGAGCCCAAACTAGAAGGGCAACTCAAAAAAAATTCTTGTATAGCAGTTTTCTGTCTAAAGAAGAACCTAAGAGAGTTGAGGATGCCCTACTAGATCCAGACTGTTTTAGCAATGCAAGAGGAGCTAAACCAGTTTGAAAGAAATGAAGTGTGGAAGCTTGTACCCAAGCCTAAAGGCAAGTCAGTTATTGACACAAAATGGGTGTTCAAGAACAAGATGGATGAGAATGGCATTGTGACCAGGAACAAAGCAAGATTGGTTGCAAAAGGCTATTGTCAAGAAGAGGGAATTGATTTTGATGAAACCTTTGCACCTGTAGCAAGGTTGGAAGCAATCAGAATCTTTCTGGCCTATGCAGCCCATGCTAATTTCAAAGTCTATCAAATGGATGTCAAGAGTGCTTTTCTAAATGGCATTTTGGAAGAAGAGGTATATGTAAGTCAACCTCCTGGTTTTAAGGACCCAGAATTCCCAGATTATGTCTATTTTCTTCTCAAAGCACTCTATGGCCTGAAGCAAGCACCTAGAGCCTGGTATGACACTCTCTCATAGTTCCTTATAGAGAATCACTTCACTCGAGGTACTGTTGACAAAACTCTCTTTTATAGAAATGTTAATGGCTCTATGATACTTGTTCAAATTTATGTAGATGATATAATTTTTGGGTCTACTGATGAGAAGCTTTGCAAAAGGTTTGTCAAACTTATGCAAAGTAAGTATGAAATGAGCATGATGGGAGAACTAACTTACTTTCTTGGTCTACAAGTAAAGCAAGTTAGTGATGGAATTTTTATCAGCCAATCCAAGTATGTTAATGATCTCTTGAAAAGATTTAATATGCTGGAGTATGCCTCTGCTAAAACAGTAAAAACACCCATGGCCACTGCCACTAAACTTGAGTTGAATACTAAGGAGAAGAAGGTGGACATCACAAGTTATAGGGGCATGGTAGGCTCACTTCTGTACTTAACAACCAGCAGACCTGATATTATGTTTTCTATCTGTTTATGTGCAAGATTCCAAGCTGATCCCAGAGAGTCTCATTTAATAGCTATTAAAAGAATTTTCAGATATCTCAAAGGAACACCAAACCTTGGCATTTGGTATCCTAGAGAATCTGGTTTTAATCTAACTGGCTATTCAGATGCAGATTATGCAGGTTGTAAAATTGACAGAAAAAGTACTACAGGCACTTGTCAATTCCTAGGGAACAAGCTGGTTTCATGGTTTAGCAAGAAGCAGAATTCAGTCTCTACTTCTACTGCAGAAGCTGAGTATATTGCAGCTGGAAGTTGTTGTGTACAAATACTTTGGATGAAGAATCAAATGCTTGACTATGGACTAAGAGTTGATAGAATCCCAATATTTTGTGATAACACAAGTGCAATTGACATATCTGAGAATCCAGTGCAAAATTCCAGGACCAAGCACATAGACATTAGGTATCATTTCATCAGAGAACATGTGATGGAAGGTACTGTGGAACTTCATTTTGTTCCAAGTGAGAAGCAACTTGCAGATATCTTTACCAAGCCACTTGATGAATCAACATTCTCAAGGTTGGTAAGTGAGCTAGGTATGCTGAATTACTCTTAATTTATTTGAGATATTTGCATGATTGGATAAGCAGCCAGAAATTAGTTTGAATTTTTCTTTTGCAAAGAAAAGGTACGAAATTCTGTTCTAGTCAGAATTTACCCTTCGACGGATATGTCAAATATCCGTTGATGATTCAAATAATATCTGGAATTTTAATTTTATTTTTATTTTTATCCGATGGATATTCAATTTGCCTTGTGTGTATTATTGCAATAATACATATCAACGGGAAGCTCGTTTCTCGAGAATTCATCTTTTTATCCACCGGTTGAGTATTATCTTTTAATTGGTAGCTGTCATTTGACACGTCGCTGTATGTATAGACTGGTGCAGTTATTAATCCACTTTTCAATCCACTACTTTGGGTAGTTTCCTTATTGAGTAATTTTATCAAGCATAATTCATCTTACGATTAATATTCAAGATTTGGTTTTACTCTCGACATCTTCTTCCTTTTACTCTCAAAGCTACGAAGAATTCCTTTCCAGTTCTCAAATTCATTCTGTGCGAAATGGCTCCAATAGTTAAAATGATGTCTGGAAATGGGTTTATCTATGAGAAGAACAACTTCGCTGCTTACGTGGATTCGGCGCATTCTCCGGCCGACTATCACAAGATGATGGATTTCATCAAGAAGTGCAAGCTATCTGTTGCTATGACTGAAACTCCAATTCTCTATCACGAGGTTGTGGAGGAAGTATGGACCACGGCGGTATTCAACGCCTCTGAAGGTACAATTGCTTTTTCCCTTAAAGGTAAAGAGCATATTATTAATTCTGATGTTGTTACCTCGTGTCTGAAACTGCCTGAGAATAATCGTGCTACTAGTCCTACCGACAGTGATATAGTTACCATGCTAAACACCATAGGTTATACCATGTGTACTGATAACCTAGGCAAAATTGTTAGAAAAGGCATGAGAAAGGAATGGAGTGTTCTGTGTGATGCCTTCATTAAGGTGTTTTCTGGTAAAATTAGTAATTTTGATATAGTTACTAATGCTCTGCTTATCATGCTTTATATGCTGCTCAATGATAAATACTATAATTTTGGCTCATTGGTTCTTCATGAGATTGGTGCCAAGTTGGGAAAGAAAGAAAATAGAAACAATAAAATTTATTTTGCTAGATTCCTAATGATGCTAGCTAACCATGTCTCTGAGAACAATATAGTACTTGAGCAGCCATCTAGCAGGTTTACTTGTTGGGTTTAGGAGAAAAGGGTCCTTAGTGACCTCATTCGAATGAATATCAACTCGGAAGTGCAGATGGTTTACCTGCCTGTTATTGAGGTAACTGTTTCTAACCCTCTTCCCTCTACTCAATCTCAAGGTTCTTTGCCATTGAGTGTTGCTATGGAGACTGAAACAGAGAACCCACAGTCTTCTACCCAAGCAACCAAACACAAATCAAAATCCAAGTCAAAGAAACCAACCTCAAGTGCTTCCCAACAGGCACTTGCTGTAAAACCTACCATAACCTCTGAGGGGAGTGTTCAGGTGGAAGTGAGTGGTGAGGGACATGGCGAACATCAAAGAAGCCCTAAGGATAAGGTTGGAGAGGTGAGTGTGTCCCAGCCTAGCCACATTGCAGTCTCCCAAAAGACTGTTGATGTTGAAAAGAATTTAAACACATCCCTAACAGCATCCTCTCAACAGGGTGTTGTTATTGAAAAGAGTTCCCATCCAGGAACATTGAACAAAAGGGGAAGGGACACCACTAGCCTAAAATCATTACCAAAAACCTTTATTAGAAAGAAGAAACCTAAAGTTACTTTGGGTGCACAAGGGTCACACACTGTTCAATCTTCAATGATTGAACCATCTCAAATTCAGTTTGATGAGACTCCAGCAAATGTGGAGTCACAGCCCAATTCTCAATCTCAAATCACACAAATAACTCAAAATTCACCATCTCTATCTCTGGATGTGGACATGTTTTCCACATCACATGCAAATTCTCCCTCTTTACTTCCAAGGGAGGAGCCCCTCTCAGAACCTGTTGGTCATCGTCTTCTGGATGATTTGTTGGGCCAACAACCATTTCTTTCTGAAACTATGACTGAGTCTGTGTCACCTTCTTTAAAATCATTCTGCACAGATTCTATCATAATTTCCCTATCAACTGCTATCCCTTCTACTTCATCGATGGATATTTCTCATCCGTTGACAAGTGTTTGTTCACCGACGGATATGCTTAACAGCAATTATCCGTTGGTAGCTCCAACTACAGCATCAATGGATACACCAAATCCATTGAGTAATGTGTTTCCTGCATCAACAGCAGAAGTCACTCTTGTAGTTCAAACACTTCTAGGATTGAGGGAAGGGAGTGTCCTCACAGAGAGCGAGAGGCTGCCTTGTGAGCAGGCAAAAGGAGAGAATGAGAGTGAGGGGCTGGCAATTTCTTCCTGCCAGGCAAAAGGAGAGACTGAGAGTTCCACCTTAGTAGGTGAAGGTGAGGGTGTGAGAGGTGTGAGCCAGGGGGAGCCCCTGATGCAAAAAGAGAGAGAATATGAGAGAAATGTAGGTACAGGAGCTATAAGGGTGGATGAAGCCATTGCTAGTGAGTCAATGGAGGTTGAGGATGCCCCTAGAACAAGTATCTGTCAACAGACATCTCAAACAGTCATTGATAGATCAGTTCTTGGAGCTGAAACCTTTACTCACCCTGTCCTTGACCTAAACTCTCAGGCTGAACAGGGCAATGAGGAGGCTGAGCATCAGCTGAACTTGGTACATCACACAGAATCTATGCAAAGAGCCACAGATGCTCCTACCATGTTGCCTCCTAGTGCTACTGAAGTGAGTCAATCCGAATCTGATTTCTCACATGAAGGTGAAGATGAAGAGCCTTCACAGCAACCTGGAGACTTGCCAGAATGGCTAATTTCTAAAGATTATATCTCCAAGGATGATTACATGGAGCTAGTAGTGCAGTATAGGAAGACTGCAGCTACTCTACAAGATGCTGAACCTGCTCTAAAGCTTGTGCAAGAGAACTTTCTGGCTACTCTCAAATTGCACAAGTGTCTTCTTAATCAAAGGGTGGTGGACAAAGATGAGCTTAAGCTGAAAATTAAAACTGCTCTAGAATCTCAGCACAGAGACTTGGAGCTTCTTCTTCCACCCCGAACAATGCAGCAGCTTAATCAAAAGCTGAAGAAAGATGCAGACACAGAGAAGAAAGTTGGCAATCTGTCTGCAAAGGTTGACAAGTTAGAGCTTCAAATGAGCACCATTCTTGAAAATCAAAGGCTCATTCTTGAAGCTCACCACAATCAAAATGCTCTCCTTGCCCATATGTTGGCTCTGCCTACTACTCAATCCTTTGATGCTAACAAAAAGGGGGAGAAGTTTGGAGAAGTGAAGTCAACTAGTGAGGGGGAGCAACTTCATTCTACTTTAACTCCAACAGCTCTAGCAATTCAGTCTAGAGAGGAAGAACCAGCCATTCAACCTGAAGATTCTATAGCCATGAGGCTGGCTGCTAATCCTCAGTTTTCTCAAGTACAAATTCCTCCCATAACCACATCCATCAGACATGTACTAATTCCAAATTTTGTGCTTCCTAGATCTCTAGCCAGAGGGGAGCCATCTTATGTGTCTGAATTTAAGCCTGTGCTCAAGCCTAAGAAGTCACATGTGAAGAAAAATGGTAAAAATACCATGAGAGCAGAATTTCCAATGCCAAAACCAGATGAATTCAAGCTAATGAGCAAATATCTTGCTGAAATGAAAGAGAAGGCTAAAGTTGATGTGGGACTCAAGGAGAATCTAGCATTCATCTACAGAGAGGGAGTGGAAATTTTTGTCCCTGCAGGTTACCCTGACTTTGCAGTTGCCAAAGCTGAATAAACTGCAAGGCTATTGCAAGCTGGTCAAATTGAAAGAAAACATGTAGGTTCAACTGAGAAGGAAGCTAGACTAGCTGATGAGCTGGTGAGAGAATTAGAAGTAGAAATGAGGCAAGAGGCTGAAGAAGAAGAGGCCAAATTCAAGAAGAAGAAAGTGAACACAAAGTCTGCGTGCAAGAAAAGAAAAAGTATGGTCAAAATGCCTACTAAGAGATCTTTGAGCCCAGATTCAGAAGTTCAAGATGAATCAGCACTACCTCAACCTACAAAACCTCCAACTCAGAACACTAAGGCACTCAACCTGTCAGAACTTATAAAGGAAGAACCTATGGAATTTGATTTTTACATCAACAGCTTGGTATTTCCAAAAATCAGGCTCTCACCTGAAAAGAGGAGAACCAGAAGGAGGAAACAACCACCAGCTAGACCAATTCAATTCACTAAGGTTCCTCAAGTTGCAAAGGTTGCCACTAAGAAAGAAACTGAGCTATATCTTGCAGATGTTGAAGAATACTCAAGCATCAACTTCTTTCTGGATGAGGTGGATAATGTGAGTGCTGCAGAAAGGACAGCCAGGCTCCCAAGAAGGTTAATTTTCTTCTACAAAAGAGGGAATAGTGTAACCTGGCCCCTAGATTAGGTGTTAAAAGAAGGATACAGCAAAATCTGGAGGATTTGGTCCTTGATGAAGAAAACTGGAGGTTTCACTCCTTAAGCAAAAGAAATAATCTTAAAAAGGGCCAATGAATTGAGAAACAGCCGGACTTCTAAGGAGGGTTTGCCCAAGACACTGTCTATTCCATATGAACCTGGCAAGAAGGTTCACTTTTATCCCTACTGGATAGTGGAATTCAGAGATGATCAAAATTGTAGAAGATTCTTCAGGATAGAAGATTAGTTGGAAAAGGCTAGCAATGAGTACTTGCAATACTTAATGTCTATGCTGGATCCAGATCACTCAGAAGAGAAGATCATCTACAGATCTCTGGAAAATCAGCTTGAGGCAAACAGAGAGAAAATCCATGGTTCGAGGACTGCAAGGGGAAGAAGGCAATGATCTGCTCAGTCTAGAGGAGCATCCCTTGTAAAAGTATGATTTTATCACTTAACTTAGTTCAACTCTTCAAAATTCAGTAGCTTGTGCAATGCATATGTTTTTGTTAACATCTTGATCTGTTCAAAAGTGTTTTGTTATCATCAAGGCCTTTAATTTATGGCTGCAATTCTATCAGTCATAAATTGGGGGAGATTGTTAGGAATTATGTTGTCCTTGATGATATACACACCCACAAAACACTTTCAAAAACATATGTGCACAAGATTAAGTTTTGTAACTTATCAACGGATGTCCAAGCTAAGTACATCCGTTGATGAGGCAGCTTATCAATCGATAAGTCTGTAGCATACCTTGTATTTAAGTTTGTGTTTATTACTGAATATCATAGTTGCTAGATATCCAAAGTCATGTTGACTATCAAAGGATATGCAGAATAGGGTAGCTAATTGTACATAAGTTGTGCTATGTAATTCTGTATAAGTGAAGTGATGATCAACGGATAAAGATTCTACATCAACGGATATGATATTCACAGCAAGCAAGAGTCAACCTATCGATCCATGTCTTCAACAATGGATAAAAGCTTCAATCAATAATGTCTTGGGATTAGAGGTTGATGGCGACTTGACATGCCTGACAGATCACATGGGTTGATGAACTTAAAAGAGGTATGGGAACCAGTATTGGAAATGAAGAAGAAAAAGAAACATTCCTTATTCTCACAAGCAATTTAGCTGGTAAATCTATTGCATATCTGTCCAAGATAACCAGACAAAATTGCATCACATAGAGACAAGGAGTGGCAGCAATCCTGCAAAATACTTTGACTTGAAAGATTCGTCTATTTTGTAGGGATTGTAATCTTGAAGTAACATATATACTTCAAGAGTAGCATAGCTAAAATAGAGAAGAGAAACACTGAGCAAAAAGCTATAAGCATTAGGTTCTCTTGTAATAGTTTTAGCTTTGTATTCGTAGCTGTGTACTCAATTTACATAGAGAAGTTTTCTTCAATACAACCCTCAGGTGGAGACATGAAAAACCCCCACCTGAAATTTTTAAGTGTGTTGTGTATCTGTTCTTTACATTATAAGTCTTCAACTTATCCATCTGCTTTCATTGATATTATTAGTGTTGTCCTGTTTAAAATTCGAAAGAATTTTACAAGATTGTATTCAACCCCCCCTTCTACAATCTTGAAGGGTGCTACTGGGAAATAACATTAAGTTTGTTAGTTTTTGCAGCAGAAGTCTTCTCAGAGTTTGTGCTAACATTCTTTTTATCAGAATTTATACATGTAGAATCAATCTTGAATTTATTCAAAGTGGGTTTAATTTCATAATATTCATAATACAAATTATGATACTCTTGACTTAGAAGGTATAGAGTTTATATTTTTATTCTTCCTGCAAAAAGTAGCAAGATGGTTAGGATTTCCACAGTTGTAACATTTCTTCCTAGGAGCATTGGAAATGGACATATAGTTGTTGCTTTTATTGATGCCTACTTTTCCATTACTGTTTTTCTTAGGTTCTTTTACCTTGTTCACTCTTTTTAACTCCTTCAGCTTGTGTTTAAGCTGTTTCTGAGACATTAAACTAATATTTTCTGATTTGACTTCATCCTGTTTTGGTTTGTCAGATTTTGGTACAAACCTCATATGATTAAGTTTGGGTTTTGCAGCCTTTTCAGTAAATACAGGTTTAGAGGTCTCAGCTTCTAGGTTTTCAGTTTTCTTTTTATCAGTGTAACTTAGACCTTCTTTCCAACAATCATTCTCTATGATAATCTGAGTAGTTTTCCCAGAGTTAGTCCAAGTTTTAATAATGTTTTTTTCTTTAGCAAGTTCAGATTCAAGATAAGCATGCTTTTTCAATAATTCAGTTTTAACAAAAATAACATCATCTCTCTCTTTCTGAATTTGTAACATCTGGACTAATTCTAATTCTAGATAGTCATTTCTCTTTCTAAGGTCTAGACTTTCAGATTTTATTCTTTCATTTTCTAAAGTCTGATCTCTGTAGCTAACATACAAGTTTTTAAGAAAGATTCTTAACTCAGATATATCAGTAGTATCAAAAGCTAGAGTAGAGTGAGGTACCTTGGTCTCAGTAGCTTCAGAGATAATATCAGCATTTGCCATCAAGGCATAGTTCACCTCATCTTCTGAGTCTGAAGTATCAGCCCAGTCCTTCTTTTTTGTGATGTAAGCTTGACCTTTATCAGTTTTGACTTTCTTGCACTCAGGTGCAAAATGTCATTTCTTACCACAATTACAGCATTTGATCTTGGACTTGTCCACTTTCCCAAATCTGTCTTCCTTTCCCTCAGCTTTTCTGAAATTCTCTGTCATGATTGTATAGATTTTTGGATCTTAACTGTTGTATAATAACAGAGTGGCTCTGATGCCAATTGTTAGGTCCGGAATAACGTAGAAGGGGGGTTGAATACGTTATTTAAAAAATATTTCGATTTTTTATGTGGATATGAGATCAAAAATACTGAATCGAAATAACACAACTGTTTGGGAAATATCTTTTAATAGATAAAACCCGGAGGTTTGTTACACAATCTAATCCTATGGATCAGCTACAAAATCAAACACTCCTAGGATAGTTTAGGCACGAGGACCTTCTACCCGACACTTCCTGAAAGCGGGCTAAGCCGGCTTTCCTACTAGATGGACTGTCTAGCAGCTTACACAGAGAAGATATAAGAGAGAGAAGAGAAAGTTGTGTGTTGAGGTGTGTTTGAAATGAAATACAACAGGTCTATTTATAGACTTTAGAAAATTACTATGCAGCTAAATTTTACGTAACTGATGACGAAAACTCTGCCTGCCGCCTGCCTTTTTTTCTTCAAACTTAGCCATCCACCTGCTTTTCTGCTTTTGTTTTTCTCTTTCAGCCGAATTCTTCATTTCAAAAGCTACAATCTTTGTCCATCTGCTGATTGAAGAATTAACTTTTCAAACCAACAAAATCATTTGAAGGTGGGACCCGGATGAATAGTAATTTTCGGTACTATTCATGAATAGTAATTTCGGTTACTATTCATATGAATAGTGCTATTCATATGAATATTCATTTCGGTTACTATTCATATGAATAGTGATTTTAGTTACTATTCATATGAATAGTGATTTTGAATACTATTCATTTTCTTCTTAATTTGACATCCTTAAATATGCAGCTTCCAAAATGGAGGATATCAATACTGCTCTAAACTCAATCATACCTCTTAACAGTTTTTCTGAGTTAGATACTTCGATTCCTTTGTGAAGTGATGACGCCTAGTGCAACTGGTCTGGTTCACAGACGACTAACATTCACTCATGGTCTTTGTATCATGTCTTTAAGACCACTGTAATCTTTTGGCCCTTCAACTGAATCATCTGTACATCTTATTCTGTCACTGAGGCTTGATGATATTAATGAACTTCTTTCAGCGACTTGATCCTTGTTGATGCCTGTTCTTCAACTTTCACGATCCCTGTATAGAGTTAATATTATTTATCTTTTATCCTAGTTGAGTTAAATATGTCCTCTATTACATATTACATTCATTATGCTTTACACCGCTCGACTTCCTCAGATCGTAGCTATGCACTATGATGAAAACCTAATTAAAGTGTGTATTAGTTTTGGTAAAGTAACGATACATATAGTGCCGACACGATACGTACAAATGAAATGTCGTTTTTACCCCCAGCCCAGCAGACGGCGTTAGAAGCATTTAACAGAAAGGGGCATCTCGTAACAAAAAGTGAAGTGCGGTATAGCCCGTGGTACTTTCTAAAATCTAGTATCCAAAGTGGTCTGACAGGTAAACTGCATGTACACAAAGTGCACTTTACTCTTTTGTAAAGCATAAATAAGAGCAATTCCAATAATTATTTAGCATTCTTCTCAAAAATAATATTATTAAAATGATTTTTAGTTAGTTAATATATAAAATCACTTCTTCACTTCGACAATTCTCCACAAATTTAATTTATATCCATTTTTTATCTATTTTATATAATATATACATATAAAAATATCACTGTGTTATGTATAAATCAAGTAGTAGTACAAGCATCAATCAACTAACAAAGAAATGCATAACACTTTGATCCGTCTATCGTTAAGTCAAATTAACTGCACAATTATAATCACCAAAAGACCCATGAACAGGGGCAGAGCAAACAAATTTGGGACCCTGTGTGAGATCTTAAAATTTGGCCCTCCATTTATATCTTAATATGAATTCAAAATACTATATAATTCAAAATAATTAATTTACCTTTATATATTGTTACTCTCAATATTTTTCCAACTTTACTAGTTAAACTTGCCAATTTTTTTTTTTAACAGAGCCAAAAAAAGTTATAAAATAATCTGAATTTTTTTTGGTCAAAATTTCAAAATATATATATATATATATATATATATATATAGGCTAGTGGTCAAATAGAAACCAATCTTAGAATAGAAACTAGAAACCAACACTAAATAAATTATATTTCATTTATTCTAATGGCCCCGCCAGGGGCACCTTCACAAAAAGTGTTTAAAATTATTGGCTCCATCCAGCAAAAAAAAAAAAAAAAAAAAAAAAACTGTTCACGCTGACGTCACTGCCACGTCAGCAGTGAACAGTATTTTTTTTTTTTGCTGGATGGAGCCAAGAATATTATGAACTTTTTGTATTGGGGTACCCCTAATTTGGTCATTAGATTAGCTTGAAATATTTAATTTATGTTTAGTTTCTAGTTTCTATTCTAATTTAGTTTCTATTAGAACAAGATCCTATATATATATATAAGGAGGAAAAAAATTTTGAGATCCTATATTTTTGGGGGTCCTGTGCGATCACTCACCCTGTGCACCCCCAGCCCCTCTCGAACAGCTAGCAACATTTGAAGTTCCATGGAGACCTTCAATGTTTGAATCGAAGATTTATAGTTTCGACACTTTAGACATGTCTGAAGGCGAAGCTGCTTGGGGGGTATATTAGATACTGGGCAGGCTTGGAGCCCATGAAGACAATGTAGAGCAAGTTCAAATACAACAAAAATCACATCACATTGCTCACTAGAACTTCTGTTGATAATGTAGATCATTGATAATATCTGATAAAGAGGCGGATTTAGGGGGTAAGAGGGGTCCATAACCCCTCAGTTTTGAATAAAACCTAACTAGTATGTATTATAAACATATAGTTCCTATAGTGTAAATTACAAACATGGATGTGAAATCAAACCTTGATACAATGATATCATAAAAATATCATAATTTTTCCGCATATAAATTAATAAATTAAATTCTATCATATTTTCTCCGTATTGTTATGTACTTCAACACGATAGTTTTGATTTTTGAATACCTTTTTCTAACATTTCAGCCTTTTTTTAATTGAACACACGTCCCGATTTCCACTAGAATCGAATCCTCCACCTATTTAGAACTAAGAACCCAAAAATCCAATAATGCGAAGAAGTGAGCCCTCAAATAATTCAAGCAACAAAAGCTGATGGCTCGATGGTGGTGATCAATAGGAACGCTAATTAATTTCGATATTTATATATTAAAAACAGGATAAAAGGATGGTTCACATCAATGATCAATGCACCACTTTTCTCTTCCCTCCGTTTCTAAAAATATTTCATGTTTATTTTGGATATGTTTGCCAACGCATACTTTTAATTATTAATATCTGAAATTTTGTATAAATATTAAATATAAAAATTACACTGTATTAAAGGATTCATAAATATGAATCAAACAAAATCACTTATATGATTATATTTTATCTTATAATTTATACGTAAATTAAATTAGTGGTAAATCGCTTATAATGAACCGTGAAAAAGACAAAACAGGAACATCATTATGAAACAGAGGAGTAGTACGTAGTAGAGATGCACAAAAAGCCCGAGCCCGAAAATCTGGCCCGGCCCGATCCGGCAAAGCCCGGTCAAAGCCCGGCCCGAGGGCCTTAAACGGTCCCTATATTTTTGGGCAAAGCCCGGCCCGGCAAAAGCCCGGTCTTAGCCCGGTCTTTTAAAAAGCCCGGTCTTCGGCCCGGCCCGATTAAAAGCCCGGTTAGGCCCGAAAAAGCCCGGGTAAAATTCGATTATTCTAGTATACTTACATAAATATTTATGTATTTACACTTCCTACAAATATAAAATAATTTAAGTACATATATATTTACATATTCATTATTAATAATAAGATTATTTATATACATATATTACGATACATGAACGAAAACAAGTTAAGTACATGTGTAATCAATTAATATATCATCAAATCAAAAAGTAAATCGATAAATGTAATATTTGTATCGGCAAAATAGATTGTTTAACACATGTCTGCCATTATTACATAAAGAACATTCTTATGTAACATAAAATTTCGATCCGATTTGATCCCGGAAAAAGCCCGATCCGGCCCGGCCCGGCCCGCTTCAGGCCCGGAAAAAAGCCCACCGCGGCTCGCTTCGAGGGCCTAAACGGGCTCACATTTTTCACAGAAGCCCGGCCCGGACCGGTCAAAGTCAAAGCCCGGCCCGAGCTTTGACCAAAAAGCCCGGGTTTTTCAAAGCCCGATCAAAGCCCGGCCCGATGGGCCTTTTGTGCATCTCTAGTACGTAGTATTTCATAAACAACTCATCTATACTATCTATACTATACTATATTATAATAAGCAAAAGGGGGTATATTTTATAGTTGGTTACTCCCTCTTTTTGGTTATCTCTTTTTTTGGTTATCCCTCTTTTTTTGTAGTAGTAATATAAGAAACATTACCAAATCGAACCGAACAAACCGATTGGTCACAGACTCACAGTACCGTCTTACTATTAAAACGGTAAAACCACATTAAATGTATTCTTGCACGGTTTTTTTATATTTATAATTTTATTAATTTATAATGTTTTGATATTTAAATTAGTTTACACATAATAAAAAATTGATATTTATTAGGTTTTACACGTTTAATTTATATATCTATACTATCTATACTATATTATAATAAGCAAAAGAGTGTATAATTTGTAGTTGGTTACCCTTTTTTTGGTTATCCCCATTTTTGGTTATCCTTCATTTATCACCGTTAGATCAGCAACTCAAATAGATCATGACCGTTAGATATAACAATACTAAAAGTTATATGTAGAGGTTCAAGGTTCGATTCCCGCCAATAACATATTAATTTATATTTAATACTAAAAATTATTATATATATAAAGATGTAAGGTTCGAATCAATAACATATTTAAATTAATATTTATAATATTATATTATATTGTAAATAAATTATAAAAAATTAAAAGTAACCTGTGCTTTGCACGGGCAAAAAGGGGTATAATTTGTAGTTGGTTACCCCCCTATTTTTAGTTATCCCCATTTTTGGTTATCCCTCACTTATCACCGTTAGATCAGCAACTGAAATAGATCATGACCGTTAGATTTAACAATACTAAAATACTAAAAGTTGTTATATGCAGAAGGTCCAAGATTCGATTCCCGCCAACAACATATTAATTTATATTTAATACTAAAAATTATTATATACAAATATGTAAGGTTTGAATTCTTTCAATAACATGTTAAAATCAATATTTATAATATAATATTATATTATAAATAAATTATAAAATATTAAAAGTAACCCATGTTTTGCACGGACTATAAGCTAGTAATTATTAAAACAACAACAAGACTTACACAGTTATAATACCACTCAAAGTGGTGTCTGAGGAGGGTAGATGTACGCAGACCATGCCCCTATACAATAGGGAGGTTGTTTCCGAAGAACCCCCGGCCAAGTACAGAATTACAAATACAGAAAGGAAACCTAATACAAACTAGAAAACTCACGCATCGCAGGAGTCGAACCAGACCTCCTTCAAAGGAGGCCAGTCAAGATGAAAAATAATGCCACGTAAGGAAAAAAAATGAAAATTAGTGCGCTGGAGGAGTGTTTTAACTTTTACACAAAAGTTTGACATTCTTAAAATGTGTGCAAAATTAGTTTATGATCGCAGAATCCAAGCAGACCCACCTACCAAGATCTCAAATTATTACGGAGTAGTTTATTGAGTACAGTCAATAATATATTAATTTATATTTAATATCTAAGAATGATTATTCACAAAGATTTAAAGTTTAAATTTTTCTAATAATATAAAACCAAACCAAAAACCAAACATACCCAGTATATCCCGCATGAAGCAGGGTCTGGGGAGGGTAAAATGTACGCAGACCATGCCCCTACTTTACAGTAGAGAGGCTGTTTCCGTGAAGACCCCCGGCTTAGTGCATCGAATAACAAAGTGAGTATTATACAGAGATGGTAATGGTGAGTAAAGTAGTCGACCGAACCTGGGCCCATGGCCTGGATCTCATGGGGCTTACCTACTCGGGCAAGGGGCACTCCTCTCCTGATCTAGGAAGGCCTCCGGCCAAGCACCCTGTGCCTGCATAAATAAAAGATAGAAGACAATATCAAGATGAAAAGCCAAGATTCTAAGCTAATGCTAACCGAGAGAGCCCAACTCTGAGGCTCTCAACCACAGAACCACTCCCTAGAAGGGAATCAGCAACTCTAATCTGGCGCCTCCAACAACTCCTATCCGCTATCGAGTTCTCATCCAAGTTTAAGGCCTTCAAATCCATCCTGAGCTGTTCTTCCCACGACCTCCTCGGTCTGCCTCTTCTCCTCACCCCAGCAACCGTAAGACTCTCAACCCTCCTCACCGGGGCTTCCGGAAGCCTCCTACGAACGTGGCCAAACCATCTCAACCTCCCTTCCCTAACTTTCGCAGAAAAAGGCGCCACCTCCAATTCGCTCCTGAAAACTACATTCGGGATTCTATCTAACATCGTGCGGCCACAGGACCACCGCAACATCCTCATTTCAGCTGCTTCCAACTTGCATTCAAGGGCCTTCTTCGCCGCCCAACACTCCGAACCATCTAACATCGCAGGACGGATAGCTGCTCTATAGAACTTCCCTTTCAGCTTTAACGGGACTTTCTTATCGCACATCACTCCTGACGCAGCCCTCCACCTTAGCCACCCCGCGTTGATACGATGAGTAACATCATCATCACACTCACCTTCCTTCTGGATGATCGAACCCAAATACTTGAACTTATCCGTACGGGGGACGGTCTGATCTTCAATCCTAACCTCCACCCCTTCCTCGTTGGCGTCACCACTGAAGTTGCACCAGAGGTATTCGGTTTTAGATCTGCTCAGACGCAGTCCTTGGGGCTCCAAAGTGGATCTCCATAACTCCAACTTCTCATTCACCTCCCCCCTCGATTCCGCCACTAGCACTATATCATCGGCGAAGAGCATACACCAAGGGATGACGTCTTGGATCCCTCGCGACATGACGTCTAGGATCAGAGCGAAAAGAAGGGGGCTAAGGGCCGACCCCTGGTGTAGCCCAATCTCCACAGGGAAATAACGAGCATCACCGACTGGGGTCCGAACGCAGGAATAAACTTGAGCGTACATGTCTTGAATCGCCCTGACGTACTCCGACGACACTCTCCTCTCCTCAAGACTCTTCCAAATAGCTTCACGTGGGATGCTATCATACGCCTTCTCAAGATCGATAAACACCATATGAAGGTCTTTGCGCCGCTCTCTGAACTTCTCCATAAGGCGTCTGATGAGGTGAATGGCCTCGGTCGTCGATTAATATATTAAAATTAATATTTATAATATCATACGACACTATAAACAAATTATAAAAATTAAAAGTAACCCGTGTTTTGCACGGGCTATAAGCTAGTTATATTAAAGTCGAAACATTAAAAGTTTGTCGATTTGCTTTTCTATTCGGTTATCATAATTATTAAAATAAAATAATAATAAAATAATGTAATTAATGTTAATTGGTTGATTGTCCTTTCTAATTAAAAGACGTTTCCTTTAAATTGAAAATATTATCCTTTATAAATACCTAAAATATCTATCTTTCAATAATCAATATTTTTTTTACTAATTAAAATATGTTACCTTTTAATATAAAACATAATTTTATAATTATTAATTTATATACACAAATATGATACCATATATTTTAATCACTAATAAAATATATAATAAAAATTCTTATATAACAAATAATGACCGTTAGATTTTTAGTAATAAATAAGAACAATTAGATCTAACGATTAAATATTTTATATAATTAAATTACCTTATTAAAGAGTAAAGTTTCAAATTTTGTCAGCAACATTTTTAAATAAAATTTCATAATATAAGTTTTAATTATGTATATTATTAATTAAATTTATATAAATTATGTACGTTGAATTATAATAATTATTGGAAAAAATAATTATATAAAATATTATTACATATCAAAAGAAACCCATACGAACGGGTTTTAAGATAGTAAATAATTACTAGTAATAAGTAAAAACAAAGTTTGTTTGTTTGTTTTATATCTTCCATTTGAAACAAACACTTGCATAATAATTTTAGTAAATATAGTAAGAAAATGAAAAAATAAATATAATAATGATGGGAGGGGAAGAAAATGAAAAAAATAAATATAATAATGATGGTGGGGAGAGGGGGGGGGGGGGGGGGGGGTGGTTTGAGCCTATAAATAAGAAAGGTTGGGGGAGGGGACAGTGATTAACATAAGCAAACCCTTAGAGGAAAGAAAACACAGAGAGGAGTGGATGCGTCAGAAAGGAAGATCAGACAACCGTCGATCTCGTTCTTTCTCCAGATCTCGCATTGCCATTGAGGGTTCTTAACCCCCCCCCCCTCGCTTTCATTTTTCACCTCTCCCCTTCTCAATTCTCAAATAAAATGGCCAATCTTCATATGGGTATGTTTTCTTCTTTTACATTTTTGGGTATTCATATGGGTGTCCTTTATTTTTTGTTGTTTTTGATTTGGTAATTAAAATAATGACGAAAATGTAGGTGTAGCTGAAGCTGCAGCAGAGCGTGATATCCAGAAGAAGTACTGGGCTGAGCATTCCATTGACCTCACTGTCGAAGCCATGATGCTCGATTCCAAAGCTTCCGACCTCGATAAAGAAGAGAGGCCTGAAGTATATTCACCCCCCTCCCCCTTTTACATACATTATTTATTAACATTTCAATTTTCTCATTCCATTTTCTTGTTTACTAGTTTATTCAGTTTTTAATCTTAATAATTGGTGTTATATTCCGAGACTACTTTACGCTATACACTAATTCATTGTATTTTATTATTAATGCTAATGTGGAATATGATTCTAATTTACCTGATCATTTGAGGACACTGATGACTGATGATGGACTTAGTTTTGGACTTTGTAGATTAGGTGATATTAAATAATTCCGGAAAATTAATTATGTTCGAAAGGGTACTTAATCTTAATATATAGGTACCTCACTTTCCCTATGCTTGGACTTATCTTGGACTTGGTAATTGAACTATATAACACATCATTTGGGACATGTGATTTATACATCTCTCTCTCTCTGTCTGCTTTGAGGTTCACCTGTAGTGGTAATGGACGTAAGTGATGATAGTGGTTTTGAGTCTGAAGTAAGACTTCTTGTATTATTGCTAGGCAGAAGGGTAACGGAGATGGCTATGTTTTTTTTTTGGGCATTGCTAGTGTAAAACTTTGAACTTCAAAAAGGGAAATAAAAACTTACTAATTGGTTTATAAAGTAGGAAGCTTTACAAAACAATATTCTACACATCTTTACCATTTATTTATTTTTAGCTTTGAATTCGTTGAATCAAAGTAAACAGATCATCGTAGTTCACATCTCTTATGGTTATACCATTTTTTACTGTTGAGAACATCTTTTAAAATCCTTTGATTGGTTTTCTGGTCCTTCTTGTCACATCATCCATGCACTTTTAGTAATTTTAATAAGCTCATGTTTATACGGTCAACTGGATTTACTGATGTAAGTTTTAACATCTCGTTGCTAAAAATGTTATGATGTTCTGTTCTTTTTGCCATTATTTTAGTCTGAATCTTAAATGAGTTATAATTGTACTCATTTTCTTTCCTTCCTTCAAACTCAGGAGGGGTGTGGGTAGTAACTATAACTATAATAATATCACTGCATGGATCGTATTTAATGTTTTAATTTAGAATAATTTCTCTCTTGTGTTTCTTTAATCTGTATTATCAACTTATGTATTACGGCTACGGAAGCAAACTCATACACTGGTCTGGATAGGTACTTTCTATGCTGCCACCATATGAAGGGAAAGCTGTCCTGGAACTTGGAGCTGGTATTGGCCGTTTCACTGGTGAATTGGCTGAGAAGGCTGGTCAGATTCTGGCTTTGGACTTCATTGATAGTGTCATCAAGAAGGTTTGCATCCTGTACCTTGGTGACATCAGACACATCTTTTGTTTCATTGTATCCACATTGTGTAGTCCTTTCTTAAATAATCTTATGCTGCAGAATGAGAGCATTAATGGACATCACAAGAATGCCAAATTCATGTGTGCTGATGTCACATCTCCCGACCTGAAGATTGAAGATGGGTCAATGGACTTGATCTTTTCAAACTGGCTACTTATGTACCTATCTGACAAAGAGGTTTGTGTGCTTTTTTAACACTCCAATAATTAGAGTAACCAGCATACTATCAAAGTAGGGTGAATGAAATGATTTCTGGAGTTGGATCTTACAGTTTTATATCCAAATAGTGTTGTATTATTGACAAATAGAAACAAATAATAGCAAAACAAGTCACATAGATTTGTTCGGCAAACAAACATTTAACAGTCCACACATCAAATTTGATATGTATCGCTCCATGGTTAATTGAGCTGAAAATAACAATATGTGCTGAAGATTTCTCTTCAGCAAATGAAGAACAAAACCTTGAAACTCATGTTATAATTTTGTTCCCCCCCGAAGTCATATTCGTTTCTAGCATGAGTTTCACTCGTTTTTATAACATGTCACTGCCATGTTCTTGCTTGGTTTCAGATGAAATATAGAAATTAGTTATAGGGCCTTGAAAAATGATGCTGGTAATGCATATAATTGGAAGTTTGTGGCACTTTTTCTTCTGTCTCTCTTCTAACCTTGCTTGCTTACCATGTCAAGAACCTTTCTACAATTCACCCCTTTATCGGTTGATGATAACATATGTTTTTTCCTTTGTGGGTATATGTGTATCTTCTCAATTTCTTTTAGTCAGAATGTCAATGATTTCTTTGAGTTATATCCTTACCATCCTTTTGGTAGGTTGAAAATCTTGCAGAGAGATTGATCAAATGGTTGAAGGTTGGTGGGTACATTTTCTTTAGAGAGTCATGTTTCCATCAATCTGGAGATCAGAAGAGACGGAGTAATCCAACCCACTACAGAGAACCAAGATTTTATACTAAGGTATGCTAATTTTAGATGAACATGTGTAGTTCTCTAACGCAAGCGAAAAACTATGTATGATGTAATAGCTACATTTCATGAACATGTTTGAAACCATGCAGGACTCCTGTTGTAAATTTTGAACTATCTGTTCCTTGTGTGAACTTTTTGTTGGTAATTCAGACTCTAAAGATAGTAGCTTCAATAAGTTTGATTATACTCAATCCCTTGTATAACTTCTCGTAGATTCCTACTGAATCTTGTTCCATAAGAACCAGAATGAACAGTCTACCTTTAAAATTCTGAGCTGTTCATGGCTAAGTCGTTATCGAATTCTCAGTTTTTTCACGTATTTTCTTTAAGCATGTATCAAATTAAAGCGAAACTTTATACCGTTTTCCCGGATAGTTTTCATTAATCTGATGAAAAGTGCCACACTGCCATCTAGATACACTTGCATATTTCTCTGTAGGCTATAGCTAATTGTATATAGTGTCTGAATACAACTACTGTTGCAGATCTTCAAAGAATGCCAAATTCGTGATGGTTCTGGGAAGTCCTTTGAATTATCTTTGGTTAGCTGCAAATGTATCGGGGCTTATGTGAGAAATAAGAAAAATCAAAATCAAGTATGTCTTGTATTGCTTATAATTTTATTTGTGCACTGTTTTTTTTTTCTGAGAGCTGTTATTTTATATTAACTTAAATTTGCAACTCTTTTGCTTTTATGATGCAGATCTGCTGGTTATGGCAGAAAGTAGGTTCAGATGAAGACAAAGGTTTCCAAAAGTTCCTGGATAATGTTCAATACAAGTGTAATGGCATATTACGCTATGAGAGAATCTTTGGACAGGGCTATGTGAGCACCGGAGGGTTTGGTATAACACATTGACTCTATTCCTTTCTACCCTTATTTAGCTGATTCAAAGAACACCAATAAAATGGCATGTGTGTGTGTGTGTGTTTTATTGTGTCTGCCTGTGTTTGTGTTTCTCTACGTGTGCTTGCATTGATATGCACGAAGTGTGAATAAATTATGAGAGAATTCGATCTTCTTGGAATAATTTGAAATTTTTTAAATCTATTTTACTCAGTAGAAACTTGCACTGCCTTCCATTTCTGATTCGTGACAAAAGGTTATTCATTTCTAAATTCCGCGGGTCCAGTATAGCTTTTTTCCTTTATTCTCAGCTATTATAGTTTTTGCTAATGGTTATTTAGTTTAGACATTAAATATCCTGGAAAATAAAACTTTACTAAAAGTCAAGATTAACAATTCGGAGGCATACACAACTGTTCATTTTTTTTCTGCAGAAGAGTTGACCAATGTCTTACAGAGTTGCCATTATCGTTTGTTAGATTTTGAGTTAAAGTGTTAAACCCAATTTTAGTACTCTGAATCCCTAGTTTTTTTTTTTCTAATTAACTGAATCCCTAGTTTTGCCTACAGAAACAACAAAAGAATTTGTTGCAAAGCTGGATCTTAAACCTGGGCAGAAAGTTCTAGATGTGGGCTGTGGTATTGGTGGAGGTGACTTTTACATGGCAGAGAAGTTTGATGTTGACGTTGTTGGCATTGATCTCTCCGTTAATATGATCTCTTTTGCTCTTGAACGGGCTATTGGGCTTAAATGTTCCGTAGAATTTGAGGTTGCTGATTGCACCACAAAAACATATCCTGACAGCTCATTTGATGTGATCTATAGTCGTGACACCATTCTACACATTCAAGTAATCTCTTTCTCCATAAGCTTTAAATTCTCATTCTCAGTTACTTCACATGTTAACGAACAGTTCATGGTCTGCTGTTAGTTCTCATTTTTTAGGGAGATATGTGGATCCATTTTATTAGCTGAAAGCATACTAAATACAGCTATGGTAAAAGTACATCATATCTTACAATTGATGTTGCTATTACTTTGAATTCATTACCTTGCTTCCAGGTTTTCTTAAGCTGAGAAAACATAATAGTTCCAGAATGTCATTTAGGATGTCCTCTATAACAATGCGAATATGGTTTCTTCTCCCGGGAAAACAAAACTGATTTGCATGCATGTTTAGAAAGTGAATGTGTAGCTTTTCGGTGTTTCATCAGAGGTTTATGTTGGATATGATGATGGGTTCTTTATCAGTACAACAAGATTAATGCTAATTTTGTCATGTAAAGTTTTTATTTTCTTTCTTTATTTCCACTTTCTGAGCCTTGGAGCTTCTGTATTTGCTGATGAAATAATCAGGACAAACCTGCACTATTTAAAGCCTTCTACAAATGGCTGAAGCCAGGAGGTAAAGTCTTGATTAGTGATTACTGCAAAGGGCCTGGAACTCCCTCGGAAACATTTTCCGAGTATATTAAGCAAAGAGGATATGATCTCCATGATGTTGAAGCATATGGGCAGGTATGTACACTTCTGTACAAAGGTGTTACTGTTATCCTCAGACATTCATGATGCATTAAGATCCTGATCTTTTTGGTTGATTTACAGATGCTTAAAGATGCTGGTTTCAGTAAGGTTACTGCAGAAGATCGAACTGAACAGGTGCCCACGAATCTTTCTTATTTTCGCATTGTACCATAAAAAACCATAAAATGGAATTGCAACTTTATAATCTTAATTTCTTTTTCTTGTTTCTGTATTCCAGTTCTTAAAGGTTTTGCAGAAAGAATTAGATACAGTTGAGAAAGAGAAGAATGAGTTTATCCAGGACTTCTCTGAAGTGAGTACCATGGTTTCTTTAATGATTTCGGTTACTATGCTATATATTTACTAATTGTTTTTTTTAATGGTTTTGTTGTTTATCGATAAAATTATTTAGGAAGACTATAATGATATAGTTGGTGGATGGAAATCAAAGCTAGTCAGGAGCTCATCTGGTGAGCAGAGGTGGGGCTTGTTTGTTGCCCACAAATAGTGATGTATAAGAAGACTGCAATCTCATGGTGAGCAGATGTGGGCCTTGTTTGATGTACAAGAAGACTGAAATATTATGTTGACTAGTTATGTTTGTTGTGTTGTACTACTTCGGTTTGATGAACCCTTGTTCAAAGAATAAAGTAAAGCTCTCCGTTTGGGCTCTACGAATAATGTTTGTTTTTCAATTAAACAGTTTACCGTCTGTTTTTGCAAACTTTGATTGTAAACATTTTGTTTGTGGAAATAATATGTGAAATGGGTTCTGAATCAATTGATACTTCCACAATGAGCTCATGAAGCTAAGATGTATGAACTGCAGTTTTGTAAAAGAGGAATTCTTTAAATGAATTGCAAAGGTAGTCAGAATAGGAATGGCAGTCCCTGCTAATATGCTATGAAGACACCATATAGTGTATCAAATAGCCACCTTCACTACTAGACTCGTTTGAAACAGCTACATTCACTACTAGACTCATTTGGAACAGCCACATGAATTAAAGGAGTAATAAAACTTCCAAGAAATTAATGTTCATGGTGCATTGACGCACGTAACATTCGCATCAACAATGTAGTAGAACATCTTCAATCTCCAGTACTGCCATCATAGTCATCTTCTTCAGCTGTAGCATCCTGATACTGCTGATACTCTGCGACAAGATCATTCATGTTACTTTCTGCTTCAGTGAACTCCATCTCATCCATTCCTTCTCCTGTATACCAATGCAAGAAAGCCTTTCGCCTAAACATAGCTGTAAACTGCTCACTCACTCTCCGGAACATCTCCTGAATAGAAGTCGAATTACCAATGAATGTGGAAGACATAGAGAGCCCTCTTGGAGGAATGTCACAGACACTAGACTTTACATTGTTGGGAATCCACTCAACAAAATAAGACGAGTTCTTGTTCTGTACATTTAGGATCTGTTCATCGACTTCTTTTGTGCTCATTTTGCCTCTAAACATTGCTGAGGCTGTCAGGTATCGACCATGCCGTGGGTCAGCTGCACACATCATGTTCTTTGAATCCCACATTTGTTGTGTCAGTTCCGGGACAGTCAAGTTTCTGTACTGCTGAGATCCTCTAGACGTCAGAGGAGCAAACCCCACCATGAAGAAGTGAAGCCTTGGGAATGGAATCAAGTTCACTGCTAGCTTCCTAAGGTCTGAATTTAGCTGACCAGGGAAACGCAAACAACAAGTTACTCCACTCATTGTACCCGAAATCAGATGATTCAAGTCTCCAACTGTTCAGTAAGCACATAATCAGATCAGAATGTTGTCAAATAATGAAAAGCCTTACCTGAATGGTACAGTATATAGTAATCGAACATACTAGTAATACTTACAGCTGGGAGTGGATAGCTTGAGTGTCCTGAAGCATATATCATAAAGAGCTTCATTGTCAAGGACCATACACTCATCAGCATTTTCTACCAGCTGATGAACAGAGAGGGTGGCATTGTAGGGCTCTACAACCGTGTCGGAGACCTTAGGAGATGGAAAGACAGAGAAAGTAAGCATCATCCTGTCAGGGTATTTGTTATGCCCGAATTTGGCATAAGTCCTAAACAGGCCTAATGGGCTAGAATATCAGTACATCTCACATAATGGGCCTAAGAATGAGGAATGGGTCATTAAAGTCCGCCATCACAGGGAAGTTCATCACATTATTTTGGGATCGCCAGCGAGCCCTAGTGGCGGGTCGCAGTTCATGAGGTCTAGCGAGGCCTAGAGGTCCAGCGTGGCCTAGAGCATGTTTACTACAAAGGCTTATGGTCAGGCCCAGCGAGGTCGTATAAGTAGGTTATCTCCATGCAGCGAGGATCGCCTCGCATGGCCAGACCCAGCGAGGTCGCATGCGAGACCATCTAGTCAGTATCGCCGGTAAAGATAATTATAGCATTATGCGAGTCATGAACCGAATAAATGGGTAGAAAAACAACCCAAGAAGATGACTAGTGAATTTGGGCCAAGCCGAGCCCATAGAAACCTGTCAAATTCTGTGAATATGTGGAAATTATAGAGATAGAAGAGGGAGATCAGTTGGGGTAGAAGTTTATAGATATGAATTATATTCATACTTCTCCAAGTATTACAAATGAGGTAATTGCCTCTTATATAGAACTATACTTTAACACTATTTCAACAACCCCCAACAACCATCTACTATTACAACAACCCCTAAGATGTCATGCATGATGTCATACCCCCAACAACTCTTTGATACGCCCCCTCACTCGAAATCCCATCTTGGGATGAAAAACCTATCTTGGGATTGAAGAGTGGAACACTTAGAAGCACTTGTGCATAACCTAAGCTTTCAACTAGACCCATCTCTAGGATTGTAATTGAGATTTTTGGGAATACCGGGACTCGACTTACGACCACGTAGTACATTTTAGGCAATGTCAAAAAATATTGAAAGTGCCGCACATGCATATTTTAGGCAGTGAACTGTGTTGTTTGAAATGCAACTACTTCTGCTGCTTTGTCGTCATGGCCACCAATCAGCCCTTGAACTGATTAGAAGTTTCAACAGAATCTGACCAGAGCTGAACCGCACGCCAACCAGTGCCTGGCAGCGTGTTTTCTGGCTGTTCTTGTACTGGTAGGGGTCGCCTGGTTGTTCTCTGGAATATGTGTTGATGAAACTGAAGAAAATAGGCAGCCTGTGTTTCCCTTGAAAAACAACAAAGCTTCAACTGACTATTGGTGCATTTCTTCTACTATAAATATAGGAGCTTTACATTGTAATATACACAAGATTATATATACAATCTCTACTTCTTCTGTAAATCTCTCTCTATATGTTGTTATATATTGTTAACATGGTATCAGAGAGGGTTTAATAGAGAAGAGAAATCAGAGAACCAGAGCCACCCAACAGCCTTGATTTCTTGAAGTAATCAGAAAATCAAATCTACCAAAACAAAAATACAAATATACCACCAAACCGTACTCTGGAAGACGACTTACCAGAAATTTTCCAAACTGAAGAACATACAGCCACGCGCCGTCAATCGCCACCACACGCGCCGCCGCTCGCCACCACGCGCGCCACGCGCCGGCGCGTGGGCCCCCTTCCAGTCAGTTTCCGGCGATGTTTCTTAAGGCAAACTTACTCGCCTCTTCTAGCTCAGTCCATTTGTGGTAACACCTTCTCCATTTAGTACAATTGATATAAATCATATATATATATATATATATATATATATACGTATATATATGTACTGTTTCCCGATGTGCTTGGCGATGAGTGAATAAATATGTAGAAATTGCTGAATTAATTCAACTCGGTTGGCTCATCTTGAAGCTCTTGAGATTCTACCAACTGGGTTCGCTTCTGTTTTCTGGCTTGTGCTGAATTGAGGTTGTGTGGTGTTATAGTATATTGGATTACCAAATTTTAATTAACTGGGCTTATTTGTTATTGGGCCTTATATAGATTAACTGGGTCAAGGATTAAAACACAATTGTGCTTTCAAATTTAGCATAAATTTGCTAAATTGATATTGATTTAGTTCAAGTTAAGACTTGACTATAATTGTTAGATAATTATCTTTCGGGTATTTTATTCCAGATTTATTTAGCATGATGAAAGAGGATTTTTCTGGAACTCACTCCGGCCTAACTATTTCGGAGCTCAAGTTTTTTCGACAGTTGGTTTCTGATATAAAGTTGAAGACTGCAGCCTCATTTGTACAGACAAATACTTTTCATTCGAGTATTTCTTGTCATTCTGTCTCTCACAGTTCACCTAATTCATGGATTATTGACTCGGGAGCGTCAGAACATATGACTGGCAATTCCAGTTTACTGCAGTCATATCACTACATCAATAAAGCAGAGAGTGTTCGTGTTGCCAATGGAACTCATGTGCTCGTTCACGGGTGGGGTACTTCCAATTGTCTCCCTTCACTGCCACTATCATCTGTCTTACATGTTCCTTCCTTATCAGTGAATTTATTATCGGTTCATCAGATTACTGAAAAACTTAATTGTTCAGTAACTTTTTTCCCTTCTCACTGTGTGTTTCAGGATCTGGCTACAGGCAAGGTCCTTGGCAGTGGTAAAGTGGTAGATGGCCTCTATATTATGGAAGGAAATTCTGTTTCGCCATCGGCAAGTTATCAGGTTTTATCTAAATCTAATCCCAGTTTAGAGTCCTTGTATCAATGGCATAGACGGTTAGGCCATCCTTCATTTGGTGTTTTATCGCATCTCTTTCCGAATTTAGCATCAAAATGTAAAAAGGAAGAATTTTTTTGTGAACCATGTGAATTAGCCAAACATAAAAGATCACCATATCCATATAGAAATAATAGAAGTCCCACTCTTTTTTCTACTATTCATACTGATGTTTGGGGTCCATTTAGTCATCCTACACATGATGGATATAGGTGGTTTGTTGTCTTTGTTGATTGTCATTCTCGACTTACTTTTGTATACCTTCTTAAACACAAAAGTGAAGTATTCGGATGTTTTAAATCCTTTCACCACATGATTCAAACACAATTCAATGCCTCTGTTAAAATTCTGCGAAGTGATAATGGTACCGAGTATGCCGGAATGTTTACATCTTATTTGGACACATGGGGTATTATTCATCAAACTACATGTGTTAAGACCTCTCAGCAAAATGGAATCGCTGAAAGGAAAATTGGTCACTTACAACAGGTAGCACGGTCCCTCATATTAACCATGCATGTCCCTAAATATCTTTGGGGTGAGGCAGTCATGACTGCTGCATATCTGATCAACCGTCTCCCTTCAAAAGTACTACAATTCAGAACACCGTTGTCCTTTATTTCTGCACCTTCGTCACATCCATTGCCTCTTCGGTTATTTGGGAGTGTATGCTTTGTTCATAATCATTCTCCCTCTCGGGATAAACTTGATTCTCGTGCTCTCCGCTGTGTTTTCATTGGTTATACACCAACTCAAAAGGGGTATAAGTGCTATCACCCTCCCTCACATCGCACATATGTCAGTCACGATGTTACTTTCTGGGAGTCTATTTCTTACTTCTCTCCCGGATCCTCCTCCTTGCTTCAGGGGGAGATTAACCGACACAGTCTTGATAGTAAAGCGACAGAGGAGTCTCAATTCCTTCCATTCATCAATGTGCCAAACACTAGTCCAAACACATCATCCATCCCTCCACGTTTGGGTAGTGAGTTAGATGATCTAAATAGGTTTGACAGGCCAGATTTGATTACATATTCTAGGCGGAACAATGAAGATGTCACCACTTTACCACATCCAGAGACCTCTGACCTCGAGGCAGATCCTACAGCTCCTATAATTGAGCCTGATAACGGTAACACTCTTGATCCTACTTTAGATCTTCCTATTGCTATAAGAAAGGGTGTACGTTCTTGCACTAACCATCCTATCTCAAACTTTGTATCTTATAATGCATTATCTCCATCTTCACTTGCTTTTGTGTCATCCTTGTCTAGTGTTTCTGTTCCACATACTTGGCAGGATGCTTTATGTGATCCTAAATGGAAAGATTAGGGATGGCAAAAAAAACCGATCCGACGGATACCCGATCCAATTCGACCCGATTGGATCTTACCGAACCCGATTTTTTGGATTTGGATTTGGATTTGGATTTGATTTTTAAACCCGAAAGAGTTTGGATTTGGATTTGGATATTAGCTATATCCAACCCGATCCAAACCCGAAACCCGAAAACCCGATCCAAACCCGAAACCCGAAAAAAACCCAATATATATACATATATAAATTATAATATATATATTATAATTTATTCCTTAAAAATAAATACCAGTTACTTAGTTACACTAGGTAATTTTGTTCAGGCAATTTTGATACACATACTGTGATACTATGAAATTTCTTAGTTCAGACAATTTTGATACACATGCTGCTACTGCTAATCTTCTAGTCTACACTCTGCCTATGTGGATATATTATTTGCAATTGTATTTTAATTTTTATGTCTTTAGATATTAATAGTGGTGTAACTTGGACTTATTTATTTTCATGTCTATGAAATCTAGATATTTATTTGCTATTGTAATTTTAATTTTTATGAAATTTAGATTAAAAAATATTACTACTTTTTTACAAAGAATTAAAATTTTCGGGTTTGGATAAAACCCGAACCCGATCCAAACCCGGTGGATCGGATTTGGATTTTGAATTTCCAAATCCATTTGGATTTGGATTGGATTTGGATTTGGATTAAGGATTTGGGTTTGGATTTGGATATCACAGATATCCAACCCGATCCAACCCGTTGCCATCCCTAGGAAAGATGCTATGATAGAGGAAATGAATGCCTTGAAACATAATGGCACTTGGGAGTTAACTCATCTTCCCGCTGGAAGGAAGGTAGTAGGATGCAGATGGGTATTCACTGTGAAACAGAAACCTAATGGGCTGATTGATAGGTACAAAGCGAGACTTGTAGCAAAAGGGTATACTCAAACTTACGGGATTGATCATCAGGAAACTTTTGCTCCAGTAGCAAAGATGGCCTCTATTCGAGTCTTGATATCATGTGCAGCAAATCTCGGATGGGAACTTCAGCAATTGGATGTAAAAAATGCATTCTTACATGGAGACCTGAAAGAAGAGGTTTACATGGATATTCCACCGGGTTTTTCTACAGCTGCGACTATTGGGAAAATATTCAAGCTAAAGAAGACTATTTATGGGTTAAAACAGTCTCCAAGGGACTGGTTTGGCAAATTTCAGGGAGCAATGATTAAATTTGACTACAAACAGAGCAACTTAGATAACACCATGTTCGTAAAAAGACGAGATGAAAAAATCACAGTGTTGATTGTTTATGTCGATGATATTGTGATCACCGGCAACGACACCTGTGAGATTGCTAATGTTAAACGCTAGCTTGCCTCTGAATTCGAGATGAAGGACTTAGGAAAGCTACGGTATTTCCTTGGTATTGAGGTCTCTAGAAGTCCAGGTGGTATCTTCCTCTCACAACGGAAGTATACACTTGATCTTCTGAATGAAACAGGGATGTTGGGATGTAGACCTGCAGAATCTCCAATAGAAGCAAATCATAAACTTTGTGGAGATGCTGGTGAAATTGTCGAGAAATCTCAATATCAAAGGTTAGTTGGTCGACTAATCTACCTTGCACATACAAGGCCAAACATATCATATGCAGTGGGAATTGTTAGTAGGTATATGCATGATCCTCGTCAACCACATTTGGATGCAGTTTATATGATATTAAGGTATCTTAAGGCTGCTCCTGGAAAAGGAGTAATGTTTACTAAAAATAATCATCTCGGGGTTGAAAGCTATACAGATGCAGATTGGGCCGGATGTCAAGACGATAGACGATCTACTTCAGGATATTGTACATTTGTTGGTGGCAATTTGGTTACTTGGCGAAGCAAGAAACAACCTGTGGTTGCCTTATCTAGTGCTGAGGCAGAGTATAGAGCTATGGCTAAAGGTGTGCGTGAATTATTGTGGATAAGATTGTTTCTAGAAGAATTGGGACTTGCATCTACAACTCCAATGAAGCTGCATTGTGATAACAAAGCTGCTATTGCCATTGCACATAATCCAGTTCAACATGATCGGACCAAACATATCGAAATTGATCGACACTTCATAAAAGAGAAGATTAATAATGATACCATTGGTATTCACTTTGTAAGATCGGAGGACCAGATAGCTGACATATTTACCAAAGGTTTAAATCAGAAGATGCTTCATCCACTTATTGGCAAGTTGGGCATGAGTGATATATATGCAACAACTTGAGGGGGAGTGTCAAAACATATTAGGTACCGTCTTAGACTTTAACATCACAGCATAGTCATAGTTAGTTAGGCACCGTTCATGACTATTGGTGCATTTCTTCTACTATAAATATAGGAGCTTTACATTGTAATATACACAAGATTATATATACAATCTCTACTTCTTCTGTAAATCTCTCTCTATATGCTGTTATATATTGTTAACAAAACCCTAGCCCATCTAGATAACTTCTTCTCTAAGAGAACTACGTATGGCTTGATCCCTATAAATAGGGTACGTAGGCATCTTGTAAAGGATGAGAAACAGTTCACCACTGAATATCAATAGACAAGAGCAGCCACAATCATTCACCAATCACCTCCGTGTTCTTCGTGTTCATAGCAGAATATCCGTATTTTGCTTCGTAAATCCAGCAACCTCCAAAATATTGTTATACAATATTCTCCCTATAACATTTGGCGATAGAAGGAGGGGAGTCGTTGATTTGGGAGAACGATGACTAAATCGAACAAAAAGAGGAACGGAGATCGGGACACCCCGGGGTCGCATAAGAAAGACATAAACGACCCCCGGAGGAATAATCTACCAGAGAGCGAGGCGCGTAAAGAGGGGATCGAGGACGAACTGGAGAAGGAGCAAACACCCCATGTCGTCCAACAGGCGGCCTTAACTGGCGAAGTCATGTCATTCTTGAAAGGCCTCGGTGATCAAATGATCGAGGTAAGGGCCTCGGTGGCCAAGATGGAGAAGCGATATAGTTCTAGAGGCTTAAAGAGGAATACAAGGATGGGGGATCGAACTCATCAAGTAGAGAGTAGCAAGGGCCCCACCAAGAAGCTAATAGGAGACTTTGATGATGTGGTGACGGATCAGACAAACCCCGATTGGGAAGAAGAAGCAGCTACTATGGATAAGGAGGGGTCGAAGGCGAAGCCCGCCTCATCAGAAGGGCGATCCGTCAGTGTCTTTGACCGGGTTGGAAAGAAACTCAGCGAGCACGATCTCCGTCTCAAGTTAGTGAATCTCAAAACTAACAAAGATGGAGGGTCTAAGAATAAGAGTAAGGGCTCTCATCGACCCTTATCTCCTCGAAAAGATCGTGAGCGGTCACATCGTCGCAATGACGGACCCCCCTCTCCTCGCAGAGAGCGTGAGCGGTCCCATCATCGCGAGGACAGACCCCCTTTCAATCGAGAACGTGAGCGATCCCAACATCGCGAGGAAGACCCTAAAAATAAGGATTGCAGGAATGACCAGGAAGAGTCTAGTGCCCCAAAAAAGACTCAATCTCATCATGCAAGTACTGGAGGAAAGAAGGATGGAGACAAAGAGGCCAGGATCGGGGATTATAAGTTAGAAGAGTTAAAAAAGGCATTGGATGCGATGAACAATGAGAAGGGGATTTTCAGTAATATGGGTTCCTCCTCGCCCTTTACTCATGAAATTCGCACAGCTCCACTGCCCGCAGTGTTCCGTGGTCATCACTCTGACATGACCTATAATGGGGAGACTGACCCAACTGAGTTTGTCATTCGATTAAAAAATGAGATGGACGTGTATCAAGTATCATTGTTAGCGAGGTGTAGGCTATTCGCGGCCTCGCTAAGAGGGAGTGCCCAACAATGATTCTCGAAGCTAGGGTCCCTAGTTGTCATAGATTCTTGGGAACAGCTCGTGGATATCTTCATCAAACAGTTCCAATCTTCAATGCTCTATGCACCCCCTGTGTCCATACTAGCGAACATAAAACAAAAGGAGGGGGAGACTTTGCATGACTACTTCAAGAGGTTCAACGCTGAAGTACCTCGTGTGCGAGGTGCTAATGACGAAGCTGTGAAGAATTTCCTTATTGCAGGGGTAAGGGAAGGAACTAAATTCTGGGAGAAACTACAAGAGCAAACCCCTGGTACACTTTCAGAGTTGCACCGGGTCGCTGAGCCCTTTAAGCGCGTTGAGAAATCATTGGCAGATCTCAAGAAGAATATTGGGACTAGTGGCAATGAAAGCAAAGGTAAAGGGGTAAAAAGAAGGGATTCTAGAAGCCCCAGGCGAAGACAGGATCGTAGCCCGAGCCCGAAAAGAAGGGATCGCGACTTCTCAAGGCGATCCCCACCTCGTGCTCGTCCGGCTAGAGATGAAGACAAATTTGTTCCCTTAGTGGCTTCAGTTGATCATATCTATGCTGTCAACGCTAATAAAGGAATGTTCACAAAACCTCGTGCTATGGGTCCACAAGGAACGTGGAACAATACAAAGTATTATGATTTTCATGAGAGAAGGGGTACGATACAGCGGACTGTTGACAACTTAAAGAACAAATTGATCGTTTGATTCGAGAAGGGAAGTTAACAGAGTGGGCGGTCCACGAAGTAAAAAAGCATCAAGAGAACTCAGGAAAATCAGGAATAGGATATCACGCTGTACCTCATGAGGGCCAAAATGCAGAGCCTCGCAAGGAGAGAGAAGAACGAGGCAATAGCATCCATGTGATCATTGGTGGGCCACATATTGGAGGAGATAGCAACAAGGCAAAGGAAAGATATGCTCGCGAAGCAAGGGAGCGATCCCTCACCAATGTGCACCATTTGCAGGAACGACCCCCAAAGCTTTTCAAGGGGGAAGACACAAATATAATGTTCACTGAAGAGGATGCGAAGTGGGTACATCATCCCCACTCTGATGCTCTAGTGGTTCGAGTTCGCATTGGTTCCCAGAATATCTACAGAGTGTTGGTGGACAATGGAAGTGCCGTGAATGTCTTGATGTATGATGTCTACAAGAAAATGGGATACGTAGACAAAGATCTAATTCCTACAGTAGGCCACCTTTATGGATTTACTGGAGCTTCTGTCAGTGTAAAGGGACTCATCAGGCTCCCCATCACTTTGGGGGACGAGCCCTGTATCACTACGCAGGTCGCTGATTTCATGGTCGTGGATCAACCATCTGCTTATAATGCTATTGTGTGGCGACCCATCTTGAAAGAAATGAGGGTGGTGACTTCTATCTATCACCTCTCGATGAAGTTCCCCACCCCGCAAGGCGTGGGATGTGTTAGAGGAATTCAACATGAGTCTCGAGAATGCTATAATCAGGCCCTTAAGTCAGCAGAAAAGGGAAAAAATTGTATGGAAAGCGAAGAGGATGAGAGGGCTCGCAAGTCGTCATCGCGACCCTCAGTTGGTTGCAATATAATATCTATCGAGGAATTGCCAGATAATTATTTTGACAATTTGGGTATACAAGTAGAACCAGTGCCAGGGGCAATTATGATGGAGGCCTCGCAACCTGTGTTGGTTCTACAAGAAAGAATTGTTGAAGAAGCTAGCGATGAAGAGGAAAGTCCAGAGCAGGCCGCTGTGCGAGCCCGAAAAGGGAAATGGGTTCGCAAGGAAACATCAACATTGGTAGATCTGCCTAATGGTATCACACGAGAAACAACAATTGTGACTGAGTACGGACATGTTGGAGCGACCCCTGACTCGGGGGCGGAAGTCATGAGGCAAGTTGAAGCGGAATCTAGTCGGGCTCGGGATGTTGAAATTGACCTGGACCCTCACATCCCTGAGCATGTGGAGCGAGCCGGGGCCGCAGAGGATACCATATCTGTTCTTGTTGATGCCAAGGATTCTACGAAGGTTTTGAAGATCGGATCACAGTTGAATCCCGATCTTAGGGGAAGGCTCGTGGAGTTTCTTAAAACTAATTTGGATGTATTTGCGTGGTCTCACGAAGATATGGTAGGGATCGATCCCAATGTGATGTGTCATAGACTTAATCTTGATCCAAGCAAGAAGGGAGTGAGGCAGAAAAGAAGACCAATAAGTGGAGAGCGAGCCGAGGCTCTAAAAGAAGAAGTTGACAGGCTACTCGAGGTCGGGCTCGTTAGGGAATCATTTTACCCTGACTGGCTCGCAAATCCTGTCCTAGTCAAGAAGCCAAATGGGAAGTGGCGAACATGTGTGGATTTTACTGATCTAAACAAGCATTGCCCGAAGGATAGTTTCCCTCTTCCAAGAATTGATCAGTTGGTAGATGCAATAGCGGGCCACGCACTTTTAAGCTTCATGGATGCCTATTCTGGGTATAACCAAATACCAATGTACGGGCCTGATCAGGAGCACACCTCGTTTATCACGGACAGAGGTCTCTACTGTTATATTGGGATGCCCTTCGGCCTCCTCAATGCAGGTGCTACTTATCAGAGGCTCGTTAACATAATGTTTGAGAAGCAGATTGGAAAGACAATGGAGGTCTATGTAGATGATATGCTCGTGAAGTCCAAGGAGGCTAAGGATCATATAGCCCACATCGCAGAAATGTTCGATATATTGAGGAAATTCAGAATGAAGCTTAACCCCCAGAAGTGTGTTTTTGGGATCGAATCTGGAAAGTTTTTGGGGTTTATTGTTAACCACAGAGGCATTGAGGCTAATCCAGCTAAAATAAAGGCATTAATGGAAATGAGGTCGCCAAGAAGTGTCAAGGAGGTACAAAGTCTAACTGGAAGGATCGCAGCACTGAATCGATTTGTTTCTAAATCATCAGACAAGTGCCACGAATTCTTTAAAGCGATCAAGAAGGTGGGAAGGAGTTTTGAATGGACCCCTGAGTGCGAGGAAGCTTTTCAGAGGATAAAAGAACATCTGGGTTCGCCTCCATTACTCTCTAAGCCCAATGAAGGTGAAGTTCTTATTGTTTACTTGGCAGTTTCAGAATATGCCATCAGTGTTGTCCTCGTTCGCGAGGAGGGAAAGCTTCAGCTCCCCGTTTACCATGTCAGTAAAAGATTGTTAGATGCCGAGACTCGCTACACCAACATGGAGAAGCTCGCCTATGCTGTGGTTTTGGCTTCGCGAAAGCTGAGGCCATATTTTCAGGCTCATAGTATCCAAGTTCGCACTGCGTACCCACTTAGGCAAGTAATGCATAAACCCGAGGCCTCGGGCAGACTTTTAAAGTGGACCATAGAGCTGAGTCAGTTTGATATTGAGTACAAGCCTCGAGGTGCAATAAAGGGGCAAGCTTTAGCAGATTTCATATTGGAGTTTCCTTCCCAATCTGAGGAAGATGCCTGGGCTCTCATAGCGATCCCAGACGTGGTTGACCCCAAACTCAAAGATGAAAATTCAGCCTCGTGGTGGGAGTTATATGTTGATGGGGCATCTAACAAAGAAGGGGCCGGAGCAGGGATCGAGCTTGTTACACCTGAGGGTCGCAAGTTAAGTAGTGCTGTTCACTTCGCCTTCGAGGCTTCTAATAACGCAGCTGAATACGAGGCTCTCATAATTGGCCTCAAGCTCGCAATAGAAATGAAAGTAGAGAATCTCAATGCATATAGCGATTCTATGTTAGTCACGGGTCATGTTGGATGTGGATGGCAAGCCAGGGGACCCCAGATTGAGCTATATTTAAAGTGTGTGCAAAGGCTTATGAAGTCATTCAAGCAAGTAAAGGTGGAGTTTATCAGGAGGGCAAAAAATCAAGGAGCAGATGCCCTCGCAAAAATGGGCTCGCGACGCGAGGCCACTTTACTTGGGATTATCCCCTTGGAAATTCAAAGTAAACCTAGTATACCAGAAGAATTTGTTATGGAAATAGCGAGCCAGGAATCAACATGGATGGCCCCTATATGGGATTATGTGAAGAATGGGATGCTACCTCAGGATAAAAAAGAAGCGAGGAGGGTCCAATATCAGGCGGCTCGCTATGTTATTTATGACGAAGTCCTGTATAGAAGAGGGTTCAACACTCCACTCTTGAGGTGTGTAGATGGTGAAGAATGCAACTATATTTTGAGAGAGTTTCATGAAGGAATATGTGGCAATCACTCGGGGGGTAGTTCCCTAGCTCAAAAAATTCTACGACAAGGGTATTTTTTGCCCACATTGAAAAGGGATGCTTTTGAGTTCGCTAGGCGATGTGACAAGTGTCAAAGATATGCAAATTTCAGTAATGCTCCAGTTGCTCACCTCACCTCGTTGATAAGCCCTTGGCCCTTTGCTATGTGGGGAATAGACCTTATTGGTGAACTCCCTAAAGCTAAGGGAGGAGTGAAGTATGCAGTCGTGGCTGTAGACTATTTCACTAAGTGGGCCGAGGCCGAGCCTCTTGCTACCATCACAGCTAAAAAATTAAGGGACTTCGTGTACAGAGCAATTGTTTGTCGCTATGGGATCCCATATCAGCTCATTTCAGATAATGGGAAGCAATTTGATAGCAAGGAGATGAAAGAATTTTGTGAGAGTTTGGGAATCAAGAAAAGTTTCTCTGCTGTGAGTCATCCTCAGACAAATGGACAAACCGAGGCCATCAACAAGATAATCAAGCATACCCTAAAAGCTAAGTTGGAGGAGAGTAAGGGTAGTTGGCCCGAGGAGCTACCAAAGGTCTTGTGGTCATACAACACGACCCCAAGGTCTACCACAGGCGAGACTCCATTTTCTTTGACATATGGGTGCGAAGCCATGGTGCCCGTGGAGGTAGGGTCAGGCTCGTTCAGAAGGGAACATTATGACCCCAAGTTAAACGAGGTCAATCACAGGCTCTACTTAGACATGATTCAAGAGTCAAGAGAAGAGGCTCAGCTGAGGCTCGCAGCTTATCAAAGGCGAGCTGCGAGGTACTATAATGGAAAGGTTCGCGTGCCACATCTTCACGTGGGGGACTTGGTGCTTAGGAGAGTGATGCCTAACACTAAGGTCTCGTCTCATGGGGTCTTTGGAGCCAATTGGGAAGGGCCATATAAAGTTTATGGTGTTATTAATGAGGGGACTTATTATCTAACTGACATGGATGATAAGGTCATGCCACGAGCCTGGAATACAGAACATTTGAGGAAATACTACCAGTAGAAGCTTCGCTCCTGGTGGTCTCTATCTTCTACTTCGCATGAATAAATTCATACAAAGTACTCAGGGGGTAGTGATCATATAGACACCTCCTCGTTATGATGTATTGATAGTTGGGCTTTGTCCCTAGTATTTATATATATTAAGTTTGTTCTCCAAAAGAGTTGTGCAATTTTATGCTTTTGTCAATGTTAAAAATTTTCAGGACTAGGCTAGCACAGCGTATGCGAGGCCGAACACCCCTCAGGTCAACGAGGTCATGAGCGTGCACTTAATGCGACCTGAGGGAATGTCTTCAAAGTTTAGTTAAAAAGTATCTCCTCAAAGAACAAAGTTTAAAGAAAAAGAAGTCAAGGTGCGACCTTAATCTCCGGATCGTGTCTGCGACCTCGCAAGGAAGGCATAGCAAGTCTCGATCCCAAAGAGACAAGGTACACCTTGAAGTTAAGCAAATTGAAAAGAAAAAGCTACAAATTTTACAAGGGAAGCGTCGTAGTCGCAAGGTCAAGCTAATATTTCAGATACATAAAGAATGTGAGCATTTTTAAAGTAAACACAAGACATTTTATGAAGGAATGAAGACAAGTAATTATCATATGATTACCATCAGCAAAGTTATCAACATTTATCGGGTCGCCATGCGAACCCAGCATACTTATCAAAAGAATATTACAGCTTGCGAGACATTCAAAGGGTGTCCGCATCCCCAGTTCAAAAAAATATCAGAATTAGCAAATTATGTAGCAGCTTCGCTGGGTTTCTCCTGGTTGGCAGCATTAACCTTAGCAGCTTCACTAGCAAGTATGGCCGCTTTCTTGGCGTCTTCTTCTTCAATTTCCTTGCGGAGATCGGCAGCGAACTCAGCATTTCCGGGGCCAAGCTGCGACCATTCAAAATCAGGAACTTTTCTGATAAAGTGTTTCATGAACTCAGCCTGGGCAGCCTCTTCAATATCTTCCCGATTGGCTTGAGCAGCAACGATCTCCTCCTTCAGCTTGGCTAGCTCCTCTATGTGTGTCTTCTTCAGTTCCTCCTCGTGTTGCTCCGCCTCGGTCAAAGATTTATGGAGGGCTGCTTTTTCATCGCCAATTTTCTTGAGCTCGGACTGGAGGGTCGCTGTCTCAGTCTTCAAGATTCGCTTGTAATTCTCCGCCATCAGCTTCTTCTCCTCCTCAGCCTTGGCCTTCAAGGACCTTAACTCCTTTTCCAACTTATCATTGGCGAAGACAACTTGTTTCAGCTCTCAAAGATGCGAGGCTTGGCGGATGAAGCCCTCAGCCAGACATTTGGAAACCGCCTCAGAATTCTCTATTAGCTCTGCACCCACCCACTCAGTACACTCTTCTTCAGTAGCATGAGTGTATCCATGCTTAGCATATAGATGGTGTACTGGTGTCGTATCCGTAGGTTTTGTTACCTGAGGCAGTGAGCCAGTCTTGCATTTTTTCGGAACATGTTCAGGGGTCGTTTGGGGAGGTTGAGGAGCGACCCGGGCAGTGGTTGATGGATGGGGAGGAGGAGTGAGCTCGCTTCTCTTCTTAGACGGAGTGGCCATTGGATTTTCAACAGGGGCCTCCTTGTTCTTTGTACAAAAGGGAGGTCTGCGACCACTTTTGCCTGACATGTCTACAAAAAGGAGAGAGAAAAGCAGTTAGAAATAATTATCGTGAAAAGTAAAAATGGGAAGACAATGAAAGACAATTAATATGAAGAAAATATTGGATTACAATGAAAGTGTTCTTACTTTCCGCAACCATTACTTTCGAGGACGAAGCTTCCTCTCGCACTTTTCTCTTTCGCGAGGCCTTCCCCACCTCAGAAGGAAGCTGAATCCCTTCTTTCAAAAATCCGCATTCGATTAGGTTCTCTAAGGTAAGGAGGGTTCGAACATTCCTGTTTTCACGAGGTTTCTTCAACACATCATCAGCTCGTGTCTTCTCTTCGCCCTTGAGGACGGTTCGTACTTGGCCTACTGGGAGATAATTAAAAGAGGTCTTTATTCTATGCACCTCGTGAACATAAAGATAAGGCCCCTTCCATGAGCCTGCGTTACTTGGAGCGCTGTGGTGAAGGTCTTTCTTATTGAATTCTGGCCAGACTGAAAAGTAGACGTAGCCGAAGTCGGATGGCCCGCATCTTTTCAATTGCAAAAAATAGCCCATGGTCCTCGCATCAAGTGGGGGATATCCCAACTTATGATAGATGATGTAGAGGGCTATCATTTCTCTGTATCCATTGGGATTGATTTGGATGGGAGCGAGGTGGTAGGTCTCGCACACGTCTCTGATGAACGGATGGAGAGGCGAAGAGACGCCGATTTTCATCATAGCGGACGACAACACCATGCGAGGCACTCTTCCTCCGTTTTCTGTATAGTTGAAGCGGTAGCATTGAGGCCTTGGGTAGAATGATCTTGCCTTCCGGTCTGTATGTGTCAACTGCCTTTCTCAAAGATTCAGCATCGAGAGAGGTAGATAGGTCTCTGCAGCCTAGAGTGCGAGGCTGACCTGGCTTCACCTTCGAGCCTTCTTCAATATTTTCGGGGCGAGGTCCTCCCACATAAACAATGCCCTCCAGTTCAGGTTGAGGGGTCGGAATGTAAGGTTGAGGGGAAGCTTCGGGGACGTAGCTGTAATCTTCAAAGTTAACCGCTCTGGCCACTTCATCAAGGCCGCCATCATCAGAGGAAGGTTCTTCATAATCAGAATCGTCAGAATTGGCTTCGTTATCACCTCCACCCTCGAGTTCGTAGTAAGCATGGCCGAGAGAGTCTATTGATGAGGTGCTGGTTAGTACTATGGGGCTTATGTTGAGCAGATTCTTATCAAGGGGCGATAGAGGCTTGGGGACATTGGCAAAAAATCTCTGCCCTCTCTTCAGTAGTCTATCAACCTCACCCTGCACTGACGAGACTGGAATAGCTGTGGATGTTAGGTTTACTGAACCTGAGGGGATATTAACAGAGTGACTTTGCGAGCTGGAGGGTCGTCTGGTTCTCCATGTGTTTAGCGGGGTTTCTCGGGTGAACTCTTCTTGTGACCACAGTGGGTCCATATATAATTGGAAGGAGTTGTCGCTTGTGTTTGCAGCCTTGGCAATGTTTGCAGCAGCTTGTTCGCTAATGGAAATGTGGGGGAGAGGTGAAGGAGTCCTTGAGCTATCGTTGGACATCTGAAAAGATTGTGGAGTATTAGTGTGTGCACTTACAGAATATCAAAAAAAAAGATAAATGAAGAAAGAAATCAATAGAAGGAAGGTACTAAGTGTTCTCACTTCTCTCACGAAGAATAAGGGGTCGCACGTTTTCTCTATTTTTGGTTGTATGTCTACCTATAAACGGGGTCGCGTTCTTTCATCTAAGCGAGGCAGGGATCGCAGTGTAAAATTAAGTGTGTGGGGTCGCAGTTAATCAGGCTCGCATCGCATGCAATTATCAATGTATATTTGTGAGATTATAAACTGTACATGCATTCAAATGAAGAACAAGAGAGAGAAACTTAATTTTAGTGAAGAAAAGCTGAAGATCTTGAGGAAAATTGGCCTCGTTCTTGGTTGAAAGCGAGCTGGGTCTCTGTTTGATCCAGGAGCAAATTGGCAGCACTTCGGTATGTTGTTAATAAGGAAAGTGACAAATGATTTGAAATATGAGGTTTATATAGTAGAGAAGAGAGAGAAGGATGTGTTACACGTGTCATCATCTCAGCAATTGTGACCAGATCTCGAGACGCGCCAGCTGTTAGCAGTTATTCGAATTCATTGGGCCTACGATGAGAGCCCATAAAGGAGTAATCAATAATGGGCCTTGGCCTCGCATTCAATTTTCTAGAAGACATTCTATTTGTCCACATCGCATTTCTAATGACAATATGGACTCGGGGGGTAGTTGTTATGCCCGAATTTGGCATAAGTCCTAAACAGGCCTAATGGGCTAGAATATCAGTACATCTCACATAATGGGCCTAAGAATGAGGAATGGGTCATTAAAGTCCGCCATCACAGGGAAGTTCATCACATTATTTTGGGATCGCCAGCGAGCCCTAGTGGCGGGTCGCAGTTCATGAGGTCTAGCGAGGCCTAGAGGTCCAGCGTGGCCTAGAGCATGTTTACTACAAAGGCTTATGGTCAGGCCCAGCGAGGTCGCATAAGTAGGTTATCTCCATGCAGCGAGGATCGCCTCGCATGGCCAGACCCAGCGAGGTCGCATGCGAGGCCATCTAGTCAGTATCGCAGGTAAAGATAATTATAGCATTATGCGAGTCATGAACCGAATAAATGGGTAGAAAAACAACCCAAGAAGATGACTAGTGGATTTGGGCCAAGCCGAGCCCATAGAAACCCTAGCCCATCTAGATAACTTCTTCTCTAAGAGAACTACGTATGGCTTGATCCCTATAAATAGGGTACGTAGGCATCTTGTAAAGGATGAGAAACAGTTCACCACTGAATATCAATAGACAAGAGCAGCCACAATCATTCACCAATCACCTCCGTGTTCTTCGTGTTCATAGCAGAATATCCGTATTTTGCTCCGTAAATCCAGCAACCTCCAAAATATTGTTATACAATATTCTCCCTATAACAGTATTCTTCCCTTATCTTTGAAATAAGCAAAGTTCCCATTCGAGATCCAGTGCCACCTCCAAGAGAATGACATACTTGAAAACCTGAAATAATTATGAAAACTTGGATTAGTGGTCTTTTCCAACCATTTCACTTGCAATTTATCAGGATACGCGATCCTGATCCAGTTTAATTTTTTGAAATTAAATATATGTCGAGTAATGAGTGAATTTTACGGAAAAAATGAAGCTTGTATGTAACACAAATAAGTGATCACTAACCTTGTAAACATTCACAATTTTCAGCTTCCTTCCTAACAACATCAAGAACAGAGTCAATAAGCTCAGCACCTTCAGTATAATGCCCCTTAGCCCAATTGTTGCCAGCACCTGACTGTCCAAAGATAAAGTTATCAGGCATGAATATCTGTCCATGCGGACCGGTCTTGACGCTGTCCATCGTGCCTGGTTCGAGGCCCATGAGCACCGCACGTGGCACGTACCTTCCACCACTAGCTTCGTTGAAGTACATGTTGGTGAATAGGGTGATAATAAATTGGATTTTTCTGAAGTGTGAACACTTTTATATTGAAGTTATTTGTGGTTCATCCAAATAATTCAATCGGATAAAGTCAGAAATTCTGCAAGAAGAGAGAATGTGTTTTTGTTGTGTATTTCCAAAAAAATGAACCAGTCCTGAAAATGATCAATGCAACACCTATATATAGATGTCAACAGATATGTTTTTTGCCAATAGACACATCTCGGTATTTTACCAATAGACACATCTCGGTATAAGATTCATGTCTAATGCTAATAGACACATCTTTTCCAACAGCTGTGTCTAATGCCAATGGTCATGCCTCAAACACATCTTTTCCAACAGGTGTGTCCAATGCCAATGGACATGTCTCACAAGACACAATAATACTGAAATCATAATAAACTCGAACAAAGCGTGCACTCCGCACTCACCCGACTTGTTCGATGTAATATTACGATTACATTGATCAACTAGTCAATCCAATTACACTAAAATATCCAACAATCCTCCCCCATTTTAGCGTAATCCATGATTAACTAAGCAAAATCACAACAAATAACAAAGTTATGCATAAATGAAATATCATGACGATTGAATTTCACATTAGTATATTACACATTCCAAATATTCGAATATCAAGGTATCACTATGGATTGAACCTCTACTATTCATAGTGAATACATGAAGATAATATACACATAACTTTACATTCTCAAATGTTCTTACTTGACACCATATTTTACTAGCCTAGTGTCCTAATCCTTCTTAAGCATATCAAAGCCAAGTCCAAGCTTCTTGAAGCAGCTAAACTTCATGCTCAAATAGGTAGTTCTTTTATTCTCGCACATGCATATGCAATTTTTTAAAATAACTATTAAGAAGACAAACTTCAACCTCCTCAACTTGCAGGTCTGAACACATCCCTTGGGATGATACTTTAATGTGTTCCAATCTCTAGATGTTTAGCTTTCCACATTGAATTCAGCACATAATGTCATATTAGATGGGAATTGGGTATCTCAACATGAGAGACTTTTAGATAGACTTTAATCCCATCCCTACCGCCGACTTGTGCACAAGATCTCTACTCAACCCTTTGGTTAGATGATCGGCTAAATTATGTTGAGTTCTTATAAACTCCACTGATATAACTCCGTGTGTGATAAGCTCACGAATCATGCTATGTCTAACACCTAAGTGTCTAGACTTGCCTTTGAACACTTGTCTATAAGCATTCGCCAAGGCATACTCACTATCACATCTGATCGATATTGGTGATATCGGTTTAGGCCACAATGGAATCTCATAAATCAGATTTCTTAGCCATTCAGCTTCTTTACCAGCCGCTGATAATGCCACAAATTCATATTCCATCGTTGAATCAGTAATGCAACTCTGTTTCTTCGATGCCCAAGAGATAACACCTCCCCCAAGAAGGAATACCCATCCACTTGTGGAAGAATGATCTTCCTTATTGAAAATCCAACTTGCATCCGAATGACCTTCAATAACCGAAGGAAATCCAGTATATGTCAAACCATAATCCATGGTTCCTTTCAAGTACTTGAACACTCGGCTTAAGGCTTGCCAATGATGTGAACTTGGTTTGCTAGTGTACCTACTAAGCTTTCCAACAGCATAAGCAATATCTGGCCTAGTGCTTATCATGGCATACATAAGACTACCAATAGCCCTTGAGTATTCAAGTTGAGATACTGCAATACCTGTATTAGGTAGGAGTTTAATACTAGGATCAAAAGGAGTGCTAACAGGAGAACAATCCTTAAAGTTAAATCTTTCAGAATCTTCTCAATATAATGAGATTGAGAAATTGAAATACCGTTGTTCTCACGCTTGATCCTTATACCAAGAATCACCTCAGCCTCCCCCATGTCTTTCATATCAAAATTAGATGACAAGAACTTCTTGGTTTTATCCACTTGATTTTGGTCAGTACCAAAAATCAACATGTCATCCACATATAAACAAATCATAACTCCTTTACCAGAAGCATCAAATTTGCTATATACACACTTGTCTGCTTGGTTGAGAAAATAACCGTTAGACAAGACCACAGTATCAAATTTATCATGCCAATCCTTCGGTGCTTATTTCAGACCATAAATTGATTTCTTCAATTTACACACCTTGTTCTCACAACCAGGCATAACAAACCCTTCGGGTTGTTTCATATAAATCTCTTCATCTAATTCACCATTCAAGAATGCAGTTTTCACATCCATTTGGTGAATGACAAGGTTGTGTATAGCAGCAAGTGCTATTAACAACCTAATAGTGGAGGTTCTAGAAACAGGAGCATAAGTATCAAAATTGTTAACTCGAATAACTTGTAGAAGGGGGGGGGTTGAATACAAGTTATATAATCGTGTCTGATTTTTGCTTGATTATAAGAACAAAAATAAACGAATGAATCAAACTCTTGTTTGTATTAATAAGATCAAATACAAACTCTACCAAAGGTGTACAAATACCTTTAGCAGCTGCTGACAATACAAATATCTCTCTGTTTGTTTCGTACTCTCGAATACAAACCTTATACAGAGCTACGCACATTCACTAGTTCGATTCACGTCTCACAACTTCGTCCGCTCTTTACAATGATATTGAGAGAATATTTATAATGCTACCTATCAACTAATAACAGAAAGATATAATCTATACATGACAATGTTCTGCCTTCTAGTCGATAGTTTCCTTCAATAGAAAAACTCTTTCCTTCATGATATCTTCTTGCTTGTTCTTCAAACAACGATCCTGTTTTATAGCACTTGCCAGTTTCTGTAGCATCCATAATGACATCATCAGTAACACGACTGATATCAGGATCTGCACACTGCATCAGTATCTGATCAACCATCAGTATTGGACCGTCATCAGGATTTGCTCTCTATTCCTGACATGTAGTCTCCGATACACTGTTCATTCCTGACTAAACTATACAGATAACTGTCTTACACATAAATCCTATATACAGTGCTAAATCCTTTATAAGATCAGGATTACAAGAAGTATAATGTGTAAATTCTATTCTTAACATCACAACTTATGAATTATTCCTAACAGTCTCCCCCTATTTATGCTTTACAAACTGAAGCATAAATCTAAGTTGTGGATGTCAAAACATATAACAATACAACCAGAATAGAATTTATGAATGTAGAATTATGAAGTTAAGTACCTCCTTCTCAGATGTAGACATTTATCCAGTACTTAGAAGAAAGAATTTTAACTATTAATGCTGCTCTTCCTTACCACTTCCTAGCTGAGATTCACCACTGTCACTCCTGGTTCTTCTTTTTACTACCATTTGTCTGATCTTTATCTCCCCCAGCTTTATCTTTATCTCCTTCAGTCTGGTAGTGTTGTTGTTGTCTTTGAATTGTCTTTATCTCCCCCTTTTTGACATCAGCAACATTAATTCCAAGAGATTCAGAAACAGAACAAATGAGTTTCATAAGAACTGCTTGATTTTCCATAATTGTGACTTGGTTATCTTCAAGTGATTGAAGTCTTGTTTGAATAGCAATTTGAGAATTCTGAATATCTTTCAAAACATCAGAATGAACTTCAATATTGGAAGTGCTTCTAGTATCTTCAGTATCAGAATCAGAAAGAACTTTATCTTCAAGTCTTGTAGAAGAAGTTGCTTGAGTTGTATGATATTCAAGTAATAAAACCTGATTAGAAGTATCAACGTCTTCATCTTTCTGTTCTGGAACTGAAACATGATCATCATCTCCTTCACCAGTATTCTGTGTACTAACATCTTCAAATCCTGACTCCTCCTTAGAGTGATCAGAGACTGTTGATGTCTCAATTCTAGCTGATATTGGAAGTACATACAAAGGAACACTAGGATCATTAGGATCTTCATCTGGGACATATGTATCAAGAGATTGCTTTATCCTGGCACCTCTCCTGTTAATGATTTCTGCAAGCCTCTCCTTTTGCTTCTGAGCTTTAACTTCTGGCTTTGCATTGTGATGTGCTAGGTCATTCTTCTGATACATTTTGATGAATGAATAAGTACCAGCATCCATACCCAAATTTTCAGACCAAGATTCAGGAAAAACCTGATCCCAGAAATCAAATGATGGTTTCCTAATTTTCTCTCCCTCACTATGGAGTTGATCATCCATACCCTCATTCTCACTTTGACTTACTAAAGTCAACACTCTTTCTACCTCACCTTTTGCCTGGTCAGGAGCCAGCCGCTCAAATTGTGGATCAATATCCATCTTTTCAAGTGTATCACTCAAATTTGGATAAGTGCTCTCATGACCTACAGAAAAATAGAGTTTAGAAGGAGTTTTTATACCTGAACTCACATGGAGAGAGGATTCCTCATATGGCATGTGGCTTGAGGTTTTCTCCAAGGAGTGAGCTGCTATAGTCTCTGAACCCATACAATCATCTTCTTTCCTTTCAGAAACTACAGGCTCCAGTATACCACTTTCAGGTTCTTTACTAGACTGTGATGTCTTCAGTAATACTTCATTAGACACCATAGTTAGTATATCACCATCTTTAAGTGTTGTTTGCTGAGACACACCCTCAAGGTGGATAGACTCTGACTGAACAAAATTTGTTTGATCTTCAGAAAAATCAACCAAAGTCATTCCTCCCATATCATAGGGTATCTCACTTGCATTCTCAGTCATCACAGAAGACCTTTCAACATCAGCTATCACAGCTCCTGAGTCATCCTTCCTCTGACTAGATGGTTCTTGTGTTGCAGTGACCGTGATCTGATCTTTCCTACTACTCACCACTGGTGCAATAGTATCTTCTGTTGACTGCTTCCCTCTATCTACTTCCTCCAGTTGTTCACCTTGAGCTGAAGCATCTTCAATAATTACATCCTTGTCAAATAAATATGCATGAAGTGATTAAAGTGCAACATGCTTCGAGATTCCAAATTTCTTGACTAATTGTCTTCTGACAGATACATAAAAAATACATCTTCATTAAGTCAAGTCTTTGATGTAGAAGTCCATATTCATCTGGAAATAAAAGTTTTGGTACTCTTTCAACCAAAAAATCTAGAACAGGCCTTGACAACTTCACTTTGAGAGAAATTAGTCCCATAGCCAGTCTGTATGATAATGTAGTTTCCCATGAAGAATCAATATCCAGATCTCTCTTGTCAAATACTGACATAGATGTAGCTTGATTTGTAGAAACCTGCATGATATTAGTTGGACTAGACTCTGTGTGTGTAGGTGACAATTGAATCTTTCTCCTTGTTCTCCTGATATAGTGAGCAAAAGATTTATCCTGAGAAGACTCAAGAGGTGTAGACACAGAAGTGATCTTGGGATAAGATCTTTGTTCAATAGACACAGTCTTTTGAGAGACAGTATCCAGTAACTGTTTTCCCTTTTTAAGAACTACAGCCTTTTGTGAGACTGCAGCCTGGCTGTGACTAGGTTTTTCATCTCTTTGTACTAACAAAGAAAGTTGAATTGCAGCCTTCAATTCTGCTCTCTCTGCAAGAGTTAAATCATCATCATCTTCACTAGAATTACTACTACTACTTGACACAACAAATCTTCTCTTCCTTACAACTGATGTCTTTTGAGAAACACCAGAGGTTGGTTTCTTTGAAACAATAGGCTGTGGATCAAAATTTGGTTCTTGAATTGTTTCAGAGACTATGATGTTTTGGGCTACTTGGGTAGACACAGGTGGGTTCTCCTCCAAATGAGATTCCTGAGCCATTTCACCACAAAAGAAAGAAGAATTGTAGAGAGTAGGAAGATGAGTTTTAAGAATTACCTGAAAATGATGTGGATAATGAATTGCAGGTATTTCATCTAGATTCTTTTCATTGTCCTTCTTTGTAATATCAGAGAAAATTCTCTTTTGCTGTTCATAAGAAGAAACACAATGTTCCCTACCAAATCTAGCTTCAACATCAGGAATAAAATGGTTAATAAACAATTGCATAAATCTATGATAATAAACCATTTTCCTGTTTTGATCTCTTGACCCAAGTTTAATACTCATCTGACTTAAGATAATATGACCAATGTTAATTACTCTGTCATAAAGCAAACTATAAGCAATATGAGATGTAACAGAAGTAATTTGTTGAAAAGAACTACATTTGCCAGTAAAACATTTAACAATTTGATCAAAGTAAAAAGACCATTCCTTTCTTAGAAAAGACCTATTCAACTGGCTCATGTTATCTAGAGGTCCACTATAACCTAATTCAGACAACATAGTTCTTATATTATCATCAGATGGTACATTCTCATAACTATCAGTAACAGGTAAGCAAAGTACTGAACTAACAACAGATTCAGTAATGTCAAATGAATCTTGTCCTAAATGTAGAACAATCTTACCTGATTGACTCTGAGTAGAATCAATTACCTCAGCATTCTCCCAAGCTTGTGAAACAGCTACTTGATTAATCTGTGGAGATGCTGTCAATGCATAACTTAATGGTCCATACGCCAGAAAGTCCATGATTGGATGAAAATCAGATGACACTCCTTCCTTGTTGGTGATAGCTGCAACATGATTATTTGTCATAAAATCAAAGTCACCAAACTTGAAGGCTACTGATTTAGGTAATCTTCTCTGAGCTGCCATTCTTGATCTGAAAAGAAACTTGAAAAATTCTTGAAATGAATTAGTGATTTTGAAAACTCAAGAGTGATTTTTGCTTTGGAGAATGTAAGATTAGAGAAAGCAATTACACGATTAGAGTTTCAAAACAAATATATTTCACAAATCTTTCAGACCACTATCCCACGTTGACACGTAGATTAACAGGTGTCAGTCCCTGAAAAATGCGGTTACCCACGATTTTTGGAAAATAAAATCCAAAATTGATTTTCATGAAATAAATCAGGGTATAAATAAGTAATACTGATCAGCTTCCTTTTCCTGATGACCTCTCATCAAAATAATCACAAAATGCAATTTGATTTAAAAATATAATTTTCAAATCCTGATGATCACTCATGAAATCCTGATCAATATTATCAGAGACTTAATATGGAGTTTTCCACGTGGCATTTTTCTTTTATCTGAAAAAGAAAATAAACAATTAATCTGAACAGAAAATCAATTGGTTAGATATTTTCAATATTTCTTGAAACAAGAAATACAGTCTCATGCAATAATTAGCATTTGACTTCATTAAGACTTCCAAGTGACTGCTCAGCTTCTCACGTCTTCCTTTAAAAGAACCAAACGCCTTGTGCCATTCTCCATAACCTTTCAATTTCTTTTCTTCTCAACAATGCTTCTCAAACCAAAAATCCCTTCAAACCCATTTTTAAGATTTTTCTTGGTCGATGAACATCCTGTTCTTGATCATCTCTTTGAACAAACGACTCTTCTCATCGAACTAATCATGAATGGATTGGTTTTCGATAATATCCAGAGGTTTCTCCTAGAACATCCATCTGTTGGATACAATCTTCCCCTAACCTCCTCAAAACTTGAGGATGAAGAATTTGGCCGAGAGTCTGAGGTTGATCTTGATGGAGATGCTATTCATTTAAGTTAGCTGCTCTCATTCAAGTCGCCCAGACAAGGAATCCAAGAGCAAACGAGGCTTTCATCCCCTGATGGATTTCTTGAGATGCTCCTTGTCCTGTTCCTCAGAGTTCATATCAAAGACAAGTATAGAGTAGAAATTTAGACAAAAAGATGATGTATTTCATTTCTATGTAATGATTTTTATTAATGAAAATACAATTTCTTGTTATCTGCTTGTCTTTTGATTTCTGAATGATGTATAAATTATCAGTATGCAAATATCAAAACTTGCTAGTATAGACTTAACACATCACAGAATCAGATTACTACACAAAGTAAACGTCAGGATCTGAAGCAATTTTCATAATCCTGATACTGACACAATACTGATGACGTCAGCATCCTGATGATTATTAACAAGTCTATCATACTGAAATTTATCAAGGAAATGTGTTATAGCTCAAGCATTTAACAATCAAATATAGATCCTGACAGAAATATCAAGTCTATAAGCTAAGAACAACATACCTTGCTACTTTTGCAGTTGTTAAAGATCTAAAAATTTAACATTCCTAACTCACTTACTAGTCTACTGAATGTAGTCTCATCAAGTGGTTTAGTTAGAATATCTGCAAGCTGTTTGTCAGTAGGAACAAAATGAAGTTCCACAGTACCATTCTCAATATGTTCTCTAATAAAATGATACCTGACATCAATGTGCTTAGTCCTTGAATGTTGAACTGGATTTTCTGCAATTTTAATAGCACTAGTATTATCACAAAACATAGGAATATTACTAAGTGTCATACCATAATCCAGCAACTGATTTCTTATCCAAAGGAGCTGTGCACAACAACTGCCTGCTGCTATGTACTCAGCTTCTGCAGTTGAGGTTGAAACAGATTGTTGCTTCTTGCTTGCCCAAGAAATCAATCTATTTCCCAAAAATTGACATGTACCTGTAGTGCTTTTCCTGTCTATCTTACACCCTGCATAATCAGAGTCTGAATAGCCAATTAGAAAGAAATCAGATTCTCTAGGATACCACAAACCAAGATTTGGAGTTCCTTTGAGATATCTAAAGATTCTCTTCACAGCAATTAAATGAGATTCCTTAGGATTACTTTGGAATCTAGCACATAAACAGGTAGAAAACATTATATCTGGCCTACTTGCAGTTAGATATAACAATGAGCCTATCATGCCTCTATAACTAGTATTATCCACACTCTTCCCCTTAGGATCAGAGTCTAGTTTAGTGGCTGTTGCCATGGGTGTTTTTGCAACTGCACAGTCTTGAAAATCAAACCTTCTTAAAAGATCTTTGATATACTTTGACTGATTAATGAAAATACCAGTCTCAGTCTATTTGACCTGCAAGCCTAAGAAATAATTTAGTTCACCCATCATGCTCATCTGATACTTAGACTGCATAAGCTTGCTAAACTTAGCACACAACTTTTCATTAGTAGAACCAAAAATAATATCATCAACATAAACTTGAACTAAAAGCAATTCACCTTTTATCTTTCTAAAGAATAGAGTTTTGTCAATTGTACCTCTTGTGAAGCCATTTTCAAGAAGAAATTTAGACAAAGTCTCATACCATGCTCTTGGTGCCTGCTTTAGTCCATAGAGTGCCTTGTCAAGTTTGTAGACATGATTTGGAAACTTTTGATCAACAAATCCAGGTGGCTGTTCTACATACACTTCTTCATCAAGTTTGCCATTTAAAAAAGCACTCTTTACATCCATCTGGTATACCTTGAATTTTGAATGAGCTGCAAATGCAAGAAACATTCTGATTGCTTCCAATCTTGCTACAGGTGCAAAGGTCTCATCATAATCAATGCCTTCTTCCTGAGAATAACCTTTGGCCACCAGTCTTGCTTTGTTTCTTACAATCGTACCAGATTCATCTAGCTTGTTTCTGAAAACCTATCTTGCACCAACAATAGATCTATCTTTAGGTCTTGGTACCGGTTTCCAAACTTTGTTTCTCTCAAACTCATTTAACTCCTCCTGCATTGCAATTACCCAATCAGGATCCTGTAAGGCTTCTTCAACCTTCTTAGGTTCATTCTTTGAGAGAAAGCAACTATACAAGCATTCATTTTGAATTGATCTTCTAGTTCGAACACCACTATTTGGATCACCAATTATCAAATCTTCAGTATGATCCTTTGTCCATTTTCTAACAGGTGGTAAATCAACTCTGCTAGTCTCTCTCCCTAAGTTAGTGGTATCTCTTGTAGAAGAATTCTCTCTACCTTCAAAAACTCTCCTTTGATCAATAGAATCAGTAGATTCCATATTGCTGCTAGTTACTGATCTTTCCTCAGTAGACTCTGAAAGGTCAGTTCCTGATGGAGTAGACTCTGAAACATCAATTCCTGATGGAATAGATTCTGAAAGACTAGTCTGCTCCTGATGATCACTGTGTTCTCTCTGATTTATTTGCTCCCCCTCAACAGCAGCATTCCTTTGAGAAGCAATAGAAATTTCTTCTGGAGAACCTTCATCATCACTTGAGAGTATCTCAGAATTCTTCAGATTTTCAAATTCCAATTTGTCATGGCTTTCATCAGTTTGCAAAATTCCAAACTTCTTATCATCAAATGCAACATGAATTGATTCCATAACAATGTGAGTTCTGAGATTATAAACTTTGAAGGCCTTAGATGCTGAATATCCTAGAAAAATTGCTTCATCCGATTTGGCTTCAAATTTTCCAAGTTGTTCTGGATGAACTTTTAGGACATAGCATTTGCATCCAAAGATGTGAAAATATTTCACACTTGGTTTCTTTCCTTTAATCATCTCATAGGGAGTTTTTCCATGACTATTTACCAAGGTACAGTTCTGAGTGAAACATGCAGTGTTAATAGCTTCTGTCCAAAAGTAGGTTGGAAGTTTTGCATCTGCAAGCATGGTTCTTGCTGCCTCTATGAGAGTCCTGTTCTTTCCTTCCACTACACCATTTTGCTGAGGTGTACCAGGTGCAGAAAACTGTTGAGTGATTCCATTGTCCGCACAAAACCCCTCCATTGTAGAATTCTTGAATTCTGTACCATTGTCACTCCTAAGTACTTTGACTTTGTACTCAGAGTTATTATGAATATTCTTGATGAGTTCAATGATTTGCTGAGGAGCTTCATCCTTCTTGTGTAGAAAGAACACCCATGTGAACCTTGTGAAATCATCCACCATAACTAGAGCATATCTTTTCTTGCTGATAGACATAATGTTTACTGGACCAAACAGATCAAGATGTAGCATGTGAAATGGTTCAGTAATTGAATTTTCAGTCTTGCTCTTGAAAGTGGTTCTTCTCTGCTTTCCAAGCTGACATGCATCACAAAGTCCATCTTGCACAAAATTCGCCTGAGGTAGGCCTCTCACCAAATTGTGTTTAACAAGTTGATTAAGCTTCTTGAAATTAAGATGTGAGAGCTTCTTGTGCCAATTCCAGCTTTCATCACTTGTTGCTTTGCTGTAAAGACATCTAACAATTCCTTTAGATGTATCACTTAAGCTGGCTTCATATATGTTACCATGCCTTTGACCAGTTAGAACAATGTCTCCATTCTGCATATTCAAGACTTTGCATCCTTCTCTGTCAAAGATTGATTTGTAACCTTTATCACCCAGTTGACTTATACTTAAAAGAGTATGTTTCAAGCCTTCAACCAGTGCTACATTTTCTATGATGACATTCCCCAAAATAATTGAGCCATATCCCAGAGTTTCTCCTTTGTTGCCATCTCCAAAAGATATTACTGGGCCAGCTTTCCTCTCAAACTTTGTAAGCAGGGACTTCTTTCCAGTCATATGTCCAGAGCATCCACTGTCCAAGATAATTGAATGCTTCTTTCCTGTGCCCTGCAAACAAAAAGTAACTAGTTAGAATTTTTTAGGACCCAACTTTGATTGGATCCTTTCTTACTAGATTTAGAGACAACAGACTTTGAAGATTTTGCATTTATTTTACCTGTTGCAGAGTCAACTTTAGACTCTGATCTCACAAGCTGTTTGTGACTAGGAGTTTCAGATTTCAAAGAATAATAGTCATAATACAGTTCATGATATTCTCTACACATGTAAATGGAATGAAGTAAACTACCACAATGATAACAAGCTTTTTGTGGTTGGTATTGAATTTTCTGAGTCTTGGGGAATCTGGACTCAGTTTTCCAAGAAGGTTTTTGATTGCAGTCTAGGGCCAAATGATTATGATTTCCACACTTATAGCATTTTTTCCTAGGTGCATCAGGTACATTCTTGTAATTATTCTCTTTGTTAATACCTTCTTTTCCATTCCTATTTCTCTTGATCTTGCTAGACTCTGAAAGACCATCTAATCTCTGTTTCAACTGAGACTTAGACAGAAACCCTATGTTTACATTCTTAGGTTTCTCTAACACTTTCTCATCTGAAAAACTATTGTTAATTCTCTTGTGTACAACAGGGGTACCTTTTGAATCAACAAATTTAACATGATTAGGTTTAGAAACAATTTTCTTACCTTCAGATTTAGATGTGTTAGCTTCTGCCTTACTATCATCATTGACAATAGCTACTTTTTCTTCTTGTCTAGCCTTATCAAAACCTAAACCATTAACCTTACCACGAATTCCACTCTCAAAGATTTCTATTGTCTTCTTACTGGAATTGTTAATGGTCTTAATCACATCTCTCTCTTCTTCTAGTTCTTTTCTGACATAGTCATAAGCCTCAAGAATTACACTATAATCATGCTTAGCTTTATCAGAACTCAACTTGTATTCTTCCATTTGAATTAATTCAGATTCAAGAAAATTATTTCTATCAACTAATTTATCATTCTTAACCTTAAGTTCATCTCTTTCACAAGTAAGAATTCTAAAATTAGTCATAAGATTCTTAAACTCAGCATGGATAGATCTAATTTCATCAGAATTTAAGCTATCAAATGAATCAAGAGAGTGAAGTGATACCTTAACAGAGGATGGAGAAGTTTTCTTTGGAGATCCAGGTTTGTCTGAACTATTGGCCATCAATGCAATGTTTTCATAATCCAATTCATCTTCAGAGTCACTGGAATCAGCCCAATCTTTCTGTGTGACCATAAGTGCATTACCCTTTCCTGAATTCCTAGGCTTCTTACACTCACTAGCAAAGTGTCCAAGCTCGCTGCAGTTAAAGCACTTGATCTTGGCCTTATCAAGCTTGACAATTGTACTTTTGCTCTTGTCACTCTTCTTCTCCTCCTTCTTTTGAAAAGGTCCTTTGCTAAATCTTCTCCTGTTGAATCTTCCTTTCTTGAAAGCTTTAGCAAACATAGCAAAGAGTTCTTGCATCTCAGATTCAGAATCATTGTTGTCAGAGTCCATATCAGTAGTCTCTGACTCAGAACTTTCTTTGCTTTTCTTCTTCCTCGAATTCTTTACAGCAATCTCTTCATGCTGTTCTTCAGGAAGCTTCTTTACTTCAGATTGAGCAGTAAGTGCAATAGTCTTCATCTTTCCTTCACTCCTGCTCTTTTTCTGCTGCTTGTCAAGTTCATAAGCTCTCAATTTTCCATATACTGCCTCTAATGAAATCTCATCCAGATCATTAGCTTCCTCAATCGCAGATATCTTCTCATTGTAGAAATCAGGCAAAGCTTTCATGAACTTTGTATTCATATCCTCCAAGTCATAATATTTACCATGCATGGCCATCTCATTGATGAGTTTTGTAAACCTATCAAAGGTATCAGTAAGTGACTCACCAGACTTGGATTCAAAGTACTCATACTGTTGTATAAGTAATGTCCTCATATTCTTCCTGACAGGCTTAGTTCCTTCACAGTGAACCTTAAGATTGTCCCATATATCCTTAGCAGTTTTACAAGAGAGAACATAGTTAGTGAGAACAGAATCAAGACTGTTGAATAATATGTTTCTCACTTTAGCATCTTTGAGAACATTCTCCTTGTCCTTATCTGACCATTCAGATTTTGGCTTCTCTGCTGTATGTTCTGGAACAACCACACCATCAACTGTTGCTTGTCCAACGACCTTTGTTGGAACAAAAGGTCCATCTCTGATTCTGTCAAGATAATCAGGATCTGTTGCTTCCAGATGATGCAGCATCTTTACTTCCCATAGAGTATATTCGTTTCTCTTGAGCATAGGGATTTTAGTATTCCCATCCTTGTAACCAGACATGATTGCAGATCTTTATGATTACTCGAAATCAACCTGCTCTGATACCAATTGTTAACTCGAATAACTTGTAGAAGGGGGGGGGGGTTGAATACAAGTTATATAATCGTGTCTGATTTTTGCTTGATTATAAGAACAAAAATAAACGAATGAATCAAACTCTTGTTTGTATTAATAAGATCAAATACAAACTCTACCAAAGGTGTACAAATACCTTTAGCAGCTGCTGACAATACAAATATCTCTCTGTTTGTTTCGTACTCTCGAATACAAACCTTATACAGAGCTACGCACATTCACTAGTTCGACTCACGTCTCACAACTTCGTCCGCTCTTTACAATGATATTGAGAGAATATTTATAATGCTACCTATCAACTAATAATAGAAAGATATAATCTATACATGACAATGTTCTGCCTTCTAGTCGATAGTTTCCTTCAATAGAAAAACTCTTTCCTTCATAATATCTTCTTGCTTGTTCTTCAAACAACGATCCTGTTTTATAGCACTTGCCAGTTTCTGTAGCATCCATAATGACATCATCAGTAACACGACTGATATCAGGATCTGCACACTGCATCAGTATCTGATCAACCATCAGTATTGGACCGTCATCAGGATTTGCTCTCTATTCCTGACATGTAGTCTCCGATACACTGTTCATTCCTGACTAAACTATACAGATAACTGTCTTACACATAAATCCTATATACAGTGCTAAATCCTTTATAAGATCAGGATTACAAGAAGTATAATGTGTAAATTCTATTCTTAACATCACAACTTATGAATTATTCCTAACAAAAATAATCAATCCCTTCTTTTTGTCTAAAACCTTGGATTACCAATCTGGCTTTAAACTTATCTATGGTACCGTCCACCTTCATTTTCCTTTTGAAGATCCATCTGTTTCCCAATGCTTTACAGCCAGGGGGCAAATCACTCAATTCCCAAGTATTATTATTCATGATAGAATCCATTTCATCTTGGATAGCTTCTTTACAGAATGCAACATCCCTAGATTTCATAGCTTCGCTAAAAGTATTTGGATCCTCCTCAATAACAAAACAATATTGGTATTGATATTCAATTTCATCTCTAGAGCCTTCTACTAGATAAAGATGAAAGTCATCTCCAAAAGACTTTGCTTTTCTAGCTCTAGTGCTTCTCCTTGGTTCAGACGGTCCATTCACATCTTCAGCAGAAACTGAGTTCCTACTAGAAGAATTCTGAAGCATGTCCCTTGGTCTAGGTATAGATGTCACTACACCATAAAATGGATTTTGCAACGAACTGTGAAAAAAAAACTCAAAAAGCGTTGCTATTTCCTCAAAAAAATTTACAATTTCAAAGATATTGTAACGATTTTTTAAAGCATTGCAATTGAATTAAGAAATTGTTACGTTAGATAAAACTTGATATCAGTCGCAACGATATTAGAAGCCGTTGCTGTAGAGTAAGAATTTTGGACCAAAATATATAGGCGGGCTGTTGAAAAAGAAGCGGGCTTTCTATATTTTTTTCCCCGCTCATCAAAACAAGCAAGATTACTAAACAAAAAGAAAAATAAAAACAAAATATTACACACCTAAACAAACACAAGCACAAAACACTTACACAAAAACACACACAAATACACAAAGAGGCTAAAGAAGAGAAAGATGCGAATTTCAAATTAAGGTTCAAGTTCGAACATTCAAACTCGACGAACACTAAAGCTCGAATAAGGTTTGTTCCTTAATCGATTACGCATACATCAATTAATTAGGGTTCATGTTATAATTCGATATTAATTGGGGTTTTATTTTGTGTTATCTCTATCTCATTGTTCTATCTCTTTGTGTATATATCTCAATCACTCTCCGTGTATCTTTATCTCTCTGTGTATCTCTGTCTCCCTAATATTTTAATTTGGGATTTTAATTTTTATTTAATTTGAGTTCTTATATATTCGTTTTTGTGCTTGTTAATTAGGCTTTATGTGTTTATGTCGTGTTTATGTTAATTAGGGCTTTAATTTGGGAATTTTAAAATCTGAGTTTTTTGTATTGATCGAGTTTGTGTTTGTATTTTTTTGTAGTGAGTTTGGGCTTCATTTTGTTACATTTGTGCTCTGTTTTGAGTTTGTGTTATGTTAATAAATCCTGTTTCTACATAGGTACATTAGATAGCGTCATATATGATTTCATTTTCCTTATTTCCTAAAATTAGATGAATTCTTTCTGTTTAAACAATACTAAATAATTACTTACGATATTGAATTTTCCTTATGATTTCATTGTTTGATGAAAATTTCACAAGTATGTTTACTTGAGGGGTCTGTAATAATTACAACTCGCAGAAAGCAAGGCCTTAATAAATAACATGAACATTTCCAGTGTATAACAACAACTAACTATGCTGCTATGTTGTTCTAGAGTTTCTGCTCAAAAATATCCTTATAACAAAATGCTTGGGCAGCGACAGATTGTAAAGGGGGAGGTTATAATCCTTGCACATTGTGTTTTTTTTCTTTCCAATTATAATAATAATATTATTATTATGTTCTCCAATTTATTTAATATGTAGCTACTTTTGCAGGCAGGAAACTATGCCTGGTTAACTTACAAGCAAGTGTACAATATAGTTCTACAAATTGGAGCTTTCATTCGTTTTTGTGGTGCTAACCAGGCAAGTCACTTGCGCACACCAGATGTAGTTTTCTTCTTGGTTTCCTGTATTATAGTAAATCCAACCTCTTAGTTCATATGCTTCTTGGAGACTTTTTTTAACAAGAAGAAATGTTAGTCAAAAATCATATCAAAAATCACAGTTTACAAACCTGTTGGCCTTTTGCTGCTTAGTGGTGATTAGTGAACCTAAAGTTGGGCGGTTAATGGCTATCAGCTTGTGCCCCTTTTATGAATAATCTTGTTTTTGTTTCATCAATTTGCAGCAAATACGTAGGACTATCAATATGCTCAAATGCATCATGCAATTATGAAATTTGTTTACTGGACAATTTCAATTTCTTTTGGTAATAATCATAATTTCTTTATGTAATTTGATTCCCGTACGCAGGGTGCACGATGTGGGATCTTTGGACCTAATTGCACAAAATGGGTTATTAGCATGCTGGTAAATTTACCCACTATTGATAATTTTTCAAAATTTAGTATGTAAGTGACCTTTGGTTAAGTGTGGTTTTAAAGTTAAGTGTCCAGGGACAATCTCGTGTTCTTGAAACGCTGGTTTATTATTTTTCCTCAATATAGGCAGCGAGACTTGTTTATAATGGGAGAAAGCTACGCAGGTCTGTATTTGACTGCACATTAAGAAATTCTTTTTTTAATTTATCTTGGTTTCAATGCTGAGTTATTCCTCTTAAATACTAGGTCATTATCTAAAATATACAGAGAAATTTATCTATGTGGTCTGATATCATTGTGGTTCCTTGGTCTGAGATGTTCTTTGGTAAACTGTCCCAGTGGAAAAGGATTATTGATAATGGACTTGTTTATAATTTGCCAGGTGTCATTTTAGATGATAATGGAATACTGTTACACAATTGTAATATCAAGATACATATATACATGTTTCTCACTTTCTCTTAGTTTGGATTGTATTGGAGGCCGCTTCTTTGTTTTAAAAAAAATCTCTGGTTAGAGTTTTGTGTATACATAAGCTAACAAAATTTTCTAAACAGTCTTTGAGAGGCCCCAGAGGCGGTATGATTTTCTTAAAAAAAAGACCCTATTCTTGGTGTTGATTTAGAATCTGCTATCAACAATGCGGTTTTCCCAGGTTTACAGGTAGTTAGGCTCTGTACCAGCCCTATTACCATGAATGTGATTACTTTTTATATTGTTCCAGTTAATGTTAGTGAATCATTTTTACAGGGTGGTCCTCATAACCACAAAATTGGGGGACTTGCAGTTTGCCTGAAGTATGCGCAGACTCCAGAATTCAAGGCTTACCAAAAGCAGGTATTTTGTCAACTGCTTTTAAAATCTCACTGATTCATTATTTCTCTATCTTTGTTTGATATATGTTAGCGCTTATGTGCAAAAGCATATAACTTGTTACCATAATTCAAGTTTTAAATTATTCTAGATATCTCACAAAGATAGTATAGTAGTTGATATAATTTTAGATCATAGCATTGCAGTTAAAAAATTTCAGGTAACGTAGAGACTACAATGACATGCTAATTCGGACGGGGGATGTCAATATTGGACCTAAAACCTATGTCACTTGAAGCAAGGCTATTAAGATCAAAATGGGTTTATTTTGTTGTATTTTTGACAAATTCATAGCATGTAGCAGCTACTCTGATTCGGGTGTGATGTTAAACTTGTTAATACCTTGGAAATGTTTGTGAATTCACTTTCCTTTTTACAACAGGTAATATTTGTGTATGTGTCGTAAGTTTGATCTCAAAGGCCGTAGTGGAGTTTTCTATTCTGGTAAAATTTATCCAGGTAATTTTCTTAGATTGCATTTCTAAGTAACTTGAAATTTATTTTCTGTGTAAAAGTACCAACGTGACTTTTTCCTATTTCACAAGGTAAGAAATAAAGTTGGCTGTTTATTTACAAGGTAATGTTGGCTTATAAATTTTATCATGTATTTGTTTGAGTCTTATTACTTTCATTTATTTATTTCAGGATGCATACACTGATGTTCATGGAGGGAAAAGAGAGGAGAAACCACCTGAGTTACAAGTGTACAATCAACTAGTTGGATCATGCTACTGTCGAGGATGAAGATGAGACAAATGCAAATGAAGAGCAATAGAAGGAGGAAGTAGCGCCATGACGACTCAAGTTTATATAATATTTAACTAGAATTTGGTCTGTGTATTACTAAGCTAGATTGTATCACTTGAACTTAGTTATTTTGCTTGAACTTGCTCATTTTCCTAAACTTAGTTCGAGTGATTTGTGTATTGATTTGTAACAAATACTGCTTAATTGGTTTATTGTTATGATATACTAATTAAGATTGGTGGATGTTTATGAAATCTAAATGTCATGCTAGTTTTTTGATTCAGCGTTGCAATAGTAACTTAAATGTTGCCATATATGTCATATTCTTTAAAAAAATTGATTGCATTTGATTCAAAATACGTTGCAATTGGGCATTTATATGTTGCCATAGGGCTGCTTGAGTCCATGTATTGCAACAATTAACACAAAAAAATCGTTACAAAAAGTAAACCATATGTCTTCCAAGATATTGCAATGGTGTTAAACATGTTGCTATAGCCATTAAATCGTTGCCATATACCCTAATTGCAACGATGATACAACGTTGCAATATGGTACTAAATTCGTTGCCATAAGGTACCTATGGCAACCAGAGCAAACCTTACGCCTGATTTTTCAATAATCGTTGCCATAGACCCTATTGCAACGAATTTAGGGCATATTGCAACGTATTTCAGACGTTGCTGTATCCGTTTTATGGTGTAGTGTGTAAATCTGTTTTTATCAAATATAGCATCTCTTGACTCGATAATCGAGTTCATAGATACATAGTCATTAGATTCTAACACATAGAATCTATATGCTATGGAATGCTCAGCATAACCAACAAATATGCAATCTATACCTCGTTCACCCAAGTTTCTTCTTTTAGGTTCAGTGAGTCTTACAACTGCTCTACATCCCCAAACTCTCAGAAAACTTAATTTTGGTGACTCTTTATACCAAAGTTCATAAGGGATAATCTTATTCCTCTTACTAGGAATTCGATTCAATAAATAACAGGCTGTCAACATAGCCTCACCCCAAAATCCCTCACTCAAACCCGAGTAGGATAACAAGGAATTAACCATTCTTTCAAAGTCCTATTCTTTCTCTCTGCCACACCATTTTGCTGTGCTGTATAAGGAGCCGTGGTTTGATGTATTATACCAGTAGATTGAAAATAAACCGGATCATAATACTCACCTCCTCTATCAGTACGTAGATTTTTAATCATGGTACTCTGATGTAGCTCTACTACTTCTTTATAAATTTTAAAGAAGTCAAGAGCTTCATCCTTAGCATGCAATAAATATACATAGCAATATCTAGTAGCATCATCAACAAAAGTAACTACATACTTTTTATTTCCTAATGATGGTGTAGAATGGAAATCACACAAATCACTATGTATTAGTTCTAAAACATCAGACACCCTATTAACCTCTTTAAAGGGCATTCTAGTTATCTTTGTTAACATGCATGTTTTGCATTTTTCATTGTCTAAATCAATAGCAGGTATGAGACTCATTTTTGACATATCCTTTATTCTTTTGTAATGTACATGTCCTAGTCTAGCATGCCATAATTTTGGTTTATTCAAATTATTGCTAGTACTAGTCGAAGCCATGCAAGCAGATTCATTAATAAATGGAGTATTTATATTCAACATAAACATACCATTACACAAATAGCCAAAGCCAACAAAAGAGCCATGTTTTGACCATGTATATTTGTCACTTTTATAAACTTGTTTATATCCACAATTGTTCAATACAACACCAGACAAGAGATTCTTCCGAATCCCAGGAACATACAACACTTTATTTAACAATATACATTTGCCAGAAGTAAAAACTATCTTGACATTTCCTAGTCCTTTGATCGGTTCAGTTGCAACATTTCCCATCTTTAGGATAGATCCATCTTCGATTGGTTGAAAGTCTATGAACCAACGAAGATCTTTGCATACATGACTCGTTGCTCCTACACATAAAATGCCTCAGATATTAGTGATACATAATTTTGACCAGAATTATAATTTTGTATTAAAATCTGACCTTGTTGCTTTTCTGGATCCTTGGATCCACTTGGACCAGCATTTTGCTTTTCTTGCTTGCCTTTACCAACTCGACAATCCTTCTTGAAAAGTCCAGGTTTGCCACACTTCCAACATGCCATCTTAGGCCTTTTGTTGGAAGAATTGTTGTTGTTTCCTTTAAACTTTCGTTTATCACCCTTGCCATTCTTAGAGTTCTTGGAAGATCCACCATCTTCAACCATATTCACAGAAGAGTTACCGACTTGGTTCTTTCCCTTAGGATTATTCTCAATTTCTTGAGTCCTCAAAGCCTCTTCAATTCTGAAGTGACTTCCAAGTTGAACCAGAGTCATATCATCTTTATTATGTTTCAAGGAGTGTTTAAAATCCTTCCATGATGGTGGTAGTTTGTCTATAACACCATAAACTTAGATAGATTCATCCATCTCCAGATTGTGTTGGGCAAACTGTCCCAGAATCCTTAACAATTCATTGTATTGTTCCATCACCGGTCTAGAATCGACCATTTTATAATTCATAAAATTACTGACTAGAAACTTCTTACTAGAAGTAGGGCTGCACAACTTTCCGGTCTAGACCGGTAAATTAGATCGGACTGGGTTTACCGGTCCAAGAACCGGACCGGACCGAATATAACCGGTCTGGTCCCCGGTCCGGTCCCCGGTCCTTAAAATCAAAAAAATCCGGTCTTCGATCCGGTCTGGTCCAAACCCTGAAAACACCCGGTCCGGACCGGATCGGACCGGATTTTATGTATATAGTTAATTTTACACTATTTTGTCTTTTAAATTATATAGTTTAATGATTAAATATTCACACATAACATATTTTAGTGATCCAAATTGGTAAATAATAAATTTATGAAGTAGTACATATAAACACTATAATATAAATGATTAAATTTCATATTTCATACTATATATATTTTATAATTACGTTTACAAATTAATGTTACTTTGCAAATAATATGACATTTACTTATTTTTAAATTTAAATTAACTTACCAAGTAATTAATAAATCAACAAATAATGAAAATTAAATTATAAAAATTAATTTTTTTATAAAATATTAACTAACCGGTCCGGTTCCGGTCCGGTCCGGTTCCGGTCCGGTCCGGTCCGGGTTTTTCCGGTCCGGTCCGGTCCCAAAGACCGGTTATGACCGGTCCGGTCCCCGGTCCATAAATTCAATAAAATCCGGTCTTCGGTCCGGTCCAGGTCGGTCCGGTCCGGTTTTGGACCTTTGTGCAGCCCTAACTAGAAGCGTCTTCTACCATATACTTGGATTCAAGAGAATCCCACAATTCTTTCGCTGACTCAACAGTTTGGTATATATCAAAAAGGGAATCAGACATACCGTTTAAGATGTGACCGCGGCAGATGTAGTCATCGTTTTCCCATTTGCAACGCTTGCTTGTTTGTTCAGCGGTTTCATCCTCAATCACTTCTAGAATGGGGGTACTCAAAACATATACAACCTTTAGCATCGTCAATAAAAAATGCATCTTCTTCTGCCATCTTCTAAAATCCTGACCCTCAAACTTGTCCAATTTTGCAAATTTGCTTATCATATCTTTTGCAGATTCTGCGTTCGCCATCTTCATAAAATAGATAACTTCAATCTTTGTTGGTGAATAGGGTGATAATAACTTGGATTTTTCTGAAGTCGTGTGAACACTTTCAGATTGAAGTTATTTGTGGTTCACCCAAATAATTCAATCGGATAAAGTCAGAAATTCTGCAAGAAGAGAGAATGTGTTTTTGTTGTGTATTTCCAAAAAAATGAACCAGTCCTGAAAATGATCAATGCAACACCTATATATAGATGTCAACAGATGTGTCTTTTGCCAATAGACACATCTCAGTATTTTGCCAATAGACACATCTCAGTATAAGAGTCATGTCTAATGCTAATAGACACATCTTTTCCAACAGCTGTGTCTAATGCCAATGGTCATGCCTCAGACACATCTTTTCTAACAGGTGTGTCTAATGCCAATGGACATGTCTCACAAGACACAATAATACTGAAATCATAATAAACTCGAACAAAGCATGCACACCGCACTCACCCGACTTGTTCGATGTAATATTACGATTACATTGATCAACTAGTCAATCCAATTACACTAAAATATCCAACAGTACACATTGACTCTATCAAGCTGAAGATCAGAATTTCCCACGTACCGTCCAGTAGGGTCAATGCCATGTTCATCACAGACAACTTCCCAGAACTTTGATCCAATTTGGTTCCCGCATTGCCCTCCTTGTAGGGGTGTACACGGGTTGATAAAACAGACCAACCCGATCCAAACTGACACTATTTCACCCGATCCAAACTGATTTTTTTAAACCGATATATAATTGGATTGACAAAACGTTAACTGATTTAAATGGGTTGGGTACGGGTTTTAATTTTTTTTATCTGAACCAACCCAACCCGATTAAAAAATTAAATTAATTTAATAAAATATTTCTTATATCCATGAACCATTATTACATTGGCCCATTTACATTGATCCAGTTCAGTTAAAATACAAATTAATAGTAGACGACCTAGACTAGTAGGAAATATTGACCCAACCCAACAATAACAAGTATTCAACCGTAGATCTTCTTGGTCTTAGTCTTCTCAGTGGATGTGACGTGGTCCTAGATCTCATTGATGGCTGGTTTATAATTTGAAGACTACTATTTTTTAAACATTTGCTTTTGTTGTGTTAAAATTTAGATACTTAACACCTATTTGAGAGGGATGACTGTAATATTTTGTTTCTTTTCAATGCTATAATTAATATTTTATGAAGCTTTTTTTAAGTTTTATTTTGAACAAGTTTGCCTCTGAAGTTAGAAATGTGTGTTTCATGTACCCAGAACCAGAAGTGTTCGAAAGTATTATGAGGCTATCAAGATTGAAAGCAAAGTGTTTATTGCAGTATTGCGTAGCAGTAGTGCTAATAGGTCTTTGTACCAGCCATGTATATCCATGTATGTTAAATTTTTATCGCAATCATGTTATGCTGAAATGTATTAAACATATGCTGAAACCTTTCATTCTTTCAGCAACCACAAACATGATAACAATTTTTTATGCAGTTTTTTTAATATTTATTCATAACCCGTCCAAACCGATCCAAACCGATTGGATTGGATTGGATTGGATTATGAATTTAATTTTAGTGGATTGGGTTGAAAATTTTTCAAACCGATTAAATTGGGTTGGGTCATAAAATTCTTTCAACCCGCCCAACCTGAACCGTGTACACCCCTACTTCGTGTAGCGTTCTCCTTTTTTTTTGATCAAACGCTACTTCGTGTAGCGTTTGCCTTTTTTTATTCTTTTTTCTTGTTCAAAACCTTAATTGAGAATTGGTCTTGCTTGCTAACGCTATTTCATATTTGGTTTTTAGCTTAAAACGCCACATTGGATGTTCTTTTTTTTTTTGTTTTCTTCTAAATATATTCTAAATCCATAATGGAATTGTTGAATCGCAAAAGTTAACTGTTGAAATCCCGAGGGAAAACAGATAAAATTTAAAATTTTTAATTAAAAAATTGAATCCGGCGGCTTGATTTTTAAACGCGTTAAACGCTAACGCGTTTAAAAATCAAGATAATTTAGGGCCCTAAACCCTAAATTTGTATAAATTTTATTCGTCATTCTGAATATTTCTAAAATCCAAAATGGAAACTGTTGTGGGAGGATTTTTGCACAACAGATTACGAGGCCTCGTGCTGGAATAGCGCCAATAAACAAGGAATCGTTCAACCACCCCGAAAGGCTCGTGGTTGAAGATCAATAGCTAGCCGCCCGGGAAGGCTCACGACTAGGGTTACCGAAGAACACGGGATGTGATTCCTCGGAAGGATCGGACTGAATCTACGGGATGAGAGCTCAAGGACCAAATGTTTGCCAGCCAAGAACCCTAATTTGACTGTGTCACACAAGAGTGCACGTGCTCTAGCTACTCAAGGAGTGTAAGTGTCGAAGAAGATCTCGTAAACTGCCTACATACCACTATTTATAGTGGATCAAGCCCGAATGTAGTTCTTGAATGATATTATCGTTTGTTTATGATGAGTTATCCTCTCTCCAGTGGGATAATGACTATTATTTCTGATAATAATCATGTAGGATGTGTATAATCAGGTTACCAAGCTGTGTAGGTAATGTAGGATGATTATCCTTTGTGTTTATCATGGTTTTGCATCATTTATCAAGTAAATATGACATATATCCTCATATAACTGAATGTATATCTGTTCAGGAGTGTTTTTAGATGATATAAACGTGTTCCTAAAAAGTAGGAGGCGTGCCTTATCTGATTTGGCAGCCCGATCAGGCTTCCGGCGGAAGCTGGGATACCGCCCGGTAGCCTGGCTCCGGTACCCCCTCCGGTAACCCCTATTATGGAAGCTACTCTGGAAACTCTACTGGATGACTGATAATAGTTATAGGATATCCTCAAGGGGATACCTCGAGGCCCTTAGCCTTGCGTTCCTGTGTTGCAGTGCACATGGTAACCCCTAGGGCTACCATAGGCCTCCGGAAACCTGACAGATTACTCATTCCCTTCATGGATCTGGACCCTAATCCTTAGTGGGCCTAAATCTAACCCATGCAAGATTTTGGTCACAACAACTACCCCCCGGTTCCCTGAAGTACTATGTACAAGGGGAACCTATTATTCACAGGGTGCCGCTTTCTAGGAAAATTCATACTTTTGATATCACGATTTCTCAGCAAAAATACGTATCCTCACACCCTTGTCAACTCAATGTGACAGGGCTGGAAATTTGAAATTGTAAATACTTGGATCTGTATTATTGTTTTATTCTTACAGTCGTGCAACGGAAGCTTAAATTGGAATTAATTCAAGCGGAAGCCTCATATTTATTTGCTCAATGTTAAATATATCAATTTTATTTCCTAGAAATAAAATGATGACTGTTGAGGAGGTAAAAACATACTTGGACTCTACCATTTTCATAGAGATAATATATTTCCAAGAGAGAAAACACATTTCCCACCTAGCCTCATTTTCTGTGCCATATACATCAGCTAGAGAGACACGCCTCTTATCTCCCTGCTTGTATATATCTTCTCACCTAGCCCTTTGGCATTTCTTTTTTATCTTTTCATCATATTCTCTCTCAACCACGCAAGGGTTACACGAGAGTTTCCGACGAGGTTTCCGGTGAAAGCTATAACGTTCTCATTCCCGTTTCTCCGTCTCTTACCCAGGTATACCTCTGGTTCCCTTAGTCTGTTCACATACTTTGTTCTTTGATTGCATACACAATAGTAGTACACAGGTTTAACTTTCATTCTAGGATATGCATGTATATCCTTTGTCTTTGAATTAGCATTTGATACAACCTCCCGGTGGGCATCGCGTGCTATTCTTCTTGGTTTTTTGTGTGATTAATCATAGATCTTGGTTATATTTCGTAAATTCTCAATCTTAACCATGCCAGATCTATGTATTTAAACTCTAATTGATAGATGTATTTACAAATTTTTATCTTGCTCTATGGGTTAAAGGGGTTGGGATGATCCGTATTCCGGCTGTCCTCTTAGCCGTCTCTCGGTGTGCACCTTACCCGTTTGATGCTTGTTTTCAATGAACATTGCCATTTTAGATACGTTTTGGTCATGTTAACACATGCAATTCATTCATTTAGGCATACTCATAACGCCTTATCTTCATATTCTTCTTCTTGCTTTGCTTAGTTAACATTGATATTACTGGGTTAGGATGCCATATGGATAACCACCCCCCGAGTCTTGACTCTTTGGCTTTGACCTGGCAGCCCTATTAGCTTCTGGGTTTCTTAAAAAGGGGGTGCTAAGAACCGTTATTTCCTTCAATCCTAGGATTTTTGATTTCAATCCCCTTCACTAATCTGCTTCCCCATCTTTGTGGTTGCAGATGTCTTTTTCATCAGCGTCAGGGGGGTCCTCCCAAGGTCTAGGATATTTGTCGCCCATGTCTGGGGAACCGTCTGATTCGGGGTCCACACACCTCAATGACCTTTTGATTCCCCAACCTCTACTCGAGTCTAGGCCGTCCGTTAGCTCCCGGACACGCTCCCGAGTGGAAGTAATCAACCCTCTGTCAGCTGAGATCGTCAGTCGGCACCCTGGCTTTCCCCTGGAGGCTGGTTCGTCAAACTCTGGTGATGAGAAGGCGGAGAGGATCGATGTCAGTTCCCATACTGATAAGGGAGAAGGGGCAACAGATAAGCTATGGTTAGGGGGTGAGCGACCGTTCTTCGATAGTGGTGATTTTGGAAATGAAACAGTTGTTGAGAGAGTGGCTAAGGTTGTGTTGGCCTGTGAAAACATGGATTCTCTTATGAATTCCGAGAGACTGGAAAGGTTGCTTAAGTCTTGTAATCCGGGATGCTCATTGGTAATCCCTGATAAGGGGGAGAGATGCCACAGGTTCGATAACTTCGAACTTGACCAGGTTATTCCCAACGCCGTTATGTCTGCGAATTTCTTCAATCTTGGGTTCTCGTTACCCATGCACCCATTTTTCCTTGAGCTCCTTGATTTTTATGACTTGGCCCCCCTCCAGCTGACCCCCAATTCCTTTCGGGTGGCAGCCTGTATGTACGTCCTTTATCACCAGCATTTTGGGGTTTCTTTATCAGCAAGGGAGTTGGGGTACTTTTATCAGCTTAAAGAAGTTGGGAGGAAGCCCGGGGTACACTACCTTACCTCTTGGAATAATCGACACGGTCAGTGTGTCAAGGGGAATAAACGGGGAATGTATGACTGGCAAGAAATGTTTCTGTACTGTTATGATTGTGAGGAAGTGAGAAAGGAGGTTAACGTGTCTCCAAGTAAGCACCTCTCTTTTGGCATCTAGATTCACTCCTGTCTATCTACCATGAGTCTTTCCTATATTGAATCATTCGATTTAGGATTTCCGGATCCAACTCTGTTAGAAGGGATAGAGGAAAAGAGGGCTAAGCGGGTTGCCAAGCTGGCTGTCGAACTTGGGGATGACGATAGTCTGCTTACTCCTGAAGTTCTTGTAAGCTTGGGTTTTGCCCAACCTAGAGCTGCCACCCCAGTTACCTCAGGTGAGGGTACTGGTGAGGGGACCCCCAACCTGGCAAACCAAGAGCTTTCCCCATACTCGCCCTTAAGGACCCGGGACTCCCAGAAAGCTGTCCTTGGTTTGCATCTTATTTGACTCATATGTTTTCTTGCTAGATGCTACATGTATTACTTCTTGTTTTCTAAGTGCGATTCATACTGCTTGTCTAATATTTGTTTTTTCATGTCACCCTATCAGGTATGGCCGAGTCTGTTCCTTCATTTATCCAGCCGTCCGAGAAATATGAAGATTTATTTCCCGATGATGACATGGTTATGCTGGAGACTCCTATTGTTGCTACTCCTATTTCCAGGGTTCCTGCTTCCACTGCTGTTAAAGCTGAGCCATCTGCCAAAGACAAACGTAGGCAATCTCAGATTTCTGAAAACCCGGCATCCACCCCGGAAACCCGGTCTTCCAAGAAAGCTAAGGTCTCCCAGCCAGGCACTCCTATGAGCGATGTCGAAAAATTCTACCGGCTAGCTGGTGGTCACATTCCCGTCGAGGTTATCTCCGGGTAGTCTAAGCAAAGGAGCCCTGAAGCTGCCAAGTCCATGCTGTGCTCTGCGGGTGAAAGCTTCTTTCACCAATTAAGGCTTGCCAACCAACTTGCCCTTGCCACCAGAGGTGATATGCGACTAAGGGAGGAAATGAAGCAGCTCAAGGCGGATATGCAAGTTCTTGAGGATGATAAGAAGAAGCTATTGGATTCTAGTAAGAAATTGAGGAGTGATTTGTCGATCGCGAACAAGGAGAAGGATAAACTAGGCAAGCTAGTGTCTAATCAGGATAAGGAAAAGGAGGAGATGGAAGCCTCTCATGCAGCCACAGTCGAAGATCTGCGGACTCAGGCGGATGCTTTGCAGGTTGCTGCCAGAAAATACAAAGAAGCTTTGCCAGAGAGGTACCAGATGGGGTTTAACAAGGGTGTCCGGGACTACATGAAGTCAACCTGGAAGGCTATGCCGGACCTCAATTGGGCACTCTTGGGTGAGGATGCGGTAAAGCAAGTGGAGAAATTCAAGGCGGAAGTGGCCAAGGTTGAGGTTACTGGGCGCAAGAGCATGGCTACATCTCCGGTTACCCAGAAGGATACAGCCGAACGCACTCCCACCTCTGAGACTATGGTTGAGACTCCCGCAAGCACAGTTGAGGCTACTCCGGGTGATTCCATCAAGAAGATTGATCCCGTCGAGGATTCCCACAGCTCAGAGGCCACCAAGGACGCTCCTTCTGTTTAAGCATTGTCCTTTTTTCCTGCTACATATTTTGTTAACGTATTCTGAACTTCATTTGGTCGGTTTAAGAATTTTACGGTTTTAATTAAGGGGGTGGGCTCCTGTAATGCTCCACGCGTGTAATGGTTTAGTCTTTTAACTCTATTCGCTTTATGGCCTTGGGCCTGGTACTCTTGAACTAGTTTTACTCATCAAATGCATGTTTGTTTTATTATCTAATTCTTTCTGTGGTGAGTATAATTATTGTATTGTAACTGGTTATGCCTTAGGTGCCAGACTCTTTCCTTTGGTCGTAATGAAATTCACTAAGCAACTCAACTAAAAACCTTAAACTTGCTAAGTGAAACGAGTAATGCCTTAACTTAAACAACTCATGACCGAATATTACTATCGAGTTCTAACGGATAATATGACTCTGGGTGTTGATCCTAATACAAGTTTATACGAGTATTTTAGAGGATATATGCCATATTCGCGTTGACTAAACGAAATAAATGATAAATCATGAATCAGGAACTAAATGATAGCATGGTAACGCAACATGGAGATGTACTTGAGAAGCAATGGCAGCGTGTACCTGGATAGGCATTCACATAAATGGTGAACTACTTGTACCTTAATCTGCTGGGTTGCCACTCTGGGTACGAGGTAGCATCCGGTAACCCTATAGCATCTGGAAGCTCCAAAGACGGGAACCTGGCCTTGGAAGCCCCAATCGGTAACCCTGTCCGGTAGCCCGGGGTGACCGGAGGCTCAACCTGGAAGCCTTTGTTCCGGGATTACTGGCTTGTTTTAATGAATCGTATGTGGTAATGCCTGTGCAAGCCATTCCTGCAAGGCTACAATAGTAAGGCATTTGGTAATCCATATGGGTTAACTCTTGTAACCGCATAGGCTAATGATTGAATAATTAATGTATGTCGGTCATGATTCCATACACGATTATTGGCTAAGTGAGACATGCGAACCACTCAAGGTTACACACATGCCAGGTATTGAAGGGATCCAAGGGTGCCGATTGGGGTACCACACAAGCCCAAATAATGAAGGGAACCATGTATGCCGAACAGGGTTCCATACATGCCCTGATAACCAAGTAAGCCATGTGAACCACTCAAGGTTCCTTACATGTCTGGTGTTGAAGGGATCCAAGTGTGCCGAACAGGGTACCACACAAGCCCACGCAATGAAGGGAACCATGTATGCCGAACATGGTTCCATACATGCCCTGATAACCAAGTAAGCCATGTGAACCACTCAAGGTTCTATACATGTCTGGTGTTGAAGGGATCCAAGTGTGCCGAATAGGGTACCACACAAGCCCAAGCAATGAAGGGAACCATGTATGCCGAACAGGGTTCCATACATGCCCTGATAACCAAGTAATCCATGTGAACCACTCAAGGTTCCATACATGTCTGGTGTTGAAGGGATCCAAGTGTGCCGAACAGGGTACCACACAAGCCCAAGCAATGAAGGGAACCATGTATGCCGAACAAGGTTCCATACATGCCCTGATAACCAAGTAAGCCATGTGAACCACTCAAGGTTCTATACATGTCTGGTGTTGAAGGGATCCAAGTGTGCCGAACAGGGTACCACACAAGCCCAAGCAATCAAGGGAACCATGTATGCCGAACAGGGTTCCATACATGCCCTGATAACCAAGTAAGCCATGTGAACCACTCAAGGTTCCATACATGTCTGGTGTTGAAGGGATCCAAGTGTGCCGAACAGGGTACCACACAAGCCCAAGCAATGAAGGGAACCATGTATGCCGAACAGGGTTCCATACATGCCCTGATAACCAAGTAAGCCATGTGAACCACTCAAGGTTCCATACATGTCTGGTGTTGAAAATTTTAAAATTCTAATAATTTCAACCTGTTAAGCTGAGAGGTGTATCCACTACTACCCCCTAGTTCTGGATGGTAGCCTGGCTGCCATGTAGAACTATGCTTGTTGGTCTTACATATCTTTCTGAAAATATTTATAAGTGGTAAATGTAAAAGGAAACAATCAACTTCTACTTTTACTGAAAATCAAAGAGTACGATTACATCAAATTTCATCCAGACGGGGTGTGCATCCACTACCCCCCGAGCATCTACTGAAAATCATGAAATCCTAAGAACTGAAAGGGAAATGACGCAACCACAACTAGTAGGTTGCCTTTATTCATCCTAAGCCTGAAAGAGGCCTACGTTTGCTCTGAAAAGAGTCTTACTGATAGTAATTTTTTAGTTGCTCGGCATTCCAAGCACGGGGAATAGTGTTCCCATCCATGTCTTCAAGGTGGTAAGTGCCTTCCCAAAAGATAGACTTTAATTTGTAAGGCCCTTCCCAATTTGCTCCAAAGGCTCCGTGCCCGGGAACCCGCATATTTGGTATCATTCTTCTCAGTACTAGGTCCCCAACCTTGAGGGGTCGAGGGCGTACCTTGTTGTTGTAGTATTTGTGGGTCCTCTGCTGGTAAGCCGCAAGTTTCAGCTGGGCGGTAGCCTGGTTTTCCTTTATCATGTCTAGGGCCAGCCTCTGATTTATTTCATTTGATTCTTGATTAAAATTGTCCCTCCGGTAGGACCCTGTCCCGACTTCCACTGGGACCATAACTTCACAGCCATAGGTTAGAGCAAAGGGAGACTCTCCGGTAGTGGATCTGGGAGTAGTATTGTAAGACCACAGGACCATTGGAAGCTCCTCGGGCCAGCTTCCCTTTTTGTCTTCCAGCTTAGCTTTCAAAGTGTGCTTAATGATTTTGTTTACAACCTCTGTTTGCCCATTACTTTGGGGATGGCAAACGGTCGAGAAATCTTTCTTTATTTCCAAGTCTTCACATAGACTTCTCATTTCTTTACTATTAAATTGGTTGCCATTGTCTGAAATAAGTTTGTACGGTACCCCGTACCTGCATATAATAGCTCTTTTAACAAATTCCTTCAGCTTACCAGCGGTAATGGTGGCCAGGGGCTCTGCTTCTGCCCACTTGGTAAAGTAGTCAACAGCTACCACAGCATACTTTACACCGCCTCTGCATTTAGGAAGCTCCCCAATCAGATCAATTCCCCATATCGCAAAGGGCTAGGGGCTTCCAATGGGCCTTAGTTCCACAGCTGGATTGCTATTGAAGTTAGCAAACCTTTGGCATTGATCACAAGCTTTAGCAAAGTTATAAGCATCAGTTTTCATGGTAGGCCAGTAGTAGCCCTGTCGGAGAATTTTGTGGGCCAGGGAGGTACCCCCCGAGTGGTTGCCACAAATGCCTTCATGAATTTCCCTTAGGATGTATTCACATTCATTTCCAGATATGCATTTAAGTAGAGGTTGGTTAAAACCCCTTTTGTATAGGATGCCATCATAGATCACATAACGGGCAGCCTTGTATTTGAGTTTCCGGGCTTCATCTTTGTCTTTCGGAAGTGTCCCCTTGGTGATATACTCACGTATCGGGGCAGTCCATTGGCTTTCCATAGAAGAATTTATCTCCATAATCTCCTCTCGATGGATACTTGGTTGGAGTTGAACTTCAAGGGGTATCACCCCTAACAGAACAGCTTCTTTTTGGGATCCCAACTTGGCAAGGGCATCAGCATTTGCATTTTCTACCCTTGGGATCTGATTCAGATTTAACAACTTGAACCTACTGATGAGTTCTTGGGCATACCTCATGTAGAGTTCAGTGCGGGGGCCTCGGCTTTGGAAGCTCCCTTTGATTTACCACACAATCAGCATAGAGTCACTAAACACGTTCAGGTATTCTACCTTCATTTCCAGAGCCAGTTTCAAGCTAGCAATCAGGGCCTCGTACTCTGCATCATTGTTGGTAGCCTTGAAGCCAAAGTGTATGGCGCTCTGAATTCGGTGCCCCTCTGGGCTTACCAACTCTATCCATGCACCTCCCCCATTGTTATTTACTGCTCCATCAATATACAGGTTCCACCATAACTGGGGGTCTTCGGCATCCCCTTCGGTAACTGGGGGTACCGGGGCACCTTCTTCTTCGGTAACCTCAAAATCAGGAGGAAACTCTAGTAAGAAATCAGCCAGAGCTTGGCCTTTGATAGCTGTTCGTGGTTTGTAATCTATTTCAAACTGTCCTAGCTCGACAGCCCATTTCATCATTCTACCGGAGGCTTCCGACTTGTGCATCACTTGCCTCAACGGAAAGGACGTTCTGACCTCGATTTTATGGGCCTGAAAGTAAGGCCTTAGCTTCCTGGAAGCCAATATCAGAGCATATGCCAGTTTTTCCATGCTGGGATAGCGGGTTTCCGCATCCAACAGCCTTTTGCTCACATAGTATACCGGGTATTGTACTTGTTCTTCTTCCCGGATTAACACAGCACTTATTGAGTACTCAGAAACAGCTAGATATAAAATGAGTACCTCACCTTCCAGGGGTTTGGAGAGCAATGGTAGGCTTCCCAGCTGTTCCTTCAGCTTTTGAAAGGCTTCTTCATATTCCGGGGTCCATTCAAAGTTTTGACCCTTCTTGATAGCCTTGAAGAACTCCTTACACTTGTCGGAAGATCGAGATACGAATCTGTTTAGGGCTGCTACCCTTCCGGTAAGCCCTTGGACTTCCTTTACATTCCTTGGGGATCTCAGTTCCAGCAATGCCCTAATTTTGGCAGGGTTTGCCTCAATCCTTCTGTGGTTCACAATGAATCCAAGAAATTTTCCAGACTCCACACCAAAAACACACTTTTGGGGGTTTAGTTTCATCCGGTACTTCCTCAGGATATCAAACATCTCAGAAAGGTGTGACACATGGTCGACTGCCACCTTTGATTTGACCAGCATATCGTCAACATAGACTTCCATAGTCTTACCAATTTGTTCCTTAAACATCATGTTTACTAGCCTTTGGTAGGTAGCCCCGTCATTCAATAACCCAAACGGCATCCCCACATAACAGTACAGTCCCCTATCGGTTATGAAGCTGGTATGCTCCTGGTCTGGTTCATACATCGGTATCTGGTTATATCCGTAGTAGGCATCCATGAAACTTAGTAAAGCATGGCATGCCGTAGCATCCACCAGTTGATCAATTCTGGGTAGCGGGAAGCTATCCTTGGGGCATGCCTTATTCAGATCAGTAAAGTCAACACATGTCCTCCATTTCCCATTGGGCTTCCGGACCAGTACCGGGTTTGCCAGCCATGTTGGGTAGAAGGATTCTTTGATCAAACCAGCCTTCAGTAACCGGTCTACCTCTTCCTGGAGAGCGGTAGCCCTTTCACCACTGACAGGCCTTCTCTTCTGCCGGATACCCCTTCTCTAAGGGTCAATATTCAAGTGATGGCACATGACTTTTGGGTCGATCCCCACCATGTCAGAGTGACACCATGCAAACACATCTAGGTTGCTTTTAAGGAAAGCGGTCAGCCTTTCTCTTGTCTTTTCATCTAGTTGTTGCCCAATTTTCAGGACTTTGCTAGGATCTTCAACATCCACCAGTATTGGAATAGTGTCCTCGGCAGCCCCTGCCTTTTCCGGGGTACCGGGCATTCTGGGATCGATATCAATTTCAACTGGGAGCCCTTTCACCGCCTCCTGGTTCTCACTCTCTAGTATTGCTTTATCTAGATCGTTATCTTAGGCATTTTTCACTATGCCTTCCACTGGAAAATTTGGAATTTCATCATTTTTCTCGGCAGCTTCCAGCAACAAGCTTTGTGGTGGTACTACCCCCCGAAAAACAGGAACCTCTTCAGTAGGTTCCTTCGGTAACTCCACTATCATGATGGCATTACACGATGCTCTTTCAAATTTCTGTGGCTCAAGCCCATGGCTTCTCATTAAGGCTTCTCCATCAGCCTTTTCTTCAACTTGAATAGATTTGTCTGCCTTCTTGGCAGCCTGCACAACTCTGTTATAGCATTCCCTTGACTCATGTTGACATCCTTTCACACACCCAATGTCGTTTGGTGTAGGAAACTTCATTGAAAAGTGGTATATTGAGGTTACCACCCTCATATCTTTCAATATTGGTCTACCGAGAATTGCATTGTGGGAAATGTCTTCATCTACCACCATGAATTCTGCCATTTGGGTGGCCTTGCAGGGATCCACACCCAATGCCAGGGGTAATTTGACCTTGCCCATGATTTGGACTGGGTTACCGGTGAACCCATATAGCTCATTATTGGTAGGCAGTAACTCTTTGTCCAAAAGTCCCAATTTCTGGAATGTAGTATAAGCCAAGATATTCACTGAGCTTCCATTATCAACCAGCACTCTGTGCACATTCATTCCACCAATACTCACGGTTACCACCAAAGCATCATTATGAGGGTGGTGAACCCATTTGGCATCCTCCTCGGTAAAGGAAATGTCAGCGGTTTCCCCTTTGAACAGCTTAGGGGGCCTTTCTACAAGGTGGAAAACATTTGTTAGGGGCTTCCCCCTGGCTTCCCGGGCATACCTATCTCTGGCATTCCTACTGGCACCCCCCCAAGTAAGGGCCATCGAATATGGTATGGATGCTATTGGCTCGGGTAGTTCTTTCTTGGTTTCCTGGAGCCTTGTCCTTGTTGTCTCTACCTTCTTTATACTTCTTAGCCTCTTGGGCTACAAATTCAGTCAGGTATCCATTTCTAATCAATTCTTCAATTTGATCTTTCAAGTGCCTGCAATCAGCAGTCTCGTGGCCATTCACTTCATGGAATGCACAGTATTTTCCCTGATCTTTCACTCCTGGGGGTCCTGCCCGGTAGGGCCTCCGGAATAGCCCATTCTTCTCATTTACTTCGAGAATATGACTAATTGGGACAGTCAAAGGAGTATACTCTGAGTACTTCTGAAAATTTGCCTTCGGAGTGAGTCTGTCCTTGACAGAAACTCTATCCTTAGTTGCATTAACAGCAATAGGGGCAGTCTTGTCATCATACCGAGGGGCTCCCAAACCGGCAGTACCACTCCCGGAAGCCCTTTTATTGGAATCCCTTTTAGGGCTGTAAGAGCGGTTTCTTTTATTCCTATTCCAACCTCGGGGATTGGAATCTTTGGACAATTTTGCCATGGATTCTTCAATCACTTTGTGGCATTCCGTCTGTTGGTAGAACTCTGCCAGGGTTCCGGGCTCTTCGGTTTGTAACTCCTTCCAAAACTCGGTTCCAGGCCTAACCCCGGCTATCAGGAAATTCTTCAGGGTTTCATTAGAAGCCTTCTTTACCTTTGGCACTTGCTCATTAAATCTTTTAAAGTACTGCCTTAAAGTTTCGTGGGGTTCTTGCTTGATATTAGCCAGGGTATTCACCGGTGGGGCATAGGCCACGGTAGCCCTGAATTGAGAGATAAACTGGTCTCCCATCTTCCTCCCGGATTCGATAGACCCTTCGGCTAGCCTTTTGAACCATTGGTGGGCATTTCCACTCAGTGTGGATGCCAGTAGCCTACACCTTGCTAAGTCCTTCACTTGGTAGACGTCCATTTCTGTATTAAAACGGCTCAAGTATTCAACTGGATCTGAGTTTCCATTGAATTTCAAGTCAGTATTCATCTTAAAGAACCTTGGCAAGGCTGCCTTTTTCACTTTCACAGAAAATGGGGAACCGGCAGCGATACCGGACTTAAACTTTTTCTCCTCCTTGATCTTTTCCAAGGCCTTTTTCCAGTCAGACATCCTGGACTGTCCATTTTCACCATCTGAAAGCATGTCACTTCCAGAGTCATCATCTTCATTGGCTATCTTACTTCTTCTGGGAACCGAACTCTGATGGGAGCTGGAATCCTGGTCGGTACCCCCACCGGTTGGGACTCCGGTAGAAAGGGATTTCCTGCTTCTATGCCCAGAAGAGTGACCACTTTGCCTATAACTCCTTCTGCCATTAGATCAAGACCTCTTGGAAGTGCTTCTTGGGGGTACCGAGTGGGACCTCTCTCTGCGTTCTCGGGAACCCCGGGTTACGGAACCCCCATTGTCATCCCTTCGATCTTTGTTTCCAGTGTGAATCAACTTGTGACAAAGGTCTTTGTTAGTCAGTCTTTTGCCAACTCGGTGAAAAATGCTCAGACTTCTGGTGGGTGAACCTTCGGTACCCTAGGCTTCCGGGACATCAGATTGGTTGCCCTCACATTCTTCTTCCACAGGCTCCTCTACCTCTTCTTCAGACGGGACATGATCAGTTTTGTCCTCAATATTGTCCTCAGACTCGAAATTCAGCCTTGTCGGAGTCACATTCTTCTTTTTTGACTTCGACTTGCACTTCCTTTGCCATTTTTTCATTTTCTCGGAACTTTTTTCCAAGTGGTTAACTCTTTCATTCATCGTTTTCAGATAATCCATGATGTCTTTGTTACTAACATCATTACCACCATTTTTGTTTCGTCCATTACCATCCTGAGACGGTGTCTTATCACTATCAGAATTGTCACTCGCCATATCTCCTCCAAATGGCGATTTTTGAGGCCCCTCCTTCGGGCGCCAATTATTGTGGGAGGATTTTTGCACAACAGATTACGAGGCCTCGTGCTGGAATAGCACCAGTAAACAAGGAATCGTTCAACCACCCCGAAAGGCTCGTGGTTGAAGATCAATAGCTAGCCGCCCGGGAAGGCTCACGACTAGGGTTACCGAAGAACACGGGATGTGATTCCTCGGAAGGATCGGACTGAATCTATGGGATGAGAGCTCAAGGACCAAATGTTGGCCAGCCAAGAACCCTAATTTGACTGTGTCACACAAGAGTGCACGTGCTCTAGCTACTCAAGAAGTGTAAGTGTCGAAGAAGATCCCGTAAACTGCCTACATACCACTATTTATAGTGGATCAAGCCCGAATGTAGTTCTTGAATGATATTATTGTTTGTTTATGATGAGTTATCCTCTCTCCAGTGGGATAATGACTGTTATTTCTGATAATAATCGTGTAGGATGTGTATAATCAGGTTACCAAGCTGTGTAGGTAATGTAGGATGATTATCCTTTGTGTTTATCATGGTTTTGCATCATTTATCAAGTAAATATGACATATATCCTCATATAACTGAATGTATATCTGTTCAGGAGTGTTTTTAGATGATATAAACGTGTTCCTAAAAAGTAGGAGGCGTGCCTTATCTGATTTGGCAGCCCGATCAGGCTTCCGGCGGAAGCTGGGGATACCGCCCGGTAGCCTGGCTCCAGTAACCCCTATTATGGAAGCTACTCTGGAAGCTCTACTGGATGACTGATAATAGTTATAGGATATCCTCAAGGGGATACCTCGAGGCCCTTAGCCATGCGTTCCCGTGTTGCAGTGCACATGGTAACCCCTAGGGCTACCATAGGCCTCCGGAAACCTGACAGATTACTCATTCCCTTCATGGATCTGGACCCTAATCCTCTAGTGGGCCTAAATCTAACCCATGCAAGATTTTGGTCACAACAGAAACGTTGAATCCCTAAAGTTAATTGTTGAACCCCTAAATTTAATTAAAATTGTATTTTTAAAATTAAAAAATTTTAATTAAAAAATTGAATCCGGCGGCCTAATTTTTAAACGCTAACGCGTTTAAAAATCAGGATAAGTTAGGGTTTAGGGTCTAGGGTTTAGGGTTGTAAAGAACCCTAAACCCTAAGTTCGCATACGGTTTATTCGTCGTTCGTAATATTTCTAAAACCCAAAATGGAAACGTTGAACCCCAAAGGTTAACCGCTGAAACCCCAAGGGAATACAAAATAAAATTAAAAAAAAATTAATTTAAAAAATTAATATTTCTAAATTTCAAATGAAACCCGTTAAATCCCAAATGGAAACTATTTAACCCCAAAAGAAATATCAATAAAAATAAAAAATATTAATTTGGAAAAAAATACAAACTGTGTTTTGTACTATTTACTACAAACGCTAATTGAAAGTTGGTCACCAACACAAAACGCTGAACTAAACTTTGTTTTGGCTGGAAACGCGAAACGATTTAGCGTTTTAAAAAAAATAAAACGCTACACGATACTGTGTTTTGGAGTGATATTTGGGGCCAAGTTTTTGAGCTATGCTATTTGGGATCATTTGCTTTCAAATTGTGATATTGTGGGATATTTTCAGCAATTTGGCGTATGTTGACCACAGACCTCACCCTCATAGGAGGATTCTGGGATATTTTAGATAGAATTTGGGTAATTATTAGAACATTCAACATTACAGCATTACATATTACAGAATATAAAGTCTATAATTTTATTAATTTTAAATCTGAAACTTATTATCAATCCTATAGCAAATGATAAAAAGTTTTTTTATAAAATATAATTCAGTCGGTCAAAAATAGATATTCAGATACATGCTGATCCTTATTAGTTATTCATTCCGTCCCACTGAATTCTATACATTGAGGATGGGCTGTGGCACGCATTTTAAAGATTCTAATTAATATAGTTACATAACTTATTTTTATAATTTTTTTGTATAAAAATAGAACAATCCTATTTTTTTACAAAAAAAAAATTTAAAAATAAATTATGTAACTGTACTATTTACGCATCTTAAAATGCATGTTAGACATTCTAAAATAACGTATAAAAATGAATGGGACAGAGGGAATAGCAAATAAAGAAAAGGGAATTTTGGGTTAAGGCAAAAGGAAAAATTCAACATAGCAATTGGTTTTTAAGCATGATGAAACGAAGCACTTTTACAGAAAATAAAATTTACCAAAACATTTTTATGATTTTCATCTATTATTTAGCTTCAAAAAAATCTGATTCTGTTATATAATATTGTATGACTCTTAACTTTCCAACCTTAGCTCTTCACTATCCTTGTAACTCCTCCAACTTTTGGCTTTTCATATCATTGTAACTTATGATTTGGGAGGCTATATAAAGCCTTGCTTGTTCATTGTCTATATAGATGAATAAAATGATCATCTCCTTTCTCTCTACTATCTAGCTCTCTTAGTTGTTATATATATTATTGTACAAAACGTTATCAGCACGATATATAGAAGTGGAAAGGACAGACAGCAGTCACCTTAGTTTATTCCAAGCAGCACCGCTTATTGGCGCTTCACTGAGATTAAGGTACATGACTAACCAGAAACTTACTCTATATTTATTCTTATGATACACCTATATGTAATGCTTTGCTTGTATCACAAATACAGTTATTAACCTTATATCTGATGCCTACTGACTTTATTGGTGTTACAATTATTTGGATTCTGCATGATCTTATATAATCACTATTTACGTAAGCTTAAAAAAGTGATTATATAAATAAATAAGACATGATTTGTTCTTATTTTCTTTTTGTTAGTATGTGTTCACTGCCCTCATATATTATTTGATAATACTAAATGTTTAATCCTGTCTAGCTAGCTTGGGTTTATATAAAATTATGGTCAATTTCAAAAAATAATAATAAAATGAGGTGGCTAAGTATCATAATTAAAATGGTATATTCTGGAGCTATGTTTTTGTGTGAGGCTATGGATATTAAAAAAAATATATTGTTGACTTCCCTCATCATATTAATTTGTGGTATGCTACTTTAAATTGGTGTTGTTAAATTTGATGTGTGCCTATATGTATTTTGTAGTCTATAGACTTGGTGTTTAATCTTGCACCATAGCATATAAATGCATTTTGTTTATTTTATATGTACAATTTGCTCATTTTTCATGTTTCCTTGTATACTTGAGTATTATTTAAAAGGAAAATGAAAATATGTATTAAATAGTTTCAGGAACGTGCAAATCCTAATTGAACTCTCTCTTTCTATCATGATTTTGTGCATAGCTGCCTGTCTTTTTTGTGTTTATAAGTAAAATAATAAATATTGAAATATAGTAAGTGCACCTATTTGTTTCGAACCAATTACATCTGATTTTGTTAATGTGCATTGTCTTATTTTTGGAGTAAGATCATGTTTTGTGTTTTGATATTGTCAGTACATGCACTTATGTTGATATGTTCGCAAATATTGAGATTTTTAAATCTATATGAGTTTTTAACATGATTATTATATTATTTATATATGAACCTGTAATTGTGTATATTATTTTATGCCTTTATAGAGCTCATATGAAATTATTGTTGCAAATTGCAATATGATTGTGTTCAAAAATATATTAAGTGATGGTATGGTAGATTAATGCAATAAAAATGGTAGATTAAAATTTATTGAGACATCTTGTGATACAATCACACAAAATATATTTATTATACCATGTCGGCATACCCACATATTAAAATGTTTTACGTATTATGCATGATTTCGATAAATGATAGTTTTATACTATATAATAAATTGAAGTTCTAGTTGTGATATATGTGATACATGGTAGTAGTACAATATCATTTAATGATTTATTAACTTGAAATTAATTGATATTATATGTTACTATTTATAATGGTGAGTTGTACCAAAAATTTGAGTTCAATACCTTTTATATCAAAAAAGAAATTTGAATAATGGCAACCATGAGTTGTACAAATATGATGACACGTTTTTATGTGTTTGGTCCCATAAAATCCCTGAAGGATGTATTCATACAAATGATAATAAAATTCTTAATTTTTTGTACTGTATCCTGAAGATACAATACCTTAGAAAAGGTTATAAATTATAACAAATTGTGAATTGATGTCCTGATCTTTATGGTTAGTTAAGATATAAAATATTAGTAAAATTTTATGAAGTTCCTCAAGTAGTATCCACTCCATTTCCTGAAGTGAATGTGATGGTATTAAGAAATTAAATTTTATAAACCTTGTATTGTTATGATCTTCTAATGTGAACTCATTTAATTTTATTCTTAATATATGCATAAGAAATGTTTTCTTGTTTAAAATAAAGTTGACTTGTGTTAGTAATATAAAACAAACATGAGCCATCCAAAGGGGGAGTATTGTATATATTGGACGTCTCGTTACATTTTCTATATTAAAGGCTCTAGAAGAGCATGCATATTATTATCATGGTATTAAGTGAAAAAAAATCTAATATTATTGATATTATTATACTCTCCCAAGTGAAAGAGAATCGATTGCGGTTATGATATTTCATATTAAATAGAAAAACCGTTGAGATATGTATTAAAGTAAACCAGAAGTTTACTGAAAACTTTATAGTTGGTATGACTAAGCCATGCCGATTTTATAAAAGATGTGAATATTAATTGAAATTTTATATGGACGTTTATCGAAAAACTAAAAAAAATTCTTCTCAAAATATGTGTTAATAAGGCAAATTGATTATGAACTATATAGTTACATGTCTAGTTGTTATATACTAACAACCTGAAGTTTGTGAGTCTGACTAATCAAATCAAGAATATGTATTTGGTGAGTCTACTACTCAAGTGCTCAATGAAATTTATCGTCCATTGAAAATTATCGAATATATTGTGGCACATTTTGATTCACATCTAGCTATCTAATTATCATAATTTCTCTCCGTCTTAAACAAATTTTTGGTCAGCTCAGATTGTTCCACCACAACATTTAAATCAATGGTTAAATTGGATATACATTATACATGACTGGTTATCAGTTTGGTACCATCTATGTGTATATGTTTATGACTCGGTCTAATGAATTTGTTTTCCTAAAATCAGGGGGAGAAACTAAATAGCTGGTGATATATTAGTAAGAATGAATTATCATTATCTCTTCTTGGTCCTCATAGTAAAGAATATGAACCAAAAGTTCATAAGATAATTTATTTACATGTTTTATTATTGCCAGATATATATATATGCTGACTTGAAAGAATTATTATATTACATATACCAGCTACACATGCTCCAAATAAATATGTCCCAGAAGGACAATGGCTAAATCGAGGAGTGGATAACTTTTGAATGATCTCCAGAAGAGATTGTAGACATGACAAAAGAAAGAAAATAAAGGTACCTGAAAATTATGAGATCTCAATATATTATGTCATGTCTAGAATAAAATGGAACCATATATTCAAATCAACGTCGACGATATTTCATATGAAAATTTAACACTTGAGGTTATGGATGATAATGAGGATCAGAAAATAAATTTGCCAAAGATATAAGTAAAAGATTAAGGCAAAATCTATTACAAAAAGATAAATTATTTGGACTTGCAGTTCGCACACCAGAAGTTATGAAGGAAGCACGATATAAAAATCATTATCTCTTTAAAATAGAGAAATATCTAGAACTGCTGTGACAGCCCCAAATCCGGGGTCATGAATCCAGGCCGTCACGAACCAATTTCCACTTATTAATATTCTTCTCTTGGCAGCTGGAGTATAAATGCATAATAAAACTCACAATAGACCCCACACATAAACATTAATACACACACCAGTCATATGCTCAAAGAACAACATCTACAATATTAAAAGTTTAGATTTAAGCAGTTATTACAAACCAGGATCATACTTAGATACATTGTTGAATAATACTTCGACATGAAGCATTTCAACAATCAAAAGTTATTACACCAACTTACACACTTAATGTACATAATCTATCAATACCCAACCGTCCGATAGCTACCTCGGGAATCGTTGCCAACACTCTCTCAAAAGTTCGTCTTTTCCGTACCCTCTTGCGGGGTGTAGTGCAGAGTATCGGCATACCTAGCTGTTGTATACATAAATAGCAAGAATGAGCTAAAATAGCTCAGCAAGATAATTTCTATCAACTAGCATCAAAGGAAAATAAATCATCATATATATAGTAAACAAAACAATTTTCAGTTATTATGGAAAGGAATTTTATTTTCGTTCAAGACATATACCTTCCAATTATCCTTGTACGAAAAGAAATATATAATATTATAATCTCAGTCTCTCTTCTAATATCATATAATATCAATTCCTCTTCTTAAATAAAATAACAATCAAAATACCATCTCAGTGTACTCTTCCAAAATAATGTGAAACCTGTACAATCTTTCACGATCATCTTCTCATATCTTTCTTAGGTAACAATTATATAAATTAATATAAAATCAGTTTCTCTTCATCTGTAACAGTAATTCCATCTTCTCATATCATTTTTCTGTTTTCAGTATAGAAATCTGAAAACCATTTTCAATTCTTTCTTTCAAGTTTTGGGGATTTTCACTGTTGCCGAATACGTAAGGACGATGATCAGTCGCCCTCCGTACCCGTCCTTTTTACTACCGGTAGAAGGAATGAAGGCCACCTGCTAACATCCTCCCGGAGGAAGGCCACCTGCTAACATCCTCCCTTGGCATCTTCGTGCCGAATCATATAATGAATGCTAGACTATGTCGCACACAGCCCTGACACAGCCTCTTACGCAAGTTTGTTGCTAATCCCCCTTTTTATAAAATCATTATTCCATTTATCAACACCATTTCACATTTCCATTCCCGTATATCATTTCCATTTCCATTTATTATTACTCATATCATTTTCATTCTCGCACATCATTTCAATAAAAATCTATATATAACATAATACCTTGATTATGACTCAGACATCTCTTTTATATACAAGAAATCAATTATGCTTTTATATTCATAAAATAGTCCGTCTATTTTAAGAGTAGTAAATATTAATCAAATAATAATTATTAAACCACTAATACTCAAAAAGAATATTTTTAATATAGCATTATAAACCATATAACCCTAGATAACAACTGATACCATTCTCTTTCATATCTCTTTTACCATAGAGCATATTCGCTCCATTCATAATCATATCCACATTCATAATCCATATTCAAAAATCTCAGTAAACAGGGAATATATCCCTAATCATCTCATCATATAAGATTCATATATTATCCACCAAAACCATTTCCTTTGAACATAAACAGTATATTAAAATAAGGATAAAAGAAATCTTGCTCCCTTTAATCCATATCCATACTCATATCTTCCTTTAATTTCCAAAATCAGGAAAACAAATTCTTAACAATATAGCAATAATAGAATCACATATATATTCCATAAAATCATTTTTCTTTGAAGATAAATAATTTTTCAAAGTAGGGATAGAAGAAATCTTGCCTCGATCTCGATATCCCAAAGGTAGGGCTCGTGGTTCCTCCGAAGTTTCTATAAACACATAAAAGAATCGTCATTAGAGTATATTCCACTTAACACCTACCCTTATCTAGTAACACCCTTGTCACATACCGTATGTTTAACATGGCCTTTATGTCCCAAAGGTTCTAAGAACTCGACCATTCTTAATCTCGATTAAAGTGTTAGAAATTCACACTATTTCCTTAACAACCACTCTCGACTGCAAAAATCCTCATAATTCGAAAATTCTACAATTTGACACAAGGTCAGTTAGTAAGGGTTCTCTGATCACTCTATTATAACATCCCAAAGTTTCATAATTTTTAAAAATGTCTAGGTAGGTCGATCATAGTCTCAAAGTTTACACAATTACGGTTTCCCGGTTTTCGAACACCTTTCACTAAAACTGACTTTTCTCCTAAACCGTTCATCAGATTTTAACGTACCTTATATCAAAACGATCTACGAACTAAGATCTATCATGTCATGGTCAATTGGTAACCTAGACAGTAGGGTACCGTATGGAGACAGGGGTCCAAAACAGGGCAAATTACATCTTAACGAAAATCGGGCATTATAACGGTTATAATTTCATACTTTCCAAATTTTTCTCACCTCCAAATCCATCAGCAAACACATACATCAAACCTACACCATGTGGTCATCATACCAACCATGGATTTCCAACACAAAACACTTCCATATTTAACTCAAACCACTTACAAACACATAATCATCATAAATCATCACTTATCATAACTTAAATCACCAAGTTTTCTATAACCAAGCATATATATTCAAAGTAATACTAAAGGGTCTTGAGATTTATACCTCCTTGAAGCTTGACAACACTTAACAAGCCTTGGGTAGTCCTTAAATAACCTTATACTAGCTTGGATCAACTAAATAAATCATAAAAACAAAGTTAGAAATTCGGATTCACTGGACACCAGTTGAAAGAATCGCAAAAACGAAGGCCTTACCTACGTTTTCTGGATGAGGCTTCTAAAGGAGAGTTGTAGAGCATCTCACCAGATTTCCAACCATATAAAGAACACAAAATTCCATTGAGTAATGAAGGAGATATGGCCGTTTGAAAATCAGCCCAGAAACTGTCAATCCTCCTGGACAGTTTGGTTTCTTCAACTTGGGGGAGGTATTTGACTAGGCTACACCCCTTTGATGACTATGAAATTTTGAGCGAATCTTTCCCATGGAGTGGAGAGGTTGTGGTTTAAATTTGGTGATTTTATCATGGATAGAAATGGAGATATAAATTTTTCTTTGCATTTTGTTTCTGCTGGACAGTTTGTGGAGGATGAGAGAAATGGAGTTTGATTTCTTGTTTCTTGATCTAATCTTGCCTTAATCTTGACACATCTTGAGAATTCTAGAACTTAGTAGATTAGTGGTGAATGTTATGGAAAATCCTCATGTGAAGTTACTAATTTGCCCCTTAAACATAGTTAGTGGAAGGTGATGTCATTAGTGATGTCATTGAGGAGTATTTAGCAAGCTAGGGTTATTAACCTTAAGTAATTACTAATAACCTTTGTAAATATTAATGTGGTAAATATCCTTATTATTTACTAACCTTGGTTACTTGGTTTCCATACTCGTCTAATTGTGGTTCGTTTCAAATATATCTCATTATCCAGTGGTTTTGAAATCGTTTATAAAATCCAAATTCCCTTAGCATTCTCTTAACTTAAAAATCCCTTGGTTTAACTTAAATTCACTAATTCCTCAATATATAATTCCTTTAATATTTCTATGTTCCTTAATATCCAATAAATAGAAGTTCGTTCGAGCTCAAAATCCTCAAAATCTAAATTCAGGAATTTCTGAAATCCATCGTCATTTCGAGTCACTTATTTTCATAGTATATCACTAATATGGTTTTTGTTTGTTCATTTTCCATCTCCAATATAGAATACCTACACACCATTTCCCTAAATTCCTTAAGATCACTATTCATTTGGGCACTGTAGCCTTTCTAAAGTTAGGGTTATTACATCCTTCCCCCCCTTAAAAGGATTCCGTCCCGGAATCATGTTGAAAATACTAATGAATACTTTTCTTACTTGACAATTCCCAATTATCACACTACTTCCTTTATCCTTTAGTTCCTTCATAACATCTCTACCTTGTTCGCGCAAATACACCAACATACACTTGTTTGTCATTCATCAACATTCCATTTAGCTTATCAATAGCAGTACTTTCACTATCCTTTTCTTGCAAATCTCCTCCTGTTTCCAGTCATTCTATATTATCTCATTCCTCCTTTCTCCTTTATCTAAGGTATCGGCCACCACATTGGCCTTTCCTGAATGGTAGTGTATCTCACTTATGGTTTGGCCATATTCTGATCTCTATCATGACATAAAATATTAGTACTTCATCTTAATACATCTCGTCTCTGTAAAATCCTCCAGAAACTAGTCTTATAATGCTATTCCTTGAAACAATTGTAAGAAAATATTATTTATAATATATATTTCATGTTCGTGTCCTACAAGGTTGTGTTTTTCCCACAAAATATCCTTATTCTTTCCCACTGAATCAGCATATCTTACTTCCTGACAGATAAATTATTCTTATCTATTTTATTAACTTATTTACACCATTCATTGACCGAGTCGATCCCTAACCAAACATTTACACTTAAGAGGTTAAATTAGCGCGTACCTGCAATTTCCTCCGGATACTATATCCCATATGTCCATTGTTCAATCACTATACGCTCTTTACACCTTGTTGATCCACCTTAGTTCCTTCATGATATACTATCCATTCCACCTCTGTAATTTCCCTTTATTATTCTCATCAAAATCTTTACCTCAAGTTTTACTCATTCACACCTTTTGGATTAATCCTTTGAATACTTAACATCTTTAATCTCTCTTTGCTACTCAGGGTATTAGTCACAATATTGGCCTTCCCCACTAATAGTTATTGCACCTCGAAATCCTTCATTAATTATCCTCACTTTCTTTGTTTATCCTTATTTTAACTCTATCCTCAAAATACACCTTACTCTCAATAGTAAATCTCAATTATGCCTTAAAATTCCCTATATTCTTTTCTCTTACTAATCATCAAATATACCCATTTCTTCTCACGAATTTCCTTCCTCTCTTATATCGAAACGCTTCCAGTTCTAATTATCCCTTATTGAAATCTTCCTTGGAATCTCCAGTTCCCTTGTATAATCACGTATACTATAACCATTACTTCCATTATTCCATCCATTAAGGAAATCTTCTATATTTGAAACAATTGATAGAATTCGAGAAACTTTGAATTGAAACAGACCCAGAAACAAGCAAGTGTCCCACAACAATTTATAAGATTAAGAGTTTTAAATAACTTTTATTTGAAACAAAAGGATATTTAAGAAATCAATATGATGGAAGAACCCGTACGTAACACAAGTGAGGGCGTCCCCTCCGACTTTCAATCACACAGACAGATCGTCCTTGTGTATACATATAGGATTGTTCCTCTTAGTTGGAATAAGAAGTATAAAGAAATTTTTTTTTATCACGATGATAAATACCATCTTCCCAAAAATAATCTTAGGGAAATATTTTAACTAAAATAGATAAAATTTTGAAACACATTCCAAAGGTACCAGAAAGTTTTGAAAAGATATAGGCACTTAATGAATAATTACTCACTAGTGGAGGAAAATTTGAAACTCAATAATATAATTTAGCAGGGCTTTAGGAGCTTGAAAATAGGTACTGTTAATAGCCTCTGCCCAATTAAAAATCCCAATAATGGAAGGCTTTCCTCAAATACTATTTATATCTTAGACTGCGTACTCTCCAAAATTTCTTAAATTTGGCACTCACCATGAAGCCTCAACCTATCGTCTGCTATTCCCAATTATCTTCATTTACCTAGTCGTGACATGGCTCGATACTCTCTGCCTTTATCCATAATAGAACACAACCTTCTAATCGTAATATTGATCGTCTTGGCCTAACATTGCTCTAGTATCAAGGACCCATCAACTATACTTCTAAATTGTATAATCTAACATACCCTGTATACTCACGAGGTTATCTAACGTACACTTCTCAATACATCAAGTATCCCCTTTCTCATATCGATCCCGTGTACTATATAAACTTAACACTTTGGGCATAATAACCTTTTCATTTAAGTCAATCTCGGAATTTCTCAGTCTGTCTTGGTCCTTAAGGTATATCTTGGCTTTATCGACAAATCTCAGTTTCACCATTTCATCTCCACAATCAATTGAAACAATCAGTGTCTGTTCACCAATCCACTTTCTCTATTACCTCAAACTCCCTCATTTTCCTTTATATTTACCCTAGTATTACGTTTAGGCGGCATGATTTTGTACATAACAATATTCTCCATTATTTACCCAAATTTAGGGTACAATATACAATATTCCATATTCAATAATTATATCACCTATTAACACATTTATATATATATATATATATATATATCCCTAGCCACTCACGAACAAAACTCGACTCACTTATTTCCTCTCCCTATAATAAAACATAAACCTTTATTAGTAATAATCTATAAAATTATAATCACTACTTAGAATAAACGCTTCGTTCGATAAACCACCCTTGAACTCGATGTGAGTTCACAATTTATATTATTACTGATATATTTATTATTATCCCTATTATTCCTGAGCATTATGACTCTAAGCTCTGATACCAAACTGTGACAGCCCCAAATCCGGGGTCATGAATCCAGGCCGTCACGAACCAATTTCCACTTATTAATATTCTTCTCTTGGCAGCTGGAGTATAAATGCATAATAAAACTCACAATAGACCCCACACATAAACATTAATACACACACCAGTCATATGCTCAAAGAACAACATCTACAATATTAAAAGTTTAGATTTAAGCAGTTATTACAAACCAGGATCATACTTAGATACATTGTTGAATAATACTTCGACATGAAGCATTTCAACAATCAAAAGTTATTACACCAACTTACACACTTAATGTACATAATCTATCAATACCCAACCGTCCGATAGCTACCTCGGGAATCGTTGCCAACACTCTCTCAAAAGTTCGTCTTTTCCGTACCCTCTTGCGGGGTGTAGTGCAGAGTATCGGCATACCTAGCTGTTGTATACATAAATAGCAAGAATGAGCTAAAATAGCTCAGCAAGATAATTTCTATCAACTAGCATCAAAGGAAAATAAATCATCATATATATAGTAAACAAAACAATTTTCAGTTATTATGGAAAGGAATTTTATTTTCGTTCAAGACATATACCTTCCAATTATCCTTGTACGAAAAGAAATATATAATATTATAATCTCAGTCTCTCTTCTAATATCATATAATATCAATTCCTCTTCTTAAATAAAATAACAATCAAAATACCATCTCAGTGTACTCTTCCAAAATAATGTGAAACCTGTACAATCTTTCACGATCATCTTCTCATATCTTTCTTAGGTAACAATTATATAAATTAATATAAAATCAGTTTCTCTTCATCTGTAACAGTAATTCCATCTTCTCATATCATTTTTCTGTTTTCAGTATAGAAATCTGAAAACCATTTTCAATTCTTTCTTTCAAGTTTTGGGGATTTTCACTGTTGCCGAATACGTAAGGACGATGATCAGTCGCCCTCCGTACCCGTCCTTTTTACTACCGGTAGAAGGAATGAAGGCCACCTGCTAACATCCTCCCGGAGGAAGGCCACCTGCTAACATCCTCCCTTGGCATCTTCGTGCCGAATCATATAATGAATGCTAGACTATGTCGCACACAGCCCTGACACAGCCTCTTACGCAAGTTTGTTGCTAATCCCCCTTTTTATAAAATCATTATTCCATTTATCAACACTATTTCACATTTCCATTCCCGTATATCATTTCCATTTCCATTTATTATTACTCATATCATTTTCATTCTCGCACATCATTTCAATAAAAATCTATATATAACATAATACCTTGATTATGACTCAGACATCTCTTTTATATACAAGAAATCAATTATGCTTTTATATTCATAAAATAGTCCGTCTATTTTAAGAGTAGTAAATATTAATCAAATAATAATTATTAAACCACTAATACTCAAAAAGAATATTTTTAATATAGCATTATAAACCATATAACCCTAGATAACAACTGATACCATTCTCTTTCATATCTCTTTTACCATAGAGCATATTCGCTCCATTCATAATCATATCCACATTCATAATCCATATTCAAAAATCTCAGTAAACAGGGAATATATCCCTAATCATCTCATCATATAAGATTCATATATTATCCACCAAAACCATTTCCTTTGAACATAAACAGTATATCAAAATAAGGATAAAAGAAATCTTGCTCCCTTTAATCCATATCCATACTCATATCTTCCTTTAATTTCCAAAATCAGGAAAACAAATTCTTAACAATATAGCAATAATAGAATCACATATATATTCCATAAAATCATTTTTCTTTGAAGATAAATAATTTTTCAAAGTAGGGATAGAAGAAATCTTGCCTCGATCTCGATATCCCAAAGGTAGGGCTCGTGGTTCCTCCGAAGTTTCTATAAACACATAAAAGAATCGTCATTAGAGTATATTCCACTTAACACCTACCCTTATCTAGTAACACCCTTGTCACATACCGTATGTTTAACATGGCCTTTATGTCCCAAAGGTTCTAAGAACTCGACCATTCTTAATCTCGATTAAAGTGTTAGAAATTCACACTATTTCCTTAACAACCACTCTCGACTGCAAAAATCCTCATAATTCGAAAATTCTACAATTTGACACAAGGTCAGTTAGTAAGGGTTCTCTGATCACCCTTTTATAACATCCCAAAGTTTCATAATTTTTAAAAATGTCTAGGTAGGTCGATCATAGTCTCAAAGTTTACACAATTACGGTTTCCCGGTTTTCGAACACCTTTCACTAAAACTGACTTTTCTCCTAAACCGTTCATCAGATTTTAATGTACCTTATATCAAAACGATCTACGAACTAAGATCTATCATGTCATGGTCAATTGGTAACCTAGACAGTAGGGTACCGTATGGAGACAGGGGTCCAAAACAGGGCAAATTACATCTTAACGAAAATCGGGCATTATAACGGTTATAATTTCATACTTTCCAAATTTTTCTCACCTCCAAATCCATCAGCAAACACATACATCAAACCTACACCATGTGGTCATCATACCAACCATGGATTTCCAACACAAAACACTTCCATATTTAACTCAAACCACTTACAAACACATAATCATCATAAATCATCACTTATCATAACTTAAATCACCAAGTTTTCTATAACCAAGCATATATATGAAAATGCACACCTAGAGGGGGGTGAATAGGTGTAAATGGCTAACTATGTATAACTAAAACTGATTTTAAGAATTACCAGAAACAGCTTACTGATTTCGTTTTATGCAGAGACAAATGGTATGCTGAATGCACAGATAATCAGTACAGTAAGGTGCAGAAACAGTAAGCTAAATGCAAGCAGTAAGTAAATAACAGAAAGTAAAGAACACAGAGACTTTTAGCCAGGTTCGACCCCTAACCCCTATGGTCTACGTCCTGGTCCCTTACCAACTTGGTAAGAGAATATATTATTGATCACTGAAATAAAACCAATTACAAGATACAATAATATATCTCCCTTAATTCCCAGCTGTTGACAAATGGCGTGCTGAACTCCTGTTTCTGAACTTGCTCTCTAAGCTATACTTCCCAAGTATACTTCTCTAGCAACGTTCACCAAACCCTAGTTCCCTAGCCAAACTGTCCAACAACTAATCCTTACAAATCGAACAATACAATCGATAAATAAGAGCTCGAGAGAATGAAAGATATAGCAATGAAAAACCGAGTTGTTTGAAATCTTGTGTGCTTGAATATTTTCTCTGAAGTGTTGTTAACGAATGAACACAAGACAAAGGTTTATAAAGCCTCACACCAACGTTCAGAAAATCAATCACCAATTTATTCGAACTATTAGAATCAATTTCCAACGTTCAATTGGTTAGGGATTTTACAAACGTTCTTGTGAACGTTAGACAGAGGGTTTGGAAGAAAGAAATCGATGAAAACATAACCCTTCTGATTTGTATAGATATAAAACGTGTATAGGAGATTTTGAAGAAAGAAAATCTTTTAAATAAGGAAACTCCTATAAGTTTTATAAAATAATTCAAATAAGGATATTTGAAAAGATTTGAGCTCTAGAATATATTGTATACGTAATATATAATAAATAGTCCTCACAATATATTTCCTGAATTACATCCATGATAATTTGTCTTGAAAAGTCTTCAGAATATCTGGCAGTTTGCAAATGGCTTGCTGTTTGTGACTGTCAGTGTAGATGGCTTGCCAAACTGTCTCTGTTGTAACATCAAATGGCTTGCTGTATATATATTCTCTGTAAACTTAATATACCCTGCAAAACCAAGTTAGTACAACCATAACACAATGTTTTATATCAAACTACAAGCAAATAGCTTGCTGAATGTGATCATCAAAACCATAGGAGTATCAATCTCCCCCTTTTTGATGATTACACAATATTTAGGAGAAATAATAACTCCCCCTAAATCCCTGCATATTAGTACATTTTGATATAAAACAGATTCAAGATAAACAAGCATAATTAATCATATCCACATCGAATATCTTGACCAAACAAGCAAATAAATTCTCCTAAATTTCTCCCCCTTAATTCATCAAAAAATTCAACAAAAAACATTAGTCCAGGTCTGGAATAAGCATAGAGAAATAAAATTTGAACAGTTAAATCAAGATAGTGACATATAAACAATTCAGATACAAATGGTAAGCCAACGTTACCCATTCTGTGCTTGTCAGCTTGCTGACTACACAGTACACATGCCAAGCTCCATTCGTATGGCTGCAAATCTTTCTTCAGCCAATGGCTTTGTGAAGATATCTGCTAGTTGAACTTCAGTTGAGACAAATATCAACTCAATCTTCCCTTTTGCTGCATTATCTCTTAAGAAATGATGACGAACGTCGATATGCTTTGTTCTTGAGTGATTCACAGGATTCTTGGAGATATTGATAGCACTCGTGTTGTCACAATATATTGGAATCTTGCCACACTTGATATTAAAATCCCTTAGAGTTTGAATCATCCATAAAATTTGAGAGCAACAGCTACCAGCTGCTAGATACTCTCCTTCAGCCGTTGATAGAGCCACAGAAGCTTGCTTTTTGCTTTGCCACGAAACCAAGCTTTGTCCAAGGAATGTACAAACACCACTTGTACTCTTCCTATCAGTTTGAGACCCTGCATAATCTGCATCACTATACCCCACGAGATCAAAAGTATTTGTGATAGGATAGAACAAACCAAGATTGATAGTACCACTTAAGTATTTAAAAATTCTTTTAACTGCATTTAAGTGAGACTCTTTAGGGTTGGATTGGAACCTTGCACAAACACAAACACTATACATGATATCAGGTCTTGAGGCAGTTAAATATAATAAACTTCCAATCATACCTCTATACCTTTTGACATCCACATCCTTACCATTCTCATCTGCAAACAGCTTGCTGTTTTGAGTCATAGGAGTTGTTTTTGCTTTGACATCTTCAAAACCAAATCTTTTGAGCAGATTCTTTGTATACTTGGATTGATGCACATAAATTCCATCATTGGTTTGCTTGATTTGGAGACCCAAGAAATAATTGAGTTCCCCCATCATGCTCATGTCAAATTCATTGTACATGCATTTAGAAAACCACTCACACATAGATTCATTAGTAGCACCAAATACAATATCATCCACATATATTTGTACAACAAGAATATCTTTACCATTTTGCTTTGTAAATAATGTGGGATCGATATTACCTCGAATGAATCCATTTTTGAGAAGAAATTTACTAAGCCTCTCATACCATGCTCTAGGGGCCTGCCTTAAACCATATAATGCCTTCTTGAGCTTGTAAACATAGTCATGAAACTTCTCATGTTCGAATCCAGGAGGCTGTTTGACATAGACTTCCTCATCCAGCACGCCATTTAGAAATGCGCTTTTTACGTCCGTTTGATATAACTTGAATTTCTTGTAGCATGCATAAGCAAGAAGCATTCTGATTGATTCTAAACGAGCTACAGGTGCATATGTTTCTTCAAAATCAATTCCTTCTTGTTGATTATAGCCTTGAGCCACGAGCCTTGCCTTATTTCGAGTAACTGTTCCAAATTCATCCACTTTGTTCTTGAACACCCATTTGGTTCCTATGATAGAAGCATCTTCTGGTGGTTTTACAAGTTCCCAAACATCACATCTCTCGAATTGGTTGAGTTCCTCTTGCATTGCCATGATCCAATTTTCATCTTCTAGTGCTTCCTTGATATTTTTGGGTTCTTCTTGAGCTAAAAAGGCAGCATAAGCACAAAAGTTTGCTTTTCCTCTCCTTGTTGTGATTCCATCTGAGATATTTCCAATGACAAGTTCTGGAGGATGATTCTTTACTGTCCTTGTAGCTTTTGGTAGAGAATGTTGAGCAATTTCTTCATGTGAAGTGATTCTGACCACTTCAGCTTGCTGATTTGCATTTCCAGCTTGCTGTTTTCCATTCTCAGTAGTGTTGTTGGCTTGCTGACTTCCAGTTTCAGCAGAATTGTTGGCTTGCTGATTACCAGTAACATGAGGTTGTATGATATCATCTTTACCTGCAAATTCTTCCTCGTCTCTTGACAGATCATTGTTAGGTTCTTGAAAAGTAACATCAATAGATTCTTCAACTATATGTTTATTTAAGTTATAAACTCTATATGCTCTACTAGTTAAAGAATAGCCAAGAAAAATAGCCTCATAAGATTTAGCATCGAATTTACCATCATTATCAATTGTCTTGAGCACAAAACACTTTGAGCCAAAGATTTTGAAGTAAATAATGTTTGGCTTCTTTTTCCTCAACAATTCATACGGAGTTTTGTTCAAAATAGGCCTGATTATGACTCTGTTCAACAAATAGCACGCCGTATTCACTGCTTCTGCCCAAAAACTTCTAGGCAGCTTGCTTTCTTGCAAAAGAGTCCTTGCTGTTTCTTGCAGTGACCTGTTCTTCCTTTCTACCACTCCGTTTTGCTGTGGAGTCCTTGGTGCAGAAAATTCATGTGAAATTCCTCTTTTTTCACAATAAGCAATGAAGTCTTTGTTGAGAAATTCACCTCCTCTATCACTCCTTATACCTACAAGTCTTGTATTCAACTTGTTCTCAAGTAATTTGATTAGTTTCTCAAACTCATCAAAAGCACAATCTTTAGTACGAAGAAATAATACCCATGTAAATCTAGAATAATCATCTACAATCACAAAACCATATTGTTTACCTCCAATACTCTTGTAAGCTTCTGGACCAAATAAGTCCAAATGCAGAAGCTCTAAGGGTTTAGAAGTAGATACCATTTTCTTTGATTTGTGAGTACTTCGAAGCTGTTTTCCCAATTGGCAAGCTGAACATACTTCTGTTTTGACATACTTTAGCTTGGGCAGCCCTCTCACTAGTTTCTTGCTTGATAACTTTCTGAGCAAATCCATGTGTGCATGTCCCAATCTTCTATGCCAAATATATGGATCATTATCCATTGCAGCCAAACAGCATGCTGTTTCCTGCATATCAAAATCTAATACATATATATTTCCTTCCCTTCTAGCAACTAGGGGGAATTTGTTAGTACCAATAGTAATAATAGCTTTATCAATGCCTAATTCAACATGATGTCCATCATCGAATAATTGAGTGACACTAAGCAAATTATAAGTAAGACCTTTGACATATTGAACTTTATCAATTGAAATATTACTATTACCAATAGAACCGGTACCAAGGATTTGAAGAGTTTTGCTATTCCCAATTGTCACTCTTCCACCCTTTTTCATTTTGAGATTCATAAACTGAGATTTGTCTCCACACATATGTCTTGTGCATCCACTGTCCAAGATCCATTGCTTTGACTTGACCTTAGCAGCAAGGCACATCTACAAAACAAACAAAAATACCTCAAAGTTTTGGTACCCATATAGGTTTGGGTCCAGGTTGGTTAGTAGCAAGAATATATAAAGCATTTAAATCAGATTTCTTGATCCACATTTGGACCACTTTTGGGGACTGATCATTCTGTTGGTAAGCTGTTTGTCTCCTGCTATTTGCATTCTGGTATGCTGTTTTCTGTCTGACTGGTCCATTCTGGTATGCTGTTTTCTGTCTGACTGGTCCATTCTGGTATGCTGTTTTCGTCTTATGATATACTTGAACCACACAATTCTTTTCCAGATGTCCTTTTCCACCACATTTGTTGCATGTCTTCCAAGGCATAGCATAATTGTAGGGAATGCCATTCCTTCCATCATATTTGAGCACCTTATCCTTTTTGTTGAGATTCATGCCAACTCCTTCTCTGACTAAGGGGACCTTTGCCTTCTTCATCATTGTCTTTAAAGTGTCTTCACCTTGAACAAAAGTTTCCATGCCCTTCTTGAGATCTTTAACTTCTGTTTCTAGGAGAGTGATCACTTCAGCTTGCTGTTTGATGAGTTCAGCTTGCTGAACTCTCTTTTCAGCAGTTTTTGAGGATTCGGCTTGGCTAGATTCCTTCATTTTGTATGATTCCAATGCTTTAGCTTTAGTTTTGACATCAGACCTTAGCTCTTTGATTTCTTCAGTCAAGGTCTTGTTTCTCTTTTCAAGTAACTTGACATTAGCTTCTAAATGTCTGTTCTTAGTATTGAGTTCCTTGATCTCTGTAGCTTTACTGAATGAAGTTGAATCCCATTCTTCCATTTTTGGCAACAGATCTTTTACCATTTTGGATAAATAGGCATTCTTATCAGTCAGCTTGCTGATTTCAGCCTTTAGTGCCATGTGTTCTTCAATTGTAACACTATTTTGTTCCTGCATGGCTAGTGAATCTAACAATGTATCATCTGAAGAAATATAATCATTAAAAGAGTTTACCTCACTCTGATCTTCTTCAGAATCAGTTTCATCATACACTCCTTCTGAATTTCCTAGAATAGATTCATCTTCAATTCCAACAAGTGCTAAGTTCACCATTTCTTCACTTGAGTCATCACTGGAATCTGAATCATCATCACTCCAAGTCAGTAGAGCCTTTGATTTCTTCTTATCCTTGAAAACAGTAGGCTGTTTTGACTTCAGTTTGTAGCAGTTCCTTTTATAATGACCTGGCTTGCCACATTCGAAACAAGTTTCCTCCTTAGAGTCTTTTGAGCCTTTCTTGTTGTTGTAGTAGCCACCTCTTTCCCTTTTCATCATGTTCTTCTTTTCTATCAGCCTCTTGATCTTCTTTGAAATAAGTGCAAGTTCCTCATCAGAATCAGATTCATCATTAGAGTCAATTGGCTTGCTGTTTTTAGAATGGAGAGCCATATTCTTCATCTTTTCTGTTGGAGCTTTAACACTTGAACTTCCCACCTGATTTCCATTTATCTTGCTTTCAAATTGCTCTAGCTCAGCAAATACAGCCAAGTGATCCATAGTATCAATAAGTGGTGAGGATTCCAAGGCAGTAACTTTGGCTTCGTAGATAAATGGTACTGCACTCAATACCTTCATATTGATTTCGTCTTGTGGTATAGATTTCCCAAGCCTCTTTAGTGAATTTATAGTAACTTGAAACCGTGCTTGACTGTCCTTGATAGTTTCCCCATCATTAAGCTTGAAGTTTCCAAAGTCATTCATTAGCTTGCTAAGTTTCACCTTCTTTAGGGACTTCGAACCTTCATGATAAGTCTCCAAAGCATCCCACATTTCTTTGGCTGTTTTGAATGAAGATACTTTGTCATATTCAGCTTGATTCAAACCATTCATAAGAGAACTCCTTGCCTTTCCATTGTAGCCAATCTTGATTAATTCATCCGGGGTAAGATTATCTACATCCTTTGGCTTGCCATCCTTGTCGAGAAAGACATATGGACCTTTTTGCACAACTCTCAGAACTAATGGATCTCTGGATAAGTGAGTTTCCATGCTGCTTTTCCACCAGTGGTAGTTGTGTGTGCCATGAAGAAGTGGAGGCCTAAAATCAGATTTTCCTTCGGGATAGTTTTCAGCCATTATGATCGAATACTTTCCTGTTACAGAATTGTTAGTATACCAAATCTCTGATACCAAATGAAAATGCACACCTAGAGGGGGGTGAATAGGTGTAAATGGCTAACTATGTATAACTAAAACTGATTTTAAGAATTACCAGAAATAGCTTACTGATTTCGTTTTATGCAGAGACAAATGGTATGCTGAATGCACAGATAATCAGTACAGTAAGGTGCAGAAACAGTAAGCTAAATGCAAGCAGTAAGTAAATAACAGAAAGTAAAGAACACAGAGACTTTTAGCCAGGTTCGACCCCTAACCCCTATGGTCTACGTCCTGGTCCCTTACCAACTTGGTAAGAGAATATATTATTGATCACTGAAATAAAACCAATTACAAGATACAATAATATATCTCCCTTAATTCCCAGCTGTTGACAAATGGCGTGCTGAACTCCTGTTTCTGAACTTGCTCTCTAAGCTATACTTCCCAAGTATACTTCTCTAGCAACGTTCACCAAACCCTAGTTCCCTAGCCAAACTGTCCAACAACTAATCCTTACAAATCGAACAATACAATCGATAAATAATACAACTCAAACTATGAACTCTTTAAGATATAGCACGTATCAATATACTAAGAGCTCGAGAGAATGAAAGATATAGCAATGAAAAACCGAGTTGTTTGAAATCTTGTGTGCTTGAATATTTTCTCTGAAGTGTTGTTAACGAATGAACACAAGACAAAGGTTTATAAAGCCTCACACCAACGTTCAGAAAATCAATCACCAATTTATTCGAACTATTAGAATCAATTTCCAACGTTCAATTGGTTAGGGATTTTACAAACGTTCTTGTGAACGTTAGACAGAGGGTTTGGAAGAAAGAAATCGATGAAAACATAACCCTTCTGATTTGTATAGATATAAAACGTGTATAGGAGATTTTGAAGAAAGAAAATCTTTTAAATAAGGAAACTCCTATAAGTTTTATAAAATAATTCAAATAAGGATATTTGAAAAGATTTGAGCTCTAGAATATATTGTATACGTAATATATAATAAATAGTCCTCACAATATATTTCCTGAATTACATCCATGATAATTTGTCTTGAAAAGTCTTCAGAATATCTGGCAGTTTGCAAATGGCTTGCTGTTTGTGACTGTCAGTGCAGATGGCTTGCCAAACTGTCTCTGTTGTAACATCAAATGGCTTGATGTATATATATTCTCTGTAAACTTAATATACCCTGCAAAACCAAGTTAGTACAACCATAACACAATGTTTTATATCAAACTACAAGCAAATAGCTTGCTGAATGTGATCATCAAAAGCATAGGAGTATCAATATATTCAAAGTAATACTAAAGGGTCTTGAGATTTATACCTCCTTGAAGCTTGACAACACTTAACAAGCCTTGGGTAGTCCTTAAATAACCTTATACTAGCTTGGATCAACTAAATAAATCATAAAAACAAAGTTAGAAATTCGGATTCACTGGACACCAGTTGAAAGAATCGCAAAAACGAAGGCCTTACCTACGTTTTCTGGATGAGGCTTCTAAAGGAGAGTTGTAGAGCATCTCACCAGATTTCTAACCATATAAAGAACACAAAATTCCATTGAGTAATGAAGGAGATATGGCCGTTTGAAAATCAGCCCAGAAACTTTCAATCCTCCTGGACAGTTTGGTTTCTTCAACTTGGGGGAGGTATTTGACTAGGCTACACCCCTTTGATGACTATGAAATTTTGAGCGAATCTTTCCCATGGAGTGGAGAGGTTGTGGTTTAAATTTGGTGATTTTATCATGGATAGAAATGGAGATATAAAATTTTCTTTGCATTTTGTTTCTGCTGGACAGTTTGTGGAGGATGAGAGAAATGGAGTTTGATTTCTTGTTTCTTGATCTAATCTTGCCTTAATCTTGACACATCTTGAGAATTCTAGAACTTAGTAGATTAGTGGTGAATGTTATGGAAAATCCTCATGTGAAGTTACTAATTTGCCCCTTAAACATAGTTAGTGGAAGGTGATGTCATTAGTGATGTCATTGAGGAGTATTTAGCAAGCTAGGGTTATTAACCTTAAGTAATTACTAATAACCTTTGTAAATATTAATGTGGTAAATATCCTTATTATTTACTAACCTTGGTTACTTGGTTTCCATACTCGTCTAATTGTGGTTCGTTTCAAATATATCTCATTATCCAGTGGTTTTGAAATCGTTTATAAAATCCAAATTCCCTTAGCATTCTCTTAACTTAAAAATCCCTTGGTTTAACTTAAATTCACTAATTCCTCAATATATAATTCCTTTAATATTTCTATGTTCCTTAATATCCAATAAATAGAAGTTCGTTCGAGCTCAAAATCTAAATTCAGGAATTTCTGAAATCCATCGTCATTTCGAGTCACTTATTTTCATAGTATATCACTAATATGGTTTTTGTTTGTTCATTTTCCATCTCCAATATAGAATACCTACACACCATTTCCCTAAATTCCTTAAGATCACTATTCATTTGGGCACTGTAGCCTTTCTAAAGTTAGGGTTATTACAACTGCAATTCACACATGTACATAGAAAGTCAGTGGGGGTATGAATGAATATTTATGTGAAAGTGAAATTTACGAAAAATAAAGGTCAGTAGTTGTATAACGACCTTATATTGGTTATGAAGCGAAATAACATCTTGTGGTGGACATGATTACATAATTACCAAATAGTCTGGCAATATACGAAGGATTTGATTTTAATTTTATATGACCCACTTGACAAAATTTAAATTCAATCCCAGAATGATTAAAACTGCTAGAAGCAGAAAATTAAGTTCTTGAGAACTAACCCTGTTGAGTTGTAAAGGGTTCTGGACCAGTAGTCCAACACAAAATTATTTCGGAAATACTTCTTGTTATATTTACAAAATTATATTTTGGCATATTCCTGGAGTACACATAAGGCTATGTACGGGTATAAGAAGATATACGTGAAATGTGATGTTTGTTTAATCTTCTAATTTTTCTTTTTGAAGATAATATGATTTATGATAGGTGATAACTCATATAAATCTCTGGCCAGAGTGGATGAAAATTAGAATGTGTTTCTAATTGATATTCGAATGAGTTTCACCTCATAATCAAAATATATTAGGATTATTGAGTTTCTTTTGTAAGCTGTGAAGTTTATTATTATTTTACAATTTCCCCAAAACAATGCCTATTTTGAAAGGGAAAACTACTTTTGAGCGGAGACGAATATAATTTTTATGAGAATGCTTATAACTTACGACTTATGAAAGTCGATTGGATAAAGATCCCAGAAGGATTAAAAATACATGATCATATACTTATGTTTAATATATATATGCAAGAGATGTTAATACATTCTGAAATACATCTTCTTCCCTGAAGGAAGATGATAGTCACTGTTGTGAACACTTAAAAAGACAATTCTTGGTCTTAAGTACCACATATCATAATGCGTAAGATATTCATTTATCTTTCTAATTATACATGTTTCGATTTATTAATTAATAAATTCACTAGCGGAGTTTAAAGCAAATCGAATATGAAGACATGAGAATCTTGATGAGAAATTTTTATTTTATATCCACTAACCTATTCAAAAAAAAGGTTTATATTGATTTTTCAGGTGCAAAGTGTTTACATGATTATCATATGGTGGAGATGTTATTATTTTGGTATGCTATAAAATTAACAAATGCAGGCACTTCTTATGACTGTATCGTGATTCTGGCAACCAATGATGATGGTCATCTATGAATAGGGTTAAGATTGGAGATCTGACATTAAAGGTGATAGGACGAAGCACATTGATCCAAAGTTTTTCTTCACTCGATCATGAGCTTCAGGAAAGGGGAGAAATTGATGTTTGTCAAATTCGGTCATCAGAGATTCCAGAAGATTTGTTCACAAAAGCATTTCCTACATCATCTTTTGAGAAATTGGTAAATAAGATTGGAATGCGTAAGATTGAGATATATTGAAATGAGGGGGAGACATGATACTTCTTTTACATTACATTATGTACAACCCATGTACTCTTTTTCCTTCACTAGGATTTTTCCCACAGGGTTTTTCCTAGTAAGGTTTTAATGAGGCATGATGTTTGTGCGAGTCATCCAAGGGGGAGTGTTATATAATACTAGTCGAGTAAGCCGCGCTTCGCGGCGGCTTTATAACATTTTTTTAAAAAAATTTAAATAAAAATTATTTAGGAAAAAATCGACAAAAATATATAGAGAATAATATCAATATAGATTGGTGAACAAAATATTGTATAAAATAAATATATATAGATTTTTCTATACCAATTTTGTCTCACGATTTTTTAGGCCGACACCCGTTGTATGTATAATAAAAAACGTACACACTAATAAAAATTTTAATACCAAAATTCTCTTTGCCTTTGATTTCGATTTGCACGTCGGTGATATTTTCATAGGATTCAATTAGAATTGGAAGATATTGTTGTAAAAAAAAAGTTAGAACTTCCTTTTTATATACTAACTATAATATAATTTAGAGGTGAGACTTATTTTTAATAACATCAATATTTTCCTTGATGCATATTTTAGTTTGAAAATTGAGATAAATTAGGAAATTAAATAAATAGCGTTCTAGTTTTTGAAAAATGTACAAAAATATATGTATAATATCAATATAGATTGGTGAACATGTATAAATTAAATATACATGATAATAAGATAAATTATTAATATATTTTTATGTACCTATTTTGTCTAACTATTTATTAGGTCGATACCCGTTGTATATATTATAAAAATATTAAACGTATACAATAATAAATTTTAAATACTAAAATCCTCTTTGACATTGATTTCGGTTTGCACGGTGAGATTTTCTTATGATTCTAATATTCTATTAGAATTGGGAGATTTTGTTTTTTTATAAGTTGATAAAAGAAAGTTATTAAGAATAATAAATTTATTAATTATTTCATTTAGATAAAAAAATAACATCTTCTTAATTAAAACCTATTTTAGTAATATTATACTAAAATAATATTATCTTATAATTGTAATTATCTTATAATTACAATTTATCTTATAATGAAAAGGTAATTTATCTTAGAATAATGAAAAGTGTTATGTTAATACGAATTGTAATTATCTTATAATTTTAAGTTTTATTATCACATTTTAATTTAATATTATAGAAAGACTTTTTTTAATTTAATTTAAAATATTAGGGTTTGATTTGGTTTGGTTTCTTTGAAATAATGCAAAATTGATATTAATTGTAAAAATGATTGTTTTACATGTAATTTAAAGTAAAATCGCTTCTCCTGATATCACTTTCCAATTACTGACAATTTCCATTACAAAATCGATGATGTTTCTGTAAATATAAAAAGAATTTTATTTACACAAAATTATCATTAAGTTCTTCAATTTGAAAATTCCTTCGGTCGAGCACTCTTCGGGCAAAATCAATCCAAAAACCATATTTTCCTTATAAAAATATAACAAAATCTATATCCCATAACAAATAAAAATAAAAAAAAGTTATAAAATAAACTAATTTTTTTAATTTTTAATTTTCCATTTCTAAAAATAATAATATTTAAAAAAAATGCTAGATATCCCAAATTAATATCCAAATATTTCTCAAATATCAAATATATTATTTTAATTAAACCTCTAGAAAGTTGATAGACACAATATAAAATAAGGTAAAAAGCAAAGGCCAATTGGCAAAGCTAAACACAAAAGGGACCAAAACGAAGTCTTTCAAACCACTTCAAAACAAAATGAAAAAGAAAAATAAAAAAACAAACACGGTGATGAGAATCGATGGTTGATGGCTCTGGGGCCCGAAAGTTAGGAGAGCATTGGCTCCATTCACTGACACTAATTTAAATGAATACAAAGATATCATGTCACGGTCCCATCGTTTATTTTTACAAGTGATGAAAATAATGTTAATTTAGAATATACTGCAGGAGCTGGGGATTGATATGGGGTCTTGAGATGCACCAACTGGCGCCAGGTTTTTAGGAATTGTCGCATAAGATGTAAAGAAATTAGGCTTAAAGAGATTGTAAGCCACCACGCCACCACGTCAATGCTCTAGTCTTCTGCTTTTATTATATATATAGATTGTATGACTCTTAACTTTCCAATCTTAGCTCTTCACTATCCTTGTAACTCCTCCAACTTTTGGCTTTTCTTATCATTGTAACTTATGATTTGGGAGGCTATATAAAGCCTTGCTTGTTCATTGTCTATATAGATGAATAAAATGATCATCTCCTTTCTCTCTACTATCTAGCTCTCTTAGTTGTTATATATATTATTGTACAACAGATTCTAAGTTTTTTGATTAATTGATTTGTGCAAATTAGTTAATAATATTTTGTGGTTGTTTGATTTAAAAAAATATGATATATTATGATCCAAATTTTGTAAAGAAAAGAATTTATTTCAAAGAATAAATATTTTAAATTAAATATTTTCTATTGTTTCATTATATTTCATGATATTTAAATGCCGAGTTCCTTATTTTATTATTACTAGCTTATAGCCCGTGCAAAGCACGGGTTACTTTTAATTTTTTTTTTTAATTTAGTTAGAGTTTAGTATATATAATAATTTAAACATTACTTTTAATATGTTGGGAGAATTCAAATTTTAGACATTTATATGTAAATAATTTTTAGTATTAAATTTAAATTAATATGCTATTGGTGGGAATCGAACCTTGAACCTTTCTATTAATACCTTATATATAATAAGCATAAGAGAGATCTTATCCAAATTTTTGGTCGTCGTCATTGTACTACCAAAAGCATATGATCCGTTGGATTAAAAAATTGGATTAAAAGTCATCCGTTGGATTATAAATTATATTCTTATATATTTATTTATAATTTTCACTTTGTTAATTTACTATAATACCCTTTCTTCATCGATTTGTTTTTTTTCTTCATCATTAGAACTAAATTTAATTTAAAAATCTATACTATCATATAAAAGCCGAAACATTAAAAGTTTGGTTGGTCAGTACCTGTTGATTTTACTTATTTACCCTTAACTAATAAAACATGTTATTTTACTTAATTATCCTTACTTAATTATTATTTATAATAATATAATAAATAGTTATTAGCCGATTGCCTTTTTAACATTTACTTTTAATTGAAGAAATAACCTTTTATAAACACCTAAAATTGTACAATATCTTACTAGCGCTAATATTTATTTTCTAACTAAATCATGTTACCTTTAAATTTAAAACTAATCTTGCAATAACTAATATAAACCCAAAAATATCACACCGCATCTTACATTCATTAATAAAATATAATAAAAATCTGTATACATTGCTAATAATAAGAAAACATGAGGATAATCCTTGAACATGAGTATATTAAATTATATTAAAAGTAAAAAAATTATTGAAAATAATGATTATATAAATCCTAATTATATTATTAAATATTGTGTTTTTACCTAAAAAGGAAAATTAATTAGTTAGTGAAAAATAGAAAAGGTAATATGTTACGCTAATATTTGTTTTCTAACTAAAACATGTTACCTTTAAATTTAAAACTAATCTTGCAATAACTAATATAAACCCAAAAATATCACACCGCATCTTACAGTCATTAATAAAATATAATAAAAATCTATATACATTGCTAATAATAAGAAAACATGAGGATAATACTTGAACATGAGTATATTAAATTATATTAAAAGTAAAAAAATTATTGAAAATAATGATTATATAAAACCTAATTATATTATTAAATAAAATTTAAAACATAACAAAAGAAAGGTACTTGATATTACTTATTTACCCTTAACTAATAAAACATGTTATTTTACTTAATTATTATTTATAATAATATAATAAATAATTATTAGCCGATTGCCTTTTTAACATTTACTTTTAATAGAAATTACATTTTATCAACACCTAAAATTGTACCATATCTTACAAACGTTAATATTTGTTTTCTAACAAAAACATGTTACCTTTAAATTTAAAACTAATCTTGCAATCACTAATATAAACCAAAAAATATCACACTGCATCTTACAATCATTAATAGAATATAATAAAAATCTATATACATTGTTAATAATAAGAAAACATGAGGATAATCCTTGAACATGAGTATATTAAATTATATTAAAAGTAAAAACATTATTGAAAATAATGATTATATAAAACCTAATTATATTATTAAATAAAATTTATAACATATCAAAAGAAAGGTACATGTTGATTTTACTTATTTACCCTTAACTAATAAAACATGTTATTTTATATAATTATCCTTACTTAATTATTAATTATTATAATATAACAAATACTCCCTCCGGTCCATTATATAAGGCATTTGACTTTTGTGCACGTAATTTTAAGTGTTTTGATCACATAGTAAAAATTATGATTTTTTAAATTTTCTTTTTCCAAATAAAAATAGAGTATTAATATTTTTATTCAAAAAAAGAAAATTTTAAAAATAATAATTTTTACCATGTGGTCAAAACACTTAAAATTACGTGCACAAAAGTCAAATGCCTTATATAATGGACCGGAGGGAGTAGTTATTAGCTGATTGCCTTTTTAACATTTATTTTTAATAGAAATTACCTTTTATAAACAGCTAAAATTGTACCATATCTTATAAACGTTAATATTTGTTGTTAACTCGAATAACTTGTAAAGGGGGGGGGGGTTGAATACAAGTTATATAATCGTGTCTGATTTTTGCTTGATTATATGAACAAGAATAAACGAATGAATCAAACTCTGTTTGTATTAATAAGATCAAATACAAACTCTACCAAAGGTGTACAAAACCTTTAGCAGCTGCTGACAATACAAATCTCTCTCTCTGTTTGTTTCGAACTCTCGAATACAAACCTTATACAGAGCTACGCACACTTGCTTAACACACTTGTTCGACTCTTTTTACAATGATATAGAGAGAGTATTTATAATGCTACCTATCAACTAATAACAGAAAGATATAATCTATACATGACAATGTTCTACCTTCTAGTCGATAGTTTCCATCAATAGAAAACTCTTTCCTTCATAATATCTTCTTGCTTGTTCTTCAAACAACGATCCTATTTTATAGCACTTGCCATTTTCTGTAGCATCCATAATGACATCATCAGTAACAAAACTGATATCAGGATCTGCACACTGCATCAGTATCTGATCAACCATCAGTATTAGACCATCATCAGGATTTGCCATCTGTTCCTGACATGTAGTCTCCGATACACTGTTCATTCCTGACTAAACTATACAGATAACTGTCTTACACATAAATCCTATATACAGTGCTAAATCCTTTATAAGATCAGGATTACAAGAAATATAATGTGTAAATTCTATTCTTAACATCACAACTTATGAATTATTCCTAACAATCTCCCCCTATTTATGCTTTAAAATCTGAAGCATAAATCTAAGTTGTGGATGTCAAAACATATAACAATACAACCAGAATAGAATTTATGAATGTAGAATTATGAAGTTAAGTACCTCCTTCTCAGATGTAGACATTTATCTAGTACTTAGAAGTAAGAATTTTAACTATTAATGCTGCTCTTTCTTTACCACTTCCTAGCTGAGATTCACCACTGTCACTCCTGGTTCTTCTTTTTACTACCCTTTGTCTGCTCTTTATCTCCCCCAGCTTTATCATCCTCAGTCTGGTGGTGTTGTTGTTGTCTTTGAATTGTCTTTATCTCCCCCTTTTTGACATCAGCAACATTAATTCCAAGAGATTCAGAAACAGAACAAATGAGATTCATAAGAACTGCTTGATTTTCCATAATTATGACTTGGTTATCTTCAAGTGATTGAAGTCTTGTTTGAATAGCAATTTGAGAATTCTGAATATCTTTCAAAACATCAGAATGAACTTCAATGTTGGAAGTGCTTCTAGTATCTTCAGTATCAGAATCAGAAAGAACTGTATCTTCAAGTCTTGTAGAAGAAGTTGCTTGAATTGTATGATATTCAAGTAATAAAACCTGATTAGAAGTATCAACATCTTCATCTTTCTGATCTGGAACTGAAACATGATCATCATCTCCTTCACCAGTATTCTTTGTACTAACATCTTCAAATCCTGACTCCTCTTTAGAGTGATTAGAGACTGTAGATGTCTCAATTCGAGCTGATATTGGAAGTACATACAAAGGAACACTAGGATCATTAGGATCTTCATCTGGTACATATGTATCAAGAGATTGCTTTATTCTGGCACCTCTTCTGTTAATGATTCCTGCAAGCCTCTCCTTTTGCTTCTGAGCTTTAACTTCTGGCTTTGCATTGTGATGTGCTAGGTCATTCTTCTGATACATTTTGATGAATGAATAAGTACCAGCATCCATATCCAAATTTTCAGACCAAGATTCAGGAAAAACCTGATCCCAGAAATCAAATGATGGTTTCCTAATTTTCTCTCCCTGACTATGGAGTTGATCATCCATACCCTCATTCTCACTTTGACTTACTAAAGTCAACACTCTTTCTACCTCACATTTTGCCTGGTCAGGAGCCAGCCGCTCAAATTGTGGATCTAAGTCCATCTTTTCAAGTGTATCACTCAAATTTAGATAAGTGCTCTCATGACCTACAGAAAAATAGGGTTTAGAAAGAGTTTTTATACCTGAACTCACATGGAGAGAGGGTTCCTCATATGGCATGTGGCTTGAGGTTTTCTCCAAGGAGTGAGCTGCTATAGTCTCTGAACCCTTACAATCATCTTCTTTCCTTTCAGAAACTACAGGCTCCAGTATACCACTTTCAAGTTCTTTACTAGACTCTGATGTCTTCAGTAATACTTCATTAGACACCATAGTTAGTACATCACCGTCTTTAAGTGTTGTTTGTTGAGACACACCCTCAAGGTGGTTAGACTCTGACTGAACAAAATTTGTTTGATCTTCAGAAAAATCAACCAAAGTCATTCCTCTCATATCATAGGGTATCTCACTTGCATTCTCAGTCATCACAGAAGACCTTTCAACATCAGCTATCACAGCTCCTGAGTCATCCTTCCTCTGACTAGATGGTTCTTGTGTTGCAGTGACTGTGATCTGATCTTTCCTACTATTCACCACTGGTGCAATAGTATCTTCTGTTGACTGCTTTCCTCTATCTACTTCCTCCTGTTGTTCACCTTGAGCTAAAGCATCTTCAATAATGACATCCTTGTCAAATAAATATGCATGAAGTGATTGAAGTGCAACATTCTTTGAGAGTCCAAATTTCTTGACTAATTGTCTTCTGACAGATACATAGAAATACATCTTCATTAAGTCAAGTCTTTGATGCAGAAGTCCATATTCATCTGTAAATAAAAGTTTTGGTACTCTTTCAACCAGAAAATCTAGAACAGGCCTTGACAACTTCACTTTGAGAGAAATTAGTCCCATAGCCAGTCTGTATGATAATGTAGTTTCCCATGAAGAATCAATATCCAGATCTCTCTTGTCAAATACTGACATAGATGTAGCTTGATTTGTAGAAACCTGCATGATATTAGTTGGACTAGACTCTGTGTGTGTAGGTGACAATTGAATCTTTCTCCTTGTTCTCCTGATATAGTGAGTAAAAGATTTATCCTGAGAAGACTCAAGAGGTGTAGACACAGAAGTGATCTTGGGATGAGATCTTTGTTCAATAGACACAGTCTTTTGAGAGACAGTATCCAGTAACTGTTTTCCCTTTTTAAGAACTACAGCCTTTTGAGAGACTGCAGCCTGGCTGTGACTAGGTTTTTCATCTCTTTGTGCTAACAAAGAAAGTTGAATTGCAGCCTTCAATTCTGCTCTCTCAGCAAGAGTTAAATCATCATCTTCACTAGAATTACTACTACTACTTGACACAACAAATCTTCTCTTCCTTACAACTGATGTCTTTTGAGAAACACCAGAGGTTGGTTTCTTTGAAACAATAGGTTGTGGATCAAAATTTGGTTCTTGAATTATTTCAGAGACTATAATGTTTTGGGCTACTTGGGTAGACACAGGTGGGTTCTCCTCCATTTGAGATTCCTGAGCCATTTCACCACAAAAGAAAGAAGAATTGTAGAGAGTAGGAAGATGAGTTTTAAGAATTACCTGAACATGATGTGGATAATGAATTGCAGGTATTTCATCTAGATTCTTTTCATTGTCCTTCTTTGTAATATCAGAGAAAATTCTCTTTTGTTGTTCATAAGAAGAAACACAATGTTCCCTACCAAATCTAGCTTCAACATCAGGAATGAAATGGTTAACAAACATTTGCATAAATCTATGATAATAAACCATTTTCCTGTTTTGATCTCTTGACCCAAGTTTGATACTCATCTGACTTAAGATAATATGACCAATGTTAATTACTCTGTCATAAAGCAAACTATAACCAATATGTGATGTAACAGAAGTAATTTGCTGAAAAGAACTACATTTGCCAGTAAAACATTTAGCAATTTGATCAAAGTAAAAAGACCATTCCTTTCTAAGAAAAGACCTATTCAACAGGCTCATGTTATCTAGAGATCCACTATAACCTAATTCAGACAACATAGTTCTTATATTATCATCAGATGGTACATTCTCATAACTATCAGTAACAGGTAAGCAAAGTACTGAATTAACAACAGATTCAGTAATGTCAAATGAATCTTGTCCTAAATGTAGAACAATCTTACCTGATTGACTCTGAGTAGAATTAATTACCTCAGCATTCTCCCAAGCTTGTGAAACAGCTTCTTGATTAATTTGTGGAGATGCTGTCAATGCATAACTTAATGGTCCATACGCCAGAAAGTCCATGATTGGATGAAAATCAGATGACACTCCTTCCTTGTTGGTGATAGCTGCAACATGATTGTTTGTCATAAAATCAAAGTCACCAAACTTGAAGGCTACTGATTTAGGTAATCTTCTCTGAGCTGCCATTTTTGATCTGAAAAGAACTTGAAAAATTCTTGAAATGGATTAGTGATTTTGAAAACTCAAGAGTGTTTTTGCTTTAGAGAATGTGAAATTAGAGAAAGCAATTACACGATTAGAGTTTCAAAACAAATATATTTCACAAATCTTTCAGACCACTATCCCACGTTGACACGTAGATTGACAGGTGTCAGTCCCTGAAAAATGCGGTTACCCACGATTTTTGGAAAATAAAATCCAAAATTGATTTTCATGAAATAAATCAGGGTATAAATAATCAATACTGATCAACTTCCTTTTCCTGTTGACCTCTCATAAAAATAATCACAAAACATAATGCGATAATAATTCTCAAATCCTGATGGTCACACATGAAATCCTGATCAATATCATCAGAGACTTAATATGGAGTTTCCACGTGGCATTTTTCTTTTATCTGAAAAAGAAATAAACAAATAATCTGAACAGAAAATCAATTGGTTAGATATATTCAATATTTCTTGAAAACAAGAAACACAGTCACATGCAATAATTAGCATTTGACTTCATTAAAACTTCCAAGTGACTGTTCAGCTTCTCACGTCTTTCTTTAAAAGAACCAGACGCCTTATGCCATTCTCCATAATCCTTTCAATTTCTTTTCTTCTCAACAATGCTTCTCAAACCAAAATTCCCTTCAAACCCATTTTTCAGATTTTTCTCGATCGATGAACATCCTGTTCTTGATCATCTCTTTGAACAGACAACTCTTCTCATCGAACTAATCATGAATGGATTGGTTTTGGAAAATATCCAGAGGTTTCTCCTAGAACATCCATCTATTGGATACAATCTTCCCCTAACCTCCTCAAAACTTGAGGATGAAGAATTTGGCCGAGAGTCTGAGGTTGATCTTGATGGGGATGCTATACACTTAAGTTAGCTGCTCTCATTCAAGTCGCCCAGACAAGGAATCCAAGAGCAAATGAGGCTGTTCATTCCTTGATGAATTTCTTGAGATGCTCCTTGTCCTGTACCTCAGAGTTCATATCAATAGACAAGTATAGAATTATCAGTAGAAATTTAGACAAAAAGAAGTTGTATTTCATTTCCATGTAATGATTTCTATTAATGAAAATACAGTTTCTTGTTATCTGCTTGTCTTTTGATTATTGAATGATGTATAAATTATCAGTATGCAAATATTAAAACTTGCTGGCATAGACTTAACTCATCACAAAATCAGATTACTACACAAATTAAACATCAGGATCTGAAACAATTTTCATAATCCTGATACTGACACAATACTGATGACGTCAGCATCCTGATGACAAATCTAATCCTGATGATTATTAACAAGTCTATCATACTGAAATTTATCAAGGCAATGTGTTATAGCTCAAGGATTTAACTATCAATTATAGATCCTGACAGGAATATCAAGTCTATAAGCTAAGAACAACATACCTTGCTACTTTTGCAGATGTTAAAGATCTAAAAATTTAACATTCCTAACACACTTACTATTCTACTGAATGTAGTCTCATCAAGTGGTTTAGTTAGAATATCTGCAAGCTGTTTGTCAGTAGGAACAAAATGAAGTTCCACAGTACCATTCTCAATATGTTCTCTAATAAAATGATACCTGACATCAATGTGCTTAGTCCTTGAATGTTGAACTGGATTTTCTGCAATTTTAATAGCACTAGTATTATCACAAAACATAGGAATATTACTAAGTGTCATACCATAATCCATCAACTGATTTCTTATCCAAAGGAGCTGTGCACAACAACTGCCTGCTGCTATGTACTCAGCTTCTGCAGTTGAGGTTGAAACAGATTGTTGCTTCTTGCTTGCCCAAGAAATCAATCTATTTCCCAAGAATTGACATGTACCTGTAGTGCTTTTCCTGTCTATCTTACACCATGCATAATCAGAGTCTGAATAGCCAATTAGAAAGAAATCAGATTCTCTAGGATACCACAAACCAAGATTTGGAGTTCCTTTGAGATATCTAAAAATTCTCTTCACAGCAATTAAATGAGATTCCTTAGGATCACTTTGGAATCTAGCACATAAACAGGTAGAAAACATTATATCTGGCCTACTTGCAGTTAGATATAACAATGAGCCTATCATGCCTCTATAACTAGTATTATCCACACTCTTTCCTTTAGGATCAGAGTCTAGTTTAGTGGCTGTTGCCATGGGTGTTTTTGCAACTGCACAGTCTTGAAAGTCAAACCTTTTTAAAAGATCTTTGATATACTTTGACTGATTAATGAAAATACCAGTCTCAGTCTGTTTGACCTGCAAGCCTAAGAAATAATTTAATTCACCCATCATGCTCATCTGATACTTAGACTGCATAAGCTTGCTAAACTTAGCACACAACTTTTCATTAGCAGAACCAAAAATAATATCATCAACATAAACTTGAACTAAAAGCAATTCACCTTTTATCTTTCTAAAAAATAGAGTTTTGTCAATTGTACCTCTTGTGAAGCCATTTTCAAGAAGAAATTTAGACAAAGTCTCATACCATGCTCTTGGTGCCTGCTTTAGTCCATAGAGTGCCTTGTCAAGTTTGTAGACATGATTTGGAAACTTTGGATCAACAAATCCAGGTGGCTGTTCCACATACACTTCCTCATCAAGTTTGCCATTTAGAAAAGCACTCTTTACATCCATCTGGTATACCTTGAATTTTGAATGAGCTGCAAATGCAAGAAACATTCTGATTGCTTCCAATCTTGCTACAGGTGCAAAGGTCTCATCATAATCAATGCCTTCTTCCTGAGAATAACCCTTGGCCACCAGTCTTGCTTTGTTTCTTACAATCATACCAGATTCATCTAGCTTGTTTCTGAAAACCCATCTTGCACCAACAATAGATCTATCTTTAGGTCTTGGTACTAGTTTCCAGACTTTGTTTCTCTCAAACTCATTTAACTCCTCCTGCATTGCAATTACCCAATCAGGATCCTGTAAGCTTCTTCAACCTTCTTAGGTTCATTCTTTGAGAGAAAGCAACTATACAAGCATTCATTTTGAATTGATCTTCTAGTTCGAACACCACTATTTGGATCACCAATTATCAAATCTTCAGTATGATCCTTTGTCCATTTTCTAACAGGTGGTAGATTAACTCTGCTAGTCTCTCCCCCTAAGTTAGTGGTATCTCTTGTAGAAGAATTCTCTCTACCTTCAAAAACTCTCCTTTGATCAGTAGAATCAGTAGATTCCATATAGCTGCTAGTTACTGATCTTTCCTGCAGTAGACTCCGAAAGGTCAGTTCCTGATGGAGTAGACTCTGAAACGTCAATTCCTGATGGAATAGACTCTGAAAGACTAGTCTGCTCCTGATGATCACTGTGTTCTCTTTGATTTATTTGTTCTCCCTCAACAGTAGCATTCCTTTGAGAAACAATAGAAATTCCTTCTGGAGAACCTTCATCATCACTGGAGAGTATCTCAGAAATCTTCAGATTTTCAAATTCCAATTTGTCATGGCTTTCATTAGTTTGCAAAATTCCAAATTTCTTATCATCAAATGCAACATGAATTGATTCCATAACAATGTGAGTTCTGAGATTATAAACTTTGAAGGCCTTAGATGTTGAATATCCTAGAAAAATTGCTTCATTCGATTTGGCTTCAAATTTTCCAAGATGTTCTGGATGAATTTTTAGGACATAGCATTTGCATCCAAAGACGTGAAAGTATTTCACACTTGGTTTCTTTCCTTTAATCATCTCATAGGGAGTTTTTCCATGACTATTTACCAAGGTACAATTTTGAGTGAAACATGCAGTGTTAATAGCTTCTGCCCAAAAGTAGGTTGGAAGTTTTGCATCTGCAAGCATGGTTCTTGCTGCCTCTATGAGAGTCCTGTTCTTTCTTTCCACTACACCATTCTGCTGAGGTGTACCAGGTGCAGAAAACTGTTGAGTAATTCCATTGTCTGCACAAAACCCCTCCATTGTAGAATTCTTGAATTCTGTACCATTGTCACTTCTAAGTACCTTGACTTTGTACTCAGAGTTATTATGAATATTCTTGATAAGTTCAATGATTTGCTGAGGAGCTTCATCCTTCTTGTGTAGAAAGAACACCCATGTGAACCTTGTGAAATCATCCACCATAACTAGAGCATATCTTTTCTTGCTGATAGACATAATGTTTACTGGACCAAACAGATCAAGATGTAGCATGTGAAATGGTTCAGTAATCGAATTTTCAGTCTTGCTCTTGAAAGTGGTTCTTCTTTGCTTTCCAAGCTGACATGCATCACAAAGTCCATCTTGCACAAAATTTGCCTGTGGTAGGCCTCTCACCAAATTGTGCTTAACAAGTTGATTAAGCTTCTTGAAATTAAGATGTGAGAGCTTCTTGTGCCAATTCCAGCTTTCATCACTTGTTGCTTTACTGTAGAGACATCTAACAATTCCTTTAGATGTATCACTTAAGCTGGCTTCATATATGTTACCATATCTTTGACCAGTTAGAACAATGTCTCCATTCTGCATATTCAAGATTTTGCATCCTTCTCTGTCAAAGATTGATTTGTAACCTTTATCACCCAGTTGACTTATGCTTAAAAGAGTATGTTTCAAGCCTTCAACCAGTGCTACATTTTCTATGATGACATTCCCAAAAACAATTGAGCCATATCCCAGAGTTTCTCCTTTGTTGCCATCTCCAATAGATATTACTGGGCCAGCTTTCCTCTCAAACTTTGTAAGCAGGGACTTCTTTCCAGTCATATGTCCAGAGCATCCACTGTCCAAGATAATTGAATGCTTCTTTCCTGTGCCCTTAACAGAGGATGGAGAAGTTTTCTTTGGAGATCCAGGTTTGTCTGAACTATTGGCCATCAATGCAATATTGTCATAATCCAATTCATCTTCAGAGTCACTGGAAACAGCCCAATCCTTCTGTGTGACCATAAGTGCATTACCCTTTCCTGAATTCCTAGGCTTCTTACACTCACTAGCAAAGTGTCCAAGCTCGCTGCAGTTAAAGCACTTGATCTTGGCCTTATCAAGCTTGACAATTGTACTTTTGCTTTTGTCACTCTTCTTCTCCTCCTTCTTTTGAAAAGGTCCTTTGCTAAATCTTCTCCTGTTGAATCTTCCTTTCTTGAAAGCTTTAGCAAACATAGCAAAGAGTTCCTGCATCTCAGATTCAGAATCATTGTTGTCAGAGTCTATATCAGTAGTCTCTGACTCAGAACTTTCTTTGCTTTTCTTCTTCCTTGAATTCTTTACAGCAATCTCTTCATGCTGTTCTTCAGAAAGCATCTTAACTTCAGATTGAGCAGTAAGTGCAATAGTCTTCATCTTTCCTTCACTCCTGCTCTTCTTCTGCTGCTTGTCAAGTTCATAAGCTCTCAATTTTCCATATACTACCTCTAATGAAATCTCATCCAAATCATTAGCTTCCTCAATCGCAGATATCTTCTCATTGTAGAAATCAGGCAAAGCTTTCATGAACTTTGTATTCATATCCTCCAAGTCATAATATTTACCATGCATGGCCATCTCATTGATGAGTTTTGTAAACCTATCAAAGGTATCAGTAAGTGACTCACCAGACTTGGATTCAAAGTACTCATACTGTTGTATAAGTAATGTTCTCATATTCTTCCTGACAGGCTTAGTTCCTTCACAGTGAACCTTAAGATTGTCCCATATATCCTTAGCAGTTTTACAAGAGAGAACATAGTTAGTGAGAACAGAATCAAGACTATTGAATAATATGTTTCTCACTTTAGCATCTTTAAGAACATTCTCCTTATCCTTATCTGACCATTCAGATTTTGGCTTCTCTGCTGTATGTTCTGGAACAACCACACCATTAACAGTTGCTTGTCCAACGACCTTTGTTGGAACAAAAGGTCCATCTCTGATTCTGTCAAGATAATCAGGATCTGTTCCTTCCAGATGATGCAACATCTTTACTTCCCATAGAGTATATTCGTTTCTCTTGAGCATAGGAATTTTAGTATTCCCATCCTTGTAACCAGACATGATTGCAGATCTTTATGATTATTCGAAATCAACCTGCTCTGATACCAATTGTTAACTCGAATAACTTGTAGAAGGGGGGGGGGTTGAATACAAGTTATATAATCGTGTCTGATTTTTGCTTGATTATATGAACAAGAATAAACGAATGAATCAAACTCTGTTTGTATTAATAAGATCAAATACAAACTCTACCAAAGGTGTACAAAACCTTTAGCAGCTGCTGACAATACAAATCTCTCTCTCTGTTTGTTTCGAACTCTCGAATACAAACCTTATACAGAGCTACGCACACTTGCTTAACACACTTGTTCGACTCTTTTTACAATGATATAGAGAGAGTATTTATAATGCTACCTATCAACTAATAACAGAAAGATATAATCTATACATGACAATGTTCTGCCTTCTAGTCGATAGTTTCCATCAATAGAAAACTCTTTCCTTCATAATATCTTCTTGCTTGTTCTTCAAACAACGATCCTATTTTATAGCACTTGCCATTTTCTGTAGCATCCATAATGACATCATCAGTAACAAAACTGATATCAGGATCTGCACACTGCATCAGTATCTGATCAACCATCAGTATTAGACCATCATCAGGATTTGCCCTCTGTTCCTGACATGTAGTTTCCGATACACTGTTCATTCCTGACTAAACTATACAGATAACTGTCTTACACATAAATCCTATATACAGTGCTAAATCCTTTATAAGATCAGGATTACAAGAAATATAATGTGTAAATTCTATTCTTAACATCACAACTTATGAATTATTCCTAACATTTGTTTTCTAACTAAAACCTGTTACCTTTAAATTTAAAACTAATCTTGCAATCACTAATATATACCAAAAAATATCACACTGCATCTTACAATCATTAATAAAATATAATAAAAATCTATATACATCTATACTAATATATAATAAGCAAACAGGGATGTAATTTGGTTGTTTGGTTCAACCATTTAAAACAATAATGACCGTTATATATTGAGTAGATAGATGATAACCGTTAGATCTAATAATAAGGAATATTCTATATTTAAATCCCGGTTCGAATCCCGTCAACAACAAATTTAAATTAAGATTTTATATTATTAGTTCTAAACAATACATGTGATTTATTAAATAATTTTAAAAAGTTAAATTAATTCCATAATAAACTATAAAACTCTATTTTGTTTAATCATATAATTTTAAAAAAATTTAAAAGTAATCCGTGCTTTGCACGGGCTATAAGCTAGTATAATATAATCTAGTATTAATTTTATATTAAAATGTTGTTAGCGGTATTCGAACCTTAGGCCTCCAACTTTTAGTATTGTTGTATCTAAAGATCATGATTTATTTGAGTTGAAGATCTAATGGTTGTGAATAGGAGATAACCAAAAATAGGGGTAACCAAACTACAAATTATATCCCATTTCGATTTCGATTATTATAATATAGTATACATATTAATTTTTCGAATATTTTTAAAATTACATTATTTTTAGGCGAAAAAATATTCGAGATTTATAGGAACTGCTACCTCAATTCAATTCAATAATGGGAAATTCCAAATGGTACCACTGTACAATTGGCTTTTCCATTTGGTACCATCCAACCTTTTTGACTTCCAAGTGGCACCACTGTACTTTTGGCTTTTCCATATGGTACCATTCAACAGTTTTTACTTTCAAATGGTACCACTGTACAATTGGCTTTTCCATATGGTACCATTCAATATTTTTGACTTCTGCGTGGTACCATTTTTCTCTGATTTGATTTTAGTGAAAGGAAAATGGTACCACGTAGAAGTCAAAAATATTGAATGGTACCATATGGAAAAACCAATTGTATAGTGATACCATTTGAAAATCAAAAATGTTGAATGGTACCATATGGAAAAGCCAAAAGTACAGTGGTGCCACTTGGAAGTCAAAAATGTTGGATGGTACCAGATGGAAAAGCCAATTGTACAGTGGTACCATTTGGAATATCCCTTCAATAATTGATGCTTAAAGCGGGTGTTTGGGAGTGCACTCTTCAAGAGACTTTTAGAGCATGTTAGAACCATCATTAAATAAAATATTATTTGGTGAATTTCGTGTAGGTATAAAATCGCATATATCTTATATTTAGATTTCAAGATAGAGCAAAAATAATAAAATGAACGTTTAAAGTCTAATAAAAATTTATCATTTATTTATTTAAGCTCTTTTACCTAATTTCTTCAACTTTAGAAATTCATTATCCATTCTAAAAAAATTCTAACTAATAGTATTATATAAGTAGGGGTGATCGCGGTCCGGTTTGGTTCGGGTTGAAGGTCAAACCGAAACCAAACCGTATAGTAGCGGTTCTTAAAAAATTTAAACCAACCCGCAACCCGTAATCCAACAAAACCAAACCACTCGGTTCGGTTTTAATCGGTTCGGATTAGCGGATTTAAGCGGTTCGCAACATAACTTGATTAGTAAAAGTAGGAAATATAATAATATTTCTTCTTTTTAAACTTTATTTCTTACGTTTAGTAATCTTACGTTTAATTTTCTGACAATCAATTTAGTTGCAACAAATAAGGGCGGTAGAGACACAAAGTAATACAAAAATCTTACACATTAATTTTGAAGAAGAGTAATAAATCATCAATTGATATGTATGATAAGTTGATAATTGAGTAATTGATAATATTTAGCAGCAATTTAATTTATGATTCATAAGATAAAATTATATTATGTTGTATAATCATAAATATAAAATTGAAGTATATATGTATAGAGATGCGGTTCGGATTGAAAGCGGGTTGGGTTTAGGTCAAACCGAAACCAACCCACGACCCACAGATTTTTATAATAGTTGAACCGAAACCATGAACCATATTTTGGTTTCGGTTCGGATCGGTTCAAAATCGGATCGGTTTATGCGGATTATACGGTTTAACCCGAACCGTGATCACCCCTATATATAAGTAACACCAAAAGAACGGGTCGTTGTTCGATCCAAACACGATACTTATTGAGATACACTCATCATACACTTGAGCAGTTGAGCTTTTGGTTTTGTATCAGAGTGTCCAGGCCGTGTGCAACAGAAGATGGACATAATATCCCAATTACAAGAACAGGTAAGCACAATCGCAGGACTTGCTGTGAACACTTATGGTACTTTACAAAGAGATGCTCCTCCTGTTCGTCTCTCTCCCAATTACCCTGAACCTCCTCCACCCACCACCATTCCCGCCGACGATACCAACTTTTCCGATCAGCCCAAGCTCATGAGCTTTGCTCTTGTTGATGCTGCTAAGAAGGTACTGTAAAGATCCAATCTTTATGTGTTTTTGTGATGACCCTTTTGATTTTTTTACTTGAATATTTGAGTTATGTGTGTTGAATTGATAATGTGGGGTGATTCTTGAATACCCAATTGAGATTATGTTATGAATAGTGACTGTTTGATGGTTTTTTGTTCTCAACACAATCACTGTTTGTGTTTTTGTGTTGAATTGGTTGTTTGATGGTTTAGGTGGCCTAAAATAAGACTTTTTGTGAAAATGTTGCTGAAAGATTGAACTTTTGTTATTGGATTGAAATCGCATTTTTTTTAAAAAAAATTTGGACTAATACTTGTTGGTCTTTTAATGTAATTGTGGGAATGTGGTATGGATTCTGATTTAGGATGTTTTTTTGGTTATGAGAAATCAATGCAATGAACACGTTAATCTGGTCTTGGAGTGTTTTTGTGAGTTAGTGGCCTGCGTTTCTCTAGGACATGGAGTTGTGAATGACAAAAGTCTGCCTTATTCATCTAATTTAGATTAAGTTTTCTTCGCACAACAAGAATAAGTATTTTCCATCTGTGCATACATTAGAGACTAAGCTTTGTGAGTAATGTATTTTTAATTGATTGGATTAAGTGTGGAGGAGATGCTTGAGGATCCTGTACTAGTTTTATTTGCAGTAACTCAACTTTAAATACTTGGCTGATGGCTCAACTGTGATTGAACAAGCATTTATGTCCGAGCTTAGTAGTAGGGGTTATGAGAACTTGAGAAGCCTGTTTCTTTTCAGAGCAAGTTCAATATTTTCTAGGGGAATTTGTATATTATGTCCCAAATTAGTGAGCTACTTTATAAATATATCCTTTCTTATTCAATAATTATAAATATGTCCTATAGTTAATATTTAACTCACATATAACTCATTTTATAAATTAAGTTACAAATTTAAATGTTTGTCTAATAAATATGACCACAATGTCCCTAATACAAAACAGTATAGATGGGAGCAGTTTTTTATTGCCATTTTTTGCAACAAAATTCTGCACTTTTCGCACTTTGTCCCTTGGAGTTTGGTCCACTTTATCTCCAGGAGTAGCTCTGCAGTTTTCTGACTTTGTTTCCGAGAGTTGTTTTTTTTCTTCTCTTTGATTTCACCTATTTAAACTTAGATGACAGTGGTGCTGAGTTGAAGAGCTAATAAACTATTATGAATGAGTTTTGTGTGTTTCGGTAACGTGTGTGTTTTATTGTTCTTGTGCATCACTACAAGTAGTGTGTGGTGTGCACCAAAATTAACTAAAAAATATACAGTCTTAAAAAAAGTGTTAAATTAGAAAAAGCACTTGTATATCTTAAGTACACTAGTTCTGAATGCCCAACCATCGATCTCCAAGAAACGTAAGAAATCATTTGCAATACAACTTTCGGAAAATAAAAAATGTTTAGTACGAAGGTCTTAGGTAAATAAAAGGCATTTAGTAGGAAGGTCTAAGCAGTAGGATAGGATGCATCCACAGAAATACCACAAAAACCGTCTTTGACAGCAACACCCCATTGCATCATTATGTATCATGTCCCATGAGTTTCTAAATAACCACTAATTGCTGCCATCACTGGTTTTGCCATAACCAACTATGGTGACACCATGATCAAGGTTTCTTCCACATTCTCCAGTAAAAATCTCATTGGAGTAGAACTGAAATGCAGCTCTGCTTGGATCTGTAGAAACTGATATTGACTGATTGGCAACTGCTTTCAGCAAAGCTGTCTCATTGTTGGCTGAAACCCTTTTCATAACCGCTAACTTCATTGCAAATTCCATCAGCTGCACTGTTAGGATAAGATGCAAGTCTTAATTATCAAATCAGAATTCTTTAAGACATGAGAATATATATGTAATTTTCATATGTGAAGTAGTGAAATTAACTATGGTTAATTTAAAATTTGATTTTTTTGAAAAAAGGATATATTTATAAATACAATTAGTAACGGGATAGAATTACAAATCAATTTTTAAAATGGGACATATTAGTAAAAAACCCATTTTCTAGCAATCCTAGATAGTTTGTTCTTGATGTCTCTTCATTAAAGATGAAATGTTAAACATGTTATATATCAAGAAAAAGTGAACTACCTACGATATCCAGGATAGGAAAACCCTTGTTCTCCTGCTACAATGATACCAGGATATGATGATATTTGAATTTTGAGATGTGATGTGGTATTCGAATAGGCAAAAATATTGGCTTAAAATGGTTCTATATATGCTATATTTTTCTAAGTCGGGTGGTGGAGACCGTCGGGAAGTCATGCCTGTCTATAGAAGAAGGTTATAATGGAGTTTGTAAGACACAAATTTATAATGATGTGCAAGAAACGTACCATCTTCCAGTCTAAAGATGTCATGAAATATTTATCATTCTTTTATAAAAATTAATGAACAAATCGGAGGACTCATATATTCATAGATTCAACAGATGCAGAAAGATATGTGTGCGAATTGTGATAGTAAGAGAAGTAATAATATGTACACCATGCAGGCTTATTCAATTTTAAATTAATTTGACTCTCTGTATAAATTTAGATAGTTGGCTTGTCGATTAGTTGGTATTCAGGTCATTAACAAATACTAGCTAACATATATATACCATAAGGTCATTCTAGAGAGAATCATGCCTATAGGCTAAAATCTTATATATGTACATTTGGACTGTAAATAAACCAATCTTATTGCTGTGTTCTCTTAATGCTTTAGTTTAACTTTGACTTAATTGAAATGAACTGGTATTCAAAAATTCTGTAAGCACCATCTGAAGCTGATATTTGCATGGCAACCTAAGATAGTTTAAACAGTATGCTCTATCTGTCCAATTCAGTTTCCTTTTAAAATGTCAGAAACAAAGTAATATTTGTTGTGGCGTATGATGTCTTAACGTCGCAGCTCTTTCAGAATTTAATATCCTTAAAATGAACATGAAGGGGTAAAAGGACACATTCAAACCAAATTGTGACATGCGAATGAGCAAATTGAAGCACATGATATTTAATTATTTCTTTTCAGATCTTGTTAGAGGCCTGCTACTCGTCCACAAAACTGTGCAGTCAGCAGGCCATCTGTCATGAAACTTTACAAAGTAGATACTCCCCAAAAACTGAAAGTGTATGATTTGCATGCAATACATGGGGTCAGCTGACCTCCTGGCACAGATTCACAACCTATTCATAGAGAACCCGTCATTTTCTCTTGCTCGTTATATTTACCCCCCAACATATATAATACTTGACTGTCTTCTAATTAATCTCTCATACGCACCTTGACAGTTTGATGCATTAGTTACAACACTTCCTCTGTCGGAGGGAGGTGAAGAAGCTCAACTGAGAAGAATTGCAGAACTACAGGTATAATTTCTCAAAAAAGATATAGTATTTAACTTATGAGAAGGGACTGTGGCTGCTGCAATAGTCGAGTAACTTTTGTGAGCATATATGCAGGCTGAAAATGATATTGTGGGCCAAGAACTACAAAAGCAACTAGAGGCTGCCGGTAAAGAACTAACCATATTTATCAAAAACATGCATGCATGCATCTCTTCAAATAAAATATTGTTCATTTTCTACAATCTTGACTCCAAATACATGTCCGAAATACTTTTGGAAAAAATTTGTGGGAAGGAGAAAGAAATAACGTTCTTGAGCTCTTTACAGTTTTAATAAATGGATATCTTCAATTTATTTGCCTCAGTTAAACAATCTTTGATCTCTTTACTTTTACAGACCTTCAAAAAATAAATCAGTCAGCTTCATGTTAAAACATCAAATGTTTGCCTCCCGCTTACTGTCTTTTTTCACTTTCACACAAACACTGCATTTACATATTTGTATGTTAAAATATTGTAGTCTAGGAAAAATTTTATATGATTTCACTGATCATAATTAGTCCATTGTTGCGGGCGGGTCAGAAAATGAATTGAAACAGGTGCAGGAGCTGTTCAGCCAAGCAGCAGATAGCAGCCTCAACTTGAAAAAACCTGATTGATGACAGAATAGAGAGCATCGGTTTGCATTTTCTGGGTCCGAGTTGAAGAAATTGTCGAATGTATGAAGTATTTTAATGCACTTTTAGGAGAAGGATAGCATGTGAATGCTTCTAAATAAGTTTCATCTAGATGCACTTGGTTGTTTTTTTTTTTCCCGAAAGGCATGCACTTGGTTGTTGAAGTGCCGAATTTCTTGGAAATTGCAGTTGTTGCCTTCACAAAACCTTGAAGAACAATTCGCTATCTAGATTATTACTGCAGGCATGTGATTTCTGAAACAGCAACACTACCAGATAATGTAGTTTCACTTCATATGTAAGTAATGGTGGTTGTGATCGTCAACATGTAATTTGAGAATAGTAATTGATAGAAAATATATTAACATCCTTCACAATGTATGCAATTATGCACAATAATTTTGGTGAATAATACATTAGTCGATTTCTTGGATGAGAGTGCACAATTATTAACAAGGGTTCATTTGACATATCATGAACAATTATTTATTATCTATGATGATGATGATGATGATGATGAGCCTGTAGTTAGATAGTTTATTTGACGTTAAAATCTTAAAGATAAGGGCTATAAATGATCAATTTAGTCTTTAGAAATGTGGCATGTCTGCTGGAAATAACTAACAATACCCATAATGTGATTCTTGAAATGACTCCATATTGACTTCCCGGCTCCCACATTGAATACGCCAGGCCATAGATTAGTAACAGTGCGGAGCTTCGAGGACCTAGAGCTTTGATCGATTCATATGGGACTGATGAAAGGGATATTTGTAAGCATCCTAAAGGCGGACACCTGAATATGAATGCCGTTAATAACAAGATGGTTGTGCAGACATGGAAGGATAATGAAGAAGAAGAGTTTAAATGGGAAGATATGAGTCCCAACATTAACCACTGGGAACTTGAATTCTAGTTTGTTTTCGTCATCTAATCCAACTTCAGGAAATCTTACTGTAGTACCTGGAGCTGAGCCTCAACACCCAGTGCTTATGGAGAATAGTCTCAGGAGAGGCCATCAGTCTGGTCGAGAACAAATATCTGCAATCAGTGATTCATCCCTAAACAGTGATGTATGTTTATTCTTGTTCCTTTTCTTGCTAATACATGTGTTCTATAGTAGTTCACTGGATGTTGAGTGCTGGTCTCATATGTAGATCCCTATTTGTTTATTCGTAATTATCTTTTTAATTAGATTGAGCTTTCGAACATAATTTCTTAATAATGTGTTAGTTGATTATTTCTGTCACTTTTTTGCCAGTGACAATTTGTTGTCTATCCAGATAAGAATCCAGCTGCATTATATTTGTTTTGAACTATTTAATTTCTATTTTCTTAATTTTTTAAAATCAAATTCCCTTAAATTTTATTTCTTCAGTTTGTATGCATGTATGGTTATATTAGATGCTATCAAAGAGCATATAAATCATAAATGAATGAATGACATCAATGAACTCTACAAATTTTCATTTTTTAGACTTCTAATTTATGCGTCAGGGACTCAAAACTCAATCGAATATTCGCTGCTGTAGGATGATGTTGCATGTTTACATCTCACATTTCTTCATTCCGATGAACTTTTTCCTGTGCATCTCTGAAATGCAATTTTTTCTTATTGCAGTCTGTTCATGGATTGATCAATAACATTTATGGGGTTCGTAATGAGGCATCACAATTTCCTGCTTCTCGTAACCTTCCAGAAGTCTGGAACTTCCCACAATCTTCCCAAAGAAATTTACAGGTACCCTTTATATCATCAGCTGGTGAACAGAAGACTCCGCTTAATGTCTTTCCAGGTCTTGATAAAGAACGTGGTTCCTTAGACTTTGCATCAAGAATGAATTCTTCAAATCAAGAAATTTTGAATCCCGATGTTCCATCTGCTTTGCTGCCACAAAAGTCTATTCCAATTCCTTAATTAACTTCTTATCCGTTGCAGAAACATATGAGGAGTCAGTTGGAACCTATGAGTGCTGGTTATTCAAATTTTGATCAAGGTATGAAAAATTCATTTACAGCTCCGAATCACCAACCTCAGTTTTCTAATCGCCAAGTTGGACCGATTTCATCACATCCGCAAAATCATGCACAAAATGTTGCCTTACGTCCACCATATCAAATGCGTCCAAACATTCAGCAAAATATGCTTCCACCTGCTGGAATATCAACCCCATCCCATGTAGCGTACCAGCCCTTCGGTTGTGGATATATACCCCCACGACATAGGCCATTTGTAAATACCGGCTTTATGAACCCAGCTCCCAGCATGCAGTCATCTATGCTGATTCCCAATGTCCGAAATTCGTCTGCACACTTACCAGGGGTCGTATTGCCACCTCTACCTCCTGAACCTCGCCCCATGATACCTGGTCAAAATCCTAATCTAGTTCCGCTCAACCCTCCAGGTGGAGGTGCACTCTCAGGGTTGTTTAATTCGTTGATGGCCCAAGGTTTGATCTCATTGACAAACCAAGCGGCAGTGCAAGTATGTTGGATAAAACTAACGTAGTTAGTGTTCTTGAAAATTGATTGTGGTAAGGGATGATGATTTTTTTGGTTTAAAATGATTTAATGTCTAGGATCCTGTTGGACTGGAGTTTAACACTGACCTTCTTAAGGTGCGTCATGACTCTGCCATCAGTGCCCTCTATGCTGAACTCCCCAGGCAATGCACAACTTGTGGCCTTCGGTTTTAAGTGCCAAGAGGAGCACAGAAGTCACATGGATTGGCATGTAACAAGAAATAGGACATCCAAAAACCGTAAACAGAAACCTTCTCGTAGATGGTTGTAAGCGTTGACATGTGGCTTGGTGGTACAGAGGCATTGGGAGCTGATGCTGCTCCAGGATTTCTACCCACTGAAATTGTTCAGGAGAAGGATGATGAAGAATCGGCTGTTCCAGCAGATGAAGATCAGATTGTTTGTGCACTATGTGGGGAACCGTTTGTCGATTTTTACAGTGATGAGACTGAAGAATGGATGTATAAAGGCGCTGCATATATGAATGCACCAGCAGGATCAACAAATGGAATGGATAGGTCCCAGTTGGGTCCAATCGTGCATACTAAGTGCAAGTCCGACTCTAACGTGACTACCGCCGAAGACTTGAGCAAAAATGAAATGGTATGTATATTTTATATATTTGTTATGATGCATTTGGTTTCACTTTTACCTTTGTCTTGTCACTGTAAATTAATGTTATCAGATGCGGTTTCACATAAATTGCTATAAGCCAAAAACAGTCGAACCAAGATTATTGTGCACATATAGCACTGCTTGAGATGTATGGTTCGTGATGATACGTCACACTTAGAGCAAAGTAATTTTCAGTGAGACGTAGTGAAGAGTATGGAGTCAGTAGTAGTATTACCTATATTAAGTATACAGTATATGTAGGGAATTTCAGTCTTTTCAATTATAGTTGGTTAAAAGGAACTTTAAGTACTGCTAGTGGTCGTATTGTTTCTGTTATGTTTATGAAAATCAAAATGTAAGTGATTCCACCACTCACTCTTTCTCTCTCTATATTTCTTTCTTCCTAAGCTATCTTCTATCTCTCGTCTGCTAACTCTCTTGTGCTATCTTTCTGATTCTCTCTGATGCTTGTGGGTACTGCAATGATGGCCCTGCCTGACTGCTCGGCTCAAGGTATTTCAAATATTGCATGGGCGTTGTCTAAGATTGGAGGTGAGCTTCTTTATTTGTCAGAGATGGACAGAGTAGCTGAGGTTGCGTTGACCAAAGTTAGTGAGTTTAATTCACAGAATGTAGCAAATATAGCCGGTGCTTTTGCTTCTATGCAGCATTCTGCTCCAGAACTCTTTGCGGTGTTATCAGAAAGAGCTTCAAGCATAATTAACACTTTCCAAGCTCAAGAACTTGCGCAGCTTTTGTGGGCTTTTGCTTCTCTGTATGAACCGGTGGATGCCGTACTGGAGTCACTTGATGATGTCTTTAAAGATGTGGACCAATTTAAGTGCTGCTTAGGTGAAGAAAAAGTTAACTACATTGAATCAAGAAGTACAGAAACTAATCTTGGGGGAGTTGTGGATGGGTACAGCTTGGATGCAGTCTTATTTGATCAAAAGGTTGTTGTTGAAATTGATGGGCCAACTCATTTCTCCAGAAATTCTGGTGGGTGTCAGAGTAGCCTTTAGTCATTGGTGTAGTACTGTATGCTTTTTATGTTTCCTTGATTCAGTAAAATACATGAATCCTCTTATTTTGCTTCAATGTTTATTATGCATCTCTGCAGGAGTTCCTTTGGGGCATACTATGCTAAAGCTGCTGGTTGGAAGCTAGTATCTGTGTCCCACAATGAAGTAAGTTTCTAAATCTCTTACTTGCATAGTTTTATATTCACGTGTTAAAGGTAAAATGACATTGTTACATCAAGCTTTTTGTAGCCCAAGTTACCAAAATTACTATTAAAACTGGTTCTCTGATGTCTGTTTAGAATTCCAAATGAACTTAAACAGAAATGGGTGAGATGCATTTTTGAGCTAGATAATGCTTAGAAGCTCTACTAGATACTATAAAATGTGCATAAACGGAGTTCAACTCTGACCCAAAGAATTATGCGAGGCTTTTCCTTAGAACAGATATTTGTTGAGGAGGAAAAGTTATTATACAAGTTGATGCAAGAGTGTAGGTTAGAATTTAAATCCGTTTTGAAGTTGAAAAAAGTTAGTGTAAAGGAGAGATTCGTGTGTTTTTATTTGCAATTTGCATGATTCATGTGTGTTTCACATGGGAAAGTCATTGCTTAGTCAAAGCGGAAGTAATTAATTGGTGCGAACTGTGGAGGATAAACTTTTGCTGCCAAAAAGCATCTTTATTACATTTTAAATGGTGATAATTCATTCTTCCTAAGAAGTTTCCTTGTGTTGTTGTAATGAAACCAACACATTTAAATTATAACACTTCTGTATAGTTAGTATTTGGTATCTATCAAGGGATATAAATTTCTAACTACTCTCAAACTTGATCATTCAAACAAATGACAGCCTTACCATTGGTGGTCTTTAGGTATTATATACAGAATTCAATTTTTCCATTATACACTACAATTATAACTTGTCATCTGCTTGATGAAACACTCAATAAAAGCTCTTTTTTGATATAAACCTAATTACTTTTTTGACCAGAAATTCAAAAGACCTTGAAACAGATTGAACTTTAATTGATAGTGCGAAATAAAATCATTATATTGATTCTTACTGATGTAGAAGAAGACTTTTGATAAGGATTTCTACAAGCTTTCAAAGTGATGGTTTAAAATCATTAGTTGCCGACTAAGGAGACCTTCAACCTTTAATGCTGAGCAAAAACTATATATACAAAGCAAAGTCAGCTTCAACAATAGAAATATATTTAGTATTAAGGATGAAAGCTTGCGACTCATGCTTGTACACTTGTCTTCAAAGCAAGAAAGATATATTGTTTCACTGAGCTAAGAAACTTGTGAAAAATGCCACTGTTATCTAAAGAAGTAGCATCCTCCACATAATTTTTATTTATATAGTTCTTAAGAAACATTAGTGAAAGAGCTTATATTTTCTAGTAACTTAAATTTGACAGACTTCTTTTAACCACCCGTATAGGAGTCAATTTCTGATTCAACTCAATAACCCTTGCTATTTGGTAACTTACTCTTCTTTTTATAAATGAAGTAGCTTGGCACAAATTTAATGGCGGTTAGGATGTCATTTAAACCTGCGACTGTCTTGAAACCTTTCTTATAAGTGATAAGATCAGAAGTTTATGTTATCTTATTATAAATTATTTAATTTGTTATTCTGGAATTTCCCAACACAATACTATAGTTTGGCATAATTCTCTATACCTTGGTAAATTGGCTTGAACAGGGATATGATAGTAGTACTATCAATATGTTAATATGTCTAGCACTAGTTCTGTTTCATTCAACCGATTTTTTGTTGTCAATAATGTTGGGACTAAAGCATGAGTGAATCGTTTCGTCATGAATATGGCCAACAGCCAAGTACTGGCTATTTATTATTCCATCTACAGAGACACTTTAAAAAGATGCCTCATTGTCGGTGTGTTTTATCTGACATAAAGAGTGCTAATCAATTGTATTAAAAGATTTCAAAGACAAAGGTCGCTTATATTAGATTAGCAAGTCTTATTGTCGAACTTAAATATTACTTTTATCGATTAAGCTTCTGACCAAGGTGCCCTGAATGTGCCCCCCATAAATTTTACGTAAGGACCGGTTATGATTTTAATTTTGTTGATCTTCTCATTTTATTTTCCTTTGGTGATAAGAAATGGTGTTTGATAACACCATACAGTCTGCAGTAAGTTTCAGAAATCAGAACATAAAGTAAATAATTCACCATATTTTTTAGGGTGAGTATTCTTCCCAACCCCCTCAAGAACAACGAGGTGTGTGACGGTGATAGTGGTCTTTGGAGGTTATGCTACCTTCTGGATATGATATTGAAGCAGATTCCTTGTTTCCAACATATATAACTTTTTTTCTAAGACCTTGTTTCCGGTTTCTGTTGATATGAAATGTTACCAAAAGTTTCCCTTTTGATTGCATACTGATAAAGTTCAAAAATTAGAATTCAAATGGATCTCTAAGTGCATGATAGTTTTCATTAACCCCAAGTGGAGAATGGGTAGGTGGAATGTTTATTGCTAATCCCTAGTTTCCTATACCCCCTTTGTTTGTTTCTGTTACATCCATCTAACTTCCATTCTTTAATATTCGATCATGTTCATTTGCTTTTCTGCAGTGGGAGGAACTCCGTGGGGAATTTGAGCAGCTAGACTACCTCAGAGAAATTCTTAAAGATCATATTGGTGGAGGCAGCGACAGTGATACACAATGACTAGTCACAAGTTAGTCTAAAGAAATCCAGATGCTTCCACTTTATTCATTTTGGTGTACAAGAAGATATTGAGTTGTCTGCTTAAACTTCTCTTATGGATATTGTACAAATCAAAATTTCAAAAGAGAAATACAATAGTGGTTGTTAAAATAATCTTAACATATTTAGGTTTTGATATTTATAATTAAGATAGTTATATATTGTATAATTTGAAATTGTACTAATAGTATTTTAGTTCCACATATCTATAGTACTTTTTTATTGTTTGGGATTTCTTGGATCCATAATAATTTTACTGTAGATATCTAAATTTGTAATATATAAATGTCGAGTTCACTCTGTTTACGAATTTAGGATGTTGTTATTTAAAATTGTGAATCTGATTGAAAATGCCTATCATTTAGAACTAAGGAATGCCAGAACAGATCTTGCATTTGTCTATATTTATACAAAGTATTTATTCCTCATATAAATTTAGTGTTTTCTATTTATTGTAACTTCTTCTTTCAATGTGGCAGAATGGTCAAAGTGTGCAGTGGTGGATCAAGAGGGACGAGTGCCAACGCCCCCTGTTAATTTAGTATTGCATGTTGGAAATTTTTTACATGAATTCGAGTACTTAAGTTGGGCTGTTGAAGAATTTTTCAACATATTGTTGTGGTTCAAATATGAGAAGGCTTTTCAATTCTTAATTTTTCGCCCCCACGAAAATTTCTGGTTCCGCATAGCTGATTGTGCATGTTTACCATGATGGTAATTAACTTTTCACATTGCCAATTACGTAAATAAAAACTTATCCTCCTATAGACTGTAGTTACATATGCATGGGTGTTGATAACCAGATTGCTGCTGATTTGCATTTTGATCTAATATGGCAATATATAGGATCTGTTACAAAGAAGGTTTTATCTGTCATATGAGACATAGTAGAGTTGGTGTTCCTCATGGTGCTACAGAAATTATATGTTGATCATTATTTCCCAACTGACATTCCTTAGATACCATATTATCTGAAGTGGATTGTCACTTTATTCTGTTTTTATGAGTAAGCTTATAAGCTATGTAGTATATAGATGTATAGTATCCAAACTACTACTCCGTAAAAGCTTAAGGACAAGTAAGAATGATGCACTGAAAGAGGATTCAAGGACTGCCACTCTCGGAATACCAAACTATTAAAAGCTTAAGGACAAGTTAGAATGATGCATTGTAAAAATCGGAGCATGGAGGTTGGAGCTGGTGAGAACAAATGTTCTATTGCTTCTCAAGGTGTCAAGCTAAGCCATAGAGAAGAGAGTTTTGGGCCTTTTGGCACTTGTATCGGGCTTTTACCTATTTTTTCTCAAATGAAGAATAACCTCGAGCAATGATTTGTTAGGGCAGATCCGATGCAATGCTATAAATAATACTCTAATCTATAAGATGCACAATGTACACTGCATAATAAATACAGTTATTTGTGTTACAGTACACGCAATGTTTGTACTGAATCTAACGAACTAATGCTAACAAGAACGGTAGATAATCAGAGAACTGATTAGAGATAGAGAGACAGAGAGATTGAGAGAGAGAGAGATAAGAGAGATGAGAGAAATATCAATATTTTCATAAAAATGTAAAGAGTAGTGCTACAGGTATTAAATTGGGTACCAAAATTTTCCACCAAATGACATGGCATTAAATATTTGGTTTTTTGAGATGTTTTAATTGGTTGGTCCTGGCGGACCCATTATAATTATAACCAATCACAATAATGACAAGTCATTTGGTAACAATTTTTGGTACCTAATTTGGTACCTCTAGCATTTTTCAAATGTAAAATGATTACAGATTGGTTCATTTAAAGATTCTCCAATCCTAACAACTTTTGGCGCCTAAAAGTCTTTAACAGACTCCTTTGACTTTTATTTTGGCTATTTGACTTTATAAAAGCTAACCAACTCTAACAATTTGGCTATCACAAATTTTGAGTCTCACCATATTCCTGCATTATGCAGAAGGATCAAACATTTTTATGTATATGTACATAGCCATTTACTCTTACTGTATTTGGAATAAATATTTAATTTTTCGTCTTTACACAATTATAATTTAAGGCAGATATGTTATAACAACTATCTGTAGATATGTGATAACAGATTCGTCAACTGACGATAGATTACAAACACCAATAAATGGTCCAAAAGCCAAAAATATATGGCACACCCCTTATAGGCACAAAATCCATATAAAATGACACAATATGCATTTGTCTTAAAAGTTTAAAAGCACAAAAATTCATCATATATGACAAAATATTTTTTCTTTAAAAAACTGAAAAGACGATTGTAAAAAGCAATTAATTCATATAATAAGTACAAATAATAGCACATAAAAGCGTTGATATATAAAATAATGAGATTAAGGTTCCTGAGGTAACCTCAGATAAATTTTCCTGAGATTAAAAAAGTTTACATACAAATACACAAGGACATTATTGTAATTACAGATAATTATATGCATTTACAAAAATATCATTATTATTTTACATGAAAATACACTAGTGCCTCAGGTAAAGTTCCTGAGGTAATCTCAGGAACTTTATTCTCTAAAATAATAACTCGAAAGTTAAATAACACTTAATGATAGTAAGTATCATGACTTGCTCCAATAAAATATATAACTATCACACTTAGTCAAAACAATAAAATCGAGAATAAATCTAGCTAAATAAAATTAATAAATAATCAATCAAAACAGTAACCGAAAAAATTATTACATTACCTTAAATAATCTAATCTAAGCAAATATTCAAAGCTCGTTAATATTTACATTAAAATACTACTCCAACTGTTACGCACAATTTATGTTTGGACCGTTACAAGAAACGGGAGTTAAAAAATTAAATGCCATTGAAAACAACATCAATCACATATTACGGAGATAACTAGGATTAGTAATCGCCAATCTTCCTTTACCTTGCAAAACTTAAAATCTGATCAAGCAAAACAAAAGAAATACTGCAAAATTCTATACATGAATTTGGTAATATTAAAATACACAAAATCAGCAATATGAACACATAATTATGTATAGAAGATCACAAAATTTTTTATATCTAACACGATGTATAATTAAATATAACTAAAATTATTGATATATGGTAATTGAAAATATAATTAAATACAATTTCTACAAATTTGAAATTAAATGATAACTGATGCATTTAATGTGATTGATAAAAAATAATAACTGTCATTAAAATCTTAACTGAAATTTTAATAAAAGACAATTAAGGAAGAAATTACTCCCCGAGTTCCATCTCTCACATGAGAGTCGCTCCGTGAGCCGCCCCCCCCCCCCCCCACCTCTGCTTCTTCTTCTTCTCCGATCCTCCCTCTCCTCTCACCGCCCATCCCCTTCTGCCTCTTCCATCCTTTCATCCCGGTTTCCCCACTTCTAAATCTCTAATTTCTATATATTAGTTTTTTCAATAAAATCGAGATCTAATCCTTTTTGGGTGAAATCTTGTTGTCGTACCCATATTTTTGGGTTGTTTGTCCTCATTTTTTTGAGGTTTTTGTTTGTCCTCATTGTTTTGAGGTTTATGTTCTGTTGTGTTTTGGATTTGTGGTCATGTTGCGTTAAAGATGATTTCTATGGTGTACTTGGAGATCTGGGAAACCCGCTTCGAATCTGGAATAGTGGTTATTGCAAGAGCTCACCTTGCACAACTAAGGATTGTTCAATATATGGGGCATTTGTACCCCCAACCTCAATTGGTGTAATTGATGGGTATGAACACTGGGCTATTACCGGTTTTTTATGTGCGCAGGTCAATTGTGATTCTACTATTTTCGAGAATGTTGGTGTCGACTGGATTGCTCGAGTAACCTTTGTAATCATTTTTATTTTCAAGAATATTTATATTCTATATGCTAAGCAATCTGAAAACAAAGCGGCTATTTGCTTAGCTCATTTTTTGTTTCACAATCAGGTTGTAGTTGATAGTTTGGGGGTTTGTCCCGGCTGGGTTCCAATGTTTTGTTATCTATAAAATCCTATTTGTTTGTCAAAAAAAACTCCCCGAGTTCCAAAGTTATTGTCACTGACTCACTTTAATTTTCTAAACGTAGGTTAAGGTATAAAAAGAGTGACTTTCACCTGGTTTTGGATTCACCTGGATGGCTGGATTACAATAACAAACTCCCAGTTCACATCTATCCAACTTCTTTGAGACTATTTTGTAGTAAATTTGATTTGTACCATATTTTAATTTTATTTCTTAAAATCCTATTTTTCTTATTATATATTACTTTTAAAAAATAAAATAAAAATAAAAAATCTATTCAATTATAATTCTTTTATTTTTCATCATATTTTAATTTTATTCCTAAAATCCTATTTTTCTTAAAATTTTATATTACTTTCTTTAAAAAATGAAAATAAAAATTCTATTATAACTATAATTCTTTTATGAGAAAATGACCAAAATATTCATTTTTGAGACAAAGTGACCCAAAATACTGAAAAGCAGGAGTGTGGCCCTTTTTACTGACTGAATACGGAGGTTCGTCTTCCGTATCTCCCTTTGACACGGAGTAATGAGTTCCGTATCTCACTCCACTTAAATCTCTTCAGCATAAGTCCTACCCAGAAGAAAATCAGATACTACCGCACAAGTCCTCATCATTAGTGTAGAAAAGAACCTTCAACTTATTGAACTAAAGAGAACTCTACAAAGTAAATAAGACAGGAGGAGGAGGACAAGTTGGGTCTGTTTTCTCTACAAAGTATTCTGTAACAAGACAGAAGGAGGACGAGTTACGAACATCTGTCTTCTCACGGGCTCATCTCTTTGTTGAAAACAGAAGAAAAAAGAAGGCAGTTAGGGAGGGCAGTGGCACAAACCCAACATCTTGAGATCCAGCATCATCACCAACAGCGTGAATATTTTCCCCACTGTCAAACCATACATCTAAGCCCACACAACCCATTTTTCCCTTCTTTTAACTCCCCTTCTTCTCCCTCAATATCCCCTGTCCCAGTCCCTCCTCCCAGCTGTCTTAACGCTCCAAACCATTACATCACTTTCACGGCAATTTAACAATTAATTCACTTTAATTAATCAACCCAAGAATAAACTGCACAAATCAAACCATCAACACAGTTCAACTACTCAGAAAATGGAACCACGAGATTTCTTGCATCAATTAGCTTAACCAAACTCGTAATCAAGAGGGCAGCGAGAGAAATGACAGAGAGAGAGAGCTGTGAGTTAGGGAGAGAGATGTGAGGGAGAGATGTGCGGTTTAATATCAGATTGGAATAAGAAGTGTAGTTTACCTTTTAGAAACACGTTACACGATGCTCCGTGTCTGTTTATATCACGTTGTACACTGCTCCGTATCTGGCTCTATCACGGTGGATGGTGTTCCGTATTAGCTTAATACGGTGGACGGTATTCCGTATTAGGTTAATACGGAGGACGGTGCTCCGTATTAAGTTAATACGGTACACGAAACATCGTATCTGATCGGTATTTAAGGCCAAATATTTACAGATCAGTATTTTGGGCAAACAATATTTATTTTTGATCAATATTAACAAATGTGTACTTTTATACTATAAGTGGCAGTTTGGTACACATTTTTTGGTATAGTCAATAGCAACCGTTAAGTTTTGAAATAGATTAATAAGAATTATTGGATGTAATGTTAAAAAAATATTCTTTTTGTAATGCCCCGACTTCCCAGTACAGAAAATATACTTTTTATAATAAAATAGACTTTGATACAGGGGAATTTTAGAAAATTTCGGCATAAAGTATTCGTAAATCGGACTATCCACCTGTATTTCAACCCAAACCAAATTCCATTTAACAAATATAAATAAAACTTAATACACCAACGATTCCTCACCGAGGATCGATTCCAGGTTATGGTATGAAACAAGAATCTAATTAATACAATTTATTACAACTTCTATACCAACTAATCTGTGGCCAAATCTCAATCCGTGCTTACCCGCTCTGGCGCCGAATTCTATCCTGAATATAATGCCACGATGCTCTCAAATGATTTGCACGATGTAGACATCCATCTTTTATCCTAACTGAAAGGTTAGGGAATAAATAAAGCAAGAGTGAGCCAAAGAACGCTAAGCAAGTTAATAATATAGTAAAACAACGATATTACGAAAACTCATTGATGAACAATATCAATGATTATTTTATCTCAAAAGATCATTCAATTCAATCATAAAGTAAAACCTTTTCATTTTCTTCAACTATACTGCCTCAGATAAAACTTTGAGAAAAAGAATATCAAGAAATTCCCCAATCATTCTTACTCCATTTTCACGTACAATGTTACTCGCGAAGGGAATAACTGGGCAACCTCTATCCATCCTTAATCCCATTATTTTACTGAGTTCCAAATTTTATCAAGTAGAAAACAACTAACTCTAATATCCAAAATTTCGAAACTAGAAACCATTTACCTTGAAACATATATATATATTTCTTCAAAACATTCCTTTAAAACTCATTCATCTTTGAAACATACTTTTCATAAAACCTTTAAAAAAAACATTTAAGTTGATTGGAGTTTTTCCTTAACCTCGGACAATACGGGTGATCAGCCACGTAAAGTCCCCATACCGGACACGAAGTCCCTCTGGACCTTGAAATTGGGTTCCCAATTAGGCAACACATTGGCCTTTAATGCTGGACTGGGCACTCCCCCAGCCTCTTAAAATATGTTGGACTGGGCACTCCCCCAGCCTCTTAAGCCTCCAATCTGAAGGAATCCGTAGAAAACATTTTGACGGAATCCCCCACAATAAAATCTTTAAAACATTTCATTTTTAAGTCCTTTATACTCACTGATAACAGATCAGCCCAGTATAAGGAATTTAAAAAAAAAACAACTTTAATTAATTAAGTCATTTTAACGAGCAATAATAAAATATTAAGGGACAGAAAAGCATTCGATATAAGGGATCATAAATGACAAAGCATTAAGATTTAACTAAGCAGGGTATAGTTCAGCAAGACAGAATTATGAATCAGTAGATCAACAAGGCAACATTTGTCAATTAAGGAACAAGGCAATACGATTAACGAAGCATGATGTAGTACAACAAAAACAGAATCATCTATCAACAGGGGGAAACATTAATAATTTAAGGAACAAAGCAATTGTCAAGATTTTATAAATTCTCATCAATTTATAAGGAATCGTGGAATAGAGAAAATTTGAAGTTCAAAAGAAGATTTAAGAAATTCTCAATTCATTCTTGGCTTTAACTGTCACTGAGCAACACATGCCTCGGCAACAGTATACACCTCGAATTAGTTTACCTCAATTTGAAAGAAAACATACTTTGAAGAATATTAATATAAACGAGGAGTGTTTAAATAAAATAATTTTAAAAGAATTCAACACCTGAACGATAGGTGAGGAAAATTAACAGTGACAGAATAATTTGAGCATGAGTGTTTGTAAATTATTAGAAGAAAAAGGTCACTAGAATTAAAACGAAGGATATAGACACTAACAAAATGATTTGAAAGGAACATAGTCTAATTAACAGAAAAGGTTCACATTACTCAAAATGAAATTGAATGGTACATATGCTTACAAGAAAGGATTTGAAAGAACGCATCTATAAATAACAAAAACAGTTTCACATCACTTTAACGATAAGTGAGGGATAGTAAACTTGCCTCAATACACGAAGTTTCCAATTCCATTATCTCAATTCTTTACACACTTTACATCAGTCTCTATTTCTTATTGGCTGGCGTTGTACTCGGTCATCCATTCTGCATTTGTTACAATTTAATTGTATATGTAGATATCGTATGACTTTTAACTAATAAATTATTTGATTTTCAAAAAACAAATATTACAATATTTGATATTGATATTTGCTCTCATTTAATATTTTTTTCCCCTGTTTTCAAACATTAGAGTATAAATATAGACCCTATTTTTTAGAAAGAAATCAAAACTTCCTTTTTAACATTAAGATTACCATATTCGGAATAGAAAAGGTTTTTTGAATTTATAAGGAAGAATAATTCAAATTTACATATTCAAAAATGGGGAAAAAATTATATTCTTATATATATACAATCATGACTTCTAACGATCAAATTTTATCATCATGTTTGTAACCCTTTTCTTGCTTCTGTTTGTCTTCGTCTATTATTTTTAGTTTTTTATTCATTCTTATTTTGTTTAATTCTCAATGTACATGTGTGTGCGCCAATGGATTTTGTAATTTTCAAGTTGCTTTTTTTTTTTTGGTTTTTAAGGTTTGAATTCACTAATTTAATATTTTTACTTTCTTCGTTTTATTTTTAAATTTATGATTTTTTTATAATTTTAGTTATAATCAAGGTTTATTACTAACTTGGTTGTTCATTACTTTGATGTTTGTATTGTTTTGTTAGTGATATTGATACAAAAACACCTGATCGTGTGAACAAAAATTAAGAAAACTTTCTTTGTTTCAGAAGTAGAAGCACTTGAGAAACTTGCAATTTCTCTCCTAAATTATTTTGAAAAAAATTAAAATATAATACAAGGTCGTCGCGAAACGCGACTTATATGTTTTTATTACATCGGGTGTCGGCCTAAGAAAATTTGATACAAAATCGACATAAAAAATAAGTATATAGTTTGTTTATTTATTTATCTATATATATATATATATATATATATATTAAAATTTGTACATTATTGTGTTCATTAATATATTTATAGAAATTTTCTTTTCAATTTTTTTAAAATTATTTTTAAAAAAAATTAAAGTATTATAGTGCCGTCACGAAACGCGGCTTATATGTTTTTAATATCACGGGTGTCGGGCTAAGAAAATGTGATTAAAAAATTGACATAAAAAACATATAGTTTATTTAGTTGTGTATATATATATATATATATATATATATATATATATATATATATATTAAAGTTTGTACAATATTGTGTTCATTAATTTATTTATAGAAATTTTATATTCAATTTCTTTCTTAAATTTATATTTTGATTTTTAAAAAATATATTACAAGGCCGCCGCGAAGCGCGACTTAGTCAAACTAGTATATATATATAAAGGAGGATACGCGGGAGTTTAGGTGCCACTCTAAGATCGTCTCAATCTATTTTTCTAATTTTCTAGAATTTTAGAATTTTAAACACTTATAAATATAAAAATATCATTTAACATATTAGAAATAGAATAGGTGTTCGAATTTATATAGGAGAAAAGTTCGAATTTATAGGAAGACATATGATTAGAAGTTCTATTGGAAGTAGAATAAGTATTTATAAAGCATATGATTAAAAGTTCTATTGAAAGTAGAATAGAAGTTCAAATTTATTAAAAGTTCTACTGAAAGTAGAATAGAAGTTCAAATTTATAGAGAATAAAAGTTTAAATTTATAGAAAAAACATATAAATAAAAGTTTTTATTGGAAGTTGAATAAGTATTTATAAAGCATATGATTAAAAGTTCTATTGAAAGTAGAATAGGAGTTCAAATTTATAGGGAATACGAGTTCAAATTTATAGAAAAAATATATCAATATATATAAAGGAGGATACGCGGGAGCTTAGGTGGTGCTCTAAAATCGTCTCAATCTACTTTTCTAATTTTCTAGAATTTTAGAATTTTAAACACTTATAAATATAAAAATATCATTTAAAATATTAGAAATAGAATAGGTGTTCGAATTTATATAGGAGAAGAGTTCGAATTTATAGGAAGAAATATGATTAGAAGTTCTATTGGAAGTAGAATAAGTATTTATAAAGCATATGATTAAAAGTTCTATTGAAAGTAGAATAGAAGTTCAAATTTATAAAAAGTTCTACTGAAAGTAGAATAGAAGTTCAAATTTATAGAGAATAAAAGTTTAAATTTATAGAAAAAACATATAAATAAAAGTTTTTATTGGAAATTGAATAAGTATTTATAAAGCATATGATTAAAAGTTCTATTGAAAGTAGAATAGGAGTTCAAATTTATAGGGAATACGAGTTCAAATTTATAGAAAAAATATATCAATATATATAAAGGAGGATACACGGGAGCTTAGGTGGTGCTCTAAAATCGTCTCAATCTACTTTTCTAATTTTCTAGAATTTTAGAATTTTAAACACTTATAAATATAAAAATATCATTTAAAATATTAGAAGTTGAATAGGTGTTCGAATTTATAGAGGAGAAGAATTCGAATTTATAGGGAGAAATATGATTAGAAGTTCTATTGGAAGTAGAATAAGTATTTATGAAGCATATGATTAAAAGTTCTATTGAAAGTAGAATAGGAGTTCGAATTTATAGAGATAAGAGTTCAAATTTATAGAAAAAACATATAAATAAAAGTTTCTATTGGAAGTAGAATAAGTATTTATAAAGCATAAGATTAAAAGTTCTATTGGAAGTAGAATTGAAGTTCGAATTTATAGAGAATAAGAGTTCGAATTTATAGAAAAACATATAAATAAAAGTTCTATTAGAAGTAGAATGGGTGTTTGAATATATAGAGCATCCATATAACTAAATATTTTATAGAAAGTACGATCTTCTTAAATTATATATTTTTTATATAAGTTAATTATACTTCTATTAGGAAAATTTATTCATAAATCCAATACTATTATCATAAAAAAAGTCATCGTATTTAAAAGAAAAGAATTGATGTGTTAACATTATAAAAGAACATTCTCTTGCAGGAATCCTAAATAAAATTAGGAGTATCTATAATATAAAAAGAAAATAAGTTGTGTTTTCATTTTCTAAAACTCCATAAATTTTAGAAAGTCTAGATAAAGTATAAATTGGAATTCACTCTATTTTTTAGGTTTTAATTTTAAGGAAAAAAGTTGTTGTGTAAGATAAGTATCATTAATAATATGTAATGAATTTGGAATTTTGATCCAAACGAGAGCGGCTCGAAACGTGTTTAACGGGAAGACGACTCACTATAAAAGATTGTATTAGCTATTAAAATATCAATTTGATGTTATAAATTTTATTTTATTTTTAGGATTTGATTTTTATGGATAAACATTATCGTACAAGTGATATATGTAAAAGTTAGGTTTTTGGTCTTAACGAGGGAGCGGATAAATAGTAATAACCGTGTTTAACGCGAAAGCGATTCATTAGAGAAGACCGTATAAAGATGTTTGAATATATAAGAAATACGTAAAATAAAATGTTTTATTCGAAGTAGAATACGAGGACGATGGGGACGTCTTACACGATTTTTAAAACTATATATCTTTTTTCCTAAAAATTCTTTATTTTATCTTTTTTATACAAGTTAATTATACTTGCATTAGAAAAATATATCCATAAATTTAATATTATTCCCGTAACGAAAAGTCTTCGAATTTAATTTTTTTTATATGTTAACATAACAGAAAGACATTCACATGCGGAAGTTATAGAAAATATAAGATGTATTTTCATTTTTTAAACTCTATAAATATTAGAAAGTTTAAAGAATATAAAAATTTGAATTTACTTTCTTTATATAATTAGTTATAATTTTGGTTCCAAATAAGAGCGACTCGAAACATATTTAACGGGAAGACGGCTCACTAGAAAAGATTGTATCAGCTATTAGAATTTGATATTGATGTCATAATTTTTTTTTATTTTTATTATTCGATTTTATGGATAAAAAATATTATATAAGTCTTTATAATATATGTTAAAGTTGAGATTTCGATTTTAACGAGAGAGCGGCCCAATCAAAAGAATCGTGTTTCACAAGAAATCGATTTATTAGAAAAGGATATTTAATTATTAAAATTTAATATTAATATTATAATATAAAGTAAATGTATTAATTTTTTAAAAAATATTATAACGCCGCCGCGAAGCGCGGCTTTATCGACTAGTTTTATTTTAAAGTCAAATAATTCATTGATTAAAAATTATACGGCATCTAAAGAATAATTAAGTTTCATCGAACATATATACTAAAACATATCAAATCAACATATACTAAAACATATCAAATCAACACTTTCTTCATCAAAACTATGATTGTTGAGTAAATTATTCATTATGGAGCATTTCTCTCATTCATCCCTAGAATATACAATCATTTCAAACACCATTTTAAAAGAACAATTTAGCAATCCATTACGGTCGAGAAAAACAAGTAAAATTGATGTATCAAATCTGAAAAATCAATCGTAATTGTAAGTTCATATAATTCATCAACGAACCAAACTTATGAAAATTTGTAAATCCATGATTCTAGACATGAGAACAAAACAAAGTAAACTCTCACGAGGAGAGAGAATAATTCCAAAATATGGGTAAACAAAATTCTAAAATTGGGTAGAAAAACTCTCACTGAAGAGAGAAATTTATAAAATAAGAATTAATTTAAGAAAAAATAATAAAAATGAGACTTCTCATCAACCAATTGATCAATGATAACCCATAAATCAATGAAACAATAGGTAGTATATTTGGATGTGAGAGGCTGAGAGTTAGAACATCTCCAATAGAGGTTGCCGAATGTAATATACGTGATTTTTTTAAAATAATAATAGTAATAATAATAAAATTAGAATAATAATAATAATAGTAATAATAATAATAATAATAATTTATTTTAAAGAGAATTGGTTATTTATTAAAATTACTAATTTACTAATTAGAAAAGGAGACGGTGTCTTGTGCTGGTGTCTTGTGCATATATATTAAATTAACCCTAATATTACAAAGATGGCATCAGAGCTTAGGTTCTTTCTTGTAGAAAACCTATTTAGGTTGACCTGTGAGTTTAGGTAGACGTTAGGATGGGTATTCTGTTTAAAATTCATATCATCTTGCTTTACTCTTTCGATATCTATTTTTAATTGCTTCTGCTTATCTATTCTTGTGATCTTCATTCGTTTGCTAATCTTATATTGTAGATGCCTCCTAAGAAAAATCAAAATCAAACTACCCTGAATGTTAGCCCGGCTCAGCTAGCTAATATGTTAGGACAAGCAGTGGCGAACGGTATACAACAAGCTATGGCAAATATGAATAATCAGAATAATCAGAATGGGCAGAATAATCAGAATGGTCAGGGCAATCAGAATGGCCAAGGCAATCAGAATGGTCAGGGAAATCAGAATGGTCAGGGAAATCAGAATGGTCAGGGAAATCAGGATGGCCAGGGTAATCAGTTGGAGCCATTTGCATGGTTGGAGAGGTTTTCTAAGCAGAAACCAGATTCTTTTCATTCAGCATCGACTCCTATTGATGCTGAAAATTGGATTGTTCATCTTGAGAAGATTTTTGATGCTTTGGGTTGTGACGAGCTTCAGAAGGCCAGGTTAGCCGTGTACAAATTAGAGGGAGATGCTCAGAGGTGGTGGAGAGGAGTGAAAGCTACTAGAGGAGAGGAATTTACAGAGACATTGGTATGGCAGGGATTCAAGGAGGTGTTCTATGAGCAGTACTTTTCTAATGCAGACAGAGAAGGTTATTTGAGGGAGTTTCATTCTATCGCGTAGAATTTTGATGAGAGCATTACTGACTATATGGCGAGGTTTATCAGGTTGGCTGGATTTGCTAGGACAGTTGCAGGGACTGCTGCACAGCAGGCTGAGAAATTTAAATGGGGGTTGAGGCCTAATCTGAGAGGTGGTATCATTTCACTAAGGTTTCCTAATGTGGCTGAGGTGGCAGATGCAGATAAGGATATTGAGAAGGAGCGCACTGAGTATAGAGCTTACAGGTTCCAGAATGATCGCAAGCGGAATAGAGATGATCAGAGTTTTGTACAGGGTAAGAAGTGGAATGGAGGTCAGGGTAGTCAGCAGGGACAATGGCGTGGAAGATATCAGAATATGAGGACTCAGTCAGCTTATGGTCAGAATCAGTATGGTGGTCAGAAACAGAATCAGAATCAGCGATTTCAGTAGCAGCAGCCTAGGTAGTGGCAGGGTCGTCAACAGGGGCAGAGTCGTTATTCAGTTTATGGGGGCAACCCCAATATGATTCCAGTGGCTCCTTGTGCTACTTGTGGTGGACATCACCCAGGGAGAGCTTGTTATAAACAGACCGGGGCTTGTTTCTTGTGTGGTAGCATGTCACGTAGGGCAAAGTATTGTACAGCGTCACGTAACACTGGTGGAGGAGCAGGTGGTAGTGGTAGTGGTAGTCAGCAGAATACATCAGGCAGAGTGTTTGCATTGACTGCTAATCAGGCCGCAGCTAATTCAGGTACCGTTTAAGCACTTCTTGTTGGTAGACGTGATGCTTATGTGTTATTCGATACTGGTTCGACTCATTCTATTGTGTCTTTATCATTTGTTCGTCATCTTGGTGTTTTACCTTCATTACTATATCCTCGTATGTCTATTGCTACCCCGATGGGGAATTCTGTTATTATTTCTGATGTGTACCGAGAGTGTCCGATAGCTGTTGGGGAGAGAAATTGTAAGGTTAACTTGCTTTCGATGGAGATGCATGACTTTGACGTTATTCTGGGTATGGATTGGTTGAGTGAGCATCGAGCTACAATTGACTGTCAGGGGAAGAGGGTGATCTTTGGAGATGCAGATAAACCAGAATTTGTATACCAGGGTTCTCAACCGAAAGGAGAGGTTAAAATGATTTCAGCTCTAAAGGCGAGTAAACTTTTGTCTAAGGGTTGTGATGGCTATCTTGCTTTTGTGAAGGATACGTCTAAGGATGAGCCTCGCATTGAGGATTATCCCGTTGTAAATGAATTTGCAGACGTTTTTCCCGATGAATTACCAGGTTAGCCACCATAGAGAGAAGTGGAGTTTACTATTGAACTTGTTCCAGGTGCAGAGCCTATTTCTAAGGCACCATACAGAATGGCGCCACTAGAGTTGCAGGAATTGAAAGTGCAGTTGCAAGAGATGTTGGATAGAGGATTTATCAGGCCAAGTGTATCTCCATGGGGTGCTCCGGTGTTGTTTGTGAAGAAGAATGATGGTTCTATAAGATTGTGCATCGACTACAGGGAGTTGAATAAGGTGACTATCAGAAACAGGTATCCTTTGCCACGTATTGATGACTTGTTTGATCAGTTACAAGGGGCGATATACTTTTCGAAGATAGATTTGAGATCGGGTTACCACCAGTTGCGAGTAAGGGAGGAAGATATTCCAAAGACTACATTTCGTACTCGTTATGGTCATTATGAGTTTCTTGTGATGTCCTTTGGGTTAACGAATGCACCAGCGGTGTTTATGGATTTGATGAATTGGGTCTTTCATGATTACTTGGATAAGTTTGTTGTCATCTTCATTGATGATATCTTGATATACTCGAGAAGCAAGGAGGAGCATGAGGAGCATTTACGTATTGTACTTGAGATTTTGAGGGGGAAAAAGTTATTTGCAAAATTTTCAAAATGTGAGTTTTGGTTAGAGCAGGTGGCATTTTTGGGGCATATTGTGTCTTCTAGAGGGATTGAGTTGGATCCTGCGAAAGTCGAGGCTATCACTAATTGGCCGAGACATAGCAATGTAACAGAGGTGAGGAGTTTCTTGGGTTTAGCAGGTTACTACAGGAGCTTTGTGGAAGGTTTCTCATCCATAGCTTTGCCATTGACTCAATTGATGAGAAATGGTGTTAAGTTCGAGTGGAATGATGATCGTGAGCAAAGTTTTCAAGAGTTGAAAAAGAGGTTGGTGTCAGCTCCTATTCTTGTATTGCCATCAGGGAGTGGAGGATTTCAGGTTTATAGTGATGCTTCTAAGAGAGGATTGGGGTGTGTTCTTATGCAGCATGGGAAGGTGATTTCTTACGCTTCTAGGCAGCTTAAACCTTATGAGGTAAATTATCCTACTCATGACTTGGAGTTGGCAGCAGTGGTCTTTGCTTTTAAGATTTAGAGGCATTATCTGTATGGGGAGACTTGTGATATCTTCACTGATCATAGGAGTCTTAAGTACATTTTTACTCAGAAGGAGCTTAACATGAGGCAGCGAAGATGGCTTGAACTTCTTAAGGATTATGATGCTAATATTCAGTACCATCCAGGGAAGGCAAATGTTGTGGCAAACGCTCTTAGTAGGAAGAACTTGGGGAGTGTTGCATCTCTCATTACTCAGCCGCATCTTATTTCAGACATGGAGCGCTTTGGTATTGAGCTGTATGTTAGAGGATCAGATGGTAGCATTGCGAGTTTGAGAGTGGAACCAAATCTGGTTTCAAGGGTTCAGGAAGCTCAGAAGAATGATACAAGATTGGTAGGTATTAGATCAGAGGTGGCAGAAGGTAAGCAAAAATATTTTCGTGTTGATGATGAGGGTGTGATGTGGTTTGGTAGTAAATTGTGTGTGCCCGCGGATGTGGCGATTCGTGAAGAGATTTTGATTGAGGCTCATAGCTCTTCATTCTCTATTCATCGAGGTTCCACCAAGATGTATAGAGATTTGAAGAAGCACTTTTGGTGGAGTGGAATGAAGGGAGACATAGCAGAGTTTGTGGGAAAATGTCTTACATGTCAACAGGTGAAGATAGATCATCAGAGGCCTAGTGGATTGTTGCAACAGTTGGATATTTCAGTTTGGAAGTGGGAGAACATTACTATGGATTTTGTGACTCATTTGCCGAGGACCTTTAGAAAGAATGATGTTATATGGGTGGTGGTTGATAGACTTACTAAGTCTGCACATTTCTTGCCTATTAGAGAGACTACTCTTGTTCATGAGTTGGCAGAGATTTTTCAGCGGGATATTGTTAGACTTCATGGTGTGTGTGCCTGTGTCGATAGTTTCTGATAGGGATACGAGGTTTACATCACGTTTTTGGAAGGGATATCAGCAAGTTTGGGGTACGAGGTGTTGGATATTTTAGTGTAATTGGATTGGCTAGTTGATCAATGTAATCGTAATGCTACATCGAACAAGTCAGGAGAATGCGGAGTGCATGCTCTGTTCGAGTTCGTTATGATTTCAGAATTATTGCTTATGGGACATGTCTATTGGCATCAGATGAGGTGTGTCTATTGGAAAAGACACACCTTGAGGTGTGTCTATTGACATTGGACATGACTGTTGGAAATGAGATGTGTCTATTGGAAAAGACACATCTTGAGGTGTGTCTATTGGCAAAAGACACATCTGTCAACACTGGTTCATTTTGAAATACACAGCAAAATACATTCTCTCTTCTTGCAGATTTTCTGATTTTATCCGATTGAATTATTTGGGTGAACCACAAATAACTTCAATCTGAAAGTGTTCACACGACTTCAGAAAAATCCAAGTAATTATCACCCAACTCCCCAACAAAGATTGAAGTTATCTATTTTCTGAAGATGGCAAACTCAGAATCTGCAAGAGACATGACAAGCAAGTTTGCAAAGTTGGACAAGTTTGAGGGTCATGATTTTAGAAGATGGCAAAAGAAGATGCATTTTCTATTGACAACGCTGAAGGTTGTATATGTTTTGAGTACCCCCATTCCAGAAGTGGTTGAGGATGAAACCTCTGAACAAACAAGGAGGCGTTGCAAATGGGAAAACGCTGATTACATCTGCCGCGGTCACATCTTAAACGGTATGTCTAATTCCCTTTTCGATGTATATCAAAATGTTGAGTCAGCAAAAGAATTGTGGGATTCTCTTGAATCCAAATACATGGCAGAAGATGCTTCTAGTAAGAAGTTTCTGGTCAGTAATTTTATGAATTACAAAATGGTCGACTCTAGACCTGTGATGGAACAATACAATGAATTGTTAAGAATTCTGGCAACACAATCTGAAGATGGATGAATCTATCTCAGTTTCTGGTATTATAGACAAACTACCACCATCATGGAAGGATTTTAAACACTCCTTGAAACATAACAAAGAGGATATGACTCTGGTTCAACTTGGAAGTCACTTCAGAATTGAAGAGGCTTTGAGGACTCAAGAAATTGAGAATAATCCTAAGGGCAAGAACCAAGTCGGTAACTCTTCTGTGAATATGGTTGAAGATGGTGGATCTTCAAAGAATTCTAAGTATGGCAAGGGTGATAAACGAAAGTTTAAAGGAAACAACAACAATTCTTCAAACAAAAGGCCTAAGATGGCATGTTGGAAGTGTGGCAAACCTGGACATTTCAAGAAGGATTGTCGGGTTGGTAAAGGCAAGCAAGAAAAACAAAATGCTGGTCCAAGTGGATCCAAGGATCCAGAAATGCAACAAGGTCAGATTTTAATGCAAAATTGTAATTCTAGTCAGAATTATGTGTCACTAATATCTGAGGCATTTTATGTGCAGGATGACAATGTTGCTTGGTGGATTGATTCAGGAGCAACGAGTCATGTATGCAAAGATCTTCGTTGGTTCATAGACTTTCAACCAATCGAAGATGGATCTATCTTAAAGATGGGAAATGTTGCAACTGAACCGATCAAAGGACTAGGAAATGTCAAGATAGTTTTTACTTCTGGCAAATGTATATTGTTAAATAAAGTGTTGTATGTTCCTGGGATTCGGAAGAATCTCTTGTCTGGTGTTGTATTGAACAATTGTGGATATAAACAAGTTTATGAAAGTGACAAATATATATTGTCAAAACATGGCTCTTTTGTTGGCTTTGGCTATTTGTGTAATGGTATGTTTATGTTGAATGTAAATACTCCATTTATTGATGAATCTGCTTGCATGGCTTCTACTAGTACTAGCAATAATTTGAACAAACCAGAATTATGGCATGCTAGACTAGGACATGTACATTACAAAAGAATAAAAGGATATGTTGTTATGCAAAATTTACGCAAGCGCACGTTGTCACAAGTAATATATGATTAAATCAAGTTCGTTCCCACAGAGATCTAGAATGGTGTTCAATTCAATTAATGTACCTATGCACCAATGTATGGTTTTTATCCACTGCTAAGACAAATAACAAATTGGATTTTTATTGACTACTAAATTAATTATCAAACTAAAGATTAACTAATTAAAGAGATTAAAATCGAATTACTAATATGAGAATAAAACATGGAATCCTAGTTTCATCATCTACTTCACTTAGAGTTGCAGCCTTTAATTAAAACATGCGATGGTTTTGATATCTGATCGAATAACACGAAAAGAGTAAAAGTTACCTCTCGGTATACTAGTACCAATCTACACATACATCCACAAAAGAGATAGAAGATGAATAGGCACCTATTATGTTTAGACCCTATATCTCTATAGAATTTGAAAACATAAAGGTTGAAGCACAAGTTATCCACTTAGATCACATAGGGCAGTATAAGTATTTTCATCTCACACCACGAATCATATTGATAAACAATTATGAACCTATGCTAGCATGGCAAGTTCTAAATCTCAAGATCCACTCTCGCTTCACAAAAGATTAACAATTCAATTTAGATGTTAGCTACGCATCCAAAAGCATTAAGATTAACCATACGAGGATATCAAGAATTCACCACACATAAATCTTTAAGGCATGCAAACTACTAAGCTACATAGATAAATCCACTAGGATCCCACGACAACGATTAGTTCATAATTAAACCTTTCGTCACCATGGGATTTGATGAAAACATGGTAAATAACAAGATATGAATAAAAGAATTAATTATATTAATAAACAAGAGTTTGAGAAAACAAATCTATAATCCAAAGTAACACAAAGGATGAAGTAGATCTAGATCCGTTGCTTGTCACGAGCGTTGAACCCTTCTCTCCTTTTCTCCCTTGCAGATCTAAGCTAGGTTACAATAATAAAACTATGATAATGTGTATCTCTCTATTACAATGGTAGGATGTGTTTAAATAGGCTCTAAAAGTCTTGCCCAGCAAGAAAATACTCAAAATAGAGTTAAAACAGAATTTCTGCAAAAGACGTTTCCTAAACTGATTCTGTTTTTAAGGAAAATTCGTGGCTGACTTTTCTTCAGTTTTTCTGGAACGTTCCAAACGTAATTGGACCTCTGGACCACCTTAGAATGATAGAGAATCTCGTTATCTTCGCGTGGACTGCTTACGGGCTGAAAACAGACTTATAGAACTCAAGATATGGCCCAAACAGTGTAGACTGCGCAACCCTTCTTAAAAATCCGAATTTTAATCAATTAATTCCCAAAAAAGAATAGAAGCATCCACCTTAGTCAACCTTCTCGTAAATCTGCACAACTAAGCAAAACACATCAAAACTACCAGAAACTTGAGTCCAAGACAATCAATTTAAGCCGATTTAGAATGCTCTAAGTGGATATAAAATCCACTTATCACACCCCCAAACTTAAACCGATGCTTGTCCTCAAGCATAAACAATTACACTATCTAACTAACTAGTACCACTTCCGTAGGTGATCACGGTTGCATTTGGCATATGCAACAAGCCCTTTAAACCCCTAGGCAGCCCTAGTGAACGAGTAAGGTCTCGTGAGGGCCTATAGCGAATGTACCCACAAAATCCATTTAACCTAATGCAATGCAATGCATGAATGCAACTAATATGCAAATGCAGATAATCTAATCTACCATACCTTCAAATCCTCTCATGCCATATCAACTTAAGAATCAAAGTAAATACTCAATGTCTTGGTGTCGAAAGTGCAAGTATCCACATAGTCTACTCAATGAACATGCATAAGTTCTCACAAGCCCATGTCAAGTGTAAGAATAAGTTAGTAAACATGCTAAGCCTACAAGAGTACATCTTTGAGACAACACTCGGGATCTCATACGCAAGAACAAGCAAACACTCACAATCCACTCACAAAGAATATTCACACAAGAACAAGGGTAAGTGTATCACTCAATTCCAACAAAATCATAAACATGCTTGACATTTGGTATCAATCTAACTCTTAACACAACATACATCAATGACGATAATCAAAAGGTCTTTAATTGGGTTGTAACGGGGCTAGGGACAAGGTATGTCAAATAAGCCAAAACAGGTGTAGTGTCAAAAGCTAGTAAGTACCATAATAAATCACACAAAACACCCTATTTTCCCCCCCCCACATAATTTTACTAAGACATACACTCGACTAGTCGACTGAAATAGGATCGCAACAAACACAAACATGCTCTCATAATATATATATATATATTTTTTTTCGAGAGCTAAATAGAACACAAACAATAATATAACAATAACAATGATCCCACAATTTATTACATATGTCGACTATCAAGTAAACAACCAAACCCAATTTTCAATATTTCCCCCAAAAGTAAGACCAACAATAAACCCCTCATTGCACACCTTATTACTCCCTTAAGCACTCTACTGGCCTTTGACAATGTGGGTTCAAATTAATGTAAGGCCAATACAAGAAAAAGGTCTAGGCAAGTAATGTGGTATGTCACCGAAAAAATAGGATTAAGCTCAACGGGTTAACTAATTGATCATGTAAACATGGTGTGGTAATATGGGAAAATATGCGGTTATTCCTAAATGCCTTTATCATTTTAATCGTCAAATAATGTCATGCGTTTTAAGAAAGACCTCAAACAACTGCTAGCAATGCAAACAATCCGTGGACACTCAACCAAACGAATAAATTGCAGATATGCAATATGCAATAAGGCTCAAAATCTCACTTGGTGGAAAAACATACTCAATCCCAAGCAAACATCTCTCTAACGCACCAACTTGTATTCAAAGCATGCAAACTAAATCATCTTGCACATATTCATGTCCTTCTAATCACTTACAACATTCAATAAGTCTACTAGCTTCAACTTACTAGTGTATGTGTGTGCACAAGAACAAAGCATATCACTTCTCAAACAAAAGCGTCAACAACACAAAATTCCTATCAAGCATGGGTGCAAATGCAACTATTATGAACTCACATGATATACGAACATAAAAACAGAATGTCCTATATGAAACAAACGTAAATAACACGAACATATATGCATAATTTACTACTACTAATATGCAAAGCATGAAATCCTACATGAACAAATAATACAACCACAACTACTAATCCCTCAAACCACCCCCAAACTTAAAATATTCAATGTCCTCATTGAATGGAAGTAAATACAAGAGATAGTAGAAACATACCTGCAATGCCTCATCCTCGAATGAATCATGCGGGAGACGAAAATTTTAGAACACTAGCACCACCTCTCCCACGCTTAGGAGCCATAAGAATCAATACCCAACTCACAAGAAGCTCCACCAATAATTACCAAGCAATATCACACCACAAATAGCCCAAATTCCAAGAATAATACAAAATCCCAATTTACAAGAACACAAATTCGTAATAAAAATAAAATTAGAGAAAAAGATTTACCCAATACGAATCAAAGAGGTGAACTTGCAATTAATTCCTCTTTAGAAAAAAAAAAATTTTTAGAGATTAAAAGAAAATAGAAGAGGAATTGGATTTGTATGTATAGGTGGGTATATAAAATAATAATAATAATAATAATAATAATAATAATAAGAATAAAATTAGAATTAGAAAAGAAATTGGTTTAGAATTTTGGAGAAAAGATGGGAGGTTTTGGAATTGAAATAGGAAAAGAATTAGGGAAAATAGGGGTATAAAAAGAATTGGGGGTGTAAGAATATATTTTTTATATACATAACACTACAAACCTGGACACACGAACAAGTGAGCAGCGGTGAAAAACAATTTCTGAAGTCTCCTGGAAGACGCGCCAGTTGCGCAAGTTGAATGCAACTTGCTGTTATTCCAGAAACGCATCTGCAACTTGCGTGTCAGGGCCGCTAGTTGCCTCATGGCCAGTAACGCAGACGCTAATTGCGTCTTAGGGCCGCAACTTGCCTCCTTAGCAGTAACACAGACGCTAGTTGCGTTACAGACCCGCAATTTGCCCAAAAATTCGATTTTTTTTTTTTTTTCACACAACACTCAAATTTTTTTTCTCTTTTTTTTTTCTTTTTTCCTATACTAATGCATGGGTTGCCTCCCACGAAGCGCTTCTTTAACGTCAATAGCTTGACGTTACTTCCTCAAATCAAGGCGGTTTCAAAAGAATAACTGAACCATCTTCAACAGACAAACCACTCATACGAATGTTGACATCTTGATTGCTTGCTTTCCACCAATCTCTTCCTTCAGACTTCAACTTGATTTTTCTACCCAACGGCCAAATCTTTTTCTTTTTCTTCTTCACACCTCTCAGATGCTTCTCCGACTCAACCGGTTGAACAAAAATTTCCTCTTCCTTATCATCTGCTTTCCACCTTCGCAACACGTTATCATGCCCCTCTTCAAAAATCACTAGCTCATTATTCAAAAGGACATACCTCAAATGTGGTGGAAGTTTTCCAAGCTTTACTTTCGAAAGATCACGAACCGAAGAACTGTCCGATTTCTCGCTCAGCAACTGATCAAACTTCTTTCTCTGACCCGTATCAACTATTTCCACACTGCAACACTCTTCATCCTCTGTCGGAAATTTCATTGCTTTGAACACATTAAAGGTGACACTCTGATCTTGCACCCTCATTGTAAGCTCTCCTTTTTGCACATCAATTAAAGTCTTTCCTGTAGCCAAGAACGGTCTTCCCAAGATTATGGGAATCTTCTTATCTTCCTCGAAATCCAAGATAACAAAATCAGCTGGGAATATGAGCTTATCAACCTTCACCAAAACATCCTCCACTATACCCCTCGGATACGTGATAGATCGATCAGCCAACTGCAAAGAGATGTTAGTTGGCTTTGGCTCCGGTAGACCAAGTTGCTTGAAAACAGACAAGGGCATGAGATTAATACTAGCTCCCAAATCACATAAACACTTGTTGAAAGAAAGATTGCCAATAGTGCATGGAATTGTGAAACTTCCTGGATCCTTCAGTTTAGGAGGCAATTTCTGCTGCAGAACCGCACTACACTCCTCCGTTAATGCCACTGTTTCAAATTCTTCCAACCTTCTCTTCCGTGACAAAATATCCTTCATGAACTTTGCATATCTTGGCATCTGCTCCAACGCTTCAACAAAAGGAATGTTAATGGACAGTTTCTTAAAGACATCCATAAATTTCTGAAACTGTTTCTCTTGACTTTTCTTCAAGCGTCTAGGAAATGGAGGAGGTGGATAGATCTGATTATTCTTTGAAGATTGCTCCGGAGTAAACTTTTCAACCGGTTTCTTGCTCTTCTCACCATCTAGCTGATCAGCCACTAAATCAGATTTCTCAATTTCTGGTACTGCAGATTTTTCAACCTGCTGATTCTGAACATCTTCATCTTCTTCAGTTGCTGATTTAGGATCACTCGTGACTTTTCCGGATCTCAAAGTCACAGCTTTCACCTGCTCATGGACCTCCCTCTTGCCTGGATTACCCATTGTATCACTTGGAAGAGTTCCTTGTTGCATATTTACCAAGACACTTGTAATTTGTCCTATATGACTCTCCAATGTCTTGAGAGATGCTTCCTGACTCTTGAGAGTTGCTGCCTGACTCTTGCACATTAATCTCAACTCTTCTAATTCAGATTTTTCATTCGACTGATGGCTAGAACCAGTATGAAACTGTTGCTGCTGAAAACCAGGAGGTTGAAACTGTTGCCTTGGAGCATACAGTTGCTGAAAACCTGAAGAATTAAATGGCTCAACTCCGTACTGATGACCCTGAAACTGGTTATAAGACTGATGTGGATGTTGATAATTTGGAGCTGGTTGCTGTTGCCTTTGAAAATTGCTCACAAACTGCACTGATTCACTGGAGATGGCGGATTGACTCGTCTCATGTGCGCCAGCACATAGTTCACATACTCTCGCAACCTGAGGCACCCCATGCTTTGTCATTAAATCTAATTTCATATTAAGTGCCTCTAGCTGGGCTGCTAGAGCTGTAACTGTGTCAACTCCCAGAATTCCTGCAACCTTGCCTTGTGGTAGTCTTTGAGTTGGATTTTGATATTCATTAGCAGCCATCATCTCAATTAGATCGTAAGCTTCCTCGTAGCTCTTAGCCCATAAGGCTCCTCCTGATGCTGCGTCTACCATTGGCCTAGATTGTGCTCCCAGCCCATTGTAAAAATAATTGATTACCATCCAGTTTGGCATCCCATGATGTGGGCATCTCCTTATAACGTTCCCAAGCCTCACACAGAGATTCTCCAGGTTGCTGCTGAAATTGGGCTAGCTGATTCCTCAATGCTGCAGTTTTCGCCATAGGGAAGAATTTAGTAAGAAACTTCTGAGCAAGATCCTCCCATGTAGTAATGGAACCAGGTGGTAGAGAGTGTAACCAGCCCTTAGCCTTATCCTTTAGAGAGAATGGGAAAAGCCTCAACTTGATAGCATCATCCGAAACACCATTAAACTTGAAAGTATCACAGATCTCGATAAAGTCCTGAATATGCATGTTAGGATCCTCCGTAGGAGCACCCCCAAACTGAACTGAATTCTGTAGCATCTGAATTGTGCCAGACTTAATCTCAAAATTGTTCGCTGCAATAGCTGGCCTGATAATGCTAGACTGGATATCATTGATCTTCGGCTGAGAATACTCCTTCAAAGCCTTAACTGCTGCTGCTGCATCTGCCATTGCTACTGTAGTTTCAGATTCCTCTTCCTTATTCTCTAAATTCTCTACAAGATCGTCTTTTGCCAGTTTTTGTAAACGAGCTTGTAAGCGTGTTCGCATACAAACTCAAGTACCTGAAAACACCACGAAACAAACAAACTAAGTAAGAATCCGAGTCAGTGAACGCTAACGACCACTGATGACAAGCACATAAACTAAAATAAAAACACCGATGATCCCCGTCAGCGGCGCCAAAAACTTGTTATGCAAAATTTACGCAAGCGCACGTTGTCACAAGTAATATATGATTAAATCAAGTTCGTTCCCACAGAGATCTAGAATGGTGTTCAATTCAATTAATGTACCTATGCACCAATGTATGGTTTTTATCCACTGCTAAGACAAATAACAAATTGGATTTTTATTGACTACTAAATTAATTATCAAACTAAAGATTAACTAATTAAAGAGATTAAAATCGAATTACTAATATGAGAATAAAACATGGAATCCTAGTTTCATCATCTACTTCACTTAGAGTTGCAGCCTTTAATTAAAACATGCGATGGTTTTGATATCTGATCGAATAACACGAAAAGAGTAAAAGTTACCTCTCGGTATACTAGTACCAATCTACACATACATCCACAAAAGAGATAGAAGATGAATAGGCACCTATTATGTTTAGACCCTATATCTCTATAGAATTTGAAAACATAAAGGTTGAAGCACAAGTTATCCACTTAGATCACATAGGGCAGTATAAGTATTTTCATCTCACACCACGAATCATATTGATAAACAATTATGAACCTATGCTAGCATGGCAAGTTCTAAATCTCAAGATCCACTCTCGCTTCACAAAAGATTAACAATTCAATTTAGATGTTAGCTACGCATCCAAAAGCATTAAGATTAACCATACGAGGATATCAAGAATTCACCACACATAAATCTTTAAGGCATGCAAACTACTAAGCTACATAGATAAATCCACTAGGATCCCACGACAACGATTAGTTCATAATTAAACCTTTCGTCACCATGGGATTTGATGAAAACATGGTAAATAACAAGATATGAATAAAAGAAGTAATTATATTAATAAACAAGAGTTTGAGAAAACAAATCTATAATCCAAAGTAACACAAAGGATGAAGTAGATCTAGATCCGTTGCTTGTCACGAGCGTTGAACCCTTCTCTCCTTTTCTCCCTTGCAGATCTAAGCTAGGTTACAATAATAAAACTATGATAATGTGTATCTCTCTATTACAATGGTAGGATGTGTTTAAATAGGCTCTAAAAGTCTTGCCCAGCAAGAAAATACCCAAAATAGAGTTAAAACAGAATTTCTGCAAAAGACGTTTCCTAAACTGATTCTGTTTTTAAAGAAAATTCGTGGCTGACTTTTCTTCAGTTTTTCTGGAACGTTACAAACGTAATTGGACCTCTGGACCACCTTAGAATGATAGAGAATCTCGTTATCTTCGCGTGGACTGCTTACGGGCTGAAAACAGACTTATAGAACTCAAGATATGGCCCAAACAGTGTAGACTGCGCAACCCTTCTTAAAAATCCGAATTTTAATCAATTAATTCCCAAAAAAGAATAGAAGCATCCACCTTAGTCAACCTTCTCGTAAATCTGCACAACTAAGCAAAACACATCAAAACTACCAGAAACTTGAGTCCAAGACAATCAATTTAAGCCGATTTAGAATGCTCTAAGTGGATATAAAATCCACTTATCATATGTCTAAAATGAGTCTCATACCTGCTATTGATTTAGACAATGAAAAATGCAAAACGTGCATGTTAACAAAGATAACAAGAAAGCCCTTTAAGGAGGTTAATAGGGTGTCTGATGTTTTAGAACTAATACATAGTGATTTGTGTGATTTCCATTCTACACCATCGTTAGGAAATAAAAAGTATGTAGTTACTTTTATTGATGATGCTACTAGATATTGCTATGTATATTTATTGCATGCTAAGGATGAAGCTCTTGACTTCTTTAAAATTTATAAAGAAGAAGTAGAGTTACATCAGAGTACCATGATTAAAAATCTACGTACTGATAGAGGAGGTGAGTATTATGATCCGGTTTATTTTCAATCTACTGGTATAATACATCAAACCACGGCTCCTTATACACCACAGCAAAATGGTGTGGCAGAGAGAAAGAATAGGACTTTGAAAGAAATGGTTAATTCCTTGTTATCCTACTCGGGTTTGAGTGAGGGATTTTGGGGTGAGGCTATGTTGACAGCCTGTCATTTATTGAATCGAATTCCTAGTAAAAGGAATAAGATTACCCCTTATGAACTTTGGTATAAAGAGTCACCAAAATTAAGTTTTCTGTGAGTTTGGGGATGTAGAGCAGTTGTAAGACTCACTGAACCCAAAAGAAGAAACTTGGGTGAACGAGGTATAGATTGCATATTTGTTGGTTATGCTGAGCATTCCATAGCATATAGATTCTATGTTTTAGAATCTAATGACTATGTATCTGTGAACTCGATTATCGAGTCAAGAGATGCTATATTTGATGAAAACAGATTTACATCTATACCTAGACCAAGGGACATGCTTCAGAATTCTTCTAGTAGGAACTCGGTTTCTACTGAAGATGTGAATGGACCGTCCGAACCAAGGAGAAGCACTAGAGCTAGAAAAGCAAAGTCTTTTGGAGATGACTTTCATCTTTATCTAGTAGAAGGCTCTAGAGATGAAATTGAATATCAATACCAATATTGTTTTCTTATTGAGGAGGATCCAAATACTTTTAGCGAAGCTATGAAATCTAGGGATGTTGCATTCTGGAAAGAAGTTATTCAAGATGAAATGGATTCTATCATGAATAACAATACTTGGGAATTGAGTGATCTGCCCCCTGGCTGTAAAGCGTTGGGAAACAGATGGATCTTCAAAAGGAAAATGAAGGTGGACGGTACCATAGATAAGTTTAAAGCCAGATTGGTAATCCAAGGTTTTAGACAAAAAGAAGGGATTGATTATTTTGATACCTATGCTCCTGTTGCTAGAACCTCCACTATTAGGTTGTTAATAGCACTTGCTGCTATACACAACCTTGTCATTCACCAAATGGATGTGAAAACTGCATTCTTGAATGGTGAATTAGATGAAGAGATTTATATGAAACAACCCGAAGGGTTTGTTATGCCTGGTTGTGAGAACAAGGTGTGTAAATTGAAGAAATCAATTTATGGTCTGAAACAAGCACCAAAGGATTGGCATGATAAATTTGATACTGTGGTCTTGTCTAACGGTTATTATCTCAACCAAGCAGACAAGTGTGTATATAGCAAATTTGATGCTTCTGGTAAAGGAGTTATAATTTGTTTATATGTGGATGACATGTTGATTTTTGGTACTGACCAAAATCAAGTGGATAAAACCAAGAAGTTCTTGTCATCTAATTTTGATATGAAAGACATGGGGGAGGCTGAGGTGATTCTTGGTATAAGGATCAAGCGTGAGAACAATGGCATTTCAATTTCTCAATCTCATTATATTGAGAAGATTCTTAAAAGATTTAACTTTAAGGATTGTTCTCCTGTTAGCACTCCTCTTGATCCCAGTATTAAACTCCTACCTAATACAGGTGTTGCAGTATCTCAACTTGAATACTCAAAGGCTATTGGTAGTCTCATGTATGCCATGATAAGCACTAGGCCAGATGTTGCCTATGCTGTTGGAAAGCTTAGTATGTATACTAGCAAGCCAAGTTCACATCATTGGCAAGCTTTAAGCCGAGTGCTCAAATACTTGAAAGGAACCATGAATTATGGTTTGACATATACTGGATTTCCTTCGATTATTGAAGGTCATTCAGATGCAAGTTGGATTTCTAATAAGGAAGATCATTCTTCCACAAGTGGATGGGTATTCCTTCTTGGGGGAGGTGCTATCTCTTGGGCATCAAAGAAACAAAGTTGCATTACTGATTCAACGATGGAATCTGAATTTGTGGCATTATCAGCACCTGGTAAAGAAGCTGAATGGCTAAGAAATCTGATTTATGAGATTCCATTGTGGCCTAAACCGATATCACCCATATCTATCAGGTGTGATAGTGAGTCTGCCTTGTCTAATGCTTATAGACAAGTGTTCAAAGGCAAGTCTAGACACTTAGGTGTTAGACACAGCATGATTCGTGAGCTTATCACGCATGGTGTTATATCAGTGGAGTTTATAAGAACTCAACATAATTTAGCCGATCATCTAACCAAAGGGTTGAGTAGAGATCTTGTGCACAAGTCGGCTGTAGGGATGGGATTAAAGTCCATCGAATAACCTCTCATGTTGAGATACCCAATTCCCATCTAATATGACATTAGGTGCTGAATTCAATGTGGAAAGCTTAACATCTAGAGATTGGAACACATTAGTATTATCATCCCAAGGTATGTGTTCAGACCTGCAAGTTAAGGAGGTTGAAGTTTGTCTTCTTAATAGTTCTTTTGAAAAATTGCATATGCAGGTGCGAGACTAAAAGAACTACCTATATGAGCATGAAGTTTAGCCGCTTCAAGAAGCTTGGACTTGGCTTTGATATGCTTATGAAGGATTAGGATACTAGGCTAGTAAAAGATAGTGTCAAGTAAGAACATTTGAGAATGTAAATTTATGTGTATATTATCTTCATGTATTCACTATGAATAACCAAGGTTCAATCCATAGTGATACCTTGATATTCGAATATTTGGAATGTGTAATATACTAATGTGAAATTCAATCGTCACGATATTTCATTTATGCATAAGTTTGTCGTTTGTTGTGATTTTGTTTAGTTAATCATGGATTACGCTAAAATGGGGGAGGATTGTTGGATATTTTAGTGTAATTGGATTGGCTAGTTGATCAATGTAATCGTAATGCTACATCGAACAAGTCAGGAGAATGCGGAGTGCATGCTCTGTTCGAGTTCGTTATGATTTCAGAATTATTGCTTATGGGACATGTCTATTGGCATCAGATGAGGTGTGTCTATTGGAAAAGACACACCTTGAGGTGTGTCTATTGACATTGGACATGACTGTTGGAAATGAGATGTGTCTATTGGAAAAGACACATCTTGAGGTGTGTCTATTGGCAAAAGACACATCTGTTGACATCTATAAATAGGTGTGGCATTGATCATTTTACACACTGGTTCATTTTGAAATACACAGCAAAATACATTCTCTCTTCTTGCAGATTTTCTGATTTTATCCGATTGAATTATTTGGGTGAACCACAAATAACTTCAATCTGAAAGTGTTCACACGACTTCAGAAAAATCCAAGTAATTATCACCCAACTCCCCAACACGAGGCTTAATTTTAGTACTGCTTATCATCCGCAGACCGATGGACGGTCAGAGAGAACGATTCAAACATTGGAGGATATGCTGAGGGCTTGTGCTTTGGAGTGGATTCTTAGGAAGTGGATTCTTAGGAAGGCATTCGATGATGAAGAACGTCCTTATCTCCCTAAGGTCTGAACTAATGACTTGCCTTTGTTTAAGTAATTAACTACCCGTTGATCACAACAAGCTAAGATGGATTGTTGTGTCTTGCATATTCTATATAGGCAGAAAGAGCAGTTCAGTGATGGTGTTGGCTACAGTTGGATCGATGGGCTTAAAGATCATGCTAAACTACATGTATTGCATCATTTCTGATCTTAAAAATATTTTCGTTTTAGGCATCTCTCATAAGATCATTCTAACTGTCATTCAGGTCAGTGATAAAATGATGCTCAATGCTCCTAATATCTTCCCACACAATACCCCCATCACAAAGGAAGCTTACTACTACAGAATGATTTTTGAGAGATTCTTCCCAGAGGTGCCTTAGATTTGTCAAATTGTCACAAATAGTACATTTTCATGTCAATCGGAAGATCTGGTAACCTAGTTGTACATATTATTTTTTGTTGAAGCAGAATTCATCAATATTTACTGTCCCCGGTGGAGCAAGTTTAGCTTGCAGTACAGCAAGGGCTGTCGAATGGGATGCATCATGGTCAAGTAACCTCGATCCCTCTGGCCGGGCTGCACTTGGAATTCATGATTCAGCATATGAGACACAGCTAGTGTCCACTGTGAACAATAATTTGGCTACAAAGATTGTTGACAATGTTCCTCTGATGATGGAACAAGGCTCAACCCAAGTCACAATTCAAAGCTAGTTTTCCTTTTCCTGGAGACTAGAATCAGCTTCAATCTAAGAGTATAAAAGTTGCAGCAGAGCGAACTATGTACGTGATACTGATACGCAGAGCGAATAAACTACCTGTTTTGTTAGTGCTGAGTGACTCTAGTGGTGTCTGCTTTATATTTGAAGTAGCATGTTCTTATAGGTTGTGCATCTTGTTCAAACTTCACCTACAAATCCTGGAATTTTCACCGAGCATATCCTTCTGTTATCTCTCTAGTATGTTTGGAAGGTTCTGTCAGACTCTGATATTGTAAATTGTAATATGAATATACACTTTGTAGGTTCCAAGCCTAAAGCCTGGTTTTGTAACATTTTAATCAGAGACCAATGGAATCCCATTGCAACTATTAATGGACGGTAAACTCCTAAAAAGGTAATCTCCAACGAATTTTGATGATCCTTCATCTACAACTCTTAACATGTATTATTCAGAAGTTTCGAACCAATTGACCAAGCCTAGTAACTCTTATCCTGGAGACCATGCTTCGGCAACTCTGTCTCTCAGGAATCAGGATCAAGTTTTCGAATGATTTGGAGAACCATGTTAGGATGCCAAGATGTGATGCTGGTATTTGGTGCTACTGGAGTCTTTGCACAATAGCAAGATGTCAGACTTCAGTATTTAAAAATACACAAATTTAAATAGAGCTCACATTACTGCATCAAATAGTATTTTTAAGACGCATATCAGTTTAAAGGAGACGATAAACACATGCGCACGCGGGATTCGCATACATAAAATAAAACAAGTAGTTAAAACATTTGCAACTTCTGTTATATCTTAAATTACATTATCATCGAAATTTTCAGAAAATACATGCATATTTAAGATATGAATTATGAGAAGGCAGATTTACGTAAATTGTGTAGCTGCATTTTGATGTTGTTTCTGCAATATCGTTATTGAAAAACAGTAAAAAAGCTCACATATAGTATCTTTTTCTACAGCGAAACTACCGTCTACGAGTAGAGTAAAGAAAAACATTGAAAACTCTCCCTCTAAATTAGTTGCCAGTACTCACTTTTATATTTTTAGCACTCTGTTTGATGATCGACATGGGGTAGTTTAGTGTTGGTCGAAATATTCGTGGGATCTTAAACTCTCTCTACATGAAAAATGTTTAATTTTTGTAAAATAACGAAAATGTGAGTTCCATGCTAAGACGTAAAAATGTTACTCCCTCCGTCCCAATGGGATGTTAACATTTGCTTTTTGCACGGAAACCAAGATAGTGGGTGTAATATTATTAAAATAAATGAAGTAGTGGGTGTAATAGTGATTTTATATTTAAAATAAGTTAAGTAGTGAATGTAATAGTGTTAAAACTTATTATTTTAGGAAATGTTAACAATCTATTGGGACATCCCAAAATAGAAAGCGTTAATAATCTATTGGGACGGAGGAAGTACTACTTACAATGTCATTTTCAGTGCTAGTCACTTATATTGACCAAATCACTGGCATAACAAAATGACAACAAGTCCGTGAACAGTAAGTACTACAAGTTGAAAGTTATTTCTTTAGATTATGAATATAGTCCATCTCCAGATTTCTTTTCCTTGGAGAAGGGACTGCGAACATTACAACTATAAAAATATGGATGTTATGTATATAACCACTATATATCCTTAAATAATGAGTATCTTATAATTATCTAGAAAAATTAACAAGAAAAACAGGACTAGATACAAAGGTAAATAATATGGGTGAGCTAAGTTACTGATAGAACAAAGCAGTATAGAAGAGCTGATTCCAAGTATCAGGCAATCCAGGAAGACACCAATGACTACAATCAGCAGAACGGTCAGGATTAGCTCTCTGTTCCGGGCTCAAGTCGCCACTATAATAAATAGACGGATGTGCGTCTTTACGCATAGCAGATAGCGTAGTTATGTCAAGTATATAAGCTGGGTTACTCATGTCCCTTATCACTGCATCAAGCACCTTCATTTGGTCTGGATATGCACCTGGGTAAGTTGTGCCACTCATCGGTGTTGTCTCTCCATAACAACTTTTCGCCACTGAGGTTGCACCCGCGCTCCACTCTGATGGGCTACCAATTCAATCAACTCACCAGTCATTATTATTTAGTTTAAATGGGCCATTTAAAACAAATTTGTCGTGTGCTCATAAAATGAGCTCCAATTAGCTAATTCAAACTACACATCTGTTGCATTCTTAACTACAGCAAATCCAGATTAACTTCAATTTACAATATAAATATACAAGTAAATTTGAACTCAACTACAAATACAAGACTCAACTTAAATTGAGAATCATAAGTTCATAACACACTAAAAATATAGACTCAACTACGATTATGTAGTGCCCGTTTGGCTACCGAACTTTTGGACTTATTACATCTTAAAGTCCAGCCCAACTTATTTTTAAGTGTTTGGCTACTCCAGTCCAATGAGCTTATATCGAACTTTTAAGGAGGTAATTCAGAAGTTGGAAGTTCTTAACTTTCATCTTATTTCTATCAACTTAAATCTCCATACACGTATTGTAAATATAATATCCTTCAAATTTTTAAAATCATATATCTTTTGATCTGTTCATTAAAAAATTGATTTATATATATCAAATTTCTCTACTAATCGAGATCTACCCATTGATATCCATTAATATATATTAAAAAATAAATATTTTGAAAATAATAAAAAAAATTAACTTATATGTTCTGATTTACAATTGATTTATAAGTTCTGATTTACCAAATACTTTTATAGCTTATAATTTATGATTTACTTATCACTTATAATCAACTTATTAACTTAAAGCAATAAGTTACTTTTTTTAAGCTACGCCAAACGGTCCCGTAGTAAGCATGTACTTAACAAAAAAGCCCAATAGATCAAATTAGCCTCAATTAAATGCATAAAAAAATATTCAACATATACTTCCTCCGTCCCATTTTGTAAGACTTGGTTTGACTTTCACGGAGATTAAGAAAATACTATTTAACTTGCTAGGTGGTAGCATGTGGCTGGTTGGTTGTGAAAGTGGGTGTATAAAAAATGGGTAAAGTAGGAAAGTAGTGGGTGTAATAGTGTTTATTTAATAAAAAGGAAGTAGTATAAAATAGAGAAGTAGTGGGTGTAATAGTGAAAAGTAATGTTAAAAAATAGTAAGTTTAATAGGTTCATTCTTTTTGGGACGTCCCAAAAAGGAATAAGTATCATATAAAATGGGACGGAGGGAGTACCAGATTAGGTCAAGAGAAGTTGGATTGGAACAAGAGCATTGGGTGAATATTATATTGGGTGTACATGATTTTTGTCATAAGGCAAGTTCACATGTTGAGTTTGTCACCGACGAAAACAAGTGGTAGAAAATAACTAACTGAGCAAGAACAGTGGCTCCATGTTCTTTTTTAGAAGGGGACAGATTTAACAAAAAGTGATCACTGTCCCTGTAATTTGTAGTACAATTTTATATATGCAGCTTTCATATGCAAGGTCGACTTCATATAAGGATTACATATAGAAATCCAACGATTTTAGTGATCCCCTTTTGATATACAAGGTTGACTTCATATAAGGATTAAGGAAAGGTGGAGTTCTTATTTCCACTATCTCTTCTATGGGGCGACGAGGAGTGGTGCTAGTGTGGCGCAAGAGGTCACTCTTTCGCCCGCTCGCTCCGTCGGCCCTTGTGATCGTATCTCCATAGAGGAAGTCAAGGGTGCCCTTCAAAAGATGGCTAGAGGGAAGGCGGTAGGTCCGGATCAGATACCAATCGAGGTGTGGCTTTGTCTTGGTGAGGTTGGCGTTCTATGGCTAACAGATCTGTTTAATGCACTCCTCTCGGGTTCTAAGATGCCAGAGGAGTGGCGGCGCAGTATTGTCGTCCCTTTCTTCAAGAACAAAGGCGACGCCCAGAACTGTAGTAACTATCGAGGTATTAAACTACTCAGTCATACTATGAAACTTTGGGAGAGAGTGGTTGAATTTCGTATTAGAAGAGAGGTTGTAATCTCAGAGAACCAATTTGGTTTTATGCCGGGAAGATCGACGACCGAGGCCATTCACCTCGTCAGACGCCTTATGGAGAAGTTCAGAGAGCGGCGCAAAGACCTCCATATGGTGTTTATCGATCTTGAGAAGACGTATGATAGCATCCCTCGTGAAGCTATTTGGAAGAGTCTTGAGGAGAGGAGAGTGTCGTCGGAGTACGTCAGGGCGATTCAAGACATGTACTCTCAAGCTTATTCCTGCGTTCGGACCCCAGTCGGTGATGCTCGTTATTTCCCTGTGGAGATTGGGCTACACCAGGGGTCGGCCCTTAGCCCTCTTCTTTTCGCCCTGATCCTAGATGTCATGTCGCGAGGGATTCAAGACGCCATCCCTTGGTGTATGCTCTTCGCAGATGATATAGTGCTAGTGGCGGAATCGAGGAGGGAGGTGAATGAGAAGTTGGAGTTATGGAGATCCACTTTGGAGCCCCAAGGACTGCGTCTGAGCAGGTCTAAAACCGAATACCTCTGGTGCAACTTCAGTGGTGACGCCAACGAGGAAGGGGTGGAGGTTAGGATTGAAGATCAGACCGTCCCCCGTACGGATAAGTTCAAGTATTTGGGTTCGATCATCCAGAAGGAAGGTGAGATTGAAGATGATGTCACTCATCGTATCAACGCGGGGTGGCTAAGGTGGAGGGCTGCGTCAGGAGTGATGTGCGATAAGAAAGTCCCGTTAAACCTGAAAGGGAAGTTCTATAGAGCAGCTATCCGTCCTGCGATGTTATATGGTTCGGAGTGTTGGGCGGCGAAGAAGGCCCTTGAGTGCAAGTTGGAAGCAGCTGAAATGAGGATGGTGCGGTGGTCCTGTGGCCGCACGATGTTAGATAGAATCCCGAATGTAGTTTTCAGGAGCGAGTTGGAGGTGGCGCCTTTTTTTGCGAAAGTTAGGGAAGGGAGGTTGAGATGGTTCGGCCACGTTCGTAGGAGGCTTCCGGAAGCCCCGGTGAGGAGGGTCGAGAGTCTTACGGTTGTTGGGGTGAGGAGAAGAGGCAGACCGAGGAGGTCGTGGGAAGAACAGCTCAGGATGGATTTGAAGGCCTTAAACTTGGATGAGAACTCGATAGCTGATAGGAGTTGTTGGAGGCGCCAGATTAGAGTTGTTGATTCCCTTCTAGGGAGTGGTTCTGTGGTTGAGAGCCTCAGAGTTGGGCTCTCTCGGTTAGCATTAGCTTAGAAGCTTGGCTTTTCATCTTCATATTGTCTTCTGTTTTTTTGTTGTTTTTGCAGGCGCAGGGAGCTTGGTCGGAGGTCTTCCTAGATCAGGAGAGGAGTGCCCCTTGCCCGAGTAGGTAAGCCCCTTGAGATCCAGGCCATGGGCCCAGGTTCGGTCGACTACTTTACTCACTATTATCATCTCTGTATAAAACTCACTTTGCTTTTCGGTGCACTAAGCCGGGGGTCTTCACGGAAACAGCCTCTCTACTGTAAAGTAGGGGTATGGTCTGCGTACATTTTACCCTCCCCAGACCCTGCTTCATGCGGGATATACTGGGTATGTTTGGTTTGGTTTGGTTTTATATAGAAATCCAACGATTTTAGTGATCCCCTTTTGATATGCAAGGTCGACTTCATATAAGGATTACATATAGAAATCCAACGATTTTCATGATCCCCTATCCAATGATGCTAGAGTATTACTCGTTAAATACAATTATTATTATTATTATTATTCCGTGATAAGTGATCATAACATTGAATCACAACCAAATTACTGGGTTTAATTATAATTGTTGTAACAGTTTATAAAGCATTATCATTATTTTAATTTTCCCACCTAATTGGATTTGAATTTAGGAAAAAGGGAAAGCTTGAAACAGGCTACAATTAATGTAGGGAAAGAAATGAATAATGAAAGGTATGGATGAGCTCGAGAAAGTAGTTTAGGTAGGAGAGTATAATTATAGGCCCGGCCTTTAGCAAGTTGCATTCTGATTAGTTATTACAGCTATGATGTTGGACCCTGCAATCCCCAGATGGTCCTTTTTGTTCGTTTTCTCCTTGTTCGTGTGTTGTGTAGGGATAACAATGTCTTGTTGATCCAAACTAGACTCGATTATCAACAGTAACAAAATCCGAAAATGACACCAAGTAAACTTGAATCTTACCGGAATGCTATGTTTATCGAAGAAATATTACTTCAACCTAATAGCTTATGCTTCTAATCCAACTCCAAAAATTCAGAACAATAAGAAATTAACACCTTTACCACCAAAAACACAGCATGAAAGTTGAAACCGCACACCTAAAATTATATGCCTTGTTAAAAAAAGAAGAGGGAAACAGAGGTAAAGGGAAAAAGTATATGTCCATGAACATACTTGTAGTGAGTGGGAGAGATGGATTGAAAGAAAAGTCTGGTTTTGTTTTTGTCAACATTTGCATCAACCCATTTTGCCCATGTCCTTAGTCCTCTTTCTAAGGCAACCAATCGTTCCATATCTTGGTACAATGCCCCTTCCGCTTGCATATAGTCCCACCTGCATATTTAACATTGTACACCATCTTCTATGTAAACTTGTCACACAACATCATTTACAAAAACAATCAAACATAAAGTCTTGAGTCATGAAAAAAAAATTACTAAAGAAAAAAGAAGCTGGTATCGACAAATATGAACATGACATTTTCCATTCTTATGCAAGTCGATGATATACCCCGAAGATTCATTTTGAATCCGGTTAAAACTTCGAAGATCAAAGATTTCAGACCTATAAATTATAATGGCCCAGCCAAATAATGTTCATGTCCAGACTTCAGAGTGTCATTTGTACATGTTAAATACTTGTGTGTTGTTAAGTCCAAATGATCAGTCAATTCCACCAAAGCAAACTTAATATGTCCATCTAATTTGCTACCTAATATTAAGTTATCCCAGTCTATCAAGGAGATTGGAGTATTAGTGTGGACCTTGAACCTTTTTGTAACCATTCAAAATGATACTCCAGCAATTTGTAATAATAGTTCAAGCTATCACATTTGAATTATATCATCTGACAAATTAATGCCTTTACAAATATGCTTACTAGGTTTACATAAGATGCATTTAGTTTTTAGACTTGTACATTCCACAAGCTTACTATACATAATTTCATGAGTGCAGTCACCCTTTTTAAAGTGCGAATGAAAAAGTGGGATTTCAGATTTTTTTTTTTTTTTTACAAAAATGCGATATAAAAATGCGATATAAGATACGAATTAGCCCATGGAATAATTATAATTTTTTGGCACACAAGGTAGGGTAGAAGTTGCTCACCCTTGAAGAGATCCTTTGTGTGTCCACCAGTGACCAGTATTAAACGACAGCACATCTGCATTTTTCCATGCACCTCCATTTCTTGATATATCTTCCAATTTCAATATTCTTTTTCCTTGTACTGCATCAATATCCACCAAATAAGGCGCTCTATAAAACTGAATTGCCACGCCATACTCCTGCAATATACCATAACCAAACCCCAATTATTCCCTCTTCGGCTGGCTACACTTTTTCAAACCAATATCATTCTAGTCGACCACATAAATAAAGCTAATGTCTAGTAATTACTAATTAGTATAGCATGCTTTTTTAGAAAATAAACACGGGGCAAATCTAGATAGATAGATGAGTTCGATGCATAAATTTTTATTCATTCATCGAGATTAAAATATAGTTTATTGGAGCATGGAAATTTCAGTTTACTTACAATAAACTTCAAAGTGGAGAGAGGATCTCCCCTAATAAACTGAGTTGGTGAACGAGGCACACCAGCTGATATCATACAGATCAATGACTCCCATTGGTTACGACCAAGTGAATCACCCACAAACATTATACTCTTCCCTCTCATTTTTATCAGAAACTCCTCCCCATCAAACCTGCATTCACATACATAATTATTAATTAGTAACCAAAAATTAATTTTAAAACAATTATAAAAAAAAAAAAAAAAAACACACCGCTAACATGTTTGGATAATGCTAATCGTACCTAGGTAGCTCACAGTTGACTGGTTTCCACCTGTATTTCAAGTAATCCGTGTCGGGGCGGCCAAACATTTGACAATTAAATTCGGGGTCAATAATAGAACAAGCAGAGGATTGATAAACAGGGTAAGTATCATCATGGACCCAAGTGCCTATGAACAAAGCACAGCTTGTTTGGTTGGCCTGGATCATTGGGCTTCTTTTGTGGAAGATGTTGTGTTGCCTGTTCTTTGCTAGCAAAACTGATGAACCTACATGTATTTGAACTATATACATAACTACACATATGATCATTTTAGTTGTACAACACGGCCCTGAAGATGAAACAGCCATTTCACAAGTTGAGAGAGAGAGAGAGAGAGAGGAGGAAAAAAAGAGATGCAAGGTTTTAAAGGTGGGGTGACAAGGTCTATGGGTGTATATTATATATATATAAGGAGAGATTTGTACAACATTAGTACTCCCTCCGTCGCAACGATTTGTTGACCAAGAATTAAGATTAAAATAAGTGAAGTAGTGGGTGTAATAATAATTTTATTGTTAAAATAAATGAAGTAGTGAGTGTAATACTGATTTTATTGTTAAAATAAGTGAAGTAATGGGTGTAATACTGTAAAGTATTGTTAAAATAAGTGAAGTAGTGGGTGTAATAGTGTTAAAACTTACTATTTTAGGAAACGTAAAAAATTGATTGGGACGTCCCAAAAAGGAAAGTGTAAACAATTGGTTGGGACAGAGGAAGTATGTATTAAAACGTAATCCGCATTTTATGCACGTTTTAGTATGGACATGCTGTTTATTTATCTTAAAAAACAGTGGATAATATGTAAAACATTTACATTGAAATGGACCTATCAATAACAATGAAAATGGACATGCAATTTCTAAATGGACCAATATACCATTACTACACCAACATGGATAATCATGTAATTATAAGAATGTAAATGAATTGAGTTGGAATCGAATTTTTTCTCATCATTTTTTATTTACGGACAAATATAATTGCATATGCAGCAAATGTATGTTAGGAATTAAAATTAGGCGGGGGATTTTGTTGTTTGTGAAACTGTGCATGTGAAGATAGAGAAGGATAAGAAAAGGTTCACGTGTGTAAACTAACTGTAAGGAGAGGGTTGACGGTGGACCTGTTTAGTTTATGTACAAGAACCAACTTTGTTCCATGGATTAGGAAGTAACTAATCCATCATTGGGGCTGTTTGGCTCGCCTTTAAGTTGTTTTATAAGACAAATAAGCCAATAAGTCCTTATCTTGAAGTGTTTGCCTACCAATTTATTTTAAGAACTTATGATCTTATAAGTTCATAAGTTGAAAGTTAGAAAATCCCAACTTTTTTCCAGCTTATTTACTATTCACTAATCCCTCCGTTTTTAATTGGATTTTTGCCGTCAAGCGGCGATATTTTTTTCAAATCTAACTTCACCAGTTATATTTCGACGCGATTTACGAAATTTGTATAAAAATATTTGTTCTACATTAAATTTATAATTTCTGATTTACCAAACACTTTACTAACTTACGAGCTCCTTATGAGCTCCGCCAAACAGACGCTTACTTATCACTTATAATCAACTTATGAACTTAAAGTCATAAGTTACTTTTTTTAAGATAAGCCAAACGGGCACATTATTTTTCCTAATTTTTATATTATTCCGAGTAAGAGTTAGCCAACTTCCGCACATTGTAGCTGATTTTCGTTAAGTTGTAATAATTGAGTGGTTTGTGTGTTTATTCTGAGTTTTTCAAAAAAATTGTAATAGCTAGAACTGCAACGGTTTGAGTTTCTATTACATAAAATATATACATCTAGCTTGAAAAATATTTAAAAATTTTATGCCGACTCTAACTGTAATTATATTGGGTGAAGGCCCTATCTACCCATTTTTGGGAGACCTGTGACCAGAATGCCCAGATCCAAAAACGCGGTCCTAAATGTCCATGGGATACGCTACTGGTGGTGGAGCATCTCGAGACACGCTACTGGGGGTGGAGTATTGTGCACACACGCCACCATAAACAACGTATCTTCCAGACACGCAAATGGACGAGGCAGCTACAGTAGACCGGATACGCATTTCCATCATGCGTATCAGGTGATACGCATGTTGGAAAGGCGTATCCGACGTCAGCGTCGTCTTCTGCAGAGCCATGCCGGAGCGACTCGCCGGGCGATTTTTCGCCAGATTTTCAGTTGCTTGGTTCTCCCACCTCAATCAATTTCCATTTGAGTTCTATATATGAACAGAATCGTATCATCGTCCTCTACAACCCTATGGCATTAATTTAACCATTCTAAATCCGGATTGTAAATGCCCAAATTCGAAGCTATTCTCCGATTATATTTCCGATCTCGTCATACACGCACGTACGGGGTCAGATTTTAACACAAATATACCTTAAATTGATGAGCAAGTCGTGGACAACAAAAATATGTGATTGTCTGGAACGGAGATGGACAGATTCGAACGTCGGGGAGGGGGGGTAGTTCGCCGGTCGGGGGGGGGGGGGGCGCAGCGGGGAGTTAGAAAAAATGTGGAAAAAGTGAGCTTGGGACACGCCGTTGCCACTGGCGTGTCCCGTGGGTACTCAGGGCCATGCAATTTGGAAACGGGTATTTCGGACCAAGGGAGTTCAAAACTGGTGTAGTTTGGTCATTTTCTCAATTATATATGACTAGCATTTTGTCCGTTCTCCGTACACGGCATCTTATTTAATTTAAAATGATAATACCCAAAATTTAACAAATTTGATTGATTTCTTAAAACATCTTATTTAATTTAAATTGACAATACCAAAAATTTAACAAATTTGATTGATTTCTTAAAAAATATTGTATACAATTATATAAATAATTAATTCTTAGAAAGATATTATATACAATTATATAAGTATTTAATAAAATAATGATATGCTAAAATTTATATAAAAAGTAGCATACAATTCTATTTTAACAATGTTGAAAATTTATTTAATCCATCAAAATCTGCAATAAAAGTAATAAATATTTTTACAAATATTGTTATCTAATTGAAAACATTAATAAATTGTCTTCATTATTCAAATGCGGAAATGATAATCCCTTCACCCCCAATGGCTCCAAAACATTAAATGGCTCCAAAACATTAAACCTCATATAATATCAAGAACATATTCTACTAACTATGAGACCTCATAGTTAATATAATATGTAAATGTTAGAGAACAATGAGACCACATTTCAAGCAATTTTTAATTTTTTTTATTAATTTTTTTTATGAATGGATATAGGGTAGAATTATAAGAATTTTGTTTGAAGATGCCCCCAGCGGGGCCCTTTAAAATAGCTTGAAATGTAGCGAATATGTGTGTTCTCACTGTTCTCATTTTAATTTTTTTTTTGTTAATTTTTTTTTATGAATGGATAGAGGGCAGAATTATAAGACTTTTTTTGTGAAGATGCCCCTAGCGGGCCCTTTAAAATAGCTTGAAATGTAGTGAATATGTGTGTTCTCGCTGTTCTCATTCTCACCATAGCGTGACCATTAAACTGTATTAGTAAATTCATGTATGAAAATACAGTGTATATATATTATTAATATAGATTCTTTTATTAAAAATAAATAAATTATACAATTAAATAAGCAAGCCAAAATATCAGATAAACATTCTAGTAGATTTATAGTTTATGTTCAAATTAAGGTCTTTCACCATGGCTCTCGCTTTCTGAAATTGTTGAATTTTTATTTTATTGACTTTATTATATTAAAAGTATGTTCTTATTGAAACGAATATAATAATTTGAATATGAAAATATTTTTAAACTACTTATTTTGATGGGTTGTTAATTTTTTTGTGATCAACTTAGAGGGGTGACCAAAAATAAAATTAATGGGAATACATAAACCCATTACCCACGTTATGATAAACAATACCTATAAAATAGAAGTTGCTTAATTATGTGGTTCAGACTTGTTAATTACTTCAATACTTCATTAGCTTGATCATCTTGTGGACCATTTTTTTTATCACTTATGTTGCTGCTATGTAGTCTATCTGTAACTAACATATTTCTTTTTATCACTTATGTTGTTGCCATGTAGTCTATCTGTAACTAAACATCTCTCTCTGTTTGTAATCTATATTTATAAATGCAAACTTCTTCTTGCATTGTATTTTGTTTTCAATATTTAAAATTATGTAGCTGGAGGAGAAGAGATAGGCTGGAAGTGCAATTGTAGTACTACAACATTACTGAAAATAAGTACAATATCATGAAAGGCCAAGCAAATATTTTAAAGGTACCTTTCTGGTGTCCTGTATATTAATATAACATCGGGTAATTCATTAAAACTTTAATTCTTAAATTCAAACCAAAATCAAAACCAAACAAATATTATCCTATCTAATTTTTAATACTGTGAAATCAATAAAAACTTAACTCTTATGGCCAAACTAAAAACCGTAACCAAGCATATATGACCCGTACGGAGGTCTAGTACACATACCTTAACCTTACTTCAGGGGTTTGAGATGTTAATTTGGTGAAAAACCCAGCTTTCAAATCTGAAAAGTGCAAACATGCGTCAAAATCCAGCAGTGTGAAGATTTGAGCGGCTTGGACTTGAAGGTGAAAAATGACAGAGATAGATTTGAGTAATGACAAAAAGGAGAATCAAAGAAATAAAGAAGTTAAAAAAATAAAGGATAATAGTAGAGGTTTAGATTTGGGTCGATCCAATTGGGTTACTCCAAATATTGTGTAATGGCAAAAAATAGTATATGTTTAGATTTGGGTCAATCCAATCTAAATTGGGTCGCTCCAAATGCTGTGTAATGGTAAAAAGGGGCATCAAAGAAATAATAAAGAAGATTAAGAAAATGAAGGATAATAGTATCGTTGACGGAATTCGAACCTTGAAATTTTAGTAAATAAATTTAATCATGTAACATAATTAATCATTAGATCTAACAGTTCTAATTTTAACTAAAAATCTAACGAATATTATTCGTTGTATACGAATTTTTATTATATTTTTTCAGTGGTTAGAAGATATGATGTCATATTTTTTGGTATGCAATTAGTAAATAAATTTAATCATGTAATATATTTAATCATTAGATTTAACAGTTCTAATTTTTAACTAAAAATATAAAGGATATTATTCGTTGTATACAAATTTTTATTATATTTTGTTAGTGGTTAGAAGATATGATGTCATATTTTTGGGCATGTATTAATTATTGCAATATTATGTTAAATTAAAAGTCTTAGTGTTTTAATTAGAGAAAAAACAATTATTGATTGTAAGATATGATATTTTAGGTATTTATAAAAGGTAATATCATCAATTATAAGTAAACATCTTTTAATTGAAAAAGGCAATTAACTAATTATTATTAATTATATTATTAATAAAAAAAATGAAGGATAATAGTATAGGTTTAGATTTGGGTTGATCCAATTGGGTCGCTCCAAATGCTGATTAGAGAGAAAAAAATTATTGATTGGAAGATATGATATTTTAGGTATTTATAAAAGGTAATATCATATCAATTATAAGTAAACATCTTTTAACTGAAAAAGGCAATCGGCTAATTATCATTAATTATATTCTTAATAAAAAAATGAAGGATAATAGTAGAGGTTTAGATCCCCTCGTTTCTCCTTTATATAAGTAGATAATAGTTCTAATTTTTAACTAAAAATCTAACGGATATTATTCGTTGTATACGAATTTTTATAATACTAGCTTAAAACCCGTGCGATGCGCGGAATTTTTTTAATATTATATTAAATTTTTTATTAATATTTTTAAATACGAATTTCGGAGGCTTAAATATTTAAATGAGATTATGATCATAATTATATAAATGTTATCCGTGATATTTCTAGAAAAGGAATGATTTTAGTTTTAAAAAATAGAAAATGTGACAGGCTTTAGTTGAAAAGGTAATAAGTTATTTATTAGTAATTATAAAATTATTATTTTGTTTTATTAAATAGAATATTCGTGATATAATTGAAAAAAAAGAGGATTTAGTTAGAGAAAATTTAAAAAGGTAATATGCTTTAGGTGATAAAGGTAATTGATTAGTTTATATAATTATAATTTAATTATGTTATTTTACAAAATAAAATTGCTCGTAATGTTTTTATAAAAGGAGAAATTAATGTTGCCCGTGATATTTCTAAAGAAGAATTTTAGTTAGATAATATAGGAAAAAGATGATACGTTTTAGCTAAAAAGGATAATCGTTAATATTAGTATTGTAATATTATTATTTAATTTTATTAAATAGAACCATCGAAAAAGAGAGATTTTAGTTTGAAAAAATAGAAAAAGATAAAGTGAAAATTAAAAGGTGACATACTTTATACTTTAGGTGAAAAAGGTAATTGATTAGTTTATAGTAATTATAATTTAATTGTTATTTTACTAAATAAAATTTCTAGTAATATTTTTAGAAATTGAGAAATTAATGTTACCAATGATATTTCTAAAAAAAGGAATTTAATTAGAAACAATAAAAAAGATGATACGTTTTTAGCTGAAATGGTAATCGCTTAATTAATAACATTATAATATTATGATTTTATTTTTATTAAATAGAATCGCCCGTGATATAATTTGAAAAAGAGAGGTTTTAGTTAGAGAAAATAAAAAAGGTAACTTATTTTGGCTGAAAAAGGTATCCCGTGATATAATTGGGAAAAAATATTTTAGTTAGAGAAAAGAGAAAAGATAAAAAATTAATTTATTAGTTAACAGTAATTATAATTTGTTTTTTAATTAGATACATTGTAAAAGATATTATATTTTACCTGAAAAAGGAAAACTCTTCAGTTATTAAAAAAATGGTAACATGTTTAACCTGAAAAAGTAGATTGATTAGTAAAGTAAAAATTGTAGTTAAATAAAATATAAAAGAAAATTTTTAAAAGGTAACCCGTGATATAATTGGAAAAAGAGATATTTTAGTTAGAAAAAAGAGAAAAAATAATTTGAATAAAAAAATTAATTAATTAGTTAATAGTAATTATAATATGTTTTTTAGTTATATAAAATATAAAAGATATTATATTTTAGTTGAAAAAGGAAATTGCTTAGTTATTAAAAAGAAAAGAAAAGGTAACATGTTTAACCTGAAAAAGGAAATTGATTAGTAAAGTAAAAATTTTAGTTAGATAAAATATATATAAAAAAAAGATTTTATCTGTAACTAAGTAAGGGTAAATAAGTAAAATCAATAGGTACCAACCAACCAACCAACCAAACTTTTAATGTTTCGGCTTTTATATAATAGTATAGATAAACTACCTTATATCCCGTGCAATGCACGGGTTTCTTGTAATATGTTATTAATTTTATTTAATATTAAAATAATATTTTTATATAATCATTATTTTTAATAATTTTTTTAATTTGATATAATTTAATATACTCATGTTTACGGATTATACTAATGTTTCCTTCTTATAAACAACGTATATTATTTTTAATATATTTTATTAATAATTGAAAAATATGTTGCGATATTTTCGGGCAATATTTTTCTTGAAAATTATGATGTTATATTTTTCGATATATATTAATGATTATAAGATTTGTTTTAAATTAAAAAGGTAACATGTTTTAATTCGAAAAAAGGTAAGGTATTTATAAAATGTAATATCTTCAACTAAAATTAAATGTGAAAAAAATAATCGACTAACTACCTTTAATTTTATTATGTTAATGTGAAAAAGACAATCGACTAATTACTATTAATTATATTATGTTATTATTTATTTTAGGTGTTATACTTTTCTTGAAAATTATGGTTTGATATTTTTAGGTATATGATAATGATTATAAGATTTGTTTTAAATTAAAATGGTAATGTGTTTTAATTCGAAAGGAAATATTAATGATTGATTGATGTTTTTAGGTATATGTAAAAGGTAATATCTTCGACTAAAAGTAAATGTGAAAAAGACAATCGACTAATTTTATTATGTTAATGTGAAAACGGCAATCGACTAATTACCATTAATTTTATCATGTTAATCAGCTAATTACCATTAATTATATTATGTTATTATTTAATTTAGGTGTTATATTTTTCTTGAAAATTATGGTGGGTATATATTTTAAGGTGTTTATAAAAGGTAATATCTTCAACAAAAAGTTAATATGAAAAAGACAATCGACTAATTACCATTAACTATATTATGTTATTATTTATTTTAGGTGTATTTATTTTTCTTTATAATGAAGGATAAATAAGTAAATTTACGAAGTACCGAAAAACTTGAACCAAAAAACAGGTACCAAAACATTTACTGTTTCGGTTTTTATATAATAGTATAGGTTATAATATTATTATTTTATTTTATTAAATATAACCGTCCGTAATATAATTGAAAAAAAAAGAGATTTTAGTTAGAGAAAATAGAAAAGTAACGTGCATGATTTATGTGAAAAAGTAATTGATTAGTTTATAGTAATTATAATTTAATTATGTTATTTTACGAAATAAAATTGTTCATATTTTTTAGAAAATGAGAAATTAACGCCACCCGTTATATTTCTAAAAAAAAAAAGAATGCAATTAGAAAAAATAGAAAAGGTGATATATTTTAGCTGAAAAGGTAATCGGTTAATTATTAATATTATAATATTATTATTTTATTTGTATTAAATAGAAACGCCTGTAATATAATTAGAAATTGGAGGTTTTAGTAAAAAGAAAGAAAAAAGGTAACGTGTTTTGCTGAAAAAAGGTAACCGTCCATGATATAATTGGAAAAAGAGAGATTTTAGTTAGAGAAAAGAGAAAAGGTAACGTGTTTTGACTGAAAAAAGTAATTGATTAGTTAATAATAATTATATATAATTATGTTATTTTTAGCTGAAAAAGTAATTGGTTAATTATTATTATTATTAAAATATTTTTTTTATTAAATAGAAATGCCTGTAATATAATTAGAAAAATGGAGGTTTTAATAAGAAGAAAGAAAAAAGGTAACATGTTTTGCTGAAGAAGATAACCGTCCATGATATAATTGGAAAAAGAGAGATTTTAGTTAGAGAATAGAGAAAAGGTAATGTGTTTTGACTGAAAAGGTAATTGATTAGTTAATAGTAATTATATATAATTATGATATTTTATTAAACAACAAAATTGCTCATAGTGTTTTTAAAAAGGAGAAATTTAATTAGATAAAATGTAAAAGATATTCTATTTTAAATGAAAAAGGAAATTATTTAGTTATTGAAAAATAGAAAAGGTTATATGTTTAAATTGAAAAAGTAAATTGATTAATAAATGAGGAATTTTAGTTAGATAACATATAAAAGATATTGTATTTTACCTGGAAAAGGAAATTATTTAGTTCTTGAAAATAGAAAAGATAATATGTGTACCCTGAAAAAGGAAATTAATTATTTAGTAGATCTTTAATTGAGTAAGGGTAATTAGGTAAATTCAATAGGTACCGTTGAACCAAACTTTTAATGTTTCTGCTTTTATATAATAGTATAGATGTATCTTATATGGAAAGGAAAATTATTTAGAAATTATTTAGTTATTGAGAAATAGAAAAGATAATATGTTTAACATGAAAAAGGAAATTAAATAAAGGAGAAATTTTAGTCGGATAAAATATAAAAGATATGTATCTTATATGAAAAGGGAAATTATTTAGTTCTTGAAAAATTAGAAAAGATAATATGTGTAACCTCAAAAAGGAAATTGATTAGTTAGTAGAAGTAAGGGTAAATAAGTAAAATCAACAGGTACCGTACCGACCTACCGACTAACCAACCAAACTTTTAATGTTTCGGCTTTTATATAATAGTACTAGCTTAAAACCCGTGCGATGCACGGATTTCTTTTAATATTATATGATATGTTTTATTAATTTGATTTACTTTTTTTAAAATATGAATTTTGGAGGTTTAAATTTTTAAATGAGATGATTTGATAATAATTATATAAATGTTAATTAGCAAAAAAATATATAAATGTTATCCATTATATTTCTATGAAAAGAGGGATTTTAGTTAGAAAATATTGAAAAGATAATACATCTTAGTTCAAAAAGGTAATAGGTTAATTATAAGTACTTATAAAATTATAATTTTATTTTATTAAATAGAATGTCTTGATTTAACTGAAAAAAATGAGGTGTTAGTTAGAGAAAATTAAAAAGGAAACATGTTTTAGGTGAAAAAGTTAATTGATTAGTTTATAGTAATTATAATTCAATTATGTTATTTTACTAAATAAAATTGCTCGTAAAGTTTTAAGAAAAGGAAAAATTAGTGTTGCCCGTGATATTTTAATGAAAAGAGATATTTTAGTTAGAAAATATAGAAAAGATGATACATTTAGCTTAAACTTAATCGGTTAATTATTAACATTATAATATTGTTATTTTATTTTATTAAATAGAACCGCTCGTGATATAATTGAAAAAAGATAGATTTTATTTAGAGAAAATAGAAAATGTAATGTGAAAATTAAAAAGATGACATGTTTTAGGTGAAAAAGGTGATTGATTAGTTTATAATAATTATAATTTAATTTATGTTATTTCACTAAATTAAATTGTTCGTAATGTCTTTAGATTGTGAGAAATTAATGTTGCCCATGATATTTCTAGAAAAAAGGAATTTGAATTATAAAATATGGAAAATATGATACGTTTTAGCTGAAAAAGGTATTCAAAAAGGTAATCGTTTAATTATAAGTACTTATAAAATTATAATTTAGAATGCCGTGATTTAACTGAAAAAAGTGAGGTGTTAGTTAAAGAAAATTAAAAAGGAAACATGTTTTAGGTGAAAAAGGTAATTAATTAGTTTATAGTAATTATAATTTAATTTATGTTATTTCACTAAATTAAATTGTTCGTAGTGTTTTTAGATAGTGAGAAATTAATGTTGCCCGTGATATTTCTAGAAAAAAGGAATTTGAATTATAAAATAGGGAAAAGATGATATGTTTTAGTTGAAAAAGGTAATTGATAATTATTAGTATTATAATATTATTATTTATTAAATAGAACCACCCGTGATATATTTGTAAAAAAGATAGTTTAGTTAAAGAGATATTTTAGTTATAGAATAGAGAAAAGGTAATATGTTTTGGCTGAAAAAGGTAATTGATTAGTTAATAGTCATTATAATATAATTATGTTATTTTCAAAATTGCTTGTAGTGTTTATAAAAAATGAGAAATTTTAGTTAGATAAAATATAAAAGATATTGTGCTTTACCTGAAAAGGAAAATTAATTAGTTAGTGACAAATAGAAAAGGTAATATGTTTAATATGAAAAAGGAAATTATGTAATTAGTTAATAGTTAAGTAAGGGTAATTAGGTAAATTCAATAGGTACCAACCAACCAACCAAACTTTTAATGTTTCGGCTTTAATATAATAGAATATATATATATATATATATATATGTTGTCCGTGATATTTTTAGAAAATGATGGATTTTAATTTGAAAATATTGAAAAGATGAAATATTTTAGCTGAAAAACGTAATCGATTAGTCATTAGTTATTATATTGTTATTATTTTATTGTACTTAAATAAAGCAAACCAAATAGGTTTTTCTGAAAAAAATAAAAAAAAAATAGAAAAGGTAATGTATTTTAGCTGGAAAAAGGTAATTGGTTAATTATTAGTAATTATAATATTTTATTTTATTAAACATGATTGCTCATAGTTTTTTTAGTAAAGGAAAAATTTTAGCTAGATAAACTGTATTTTACGTAAAAAGAAAAATTGGCTATTGAAAAATTGAAAATGTAGCATATTTTACTTGAAAAAGGAAAGAATTTCTTATATTTTATGTGAAAAAAGATTAGTTATTGAAAAATAGAAAAGGTAACATGTTTTACTTGAAAAAGGAAATTTATTAGTTATTAGTATTTATAAATAATTAAGTAAGGATAATTACGTAAAATAACATGTACCATTAAATAAGGGTAAATAAATAAAATTAACTGAAAAAAATAGAAAAATATAAAAGGTAACATATTTTAGCTGAAAAAGGTAATTGATTAATTATTAGTAATTATAATATTTTTTTTATTTTATTAAACAGAATTGCTAATAGTGTTAAATACAACCGCCGGTGATATAATTGGAAAAAGAGAGATTTTAGTTAGAGAAAATAGAAAGGTAACATGAAGATGACATGATTTATGTGAAAATGGCAATTGATTAGTTTATAGTAATTATAATTTAATTATGTTATTTTAATATATAAAATTGCTCATAGTTTTTAGAAAATGAGAAATTAATGTTGCCCGTTATATTTCTAGAAAAAAGGGAATTTAATTAGAAAAAATAGAAAAAATGATATATTTTAGTTGAAAAGATAATAGGTTAATTATTAGTATTATAATATTATTATTTTATTTTTATTAAATAGAAACGTCCGTGATATAATTGGGAAAAAAAAGGTTTTAGTAAGAGAAAAGAAAAAAAGGTAACGTGTTTTGGCTGAAAAAGGTAACCGTCCATGATATAATTGGAAAAAGAAAGATTTTAGTTAGAGAAAATAGAAAAGGTAACGTGTTTTGACTGAAAGTAATTGATTAGTTAATAGTAATTATAATATAATTATGTTATTTTATTAAACAAAATTGCACGTAGTGTTTTTAAAAAAGAGAAATTTTAGTTAGATAAAATATAAAAGATATTCTAATTTACTTGAAAAAGGAAATTATTTAATTATTGAAAAATAGAAAAGGTAATATGTTTAACCTGAAAAAGGAAATTGATTCATAAAGGAGAAATTTTAGTTAGATAAAATATAAAAGGTATTGTATTTTACTTGAAAAGGGAAATTATTTAATTCTTGAAAATAGAATAGATAATATGTTTAATCTGAAAAAGGAAATTGATTAGTTAGTAGTAATTGAGTAAGGATAAATAAGTAAAATCAACAGGTACCGTACCGACCGACCGACCAACCAAACTTTTAATGTTTCGGCTTTTATATAATAGTATAGATTTTGTTAGTGATATTTAATTTCCACTATTAGTAAAATTTAAAATGCAATTGAGTTGTATATTTAGTTTTCTCGATTAGTAAAAATTTAAAATGCAATTTAGAGAAATTGATTATTTTAATATGTTTTACTTGAAAACTGAAATTGATTAGTTATTAGGAGAAATTTTATTTATAATTAAGTAATGGTAATTAAGTAAAAACAATAGGTACGGACCGACCGACCAACCAACCGACCGACCGGCGCCATCTAATTGGAAAAATATAGATTTTAGCTAAAGGAAATAGAAAAGGTAATGTTTTTTTTAAAGAAAATTGATTATTTTAATATGTTTTACTTGGAAAAAAAATTGATTAGTTATTGGGAAATTGTTTATTTATAATTAAGTAAGGGCGTCATTTAATTGGAAAAAGAGAGATTTTAGCTAATGAAAATAGAAAAGGTAACTTATTTTAGAAGGAAATTGATTATTTTAATATGTTTTACTTGAAAACAGAAATTGATTAGTTATTAGGAGAAATTTTATTTATAATTAAGTAAGGGTAATTAAGTAAACACAATAGGTACCGACCGACCGACAAACTGACCAACCGACCGACCAAACTAAATAAAATTGCTCATAGTTTTTAGAAAATGAGAAATTAATGTTGCCCTTGAAATTTCTAGAAAAAAAGGAATTTAATTAGAAAAAATATAAAATATGATACGTTTTAGTTGACAAGGTAATCAGTTAATTATTAGTACTATAATATTATTATTTTATTTTTATTAAATAGAATCGCCCGTGATATAATTGAAAAAGATAGATTTTCGTAAGAGAAAAGAAAAAAGGTAACGTGTTTGAAAAAGGTAACTGTCCATGATACAATTGGAATAAGGGAGATTTTAGTTAGAGAAAAGAGAAAAGGTAACGTATTTTGGCTCAAAAAGGTAATTGATTAGTTAATAATAATTATAATATAATTATGTTATTTTACTATACAAAATTGATCGAGTTTTTAAAAAAAGGAGATATTTTAGTTAGATAAAATGTAAAAGATATTGTATTTTACCTAAGAAGGAAATTATTTAGTTATTGAAAAATAGAAAAGGTAATATGTTTAACCTGAAAAAGGAAATTGATTAATAAAGGAGAAATTTTAGTTAGATAAAATATAAAAAATATTGTATTTTACCTGAAAAAGGAAATTATTTAGTTTTTGAAAAATAGAAAAGATAATATGTTTAACCTGAAAAGGGAAATTAATTAGTTAGTAGGATGAAAATTTTAGTTAGATAAAATATAAAATATATGGAATTTACCTGAAAAAGGAAATTATTTGTTTATTGAAAAATAGAGAAGATAATATGTTTAACCTGAAAAAAGAAATTAATTTGTTAGTATGATGGATTTTAATTGAGTAAGGGTAAATAAGTAAAATCAATAGGTACCGTACCGAACGAAAGACCAAACTTTTAATGTTTCGCCTTTTATTATATAGTATAAATTTTTAGTGGTTAGAAGATCTGATGTCATATTTTTTGGTATGTATTAATTATTGCAATATTATGTTTTAAATGAAAAGTCAACGTGTTTTAATTAGAGAGAAGAAATTATTGATTAAAAGAAATGATATTTTAGGTATTTATAAAAATTTGAACCTTGAAATTTTATTAAATAAATTTAATCATGTAATATATTTAATCATTAGATCTAACAATTCGAATTTTTAACTAAAAATCTAACTTATATTATTCGTTGTATACGAATTTTTATTATATTTTGTTAGTGGTTAGAAGATATGATGTCATATTTTTGGGTATGCATTTAATGCATTTAGTAAATAAATTTAATCATGTAATTTATTTAATCATTAGATCTAACAGTTCTAATTTTTAACTAAAAATCTAACGGATATTTTTCGTTGTATACGAATTTTTATTATATTTTTTTAGTGGTTAGAAGATATCATGTCATATTTTTGTGTATGTATTAATTATTGCAATATTATGTTTTAAATTAAAAGTCAACGTGTTTTAATTAGAGAAAAAAAAATTATTGATTGGAAGATATGATATTTTAGGTATTTATAAAAATTCAAACCTTGAAATTTTAGTAAATAAATTTAATCATGTAATATATTTAATCATTAGATCTATCCGTTCTAATTTTTAACTAAAAATCAAATGGATATTATTCGTTGTATACAAATTTATATTATATTTTATTAGTGGTTAGAAGATATGATGTCATATTTTTGGGTATGTATTTCGTAAATAAATTTAATCATTTAATATATTTAATCATTAGATCTAACAATTCTAATTTTTAACTAAAAATCTAACGGATATTATTCGTTGTATATGAATTTTTATTATATTTTGTTAGTGGTTAGAAGATATGATGTCATATTTTTGGGTATGTATTAATTATTGCAATATTATGTTTTAAATTAAAAGTCAACGTGTTTTAATTAGAGAGAAAAAAATTATTGACTGGAAGATATGATATTTTAGGTATTTATAAAAGGTAATATCATCAATTATAATTAAACATCTTTTAATTGAAAAAGGAAATCAGCTAATTATCATTAATTATATTATTAATAAAAAATGAAGAATAACAGTAGAGGTTTATATTTGGGTTGATCCAATTGGATCGCTCCAAATGCTGATTAGAGAGAAAAAAATTATTATTCGAAAGATAGGATATTTTAGGTATTTATAAAAGGTAATATCATATAAATTATAAGTAAACATCTTTTAATTGAAAAAGGCAATCAGCTAATTATCATTAATTATATTATTAATTAAAAAAATGAAGAATAATAGTAGAGATTTAGATTTGGGTCAATCCAATTGGGTCGATCCAAATGTTGTGTAATGATAAAAAAAATTGTATAGATTTAGATTTGGGTCGATCCAATCTAAATTGGGTCGCTTCAAATACTGTGTAATGACAAAAAGGGACATCAAAGAAATAAAGAAGATTAAAAAAATAAAGGACAAAAGCAGTAATTTTTCTGTGTAATGAAATAAAAGGACATCAAAGAAATAAAGAAGATTAAAAAAATGAAGGATAAAAGGAGTAATTTTCAAAATGCAATACTAGCAGACATTAGGAATATATTGATATTGATGTGCAATATGCACATGTTATACACACTGGCGAACCTAGAAAAAATGTTAAGTGGGTTCCTGAGGAACATGTAAAAAAGTAAAAAAAATGTTAAGTGAATTCCTGAAGAGCATATAAAAATTTTTTGCAACCAAGGGTGTTAGAACTTTGGTCAATCTGACCAAATTTCCTGAATCTATCACAAAACCAACGAATTTTATTGTTAAGAATTTATACATGTATAGTATATATTAAAGTAGTGGGTCCCTGGTAGTAAAAATGGCCAAAATGTAGTTAGTGTTGTTCGAACTTGGGTGTCCGCCGAAATTCAAGTAGGTTCCTGCCACTGATCCAAGCCAATTTAACTTGAAAAATGTATAAGGCCGATTTGTTTCCACTTATTCCTGTGAGCTTATGGTTTATAAGCCAATAAACACTTATGGGGAGTGTTTGCCAAAATAAGTTTTAACTCAACTTAGAGCAAGTCCAATAGGCTCCTTGTGTTTTCCTTATAAATATTATAAAATATTAGGGTATTAGTGATTTAGGATATTATAAGGTATGACATCTCCAACAAGTTTCCTTATAATTGATCCTTATAATTATTAAATAATAAATAAAAAAAGGAAGCAAGAACAAAAAAAGAGGGAAACAATTGAAAAGAGGAGAGAAAATAATATTTTATTGATAAAAGTGAAATAAAGGAGCCCTTAAAGATAAGGGATGACATGATGCTCTTAATTTTTTAAGAAAAAGTTAAGAGGCTGTTGGAGCACTATTTTACACCTAATTCCTTATAATTTGAGTTAGGAGGTCATATAAGGGATCTATTGGACTTGCTCTTATAACTTATAACTTATTCTCGATATACGCAATATATAATATCCTTCAAATCTTCAAAACCATATATCTCTCGATCCATTCATTAGAAAATTGATACGTATATATCAAATTTCACTATTCATCGAGATCTATCCATTGTTATATATAAAAAAACAATATTTTGAAAATTATAAAAAAAAGTTAACTTATAAGTTCTGATTTATCCAAACCGTCTACTGATTATAAAGTTCTGATTTACCAAACACTCTACTGACTCCTCTACTCATCACTTATATGACATAAGTACTTATAAGTCATAAGCTACTTATTTTAAGATATCCCAAACATACACATAGATGTATAGTATATATTAAAATTCGAGTGGGTTCCTAGGAACCCCACTCCCTTAGTACCGGGTTCGTCCCTGATTATATATCAATAAAAAACATATAATAAATATTTTTTATTTTAGAATTACATTATACTAGCTTATAGCCCGTGCAAAACACGGGTTACTTTTAATATTTTTCAAATTATATGATTAAACAAAATAGAGTTTTACAATTTATTTAGGAATTAATTTAACTTTTTAAAATTATTTAATAAATCATATGTATTGTTTAGAACTAATAATATAAAATTTTAATGTAAATTTGTTGTTGACGGGATTCGAACCGGGATTTAAATATAGAATATTGTTCATTATTAGATCTAACAGTTATCATCTATCTACTAAATATCTAACGGTCACTATTGTTTTAATCCTTGAACATGAGTATATTAAATTATATTAAAAGTAAAAAAATTATTGAAAATAATGATAATATAAAACCTAATTATATTAAATAAAATATGTTATTTTACTTAATTATCCTTACTTAATTATTATTTATAATAATCTAATAAATAGTTATTAGCCGATTGCCTTTTTAACATTTAATTTTAATTGAAGAAATTACTTTTTATAAACACCTAAAATTGTACCATATCTTACAAACACTAATATTTGTTTTCTAACTAAAACATGTTACCTTTAAATTTAAAACTAATCTTGCAATAACTAGTATAAACCATAAATATCACACCGCATCTTACAATCATTAATAAAATATAATAAAAATCTATATACATTGCTAATAATAAGAAAATATGAGGATAATCTTTGAACATGAGTATATTAAATTATATTAAAAGTAAAAAAAATTATTGAAAATAATGAGAGTATATTAAATTATATTAAAAGTATAAAAAATTATTGAAAATAATGATTATATAAAACCTAATTATATTATTAAATAAAATTTATAACATATCAAAAGAAACGTACATGTTGATTTTACTTATTTACCCTTAACTAATAAAACATGTTATTTTACTTAATTATTATTTTTAATAATATAATAAATAGTTATTAGCCGATTGCCTTTTTATCATTAACTTTTAATTGAAGAAATTACCTTTTATAAACACCTAAAATTGAATCATATCTTACAAACGCTAATATTTGTTTTCTAACTAAAACATGTTAACTTGAAATTTAAAACTAATCTTGCAATAACTAATATAAACCCAAAAATATCACACCGCATCTTACAATCGTTAATAAAATATAATAAAAATCTATATACATTGCTAATAATAAGAAAACATGAGGATAATCCTTGAAAATGAGTACATTAAATTATATTAAAAGTAAAAAAATTATTGAAAATAATGATTATATAAAACCTAATTATATTGTTAAATAAAATTTATAACATATCAAAAGAAAGGTACCTCTTTATTTTACTTATTTACCCTTAACTAATAAAACATGTTATTTTACTTAATTATTCTTACTTAACTATTATTTATAATATAATATAATAAATAGTTATTAGCCGATTGCCTTTTTAACATTTACTTTTAATTGAAGAAATTACCTTTTATAAACAACTAAAATTGTACCATATCTTACAAACGCTAATATTTGTTTTATAACTAAAATATGTTACCTTTAAATTTAAAACTAATCTTGCAATCACTAATATAAACCCAAAAATATCACACCGCATCTTACATTCATTAATAAAACTAGTTTAATGCCCGTGCTTCGCACACGGGAGTTCATATTTTAAATAAAATTTATTTTAAATTTTAATAAATTATAGTATATAATTTTACAATATAGAAATAAAAATTGGTAGTAGTATTAAAAATTTGCCTACTTTAATAAATTAAAATGTTAAATTCTTTAAGAACATGAGTTTGTTTTGCTAATTTAAATTACAATTAATATAAGAAATTATTAATATATTAATTTATTTTAAAAAGATCAAAAAATTGAACACTATAACATTATTTTAGTGATGTCAACTATATCATGAATGTAATAGTAGTAGATATAAAGAATAAATTAAAATAATTAAATCATAATATCAAAAAAATTAAAGTTATACTGCACTTTCAATTTCAAGTTAAATGTTAAGTACTCAAGTAAAAACAGTAAAGCCACCAACAAACGTCAGGGGGCAATAAAGACAGGGATGGATAGATTTTAAGACATCACAAAATGTCTAACGAAATTTTTTTGGCAAGAATGTTTTAATTGGATGGCCCTGGCGGGCCCATTATAATTATAACCAATTATTTGGCATTAATAATAACAACTGCCAAGAAAAATTGACAATTGTTAGAAAGGAAATAATGTTTGGCAAGAAAATAATTTGTGTTTTGTGAAGGAAATAATATTTTGGCATTTTGAAATATTTTAATTGGAAGGCCGTGGCGGACCCATTATAATTATAACCAATAAAAATCATTTGTTAATAATTTTTGGTATTATCAAGGAAATAATTTTTGGCAAGAGTGGTTTGTCATGATGTGTATTTTATATAATATCGAGTCAATATATTTTAAAATATGAATCATATCATATAACTGGATGGGTAATATATTATAATTATAACCAATTATTTGGCATTAGTAATTGTTGACGGAGGAATTTGGTAACAACAAAGTTTGAGGTTCGTCGCCGGAATCAAGATCTATGACGGTGGTTCTTCGCCGGATAAGTCACCGGGGTGTGGTGGCTGTGATGAATTGGGGGCTGAGATTGAGAGGGTTCTTGGTGGTGGCTCGTAGCTCTTCGCTTCCATCCCCCTCAATTTGCCTACGTACCTCTATATTTATAGAGGATCAAGCCCACGTAGTTCTTGGAGAGCAAGAAACCCAAATGGACTTGGATTAACGAACTAGCTTCCGGAATGTTCTACTATGAGGCCTAACCACAAAAGGCCCAAGGCTCATCCAAGATCTCAAGACTTCACGGATAAGGAAACTTCCCCCGTCGAGGACTAGTCCTATCCGCTACAAGCTATTTCTTGATTTCGACTAAACATCGCTTTCCAAGAGGTGATTACCCCTAGTCCAAACTTGTGAAACCATTTTTGAGCGCTCTCCCTAAAAAGTTGCTACCAACAATCGGCACCTTGCTAAAGCAGTCACTTGATAAACATCCATCTCAATATCAAAACTTCACGGGGTCTGCATTTCCATGAAAACGTAAATCATTGGTCATAGACCTATATCCTGTAGGGAGCTGTGATTCTCTAAGCTCTGTTGAAAATGGAGAATGAGTTTGTGCTGTAACAGATATCCTTCCTCCATCCAAATGAGAAAGAAGCCTTTTCAAGTTGTCGACATAAAAAATCCTCACACCTGGAATATGTTGAGCATTGGATGGCATAGTTGTTTGAGTACCCCCCAAGGGTGGTGGTTGAGCTATCGTATAAGCATTTCCTGGAGTTCCGGCATGAAGTTGTGTGAGAATTACGTCTTGAGTCTGATTTTGTTCCTTTTGGCCTTGAGCTTGTGGATTTCCCCCAATCTGTGGATTCCCTGAGCTTGTGGATTTCCTTCAATCAATCTGTGGATTCCCTGAGCTTGTGGATTTCCCCCAATCTGTGGATTCCCTGAGCTGTGATTCTCTAAGCTCTGTTGAAAATGGAGAATGAGTTTGTGCTGTAACAGATATCCTTCCTCCATCCAAATGAGAAAGAAGCCTTTTCAAGTTGTCGACATAAAAAATCCTCACACCTGGAATATGTTGAGCATTGGATGGCATAGTTGTTTGAGTACCCCCCAAGGGTGGTGGTTGAGCTATCGTATAAGCATTTCCTGGAGTTCCGGCATGAAGTTGTGTGAGAATTACGTCTTGAGTCTGATTTTGTTCCTTTTGGCCTTGAGCTTGTGGATTTCCCCCAATCTGTGGATTCCCTGAGCTTGTGGATTTCCTTCAATTTGTGGATTCCCTTGAGATAGTGGATTTCCCTGAGAACCTCCTCGATGCTTTCCTTTAGAGGGAGGGCGCGCCCTCGACCTCACTTCACTACAAGTACTTGAAAGAATTTAAGTGATACGAGGAGATCTATCGCGCCCTCTTGGTTCTGAGGTCGCCTCTCTCTCCTTGATACTTCTCCATCCTCCAATCTTCATGGTCTCGGCTACTTCTTCTTCCAGCATCACCTAGAGGAGGGGCTTGTTCATAGGCTTGTTCATATCCAAGGGGCCTCGACCTGTGATCAGGGGGCACGCGCTGTGGATCAATATCTCGAGGAAGGGCTCGCTCATGTTCTTGGTGGTGGCTCGTAGCTCTTCGCTTCCATCCCCCTCAATTTGTCTACGTACCTCTATATTTATAGAGGATCAAGCCCACGTAGTTCTTGGAGAGCAAGAAACCCAAATGGGCTTGGATTAACGAACTAGCTTCCGGAATGTTCTACTATGAGGCCTAACCACAAAAGGCCCAAGGCTCATCCAAGATCTCAAGACTTCACGGATAAGGAAACTTCCCCCGTCGAGGACTAGTCCTATCCGCTACAAGCTATTTCTTGATTTCAAGGATGCAGGTATAGCCATGGTTTACCCCAAGTGCAGAATGCATCCCTGTCCCCTGAATGAGAAGCACCCACCAGATAGCAGGACATGTGATCCAGAGCTTTTGGGTGCAAAGTACAGGATTACTCCAAAGTTCCCCAATGAGAGCGCGCCCATTGGCTACAGGAACAGAGCTCCCAAAGCACACACCAGAGAAAGACCAATCTTTGCACCGAGGAGAACATGCCCTCAGTGTATAAGAAAGGTCCCCAAATCCAGGAAAACCCCTGGAGGCCTTCTACGACGAACATCCCCCTCCTGAGATACGACAGGAGGGAATTCTTCAACTTCTGGAATCCTAGCCTGAGTAGAATCCCAGCTTGAGTAAAATCCCAGCTTGAGTAAAATCCCAGCTTTAGTAAAATCCCAGGAGAGATTTCTTCAGTGACTTCTTGGAAAATAAACTTGAATATAAATCTTTATCATGTTTTAGTATTTTAGGGTGCGCCCTCTTTGTAGAGAAAGAGAGGGCGCGGCCTAATTTCTTGTAAAAGTAACAAACATCCTTTTTTTTTTGCTAAGCTGCATATATTTATAAAAGAAAGAAAAAATACAGGGGTTAACCCTTGCTCGAAGCCAAGGCTAAGAGAGACTATCTACCCACAATCTAACCTAAAGAAGCTAGATTGAACATAGAAAGGACAGGAGAGGGCAGAACAACCCCACATATCAATGAACAAAAATCCACCTATACATGTCTAAGTGAACAAACTGTCGAAACCAAGAAGAATGTTGCAGTTTGGTCTTGAGGTCTAGCATAATTCCTTTGATCAGCTTGGTCGGTCCAAAACTTCCCTTGTTGTGATGCCTAGCATTACGTTCCCTCCATATATGATAAGAAAAGATCTGTGCAACCAGCAGGACTACATGTCTCAGGGATGTGTCTAGGATGGAGCACCAACTGGTGAGCAGCTCGACCCATGTGTGCCCAGAAAAATCAACATTTAAAAACCCAGCTAGCTTAGAGAGAATTTAGCTGCCATATGGACATGTGACAAAAAGGTGTGAGGCAATCTCAGAACCCCCAACACAAAAGTGGCAAAAAGTAGTAACATCTAGCCCAAAGGAGGCAAGGCGGTGCGAAGTGGGCAGGCGATCATGACATAGCAGCCACTCGTGGTGTGCATATCGTAGGATCTTGAGTTTGTGCCAAACCAAATCACACCAAGGCACAAGGGGTGCCTGAATGCGAATTGAGTTCCAAATATCCCATGTTCTAGTTTTCCGAATAGAAATACCATTCCACATAATGTCATCAGTGGCATTTAAATCAAAAGCTGGGAAATTAAAGTGTTGAAGCCAAGAGAGTAGACCTGGATCCAGATGGTGGAGTCTGGTTGCTGGTCGTGGCAAAACCCAAGTTCCTGTTGAAATAAGAGCATGCACTGTTGAGTCATGTGAGAGGCTAGACTGAGCAATGATATTGTCAAATCTGGTGGTTGCAAGACAACTCGAGTCCCACCAGGGGTCAAACCAAAAAGAGGTGCCAAGGCCATTACCAATCTTAAAAGTTAAGAATTGCCTAGCCAAAGGGCGAAGCTTGAGCACATTTCGAAGAATCCATGAGCAATCAGTTGGCATAGGCAATGTCCAAAAGTGATGCCGTTTAAGAACCGTATTGTTGACCCAACAAGGCCAAAGTGCCTTGCTCTTACGAACAATCCTACAGAGGTGGAAAAGAATCTGAGCCTGGTTCCAATCTTTAAGATTTTTAATGCCCAAACCTCCTTCGTGTAGAGGGCAACAAACCCTCTCCCAGCTAACCTTAGCCCCCCTTTTGAGTTCACATCACCTTTCCACAAAAACCTGGTGAAGAGAGTTTGTAGTTTTTGCAACACAGAACCAGGGAGAAGAAAGTGCTTTGTCCAGTAGGCTTGGATAGCAAACAGGATAGTACGGAGCAATTGCACCCTACCTGCAAAAGAAAGAAGAAGAGAGGTCCAACAGCCGATTCTAGCAGTGACTTGATCCAAGAGAGGGATGCAGTCATTGTGGCTTAGCTTTGAAGAAATAAGGGGCACGCCCAAAAATTTAACTGGCAAGACACCATGAGAAATCCCATAATTAATATCAAACCAGGTTATAAAATCATTATTGCAATTCCCAAAGAACACAGTGCTCTTAGCAAGGCTAGGATGCAAACCACTCGAATTAGCAATTCTCTCAACACAGTTCATAATGTGAGACATCGAGCTAGTATCACCATTGCAGAAAAGTAAAACATCATCGGCATAAAAGAGATGTGTTAACCTGAGTTCTTTGCACTTCCAGTGAAACTTGAACCCACTAGGAACCTCAGCTAGCATGCAGGATAAAACATTCATTGCAATACAAAAAAGATATGGAGAAATGGGGTCACCTTGACGAAGCCCCTTCTTCCCTTCAAAGTAGCCACAAAGAGACCCATTTACTTTGACAGAGTAGGTAGGAGTAGTGATGCATGTATAGATCCAATGAATGAATTTAGAAGGGAAACGAAGCTTGTACAGGGCACCCATTATAAAGTTCCAGTCTATAGAATCAAATGCTTTTCGAAGGTCCAACTTTAAGCCACATTTAGGGGTGCCAGTGTCACGGTTATATCCTCGAAACATCTCCTGTGCCATGAGAATGTTATCTGAAATACTACGACCAGGGATGAATGCAGATTGTGACATGTCTACCAGGCTAGGCATTACTGCCTTGAGACGAGAAGCAAGAATCTTCGTGATGCATTTATATGGGATAGAACATAGAGATATTGGCCGGAATTCTGTCATATTCGAGGGAGTGGGGACTTTAGGCACCAAGGCTATGCTCGTGGCATTAACAGACTTGTGAAGGCAAGAAGTTGCAAAGAAATCCTGAATTGCTTTGCAAAATGTGTCACCAACAATCTCCCAAGCAGCAAGAAAAAACTCGACTGTAAACCCATCTGGCCCAGGGGCCTTGTTCTTTTTCATGGATTTTAAAGTAGCCAAAATAACATCATTGGTTACAGGGGCCTCTAGGATCGAAGCTTGGGCAGGAGAAATCGAAGCACAAGATATGCTATCAAAATTAAAAGGAGGCAGTTGTTGGCTAGCCCCTAGAGAGTTGGAGAAAAAATCCACATCAACTTGAGAAACCTGTTTGTGCCCCACAACAACATCCCCTTCAAGATTTTCAATAGCCACAAGTTTGTTTCTGTTCCAATTAGCTTTGGTCTGATTAAAGAAAAAACTAGAATTTCCATCACCAACCGAGAGCCATTTGACTCGAGATTTTTGCAACAGAAATGCCTCTTCCTGTAAGATGGCAGCTTCCAAGTGGTTACTAGCTTCAATTTCCTTTTGCAGCAAAACCGCATTATCATTGTCTGTGACTAAAGATCTTGCACTTCATTCAACAAAGCACGAGCATTAGAGACATTGTTATGGACGTTACCATGTGCAGAATTCAAGGCAATTAGCTCACGTTTAGTGTCTTTAAGCTTACGAGCAAGAATGGCCATTGGGTCACCAAACCATTGTGTAGCCCATGCTTTAGAGACCGCAGGGAGAAAACCCTCCAAATCTTGCATAAAGTTGAAAAATTGAAAAGACTTATGGACCTTTTCCAACTGCATAGGAACCATACACATCAAGGGGCAGTGATCCATAATTCCTCTGTTTTTGACAAGAACAGAGCTTTCAGTAAAAGTAGTAAACCATGCTCCATTGCAAAGCATCTTGTCGAGACGTTTTTGAACAAGAGACGAGGCTCTTTTATTGGTCCAACTGAAAAGAGACCCAGTTGTTTTGATATGACCCAAAGAAGAATTCGAAATGCAGTCTAAAAAAGATTGCATCCCTGGGGTGTTCACGACCCCCCTTAACTTCATTCATAGCAAGCATGCAGTTAAAGTCTCCAGAAACGCACCATGGGATGGAAATAAGGTTGCTCAAGGCTTCAATTTCTCTCCAAAGAGGCTCTCTCTGATGATCTTTATTATGAGCATAAACAAATGTTGCACAGAAGGTAATTTGCTTTTCTAAAAAAGTAGCAAAGCAAGTCACCTATTGGGGCGATTTAGAATGCACCACAATTGACCAAACCGAGGGGTCCCAACCAACCCAAACCCTACCATACTGATGCTCCTCATAGTTATTAATCCAGCTCCAGTTTTTATTGATTCGTTTAGAAATGGAAACAAAATTTTTTGCACGAACTTTAGTCTCAACTAAACCCATGAAAGACAACTGATTTTGAGAAATAAAATTTATTACCTCTTTTTTATGAGGGCTTTTATTCAAGCCCCTCACGTTCCAGCAAGCAAAATTCATTGACATGGGTGTGTGGCTGGTTTACCTGCTAATCGCAGACTTCTTTTGATGGGCAAAGCAGAGTTCGAAAGCTCCTCTTCACAAGATTGACCAACCTGCTCTGTTTCAATGATCGTAGGAAGCCTAGGACCAGATGCAGCACTGAGTCCTATGACCACCATATTGGTTGCAGACTTTTGAGGAGATTTTTGAGGTGATTTACTTTGTTTTCTCTTTCTTTTGCTTGGTGAGATATCAGGCATAATAGGAATTTCACCAGGTTCTAGTGAATTAAGCGTGCTAAAGGGGTTATCATCAGCAAGGGGGTTGAGTGTGGCAAGTGGTAGGGCTGAGCAAACGGGGAATTTTGGGCAATTAGCATTTTGATCAAATTCATCTAGGTTGTCTTCATCATCAATGTTTGTGGCTTTATCATTTGCATCACCCGCAGTGCTAATATCATTAACACCAGCTACATTTACATTAGTAGCTCTTTCTTCATTAAAAATCTGGTCCTCATCCATTACAACATCACACCCTGCAAACTTCCCAATAACATATGGCACCATCCCCTGTGAAGATACTAAATTGTCACATGGAACAGAGTCATCCCCTGTTTTGTTCGAGGCATTGAAGGCATTGTCACCATTTCTATCTTCTCGACTGCGTTGTTTTTGTGGTTGTCTCACATTTCTGGTAGGCCTAACTGCCTCTGGGTTGTCTAAGCATCGAGCCAGTGAATGACCAAATGCCTTGCAAAGGCTGCAAGAGTATGGCAGTTGTGGATAGAGAATTTTAACCTTGTCACGGCTCTTAACCCCATTGCAGACGACATCCACCCAAGCAAAATCAGGTCTAGGGCCACCATATTCAAGCTCAACAAGAACACCAGCATATTTGAGGGGTTCGAATCTAGCCGTGGCCTCATCAAATTTCAGAGGTCTGCCTACCCCTCTAGCAATCGAGGTAAGACCATCATGGCTCCAATATATGTGCGGGACATCCACCAGCCTGAGCCAACATGGGACTTTAGTTACAACATTTTTCTTAAATTGTGAACCCTCCATCCAAGGCTGTAAATACAAAGTCTTGCCTCCCATAAAAACAGTGTTCAAGGCTAGCACTGCTTCCTTTTCGTGGACATGGTTGAATTTGAATGTAAAGTACCCTTTCGAGCTATAGTACACTCTTGACAATCCCCTATTTTTCCACAACTTAAATGCTTGGTCTTTGACGAATTTAAACGTAAAGCTCCCACCAATAAAATGCCCAATGAGACTTGAATCCCACTGCTTGTGTGCATTAACATGAAATTCATGAGGGGGCTTAATATTAACTGAGCCATTAGCATTATAAGAGATTAATTGACTCGAATCCATATTAGTGTCTATGTTGATGCTAGTGTTGTGGGAGGATTTTAGCACAACTACGTGGAGGTCGTTGCTGGAATAGCGCCGTTAAATATGGAATCGTCCAACTGCCCGGAAAGGCTCGCAGTCGAAGATTTATGGCTAGCCGCCCGGGAAGGCTCACGGCTAGGGGTTACCGAAGAACACGGGAAGGTGTTTTGGTGATGATTGGGGCTGAATTTACGGGAATTAGAGCTCAAGGACCGAATATTGGCCTGCCAAGAACCCTAATTATGAGAGTGAACGTGCACCGGAGTATACATGCTCTTAGTATCAACGTGCGTTTCGAGAAGAGACCCCGTAAACTGCCTACATACCACTATTTATAGTGGATCAAGCCCGTATGTAGTTCTTGATTGATATGTTCGGTTGTTTGTGATGAGTTATCTCGTATCTGATGAGATAATGATTGATATTTTTGTTTATCAACTGATTGTGATGTGTTTATCAGGTTTCCAAGCCGTACTAGGACTGTTGGAAGCCTATCTCATGATGTTTATCTCAAGAATGAAGGATTTATCATGTATATATGATGTATATCCTCGAATAACTGAATAATTATCCGTTTAGAGGTGTATTTCAGCTGTAGAGACGTGCTCCTAAAAAGTAGGAGGTCTGCCTTATCCAATCTGGCGGCTTTATCAGGCTTCCGGGGGAAGCTGGGGTACCACCCGGTAGCCTGACTCCGGTAACCTGACTCCGGTAGCCCAATTATGGAAGCCATACTGGAAACCCTACCTGATGGCTGTCCTAGTCTGAATCTGTGTTTCTGTCAGGCTTCCGGGGAAGCTGGGGGTACCGTCCAGTAACCCCTCCGGTAACCCAGTTACGGAAGCTATGCTGGAAGCCCTCTCTGATGGTTGTCATTGGCTATGGATGAGACTATCCCCGGGACCATAAGCCTTATATTCTTTCAATGTTCATCGCAAGGTAGCCCCTCTGGGGGTACCGCCCGGTAACCCAAACTATGGCAGCCCCTTTGGTAAGCCGGTTATGAAAGCTATTCTGGTAAGCCATGTCTTGTAGCTGTACTGGAAGCTATGTAATGATGTCTATGGGTTGTGGATCATCCATGGGAGGCCATTCCCAGGACCCTTATCGTCATATTTACCTGCTACCCATCTCATGGTAGCCCATATGGGTTGTCATATGCTCTTGGAAGCCTGTTATCTGGGAGCCATGCCATTCGGGAGCCCTTCTACCCGGGAGCCCTATTATCTTGGGAGCCCTGTTATCAGTTTTCATGGGTTACCACGGGTACCTTGGAAGCCCTCTAAAATATCCTCTTTCCTTGTGGATTGGACCCAAAACTCATAATGGGCCTAAATCTGATCCATGCAAGATTTTGGTCACAACAACTACCCCCCGGTTCCTTGAAGCATGAGTGCAAGAGGAACCAGAACAAGGTAAGGTCCAATCCTTTCTTATTATTCTCTTGGAGAAGTACACATCTTCCACATCGTGTTCCCAAGCTTACATGAGCTAACTCAGCGTAAGAAACAGGAAACACTCTGCTTCTGCATGCATATTTTAATGTGAGTTTTCAAATCAAGGATATCTTCTATTCACTTCGTATCATTCGTGGTACTCCAGTTGGCAGCATATCATGGGCTACCGGCTTCTGGCATTTCTTTTTTAAACATCAGGACTTTACGTTCTGAGATGCTTCCTTTCTCTACCAAATTGGCCTTCATATAAGAATCTTTTGATGTCTGGAAGCTTCTGTGGTTGCAGGGATGCCTCAAGCGTCCAAAACCTGGGCTACCAAGACAACTAGAAAAAGAGATAAGTAACTAGGGCTAAGTAGCCCTTAAAGACAATGCACAAGATCACACATATTTGATGCATACAGGAAAGTATGAATATGCTAGTGCAAATGATTTTGTAAAAAATGTATGTTGCCGCTTCTCCAATCAAGTAGGACCTTGGCAAACAAACTTTTTCAGGCATTGTGCCACAATTTTCAGATGTTTCCATTATTCCAACGCATTGGATCCCCAAAGAAATTGTTGAGTATTTTGAGGACTTCTCCTATAATGAGTATTTTGAGGACTTCTCCTATAAGTTGTAAGTGATTTGTACTCACATGAATTTTCAGGAGGCAACACATAATCTCATATGTGCGCTTATATCATTAATAATCTTGTATGCGTGTCTCAAGGGGAACCAATGGAAGGTCGTGGAGACACCTTCAATCGCTGCCATGTCTTTCCAAGTGGTAACATGTGGGGCATATAGCGTGCCGAGGTACCTACTCGACAGTTTCAGCTAGAAATTTCGAAAAAATGTTTATAAAAACACATGCATTGTGTAAATCATGATGATTTTCATGTATTGGTTCAGGTATAATTCAGATCATGTAGGCATATTCATATGTTTGTGAATTTATGCAAGGCAAAACAATGATCTTTTTGACAGAACATGCATCTCAGCAAAGCTTTCAGATGAATGTTGAAAAATCTTCTTTATAAGTGTGGAAAACATGCATGATAGTGAAAATGCAAAGGCAATAGAGTAGAACTTATCTTTGTTCTTATCGTGTCCATCCGGATTCGGGTTTCCGTTGCTGAACGTTGAGGGTGGAAGCCCCTTGTTTCATGTGAACTTCTGATGGGAACCCCTTTTTCCTCTTTGTGGTAGGGTGTTGGGGAACCGAGTTACCCCCCGAGCCCTTAGATCTCTTTCTCATGTAATATGTCAGCCCATTCTAGCTTTAATCTTACTTTTGTGAAGTCTAGAAGTTGTTGGCTGTAGCTGATCATCAATGAACCTGCAAGCTGTTTGACAGAAGATGCAGAATGGAAGCTACAAGCTGGAAGCTATTAGTTGGAAGCTGTTAGCTATAAGTTTCAAGTAAGTATCAAGGAACCTGCATACCATTAGTTGCAGATGAATATCAAAGAAATCATTAGTCGTTAGCTATAAGTGAATAACAAGGAAACTTGTTAGCCATAGGTAAACATCATGGAACTTGGAAGCCATTTGCTTCAGGTGAATAGCAATCATCCTGCAAGCTATTAATTGCATATAAATAATATGTAAACAGTCAGCAATAGGTATATAGGATGAAACCTATTAGTAGTAGTTAAATAGCAAGGAACCTGCAAGCTGTTAGTTACAGGTGAATAACATTAACCTTGCATGCTATCCATTGCAGGTGAGCACTAAAGATATAGGCTAGCCATTAGCTACATATAAACATTCAAGGAATCTATTAACCTCAAACATTACTTATCTCACAATATATTTTTTAGTGCATGCCTGATGTTCATCTCATGTATCCTACATGAGTGATAACATATGTATTGCATAGGCAGTATCTAGATATGTTAATAACATATTTGAATTTTAGTAGGCAAGAGCCATTTAGCATCATGCATATATTCATGTGATAGAGTCACATAGGATGCACAATGAAAGATATCTTGTAGGTCTTGCTAATCATCTTGACTTAATACCTCTAGCATATCGAATTCTCCTATTCACGCAAGGATTTCAATGAATTCGGCATATCAAAAAGTAATAATCTTAAGCCTAAGGGATAATCATTTCACATACTTGTCATAGAGTGCAATTTCATGCAATTAAAGAGGGTTTAGTTTCTCACATACCTGTATAATTTGGTTATGACGTGTGTATTTAGACGCATCATAAATATTACCTCGTATCCATCATAGGAGTAGCGAAGGAGCTTCCAACTTTAGAACCTTCAATTGTTTCAATGGTAACCTATAATGATTGTTCACATGCATTGTGGGTGACTGAAACCCTGCCCTTCAGGATTACGGTATTCATCTAAGAGCTTCCACCGTGACATCTCGTCTTGGTAGCCTCACCTTGGGATACCCATCCTGGATGCTTCATCCTGGGAACCCCATCCTGGTATCCTCACTCTAGATGTTTTATTCTGGAAGCCCCATCCTAGGATCCCCATCTTGGATGTTTCGTCCTTGAAGCTCCATCGTAGATGCCCTAGGTTCAGCAGAACCTTCATCCTGGAAGCTCTTTTGGTTTAGGAACCTTGTCTGATGTAGAAAGTATTAGAACTTCCGTCTTGGAACCCCAATATTTAGGAACCATTTTTGGAGTAGGAATCTGCTCATCTTCTAAAATCTGCTTAGCTTCGAAAGCTGATCCTGCAAAACTTTATGAACTCTACCAACAGGAACCTTAAAATTTAATCATTAGGTTGGTTGGTTTATAAACTAATTATCATCTAGTTTTATGAATGTATGCATATTGCATTTGATAGGGTCATCTTATTATTATATGTTAATAGCATCTATATCCATCACTAGGTAACCTCTTTCTATCACTTAACGTTTAAAGTGCATGGGTTACTATCTAGCGCATAAGCAACTTAGTAAAATCTGTTTAGACATTAGGCCTACCATTCAAATTCTGTACGTTTAAGCAGTTATATTCAGGCTAAGGCATTCTAGCTAAGCCTAAATCTGATTATTACGGGCTAACCATTTACTTAGTGTCGTAGTGAATGCTTTCCTAGGTAAGCGAGGTGTTCGGAGTTTGATAGGATTGTGTACTATGAAGAGAATACTACTCTACAAGTAAAAATGATAATCAAGTTAGACTTCCATACAGGAGGTAACCTTTGCAAGTCATTAAAGAGGATCATAGATCTACTCCTAAATGCTTAATCACTTTTCTTTTATAGTCATAAGGTACGCATATGAGTTCTTTAACTAAACATCAGTGGATAAGCTAATTCTTTTAATAGCAAGCTTGGAAGAGTAATAGAGTGTATGGGCATTACCATAATTCAAAGGGGGTGAGTTTAGTCTTCACATACCCGTGTAGGTTGCTCAAAAGCATATGGGGTTGCATGTACCTTATCCCTTGAGGTTACAACTTCCACCTTAGGGGCTTCCATTGCGGGAGCTGATCACCCGGAAGCTTGATTCTGGGAGCCCCATCCTGGGAGCCTTGTTTGTGGAAGCCTTACACCGGTAGCTCATCCTGGAAGCGTCTGTTCCAGGGAGCCTTATCTTTAGTCAGCGTGGTTGCCACCCTGGGTGTGGGGGTACCGTCCGGTAACCCTATAGGTCCTGAAAGCCCGCAGTATGGAAACCTGGCTCTGGGAACCTTACTGGCGGTAACCCATTACTGGTAGACTGGGTGTGGGGGTACCGTCCAGTAACCCTGCAGGTCTTGGAAGCCCGCAGTATGGAAACCTGGCTCTGGGAGCCTTACTGGCGGTAACCCATTACTGGTAGCCTGGGTGCCGGAAGCTCGACCTGGGAGCCTTCATTCCGGGAGCCCCAATTATTTTATGAAATCGAGTGTGATAATGCCATGTAAGCCATTCCTGCAAGGCTACATTAGTAAAATCTTTGATAATCCATACGAGTTAACTCTTGTAACCACGTAGGTTAGTGATTGAAAGATCGATGTATGCCAATCACGGTTCCATACATGATTAATAACAAAGGAAGCCATGTATGGCAATCAGGGTTCCATACATGACTAAAGGAAGGGATCCAGGTGTGCCGATCAGGGTACCACACAAGCCCGAAAAATTAAGGGATCCATGTATGCCGATCAGGGTTCCATACATGTCCAAATAACCAAGTATGCCATGTGAACCAGTCAAGGTTCCACACATGTCTGCTAATTAATAGAGGGATCCATGTGTGCCGATCAGGGTTCCACACAAGCCCAAATAATGAAGGGATCCATGTATGCCGATCAGGGTTCCATACATGCCCTAGTGACCAAGTAAGACATCTGAACCACTCAAGGTTCCGTACATGTCTGGTATTGGAGGGATCCAGGTGTGCCGATCAGGGTACCACACCAGCCCAAGTAATGAGGGGAACCATGTATGCCGATCAGGGTTCCACAAAAGCCCAAAATAATGAAGGGGAACCATGTATGCCGAACAGGGTTCCATACATGCCCTGGTAACCAAGTAAGACATGTGAACCACTCAAGGTTCCGTACATGTCTGGTATTGAAGGGATCCAGGTGTGCCGATCAGGGTACCACACCATCCCAGGTAATGAGGGGAACCATGTATGCCGAACAAGGTTCCATACATGCCCTAGTAACCAAGTAAGCCATGTGAACCACTCAAGGTTCCATACATGTCTGGTATTGAAGGGATCCAGGTGTGCCGATCAGGGTACCACACCATCCCAGGTAATGAGGGGAACCATGTATGCCGAACAAGGTTCCATACATGCCCTAGTAACCAAGTAAGCCATGTGAACCACTCAAGGTTCCATACATGTCTGGTATTGAAGGGATCCAGGTGTGCCGATCAGGGTACCACACCAGCCTAAGTAATGAGGGGAACCATGTATGCCGAATAGGGTTCCATACATGCCCTGGTAACCAAGTAAGCCATGTGAACCACTCAAGGTTCCGTACATGTCTGGTAATGATGGGATCCATGTGTGCCGATCAGGGTTCCACACAAGCCCAAAAAATGAAGGGAGTCATGTATGCCGATCAGGGTTCCATACATGCCCTAGTGACCAAGTAAGCCATGTGAACCACTCAAGGTTCCATACATGTCTGGTAACAATCATGAAAAGTTTAAAATTCTGATAATTTCAGCATGCTGCAGAGGGATGTACATCCACTACCCCCCTAGTTCTGGATGGTAGCCTGGCTGCCATGTGGAACTATTTTTGTGGGGCTTCCATGCCCTTCTTTTCCAATTAATCATAAGTCAACAAATGTATAAGGAAACAGTCAACTTCTCCTTTCACTGAAAATCAAGGAGTACGATTACGTCAAACTGCATCCAGGGGATATGTGCATCCATTACCCCCCGGGCATCTGGTTCAGCTCTATTTTTGATATTTTTACTTCTTTCCTTAGAAGGTTTGAATCTATACCCGGGACGAAGCAGGGTATTGTATCATAACTTGTTGCAGCTCTTGTCAGGTTCACGAACCTTAGTTGGGAAGCCACATTTATTTTCATCGTTAGGAGGCCTATGCCCATTTTCTCCTTGATAGGAAGCCTCCTTTCATTAATTTTTGATTGGTTGTTCTTGTGAGTATCTTCATGTAGACCCTTCATTAGGCATTTTAGATTTTTTTCCATTCCTCATGTGGGAGGCTGCCAGCCGTATTTTTCAGGGGGAAGCCATCACTTTCCCATAACAACCTCTTTGAAAGGTTCTTTTTTGATTAGGAGGCCTTTTTAGATGCCTCCGGTTTCCTTGCATACTTTCAGGATAACCTTCCATTCTACACTTGCTAGAGAGTTGGTAGCCCTAATATTTGGCAACCCAAGTGGCATGCCATACGTGGGTCTCATATCGCTTCCTTTTTGGTAGAGAGATCATTGGTATCCCTTTAATATTTTGGTGGCAGCTTTCCAGAACTTTGTTTGCTTCCATAATTCTTTCCCAAAGATATCTCTTGATTTGAGCTTCAACTGTTGGAGAGGCTTCCCATAGGAGCATCTTGTGAGGGAAACTTTTGGTTCGTAAATCTTTTAGGAGCCTGAGGTGGCCATGATATATAGGCCTTCTTTATTTGGTAGCCTCTAGCCCTTAGTCGTCCTCGTCATTCTCATGAGGCTTCTGTCAGGCTACCGTCATGACTGTGCTGCCTAGAGCTGTTGGGAACTTGGTTGCCCCTTTTCCAAGAGCTTCCTTTGTTTTCTTGGTATTAGCACCTCCATTAGTTCATCTTAAGGGCTTTCATGCCTTTTCTTCTTGGGTGAGAGACTTGGTAGTGCTCTTCGAGATTATGTTAGCGGCCCTTCTAGGCAACCCTTCTTATTTTGCATGGGAAGCCTCGTGGGTAAATGGCAATTGAGGCTACCACTTACTTGTCTTCTACAGCTGGTAACCCTTTTACAGAATTATAGGATATGCCTTAGTTCAGCTTTTCTAAAATCATATTTGAGGACCTTCTCATTGTCTGAGTTGTTCCCGTTTAGCAACGTGGCTGGTAGGTCACTCATTTTATACATGACATTTGTGTTCCGGGATGCTGATCAGTTGCACCGGAAGCCCTGTATTTGCTTCCGCAGTATCAAATTGCTCATGAGGAAGAATTTTTTTTAATTCCATGGTTTCCCTTACCAGCTTCCAACATCAATATTATTGGTGGTGCTACCCCCCGAACGAATTGGGAACCTTGACACGAGGTTTCCATGGTGGAAGCCCCACACTATGAGTGCACATATTCTTTTTACTGACTTTTTTGTCCACATGTTTAGAACATCGTCATCATTTCTCTTTTTTTGACTACTGATCTCATTTGTCAATTGTATTAGACATTTTGCTTATAAAGACAACGAATAGGAATCTGCTTCCAGCTTTATAGATATTCAATTGGTACAGCATTTTGCTATTACCACGGGTGGTGCATATGCGCTACCCCCCGAGTGTCTACGAATGACAAAATTCATGATAGCTGAGTTCAAAGTTGTACAGCTACAACTAATAAGTTGTATATCATTGAGCATATGCCCAACAGAGGCCTTCCGATGGGGCTTCCTGATGGGTGGCAATTTAGGGTGTCTTCCTTGGGACCCCAATCCAATCATGTGACTGGTCAGTCTGGCTCCTTGGTGTTTTATCTTCGGGGCTACCGGATCCAGGGCTTCCGAATTTTAGGGCTCCCGGATTCAGGGCTACTGGATCCAGGGTTTCCGGATCCAAGGCTACCGGATCCTGGGGTTTCGAATCGTAAGCTTGGAGGAGATCAAGTTCAGAGCTACCGGATTTCAGGGCTACCGGATCCAGGGCTACCGGATCCAGGGCTACCATCATATTCGGGGCTGCCACTCATTGCACAGAACCTGGGGAGTGGTGGCCCATCTGCCTCCCAGGCTTTGCTCAGCCTTTCAACAATAAATGGGTCCGGTTGCCTGTTGGAGGGTATATATTCTTCATCCATATTGTCTGGATTCATTTCCTGGTTGCCTCCAAGGCTGCAAGTATGCCGGAAGCCTGACTTATGCTTTATCCATCCAGCTACTGGGCTTCCAAAGGGTAAGAACTTTCCTTCACTGACATGGCTATACGCTTGAGATTCGTTCTGGCCTTGGTATTGATGGGTTTCCAGCGGGAGTCCTTCATGCTGATGCCTTGGTACCCCTAGGCGGGATCCTTGGTGGAAGCCCCCTTGGCACCCTGATTGCATTGGTCCTCGAAGGCCCTTTTGAGCCCCATCTGAGATCTCTTCAGATTACTTCTTTCAGGGGAAATTTCGCGCACCTTTCATGATGATGCCATGGTACCCCTAGGTGGGATCCCAGGTGGAAGCTCCCTTGGCACCCTGATTACATTCGTCCTCGAAAGCCGTTTTGAGCCCCATCTGAGATCTCTTCAGATTACTTCTTTCAGGGGAAATTTTGCCCATTCTTTCATGATGATGCCATGGTACCCCTAGGCGGGATCCCAGGTGGAAGCCCCCTTGGCACCCTGATTGCATTCGTCCTCGAAAGCCTTTTTGAGCCCCCATCTGAGATCTCTTCAAATCACTTCTTTTAGGGGAAATTTCGCCCATTCTTTGCGGTTTCTGGCCAACAATTAGGCCATCCAATCCCGTATTTGGCTCATTTTGTGCACCAATGATGCCACTATTGATCATCTCATATTTTAACGGAATTTCATACCCCTGCATATCATCTCGAAAAATATCTCCAGGCCCTTCTTCATGCGAGTTTCATCCTGGAATCGTTTCTTGTTCATCTTGTTTTGACAATGGACTAAGCTCCATTTCGCACTTGTTCTTCAATTCAGAAGTTCTTTCAAGGGAGTCCAGTTTTTCTTCCATTCGTTTGATGCACTGATACATTTCATCGATGGTAACAATATGCTTTTTATCACCGTTTTCTTTATCGACACCATTAGACGGCGTTTTGTCATTGCCGGAGCGGTCAAACATCTTTTCCTCCAAAAGACGATAATAAAAGGCCCCTCCTTCTAGCGCCAATTGTTGTGGGAGGATTTTAGCACAACTACGTGGAGGTCGTTGCTGGAATAGCGCCGTTAAATATGGAATCGTCCAACTGCCCGGAAAGGCTCGCAGTCGGAGATTTATGGCTAGCCGCCCGGGAAGGCTCACGGCTAGGGGTTACCGAAGAACACGGGAAGGTGTTTTGGTGATGATTGGGGCTGAATTTACGGGAATTAGAGCTCAAGGACCGAATGTTGGCCTGCCAAGAACCCTAATTATGAGAGTGAACGTGCACCGGAGTATACATGCTCTTAGTATCAACGTGCGTTTCGAGAAGAGACCCCGTAAACTGCCTACATACCACTATTTATAGTGGATCAAGCCCGTATGTAGTTCTTGATTGATATGTTCGGTTGTTTGTGATGAGTTATCTCGTATCTGATGAGATAATGATTGATATTTTCGTTTATCAACTGATTGTGATGTGTTTATCAGGTTTCCAAGCCGTACTAGGACTGTTGGAAGCCTATCTCATGATGTTTATCTCAAGAATGAAGGATTTATCATGTATATATGATGTATATCCTCGAATAACTGAATAATTATCCGTTTAGAGGTGTATTTCAGCTGTAGAGACGTGCTCCTAAAAAGTAGGAGGTCTGCCTTATCCAATCTGGCGGCCTTATCAGGCTTCCGGGGGAAGCTGGGGTACCACCCGGTAGCCTGACTCCGGTAACCTGACTCCGATAGCCCAATTATGGAAGCCATACTGGAAACCCTACCTGATGGCTGTCCTAGTCTGAATCTGTGTTTCTGTCAGGCTTCCGGGGAAGCTGGGGGTACCGTCCAGTAACCCCTCCGGTAACCCAGTTACGGAAGCTATGCTGGAAGCCCTCTCTGATGGTTGTCATTGGCTATGGATGAGACTATCCCCGGGACCATAAGCCTTATATTCTTTCAATGTTCATCGCAAGGTAGCCCCTCTGGGGGTACCGCCCGGTAACCCAAACTATGGCAGCCCCTTTGGTAAGCCGGTTATGAAAGCTATTCTGGTAAGCCATGTCTTGTAGCTGTACTGGAAGCTATGTAATGATGTCTATGGGTTGTGGATCATCCATGGGAGGCCATTCCCAGGACCCTTATCGTCATATTTACCTGCTACCCATCTCATGGTAGCCCATATGGGTTGTCATATGCTCTTGGAAGCCTGTTATCTGGGAGCCATGCCATTCGGGAGCCCTTCTACCCGGGAGCCCTATTATCTTGGGAGCCCTGTTATCAATTTTCATGGGTTACCACGGGTACCTTGGAAGCCCTCTAAAATATCCTCTTTCCTTGTGGATTGGACCCAAAACTCATAATGGGCCTAAATCTGATCCATGCAAGATTTTGGTCACAACAGCTAGCATTCGGTATGTTTTTACTAACCATAGCACTCCAGGTTACGTTTTTCTTGACCCCACTAACCTCTCCTTGCTCAAGATTAGTCAGTTTAAGAACCCCATTCTCTACATGGAAATTATCCTGCAAATTCTCTAAGCTAGTAGAGTTTTGAGGATTACCTGGCTGTTTGGTTGAAGCAACTGAGTTAACTTCTTCTGGTGAGAGAGCACTAGCACCAGATGAGTTAACAAGAGTAGGTCCATTATCATTTCTCAAAGACCCATCATTGAGAATAAGTTGAATCTGTTCTCGCACACGTTGTTGAGCTTGTGGTGAAAGAGGCTCACCCATAATGTTATCAGTGTTGTTAGAACCATCATCTACCGGGACATTTGGTTGTAGATTAATGACAGGCAAGACAGGAGCTGCGTAATGGTGGCCTATGAAGTTAGCAAACTCGTCGGAATCCATGGAACCTGAGTTTTCCGAGTTACGGTCACCCATCGGAAAAATCAAACTTCACAGATCGAGAGAAAAGGCAAGTAGATCTGAAAGAGGGTGGAAAGAGTGACAGGAATATGTGGAGCGTGTGGAGAGTGGAGGTCCAGGTCGAACAGTGGAGGCAAGTCAACGGTGGTGGCTGTGGTGTTTTGCGGTGGGCGGGAGAAAAAGAAGCTGTGAACAGTGTTGGGCGGGATGTTTTAACGAGAGAGAGATTTGAGAGCATTTTTCCGTGATTTTTGAGAAAACATGGTGTAACTAACTAACAAACATCCTTTTTGACTGCTTTTATGTCTCTCAGGGCGCGCCCTCCACATACGTGAGGTGAGGGCATGTCCTCCTTCTGCAAATCTTTATCAAAACCCTAATTTACTTAATAAAATCCCCAAATCGAACTTATAATTGACCCGAATCCAGAATAAAATACCCGTACGAGATTTTGGGCATAACAATAATAACAACTGCCAAATTTTTGGTAATATCAAGGAAATAATTTTTGGCAAGAGTGGTTTGTTATGATGTGTATTTTATATAATATCGGGTCAATATATTTTAAAATATGGATCATATAACCTGTTGTGGGAGGATTTTAGCACAACAAATTATGAGGCCTCGTGCTGGAATAGCGCCAATAATCAAGGAATCGTACGACCACCCGGAAAGGCTCGTGGTTGAAGATCAATGGCTAGTCGCCCGGGAAGGCACACGACTAGGGTTACCGAAGAACACGGAATGTGGTTCCTCGGAAGGATCGGACTGAATCTACGGGATGAGAGCTCAAGGACCAAATGTTGGCCAGCCAAGAACCCTAATTTGACTGTGTCACACAAGAGTGCACGTGCTCTAGCTACTCAAGGAGTGTAAAGTGTCGAAGAAGATCCCGTAAACTGCCTACATACCACTATTTATAGTGGATCAAGCCCGAATGTAGTTCTTGAATGATATGATTGTTTGTTCATGATGAGTTATCCTCTCTCCAGTGGGATAATGACTGTTATTTCTGATAATAATCGAGTGTGATGTATGAAATCAGGTTACCAAGCAGTTTAGGTAACATAGAATGATTATCTCTTATATTTATCATGATTTTGTATCATTTATCAAGTATATATGACATATATCCTCAAATAACTGAATGTTTATCTGTTTGAGAGTGTTTTTAGATGATATAGACGTGTTCCTAAAAAATAGGGGGCGTGCCTTATCTGTATTGGCAGCCTAATCAGGCTTCCGGCGGAAGCTGGGGGTACCGCCCGGTAGCCTGGCTCCGGTACCCCCTCCGGTAACCCCTATCACGGGAGCTACTCTGGAAGCTCTACTGGATGTCTGGTAATGGTTATAGGTTATCCTCAAGGGGATGCCTTGAGACCCTTAGCCATGTGTTCCCGTGCTGCAGCGTACATGGTAACCCCTAGGGCTACCGTAGGCCTCCGGAAACCTGACAAATTACTCATTCTCTTCATGGACCTGGACCCTAATCCTCTAGTGGGCCTAAATCTAACCCATGCGAGATTTTGGGCACAACAACTACCCCCCGGTTCCCTGAAGTACTGTGTGCAAGGGGAACCTTATTATCCACGGGGGTGCCGGTTGCTAAGGAAATTCGTCTTTTTGCTATCTTGATAAATTAACACTACATGTCAATATCGGAAACTCTTAATCATGAAGTTGGGGCTAATTCTGATGTTTATAATTGGTAGCTCTTGTAATTGTGCTACATAAGCTCTAATCAGAATAAAAACGGAAGCTTAGTATTTTTACTCGTTTAAGGATAGATTAATCATTTTAATTCCTTGGAAATAAAATGATAACTATCAAGGAGGAAAAAATAAGCTAGGACTCTACCGCTTTTACATAGATAAACTGAAAAAATCAGCTATTTTCCAAGCAAGGGACGTTTCCCACTCCACCTCGTTTTCTGTGCCACATTCATTAATCAAGGGGGTCACGCCTCTTTTCTTCTATTCTCATATATCTACATTATTAACCTTTCACTTTTCTTTCTACCACTCATCATATTCTCTTCCGAGTACGCAAAGGTTTTCGAGATTTTCCCGACGAGGCTTCCGGCGAAGGCTACAGTGTTTTTACACTCTTCTTTTCGACTTTATCCAGGTATACTTCTGAATTTCTTAACCTGCCCGTATTCAATCTTTTGGTGATTATGCGTATGACCGATACACACATATTGAACTCTGGACACATCATTACATGTCCTTGAATCGATAGTGGGTTCCGTATTCTAGGAGATATTGCATGTCAATTATTTCGATTCATTTGAACCTTTTCATGTTCATCCATTGATTCTCGTTGTATTCTTCAACTGTTGACCCTGTTTTGGGTAGATCTGACTAGTTGAACTTTTATAAAGAATTGTATGTGTAAATCTTCTTGCTCATAGTGCATGCATCAAAGGGATTTAGGGCGATTTGTATTCCGGTTGCCCCCTTTAATCATTTTTCTAGATGCTCATGGCATGATCGATGCTTGTTCTCATTGACTTGTGTTGTTTTAGACTTGTACTGTTAAGCTAATACTTGGGGATTATTGGTAGGGGTGTGACCATAGTGCCTTAGAAAGATTCCCGTGGTTCCTATTTTATTCCGGTAACCTCAGTGTCATCACATTAGGTTGCCGTGTCGATGACTATTTTCACACCCTAGCTCCCTTCTGGCTTGGCCATTTTTGCATATTCTGGGTGTCCCTTTGGTTGGGCGTCAGAAACATTGCCCAACTTTAAGTCATCCCACTTCAAGTCCCTTTGTTAACCTGCTTCCTATTTGTGGTTGCAGATGTCTCTTTCATCGGCATCGAGGGAGTCCTCCCGGTGTTCCGGATATTTATCACCCGTGTCTGGGGAACCGTCTGATTCGGGGTCAACCCATCTGAATAATCTTTTGCTTTCCCAGCCCCTGCTTGAATCAAAACCATCAATTAGCTCCAGGACACGTTCCCAGGTAGAAGTAATAGATCCCTTGTCTGCTGAGATTGTCAGCCGGTATCCTAGCCTTTCCCTGGAGGCCGGTTCATCGAATTCGGACGGTGGAGAGGCAGAAAGGATTGATGTTAGTTCCAACACTGATGAAGGGGAAAAAACTATAAATGATCTCTGGCTGGGTGGTGAACAACCGTTCTTCAGCAATGATGTTGTGACGAAAAGGAATGATAATGCTGAGACGCCGTTGGTGGCAGAGGTTGAGCGAAAGCCCCATGTTCCTGGAGGTTTTGTTCCTTCTTGTGAGGATACAGATTCGTCCATGAATGCTGACAGACTTGCGAGGTTGAAGGAATCATGCAATCCAGGGTGCGACCTGGTGGTACCTAGCGCCGGTGAGAGGTGCCACAGGTTTGACAACTTTGAACCTGACCAGGCTATACCCAATGCAGTACTGTCTGCATCCTTTTTCAAGCTGGGATACTCTATGCCGATGCATCCGTTTTTTGTTGACATGCTGAACTTCTATGAGATAGCTCCTATGCAACTGTCACCTAATTCCTTCAGGGTGGCGGCATGTATGTTTATCCTCTACGATCAAACCTTTTCTGTCCCTCTTACCCCTAGGGAATTGGGGTACTTTTATCAACTAAAGGGTGTAGGAAGGAAGATAGGTATTTTTTACCTCACCTCCTGGAATGACAGACAAGGGAGATGTATTAAGGGAAATAAGCGAGGAATGTATGACTGGATGGAAATGTTTTTGTATTGTTATGCTTGTGAAGATATGAGGAAAGAGTGGAATTTGACTCCGGGTAAGCATCCGGTACCCTCGTTCATTATTGGTAACCTTTATTTGGTTAATTTTCTACATAGCTCCTACCCCCTTTTTACTATCTATTATCTCATTTAGGGATCCCATCGCAAACTCTGCTCGAGGGGGCTGAGGCAAGGAGAGCCGAAAAGATCATGAGGTTGGCTGCTAGTTTAGGAGATGGCGAGAGTCTGTTAACTCCGGAAACCTTAGTGAGGTTGGGATTTATGAGACCCCTGGCTCCCTCTCCCCCTGCCCAGGGGGGGGAGGTTGAGGAAGGATTGGAAGGAGAGCCTAGACCTCAGGGTACTGACAGGAAGCGTGGAAAGAGAGATGGGGCTTCCACTGACTTATCTCCCGGTACCCCAGGCTACCGCTCCCTATACCTTTTTCTTACATTCGCACTAAACATGTCATGTTCTTTTGTTCATAGATACTCGTTATTAATGGTGTTTCTATTGCTTTTCTCATGTGTATGCTTCGAAACTGTATAGTACTTGTTGCATTTTTCTTACTCATGTTACCATATGCATCCGGGAATCAGGCTCCGGTAACCCTACTGGTAACCTGATATTTCCTCATACAGTTTATGTGTTACAGTTACTAATATTTCCAACGTTCCATCATTTCAGGTATGTCAGGATCTGTGCCATCCTTTATCAAACCATCTGATAAATATGAAGATTTATTTCCTGAAGACGATTTGCTCACGATGGAAACCCCTATTGCCGCTACTCCGATTTCCAGGGTCCCAACTCCTGTACCCATTAAGGTTGAGCTTTCAGCTACTGAAAAACGCAGATTATCTCAAGCTTCAGGGAGTTTCAAGACTACCCCAGAAACTCGATCCTCGAAGAGAGTTAGGATATCTCAGCAAGATGCGCCTGTAGGTGAAGTGGAGCAGTTCTATCAGATGTCTGGGGGCCAGATTCCCACGGAGACAATTGCTGGGTGGGTTAAACAGAAAACCTCTGATGCTGCGAGATCCATGCTGTTTTCAGCGGGCGAGAGCTTCTTTCATCAACTTAGGCTTTCCAATCAAATGGCCCTGGCTACCCGTGGCGATATGAGGCTCCGAGAGGAAATCAAGCAATTGAAGTTAGATATGCAAGCTGCAGAAAGTGAGAAGAAGAAGATGTCTGAGGCTGGTAAGAGGTTGAAGGGTGAGATTTCAGCTGTCACAAAGGAGAAAGAAAAACTGGGAAAGCTGGTTTATGAGCAAGATAGAGATAAGGAGAAGATGGTGGTAGCCCATGCTACCGAAGTTGCGGAGCTGCAGCTACAAGTGGATACCCTCCAGGCCTCTGTAAAGAAGTTAAAAGAGGTGCTTCCCGAGAGGTATCAGTTGGGATTTGCTAAGGGGGTCCAAGACTACATGAAATCTACTTGGGAGGTGATGCCAAATTTGGATTGGGCCCTTCTGGGCGAGGATGCCGTGAAGCAGGTAGAGAAGTTTAAAGAAGAAACTATCAAATCTCCGACTTCTGCCGCGAAGGTGACTCCCAAGCCAGCCGATATTCCGAAAGACATGGTTAAGGATACTCAGGATACCAGGGTTGATGCTCCCGCAGGTGCGGTCGAGGTGGCTCCAGGTGATTCCGCTAGAAAGGTGGACCCTGTTGAGGATTCCCCTAACTCCGAGGCTACTAAAAATCCCTCATCCTCTTAAATCATCTTTTTCCAATTATTTTGACCTTTTACTATGCCAGTTTTCGAACTTGTGTTCTTTTAAAAGGGGGTGGGCTCCTATAACGCTCCACGTATGTAATGGTTTAGTCGTTTAACTCTATTCGCTTTATGGCCTTGGGCCTAGTACTTTTTAATCCTCTTTCGTAATGCATGCTTACCTTATTATCTGGTTTTTATGCAGTAGGTATAATTGTCATATTATTTCTGGTTATACAACGAGGACTAACCTGGACTTAATAATCCTTAATCATAGAACCTCCATAGCACTCATTCTCTAGGGTACCAATATGCTAAGTAAGAAAGGTATTACGATAACTTAAAACAGGGCATAACTAAACGCCACCATCGACTTCTATCTGGTAGAATGACTCCCCTGACTAATCTTAAAACAAGTTTGTACAAGTTCTCAGAGGATACATGTCATATATATGTTGATTAAATAGATATTAGATCATGAATCAAGATAAGAACGATAGAAGGGTATCGCAGTGTAGAAGAGTACAAGAGTAAATATGGCAACACATACCTGGATAGGTGGCCATAGAACTGATAGACTACTTGTACCTTTGTCTGTTTGGTTGTCACTGTGGGTGTGGGGGTACCGTCCGGTATCCCTATAGCATTTGGAAGCCCGAAGGCAGGAACCCGACTCTGGGAGCCCCGTGGCCGGTAGCCACTATCCGGTAGCCTGGGTACCGGAGGCTTAGCCTGGAAACCTTTGTTCCGGGAGTCCCAGTCATTTTAATAAATCATGTGTGGTGATGCCATGTAGGCCAATCCTGCAAAGATGTCTTGTAATGAAGGGATCCAAGTGGGTCGACCAGGGTACCACACGAGCCCAAGCAATGAAGGGAACCATGTATGCCGAACAGGGTTCCATACACGCCCTGATAACCAAGTAAGCCATGTGAACCACTCAAGGTTCCGTACATGTCTGGTATTGAAGGGTTCCAGGTGTGTCAATCAGGTTACCACACAAACCCAAGTAATGAAGGGAACCATGTATGCCGAACAGGGTTCCATACATGCCCTGATAACCAAGTAAGCCATGTGAACCACTCAAGGTTCCGTACATGTCTGGTATTGAAGGGTTCCAAGTGTGCCAATCAGGTTACCACACAAGCCCAAGTAATGAAGGGAACCATGTATGCCGAACAGGGTTCCATACATGCCCTGATAACCAAGTAAGCCATGTGAACCACTCAAGGTTCCGTACATGTTTGGTATTGAAGGGTTCCAGGTGTGCCAATCAGGTTACCACACAAGCCCAAGTAATGAAGGGAACCATGTATGCCGAACAGGGTTCCATACATGCCCTGATAACCAAGTAAGCCATGTGAACCACTCAAGGTTCCGTACATGTCTGGAAATGGCAAAATTTTGAAATTCTGATAATTTCAACCTGTTAAGCTGAGAGGTGTATCCACTACTACCCCCCTAGTTCTGGATGGTAGCCTAGCTGCCATGTAGAACTATGCTTGTAGGTCTTACATATATTTCTGAAAATGGTAAATGTAAAAGAAAACAACCAACTTCTACTTTTACTGAAAATCAAATAGTACGAATACATCAAATTTCATCCAGACGGGGTGTGCATCCACTACCCCCCGGGCATCTATTGAAAATCATGAAATCCTAAGAACTGAAAGGGAAATGACGCAACCACAACTAGTAGGTTGCCTTTATTCATCCTAAGCCTGAAAGAGGCCTACGTTTGTTCTGAAAAGAGTCTTACTGATAGTACTTTTTTAGGTGCTCGGCATTCCAAGCACGGGGGATAGTGTTCCCATCCATGTCTTCAAGGTGGTAAGTGCCTTCCCAAAAGATAGACTTTATTTTGTAAGGCCCTTCCCAGTTTGCTCCAAAGGCTCCGTGCCCGGGAACCCGCATATTGGGCATCATTCTTCTCAGTACTAGGTCGCCAACCTTGAGGGGTCGAGGGCGTACCTTGTTGTTATAGTATTTGCGGGTCCTCTGTTGGTAAGCCGCAAGTTTCAGCTGGGCGGTAGCCCGGTTTTCCTCTACCATGTCTAGGGCCAACCTCTGATGTATTTCATTTGATTCTTGACTGAAATTATCCCTCCGGTAAGACCCTGTCCCGACTTCCACTGGGACCATAGCTTCGCAGCCATAGGTTAGAACAAAGGGAGACTCTCCGGTTGTGGTCCTGGGAGTGGTGTTGTAAGACCACAAGACCATCGGAAGCTCCTCTGGCCAATTTCCCTTTTTATCTTCCAACTTGGCTTTCAGAGTGTGCTTGATGATTTTATTCACAGCTTCCGTCTGCCCATTGCTTTGGGGGTGGCAAACGGCTGAAAAATCTTTCTTTATTTCCAAGTCCTCACATAGACTTCTCATTTCTCTACTATCAAATTGCTTGCCGTTGTCTGAGATTAGCTTGTACGGTACCCCGTATCTACATATAATGGCTCGCTTAACAAATTCCTTCAGCTTACCAGCAGTGATGGTAGCTAGGGGTTCCGCCTCTGCCCACTTGGTAAAGTAGTCAACGGCTACCACGGCATATTTCACACCACCTCTGCCTTTGGGAAGCTCCCCAATCAGGTCAATCCCCCATATTGCAAAGGGCCAAGGGCTTCCAATGGGTCTTAGTTCCACAGCTGGGTTGCTATTGAAGTTAGCAAATCTTTGGCATTGATCACAAGCTTTAACAAAGTCATAAGCATCAGTTTTCATGGTGGGCCAGTAATAGCCCTGTCGGAGAATTTTGTGGGCCAGGGAGGTACCCCCCGAGTGGTTGCCACAAATGCCTTCATGAATTTCCCTTAGGATGTATTCACATTCATTTCCAGATATGCACTTAAGTAGAGGTTGATTAAATCCCCTCTTGTATAGGATGCCATCATAGATCACATAACGGGCAGCCTTATATTTGAGTTTCCGAGCTTCATCTTTGTCCTTCGGAAGTGTCCCCTTGGTGATATACTCACGTATCGGGGTTGTCCATTGGCTTTCCATTGAGGAATCTATTTCCATGGTCTCCTCTCGATGGATACTTGGTTGGAGTTGCACTTCAAGGGGTATTACCCCTAACAGGACAGCTTCTTTTTGGGATCCCAACTTGGCAAGGGCATCAGCATTGGCATTTTCCACCCTTGGGATTTGATTTAGATTTAGCAATTTGAACCTACTGATAAGTTCTTGGGCATACTTCATGTAGAGTTCAGTGCGGGGGCCTCGACTCTGGAAGCTTCCTTTAATTTGCCACACAATCAACATGGAGTCACTAAACACATTTAGGTATTCTACCTTCATTTCCAGAGCCAGTTTCAAGCCAGCAATCAGGGCCTCATACTCTGCATCATTGTTGGTAGCCCTGAAGTCAAAGTGTATGGCACTCTGAATTCGGTGTCCCTCTGGGCTTACCAACTCTATTCCTGCACCTCCCCCATTATTATTTACTGCACCATCAACATACAGGTTCCACCATAATTGGGGGCTTTCGGCATCCCCTTCGGTAAATGGGGATACCGGGGTAGAATCTTCTCCGGTAACCTCAAAATCAGGAGGAAACTCCAGTAAGAAATCGGCCAGTGCTTGGCCTTTGATAGCAGTTCGGGGTTTGTAATCTATTTCAAACTGTCCTAGCTCGACAGCCCATTTCATCATTCTACCGGAGGCTTCCGGCTTGTGCATCACTTGCCTCAGCGGGAAGGATGTTCTGACTTCAATTTTATGGGCCTGAAAGTAAGGCCTTAGCTTCCTGGAAGCCAATATTAGAGCATATGCTAGCTTTTCCATGCTGGGATACCGGGTTTCCGCATCCAGCAGCCTTTTGCTCACATAGTATACCGGGTATTGTACTTGTTCTTCCTCCCGAATCAACACAGCACTTATAGAGTATTCCGAGACAGCTAAATATAGAATGAGTACCTCACCTTCCAAGGGTTTGGAGAGCAATGGTGGGCTTCCCAGCTGTTCTTTTAGTTTCTTGAAGGCTTCCTCACATACCGGGGTCCACTCAAAGTTTTGACCCTTCTTGATAGCCTTGAAAAACTCCTTGCATTTGTCGGAAGACCGAGATACGAATCTATTTAGGGCTGCTACCCTTCCGGTAAGCCCTTGGACTTCTTTTACATTCCTTGGGGACCTCAGTTCCAGCAATGCTTTGATCTTGGCAGGGTTTGCCTCAATCCCTCTGTGGTTCACAATGAATCCAAGAAATTTTCCAGACTCCACTCCAAAAACACACTTTTGGGGGTTCAGCTTCATCCGGTACTTCCTTAGGATATCAAACATCTCAGATAGGTGCAACACATGGTCGGCTGCCACCTTTGATTTGACCAACATATCATCAACATAGACTTCCATAGTCTTACCAATCTGTTCCTTAAACATCATGTTTACCAGTCTCTGATAGGTAGCCCCGGCATTCAATAGCCCAAACGGCATCCCCACATAACAGTACAGCCCCCTATCAGTTATGAAGCTGGTATGTTCCTGGTCCGGTTCAAACATTGGTATCTGGTTATATCCGGAGTAGGCATCCATGAAACTTAGCAAAGCATGGCCTGCCGTGGCATCCACTAGCTGATCAATTCTGGGTAGCGGGAAGCTATCCTTAGGGCATGCCTTGTTAAGATCAGTAAAGTCAACACATGTCCTCCATTTCCCATTAGGCTTCCGGACCAGTACTGGGTTTGCTAGCCATGTTGGATAGAAGGATTCTTTGATCAAACCAGCCTTCAATAACCGGTCTACTTCTTCCTGGAGGGCGGTAGCCCTTTCACCACTGACAGGCCTTCTCTTCTGCCGGATACCCCTTCTCTCAGGGTCGATGTTCAAATGATGGCACATGACTTTCGGGTCAATCCCCACCATGTCAGAATGACACCATGCAAACACATCAAGGTTGCTTTTAAGGAAAGCAGTCAACCTTTCTCTTGTATTTTTATCTAGCTGTTGCCCAATTTTCAAGATTTTACTAGGATCTTCAGCATCCACTAGTATAGGGATAGTATCCTCGGCAGCCCCTGCCTTCTCCAGGGTACCGGGCATCCTGGGATCAATGTCAATCTCAACCGGGAGTCCTCTTTCCGCTCCCTGGCTCTCATTCTCTAGCATTGCTCCATCTAGATCATCATCTGAGGCACTTTTTACCATGCCTTCCAGTGAAATGCTATGAATTTCCTCATTTTTTTCGGCAGCTTCCAACAACAAGCTTTGTGGTGGTACCACCCCTCGAAAATTTGGAACCTCTTCAGTAGGTTCATCTGGCAATTCCACTATCATGATGGCATTACACGATGCTCTTTCAAACTTCTGTGGCTCAAGCCCATGGCTTCTCATTAAGGCTTCTCCATCAGCCTTTTCTTCAATTTGAATAGGTTTGTCTGCCCTCTCGGCAGCCTGCACAGCTCTGTTATAGCATTCCCTTGACTCATGTTGACATCCTTTCACACACCCAATGCCATTTGGTGTAGGAAACTTCATTGAAAAGTGGTATATTGAGGTTACCACCCTCATGTCTTTCAATACTGGTCTACCGAGAATTGCATTGTGGGATATGTCTTCATTTACCACCATGAATTCTGCCATTTGGGTGGCCTTGCAGGGATCCACACCCAATGTCAAGGGTAATTTGACCCTGCCCATGATTTGGACTGGGTTACTGGTAAACCCATATAGCTCATTATTGGTAGGCAGTAACTCTTTGTCCAAAAGTCCCAATTTCTGAAATGTGGTATATGCCAAGATATTTACTGAGCTTCCATTATCAACCAGCACTCTGTGCACATTCATTCCACCAATATTCACGGTTACCACCAAAGCATCATTATGAGGGTGGTGAACCCACTTGGCATCCTCCTCGGTAAAGGAAATATCAGCGGTTTCCCCTTTAAACAGCTTAGGGGGCCTTTCTGCAAGGTGGAACACATTAGTTAGGGGTTTGTCCCTGGCTTCCCGGGCATACCTATCTCTGGCATTCCGACTGGCACCCCCCAAATAAGGGCCGCCAAAGATGGTATGGATGCTATTAGCTCGGGTAGTCCTTTCTTGGTTTCCAGGAGCCCTGTCCTTGTTATCTCTACCTTCTTTATATTTCTTAGCCTCTTGGGCTACAAATTCAGTCAGGTATCCACCTCTAATCAACTCTTCAATTTGATCTTTCAAATGCCTGCAATCAGCAGTCTCGTGTCCATTCACTTCGTGGAATGCACAGTACTTTCCTTGATCTTTCACTCCTGGGGGCCCTGCCCGGTAGGGCCTCCGGAATAGCCCATTCTTCTCATTCACTTCGAGAATATGACTGATTGGGACAGTCAAAGGAGTATACTCTGAGTATTTCTGAAAATTCGCCTTTGGAGTGAGTCTGTCCTTGGCAGAAATTCTATCCTTAGTTGCATTAACAGCAATAGGGGCAGTCTTGTCATCATACCGGGGGGCTCCTAAGCCGGCGGTACCACTCCCGGAAGCCCTCTTGTTCGAATCCCTTTTAGGGCTGTAAGAACGATTTCTTTTGTTCCTGTTCCAACCTCGGGAACTGGAATCTTTGGACAATTTTGCCATGGATTCCTCAATCACTTTATGGCGTTCTGCTTGTTGGTAAAATTCCGCCAGGGTTCCGGGCTCCTCGGTTTGCAATTCCTTCCAAAACTCGGTTCCAGGTCTTACCCCGGCTATCAGGAAGTTCTTCAGAGTTTCATCAGAGGCCTTCTTCACTTTTGGCACTTGCTCATTAAATCTTTTGAAATACTGTCTTAGAGACTCGTGAGTTTCTTGCTTGATATTAGCCAGAGTATTCACCGGTGGGGCGTAGGCCACGGTAGCCCTAAATTGAGAGATAAACTGATCTCCCATCCTCCTCCAGGATTTGATAGACCCTTCGGCTAGCCTCTTGAACCATTGGTGGGCATTTCCGGTCAGGGTAGATGCCAATAGCCTACACCTTGCTAAGTCCTCCACCTGGTATACATCCATTTCTGTATTAAAACGGCTCAAGTATTCAACTGGATCTGAGTTTCCATTGAATTTCAAGTCAGTATTCATCTTAAAGAACCTTGGCAAGGCTGCCTTTTTCACTTTCACAGAAAAGGGGGAACCGGCAGTGATACCGGACTTAAACTTTTTCTCCTCCTTGATCTTTTCCAAGGCTTTTTTCCAGTCAGACATCCTGAACTGTCCATTTTCACCATCTGAAAGCGTATCACTTTCAGAATCATCATCTTCATTGGCTGTCTTGCTTCTTCTAGGGATTGAACTTTGATGGGAGCCGGAATCCTGATCAGTACCCTCACCGGTAGGGACTCCGGTAGAGCGGGATCTCCTGTTTCTATGCCAAGAAGAGTGACTGCTTTGCCTATAATTCCTTCTGCCATCAGATCTGGATCTCCTGGAAATGCTTTTTGGGGGTACCGTTTGGGACCTCTCTCGGCGTTCTCGGGAACCCTGAATTGTGGAATCCCCATTGCCATCTCTCCGATCTTTGCTTCCAGTGTGAATCAGCTTGTGACGAAGGTCTTTGTTAGTCAGTTTTTTGCCAACTCGATCAAAAACACTTAGACTTCTGGTGGGTGAACCTTCGGCACCCTGGGTTTCCGGGACATCAGATCGGTCACCCTCATATTCTTCAGATGGGACATGATCAGTGTTGTCCTCAATATTGTCCTCAGACTCAAAGTTCAGCCTTGTCGGAGTCACATTCTTCTTTTTTGACTTCGACTTGCACTTCCTTTGCCTTTTTTTCATTTTTTCGGAACCTTTTTCCAAGTTGTTGACTCTTTCATTCATCGTCTTCAGATAGTTCATGATGTCCTTGTTACTAACATCATCACCACCTTTGTTTCGTCCATTACCATCCTGAGACGGTGTTTTATCACTTTCAGAATTGTCACTCGCCATATCTCCTCCAAATGACGATTTTTGAGGCCCCTCCTTCGGGCGCCAATTGTTGTGGGAGGATTTTAGCACAACAAATTATGAGGCCTCGTGCTGGAATAGCGCCAATAATCAAGGAATCGTACGACCACCCGGAAAGGCTCGTGGTTGAAGATCAATGGCTAGTCGCCCGGGAAGGCACACGACTAGGGTTACCGAAGAACACGGAATGTGGTTCCTCGGAAGGATCGGACTGAATCTACGGGATGAGAGCTCAAGGACCAAATGTTGGCCAGCCAAGAACCCTAATTTGACTGTGTCACACAAGAGTGCACGTGCTCTAGCTACTCAAGGAGTGTAAAGTGTCGAAGAAGATCCCGTAAACTGCCTACATACCACTATTTATAGTGGATCAAGCCCGAATGTAGTTCTTGAATGATATGATTGTTTGTTCATGATGAGTTATCCTCTCTCCAGTGGGATAATGACTGTTATTTCTGATAATAATCGAGTGTGATGTATGAAATCAGGTTACCAAGCAGTTTAGGTAACATAGAATGATTATCTCTTATATTTATCATGATTTTGTATCATTTATCAAGTATATATGACATATATCCTCAAATAACTGAATGTTTATCTGTTTGAGAGTGTTTTTAGATGATATAGACGTGTTCCTAAAAAATAGGGGGCGTGCCTTATCTGTATTGGCAGCCTAATCAGGCTTCCGGCGGAAGCTGGGGGTACCGCCCGGTAGCCTGGCTCCGGTACCCCCTCCGGTAACCCCTATCACGGGAGCTACTCTGGAAGCTCTACTGGATGTCTGGTAATGGTTATAGGTTATCCTCAAGGGGATGCCTTGAGACCCTTAGCCATGTGTTCCCGTGCTGCAGCGTACATGGTAACCCCTAGGGCTACCGTAGGCCTCCGGAAACCTGACAAATTACTCATTCTCTTCATGGACCTGGACCCTAATCCTCTAGTGGGCCTAAATCTAACCCATGCGAGATTTTGGGCACAACATAACCTAATAACAACTGCCAAGAAAAATTGACAATTGTTAGAAAGGAAATAATGTTTGGCAAGAAAATAATTTGTGTTTTGTGAAGGAAATAATATTTTGGCATTTTGAAATATTTTAATTGGAAGGCCCTGGCGGACCCATTATAATTATAACCAATTAAAATCATTTGTTAATAATTTTTGGTATTATCAAGGAAATAATTTTTGGCAAGAGTGGTTTGTCATGATGTGTATTTTATATAATATCGAGTCAATATGTTTTAAAATATGAATCATATCATATAACTGGATGGGTAATATATTATAATTATAACCAATTATTTGGCATTAATAATAACAACTGCCAAATTTTTGGTATTATCAAGGAAATAATTTTTGCCAAGAGTGGTTTGTTATGATGTGTATTTTATATAATATCGGGTCAATATATTTTAAAATATTGATCATATAACCTAATCCTAAGCATATAATTTACTACTATAATGGGTCATGGATATCTATCAAACCTGAATATGGATCCCAAAAAATAATTCGTGATTTGTCAAGGAAATTTTTTTTGGCAAGAATGTTTTAATTGGATGGCCCTGGCGAGCCCATTATAATTATAACCAATTATTTGGCATTAATAATAACAACTGCCAAGAAAAATTGACAATTGTCATAAAGGAAATAATGTTTGGCAAGAAAATAATTTGTGTTTTGTGAAGGAAATAATATTTTGGCATTTTGAAATATTTTAATTGGATGGTCCTGGCGGGCCCATTATAATTATAACCAATTGAAATCATTTGTTAATAATTTTTGGTATTATCAAGGAAATAATTTTTGGCAAGAATGGTTTGTCATGATGTGTATTTTATATAATATCGTGTCAATATATTTTAAAATATGGATCATATCATATGACTGGATGGGTAATATAAACGGATTTGGCAAGACTGTTTTAATTGGATGGCCCTGGCGGACCCATTATAATTATAATTGACAATTGTTAGAAAGGAAATAATTTTTGGAAACAAAATAATTCGTGTTTTGTCAAGGAATTTTTTTTGCCAAGATTGTTTTAATTGGATGGCTCTGGCGGGCCCATTATAATTATAACCAATTATTTTGCATTAATAATAACAACTGCCAAATTTTTGGTATTATCAAGGAAATAATTTTTGGCAAGAGTGGTTTGTCATGATGTGTATTTTATACAATATCGGGTTTATATATTTTAAAATATGGATCATATCATGGATCATATCATATAACTGGATGGGTAATATAAACGGATCCCGAACCTAATCCTAACCATATAATTTACTACTATAATGAGTCATGGATATCTATCAAACCTGAATATGGATCCCGAACCTGACGAAAGGGTTATCCAGCAATTTATAAACTTTATTTAATTAACAATGTGTCAAATAATGAATGTGGATCTTTCCCAAACGCAATATGGATACCAAACCTAGAAATGGATTATCCAGTGGGTTAAAATCAATACAAAATTTTGTTCAAACCTAAATATGGATACCAAATCTTAGGTAAGGGCTATCCACTAATTTATAATATATAGATATAATAAAAATCTATATACGTTGCTAATAATAAGAAAACATGAGGATAATCCTTGAAAAATAGTATATTAAAGTATATTAAAAGTAAAAAATATATTTAAAATAGTGATTATATAAAACCTAATCATATTATTAAATAAAATTTATAACATATCAAAAGAAAGGTACCTCTTTATTTTACTTATTTACCCTTAACTAATAAAAATGTTATTTTACTTAATTATTCTTACTTAATTATTATTTATAATAATATAATAAATAGTTATTAGCCGATTGTCTTTTTAACATTTACTTTTAATTGAAGAAATTACCTTTTATAAACACCTAAAATTGTATCATATCTTACAAACGCTAATATTTGTTTTATAACTAAAACATGTTACCTTTAAATTTAAAACTAATCTTGCAATCACTAATATAAACCCAAAAATATCACACCGCATCTTACAATCATTAATCAAAATATAATAAAAATCTATATACATCTATATCTATACTAATATATAATAAGCAAATAGGGATATAATTTGGTTGTTTGGTTCAACAATTTAAAACAATAGTGACCGTTAGATATTTAGTAGATAGATGATAACCGTTAGATCTAATAATGAAGAATATTCTATATTTAAATCCCAGTTCGAATCCCGTCAACAACAAATTTACATTAAAATTTTATATTATTAGTTCTAAACAATACATATGATTTATTAAATAATTTTAAAAAGTTAAATTAATTCCTTAATAAATTATAAAACTCTATTTTGTTTAATCATATAATTTTAAAAATATTAAAAGTAACCCGTACGGGCTATAAGCTAGTATAATGTAATTCTAAAATAAAAAATATTTATTATATGTTTTTATTGATATATAATCAGGGACGAACCCGGTACTAAGGGAGTGACCATTTTTTCTTAAGTGTTTAAATGTTTGTGATCAATCAGAAAACTAATTAATTTAACTAGGTGCCTATATCATGATTTACGGGGTAGGAGTAGGAGTGATTCAATTTTCGTTTCAGTACCGACTACTGTATATGTGTTTATGTTGGACATTTTCTACGTAAATTTATGAGAATTTCATGATTATGTCATTGTTAAGAACTGTAGACCATCATAGGGAACTACCAAATAATCACATGAATGTCCAAATTAGTCAACAATTCGAATAAATAATTCGAATAAATAAGTGCAATTATATCTCATTTAAGTTTAATTACAACTTGATCCATTCGTAAACGCAAAGATCAAATTTGTCCCAATATTTTAACAACATAACTCAATCTAGAACATCAAATTCATTTATTTTATAATACAGACTATATAGTTTCCGATTGAGTAATGTTACAGGTACCAAATTAGGTATCAAAATTGGGTACCAAATGACTTGACACTAGTTAGTTGTCATTTTGAAATATTTTTATTGGATGACTCTGACGGGCTCATTGCAACTATAAGAGCATGACCAATGGTTGTGCTAAAATAGGTGGAGCTATTGCTATAATATAGCACCAAAAAGTGGTTTTTGGTGTTAAAATAACAACATGCCTCCAATGGTTTGTGCTATATCTTGTTTCATATATAACCTTTTGGGGTGTTTGTGCTAAAAAGGTCATGAAGCAAAGCAAATGTAGAAATGATTTCCCTCCTTTTTATATTCCTCACTCACTTTTTACCTTTTTGGGGTGTTTCAAAATATAGCACAAATTATAGCATTGTGCTATTTTAGCACAAACTATAGAACACCATTGGATTTCAATATTTTGTATTTTGTGCTATAATATAACTATAACACAAGATATAGCACACCATTGGCCTTGCTCTAACCAATCAAAAAATAACACATCACTTGGTAACAATTTTTTGGTACCCCATTTTGATACCTCTAGCATTTTTCTTTCTTATTTCAACTAATCCACAAGAACAATGCTAGGTATCCCAAATTGGATCCCAATTTTTTTTTCCAAATTACACGTGTCACTATTTGATTGGTTATAACTATAGTGGACCTGCCAGGATCATATCAATCTCACCAATTAAAATTTTATATACAACCAACTCATCCATGCCACATCATTCGAGAACATTTTTTGAGTACCTAGCATTACTCAATCCATAATGAGCTATATGGATCAGATAGAAAGCTACCGGGAATGGCGAGGTTTTGAGGGTACCCAATGTGCTATATATATTATTGTAAGGTCACCCTCAACTCCCCACCCCAACTTGGGGGTATGCAGGGCAGGGGTGAAGGCAGTGGCGGAACCAGAACATGAATCTTGTCGGGGCTCAAATAGCTTAGTGTCACCGGCGGAAAAAAATTATGGATCCGACACTCTTTTCATCGACGGGAAAATTTTCTGGATTCGACAATGTTGCCACTATAAATGTCTTATTTTTACTATTTGGACTATAAATGACTTATTTTTACTACTTGGACTATAGTTTTGATGTCAAGAAACAATCGAAAGAAAGCAGAGAGTGAGAGTGGGATGAGACATTTGAGCTTGTGACTTATTTTTACTATCTAGACTATAGTTTTGATGTCAAGAATAAAGCACAATCAGGTCATCATTCGGGGCTAAAATAGTTTTGATGTCAAGAATATAAAGCACAATCAGGTCATCATCCGTGAAATGCCTGGGGCTAAAAAAAAATCTACTAATTTTTTATACTCTAATCGGGGCTCCGGGCCCCTTGGTTCCGCCCCTGGGTGAAGGGACCCTAATAATTTGTTGGCAATGTGTTATTATTGTCATAGTGGTATGTTATGTTGTGGTAGGCGCCTCAAAGTTTGATTCCTTTCTAAATTTGTCATCAAACCAAAACTAAAGGTTTGTGAGTAAAGGAGGCTTGATTCATCAACATTCATATACTAGATGTGCAACGAATCATCACTTTATTAATAAACTCCACACTCAACTTCTACAAAACAATGTTCTTTGCTTCGCTTCGATGCATATAGAGTACATCTTCATCTTCTTGTGCTCTTCGTGTCTTTTATCTTTAATTTCGAAATCCAAATTGGATCATTGGTGCCGTTTGGGACATGGAATTCAGATCATGGAACTACGTACAATGCAGATGGTGAGAATAAATTGCATGAAAATCTCATTCTCATTCTCATTCTCCAACTGATCGAGCACAACTGTTTCAATCCGCAAGAAGCGGCTAAATCATTATATTTTTTATAATCCGGTGTCCGGACCAACTGGCTAAATCATTTTTCTGTTGACGATTTTGTTTTTTTTGATAATCCGGTGTCCGGACAGCTGGCTAAATCATTTTTCTGTTGGCGAAAATAAGTTACTTACATTCGAAGGTACAGAATTATGGATGTACTGCACCTACTACACCTATCATAATACTAACTCCTAAACATATCATATATAATCTTGAACGTGTAATAGTAGTAGGCCGAAGCATTGATACATGACATCATCATAAATATCACTTTCAAGTTTCACCTATCACTTTCATCCTCCCTGTTGTCGGAAGATTCTGTGGGTAATATTTTGATTTAATTTATTTTTACTGTTTGCGTTCTTTTTATATGACAAAATTTACTTCTCAAATGTATAATAAGCATATGGAGGTAAAGTGTGTTCTGAATTATCACCATAATATTTGTGTTTCATATCGATACTAACTCTCTTCTCTCTCATCTAAACAAAAGCCGCCGCCGCCTGATTTCTTTTTCTTCTTCCGGCTTCCCCTTTCTTCTTCTGCAGCCTGACGGAGTTTGCTCCAATGAGAGTCGATTAAGCTTCTTCATTTCTCAATAAAAGGGTACTCTTTTTCCTCAATAGGTTTTTAATGAGGCCCTCCAATTAATTTTTAGTTTTCTTACTTTTATCCCTTCGGATCTAAGGTTTTCTAAACCTTTTCCGATTTGCCTCTCTTCTTAGTTTCTTAAACCTCGGAACTCCGGCTATTTCTCCTTTCCCGACCTGCACCGGACTTGTGAGTATTGGGTTTCGATTTTTCAGATCTAAGTTTGTAGGCTTCGTTTTTTCAATTTTTGTATTTTTTTCAGTTGTATTGTAAGCTTTGATGTCTCACCGTTTGTGTGAGTTTTGTAATTGTCTCACCTTTTGTGTGAGTTGTCTCACCTTTTGTGTGAGTTTTGTTTGTGTTTGCGTGAGTTTGGATGTTCTGAAACACTTTGTTGAAGTGTTAATGTGTTACACTAATAGGCCTGCGATTATTGTTGCTTGTAGCTTAGCGAGGGCGACTTTATTCTATGTCTGGTCTAAGGACTCATCTTGTAATCGGTTTCTGAAGATTTGTTAATGCAAGTTCCTTTATTGTCAAAAAAAAAAAAAAAGCATATGGAGGTAGCAGATAAGGTGTATGTTTGGGGTATCTTAAAAAAAAGTAGATTATGACTTATAAGCACTTATGTCGTATAAGTGATGAGTAGAGCAGAGATTAGAGTGTTTGGTAAATCAGAACTTATAATCAGTAGACTGTTTGGGTAAATCAGAACTTATTAGTTAACTTTTTTTTTTTATAATTTTCAAAATATTTATTTTTTATATATAACAATGGATATCAATGGATAGATCTCGATGAATAGAGAAATTTGATATATACAGATCAATTTTCTAATGAACGGATCGAGAGATATAAGGTTTTGAAGATTTGAAGGATATTATATATTGCGTATATCGAGAATAAGTTATAAGTTATAAATTGAAAGTTAAGAATTCTTAACATTCAACTTATGAATTTATAAGTTATAAGTTGAGCTAAAACTTATTTTGGCAAACACCCCCATAAGAACTTATGGCCTTATAAGCCATAAGTCACGAGGTTTATGAAACCCCAAACGGGGCCAAGATGTGACCGCCAAGAAAACGTTGCAAAACTTTGTTACCTACATATCTCCTGTTCAAGACATCAAATTAAAATTTTATAAACAACTGACAATTTCGTTACAAAATTAACTATTGTAACAAGAGGATGTGACAAAAATTTCTAAGGTCAAAACTTAAGTCTATGTAATATGCCATGCAAGTTGGCTCTCTCATATAATCATATTGATACTCCCTGCGTTTTCCATTACCGGAAACGCAAATCATGTGTATATTTGACCCCTGGCTGCTGTTGAGGATATGACCATGCCATAGATAAGATTATAAGAATGCGACCATCATACCATGCAACATAAATGTGGTAATAAGAACTGCTCAATTTTTGCCAGAAAGTTCACCCAACCAGCCAAGCCTGGTAGCTAGGAGCGGTCACTTTCCATGACTTTTAATGGATTATGAATATAAAAAAAAAACAGAAAACATCAATAATTGCATAAAAAATCAAGTTGTTGACAGTTAGGGTGTATGATAATAGAAAGATAGATATACAGATACATATGCATTTAACTTGGTAAATACATGTGGGGGTGTTCGTGAGCGCGCATTCATTTGATCAACTAACAGAAGGGAACGGCTTACTAGCTCATGGAAGGACTCTAGGGGTCAGAGTTAGGAGTTGGCATTCATGATCGAACAACACAGTGTCCACAAATAACACAATCTTCCCTACCCACTGAACGGATACTTATCTACTCATAAAACAAAATCAAGTGCAAACAACAACATTGTATACAAGCATAACAAGCAAAAGTCTAATGTTACCTTATCATCTCTAGCTTGTTGCATATTCCAATCTCTCCAAATCTTTGTGAGCATACATTGAACGAACAGCTCCATAGAAGTACGGCGTAAGGCTGGAGAAGAAGAAGTGGAAGCCTTCTCATCCATACCTATTCTCTGTTTAGGATCTCTTACCCTATAAAAAGCAGGGGGAAATGAAAATTTAAACATTTAGCTCCACAAGAGAAAAAGAAATATAATGAAACATATATAGAAAAAAAAGTAGAGTCGGTCTCCTCCCCACTTTCCAATCATTTCCCTGTATAAATCACTTTGGCAACATGAACCAACAAATTTGTTCATCATGTACTTGCCAACGTGTAGTATTACCCAAAAAAAATGGATAAAATATGAATAGATGTAAGACATACATGCCAATAACAAGCTATTTTGATAAATCACAAGGTTTTGAACAAATAAAATCAAGCTCCTGAATGCTCCCTCCGTCCCACTAATATTGACCATATGTTTTTTGGCACGCATTTTTAGTTGCAAATAAAATATAGTTCCAAAATCTTTTTTCGAAATTTTCATTTTCTGAATTGTAAACGTGGTAAAGAGTAATCATATTATTCAGCTTTTCCTAAAAGACAATTACAAGGATCCTGCCTATATAGCTTACATATCAAAGAAATAAGGAAAGTCTAAATATAGGAAATCCCTAATATTATGGCTATAATATATATATATTAACACTCCCCCTCAAGCTGGAGCATATATGTCAACCATGCCCAGCTTGTCACAAAGATACGATATTCTCGACGCGTTTAGAGGTTTAGTAAACACATCTGCAACTTGCTCAGCAGTCCGCACATGTCTAGTAGTAATTGTTCCATCTTCAATCTTTTCACGAGTAAAATGACAGTCCCTTTCAATATGCTTCGTTCGTTCGTGGAAAACTGAATTAGCCGCGATGTACTGAGCAGCTTTATTGTCACACCAAAGGGTCATCGGTACTAAGTTCTCAAAACCCAACTCTGTTAATAAATGTTTATACCATTCAAGCTCACAACACGTGTCTGCCATGGCTCTATATTCGGACTCTGCACTAGATCTTGAAACAACTTGTTGTTTCTTACTTTTCCATGAAACTAAATTGCCTCCAAAAAATACACAATATCCTGTGGTAGATCGCTTAACTGCCAAATCAGCATCAGAATATGCCATTAACTTCAAATGTCTATGATCACGAAATAGTAAACCTTTCCCAGGAGCACCCTTAAGATATTTTAATATTCGAATGACCGCTTCCCAATGTGGTACTCGAGGAGATGAAAGGAACTGACTAACAACACTCACGGGAAAAGCAATGTCTGGTCTAGTGACGGTGAGATAGTTGAGTTTGCCAACTAATCTTCGATATCTTTTGTGATTCTCAAATAAATCACCTTCTTGATCTGTTAATTTTTGACTACCATCCATTGGTGAAATAGCTGGTTTTGCTCCTAACAACGTTTCTTCCAACATGTCCAAGACATACTTTCGCTGCGATAAAACAATTCCTTTCTCTGACTGTGCCACTTCAATACCCAGAAAATACTGTAATTTTCCCAAATCTTTAGTCTCAAATTTAGTCATTAGAAATGACTTGAGAGCTTGAATTCCCTCCTTGTCATCCCCAGTTATACCAATATCATCAACATAAACAACCAAGAAAAATCGTCTCCCTGACTCCCCCTTAAAATAAATCATAGAAGGATCATAGATGCAACGTTTCATTCCAAATTCTATCAATGCTGTAGAAAACTTTCCAAACCATTCTCGAGGTGATTGTCGAAGGCCATAAATAGTCTTCTTTAATTTACAAACCATATCACGCTTCCCCTGAGCAATAAACCCTGGTGGTTGCTCCATATATACTGTCTCGTGAAGGTCACCGTGTAAAAAAGCATTCTTAACATCAAGTTGATGTAAGGGCCAATGATAAGAAGCTGCTAAAGAAATCAGCAAGCGAATAGAAGACATTTTAGCCACAGGAGAAAATGTATCAAAGTAGTCAACTCCATATACCTGAGCATATCCTTTAGCTACAAGGCGAGCTTTGAGTCTGGCCAATGAGCCGTCAGGTTGCAATTTCACCGCAAAAACCCATTTACACCCAATAACAGTAGCATCAGCAGGGGGATGAACCAATTCCCAAGTACCATTTTTCTCAAGTGCCTCTAATTCCTCAAACATAGCCTTTCTCCAACCAGGATTTGCCTGAGCTTCTTTAACTGTCTTAGGAAGAGGATAAGCATCCACGGTAGAAAGGCTAACAGAATATGTAGGAGATATACCTGTATAAGAGATAGAAGCGGAAATAGGGTGTTGTGTACACGAACGCGTACCTTTGCGCAATGCAATAGGAAGATCTAAGTCTGAAGAAGGATGTGGATCTGACGACGAAGTGGAAGCAGGCACAATATTTCTAGAGGCATCATTAGTTCGAGAACGCCGACTATAGACATGTCGAATTTCAGGGGTAGACCGAGGTGGATGAAGTGGAGCTGTTGTTGTTCTGGTAGTGATGATATGTGTAGGAAATCCTGTATCCAACTCAGAGGCATCATGGGGAACAGATACAAAGGGAGTACTCTCAAAAAAACTGACATCAGAACTTACCAGATATTTGTTAAGATCCGGAGAAAAACATCGATATCCCTTTTGTGTGCGAGAATAACCAACAAACAAACACTTCAAAGCTTTAGGGTCTAGTTTAGAGTGACCTGGACGATGATCACGAACAAAACAAACACATCCAAATATACGGGGTGTCATAGTAAACAAAACCTGAGATGGAAATAGTACGGAATATGGAATAGAACCATTAAGGACAGAAGATGGCATACGATTAATAAGATAACATGCAGTAAGGACAGCATCGGCCCAAAAAAGTTTAGGAACATGCATCTGAAATAATAAAGTGCGTGTCACTTCTAAAAGATGTCGATTCTTGCGTTCAGCTACACCATTTTGTTGTGGTGTATCAACACAAGAAGATTCATGAATAATACCATGTTTCCGCATAAAACTAGCAAAAGAATCTGAAAAATATTCTTTAGCATTATCACTTCGAAGTGTTTTCAAAGTTATACCAAACTGAGTATGTATTTCAGTGACAAAGCTAACAAAGATGGAAAATAGTTCAGATCTGGATTTCATCAAATATAACCATGTAACACGAGAGTAATCATCCACAAAAGTTACGAAATAACGAAAACCAAGTTTCGACGCAATAGGACAAGGTCCCCAAACATCAGTATGAACCAAATCAAAATGGTGCGCAGACCGTTTATTGATACGAGGAGGATAAGACACACGATGGTGTTTCCCAAACTGACACGACTCACAATCTAAATTCTCTAAATGATGAAGAGAAGGCACTAATTTCTTCAAACTGGTAAGAGAAGGATGACCCAAACGACAATGAATTTGAAGAGGTGAAACAACTCCAGAGCATGCTATAGATCGGGAACTAGCCTCATCAAACACATATAAGCCTCCAGAAACATGGCCTCTACCAATCTCCTTCTTCGTCGAAAGATCCTGAAAGACACAAGAGTCGGGAAAAAAGGTGATTGAACAATTATGTGATTTTGTCAGTTTACTAACCGACAAAAGATTAAACGGAAATTCAGGCATAAATAATGTAGATGATAAAGACAATGATGGAGAGAGGGTAGCTGTTCCCGTTCCCTTAACAATCGCTTTGGAACCATTAGCCAATGTAACAGAAGGAATAGCAGACACCGATTGGAAATTAGACAAATTTGAAGATATACCTGTCATATGATCTGATGCCCCTGAATCAATGACCCAAGGAAGAGAAGTGGTGAGACATGCACGCGCATCACCATTACCTGTCTGAACAAGGCCTACAGTGGATGGAGATGGCTGTTGAGAAATCTGAAACTGAGTAAAAGCTGCATACTCTGACGGGGAAAGTGTGATCGTGGTATCTGAGGAAGCCATTGACTGTGGTAAACCAGACTCAGCAATGTTAGCCACTCTTGAGGTGGCTGCTAAATGTCGACAAAAACGTTGAACATGACCGTACTCTCCACAATGATAACACGGGCCTAACACTGTAGGCTGACTACCCCTACCTCCATTACGAACATTCATAATACTACCTCGTCCACCAGAAGAAAACCCACGACCACGACTACGAGAAGCAAATCTGCCACGACCACCATTGTGTAGCGGTGGCTTACTATCAGATGTAATAGATGTGAGAAGTGCAGATTTTGATGCAGATTGTTCAAGATCAACACCAGTAGAAGAAGTTTCTCTGGAAACTCGTAAAACTCGAGCAAATGTATCAGTTAAAGATGGTAATTCAGTGCTACTGAGAAGCTGCGAACGAACACTTTCAAATTCGGGACCAAGAGATCCAAGAAACCCCATAACAGCAAGTTGTTCCCTTTGAGTCTTCATTTTCGCGACCTCAGAAGAGAGCAACGAATTATATTCCTCATATAATTTTTTAAAGTCTGCAAAAAACTGAGTAAGTGGGCGTCCATCCCTACTGATTCGAAAAAATTCTTGAGATACCTCAAAAATACGAGCCATATTATTTTGGCCCGAATACAAAACCTCCAAATAATCCCACAGTTCTTTAACCGTGTCGATGTGAGTTACCAAATCGACGATATTACCTTCCATAGAGTTCAACAACTGATAAAGTATGCGTGCATCAGCTACTTCCCATGAAGCATCAGATTTTTCTGATTTAGTCGAAGTTAAATGATCTCCCTGATCCCTACTCACCAGTGCCAATTTTACAATTTTTTTCCATTGCTGATAATTACCAACACCTTCTAATTTTTTCTCTGTAAGTTTATTACCCGCTGAAAACACTTCTGTAACTGATGTACTCTGCATACTAGAGCCTGACATACTTCACACCCAAAATCAACAAATCAAAATATCTGACTGATAATATATAAAATCAGCCCTGAAATTCTCACACAAATTCCCCACAAACCATAAACTTCAACAAAAAAAAACGTATCTAATACTAGTACACAGACACCGAATATAGGTTAGCATGTACTTCATCCCCTCGAAACATACTCATCCATATATATATAAACAGTATGGAACTAAGACAGATCAAAGAGCAAAAAACCCCTCCAGGTAGCGTGTGTGTCTCACGTGGCAGCGGCGTGTGGAAGCTCCGGTGGCGGCTAGGATTGAAGATAGATTGAAGCAGGCTAGTCTAACAGCGATGGTTGTGTTTTAAACTATATGTAGATGTAATTAAGTATGTATATATGTATAATATTATATGGGAGTATATTGTATGTATATGTATATATGTATGTATATGTTACAGCAGCGGCTAGGGTTGGGAATATGTTGTCTCTGATACCATGTAAACGTGGTAAAGAGTAATCATATTATTCAGCTTTTCCTAAAAGACAATTACAAGGATCCTGCCTATATAGCTTACATATCAAAGAAATAAGGAAAGTCTAAATATAGGAAATCCCTAATATTATGGCTATAATATATATATTAACAGAATAAAAATTTAAGATCTAAATTTTTATTCAAAAGAAAAAAAATTTAAAAAAGGTTATGGAATTAAAATTTATTTGCTCCTAAAAATGCGTGTCGGAAAGGATGTGGCCAATATTATTGGGACGGACGGAGTATATGATATGATCCAATCAAGGCCTCCGCCTCCTAATTAGCACCCTGAGGTTTGAGAGTTGGTTAATTAAAATGGTATTATAACTTGTCTATTTGGTGCTTTCTGTTTGTTGAATATGCTATAATCCAATTGAGGCCTTCTCCTATCACCTAAGATTTTAGAGAGTTGATTAATTAGCAAAAGCCACTATTGAACAGAGGTGAAGAACGAGACAAATAAAACTTCTGACCATACACACGTTATGCTTCATTAAATGTGAGTCTTGACTCTTGAGTCCCGTAATGTTGGCGCAATAAGCAGAGTCTGGTGTGTTATATAAGTAGCTAAACTAATTATTTTATATGTAGTATGAAATTTACAGAGCATAGTTCTATAGTATGGTCTATAAGTAAGAATATACATGCAATGGACTAATTTTCACAAAAATTCCACTGTGTGGTTAGTGCACTTAGAACAGCAAAACTACAAGAGTATGGGAGGTAAGAATAAACACACATAATATATATTGGAGTGGATGTAACTCATTTCATTTGATTTTTGGTGCACGTAATCCTCAAGTAACCTCTTACAGAAAACTTACTAAAAGTTTGGACATATCTTGAAAATACGTCATCAATTACTGCTACTTATCATGAATGAATGACCAATCTGGATATCAAGATTGAAGGCCTTTTAGTGAAATGAGAAAGCGATAAGGTCCTCTGCATCTGACATCCTCATCAGGATGCATGCAAGAACTTGTCTAGATTCCAGAATTTCATATATTTTCAACTAAATATATCAATTTGTATTCCAGGTGCCACATGTCAATGAATCAATTTGATCAGTAATCATATTATAATATACATGTATGTCTGTGCATGCATGTGTACTGATGGTGTATATTGTTCTTAGATGATAGTATGATACTTTAGGCAAAGGACAACAAAAGAAGATACATCGAGCTTCATATGTATCCGCAACTACTTCTCAACTTTTAAACAAGTCTACAAGGCTGAGCCTAAACTATTATGGTTCTTTCCTATGTAATTATCTGGCAAAGGAAGAATCTGCACTTACTTCTACAAATATTTAGGGTCATAATTATCATACTCCCAGTATTTGCTGATTAGCCAACTGAATAAAATTACATTTGTTACAAAAAAGAGCCTAACATGCACTGACCTCGGCTCCAACAGGCTTTAATATCCTTCTCCTTTTATAGCATATAATTTGACCATTTAAGTCGTTCTTATTCACTCTGTAGTCAGACTCCTCACCTGGGCTCTCGAGACTGATCTCAATATGAGGAGGTTGATATTCAAAACCAGTTGGTTGACTCACCTGATAAGAGAATTGATAGGTCACATAAAATCAGTACAGGAGGTGGTTGAAAAGAAATATGCAAATACCAACAAACATAGCAAATGGCTGATGGGCAGTACCAAATGATCTGAAGCAACTTTGTCAGCGCCACAAACACCACTGCCAAAACTAGAAGAAATCACACAAAAAAAAAAAAATTCCACTTTAGCTTACTATTTGAACTAAATTATCTTTGAAAGAGAGCAAGACTTTGCAAAATATAGTAATTTCTTGAATCAAATAGAAGAAGTCAATGAGACAGACCACACACATTACAACTGCGACTTAAAATGCTATTATGAGAAATGACCACATTGTCCCTATTTTTAACTCTTATTCGAAACAAACTTTTCCCTCTTTACAAACTGATCATTTCAGCTGTTTGTACCGACTTTCATGATCAGTTTGATCAGTCTTTTCTTTCTCAGCATTATCTGCATTACTCCCCTTTAAGCTGAGCTGAGGATCTGCAGATGCAAGCTCGGTTAGAAAAATTATGTTGCCTGACAGAAATTGGTTTGGTCACAATGCCAGCTACTTGACAACTAGAAGGAACATGAGAAGTAATGATCATCCCATCTTTGATTTTGTCCTGAATAAAGTGGCAATCCTAGTCCTTTCATGTAGTACTGGATTGGCTGCAAGATTATCACATTTCATGATCAGTTTGATGTCTTTCCTTTCTCAGCATTATCTGCTTTAATAGATTGATCAAACGGGTAATTAGCTCCTCATGTCAAGGGCACACGCTTCCCAAACAAGCGGTCTTATATCTGATGAACAGCGCAAGACATGAAGTCCTTTGTCTAGTTTGGAGGTCTACACTTTCGAAATTTACCCAAAGGCTGAAACTCTAACATGGTTTCCATCAAAAAAAAAAAGAAAAAGAGAAGTGAATAGGTAAATGTGTCTTAAACCATAAACCGAATACATATAAAGAAGAAGATTATGTTGAGATGTATTTACATCATATCACATTCTGTATGAAAAGGAGCCTGTTAAATAGGCTGTGGTACAATCTACCTAGCTGTACAGATAACTAACTATCCTCAGATCATTTCGTAAATATCTGGTATATTTAATATAAATATATCAGTCTCATATTAAGGAATGATACAATTAAATACAGAATATTCTGCATTAACTTCTACAACGTATGATAACCAATGTCCTGCTTCCTTAACTATCTATAGATACACCTTACCGGAGACAGTAGACACCATACTCTATATAATACTTTTAGACAATAGCAACACTTTAAACACATTTTGAACATATATAGCTGAAATAGAGATCACCTATCTAGCACCCAAAAAAGAATTAAAAGATAAAAAGATGATTTGAATAGAATTAAATACATTTCTGTGGATATTTATGCACAACCTAACATCCCTTCGGAGGCTTACATTATTATTTCACACTCATTTGTGTCTTGTATTATACCACAGTTCTACTGTGCAACACTCAGTGGATTGTGTATTATTAGAACTAGAAATTGTCTCTGTCAACTCAAAGCTATGATGTGGAAACAAAAATACAACCCTGGATTCTTAGAAAGTTACGTGCAGCAACTGGTATATAGTAGAAAAAAAATACAGCTTAAATAGGAACTCTGAATATATATTTTTTGTTTTGTAAGGTACGGTTAATTTCAGAAATTCAACTACTAGTGCACTCGAAGCCTCTATATAATCAAGGTACTATTGAAAACATAAGATATACATCGAGTAATTTGACATTCTTATTTTGCTTGAAAATTGCACTTGGCCACTCTTTGGGCATAGTAAAGCGACTACCCAGGCAAAAGCTCATTTAAAAACATGCATGTCTAGAAGCATACAAGTTTTCTTTTCTCAATTATTATTCACACCCCTTCAAAACAAAAATTAAGAGGTTATATGGGTAAAAAAAATACTCTTTCTTTATTGTATCAACTGCCACAGAAAAGGTTCAATTTTCCGCAAAAAAGCATCGGCACTAATGCATTTACTTATTCAATCTTCAAAATAGAGACCTTCTCAAACAACAAACTAGACCTAAGTAAGTATATTATTCTACGAAAAACCGAAAGAAATTAATAATAAGCAGACTCATTAAACCAGGAGAAACATGCATCATGCATCTTAAAAAAACACTAAATAACAAAATTACAAAAGTTACACCAAACCAAACATACAATGTACTTGTCCTCGACTCATTTAAAATTTAATAGTTCGAAAACAACGGATCATCTGATCGACAGTAACAGCAAGAGGCTGGTGGTGCAGACCAAAAAAAAAAGAACCTTTCTCTGCAAAGCTCAAATAGAAAAACAAGAAAGGAAAGAACACATACTTTATAGAGGTTTGGCCTACAGCTTTATTTTCTTCGACTCGATCTGTTTGAAGTATTTCAGACACACCATTGCTCCCTTCAAAGTCCTTAATATCATCTCCACTAATGACATCAGAGTGTTGTTTAACAAGACCTGTACAACGATGGTTAGAGAGGTGATATACTTCTTAAATAAATAACTATTTTACTCGAGCGGAAGGAAGCAAAAGGGATTGAAACGTACTTGGGGGAATTGCTTTAATTCCGGGAGTTATCAATAATTGTTTTTGGCACAATGTGGTGCCCTGGAAATTGAGGAAAGTATAATCCAAAAATTTTAATCTCTCGGAGGGCGACATCCTAGAAAACCCAAACGAAGATATCCAAGTGTTGAGCACACTTGGAGCAGCAGGCAAAATTAGCCTCTCCACTCCTAATTCCACGAGTACCTATGAGCAAAAAATTTTTTTATATATCGACTTGAAACTTGTGACAAAAGTTGATCAACATGCTCATCTTCAAGACTTCAACGCGTTACATATGAACATAGTCATGCCATACCTAGACCAGATTACCGATATATATTAGATCCATTACAGAAAAGAATTTAAAACTAGGAACCACCAAGTAAAATTTTAAAGTAAAATAAGGTTGAATCAAATCTAGAACTACCTTGGGAAAAGGGACGCTCTGAGTTACAAAAGTCAATATTATACACTTATACACATGAAAATCAGCTTACAATAACAAAATCAAACCTTTTAAACTCTATGAACTACCGGACATATTACTTGGCTTCTAAAATCTTCGTCAGACACTAGGAGACTGCATTAATTATATGGTGCTTAAAATATAATTACACTGTTAAGACATAATCCCATGCACCTCTTTATCAAGTGAAGTAAACATTTATATATCAATTAATTACAATATCTTTGTCACAAACTTGAAGATGATAGTATTTTTACAGAGCTAAAATATCAAGTTACAACACTTAAATATAAATATCTTCTTCTCAAGCACAAGATAACATAAATATAAATAAAATTATAACTACATCAAAGAATAATTGTTATAGACTTATAGCTACAAAGACTTTTGAGGGGTCACATGTTTGTGGTTTAGAGATGGAGATACTGGATAAATCATAATAAGTTGCATGTTTGAAGGGACAGAGGAGTCTGCTTGCCACTGCATAAAAACTCAATTTTTCCTACAAATCATCCCTACACGGCTAGCTATTAAGAATATCAAATCTTTGGAATCACCGAATCAGAAAAAGAATAAGGTGCCGATATTAGATTACCTTTTCAAGCTCATTCATCAAAACACGACACATTCCACGTTTACGATATAGAAAACGTGTAGCAACAAGAGGTATTTCTGCCACCTTTTCCCCATGAACTCTTTATAAAAGAAAAAGCAAGAATTTTTAGATCATTGTAACGGGTCCAAACAACACTCAACAATAATATGCAATTAGAGATACCTTATAGTAGCCACACTAATTAACTCATCATTTTTCTCCAAAAGTACTGTATAGAACCCACAGAAGTTCAAACGGTGCAGCTTAGACCTGAAATTGTAAATTATTAGTAGCAGGCTTTTTACGTGTTATACAATTAATCAGGGAAAAGTGGCAGCATCATAAATTTGACAAAATCACAGCAGTTAAGCACAAAATTTCATTATTTTAGTAATACTCATGTCAACGCTGCTAGTTAATCAACTATTTAAATTCCAAATTTTGAGTTAATAAAATTTAATTCTTGAAAGTTCATATGGGAAGTGGGAACAGTTGATAATGCTAAAACAATAAAAATAGGTGCAAACTTTGGGACACAATTTTTGTGGTCCAAGGTCAAATACATTGTGTTTTGATACTATGTCTGGCAAATAAACACAATTACCACAGTTCATACCTCATTCTGCTATCATAGGAAATTATAAAACGGGGGAAAAATTGCAATACGGATTTAATTTCAAAGAAATTCTAATTATAAACAGTTAAAGTTATGGCATTCAGAGGCAACATAAAAGATTCTTAGAGACTTAGCCGTACCATCTATTGAATATAACATCTTCAACAAGATCCCTTCTGGTTCGAGGGTCCTTGACCGGCTCAAAGCACTCGTGCATCACATCAAGAGCAACATTAAGTTTGCTATAGATCTCCGTCGAATCCACAATATTAGATTGATCATGATAACATTCATCAGGTTTTGTGTACTTAAGTAAAGTCCAAGTCAAATTATCTATCCCAAGTTGAACTGGTTTCCCCAGAAGCTTATGAAGTTCAAATGAAATCTACACGATCAACACATGATAATCAGAACTGGTGATGTACATTTAGAGGGCACAAGAATGAGACTCATTACCACTAAATTGTTTAACTTTTATTATCATGCTTATAGAGGATAGACCCATAGATATCTTCTCCTGTAACAAATTATGTACAATACTACACAAACATATCTTACCGCGTTTTAATTGTCTTGACCAAAATTATATGAAATTTAAAAAGAAATTTATTGACAAGAAAATGAGAATACCATGAATGTCTTTCCAGGGAACATGGATGCATGGTATTCCTCTCAATTTGATCAACCAGAATACTAACTAGTACTCATGAAATAGACCAAATCAAGAAGGAGAAAAATAAGTGAGAGATATTATCCGCATGTGCCAAAAAGAAAAAGCATTCAACTGAACTCGTTAGCACCATGTTCAGTAAATTCCAGGGTCAAAATAAAGCAACTTCTTTAAACTTTTTTTCGGTTGTATGTCATTCGTTCATCTCTAGTACCTGAGAATTGAAGGGGAAGAAAATTCCATCAAGATTTTCGACTTGCAATAAAGCTAGGGTCCTGGTCGAGCAACTAGGATTCCTATACATCCGGTATCGATCCACCTCTCTAGACACAATATCATGTGTACCTATGACGGACTGACAGTGACCACATCTGTTTGCATCTGATGTTTGAGCTATAGCTAATTAAGTAGCATTGGTCATATCCGAAATTTTGACAAAATATAATGTCTGACTAATAACAGATATCATGATCACTTCTGTTGGCATGTGATGTATCTGATACAGTTAATTAAGTAGCATAGATCACATCTGAAATGTCGAGTAAACACATATTTCATGCAGTGTTTCATTAACCAAGACGCAACCACTCAGACGTGTTTTTCCCCAAGCATGTGCAAGGCTTTCAAATGCACAGATTTGGAGTATGTCCTTATAGGTTCATATCACAACAGTATTCTAGACAAATTCATATAGAAAGAATTACCTGTTCACATTTTCTATTGCAAAACCAATATCCCTTAGGATAACTTTCCAGCACAAGACCTTTCATCCTTAGGCAACCGACGTGATCTGTATTATAACAATTATGCATAAAAAGACATAATGAAGACGAAAATGATGTGGCATAAATATATAAATATTAAGTATCATCACACCATATTCTAGCTAACATACATTGATGTGCACACTGATCACAGTTGATAACACTGCTATCTGTAAATACTTCTATTTTCCCGTTGTTTTTGCTCCGACCACAAATTTTGCAGCAACATGATGGGCAGAACCAGTTACCAGTTGGAACCCCCTAGATATCAACAAAATGCAGTAAAAAATCAATTTCCAGATGAAGTAATTTATCCATGTATACGTTGTCGAAACTAGAAATGGGAAAGGAAACTAGAAGATTATAGACATGAAGTAAGACTTTCGAATAGACATGCCTTCAAACCAAGACAACGTTTATGGAATGAAGATGGACATCCATCGCACAATATCAAATTACCCCCGAAATGACAGACAGAACATATGCAGTCGGTCTTATTGTCATTTTGTTTATCCTTTACCTCCAGTAGCCCTCTAGTGGAGCCTCTAGCATTTAAATCATGTGTCAGTTGTATCTGGCACTCCAGCAGGGACCTACCATTCTCCAAAAATATATTGGCTGATGGTTGATTGCAAGTACTGTTTGCATGAAGTTTAAAATTACGCAGAGTAAAAGTTTCTTGGCAGCAACTACACCTGATCCCATCACAAGACACCCTACCTTCTGCCATTGTCTTGTAATCCTTTCCAATGCGATATTTCACTTTCTCCTCAAGCAAAACTACATTATTGTCTATCAACCAAGACAATATTGTACGAGGATTCCTGTGCGATGAAGATGTAGCCACCACCTCCCGAGCTCTTTTGCTTGACCGCAACACACGGTCGGAAACAGAGACTGCACTGCTCAAATGATCTTTACTCTTGATAGCTTGAATTTTCTTTGACTTATTTTCCTTTGTAACAGAACTTGAAGATAAAGAGGCAAGATTTAGTGCACTACTCTTTCTTTCCTTGTCATGTTTACAATGAAACTCTTTTCGAACCTCCTTACTCGCTAATAATGAACATCGACCCTCGGTAGTCAGTTGTACTTCTGCTAGCTTCCCAACATTTATTTCATCATCTATATAGCCCTTGCATGCTGATCGAAGTGAATAGTAAAGCTTTCCACTAGGTGAACTGTACTTGTACCTTAATCTTTTTGTGGACTGGTAGTGATAAAATTTCCACCCAACAGCCGACAGGTGCTTCTTAGCTTTCAGTTGCATATCCTTGACAATGTTGTCTGCGTCACATTTACTAGGGTCACCCTTCTCCTTGATTGCAAAAGAATAATAGTTCATAACAGCTTGAGGACAGTATTCAGGTTCACATTTAAATTTATCATCAGGTGAAGGTCTTATGACAACACTTCTGCATTCTTGTGAGTGCTCAGTTGGAGATAAGGTGGCATCAGCTACACAAGATAAACTATTTTGCACAATTTCAGGAAAACAGGGGGCAGAAGAAGATTTTTTCAAATGCTGACACACTTCAAAAATCGATCGAAATTTTTTTCCACTGCCATTGTCATTTGGTGGGCTAAAACGATATCTCCGTTTATCTTTAATGCATTCAAATTTCCATCCCAAAAAAGAGATATGTTTCAAGACATTTAACATATGTTCCTCTGATGGTTGACGCCCACAGTTGCTAACATTGATATATTCAGTAACAGCATCTTCATGATATTCAGCTTTGGGTAGGCAAAGTGGCACCCAATTGTCTTGTGTTTTCTCTTTTGGTATTTTAAGGTCCGTACAGGAAGACAATTCTTTAGATACTCCTGCCATCAAATACTCACACACCTTAACAAGTGATCTAAAAGACTTCCCAAGAGAACCGGGCTCAATGAATCGTAGTCTCTGTGTACCATTAGTTTTTTTATCTTTCCTGTACTCAATTTTCCAGCCCATAAATAAAATATGTTTCCAGACATTGAATTGAACCTCATGATATCGCTTATGCCTAGACTTGAACAACCTGCAGTATTCGACAACTGCATCAGGGAAATACTCAGGATCAGGAACAATGTCAGGGCCAGCAGGAATCCAAACATGGTTCTTATTTAACATGGACACTTTAAGACTAGTGTTGAATGATTCTTCATGGTTGGTACAGGAATTACCCTTAGACATCTCACCAGTCATAAAAGGTACAATTTCCATTGTTGGAGAATCCAAACTTGCTATTTCTTCATCAGTGGATTTGACTGACCTAGAAAGCGGCATCTTCTCCAACCTATCCAACTTCCTGCAAGTTGCCGTTACATCCCAATTGATCTCTTCACAAGGTTGACAATACTTTTCCCTTTCATCAACATGCAACAACTCATATCCATTTAATAAGCCATTACCAATGGGTACAACAGAAAGAGAGTCAACAAAGCATTTCTTATTCTTCAATAAAGTATCCAAAATAGATCCATCTAGTTCCATAACTTGACCACATTTATGTAATATATCCTCCGAGGAGCTCAGATTCAGAAAAAAATCTTTCACAAAGAGCTTAAAGTTATCCACAAGTACCTCCACCAACAATTCTCTCCAGATATCACTCAAATAAGAAGTCCATTCCTTTAAACTGTTAAATCCATTTCTGGCCCGCACATCATACCAAATTTGCCTAACAGATACAAGAACGGGCCAATCCTTCTCTATCTCCTCAATCAATTCAAGAAAAAGCCAGTTCCCACGAGGCTTCCAAAGTTCAGTTTGTTCATCCCAGTCCTGACTAATACGCAAATTATCCATGTGGGCTGCCATTTCATCACCAATATCTGGAAAGAAAACATTCCGCTCCATTGAACCATCTTGATAGTCTATAATCACCCCTTCCCACCATGCATCCGAGTAATATACATCAACGCATTGTCCATAGTGGAGAAACCATTTACTAAAATCACATGGAGGCGACAATGGCCGTATCCATCCACGATAATTAGACAGTGATTTTTTGTTGTATACAAGGCCATCAACAACTGAAGGAACTTCAACACGCTCAACAAATTTGGATGAACTGTCTTCATCTAGGAAACGGTGATCATACTGAACCCATCTAGCTAAATTTTCAGTAGCAATGACAGTCCCTTGGTGCCATGAACCTTGGAGCCCCTCCTCGGTACTCCTTACCTACATACAAGTAAAAGTATTTAGACAACAACATATTACATACTAACATTTTAGCTTAAGAAATAACAATTTTCAATCAAAAAAACAAAAGAAATTTTGTGCACAAATTTTCGGACTGCCAAAAAACATTGAATGTAAAACTGAAGCATACCTTCCAAATTAATCACTGCAAGCACATCAGAATATAGAAAGACATTACTGAACTTCTAAACTAAAAAAACCTGTATCCATCGTCCAATTGTTACAACATACATGGGGTCATAAATAAACAGACTCGAAAATTATATTATCCAATAAATATCTATTTGAAAACTTATTCTCAGCAAAACAAAAGATAAATGAAAAATCTCTACAAAAATATGAAAGGGTCAAATAAACTCAAGAAACCTAAATGTTTTAGTGCAAGGTACATCATGATATAGAAAGTCAGTACCTAAACCAATGGACCCCAAATTCATCATCAAATTGCTACAACATGCCTACATAGAAACATACAATCATAGAAAATACAGACCTAAAACATTGTAACACTCTAACCAGATGCATGTAAATAAAGGCAAGATTACTCCTAACAATATACTCTACGCAAAATCTTATTCTCAGCCAAAACAAGAAAAAGTACATCATAACAACAGAAAAAGGGGAAAACCACAATAATTATAAAAGGGCAAATCGGAAAAAAATAAAAGAGCCTAAACAATCACTGCATCTACATCAGAATATAGTACGTCATTACCAAAACCATGAATACCAAAATTGAACATAGAATTGTTACAGCATGCATACACAGAAAACATAGTGCCATAAATATGCACACCTTAAAATTGCATAGCCATGCATATAAATTCAATGTCAGACTACCATCTACTCTTGGTAATAAAAGGTCGGGAGTTTAAAGGTATTTGTGCGAGACCATACCTATACTAGAAAGCTCATTCCTAGCCAAAAAGAAATTTTGATAACAAGAAAACAAACTCAAAATTTAAAAATTAAGATTATAAGAAAGAGGCAAACAAAATCAAGAAACCTAAAACCTTACATAAATCAAACACTTATTCATACGGGAATGGAGTCGAAATTTCAGAGAAATTGAGGTTTGCCACAGATTATAGAAGTACATATATGAAAACAAACCTCAACTTTGTGATGCTCTAAAAGCTTTCTTTGTTTCACCGTTGTACTAGCTTCTCTTGTCCTATCTGTATCAAAAGCCATCATCATAGTTTTTGTGGTTTTCTTCTTAAAGAGGATAAGAGTTTATTATCATATGATCTTATATATATGATCACTATCAGGAGCCTTCCTGTTCGAACTCGTATACAAGTGATCAGTTCTTCACCTGAGTTGGTGAAACCTACACATGTTAATTTAATACTCCGTACTTAATTCACATAAAGGATAAAGTTTGTATACATTACACCCTGTTCTGTAATAAAATACGAATATTAAAATGCATATCATTTTTATTACAAGTGTTCATATGTAATTAATTACACTCACATTTACCAATCATAGCATAATTACGATATCAATAAAAACATATAATAAATATTTTTTATTTTAGAATTACATTATACTAACTTATAATCCGTGCAATTCACAGTACGTTCCTTTTTTAATATATATATATAGGGGGCTACTCCAATACAAACCTCCTTAAAATACAAACCTACAAACCAAGCATAATCTAATATTTCAAGCTAATCTAATGACCAAACTAGAGGTACCCCAATACAAAAAATGCTTAAAATAATTGGCTCTATCCAACAAAAAAAAATAAAAAAAAAAAAAAATAAAAAAAAAATTCACTGTTCACGTGATGACGTGGCAGTGGATTTCACTGGTTAACGGTGCTTCGCACCTTCTTGTACGGCGCTTCGCGCCTTTATCATTCTAAAGTTGTAAGTAATGGCAATCAATGGTAAAGGCAATAGACGATTGACGGGTGTGTCGAGAGCCTTCGGCCCTCATGACTACCTAACTCATCCGTTTACTGTCTTAAATGCTTCGCATTTCCACGGCAAGATTTTTTTTTTTTTTTTTGAAATTTTTTTATTTTTTTTGTTGGATAGAGCCAATTATTTTAAGCATTTTTTGTGAAGGTACCCTTGGCGGAAACCTTAGAATAGATGAAATATAATTAATTTACGCAAAATCTTGCCGTACAAGAAGGTGCGAAGCACCGTTAACCAGTGAAATCCACTGCCACGTCATCACGTGAACAGTGAATTTTTTTTTATTTTTTTTTATTTTTTATTTTTTTTTGTTGGATAGAGCCAATTATTTTAAGCATTTTTTGTATTGGGGTACCTCTAGTTTGGTCATTAGATTAGCTTGAAATATTAGATTATGCTTGGTTTGTAGGTTTGTATTTTAAGGAGGTTTGTATTGGAGTAGCCCCCTATATATATATATATATATATATATATATATATATATATATATATATATATATATATTAACTTTTTTAATTTTATATGTTATTAATTTAGATATCAAATTTTCGTTAAAAATTTGATATATATAAGATTTTACACGTTCGATTTAATATTTATACTCTATCTTAAATTCTTAAATTTTGATTTCATGTGGATTTATAAAATAATCTTTAATTTAGTGATGGTTTAACAATTATTTATTTATTTCCAATTAAATATATGCAGAAACAAAAGATAGAAGAAATTAACGATTTTTTACGTTGAAAATTCAATCTGATTTATGAATTCTACTTATAATTCGTTTTGATTATCAAAATACCTTTATTATTACGGAGTATTTGAAGATAGTTCTACTAACAATCAAAAACAATTTTAATAATAAGTGCGAGAAGGATTTTGTCCAAAACTTTGATTATAGGTAGTCTGGTCCTTCCAACGATAAAATAAATGAGAACAGTTAGATCTTAAAATAAATATATGAAAACCGTTGGATCTTGCATAAAAAATATATTTTATATTTTAATATGTTATGAACTAAAAATTGTATTTATACTGAAATACGAAAAGATGTATGTTAAAGATTTAAATCATATCTAATTAGGTTTTCTACGTTGAATAGCATTATCAATGTAGGAATTTTACATTGAATAGGATTATTTAAAAATTAGTAATTTTATTTTTTCTCTTGAGATTCTGAGTGTTTCCATTTGAATAATAAATATTAAATCATCACTAAATTAAAGATTGTTTTATGTGCTTTGCGTGGATTATAGAAAATCATCAAAATATGATTTCTAGATTTTACGATTGAGCCCAAATAGCTAGTAAACATGAATTTTTTTTAATACTAATAAAAAAATAAGTAAAATTCAATTCTAATACAATATTTTTTAATTATATCCTTTTCAGATTATAATTTTCCTTATAAAATTCAATGTTAGATATAATTGATGTGAATAATAATCAGTGTTTAAGTGTTACAGTGAAATATCAGAGTTTAGCTGGAAGCAGTCAGAGTTTAGTTAAATGCTGACAGATGGAAGCTCGACAGAGTTTGTTAAACTCTGTCTGGAGGAAGTGTCTACTGGTCAACAGAGTTTGAAGAATACTTGAAGATAATTATGGAAGCAATATCTTTGAAGATTGGATAGCTGTCAAAGAGATTGTGTTGACTAAGGAGAAGTGTAGCAATCGTAATTGATATCAATTGTATAGCTAATTTATAGGAGTATCAATTATCGATTGTATAGCAGCTGTATATCTTATAAATACAGTTAGGTTAACCCTAGAAGGGTATCGTGTAACGAATTATCATTCATTGTAACATAAGCAGCTCTATGTGATATTTACATCATTGAGAGAGGAGTTTTAATTCCAAACAGTTTTTTAATTGTTCGAACGTGTCTTACTTGTTATTCTCTCATACGAACTTGATTATATTTGTGTATTCGGCCTAACAAGTGGTATCAGAGCAGATCTGTTACTCTATACAGTTTAAGATCCACACACACAACTATAATCATGTTAGAAATACCTCCTCCATCAGGTTCTATGACTGAGAAGGCTCAACCTACTACTGTGAGTCGTTATGAGACGATTAGGGTTCCTATTCTGAGGCCAGCAGATTATGCTATCTGGAAGGTGAAGATGACTATGTTTCTGGAGGCTACAGATCCAGAATATCTTGACAGAATTTATGAAGGTCCTCATAAGCCTACAAAGCTATCTGTTGCTACTGCTGGTCAAGAAGCTAAAACAGTTCCAAAGGAGAAAAAAGATCTGACTCCTGAGGATATTTCATCTATTGCTAAGGTTGCAAAGGTTAGGCATCTACTTCATAGTGCCTTAGACAATGTTATGTCTAATAAAATGATTAACTGCACTACTGCCAAAGAAATCTGGGATGCCCTTGAGGTTAGATGTCAAGGAACTGCTACTATCAAGAAGAATAGAAGGAACATACTCACGCAGGAGTATGAACATTTTGAGGCTAAATCTAAAGAATCCATGACAGAAACATTTGACAGATTCTGTAAGCTGCTCAATGATTTGTCATTGGTAAATACAGAGTATGATCTAGAAGACTCAAATCTCAAATTTCTTCTTGCTCTACCTGAAAAGTGGGATGTGAAAACAACTACTATTAAAGACAATTATGATCTTGCTGATACTGAGATTGATGAAATCTATGGGTTGCTCAAAACTCCTGAACTGGAAATGGAACAAAGAAACAGGAGATCAAGCAAGAAGGCAAAGTCTGTTGCTCTTAAGGTTGAAGAGAAACCCTTAAAGAAGGAAGCATCAAGGAAGAAAGCTAAGGGAAAAGCTTTAGTTATACATTCTGAAAGTGAGTCATCAGATTCTGATGTTGACGTAAACACTGATGAATCATCTGACTCTGAGGATGATGAAGAAGAAATGAGAAAAATGGTTGTCTTGATGGTGAAGACTTTCAAGAAGATGGGTTTCAAGAACTTTAAGAAAGGAAAAAGGTTCTCTAAAGATTCAAATTCAGACAGGAAGAATTTCAGAAAGTCTGAGAGAAAGGATACCAAATATGGGAAGAAAGATAGGTCTGAGATTCAATGCTACAAGTGTTGGGGGATGGGTCACTATGCTCCTGAGTGCAAGAAGGGTAAAACTGAAAAAGCACTCATCACAAAAGGCAGAGATTGGGCAGACATTTCAGACTCAGATGAGGATGTCAACTATGCTCTCGTGGCTTCTATTGAGAATGAATCTGAAGATTCTGAAAACAAGGTACCCTTAACTACCTATGCTTATAATACTGATAATATATCTGAATTTAGAAATTATCTTAAGGCATTGCATATCAGTTATAGGGATCAGACTTTAGAGAATGAGAGAATCAAATCTGAGAATTTTGAACTTAAAGAGAGAAATAAAATTGTTGAAGAGAAACTTGAAAACATGCAACAAGTTCAGAAAGAAAGAGATGATGTTGTTTATCTAGAACAGGAGTTGCTAGGAAGATATAAGCAACTAGAATCTGAATTGGAGAAGGCAAATCACATAATTAAGACTTGAACTCATTCTGGAAAAGATACTCAAGAGGTTTTTCAGTCAGACACAGTTGGTTTAGGTTACTGTGAGGAAGATGAACTTAGATTTCAAAATCAAGTCAAAATTAGAACACATCTTCCATCTAGAAAATTTGTTCATGGAATAATTGAACCTAAGTCTGAAGCTGAAAGAGGAGCTGTTAAGAAAGAACCAGTAAAAACTAGTGTTAAACAGGTTAATATTGGTTCAATGACAGATAAACAACTCAAGCATAAGCTTACGGACTTAAAATCTGTTAAGAAACAGAAAATGTCTAGGAAGAATAGAAATGGTAAAGTAGGTATTACTCAAGGTAATTATCCAATGCTTGCTACTTTTGCTCCAAGAAAGATATGTCATAACTGTGGTAGCACTAACCATCTTGCTAGTTTCTGCAGGAAGAATAAAAAAATTAATTCTTTACCTTCCAAGTCTGAAGTAAAGAAAGATAATGTTAGAACTAGACCACAGACTTTATGCAAACATTATGGAAGTACTTGGCATTCTATTTATACTTGCAGGGATTATCATGCCATTTATCATAATGTGAATTCCGCTGCTAAAGCTAACAAAGTTAAGAAAGCCAAAGGATCCAAGCAAGTCTGGATCCTTAAATCTTACCTTCAGTGAATGTTTGTGATTGCAGGGCATCAGGGAGAGTACCCTAGTCGTGGACAGTGGATGTTCAGGACATATGACTGGAAATAAAGCCCTGCTATCAGATTATGTGGAGAAGGCTAGCCCAAAAGTTTCCTATGGAGATGGCAACGTAGGGCATACTCTGGGATATGGCAATATCAATCTTGGAAGTGTCATCATCACAAATGTAGCTCTGGTTCCAGGACTCAAGCATGATCTGCTATCTGTAAGTCAAATCTGTGACAGAGGTTATCATGTAGATTTTCAACATGAATACTGTGAAATTATCAGTAAATCTACAGGCAAAGTTATTCTAGTTGGACACAGGCACAATAATATCTATGAAATAAGGTTTTCAACAAACTCTGATGGAAAAGTTGTGTGCCTGTCAACAAGAATGTCCAGTGAAGAGAGTTGGAAGTGGCATAAGAAACTCTCTTATTTGAATCTGAACAACATCAATGAGCTGATAAGAAAGGATTTTGTAAGAAGACTCCCAAAATCTTTATTAAATGTTGATGGCCTGTGTGATTCCTATCAAAAGGCCAAACAAAGGAAGTCATCTTTCAAGAGAAAGTCTGAATCTTCAATTGTTGATCCATATCATCTTCTACATGTTGATCTTTTTGGACCAGTAAATGTAATGTCTATTGGAAGAAAGAAATATGCTTTAGTCATTGTTGATGAACACACCAGATATACTTGGGTGTATTTTCTAGCAAAGAAGGATGAAACTGCATTAACTCTGATAGAACATGTAAAACTGTTGGACAAAGGATCAAAACACAAAGTCAAGATAATCAGGAGTGATAATGGAACTGAATTCAGGAATGCAATGGAAGAATTCTGCAAGAACAGAGGAGTGAAGCAAGAGTTTTCTGCACCTGGTACACCACAGCAAAATGGTGTAGTTGAAAGAAAGAACAGAACCTTGATAGAAGTTGTCAGAACTATGCTTGATGAAGCAAAATTTCCAACCTATTTCTGGGCAGAAGCTGTTCAAACGGCTTGTTTTACTCAGAATGCCACTCTGATCAACAAGCACGGAAAAACACCATATGAGATGGTGAGGGAAAAGAAGCCAAACCTGAAATATTTTCATATTTTTGGGTGCAAATGCTTTGTGTTGAAAACTCATCCTGAACAGTTGACAAAATTTGAGTTAAAAGCTGATGAAGGAATTTTTGTTGGCTATCCGCTGTCAACTAAGGCATTCAGAGTTTATAATCTGAGAACCAAGGTGATCATGGAGTCAATTCATGTGTCATTTGATGACAAGAAAATAACTGGACCTGGAGATGTAGATGAACATGATCAACTGCACTTTGAAAATGAAGATTTAATCTCTGATGAAGTAAACTCTGATGAGGTTGAACTGACAAACTCTGTTGAGGCAAACTCTGAACCTCTACTGGTAAAAACTGAAGAAACTTTTCAGTCACAAACAAGGGGAGAACCAGTTGAGGGGAAGCATGAAGAATCACTTCAAAGTGATGACTCAAATACTGAAACTGAGTCAGCTGAAAATTCTTGATCAAACTCTGAAAGTCCAAAATTTGACAGTTCAAATTCTGAGCAGTCAAATTCAGGGAGAGCCTCAGAGAATGAAGAAAGGCAACAAGAAAATCAGGAGAACATGGATCGAGGGGGAGGATAAAATACTGAGAGAAGCCATTTGCCTTCAGCTAGGAAATAGACCAAATCTCACACACCTGATTTGATTATTGGTGATCCAGATGCAAAAGTAAGGACAAGGAGTGCTACAACAAATGAATGTCTATTTCATGCATTCTTGTCATAATCTGAACCAAAGAAGGTACAAGAAGCTCTTCAAGATGCTGATTGGATAACAGCAATGCAGGAGGAGTTAAATGAATTTGAGAGAAATGAAGTTTGGACCCTTGTACCAAGACCAAAGAATAGATCTGTTGTTGGTACTAAATTGGTTTTCAGAAATAAAAATGACAGTGAGGGAATTGTTACAAGGAACAAGGTTAGACTTGTGGCAAAAGGCTATTCACAGCAGGAAGGAATAGACTATGATGAAACTTTTGCTCCAGTTGCAAGATTGAAGGCAATGAGAATTTTTCTAGCATATGCCCCTCACAAGCAATTCAAGGTATTTCAGATGGATGTGAAAAGTGTTTTTATGAATAGGAAGCTTGAAGAAGAAGTGTTTGTTGAACAACTACCAGGATTTGTGGACCCCAAATATCCAGATTATGTCTACAGGCTAGATAAGGGACTCTATGGACTTAAGCAGGTACCAAGAGCATGGTATGAAACTCTGGCTCAATTTCTTATAGAAAGTGGATTTTACAGAGGTACAATTGATAAAACCCTGTTCTATTTTAAATCTGGTAGTGACTTGCTTTTAGTTCAAATATATGTTGATGACATAATTTTTGGGTCTACTAATGATAAACTCTGTACAAAGTTTGCCAAGCTCATGCAGTCCATGTATCAAATGAGTATGATGGGAGAGCTTAGTTATTTTCTAGGCCTACAAGTGAAGCAAATAGATGATGGGATTTTTAAAAATCAAGCAAAATATACTAGAAATCTTCTCAAGAAATTTGGTATGCTGGACTGTTCATCTGCAAGAACACCCATGGCAACAGCAACAAAGTTGGACAAAGACACATGAGCTTCAGTAAATATGACAAACTACAGAGGCATGATAGGGTCTCTTCTTTATCTAACAGCAAGTAGACCTGATATCATGTATGCAACCTGTCTCTGTGCAAGGTTTCAGGCAGATCCCAGAGAACCACATCTCACACATGTGAAAAGAATTTTTACATATCTCAAGGGCACCATTACTTTAGGTCTGTGGTATCCCAGAGAATCAGATTTCAAGCTACTTGGTTATTCTGATGCAGACTTTGCAGGCTGTAAGATAGACATAAAAAGCACCAGTGGAAGTTGTAAATTTCTGGGTGACAGACTTGTTTCTTGGTACAGCAAGAAACATAAATCAATTTCTACATCTACAGCTGAAGCAGAGTATATTGCAGCTGGTAGCTGTTGTGCACATATTCTATGGATGAAGAATCAATTGCTGGATTATGGATTGAGGTACGGTAAGATTCCTATTTACTGTGATAATCAAAGTGCTATTGCTATGACAGGTAATCCAATACAGCATTAAATGACCAAGCACATCAGCATAAGGTATCATTTTATCAGAGAACATGTAGAGGAAGGAAATATTGAGCTTCATTTTATGTCTACAGAACAACAGCTTGCAGATATCTTCACCAAGCCATTGAGTGAAGCTACATTCACAAGACTGGTAAATGAACTAGGAATGATCTCTGGTTTTAACTAGAGATACTGGTTAGACTCAAAATTACTTATGTAATATGTTGCTCATGTTTCTGTGATTATGTTAAATGCTATGCAAACTCTACTATTAAACTCTGTTACTATGTCTTAATGTGGTCATACATCTGGTAGCATACTCTGTAGGACTAATATTGTTGACATGTTAGTTAAACTCTGATAAGGTTATTGTCTGATATGAACACCAATGAAGAAATCTGTATGAAGCACGATTCTCAGTAATTAATCATGAATATTTCTAAGTTATTTGTAATCTAATCTTAGAATGTGTAGAAAATTAACACAAGCATGATACTGTTTTATATTTAAAGCATCTCTTCGTTTATCTATCCTATACTTTGAGTCTGTAAAAACTGTGTGCATTGCCTCTCATGAATAACTTCTGATGTTGATGATTTCTAAACTCTGTTAGTTAAACTATGTTTAGTTAGATGCTGTAATTAGTAACCCCCAAAGAAATTGTATATATGATGTTAGAATTTCTTTCAGATTATGTTGTGTCTAGGACGACCCAGGAACTTGCTGGTAAAAAGTAAGGGCTAAAATTCTCTAATTTTTGGTGACTAATCAAAGACTAGGAAGAACCAGGAACTTATCAAAAGATAAGGGCTAAAATTCTCTAATTTTTGGTGACTAGTCAAAGATTAGGAAGACCCAGGAACTTATCAAAAGATAAGGGCAAAAATTATAAGATTTTTGGTGAATGGTCAAAGATTAGGAAGACCCAGGAACTTATCAAACTGATGAGGGCTAAAATTATAGGATTTTTGGTGACTAGTTCCAACCTCTGATTAAAAAAAAATAGAAGGGGGGTATAAGTTAGTTCAGAGTTACTGTATATAAATTGACAACAGAGTTTAGCATTCATCATACATTCAGTGTTTACTATGAGAGTTTGTGCATCCAGTGTTTACTGATTTATTTTATGGATTTTATGAAAAATTAGATGCTCTAAAAATTGGATTGGTAAACTCTGCTCTACACACACATATATTCACACCTGTGCAGTTTTTGAAAGGATTATGGTAATGAAGTTGGAGAATTGACAAACGCTGACGAATTTTGTCTAATACTCTAAGGTATATTTTATTTCAGATAATTTACATACTTGGGGTAAATAGAGTTTTGCCAACTGTTAATGAGTGTTGGAGTGTTAAAGTGTGTCAGTAATGGGAGAGAGAAAGTAGCGGTAATTATTGCTCTAATTACTGAGCGTGCATAGTTCTTTCATTAAATATGTGCCGCGTGTCCCACTCACACATTTCTCTAGGATCGTGTCCCACTCACACATGGTAATTGGTTGTGTGTATTACTGCTTAAAACGATTGAGTTTTAATTTTTAATTACATCTCTAATCATTTTTCATACATGATTCATATTTACACACATCCACTCACAGTTACTTTTCACACAACTACTCAGTTACTTCTTTCTTTCACTTGGTCATTTTTGCAAACACCTTGCATACATATCACTTTTCACTGCTATTTTATTCTCACATCGATTCTAATGGCCACTAAAGCTTTTATTGCTCAAGGGTTATTGTTTGTTTCTAATAATTATGCAGCCCCATTGAACAATGCAAACGTTCCAGAGGCGTTTCATTTGATTCAAAATTTCTTGAGAGATTCAGAGATAGGTCAAGCCCTAGTCGAACCACCAACGCTTTCTGCCACGCAGATTGCTACTTTCTGGCAGAACTCTGCTTATGACGATGGAGGAGAGAATGGGACTCCTTCTATTGTTTTCACCTATGAGGAAACAGAGTATGTCATTATTCCAACTACTATCAGAGAAACCATGGGTTTTGATACACACACTTCGTACAGTGTTGTTTGCGAAAATACTCTGAAAGAGATGTTGCAGCAACTTAGTTATTCAGATTCTCTAGCAAGACTTGGTAATGTGAAAAGGCCAAAGCTAAGGAAGGAGTGGGCTTTCTTCTTCGATTGTATAACAAGGGCCTTTGGAAAGAAAGTCACAAACTGGGATGCTATCCCTATTGACAGTCTACAAATTGGGTATTCTCTTCTCTATGGAAGTAATTTCGATTTTGGTAGACTTGTTTTAATGAACATAGGTGATAGATTGTCAGAGTCTACTACTGTCTACTTTGCTAGATTTTGTCAATTATTGTTTACTGCTTGTCTGCCTGGTATTACAATTGCTGAGGATGATGTTATTCAGCCTTTTAAAGTCAATAAAAGAATATTCTATGATTTGACTAACAAGGATGCAAACAAGGAGCAATTACCTGACTTGGTTTTGCCTCTTGCACTTCAAAATTTCTTACATCAACCCCAAGAACCACAACATCCTGAGCCTGAATTACAATCACCTACAAACACTGAACCTCCACAACACACAAACACTGAAACACCAGCAACCACTCAACCTCAACCACAAACTCAACCTCAAGCCCAACCTCAACCTGAACAACAACCACCTCTTACACAGGCTAAACCAAAGAAAAGAGGTAGAACCAAGCATATTGCTGTAAAAAGGGTTCAACGAGCTAAAAAGGAAAGGACAAACCGGCCTCCATCACCATCTATTGTAGATGAAGATTCAACCTCTGATGAAGAAGAAGTAGCAGTTGAGGTGCCTCAATCAAAGAGGAGAAGATTGATACATGATGAATCTGATGAAGAGGTTAATGTTGAAGCTCCAGAGGTGATCTCTAAGGAAATACCTACTGTTGAGGTACATACTGCAGAAGAAGCTGTCCATATAACTGGAAATGTACAAATGGATGAGGCAAACAGAGATGGTTTTGCTGCTATGGATGATTTTGTTGAAACATTCATACCATTCTCTGATCCCATTAATGTTCCTATCTCACCTGTCATTGCTAATTCTGGAGAAACTGGTGCATCTGATCAGCCTACTGTAGTACTTGATGAAACAGTAGCAACTCATACTGAGTTATTCTCTAATGCTCACCAAACTACTGAAAAAGGTGAAGAAGTTGAACAAGGTGACATTGCAAAGTCTGTTGAAAATAGAGAGCAACCTGCAGAGAATGTTGCTGATGAAACTGCAGAGAATGTTGTAGAGACTGTTGCTGTGCATATTGATGAGACTGATCCAGTTGCAGATGCAAATGCTGATGTTGAAGATGAAGCAAGTGCAGAGTCTACCTCTTCTCAGAGCATACCAGTGCAAACTGATGCAAAGCACACACCTTTTTCTCAACCTTCACATCAACATGAGATTGAAAAAGAATATTTTGCCAAATTCTCTGAGAATTGGTATAAAGAGGATTGCATTTCTCTATCTAAAAGAGCAGCTAAATTTGTTCATAAAACTGCTAAAGAGATTTCAAATTCAGAGATACTTTCATGTCTGAAAGCAACTGTTGTTCAAGTCAAAACTCTGAATGAAAGGTTTGATGATTCTCAGAAGGCAATCACTGATCTGAGAACTGAAATTGTGCAAAGAGACATGAATATGGAGAGAGATACTAAACTGAAGATCTAGACTTTCTCTAAAGCTCAAGAAACTCTGATTAAAAGGCTAAGCAAAGTTGAAGAAAATCAGACTGCCTTGTCTAATAAGATTGACTCAATTGCTCACTCAATGGAATTGATCACATCCATATTGCTTCTTGATGATGTCAAAAAGGGGGAGAGAGTTGCTAAGTCAAAATGCAGGCAATCTCAAATTCTGACTAAGAAGGATGATGCTGGAGATGGAGGAGCAAATGAACAAAAGAGTTTAAAATCAAAAGCTGATATGAGTCTAAAATCTGGCAAATCTTCTAAGTCAAAGTCTGATGGAATAAATACTGATGCTCAGGGTACTTCAAAGACCCATAGTTTGCTATTCACTAATAATCCACAGACTGATGAAGAATTGGCTACTAGATTATTTCTTGAAGAAAATGAAGAAGGAGTTACTATTACAGACATTCAAGCTGAAGAGAAGAATCTACAAGAAGAACATCAGAAAGCTCTGAAGTCTGGAAAGTTCAAGAAAAATGTGAAAGCTCCTAGGCCTGTTCTTAAAGGCATTGTTATCAAGGAAAATGTTGGTGCTGATCAGAGGATAAAACCAACAGAAGCAGAGACTAAACAGAAGCTGAAGGGTAAAGCTGTTGAAGGAGAAAAGGTTTTGAAGAAAGTAAATACAACCTCTGTTGCTACACAAGTTGTACAGAAACCATTGTCTACTCAAATGCAAACGATTTTTGGGAAACCATCAATTCATGAACAAACTCTGGAGATTGGAGAGGCTGAAGGTAATTTTCTACAAAGCAGAGCTCTAATGGGTAAGCAATGTCGAGATAAATCTGGTTTGGGCTCCCATAGAGAAAGTAGAATGAATACCAGTCCTCAAGATCCTTCATCACTGGCTGTTCCAGGTCTTGGTGTTACATAGGAGAGTTTAGATAGACTGGAATCAGTGTAGTTGATTCATCAGAAGAGTTTACAGAAGGATTTTCTTCTGTACTTCATGGCTGATGGGACTGTGTATAAAATTGGTGAGTATGATCTTGATTTAAAGCTATGGGAAGAATTGGAATATGTTCTGTATATTTTTAAAGTGAAGAATCAAAGGACTCAACGAGCTGCAAATGTGTTAAGAAAGAAGATGCTGCATAATTTGGCAGTTAGAGGTATAAAATACAATAGTCAGTATGTCCCAAAATACAGAGATTATCATGGGAATATTGTTGAGATGAAGAAAGATAGTGTTAAGCTGAAGACAGATTTGGGTATAACAGTTCTTGATTTTAATTCAAAGTCAGAGAAAGTACAATTCATCAGACTGGGTAATGAAATGAGGAGAAATAAAATCTATTCTCTGAGATCTGCTATCTACCAAACTGGTGAAGATGATCCTAAGCTGAAAGAGATCAAGGAAGTTATGCAGGTAGAACTTGAAAATGCAGAAAGAAGATTGCTTATAGACTATCTCAGAACAACACCAGATGTTGAGGAAATTAAATGAATAATGCTCTGTAAGAATTTCTTGGTTTTTGTAAATTTTGTTTAAGTAGAAGTTTAAACTTTGATTATTTGTTAAACACTGCATTTGTCTATTTTATTTTGACATCATCAATTATTGTAAACTTGTGCATTTTTGCTAATGAACAAGTTGGGGGAGATTGTTAGATATAATTGATGTGAATAATAATCAGTATTTAAGTGTTACAGTGAAATATCATAGTTTAGCTGGAAGCAGTCAGAGTTTAATTAAACGCTGACAGATGGAAGCTCGACAAAGTTTGTTAAACTCTGTCTGGAGGAAGTGTCTACTGGTCAACAGAGTTTGAAGAATACTTGAAGATAATTATGGAAACAATATCTTTGAAGATTGGATAGTTGTCAAAGAGATTGTATTGACTACGGAGACGTGTAGCAATCGTAATTGATATCAATTGTATAGCTAATTTATAGGAGTATCAATTATCGATTGTATAGCAGCTGTATATCTTATAAATACAGTTAGGTTAACCCTAGAAGGGTATCGTGTAACGAATTATCATTCATTGTAACCTAAGCAGCTCTTTGTGATATTTTACATCACTGAGAGAGGAGTTTTTAATTCCAAACAGTTTTTTAATTGTTCGAACGTGTCTTACTTGTTATTCTCTCATACGAACTTGATTATATTTGTGTATTCGGCCTAACATTCAATTCTAATACAAACTTCTTTAATTATATCCTTTTTAGATTATAATTTTATTTCTAAAAATCACTTTTAATGCAACCTTTTATAATTATATCCTTTTTAGATTATACTTTTCTTTTTACAATGATATAATCTTGATCGTCTATTTTTCAAAAGATTAGATTTAACGGTTGAGATTATTTTGGTAGTACAGCGACCAAAATTGTGGATAAGATCCCTCTTACGCTTATTATATATAAGGATATAATTATAATATAATTATTTTATTTTTATTAAATAGAACCGCCCGTGATATAGTTGGAAAGGTAGAGATTTTAGTTAAGGAAAAGAGAAATAGTAACGTGTTTTGGTTGAAAAAGGTAATTGCCCGTGATATAATTGGAAACAAATAAAGATTTTAGTTAGAGTAAAGAGAAACGGTAAGTCCTCAGTTTGTAAAAAAAATAAAAAAGGGAATTTAATTAGAAAAATTGGAAAAAGTGATACGTTTTAGTTGAAAAAGTAATCAGTTAATTATCAATATTATAATATTATTATATTATTTTTATTAAATAGAATCGTCCGTGATATAATTGGGAAAAAGAGATTTTAGGTAGAGAAAAGGGAAAGGGTAACGTGTTTTGACTGAAAAAGGTAATTGTTCGTGATATAATTGGAAAAAAAATAGATTTTAGTTAGAGAAAAGAGAAAAGGTAAGTCCTCAGTTTGTAAAAAAAATAAAAAAAAAAGAATTTAATTAGAAAAGATGGAAAAAATGATACGTTTTAGTTGAAAAGGTAATCAGTTAATTATCAATATTATAATATTATTATTTTATTTTTATTAAATAGAACCGCCCGTGATATAATTGGAAAAAAAGAGATTTTAGTTAGAGAAAAAAGAAAAGGTAACATGTTTTTGAAAAAGGTAATTAATTAGTTAATAGTAATTATAATATAATTATGTTATTTTATTAAACAAAATTGTTCGTAAGTTTTTAAAAAGGAGAAATTTTAGTTAGATAAAATATAAAAGATATTGTACTTTACTTGAAAAAAGAAATTATTTCGTTTTGAAAAATAGAAAAGGTAATATGTTTAACCTGAAAAAGAAAATTGATTAGTTGTTAGGATTGATTTTATTTGTAATTAAGTAAGGGTAAATTAGTAAAATCAGCAGGTACCGTACCGACCAACCAAATTTTTAATGTTTCGGCTTTTATATAATACTAGATTATAGCTCGTGCTACGCACGAGATTGCCACTCAACCATTTATGGTGGCCATTATGGTGGAGAGAAGACAGCAGCTCGAGTGCTTCAGGCAAGTAAGTTTCTACTGGCCTACCTTGTTTAAGGATGCTCATCAATTCGTGATGAGATGTGATCGCTGTCAGAGGGTTGGCAATATTTCTAGAAGGAATGACGGGTATTTTAAAAAATAATTCTATAAAAATTTAAAATATAAAAAAATCATTGATTAATTAAAAAATTAAAAAACTAAAAAAATTGTACAATTTAAATTTTAATCGTGAAAGAAATAATATCAGTGAAATAAAAGATTATCTTTTTTTATTATAACAAATACATTTAAATATGATTTCAATTAAAATATTTTATTGTATATATATGATGATATGCATTAAAGAACTTACCTCAATTGAAAGTTTAAATCAAATTTTTATTAATGAGCTTACCATATTTAAATTGATATGTAGATTTTCCATAAATAAGAATGGGTTAAATAACTACATGGATCTTTACAAATCTAAATATGGATAGCAAAACTGAAAAATGGATAGTCCATGTATCAAAATATAGTTAAAAATTTTAACCGAACCAAAATATGGATCTCGAACCTGAGGAATTTATAATACTATCTTAAAACCCGTGCGATGCACTATTTTGTTTTTTTAAATATTATATGAATTTTTCCATTAATTTGAATTAATTTTTTTAAAACATGAATTTTGAAGACTTAAATTTTTAAATGAAATGATGATCATAAATATATAAATGTTATCCGTGATATTTCTAAAAAATGAGGAATTTTAGTTAAAAATTAAAGAAAAGGTGATAGGTTTTAGTTGAAAATGGTAATTAGTTAATTATTAGTAATTATAAAATTATTATTTTATTTTATTAAATAGAATGCCCGTGATGTAATTGGAAAAAAAGAGGACTTAGTTAGAAAAATAAAAAAGGTAACATGTTTTAAGTGAAAAAGGTAATTGATTAGTTTATAGTAATTATAATTTAATTATGTTATTTTACTAAATAAAATTGCTCGTAATATTTTAAGAAAAAGAGAAATTAATGTTGCCCGTGATATTTCTAGAAAAAGAGGAATTTTAGTTAGAAAATATAGAAAAGATGATACATTTTAGCTGAAAAAGGTAATCAATTAATTATTAGTATTATAATATTATTATTTTATTTTATTAAACAGAACTGTCGTGATATAATTGGAAAAAGAGAGATTTTAGTTTGAGAAAATAGAAAAGGTAACATGAAAATTAAAAAGGTGACATGCTTCAGGTGAAAAAGGTAATTGATTAGTTTATAGTAATTATAATATAATTGTTATTTTACTAAATTAAATTGTTCATAGTGCTTTTAGAAAATAAGAAATTACTGTTATCCGTGATATTTCTAGAAAAACGGAATTTATTTAATAAAATAAAAAAATGATCCACTTAATCTTAAAAGGCAATCGGTTAATTATTAGCATTATAATATTATTATTTTATTTTTATTAAATAGAATCGTCCCTGATATAATTAGAAAAAGAGAGGTTTATTTAGAGAAAACATAAAAGGTAATGTGTTTTGGTTGAAAAGGGTAACCCGTGATATAATTGGGAAAACAGATATTTTAGTTAGAGAAAAGAGAAACGATAACGTATTTTGACTGAAAAAGTTTATTGATTAGTTAATAGTAATTATAATATACTTTCTAATTAGAGAAAATATAAAAGATATTATATTTTATCTGAAAATGAAATTACTTAGTTACTGAAAAATTGAAAAGGTAATATGTTGAACCTGAAAAAGAAAATTGATTAATAAAAGAGAAATTTCAGTTAGATAAAATATAAAAGATATATATTGATTAGTTAATAAGATGGATTTTATATGTAATTAAGCAAGGATAATAAGTAAAATCAACAGGTACCGTACTGACCAACCAAACTTTTAATATTTCGACTTTTTTATATTTTACCTGAAAAGAAAATTACTTAGTTATTAAAAAATAGGAAAGGTAATATGTTTAATCTGAAAAAGGAAATTGATTAGTAAAAGAGAAATTCTAGTTAGATAAAATATAAAAGATATAAATAAAGGACATTATTTAGTTATTGAAAAATTTAAAGGGCAAGATATTTAACCTGAAAAAGGAAATTGATTAGTAAGGGAGAAATTTTGTTAGATAAAATATAAAATATATAAATTGATTAGTTAGTAGGATAGATTTTGTTAGATATTGATTCAAGTGATGATCAGGATCTGGGCATTACTGATCAGATACTGATGCTGACGTCATCAGTAACACATCGTCAGTATTTGAGTAGATCAGGATTACAAGCAGATTTACTTTAGTCCAGAGATTATGAGAAGATTGATTTGTCGGTTCCTGAATTATAGGAATGCAGCTATCATTCAAGATATGTATTAAGAGTCATATGTAATTGATTTGATATATCTTGTAATTGATAGAGCAGCTGTGTACACTATATAAACACAGTTTAGGTTTTACATGATTGTAATCGAATACACGAGTTATTCTGTAACCTAGCAGCTCTTAAGAACATAAGAATTTCTTAAGAGAGTTTTGTAACAGTTTTATATCAGAATTAATAAAGCTGTTATTGATTCATACTTGTGTTATTTCTGTTTAAGTCGAAAATCTTATACAATTGTATTCAACCCCCCTTCTACAATTGTTATTTACTGGGCAACAATTGGTATCAGAGCTAACTGATTAATATTAATCAGAAACGATCTTAAGATGTCGACAATCAAAATTCCAATTCTCAAGAAAACTGAGTATCCAACATGGAAGGTGAAAATGCTGATGTATCTGGAAGCAACTGATCCGGACTATCTTGATAGGATCAATGATGGACCATTTCTTCCAACAAGATTAGTTGCAAGAACAGAGACTATTGCTGAACACTATGTCATTAAGGCAAAGAGTGTGTGGACAACAGAGGAAAAGGCTCAAGTACTCAAAGATGCAAAGGTAAAAAGTATTTTGCATAACAGTCTTGATAATGTCATGTCAAACAGGGTAATAGCATGCAAGACTGCAAAGGAAATTTGGGATACTTTGGAAACTCAATGCCAAGGTACTGAATCTATCAAAAGAAACAGAAGGGCTCTGTTGATTCAGGAGTATGAGCAGTTCGATGCTAAATCTGATGAAAGCCTTACTGATATGTATGATAGATTTTTGACATTACTGAACAATCTATCACTAGTTGGCAAAGAGTATGATCCAGAGGACTCAAACACCAAGTTTCTCAGAGCTCTAACTGAGGAGTGAGATACTCAAGCTTCAATCATAAGGCATCAATATGATTTGAAGATGCTGTCTCTTGATGAAGTTTATGGGATGCTTAGAACCCATGATCTTGAGGTTCAACAAAGAAAGAATAAGAAGAATGCCAAGACAAAATCTGTTGCTTTGAATGTTGAATCAAAATCAAAAGGAAAAGAGGTTTCTAGCAGAAAGAGTAGAGTGGAAGAGTCAATTCCTGATGACTCATCATCAGATACTGATACTGAGTCTGATTCTGATACTGATGATGACTCTACTGATTCTGATATAATGGAAATGGTTGCTATGATAGTCAAGGGCTTCAAGAAGATGAAGTTCAGAAAGGCTAGGAAGCAAGGGAAATTTCAGAAGAGAACCTTCAATGCTGACAAAGACAGGTACAAGAAGAAAGAAGAGAAAAGCAGCAAATTTGACAAGTCAAAAATCAGATGTTATAACTGTGATGGAATGGGTCACTTTGCAACTGAGTGCAAGAAGACCAAAACCAAAACTCTCATTTCTTCAAGCAAGGATTGGATGGACTCATCATCTGACTCTGAAGAAGAGAAAGTGAATTATGCTTTGATGGCTAAAACTGATGAGACTTCTGCTGGTGAAAATAAGCTATCTGAAATTTTGTTTGATTTTGATACTAATAATGTTTCTGAGCTAAGATCTTTTTTAAAATCTCTGCATATTAGTTTTAGGAGTCAATCTCTTGAAAATACTAGAATAAAATCTGAAATGGCAGAGGTTGTTAAGAGAAATGATCATTTGGAAGCTGAGTTAATTTTCTTGCAGGAAGTTCAAGCAGAATGTGATAATGCTAAACACATGAAACTTGAAACAGAGTTTAAATGTAATGAACTTGAAATGCAACTTAAAGAGGCAAATGAAAAACTCAGAACCTGGACATATTCTGGAACAAAAACTCATGAAATTACTACTGATAAAAACTGGAAAGAGTGTCTAGGTTATAAGCCAGAGAATGAGAAAAAGGACAAAGAAAAGATTGTTTCATCTAATCCAGGAAGAGTTATAGTTGATGACTCAACAAATCCAAAAACCTACAGATATGTCACAGACAGTACTAAAACCAAATTAAAACCTGTTAATTATGTGTATCCAGAAAATCCCAAATCTACTTCAGATAAGGGATCCACTTCTACACATCATTCTGAGTCTAGAACTGTCAAAAACAAGAATATAGGTCTTTTATCTAAGAAACAATTAAGGGATAGAATCTGTGAAGTAACAGATAGGAAGAAATCTCCAACTGTCAAAAGGAACAGGAATGGTAAAGTTGGAATAAACAAGGAGAATAATTATAAGTATATTCCAAATGCACCAAGGAAAGTATGCTTTAACTGTGGTAACTCTAATAATCTTGCTATTGATTGCAGGAGGAGTAAAAAGAAGGCTACTGTAGTTCCTAAGTCTGACATTAGGAATAAATCAGTATTTTATAAACCACAGAATCCTTGTTTCCATTGTGGCAGTGAATGGCATTATATTTATACATGTGAAGAATACCATAATTTGTATTATAATTATTATGAGCCTTTGCCTAAGTTCAATAAAAGTGCAAATTTTGGAAAAACAAAGAACTTGAACACTAAGCATGCATCTGTTAAGAAAAAGACTAATTCTGATGGACTCAATCCTGATGAAGGTGTTTTTACAAGAAAACCTTCTGCTGCCAAGTTGCATGAAAAGAGAACCTAACAAGTGTGGGTTCTTAAAAATTCTAACTGAGTTCTTTGTGATTCTGATTGCAGGGTAAAAAGAAAGATGTGTTAGTCATGGATAGTGGATGCTCTGTGCACATGACTGGAGACAAAACCTTGCTATCAGAATTTGAGGAGAAGGCTGGCCCAACTGTGTCTTATGGAGATGGCAACATTGGACAAACTTTGGGATATGACAGTATTGTAATTGGAAATGTCATCATTGAAAAAGTAGCTCTGGTGAAAGGACTCAAACACAATTTGTTAAGTGTTAGTCAAATCACAGACAGAGGTTATCGTGTCAATTTCAATGATACTCATTTTGAAGTTATCAGCAAATCTTCAGGGAAGGTTGCATTAACTGGTCAAAGACATGGTAACATTTATGAAGCCAATATGCACACCAATACTGATAATCCAGCTACATGCCTCATCAGCAAAGCTTCTGTAGATGAAAGTTGGAATTGGCATAAGAAGCTTTCTCATCTCAACTTCAATAATATAAATGAGTTGGTTAAGAAAGACTTGGTAAGAGGATTACCAAAGGCATTGTATACTCCTGATGGACTCTGTGATGCTTGTCAGAAGGCTAAACAGAGAAGGACATCATTCAAGAGTAAATCTGAATCCTCAATTGATGAACCATATCACATGCTTCACCTTGACTTGTTTGGACCAGTGAATATTATGTCCATCAGTAAGAAAAGGTATACTCTAGTCATTGTTGATGAATATACTAGATTTACCTGGGTTTATTTTCTGCACAGAAAAGATGAAACTGCTGAAATACTGCTGGACCATGTGAGGCTCATTGAAACTGGCACAAAATACAAAGTCAAGATCCTGAGAAGTGATAATGGGACTGAATTCAAAAATTCAGCAATGGAAGAGTTCTGCAAATATAAAGGAATAGTTCAACAATTCTCTGCTCCTGGCACACCTCAGCAAAATGGAGTAGTTGAAAGAAAGAATAGGACTCTTATTGAAGCTGGCAGAACTATGTTGGAGGAAGCTAAACTACCTACATATTTCTGGGCAGAAGCAGTCAACACAACATGCTACACTCAGAACATCACCTTAATCAACAGACATGGTGTGACTCCTTATCAGATGATTAAAGAAAAGAAGCCAAGTTTGAAGCATTTACATGTGTTTGGCTGCAAGTGCTTTGTTCTAAGACCTCATCCTGAACAGCTAGGAAAATTTGAGACTAAAGCTGATGAGGCCATCTTTATTGGCTATCCAACAACAAGAGCCTTTAAAATCTACAATCTAAGAACAAAGACATTCATGGAGTCTATTAATGTATCTTTTGATGATAAAAAGATAACAGGAATAACAGAAGACTCTCATGATAGTTTGATCTTTGCAAATGAAGCTACCAAGAATTCTGATGAAGTCATGTCAGATACTGATACTCTGTCAGATCCTGACGACCGATCAATTCCTGATCGAACACCAGATACTGATAATGACTCAAATAATGCAAATGTTGAGGGAGAGCAAGAGCAAGACATCACCAGTACTGATACAACTCAAACATCAAGTAGAGACTCATCAGAAACGGATTCAAGTGACAATCCTGACAGTATATCAGGAAGAGATAACACTATCTCAGGGGGAGCTTCTAGCAATTCTAGTTCTTTTGAAGATAACACCAATCCAGGGGGAGCATCCAGTTCAAGAAATGACTTACCATCAGCAAGGAAATGGACTAAAAGTCATACTCCTGATTTAATTATTGGGAATCCTGAAGCAGGTGTTAAGACAAGAAGTGCAACTCAGAATGAATGTTTATATAATAACTTTCTGTCAAAGGAGGAGCCTAAGAAAGTTGAAGATGCACTTAAGGATGCTGATTGGGTAACAGCTATGCAAGAAGAACTGAATGAGTTTGAAAGAAATGAAGTCTGGAAACTAGTACCAAGGCCAAAGGGTAGGTCTATTGTGGGTACAAAGTGGGTATTCAGAAACAAGACAGATTCAGATGGCACAATTGTGAGGAATAAAGCAAGGCTAGTATCAAAGGGGTATTCTCAACAGGAAGGAATAGATTATGATGAAACATTTTCTCCTGTTGCAAGACTAGAGGCCATCAGAATTTTTCTGGCATATGCAGCCCACAAGAAGTTCAAAGTATTCCAGATGGATGTGAAAAGTGCATTCCTCAATGGAGAATTGGAAGAGGAGGTATATGTTGAGCAACCTCCTGGCTTCATTGATCCCAAATATCCAGATCATGTCTATAGACTGGATAAAGCACTTTATGGACTAAAGCAAGCTCCAAGAGCCTGGTATGAAACTCTGGCTCAATTCTTACTGGAAAGTGGATTCAATAGAGGTACAATTGATAAAACCTTGTTTTATTTGAATCATGGTAAGGATTTGCTGTTAGTTCAAATATATGTTGATGATATCATTTTTGGGTCAACTAACTCTAAGCTGTGTGAGAAGTTTTCGAAGCTAATGCAGTCTAGATATCAAATGAGCATGATGGGAGAAATGAGCTATTTCTTAGGTTTGCAAGTTAAACAGACTGATGATGGGATTTTTATCAATCAGTCAAAGTATACAAAGAATTTGTTGAAAAGGTTTAACATGCAAGATAGCTCTACAGCTTCAACTCCTATAGCTACAGCTACAAAGCTTGATACTGATCAAGGAACAGAGGTAGATGTAACCAACTATAGAGGGATGATTGGCTCACTCTTATATCTAACTGCTAGCAGACCAGATATCATGTATGCAACCTGTCTATGTGCAAGATTTCAAGTAAATCCCAAGGAACCACATCTCATTGCAGTGAAAAGGATCTTCAGATATCTTAAGGGCACTTCTTCCCTCGGCCTTTGGTATGCTAGAGAATCAGACTTTAGTTTATGTGGTTACTCAGATGCTGATTTTGCAGGATGCAAAATAGACAGGAAAAGTACTTCAGGCAGTTATCAGTTTCTTGGTGGAAGACTAGTTTCTTGGTTTAGTAAAAAGCAAAAGTCAATCTCTACATCAACTGCAGAAGCTGAGTACATTGCTGCTGGAAGCTGTTGTGCTCAGATCATGTGGATGAGAAATCAGCTATTGGACTATGGTTTGTCATTTTCAAAAATACCTATTTATTGTGATAACCAAAGTGCTATTGCCATGACAGGAAATCCAGTTCAACATTTTCTTACTAAGCACATCAGTATTAGGTATCACTTCATAAGAGAACAAGTACTGGAAGGGACGATTGAACTTCATTTTGTTTTACTGATCAACAGTTAGCTGATATTTTCACCAAGCCACTACCTGAGATTACTTTTACAAAGTTGGTGAACGAACTTGGAATGGTAAACTATGGGAGTTCTTGAGAAAAAGAAGTCATCAGATACTGACGACTTGCAAATACTGATGAAAAGTCAATCCTGACAGTGGTCAACGTCGAATCCTGATGCGACGGTTCGATTATCAGTATTATGTTCAGAATCTAACTGTCTTCGTTTTACTTCAATTTCCTGATTCAAACTATGATTAATGTTATTGAACTCCTGATAATGTGATCACTTTAATTAGTCCTCATATTTATTTCTCAGATTATATCTCAGTTCATAACATGATAAATCAGGAAAACATTGAATAGAATAGAGAAACTGAATTTTTCATTTATAATAAGAAAGAGATTACATGCAAAAAATCACATATTTTTTCTCTATCTACTAATCTATTCAACATGAAAAGAAAAAGTGCAGTCCAAACCACTCCATTGTTAGTAGCCATCCCAGATCCCATCTTTGCCACTTTGTATGGATGGAAGTTGAAAGGGATAAGGTTATTTTTGCTGACATATTCATTAACAATGGTTGGGAGTGTTGGATGAGGATGCTTTAGAGGAAAGCCAATCCAATGTTTCTTGTAGAGCAGCATCGATATCGATTACTCTTGCAGGTTTTTCCTTCTCAATCTCGTCAAGACAAGCATCCATCTGAAGCCACAATGTCTCGAGCTGCCTTTCCTGGTCAAACGCTTCAAACTCTTCATGAGTATAGCTAAAGATGTCTCTTTTCTCTACGAGATGGAGATTCTTTTCTTTGATGGTAAGGTTCGACATTGTTGTAAAATTTTGCTGTGAAGGGTTTTTCTTCTTTTTTTTTCAGGAGAGAATGAAGGGTTAAAGAAATAATGGACAAAGTTGAAGATATTAAATAGAGATGAGCAAGTAACGAGGACTGGAAACGATTCGAATTCTGGTTTCTTAGTACCAAAATAATACGAGCGCGTGTGTTTCACTCAAACAATACATATAGTTACATATAGTAAGTCGTGACGCGTGCACTAATTACCACTCTCTCACGTAATTTGGTCCATTACTCAAGTATGCACGAATAGATTACTGACACCTGTTTTTGAGAAATCATTAGTATTGTCTAAATATCAATTTAGTTTTCAAATTGATTTATTATTCTCAAAACTATCAGTAAAACATCATCTCTCTATCTCTGCTCTCTCAAACCCTAAATTCAAAATTAGCACAACTCTCGTGTTTGCAATTTCAATGGAGAAATCATCTTTCATTAACAGCAAGGTCATAATCAATGGAGTTACTTTTAACACAAATAACTTCACTGCAGTTCTAGATCATCAGGACTTGCCCAATGATTTCCACATTATACAGGACTTTTTGGCCTCAAGCCCAATAAATTATGCTCTAACCCAACCTGCCAAGATATCTTTTCAGTCTGTAATGCAGGTTTGGAACACAAGTGTCTTTGGGAAAGGACTTCCATCAGAAAAGCCTCAAATGAGCTTTGAGTATAATAATGTTACGTACTATGTGACTCCTGAGATTGTCGCTGAAGCTCTACACTTACCATCAATTATTGGTAAGCCGATATTCAAAGTTCCTGATTCAAGACTCCTTGAGTATGTTGTAAGTTTGGGTTACAATGGAGCGCCAAAGAAGTTTGGAGAGCTCTACAGAACAAAGCTTAAGAAGGAATGGAATTTCTTCTTTGACACTATCAGCAGATGTTTCTTGAATAAAGTGTCAAATTTTGATGCTTTACCCACAGGTTCAGCCAAAATTGGGTATTCTCTAATTCATGATCTCTCATTTGATTTTGGGTCTTTTATACTAAAGGCATTAAGTGAAAGAAAAGCAGATAAATGTGGTTATGTTTGCTTTCTTAGATTTTTTCAATTAATATTCTCTCACTTATGTCCTGATGTTGTTTTTGAGAATGATACAATTTTGCCAATATGTAAAATCTCAGAAAACAATATAAAGAGTCTAATCAATTCTAATAAAGCAAATAGGTTTGATGGAACTCCATACATTCCTGATGAAGTATGGTCTCTTTTAAGACAGAGAATGCCTATTCAATATGGCCCAGCAACTGGTGCTATGGGACATGACCTTACACATCCTATTCCTGACACAAGCACACAACCTAAACACTCTTCTAAACAGTCAACCACCTCTGGTGTCTCACAATAAGGCATCAGTTGTAAAATCAAAGAAATTAGCTAGATCTGATGTGTCTGAGAGGCAATCAGGATCAAAGGATTTCTCCACTCCAACTCACTCTCAAATGAGGTTACAAGGGGGTGAACAAGGGGTCCTGGTTGCTACTGGTCTGAATAGAGAAACAGGAGTAAAAAGGAAAGTTAGTCAGAGAGTTGATTCTGATTCTGATTCTGATGATGACACAATGCCTATATCAGTTTTGATGAAGAAAAAGGAGATTGATGATGTTGATACTAAAGAAGTGGATGTCTCTAAGAAGCCAAAGAAAAGAAGAAGATTAATCAACAAAGGCAAATTTGTTGTTCCTACAGAATTACAGAATCTTACTGATGCTATGGAGAGCAATCCTGATGTATCTACTAATCAAGATGGGTCATCAGTTCCTGACACTACTGTCAATCCTGACATCTCCACTCCTGATAATTCACTTGTGAAGACTGTTGAGATCTCGGATTCTCCAGCACCTATATCTCCAAAGAGAAGAATTATTGAGATGTCTGTTGATCAAGTAAATGTTATTGCTGCTCAGTTTGGTTTCAAAACCTTCACCACTTGAAAAGAAAAATGCTGAAGCAAATGTCTTTCATAGACAGAAGAAATAGAGGACTACTATGTCACCTCTGAAAGGATCAAGCCCACAAGAACCTGAACTTCAAAGGAGTTCAGCAGCTATTACAGATCCAGTCACACAAGAACCACCTACTCAAAGTGTGGGTGCAGACATTTCTGAAGGAATAGTCCCACAAAACCACTTTCTCAAAGGGAAGGTGAAGACAAGAATATTCCTGCCCCACAAGAACCATCTTCTCAAAGTGAAGATGATGGCAAAGTCACATCAGCAGGGGAGTTTCCTGACAATGCTCAAGGGGCTTCTGAAATTGAATTTGAACTAGCTAAAAGTCTGGCAGATAAAGCTGCTCATGATTTGCACATTGCTGAATGTGAGGAAGTGATCGCTGACACTGCATTTGAGGGAAGCACACAAGAACCTTTGACTCAAAGTGTTAAAGCAGCTTCAAAACCTCAAAGTACACAAAAACCATTGGTAGACAATACTAATGTAAGTCATACTACAGCTGCAGCTGTCAATCTTGATGCCAATACTACTGATCCAAGTATTCCTCTTCTTGTTGAGCCTATTTCTTCAAGGCCAATGGATTTGATTCCTCCTGTATCAGGTGACACTTCTCTCTCTACTTCCTTTATTACTGATAGTATGATTACAGATAGACCTGATATAAGGGATACCTCTATTTGTATGACTTCAGACCACTCTTCTCAGCCACCTCGTATTTCTTCACATTTAATGAGTCAGAGCCTTTTTTGTGAGAATGAGAGTGAACATTTAGAGAAAAAGAAGAGTGATGAGAGGCAGTCTCCTGACTGGCAAAAGGAGAGGTAGAACAGAGTGAGAAGTTGTTAACTTCTAGTGAGGTAGTAGTTACTATTGACAGTAACTTAGGTAACACTGTGAGAAGTGATGAGATCACTTTAAAAGAAATGAGAGATTTAGGAAATGTTACTATTCTGTCTGCAGGTCATCAGGATTCACCAGCTGCATCTACTGGTGAATTGAAATTGAAAGGTGTTATGCATCCTGATGAGAATGTTGATGATAAGATTCCGACTAATAAATCTGGTTCAAATTCAGATGATGATCCTGATGATGCTGATTATGTTGAAGCACTTTATGTTCAGGCTGCTGTAAGAGCGAGTCTACGTTCTGGTACTCAGGCTCAGGCTTCTTCAAGCAAGTATCCAGAATCTTGCAGTAACAAAGGTGAATACAACAATATTACTCCTGATCATATTCAAGCTCTAAGAAGGTATGAATGGGATACTGAATGGGATAAGCCTACTGCTTCTATAAACTTTCCCAATGCTCTCTTTCATTCCACGCATATAGCTTCCAAGTTGTCCAATTCTGATCTCAAGGATCATCTAAAGACTACTACTATCTTGACAAAGGGACTGAAAGATGAGATTGCTTCTGTAAAGAAGAATAATGATCAGTTTCATGCTCGTTTTCTTAAGGATCATTCTGAAGTTGCATCTGCTTCGCAGCTTAAATGTTTAACTGCTGATGTTAATACAAGGATGAACTCTGTAGAAACTAAAGTTGATACTTTGTCTTCTAAGGTCAATAATATTGAAGAAACTCTCAAACTAATCTTATCTTTCTTTCTTGATGAGGATTCTGATGTCAAAAAGGGGGAGATGATAGTCAAAACAAAATGCTCACCTAATCTAGTTGTACAAAAGGATGATGATATTTCTGGAAATGATGGTGGTGCTAAGTCACATAAAGTTGAAACCTCTGATGCTGCTTTAGTAACAAAGAAAAGTCAATCTAATACTCAAACTAGGCAGTCAACTCATGTTTCTAGATCTGGTAAGAAGACAGTGACAACAATGGTACAATCTCAGAGTTTGACAGAAGAACAGTTCGTGACACCTGGTCAAACTCTGTCAACCATTCCTGAGAATGATGTGTATGTGGAACAGGATGAAGATGCTGCTAATCTGTTTCATGAACTTAACACAGGGGATGGTCGTGTTCTTAAATTGTTTCATAAAGACAAAAGAGTTCAACAGTATCATGCTGAGAAGGCGCTTATCTTAACTACTGGAGAGAATCCAAACATGACTACTGATGAGTTCTTAGAAGAACAGAACAGGATTCTCGAAGAGATTGCAAGACAAAATGAAGCTCTTGCTGCTAGAAGAGGAAGAGGCAGAGGAGGAAGATACAGAGGTAGAGGAAGAATACCTGCTCAAACAAGTACAAGGCAAACAAGATCTAGTGGAATCAAGTTAAAAGATGTTTCTGAGAATGAAAAGAAGAAAACTTCACTATCTCTTGTACTGACTCCGAATAACATATTCAATGCTCCTGAAGAAATTGAAGAGGAGATATTGCCTTTAAAAAGAAAGAGCAAGGTTGTTGTTCAATCTACTATATCTAATGAGAAGTCAGTTTTTGGTTCAATTCCTGATGTTGTTTCTGATTCTGGAGAAACTGAAATTTTAAAAGAACTTAAGATTATGATTCTTAAGATTGTGGTTGAATTTCACAATATGGAAGTTATTGAAGATACACTGAAGTATGAGCAAGAAAATTTTAGAAGATTTGAAAGAGAAAGTGAAATCAGAGCTAAAGCAAGAGAAGTAGAAAGGATAGCAACCAGAGATTACTTGAAAAATGTTCATAAATCTAACAGGAAGTTATGGTATGCTAAAAGTAAATCTGTTCCTGAACATCAGCAGTATTATCCAACAGATGAGAAGAAGAAGAGCAAGAAAAAGGAGAAGAGTGAGTGTGATTATAGGAAACCAATTGTTTTCAAGTCTACAGGACTGATAACAGAGTCTTCTTTGATTAATGAATCTTTATTGATTGTTAAATCAAAGTCTACTACATTTGTTGCTGAAAATCCACCAAAGTGGGTAAGTATGCAATCTGGTTTGAAGGGATTGGAACCTGGAACAAGGGGAGGTATTGGGTATAATAATGCACAGGTTGTTTTTATTGTACAAACTGATCAATATGCTATAGTTGACAAGATTGGTGATGAGTTAACTGTTAATCATCTCTGGAAACTTGAAGCTGTTGCTATCATTGCTGATTGTCATGCTGGTGCTAAGAAGGTAGAAAAGATGTTGTACTTCATGAAAGACAGAAGTGTAAAGAAGATTGCTATTCATGAGTTGTTGTGCAAATCTGCAAAAGAACTGAAATATGTTCTGTATCTGCTCAGATGTAAAAGCATCAATGTTAAAGAAAGAGAAGTCTATTACAATTGGTCTGTTATGATTTACAGGACAATCAGACAGAGATTTATGGATGGAGGAACGAGGTATGATGGCAATTATACTCCTATGTACTTAAATTTAAGAGGCATAGAGGTTGAAATGAAGAAAGGTACTGCTGTTAGAGAAGAGTATCTAGGCATGGAACAACTGTCTCTTAATCCAGATGGGAAGGAGATTGCTTATGTGTTGCTAGGTGATTTAGATCTTCCAAGAAGCTCAATTCAGAATCTCAGGGCAGCTATCTATCAGATTAATGAGGAAGATGAAGGACTCAAAAATCTGAAAAAGAAACTGATTCAAATTCTTGAAAGCAAGGAAGAAGAATTGATATCTGACTTCTTGAAGATGAATCTGTTTTATCAAAGAATGTCTGAAACTGTTCCTGATGAATTTTAGAAGGTATTTTGTTTTGAGTTTTTGACATCTTTGAATCAAGGAATTTGTGCTTTATTTCACAAAGAACAAATTGGGGGAGATTGTTAGATATTGATTCAAGTGATGATCAGGATCTGGGCATTACTGATCAGATACTGATGCTGACATCATCAGTAACACATCGTCAGTATTTGAGTAGATCAGGATTACAAGCAGATTTACTTTAGTCCAGAGATTATGGGAAGATTGATTTGTCGGTTCCTGAATTATAGGAATGCAGCTATCATTCAAGATATGTATTAAGAGTCGTATGTAATTGATTTGATATATCTTGTAATTGATAGAGCAGCTGTGTACACTATATAAACACAGTTTAGGTTTTACATGATTGTAATCGAATACACGAGTTATTCTGTAACCTAGCAGCTCTTAAGAACATAAGAATTTCTTAAGAGAGTTTTGTAACAGTTTTATATCAGAATTAATAAAGCTGTTATTGATTCATACTTGTGTTATTTCTGTTTAAGTCGAAAATCTTATACCATTGTATTCAACCCCCCTTCTACAATTGTTATTTACTGGGCAACAGATTTTATCTGTAATTAAGTAAGGGTAAATAAGTAAATCAACAGGTACCAACCAACCAACCAAACTTTTAATGTTTCGACTTTTATATAATAGTATAGATAATTATAACTTGTCCAGATCTAACTCGTGAAAAGCAATACGTTTAATTTTCTCTTGACCAACTTGCAATTAGTGTAATGATATTTGCTTGATTGCAAGATTAACCAAGGTCATCATGGACTCTAATATTCTACTCTAGCGGTCTTGCCACATATGCCCACAGCTGGCTATTATAAAATCATTATTTTATTTTATTAAATAGAATCGTCCGTGATATAATTGGAAAAAGAGGGATCTTAGTTAAGATAATAATATTAGAAAGGTAACATGTTTTAGGTAAAAAAAAAAAGGTAATTGATTAATTTATAGTAATTATAATTTGATTATGTTATTTAACTAAATAAAATTGTTTATAGCGTTTTTAGAAAAGGAGAAATTAAAGTTGCCCGTGATATTTCTAGAAAAAGAAGGATTTTAGTTAGAAAATATAGAAAAAATAATACGTTTTAAATGAAAAAGGTACATGTAGAGTTTTTAAAAAAGGAGAAATTATAGTTAGATGAAATATAAAAGATATTGTGTTTTACCTTAAAAGGAAAATTAATTAGTTATTGAAAAAGAGAAAATGTAATGTGGTTAACCTGAAAAAGAAAATTGATTAGTTATTAGAATGAATTTTATATGTAATTAGGTAAGGGTAATTAGGTAAAATCAATAGGTACCGTATCGATCGACCAAACTTTTAATATTTTGGTTATTATAATATAGTATAGATTTAAGTAAGGATAATTAAGTAAAAAAATCAAGTTTGAAAATGATATATTTCAATTAAAAATATAAAAAAATATTACCTTTTAGTTGGAAAAAGGAAATTAGTTAGCTATTAGTAAATATAATATTGTTAGTTTATTTCATGAATTAGAACGACTATATTTTTGTAAAGAAAAGATTTTAATTATAAAAGTTAGAAAAGGTAATAGCTAAAAAAGGTAATTGGTTAGTTATTATTTAGGAGAAAATGAGATATTTTAGTTAGAATAGGTAGAAAAGATATTACCTTTTAGCTAGAAAAAATAAGAGAGAATTACCAAAATGCCTATTTTTCACAAGTTTTTGCCCAAAATACTGATTTTGAAAAAAATGGTCCGAAATACCGACGGGATACGGAGAATCGTCCTCCGTGTTAGCATAATACGGAACACCGTGTTCCGTATTATGCATGATACGGAACACCATCTTCCGTGTTAGCATAATACGGAACACCGTGTTCCGTATCCGTGCATGATACGGAACATGGTGTTCCGCAACACTCCATGATACGGAACACGGTGTTCCGCAACACCCCATGATACGGAACACGGTCTTCCGCAACACCCCTCATATCACGGTAGACGGTGTAGCGTTTTCAGTCAGTAAAAAGGGCCAGCATGGCTCCCATATGAATATTTTGGACCATCGCCCAAAAAATAATCGGTTAGTTATTAGTAATTATAATATTATTAATTTATTTCATTAATTAAAACGATCATATTTTTAGAAAGAAGAGATTATAGTTAGAAAAGGTAAAGGTAGAAAAGGTAATAGCTAAAAAAGATAATTGGTTAGTTATTACTCAGAAGAAAATGAGGTATTTTAGTTAGAAAATATAGAAAAGATATTACCTTTTAGCTAGAAAAGGTAATCAGTTAGTTATTAGTAATTATATTTGTTTATACAAAAAAAAGGCTGGTCTTTTTTTTTAAGATTTGTTTTAAATTAAAAAGGTAACGTGTTTTAATTCGAAAGGAAATATTAATGATCGATTTTTAGGTATTTATAAAAGGTAATATATTCAACTAAAACTAAATGTGAAAAAGGCAATCGACTAATTACCTTTATTTTATTATGTTAATGTGAAAAGGACAATCGACTAATTACCATTAATTATATTATGTTATTATTTATTTTAGGAGTTATATTATTCTTGAAAATTATGATGTGATATTTTCGGGTATATATTAATGATTGTAAGATTTGTTTTAAATTAAAATGGTAACATGTTTTAATTCGAAAGGAAATATTAATGATTGATTGATGTTTTTAGGCATTTATAAAAGATAATATCTTCAGCTAAAATTAAATGTGAAAAGGCAATCGACTATTTATCATTAATTTTATTATGTTAATGTGAAAAGGCAATCGACTAATTACCATTAATTTTATTATGTTAATCAACTAATTACCGTTAATTATATTATGTTATTATTTATTTTAGGTGTTATATTTTTCTTGAAAATTATGGTGTGATATTTTCGGGTATATATTTTTAGATGTTTATAAAAGGTAATATCTTCGACTAAAAGTAAATGTGGAAAAGGTAATCTACTAATTACCATTAATTATATTATGTTATTATTTATTTTAGGTGTATTTATTTTTCTTTATAATGAAGGGTAAATAAGTAAATTCACAAAGTACCAAAAAATTTGTACCAAAAAACAGGTACCAAAAAACATGTACAAAAAAACGGGTACAAAAACTTTTAATGTTTCAGCTTTTATATAATAGTATAGATTACATAACATGTTATCAATATTTTATATAATAATTTCATCTAAATTCAATATATTTATTTTTTATTATTATAATTCTTTTTAAAAAAAATTAATGATAAATTTACCAAACAAACAAACAAACTAAAATTCCAGTCAAACGAAAAAACTTAAAATTTATAATAATACTTATGTATGTAAGGATATATTTTTATTTCGATTAAGAATGGATGTTTTGCGATACAACAATGGATATATTATTTGTATATATACAAATAATGTGTATTTTTTCTATCTTGTAAAAATAAATCTTCACGTACATTTGTTAATATTACCCATCTATAGGTTTTAAGATCATCCACGTGAACGGTTCATCTTTACCTATTTTTTGTGTTCTTAAAGATCTATTTTCTATGTATTTAAAGACCATTCCCGTATTTTAAGAATATTCACGTGAGCGGTTCATCTTTGTCTCATTTTCATGCCCTTAACTTATCTTTACAATATGTTTGAGACTATTTACCTAAAAGACTTCTTCTATTTTGCATGTTTTAGAGCATTCACCAAACTGACACATACATATGATATGAAAGTTAAATTATTTAATGAAAATTTTAAATGAAATTCTTTTAAAAAGTGTGTTTTGACATCTTCTTAGTAGTTTGAACAATATATTTACAATTTAAATTATTAAAAGAATTAAATCAATAAATCAAAAAATATGATAAATACTCGGGGACATTTTTATTCAAAAACAATTTATGGTGAAGGGATGAGAAAAGGTTGCACAAGTATCTATGTACGCTCTATGCTCCTGTTGCTGGTATAACGTTTTCTAAGAAAAAATATCAAACTTATTCTTAAAAGTATTAGTATATGATAGTATAAATAAATTATATGAATAAGCATGAAGTTAACAGCCTTGTATGTTAACCTTAACCTACATTTTGAAACAATCAAATTTATATACTTTTTGGTGCTTTCTAATTTTCAAGTTTTTAATGGGACTCTACTATTCTTGCCACAAGTAAATTTAAATTTTTATCTATCATGATTCATGCATAGATATCTAAATTTGAAATATATTATATGTACTTATCATTTTATCATTTTATGAAATCTATTTGAAACCATCAACACAAAATTGATCAAACAATTCAACCAAGCAGTTCACTAGAAAAATTCAACCAAGCAGTTCAGTAGGCATCGGCTGAAGATGCTGCAACTGACGGCCTACCCAACTTTGCTGTCCAATAACACAAACAAATACCAAGCCCATTTTGAGACAATTTAAAAAGGTTTATGCATTCAGAAGTGTACCAACAAGATGACAAATAAGTGGACAAGTTATTATTGTGTTACGAAGACTCTCTTTTTTTCCCTCAACTGAACTGTGTTAGGAAGGGAAGAAGGTAAAAGTAAAATAAACACCAACTCCAACAATGGTAATAAAAATATGAAAAACTAAAATAAATATGAGCTCCCATTGTAATTTGTGAGAAGTATGTGATGTACAATTTAAGAGCACTAAATTTAGGCTGTTATGTGTAATTTAATCTGGTTGTCTAAATCTCTGGAGTCCAACTTTGTAGCCAACAGCTTTGAGGTCTTGTTGCACTTGTGCTCGAAAATCAGAATAAGAAAAGGGCTTATAACTTGGGCTCTGAATCAATGTATTATCATCTGGGAATACAAAGTAGCCCATTGATAGCCGTTCTTTGTATCTGTTTAACTTCACTCTGTGTTTCACACTCTTGTACTTGTCATCACTTATGGCCTGCTCATAATATTTGCGTTACGCACCAAGTCAGTTACTACATGTACAAGTAAATTAACATTTCTCAAGTAGTTTTGAGTTATATATTTTGGACTAAGACAAAACTAATGCATCATCACTATCTACATCAAATGCGGTGATCATTCTTTTACGGACATAAAAGCAAATTATTCTAAATTTATGTTAGATTGTTGGTCACTATTTTGGAATGAGATTTGTAATTCTTGTTTTTGTATTTTAATTTTTATGTATGATAATATCATCATCATACACATTAAGAACATGCATATCACAGCTTCTGAGCTAATTTTTCTACACGCATTAAGAACATGCATATCACAGGTTCGATGTTTGTACTCTATTAGAGGCATAGACTATGTTTCAAATTTACTGCTTGTATCTCTGATGGGACAAATGTTACATTTAAGGCAGTAGAGATTAGAAATACCTGCATCATATCACCAAGATTGACAATAAGAGTGTTGGGAACATGATGAACATGATGCCAATGACCATGTCTCATAAATTGAAGACCACCAACTAAATCTTGATTCAATACTAAAATGACTGAGCTATGAGTGTGGGCATCCATGCCCCATGATGTTCCATTGGGTTGCACCAATGCTGGATATCTGTAGACACGTAGCAAGCCCGTTGACAACGAAAGGTAAGAGGAAGAGTTTCTGGAATCATCCATCCTCCCCTGATCTAGCTTATCTGTAATTGCTTTATAAATCATTTCTGCGATCCTCGACTGGTGATCTCCATACTCTTGTATCAAATATCTATAAACACAGAGGCACGAACATATGCAATTCATTATATTGTACTATGTGACAAACTACAACTTGGTCATATGTACACGTACATTTTTGTGTTTGTATGGACTTTGTACACATTCAGAAACATACTGGCTATCAGCACATGCTGTACGGATCATATATAAATTATTTGAGAGAGATACTTTTGACTTTCTAATTTGGAGACGGGACTAAATTTCCAGGGAGTTAAAGCAATGTCTGATTGTCAAGGCATCATATAATTTCGTTTAGGTCCAAGTCTTTCTAGTCTCCTCTGGCTAATTAAGAAGGCAACCAGTTTCACATCACAATTTTTAGAACATCGATTACATTTTACGATTAGCAAAACCAGCCACACAATAATTGTGCTTATCTGTAATGCGAGCTCACGTGGCTACTTATATAAAGTTAAACTCGTATCGTCATTACCTTACAAACGAATTAAGAAGCAAACAAAAAGAACAATAAAGTAAGAGAGATCCGATAACCTCTCAATAATTATGTCTTTTAGTTAAGTGCATGAGTCTGATATAAGCTCTGGTCAATTTCTTATAACTACTATGCTAATTCACTATTACAGACTGTAATTTACAGTATTACTGTATACTTATTGTATATAGTCCCCGTTGATTGTATAAATTCACGAAACCATTTTGTTTTTGATGGTTGTTGGCCACATGTCCTTTAAATTTTCATTCCAGAATAAGACATTTACTACTTCTAGCAACTTTAGATCAAGGAGTTCAACCCCTTAGTCAGGACTCAAGCCTTATCAGGATCTTTTTGCTAAAAGATGCTTATCGATAATTTCTTGTTAATTACTTGCTATGGAAATATAACCTCTTGATTTGAACTCGGGTTTGCTGTTGCAGAGACATATGTGTTAGAAACTACCTATGCTCGTGCATCTATAAACAACGTTGGCAAGCAACTTATTTGTCAAGGGAAGGGGAAAAACAAGGCTACACTAGAAAAATAACTAGGAAATGTGTTAGTCACAGAGGCATGCCTGTATACATCTAATAACAAGCCTAATTGTTTGTAATGTTTTGCATTACTTACATGACCTCTTCACTGAGGGAACCTCTAGTTGTAGAGTTTCTGGTTGTTTTTGTACTTGTAATAGGCATCAAACCCTAGTTGTGTAACTGTACTTATAAAGTCAAGAATAATGCTTGAAAGAAGTTCCAAGGTTCATGCCTCAAGCAAGAAGATAAAGACTATTAAATAATCACAGTTGGGATTTGAAGAAATGAAGAATTTGCTTAAGTACCAATTCGAGAAGTATGTTTGTTATGTTCGAGAAGTTTAGCATTCGAGAAGTCAGAGATTCGATATCTCAAAAGACACTATTCGATATCTCTGAATACACTGTTCGATATCTCATTCGATATCTCAAAGATTCGATATGTCTAATACTCTATTCGAGAACTCAAGAAGTCAACAAGTCAAAGTGGTATTCGAGTTCTCAAAGTGTCAACAAGTCAAAGTTTTATTCGATATCTCAAGGACTCAGAAAGCTATTCGACATCTCAGGGATTCGACAAGTCAAGTGTTCTATTCGACAACTCAAGGAACCCTGGAGAAAAGAGTTATTCGAGAAGTGATTCGATATGTCAATCATACAGTATTCGAGAACTCAGAGTTGTCTAATCCTAGTTCTCGAATCAATCACTTAGCCACTTCTCGAATACATTCTTGGAGACAAACTACTGGAGAAATTGTACAAGTCAGAAACCTGCAACAAGCCAAAGCACTTTATGGACCACAATCTGTAATGTACTTTGGAAAGCCTACAAAAAAGCTTAGAGAGATGTACAAGAGACAAAGAGCTAAAGAATTGGATCTTAACAGAACTTTACAAAGTCAAATCTGTAGTCGTTTGGATGCTTACTCAAAAAGGATAGACACACTGGAAAGTAAACTTGTTTAGCTGCCTTATTTGTAGTAAGTAGGTTGTATTCATGTTCTATAAGAATACAACCTCACTTCTTTAGAGATTAAGTTTTTAAGATTTTTTCACATACATTGTAAGAGGACATCTCTCTGAGAAAAACGAAGCTGAGAATACTACCATTTGTATTCACATATTGTAGCAAATATTTATCTAATAATATATTAGATTAAAGTGATATTGTGTTTTGTGTTGTTCTTTATCCGTACCTGCACATTTGCACACACAAACACTTATCTTGCTACATAGATTCAAGAACGAGAAAAAGTTCAAGAATCCATTCACCCCCCCTCTATATTCTTTAGTCGTATTCAATACTCAACAAGTGGTATCAGAGCAGGCTGTTGATCAAAACAGAAAACGATCATGAGTTCGAATACACCAAAGACAACAGGAACGGTGAAGGTCCCTAAGTTTGACAAAGAAAATTATAACCTCTGGAAGATAAAAATGATGTTGTTCATCAAAGCTTCTCATCCTCTGTATCCTGAGATTCTCAAGAATGGTCCTTTTGTTCCACAACAAGAAATACCTGAAAAGACTGTTGGAACAACAACATATCCAAGATCTTATGTGGCCAAGGAACCATCAAAATGGACAGAATCAGAAAAGGAGATGGTTGCTCTTGATAGTCACCTAATGCTATTAATCATAGACTCAATGGATATGTCAATGTTTGCAAACATAGCATCTTGCACTTCTGCTAAAGAGATGTGGGATCATATTGAGGTTCTATGTGAAGGAACAGAGGAGGTCAAGGAAAACAAAAAACATATACTGGTCACACAGTATGAAGCTTTCATGGCACAGCCCAAGGAAAGCATCACTGATATGTTTGAGAGATTTCACAAGTTGGTTACTGAGTTGCAGATGAATGGAAAGGTTTACAGCACTAAATAACTGAATATGAAGTTTCTATTGTCTTCTCCAAACCACCTAGAGCAGAGGGTCATTTCTCTAAGGGAAAGAGATTTGAACAAAATCACATATGATGTGCTCTATGGGGTTTTAAAGACTCGTGAACTTGAGTTGCTTCAGAAAAGGGCTATTCAAGCCAACCAAGGCAGGATGGTAAACACATCATGTGCCTTGATTGTCAGCAAATCTGTACAAGACCTAGAAGCATCTACAAGTCAGCTGAGAATAGATGAGATAGTAGATGATGAAGAAACTGAAGCTGAAGTAAGTGAACTTGTTGAGGAGAAGGAAGAAGAAGAGTTCTATACTCTTGAAGAACTAAATGGCATGGAAAGCACCTCATATGCTTTCATGGCCAGAAAATTTCCAAACATCAGATTCAAGAGGAACCAACCCTTCAAACCTAAACCCCAAAACCATTCATTCAACAAGAGTAAAGCACATGTGAAGCCAAACATGAGTAAATTCAAAACTGGCTTTGTGGATAGGTCATCTGTGAGATGTTATAGATGCAATGACCTAGGGCATTTTGCTAGTGAATGCAAGAAGCCTAAAAAGAAGGATAGAGAGTTTCTAGAGCTTGAAGCTAAGTATGAGGCCTTTCTCAAAAAACAAACACCAGGCAAGGCCTACATAGTTGAAGGGAAGTGTTGGGATGATACTTACAGTGATGAAGAAGAGCAAGGATTCTGTAACTATGCCTTGATGGCCAATTCCAAGGATGACACATCTTCATCAGACTCTCAGGTACCATCTCTCACTACCATAGACATGTCTGTTTCTGAGTACAAGAATATGATTGAACAACTATCTGTTGAAATGTTTAATATTCATACTAGTATGACTGCTGCTAATGAGGAAATTGCTAAACTGTCTGCCAGAAATGAATTGTTAATCAAAAGGAATGAGGAACTTGAGCTAACTGCTATGCAAGTAGAAAACCTTAAGAAAGAAGTTGAATATCTACAGAATAAGGTTCTATGTGCTAGTCAAATTGAAAAGGCTCTTAGGGATGAAATAGCTGAAAATGAATTCAAACTGAAAACCTAACTTATCTAGTCTACTACAATCCTATCATGAGAAAATCCAAGCTAAACCCAAGGCTGCCATTGGACTTGACTATGGCACTCTTAAACAGAGGAAAGGCTATGCTATTATTGAAGATGACATAGTTGTTCAAGAGAAAGTGCCTCACATTTTGAAAAAGGCTGAGTCTCCAATTTTTAAAGAATCAACATTTGAAATTGATGAGGATGCCTTACTCATCAAGCAAATGTTGAATGATGAGGATGAGGCACAGTCCAGTGAACAACCATCATCCTCTAAGAGTGAGAGTGTCAAGCCAAAAGCCAAGAAGCCTGTAGAAAGTAGACCTAGAACTGAGAAGTTTGTTAAGTTTGTATCAGCTGGGAAAAATGAATTCGAGAAGAAAGTGGCTAAGAGGAAACATAACAGAAATGGCAAGCTAGGGATTAACAAAGATAATAACTATGCTTATATGCCTAATGCCCCTAGGAAGACTTGCCAAAATTGTTTCAGTACCAATCATTTAACTCATGCATGCAAGAAACCTCTTGGTAGTGTGCCCAAACCTTTCTATGATTGCTCTGTACCTTTAAGACATAGAGATGCTCCATTCTTTGATAAATTTGACTGTATGCCATGCAATATGAATGTTATGACTAGCTGTTTCAATCTGAGAAGGTAATTCATTGATGGTTGTATCAGTCACAATTCTCACACACACTACACAAGGTCAAAGTCTTCAAGTCCTCCTAGAGCTAGGAAGGTACCTCTGTCAACTAAGTCTGAAACCTCAGGTTCTAAGACTTCTAACAGTGACAAGAAGACTAACACCAAGAAAGTTGATAAGGATGTTGTTTATGATAAAACTGCTTCTAAGTCACATGGACCCAAACTTGTTTGGGTACCAAAGGAGAAGTAATACCTTTATGTTTGCAGGGCAAAGAAAATGAAAAGAAGGTTATGTGGATTTTGGACAGTGGATGCTCAAATCATATGACTGGTGATATGGCCCTGCTATCACAATATGAGGAGAAGGCTGTACCAATGGTTGCTTTTGGAGATGACAGCATGGGTAACACATTGGGATATAGAAAGTTGAAAGTTGGTAATGTCATCATTGAAGATGTAGCACTAGTCAAGGGACTCAAGCATAATCTGCTAAGTGTTGGTCAGTTTACTGATAGAGGTTTCAAAGTGGATTTTGACAAAGATGAATGTTTGATCACCCATAAGAAGACTGGTGATTTTGCTCTATCTGGAGTAAGAAAAGGAAGCCTATTTGTTGCTAACATGGACTCTGCAAACAAGGATAAAGTTTGTTGCTTTTATTCAAAAGCATCAAGTGAAGACTGTTGGCTGTGGCACAAGAAATTATCACACTTGAACTTCAAAACCATTAATTCTCTATTCAAAAGAGAATTAGTGAGAGGCATGCCCACACTTGAATTCTGTCAAGAAGGAGTGTGTGAGGCCTGTCAAAAAAGAAAGATGAAAAGATCAAGCCACAAGTCAAAGATAGTGACATCAATAACCAAGCCCCTGCAATTAATTCATATGGATTTGTTTGGACCTGTCAATATTATGTCACTAGGAAGAAAGAAGTATGCCTTGGTGATGGTTGATGATTTTACAAGGTATACATGGGTGGAATTTCTGGCATCAAAAGATGAGGCTCCACAAGTAATCATTGAGCACATAAAGAAAGTTGACAAGGAAGCAAAGGCCAACAATGCAAGTGTGATTGCATTGAGAAGTGATAATGGAATAGAGTTCAGAAATGTCATGCTTGAAGCATTCTACAAAGAGAATGGTATTTCTCAGCAATTTTCAGCTCCAAGGACTCCACAACAAAATGGAGTTGTTGAGAGAAAGAATAGAACTCTAATTAAAGCTGCTAGAACAATGTTTCTTGATGCAAAGATGCCTACATGTTTTTGGGCTGAGATTATGGACTTGTGTTGGAAAGAATTCCAATCATGTGTGACAACACAAGTGCAATCTCTATAGTTGCCAATCCTGTCAATCATTCTAGAACAAAGCACATTGACATCAGATATCATTTTATCAGAGAACATGCAACTAATGGAACCATTGAGTTGCATTATGCCTCTACAGATAAACAACTAGCTGACATATTCACTAAGCCATTTGATGAAGCCACCTTCACAAGGTTGGTTAGTGAAATTGGAATGCTGAATTCTTCAGATTCTGGCTAAGTGAATATATCACCTAGATTGTTGCAGCAGTAAACACTTACTTTATCTAAATTCTCAATATTTTTGGAGTAAGTGTTGGCTGAAATATGATTCATAAATATTTCAAAACTGTTGCATATGTTGAAAAATCATATTATGTCAACTTGAAATTTCTATGAAATTTTGAGAAAATCACTATTTAATTTGTTAGAATATTCTTCATAGAATATGTCTGGTGAATTTTAAAAGATAGTGAAAATTGAATTTTTATGAGTGAAAAGAACATTTCGATAAGTCAGACTTCTCGAATGATTTATTTCTTGTTAATGCTCGACTTCTCCAACAAGTCTATTCAGGACATTCTCGAGTTCTTGAATAGAGTCTTTTAGAGAAATCAAACAGAGAAATGCTTGAGTTCTCGAATAAGGTGTTTTAGTTCTCGGATCATTTGAAAAGGCTGAATTCTCGCTAAATCTTAACCGATTTTGGATTTTTATTCAGAATTTTTAAATCACTCATAAAAACATATCCTATTTAATTTAGAATTATTTCTAAGTTAGATAACTGCTAGCTGTGAGTTACCATCTGCTTGAGATATCGATTAAGCCTTTCTTGACTTATCGAATAGTTGTTTTCTACTTCTCGAATGTCTGACTTGTCGATACAAAACATATATCTAATCGACAATTCAAGTACTTCATACTTATACAATTCTATATCTATTCGATTCATTTCATTCGATTTCTCAAGCATCTAGAGTTCCAAAACCTCTGAAAACCCTAACCTCAAAAAGCTAAATTTCTTCTTCAACCTTCATTCTTTTCTCTCTTTTCTCTGTATCAATGGCAACCGTGAAATTCAACACCAACTTTATCGCCCTAACCAGTGATGTTGAGGCACCCAATGCCAATTTCAAATGTTTTGTGAAGTGGATGTCTGATTCTTACATCAAGAATGCTCTGTCAACTAACCCTACCCTGTATCTAGATCTAGACCTTCTAGAGCGATTCTGGAGCTCTGTTGTCTATGAGGCTAATGCACTTCAGGATGCCACTCTCACCTATACCATTTATTGCAAGATTCAAGATAAGGACATCACTATTACTGCTGAGGATATAAATCAAACATTAGGATTGGGCTCTCAACATGAAGTGTATGACCCACTAGCCACGAATGTTGAGTTGCTAGCCTTCTTCGAGTTCATCAGGTACTCAGATGAGATTAAACTTGGGCATCTAAACAGGAAGAATCTAAGAAAAGAGTGGAGCTATGTGTTTGAAACTCTTCTTCAAGTCTTCATTGCCAGGAAGTCTAGCTATGATCAAATCAGTGCACCTGCACAGCAGATAGGCTATGCCTTAGCCTATGGGGAAAAGATAGACATTGGACAACTTATTCTACAAGAGTTGTATAGGAGACTTGGTAAGAACTCAGCCAAGAGAGGTACTGACATTTTCTTCCCTCGCTTTATTCAATCTGTACTTAATTTTAAAAATGATAAATTGAATGAATTACCTGGGATAGATAGAAATAGAGTAGGCTATCCTAGATCCATGACCAAACTCATTTTTGGTAATTTGGAGACTAGGAATGATGTGGATGTAAGACTTAACAAAACTCCCCATATGGAGGGTTTATTTAGGACTTACCCCCATAACATGTCAATATTTGATTCTAAATCACAGTTAGCACAGCCCAAGCAAGTAGAACAAAATGCTAACCCAGGGCTTGCTAAACAACCACCTCAGCCAAACACTCTACCAAACACAGAGCCACCTACATTATCCTCTCAACATGGTGGTGTTAGTAAAAAGGAGAAGAAGAGAAAATAGGTTGCTTCTACACCTTTAACCATCTTATCTGAAGCAGCATTGGCTGTAGAATTAGGCTTAGAAAATGAGGAACCTGAGTCACCCTTACAGAGGCCAAAGAAGAAGAAATCTACAACCACCTCTTCAGTCACACAAATGGCTGAAGTTGTAAAATCAGGGGCACACAGTTCACTAGATGTGTCCTCTCAATTGGGTGCATCTATAGAATCAAGCATCCTCCCCAATGCACCTTCTTGTACTGAGTCAGCACATGGGAGTGATAAGGCTGGCACAACACTGAGTGGAGAGCACATCACACTTGAAACTCCCTCTATTTCTCAGGGGGAGTTGCCAAAATCCAATCTAGAAGACACTCTTCTTTCAGAATCTCACACTGATATTTCTTTGAAGCCTGCAACTCAAGCAATTGAGGAGCAAGGTATTGATCATCAAGAATTCTTTTCTCTTGGTGAGCCAATGGACTCAAGTGACTTAGTGCATGACACTTTGCTCACCACCCAGGAACCTCATTCAGATGGTGAGGGAATGCATGCTGGGGCATATCCTGATGACACCATCACCAACACAGAAGCTTCACTAGTTTTCACTAGAGACTCTGTGCCTGTGTCGACTGATGGTGTAACGCATCCCACTTCTGTGGAGGCACCAGTAGTAGAGTCAATCCATCCGGTTGTAGAAGTTGCATCTGTAACTGAGGAGTCTAGCTTGCCTAGCTCTAGCTCTGACTTTATGTCACAATGGCTGAAACCTGTGCAACATGACAGTGCTTCAGGATCAGGATCTGTTCCACCACAATTGAAGGTTGAAGCACTTCAAAGCTTAGTTGTTGATCAGATTCCTGAGTTTGTAAAGATAGCTCAGAACCTTGTCACCTTAAACATGCCAAATCCAGACTATGAAGCAATTCTGCTATGCCATAGAGTGATGTGGAGATGCAAAAGACAAAGATAGTAGATGAGGCTGAGAGAGATGGCAATGTAGATGCCTGGCTGCAAGGAACATATGATATTACTCTCAATGAAGCCCTTCAATATCTAAGAGAGGAATACATTACTTCACTGGGTTCTAATGCCAAATCTCTGACTCCTGGTGAAGTGTATGAGGCTATGAATGATTCTCACAAAGGATTCCTCAAGGCTGCACACTATATTGGGAAAGGAGTTAAAACTGAAATCAACAAGGTGTGTGACAAAACAGCCACTTCAGTGGAAGAAATCAAGAGAACTTTTGATTCAAAATTCCCTCAGTTGGACAATGTTCTCAAGGATGTCAAATACTGCAACACCACCTGCACCAAGATGGATAATGGTCTAGCTCTACTGAAGGATACTGTCACAAGTCTGGGGCATAAATTTCAAACTCTCTTTAATCAGACAACTGATGCAAATGCCATGCTCAGAACCCTCTTTGCAAATCAATATGGAGACAAGCTGGTCACTGATGTCCCTGTGCATGACATGACCAAGTATGAAGAGAAGAGACTGAAAGATCAATCACTATCTGGCTTTAAGGCAAATTAGTTGTTCACTAAAGTGGATACTCTTGAAAAGGAGGTGGTCTCTCTCAAACAATCCAATGCTCATCTTACAGACAATGTTACCACTCTAACTGAGCATTTGAACACTCAAGCCACCACCACAGCTGATGTTCTTCTACATCAACAATTGATGTTGTCTGCAATGATGAAGCACACGGGACTCCCTCTACCTGAAGAATCTTCCACCCCAAAGGTCACTACTACAACCTCTGTGCCTGACAACAAGCCTAAGGGGGAGAAGAGACCATTAAAGAACTCAAATATAAAGGGGGAGAAAGGCATCAAGATAAATGAGGGTGGTCATCAAAGGGCTTCAAAATCTACAACCCATGTTCCAGGAAAAGGGAAAGGCAAGGTTGATGAACCTCCATCCTCTCTGCTAGTGGTTACTCTACCAACTGTGCATGTTATTACTCCCAGTGGCCAGAAGCAATCTATCACAACTACAGTGGTTGCAAGGAGTATGCCATATGATAAACCTCCATCCTCCAAATTTGAAAGTGCCAAGCCTGTAGAAGTAAAGGTGGTTACTGAGGCCAAGCTACAAGAAGTTGCAAATTCAAATGTCTATCATGATGAAGCATTCTTGGAGTTTCTGAAAGTCTCAAGGGAACAAGCCAGTGACACTCAATTATATCTAACGAGCCTGAAAGATTAGATTGATTACTTCACTGTGATACCTAGGAGAGTTGATAGCTCATGGCTCAAGGAAGTAATGATGGTGGAAAAATCCAGGATCTGGCATCTAACCTACAAGACTCTATAAGCCTTAAAACACTCAGAGATAGATGCACTGATTGAGCTTATAGAGAAGAGGAATGTAAATGAGAACAATAAAAGTCGGTATGATGACTTTAGGAATGGCCAACCTTCAAGGCTGCCAGAAGTGATTAAGAAGCTATGGACAATCATCTATCAGTCGAGCACCAAAGTTAAAGAAATTAAACAATTGGTCATTCCCAATGACCTCACTTTTTGAAATCACAGAATTATTATTGCCATCATTGATCAACTATAAAAGAAGAATGAGATAAGAACTGCTGAAGAAGTAGAGGCACTACATACTCTCAGAACTTACATTGCAACTGGTGAAATTCCAGTAATGGCCAAAAACAGGAGAAATAAGGACGATGTAGATGAAGACAAAAGTGATGGAAGGAGAAGTCATCACTGGAGTAATAAGGGTGATAAAGATGAGAAGAAGAAGAAGAAGAAAGATAGCAAGGACAAGAAAGATGATGATGATCAAGGTAAAGTCTATGAGAGGAAGAATGGAAAATAGCAAGCCTTAGGCATTGCTAGCAGTAATCTCACCACAACACAAGACTCTAAGTCTAGGGTGAATACTATTAGTAATGACCTACCAAAATCTGAATCAATGGCTTCTGCAACTGTTTTGTCACCTCAAGAAGAGAAGAAGATTCAAATCAAGAAACCAGGTGTATGTTTCCAAAAGCAAACTGCTAAAGGAGTACTACAATGGTCTACAAGCGAGGGTCATAAGTTTCTGCCAAGCAATCAAGTGAAAAGGTTTAAATTCAAGCATGCTGCTAGGAGAGTGAAGCCATCTAAGTCGAGGGCCCTAACTATCTATCCAGTACTGAAACTCCAACCACTAGATGAAGATTTTGATGAAGAGCAACTGCAATTTCTAAGAGCTCAAAGAATCTGCTATGCTGTAATTGTGAATGACTGCCTTGAGATCAAATACACTGATGGAAGAGAAATGAAATTCAAACAAGGGGGTTGTCAAAATTAGGGCAAGTTATATGAGATAGAAAGAATTATTGCATTGTTGGATTCTGAAGACAAAGTGGAGAGAGTATGGAAGCTGGAGTTGATTGATTTTGTGAAGATGAAGAGAGACTATGCTGAGAAGATAAAGAAGGGGTGCTTTGAGAAATGGCTAGAAAGGGAGAAGGAAATTGATAGACTGGAAGTTGAAGCAGAAAAGCTAAGGGCAAAAGGATTGTGTAGAGTTCAGTTCAATCCCTATGTGGTGAAGTATAGGAGAAGAAATGGAGATAATGTCAATATAAGAATGAACCTACTCAGTCACTATCCTGCCAACATTCTGAAACAAGTACTTGAAGATTTCAAAAACTCTATTCTACTTGAAGAATTGGATGCTATGGCAGAGATCATAAGGGCTATGGATGAGAATGCACGAAAGGAGAAAGAAAGAAAACAGAAGGCATATGATGATCTACAAGCCAAAGCAATGGAGATGGAATCAAATGAGAATGGCTAGTATTTCACCATATTGTGTAAGATTACTAAACTTCTAATTCTATTCATGTTCTCAATCAAATTTCATACTTGTACTTTTCAAGTTTTATCTTTATGCATGTTAGGCTTGTTATCAGACATGAAATTGTGACTAAGGGTCTTACTCACAATTTGGGGGAGATTTTTAGTCACAGAGGCATGCCTGTATACATCTAATAACAAGCATAATTGTTTGTAATGCTTTGCATTACTTACATGACCTCTTAACTGAGGGAACCTCTAGTTGTAGGGTTTCTGGTTGTTTTTGTGCTTGTAATAGGCATCAAACCCTAGTTGTGTAACTGTACTTATAAAGTGAAGAGTAATGCTTGAAAGAAGTTCCAAGGTTCATGCCTCAAGCAAGAAGATAAAGACTGTCAAATAATCACAGTTGGGATTTGAAGAAATGAAGAATTTGCCTAAGTACCAATTCGAGAAGTATGTTTGTTATGTTCGAGAAGTTTAGCATTCGAGAAGTCAGAGATTTGATATCTCAAAAGACACTATTCGATATCTCTGAATACTGATCGATATCTCAGAGATTCGATATGTCAAATACTCTATTCGAGAACTCAAGAAGTCAACAAGTCAAAGTGGTATTCGAGTTCTCAAAGAGTCAACAAGTCAAAGTTTCATTCGATATCTCAAGGACTCAGAAAGCTATTCGACATCTCAGGGATTCGACAAGTCAAGTGTTCTATTCGACAACTCAAGGAACCCTGGAGAAAAGAGTTATTCGAGAAGTGATTCGATATGTCAATCATACAGTATTCAAGAACTCAGAGTTGTCTAATCCTAGTTCTCGAATCAATCAGTTAGCCACTTCTCGGATACATTCTTGGAGACAAACTATTGGAGAAATTGTACAAGTCAGAAACCTGCAACAAGCCAAAGCACTTATGGACCACAATCTGTAATGTACTTTGGAAATCTTACAAAGAAGCTTGGAGAGATGTACAAGAGACAAAGAGCTAAAGAAGTGGATCTGAACAGAACTTTATAAAGTCAAATCTATAGTCGTTTGGATGCTTACTCAAAAAGGATAGACACACTGGAAAGTAAACTTGTTTAGCTGCCTTATTTGTAGTAAGTAGGTTGTATTCATGTTCTATAAAAATACAACCTCACTTCTTTAGAGATTAAGTTTTTAACAATTTTTCACATACATTGTAAGAGGACATCTCTCTGAGAAAAACGAAGCTGAGAATACTACCATTTGTATTCACATATTGTAGCAAATCTTTATCTAATAATATATTAGGTTAAAGTGATATTGTGTCTTGTGTTGTTCTTTATCCGCACCTGCACATTTGCCCACATAAACACTTATCTTGCTAAATAGATTCAAGAACGAGAAAAAGTTCAAGAATCCATTCACCCCCCCTCTGTAACACCCCCAGATCCGGGGTCCGGGATCGGGTCGTTACGATCTTATTTTCCATGATTGATACTCAACTTGAATCCACAATAATTAAATCACATGCTGTGACCCCACAATAATATCCACTCACACACACACAGTTATAGTCCCAGAGATGAAATTGAAATAAGTCTCATATTACGAATCCACGATCATAAGTTATTACAAACCAAAAAGATAACATCATAAGTTTAAGAGTTTGCAGTTGATTAACATTATTGATACATATAATTAAACTGGTAACCCCAAAGGCTGCTGATCTATGCTACCTCAGCAATGGCAGCGATGATATCAGCGGGTAGTCCTGTGGGTCGGGTAACCTGCTTGCGCCGAGTGTGCCTGACGCGAGCCATGTGACCTAGCTGTTGTTGTGACAATATAAATAAGCAAGGGTGAGCAATAGCTCACCAACAATAGTATAACTGAGCGGTAATATATACGACAGTTCAAAGATATATTTTTGAAATCATATGCCATGCATTTACGAAAATAGTGCCAGTTTAATATAAAGGATGAAGTTACAAGGTAACTCACAGGTATATATTTTGTGGAAGCATATGCTATGCCAAAATAAGCAAAATAGCACCATTTTCATAAAATAGGAACTTGCAAGAAAGAGATTGCAATTCCAGTTTCAAATACTTTTCAACTCTGCCAACCATGATGATGTTGCAGAAAATTTCCAACATTGAGTGATGAACTAATACTGGAGTTTGACGCGCCAGGAGACATAGCATTTACACGATGATCAGTCGCATGTTATACTCCCCACCTCTTGTTTACTACATGTAGAAGGAAGCACCGACGGATTTACTTGTCTACCGCCCTCTGGAACCCCCTGGCCAACGGTTGGGCCATTTGCTGGACCGGCGCCACTGGGTCACTTACGCATCTCCTAGTTCATTTCACATCCATAACTTTGAAACGTAAAGTTCTTCTCCCTTTCCCCAAGTATAATACTTGTTGATAAGACTCCACAAAGTAGTCGTATCTAATTGGAAAGGAAAATTCACCAATATTTCCCAAGCTACCGCTTGTTAATGGATACCAACTTGTTCCAACATTCTTACCCCTCGAATAATGAGTGGGTATAAACAATTTCATGAATAATAGCAACCAAGTTGCGAGTGAAGCGAATAATTCATGACCGGGCAGTCACAAGATAAATAACATTCCTCAAGTAAGGTTCCCTTATAATAGAATCGAAGGAAGAATGGAATTACTGAGAACTTCCTTGGTAATATAATAATAAAAATAAGACTCTGTAATAAGTTATATAATGTTCGAAGGTCGATGATACTATGTGAATGAAATCAGTTATCTTTGAAACGAGTTAGAAGAATTAAATAAATATTCCAAGAACATTTATTAAGTCACAGATATTGAAAAAGGGTTGCTCGGAATAATCTTTGAATAAATATTTAGAATAATATTCATTGAACGAATAATGAATATTCAAATTAATCATAATATTTATTGATGAAATAATCGTCAAATGAATATTTGAGATAACATTCATTGAATCAATAATGAATATTTAACTTAAGGATGATACTTATTGAGGAAATAATTATCGATTGAATATTTGAGACGATATTCATTGAATAAATAATGAATATTCAACTTAATAATATTTATCGAAGAAATGATTATCGAATGAATATTTGAATTTATGTTCAATAATTGAATCGACTTTAAATAAATGTCGAAGATAATATTCATTGACTCAAGGGAATATTCGAAATAATATTTATCGAATGACTGACGTTCGAATCAATGTTCAACTAATATTTATAAAGTAAATAGAGTCCGAATGAATATTCGAAATAATATTTATTTAAATAAACAAGGCTCGAATGAATATTAAAATAATATTCATGAAATAAATAAACTCGAATGAATATTCAAAATAATATTTATCGAGTAACTAAGAATGAATATTCTTTAAGTAAAGAACTTAATTTAGGGTTCGAATTAATATTCGAATATTAAATCGACTTTTAGATGAACATTAAAGATAATGTTCATCGAATAATAAATATCTGATGAATAATCCGAATAATATTTATCAAATAATCTCAAGGGAATATTCCAATAATATTCGCCAGATAATAAATGGAAATTATTTACTTAAATATTTTCCTCTGAAAATAATATCAATATATCAAGAATTATCGACTCCCGGTCTATAATCAAAGAATGGGATTCAGATGCCCTTCGTTTAAGGGTATTAGTAATTTCCGGCTTATAACTGATATATTAACTATCTAACTTATAAGCCAACAATAATTCAGGGAACAAGTATATCAATATGATTTTTCAAGTAGGCATGCATGCTATGACATATGTATAACAGAAAGCACATGTATATATATTCACAACAACAGCCTTTTAACAAGGATTTGAAACTTGCCTGGGAATCGAGTACGGGTAGGGGTAGTGGTAGCGTGTCCCGGGTCAGCCTGATGATCTATAAATAGCCAAGGCATTCGGGATTAATCACTTAACACCTTTCAAAAGTTTAAGTATAAACTTAACTTAAATCGAAACACGTTTTCAAGTCGTTTCGTTATACCCCTCTAATTCACTCTTATTATTGCTTTTATTATCCGACACTTGTTCGTTAATAAAGCATGTTATTACCCTTACATATGGTAAGTATTCGATTTGTAAAAGTTTTAAAGTCGAAAGATTATACCTCGAGATTTATCGATCGTTTTCTAAGTGGTTTACCGTAGTTATAACCAAGTATACTCTTTAGGGGTACTTTCGTACTTAACCTTGATTCGAACATTTTTATAAAATCGAAAAATGATCTTTTTAATACGAGGTCTTCTCTCACACCATCCTTATGATCTCTAATATTTAATTACCAAGATTCGCCACTGCGATACTTATTTTACACGGTTCAATTTCAATTACGAATTCGCATTCTCGGTTTCGAACCACTTTTACGAATTTAATCATAACTCCTAAACCGTAAGTCCGTTTCATGCGATCTTTATATCAAAACGAAGCTTGTAACATGATCTAGCTAATCATGGCATAAGTCGAAGCTAAGAAGTGAGTTATATCTACTGTTAAGTTCGGATTTCATGATTGAACGAAAATCGGGCATTACGACGGCTATAAACCGAACGTTCTAATAATCGTAACACCAAAACCAAGCCACACCGGGCACCAACACAACTTATACACACGATTCTCATCTCAACAAGCTCAAGAACACAATATAATACCAACATAATCATCATCTCTTAAATCCATTAGATCTACTACATAATCATGATTATAACATCACTAACATGCTCCTAACACTTAAATCTATCTAGAACATGCATAATACTCAAAGTAGACCTAGGGTTTCAAGATCATTATACCTTCTTGAGAGTGTGATATAGCCTTACAAAGCTTGGTATGATCCTTGTCTAGCCTTAACAAACCTAAGATCAACCAAAGAAACATGAAAATCAAAGTTAGTTCTTGAAGAACACTATTCATCCTCCTCTTTAATGATTTTTTTTGAAAATGGAAAAAGAAGAGATTGAAGCTAGCATTTTGAGGAGATCATTTTTATGAATTATAGGACTCACATAAAAATTTTCAAGATCAAATGATGGTTGGAAGTTGGATTTTGAGTTTGGAATTAAGGCTATGGCCGAATATATGCAAATGGAGAGAGTTTGATGTTTATGGCTTGGTTGCTCTTGAATAATGATGTGTAAAGTAAGGTTTTTAGATAATATCTCATGTAAAGTAGCTTTATTAAAGGTATGATGCACTAGATGAGGTATTTAGCAAGCCATGTGTTGATATTTGGATGGTTTAAGGCAAACTTGTAGTTAGATTTGCTAAGTACTTGGCCGATCACTTGATTCTAGTTACTCTTGTAACTATATTGGTTACTAGATAAATAGATATTTTCTAGTGGCTTGTGCATGACTCTTGCTCCCTCTGCTTGTTTCTTTGTCCGTTTATTGCTTAATTCGTTGATCGTTCGAGGGAATAACTCATTCGTTTCTAGTTAGGGTTTTACCGAAAACCTTCTTAATATTTATAATACTATTCCTCATCTTTCTTAATACTTCTCGAATTTAAATTCCTTAAATCCCTTTTATAATTCCTGATGTCTTGCAGTGTCCAGGGAATTCTCGGAGAAAATAAAAGTGCTATTTTTCTGAATCCGACAGCCTTTACATACACTTATTTTCCTCCTGGATCACTAATACGAACTCAGAAATCCGTTCCGAATACCGGATATAGCATTATTATAATAATATTCCAAATTCCACCAAAATCACTATTCATCACTTATTTTTATTTAATTCCTATAATTAGGAAAATGAACCTGGTTCACCCTCGAGTGTTCCTCAACCTTTTTACGGAACCGCTGGACTTATAATAGATATTGATTTGGATGACACAAGAATAATCTTACTTGAAGTAATATACTTATATCCTTAGGAGATAGATCATTCTTATCTATGTTGTCAACCAAAGGTATTCTTTATGACATATGAATATTTGAACCCACATCCATTCTATTTATTTATTAGAACAACCGTTACATCGTAGTCATAACCACTATTCGTTCTTACATCATTACATAGTAAAAGTTTTAATTCTATAAAAAATCTGGGTTCTTACACCCTCTGTATTCTTTAGTCGTATTCAATACTCAACAAAATGGATCCCTTATATGTAAGAACTGTATTATTGCTAATAGAGGATTAATTATCGAAGTATGGACATGGAAATGACAACCTTTTACAGTAGTAGAAAATAAACGAAGAAAGCACTCTTTGTGTTTGCGCTTTTTTTTTATTTGAAAGGCATACATGCTTCTCGCAAATCACTTAACTGTGATGCTTATACATACATGCTTCCACTATGACTAAAATCAACATTTTGTTACCAAAATAAGAGTGAGACTGGCTATAACCCTATGCACCAACTATCCGAAACAAAAATTAAAGATCTAGTTTCATGTACCGAGCTATAAAAGAGAGAAAACAAAAAAGTACCTTAAAAAAGTAGACAATGGATCATCATCCTTGTCATCTTTGTTGGCATGTAGTTGAGAAAGAGGAATATTAAAACCTTCCATCCAGTTAACATTTTGTGGTTGTTGCAAAGGCAGTCCTTTCGACTTAAGTGTAGGAGTACCCCAAAAATATGTTACAGGACTGCTGTTAAATAGTTTTTTCTTCGATTCAAAGCTATAATTAAACACCTGTTTGGAAGTTTCATGAAGTTGGTTTATGAGACTCGTTGGAATACCATGGTTAACCAAACGAAACACGCCCCAATCTGCGCAAGCTTCATGTAGTTTCTCTCCATTTATGCATTGGAAATCTATAACAAGAAGATTGTCGGAATCATTAACAACTTCGTCGTTACATGTGCCTTCATTTTGTTCATAGCACAATGGACTGTTTGGCTGGCTAAAAATGGGAGGATATGATTCAGAGGAATAAGGGAGAGACATGTTCTTCATTTGGAAAGAAACAATGCAAAGGGTTAGTATTATAAGTTGTTTGTGCAAGGGGTGGGGGGAGAATGACAAACTGATAGGTTGGTTTTTGTTTTAATATCCGTTTGTTTCTCAATGGAATATTTGTATGTTAATAATATCCAACATGCATCCAAGTGTTGGACTCTGCAATATCTTCAAAAAAAATACATGTTTTTGGGCAAAAATTCATGTTCGAGTATGCATAATCATGTTCGAGTGTGGAGTGTTTGATACGGGTATTGAGGAAAAATGAAAAGTCGTGATAACATAGGTAAAAATATAGAATATTGGACGTGTCTAAATCTCAAGTTACGTCTACAATCGAATCTGGATAATCAAATTTGACACCTCTTAAGACTACCCATGGAAAATTTTGTAATGTACTCATCATGCTTAATACAGATTACAGAGCTCAAACTAAATTAACACAAAGATTAGAAACTAGTCCAATCAATGATCTCTTTATTCAGCATTCAGCAGTATCTTTTTTAGCTATTTGTATGGTAAACTAACTACTGTGTTTAATTATCATAAGTAATGTTAAGATGTTAAGCATAAACTAATACTCGTACAAGAAAGGCATAAACATGTCATGATATATTTATGACAAGAATAATAAAGAATCTATGTCCCACAACGAAAAATATTCTAACATGGCATTATCGCTGTTCTTATTCTTTAACTATCAAGTGAAAGTTCTGGAAAAAATAAAACTCTTTGCATGCCAAAATAATGAAAAATAGCACCTCTCCAATCGTAGTATGCTACCAAATTTAATTGCGTGTAACGTTACTAGTTTACCAATGATTCGTAATCCCTTGATTCAAAATAATTATAGTTTTTCAATTAAATTACTTAAATTTTGATAAAACCTTGAAAATTATTCTTTTACAATTTTTAAAAAAATGGAAAAAATATTTTAATAAAAATTACATATATTTTTTAGTAATAGAAATATTAAAATTTGTTAATTATAGAATATATAAATTTCAAAAAAGTTTTGAAAAATTAAATGATAAAAATAAAAAATAATCAAGAAGGAATATAAATATAATTCTAGTTTATTTTTAAAAGAAATACAATTCTGTAGTAGTATTTAAATCATAGTATTAAAATTTAAATCATATACTGGGGCAGGACTTTTCCAAGAAAATAAAGCCCAAGCTTTTAAGCCCATTGGTATGGTATTTATTTAAATCATATATGTATGTTTTGTGTTTGGTGTTTCCCATCTGCCAAGTGGCGTGCACATCCGATTCAATTCTCTCCGTTTATTTTGTGTATCGATCAGAGGTTTGTCTCTGTTTGCTCTCAACTTTAATTATACATATATTATCTTCTTGTCTTTGTGTCTTTGTGTTGTGCAATATGTATGTATATTCTACTACGACCAAAATCATTAATTTGATGCTTCTTGTAATAAAATGTTTTAATTTAATTTGACTTGGTTTCCATTTGTTGTAGTCTAGGGCTCTTTGTTTAGGTTTCTAAATATAGGTTTTGTTATCTTTTACTAATTGATGATGATTGTAGATACTACTACTTCTTTGTGTACAAGTACAAAGAATATTCTTTTTGTTTAAATCGTTTATTTACATGTACTTTTGTCATTCCATGTACTATATACCAATGGTAGCTTTTTCCCTAGTTGCAAATTGCTTTGTTTTGGGCCTACGACTACTGCGCCCTCACTATGCTTCTTCGATTACTAATTAAATACTGGAATTGTTTCTCTACCTTGATACTCCTATTATGGTTGTGTATCATGTAAGCTATGCTTTTTGGTTTTTCGTTTGTATGAATAGTAAGGACTTGATATTGGGTTTTCAATGTATGTTTAGCCTTTAGGTTTCTTATTCATGGATAACAATACACACTTGCCAGGAAGGTTAGTTTCTTTGATACATGTGTTGTCTGAATTGTTATGATCAAATACTATTGAAAAAAATGATCCCTTGTATGTGTAATCAGGTGTAAATTGATTCGTTTCCAGTTCATTGGTGTTATATGAGCTCATTATGATTCTTGGATTACTTGTCGAAAGTGGAATTTTTCATATACACCTTAATATGGAGTATAATTATGTATATGAAGTAATTATGACCTTAGTTACTCGGAATAGCCAACTCTACGACTGAGATGGGAGCATTTTGACTAATGAAAGAGCATATATGAGTTTAAGTTAGGATGCAAACAAGAGAATAATAATTGAGAAAAAGGAAGATGGGAAGAAGATGCTTGTTTTGCAACATCATGATAATGGTTACATGTACGAGCTTGTAAAATTCTACTTTTAGCGCTCATCTAATTGCTGAATCTATAGGCACTTGCTGCACTTATTACTTTTGAAGTATATAATGTAGCTACAACTATTGCATTTTAATATGCATTATGTATTTATATTGGACTTGATATGCATTGTTTTTCTATATTAAGATATAGGCTGTCTATTTTGGTTTAATAGGGAAATGAGGGCTTCTTTCATTTTTGACCTGGTCACAGTTCGATTCTTTTGTGACATTCTAAACATCATTACCATGCTAGTAATATTCTTGTATTAAGGCCAGTGTATATAAGTTAAGTCACTAGAGCTGATGTTGACTCTCTCTCCTTTATTTTGCATGTCACAATTAGTATAATTTTTAGACGAAACTAAGCTCAGCTGTTTCAGAATATAACTCTGTAACTTTGATTACCCCTCATATCTTTTGTTTAAAAGCAGTAATGAAAAAAAAAAATTAAGCAAGGATTCAAGATTCAGTTTTTGTTTTGTTTCTTGCTACGTCATGGAACTCAATCTTAAACTTTGTATAAGTCCCTGATTTTATTTTGCTGATTATGTAGGTTGCTACCTGTTACTTTTTGAAGAGTTCTCGTTGGAAGAATTATGGCCAAACATCATCCTGATTTGGTAATGTGTTGCAAGCAGCCAAGCATTGTTATATGCGATTCATATGTGCGTCCATGCATACTTGTCCGTGTTTGTGATGAATGCAACTATGGGTCCTTCCAAGGTCGTTGTGTTATCTGTGGCGGAGTTGGAATTTCTAATGCATAATACTGCAAGGAGTGTACACAACAAGAGAAAGATCGGGATGGGTGTCCTAAGATCGTGAATTTGGGGAGTGCAAAGACGGATCTTTTCTACGAACGAAAAAAGTATGGTTTCAAAAAATGATGATAAAGTCATCTGCAACTGTGTACCAAGAAAGTCTATGTTTCCCAGAATTAATGCTCCCTCATTGCTTTACAATTACACCATTTAAATTCAACAAAATGTAGCGTTTTTGTCATTTTACTGCTTGTTATCAGAATGTCTTATTTTAAATCTGTCGCCATAGTGTACATTTTGGAGATTTTTTGCCTAAGTGATGGATCAAGGCATTGAGCCATGCCCTACAAAAAAATGGTAGACATTTATGCTTCTGACTACCTGCTCATTGTTCGTCAGAGATTAGTCAGATAGACTTGAATGTGTTATTGCTCTCTTAGAATTTTACGTTGATGGTTACTTTTTTCCTGGAATAAAAAGGTTTTTAAAGTCATTCTTTTTTTCGTTTTATCTTTCTTGTCAGGATTTTTTATTTCTTTTTAGCTATGAAGAAGTTAGTAATGAATCATACTCCTTGTCATCTCTACTGGAGAAAAGTGTTAGGCCGAGAAAAGTGTTAGGCCTAGTTTATTTATCAAGATTTATGGATACATAGGTAACTTTAACTTCCCCGAAACAAATCATAGTGCAACTCGTTTGCTTATCTTCCAGGTACTAGGCCCGTCAATAGACTCGGAGCTTCGATTCGAGTTCTTATAATCGGATATGGATTTATATAAAATAAATTCGATTCGATAAAAATCCGATCCATTTAATACGGATATGAATTTAACATGATCCGATCTGTTCAGAATCCAATCTGAATAAATATATTAATATAATCATATATTTTATTATATATTAACATAAATAAAATTTTAATTATACAAATAATGTATAATTTTCAAATCATATAATATCCAAAATTCTTTCGTAGTATTATATATTATAATTTGAAAAAAGTATTGTATTTGTGATAACTACATTATAATTGTATTGCATTTGAAATTGCATTTATGGTTTAATTTGAATTATTTTAATTTCATATCTTGATTATTCTAATTTTATCTAGTAGATTTCAGGACGGATCGATATATATATTTGATTTTTAATGTTCTACACTTCTTGTATTTAGATGTTAATATATACTCCAACATCTTAAAATCGTTTGTTTTATCATTTTTTATATTAATATTAATATTAATATTTATTTTATTTTTTAAAATATTAACTGGATTGGATATCCAATCTGATTACCCGTGATCCTAATGGAGCGGATATGGATTGACTTTCCAAAAAGCCTATTTATATATCTCTCCAAAAATCATCAAAATCAAGAAAAAGTAATGTTAGGTATCCTAAATTGATACCCAAAAAATGCTCCCAAATGATGTGTCCATTGAGTTGGATGTAAACCCAAAAAATCCTCCCTTGTAACTGCTCCTTTCTTACAGATTGACTTTCAACACAAATGGCTGCTTTCACCGCTTGTATTCAAAAATCTCCTCTTTCATTTGGGCATCAAATAGCTCATAACAAACTTTCCTTTGCTCCTGTCTCACTCATTTCTTACAAATCTTCATCACATTTTGTAACTTCTTCTTTGTCATCATCTTCACCTACTAACCCAGGTAACATTTTCTTGATTTTTAGCACAACCCTTTTGATTTTTGTTCTTTAATTATTCTTATTTGATGGTGTCTAGTTAGAAATTTTGTGTATTTCTTGAGTCTTTGGCATGACCCTTTTGATGTATGTTGATGAATGTGGGAATTTTAATAGTGCTTATATGAAAGATTGCATTTTAATTGAGTTTTTAGCATTAATTTATAGAATTTGTTGTTAAATGTCAAGGGGTTGGAGTATCATTGTTTGGTGGAGTTGGGGTTGAGAAGAATTTGAAAGATAGGTCAGCATTTGCTCAGACTGAAGCTGTTCGACAAGTGACTGGCTCCCTTACGTCTGCTGCTGGTTTTCGCTTTGCTATCGTATGTATTTCTGCACCAATTCCTTGAATATTCATACCTAGATAAGCTACCCAATATGTACTGTTTGGAAAGAAGGGGGTACACATGCATATCCTCTACTTATAGGGGTAGAGTCGTAGAGAGACAATTTCCATAAAGACCCCCGTTTTTTAATGCAAAAACAGTAGTAGTTCATATGCATAAGAGCACCATATAGAAGACCAGAGATTATAATTATGAAGCAGTAAAATGTTGTTACTTGTTAGTATTAATGGTAACAACATGCAGTACGATATGAAAACAAGTATAAAGGGGCAGAACATGTGTACATAGATGTATAGTGCATATCTGCAATTTTCATTCTTGTAATCAAACATTAACGTTAGTTTCAATTCTGTATTGCTCCATTTGAGGACATGTGGTTGTTAATTTACCTGTCAACAATGAAATTGCTTACAATAGTCACCCTAGGTAACTCTTTAGTATAGAGTATAGACATCGATATAGCAAAATTTGATCATATATAATCACACGTGTACATTGATCAACCGCTGAGCCCACCTTGTTGCATCTTTAGCAGCTTAAGTCGTTTATTCCTGTGAACTATTACTAACATTTGATCTGTAATTCCTTTCTTTTTGTTGTTTCCGCAAAAGGTGGTAGCTCGGTTCAATGAGATTGTTACCAGGCCACTGATGAATGGAGCTCTGGAGACGTTTAGCAGATACTCGGTGAAAGATGAAGATATCGATGTATGTAGCATTTTTATTACACAACATTTCCTTATTATTTTCCCTGCATATCATGAACCCTGATTAGTTTGCTGTGCATGTCAGTTCACTCCATACTCTCACATTTTGTTAAATCACCTAGGAAACAAGTGACATAACAACTTATAGATAAAGTAACATATAAATACTATACCCTGCAACCTTTTTTATTGGAAATGATATTCAGTGATTGTGCAATAAATGATCTAATCTTTTCTTTGGGCCTTTACTGTGTTAAAAAATGATTTATGCTGGGCAGTGTTATTAAGCTGCTCAAATGAGCTCATCATTTTATCATGTCCTTATGCTGGACCTTTTGGTTATATGACTTCTGACATCAGTGTGTCACTTTCGTTTTTTTAATCAGGTTGTGTGGGTTCCTGGTAGTTTTGAGATTGGTGTTGTTGCAGCAAGGCTTGGAAAGTCCAAAAAGTATGATGCCATATTATGTATTGGGGCTGTGGTATGATTTCGTCTCACTGTATCACAAATCAACACGTTCTAATAGAATCACCCGCTACATAACTTTGTTCAGATTTATTAAACTCCATAAATTGTTAAATCAAACAGATGTCTTTGGTGTTGTGATGTTTGTCAGCTTAATAATGTTTATGCCAAACATTCGTTCAGTAAATAATTGTCAAATCAAGTAGATGTCTAAACTTCATTCAGTTGCGAACTGTTGCTTTTGCTATCTTGTAATAATTGCTGTAGTCAGTTTGGAATTATTGTTATTAACTAGTAACTTTTATGCCGTATAGAATGAGTATCATATTTGCTAATTTCATAGATTCGAAATGCGTAAAAGCATACCCGCAAATTGAGTCATTACTTTTTTGGGTTTAGATAGATGTATGAGAAAAATTGGTTATATAGTTTAAGCATCTGAAGTCTGTAATCAAGTCTTCTTTTCTTTTCTCCCCATTCTTTCTTCCCTTGTATGAATATGATTAGTTATTTTACAAATGTATAATGACAGCATTTGAGAGTCAAGAGTTGGTTGATTATTGTCATTTTTAAACATTTAAGTTTTAGGTAAAACTAGATGCATTTGATCTATTTTATCTTATTTTATATCCCTCCTTTTCTGTGTATGTACTGTGTGATTTCTTTCTAAAATGTAGTCTGTATAATTTGCAAATATTTTTCTGTACAGGTAAGAGGTGATACTACCCACTATGATGCCGTTTCTAATTCAGCAGCTTCTGGAATACTTTCAGCAAGTCTAAGTTCAGGTTGGTTTGAATGTTTTGTCGTTGTTTTTTTACTCTATATTGAATTAAAATACTTACTATAACTTATGTTCATTAATTTTTTATTGGTGACTGCATTACTAGAAGATTTTGCAATGGGAAAAACCAACCAAATGTTTTGTTTGTTGTATAGGGAAGATGCTCTGTTAATATTATTAATGAAAGTTAAAACAATGTAACACAAACACCTGTAAGGACTCCCCCTAACAGAACATAGAAACTTGTGGGAAGACTCAACAGCTGCATTCCTAGAAGACTTTGCAATGAAAAAGAAACAAACTGTTTTCATTTGTTAAATTGGGATGATACACTGCTAAATGTATTTAAATTTATTAATTTAAATTAAAAAAATGAGAACCACTTCTGACTTCTGAGTCATAAAAAAATGACTGAGAAACTTATGAGTACTCCCTCTAGTAAAAAGTAGAACCGCCAGGGGAGATTCAACAGCAAATGGAGAAGATAATGCCCAGGACTTCATTACATTGAGCCAGCAAGCCCAAACTCAACCTAGTGACAACAGATAGATTCTTGGCCAATAGAAGCTTTTTAAAAAAGCGTTAGCATATGGAAACATGCTTCCGTGTCCAAGGCACATCACTAAACAAAGGCCTTCCAGAAAAATCTAATATTTGAAAGAACCCAACTAGCTAAAAAAATAACACAGCCACTAGACTTCTTTTTGTGAACAGCTAAAATTTTTTCACCCAAGCACGCTCAGCCTTGCTCACAAACCCCCTAGATGACCAGGCTTGGCAACCGTTTGTCCATTTGATCCTATCCTGAAGCTCGGAAAATCTGTCGTGACTTGTGCTTGAAAAAACTGTATTCCTCCACCATTAAAAAAATTCCATTATTTTATTGGGGCTTATCTATGATCACTGTTGATCTCTAAGGGAAAATTATCTTTGGTACATTCAGGTGGCTTAAACATGTGACAGAAAGATTTTACTACTATAAGAAAGTTGAAACTACTTTATTATTGAGAACAGGCAAACACATGTATTATGGACAATTAAAAAAGGCACGGATTTGCCCATTCCTGTTTACCTTAACTTATTTTCAATGCCACCAATATTCCTGAGGTCACACTGCACTTGGTACATATACAGTCTTTTTTGTTTTATTTGACTTTTCTAATATTATTTTCATCACAGGTGTTCCTTGCATATTTGGCGTCTTGACGACTGAAAATATGGATCAGGTAATGCTTTGTGTATCTCGTAGCTTTTTCTAAATTGAAGTGCTTACTTTCAATCATCTATCTGTCATAAAGTGTTTATAAAATATCATAGCAACCATTTTTATACTGATCAATCAAAGTTAGCACCAACTAAAAAGATACACAGATTACCCCTATTTTGCTGCTGAGGTTTTGCCAAGTAAAAAAACACCCATCTTCTGTTTATTATTTTACCTCCACTACATTGCAGGCTATGAACCGAGCTGGTGGTAAATCAGGGAATAAGGGTGCGGAAGCAGCTTTAACAGCTGTAAGTTTGACTATAATTTGTCTTCTTGTTGCATTTTATTGATTGTGTTGACGGGCATGGCAAGAAGAGACCACCAAAAATATTCGCGGATATCCGTAAAAAACAAACTGTAAAACAGATTAATTGATTTTATTTCTTATATATATTGTGAACAAGACCATTTTGTGTTTGATTGTCTCTACTGGATCCATAACACAAAATTTCTATGTTGCTTGTGCAAATTACAAAAAAACTAGCTCTCTGTTCATATTTGTTTCTTCTGTTGTATTGATAATTAATTATTATATTATACCCATTTCTGTTTACAGATAGAGATGGCATCCGTGTTTAAGCACTATTTGAAGGAGCAGTGATAGAGTAGTTTGATTGGGTAGGGAACTGGTCATTCTCTCTGATTCACCATCTACTTCAGAAAAGGGTTGATATACTGTTTCATCTTTCGAGGCACGAGGCTATATATATCTATTAGTATTATAGAGTTTAGAGGAACTGCAAAATTGCAATTGTATGTGTTTGGTAGTATGAAGATTTAAGTATTGTTGAAATAAACATAAACAGGATGTTTAATGTATGAATAAAGACCCTTGTATTTCAATTAACTTTTGTTCAGTGAAACTTGTATTCTTGTTTTGAAATGTACAATTTTTGTGCGCTACTCTTATTTGTTTCATAGACTTCATGGGGTTTTTACAGTTTTTGCCTTTTATTGTGCTGGCATAGCAATAGCTTTGAGACTTTGAATACATTTGTAACTATCATTTGGGGTATTTGAAATATGAAATGGATAAGTAGTGATGATGAGGTGCAATAGCTAATGAAGTTGAAAGAGCTTTGTAGGTAATGAGAAAAAACTGAGAAAAAACTGACAAGAAATAAGGGGAAATAAATATCAATAATCTGCACAATTTTTTTTTCATAGTACAGGAAAAAAAATCTGCTGGGATTACTGGTGATTGGTGAGTGTAAAATGACTTGGTAATGAATTGTAAGTAGATTATGAGGCTTTCCATACATGCTGTTTGACAGTATAGAGTATTTAGTTCATTGGTAAATGTTAATCAATATTCCAGTTTGAGAGTGAAGGGTAATGCTGCTGGCCTCTGAGTCTCTAATATCGTAATGGAGGTAACTTCTGTAGCTGCAACACCACTTTGGAGGCATGCAATGGGAGAATAAGGTGAAGCCTCTATTCCCTAGGATTCTCCACTGTAACGTATTCACTTCATTTGGTAAGTTAATGCTGTTAGCCCAAAGGCCTTTGATCTTGTAATTGGAATCCGTAATTTTGATATTAACAGCCCTAATACACAGAATGAATAGCAGAATATGGAGTTTTACGAGCTTATGTTATCGTGGAGTGGACTTTTTCTCTGCCTTCACCTGGTTTAAGTTGTTTTTTAGATGAATTCCACCTGCACATCATCTTCTACATTCAGTAATTTCAGGAGTCAGAGTTCAACATTCCCTACAAATCCCATATCATTCAGTCACACTATTTGTTGGAGTATTCTGATGTTCTTCAGAAATACTACAATTTTGCAAGCCTTGAGGTACAATTTTATATTGATATATGGTATTAATCATAAAGCACTTACATGCATCATGCTTCTGAGTGTCTCCATTGTTTGCTGTTTATTATGTTATATCATTCCAGGGATGAGTTCATGGCTACTTGTTTTCAAGCATATGAAGTATGAACTCATAAGTAGCACTGTATTGGCAATTGGAAATATTACTCTTTTATATTTTAAATCGTTAATAAATTTTGATTTCAAAAAAAAATAAAATTTCGTTAATAAATTTTTCGTACTCTGGATATGGTACGATTTATATGTAAGTAGTATATTATTACCTTCCAATGGGGATCAGAATGTAATCTTTCGTTAATTTAAATAAGTAACAAAAAAACACCAACAGGTAGTAATCGTTGATTCTGGCTCATCAACTTAGCTTTGCCGATACTGTAAATTACAAATAGAAAGACATTGCTAACCTTTAAACCTCCATTACTTTTCCATTTGAATAAGATTAATCATTAAGGATAAATGAGAGCTGACAAAGAATAAAACTACGATTTACAGCTAGTACAAAGAAAAGGGAAAAGCATGATTATGCAATTGGTGGAAAAACCTAAAAGATTCTTGAAACTTGCAAACTCTTCGCTCTTTCTTAACGAACCTTCCAAAAGTATTTAGAAATTGAGTGCAGTAAGGATCCTTGCTCCATTCCATTGTAGTCATTCTGGACTTGCACCACTACAGAGATATACTACAAGAAAACAGTAAATAGACATCACATTTTAGACATCGGTTGTAAATGCCACTGATGTTAAAAGATGTAGTAACATCATCCCGAATTAAACTGATGTCTTTGTTTTTCGTAGACATCACTGTTTTTAAAACCGATGTCTAAAGTCAGCTTTTAAAAAATGAAAATGCGCGGCCTTGATTTTGTTTTCCCCCTTAGTGAAAATTTCACCCCTTAAGTCAAAATTTCCCCTCCTTAACCAAATATTCTCCCCGCCCATACACAATTATTGTACCCTACTCAGACAAATTAAACAGACAAATTAATCAAAATATGTTGGGGAATTGGGTGATAACTTGGATTTTTCTGAAGTCGTGTAATCACTTTCAGATTGAAGTTATTTGTGGTTCACCCAAATAATTCAATCGGATAAAGTCAGAAAATCTGCAAGAAGAGAGAATGTATATTGCTGTGTATTTCAAAATGAACCCCTTTTTTTAAAATGATCAATGCCACACCTATTTATAGATGTCAACAGATGTGTCTATTGCCAATAGACACACCTCAAGATGTGTCTTTTCCAATAGACACATCTCATTTCCAACAGTCATGTCCAATGCCAATAGACACACCTCAAGGTGTGTCTTTTCCAATAGACACATCTCATTTCCAACAGATGTGTTTGATGCCAATAGACATGTCTCATAAGCAATAATTCTGAAATCATAACGAACTCGAACAGAGCATGCACTCCGCATTCTCCCGACTTGTTCGATGTAACATTACGATTACATTGATCAACTAGCCAATCCAATTACACTAAAATATCCAACAATCCTCCCCCATTTTAGCGTAATCCATGATTAACTAAACAAAATCACAACAAACGACAAACTTATGCATAAATGAAATATCGTGACGATTGAATTTCACATTAGTATATTACACATTCCAAATATTCGAATACCAAGGTATCACTATGGATTGAACCTTTACTATTCATATTGAATACACGAAGATAATATACACATAAATTTACATTCTCAAATGTTCTTACTTGACACTATCTTTTACTAGCCTAGTGTCCTAATCCTTCATAAGCATATCAAAGCCAAGTCCTAGCTTCTTGAAGCGGCTAAACTTCATGCTCATATAGGTAGTTCTTTTATTCTCGCACCTGCATATGCAATTTTTCAAAAGAACTATTAAGAAGACAAACTTCAACCTCCTTAACTTGCAGGTCTGAACACATACCTTGGGATGATGCTTTAATGTGTTCCAATCTCTAAATGTTAAGCTTTCCACATTGAATTCAGCACCTAATGTCATATTAGATGGGAATTGGGTATCTCAACATGAGAGGTTATTCGATGGACTTTAATCCCATCCCCACAGCCGATTTGTGCACAAAATCTCTACTCAACCCTTTGGTTAGATGATCGGCTAAATTATGTTGAGTTCTTATAAACTCCACTGATATAACACCATGCGTGATTAGCTCACGAATCATGCTGTGTCTAACACCTAAGTGTCTAGACTTGCCTTTGAACACTTGTTTATAAGCATTAGACAAGGCAGATTCACTATCACACCTGATAGATATGGGAGATATCGGTTTAGGCCACAATGGAATCTCGTAAATCAGATTTCTTAGCCATTCAGCTTCTTTACCAGCCGCTGATAATGCCACAAATTCAGATTCCATCGTTGAATCAGTAATGCAACTTTGTTTCTTTGATGCCCAAGAGATAGCACCTCCCCCAAGAAGGAATACCCATCCACTTGTGGAAGAATGATCTTCCTTATTGGAAATCCAACTTGCATCTGAATGACCTTCAATAACCGAAGGAAATCCAGTATATGTCAAACCATAATCCATGGTTCCTTTCAAGTATTTGAACACTCGGCTTAAGGCTTGCCAATGATGTGTACTTGGCTTGCTAGTATACCTACTAAGCTTTCCAACAGCATAGGCAATATCTGGCCTAGTGCTTATCATGGCATACATGAGACTACCAATAGCCCTTGAGTATTCAAGTTGAGATACTGCAACACCTGTATTAGGTAGGAGTTTAATACTAGGATCAAGAGGAGTGCTAACAGGAGAACAATCCTTAAAGTTAAATCTTTTAAGAATCTTCTCAATATAATGAGATTGAGAAATTGAAATGCCATTGTTCTCTCGCTTGATCCTTATACCAAGAATCACCTCAGCCTCCCCCATGTCTTTCATATCAAAATTAGATGACAAGAACTTCTTGGTTTTATCCACTTGATTTTGGTCAGTCCCAAAAATCAACATGTCATCCACATATAAACAAATTATAACTCCTTTACCAGAAGCATCAAATTTGCTATATACACACTTGTCTGCTTGGTTAAGAAAATAACCGTTAGACAAGACCACAGTATCAAATTTATCATGCCAATCCTTTGGTGCTTGTTTCAGACCATAAATTGATTTCTTCAATTTACACACCTTGTTCTCACAACCAGGCATAACAAACCCTTCGGGTTGTTTCATATAAATCTCTTCATCTAATTCACCATTCAAGAATGCAGTTTTCACATCCATTTGGTGAATGACAAGGTTGTGTATAGCAGCAAGTGCTATTAACAACCTAATAGTGGAGGTTCTAGCAACAGGAGCATAAGTATCAAAATAGTCAATCCCTTCTTTTTGTCTAAAACCTTGGATCACCAATCTGGCTTTAAACTTATCTATGGTACCGTCCACCTTCATTTTCCTTTTGAAGATCCATCTATTTCCCAATGCTTTACAGCCAGGGGGCAGATCACTCAATTCCCAAGTATTATTATTCATGATAGAATCCATTTCATCTTGGATAGCTTCTTTCCAGAATGCAACATCCCTAGATTTCATAGCTTCGCTAAAAGTATTTGGATCCTCCTCAATAAGAAAACAATATTGGTATTGATATTCAATTTCATCTCTAGAGCCTTCTACTAGATAAAGATGAAAATCATCTCCAAAAGACTTTGCCTTTCTAGCTCTAGTGCTTCTCCTTGGTTCAGACGGTCCATTCACATCTTCAGTAGAAACCGAGTTCCTACTAGAAGAAATCTGAAGCATGTCCCTTGGTCTAGGTATAGATGTAAATCTATTTTCATCAAAAATAGCATCTCTTGACTCGATAATCGAGTTCACAGATACATAGTCATTAGATTCTAACACATAGAATCTATATGCTATAGAATGCTCAGCATAACCAACAAATATGCAATCTATACCTCGTTCACCCAAGTTTCTTCTTTTGGGTTCAGTGAGTCTTACAACTGCTCTACATCCCCAAACTCTCAGAAAACTCAATTTTGGTGACTCTTTATACCAAAGTTCATAAGGGGTAATCTTATTCCTCTTACTAGGAATTCGATTCAATAAGTAACAGGCTGTCAACATAGCCTCACCCCAAAATCCCTCACTCAAACCCGAGTAGGATAACAAGGAATTAACCATTTCTTTCAAAGTCCTATTCTTTCGCTCTGCCACACCATTTTGCTGTGGTGTATAAGGAGCCGTGGTTTGATGTATTATACCAGTAGATTGAAAATAAACCGGATCATAATACTCACCTCCTCTATCAGTACGTAGATTTTTAATCATGGTACTCTGATGTAGCTCTACTTCTTCTTTAAAAATTTTAAAGAAGTCAAGAGCTTCATCCTTAGCATGCAATAAATATACATAGCAATATCTAGTAGCATCATCAATAAAAGTAACTACATACTTTTTATTTCCTAATGATGGTGTAGAATGGAAATCACACAAATCACTATGTATTAATTCTAAAAAACCAGACACCCTATTAACCTCCTTAAAGGGCTTTCTTGTTATCTTTGTCAACATGCATGTTTTGCATTTTTCATTGTCTAAATCAATAGCAGGTATGAGACTCATTTTAGACATATCCTTTATTCTTTTGTAATGTACATGTCCTAGTCTAGCATGCCATAATTCTGGTTTGTTCAAATTATTGCTAGTACTAGTAGAAGCCATGCAAGCAGATTCATCAATAAATGGAGTATTAACATTCAACATAAACATGCCATTACACAAATAGCCAAAGCCAACAAAAGAGCCATGTTTTGACAATATATATTTGTCACTTTCATAAACTTGTTTATATCCACAATTGTTCAATACAACACCAGACAAGAGATTCTTACGAATCCCAGGAACATACAACACTTTATTTAATAATATACATTTGCCAGAAGTAAAAACTATCTTGACATTTCCTAGTCCTTTGATCGGTTCAGTTGCAACATTTCCCATCTTTAAGATAGATCCATCTTCGATTGGTTGAAAGTCTATGAACCAACGAAGATCTTTGCATACATGACTCGTTGCTCCTGAATCAATCCACCAAGCAACATTGTCATCCTGCACATAAAATGCCTCAGATATTAGTGACACATAATTCTGACTAGAATTACAATTTTGCATTAAAATCTGACCTTGTTGCAATTCTGGATCCTTGGATCCACTTGGACCAGCATTTTGCTTTTCTTGCTTGCCTTTACCAACCCGACAATCCTTCTTGAAATGTCCAGGTTTGCCACACTTCCAACATGCCATCTTAGGCTTTTTGTTGGAAGAATTGTTGTTGTTTCCTTTAAACTTTCGTTTATCACCCTTGCCATACTTAGAATTCTTTGAAGATCCACCATCTTCAACCATATTCACAGAAGAGTTACTGACTTGGTTCTTGCCCTTAGGATTATTCTCAATTTCTTGAGTCCTCAAAGCCTCTTCAATTCTGAAGTGACTTCCAAGTTGAACCAGAGTCATATCCTCTTTGTTATGTTTCAAGGAGTGTTTAAAATCCTTCCATGATGGTGGTAGTTTGTCTATAACACCAGAAACTGAGATAGATTCATCCATCTTCAGATTGTGTTGGGCAAACTGTCCCAGAATTCTCAACAATTCATTGTATTGTTCCATCACAGGTCTAGAATCGACCATTTTGTAATTCATAAAATTACTGACCAGAAACTTCTTACTAGAAGCATCTTCTGCCATGTATTTGGATTCAAGAGAATCCCACAATTCTTTTGCTGACTCAACATTTTGATATACATCGAAAAGGGAATCAGACATACCGTTTAAGATGTGACCGCGGCAGATGTAATCAGCGTTTTCCCATTTGCAACGCCTCCTTGTTTGTTCAGCGGTTTCATCCTCAACCACTTCTGGAATGGGGGTACTCAGAACATATACAACCTTCAACGTTGTCAATAGAAAATGCATCTTCTTTTGCCATCTTCTAAAATCTTGACCCTCAAACTTGTCCAACTTTGCAAACTTGCTTGTCATGTCTCTTGCAGATTCTGAGTTTGCCATCTTCAGAAAATAGATAACTTCAATCTTTGTTGGGGAATTGGGTGATAACTTGGATTTTTCTGAAGTCGTGTAATCACTTTCAGATTGAAGTTATTTGTGGTTCACCCAAATAATTCAATCGGATAAAGTCAGAAAATCTGCAAGAAGAGAGAATGTATATTGTTGTGTATTTCAAAATGAACCCCTTTTTTTAAAATGATCAATGCCACACCTATTTATAGATGTCAACAGATGTGTCTATTGCCAATAGACACACCTCAAGATGTGTCTTTTCCAATAGACACATCTCATTTCCAACAGTCATGTCCAATGCCAATAGACACACCTCAAGGTGTGTCTTTTCCAATAGACACATCTCATTTCCAACAGATGTGTTTGATGCCAATAGACATGTCTCATAAGCAATAATTCTGAAATCATAACGAACTCGAACAGAGCATGCACTCCGCATTCTCCCGACTTGTTCGATGTAACATTACGATTACATTGATCAACTAGCCAATCCAATTACACTAAAATATCCAACAAAATATTCTCAGGCTCACTCTCTCTCTCTCAAACACTCTCTCTCGACTCACTATCTCTCGATTGAATCTCTCACCACCACAAACTCACCTCCACCACCACTCACTACTCTACTCACCACTCACCTCCACCACCACTCACTACTCTACTCACCACTGCTCTCGATCTACTCACCAGGACCTCCGTTCGACCTCTCGATCTACTTTGCTCGTGTCGAAATTGGTAAGAATCGGTAATACTCTACACGAATAAGGCCTCCTCTGCTATTTATAGGGTCTTCTCGATCTATTGAGAGCTTCAATTTGAGGGTTTTTTAAAATCAAAGCCCTAATTTCTTAAATTGGGTCTTTTTAAATCAAAACCCTAATTTCTTAAATTGTGTGTTTTTATTTACTTGGATGTATTATCCTAATTATTTTGAATTTATTTTTTTACAGGACCTCTGTCACTTGGTTGTGGTTGTGGGTATTATTTTAGGTAATTTTTCGTTTTATGATTATTTGTAATTTTTCTGTCACTTGGTTGTGGTTATGTTTTTGCTCTTGGTTGACCATTTCTGGTTATGCAGGATGATTTCAAACCCGTGCTTCGAGAGCTTCTATCAACTCATCCTGGCTTGGAGTTCTTGCAGAGCACACCTGAATTTCAGGAAAGATATGGTTTGTGCTATATAATTTCTTATATAAATAGCGGCTCTCCTTTCTAAAGACATGATTCGAGTGTAAGTTGCTTGTTGTGACATTATGACTATTTTAAAAATTGCATTCGCACTGGCCTGCAAATTGGCCATCGTATTTCCCTGCTGCATCTTGTTGAGAGCATTTGTGGTGGCCTGTATATTGAAAATTAGAGTGTGCAAACTAAATAGTTCGGGAATTAGAATCCCAATGCTAATATTGATGAAAATGCATTGTATTCTAATTGTTTTTTGGGGATTGGAGAGTTTTTTTTGAATAATCATATAATGTTTTTGCTATTGTTATGTCAAAAAATCAGCCTCGCCTTACCTGGAGGCGTCGCCCTTTGATTGGCTGGAGGGGGGCGACCCGATCCACAATCCATGAACAAGGAGAATTGATGTCAACTGGGCCTAACCTATGTTTACATGAGATGTCGTCCTCTTCCTTAAACGACCTCGCCCTCGGTGGTCGTCCTCTTCCTTAAACAGCATCGCCCTTGGGTTTCGTCTGATGAGGAGACATCTCCATTACTAAGGAGGAAGACACGTGGCCTTATTTGGAGGCATCGCCCTCAAGGATCGGAGAAATATGACACAGCTTATATAAAGGAAGAAATCTCATAAGTACATTCTTAATGGGCCTAGCACACATTCATGAAAGGCGTAGCCCCTTTTTGAGGTGTCGCCCGTAGCAAACTAGCAAGGAGGTAACTACTATATTTCAGTAAGGAAGGAGATGGAATCGGCCTCGCCCACTCAATAAGGGTGTCGCCCTTTAAGGGAATCAACATTCAGAACAGAAGACATGCCTTTCAGCCCTGACAAGCCTCTCACTTTTTATGAAGGCCTCGCCCTCCAAAGGGGCCTCGCCTTACAAAGAGGCCTCGCCCTCTCGGGCATCAGAATGGGGGAATCTCCCCAATACAGTTACATGGAGGATACTAAAGACTTTGGATCATAACCCAAGTCATCTATTATCTCAGCTATGGAGAAGGACTAGGCCTCATCCAGGCTAGCAGGCATTTCCCTGCTAGGGAGGTCGAAGGGCGTCGCCCCTTGGAAATTTCAGGACTAGCCCTCTGACTAGCTATTCTTTCTCCGTGGTTAGTTAGGATGAGGATTTCGCCCTTAAAAGGGACCTCGCCCTCGCATCACTGGAAAAGGGAATCTCCCCTAAATAACCTTATATGAAGATAAGGGGTCTCACCCTCTATTGATGAAAGAGGGATTTCCCCAAGAAACTAAAAAGAAGATATGGCTTTGCCTAGGCTATAAGGAATTTCCCCATTGAGGAATCGCCCCTTAGTGATCCCGAGGGCTAGCCCTATAACTAGTTATTCTCCCATTGGTGGCTCAAGGTGGGCATTGACTCCGACAATCTCGGGTCAATGACTTAACCGCCACGCTCCGAGAAAATAGTTGGGCTAGAAAGCCCATGATGATTCCACTAATGGCGGTGGCCCAATTCGAGGGACTTCCCTAACCAAGGAAACCTAACCCATGTCAGTGACTTGTTCCCCAAGAACTACGTTTGGCTTGATTCCTATAAATAGGATACGTAGGCACATTGTATGTCATGATGCAACCCTTGCGAAAAAGAGAGAATTCAATATTCGATCTAAATTGCAATAACTCTCACATACAATCTCAGCCATCCCCAAATCACCAACCCTAACCCTGAGCATCCTACGCCTCTCACCGTCATTAACCACCACCACAATTCCAGCAACCCTCCCCGAATTTGTTTTCCCAAATTCCTCCGTTAACAATTGGCGCTAGAAGGAGGGCTTTTGACATCTCAGGAGGAAAAATGTCACAGTCAAATCAAGAACGTGTTGATGATCGCCGTGTGAAGGAAGTTAGGACCACGAAAAACCTACCCCTGCAACAACCGACGAACTCAGATCCGATGGATGCTATGCCTAGGATTCCAGACAGACGGGCGACCCCTCAAATTGAGGGAGATTCCCCTGTCCTAATAAGTAACGCCGAGATTTGAAACAAAATCACTTTATGGGAAACGCTAACACTCGTATGGGGGCTAGGCTGGATGCGATGGAGAGGAAAAAATAGTTTATTACTGGATCTCGCCTGAATCATGGTGGACCTCGCCGCCACTTGGAGAGAGGGAGGATCTAAGGGAGAGTCATCATAACTAGGAGAGGAGCTATCAAACACACGGAGTAAATCAACATGCCGAAAAAGAATCTGCCATAAACCAAAGGGAATAGTTCTCACAGGGAGGTAATGTACTTCCTGCCTTTGTTCTACTTTCTCTTAATTTATTTTCCTAAAAGTCTAGGGGGGGTAGTGTATGTACCACTCCTTAGCCAGGATTTATATTTATGAATAAAACATGCTTCTTTGATAAATTTTTATGTAAATTCTGTGATAGATGACCTCCTCTAAGGAGGATCTTTGTGGGATGTATAAAAAGATGATCTCCTTTGAGGAGAGTATGAATAAAAATAAAGTGAACTTCGGAAAATCCACCTCCTGTGAGGAGGGTATTTCTGGAATGGAGAACGACCTCCTTTGAGGAGGGTATCTCGAATTATCAAAGTCCTTGCAAAAACCGTACTTCCGGGGGGGATGTCCGTACTTCCGGCGCCTCATCAAGGCACGAGCTTCGGAAAATCCACCTCCTGTGAGGAGGGATATTTATGGAATGGGGAACGACCTCCTTTGAGAAGGGTATCCCAAATTGTTAAATCCTTGCAAAAACCGTACTTCCGGGGGGGGGATGTCCGTACTTCCGGCGCCTCATCAGGGTTCGAGTTTCGGAAAATCCACCTCTTGTGAGGAGGGTATTTCTGAACTTAATAATGATCTCCTCTGAGGAGAGTATCATAAAATTATTAAATTCTGAGGAAAATGACTCCCTTAGAGGGAGATACCCTCGAGAAGACATGGTAGTTGTTACCTTTGAAGTGAGATATTTACTAAGGTTCATGAATTAGATTCTATTTTCATGAATTAAGTTGAAGAAAGGCGAGATCCCCACAAAGAGGCGAGACATTTTTAAATTGGACGAGATTGTTTACTACTTTATTAAGTGTGCTCTGGGCGAGGAAAAGACGGATGATTAAAATAGTAATCAATTAGAAATGTGTAACAAAGACGATCCGAGTACCAAGAACCAGATAAAATAAAGTTAAAACCAAATACAAAGGCGACGCCATTACCGGGAGGGCGCGCACTCCAAAAGTGTAATTATAAAAGGATTGCGTAGTCAGGAAGCAATACGATTCAAAGGCGAGGTTTCAACATCACGTTCGCCTTCATGATTTTTTATTTTTTTTTCCTGCAGCTTCTTTCTTCCTTGCTTCCTCAGCAACAACTACAAAAAAAAAGATCATTACAAGACGAGTACTACTTAAAAGGGTGGACTTGATATTTTCTGAAGATTATGCGCATAAAGACACAACAATACCCATGCAGATGCATGTATGTCGTTTTAGAACGATAAAAGTAAAGCATAATAGCAGGGAATTGGCGAGGTGATCAAGTTGGGCTCCTCCATATAATTAAGAAGAGGCATGGCATGTTACTTGCTGATTAATATTAAAGATACACACATGCACATTCATATAAAGATAAGGTGAGGCAGAGCTTCACGAGCGAACAAGGAAAATGTTGGTCCAGGAAAGTATTGCAGAAGGGGGGTTGAATGCAATACTAATAAATTTCAAAAACTATTTCAACAACTTAAATAGAATTTGTGATTTACTAGTAGAAGAAATGCAAACACAAGTAAAATCAAATACGAGGATTTCACAAAATAAATGTTTTATTTATTTTGCAAAGTTTTGCTACAACCTTGAGAAAATAATTCTCAAGCTACAAATACTCAAGAGATTACAGTGGTTGAGTTATCTATTGTATAAATAGAGTGCTCTATTTATAGTGTGATAATCTACTGTACTATCATCATCATCATTGGTTGTTGAGTTGCTGTTATATTCCTTTTGCAGCTCATTCCATGATTTATTCCCATGTGATCATCACAAAGTAACTTAAAGATACTTTCCACATTTGAGCCACCCAGATCTAGCCGTATTCAATTTTATCTGCTCTAGACTTTACAGGTTGTTCCATGTGATCTCTCGAGCTTCAGTTATAGACTTTCCAAGCTTGCTGTAAAGGTTGAATATTACAACATACCTGCTTCTTTTGAACATGTACTCTGTCGTTTTAATTTGACTTAGAAAATTCCTAAATCAGGCTGATTCTATATGACAGTATGTTTGCCACAAAGTTTGCTGTCAATGGATTACGCTTTGGTTGACAGTATGAATTTCCCGCAGATATTACTGTCAAGAATTTTGCTTTGGTTGACAGTATGAATTTCCCGCAGATATTACTGTCAAGAATTTTGCTTTGGTTGACAGTATGAATTCCCGCAGAGATTGCTGTCAAGAGTTGTGCTTTGATTGACAGCATGTTTTTCCCGCAGAGATTGCTGTCAGGAATTCCAAACTTACTGTCGCAAACTGTACATCAAAGTTGCTGTCATTAGAATCTCCGCCAATGTTGCTGTCAAGTTGAAACTTGCTGTCGACTTCGTGAAACTTGCTGTCGACCTAGGCAACATTATGTTTCCTTGTAACCTTACTGTCAGGGCTTGACAGTAACTTTTATTCCTTCTGTCGAACTTATGTATTTCTTGAGGCTTGAACATAATTGAACTTCTTCCAAGAATTACACTTATTACATGACAGTATTTATTTAAATTACAAGAATACATTTCAGGCTATGACAGTATGTTCTACTTAGTAAAAACTAAGTATACCAATAAAACTAGTTAAGTTGTCTATTCCATCACCCATAAATCCCAACAATCTCCCCCAATTTGTTTTTATGGACAATAAGGACAAATTTACAAATATCATGCTGACAACTTAACTACCATAGATCAGAAAGAATAAACTCTTCATTTCTGACCAATGATTAAACTGAATTGTTTTCAAACAATATATCACAAAAGTTCACAAAAAAAAATTTACTTATCTTGATTTGAACTTTTCACTTTGCTCCTTTTCCCTTAGAGCTCTTCTGAGATTTTCAATTAACTCTTTTTCTTCAGGGGACTGTGCATCATCTTCATTTTCCACAATGTATTTTCTGATCATTGAGGAAGCAGTGTTTAATGTATCTCTGAGTTCCATCCAGTAAACATTTTGCTTTACAATTGATCTGAATTTTAGCACATCTCCCTCCATCTTGAATCTCTTGCCAGGAAACTGATTTAGAGTTTCCCTTCTTTGTTTGTCCAGGCTGGGATCCTCTCCTCTCCTCTGATCAAGAATCATATCAAGCTCCCAAGAACACAGTGTTTCAAGACTGTTAGTTGATCCAACCACTTGCCAGTATAATTCTTTTAACACACTGGTCTTCAATTTAGAGAAACTATCTACATAAATTTCTTCTTTGCCATACTTGATTCTCAAAGGATTGTCCAGTACGCATGGCTGATAGTTGGATTCTTCACTGTTGATCTTATTGATTTTACTGTAATTTTTCTTCATTTCAGCTTCAATCTCATCTTCTATCTGTTGACGAGATTTTTTCCTTGATGCTAATTCTTCTTTGAACCTTTGCTCTGCTTCATACATCTTCATTTCATGTTCTGAATAAGGTTTTCGCATTTCAATCCAGTTATAATCAGGAATAGGATTGTCTTCTTCATACTCCAAACCAAGAATTTGATAGACATCATCATCATTGTGAAGTGTCCAATCACCAAACTTCTCAATAAATTCAACATGCCTGGCTTCATAGTACTTGAGAACTTGATCCATGATCTTCTTTGAAACATTATCATAGGTTTGCAGTAGCTCAACCATCCTTTCCAGATTGAAGAAATCAATTCTTCGTTTTACTGTTTCAGAAGTTTGAATGAGTTTCTTGGAGATCACCTTTGATTTTGATATCTGAGTGAAGTCAGATTCCACTGTAATCAACTTTTCATTGTTTTGCCATAGAATGTATCTTGCAACTTCTTCTTTTGGTCCATCAAATTCTATGGATACAGAGGTGATTGTTTCTTTGGCATTCAGCTGCATCATTTCAAAGCTATTCATTCTTCTCCTCATGATAGGTTTCTTGAGTCCCAACCCTGTAGCTTTTCCTTCTCCTTTGTAGACAGTCTTTCCCTTTGTTGGTCTTTTTGATTTTCTCTTGATTCTTACTGTCTTGAATGATTTGACAGTAGGATCGTTGACAGTTTCTTTTATAGGGCTTCTGATAATGTCTTCTTTGACAGTATCTTCAATGACTGTTACTTCATCCTGACTGACAGCATCTTTATTGACATCCTTGACAGCATCTTTGTTGACAGTATCTTTTTCAAGATGTATACTGTCAATTTCCATTTCTTCTTGATTTCCTTTCAATGCTTTAAGTACTTCTTCCTCTTTCTTCTCATCAACTTTCTTGCTTGAGCTAGAATTTTCAGAAATTTCCTTTGATTCTGCTTCTTTGACTTGAGTTTGCTCTTTTGAAGAGTCTCTCAGTTCTGTTCTCTTAGGTACTCCAGCTTCACCTCCATCTTGACTGTCATCATCATCTTTCTCCAAAGTGTCATCAAAAGTGCAGTTTCCTCCTTGAGCATTTCTGCTTGAGTTTGCTTTGGCAATGAGCTTTTTAATTTTGGCACTGTACTCTATTTCTCTCTTTGCCAATAGCTTGTGAATATCTTTGACTGCCTGAATCCTTTCCTTGGTGATGGGTGCTTTCAGCAATAATTTAAGTACTTCCATGATGACTTTGCTTTTCAGAGATGTTTTGCCTTCAAGTGTTAAGAATCCCAGACCTTTAGTTCCTTTGGCTGTTGTCTGTTTAAAGCTTACACCATATGGCTGGGAACTTACTTCTGGAAGTTTGTTGTTGACCATTGTGCCCAGTTGCATATAGAGACTTTCATCAAAGATGGTAGAGTTTTTCTTCACTAGAATCCCAAGGATGTATTGCACTCTGGCAGAGAAAGTTTCCAACAGTTGAGTTGTTATGAATATTGAATGTCCACTCTTCAGATACACTTCAACTGCCCACCTCTTCTCTGAGCTAATCTTCACAGATAGATTTATAATCTTTTCTTTCAAAGCTTCTGCCAATTTAGCAGGTTTTCCTTTAGTCACTGTGATTGCTTCATTCACCAGATTGTTGAATTCCTCATCCTTATTATTCAAGGTGCTCTCCATATGACTTACTGTTATTGAGTCAGCTTCTTCTTGGGAATATGTACTTCCATCAGTCCAAATGATAGGCTCTGAAGAAAACACATATTCAGGCAACTTGTCTTTGCCTTTACCCATCCTATTTGATTCCTCTTTTTCTCTCCATAGCCTCTCCAATGTGGATTCTTTCTTCTCAGGAACTGGTTCATTGATTTTGATTGAGGATGCTTTAATTCCTTGTATTTGACTTAATACCTCCTTGGATACTAGCATTTGTTCCCCATCTACTTCAGCTTCAAAAAGCTCCTCAGTTCCAGAGGCTATTGCAGTTTTTACTCTCTCTTGCTCCCCCTTACTCCTTTGCTCCCCCTGTCTTTTAGCTTCCCCTTGTAACTCCACCTTTATTCCTGGTTGCTCAGCCTCTTTCTGATCTTTTACTTTCTCCCCCTTAGTTAAGTTTGCAGCATGAATTAATGAAGAGAGTGACAGTAGTGTGGCTTGAATTTCAGCAAAACCAGTCTTCACAGTAGATGACAGGTTGTCCAGTTTGCTTTCCATTGTAGCACATCGATTTTCCAGTGCTTGGAGCCTGTCATTTGAGGATGCAGAAGGACCACCAGACCTAAGCCTTTTAGGAGGTAAGGGATAAGTCTAGGGCATGGAGGCTGTTGGGGTTCTCACACTCTCAGTGTTTTTATAGATGATCTCATCATCTCTCACAAAAGTTCCCTCAAGGCCTAATGCCTTTTGTTTATTGGCTCCCTCAAGTTCACTCTGGACATGCTCAAGTCCCTCTCCTTTTGCCAGCACATTTGGCTGCCTCTAGTTTTAGTCTCACCTCTCTGTTCTTTTATCTCTCTTTGATTTTTCACTCCCTCACTCATCCTAGATGCAGTAGTATGAGCAGTACTAACATGCAAAATAGTAGATTTTACCTTGAAGGCCTTTGAAAGGGGCAAGTCATCATCAGAGATATCTTCCACTAATCCTTCTTGCAGTTGTGGTTGAACAGTATCTTTTGTCAGAATGGTACTGTCACTTGATTGTTTGACAGCACCTTCTGTTTTGTCTTTGACAGCATCTTTGGCTGTGACAGCAACTTCCCTAGGGTAAGATGCTTTGAGGGAATCGATCAAGATGCTGGCTGTTTCAATTTTTGGCAAATTTGCATCTTGATCTAATCCAGTGTTTGATGGGGTGGTATCCATTTCACTTTGAGAAATGGGTTCTTGTGGACCACTTGATGGGGGCTCATCCATGATTTGAGATGGATGATCAAAACCTGAGGGGTTGGTACTGTCCCCCTCTCTAGGTTGTTTAGAAGAAACAACAGATGTAGGAATGAAAGAAGAAGATTGAAGTTCAGATTGATTAAATGGCTGTTCCACAGAAAAAGATTGTGGAACATCAATAGTATGAATGAATTCCTCACTGTGTTCTATCTCAATGTGTGTATCTTCAAATACAGGTTCCTCAAGAGTGAGTTCTTGAGTTTGTGCAGACTCTTTACAAGGTGCCTTGGGAGACAGGCCAATTTCAATAGATGTCCCTTGTTGAGAAGAGACACCTAGAGGTGAGTTTATTTCCCTATCATCCTCTACAGTCTTTTGGGAAACTGTAGGGTGGCTGACAGTAACCTTGGCCCTTCTAGCTCTCTTCTTCTTAGGCTCAGAAGGGGCTACTGTGGGTTCTATTTCATTACCATCCTTATTTGCTGCACTTGGTGCAGTAACTCCCTCTTGACTCACCACATTGTCACCAGTTTCACTCTCCAGGGATCTTTTCTTGGATTCCTGTTTGGCAATTTTAAGGGCTTTTGGTAGTCTAGAGTCCCTAGGTGGAATGTATGGTGTAGAATGTGGGTTAACTGAATTTGGGTCTAATTCAGCTTCATTCTCTATTGTGAAAACAGTGTAACCTGTTGGAAATGGAAAATCAAGGTTGGGCACTTGATTTACCATGTGTTGTGTGAAACATAGTGGAATATGTGCATTCAAATTTTGTGTGTTAAGAGATGTGTGTGTGTTTTTCTTTAAAACAGGACATTCTTCAAAATCAGAATTGTCCTCAACATTTCCACAAACATTATTAATACACATAGTTAAAAAGCGAGGATAGATGGATACCTTCTTGCCTATTGCGCTTTTCAACTGTGTAATGATCAGTTTTCCGATGTTCACCTTGTATCCATGGACTAATGAATGAGTGAGCTTCTTGATATATGATGGTATTCCATTCCAGCCTGTAGTCTTGGTAGAGAACACCTTCACCATTACATCAAAAATCATACTCCACTCTTTTCTCAGAAATTTCCTGTCCATTTCTCCGGTTTGATACCACTTATCAGAAGTTTCTTCAAGTTTAGAACCAGAGTACCCAATCTTCAGAAAGAACTTCTTCAGAGTATCATCAGTTGCTAGTTCCTTAAAGCTTTCTTCACTGGTCAACACAATACCCAAAGCCTCATTGATATTCTTTACTGAAAGAGAATGACTTGTATCATCTATATTGAACTTGATTGTTTCATTCTCTCCAGTTCCTTGAGCACTTGCTGATTTCCAGAATTTTTCAATTCTAACAGCATCAATTTTGGGTGAAGAGGTTATTGCATGACCTAGATAGGATTTATTCAAGAACGAAATAAGTCCTTTGAAGTTTTCACCAGCATCACTAGGAGAAAAGATACCAGCAAAGTTGGTTTGAGCAATACTTTGTTTAGGTGCCATTGTTGAATGCTTTGAAAAATGAGAGAGAAAATGCGGTTTTTGGATGCAAAAGTTTGAGAGGTTTTTGCAAATGAAAGTGATAGTAGATTAAACGGTAGATTCAGTTTCTAATATGAATCGATTTAACCTCTCTTAAATGAACGTGTGATAATGATATTACCCATTAACTCCACTTGCTATATTGCGTGGCAGTTGCTATTAGATCGTGGATTGGTGAAAAGAAATATACGAATATATATATATATATAAATTAATATATATATATCTTTCCACTATCTTTGACAGCAACTTCTCGTGACAGCAACTTTCATTGACAGCAACTTGTGCGCTAACAACATTTCTGTCAATCAGCTTCATGAGTGACAGTAAGTTTTATCTGATAGTAAACTTATCATAGGATCATGCTGTCACTGTTCACACATAACTTAAGTTAAGGACACATGATTTCTTAAAATTAATTTAAGACAGACATGTAAAACTATTTTAGCATAGTCATAGCAAACATGATATCTAAAAATCCTTTTAGCATAGTCATAGCAAACATGATATCTAAAAATCCTTTTAGCATAGTCATAGCAAACATGATATCTAAAAATCCTTTTAGCATAGTCATAGCAAACATGCTGTCTGAACAAGTATCACAATGTACCTTAATTTCTCATGACAGTACCTTCTAGTGACAGTACCTTTAAAAGTTTCTGTCATGAGCTTCGACTCCTTATAATTGATAAACCAGTTAGATGATCATACCTGATTTAGCATTCCTAATTCACTCACCAACCTGGTAAATGTTGCTTCATCCAGTGGCTTGGTGAATATATCTGCAAGTTGCTTATCTGTTGGAACATAAACCAATTTTACATCTCCTTTTTCAACATGCTCCCTGATGAAATGATGCCTTATATCAATGTGCTTTGTTCTGGAGTGTTGAACTGGATTGTCTGATATGGCTATGGCACTCGTGTTGTCACAGTAGATAGGAATATTTGACAACTTTAGTCCATAATCCATTAATTGATTCTTCATCCAAAGAATTTGTGCACAGCAACTTCCAGCTGCAATATATTCAGCTTCTGCAGTTGATGTAGAAACTGAGTGTTGCTTCTTACTGAACCATGACACCAATCTCCCCCCAAGAAATTGACAGCTTCCTGTAGTACTTTTTCTGTCAATTTTGCAGCCAGCATAGTCTGAATCAGAATATCCAATTAGATCAAATCCAGTTTCCTTAGGGTACCAAAGACCTAGATTTGGGGTGCCTTTGAGATATCTAAAGATTCTTTTAATTGCAACTAAGTGTGATTCTTTTGGATCAGCTTGAAATCTTGCACAGAGACATGTAGCAAACATTATATCTGGCCTGCTTGCTGTTAAGTACAGCAATGATCCTACCATGCCTCTGTAGGTACTAGAATCCACTTTCTTGCCTTTAGGATCTAACTCTAATTTGGTGGCTGTTGAGATAGGTGTCTTGGCAGGTGATGAATCTTCTAAGTTAAACTTCTTGAGAAGTTCTTTGACATACTTAGATTGACAGATGAAGATTCCTTCCTTCTTCTGATAGATTTGAAGACCAAGAAAGAATGCTAATTCTCCCATCATGCTCATTTCATACTTGTTTCTCATTAGAGATGAGAACTTTTCACACAATTTTTCATTTGTTGAGCCAAAGATTATGTCATCAACATATATCTGCACAAGAATGATGTCTTTGCCATGGTATTTATAGAATAAAGTTTTATCCACCATACCTCTTATAAATTGATTTTCCAGGAGAAAAGTGGATAAAGTGTCATACCAGGCTCTTGGTGCTTGCTTTAAGCCATATAGAGCCTTGAACAGCTTGTAGACAAAATTATGCAGTTTGTCATTTTCAAATCCAGGAGGCTGTTCAACATACACTTCTTCTTCTAATTCTCCATTTAGAAAGGCACTTTTAACATCCATTTGAAATACCTTGAATTTGCAGTGTGCAGCAAAAGCTAAGAAAATTCTTATGGCTTCAAGTCTGGCAACAGGAGCAAATGTTTCATCATAATCTATCCCTTCCTGTTGACAGTAACCTTTGGCCACTAGCCTTGCCTTATTTCTTGTCACATTTCCACTCTCATCTATCTTGTTTCTGAAAACCCATTTTGTCTCAATGACTGATTTTCCTTTTGGCCTTGGAACTAGTTTCCTAACATTGTTTCTTTCAAATTGATTGAGCTCCTCCTGCATGGCCATCACCCAATCAGAATCCAACAATGCTTCTTCAACTATTTTTGGTTCCATTTGAGATAAGAAACATGAAAACATGCTTTCAGCAGAGATATTCCTCCTTGTCCTTACACCAGTAGTGGGATCTCCAATAATTAGATTACTGGTATGATCTCTGTTCCACTTTGTTGATTGAGGCAAGCTACTTGTTTGATGAGAATGTCTTTCATCAATATGAGGATTTGATTCTCCACCATTTTCATTATTCTGCTCATTTTGCTCAAATTCTCCAGTCTCACATTCTTGTTGATTGACGCCTGAAATTGTCTGTGATTGAGCTGAGGTTTGATTTAGATTATGAGAATTGACAGATTCTTTCTCATATCCCATTGATTGAATGAGACTTGGTTCTTCATCAACAAATTCTTCTTTTTCCAAGTATCCTTGATTCTCAAATCTGAAGGGTTGCATTTGACCATCCTCATGTAGCCCTGGAAACTTCGTTTCATCAAACGTGACATTGACACTTTCTTCAATTGTTTTGTGCTCCATGATATAGACTCTGTAGGCAGTCCTTTCTATCCCATATCCCATGAAAATGCCTTCATATGCTTTAGTATCAAACTTGCCTTTTCTTTCATGGTTGTCTTTCATCAAAAAGCACTTGCTTCCAAAAATATGAAAGTACTTGACAGTAGGCTTCTTTCCTGTCAAAAGATAATAAGGAGTATTGCCATGAGCCTTGTTGATTAGTGTTCTATTCTGTGTGTAACAAGCAGTGTTGATGGCTTCTGCCCAGAAATATGTTGGTAATTTAGCATTACTCAACATAGTCCTTGCAGCTTCAATAAGAGTCCTATTTTTCCTTTCTACAACTCCATTTTGCTTCAGGGGTCCTGTCAAGTACCCTTATGTGATCAATGATTTCTTGAGCAGCTTCATCCTTTGATTCTAAAAATTTCACCCAAGTGTACCTAGAATAGTCATCTATCATGACCAGTGCATATCTTTTTCTGGATAGTGATTGAACATTCACTGGTCCAAAAAGATCCATGTGAATTAACTTGAGTGCTTCAGTGTTAGTGTTAAATTGCTTTGATTTATGCATTGCTTTCCTCAATTTTCCCATTTGACAATCTTCACACAGTCCTTCTTGACAGAATTCCTGTTGAGGTAGTCCTCTCACTAATTCCTTCTTCATCAGCATGTTCATTGTTTTGAAATTGAGATGAGAAAATTTCTTGTGCCAAAGCATGCTATCTCCAACACTTGCTTTGCTGTAGAAGCAAAATATTCTTTCCTCATTTGTTGAGTTTAAGTCTGCAACAAATAGGCTTCCTTTCCTTACTCCTTTCAGAGATAGGCTTCTATCCTTCTTGTGGTGAATTGAACATTCCATCATGCCAAAGTTTACTTTGAATCCTTTGTCAGTGAATTGACTGACACTGAGCAGATTATGCTTCAAACCTTCCACAAGAGAGATTTCTTCAATGACAACATTTCCAGCTTTTAAACAGCCATATCCCACAGTGTAACCTTTGCTGTTGTCTCCAAAGGTTATTGTTGGGCCAGCCTTCTCAACATATTGTGATAGCAGGGATATATCACCAGTCATGTGTTTGGAACATCCACTGTCGATTATCCACATGACCTGTTTACCTTTCTTTCCCTGCAAGACAGAATGAGTTTAATTTGCATTTGGTACCCAAGTCTTGTTGGGTCCTGCATACTCAGTATCATCAGAAACTTTATCAATATTTGAAACAATATTATCAGAAGATGGTTCCTTGACTTCTTTTATTATCCACTTAGTTTTTGACTTTGACTTTTTCTTAGTGAGAGCAGACTTCTCACTTTCTTTAGTGGATTCAGAAGTCTTTGCAGTTTGCATATAAGAACATAATTCATTAGATGAAATTTGCAAATTAAAACATGTACTCATGGCAGTTATTTTGCATGGCATACAGTCAATGTTATTACAAACTACCAATTTTCTTTGCATAATGGGGGTTCTGTGTAAGTTCCCTTTCAACTCTGTTGCATTAGATATGCTACTAGTTGATTTCTTACAAACATGAGTTAAATGATGTGAGGAGCCACAATTATTGCAAAGTTTCCTTGGTGCCTGCTTAACATATGCATAATTATTCTTTTTATCAATGCCTAGCTTCCCATTTCTGTTTTTGGACTTAGAGACTACTGTCTTGACAATCTGTTCAGAAGATGCTGTCGAACTATTTTTGACAGCATCTTTTGTACTTGCTGTCTTGACAGTAGGTTTGAAAGTTACTGTCTTGGATGACTTTTTGACAGTATCTTTTGAACACTTGGTTGGACTGTTTAAGACTGTTTCTGTCATAGACATTATGACAGAATCTCTTTCTTTCTTAGATTTACTGTCAATCCTCTCATCTTCATCACAGAGTTCTTGATTAATAATTAGGGAGTTTTCATTAACCTCAAACTCTGTACTTTTGAAAATTGGGTTACTCACATTTTTGAGGATGTGAGGTCTTACAGTATTATTATCATCATTTTTCTGAATAGCAGCCTCTTTACCAGGTCTCCTGCTATAATCATAGCCTATGCCTATCTTCTTACTTTCAGTATGTTTCTCATGATATTCTTGAACTAATTTAGAGGAATTTCTAAATGCCTTTAGCTTAAATTCATTCTCAGAAATTTCTTTTCTTAGATAATCCTCTATCTCTTTAGCACAGATTAAATCATTTTTTAGTCTTTCGTTTTCCTGAGCTAAAGAATCAATAGAACTGGTCTTAAGCAACAACACATCATTGTTAGATCTGAGTACTTCATTTTCTTTAGTTAATCTAGCAATTTCTTCATTTGCAGCAGATAAACTAGTATGAATATTAAACATTTCAGTACTCATTTCCTCAATGGTTTGCTTATAGTCATTTAAAGACATATCTAGTAATACTAGAGATGGTACCTGACTTGACGAGGTTGATGCTTCTTCATCCTCTCTAGCCATCAAGGCTAAATTCACAAATTCTTCTTCTTCTTCATTATCAGATTCATCCCAGCATTTTCCTTCAGCCACATAGGCTTTTCCTTGTCCTTTCTTAAATTGACTCCCAGTTCCTCTCTCCATTCTTTGTATTTGTTTTGGTCTTTTGCATTCAGTAGCAAAGTGACCAAGTTCATTGCAATTGTAGCATCTAAACTTTGACCTATCTACCATTCCTGTTTTGTATCCTCCCTTGGTGCCAGTAGCAGGTTTTGATGAGCTTCCTTGGTTATATTTTGGAAATTGACCTTGAGGCTTATATGGCTTGTTCCTCCTGAACCTTATATTTTTGAATTTTCTTGCCATAAAAGCCATGGTTGGATTATCCATTTTCTCCATTTCTTCTAGAGTGAAGAATTCTTCATCTTCAACATCTTCTAGTTGAAGGACAACCTTTTCTTCATCTTCAACCACCTCTTCTATTTTCACAGATGAAAATTGAGGTTGTTGATCATTTTGAATTTGCTCACTTGCTTGAAAATATGATGGTCCTTGAGCAACTAGAGCACCAGCCATGTTTGCCATCAATCCTTTGGATCCACTTTGTATAGCTTTCTTTTGATAATATTCAAGTTCATAAGATTTTAGAACTCCATACAATGTTTCAAGAGAAACAGAATTTAAGTCTCTCCCTTCTCTTATGGCTGTTACTCTGTGCTCAAGATGTTCTGGAAGAGTTAGCAGAAACTTGATATTGACTTCCTTCTTTTCATAAAACTTTCCATGAATTTGAAGCTCAGCTATCAGTTTGCTAAATCTTTCAAACATGTGGGTTAGCTCTTCTCCATGCTTTCCCATAAACGCTTCATATTGTGACACCAGTATTTGTTTTTGATTTTCTCTGACCTCTTCACTTCCTTCACATAATAGTTCTATCTTTTTCCACATATCCCTGGCAGAGTTGCATGCTATTATATTTCCACTCATAGCTTTGTCCAGGGTAAGTGCATCTAGTAGAATGAGTTGCAGATGATCATCCAGTGCTACTTTTTCTTTTTCTGAGTCATTATACTCAGAAGGCTTCTTAGCAACCCAATGAGCTGTGATTACTACATCATTCACTGTAGCAGCTGGGATTTCCTTTTGAGGAATGAAGGGGCCATTTTCCAGAATACCTAGGAATAGTGGATTCTGAGCTTTGATAAATAACATAATCTTCTTTTTCCATATGTTGTAGTTTTCTTTATCAAAAGCTGGAATCTTGATATTACTTGACCTTTGAATACTTGCCATTTGGATCTCAGATATGTGTATTAATCTGATTGCTCTGATACCAGTTGTTGGTCCAGGAAAGTATTGCAGAAGGGGGGTTGAATGCAATACTAATAAATTTCAAAAACTATTTCAACAACTTAAATAGAATTTGTGATTTACTAGTAGAAGAAATGCAAACACAAGTAAAATCAAATACGAGGATTTCACAAAATAAATGTTTTATTTATTTTGCAAAGTTTTGCTACAACCTTAAGAAAATAATTCTCAAGCTACAAATACTCAAGAGATTACAGTGGTTGAGTTATCTATTGTATAAATAGAGTGCTCTATTTATAGTGTGATAATCTACTGTACTATCATCATCATCATTGGTTGTTGAGTTGCTGTTATATTCCTTTTGCAGCTCATTCCATGATTTATTCCCATGTGATCATCACAAAGTAACTTAAAGATACTTTCCACATTTGAGCCACCCAGATCTAGCCGTATTCAATTTTATCTGCTCTAGACTTTACAGGTTGTTCCATGTGATCTCTCGAGCTTCAGTTATAGACTTTCCAAGCTTGCTGTAAAGGTTGAATATTACAACATACCTGCTTCTTTTGAACATGTACTCTGTCGTTTTAATTTGACTTAGAAAATTCCTAAATCAGGCTGATTCTATATGACAGTATGTTTGCCACAAAGTTTGCTGTCAATGGATTACGCTTTGGTTGACAGTATGAATTTCCCGCAGATATTACTGTCAAGAATTTTGCTTTGGTTGACAGTATGAATTTCCCGCAGATATTACTGTCAAGAATTTTGCTTTGGTTGACAGTATGAATTCCCGCAGAGATTGCTGTCAAGAGTTGTGCTTTGATTGACAGCATGTTTTTCCCGCAGAGATTGCTGTCAGGAATTCCAAACTTACTGTCGCAAACTGTACATCAAAGTTGCTGTCATTAGAATCTCCGCCAATGTTGCTGTCAAGTTGAAACTTGCTGTCGACTTCGTGAAACTTGCTGTCGACCTAGGCAACATTATGTTTCCTTGTAACCTTACTGTCAGGGCTTGACAGTAACTTTTATTCCTTCTGTCGAACTTATGTATTTCTTGAGGCTTGAACATAATTGAACTTCTTCCAAGAATTACACTTATTACATGACAGTATTTATTTAAATTACAAGAATACATTTCAGGCTATGACAGTATGTTCTACTTAGTAAAAACTAAGTATACCAATAAAACTAGTTAAGTTGTCTATTCCATCACCCATAAATCCCAACAGAAAACAAGAAGTGGAGTCCAGCCGATTAGAGGACATTAAGAAATCATGTGACGAGGTCACCAAGTATATAAATTCTGAAATTACTACGTTATACGAGTTGATGTGGGCCCGTAAACAAGAGGACCTCGCCTTGCTAAAAGGAAAATAGGTTGACATAACGACAAAACACGGTAGGCGAGGAACATTATGTCAACATGTGCGAAGACTACATGCAAACAAGCGAGGTCTGCATGAAGAAAAAAATAGATAGCAGCCGATTGAATTAAGATTGAAAAAGTTATAGTATGGGGCGATGCTTCTTTTATCAAAAAAAGAAGATAAGAAAATAACGGAAGGAGCACAACCTAGAGCACACCAACCTTAGTAAAATAAAAGAAGCTGAAAATAATAGCACATTCTGGTTTTTAAGCAAGATAAGGAGGTGATGATGCAAACAGCAAAGGTTGGTACAAGGAATAGGCGAGGTTATTACATCTAATAATCAGGTTTGTGGGATCCAATAAATGATTTAGGAATAAAAAAGAAGCGCATATGGTACTTAAACACATCAAAGCGACATGAAGTGTTAAGGAGGATAAACCAAAGACAATAATAACGAAGTTGGAAAATTCATCGGGCAAGATTAGGCAAAAAAAAAAATATATATAGGTTGGCAGTGAATCAATTGACGGGGCGAGGTTGGTTACGAAAAAAAGAAGGTTATACAGAAGATTATGAACATGAGTACAAGGCTGCAAAATAGAAGCTAGACGAAAACTTGTGATGCATTGTTATGGGTCCCGCGTGAAATAGAAGAAAAAAAAATAAAATAAAAAGTGGAGGCGAGGTCGGTGAGCTCGAAATTGAACGAGGGGCGACGAAACATGCATGTGTTTACAAGTTAGTGGGACCAGCACGATAAGTACTCTAAAAATGGTTCAAAACAAGAACCCGTGAAGACTTGATCGAGTACATATAAATAAAGGAATGCGAAATGGTTGGTATACACAGTGCGGGGTCCATGGCAAATACTTAAAGTAAAATGAAGAAAATGGAAATCAAGTACGTGAGTTTTCGTTGGTATAACCAAGGTGTCCTGGGAAGTTTTCACAAGTACAAGTGAAAGGAGGAGGTTAATGAAAATGGGGTCTACAAGAAATATATAAAATAAGAAAAAGTCATGCTATTGATGTCTTGGTTTTGATCACATAAATGGAAAAAGTGGGACCTGCTGTGATATTGAAAAAATAAACAGGCGCACCAGTTTGTAGTTGTACACTCGTATTAAACAAGTTTTCCAAATTAATGGAAACTGAAAATCAGCTTCGCTTGATAAAAATTCGAACAAATTTTATTTTTGGCTTGAAGAATATTTAGCTACGCATAAAAAATATTTCGAAGATTTTTTTTTTGGACGATTTCCTTTTCAAAAGAGTTTACCAGGATTGATGGGTTGCCCACAAAATTTTTGTGGGTACGGAAGAAATACATCAGTAGCAGGAAGTGACACCCTAGGTCAAGGCTCGCCTTGGCATTTTTCTGAAGATCGGGACTTAGTTTCTTTTACAAACAATTGTTGCAAGAAACTGGGGGGTAGTTGTTATGTCAAAAAATCAGCCTCGCCTTACCTGGAGGCGTCGCCCTTTGATTGGCTGGAGGGGGCGACCCGATCCAAAATCCATGAACAAGGAGAATTGATGTCAACTGGGCCTAACCTATGTTTACATGAGATGTCGTCCTCTTCCTTAAACGACCTCGCCCTCGATGGTCGTCCTCTTCCTTAAACAGCATCGCCCTTGGGTTTCGTCTGATGAGGAGACATCTCCATTACTAAGGAGGAAGACACATGGCCTTATTTGGAGGCATCGCCCTCAAGGATCGGAGAAATATGACACAGCTTATATAAAGGAAGAAATCTCATAAGTACATTATTAATGGGCCTAGCACACATTCATGAAAGGCGTAGCACCTTTTTGAGGTGTCGCCCGTAGCAAACTAGCAAGGAGGTAACTACTATATTTCAGTAAGGAAGGAGATGGAATCGGCCTCGCCCACTCAATAAGGGTGTCGCCCTTTAAGGGAATCAACATTCAGAACAGAAGACATGCCTTTCAGCCCTGACAAGCCTCTCACTTTTTATGAAGGCCTCGCCCTCCAAAGGGGCCTCTACTTACAAAGAGGCCTCGCCCTCTCGGGCATCAGAATGGGGGAATCTCCCTAATACAGTTACATGGAGGATACTAAAGACTTTGGATCATAACCCAAGTCATATATTATCTCAGCTATGGAGAAGGACTAGGCCTCATCCAGGCTAGCAGGCATTTCCCTGCTAGGGAGGTCGAAGGGCGTCGCCCCTTGGCAATTTCAGGACTAGCCCTCTGACTAGCTATTCTTTCTCCGTGGTTAGTTAGGACGAGGATTTCGCCCTTAAAAGGGACCTCGCCCTCGCATCACTGGAAAAGGGAATCTCCCCTAAATAACCTTATATGAAGATAAGGGGTCTCACCCTCTATTGATGAAAGAGGGATTTCCCCAAGAAACTAAAAGGAAGATATGGCTTTGCCTAGGCTATCAGGAATTTCCCCATTGAGGAGTCGCCCCTTAGTGATCCCGAGGGCTAGCCCTATAACTAGTTATTCTCCCATTGGTGGCTCAAGGTGGGCATTGACTCCGACAATCTCGGGTCAATGACTTAACCGCCACGCTCCGAGAAAATAGTTTGGCTGGAAAGCCCATGATGATTCCACTAATGGCGGTGGCCCAATCCGAGGGACTTCCCTAAACAAGGAAACCTAACCCATGTCGGTGACTTGTTCCCCAAGAACTACGTTTGGCTTGATTCCTATAAATAGGATACGTAGGCACATTGTATGTCATGATGCAACCCTTGCGAAAAAGAGAGAATTCAATATTCGATCTAAATTGCAATAACTCTCACATACAATCTCAGCCATCCCCAAATCACCAACCCTAACCCTAAGCATCCTACGCCTCTCACCGTCATCAACCACCACCACAATTCCAGCAACCCTCCCCGAATTTGTTTTCCCAAATTCCTCCATTAACAGCTGTGTAGAATCAATTATTATAATAATTGAGTTCTTTTGCATAGTTCTGGTCAGTAACACATCACCAGTTCACCTTATTGGTTGATAAAATCACAAAGCTTGCAGCAAGTTCAATGTTATTACATATGAGACCGAGTAATTTCTACCATTGAAGTACTTCGTGGTGTTTGTTATACTCCTCTCGATGGTCGTGTCTTCTTTCTACATTTTGCATTCCCTTCTTATTCGAAGTTGTGAAGTCTCTATATATCAATCGTGACCCTGCAGGTCGCAGGTGGGCTTCTTAGACGCATGGCTATAGACTTAAAGATATCCACATCAAGTGGACGTGAAAATTGTTTGACATCAGAAGAGCAGCAGAAGAAAGTGCATTAATTTCTCCTATTTCTGCTTCTACGTTGAAAATCTATAGATTTGATGATTGATTTGATGAAGAGAAGGCATAAATGCTCTTAAAATAATTAATTATTATTTACAGATCAATGAGGTGAGAAGTTTAATCGAGCCAATTCCGGATAGGTTGTCTACCTATTGTTCTAATCAAACAATTTCAAGATATTTGATAGCACGTAATTGGAATATCAAGGAGGCAACAAAAATGCTCAAAGATTCTTTGAAATGGAGATTGGAATACAAACCAGATGAGATTCGCTGGGTAACTTTTTCCCTGCATATTATTATTATTTTTTAATTTATGTATCCAAGTAGTAGTAATACATGCACAATTTGGACTATATATTTTTCATTTTTGCTGGTAGATAGAGGAAAAAATCTAACCTAAAACCTTCTAAGGAGACAATGCAACAAATGCTAATTTACAGTGCTAATTTACAAAGCTAATTATAAGGATAAGCATGGGAGAACAGTTCTTGTCATGCGACCAAGATGCCAGGTTTTTCACTTCCCTTAATGTTTGTACTCAGGATTAGATTACTTGTTTTTATATTAAAACACCTATCTGCCCAGAAGACATGGCATTACTCAATTGCTGCATATTAGATGCATTTGTCGCTGAATGAGGTGTACCAACTAGATTTCCAAAAGATTAATACTTTGTTAAGTCGACTAATTAAGAAATCTACTGAATTAGTAACTTGGTTGTCACTATTATCTAATTATCCGAAACTGAGTGCCTAGATATTTATTTAAAATGCATAAAATAAGTGGAATATGTACCATCTCTCTATTTGCTGTAATGTTCTTGCTTAAATTGTTTTTTTTACTTTCCTCAGTAACAGATCAGTATGTCAAAGTACCCAAGTACTGGTTGCTTTTAGGCTGTTAGCAGGTGAATCAGTAAATAGGATGCAACTCTATTCAAGTATCAGAATGTGTGAAGCTCCCTGTGAAATCCCTTGGATGCAACTGTAGTGGCAATTGTGCATATTCGAAGACCTGTTCTTGTGCTACGCTTAATGGTTCTAACTTGCCATATGTCCATCGTGATGGAGGAAGGTGAAAATCAAATTATAATGTATTGGTTAAGTATATTCTAAATTGAATTTATTTGGTCTGCTGTGAATAATTATTTCTCTGTATAGAACTTATGTATGCAAGAACAAAGTCGGGTTTTTTCTATTTTTCATTGCCATAGCCACTAGCGTTTATGTATGTATGAAACTGCGATATTTTTTAGTCTTAAAGATTCACTGATAATAACATTAAAAAAGTCTATTCGAGAGGGTGAGACAATTTTCAATTGAATTTTATTTTATATGTGTCATTACTTAATGGAGAACAATGTGAGTGGTGATTATTTGGAGGCTATAACTATCTTTTCCGTTTTAATAATCTCAAATAACTTCAACTGAATTAAGTCGTATCCTTGCCTCAAACTTGTCTTCAGGTAAAAAAGAGTGTATTTATGATTTTATGTGCTGACAGCTTTAAGATACTACATGAATAGTTGCTCCAAAAGTCAAAACTAGTTGAGCCATTAAGCTTTTGGATATAATTTCTTCTGACATGTGTTCTCTTTTTGACTTTTATGCTGAGTTGTGCCTTGTAGACTGATTGAGCCTAAGGCCATCGTATATGAATGTGGACCAAACTGCGGTTGTGGACCTGGATGTGTGAACCGAATATCTCAGAGAGGATTAAAGTATCGCCTTGAGGTATTGTAACTGTCCCCAGACAGTTCAGTTATCTGAGATATACGGTGATTGTAATTTTTTGAAATGAGGATTTCCTTTTATGTGTGTGTATACCTATTTATGAAATTATTGATTTTCCTAAGCCATGAAGAGTTTTGTGGACTCTGTTCCATATAGAAATATAGTTACTTTCCTTCCTATTCCAACGGATCTCCATCCGGCATGAATACAGGACAGGGCCTGTGAAGTCTCTATAAGTTAAAAAGGAAAAATGATTAGAACACCTATTATAAAAATTTTCGAGACTTGGCTCATGCTGCTTAGGAATTTGTATAGCTTAGCAATAATTTGGAAGGTGCATAGATCATGACCATGATTAAAGTTTTCTCGATCCGTGCTAAAGCTGTCATTTATTTTCTTGGTTTATATACTAGAATATAATTGTTATTTTAATAGGTTTACCGAACTCCAAGGAAAGGTTGGGCTGTTAGGTCATGGGATTACATACCTTCTGGGGCACCAGTATGCGAGTATATTGGCAAACTTATGAAGAAAGATGATGTGGATGCGATTCCTGAAAATAGTTATATCTTTGATATAGACTGCTTGCAAACGATGAAGGGACTGGATGGGAGAGAGGTATGAGTTAAGTATGTGACTATTATAAGTCGGATCATTGATATGTAAAAGTTAATTAAAACTTGCATCACATTACTTTTTTTCTGATTATATTATGTCTGTTGAAGGCGACCAAACTTGGTCCCGCTACTATTTTCCTCTGTGCAGTGTATGCAATTTTATAATTATATTAACCACTACTGTTAATTATATATTCTAATTTAGTATGATGGTTGCTAGTGTTATGCAGTAATATAGATTCTGCTTTTAGATTCACGAAACTACATCTCGCATAGTTCTGCACATAATATAGATTCTGCAGTAAAACTATGAACTATGAGTGATCATGTATATTTACAACCTTAGGAACTCTCATCTAATGCGTCAGTTAAATTTTTCAAGTTGTACTTTGCCCCCACAAGTGTCTATCAGCTAGTGAACTAAATTGTTTAATATTCCCTAAAGTTAATTTGTGTATGCTGTTACCAAAAGTTACACAATTATATAGTAACTACACAATTATATACATTATATAGAAAAAGTACTTGATTTGAAATTGGATAATGTCAGTCAAAAATCTGCTAGGCACTATTCGTTACTCATTATATCAGTTGCCCTGTTTTGTTCATATTTAAACCAAAATTATGTCACAACAGGTACAAAAAAATTACAAATGAGAATAGAAGCCCAAGGAAAGTTAAAAATTATCCGGGGACGGCTTTGCATACCTTAAAGGTTCAGCCAATTACATTACCTAATTGATTTTAATGCTGAAATTTTCTTTCTATAAATTTTAACTTTTGTTTTAAAAAACTGGAAGAGAAGTGATGAAGCTTTGGTGGTGATAGAGAATTGAAAGCACACTTCGTGCAAATTCAGATTGTGTGAGATCTTATGTTGCAAGCTTGGTAAATAACAAAGTTATTTCCACTTACATGTAATCAAGTATATGAACTTTATGTCCGAGCACTCAGCTCAAGTACTATGAACTTGAGCTTTAGTTAATTTGTATCATCTGACCATTACTTTTATCTTTGCAGATAATTGCAGTGATTTGTCTTGAACCTCAGGGTCTTACAGTTTGTGGATCTACACAACATGCTGGTTTTGAAAACCGATAATATAGCTAGTTGTTTGGTGTTTTCTGTTTTCTTTTGCGAATTTATGTAGTGACAATTTGGTTTTGGGGATTTGGTATATATAGACTCAAATATTTTAAGCCATTTTGATTTTTCTAATGATGCAAGTATTCTGGATTTATTCTTTCAGTGATAAATTTAGTAATTTTGGTTATTATTTTATGCATAATTTAAGTTTTGGCTATTTTGGTGTATAAAACAGTGTAGGAAACTGATTCTAAACAACAAATAGACATCACTTTTTATTTATAAAATCTAATGTCTAAGAGACACATATAAATGAGTTTTTTCAGAAAAAACTCATGTTTATACCTACATTAGACATCAGTATAGGATGATGTCTAAGATAGCTATAAACATCGCTTTTTTGTAAAAGAAACTAATGTTTATAAGAACATTAGACATCAGTCTAGGATGATGTCTAAGATAACTATAGACATCACTTTATCTGCTAAAATTATGATGTCTAATATCCAAATAGACATCTTTTTCAAAAAAAGAAAGTGATGTGTATGTGAAAAATAACCTAGTTTATTATATGTTTTCTAGAATATAAGGCATGCAAGTTGTTTATAAAATTAATTATATCTAACCTATTTTGTTGAACAATTTATGTGTACTGAAGGAAATACTGATGTCTATGTTAGCACAAACATCAGTTTCTGACTGATGTCTAGAATAGACATCTCCGACAAAGACATCACATGCAAAATAACATAGACATCGGCCATAAACTGATGTCTATTGACCCTTTTGGATGGTAATTGAACATTCTTACGATATTCCGCTAAAGCCCATAATGGGTAGATATTTCTGTATGCTGCATAGTGCATCATGCAGTTCTTCATGAAAACTCCAGTGATTTCCTGTATTATGAGTAGGGTGTGCTGGTTAGACAACACTGGAATAGGACAGTTATGATACTCAAAAACTTTTTTGTTGTTTTTGATCAAGAAATCTATGATGTGCATACATCAATCATCAATTGTTTTCGTTGTGCTTATATTGCCACTTCAGGTTATACACATCTATATGAAATTATATTTAGGTAAATAATTAGGGGGATAACATTCTGGAATACCTAAGAAAGAAGACACAACTGATACAACAAGTACAACATTTCATTTTTTAGAATTGAAAATGAAGGATAATTAGTTGGCCAGATGCATGTGCAAAACCTACGAAATTTAATTTTTTAAGTCTGGAAATTGTGGAATTATTTGTTGCAATACAATTGCTTTCTCCATCTTATGGTATTTACATCAGTCTAGTTTCTTAAACCTAGTATATGTGATACCTGTTGCGAAAAATCACCACTTTCCATTTAAGAATTGATCAACAATTTTGCTACACGATGAAGTGGTGTTGGATCTCTGTCAGCCTACAAAGGATTACTCTTGAGTTAGAATTTTTAAAAACAAGAAAAAAAATGGTAACATGTTAGAATGATGATATTTGGAACTCTTAATGCTGCTAGAATCTCATAAATACATAAGAGTAGATTTGTTTGTTTATACGAAATACTGGAGTGCATATAACATCACATAACATCAGTATTTCTCAAAAAAAAAAAAATTCACATAAGTTGGTGGTAAATTAAAGTACAAAAAACTGACCTGGCCAGAATGACCCAGACCCATTATGGCCCATGCAGTATGGACCAAATTTGTATAAAAAAAACTCAACCAATTAAATTTGCATGCATAAAATTTCAATCAATTAAATTTATTAATTCATAAAAAAATCATAAAAAATTAATTATTAAATGTATACTTAAGCACACTCTAAAAAACCCTTCTTTTATAATGAGATACATCCCTTATATATACTAGCTTATAACCCACGAATGATTTTTAATATTTTTATCTTATTATTTATAATTTTAATATATTTTTATCTTATTATTTATAATTTTAATAATATTTTTTTCTTATCTATTCTAAAAAATTATAATTTTATTTCAAAATAAATTTGAAAAATACTATCTAAAAATGTATTTTTAAGTACGTTAAATTTCTTTCAAAAGTTTAAGTACGTTATAAATGATAGTGTTAGTGCCCTAGAGACAATGTAATTGTGCTTCTAGGAAGGACTATTTTGTTATTTGATGATTATGTTATATGGATTATTCTACATTAATTTATTATGTCTTAATTTACTGCGAAATAAATGTTAGAGTAATAAATGTCCTTGGAATATAGAACATGTATTCTATATCTTTAAGTATGTGACTTAAAATTGAGATTATATGAATAGTGTTTAGATTCCTAAATATCCCTAATCGAGCATTATTATTAATGGACAATTATAATGCATAAAGATTAGTATGTTTGTTGGCAGATGACTACATCTCATTGGTCATTGGTATAGTGATACTAAAGTCAAGAACATATGTGCATGTAATATTAAACATGACACTAGATTAACCCACCGTGAGATTCTACATGTTAATAAAGTCATTAGAAAGACTCACAGTGATAATGGTGTAATGATCCTTAGACTTGAGATCATTATATTTCTATACGAGGATTAATATACTTTGAATATATTAAAAGTTATCTTTGATCAGGTGATGATAAAAGTGGACATCGGGTATATTATGAGTTGTATGAGAAATATGAAGGACAGATATAGGATTTAACTCTCCTATTATTAGAAGAGATATAATTGGCCTCTTGATTGAGTGAGACTATGAAAATGCATGGCCATGCTCAAATATTGATTTGTTTTAATAGTCTACTCATTGATCAAGGAAACCCAGATTAAGCGTTGAAGAGGATGACTAATTACATGTCTCGAGTTTAATCTATATATAATATGTTAGTTACAGAGGCATGCCTGTATACTTCTAATAACAAGCCTAATTGTTTGTAATGCTTTGCATTACTTACATGACCTCTTAACTGAGGGAACCTCTAGTTGTAGAGTTTCTGTTTGTATTGTACTTGTAGTAGGCATCAAATCCTAGTTGTGTAACTGTACTTATAGAGTCTAGAATAATGCTTGAAATAAGTTCCAAGGTTCATGCCTCAAGCAAGAAGATAAAGACTGTCAAATAATCACAGTTGGGATTTGAAGAAATGAAGAATTTGCCTAAGTACCAATTCGAGAAGTATATTTGTCTATTCGATAAGTCCAGCTTCGAGAAGTCAGGGATTCGATATCTCAAGACACTATTCGATATCTCTGAATACACTGTTCGATATCTCATTCGATATCTCAGAGATTCGATATGTCTATGTACTCTATTCGAGAACTCAGGAAGTCAACAAGTCAAAGTATTATTCGAGTTCTCAAGGAGTCAACAAGTCAAAGTTCCATTCGATATCTCAAGGACTCAGGAAGCTATTCGATATCTCAAGGATTCGACAAGTCAAGTGTTCTATTTGACAACTCAAGGAATCCTGAAGAAAAGAGCTATTCGAGAAGTAATTCGATATGTCAATATAACAGTGTTCGAGAACTCAGAGTTATCGATCAAGTCAATTCAAGTTCTCGAATCACCTACTTAGTCACTTCTCGAATACATTCTTGGAGACAAAATACTGAAGAAATTGTACAAGTCGGAAACCTGCAACAAGCCAATGCACTTTATGGACCACAATCTGTAACGTGCTCTGGAAAGCCTACAAGGAAGCTTGGAGAGATATAGAAGAGACAAGGGGCTAAAGAAGTGGATCTGAACAGGCTTTACAAAGTCAAATCTGTAACCGTTTGGACGCTTACTCAAAAAGGATAGACAGACTAGAAAGTAATTTGTTCAGCTACCTTATTTGGAGTAAGTAGGTTGTATCCATGTTCTATAAGGATACAGCCTCACTTCCTTAGTCATTAACTTTGTAACTTTGTGAGTCAAGTTTTTCATACACAACAAGCTGTATCTCTCTGAGAAAAACGAAGATGAGAATACTATCATTTGTATTCTCAGATTGTAGCAACCTTTATCTAATAATACATTAGATTAAAGTGATACTGTATCTTGTGTTGTTCTTTATCCGCACCTTCACCTCTGCACACACAAACACTTATTTGCTACATAGACTCTAGCCAAAGAAAAGTTCAAGAATCCATTCACCCCCCCTCTGTATTCTTTTATCGTATTCAATACTCAACAAGTGGTATCAGAGCGGGCTGTTTATTCAAAAACAGAAAAACGATCATGAGTTCGAATACACCAAAGACTACAGGAACGGTGAAAGTCCCTAAGTTTGACAAAGATAACTTCAACCTCTGGAAGATAAAGATGATGTTGTTCATCAAAGCCTCTCATCCTTTGTATCCTGAGATTCTTAAGAATGGTCCTTATGTTCCACAACAAGAGATACCAGAGAAGACTGTTGGAACCACAACTATCCCAAGATCTTATGAGGCCAAGGATCCATCAAAATGGACAGAATCCGAAAGGGAGAAGGTTGCTCTTGACAGCCACCTCATGTTGCTTATCATTGATTCAATGGACATGTCAATGTTTGCAAACATTGCATCATGTACATCTGCCAATGAAATGTGGGATCATATTGAGGTGTTGTGTGAAGGAACTGATGAGGTTAAGGAAAACAAGAAACAGATACTGGTCACACAGTATGAGGCTTTCATGGCACAGCCCAAGGAAAGCATTACTGAGATGTTTGAGAGATTTCACAAGCTAGTTACTGAGTTGCAGATGAATGGCAAGGTTTACAGTACCAAGGAGTTAAACATGAAGTTTCTGCTATCCTCACCAAACCATCTAGAGCAAAGGGTCATTTCTCTAAGGGAAAGAGATTTGAACAAAGTTACATATGATGTGCTCTATGGAGTTTTAAAAACTCATGAGCTTGAGTTGCTTCAGAAAAGGGCTATCCAAGCCAATCAAGGCAGAATGGTAAACACATCATGTGCCTTGATTGTCAACAAATCTATTCAAGACCTAGAAGCATCCAAAAGCCAGTTAAGGATAGAGGAGGTAGTAGAAGAGGAAGAAACTGAACCTGAGGTAAGTGAACCTGTTGAGGAGAAGGAGGAAGAAGAGTTTTACACTCTTGAAGAACTAGATGGGATGGAAAACACTTTATATGCTTTCATGGCCAGAAAATTTCCAAACATCAGATTCAAAAGGAATCAACCCTTCAAACCCAAAACCCAAAACCATTCATTCAACAAAAGCAAGGCACCTGTGAAACCAAATAAGATAAGTTTAAAACCAGCCATGTGGATAGGTCATCTGTAAGGTGCTATAGATGCAATGACCTAGGGCATTTTGCCAGTGAATGCAAGAAGCCTAAAAAGAAGGATAAAGATTATCTTGAGCTTGAAGCTAAGTATGAGGCCCTTCTGAAAAAGCAGACACAAGATAAGGCCTACATAGCTGAAGGGAAGTGTTGGGATGATTCTGATAGTGATGGAGAGGAGCAAGAATTTTGCAATTATTCCTTGATGGCCAATTCCAAGGATGACACATCTCCATCAGACCCTCAGGGCAAAGAAAGTGAAAAGAAGGTCATGTGGATTTTGGACAGTGGATGCTCAAATCATATGACTGGTGATATGGCCCTGCTATCACAGTATGAGGAAAAGGCTGGCCCAATGGTTGCTTTTGGAGATGACAGCATGGGTAACACATTGGGATATGGCAAGTTGAAAGTTGGTAATGTCATCATTGAAGATGTAGCACTAGTCAAGGGGCTCAAGCATAATCTGCTAAGTGTTGGTCAGTTTACTGATTGGGGATTCAAGGTGGTTTTATAAAAGATGAATGTTTGATCACCCACAAGAAGATTGGTGATTTTGCTCTATCTGGAGTAAGGAAGGGAAGCCTGTTTGTAGCTAATATGGATTCAGCAAACAAGGACAAAATTTGTTGCTTCTACTCAAAAGCATCAAATGAAGATTGTTGGCTGTGGCACAAGAAACTATCACACCTGAACTTCAAAGCCATTAATTCTCTAGTCAAAAGAGAGTTAGTGAGAGGCATGCCCACACTTGAATTCTGTCAAGAAGGAGTGTGTGAGGCTTGTCAAAAAGGAAAGATGAAAAGATCAAGCCACAAGACAAAGACAGTGACATCTATAACCAAGCCCCTACAACTCATTCATATGGATTTGTTTGGGCCTGTCAATATTATGTCACTAGGAAGAAAGAAGTATGCCTTGGTGATGGTTGATGATTTTACAAGGTATACATGGGTGGAATTTCTGGCATCAAAAGATGAGGCTCCACAAGTAATCATTGAGCATATAAAGAAAGTTGACAAGGAAGCAAAGGCCAACAATGCAAGTGTGATTGCACTGAGAAGTGATAATGGAACAGAGTTCAGAAATGCCATACTTGAAGCATTCTGTAAAGAGAATGGTATTTCTCAGCAATTCTCAGCTCCAAGGACTCCACAACAAAATGGAGTTGTTGAGAGGAAGAATAGAACTCTAATTGGGGCTGCTAGAACAATGTTACTTGATGCAAAAATGCCTACATGTTTTTGGGTTGAGGCTGTAAGCACTGCATGCTATATCCAGAACAGAACCCTCATCAACAAAAACACTGGAAAGACACCTTATAATTTGATGGCTGGAAAGAAGCCCACTCTAAAGTATGTTCATACTTTTGGAAGCAAATGCTTTGTATTGAAGGATAATTCTGAATATGTTAGAAAATTTGATGCAAAAGCATTTGAAGGAATTTTTCTTGGCTACTCTATGGAAAGAATTGCATACAAGGTTTATGTCATCAGTCAAAAGAAAGTTATGGAAAGCACAGATGTGACATTTGATGACAGCAAACTACCTGGACTAGAAGAAGCCAATGATGAAGATAAAGATCCATTGAAGTTTGATAATTTAGATGATTCTGATGAAGTGACTGAAACTGAAGTTGAAACTCGAGTTCAACAAACTCAAGTGAATGATGATACAAGAGAAGAATTCGTGCCAATCAATAGTGAAGAAACAAGCATCCAAGACACACATGTGAGTAGTGGCAACTTCACAGGGGGAGGAAATGAGAATGACCATGATGTGGATGATGAAGCAACATCAAGAATGAGAAATCAGGTTGAGCACTCAAGGAAATGGGATAGATCACACACTGCAGAGCAAATCATTGGAGATCCTAATGCAGGAGTAAGGACTAGGAGAGCAACTCAGAATGAGTGCCTCTATGGCTGTTTTCTATCACAAGTTGAGCCTAAGAAACTTGATGATGCACTGTTGGATCCAGATTGGATTATTGCTATGCAAGAGGAGCTGAATCAATTTGAAAGGAACAAAGTATGGGAACTTGTACCTTTATAACTAAAGTAACATACTTTTGTGTCTATGGTAACACCACAATCAAAAGGTTGCGATAGATCAAAATTTTCATAGCTATGGTAACACCCGTAGTGGTAACACCCATGCCAAAAGGTTGCGATAGGCCATCTATGGTATAGTGCCACTGCCACTAAATTGGATGAAGATGTTAAAGGCAAGAAGGTAGATATCTCAGTCTACAGAGGCATGGTTGGTTCTCTACTCTATCTCACTGCAAGTAGACCAGACATCATGTTTGCTACATGCTTGTGTGCAAGGTTTCAATCAAATCCAAAAGAATCACATTTGGTTGCTATAAAAAGGATCTTTAGATATCTGAAGGGCACTCCAAACTTGGGACTATGGTATCCTAAGGACACAGGGTTCAATCTGGTTGGTTATTCTGATGCTGATTATGCTGGATGCAGAGTGGATAGGAAAAGCACCTCAGGTAGCTGCCAGTTTCTTGGACAAAGGTTAGTCTCTTGGTATAGCAAGAAACAACAATCTGTGTCAACTTCTACAGTTGAGGCTGAATACATAGCTGCTGGAAGTTGCTGTGCTCAAGTGCTTTGGATTAGAAATCAACTTAGAGATTATGGACTTGTGTTGGAAAGAATTCCAATCATGTGTGACAACACAAGTGCAATCTCTATAGTTGCCAATCCTGTCAATCATTCTAGGACAAAGCACATTGACATCAGATATCATTCATAAGGGAACATGCAACTAATGGAACTATTGAGTTGCATTATGTTTCTACAGATAAACAACTAGCTAATATATTCACTAAGCCATTAGATGAAGCCACCTTCACAAGGTTGGTTAGTGAGATTGGAATGCTGAATTCTTCAGATTCTGGCTAGGTGAATACATCATATAGATTGTTGCAGCAGTAAACACTTACTTTATCTAAATTCTTAATATTTTTGGAGTAAGTGTTGGCTGAAATATGATTTATAAATATTTCAAATCTGTTGCATATTTGGAAAATCATATTCTCTTGTTAACTTGAAATTTCTATGAAATTTTGATAAAATCACTGTTTAATTTGCTAGAATATTCGTGAATGAATATGGCTGGTAAATTTTGAAAAGATAGTGAAAATTGAGTTTCTATGAGTATAATTCGACAAGTCAGACTTCTCAAGTGATTCACTATTCGACATCTCTAACAAGTCTCTTTAGAGCACTCTCGAGTTCTCGAATAGAGTCTTTTAGAGTTCTCGAATAGAGGTTTTCTTGACTTCTCGAATATAGTGTTTTAGTTCTCGATTGACTGAGTTCTCGAATACTATATTTGAGTTCTCGAATCATTTGAAAAGGCTGATTTCTCGCTGAATTTTAACCGATTTTGGATTTTTATTCAGAATTACTCATAAAAACATATTTTACCTAATTTAGATTTATTTCTAAGTTAGATAACTGCCAGCTGTGAGCTACAACCTGCTTGAGTTATCGAATAAGCCTTTCTTGACTTCTCGAATAGTTGTTTTCTACTTCTCGAATGTCTGACTTGTCGATACAGAACATACATCTAATCGACAATTCAAGTACTTCATACTTTTACAACTTCACATCTATTCGATTCATTTCATTCGATTTCTCAAGCATCCAAACTCCCAAAACCTCTGAAACCCTAACTGCAAAAGCTAAATTTCTTCTTCAACCTTCGATTTCTTCTCTCTCTCTCACACAAATGGCAATAGTAAAGTTCAACACCAATTTCATTGCTCTAACTAGTGATGTTGAAGCACCCAACGCCAATTTCAAGTGCTTTGTGAAGTGGATGTCTGAATCGTACATCAAGAATGCTCTATCTGTTAACCCAACTCTATATCTCGACATTCTAGAACAGTTTTGGCAATCTGCCACAGTGGAGGTGGTGGCTCTTGACTCTGCAATATCCTCGTACATCATCTACTGCAAGATTCAAGACAAAAATCTCACTATCACCACAGAGGATATGAATGAGGCACTTGGGATGGGTACCAAAGGAGAGGTGTATGACCCACTTGCTACAAATGCTGAATTAGAAGACTTCTTTGATTTCATCAAATATGCAGACAGAATCAGTCTTGGGCACTTGAACAGGAAGCATTTAAGGAAGGAATGGAGTTATGTGTTTGCTACACTTCTTCAAGTCTTCACTGCAAGAAAATCTAGCTATGACCAAATCAGTACTCCTGCACAGCAAATAGGCTATGCCTTAGCTTATGGAAAGAAGATAGACGTTGGTCTCATCATTCAGCAGGAGCTGTATGGGAGACTTGGTAAGAATTCAACCAAGAGAGGTAATGAAATTTTCTTCCCTCGTTTTATTCAATCTGTCCTTAATTTCTTAGATGATAAATTGATTGAATTAGATGGGATGAATAAAAATAGAATAGGCTATCCTAAATCCATGACCAAACTCATTTTTGGTAATTTGGAGACTAGGAATGATGTGGATGTAAGACTTAACATAACTCCTCATATGGAGAGTTTGTTTAGAACTTACCCCCACAACATGACAACATTTGCCTCTAAGTCTGAGTTAGCTAAGCCCAAGCAAGTAGAACAAAATGCTAACCCAGGGCTAGCTAACCAACCCTCTCAACCAAACACTTTACCAATTACTGAACCAACTGCATCATCCTCTCAAAAGGGTGATGTTAGTAAAAAGAAGAGAAAGGAAGTAATGTCTGCACCCTTAAATATTTTATCTGAAGCAGCATTAGCTGTTGAACTAGGTCTAGAAAGTGAGGAACTAGAGTCACCCTTACTAAGGCCAAAGAAGAAGAAGAAAACTAAGACCACCTCTTCAGTCACACAAATGGCTGAAGTTGTAAAATCAGGGGCAAACAGCTCACTAGATGTGTCCTCTCAACAGGGTGCATCTATAGAATCAAGCATCCTCCCCAATGCACCTTCTTGTATTGATTTAGCATATGGGAGTGATAAGGCTGGCACTACACTGAGTGGAGAGCACATCACACTTGAAACTCCCTCTATCTCTCAGGGGGAGTTGCCAAAATCTACTCTACAACACACTACTCTTCCAGAATCTTCATCTCATATTTCGTTGCAGCCTGCAACTCAAGCAATTGAGGAGCAAGGGATTGATCATCAAGAATTCTTTTCTCTTGATGAGCCAATGAACTCAAGTGACTTGGTGCATGACACCCTGTTCACCACCCAGGACCCACATTTAGATGGTGGGGGAATGCATGTTGGGGCATCTCCTAATGACACCATCACAAACACAGAGGTTCCACTAGTTTTCACTAGAGACTTTGTGCCTGTGTCAACTGCTGGTGTAACTCATCCCACTTCTGTGGAGACACCAGTAGTAGAGTCAATCCATCCGGTTACAGAAGTTGCATCTGTAACTGAGGAGTCTAGCTTGCCTAGCTCTAGCTCTGACTTTATGTCACAATGGCTGAAGCCTGTGCACCATGACAGTGCTTCAGGATCAGGGTCTGTTCCACAACAATTGACGGTTGAAGCACTTCAAAGCTTAATTGTGGATCAGATTCCTGAGTTCACAAAGATTGCACAGCACATCCTCACTGCCAACCTGCCAAATCCTAACTATGAAGCTATTCTCCTGTGCCATAAAGATGATGTGGAGCAACAACAGGCCAAAATTATGGATGAGTCTGAGAGAGAAGGCAATATAGATGCCTGGCTTCAAGGAAAGTATGACATTCCTCTCTTAGAAGGCCTACAGTACCTCAGAGAAGAGTACATCACTTCACTAGGGTCCAATGCCAATTCTCTCACCCCTAGTGATGTGTATGAGGCTGTCAATGACATCTACAAGGGGATCTTGAAGGCTGCACACTTTCTTGGTAAAGGCCTGCAATCAGAAGTGAATGAAGTAGTTGCAGCCACAATCCACCAAGTCAATGAAGTCAAAAGAGAATTCCTCTCCAAATTTCCCCAGTTGGAGTCAGTCATCAATGACATTCTGGAATGCAAGTCTACATGCACCAAGATGGACAATGGTTTGGCTCTTCTAAAAGATTCTGTCACAGGTCTGGGGCATCAATTTCAGGTTCTATCTGATCAAACCACAGACTCAAATGCCATGCTGAGAACACTGTTCAAGAATCAATATGGGGATAAGTAACTGAGGTCCTTGTTCATGACATGACCAAGTATGAAGTCCAGAGATTCAAGGATCAATCACTCTCTGGTTTCAGGGCACATGAGCTATTCACTAAAGTGGATACTCTTGAAAAGGAGGTGGCTACTCTCACTAAGTCAAATGCTCATCTTACAGACAAGGTTGCAATTCTCAATGATCAGTTGGACACTCAAGCAACCACCACAGCTGATGTTCTTCTGCATCAACAATCTATGTTGGCTGCTATGATGAAGCACATGGGTCTTTCTCTCCCTGAAGCACCTTCCACCCCAAAGGTCACTTCTAAAGCCTCTGTGCCTGACAACAAGCCTAAAGGGGAGAAGAGGACAAGGAATTCAAATACTAAGGGGGAGAAACCCAAGGAAAAAGGGATAAAGTTAAGAGAGGGTGATCACCAAAGGGCAAATAAATCTTCAACTCATGTGCGAGGCAAAGGAAAAACAAAGGTTGATGAGCCTCCTACCTCACTGCCAGTTGTTACTCTACCAACTGTGCATGTCATTACTCCTGGTGGCCAGAAGCAATCTATCACAACCACAGTGGTTGTAGGGAGTATGCCATCTGACAAACCTCCATCCTCCATATCTGAAAGTGCCAAGCCTATAGAAGTCAAAGTAATTACTGAGGCCAAGCTACAAGAAGTTGCTAACTCAAATGTTTATCATGATAAAGCCTTCTTGGAGTTTCTGAAAGCCACAAGGGAATAGGCTGGTGACACTCAGTTCTATCTGAGGGAGTTGAAGGAGCAGATTGACTACATCACTGTCATCCCCAAGAAAGTCAATAATCTATGGTTCAAGGAGATAGTGATGATATCTAAATCAAAGATATGGCATCTAACATACAAGACTCTACAAGCCCTAAAACACTCAGAGATAGATGCCATACTTGAGCTTATTGAGAAGAGAAATGAGAACAACAAAAGTCTGTTTGATGATTTGAGGAATGGCCAACCTTCAAGGCTGCCAGAAGTGATCAAGAAGCCATGGACAATCATCGATCAGTCTGGTTAAAAAATTGAAGACATCAAGCAATTGGTCATTCCCCATGATCTCACTTCTCAAAATCACAGACTGGTCATTGCTATCATTGATCAACTACAGAAGAAGGTTGGAACCAAAAATGCTGAAGAAATTGAAGCACTGCACATTCTCAGATCTTTTATAGCAACTGGTGAAACTCCAGAGAGGGCTCAACCTAGGAGAAATAAGGATGATGACTCTGAAGACAAAAGTGATGGGAGGAGGAGACATCACAGGAGAGATAAGGGTGATGAAGATGAGAAGAAGAAGAAGGATGATAAGAATAAGAAAGATGGTGATGACCAAGGAAAAGTCTATTTGAGGAAAATTGGAAAACAGCAAGCCTTAGGCATTGCTAGCAGTAACCTCACCACAACACAAGACTCTGAGTCTAGGGTGAATACTGTTAGTAATGGCCTACCAAAATCTGATTCGATGGCTTCTGCAACTGTTTTGCCACCTCAAGAAGAGAAGAAGATTCAAGTCAAGAAACCATGTGTATGTTTCAGAAAGCAAACTGCTAATGGAATACTACTATGGTCTACCAACAAGGGTCATAAGTTTCTGCCTAGCAATCATACAAGGAGGAGTAAAATTAAGCATGCTGCAAGAAGGGTGAAGATATCGAAATCAAAGGCACTGACAATAATTCCAGGATTGAACCTACCACCTCTGGATGAAATCTATGATGAAGACCAACTGCAGTTCATATGGGCTCAAAGAATCTATCATGTTGCCATTGTTGATGACTTTCTTGAAATAAAATATACTGATGGAAGATAGAAGAAATTCAGACAAGGAACATGTTAGCACTGGGGCAGGCTATATGACATAGAAAGAATAATTGCAATGTTGGATTCTGAAGACAGAGTGGAAAAGGTATGGAAGCTGGAGCTAATTGACTTTGTCAAAATGAAGAGAGATCACCAGGCAGAAATGAGAAAGAACAGTGAGGAGCTACAAAAGTAAAGGGAGGAGGAGTTTGCTGCAATGGAAACTAAGGGTGATGAATTGAGAGCTATGGGTCTGTGTAGAGTCAAGTTTAATCCTTACATCATTGAGTACAAGAAATATGGTAGAAATGTAAAGATTAGAATGGACTACATCAGTTCCTATTCTGAGAAATAGCTGAATGAAGTACTTAAGGATTTATCATGCTCCCCTCTAATTGAAGAACTCACTGCAATGGAAGACATTATTCTTGCCATGGAGGAAAATACAAAGAAGAAAGCCAAAGAAGCTGAAGAGAAGATGAAAAATGAGAATCTGCAAGCCAAAGCTCAAGAGATGAATCCAAAAGGATATGGCTAGTAGGTTCTCATAACTTGTAAGAACACTTCTGTGTACCTTCTTCAATCAATCTACATACCTGTACTGTTAAAGTTTTATCTTTATGTATGTTAGGCTTGTTATCAGACATGAAATTATGACTAAGGGTCTCACTCACAATTTGGGGGAGATTGTTAGTTACAGAGGCATGCCTGTATACATCTAATAACAAGCCTAATTATTTGTAATGCTTTGCATTACTTACATGACCTCTTAACTGAGGGAACCTCTAGTTGTAGAGTTTCTGTTTGTATTGTACTTGTAGTAGGCATCAAATCCTAGTTGTGTAACTGTACTTATAGAGTCTAGAATAATGCTTAAAAGAAGTTCCAAGGTTCATGCCTCAAGCAAGAAGATAAAGACTGTCAAATAATCACAGTTGGGATTTGAAGAAATGAAGAATTTGCCTAAGTACCAATTCGAGAAGTATATTTGTCTATTCGATAAGTTCAGCATTCGAGAAGTCAGGGATTCGATATCTCAAGACACTATTCGATATCTCTGAATACACTGTTCGATATCTCATTCGATATCTCAGAGATTCGATATGTCTATGTACTCTATTCGAGAACTCAGGAAGTCAACAAGTCAAAGTATTATTCGAGTTCTCAAGGAGACAACAAGTCAAAGTTCCATTCGATATCTCAAGGACTCAGAAAGCTATTCGATATCTCAAGGATTCGACAAGTCAAGTGTTCTATTTGACAACTCAAGGAATCCTGAAGAAAAGAGCTATTCGAGAAGTAATTCGATATGTCAATATAACAGTGTTCGAGAACTCAGAGTTATCGATCAAGTCAATTCAAGTTCTCGAATCACCTACTTAGTCACTTCTCGAATACATTCTTGGAGACAAAATACTGAAGAAATTGTACAAGTCAGAAACCTGCAACAAGCCAATGCACTTTATGGACCACAATCTGTAACGTGCTCTGGAAAGCCTACAAGGAAGCTTGGAGAGATATAGAAGAGACAAGGGGCTAAAGAAGTGGATCTGAACAGGCTTTACAAAGTCAAATCTGTAACCGTTTGGACGCTTACTCAAAAAGGATAGACAGACTAGAAAGTAATTTGTTCAGCTACCTTATTTGGAGTAAGTAGGTTGTATCCATGTTCTATAAGGATACAGCCTCACTTCCTTAGTCATTAACTTTGTAACTTTGTGAGTCAAGTTTTTCATACACAACAAGCTGTATCTCTCTGAGAAAAACGAAGCTGAGAATACTATCATTTGTATTCACAGATTGTAGCAACCTTTATCTAATAATACATTAGATTAAAGTGATACTGTATCTTGTGTTGTTCTTTATCCGCACCTTCACCTCTGCACACACAAACACTTATTTGCTACATAGACTCTAGCCAAAGAAAAGTTCAAGAATCCATTCACCCCCCCTCTGTATTCTTTTATCGTATTCAATACTCAACATAATATTTGGTTAAAGAGATTATATTACACGAAAACATTATATCACGAAAGGTTTAATTGGATCACCAATTATTATTACTTGGGTATCAATGATGTATTACTAGATGCCGCTCATTGTTTATAATTTTATTTTTGGATATTAAAATTATTGCCAACATAATAATAACCTAAAGGGTTACACAATTAGAACGTTTAAAAAGAGTTTTAATTTAATTTATGAATTTAAATTAAATCATTAAATTCGAAATTGGATATTTAATTAATTGAGTTGGTCTTAATTAGAATTAAATAGAATTCGAATTTAATAATGAAAACAAATCAGAATGGGTTTGGAGAAGTACAATTCGATTTAAGGTTTTAGCCCAATCTCTCTTCCCTATAAATACATTATGATGTATTGTTTAGGATCAGACTTTGCAATTTGTTTTTAGAGAAAAAAACCCTAGCTGCTCAAAACGTTTGAGAGGCTAGAGAGAGAGAGAGAGAGGCAGGTTCATCGGCTAGTACCGGCTCTGGTGATCGTTGGACGCTTGATCATTGGACGATCAAGCGTTCGTGTGGACTACTTTGGCAACGTAGATCTCGAAGAGGGATGCGTGGTGATTGCTGAACTCCATCTGTCATCAATTTGTAAAGCTTATTTAAGGTAATCATCTAACTCCGAATAAAATATCATGTTTTTGCATGGATCCTGCGGTAGAGTTTTGATTTTTATTCTTTTTCGCATTTAATTCCGCTGCGCTTGTTGCCCGAAACCCTTCAATAAATATATTAAAAAGTTTTATAATCATTTGAAGTCGGTTTTAAAAATGTTCTAATTTCCTTCTTATTTTGTCCCATGACTAAATTTAAATCGGTAATTTAGTACACAACAATATATAAAAAACAATATAGCTAATTTTTTGTATTCATATCCAAAATCTTCTCAACTCATATTTCTGTATGAATTTTTTATGTTAGACTTTTAGCACCAAAGAATCCTTAAATGGGATGCTACAATAAATATCATAAAAGTAGGAGGAACATTTTCCAGTACTTGTCAAATACTCTGTTTTAATAGCCATTGTGTGCCAACTCACATTTTTGTTCCTGGATTTTGTTTCCAAAAACCACCATCAGAGTTCATCCGTGACTATAGCAAGGTCAGTTCCACTTCTACAAGAGTCATTTTTCTTTAAAGTTAACCAAGTCCACTACGGCATCAACTAATTTCTTCTTAGTAAATGCTTGTATTTTAATATTCTTTTCCCTCCGGACTTGGACTTGGTAGATGGACATGAACACTGTCGATATTCTACACCATCAAGCTGTATTCAAAAGCCACTTTACAATTTATCTGCATTCTTTTTGCTATAGCTGCTTTGTAAAAGTGTCTGCCTCATTATGCATAGAGAACATGTCCTTGGAAAATGAATATTGTTCGGACAATCAACTTACATCCAACAAAGTGTCACACACGTAGATGCATCAAGATCATCGCATAAGCTAGGACAATTAATTTCCAATCAAGAACACACAAAAAAAAGATCACCACCATCGCATCTAGGAAAGAGTCAAGAAAAATCGCAGATTAATATTTTACAGCTCTAGTGTGAAATTCCCAATTCATATTAAGAATCTTGTAGAACATACAAATAGTTCCCAAAAAAAGAAGAAAAAAATAGAACCCATCAGCTGAGATACATGTCACATGCATGTATAATTTTACTCACTACTTATTCGATGAACTTAGGTTTTAAGAGTGATTTTATTTTTCGAGTAGATTGAGGACATGCTGAAGTCAATATATCAACCCATCACCTTGTACAATATTATGACAAATTGACATAACAAAGTAGTATGTATTCATTCAACTATTTGCAAAACTTAATAATCATAATAACGACTAAGTAGTAACAACTGAAAATTCTCTTCAAACTTTAAGCAAGCACTATCTAATTAATCACACGACAATGAACACCAGTGCCACAACAAATAATACCAATGCAGAGTTAGGATAAACACCAAAAGTCAATTGAAAAGTAACAATAACTAAAGTGTATAAAACCTTACTTGCCAAAGCGAACTTTGCTAATGTCATGATCTTGAATATACCTAAAAACATCTAATTTATCATTAAGAATTAAAATCAACCTGCAAACAAATTGTATGAATTCATACTTCAAAACAGATCTTGATATGTATACAAATCTTTACAAAAAAAATCCAGAAACAAATGTTACCCATAGCCAAAACATCTTAGTTATCCAAATTATAATCGATAGTATAATTTATAAACAACCAACTCCAAAATATAAACTACAATCTTATCTCTCCAATATACAATCCAAGTGTAAGATGTGCATATGATATTGCCATAAAAAGACTTATCCTTGGTTTAATAACTAAAAAATAATTGTAAACCCATCACCTTGTACAATATCATGACAAATTGACATAATATTGAGGACATGCTGAAGTCAATATATCAACCCATCACCTTGTACAATATTATGACAAATTGACATAACAAAGTAGTATGTATTCATTCAACTATTTGCAAAACTTAATAATCATAATAACGACTAAGTAGTAACAACTGAAAATTCTCTTCAAACTTTAAGCAAGCACTATCTAATTAATCACACGACAATGAACACCACTGCCACAACAAATAATACCAATGCAGAGTTAGGATAAACACCAAAAGTCAATTGAAAAGTAATAATAACTAAAGTGTATAAAACCTTACTTGCCAAAGCGAACTTTGCTAATGTCATGATCTTGAATATACCTGAAAAACATCTAATTTATCATTAAGAATTAAAATCAACCTGCAAACAAATTGTATGAATTCATACTTCAAAACAGATCTTGATATGTATACAAATCTTTACAAAAAAAATCCAGAAACAAATGTTACCCATAGCCAAAACATCTTAGTTATCCAAATTAAAATCGATAGTATAATTTATAAACAACCAACTCCAAAATATAAACTACAATCTTATCTCTCCAATATACAATCCAAGTGTAAGATGTGAATATGATATCGCCATAAAAAGACTTATCCTTGGTTTAATAACTAAAAAATAATTGTAAAATCTCTAAGAACTACAATCAAAAACACCTAATATGCAAACCTTTAAATGAAACTGGACATTACACTGAAACTACAAATGTTAACTACTAAATTTTAAATTAGATACCCATCATTATCATTATCATTTTATAAATTTACACACATCTGTAATCAAATATGTGTACCACAATAAATCAAAATCATTACTGTAGTGATTCAAAGTAATAACCCAAAATTTTATGTATAAGCCGCATACCTTTTTTATAATAAATCTTAAATCCAAACATCGTAGTCAATATCATCGATAACATATATTCCATAATCTGCAAACAAAAGCAAATCACAGTTATATATCTACGATTGGAAAGAAAATAGAGATAAAATTGAATAACAAAATACAACTAATGTACGAAAGAAATGAAGATGTATAGTTGAATTTCAAATCAAAATTTAGTTTAATGTATGAGAGAGAGAGAGAGAGAGAGATTTATCTGAATTTCAAATTTCAAATCTATGTAATTGAGGCGAGGAGTTTTTATGCAGATAGTGGAGAAGTTTCATGTTTACAATATTAAACGTGAAGTGTGAGAGAAATACTTGTTTGGTAGCATAAATTTGAATTCTTGGAAGTCGTGGCATACGTCAGTGCTTATATGAGTCCTTGGTACTTGTCTGATCGGTGAAAAAGTGAGAAGGAAGATTGGTTGGTACATGATACTACCTCCGTCCCAAAATGTAAGACCTTTTTTATTTTTTCACGCATTTCAATGTGCTCGGACTAGGTACTTGTAAATTATATTTTTTTAATTTTTTTTCATGTGTATAAAAATATAGAATTTATATTTTTATACAAAACAATTTTTTTAAAAAAATATTATTTACAAGTACCCATCCAAGCACATTGAAATACATGCAAATACCGCCAAGTATGCTGTCGAAGGAATATTCAGATGTTGACAGTACGAGCTCCCGCCAAAATTGCTGTCGGAACTACAGACTTGCTGTTAAGTATGAGAATGTTATTGTTTGCAAAAAGAAGAGTCATGTAAGGCAAGCACACGTGAGTGAACAAAGCACACGTGAGTGAACAGTTGACTGGAACATGTGTGTTGGCAAAATACAGTAGATACACAATATGTATGAGGATAGTATTCAGGCTTTATCATTTAAGAGTAGTGCTAGTTGCACAAAAAATATATACAGAAAAATTTATAGAATGAGTTGGATCCCACTAATAAATGTTTTTATTGAGAGCAATTAGCCAAAAAAACCAACCAACTTTACACTTTTTTGCCATTTAACCAATCAACTATTTTTTTCACAAAGAACCCCAACAAACTTTGCTAAATTGCAAAAATTTGACCTAAATTTAACCATGATTAATTATTATCTAATGTTTAATTTTTTAATATAAAATTAATATTTTTTACATACTTGCAAACCATTTTGGTGTATAGTCATACAATTAATTTCATTATAAAACTTCTATTTGCCTTTTTTCCCAAAATTGATTATATTTCTTTTTTTTTTTCCTCCTAAAATTGATCAACGCAATGAATCCGCACAAATTTCATTTTATATTAGTTATTAACAATATTATAATAAAATCATGAAATTCCATGCAACTATTAATTTTAAAAAAATTACTGGACAAACTTAGCAAAGTCATGCATGCATTTGTCCTTTATGTGATTTTTTCCCATATTACATACCTATTTTTCAAATTTATTGAATTCAGAAAATAATTTTAATTATGATAAATTACATCACTTTTTTTTGTCATAAAAATAGGGAAGGGTACAAATACTTAAAATATAAATTTTAAAAATATAAAAATACATAAAGTAACAATGCAATTGAAAGTTTTGTAACTAAAATTATTATTATTATATTTATTTTAATCTAGTTTAATATTTCATAAATATTATTTTAGCTATAAAGATAATAAACTACAAATCTAGTTTGAGTTGTATCAGGCTAGTCCTGTTTTATTATTAATATATTATGGTTTACCAAAAAAAAGATAATAAACTACAATGAAGTAAATATTTGAATGAATTTTTTGATTAATAATTTTTTGTTTATTTAATAAAGATGTGGTTGAACAATAGTTAATACACAACAACAATGACTAACTATAGTTATTTTATTTTCACAGTTTAATAAAATTTGTTGGGTTTTTATGAGAAAAAATAAGTTCATTGGTTAAATTGCAAAAAAATAGAAAGTTGATTGGGTTTTTTTGAATAATAACTCTTTTATTGATGGATATTTATGTGAATTCAGGGTGTTCATTAAGTTATAACCAATCAAATTAAAACACATATCATTTTGTGAAAGTTTTTGTGAAACTTTATGTAGTTATAGCATTTTCCATCATTTAATAAGTAGATTTCACTTGTCAAATAAAAAATTAAGAAAAAAAAATAAGTAGATTTCACAAATAAATAAAATCGTGTGATAGGTCAATCACGTAGGAAATATACTTCCTAGTGTAGCAGATATTAGGTCGAGTCCTCTCAAGTCTGCATTGATCTGTAAAACAAAACCCTAAAACTTCATTTCCTGATACCTATCCGATTTTCAACTTCTCCAGCAAAATAAAGAAGAAATCATCGATTACTCTACTCTTCAGGGTATGTAAAATTACATCTACCATTTTTTAAAATTTTTGTTGCAACTGTATAGCTAAATAGTCTATATTTTTTGATCTTGTTATGATCTGCGGTTTCAAATTCTATTCGTTGTCTGATTTTGGCTGTTAATTCAAATGTTGTAAGTTATTGTTTTATGAGCTTCAGTATTATTATAATTATATTCTAGGTGAAACCCTTAAATTTGGGAAATGGGAAAGAGGCGTACAATAGCAGGCGTTGGCGAGAGGTTAACAGAGGATTTGGTAAATGAGGTGCTGTTGCGGCTTCCTATCAAGCCTTTACTTCGATTTAAGTCGGTTTCTAAATCCTGGTTTTCACTAATTTCAAGCAATCGTTTCGCCAAATCTCACCTACAACTTGCACTCGCAAGTGCTACTGTAGATGATCAAACTCTGATCACACACGCTGAAGAGTGCTTCTTCTTACCATTTAACATCATTTCTCTTGAATTTGGGGCCGACTTAAAAGTTCCTTACTCTCAAGGTGAATATTCCTTTCCGTTTCAACCTACCTGTGTTCTTGTTGGTTCTGATTGTGGCATTGTTTGTGTTTCCGTTGATGTCACCAAATGGCGTGCTGCTAAAAAGAAAACTGATATTTATCTTTGGAACCCTGCAACTAAACAAGCTAAACGCATTCCCCCACCTACAATACAAGATTATAAGAAAGAACCAGCTTTAGGCTTTTGTTTTGATCACATGAATTTTGATTGTAAGGTTGTAAGGGTTGTAAAACACCCTACTATTTCTGCAGAGGTTTATTCATCAAACAGGAATGATTGGCGAATGATTGAGCCAAAGCCAATTGATATTCCTTGCCATAATGCTTTCCATGCATGCTTCCATGGATTTCTGTTAAGCATAGGATATAATGGTGTGATTGCTTTTGACTTAAACAAGGAGGTGTTTATTTGTAATATTGACCTCCCTGCCCATTCTTTTGATCATAATAGCAATCGTTTTAAAGCTTGCATCACTGACTTCAAGGATTCTATTGCTGTCTTTAACTCTACAAACGATGGTTTTGATGGTAAGATTAATTTGTGGACATTAGATGATGAGGCATGCCTTCATGGTTCTGGAGCGAAGGCATCCTGGAGTTTAACAATCAGTGTCTATCTAGGAAATGCATCACAAGGTATTTGGGACATTTTCAACAATGTTGAGTTCTTAATAACAGTTGACGCTGATTCGCTGGTTTTGTACAACTTTGAGAAGAAAGTGTGCAGGGATATTTCTGACCTTTCTGATTTTCATGGATATTCAAAGTATACAGAAAGCCTGTTTTCTATTGCTGGTTCCAAACTAGTCAACTGGACTGCTTAATCTTCGAGGTTGCAAGATGAGTCGGGCTCATACATATCGGACTTATATGAGTCTGGCTCCAGTGAAGAAAGTATCTTGATTGATCTGATTGAAGATGAAGAAGTTTAAGATGATTAGGGTACACCATCCACTTCACGCGAAAGCGGTAGCCGCAAGGGATGTGGAAGTGAAATAGGAGATGATTTGGTGCTTCATTATTATTTTGTGCTACTTGATGAGTGATGACTAGTTTTTATTTCAGTTTGTGACATTTTATTACTTATTCTGTTTTAAGAGTTTTAAAGTTTGAGAACTGATGACTTGTTTGTTATTAGTTTTATGTTAGCTTCCTGATATTTCATTTTGTGTTACAACTATAAATGTCATTTAGTATTTACACTAATATGTTTCAATTATCTTAGACACAATAAACGCAGTGAACGCCACGTCGTCGTTTTTCATTAGCAAGCATGTATATTAGGAATGAAGCATGAAATCTATAAATTTCTAAGTAATATTTGCCACTCCTCACTTTCTTGCAAAATGAATGCTACTTCTGTTGGAATATTGTTGAGTATATTATTGTGGTAAAGTTTGGCACTTGAGCAATTCGTGGACGTATAGGGGGCTATCTGCATATTCTGGTTTCAACTTATCTCCACCATATGACCTGGTTTGTTTCACATTTGCGAAATGTTAACATAAGACTACGTCATGTGTATAGTTTAGTTGAGTTCAACAACAAACAGCTCATGTGGATCTGGCAAACAGTGACTGCTTATTTGTTGATTTTGTTAGTTGTTTAAATCTGTTATTGCTACTTGCTATTACTTGATTTATGGTCTAATCTTATTTTAACAGTTAACTGGTTACTTTTAATTCCCAAAGTAACAGGGAGTGGTGTTGTGGTGGTTGGTTTACCTCAAAGAGAGGAGGCACAAAATAACTTGGTTGCACTTGCAGTGGGTGATCTGCAATGACTTTCTTTCCTGGCAGCTTCTGTCCCATGATGACCTTGGTATTTTCTGTTGTCTATGCGTACCTTCCAATTTTAAGTTCAGATCTTGTAGGTAGTGCCGTTGGGCCTTGGAGGCTGGTGCCGGGCTCTATTCTGGTGTAGAGGAGTTCGTTTTCGTGTGGATTATATTAAATTGAAGCATCTGTGATTTAATTTGTCAATATGTTCGATTTTTTGACAAAAAAATCTAAAAAATATGCATTACAAAGTACACATTTTAGCTTATCAAGTGCCATGACAGGCAATGGATATTTATTTAATACAATTACAACCAAATTTTAATGTTTGTAAGGTCAGTTATAATAGAACTTAAATATTGACACACCACATATGGGTGTGGCTACCAAAACTTGAATCCTCGAACTTCGAACTTTTGTTACCGAGGGAGAGGGCCTGTGAGGCTAAGCCTGACAAATTGATATGCTTTGCTAAATTTTCAATTATTGCGTTAAGTTTTCTTTTTTGTTTCCCTAAACAAACTTTATATATTTCTAATTTCTTGTTTCGCTGAAGTGTTTTTGACACAAACATAAGTGCATAAATGCTAAAGTTTATTCAAGATAAATCTCAGTAATTGTATACAAGAATCATGAAGAAGATGATGATCTTCATCTCTCCAGAGAGATACATAGAGAGTTACAAGAGAGAGAGAATTGATTATCCTGGTAATTTCTTCTCTAACTAACTCATCTGACTTATATACAATCTGTAACAAACTAATTTGTCTAACTAACTTGCCACCTCAGCAGTACACTTGGACTCCAGCTGTGCACAATCCAGCTGTGCTATATTAGATGTAACATCCCCCTCAAGTTAGCTGGGGCAAAAAGATTGGCCACACCTAACTTGGACTGAAGAAAGGCTAGTTGATGAGATGATAATGCCTTGGTAAACATATCAGCAGGTTGGACTGAAGTGCGCTGATATGCATAGGAGAAATCAAACCAGACTGAAATTTATCACGAACAAGATAACAGTCTATATCAATGTGTTTTGTTCGTTCATGAAACACAGGGTTCTTGGCAATGTGTAATGCAGAGTTATTGTCACACTGCAGAGGAACAGGCAATAGTGTAGGAGATTGTAAGAACTTCAGCAGATTAACCAGCCACACTACCTCACAACAAGTATCGGCCATAGCACGATATTCAGATTCTGCAGATGACCTTGAAACCGTAGGCTGTTTCTTGCATTTCCATGAGACTAAAGAATCTCCTAACAGGACACAATAACCAGTGAGAGATCGGCGAGTTTCAGCACAACCCCCCCAATCTGAATCACTACAAGCAGTGAGTTGTAGAGGACAATGAGCAGAGAAAAATAACCCTTGACCAGGTGATGCCTTGATATACTTGACCATCTTATATGCTGCAGTCAAGTGATCTGTACGAGGACAAGAAATAAACTGGGACAACACATGCACACCATATGCTAAATCAGGACGAGTGATAGTTAAGTATAATAAACGTCCAACTAATCTTCGATAAACAGCAACTTCATTGGTAGACAACAGATCAGATGTGTTATCAATTAGTTTGTGATTCTGTTCTATAGGAACAGCAGAGGGTTTGACAGAAGTCATGCCAGTATCAGATAAGATGTCCAGGGCATATTTCCTTTGATTAACAAATATACCAGCAGGAGATCGAGCTATTTCAAGACCAAGAAAATATTTGAGAGCACCTAAATCCTTGATCTTAAATTGAGAATGAAGAAACTCTTTAACTTGACTTAGTAAATCAACAGAATTGCCTGCAAGTAAAATGTCATCGACATATACTATGACAACAACAAAACCAGTCTCATTCTTGAAGGTGAACAAACTATGATCACAAGCAGCTTGTAAAAACCCATATTTGAACAGAGCAGTAACCAATTTCTGATTCCATACCCTGGGTGCCTGTTTTAATCCATAAATGGATTTTCTCAAACGACAAACAAATTCAACACCAGCAGGATATGATTGAGAACTAGTAGATAAATGCTGAAAACCAGGAGGCAATTTCATGTATATCTCTTCAGTCAAAATACCATGTAAAAAAGCATTATTTACATCCATTTGATGTAAATGCCAGTTATATTTGGCAGCCAAAGCTAATACTACTCTAACAGTGGTCATTTTAGCAACTGGTGCATAGGTTTCAAAATAGTCCACACCTATAGTTTGAGTAAATCCTTTAGCTACAAGACGTGCCTTATACTTATCAACCTTGCCTTTTGGTGTATACTTGACCTTGAATAACCATTTGCAGTCAACTATGTTTTTGTCTGGTGGCTTAGGTACAATATCCCAAGTCTGATTGTCTTCTAATGCCCTAATTTCTGCCACCATAGCATCAGTCCAATGTTTGTGAACCACAGCTTGTTTATAAGTATAAGGTACAGAAACGTTGGTGATATTAGCTAGAAATTTTGTATGAGAAGGCTTAAACACATGATAAGAGATGTACTTATGTAAAGGATAAGTACAGGTAGCAACAGTTGACTTAGACAATTGTGGTAGACCTGTAAAGTCTTTGAACTTAGTAGGTAAAATTTTGGTTCTCACAGGCCTAGTAGGAATTGGCTGAGATGTCACAGGTTCATCAGGAACAGTTGGTTGATTTGAGGAATTGACTTCTAATGAACCATTAGAAGGATTCACAGATGGAGCAGTAACAGAATCAGATGAAGTATTAGACAATTCTGATTCAGATGAAACAGATAAAATAGGTATGTCAACTGGTGTAGAATTATCTGGTGAAATGGAGGTAACTGGAAACAATGAAAGATCTGAGGTAATTGAAATTTTATCCTTAAATGGAAATACATTTTCAACAAAAATCACATCTCTAGATATGTAGCATTTTCTGGTTGAAAGATCCATAACTCTGTAACCTTTCTTTCCAAAAGGGTAACCAAGAAACACACATTGTAATCCCCTAGGATTGAATTTGTCAGATGGACTGGTGACATCAGATATATAGCATAAACAACCAAAGACTTTTAAGAAATCATAGTCTGGTTGTTTCTGAAACAAAATCTCATAAGAAGATTTAAAATTTAGTTGTTGAGAAGGAAGAATGTTGATAAGATGAACTGCAGTAAGAATACAGTCACCCCACAGAGTTTTAGGTAAATGTGCTTGAAGAAGCAAAGACCTAGCAACATTTAAAATGTGCTGATGTTTTCTTTCCACCACCCCATTCTGTTGGGGGGTGTAAGGACAGGTAGTCTGATGAACAATACCAGATTTGTTAAAAAAATGCTGAATAGTATGATTGACAAACTCAGTTCCATTGTCTGACCTAACAGTCTTGATATTAGCTTGAAACTGATTTTTGACAAAACAAATAAAATTCTGTAAGAAACAGGAGACTTGAGATTTCTCTGAAAGCAAATACACCCAGGTACGTTTTGAACATTCTTCAACAATAGTGAGGAAAAATTTACAATGACCATGAGTGTGAACTTTATAAGGTCCCCAGAGGTCACAGTGAATCAATTCAAACAATCCAAAATTAGAGCTATTAGCAACAGGAAATGGTAACCTTTGTTGTTTAGCTCTAAGACAAACATCACAAGTAGTAAAATGTGTACTATTTACAGATGGAGTTACAGACACTTTGTTAAAAACAAGAGCAGCAGGATGACCAAGTCTGGAATGCCAGAGCTGAGCCTCAACAGATGGTTCAACATGTATTCTTGAACATTGATGATTAACAGAATTGAATGATTGAAGAGAATTAGAAGGTGTGGTGAGATTGTAAAGTCCTAGCTTCAGCTCTACCAATCTCTACCATCATCTTCTGGAAAGGGACCTGCAATAGACAATTATGATTGGAGAAAACAATAGAAGCAAAACTATCTGATGTTAATTTCGAAATAGATATCAAATTGCAGTGAAAAGAAGGTACACACAGTACATCAGACAACAGTACTGTGGAGGTTAATTGAACATCACCAACATGAGTGATTGGCACGGTGGTATTATTTGGTAAGTGTAATACAGAAGTCAGAGGTTTAGAGTTTTTCAACAAAGAGACATTGGCTACTATGTGATCAGTTGCTCCAGAATCTAGAATCCAGGTAATGTTAGAAGAAGATTGCACATTATATGCATTGTGTGAAGATGAAACACTATAAATCTTACCTGACAAATGTGATACAGAACCACCTGAACCAGTAAGATTCTTCATACTATTCTGAATCATTTTAGTAATCTGATCAAACTGAGCTTCTGAAAACATCATTTCTTTGTCTTTAGAATCACCACCTACTTTCTCTCCAGCATCAACAGACTTAACAGTCACTTGAGCAATTTTCTTGGTTCTCAACTTTGGCTTAGGTTTACCATACAATCGATGCCAATCTGGATATCCATGAAGAAAGAAACACTTATCCTGTGTATGTCCAGGATTTTGACAGTAATCACAGACTTCAGTGATTGACTCAGTAGTTGTTTTCTTGATTGCATTTGCAGGATATGGCTTTCTAGAATTAGCATGTTTCACATTCATCGCCACAGATTCAACCACAACAGGAGATGCTCGTTGGCTTTCTTCTTGTAGTAAAAGTGAATATGCTTGACTCAAAGTTGGTAATGGTTTCATCATAAGCATTTGACCTCGAATACCAGTATACAAATCATTCAGCCCCATCAAGAATTGGCTAAGGCTATTAATCTGTTCATAAGCCTCTAATTTAGCACTAACTCCACAAGAACATGAATTCTGTAGACAGATGCATTTAGGAATAGGTGACAAAGCATTCAACTCATCAGTTAGGGTACGCATTCGAGTAAAATAACCAGTAATTGACATAGATCCTTGACTCAATCCTGTAAGATCTTTCTTGAGTTGAAAGATGCGAGGAACATTACTTTGAGAGAATCTTGTGGCTAAATCCTCCCAAATTTCTTGAGCAGTACTAAAATAGACTACACTATCTCTAATTTCAATAGATATAGAGTTCAACAACCATGACAGAACCATATCATTACAACGATGCCAAAACGCATATAGAGCAGAGTTTGCAGCAGGCTTAGGCAACGATCCATCAATCAAACCAAGTTTATTCTTAGCTGATAACGCTAATTTTACAGATCTACTCCATTGTTGATAGTTTTGAGTGGTTAAAGATTGAGTAACAAGTGCGATACCTGGATTATCAGAGCTCTGCAGAAAGTATGGATGATATGCATCGATTATCGATGGATTAGTAGTAGAGCGAGTCTGATTATCACTTTGATTCGCATTAGTATCAGATGTTTGATTCGCCATTGGAGTAGATGATACAGCAGCGGAATATGAACGTTTATTCATGAACTAAAGCTTGAACTTCAATGAAATGTAGATACAATCACGAAGACTATAGATACAGAAACCAGAGATCACAGTTTCGCTCTGATACCATGACACAAACATAAGTGCATAAATGCTAAAGTTTATTCAAGATAAATCTCAGTAATTGTATACAAGAATCATGAAGAAGATGATGATCTTCATCTCTCCAGAGAGATACATAGAGAGTTACAAGAGAGAGAGAATTGATTATCCTGGTAGTTTCTTTTCTAACTAACTCATCTGACTTATATACAATCTGTAACAAACTAATTTGTCTAACTAACTTGCCACCTCAACAGTACACTTGGACTCCAGCTGTGCACAATCCAGCTGTGCTATATTAGATGTAACAGTTTTTGCTATTGCAGTGCCAGTTAACATCGCTGGCCAAACTGTATCCGACTTGACCTTAAAGATAGCTGACCAACCAGTACTGTACTTGGCCTTTTAGGAGCCCATTGCCATAACTGAAGTTTTGCTAAAAGTTATTACCAGGGCAAGGTGGTAGTAGAATGTTAAGACCAGAGTCTGGAAATTATCATCTCTAGAAATCAAGCATTCGAACAAAAAATCTTCTTATATATGTAAATATATCCTCAATCACGGGTTTTTTTTTATCAAAATTACTATCATGATGGTCGCCTCCATATTCTTGCTTCACCAGGTAAAATTTTCCTTTATCTTCTTCTTTTTTTTTTTTTAAAACATTTCCTTTCTCGTTTTTTTTAAGATGCGTTAATTGTCAATATATAACTCAAATGCAAAAAATAAACAAAAAACGAAACGAAAATTAGATAACTAGTGAAATATTCCGCCTATAATTTCATATATAATCTGTTTTTTTCTATATGAGTTACTACGAATTTTGGACATTATTTAAACAATAATTGCAAATCTTGATTGATTAGTAGTAGCAACTTCATATAATCTTTTCTTTTTTTCTAAAAAAAACCATTGTATCTATATATTATAAATTGCTGGATAACCCTTACCTCAGGTTCGGGATCCATATTCAGGTTTGATAGATATCCATGACCCATTATAGTATTAAATTATATGCTTAGGATTAGGTTCGGGATCCGTTTAAATTACCCATCCAGTTATATGATATGATCCATATTTTAAAATATATTGACCCGATATTATATAAAATACACATAATGACAAACGACTCTTGCCAAAAATTATTTCCTTGATAATACCAAAAATTTGGCAGTTGTTGTTATTAATGCCAAATAATTAGTTATAATTATAATGGGCCCGCCAGGGCCATCCAATTAAAACAATCTTGCCAAAAAAAAATTCCTTGACAAACAATCTTGCCAAAAAAAATTTCCTTGACAAAACACGAATTATTTTGTTTCAAAAAATTATTTCCTTTCTAACAATTGTCAATTATAATTATAATGGGCCCGCCAGGGCCATCCAATTAAAACATTCTTGCCAAATCCGTTTATATTACCCATCCAGTTATATGATATGATCCATATTTTAAAATATATTGACTCGATATTATATAAAATACACATCATGACAAACCACTCTTGCCAAAAATTATTTTCTTGATAATACCAAAAAAATATTAACAAATGATTTTGATTGGTTATAATTATAATGTGCCCGCCAGGACTATCCAATTAAAATATTTCAAAATGCCAAAATATTATTTCCTTCACAAAACACAAATTATTTTCTTAACATTCTTGCCAAAAATTATTTCCTTCCACAAATTTTAAATTATTTTAATTTTTTTTAAAATCCATATTCAGGTTTGATAGATATCCATGACCTATTATAGTAGTAAATTATATGCCTAGGATTAGGTTTAGTGCGGTATAACTTTAATTTTTTTGATATTATGATTTAATTTTTTTAATTTATTCTTTATATCTACTACTATTACATTCATGATATAGTTGACATCACTAAAATAATGTTATAGTGTTCAATTTTTTGATGTTTTTAAAATAAATTAATATATTAATAATTTCTTAAAGAATTTAACATTTTAATTTATTAAAGTAGGCAACTTTTTAATACTACTACCAATTTTTATTTCTGTATTGTAAAATTATATACTGTAACTTATTAAAATTTAAAATAAATTTTATTTAAAATATGAACTCCCGTGTGCGAAGCACGGGCATTAAACTAGTATTATAAATTAGTGAATAATGCATTCCTAAAATTTGATACCCATATTTAGGCTTGAATTAAATTTTTAATTTTAAATTGATTCATATGCTATTCACTTTTAGGTCTGGTATCCAGATTTTGGTTGGTACAAAATTCATCTTTTTATTTCACCCAATTCTATGGGTGAAAGCCCTAAATAACCAAAAATTAAAATGTTATGCCTAAAATAACGAATTCTGAAAGAGCTGCCCAAAATAACGAAACGATTACGCATTGGTGCTGTGCATGGGGTATACGCATATCAGTTATGCGTGGTAGAGGTATACGCATACATAGTATGCGTAGGCTGTGTAAAATTTGTTTTTGTATTCAATGAACAGTGCACATGTTACGCATGTGGAGCTTGCGTGAAGTGTTCAAGGTGCGTATATCAATCACTGTTCATCGTTTCTGTCGAAACTGCCGACATCGTTTTTCGGTTAAAAACTTTGACACAATCATTCACTCCCTACAGTCATCGAGCAGTAGCATATGATATACCAAACTGCTCGTCTCTTCCTCCTCTACAAGTCTATAATCGTCGTTTTTCGTTTTTTTGGCCGGATTGAAAAGCCCCAAAACGAGATCCTTTTCCGATCGAGTTTATAGATCTGTTAGTACATGCCCATGCGGGGCCAAACCTCAACAACTGAATACGGGAAGATGTAGATACAGGTCTGGGCATCATTTTGGTATCCTCAGATTTTGCGGAGGTGGCCGGAATGTGAAGAACGGGAGGTGGCGATTTTGAGGCGAATTTTTGGTTGCCTAAGCTCCGGTTCAGTTTGTGAAGAAATGACGTCATTGCGCATCTGGAAGATGCGTTACCCTAAATGCGCATGATCAGTATGCGTATCCTACCTACGCAGACCGCCAATGCGTGGCTCCGTGGTTATTTTGGAACCTGTTCGCGCACATCGTTATTTTGGGTAATTGGGGGTGTGTTTTTGTGTTATTTTGATCATTTTTTCCAATTCTAATTAGTATTTGACTAATTACTCAATATACTTTAAAATTTTTATGGAAAATTTATTAATAAAAATTTGAATGGATCTTTTAATTTTGGTAAACTCATTAATGCATATTATCTTATAACATATAAAATATATACAATCGATCGAATATCTAACTAAATTAATTTATTATAATATATAAAAACAACGCATTTATTGCATTGATATTAATTCTTTCAAAATTTGATTATTTAATTAGAAATATAAAATTCATTTATTTCATTATTATTATTATTATTATTATTATTATTATTATTATTATTATTATTATTATTAAATAATTATTAAAATGGGTAGCGGCGGGGTTATAATCTAATTAACCTATAAAGTACCCAATTTCCAAAGAATGTACATTGAGCATCTATAAAACCTTTAGCTAAATTAGCCATGTGGTATTTAATGGCATTATTTGAGCACTCCAACCATCAAATCTTTAGAAAAAATTATAGATAACCATTTTTGATTGGCTATATTTGTTAAATCAATGAACCCCTTATGTATAATTTTACATAATCATAATTATTGATAAGAGAATAAAGTTCCTGAGAATACCTGAGGAACTTTACCTGAGGCACTAATGTATTTCTATATAAAATAGTAATGACATTTTTGTAAATGCATATAATCTTCTATAATTACAGTAATGTCCTTGTGTATTTGTATGTAATTTTTTTTTAATCTCAGGAAAAATTACCTAAGGTTACCTCAGGAACCTTAATCTCTATGATAATACCATTGGAATGCACATCCTCAAAAATTTTATAATATCAAGATAGCCAATCAATATAGCCAACCATCTTACATAATACCTTGGAGAAGAACTGGTAAACATACACATTTAAGATTTTCAAAGTTTTGGTATGATCTGATTTTAGAACTGGTCTGATTTAAATAATTTGAAAATTAATAAAATACATAAAATTCAACACTGAATATAAACTACAACAGCGAATCTTAAAAATGTCTGAGATCACATTTCTGTTTTCATTCACTTTCAGTCTGTACTTACACTAGAAGAAGACGAAAACGACGATCGAGATGGCAAAAGGGCCAGGTCTCTATTCCGATATCGGCAAGAAGGCTAGAGGTAATTCCCGATTAAAACCTTTTATGTATGTACATTTGCATGTTGTCTACATGCATGGTTGTTATAGTTATGATTTGTTGTGTACGTGGATTGTGACAATGCAGATCTTCTGTATAAGGATTACCAGAGCGACCTTATGTTCGCTATCACTACCAGCACTCTTAATGGAATGGTAAGCATCATCTCATCTGTGTTCGTTATTTTGTATAGTTTAATTCGGTTGAATTGGTATTTAGATAAAATTTCATTTAGATTTTATTCCGAATATTCGAACTGTTAGATACTTCTATTATTTAGTTCTGTACTGGCTATCATTTCATCTATATATGTATATTAATAGCTAGTGTTATTGGTATATTTAAACTATGTAGACTAAGCTTAATTCTTGGAACTTTGGTCTGGAATATCTGGATTCTTATTCGTATCAAGTGGTTGACTTTAATTTGTATTAGCTACTCTCCAGTGTCGACAAAAGGGTAGAGGATCATTTGTCTTGTGTTTGATAGGTGCAGTGTGAAACGTAGTTGTATTGTTTTTATGGTTAGACGTACGTGAGGGAATAATTAAATTTGATTTGAACTCGTGAAATTTGATCGATTTGTGGATTATTGAGTTGTAAGTTCTGCATTATTGTTTGGTATATAGACACTTCAATGGCAATCATTAGTTAAATGGCAATCATTAGTTAAATAGTTACCAGTTGTACGCAAAGAAACTGTCTGCATTTCTGATGAATTAACAATAACCTTTTACAAGCATGAAGCATTAACAAAGTAAGACCTATGGTCCTCATAAGCAGGAAGCATTTTTCATATGCCGTTCTGATAATTTCTGTGAAGCTAGCACTGGTACGTGTGGAAGACATTCAGTTGTTTGCTTTGCTCTGTTCTAAACATTGCGTCACCGAATCCATGTTTTCAGGTAATCACTCCAACAGCACTTAAAAAGGGTGACTTACTTCTGGCAGACTTGAGTACCCAGATAAAGAGAAAAAATGTTCTAACAGATCTAAAAGTGGACACTGCCTCCAATGTAAGTGATGGAATTTAATTTAACTTCCTGCAACATGTCAAAATCTTTTTATGTCTTGCTCTAGCTCTACTTTCTGAACTCATAAATTTCGGTTCTAGGCATCTTCGATTTGGTCAATAGTTTCTCACCTGATAGCAAAGTCTGGGAGGTACTATATGGATCATATGATATTAAGTATTACTACTACCCCTTACTTGACTGAGTGGACAAGCCCACGGACAAACAAACAAATCATTTAAAAAGGTTGGAAAGGATCGAACCCATGAACTCTTCCTTAACCAATTTATAAAAATTACTAGGGGTGGGAAGGCTCATACCCACCCATGACCTCTCCCTAACCGTACTGCATGCATACCATGTTAAGTTACCCTCCCTTCAACCTCAAGGTGTCAGGAGAGGAGGGTTTGATAGGATTGGATCATATACTACAGTAAACAGGAATGATCACGTCTAGGTTATTATTGTTTATGAATATGTGTTTTTTTTCTTTTGTCATTGGTTATGCTACTACTACATGTATAATGTATGCATGCATAGGTCTTGAGTTCAATTTCTTTGCATAAACCTTAAAAGGATAAGAATAGATACTAGCCCTCGCTATCAATCTTTTCAGCTACTTAATGTTGAAAATATTATATGATTTAATAACATATAGTGCTATACTGCTATTTTATCGAGCAGAATCCAAATGTTCCTTCATTCATTCTTAGGACCAAAAGCTCCCCTGCATATATGATCGTTTTACTAATAATGTATTCTAATCTGCAGATTTTGACAACTATTACAATTGATGAACCTGCTCCGGGAATAAAGTCAATATTCACTATTGCAGTTCCTGATCAAAGTTCTGGAAAGGTAATAGCACCATATCCAGTGTTCAGTAACCAATCCAATACAAGTATGCTTCATCAAAGTTAGTGAATACATTTGTTTGTTTCTGAGTACATCCTCCAGTCTGCAGGTTTTGACATCTTTGCAATTAAAAGATCTGACTTCAGAAGGTTTTGTAACAGGTGGAACTCCAGTATTATCATGAGAATGCTGGAATAAGTACCAGCATTGGGCTGAAAGCTGTTCCAGTTATCAGTTTTTCTGGTGTAGCGGGGAACGACAAACTTGCACTTGGAACTGATATTTCATTTGACACTGCCACAAGAAAATTTATTAAATGCAATGCTGGATTAAATTTCTCCTCTTCCGACCTAATTGCTTCTTTGTCACTGTGAGTAACATAACTGTTTCATTAGGCTTTGCCTGCTTGCTAGCGGTTTAGTAGACAGTTAGTGGAGTGCATAAGCTAGCCCCTTCACTCTTCAGTTATAGGGGAAGAAAAATCACTAGCACGTAAGTGAAGTACCGAACGGGCCATGTCCACGAAGCTGAGAGACTTCATCGTGCTTGCTTTTGATGAAGCTTCCATGTTCTAACCCTAGAGAATAAGAATTCTAGTATGGCAGGAATACATAACAACACTTGAGGCGTTATACTGACAGATCTCTCAAGTAAAACATGTTCCTTTTTACTAAATATTAGCTTTGCTCTTTTGATATTGCATACAAATGTAATTTTGGTAGCTTAAGGAGGATCCAGTACAGTTTGATAATATATAAGTAAGATATCCTTGCAATCACGACTACAGAGTGTTGCAGGCACCACAGTATTATTTCCTTACCCGAAAACTTTATTTTCACTCTCATAAAATCCCAGTTATATTCTAGCATTGGGACGAGCTTTTAACAAGTAGATATGTACTTCTGCAACACTAGGGGTGGTGTATATGGTCTTCCTAGTTGAATGATCAAGTTTATTTTTTTCCGAATATTGCAGGAACGACAAAGGGGACACTCTCACCGGTTCCTACTTCCACACAGTAAGCCCATTGACCAACACAGCTGTTGGGGCAGAGTTCAGCCATTGCTTCTCAAGCAATGAAAATACTCTCACCATTGGCACGCAGCATGCATTAGATCCACTTACCAACGTCAAGGCTAAAGTGAACAACCATGGGAGGGCAAGTGCTGTTATCCAGCATATATGGCATCAAAAGGCCATTGTCACAATTTCCGGTGAGGTGGATGCTTTGGCGATTGAGAAGAGTGCTAAAGTGGGACTATGTCTCATCCTTATGCCGTGAATTCAGTCGCGAGGGTTCACCTTAATATTTGTATGGTGCAGAGAAATAAGTAGCTAAAACAACTTTCATAGTACAGGATAACTCATTTGTTATGAGAACTTTTTGTTTTGCTAGTTTGATGGCATTGTATTTCCAAGTACTTTCGCGATAATAGGATGTTAATGATAAATTGAAGTTGTCAACAGAAGCCAGATTGAGCAGTTCCTTCATATTGTCATCAGACAATTCTTCTATGTGTTTCAAGGCTGTTGAGTAGACCTTAACTTTATGTGAAACTGTAAAATATATTTCTCTGTTAATAACAAATCAAGGATGTAACTGTTTATTGAATCATAAATTAATTACAATTTATTATGTGCATCATTCATGCTTGCACATGCATGTGAATCCTTGCATGGCAAAGGTCCCTCTTGCAACCACTGAAAAAGACACGATTCATTAAAATTCGGAGTGGAGTTCTGTATTCTGTGTTGCGAAAACTGAACAAGAGATTGTATTCAAAATTTCAAATTACAAACACAATTTCAAGAACAATGAGAATACAATTAAACCAAGAAACAATACACGAAGGCAAGACAATCTCCAGAGAAAAGAATTGTTTAGCTATCACTGTTGCTTTTCGATAAATTACATGAGTCGCAGAGCCCAAAAAAAGAATTATACTATTCCTGAAGAGAATTTCACGCCACCTAATGTGTTCGGTTTTCGGGAGTTCACTTCAAGGATAAAACAACTCCGTGCAATTTCATCACGGTCCGGTAAAACACAATGGCAACTACACCTCAATTCACCTCAAAAATATTCGAATAATATATAGGTATGTATGAATATATATTTGCATGAATATAGTTTGAGGGGGAGAGCGAGACTGAGGGGTTTACTGTCTAGTAGGGTTGAGTTCATAGAAAATGCAGTTGATCCTTTCACTGAAAAGCGTCATCTGTAGTTCTTGAAGTGTTTTTATGGGTAATAACAACTAGCCCTTTGACTGAAAAGCGTCATCTGTTGAAATTAATCTTAAACTTATTAGTTTTGTTGAGATTTATGGTTGATAGCATAGAGACAACTTAACTATATTTCCCTTTATTTAGTTTTTACTAAGTAGAATATACTGTCACAGCCAGAGTATGTTCTTGTAATTAAATAATTATTGTCGTGTAATAATTGTATGTCTTGGGAGAAGTTCATACATTTGTTCAAACCTCAAGAAATACATCCAGAAGATAGCAAGAATAAAAGTTACTGTCACACTCTTGACAATAAGGTTACAAGAAGACAAATGTTGCAAAGTCACGACAAAGCTTTATTTGACAGCAACATTAGCTGAAGCATGGGAAAGTAACATTCTCACACTTGACAGCAAGTCTGGAGTTCCGACAGCAACATTGGCTGGAGCTCGTACTGTCAATATCTGAATATTCCTTCGATAGCAGACTTGGCGGTTAAGGTTACTGTCACACTGAATTATTTGATTTGAGTACTTTTCTCAGTCAAAGCCCGTGACAGGTTATATGTTCAAGAAACAGATTTGCTGCAACACTCAATCGTTTGTAGCAGACCTGCAAAGACTACGACAGAAGCTTGAGAGATAACAATACAAGGCTGGTCAATTCAAAAACTATGATATATCCACATCTACTAGAATTGTATTAGCTAGAAATAGAAAGAATCAGGTTGCTTTACTTGTAACGATAACACTGTCTCTATAGCAATTTAGGAAAGGCACATGGGTGTGCAAATTGTAATGAGCTGCCACTTGAAAACGACAGCAGCTCAACACCCCACGTGAAAGGGACAACAGAGTATCTTAGTCTACTTAGATACATGTCTCTACTTTCTTCCTATACTAGAAACAACTTGTATCTCTCAAGAAGTTCGCAGCTGGAGAATTCTTTCTCTAGGTTGTAGCACCACTTCACAAGATAAATAAAACATTTATTTTGTGAAAAATCTTGTTTCACTTACGTTTGCATATCTCAACTGATAATCTATCATCTTTATTATTGTTGTTGATTTTAAAGATTAGATTTTATCAGTATTGCATTCAACCCCCCCCCCCTTCTGCAATACTCCGGGACCAACAACTGGTATCAAAGCATCCAGATTGATATACAAATCTGAAGATCATGACGAGTGTTCAGAAGTCAAGTGGTATCAAGATTCCAGTCTTTGATAAAGAGAACTACAATTTCTGGAAAAGAAAGATTTTGTTATTTATCAAAGCTGCCCATCCACTGTACATGGGAATCCTTGAGAACGGCCCCTTCATACCTCAGAAGAAAGTAGCTGCTGCTACTGTAAATGACGAAGTCATTCCAGCCCACTGGGTTGCTAAGAATCCTTCAGAGTACACAGAGACCGAAAAGGAGAAAGTAGCCTTGGATGACTACTTACAACTTATCTTACTCGATTCTCTTACACTAGACAAAGCCATGTGTGGTAATGTCATGGGGTGTTCATCTGCAAAAGAGATGTGGAGTAAGATAAAGCTGCTGTGTGAAGGAAGTGAAGAGGTCCGAGAAAATCAAAGGCAAATCCTTGTATCACAGTATGAACCTTTTATGGCCAAACCAGGTGAAGAACTAACTCACATGTTTGAAAGGTTCAGTAAGCTAATAGCTGAGTTACAAATTCATGGAAAGTTCTATGATAAAAAGGAGATTAACATCAAGTTTCTGCTCACTCTCCCTGAGCATCTTGAGCACAAAGTCACAGCCATAAGAGAAGGAAGAAACTTGAATGATGTTTCTCTTGAAACTCTTTATGGTGTGCTCAAATCATATGAACTCGGAGTCTTTTAAAAGAGAGCTATCCAAACTGGAACCAAAGGAAAGGTAGCAAACATGTCAGGAGTCCTTGTGGCTCATGAACCCCAAGTAGCTTGTCCAAGTGAACCTTCACAAAGTTCACAACCAACACAAATGTTGATGTGAAAAATAACTGCAAGCGCACAGTGTTTAGTTGTAGCAAATACAGATCGATCCACAGAGACTACGAATTTTCAAAACCCTAATAATTAAATCAGGCGAACTAGACAAATAGGTTTGAGATGAGTTTTAATTAACCTAATTAGCAAAGATTATCAAATAATATGGAAAACCTAGGAATCCGAATCCATTAATCAATCACAATTAATATCAAACTCGCCCTAAAATCAATTCTCTTTCCTTCACAAATAAGATATATCAATTAACGAGACAAGCATATACTATGAAACTTGTTATCTAACAATAACCTATCAAAACTTCAATGAGCAAGCATAGGCTATGAAAAATAAATCCGGTAACAATAATATATCAAAATCACGTTGTCAATTGAACAATTAAGCACCAAGAAAAATTATGAAAATCAATTAATATGAACGAGAAGAGATCAATAAATAATTAAATTAATTTCATCTTCATCCTAAGATAAAAGATTTAGCTACTCATGATTAATTAAACAACACAATTAATCAAACTAATATTATGAATCAATTTACGTTAACAATAAGAAAAATAAAATAATTAATGGTTACTATTTAATTAATATAAAACATGGCATACGAATTCAAAAGCAGGAGTGGACAAAACTAAAGTTATAAAGCAATCGGTACTTCCTGGCCGAGTGGAAATTGTAACCCGCTGTCACCGAGCAAATAGACCAATCGTCGGAAAGAATTGAACGAATTGAAATTGCTAAATTAAATAATAGAAAAAGGGTTTGAACAAAATAAAAATTGTTTGTATGGAAAGACAATTTAATCTAATCCTACTCCTAAATTGGTGTTTAAAATTGGTTCTCAAATACAAGAGAGGAGCCCCATATATATATGGAAAAATATTGGACTTGGGTCTTCGATTACAAATTTGATATTGAATATAATTTCTTTAATTTCCTTTTCTTCTCAGATAAGTAATTGATTTTTCCTCCAATTTCTTTGACTTCAAGTATTTTCCACCTCCTTGCCTTTTTTCACCTTTTTCTGCTTGAAATCTGATTTTATTTATTTTCCTACAAAACAAAATAAAACAATTTATTAATTAGTAAAATTACGAAAACAGACATAAAATAGGTATTAAAAATATGATGAATTATGGACCTATCAAATGCCCCATACCTATCTTTTGCTCGTCCTCGAGAAAAATATAATATAAAATACTACCTAAATAAATAATACCACTTCCGTAGGTGATCACGGTTGTATTTGGCATGTGCAACAAGCCCTTTAAACCCCTAGGCAGTCCTAGTAGACGAGTGAGGGCCTATAGTGAATGTACCCACAAAATCCATCTAGCTCATGTAAAAGATTGCTCAATGCAACACCACACATACAAGTCATCTCATGTTACATCAACTAAAGAAATCAAAGTGAATTTGCAATGTCTTGGTGTGTAAGGTGCAAGTATTCTCATAGTCTACTCAAAGAAATATGCATAGGTCTTCAAAAGTCCACGTTAAGTGTAAAAATAAGTTGGTAACCATGCTAAGCCCACAAGAGTACACCTTAGAGTCAAAACTTGGGATCTTATATGCAGAAACAAACAATAACTCACCTTTCACTCACAAAAGAATATTCACTCAAGAACTAGGGTAAGTATATCACTCAATTCCAACAAAATCATAAGCATGTTTGACATTTGGTATCAATCTAACTTTAACACAACATACATTAATGACGATAATCAAAAGGTCTTTTATTTAGGTTGTAATAGGACTAGGGACAAGGTATGTCAAGTAAGGCCAAATAAGGTGAAGTGTCAAAAGCTAGTAGAAACCATTATAAATCATACACTACACCATACATCCTCCCCACACAGATTTTTTAATTTTCTTCCAACAAAATGCTTGACTAGTCGAACGAAGAAGGATCACACAAAAACATAAGTATGCTCTCAGATAATATATTTTTTTTTCTCTTTTTTTCCCTTTTTTTTTGAAGAGCTAAGATAGATAAAATAAATATATACGTAACCACAATCCTTCTTCAAAAATTCCTTGAACGACTAACAAGTAAGCAACAAAACCCAATATTTCCCCAAAAGTAATGTACAAAAGTTAACCCATCTCACACACCTTATTACTCCCTCAACTTCCTACTAGCCTTTGACAATTTGGGATCAAGTATACGTAAGGCTACACAAGAAAAAGGTCTAGGCAAGTAATGTGGTGTGTCACAAAAAAAATAGGATTAAGCTCAAAAGGGTAACTAATTGATCACATATAAAGGGTGTGGTAATTTGGATAATAATTGGTTATTCCAAAATGCCTTTATCATCTTATCATCAAATAATGTCATGCATTTCAAGAAAGGTCTCAAACAAGTGCTAGCAATGCAAACAATATGTGGACACTCAAGTAAACGAATATAAAATGCAAAAGATATGCATATAGGCTCAAAATCTCACTTGGTGGTAAAACATAGTCAATCCCAAGCAAAAGTCTCTTTAATGCACCTACTTGTACTCAAAGCATGGAAACCAAATCTTCTTGCACATATTCATGTCCTTTTAATTACTCGCAACATTCAATAAGTCTACTAGTTTCAACTTGCTAGTGGATGTGTGTGCACAAGAACTTAGCATATCACTTCTCAGTCAAAAGCATCAGAAACACAAGAGTACTATAGCATGTAAGGGTGCATCAAACCAACTTTTAACAAGTAATCATTTCACAAGGCTAGAATTATTTTTTGATTTTTTCATTTTTCAGTTTTTTGGGTTTTTTTTATAATAATACTACTAAATCCCTCCCCCATACCTAAATCATGCATTGTCCTCAATGTATGCAAATGAGAGAAAAATGACAAAGTAAAAGGATGAGATTACCTGATAAGGGCTGACGGAGAAATATTATTACCTATAACACACACACACACACACATACACAACACAAATAAAAAAAACAAACACACACACACACACACACAGTTGTTCCCCCATACCTACTTTACTGTATGGGAGATACATCATTACGAAACAGATATATTAACCAATACCAGATCGAGGGAAAACAACACATGTAACACAATCATCAAACATTTGAAACACACCCACAAGAACATCATTATCCATTAGAGAAATATGATCATGCAATAGAATGAAACTCATACCACTAACATCATTCACAGACCAATTAGAAGCTTCTTCATTGGGTTTAAGCAGATTAATCACTTGAAATTTTTGGTTATGAACTATGTCACTAGAGAAAACAACATGATGAGTTTCATTATTAACTACTAAAGACTGATCAAGAGTGGAAATAGATATATCAATTATTAACCTAATTAGCAAAGATTATCAAATAATATGGAAAACCTAGGAATCCGAATCCATTAATCAATCACAATTAATATCAAACTCGCCCTAAAATCAATTCTCTTTCCTTCACAAATAAGATATATCAATTAACGAGACAAGCATATTCTATGAAACTTGTTATCTAACAATAACCTAGTTTCTTCAGATGAGCTAGTGAAAATTTGCTCAGTGCTTTGGGGGCTGTGGTTCTGGAGGAATAATAAAGTTTGGAATAATAAGACTGTGACAACATCGTTTGCTATGGATGAAAGTCTTCGATCAATTACTAGTTGGAGAGACGCAAAGAAGGCTGTAAAGATTCCTAAATCTACTGGGGGTATAAAGATGAGTAGCAGATGGACGCCACCAGAAATAGGGGCCTTCAAAATCAATGTGGATGCTAGTGTTCGTGCAGGGGCAGACACTTTTACTGTTGGAATGGTCTTGAGGGATCACGAGGGGCTGTTCTTAGCTGGTAAAACGCTGAGTATGCAGGTTCCAGATTCTGTCTTCGAGGCTGAGGCGATAGGTGTTTGTGAGGCATTATCTTGGATTACAGACCAGGGATTGCACGATAAAAGAGTCTGTGTTGAGACTGATTCCCAACTTACTGTTAGAGCTATTCAGAACAAAGAGACTAATTATCTGGAGGTGGGTGTTGTCATCGAAAGTTGCTGTCAGAAGATCCATCAGTTTGATCATGTGTCACTAAGTTTTGTTAGGTGAAATGCTAATAGGGTAGCTCATGAGTTAGCTAGGTATCCTTGTTTAGCTTACTGCCAAGTTTTATTTACGTCTCCTCCGTCGTGTGTGGTGGAGGCTATTATGTATAATGCTTTGAAGTAATGAAATTTTCTTTCTTTCAAAATAAAAAAAATCTAACAATAACTTATCAAAACTTCAATGAGCAAGCATAGGCTATGAAAAATAAATCCGGTAGCAATAATATATCAAAATCATTTTGTCAATTGAACAATTAAGCACCAAGAAAAATTATGAGAATCAATTAATAGGAACGAGAAGAGATAAAAAATAATTAAATTAATTTCATCTTCATCCTAAGATAAAAGATTTAGCTACTCATGATTAATTAAACAACACAATCTACTATCTACTATATCTACTATATATATAATACCACAACATGTCACATTTTATTCAAAGTAAATTACATTTATGCCCCTTAATGATATTTTATGAAAAAAATTAGAATACATAGGCTTTGCTAGGAATTGAACCCATGACATGTCAATTCATATGTCATTATGTTGTCAACCATAACCATTTGAGCTACACATGTTTTTGGTTAAATAGTAAAATTCATTATTTATATCCATCAATATTTTATTCATTAATTAGATTTCTTTTATTCAAGATGTAATGAATGTTTCACTTCTCATGCTATTCTTGCTTTTGTTAATTTATTTTTCTGTATATACATAAATTTACTTGTCTACTCTATTAATAACTTGTTATTTTATTTCATATAAAATGCTTAAAATTCACATATTTTCTTAACTCTTGTGTCTTACTCCAAGTATTGATTATTCACCAATATCAAATACAATAAAATACTTGATTCTAAGTAATTGCGGAATTTTTTTTTTGAGAAAATTTAATAAAATGGTTCACCCAAAATCTATTACAAAAATGAGAATCTAGAAAGTCGGACAACCTAAACGTCATTTGCGAAAAAATGTGACATTAAATTTTGCAATTTATAATTTTATATATGTGCATATATTTAGATTAAAGTTTTTTGATAAATTAGTATATGAATATACTAAAATATGAATAATAATTATATAAATACTCATAAAATTTGAGAATAGGGACTAATCTATTAGGTTCTCGATTAAGAATATAAACAGAAAATCAAGAATTAGCCAGAAAATAATCATATTTTTTTTAGAAATAAAATTATTTGACGTGTTTGTAACAAAAAATAAATAATAATTATATAAAAATATTTGTATAATTCGATAATCGGGTCTAATCAATTAAATTCTTGATATGGGTCAAGGGGCAAATTGAAAATTAACCAAAGTAATAATCAAACATATTTTAATATTATAATAGTATCTTATTTTTATTTCTAATAAATTTACTATTCAAAAATAATTCTTAGTGAGTAAATTATTTTTTAAAAATTAATCGGAAATTTCTCAAAATTTCAAAAAGTTTTAGAACATTGTAATGCAACTCAGGGCACTCTGGCAGCTCTCATTGGACCAAGTTATGGACGAGTGTGCCAACACCCACCTAAGGAAAACTAAGGTATGAACTCATTTCTCTAGAGTGTTATGTGTTGCATATTTGATGTATGCTTGTATTAAAATTTGTACCAAATTTTTAAGATCATGATTTTTTGGTGCACTCTAAAACTTTGCCTTAAAAAATAAACTAAAGTCCCTTATCTATTCGATGTGGGACCGGGGTGTTACATAATATGCATGCACATACATATTTCATATCATTATTCAAATTAAATTCATTTTATATTTGTATGTATGTATATATATATATATATATATATATACATGCACACACATGTTCATCACTTTAATTTGAATTTAAACTTGATTCAAATAAAAATTGTTCATAACATAGTGAAAGATGGAGTGTATAATTAGAGATGAAAAAAATTAAAATTCTGAAATGAGTTAATTAAAACCCTAAATTTGCATATAAAATACTATATATTAATAAAGTTAAATAGATGGGGAGACAAAATTTCATCCTTCACAAAATTCAGATCTAGACATGCATGTTTAGATTAAGGGATGAAGATGACAATGAAGAAGGGAGTCAGGATTATAAAAGTGGATCTAAAGCTTTCTATATCCATGAAAACTGGTGGAATAGTCGCTTCAAGACAGTGGATGAAAGCAAAAAGATAGGGAAGAAGAAATTCAGAAATTGGAGAGCTAAGATGATTAACAATTACGGCCCAGGAGATCAACACTAAGAGAACCAATTGAGAGAGAGGGTAATAGATTACAACTCAAAAGGAGAAGTAAGGATGAGGTTCAAAGATGAATCACATTGGAGTGATCGTAAAGAGGAAAAATTGTTGAGAAACATACTATTAATGAAGAAAGAGTTGAATAAGGGGGAAGCAAAACCACAAAGAATGGAGGAAGATATTCAAAATTTTATAGAAGCTAAAAGGAAATGGGTAGAGGATGAAGTTGCAGTTAAAGCTTGTAGGGGGTGATAATCTTGCAATTACAAAGCCACTGCACAAAATTCACGTTAGGAGTCTAGGAATTCATAAAGAGAATTCAAAGTTAGATTACAAGGAAGCCCTGCTGAAATAAAACCAAATATCCAAAGAGCAAAATCGAGAGTCATTATTCAAGACATGAGAAAAAAAGATGGAAAGAAACCCTCATGAGTCATTCAAAACGGATAGAGAAAAGAATACATGATTCATCACCATTCTCCCGAACTCTATTCAGCTAAAATTCAAAAAGGAAGGAAGGATCAAGGACATTGTTTTGCCTAAAAAAAGAGATAAAAATAATAATCGTGATGGGTTTGTTAAGTTTTTCGATGAAAAAATATTGGAGAGATTAATCTTTAAGCTTAATGGCCTCATCATCAAGGACAAACGAATTTATGTTAGTTGGGAAAGGAAGAGGGCTCCATAAAGACATATTAACGGGAGTTCACCGAGGTCTGAGAGAGAGAGATAGAGCCGATGTATAGTGCAAATGAGGCAGCATAGACTAAAACTCTTAAGCAGAAAGCAATCTTAGTAGATATTATAAATCTTATACAGATCATGTTGAAAATGAAGCTCTCGAAAAGGGAGTTTGCTACACTATATTTAGGTAACACCGCTACAAATTGAAAGGTGTTCATAATCAAAGATGAACTACTAAAAGCCAAAATATCATAATATCTCACATTTTTTTTAATATTATTTCACATTTAGACCTTCCAATTTTCTATGATTTTACTCTAAAACTCCCCAAAGTCAAATGCTATGAAAACGTTCGCTAATCTTCACATTGTCCAGAATCGAAACTGCATCTCAGTTCTAGAGATATACCGAATTTAAATTTATAACTAAAATCATTGAACTAGATGACTAAGTGATTGGATATTAGAATTTTTTGAACACAACCGGTTAGAAAGTGTGAACAATTGAAAAGAAAGTAAGTTCATCTATATTTAGGCAACATTACAAACTCGTAATAAACCTAGAATATCCCCGTGCCTTGCACGGGTAATGAAGCTAGTTAATCAAACTAATATTATAAATCAATTTACGTTAACAATAAGAAAAATAAAGTAATTAATGGTTACTATTTAATTAATACTACGTATAAAACATGGCATACGAATTCAAAAGCAGGAGTGGACAAAACTAAAGTTATAAAGCAATTGGTACTTCCTGGTCGAGTGGAAATTGTAACCCGCTGTCACCGAGCAAATAGACTAATCGTCGGAGAGAATTGAACGAACTGAAATTGTTAAATTAAATAATAGAAAAAGTGGTTGAACAAAATAAAAAGTATTTGTATGGAAAGACAATTTAATCTAATCCTACTCCTAAATTGGTGTTTAAAATTGGTTCTCAAATGCAAGAGAGGAGCCCCATATATATAGGGAAAAATATTGGACTTGGGTCTTCGATTACAAATTTGATACTCCCTCCGTCCTTTTCATTTCTTTACACTTTCTATTTTGGGCCGTCCCTTCCATTTCTTTACATTACTAAAAATAGTAACTTTTAATAATAAAATACATTATTACATCCACTACTTCACTCCACTTTTCAACACTTTACACTATTACACCCACTACTTCACTTATTTTAACAATAAAATCACTATTACACCCACTATCTTGGTCTCCGTGCAAAAAGCAAATGATAAGAATTCAAGCGGAGGAGGGAGTATTGAATATAATTTCTTTAATTTCCTTTTCTTCTCCAATAAGTAATCGATTTTTCCTCCAATTTCTTTGACTTCAAGTATTTTCCACCTCCTTGCCTTTTTTCACCTTTTTTCTGCTTGAAATCTGATTTTATTTATTTTCCTACAAAACAAAATAAAACAATTTATTAATTAGTAAAATTACGAAAACAGACATAAAATAGGTATTAAAAATATGATGAATTATGGACCTATCAGATGTCATCCTTGAAGATTGAAGAGGTGTTGGATGACGAGGAGAAGGTGGTTCTACAACTCAAAGATGTTGAAGATGAAGACTTCTACACAGTAGAAGAGATTGAAAGCATGGATAATCCAACCATGGCTTATATGGATAAGAGATTCAAGAATATCAGATTCAGAAAAGACAAGTCATACAAGCCATAGGGTCAAACATCTAAATTCAACAAGGGAGGTTTTTCTAAAATCACTGGTGGAGCCACAAGAGGTGGATACAAGACAGGGATGGTGGATAGGTCGAAGTTCAGGTGTTACAACTGCAATGAGCTAGGTCACTTTGCCACTGAGTGTAGAAGACCAAAACAGAATCAAGGAAAAGGGTCTGGAAATCAGTTTAAGAGAAATCAAGGAAAAGCCTATGTGGCTGAAGGAAAATGCTGGGATGATTTTGAAGATGAAGAAGAAGAAGAGTTTGTAAACTTAGCCCTCATGGCTAATTCTGATGGAGAAGCTTCAAGTTCATCTAATCAGGTACCATCTCTCGTTTTACTTGATATGTCTAAAACTGAGTACAAGCATACCATTGAAGATTTAAGTGCTGAGATGTTTAACATTCATGTTAGTTTATCCGTTGCTCACGAAGAAATTGCTAAGTTAACTAAACAGAATGAAACTCTCTAATCAGAAAATGAAATGTTATTGCTTAGAACCGGTCCACTAGATTCGTTAGCTCAAGAGAATGCAAGATTGAAAAATGATATTGTCTGTGCTAAGGAAATAGAAGAATTTCTCAGGAACTAAATTGCAGAAAATGAGTTTAAACTCAAGGCATTTAGAAACTCTTCAAAGTTAGTCCAGGAATATCATGGTAATCACACTCAGAATCAAAAGATAGGTATAGGCTACGAGTATGGTAGGAGGCATGGAAAGGCAATTGCTCTTGAAGAAAGTGATGCTGTCAAACCTCATATTCTCAAAAGAGTTTACAACCCGATTTTCAAAAATCTTCAAACTGATTTTGATGAAACTTCCTTGTTCATCAAACAAGAGCTTCTTGATGAGGATGAGTGCACTGACAGCACACTAGGCGAAGGGAAAGATACTGTCAAGTCTCCTGTGACAGAAGCTTTACCAAGTAATCAGACCGAATGTTCTAAAGTAACTGTCAACAAGGATGAGACAGAAACTTCAAAAGATAATGTCAAGAGAGAACCCAAGACAGCAACTTTCAAACCTACTGTCAAGATAGAGGGTAAGAAAGGTACTGTCAAAGGTAGCTCGATAGCAACTTCAGAACATACTGTCAGGGCAAATGTCTACAAGCCTAAGAATAGGAATGGCAAGTTAGGAATTGACAAGAAGAATGGATATAGTTATGTTAAGGATGCTCCTAGGAAGCTTTGCAATAACTGTGGCTCATCTCAACATTTAACATGTGTTTGTAAGAAACCCAAACAGAACAAGGTTAATGCGACCAATGTTAGTGATAACTTACATAGAACCCCCATTATGCAAAGAAATATGGACGTCTGTAATAATATTGACTGTATGCCATGCAAGATTGTTGTTATGAGTACTTGTTTTAATTTGCCTATTCTGTCTACTGAAATATGTTCCTATATAGAAACTGCTAAGACTTCTATGCCTACCTATGTTGGTAAAAAGGCTGTTTCCACTAAGAGAAAGACCAAGTCTAACTCTAGAACTAAGTGGATGGCAAAAGAAGTCAAACAGGAGGATTCTAGTGTTGATTTAAATGTGAAGCAGAATGATATGAACAATGATGCTGTAACTGCAGGACCCAACAGAGTTTGGGTACCAGATGCAAATTAAAATCATCTGTTTTGCAGGGCAAGAAGCAGAAGCAAGTTATGTGGATCATCGATAGTTGATGTTCCAGGCACATGACTGGTGATATAGCCCTGCTATCACATTTTGTGGAGAAAGCCGGCCCAATCATAACTTTTGGAGACAACAACAAAGGTTACATTGTAGGATATGGCTGTTTGGAAATTGGAAATGTTGTCATTGAAGATATTGCTCTTGTAGATGGGTTGAAGCACAACCTACTCAGTGTCAGCCAATTCAGTGACAGGAGATTTAAGGTTGATTTTGATTTGATGGTTTGTAATATCTATCACACATAAGAAGGATGAAAGCCTCTCCTTGAAAGGAGTTAGGAAAGGAAGCTTGTTTGTTGTAGACTTAAATTCTGTGAAGAAAGACAAGGCTTACTGTTTTTACAGTAAAGCATCAGTTGGTGAAAGCATGCTTTGGCACAAGAAACTCTCCCATTTAAATTTCAAGAACATGAATATTCTGATGAAGAAGGATTTGGTGAGAGGACTACCTCAACAGGAATTCTGTCAAGAAGGACTATGTGAGGATTATCAAATGGGTAAATTGAAAAGATCTGTGCACAAGTCAAAGCAAGTGAATACCAACACTGAGCCATTCAAATTAATCCATATGGATTTGTTTGGTCCAGTAAATGTTCAATCTCTTGCAAGAAAGAGATATGCCCTGGTAATGGTGGATGATTATTCAAGGTACACTTGGGTAAAGTTCTTAGAGACAAAGGACGAAGCTGCTCAAGAAATCATTGATCACATAAGAGTTCTTGAAAGAACCCCGAATGCTCAAGTTCAATATCTGAGAAGTGACAATGGTACTGAGTTCAGAAATGCCACATTAGGAAACTTCTGCAAGGAAGAAGGCATTGTCCAACAATTCTCCACTGTTAGGACACCACAACAAAATGGAGTTGTAGAAAGGAAGAACAGAACTCTCATTGAAGCTGCGAGGACTATGTTGAATGATTCTAAATTACTAACATATTTCTGGGCAGAAGCTATTAACACAGCTTGCTATACACAGAACAGAACCTTGATCAACAAGACTCATGGAAACACTCCTTACTATCTGTTAACAGGAAAGAAACCAATTGTCAAATATTTTCATGTATTTGGGAGTAAGTGTTTCATGATGATTGACAACCATGAAAGGAAAGGAAAGTTTGATGCTAAATCTTATGAAGGCATTTTCATGGGATATGGATTAGAAAGAACTACCTACAGAGTCTATGTCATTGATCACAAAGTCATTGAAGAAAGTGTGAATGTCACCTTTGATGAAACCAAGTTTCCAGGATTACAAAAGGAAAGTCAAATGGAGCCTCTTAGATTTGAAAATCAAGGTTACTTGGAAGAAGAAGAAGTTGTTGCTGATGAACCTACTTGCACTCAGGATATTGAGTTTGAAAGAGATTCTGTCAACACCAATGATGCTACTCAAACTCCAGCCCAATCTCAAACTATATCAGTTAATCATCAAAATGAGAATGATTCTGGAGATGTTGAAGAACATGAAGGAGAAAACATCAATGGTAGAGAATCAACCCCTCAAAGAGATCAAGAAAGAAGCTTGCCTAGAACCACTAAGTGGAACAGAGATCAAACTAGCAATCTAATTATTGGTGATCCCACTACTGGTATAAGGACAAGGAGAAATGTTTCTGCTGACAGCATGTTTTCTATCTCAAACTGAGCCAAAGTCAATTGATGAAGCATTGTTGGATTTAGATTGGGTGATAGCTATGCAAGAAGAGCTCAACCAATTTGAGAGAAACAATGTATGGAAGCTGGTCCCTAGACCTAAATGGAAGTCAGTCGTTGACACAAAGTGGGTTTTCAGAAATAAGCTAGATGAAAGTGGAAATATGACAAGAAACAAGGCAAGGCAAGGCTAGTAGCTAAAGGTTATTGTCAATAGGAAGGGATTGACTATGATGAAACATTTGCACCTGTTGCCAGACTTGAAGCTATTCGGATATTCTTAGCCTATGCTGCACACTGTAACTTCAAGGTGTTCCAAATGGATGTCAAAAGTGTCTTTCTTAATGGAGAATTAGAAGAGGAAGTGTATGTTGAACAGCCACCTGGATTTGAGGATGCTGAGTTGTATGACTTTGTCTACAAGCTGTTCAAAGCACTTTATGGATTGAAGCAAGCCCCAAAGCTTGGTATGAAACTCTCTCTACTTTTCTCATTGAGAATCAATTTACAAGAGGTGTGGTGGATAAAACACTGTTCTACAAGCACCATGGCAAGGACATCATTCTAGTTCAGATTTATGTTGATGACATAATCTTTGGTTCTACAAACGAGAATCTGTGTGAAAAGTTTTCATCTCTTATGAAGAGCAAATATGAGATGAGCATGATGGGAGAACTATCATTTTTCCTAGGTCTACAAATTCATCAAAAGGATGATGGCATCTTCATAAGCCAATCGAAATATGTCAAGGAACTTCTTAAAAAGTTCAATTTGGAAGATGCATCACCTGCCAAGACACCTATCTCTACTGCAACCAAACTGGATTTGGATCCTAAAGGAAAGAAAGTGGACTCTAGTACCTACAGAGGCATGGTGGGATCGTTGTTATATCTAACTGCTAGCAGACCAGACATTATGTTTGCTACATGTCTCTGTGCAAGGTTTCAAGCTGATCCAAAAGAGTCACACTTGGTAGCAATCAAGAGAATCTTTAGATATCTTAAAGGCACTCCAAACTTAGGCCTTTGGTATCCTAAAGATACTGGATTTGATCTGATAGGATATTCAGATTCAGACTATGCTGGATGCAAGATTGACAGAAAAAGCACAACAGGAAGCTATCAATTTCTTGGTGGAAGATTAGTGTCATGGTTTAGCAAGAAGCAGCATTCTATATTTACTTCAACTGCAGAAGCTGAATACATTGCAGCTGGAAGTTGCTGTGCTCAAATTCTTTGGATGAAAAATCAGCTAATGGATTATGGTTTAGAGTTGTCCAATATTCCTATTTATTGTGATAACACCAGTACCATAGCCATCTCAGATAATCTAGTTCAACACTCCAGGACAAAGCACATTGATATCAGACATCATTTCCTAAGAGAGCATGTTGAAAAGGGAACTGTGAAGCTAATTTATGTTCCAACAGAAAAGCAACTTGCAGATATTTTCACGAAGCCACTAGATGAAGCAACCTTCAACAGGTTGGTAAGTGAATTGGGAATGCTAAATCTGGTATGTTAACTTACTAGTTTTAACATTTTCAATGTGGTTAAATCGAAGCTTGTGATCGTAGCTCTCAATGTCACTGTCATGAGAAGTTATTGTCTTATGTGCTACTTGTTTATTTGACAGCATGTTCGCTGTGACTATGCTAAATTCAAATCACATGCCTGCTTTAACTTATGTAATGAGCAGTCACGTGACATTAACTTAAACCATACACGTGCTAGTGATAAGTAATCGTGTCATTTGAAATGACCACGGGTATTTGTCAGTCTTTTTAATTTTAAAGTTAATACATTATTAAAAAGAAGCAGTTGGAAGCTGTAGAGTCACTTATTGTGTTATAAATAAGACTGAGGCCAAACCTTTATTCTTCATTAAACACTTAAGGAACTCTAGAGATAAGCATGAGTAAGAGGAATGCGCCTGAGATGTCTACATCCAAAGCCCCAGCCGCCGGAGGAGTCAATCCAGAAATGCCACAGAAGGCAGAGGCTGCTACTGCTGAGCACCCTCTTGATCCCTTCTTTGATAAGCTTCAAGCTTATCTGGATGCAAAAGGGATTACTGAGGAGAAGGAGATAGAGAAGGTCGTTGAGCAGCTGCTGGTGGAAGCTCTTGCAGAGCTTAATAAGTAATGATGTTCAGTTCTTAAGAACTATTTTGTACTGTTTTAAAGTTTTTTTTTAATAAAAAGTTCATCGTTTCATCTTCCCAGTGTCTTGCATGCTCATCTTCTCATCTTAGTTGTTTGTTGGATGCATATGTTTATTTGTGTGTATGGATGTTTGTGGATGTGTGCTTACTTAACAAATATGCGCTTAAATCGATTAAAATGCTAATTGGTAATTTTCTCTTAAGCAATGGGCAAAGTCGATTAAAATTCATGACATAAATTATTTCCGCTTAAGTTGCTGTCAATAAGTGAAGATGCTGTCACGATGTGCCTTGACAGCAAGTTTCTTAGACGACACAATGGAAAAAGTCTTTGTCATGAAATTTAAAAGAAATTGAATAAATTGCTTAATGATGACAGTATGTTCTTGCGAAGATGTTACTGTCAAGCAAAACCTGCTGTCATCCTCTCAAAATTACTAACGAATTTGTTACAGCGCACAGGTTATTGTCAAGATTAGTGGACCGATTTAATTGGGATTTTACCTCCACGATTTACATCCACTCAAAAGTAACTACCCATGACACCACGTGACTGATTAATGGGCTAAGACATTGCTACTTTCCCCTTTCTCAGTAAAACATTTGCTATTTTCATGTAAGCAACTGTTAAACACACAAACACATAACTCTCAACAAAACCTCTCTCTCTCTCAAAAGCAAAAATCTCTCTCCAAAGCTCAAAGCAAGAAATGGCACCCAAACAATCCTCTTCTCAAACAAACTTTGCTGGTATTCTCACTGCTGGAGATGCTGGTGAAGGTTTCAAAGGAATCGTATCCTTCATCAACAAGTCTTATCTAGGTCATGCTATAACATCTACTCCATATCTGAATCTAGAAAGACTTGAAGAATTCTGGAAAAATGCCTATGTTCCAGGAGGCGCAGGTAAAGACACCATACAATGCAAAATTAAAGGAGTTACCCGCATCCTCACAATAGAAGGCATCAATGAAGCTTTGGGAACTGGACTTCAATCTAAAGAATCATACAAGGAACTTGAAAGTGATGAAACCTTAAAGAAGTTTTTCTTGAAAATTGGGTATTCAGGTCCTATTCTTGAAGAGGGTACATCAAAATGGTACTCAACTGGTGAAATGGACAGAAAGCACTTGAGAAAAGAATGGAGCATGATTTTCGATGTCATGGTGAAGGTTTTTTCAACCAAAACCACTGGCTGGAATGGAATTCCCTCCTATATCAAGAAGCTCACTCACTCTCTAGTCCATGGATACAAAGTGGATGTTAGAAAGCTACTTATGAGCCAACTTAAGTCAGCTCTGAGCAAAAAGGTACATATCTACCCTCGCTTTCTTACCATGTGTTTAAATTCATTATGTGGTATTGATGATAATGCATCTCTCACTATGGAGTGCATTGTTTTGAAAAGAAATACACACACATCACTCAGTTCACAAAATTTGAATTCACATATTCCATTCTGTTTCACCAAGCACATTGCTGATCAAGAGCCTAATCTTGATTCTGAACTACCCTCTGGGTATGTTATCTTCTCCCTTGAGAATGAAGCTGAATTAGACCCAAATTCAGTTAACCCACATTCTACTCCATACATTCCAATCAGACGTTCTAGACAAACAAAAGCCACCAAAACAGCCTTGCAAGAATCCAAGAAAAGACCCTTGAAAACTGGTGTTTATAGTAGTTCTGAGAATGTTGAGGGAGAAACTGCACTAGATGCAGCAAATAATGATGTTAGTACAAGTGAACCCACAGTGGTTGTGGCATCCCATAATCCGGGGTACATATTTGGGACCACGGACCTCAATTAACGCAATACAAACCCAGATATAAGCCAACTATAATAATAAAATACCCCTGATCCAAGACTGCTTACAGGTTATGGTATGAAACAAACTATTACATTTAATTATTACAATCCAATCTCAAAATAACATTGTTATACAAATTGATAACAATTTAAGTTCATCTGCTGAACTAGTAAACCAACCTCTGACAAGCTCAAATCACTACCCGACGAAACCAACAACTCGAACGTCACCTCTCGCTGCTGGAGCAGGAAAACTCACTGACCACAAGTTCCACTAATCTTCTCTATTAACTGAAGAAAATAAACAACAAGCAAGAGTGAGCCAACAATGCTCAGTAAGTGTAAATAGTGATAGCAATATCAAGAACAACATAGGTTCTGATCATCAAGAATAATCATCATATGGTACGAATGAAATCAATCGAAGAAATTTAATATCGTAACTCCAAGATGAGCCACAGGGCTCCGCTAGAATAAAATGCATCAACAATGAGAATTGATAAAAGTTCTGATAATCAAAGATAATCATCATAGGCTTCAAAGGAATCAGGCTTTAAAGCAACTCAACCTCAATGTATGGATTAGAATTGGATTTTTATGTATTTTAAAAAAACAATAAGGTTAGGCTGCTGATCAGTCACGCACTAACCTCGGACAAACGCACACAGCAATGTCCTATGATGGATCCACGGCACACATTGGCCTTATTAACTTCTGACCATTAAACTGGTCTCCCCGAATGGACTCCTCTGACCATAATATGGTCTCCCTGAAGGGACATAAAAAACATTCCAATTCTATATCCAACGCAATAGGTGTCGGAACAATCGACAACCTCTATCAACCAAACAATCTAGAAAACTCACGTTCCAGCACAACAACTCAACTAGTGGAATGAAAAGAGAATCAACAATTCTATCCTCGATATCGACAAGTTCGATATATAAATGGGGTGAAAATTAAGAAACAGCATCAACACTAGATGTCGACGAGATCAACAATAAATGGGGTAATAATAGGTAAAGAACAACAACAATAATAAATGTTGATAAGATCGACAATAAATGGGGTGAGAATGTCATCCTTATAATAATTAAGGAACAGTTTCACTTTAACGAGAATTGAAAGGAAATACTTGCAACATGATTAACAACTGTGATTATAAGACAAAGCAAGGATATAGTCAAGTGCTACGCATTTAATAAAAATTTCCAACACATTGTAAAGCTTGGACTAAATCAATTAAATTAAGTGGTTCAAAATGAACATTTGTAAAATAATACTAGAATAATTAATTGTAAATCAGTTTGAAGAAAAACATCCCCTAAAAAGGGTCCATCGGTGAAAATATGTTGTAATCAGGCATCATGCCAAAGACTTGATAAGGATTTAAAATCTTAGATTTTCTCTGTTTTAGAACATCTCTTTAACACTTGTGAAGAAACGTAAAAGGAATGGTTCTACTGAGGAATCCAATAACATACCATAATTTAAAATATCTTTGAGGAAAAAGGGTATTTGTAAGATCATTTAAAAATTTGCACTTGAAATATAGGTGAAAATATAAACATTGGCACATCATTTGAAGAAGGACGTCACTTTGTAAACATAATTTGACCGACATATTTGATATATAACTAGAATAGAATTGCATCACTTGAACAATAAGTGAGGAGCGATAACACTTGCCTCAATACATAGTTCTCAATACCATCATCTCGATTCGTGGCTAACTCCACATCAGTCTCTACTTCTCTACACGTCGTCCTCTACTCGCTTATACATATGTCCTTTCCAATAACCATATCCTTCTTGCGCTTCCATCTAAACGTGCACTGCTCTTAGCCAGGCCTCCTACTCATACCTATATCAAGGTGAAGTACTACTTCAGTACACTTACAATCTTGACCGACGAACTCTATTCTACCCAAACGCGTTACACTTAACACACATAGCACATAGCATGTATTGATCACATAAGCACTTAATATGTATATCATACCGACTAACAAATAATTCTTATTAAATCACTATACGAATTACAAAGCAATTTCTAACAAAATTTTGGACAACGTCTCCTTTATAATATCGTCTAACCTGCAGGAAGACAACCAACTCAATCAACAATCAAATAACTCTTCAAACGCTTACCAACTCCATTTAAACTTACAATACGCAAACATACTAATATAAAAACTTGACATGCCCTTTCAAAAATCCATGAACTTAGCACATAAAGTAGGTATATCACAATACCAACAAAATGTACATATATTATACTTATAATCGAATTAACACACTGGATGATAAATTAACAATTATAATTATCACTATTAACATCACCAATTTTATACTAATACCAAAACGTAAATATAGAGTGCACCAAACTTGCACACACTCTACCTCTTCCGGTTTCCTCATTTAGCACCTACATCACACCCATATACAACACATACACTCATATCTTCCCCGACTTCATCTTATAACCATACCCATGGCTCCAAACATTACAAGAACACGGCTCACCATGCACAACCTTTCTAGATCTATTCCCCTGCTCCTAACACCCCTTTACTTGATTACTTCACTCAATTGTACCGTTGTTTCTCTTTTCCCTTCGAACCAACACCTCAACATACGCCCACGAACACAACACCAACAGCAATAATCAAACAGTCCCCGAATTTGTCTACACCGTAGTTTAGTTACACACCCAATCACACTCGAAAACAACACAACAGCTGGACCAAACCAAAATCTTGTATCAATTACTTAACTAAACCCACAGCAATTACATCATCAAAATTAATTAAGCTCAGGGTCAAAAGATTGCAAAGCCACTTTCGAAAATCACTGTATAACCAAAAATATAAATGCACACAGCCACCAGCTACCCAAACAACACCACCACAACAAGACCAAGCTCGAATTGAATTCATACCCAGGAGTAACAGGAGATTTGCGAGGTTGTTACAACTGAATCGGAACGAACCCACACACCCACAACATACTACCATCGTGCACACACCTTACCCAGTTCACCCACAAGCATTTCAGCACACATTCACACCCCTGTATACTCACACTCTACAGCAATACTCAGTCCAAATCGCAGCTCACACACCACACTTATGCACACCACAACCTCACACAGCTCGGCTTATTCACACACCCAATTTCTATACACACGTACCACTGTAGTTCATTACCACCACAACCCCACCGCTGCACAGCCACCCTCACACACATCAGATTAAGCTGTTATATACCCACGTATACACACATACACATTATATATACACGCACACGGCTGTACCTCTATACACACCACGACTCAATAGTGCACACACCCACACAGCCGGAAAAACATGCAGCCACTCCCAACACCTCACCCACCTGCGCTCACAATACTCACACACAAACATGGGAGAGCGACAAAGAGTAATCGGGAGGGAGAGAGATGGGAGAGGGAAACAAACGAGAGAGATTGTGAGGGAGAGATGAGAGAGATATTGTGGAGAGAGATATAAGATTGAGAGACCAACCGAGATTGATCTGGAAGAAACGAGAGGCGGCTGCCTCTAAAAGAAATATCCAGGGGCATTTCAGTAAATTCGTATGTTGATAATCACATTTCATCAATTTAAATCACTTCTAAATTCGAAATTAAATATAAAATAGATAGAAAATTAAAATTAAAAATTTCTAAAATAAAGATCATGAATTTACAGACACTTCCATATTTTTAAAATATTTTTAGGATCAAAAATGAAATAAATATGGATTTTACAAGTTTTGATGCTTTAAATACAATTAAAACTCAAAAATCATTTTAAAATACTTAAACATCCAAAATAATTCTCCCAATAATTTTAAAAACCAATTAATATCATAAAGATGATAACATAAAAGATTTCATGATTTTTAACAACTCCGATGATTTTATAAAAATCTCAGAAGATCAATAATGCATGATTTAAATACATTTAAATCCTCAAAAATATAAATAAAAAATACACAGACCTACACGGCACATATAAATCATCTTATACACACCTGAACATAATATCACATATATTGACCTTCTCATAAATAATCACATCATATAATCCACATTTAATATTAAATAAAAATTTTAAATACGCGATTTTCTAGGTCGTTATATCCTTCCCCCCTTAAAAGGATTCTGTCCTCAGAATCAATCCTAAGAACACAAGTAACAGTACTTCCAAAACATTCTCTTTCAATTTCCCAGGTTGTATCTTCAACTCTAGGACTCCTCATAATAACTCATACATTGATAGGCTTATCCTGTAAGCCCTCAAATTCCAAAATAAACTTAAACCTTACCCTTACAAATTTCGTTAATGCTATGCCCTCACTTCCAAATCATGTCAACAATCGCTTTCCATATCTTATTTCTAGTCTTCTCGTATTCTCTCTATAACGTTCACATCGAAGCTAAAGTCATAGAAAAGCTCTAGAAGGTACGTGAAAGTCTCGAGATAATGTCCTCCAAACTGGTAGCTCCAACAGCTCACTTGGCTCATGTGGCTCTGGATTATCTATCTCGCTCGTCCATTAGTCTTCAACGAATCGAACTCCTACTCGCACAATATGTCGAAGTACCGCACAACGTCACAATACTCGTCTGATTATCCTAAGGCGAACCTTATCCTAAATCGTTCTATCTAACGTCCGTCTCACACACGTATACCAACCATCCTAACTGTTTCAGTGACCATAACCTGTAGCTCTGATACCAACTGTGGCATCCCGAAATTCGGGGTACAGATTTGGGGCCACTAACCACAATCAACATAATATATACCTGGATATAAACATAAAATGATAATAAATATGGATTTTACAAGTTTTGATGCTTTAAATTCAATAAAAACTCAAAAATCATTTTAAAATACTTAAACATCCAAAATAATTCTCCCAATAATTTTAAAAACCAATTAATATCATAAAGATGATAACATAAAAGATTTCATGATTTTTAACAACTCCGATGATTTTATAAAAATCTCAGAAGATCAATAATGCATGATTTAAATACATTTAAATCCTCAAAAATATAAATAAAAAAATACACAGACCTACACGGCACACATAAATCATCTTATACACACCTGAACACAATATCACATATATTGACCTTCTCATAAATAATCACATCATATAATCCACATTTAATATTAAATAAAAATTTTAAATACGCGATTTTCTAGGTCGTTATAGTGGTTCCTCTGGAGCCTAAGAAGAAGAGATTTAAGAGGGGCAAAGCTACTGTCAGCCACCCTACAGTCTCACAAAAGGCTGTGGAAGATAAAAGGAAATCAAACACATCCCTAGGTGCTTCTTCTCAACAAGAAGTATCTATTGAAACTGGCCTGTCTTCCAAGGCATCCTGTAAAGAGTCAGCACAACCTCATGTACTCACTCATGAGGAGCCTACACTTGCAGAAATGCCCATTGAGTTAGGGCAAAGTAAGGGTCATGAAACTTCTACTCTTGATGTTCCACAAGTTGCCCCTGTGGGATAGTCAAAAATCTCTTCTATACCATCATCTTCTTTATTCTCTAATCCATCAATTGTTTCTTCTCAACAACCTAGAGAGGGGGACAGTCCCAACCCTTCAGGTTTTGATCATCCATCTCAAGTCATGGATGAGCCCCCATCAAGTGGTCCACAAGAACCCATTTCTCAAAGTGAAATGGACACCACTCCCTCAAACATTGAGCTAGATCAAGATGGTACTCTGCCAGAAAATGAAACAGACAACATCTTGGCCGAACTCCAAAAAGCAACTAACCTTAAGGAAGTTGCTGTCACAGCCTCAGCTGCTGTCAAGGACACCATAAAAGTTGTTGTCAACCCACCTGTGGACAGTAACATTTTGGGTAAAGATGTTGTCACCTCTACACAGCTTGATCAAGATTTAGTGACCGTTGAAGATGCTTCTGATGATGATCAAATAACTATCTCTGCTATAAAGGTACAATCTAAACTTTCTACTTTTTCAACTAAAATGCATACAAGTACTGCTCATACCCATGCATCTAGGATGAGTGAGGGAGTGAAAAGAAAAAGAGAGATAAAAGAAAAGAGAGGTGAGCATAAAAATGAGAGACAGCCAAACGAGCTGGCAAAAGGTGACGGACTTGAGCATGTCCAGAGTGAAATTGAGGGAACCCCACACACAAAGGCACTAGGCCTTGAGAGTCATTCTGTGAGGAGTGATGAGATCACTCAGAAAAACAATGAGTGTGTGAGAAACCCTACAGCCTCCTTGCCCCAGTCACTTCCTTTATCATCAAAAAGGTTGAGATTTGGTGGTCCTTCTAAACAAGATAAATCAAGGTTGAAATACCTTGAGGGCAGATGTGCATCCATGGAAGCTAAACTTGATGCTCTGTCCACTATGGTAGCTGCTGGTTTTGCTGAGATTCAACAGACTCTTCTTTCATTCTCTGTTACCCTTGGTGCTGCCAACTCAACTAAGGGGGAGAGAGTGGTAGTAGATCAGAATAAGGATGATCAAAATAAAGCAAATCTAGCAGAGAAGGAGAAACAAGGTGGAGCTGCAGGTGAGGGGGAGTCAATAAGTGAGGGGGAGCAAGTGCAAGGTAGTGAAGATGAAGGTTAAGTGAGGAGGAACAAGAAGTAGAAGAAAGAAACTTTGGTGAAGAACTGAAGTCAGCTGGACTTAGTGATTTGATTGAAGGAGAGATAGATGGTGAGGTAGTGTTGTTAACTAAAGAAGTGTTGGAGCAATTAAAGAAGACTCAAAAGTCTAAAAGAACAGTACTGCCACCACTAAAAATCAATGAGCCAAATCCTGAAGAAACTGAAGCTCCATTCCAACAGTTGCAAAAGGAATGTAGAGAAGAAGAAATTCAAAATGCTCTGGGTAAAGGCAAAGGCAAACTGCCTGAGTATGTGAACTCTGCTACTGGAACTACCTGGTCAGATGGAAGTGAATATGCCCCTGAAGATGCAGAACTAATGATGGTTGACCACATGGAGAGTACTTTGAACAACAAAGATGAAGAATTCAGTAAGTTGGTGGATGAAACAATTAGTGAAGTAGGGGGAGCTTTTACAAAATTGGCATCAACACTAAAAAGCAAAATAATAAATATCTCTGTGAGAGTTAACTTGGAAAGAAGACGGGCTATTCAAGTTTATCTAAAGATCGGATTGACCATATTCATCACAATGCAAATTTAACAAAGTTTGCAGGCTAGAGTACTCCAAGTCCTTGGAACATTGGTAATAAGGAATTCAATAACCTTCAATGATAGTCTGTTAGCACAAATTAAAAGGATGGTTGAAGACAAACTCTCTGAGGTGATTCACAATCCTTATGGTGTGTGCTTCAGAAGGATCACAAAGACAGGAGCAAGAAGATTGGATTTCTTACCATTGGATAAAGTTTCAGCACTTAGCACTGAGTCTATCATGACAGTGCTGAAGAAAATTCTCAAATCCAATATCACCAGTGACAAAGTTAAAGCTATCAAGGATATTCACAGGCTATTGGCAAAAAGAGATGAGGACATTAGCTCAATCATAAAGAAGCTGATCTCTGATGCTAATTCCAAGATAGGAGGAAGCTGCACCTATGATGATACATTGGATGATGATGAGGATGAAATTAGAGGAAGTGGTGGACCTGGAGAAATCAGGAGTTCTGGAAAAGAAGCCTCTGGGAATGTTGAAACACAAACTCAGAAGGATGCTACCCAAGAAGAGCAAGAAACTCCCAGTACTGAAAAGAAAGATGATGTCATTGATGAAGGGGAGTTAAAGATTGTTGAAGCCTTGGAGGCAAGTATCTTGAGACTTGTAGTTGAATGCTTTGATCTAGAGAAAGATACTGTCAAAATGGTCGGAGACACTCAAGTGAAAGATGCTGTCAAAGAGGACACTGTCAAAAGCCAAGACAGAGAAAGCTGTCAAAGATGCTGTCATGAAAGATGTTGTCAAGAGCCAAATTGAGGAAACTGTCAAAGTACGAAGGCTTGTTAAGAACTTCACGTCTAACAGAACTAAGACTAGAGCACAAGCCTGGCGTACAACCAAAATAAGAGGGAAGACAGTTGCAGTAGCAAAGAAGAAGAAGCATGGAGCAGTTTGACAGAGAAGCCCATTGGTAAGAGAAAAGTAAATAGTTTTGAACTATTGAAAAATTCAATTGATGGGAGCATTACATCTGTCTCAGTGGAACTGGACCCAGTCAATAACAGAGTATCCAAGTATGTTCTTAAAGACTGTGGAACTACAGTCATAACTGTAGAACCAGACTTCACTATGGAGATAGTCTCAAATGTGGTAGGCAGATATGACATTTCGTTCAAATATGTAATGGTAAGGAGAAGAATTGATTTCTTCGTTCTGGAAAGGATGATCACTCTCGTGGAAACAGACCAAGATGTTTCCAGTAGTATCTTAGAGCATGTCAAAGAATACTATGCTAAAAGATATGCTGAATTTCATGAGAAGTATGCTAAGTCATCCCAACTTACCAAACCTACCAAACCTGCCAAACAAAGTGTTGAAGACCTAGAAGCTCAACTGAAGGAAAGTTACAAGAAAATCAACAAGCTATGCAATGAGAAAGCAGGTTATCAGCCCCGTGTACTGGACAATCCTCTCAGAATCAAAAATGAAAAGCAAGAAATCTATGTTGATAGTTTTCACAAATTGAGGACCAGTGTACTAAAGGATCTCTACTGGAAAGTTGTTGGATCATGTCATAAGCTCGAAATGCTAGTTGCTTGGGAACTAGAGGTAATATTTGATCAACAGAGAGATGAAGATCCAAAGCTAGACAGAAAGAGAAGGGCATCTCTGAATGCTTTTCCTGGAAGGAGATTTAAGATCATCCAAGGAATTCTGAAGTTCAGAACATTCACGTATGATTTTGAAACTTGGTTTGATCTGAAAGATGCTGAAGTATTTCCTTCTCGGGTGATTCAAGGGTACATAGAAGACATTGAAGATGATGCCAGATCACCTGAAGAAAAAAGCTTTAGTTGAAGACCTCAAGAAGGCAAAACATGAAGCTCTCAAAAGAGAGGGAAGAATCTGAACAACTGAAGACTGCTAAAATCAAGTTAAGTTAATCTCTGATCTGCTCGTTCTATAGAAGTAGTTGATTTGCAGTTAGTTCATCAGTTTCATATTCAAAATTCTTCAACATTTATCAATTATGGTTTCTTAACTATTATGATCTATGTTAGTTAAGTTGTCAGCACGTTTTGATTGTAAATTTGTTGTTATTGTCCATAAAAACAAATTGAGGGAGATTATTGGGATTTATGGGTGACATCATAAAGACAACTTAACTATATTTCCCTGTACTTAGTTTTTACTAAGTAGAACATACTGTCACAGCCAGAGTATGTTCTTGTAATCAAATAATTGCTGTCGTGTAATAATTGTATGTCTTGGGAGAAGTTCATACATTTGTTCAAACCTCAAGGAATACATCCAGAAGACAGCAAGAATAAAAGTTACTGTCACACTCTTGACGGTAGGGTTACAAGAAGACAAATGTTGTAAAGTCACGACAAAGCTTTATCTGACAGCAATATTGGCTGAAGCATGGGATAGTAACATTCTCACACTTGACAGCAAGTCTGGAGTTCCGACAGCAACATTGGCGGGAGCTCGTACTATCAACATCTGAATATTCCTTCGACAGCAGACTTGGCGGTTAAGGTTACTGTCACACTGAATTATTTGATTTGAGTACTTTTCTCAGTCAAAGCCCGTGACAGGTTATATGTTCAAGAAACAGAATTGCTGCAACACTCAATCGTTTGTAGCAGACCTGCAAAGACTACGATAGAAGTTTGAGAGATAACAATACAAGGCTGGTCAATTCAAAGAGTATGATATATCCACATCTACTAGAATTGAATTAACTAGAAATAGAAGGAATCTAGGTTGCTTTACTTGTAACGATAACACTGTCTGTATAACAATTTAGGAAAGTCACATGGGTGTGCAAATTGTAATGAGCCGCCACTTGAAAATGACAGCAGCTCAACACCCCACGTGAAAGGGACAACAGAGTATTGTTTGCACTAACACACGCAAGCGTACGCGGTCACAAGTAATACAGATATAAGTCGAGTTCGTTTCCACAGAGATCTGGTTATGGTTTTAATTCAGTTCATGCACCTATGCAACAATGTATGGTTTTTATTCACTGCTAAGACAAATAACAAGATTTGGTTTTAATTAACTAAATTAACTAATATGTAAATTAACAAACTAAGAATTAACGAACTAACGAGAATTTAAATCAAATTACTTCTGCAAGAGAAAACATGGAATCCTAACTTCATTAAATACTTTGCTTAGATCTGACGCCTTTAATCACTATATGCAATGGTTATGATATCTGATCGGACAACACGAAACAAGTATACGCTACTTCTCAGTATACGAATACCAAACTAAACATACATCCACAAAAGAGATAGAAGATGAATAGACACCAATTATGCTTAGACCCTATATCTCTATAGAATTTGAAAACATAACGGTTGAAGAACAAGTTATCCACATTGATCACATAGGGCAGCATAATATCTCTATTTATGCCACAAATCATGATGTTAAAACATCAACCTATCCTATGCTAGCATGGCAAGTTCTAAATCTCAAGATCCACTCTCGCTTCCCAAGAGATTAACATATTAGATGTTAGCTACGCATCTAAATTCATAAAGCACAACCATACGAGGATATCAGATATACATCACACACAGATATTTAAAGCATCAAGATACTAACGCTCCATAAATAAATCCGTTAGAATCCCATGACAACGATTAGTTCATAATCGAACCTCTCGTCATCATGGGATCTGATGAAACCATGATAAAAACAAAGTATGAAAAGATACAAATAAAGCTAAGTAATTGACATGTAATTGTTATACTCCTAATGATACAAATTACAAGGGTTGGATGTGTTTATATAGGCTTTAGAAGTCTTGTCCAACAAGAACTACCAAAACAGAATTATAATAGAATTACGTTTCCTAAACTGATTCTGTTTTAAAGGAAAATTCGTAGCTGCCTTTTCTTCAGTAATTCTGGACCGTTCCAGCTGTAATTGGATCTCTGGACCACTTTAGAATGATAGAGAATCTCGTTAGCTTCGCTGGACTGCTTACGGGCCTCAAACGGAGTTGTAGAACTCAAGATATGGCCAAAATAGTAAAAACTGTAATTTTTCAGCACCGCGCGCGTGCAACCTGCGCCCATCGGTCTGTTTGTCGCGCAGCCTGCGCCCACCACGCCCAACCTGCTCGTGCAACACCTGTCCCATATTATAGAAAATCTCCCAAGCTTCGCGTGGGCAGTAAGATCGCTGAAAACGGACCTCTAGAACTCCAGATATGTCCAAAACAGTGTAGACTGCGCAACCGTCTCAGAAATCAGAATTTTAATCAATTTATTCTCCAAAAATGATAGAAGCATCAACCTTAATCAATATTCTCGTAAATCTGCACAACTAAACAAAACACATCAAAACCACCACAAACTTGAGTCCAAGACAATCAATTTAAGCCGATATGGAACGCTCCAAGTGGATATAAACTCCACTTATCACACCCCCAAACTTAAACCGATGCTTGTCCTCAAGCATAAACAATTACAACTAACTAACTAGTACCACTTCCGTAGGTGATCACGGTTGCATTTGGCATATGCAACAAGCCCTTTAAACCCCTAGGCAGCCCTAGTGGACGAGTAAGGTCTCGTGAGGGCCTATAGCGAATGTACCCACAAAATCCAATGCAATGCAATGCATGAATGCAACTAATATGAAAATGCAAATGATCTAGTACTAATATCCTACCATACCTTCAAATCCTCTCATGCCATATCAACTTAAGAATCAAAGTAAATACGCAATGTCTTGGTGTCGAAAGTGCAAGTATTCACATAGTCTACTCAATGAACATGCATAAGCTCTCACAAGTCCATGTCAAGTGTAAGAATAAGTTAGTAAACATGCTAAGCCTACAAGAGTACATCTTTGAGACAAAACCCGGGATCTCATACGCAAAAACAAGTAAACACTCACAATCCACTCACAAAAGAATATTCACTCAAGAACAAGGGTAAGTGTATCACTCAATTCCAACAAAATCATAAGCATGCTTGACATTTGGTATCAATCTAACTCATAACACAACATACATCAATGACGATAATCAAAAGGTCTTTAATTGGGTTGTAACGGGGCTAGGGACAAGGTATGTCAAATAAGCCAAAACAGGTGAAGTGTCAAAAGCTAGTAAGTACCATAATAAACCATACACAACACCTTACTTCCCCCCCCCCCACACATGGATTTAATACTTTTCTTCTAACAAAATGCTCGACTAGTCGACTGAAATAGGATCGCAACAAACAAAATATGCTCTCATAATATACTTTTTTCTGTTTTTTTTTCTTTTTTTTTCTTTTTCGAGAGCTAAATATAACAAGAACAATAATATACACAATAACAATGATCCCATAAATTTATTACACATGTCAACTATCAAGTAAACAACCAAACCCAATATTCAATATTTCCCCCAAAATTATGACTAACAATAAACCCAAAATTGCACACCTTATTACTCCCTTAAGCACTCTACTAGCCTTTGACAATGTGGGTTCAAATTAATGTAAGGCCAATTCAAGAAAAAGGTCTAGGCAAGTAATGTGGTGTGTTACCGAAAAAATAGGATTAAGCTCAACGGGTTCACTAATTGATCATGTAAATATGGTGTGGTAATATGGGAAAATATGCGGTTAATCCTAAATGCCTTTATCACTTTAATCGTCAAATAATGTCATGCGTTTCAAGAAAGACCTCAAACAACTTCTAGCAATGCAAACAATCCGTGGACACTTAAGCAAACGAATAAATTGCAAATATGCAATAAGGCTCAAAAACTCACTTGGTGGAAAAACATACTCAATCCCAAGCAAAAATCTCTCTAATGCACCTACTTGTATTCAAAGCATGCGAACTAAATCAACTTGCACATATTCATGTCCTTCTAATTACTCACAACATTCAATAAGTCTACTAGCTTCAACTTACTAGTGTATGTGTGTGCACAAGAACAAAGCATATCACTTCTCAATCAAAAGCATCAACAACACAAAATTCCTATCAAGCATGGGTGCAAATGCAAACTACTATGGATTCACATAATATACTAACATAAAAACAGAATGTCCTATATGAAACAAACGTAAATAATACGAACATAAATGCATAATTTACTACTACTAACATGCAAAGCATGAAATCCTACATGAACACATAATACAACAACTACTAATCCCTCAAACCACCCCCAAACTTAAAATATTCAATGTCCGCATTGAATGAAAGTAAATACGAGGGATAGCAGAAAATATACCTACAAGGCGCAACTCAATATGCTTGTTTGGCAAAAATCCCCCTTTTCTGTAGCAATTGGCCTCAACAACAACCGATTAAATTCAACCTCCGCATCCAAGACGAAAATTTCACAACACTAGCATCACCTCTCCCACGCTTAGGAGCCATAAGAATCAATACCCAACTCACAAGAAGCTCAACCAATAATTTCCAAGCAATATCACACCAAAAATAGCCCAAATTCCAAGAATAATACAAAATCCCAATTTACAAGAACACAAATTCGTAATAAAAATAAGATTAGAAAAATAGATTTACCCAATACGAATCGAAGAGGTGAACTTGTAATTAATTCCTCTTTAGAATTGAATTTTTAGAGATTTAAAGAAGTAGAAGAGGAATTGGATTTGTATGTATAGGTGGGTATAAATATAAGATGATGGATAGGATGAATAAAGATTTAAGTGTGTAGAAGAGATTTGGAGAGGTTAGGATTTGATCTAGGATAGATATAGGAATTAGGGAGTGAAAGAATTTGAGTTAGGATAGAATTTGGGGTGTATTATGTTGTAAAAACATCAATTTTCGAGCAAAAAACTGTGCAGAGGAGGTGTCACGCAGCCGCAGGCTGCGTTTTAGGGGCGCTGAGCGCGGTAGATGCAGTAACGCAGGCGCAGCCTGCGTTACAGGGGGTGCAGACTGCGCTTCAGGCAGTAACGCAGGGGCAGCCTGCGTGACAGGTCAAAATTCGATTTTTTTTTTTTTTAGAATCCCATACAACACTCAATTTTTTTTTTTCACAACACTCTTTTTTTTTCTTTTCCTACACTAATGGCATGGGTTGCCTCCCACGAAGCGCTTCTTTAACGTCAATAGCTTGACGTTACTTCCAAGCCTCCATTAAGGATGATAATAGTTGGCCTGGTCATCTCTTCTCGAGACTTCATCGTCATCACGGCGGCACACTTTCTGTCCTTTCTCCTCACTTGGTCTATTCGTGTAACAACTATGTCCTTTTCCAATGCCTTCATCTGTTGACCCAAAATCTATCAATTTGTAGAACAACACACACTCGCGGGCTTCGCTTGAATATAATGGAGGAGGGTAAATGTAAGTTGCTGAAGCCTTTGGTTCCTCAACGAGAACTTCCTCCATTGGCTCTAATGCGCTACCTCCATCTTTAAACTCTGAGACAAGTAGAAGACCTGCATCTTTCCCATGTTCTTCAGCCTCTTGGTACGCACATACCAATTTTTGAAATTTGTGCAGCTCAGCAGTGTCTGTCCCAAATAGTAACCTTTCCAAATCATCCACCATCCTAACATGATCAAATTCCTCACATGGCTTGTGAACGCTCACCTCACCTTGGAATTTGTCTTCCTTAATTAAGCATGCAGTACCTTGCTCCAAGTCACCATTATCCTCTGGTATTGCTTCTGGTATGAATTGTTGATTCTCTTATTCCAAGGCACTCAAAACTTGAGCAACAAGTGTCCCCATAGATTTGATAGACTTCTCATGATTCTCTACAAGCATCCTAATCTCCTTCCTAATCTCCTTCAAATCATCAACCTCATCTGACTGAAAAGTAGGAATAGGTTGCTGATGTTGAAACTCTTCACTACCAAAGACATATGACATATCTGGAACATCTTGCTGGTACTGTTGAGGATGGTATTGAAAATATGGTTGCTCCTCATAATTGACATATGGATCAACTCCTTCGTAGTAACAATATTGTGAGGGATCATGAACGCCCAAATACCGCTCACATTGCTGAGGCATGGATGTCCTCGAATATGCCCACCATGGCAACTCCTCGCATGCCATCTTCAAACACTCAAGTACCTGAACACACCGAACTAAACAAGATAGATAAAAAAAAATCTGAGTCAGTGAACTCTAACGACCACTATTGACAAACACATAAACCAAAAATAAAACACCGATGATCCCCGGCAGCGGCGCCAAAAACTTGTTTGCACTAAAACACGCAAGCGTACACGGTCACAAGTAATACAGATATAAGTCGAGTTCGTTCCCACAGAGATCTGGTTATGATTTTAATTCAGTTCATGCACCTATGCAACAATGTATGGTTTTTATTCACTGCTAAGACAAATAACAAGATTTGGTTTTAATTAACTAAATTAACTAATATGTAAATTAACAAACTAAGAATTAACTAACTAACGAGAATTTAAATCAAATTACTTCTGCAAGAGAAAACAAGGAATCCTAACTTCATTAAATACTTTGCTTAGATCTGACGCCTTTAATCACTATATGCAATGGTTATGATATCTGATCGGACAACACGAAACAAGTATACGCTACTTCTCAGTATACGAATACCAAACTAAACATACATCCGCAAAAGAGATAGAAAATGAATAGACACCAATTATGCTTAGACCCTATATCTCTATAGAATTTGAAAACATAACGGTTGAAGAACAAGTTATCCACATTGATCACATAGGGCAGCATAATATCTCTATTTACGCCACAAATCATGATGTTAAAACATCAACCTATCCTATGCTAGCATGGCAAGTTCTAAATCTCAAGATCCACTCTCGCTTCACACAAGAGATTAACATATTAGATGTTAGTTACGCATCTAAATTCATAAAGCACAACCATACGAGGATATCAGATATACATCACACACAGATATTTAAAGCATCAAGATACTAACGCTCCATAAATAAATCCGTTAGAATCCCATGACAACGATTAGTTCATAATCGAACCTCTCGTCATCATGGGATCTGATGAAACCATGATAAAAACAAAGTATGAAAAGATACAAATAAAGCTAAGTAATTGATATGTAATGGTTATACTCCTAACGATACAAATTACAAGGGTTGGATGTGTTTATATAGGCTCTAGAAGTCTTGTCCAACAAGAACTACCAAAACAGAATTATAATAGAATTACGTTTCCTAAACTGATTCTGTTTTAAAGGAAAATTCGTAGCTGCCTTTTCTTCAGTAATTCTGGACCGTTCCAGCTGTAATTGGATCTCTGGACCACTTTAGAATGATAGAGAATCTCGTTAGCTTCGCGTGGACTGCTTACGGGCCTCAAACGGAGTTGTAGAACTCAAGATATGGCCAAAATAGTAAAAACTGTAATTTTTCAGCACCGCGCGCGTGCAACCTGCGCCCATCAGTCTGTTTGTCGCGCAGCCTGGGCCCACCACGCGCAACCTGCTCGTGTAACACCTGTCCCATATTATAGAAAATCTCCCAAGCTTAGCGTGGGCAGTAAGATCGCTGAAAACGGACTTTTAGAACTCCAGATATGTCCAAAACAGTGTAGACTGCGCAACCGTCTCAGAAATCCGAATTTTAATCAATTTATTCTCCAAAAACGATAGAAGCATCAACCTTAATCAACATTCTCGTAAATCTGCACAACTAAACAAAACACATCAAAACCACCACAAACTTGAGTCCAAGACAATCAATTTAAGCCGATATGGAACGCTCCAAGTGGATATAAACTCCACTTATCAAGTATCTTAGTTTACTTAGATACATGTCTCTAATTTCTTTCTGTACCAGAAACAACTTGTATCTCTCAAGAAGTTCGCAGCTGGAGAATTCTTTCTCTAGGTTGTAGCACCACTTCACAAGATAAATAAAACATTTATTTTGTGATAAATCTTGTTCCACTTACGTTTGCATATCTCAACTGATAATCTACAATCTTTATTATTGTTGTTGATTTTAAAGATTAGATTTTATCAGTATTGCATTCAACCCCCCCCCTTCTGCAATACTCCGGGACCAACAAGTTTAGTATTTGTTTTATTAGATTTTGTTTAAATAAATATAGTTGTTATATGTCTTGTAAATAGCAGCTTGAAAAAGACATAGAAGTAGAGTGTTTTTAGGAGATTATGGAGTTAGTTGTAGTAGTGGTTAGGTGATAGGAACCAGTCTAGTTTGTTTGTTATTTTGTTGCAACTACCTTCTGTGGTTTAGTCTATTTAAGTGCATGTATTCCTTCATGTGAAAGTAACCAGAAGAGAATACAATGTAGTTCTTAAAGGGCTAAGCAGCTTTTGTTTTCTTACGTTTTATACAAACAACAGGCAGTTTTGTTTATAGTATGTGTGTCAGTTTTAATTTCTACATTTGGTATCAGAGCTTGGGGGAGTAACAAGGCTTAACAGCCATCCCTACCGTTCCTTGAAGGTATAACAATTCATTTCCGAAGAAGCTCCATACTGGGATGAAGCCGAAGGAAGGCTGGGAAGAAGTCCCAATAGAAGTGTGTATAAGTCGGAATGTTAAGAGGAGTATTGCGGCAGGAATTGCGTTGTGACGCAAGATGTGTGATGAAGACATCGATGTGTGTTGGTGTATATTGTAGGTTGTGTGCTTGCTTGCTTGACATAGGGAGAAGTGCTCCATGACCATAAAGTTCTTTTATAAAAAATTAAAAATTTTGTTGATGAAATGTGCATCAAAATTGATGGTGGTGAGAAATGCATCACATATGAAGAGAAGTGTTTCGTAAATTTCTTCTTTATGATTTTGAATCAAGGGAGCGAGTCATATGGGCAGTACAAGATATACGGGCTGGAAGGATGCATGATACAAGTTTAAGATTATGGGGGTGATTGTTGAAATTAATATTAAACTTATTAGTTTAGTATTTGTTTTATTAGATTTTGTTTAAATAAATATAGCTGTTATATGTCTTGTAAATAGCAGCTTGAAAAAGTCATAGAAGTAGAGTGTTTTTAGGAGATTATGGAGTTAGTTGTAGTAGTGGTTAGGTGATAGGAACCAGTCTAGTTTGTTTGCTATTTTGTTGCAACTACCTTCTGTGGTTTAGTCTATTTAAGTGCATGTATTCCTTCATGTGAAAGTAACAAGAAGAGAATACAATGTAGTTCTTAAAGGGCTAAGCAGCTTTTGTTTTCTTTCGTTTTATACAAACAACATGCAGTTTTGTTTATAGTGTGTGTGTCAATTTTAATTTCTACATCATCTGTAGTTCTTGAAGTGTTTTTATGGGTAATAACAACTAACAAGTCAGTAATGGTGAGTCCGTTGTACTTTTGCAATAGATTGAAAAGTCATTCTTACTATGAGGACTTGATATTTCGTATATGGATTTAAAAAAGTTTCTTAGATATAATCCATAGAGAAATTACGAAAAATTGCTTAGTTAAAATGGTTATGTGGGTTTGTTCCAGGTAGTTTTGAACTTTTGATTATTATACATGAGTTTAAAACCGGAAAGTTCCGTCATTTTTTTACATTTTTTTCCTTTTGGATTTTTTTTAAATTTTTAAATTTCAAAAATTTACAAAAATAATAAAATTTTATAATATAAAAATAAATTATATTTTTTATTTTTTTCACTCTCTATTCATTAAAAATTGATCCCATCAAAATTTTTTAGGGTGAAGGCCCTTATTACCACTTTTAAAATAAACAATGACGGAATTACCTTTTGGGGGTGGGGTGGTCTTTTTTGACCACAGGGTGATGTCTCCCACCATCCCAACATCATCACAATGAAGAACGTAGGGCGACAATGAAGAACGTAGGGCAAGACTAAGCTACACGCATAGTCAACATGCGTGGATGGTGGACATGCCTGGATCTATACATTTTTTTTTGCTAAATATGTATTTACAAATATTATTAAAAAACTTATAACCAAAATATCAATTCAAATTGTATTTTTTACTGAATCTGGAGGCCTGATTTTTAAAAAATTGGTTGAGTCTGGCGACCGGATTTTTAAAAAGTCGGGGGCCAACCCCGATTTTTTAAAAATCATGATAAGTCATGGTCTAGAATTTAGGGTTGTAAACAACCTTAAACTCTAAGTTCGTATACGGTTTATTCATCATTCTGAATATTTCTAAAACCCAAAATGGAAATATTGAACCCCAAAGATTAACTGTTGAACCCCAAGAGAATACAGATAAAATTTAAAATTTTAATTAAAAAATTAAATATTTCTTATTGAGTCCGGCGGCCTGATAGGTTTAAGGTCTAGGGTTTAGGATTGTTTATAACCCTAAACCCTAAGTTCGTATACGGTTTATTTGTCGTTTGAAATATTTCTAAAACCCATAATGAAAATATTAAATCCCAAAAATTAACAATTGAACCCCTAAGATTTTCTAGACACTTTGTTTTCGGTGTGTAGCTGACCCCTTTTATATAATGCTTTTAAAAGTTTGAAATTCTAGACTAATTACAAAGATCATATATTAGCCTATGCTATGAAATTCTTTAACCTTTTTCATTGTAATCCAATTTCGATTGTGTGTTCTCTGATTAATCCGGCCACCAAAAAATTGAGTATAAGGTATATTTCTTGTTAAATTGAGTATTCATTGCATATTTTATCTGAAAATTATATATTTGTCACTATTCATAACTAATGATGAATTGATGATGTAGAGCTATGTCATTAGTCATCAATATTTTTATGATGCAAAGCTATTTTATTGGTGTTTTATGTGAATTTATGCAAGCACAATATTTTTAGAAGCCCATGAATTACTATAATGTTTGATGGATTCTTATTTTACTTTGTGTGTTAGAGCATCTCCAAAGGAGATAGCTATAACTGTTAGCTAAAATCAGAAAAATAGATGATTAAGTTAAATTTGCTGAACCTGTAAGCTTGTGTCCTCTAGCGGTGTTAGCTATAAACGTTAGCAAAATTTAAAAATCTGTTACTTTATTATTTTTGAAATCCTAACGGCTATATTTTCAAATAGTAGTTATTTATTCGGGATAAAATTCAAAAATAATTTTTTTTTCTAAATTCAATCAAATAAACTTTTTACATTAATATATATGTTATTTAATTAATTTAAATATTTTATTATTTGAAAATATGTTATTTTACTATTGTCAAATTCAGTCAAATAAAAGTTTTATATATACAAGGATATATGTTATTTAATTAATTAAAGTAGTTTTATTCTCAATTTTCTAAAAATATTTAAAAATAAAAACTTCATATTTTGTTAGCAAAAAATAACATATAAATTATTTTCTCATCAAAATATTTTTTTTTTATAGATAAATCAACAACCAAATGAAATAGCGGGAAGTAATCAAGCGGGAGGTGACGTGGATATTTTTATATGACAGCTGATTGATCAATAAATATAGATGACATATCAGTGTCATCTAAAATTTTTGCTAACTGATGGGCTCCCTTGCAAAAGATCGCACCCTCAATAATATTGTTTACTAAAATGAATATAAATATGGAAATTGAAAGCCAAGAAGAGGAAGAAAAAGAAGAAAAGCGACAAGAAATTTTAAAGAAATTATTGACAGTAATGAAACAATTTTATTCAAGATGATTTTAATAGAATTATTAGAAGTCATGTCAAATCTTATCAAAAAACTCATGACTTTTTTTTCAAGGGATGTAGTTATAATTTTTATTAAAAGTCATTAAAAGTCATTCTCATTAAAAGTCATTGACTTTTTGAATAACACGATACTTATAAAGAGTCTATAAATGTCTAAATTCAATACCGCCCTACTTTTAAATATTTCTTAAAAGTCTTAATTGAATAACACCATATTTTTAAAGACTCTTTAAAAGTTAGAATTGAATATCCCATAACTTTTAAAATCATTAAAAGTCTTTAAAAGTCTTAATACAATACCACACCCTAAATCAATTCCACCTTTTACTATGCCTAGATAGCATATATTTTAATTTATGTATTACACGCATAAGGATGATGCGTAGGTAGTGGACATTTAAGGCCAACATCCCGTCAAAGGGTATATCGGACCTCTTGTTATGGATCGTAAGTATTTTGGGCAATTTCTCTTATTTAATTCAATGCATAAATTACTTTTAAATTTGTTATTTATTTTTTGTATTTAAATATTTTATTTTCAATTCAGATTTGATTTTATGAAAATGATTTTAACTTGAATACTTAAATGTGGCTGTTGCACTCGATGTTGAATGTGGTTGTTGAACTCGATGTTGAATTGTTGTAGAAGTGCGTGTTTGATCATGATTTAATTGTGTTTTAAGAGAAGGGTCCTGTTAACAACAGCCCTTAGGGCTATGTTTAAGAATTAATTTTTGTCATGTGATGGATTTTTATTGGATGATTTATGTGAATGCATTGGGGCACATACTTTTTTGTAAGTGGGACACAACCTTGAGCTAATTAAAAACTACCACATAACACCTTAACCATAGCCCTAAGGGTTGTGGTTAACATTTTTCTTAAGAGAATTATGCCAAGTGTTTAATTATATTTAGAGATCTGTGTTGATTATAATTATCGTTTCTAAAAAATTAAATTCAAGTTTCAAAAATAAAAGAATTAAAGCACAAATATTTAAATATAGGATCTTTTTGTCGTAAGTTCATTAACAATATTATTTTCAGTAGCTATTTTAAATGTTGGAAGATAGTAATTACTAGTTTTTTTTTGCCCGCGCTTACGCGCACGGGCTGACAAATTTGGTTTAAAACAAATTATTAATTATTCTAAAATTAATATTTATTCTAAAATTTATTACAAATGTTCAAAGCTAAGATTGTGTATGAGCATTGCAAAAAAATAACTAAAATATGAGCGTTGACGAAAATTGTACTGCAAATTGCTTAAAGGGCTAAGTATTGCTTGATCTTCCAGGAGGCAATTCTATATCTCGCCAAGGTTTCTACATATGATTGAAAGAATATGGTACATAGTACGTTCTTCTTGTTCTTAGCAAATTGATTTCTGCCTTTAACGTATAAGCAACTCTTGCAGCTGAACAAATAAACAGCATGGAACCACCTGTGCCAGCGCAAAATGCAATCAACTCGCAGATCTCAGATTATTGGGTGTTGGAAATAAGGTCATTCATTCCCATGATTGCTGCAACCAGAGGAACATTGTCTATAACTGCCGACTTGCTGCAACCAGAGGAACATTGTCTATAACTGCCGACACAACTCGGATTGTACTTGTAATTAGCTCAGCATTAGGAATATGAGCATCAAGGTAAACCATTAGAAAACATTAGAAACCATTAGAAACCTTTAACTAAACTTTTTTATTAAATTCAATGACAAAATATGAAAGCACATAATATTGTTCCTGTAAATGCGCTCAGTACCATAAATTATCATATATTCAAATGTCTTAACTTGAGCTAAAACGTGTAATCAATCACAAGTTACTTAAAGTAATGACATTAGTACTACCGCGTAATGTGAGTTAAAGATAATTAGAGAGGCAATTATTTAGCAAGAGACATACAAACCTTTATGTATAGCCATACTTGCTGACAGATAAAAGTATTCCAAGTAAAAGAGAATTCCTTGAGTATCAATACGTGAGAAAGAATACGTGAGAAAGCCTGTGGAACTTTCTGGCGTTGTCTTTCAGATTCACCATAATGAATTGCATCAGTAAGGATCCAAAGAACTCTAAGTCCAAGCAGCATGCCATGTATGGTGGCAAACCAGTTAAATTTTTGAACACCGGAACAAATACTAAAGCGCCAAGCCCAAAGGAGAAAACTACACAAATATTTGAAATAGTTGTCTTTCAAGTTTTTTGTAAATGTATAGAAATATACATTAGGAATTAGAAACGAATTAATAATGGAATGGATACATCTATGTATATAAAAATGCAACAAAAAATGTCATACCATAATTTTCATAATCCTCTGTTGTGTTGAACTGAAAATTATCATCAGCATCCGCAAATGATGAGTATAAGTTTCTCGATATGTTATGCATGTTTATCTTTCCTAAGGAAGATAATAACATAGTAAATTAAATTGTTTCAATAAATTTCTAATTAAATATTCTGCTGAAATTTAGAATACCAATCTTACTACAGATGGTATAACCTTATACATAACGAAAAAGTACAAAACTCACCGTAGGAAGTAGTAATTTTGGGTGACTGCATGTTTTGGATATCATCTATCGAACGTACAGGAAACTTTCCTTTGTTTGTAGCTACTGCAATAAAGTTTTTTAAGTTATTAGCAACATAAGAATATTTAAAGAACCATTACTATACATTGCTGGAACCACATAGGAAGGCTCTGAACTAACCAGGTTTATCTCTGCAAAAATTAATCCCAAGCATAGAAGGGTGTGTTCTCGTATTCACGCTATTACAGGTTTGCAGATTTGTAATATCACTGAATGGATAAATCTTCCTACTACTTGACAACGAAGTAGCAGTTTGCACTGTATGTCGTTAATACATTGTATTTTTCCAGAAAGGAAAAAAAATCTGAGTTATTAACTATTACAGGTATGAGCGTTAATATTGATTGAGTTTGAAAGTAAAAGAAATTGTAACCTCTCCCAATGTCTTTCCCATTGGCAGTATTTTGAGATGATAAAACACCTGTAAAGTAATAAAACCAAGTAAAACACCTTCTATCACTACTGTAAGTCACATTAGGAAAATCTTGTCGATTTGATGTTTTAATATTAACGTAAATGAATACTACGAAACATATGAACACCTGGATGAATAGGCAATAGACATTATGAACACTAAAAAATGTAAGGAATCATAAATAAAATAGGGAACATTGTAGAGTACTTCGATTCGTGATATCACTTAAAGGACGGAGAATGTTGTTCGATCCATTTGCAGGTGTCCTAAACATGAGATTATCTGTGAATATGAAAAAATTAAACAATAAGAAATCATGATTTGATTTTCATGCTATTGATATACTAAACATATGCAATGAACGATTATGGCATGTCTGGAAGCTATATATTTAAATAGCAAGTTAGAGGCTTTTTCCCAGGTTTGTCGGGATTTTTCAAATGCTAGACAGTACACATACAAAGTAATTCCAGAGCACTTTTTTTGCAATTCTGGAGATTGTGTTTGTACACATAATCGTCAATTGTCAAATAATTTTTTTGTACTCACTGACAAAGACTTGCAAAACTTCACTCTTTTGTACTCAATGTTATGCGTATTCTTTTAAAGTTACAAAAATTAGGTGCTAATTAGAGATAGAACATGTATTGACTTCAGTTGGGACATCATTGAAGAATTATCCTACTATTCCAATGCCACCAGCAAAATACATCCAAAGAAGCAATAATAATTAAAGATATACTAAACATATGCAATGAACGTTTGGCAGAGAAAGCCATGTCTGGAACCTATATTTTTAAATAGCGAAAAACGATTAGCATTTACAGAATGCACTGAAACACGATCATATAAACAATAATACGATTACTTTTAGATACAACAATATATACTTCAAATCTGTTGCAACTAATTTGTAAATGTTGACGTGTAATCGAAAAAAACATACCTGAATTCAAAGATCGTATATTGTTGGTAGTAATGCTAGTGGGAATATGACTGATAGCAGTTGTAAACTGAGATGAACCAGTAACATTTGGTTGTAGATTCTCCTTATCACTTTTACTCGCATTGACCTTATCACCTAAAATATGAAACATATAAATGCATTTATATTAGGATGAATATGATACTGATCAAAACAACTCACATATGAAAATGAGCAATACCTAAGTTTTGATTTTCTGAAAAAAAAAAAGAGGTAGACTTGTATCTAACACGATTGTTTGTACTTGATACAATCGCTTCTTTCTTTGGTCTGCCTCTTTTCTTAACATTGACAATGGCTGACTGCTCAACAGAATTTGGATCAACTGTAGATGAAGATTCCTTCTTGGGTCTTCCTCTTTTACGTGGTAATATATCCATGGCACAGACAGAAGCGGTATCTCGCTGCTATGACTCCGTAGACCTGTAAACCTAAACATACAGCGATGATTACAGTAATTCAAATTTTAGATTGTAAGAATGATAAATTAAGATGCCAATTAAACGCTAAAAATTAGGAGCTTGTTAAGTAATCAGGATTAATTGTTGCCTACGTGGCTTTTTTTGAATCTTTTTTAGTCCTAAGTGATTTTACTTTTAAGTCCCTTAGTATACAATTTTAGAATGGATTTGAATAAATATAGAAAGGTTAAAATAGGTAGTACAGGCCAAAAAGTATTCAGGAATTATTAGATACATAGATTATTGAATGATGAGCTTGTGACGAAATAAATTATCTATCGTAATTTGTTAGTTGAAAACGATGTCGTATGCACATCTCTTTATTTTGTATTTATATTTAATTATAAATATATAATAAAATATTCAACTTACGATTGAAAATCTATTTATCGTAAATTTTGAATTTATAACGGAACTTTTTTCCGTCGTAAGTATCTTTATAAACGACGTTGTGTTAAATTTAAAATAACAAAAACCTCTTTCATTCATATATTTAATTACAAATATATATTAAAATAATGTCCTTTATATACTGATAATCTATCGTAAGTATTGGACGCCATCGTTCTACTTCGTGACATGATTTAACAAAAATTATGTAATTTAAATAATGTTTTTAAGACCAAAGACATATAAATCGTAAAGATTTATGATGGATTGTTATGTCTATTGTAAGTATTTACGATAAATAAGATTTTCCATCATAAGATAGGCGCGCCAATCATTTGGTCGTAAGTACTTGGGGTAGTGAATGTAATCCATCCATTATATCTATTATAGGGGAACATGCATTTTCATCATATTTAGTAATTTACTTTTATGCCCTTCAAATTATAATAATGTTAAAAAATTTGTTTTCAATGGGAATTGAACCCATGACCCCATTGTTCACAATAGTTTATACTCACCCCCACAGCCATTGCACCAACTCAACTTTTGATACATATTTTTAAATCATAAATCACATTTATGAATAACCTTCTCACTATATCTATTTTAAAATTTATTCACACCCATAACCATTAAAATAGCTTAACTTTTGATACATATCTTCAAATCATTAATCACATTGATAAATAACCTCCTCACTATCTCAATTTTAAAATAAAATCAAATAAAATATTTATTGTTCGATTTATACGAAAAAAAATAAAGTGAATAACATAGATTTTGTTAATATTTATATAATATTTCACATAACTACATATACATTAAACAAGATATTTTGATTGACATCTATTAAAATATATGAGTAGGCCGAGAAAATAAATTTTTTAAATAATTAGATAAAATATGTAATTAGATTAGAGTGCAATATGTAACTACACCGGAAAAAATTAAAATTTTAAAAGAAAATAAAATAATAATTCATATTTGAGATTTCATCTCTACAAATGGCTTTTCATCCTATTTTGTAATTTACCTTTATGCCCCGCAAATTATATTAATGTTAAAAAAAATTGTTTTTCATGGAAATTGAACCTATGACCCCATTGTGCACAAGAGTTTATACTCACACCCACAACCATTGAATCAACTCAACTTACTTTTGTTACATATCTTCAAATCATTAACCACATTCATGAATAACCTCCTCACTATCTCTATTTTAAAATAAAATCAAATAAAATATTTATGGTTCGATTTATACGAAAAAAATAAAATAAAGTGAATAACATAGATTTTGTTAATATTTATATAATATTTCATATTAACTACACATACATTAAACAAGATATTTTGATTGACATCCATTAAAATATATGAGTAGGCCGAGAAAATAAAATTTTAAAATAACTAGATAAAATAGGTAATTAGATTAGAGTGCAATATGTAATTACACCGGAAAAAACTAAAATTTTAAAAGAAAATAAAATAATAATTCATATCCATCCATCCATCCATCCATTCCTTTATATCTATTATAGTGGAACATGGTTTTTCATCCTATTTAGTAATTTACCTTTATGCCCTTGAAATTATATTAATGTTAAAAAAATTGCTTTTCATGGGAATTGAACCCATGACCCCATTGTGCATAAGAATTTATACTCACACCCACAACCATTGAATATTATGATTCGATTTATACGAAAAAAAATAAAATAAAGTGAAAAACATAGATTTCGTTAATATTTATATAATATTTCATATTAACTACATATACATTAAACAAGATATTTTGATTGACATTCATTAAAATATACGAGCAGGCTGAAAAAATCAAATTTAAAAATAATTAGATAAAATATGTAATTAGATTAGAGTGCAATATGTAACTACACCAGAAAAAACTAAAATTTTAAAAGAAAAGAAAATAATAATTCATATTTGAAGAAAATAATGTCGTATTCACCATCATTGTGATAATTATCACTCTCCGAAATCAGTCAAATTTGAGGAATGTTGGAAATAAAATTTGAAGAGAAGTTACTAAATATGAATTAGAGATGGTCGGACGAAGGAAAAATGAACAAATTTAAGGTCGTTAAAAATAAAAGAGAGGTGGTCGGGGGAAGATGAATGCCAACGTGGTCAGAGGGATGAGAAGAGAATAAGTTGTAGTATATATGAGGTGGGAAGATGGGTAAAAGTGATAATCGATCTATTAAAATTATTATGTCTACGATTCAAAATAGTTGAATTTATTGTATTGATCAATGGATTATCTTAAATTCGTGTTTAATATAATAGTATAAATAATATAGATATATGATGCTGTGTTCAGATATAAACTTTTTAAATGACAAACTCTATGAGTGTAATATAATGCAAACTATCATAATATACTTTATAAATTAAAGGATAATTCTTTTCAGAGCAACCTCAATTACAAAGAGAGCACCTATTTAGTCTCTAAATTTTGTTAAATATGAGTTAATTATGTAACAATTTTAAAATCTTTCTTGTACTTAAGGAATTCAACATGGTTAACACTTAAAAAAAATATTGTATTTTTATCCTACTAAACGAGTATACAGGATTATCATGGAAAATGTTTCATTGTTAAATTTAAAATAAAATTGTACTTAGTTTGAAATTTTGTGCTCGATTCGGTAAAAATATTGTTACATTGTAAATCTTGTTTATAAGTTTTGTAACATTCCAACATCGAGGAGGGTGGAGACTTTAGTTGACTATATAAGGCAAAGTACTACTACCAATTGCACCAACAAATCATGATTTTTTTAGGGGCCTGTGGTGGACTTGTAGATTATCCAAGATGTTACATTTGTACCAGTGTACTTCAATTGATTTCGAATTCGAAAACGGGAATTGACCCGATTTTGGAAAAAGGCTCGGGTTTGACCCAGGTTAAAAACAGACTACAGGGCACACTATTATTGTTGTAATACGCTACAGCTAATGATTAACTTTTATTTACCGGATTTGTCGGTCATCGTTCACACATTGAACAAACAACGCTATACATATGGTATTTAGGATTTAGAGTATACTAATATTTTGAAATTAGAACGGCGATTAACCACTGATTATTGATAGACCGAGACGTGAAATAGATAAAAAAATGAAAGACTCCATGGCAACGTTTGGAAAATTTTATACGAATTAAAATGTGGCCCGTGCTTTGCACGGGCTATCATGCTAGTTGTTTATTGAATCATAAAGAATAATTTTTATTGATGCCTTTTTACAATTGATTTTTCTAAATAGTGTCATTTCACAATTAATGAAATGAAACATTTGATGTTGATTAAAATAAAAGTGTTAGGTCCGATAAGATTGTAGAAGGGGGTTGAATACAATCTATACCATTTTATCGAAATTTGTCTTTTAAATATAATTTAATTTAGACAAATTTGTGCGGAATAAATTGAAACAAATTTCAAGTTGAATATAACAATACATTAACTTGATGGGTGTTACAATTTTCAGTACAGATAATTATCAAGTTGATAAAAACAAATTAGAAAATTCGACACGATCTTTTCTAGATTTTTTAATAAAAATCGAGATAAGAACTAAGAGTATAAACTCGCTAGTAGTACAAGAGACGTAAATAATCAAGTTTTATCGGATAAAATATTACAAAAGTAGCAAGCTTGATTTACTATGAATTTTTCTTTTCTATCTCTGTGTTCTTGAGAGCTTTGAGAGAGAATGGAGCTGCTGAATGTGTTTAGATATTATGTTGTGTGTGTTTTATTGTTGGCCGCCTTTGTCTTTTAATAGAAATTGATCAGCAAAGCTTCTGACTCTTTTCCTTGACAATTTATCTCGAATTACCTTTCAAATGAACTAGCACTACCTTTGATTCCTTGAAGAACTTGGTTCGACACTACCTTTGAAAATACAATTCTAGGGATTACCTTTGAAGCTTGGCGGTACTACCTTGATTTTAATAAAAAAATCAGAACTACCGTTTCTCAATTGTAAACAAATACGGAGTAAACGATTTAAGCTGTGCCGAAAAAGACCAGATGCGGTGGAGGAAGGTGGAGAACACGAGCGCAGTTTTGCTGTTTTGTTCCTGGAGCGTGTATGTCACACGCGGGTCAGACGAGTGAGCATTCCAGCCGATATCTTCACGTGGCCTGTGCATTCCTTTAATTCTTTTGCAAATCATTTAATTTGTTTAATCAGCCAAGTTGTTTCATTCTTTTGCTCATTATCAGTATACCACTTTTCATTTTTCTTTTTAGAAGATACTCCCTCCGTCTCATAATACTTCTCTCGTTTGATATATCAGGACTGTTCATAATATGAGACAAATTATTAATTTACGTCTAATTTATAAGATCAAATATAGTCATGAATGATCTTGTTGGATTCGTATTTATGAGTACTTTAATAGAGTGAAGTTTTTATATTTAAAACTAATACAAAATTAAAGATATTAACGATTAAAAATGTGCGTTGGCAAATGTGTCCAAGGAAAATGGAAAAAGTTTTTAGAGACGGAGGGAGTACCACTTTTCATTTTATTTTTGTCTCTCGGTACTACCTTTGCAGTCCTTATTATGGGCAGCTCCGTAGAAATTCTTTTTAACCCGCACAGCTTATAATCTTTAATTAATAAATAATTAATTTAATCTAGAAATTATAAAAATAAATATCTAATATTATTAGATATTTATAAATATAATTATCTAATTAAATAAAATATTTATTAATATAAATAAATCATTAAGCTCTAAGCTGCGGTCACCTGAGCGCCTGGAACCGGACTTCCTTTTGCTTAACAAAAAATATATCAATTCCAACCGGAATTCCAGCTTTAAGAATATATGACTTATAATTTCTTTATGATAATTCTTTTTCTTCGTAGCCAGTCCACTCGATAATAAAATCCTTGTGGTTAAATAATTTAGCACTTCTGTTGATGGCACAATGATTTTCTTTATAACAGTCTTGATAGCTTGAACCACCGAAATTAATGATGAACAACCACTGTTAACTGTTGACACTCGATGCACGGACTGGTTCATGAGTGACTAACCGTAATGACTTTTCTTCATATATTGACTTTAAAATCTGGTTCCTTTTCTTTTCTCATATCTCTTCAATTCTTCTGTACTGTCTCTGTCACTATCGAAATCTCTGTCATTTTAAATGAATCCACTTGTTAACGAATACTCCACTAAGGCTTGATCAGATGACTCAACTAAGGTTTAATCAGATGACTGAGCTTCTTTCAATATAGTAATTTCTCAAGTCTGTAGATTAACCTTGATCTTTTTTCTGACAGATAGTACAATCTGAGATTCCTTATGACACACTATATACTATTTACTATTATAATCTTATTTAAATTGAGTTGTATACTCGAAATATAAATAGGCTATATCATATGTTTTTCAAAAAGACTAAACACAATAAAAAAAAAAGAAGATTAAGTCGGGTGAAGACCATCATATCAATGAAACACATACTAATGAACCACATTCATAATACAAAACCATTAATGAAATAAATAACTGTTTTTAATTAATATAAAGGACAAGGCACAGTAAAGGAAAGACTTAAATCGGGTGTATATCGTCATATAAGCAAAACACATATTAGGAAAACAAATTCATATGAGTACATCGAACACATACCTATAAGTTCAGATGGGATGATTGTGATGCTAGTGGGTAAATATTCTTTTCCCATTTTTTCTCTTTCTAATTGAATCCTAGCTCTCACTCTTTCTAATTGAGCCCGATTGATATTACCCGACTTTTTTTTTTTGAATAACGAGTGTATTAAATTCAATAAATTAAAGCCATACGGCATCTACAATTCATATCGAGTAGAACAAACATAATTGAATCGCCGGACATCCAAAGGAGACCAAAAGCGAATTTTGACGGAGATATATACAATTGCATCCCCAACACCCGTCTGAGCTTATCGACCTTGAATGCAGAACCAAAACAGCTCGAATCACTAAATCCAAATCCACGCTCCCATAAACCGGAGAGAAAATCAAACTCCCACAAAACGGAGAGAAAATCCAACCAACTCAACATTACAAGCGAGAAAACCAAACAACTAAGCATTACAAGTTGAAGATTAAGAACTTAAAAATAATAAATAAAAATACCAAAACCGAAGAAACAAGAAAAATACAACCGCTCCAAAATTAGATATGAAAAATCGAATCCCCAAAAAACAAGATAAACCCACTCACAGATCCGGGTGGCTATTTGGAAACGGAGAAAAAGACGGAGCTCCGAAGTTTAAGAAACTAATAACAGAGGCAGATCGGAAAAGGTTTAGAAACCTTAGATCCAAAGGGAAAACCAAGAAAATGAGAAGAAAAACTAAAGAAAAAGAAGGAAAAAACTGAAATTTTATTTGGAGGGCCTCATTAAAAACCTATTGAGGAAAAAGAGTGTCCTTTTATTCGAGAGAGTAAACTTAATCGACTCTCATCGGAGACAAACTCCGACTAAGTCTTGAAGAAGATGGAGGCAGAAGAAGGAGGCGGCTGAAGAAGAAGGGAGCAGAGGAGAGAGAAGGGAGAGAATATTTGGTATCCTATGCTCTACTAAGTGATATTACCCGACTTAAGATTTTCTTTTATTTTATTTAATCTCTTAAAATAGTCATTCATTTAAAAAATGCAATTGTATAAGGGTGCAAATGAGAATTATTCTAAATTAAAAAAAATTAATATCTCATTAACAATTTCATTAACAAAAAAATATGACAAGTATAATCACTTATTTTAGAAAATGACACTTGTAATACCAAGACATGAAATGATACCATTTGGAAAATCAATAAACATATCAATGAGAATTTTCCTAAAAATTAAATTGAATACAACCCTCAAAATCCATGAAATGTTGAAGAATTTGTGCTAAATTCCGTTTAAATGAGCAATACTCTACGAAATATTATATAAACTTTGCTACAATCCACATAAAATTAAAATTAATAACAACATTTTAAAAAACATAAAATTTTATAAATCTAAATGGAATATGATCTAAAATTATATTAGAATATCTCCCATCTACAAGATCACATTTGTGTCGTAATAAACAGATAAACACAAGTGTGGTGAGTGTACCCCACCTCAGCTGATGCGCTGAAGAATCAAAATAATAGACAAACCAAAAAAGGTTAGCTGTAGAATCAAAACTCTGATGTTGACGTCACACTCACTAAAATGTCCGTGTCTGAGATTTATGGTTATTACTATGTTCGAGTAACAAACAAAAACTCATCACAATTTTTATTAATGAAAATGATCATGCGACTCTCTCCTCTCTCAAATACTAGTAATATTTACGTGCAAAACTCATCTCCTTTTCTTAAATACAATTGTGGTAACAATAATTCATCATCTTCTAAACCCTTTTTGGCCGGAAAGTCGATCAGTTGTGGTAGTCGGAATTTCTCTATGGCCGGCGTTTCTGCTTCTTACTCAAACAAAGGAAATGGATCTCAAGATTCTGGTTTTAAGGTACCCTTTTGTCTGTACTTTGATTTTTCTACAACTTCATTTCAACTGCTGAAATTGATGGCGATCATTTGTAGGCAAATGTAAATTTATTTTGGAATGAAAATTAGAAGTCACCTGTTGTATAGTAAACAACGAAAAGTGAGGATTATTTTGTATGTGGTATTAAACCAGCGGCGGAATTAGAATTTTAGAGAACCCGAGTTTAGGGGTTTTATTGATTACTCCAACTTTTTAAGATTACATGGGCGGGCTAGAACAAAACAGTTATGAATGATTTATAGGTTTAAGTGATTACGCTGATATGTGCATGATTAGCATCTAGTTTTGAAATTAATGGATATTTATATGTAAAAGAAATCAAGTGGCATAGCTTTTTTAATTTGTAAAATTTTAGTAAGACTTTCAGTAATGAGTCGATTGGGGGTGGACCATGAATTTTCTATCTTGTGAAATATGATATTATATTTTTTTTTTGGAGTCAGTTCATGTTTTAAACCTCAAATACATCAAGAAGCCAGATGAAGTGTATTTGGGTTGTGCAACTGTTCAAGTGATATTTAAGAAATTTGATGTCTCAAGTTGATGAAAAGGAAACCTTGACCCCTATTAAACACAACTATGCATCTTCATAATTGTATGTTCAAAATTCAGGTGGCCCATGTTTTCTAAGTAAAATATAGGGTGTCTAAATGTTTAAGTGTTTTATATATATTTCTCTTTAAGCAATATAAGATGTGTTAAGTTAAAGTATCAACTGTGATATGATCGTTTATTTTTAATCTGTTATATTGCTTTGTTCTGTGGCTGATGTGGTTGTTGATAACAGGGAGGTGTATCATTCCTTAGAAGTGTATTGGGCAGTATGGAGGCTGTTTATTTGAATCGGAATCCCACTGCTAAAGCCATTTTGGGACTAGTTGATTCAATCGAAAATGATAATATATGCTACGATCATATTGCTTTTCGGACATTTGGGGTACGGTTTTGTTATTTATTATTCCATTGATTCCTTTGGAGTTGATTCATTTTTTTAGTAAAGACAGATTCCTTTCAGTGTTAATGTTATTGATTCGTCTTACCAAGAGCATATCATGTAAAGCGAAAACTATTAAACTTTTTACTTCAAAAATATAAGCAATTAAATATTTCTATTGTTGTTTTGGGTTTCTGACATGTAAAGATATACATACATTTGATTCGATATCTTGTTACTGGTTTACTATTCAGGTAAGTGGTCATGGAATTGACTCTTTGGCCAAATTTTTCCTTGACTTGGGTTATTCTCAAAGAGATGAATTACGCTTTCCAGCAAAAAAGTTAAAAGCTCTTTGGTTTTCTCCTCCTAGTGTTCCGATTCCTGAAGGTGGTAGTGGTGTTAATGGTCCCTTGCCCAGAGTATTTATATCAGAACTTCTTGTGGATCAATTGAGTTCAGAAGCTCAGGTTTGTTATTTTTTGTTAGCTAAGGTTTATTTTGGTAGCTTATTTCTTTTTCCTTTTTTTTTTGCTAAATTACCGGTAGCTTATTTACTTTTGAAGGAATCCTGTTAACTAAATTTCAATCATATTCTTAGTTCATTCTTTTAGGATGATAGTATCATTCAAATTTGTTCACGGGACTGTTTCAAGGTATTAAGTTTGAGTTAAATGTTCAAACAGTGGATGGATCATAGTCCTTGCAACGCATGCATGCTTAATTTGTTATGCCACTTTATGTTACCCCGATTTGTTGCTACTTATTCCACCATCTCTCACAAGGAAGACTCAATTGCTGAATATAGCAACTGAAGTTCCATGGTGTTGCAACTTTTTGAAGCTAAGAGAGTGAGGACATGTGTCGGATTTCTCCACCCTACTGTGTATAACTATAATTGGTGCTAAAGCTAAGATTTATAACTATGTTTACAAAATGACCAATCTAAGGTAAAGCTATAATTGAATGGAAAAGAGCTCAGTTTGATTTAATTATAGAACTACGGAGAGCTCTGGCTATCTCTGGCACATCATCAGTCCATTGAAATTTGAGAGACACGTTTAAAAATTAGTTCAATTCAAATCTAGTTTTAAAATCAAACATTGGAGTGCAAGTTCTATTTACTATTTTAGCACCAAAAGTCACTTTTCGGTGTTGAGATATAGCAATAGCTAGAGTTGTTTTAGAGCTAGCTAGCATTTAACTTTCATTAACGATAACAATTTTTTTTCTACATAGGGTAGAAATTTCTGAAATGCATAAAATGTTCGGCCTATTTCTTTTAATTGGTGGTTGAAATTTCTACTGAAACCCTTGACAGAGGTTTTTGTTTAAACAATAGCACTTGTGCATGTTAGGTTTTAGCGGATAACAGTTTCTTGACACATCTACCATTCGAAACCAGGCTCTAAAGGTTTGGTCTTAATCTATGCAGTTATGTTCGTGGAGAAATCAGAACAAACATCACTTTTCCTTGCTGCCTTTTTTATCCTGTTTCTGTATAATTATGCTTTGGTACTAGTTGATTTCGGCTATATATATATCTACTTGCACCGAATAATTCTCTCTTTATGTTCAAGAGAGTTCCTTTTTCCATGCAGGACATAATTAAAAAGTATACCAACATATCAGATAAAGCTTGTAATCACGCAGCACTTGCAAGTGCACTCGGATCCTTAACATGGGAAAAGCCATTGCATTCGGAATTCCAGAGATTGGCTAGGTATAAATGTTTTAATTGAGTGTAATGATATCGATTGGAAAATCCAATCTTATGTGTTAGATGTGCTGATATTTGTAACAAAAGTATGCATCATATCTTGACATCTTGTGGAGTGTAGCTACGTCATATCTTATAAGTTTTAAATAACTTGATGAGCTTATTTCCTTCAGCTATATATTTGATTTAGTAGAGTTAGTAAGAAGTTTATCAGTTCGACCTATTTTTAGTTGTTATATCTAGCTGATCATCCAGTATTTTGTGCTTATTATGATCCGATGGATTTCAGAGAAAGCGAATATGCTGCATGGACGCTAGTTAATGGATATGCACTAAATCATGTCACGATATCCATTCACCGTTTATCATCACAAATAAAGAATATCGAAAGCTTTAATCGATTCGTCGAAGAGAATAGTTTCAAGTTGAACTCTGACGGGGGAGATCTAAAAGGTTTGAACCAAGAACTTCCTGAAATGCAGTTAATTTATGTGTCTTTTGAAGCATCAAAGTGTTTAATTATCTCATTAATGGGTTGATGGTTATAACTATATCTCAAAATTTCAGTGAGCCCTGATGGTCTTTTGTTACAAAGTTCGACTGTGGCAGACTCGTTATCTTTCGAGTTCTCTGATGGTATCACAGATTCAGTACCTTGCTCCTATATAGAGTTCGCTGAACGCATGGTACTCCCACAATACAAAAATTTACCTAAAGAAGAGGTAAGAAAATGATTCTGTCCTTCCAACATCTTGCTTGTGAAAAATATAACAGTTGTGTTGTCCCTTATATGCACAATTGACGGATGCATGTTTGTTGCTAGTTGTTTTTTCCCTAACTAATGCCTATTGTTAAAAACACTACACAACTTTTACCGCGTTACATATTTTCACAAAGTTGTTGAGTTGCTAACAATTTGTGGTGAACATACAAAGATCAAGGAGTATCACATGTTTGTTGCTAGTTCTTTCCCTAATTAATGCCTATTGTTACAAACACTAAACAACTTTCACCGCGTCACATGTTTTCACAAAGTTGTCGAGTTACTAATAATTTGTGGTGAACATACAAAGATCAAGGAGCATCACAGGCGTGATGGATTCGAAGTTGGTAATGCTGACAAGATTTTTGAGAGCACGTCTATGGATCAATTAACAAGGAGAACTGTATGAGGGCCTCATGCATCAGCTTCCGCATTCATGTCATACTGGGAATTTCAAGAATGAAGAACCATGCAAGTGCTTTCTATGCTCGAGTTAATATGCAATGAAGATCCATGCAAGTGCTTTCTATACTCGAGTTAATATGCCTCCACCTAGGGTACTGTGTGTGTATAGTATATGTTGTTTCTTGTGGTGCCAATAACAATGATCCTCCATCTATGAGCATATAATGTAAACAGATGGATATAGATGTTATGGTTATAATCTAATTGGTTGCTCTGTATCAATATTCACTATAAGACTGTTTGACATATAGCATGGGCTTCCATCCTCTTCCTTTACAACCAATGAGATCAAGGATTATTTAGCAAAAAAAAAAAATGAGATCAAGACTTCAAGTCTCAGCTAAACAAGACATGCATTGCAGTTAAATGTTAAATTTGTGTACTACGAGAGAGGAAAAGTTTAAAATATATATATTCACCACAGGAGCTATACATTTCTTCAGAACAATTAAAACATACATTGGATGATGTGCAACCGTGCAAGGAACCATAACAAAAAAAATAATCAACATTCAACACTTATATAAGAAAAAATGAAATACCAAAGTACAACAGACATCGCGTTTTTTCAAAAGCTATTAAGAACATCCAAGCTACAATCTAAGTTCAGGCTTCTTTTATACAGGAAAGATGCCATTTTTTATGTTTAAATGCAAGTATTTACTTCAGTGAACGTCAGCTCCTATTACATTACTTTCTCCAGCACCGGTTGGAGTACTTGTTCCAAAGATTGCAACAATATAATTTATAAGGAATAAACTATGTGTCTTCCTCCAACCCTTTGTCCGCCATGCAAGACCAAACGGGCCGACAAATATACTTTTAATAAGGAACGAGAAGAGATAGTATAACACATTTGGCGTTAAGAAGCGAAGCCCAGACTACCACTATCTATGATTTACCCTGAGGTTTTGGTGAATTATGTGGGAACTGATGATATGGAGAAGCATGGGTACCTTTTGGCATTGAGAGGCTCCTCGGATTTTGCCCAGGTCTTGAAAATGATCCTGCTTGCGATCGTATAATACCATTTGATCCATTTCTAGTGTTCGGGCTAGATGCAACTCGATCAGCTTGCATAGTCTTGAAATAATAAGATGAGCTTGCCATGTCCTTCAGGTTTGGCAAAGGCTTCAGTGCTTCAACTACCTCACTCATACGAGGCCTTACTTTTGGGTCTCTGCTAAGGCAGCGAGCAGCCAAATGCGCAGCTTTCTGGGCACCTTTTACTGAAAAATGACCTTCGAGCCGAGGATCTATCAACTTATAAAATTTTCTTCTTTCCCCGAGATGAGGTCTGGCCCACTCCACAAGGTTATGCTCCCCATTTGGACGGTTCTTGTCCATTGACCTCCTACCACTCAGTACTTCAAGCATAACCACACCAAAGCTGTACACATCACTTTTTGATGTAAGATGTCCTGAGAGAAACAAAGATTAAAGAATCACTTGGCAAAAAAAAAAAAAAAGATTAGTGAGAATCTGAATTCTACAAAAAAGGTATTACTGGAAAGTCTATAACTACAAACTCTCCCTTAGGAACAAAGCTACATTTGTAACTTCTAATAAAGAGCAATAAATAAATTTAGTGGGTATTTGTTTCCCCGTTTGATCAGAAAATAAGCACTTATCTTATTAAAAAAAGGTACCAAAGCGAGTGCTTTACTTACAAATTAAGCAAAGTTTTGTCCTGTGACATACGCTACTTTTTCTATGATTGGCAGAAAACGGACACCATAGTTCCAAACTAAAAGCCTTGTAGTGTCAAGCTACCTAGGACAGTACAACCTAAAAGCATCGTCCATAGTTCCAAAGATATAATAATAAAACTGTGCAAAGTAAAAAATAACTACTACAGTAAGAAAAGGTTCTTTATTTTCAACTAATTCAGTAGGGAAAAATTCTCTGCTATTCTTAGAAATTAATTTCTTTTCCCATGTATCACCGTGCATGAAATATGGATGCGAATAAACGAGCTAAATCCAGTCAGTAAGAGCTGTTATCAGGCAGGACTGTGAACTAAGGGAAGGAGACATATAAGCCTTGCTTATTTTATTCTTCAATTACATTTATTAGAAAAGCAGTTTTCAGTTTGTTTTCCCTACCACCAATAGCGGGTAGGTTATTAAAATAGGCACGAGATGATCCTTAAACCTGACGTACACACCAGAATATAGTTCTGATAGTAGATTGACATTTACCTGTCATCACATATTCTGGGGCAGCATAACCATAGGTTCCCATTACTCGAGTCGATACATGAGTATTATCACCCTCTGGACCATCTTTTGCAAGACCAAAATCAGAAAGCTTGGCATTGTATTCCTAAATAGAAAGGTTCGTTAAAAAGATGACTTATGAAGGTTAAAGCATAATTTCCTAAAGTTCCTGTCACTTACTGCATCCAACAAAATGTTGGAAGTCTTAAAATCACGATATATCACTGGCCTTTCTGCTTCCTCGTGAAGAAAAGCAAGACCTTTTGCAGCGCCAAGAGCAATTTTCATCCTGATGGACCATGGGAGAGGCAGAGACCCTGAATATTGTAAACCAGTGCGAATATGAGTTCACATATATAAGAGATAGATCTATCAGTATACTGAAGCATATATGTAGATGAACAAAATAACATTCAAAAATTGCATAATAAGTGTTCTAATTTTATGAACATGTTGTACACTTTCCTGACAAAGATGGGGGCCTAAGAAAAAATAAAAATATAAGTCCAATAAATAAAAAACTGCTGTGAGAAAGAGATATACAAGCATCAGACTCGATTATAAAGATTTACGCCTTGGATGCAATGGCATCCAGTTCGAATCAAATAAAGTTGACTAAAAAGGTATTTTTTTTGTCATGTAATGGCAGCTCCCTACAGAGATATAAAGACGTCCCGACTGTATATGTCTTTTGTTGTGTTTCTTAGGCAGATGTATTGATATTTAGATTCTTTGTAACTCCAGCGCCTCAGGACATCCCACCTAGGCTTCAGCGCATCTCACCTAGGCTCCTCAGACATCTCACCTAGGCTCCTCAGACATCTCACCTTCATGACGGTCTTGCGCCTTGATGCCCATTTCACCTTGCGCAACACTGACAGCATATAGTCTTCCCTCATTCAGCCAACAAAAGGACTCAAGATCTCAGAGACAATCATTTTAAAATTTCAGGTGACATTCACTTCCAAGTAAAAAAAAAATGTTACATATCAGCTAAAAAATGTTTACTTGGCAAAAGAAAAGAATGGTAAAAAAAAATGTTTTGTATCTAAAACCGCATCACCACGTAAAGTTTTCTGACTAATTACCCAACTAGAAGCACCCAACTTTTTAACCATATTAGAAATCAAGGGGTTGAAATCTTAGGTTTCGTACTTGTGTTTGTCAATCTATCAATTTGGATTCGTTCTAAAACTTACTGAAATTTGATAAAAGAAAATATAACCAAAAAATAATAAAAAATGTACAAAAGGTAATAACTGAAAACGGTAATTGGTTAGTTATTAAGAAATATAAAATAAGTCAAGAATAACTAAGTAAGGGTAGCTGAAAAAGAAGTAAAAAAAAAAGCAAGTTTGAAAATGAGATATTTTAGTTATAAAATATAGAAAAGATATTACCCTTTAGTTGAAAAAAAATAATCAGTTAGTTATTAGTAATTACAATATTATTAATTTATTTTATTAAATAGAACCGCCCCTGATATAATTGAAAAAAGATAGATTTTAGTTAGAGAAAATATAAAAGGTAATGTGAAAATTAAAAAGGTGACATGTTTTAACCCGTGCGATGCACTGATTTCTTTTAATATTATATGATTTTTTTATTAATTTGAATTACTTTTTTTAAAATATGAATTTTGGAGGCTTAAATTTTTAAATGAGATGAACTGATAATAATTATATAGATGTTATTCGTGACATTTCTAGAAAAAGAGGAATTTTAATTAGAAAATATTGAAAAGATGATACATTTAGTTGAAAAAGGTAATCGGTTAATTATAAGTACTTATAAAATTATTATTTAATTTTATTAAATAGAATGCCGTGATTTAACGGGAAAACAGAGGTCTTAGTTAGAGAAAATTAAAAAGGAAACATGTTTTAAGTGAAAAAGGTAATTGATTAGTTTATAGTAATTATAATTCAATTATGTTATGTTACTAAATAAAATTGCTCGTAATAATATTTTTAGAAAAAGAAAAATTAATATTGACCGTGATATTTTTAGAAAAAGAGGGATGTTAGTTAGTAAATACAGAAAAGATGATACATTTTAGCTGAAAAACTTAATCGGTTAATTATTAATATTATAATATTGTTATTTTATTTTATTAAATAGAACTGTCCGTGATATAATTGAAAAAAAAACAAATTTTAGTTAGAAAAAATAGAAAAGGTAATGTGAAAATTAAAAATGTGACATGTTTTAGGTGAAAAAGTAAATTGATTAATTTATAGTAAATATAATTTAATTTATGTCATTTTATTAAATTAAATTGCTCGTAGTGTCTTTAGATAGTGAGAAATTAATGTTGCCCGTGATATTTCTTGAAAACCGAAATTTTAATTATGAAATACGAAAAAAAATTAAACGTTTTATCTGGAAAAGGTAATCGGTAATTATTAGTATTATAATATTATTATTTTATTTTATTAAAAACCACCCATGATATAATTGTAAAAAGAGATATTTTAGCTACAGAATAAAGAAAAAATAACATGTTTTGCCTGAAAAAAGTAATTAATTAGTTAAAAGTAATTATAATATAATTATGTAATTTTATTAAACAAAATTGCTCGTAGTGTTTATAAGAAAGGGGAAATTTTAGTTAGATACAATATAAAAGATATTGTGGTTTACCTGAAAAGGGAAATTAATTAATCGGTGAAAAATAGAAAAGATAATATGTTTAATCTGAAAAAGGTATTAGTTAGTAGAATGGAATTTATATGTAATTAAGTAAGGGTAAATAAGTAAAATCAACGGGTACCGACCAACCAAACTTTTAATGTTTCGGCTTTTATATAATAGCATAGATTTAAAAGGGTCCATTTGGATTATATTTGGACTTTATTCATGTATAATAGGGTGGACTTTTAAATTGTATTGACATTGCCACCCCTACAGGAATTGTGCTCATTAATAAAAAGACTTCCTCTCATGTTATCACTGTAAGAAATACTATGAAGCACGGGTGCGGGTACGGGGATACGCAGTGCGGGGATACGCGAATTCGGTAAAATAAAAAATAAGGGGATTCGGGTGCGGGGGGATTCGGCACATATTAAAATATTTAAAATATATATTATATGTTTTATTAATTAGCAAAAAAGAAATAACTAAATGAAATAACCTTATTAAGTAGCTATTGCCAACCAAACACAAAATAATTAAGTTTCTAAAATTAAGGCCAAATGCACGTTTAGTGACAATAATATTATTGACATTAATTTGCCAGAAAATCAAAGATAACAAAAATGTTAAAAAAAAGTCAAACAGATGTACATACACAGTGATGCTATATACATACAGATACAGTTACCGTCACAGTACACAGACCCACCCAGCACATGTATACATACATACACGACATATACATACATATCCAAACTGAAAAGAAAATCGATTACATATTAGTAATCTAGTACAGATACATTCAGATCATTGAGGAAGAAGAAACAAATCACGGTATTTTTGTTGTCTAAAAAATTACAAAAAGTGCCCCTCCCGTATCCCCTTCCCGAATCCCCGCCGAATCCCCACCGGAAAATACGGGAATACGCCGGGTGGCGCACCCCGCCGCACCCGAACCGCACCCGGTGCGGTACCCTACTGCCGCACCCATGCTTCCCAGAAGAAATATAATCCTCAAGTCAACTAAAACCTAACACCGATAGTACTAAGACAAGGTTAACCAAGAGCCATAACTTATACATATACAAATTTGACTGGATCTTTAAAGGCTTAAACATACTACCCAAAGAGTGTCAACTGCTAAGCCAAATCATCGGTTCAAGGTTACATGCTAGGGAATAAAAGCAGTGTTCTTGATCACCACATTTATAGCCAGGCCAATAAATACTACTAGACAATGATTACCGTGACTTCTAATAGAAATAGGGAAGATGAGCTTTTACTATTTGGAGTATCTGCCTTCAAGAAAAATAGGATGCAACAATCCAATCCAATGTCTATGAGCAGCGAAACTACTAACTTCAACTCGACTGAATAGTTCAAATACAAAAACTAATTAAATATCACAAAGACATTGTTCTCTTAGAGACACGACACAAACTTAAAAAGCAAATCAACTCTTCGACATTATTGATAGTCAAGATCAATGATTTGATCATTTGAATTTGATAGTGGGGATTTTAACATCTGAATTTCAAAGGTAAGGCTACAATATACATCTGTTCTGTATACTTTCTTTAGACACATACCAAGAGATAATAGTAAACAATTCAGGAAGGATACAACAAAAAAGTAACGGAAACATACTCCTGAAAAGGTGGTTCTCCAAGCTTCCTCGAGACATAAATTCATAAACCAGCAACCGCTGATCATCTTCAATGCAATAACCAATCAGCTTAACCAAGTTTGGATGAATGAGGTCACCTAGAAAACTAACTTCAGCCTGACAAAGAATATTTTAAAAAACATCAATGACACTGAAATTAGACCGAACAAATGTCAAAAGAACAGTAAATAAAAAAAAGGAAGAACAAATGTAGAGAAAGGAAATATGAGGTAAATATTGTGAAATGTAAGGAGCATCAGACCAGCCATTCTTTGTGACCCTGAAGTCCATCATGGTTGAGAGTTTTTACAGCAACCGTAAGACCAGTGCCAGGTTTCACAGGTGCCGTCCCATTCTCTTCAATCCACCCCTTAAATACACAACCAAATCCCCCTTCTCCAAGAAGACTATCAGGCCTAAAATTTCTAGTGGCCATCTTAAGATCATTAAACGCAAATTTCCGAAGCCGAGAAGCAATTTTAAGTTCTTCTTCAAGTTTGGAAGTGGATGTACTACTTTCTGCAGTACTGGTTGTAGTTGATGAGATTGTGGTAGTATGTTGGTCTTTTCTACTGTTGGCATATTTGCTCTCTGCAGCAGCACAGAACGAATAAGTCAAACAGAAAATAACATACTCTAACATCTTAGCAAACTATATAAGCAAGATACTAAATCACTTCATCATGCTACAGAAGCATATGAGAACCCGAGGAACAGAAGAATGCCAGTTCAAATATAAATAACAGAAAGATCACTGGTGTATAAAATACTATTTGGGACCAACAATTACCTTTAAGATGACACCAGTTCGATTAGAAATTGAAGGACTAATGTCAATAAATATCCAGAGCATATAAGTAAATTATACAGCATGACCGACTCATTGACCACAAGCATGCAGTCCAAGATTTACCTATCCCTGTAAAAAAATAATTGCTAGTAGATCTTAAGGGCCTATTGGGAGTTCTTTTCTAGAGCAGAGAAAAGGAGATTTGATGCCTTCCAAAAGAATTAGCAGCAGAATATAACAATTCCCTAATCTTCCCTTCACAGGTGAACAGAACTACAAATAGAAAAGGGGTCTAAGGCCCAAAGCATCCTCTTAAAGGCACAACAATATTCTGCCTTTCACAAAGTAAAAAAAGTATCTTAAAATGGTAAAACATTTTCTTTAGACCACAAGTATAGTGATCATGAAAATTAGTTTAATGCAATCATACATTAGCATGTAATACTGTATAAATTTTATGAAGCCGCCTATACATACTTCTATAATTTTAAGACCTAACCAACAATCCTATCTTTCAACATTCATACATATGGGTAGCTAACAGATCAACCTGTCTTTAATTTGATAAAATAAAATTCTGGACTGTAACTCACTACAATATGTTACATAAATGTGTTAACAAACGTGTGAATAGAGGATCCAAAAAACAAGATAGAGGGGAAGAGGTAGGAAAGAAGACACTTTACAAATACATTTATACATCTTGTGTTGAACTAGACACTCTAATGTGGAGCAGACTGTAAACAAGCATATCTCTCAATCTCGGATTTAGTCATAACTGTACGTGCAATCATAGCCCAAATCTCAAACGCCTCTAACAGTTTTGCTGCATCATTTTGACTCCACATAATGTATTATCCTAATACAGGTACGATCATTGCTATAATCATGTGAAGATTTTCTTCAGTTCAAATGTAGCATCTCTGAAACTTGAAAATTACTAGGGGATTTAAGCGATGAGCTAAAAGTTCATCTTTATGAATCCCATTCCTCTTCAATATTATAAATTCGAATCCGTAAGGCAACTTTAAAAAACAGTGAAGACTAACAATGAGATAAAGGCAAGCATGAAGCAAAATACAGTATGCACTTACGAAAAAGTGAATATTAAACTAAATTCAAACATCATAAAAATCAAACAGACATATACATATACAAAAAGTAAAATGGTATTTACCATGTACACTGATACCACTAATTGAGTTGTCAACTTTAGATCTTGATGTAATACAGCTTCGAATCGACCTCAACGCAATCCAACAACCAGCACCTTCAACATCATCATCATCATCTTTCTTCACCTTGTTCTTCGATTTCCCCACTTCCCAAGACTCACTTTTAACATCAGTGATCCCCATTTCTCACAAACTCAACAACAAGACCAGCTCAATAACCCATCACAACCCAAAACCATATAGCAAAATTATCAGAACCCCAACTCAAAAAATCATCAAAAGTAAACAATCCAACCCTACAAATAGCTAAAACAAAAAAGATAGAATCTTTTGACAAAAAGAAAAATACCCACCAGCTATTTAAGATGAAATAGCAAAACCCAATTCAAAATTTCAAAAAAAGTTGAATTTTGCACCGACCCAAGAAAAGAGTATAGAGGGGTAAATCAAATCACATGCCTAGACACAAAAAACACACTTAAAACACTTGTCTTTAAAGTACACAGTAGACTCTATCCTGACAACACACTGTAATTTCAATACAAAAGACTCTTAAGAAGTGATCAATTCAAACATCATAAATTCAACATATACACGGCCACACACCCACCTTGTTAGTCTAAGGATCCACTTAAAGATTCTATAAATACGGCTATTAATTTAAAATATAAAGAGTTTAGTCACTTTTTTGCTCCAAGAGATCTCCTAAATTCACTACTCCCTCCGTCTCACTAAACATTTCCCGTTTGACTAAAAACAAAAATGGGTATTGAATATTATTTGTAAGAAGTAGTGGGTATTGAATATTGTTTTTAAAGAGTAGTGTATATTGAATATTGTTTTTTTTGGAGTAGTGGGTATTGAATATTATTTTTAAGGAGTAGTGGGTGTAATAGTAGGTATTGAATATTATTTTTTTGGAGTAGTGGGTGGAATAGTGGGTGTTGAATATTATTTGTAATGATTAGTGAGTGGAGTAGTGGGTATTGAATATTATTTTTAAGGAGTAGTGGGTATTGAATATTATTTTTTATGGCTTAAAATAAAAAGGAGAGGAGTATTTTGATAGTCCCGATTTAGTAAACAGGAAACGTTTTAAGAGACGGAGGGAGTAAAATTCTTTCTCTTTCCTCAATTTTTTAGTAGCTCCTAAATTCACTAAAATTCTTTCTCTTTCCTCAATTTTAAGAGCTACTAGCCACTCTTAACTTATATTAGACCATCTCCAAGAGTCTCTTAAGTCACTCTTAAATATAGTACTCGTTCCATCCAGTTCTTAACACTTTTTTTGTCACTTTCTGGCACGCATTTTAAGGTGAATTTTAAGAATAGCTCCATAACTTATTTTTAAAACAAAAAAAGAAAATTTCTAAAATAAGTAATGGAACTATCCTTAAAATTCACCTTAAAATGCGTGTCAGATACCCTATTTTGAAATGTTAACAAATGGACGGGACGGAGGGAGTATAAAATATTGACTCTTAGTGATTTAAGATGCATTCATCTCTAACAATGCTTCTTGTATTTACTTCTTATTTTATTTTTTATAAATAAAAGTAAGTTGCATCCATAAAAGTACAAAAGAAGGTGGATAGAGAGAGAATGCTTTTATACAAATTTATTATATAATATAAGTTAAGAGTGGCTAGTAGCTCTTAAAATTGAGGAGAGGAAAGAGAATTTTAGTGAATTTAGGAGCCACTGAGAGTCTCTTGGAGCAAAAAAAAAGACTTGCTTCTTTATATTTCAAGTTAAGAGCCATTATAAAGAATCTCTTGAAAATGCTCTTATATAATAAATTTATATAAAAGCATTCTCTCTCTATCCACTTTCTTTTGTACTTTTATGGATGCAACTTATTTTTATTAATAAAAAATAAAATAAGGACTGAATATAAGAAGCATTGTTGGAGATGAATGCATCTTAAATCACCAAGAGTTAATATTTTATATTATATTTAAGAGTGACTTAAGAGACTCTTTGAGATGCTCTAATACCACTTGTGAAAGGATTGGCATTTTGGTTATTCTATTTTAACAATGGCACCAGAAGGAGTCCTTACTTCCTTCTAAAAACAAAATTCAAAAACATCAAAAATCACTTACTATAGTAACAGATCGAGCTCCGATATCTCTCAATCGACCTTAAATTCTTCGTTTAGAACGAAGGATGGCAACGAAGGATGGCCGATAACGATCAACGAACGAGTAAACGATTTGCTCCAAGCACTCGAGATATTTTGAGTGTTAAACAAGCTGAAAGATCTAAGGTTTTGATGGCTTCTAAAGTGCTATTTTCTTCACCACCTGGTCCTAGCCTTTCGGATCCGTTGAACGGATCTCGTAGAATACGAACATCGCCAGTTGGTTCTAACACCTCAGGGAAAGCATGTGCTCACGAGTGATGCACGTTTGCACTTGGAAAAAATGAAAAAGCAAAGGCAAAATCAGGAGATTGAAAAGGAGGTGTCAGGTCACGTCATTCTCGATGAGGAGCTTCGTCGTCTAGACCTGGAAAGACAAATGCTAGCTGAGAAAGTAAGAAGGAAGAAAGAGATAATTAGGTTACAGAAAGAGCTCCATGAGGTGTTCGAGGGTCGTATTTCTTCAGAATATCAAACGGAGAATTATGAATCTTCGTGGAGGACGTCTATGGGGAGTAAGTATTCTAAGGTATAGGTATCTTCTGACTCGTTCTCCTCAAGGAAACGTAAATCTAGGAATGAGCAAAAGGAGTATTCAGAGGACGATGGTGAAGATTATGAGAAGGAAGAGTCAACCACGGCTAGCCTGTCAGCGAAAGACATATTAAAATTCAAAGAGTTCATAAGGTCCCACTCGGGGGAGGCTGAGATCTCCTCGGAGCACTGAAAAGGCTAAGGTAAACAGGGATCTTAAGGTGCCACCTATGGATCAGTTTGACGGCTCCACAGACCCCTACGACTTCGTTAACCTTTTTTATGGGAGAATGTCCTTTTTCGGACACAATGACGTAGCGAAGTGTCAATTCTTCCTGACGTGTTTGAAAGGCACGACCCTCATGTGGTTCAACAACTTGCCAGCGAGGTCAATAAGGTCATGGACCAGTTTGAAAGAGAAACTTAAATCAAGTTTTTCTACCAACAAGAAAGGTAAAACAAAGTTGACGGCTTCCCATGTGAATATTCGCCAAAGGTCAAATGAAAGTTTGCGGGAGTATTTAAATCGCTTTAGAGCAGAGATGATACAAGTTCCGGACTTGGTAGAAAACTTAGCAATGACATACTTGTCAGCAGGGATTGACAGAACCAGACACAATGCAATTCTTGAGGAATATTTTGAAAAAGAACCTCAGTCACTTCAAACGGCTATACAATTGTTTAAGAGAAGGTTAACTCTCCAAGAGGTTGTTGGCAGCATTCAGTCTTCTAGATCTCCAAGGGCAAGGATGAACAGATTCATTGAACAAACCTCTCAATGGGAATATCACCGGGGTAATCGGGGTGAGCGAAGTTCTCGAGGAACGCGAAGATCACAAGCAAGATGACTAGTTCAAACGAAGAAAGAAGATGTGGCCTCGCATACGTCAAACAGGTCATCCACTTCTCAGATGTCTCCACTTAAGCAGCGTCCATGGCTTTAGAGACCACGAGAGGATCGAGATTTCACAAAGCTCAACGTTGATAGAATTGCAATACTTGGAATCCTTAAGTCTGATCTAGCATATGTACCTCCCCAATAAATCCTAACAGGCCCCCGAGTAATAAATTCTGTCATTATCACGAAGATACGGGTCACGACACGGAGAAATGTTACCAGTTGAAAAACTTGATTGAGGATCAAATTCAGAAGGGAGAGCTTTCACATTTTGTGGATAGAGGTGATGCCTCACGACAACGAAGTGATGAACCAGAAAGGATTATAGATACTATATGTGGTGGGCGTACTGCAGGGGGGCTCATTAAACAGAGCTAAGAAGTCCTACGCTAGAGAAGTGTTTAGAGTCGACAATAAAAAACCAAGGAAAAATCCTTCCTTGGTGATATCATTCTCGGATGATGATTTTGGAGACAGGATCATGGAAGATCATCAAGATGCGTTAGTAATAACTACCAAGATTGGGACGAATACGGTCAAGAAAATCATGATTGATGATGTGTTAGGAATAATCCATGAGTTGTGATGTTAATAATAGAATTTACTTATACTTCTTGTATATCCTGATCTTACAAGGGATTTAGCACTTTGTATAGGATATATGTGTTAGACAGTAATCTGTAGAGTTTAGTCAGGAATAGTGCGTCAAGGACTACATGTTAGGAACTAAGAGAAGATCCTGATAAGACAAGTCAAATACTGATAGATGGTCAGATCCTGATGCAAGATGAAATCCTGATATCAGTCGTGTTACTGATGATGTCATTATGGATGCTACAGAGACTGGCAAGTGCTATAAAACAGGATCGTTGTTTTGGAGAACAAGCAAGAAGATATTATGAAGGAAAGAATTTTCTATTGATGGAAACTATCAACTGGACGGCAGAACATTGTCATATATAGATTATATATTTCTGTTATTAGTTGATAGGTAGCATTATAAATACTCCCTCTATATCATTGTAAAAAGAGTTCGTGAGGTTTGTAATAGTAAGTATACGAGAGTACAAACAGAGAGAGATTTGTATTGATAGCAGCTGCTAAAGGTATTTGTACACCTTTGGTAGAGTTTGTATTTGATCTTATTAATACAAACAGTTTGGTTTATTCGTTTGTTCTTGTTTTATTTATTCGAGCAAAAATCAGACATGATTACATAACTTGTATTCAACCCCCCCCCTTCTACAAGTTATTCGAGTTAACAATTGGTATCAGAGCAGGTTGATTTCGAATAATCATAAAGATCTGCAATCATGTCTGCTTACAAGGATGGTAATACTAAGATTCCTATGCTCAAGAGAAACGAGTACACGTTATGGGATGTGAAGATGTTGCATCACCTGGATGCGACAAACCCTGATTATCTTGATAGGATAAGAGATGGACCTTTTGTTCCAACAAAGGTTGTTGGTCAAGCAACTATCGATGGAAAAGTTGTTCCAGAACATACAGCAGAGAAGCCTAAATCTGAATGTACATATAAGGAAAAGGAGAACGTTCTTAAAGATGCTAAAGTGAGAAACATACTATTTAATAGTCTTGATTCTGTTCTCAATAACTATGTTCTCTCTTGTAAGACTGCTAAGGAGATATGGGACAATTTGAAGGTTCATTGTGAAGGAACTAAACCTGTCAGGAAGAATATGAGAACACTACTTATACAACAGTATGAGTACTTTGAATCCAAGTCTGGTGAGTCACTTACTGATACCTATGATAGGTTTACAAAACTCATCAATGAGATGGCCATGCATGGTAAATATTATGACTTAGAGGATATGAATACTAAGTTCATGAAAGCCTTGCCTGATTTCTACAATGAGAAGATATCTGCAATTAAGGAAGCTAATGATCTTGATGAAATATCATTAGAGGCAGTTTATGGAAAACTTAGGGCTTATGAACTTGAAAAGCAGCAGAAGAAGAGCAGGAGTGAAGGAAAGATGAAAACTGTAGCACTCACTACTTAATCTGAATCAAAGAATCTTCCAGAGGAATAGCATGTTGAGCCTACTGTAAAGGAGTCAAGGAAGAAGAAAAGCAAAGTAAGTTCTGAGTCAGCGACTACTGATATATACTCTGACAATGATGATTCTGAATCAGAGATGCAGGAACTCTTTGCTATGTTTGCTAAAGCTTTCAAGAAAGGAAGATTCAATAGAAGAAGATTTAGCAAAAGACCTTTTCAAAAGAAAGAGGAGAAGAAGAGTGACAAAGGTAAAAGTACAATTATCAAGCTTGATAAGGCAAAGATCAAATGCTTTAATTGCAGTGAGCTTGGACACTTTGCCAGTGAGTGTAAGAAGCCTAGGAATTCAGGAAAGGGTAATGCACTCATGGTCACATAGAAGGATTGGGCTGATTCCAGTGATTCTGAAGATGAATTGGATTATGACAACATTGCATTGATGGCAAATGTTTCAGACAAACCTGGATCTCCAAAAAAAACTTCTCCATCTTCTGTTAAGGTATCACTTCACTCTCTTGATTCATTTGATAGCTTAGATTCTGATGATATTAGATCTATCCATGCTGAGTTTAAGAATCTTATGACTAATTTTAGAATTCTTACTAGTGAAAGAGATGATCTTAAGATTAAGAATGATGAATTAGTTGATAGAAATAATTTTCTTGAATCTGAGTTAATTCAAATGGAAGAATATAGGTTAAGTTCTGATAAAGCTAAGCATGATTATAGTGTTATACTTGAGGCTTATGACTGTGTCAGAAAAGAACTAGAGGAAGAGAGAGATATGATGAAAACCATTAACAATTCTAGTAAAAAGACTCAAGAAATCATTGAAAATCAAATTCTTGGTAAAGTTAATGGTTTAGGTTTTGATAAGGCTAGAAAAGAGGAAAAAGTAGCTATTTTCAATGATGATAGTAAACTAGAAGCTAGCACATCTAAATCTGAAGGTAAGAAGATAGTTTATGAACCTAAACATGTTAAATTTGTTGATTCAAAAGGTACTCCTGTTGTACACAAGAGAATTAACAATAGTTATTCAGATGAGAAAGTGTTAAAGAAACCTAAGAATGTCAACATAGGTTTTCTATCTAAGTCTAAGTTGAAACAGAGACTAGATGGTCTTTCAGAGTCTAGCAAGATCAAGAGAAATAGGAATGGAAAAGAAGGTATTAACAAAGAGAATAATTAAAAGAATGTACCTGATGCACCTAGGAAAAAATGCTATAAGTGTGGAAATTATAATCATTTGGCCCTAGACTGCAATCAAAAACCTTCTTGGAAAACTGAGTCTAGATTCCCCAAGACTCAGAAAATTCAATACCAACCACAAAAAGCTTGTTATCATTGTGGTAGTTTACTTCATTCCATTTACATGTGTAGAGAATATCATGAACTGTATTATGACTATTATTCTCTGAAATCTGAAACTCCGAGTCACAAACAGTTTGTGAAATCATAGTCTAAGGTAGACTCTGCAACAGGTAAATTAAAAGCAAAATCTTCAAAGCTTGTTGTTTCTAAATCTAGTAAAAAAGGATCCAATCAAAGTTGGGTCCTAAAAATTTCTAACTAGTTACTTTTTGTTTGCAGGGCACAGGAAAGAAGCATTCAATTATCTTGGACAGTGGATGCTCTGGACATATGACTGGAAAGAAGTCCCTGCTTACAAAGTTTGAGAGGAAAGCTAGCCCAGTAATATCTTTTGGAGATGGCAACAAAGGAGAAACTCTGGGATATGGCTCAATTATTTTGGGGAATGTCATCATAGAAAACGTAGCACTGGTTGAAGGCTTGAAACAAACACTTTTAAGCATAAGTCAACTGGGTGATAAAGGTTACCAATCAATCTTTGACAGAGAAGGATGCAAAATCTTGAATATGCAGAATGGAGACATTGTTCTAACTGGTTAGAGACATGGTAACATCTATGAATCCAGCTTGAGTGATACATCTAAAGGAATTGTTAGATGTCTCTACAGCAAAGCAACAAATGATGAAAGCTGGAATTGGCACAAGAAGCTCTCACATCTCAACTTCAAGAAGCTTAATCAACTTGTTAAGCACAATCTGGTGAGAGGCCTACCTCAGGCAAATTATATGCAAGATGGACTTTGTGATGCTTGTCAGCTTGGAAAACAAAGAAGAACCACTTTCAAGAGCAAGACTGAAAATTCAATTACTGAACCATTTCACATGCTACATCTTGATCTATTTGGTCCAGTAAATATCATGTCTATCAGCAAAAAAAGATATGCTCTAGTCATAGTGGATGATTACACAAGGTTCACTTGGGTATTCTTTCTACACAAGAAGGATGAAGCTCCTCAGCAAATCATTGAGCTTGCCAAAAATATTCAGAATAGCTCTGAGTACAAAGTCAAAGTACTTAGGAGTGACAATGGTACAGAATTCAAGAATTCTACAATGGAGGAGTATTGTGCAGACAATAGAATTACTCAACAGTTTTCTGTACCTGGAATACCTCAGCAGAATGGTGTAGTAGAAAGAAAGAACATAACTCTCATAGAGGCAGCAAGAACCAAGCTTGTAGATGCAAAGCTTCTAACCTATTTCTGGGCAGAAGCTATCAACACTACATGTTTCACTCAAAATTGCACCTTGGTAAATGGTCACGGAAAGACTCCCTATGAGATGATCAAAGGAAAGAAGCCAAGTGTGAAATATTTTCACATCTTTCGATGCAAATGCTATGTCCTGAAAGTTCATCCAGAACAACTTGGAAAATTTGAAGCTAAATCGGATGAAACAATCTTTCTAGGATATTCAGTATCAAAGGCCTTCAAAGTTTATAATCTCAGAACTCATATTGTTATGGAATCAATTCATGTTGCATTTGATGACAAGAAGTTTGGAATTCTACAAACTGATGAAAGCCATGACAATTTGGAATTTGAAAATCTTAAAGATTCTGAGATACTCTCCAGTGATGATGAAGTTTCTCCAAAAGAAATTTCTAGTGCTTCTCAAAGGGATGCTCATGTTGAGGGGGAGCAATTTAATCAAGGAGAACACAGGACTAGTCAGGAGCAGACTAGTCATTCAGAGTCTACTCCCTCAGGAACTGATCCTTCAGAGACTAATGAAGGAAGATCAGGAACTAGCAGCAGTATGGAGTCTACTGATTCTAATGATCAAGGGGAGCTTTTGAAAGAAATGAACACTCTTCTACCAGAGATACCACTAACTTAGGGGGAGAGTCTAGCATGAGCAATCTACCACCTGTTAGAAAATGGACAAGGGATCATACTAAAGATTTGATAATTGGTGATCCAAATAGTGGTGTTCGAACTAGAAGATCAGTTCAAAATGAATGCTTGTACAGTTTTTTTCTCTCAAAGAATGAACCTAAGAAGGTTGAAGACGCCTTACAGGATCCTGATTGGGTAATTGCAATGCAGGAAGAATTAAATGAGTTTGAGAGGAACAAAGTCTGGAAACTGGTACCAAGACCTAAAGATAGATCTATTGTTGGTGCAAAATGGGTTTTCAGAAACAATCTAGATGAATCTGGTATGATTGTGAGAAACAAATCAAGATTGGTGTCCAAGGGATACTCTCAGGAGGAAGGAATTGACTATGATGAAACCTTTCCCCCTGTAGTAAGATTGGAAGCAATCAGGATGTTTCTTGTATTTACAGCTCATTCAAAATTCAAGATATACCAGATGGATGTAAAGAGTGCTTTTCTAAATGGCAAGCTTGATGAGGAAGTGTATGTGGAGCAACCACCTGGTTTTGTTGATCCAAAGTTTCCAAATCATGTCTACAAACTTGACAAGGCACTCTATGGACTAAAGTAGGCACCAAGAGCATGGTATGAGACTTTGTCTAAATTTCTTTTTGAAAATGGCTTCACAAGAGGTACAAGTGACAAAACTCTATTCTTTAGAAAGATTAAAGGTGAATTGCTTTTAGTTCAATTTTATGTTGATGACATCATATTTGGTTCTTCTAATGAAAAGTTGTGTGCTAAGTTTAGCAAGCTAATGCAGTCTAAGTATCAGATGAGCATGATGGGTGAGTTAAATTTCTTTTTAGGTTTGCAAGTCAAACAAACTGAGACTGGTATTTTCATTAATCTATAAAAGTATATCAAAGACCTTTTAAAAAGGTTTGACTTTCAAGATTGTGCAGTTGCAAAAACACCCATGGCAACAACCACTAAACTAGACTCTGATCCTAAGGGAAAGAGTGTGGATAACACTAGTTATAGAGGCATGATAGGTTCACTGTTGTACTTAACTGCAAGTAGACCAGATATAATGTTTTCTACCTGTTTATGTGCTAGATTCCAAATTGATCCTAAGGAATCTCATTTAATTGCTGTGAAGAGAATTTTTAGATATCTCAAAGGAACTCCAAATCTTGGTTTGTGGTATCCTAGAGAATTTGATTTCTCCCTAATTGGCTATTCAGACTCTGATTATGCAGGGTGTAAAATAGACAGGAAAAGCACTACAGGTACATGTCAATTTTTGGGAAACAGATTGATTTCTTGGGCAAGCAAGAAGCAACAATCAGTTTCAACCTCGACTACAGAAGCTGAGTACATTGCAGTAGACAGTTGTTGTGCATAGCTCCTTTGGATAAGAAATCATGATGGATTATGGTATGACACTTAGTAATATTCCTATGTTTTGTGATAATACTAGTGCTATCAAAATTGTAGAAAATCCAATTCAACATTCAAGGACTAAGCACATTGATGTCAGGTATCATTTTATTAGAGAACATATAGAGAATGGTACTGTGGAACTTCATTTTGTTCCTATTGACAAACAGCTTGCAGATATTCTAACTAAACCACTTAATGAGGCTACATTCATTGGATTGGTTAGTGAGTTAGGAATGTTAAATTTCTAGATTTTTAACATCTGCATAAGTAGCAAGGTATGTGTTTTGTTGGATATTTTAGTGTAATTGGATTGACTAGTTGATCAATGTAATCGTAATGCTACATCGAACAAGTCGGGAGAATGTGGAGTGCATGCTCTATTCGAGTTCGTTATGATTTCAGTATTGTTGCTTATGAGACATGTCTATTGGCATCAAACACACCTGTTAGAATGAGGTGTGTCTGTTGGTAAAAGACACATCTTGAGATGTGTCTGTTGGTATTAGATATGACTGTTGGAAGAGATGTGTCTATTGGGAAAAGACACATCTTGAGATGTGTCTATTAGCAAAAGACACATCTGTTGACATCTATAAATAGGTGTGGCATTGATCATTTATATATATGTTCATTCTGAAATACACAGCAAAATACATTCTCTCTTATTGCAGAAGTTCTGACTTTATCCGATTGAATTATTTGGGTGAACCACAAATAACTTCAATCTGAAAGTGTTCACACGACTTCAGAAAAATCCAAGTAATAATAACCCAATTCCCCAACAAAGATTGAAGTTATCTATTTTCTGAAGATGGCAAACTCAGAATCTGCAAAAGACATGACAAGCAAGTTTGCAAAACTGGACAAGTTTGAGGGTCAGGACTTTAGAAGATGTCAAAAGAAGATGCATTTTCTATTGACGACACTGAAGGTTGTATATGTTTTGAGTACCCCCATTCCAGAAGTGGTTGAGGATGAAACCGCTGAACAAACAAGGAAGCGTTGCAAATGGGAAAACACTGATTACATCTGCCGCGGTCACATCTTAAACGGTATGTCTGATTCCCTTTTCGATGTATATCAAAATGTTGAGTCAGCAAAAGAATTGTGGGATTCTCTTGAATCCAAATACATGGCAGAAGATGCTTCTAGTAAGAAGTTTCATGTTAGTAATTTTATGAATTACAAAATGGTCGATTCTAGACCTGTGATGGAACAATACAATGAATTGTTAAGGATTCTGGGACAGTTTGCCCAACACAATCTGAAGATGGATGAATCTATCTCAGTTTCTGGTGTTATAGACAAACTACCACCATCATGGAAGGATTTTAAACACTCCTTGAAACATAATAAAGATGATATGACTCTGGTTCAACTTGGAAGTCACTTCAGAATTGAAGAGGCTTTGAGGACTCAAGAAATTGAGAATAATCCTAAGGGCAAGAACCAAGTCGGTAACTCTTCTGTGAATATGGTTGAAGATGGTGGATCTTCTAAGAATTCTAAGTATGGCAAGGGTGATAAACGAAAGTTTAAAGGAAACAACAACAATTCTTCCAACAAAAGGCCTAAGATGGCATGTTGGAAGTGTGGCAAACCTGGACATTTCAAGAAGGATTGTCGGGTTGGTAAAGGCAAGCAAGAAAAGCAAAATGCTGGTCCAAGTGGATCCAAGGATCCTGAAAAGCAACAAGGTCAGATTTTAATACAAAATTATAATTCTGGTCAGAATTATGTATCACTAATATCTGAGGCATTTTATGTGCAGGATGACAATGTTGCTTGGTGGATTGATTCAGGAGCAACGAGTCATGTATGCAAAGATCTTCGTTGGTTCATAGACTTTCAACCAATCGAAGATGGATCTATCTTAAAGATGGGAAATGTTGCAAATGAACCGATCAAAGGACTAGGAAATGTCAAGATAGTTTTTACTTCTGGCAAATGTATATTGTTAAATAAAGTGTTGTATGTTCCTGGGATTCGTAAGAATCTCTTGTCTGGTGTTGTATTGAACAACTGTGGATATAAACAAGTTTATGAAAGTGACAAATATATATTGTCAAAACATGGCTCTTTTGTTGGCTTTGGCTATTTGTGTAATGGTATGTTTATGTTGAATGTAAATGCTCCATTTAATGACGATTCTGCTTGCATGGCTTCTACTAGCGCTAGCAATAATTTGAACAAACCAGAATTATGGCATGCTAGACTAGGACATGTACATTACAAAAGAATAAAGGATATGTCTAAAATGAGTCTGATACCTGCTATTGATTTAGACAATGAAAAATGCAAAACATGCATGTTGACAAAGATAACTAGAATGCCCTTTAAATAGGTTAATAGGGTGTCTGATATTTTAGAATTAATACATAGTGATTTGTGTGATTTCCATTCTACACCATCATTAGGAAATAAAAAGTATGTAATTACTTTTATTGATGATGCTACTAGATATTGCTATGTATATTTATTGCATGCTAAGGATGAAGCTCTTGACTTCTTTAAAATTTATAAAGAAGAAGTAGAGCTACATCAGAGTACCATGATTAAAAATCTACGTACTGATAGAGGAGGTGAGTATTATGATCCGGTTTATTTTCAATCTACTCGTATAATACATCAAACCACGGCTCCTTATACACCACAGCAAAATGGTGTGGCAGAGCAAAAGAATAGGACTTTGAAAGAAATGGTTAATTCCTTGTTATCCTACTCGGGTTTGAGTGAGGGATTTTGGGGTGAGGCTATGTTGACAGCCTGTCATTTATTGAATCGAATTCCTAGTAAGAGGAATAAGATTACGCCTTATGAACTTTGGTATAAAGAGTCACCAAAATTAAGTTTTCTGAGAGTTTGGGGATGTAGAGCAGTTGTAAGACTCACTGAACCCAAAAGAAGAAACTTGGGTGAACGAGGTATAGATTGCATATTTGTTGGTTATGCTGAGCATTCCATAGCATATAGATTCTATGTGTTAGAATCTAATGACTATGTATCTGTGAACTCGATTATCGAGTCAAGCGATGTTATTTTTGATGAAAACAGATTTACATCTATACCTAGACCAAGGGACATGCTTTAGAATTCTTCTAGTAGGAACTCAGTTTCTATTGAAGATGTGAATGTGTCAAGTAAGAACATTTGAGAATGTAAATTTATGTGTATATTATCTTCATGTATTCACTATGAATAACGAAGGTTCAATCCATGGTGACACCTTGGTATTCGAATATTTGGAATGTGTAATATACTAATGTGAAATTCAATCGTCACGATATTTCATTTATGCATAAGTTTGTTGTTTGTTGTGATTTTGTTTAGTTAATCATAGATTACGCTAAAATGGGGGAGGATTGTTGGATATTTTAGTGTAATTGGATTGACTAGTTGATCAATGTAATCGTAATGCTACATCGAACAAGTCGGGAGAATGCAAAGTGCATGCTCTGTTCGAGTTCGTTGTGATTTCAGTATTGTTGCTTATGAGACATGTCTATTGGCATCAATCACACCTGTTAGAATGAGGTGTGTCTGTTGGTAAAAGGCACATCTTGAGATGTGTCTGTTGGTATTAGATATGACTGTTGGAAGAGATGTGTCTATTGGGAAAAGACACATCTTGAGATGTGTCTATTGGCAAAAAACACATCTGTAGACATCTATAAATAGGTGTGGCATTGATCATTTTCTATATAGGTTCATTCTGAAATACACAGCAAAATACATTCTCTCTTCTTGCAGAATTTCTGACTTTATCCGATTGAATTATTTGGGTGAACCACAAATAACTTCAATCTAAAAGTGTTCACACAACTTCAGAAAAATCCAAGTAATAATAACCCAATTCCCCAACATGTTTCCGCTTATAGACTTGATATTTTTGTCAGGATCTATATTTTACTTTGATAAATTACAGTATGATAAACTTGTTAATAAACATCAGGATCAGGAATACTATCAGGATGCTGATGTCATCAAGATTTTAGTGTCAGTATCAGGATTATGAAAATTGTTTAGTCGATGACTTTGTGTTTCAAATCCTGAAGTTCAATTTATGCAGTGGTCTAATTCTGAGTTTTGTTAAGTCTATTCTAGGAAGGTTTAACACATGCATACTGATAATTTATACATCATTCATATCAGTCAAATAAATAGACAATAGACAAGTAGATAACAAGAAAACTTGTATTTTCATTAATCAAAAGCATTACATACATGAAAATGAAATACAAACATCTTTTTGTCTAACTTTTACTGAAAATTCTATTCTTGTCTAATGTTATTAGATTTTGCTTCTTTCATGCATCTAAGATACAGGACAAGGAGCATCTCAAGAAATCCATTAGGGATTTGCAAAGTCCCATCTGCTCTTAGATTTCTTCTCAGGATGACTTGAATGAGAGCAGCTGGTACAATCCCATGTTTATTGTGAACTGATGGGTAAATGAATAGCATCTCCATCAAGATCAACCCCAGACTCTTCACCAAATTCTTCATCCTTAAGGTGTGAAGAGATTAGAGGAGGATTTTGTTCAACTGGTAGATGTTTTAGAGGAGAATTTTGGACATCATTTGGGTTAATATCAACTATATCTAACTTGATGAGAAAAGTCATCTCTTCTAAGAGACAGTTCACTTGCTCCTGATCGTCGAGAGCATAAAACTTCTCAGAGATAATGAACCGAAAGTTAGGGTTCATATGATTGTTTGGGTTGAAAGCCATTTGGAAAGGAGTTGTTTACAGAGAAAAGACTGAAAGGTTTTTGGAATGAAGAATTGCATAAGACGTCAGTTGGTTTTATAGAAAGACTTGAGAAGCTGAACAGTCATTTGGAGGTTATCAATGCAGTCAGTCATTATTATTGCGCGTGACAGTATTTCTTGTATTTTCAAGAAATGTTAAAAGTATCTAACCAATTGATTTTGTTCAGATTATTGTTTATTTCTTTTACAGATAAAATAAAATGCCACGTGGAAACTCCTTTAGTATCTGGAATCAGGATGATATTGGTCAGAAATTCAAATGTGTTCACATCAGGATTTGTGATTATTAATATTTAGAAATCACATTAAAATTTGTGATCATCTTGGTGGGAAGATCACATCAGTAAAGGAAGCTGATCGGTATTGATTTTTATCTTGATTATACCCTGATTTATTTTATTGAAATCAATTTTGGATTTTATTTTCCAAAAATCATGGGTAACTGCATTTTTCAGGGACTGACACCTATCAACCTACGTGTTAACGTGGGATAGTGGGTCTGAAGAATTTTTTAAATATAATTGTTTTGAAACTTTAATTGTTTATTGCTTTCTCTTAATTCATATTTTCTTAAGCGAAAAACACTTTCGAGTTCTCAAATCACTAATCAATTTCAAAGATTTCTCAAGTTCTTTTCAGATCAAAATGGCAACTCAAAGAAGATTACCCAAATCAGTAGTTTTCAAGTTTTGTGACTTTGATTTTATGATGAACGATCATGTTGCAGCTATCACCAACAAGGAAGGGGAGTCAACAGATTTTCACCTAATCATGGACTTTATGGCGAAAGGACCATTAAGTTATGCCTTGACAGTATTTCCACAGATTAATCAAGAAGCTGTTTCACAAGCCTGGGAGAATGCTGAGGTAATTGATTCTACTCAGAGTCAATCAGGTAAGATTGTTCTACACTTAGGACAAGACTCATTTGATATTACTGAATCTGTTGTTAATTCAGTACTTCACTTACCTGTTAGTATGAATTTTGAGAATGTACCATCTGATGATAATGTTAGAACTATGTTATCTGAGTTGGGTTATAATGGACCTCTAGATAACATGAGCCAGTTAAATAGATCCTTTCCTAGGAAAGAATGGTCTTTCTTCTTTGACCAACTTGCTAAATGCTTTACTGGTAAATGTAGTTCTTTTCAACAAATTACTGCTGTTACTTCTCACATTGCATATTGTTTGCTTTATAGCAGAGTAATTAATATTGGTAACATTATCTTAAGTCAGATGTGTATCAAACTTGGGTCAAGAGATCAAGATAGGAAAATGGTTTATTATCACAGATTCATGAAATTGTTTATTAACCATTTCATTCCTGATGTTGAAACTAGATTTGGTAGAGAACATTGTGTTTCTTCTTATGTACAGCAAAAGAGAATTTTCTCTGACATTACAAAGAAGGACAGTGAAAAGAATCTAGATGAAATACCTGCAATACACTATCCACAACATGTACAAGTACTTCTAAAAACTCATCTTCCTACTATCTATAATTCTTCTTTCTTTGGTGGTGAAATGACTCAGGAATCTCATTTGGAGGAGAACCCCCCTGTGTCTACCCAAGTAACCCAAAACATTATAGTCTCTGAAACAATTCTAGAACCAAATTTTGATCCACAGCCTATTGCTTCAAAGAAACCAACCTCTGGTGTTTCTCAAAAGACATCAGTTGTAAGGAAGAAAAGATTTGTTGTTTCAAGTAGTAGTTCTAGTGAAGATGATGATAATATGTCTCTTGCTGAGAGAGCAGAATTGAAGGCTGCAATTCAACTTTCTAAGATAGGACAAAGAGATGAAGCACCTAGTTACAGCCAGGCTGCAGTCTCCCAAAAGACTGTAGTACTTAAAAAGGGAAAATAGTTACTGGATACTATCACTACGCCATAGATTGCTTATTGCAACCCCAAACTATGTTACCATAGACCCCTGTTTGAAGTTTACATAGGCCAAAATAGGGTTATGGTGACACTTCAGCCGTGTTAGGTTCTCAGCAGTAACTATAGATATATAAGGTAACATCAAAACACAGCCTAAGGTAACATAGCAAATGTGGTTACTAAAGACCTCTATAACAACATCTTAAACACTCTACAGCAACATAGTTTGTGTGTTACAATAGAGGATATAATTTTGAACATGGACAACTGTGGGGCCCACATCTAGGTGGGGTCCACAATCTATTGTAACACCCTCTTTTACCAATTGTAACACATTGAGTGTTACATAATTAAAATCATTTATAACTAATTTTAATAACAAAAAAAAATTATGACATTTAAATATTCAAGAACCAAATTAATTACATTTCAATAACATCATCCAACATCATTTCAATAACATCATCTAGTACAAAACCAACCAAATCATCCAAAAATATCTACCAACACTAGCTAATGAACAAAACTTCAAAACGTACGAGTACTAGATCTAATAACATGTAGCTAGCACAGCTACATGTTTGTCCTCCTTTACTCTTCGCATCCTGGCCATCTACGTGCATTATACTAGGATCTCCCGAGTAAGAAACAAACAAATCATTTAAATCTGAAGAGATCACATACTGCACTATCAAATGTGTATGTGTACCTGATAGGCCTTCTGTAAAGCAGAATGAGTTTAATTTGAACAATACACCATAAGCTTTCCAAGGGCATCTTTTCCAGTTCTTCTTAAAATTTTGTCTCGGGCAGCCAGAGGTACATATACAAAACTGCACAGACATGTAAAATACTTAAATCATAATAGTAACCAGCAACGTACATAGTTAATGTCAAATCCCACAATGATAGACTAATTATTGTATCAATTTTTAGATATCTAGTAGTAGTCTAGTAACCCAATAAATAAAACAAAAAGCTAATTACCAAATAATAACCACATTACAATTCTCGAATTCTATTACAATGTTCTCCAGAATTTTTAAAAAGAAAACACAAAAATCCAATGTTAGTTAGGATACGAAAGAAGGGTATGGACCTGAAATAGGATCTTTTTAAGGTGGGTGTTGATGGTACGAGCAATAACAGCGGAGATGGGTTGTTGGAGCAATGTAATAATTAAGGATTCTTCTTGTTCTTATAAAGACATATCTCATCAACTTGTAATTTTTGAACTTAGCAGCATAAAAAAACATAACAATTTTTATATATGGGAAAAATAGTGATAACACTTGGTAACACTGGTTTGAACAAAGCAAGTATAACTCTGTTATTACATTGCATAGAGCATTTCATGGATCAAAAGTTTACTAAAACATCAGTTACAAATTGTAGTTGATTTATGCATCAAGGCCGGATGTAGAGTTCAAGCGCCAACCATCAAAACATGACTGCTAATCTATAGCCCCAAGAAAATCTATTTGGATATAAAACAAGGGGAAAAAGTAATCAAGAAGAATAAAATTAGGAAGTAAAGAACATTGTGATTAAGTGGTAATAAAATACACAAGTAGTAATTGGCTATTAAACAGCTATCATTTCAGCCTGTCTAGTACTTTACCTACTTTTCTGATGCATTATTTAAGAAAAAAAAACTTTTCTCCTTTCCGAGGTTGACAAAACCTGCTCAGGTATCCACTGCCAAGGTGAAACTTACCTCTAAAAGCTACAAGGAATATGGTTTCGAGGTGTCTAATTTGAAGTGACCAAACTAAAAATTATAGATAGGTAAAACAGCTGCAGCAGATTGCTTGTACAAAAAAATAGTAAAAGTGCATTCATTAATCCATGTGTAAACTTTACCTGAGAAACTACAAAATCCACAGAATTGGCAATATATGGTTCATGAGACCCCTTTGGGATTCCTGTCAAGACATATCGCTTCAGCAAAAAAAAAATGGTCCAACCAACACTGCAACAAAATAATTCTTTGAATACCAATTCCTTTCAGGTAAAAGAACAGCAAATGCAAATGAAGAATTTATGTAGTGATATTTGTTATTCCCAGATTACACACTTGTATAATTGTAGAAGGGGGGGGGGGTTGAATACAATTCTTGATAGTTATAAAATTTCTGATGAAAGCCACAGAAATCTATAAAGAAATAATTGCTGAATAGAAATAGTTCACAACCACATAAAAAATCAGGTGGTTGAATGTACCACCTGAGACTTTTATTCGAAGAAAACCCTGTGATACAAATGTACACAGCTTCTGTGTTTACAACTCTTTGCTTCTAGAGATATTCAAGAAACCCTAAGCAAAAATGTATGTTTTTCTTACAATCTAAAGAGTTGCTACACTTGGTTATATATTCCAAGTTTACAAGTGCTACAGGAATAAGATAATATTAATCTAATTCAAGTTGACTTGCTACTCCACTCCAAATCCACATGTAGCCGAAAGGTTGTCCTTGTGAACAGATATGTCCCCTGCACCTTTCTTGTATGTACTGTGTAAATGGAATGCTTCTTTCTTCTGTGTTTCCAAAGTATGGCTGCCATATTGCTTTTTATACCTACTATCAACCCATGTGATCTGTCAGTCAAACCTGTCCTTATCAACTGCTAATTCCTAGCATAGGATAAAGTGACAATGATTATCCGTTGATGTTGTGCCTACTTATCCGTTGATGGTAGTTTGAGCTGTATCCGTTGATCGAGTAGATTTGAGTTGTATCCGTTGATAGAGCCCTGTTCTCATCCGTTGATACATTTTCACTTAGACAGAATTACATAGCATAGCTTATTTACAATAGGCTACCCTATTCTGCCTATCCATTGATGGTCAACATGACTCTGAATAAAGACACTATCAACTGATAAATAGAGATATTGCAGTATGCTACAAAACCTCATCCGTTGATGAGCTACCTGTCAACGAATAGAGTTATAAGGTCTTATCCGTTGACAGTTACAAAACTTGACTTATACAATTTTGCTTGAATGTTAAGTTATCATCAACTACAACATATTCCTAACAATCTCCCCCAATTTATACTTGATGGCAATAAAGCATAAATTCAGAACCTTGATGATAACAAAACATTCCTAACGATATATACACACTACAGTATGCAAACATTGTATTAAGCTACAAAAATTAAAAACAGAAAGCTTTAAGAAACTTATCAGAGATGTGCTCCTTTAGATTGAGCAGATTAATGAGGTTTCCTCTCTCTGGTTGGCTGCACCCTTGACTTTCCTTCCTTGGCAGAGTTGGACTCAATTTGCACTTGAAGTTGCCTATAGAAGGTATCTTCTTCAACAACCTTTGGATTTAGCTTTAGTTGTAACCATCTCAGGTAGTCAGAACTAGCCTTTGACAGTTGGTCTTCTAACCTGAAGAATCTCCTAGTGCCCTCATCATCCCTGAACTCCATCATCCAAAAGGGTTGAATGTGGATTTTCTGTCCATTATAAGGGATCTTCATTTTCTTTGGTAGACTTGAGGGTGAGTTCCATTCTCTCCTTATTTCTTCTATTCTGCTAATTATCTCCCTTCTGGCTATCTCAGAGAACCCTGTGTGTCTCTTGAATGCTGAGAACACTCTGGTTAGTGTATGATAATTCTCTCCAAGAACCTTCTTTAGTGGCCATGTCCTCTGACTTCCTCCCTTGTAGACAAACACTAATCTCTCAGGTTGATTCTTGTACTTGTCAATTCCTCTTACTTCTGACAGTTCATCCAAATATAGATTCATGTCAGAGTATTCTTCAATTTCTGCCTGATAGATAAAGTCTTCTTTGTTTTCCAAGATTGGTTGTTTGACAATGGCAGGTACCCTAGCAACTTGAACTGGTCCCTTTGAAAGTTGCTTCTTTGGAGCCCTTTGCTTCTGTTTTGGATTTAGCAAGAATGAAGGAACTTCAATTGAATCAAAATTCACTGGTTCCTCTTTAGGCCTTATGGGGTCACCATGAAAGTTTACAGTTGGGTCGATTACTGTTGCAGACATAGGTACTGGTGAACCAATTGTTTCTTTTTCTGGAGGGGGTTCTGGAGAAAGAACCCTCTTGGTTTTAGCTTTCCTTCTTCTAGGTTTGATTTTGGGAACTTCCTCAGGTTCCTTCATTTCAACCTCTACCTCATCCATTAACTCTTGAGCTAGCCTGGCTTGCTTCTCTTCTGAGTTTTCATGTTGATTTTCTGTACTTGGATGGGCTTCCCTTTGGATTCTGGAGACTTCTTCTCTTTTAGCTTCCACAAATCTAGGATGACTGTTGGATATATTTAATACTTTTCCATTCCTCATGATTACAGCCATCCAATCTCTTACACTCTTATTTGTCTAAACTTTGAACTCTATAATTGTTTTTCCCATTAGCTTTTCTTCATCATTCTTGGGAAATGGGTAGTCCAATTGAAGCTTGTTCTTCCCATTTTCCTTTGGTGGTGAGTAGGCTCTGGTTTTGATAGCTGGTTCAAATTCTTTGACAAATGATGGCTCAGCATCATAGAATGTAGGAGCCACAACCCTTGGAGTGAGCACCTTCATGATTGTGGTTGATATTGTTGGAGCAGAAGATTGAGCATTAAGGAACAGAGATGATGCAATTGATTCATTGATCATCCTCTCTGTCCTTAGAATTCTTTCATTAGCCTCCTTGTTTATCTTTTCCAAAGCTTCTATCCTGGCTTGCCTTTCACCATCTGAGATGTCTTCTAAGTTTTGAATCTCAGGCAAAGCCACTTGTTTCTTCACAGGGGAAGCCTTTATCTCAAACTCTGTTGGATTGACCACTACAATTGGCTGTTGCTCCCCCTCAATCTGTGCTATCTCACTACTGGTAGTTTGAAATTGGCCAGTAGATGTTGCAGCCTCTTCTGTGCTTGTTCCCATTTTCTCCCCCTTTTTGTTAGCATCAAGGGTTGGGGTTGAAGCTGCAAGTAGCATTTCCAGTAGTTGAGTTTGTTTTGTTTGATTGGCAATGATGGTGTGCAATTGAGATTCCATACTATCCACCCTTGAGGAAAGAAGCTGAACAGACTTAGCCAGGCTATCTTCTTTGAGAAGTTTGCTAGAAAGCACCTTCTGAGTGGTAGTAGGAGCTAGTGCCTCAATCCTGGCATCTAGTGCTATTTTCATCTCTCTAATTGCAGACTGGACCTCCTCTTGCTGTGTTCTTTGAATAACAGATTGCATCTTTTGTAATTTCAGGGAGGCCATTACTTGCTCAAGAACAGTCTTTCTCTGTGGTTCTGCAGTTTGGTGCTCAGCCTTAGCAGATTGGTATTGCTTCATGATTTCCACATTGAGATGCCCAAGTTCAGTGGCATTGGAAAACATCCATCCTGGAGTTTCATCTTCATTTATGTCTTCACCATCTGAACTTTGACTGTCATCACTGCCAAACTCTTCACTTCCAGCATTTGGAGACAGGGTTTGTAAAGCTTCTTTTGCTCTTTGAAGAGATTCTGAGGTGTGCACTAGGTGCATTGCCTCCTCTGCCTCCACATTGCCCTGTTGTGCCATGACTTGATAGGAAGAAACAGGATGAGTAAAGGTTTCAGGATCCAAAGAGATGGAGTCAATAACTGACTGATATTCTTGTCTAAATTCCATCTCTTTGGAAGCTTCATTAACCTCCATTAACTCACTTGCAATGGCTGATTCTTCCTGCCTTATTTCTCCTGTAGTCCCTTCTCTCCTCTCATCTCTCTTTTCTTGCATCAGGGGCTCCCCCTGGCTCACACCTCTCACACCCTCACCTTCACCTACTAAGGTGGAACTCTCTAGCTCTCCTTTTGCCTGACCGGAAGAAATGGTCAGCCTCTCATTGATTTTCTCTCCTTTTGCCTGCTCACAAGGCAGCCTCTCACTCCCTTCCCTCATTCCTAAAAGTGTTTCAATTACTACAAACTCCTCCACAGTTGACATAGGAATGTCACATTTTGCAGTGGTAGAGAGAGTTGTCAACGGATAAGGTGTATCCGTTGATGTAGTAGTTATTGCTGTCAACGGATAGTTAGTTGAAGACATATCCGTTGATGGAGAAACACTTGTCAACGGATGAAGGATATCCGTTGATGAAGGTAAACGAGTATCCGTTGAAGTGAAAACCAACACTGAATCTGTGGTGATTGATTTTAAGGAAGAGGCCACAGATAGTGTTGTGAATTCAGGAATGGAAGATTGATGGCCCAACAAATCATCTAAAAGAGGATGACCACCAATTGTTGAGTGGGGCTTCTCCATGAATTTTAAAGATGGAGAATCAGGAATTGATGTAGATATCATATCCACATCCAGAGATGGAGTTGGTGATGGTGGATCAAAATGTGTATCGATTTGAAGGTTAAGATCAAGGGGCTGTGACTCCACATTTATTGAAGTCACATCAAACTGAATTTGAGAAGGTACAGTTTGCTGTACAGTGTGTGCACCCTGTGATTCCCCAATGGTTTTGGATTTTACCCTTCTACCATAGGTTTTTGAGTGAGAGCTATCTGTGTCCCTTGCCCTTTTGTGCTGTGTTCCTGAAATGGAACTTAAATTAGTAGTCATACCCTGTTGAGAGGATGTAACTAGAATTTGGCTTGTAGGTTCATTAACAGTCTTTTGAGAGACTGAAATGTTGGTTGTACTTGCCTTACCTTCCTTATCCTTAGGGCTTCTTTGATGTTCACCCTGTCCCTCACCACTCACTACCACCTTCACACTCCCCTCAAGAGCTTTGGTAGTTTTTGCAACAGATGCCTTTTGAGAGACACCTGAGGTTTGTCTTTTAGATTGTGGTTTAGGAACTTTGGATTTGGTCACTTTGGTAGGAGCCTGTTTGGTCACAGTCACAGACTCCATTGTGACACTAGAAGGCAAAGAAATTTGGGGGTTGGAGATAGGAATTTCAGGGTTGGAAACAGTTACCTGAACAATTGGTAGATATACCAATTGTACTTCTGCATTTAGGTTCATTCGAATCAAATCACTTAAGACTCTCTTCTCCTGAACAAAACAATTGAACTTGCTATCCGGGTTAGCAATGGATAGCTCATTCTCAGATACATGCAGTGCTAGGAGCATTAAAAATCTAGCAAAATAAACATTCTTGCTCCTAGTTTCCTTTTTACCTAATTTAGCTGCTATCTCATACATGACTAGTGTGCCAAAATTATAGAATTTATCAGTTAAAAGCATACATAGCATAACTAGCATGGAGTTGGTAACAGCATCAAAGTTACTAATCTTGCCAGAAAAAGTTTTAATGAAGGCATCACAAAGATAACTCCATTCCTTAACCATACCTTTCCTAGCAATTTTCCCTAAGTTCTCAGTACTAAGGGTATAATTTATGGAATTAAGCATGGTAACAATTTCAGCATTACTGGGTTCCTTCAGACAGTTATTCTCAGGCAATTTTAAACAAGCAGTTAACACATCAGAATTAACTACATAATTTTTACCCTTTAAAGAAAAAGCAAGTGTACCGTCTGTGCCATTGTACTCAGCAGATGCCCACATCTCTTCGATAACCTCATGGATTAGAGGAGTGGTGGCAGTCATAGCATATGACAGTTTGCATTTCTTCACGAAATTCATCATGGTGTGATATGCTTCTGGAGCGTTCACAGTATCAACAAAGGCCGCGAAATTGTTCTTCTCATAGGTAAACCCGGTGGAAGACATCATCTTAACAATAGGCGCCATTGGAGTGTTTGAGCTTTTGTTGCAGAGAGAGATTTAGTGAAGAAGATGCAGTTAACTAATGAGACTCTTGAAAATGAATAAAGGTGAAATGTGAGGATACAAAACAGCCTTTTATATTTTCCAAGAATTAAAAATGAAATAATTAAGAGTAATTACCCCATTGGTCAAAAGTAACTGTCAGACAATAAATGAAAAGAAAAGAAGTACAGTCGTGACTAATTATACACGTTTATCAACGGCTATATAAAAAGAATATGTATATCAACGGATAAAGATTGGACGGTTGAGAAAATAGTTTATCCATCGATGACGTGGACAACCTGTTATCCGTTGACATACGAAAATCTAGTAATGTGTTTACACTACCAACGGATAAAAGGATATCCGTTGATAAGCAAATTTTGCCTTAGACAAAATTTCTGCTAAGAGTTATTCTGAGAGTTTTTAATTCTCAAGTAAATCAAAACACATTTCTAGCTGCAATACAGTATTATTAGATACCACTAGGAATTATGAAAAATTAAGCATACCTAGTTCACCTACCAACCTTGTGAATGAAGATTCATCAAGAGGCTTGGTGAAGATATCTGCAAGCTGCATTTCACTTGGCACAAAGTGCATTTCTACTGTACCATTCATCACATGCTCTCTGATGAAATGGTATTTGATGTCAATATGCTTGGTTCTCGAGTGTTGCACTGGATTTTCTGTGATGGCAATAGCACTAGTGTTGTCACAGAAAATTGGAATCTTCTCAACTTTTAGACCATAGTCAATAAGTTGATTCCTCATCCAAAGAATCTGTGCACAACAACTTCCAGCTGCAATGTACTCAGCTTCGGCTGTAGAAGTGGAGACTGAGTTCTGTTTCTTACTGAACCATGACACAAGCCTATTCCCTAGAAACTGACAGGAGCCTGTAGTACTTTTCCTATCAATTCTGCAACCTGCATAGTCTGCATCTGAATAGCCAATTAGATCAAAGCCAGAATCTCTTGGGTACCAAATGCCAAGGTTTGGTGTTCCCTTGAGATACCTGAAAATTCTCTTAATAGCAATCAAGTGAGACTCTCTAGGGTCAGCTTGAAATCTAGCACAAAGACATGTGGAAAACATTATATCAGGTCTACTAGCTGTTAGATATAGAAGTGAGCCTACCATGCCTCTATAGCTTGAGATGTCCACAGATTTTTCCTTAGTATTCAACTCAAGCTTAGTTGCAGTGGCCATAGGTGTTTTTGCAGAGGCACAATCCATTAAGTCAAATTTCTTTAAGAGATCATAAATATATTTTGTTTGACTTATGAAAATTCCCTCATTAACTTGCTTTACTTGTAAGCCAAGAAAGTAAGTTAATTCACCCATCATGCTCATTTCATACCTACTTTGCATAAGTTTGGCAAACCTTTTACAAAGCTTCTCATCTGTAGACCCAAAAATAATATCATCTACATAGATTTGAACAAGTATTGAAGAACCATTGACATTTCTATGAAATAAAGTTTTATCTACTGTACCTCTAGTGAAGTGATTCTCCAAAAGAAATTGAGATAAAGTGTCATACCAGGCTCTTGGTGCTTGCTTCAAACCATAAAGTGCTTTCAAGAGAAGATATACATAATCTGGAAATTCTGGATCTTCAAAGCCAGGAGGTTGATGGACATATACCTCTTCTTCCAGTTCCCCATTTAGAAAGGCACTTTTAACATCCATCTGATAGACTTTGAAGTTGGCATGTGCTGCATAGGCTAGGAAAATTCTGATGGCCTCAAGTCTTGCCACTGGTGCAAAAGTTTCATCAAAATCTATTCCTTCTTCTTGAGAATAGCCCTTTGCCACTAATCTAGCTTTATTCCCCACAATTATGCCATTTTCATCAGTCTTATTCTTGAGAACCCATTTGGTACCTATGATACCTCTATCATCAGGTTTGGGCACAAGCTTCCATACTTTATTTCTCTCAAATTGGTTTAGCTCTTCTTGCATTGCTAAGACCCAATCTGGATCTAGAAGAGCATCCTCCACTTTCTTAGGTTCCTCTTGAGACAGGAAACTACTGTATAGGCATTCTTCTTGTGTGGCTCTCCTAGTTTGGACTCTTGAGTTTGAGTCACCAATGATTAACTCAAAAGGATGATCTCTGGTCCATTTTCTTGAAGGTGGAAGGTTTGATCTAGATGAGGTTGCTTCATCTACGTGAGTATGATATTGTTGATTGGATATTGAGTTTTGACTTTGAGAAACTCCCCCTGAGTTTGTTGTCCTTGAGGAATTATGAAGTTGACTGTCAACAGAAGCATCATTTTGTCTATCAACGGATGCTCCATTTTGCCTGTCGACGGATACATGAGAATGTCTGTCAACGGATGCATCTGATGATCTAGTATGATTGTCAACGGATGCTTCATTTCCAGTGTTAGCATCACTTCTAGTTGGACCAACAGCTCTAGGTGAATTTCCAAGGTCATGATCTTCATTTTCCTCATCATCATCAATGTACATTCTTCCTTCTACCTCATTTTCAAATCTCAACTTTTCATGGAAGCCTTCATCATTCAGACCTAGAATCTTCTGATCATCAAACACAACATGTACAGATTCCATGACAATGTTGGTTCTTAAATTGTAGACTCTATAGGCTTTCCCTGCTGCATACCCAACAAAGATAGCTTCATCTGCCTTTGCTTCAAATTTGCCCAAGTTATCTCCATGATTCCTTAGCACAAAACACTTACATCCAAAGACATGGAGAAAAGCTAATGTTGGTTTCTTGTTGGTGAATAAGTGGTAAGGAGTCATTCCTCTAGCTTGATTGATCAAGGAAATATTCTGAGTGAAGCAGGCAGTGCTGACAGCTTCAGCCCAGAAATATGTTGGCAATCTTGATTCACTTAACATTGTTCTAGCTGCTTCAATGAGAGTTCTGTTTTTCCTTTCAACAACCCCATTTTGTTGAGGTGTTCTAGCAGCAGAAAACTCATGGACAATTCCATTCTCTTCACAGAAAATATTCATTGTGGAATTTTTGAATTCAGTGCCATTGTCACTCCTGATTCTTTGTACTTTTACTTCAGAACCATTGTTTACTTGTCTGAGATGATTGATGATGATTTCACTTGCACAATCTTTGGAGTGCAGGAAGAAAGTCCATGTAAACTTAGAGAAATCATCCACAATCACCAGACATTATTTCTTCTTTGAGATGGACATGACATTTACTGGACCAAATAAGTCCATATGCAGCAATTGAAGGGGCTTAACAATAGATGACTCTGTCTTGCTCTTGAAGGATGATTTCTTTTGCTTCCCTAATTGGCAGGCATCACACAGTCCATCTTTGATGAACTCCAATTGAGGGATTCCTCTAGCAAGATCCTTTCTTACCAAATCATTCATTACTTTAAAATTCAAATGAGACAGCTTTTTATGCCATAGCCAACTCTCATCCTTGCTTGCTTTGCTGAAGAGACAAGTAATGGATTCTGAGCATACTGAGTTGAAGTCAGCTATGTAAACATTTCCTTTTCTAAAGCCTGTCAGAACCACATTGTTGTTTTTCTTGGTAGAAACAACACAGGCTTCTTTAGTGAACTTTACTTCATAGTCTTTGTCACAAATCTGACTGACACTCAGCAAATTGTGCTTCAAACCTTCAACTAAATCCACTTCTTCAATGATGACATTGTCCTTTGTAATCAAGCCATATCCCTTAGTATATCCTTTGCTGTCATCTCCAAAGGTAATCCTAGGGCCAGCTTCCTCCTTGAACTCTGTGAGCAGGGTTGAATCTCCTGTCATATGCCTAGAACATCCACTGTCTAGGTACCATAGATTCCTCTTATTTCCCTGCACACAATCCAAAATACAAATCAAGTTGATTTTGGTACCCAAGTTTCCTTGGGTCCTTTCTTGTTAGCCTTTGGTTTTACACTCTTGGCAATCTTCACTTTGGGTGTAGATGCTTGAGTGATAGGTTTAGACAGATGCTCATTTGCATAAATATTTGATGCATGCATTTGTGAAAAATTGGCATACATATTATCCATGCTGGGGATGCTCCATGACATTTGTGGCAAATTCACAGATTGAAAATAAGGATTAGGCACATATGGCATGTTCACATATGGATTTGAAAAACTAGCATTCTGATATAAACCAGGCATAACAGGCATTGCAGGCATACTTGGCATAGATTGAGGTACATGAACAGGAGTCCTTTTAACAGACTTGCAATTAGAAGATAGATGATTGACACTATTGCAATTACCACAAGTTTTCCTAGGAGCAAACTTGTTAGGAGAATAATTGTTTTTCTTGTTAATGCCTATCTTACCATTTCTGTTCTTTTTCTTTTTACCCTCAGTCTCTACCTTTTCATTAACTGACTTACCAACAGCCTTTTTGTTGGGTAAATCACCTGCCTTAGCCTTCTCACTTGATTTGGCTTGGCTACTTTCACCAGAAACAAAGTTCTTGGCTACTGGACCATACTGATTGTTCAGTCTCTTGAGTTCCTTCTTACTAACAGACTTTTTGTTTGTCGACGGATACCTCTCATCCGTTGATGGTTCATCTGTCAACGGATGATCACTATCTGTTGATTCACAAATAGTCTCTAGATCCTCAAGGCAAGGTTCTAGCTCCTTTTTCTTCTGAGTCCAGGTATCCCTTACAAATGATTCTATTCCCTGGACTTCTATTATGTTTTGAGAAATATTCCTACAACTTTGAAATTTAGCAATTATTCCTTTTTCTTTTTCAAGCTGGTTTCTTAAGATCAATTCTCTTTTTAACACAGCTTCAAGTTCATTTTTAGCATCATTGCAATCAACTCTCATTTTCTCAAATTCTAGAAATTGAACTTCTAGAACTGCATTTCTATCACTTAAGAACTGATTAGTTTCTTTAATCCTATTGTTCTCTTTAGTAAGTGATTTAAGAGTAACACTCAAGTGATATAGTTCAGTAGACATTTCATCTATAACACTATTACATTCCTCTTTGGTGAGCTCAGAGAGATTAGTAGAATATACCTGATTGCTAGCTGAACTTGCTTCCTGCTCAGAATCAGCCATTAATGCAAGGTTGACAAACTCAGCATCATCATCAGAATGATTTCCATCAGCAGCCCACTCATACTCTTGGGTCATGAATGCCTTTCCTTTCTGTCTGAGAAGATCAAAATATTTCTTCTTGTAGTCAATAGTTTCAGTTGACTTTCCCTTGTTCTCAGATCTAGGCTTCCTGCATTCACTTATCATGTGACCAGCAATACCACAATTGTAGCATTTAATTTTGGATTTATCCACATAATTGCTTGTAGAAAAATCCTTGTTAAATGGCTTGGCCACCCCAGAGTTTCTTCTGAATTTTAGCTTAGAGAATCTCCTAGATAGAAAGGCTAAATGCTCATCTATCTCATCCAATTCATCCTGCTGTAGGACATTCATTTCTTCAGACACTTTTTCCTTGCTTTTGCTCGATTCTGTTCTACCTTCACAAACCTCCCTGTTTGGTGTAGATTTAGCAGCTTCAGTCCTCTTTTCCTCCTTCTGCTCCAAGTTTGCAACAAGTGCAACTGACCCACTTTTCTTTTGGACCTTCTCAATTTCTTCATCCTGCTCCATTTCTAGTTCATATGTCTTTAAAGTTCCATAGAGTCTTTCAAGAGTAAATGACTTGTACTCTTGAGTGTTTCTTAGAGAAACAGTCATAGGCTTCCACTCTTTGGGCAGTGATCTCAGAAATTTGAGATTAGAATCTTTCACTTGGTAGATTCTTCCATACAGTTTCAAGCCATTCAGTAGCTTTTGAAATCTACTAAATGTATCATTCAATGTCTCTCCATTCTTGAAATGGAAGTGCTCATACTGTTGGATCAGTAGTTGCATCTTGTTTTCCCTTACCTGTTCTGTACCTTCACAAAGGGTTTGAACAATGTCCCATACTTCCTTGGCGGTAGTACAGTTGATAACATTGTCAACCATGTCTGTTTCTAAGCCATTAAACAGAATATTCATGGTCTTTTTGTCCTTGTGAACTTCTGCAATATCCTCAGCGCTCCATTCAGAAACAGGTTTTGGGATGTACGTGTCTGGTGCATCTGCAGCAAGACCAACTCTTGAAGCAGCCTTCATTGGAACATGAGGACCCTTCTCAATGCAATCTACAAAACCTACATCAATAGACATGAGATGTAGACGCATTTTTACTTTCCAGTGAAAGTAATTTTCCCTATCAAGAACCGGTATCTTCACTCCATAATCCTTCTTAGACATGTTGAAAGTGTGTTGATCTTTAAACTTCAAATATATTAGAAGCTTGCTCTGATACCAATTGTTATTCCCAGATTACACACTTGTATAATTGTAGAAGGGGGGGTTGAATACAATTCTTGATAGTTATAAAATTTCTGATAAAAGCCACAGAAATCTATAAAGAAATAATTGCTGAATAGAAATAGTTCACAACCACATAAAAAATCAGGTGGTTGAATGTACCACCTGAGACTTTTATTCGAAGAAAACCCTGTGATACAAATGTACACAGCTTCTGTGTTTACAACTCTTTGCTTCTAGAGATATTCAAGAAACCCTAAGCAAAAATGTATGTTTTTCTTACAATCTAAAGAGTTGCTACACTTGGTTATATATTCCAAGTTTACAAGTGCTACAGGAATAAGATAATATTAATCTAATTCAAGTTGACTTGCTACTCCACTCCAAATCCACATGTAGCCGAAAGGTTGTCCTTGTGAACAGATATGTCCCCTGCACCTTTCTTGTATGTACTGTGTAAATGGAATGCTTCTTTCTTCTGTGTTTCCAAAGTATGGCTGCCATATTGCTTTTTATACCTACTATCAACCCATGTGATCTGTCAGTCAAACCTGTCCTTATCAACTGCTAATTCCTAGCATAGGATAAAGTGACAATGATTATCCGTTGATGTTGTGCCTACTTATCCGTTGATGGTAGTTTGAGCTGTATCCTTTGATCGAGTAGATTTGAGTTGTATCCGTTGATAGAGCCCTGTTCTCATCCGTTGATACATTTTCACTTAGACAGAATTACATAGCATAGCTTATTTACAATTGGCTACCCTATTCTGCCTATCCATTGATGGTCAACATGACTCTGAATAAAGACACTATCAACAGATAAATAGAGATATTGCAGTATGCTACAAAACCTCATCCGTTGATGAGCTACCTGTCAACGAATAGAGTTATAAGGTCTTATCCGTTGACAGTTACAAAACTTGACTTATACAATTTTGCTTGAATGTTAAGTTATCATCAACTACAACATATTCCTAACAATATTAGTTCCCTATATCTAGGACTACTGTTAAACTTGTTAGCAACTATAAGAACTAAGAAGTGACCAATGGAAGCACCAGACCAACTCAGAGAGCCACCCACCAACAAACCTAGCAAGCATCAATTTGATGCTTGAACAACCCTTCCCCAAACAATCAAATAATGAAGCCATGTTCCATAATGAATTCTTTAATAGAAGTCTTGTAATATAAATATAAAAGTAAAAAAAAACTTGAAACTCGTACAAAATTTGCTTAAGCTAGTTCATCATACTAAGACTAAGAGACATAGTGCGGGAAAATCTGTAAGATTAATAAATATCAACTAATTAAGATTACTAAATTAGTCAACCAAACAACCAAGAAATAACATAAACAAAGGGGGAAGAACCTTATAAACCAGCCATAGTAGCCTTGTCTTTGAGCCTTTACCTTAATTTTGAAGCTCCAATTTGAAACCCTAATTACCTACAAAAGTTTAAAAAACCCTAATTAAAACATTTAAGCACAAAAATGAGAGGTAAACAAGAGACAAACTCCTATTTGCTCCGATATAACACGGTGTACTCCGATTTTGAGTCGATTTGCTCCTGTGTTGTGTTTTGGGGATGAGGGAGACGAGGGAGATGAGATTTGGGGGGAAATGAAATGAAGTGAGAAGTGAAAGTGAAATAGGACTTTTTCCCCAATTTTAATTTGTCGCTCTCTCTCATGTCGCTCTCTATTTTCATTTGCCGCTCAGAAAATTAAATGAAATTATTCTTTCGTATGGTGATAAAAAAAAAAATCTTTCGTACTTTTTTTGAAAAATATTATAAATTAATTTTAATTTCTTGAAATTAAAATATAATTGTTAGATCTATTACTTTCATAATTTTGTAATAATTCAAAATTTTTACAAAATTTAGTTTTCTTTATTAAATTTTTAATGAATTTAGTTAAAATTTAATAATGTTTGGATATTACTTTATTTTAAAAACTTTAATTTGAAATTTATAAACAAAATTTAATATTTATGAAAATTAAATATTTTAATTATTTGATGGAATATTATGTTTTAAAATGATTAATAAATAATTATTAAATCATTAATTTTAAATATAATAAAAATTTTGTTCATGAATACTCTATGGTAACACATCTCATGGTATTACCCACTGTAACACCTTTTATAACTATAGTAACATACTTCTACGGATTTGGTAACACCACAATCACAAGGTCGCGATAGCTCAAAATTTTCATACCTATGGTAACATCCATAGTGGTAACAACCATGCCAAAAGGTTGCAATAGGCCATCTATGGCGTAGTGTGTCTCTCAAAAGACTGTGTCTATTGAAAAAGGATCTCATCCCAAGATCACTTCTGTGTCTACACCTCTTACGTTTTCTCAAGATAAATCTGTTGCTCACTATAACAGGAGAACAAGGAGAAAGATTCATTTGTCACCTACACACACAGAGTCTAGTCCAACTAACATTATGCAGGTCTCTTCAAATGAAGCTACAATCAGGTCAGCAATTGACAATAAAGATCTTGATATTGATTTTTCATGGGAAACTACATTGACATACAGACTGGCTATGCAAGTTATTTCTATCCAATTTAAACTTTCCAGGCCTGTTCTAGATTTTCTGATTGAAAGAGTTCCAAGACTTTTATTTCCTGAAGAATATGGACTTTTACATCAAAGACTTGACTTAATGAAGATGCATTTCTATGTATCTATCAGAAAGGAGTTACATAAGTCATTTGGACTTTCAAAGCATGTTGCACTTCAATCACTTCACACATACTTGTTTCACAAGGATTTCATTGTTGAAGATGCTCCAGCTCAAGGTGAACAAAAGGAGGTAGTAGTTAGTGGAATGCAGTCAACAGGAGATACTATTGCACCAGTGGTGGATAGTAGGACAGATCAGATCACTACAGTCACTGCAACACAAGAACCATCTAGTCAGAGGTTGGATGACTCAGGAACTGTGATGGCTGATGCTGAAAGGTCTTCTGTGCTGACTGAAATTGCAAGTGAGAAACCCTCTGATATGGGAGGAATGACTTTGATTGATTTTCCTGAAGATCAAACAAATATTGCTCAGTCAGAGTCTATCCACCTTGAGGGTATGTCTCAGCAAACAACACTTAAAGATGGTAACACACAAACTATAGTGTCTAATGAAGTATTACTGAAGGCATTAGAGTTTAGTGTAGAACCTGAAAGTGGTATATTGGAGCCTGTAGTCTCTAGAAAGACAGTAGATGTTTGTGAGGGTTCAGAGTTTATAGCAGCTCACTCCATGGAGAAAACCTCAAGCCCCTTGCCAGATGAGGAACCCTCTCTCCATGTGAGTTCAGGTATAAAAACTTCTTCTAACCCCTATTTTTCTGTAGGTCATGAGAGCACTTATCCAAATTTGAGTGATACACTTGAACAGATGGACATAGATCGACAAATAGAGAGGCTAGCTCCTGACCAGGCAAAAGGAGAGGTAGAAAGAATGTTGACTTTAGATAGTCAAAGTGAGAATGAGGGAATGGATGATCAACTCCATAGTGAGGGAGAGAAAATTAGGAAACCACCATCGTTTGATTTTTGGGATCAGGTTTTTCCTGAATCTTGGTCTGATAATCTTGGTATGGATGCTGGTACTTATTCTTTTATCAAGATGTATGAGAAGAATGACTTAGCAGAGCACAATGCAAAGCCAGAAGTTAAAGCTCTGAAGCAAAAAGAAAGGCTTGCAGGAATCATTAACAGAAGAGGTGAAAGGCTAAGACAATCTCTTACTCCACATGTACCAGAAGAAATTCCTAATGATCCTAGTATTCCTTTGTATGTACTTCCAATATCAGCTAGAATTGAGACATCAACAATATCTGATCACTCTAAGGAGGAGTCAGCATTTGTAGATGTTAGTGCACAGAATACTGGTGAAGGACACCCTTCGAAGAATTCCCACCCTTCGTCCTCATCTTTCTCCATGAATTTACCTTGGCACACAGACTCTAACAACGTGGTTGTCGGACTATCTAAGGCCTCGTAAACGATTTTACAAAGTCTCCATTTTTCTATTCCATGGTGGGGGCATTGTGATAAAAGATTTTTAAGACGATCAAAATATTTCCAAAAAGACTCATTTTCCTTTTGGTGAAACTGGTTTATCTCGTTTGTAATTCTCGTAGTCTTATGGTTTGAAAACTCATAAAAATTCATATTTACTATTTAGTGATGATTTAATAATTAGTATTCATATGGAAACATTCAGAATCTCAAGAGAAAATGTAATTACGAACTTTTGCATTAATCATATTCAATGTAGAAGACATACATTGATATATTCAATGTAGAAAACATAATTATATATGATTTAAATCATTGACATACACCTTTTCGTATTTCAATATAAATACACTTTTTGGTTTATAACATATTAAAATATTATATATTTTTTTATATTTATATTAGACCCAACAGTTTTCATCTATTTATTTTAAGATCTAACAGTTCTTATTTATTTTGTCGTGCAGAGGACCAGACTACCGATTATCAAAGTTTTGGATAAAATCTCTCTTACACTATTATTAAAATTGTATTTGGTTGTTAGTAGAACAATCTTCAAATAATAACAAGGGTTTTGATAATCAAAACGAATTATAAGTAGAATTCATAAATAGTATAGAATTTTCAACGTAAAAAATTGTCAATTTATTCTCTATTTTGTTTCCGTGTAGGTTTAATTGAAAAAAAAATAGTTAAATCATTACTAAATTAAAGATTATTTTGTTAATTTCACGTGGATCATAAAATCGTTCAAATCAAATTTTAAGAATTCAAGATAGAGTATAAATAGTAAATCGAATGTGTAAAATCTTATTGTTGTGGGAGGAATTTGTCACAACAAAATAGGAGGCCTGTTGCTGGAATAGTGATAAGTGGATTTTATATCCACTTGGAGCATTCTAAATCGGCTTAAATTGATTGTCTTGGGCTCAAGTTTCTTGTAGTTTTGATGTGTTTTGCTTAGTTGTGCAGATTTATGAGAATGTTGACTAAGGTGGATGCTTCTATAATTTTTTGGGAATTAATTGATTAAAATTCGGATTTTTAAGAAGGGTTGCGCAGTCTACACTGTTTTGGCCATATCTTGAGTTCTATAAGTCCGTTTTCAGCCCGTAAGTAGTCCACGCGAAGATAACGAGATTCTCTATCATTCTAAGGTGGTCCAGAGGTCCAATTATGTTTGGGGCGTTCCAGAAAATCTGAAGAAAAGTCAGCTACGAATTTTCCTTAAAAAATAGAATCAGTTTAGGAAACGTATTTTGCAGAAATTCTATTATAATTCTGTTTTTGTATTTTCATGCTGGGGAAGACTTTTAGAGCCTATTTAAACACATCATACCATTGTAATAGGGATATACACATTATCAATAGTTTTATTATTGTATCATAGCTTAGATCTGCAAGGGAGAAAAGGAGAGAAGGATTCAACGTTCGTGACAAGCAACGGATCTAGATCTACTTCATCTTTTGTGTTACTTTGGATTACAGATTTGTTTTCTCAACTTTTGTTTTATTAATATTATTGTTTCTTTTATTCATATCTTGTTTATTATCATGTTTTCATCAAATCCCATGACGATGAACGGTTCAATTATGAGCTAATCGTTGTCATGGGATTCTAACAGAGTTGTCTATGTAGCTTAGTAGTTTGATTGCTTTAAAGATTACGTGTGGTGAATTCTTGATATCCTCGTATGGTTAATCTTAATGCTTTTAGATGCGTAGCTAACATCTAAATTGAATTGTTAATCTCTTGTGAAGCGAGAGTGGATCTTGAGATTTAGAACTTGCCATGCTAGCATAGGATAGGTTGATGTTTTAGCATCATGATTTGTGGCATGAATAGAGATATTATGCTGCCCTATGTGATCTATGTGGATAACTTGTGCTTAAATCGTTATGTTTTCAAATTCTATAGAGATATAGGGTCTAAACATAATAGGTGTCTACCCATCTTCTATCTCTTTTGTGGATGCATGCGTAGTTTGGTACTAGTATACCGAGAGGTAACTTTTACTTATTTTGTGTTGTCCGATCAGATATCAAATCCCACATGTGTATTGATTAAAGGCATCAACTCTAAGTGAAGTAGATAATGAAGCTAGAGTCCCATGTTTTTATTCTCATAAGTAATTCGATTTCTATTCTTATTAGTTAATTTAATTCTTAGTTTTATAAATTGCATCTTAGTTTAATTTAGTTAATCAACCCCAATTTGTTAATTGTCTTAGCAGTGAATTAAAACCATACATTGTTGCATAGGTACTAAATTGAAGTAAAAACCTGATCTCTGTGGGAACGAACTTGACTTATATCGTATTACTTGTGACCACGTGCGCTTGCGTGATTTTGTGTTAACAAGTTTTTGGCGCCGCTGCCGGAGATCATCGGTGTTTTATTTTTGGTTTATGTGCTTGTCAATAGTGGTCGTTAGTGTTCACTGACTCGGATTTCTTACTTAGTTTGTTTGTTCGTGGTGTTTCAGGTTCTTAAGTTTGTATGCGAACGCGCTTACAAGCTCATTTAGAAGCACTGGCGGAAGACGATCGTGTTGAGAATTTAGAGAATAAGATCGAGGAAACTGAAACTACAGTCGAGATGGGTGATGCTAAAGCTTTGAAGGAGTATTCACAGCCAAAGATCAATGATATCCAGTCGAGTATTATCAGGCCAGCCATCACGGCTAATAACTTCGAGATCAAGCCGGGCACTATTCAGATGCTACAGAATTCGGTTCAGTTTGGGGGTGCTCCTACGGAGGATCCTAACATGCATATTAGGGACTTTATTGAGATATGTGATACTTTCAAGTTCAATGGTGTTTCGGATGATGCTATCAAGTTGAGGCTTTTCCCATTCTCTTTGAAGGATAAGGCTAAGGGCTGGTTACACTCTCTACCACCTGGTTCCATTACTACATGGGAGGATATTGCTCAGAAGTTTCTTACTAAATTCTTCCCTATGGCGAAAATTGCAGCATTGAGGAACCAGCTATCCCAATTTCAGCAACAATATGGAGAATCTTTGTGTGAGGCTTGGGAACGATACAAGGAGATGCTTCGTAGGTGTCCACATCATGGTATGCCTGACTGGATGGTTATCAACAGTTTCTACAATGGGTTGGGAGCACAATCTAGACCTATGCTAGATGCAGCATCAGGAGGAGCTCTGTGGGCAAAGAGCTATGATGAAGCTTATGAACTTATAGAGATGATGGCTGCTAATGAAAATCAAAATCCAACCCAAAGGCTATCTCAAGGCAAGGCAGCAGGAATTTTGGAAGTAGATACAGCTTCAATGATTACGGCTCAGTTGAAAGCTCTTGCTATGAAGGTGGATTCTCTTGCTAATTATGGAGTTCAGCAGGTGGCTAGTGTTTGTGAGTTATGTGCGGGCGCACATGATACGAATCAGTGTGCTATCTCTCCCGAGTCAGCATAGTTCGTGAGTAATTTCCAGAGACCTGCTGCACCAGTTCCAGCCACTTATCATCCTAATAATCGGAATCATCCCAATTTCAGCTGGAGCAATAATCAAAATACTCAACAATCTTATCAGCAAGCGAAGCCATTCAATCAAGGCTATCAACAGCCTTATGCTCCAAGGACACCATATCAACCTCCTGGATTTCAGCAGCAACAGTCCCAGGCTCATGTGGGGCAATCATCTAATGATAAATCAGATGATGTGTGGATAGCGGTAAAGAACCTACAAGCTGGCCAGAAAGTCTTGGAAACCCAGATAAGACAGATTGCAAGTGCCTTACTTAGTAGGCCACAAGGAACTCTTCCTAGTGATACGGAGGTTAATCCAGGTAGAAGGGAAAGCAAAGAACAAGTCAATGTAGTTACTTTGAGATCTGGAAAAGTCACAAGTGGTCCTAAATCAGCAACTGAAGAAGATGAAGATGTTCAGAATAAGCAAGTTGAAAAATCTGCAGTGCCCGGAATTGAGAAATCTGATTTAGTGGCTGATCAGCTAGATGATGAAGTGGAAAAGAGCAAGAAACCTGTTGTAAAGTCTACTCCGGAGCAATCTTCAAAGAATACTCAGATCTATCCGCCTCCGCCATTTCCTGGACGTTTGCGGAAAAGTCAAGAGAAATAGTTTCAAAAGTTTATGGATGTCTTCAAGAAATTGTCCATTAACATTCCTTTTGTTGAAGCATTGGAGCAGATGCCAAGATATGCTAAGTTCATGAAGGATATTTTGTCACGGAAGAGAAGGTTGGAAGAATTCGAAACAGTGGCATTGACGGAGGAGTGTAGTGCCGTTCTGCAGCAGAAGTTGCCACCTAAACTTAAAGATCCAGGAAGTTTCACTATTCCATGCACTATTGGCAATCTTTCATTCAGCAAGTGTTTGTGTGATTTGGGAGCTAGCATTAATCTTATGCCCTTGTCTATTTTCAAGCAACTTGGTCTACCGGAGCCAAAGCCAACCAACATCTCTTTGCAGTTGGCTGATAGGTCGATCACATATCCTAGGGGCATAGTAGAGGATGTCTTGGTGAAAGTTGATAAACTCATATTTCCTGCTGATTTTGTTATCTTGGATTTCGAAGGAGACAAGAAGATTCCCATAATTTTGGGAAGGCCTTTTTTAGCTACGGGTCGTACTTTGATCGATGTGCAAAAAGGAGAGCTTACAATGAGGGTGCAAGATCAGAATGTCACCTTTAATGTGTTCAAGGCCATAAAATTCCCGACAGAGGATGAAGAGTGTTGCAGTGTGGATATAGTTGATACGGGTTAGAAAAAGAAGTTTGATCAGTTATTGAGCGAAAAATCGGATATGTGCATGCTAAAGCATCCTATCAGTGATTCTATTGACAGTTCTTCGGTTCGAGATCTTTCGAGTGTAAAGCTTGGGAAACTTCCATCACATTTGAGGTATGTCTTTTTGAATAATGAGCTAGTGATTTTTGAAGAGGGGCATGATAACGTGTTGCGAAGGTGGAAAATCGATGATAAGGAAGAAGAAATTTTTGTTCAACCGGTTGAGTCGGAGAAGCACCTTAGAGGTGTGAAAAAGAAAAAGAAGAAGATTTGGCCGTTTGGTAGTAAAATAAGATTGAAGTCTGATGAAAGAGTTTTGTGGAAAGCATGCAACCAAGATGTCAACGTTCGTATGAATGATTTGTCTGTTGAAGATGGTTCAGTTATTCTTTTGAAACCGCCTTGAGTTGAGGAAGTAACGTCAAGCTATTGACGTTAAAGAAGCGCTTCGTGGGAGGCAACCCACGCATTAGTATAGGGAAAAAAAAATCGAAAAAAAAAATCGAATTTTGAGGGTGTAACGCAGGATGAGACTGCGTTTATGTGTTCAGGGCAATTTGCGCTTGGTTAACGCAACTTGCGCATGCGTTACTGCCTTTAGCACAGTTTGCGCTCCAGACACGCAAGTTGCGCTAGCGCAACTGATTTTAGCGCACTTTGCGCTACACGCGCGCAAGCTTGGCCGGCCTGTCAGCATGTTGTCAGCGTGTTTCAGTGTGTCAGCTTGTCTGTTTTGTGTTTGTGCGGCTGTTACATAAAAAAATATCTTTACACCCCAAATTCTATTTATACTCTTCCCTTTACACCTAATTCTTTTCCTATTTCAATTCCAAAACCTCCAATCTCTCCACCAAAATTCTAAACCTATGTCTATTCTAATTCTTATTTATTATTATTATTATTATTATTATATTATTATATTATTATTAGTTTACAAATCCAATTCCTCTTCTATTTATTTAAATCTCTAAAAAATCAATTCTAAAGAGGAATTAATTGCAAGTTCACCTCTTTGATTCGTATTAGGTAAATCTTTTTCTCTAATATTATTTTTATTACGAATTTGTGTTCTTGTCAATTGTGGGTTTTGTAGTATTCAGGCAAGATGGCCAGTCTATGGAGCTCGTACGCAGTATCCTCCACCAGATTCATTCGAGGACGAGCAGGTATGTTTTCTACTATCCTTCGTATTTACTTCCATTCAATGTGGACATTGAATATTTTAAGTTTGGGGGTGGTTTGAGGGATAAGTAGTTGTTGTTGTATTATTTGTTCATGTAGGATTGCATGCTTTGCATATTAGTAATAGTAAAATTATGCATTTATGTTCGTGTTATCTACGTTTGTTTCATATAGGACATTCTGTTTTTATGTTTGTATATCATGCGAGTTCATAATAGTTTGCATTTGCACCCATGCTTGATAGGAATTTTGTGTTGTTGACGCTTTTGATTGAGAAGTGATCTGCTTTGTTCTTGTGCACACACATACACTAGTAAGTTGAAGCTAGTTGACTTATTGGATGTTGTAAGTGATTAGAAGGACATGAATATGTGCAAGATGATTTAGTTTGCATGCTTTGAATACAAGTCGGTGCGTTAGAGAGATTTTTGCTTGGGATTGAGTATGTTTTTCCACCAAGTGAGTTTTGAGCCTTATTGCAAATTTGCAATTTATTCGTTTGCTTGAGTGTCCACGGATTGTTTGCATTGCTAGCAGTTGTTTGAGGTCTTTCTTGAAATGCATGACATTATTTGACGATTAAAATGATAAAGGCATTTAGGAATAACCACATATTTTCCCATATTACCACACCATATTTACATGATCAATTAGTTAACCCGTTGAGCTTAATCCTATTTTTTCGGTGACATACCACATTACTTGCCTAGACCTTTTTCTTGTATTGGCCTTGCATTAATTTGAACCCATTTTGTCAAAGGCTAGTAGAGTGCTTAAGGGAGTAATAAGGTGTGCAAAGAAGGGTTTATTGTTGGTCTTACTTTTGGGGGAAATATTGAAAACTGGGTTTGGTTGTGTACTTGATAGTCGGCATGTGTAATAAAATTCATGGGATCATTGTTATTGTTTTATCTAGCTCTCGGAAAAAAACAGAAAAAAGAAAAAAAAACAGAAAAAAAAAGAAAAAAAATATTATGAGAGCATGTTTGTGTTTGTTGTGATCCTATTTCAGTCGACTAGTCGAGTGTTTGTTTTGAGTAAAAATTATGTGGGGGGAAAATAGGGTGTTGTGTATGATTTATTATGGTACTTACTAGCTTTTGACACTTCACCTGTTTCGGCTTATTTGACATACCTTGTCCCTAGCCCCGTTACAACCCAAATAAAGACCTTTTGTTTATCGTCATTGATGTATGTTGTGTTAAGAGTTAGATTGATACCAAATGTCAAGCATGCTTATGATTTTGTTGGAATTGAGTGATACACTTACCCTTGTTCTTGAGAGAGTATTCTTTTGTGAGTGGATTGTGAGTGTTTACTTGTTTTTGCGCATGAGATCCCGAGTGTTGTCTCAAAGATGTACTCTTGTAGGCTTAGCATGTTTACTAACTTATTCTTACACTTGACATGGGCTTGTGAGAACTTATGCATGTTCATTGAGTAGACTATGTGAATACTTGCACTTTCGACACCAAGACATTGCGTATTTACTTTGATTCTTAAGTTGTTATGGCATTAGAGGATTTGAAGGTATGGTAGGATTTTAGTATTAGATTAACTGCATTTTTCATATTAGTTGCATTCATGCATTGCATTGCATTAGGTTAAATGGATTTTGTGTGTACATTCGCTATAGGCCCTCACGAGACCTTACTCGTCCACTAGGGCTGCCTAGGGGTTTAAAGGGCTTGTTGCATATGCCAAATGCAACAGTGATCACCTACAGAAGTGGTACTAGTTAGTTAGTAGTTATAATTGTTTATGCTTGAGGACAAACATCGGTTTAAGTTTGGGGGTGTGATAAGTGGATTTTATATCCACTTGGAGCATTCTAAATCGGCTTAATTTGATTGTCTTGGGCTCAAGTTTCTTGTAGTTTTGATGTGTTTTACTTAGTTGTGCAGATTTACGAGAATGTTGACTAAGGTGGATGCTTCTATAATTTTTTGGGAATTAATCGATTAAAATTCGGATTTTTAAGAAGGGTTGCGCAGTCTACACTGTTTTGGTCATATCTTGAGTTCTATAAGTCCGTTTTCAGCCCGTAAGCAGTCCACGCGAAGATAACGAGATTCTCTATCATTCTAAGGTGGTCCAGAGGTCAAATTACGTTTGGAACGTTCCAGAAAATCTGAAGAAAAGTCAGCTACGAATTTTCCTTAAAAAACAGAATCAGTTTAGGAAACGTATTTTGCAGAAATTCTATTATAATTCTGTTTTTGTATTTTCATGCTGGGGAAGACTTTTAGAGCCTATTTAAACACATCATACCATTGTAATAGAGATATACACATTATCAATAGTTTTATTATTGTATCATAGCTTAGATCTGCAAGGGAGAAAAGGAGAGAAGGATTCAACGCTCGTGACAAGCAACGGATCTAGATCTACTTCATCTTTTGTGTTACTTTGGATTACAGATTTGTTTTCTCAACTTTTGTTTTATTAATATTATTGTTTCTTTTATTCATATCTTGTTTATTATCATGTTTTCATCAAATCCCATGACGATGAACGGTTCAATTATGAGCTAATCGTTGTCATGGAATTCTAACAGAGTTGTCTATGTAGCTTAGTAGTTTGATTGCTTTAAAGATTACGTGTGGTGAATTCTTGATATCCTCGTATGGTTAATCTTAATGCTTTTAGATGCTTAGCTAACATCTAAATTGAATTGTCAATCTCTTGTGAAGCGAGAGTGGATCTTGAGATTTAGAACTTGTCATGCTAGCATAGGATAGGTTGATGTTTTAGCATCATGATTTGTGGCATGAATAGAGATATTATGCTGCCCTATGTGATCTATATGGATAACTTATGCTTAAACCGTAATGTTTTCAAATTCTATAGAGATATAGGGTCTAAACATAATAGGTGTCTACCCATCTTCTATCTCTTTTGTGGATGCATGCGTAGTTTGGTACTAGTATACCGAGAGGTAACTTTTACTTATTTCATGTTGTCCGATCAGATATCAAATCCCACATGTGTATTGATTAAAGGCATCAACTCTAAGTGAAGTAGATAAAGAAGCTAGAGTCCCATGTTTTTATTCTCATAAGTAATTCGATTTCTATTCTTATTAGTTAATTTAATTCTTAGTTTTATAAATTGCATCTTAGTTTAATTTAGTTAATCAACCCCAATTTGTTAATTGTCTTAGCAGTGAATTAAAACCATACATTGTTGCATAGGTACTAAATTGAAGTAAAAACCTGATCTCTGTGGGAACGAACTTGACTTATATCGTATTACTTGTGACCACGTGCGCTTGCGTGATTTTGTGTTAACAAATAGCGCCAATGAATACGAAATCGTCCAACTACCCCGAAAGGCTCGTAGTTGGAGATCAATAGCTAGTCGCCCGGAAAGACTCACGACTAGGGGTTTCCGAAGAACACGGGAGGTGGTTCCTCGGAGGATCGGACTGAATCTACGGGATTAGAGCTCAAGGACCGTGCAATGATGATGCGTTGGCCAGCTAAGAACCCTAATAAGGATGTGTCACACAAGAGTATACGTGCTCTATGCTTACTCAAGGTGTCAAAGTGTCTAAGAGATCCCGTAAACTGCCTACATACCACTATTTATAGTGGATCAAGCCCTTATGTAGTTCTTGTAACGATATGATCATTTGTTTATGATGAGTTATCATCTCTCCAGTGGGATAATGACTGTTATTTTTGATAATGATCGTGTATGATGTATATTTTCAGGTTACCAAGCTGTTTTGGTAATTGTAGAATGATTATCTCTTGTATTTATCATGATTTTATATCATTTATCAAGTATATATAACTGAATGTATATCTGTTTATGAGTGTTTCAAGGTGATATAGACGTGTTCCTAAAAAGTAGGAGGCATGCCTTATCTGAACTGGCAGCCTAATCAGGCTTCTGGCGAAAGCTAGGGGTACCGCCCGGTAGCCTGGCTCCGGTACCCCCTCCGGTAACCCCATCATGGAAGCTACTCCGGAAACCCTACTGAATGACTGGTATTGGTTGTTGGTTATCCTCAAGGGGATGCCCTTAGGACCCTAAGCCACATGTTTCCTTACTGCCATGTGCATGGTAACCCCTAGGGCTGCCATGGGCCCTTGGAAGCCTGACAGATTACTCATTTTCCTCATGGGTCTGGACCCTAATCCTCTAGTGGGCCTAAATCTAACCCATGCGAGATTTTGGTCACAACAACTACCCCCCGATTCCCTGAAGGGGAACCTATTATTCACAGGGTGCCGTTTGCTAGGAAAATTCATACTTCTGCTATCACGATTTCTCAGCAAAAATTCGTACCTTCAAATTCTCTTCAATTCAATATGATAGGGTTTACAAATATTGAAAATTTGAAATTGTAAATATTTTTACCTATATCAGCATTTTTACTTGCGCTGTGGAAGCTCGAAATATAAGTGGGAAGCCTCACAATTTATTCGTAAAACATTATGATTAAATATCTGATCCCTGGGAAATAGAATGGATAAATATCATAAATAAGGGGATTTAAATTCAAACTCTACCACTTTCCTTGATAAGCTTGAGACGATCCATTCCCCATGCTAACACGTTTCCCCCCGTGCCTCGTTTTCTGTGCCATATTCAAGTGCTTGGAACCGTGTCTTTTCTACTCTTTATATATCCATATAATCAATCTTTTCGCTTTTCTTTTCATATCCACACAGTACTTCCTCTCGAGTATACAAGAGTTTTTCCAAGGGTTTCCGACGAAAACATCTCCGGCGAAGGCTTAGACATCTTTGCTCTCCCATCTTTTCCTTTCTATCCAGGTATTTCTTTGAACCTTCTAACTTGTCCTTATACCTAATTTCTTTATTACATGTATGATAGTCGTGTATGGATTGAATTCGATTGTGGTGTGTGCATGTTATTTTTTTGCCCTTGAACCAACATTTAATTTGGCTTTCCTGTAGGCATCACATGTTACTCTCCTTGTATGTTTAATCGCAGATCTTGATAGCATTTCCTCTCTTAAATCCCAATTATGCTAGATCAGTACACTTAAACTCTAATTGATATGCGCATATATGAGTTTTTATCTTGCCCTGTCGGTTGAAGTGGTTGGCACGATCCGTATTCCGGCTGCCCTCTTAACCATTTCTCGACGTGCAACTTACCTGTTTGATGTTTGATTTCAATGAATATCGTCATTTTAGATTTGTTTTAGTTAAGTTAACACGTGTAACTCATTCGTTTAGGCATGCTCATAACGCCTTATCTTCGTATTCCTCTTCTTGCTCTACCTAGTTAGCACTGGCACTACTAGGTTAGGATGCCATATGGATAACCACCCCCCGAGTCTTGACTCTTTGGTTTCGGTCTGGTAGCCCCATTAGCTTCTGGGCATCTTAAAAAGGGTTGTTAGGAACCGTTATTTTCTTCAATCCTAGGATTTTTAATTTCAATCCCCTTTGCTAATCTGCTTCCCTCTTTTGTGGTTGCAGATGTCTTTTTCATCAGCCTCAAGGGGGTCCTCCCAGGGCTTAGGCTACTTGTCACCTGTGTTTGGGGATCCGTCTGATTCGGGATCCACCTACCTTAACGATCTTTTTCTGTCCCAACCCTTGCTTGAGTCTAGACCGTCAGTTAGCTCCCAGACACGCTCCCGGGTGGAAGTAATCAATCCTTTGTCTGCTGAGATTGTCAGCCGGCACCCTGGCTTCCCCATGGAGGCTGGCGAGTCAAACTCTGGTGGTGAAGAGGTAGAAAGGGTTGATATTAGTTCCAATACCGATGAAGGGGAAAGGACAATAGGTGAGTTATGGTTAGGAGGTGATTAACCATTTTTCAGTAATGACGATGTTACAAGGGAGGGTGATGATATTGGGATACCACGGGTAGCAGAAGTCAAATGTAAGCCACATGTCCTAGCATCCAATGTCCCTGCTTGTGAAGACCAGGACTCTACTATGAATGTTGATAGATTAGACAGGTTGTTGGAGATCTGCAACCCGGGCTACCACCTCGTGATACCTGGTGCAGGTGAACGGTGCCACAGGTTTGACAACTTTGAGGCTGAGCAATCTATCCCCAATGCTGTTGTATCCGCCTCTTACTTCAAGCTAGGATTCTCCCTTCCAATGCATCCGTTTTTTTTATAGATTTACTCAACTTCTATGAGATAGCCCCCATGCAATTGACACCCAATTCTTTTCGGGTTCCCGCGTGCATGTACATCCTATATGACCAAGTCTTTTCAGCCGTTCTTACCGCCAGAAAGCTGGGTTACTTCTATCAACTGAAAGATGTTGGGAGAAAGGTTGGTGTTTTTCACCTCACTGCTTGGAACAATAGGCAGGGAAAATGTATTAAAGGGAATAAGAAAGGTATGTATGACTGGCTGGAGCAGTTTTTATACTGTTACGACTGTGAAGGAGTTAACACAGAGTTTAACTTGTCCCCTGGTAACCTTTTGTCATTTAGGTCCTTTCATAATTCCCTTGACGGTACCATAGGCTTTAATTTTCATCCTTTGTATTGTGCCCTTTAGGGATCCCGGTGCAGACTTCCTTCAGTGGGGTTGAAGAGAAAAGGGCTAAGAAAATAATGAAACTTGCTGCTTCATTTGGTGATGGCGACAACCTACTAACGCCGGAGACCCTTGAAAGGTTAGGGTTCTCTAGGCCCGTGGCTCCCTAACTCCCCATTCCGGGAGACGAGGTAGAGGAAGAACCGCGGGGGGAGCTGGAAATCCAGGGTGCCGCGCAGCAGCCTGAGGAGATTGGTAAGGCTCCCACTTCCTATGATCCTGGTAACCCAGGCTTCCACTTCTCATGATTCTAACTATTGTAACACATGTTGTTTACGTTTACTTGATATCATTTATGCTTCCATGCACCCCTATGCACATGTCATCTATTTTTATATTGTTTACGGTTTGTCCCATGATTATACATTCCGTGCATTCCTTCGTGTATGCATATATATGTGTATTATGGTTTCTCACCCTCTTAATGTTTCATCTTCTCAGGCATGTCAGGATCAGTGCCGTCATTTATCAAGCCATCTGATAGATACGAGGACCTGTTTCCCGAGGATGAGTTAGTGATGGTAGAGACCCCTATTGCTGCCACTCCAGTCTCTCGATTTCCTACCTCCGTGCCCGTTAAGGTCGAGCTTTCTGCTAATGAAAAGCGAAGACTTTCTCAAGTTGCTGGGGGTTCAAAATCCCCCCCCCCGAAACTAGATCCTTGAAGAAGGCTAAGGTGTCTCAGCAGGGTACTCCCATGGGTGATGTAGAGCAGTTCTTTCATATGTCTGGGGGCCAGATTCCCATGGAGACTATTGCTGGATGGGCCAAGCAGAGAACCTCTGATGCTGCGAGATCTATGTTGTTCTCAGCGGGTGAGAGCTTCTTTCATCAACTTAAGCTTCCCAACCAACTGGAACTGGCTACCCGTGGCGACATGAGGCTTCGGGATGAGATTAAATAGCTGAAGTCGGAAAAGCAAGTCATGGAAGAAGAGAAGAAGAAATTGTTCGATACTGGTAAGAAGTTGAAGGTGGATCTGTCCGAGCTAACTAGGGAGAAGGACAGGCTGGCTAAGTTAGTTTCCAGTCAAAACAAAGAGAAAGAGGAGAGGGCGGTAGCCCATGTTGCAGAGATTAAGGAGTTAAATCTACAAGTCGATTCATTACAAGACTCGGTGAGGAAACTTAAGGAGGCAGTCCCGGAAAGGTACAGAATGGGCTTTGCTAAGGGTGTCACGGATTATATGAAATATACTTGGAGAGTGATGCCAAACTTGGACTTGTCACTCCTAGGTGAGGATGTTGTGGAGCAAGTCAAAGGTTTCAAGGCGGAAGCTACAAAAGCTGGGGCTGCCAAGCCTAAGGATGCGTCTATTCCTCCGGCGGCTCAAAAGGACATTGCTGAACACACTCCCACTCCTGATTCTAAGGTTGAGGCTCCCATCAAGGCGGTTGAGCATGCTCCGGGTGACCTTGACAACAAGGGCGATCCCGTCGAGGACTCCCCTAGTTCAGATGGTACCAAGGATGCTCCTTCTGCTTAAGCGTACTCTTCCTCATTTATCACTATAAGTATTTTGTTAACGTATTCGAACTTTTATCTTGTTTGGTTAATGAACTTATGGTTTCTGCTAAGAGGGTAGGCTCTTATAACGCTCCACGTATGTAACCTTGAATTTGTGATCGTTTTACGGCTTCGGGCCTGGTACTTTTGAACTTTATTATGGTCTTATGCATCGTACGTCAGTTTTAGTACTATGTCTTACTACGTGTAGTCGTTGGATCTTTCCACCAGGGGTGGTAAGCCTTACTACTTATGATTCATATACCTCCAAGTACAGTAATCAAAGGTTTGTGCTTAACCACCATGTACGGGCTACTGTAAACGTAATTCTGTCCTCTAGTTATCATCTGTTCAAATTAAGCCAAATGTGAACTAACTCGTGATAGCCACAACTCAGTCGAATATGTTCAATTCTAGGGAAGTATTGAGACGTGATTTTTAAAATGGGACAAGTAACATCGCTTTTCTGACTGATCCTAAAGTATACTTACATAAATACTTAGAGGATATATGTCATATTTACGTTGATTAAATGAATTGAATGATAAATCATGAATCAAGAATCGAATAGTTGGATGGTAACGCAGTATAGAAGTGTACTTGAGTAGTTATATCAACACGTACCTGGTTAGGCAGCCAGAAATGATGAACTACTGGTACCTTAGTCTGCGTGGTTGCCACCCTGGGTGTGGGGGTACCGTCCGGTAACCCTATAACATCTTGAAGTCCCAAAGATGGGAACTTGATTCCGGGAGCTCTATTGCCGATATCCATGCACGGTAACCTGGGTGCCGGAGGCTCAGCTTGGAAGCCCTTATCCCGGAAGCCCTGACCATTAATAGATCAATTGTGATAATGTCATGCAGGCCATTCCTGCAAGGTTGCCTTAGTAAAGTATTTGATAATCCATATGAGTTAATTCTTGTAACCACGTAGGTAGATGATTAAAAGGTCGATGTATGCCAATCACGGTTCCATACATGATTAATAACAAAGGAAGCCATGTATGCCCTACCAGGGTTCCATATATGACTAAAAGGGAAGGGATCCAAGTGTGCCGATCAGGGTTCCACACAAGCCCAAGTAATAAGGGGATCCATGTATGCCGAATAGGGTTCCATACATGCCCTAATGATTAAGTAAGCCATGTGAACCATTCAAGGTTCCATACATGTCAGGTAGTGGAGGGATCCATGTGTGCCAATCAGGATTCCACACAAGCCCAAACATAATGAAGGGAGTCATGTATGCCGATCAGGGTTCCATACATGCCCTAGTGACCAAGTAAGCCATGTGAACCATTCAAGGTTCCATACATGTCTAGTAGTGGAGGGATCCATGTGTGCCAATCAGGGTTCCACACAAGCCCAAAAAATGAAAGGAGTCATGTATTTCGATTCGGGTTCCATACACGCCCTAGTGACCACGTAAGGCATGTGAACCATTCAAGGTTCCATGCATGTCTGGTAATGGAGGGATCCATGTGTGTGCCAATCAGGGTTCCACACAAGCCCAAAAAATGAAAGGAGTCATGTATGCCGATCAGGGTTCCATACATGCCCTAGTGACCAAGTAAGCCATGTGAGCCAGTCAAGGCTATGCACATGTCTGGTAGTAGAAGGATCCATGTGTGCCAATCAAGGTTCCACACAAGCCCAAAAAATGAAAGGAGTCATGTATGCCGATCAGGGTTCCATACATGCCCTAGTGACCAAGTAAGTCATGTGAGCTAGTCAAGGCTATGCACATGTCTGGTAGTAACCATGAAAAGTTTAAAATTCTGATAATTTCAACCTATTAAGCTAAGAGGTGTATTCCCTACTACTCCCCTAGTTCTGGATGGTAGCCTGGCTGCCATGTAGAACTATGCTTGTAGGCATTCCATATCTTTCTTTTCTCAAATATTTATAAGTGGGAAATGTAAAAGGAAACAATCAACTTCTACTTTTACTGAAAATCAAAGAGTACGATTACATCAAATTTCATCCAGACAGGGGTGTGCATCCACTACCCCCCGGGCATCTACTGAAAATCATGAAATCCTAAGAACTGAAAGGGAAATGACACAACCACAACTAGTAGGTTGCCTTTATTCATCCTAAGCCTGAAAGAGGCCTACATTTTCTTTGAAAAGAGTCTTACTGATAGTACTTTTTAAGGTGCTCAGCATTCCAAGCACGGGGAATAGTGTTCCCGTCCTTGTCTTCAAGGTGGTAGGTGCCTTCCCAAAAAATAGACTTTATTTTGTAAGGCCCTTCCCAATTTGCTCCAAAGGCTCCGTGTCCGGGAACCCGCATATTGGGCATCATTCTTCTCAGCACTAGGTCGCCAACCTTGAGAGGTCGAGGGCGTACCTTGTTGTTGTAGTATTTGCGGGTTCTCTGTTGGTAAGCCGCAAGTTTTAGCTGGGCGGTAGCCTGAGTTTCTTCCGCAAGATCAAGTGCCAGCCTTTGATTTATTTCATTCGATTCTTGAGTGAAATTATCTCTTCTGTAGGATCCCGCTCCCACTTCCACGGGAACCATAGCCTCACAACCATAGGCTAGAACAAAAGGGGATTCCCCGGTGGTGGACCAGGGAGTAGTGTTGTAAGTCCATAAGACCATTGGAAGCTTCTCTAGCTAGTTTCCATTTTTGTCTTCCAACTTGGCTTTTAGAGTGTGTTTGATGATTTTGTTCACAGTTTCCGTCTGCCCATTACTTTGGGGATGGCAAACGGCTGAAAAAACCTTCTTTATTTCCAAGTCCTCATATAGACTTCTCATTTCTTTACTATCAAATTGCTTTCCATTGTCTGAAATTAGTTTGTACGGTACCCCGTATCTACATATAATGGCTCGCTTGACAAACTCTTTCAGTTTGCCGGTAGTGATGGTAGCCAGGGGTTCCGCCTCAGCCCACTTGGTAAAGTAGTCAACAGCTACCACATCATATTTCACACCTCCTCTGCCATTAGGAAGCTCCCCAATCAGATCAATTCCCCATATTGCAAAGGGCCAGGGGTTCCAATGGGCATTAGTTCCACAGCTGGGTTGCTATTAAAGTTAGCAAACCTTTGGCATTGTTCACAAGCTTTGGCAAAATTATAAGCATCAGCTTTCATGGTAGGCCAGTAGTAGCCTTGCCGAAGCACTTTATTGGCAAGGGAGGTACCCCCCCCCCCCGAGTGATTGCCACAGATGCCTTCATGAATTTCCCTTAGGTTGTATTCACATTCATTTCCAGATATGCATTTGAGTAGAGGCTGATTAAAACCCCTCTTATATAGGATGCCATCATAGATCACATAGCGGGCAGCCTTGTATTTGAGTTTCCAGGATTCATCTTTATCTTCCGGAAGCACCCCCTTGGTGATGTACTCACGTATTGGGGTTGTCCATCGGCTTTCCATAGAAGGTTCTATCTCCATAACCTTCTCTCGATGGATACTTGGCTGGAGTTGCACTTCGAGGGATATCACCCCCAACACAACAGCTTCTTTTTGGGATCCCAACTTAGCAAGGGCATTTTCCACCCTTGGGATCTGATTCAGATTCAGTAATTTGAACTTGCTAATGTAATTCAATCTTTGGCATAGTCCAGCACCATTCCATGTTCTTGCAATTGCCCCCTTTTCCTCTTGTAATTCAATTGTAGTTTGTATGCAAGCACGGAACAAGATGGATTGAGCAATATGTAGATATAGCACTATAGCTAGACGGGTTGGTGGACCCAATTGTTTAATTTTAGAACAAGAACAAAACGTTAGCTCAAATTTCTTGCATTGCCATAATAATACAAGTGCTTTGGATTTTTTTGAATAAGTTGGTTTAAGTTGGGTATTTGTTCTCCCCAAACTTTTGGGATGAGGGTCTGTCAATGACCCGGTTTAGATCGGATCACCATAAATTTATATATAAATTTATTTAATTTTTCAGATCGAATTGGATCAGATCAAGTATTGTATATTTTAAAACTCAAACCATAATTATTTCATTAGGATCACGGATAATCGGATCGAATTATTCAATTCAATTAATTTCTTTAATATTTTTTTAATTAATTTTAAACATGTGAATAACACTTTTTTTTTTATACATATAGCCTAAACACTGAACTAACATTAGATTATATAATTGTTGATCAATTATAATGACAATACACATATAATTTACATCTAAACCTCGAACAAAAAATCAACATAAAGAAAGGAAAAGTCTTTAGTTAATAGAATCAATATATGTAGTAAAGGGTACTAATAAATTAAGTATTTAACCAAAGGGATCCCCTTTGGATTAGATTCCTATGATTGGATACTAAATCATATGTTTGTTCATATATTTATGTTGATAATATTTATAAAATATTTGGTAAATAATTTTGGGGACTAATTTTCGTTTGTTGATTTTATTCGATTTTCGCAGGGGCATTTTGGTTGGATAGAGTATAATAACAAGACATATGGGGTGACCTGTAGTAATGGAATAACCAAGATGAGAAGGAAAATAAAGTAACGATGCGGCAAAAACTGATGAAAATGCAGACTCACAAAAGCAACTACTAATTCTGTTTATTTCATGGAAATTTGTAAAACAATGTATTTTTTATTTTGAGGGCACTCTTTTTTCCCCTCTTGAGTTTTTTCCCACAGGGTTTTGCTCTTGAGGATTTTTAACGAGGCCTTTCTATTGTGGGGTTTTTATGTTCAGACATGAAGGTTTTATTGTCTAAATGTCCGGGGACAACATGCGTACTCTTCGGTTAGATGATGAATTTTCTTGATCAAAAAAATCCCTTTGTACTATTATTGTACTTCGATACAATTCATGAATGAGAAATTCACCTTTACAAAAAAAAAATATGTAGTAAAGGATCTGGACAGTAGTACTAATGCTTCATACCTGACACTTTTCCAATTTTACTATAGCAAATGATGATTGTGTTGCAGCATTTAAGAATTAAATGCAGAGTGAAACTTTTGTAACAGAAGAATTAAATATTTGGATATCACGTTTGAAACTCAATAAACATGCAGACAACTAGAGTAAAATTTGAATTCAATAAACTAAAAAGAAATGAAATATGAATTGAAAATAGAAATTACTTGAAATGTCTTAAATAGGTAGTGAGCAATATCTGAGAAAAGATGCACGATTTTATTGTTTAATATAAATTTATTATAAGTATTTATTTATATAAATAAAAATGGGATATATTAAATTATATATATATATATATATATATATATATATATATATATATATATATATATATATATATATATATATATATATATAGGCTAGCGTCCAAATAGAAACCAACCTTAGAATAGAAACTAGAAACCTACACTAAATAAATTATATTTCATTTATTTTAATGGCCCCGCTAGGGGCACCTTCACAAAAAACTTATAAAATTCCTGACTCTATCCAACAAAAATATAAAAAAAAAAAAAGTTACTGTTCATGTGCCACGTCATCACGTGAACAGTAACTTTTTTTTTAATTTTTTATATTTTTTTTATATTTTTGTTGAATAGAGCCAATAATTTTAAACGTTTTTTGTATTGGAGTACCCCTAATTTGGTCATTAGATTAGCTTGAAATATTTAATTTATGTTTAGTTTTTAGTTTCTATTCTAAGTTAGTTTCTATTAGAACAAGACCCTATATATATATATATATATATATATATATATATATATATTAATCGGATCGGGTTTTAAATGGATCACATCATACATAATCCATATCTACATATATTGAATCAGATTTATATCGGATCGAATTTTTACCGAATCAGATTAATATTAGATTAATTCATATCCAGTTACAAGGGCTATGATCGGATCGGACTCCGATCCATTGACAGGCCTAGATGAGGAGAATCGAACCAGGATTTGGAAAAATAATAGATAAGTTCTAAGCACTTGAGCTACATCGTTATAATATGAAATTAAAAATACAATTTTTTTTATGTAAATACGTAAGTGGATAATTGGTTTTACTTTAGAATGAAAGATGTGTACATTTTTGCGCTATTAAGATTATGTGTATAATTTTATATTATATTCAAAATATTTAAAGTTTTGGTGTTTAGTTTTTGGTATTGTTATCTTAATTATTAAAATAAATAATTAATTAAATAGTGTAATTAATGATAATTAGTTGATTGTCTTTTTTTAATTAAAATACATTTATTTTTAATTAAAGATATTATCCTTTATAAATACCTAAAATATCGTATCTTTTAATCATTAATATTCCTTTTTTAATTAAAATACATTAACTTTTAATTTAAAACATAATCTTGCATTCACTAAAAAATACCCACAAATATCACACCATATTTTCCAATCACTGATAAAATCTATACTATTTATAATAGCTGAAACATAGTTTGGTCGGTCGGTACTTTGTGTTTTTATCTTATTATCCTTACTTAGATAATCTTTACTTAATTTCCTTTATTTTCGTACAAATATTGTTTAGTTAAGGATAATTATATTTTATAAAACAAAAATAATGATATTATAATTTATAATAACTAACCAATTATCATTTTCAGCTAAAACGCAATATCTTTTCTAACTTTTACAACTAAAATTTTTCAATTTCCAAAAACATCATGGATCTTTCTATTTGATAAAATAACCTAGTAATATTACAAGGGCTTGCTTTTCCTAGGTTACCTTAGGTAAGAATCCTGAGATTATAAGAAAAATAATATAAACATAGGCCTATTTTTGTAAATATAGGGGCCATGTTCAATTATTACAAAATTATCATTAAAAAATTGTATTAAAAACTAGCATTATCTAAGGTAAGTTCCCTAGGTAACCTCATGAACATTATTCTCATATTACAATTACTATTACTAATGATTAAGAGCCCGTTTGGCCCCCCTTAAATTTTTTTTTTATCTACTTAAAGTGATTTCGTGCTGTTTGTCTAACCTTAAATTTTTCCACTTAAAGTTAGTTTTAGTTCAAAAAAAAAAAGTACCTTGGAGGTACTTTTTTTCCACTTATTTTTTTTCTCATATCAATTTTTATGTATTTGAGTCACCTTTTAACTTGTATTGTATTCTTTGCATATATTTGTATTTTATACTTTCAAAAAAATATAAATTTCTTTTTTTTTTAATTAATTTTTTAAAAATAAATTTACTTTAAGTGGAATTAGCCAAACAGATACACCTAACTTTAAGTGAAAAATATCACTTTTCACTTAAAGTGAGTAAGTAGCACTTTAAGTGATAAGTAACAATTTTTAAGTTAAGCCAAACACCCTCTAAATGATTATTTTTTTTCCACCTAAATTGTAATATCTTTTTTATATTTTTTTCTGAAAGTATCGTGAACAATATATATATAAATATTATGATCAAATCATATCAGTTAAAAAATTTTACCTTACAAAATTTATATCTTAAAATTTTTAAATACAAATTAAATAAAAATTATATCATATTAAGAAAATCTTTGCATTGCACGGGTTCTAATCTAGTATATAATATAAATCTGAATACAATCAATAGTGACCGTTTTTTTGTAATAACTAAGAATCGCTAGATCTAATGATTAAATATTTTATATGATTAAATTAATTTACTAAAGATTCAAGTTTTGAATTCCGTTAATAACATATTTAATTTGAAATTTACAACATAAGTTTTAAACCATGTATCATTAATTAAATTTTATCTAAATAATTTAAATTTAAAATAATATAATTATTAAAAATCATGATTATATAAAAATAAAATTTTAATATTAAATAAAATTTATTACATAATGTAACAACCCAAAATTTAATGAATTATTGTTATTATTATTATTATTTAAATACTCTTTTGGTTGTTCTATAAAGAAGGATTAAGATTGTGAATTTTATGATGAAGTGTATCAGTGAATAGTGATTTTGTGGATGTATAGTGATTTTTGAGAATTAAGAAATTTTTCATGCCAGCTATGTTCGAGACATGGTATGAATATTTCGAAGTCATATTAGTAATCTACGAGGTAAATAAGTGTATGTAAACGCGACCGGAATTCAGAAATTCCAAACTTTATTTTTATGGAAAATTGGATCGAGCAGTGAAAAGCATGTCAATGCGAACAAGACAAGAGAATTATTACATCAAGGATTTTATTAAATATGATTTGAGTATTTAGAACAAAAACCTTCGAGTTAGAACAACGAGCGTTCTGGAAATCGATAGAATTTTTAAAACGAGATTAAGCGATCAAACAAACGCTTAATGAGCTTTAAAATACGACACAACACATATATATTTCATGAAAGATCAGCCCATGCAAGTCATAAGAGGATTAAGTGTGGAACAAATCAAGAACAAGTGGATTCATGAGGTGTTTGATTAAGAACAAGCCAACAATGCACCTTGTTAATTAGTCTTTTCTTTCTAACCACAAATCTTTGGCACATGGATTAAGGGGTGACAAGGCTGGTTACATCTGATTCTTGGCAAGGGAAATATCATAGAAACATATCATTTATCAATTGAAACAAAGTGGGAGAGAAATAGAAAACCAAGCCAAGTAAACCATTCTTCTTATTCTTCATTTTCGTCAAAACCACAGCAGCTCAGTAAAACTGTCATAGCCACTTCGTTACTCATTGGAAATTGATGATCTGTAGCTTGTTGGAAAGGTATTGAGATGCTATACAACTCTTATCCAGAAGCCTCATTTAGAAAACCAGAGTAAGGTCTTCGTTTTTGCAGATCTTTCAGGAGGGTTTTGTAAATCCGAAAAATTCACCAACTTGTTCTTGATTTCTTTTGCAAGTTTAAGGATGATAAGCATAGAACAAGGCTCCCTTAAGGCTTACAAGATCTTGTTAGTGTGTTTAAGGCACCAAGTAAGGTATAACCTTTTACCCTTTCTAGCCATGGCAAGATTATGGATTTACATTTTGAGATCTTTAAGTATTATTGGCCCTGTTTGGCAATTAGCTGATAGCTGTTAGCTGATAGCGGATTGAATTAGCTGTTTTGACTAGCGGATTGAATTAGCTGTTTTGACTAGCGGATTGAAATTAGCTGTTTTGAATAAAAGTGTTTGGTAAATAGCTTTTTGAATAACTTTTTGTGACACATAGCAAACCTCTAATTGAAAAAGCTCCTAAAAGGAGCTTTTTCAAAATTAGCTTTTTGATCCCAAACCTCTAACTCAAACCTCTAACAACCAAACACTCACATTAGAGGTTTCATTTGGTCAAACCTCTAATCTACCCCCAAACCTCTAATTTTATCCCAAACCTCTAACTTCCAAACACCCCCATTGTGAAAACTGATGGTTTTGAGTTTGGTAATAAAAATCTTGAGTAGTTATATTTGTTATTATGATGATAATTATATTATTGATGTGGAAAGTTATAATATGGTGTAATATATGAATTTGGTGGATTTATGGATAATATTGGAAATGGTGGAATTTTATAAAAAGATGGAGAGGTAGAAAGTGATTGTTGGCAATTCTGCAGCTAGCCCTGTTTGAACTGTAATTCGGAACCCCAAATCTGGTTCCCTGGAAACCTACCTTATATTTTTGGAAAGGTCCTGATCTGTAGTCTCTAGATATATAAAGTGTATTTTCAGGAGATTTGTGGATCTTGAGATATAGTCGAATTAGTGAGAAGTGTTCCTGAGTAAAAAACTGCTGAGAATTGTCCCCTTGTAAATTGTGTTTGGACCCTTTAAACCTATGTTAATTCGTGGTAAAATTTTAGAAGCAAGATTTTACAGTGGAGTAACTGACCCAAAAAGAATTGGATAAAAAAATTCGAATTCCCAATTTTACAAAAATGTTTTAGTGAAGTTAGTGCATATGTGCAAAATGCCGGAGCACCAAACTTTGAGGAATTGTTTCACCTAGCTAATGACCTTAGTTTAAATTGAAATTCGGAGGGGTGATAGAATAATGAATTAAGAAGATCTTAGAGGTGGTTTCATGTTAAAATAATGATCCTATGATTTATGGTGAATTTGTGAAGATGGCTGACCAGGGAGTGAAATAAATCATTTTTGACTTCAGGCAAGAATTTTCGTACCAACTTTGAGTGGACCTTTGACCTAGATAGAGTAATCATCGTAATCTAAAACTTGAGGATATCAAGACCTTATGTTAGAGAGTAAAATGTAAAAGATTTTGCGTAAAAATGTTGAGTTTTGGAATTATTAAAAATGGTGGAACATAGGGAGTTAATAAAGATTTCTTAAGGAAATGACTCGAGGAACCATCTTGGGATAGGAGTTCGGACGAGTTAGGAGACTCATTTGAAAAAACTTAAAGAACAAAAGTTGTAGATATGCGTAAGTACTATATAATGGTGTAAAGAAGTTATTTTAATGATGATCAGAAGTTGGGTTGAATAATAACAGAACTAGGCCCGAGGAGGTGAAATGACGGGCAAAATAAAGTGAAAATGTAGAAACTTAGAATTTACCTAGTACATGTATACGTACACTAAAAGTGAGTTCTTATATGATTATAGAAAACCAGAGACGTGGAAGAAGTTGGAGTATCATACCCCAGAGCTCAGGCAAGTGTTATATCCCTTCACTTCTTGTTCAAGTGAATTTTTTTTATTATTTTGATTATGGTATCATCCCATTTAGTGTCAAGCTCGTCGACGTCTATTGTTATTTTTGTTTATTCAATTTACACCCCATTTATTGTATTGAACTTGTCGATACCCTTTGAGTTTATTACTCCTTGATGATACTTCCTTGTTGGAAGTAAAGCTAAACCAATTGTTTAGTTAGTCGGGATCCCACTAGTAGAACATTGAACCTATCAAGTCTGAATATTCATTTCATACTTCCCTTCTAATCCTTTATGTGGTGAAGATTTTTTGAATCAAAATGCTTATCTTGTGATTGGAGCTTTTGACAAAAGATAGTATATTCTTATTTACTATATGCTTGCTGAGCATTTCTTCCGCTCATACTTGGCGAGGCTTACCTACGTAGTTCGGAAAGAGAAGAAGCAAGATGCTATTACGAAGGTGATTTGACGCGGGAGGTCTGGATCTTGTGTAAGATCTATATCATATAGTTGAACTCTAATTATTATTATGTATTAGATTATATAGCTGGTTTGGTATACTTCTTATCGTAGCTATACCAGTGGTTTAAAATTTGATCAAAGAGATTTTTGTAAAGAAAAAGTTTTATTTAATGGAATTTGGATTCTTGTTTCTAGCGCTATAACCTAAAAGATCTTGGAAAGATGTTGGATGACGAGGAGAAGGTGGTTCTGCAGCTGAAAGATTGAGGAGGTGTTGGATGACGAGGAGAAGGTGGTTCTGCAGCTGAAAGATGTTGAAGATGAAGACTTCTACACAGTAGAAGAGATTGAAAGCATGGATAATCCAACCATGGCTTATATGGCTAAGAGATTCAAGAATATCAAGTGTAGAAAGGTTAAGTCATACAAGCCACAGGGTCAATCATCTAAGTTTAACAAGGGAAGTTTTTCAAAGGCCACTGGTGGAGCCACAAGATGAGGATACAAGACAGGGTTGGTGGATAGGTCGAAGTTCAGATGTTACAACTGCAATGAGCTAGGTCATTTTGCCACTGAGTGCATGTTTGCACTAAATCACGCAAGCGTACGTGGTCACAAGTAATATATGAATAAGTCAAGTTCGTTCCCACAGAGATCTGGTTATGGTTTTAATTCAGTTTTGTACCTATGCAACAATGTATGGTTATTATGCACTGCTAAGACAATTAACAATATTGGGTTTTGATTATCTAAATTAAACTAAGATGCAAACTATTAAACTAAAAATTAACTAACTAACGAGAATTGAAATCGAATTACTTCTGCAAGAGAAAACATGGGATCCTAACTTCATTAAATACTTTGCTTAAATCTGACGCCTTTAATCACTATATGCAATGGTTATGATATCTGATCAGACAACACGAAACAAGTACACGCTACCTCTCAGTATACGAATACCAAACTAAACATACATCCACAAAAGATATAGAAGATGAATAGACACCAATTATGCTTAGACCCTATATCTCTATAAGATTTGAAAACATAACGGTTGAAGAACAAGTTGTCTATTATGATCACATAGGGCAGCATAATATCTCTATTTACGCTACAAATCATGATGTTAAAACATCAACCTATCCTAAGCTAGCATGCCAAGTTCTAAATCTCAAGATCCACTCACGCTTCACAAGAGATTAACAAATTAGATGTTCATGACGCATCTATCAATTAAGCATAACCATACGAGGATATCAAATATACATCACACACAGATCTTTAAAGCAATCAAGATACTAAAGCTCCATAAATAAATCCGTTAGAATCCCATGACAATGATTAGTTCATAATCGAACCGCTCGTCATCATGGGATCTGATGAAGCCATGATAAAAACAAAGTATGAAAATATAAAAATAAATCTAAGTAATTGATATGTAATCGTTATCCAAATTACAATGATAGGATGTGTTTATATAGGCTCTATAATTCTTGCCCAGCAAGGAATTGTCTTCTATTACAATTAGAATTCAATTAAGGTACTAAAAACTGCCCAAAATACAATTAGAACTTGAAAAGGGCAAAACAGTAATTTCCTGCTCCCATCAGTCTGATTGTCGAGCTTTCTGCGCCCAACACACGCAACCTGCTCATGCAACACCTATCCCATGTTGTATAAAATCTCCCAAGCTTCGCGTGGGCAGTAAGATCGCTGAAAACGGACTTCTAGAACTCCAGATATGGCCAAAACAGTGTAGACTGCGCAACCTTCCCGGAAAATCCGAATTTTAATAAATTTAACCTCCAAAAAACGATAGAAGCATTAACCATAATTGACATTCTTGCAAACCTGCACACTACACAAAACACATCATAACTACAACAAACTTGAGTCCAAAACAATCAATTTAAGCCGATATGGAACGCTCCAAGTGGATATAAAATCCACCTATCACACCCCCAAACTTAAACCGATGCTTGTCCTCAAGCATAAACAATTACAACTAACTAACTAACTAGTACCACTTCCGTAGGTGATCACGGTTGCATTTGGCATATGCAACAAGCCCTTTAAACCCATAGGCAGCCCTAGTGGACGAGTAAGGTCTCGTGAGGTCCTATAGCGAATGTACCCACAAAATCCATTTAACCTAATGCAATACAATGCATGAATGCAACTAATATGAAAAATGCAAGTGATCTAATACTAATATCCTACCATACCTTCAAATCCTCTCATGCCATATCAACTTAAGAATCAAAGTAAATACGCAATGTCTTGGTGTCGAAAGTACAAGTATTCACATAGTCTACTCAATGAACATGCATAAGTTCTCACAAGCCCATGTCAAATGTAAGAATAAGTTAGTAATCATGCTAAGCCTACAAGAGTACATCTTTGAGACAAAACTCGGGATCTCAAACGCAAAAACAAGTAAACACTCATAATCCACTCACTAAAGAATACTCTCTCAAGAACAAGGATAAGTGTATCACTCAATTCCAACAAAATCATAAGCACGCTTGACATTTGGTATCAATCTAACTCTTAACACAACATACATCAATGACGATAATCAAAAGGTCTTTATTTGGGTTGTAACGGGGCTAGGGACAAGGTATGTCAAATAAGCCAAAACAAGTGAAGTGTCAAAAGCTAGTAAGTACCATAATAAATCATACACAACACCCTATTTTCCCTCCATATAATTTTTACTAAAACAAACACTCGACTAGTCGACTGAAATAGGATCACAACAAACACAAACATGCTCTCCTAATATATTTTTTTTCTATTTTTTTTCTCTTTTTTTTTCGAGAGCTAGATAAAACAATAATATAACAAATAACAATGATCCCATGAATTTATTACATATGCCGACTATCAAATAAATAAACAAACCCAAATTTCAATATTTCCCCCAAAAGTATGACCAACAATAAACCCCTCCTTGCACACCTTATTAATCCCTTAAGCACTCTACTAGCTTGTTGATCTATATCTTGTTGGAAATTGATGATCTATAGCTTGTTGGAAAGGTATTGAGATGCTCTACAACTCTTATCCAGAAGCCTCATTTATAAAACCAAAGTAAGGTCTTCGTTTTTGCAGATCTTTCAGGAGGGTTTTGTAACTCCGAAAAATTCACTAACTTGTTCTTGATTTCTTTTGCAAGTTTAAGGATGATAATCATAGAACAAGGCTCCCTTAAGGCTTACAAGCTCTTGTTAGTGTGTTTAAGGCTCCAAGGAAGGTATAACCTTTTACCCTTTCTAGCCATGGCAAGATTATGGATTTACATTTTGAGATCTTTAAGTATTAGTATGAAAATTGATGGTTTTGAGTTTGGTAATAAAAATCTTGAGTAGTGATATTTGTTATTATGATGATAATTATATTATTGATGTGGAAAGTTATAAGATGGTGTAATATATGAATTTTATGGATTTATGGATAATATTGGACATGGTGGAATTTTATAAAAAGATGGAGAGGTAGAAAGTGATTGTTGGCAATTCTGCAGCTAGCCCTGTTTGAACTGTAATTCGGAACCCAAATCTGGTCCCCTGGAAACCTACCGTATATTGTTGGAAAGGTCCTGATTATTAGTCTCTAGATATATAAAGTGTATTTTCAGGAGATTTGTGGATCTTGAGATATAGTCGAATTAGTGAGTAGTGTTCCTGAGTAGAAAACTGCTGAGAATTGTCCCCTTGTAAATTGTGTTTGGACCCTTTAAACCTATGTTAAATTCGTGGTAAAATTTGAGAAACAAGATTTTATAGTGGAGTAACTGACCCAAAAAGAATTGGATAAAAAAATTCGAATTCCCAATTTTACAAAAATGTTTTAGTGAAGTTAGCGCATATGTGCGAAATGCTGGAGCACCGAACTTTGAGGAATTGTTTCACCTAGCTAATGACCTTAGTTTAAATTGAAATTCGGAGGGGTGATAGAACAATGAATTAAGAAGATCTTAGAGGTGGTTTCATGTTAAAATAATGATCCTATGATTTATGGTGAATTTGTGAAGATGGCTGACCAGGGAGTGAAATAAATCATTTTTGACTTAAGGCAAGAATTTTCGTACCAACTTTGAGTAGACCTTTGACCTAGATAGAGTAATCATCGTAATCTAAAACTTGAGGATAGCAAGACCTTATGTTAGAGAGTAAAATGGAAAAGATTTCGCGTAAAATTGTTGAGTTTTGGAATTATTAAAAATGGCGGAACATAAGGAGTTAATAAAGATTTCTTAAGAAAATGACTCGAGGAACCATCTTGGGATAGGAGTTCAGACGAGTTAGGAGACTCATTTGGAAAAACTTAAAGAATGAAAGTTGTAGATATGCGTAAGTACTATATAATGGTGTAAAGAAGTTATTTTAATGATGATCAGAAGTTGGGTTGAATAATAGCAGAACTAGGCCCGAGGAGGTGAAATGCCGGGCAAAATAATGTGAAAATGTAGAAACTTAGAATTTACCTAGTACATGTATACGTACACTAAAAGTGAGTTCTTATATGATTATAGAAAACCAGAGACGTGGAAGAAGTTGGAGTATCGTACCCCAGAGCTCAGGCAAGTGTTATATCCCTTCACTTCTTGTTCAAGTGATTTTTTTTTATTTTGATTATGGTATCATCCCATTTATTGTCGAGGTCGTCGACGTCTATTGTTATTATTGTTTATTCAATTTACAACCCATTTATTGTATCAAACTTGTCGATAACCTTTGAGTTTATTACTCTTAATGATACTTCCTTGTTGGAAGTAAAGCTAAACCAATTGTTTAGTTAGTCAGGATCCCACTAGTAGAACATTGAATCTATCAAGTCTGAATATTCATTTCATACTTCCCTTCTAATCCTTTATGTGGTGAAAGATTTTTTTTGAATCAAAATGCTTATCTTGTGATTGGAGCTTTTGACAAAAGATAATTGTTTTATTAGCACTGATCTCTATTAATATTCTTATTTACTATATGCTTGTTGAGCATTTCTTCCGCTCATACTTGTTGTTTCGAAATTCTAACTTTTCAGTAAGTTAATTTGGCGAGACTTACCTACGTAGTTCGGAAAGAGAAGAAGCAAGATGCTATTACTTGACGCGGGAGGTCTGGATCTAGTGTAAGATCTATATCATATAGTTCAACTCTAATTATTATTATGTATTAGATTATATAGCTGGTTTGGTATACTTCTTGTCGTAGCTATACCAGTGGTTTAAAATTTGATCAAAGAGATTTTTGTAAAGAAAAAGTTTTATTTAATGGAATTTGAATTCTTGTTTCTAGCGCTATAACCTAAAAGATCTTGGAAAGTTGGGGTCACAGATGATCTATTTAAATTTTGGACAATTACAAAGAACAGTAAACCTTGGCGTACATCCTTATTCACTACAAAAAGTCACTACCACCATTTTAGGAACAATTATCTCATTTATCTTTAACTTAATCTATAATTCTCAATTATCTTTAACTTAACCTACTTTTTCTTATACATCCTCAACTAGTTATTGTTTTAACAACAATAACTCATGTTGTTCTCTTTCCAAAAATTAATTTTATAAAAATTAAAACATTACATAAAAAATATAAAAACAAATCTATTCTTATTTCATAAGTATTAATTGTTGAGTATTGAATACGGTAAAAGAATACAGAGGGGGGGTGAATGGATTCTTGAACTTTTCTTGGATTGAGTCTATGTAGCAGATAAGTGCCTGTGTGTGTAGAAGTGAAGGTGCGGATAAAGAAATAACACAAGACACAATATCACTTTAATCTAATGTATTATTAGATAAAGGTTGCTACAATCTGTGAATACAAATGGTAGTATTCTCAGCTTCGTTTTTCTCAGAGAGATATAGCTTACAGTGTATGAAAAACTTGACTCACAAAAGTTACTAAGTTATGAAGTGAGGCTGTGTCCTTATAGAACATGGATACAGCCTACTTACTACAAATAAGGTAGCTAAACAAATTACTTTCTAGTCTGTCTATCCTTTTTGAGTAAGTGTCCAAATGGTTACAGATTTGACTTGCAAAGCCTGTTTAGATCCACTTCTTTAGCTCCTTGTCTCTTCTATATCTCTCCAAGCTTCCTTGTAGGCTTTCCAGAGCACGTTACAGATTGTGGTCCATAAAGTGCATTGGCTTGTTGCAGGTTTCTGACTTGTACAATTTCTTCAGTATTTTGTCTCCAAGAATGTATTCGAGAAGTGACTAAGTAAGTGATTCGAGAACTAGAATTGACTTGATCGATAACTATGAGTTCTCGAATACTGTTATATTGACATATCGAACCACTTCTCGAATAGCTCTTTTCCACCAGGATTCCTTGAGTTGTCGAATAGAACATTTGACTTATCGAATCCTCGAGATATCGAATAGCTTTCTGAGTCCTTGAGATATCGAATGGAGCTTTGACTTGTTGACTCTTTGAGAACTCGAATACCATCTTGACTTGTTGACTTCTTGAGTTCTCGAATAGAGTAGTAGATATATCGAATCCCTGAGATATCGAATGAGATATCGAACAGTGTATTCAGAGATATCGAATAGTGTCTTGAGATATCGAATCTCTGACTTCTCGAATGCTGGACTTCTCGAATAGACAAATATACTTCTCGAATTGGTACTTAGGCAAATTCTTCATTCCTTCAAATCCCAACTGTGATTATTTGACAGTCTTTAACTCCTTGCTTGAGGCATGAACCTTGGAACTTCTTTCAAGCATTATTCTAGACTCTATTTGTACAATTACACAACTAGGATTTGATGCCTACTACAAGTACAATACAAACAGAAACTCTACAACTAGAGGTTCCCTCAGTTAAGAGGTCATGTAAGTAATGCAAAGCATTACAAACAATTAGGCTTGTTATTAGATGTGTACAGGCATGCCTCTGTAACTAACAATCTCCCCCAAATTGTGAGTGAGACCCTTAGTCACAATTTCATGTCTGATAACAAGCCTAACATACATAAAGATAAAGCTTTTAAAAGTACAGGTATGAATTTGATTGAAGAAATTACATAGAAGTATTCTTACAAGTTATGAGGAACTACTTAGCCATATCCTTTTGGATTCATCTTCTGAGCTTTGGCTTGCAGATTCTCATTTTTCATTCTATCTTCAGCTTCTTTGGCTTTCTTCTTTGCAATTTCTTCCATGGCAAGAATGATATCTTCCATTGCAGTGAGTTCTTCAATTAGAGGAGAGCCTGATAAATCCTTGAGCACTTCATTTAGCTGTTTCTCAGAGTAGGAACTGATGTAGTCCATTCTAATCTTCACATTTCTACCATATTTCTTGTACTCAATGATGTAAGGATTAAACTTGACTCTGTACAGACCCATAGCTCTCAACTCATCAGCCTTAGCTTCCATTGCAGCAAACTCCTCCTCCCTTTTCTTTAGTAGCTTTTCACTGTTCTTTCTCATTTCTGCCTGGTGATCTCTTTTCATCTTGACAAAGTCAATTAACTCCAGCTTCCACACCCTTTCCACTCTGTCTTCAGAATCCAACATTGCAATTATCCTTTCTATGTCATACAGCCTGCCCCAGTGCTGGCATGTTCCTTGTCTGAATTTCTTCTGTCTTCCATCAGAATACTTAACTTCAAGAGAATCATCAACAATGGCAACATGATAGATTCTTTGAGCCCATAGAAACTGCAATTGGTCTTCATCATAGCTTCCATCCAGAGGTGGTAGGTTTAATCCTGGGATAATTGTCAGTGCCTTAGATTTGGATAGCTTCACCTTTCTTGCAACATGTTTAAATTTCATCCTTTTGACATGATTGCTTGGTAGAAATCTTTGACCTTTGTTGGTAGACCATAGTAGTATTCCATTAGCAATTTGCTTTCTGAAACATACACATGGTTTCTTGACTTGAATCTTCTTCTCTTCTTGAGGTGGCAAAACAGTTGCAGAAGCCATAGATGTAGATTTTTCTAGGTCACCACTAACAGTATTCACCCTAGACTTAGAGTCTTGTGTTGTGGTGAGGTTACTGCTAGCAATGCCTAAGGCTTGCTATTTTCCAATCTTCCTCTCATAGACTCTTCCTTGGTCATCATCATTCTTCTTATCTTTGTCCCCCTTCTTCTTCTTGTCTTCATCACCCTTATCTCTCCTGTGATGTCTTCTCCTCCCATCACTTTTATCTTCAGAGTCATCATCCTTATTTCTCCCATGTTGAGCCATCTCTGGAATTTCACCAGTTGCAATATAAGTTCTGAGGATGTGCAGTGCCTCAGTTTCTTCAGCTTTTCTGGCTCCAACCTTCTTCTGTAATTGATCAATGATAGCAATGATCAGTCTGTGATTTCTAGTGGTGAGATCATGGGGAATGACCAATTGCTTGATGTCTTCAATTCTAGTGCCAGACTGATAAATGATTGTCCATGGCTTCTTGATCACTTCTGGTAGCCTTGAAGGTTGGTCATTCCTCAAGTCATCAAACAGACTCTTGTTGTTCTCATTCTTCTTCTCAATAAGCTCAAGTATGGCATCTATCTCTGAGTGTTTCAGTTCTTGTAGAGTCTTGTATGTTAGATGCCATATCTTTAATTTGGATATCATCACTATCTCCTTAATCCATAGATTATTGACTTTCTTAGGAATGACAGTGATGCAATTAATCTGCTTCTTCAACTCCCTCAGATAGAACTGAGTGTCACCAACCTGTTCCCTTGTGGCTTTCAGAAACTCCAAGAAGGCTTTATCATGATAAACATTGGAGTTAGCAACTTCTTGTAGCTTGGCCTCAGTAACAACTTTAACTTCTACAGGCTTGGCACTCTCAGGTATGGAGGTTGGAGATTTGTCAGATGGCATACTCCCTGCAACCACTGTTGTAGTTATGGATTGCTTTTGTCCTCCAGGAGTAGTGATGTGCACAGTTGGTAGAGTGACAACTGGCAAGGTAGATGGATGCTCATCCACTTTGGATTTTCCTTTGCCAGGCACATTTGGTAGAGATTTTGAAGCTCTTTGTTGACCACCCTCTTTTATTATTATGCCTTTCTCCCCCTTTGTATTTGAGTTCCTTGCCTTCTTCTCCCCCTTAGGCTTGTTGTCAGGCACAGAGGCTGTAGAAATGTCCTTTGGGATTGAAGATTCATCAGGGAGAGGGAGACCCATATGCTTCATCATAGCAGCTAACATGGATTGTTGATGTAGAAGGACATCAGCTGTGGTGGATGCTTGAGTGTCCAACTGGTCATTTAGCAGTGCAACCTTGTCTGTAAGATGAGCATTGGACTTGGTGAGAGTAGCCACCTCCTTCTCAAGTGCATCTACTTTGCTGAATAACTCAGTAGATTTGAAGCCAGACAGGGATTGTTCTTTGAGTCTTTGCACTTCAAATCTAGTCATGTCATGTACTGGGACCTCAGTGAGCAGTCTGTCTCCATATAAATTTTTGAACATGGTCCTCAGCATGGCATTGGCATCTGTGGTCTGATCAGATAAAATTTGAAATTGATGCCCCAGACCTGTGACAGTATCCTTTAGCAGAGCTAGCCCATTGTCCATTTTGGTGCAGGTAGTGTTGCAGTGTTTGATGTCCTTGAACACACTGTCTAGCTGAGGGAATTTAGCATCAAAGGTCCTCTTGATTGCTTCTACTATGGTGGTGGTCTTATCACACACTCTATTGACCTCAGTCTTAACACCTTTTCCAAGATAATGAGCAGCCTTGAGGAATCCCTTGTGTGTATCATTCATAGCCTCATACACTTCACCAGGGGTCAGAGATTTGGCATTGGAACCCAGTGAAGTGAGGTATTCCTCCCTGAGATACTGAAGTGCTTCATCAAGAGTAATATCATATTTTCCTTGCAACCAGGCATCTATGTTGCCATCTCTCTCAGCATCATCAATGATCTTTGTCTTCTGCACCTCCACATCATCCCTATGGCATAACAGAATAGCCTCATAGTCTGGATTAGGCATGTCTGCAGTGAGAAGGTTCTGAGCAATCTTTCTGAACTCAGGAATCTGATCCACAATTAAGCTTTGAAGTGCTTCAACCGTCAATTGTTGTGGAGCAGACCCTGATCCTGAAGCACTGTCATGTTGCACAGGCTTCAGCCATTGTGACATAAAGTCAGAGCTAGAGCTAGGCAAGCTAGACTCCTCAGTTACAGATGCAACTTCTGTAACCGGATGGATTGACTCTACTACTGGTGTCACTATAGAAGTGGGATGAATTACACCAGCAGTTGACACAGGCACAGAGTCTCTGGTAAAAACTAGTGGAACCTCTGTGTTTGTGATGGTGTCATCAGGAGATGCCTCAGCATGCATTCTCTCACCATATAAATGTGGGTTCTGAGTGGTGAACAAAGTGTCATGCACTAAGTCACTTGAAATTATTGGCTCATCAAGAGAAAAGAATTCTTGATGATCAATACCTTGCATCTCAGTTGCCTGAGTTGCAGGTTCCAAAGAAATTTCAGAGTCAGATTCTGGAAGAGAAGTGTGTTTAAGAGTAGATTTTGGCAACTCCCCCTGAGAGATAGAGGGAGTTTCAAATGTGATGTGCTCTCCACTCAGTGTTGTGCCAGCCTTATCACTCCCATGTGATGACTCTATACAAGAAGGTGCATTGGGGAGGATGCTTGATTCTATAGGTGCACCCTGTTGAGAGGATACACCTAGTGAGCTGTGTGCCCCTGATTTTACAACTTCAGCCATTTGTGTGACTGAAGAGGTGGTCTTAGTTTTCTTCTTCTTTTTCCTGTGTAAGGGTGACTCAGGTTCCTCACTTCCTAGACCTAATTCAACAGCTAATGCTGCTTCAGATAAGATATTTAATGGTGCAGACATTACTTCCTTTCTCTTCTTTTTACTAACATCACCCTTTTGAGAGGATGATGCAGTTGGCTCAGTATGTGGTAGAGTGTTTGGTTGAAAGGGTTGGTTAGCAGGCCCTGGGTTAGCATTTTGTTCTACTTGCTTGGGCTGTGCTAACTTAGATTTTGCATCAAATGTTGGCATGTTGTGGGGATAAGTCCTAAACAAACTCTCCATATGGGGAGTTATGTTCAGTCTTACATCCACATCATTCCTAGTCTCCAAATTACCAAAAATGAGTTTGGTCATGGACTTAGGATAGCCTATTTTATTTTTATCAATCCCAGGCAATTCAATCAATGAAGCATTTTTATAATTAAGTAGAGATTGAATAAAGCGAGGGAAGAAAATATCAGTACCTCTCTTGGTTGTGTTCTTACCAAGTCTCCCATATAATTCTTGGAGGATGATTTGGCCAACGTCAATCTTCTTTCCATAGGCCAAAGCATATCCAATTTGCTGCACAGGTGCACTGATTTGATCAAAGCTTGATTTCCTGGCAGTGAAGACTTGGAGAAGAGTTGCAAACACATAGCTCCACTCCTTTCTCAGATTCTTTCTATTTAGCTTTCCAAGATTGATCCCATCTGAGTAGTTGATGAAATCAAAGAATTCCTCTAACTCTGAATTAGTGGCCATTCTGTCAAATGACTCTTGTTGTAGGCCCAGTGCTTGGTTCATGTCTGCAGTAGTGATAGTGATTTCCCTGTCTTGAATCTTGCAGTAGATGATATATGAAGTGATTGCGTTTTCCAGGGCTACAACCTCCACAATAGCAGTGCCCCAAAACTGTTCCAGGATATCTAGATACAGAGTTGGGTTGGCAGAGAGTGCATCCTTGATATATGACTCCGCCATCCATTTCACAAAGCACTTGAAATTGGCATTGGGTGCTTCAACATCACTAGTGAGAGCGATGAAGTTGGTGTTGAACTTTACTGTTTCCATTTGTGTAGAAGAGATGAAAGAAATTGAAGGTTGAAGAAGAAATTTGGCTTTTCGTAGCTAGGGTTTCAGGGGTTTAGAGAGTGTAGATGCTTGAGAAATCGAATGAAATGAATCGAATAGATGTGAAATTGTATAAGTATGAAGTACTTGAATTGTCGATTAGCAGAAAGTTTTGTATCGACAAGTCAGGCATTCGAGAAGTAGAAAACAACTATTCGAGAAGTCAAGAAAGGCTTAATCGATAACTCAAGCAGATAGAAACTCACAGCTGGCAGTTATCTAACTTAGAAATAATTCTAAATTAAATAATATATGTTTTTATGAGTGAATTAAACTTTTAGACAAAAGTCCAAAATCGGTTAAAATTCAGCGAGAATTCAGCCTTTTCAAACGATTCGAGAACTCAAATATAGTGTTCGAGAACTCAATCATTCGAGAACTCAGTTACTCTATTCGAGAAGTCAAGAATACCTCTATTCGATATCTCAGAAAGACTCTATTCGAGAACTCAAGAGTACTCTAATGAGACTTATTAGAGATGTCGAATAGTGAATCATTCGAGAAGTCTGACTTATCGAGCTATACTCATCACTCATAAAAATTTGATTTTCACTATCTTTTAAAATTTACCAGACATATTCATTGAAAAATATCCTAGCAAATTAAATAGTGATTTTCTCAAAATTTCATAGAAATTTTAAGTTAATAGAAATATGATTTTCAACATATGCAACAGATTTGAAATATTTATAAATCATATTTCAGCCAACACTCACTCCAAAAATATTGAGAATTTAGATAAAGTAAGTGTTTACTGCTGCAACAATCTAGATGGTGTATTCACTTAGCCAGAATCTGAAGAATTCAGCATTCCAATCTCACTTACCAACCTTGTGAAGGTGGCTTCATCTAATGGCTTAGTGAATATATCAGCTAGTTGTTTATCTGTAGAGACATAATGCAACTCAATGGTTCCATTAGTTGCATGTTCTCTTATGAAATGATATCTGATGTCAATGTGCTTTGTTCTAGAATGATTGACAGGATTGGCAACTATAGAGATTGCACTTGTGTTGTCACACATGATTGGAATTCTTTCCAACACAAGTCCATAATCTCTAAGTTGATTTCTAATCCAAAGCACTTGAGCACAGCAACTTCCAGCAGCTATGTATTCAGCCTCAGCTGTAGAAGTTGACACAGATTGTTGCTTCTTGCTATACCAAGAAACTAACCTTTGTCCAAGAAACTGGCAGCTTCCTGAGGTGCTTTTCCTATCCACTCTGCATCCAGCATAATCAGCATCAGAATAACCAACCAGATTGAACCCTGTGTCCTTAGGATACCATAATCCCAAGTTAGGAGTGCCCTTCAGATATCTAAAGATCCTTTTTATTGCAATCAAATGTGATTCCTTTGGATTTGATTGAAACCTTGCACACAAGCATGTAGCAAACATGATGTCTGGCCTACTTGCAGTGAGGTAGAGTAGAGAACCAACCATGCCTCTGTAGAATGAGATATCTACTTTCTTGCCTTTAGCATCTTCATCCAGTTTAGTGGCAGTGGCCATGGGTGTCTTGGCAGGTGAACAATCTTCCAAGTCAAACTTCTTCAATAAATCCTTGATGTACTTGGTTTGACTGATAAAGATACCATCCTTCCTTTGACTGACTTGCAACCCTAGAAAGAATGTCAACTCTCCCATCATACTCATCTCATATCTGCTCTGCATGAGTTTAGAGAACTTCTCACACAGCTTCTCATTTGTAGAACCAAAAATGATATCATCCACATAGATTTGGACTAGGATAATATCATCACCATGCTTCTTGTAAAACAGTGTCTTGTCCAATGTGCCTCTAGTGAATTGATTTTCAAGAAGAAATTGTGATAAAGTATCATACCATGCTCTTGGAGCTTGCTTAAGTCCATACAGTGCCTTAAGCAATCCGTAGACAAATTCTGGGAAATGTGGATCCTCAAAGCCAGGTGGTTGTTGCACATAAACCTCTTCTTCCAACTCTCCATTTAGAAATGCACTCTTGACATCCATTTGATAAACTTTAAAGTTTGAATGAGCAGCAAATGCTAAGAATATTCTGATGGCTTCCAATCTAGCAACAGGGGCAAATGTCTCATCATAATCAATGCCTTCCTGTTGAGAGTATCCTTTTGCAACCAGCCTTGCTTTGTTTCTTATTATTACACCATCTTCATCCATCTTATTCTTTAGAACCCATTTAGTTCCAACAATGGTTCTATTCTTTGGTGCAGGCACAAGTTCCCATACTTTGTTCCTTTCAAATTGATTCAGCTCCTCTTGCATGGCAATAATCCAATCTGGATCCAACAGTGCATCATTAAGTTTATTAGGCTCAACTTGTGATAGAAAACATCCATAGAGGCACTCATTTTGAGTTGCTCTTCTAGTCCTTACTCCTGCATTAGGATCTCCAATGATTTGCTCTGCAGTGTGTGATCTATCCCATTTCCTCGAGTGTTCAGCCTGACTTCTCATTCTTGATGTTGCTTCATCATCCACATCATGGTCATCCTCATTTCCTCCCCCTGTGAAGTTGCCATTACTCACAGGTGTGTCTTGGATGCTTGTTTCTCCACTATCCATTGGCACAAATTCCTCTCTTGTATCATTAATCACTTGAGTTTGTTGAACTTGAGTTTCAACTCCAGTTTCAATCTCTTCATCAGAATCATCTAGATTATCAAATCTCAATGGATCTTTGTCTTCATCATTGGCTTCTTCTAGTCCAGGTAGTTTGCTGTATCAAATGTTACATCTGTGCTTTCCATAACTTTCTTTTGACTGATGACATAAACCTTGTATGCAATTCTTTCCATAGAATAGCCAAGAAAAATTCCTTCAAATACTTTTGCATCAAACTTTCCAACATATTCAGAATTATCCTTTAGTACAAAGCATTTGCTTCCAAAAGTATGAACATACTTTAGAGTAGGCTTCTTTCCAGTCATCAAGTTGTAAGGTGTCTTTCCAGTGTTTTTGTTGATGAGGGTCCTGTTCTGAATATAGCATGCAGTGCTCATAGCCTCAGCCCAAAAACATGTAGGCATTTTTGCATCAAGTAACATTGTTCTAGCAGCCTCAATTAGAGTTCTATTCTTTCTCTCAACAACTCCATTTTGTTGTGGAGTCCTTGGAGCTGAGAAATGCCATTCTCTTTGCAGAATGCTTCAAGTGTGGCATTTCTGAACTCTGTTCCATTATCACTCCTCAGTGCAATCACACTTGCATCGTTTGCCTTTGCTTCCTTGTCAACTTTCTTTATATGCTCAATAATTACTTGTGGAGCCTCATCTTTTGATGCCAGAAATTCCACCCATGTATACCTTGAAAAATCATCAACCATTACCAGGGCATACTTCTTTCTTCCAAGTGACATTATGTTGACAGGCCCAAACAAATCCATATGGATGAGTTGTAATGGCTTGGATATTGATGTCACTGTCTTTGACTTGTGGCTTGATCTTTTCATTTTTCCTTTTTGACAAGCCTCACACACTCCTTCTTGACAGAATTCAAGTGTGGGCATGCCTCTCACTAACTCTCTTTTGACTAGAGAATTAATGGCCTTAAAGTTCAGGTGTGATAGTTTCTTGTGCCACAGCCAACAATCTTCATTTGATGCTTTTGAGTAAAAGCAACAAATTTTGTCCTTGTTTGCAGAGTCCATATTGGCTACAAACAGGCTTCCCTTCCTTACTCCAGATAGAGCAAAATCACCAGTCTTCTTGTGGGTGATCAAACATTCATCTTTGTCAAAATTCACTTTGAATCCTCTATCAGTAAACTGACCAACACTTAGCAGATTATGCTTGAGCCCCTTGACTAGTGCTACATCTTCAATGATGACATTACCAACTTTCAGCTTGCCATATCCCAATGTGTTACCCATGCTGTCATCTCCAAAAGCAACCATTGGGCCAGCCTTTTCCTCATACTGTGATAGCAGGGCCATATCACCAGTCATATGATTTGAGCATCCACTGTCCAAAATCCACATGACCTTCTTTTCACTTTCTTTGCCCTGCAAACACAAAGGTATTACTTTTCCTTTGGTACCCAAACAAGTTTGGATCCATGTGACTTAGAGACAGTTTTATCATAAACAACATACTTGTCAACTTTCTTAGTGTTAGTCTTCTTGTCACTGTTGAAAGTCTTAGAACCTGAAGTTTCAGACTTAGGTGACAGGGGTACCTTCCTAGCTTTAGGAGGACTTGAAGACTTTGACCTTGTGTAGTGTGTGTGAGAATTGTGACTGATACAACCATCAATGAATTGCCTTCTTAAATTAAAACAACTAGTCATAACATTCATATTGCATGGCATACAGTCAAATTTATCACAAAAAGGTGCATCTCTATGACTTAGAGGCACAGAACAATCATAGAAAGGTTTAGACACACTACCAACAGGTTTCTTGCATGCATGAGTTAAATGATTGGTACTGAAACAGTTCTGACAAGTTTTCCTAGGAGCATTAGGCATATAAGCATAGTTGTTATCCTTGTTAATCCCTAACTTGACATTTCTGTTCTGTTTCTTCTTAGTCACTTTCTTTTCTGATTCACTCATCCCAGCTGAGACAAACTTAACAAACTTCTTAGGTCTTGGCCTATCAACTACTGGTTTCTTGGTCTTTGACTTGACACTCTCACCCTTAGAGGATGCTTGTTGTTCACTAGATTGTGCCTCATCCTCATCATTCAACATTTGCTTGATGAGTAAGGCATCCTCATCAACTTCAAATGTTGATTCCTTAAAAATTGGATTTTCAGTTTTTCTCAAAATGTGAGGCACTTTCTCATGAACAGCTGTGTCCTCTTCAATGACAGCATAGCCTTTCCTCTGTTTGAGAGAGTCATAGTCAAGTCCAATAGCTGCTTTGGGTTTAGCTTCAATTTTCTCACAGTAGGATTGCACTAAACCAGATGATTTCTTGAAAGTTTTTAGTTTGAATTCATTCTCAGCTAATTCATCCCTAAGAGCCTTCTCTACTTGACTAGCACATAAAACCTTGTTCTGCAAATATTCAACTTCTTTCTTAAGGTTTTCTACTTGCATAGTAGTTAGCTCAAGTTCCTCATTCTTTTTGGTTAATATTTCATTTCTAGTAGACAGTTTAGCAATCTCCTCATTAGCAGCAGTCATACTAGTATGAATATTAAACATTTCAACAGATAATTGTTCAATCATGCATTTGTACTCAGAAACAGACATGTCTATAGTAGTGAGAGATGGTACCTGAGAATCAGATGAAGATGAGTCATCCTTGGAGTTGGCCATCAAGGCATAATTGCAGAATTCTTGTTCCTCTTCATCACTCTCAGAATCATCCCAACACTTCCCTTCAGCTATGTAGGCCTTACCATGTGTCTGCTTTTTCAGAAGGCCTCATACTTAGCTTCGAGCTCAAGATAATCTCTATCCTTCTTTTTAGGCTTCTTGCATTCACTGGCAAAATGCCCTAGGTCATTGCATCTATAGCACCTTACAGATGACCTATCCACATAACTGGTTTTGAACTTATTTCTGTTTGGTTTCACAGGTGCCTTGTTCTTGTTGGCTGAATGGTTTTGAGTTTTTGGTTTGAAGGGTTGATTTCTTTTAAATCTGATGTTTGGAAATTTTCTGGCCATGAAAGCATATGAAGTATTTTCCATCCCATCAAGTTCTTCCAGAGTGTAAAACTCTTCTTCTTCTTCCTCCTTTTCCTCAACAGGTTCACTCACCCCAGCTTCAGTTTCTTCATCATCTGCTACCTCCTCTATTCTTAGCTGACTTGCAGATGCTTCTAGGTCCAGAATAGATTTGTTGACAATCAAGGCACATGATGTGTTTATCATCCTACCTTGGTTGGCTTGGATAGCCCTTTTCTGAAGCAACTCAAGTTCATGAGTCTTTAGGACTCCATAGAGCACATCATAGGTGACTTTGTTCAAATCTCTCTCCCTTAGAGAAATGACTCTTTGCTCCAGATGATTTGGTGAAGACAACAGAAATTTCATATTCAACTCCTTGGTGCTGTAAACCTTGCCATTCATTTGCAACTCAGTAACTAGCTTGTGAAACCTTTCAAACATTTCAGTGATGCTTTCCTTGGGCTATGCCATGAAAGCTTCATACTGTGTGACCAGTATCTGTTTCCTGTTTTCCTTAACCTCATCAGTCCCTTCACACAACACCTCAATGTGATCCCACATCTCTTTAGCAGACGTGCATGATGCAATGTTTGCAAACATTGACATGTCCATGGAATCAATGATAAGCAACATGAGGTGGCTGTCAAGAGCAACCTTCTCCCTTTCTGACTCTGTCCACTTTGATGGATCCTTGGCCTCATAAGATCTTGGGATAGTTGTGGTTCCAACAGTCTTCTCTGGTATCTCTTGTTGTGGAACAAAAGGACCATTCTTGAGAATCTCAGGATACAAGGGATGAGAGGCTTTAATGAACAACATCATCTTTATCTTCCAGAGGTTGAAGTTTTCTTTGTCAAACTTAGGGACCTTCACCGTTCCTGTAGTCTTTGGTGTATTCGAACTCATGATCGTTTCTCTGTTTTTGAATAAACAGCCCGCTCTGATACCACTTGTTGAGTATTGAATACGGTAAAAGAATACAGAGGGGGGGGGTGAATGGATTCTTGAACTTTTCTTGGATTGAGTCTATGTAGCAGATAAGTGCCTGTGTGTGTAGAAGTGAAGGTACGGATAAAGAAACAACACAAGACACAATATCACTTTAATCTAATGTATTATTAGATAAAGGTTGCTACAATCTGTGAATACAAATGGTAGTATTCTCAGCTTCGTTTTTCTCAGAGAGATATAGCTTACAGTGTATGAAAAACTTAACTCACAAAAGTTACTAAGTTATGAAGTGAGGCTGTGTCCTTATAGAACATGGATACAGCCTACTTACTACAAATAAGGTAGCTAAACAAATTACTTTCTAGTCTGTCTATCCTTTTTGAGTAAGTGTCCAAACGGTTACAGATTTGACTTTGCAAAGCCTGTTTAGATCCACTTCTTTAGCTCCTTGTCTCTTCTATATCTCTCCAAGCTTCCTTGTAGGCTTTCCAGAGCACGTTACAGATTGTGGTCCATAAAGTGCATTGGCTTGTTGCAGGTTTCTGACTTGTACAATTTCTTCAGTATTTTGTCTCCAAGAATGTATTCGAGAAGTGACTAAGTAAGTGATTCGAGAACTAGAATTGACTTGATCGATAACTATGAGTTCTCGAATACTGTTATATTGACATATCGAACCACTTCTCGAATAGCTCTTTTCCATCAGGATTCCTTGAGTTGTCGAATAGAACATTTGACTTATCGAATCCTCGAGATATCGAATAGCTTTCTGAGTCCTTGAGATATCGAATGGAGCTTTGACTTGTTGACTCTTTGAGAACTCGAATACCATCTTGACTTGTTGACTTCTTGAGTTCTCGAATAGAGTAGTAGACATATCGAATCCCTGAGATATCGAATGAGATATCGAACAGTGTATTCAGAGATATCGAATAGTGTCTTGAGATATCGAATCTCTGACTTCTCGAATACTGGACTTCTCGAATAGACAAATATACTTCTCGAATTGGTACTTAGGCAAATTCTTCATTTCTTCAAATCCCAACTGTGATTATTTGACAGTCTTTAACTCCTTGCTTGAGGCATGAACCTTGGAACTTCTTTCAAGCATTATTCTAGACTCTATTTGTACAATTACACAACTAGGATTTGATGCCTACTACAAGTACAATACAAACAGAAACTCTACAACTAGAGGTTCCCTCAGTTAAGAGGTCATGTAAGTAATGCAAAGCATTACAAACAATTAGGCTTGTTATTAGATGTGTACAGGCATGCCTCTGTAACTAACATTAATAATATTTATTACGTCACAAATTACTTGACAAGGTTATTTGATTTTAAAAAGGAGTTATTTATTTTTTTAATTAATTTTTTTTTGTACTTTAGTAATCAAGTAGTAAAAGTATATGAAATAAAAAAAATTAAGAATGAAATTATGAAGTTTTTATTTGATTTAGGAATCATAAAAAGATATGACATGAATATATATTGATCAAGTTTAAGTGTATAATGATTTTGATTCAAAAAAAAAGTATATAATGATTTATATTGAAAACAAAAATAAGAGAAATATAGTACAAATGAGAGATAACTGTAATCCTATAATAGTGGTCGTGACTTTTGTAGTGAATAAGGACGTAAGCCAATATTTATCCTACAAAGAATATGGTGTCATTGAACAGGTGAACTTATCTGAGGATTTCGTGTAACTACCAAATCTCCTGACCCGAATTTGGGGGCGTTACACATACAAAGGAAATGTGTAAATCGCACGAATTATAAGTTAGTATATTATTATAAACAAAATGGTTGATAATCGGTTACTAACTTACTATTCTATATTTAATTATAATAGACAAATAAAGATATAGTTTGATTTAATTTTTATCTAAATACAAATGAATATTAAATGATGGGATTCAAATAGGGTGAAGGCCCAAAATACCCCAAAATCATAATGGATGGCCCTAAATGCTCTGCAAATACGTTATTGCGTCTGAAAATGCACACCTAGAGGGGAGGGATGAATAGGTGTTATGTAAATAATGACCAATTAAAAATATGCTCGAAAAGCTGTCTGACGGCGAACTGGATGAAATGAAATAACAAACAAGCAGCTAGGTAGGATATGCAATGCAATAAGAATAAAGTGCAGTAAGTAAAGAACACACGGTAATTTTAACCAGGTTCGACCCCTATCTCCTAATGGTCTACGTCCTAGTCCCCTACCAACTCGATAAAGGAGTATATTATTGATCACAATGAATTACAATTACACGATACAATAATATATCTCCCTGATTTTCCCAGTCACTGATTGCAGCTTGCTGAAACGCCTTATTCCTTGAACACAACACTTTAAGTTCTATACTACTCCAAGTATAAACTCCTCTAGCAGTCTAGTTCCTGAACCCATGTTTCCCAAGCTTGCAAATCCAGCAACTACCAACTTTACAAGCTGAACAATACAAGTTTAGAATGAATTACACACGAAACTATGAGCTCTAACAAGGATATGAACCGTATAATATAAGAGCTCAAGTATGTGAAGGATTTTGCAAATCGGTTCGAAAAATCACTTGTGTTTATTTGAGTGTTGTCCAACAGCCTTTGAATAAAAACACACAAGTGTTTATATAGTGAATGAAAGCATATGAATTAAACAAACAACATCCAACGTTCTTGACTCCAAGTCTCACGAATTTGTTGTTAGACTAATTCAAAATCCAAATTTAAGAAAAATAACGTTTAGAAATCAAATGAGTTCAAAAAGAATAAGTTTGTTAAAGTATAAACGTTCATCTGAAAGATAAAGCCCAGAAAATAGAATTTGTTGTTGAGTAAAACGTTAGAAAAGAGTTTGTTAAAAGATAAAAGATTTAGTCAAAGCAAACTCCTAATAATTAGGAATTAAAATAGAATATACGTAAATATATATAAGTAAAACGATTTTGAAAAATGTTGAGCCCATATATATATATTTATACGTTCTATATAACTGATAGAGTCCTTACAAATATTAAGTCCTAAATAAATCTCCAAGAAAATAGGACTACTGCTCTTTCTGGATCCTGTCTGCCAGCTTGTTGCGTTAGAATAAAATCTTTCTTGCCAGCTTAGAATTAAATAATTACTAAACCTGCAAAACATTGTTAGTCCAATGCATATATTCAGCTTGCTAACATTTTTGTATATAGCATAACTTATATGTCCTGCAAAACCAAATTAGAAACATACACAAGAAGCTTGCCATAATAAATCACTACAAGCGTACTAGCTTGCTAACTATGTTATCATCAAAACCAAGATACTTTCATCGTCTGTCGAAACACTATATCACGCTGCATCGTGCTCCGTATCATCATATCACGGTGTTTCGTGTTCCATATTACAGGTAATATGCTGCACGTTTCACCGTGACTTGCTTTGTCTGCTACAATAGGTGGTACACCGTGTGGCGTATTTTGAAGATACGGTATACGAAATTTCGTATCAGAGCTTGGATCCGTTGGAATTGTCGTATCTTATGTAAAAATTGGAAGGTAATACGGTGCACCGTGTCTACGGGATAGGGGAGGACCAAGCTTTTGTGGATGGGGTATTTTGGTGATTATCTCATTCGAATACCATCAACACCATTTTTAAATTATATTTTTTTATTAATTTTAAACAATAACGTCCTTAATTAAAAAGCTATTATTATTACTGATAATATATTATTAATATTATAATCTCGTAAATGTAACTAATATAAATTATTTATATCAAATTTATTATGGAATCTAATGAATATGGTTAAAGTATTTTTTAAATTAAAATAAAAATAATTATTAAAAAGTAATTAAATAAATAAAATTATAATATAAAAATAAATCGTGCACCGCATGGATTATAAAATAATATAAATAAAATATGATATATTTGTCTAATTGTTATTCTAGTACATATATCAAATAATGATTGTTAGATTTTAAAATTGATAAAAAAAATCATTGGTTGTAATATAATTTTTTAAGAAATGAAACTACTTCCAAAAGTATAAAAATTGAAATTTATACATAATATGTTATTTTTAAACATTTATGCTACTATTTTATTCATTTTTTCGTGTTCGTATTTAGATTTCAAATATACAGACTAATTTAAATTCATGTCATTTTACAAGTTCAAGTTTATAGAACATGAAAAAACACAACATGTGATTAATTTTTCAAATTATTTAACCCTATCATATGAAACCTTTACAAAGATATTTTGAAGAATGACAAATTATTACTTTAAAAATATTATCAAATTTATAAAACCGATAACGTACTTTAATTTTTTAAACATTTTGCATATATAAATACAACATGATAAAAATAATAATTACTAACCAAGAACAATTCAAATAATAATATGTTGTGTAAAAGATTTTGGTCGAGAAAATCTAACAAAAATCAATACTATAAAATATTTTTCCCTCTGGTAAAGTATAAGAAGATATGCATATTCAATTAAAATTATCGTTTTATGTAATAATTTTAATGCCATTACGACTTTTATTTAATTTAAATAAATTATTACTTTACATGTTAATAATTTAGAAATACTAGTTGTTTCAACTCAAAGCAAAATTTACAAGATTTTTAATGAGACAACAAGAGAATAGGTTAAAATAAACCCAACCCTAATCGATGAAGATTTTCATAATATATACAAAATGTAATGATAATAGTATCAAGGTGTTTAAGTAAGAAACTGAAAATAAGTAACTAAAAGAAATTAACAATAAAAATTGCTGAACCTGAATTGCATAAGAGGTGACGATTTGGTTGTTGGACAAACAACGAGATTGAAAATTTAAAACGATACGCAAGTGCCTTGTTAGGCAATAGACATATCATCGACTTTTTCTAAACCATACATTATAGAACTCGAGTTAATTATTCATTATATAACTGAATGAAAATGGACAGAATAAAATTAAAGTTGTTTCATGATAAATATAGATAATACTGAAAATTTTCAATAATTTCTTCATTTAATTTCTAGCAAACTAAACTAGGACTTAGGCTTTGTTCACTTGGATTGAATGGAATGAGGGGAGAATGGAATGAAATTTATACTATTATTTGGGGGAGATTGGGGAAAGTGTTTATAAATTTCATTCCTTACTTCATTCCTTTCCAAATAATTTGAACTAGAATTCTAACCCACATGTTTTGGAAGGAATGCTCCATTCCCAATCTTCATCATTTTCCTTGCAATCTTCATCATAAAAAACTTATTCTCCCTCATATTTGTTCATTATTTCCCCCAACATCCCCCTTTCTTCATAAATTTTGTTTACAATTTTCATTCCATTCCTACCCCATTCCATTCTTTCCAAGTGAACACACCCTGACTGATCCGAGAAACAAAAAATCTTAAAGTGAAAATTGTAAACAAAATTTATGAAGAAAGGAGGATGTTGGGGGAAATAATGAACAAATATGAGGGAGAAGAAGTTTTTTATGATGAAGATTGCAAGGAAATTGATGAAGATTGGGAATGGAGCATTCCTTCCAAAACATGTGGGTTAGAATTCTAGTTCAAATTATTTGGAGAGGAATGAAGCAAGGAATGAAATTTATAAACACTTTCCCCAATCTCCCCCAAATAATAGTATAAATTTCATTCCATTCTTCCCTCATTCCATTCAATCCAAGTGAACATAGCCTTAAATTCTCCGATTTCTAACAAGCTAAAATGGACAGAACCAGGACACAAATTTATGAAATTCTATAATTTTCAGTTTAACTAATATTTGCATCTATAATTACTTTAAGACGTGACTAGTTTGGCGAAATGATAATATGAATTATTTTTAATTATCATGATATTGTTCATACCACACAGGCAGATAGCGTACAGTATAAACACACTTTCATACAGATATAACTTAATTAGTTAAGCGACTGAACAAATTAATTCCTAGACTCGGTTCCTCCGAACCTCACTCCGAACCTAATTCCAATTATTTATAAAAATATTGTTATATAGAGGATTCGAACCCATGACCTAGGGAACTAATTTCACTACCATAACCAATTGATCTATCTTAACATTTGAGTCTATATTAAAAATCATTAACTACATACATAAATATTTGTATAATGTATAATCCCAATAATTATACATACATAAACACATACATATATACATACATACATACATACATACATACATACATACATAATTATTAATTATACATATAGATACATAAATAATTATACATGCATACACACATACATACATACATACATACATACATACATACATACATACATACATACATACATACATTACATAATTATTAATTATACATACACATACATAAATAATTATACATGCATATATACATACACATACATACATGCATACATACATACATACATACATACATACATACATAATTATTAATTATACGTGCATACCTACTATATACATGCATACATACATACATACATACATATATTTATGTTGTACAATCTATTAATATTTCATTATTTGTAATATATTAATTGTTGTATAATTAATATGCATATTTATATAGGCTAGCGTTCAAATAGAAACCAACCTTAGAATAGAAACTAGAAACCTACACTAAATAAATCATATTTCATTTATTTTAATGGCCCCGCTAGGGGCACCTTCACAAAAAAATGTTTAAAATTATTGGCTCTATTCAACAAAAAAATATAAAAAAATTTAAAAAAAAATTAAAAAAAAGTTACTGTTCACGTGCCACGTCATCACGTGAACAGTAACTTTTTTTAAAAAAATTTTATTTTTTTTTATTTTTTTGTTGAATAGAGCCAATAATTTTAAACGTTTTTTGTATTGGGGTACCCCTATTTTGGTCATTAGATTAGCCTGAAATATTTAATTTAGGTTTAGTTTCTAGTTTCTATTCTATGTTAGTTTCTATTAGAACAAGACCCTATTTATATATACATATACATGTACAAACATAAATACATACATATTTAAATTTATGTGGATACATAATAATATACTATAATATTATATACATACATACATACATACATACATACATACATACATACATACTATATAACATACATGCATACATGCATACATGCATACATACATACATACAAACATACATACATACATACATACATACATACATACATAAATACATACATACATAAAACATAACTATTAATTATACATGCATACGTACATACATACATACATGCATGCATACATACATACATACATATAATATATACATACATTTATGTTGTATAATCTATTAATATTTCATTATTTGTAATCTATTAATTATTGTATATTTAATATGCATATTTAAACATACATACATACATACATATACTATAATATTATATACATATATACATACATACTATATAGCATACATATATACATACATACATACATACATACATACATACATACATACATACATACATACATTTTTGTTGTATAATCTATTAATATTTCATTATTTGTAATATATTAATTACTGTATAATTAATATTCATATTTATACATACATACACTTGTACAAACATAAATACATATATAAATTTATGTGGATATGTTATAATTACTATAATATTCACTAATCACTAACATATACCATATCTTATTAATCATTTTAGATCTATTGTAATTATTTACGAATTAAATATTATAAAAAATATCCCAATACAAAAAGAGAACCTTCATCCGTATATAAGTATAATAGAAACTTGTATTAACATTAACTATCATAAAACTCTTCAATCACATCTTTAATACGTAAACGCACAAAACAATATAACACACACACACACACACACATATAAATGGGTGGTTCCATGAGCAAATTTATTCATATAAAAAGTCATATTTACCCCATACTAATTATATCTATGTTATATTTCTGGGGGTATTGCAACACCAACATATTTATTACATAATAATAACTGATATGGACTAATATGTATTTATTATTATGTAATTAATATTTGTATGTATCTCTGTATCCATCCATGTTAACTCTATATATTTATATTTCGAAGTATGGTTTTGATTATATCATTGACCAATTTATTACATATCGTTCACGTTTTTTTGAACAAAACAAAACATAGCGTAAAATATAAAATAGATTTAATTTAACCAGAATTATAATTTGCATGTCACCATCGGGTATTGCATAAATTCTATTTACTCATAATAATTGTTGCGAAGATATGAACAATCGAAGATATCAACAATTCAATCCTATGTGATTACGCATAATACATAAATATTTGTAATCTAGAGCATGCCCGTGCCTTGCACGGGCTACGAAGCTAGTTTTTTAATAATAATACAGATGTATGTATTTGAAACAAAAATTTTTAGAACCCTAAAATTTAGGGCGTGTTTGGCTTCTCATTCTCTGACCAACTTATGGCTTATAAGGCCATAAGCACTTATGGGGGGTGTTTGCCAAAATAAGTTTTAGCTCAACTTATAACTTATAAACTCATAAGTTGAATGTTAAGGGCCCGTTTGGGAAATCTTATTTTTCAGAAATAAGTTACTTATTTTGGAAAAAAAGTTAGGAAATATGTACTTTTTTTTTAAATAAGTAACTTATTTTTGCAAAATAACGAATATTAAACTTCACATACACATTTTTCTCTAAAAATAAATATGTAAATATGAATTTTTTCCCAAAATAAGTTACTTATAAGTTCCTTGACGGATTTGCCAAACAGACACTAAGAATCGTTAACTTTCAACTTATAACTTATAACTTATTCTCGATATACGCAATATATAATATCCTTCAAATCTTCAAAACCATATATCTCTCGATTCATTCATTAGAAAATTGATATGTATATATCAAATTTCCCTATTCATCGAGATCTATCCATTGATATCCATTGTTATATATAAAAAAACAAATATTTTGAAAATTATAAAAAAAGTTGACTTATAAGTTCTGATTTACCCAAACAATCTACTGATTATAAGTTTTGATTTACCAAACACTCTAATGACTGCTCTACTTATATGATATAAGTGCTTATAAGCCATAAGGTACTTATTTTAAGATACCCCAAACATACACTTAAAACCATTGCTTCTTGCCTTCTTTAGCCTAGTAGAAGCACCGCCGCCCCTAGAGTTAAGATCCTTCTTTTAGTTCCAATGGCCATTGCTGAGTTTCTTCTCCATCATAACTTTGACGGGAGAAATGGGTTGCATTTGCTTGGCCTTTTATCCTCAATAACTATTCGATGATCAATTAACTAACGATTCGTGTGAAAAGTATACACATTTGCGTATATAATAACATAACGGCCCATCTTAATTTGAAAATTAGAGTCCCTAGCTTAATTACTTGTATAATAATTCCCTCAACTCTAGCTAGGTATAATAATTAGAGTTGTATAATAATTTCTCTATTGCCCTAGGTATGTTAAAAGCCTGAAAAGGGAAAATCTTCACATTTATGATGCAATCCCTGTATATATGTTTAAGTTTTTAAATGGTAGCCGTTGACCTGTTGTGGTTATAACTTACAACTCTCCCAGAGAACCTGTATTTTGTTATTTTATTATATGCGTTAAGTATTCTTTCTCCTTTCAGATCGAGAACAGTGATGAAGAAAACATCAGGTTATTAATTAGCATCCCTTATGCAAATCACTAAAGATTAACTCGGGGCAATTATCAAACCAATAGGTCTTGTGCTAAACATTCCTTAAGTATCTAGCCAAGACGTGAGCCATTATCTTCCTTAACCCATAAAAATATCCACCAGCGAATTCCCCATATTGAAAGCCTCTAATTAATTAGCACTATAATTTGTAGTTTGTTATTCAGTAGTTTTGTGCTTAATTGTCTATGTGAAATAAGCAAGTCGAAAAATTGTTTTTCGGTTACAGGTGGTCATTTCTATCATTTGCAAGTTTTTTTTTCTTATTTTTGTCAATCGTCATTTTCAAGTTCCCCGGGCCAAATTAAGATAAATAACTGTTTACTTGGACCTCAACTCTCTGCTGAACTTTTGTATTAAAATCTAAGAACATACATTTTGCTACTTAGAATCCTGGTAAATACAAGTTTTAAACTGATGTATCACCTAGTCACCTACGATCCCTTAATTTGTGCATGCTTAATTTTGTTTTTACTATGAAAACTGAATGATAATGCACTTTTTTATGTTCTTTGTAGCAACTCAGATTAGTACTTGTTCTTGCTAAATCTGTGTTTATATTTATAGAAAGTTAGACTTTAGCGCAATGTTTTTTTTAACTCTCTGATCACAATTATTGAAATTTTCTACTAGTTTCGCAATGTATGTGACATCCATATTTCTGTATATTGTAGGGGAAGGCCCCGGCCGATGATGATCACCATGTTGACGATGGCGACCACGGTGATGAGGATACTGAATCTGACTATGACCATGATATGAGTGCTATGCCTCACGTGTCTCATGGTGTCCTAAAATTAGGGGTTAATTAAGTATTATGTCTGAATTTAATTTAGACTATGAATGTTTGTAAGATAATCTAAGTTATGTTGTGAAGTAATGTTGGCTTGTAGATGTTTGTAACGTACGTGATCTATACTTTTGTTGGATGGTTTAAACTTTTGTGTGGTCGAATATGGATTTATGATAATATTATGTAAATTTGGTACTTTTATATTTGGATTCGTTTAATTATGTGGATGTTTGTTACAAACTTTCATGTTTGATTGTGGTTTTGGATTGTATATGATTGGGGTGTTTTGGGATTTAATTTGGAAGCCAAAATGGCTGGAATCTGAAAAAGCAACAGATGCTGTTCTTGGTCAGGTTAACTTACGACGATTTTCTGGGTAACTTACGACGATATTCTTGATAACTTACGATGAATATCTAGTTAACTTACGACGATTCTTCATCTTTTATTTGTTTTTTTTGATTTTTTTAAATTTAATTGTGGTAAACTTACGACTAAAAAAATGTCATAAATTATTAGCATACGACGGATTGTGCCATCAAAAGTATTGTTATTATCATATTATTAGTGGGCCCCATTCTTTAACTTTCGATGACAATTCCGTCATAAGTTCAGAATTTATGACGGTTATTTTCGTCGGAAGTTAATATAATATTTTATTGTAGAAAGTGGGCCCCGCGTTGGAACTTATGACGAAAATTTGAACTTGCGACGAAATTTTTACTTGTGACGAAAATCCGAACTTAAGACTCGAGCAAAAACGACAAAATTTTTCCGTCATAATTGGTCCAATTGCGACGATTTCAGTGTAAAATTTCCGTCGTAAATGGCCAAATTTATTGTAGTGCTAGGTTATATGCACAAACATTAACCATGTTTATGTTAGTCCAAACGGATTCGTAGCAATGAATACATCTGTATTTAAATTGTGTACTAACCCGCGTCAAATTTTTTAATTAGTGATCTAAAAGTTAACAAGTGTAAAGTTAGGTACATTTTAATTTGGTTTGGATCAAGAAATGAAGAACATCTTGCTAAAATTTTTCTATATATACCATAAGCTTCTCTGCATCCCATGCATATTATCACATGTAATCTGCAAGACTGCAAACAAATTGTTCTTCTTTTCTATCATTTGGCAAGTTCAGTCATTAGTCTTTTTCGAATCTGCTCTTGTTCATCTCTAACTTTAACATCTTCGACATAACAAAATGGCAAACATGTTGAAAGTGTATTCGACAAATGAGAGCGATGTTGAGGCCAATATTGAGCACCAACAGAAGAAACGTTTCGACTACTCCCAAAGAGCACAATGGCTTCGAGGCGTTGTGCTTGGATGCAACGAAGGCGTAATGTCTTCGTCCATTTTAGTGATGGGGATGACTATGTTCATAGATAATACTAATGATTTAGTTATCACCGGTCTTGTAGGTTTAATTGTTACAGCTTTAGCTATAGCAACTGCAGAATGCATATCTGTCTACACACAAATAGATGTCGTTGAGGCTCAAAATGAGCGTGACAGAAGAAGTGGTAGAGTTGGAGGGGCGTCAGCCCCAAGTCCAACTCAAATAGGTTTAGCTGCATCAATAACCTATTTAATTGGAGGGTTCATTCCGATACTCACTGCATTTTTTGTAAGACCCTATGTATTGAGGTTCATCGCGGCGGCATTAACGGCTTCTTTGTCCATCCTAGGGGCGGGTTACTTCGCAGCATCACTTGGGAAGGCACCGGTATTGAAATCTTGTGCAAGAGTGTTGATGGGAGGATGGATTGAGATAGCGATTATCAGGAGAAAAATCAGCACCAAACACTCAAATCTCATGAAGTGCGACATCTTTCTTTAAATTTTTGAAATAGCCTTAAAAACTAAAGGTCTCATAATTTTACTGTATATATTTGAGATTGATACATTTTTGTTTACAGGAATAGAACTTCAAAAAGTCCAATATTTTGGCTAAAATTAACAGATTTTTTGGAAACAGCGGGTTAGCAAGTTTGGTCCATGATATTGTAGCGGAGTTCGTTTATATAGGTCCAGTTATGGTTTTCACTTTTAAATTTGATTTCATTAAAAAAATGTGTGGACATAAATTTATCCAAAGTGGAGTGTTCTAGTTAAGTTGGATTCCCCGAGCAGTTAACATTGAACTTATGTTAGACTCTGATCTTTCTAAATTAATTTTAAAGCCGCCGGCAAAATAGTAATACTTGTTTGGGTAAACATAGGGGAAGCAGGCTTGAATTCAGTAAGGGTTTGGATTCAGTCGCTGGATGCTATGGAAAATGTAAAAATGTAAGAGCTAAAATAATCAAACCTGAGTCTTTCATGTTTTGTTCCAGCACACAAACAAACTAAACTACACGAGGGCTTAGTTGAGAATGGAGAATATGTACTAAGGGGATTCTAAAATTTTCACCAGGGCTGGAGCCAACCCCAGCCACCCCCTAGGTCCGCCCCTGGCGATTATGATAGGAAAAAGAAAGGTTCTTGAATGTTATGGGTTATAATAAATGTATTAGATATGTATATTTAAAAAACGTGTGTTAAAATAAGTCAAATGAATAGTTTAAATGACACAAAAGTATGAATAATTTCTAACTCCATGAACAAGAGAAAAAACCAGCTTGAAGTTGACTCTTTTGTTTATGAAATTTTCTACATGTAATAGAATATATTATGTACTTACAATATAGTAGTAGTCCATAAAAAATAGGGCACGAAACGAGCAGTACGCTCTACAAAAGCTCAAAAAACAAACACACGCACGTAGTCTTCGGCAAGCATGCATGTTTCCTCCATTAATGGATTCTCAAATTACAGTATCTTATATTATTAACGGTTCGCAAAGAATTTGTTCTCAATTTTGGAATTTTTTGAAATAACTTGGATGAGTCCTTCTAAATATTATCTGGTTCTTCCCATATCAAAATTTTGGTTCCATTCCTGATCATGATCACATATAAATTGTATTATCTGTTAACCCGCATTATAGTTTAACCCATATAATTAACCCGGATATTGTAATATCTTTTATCTAGTGTGAAGTTGTTGCTCTTGTGGATGTAGGCTGGGCCGAACCACTTTAAATCTCTTGTCTCTTTTACCGTATTGTTGGTTTGTTGCTTCATTACTATCACGTATATTTGTGGGATCTAAGCACACATATTTACTAAATCGCTTCCGCATTCACAGGGAATCGGGTAGATTCCTAACAGTTGGCATCAGAGATAGTTGTGTCTAAATTATTGGTACCGAAGGAAAGTTGTTAAGAAAAGTGGTTGTCTAATTTGGCGCCATTTTGACGGAAGTGCTCCCATTGTTTCTTACACTTACCTGGCCAATTGATTTAGTTGTTTGGATTGGTTTGTGTGCGCAAACGGAGATCATGGCAAGTATTGGAGGATTCAAGATGACTCCATATGATGGTAAAGGAAGTTTTACTCTTTGGCAGAGAAGGGTAAAGGATATCCTAACCCAACAGAAGCTAGCAAGGGCTTTGAAGGGGAAGGAGGGAAAACCAACAAAGATGAGCGATGAAGATTGGGAGGATGTTGAGTTGCAATGCATGAGTACCATCAGGCTATGCATTGCTGATAACATTATCAATAATGTTGTTGACGAAAGCATGCCGAAGGAATTATGGTCAAAGTTGGAGACATTGTATCTCGGGAAGAACTTGACTACAAAGTTAAATCTGAAGCGTGATTTATACAAGCTGAAGATGGCAGCTCAAGGCAATGTTATTGAGCACATGAATGTGTTTAATGGTATTGTTGATCAACTTAAAAAGGTTGATGTAAAATTGGAGGAAGAAGATAAGGCCCTTATTCTTCTTACTTCGCTTCCGGAGTCATTCGATCATTTGGTTACAACCATTTTGTACGGAAAGGACACGTTAAAAATGGAGGAAGTTCAGTCAGCACTTTTTTCAAATACTGGAAGGAAGAACCAGGATGGTGACAAGGACGAAATGATAGTTTTAGCTTTGCGTAGCCAAAATAATAGAGCAAGGGGTGCTGTGAGAGGATCTACCAATACTAGGGGTAAATCCAGATACAGTGAAAGGGCATGCAGTGCTTTGGTTGCAAGGAGTGGGGTCATTTTAGGTCGAATTGTCCGCTTAATAAGAAGGATCCAGATGCATCATTGGCTGTGGTTACTCTTGATTGTGAATATGTTTGCACCGTCTTCAATCGAGGCACTAGTTCTCCAGGAGAATGGATATTAGACTCAGGATCATCTTACCATGTATGTTCCAAGAGGGGGCATTTTGAAAAATTCCAAGATACAAAGAATGAAACAATTTCTTTGGCTGATGGATCTACTTGTGAGATCAAGGGGATTGGAATTGTGAAAATCAAAATGTTCGATGGAATAGTTCACAGCTTGAACGGGGTAAGATATGTGCCTAAGCTGAGGAAGAATCTAATATCTATCGGTCGGTTAGCTTCAGAAGGCTACAGATGCTCTGTAGTAGGGGGAGCTATGAATATCAAAAGAGGCCGTGTGGTTCGGAAGAAGGGAGAGCTACGTGGGGGAATATATCGTCTGATTAGTACGTGGCCAGAACGTACTGGAACTTCGAAAATCTGGTTATCTTGTGCACGAGGGAAGAGTGACTTGAAGGATACTGCTGCGATTGTATTGCCTTCAAGTCTAGACGATGGTGCAAAGATTGCTATGATGGATGCTTGGTCGAAGGGCTTCCACGACATCAACGAGTAGTTGGTGTGTTGCAGCTGCATATGGGCATCTATCAACACGAATCAAGTGAGCAGTGAACCATGCAACAGATTGATTTATTTGATATGCAGTTAGGGAGTAAATGAAAGATCGATGGTCACACTTGCGTGTGTGATGGACTACATATGGGATTGGCCGACGTGAATCAAGTGAGTATGTGTGTATACAACAGATTGCTTCACATGTATGTAGTTGGACAAATAGAGGTGGGCATTCGAGAATGAATGTACAAACTAGGGTATAGTTTGGAGTCTTGGACTCGGGGGGAGTTTTGTCGTAGGGAATGATACGGATCGAGGAAAAGTTGGAGTTGTGCCAACGGGGCGCAGGTATGGAGTGCAAGTGAAGAGCTGTGAGTTTGGAAAGAGGGGGAGATTGTTAGGCAGCAGACATTTGATTGTTAGGCAGCCGTCCATGTTCTTTGCCAAACATTTCACCAACCCCTCCCCACCTACTACATATTTCCTCTTATATATACCCCTCCCCCTTCATTAGTAACAATACACCATAATTCTCTCTTCTCTCTCTATAGCTGCTAGATAGTCCGTCTAGTAGGGGAGCCGGTTTAGCCCGCTTTCAAGAAGTGTCGGGATAGAAGGTTCTCGTGCCTAAACTATTCCTTAGGGTACTTGGGTTTTACTGCAGCCATCGGAGGTGGTCCCGCTGTAGGGGTCTTTTTATCAGGTTGTGTGGCACTGTCCGGGTTGGGAGAGGGAGAGAAGGAAAGGTTGTCGGGAAATAGTGATAGAGGGAGGTTTTGAGATAAACACTTCAGTAAGTTGGGGATATACATAATAGGTATTGTAGGGCTGAATTTTTGTATGAAATTCAAGGGGCCGAATACCCGGATATTGTAATCTCTTTTATCTAGTGTGAAGTTGTTGCTCTTGTGGACATAGGTTGGGCCGAACCACGTTAAATCTCTTGTCTCTTTTACTGTATTGTTGGTTTGTTGCTTCATTACTATCACGTATTTTTGTGGGATCTAAGCACACATATTTACTAAATCGCTTCCGCATTCACAAGGAATCGGACAGATTCCTAACATATAGCAACTGCAGAATACATATCTGTCTACACAAGTAGATGTTGTAGAGGCTCAAAATGACCGTGACCAAAAAAGTGGTAGAGTTGGAAGGGCGCCTGTCCCCAGTCCAACCCAAATAAGTTTGGCTGCATCACAAGCATATAATAGGAGGATTTGTCCCAATACTTGCTGCATTTTGTGTAAGACACCATGTACTCAAGTTTGTTGCGGTGGCGATATCGGCTTCTTTGTCCATGTTAGGGGCGGGTTACTTTGCCGCATCACTTGGGAAGGCTCCGGTGTTGAGATCTTGTGCAAGAGTTTTGATGGGAGGATGGATTGAGATAGCGATAATGATAGGAAAAAGAAAGGTTCTTGGATGTTATGGACGATCTAGGAAATGAATAGGATTTGCATTGATCATCATGAATAAGTGCGCGTCTTGCACGTACGTTTCAAGGCAATCAAGAAAGGTTGATGCTGCTATGTCATGTACTTGCTGAATATATATGTACACACATGGCAAGAAATATGGAATTGTTCGCCTGCCTTGAAGACAAATGTTAATTTGATTAATCTTCAAGTTGGTTTTCTACTTGTATTTCCTGTTGCTGATGAGGTGTGTCGTATGAGCTTTGCATTTATAAATCAAACAAACGTTGCTAACATGCATGATATCTGTATCAGTATCTACTTCAACAATAAAAAAGCACATACATGTGCTTGCAGAAAACTCTCTTATATTCTCTCAAACTACCCTACCTGAATCCTGATATAAAGTGATGAAAACTGGAGATAATATATTTTAACTCCCACTCATTCAACATTTCACAAGTATCATTAAAATAATGCATGTTAAATGACACAATCAGAAATATGCAATAATGCTACTTGTTTTTTTTTTTAAAGTGCCTTGTGCAGTTGTGCACGTGTTAAAGTGGTCAATTTTGTGATATCTTAATTTATACTTGTTATTTTAGTTCTGAATTCGATTTTAGGTCATATTCCAAATACTCTGAGAAAAGATATTTTTTTGTAAGATAAATAAATTAATTTATTCAAAAAAAAATTATATCGTTGATATTTTTAATTAAAACATAAGGTAAAAATTCTAAATAATTTTCATAATTTTAAAATATACTTTGATCACATAATATTATTTATTTATTTTTTTGTAAAGGTGAATTTCTCATTCATGAATTATATCGAAGTACAATAAAAGTACAAGGGGATTTTTTCGATCAAGAAAATTCATCATCTAACTGAAGAGCACGCATGTTGCTCACGGACATTTAGACAATAAAATCTTCAAGTCTGAAAATAAAAACCCCACAATAGAAAGGCCTCGTTAAAAATCCTCAAGAGCAAAATTGGGAAAAAACTTAAGAGGGAAAAAAGAGTGCCCTCAAAATATAAAATACATTGTTTTACAAATCTCCATAAGCATCAGTTTTTGCCGCATCCTTACTTTAATTTCCTTCTCATCTTGGTTATTCTATTCCTACAGGTCACCCCATCTGTCTTGTTATTATACTCTATCCAACCAGGATGCCCTGCGAAAAGTGAATAAAATCAACAAACGAAAATTAATCGCATAATTATTTACCAAATATTTTATAAATATTATCAACATAAATATATGAACAAACATATGATTTAATATAAGCATAGGAATCTAAACAAAAGGGGATCCCTTTGGTTAAATACTTAATTTATTAGTACTTAATTAAAATTAAAATTGAAATGTTCGGGAACCCTTTGATTAGTCATCTACGACGCCATCAATCATGGCACAAAAATATTCCACAAAAAATATACGAGCCATCAATTATGGCACAAATTAACTCCATAAAGGTATATATGCCATCAATCATGGCCTCCAATGAATAACATTCATGGTACACAATAAAATATAATTACAAATTGAAACTACCAATTAAAATTAATTCCTCTATTAAAAAAGGAAACTGAAAATTTAATGACTACATTAATTAAATCAATATTACTATAAAAAACAAAATTTAAGCTAAAAATTAAAACAAAACACCTAATTAAAATTAACACAATAAATCACACTAAAGTTACATTTAATAGCAAATTCATCCATCCCAAATCATGGAACAAAATCAACGTTACAAACTAGCTAATCACATAAATGCTATCAATTAATCACATAAATACTACAACTAATCACAATCAATAAAATCAATCTAACTACCTTTAATTTACAGGAAAAATGTAAAAAATTCTAGCATGATTCTTTTAAAACAATGACTAGCCAAAATCAACATAAGAATTTAAAATCCACCAACTCGACTCAAAACTCAGTGAACACATAACATAAAACTCAAACAAACTCAACAAAACGAACTCGGGAAAAAAATATAACAGACCCAAAGCAGACTCGACAATAAAAACTCGACTCAAAACTCAGTGAACACATAACATAAAACTCAAACAAACTCAACAAAACGAACTCGGGGAAAAAACAGAACAGACCCAAAGCAGACTCGACAATAACTCAGCAAACACTACAATCACGACACCAACAAAATCAAATCGCAACGACATAGACATATATATGATCATTTATAAATTCGGACAAAACAAATTTACAAGCCAAAACTCAATTAATCCGTATAATTATCAATATAAACAAATCGATGTAATACGACAAAAAAATCACCATCAATTAAGCATGGATTCATGAATATTTCACAGAAAAACGTAGTGATAAAAATAAAAAACATGTATGTAATAGTTGTAGAATGAATACACCTGATATAAAGATCGCAGAGATTTTAATTCACGAAGTGTAATTCTTGATTCTTAATCAGTAGATTCATGACTTTTGAAGAAGGTTGGATTAGAGAATGAAGAGAAGCCTCCCTCCTGCCGGCAAAAGGGCAAACACTGCCACAATTCTTTAAAAAACACCTTTTTTTTCCAAAATCTTGTATAAGAGCATGTTTGGCTACAATGACTTGAAGGAGAAAGCTCCTTTAAGGAGTTTTTGCTATGTTTGTGTAACTTGCTTAAAGTTGGGTTTTAAGTTAAAAAACTCCATTAAGTCATAAGTTCCTTTTAGGTATTTTTGACTTATGACTTATTACTTATCCAATTTTTTTTTATTTTTTTTTGTTTCAGTACTCTTGTAAAGTTTAAATATTATGAATTTAAAATTTTTTTAAGTCAAATTTCACTTTAAGTCAAAATTATTAAATCCCTATTTGACTTTAAGTAAAATTACTCAAACACATTCATTCAACTTAAAGCAAACAACTTTACTTTCTCCATTAAATTAAAAACACCTCCATTAAATCAAAAGTAACTTATTTTAAGCAATCCCAAACGGCCTCTAAATCTCTGCACACATCAAAGCGTCGACAAAGAAAAAGAAAACACACACTTGTTAACAAGAGTATATGTCTTTATTTTTTCCAATTTCATATTTTTTAGTTAATCCAAAATTTAGATGGTCACTCAGTGTAAATGTATCTTAAAAATGTAAGTTTTCAAATTTTTCAAGCCAAATTCTTTACAAGTCTATGTACTATGCTATATTATTTCTTCTTGTTTTTTAAAATTAAATTTCTTAAAAAAATACAGTAGAACCTCGATAAATGAATGTTCGATAAATGAATAACCTCATCTAATGAATAAATTTCTTCGGTCCCAACTTGGTCCAATGGGCTTAACGAATAACCTCGCTTAATGCATTAACGAATAAATACAAATGAAGTCTTTATAGGCCCTATGTAAATATAAATGAATAATCACTATATTTTCAGTAATATATTTTTATTTATATAATATATCATGAATACATTTTATCCAATGACTAATTTTCAAACACATTAATAAGTCATATTTTTTTGAAAAATGCGTCCAAAGTTGATTGTTTCTTTCCTCCCCAAAAATGCATCTGATCCTTGATTTTGTGTAAAGCATGCACCACTTTTGGAATATTTTGATCATGTTGCATCAGATAATTTTGTATAGTGACAATAGCTTGAAATGCTTTTCTCAAGGACACTTGTGGTATATAGTGATACTATCATCGGGTTCGGGATCATTTGCCTCATCATTTAGTACAGTTCAAAGTTTGCATAAAAATTACAACTACCGTGAGTTCTGGGTACATTTGAACTTAATATATACAAAATGATATAATTACAAAAAAAGTCTAAAAATATCATCTAAATGAATTATTATTCATTTATCGATAAATAAATATCATATTCATTAATCGATAAATAAATAATCTCGCCAAATGATTTTTTTTTTTTTTGATCCCCAAAGGTATTCATTTATCTAGGTTCTACTCTATTTGAAATGTAAGTTTTGCACTTTAAAATTTTTGGGAAAAAAAGAGCTAATAATAAAAAAAATTATCAATTTAACTTTTACAAAAAAAAATTATATACTAATTTTTAAAATATATAATTAAATATATTCTCATATTAGAACAAATTTAATTAAAAAATTTCACTAACTATACTAATAATATAATATTGCACATAATATATGAAAAAAAAGTATCAAGTTAAGTTTTAAATAATTTTCATAAATAGTTGAGTGATGACAAAAAAAAATAATAAACACTAAAACACATGATTATTTTAAAAAACAAATTAAAAAAAATAATCGAGTTCGAGTTCGAATTTATCGAATCGAGCTCTAAAAGAACCCAAAAACGTATTCGAACTCGAGCTTGATAACGAGTTCGAGCCGAGTCAAACCTACTTTTTCGAATAGAGCTCGAGTCTAATTTGAGCCGACTCGATTTAAATTACACCCCTATATTCAATACAATGCATACCGCTACACCGCTTATCAAGTACTCCCTCCGTCTCATAATAAGTTTCCTCTTTTCTCTGGACACGTTTGCCAACGCACACTTTTAATCGTTAATATCTTCAATTTTGTATTAGTATTAAATATAAAAACTTCACTGTATTAAAGTACTCATAAATACGAATCTAATAAGATCACTCATGACTATATTTGGTCTTATAAATTATGCGTAAATTAGTAATTTGTCTCATGTTATGAACAGTCCCGACATATGAAATAGGAAAACTAATAAGAAACAGAGGGAGTATCAACCAGCATATCAAAGGTTAAATCGGGCGGGCACTACTAATTTTTATATCGAAATTTCATTCTTTTTTTTTTCAGGATTTCGAAATTTCATTCTTTGTATTCTCATTAACCGGGTGAAATAACACCATTCAAACTAGGGGAGAGCAAACCCCGGTTCAGTTCGGTTTTTGGGTAAAACCGGAACCGAAACCGGAAGTCCTCGGTTTTAAAAATTGAAAATCGGAATCGTAACCGAACCATCGGTTTCGGTTTTAAAACACCGGTTCGGTTTTTATCGGTTCGGTTTCGGTTTTAAAATCGAATAAAATAAAAATAAGAAAGTATCACAAATTAATTAAAAAAGTAATTCTACCATAAAAACATAAATCGTACAAAAGTATTTATACAATAATTTTCAAAACTTAAAACAATAAAAAAAGATAATAGAATTCGATTATTTAGTAAAAAAGGTAATCTACCAACATTATTTGTCCAGGAAGCAGTGATCCCTCCATGCAATAACTTCATTTTCACTCTGGAACGAAAACATTCTTCATTTAAAGAATGCTAATTCTCGAAAACATAGCTACTGTCCAAAAGAAACTAGAACTTGCTAAATTTGATAGAATTACAACAAGATAAATAGTAACATTGCTTCTTTACTTCTTTACTTCTAAATTGCAACAGAATTGATTGCTTCATTTTCATTGCTTCTTTACTTTCTAAATATATATATGTGAATGTGCTTAATTTTAAATATTTATAAAAAATATAAATATTTATTTATTTATATAAATAATCGATTCGGTTTTTTTCGGTTCGGTTTGAATCTATAACCGGAACCGGAACCGGAACCGGAACCGAAAGTCTCGGTTTTTAAAAATCAAAAACCGCAACCACCAATTCGATTTCGATTTCGATTTTTTCGTTCAGATTCGATTTCAATTCGGTTTTTTTCCCCTCCTAATTCAAACAATCAGAGTGTGGAATGCTTTGCTTAACAATGGTGACAAAGAAGACACTACGAGCAGCATAATTACATGAAAATGCTTCTTCTCAGACCAAACCTCTACATATCATTACCCTTTTCATCCTTAACAAAAACAAAAACATCTTCAAACTGGAGAACCCAAATCAAACAAACCCATCTCGTGTCTCAAATCTCCTCTATTCTTCTCTTACAAAGAACCAACTGGCCCCACCTTCTCCTTTCTTTAAATCTTTCTACAAAATTAACCCCATATCTTTTCCTTCAAATCATTCACAAAACCCAATCAAACCCACAAATTTCCCTCACTTTCTTCAATTGGGCCAAGAAAAATCTAGGGTTTGAACCAGACCTAAGAGTTGAATGCAAATTAGCCCAGACATTGATTCGGTTCGGGTTGGCTCAACCCGCAAGACCCATTTTGGATTCACTAATTCAAGCTCACCCACCAACAGAAATTGTGGATTCATTGGTTGTATCATGTGCAGGTACTGATTGTCACTCTGTTGTGTTCAGTTCTGTTGTTGATTGTTATTCGAAAAATGGGTTGTTTTTACAAGCTTTAGAAGTTTTTCGAAAAGTTAAAGATTGTGGGTATGTTGTTTCGGATTATAGTTGTAATGGGTTGCTTAATTTGTTACAAGAAAGGAATGAGATTGGATTATGTTGGTGTTTTTATGCTTCGATGTTGCGTAATGGGGTTTTGGTTAGTCAGTTTACTTGGTCTGTGATTGCGCGGGTTTTGTGAAAGATGAAAACTTTGAGAAAATTGGACTAGTTATTGACATGGGTGTTTATAATTCTTTGATGTATAATTTGATAATTGAGGGTTATAGTAAAAGTGGGAATTGTAGAGCTTCTAGTGACCGCCTTAATGAGATGGTTGATAGAAAACTCGAGCCAGGTTTTGGGACGTACAGCTCAATTCTTGATGGGGCCTGTCAACATGGAAATGTTGAGATGATTGAAGTTATGATGGATTCTATGGAGAAAACTGGACACATTCCAAAACTTCCTTTATTGGAATATGATTCTATTATTCAGAAACTTTCTAGCATGGGGAAAACATATGCAGCAGAGTTGTTTCTCAAGAGAGCTTCTGATGAAAAGGTTAAGTTAAATGATGCTACCTATGAGTGCATGTTAAGGGCATTTTCCAGAGAAGGCAGAGTGAAGGACGCTATTGTGATACATGACAAGATGTTGGAAAGGAGGACTATTGCAAACTGTAGCTGTTATACTTTATTTTTTAATGTTCTTTGCATGGAAAATCAAACAGAGAAAATTAGTGAACTTTTGAAAGATATCATTGGAAGAGGGTTTTGCCCTAGTTTATCAGAAATGTCTAAATACATCATATCTCAATGTAAAAATCGACGATGGAGAGAAGCAGAGGACCTTTTAAATATAATTTTGGAGAAAGGATTCTTGCCAGATCCATTTTGTTCTTCCTCTTTGGTTAAGCATTATTGCTCTAGCAGACGGATTGATTCAGCTATTGGTTTACATAATAAGTTGGAACATGTAAACGGTACCTTGGATACAAATGCATATAATGTACTTGTTAGGGGCCTCTTGAAAGAAAGGAGAGTTGAAGAAGCACTTAAAATATTTGATTACATGAGAACTCATAATTTGCTGAATGGAGAGAGTTTTTCTGCTATGATTAGTGGACTTTGCCATGAAAACGACTTGAAAAAAGCCATGAAACTACACGACGAAATGTTGAACTTGGGACTCAAACCTAATCTGAAAAATTACAAGCGTCTCATATCTAGTTCCAAATAGATGAATGTTAATTATTTCTGCAATTCCACCTAAGTCTTTGGAGGCATCATTCTGAATATTTAAGAGTTCAATTTCTCCAATGGTCAGAGTTTTGCAGTGGTATTGGCTGATACTTTCTTTGTATTAGCACACATTATAGAATGAGAGGTACATTTCGTTAACCCTTGTCTATAAAGAATCTCCAAACCCCCCCCCCCCCCCCCCCCCCCCCGGGTGAAAAGCAGTCAGAATTTCACATCTCATTCATTTGTGTGTTTGTGATTGGAATCTTGAGAAAGTTGGTCTTACATGCGGTATTGCACAGTTTGAGTTTGTTGTTAGAATAGTGGAAGATTTTTCACTTTGCAAGTTTAGATGGGTGACATCCTTTTGCGCAACCAATTGTCAAGTCAATGTTTATTGCTGTAGCTGAACTTCTGGACTAGGTGATCAATGATTATGCCAAACAGATTATTGAGTACACATCTTTCATATGTTGGTACTTTAGTTACTTGTCAAATCTTCTATTCACCGCCAACTGTTTCGGGAAAGTAGGTCTTGTTTGGTTATTAGGGGCAGTGTTTGTGTATTTTCTTAGTGTTTCCAGGGCAGTGTATAAACATTATTAGGAAAATGGCTATGTTTGCCTGATTTTAGTGCCATAATGTTCTATCTCAAATTGGATAGAACGTTATTTGCTGTAAGCTGTTGCGAGCCTGTGACCATAATGTGATAAAGTTGTACATGACGCTAATATTTTTTTTTTTTCAATCTTTGGGAAGGCAGGCGAGGTTTTTTTTAATGACCCCTAACCCTACTTAGTACTACACACACGTCTCCATTGAGACCTGAACCCTCAACCTTACGTAGGTGTGATATTGATGGATCCCCTTTGGTTGGGCAGAGTATTTGAATCTAATTGTATGTATCCCTAAGGTTACAGGAAAATTTAGTTGTTTCTTACTTTCTTGTATAACTCATTTTATTTTCCCTGTTATCAGTACTATGTTTAGTCTTATATGCTATGTCAATCATATTTGGAAATGACATGCATCAGAAATCTGAACATCAAATTGAAGATTAGAAAATTTGTGGGCTTGTTTCTATTCTTGTCACAGCAGCAATGTTGTATTTTTTAATTCTTTTGTTTCTGGAAGTTGTTTGTGCCCTGAAATGAAACTTCTATGGTCATATCTACAGAGCACAATTGTACGAAGGCAACAGCTTATGGTAATATCTTTCAAAGAAATTAAATTACCTCAGGGGGCGTCTGGATTGTTGATGGGAAGGCCTAATGGGAATAGGCGATGGAAATGAAAGGAAATGCTAACGGTAATGATTTGGAATCCATGGGGTATGAGTTACTCGGTTGATGAGAATGAGTTTCTTATTTCTGCCATTTAAATTTGTTAACCCAACACTAATAGAGTAAAAGAAGATTTTGATTCTCGTTATCTGGGTTGTAATACCATAAACCAAAAGTCCCCTTAATCACTTGCGGAGCTAATTTAATTGTAGTTGTCATACTTTGCATAGATATAACTGGCAATATAAATACAAGTGTAGCTCAGTTTAAAACGATGAGGAATCTATCTTAATGGTTGTTGACTTGTAGTGCTTGCAATGCTTTGTTGCTGTGTAGGTGTGTCAAGTACTAAAAGGATGTAGATAAATGAATTAACATTTCTTCCAATGTTGTTGTTGGTAGTTATTTCATATCCGTACTTTGTCTCACATTCTAATGGAAATCTATGAACTTCGTGCCTTCTGTAAATTAAGCCTGTAAAAGAAGCTGGATTTTGCTTTTAGATGATATTTGCAGCTAATTGCTGAAGTTGTAGGCACTGTAGATTTATGCTGTCCGGGTTGTAAACAAAGTGCATGTTAGCCCGAAATCTTGTTTCTTTGTTGCTGAGTGCAGCTTCTTCTTTTTCCTTTAGTAAGTGCAACTTCAGGCATTTTAATTAATCATTTAAAATGCTTTATCTTCGATTTTACCTAGATAATTTTTGTCAGTTAGGTGTGCAATTGATTAGGGAGAGAGACACACATTAAGGCTGGTTTGTATGGCTATATGCAACTTTGAGCTGCTTTGCTCTTTCAGTAATTACTTGTGCAGAAGTGCAGTAATTAGGTGTGCAATTGATCAGAGTTGCTTCCTTTGTAAATGACTACATAGATGGTTTATTACTGGACCAAGTTTTTTGATATTACTGACAATAGAGCCAACACTTTTGCTTTTTCTTGACTCAAATCTTTATTCTTGTAAACAGGTACATATTTGTTCACCGTTCGAGGTTGTCTACAGAAAAATAAAAGTGCTTTTAATGACTACAAGCGTTTGTAGATTTGGTTCAATCCATGTAGCATGCCTGCGTAGTTATGCAGCAAGAGATGATTCCCTTCAATATATTCTAATCATCTTTCTCCTTTTCTCACTCTTTGTTCTATAACTTTACTTGTATATATACAATTTCTTTTACAACAATTCCCACTTTTCCTACTGCCGTTTTATATCAGGAAGGGATTTACTTGCATACAAATTTTACACAGACACACACATATATTGACATATTGTAGTGGGGAGGGGTAAGAGAGAGATGGAAGAACAAGTTGAAATAGTAGGGAAGGCCTTTGTGGATCACTACTACCATCTATTTGATAATGATAGGCCCTCCCTATCTTCCCTATACCAACCTATGTCCATGCTGAGCTTTGAAGGTCAGAGATTAGAGGGGATTGAAAATATATGTAACAAGCTTAATCAGTTGCCATTCGGCCAATGCCACCATGCCATTAGCACCATTGATGCTCAGCCTTCCTCTTTTCCAGGAGGCATTATGGTCTTTGTTAGTGGCAGCCTACTAGTGCCAGGACAAGACCACCCTCTACGATTTAGTCAGGTATCTTTCTTTATCTCTCTCTTTCAAAATAAGTTGACATGCTCTCTAAATAGATTGGCATAAAGCGTATAACTTTGAGTGATTTTTATGTAGTTTTTTTAGAATTGCAAGGGCATATGGGACGGGAAAAAAGTAAAACATTTAAGAATATGTAATAATCGTAACACGTTACTTGTGTCCCCCTGTAATTTATTCTAACTACTTCCTCCGTCCCTCTCATTTCTTTACAGTTTCTATTTTGGGACGTCCCTATCATTTCTTTACATACCATAAATAGTAATTTTTAACAATAAAATACATTATTACATTCACTACTTCACTCCACTTTTTCAACACTTTACACTATTACACCCACTACTTCACTTATTTTAACAATAAAATCACTATTACACTCACTACTTCACTTATTTTAATCATAATCCTTAGTCTCCGTGAAAAAACCCAACTTATTTTAATCATAATCCTTAGTCTCCGTGAAAAAACCCAACGTAAACAATCAAGAGGGACGGAGGGGGGAGTATCTTCTATGAGATGGTAAAATGGACCAATTTTGCAGAAATGCTATACGAGTACTTCAACTTTAAACTATGTTAAAGAGGACCAACCACTATCCATTGCCTTTTTATATGCAGTTGGTTTACCCCATAGCTTTAACTTGTTTGAAAGTCTATAAATTGTATATATTTTCTTAGATTTAGCTAATTATTTGAGATTGCTTCTTTTCTTATGGGTTTAATGATTGTAAATAATTTATGTTGCAGATGTTTCACTTGATCCCAGCTGCAGAGGGAAACTTTTTCATTCAAAATGCCTTAATTATGGATAGATCAGTGTTGCCACTTTGAAGAACTGTCTTTATGAGATTTCTTTATTGATCAAATTGATGTTCTTCTTAAACATCTTTAATATCTTATGAAATAAATTCTGAAGGATCTTCGGGCAATCATTATATACATACTGTATCATTTATTGATCAAATTCTGAAGAAACCTTCTAGAGTTCCGGACCTCCTTATACAGTGAATATGAGAGAATCATATATTTTTTTTGATTCTACAGCAGAACCAATTTTTTTTTTAATTTTTTTTCCAAAAATATTTTTCCCCAAAAAAAAAAAGAAATTGACATCGCCATGTCACTGTTGATGTGGCATCGTCATCACTGCTAACGTTCAGTGACCCGTTCAGTGACATGTGGCAGTACCACGTCATCATTAATGATGTGGCAGTTGACGTTAGCAGTAACATGTCAGCAGCCATGCCACGTCAGTATTGGTTCTGTTACAAAATCAGAATTTTTTTTTTATAGAACAAAAAAAAATTGATCTTTTTTTATAGAATCAAAAATTAAAACTTTGATTCTACTATAATCATATAAAATTAATAGTTCTCTCATAAGGTCCTCTCTAAAATAATGTCTACCTGATGTAGTATAATTATGAAATTATAGTATGTGAGATACTAGTTAGTAGTAATATTGGATTCATATTTGTGCAATGTACGAATGAAATATTTATGAATTGTTCATGTATTTTTTTAAAAAATATGTTGTTCAATTTAAATTTAATTTTGTTAATTTTAATAAAACTCATATTTTGAACCAAAATGAGTTTGAACAATTTTCATGTTGTTGTGATTGATAAGGCAATATCGAAATAACTTTATTCATAACAAAGTGAATCAAGCTCACTACAGGAATTTCGGCTAAATTCGACCGGATACAAACGGTCGAAATTAGCTAAGATCGACCGACTACGGTCGAAATTAGCTAATTTCGACCGTCCTCTAATCGGTCGTTTTTACTGTGGTCGAAATTAACTGAGGCGGTCGAAAATAGCTAATTTCGACCGAATAAATTCGACCGGTTAATTTTGACCAGATCCGGTGAATTTCAAGATTTCCAAATTTTTTTGTCTGAAAATTCAAATGCGTTTCTAAAATTTGAATTTCCCGCCATGCATACTAAATTCGACCAGTTACAGTCAAAATGTAATTTCGACTGATTTGCTTCGTACCTTATTTTCGACCGTTCAAGGTCGTATATAGATGTATGTACTTCGACTATATTTGGTCGAACATAATGACTGATACAAAATTTTGGTGTGTTTTACTCGGCTGGAAATGGTCGAATACATGTGTAATTAGTTTTTTTTTAAATTAATTTCGACCATTTTAGGTTGTAAATTATTTTTCATTTGTCCCTTAAATTTGACCAGTTTCAGTTGTTCATATCATTCCATAAAGATTTAATTTCGACCATTTTAGGTTGTAAATTATTATTCATTTGTCCCTTAAATTTGACCAGTTTCAGTTGTTCATATCATTCCATAAAGATTTAATAGCCAAATTTAGGGGTCCCCTGCAAGCATTCACAAGCAATCCCAAAGGAGCATTCACACTCTAAATCAGTTGTTGAGTACACAAACTCTAATAATGCAGAAAATAAGCAGCAAATATAAGTACTAAAATCAGTTACCAAATCCTTAGATTAAAAAGGTACCAACATCAGTTGGTACTAACAGCAGTTGCAACACTTAGATTAAAAGCAGTTACTAAATCATTCACAAAAGCCCATCAGGGAGCAGGTTTAACATTACTAAATATATAAAGTCATACTAAGGGATCAGGGAACAGGTTTGACCTAAGACAGAGGAAACATGTAAGCATCCCCGTCTATCTCTTCATCGTCTGGTTCATTATGGTGGTCTCCACCTCCAAGGTCTCCTACAGGGATCAACAATTCCTTCCCTGGCACAGTCTCCTACAGGCACACGCACATATCAGCAACTAATTCAAAAAATTGTATATATAATTGGTAATTATTGATATCACAAAGCAGAGTCGGATCTTTTAGCCACCAGGATTAAGTTTATGAAACTTGGATCAAAACCTGGTTCCTTTCAGACTGATGGGAAGAATGTTAGTTGTGATACTCACAAACTTAAAATTATTATATGTCTTTTCTTTATGCTGTTATGTTTAAGTTTTCTAAGTGTAAACCCTAATTTACTTCTACGTTCTCTAACAATTGTCCTAAGTACCATTTCAAACCTGGCTAGTGGTTAAACTAGGGATCCGTAAGGCATGAAAAGCAGCTTCAGGTCATTATGTTTACATGTAATATTTAAAAAAGAAAGAAAATTACCTCTTCAATGACCTTGTCATTGTCCTTCAAGATTTGACGAAGCAAACCGTTTGCAGCCCGCACATAATGTGATTGCAGAGAATGTTGGCTCGGGTCCGGAAACATAGTAGCGGCCAACTCACGCAGACATGTATCCAAATCAGATTTCTTCACCTCACGCATAGGGAAGGAACGGACCATCTGCCTCACCTCATCTAAAATCTTCGACATCGTCAGATAAATTTCATCCGGAACATCATGAGAAATTGTCTTTTTCTGTGAGCTGACCCATTGTGCTGCTTCCCGTGCTCCGAGAAGCTCTCCCACCGTGCTTTGGGGGTGAAGGATGATCTTCCCCTTCTTCGGCGGCCTAACCTGCAGTGTCAAGAAATTAGCCGAATTTCCTGCTGTCTTACATCCCAAAGTATTTATATACATTCATAATTTCATATAGCAAGAAGGGACCAGTGCACAGAACAAGGAATGTAAAGTCAAGCCAACTGAACCGAAATTACAATGCACATTTTCTTAACATACAACACAACTGAACCAAAATATATTATCAAAATTTCCCGATAAAAAGAACTACACGGCATAAAATGCTTAGCATTATGTTACAATTTAAGCTTGCTAATCTCAAAATATAAACCTATACTGCAAAATTATCAAAACAAAAAAACGAATACGAACATTCGAAACCAACAATTAAACAGAGTAATAAGCATAGATATTTTGAGATAACCCTGCAGGATGAAACTTTCCACCTCAAAGAAAACCCTAGTTAGCCATATCGACACTGCTAAAACTTGTGGCTACATGGTCTTAATTACGTACATAAAAAATGATTCATGCGACCAACAACAGGTGAAGCCTAACCTGCACTGCCGCGATGAGGTCCTTCTTTCGGTAAAGTTCTTTTTGAGTACAAGGGGATGGTGGCTGATCAGTAGACTCCTCCTCAAGTGTCAATTCAGACCGCACCTTTCTCATTTTCTCCTGCAGTACACAACAAATATCAGATACATATCAGACACTCATTTAAATTTTATACCATACATGCATGAACACTGTTGTACAACCAAATTATATTAACAATTACATTTTAATTATTAAGACCAACTCATGCAATTTATATCCAAATTCATCTATTTATAAATTTAATCAGTTAGGATACAACCAACTAACTTATAACTAACAAAACAAAATATTGGCACTTGCAACATATTTTAAGTAATAAATAACAAGTGTCAAAGGAATTCGGACAATGGTAATTAATAGTTCAAGGAAAATTCGGACTTTCAAAGGTTTATGTGCATAATAATTCTGTACATATATTAGGCATACTTTATATTAACATAATAATAATATTAAATAATAATGCACACAGAGAGCACCAAACTAACATGCTTGCTAGCAAATTGACTTGAATGATAGTTATTAATCATAAAGTCAAACAGTCTCGTTCAAAACATAAGCTTCGTACATATACATTTATTTAAAAATCTACGAAAAAATCAAATAGCAAAGGTACACAAGAATTTTACCTATAGCTCTATCACAGATGGTTCACAAGGATCGTACACAATAGCCATGAATTCATCATCAAGGATAGGCATCTCTCCCTTTGCCTCTCTTTCAGCATCTATGTCCTGCAAGGAAAATAAACATATTTTCAGTTTTTTAAAACAAAAATGCCGTTTACTTAACAGAAAAAAAATATTTACCGCTCGTCGCTGATCATATGAAATGGCCCCTGTACGGGGGGTAAATTCCACCATCTTCCGGGCTTTCTGCCCATGTTCTGACTTTATTTCAAACTCCAGTGTTCCCCAATACTTACAAATGGAATTCCATGCGCGTTGGGAGTAGTAGTATGGCTTCAGCTCTTCTCAATCCAATTCGTCTTGGGTGTATCCAGAAGTTAATAGCTCTCTCAAATGTTTAACTAATCGGCCCTTCTCCGCATTAAGATATTGCTTGAAATTTTTCTTCAAATGGGCTCTCACAATCCTATCCCCTTCTGTATCCCCAACTCCATCGGAATACTTATAGTATTCCTGCCAAACAACAAAGTAAAAAAACCAATTAATAGATACCAAATAAACATTTCATATATATATATATAGAGAGAGAAAGAGAGAGCACAAGTAACAACAGAAAGCAATTTAGTCACTGGTTTGAAATTTATATACATTTCATATATAAACAGATGATTGCAGCCATGGTATTTCTAAGGATATAAGCTATGCAAGTCAACATTGATGCATTGTTTAACATGAAAACAGGTCTACAAGATAAACGCGGAAAGCAATTTAGTCAGCTTTCAATTACCCTGAAGTTTTTGATGCAATCATCGTAAAAAACTTCACGCCTCGATCCCTTGCTGTTGATTGTGTGTTCATCCCATCTCATTCGAACAATGTGTTGCAAAGTGTGCTTGGCCTCCGGCTCCTTGATGCTGTCACATTAAGATACAAATTAAATACACATATTACAAAAGAAATCAAAGGAACACATTACATATGTGACCTAGTTTTTGCAAAAAAGTAACATATGAAAGATAAAAGAAATAGGGGACCTAAAATTATGTAAATTACCTTTTTGGTTTAATAAAATGCACTGTTGGTCTCTCATTCTCAGCTGGTTTCTTCGAGTAACAACCTTCACAGGTATCACGCTTTTTCCTCTGATAAGTGATGTTCCCGCTGTATTTATCTCGCACAACACTTTCGTCATCACACCCTCCACTGTCCATAACCTTCTTGCTGCCCTTTCCCTTATTTTCCCCACCCTTAACCTTACCCTTACCCTTATTAGGACCGGCCCATTGCACCTACAAAAAAAAATACACACATAGATTATATGAGTTAAGGCAGAAGAGTATACATAGAATAATTAACTAAGAATAAACAGAGAATAAAGCACAAATCTCTAATTCGACTTAAACAGAGATGAGAAGAGAAACCTGTTTTATAAGTTGTTTAGACCTATTTATTGACTGTATTTATCTATGGCTTCTGTTTGTTTAAGATCTCATCTAGTGTCCTGTTTTCCCCACATTATTTTCAGTTTTTGCAAACTGGGAATAGTGTATCTGGTCTATTGTTCTCTTTAGGTGTGAGATACAGTAGGAAACTAAATCGAAGAAAATTAGAAAATTAGTGGAGTCTGAACAATTACCTGTATCCACTTTCCACATAAATCGAAGAAACTAAACAAATAGAACCTTAATTAAACAAACACTAATTCCACTTCAACAAATAAAACCCTAAATCGACTTAAACCAATACAACCCTAATTAGAGAAATTCGACTTAAACATAGAATAATTAACTAAGAATAAACAGAGAATGATTAACTAAGAATAATTCGACTTAAACAGAGAAGAGAAGAGAAACCTGTGCAAATTTCGTGAGGTCTATCCTTCGTTTTGGGGTTTCCATCGACTTCTGCTGTCCGTTCAGCTGGCCGATTTGCGATTCCATCGACTTAAACAGAGAAGAGAAGAGAATACAATCGATTTGTTTTGCTTGCGGTGACTAAAACCTAATTTCAGCGAGAGAGAGAGTGAAAATAAAAGAGGGGAAAATGGGGAAAGTGATGATATATAGTAAGATATACGATTGACTGTAAACAGTCGAATATATCTACATCGACCGAATACAGTCGAAATTAGCCGAGGAGTTAGTGTTGACTTTATTCGGTCGAATTTGTCTAAATCGACCGAATATAGTCTAAATTAGCCGAGGGTTTTTGTTCTGACTTTATTCGGTCGAATTAAACGGACCAAGCTTTTTCTCCCGAAGGCTACTGCAATAAAACCTGGAGCTAAACTAATACAACCATTCATCATTATCAATAAATAAGAAAAAATGATTCATCACTAAACCGATGTGTAAAAATTGGAAACTTTTAAAATTTTGAAATATTACATAAATAAAAAATAATTCTTTGAATACATTCCCAATAAATAAGAAAAAAATTACACTAAATCATCATTATCACTTAATTCATCATTTTCTTCTTGGTCATCATCTTCGATTCCCTCCTCCGTAATTTTTTGACTTTCTACTTCCTCATTGTAAACTATTGAATGATCATTTTCGAACATCCTCAAGTCAACAAAAAAATTCGAGGGATCACGAACAATAACTCTTTCAACGTATGATGATGAAGCATTCGACACTTCATTTTGTAAAGCATCGTCGTTGACTTTGGTCTTTTCTTTGGTTGAAACAATTTCATCAACTTCTCGACTCTTTGTTGTTAGAACCGTGTACCAAGATGATTTCGCATTTGAAATGTTTGGTGCATAATACACTTGATGAGCTTGGCTAGCCAACACAAACACGTCTTCGACATTTAGCTTTGATTTGACGTCCACGGTAGTCATCCGGTGTCTATCAACTTTAACATGTGTCGTGTGATCAAACCAATGGCACTTGAAGACGATAACTTGATGCCCGTTGTGATAGAGGAGTTTTAGAACTTCCTCCACTCTTCCATAATAGTTTCCATAACTTTCTTTGTAAGAAGTCCCTACAATTACAAATGTATTAAATTTGGATGCAAATTATAAATGAAAAAAACATGACTTCAATATTAAAATAAATTAAAATTCTCACCAATGACAACTATGCCGGAATTTGGTGAAGTGAGTTCATTAGCATTTACGCTAATAAATTTGTAATCATTACACTTGCACCCTTTATAAGACTCCACTTTATACATCGGACCTCTTATTAGGTCTATAAATTTGTTCTTGAGCCTTTCATCATTTTGCACCTAAAAAATATATAAAAAACATGATATAATACATAAATGTGTCAAATAAATTATACAAACAAAAGTGTGATCACATACCCTTCTTTCAAACCAATCTTTAAATTGTTCTTTTTGAACTTGTTCCTTTTCGGCATCGTTGAGATGGGGGTAATGTTGTTGTACCAATTTTTGGAACCCACTACATATTTAAGTTAAACAAAAATAAGTTTAAATTGTAAATTGAATTTGTAAAATCAAAATGGAATAGAGAGGTTTTTACCGCAAGTACTTTCCAACTTCCGGCGAATTAATAAGCACATAGTATGTCATAAGCCCATGTTCATCATTACTCAAGATTCTATCTCTATTCCGTAGAATAGGATGTGTTGGATACGTGTAAACTTCCAACAAATCAGTATCATAAATCTTTCGAGGTGCCTCATTTCGACGTAGTATTTCGGGTTTGGAATCGAAATACAACGTGCAAAAGTGAACACATTCCTCCTCAATGTAGCGTTGTGCCATTGAACCTTCGGCTCGAGCTTTGTTACCCACTTTCAATTTCAAGTTATGCAAGTATCTTTCAACAAAATACATCCACCGCCAATTTGCCGGTCCACCCAACTTAGCCTCGGTAGCTAAATGTAGTGGCAAATGCTCCATCGGATCAAAAAGACCATGAATAAAAACGGTTTCAAGTTTGGAGAATATCCTCACTATATCTTTCTCCATTTTTTCTAAATCCGAGTACTTGAGATTGGAGGAGCATAAATCTTGAAAGAAGTTGCATAACTCAATAATAGGATCAGCTACATGTTTTGGAAGTAAGTCACGACAAACGATAGACAATAACTTTTGCATGAAAACGTGACCGTCATGTGATTTCATCCCTCGAATGCAATTATTTTTCCAATTCACACACCTAGATATGTTTGAGGCAAACCCATCTGGAAGTTTCAATGCTTCAATCCACTTGAACAACTTCTGAATTTGTTCCCTTGAAAGCACGTATGGTGCATGTGGTTTCGTGTCAACACCTTGAATCCACAACTCACGGTGCACACCTAATTCCTCACAATCCTTTCTTGATTTAGTGTTATCTTTGGACTTATTCGGATCATTAAGGATTGTGTAGAATATGTTGTCAAAGACATTCTTTTCAGTGTGCATAATATCAATGTTGTGACGAAGGCTCAATGTCTCCCAATATGGAAGCTCAAAAAATGGAGAAAAGTGAGTCCAGTTATGTGTCACACCATAATCCTTCGGTTTTCTGTTTGATGACTTTCCCGGTGGGGGAAACCGTATATGCTCACACATAGTCTTTGCAATCAATCCAGAATGTCTAGCACAGACTGATCGTGTCTCAACACTTCCAAACTTTGTACTCCTTCTTAGGGGATCATCTGGTTCCAAAAAATACCGAGCAGTGCCATAGAAAGTAGGTTTACCACCATGTTTGAGTTGTTTAGCTTTCACCTCTCCCATGCAAACTGGACATGCTAACTTACCCTTAGTAGACCATCCACTAAGCATGGCAAGTGCAGGAAAGTCACTAACTGTCCACAAAACCATCGCCCTCATCATAAAATTTGTACGTGAGAACCTATCATATGTTTCCACCCCTGTATGCCACAAAGTTTTCAATTCATCAATTAGCGGCCTAAGATAAACATGAAAGTCTTTTGTCGGATCTGTCGGCCCAGGGATAAGAAGGGGCATGAACATATATGGAGCCTTAGTACACATAGATGGGGGAAGGTTGTACACAAAGACCACCACAGGCCATACTGTATACTCTCTAGCGTGTGAATCACGAAAGGGGTCAAATCCATCAGTAGAAAGTCCAAGTCTAACATTCCGAATCTCCTTTGCAAAATTTGGAAATCTACGATCAAATTGCTTCCATTCATCTCCATCTGCTGGGTGACTTAGTTGGCCTTCAACTACAACTCTATCATGGTGCCATCTCATACATTTTACAGCCTTCTCGGCCATGTATAAACGCTGCAATCTCATGGTGATAGGAAAGTACCGCAATATCTTTCGTGGGATCTTTTGTTTTTTCGGATCTTTTTGAACTTTGTATCGATCCCCTTTGCATATATCACAATGTGTTTTATTCTCATTTTCCTTGTAAAACAACATGCAATCATTCTCACAAGCATCAATCTTTTCATACTCCATATTCAGTCCTTTAATCATCTTTCGCACGGTGTAGTACTTCTCAGGCAATTTATGATCATCAGGCAATACTAATCCAATGAGATGAAGCAACTCATCAAAAGCATTATTGCTGCAATTATGCCTATTCTTCCAATCAAGCAACTCTATTACGTACTCAAATATTGTGAAATTGACATTGCCTGGATAAATTGGTTCAGAAGCAATATTCACGTGTCTATAAAACTCTGCTGCTGTTGCATTTGGTTCTTCTTCAAAATCCTCACAATCCTGAAAATCATTATCATGTGCATCATACATAACATCATCTCTGTAATTAACATTAGCAGAACTCGTTCCAACTTCGACCCTTGGCATATCTTTTTCACCATGACAATCCCATCGAGTGTACCATTGCATGATACCATGTCTATACAAATCGAGTTTCACGGTAGAAGGATTCTTATAACAAGAATTTCCACATTTTTTACACGGGCATCTTATAAGACCATTGTCTTCTTCTTGCATATGTTGTATAGCAAATGTAATGAAATTATCCACACCAATTTTGTATTCTTGTGTTAAATATTTTGCCTCATTATATCGATTATGACCAATCCAACTACGATCGGATGCCATCTACATGCAAACAATATGTAAACAATGACATAAGGCAAATGCAAGCCTAGAAAATAAAAAATTATGCAAAATTATCATAATCACACTAATTGGAACACATAATTTATGTAAACATGAATATATGCAAAATTATCATAATCACACTAATTGGAACACATAATTTATTTAAACATGAATATATGCAAAATTATCATAATGACACTAATTGGAACACATAATTTATTTAAACAAGAATACTAATCGGAACATAAATAATAATATTTACATGATTAACAAAATCAAAAATACTTACTTGATAATTTAGGAGTAGCACATGAAGCAAAAATGTTGAATCAAGGGAAGAAATGGTGAAAATGGGGAAGAATGTAACAATACGACGAATGGAAAGAAAAGAGGCAGTAGGGTTTCTACTTGAGACCGGCTAAATTCGACCGTCACTGGTCGAATTTAGTAAATATATTTTCGACCACAACTGGTCACAAGCAAGGTTCAACAGAATACGGTCGAATTTAACAATTTCGATCGATTCGGGTGGAACCTACTAAATTCGACCGATTCCGGTCGACAATGTTGTTTTCACTTTTGGCTCCAATTTTCCCGCCTGCGCAAACTTTCAAAAAATAAGAGGGAATTTTCCCGGCTACCCCAAATTTTACAAAGCGACTAGATTCGGTCGAATTTATCTATTTAATTGGCGGGAACTTTTGAGCTAACTTTTGGCGGCTGCTAATTTCGACCGTCTTTAAAAAACGGTCGAAATTATTACTAAATTCGACCGCGTAGTTTCGACCATTTTGACGTTCGACTATATATGGTCGAAATCAGCCGGAACTACTAAATTCGACCGGATACGGTCGAAGTTAACGGCAGTCGAAAATATGTGGTCGAATTTAGCCCTGCTGTGTTGTAGTTAAGGTAATTTTAAACCAAATTATATTTATTTATAATTTTATGGATAACTTTATTGATTAGTTTGGTGGTTTGTTCCGAACGAATCCAGTTTTTTTATATAAAATAGATAATATTTTATGAAATAAGGATAATTTTAAACTAATTTTTGATGAGGTTTAACTTTTAAGTAGTATCTTCTCAAGTGCGGGTTTTGGGGTGATTATTTGGGATTTTGGTAGGTCATGTATATCAGCAAGTTTTAAGAGCAAGACCAATAAAGTAGTTATTTATGTTCTCAAGTTCATGATTAAAAAATGAGATCAAAATAGTCGCTTCAACTTTAAATTACTAACTAGCTTTATAGCCCGTGCGAGGCACGGGCATGCTCTAGCCTCACATGTAAATTTGTATGCATAATTGTGAAATAGAATGTATGTTCTGTTGTGAGCCTCACATTTTGTAAATTTGTATACATAATTGTGAAATGGAATGTAAGTTCTGTTGTGAGGAGTAATTTCTTCCGCCATGTACTGCGGCCTCCTACAGGCACATGTTGTGCGGAAGATATGTTGTTTGGAAATGCTTGGAAGCTTGTAATTCTCCATAAACTGCCATTAGGCATGAACATGTATCTTGTTTTAGCGAGATTCTGTAGCTTCACTAAAATGAAATGGTGTTAATCTGCATAAGTTGCCAATAGTCTATAGGTTGGGTATGCAGTCAACATGATAGTAGCTGTGTCTTTCATTGTTGAGTGATTTGTCATAAATAGACTATGTGAAGGTAGAAATCTAAATAAGTGGCGGGTGCTAGAAAGCGTCATTGGGCATGCACTTATGGTGTGTTCCATAATTGGCTTTTCAGTGGTACGTATATGGCACATGCATATGCTTTGTAATCAGCAATATTAAGGTCCAAATACCTCAACTGGGCTTAGCCGTAATCAAGTTTTACTGTGCACTGATTGGAGTCGATAACTTTCCATCTATACAGTTCACACTCTTGTCTTCAAAGCATGACATGGAACTCTTTACCCTCGGTCTTGATAGATTCAACCAAATCTTATTTGCTTGGCTGTAGGTTGAATCTGCTACAAAGGAAAGAGTTGAATCTGACTATAATCCACGAGATTTATGAAGGATAAAACGCCATCATCTTACCAAGCGTGCCCATCTTTAAAATAAATTTATCTTCGTTCCTGCGAGACATATATATAAATGATTTAAAAAATGGGGTAATCTGTCACAAAGCATACAACAAATTAATAGTAATGAATTTCTGCATTGGTAAAAGCTCAAAATAATATCAATGTGATTGCAATGCTAAGTAAAATGTGAGAATTTCAGTGAGGTGAGCTTGAAATGTGTTTAGCCCACTAAGTCATTAGATGTCATAATATTTCCCATCATGTTATATAGTGCTAGAAAAACAAATGTTTTAGCTCAAATCCAGTACATCCGGGGTCTAATACTTTCCTTCTCATCCATAACACCATTTTATCTACACATATTTACCTAATCAACTTTGTTTTGAGCTTTTAATCACTGAATAGTTCAAAGTGTGCCAATAGTATTAATACAGAAGTAAACCTGTAGGCCATACAACACTTGCAATGTAACTCGTATCATACAGCTTTTACCACTGCACTCAATCTTGAGAAAAAGAACAGTACTTACACAACCTTAGGCTACAACTAATATAATTACTTAATTTTAAGCTAGATTAACTGCAAACAGATGTAAATGAGTGACCGATAGCAAATATTGCAGATTCATATAAGCTAAAACAGCTGATATAATTACTTTAAGCTAGATTAACTACAAGCAGATGTAAATAAGTGACCGATCGATACCAAATACTGAAGATTCATATAAGCTAAAATAGCTGACATGGTTACTTAATTTTAAGCTAGATCAACTGCAAACATATGTAAATGAGTGACCGATACCAAACACTGCAGATTCATTTATTTATCTGTACTAAGCTTTAGACTCCATGGTTTGTTGTTAGATCAATTGAGCCATGGACCTTTCCATGCTTTTTTCGGTGAATTAGCTTGTAACCGTCTAAGATAGACAAAAACGTTTTTTGAGTTTACTATGAAGAATGTAGTCTGTTTTTATTAAGTTTCATAATGGTGGTACTTGTTTCCTCAATACTATAGTCACTTCGGCTAAATTTGTTCAGATATCTTTAATTAGGTTGATATTATATATAGGCTTTCCTGTTTTAGTTTTCAATCGAATGATGACATGATAGAACATTTTGAAGTTATGACATAAAGAGTTCAAGGTTGACATATTTGAAAATTAAAGAAAGGGAAAGAGACAGTATTTATATGTTCTATCTATCGGTTCTGGCATAATCTCAAGTCTATCGATAACTTGATTTAGGGACTACTAAATAACGTTCTATGCACCCCTGCATTCAACATATTCTATATAGCTTTGTCTTAAATTTAGCATCTTTTTCCATGTCAAATTGGTCCTTCACCTCAAGTTACTACGTAATGAAAACCTGTATAAGTGCATCTATAATTAAGTTTGGCGTCTTAACCTACCAAAAACACAGTTATTCTACTTATGCTGCAAATTTTAAAAAAAATCCCAATAGATGCTCCAAATAATATAAATTCGTATAGCAATAACATAGGTAAAACTCATCACTTGTAAAACTCGAAAAGTAATACTATGTATAGCTACCAAACATCCTCACTAACCTGATTGTATATAAGATTGAATCTCTTTCTTCCATGGGATGGCATCCATAACCAACCAAGTGAAGTATTTTGGTAGCTTCTCAAGCTACAACAACTTTGGGAAGATAAAAAATTGTACTATATGGTGTACTAACTGTTGGAAAATGTTAGTAAAATCATTGTACAAAATATATAAAGAGTGACCTTACGATTTATCTCTTAGAATAGAGTAGATAATTTAGAATGCAAACATGGTCATTTATGGGCATTTGAAATTATGTCAAGTACAACAATATAAACTATTTGGGTCATTTCATTCGTCGAAAAATCCGAAATGACTATTAAATATATGCATAGCGTTTCATGGTGTCTCAAGTTGGATGCACTTCAAACTTTCAATAATATGGATTCGTTTGAATACCTTTCGGGCTTGTAGTGTTGAAGAAGTGTTTGAAATTAATAAGAGACTTTAAACTTAATCAAAGAACAATTATCATGGAGTTGAGAGTAACGCATACGCAATTGACTACAATAGTTCAACATGGCCGCCTATCAATTTTTTTTATCATAATCTCCACAAACAACTTGGCGTACTACTAAGACAGGCATGCTCGATGGTGGCGAGTTTTGTGTCATGCTCCTTGACTTTTTTATGCGAAATCTAAAACGGACTTAATTGTTAATGTATAAGCTTATATGTTTTTTTTGCATCAGCTTTTACAACCTTTTTTTTGCAAACTCATATGTTTTCTGTTAAAAAGGAAATATAACTGAATCTAATACTACAAACAATACCAACATTAGTCATATAGATACATAATAATACACGTGATAATACGGATAAATTATAGTCATAAGCTTGACAAAATAGCCAACAAATTAACATGTTGGGTTATTAAATATGCAATAAATAACTTAGCAAAAAAAATATATGCAATAAATAGTTTACCTTTACAACCGTTAGGTGGCACTTTCAAAACAGTGTTGTTGTTGCTTCATGCCCCAAGACCTATATCAAACTCATTCTCAGCCACCCCAATTCGTAAAGAAGTTAGCATCAGGCCTACGAGTTGGAATCTTTATGTCTTCAGTAGCCTTAGAAGTCCATTTTGCAAAACATGGGATTATAGATGAATGCCTTCTATAGATAGATGTGTACTACCCGCACATTTACCGGACACCGATATCAGATGATCAAATGGTAATGACGAAAGATATCCACTCCTGCCAAAAGTACAGGAGAATGTCTATGTTTATTCACAATAAAATTAAACTCGACCTATGGGATCTTAAGAGTTATGTGTATTTTCAACTTAAGCAAAAACTTAACATATCCGAGATTGTATTAAACACATTTGAGTATTTATAACGAACAACAGTATAGTGTAATGGTTCAAGTGGTTTGTGTTATTATTTTTATTATTATTGGTGTTTTTTATCGCTATGATAGGTTATAAAAGTGATTTATAAAGCTAGCCACGATGAGATAACAATAGATAAATAAAATTAGTCAATTTATGACACCACTCCAACTACAGGCTTTCAAATATCAAAACCTTTGCTTCTCCGTTCAAATATATTATACTTGGGTTCGGTGCATGTTTAGATGTAAGAGTGCTACTATACGGTAATATTTTTCTTGGAAGAGTCTAATTCTTATCCAGCCCTCGTATTACTAAAAAAATTACATACCACTAAAGGAAAATGGTTCTTGTACAAGTAACCATTTGATGAACCTATTTGTTTTTCGCAAATAACATTAAATCCAATATCCTCCTTTTACTGTTTGGAACTAAAATTATATTATGTAATACTATCACTGAAGATAATCAATAAACGTCTTTGTTCTGATCCTTAATTAAGAATTTTCAACTTGACAAGGGTCTTGAACAGTGCACCTATCTTTTCCTGGACACATATGTCAGCATCCTCCGCATTAGTCAAGCAATATTATTCTCGGTATCATTATCCAATTTTTTAGAAAGACGGAAGCATCAAATTTGAATTTCTTATATACATCTAGTACCAGTGTATATATCCCAGAATGTAGCTTTCATACTTGCTCTTTTGGCCCAAAAATTTAAGCGTTAATACTAATAGCAGTTGAGTTAAGAAGGTACTTTAGTATTTTGTAAATTTTTAACAGACATTATCATTCAAAGTTATATGATGCAAGAGCTCAAATTAAATGGCGAAAATTATTTTCCTAAAAAATTAAAAAAATATCCTATATGATTTCAAAATTAATTCAATTGTTTTTAACCTTTATTAATAAGTTAAATCTTTTTTAATGGTATTACTTTGTATCAAATTTGGTTCGCACCACATTTTATTTCATCCCTATAATCCTATTTCTTCATGAATTTATGTTATTTATGAAAATATAATCAATTATATAATGATAATTCAACATTCATTTGGGAATGATTTTGGAGCTTTAGCATTTCTCGTAACATAAAAAAGTGAAATTGATAGGGCAACTAACCTAGACTATAATGCTGTTTCAAAACTATATTAATATTATATAGAAGACTCTTCTACCTTATTTGTACATCTATAAGCCAAGCACTCTACAAATAAATCTTCGCAGATGATGAGGCTCATTGATAAAAGGTCATTCTTTAACAAAATGTTTACTGTCAATGACTATTCCAACAGCCAAATCAACCCATTCTGAGTCATGATAATCCAAAATCTTGTACAAGTATTCAATGTCTGAATGTTGCAAAGACAACCAGTTGTACAGAAGAGAGAGCACACATATAAGGCACCACCTATCATGACAGGCTTTACTTCCATTTGTTTGTAAATCGCCTGCTAAATAAACATATAGCAAGCTTATTATCTATTTAAATAGGAGCAATTTAGACAACACAAGAAGTCAAATGTAATACGAGGGTACCATATACTTAAGCTTGAAATATTTAAGAGGTGAAGTAGTCCTACACAAATATATCACATATTTATATATATTGACCCAAATAAATTAAAATTTACACATGTATCATGTATGCAATGCAAAAGGATCAACCTCTTGCGTAGCACACACAAAAATACAGTTATCATCTAAATATTTTTAAAAATTGCAGCTGATCTTCCAAATTCACATTCACCGTACTTGAAGATGTTTACAGCTATATGTAGTTTCTAACAGGAGCATGATGATCGAGCCCCTTGCCAGGTTCTGAAAATTGCATGCATATAAAACATTGAACAAACTCATGAGCCCCCGAAGAAAAAAGATGGACAAAGATATAGACAAAGTTATTGACCATTTTCAACCTGTAGCTTTTATATACTATACTCATGTACAATAACTCATAGTCAAAAGATTAAAAATAAAAAGCACCGTATGATGATATGTATGAGGTGTACATATGAAATTATACAAACCTTGAGGAACATGACAAAGTGGGCCATCTTTTCTTTGCTTGCATACTGGTGAGTGGAAGTAAATAGCAAGAGGTGGAAGGCCAGACAAAGTGAAAATAAGAACGTGAAGCTAAATGGCTACAACTAATAAGAAACCTTAATAGTTTTGATTCCAAAAGTAAAATTATTCAGTAACTTTCATAGCAGGCTAAATCATTCTTGAACGAAACATCTTGATAAATATCTCCTTTATTGACATACACGAGCCATCCACTTACAAGAACAGAAGTCATGTTATCAAAAATGTCAATAATATGACTTTACACAAATATATATACATAATATTACTTGTAGCACATGGTCTATACCTTAACAAATCTTCTTTGATCTCTTCCCTTTCCACTTTCACTACGCACAATAATCAATATTCAGTATTAAAATAATCAACATCTTCTATGTATGATTGATCATCAATTATATTCCATGATTGATCAAGTGGTCTAAATATATCGGGAGGAAACAGGTAAAAGTAAATTGAATAATTACCCGGCGGAGGAAATGAGTTCTTGATTGACCGTTAAGGGATAAGAGAGAAGCAACAAACGGAGTTAATTGTTGATAATTGGATGTGTTACACAATGTGAGGCTGCTGAGTCAGATCAATTAAATGACGTGGAGGCCACATCAGTTTAGAGTTGACAGGAGTTAACAGGCTGGCATCTAGCTGGCAGAGTTTGTTACACATCTAGCTGGCAGAGTTAGTTACAGAAGGGTTGTTAGCCTTCACTTGTATATATAGATCATTCTCTCTCCCTTCTCTGTAACAACTAGTACACTATCTCTCTCTGTTTGTCTCTTTAAATCTCTCTACAATCTCTCTGTAATCTTGTTGTTCATTTCACAAATATGTAAACATTTCTTCAGTTCTGAATATGAAATGTAGAGTATCTTTGATTACTAAATACATTGTTGAGTTGGATTCATACTTGTGTCATGGTATCAGAGCGAGGAATGCCGATCTTGTTCGATCTGTTTAATCGTCGTCGTCATTGATTTGTCACCGGTTGTTACTTATCGGAATTCTTGATTACTACAAGTGTGTGTACAATATATGCCTAAACGAACTTACTCCGCTGCTGTTTCTTCAACACCTAACTTCATCACCTGATCAATCAATGGCGAATCCAACTCCTGCTAATACAAGTAATACATCTTCTTCTTCTGTTATTGATGCTTATCACCCATATTATCTGCAAAGTTCTGATAATCCTGGAATTGCACTTGTTAATCAATCCTTAACTGCTCAAAATTATCAACATTGGAGTCGATCTGTGAAATTAGCCTTGTCTGCTAAGAATAAAGTTGGTTTAATCGATGGAACTATGTCAAAACCTGCTACTACGTCTCCGTTGTATGAATTATGGCATAGATGTAACGATATGGTGTTGTCATGGTTACTTAATTCTATGTCTAGTGAGATTCGAGATAGTGTTGTATACTTCAGTACAGCACGAGAGATTTGGGAAGATCTATCTGTGCGTTTTTCTCAAGGGAATGTGCCTCGTATTTTTCAACTCAAGAAAGAGCTTACTGCTCTTCAACAAGGTTCTATGTCCATTTCTGCTTATTTTACCAAGATGCGTACTCTAACAGATGAATTACATGCCTTAGCACCAATACCTAAGTGCACTTGTCCTCAGAATTCATGTACATGTGGTGTTAGTGCCAAACTTGAGGCTTATGAACAAATCAACAATATCAGTCAATTCTTGATGGGTTTAAATGAGGTATTTACTGGAATCAGAGGTCAGATGTTGATGATGCAACCCTTACCCACCTTAAGCCAAGCATATTCTCTACTTTTGCAAGAGGAGAATCAACGTGCTGCTCCCCTGTCTACTGTGTCTGAGATTATAGCTTTGAATGTTAAGTTTGCTGGTCACAAGCACAAGCACACTCCTGCTTATCCTAAGAAAAATTCTGACTCTACTGATTCATGTGAATATTGTCATAATGCTGGTCACTCACAAGAGAAATGCTTCTTTCTCTATGGTTACCCAGAATGGCACTGTCTATATGGCAAACCAAATCCTAAACTTCGACAAACAGGTGGTAATTCTGTCAAAAAGGCTGCACATGTTATGGTTCAATCTTCAGATAACACAGAGAAAATCCATGGTGATACATCTGTTTCTGTTTCTGAGACTTTCTCAGATGCTCAATGTGAGCAATTAACTCGAATGATTCAGAGTAGCATGAAGAGTATGGGAAATTGGTCTGCTAGCTCCCATCTTTCAGGTACAATTCACAGTGTATCTTCATCACATACTGCTTATTCTGTTCAAACCACATCCAATATTACTTGGATTTTGGACTCAGGTGCCACAGATCATATTGTATCTGATATACGATTGCTTCAAAATTGCATTTCTTTGACTTCTGTATTGCATTTGCTAAATGGTGCTACAGCACCTATTACTCACATTGGTGATGTTTCTTTAACATCTACCATTGTTCTTCATGAAGTACTTTGTGTACCTTCATTTCATTGTAATCTAATTTCTATCTCTAAACTGACTGCAAATACTTCTACCTCTGTTGTATTCTCCAATCAATCTTGCTTATTACAGGACCCTTCCCTGAAGCAGATGGTAGAGATTGGTAAAGTTGATGTTGGTCTTTACACTCTTGTCAGTCCTGCCATTTCTCAATGTACCAATGTTCATACTAAGTCATCTGTTGAAGCTCAAATCTGGCATGCAAGACTAGGCCATCCTGCTGCTGTCATTTTAAACAAAGTGTCTGTTATTCCTTCTGTATGTTCATCTTTGTTTTCAACTTGTGATGTTTGTCTTAGAGCTAAGCATCATAGGTTACCATTTGTTCATAATGAAAATTCTAGTTATGCTTTGTTTGACCTCATTCACTGTGATCAATGGGGTCCATACAAACAGTTCACTCATGGCAAGTGTAATAAGTTTCTTACAATTGTTGAACAATATTCCAAATGTACTTGGGTTTATTTGTTGACTGATAAATCTCAAGTTCCTTTATTAATTCAGAATTTCATTAAGATGATTCAAACTCAGTTTCATACTACAGTCAAAACCATTCGTTCGGATAATGGAACTGAATTTCTCAACTCTCAGTTACAGAATTTTCTTTCCTCATCTGGTATTCTTCACCAGACTTCTTGTCCATACACCCCCCAACAAAATGGGGTGGTGGAACGTAAACATCAACACATTCTAAATGTTGCCAGAAGTCTAATGTTACAAGCTGGTCTCCCTAAGTCTTTTTGGGGTGATTGTGTACTTACTGCTGTGCATTTAATCAATCTGCTTCCTGTTCAACAGTTACAGTTCAAGTCACCTTATGAGCTACTTTTTGGTAAGGAACCTGATTACAATCATCTTCGTGTATTTGGTTGTTTGTGTTACATAGCTGATATTTCTAGTGTTCCTGACAAGTTTAATCCCAGGGGACTTAAATGTGTGTTTCTTGGTTATCCATTTGGTACCAAAGGATATAGGGTTATGCATTTAGAAACAAAACGATGTTATATCTCCCGAGTTGTTACATTTGTTGAAAATACATTTCCATTCCATAACCTCACTTCAGTCTTAATGATTCTATGTTCCCTTATACCTTGACTTCACGTGATTCTCCACTTGTTCCCATACCTGATACATTTACTCCACCTATTACTGACACTGTTACTGATAACATTGTGCCTGTTACTGATAACATTGTGTCTATTACTAATAGTGAAATTCCACCTGTAACTGAGCATGTTACTCACTCAGAATGTGTAACTGAATCTAGCTCTATTATTCCTCAATCTGTTCGACCTTCACGAACAAAGGTTGTTCCTAGTAAATTCAAGGACTATACAGGTCTCCCAACCTCAGTTTCTGCCTCTACCTCATGTACTCATCCTCTTCACAAATATATTTCCTACAATGTATTTAGGCAACCACATGTTCAGTTTTTAGCCAATATTACAAAAGTATCAGTACCATATACATATAAATAGGCTGTTGTTCATAAGGAATGGTCGGATGCCATGGTTGCTGAAATAACTGCTCTGGAAGCTAACCACACATGGGATATTGTTCCAAAGCCTCCTGACACGAATATTGTGGACTGTAAATGGCTTTTTAAAGTTAAGTATACTCCATCTGGTACTATAGATAAATACAAGGCTCGTCTTGTAGCCAAGGGGTTTACTCAGACTATTGGTGTCGACTATTTTGAAACATATGCCCCTGTAGCTAAAATGACAACAGTTCGTGTTGTGATTGCACTAGCTGCTAAGTTCAATTGGTTTATTCATCAAATGGATGTTAATAACGCTTTTTTACATGGCTCATTGACTGAGGAAATTTATATGAAATTACCTCCTGGTTTTCAGCAGCTGTCTTCTGGTTCTACTAAATTTCCACCTGGTACTGAGTTAGTCTGCAAATTACGAAAGTCAATTTATGGTTTAAAGCAAGCTCCTCGTGTTTGGAATGATAAGCTTGCTACTTCTCTGATTTAGTATGGTTTTACACAGGTTTCCTGTGATCATAGTTTGTTTACTCTTCAACACAATTCTCAGTGTGTTGTTGTAGTTGTTTATGTCGATGATATCTTGATTACTGGCAATTCATCTAACTTAATTGCCAAAGTCAAAGCCTTTCTGCACTCTCAGTTTAAAATTAGAGACTTGGGTCCTATGAAATACTTTCTTGGTCTTGAGCTTGCTAGATCTCCTACTGGCATTTTTTTGAATCAGAGGAAATATGCTCTAGACATCCTTACTGACACAGGATTATCTGGAGTCAAACCATCTGTTGTACCTATAGAGCAGAACCACAAGTTAATTGACAACACTTCTGAATGTTTGTCTGACAAAGATACAACTACTTATCGTCGTTTAGTAGGACGGTTGCTCTATCTAACTATTACTCGACCTGACTTAGCGTATGGTGTTCATGTACTATCTCAGTTCATATCTGCTCCTCGTGTTGATCATCTTACAGCTGCTTACAAGATGGTTAAGTATATTAAAGGTACTATAGGTCAAGGCTTGTTCTTTGCTCGAGATTCTTCACTTCAATTGCAGGCCTTTAGTGACTCAGATTGGGGTGGATGTGCAGAGTCTCGACGTTCACTCACTGGATACTGTGTGAAACTTGGCTCTTCTCTTATTTCCTGGAAATGCAAGAAGCAAGCGACTGTATCTCGCTCCTCTGCTGAAGCAGAATATCGTTCGATGGCAGACACCTGTTGTGAGGTTTTATGGCTTATCTCCTTGTTGAAAGCTATGTACATTCCAGTTAACTTGCCAGTTCCTTTATATTGTGATAACAAATCGGCTCTTCACATTGCCTCCAACCCTGTGTTTCATGAGAGAACGAAACACATAGAGATTGACTGTCATTTGGTTCGTGATAAGTTGAAGGCTGGTATTATTGCTCCTGATCACATTCGTACTTCAGTTCAGCCTGCTGACATGTTTACTAAAAGCTTACCATCTCATCAACTGTCTATGCTTCTCTCCAAGTTAGGTGTTGCTAATTTACTTGCATCTCCTAACTTGAGGGGGGATGTTACACAATGTGAAGCTGCTGAGTCAGATCAATTAAATGACGTGGAGGCCACATCAGTTTAGAGTTGACAGGAGTTAACAGGCTGGCATCTAGCTGGCAGAGTTTGTTACACATCTAGCTGGCAGAGTTAGTTACAGAAGGGTTGTTAGCCTTCACTTGTATATATAGATCATTCTCTCTCCCTTCTCTGTAACAACTAGTACACTATCTCTCTCTGTTTGTCTCTTTAAATCTCTCTACAATCTCTCTGTAATCTTGTTGTTCATTTCACAAATATGTAAACATTTCTTCAGTTCTGAATATGAAATGTAGAGTATCTTTGATTACGAAATACATTGTTGAGTTGGATTCATACTTGTGTCAGGATGTAATCATGATGGGCCGCGTTTAATTATGCAACAGGGAGATGAGATAGTTGGAGCGGGCAGAGGCGGAGCCGGTGAGGAGTTTCGTGTATGTATATGCATAGGCTTAATCAGACATGACGTGGTCTAAGTTATGTGATGTGGCTGTATGACATGGAATAAATTGTCTCAAAGAAACCCCCTGTTCTGTTATTAAATATATAATAGATAATATCACTTTACACCTTATCTAGTAGTAACATTCATCTTAACTATTTTTTTATAATAAAATATATGACGCACATTATCTTTCCTTCTCATACTTTAATTGAAACCATGTATTTTTAATATTAAAATATTAAATAAGGAATGATTATAAGAAATATTTTGAAAATAATGTTATTTATGTCCTAAATTTATTAAGAACCAACTTTTTATATTTTATAGAGTAAAGTGCACTTTGTGTACTTGCACTTTGCCCTTGACACCACTTGCAATACCCAACTTCAAAAGTGAGCATCTGAAATACTTAATTTGTTTTTTCGTTACATTTTGTGTACTTCCGTCAGTCTAGTGTTAACTCCGTTAAAAATCCAGGGGCATCTCTGTCTTTTCACTGCCTTTTATGTGCGCGGGCTTTTCTGATAGAGCGGGTTCAGCTCACTACTAGAAATATGTCAATAGACATCGGTTTTTGGCCGTTGTTAAAAAAAATTCTGACCGATGTCTATGCGTGTGTAGAGAAAGGTCAAAATCTTTAGACATCGGTTTTTGGCCGTTGTCTAATATCGACTTAGACATTGGTTTCTTAAATATTTCTGATGTCTAAGATACATTATGTGTAGTAGTTCTTTTTAAATTATGATATATTATGTTCATTAGATCAACATAAACATAGCACGGACAAGGTAAATAATGACATATACATCGATTTATTAATAAAAACCGATGTTTTATGTTATCTTAGACATCAGTTGTTTGGTAAGACTGATGTTATATGCTGTATTAGACATCGTGTTCATTAACAAAAACGATGTCATATGCTCCAGTAGACATCGTGTTCATTAACAAAAATGATGTCATATGCTCCAGTAGACATCGTGTTCATTAACAAAACCGATGTCATATTCTCAAGTAGACATCATTTTCAGTAACAAAACCGATGTTATATGTCCTAACAGACATCAGTGTTTAGCCATTCTCCGATGTTATATTTCACTATTATACATCGTTTTTTTAGAAAAAGTGATGTGAATTATTGCTAAAGACATCAGTTCTTTTAAAAAATTTGATGCAATAGAACTCTTTTAACATCGCTTATTTTAGAAAAAGTGATGTGCATTATAGTTAAACACATCAGTTTTGTTTTTATAACTGATGTATCTTGTTGAGGTTGTACTGATTGTTCAAGATTGAAATCAAACAAAACAGATTAATCATAATACAAAAACCAAGTACTTGCCATTCATTTACCAAACATCCAAATGTTTACAATAGCCATAATTAGTATCAAAAATCTACTTGTCGACCAAAAGCATATAACCAAGTACATGTACGTACTTCGACAAAAGCATAACCAAAGTACATGTACGTACTTCGACAACTTCGGCAAGCATAACCAAAGTACATTACCAACTATCAAATACCTTACACAAACCAACTACATGTACTTCGATAAACAGACCCCTTGTTCGACAAGTACTAGTTCCTAGACAATTTCATTTAAGAATTAGTACCAAAAGCTAGATGTTAGGCAGAGATCTATACCAACTGTTCCATAAACCAAGTCACTATTTCATGAGTTTTTCAATGTGCTTCAAAGTCTTGTACCGCACCTCTTCAAGCTCTACCATCTTGTAAGATGCCCGAGTCTTACAAAGCCACTGCAAACAATTAAAACCCAAAGCAAAAAATAGGATAAATATACTATTTTTCAAATGCATAAATTTTATATCTACTAATTACCCAATTATATTCCATATATCAAAACACACCAATTAAATGATACCTTGGTAGAAAATGAGTACATGTCCTCATCCAAAATAATATCCCGCATATACCGCATGACAACATAACCACATTCAACAGCGCCAGGTTGTTTTGGCGATCCCTGTTCCAATAAAAATGAGAATATATAGATTGACCAACCAAGAAAAACAACAAACCAAGTAAAGTGCTTAAATAATTACCGCAAGATTATGTATTTCGGGAGTTTTATTTACCCTTCCTGTTTGAGCATTGAAAGTTCTCACTCCACTGCAATTAAGGCAGGGAACGACAATGTGATACCAAAGAAAGCATAATATATATATACATATATTTATTTATTTGTCAATACCTTATTAAAGCTTTTTCTAAGGCTGGATTCCGTGGTGGATGAGACAGTGGATTGAGAGTGTAAATGTCACTTTCCCAGATTATAATCAAAATCCAGTGGAAACTGTATTTGTTAAAAAGAATACCACAAAGCAAGAATTAGTATAAATCGTAGTGCTACAATTAGTTAAGTAAAAATCCACAAAATCACCTACTTCTCATTATGTGGCATGAAGAAAACGTGATCTGGGCTACCCTCTTTCAGCCTTTGAACAACTAAATCTTCAAAGTCAGCATTCAAGGTAAATGTGGCTGAGGGATCAAAAAACCCAAAATAGTCCAGTAAGTTCTTTTTACGCAGAACATTATGCAGGTACCTACAAATAATTTAATGTAATAAGTACATATATATTCCTGTGCAATATGCAGAATTAGACAAGATTTAAAAAGAACAATACTTACGACATGTAAGTTGATATTACAGCCTGTCCAATCTGGTCGAACTCTAATAAGGAAATTAAATTCTCATGCAAGATAAATATTCTTTTCTCAAACCCGAAAACTTCAATATCACATGGAATTTCAATTGAGACACCTGACACTGCCATAGTTGTTGTTGCATGTTTATACAACAACCTAAAGCGGTTTGGCACATTTTTATTTGTTGGCTCGGCATTTTTAAACATGTTCGCCAAATTCTTTAACGGATCATCAGCCTTCTGCGACACTTGCCTTTTCTTTTTCTACAAAAATTCATTTTATCAGTCATAAATATAAACACAGTTTATGGAGCACATCATGCGCGCAAACTATGGAAAAAGAAAAAGAAATACAAACCACAACAGTTGGAAAAATAATCAACTCCTTAGGCCACGCGACGTGAGAACCAACAGCTTCGTGGACCTTCACAATTTCACCCGGTACTGGCACTGGAACCAAGGCATTGTCGTTGATGCTTCCATCCACCAACACACGAATGCATCCAGGCGGCATAGGCATTCCATGTATCTTTTCATTCATGTCCCCATCAGTCATCGCCATACCAAATGCAACTATGTTCTGCACACTGCCTACAGCCAGCTCACATGGTTGCGGATCCTACATTTACAAGACATGCAATGTGAAATTTGTATTATTCGTATTACTGTCCATAGCTTACATAGCTGCTATATAGAGCTTGTGTTACCTTTGTTTCCTTTTTGGATGGTGGAGTAGGGTCAATAGCAACACAATCACCATCCACATTCAATTCTTCAACAGCTGCCGCCTTTTCGGGCATTGACGAGGGAAGAATGGATGAACTAATCATCGCCTTTAGGTCAGCAATTTGTGACATCAAATCATTCGTTCTTCTCTCCATCTCCTCATCCCTAAGTCGATCACGTGCCAGCAACTCGGCTTTTGTAATTCGAGTCCTTTTCACTTTCGGGGTGTTAAAGAATGATTTTGGGGTGGCGATGCCTCCGACTCCTCGAACCCTTCCTGAATGCTCAGGATTTCCTAATGCAAGAGTCAATATGTCCTCAAATTCGGACAACTGCAGTTCACCCTTTTCCTTCTTTTCCAGCAAATCATCCTGTCAACAATGCATTACATATTTACGATCAATACATATAATTACTTTTCTTGTTCACATAAAATGGCCACTTAACATATATGGTATAATTGTAGAAAACAGGAGGTAATTGAAATATTTCTTACAATAACTTGGTTGATCTTTTCTTGTTCTTCATCAACTTGACCGTCATTTCCCTTTCGAGCTTTCTTCCACATAATTGCCCGATCAGGTTCTTCTCCAGGCTGAATTTTCCCTTTTTTGACCTGTTTAAAATGAATGAAACATTTAAAAGATATTTAGAAAGTCTAAATTATAATTATAATGATAAAATATTACTTCTTCTTCTAGCAGTTCGATGTAGCCCTTCCTTGATGTGCGGTGTGGATATTTTCGCTCTTTGACTCTCGCCCTCTGTGCATCACGAAGTGGCTGCATCCAAACATAAAATACATTACTGACTTCAATATTGAAAGATATTACAAAAAAAAGCCAATATGCGTACCATCCAATCAACGTTGGTCCTTTCAGCAACAAATTCTCTCCAAGCATCCCTACCAACAAATGCATAATTAGGTGGATGCTTCCTTAGTTTCTTCTTTTCCCCAACAAATGGCATCACATAATTAGAGGTTAATTTTGACTTGAACTGTCTCCACTTCCAGCCTGCAGATTGTAGAATGGTTGCTCGACTTTCTGGAACAACTTTAAATCCAGCCTGAAATATGCAAGTAACTAATTAACCACTAAGAATGACCAGATAAAAGCAACTAATTTACATATAGACAAATATTACCTGAACATCATTCCATAACTTCTCTTTTAATTCAGGTTCCACATTTGGCCAGCTTCTAATGCTGATCGGAACCATAGTCCTAGCGAGCATGCCAACATAAGAACTCAAGGTGTGCCTAGTCTTTCCGATAGGATTTCCACGCGCATCATACCTGACTTTAAACTTCTTTCCTTGAGCCTTCTTCACCACAACTTTGTGCATAGCACAAATACTACGCTTTCCTCCTAACTTCCTTTTTGATGTTTCAGTACTAGCAACAAATTCTTCTGTCGTAGGCCGAGTTTCTTGATGTACAGTGGGTTGTGCAGAGCCTTCTGATTCAGGATGATTGCCTTTTGTGTTCACTTCCCTTTCAGGTACCGACATAGCTTCCAGTTTCTTACTACTTGCCTGCTTGGTCTTTCGCTTCTTATTAGATCCTTCTGATTGAGGTACCGACATAGCTTTCGAAGGCAACTGCTCCTCCACTTCATTTTCCTTACTAATTGCCTTGGTGTTTTGCTTCATAGATCCTTCTGATTGAGGCCCCGACATAGCTTTCGAAGGCAATTGCTTCTCCTCCACTTCCTTTTTCTTACTGCCTGCCTTGGTGAGTCGCTTTTTAGGTGCCATTCCGAGATCTGGTGCTTAATCTGTAAGACACATATTAGTCGGGGTATACAATTACAAAATGCAAAATAAACAAATAAATTCAACTAAAATTGCAAGTTTAACATTAAGGCAAATAAAAATTCTAATACAATTTTAGACTAAAAATAAATGCAAATAAAATTACAAATTCAAATAAACATCTGGACTAAACACAAAGACAAATATAACTGAATATTCAATTAAAATTATGCACCACAGACGGTACATGACATACAACTAGAAAATATGGATCATTTTTTAATCCAAATTCCCTCAACATTTTTTTCTTTTCTGCCCTTGACAAAGTGTAAGGGGCGGGGGGCAAATAGGTTCTCTTTTCTCCTACTTCTGGAGCTAAATCGGGCCTCACCCCCATTTCAATCATATCACGACGAGATTCCTCACTATCTTTAGTCTTGAATGGCAGATTTAATAATGTCCCAATTAGACTATCGCACACATTTTTCTCAACGTGCATAACGTCGAGACAGTGACGAACATGGTGAAACTTCCAATATTCCAAATCAAAAAAAATTGATTTTTTCTTCTATGGACAGATCACTTTGTTTGCCTTCTTCAACTCCTTCCCAAAAGCAAATTTTATCCGCTGCTGCTGCGCTAATACTTGTTCTCCAGAAAGGATTTGACGGGGGTGTCTAAATTCTTGTTCTCCATTAAAAGCCGCCTTATGCCTCCTATAAGGATGATACGGAGCCAAATACCGACGATGACCTTGGTAACATATTTTTCGGCTATGAGTCAAATGTTTACCAACGGTATCATCACCACATATTGGACAAGCCATATAACCCTTATTGACACAACCCGACAAATTTCCGTACGCAGGAAAGTCATTTATCGTCCACATCAAAACTGCTTTTAGAGTGAAGTAAGACTTTGTATACGCATCATACACGTTTGGTTCACCTTCTTCCCAAAGCTTCTTCAAATCATCTATCATCGGTTGTAAATACACGTCAATGTTATTACCTGGCTCATGTGGACCAGAAACTAACACCGTTAACATCATAAACTTCCTCTTCATGCATAACCATGGAGGAAGATTATAAGTTACAAGTACTACCGGCCAGCAACTGTACCGATTACTTAGACCATTATTATGCGGGTTTATACCATCTGCCGCCAATGCTAAGCGAATATTTCTCGGTTCACTACCAAATTTAGGCCACCTATAATCAATATTCCTCCAAGAAGGAGAGTCAGATGGATGACGCATTTGGCCATCTTGAGTTCGCTTCTTCGCATGCCAACTCATTAGTTCAGCTGTAGAAGCCGATTTAAACAATCGTCTAAATCTAGGAATTATCGGAAAGTACCACATAACTTTGGCTGGAATGTTAATCCTAGGGTTACCATCTTTCCCCACCTTCCAGCGAGATAGATTGCACTTAGGACAGTTGGACGCATCGACATTTACACCCCTATATAGTACACAATCATTCGGACATGCATGAAACTTTATATACTCGAGACCTAGATCACTTAGGGTTTTCTTTGCTTCATATGCATTAACCGGCAACACATGATCTTTAGGAAGTAAAGATCCAACAGAAGAAAGGAGCTCAGTGAAGGCACTATCGCTAATACCAAATCTAGACTTCCAGTTGTGCAATTTCAACATCGACTCTAACTTAGTACACTCACTGTCCTTATACAAAGGTTGCTCTGCATCGGCCACAAACCTCCTAAACTCATGTGAATCGTCATCGTAATCACCCCTGTTATAAGCTGCTTCACAAACATCAATTGTTTCTGATGTCGGAATTTGCCCCAAAGGTAAAGTACCACTACCTACAGTTGAATTTAGTGGCGTACTACTTGGGCACTTTTCTCCATGCCAAATCCAATCGACATACCCCAAACTAAAACCATTTTGATAAAGATGACCCCTAATTATTTTCACAGAAAACTTTTTGAAATTACCACAACGTGCACATGGGCATGGAATTTGTTTAGGATTTTTAGCGTTTTCTTCAGCATATATCAAGAACCTTTCAACCCCAATTTCATACTCTAAAGAATCCCTATCTTTCGAAATCCATGACTTATCCATATGTTAAAGAAACCTACATTATATTGTTGTTTTTCAAAAATTAAAAACAGACTTGTCCAAAATTATACAAGTCATTAAATTATCATATAAACAAGCACATGCGTCTAATTAGAAATCAGGAGATCACTAAAGAATAGAACTTAATAGCTGAGCAATTACTAACCTGAAGAACACAAGCAAATGCTCAAAAACAGAAAATGTAACCGCGTGCACACAAGCAAATGCTCCTGCAAATTGATGTTGAAAAATCAGAAGTGTTTAATTAGAATGCTCAAATTAACCAATAATCCAACACACCAAAGAAACAGATCATATTTCCACAATTAAGTTCAGGAGCTTTAACTAAATGTAAACTCTTCCTTACCCACCCACTCACCAATACATACACTACCTCACCAATTAATGCACAAAAATGAAACAAAAATATTTAGGGTTTTTCAATTAATATGAAACAAAAAATAAGAATTACAAATAAGAATTACAAGTAATACAAACTAAAAACAAGAAACAAAAACTTAATTCGAACAAGAAAAACATGAATTTGCAGATGACCCAGAACAAGTGATACAAGAAAAGCAAGAAATAAATACATGCAAAAAGAAAAACAAGTAATTAACACAAAAACTTACTAATTGCAGATGACCCAAGCTAAAACAGCAACCAATCTGCAAAAAAATGTTCAATTAAAACAAAATCGAGCTTAAATCGAACTATTAATCGAAAAATTACTTACGATTTGAGCTTCCCTTTCTCTTAATTCGAGCTTCCCTCTTCTCTATTTCGATTTACAGAAATCGTAATTACTAAGATGTGGGTTTAATTAGGGTTAATTAGAGAGAAAGTGAGGATGCAGGTGAGAGAGACAGAGAGAGAGGGTCGAGAGTGAGAGAGAGAGAGAGATATGAGAGAGGGTCGAGAGTGAGAGAGAGGGTCGAGAGTGAGAGAGATGAAAGAGAGAGATGAGTGTGAGAGAGAGAGAGAGATGCGGCTAGGTTGAGAAAGGAAAGTGGAGAGCGGGCTAATAATTTTAGGGGAAAGTTCAGAGAGGCGGGGAGTGAAATGTTTTAAGGGGGGAAATGTTTTATTAGAAATGGGGGGAAATAATCTAAGGGGGAAATGTTTTATTAGAAATGGGGGGAATGTATCAGCCGCTTGTTTTTTATTTTTTAAAAAAGCATAAAAGACATCGGTTATTTTAACTACCGATGTCTGCAAAACAGATTAACATCGCTTTTAAATAAACCGATGTCAAAAACCTTTTTAACATCGGTGGCTTTTCAAACCGATGTTAAAGGGGTGATGTCTAATCCAGTTTTTCTAGTAGTGGCTGGCGGGAATGTGTAGCATATATACATGTTTACAACCCTAATTTCCTAAATTGCTCCAATTGTTCTCACTTTTACTTCTCCCCAAACACAAAAAATGGATTCCAGAAGGCGTACAGATGAAGAAATTGATGCTATATTGGATCTTGCTTGCTACTGTGATCAGATGAGTGTGACAAAGACACAATGGTTTAGGTCAAACGCAGGTAGGAGGTACAGGGCATGTTTGAACAACACCTGTGGCTATCAAGTGTGAATTGATGAGGAACCTTTTGGACATCGCACTTTAGAAATCATGAAGGAGTTGCAGGAGCGTGCTTTTAAAAGGGAGGAAAAGTACAGGCACCGGATTGTTCGCATGAGAGAGAGCCATCAAGCTCAGATGAATGTGTTGAAGACTAAGCAACAGTGTGTAGCTGTTGGGTTGTTTATGCTTGTTCAGTTGATGACAAATATGGCTTTCAACACAATCAGGAATGATACTGCAGCTGAGGATGATGAATACGATTCTCTCGATGAGTGAATCTTTTTAGTTTGTTCTAGGAGTGTAGTGATTTTGTTAAGGTTGTTGTGTTTGCTTTTGTTAAGGTAACCAGTGTCTTATGTTGCAGTCTTAATTTTATTGCTAAGTCTCATTGCATTATTGTGTTCTTGTATTTTGTTGGCACATCAAGTTTACCAATCGAAATGTTGTCATGTATCTTCTTTGTGCACTCTATTGAATGTTATTGTGTTCTGTAGTGAATGTGTTTGTACCAAAGCAAAAGAAGACATAAAATCGTGGCAAAGTAGTTAAGTTTACCATACAAGAGAGATGCAAAGTAGTTCATACAAACCATTAAAGAGTTTACAGGCCATTGCCATAATACCATCTATTACATCCAAAACATTAGGTAATTCATCAAGTAGCATCATTTACCAGCAAAAGAAACAGTTTACCACCAGCATAAAGTAACTAAGTAGCAAAACAAACAGGATAACAGTTTACAACTTCCGCACAGGCTTTTGCTTAAGCCTACTTTCCCTTCTCCTCCTAGCTAGCTCCAGATTCTTCAAACTAGCACTGTGGCTTTGCCTTTCCCTGTACTTGCAGATCCAATGGGGTGTATACCAAGAGGAGTATTTGATGGTTGAGGGGGGGTAGAGTTGATAAAGACCCCTTCTTGGCTACCTTGTACAACTTTTGGAATGTTGTTAGGGCCTCTCTGACTACCTTCATTTGCTTGATCAGCATTTGTAGAACTCCATTCCTTTGCTTGTTCAGCATTTGTACCACTCCCTTTCTTGTAGCACTCCCTTCAGTCCTTCCTTCTTCAGTTGTCTTTGCCTTCTTAGCTCTTGTCTTCACTTGCTTCTCACAACCATTAGCTCTGTCATGTGCCTATGAAGAGAAATGCAAAGAAACAGATTAAATCAAAGAAATAAAGAAACAAATAAACAAAGAAACACTAGGAAAAGAAAGGAATACCCTTGCAGGACAAATCCTAATGTTGTGAGATAATTGAGTACAATAGCTGCATTTGACTTTGGTGTTTTGCCACTTTAGCCTTGTTGCAGCAGGATCAGTAGTATCATTCTTCTTGTTTCTAGATTTTTTGGGTCTTCCAGTTTGTACTTTTAGTATTGGTGGCAGTGGCTTAGGGTACTCTGTTGACTCCCATTCTTCTTCACCAGAAATTGGTTCAATGATGTGATTGTATGTGGCAAGAAAGGTATCCTTTGAGTAACAAGTATGGATGTACTCCTCATAGTTTTTCTTAGACCATGCAATGCAAGCACATGCATGGTAACAAGGTATACCTGAAACTTCCCATTTCTTGCATGCACACCTTCTTGCATCCAAGTCCACCACCATTTTATATCCCCCTTCTGTCATTGTAACCATGTACTTGGCACCCCCAGACCATGTAACATGACAACCCTTTATTAGGTCAACAGCCCTACATAACAATATTAACACAGTTAGATGTAAGCCATTAGGGTTGAAACATAAAAACCTAGTAAAAAAGACTTACTTATTCAGCCTTCTCATTGCATTAGGGCATATGGGGTTCAAGGCATAACTGTTTAGCATCTTGTCCCTTCTTTTTTGAATCCTTTTCATGACATCAATATGGATGTTTTCAAGCATAGTCAGAATAGGAAGGTCCCTATATTTCCCAATTGTGCTATTAAATACCTCACACTGGTTATTGACAAATTGGTCTGACTTAGGTGTCATTCTGAAGGCACTTCTACTCCATTGAGATCTTGGTTTCTCATTCAACCACTCGAAGCATTTCTTTGATAACTGACAAGTTAATAAATGACAATAGAATAAGTACATAAATGAATGAGTAAATAAATGCCCTACTAATAAGTAAGTAAAAGAATACCTTTTTAAGCTCATCCATGTGTTTATTAAAGGTGTAGTCAGTGGTGGCCTGGCTGCCTTCCAAAGTAGCATCCTCACACCAATACCCTTATGATCTTTCCACATGTTTCTGTATAAGTGCATAACACAGAACCTATGTTCTGCATTAGGCACAATGCTTTCCAAGGCATTAATCAAGCCTTTCTGCCTGTCTGATAAAAAGGTCCAGCTAGCATCATTCTCAATATGTAAATCCTCAACTACTTGCTTTAGAAACCAATGCCAACTCTCACTATTTTCTGCCTCTACCACTGCCCAGGCCAAGGGGTACATCCCATCATTTGCATCTGTTCCAATTGCTGATAGCAATTGCCCACCATAAGGGCCCTTCAAGTGGCAGCCATCCAGTCCTATTAATGGCCTACAACCATCTTTGAATCCTTTCTTTACTGCTCCAAAACAAGTGTAGAACCTCTTAAATCTTTTCTTCCCAGCATTTTCTGCATCCTCAGTCATCACCAATACAGTGCTACCAGGCATAGCTTTAAGTAACTCATTAGCATAGTCCCATACCCTACTGAAATGGTCCACATGTTTGCCATTAATTTTTTCTAAAGCTTTTCTTTTTACCCTAGCAATTGCATAAATGCTTACATGGCAACCCCAATCATTGACAACTTTCTTCAAAAAAGCAGACAAAGGCCATGTGGGGTTCATCCTTATGTCATTCTCATAATAATTTGCAATCCACTTTGAGTTTATTTGCTTTTGGTCAAATGTTTGAATGCAAGTATGCACGGGATTATACACTTTAATCTGATATGTGTCAGAGTTTGGCATCTTGGAGGCATATATTTTCCACTCACAACCATTTGAGCAAACAAACTTAACCCTCACACCATAATTTCTGCATTGCACTATGGGCCTTCTTTCAACTATGGCTTATTTCTTTACTGCATCCCTAAAAATTTTGGCAGTAGCAAACTGTTGACCCAACACAAACTTTGGGTTCCCCATCTCACACTTCTCATAAAAAACAAGCCATTTTATTTCATCCTCATCTGTTGAGTTAGCAGCCATCCTCTCATCTTCACTATCATAGTAGTATGTAGACTCACTTGAATAGTCCACATTCCCCTCAGTCCCCTCAGTCCCCATGTCATGTTCAGTACCTTTACCAGTTGTTGTACTCTCCTTCTATTTCTCTTTCTCAGTTACATTTTCTTTGCCTTTTTCACCTGTCTTCCCTTTGTTTTGTCTTTTTTCTTTCCTCTCATCTTTTGCAGCTTTCTTTTTGGCTCTCTCAGTCTTATAGTAACACACATCTTCATCAGTTGAGTCCACATTTGAAGAGTCACTGTGAAATGAATCCTCACTGAGTTCATCATGCCCCACCACATAATCTTCATCATCTGAATCACTGTCCTCACCAAATTCTGCATTACCAAAATCTGCATTTTCCTCTTCATTTTCTACATTTTTCACTTCATCTGCTTGATATGATTCCCAATCATATTCATCACACATTTGCCTATAAAAAGCCCTATCATCCTTAGTCTCCACAAACTCCAAGTTGGGATCTTGTGAAGGGTTGTACTCTTGAGTCAGATTACCCTTAGATGTCATTGTGGCTAAAGGTTCGAAAGCAATAGCAAATACAAACACCAACCTTGATGGAGGCACAAGCTCACACATTTCAACAACATCACTATCTGAGTCCAAAGTCCACACTCCCCTAACCCAATCAGAATTAGGATATTTATAGAACAGATTTTGAAAACCTAAAGCCCCACACTCTTTTAACATACTATTCAGTTCTAGTAGACTCATCATGTCTACACTACATCCATCCACATAATCGTACCCCCCACCAACATATTCCTTTGATTTTGTGTCGAATACCCCACCATGAAACAGTTTAACAGTAAATAAATCCAAAGCTGAAACGAATAAGAGAACAAAAACATGTGGAGAACAAGAATCACGGACATAAACATAAAGAAACAGTGGTGGAAAACATAAACAACTATTTAAACAGAAATGGGACCACTGTCAAACGTAAAAGCCCTAATTTTTAAACAATCAAAACCCTAACACTATAAACAATAAAATCAGATGCTTTTTATAAACTAATACGCTTAAGAATAAACTGATTAAACCTAATTTCTAACGTTTTACACATGAAGAACCATAATTTAACATATATAAAACCCTAATTGAATTGAAGACTTACCCGTATATGTTGGGCACTCATTTGGAGAATAGACGTCCTTGTCTTCCTTTGCACGAACTACCCAACTCATTTCTTTGGAGATTTGATCTAATTAGTTTGCCTAATCTGAAGAGAGTAAGTTTAATAAAATGTTAAAGATTAAGGGTTCGTACTGATACATTGTACAATGGGCGGTGAAAAGGCACGACTAAAGCCCGCACAGAGAAATGAAAGTGAAAAGACATCGATACCCCTGGCTTCTCTGACGGCGTTAACGCCAGACTGACGGAAGTACACAAAATGTAACGAAAAAACAAATTCAGTATTTCAAATGCTCACTTTTGAAGTTGGATATTGCAAGTGGTGTCAAGGACAAAGTGCAGGTACACAAAATGCACTTTACTCTATTTTATAAAAAGAATGAATTAAAAGGTTGTTTAACTTAATTGCTCTATGCAATATTTATCCTTTGAAGGGGGAGGATAACTCACTTGAAGTGACAAACCTTTTTGTTAAGGTAGGAATGTTCTCTTGTGAAGGATATTAGGTATCTCATGGTTGCTAATCACATTAATACCATCTCGAAAATATCTCGAAATTAATGATGGATGGTTTTTTAAATTTGGATTAAGTTGTGAGCAAACTCAAATTTGGTTGGAGGATGAAGATCCCGCATGACTTCGTAGCCTTCTTATTCTAGACAATTAAATTGTATTTTTCTTAGTTTAGTTACAGTATTTTTTATTAGGTGTACTCTTTTTTTCTTTTTCTTTTTAGGAATCTTCACTTAAAAAAATATAAAACCTAATTATTTTATAATATATAATGTTTGTACTCGTAATTAATAATGGAACCTTAATTCTTTAATTGATAATACACCACAATGACATGCGCCTGCATTTTCCGTGTTTCGGATGTTCCTGAACACCAAAAATTCTCATTGCTAGAACCCCAAGTAGCAAGTCAGGAGTTGAGTAGGAGGGGGATTAACATAAAGTAAATTAAAATATTAAAATAGATTATCGAGAAAATATGTATATATTATTAAAATTCATTAAAAAAATATATCATTATCTATCATTAGTTGAGTTTTTTGTTGAAATAAAAATTATATTTTCCTTTCAATCAATCAAAATAGTAAAAATATGAACTTTTAATAATTTGTTAATTCTAAAAATTGATTTAGTAATTTATCTAATCATAATCTTTTAAGTTTCCGAAAAACTAAACTATACTAAATTTAAAACAGTGACTTAAAATTTCAAAAGAATTGTGATATTTTTATGTATTTTATAAAATATTGTTAATAAATATAATCGGTGAATCAAAATTTTATTTATAATGTACTAAAAAAGTAGAGAAAATGACCAGATTGCCTGTTTTTGAGGGTCAATGGTTCGATATACCCATTTCCAAAAGTCCTGGCCCTATCTACCCACGGGATACGCCATTGCCAGTGGCGTATCCCAAGTCCATTTTTCTCAGAATCTTTGCTAAGCACAAGTGTGAGCTCCCGACCGGAAATCGCCATGGCCGTCGCCATGGCCTCTCCTCTCGTTTCCGGCATCTTCAACCCCTTTTGTGCACATAAAAACTATCATCGGACCTTGTTCTTCATCTTCCCCTATCTCGTTATCAAGATTTGGCCCCGCAGGGGCATGTAATCGTAGATCGAAAAACGGGATCGGAAAAAATGGTTGGATAGGGGGTTTCAAATCCGGCAAAATAAATGAAAAACCAAGGACATAGGGTTGTAGAGGATGTTGTGGGGATTCGATTGACATATAAAACGTAACTGGAAAGTGACTGGAAAGGGTGAACGAGCAATCGCCGGAAAAAGCTCAAAAATCGCCCGACGAGTCGCCTCCGCCGCGATTCTGGAGAGGACGATGCTGACGTCATCACGCATTTACGTGATGCGTCTCTTGTGTTGCGTCATTGGCAGTGGCGTATCTCCTGCTGGATACTACTCTCCTAGTGGCGTGACATGTACATACTACTTCACCAATAGCGTATATGGAGATACTCCACCATCAGTAGCGTGTCTGGTGGTTATTTAGGGCCGCCCAGATTGGTGGTGGGTATTTTGGTTACACATCTTTAATTTGTGGGTAGATAGGGCCTTCACCCAAAAAAGTATCAATATATTATTATTATGTAATTAAAAATAGAAAAATTATTAAAAATTATTATTATATATATATATATGTATACATATATTATTTTATATACATAAATATTATGAATGAAACTAATTTTTTGATTCCAATGAGGCAATGAAACAATTTTATATTTAAATATAATAATATATAAATGAAAATGAAAAAATATTTAAATATTTAATCAATGACAATCCCGCTTTGACCACTGAAACCTCGTCCCTGCCAAGCGGCCCAAGCAGCATAAGCTAAACTGTCTTGAGTATTCAATAGGAAGATATTGGAACTTCCCTCCCTCATACTAGGCAGAGCAGACGCAGTGTATTTGAAATAGTTCCGGCTAAATTTTGTCACAGGATGATGCATTAAAATGTACGCAAAATTTTTTAGCGAATAAATGATCATTTACAACAGTACTTGTAAAAAATTATTACAATAAAAAATAATTAAGTAAAATAAAATTAGTCGATTTATTTGGCCGATCAATTTGATAAAATCTGGCCCAGACCAAAAATTATTCGATTTCAAATATTTATATCGAATTCAAACCGAATCGATAAAGTATTAATATACCATACTTAAATAACATACTTATACTGAATTAAATAACCAAAATATAAGTAGTTTTTTAAAGGTGATTTTATTTTTTTAAATATGGATGGTATTATTAAGGCAATTTAGATGGTTTGGTCATTACTCATTAGGGCCAAAACAATAAATTAAGAAATTAACTATTTTACAAACAATACCTTATGTTGAGAAGACACTTGCTTTTGACTGTAGTATTAAATTTTGTTTTAAAATTTTATACAGGATATTTTATTTGAAATTATTTTTTTATCTCTGATGACCAAACCAATCATGTAAACTTCCTTACGCTAATTATATATAGGATATAATTTGTTTTAAAAAAATCACTTAAAAGTTAAAATTCATGAGGATAATTAATTTTTTTTCAAATAAAATAAATACAAGAAAATTTAACATGTAAATGTAGTTTTGTCTTTTAAAGTTAATAATTCAAAAGACTCAATTTAAATATGTAAAATTTTGTTGTTTGAGATGTTTGCATCTGTTGATAAAGGAATTTGGTAACAACAAAGTTTGAGGTTCATCGCCGGAGTGTGGTGGCTGTGATGAATTGGGGGCTGAGATTGAGAGGGTTATTGGTGGTGGCTCGTAGAGCTCTTCACTTCCATCCCCTCAATTTGCCTACGTACCTCTATATTTATAGAGGATCAAACTCACTTAGTTCTTGAAGAGCAAGAAACCCAATTGGGCTTGGATTGACGGTCTAGCTTCCGGAATGTTCTACTATGAGGCTTAACTACCAAGGCCCAAGGCTCGTCCATGAACTTTGGACTTCACAAATAAGGAAACTTCCCCCGTCGAGGACTAGTCCTTTCCGCTACCAGCTGTTTCCTAATTTCATGGACGTAGGTATAGCCGTGGTTTACCCCAAGTGCAGAACGCATCCTTGTCCCCCGAATGAGAAGCACCCACCAGATAACAGGACAAGTGATCCAGAGCTTTTGGGTGCAAAGTGCAGGATTACCCCGAAGTTCCACAATGAGAACGCGCCCATTGATAACAGGAACAAGGCTCCAAAGCACACACCAAAAAGTACCCATTTTTCCACCTTAGGGCGCGCCCTATGTGTATAAGAAAAGGTCCTTGAATCCAGGCAAACCCTTGGAGGCCTTGTATGACGGACATCCCTCTCTTAGGATACGCCTGGAGGGAATTCTTCAATATTCTCTTGTAAAACTAACAAATATCCTTTTTGATTGCTTTTAAGTCTCTCAGGGCGCGCCCTCCACGTATGGGAGGTGAGGGCGCGTCCTCCTTCCGCAAATCTTTATCAAAACCCTATTTTATCTAAGAAACCCCCAAATTGAAATCCAATATTGACCCGAATCTAGAATAAAATACATGTGCGAGATTTTGAACATAACAGCATCTTTTATAAAACTTGGTCTAGACAAAGTAATATTTAATTTCCTCGAACAAACATAACATAACCTGCATCTTCTGTCAGAGGCCTGAATCATGTCTACGTTATTTTTGAATCACAGTTTTCCAAATAGATAATAAGTAATCTATATTATTATATTAAAATCGAAATATTAAAATTTTTATCGGTTTGGTTTCATGTATGATTATTCTAATTCATAAATAAACAAATAATATAGTTAATGATAAGGAAAGAATGACCAAACTACATCACTTTTGTGTGCAAGCTATCCAAAATGCCTAAATCCAAGTGCGTCCGTCTTTTTTACCCACGGACTACGCATGATGTTCATGCGTATATAAGGATACACATTCTCTAAATGCGTATTGCGGGTTACGCATTCCACACATGCGTGATGACATCAGCTGACGTCATTCTCTCAGAACTCAGCCATCGTCTCTCTCGACCTCAAAATCGTCCCCGTCGTCTTCCCGCATTCTCCACCCTCCGGCATCCTCCACCAATTTTGAGCACATCAAAATCATGCCCACACCTCCCTATCCATTTTCCCCTCTTTATTTTTGATCTTTATTTTTGATCTCCGGCCTCGCAGGGGTGTGTATCGGCCGATCGGAAACTGAATCAGAACATTGGGATCTGTTTTGGGGTTCCAAATCTGGCAATACAATTGATAATTGAATGGAATAGACTTGTTGAGGGTGAGAAGACGATTCAAATGGTATATGGTATGTTAGTGAACAAATATGGGATGATGATGAACGGAATCGCGAAATTTCGACCAAAAAACGTCTCCGTCACGATTCTGGGGTAGACGATGAACAGTGTCAGATACGCATCTTCAACATGCGTATTGCGTATCTACCAACAGGCATGTTAAAGATGTGTATTTCAGGCACTGTTCATCAAGTGCAGATTTTCAATTTACAAATTCCATGCATTTTTCAAATGCGTATACCCTATACGCATCACCTAGTTCGTGGGTATTTTGGGCGGCTCATCCCACTTAGACGCATTTCGGGCATTTGGTTTTAAATGGTGAGCATTTTGATTTTTCAACTTGATAAGTAGTCATCTCTTTCCTAATTAAAATACGTTACTTTTTAATTAAAAGATATTAACTTTTAACAACACCTAAAAATATTAATTGTATTATATCTCCAATCATTAATATTTTTTCTAAATTAAGACAAGTCATCTTTTAATTTAAAATATAATCTTGTAATAATTAATATATATACGCAAAATATCACACCATATTTTCCAATTATTACTATAATATATTAAACTTGTATATGTTTATAATAAGAAAACATGAAATAATTATTTGTATGTTGATTTAACGATTCAACTGTACAATGAAGAATATACAATGAATAATGACTGTTAGATTTTAGTAAATAGATAAGAATCGTTATGATGATAAGATATATTATATATTTAAATTATTATATTAAAAATCCAAGATTCGATTCCCGTCAACATATTTATTTTAAAAATATATAATATATAATTTAAATGATACATATTATTAATTAAATTTATATTAAAATTTATAAAATTAAAGTAACTATTGAAAATAATAATTGTATAAGAAACATGATTTTAAATAAAATAAAATTTATAACAAAATAAAAAAAAATTGTGCATCACATGAATTACAAGCTAGTAATATATTAATTTGAAAATGTCAAATTATTAAAATGCTTTAATATATAGCAATATTGAAGATTACACGCATCATCCACGTATACCTGTTATCAAAGAGCAAACAAATTTACAAAAAATATGATATACCATTAGTCCAATTTTGATACTTCATACTTGATATGAATAAAGAGAGGAATTCAATTTGAAAGAATAAATGTTGTATTAGGGTTTTAGTAAAAGATTTAGTTAATAGATAAACTTAAAATACTGAATATAACCACCCATCTTCGGCTAGTTTAGGAGCTCGAGTACCAGATAAACTCGATGATCAAACTACGTTAATATATTGAGGAAAAAGGCATTACGAGGGCAGTCAACAAACAACAATGAACTTCACTAACAATGTTCAAATATATTAAATCTGATACAGGGAAGCTACAAACTTCATCGATGATATCCAAAAATATTTAATCAGATCCAGGGCGGTCACTGGTATGTGCCATCCAAACTATCAACGTTATCTGGGGGCTCCCACCCTGCATATCTGGCACGGATTTCAAATTCAGCCAAGCCTACTTTTTCAGTAGTAAAAGGAAAACTTCCAACTATTCCTGCTTACAGAACATCTATGAAACAATTGGTGTTGCAGTTTATGGTTTACAGAACAAGGTGTAATACTGTACTTGACATTGACTGGTATAAGATTTCCTACCCTCTCTTTATCTATAAGGCACATGCTACGCCGTGATTCTACACTTCAAGGTTGCACCACATTTACAATAGTTTACTAGCCAAGCAGCAAATGGTATCTTTCAAGCCTCAAAGTAAACAATTGAAATATACCCAACCTATTTTTCAACACTAAAATAACCAATATTGCTGTCATCGACCTTAGATATCCCACTGGCAATCTGCAACTTCAGCATATGTATGTAAGTAGACCAGAAAACAACCATTGCTATTTGATCCCTGTTGCAATGCTGGATGTTGCATTTATCTTCAATGAGTACTCGGGAATGTAAGTTTGACCTGTCATGCCAGAATGCAATTCCAAGTATTTAGTCATTTTCATAACCAGAATAAAGACAGAAAGATCCAGATTTATATACTTCCAAGTGTTCAGCCTATTATATTATACTAGCAGGTAACCCGTACGAAGCACGGGCCGGGAATGCAAGTGAATGAATCCCATCCCCTAGCGAGTGAGTGTAAATTATCGATAATAAATATAATTAATGAATATTAGTTTAATATGTATTTGTAAAAAATTGAATGATAAAAACATATAATAAATAAATACTATTAAATTATGTAATTATAGGGAATTGAATACGGGTGAAATTAAAAAAATTAAAATAGATAAATAAATAAATATAATTAATAAGTTTTATTTAAATATAAACTTATAAAGAATTGAATGATAAAAGTATATAACAAATAAACGCTATTTAATAATGTGGTTATAACGAATTGAGGTGAAATTAAAGAAATTAAATTAAATAAATAAATCTTGTATAATTATGTAGTTGGAAGGAATCGAACCCCGAGTTAACTGATAACCAAATTTGGTACTTTGGTACTTTGGTATTTTGGTACTATTGTGTACCATTAAAACATGGTTTTGCACATTAATATAGAGTATAGATGTCAAGGAAAATTAATGATTAACATTACAGAAAAAAAAAACAAATATGTTGTCAACTCAAGTCCCAAAACTAACATGTAGAGTAGCAGGTTCAGGTTGCTCTAGATAAAATAAAAATAATAATAATAATAACAATAACAATTATTATTATTATTATTAAATTATTATTAGTATAATAACAACAATAATATAATATATAGTAGCAAATACCCTATTGCACACGTGATGATTGTACAAACATAGATTATATTAAGGTATATAATATTAAAACGTTTTCAGGTCCACGTATTCTAGCTTAATTTTAGTACTTTGGCAAGTATAGGAACAATGAAAACATGCTGAAAAATCTAAAAGTAACTTGCAGAAAAAAATGTAGTAATATAAACAAGAAAAAGAGTACCTTTCTCCTTAATACCAATCTGTAATGAATCTAGTGTGATTATGCCATCAGTTAATGGTAACAGCTCAAGCTTAATTGTAGCTGTGGATCCAGCAGGAACACATCTGATATAGACAGTAAATATTACAATCGCATTAAGGGAGAGGGAGAGCGAGCGAGCGAGCGAGAGGGAGAGGGGGGGGGGGGGGCGAGAGAGTGAGAGACACACAAACACACACACACACACACAGACACACACACACACAGAGAGAGAGAGAGAGAGAGAGAGAGAGAAGCGTGTGTGTGTTTGTGTGTGTATTGTGCTCTGAAGACAAGGGATGTCTTACCCTAACGGGACTCTGCTCTGCAACCACAAGTGTGTACAACCCACATCACCCCTTGGCAAGACATCAGAGATAGCAAAGAGTTTCTCACTGGGAATAATGCCAGTAGACTGGCTTTCCAGCTCAGCTTGGAATGAGATCTTCTTCTGAACTCTGCCAGCAGACCCAGAAGAACCAACATATGGACTCAACGGTGACTTCGGAGAGTTATTTAGGGACAGTATAGAGGGAGGATGCATAAATGAGGCAGGAGCAAGAACTGTCATCGTCAGATCTTCAGATGTCAAATTTGAAGCTTGGAGAGTTAATACCTGACAAAACAAAATATATATCTTTTTATTCTAGAATTCTAGTCGGGAGCTTAACACAAACAATAAATAATATATAAATAGTGTAACTCGGACACCTCGGTTTGGTCATCGTACCAGTGTCAATAGAACATTGCATATGACACGCTACTTACTCCACGTTAAATCTTTGGACTAGAAATTAGGCACTTTGACCAACTGAAAGACTACAAAGGAGATGATCTTTGGATAAGAAAAAGAAAAGAAGAAGACACAATATTGGCACATCATTGGTGTGACGCACATCGATTATAGAAATCCTCCAAGAACTCGTATGACATATAGCATGACTTATTTGATTAAAGTCAAAGTAATAGTATATATTCTCATTAGTACAAATTTTACTTTTTTTATATTTGATGTTCATGAATATATACAAATCATTAATAATATATATATATATATATATATATATATATATATATATATATATATTATATATATATGGGTCACGCTCTATGGAGAACCACATTAAACTGAGAACCTGAGAACTCTAATAAGTTCAGTAGCGGAACGTTAGAATTCATGTGTTTGACTTCAAAATTCAGATGCATAACTTTTAAGTTCAGCAGCAGAATATTTGTTGAAAAAAGTAAGTTCAATCGTAGAACTTTGTAGAAAAAGCAAGTTCGGTTGTAAAACTTTTAATGTCATGTGCATAACTTTGAAATTCAGTAGCAAAACACTATATTTTTAGTACGAAACAAAATAGATTCTGCACTAAAACTCAATGGTAAGTAAGTTAAGTTGTAGAACTTTGTAGAAGAAGCAAGTTCATTTGTAGAAATTATAATTTCATGTGCATATCTTTAAATTCAAGCTTTTAAGTTTAGCAACAGAATGTTTGTTAAAAAAGTAAGTTCATTTGTAGAACTTTGTAGAAAAAGCAAGTTGTAGAACTTTTAATTTCATTTGCATAACTTTGAAATTCAGTAGCAGAACATTATATTTTTAATACGAAACAAAATAGATTTGCAGTAGAATTCAATGGTAAGTAAGTTCAGTTGTAGAACTTTGTCGAAGAAGCAAGTTCAATTGTAGAAATTTTAATTTCATGTGCATAACTTTGAAATTCAATAGCAGGACACTATATTTTTATTACGAAACAAAATAGGTTCTGCACCAATGGTTCTCCAGTTCTCATTTAGATAATGGTTCTCATTTGAATCAACCCCTATATATATATATATACTAAATTAATTCCCAGTCAAAAGTGTAAGTGGAGGAGTGTCTGTATCTTTTAAAAATTAATACAAATCTGATTAACCATGCGCCTTAGAGTAAGTTTCACCAAGTAATCCAGATCTCATTACCTATGCTCCTTGGAATAAGTTTTACCGAGTAGAGTAAAGATATATTGTTCTAAAGGCAATATCAAGAAAGTAGTATCAGTGGTATATTTATAATGGTATTACGAATAAACACCTGTTATTTGCAAATCGCAAAGTCTTTCACAAAATCATGTTTCGCTTAAGTATAATTTTTTGTTGATTAATATAATTTTGTCCAATATGCTGGTTTTTTAAAAAATCATGAGGTTTCTGTCTGCGCCCCGAGTTTCTTAAGGGTGGAAAGAAAGCAGAAGGGAAGCATATATTTAGTTGCTAGGTTACAATTTATCCTTATATCTAAAAAGTGATATTTTAATTAGTAATACATTTGTAATATTATGTGTTTTTGATTTCCCACACCCACTTGCTTTCCTTTGCATCCCACTTTTGAAGTGAAAGTTTGAGGAGAGCATATATTTGCAACACTATTGTTTTCCTTCTTAAAAAGAACTCTGGAGCACGAACATAATTGCAGATTATGTTCTTTTACTCCCTATTCATCTGTGCATTCCTCCCTACTTAAAACTCGGGAGCAGGGGGTAAAATAATAACAAGTTTTGAAGCATATGAAGTGTGACAATTGGATATGTGTCGTATCCGACACTCCGAACTGAGTCAGAGCAACAAAGTATTAAGTAGATGAACATGTGCGCAAAAATAATATTTCCCAGAACCTGAACAGGAAGTTGAGGGACACTTCCATTCGATACAAGAGTTTGCTTCGACATTTCAGATGCAACAGAGATCAGAACATCCCTTGAAATATGAGGTCGCCAGCTAGTTGGCTGCTTGAAAAACAACCTTGATTCTAGAAACACAAGGATGTGACAAAAAGAGGAAGTGGAAAATAGTAAGCATTAGGAAATTTTTCTGAAGTACTCTGGTAACAACACAAGGAGAAATAGATAAATGAGATATATACCAGTATAGTTGCACCGACAAGATACTAAAACTGAATATTGATCCATATTTGAAGCAGTTTGATCAACATTGATTGGGTGATGAAAATTTGATGATATAGTTCCGGTGCGTGAATGTGAAAGCTGGGTGATTCTTTCACCAGGAACCTTAAGAGTCTTCCACGTTGAAGTTTCTGGTTTGAGAATAAAAGAGTGTTCTTCACCCCTCCTGCCAAGTGTACATTATATCCATTTAAAATGAAACACAGAAAAGAGTAATTTATATTCTTCAATACTTGTTCTCCAATCTCATTGCAATCCTTTCACTGATTACTTTAGTACTCCAAAAGTAAAGTCATATACACGCTGAGACACATTTAGTGCTGTCAAGAATTCATAATAGAAATTTCTTGCACTTCAAACGTACCACCAGTGAATTTGCACTTAATTGTCTTAGGGAAAAGACAAGGATAATATTCAGAATCTTATAATCCCAGACAACTTAAGGTCAAGATATTACATGCCTTACCATACATTTGGGAATCAATTGATACCTGCAACTAGTCTAAGCTTCAGAAAGAATGTTAGTGTATATGAGGTATTAACATGCTTTCCAAGACTTTCATAAGACTTAAGAGGTCACAAAAATACTTTAGGAATGATACAAATTAATATACTTAGTTGATAGAACTCTGGTAAACGGTAATTACATACGACGATGGAAGATATATAGTAGGTCACAGCAGTTGCAAGTTTCATAATGAGAAGTATATATGATGCATGAGTATTCCTGAAATTGGAAGATGGTCAGATTCCAATGAAATAATACTGACTGCAGAAACAACATTTCCTTGTAGATTAAAATTTTAAGTTCAGGTACTGACATTAATATCAATGGCTTTTTTACTTCAAAACTTTATTAAAACATCTAAATATAAAAGTCTTAACAATTTTCAAAATGCACAAAACAACTTAGTGGTTCTGCATGCTTTTTTATAGATGAAAAATTAAATTCAATTATTAATAGAAAAAGGAACAGAAAAGAAACACTTGTCTTGGTGTAGCAAATAGGAGGCAAAATCATATGTACAGGTTCTAGCGCTTCTGGATTATTACCTGAGAGCAAGATTAGGCAAACTATGGTCACTGCCGGCCTCGATGCACGCAATTGGTACAGATAGAGGAGGTCCACCTTTTGATGCCCTCTCAAATATGATCATAATGGCATCCAAATAAACCATGATCTCTGGTGTATGTGAGGGAGAAACGTTCTGTAAAATAATTTCAAAAAAAAATATTTTTCAGCCAAAGACCTTGGTATGGTTGTACTACTGTATCAAAAACAAAATTTAACATTCATACTTTTATCTGGACACAAAGAAGGTCCTCTGTATTGCATTCAGCAGAAAAAGAATTGATCTCTACAGGTTGGATTATCTCAATTTTCCTCCTCCACCTATTTCCTGGGATATAAATGCCTTCCAATCCACAACAAACAGAAAACCTTTCAGGTTCTAATGACACTCCTCTAAAAGATAAAAGCCCTTCATTACCAGTATTGTCAGGTTTCCCAAGGTTCTTATATGAGAAATGATTCCAATCCTCAGTATCGAAATTTGGCCTAGGACTAGGGGCTACAGGAGGAGGTGGACTGGTATTTGGCGGAAGCGCCGACATTGAATAACTTCTAAAGTTTCCAAATGAAAACATCTGTGAAGTAGATGATGCCGATGAGTTCGGCCTGGAGGATGTGGTACGTATACTTGCACTGGAACTCAAGGAAGGATGAGGAGGAGATAATGGCCGAGATGGAGGAGGAATGGAATTATCTAAAGGAAGTAACCATTTCAGTAGATCTCCACTGGGATCCTTATTTTCAGGCACTCGGGTTTCCTGTTTCTCAAGACTGAGACTTTTCTCTTGATATTTCTCAAACTGGAGAATTTCCAGGACGGGATCTTCTAACAAATCAATACCAACACTAACCTGTAACAATACCTGCACCCTTCCAATCAAGAAAATCGGATAAGAATTAGTAATGCTTCGACATGACAAACGTTCAACCGCGACCAAATTAGATCTGGAATTTAAAGTGAAACAATCATCAATACAAGGAATATTTTAATATTTCTTATTTTTCTTTTTGCACATTTCAATTTTCATTATTTATTACATCCATCTCGGCGAGTCTAGAATTACTTTCTCGTGTCCATAGAGCATATAAATAAAGAGCCGTTTTCACTTCAAGAATATATATATACAGATACATACATATACATACATATATATATATATATAACACAAGGACTTGCTAAGAGAGTTTACGGAAGAGGAAGTCGAACAAAGTCACTAAAACTGGATTTTAACTACAGCCTTTGACTGTTAAGTTTTATTAGGCAGAGGTAATGAACAAAGTCACTAAAACCAAGTATAAATTAAACCAAGATTAGAGTCTTGTTCGGCCATTTGGTACACATATCCAGTAGGTACAAAGTTATGCTAACGGTTACAATCCAGTTTACTTAAATTTACTTTTTGGGTTCCGGCATACATGTTCTTCAAGGTAGTTAACAGTCAGAAGCGAGAACCTGATATCCTATTACCTACATGTACTAGTACAGTTAAACAAATTTAGAGAACAACAATTGCTGCGCCAGCTAGTAGTCAATAACAACAAACAGAACCACATAGGGTTTCATTACCCCAATCTTTTGAGATTGACAGACAAGATCCAGTCTGACATATGAAATAGTTTTAAAAAGTTGAACAACCTCCTCTAACATTAGCCAAAATATTAAAGTAAAGAGAAACCACACATTTGAGAAGTTGAGCTTCCCGATGTAGGACAAGGTCTAGGGTTAGTGATGTGGGAACTCTTACCGGATATATATCTTTAACGAGACAATATCTCACAAAGAGAAAAAAAAAATCTCAAATCATTTCATAATGCAAATCTTCTTTCAATAATGGAAATTACAACCGTTTAAATAGAGATACTGAAACTTCAAGAATAAGTATAATTTTAGATCGAAGGGGAAGTTATTCTAACTGGGTACTACTACAGGATACTAATCTAGTAAATTTCATAAAGGGAAGAATTATATAACCCTGATACCTAAACAATTAAACAGATTGCAAATAATCTATAATTGAAACTAAAAAGAGGATAATTAATAATTAATCCCTTAATTCCGTGCTCCACATCACTTCCACGAGTTATATCTATCGTCGCACCGACCACTTGCGTCTGGCCATCACATATGTTCAACTTTATCTAAATAGAATTTTTTAAATACTAGTGAGTCGATTACCACAGTTGTATTCAACATTCCTAGGGAATTGCATGGTGACATGTTCTACTATAAGATTGACTGCAAGGTTCGTCCAATAGCAAGGAAAATAGATTTTTACCTAAGCGTTGATGCACTAGTGCACTACTCAAACCACAATTCTTACATACGAATGTTAGGCATATAAAACTAAAAGGCACCACCATAAATTTTGAAGCAGCCATATGTGAAATAACATGCACAGGTAATGGCCAGATCTGTGCGCGTACAGGTTCATGCAATCAAAAGCAGACCAGAACATGATCCTATAACCAGAATATGATCCTACAAATATTCCTAAAAACTCTTCCAAAACATACCACTATATCTCCATTGGAAAGAGCGTAACACTCGACACTGTTTCTTGCCAATCCCCCAGAAGCGCTGGCATCAAATCCTCCTCTATCTATAGATGCACTTAACGAGGTCTTATTATCTGTTGTTCCTGTATCTGCACCATCAAAAGACTCAATTGCTGAAGAGAATTCTGCAGATGTTCCTGATTCTCTTCTTCTGGACCAAAGTGATTTATGTGAATCCGCTATTCGGACAAAGAAATGGGAATTCTGAAAACTTTGCAACATAGTTTCAGTCTGTCTTTTGTGATCTTCCATTCTAAGGAGGGATTCGCCATGAGAAGCATCCTTCTTTAAATCAACCTTTCCAACTCCATTCTGATCATTATCATGACCATCAGGAGTAACCTCCACTTTACTTGAAACATGATCTGTTTCATCTGAAATGTTCCCATTTTCTTTCTTGGGTCTTCGTCCGATACCATTTTTGCTCATCATTGCAGCAACTTTAAATGGAGTGATGAACTCTGTATCATGCTTATTTGGGGACAAACATGCCAGAATATGAACTTGTTCACCTGCACAGAATATAAATTTTAACTCTTGAACAGTACAACACCAAGAACACTCTCATCCATGTCCAGACTGGAAAAGGAGAATATCAATTGATAAGACTAACCTGGAAAAACAAAGCTGCGATCCAAAGAGCCAAATGACAGTATATTTGGTGCTTCCATCCAGTTTTCAGGTAGTTCCTCTATTAAAACACATTGTAATATATACAGTCAGCTTAATACAAACACTTCAGCCATGAAGACAAAACATTAGAAGATAAATTGAAATTACAAAAAAGAAGACATAATACATATAAACCTTGGTAAGCATATTTATAGTGAACTTCCACATAATAAATGACAAAGGCTATTATCCTCAAAGGGAAATGCTAGAGCATAAGCGGATTTAATTAAAACACAGAGGGGAAAGCATGTGCTATATAATGATGCATCCCAGAAGTTTATCATGGTTAAATAGGCAGGTTCACTGTTTCGCAAAACCATGTTGCATTGTCTATGATCTAGCACATATGTTGTCTTACTATTCCTTTTTGTCCTATACTAATATTGTACATATTGAAAATTTCTAGCAGCAATGCATATAAACAGGCAAAAACCCCTATACCCAATATTCATCAAAATAACAATTCAGAAGAAGTTTGTAGCTCACTAACAATACGGCAATAAATAAACAGGATCCATAGACCATATAGCACCACATAAACAACACTAACAAAATTACCATCAAGTATCGACAAAATTTGCTAGAACAACGAAACATACTATTAGGAATAGTTATCCATCCTTGATCTTCAGTAACATCAACATGATTCTCCAAACCCGACACCTTACTAGTCGCACTAAATGCAGCACCAAATTTGGAATTAAAATCACGGCCCGCATTGTTCGACGGAGTAGGTGGAAATGGATCTTCATCAATTAGTCCCTCCAAAGTAGTAGATGGTTTTGCCTGATTCTCCTGATCAGATTTCTGCTGCTGTGAAGAAGCATTCTGACTATTCGACCGCAGACTCAGAAAATTCATCTCTACTTTCACTCTGCAACTTGAACAATTCTTCTCAAAACCCAAACTTGAAGAATCAAGAATTTAAATAAAAATCCAAACTTTACACTACTTGTAAATACCCATTTGAGCATTTCAACAAACATGTTATGTGCATAGATCTTTACTACATCTGTCAACATATACATACAAATAAATAGAGAGATACAATTATATTTAGAGCTAACCTGATCGGAGGATGAATCGGATCTTTAGTAAGTGAGCTGAGTTGAAAGATCTAGTTGATTGATTAAACCCTAGGAATTGAAATTGGGGTTGTGAATTAACACTCTCTTACATACACAGATGTGTGTGTTTAAACATAGATGTAATGATCTTTGTAGTATGTATGTGTGTATGAGGATCAACAAGATGACACACGTTGTTGGTCGATCCACTTAACTGTTTTTCCCAAATGTTTGTGTTTTTCATTCTAAAATATTACTATAATCGCACACTACTATTTTATTATTTTTCCAACAGAAAGTTCACAAGACATTTATTTTTTATATTTCACCCACCCACATTATCGATAAATTAACTTTTTAATAATAATAGATAAATTAATTTTTATTATTTAAAAAAATTGATAGATGATTAAAAAATATTTTAAAAAAATTGATTTATAACAATTTGCATGAATTTCTAGTTGGAAGAATACTCTTATTATAGATTTAGAATTTTTATAATCATAAAAAAAATCATAAATGTTTTAATGAATTATTCGTTTTACGTCAAAAAAAAAATCATAAATATGTAAATAACAATTACAATAAGAGCGTAATTTTTACGATAAAAATTATAGATATTAAATATAATTAAGTTCAAAGTCCACGACCCTCTCATAACATACATGCTCAATAATAGTGTAATAATTTATTTATTTATTAATTAATTTAGAACAACATAATGAAATATCTTGTGTTTAATTTTTTTATCGATTTAATCAACAATAAAATGATTGGGTTTATTCAATTTAATATAATTGGTTGCAGTTTGTTTGTAATTTATCCATGTGTAAAAGTAAAAAATTGTTGCTATTTTTTTTTTGACAAGAAAAAATTTTCGCTATTATTTGTATACAAATTTTAAATGTTCACCGAAATATCGACATACTTCCATGACTTATAATAATTCTCAATCATCTAGGACCGGTTCTAGGGTAAGGCGACCAAGGCGAACGTCTAGAACAACATCCCGTCAAGGGGCACCAAAAAAATAATATATATTTAATAGATAACCAACTCTAGGCCATTTTTGTGGGCATGAGAAGGGCTTTTCTTGAAGGTGGAAGGAGAGTTATAATAGAAACAGATAACTTGGAAGCTTTTGCCACCTTGAAGTTCTATAAGAATGGAGTCCCTGCTGATGTGGAGAACATTGTCCAGCAAATCATCACTAGAAAGCAAGACAAACGCTGGAAATGTAAGATCGGATATGTGTTTGCGAAAAGAAATATTTTGTCCTCCTATATGACGTCAACAGGAGGTCGTCATCTCAATGGCATGGGAACCATCGCAGAACCCATTGGTAAAATGGGAGAGATGATTGACCTGGATCTAGGATTTGGCTTGCATGGCCACTTGTTCAATGAAGTGGCTCTCCCAGAAGATGAACTGTACGTGCTTAATCAGGCAGTCATTGCGGCTGAGGGTGAACTCCCAGGTTTAGAGAGCAAGCTTTTATCCCAGAGGCCGATGCATGTGTGGTTTTTCAAGAGGATAAATTGGATGAAGAGGACCAGATGACGGAGGTGGAGTTAGAACCAATGGTCTAATCTAAAGTTTATTTCCCTTGCATTGTAGCTTCGTAGTATTGCAGTTATTTACTAGTTTCTATTTCCTAGTGGTAGTTTCCTAGTTTAAAGTCTTAGCTTGCTTCGCAATGGTTGTCTTGGCGAAGGCTCCCACTTACCTTATGTATCTCGCCAGTTTTCTCTAATAAAATCCTGCTTATAAAAAAAACATAAATTTAGACATATATATATATGGGTTGGACTCCATAACAAACACCTTATATAACAAACAATAAAGAACACCTTAAATCTAATAGATCCAATGTCCCTGGCGGGGCCACCCAATACAAAAAGTTCTTATTTTTTTACCTTCTATCCATCCATCATCTCAAAAAAAAAAAAATTAAAAAAGTTATTGTTCATGATGATGACGTCATCAGTGACATCATCATGAACAGTAAACTTTTAATTTTTTTTTCTTCTAGCTTGATAGAGGGTAAAAAAATAACAACTTCTTGTATTGGGTGCCCCTGTCGGGGCCAAAGGATCTAATAGATCTAAGGTGTTCTTTATTGTTTGTTATATAAGAGTGTTCTGTATGGAGCAAATGCCTATATATATATTGATATGCTTGCATTTGAATGTGATTTTGAATACTAAAAGTTATTTTTAAATTTTGTTGTTCTATTTAACTGGTATTATTTTGAATATAGATAAAAAATTTCGTCACGATCTTGAAAAATAGGGTCACCATTTCAAAAATTAGTCTAGGACACCCAAATCTTTAGGACCGATACTGCAATGATCGATAAAAAAGATTGCTCAAGAAGGTAAGTTTGTCTATTCTAAAATCATCTAAATTAAAATTGTGATAATCTTGAACATCGAATAAAAAATAATGTAATGTAAACAATTTTAAATCATCATTTTTACCAAAAAAAATAATCTCAATAATATATATAATTAATTTTTTATGTTGAAATTATAATGCTCAAATAAAATTTGTTAATCTTTCAAATAGATAAAATAAAGTAATTTTTAAATCTTGCTTCTTGGGGAAAAATATAATAAATTTAATTTAATATATATTCAATAGGTGTTATTAACTACTAATTTAGATGTCATTTAGATGTTAGTTAATGCGAGAACAGAAATTTAATAAAAAAAATCAAAAAAAAATATCTTAAACGCTTATTATGTCTTTCCATCTACAGGAATTACAATATATATAGATATAAAGATATATAGAGGCTATTAAAGGATATGTTTTTAGAGAAATTACATGTTGAGTATTGAATACAGTAAAAGAATACAGACGGGGGGGGGGGTGAATGGATTCTTGAACTTTTCTTGTTCGAGTCTATGTAGCAAGTAAGTGTTTGTGTGTGCAAGAGTGAAGGTGCGGATAAAGAACAACACAAGACACAATATCACTTTAATCTAATGTATTATTAGATAAAGGTTGCTACAATCTGTGAATACAAATGATAGTATTCTCAGCTTCGTCTTTCTCAGAGAGATATAGCTTACAGTGTATGAAAAACTTGACTCACAAAGTTAATTACTAAGGAAGTGAGGCTGTATCCTTATAGAACATGGATACAACCTACTTACTCCAAATAAGGTAGCTAAACAAATTACTTTCTAGTCTGTCTATCCTTTTTGAGTAAGTGTCCAAACGGTTACAGATTTGACTTTGCAAAGCCTGTTCAGATCCACTTCTTTAGCCCCTTGTCTCTTCTATATCTCTCCAAGCTTCCTTGTAGGCTTTCCAGAGCACGTTACAGATTGTGGTCCATAAAGTGCATTGGCTTGTTGCTAGTTTCTGACTTGTACAATTTCTTCAGTATTTTGTCTCCAAGAATGTATTCGAGAAGTGACTAAGTAAGTGATTCGAGAACTAGAATTGACTTGATCGATAACTCTAAGTTCTCGAACACTGTTATATTGACATGTCGAACCACTTCTCGAATAGCTCTTTTCCATCAGGATTCCTTGGGTTGTCGAATAGAACATTTGACTTATCGAATCCTCGAGATATCGAATAGCTTTCTGAGTCCTTGAGATATCGAATGGAACTTTGACTTGTTGACTCTTTGAGAACTCGAATACCACTTTGACTTGTTGACTTCTTGTGTTCTCAAATAGAGTAGTAGACATATCGAATCTTTGAGATATCGAATGAGATATCGAACAGTGTATTCAGAGATATCGAATAGTGTCTTGAGATATCGAATCCCTGACTTCTCGAATGCTGGACTTCTCGAATAGACAAATATACTTCTCGAATTGGTACTTAGGCAAATTCTTCATTTCTTCAAATCCCAACTTGTAATTATTTGACAGTCTTTATCTTCTTGCTTGAGGCATGAACCTTGGAACTTCTTTCAAGCATTATTCTTGACTATATAAGTACAGTTACACAACTAGGATTTGATGCCTACTATAAGTACAAAACAAATAGAAACTCTACAACTAGAGGTTCCCTCAGTTAAGAGGTCATGTAAGTAATGCAAAGCATTACAAACAATTAGGCTTGTTATTAGATGTATACAGGCATGCCTCTGTGACTAACAATCTCCCCCAAATTGTGAGTGAGACCCTTAGTCACAATTTCATGTCTGATAACAAGCCTATCATACATAAAGATAAATCTTGACAAGTACATGTATGAAATTGATTGAATAGTATTACAAAGAAAGCATTCTCACGGTTATGAAGAAATACTAGCCATTTTCCTTTGATCCTCCTTTTTGAGATTTGGTTTGTAGATCCTCCTTTTCTTTTTTCTTCCTTAGCTTTCTTTGCATCACTCATTGCTTGGATGATGTCTTCCATGGCAGTGAGTTCTTCAATGAGAGGTGAGCCAGATAGGTCTCTGATGACTTCATTCAGTTTGGCTTCAGAGTAAGAGCTAATGTAATCCATTCTAATCTTCACATTTCTACCATATTTCATGTATTCCACAATGTAAGGATTATAATTGACTCTGCATAACCCTTTAGCTCTCAATTCTTCAGCTATGGTTTCTAGAGTAGCTAACTCTTCTTCTCTCTTTTTCTTCAAAGCTTCATACTTCTTTCTCAACTCTTCCTCATGATCTCTTTTCATCTTGATAAAATGAGCTATCTCAATTTTCCACCTTCTCTCCTCTTCATTCTCAAGGTTGAGTAGCACCATTATTCTTTGTAGATCATGTAACTTGCCCCAGTGTTCACACATGCCTTGCTTGAATCTTTTGAATCTCCCATCAGTGTATTTGAACTCCAGGCAGTCATCAACTATAGCTACATGATAGATTCTCTGAGCCAGTTGATATGCTATCTCATCTTCATCATAGTCTATGTTGAGACAGGGCAAGTCTAGTCCAGGAATGATTGTGAGTGCCTGAGATGTAGATGTTTTCACCTTTCTTGCCCTTCTGGCTGACATCTTCCATTTCAGCTTCTTTCCTTTGTTGCTTGAGAAAAATTTAAGACCTTTTTCTTTGGACCATTGTAGTATACCATTAGCAGTATACTTTTTGATATACACAAGTGGTTTCTTGATTAGCATCTCCTTTTTTTGAGGTAGTGAAACATTTGCAGAGGCCATGGAATTTGGCTTTTGTAGGTCACTACTAACAGTATTCACCCTAGACTTAGAGTCTTGTGTAGTGGTGAGGTTACTGTTAGCAATGCCTATGGCTTGCTGTTTCACACTTGTCCTCTCATAGACTTTCCCTTGGTCCATGCCATCTTTCTTTTCTTTGTCATCTTTCTTCTTTTTCTTGTCATCATCTCCCTTATCACTCCTGTGATGTCTTCTCCTTCCATCACTATTTTCATCATCTTTATCTTCATCCTTATTTCTCCTGGGCTTGGCCAATTCTGGAATTGAACCAGTTGAAATGAATTCTCTAAGGATGTGCAATACCTCAATCTCCTCAGCTGACCTTATCCCCTTCTTCTTTTGCATTTGATCAACTATGGCAATGATCAGTCTGTGGTTCTTAGAGGTGAGATCATTGGGAATAACCAATTGATCCATATCTTGAATTTTGGTACCAGACTGATAGAGGATGGTTCTTGGTTTGGTGCACACTTCAGGAAGTCTGGCTTGTTGACCATTTCTTAGTTCAGTATACAGACTCTGATTGTTCTCCCCTTTCTGCTCAATTAGTTCCAAGATGGCATCAATCTCAGTGAATTTCAGTGCTGTCAAGGTATCAATAGATATGTGCCATATCTTGCCTTTTGTCACCATCATGATTTCCTTGAGGTAGATCTGACTGAGCTTTCTTGGAATAACTGTTAGATAATGGATTTGATCTTTCAGGCTTCTTCTATAAAGCAGGGTATCTCCTCCAACCTTTGCTTTTGAGGCTTGCAGAAACTTCAAGAATGCAGCATCATGATAAACCTCTGAGTTTGCTACTTCTATCAGCTTGGCCTCTGTAACCACATTCACTTCCACTGGATCAGCTTCATGTTTAGAAGGTTGGACTAGATCACTTGGCATGGATCCTGCCACCACTGTAGTGGTGACAGTTTGCTTTTGGCCACTTGGAGTAGTGATGTGCATAGGTGGTAAAGTGACCACTGGCAGAGAAGATGGATGCTCATCAACCTTTGATTTGCCTTTGCCTGGCATATGAGTTAGAGATTTAGTGGCCCTTTGGTGATTACCCTCACTTAACTTTATCCCTTTTTCCTTAGGTTTCTCCCCCTTTGTATTTGAATTCCTTGTCCTCTTCTCCCCCTTAGGCTTGTTGTCAGGCACAGAGGCTTTAGAAGGGACATTTGGGGTGGAAGATTCTTCAGGGAGAGGAAGACCCATATGCTTCATCATAGCAGCCAACATAGATTGTTGATGCAGAAGAACATCAGCTGTGGTGGTTGCTTGAGTGTCCAACTGATCATTGAGAAGTGCAACCTTGTCTGTAAGATGAGTATTGGACTTAGTGAGAGTAGCCACCTCCTTGTGACAACCCGGGTCAAATCCCGAGCCTTTTTCGAAAATCGGGTCGAGTCCCGATCACGAATCCGAAATAAGCCAAAGTATACTGGCCCAATTGCAGCCAACTTGGGTAAACCACAAGCCCATCACAGGCCCCCAAAAGATCATGATTTGTTGGTGCAGTTAGTAGTAGTATTTTGCCTTATAAACTGAACAGAAGTCCCAAATCTCCTCGATGTGGGACTGGGGTGTTACAAACTCCCCCACTTAAACTCCTGACGTCCTCGTCAGGCCTGAACGGAAATCCCATAGGTCCAAGATCGTTCCTCCCTAGCCATTGTGGGATAATACCGGCTGGCTTCGTGTCCCCACCTCTGGACCTCTGTCCATTGTGGGATAATACCACCAGTCTTCGTGTCCCCACCTCCGGCAACTTGACGAATTAAGCTTTCGAGAGTCGTCTCTGATACCATATGTGACAACCTGGGTCAAATCCCGAGCCTTTTTCGAAAATCGGGTCGAGTCCCGATCACGAATCCGAAATAAGCCAAAGTATACTGGCCCAATTGCAGCCAACTTGGGTAAACCACAAGCCCACCACAGGCCCCCAAAAGATCATGATTTGTTGGTGCACTTAGTAGTAGTATTTTGCATTATAAACTGAACAGAAGTCCCAAATCTCCTCGATGTGGGACTGGGGTGTTACACTCCTTTTCAAGAGTATCCACTTTAGTGAAAAGCTCATGTGCCCTGAAACCAGAGAGTGATTGTTCTTGGAGTCTCTTCACTTCAAACTTGGACAGTTCATGCACAGGGACTTCAGTCACTAGCCTGTCTCCATAAAGATTTTTGAACATTGTCCTCAGCATGGCATTGGATTCTGTAGTCTGATGAGATAGAGCCTAAAATTTATGCCCCAGACCTGTGACAGAATCTTTTAGAAGAGCCAAACCATTGTCCATCTTGATGCATGTAGACTTGCATTCCAGAATTTCCTTGATGACTGACTCCAACTGGGGAAATTTGGAGATGAATTCTCTTTTGACTTCATGGACTTGGTGGATTATGGCTGCAACTACTTCATTCACTTCTGATTGCAGGCCTTTACCAAGATAGTGTGCAGCCTTCAAGATCCCCTTGTAGATGTCATTGACAGCCTCATACACATCATTGGGGGTTAGAGATTTGGCATTGGACCCTAGTGAAGTGATGTATTCTTCTCTTAGATGTTGGAGGCCTTCTGAGAGAGGTATAGAGAATTTGCCTTGCAGCCAAGCATCCACATTTCCATCTCTTGTAGATTCATCTGCTATTTTCTGTTGTTGCTGCTCTACATCTTCTTTATGGCATAGCAAGATGGCTTCATAGTCAGAGTTGGGTAGGTTTGAGGTGACCAAGTTTTGAGCAATCTTTACAAACTCAGGGATCTGATCCACAACCAAGCTTTGAAGTGCTTCAACCATCAATTGTGGTGGAAAAGACCCTGATCCTGAAGCACTGTCATGTTGCACAGGCTTCAGCCATTGTGACAAGAAGTCAGAGCTAGAGCTAGGCAAGCTAGACTCCTCAGTTACAGATGTAACTTCTACAACCGGATGGATTGACTCTCCTACTAGTGTCTCCACAGAAGTGGGATGAGTTACACCAGTAGTTGATACAGACACAGAGTCTCTAGTGAAAACTAGTGGAACCTCTGTGTTTGTGATGGTGTCATTAGGAGATGCCCCATCATGCATTCCCTCACCATCTAAATGTGGGTCCTGGGTGGTGAACAAGGTGTCATGCACCAAGTCACTTGAGTTCATTGGCTCATCAAGAGAAAAGAATTCTTGATGATCAATGCCTTGCTTCTCAATTTCTTGAGTTGCAGGCTGCAAAGAAATTTGAGTGGTAGATTCTGGAAGAGAAGTGTCTTGTTGAATAGATTTTAGCAACTCCCCCTGAGAGATAGAGGGAGTTTCAAATGTGATGTGCTCTCCACTCAGTGTTGTGCCAGCCTTATCACTCCCATGTGCTGACTCTGTACAGATAGATGCATTGGGGAGGATGCTTGATTCTATAGATGCACCCTATTGAGAAGATACATCTAGTGAACTGTTTGCCCCTGATTTTACAACTTCAGCCATTTGTGTGACTGAAGAGGTGGTTTTAGTTTTCTTCTTCTTTGGCCTGATAAGAGGTGACTCAGGTGCCTCACTTTCTAACTCTAGCCAATGCTGCTTCAGACAAGATGGTTAAAGGTGCAGAAGCAACCTGTTTTCTCTTCTTCTCCTTTTGACTAACATCACCCTTTTGAGAGGATGATGCAGTTGGCTCAGTGTTTGGTAGAGTGTTTGGTTGAGAGGGTTGGTTAGCAGGCCCTGGGTTAGCATTTTGTCCTACTTGTTTGGGCTGTGCTAACTGTGACTTTGAGTCAAATGTTGGCATGTTGTGGGGGTAAGTCCTAAACAAACTCTCCATATGGGGAGTTATGTTCAGTCTTACATCCACATCATTCCTAGTCTCCAAATTACCACAAATGAGTTTGGTCATGGATTTAGGATAGCCTATTCTATTTTTATTCATCCCATCTAATTCAATCAATTTATTATCTAAGAAGTTAAGTACAGATTGAATAAAACGAGGGAAGAAAATTTCATTACCTCTCTTGGCTGAGTTCTTACCAAGTCTCCCATACAGCTCCTGCAGAATGATAAGGCCAACATCTATCTTCTTTCCATATGCTAAAGCATAGCCTATCTGCTGTGCAGGTGTACTGATTTGGTCATAGCTGGATTTTCTTGCGGTGAAGACTTGAAGAAGTGTAGCAAACACATAGCTCCATTCCTTCCTCAAATGCTTCCTATTCAGATGCCCAAGACTAATTTTGTCTGCATATTTGATGAAATCAAAGAAGTCTTCCAAATCAGCAGTTGTAGCTGGTGGGTCATACACCTCTTGTTTGGTGCCCATCCCAAGTGCTTCATTCATGTCTTCTGTGGTGATAGTGATATTCTTGTCTTGAATCTTACAGTAAATGATGTACGAGGTTATTGCAGAGTCAAGAGCCACCACCTCCACTGTAGCAGACTTCCAAAACTGTTCTAGAATGTCTAGATACAGAGTAGGGTTAACAGATAGAGCATTTTTTATGTATGATTCAGACATCCACTTCACAAAGCACTTGAAGTTGGCGTTGGGTGCCTCAACATCACTAGTTTGAGCAATGAAATTGGTGTTGAACTTTATTGTTTCCATTTGTGTAAGAGAGAGAGAGAGAGAAGAAATCGAAGGTTGAAGAAGAAATTTATCTTTTTGCAGTTAGGGTTTCAGAGGTTTTGGGAGTTTGGATGCTTGAGAAATCGAATGAAATGAATCAAATAGATGTGAAATTGTAAAAGTATGAAGTACTTGAATTGTCGATTAGATGTATGTTATGTATCGACAAGTCAGGCATTCGAGAAGTAGAAAACAACTATTCGATAAGTCAAGAAAGGCTTATTCGATAACTCAAGCAGGTTGTAACTCACTGCTGGCAGTTATCTAACTTAGAAGTAAATCTAAATTAGGTAAAATATGTTTTTATGAGTAATTCTGAATTCTGAATAAAAATCCAAAATCGGTTAAAATTCAGCGAGAAATCAGCCTTTTCAAATGATTCGAGAACTCAAATATAGTATTCGAGAACTCAGTCAATCGAGAACTAAAACACTATATTCGAGAAGTCAAGAAAACCTCTATTCGAGAACTCTAAAAGACTCTATTCGAGAACTCGAGAGTGCTCTAATGAGACTTGTTAGAGATGTCGAATAGTGAATCACTTGAGAAGTCTGACTTGTCAAATTATACTCATAGAAACTCAATTTTCACTATCTTTTTAAAATTTACCAGCCATATTCATTCACGAATATTCTAGCAAATTAAACAGTGATTTTCTCAAAATTCCATAGAAATTTCAAGTTAACAAGAGAATATGATTTTCCAAATATGCAACAGATTTGAAATATTTATAAATCATATTTCAGCCAACACTTACTCCAAAAATATTGAGAATTTAGATAAAGTAAGTGTTTATTGCTGCAACAATCTAGATGTTGTATTCACCTAGCCAGAATCTGAAGAATTCAGCATTCCAATCTCACTAACCAACCTTGTGAAGGTGGCTTCATCTAATGGCTTAGTGAATATATCAGCTAGTTGTTTATCTGTAGAAACATAATGCAACTCAATGGTTCCATTAGTTGCATGTTCCCTTATGAAATGATATCTGATGTCAATGTGCTTTGTCCTAGAATGATTGACAGGATTGGCAACTATAGAGATTGCACTTGTGTTGTCACACATGATTGGAATTCTTTCCAACACAAGTCCATAATCTCTAAGTTGATTTCTAATCCAAAGCACTTGAGCACAGCAACTTCCAGCAGCTATGTATTCAGCCTCAGCTGTAGAAGTTGACACAGATTGTTGTTTCTTGCTATACCAAGAGACTAACCTTTGTCCAAGAAACTGGCAGCTACCTGAGGTGCTTTTCCTATCCACTCTGCATCCAGCATAATCAGCATCAGAGTAACCAACCAGATTGAACCCTGTGTCCTTAGGATACCATAGTCCCAAGTTTGGAGTGCCCTTTAGATATTTAAAGATCCTTTTTATAGCAATCAAATGTGATTCTTTTGGATTTGATTGAAACCTTGCACATAAGCATGTAGCAAACATGATGTCTGGCCTACTTGCAGTGAGATAGAGTAGAGAACCAACCATGCCTCTGTAGACTGAGATATCTACTTTCTTGCCTTTAGCATCTTCATCCAATTTAGTGGCAGTGGCCATGGGTGTCTTTGCAGGTGAGCAATCTTCCAAGTCAAACTTCTTCAATAAATTCTTGATGTACTTAGTCTGACTGATAAAGATACCATCCTTCCTTTGACTGACTTGCAACCCAAGAAAGAATGTCAACTCTCCCATCATACTCATCTCATATCTGCTCTGCATGAGTTTAGAAAATTTCTCACACAACTTCTCATTTGTAGAACCAAAAATGATATCATCCACATAGATCTGAACTAGGATAAGATCATCACCATGCTTCTTGTAAAATAGTGTCTTGTCCAGTGTGCCTCTAGTGAATTGATTCTCAAGAAGAAATTGTGATAAAGTATCATACCATGCCCTTGGAGCCTGCTTAAGTCCATACAGTGCCTTAAGCAGTCTGTAAACAAATTCTGGGAAGTGAGGATCCTCAAAGCCAGGTGGTTGTTGCACATAAACTTCTTCTTCCAACTCTCCATTCAGAAATGCACTTTTGACATCCATTTGATACACTTTAAAGTTTGAATGAGCAGCAAATGCCAAGAATATTCTGATGGCTTCCAATCTAGCAACAGGGGCAAATGTCTCATCATAATCAATGCCTTCCTGTTGAGAGTATCCTTTTGCAACCAACCTTGCTTTGTTCCTTATAATTACACCATCTTCATCCATCTTATTCTTCAGAACCCATTTTGTTCCAACAATGGTTCTATTCTTTGGTGCAGGCACAAGTTCCCAAACTTTGTTCCTTTCAAATTGATTTAGCTCCTCTTGCATGGCTATAATCCAATCTGGATCTAGCAGTGCATCATCAAGTTTATTAGGCTCCACCTGAGATAGAAAACAACCATAGAGACACTCATTCTGAGTTGCTCTCCTAGTCCTTACTCCTGCATTAGGATCTCCAATGATTTGCTCTGCAGTGTGTGATCTGTCCCATTTCCTTGAGTGCTCAGCCTGATTTCTCATTCTTCAAGTTGCTTCATCATCCAAATCATCATCCTGATTTCCTCCTCCTGTGAGGTTGCCACTACTCACAAGTGTGTCTTGGATGCTAGTTTCTCCACTGTTGAGTGGCACAAATTCTTCTCTTGTATTATCATTCACTTGAGTCTGTTGAACTCGAGTTTCAACTTCAGTTTCAGTCTCTTCATCAGAATCATCTAGATTATCAAACTTCAATGGATCTTTATCTTCATCATTGGCTTCTTCTAGTCCAAGTAGTTTGCTGTCATCAAATGTCACATCTGTGCTTTCCATAATTTTCTTTTGACTGATGACATAAACCTTGTATGCAATTCTTTCCATAGAGTAGCCAAGAAAAATTCCTTCAAATGCTTTTGCATCAAATTTTCCAACATATTCAGAATTGTCCTTCAATACAAAGCATTTGCTTCCAAAAGTATGAACATACTTTAGAGTGGGCTTCTTTCCAGTCATCAAGTTATAAGGTGTCTTTCCAGTGTTTTTGTTGATGAGGGTTCTGTTCTGGATATAGCATGCAGTGCTCACAGCCTCAGCCCAAAAACATGTAGGCATCTTTGCATCAAGTAACATTGTTCTAGCAGCTTCAATTAGAGTTCTATTCTTCCTCTCAACAACTCCATTTTGTTGTGGAGTCCTTGGAGCTGAGAATTGCTGAGAAATACCATTCTCTTTACAGAATGCTTCAAGTATGGTATTTCTGAACTCTGTTCCATTATCACTCCTCAGTGCAATCACACTTGCATTGTTGGCCTTTGCTTCCTTGTCAACTTTCTTTATATGATCAATGATTACTTGTGAAGCCTCATCTTTTGATGCCAGAAATTCCACCCATGTATACCTTGTAAAATCATCAACCATCACCAAGGCATACTTCTTTCTTCCTAGTGACATAATATTGACGGGCCCAAACAAATCCATATGAATGAGTTGTAGGGGCTTGGTTATAGATGTCACTGTCTTTGTCTTGTGGCTAGATCTTTTCATCTTTCCTTTTTGACAAGCCTCACACACTCCTTCTTGACAGAATTCAAGTGTGGGTATGCCTCTCACTAACTCTCTTTTGACTAGAGAATTAATGGCTTTGAAGTTCAGGTGTGATAGTTTCTTGTGCCACAGCCAACAATCTTCATTTGATGCTTTTGAGTAAAAGTAACAAATTTTGTCCTTGTTTGCAGAATCCATATTGGCTACAAACAGGCTTCCCTTCCTTACTCCAGATAGAGCAAAATCACCAATCTTCTTGTGGGTGATCAAACATTCATCTTTGTCAAAATCCACCTTGAATCCTTTGTCAGTAAACTGACCAACACTTAGAAGATTATGCTTGAGTCCCTTGACCAGTGCTACATCTTCAATGATGACATTTCCAACTTTTAACTTGTCATATCCCAATGTGTTACCCATGCTGTCTGTTAGGAATAATTCATAAGTTGTGATGTTAAGAATAGAATTTACACATTATACTTCTTGTAATCCTGATCTTATAAAGGATTTAGCACTGTATATAGGTTTTATGTGTAAAACAGTTATCTGTATAGTTTAGTCAGGAATGAACAGTGTATCGGAGACTACATGTCAGGAACAGAGAGCAAATCCTGATGACGGTCCAATACTGATGGTTGATCAGATACTGATGCAGTGTACAGATCCTGATATCAGTCATGTTACTGATGATGTCATTATAGATACTACAGAAACTGGCAAGTGCTATAAAACAGGATCGTTTGTTTAAAGAACAAGCAAGAAGACATTATGAAGGAAAGAGTTTTCTATTGAAGGAAACTATTGACTAGAAGGCAGAACATTGTCATGTATAGATTATATCTTTCTGTTATTAGTTGATAGGTAGCATTATAAATACTCTCTCAATATCATTGTAAAGAGCGACGAAGTTGTAAGTTCGAGTGCGTAGCTCTGTATAAGGTTTGTATTCGAGAGTTCGAAACAAACAGAGAGATATTTGTATTGTCAGCAGCTGCTAAAGGTATTGTACACCTTTGGTAGAGTTTGTATTTGATCTTATTAATACAAACAAGAGTTTGATTCATTCGTTTATTCTTGTTCATATAATCAAGCAAAAATCAGACACGATTATATAACTTGTATTCAACCCCCCCCCTTCTACAAGTTATTCGAGTTAACAATTGGTATCAGAGCAGGTTGATTTCGAATAATCATAAAGATCTGCAATCATGTCTGGTTACAAGGATGGAAATACTAAAATTCCTATGCTCAAGAGAAACGAATATACTCTATGGGAAGTAAAGATGTTGCATCATCTGGAAGCAACAGATCCTGATTATCTTGACAGAATCAGAGATGGACCTTTTGTTCCAATAAAGGTCGTTGGACAAGCAACTGTTGATGGTGTGGTTGTTCCAGAACATACAGCAGAGAAGCCAAAATATGAATGGTCAGATAAGGACAAGGAGAATGTTCTCAAAGATGCTAAAGTGAGAAACATATTATTCAACAGTCTTGATTCTGTTCTCACTAACTATGTTCTCTCTTGTAAAACTGCTAAGGATATATGGGACTGTTAGGTCGATTACACAATAAATAATCAAGAACTGTATAAATAAGTAACAAGAACACACGTTTTAACTCTTTAAAACTGTTTGGAATTAATAATTCCTCTCTCAGTGATGTAAAGTATCACAGAGAGCTGCTTAGGTTACAAGAATGATATTCGTTCACGATGGACACCCTTCTAGGGTTAACCTAACTGTATTTATAAGATATACAGCTACGTACAATCGTAAATTGATTCTCCTAAAATTAAGCTATACAATTGATATCAATTACGATTGCAACACGTCTTCTAAGTCAACTCGATCTCTTTGACAGCTATCCAATCTTCAAAGATATCGCTTCCATATTAATATTAAATTAATCTTCAAACTCTGTTGACTTGTAGACGCTTCCAGTAGACAGACTTTGGCAAACTCTGTTCTCTCAACGCTAACAGTGTTTGCGCTTCCATGTATTCAGCTATCAGTGTTTACGCTTTCCTCTGTCAGCGTTTGCGCTTCCAGCAATCAGCGTATACTCAAACACTGCTTTCAATAACAAGTTAAACTCTCTTTACCTGAAACACTTAAACACTGACATTAAATCACATCAATTATATCTAACAATCTCCCCCAACTTGTTCATTAGAAAAATGTACAAGTTCACAATAATTGATGATGTCAAAACGAACAAATAAAAACACAGTGTTTAACATATAATCAGAGTTTAAACTTGACTTAGCAAAATTTACAGAAAATACGAATCACTTACAAATTCTATCTACCTAACCTCCTCAAGATCTGGAGTTGTTCTGAGATAATCAATCAACAATCTCCTTTCAGCATTTTCAAGTTCAATTTCCATAGCTTGCTTGATCTCTCTTAACTCTGGATCATTCTCATCCGTTTGAAAAATAGCAGCTCTGAGATCATAGATCTTGTTTCTCCTCATTTCATTACCCAATCTGATGTACTTTAATTCTTCAGACTTTACATTGAAATCCAGAACTGTAATTCCAAGATCAGTCTTCAACCTTGTAGTTCCCTTCTGCATTTCAATCAGATTTCCATTCCAGTCTCTGTATTTTGGAACATATTTTTCAGCAGACTTTATTCCTGTAGCAACTTTAGCTTTCAGCATATACTCCCTTATAGAATTAGCAATAAGCTGTGTTCTTTGATTTCTAACTCTGAAGATATGCAAGACATACTGAAGTTCCTCAAATAATTTTAACTTGATTGCTTCTTCATTCACTCTATATACTGACCCATCTGCCATAAAGTATAGTAGAAAGTGAATATCTAAGCTCCTTTGATGAACTACCTGAACTGACTCCAACTTGTCTAGATTTTCTTGAGTTATACCAGAACCAAGAGATACAAGTGCAGAAGGATCTCTTGGACTGTTACCAACTCTCAAATCTCTTCTTGATCCTAAACCAGAAGTATTCCTGCCTGGTGGCTTTCCTGAACAGGCAATATTATGCTGATATCCACTAGTCACTCCTGCTCCTTCTTCCACTGGAATCTTTGCCCTTGAAAAACCAGGTAAAAGTTTACTTTGAGTCTGTACAACTTGTGTAGCAACAGAGGTTGTAACTATCATCTTGCCCTTGCTTTCTTCATCAACTTTCCCTTTTAACTTCAACTTAGCATCAAGAGAAGACTTTCTAACCAGCTTTCCAGTATCTTCTTCTTCTTCTTCTTGAATACCAGATTGTTTTTCTTTAATTACGATTCCTTTCATCACAGGCTTTGCAGGCTTTGAAGCTTTAACAACTTTCTTCACTTTCTTGGACTTCACAGCTTTTAAATGTTCTTTCTGCAACAGCTTTTCTTCAGCTTGAATATCCTCAAGTGTAGCTTCAGCATTTTCTTCTCGAAAAAGTTTTGCAGCCAATTCTTCATCAGTTTGTGGATTGTCAGAGAATAACAAATCCTTTGGCTTTGATCCTGAAGTACTCTGAGCATTTGAATCTATCACCAAATTTGGCTTTGACCTTGAAGACCTCCCATGTCCTTGTCTGAGATTCACATTTCTTAAGCCCTTATCAGCATTAGCTTCTTCATCATCATTTTGATCTTTCTTTGACAAAGTTTGATCTTTCTTACACTTGGTTTTAGAAACTCTCTCCCCCTTTTTGACATCATCACTGTCTTGAATCAGGATTGAGGTGATTAACTCAAGAGAATTTGCTATAGAATCAACTTTCTCAGCCAGTAAAGTCTGATTCTTTTCAACTGTACTCAGTCTGTCATTAAGATTAGATTGAGCTTTGGCAAACTGTTGAAAGAGTTTAGCATTAGCTAGTTGAGCTTTCTCCTCATGAGTAGCAACTTCTGTGCGAAGATCAATGATAGATTTCTGAGTGTCATCAAATCTATTATTCAACGTTTTGATTTGAATCACTGTGCCTTGCAAACAAGTGAAAATCTCTGGATTTTTAATCTTCTTGGAATTGACCTCAAGAAACATTGCAGCCCTGCCAGGTGGAAAAATACACTCTGACTTATACCATTCAGCAGTTTGCTTGGCCAAATAACCATCATCAATTTCATTAACAGAAGGCCCAGCAAAATCTGGTTTTTCTCCTGTTTTCTGACCATCAGGCTGATTTTGTGGTTGGTCAACTCCTGTACTATGAGCTTCAACTGAATCACTCATTGATTCACTAGTAGAGGCAACAGAAGGACTAGGTTCTGGAGCAGCAATTGGTTCTTGAGCAACAATAGGTTCTTGAGCAACCTGTTTTCCTTTATCAACTGGAGTTTGCTCTGAAGAAAGAACCTTCTCTGGTTTATCAACCTCCTCACCATGAGCAGAAATATGATTAGCATCAGAGTTTAACTCAGTGTGTGATGCAACCACAGTGTCTTCAAGAACAACAGTAGGCCCATCAGCAACACCAGTATCAATAGACAGTGTAACCTCCATGAGTTGTGGAGTAGATGCTTCATTATTAAAAGACATTGGAGTTTCAGCAAACTCTTCCATTGGAGATAAAACATCTCTAGCATCTTCATTGTCTTGAGCCTTATCAACTTCTGGTTCAGCAACCTTGACTCCTGATTCTGGGATAACAGGTTCTATGATAACCTCTGGCTCACCAGTAGGAATATCAAATGAGATTTTGTCTTGAGCCTCCTCAACATGCTCATCATCAGAATCAGTCATAATAAGTCTCCTCCTCTTAGCTTGAGGTACTGCAACCTGTTCTGCACTTTCACTGGAACTCTCACTAGAACTTTCCTCAATCAATGGTGGTGAAGGTCTATTTGCCCTTTGTATGAATCTTCTAGAATAAACAGCCTTTGGAGTTGACTGTTTAGCCTTAGCACGTTCAGTGTTGATTGCAGTATGTTTCTTCCTTTTTGGCTTTGGTGGTGGTTGTGGATGAGTAGTGGAGACAGGGTTTGTTTGTTCAGTGTTCATTTGGTCAGGTTGTGTTTGAGGTTCTGTTTGTGTTGGTGGTGATATGGGTTGTTCAGTGGTTGTTGGTGTGGGCTCAGGTGTTTGAGTAGGTTGAGATGGTATGTTTTCTGTACGATCAGTGGCTAAAGGTTCAGGCATAGGCTGTGGTTCTGGTTGTTGTGGTTGATGTGTATCATTGTCTTGTGGCTGATTAACAAAATTTTGCAAAGCAAGTGGCAATGCTAAAGGAGGCAAGTCTTTTCCAACATCTTTGTTAGACATATCAGTAAATATTCTTTTAGTGACTCGAAACGGTTGAATCTCATCAGCTTCATCAACAGTTAAACCAGGAACACATGCATTGAACAGAAGTTGACAAAATCTAGCAAAGTAAACTGTAGTAGACTCTGACAACTTATCACCCAAATTCATCAAAACATATCTACCAAAATCAAAATTACTACCATAAAGTAGAGAATACCCAATTTGTAGACTGTCCATTGGAATAGCATCCCAGTTGGTGACCTTTTTCTGGAATGTCCTTGTAATGCAATCAAAGAAAAAATTCCACTCTTTTCGCAAGTTTGGCCGCCTCACACTGCCCAGCTTGGCAAGTGATTCCATGTAACCAATCTCTGTGAGCATTTCCCTCAGATTTTGCTCAGAAACGACAGCATATGAGGTATGTGTGTCAAAATCCATGACATCGCGAACAGTTTGTGGAGTAATCACAAACTCTTGTTCTTCATGAGAGAAGATGATAGACGGAGTTCCAGTCTCTCCTCCTTCAATATATCTTGAGTTTTGCCAGAAATTAACGACTTGGGAAGCAGATAGAGTAGCCGGTTCAACCAGCGCTTGCCCAATTTCAGAATCTCGAAGAAAATTTTGCATAAGATGAAACGGCTCTGGTGCCCGGTCATTCTCAAGTAAAGCTGCATAGTTGTTAGGCACAAAACGTAGACCAAAGACAGTGAAAGGTTTAGTTGCCATTGAATCAAGAAATAAGTAAGAATCAACTGTGAAAATGTTTTGCAAGAAAGGTGTTTGTGAAAATGCCAAAGTGAAAAACAAAGAAGTTCTCTGTTTTGGTAAAGTGAATACGTGTGGATAAAAATGATTGTGGCAAAAAGTAATTTGAGTTGTAGTTAAAAACTAAACTCAAACGATTTTTACTTGAAAACACGCAACTGTTCCCTTGAAAAGTGTAAAAGGGAGACATAATGATGAGTGAGTGGGACAGGTGTCACACATGCAACGGTTCACTTAATACAGGCGCAGTAAAAGCCATTATTACCGCTGTCGTTCCGTTTATCAAGACACGTTACCAATAATGACACTAATTAACAGTTGTCAATTACTCCATTTACTCCAAAATTTTCAAATTATCTTAATGAAAATATACCTTAGAGTACATAACACAATCAATCAGTGTTTAACAAATTTTCAATCTATATCACAAAAACCCTTTCAAAAACGCACAGTTGTGATTTTCGTGTGTGAGTAGCAGAGTTTACCAAATCAATTTTTATAGCATCTAATATTTCATAAAATCCATAAATCATAAACAATAAACACTGAATGCACAAACTCTCATATTAAACAGAGTATATGATGAATGCTAAACTCTGTAGTTCCTTAATTACAGAAATCTGAATATCCCTGTTCCAATTTATGATCATGATTATCCACGTAAGCACACAGTCATTAAAGACAAAAAGATCAGGAGATAAACATCAAAGCATCATTCAGTGAGTTACATGTCAAGGATTGTCTCACAAACTCTCACATCACACAAGTGTTTAGGTGAAGTGTTTACTCTCAGATTCAATCAGTAAAAGCAGATACTACCATAAGCTTGAATGTCCACCAAATTTACACCACTTCGATTACATATATGCACAAATCAAAAGGACTTTGTTCAGGGTTATAATTGAGTGAAATCAAACAGATGAGAAGAAATGTTTCGAATGAGAATTTCGAACTGAACAATTTATTTGATTAAAATGTTCAGTCAAATGGTTAGTACATTTTTTTACAAGATGATCAGTATATATATACAATTTTTTGTTTTTTTTTTTTTTGTTTTTTTTTTTTTTTTTAATTTACATATATATATATATATACTGAGTAAGATATAGTATGAGAGATACTCACCTGCTTGAATCAGATTTAACAAAAGAATATAACTGCTCTTAATATTTCAGTATTCAAGAAAATGAGCAGTTAATTTGGCTCAAAAGGGTTTACTATGGGTCATGTTTATGAACAAAGTTTATGAGCAGTGTTCAAAGATATTTTGAACAGTGTTCGAAGAAAAATGGTTAATCCTAATTGCCTTTATCATTTTCATGCACACATATATCATGTAGTTCCAAAATGGTTTAATGCAAGTTCTAGAGCAACATACTTACTGATGAATATCACACAACAATAAACTCTGATTGATATAAAATGTATCAATCACTGATTTGGCTCAAAATCTCACAGGGTTCAGACATGAACTGTTTCTCACCAAAATAAACAATGACATATCTCAAGTTTTAAAATTTTCACAAGTGCAAACACAGAATCATCAAGAATCAAGTATGACTTGTAAACAGAGTGTCACTAATCAGAGTTTAGAGTTCATCAATATCAGTATTATTCATGAGAGGCAATGTATACTGTATTCATAGATTCAGAGTTTAGGATCAAATAAACTAATAGATGCTCTAAATATGAAACAGTATCATGCTGTGTTAACTTACTGTGCAATTTCTGATTAGATTACAGTGACTCAAAAAGAATATTGATTTATCACTGAAAATCATGCTCTATACATTTTTCTTCATCGGTATCTTCATTCAGACAAAAATCAACTCAGAATTCACAGAGTTTAACAAACGTATTAACAGTGTATGACCAACAATCATGCTAACAGAGTTTAACTAAAAAGGTTCACATAGCACTTTAGCAATTTACAAAGATATAAGCAACACATTTTATTTGAAAGAGTTTGAGTCTAACCAACATATTTAGTCAAAACCAGATACCATCCCTAGTTCATTGACCAGTCTTGTAAATGTTGCTTCACTTAGAGGCTTTGTGAAAACATCTGCTAGTTGTTGATCTGTAGGCACAAAATGAAGCTCAATATTGCCTTCCTCTACATGCTCTCTGATAAAGTGATACCTTATGCTGATGTGCTTGGTCATTGAGTGTTGTACTGGATTACCTGTCATTGCAATAGCACTTTGATTATCACAGAAAATAGGTATCTTGGAATACCTTAAACCATAATCCAGCAGTTGATTCTTCATCCATAGAATCTGTGCACAGCAACTACCAGCAGCAATATACTCTGCTTCAGCTGTAGATGTAGATATTGACTTCTGTTTCTTGCTGTACCAAGACACTAGTCTGTCACCAAGAAATTGACAACTTCCACTTGTACTTTTTCTGTCAATCTTACATCCAGCAAAATCTGCATCAGAGTAACCAAGTAGCTTAAAATCTGATTCTCTTGGGTACCACAGTCCTAACGTTACAGTGCCCTTGAGATATTTGAAAATCCTCTTTACAGCTGTTAAATGTGGTTCTCTTGGATCTGCCTGAAATCTTGCACACAGACAGGTGGCATACATGATATCAGGTCTACTAGCTGTTAAATAAAGTAAAGAACCAATCATCCCTCTGTAGCTTGTCATATCCACTGATGAACCTGTATCTTTGTCCAGTTTTGTTGCAGTTGCCATGGGAGTTGTTGCAGATGAACAGTCAAGCATGCCAAATTTCTTGAGTAGATTTCTGGTATATTTTGCTTGATTAATGAAAATTCCATCATCTGTTTGCTTCACCTGTAAGCCTAGAAAGTAGCTTAACTCTCCCATCATACTCATTTGATATCTTGACTGCATGAGCTTGGCAAATTTCTTACAGAGTTTATCATTAGTAGATCCAAAAATGATATCATCTACATATATCTGTACTAAGAGCAGGTCATTACCAGATTGAAAGTAAAACAGAGTTTTGTCAATAGTACCTCTGTGAAACCCACTTTCTAGCAGAAATTTAGCAAGTGTTTCATACCATGCCCTAGGTGCCTGTTTAAGTCCATAGAGTGCCTTGTCTAACCTGTAGACATGATCTGGATATTTTGGATCTACAAAACCAGGTGGTTGTTCAACAAATACTTCTTCTTCAAGTTTTCCATTCAGAAAAGCACTTTTCACATCCATTTGAAAAACCTTGAATTTCTTGTGAGAAGCATAGGCAAGAAACATCCTTATTGCCTCCAACCTGGCAACTGGAGCAAATGTTTCATCATAATCTATTCCTTCCTGCTGTGAATAGCCTTTTGCAACCAGTCTTGCCTTGTTCCTTGTGATCACACCATCACTATCAGTTTTATTTCTGAAAACCCATTTAGTACCAACAATAGATCTGTTCTTTGGCCTTGGTACAAGGGTCCACACCTCATTTCTTTCAAACTCATTTAGCTCTTCTTGCATTGCTGTTATCCAGTCAGCATCTTTAAGAGCTTCTTCCACTTTCTTTGGCTCAGTTTGTGACAAGAATGCATGAAACAGACATTCATTTGTTGTTGCACTTCTTGTCCTTACTCTTGCATCTGGATCACCAATAATTAAATCAGGTGTATGTGACTTAGTCCATTTTCTTGCAGAAGGCAGAATGCTTCTGTCATCATGTGATCCTCCCCCTTGATCCATGCTCTCCTGATTTTCTTGATGTCTCTCTTCATTTTCAGATGCTCCCCCTGAATGTGACTGCTCAGAATTTGAATGATCAGAGTTTGAATCAACAGAGTTTGATTCAGAATCATCAATTGAGTCACTTTCAGTGTTTGACTTATCACTTTGATGTGATTCTTTATGCTCCCCCTCAACTGGTTCTTCCCTTGTTTCTGATTGAAAAGTTTCTTCAGTGTTTACCAGTAGAGGTTCAGAATTGACCTTAACAGTGTTTGTCAGATCTGTATCATCCGAGTTTAATAAATCTTCATTTTCAAAGTGCAGTTGATCATGCTCATTAACATCTTCAAGTCCAGTTATTTTCTTGTCATCAAATGACACATGAATAGACTCCATGATCACTCTGGTTCTCAGATTAAAAACTCTGAATGCCTTTGTTGACAGTGGATAGCCAACAAAAATTCCTTCATCTGCCTTTAGGTCAAACTTGGTCAACTGTTCAGGATGAGTCTTCAACACAAAGCACTTGCATCCAAAAATATGAAAATATTTTAGATTTGGCTTCTTCTTCTTCACCATTTCATATGGTGTTTTACCATGCTTGTTGATCAGTGTTGCATTTTGAGTAAAACAAGCAGTTTGAACCGCCTCTGCCCAGAAATATGTTGGCAATTTTGCTTCATCTAGCATGGTTCTGGCAGCTTCTATCAAAGTTCTGTTCTTCCTTTCCACTACACCATTTTGTTGTGGAGTGCCAGGTGCAGAAAACTCTTGTTTGATCCCTTTACTCTTGCAAAAATCTTCCATAGATGAATTCCTGAATTCAGTTCCATTGTCACTTCTGATTATTTTCACTTGATTCTCTGACTCTTTGTCCAGTTGTAATATATGTTCTGTCAGTGTTAAAGCAGTTTCATCTTTCTTTGCTAGAAAATACACCCATGTATATCTGGTGTATTCATCAACAATGACTAGAGCATATTTCTTCTTTCCAAGTGACATGACATTTACTGGTCCAAAAAGATCAACATGTAGGAGATGATAAGGATCTACAATTGAAGACTCAGATTTGCTCTTGAAAGAGGTTTTTCTCTGTTTGGCCTTTTGACAAGAATCACACAGGCCTTCTACATTCAACAATGACTTTGGTAGTCCTCTTGCAAGATCATTCTTTATGAGCTCATTGATATTGTTCAGATTCAAATGAGAGAGTTTCTTGTGCCATTTCCAACTCTCTTCACTGGACATCCTTGTAGACAGACACACTGCTTTGCCATCAGTGTTTGTTGACAATTTGATTTCATAGATGTTGTTGTGTCTGTTTCCAACTAGAGCAACTTTCCCTGTAGATTTGCTGATAACTTGACAATATTCAGGCTGAAAATCTACATGATATCCTCTGTCACAGATTTGACTCACAGATAGCAAATCATGCTTGAGTCCTGGAACTAGAGCTACATTTGTGATGATGACATTTCCAAGATTAATGTTGCCATATCCCAGTGTATGTCCTATGTTGCCATCTCCATAGGAAACTTCTGGGCCAGCCTTCTCCTCATACTCTGATAGCAGGGCTTTATTTCCTGTCATGTGTCCTGAACATCCACTGTCCACGACTAAGGTACTGACCCTGGTGCCCTGCAATCACAAACAATCACTGATTATTAGTTTTAAGGATCCAGACTTGCTTGGATCCTTTGGCTTTCTTAAATCTGTTAGCTTTTGCAGCGGAATTCAAATTAACAGAGTTTAAGCTAACTTTTTCAGAGTTTACATTTGCAGAGTTTACTTTAACCCATTTCAAATTTGGTTTGGGTTCATAGTAATTATAATAAATAGCATGATAATCTCTGCAAGTGTAAATAGAATGCCAAGTACTTCCACAGTGTTTGCATAAAGTCTGTGGTCTAGTTCTCACATAATCACTCTTTACTGCAGTTTTAGAATACAAAGAATTAATGTTCTTATTCTTACTGCAGAAACTAGCAAGATGACTAGTGCTACCACAATTAAAACATGTTTTCCTGGGAGCTAATGAAGCAAGCATTGGCTTAATTCCTGAGGTTATGCCTACCTTTCCATTTCTGTTTTTCTTAGGCATACTCTGTTTGTTGACAGATTTTATCTCCTTAAGCTTATGCTTGAGTTGTTTATCTGTCATTAAGCCAATGTTAGCCTCTTTAACAAAAGTTTTAGCATATGACTCTTTAACAGCCTTTTTCTGTGCTTCAGTCTTAGGTCCACCTGTTCCCATGACATTACCCTCAGATGAACAATATGGTCTAACTTTTACATGATTTTCAAACCTAAGTTCATCTCCAACAGAGTAACCTAGACCTACTGTATCTGACTGAAACACTTCTTGAGTGTCTTTACCAGAGTGTGTCCAAGTTTTAATGATGTGTTTACTATCCTCCAATTCTGATTCTAGTTGCTTATACTTACCTAGCAACTCCTGTTCAATAAACACTGCATCATCTCTCTCTTTTTGAATTTTATTCATGTTCTCTAGCTGTTCCTCAACAATTTTATTTCTTTCTTTGAGTTGAGAACACTCAGACTTTATCCTCTCATTTTCTAATGTCTGATCCCTATAACTGATATGCAATGCTTTAAGATAAATTCTTAATTCAGTTATATTATCAGTGTTATAGGCATAAGTGGTTGGAGGTACCTTGAGATCATCATTTTCAGTCTGAGTAGTAGCCATGAGAGCATAGTTGACTTCCTCATCTGAATCTGAAGTGTCTGCCCAATCTCTGCCTTTGGTGTAGAGTGCCTTTTCAGTTTTACCCTTCTTGCACTCAGGAGCATAGTGACCCATCTCCTTACACTTGTAGCATTGAATCTCAGACTTATCTTTCTTTCCAGATTTGAAGTCCTTTCCCTCAGATTTCTTGAAATTCTTCTTATCAAACTTTGAGTAGTCCTTGGAGAATCTCTTTCCTTTCTTGAAGTTCGTGTATCCCATCTTCTTGAAGGTCTTTACCATCAATGCAGCCATTTGCATCATTTCTTCATCATCTTCAGAATCAGATGAATCATCTGTGTTTGAGTCAACATCAGTGTTTGATGACTCATTCTCTGAATGGATGACTAAGGCTTTCCCATTTGCCTTTCTCCTTGATGCTTCCTTCTTTGATGGTTTCTCCTCAACCTTGAGAGCAACAGACTTTGACTTTCTACTAGATCTCTTGTTTCTCTGCTCCAATTCCAATTCATGGGTTTTGAGCAGACCATAAATTTCATCAATCTCTGTTTCACCAAGTTCATAATTATCTCTAATAGTGGTCGTTTTCACATCCCACTTTTCAGGTAGAGAGAGAAGAAATTTGAGATTTGAATCTTCCAAATCATACTCTTTATTCACCAATGACAAATCATTGAGCAGTTTACAGAATCTGTCAAATGTTTCTGTCATGGTTTCATCAGATTTTGCTTCAAAATGTTCATACTCCTGTGTGAGTATGTTCCTTCTGTTCTTCTTAATTGCAGGTGTTCCTTGACATCTAACCTCAAGTGCATCCCATATCTCCTTTGCAGTTGTGCAGTTTATCACTTTATTAGACATAACATTGTCTAATGCACTGTGAAGTAAGTGTCTTACTTTCGCATCCTTTGCAATAGATGAAAGATCCTCAGCAGATAGATCTTTCTTCTCTTTTGGTATGACTTTTGGTTCCTCACCAGCAGCAGCAGCAGATAACTTTGTAGGTTTGTGAGGACCTTCATAAATTCTGTCCAGATATTCTGGATCTGTAGCCTCCAGAAACATGGTCATCTTCACCTTCCAAATTGCATACTCTAATGGCCTCAGGATAGGAACCCTAATTGTTTCATACCTACTAACAGTAGTAGGAGCTTTCTCATTTGGTGGAGGTATCTCTGCCATTGATTACTATTGTGATTGGATCTTTAACTGTAATAGAGTAACAGATTTGGCTCTGATACCACTTGTTAGGTCGATTACACAATAAATAATCAAGAACTGTATAAATAAGTAACAAGAACACACGTTTTAACTCTTTAAAACTGTTTGGAATTAATAATTCCTCTCTCAGTGATGTAAAGTATCACAGAGAGCTGCTTAGGTTACAAGAATGATATTCGTTCACGATGGACACCCTTCTAGGGTTAACCTAACTGTATTTATAAGATATACAGCTACGTACAATCGTAAATTGATTCTCCTAAAATTAAGCTATACAATTGATATCAATTACGATTGCAACACGTCTTCTAAGTCAACTCGATCTCTTTGACAGCTATCCAATCTTCAAAGATATCGCTTCCATATTAATATTAAATTAATCTTCAAACTCTGTTGACTTGTAGACGCTTCCAGTAGACAGACTTTGGCAAACTCTGTTCTCTCAACGCTAACAGTGTTTGCGCTTCCATGTATTCAGCTATCAGTGTTTACGCTTTCCTCTGTCAGCGTTTGCGCTTCCAGCAATCAGCGTATACTCAAACACTGCTTTCAATAACAAGTTAAACTCTCTTTACCTGAAACACTTAAACACTGACATTAAATCACATCAATTATATCTAACAGGGACAATCTTAAGGTTCACTGTGAAGGAACTAAGCCTGTCAGGAAGAATATGAGGACATTACTTATACAACAGTATGAGTACTTTGAATCCAAGTCTGGTGAGTCACTTACTGATACCTTTGATAGGTTTACAAAACTCATCAATGAGATGGCCATGCATGGTAAATATTACGACTTGGAGGACATGAATACAAAGTTCATGAAAGCTTTGCCTGATTTCTACAATGAGAAGATATCTGCAATTGAGGAAGCTAATGATCTGGATGAGATTTCATTAGAGGCAGTATATGGAAAATTGAGAGCTTATGAACTTGACAAGCAGCAGAAGAAGAGCAGGAGTGAAGGAAAGATGAAGACTATTGCACTTACTGCTCAATCTGAAGTTAAGAAGCTTCCTGAAGAACAGCATGAAGAGATTGCTGTAAAAAATTCAAGGAAGAAGAAAAGCAAAGAAAGTTCTGAGTCAGAGACTACTGATATGGACTCTGACAACAATGATTCTGAATCTGAGATGCAAGAACTCTTTGCTATGTTTGCTAAAGCTTTCAAGAAAGGAAAATTCAACAGGAGAAGATTTAGCAAAGGACCTTTTCAAAAGAAGGAGGAGAAGAAGAGTGACAAAAGCAAAAGTACAATTGTCAAGCTTGATAAGGCCAAGATCAAGTGCTTTAACTGCAGCGAGCTTGGACACTTTGCTAGTGAGTGTAAGAAACCTAGGAATTCAGGAAAGGGTAATGCACTTATGGTCACACAGAAGGATTGGGCTGATTCCAGTGACTCTGAAGATGAATTGGATTATGACAACATTGCATTGATGGCCAATAGTTCAGACAAACCTGGATCTCCAAAGAAAATTTCTCCATCCTCTGTTAAGGTATCACTTCACTCCCTTGATTCATTTGATAGCTTAAATTCTGATGAAATTAGATCTATCCATGCTGAGTTTAAAAATCTTATGACTAATTTTAGAATTCTTACTTGTGAAAGAGATGAACTTAAGGTTAAGAATGATAAATTAGTTGATAGAAATAATTTTCTTGAATCTGAATTAATTCAAATGGAAGAATACAAGTTGAGTTCTGATAAAGCTAAGCATGATTATAGTGTAATTCTTGAGGCTTATGACTATGTCAGAAAAGAACTAGAAGAAGAGAGAGATGTGATTAAGACCATTAACAATTCCAGTAAGAAGACAATAGAAATCTTTGAGAGTGGAATTCGTGGTAAGGTTAATGGTTTAGGTTTTGATAAGGCTAGACAAGAAGAAAAAGTAGCTATTGTCAATGATGATAGTAAGGTAGAAGCTAACACATCTAAATCTGAAGGTAAGAAAATTGTTTCTGAACCTAATCATGTTAAATTTGTTGATTCAAAAGGTACCCCTGTTGTACACAAAAGGATTAACAATAGTAATTCAGATGAGAAAGTGTTAGAGAAACCTAAGAATGTAAACATAGGGTTTCTGTCTAAGTCTCAGTTGAAACAGAGATTAGATGGTCTTTCAGAGTCTAGCAAGATCAAGAGAAATAGGAATGGAAAAGAAGGTATTAACAAAGAGAATAATTTCAAGAATGTACCTGATGCACCTAGGAAAAAATGCTATAAGTGTGGAAATCATAATCATTTGGCCCTAGACTGCAATCAAAAACCTTCTTGGAAAACTGAGTCCAGATTCCCCAAGACTCAGAAAATTCAATACCAACCACAAAAAGCGTGTTATCATTGTGGTAGTTTACTTCATTCCATTTACATGTGTAGAGAATATCATGAACTGTATTATGACTATTATTCTTTGAAATCTGAAACTCCTAGTCACAAACAGTTTGTGAGATCAGAGTCTAAAGTTGACTCTGCAACAGGTAAAATAAATGCAAAATCTTCAAAGTCTGTTGTCTCTAAATCTAGTAAGAAAGGATCCAATCAAAGTTGGGTCCTAAAAAATTCTAACTAGTTACTTTTTGTTTGCAGGGCACAGGAAAGAAGCATTCAATTATCTTGGACAGTGGATGCTCTGGACATATGACTGGAAAGAAGTCCCTGCTTACAAAGTTTGAGAGGAAAGCTGGCCCAGTAATATCTTTTGGAGATGGCAACAAAGGAGAAACTCTGGGATATGGCTCAATTATTTTGGGGAATGTCATCATAGAAAATGTAGCACTGGTTGAAGGCTTGAAACATACTCTTTTAAGCATAAGTCAACTGGGTGATAAAGGTTACAAATCAATCTTTGACAGAGAAGGATGCAAAGTCTTGAATATGCAGAATGGAGACATTGTTCTAACTGGTCAAAGACATGGTAACATATATGAAGCCAGCTTAAGTGATACATCTAAAGGAATTGTTAGATGTCTCTACAGCAAAGCAACAAATGATGAAAGCTGGAATTGGCACAAGAAGCTCTCACATCTTAATTTCAAGAAGCTTAATCAACTTGTTAAACACAATTTGGTGAGAGGCCTACCTCAGGCAAATTTTGTGCAAGATGGACTTTGTGATGCATGTCAGCTTGGAAAGCAGAGAAGAACCACTTTCAAGAGCAAGACTGAAAATTCAATTACTGAACCATTTCACATGCTACATCTTGATCTGTTTGGTCCAGTAAACATTATGTCTATCAGCAAGAAAAGATATGCTCTAGTAATGGTGGATGATTTCACAAGGTTCACATGGGTGTTCTTTCTACACAAGAAGGATGAAGCTCCTCAGCAAATCATTGAACTCATCAAGAATATTCATAACAACTCTGAGTACAAAGTCAAAGTACTTAGGAGTGACAATGGTACAGAATTCAAGAATTCTACAATGGAGGGGTTTTGTGCAGACAATGGAATCACTCAACAGTTTTCTGCACCTGGTACACCTCAGCAAAATGGTGTAGTGGAAAGAAAGAACAGGACTCTCATAGAGGCAGCAAGAACCATGCTTGCAGATGCAAAACTTCCAACCTACTTTTGGGCAGAAGCTATTAACACTGCATGTTTCACTCAGAACTGTACCTTGGTAAATAGTCATGGAAAAACTCCCTATGAGATGATCAAAGGAAAGAAACCAAGTGTGAAATATTTTCACATCTTTGGATGCAAATGCTATGTCCTAAAAGTTCATCCAGAACAACTTGGAAAATTTGAAGCCAAATCGGATGAAGCAATTTTTCTAGGATACTCAGCATCTAAGGCCTTCAAAGTTTATAATCTCAGAACTCACATTGTTATGGAATCAATTCATGTTGCATTTGATGATAAGAAATTTGGAATTTTGCAAACTGATGAAAGCCATGACAAATTGGAATTTGAAAATCTGAAGAATTCTGAGATACTCTCAAGTGATGATGAAGGTTCTCCAGAAGGAATTTCTATTGCTTCTCAAAGGAATGCTACTGTTGAGGGGGAGCAAATAAATCAGAGAGAACACAGTGATCATCAGGAGCAGACTAGTCTTTCAGAGTCTATTCTATTAGGAATTGATGTTTCAGAGTCTACTCCATCAGGAACTGACATTTCAGAGTCTACTGAGGAAAGATCAGTAACTAGCAGCAATATGGAATCTACTGATTCTATTGATCAAAGGAGAGTTTTTGAAGGTAGAGAGAATTCTTCTACAAGAGATACCACTAACTTAGGGGGAGAGACTAGCAGAGTTGATTTACCACCTGTTAGAAAATGGACAAAGGATCATACTGAAGATTTGATAATTGGTGATCCAAATAGTGGTGTTCGAACTAGAAGATCAATTCAAAATGAATGCTTGTATAGTTGTTTTCTCTCAAAGAATGAACCTAAGAAGGTTGAAGAAGCCTTACAAGATCCTGATTGGGTAATTGCAATGCAGGAGGAGTTAAATGAGTTTGAGAGAAACAAAGTTTGGAAACTGGTACCAAGACCTAAAGATAGATCTATTGTTGGTGCAAGGTGGGTTTTCAGAAACAAGCTAGATGAATCTGGTATGATTGTAAGAAACAAAGCAAGACTGGTGGCTAAGGGTTATTCTCAGGAAGAAGGCATTGATTATGATGAGACCTTTGCACCTGTAGCAAGATTGGAAGCAATCAGAATGTTTCTTGCATTTGCAGCTCATTCAAAATTTAAGGTATACCAGATGGATGTAAAGAGTGCTTTTCTAAATGGAAAACTTGATGAAGAAGTGTATGTAGAACAGCCACCTGGATTTGTTGATCCAAAGTTTCCAAATCATGTCTACAAACTTGACAAGGCACTCTATGGACTAAAGCAGGCACCAAGAGCATGGTATGAGACTTTGTCTAAATTTCTTCTTGAAAATGGCTTCACAAGAGGTACAATTGACAAAACTCTATTCTTTAGAAAGATAAAAGGTGAATTGCTTTTAGTTCAAGTTTATGTTGATGATATTATTTTTGGTTCTACTAATGAAAAGTTGTGTGCTAAGTTTAGCAAGCTTATGCAGTCTAAGTATCAGATGAGCATGATGGGTGAACTAAATTATTTCTTAGGCTTGCAGGTCAAACAGACTGAGACTGGTATTTTCATTAATCAGTCAAAGTATATCAAAGATCTTTTAAGAAGGTTTGACTTTCAAGACTGTGTAGTTGCAAAAACACCCATGGCAACAGCCACTAAACTAGACTCTGATCCTAAAGGGAAGAGTGTGGATAATACTAGTTATAGAGGCATGATAGGCTCATTGTTATATCTAACTGCAAGTAGGCCAGATATAATGTTTTCTACCTGTTTATGTGCTAGATTCCAAAGTGATCCTAAGGAATCTCATTTAATTGCTGTGAAGAGAATTTTTAGATATCTCAAAGGAACTCCAAATCTTGGTTTGTGGTACCCTAGAGAATCTGATTTCTTTCTAATTGGCTATTCAGACTCTGATTATGCAGGGTGTAAGATAGACAGGAAAAGCACTACAGGTACATGTCAATTTTTGGGAAATAGATTGATTTCTTGGGCAAGCAAGAAGCAACAATCTGTTTCAACCTCAACTGCAGAAGCTGAGTACATAGCAGCTGGCAGTTGTTGTGCACAGCTCCTTTGGATAAGAAATCAGTTGCTGGATTATGGTATGACACTTAGTAATATTCCTATGTTTTGTGATAATACTAGTGCTATTAAAATTGCAGAAAATCCAGTTCAACATTCAAGGACTAAGCACATTGATGTCAGGTATCATTTTATTAGAGAACATATTGAGAATGGTACTGTGGAACTTCATTTTGTTCCTACTGACAAACAGCTTGCAGATATTCTAACTAAACCACTTGATGAGACTACATTCAGTAGACTAGTAAGTGAGTTAGGAATGTTAAATTTTTAGATTTTAACATCTGCAAAAGTAGCAAGGTATGTTGTTCTTAGCTTATAGACTTGATATTTCTGTCAGGATCTATATTTGATTGTTAAATGCTTTAGCTATAACACATTGCCTTGATAAATTTCAGTATGATAGACTTGTTAATAATAATCAGGATTAGATTTGTTATTAGGATGCTGACGTCATCAGTATTGTGTCAGTATCAGGATTATGAAAATTGTTTCAGATCCTGACGTTTACTTTGTGTAATAATCTGATTCTGTGATATGTTAAGTCTATGCTAGCAAGTTTTGATATTTGCATACTGATAATTTATACATCATTCAAAAATCAAAAGACAAGCAGATAACAAGAAATTGTATTTTCATTAATAGAAATCATTACATGGAAATGAAATACAACATCTTTTTGTCTAAATTTCTACTCTATACTTGTCTTTGATATGAACTCTGAGGAACAGGACAAGGAGCATCTCAAGAAATTCATCAGGGGATGAAAGTCTCGTTTGCTCTTGGATTCCTTGTCTGGGCGACTTGAATGAGAGCAGCTAACTTAAATGAATAGCATCTCCATCAAGATCAACCTCAGACTCTCGGCCAAATTCTTCATCCTCAAGTTTTGAGGAGGTTAGGGGAAGATTGTATCCAACAGATGGATGTTCTAGGAGAAACCTCTGGATATTTTCGAAAACCAATCCATTCATGATTAGTTCGATGAGAAGAGTCATTTGTTCAAAGAGATGATCAAGAACAGGATGTTCATCGATCAAGAAAAATCTGGAAAATGGGTTTGAAGGGATTTTTGGTTTGAGAAGCATTGTTGAGAAGAAAAGAAATTGAAAGGTTATGGAGAATGGCATAAAGCGTTTGGTTCTTTTAAAGAAAGACGTGAGAAGCTGAGCAGTCACTTGGAAGTTTTAATGAAGTCAAATGCTAATTATTGCATGAGACTGTATTTCTTGTTTCAAGAAATATTGAAAATATCTAACCAATTGATTTTCTGTTCAGATTAATTGTTTATTTTCTTTTTCAGATAAAAGAAAAATGCCATGTGGAAACTCCATATTAAGTCGCTGATAATATTGGTCAGAATTTCATGTGTGACCATGAGGATTTGAAAATTATATTTTTAAATCACATTACATTTTGTGATTATTTTGATGAGAGGTCATCAGGAAAAGGAAGCTGATCAGTATTGCTTATTTATACCCTGATTTATTTCATGAAAATCAATTTTGGATTTTATTTTTCAAAAATCGTGGGTAACCGCATTTTTCAGGGACTGACACCTGTCAATCTACGTGTCAACGTGGGATAGTGGTCTGAAAGATTTGTGAAATATATTTGTTTTGAAACTCTAATCGTGTAATTGCTTTCTCTAATTTTACATTCTCTAAAGCAAAAATCACTCTTGAGTTTTCAAAATCACTAATCCATTTCAAGAATTTTTCAAGTTTCTTTTCAGATCAAAAATGGCAGCTCAGAGAAGATTACCTAAATCAGTAGCCTTCAAGTTTGGTGACTTTGATTTTATGACAAACAATCATGTTGCAGCTATTACCAACAAGGAAGGAGTATCATCTGATTTTCATCCAATCATGGACTTTCTGGTGTATGGACCATTAAGTTATGCATTGACAGCATCTCCACAGATTAATCAAGTAGCTGTTTCACAAGCTTGGAAGAATGCTGAGGTAATTGATTCTACTCAGAGTCAATCAGGTAAGATTGTTCTACATTTAGGACAAGATTCATTTGACATTACTGAATTTGTTGTTAATTCAGTACTTTGCTTACCTGTTACTGATAGTTATGAGAATGTACCATCTGATGATAATATAAGAACTATGTTGTCTGAATTAGGTTATAGTGGACCTCTAGATAACATGAGCCAGTTGAATAGGTCTTTTCTTAGCAAGGAATGGTCTTTTTACTTTGATCAAATTGCTAAATGTTTTACTGGCAAATGTAGTTCTTTTCAGCAAATTACTTCTGTTACATCACATATTGCTTATAGTTTGCTTTATGACAGAGTAATCAACATTGGTCATATTATCTTAAGTCAGATGAGTATTAAACTTGGGTTAAGAGATCAAAACAGGAAAATGGTTTATTATCATAGATTTATGCAATTGTTTGTTAACCATTTCATTCCTGATGTTGAAACTAGATTTGGTAGAGAACATTGTGTTTCTTCTTATGAACAGCAAAAGAGAATTTTCTCTGACATTACAAAGAAGGACAATGAAAAGAATCTAGATGAAATACCTGCAATTCATTATCCACATCATGTTCAGGTAATTCTTAAAACTCATCTTCCTACTCTCTACAATTCTTCTTTCTTTTGTGGTGAAATGGCTCAGGAATCTCAATTGGAGGAGAACCCACCTGTGTCTACCCAAGTAGCCCAAAACATTATAGTCTCTGAAACAATTCGAGAACCAAATTTTGATCCACAGCCTATTGTTTCAAAGAAACCAACCTCTGGTGTTTCTCAAAAGACATCAGTTGTAAGGAAGAGAAGATTTGTTGTGTCAAGTAGTAGTAGTAATTCTAGTGAAGATGATGATGATTTAACTCTTGCTGAGAGAGCAGAATTGAAGGCTGCAATTCAACTTTCTCTGTTAGCACAAAGAGATGAAAAACCTAGTCACAGCCAGGCTGCAGTCTCCCAAAAGGCTGTAGTTCTTAAAAAGGGAAAACAGTTACTGGATACTGTCTCTCAAAAGACTGTGTCTATTGAACAAAGATCTCATCCCAAGATCACTTCTGTGTCTACACCTCTTGAGTCTTCTCAGGATAAATCTTTTGCTCACTATACCAGGAGAACAAGGAGAAAGATTCAATTGTCACCTACACACACAGAGTCTAGTCCAACTAATATCATGCAGGTTTCTACAAATCAAGCTACATCTATGTCAGTATTTGACAAGAGAGATCTGGATATTGATTCTTCATGGGAAACTACATTATCATACAGACTGGCTATGGGACTAATTTCTCTCAAAGTGAAGTTGTCAAGGCCTGTTCTAGACTTTCTGGTTGAAAGAGTACCAAAACTTTTATTTCCAGATGAATATGGACTTCTACATCAAAGACTTGACTTAATGAAGATGTATTTCTATGTATTTGTCAGAAGACAATTAGTCAAGAAATTTGGACTCTCGAAGCATGTTGCACTTCAATCACTTCATGCATATTTATTTGACAAGGATGTAATTATTGAAGATGCTTCAGCTCAAGGTGAAAAACTGGAGGAAGTAGATAGAGAAAAGCAGTCAACAGAAGGTACTATTGCACCAGTGGTGAATAGTAGGAAAAATCAGATCACAGTCACTGTAACACAAGAACCATCTAGTCAGAGGAAGGATGATTCAGGAGCTGTGATAGCTGATGTTGAAAGGTCTTCTGTGATGACTGAGAATGCAAGTGAGATACCCTATGATATGGGAGGAATGACTTTGGTTGATTTTTCTGAAGATCAAACAAATTTTGTTCAGTCAGAGTCTATTCACCTTGAGGGTGTGTCTCAGCAAACAACACTTAAAGACGGTGATGTACTAACTATGGTGTCTAATGAAGTATTACTGAAGACATCAGAGTCTAGTAAAGAACCTGAAAGTGGTATACTGGAGCCTGTAGTTTCTGAAAGGAAAGAAGATGATTGTATGGGTTCAGAGACTATAGCAGCTCACTCCTTGGAGAAAACCTCAAGCCACATGCCATATGAGGAACCCTCTCTCCATGTGAGTTCAGGTATAAAAACTCCTTCTAAACTCTATTTTTCTGTAGGTCATGAGAGCACTTATCTAAAATTGAGTAATACAGTTGAAAAGATGGACTTAGATCCACAATTTGAGCGGCTGGCTCCTGACCAGGCAAAAGGTGAGGTAGAAAGAGTGTTGACTTTAGAAAGTCAAAGTGAGAATGAGGGTATGGATGATCAACTCCATAGTGAGGGAGAGAAAATTAGGAAACCATCATTTGATTTCTGGGATCAGGTTTTTCCTGAATCTTGGTCTGAAAATTTGGATATGGATGCTGGTACTTATTCATTCATCAAAATGTATCAGAAGAATGACCTAGCACATCACAATGCAAAGCCAGAAGTTAAAGCTCAGAAGCAAAAGGAGAGGCTTGCAGGAATCATTAACAGAAGAGGTGCCAGGATAAAGCAATCTCTTGATACATATGTACCAGATGAAGATCCTAATGATCCTAGTATTCCTTTGTATGTACTTCCAATATCAGCTAGAATTGAGACATCAACAGTCTCTGATCACTCTAAGGAGGAGTCAGGATTTGAAGATGTTAGTACACAGAATACTGGTGAAGGAGATGATGATCATGTTTCAGTTTCAGAACAGAAAGATGAAGATGTTGATACTTCTAATCAGGTTTTATTACTTGAATATCATACAAATCAAGCAACTTCTTCTACAAGACTTGAAGATACAGTTCTTTCTGATTCTGATACTAGAGATACTAGAAGCACTTCCAATATTGAAGTTCATTCTGATGTTTTGAAAGATATTCAGAATTCTCAAATTGCTATTCAAACAAGACTTCAATCACTTGAAGATAACCAAGTCACAATTATGGAAAATCAAGCAGTTCTTATGAATCTCATTTGTTCTGTTTCTGAATCTCTTGGAATTAATGTTGCTGATGTCAAAAAGGGGGAGATAAAGACAATTCAAAGACAACAACAACAACACCACCAGACTGAAGATAAAGCTGGGGGAGATAAAGATCAGACAAAGGATAGTAAAAAGAAGAACCAGGAGTGACAGTGGTGAATCTCAGCTAGGAAGAGGTAAAGGAAGAGCAGCATTAATAGTTAAAATTCTTTCTTCTAAGTACTAGATAAGCGTCTACATCTGAGAAGGAGGTACTTAAACTTCATAATTCTACATTCATAAATTCTATTCTGGTTGTATTGTTATATGTTTTGACATCCACAACTTAGATTTATGCTTCAGATTATAAAGCATAAATAGGGGGAGATTGTTAGGAATAATTCATAAGTTGTGATGTTAAGAATAGAATTTACACATTATACTTCTTGTAATCCTGATCTTATAAAGGATTTAGCACTGTATATAGGTTTTATGTGTAAAACAGTTATCTGTATAGTTTAGTCAGGAATGAACAGTGTATCGGAGACTACATGTCAGGAACAGAGAGCAAATCCTGATGACGGTCCAATACTGATGGTTGATCAGATACTGATGCAGTGTACAGATCCTGATATCAGTCATGTTACTGATGATGTCATTATAGATACTACAGAAACTGGCAAGTGCTATAAAACAGGATCGTTTGTTTAAAGAACAAGCAAGAAGACATTATGAAGGAAAGAGTTTTCTATTGAAGGAAACTATTGACTAGAAGGCAGAACATTGTCATGTATAGATTATATCTTTCTGTTATTAGTTGATAGGTAGCATTATAAATACTCTCTCAATATCATTGTAAAGAGCGACGAAGTTGTAAGTTCGAGTGCGTAGCTCTGTATAAGGTTTGTATTCGAGAGTTCGAAACAAACAGAGAGATATTTGTATTGTCAGCAGCTGCTAAAGGTATTGTACACCTTTGGTAGAGTTTGTATTTGATCTTATTAATACAAACAAGAGTTTGATTCATTCGTTTATTCTTGTTCATATAATCAAGCAAAAATCAGACACGATTATATAACTTGTATTCAACCCCCCCCCCCTTCTACAAGTTATTCGAGTTAACACTGTCATCTCCAAAAGCAACCATTGGGCCAGCCTTTTCCTCATACTGTGATAGCAGGGCCATATCACCAGTCATATGATTTGAGCATCCACTGTCCAAAATCCACATGACCTTCTTTTCATTTTCTTTGCCCTGCAAACACAAAGGTATTACTTCTCCTTTGGTACCCAAACAAGTTTGGGTCCATGTGACTTAGAAACAGTTTTATCATAAACAACATGCTTGTCAACTTTCTTGGCATTAGTCTTCTTGTCACTGTTAGAAGTCTTAGAACCTGAGGTTTCAGACTTAGGTGACAGAGGTACCTTCCTAGCTTTAGGAGGACTCGAAGACTTTGACCTAGTGTAGTGTGTGTGAGAATTGTGACTAATACAACCATCAATGAATTGCCTTCTCAGATTGAAACAACTAGTCATAACATTCATATTGCATGGAATACTGTTAGGAATAATTCATAAGTTGTGATGTTAAGAATAGAATTTACACATTATACTTCTTGTAATCCTGATTTTATAAAGGATTTAGCACTGTATTTAGGATTTATGTGTAAGACAGTTATCTGTATAGTTTAGTCAGGAATGAACAGTGTATCGGAGACTACATGTCAGGAACAGAGAGCAAATCCTGATGATGGTCCAATACTGATGGTTGATCAGATACTGATGCAGTGTACAGATCCTGATATCAGTTTTGTTACTGATGATGTCATTATGGATGCTACAGAAACTGGCAAGTGCTATAAAACAGGATCGTTGTTTGAAGAACAAGCAAGAAGATATTATGAAGGAAAGAGTTTTCTATTGAAGGAAACTATCGACTAGAAGGCAGAACATTGTCATGTATAGATTATATCTTTCTGTTATTAGTTGATAGGTAGCATTATAAATACTCTCTCAATATCATTGTAAAGAGTGTAGCTCGTGAGGAAAAAGTTTGAGTGCGTAGCTCTGTATAAGGTTTGTATTCGAGAGTTCGAAACAAACAGAGAGAGATTTGTATTGTCAGCAGCTGCTAAAGGTATTTGTACACCTTTGGTAGAGTTTGTATTTGATCTTATTAATACAAACAGAGTTTGATTCATTCGTTTATTCTTGTTCATATAATCAAGCAAAAATCAGACACGATTATATAACTTGTATTCAACCCCCCCCCCTTCTACAAGTTATTCGAGTTAACAATTGGTATCAGAGCAGGTTGATTTCGAGTAATCATAAAGATCTGCAATCATGTCTGGTTACAAGGATGGGAATACTAAAATTCCTATGCTCAAGAGAAACGAATATACTCTATGGGAAGTAAAGATGTTGCATCATCTGGAAGCAACAAATCCTGATTATCTTGACAGAATCAGAGATGGACCTTTTGTTCCAACAAAGGTCGTTGGACAAGCAACTGTTGATGGTGAGGTTGTTCCAGAACATACAGCAGAGAAGCCAAAATCTGAATGGTCAGATAAGGACAAGGAGAATGTTCTCAAAGATGCTAAAGTGAGAAATATATTATTCAACAGTCTTGATTCTGTTCTCACTAACTATGTTCTCTCTTGTAAAACTGCTAAGGATATATGGGACAATCTTAAGGTTCACTGTGAAGGAACTAAGCCTGTCAGGAAGAATATGAGGACATTACTTATACAACAGTATGAGTACTTTGAATCCAAGTCTGGTGAGTCACTTACTGATACCTTTGATAGGTTTACAAAACTCATCAATGAGATGGCCATGCATGGTAAATATTATGACTTGGAGAATATGAATACAAAGTTCATGAAAGCTTTGCCTGATTTCTACAATGAGAAGATATCTGCGATCGAGGAAGCTAATGATCTGGATGAGATTTCATTAGAGGCAGTATATGGAAAATTGAGAGCTTATGAACTTGACAAGCAGCAGAAGAAGAGCAGGAGTGAAGGAAAGATGAAGACTATTGCACTTACTGCTCAATCTAAAGTTAAGAAGCTTCCTGAAGAACAGCATGAAGAGATTGCTGTAAAGAATTCAAGGAAGAAGAAAAGCAAAGAAAGTTCTGATTCAGAGACTACTGATATGGACTCTGACAACAATGATTCTGAATCTGATATGCAAGAACTCTTTGCTATGTTTGCTAAAGCTTTCAAGAAAGGAAGATTCAACAGGAGAAGATTTAGCAAAGGACCTTTTCAAAAGAAGGAGGAGAAGAAGAGTGACAAAAGCAAAAGTACAATTGTCAAGCTTGATAAGGCCAAGATCAAGTGCTTTAACTGCAGCGAGCTTGGACATTTTGCTAGTGAGTGTAAGAAGCCTAGAAATTCAGGAAAGGGTAATGCACTTATGGTCACACAGAAGGATTGGGCTGATTCCAGTGACTCTGAAGATGAATTGGATTATGACAACATTGCATTGATGGCCAATAGTTCAGACAAACCTGGATCTCCAAAGAAAACTTCTCCATCCTCTGTTAAGGTATCACTTCACTCTCTTGATTCATTTGATAGCTTAAATTCTGATGAAATTAGATCTATCCATGCTGAGTTTAAGAATCTTATGACTAATTTTAGAATTCTTACTTGTGAAAGAGATGAACTTAAGGTTAAGAATGATAAATTAGTTGATAGAAATAATTTTCTTGAATCTGAATTAATTCAAATGGAAGAATACAAGTTAAGTTCTGATAAAGCTAAGCATGATTATAGTGTTATTCTTGAGGCTTATGACTATGTCAGAAAAGAACTAGAAGAAGAGAGAGATGTGATTAAGACCATTAACAATTCCAGTAAGAAGACAATAGAAATATTTGAGAGTGGAATTCGTGGTAAGGTTAATGGTTTAGGTTTTGATAAGGCTAGACAAGAAGAAAAAGTAGCTATTGTCAATGATGATAGTAAGGTAGAAGCTAACACATCTAAATCTGAAGGTAAGAAAATTGTTTCTGAACCTAATCATGTTAAATTTGTTGATTCAAAAGGTACCCCTGTTGTACACAAAAGGATTAACAATAGTAATTCAGATGAGAAAGTGTTAGAGAAACCTAAGAATGTAAACATAGGGTTTCTGTCTAAGTCTCAGTTGAAACAAAAATTAGATGGTCTTTCAGAGTCTAGCAAGATCAAGAGAAATAGGAATGGAAAAGAAGGTATTAACAAAGAGAATAATTACAAGAATGTACCTGATGCACCTAGGAAAAAATGCTATAAGTGTGGTAATCATAATCATTTGGCCCTAGACTGCAATCAAAAACCTTCTTGGAAAACTGAGTCCAGATTTCCCAAGACTCAGAAAATTCAATACCAACCACAAAAAGCTTGTTATCATTGTGGTAGTTTACTTCATTCCATTTACATGTGTAGAGAATATCATGAACTGTATTATGACTATTATTCTTTGAAATCTGAAACTCCTAGTCACAAACAGTTTGTGAGATCAGAGTCTAAAGTTGACTCTGCAACAGGTAAAATAAAAGCAAAATCTTCAAAGTCTGTTGTCTCTAAATCTAGTAAGAAAGGATCCAATCAAAGTTGGGTCCTAAAAAAATTCTAACTAATTACTTTTTGTTTGCAGGGCACAGGAAAGAAGCATTCAATTATCTTGGACAGTGGATGCTCTGGACATATGACTGGAAAGAAGTCCCTGCTTACAAAGTTTGAAAGGAAAGCTGGCCCAGTAATATCTTTTGGAGATGGCAACAAAGGAGAAACTCTGGGATATGGCTCAATTGTTTTGGGGAATGTCATCATAGGAAATGTAGCACTGGTTGAAGGCTTGAAACATACTCTTTTAAGCATAAGTCAACTGGGTGATAAAGGTTACAAATCAATCTTTGACAGAGAAGGATGCAAAATCTTGAATATGCAGAATGGAGACATTGTTCTAACTGGTCAAAGACATGGTAACATATATGAAGCCAGCTTAAGTGATACATCTAAAGGAATTGTTAGATGTCTCTACAGCAAAGCAACAAGTGATGAAAGCTGGAATTGGCACAAGAAGCTCTCACATCTTAATTTCAAGAAGCTTAATCAACTTGTTAAACACAATTTAGTGAGAGGCCTACCACAGGCAAATTTTGTGCAAGATGGACTTTGTGATGCATGTCAGCTTGGAAAGCAAAGAAGAATCACTTTCAAGAGCAAAACTGAAAATTCAATTACTGAACCATTTCACATGCTACATCTTGATCTGTTTGGTCCAGTGAACATTATGTCTATCAGCAAGAAAAGATATGCTCTAGTTATGGTGGATGATTTCACAAGGTTCACATGGGTGTTCTTTCTACACAAGAAGGATGAAGCTCCTCAACAAATCATTGAACTCATCAAGAATATTCATAACAACTCTGAGTACAAAGTCAAAGTACTTAGGAGTGACAATGGTACAGAATTCAAGAATTCTACAATGGAGGGGTTTTGTGCAGACAATGGAATCACTCAACAGTTTTCTGCACCTGGTACACCTCAGCAAAATGGTGTAGTGGAAAGAAAGAACAGGACTCTCATAGAGGCAGCAAGAACCATGCTTGCAGATGCAAACTTCCAACCTACTTTTGGGCAGAAGCTATTAACACTGCATGTTTCACTCAGAACTGTACCTTGGTAAATAGTCATGGAAAAACTCCCTATGAGATGATCAAAGGAAAGAAACCAAGTGTGAAATATTTTCACATCTTTGGATGCAAATGCTATGTCCTAAAAGTTCATCCAGAACAACTTGGAAAATTTGAAGCCAAATCGGATGAAGCAATTTTTCTAGGATATTCAGCATCTAAGGCCTTCAAAGTTTATAATCTCAGAACTCACATTGTTATGGAATCAATTCATGTTGCATTTGATGATAAGAAATTTGGAATTTTGCAAACTGATGAAAGCCATGATAATTTGGAATTTGAAAATCTGAAGATTTCTGAGATACTCTCAAGTGATGATGAAGGTTCTCCTGAAGAAATTTCTATTGCTTCTCAAAGGAGTGCTACTGTTGAGGGGGAGCAAATGAATCAAAGAGAACACAGTGATCATCAGGAGCAGACTAGTCTTTCAGAGTCTATTCCATCAGGAATTGACATTTCAGAGTCTACTCCATCAGGAACTGACCTTTCAGAGTCTACTGAGGAAAGATCAGTAACTAGCAGCAATATGGAATCTACTGATTCTATTGATCAAAGGAGAGTTTTTGAAGGTAGAGAGAATTCTTCTACAAGAGATTCCACTAACTTAGGGGGAGAGACTAGCAGAGTTAATCTACCACCTGTTAGAAAATGGACAAAGGATCATACTGAAGATTTGATAATTGGTGATCCAAATAGTGGTGTTCGAACTAGAAGATCAATTCAAAATGAATGCTTGTATAGTTGCTTTCTCTCAAAGAATGAACCTAAGAAGGTTGAAGAAGCCTTACAGGATCCTGATTGGGTAATTGCAATGCAGGAGGAGTTAAATGAATTTGAGAGAAACAAAGTTTGGAAACTGGTACCAAGACCTAAAGATAGATCTATTGTTGGTGCAAGATGGGTTTTCAGAAACAAGCTAGATGAATCTGGTATGATTGTAAGAAACAAAGCAAGACTGGTGGCCAAGGGTTATTCTCAGGAAGAAGGCATTGATTATGATGAGACCTTTGCACCTGTAGCAAGATTGGAAGCAATCAGAATGTTTCTTGCATTTGCAGCTCATTCAAAATTCAAGGTATACCAGATGGATGTAAAGAGTGCTTTTCTAAATGGCAAACTTGATGAGGAAGTGTATGTGGAACAGCCACCTGGATTTGTTGATCCAAAGTTTCCAAATCATGTCTACAAACTTGACAAGGCACTCTATGGACTAAAGCAGGCACCAAGAGCATGGTATGAGACTTTGTCTAAATTTCTTCTTGAAAATGGCTTCACAAGAGGTACAATTGACAAAACTCTATTCTTTAGAAAGATAAAAGGTGAATTGCTTTTAGTTCAAGTTTATGTTGATGATATTATTTTTGGTTCTACTAATGAAAAGTTGTGTGCTAAGTTTAGTAAGCTTATGCAGTCTAAGTATCAGATGAGCATGATAGGTGAATTAAATTATTTCTTAGGCTTGCAGGTCAAACAGACTGAGACTGGTATTTTCATTAATCAGTCAAAGTATATCAAAGATCTTTTAAAAAGGTTTGACTTTCAAGACTGTGCAGTTGCAAAAACACCCATGGCAACAGCCACTAAACTAGACTCTGATCCTAAAGGAAAGAGTGTGGATAATACTAGTTATAGAGGCATGATAGGCTCATTGTTATATCTAACTGCAAGTAGGCCAGATATAATGTTTTCTACCTGTTTATGTGCTAGATTCCAAAGTGATCCTAAGGAATCTCATTTAATTGCTGTGAAGAGAATTTTTAGATATCTCAAAGGAACTCCAAATCTTGGTTTATGGTATCCTAGAGAATCTGATTTCTTTCTAATTGGCTATTCAGACTCTGATTATGCAGGGTGTAAGATAGACAGGAAAAACACTACAGGTACATGTCAATTCTTGGGAAATAGATTGATTTCTTGGGCAAGCAAGAAGCAACAATCTGTTTCAACCTCAACTGCAGAAGCTGAGTACATAGCAGCAGGCAGTTGTTGTGCACAGCTCCTTTGGATAAGAAATCAGTTGATGGATTATGGTATAACACTTAGTAATATTCCTATGTTTTGTGATAATACTAGTGCTATTAAAATTGCAGAAAATCCAGTTCAACATTCAAGGACTAAGCACATTGATGTCAGATATCATTTTATTAGAGAACATATTGAGAATGGTACTGTGGAACTTCATTTTGTTCCTACTGACAAACAGCTTGCAGATATTTTAACTAAACCACTTGATGAGACTACATTCAGTAGACTAGTAAGTGAGTTAGGAATATTAAATTTTTAGATCTGTAACATCTGCAAAAGTAGCAAGGTATGTTGTTCTTAGCTTATAGACTTGATATTCCTGTCAGGATCTATATTTGATTATTAAATGCTTTAGCTATAACACTTTGCCTTGATAAAATTCAGTATGATAGACTTGTTAATAATCATCAGGATTAGATTTGTTATCAGGATGCTGACGTCATCAGTATTGTGTCAGTATCAGGATTATGAAAATTGTTTCAAATCCTGACGTTTACTTTGTGTAGTAATCTAATTCTGTGATGTGTTAAGTCTATGCTAGCAAGTTTTGATATTTGCATACTGATAATTTATACATCATTCAAAAATCAAAAGACAAGCAGATAACAAGGAACTGTATTTTCATTAATAGAAATCATTACATGGAAATGAAATACAACATCTTTCTGTCTAAATTTCTATTGATAATTCTATACTTGTCTATTGATATGAACTCTGAGGTACAGGACAAGGAGCATCTCAAGAAATCCATCAGGGGATGAAAGCATCGTTTGCTCTTGGATTCCTTGTCTGGGCGACTTGAATGAGAGCAGCTAACTTAAATGAATAGCATCTCCATCAAGATCAACCTCAGACTCTCGGCCAAATTCTTCATCCTCAAGTTTTGAGGAGGTTAGGGGAAGATTGTATCCAACAGATGGATGTTCTAGGAGAAACCTCTGGATATTTTCGAAAACCAATCCATTCATGATTAGTTCGATGAGAAGAGTCATTTGTTCAAAGAGATGATCAAGAACAGGATGTTCGTTGATTGAGAAAAATCTGGAAAATGGGTTTGAAGGGATTTTTGGTTTGAGAAGCATTGTTGAGAAGAAAAGAAATTGAAAGGTTTTGGAGAATGGCATAAGGCGTCTGGTTCTTTTAAAGAAAGACGTGAGAAGCTGAGCAGTCACTTGGAAGTTTTAATGAAGTCAAATGCTAATTATTGCATGTGACTGTATTTCTTGTTTTCAAGAAATATTGAAAATATCTAACCAATTGATTTTCTGTTCAGATTAATTGTTTATTTTCTTTTTCAGATAAAAGAAAAATGCCACGTGGAAAACTCCATATTGAGTCTCTGATGATATTGGTCAGGATTTCATGTGTGACCATCAGGATTTGAAAATTATATTTTTTAAATCACATTGCATTTTGTGATTATTTTGATGAGAGGTCATCAGGAAAAGGAAGCTGATCAGTATTGCTTATTTATACCCTGATTTATTTTATGAAAATCAATTTTGGATTTTATTTTCCAAAAATCGTGGGTAACCGCATTTTTAGGGACTGACACCTGTCAATCTACGTGTCAACGTGGGATAGTGGTCTGAAAGATTTGTGAAATATATTTGTTTTGAAACTCTTATCGTGTATTTGCTTTCTCTAATTTGACATTACTGAATCTGTTGTTAATTCAGTACTTTGCTTACCTGTTACTGATAGTTATGAGAATGTACCATCTGATGTTAATATAAGAACTATGTTATCTGAATTAGGTTATAGTGGACCTCTAGATAACATGAGCCAGTTGAATAGGTCTTTTCTTAGAAAGGAATGGTCTTTTTACTTTGATCAAATTGCTAAATGTTTTACTGGCAAATGTAGTTCTTTTCAGCAAATTACTTCTGTTACATCACATATTGCTTATAGTTTGCTTTATGACAGAGTAATCAACATTGGTCATATTATCTTAAGTCAGATGAGTATTAAACTTGGGTTAAGAGATCAAAACAGGAAAATGGTTTATTATCATAGATTTATGCAAATGTTTGTTAACCATTTCATTCCTTATGTTGAAGCTAGATTTGGAAGGGAACATTGTGTTTCTTCTTATGAACAGCAAAAGAGAATTTTCTCTGATATTACAAAGAAGGACAATGAAAAGAATCTAGATGAAATACCTGCAATTCATTATCCACATCATGTTCAGGTAATTCTTAAAACTCATCTTCCTACTCTCTACAATTCTTCTTTCTTTTGTGGTGAAATGGCTCAGGAATCTCAAATGGAGGAGAACCCACCTGTGTCTACCCAAGTAGCCCAAAACATTATAGTCTCTGAAACAATTCAAGAACCAAATTTTGATCTACAGCCTATTGTTTCAAAGAAACTAACCTCTGGTGTTTCTCAAAAGACATCAGTTGTAAGGAAGAGAAGATTTGTTGTGTCTAGTAGTAGTAGCAATTCTAGTGAAGATGATGATTTAACTCTTGCTGAGAGAGCAGAATTGAAGGCTGCAATTCAACTTTCTTTGTTAGCACAAAGAAATGAAAAACCTAGTCACAGCCAGGCTGCAGTCTCCCAAAAGGCTGTAGTTCTTAAAAAGGGAAAACAGTTACTGGATACTGTCTCTCAAAAGACTGTGTCTATTGAACAAAGATCTCATCCCAAGATCACTTCTGTGTCTACACCTCTTGAGTCTTCTCAGGATAAATCTTTTGCTCACTATATCAGGAGAACAAGGAGAAAGATTCAATTGTCACCTACACACACAGAGTCTAGTCCAACTAATATCATGCAGGTTTCTATAAATCAAGCTACATCTATGTCAGTATTTGACAAGAGAGATCTGGATATTGATTCTTCATGGGAAACTACATTATCATATAGACTGGCTATGGGACTAATTTCTCTCAAAGTGAAGTTGTCAAGGCCTGTTCTAGATTTTCTGGTTGAAAGAGTACCAAAACTTTTATTTCCAGATGAATATGGACTCCTACATCAAAGACTTGACTTAATGAAGATGTATTTCTATGTGTCTGTCAGAAGACAATTAGTCAAGAAATTTGGACTCTCAAAGCATGGTGCACTTCAATCACTTCATGCATATTTATTTGACAAGAATGTCGTTATTGAAGATGCTTTAGCTCAAGGTGAACAACTGGAGGAAGTAGATAGAGGAAAGCAGTCAACAGAAGATACTATTGCACCAGTGGTGAATAGTAGGAAAGATCATATCACAGTCACTGTAACACAAGAACCATCTAGTCAGAGGAAGGATGACTCAGGAGCTGTGATAGCTGATGTTGAAAGGACTTCTGTGATGATTGAAAATGCAAGTGAGATACCCTATGATATGGGAGGAATGACTTTGGTTGATTTTTCTGAAGATCAAACAAATTTTGTTCAGTCAGAGTCTATCCACCTTGAGGGTGTGTCTCAGCAAACAACACTTAAAGACGGTGATGTACTAACTATGGTGTCTAATGAAGTATTACTGAAGACATCAGAGTCTAGTAAAGAACCTGAAAGTGGTATACTGGAGCCTGTAGTTTCTGAAAGGAAAGAAGATGATTGTAAGAGTTCAGAGACTATAGCAGCTCACTCCTTGGAGAAAACCTCAAGCCACATGCCAAATGAGGAACCCTCTCTCCATGTGAGTTCAGGTATAAAAACTTCTTCTAAACTCTATTTTTCTGTATGTCATGAGAGCACTTATCTAAATTTGAGTGATACACTTGAAAAGATGGACTTAGATCCACAATTTGAGCGGCTGGCTCCTGACCAGGCAAAAGGTGAGGTAGAAAGAGTGTTGACTTTAGTAAGTCAAAGTGAGAATGAGGGTATGGATGATCAACTCCATAGTGAGGGAGAGAAAATTAGGAAACCATCATTTGATTTCTGGGATCAGGTTTTTCCTGAATCTTGGTCTGAAAATTTGGATATGGATGCTGGTACTTATTCATTCATCAAAATGTATCAGAAGAATGACCTAGCACATCACAATGCAAAGCCAGAAGTTAAAGCTCAGAAGCAAAAGGAGAGGCTTGCAGGAATCATTAACAGAAGAGGTGCCAGGATAAAGCAATCTCTTGATACATATGTACCAGATGAAGATCCTAATGATCCTAGTATTCCTTTGTATGTACTTCCAATATCAGCTAGAATTGAGACATCAACAGTCTCTGATCACTCTAAGGAGGAGTCAGGATTTGAAGATGTTAGTACACAGAATACTGGTGAAGGAGATGATGATCATGTTTCAGTTTCAGAACAGAAAGATGAAGATGTTGATACTTCTAATCAGGTTTTATTACTTGAATATCATACAAATCAAGCAACTTCTTCTACAAGACTTGAAGATACAGTTCTTTCTGATTCTGATACTAGAGATACTAGAAGCACTTCCAATATTGAAGTTCATTCTGATGTTTTGAAAGATATTCAGAATTCTCAAATTGATATTCAAACAAGACTTCAATCACTTGAAGATAACCAAGTCACAATTATGGAAAATCAAGCAGTTCTTATGAATCTCATTTGTTCTGTTTCTGAATCTCTTGGAATTAATGTTGCTGATGTCAAAAAGGGGGAGATAAAGACAATTCAAAGACAACAACAACAACACCACCAGACTGAGGATGATAAAGCTGGGGGAGATAAAGAGCAGACAAAGGGTAGTAAAGAGAAGAATCAGGAGTGACAGTGGTGAATCTCAGCTAGGAAGTGGTAAAGGAAGAGCAGCATTAATAGTTAAAATTCTTTCTTCTAAGTACTAGATAAACGTCTACATCTGAGAAGGAGGTACTTAACTTCATAATTCTACATTCATAAATTCTATTCTGGTTGTATTGTTATATGTTTTGACATCCACAACTTAGATTTATGCTTCAGATTTTAAAGCATAAATAGGGGGAGATTGTTAGGAATAATTCATAAGTTGTGATGTTAAGAATAGAATTTACACATTATACTTCTTGTAATCCTGATTTTATAAAGGATTTAGCACTGTATTTAGGATTTATGTGTAAGACAGTTATCTGTATAGTTTAGTCAGGAATGAACAGTGTATCGGAGACTACATGTCAGGAACAGAGAGCAAATCCTGATGATGGTCCAATACTGATGGTTGATCAGATACTGATGCAGTGTACAGATCTTGATATCAGTTTTGTTACTGATGATGTCATTATGGATGCTACAGAAACTGGCAAGTGCTATAAAACAGGATCGTTGTTTGAAGAACAAGCAAGAAGATATTATGAAGGAAAGAGTTTTCTATTGAAGGAAACTATCGACTAGAAGGCAGAACATTGTCATGTATAGATTATATCTTTCTGTTATTAGTTGATAGGTAGCATTATAAATACTCTCTCAATATCATTGTAAAGAGTGTAGCTCGTGAGGAAAAAGTTTGAGTGCGTAGCTCTGTATAAGGTTTGTATTCGAGAGTTCGAAACAAACAGAGAGAGATTTGTATTGTCAGCAGCTGCTAAAGGTATTTGTACACCTTTGGTAGAGTTTGTATTTGATCTTATTAATACAAACAGAGTTTGATTCATTCGTTTATTCTTGTTCATATAATCAAGCAAAAATCAGACACGATTATATAACTTGTATTCAACCCCCCCTTCTACAAGTTATTCGAGTTAACAAATACAGTCAAATTTATCACAAAATGGTGCATCTCTATGTCTTAGAGGCACAGAACAATCATAGAAGGGTTTAGATACACTACCAGCAGGTTTCTTGCATGCATGAGTTAAATGATTGGTACTGAAACAGTTCTGACAAGTTTTCCTAGGGGCATTAGGCATATAAGCATAGTTGTTATCTTTGTTAATCCCTAACTTGCCATTTCTGTTCTGTTTCTTCTTAGTCACCTTCTTCTCTGATTCACTCTTTCCAGCTGAAACAAACTTAACAAACTTATTGGGTCTTATCCTATCAACTACTAACTCCTTGGCTTTTGACTTGACACTCTCACTCTTGGAGGATGCTTGTTGTTCACTGGATTATGCCTCATTCTCATCATTCAACATTTGCTTGATGAGTAAGGCAACCTCATAAATTTCAAATGTTGATACTTTAAAAATTGGGTTTTCAGCCTTTTTCAGAATGTGAGGCACTTCCTCATGAACAACTGTGTCATCTTCAATGACAGCATAGCCTTTTCTCTGTTTAAGAGAGTCATAGTCAAGTCCAATAGCAGCTTTGGGTTTAGCCTGAATTTTCTCACAGTAGGATTGCACTAGACCAGATGAGTTCTTAAATGTTTTCAGTTTGAATTCATTTTCAGCTAATTCATCCCTAAGAGCCTTTTCCACTTGACTAGCACATAGAACCTTATTCTGCAGATATTCAACTTCTTTCTTAAGGTTTTCTACTTGCATAGCAGTTAGCTCAAGTTCCTCATTCCTTTTGGTTAACATTTCATTTCTAGTAGACAATTTAGCAATCTCCTCATTAGCAGCAGTCATACTAGTATGAATATTAAACATCTCAACAGATAGTTGTTCAATCATGCATTTATACTCGGAAACAGACATATCTATAGTAGTGAGAGATGGTACCTGAGGGTCTAATGGAGATGTGTCATCCTTGGAATTGGCCATCAAGGCATAATTGCAGAATTCTTGTTCCTCTCCATCACTGTCAGAATCATCCCAACACTTCCCTTCAGCTATGTAGGCCTTACATTGTGTCTGCTTTTTCATAGGCTTCTTGCATTCACTGGCAAAATGCCCTAGGTCATTGCATCTATAGCACCTTACAGATGACCTATCCACATGGCTGGTTTTAAACTTATTCTTGTTTGGTTTCACAGGTGCCTTGCTCTTGTTGAATGAATGGTTTTGGGTTTTAGGTTTGAAGGGTTGATTCCTTTTGAATCTGATGTTTGGAAATTTTCTGGCCATGAAAGCATATGAAGTGTTTTCCATCCCATCTAGTTCTTCAAGAATGTAAAACTCTTCTTCCTCCTTTTCCTCAACAGGTTCACTTACTTCAGCTTCAGTTTCTTCATCATCATCTACTATCTCCTCTATCCTTAGCTGGCTTGTAGATGCTTCTAGGTCTTGAATAGATTTGTTGACAATCAAGGCACATGATGTGTTTACCATTCTGCCTTGGTTGGCCTGGATAGCCCTTTTCTGAAGCAACTCAAGCTCATGAGTTTTTAAAACTCCATAGAGCACATCATAAGTGATTTTGTTCAAATCTCTTTCTCTTAGAGAAATGACCCTTTGCTCTAGATGATTAGGTGAAGATAGCAGAAACTTCATGTTTAACTCCTTGGTGCTGTAAACCTTGCCATTCATCTGCAACTCAGTGACTAGCTTATGAAATCTTTCAAACATCTCAGTAATGCTTTCCTTGGGCTGTGCCATGAAAGCTTCATACTGTGTGACCAGTATCTATTTTTTGTTTTCCCTCACCTCATCAGTTCCTTCACATAACACCTCAATGTGATCCCACATTTCTTTGGCAGATGTGCATGATGCAATGTTTGCAAACATTGACATATCCATGGAATCAATAATAAGCAACATGAGGTGACTGTCAAGAGCAACCTTTTCCTTTTCTGATTCTGTCCATTTGGATGGTTCCTTGGCCTCATAAGATCTTGGAACAGTTGTGGTTCCAACAGTCTTTTCAGGTATGTCTTGTTGTGGAACAAAAGGACCATTCTTGAGAATCTTAGGATACAAAGGATGAGAGGCTTTGATGAACAACATCATCTTTATCTTCCAAAGGTTGTAATTCTCTTTGTCAAACTTAGGGACCTTCACCGTTCCTGTAGTCTTTGGTGTATTCGAACTCATGATCGTTTTTCTGTTTTTGAATAAACAGCCCGCTCTGATACCACTTGTTGAGTATTGAATACAGTAAAAGAATACAGAGGGGGGTGAATGGATTCTTGAACTTTTCTTGTTCGAGTCTATGTAGCAAGTAAGTGTTTGTGTGTGCAAGAGTGAAGGTGCGGATAAAGAACAACACAAGACACAATATCACTTTAATCTAATGTATTATTAGATAAAGGTTGCTACAATCTGTGAATACAAATGATAGTATTCTCAGCTTCGTCTTTCTCAAAGCGATATAGCTTACAGTGTATGAAAAACTTGACTCACAAAGTTAATTACTAAGGAAGTGAGGCTGTATCCTTATAGAACATGGATACAACCTACTTACTCCAAATAAGGTAGCTAAACAAATTACTTTCTAGTCTGTCTATCCTTTTTGAGTAAGTGTCCAAACGGTTACAGATTTGACTTTGCAAAGCCTGTTCAGATCCACTTCTTTAGCCCCTTGTTTCTTCTATATCTCTCCAAGCTTCCTTGTAGGCTTTCCAAAGCAAGTTACAGATTATGGTCCATAAAGTGCATTGGCTTGTTGCTGGTTTCTGACTTGTACAATTTCTTCAGTATTTTGTCTCCAAGAATGTATTCGAGAAGTGACTAAGTAAGTGATTCGAGAACTAGAATTGACTTGATCGATAACTCTGAGTTCTCGAACACTGTTATATTGACATGTCGAACCACTTCTCGAATAGCTCTTTTCCATCAGGATTCCTTGGGTTGTCGAATAGAACATTTGACTTATCGAATCCTCGAGATATCGAATAGCTTTCTGAGTCCTTGAGATATCGAATGGAACTTTGACTTGTTGACTCTTTGAGAACTCGAATACCACTTTGACTTGTTGACTTCTTGAGTTCTCGAATAGAGTAGTAGACATATCGAATCTCTGAGATATCGAATGAGATATCGAACAGTGTATTCAGAGATATCGAATAGTCTCTTGAGATATAGAATCCCTGACTTCTCGAATGCTGGACTTCTCGAATAGACAAATATACTTCTCGAATTGGTACTTAGGCAAATTCTTCATTTCTTCAAATCCCAACTTGTGATTATTTGACAGTCTTTATCTTCTTGCTTGAGGCATGAACCTTGGAACTTCTTTCAAGCATTATTCTTGACTATATAAGTACAGTTACACAACTAGGATTTGATGCCTACTATAAGTACAAAACAAATAGAAACTCTGCAACTAGAGGTTCCCTCAGTTAAGAGGTCATGTAAGTAATGCAAAGCATTACAAACAATTAGGCTTGTTATTATATGTATACAGGCATGCCTCTGTGGCTAACATTACATGTTACTTATCTTCTATCTATTTATTTGAGTATCAGTTATCTAATTATTAGAAATAGTTGGTATTCTAACAATTGATAATAAATTTGATTTAGCAAAAAAAAAAATTGATAATAAATTTGAATAATTAATACCAAGTATCGCATTTCGCTACGTTCTTTATCAATGTGAGTCGTTGTGTTTTAGAATGATGTCGCTGCCCGCTAACGGGATACGGATGTACAATTCCTTGGCGCATTCCGCGCCCAAATGATTTTGAAAGCCAGTGGCCACCTACCAAGGACTCGCAGACAGGAGACCGAGACCCCCCGACGCTTGCCCAAATTGTTGACGTGTTAGCGGGTCATTCTGATGTTGCAGGATTCGACAATGATCCTTCCGCAGGTTCACCTACGGAAACCTTGTTACGACTTCTCCTTCCTCTAAATGATAAGGTTTAGTGGACTTTTTTCGACGTCGCGAGCAGCAAACCGCCTACGTTGCCACAATCCGAATACTTCACCGGACCATTCAATCGGTAGGAGCGACGGGCGGTGTGTACAAAGGGCAGGGTCAAAAGAAATCCGTGCATCGCACGGGTTATAAGCTATTATTGTAAATTAGTGGATAATCCATACCTCACGTTTAGTATCCATATTCAGGTTTAGATAAAATCAATAACTTTAATTTGTCCCGTTGGATAATCCATTTTAAACTGCGGTATCCATATTTATGTTTAAATAAGATCCAAATCCATAATTTGTCCCATCTTTATAATTGTGTGACATACAATATTTAGGGTAAATTTTCATTAATATGGCATACAACATTTATGGCAAGCTGATTTATAAATTTGAATTAATTTGTATGGTAAGTTCATTAAAGGAAAATTATGATATAACAAATACAATTAAATACTTAATTGGATGTAAGAAGAATTAAATCAACATTACCATATTATTAAGTTTAAAAGACAAGTAACTTGTTTAATTATAATTTAGCTCAACTATTATTTGTTTAATTTGTTTAATTACAAGTATTTTAAAAATTATTGCTATTGTCCTCCATCTTTTTACAGTCCTTCCTTAACTTTAAGGATATATTGTAATTTAAACTCGATGGATCATCCATATATATCTTAAAACAGATCTACCCGAAACATCCAATATAATCACAATACTGAATTGAGTAATAAAATTGGGTTAAACCCAAATTATTACATTGTTGATTAACCTTCAGACATAGAACATTGATATGTTATCCCGTTGATTTCGTTTTTTGATAGCTGATCTACAACAACATGTCAAACTAAGGCGTAAAAGATGTTATTAGTAATTAGTGATGGTTGGGTTGACGGCTCAAATTAAGGAATTTAGAGATATATGCGAGCACACACATCTATATAAACATGCTAAGATTATTACATGTCAAGCAACCAAAGTAAGGTGATCAAGCTATCTATCTTACTTTCAAGTTCTTAACTTCTCTTTTCCATTGATTGTAAACTTAATTATAAACGGATATACACAAACAAACAAACAAACAAACACACACACACACATACATAATATGTTCACAATGTTTAATATTTGTTCTTTTAATGTCATTGGTGCCGTCGAAAAATATGAAAAGCTGGAAACAATCCCCACCAAAATTGGATAAAGGGTGATTGTTCGGTTCAGAATTTCAAATGGAAGGTAACAGACAAATTGTCACTTTCTCTATTTCATACTCTTTATAGACTGAAAATCTTAAGAGTGGTTTAAGCAGATCTTTATTCCTATATTTAGTAGTTCTATATTAATATGTTGCTTTAAAGATAGGTTGTAATTAAAATATAATTAAATTTTATGCCCTGTATTTATGTAGATTTCTCTAATTTTTTTGTCTAATACATTCAACTTTCTGCAATATTGCTACATAGCATAAATAGTGTTTGTATATAATAAATTTAAGACATATAACACGCTGTCATCCCATTAAATTAATTAATTATCCAGGATCTCCCGTAAGGTCACTGTTTGGGGCAAATTGGTTGAAACAATTGAAAAAGAATACCAACGTAAACGTGATTTGGAACGACCAATTATTGCAATTATTGCGAGTGTAAAGTTGGAAATTTATAAAAGTGAGTTGAATTTTTTGATTGTGCACTTTTTGCTTAATTTACCAAAGTCTTATTGTAAATGTGGACTGACATTATTATCAAAAATTATAGAATCTCTCCAGATAAATACCTTACCGTCTTCGAGAATCTACTCCAACTTGGACATCTATGCGGTAAATGAAATGAGCAAAAAGTAATTATTATTAATGTTTATATTTTTTCCAAACTAATTGTGTGTATGTACAACATTTTCAATTTAGTTAATACATTATACTAAAATTGACAGTGAACAAATTTATAGGTTGAAAAAATTAGGATATAAAAGTGGTGAAAATGATATTTCGACTGACAAAGTGTCTATAAAGTACGAATCATCGAAACTATGACTTTAAAGGAATTGAGTGAAAAAACTTCCACGGAATATGCGTAGGTATTATAGCAATTTCTTTTTAATTAATTACCTAGATACTCAAGTTTATTAAAAAAGAGTGTATGTTTTTTTGGGTAGATGAATGTCTTGTGTAAAGTCAAAATCAGCAAAGTGCACGGAACTGATAGTTGGTGATTTATTAGGTGTTTCTTTTGTCAACATGAGGTATACAATTGGGATGAATGGTTTAAGTGTTTTAAGTGTCGTAGGAATATATATGCCAAGTAGTGAGACAAGGTATGTTTTTAAATTTATTTATTATTTATTATATATCTAATACACCAACAAGGGGTTTCCCTGAGCAAATTAATTAATAGGCTCGGTCTCTCCGAACCTCACTCCAAACCTAACTCTAAATATTTGTAAAAATAATGTTATTCAAATGGTTTGAACCCATGACCTTGCATAACTAATGCAACACCATAACCAGTTGAGCTATGTGAGCATTTGAGTTAATATTAAAAATCATTAGCAACATACATAAATATTTGTATAATGTATAATCCCAATAATTATAAATATACATATACATACATACATACATACATACATAATTATACATGCATACGTACATACACACATACATACATACTTACATTCATACATACATATATACATACATAATTATACATGCATACGTACATACATACATACATTTATGTTATAAAATCTATTAATATTTCATTATTTGTAATCTATTAATTGTTGTATAATTAATATGCATATTTATACATACATACACATGTACAAACATAAATACATACATACATAAATTTCTGTGAATATATAATAATATACTATACATACATACTATATAACATACATACATATATTTATGTTGTATAATCTATTAATATTTCATTATTTGTAATCTATTAATTGTTTATAATTAATATGCATATTTAAACATACATACACATGTACAAACATAAATACATACATATATAAATTTCTGTGGATATATAATAATATACTATAATATTATATACATACATACATACATACTATATAGCATACATACATACATTCATACATACATACATACATACATTTATGTTGTATAATCTATTAATATTTCATTATTTGTAATCTATTAATTGTTTATAATTAATATGCATATTTATACATACATACACATGTACAAACATAAATACATACATATATAAATTTCTGTGGATATATAATAATATACTACAATATTATATACATACATACATACATACTATATAGCATACATACATTCATACATACATACATACATTTATGTTGTATAATCTATTAATATTTCATTATTTGTAATCTATTAATTATTGTATAATTAATATGCATATTTATACATACATACATATGTACAAACATAAATACATACATATATAAATTTTTGTGAATATGTAATAATGTACTATAATATTCACTAACATATACCATATCTTATTAATCATTTTAGATCTACTGTAATTATTAACGAATTAAATATTATAAAAAATATCACAATACAAAAAAAGAACCTTCATGCGTATATAATTATATATAATACAAACTTGTATTAACATTAACTATCGTAAAACTCATCAATCACATCTTTAATACGTAAACGCACAAAATAATATAACAAAAACACACACACACACACACACACATATCTAATAAAGCAAATGGGGGGTTCCATGAGCAAATTTATTCATATAAAAAGTTATATTTACCTCTACTAATTATATCTATGTTATATTTCCGGAGGCTATTTAGGTATTGTAACACTAACATATTTATTACATAATAATAACTGATATAAACTAATATGCATTTTTTATTATGTAATTAATACTTGTATGTATCTCTGTATCCATCCATGTTAACTCTATATATTTATATTTCGAAGTACGGTTTTGATATTAACATTAAACAATTTATTACATATCGTTCAAGTTTGCTTTAACAAAACATAGCGTAAAATATAAACAGATTTAATTTAACCAGAATTATCATTTGCATTTCACGATCGGGTATTGCATAAATTCTATTTCCTCACAACAATTGCTGCGAAGATATTGATCACGAATAATTCATAAATATTTGTAATCTAGAGCATGCCCATGCCTTGCACGGGCTACAAAGCTAGTTTTAACTAATTCATAAACTCTTATTAATAAAAAGGTAAGAACATATAAAAATTCTCTTGGTTGTTTTCAAATAGATACAAGATTAAGATAGTTGCTGAGGATTCTACACAAGCTGTTGATGTTATTCTTCATGATCGTGATGTTAAACGTTTGATTGGAAAAACTGTATCCACTATGATAGATGAGCTTAGGGAGGTATAAAAACTTATCATTTAATGATTCATGATTAGAAAATTTATTTTGCTAGGATATTATTCTTTGAACTTTTTTATATTTATATATACACTATAATTCATTTTCAAGCTACATCAAACATTTTCAACATTTTCATTCTCAGTTGATAATATATATTGCTGGCAAAGACTTACTTTGAACGTTATGATAAGCAAAGAAAATGTGTTATTTAGTAGTAGATTGTATGATGCCAGTGATGGTTATCTTATTAAAGAGTCCAAGTCAATGTATTCTGACTTGATTCAGGAAATTCCAAATTACACCATATACAGTTTTACAGATGTGAGTTGATTTTTTTAAATTGAAATTTGTTTCATTCCATACTCCTGCTAAGTTTTATAAATGCAACCGTTCCAATTTTTTTCCTCAAAAAATTGATTCAACTATTAAATTTATTTCAAAATGGTGAGTTGTCTATCGGGGACACTACTCTAAGGTTTCGCTACATCGTGTAACAAGAAAATTATACGGTAATATATTATTCTCTGAATTTTTACATTTTTAATTAATTTATTTTTTCATGCATTGAATGATTAACTGTACATTACTATTTACACCATTGTTTGGTTCTTCAGGTTTGAAAGGCGGATTACCTTCCTTCCTGAACCCATGGTCTAACCATTGTTTGGTTCTTCAGGTTTGAAACGGCGGACTACCTTCCTTCCTGAACCCACGGTCTAACCATTGGTTGGTTCTTCAGGTTTGAAACGTCGGATTAACTTCCTCCCATCTTTACATTCCTTCCTTCCTGAACCCACGGTCTTTACAACTACCGAAGAATCATAGTTAATAACAAAATATCACATCATTCTTTAATCAATTTACAATCCTAACAGTTATCAAAACCAGCACACCTAAAGTTTGGCAATCTCAAAACCATAGTCAATCTGTTAAGAGATTCATCACAAGTAGGAGAAAACACTGTCAACTCTTTCCTCAAAATCTCTATTGCCTTCGCATAATCAAGCCTGAACCAAATTTAGAAACAATAAGTAATATCCATTACAACAAAAATACATTCATGATTCAAATCATGTAGTATAATTTACTTATCCAGAGTTTAGAGATATTTCTGTTTTCTTAACTCAAAGAACATTTCCAATGAGTAAACATTGTCATCATGCTTGCTAAACATAGAGAGATATTTTTCAACGTTGTCCCATTCTCCATTTGTGACAACATCTTCAAAATAATTCATATTAAACTAAAAACCTGAGTCTCCCTCCAACCTTTAAAACCATGGGAAAATCAATCAATACAAATCAATCAAAAAAACATAATCGGCACCGAAACAAACGATTCTGAAATTAAAAAAATACATAAAATCTTACCAACGAGTAGCGTTCGTATATTTCTTCTCTTGTAAGATTTGATGAATGAGATACATATTTTCTATACCTTTATCGGAGGTAGACATGTTTACCTTTATTCGAAACACATAACAACAAATCAATTGAAGAACTATGAGATTATAAACATCAACATAGCATCCCAAAGCAATGAAAACTATCCAAACCAATTTGTTCTCAAGAAAGCAAATATATGTGCAAACTAAACAAATAAAGAAATCCAAGTGCTCTAATTCTAGTGTGTAAACTAAACTAAATTCATGAATTTCTAAAGTTTTCCCACTTTACAACTTGCAAGATGCTGGAAAACATTCTAAGGTCTTTGTTTCTTGTTGACATTTTTTTCTTTGTAAACAGGAGATGTCCTACAAGTATTTTTCAAATGATTTCCCAAAGCACTTGACACATTTTTCTTAACATGACACTCGTGCGAGGCACGGGGGTTATTTTATAGCAATAAATATAGATTTATTTAATAATGTCGTGTATAATATATTTTTTGATTTTCGTCACTTTTTTTTCCATTCATAACATGCGTTGTTATAATGTTCTCACTTCAATCACTATTCAGTGCATAATTTGATTATGCAAATTCAGATGACCAATAAAAATAGAATATAGTATAGTTCTTATTGTGTTATACATGCTGAACACATGTGAAGTGATTATGAAATATTGCTAAATTCAAATGATTTTTTCATCATATATGAAAACTATTTAGGAATTTAGGATTGCGAGCAAGTGTTACTTTCATAATGGTAATATATTTATAAATTACTTGTAAATTTTTAATTTAATTTTATTTATAAGACAATACATATTATTTATTCATTCAATGAATACAAGCGATGGAGAAATATTTAAACAAAAAGGTAAGATTTGTTAATAAATAAGGATAATTGGTATATGTTTTTGGAAAATTTATTTTGAAATAACACTGTATCATTTTCATTGTAAATATTTATTGCAAGTGATTTTTGAAAATATTTTATGAACATTTGTTAAATTCTAATTCTTATATATTCAAATGTGACTATATCAAAAACTTCTATTAAAAATAAGATTATAGATCCTTTTGATTTATGTTTGAGTTGAGGTTTCGTAATTTTTTTGTCTCATTCGCATCTCAACCTTTCATCACGGGAAGCCTTCTTAATGTTATAAATGTTCATCTACTGTGTATTTCATTTATTCGTGACTTTTATCACCACTCATTACTAATTTTATATACGTGATATTTTGAATGATCCTCATAATTGTATGACAATGGCTAGCGCTAAATATTTCTTCCGCAAATTTAATTTTTTTTCAATTCAATTAAGTTTGAAAAAATCTTTTACAATTTTTAAATTTTTGATAAATCTCTACTATAAATTTTATATAATTATTTCCAATAAACTATATATTAATTTATTCCTAAAAACATAAAACTAACTATATTAAAGTGAGTAAATGTATGGAGTTCAAAGTTTTGGTCACAAATGTTTAAATAGAATATCTTAATTAATTATGAATATATAACTTATATATTTTCAATGAGGGTGATATCTAAAATCATCAGATATCTATGCTTTTACCAAGTTCTATTAGTTCGTGAATTTTTTTAATTTATAAGAAAAAATTAATTTATTTTTTCTAAATTTGCAAAACATAATAAATTATGATCGAGTAATTATCTCATTGTGAACTCGTCATCATTAAAGATGTCACAAGTTTTTATTTTAAACTATAATATTATCTAAATTTATTTTATGAAGGAGTAGAATATGAAAAACAATATGTAAAATCAATCTTATGACAACCAGGTCAAAAATTGGAATTTTTTTAAACATTAGTCAACTCCCAAACATAACAATGCATCACATGTTAGTCCAAAAGAGCTAACAGTTTTGATATACTTTAGTTATTGACTTACTCTTATATTTAATTTTTATTTATTAAAAATATATTATGCATTTCCTACATTTTCTTTATATAAACCTAAATAGTGTCCCGCTCATGCGGCCCACGGATATTTATGATTGAAAACACGTATGGATGAGTGGTTTGGTTGTGTTACGGAGTTATCATTATATAGTAAATTTTGGTTATTATTATTATTATTATTATTATTAAAATTTTAAAATGTATAACCAAACTGTATATTATATATCATTAATTTATATTTTGATATAATATAATATATTATAGTCCGAATTAATAAATGTAAAAATAAACTCAGGGTGAAAATAGTTGATATGTCACAATACCATCTAATTTTTTCACTCAAGCAACACACACATATATTGTGTATAATTTAATTCACATGTGTGTTAGTGGTCTAGTGTTAAAACAATGTGTAAGTTAACTTGGAGACTCAAGTTCAACTCCTTCCAACAACAATTTATAAAGGGCAAATCAATCATTTCAGATGAAATAAAATGTCTCATGAATTATAGCATTGGGCTATCATATATATAATAGATATATTTGGTGAAAGAAGATTAACTTAGATATTTTTTTCGTCGGGATTTTAGCTATGTTTTTTTAATCAAACATTTTGTACTAATTTTTGTATGTGTAATGTTTTTTTCAAGTCAACTAACTAGAGTTTATATTTGTTAAATTTGAGTTAAAATTTTCATAATATAATAAGTTTGTTGGGGTTACGTGTGAGAAAAAAATCATAGGTTAATTTGAAAAAACATTATAAGTTGATTATCTTTTTTGGCTAATCTCTTTTTTAAATAAAAAGCTAAGTGAAATGTGAAGCATATAGTCTTGGAAAAAATAAATAAATGTCCAATATATATATATATATATATATATATATATATATATAGTTGCACTCCATAACAAACACCTTATATAACAAACAATAAAGAACACCTTAGATCTAATAGATCCAATGCCCTGGCGGGGCCACCCAATACAAAAAGTTCTTATTTTTTTACCCTCTATCCATCCATCATCTCAAAAAAAAAAATTTAAAAAAGTTACTGTTCATGATGATGACGTCATCAGTGACGTCATCATGAACAGTAAAATTTTTAAAAAAAATTTTTTGCTGGCTTGATAGAGGGTAAAAAAATAACAACTTTTTGTATTGGGTGCCCCTGGTGGGGCCAAAGGATCTAATAGATCTAAGGTGTTCTTTATTGTTTGTTATATAAGAGTGTTCTGTATGGAGCAAAGGCCTATATATATATATATTCTTGAAAAGAACGTGCAACATATTTGTTAGTCACAGAGGCATGCCTGTATACATCTAATAACAAGCCTAATTGTTTGTAATGCTTTGCATTACTTACATGACCTCTTAACTGAGGGAACCTCTAGTTGTAGAGTTTCTATTTGTTTTGTACTTGTAATAGGCATCAAATCCTAGTTGTGTAACTGTAGTTATAAAGTCAAGAATAATGCTTGAAAGAAGTTCCAAGGTTCATGCCTCAAGCAAGAAGATAAAGACTGTCAAATAATCAAAGTTGGGATTTGAAGAAATGAAGAATTTGCCTAAGTACCAATTCGAGAAGTACATTTGTCTATTCGAGAAGTCTAGCGTTCGAGAAGTCAGAGATTCGATATCTGAGAAGACACTGTTCGATATCTGTGAATGAACTATTCGATATCTCAGAGATTTGACATGGCTAATACTCTATTCGAGAACTCAAGAAGTCAACAAGTCAAAGTGGTATTCGAGTTCTCAAATAGTCAACAAGTCAAAGTTCAATTCGATATCTCAAGGACTCAGAAAGCTATTTGACATCTCAGGGATTCGACAAGTCAAGTGTTCTATTCGACAACTCAAGGAACCCTGGAGAAAAGTGTTATTCGAGAAGTGATTCGATATGTCAATCATACAGTATTTGAGAACTCAGAGTTATCTAATCCTAGTTCTCGAATCAATCACTTAGCCACTTCTCGAATACATTCTTGGAGACAAAATACTGGAGAAATTGTACAAGTCAGAAACCTGCAACAAGCCAATGCACTTTATGGACCACAATCTGTAACGTACTCTGGAAAGCCTACAAGGAAGCTTGGAGAGATGTAGAAGAGACAAATAGTTAAAGAAGTGGATCTGAACAGAGCTTTGCAAAGTCAAATCTGTAGCCGTTTGGATGTTTACTCAAAAAGGATAGACATACAAGAAAGTAATTTATCATGTAACCTTATTTGTAGTAAGTGGGTTGCATTCATGTTCTATAAGAATACAATCTCACTTCTTTAGTTAGTTAAGTTTTTCATACACGTTGTAAGAGCACATCTCTCTGAGAAAAACGAAGCTGAGAATACTACCATTTGTATTCACAGATTGTAGCAAATCTTTATCTTATAAAATATTAGATTAAAGTGATATCGTGTCTTATGTTGTTTATAATCCGCACTAGTAAATCTATACACACAAACACATATTGTGCTACAAAGATTCAAGAACAAGAAAAAGTTCAAGAATCCATTCACCCCCCTCTATATTCTTTTACTGTATTCAATACTCAACAATATTACATGATATATAGAAAATTTCTTGATAGAGTAAAACGTTAAAACATATTCAAAAATTGTTTCAAAAACTTTTTCAAATGTCACATGTCTCATTTTAATTGGTTGTAAAAATGATAAAGAACTAACTTATTACTCGTGCAATATATGGGTTTCTTTTGATATATTATTATAAAAAATTATGTTATAATTGTTTTGAATGGATGTCCTACATAATTCTAGAACATACTCTTGATCTTTCAAGTTCTCTTAACTATGGCTTTTGATCTTTCATTTTCTTGTAACTATGGTCTCTTGACCTTTCAAGAACTTTGTAACCTCCATATAATTCACCTATAAATAGGTCACAAGGTTGAGTTTGTAGACACACTTGAATGAAATAAAAATTCTCCTATTTATCTTTTCTTTCTCTTCTCTATATATTTATTAGTTATTATAATATATATATCTAACACGTTATCAGCACGACTAGCTCTTTCGCTCCGTTAATATGATGATGGATTATATTCAAGAGGTTCAAGGTGATCAATCTAAAACTTTAGAGAATTGTTCATCACATTCCATGATTATAAGGTACACATCTTTATCATCATCTTCAGTATTTTTCTAAATCCATATGTTTTGAGTTATGTTAGTTGATATTTCTCGTAAAGGTCATATTATATTGTTTAAAATCAAAATAAACAATTTTAGATTTTCTAGAAAGATCTTCTAATTACCTACAGTTTTAATCCTTAAACATGTTTCAAACTCCTCTCTTTAATATGTCAAATTTTGTAATGTATAAATTATGGATTAATTGGCTATTTCATCATTGAATCGAGAACCAACTTGCAGGTAGGTCATTGAACTGAAAAAACTTGCAATCAACTAGTTGAACTATTTAAAACTTTCATTTGAGTTATCACCATCAACAAACGTTAAAAACATAACGGAAAGCTTATATGGAAAATGACATGTCTAACCCAATTATGACACCCATTTCAAATTTGATCCACCCACCCACCTATAGCAACCATTCTAAATTACTATGATATTCTTATACACATGTGAATAAAATAAAATCGGGAAGTACCAAATTCTTTTGATAGGATTGGATGACAATTAACCCACTGGCCCGGAGGACCACGGTGGCGGAGCAGCTCCGACAACTGTGGCAAGCCAAGTCACGGGTATGGATCTATCAATCAAACCATAACGCTGTTGCTACATATATGATATGAATTCTGAACGATTGATATGAAGCATAAAGTTATTGTCGATGGAATCTTTGGGCCGACCAAACAATTCAGTGATGATTATGAAGATAATGGATAGATGGAATTAGCACAAGCACCAATGACGATAATTCAGCCTTTTGCTTCGAAATTTGATTCCTTGCAACAGCAAAGTAGTAATTATAGTGTGATTTCTTCTAATATTTCGATGTCTGAAGACTATCATCAACACCAAGCTACGTGTACTGGAATCTTCGGCTTTTCTAATGGGTTGGACAGATCGCAACTAATAGAGCAGCATATCCGGAGAGATAAAGTTAGAATTCAAGGTCTCGAGGCACCGTCTATGCTAGTGACAATGGAACAAGATTCCATCGGAAATAATTTTGAAATTGCGGGTATGAAGCATAAAGTTATGAACAATTGATTTAATTTTATCATTACATTTATTATATGTAATTTAGTGTTAGCAAATCAATAAGTAGTAGAATTGGATATGAAGATTTTGGTGGTGGATTTTTCTGAAAAATTGATGAGGCTATAGCCAAGAACTGATAGAGGAAAGGTACAGGATGGTTGGGTGTGTTTGTTCATGTGGGTCAATTTTTTATTTATTGGATCCACATTAGGTGTTTGTTGAGTTGGAACTGATCTGGCAATATTTTTCTTAGTTGTATACTGATTTGGAGCTGATTAAACGATGTTTAACAGTTCTCCGTTAAAAGCCAAACAGATTTAACGGTAGTGATTTTTTTTTTAAGTTTAATGATTTGATTGCAAGGTTATTTAGGTTTAGTTACTTGGATGAAAGTTTTTTCAGTTCAATGACTCACTTGCAAGTTGGGCGTCACTTCAATGGTGAAATTGCCATTTAACCCTATAAATTATTGGTGTGACTTTGGTATTAGTACATCTATACTTTGAAAAATCATATTAAATTCATTTTATATCGGAATCAATATATTTTAGATATTTCAGAAATGTTCTCTTGATTTTCTACAACTTTGATTGTTTAGCATATTTGAGATTTTACATATATATTTGTGAAATTCTATCATATATGTATAAGTCGCTGGAATGATTCAAGTAATATGACACTACGACTTTATAAGATCTTAGAAAATTGAAATTACATCGAAAAATTATGTGCAATATCAATTCGGAAATATCTTCTCGAGACCTTTAAATTCTGATCAAAATTTATTGTGTTAGGTCCGGAATAACGTAGAAGGGGGGTTGAATACGTTATTTAAAAATATTTCGATTTTTGATGTGAATATGAAATCAAAAATACTAAATCGAAATAACACAACTGTGTGAGAAATATCTTTAAATAGAGAAAACCCGGAGGTTTGTTACACAATCTAATCCTATGGATCAGCTACAAAATCAAACACTCCTAGGATAGTTTAGGCACGAGGACCTTCTACCCGACACTTCCTGAAAGCGGGCTAAGCCGGCTTTCCTTCTAGATGGACTGTCTAGCAGCTTACACAGAGATGGTATAAGAGAGAGATTAGAAAGTTGTGTGTTGAGGTGTGTTTGAAATGAAATACAACAGGCCTATTTATAGACTTTAGAAAGTTACTATGCAGCTAAATTAACGTAACTGCTGACGTTTATTCTGAGCTGCATGCTGCATGTTTTTCAATCCAGCCGAATTCTTCATTTCAAAACACTTGATTTTGATTTTGACTGGGCCCCACATGTTATTTACTTATATGCTTTTACTTTGTAAAATGAATAGTAATTTTAGTTACTATTCACATGAATAGTAATTTCAGTTACTATTCACATGAATAGTATTTTCGTATAATATTCACATGAATAGTAGTTTCGGATACTATTTATATGAATAGTAATTTCGGATACTATTCACATGAATAGTATTTTTTGATACTATTCATTTTCCTCTTAGTTTGACATCCTTAAATATTCAGCTTCCAACTAACTAGAGGATATCAACACTGCTCTAAACTCAATCATATCTCTTAACAGTTTTTCTGAGTTAGATACTTTGATTCCTTTGTGAAGTGTTGACGCCTAGTGCAACTGGTCTGGTTCACAAACGACTAACATTCACTCATGGTCTTCGTATCATGTCTTTAAGACCACTGTAATCTTTTGGCCCTTCAACTGAATCATCTGTATATCTTATTCTGTCACTGAGGCTTGATCATGTTAATGAACTTCTTTCAGCGACTTGATCCTTGTTGATGCCTGTTCTTCAACTTTCACGATCCCTGTATAGAGTTAATATTATTTATCTTTTATCCTAGTTGAGTTATATATGTCCTCTATTACATATTACATTACATTATGCTTTACAATCTCCCCCTATTTGATTGTTAGGGTTTGACAAGCAAATTCCTAGAGGATAACTCAACTGATAAATAAAACAAAAATGAAATACAAAGATAAATAATATTAGAGTACATTCTGGATCATATATACATTTTCCAGATTTCCAAGTACAAGATAATTATTCCTCTAGACTGAACATATCTTCAAGTTTACCTTTGCTTTCTTTCCACATAGCACGAATATTCCAATTAGCTTTTCCTTTCCCAAAATAAAGTTAATTCTGTGTCAACAACCTTTTCCTTGCCCTTATTACGCCTAATAGCTTCTTGATCATCCACCTTCTCCCCCTCAGTTGGGTTATCCTCCAGACTAGTAGGATGTGGAGTTGGTAAATTAGACGAAGCTGTCTTCCCCAAGGAATGAATTGCATGACTAAACTGGGATGCCATGGAACTTAATTGAACCTGGAATGCATCATGTTGAATAAGTTGCAAATTTTTGATTTCTGCAATGGACTTACAGATATTTTGCAACTCTTTCTCCATTGTTTGGACCCGTGTAAGGAGTCTGCTATATTCCTTTCTGGTTACAGGTGCATGTGGTTGAGTAAGTTGCTCACTCGTATGTTCTGCGGGTGTTTCACTCAACACTCTATATTCACTCGGTTTAGTGGTTTGGGTTACACTTACATGTTCTGTTGGTGTTTCCCTCAACTTTCCTCTAGAGCTTCCACCGATATGTGTACCTGCAAATGAAATCATCCTAGCCCCTTTTTCAGAGGTCACGGATGGTGCAATGAAAGTTCGTGAGCTTCCGTCCTCGCGTGAAGCAAGTTGCCGACCACTGGTAAAAAGTGGTAAATCTCGAAAGAGATCCAGAGATTTTCCCTCTGGGAGGTTAAACTTGAATCGATTAAATGGCACAAAACCCAAGTTTCCCTCGTACGTCTGTGAAGACACTTGGTTTATAAAAGAACCACCCACTAATGGATCTTTCCGTAAAATGGAAGATTCACCAGCAGTTATTGAGGTAGGTAATTCCACCTCGGATGCCTGTGAAGGCATTTGATCTTTAGAAAGATCATCAACCACTCGTATGTTCCGTGAAATGGAACTCAAGATAGTTGCTCCCGTCAATTCAATCTCATTTACATTTGCATTCATTGGATAAGAAAGAATTGTTTCACTAACAGTTGCCGTTACCTCAGGTTTATTGGGTTTACTCCGTTTAGAATGAGGTAGAGCAACTGATGTAACTAACTCCTTATGTGGTGCTGCTGAGGCGCTATCTCCCTCAATAATGTGAATAACTGGTCGTTTAAGTAACAATTGAGGTGTAGGAGTTTGTTGTGTTTGTGTTTGCATTTGTAGAATGGGCTCTTCGACCTGTGTTAGAGTCGGTGGGATTTCCTGCTCTTGGTCGGGTAAGATGGCCACTGGGGGCTGTAGAAACTGTATTTCCTGTGACACAATAGGGAATACAGAGGTTGGAATAGCAGGGATTGAAATATTACCTTGTCGTATACCTGCTCTCACTGGTCGTGGTAACAACGGAAGTGGGACAGTCTTTAGATATTCAGTTAGGACTGTAGGCACATCCGTATATTTCTTTTTGCTTATGTAATTAATTACATTCGTCTTCATGGAAGAACATTCCACCTTTTGACCATTTTCCAAGCGTACCCTGTCTTCATCATTCAAAAAATCATTCAATATTAACTATAGAAACCTTGGATATAGACATTTGACATTTTGAGTCCGAACATCTCTTGTTCCCAAGCATTTCATTTTTAAAATGATTTGACCAAGCACTATTTTTCCAAAATTAATCCTCAAATTATTGGCGACCGCATACCCTATTATTTGAATAAATTCAGGTATTTGATCTTGATTTGTCCTATCTGAGGAAAAAACATGGTTAAGAGTGTGAAAGAAAAAATTCCAATACTGGGTTAGAAACGTTCTAGATAGATTACCAGTATTGAAATTGCCATCTTGGTACCTTATAAAGCGAAAGAACATTTCAATCTGTTCGGGTGTAGGATCAGAAACGAGATTTTCCATAGGAAAATGAAGAATTTGATTAACATCTCGTTCAGTGACCCTAATTGACCTACCAAATAGCCGATATGTGAATGCACACCCGTCCTGTCCAGAAGTGTTAACCGCACTGAAATATAGTTCACGTAATGCATCATGGTTAAGCTGCACCTGTGTAACTAAAGCATAGCGAATTAATGAATGTTCATTCAGAAATTGTGTCCAAGCCCGAAATTGCTCATCCTGAATGGTTTCGATTTGCTGAATGGAAATAGGATTAACTTTAGCAATTAAAAAGTTTCCCTGCAATGCCATTTTCAAAACTTTGAGGAAATTCAAAAACAAGGGTTAGTGCGTAAAACAAGAATATGAAATCCGCTCTAAAAACCACCAGCTAGATTGTGAGATCTTTCCGATCAAAGCTTGAAATATTCAGCAATTGTGTGTGTATGCTTTGTATATCTGAAAAATGATGATGTTAAACACAAACGAAAACTCATCATTTATTAAGGTTTCAAGTATTAGTGGGTTAGGTGTAATAGTGACAGGTTATGTTTGAAAAATAACACCGCTCAATAATTTCTCACCTAACTACCTAATTAGCCGAAAAAACATCTTATCACCGAAACCTGTCGGTCGAAAAAAACATCTTATCGCTGAAACCTATCAGCCTATACACATACACATATTTAATACTTCTAATTATTATGGATTTAAAAATAATCACACAGTAAATCAAGAATTAATCCACAATAATCAGATAAACTCACAATTAAATTGACATAAATTTAACAAAATATCATTAATTGATATATGTCAATAAAATATTTATTTAATTATGCTACAATTAACACAATTATTTACTAAATAATTACCATAAAATATAGCATTTATAAGCATGGCAATTAATATAGAGATAACTATAATATGAGGACTGGATGCAAATAAATTCACAAGTTCTAAACATATGGACATTTAAAGTACATGTGAACTTATAACAAATTGCAGTTATTGATTATCCAAAATTAATTAGACAGATTTAACATCCCAAGTTCACCAACTAACCTGGAGAAAGTGGATTCATCCAGTGGTTTAGTAAAGATGTCTGCAATTTGTTCATCTGTGGGAACAAAATATAATACCACAGTTCCATTCATGACATGCTCTCGTAAGAAATGATACCTGATATCAATGTGTTTAGTCCTGGTGTGTTGAACTGGATTGCTGGCAATGGCAATGGCACTCGTGTTGTCGCATAGAATTGGAATTATGTCCAACATGAGTCCATAGTCCTGAAGTTGATTCCTCAGCCACAGGATCTGAGCACAACAACTACCTGCCGCAATGTATTCTGCTTCGGCTGTTGAGGTAGATACTGAGTGTTGCTTCTTGCTGTACCAAGATACCAACCTTCTTCCTAGAAACTGACAGCTTCCAGAAGTACTTTTCCGATCAATCTTACAACCTGCGAAGTAAGAATCTGTATAGCCAATTAGGTCAAAACCTGTTCCTTTAGGGTACCAAATCCCAAGATTGGGGGTTCCCTTAAGGTATCTGAAAATACGTTTAACAGCTATAAGATGTGACTCTTTAGGGTTAGCCTGGAATCTAGCACATAGACAAGTTGCGAACATAATATCTGGTCTACTAGCAGTTAAGTACAAGAGAGAGCCGATCATACCTCGATACTTCGTGATGTTAACTGACTTACCAGATTTGTCTTCATCAAGCTTGACAGCAGTTGGCATCGGGGTCTTGGCAGTAGCTGCTTCTTCCATCCCATACTTCTTCAGAAGATCCTTTATGTATTTTGATTGGCAGATGAAAATACCATCAGGCTTCTGAACAACTTGAAGTCCAAGGAAGAAGGACAACTCACCCATCATGCTCATCTCGTACCTACTCTACATTAGCTTAGCAAATCTCTTGCATAGCAAATCATTAGTAGAACCAAATATTATATCATCCACATATACTTGCACTAGAATTATATCATTTTTATGCTTTTTATGAAAGAGAGTTTTGTCGATGATACCTCTTGTAAAACCATTTTCAAGTAAGAACTTGGAGAGAGTATCATACCATGTTCGAGGGGCTTGCTTGAGACCATAAAGAGCTTTGAAGAGAAAGTACACAAAACCTTCAAATTCCTTGTCTTCGAACCCAGGGGGTTGTTCAACATAGACTTCTTCTTCTAGATCTCCGTTCAAAAATGCAATCTTCATATCCATCTGAAAAACCTTAAAGTTGGAGTGTGCAGTAAATGCTAAGAACATCCTGATTGCTTCAAGCCTTGCAACTGGAGCATAGGTTTCATCATAATCAATTCCCTCTTCTTGAGAGTAACCCTTTGCTACCAATCGAGCCTTGTTCCTCGTAACAATACCATTTTCATCCAGTTTATTTCTAAACACCCATCTAGTGCCAATTACAGATTTATCTTTTGGTCTTGGCACCAGCTTCCATACTTTCTGCCTTTCGAACTGATTGAGTTCTTCCTGCATTGCAGTTACCCAATCTGGATCATCAAGAGCTTCTGTAACCTTTTTAGGTTCAATTTGAGATAAAAATCCTGCGAAATTGCATTCATTCTGTGTTGCTCTTCTAGTCTGTACACCCGTGTCTGGTTCACCAATGATCTGTTCAAAGGGATGTGCTCTACTCCATACCCTTTGTCTCGGCAAATTTGATCTTGATGATTCCCCAAGTTCATAATTGTGTTGAGTGTGATGACTAGTAGATCCAAAAGCATTGTTTGCTCCCCCTGAGCTGTTGCTTTCAAAGTTTGATGAATCAGAGTTTAATGAATCAGCAGATGCATTCTTTGATGTTTCTTTACTTGATTGGGGTTTATTTTCATCATTCACTTGCTCCCCCTCAACATGTGCTGTTGTCTGATCTACTGGTATAGATTGAACAATAGAGTCTGAAAGAATATCAGAATTTTGTAGATCAGCATTTATTTCTTCATTCTCAAATCTCAGCTGGTCATGTTCATCAAAATCTTCAAGTCCTGTTATCTTTTTATCGTCAAAAGACACATGGATAGATTCCATGACCACTTTTGTTCTCAGATTATAGACTCTGAATGCTTTTGTCGATAGTGGATATCCAACAAAGATTCCTTCATCAGCTTTTAAATCAAATTTGGAAAGCTGTTCTGGATGAGTTTTCAGAACAAAACATTTACATCCAAACACGTGAAAGTACTTCAGGTTCGGCTTCTTATTTTTCACCATCTCATATGGTGTTTTACCATGCTTGTTTATGAGTGTAGCATTCTGTGTGAAACAAGCAGCTTGCACAGCTTCAGCCCATAAGTAAGTTGGCAGCTTTGCTTCATCAAGCATGGTCCTTGCAGCTTCTATGAGAGTCCTGTTCTTTCTCTCTACTACATTTTGTTATGGAGTTCTAGGTGCAGAGAATTCTTGCTTTATTCCATTTTCTTTACAAAACTCTTCCATGATTGCATTCTTGAACTCAGTGCTATTATCACTCCTTATGATTTTCACTGTATGCTTAGATCCTTTGTCCAGTTGTCTGACATGCTCTGTTAAGAATGATGCAGTTTCTTCTTTCTTGTGCATGAAATACACCCATGTATATCTGGTGTATTCATCAACAATAACCAAAGCATATCTTTTCTTTCCAATAGACATTATATTTACTGGACCAAATAAATCAACATGAAATAAGTGATATGGCTCAAGAATTGAGGATTCAGTCTTACTTTTGAAAGAAGTTTTCCTTTGTTTTGCCTTCTGACATGAGTCACATAGGCCATCTGGAGTAAAAACTGATTTGGTCAATCCTCTCACAAGATCTTTCTTCACTAGCTCATTGATGCTGTTGAAATTCAGATGAGAAAGTCTCTTGTGCCAATCCCAGCTTTCTTCAATTGATGCTCTACTCAGTAGACAGATTGCAGAGCCATCAGAGTTTGTTGAAAGCCTGGCTTCATAAATGTTACCATGCATGTATCCCTTCAGAACAACTTTTCCTGTAGATTTTCTTACAACTTCATCGTGTTCTTCAAAGAAATCCACATGATAACCTCTGTCACAGATTTGACTCACACTTAGCAGATTATGTTTGAGTCCTGAGACTAGAGCTATAGCTTCAATGATGACATTCCCAAGTTTGATATTGCCATATCCCAGAGTCCTTCCTATGTTGCCATCTCCATAAGAAACACTTGGGCCAGCTTTCTCCACAAATTCTGATAGCAGGGCTTTATTTCCAGTCATGTGTCCTGAGCATCCACTGTCCAGAACAAGGATATTTTTCCTGTTACCCTGCAATCACAAAAACCACTAATGATTAGTTTTAAGGACCCAGACTTGCTTGGATCCTTTGGCCTTATTAAGTTTGTTAGCTTTTGTAGCAGAAGTCTTATCAGAGTTTGTGCTAACATTCTTTTTATCAGAATTTATACATGTAGAATCAATTTTGAATTTATTCAAAGAGGGTTTAAGTTCATAATAATCATAATACAACTTATGATACTCTTTGCATGTATAAATAGAATGCCAAATACTGCCACAGTGAAAACAAGGATTCTGTGGCTTAAACCTAACTGAACCACTCTTAACTCCTCACTTAGGAGGTATAGAGTTTATATTTTTATTCTTCCTGCAAAAAGTAGCAAGATGGTTAGGATTTCCACAGTTGTAACATTTCTTCCTAGGAGCATTGTGAATGGACATATAGTTGTTGTTTTTATTGATGCCTACCTTTCCATTTCTGTTCTTCCTAGGTTCTTTTACCTTGTTCACTCTTTTTAATTCCTTCAGCTTGTGTTTAAGCTGTTTCTGAGACATTAAACTAATATTTACTGATTTGACTTCATCCTGTTTTGGTTTGTCAGATTTTGGTACAAACCTCATATGATTAAGTTTGGGTTTTGCAGCCTTTTCAGTAAATACAGGTTTAGAGGTCTCAGCTTCTAGGTTGGCAGTTTTCTTTTTATCAGTGTAACCTAGACCTTCTTTCCAACAATCATTCTCTATGATAATCTGAGTAGTTTTCCCAGAGTTAGTCCAAGTTTTAATAATGTTTCTTTCTTTAGCAAGTTCAAATTCAAGATAAGCATGCTTTTTCAATAATTCAGTTTTAACAAAAATAGCATCATCTCTCTCTTTCTGAATTTGTAACATCTAGACTAATTCTAATTCTAGATAGTCATTTCTCTTTCTAAGGTCTAGACTTTCAGATTTTATTCTTTCATTTTCTAAAGTCTGATCTCTGTAGCTAACATGCAAGTTTTTAAGAAAGAGTCTTAACTCAGATATATCAGTAGTATCAAAAGCTAGAGTAGAGTGAGGTACCTTGGTCTCAATAGCTTCAGAGACACTATCAACATTTGCCATCAAGGCATAGTTCACCTCATCTTCAGAGTCTGAAGTGTCAGCCCAGTCCTTCTTCTTTGTGATGTAAGCTTGACCTTTATCAACTTTGGCTTTCTTGCACTCAGGTGCAAAATGTCCTTTCTCACCACAATTATAGCATGTGATCTTGGACTTGTCCACTTTCCCAGACCTGCTTTCCTTTCCCTCAGCTTTTCTGAAATTATTCTTTTCAAAATTTGAATCTCTTCGTGTGAACTTCTTTCTTTTCCCGAAGTTCTTGTAAGCCATCTTCTTGAAGCTTCTTACCATCAGGGCTGCAAGTTGTTTCATTTCAGCATCACTGCCATCATCATCATAGTCTGTGAGATTGTCAAAGTTTGAGTCATCATCAGAGTTTGATGACTCAGTATCAGACTTTGTAAAAAGAACCTTTCTATTGGATTGAGTCTTTTTCACAGCAACTTCTTTAGAAGCTTTCTCTTCAGCTTTAAGAGCAACTGACTTAGACTTGCCTCCATGCCTCTTGCTTCTTTGTTCCATCTCAAGCTCATGAGTTTTGAGCATTCCATAGATTTCATCAAGAGACATGTCTTGCAGATCATAATTGTCTCTGATGGTAGTGGCCTTTAAATCCCACTTCTCAGGAAGAGCCAACAAGAATTTCAGATTGGAGTCTTCAAGATCATACTCTTTATCTACCAGTGACAGATCATTCAGCAATTTCAGGAATCTGTCATATATATCTGTTAATGACTCATCAGTATTTGAGTCAAAGTGTTCGTACTCCTGTGTGAGTATTGAAAGGCATATGACTCAGCCTATTTGTAGTTCGAGGATCCAACTCAACTTAAAGTAGATTGTAATAAGTAAATAACATTAACTGTCACAGGAATCTCAGAAGATGCTATCTATCAGAAGAAACAAATCTACAAGTCAATCTATAGTTTTGATATTTTACACTGGAAGAAGTTCAGTCTACTGATCAAGCCTCAGTGTGGTATTCAAAGTCATGGATTTAATTCTAAAGGACAGAGATTTCTACAAGTGACAAGAGACAGTATCAGTACAGAATATTTAAAGAAAGTTGAGAGAAGAAATTGACCACAGCTTAAAGTCAAAATGAAGAACAGAAGTTGAAGTTAGTCGTTCATGAACCAGACCGTGCATCGAGCGTCAACAAATATTCAGTGGAGGTTCTTTATTTATTTCAGTGGTTTAAAAAGTGAAGGTTAGACTATCAAATGAATTATGTTAATTCTCTATTAATTAATTTAAAGTATTTAGTTAACTTAATTAATAAATTAATTCTTCAAGAATTAATTTATTTATTAAGTTAATTATTGAATTAATTAATTTAGAATTAATATAGATTGCTAAAAGACTATTAGAAGTGTTTTTAAACTATGGTTTAATTATTAAAAGACTATCTAAGATAGTCTAGGAGATAGTCTGCTCAGCATACTCTGTCCAGTTTAATAGTCTGCTAAGGAATTGTCTACCAGGAAGTCTGCATGGTAGTCTGCCAGAAAAATCATGTATTAAAGACTATCAGGATAGTCATTCTGATAGTCTGGAGAAAGAATTGGGTAGTCTGCCAAGACAGATAGTCACACCGGTAGTCTGCAAGAGAATGGATAGTCACACCGGTAGTCTGCAAGAGAAAGGATAGTCACACCGGTAGTCTGCAACAAGTCAGATAGTCACACCGGTAGTCTATTTGTCCCCTGGATAGTCTGTAAGCCATTAGACAGTCTGTGGATAGTCTGTTTAAGTGTTAAAAATAGACAGAAGATATTTTGAACATCATCTCCATAAAAGAGACAGAAGGCAGTTCACTCAACACACACGAGACAAAGTTTTAAAGACAGAAGCAGCAAAACATTACATCTCTCTCATCTTTAAAGCCACTGACCATCTCAATTAATTCACAGAAAATCAAGTTCAACTCATTTGTAATATTTGATCCAATAGAACTTAATTATTTGTGACTCTTGTATTACTAGCGAATTAAGTTTCCTAGTTCTTATCTCGATTTTTATTAACTAAATTAGAAAAGTTCATGTCGAATTTTCTAATTAGTTTTTATTAACGTGATAATACTCTGTACTGATTTTGTAACAACCATCAAGTTTAATATATCGTTATATTTAACTTGAATTTTATTTCAATTAATTCCGCTCAAATTTGTCTAAACTAAATTTTATTTAACGGACAAATTTCGATAAAAAGATAAAGATTGTATTCAACCCCCCCTTCTACAATCTTAACGGACCTAACAATTGGTATCCGAGCCGTTTGATTGATATACAAATCAAGATCCTATTCTTATTCAATTAAAAATCAAGCTCGAATTTTTAACTCTCTTAAAAATTCATCATGACTTCTAAAGCCATTGTTAAGATACCTATCTTTGACAAAGATAATTATGATATGTGGAAGAATAAGATGGAGTTGTTTCTAGAATGTACAAACGTTAAATATTTGGTTGTTTTGAAAACCGGACCTAAAACTCCTATGGTCTATGAAGATGAAGTTGAAGCTGAGGGTAAAATTGTGATTCCTGCTAAATCTTATGAAAAGGACCCTGTTACCTATACACCTGAGGAAAAGGAGGATGCAGGGCTTGATAAAAACCTCAGACTCATTCTAATAGATTCCCTGGATGCTGTGATGTATAGCCATGTGATGAATTGTAAAACTGCCAAACACATGTGGAAAACTATTGAAACCATTAATGAAGGAACCGATGAAGTCAGGGAGAACAGACTTCAAATCTTAACCTCTGAGTATGAACACTTCAGAGCTGGCCCTAATGAAGGCATTCAAGAAGTGTTTGAAAGGTATAATAAAATAATCAACAACTTGCAAATCCATGGCAAGAACTATACACAGAAGGAGATTAATCTGAAGTTCTTACTAACTATGCCGACTCACCTGGAACACAGGATAACAGCAATAAGAGAATCTCGTGACCTGAATAAAGTTACTCTTGAAAAACTCTTCGGTATTTTAAAAACCTATGAGTTGGAACAAGTCCAACAGAAAGAGATTCATGGTAAAGGTAGAGTTGCAAGTTCATCTACAGCATTAGTGGTTGAGGCTCCTAAGGAAGTGGAAGCTAAGGTTGTTCGACCTTACAGCTCAGACAAGGAGCAGACTGAAGTGGAACATGGTCAGACACCAGCTACTCAGGATGGAAGTGAGTTTTACTCATTAGAAGAATTGGATCAGTTGGAGGATGAATCCATGGCACTCATGGTTAGACAGTTTGGTAACTTTAGATTCAGGAGAAATCCTAAGTTCAAGTTCAAGTCTAATAACAGATTCCAGAGAGGAGGTTCCTCATCCTCCAGTAGCAGAGGTGGCTACAAAACTGGAACTGTTGATAGAAACAAAATTCGTTGTTATAATTGCAATGAACTTGGACACTTTGCCACTGAGTGTCAGAAACCCAAACAAGCCCAGAAGAGAGATTATGTTTCTGAAAAGAAGAAACCTGGAAAAGCCTATGTGGTTGCTGGTAAAAGCTGGGATGACACAGATAGTGAAGATGAAGAATTTGGAAATCTTGCACTAATGGCAAATGGTGACATGCTCACTGATCCTAAACCACAGGTAAAACTTACTGACTCTGAGTTGGTTCGTCAGTTAGGTGGTTCCTTGGTTAATGCACAAAAACACATTGCTAGATTAAATCTGTTAAACACTGAACTTGAAAATGAAGTGTTAGAACTAAAAAAGGTGCATGTTAATCAAGATCAACAAAAAGAGGAAATAGCACGACTTAATAGAAGAGAGAAATCCATTCTAGAAGTAGTGACTAAACAACTTTCTAAAATTGCTGAACTTGAAACCAAGGTTAGTGCTTGCTTTAATTCTGTTAAACTTTCTAAAGAGCATTTCAATAAACAAGCTATAGAACGAACTGTAGGAATAGGGTTTGGTTATAACGAAGCTGTTGGATTGTTAGGCATAAATACCCCTAACCTTGTTAGTGCTAAAGAGAGGGGTATACCACATGTGCTTAAGAAGGTTGAAGATCCGCTCTTTAAGAAGTCGATTGCAGAACCTCCAAACTTCACTTCTATCATTATTCAAGAAGAGATGCGTAATGAGGACAGTGCAAATGGCATAGTCCTTGATAATGTTAAATCTGTTAAGAAACCAGTTAAGGTTGTTTATCCAACCAGTTCATCTAAAACTGGGTTAAGTGGTGATAAGTTGAAAAAGAACAATAACATGTCTAACATGCATACCATGCCTATCATTGATATTTATCATAAAGCATGTGGTGTTGTCAATTGTATGTCTTGTGCTTTTAATGTAATGTCTTCTTACTTTAATGGTAATCAAGCATGTGCTGGTAAGACTGCTCCTCGACAACATATGAATAAGAATAAAAATGTTAGATCAAAGACTACTAGTCCTCCTCAAGATAGGAGAGAGACATTTGTATCAAAGCCTAAACAGACTTTTGGTAAGGCTGCTTACAAGGTCAAATGTCCAGTCAATGAAACAAATGTCATTGCTGCTAAAGAAACATGGATACCCAAGATAAAACAAAAGATTGTCAAATCTGTTTATAGGGTTAAATGTTTGTTGGTTAGTGGTGAAATTGGTGTCAACGTTAAAAATGTTGTTTTGCCTGACAAAGGCCAATTCTTTAAGTATTCTGGACCCAATCAGATTTGGGTTCCGAAGAAGGTTTAACCTATTTGTCATTGCAGGGTGTGAAACAGGTTGATCGAGTGACCTGGATTTTGGACAGTGGATGTTCAAGGCATATGACTGGAGACAGAACCCTGCTGACAAATGTGGTTGAGAAAGCCGGCCCAGTTGTTACCTTTGGAGATAACAGCATAGGTACAACTGATGGATATGGCAGATTGGAAGCTGGAAATGTTATCATTGATGAAGTGTCTTTTGTGAAAGGACTTGAGCACAATTTGTTAAGTGTCAGTCAATTTTGTGACAAGGGATTCCAGGCTTACTTCAACAAGAAGAATTGTCTAATCTCACACAAGAGACATGAACAACCATCTCTTACAGGAGTCAGAAAAGGCAATCTGTACGTGGCCAATATGAACACTGGAAGCACTGAAGAAATCAACTGCTTTTATTCTAAAGCATCTACAGATGAAAGTTGGCTATGGCACAAGAAACTCTCCCACCTTAATTTCAAGACAATGAATTCTCTAGTTAAAAGAGAACTGGTGAGAGGTTTACCTTCAATGGAATTCACTCAAGAAGGACTCTGTGATGCATGTCAAAAAGGTAAATTGAAAACAGCAACTCATAGGAGCACTGACACATCGTCAATAACTGAACCTCTACAACTGTTGTACATGGATCTGTTCGGTCCAGTTAATGTGATGTCTATGTCAAAGAAAAGATATGCTCTCGTGATTGTTGATGACTACTCAAAGTACACATGGGTTTTATTTCTGAATTCCAAAGATGAAACTCCACAGTTAGTGATTGATCACATCAAGTTGATTGAAATGGAGTACAAGAAACCAGTAAGAGCAATAAGGTTAGACAATGGAACTGAATTTAAGAATGCAGTTCTAAATGATTTCTGTACTGAAAAGGGAATAACAAGGCAGTACTCAGCCCCAAGAACTCCTCAGCAAAATGGGGTAGTAGAAAGAAAGAATAGAACCTTGATTGAAGCTGCACGTACTATGTTAAGTGAATCAAGGCTTCCCTTGTACTTTTGGGCTGAAGCTGTCAATACTGCATGTTATACCCAGAATCGAACTTTAATCAACAAAGACTTGATGAAGACCCCCTATGAAATAATGTATGAGAAGAGACCAACACTCAAGTACTTTCATGTATTTGGAACAAAATGCTTTGTGCTTAAAGATGGAGATGATCGTGGTGGAAAATTTGAGGCCAAAGCACATGAAGCAATTTTCATTGGTTATTCAAGAAGAGCTTACAGGGTGTATGTGATTGATCATCAGACAATGCTTGAAAGTGTCAATGTATCATTTGATGACACTAAACTTCCTAGTATCCAAACGGAGGATTCATCTGAAAAGTTATCTTTCGATGATATGACAGACTCCGATTCAGATGGTGACAACCAACCTGATGTTGTTGCTAATGATAACAGTAATAATGATGATAATGATCAGGGTGGTGGTGGTGGAAACAATGATCAGACTGGAGATACCACTAACACTCCTGAACATTCATCTAGTCAAACTGGCAACAACTCAGGGGGAGGTGATGAAGGATCAGCTGGTCATACTCAACATCATAATGAAGAACAAGGCGAATCATCAAGGTCAAATCTTCCCAGACAGACTGTGTGGAATAGAGCTCATCCTTTTGAGTTGATCGTTGGTGATCCAGATGTTGGTGTAAAAACTAGAAGGAGCTATCAAAATCAATGCAATTATTCTGGGTTTCTGTCTGCAATAGAACCTAAGAAAACAGAAGAAGCTCTTTCTGATCCTGATTGGGTGATTACTATGCAAGATGAACTCAATCAATTCAAACAACAAGAAGTATGGAAGCTGGTACCCAGACCTAAAGACAGGAAAGTAGTTGATACCAGGTGGGTATTCAGAAACAAACTTGATGAAGATGGCATTGTAACTAGAAACAAAGCAAGACTGGTTGCTAAAGGTTATTCCCAAGCTGAAGGAATAGATTATGATGAAACCTATGCACCAGTGGCTAGACTTGAGGCTATAAGGATATTCTTGGCATTCGCAGCACATTCAAACTTCAAAGTTTATCAAATGGATGTCAAGAGTGCCTTCTTAAATGGCAAGCTGGATGAAGAGGTATATGTAGAACAACCCCCTGGCTTTGAAGATCCAGAATTCATGGATTATGTCTACTTTCTCTTCAAGGCAATTTATGGTCTTAAGCAAGCTCCAAGGAAATGGTATGACACTCTTTCTGAATTTTTACTTGAAAATGGATTTGTTAGAGGTGTCATAGACAAAACTCTCTTTACTAAGAAACATAAGAATGATACTATATTAGTCCAAGTTTATGTGGACGATATAATATTTGGGTCTACTAATGATCTTCTGTGCAAGAAATTTGCTAAGCTAATGCAGGGTAAATTTGAGATGAGCCTGATGGGTGAGCTGAAGTTCTTTCTTGGATTACAAGTAAGTCAAAGGACAGATGGAATTTTTATTTGTCAATCCAAGTATGTCAGAGAGCTCCTCAAGAAATATCAAATGGAGGACTCATCTTCAGCAAGAACACCATCATCAACAGCTGTGAAATTTGGAGCTTGTGAAAATTCTGCTAAGGTAGATATCACAAGCTACAGAGGTATGATAGGTTCATTACTTTACCTTACTGCAAGTAGACCTGATATTATGTATGCTACATGCTTGTGTGCAAGGTTCCAAGCGGATCCTAGAGATGTGCATCTCATTGCTGTTAAACGAATCTTGAGATATCTTAAGGGTACACCTAACTTAGGTATTTGGTACCCTAAAGAATCTGGTTTTAACCTTGTTGGATATACAGATTCAGATTATGCAGGAAGTGTTGTAGATAGAAAAAGCACCTCTGGGAGTTGTCAATTCCTAGGTGGTAGGTTGGTCTCCTGGTACAGCAAGAAACAACAAACAGTTTCCAACTCAACAGTTGAAGCAGAATATATAGCTGCTGGAAGCTGTTGTGCTCAGATCTTGTGGATTAGGAATCAGCTACGTGACTATGGCTTTGTACTTGACAATATTCCAATTCTGTGTGACAATACAAGTGCCATAGCAATCTCCAACAATCCTGTGCAGCATACGAGGACCAAGCACATTGACATCAGGTATCATTTTATTCGAGAGCATGTCATGAATGGTACCGTGGAGTTACATTTTGTACCCACGGAAGAACAAACAGCAGATATTTTTACTAAGTCTCTTGACGAATCCACATTCACCAGAATTGTTGGTGAATTGGGTATGTTAAATAGTCCTAGTAATTAAACTAGTTAATATCTGAGGTTTGATCTTTAATAATTTACAAGTGATTATCTTGTTAATATTTGATGATTAAAATCAATTGTATAATTATTTTATCAACTTACCTTGTTACTTGTTAATGTTCAAACCATTGTCATTATCATCTTAATATATTCCTACTTACTTCTTTTCAATGTTAAAATAATTCTTTTTCCTTAAAAATATTTTTCTCAAATTTTACAAGTTGTAATTTATGAGAAACTTGTTTTTCTTGAAAATTATATTTATGATGGTTTAATAAGTCATATTTTCTTTTTAAATAATTTTCTATTAGAAAGTTATTTTATTAGAAAATATATAGATTTATTAATTTACCATGAATATTTATGTGAATTATTAATATATTATTTTACTGATTTGTAGTGTTTGTCCTTTTGGTATTAATGCATCATTTCCGTGTAAGGGACAACCTATGGTTGGTTTAATAACTATGTAAATTATTAATAGAATTCTCTTATTTTTATTTTTATTTTTATTTTTTTTTATTAAATGTTCGATTTTTCTGTATTAATAGGAAATAGCAGTTCGTATTTTTGATGGTCTAACCTGTTGGTTTCGTTATTCACAGACTATGGTTCGTTGGTCTATAGTGTATTAAAAAAAAACAAGAAAATGGCAGCAGGTTATATGGTCTTGTTGATTTAGAAATGGTGGCCAGGTTTTTAACAAATAAAGTCATTGGCGCGTGGTGTTTAATTGAACTAGAATGACTATATACAAATAGTCTACCAAATTGGCCAAGTCTTTATTATTTAATTTAATAGTCTGTGTTTTATTTATGTAAATTAAATAGTCTAAATTGTATAGTCTTTATTCATGTAAGTTAGAGTCTACAATATTAGTCTAAATTAGTTAGTCCATAATCTGTTAAATAATAGTCTATATAGTTAGTCTCTAATAGTCTCATAGTCTGTTCATATTAAAAAATTTGTCTTTAATTAATAGTCTATATTACTAATGTACAGTTAGTCTGTAACGTTAGTTATAGTCTGTTAGACAATTTTTGTCTACTCAGATTATTCGGCAGACTATCCAGCCAATAGTCTATATACAATAGTCTGTGTATTATTAATGTAAATTAAATAGTCTATACTCAATAGTCTGTAGTGTAATTTAGTAGTCTATAGTCTTTTAATTAGCTCTTTTAGACTATCTGTCAGACTATCCAACAATAGTCTGTTTTAGTTTATTTTGAAGTAAATTTTCTTTTATTTCTTTTAGACTATCGGGCAGACTATCATCTAGACTATCGCTTAGTATATATATATATAGATTGTGTGTGTAGACTATCAATAATCTATTTTCAGTCTAAACTCACGAGTTAAGTCTCTGAGTACTCTTTCTCTGTTCGTTTATATACATACGATATATACAACGAACTGCTGCCAAATCTTCGACTCATTCTCTCTCATTTCTTGATCAATTCGAACGTTGTTAACACCATTAGACCGATCTCTTCAAGCCCGTCGTATTCACTGTCTAAAATCTTGATTTGGTTAAGTTGTTAGAAATCTTAATTTTCGAAAACTCATTCGAATCTCTTGGATAAACTGGACTTTGAGAACGATTCTGCAAAAACTAAAAATAGTGGTGTGTTTGTGTGATTTCAGAGATCAACATACATTAATTTCAGAATTTTCTGTGAAGTTTCGATTTTTCTGATTTTTCTGGTTATTTGAATTAATTGTTAAAAACCCTAAATTTCGAATTTGGGGAAATTAAGTCAGATTAATTCAGTGTGTTGAAGTTAAAATGGCTGTTAATATGGAGATTATCAATCATAATTTTGTTGGTCATTTTAATCCCGATAATTGTACTCTCGAGAGGGTTAAACCTTGGATTCGATTTTTAAATGAGCATTCTCTTATTCGTCATGCCATGATTCTCGATGCTCCGTTAAAAGTTGATTCACTTTTGGCGGTTTGTTCTACATTTGTTCTCTCGACAAACTCTAGTTCTTTCACTTTTACCGTGGGAGACACACCTTATGTTGTGGATGACTCAACTGTTAACACTGTTTTACGACTTCCAACAAATGACTTTGTTGATGTTCCATCTGAAGCAGTGCTGACACAATTTTTCCATGACATCCATTATCAAGGAGAAGTTGATCTTTCTAAGTTGTCTAAAAGTAACTTCATGGCTGAGTGGGATTATTTCTTTGACACAATTGCTAAGGTGTTTGCTAACACTAAAAAGAATAATTTTCACAATATTCCAACTTTGCTTCAGAGAATTGGTTATGCAGTTGCTCATAATCAAAGGGTTAATTTTGGTAAATTAATTTTTGATGCTATGGTAAGTCGTCTCATAACTGCCAAGAACGATCATGATTTGGGTAGTAAAGTTGATTGTTACTATCCAAGGTTTTTAACTATTATATTTAATCATGTTGTTTCTGATGTTCATCAAAGATTGTTTGCTAACTCTCGTACTGAAGCATCAGGAAAAACACATAAAAAATTCTTCACCAGGTTAGCAACAATGAGGAAGTTCACAAATGTTCCAGTGGTCATTACTCAGTATATGTCCAACTTCATAGAACTGCCAATCATACAAGAACAACCACCTCAACAGCAACCTGAGCATGTTCCTGAGCAACCAGAACACGAAGCAGCAACTGCTCCTGAACCTGAACATCAACTTCAAGTGGCTCAACCCACTATTGCTGGGATTTCTGCAACTGCTACTGAACAGGTATTCTCATCTTTCCCTGAAACTACTTCTGGAGCCCAAGTGGCTGATAGGTTAGACCAAGAGGTTGTAGAACCACAACTTCTATCCCAGGTCTTAGAGCCAAACACAGTGTCATCTAAAATCTCAAAACCCAAATCCAGAAGTAAATTGACAGTGAAAAGACCTAATGTAAGAAGTAGTGATATGAGTGATCCCACAGCTCTGCCTCCACTAAAGAAGCGAAGAAACTTACTAATTGAGGCAACTGTCAGCCCATCCATATCCTCCCAAAAGGATACGGACATTGAAATGGCATATGAACAGTTACTGGAACCATTCTCTCAACAGGATGAGTCCATTGAAATTTGCCAGTCGGCCATGGCACCCTGTACAGAGTCAAGCACACCCCTATTACTCACAATGGGGGAAAACAGAACTGTAGAATCTGATGTGGCTAGGGACAATGAGCAAGGAGTGCACAATAGGATTGATACTGAAACAGTGCCTACCATAGTCACGGTAGAAGAACCTTCACAGGTTAATGAGGGAAATCTTGACTCTCAGCCACAAATAATAGAGTCATCATCTCCCCTCCCAGGAGGAACATTCCTGGCTCCCTCAAGGGATTTTCCACTCGCAGTTTCAACTGGAGAAAGTGGAAGGCAACTCGATCTTTCTGTCACTGAAGAAATTCAGACATCAATTCCAAATGAGATGACAGAAATGACTGAGGAAAGGGATTTGCGAACTCCCATTGCACCACCACTGACCTTCCAAGAGGAGGCTAGGGTGATTTTATCTGCAGGTACACATTCTGGAGCAGCTAAGGAAATAGTGAGGAGTGATGTGAGGAACACCACTAAACTGAGTGAAACACATGCACGTCAGATGAGTGAAACTCAGAGTGATATTCAGGTGAGTGCACACACTGACACATACACTCGTTCATTGGAAGAAAAGATTAAAGCTCTAGAAAAGGAACTTGAGGCAAGTAAAGCTGAAGCAAAATTACTTCGAGAACAAGTGGGTGAACGGTCTTCTTCATCTACCTCTGTCAAAAATCAGCTTGCTGTGATAAAGAATGACATCACCAAGATGAAGACAACATTCACAAACAAGTTCAACACTCTCGAATTATCTTATGAACAGGCACTTGATGATGCTGGAGAAGTTACTGTTACTCAAGATAAACTTATTTCTGTAATCTCCGACAAAGTTGAAACTCTTCAAACAGCATTAATTAAGAATCAATTGTCTACTGAACACCGTCTTGATGTGATTGAAAGGCAGAATGCACAACAAGGTAAAGGGATCAAACATTTGTTCAACATGATTAGCAGAACTCACACACCCACAGCAGAAGAAAGGGAATTCTTTAAAGGAAAAGGTGGAGATGGTGATGAGCGAGACCCTGGAGATGGTGCATTTCACACTTCGGTAGAGGATTCCTCAACTAAGGGGGAGAAGTCAAGAGAGGGAACTAGTAAAGACTCTGAACAAGGTGAACAAGGGAGAGATAAGGGGAAGAAAATAGCAGATTCTCAGAAAAGTGCTGAAGACACAGAAGACACTGAAGGGTATTACTACACAGGTGAACCAGACAACTTTGATGTTTTTGCTGATCTAAGGTTCTCTGATGTGGGTGAAAAAATACCAGAACCAGATTTTAGCAGTTGGGAAGATGAAGTGCCAGTTGACCCTGAATATGAAGCTGAGCAAGCAAAACTGGATTTTGAAGCTGAATTAGAAGTTGAAAGGCAAGAAGCAAATCTCAAATTGCGAGATGAAAAGCTTCAGAAAACACTAGATATGCTTGCACACAAAGAAAGACTTCAAAAAGAGGAAGCAGAAGCAAGGCAACGGGAACATGCACTTAAAGTTCAAGAAAGGAAGTTATACGTCAAGTTTAAGAGTGGTGAGAAATGGGAACGTGCTCAACGAATAATAGACTCACATCAATCTCTTGATAATGATGATTGTCGACTTCTTTCTATCTTTGAAAGACTCAAAGAGCTTAATCCAACACACGAGATGTATATGAGAGCCCTAAGAACAGAAGTTGTGAGAATAACAACTGCAGGTGAAACGAAAACAGATGAGTTCTTAATATTTGTTGATTGTCATGAGTTTGGAACACAAAGAGTGTCAATTCAGTTCTTCTATGACAAATCATTGACAGAAATCTGGGTTCTTAGGCCAAAGGTAAGAACTTCTTCCGAGTTGGGTGTACTACTTCATGAAAATTCAAAGAGTTTGCTGAAAGAGCTGGTCCAGAAATAGTTAAATTGCCTAGACAATTGAAATTCCTTAAAGGTGAGGTGCTTCATACAATCAATCTTGAGAATGAGGAATTGTTCACACACTCTGCCAGGCAGTTGGTCTATATTGAATATGTTCTGAGAAATCAAGGATTTTCTACTAAAGAGAAGTTAGAAATTGCTGATCGCATTAAATCCTATGCAGAGGTCAAATTTCTTAAGGATTATGAGAAGTTCAAAGGTCAATTGAGAAAGGCACTTGGAATTCCTCTTGTTCGTCCTACAGGATTCTCATCAAGAAAAGAGTTGCTAGTTGATGCAGAATTGCACAAAAATCTGCCAGAAATGGATGATCCAGAAGAAGGAGAAATAAGGAAGGAAGACAGTCAGAAATGAAGAACAGCTCTGCATGTAATATCTTTAGAGTTAGATAGATCAAGATAGGATAATGTTTAATATGATCAGGCTAGAGGATCATCTATCTTGTATTTATCTTTATGTTTGAATCTGGAAATTGTTATAAATACCAGAACTTTTTCATTATTTACTTGCTATTAATGTTTTATCATTTACTAGTTTAAGTTGAGTTAGTTGAGTTATCCTCTAGGAATTTGCTTGTTAATTTATAACAAGCAAATAGGGGGAGATTGAAAGGCATATGACTCAGCCTATTTGTAGTTCGAGGATCCAACTCAACTTAAAGTAGATTGTAATAAGTAAATAACATTAACTGTCACAGGAATCTCAGAAGATGCTATCTATCAGAAGAAACAAATCTACAAGTCAATCTATAGTTTTGATATTTTACACTGGAAGAAGTTCAGTCTACTGATCAAGCCTAAGTGTGGTATTCAAAGTCATGGATTTAATTCTAAAGGACAGAGATTTCTACAAGTGACAAGAGACAGTATCAGTACAGAATATTTAAAGAAAGTTGAGAGAAGAAATTGACCACAGCTTAAAGTCAAAATGAAGAACAGAAGTTGAAGTTAGTCGTTCATGAACCAGACCGTGCATCGAGCGTCAACAAATATTCAGTGGAGGTTCTTTATTTATTTTAGTGGTTTAAAAAGTGAAGGTTAGACTATCAAATGAATTATGTTAATTCTCTATTAATTAATTTAAAGTATTTAGTTAACTTAATTAATAAATTAATTCTTCAAGAATTAATTTATTTATTAAGTTAATTATTGAATTAATTAATTTAGAATTAATATAGATTGCTAAAAGACTATTAGAAGTGTTTTTAGACTATGGTTTAATTATTAAAAGACTATCTAAGATAGTCTAGGAGATAGTCTGCTCAGCATACTCTGTCCAGTTTAATAGTCTGCTAAGGAATTGTCTACCAGGAAGTCTGCATGGTAGTCTGCCAGAAAAATCATGTATTAAAGACTATCAGGATAGTCATTCTGATAGTCTGGAGAAAGAATTGGGTAGTCTGCCAAGACAGATAGTCACACCGGTAGTCTGCAAGAGAATGGATAGTCACACCGGTAGTCTGCAAGAGAAAGGATAGTCACACCGGTAGTCTGCAACAAGTCAGATAGTCACACCGGTAGTCTATTTGTCCCCTGGATAGTCTGCAAGCCATTAGACAGTCTGTGGATAGTCTGTTTAAGTGTTAAAAATAGACAGAAGATATTTTGAACATCATCTCCATAAAAGAGACAGAAGGTAGTTCACTCAACATACACGAGACAAAGTTTTAAAGACAGAAGCAGCAAAACATTACATCTCTCTCATCTTTAAAGCCACTGACCATCTCAATTAATTCACAGAAAATCAAGTTCAACTCATTTGTAATATTTGATCCAATAGAACTTAATTATTTGTGACTCTTGTATTACTAGCGAATTAAGTTTCCTAGTTCTTATCTCGATTTTTATTAACTAAATTAGAAAAGTTCGTGTCGAATTTTCTAATTAGTTTTTATTAACGTGATAATACTCTGTACTGATTTTGTAACAACCATCAAGTTTAATATATCGTTATATTTAACTTGAATTTTGTTTCAATTAATTCCGCTCAAATTTGTCTAAACTAAATTTTATTTAACGGACAAATTTCGATAAAAAGATAAAGATTGTATTCAACCCCCCCTTCTACAATCTTAACGGACCTAACAAGTATTGTTCTCCTGTTCTTTTTTATGGCTTTGGTTCCTTGACATCTGACTTCTAAAGCATCCCAAATCTCTTTAGCAGTTTTGCATCCAAGGACCCTGTTAGACATATCATTGTCAAGGGTGTTATGTAATAAATGCCTTACCTTGGCATCTTTGCTAATAGAGGAGATATCTTCAGGGGTGTAGTCTTTCTTCTCCTTTGGAATCGTTTTCTGTTCCTCTCCAGCAACTGCAACAGACAATTTGGTAGGCTTATGTGGACCATCATGGATTCTGTCTAAGTTTTCTGGATCTGTAGCCTCCAGAAACATTTCCATCTTCACCTTCCATATGGGATATTCTGATGCCCTGAGTATTGGAACTCTGATTGATTCATATCTGCTTGTTGTTGGAGTTTGTGTTTTTTCTGTCATGATTGTATAGCTTTTTGGATCTTAACTGTTGTATAATAACAGAGTGGCTCTGATGCCAATTGTTAGGTCCGGAATAACGTAGAAGGGGGGTTGAATACGTTATTTAAAAATATTTCGATTTTTGATGTGAATATGAAATCAAAAATACTAAATCGAAATAACACAACTGTGTGGGAAATATCTTTAAATAGATAAAACCCGGAGGTTTGTTACACAATCTAATCTTATGGATCAGCTACAAAATCAAACACTCCTAGGATAGTTTAGGCACGAGGACCTTCTACCCGACACTTCCTGAAAGCGGGCTAAGCCAGCTTTCCTACTAGATGGACTGTCTAGCAGCTTACACAGAGATGGTATAAGAGAGAGATTAGAAAGTTGTGTGTTGAGGTGTGTTTGAAATGAAATACAACAGGCCTATTTATAGACTTTAGAAAGTTACTATGCAGCTAAATTAACGTAACTGTTGACGTTTATTCTTAGCCGCCTGCTGCCTGTTTTTCAATCCAGCTGAATTCTTCATTTCAAAACACTTGATTTTGATTTTGACTGGGCCCCACATGTTTTTTACTTATATGCTTTTACTTTGTAAAATGAATAGTAATTTTAGTTACTATTCACATGAATAGTAATTTCAGTTACTATTCACATGAATAGTAATTTCGTATACTATTCACATGAATAGTAGTTTCGGATACTATTCACATGAATAGTAATTTCGGATACTATTCACATGAATTGTAATTTTGGATACTATTCATTTTCCTCTTAATTTGACATCCTTAAATATTCAGCTTCCAACTAACTAGAGGATATCAACACTGCTCTAAACTCAATCATATCTCTTAACAGTTTTTCTTAGTTAGATACTTTGATTCCTTTGTGAAGTGTTGACGCCTAGTGCAACTGGTCTGGTTCACAGACGACTAACATTCACTCATGGTCTTCGTATCATGTCTTTAAGACCACTGTAATCTTTTGGCCCTTCAACTGAATCATCTATACATCTTATTCTGTCACTGAGGCTTGATCATGTTAATGAACTTCTTTCAGCGACTTGATCCTTGTTGATGCCTGTTCTTCAACTTTCACGATCCCTGTATAGAGTTAATATTATTTATCTTTTATCCTAGTTGAGTTACATATGTCCTCTATTACATATTACATTACATTATGCTTTACATAATGCCCTTTAGTACGATTACTATCTCTAAAAGTTTAAATTGAAATCTGGTCACGGGCTAATTTGTATTGTGTTGCTACAGTCCGTGTTTTATTTAATTATGATATCGTTGCATCTTTGTTTTTCATATGCTTTAGCATCTTGGAAAGATTATTGAATTTTTTTACAACTTTCACGTTTTGCATCTTCCTAAATAAAGTCATTGCAAATTGTCTATCCGGTTTTGTTATTGTGCATTGTGTTATTTTTGGAGTAAGATAATGTTTTGTGTTTTGACCTTGTCACTACATGCAGTTATGTTGATATGTTCACAAGTGTCGAGATTTTTAAATCTATATATATTTTTAACTTGATTATTATATTATTTATATGTGTAATTGTATTTGTGTGTATCATATTATATGTGTAATATCCGTAAATATTTAATAATAATAATAATTAGAATAGAATTAATAAGATTACTTTTAATAATAATAATAATAATAATAATAGTAATATTAATAATAATAAGATATTAGAATAGACTAAAATTTGAATTCCTAATTAAATTAGAAATAGTAATATATGTTTATAATAAAATTTGATTAAAAGGAGAATTGTAAATTAGTAATTATATTATAAGTTGGATAATAATTCTAAAATTTATACATATGAGATGGATGTACTGCCTGTTTTATTAAAAACCCTAAAACAGAGAGAAAACAAGCCGCAGGGAACAGTGGAATAAAGCTTCGTTTAAGAGGGGTAAGTATTCGATAATCAAGTATATGTACTTATTCATGTTCTTCTTTTTTTTGTATAGTACATCTGCTATGCTATAGATTGGCTTATAAAATATATATTTATATAATTTACATACACTTGAGTATACAATGAATCGCAAGTATGTAGTAACTTTTGGCACACCAATAATACATATATTAAAATTCATGTTAATGGCAGGATCTACACTTAGGTCAATTATTTATTAAATAATAAATGTTATTGTATCTGTGAGGGAGCGTTATGGCCGAGTATGTGAATATGTACAGGAGGTTAATGCAATTAGACTTGTGAGAATACTAACATGATCACTGTACTTCATGAATAATATTAAAATATGACCAATCAAGATTTTAGGTATCAATCTTATTATTAAAATGGAGTATTAAAGTGATAAATATTGAGTTTATATAAATGATTTGGTTTGTTTAATAAATGTATAAATCAATATATTTTAATAATAAATTATATTTTGTAATTAGATCGCGGACCGAAGGTTTAGAGGATCGTTTGTGGATTTCGCTAGTATATTAGTTGCTATTTTCGAGGTACGGATTCTCTCTCTTTTTATTCAGCGCTATTCTTAATTCTAAATTTTTATATCTGATTCGTTTTACCCTCAAATCTGTTTACTCTGTTTATATCTGATTTGAATGTTTTGATTCTGAAAAATATTTTAAAAGAAATCTGTTTTGAAAAATATTTGATTACCTGTTCTGCTATTTTTTAAAAAATTCTGTATTGAAATATTTTCGGAAATGTTTAAAATATCTGTTTGGAAATATTTGAAACTGTTTTACGTGATTTAAAAGATTTTGTGAAATATTTATTTTGAACCCTTAGCGATATAGGGTATACCGAGTTAACCAGCTGTAGGAGTACTACAGCCATGTCATTGCGGCACCATTGACATGACACTTCCGTGGCAGTGTGATTGGTCACGGCGTATCCTTCTGATAGCTCAGGTGGCGAGCTTTTGCGCATTTTGATATTTGTTTCAGGATACGTGGGTGCACCCAGATTTGTGATTTGATTTGGCGGTGACGTGTATATGCTGTACACGTTATCCGATTTGTTGCACGCATTAGGTACCCAATGATGTGTGTATTTGTATCTGTTCTGTTCTGATCTCGGTATGAAATATCCTAACCCCTCGTTGCTTCAGCCATGCTTATTTGAAATAAATGTTTTATTATTAATTGTCAAATATACATAATTGTTTTTCTGTTTTATAAACTGTACTCCAAATCCGTACTGGGCAATTGGCTCATGCTGTATTCTTTTTCTGGCAGGTGCTTAGGGGGATCTGGGATTGTGTGATGGAGAGCTACCCTTATTCAATTGATTAGGACTTATGAACTTCTAGCATTATTTAGACTTGAAGACATATTTAGAGATATTAGTTTTTCATATTTATTGGCTTGAACTGTAATTTGGAGCTTTAATACTATTTGGAGGTTATTAGACTATTTAATCATTATTTAGAGATTATTTTAGTGCTCCGTTGCAGGTTATGGATTTTAAGTAATATCTCCTCCCATTTTAGGAAGGGGGTGTTACAAAGATGGCATCAAAGCTTAGGTTCTTTCTTGTAGAAAACCTATTTAGGTTGACCAGTGAGTTTGGGTAGACGTTAGGATGGGTATTCTATTTTAAATTCATGTCTCGGTCTATCATTTCTTTGTCATCAATTCAGTACATTCAGTATCTTTGGGTTTTGTCCTTGTTAGTGAGTCGTCTAACATCTTTAGAGATCCTAAAATGAATGTTACTATTTTTAAGTATCAAAAGTGTTAGATAATTGTAAAAGTATGTTGATTTTGAGGATAATGCATTTTTTATCAATTTTTAAATGTAATTTGGTTGAGTATAATTTGTGCAACAACTGGCTTGTAAGGAAAACAAATGATCTTTAAAGACATAGACGTATTAGAATCTATACTATATTATAATAAGCAAAAGGGGTATAATTTGTAGTTGGTTACCCCTTTTTTGGTTATCCTCATTTTTGGTTATCCCTCATTTATCACCGTTAGATCAGCAACTCAAATAGATCATGACCGTTAGATATAACAATACTAAAAGTTGTTATATGCAAAGGTTCAAGGTTCGATTCCCGCCAATAACATATTACTTTATATTTAATACTAAATATTATTATATATAAAGATGTAAGTTTCAAATCAATAACATATTTAAATTAATATTTATAATATTATATTATATTAGAAATAAATTATAAAAAAATTAAAAGTAACCCGTGCTTTGCACGGGCTATAAGCTAGTATATTTAATAACAGGCTTAACTTATTGGAGTCTTGAAAATTTTGTTAGTTTTACTAGAGATAAAAGTTTTAGATAAGAATTGTGTTAACTTTAAATTATACTCGAGGATAAGATGAAATTAGTTTAGATTGCAATTTTGTAAACCATTTGTAGGTGTGTGAGGTGTGGGTTGATTTTCATATAGTTTGTTAGTATATGTGATAATTAATATCTCTTGAGCACTACCTTTATCTTCTTATTAATCTTTGTAAATTATTTTAAATTTTGAATAATATCTCTATTTGTTTCGTGTTTGTGAGTCATTCTTACCTTTTGAATTATCGATAGAAAAAGGTCTTTTGTGCACTTTTGTTTGCTTATTCTATTTAATTAAATTTTCAGTTTTCTAGATTACAAATCTTTGCTATTTTTTTATTTTATTTATCTATTTGTAATATTTCCGAATTTTCTTATTTTTATTATTTCCCATACTCATATATGTTTTAGTAGTTAACTTGTAAGATTATAGTATATTCACATTATTTTGATACTGGTGCCTCCATTTATTTTTACTAATAGAAAAGATTTCTCAATTTTATTCAAATTATGCCTAAAACACTCATTCTAAAATTTCATAGTTTAATTATTTAATTTTGGGGACGCTCAAAATAAATAATTAAATGAAATGGTATTATTAATTTTAGGGACGCCTGAAATTAATAATTCAGTAAAGGAATGTAAGTGTTATGTATTCTTAGAATTTTTTATTTAAAAAAAAAAGAAAAAGAAAAAATAAGTATCAAGGTATTTGGAATTATTTGTATTGTATGTTATCTAGTGACCGTCATTTGGCATCCCAAATAGGTTTTAAAAACATATAATTTTTTTTACTTTTAATTTCAATTTTTTTTTCTTCTTTCTTAGGATAAATAATTCTTCAAAGACCAATAACTTTAGTTTAATATGCCTTAACAATCGAATTCTTTTCTAACAATGCAAATGGACACTGATTTTCTTTAATGTTCTAATTGTATGTATCTAATAAAATGTTGAATTGTTATAATTTAACAAGTTCAGTATGACTTGGATGGGATTAAGTTATTTATTGTAATATATGTTGTATGCAAGTTATTTAATATTCAATGTTGTGCTCTAAAATATAATTTTGCTTGGAACTACTAATTTTTGTTTTTCCTGTATATATGTTTCATATTAGATACTTGTGCATCTGATCCATATAGTTTACATGTGTTGAATGTTTAAATTGAGTTAAATATATTAATTATATTTTATTTACAATATATGATAATTTAATTTATTTCCGTCTGGTTATATTTTGTTATGACCGTGACACAGGGATAGTGAACATGTAGAGTCACAAATGTTGTTAATTTTGTTAATTAAAATAAATTAATATCACTAGTGAACCTTAATTAGGAGTTGTATAGTGTATTTAGTCGCACTAGTCACTAGGAAAGAATCAGGAGACGAGAAAAAAAAAACATGTGAGGGAGAGAGGAGAAAGAACCAAAAGACCAAAGATACTTAATCATTTTAGCCGGTTACAATCAGAGTTATTTTTTTTAGTTATGTGATATGCTTAATTAACACGCTTAATTATTTTCTAATCTATTAACTATTAGTTGTATATTCATGTATATTAAGTTCATGGTTCTATTTTTTTTTTTTTTTAGAGTGAGACAAATTATTTGATATTTCATAGAGTACAATAAGTAAGTTTATATCATTGATTTGTGCAACCTGCCCTCGATTAATTGTGATTTAATTTATATTCTAAATTAATTTATCAAATGAAAATTATTCTGAAATCATTTACACAATGTTAGAATGGTATATGTATATGATATGGGTTAAAAATAAGCCCTAAAGACATATTTAATGTGGCTTTAATTAGGCCCAATATGGTCAAAACGTGGGGCCCATTAAATGGGCCCAAACCCTATTTACAATATTAATTTCGTAATTAATATTAAGGGTAATAACCAGCTCAGCAATAAGAGTCAAATAAGGATATTACTCCTGCATGACTTAGCCTCCAAGGCACCTACTTCAACAAGGAAACTGATTCCTACAAGGAAGGAGTCTAGAACCTTCCTCAAGGCGGTGACTTGCCCACCAAGTCACCTAATTCTACCATGATTCTAGGGATTGTCAGCCTATATAAAGGGTCTGACCCCTCATTCTCAGAACTACGTTTTTGGCTTGATCTTTGATACACATCAAAGTACGTAGGCATCTTGTGAAGGCAGATTCAGCCACGAGCACGAGAGCAGCCATTAAAGCACGAAGCTCACGCACCCTAGCATTAAATAGCCGCAATCTAATAACCTAGTTTTTATTCCATAACATTTGACGTCGTCTGTGGGACAAAGACATCAACCATGGTTCAAACACGAAGGACACCAGCAAGTACCGAGCCCCTGCCTCTCAGCTCTGCTCCACCCACTACGGATCCGATGCCCCCAACAACAGGGGCGATCATTCAAACTCAAGCTTCTCAAACTCAGGTTTCTCAACCCCTAGGGACGAATCCCCATCCCGAGAGAACGTTACCAATGGTCATCCACCCAGGTCAAGAAACCAGCTCTCTTCAAACGCTGGTTTCTCCTTTAGTTGATCCCAATCGCCCGTTACCACCAGGGGTACAGATCCATACTACAGATCTCCCCATGAATACCAACCCGATGTATGGTTTGCCTAATTACCCTCCAATTACTCAAGGTCCTGGACCCAGTGGCCATGCTTTGCAGATCCGAGATCGAGAGTATTATGACTACTCCGGTCCCTATACTGATGATTCATCGTCTGAGGATGATGATCGTGATGAAGCCCCGAGAAGGCGACATGCTAGCAGAGAACCAAGAAGGAGAACACAAACTATCCATGATGGACCCCCTTTGACAGCTGCTGAGAGAATCAAGGCTCATGAGGCCGAGATTTTAAGGATAAAGGAAGATATTGCGAGAGAACAAGCTAGGTTGAATCAAACTCAACCCCCTCCAACCTCAGGACCGATTCCCATTATAGACTTAGAGAGGTCTTCAAGAAGGCAGAGAAGGGCTGACGCCCCTACTGGAAGAACAATAAGGGTGGAAACCCCCAGGAGCAACCCCAAAGATCTGATGCCACTTGGGGATCCTGATGATCCCACACCCCCGTTTACCGAGGAGGTAATGAATGCTCACATCTCTAGGAAGTTTAAGATGCCGACAATCAAAGCTTATGATGGAACGGGTGATCCCGCAAATCATGTCAGGACATTTTCAAACGCACTGCTGTTGCAGCCTGCAAGTGATGCCTTAAAGTGTAGGGCGTTCCCTCAAACCCTGTCGGGCATGGCTCAAAGATGGTATAGCCGGTTGCCTGCAAACTCAATTGGCTCTTTTAAGGAGTTAAGTGCTACTTTTGTTAGCCAGTTTATCAGTGGAAGAGTTCATGAGAAAAGCTCCGCATCCCTCATGTACGTGGTACAAGGGAAGAATGAAAATCTGAGAGATTACCTCAAGAGGTTCACTAAAGAGACGTTGAATATCACTGATTTGGAGAATAAGGTGGCCATGGTAGCCCTGGAACACGGAACCACTGATCTATTCTTTAAAAGGTCATTGGCAAAACATCCTCCTGAAAACATGGCCGAGCTCCAACGAAGGGCTGACAAGTACATTAAAGCTGAAGATAGCATGAAGAAAGAAGCCACAATAAGTGGAGGAGGAGGTAACAACGACTCCAAGAAGCGAAAGCAAGACCATGAGTATGATGACCAGGAGTATGATGCTAGGGACAAGTATCCCCGAACTAGCGAGGACTCCGACTATGCCCCTAAGAAGAACCAAGGACCGAGGTTCACTGAGTATGCAAGGTTGAATACTCCTAGGAGTCGAATCTTGTTGGACATTGAGAAGGATAAGAATTTCCGATGGCCGAAGCCACTCAGGGGTGATCCCGCAAAGAGAAACAAGAATCAGTATTGCAGATTCCACAGAGATGTGGGACATGACACTGATGATTGCAAGCAACTCAAAGATGAGATCGAGTTTTTGATTCGTAGAGGGAAACTGAGCCACTTCACTAAGGGTGACGACCGTGGTAATCAGAAAAGAGTATGATAGGAGGGATGACGATCAAGATCGCAACCCACAGCCCCGAGGGCCAGTAATCAACATGATCTCAGGAGGCCCGACTGCGGCCGGCACAACAAGGAATTCTCGGAAGGCTTATGCTAGAGAAGTAATGCACATCGTGGAAGAGGCCCCGAAGCGTGCAAAAACTGAAGTAGTGGTTGGGTTTGATGACTCAGACTTGGAAGGGGTGAAGTTCCCCCATGATGACCCGTTGGTCATAACTTCTGTGATTGGAAACTCAAAGGTAAAGCGAGTCTTGATAGACAATGTGGCTTCCGTTGACATTCTATTTCATGATGCATTTGTGAAGATGGGGTACAGTGATTCTCAGTTGACCCCCAATAACATGCCTATATATGGATTTAATGGAGTAGAATCCAAAGTTGAAGGGACTATCCAGTTGCCTATAACTATTGGACAGGAGCCCAAGGAGGCCACTCAGATGTTGAACTTCCTGATAATCAAGGCGGTTTCAACGTACAACGCTATCCTCGGAAGGACTGGACTTCATGCATTCAAGGCTGTTGCCTCAACTTATCATATGAAGATCAAGTTCCCGACCAGGAATGGTGTTGGAGAACATAAAGGTGATCAGAAGATGGCACGAAGCTATTATGTAGCCTCGTTAAGGCCTGATGGAGTCGGGGGGCAGGTCCTTCCGATTGAGGACATGGATGTCCGCAGTAGTAAGAAATGTCAAGAAAGGCCATCAGAGGACATCACACAGAAGCCTCGAACAGCCATTGAGGCTAAGGCATTAACTGACTTCGTGGTTGAATGTACCATTGGCAACCAAGAAGTCGGGGGGCAGGAGGTAATACCCCAAGCAGGAAGTGAACCTCAGAATAATAAGGAGGAGACCAGAAGGAGTGGTGGGTGCTCTATTTTTATGGAGCATCAAAAATAAAATCTGGTGCAGGCCTAGTCTTGCAAAGCCCCGATGGGCTCAAGTTATCCTAGTAGAACTTAGCTTCATATTTATCTAGTAGAAGTAGAAATAAGGTTCATTGAAACCATTGAAGAGCATGTTGCTCCGAGTAGGACGGTAGTACTTTATGTAAGGGTTGAACCCATTTCAAGTTATTAATGCAAGTTTGTTTTCCATTCATTTATTGTGTGATTTTATGTGCCAAGCACCTGATGAGTGCAAGTTAAGGATGACCAAGTACCGAAAATAAAAGAATACACAAATGGAGAACAAGCAAATGCATAAATAAAGACCCCGAAGGGTCAAAAGTTAGGTTATAGCATGACCAAATAAGAGTTTAAGTCCGTGAAGGACCCAGGTTAAAAGACGAGCAGATAAAAGCCACATGCAACAATCAAAGCCATGCAAGGCCGAGGATGTTAAGGACTAGCTACTCTTCAATATGTCTTAAGGATGAAGACCAACGACTGGTGAATAAGATATTCACCCATCTGATTGGGAAAACCATGGAGGTCTATGTTGATGACATGTTAGTCAAGAGCCTGTGCAAGGTAGATCACATTAAGCACCTCAGGGAGGCATTCGAAGTGCTAAGGCACCACAAGATGATGTTGAATCCAGCCAAGTGTGCTTTTGGAGTTGGATCAGGAAAATTTTTGGGATTGATGGTTTCGAAGAGAGGCATAGAGGCCAACCCTGATAAGATAAAAGCAATTTTAGACATGGAACCACCCGCTCTATACGAGATGTACAGAAGCTAACCGGCCGAGTTGCAGCCCTAGGGAGATTCATCTCCAAGTCTGGTGACAAGTGTTTGCCTTTCTTTCAAGCATTGAAAAAGGTGAAAAATTTCGAGTGGACTCCCGAGAGCCAAGAGGCCTTCGAATAGCTGAAGAAGTACATGGCTAAAGCCCCGTTGTTGGCCAAGCCTAGTCCCGGAGAGACTCTCTATCTATACTTGGCGGTATCTGAGCAAGCATTGAGTGTTATCCTCATTCGATAAGAGAAAAAGGTTTTAAAACCCATCTACTATGTAAGCAAGGTGTTACATGGGGCGGAGTTGAACTACTCTCCAATCGAGAAGTTTGCTTTGGCATTGATCACAGCCTCGAGAAAGTTACAACCGTACTTTCAGGCACACAAGATCGAAGTCCTGACGGACCAGCAGTTGAGAAGCATATTGCATAGCCCAAAAGCTAGTGGTAGGTTGATTAAGTGGGCAATTGAACTTATAGAGTTTGACATCACATATAAGCCTCGAACAGCTATTAAGGCTCAGGCATTGGCCGACTTCGTGGTTGAATGTACCATCAGCAACAAAGAAGTCGGGGGGCAGGATATGGTAACCACCCTTGGAAGTGAAGAACTTGTACCTGATCTGAAGGAATATTGGGTGCTCTATTTTGATGGAGCATCAAAAACAAAATCTAGTGGTGCAGGTCTAGTCTTGCAAAGCCCCGATGGGTTCACAGTTGAGTATGCTTTGAAGTTGGATCTTCCGACAACCAATAACGAAGCCGAGTATGAAGCCTTGGTAGCTGGGTTGGGCTTGGCCAGAATTATGAGGGTCAAGAATCTCAAAATTTGTGGAGATTCACGATTGGTAATATCGCAAGTGAATGGTGAATTTGAGGCCAAAGATGAAACTATGGCAAAGTATTTGAGAGTTGTGAAAGCCGTCATGACTCAGTTTGATGAGTGCTACGTAGAGCACATTCCGAGAGAAAAAAACGTTAAGGCTGATGCCCTGTCTAAGTTCGCTTCTTCTGAAATAGAGAATTAAGCAAGGAGTGTCTACTTCCAGGTCTTGAAGGCCCCGACCATCAACTCTAAGTTGGTAGCACCGATCGATGTTGGAAGCTGTTGGTTAGATCCTATTAAAGCTCATCGTGAAACCGGATGGCTCCCTGACAATGCCTCGGAGGCACGAAAGCTGTCAGTGAGAGCATTGAGATATTAGCCATGAAGGTCAAGATTAGCTATGAAGGCCAAACTCGAGGGGGTCACGGACCTCCAATCAAGATCCAAAGGTTGAAGTGATGTTCAAGTGTTGACATTGATGTTTGATTATCGATATGAAAGGTTGGTATTCAGGATGGAAGCTGATTGTGATTAAGGAAGCCTAATCTAGAGGTTAGAGCAAAGTCTGGGGATTAGCAGCGCTAATCGAAAATTATGGGAAGCCTTAAGCAAAAGTCATGAATGACCATATTGCTGATTCTCTAAACTCATGGTCATCAAGACCACGAAAACTCATGGTCATCAAGACCACGAATATACATGGTCATCAAGACCACGAAAACTCATGGTCATCAAGACCACGAAAACTCATGGTCATCAAGACCACGAATATACATGTTTATCAAAACATCGTATTCAAGAGGGAAGTTGAAGTATTGAAGCTAAAAAAAAAAAAAAAAAATCAGTCGACCGGAAGCCGGCCGACCGGGGCAAACCGGAAGGCTGAAGCCGACCGGAAGCCGGCCGACCGGGGCAAACTGGGTGGCTTCGGCCGATCGGGGTTCATCAAGACTACGGGTATTTTCGGCCGACCCGAATCATTCAGGGGTATGGGTATTTTCGATCGAACCGGATCAGTCAGGGGTATGGATATTTTTCAGCAAACCGGGGTCCGTCAAGAACATGAATATTTTCGACCAACCGGGGTCCGTCAAGAACATGAAGATTTTTGGCCGATCGATGCACCTGGGAGGCTTCGGCCGACCGGGGTTCATCAAACCACGAGTATTTTCTGTCCGACCCGGAGCGATCAGGGGTAGGAGTATTTTCAGTCAACCATCAAGACCACGGGTATTTTCTGTCCGACCCGGAGCGATCAGGGGTACGAGTATTTTCAGTCAACCCGGGTTCATCAAGAACATGAAGATTTCTGATTACCGGATTCCGTGAAAAATATGAAAATGGGTTTGAACTAAAATATGATTAGTGCCGATTAGCACAGATTAGTGCCGATTAAGCACAGATTAGTGCCGATTAGCACTGATTAGTGCCGATAAGCACAGATTAGTGCCGTTTAAGCACAGATTAATGTCGTTTAGCACCGTTTAGTGCCGTTTAGCGCCGTTTAGTGTTGTTTAACGCCGTTTAGCATTGTTAAACATCGTTTAAACATCGTTTAAGGCTGATTAGCGCCGTTTAGCGTCGTTTAGCACAGTTTAGTGCCGTTTTATGCCGTTTAACGTCGTTTAACACTGTTTAAACATCGTTTAAGGCTGATTAGCGCCGTTTAGCGTCGTTTAGCACCGTTTAGTGCCGTTTTATACCGTTTAACGTCGTTTAACACTGTTTAAACGTCGTTTAAAGCTGATTAGCACCGTTTAGCGTCGTTTAGCACCGTTTAGTGCCGTTTTATGCCGTTTAACGTCGTTTAACACTGTTTAAACGTCGTTTAAGGCTGATTAGCGCCGTTTAGCGTCGTTTAGCACCGTTTAGTGCCGTTTTATGCCGTTTAACGTCGTTTAACACCGTTTAAACGTCGTTTAAGGCCGTTTAGCACCGTTTAGTGCCGTTTTATACCATTTAACGTCGTTTAACACCGTTTAAATGTCGTTTAAGGCTGATTAGCGCCGTTTAGCATCGTTTAGCGCCGTTTAGTGCCATTTTATGTCATTTAACGTCGTTTAACACCGTTTAAACGTTGTTTAAGGCCTATTACCACCGTTTATTGTCATTTATGGTCGTTGTAAATGCGTCGATCGCTCCACGCTTTACATTAAGATAATGTTGTTGAAAATGCTTGCATATGAGGGTCTGACCCCTCATTCTCAGAACTACGTTTTTGGCTTGATCTTTGATACACATCAAAGTACGTAGGCATCTTGTGAAGGCAGATTCAGCCACGAGCACGAGAGCAGCCATTAAAGCACGAAGCTCACGCACCCTAGCATTAAATAGCCGCAATCTAATAACCTAGTTTTTATTCCACAACAGTATATGGGATCTTTTCTTCTATACAAAGGCAAAAATCAACATTGTCTTGTATTTTATTATATATTTAATATATTATTATTAAAATAATTTTTTTAAAAACAATATGTTACTTTGTAAACATACATTGGTACATGTCATTTAAGTTTGCTTCGTTTGATTTTTGGTTCTCTCTCGACTAGTTTTGAATTGGTTGTACTAATTAATAATTCTTGTAATTGTTTATATTTGTTAACTAATAATTGCTTGTTTGTATAATTATTTTATTAGTTTATATTAATAAAAGTGATTTTTTATTAGCTATTTTACTAGTTGAGTGTGCTTTAGAGAATAGGGTCTGGGTTACCTTGATATTGTCTGAGCTACTTTGTTCATATTATTTAATTAATATTTTGTGGATATTAGTTCAGGTAATAATTATCATTGTCATAAAATTACTATTATACGTTCAGTATTTTTTTAGTCTATTAAATTTATTGTACTCTGGCTTGGTACTTGATTTTTATTTTAATTATTATTAATATATAATCGTGTTTAATATTAATATATAATTATAAATTTCATTTTCAAATTTAGATAAATACTATTAATGATACGCCTGACTTCGTTGTTTTTTTTTTAAAATTGACTTAACAATTATATCATGTTATTCATTGTTCTCTCTCTCTCTCTATGTTTAAATAGCAAATATTCGTTTAAACTATTGGCGATACATTTTTTTTTTAAATTTTGATCGTTTTGTAGTTTATGTGAACGTATCTGACCTACAAACTAGAGTTAGCGGTAGTACTTCTTGGTTTAAAATGTTTGAGGCATTATTGAAGAGACTTGTGATATTTAAATTGATTAAAAAAATTATGCGCATTAATATAATCTTGATGAATTTGAACATGATGAATTTTGACTCTTGAAAATGTCATTTATTTTTAGGGTGTGATACTTTTGGTGTAAAAAGGACAACTTGAAATAAGATTTGTGATCTTTTGATATGATAGAGAAAGTGGGAGAAGTGTCTTGTAGAGTTGCGTTGCCACTCCAGTTATTTCATGTACATAATGTATTTCATGTGTCGGTTTTGAGGGGTTATAAGTATCATTCGTTTCACATAGTTCAGTATCCATTGTATAAGATTAGAGAGGATCTTTCTTGTGAGAAGGAAGCAAAAACTATCTTAGCTCGAGAGGAGCGAGTTTTGAGGAAGAATACCATTCCATTTGTCAAAGTTTTGTGGAAAAATCATTCTGAGAGAGAGGCTATTTCGGAACTAGAAGTATCTATTCGTGAGGGATATCCACATTTATTCGGGTTAGGTGCGAATTTTAGTTTCGTTTGATTCCGGGGACGGAATCCTTTTTAAAGGGGTAAATATGTAATATCCGTAAATATTTAATAATAATAATAATAATTAGAATAGAATAGAATTAATAAGATTACTTTTAATAATAATAATAAGATATTAGAATAGACTAAAATTTGAATTCCTAATTAAATTAGAAATAGTAATATATGTTTATAATAAAATTTGATTAAAAGGAGAATTTTAAATTAGTAATTATATTAGAAGTTGGATAATAATTCTAAAATTTATACATATAAGATGTACTGCCTGTTTTATTAAAAACCCTAAAACATAGAGAACAACAAGCCGCAGGGGAATAAAGCTTCGTTTAAGAGGGGTAAGTATTCGATAATCAAGTATATGTACTTATTCATGTTCTTCTTTTTTTTGTATAGTACATCTGCTATGCTATAGATTGGCTTATAAAATATATATTTATATAATTTACATACACTTGAGTATACAATGAATCGCAACATAAGTGGATTTAAAAAATAGTACAGTATGTAGTAACTTTTGGCACACCAATAATACATATATTAAAATTCATGTTAATGGCAGGATCTACACTTAGGTCAATTATTTATTAAATAATAAATGTTATTGTATCTGTGAGGGAGCGTTATGGCCGAGTATGTGAATATGTACAGGAGGTTAATGCAATTAGACTTGTGAAGAATACTAACATGATCACTGTACTTCATGTAATATTAAAATATGACCAATCAAGATTTTAGGTATCAATCTTATTATTAAAATGGAGTATTAAAGTGATAAATATTGAGTTTATATAAATGATTTGGTTTGTTTAATAAATGTATAAATCAATATATTTTAATAATAAATTATATTTTTTAATTAGATCGCGGACCGAAGGTTTAGAGGATCGTTTGTGGATTTCGCTAGTATATTAGTTGCTGTTTTCGAGGTACGGATTCTCTCTCTTTTTATTCAGCGTTATTCTTAATTCTAAATTTTTATATCTGATTCGTTTTACCCTCAAATCTGTTTACTCTATTTATATCTGATTTGACTGTTTTGATTCTGAAAAATATTTTAAAAGAAATCTGTTTTGAAAAATATTTGATTACCTGTTCTGCGATTTTTAAAAAAATTCTGTATTGAAATATTTTCGGAAATGTTTAAAATATCTGTTTGGAAATATTTGAAATATCTGTTTTACGTGATTTAAATGATTTTGTGAAATATTTATTTTGAACCCTTAGCGATATAGGGTATACCGAGTTAACCAGCTATAGGGGTACTACAGCCATGTCATTGCGGCACCATTGACATGACACTTCCGTGGCAGTGTGATTGGTCACGGCGTATCCTTCTGATAGCTCAGGTGGCGAGCTTTTGCGCATTTTGATATTTGTTTCAGGATACGTGGGTGCACCCAGATTTGTTTTGATTTGTGATTTGATTTGGCGGTGACATGTATATGCCGTACACGTTATCCGATTTGTTGCACGCATTAGGTACCCAATGATGTGTGTATTTGTATCTATTCTGTTCTGATCTCGGTATGAAATATCCTAACCCCTCGTTGCTTCAGCCATGCTTATTTGAAATAAATGTTTTTATTATTAATTTTCAAATATACATAACTGTTTTTCTGTTTTATAAACTGTACTCCAAATCCGTACTGGGCAATTGGCTCATGCCGTATTCTTTTTCTGGCAGGTGCTTAGGGGGATCTGGGATTGTGTGATGGAGAGCTACCCTTATTCAATTGATTAGGACTTATGAACTTCTAGCATTATTTAGACTTGAAGACTTATTTAGAGATATTAGTTTTTCATATTTATTGGCTTGAACTGTAATTTGGAACTTTAATACTATTTGGAGGTTATTACACTATTTAATCATTATTTAGAGATTATTTTAGTGCTCCGTTGCAGGTTATGGATTTTAAGTAATATCTCCTCCCATTTTAGGAAGGGGGTGTTACAATATGTTTGTAGAACTCATATGAAATTATTGAATATTGTGCATGATTCCGATATTAGAATATTAGAATATTAGAATATCCACATATTAGAATATTTTACATATTGTGCATGATTCCGATCAATGATAATAAAATTCTTAATTTTGTGAATGGTATCCTGAAGATATTGTTGGGTATAATTAACTATAACAACAATGAGGCAGTGATATATATTAAACAAGAACAGGCAATTAACCAAATAACGAAAAAAAACACGAAGGCATAAACAAGAATGTAATCAGTAACTGCAATTAACAAGAAAGGTAAGGACACTTATCTCTCACAGTAGCTTTAACAAAAACAACAAGAGAGAAAAACAATCAGCTGAGTCACCAAGCCCTTCAAGAAGACTTTGCTGTTCTTGAAGAGATTATTGTCCCACTTACGTTGTGATTGGGTTGCAACAATATCGCTTTCAGGATAAAACAGCAACTGATCAAGGTGTTCACAAATACACCAATGATCAACAGCGACCAGCACCTCAGTTCGCTTGAGAATTATGTATTATATCTGTATATGTTGAGAGATAGCAGAGAGAAGGTAGCTAGGGTTTTTTCGTATCCTTAGAAGTATATCTCTTAACGTTATTTTCTGTATGTATGTAATACAAAAAATAAAACGTAGCTGATACTCCATAAAAGAAAAGTAAATATTCTGATTTAATTTCATTAACTGCATCAGGATTTATTTCAGTTACAGTGGCATCATGATTTGGTTATCAGTAGCATCAGGATTTAGCCCATCAGTATCTGATGTCTGACTAAGTCCATCAGGATTTATTCCAAGTACTGATCTAGTCCAGAATTTTATCCAAAAATTGATCCAATCATTTCCAGTATTCCTGTAGCAAATAAATCTGAAACCTGTTAAAATTAATCAATAATCCAGGTAATAAAATTCCTCTCCCAGGTCGCCTCGCGTACGCGAGACGCCGAGACATTCGCCCAAATCGCCCTTCGACCTGACCCGAATCGTGTCGTGTCGTGTTGTGGCGTGGCGTGGCGAGGCTGGCGGCGGCGGCGTGCGTGTGTTTATGTGCGCGAGGCCCACTCTACAACCATGCACACCCACATGCCTTAGTAGTTGTGCACTACACTTGCACATGGAGCTATATAAAGCCACCAACCTTTCATTACCAATTCTATGTGGGACTCAAGTTATTTCAACTAAATAACCCACATAACCCATTTCAAGCAAGTAACTTCAACTCAATTTATTTATGAATTCCACTAAGAAAATGTCTTAGATCCAAACATGAAAGTTTAAGTCCTCATTACAAGGAACAACTTCCACTTGTTAGTTTCCGGAAATTACATCAAGAACATATTTTAAATATGCCTCAAACTTTCCATTTTCTAACAATCCCCCACGAATCCATATAGAAATGCATATCTATCCTCATCATGACTTGTTTTTCAGAGTAGGTACCCTTCCGGGTTTGAACCCTCCTAAGTCCTCTACTTTGATGGCTACCGAATCAGATGGAATGTTTCACCTTGAATCTTTATCCGTTTGGTGTAACCACACTCCATAGACAATGACAAGTCAAAGGCTATGGTCCTAATCTACGGCTTTAAGACGTTAATGGTCATGTCTCGATCCTGTTCGTCGAATGCTTCAAGGAATAACCCTTTCCTCTAATTGCGACCATACAATTACATTCGCTTAGCTGGGCATCTCCAGAGATGTACTGCTAGAATCTCGTCAAATGACTTGACCCCATTCAGAGTTCAAATAACTCTTGTTATTCTGGCAGTGACAGTACCTTATAGGTTTACAGGGGATTGACTCCAGATAAGCGAGTATCAATCTATAAAGTTAAGGTACAACCAATTCACCCTTACAACTTGTTATTACCACATTGAATACACTTTCGAGGGATCTCCTCTCATGTGTATTGGGTTCCCGCTGTAGATGAATCATTATGGGCTATCAGTCCCATCCCCAACCTAGACTTAAGGACAACAGCATGCTCAAGTCCCTTAGTCAAAGGATCAGCTAGGATTTCTTGAGTTCCAATAAACTCAACAGCCGTGATCCTGTCAGACATTAGACCCCTTATAGACTTTAGTCTAACTTGGATATGTCTTTTTGTTTTCATATTGTACTTCTTGATGTTAATCTTGTCGATAGTTGTACGGCTATCACAATGAACAGCAAAAGCAGGAAGTGGACGACTTACTAGAGGTAACATCGACATCAATCCATGTAACCATTTAGCCTCAGTCCCCGTGGCATCTAATGCACACAACTCAACCTCAAAAGTAGATCGAGTTATAACAGTCTGTTTAGAAGACTTCCATGATACTGCTCCACCCGCTAGAGTAAACAGGTATCCAGTCACTCCATTGGAACCAGACTTCTTAGCTATCCAACTTGCATCACTATATCCCTCTAGCACTCCAGGAAACCTCCTGTATTGCAAACCAAGATATATGGTGCCTTTCAGATATCTAAGTACTCTATCAAGAGCATCCCAATGAGTCTTGTTTGGACAACATGTATATCTTGCTAACTTAGACACTGAATATGAAATATCCGGCCTAGTACCATTAGCAAGATACTGCAAACTCCCAATAATCTGAGAATACCTTAACTGAGACACAGGAACTCCTGAACTATTCTTGACAAGGGCGATTTTAGGATCATACAGAGTACTTGCGATTCTACAGTTTGAATAACCATACTTCTCAAGTATAGATTTCCCTATATAATGAGATTGTGACAAAGTTATTCTATTAGTTGATTGAGTCAACTTGATTCCAAGAATCACACTAGCCTCTCCCATATCCTTCATTTCAAAATGCCTTTTCAAGAACCTTTTTGTCTCGTTAATAATCTCAATATTGGTTCCAAACAGTAAAATGTCATTCACATATATGCACACAATAATACATTCACTTCCTTTAACCATGTAATAGACACACTTGTCACTTTCATTAACTACAAATTCTGATTCTAAAACAGTTTCATCAAATTTTTTATGTCAGTCTCTTGGAGCTTGTTTTAAGCCATATATAGACTTGATTAACTTACATATTTTCCTTTCATTTCCAGAAGCAACAAATCCCTCAAGCTGATCCATATAAATCTCTTCTTCAAGTTCACCATGAAAAAAAGTTGTCTTTACATCCATTTGATGGATGATAAGACCATGTACAGAAGCCAATGCTATAAGCATTCGGATTGTTGTCATTCTAGCAACTGGAGAGTATGTGTCAAAATAATCAATGCCTTCCTTTTGCTTAAAGCCCTTAGCTACCAGCCTAGCCTTATACTTATCTATTGAGCCATCCTGGTTCATCTTCCTTTTGAATACCCATTTACATCCTATAGTATATTACCCAGGAGGTAGATCAACCAACTCCCATGTTCCGTTAGAAATAATAGAGTCAATTTCACTTTTTACAGCACCTTTCCAGTACCTAGATTCTGAAGAATCCATGGCCTGTCGGAAAGTTAAAGGTTCATCCTCGATATTGTAAGTGATAAAATCACTTCCAAAATCCTTGACTACCTTAGCACGCTTACTCCTTCTAGGTTCCTTTACTTCATCAAGAGTAAAGCTACTACCAGGATCTGCCCCCACATTTGTCATCCTTTCCACATGATTAGGAATGGAACTCGATGTGTGAGTGGGATCAACATCAGAAATACCCTGAGGTATACCAGTCTTCATAGGGAACACATCCTCAAAAAATGTTGCATCACGAAATTCAACTATAGTGTTAGCCACTATTCCGTCTATGTCAGATTTTAATACTAAAAATCTCATAGCTGTAGTGGTTTCAATATAGCCCAGAAAGATGCAATCAACAGTTTTCGGACCTAGTTTCTTTCTCTTGTGTTCAGGGACAAGTACCTTTGCGAGGCAACCACACACACGAAGATATTTTAAACTAGTCCTTTTCTCTGTCCATAATTCATAAGGTGTCTTGTCCATATGTTTCAGAGGAACTCTATACAGAATATTGCAAGTCGTATTTAGAGCCTCCCCCCACATGTACTTAGGCAACCCTGAATTAATCAGCATACTATTGATCGTATCTTTAAACGTTCTATTCTTTCGTTCTGCCACCCCATTAGACTCAGGTGTGTACGGTGGAGTTACCTCATGAACTATACCATTGCTCTTGCAAAATTCATTAAACGAGGTACTCGTATACTCACCACCTCTATCTGATCTCAAACATTTAAGTATTTTACCAGTTTGTGTTTCAGATTCAGTTTTAAACATAAAGATTTTTTTTAGTGCTTCATCTTTATGTTTAAGCAAATAAACATAACAATATATACTACAATCATCTATAAAGGTAATGAAATATCTATTATGATCCTTAGTCAAAACAACACAAAATTCACATATGTTCGTGTGCACTAAATCTAACACATTTGACTTAACCATATTATGAAAGGGTTTCCTAGTTTGTTTAGCAGTCACACATACTTGACATTTGTTAGTAGTATTTTTATGTGTTCGTTCTCAGGGAAGGACTAAATTTAATTCAAAGTTCAGGTTTCTTATCTCTTTACGTCTAGAAGTGTGTGAGAAGAATTTTGGTTTTGTGTATTAACTAAATTAACCAAGAACTAATTATAAGCACTAAGAATTGATTTTAAACTGAGATTCAAATATATGGGAAAACAATCTAAGAACTGGGGTTCTTCACTTGGTCTCAATACATGCTTAATATTAATGTGATATCTGTGTTCCTACCTTTCTGAAAACAATTCTTCTAAAGTTATACTATACCCTCCCAGGTTACAATATAGTGCCTACAGCTACACCCTAATTGTCACTCCCGTGATACAATCAAAGTATATCTATAAACTGTTAAGTGCCAAGAATTATATGTCTCACAATTCTCCTATTAATCTCCCGATCTAATATTCAAATTATGTCTGTTAAATCATGTACTAAGATTGCAACTTCTCTCCCAAGCTTATTACAATCCCTAGAATACAATCAAAGGTTCATGACTCCCCTAATTGTGTTAAGATCTCATTAACAGATCAGCAAAGCAGAAAATCACGTAATCAAGCATGCATGAATACCAAGGAATACTACCCAATCCTCAGATTAGAGTATTAGTTACGCATATTTAATAAAGAAAACATAATAATAATGATAATGAATGAAAACATAATATTGAAGAAAGAATTGAAGATCGAAAGTACCTTGATATGATTAAAAGCTATGAATTGTTATGATTTACAATGGTAGGATGTGTTTTAAATAGGCTCTACAAATCTTGCCCAGCAAGATATTACCTTCTATTACAATTAGGATTTAAAGAAGGTACCCAAAACTGCCCAGAATACAATTAGAATTAGAAAAAGGGCAAAATAGTAAATTCATGGCCTTCTTTTATAAGAACACGTGCGCGACTTCATTCAGCACGTCCCTTGCACTTGTTTCCTATCCCAGGTTGTAGAAAATCTCTCAAGCTTCGTGTGGGCAGTAAGATCGCTGAAAACGGACTTCTAGACCTCTAGATATGGCCAAAACAGTATAAGCTGCGCAACCTTCCCGGAAAATCCGAATTTTAATCAATTAAATCTCCAAAAACGACAAAAGCTTAGATATTCTTGCAAACCTGCACAACTACACAAAACACATCAAAACTACACAAACTTGAGTCCAAAACAATCAATTTAAGCCGAACGGAGGCATTCCAAGTGGATATAAAATCCACTTATCAAACCCCCAAACTTAAACTGATGCTTGTCCTCAAGCATAAACAATTACAACTACCTAATTAGTACCACTTCCGTAGGTGATCACGGTTGCATTTGGCATATGCAACAAGCCCTTTAAACCCCTAGGCAGCCCTAGTGGACGAGTAAGGTCTCGTGAGGGCCTATAGCGAATGTACCCACAAAATCCATTTAACCTAATGCAATGCAATGCATGAATGCAACTACTATGAAAATGCAAGATCCCCTTCAAACTCACCAAAACCAACTAACAAGCAAATATCTCAAAGAATGTAACAAATCCAAGCAGAGCTCGACTAAGTCCCCGTATACTAACAAATACATGAACAGAAACGTGCGTGTGTGCGATGCTCATCAGAAATACTCCCAAAACTAGGTCAAAAATCATACATGCTTTCCGTCAAGACAATCACAGGTTTATAATCATAATAGACTGTAGACACTTCATAACCTAGGAACACCTCCACCCTTATCCAAGGTAGACAGAAACTCATGCTTTATTACTAAACTACGACACTATATACAATACGCATGCTTATTTAACCGTGCAATGAATGAGACCCCAAAAGGCTTATACAATAATACCTATGTAGCGAGTGTTAGGTCAGCAATCCCAAACCACACGGGCTTTAGGTTACTAGGACTAAGTCCCTTCAGACTTAATTACTCGAGTATTAAAGAGCTCACTCTGGTTAATTTTGCATATAAACAATTAAACTATTGACTCTTTTTTCTTTTTCTTTTTTTTCATGCAATCTGGAATGAGCCTTTCTCATTTCCAACCCTAGACTACTCATATAAATATGAGCTGGCTACTAGCCATTTGACACCTAGCCATTATTGACAATTATGAACAACTAGCATGAAATTCCTGTTTTCCCCTAAACTTAGATTTTAATGTTCCTACGCTATAAAGGGAATAACGAAAATTCTAAATATAATCAAGTGATTAAATCTCAAAACATCCCACAAGCATGACCCTAACCTAGCCCAAAAGCACCCTAATGAGACTGTGTAATAAATTTTGTTCCCGTAACATGCAAGTCAATTCCTAGGAACTATAAATCAGCCCTCTACTCATCATCATCACACCCAAATCAACATCCACCTATCAATCAGAATCAGCTCGTCCTAAAGGATCATGAAATATGCATGCCATGAAAATGCAACTACATGAAAACTCACATGGTATACGAAAAATAAAAACAGAATGTCCTATATGAAACAAACGTAAATAGCACAAACATATATGCATGATTTACTACTACTAATATGAAAAGCATGAAATCCTACATGAACAAATAATACAACAACAACTACTAATCCCTCAAACCACCCCCAAACTTAAAATATTCAATGTCCGCATTGAATGGAAGTAATTACAAGGGATAGCAGAAAACATACCTAATCGTCCTCCTCCTCGGAAGAATCAGAATCTGGCGGTGGATACTGCGTACGAGCTCCATAGACTGGCCACCTTGCCTGAATACCCGCATCTCTCAAAGCTGTAGCCATATCTTGAGCATACTCTCGGTTACAAGCATGTATAGCATCCATCCGCCTGTACAAACGCCTAAAGTGGGCATCTAAAACTCTCGGTACTCTCGAACCCGGTGGCTGAGCGCCCGCTCCATGACCACTAGCACCATCATCATTAACAATATAACCAAGCCCCCTCGGATGTGGAACCCCACCTTGCCAGTCAGGCATTCGATCAATAGACACATCAGTAATGGTAGCCAAAGGTGACTGTAACTCCTCATCCGCACCCCAGGTAACACCACTATCTTTACGTAATCCAGCTATAACAGAAGCATGGGGCATCGATGAAAGCACATTAGACTTTAAAAATCGTAGAATATTCTGATGAACAATATAGGCTACATCAATGTACTTCCCCTTTAGAATGCCCCAAAGAAGAATCAATCTATCAACTGTGACCTCACCTATATGAGAAGTAGGCATAATATTCGCACAAAGAAATGCATACCATGCACGTGCAAATTTATTCATAGCAGAAGACAGAAAATTAACCGGCTCAGTGGTTCCCAATTTATACTTCCAAACTGTACCAGGAACACATAATTCACGAACAATTGCCTCCAAATCCACATCCTTACTAGTCTTCCTTGCCCAATCTTCATCCCCCATAAGCTTAGGTGGTTGTCCCAAAATTTCACGAATAGCATCAATACTATAATCCACCTGTTTACCTCGAACCACACACACCTCATCCGACTCACCTTTAGCATTAGCATAAAACTCCCTAACAACATTCACCGGAGCAGGTGCCTTACAAATCTCTCCCCAACGTAACTCACTAATCACATCAACCAACCCATAGTGACGAGTTGGCAAAAATCCCCTTTCTTTCGCCACCGACCTTGATAACAACCGATTATACTCAACCTCCGCATCCGGAGAAGAAAATCTCTCCACCCTAATAGAACCACCCCTCATTCGCTTAGGCGCCATAATAATCACAACCCCACTCAACAATAGCACCACCAACTACTACCAAGAAATATCCCACCAAAAACCACCAAGGAAAATCACACCAAAAATACCCACGTAACGAGAATAATACAAAAACCCCAATTTACAAGAACACAAATTCGTAAAAAGTAAAATAGAGAAAAGAAATCCCACTACGAATCAAAGAGGTGAACTTGTACTAATTTTCCCCCAAACTTGAATTTTTAAGAGATGTAGAGGAGGAAGATAATGAATTGGGTGTGTATGTATGGGTATATATAGGTCATGGAGTGATAGGATGAATATAAGAATTTTAATGTGAAAAGGAAAAAAATTTGGTGGAATTTGGAATTTGATATAGGATAGAAAAAATATTTAATGAATAAAAGAAAAAGAATTAGAAAAGAAATAGGAATTTGAAATTTTTAGGAGAGATGAGGGGTTTTGGAATTAAAATAGGAAAAGATTTAGGGGAAAGATGGGAGTATAAAAAGAATTTGGGGTGATGAAATTTTTTTTATATATGTCAAAAAACGGACACAACAGTAATATGCTTGCAAACTGAGAAACAGACACGGCCCATTTGAGAAAAACTTAAAAAACTGAATACCTGGCTGAAACGCTGGTTGCGCGCGTGGGGCAATTTGCCTCAAGTCCAGATGCGCCGGAGCAAACTCCGCGACAGGGGGGCAGTTTGCCTCAAGGTCAGTCACGCAGGCGCTAGTTGCGTGTCAGGGGGGCAAGTGGCGCCAAGGTCAGTAACGCAGGGGCAAATTGCGTTACAGACCTGCAAATTGCTCAAATTCGATTTTTTTTTCTTTTTTTTTTCTGAACAGATTTTTTTTTCTTTCAACTAATGCGTGGGTTGCCTCCCACGAAGCGCTTCTTTAACGTCAATAGCTTGACGTTACTTCCTCAACTCATAGTAGGGTCTTGGAGGTGAAGAATGCTCATTCCTTGCTCCACTGTTTCTCCAAGCAGGTATGGCTTCAGTCTCTGCCCGTTCACCTTGAATACATCTGACCCTTCTCTAGTAATCTCACAAACCCCATTAGGATAGACCTTCACAATCTCAAAAGGTCCGGACCATCGTGATTTAAGCTTTCCCGGGAATAAACGGAGTCTTGAATTAAACAATAGAACATGTTGCCCAACCTCAAATTCCTTCTTCTGAATGTGTTTGTCATGCCACAATTTGGTCTTTTCCTTGTAGATACTAGCATTTTCATAAGATTGGAGCCTAATCTCCTCAAGCTCTCCAAGTTGAAGTAAACGCTTCTCTCCCGCAGATTTAAGATTAAAATTCAACTCTCTTGTCGCCCAAAATGCCTTATGTTGAAGTTCCACCGGCAAATGACATGGCTTCCCAAAGATCAACCTATATGGAGACATTCCAATAGGTGTTTTAAACGCCGTCCTATATGCCCAAAGTGTATCATCAAGCTTTGTTGACCAATCCTTTCTCGACATTGCCACTGTCTTCTCCAAAATTGACTTCAGCTCACGATTCGAAATCTCAACTTGTCCACTTGTTTGCGGATGATAAGGAGTTGCCACCTTTTGTGTCATACCATACTTTTTCAAGAGATCAGCCACCTATTTATTGCAAAAGTGTGCACCTCCATCATTGATAATAGCCCTTGGCACTCCAAATCTAGTGAACACATGCTTCTTTAGGAACTTCTTCACCACTCTAGCATCATTAGTAGGAGATGCAATAGCTTCAACCCATTTAGAGACATAATCAACTCCCACCAAAATATACTGGTTCCCATAGGAAGATGGAAATGGACCCATGAAGTCCATCCCCCACACATCAAAAATCTCCACCTCAAGAATAGATTGTAAAGGCATCTCGTTCCTCCTCGAAATATTTCCAACTCGTTGACATCTATCACATTTTGCCACAAAGTCTCTAGCATCCTGATGCATGGTTGGCCAATAGAATCCGGACTGCAAAACTTTCGCCACTGTCTTCATGCTACTGTTATGACCTCCACACTCTAGAGAATGACAATGCCTGAAAATATGAGGAACTTCATCATGAGGTACGCATCTACGAAACATTCCATCAGCACATTCCTTATACAGTAGCGGTTCCTCCCAATAGTAGTGCTTCACATCATAAAAGAATTTCTTCTTTTGGTTATAAGATAGATCATTCGGCACAACTCCTCCCACAAAGTAATTCACAAAATCTGCATACCATGGTGTAGACAAGGACACACCTAGAAGCTGCTCTTCCAGAAATTTATCATTGATAGGTTTTTCACCTCCTACCTCTCCATCTCCTTGATCCAACCTAGATAAATGATCAGCTACCAAGTTCTCGGACCCCTTCTTATCTCGAATCTCAAGATCAAATTCCTGAAGTAAGAGAATCCAACGAACTAAACGAGGCTTGGCATCCTTCTTTGTCATCAAGAAACGAATCGCAGCATGATCCGAATAGACAATAACCTTAGACCCAACAAGATAGGATCTGAATTTATCAAGTGCAAATACCACTGCAAGTAGCTCTTTCTCCGTAGTGGAATAGTTGATTTGCGCATCATCAAGAGTCTTGCTTGCATAAGCTATCACATGCATACGCTTATCCTTCTTTTGCCCAAGAACAACACCCACAGCATAGTCACTAGCATCACACATAAGCTCAAATGGTAAGCTCCAATCGGGAGATGTAACTATGGGTGCAGAAGTAAGTTCCTTCTTCAGCTTGTTAAACGCAACAAGACAACTTTCATCAAAGTCAAAAACACGATCCTTTTCGAGAAGAATATAGAGAGGCCGGGCTAACTTGGAGAAATCCTTGATGAACCGTCGATAAAAACCAGCATGACCAAGAAAGCTTCGAATTCCTTTCACAGATGAAGGTGGTGGCAATTTTTCAATAACTTCTATTTTTGCTCTATCGACCTCAATGCCTTTATTAGAGATTTTATGCCCAAGCACAATGCCTTCCTTCACCATAAATTGACATTTTTCCCAATTAAGAACAAGATTAGTTTCAGTACATCTCTGCAACACCTTCGACAAACTGGCTAAACAGGATTCAAAGGAAGAACCATACACCGTGAAGTCATCCATGAAGACCTCCATGTCTTTCCCTATAAAATCTGAGAATATGTGGTTCATAAGCCGTTGAAACGTCGAAGGACCATTACACAAACCAAAAGGAAGCCTCCTATAAGCAAAAGTACCATAAGGACAAGTAAAGGTGGTCTTCTCTTGATCTTCGGGTGCAATAGGAATATGAAAGTAGCCCGAGAATCCATCCAGAAAGTTGTAATACTCATTACCCGCCAACCTTTCGAGCATTTGATCAATGAATGGGAGGGGAAAGTGATCTTTGCGAGTAGCGTTATTCAACTTCCTGTAATCAATGCAAACTCTCCAACCTGTTACTGTTCTCGTGGGAATTAATTCATTCTTCTCATTGTGAACAACAGTCATCCCACCTTTCTTAGGCACAACATGAATAGGACTAACCCACTTACTGTGTGGAACCGAATATATGATACCAGCATCAAGCAACTTAGTGATTTCTTTCTTCACCACCTCTTGCAAATTCGGATTCAATCTTCTTTGTCCCTCAATCACAGGCTTATGATTATCTTCTAAGGCAATTCTATGCATGCAAAGAGCAGGGCTAATTCCCTTGATATCTTGAATTGTCCAACCAATAGCTGATTTATATTGCCGAAGAACATGTAATAATTTTTCTAGCTCATCATCACTAAGCAAGGCAGAAACTACCACAGGATATGTATCATTAGGACCAAGAAAGGCATACCTCAAATTAGCAGGTAGAGGTTTAAGTTCCACCTGTGGTGCCTCTGAAAGTGTAAAAACCATCTCAACTTCTGTGTCTCGAACAACAAGTGCTTCTTCTTCTACTACATCATCTAACACCCGTTCTGCTCCCATGAAGTGTTCATTTTCTAGCTGCACAATTTCATCAACTCTGTCAACAGTAAAACAAGTTGCTCCAAAAGGAGGCATCTTCATTGCTTTGTTCAGATCAAATTCCACTTTGTCCTCGCCAACATTCAATGTCAATTTTCTAGCTTTAACATCGATAGTAGTGCCAGCAGTAGCCAAGAATGGCCTTCCCAAGATAATGGGTATCTCGACATCTTCATCCATCTCTAACACCACAAAATCACAAGGTATGACAAATTTATCCACTTTGACAACCACATCTTCAACGACCCCCAACGGATATTTAACAGAACGATCCGCCAACTGAAGTGAAATCCGTGTCTTTTTAAGCTCTCCAAAACCAAGTCATTTGCAAATTGAGTATGGCATCAAACTCACACTTGCCCCTAAATCACACAAGGCTTTCATGTTCTCCATCTTCCCAATAGTGCAAGGCAAAGAAAAGCTTCCCGGATCTTTCAATTTCTGAGGAATGGCCTTTTGGATGACTGCACTGCATTCCGCATTAAGAGTAATGGTTTCTGCATCCTCAAGTTTCCTCTTCTTTGTCAACATCTCCTTAAGAAATTTAGCATAAAGTGGCATTTGATTCAAAGCTTCAGCCAAAGGAATATTGACATGCAACTGTCGGAACATAGTCAAGAACTTCTCGTACTGCTTCTCTAACTGTCTGTTGTGAAGTCTCTGTGGAAATGGAATAGGAGGAACATAAGGTGGTGGAGGAACATACGGCTTTTCTGGTTCTTCTTCCTTCTTCTCTTCATCTACTTTTTCTGACTTTTCAGCATCAATCTCTACTATCTTATTTTCTTTTTCAGCATCCTTCTCTTTAGGCTCAAGAACCTCAACCTCGGGCAACTCTTTCCCGCTCCTCAAAGTAATTGCTTTGTATTGCTCTTTACCAGTCTGGTCGGGTTGACTAGGAAGTGATCCTTGCTAACGAACACCCATCTTGGAGGCAATCTGTCCAATCTGTGTTTCTAGCATCTTTTGAGATGATGCCATCTGCTCTATTCTTGATTCCATATTAGCCAATGCCCCAGAGGTTCCTTGCATAATCTTATTTAGTGCAACCTCCCAATCAGCTGGTTCTTTCTTTGGCAGAGGTTGATACTGCTGCTGTGCTTGATATGGTGGTCGTGACTAAAAACCAGGAGGTTGATTCTGCCTTGGAAATGAATAAGAAGGATTAGCCGCATGATTATTACTGTAAGAAAGATTGTTGTTTGGCCTTTGATTTGGATTGTAGTAGGAGTTATTCTGAACAGGCCACGACTGTCTTCCCTGAATAAAAGATGCTTCTTCTGGAAATTGTTGCACATAAGAGTTCTGACTAGCACCATAATCATTATACCCCTCCATAGGTGAAGAAATAGCATTCACATTTGCTCTTTGTCCTCGCACCTCCTGAGTTAGAGTATCCAATTTTTGAGCCAGCATGTTGATCATCTCAGATTCTTGTGCTGCTTTTGCTGAGCTCGTCCCACTAGGTGCCCATGAATAATTATTAGATGCCAATTCCTCAAGAAGTGCTTTAGCCTGTGTAGTTGGTGCCTTCTTGAAATTTCCACCAGCAGCCACATCCAAACTCAAACGAATATCTGCATTCATGGCCCCATAAAAAGTACTAATGATCTGCCAATCTTCCAAGCCGTGATGTGGACACTTCCTCAATCGTGCCTTGAATCTCTCCCATGCCTGATATAGACCTTCACCCGGTTGTGCTTTGAAACTCATAATCATAGTCCTCAATTGTTGCGTCTTGTCAGAAGGATAATATTTGGACAAGAATGCAGTAGAAAGACTATCCCATGTAGCAACCGTAGTGTTTGGAAGTTGTTGAAACCATTCCAAAGCTCTTCCCTTAATAGAGTAGGGAAACATATGGAGACGAATCTTGTCACTCGTAACACCATTAATTCTGAATGAGCCACACATCTGCACGAAACGCTCTAAATGTCTGTGTGGATCCTCTAGTTCAATGTCTCTTTCAAAAGCTTGATTGCTGATCATCTGAATTAAGCTTGGATTAATGTTGAATTGGGTTGCACCAATCTCTGGAGTTTTGTACATGCAATTAGCAGGATTTGGTGTCTCATGGTCCCAAATAGAAGTCTCATCAACATTATCATTAACAACAGCTTGAGCTACCGGCTCTCCCATCTTAGCTTTCTCTTTTCTGATCTTTCTCAAAGTACGCTCGATTTCAGGGTCAAATTCCAATTTTCTCACGCAAGATGCACGTCGCATACACCTGAAAATCACCAACAAAACAACTTGTGGAACCAATTAAAATCTAAACAATAAGAAACAATTAACCTAAACTCAAGTATACTGCCTTCCCCGGCAGCGGCGCCAATTTGTTAGTAGTATTTTTATGTGTTCGTTCTCAGGGAAGGACTAAATTTAATTCAAAGTTCAGGTTTCTTATCTCTTTACGTCTAGAAGTGTGTGAGAAGAATTTTGGTTTTGTGTATTAACTAAATTAACCAAGAACTAATTATAAGCACTAAGAATTGATTTTAAACTGAGATTCAAATATATGGGAAAACAATCTAAGAACTGGGGTTCTTCACTTGGTCTCAATACATGCTTAATATTAATGTGATATCTGTGTTCCTACCTTTCTGAAAACAATTCTTCTAAAGTTATACTATACCCTCCCAGGTTACAATATAGTGCCTACAGCTACACCCTAATTGTCACTCCCGTGATACAATCAAAGTATATCTATAAACTGTTAAGTGCCAAGAATAATATGTCTCAAAATTCTCCTATTAATCTCCCGATCTAATATTCAAATTATGTCTGTTAAATCATGTACTAAGATTGCAACTTCTCTCCCAAGCTTATTACAATCCCTAGAATACAATCAAAGGTTCATGACTCCCCTAATTGTGTTAAGATCTCATTAACAGATCAGCAAAGCAGAAAATCACGTAATCAAGCATGCATGAATACCAAGGAATACTACCCAATCCTCAGATTAGAGAATTAGTTACGCATATTTAATAAAGAAAACATAATAATAATGATAATGAATGAAAACATAATATTGAAGAAAGAATTGAAGATCGAAAGTACCTTGATATGATTAAAAGCTATGAATTGTTATGATTTACAATGGTAGGATGTGTTTTAAATAGGCTCTACAAATCTTGCCCAGCAAGATATTACCTTCTATTACAATTAGGATTTAAAGAAGGTACCCAAAACTGCCCAGAATACAATTAGAATTAGAAAAAGGGCAAAACAGTAAATTCATGGCCTTCTTTTATAAGAACACGTGCCGACTTCATTCAGCACGTTCCTTGCACTTGTTTCCTATCCCAGGTTGTAGAAAATCTCTCAAGCTTCGCGTGGGCAGTAAGATCGCTAAAAACGGACTTCTAGAACTCCAGATATGGCCAAAACAGTATAAGCTGCGCAACCTTCCCGGAAAATCCGAATTTTAATAAATTAAATCTCCAAAAATGACAAAAGCTTAGATATTCTTGCAAACCTGCACAACTACACAAAACACATCAAAACTACACAAACTTGAGTCCAAAACAATCAATTTAAGCCGAACGGCGGCATTCCAAGTGGATATAAAATCCACTTATCAACATTTAGACTTCTTATCAATGGCATGTTTTGGAATCAACTCTAAGTTCATCATATTCTTTAGAGCACCAAAATTCAAGTGACCAAGACGTGCGTGCCACAAATTAGATGATTCAACACAATTAACAAAAGGAGCAACATTATTATTAATAAAACTGCCCAAAACAGGCTCAACATTTATTAAAAATAATCCATCCGACAAGTAACCTTTGCCAAAAAATACACCGGTATGTGTAATAACTACTTTATTACATTTCAAAGAAATTTCAAAACCATTCTTAACTAAACAACTTCCACTTATTATATTTCTACGAATATCAGGAACATGATGCACTCTAGTGAGGGATAGAACATGCCCAGAAGCAAACTTCAGGTCCACGTTTCCTATTCCACGAACTTAAGCTGCACTCGCATTCCCCATCGTCACAGTCATTCCATGAGTCTGTTGATAAGATACAAACAGAGTAATATCATTACAAATATGTACATTAGCTCCACTATCAATCAACTATTCATGAGACGAATAAGTGGAAAGAAGTACAGGGTTGTAGGTCACATACCCGTTGTTAGTTTCAGAAGCAATAGCCTCACCAACAACCATGTTAACCGTAGGCCCACCAGTGGTTCCAAGCATAGTGTTAGCTTGTGCTCCCACAACAGGTTTCTTAGCTTTCTTTACAGGACAGTCCTTGCTCCAATGACCAACCTGTCCACCAGACCAACATGGTTTGTTTGCCTTTGGTTACCTAGCCTTGTTCTTGTCTTTATTAGACTTAGTGTTTTCCTTCTTAGTGACAGACTTTCTTTTCTATCGTACAGTTACTACGTTCACCTTCGAACTCCCAGCATGTTCAGTAGGCATCACATGTCCTTGCTTGGACTTGTGTTACTTCTACACAGAGATGTCCAACATCAGGTTTGTCCAATTGATCTCTCCTTTCTGTCTTTTCAGGGAGAGAGCAAACTCTTCCCAAGACTTAGGGAGCTTTTTAATCACAGACATAACCTGAAACTTTTCAGGTAGGTCCATTCCGGACTCCTTCAAAGCATGAACCAACATCTCAAACTCATGCACCTGCTCAGTCATGGATTTAGTATCCACCAATTTAAAATCAAGGAACATGGCCACAGAATACTTTTCCAACCCTTGCGAGTCAGTATTATGTGTCTGGTCAAACTTCTCCCATAAGAGCTTAGCAGTGTAGGAGTCAGATGAATAAACATCGAATAGAGTGTTCGCTAAAGCTGCCAGAATTGCAGCCCTAGCCACCCCATCATTCTCCTCCCACATGGCATAAGCCTTAACAGTTTCAGGCTTTTCCTTAACCACAACTGGTTTCTCTTACTGCACCACCGGCCATAGACCCTTTACCATTAACCACAGTTTCATCTTTTTCTGCCAACGAGAAAAACCAACACCCCCACCAAATTTATCAGGCATACCTGACAAATCGATACGCTGTGCGAAATGGTACGTGGTCCAATCAATGGTGGGTACAGTAACACTAGACCTAGAACCAGTCTCAACAACAGGAGTTTCAGTTTCATTAACCATCTTGTTAATTAACAATATATAACACAAATAATCTCTTCAAGATTGTTGGGTATAATTAACTATAACAACAATGAGGCAGTGATATATATTAAACAAGAACAGGAAATTAACCAAATAACGAAACAAAACATGAAGGCATAAACAAGAATGTAATCAGTAACTACAATTAACAAGAAAGGTAAGGACACTTATCTCTCACAGTAGCTTTAACAAAGACAACAAGAGAGAAAAACAATCAGCTAAGCCACCAAGCCCTTCAAGAAGACTTGGCTGTTCTTGAAGAGATTATTGCCCTACTTACGTTGTGATTGGGTTGCAGCAATATTGCTTCCAGGATAAAACAGCAACTGATCAAGGTGTTCACAAATACACCAGTGATCAACAGCGACCAGCACCTCAGTTCGCCTGAGAATTATGTATTATATCTGTATATGTTGAGAGATAGCAGAGAGAAGGTAGCTAGGGTTTTTTCGTATCCTTAGAAGTATATCTCTTAACGTTATTTTCTGTATGTATATAATACAAAAAATAAAACGTAGCTGATACTCCATAAAAGGAAAGTAAATATTCTGATTTAATTTCATTAACTACATCTGGATTTATTTCAGTTACAGTGGCATTATGATTTGGTTATCAGTAGCATCAGGATTCAGTGCTCGTCAGGAACTGATATCCATCAGGATTTAGCCCATCAATATCTGATGTCTGACTAAGTCCATCAGGATTTATTCCAAGTACTGATCCAATCATTTCCAATACTGTTGTAACAAATAAATCTGAAATCTGTTAAAATAAATCAATAATCCAGGTAAAAAATTTCTTGCCCAGATCGCCTTACGTACGCGAGACGCCGAAACATTCGCACAAATCGCCCCAACTCGAATCGTGTCGTGTCGTGGCGTGGCGAGGGGGACGGCGGTGGCGCGCGTGTGTGTGTGCGCGTGAGGCCCACTCTACAACCGTGCACACCCACATGCCTTAGTAGTTGTGCACTACACTTGTACATGGAGCTATATAAAGCCACCAACCTTTCATTACCAATTCCATGTGGGACTCTAGTTATTTCAACTAAATAACCCACATAACCCATTTCAAGCAAGCAACTTCAACTCAATTTATTTATGGATTCCACTAAGAAAATGTCTTAGATCCAAACATGAAAGTTTAAGTCCTCATTACAAGGAACAACTTCCACTTGTTAGTTTCCGGAAATTACATCAAGAACATATTTTAAATATGCCTCAAACTTTCCATTTTCTAACAGATACAATACCTTGGGAAATGTTATGAATTAACAAAATTATCATGATTCTTATGGTTCGTTAAGATAATAAATATTAAGTAAAAGTTCATGAACTTTCTCAAGTAGTATTCACTCCATTCCCTGAAGTGAATGTGATAGTATTAAAAAATTAAATTTTATAAACCTTGTATGGTTATGATTTTCTAATATGAACTCATTTATAATTATCCTTAATATATGCATAAGAAATATTTTCTTGTTTAAAATAAAGATGACTTGTGTCAACACTATACAACAAAACATGAGTCATCCAAAGGGGGGGTATTGTACATATTGGATGTCTCGTTACATTTTCTGTATTAAATGCTCCAGAAAAGCATGTACGTTTTATCATGGTATTGAATGAAAAAAAAGTCTTATATTATTGATGTTATTATACTCTCCCAAGTGAAAGAGAATCAACTATGCGGTTCTGATATTTCATATTACATAGAAAAACCGTTGAGATATATATTAAAGTAAACCAAAAGTTTACTGCTAACTTTATAGTTGGTATGCTGACTAAGTCATACCGATTTTATAAAAGATGTGAATATTAATTGAAATTTTATATGGACGTTCATCGAAGAACTAGAAGATTCTTCTCAAAATATATGTTATTGGTTTGTAAGGCAAATTGATCATGAACTATATGGTAACATGTCTAGTTGTTATATACTCACAACATGAAGATTGTGAGTTTGATTAATCAAATCAAGAATATGCATTTGGTTAGTTTGCTACTTAAGTGCTTAATGAAATTTATCGTCTATTGAAAATTGTCGAATATATTGTGGCACATTTTGATTCACATCTAGCTATCTAATTATCATAATTTCTCCCATCATAAACAAATTTTTGGTCAGCTCAGATTGTTCCACCACAACACTGGTATACATTATACATGAGTGGATATTAGTTTTGTACAATCTATGTGTATATGTTTATGACTCGATCTAATTTGTTTGTTTTTCCAAAATCAGGGGGAGAAACTAAATAGCTGGTGATATATTAGTTATCATTGTCTCGTCTTGATCCTCATAGTAAAGAATATGAACCAGAAGTTCATAAGATAATTTATTTACATGTTTTAATTATTGTTAGATATATATATGCTAACCTGAAATAATGACTGTTTGCACTAAATCACGCAAGCGTACGTGGTCACAAGTAATATAGAATAAAGTTGAGTTCGTTCCCACAGAGATCTGGTTTAGGTTTCAATTCAATCAATGTACCTATGCAATAATGTATGGTTTTTATTCACTGCTAAGACAATTAACAAATTTGGGTTTTAATTAACTAAATTAACTAAGAAGTAAATTAACAAACTAAGAATTAACTAACTAACGAGAATTGGAATCGAATTAATTATGCAAGAGAAAACATGGGATCCTAACTTCATTAAATACTTTGCTTAGATCTGACGCCTTTAATCAATGCATGCGATGGTTTTGATATCTGATCAGACAACACAAAACAAGTATAGGCTACTTCTCAGTATACGAATACCAAACTAATCATACATCCACAAAAGAGATAGAAGATGAATAGACACCAATTATGCTTAGACCCTATATCTCTATAAGATTTGAAAACATAGTGGTTGAAGAGCAAGTTGTCTATTAAGATCATATAGGGCAACATAATATCTCTATTTACGCTACAAATCATGATGTTAAAACATCAACCTATCCTATGCTAGCATGGCAAGTTCTAAATCTCAAGATCCACTTTCGTTTCGCAAGAGATTAACAAATTAGATGTTAGCTACACATCTATCAATTAAGAATAACCATACAAGGATATCAAATATACATCACACACAGATCTTTAAAGCATCAAGATACTAAAGCTCCATAAAAAAATCCGTTAGAATCCCATGACAACGATTAGTTCGTAATTGAACCTCTCGTCATCATGGGATCAAGTGAAACCATGATAATGAAACAAGATATGAATTCTATGTTATAATATGCTAACTAATCATATAAATTACAATGGTAGGATGTGTTGAAATAGGCTCTAGAAGTCTTACCTAGCAAGAAATTCCCCAAAATTGAGTTAAAATAGAATTTCTGCAGTTTAGCACAAAATACGTTTCCTAAACTGATTCTGTTTTTAAGGAAAATTCGTAGCTGACTTTTCTTTAGTATTTCTGGGCCGTTCTAATTGTAATTGGACATCTGGACCACTTTATAATGATAGAGAATTCCGTTATCTTCGCGTGGACTGTAAGATCGTCCAAAACGGACTTATAGAACTCAAGATATGGCCCAAACAGTGAATCAGAATTTTTAGGACAAATTTCGGGCTGGACAGAATGCTTCCCGCGCTGTGGCGCGCCTATGCCACGCTGCGGCCTAGCATGGAACCTGTTGGAACAGATCTGTCTTCTTCCGAGCTTTTCCAACGACTGCTTACGGGCCTCAAACGGACTTGTAGAACTCCTGATATGGCCAAAACAGTGAAGACTGAGCAACCTATCCGGAAAATCCGAATTTTAATCAATTTGCTCCTTTATCCTCCGTTTTCCTTCGCTTCTTTTGCAACTTGTTATGCTTTACTTCTTGAACTCAAATCCACCATAAAATATGCAATTTATATCTTCCAACCTCAAGTTAGCAACCCTGCATAATCTCAATAAAATGGATCAAAAACACGACATACTTGAGGTCAAGTCAATCAATTTAAGCCGATTCGAAGCGTTCCAAGTGGATATAAAATCCACTTATGACACCCCCAAACTTAAACCGATGCTTGTCCTCAAACATAAACAACTAAACACTAACTAATTAGTACCACTTTCGTAGGTGATCATGATTGCATTTTGCATATGCAACAAGCCCTTTAAACCCCTAGGCAGCCCTAGTGGACGAGTAAGGTCTCGTGAGGGCCTATAGCGAATGTACCCACAAAATCCATCTAACTAAACAATGCATAAATAATGCAATGCATGAATGCAACTAATATGAAAATGCAACGATCCCCTTAAACTAACCAAAACCAACTAGCAAGCAAATATCTCAAAGAATGTAACTAAATCCAAATAGAGCTCGACTAAGTCCCCGTATACTAACAGTACATGAACAAAAACGTGCGTGTGTGCGATGCTCATCAGAAATACTTCCAAAACTAGATCAAATATCATACCTGTTCTTCGCCAAGACAATCACATGTTTATAAATAGAATAGACTGTAGACACTTCATAACCTAGGAACACCTCCATCTTCATTCAAGTTAGCCAGGAATTCATGCTTTATTACTACACTACGACACATAATACTATATACAATACGCATGCTTATTTAACCGTGCAATGAATGAGACCCCAAAAGGCTTATACAATAATACCCATGTAGCGAGTGTTAGGTCAGCAATCCCAAACCACAAGGGCTTTAGGTTACTAGGACTAAGTCCCCTCAGACTTAATTACTCGAGTATTAAAGAGCTCACTCGTGGTTAATTTTGCATTTAACAATTGGACTTTTGACTCTCTGTTTTTCCTTTTTTTTTGATTTTCTTTTCTTCTTTTTTTTGGTGCAATTTGGAATCAGAATTCTCAATTCCAATCCTAGACTACTCATATCAATATGAGCCGGCTACTAGCCATTTGACACCTAGCCATTATTGACAAATACTAACAATTAGCATGAAATCCCTGGTTTCCCCCAAACTTAGACTTTAGTGCTCCTACACCATCAAGGGAATAACGAAAATTCTAAATATAATCAAGTGATTAAATCTCAAAACATCCAAATAAGCATGACCTCAACCTAGCCCAAAAGCAAACGATGAGACTATGTAAAAAGTTTTGTTTCTGAAGCATGCAAGTCAATTTCATAAGAACTATAAATCGACCCTCTACTCATCATTACCACACTCAATAAGACATCTACCTACCAATCAGAATTAGCTCATCCTAAGGGATCATGAAATATGCATGCTATGAAAATGCAACTAAAATGAACTCACATGATATACGAAAATAAAAAACAGAATGTCCTATATGAAACAAACATAAATAATACGAACAAACATGCATGAATTACTACTAATATGCATCATATAATATCCTACATGAACACAATGACTCACAATCACAAATAACTACCACACGCTACTTATCCCCAAATCACCCCCAAACTTAAAGTATTCAATGTCCCCATTGAATGGAAGGTAATACAAGGAATAGTAGAAAACATACCTAATCATCGGAACCACATGGGTTGCCTCCCATGAAGCGCCTTTGTTTAAAGTCTTTAGCTAGACATGGCAATGACTTTTTCTCTTGAAAATTTCTACAGCGTATCTCTATATGGCCATTTAATTATCTTTTCCAGGGCTACATCTTCGATGACAAGTTTCCGCCTTCTTTCCTCCTCAAAAGTGTTCGTAACATTGTTCTCTTCACTACCTGACAAGTTAGCAACAATAATAGGCAAAGTAGATGATTGACCCAAGTATACATACCTCAAGTGATCTAGTGGTTTAAGCTCGAGTTTGGAAGCTTCTTCAACATGATGATTTTCATTATTGACTACCAAAGACTGATCAAGAGTGGAAATAGACGGATTAGGAACGGAAGTGAGTGGTTCACCAATAGAAGTCTTAACAACAGACTTAGGATCAAAAGAACTATCGTCAAGTTGAATTTCATGCTTAGCACAAATAGCATTCAATTCCTCTAACATCTCATCCGAAGTAAAAGTCCTATACAACTCATTATTACCCTCAATCAAAACATCTTCCTCAAGAAAAGACTCAATTGCACTATCCTCGAGATTTGACCATGAAACCACCTCATCAACCAGCACCTTAGAATCCCAGAGATCAGCCAAGCCTAGTGACTCACACTCTTCCTCCTCATCACCATCCACCATAGGTTCTGACAAAACAGAATTTTCTTCTTTTTCTATAGGGTCTTGATCATGAATTCATTCTTCATCCTCAATTGTTGAATTCTGATCGTTCGTGACTTTTCCATATCTGAGTGTTATGGCATTAACCTGCTCCATGCCATCTTGTTTTCCTGGATTTACCTTTGTGGCACTAGGAAGAACTCCCTGCGGTCCGTTGAGAAAGGCACTTGCAATTTGCCCAATCTGATTCTCCAATGTCTTGAGAGATACCGCCTGACTTTTAATCATCAACCTCAATTCATCCAATTCAGATTTCTCATTCAAAGATTGACCATCATCCCCATGAAACTGTTGCTGCTGAAAATCTTGATTGTCACTCCAGCCGAAATTGGGATGATAGGTGGCTGGAGCTGGTTGCGAAGGTTGCTTGAAGTTGCTCACAAACCGTGTTGATTCAGAAGATATGTGACATTGACTCGTCTCATGTGCACCCTCACATAGCTCACAAACACTAGCAACTTGAGGCACCCCATGCTTTGACATAAAATCCAATTTCTTATTAAGTGCCTCTAGCTGAGCTGCTAGAGTTGTGACCGTATTAACTTCCAGAATTCCTGCTAATTTACCTTGTGATAATCTCTGAGTTGGATTCTGGTATTCATTCGCAGCCATCATCTCAACTAGCTCATAAGCTTTCGCATAGCTCTTAGCCCATAAAGCCCCACCTGATGCTGCATCTAGCATGGGTCTTGACTGTGCACCCAAGCCATTATAAAAGCAGTTAATCACCATCCAATCAGGCATCCCATGATGTGGACACTTCCTTAGCATCTCCTTATATCGCTCCCAAGCCTCGCACAAAGACTCTCCAAACTGCTATGAAAACTGAGTTATAGCATTCCTGATTGCTGCGGTCTTTTCCATGGGGAAATATTTAGTAAGAAATTTCTGAGCAAGATCCTCCCATGTCAAAATAGAACCTGCTGGTAGAGAGTGCAACCAGTCCTTAGCTTTATCCCGCAAACAGAATGGGAAAAGTCTCAATTTCACAACATCTTCTGACACACCGTTGATCTTGAAAGTGTCGCAGATCTCAATAAAGTCCCGGATGTGCATGTTAGGATCTTCAGTCGGAGCACCCCCAAACTGAACCGAATTCTGCACCATCTGAATTATGCTAGGCTTGATTTCGAAAGTATTAGTTGCAATAGCTGGCCTGATAACGTTAAATTGGACGTCATTGATCTTTGGTTGAGAATAATACATCAATGTTTTCGCTGCTGCTGCTGGTTCTCCCATTGCTACCTGAAACACATAGAACTAAATGACTATGTAAGAAACAATCCGAGTCAGTGAATTCTAACGACCACTGATGACAAGCACATAAACTAAAAATAAAACACCGATGATCCCCGACAGCGGTGCCAAAAACTTGTTTGCACTAAATCAAGCAAGCGTACGTGGTCACAAGTAATATAGAATAAAGTTGAGTTCATTCTCACATAGATCTGGTTTAGGTTTCAATTCAGTCATTGTACCTATGCAACAATGTATGGTTTTTATTCACTGCTAAGACAATTAACAAATTTGGGTTTTAATTAACTAAATTAACTAAGAAGTAAATTAACAAACTAAGAATTAACTAACTAACGAGAATTGGAATCGAATTACTTATGCAAGAGAAAACATGGGATCCTAACTTCATTAAATACTTTGCTTAGATCTGACGCCTTTAATCAATGCATGCGATGGTTTTGATATCTGATCAGACAACACGAAACAAGTATAGGCTACTTCTCAGTATACGAATACCAAACTAATCATACATCCACAAAAGAGATAGAAGATGAATAGACACCAATTATGCTTAGACCCTATATCTCTATAAGATTTGAAAACATAGTGGTTGAAGAGCAAGTTGTCTATTAAGATCACATAGGGCAGCATAATATCTCTATTTACGCTACAAATCATGATGTTAAAACATCAACCTATCCTATGCTAGCATGACAAGTTCTAAATCACAAGATCCACTTTAGTTTCGCAAGAGATTAACAAATTAGATGTTAGCTATGCATCTATCAATTAAGCATAACCATACAAGGATATCAAATATACATCACACGCAGATCTTTAAAGCATCAAGATACTAAAGCTCCATAAAAAAATCCGTTAGAATCCCATGACAACGATTAGTTCGTAATTGAACCTCTCGTCATCATGGGATCAAGTGAAACCATGATAATGAAACAAGATATGAATTCTATGTTATAATATGCTAACTAATCATATAAATTACAATGGTAGGATGTGTTGAAATAGGCTCTAGAAGTCTTACCCAGCAAGAAATTCCTCAAAATAGAGTTAAAATAGAATTTCTACAGTTTAGCACAAAATACGTTTCCTAAACTGATTCTGTTTTTAAGGAAAATTCGTAGCTGACTTTTCTTCAGTATTTCTGGGCCGTTCCAGTTGTAATTGGACATCTGGACCACTTTAGAATGATAGAGAATTCCGTTATCTTCGTGTGGACTGTAAGATCGTCCAAAACGGACTTATAGAACTCAAGATATGGCCCAAAAAGTGAATCCGAATTTTTAGGACAAATTTCGGGCTGGACAGAATGCTTCCCGCGCTGCGGCGCGCCTATGCCACGCTGCGGCCTAGCATGGAACCTGTTGGAACAGATCCGTCTTCTTCCGAGCTTTCCTTCGTTTATTTTGCAACTTGTTATGCTTTACTTCTTGAACTCAAATCCATCATAAAATATGCAATTTATATCTTCCAACCTCAAGTTAGCAACCCTGCACAATCTCAATAAAACGGATCAAAAACACGACATACTTGAGGTCAAGTCAATCAATTTAAGCAAATTCGAAGCGTTCCAAGTGGATATATAATCCACTTATGAATGACTATATTACATATACCAGCTACACATGATCCAAATGAATATGTCCCAAAAGGACAATCTCAAGAAGCTAATGTGTCTAAAGAACGCCTTGTTAGGCCGAATACACAATATATAATCAAGTACTGTAAGAGTAAATAACAAGAACACACGTTTTAGTACTTAAAACTGTTTGGAATTAATAATTCCTCTCTCAGTGATGTAAAATTTCACAAAGAGCTGCTTAGGTTACAATGAATGATATTCGTTTACGATGGATACCCTTCTAGGGTTAACCTAACTGTATTTATAAGATATACAGCTACGTACAATCGTTAATTGATTCTCCTAAAATTAAGCTATACAATTGATATCAATTACGATTGCTACACGTCTCCTAAGTCAACTCAATCTCTTTGACAGCTATCCAATCTTCAAAGATATTGCTTCTATATTTATCTTAAATCAATCTTCAAACTCTGTTGACTTGTAGACGCTTCCAGTAGACAGACTTTAGCAAACTCTATTGCTCTCCTAGCCAGCAGTGTTTGCGCTTCCTTCTGTCAGCCAGCAGTGTTTGCGCTTCCTTCTGTCAGCGTTTGCGCTTCCAACTATCAGCGTATACTCAAACTCTACTACTACGATTGCTTTCATTAACAAGTTAAACTTTTTTTACCTGTAACACTTAAACACTGACATCAAATCACATCAATTATATCTAACAATCTCCCCCAACTTGTTCATTAGAAAAATGTACAAGTTCACAGTAATTGATGATGTCAAAACAATCAAATAAAAACACAGTGTTTAACATATAACCAGAGTTTAATCTTGACTTAACAAAATCTACAGAAAATTCAAATTACTTACAAATTCTGTCTACCTAACCTCCTCATGATCTGGAGTTGTTCTGAGATAATCTATCAACAGTCTTCTCTCAGCATTTTCAAGTTCTCTCTGCATAGCTTCCTTGATCTCTTTTAACTCTAGATCACTCTCATCAGTTTGATAGATCGCAGCTCTTAGATCATAGATTTTATTTCTTCTCATCTCATTTCCCAGTCTTATGAACTTAACTGCTTCTGATTGAGAATTAAAATCAAGAACTGTAATACCCAGATCAGTCTTTAACTTTGCAGTTCCCTTCTTCATTTCAACAAGATTTCCATTCCAATCTCTGTATTTAGGAACATACTCTTCAGTAGTCTTTGATCCTGTAAAGACTTTAGCTCTCAGCATATATTCTCTTATAGAATTTGCAATGAGTTCTGTTCGTCAATTTCTGACTCTGAATATATGCAGAACATACTGGAGTTCTTCAAACAACTTGAGCTTGATCGCTTCTTCATTCACTCTATACCAAAATCAAAATTACTGCCATAGAGTAGAGAATACCCAATTTGCAGACTATCCATAGGAATGGCATCCCAGTTGGTGACTTTCTTCTGGAATGTCCTGGTGATACAGTCAAAGAAAAAATTCCATTCTTTTTTAAGATTTGGCCGTTTGACACTGCCAAGCTTTGCCAGAGAATCCATGTAACCAATTTCTGTTAACATGTCCCGCAAATTTTGCTCAGAGACAACAGCATATGAGGTATGTGTGTCAAAGTCCATGGTCTCTCGAACAGTTTGTGGAGTAATCACAAACTCTTGTTCATCATGAGTGAAGATGATAGACGGAGTCCCATTCTCTCCTCCATCTATATACCTTGAGTTTTGCCAGAAAGTGACAATCTGAGATGCAGATAGAATAGCAAGTTCAATCAATGCTTGCCCAATCTCAGAGTCACGAAGAAACTTTTGCATAAGGTGAAACGCTTCGGGAGCACGGTCGTTCTCAAGTAGAGCTGCAAAATTGTTAGGCACAAAACGAAGTAAAAGGTTTTGTTGCCATTAGATCAAGAAATAAGCAAGAAATGACAGTGAAAATGATATGTAGGAAAGATGTTTGTGAAAATGTCGAAGTTAAAAAAAACAAAGGAGTTCTGTGTTTTTGTAAAGTGAATATGAGTGGATGTGAAGTGAAAGGAACAAAAAGTGATTTGAGTAGTAATTAAAAATTAAAACTCAATCATTTTTACATTGAAAACACGCAACCGTTCCTAGAGTAGTGTGAAAGTGGGACACAATAATGAGTGAGTGGGACACGTGTCAAACATGCAGCGAATCACTTAATCACGCGCAGTAAAAGCAATTACTCCTATTACTGCTGTCTTTCCTATTATCAAGACACTTTAGCACAATTACACTCATTAACAGTTTTCAAACACTCTATTTACTCCAAAATTTTCAAATTATCTTAATGAAAATTTACCTTAGAGTACGAAACACAATCCATCAGTGTTTGTCGAATTTTCCAACTTTATCACTAAACCCCTTTCAAAAATTGCACAGTCGTGAATATATGTGTGTGTGTAGCAGAGGTTACCAAATCAATTTTTATAGCATCTAATATTTCATAAAATCCATAAAATGAATCAATAAACACCGAATGCACAAACTCTCATATTAAACACTGATTATGTGATGAATACTAAACTCCGTAGTTCCTTAAATACAGAAATCTGAATAACCCTATTCCCATTGATGTTCATGATTATCCACGTAAGCACACAGTCATTATAGACAAAAAGATCAAGAGATATGTATCAAAGCATCATTCAGTGAGTAACATGTCAGGGATTTGATAAACTCACAAACTCTCAAAGCACACAAGTGTTTAGGTGAAGTGTTTTCACTCAAATTCAATCAGTAAAAAAGCAGATACTTCCATAGGCTTGAATTTCCACCAAATCTACACTACTTTGAGTACATATATGCACAAATCAAAAGGACTTTATCAGGGTTGTAATTTAGTAAGATCAAACAGGTGAGAAGAGATGTATTAACTGAATAAATTGCGAACTGAACAATTTAATAGACCAAAGTGTTCAGTCACACTGTTAGTACATATTTGTACAAGAAGATCAGTATATATATATATATATATATATATATATATATATATATATATATATATTATATATACTGAGTAAATTTTCCTTTTGTAAAGAAAGTCTCACCTGCTTGCATTTGCGTTTCCAAAAAAAAATATAACTGCTCTTAATACTTCAGAGTTTAAAAGGAGCAGTTAATGAGGCTCAAAGGGGTTTACTAAGGGTGGAATCTATGAACAGTGTTTGGAGAAAGATGGTAAATCCTAGTGCCTTTATCATTTTCATGCACACACATATCATGTAGTCTCAAAATGGTTTAATACAAGTTCTAGAGCAACATACTCACTGATGAACATCATACATCAATAAAATCTGATTGATATAAAATGTATCAATCACTTATTTGGCTCAAAATCTCACAGGGTGCAGACATGAATTGTTTCTCACCAAACTAAACAATGACACATCTCAAGTTTTAAAATTTTCACAAGTACAAACAAGGAATCATCAAGAACTATGTATTTGTCTTGGGAACAGAGTGTCACTAATCAGAGTTTAGAGTTCATCAATATCAGAAGTTATTCATGAGAGGCAATGCACACAGTATTCATAGACTCAGAGTTTAGGACCAAATAAACTAAGAGATGCTCTAAATATGAAACAGTATCATGCTGTGTTAACTTACTGCACAGTTTCTGATTAGATCACAGTGACTCAGAAAGAATCTTGATTTATTCACTGAGAATCATGCTTCATACATATTTCTTCATTGGTGTTTTCATCCAGACAAAGATCAATTAAGACTTCACAGAGTTTATCAAACATATTAACAGTGTATGACAGACAGACATGCTGACAGAGTTTAATAGTGTGAGAACAAAAACATGTGAACAGAGTCTGCATAACAAAGTTTAATCAACAAAGTTCACATAGCACTTAACAATTCACAGAAATATGAGCAACACATTTTATTAGAAAATTTTGAGTCTAACCAACATGTTTAGTCAAAACCAGAGACCATTCCTAGTTCATTGACCAGCCTTGTAAATGCTGCTTCACTCAAAGGCTTGGTGAAGACATCTGCAAGTTGTTGATCTGTAGGCACAAAGTGGAGCTCAATGTTGCCTTCCTCTACATGCTCTCTGATAAAGTGATACCTTATGCTGATGTGCTTGGTCATTGAGTGTTGTACTGGATTACCTGTCATTGCAATAACACTTTGGTTATCACAGAAAATAGGTATTTTGCTATACCTCAATCCATAATCCAGCAATTGATTCTTCATCCATAGAATCTGTGCACAGCAGCTACCAGCAGCAATATACTCTGCTTCAGCTGTAGATGTGGATATTGATTTCTGTTTCTTGCTGTACCAAGAAACAAGTCTGTCACCAAGAAATTGACAACTTCCACTGGTGCTTTTTCTGTCAATCTTACAGCTTGCAAAGTCTGCATCAGAGTAACCAAGTAGTTTGAAATCTGATTCTCTTGGGTACCACAGCCCTAAAGTTACAGTGCCCTTGAGATACTTGAAAATCCTCTTCACAGCTGTTAAATGTGGTTCCCTTGGATCTGCCTAAAACCTTGCACACAGATATGTTGCATACATGATATCAGGTCTACTTGCTGTTAGATAGAGAAGAGAGCCAATCATTCCTCTGTAACTTGTCATATCTACTGATGACCCTGTATTTTTGTCCAATTTTGTTGCAGTTGCCATGGGAGTTGTTGCAGATGAACAGTCAAGCATGCCAAATTTCTTGAGAAGATTTCTGGTATATTTTGCCTGATTGATAAAAATTCCATCATTTGTTTGCTTCACCTGTAAGCCTAGAAAATAACTTAGCTCTCCCATCATACTCATTTGATATCTGGACTGCATGAGCTTGGCAAACTTCTTACAGAGTTTATCATTTGTAGATCCAAAAATAATGTCATCAACATATATCTGAACTAAAAGCAAGTCACTTCCAGATTTGAAATAAAACAGAGTTTTATCAATTGTACCTCTGTTGAATCCACTTTCTAAAAGAAATTGAGCCAGAGTATCATACCATGCTCTTGGTGCCTGCTTAAGTCCATATAGTGCCTTGTCTAGCCTGTAGACATGTTCTGGATATTTTGGATCTACAAAACCAGGTGGTTGTTCAACAAACACTTCTTCTTCAAGTTTTCCATTCAGAAAAGCACTTTTCACATCCATTTGACACACCTTGAATTTCTTGTGAGAAGCATAGGCAAGAAACATCCTTATTGCCTCTAACCTGGCAACTGGTGCAAAAGTCTCATCATAATCTATCCCCTCTTGCTGTGAATAGCCTTTTGCCACAAGTCTGGCTTTGTTTCTTATAACAACCCCTTCACTATCAGTTTTGTTTCTAAAAACCCACTTAGTACCAACAATAGACCTGTTCTTTGGTCTTGGTACTAGTGTCCACACTTCATTTCTCTCAAATTCATTTAACTCTTCTTGCATTGCTGTTATCCAGTCAGCATCTTTAAGGGCTTCTTCAACTTTCTTTGGTTCATTTTGTGACAAGAATGCATGAAATAGACATTCATTTGTTGTTGCACTTCTTGTCCTTACTCTTGCATCTGGATCACCAATGATCAAATCAGGTGTGTGAGATTTGGTCCATTTCCTAGCTGAAGGCAATTGACTTCTTTCAAAGTTGGATCCTCCCCCTCGATCCATGTTCTCCTGATTTTCTTGATATCTTTCTTCATTCTCTGAGGCTCCCCCTGAATGTGACTGCTCAGTGTGTGAACTGTCAGATTTTGGAATTCCAGAGTTTGAGTCACCAGAGTTTGATTCAGAATTTTCAGCTGAGTCATTATCAGAATTTGAGTTTTCACTTTGATGAGTTTCTTCATGCTCCCCCTCAACTGGTTCTTCTCTTGTTTCTGGCTGAAAGGTCTCTTCATTATTTACCAGTAGAGGTTCAGAGTTTGTCAGATCAGACTCATCAGAGTTTAATTCATCAGAGATTAAATCTTCATTTTCGAAGTGCAGTTGATCATGTTCATTTACATCTTCAAGCCCAGTTATTTTCTTGTCATCAAAAGACACATGAATAGATTCCATGATCACTCTGGTTCTCAGATTGTAAACTCTGAAAGCTTTAGTTGACAGTGGATAGCCAACAAAAATTCCTTTCATCTGCCTTCAGATCAAATTTGGTCAACTGTTCAGGATGAGTTTTCAGCACAAAACATTTGCACCCAAAAATATGAAAATATTTCAAGTTTGGCTTCTTTTCTCTCACCATTTCATATGGTGTTTTTCCATGCTTATTTATTAGAGTGGCATTCTGAGTAAAACAAGCAGTTTGAACAGCTTCTGCCCAGAAATAGGTTGGTAATTTTGCTTCATCAAGCATAGTTCTGGCAGCTTCTATCAAAGTTCTGTTCTTCCTTTCAACTACACCATTCTGTTGTGGAATGCCAGGTGCAGAAAACTCTTGTTTAATTCCTTTGTTCTTGCAAAATTCTTCCATTGTTGAATTCCTGAATTCAGTTCCATTGTCACTTCTGATAATCTTCACTTGATTCTTTGACCCTTTGTCCAATTGCATTATATGTTCTACCAGTGTTAATGCAGTTTCGTCCTTCTTTGCTAGAAAATACACCCAAGTGTATCTGGTGTATTCATCAACAATGACTAGAGCATATTTCTTCTTTCCTAGAGACATAATATTCACTGGTCCAAACAGATCAACATGTAGAAGATGATAAGGATCAACAATTGAAGACTCAGACTTGCTTTTGAAAGAGGCTTTTCTCTGTTTGGCCTTTTGACAAGAATCACACATGCCTTCTGCATTCAACAAAGACTTTGGTAGTCCTCTCACAAGATCATTCTTTATTAGCTCATTGATGTTGTTCAGATTTAAATGAGAGAGTTTCTTATGCCACTTCCAACTCTCTTCACTGGACATCCTTGTTGACAGACACACTGCTTTGCCATCAGAGTTTGTTGACAATTTTATTTCATAGATGTTATTGTGTCTGTTTCCAACTAGAGCAACTTTCCCTGTAGATTTACTAATGACTTGACAATATTCAGGCTGAAAATCTACATGATATCCTCTGTCACAGATTTGACTCACAGAAAGCAGGTCATGCTTGAGTCCTGGAACCAGAGCTACATTTGTGATGATGACACTGCCAAGATTAATATTGCCATATCCCAGAGTATGTCCTATGTTGCCATCACCATAGGAAACTTTTTGGCCAGCCTTCTCCACATACTCTGATAGCAGGGCTTTATTTCCAGTCATGTGTCCTGAACATCCACTGTCCACGACTAGTGTACTTTCCCTGGTGCCCTGCAATCACAAACAATCACTGATTGTTAGATTTAAGGATCCAGACTTGCTTGGATCCTTTTGCTTTGATGAATCTGTTAGTTTTTGCAGCGGATTTGTCATTATCAGAGTTTAAACTAACATTTTCAGTCTTAGCACTTGCAGAATCAACTTTAACCCATTTCAAATTAGGTTTCAGTTCATAGTAATTATGATAAATAGCATGATAATTCTTGCAAGTATAAATTGAGTGCCAAGTACTTCCACAATATTTGCACAGAGTTTGTGGTCTAGGTTTGACATTATCCTTTTTCACTCCAGATTTGGAGGGTAAAGAATTAATGTCTTTATTCTTCCTGCAAAAACTAGCAAGATGATTAGTGCTACCACAGTTATGACAAGTTTTTCTAGGTGCAAGTGTAGCAAGCATTGGCCTATTTCCTGATGTAATACCTACCTTTCCATTTCTGTTTTTCCTAGGCATTTTCTGTTTATTGACAGATTTTATTTCTTTAAGCTTATGCCTGAGTTGTTTATCTGTCATTGAAGCAATATTATCCTGTTTGACACAGGTTTTTACTGGCTCACTTTCAACAGCTCCATGTTCAGTTTTAACAGTACCATGAACAAATGTTCCAAATTTCTTAGTAGAAAGAGGTGGTCTAATCTTGACTGTATTCTGAAATCTAAGTACATCATCCTCAGAATAACCTAGACCTACTGTGTCTGATTGAAAAACCTCTTGAGTGTCTTTTCCAGAGTGTGTCCAAGTTTTAATAATGTTCTTTGCATCCTCCAATTCAGATTCTAGTTGCTTATACTTACCTAGCAACTCCTGTTCTATAAAAACAACATCATCTCTTTCTTTCTGAATTTTATTCATGTTTTCAAGTTGTTCTTCAACAAGTTTATTTCTTTCTTTGAGTTGAGAACACTCATTCTTGATTCTCTCATTCTCTAAAGTCTGATCCCTATAACTGATATGTAATGCTTTAAGATAAATTCTCAATTCAGTTATATTATCAGTATTATAAGCATAGGTTGTTGGAGGTACCTTAAGTTCAGAATCTTCATTCTGAGTAGAGGCCATGAGTGCATTGTTTACCTCCTCATCTGAATCTGAGGTGTCTGCTCAATCTCTGCCTTTGGTGTAGAATGCCTTTTCAGTTTTACCCTTTTTGCACTCAGGAGCATAGTGACCCATCTCCTTACACTTGTAGCATTGAATTTCAGACTTATCTTTCTTCCCAGATTTGGAGTCCTTTCCCTCAAATTTTCTGAAAGTTTTCCTGTCAGACTTTGAGTAATCTTTGGAGAATCTCTTTCCCTTCTTGAAGTTCTTGAATCCCATCTTCTTGAAGGTCTTTACCATCAATGCAGCCATGTGCATCATCTCTTCATCATCTTCAGAATCAGATGATTCATCTGTGTTTGAGTCAACATTAGTGTTTGATGACTCACTTTCAGAATGAGTGACCAAGGCTTTTCCTTTTGCCTTCTTCCTTGATGCCTCTCTCTTTGAAGATTTTTCTTCAACTTTCAGAGCAACAGACTTTGATTTCTTGCTTGATCTTCTATTTCTTTGCTCCATTTCTAACTCATGAGTCTTGAGCAATCCATAGATTTCATCAATCTCAGTAATATCAAGATCATAGTTATCTCTTATAGTGGTTGTTTTCACATCCCACTTTTCAGGTAGAGAGAGAAGAAACTTGAGATTTGAGTCTTCTAAATCATACTCTTTGTTAACCAATGACAGATCATTGAGCAGTTTACAGAATCTGTCAAATGTTTCTGTCGTGGTTTCTTTAGACTTTGCCTCAAAATGCTCATACTCCTGTGTGAGTATGTTCCTTCTATTCTTCTTGATTGCAGCAGTTCCTTGACATCTAACCTCAAGTGCATCCCAAATTTCCTTTGTAGTTGTGCAGTTAATCACTTTGTTAGACATAACATTGTCTAGAGCACTGTGAAGTAAATGCCTTACTTTGGCATCCTTAGCAATAGATGAAAGATCCTCAGTAGTTAGATCTTTCTTTTCCTTAGGAATCACCTTCGATTCCTCACCAGCAACAGCAGCAGTTAACTTTGTAGGTTTATGAGGACCTTCATAAATTCTATCAAGATATTCTGGATTTGTGGCTTCCAGAAACATGGTCATCTTTACCTTCCAGATAGCATACTCTGATGGCTTGAGTATAGGAACCCTAATCGTTTCATACCTACTAACAGTAGTAGGGGTTTTCTCAGAACCTGATGGAGGAGGAATCTCTGCCATTGATTACTATTGTGTTTTGGATCTTAAACTGTAATAAAATAACAGATTGGCTCTGATACCACTTGTTAGGTCGAATACACAATATATAATCATGTACTGTAAGAGTAAATAACAAGAACACACGTTTTAGTACTTAAAACTGTTTGGAATTAATAATTCCTCTCTCAGTGATGTAAAATATCACAAAGAGCTGCTTAGGTTACAATGAATGATATTCGTTTACGATGGATACCCTTCTAGGGTTAACCTAACTGTATTTATAAGATATACAGCTACGTACAATCGTTAATTGATTCTCCTAAAATTAAGCTATACAATTGATATCAATTACGATTGCTACACGTCTCCTAAGTCAACTCAATCTCTTTGACAGCTATCCAATCTTCAAAGATATTGCTTCTATATTTATCTTAAATCAATCTTCAAACTCTGTTGACTTGTAGACGCTTCCAGTAGACAGACTTTAGCAAACTCTGTTGCTCTCCTAGCCAGCAGTGTTTGCGCTTCCTTTTGTCAGCGTTTGCGCTTCCAACTATCAGCGTATACTCAAACTCTGCTACTACGATTGCTTTCATTAACAAGTTAAACTCTTTTTACCTGTAACACTTAAACACTGACATCAAATCACATCAATTATATCTAACACGCCTGAAGCGTGATAAACCAGAGGGTTTCATAACAAAACTATATATATCCTTAAGAGTAAAACGAAGCAGTGATTGATGATGGCTAAATCAAATAGTGGATAACTTTTGAATGATCTCCATAAGAGATTTTAGACATGCAAAACATGATGAAGGTACTTAAAAAATTGTGAGATCTCAATACATTACGCCATGTCCAGAATAAAATGGAACCATTAATCAAATCGACATCGATAATATGATTTTTAATACTTGAGGTTATGGATAATAACGAGGATCAGAAAAAAATTCTCTTTTGAATTTAGACAAGATTGGCCAAAAATATAAGAAAAATGATTAAATCGAGTCAAAATCTCTTGCAAAGAGAAAAATATTTGGACCCGAAGTCCGCACACCTAAAGTTGTGAATGTGGCACACAATAAGAAATATTATCTCTTGAAAGTAGAGAAATATTTTTGGAACTGCAGTTTACACACCTAACGATGTAATGTCAGTGGGATTTGAGTAGATATCCGTGTGGAAACGAAAGAAATTATTTACGAAAGATAAGCTCACGTAGTTGTACAATGATCTTGTATTGATTACGAAGAGATATTATCTTGTGGTGGATATAATTTTATGATGTGTAAAACTCTGGCAATATAAGATTGAGTATATGTACATTTATAAGACCCACTTGACATAATCCCAGAAGGATTTAAACAGCTGGAAGCAGTGAATTAAATTCTCGAGAACTAATCCTATCAAATTATAAATGGTTATGGACCAGAAGTCCAACATTAAATTATTGCAGAATGATAGGTGACAACTCATAAAAATCTCTGGCCAGAGTGGATGAAAATTAGAATGTGTTTCTAATTGACATTCGAATGAGTTTCACCTCATAAACAAAATACATTGAGATTATTTGTTTGTTTTGTAAGTTCTGAAGTTTACCTATTACTATAGAATTTTTTTGAAGCAATACACATTTTGTAAGAGAAACGTAACTTCTTCCGTGAAGGAAGATTAGTCACCATTGTGACTCAAAAAGAAAATTATTGGTCCTGAAGTACCACATAATGCAGTAACATACTAATTTTTCTTTCTAATTGTACATGTCCCGATATAATTAATTAATAAATTTACTAGAAGACTTTAAAGCATGTCCAATTTGAAGGAATGAGAATCTTAAAGGTACATAAAGAAAAATTTGATCTCCACTAAGCTAAGGGTTTAAATTGATTTTGCAGGAGCAAAGTGTTTACTCTGATTTTCATAATTTTGATCTCATATTGAATATGTACTAATATATGGTTGAGATATTATTATTTTGGCATGCTATGAAATTAACAATTGCAGGTACCTTTTGAAATGATATTGTGTTTCTAAAAATTTATGAAGATGGTTGTATTAGAGATTCGATACAGCACAACAAGATGTGATTTATTCTGGATTGAAGCTCTACAAACCTGATAATGTGCTGGCTACACAACAAAAGATTTATATCTACATTTGAGAAGTTTTTAACCTCATCAACTCAAAGATATTATGCAATATTATCGTGAGGGGGAGACTACGCGCGCTGCACTCTTTTTCCTTAACCATGATTTCTCCCAACACGACATGTATTGAGAATTTAATGGGAGTTTCTATTAAAGGCAATAAAATTAAGCATATTTCTCCCAAATTCTTCTTCACACATGACCTTCAAGAAAATGGAGAAACTGAATTTTGACAAATATGCTCGAGTGACAATTTTGCAGATCTGTTTACGAAGTCATTGCTCCCGACAATTTTTGAAAAATTGGTACTTATGATTGGAATGCGCCGATTCAAGTATCTGAAGTGAATTTTCAATATCGACGTACTCTTTTTCCTTTACTAGGATTTTTTTTCCCAATGGCCGGGTTTTTTCCTAGAAAGGTTTTAACGAGGCACGATTATTGAAATATGGACATCCAAGGGGGAGTGTTGTGAATGGATGTCCTAGATAATTCTAGAACATACTCTTGATCTTTCAAATTCTCTTGACTATGGCTTTTGATCTTTCATTTTCTTGTAACTATGGTCTCTTGACCTTTCAAGAACTTTGTAACCTCCATATAATGCACCTATAAATAGGTCACAGGGTTGAGTTTGTAGACACACTTGAAAGAAATAAAAATTCTCCTATTTCTCTCTTCTTTCTCTTCTCTAAATATTTATTAGTTATTATAATATATATCTAACAATAATTATATTTTTATATAATCACTTCTTTTAAGGTTGATAGGTCCCAAAAGTGGGTAAAATATGCTAGAAAGGGGAAGGGGGTTGAATAGCTTATTACTTTTTTAAAAATTAGAGCTTGGTATTTTAAATTTTCTGTCTCCTTTCAAAATTAATTACTTATAAACAAGTAATATAAAATGCAGAAAATAAAAGAGAGAAAGATGAAGAGTACGACACAATCGATTTATCCTGGTTCGCGATGCCACAATCCCCTAACGGATTCGAACACCCCTACTCCAGTCCCCGAGCTCGTCCCGAACTCGAGATTTCTTCCACTATAAGTAAAATACTCCTTATAGTATGCGGAGAAGCCTTTACAACCACTATGTATTTATCTTAAAGCCTAACTACCCGTTACCTCCTCAAAATACTATAGCTACCATTGCACGATTATCTTGGAGCGTAACTCCTCACTACCTCCTCAAATGCGATGCAAGTGAACCCCTTACGAGTTTATCTTGGAGCGTAACTCCCCGTCACCTCCTCACAACCACGTAAGTAAAACTCTTTGCGTAGACTTCATATCTACACCCTTTAACGATCTTGGATCTTAGGTCTTAGATCTTGGATCTTTTCTCCTCATCACAGTGCAAAGACACCCAACTCCCCGTCGGCGTGTCTAAGACTTGGGTCTTAGAGAGAGAATCACCACACGTCAAAGGATATAATACAAGCACTACGACTTGAAAGCCCTTTTAAATTTGATGATTAAAAAATGAACTAGTATGAAAACTAGATCAAGAAAACAAATATAAATATTAACGAGATAAACTACGTCAATATAAATAAAAGCCAAGTATATTAATTTGTATAAATTCGGTTTAGCCGAATATAAATAAAATTAAATATACAATTGACTTGTGTTCTACAACACAAATAAAATGAGTTAGAGCGAGTTATAAATATCCCGTAAAATATTAAACAAGCTACTAAACTCAAAGCATACAAGTGCTAAAACTTGTAAATGGCTTTATTATAGCCTAGGCGGCCGAGTATGAATATATATGGCTCGTCGAAGCGAGGGACGGTATTACGCGTTAAACTAGAATGCAACAATGTAACTAGTTATATGACCTTTGGCTTTATCCGATGGCTTGGTTGCCTAAAGCAAAGAATTCTCAAATAAGAGGTATTCTCAAAGGATACGAACTAGGTTCCGGGACAACTAATGCAAGACAATAAAATAAACGTGGATGCAACAATATATACTATGAAATGAACCATTCGGCCGAATATAAATCGAGTAAGGGCCGAATGGTTTTGAACTTAGTTTCGGTTAAGAAACAAGTTCAAGTAGTCTTGGTTAAGTCCTTAAAGTATAAACACAATGAAGGCTCAAGGGACTTATATAACCAACACTAAAAGAAGCTTTCTTTTGAAGTAAGATGTACTAAGTTTAAACCACTTAAGGTAGAAACTAGTTTATGCTAGTTAAGCACTAATCAAAAGATAGTTCTTTGCCTTATAACCAAACATATATCAAGTGGTTACTAAGGTCTTAAAGTGGGCTTAATAAGTTTTTAAAAGAACCTCCTCTTGGTAGCTTACATATTGTCTACACACACTACACAAATTAATTCAAGAACAAGTGTGTAAATGTGACAAATGTAAGACTACTTAAATGAGCCAAAATGAGCACCAAAAAGATATAATCAAGAAGAGTAGAAGGGTGACTCAAATACTCAAGCAAGAACACTTACAAGGCTGTTATAAAATGTGCAAAAGGGTGCCTTAAAGAGTGTTTGCTGAGAGTGCCAAGATGAGCTAAAATAATAGCCAAAACACTACTAAAATAAGGCGAAATGAGCACCAAAGAAAGATATAATCAAGAAAGAATAAATGGTGACTTAAATGTACTTTAAAGAGCACTTGGGGACTGCCTTAAACGTGTAAGAGGTTGCCCCAAAAATAGCTTGGCCGAGTAGTGTTTAGAGTGTAAGAAATGGAGCAAAAACAAAGCTTAAAAGAAGATAAAAGATGAAGGAGCAAAACTTTGTTATCCAAATCTTTTTTAAGACTCTTGGCTACTTGAAGTTGCTGAGTTTCTAGAGAGAAAGCAGCAGCAATTCTTTGGCACAAGAAGGCTTGAGAAAATGAATGGGTTTGGCATGCTTTATATAGCCAAAATTAGGGTTTTAAGGACCAAGGGTCTTTAGACAAGTGGCAAGCCACTAATAAACTAATCATTTGCATAAAGTAGTTTTTTGGCACCTTCCTAGAAACCTCCAGCAATCAGAATGTGAGAAATATCATATACTCCCTCAGTCCCACGATTTCTTTACATGAAAGCGATGGGGGCTCGACACGCATTTTAACCCTCCTAAAAAGTATAGTTCCATAATTTATTTTTAATTTTTTTTCTTCTAAATAAAAATTTAATGTTTAAATTTTTATTCAAAAAAAGAAAAATTTTAAAAATAAGTTATGGAACTATATTTTATAGATGACTTAAAATGCGTGCCAAGTAAGATTGAAAACATTTAAAGAAATGGATGGGACGGAGGGAGTATAAAATATCTAGGAAGCTTCTATTGGCTCGGTTTGGGTGAAAAACCGGAAACTACGCGATAAACCCACAATTATGAAATAAATCGAAAAATCACTCAAAAAATATGAAACTATAGGAATCCCATAAAAATATTACCAGAGGATTATGGTTAAAATTTCACCTTGAAATTCGTTGACCATCTATGACTTTTAAGCGACCGAAAAATCAATTACGTATCGATTTTAAGGGTCCCTGAAAAAATTCATGCTAAAATCATGAAATTAATCCTAAAATTCTTTTTAATTATTCTAGTGACATATCCAAAATTTCAAGTCAAAATAACATGTGGAGGTATTTTATTCAAAAATATTTTGATTAAATGTCCTTACGTCACGGAATAAAATACATTAACCGTTTACCGTAACTTGTCGATACTTTGGCTAAAGTTTTAACTTGAAATATATTCAAATATAACATTCCTAAAATAATAATGACCATGAAGTCCTTGGAATATTTATTTTGAATATTTTAGAGTTTTATCCAATTTAAATGAAAAACTGTTAAGGGTTCCGGGGTAAAATCTATTTTTATTCTTTCGGCAAGTCTTTGAGCAATGCATTTTGAAAATAAGTCTTTGAAAAATATATAGAATATATTTGAGAATAAAACATTTGAAATGAACATTGTTTTGAATAAAATACTTATTTTTGGTTCAGAAAATTAATGTTAGGGATATTTCGATATTTGTGCCGTCTAGATTTTGCCTTTAAATGTATCACAAATAACTTTAGACTAGGAAACATCATTTCATTAACATTCCTTATCCAAATTAATGATTGGTAAGAGAAAACGTTTTGTCAAATTGACTCGTCACTTTGTTTATGTCACATCGAATAGACCTAAGGGAGGATTTACTAGGTTATCTAGTAAATTGCTAAATCTAATTTAATTTTCACTTTCGTTCTTGACAAATCACCAAAACTTACAAGTGAAAGATTGTCTCACAAAGGTGAAAGTCCAAAATACATAATTTTTAGCAAAACATGCCCAAAATACCAATGTTCAGTAAATATGATCCTAAATACCCTTCTGATACTTCACTGGAGTATTAGGATGACACGCAATTCCCAAAGAAGTATGAAGGATATACGTCACTACCAGTGGAGTATCAGTCTGATATTCCATTGATGGTGACGTATCAGGTTGGATACTGCACTCCACTCGTAATGTAGTATCTGAACGTTCGATACTTCACTGATAGTGGAGTATCAGTGTTGACGCTCAACTGTATGAGTAGTATCACCTTTGATACTCCACTACAAATGGAATATTTGATCGAAATGGGTGCTTTGATAACGGTCAAATTGTAACGACACATCTCATAGTAAATTACATAGCAGTGATAATTAAAATCATCATTAGATTTGATATGTAACTTACCCATCTACTGTTCATATAATATATATTACTTTTCGTGACTTACAAATATATTAATGATGTATTTAATTCTAATATCATATTTGATAAAATAAGTCAATTACAACATAATACGCATTCATCAAATGTTTACCGAGTTCATAATACTCCCATCCCAATTACGTATTGTGTTGTAGAAATTAAAAATTATATGGATTACTCCAATCTCAAATGCGTATTATGAATTGTTTTGTTTTCAAATGCATATTCCGTCAATTATAATTGGCCACATCTTTAAAAGTAGTTCTTTTTGTCAATCTTGTTCTAAAAAGAGGTTATTCTTATCTATCGCTCTTTAATTAATAGGTAACATGCTTTAATTATAAAAGAAAATCGGCTAGTTACTATTAATAATATTATTTTATTGTTTATTACTTAGAGTAAAGGAACGACAACCGAAAATCAAAATTTTTAGTATTTCGGTTTTAATATAAGTAATATAGATTGTTTGGTTAAAGATAATTAACAAAGAGAAAGGATTCAATTTGACCGATTTTATTTATTAGTGTTTATTTTTTAAAAATTTTCATAACCTTTGATCTCTTAATTACCCAATTTTTTTAAACTCCAATCCCAACCTTTTAGGTATTTGTTTTCACTTCCCTATTTTTTATTTTCAATTATAATTTATATCTTAAATTTCTAAATAATCGGTAAATTATTTTTAAAATTAAATATAATTTAATTTTTATAAATTAAAAATAATTTTAATATATTTTTTGATATAACTTTTCATTTCGTTTCTAGAACAGCCAAATAAGTAAAACAAATTTGAATTATTCATTTTTTTCTCCTTATTTCCCATAATGAAAATGGACCCTTTAAATTTTCATCGAACACACCAAATAAAATTTTCATTTTTGCACGTTATTATTGCAGAAATTTTTTTAAATTGTTTTTTTAACATTTTTCTTATACATGATAGTGTATTTATGTTCAAATATTATACCTTTATTTGTTTGTAGTTTGTACCGACCTGGAAATGGATAAGCATCCGCCATCATACCTACGTGTTGCTCTCTCTGTCTAAAAAATATTTTTTTGTTTACTTTGGACATATTTATCAATACATACCTTTAATTGTTAATATTTTTAATTTTATATTATTATTAATTATAAAAATTTAACTACATATTAAAACACTAACAAATACGAATCTAACAAGATTATTCAAAATTATATTGATTTATAAATTATGTATAAATTAGTAATTTATCTCATATAATGAACAGTACCAACATTTCAAAAGGGCAACGTTTTTATGTACAGAGGGAGTAACAAATTGCACACAAGACCTTATTTTCTGTTTTAAAAACAATTTATAAATTTAATAATATATACTATACTACACAACAAAAGTCGCAACGATTTTGGTCGGTATTACTTGATGAATAACTTTTTAAACCAAGGTTTGAATATTGGGGTGAAGTGCCAAAATAGCACAAATTCTGATTAAAATGCCTAAAATAGCACTTCCTGAAAATACTATCCTCCACTGGCACTTACATCACGCATATAGTACATGCGTTAGGGGGTAACACATTTCATACATGCGTTACCAGTGTTTTTCTTCTCTTCCCAGCTGAATCTATCACTAGTAACGCATTACACACATGCGTTATGGTGGTAACGCAAGTGCGTGATGCGTTATGGTGGTAACGCATCACGTACTTGCGTTACCACCATAACGCATGTGTGTAATGCGTATTTAGTGTTAAATCAGCCGGGGATTGAGAAAAAACACTGGTAACGCATGTATGAAATGCGTGACAGTGTAACGCAGCTCAAAGTTGCGTTATGTATGTGCCCATGCGGGGCCTCCTTTCCAGAAAGTGCTATTTTGGACATTTGACCCCAAATTTGTGCTATTTTGGGCATTTTCTCTGAATATTGGGTGTCTTGGTGACAAGTATATTTCAGTTTTATTCATAGACATTCAACAAATAGAACAGGAACTAGAATTTAAATTTAACAAAGGAAGACTCTCCTTAAATCTCTTGCTAAGTAATCATTTCGTCCTGGAAAATTTTAAACTATTCAATCGATCTATTATCATTTAAATTAATTTTAAGCTTAAATTGTAACTATACACATACCACTGAAATCATATTTTATATTTTCTTTTTTATTATTTTTATTTGATAATTATATATAATACTTTAATTGCAAAATTTAATATAAATCAGTTAATTGTTACATTTTTCATTTTCATATTTGTCGAATATTACGACGACAAAACAAGTGTTAGCAAATTAATTATCCAATCCGTTGTTTATCTGAATAAAGGCTCGCAATATCAAAATTTGAAAACAAATGCCCCCAAATATTAGAGCTCAAAAATTTGGCCTCAAATCTCATCTCAAGACACAGTTGCGTTTCGCGTTATCTATTTTTATTACAAACGCTAATTCGTCCCCCGTTTTCATTTGTAGCATTTTAAGTACTGTATCATTTTACACTTAAACGCTATATTAAACATTGTTGTCAATTGCAAAACGCCAATCCATATTTTGTTTTCAGTTGTAAACGCCACTTTATGTGGCGTTGAGTTGTTTTAGATTTTTTTTTTCATCTAAATATATATTTATAAATAATATTAAAAATTTATAAACACATGATCAATTAAAATTGTATTTTTAAAATTTTAAAAATACAATTTTAATTAATCTTAAGGATTCAATAATTAATTTTTGGGGTTCAACCTTTTCATTTTGGGTTTTAGAAATATTTTGAATGGCGAGTAAACCATATACGAACTTCGGATAACCATAAACCCTAAATCCTAACTTATCTTAATTTTTAAAAATTAGTTCGCCGGATTCAATTTTTTAATAAAAAATTTTAAATTTATAAAATACAATTTTAATTAAATTTAGGGGTTCAATATTTAACTTTTGGGGTTCAACGTTTCCATTTTAGGTTTTAGAAATATTTAAAACGACGAATAAACCGTATACGAACTTAGGGTTTAAGGTTTGGGGTTCAGGATTGTAAATAACCTTAAACCCTAGACCCTAAATCCTAACTTATCCTGATTTTTAAACGCGTTAGCGTTTAAAAATCAGGCCATCGGATTCAATTTTTAATTAAAATTTTTTAATTTTATTTTGTATTCCCTTAGAATTTCAACGATTAACTTTTGAGATTCAACATTTTTATTTTGAATTTTAGAAATATTCGGAACAACGAATAAATTGTATATTAAAAAAAATTAAAAACACTCAAACGCCACATAAAGTGGCATTGGCTGTTTTGGAAACACATTACCATCTAGCGCTTTCAACCAAGCATAACAAAAAAAGAGAAGGTACAACTCCTAAACGCTAAACGCACTAGCTTTTACATGAAGAAAAAATAAAAAAATCGAAATGTTATATTAGAGTATGTTTTGTTATGATATTTAGGATCTTTTTTTTTTTTTTTTTGAAACAATGATATTTAGGATCTTGTTTTTAAGTTGTGATATTTAAAAAACATTTATTTTCAAATTGTAATATATGAAGCCAACACCCTATTTATCCTCAGTTGGTGGAGCCCCTTCACTGTTGCGCGTGTTGGGTTCGTCATTGTCACACTCCCTCCACCGCTTCTTCTATCTTAAATTTCCTTTTATTAATTTCCTATTCTCTCATTTCCATGAATATATGAAAAATGTAAATTAAAATAAAATAATAAATTTGAAAAAGAAGTTAATATGTTAATTAATATATTCATCAATTTATTCCAAATATCAATATAAAATATTTAAGGAAATTTCTATAATATCCCTTTATTATATCTCATATCATAAACCTAACATTCCTAAGTTTTTTTTTTTTTTGAGAATAACATCACTAAGTTTTAAAACAAATAAAATACACATATAATATAGGATTTTAAAAATAAGTGATTACATTTTTATGGTCCTCCCGTTAGTTTTACCCATTGGTAAAAACGTTAATGAAAAGTTAATTCTTACTCAATTAAAACGTTTCTTTAACGTTTTTATCAAAAGAAGGATGTGATAAGTGTAATCACTTATTTTAGGAATAACATACTAAGATCAAAACATGAAATGACATAATTTGGAAAAATCAATTGGAGAAGGACATCAATAAAATTTTCCCATAATATATATTTAATATCAAATTCTAATATTATTTCATAAATATAATGTGTATTTAAAATATTAAAAAATTATACATATTTCAAGGAATATATAGACTAAGTCGGTCAAAAAACTTACCTAATTCGGATTAATAATAAAAACATATACTTCCTCCGTCTCATAATAATATTTCTATTTAAAATATTGGGATTGTTCATAACATGAGACAAATTATTAATTTACGTTTTATATGAATTCGTATTTATAAGTACTTTAATATAATGAAATTTTTATATTTAATACTAATACAAAATTGAAGATATTAACAATTAAAAATGTGCGTGAACGCACATGTTGAATAGAAATGAGAAGAGTTTTTTGGTAACGAGGGAATACCGTATAAAATACTATTAATTTCGGCTAAATTATCCCAAACTCTGTTTTTAATGCTAAGCTATCTTGCACTTCCCTCTCTATTGTAAAATCTTGGCCAAACCACTGTCTTGTCTCTCCAATTTGTGTCCACCAGAATATTTATTTATATCCCCTGTGTGTGTATATGTGTATGTATATGTAACATATAAACTTCACTCTGTTCTTGATTGATGCACCAACTGTAAAAGCGATTGATGGGTCTCTCTCAAACTTTCTTGTTCATTCAAAACCAAGCTTAAATCAACTAGATTATGATGATTGTACCTCTTCAATTCATTTACTCCTCATTTTCTACATACCCTTTATCTACCATTTCTCTGTAAGTATTCACATATTCATCTTTCTTTATTTTTTATATTTTTTTATATTTTTTCAAGTTGTAGTTTTTCTGATTTCAAAAAAAAAAAAAAAAGTTGTAGTTTTTCTTGGATTTTTGTGAGGATTAAAATATCTGAAGAATTTCATGGGTTTGTGTGGTTTTTTGTTGACCCTTTACTCTGTTTAAGAACCCCTTTTGGTTATTTATTGTATGGTTAAAAGTATGGCATGTTTGATTGTGTTTAGGTACTAGGTAGAGGCTGTATTAGGCCATTGATTTGAGTGCAAAGTTGCCACATGGGATTGGGATTATTTTATGGTCATAAAGATACAGAATTTGGACAAGTAAAACTAAACTTAATATGGAATCACAATTGGATTTGATTGAGCAATCTTTTGATTTTCGATACTCGTTATGGGTTCGAGAAGCTCTTGATGGATTACCGGATAGTTTTACTATTACCGATCCTTGTATTTCTGGTCACCCGATTGTTTTTGCTTCAATTGAGTTCTTGAAAATGTCTGGTTACTCGAGGCATGAAGTGATTGGAAGGAATGGGAGTATGTTTCAGGGGGTTAAGACCAATCGGAGATCGGTTATGGAGATAAGGGAAGCGATTAGGGAGGAGAGGAGTATACAGGTTAATATATTGAATTACCGGAAAGATGGGACGCCTTTTTGGATGTTGTTTCATTTATCTCCCGTTTTTAGTAAGGAGGATGGAAAGGTTATTCATTTTGTTGGAGTTCAAGTACCGATTTTGAGGAAGCTGAAGCGGTCTGGTACGGACCTTGCAGGGAATAACGGGGTTAGAATCAGAGAAGATGGGTCAGGGCTTCATGAGAATATGTTTGGGTGTTGTAGGAGGGAGGTCTACTCCGATTCCGTGGCAGAGCTGGACCGTGTGTTAGCTTTGGATTCAGTTTTGAGTGACGATAGAGGTCTGGTTTTTATAAAAGTTTGTGAGTATATCGTAGTTGTAACTTTCAAAAGATTATATTTTTATTATTATATATATCTACAGATTTGTTCCGTGTTTGCAGTTTTCTTGATGTTATTCAAGACAATATTATATGTATGGCACATGTCTTAGTTCTTATGAAATGCTATGCTACTCCCGATCCCTTCCAGTTATTTATTACCCGTTAAGTTCATATTTTGGCGTAAACATATGTAATTCAACTGTCTTGTTCGGCTTCTAAATTTGGTAAATGTAAAAACTGCTTTTCTACAACACTTTTAAAATGTGGGTAAGCGGATGAAGATTTGGCATTTTTCTAAAGATTGGTAATCAAGTAACATCACAATCTGTCAGTAATTGGTTATTGTCATCTAAAACCTAACCATGTCATGAATACCCAGTGTTTCCACTTGTAAAGCAGTCTGGGGAAGATAAGATGCACGCAAACCTTGCCTCTTCTCTAAAAGAGTAGATTAGCTGTTTCCCTAAAAGAGTAGATTAGCTGTTTCCATAGAAACCCTGGGGCGTGAATTGTCTAAGAAACACTAAAAAGAGCATTTTATAGAAGGATGTGAGGCAATAGGTATAATAGACCATTGTATAAAAAACGAAATGCTAGACAGTAGGCATATTGTTGTTTGAACTTGTCTAAAATAGTTTATGCATTGCTCACCTTTTGTAGTATGTTAAGCTGCCTCTATTTTCGTTCCTTTTGGGTTTCTTTAAGTCGTCTGTGATTAAAGATTACAGTCTTTATTCTTAGAACTGACAAGGTTATTATATGTTATTAGTATCTTACTCTTATGGCTTTCACAGTTGATGAACCGTGCAAGGCAGGCGACATAGAGAAGCGAAAGGCTGTCACTGCTATGAACAACATATTTTCGGTGCTCACCCACTATAGTGAGCTAACAGGAAGATTAGTATGTGGAAAGAGATGCTGTGTACCTGTGACGAGTCCTTTGGGTGCGTCGTTAAATATATCTCTTGGTAGAATCAAACAGAGCTTTGTATTGTGAGTTATGTATATCCTTAAGTTTCTATGCGCAGATGATGTTCTGTTGCTTCCAGATTGAAGGTTGTAAATGCTTTCTGAATTTTTTTAACTTTAATTGCCTCGTAGGACTGATCCACATTTAAGTGATATGCCTATTGTTTATGCAAGTGACGCATTCGTACAATTGACAGGTTTTTATTTATTTTTTAATTTTCAAAGTTTTTAATCTGTTAAATTTAATCAAATTGTTGATGAACATTGAGTTTGTCCTACTTGAGCATTTTTTCTTTTTTCTGTAATAGGCTACAGTAAAAACGAGGTATTGGGACGGAATTGTAGATTTTTAAGTGGGCAAGATACAGATTCCTCAACGCAATTCCAGGTGACTGTCGTTTTTTTATTGAATTTTCTTACTCTTAAGGTTATGATTCTATATAAGGGAGCATAAATATAGAGAGAATTTGATTAATATATAGCCCATTTAACAACAGATAATAATTTATATAATACTTCTATTTTTCCGCAGATAAAGGAGAGTATACGAATCGAACAACCATGCACTGTATGCATATTGAATTACAGGTGAATACCTTGAGTCCGTTATTTGTTTTTCCAAAACAATTAGCTGGGGCTAAGAATATCTATGCTAATTTTATGCAGTTTTATAACATCTCATCCCGTACTTATGCTCTAAATAGTCCTATGTACTATTTGCTATAAAATATTTGAGGGCCATTTGTTGGACGATAACTAATACTAAGAGGATGTCAATTTGAAATTTGATCAATATGTCAAATCGACATTACGAACATTACCAAATAATTTGATGGCGGTATCTACATGATTAGATATGCGACAGAATAGTCTGGCATATTTTCGATCAACTGCAAGTATTAAAGGCCAAGCAATATCCTTTGGAACAAACATAACATATCTATGCCTATACCTCCTTTGCTAAATGCATAACTTCTTTGAGTTGTAAATTATAACAACTTATTGGCTGGTTTGTTGCAGAAAGGACAAGAGTTCATTTTGGAATTATCTTCATATTTCACCTGTCCGAAATGCTACTGGCAAGGTTAGATCATTGGTGCTCCTTAATGGACATTTTTACGCACTATGACCCATTTTTATTTACATAAGTGTAAAGAAAGTTAACACCTTATTGTGATCTGGTAATTGATGAACTTATTATATATATTAAATATTAAACGTGGTAAAATCTTCTCCCAAGATTTAATTTTTATGTTTAGTAATTATATATTAGCTATGAAGGTAGTAAAATCACAAATTGATTCAAGCCAATTACTTCTACCTTTCCCTAATGGTTAACGAGCTCTGCACCTAATGTTTTCCGGTTTTGACTTGACTACTCTTGCAACCCCGGAGACATTGCTGATGAAATATAATTAGAAGAAAGAATAATAAACACATGCTGCATTATTAGTTTAGACATTAGTGATACAAATTCTTTTCACTGTCTTTCTTTATGACTATTGAAAACTGTAGTTTGTTCCCTAAAGGTAATTTAAAATATCTTGTGTTAGCTGCAGCCCCCTTTCCCGGACTAGTAAAGAGAGTGAGCTGGGATTAGTTCACCCCATCATGCAATGGTTTTCTGCCCCCAGCTGATCGATCCCATGGGGTGGGGGGGGGGGGGGGGGGGGGCTGTTGTTAAATAGTTCCTGAATAGAGACACAATTTAAATCTCAAACCTGATCTTCAAAAGTTGTCTATGGTTTTGTTGGTCTTGCTTGACAACAAATACTCTTTTCCATGTTTAAATATCAGTAAATTTTGTTTTAAGGTCTTGGGGGTTAAAACGGTTTTATCCTGCAGTGAAGCAGAACTAGGATAGAACCTTTCAGAAGATTATTAAACCAAAACATTTGCGTCCGAGATGAGGTTCTCCGAAAGTTAAATGCTTCAAAATTTTGGGTTTGTGATGAATTTCGTCCATTCAGTTAGAAATATGATTAAACTGCTGACTACAATGTCAGATCTATGTGATTAAGCAGGAGCAAACATGTGTAAATCTGGCAGCATAGTTATGATATACTAAATTCTCTTGGTTTCCAGTCTACCACATGAAGTCTTAAAGAGAGGGAATTAGAAGAAGAATGACAATATGTTTCGACAAAGTATAAATCAGAGGCTGGTGCAGTACCATCACCGGTCACTCTCACCCACAAAAATCTTAGATTTAGGGTGAATCTTGATTTAATACCTTACTGCTGTTTGTGTTACATGGACAATGTAAGGAAGCTGACTTTTTTCAGTTGGTTGAGAGAAGACTAGTGCTTAGTGCCTCTACAAATCTTATGGTTCATGAGGGACATTTTCTCTTGTAGCTCAACGTCAAGCTCCACAAGATTCACGTTATTCTGTCAAATGTATAAGTTTATTGCTCCTCTATAAACTATTTTAGCCTAAAGACTCTGCAAAATTGCCACTACTCACCAATCACAATAGAACAAATCGCTAATCTTGGTAATACGAATCACCATATTGTTGTTTGTAGGCTAAATTAGTTTGTATTCGAACGAGCACAACATACATAAATCTAATGCATTGGGCTTAGAGCTCTGTATAACCAGAGAAAGAGTCCATATTCTTTTAGGATATGTTCAGTATTTAATTGGTGAAACATGGCTAATGTCCCTATGCTGACTTTCTTTTATCGAGAAGTATGTAACTTAGCATTTCGTAGCTTGTACAAATTTTATAATTTCGATGCTTATCTTGATAGGAATAATATTGTTACCCTCTCTAATTAAATGAAGATGATTGTTCTCTTGTATTTTATTGTTTAAGTGTTATTTATTATGTTAAATCTCCCAATGTTTTGTTGGATGTAACAATGACACTGTAACCCTAATCTTTTGGCACCGGGTTGTGCCCAAATGAACATGTTTTATGATCATAAGTTGTGCACTTCTTTGTAGATAGCATACTTTGTTGGTGTTCAGATAGATGCTAGTGGTAAAAACCAGGATGAAAAATGCCCAGGTCCACACATGAGGCATCTTGGTGCTGTTGGAGCTGTCAAAGTGGCAGTAAGGGTCTCATCGATGGGTGCCAGCACCTCCAAGTGAAGTCAAAGGACATGGTGTTCATATGTTGTCAGCATCATAGTATGTTCTGTGCGGCGGTATATCTTATATTCAATATATTTAATCCTACTTGGTTCCCTTGTGATATCTTCTTTCAAGAGGTAGATAGAGGACAGAATACATACATAGGCCCTTGTTCAAAACGGAGTTGTCTGCATGTATATATTATAAATTATATGGAGTGACAAATTCTCATATAAAGAGATCATATGTTCCACTATAAAAGTTGGCACTTTTGGTCATCTACTAATCTTTCATCTCTCTGTAAGACATTTTCATAATGATGATTTTCAAAAATCATTTTCTATTTATTTTTATGTTAGTTTTTTTCTTTCTACCAAGTTTGTGTGTATGACTTGCTGCTAATTCTGCTTCTTTAACGAACACACAGTAAAACACGTACATAAATGAACCAGGAATGTTTTGTCTAAAATGCATACTCCCTCTGTCCCATCCATTTCTTTACAATTTCCTTTTTGGGACGTCCCACCAATTCTTTACATTACCAAAAATAGTAACTTTTAACAATAAAATATCAACTACTTTACTCCACTTTTTCAACACTTTATACTATTACACCCACTACTTCACTTATTTTAACAATAAAATCACTATTACACCCACTACTTCATTTATTTTAACAATATTACACCCACTATCCTTGGTCTCCGTGCCCGATCCCCATGTTAAGAACCTATCGGGACGGAGGGAGTATATGATAAATCTGAAGGAACACAGGTAAAATTATAGCAACCCCTACACGACATGAGCTACATATATCAATAAGTTCAAGCAGGATGGAATCATTACCGGTGTAGCTAGTCCACATGCTTCAAGTTAGTTGCATCTTACTTAAAATAGCAGTCCTGGCATTTTATAAATAGTGTAGGATTATAAGTGTCGGTTTTTCTTTTCCCAATTCTATAGCAACAATTGCAGAGGTCTTCGGATTAATTGAATTGCATCATTCATTTCATCTGGCTCATGTATCATTTCATCTGGCTCATGTATAAATGCAAGCATGTGCGAACTTATTCAGTATAGTCTCTGGGCATGTTTGGCAACGTAAAAATAAGCCAACTTATGGCTTGCAAACCCATAGTAACTTATTCATTTAAGGCATAAGTTACCTATTTTAAGATGTCCCAGACACACACTATAGATGCTGATACAACAAAAATGGATGATTCCTTATTCTAATCTTCTGTGAGACCATGTCTGCAAGGTGATAATTTTATGCTTCAATTTGTTCATATATGGTTGTTTAGTTGATTTGTCTGGAGACCTATTTTGTAAAGATCCTCCTTGACATCATGATCAATTGCCTACTTTTCTGTTCTTGATTACAGTTTTAAGAAAACTCTGTGTGATGTGATGGTCAAGCCTTGTATACTACGGCATTTTAAATAGGTGGTTTCGTATAAATAGATTTTAAGTTTGATAAGTTTTGACTAATAATCTATTTTCAAGTTATTATTATTGTTGAAATCAAGAAAAATGGCAAGAGAACTGATTTTCATGAACAGCATGAAGGTGACGGAAGTGTGCATTGTATCTCTCCCTCTGCTGGATAAATCAAGAAAAATACATCCATCAAATATTCTCCAGTATATTTACAGCCTGAGTAGTTAAGAGATTGTCCATGTCAAAAACTGTCCCTTTGTCAAATGTATGCACTTGGGAAGTTTCTTTCTATACATCCATCTCTCTGGTCAAGCCTTGTTAAGGGATTTATACTTGTAGCGATTTGCCCAGAAAAGGTAGTGCAGAAAATTCAATACGCTGAGTGCACACATCAGCCAGTAAAACCTCTCCAAATGATAGTGATTCAAATTAGGACCAGAGAGCCATGGCTTGTTTTTGGCACTGCCTGTCGCACTATTCACTATGGAAATAATCACTGTGCTTAGAAAGTAACCCATTGCAAGTGATGCCCACGACAAAGAAGTAGCTAACGATCTCATGCTATTTGGGGCTTCTGTAAAGAAAAACTCCAATAATCCAGCTAAGGTGAAAAGATCAGCTGAGCCAAGACACAAGTACTGAAAAGCAATCCAAAAGAATGTTATTGGTAATGGTTGGGTAGTGTCTAGGCCAGCATCAGTTGCAACTCTTTTTCGTTTAATCTCGACAAGAGCTGCTATTCCCATGGCTACAATTGAAAGGACTAGTCCAATTCCAATGCGTTGTAGATGAGAGATCCCTGTTTCTGTTTTAGTTACTCTACGTGCAAATGGGATGATTAAATGGTCATATACCGGTGCAAGAATCATTATGAAGACGACAGGAAACACAGGGAGAGATGCTGGAGGTACTTTAAATGATCCAAGTTTTGTGTCCATGGAGGCTGCTTGTTGGACTGAGAATGTGGAAAGCTGAGCTAGGCAGCAGTTGAGCATGATAGTGCAGCCAAAAACTGGGAGAATTTTGAGTACAACTTTTACATCCTCTACTTGATTTACTGTACATTCTAGTGATTTGTGGGCAGGCATTCTTGTTACTGCTCTGTTCAGAAATTTCAGACTCTCGGATGGGGTTCCAAGAAGATCCAATGATTTACTGCTCATCTTAGCCTCCTGTTGGTTTTCCATTTTAATCGATGTTCCAAAGGCAGGGCTCGCTGACATGCTTGCTATGGCATTGCTTGGACTTCTTGCCACAGTAACGCAAGTGTTTAAAGCAGAAGCAACTAGCACCTGTGTTCAAAATACAGATTGTTAGAAGAAAGTTAAGTCAGCATAATTATTAACCTAAACCAAACATACTTAGTATATCCGCTCTGCACATTCATTCAGTGAATGACATTAAATAGGATCTTTCTGGATTGAGCATTACCTTAAGTATGGTTGTAAGTGGGCTTCCACTAGGTATCTTGTTCCTATAAAACTTTGAACCGCCAAAGAAGATTGGAATAGACAACAAAATTGTTAATGTTGAAATTCCAAACCCCCATTCCCAGCCTCTATTATCTTCAATCCATACAACCAAGGTTACGGCAATAAGAGCTCCACAGGCAAGAGAAAACACAAAGTAGTTGAAGAAAGTTGATCTTTGCTTCCTTCCTTGTGGAGTGTCCTCATCAAATTGTTCAGCACCATGTGTTGCTAGAGATCCTTTGATGCCTCCAACTCCAAGTGCCGCTAGGTAAAGGCCTATGAACAGCATTGCAGCTTTAGTGCCACCAACTTTGTGGCATGGTACGTTTGGTACACATTTTTCTGGCTTTAGAGAAGCTGATCGAGCTTGGAGCATTAGTATCAGCCAACCCTGTTCCAACATTCAAGTTAGTCGATCAAATTATCGATCATGTTTAAATACAATATAGTGTAGTACGGTGCCCAAGTGTTTACTACTTGCTAGTATTTGCTAAATCATGGTTTCAAATTAATGGAATTAATGTGTTTATGCGGGTTGGAAGATCTAAAAACGTACTCATGAAGAATTGGGGTAAGGTCTGCACACGACTAATGATGATGATTCTGGGAGCGACACTTATGATCCTTTAATTCTTTTCAAATCGTAGTAGTTACATTATTACTAGACAATTGGATAATGAAGATTGTGGGGTTCCATAACTTTTGACATTCAGGTGAAGATGCTGCTAAGGGAATAAAGGAGGATTTTAAGAAACTGTTGAAGGAGGGAATAAAGGAGGATTTTAAGAAACTGAGCTGAGGATGTGATAAAGTCTAACTCATCCTCCACTAAGATCCTTCCTGTGACACTTGCTAGTGGGAAGAGATAGTTGTAGAAAGTATACTTAGAAACTCACATTTCATTCATGTCAATCTCGATCTCCTTGGTAGGCCAAGGCCACCATATTAAAAAATACAGTAATGCTCTCCACGCTAAGGGAAGAAAGTACCAACTAGTACTTCCTATGACTATCCTATTTGGGGTAGTAACTGTAATTGCTAGACACACGTGGAGAGGGAGAGAGATTAATTTGGAAAATTTTGTTACATTTTATTTCTACTTTAATTTTTTAAAGGGGAACGGTCCCTGGCAAACATTTGCCAAACATTTGCCAGGGAACTGTTTCCCAACATATGGTTTCTGGACCGTTGGATCGTTGATCCAACGGTCCTGATTTAAAAAAAAAATTACACCGTACCGCAGAAACTTTCCGCGGTACGGAGTAATTACAAAATTGCCCTCACTGTTCACGTACCGCAGAAAGTTTCTGCGGTACGGTGAACAATAGATTTTTGCTGTGAAAACAGGGGGCAGTTTTGTAATTACTCCGTACCGCGGAAAGTTTCTGCGGTACGGTGTAATTTTTTTTTTAAATCAGGACCGTTGGATCAACGATCCAACGGTCCAGAAACCATATGTTGGGAAACAGTTCCCTGACAAATGTTTGCCAGGGACCGTTCACCTTTTTTAAACTGCAGAACGCTAGCTTCTTTTTTAATACTCATAGATAAAAATGAAAGAGTAGTGCTGGGTGCACAGAAATATTTACAGAATGAGTTGGATGCCACTAATAAATGTTTTTATTGGTTGATATTAATGTGAATGCAAGAATCCATCGTGTTATAACCAATCAAATTAAGACACTTATCATTTTATGAAAATTTTTGTGAAATTTTATGTAATTCTAGCATTTTTCGAAATGAAATCATAATTTCCCCTAGCTATTCAAGTCACTCATCTCCCCTTGACATTAAAGTCTTCCAAACAAGCATGACAAGAAGCTAACGCAAGTTGAATAACTCTTGCTTGGGATAATAAATCAAAACAACACAGCTTGCAGGTATGGGTAATATAACAATACAGACATTTTTGTGTTTTTTTTTTAATAAACAGCCTGATTTTAAATTACGATTATTAAGTTTAAAATAAAATAAAATAAAATAAATGGGCATTTTGCAGGGTTTGACCAGGATGATATTGCAAATGATAACTGAGGCATGTGAATGTGGTCTAGTTCAAGTAGAAAACCTTGTCCACATGCCAAACCATTGACTTTTCATTTAATACTTTTATTACTATAATTATCCTAATAATTGTAGTACGTACGTAGACCTAAATTATGGATTTCTCAATAATAACAATAGATAAATACAAACAATATTTCAGGATAGCAACTGTTGATTAAATTCTGGCTTATATATATATGTAGGCTAGTGGTCAAATAGAAACCAATCTTAGAATAGAAACTAGAAACCAACACTAAATAAATTATATTTCATTTATTCTAATGGCCCCGCCAGAGGCACCTTCACAAAAAGTGTTTAAAATTATTGGCTCCATCCAGCAAAAAAAAAAAAAAAAAAAAAACTGTTCACGCTGACGTCACTACCACGTCAGCAGTGAACAATAATTTTTTTTTTTTTTTTTTGCTGGATGGAGCCAAGAATATTATGAACTTTTTATATTGGGGTACCCCTAATTTGATCATTAGATTAGCTTGAAATATTTAATTTATATTTAGTTTCTAGTTTCTATTCTAATTTAATTTCTATTAGAAAAACATCCTATATATATATATATATATTTCTCTATTTTTGTTAAAGCATCTTCAATAACCTTTCAACTATAATATTGGCACACCAACCAGACATCTGTCTCGTTGATATGCGGTACCATCAGCTTCACGTACGTATATCTATATAGTTGTCATATTAATGTTGCGTGTGTAAAATGCATGATTTCCATACATAATTATTACTCACATCCCTCCCTTACGTACTAGTTATGCTTTATAAATTTCGAAATTAACGAGAATCGAAAATAATAGTGTAATTATTTCACAAAACTAAAAAAAAGAAAGAAACGGAAAATATATAACCTTACAAGTCCGCCAGAGGAGGTAGAACTCGTGCATGCATGGTTGACAATTTGACACACATACTGACACGCACATGTAGAGATACACACAAATACTCCATTTATGTTGTACACTCCGAATTGTTGACAATGATATATCGCACATCAGACAAAACAATTTTCAAGGAAAACGAAATTTGTAGAATCCGGCCACAACACTACGTACTCATCCTCAAAAAATACTAGCATTATTTATTGACATTTCCAGAAAAAATAAAATGACGTCGCCATCCCATCTTCAAAAATATATAATGACATTTTATTTTTGAAAATAAAATTTTGATTAGGACTAGGGGAAAACTTGTGCATCCAAATGTTCGAAACGAGATATGACTTATGTTTAAGTACTGTCCAAAATCGGTGACCAAATGTCGTCCCTGCTTTCTAGGTAAAGAGTAACCTAAATGATGATGACTTGGGAATAGTTAAAAACATGCCCGATGGATTCTGCAGGAGGCATGCAACCCTTTTTTTTTGCTAAAAGAAATAGGGCACTACTGAGGTGTAATTAACAAGTCGCATTTTGTAATTAAATACTCCCTCCATCTCACCATTGGCACTCTCTCATTAACATAAACAATTGGCTGGGACGGAAGGAGTAACAATTTTCTTGAGTTTGATTGATCAGGTATCTCATGCAGTAGCAAGTTACATAGTACAAGAACACTATGCTTTAATAGAGGCAGCTAGAATTGAAGGATTTGAAGCAGTAAGGGATGCAAGCAAATTGTTTTAGAGTCACTTTTTTCCATAAAATTAGTTTAAGGGTGAAGCATCAAAAACTGCATGTGATGTCATTACTATGGACACCCATATTTCAACTTCTCTTTCATTGAAGTTTGTGCTTATGACACAGCTACAATAACTGCCCAATTTGCAGCTGCTGCACCCGTATCTTCCTCTTCTTTCCCTCCCATCGATCAATTTCGTACACCCTCTCTTGTTACTAAAAATAATTATTACTCCTATTTAGCAAATTAATAATTATTACTCTCTCTTCCGTTTCAAATTAGTAGCTCGATCATTTTCAAAAAATTACGCATATAAAGAAATTCAAACATTGATAATTTAATTCCATTTAATTTTACACATACCCATATTTATTGCAGTGATTAAAAAAATAAAGTATATAAAGTCAATACTGAAAATTAAAATTCAAAGATAATACGGAAAACTTAAGTAAAAAATTACCTTGAATTGAAAGTAGAAGTGAGACAACTATTTTAAAACAATTTTTTTTTAAAGTAATGAACTACTATTAATTTAAAACGAAGGAAATACCATTCATATAAGCTACTTCATCCATCTCATTTTACATGTCTCGTAAAAAGAAACGGATACTCCTCTCTTCCCAAAAGATTACCCAAAGAACTTGAAGAGCAATTCGGTGGTGTCAAATTTAACAATAATGTTCTAGTGGAAGAGGTCTATTGTTCAATTCTAAACGGTTTTATAATCTTTCTCATATAGTGGAATTTAAAGACAAAATTTGTAGAGTGGAATTCAAAAGACAAATTTTTTTAAAAGGAGATTCTTATATAAAAACAATTATTAAGCTACGATCAAATTAAAGTATATACCTAATTAGGGCAGTGAAGATGATGAGAAAGTACTTTATTAAACAGTAAGATGAAAGCAAATTAATAAAATTAATCAGTCAAAACCTCAAAAGTATAAAATTTAAGTGGAGTAAGGATATTAAAAATGAACTAACCAGGAATTCAAGAAATGCACTGATGAGATAAATGTAATATGTAGAGAGAAAAGCATCAGACAAGAAGCCACCAAGAAGTGCAAGAAGGAAGGCTGTGCCCATGAAATTAGTGACTGAATTTGCTGAATCCTTTGGAGAAAAGTGCATATGTTCCGATAGATATAGTACCAAATTGCTTGCATTGGCCAGAAATGCCAAGTTCTCCAATATCTCAACCACTATCAAAAGGGGTCAAAAAAGCAAGGAAAATAAATAAATACAACTTTAATTAATAGAAATTATAGGTGTAAAAAGGAACTCTTTATTCAAGTTGATCACATGAACAAAAGTAGACACTCAAAGCTAGCCCTAGTGTCCATGCACACATATGCCAAAGCTCAATTTTATGAGTTATCACTACAAGAAACTGGGTCATTTCCGAGTCCGTTTAAACTTCGAAGTTGAAATGAATAGTGTGAAGATAAATAGTTAATTACCAAGTACAAAGGATGCAGCAAGCATGCCACCATGGCGGCCTCTAAGTGCGGGTTTGTTTTTCCAGTCAACATAACCTTCCCATCTGTCTAGCTGGTTCTCCACTTCCTACAACCAAATAATTATACACCAAGAACAAATTCAACTAAAGCAATACCAACATACTGCAGTACAAATATGTATGTGCATATATACATAGAGGAATATTAATATATACACACACAACCACACATGATTCTTGTTTCAAGAAAGGTGATGCACAAAGGAGAGGGAGATAGGATAAGGGTACCCACCATTATATTATCTTTGGGAAGAATTGTGATGAATGGTTGATAATTCAAAGCTTTCTGTGAAGAAAGGATTTAATTTATAGAGAATGGTCTAGACTCTTAGAGTACTAGACCTCTCTTTATAAATGGGCTTTATTTTGTTTTTCTCAAGACCCTTGAATATGATTGTACAACTCAGAATATATTTTAATAACTACATATGACTTGCTTAATTTGTTAAGCACCCATGTACTTGGCTTGCTTTTGAGGGGAATGGAGTGAGAGAGAGAAAGAGAGTTGATGGTGGGAGAAAAAAAAGGGCAAGATGCTAGATTTTATGTTACATGTTGTTGTGTGGTTTAGATGTTATTGTGATCCCATAACTACTTAGTGATTTTCTAGTATTTTATTTGTAAGAAAATGATGATTTTCTATCCAAATTATCTTTTTTCTTTTGAGTAATGTTAGGGATCCAAAATGGTTCTCAAAATTGTTCTCAAATGACAAATGACATATTTTGATTAGTGCGCTCATATGAATATATGGAGGGTTTTCTTATTTATAAAATACTTATCCAATTAGAACTTTCAACTAAGGTTTTTATTTATAAAATACTTATCCAATCAGAACTTGCCAACTAAGGTTTTGAGAACCGTTTTGAGATTTTTTTTGGAGAGTCTAGCATTTCTCTTTTCTTTTTACCATCTTATTAACTCACACATGTAAATTGTAAAGTACTCACCGACAAAACTAGTACATACTCCGTATATTTTTATTAAGGGTTATGATTTCATAATAAATTTTAAATATTTTTTAAGATTAGCTTGGAGTCAGAAATCAATCACGACCTGGTTCGTCACATATATTACTTATAACTCCAATGTAAGTAATACTTTGAGTTCTCCAATCATTTTAAAATGTTGAATTATCGCTCAATTTCAATTGTTTTTGAATTTTTGTGAAAAATGTTAATTCATTCATAAAAAATATATTTTATTCAATTTAGAATTACTTTAAATTGGATAAACTGCCAGATGCGGATCTTGAGTTATCGAATAAGCCATTTTTAATTTATTGAATAGTTATTTTACACTTATCGAATATCTAACTTTTTGATACAAAACATATATCTAATCGATAATTCAAATATCTAATACTTATACAATTCCTCAACTGTTCTCTTTCATTCGATTTCTGAAGCAAAAATATTTCTTGCAAACCTCTATTTCATCATAGAAACATACACATTGCTAAAGATATTTATATACTCCCTCCGTCCCGGTGAGTTGTTTACATTTGCGGACCAGTTTTCGGCACGGATTTTAAGATATATTTTAATCATAGTTCTGTAACTTATTTTTGATATATATTTTTTTTATAAAAATAGAATAATTCTATTTTTATACAAAAAAAGAAAATATCAAAAATAAGTTATGGAACTATATTTAAAATGCACCTTAAAATACATGTCAAATACGTAATTTTTTATGTAAAAAAATGAATGGAACATAGGGAGTATTTTTTTTAACCACCATTGCTAAAGATATTGATATCATACAAATTACAAATAGATAAAGTAAGTAGAGTAATAAATAAGAAACGAGAAAAAGTGAGGCAGAACCAAATCCTCCTGGATGCCGAGGCAACTTGTAAAAGACGAGGAGATTATTTAGTAGTATGGCTTTGTCTTGTTTAACAACACAGCTCTCAATAGTAATTGTACGCAGCCCCACCATCCATAATGATATTTTGTTACAACTTGCCAATTGCCAAGTGTGTATATATATATCCTATTATTATATGTATTAGCTTGTAATTTGTGCGAAGCACGATTTCTTTGGATATGTTATAAAATTTATTTAATAAAATAAATTATATTTTAATAATATATAATTATAATATATATTATTAAAATATATAATTTTATATATTATTAATAATCTATATAATATCCTTTTAATTATAATTAAAGACACTATATACCTTTTCAAATATGGATTTTATCTATAATTAAGTGAGGGTAAATAAGTAAAATCAATAGGTACCGTACCGATCGACCAAACTCATTTAATATAAAATTATATTATTTATTAAAATTAAACTCATTATAAAATTAACATTGTAATTAAAAGGTATATAGCTTTTATAATTATAATCCGAAAATCAAAATTTTTAAAACTTTTCAATGTTTCGGCTTTAATATTAATATAATAGTATGGATAGTGACTACCTTTAAGATTTCAGCTTCCTCCGGTAAGTTAATGTTTCGGCTTTAATATTAATATAATAGTATAGATAGTGGCTACCTTTAAGATTTCAGCTACCTCCGATGAGTCGATGTTTTATAATTGTATAAGTTTTTGTATTTTGTCGGAATATTTTATGTGACTATCATTTATTATCGAATGTTATTAAGATGATGGTACATCCAGTAGATAGATATGCAGTGTTCTTTATCTTTTGATGTGTTAGAGTCCGAGGGGTCTGCCTTCTTTTGTTGCTTATCCCCTTGATGTTTATTATTATTATTATTATTATTATTATTATTATTATTATTATTATTATTATTATTATTATTATTTTCTTTTTAAATTCCTTTTTTATTGTGGGATAACAAAAAAGGGATAACCAAAAAGAGGGTGTAACCAACTACAAATTATACCCTTTTTGCTTATTATAGTATAGTATAGATAGTATAGAAGTAGATGATAACCCGTGTTAAGCGGGGATTCATGTTAATTACTCCCTCCGTCTCTTTAGGTAGTTTACATCGAGAATAGGCACGAAGATCAAGAAAATATATAAAAAATGAGTAAAGTTAGATGAAAAGTGGGTAAAGTGGTGGGACCTATCAATATTTAATAATAGATTTGAGATAGTAGAGGAAAGTAATGGGTGTAATAATATTTTTTATTATTAAATATGAGATAGTGGGGGAAAGTAGTGGGTGTAATAGTGGAAGAAACTTACTATTTATGGTATGTAAAGAAATGAGAGGGACACCCCAAAATAGTAACCGTAAAGAAAATGAGAGGGACGATGGGAGTAATGGGTGTAATAATAGATTTGAGATAGTGGAGGAAAGTAATGAGTGTAATAATATTTTTTATTATTAAATACTCCCTCCGTCCCAATGAGATGTTAACGTTTGCTTTTTGCACGGAAACCAAGATAGTGGGTGTAATATTGTTAAAATAAATGAAGTAGTGGGTGTAATAGTGATTTTATTGTTAAAATAAGTTAACTAGTGGGTGTAATAGTGATTTTATAGTTAAAATAAGTTAAGTAGTGGATGTAATAGTGTAAAGTATTGTTAAAATAAGTAAAGTAACAACCGTAAGATTCTCGACCCTCCTCACCGGGGCTTCCGGAAGCCTCCTACGAACGTGGCCGAACCATCCCAACCTCCCTTCCCTAACTTTCGCAGCAAAAGGCGCCACCTCCAACTCGCTCCTGAAAACCACATTCGGGATTCTATCTAACATCGTGCGGCCACAGGACCAGCGCAACATCCTCATTTCAGCTGCTTCCAACTTGCACTCGAGGGCCTTCTTCGCCGCCCAACACTCCGAACCATATAACATCGCAGGACGGATAGCTGCTCTATAGAACTTCCCTTTCAGCTTTAACGGGACTTTCTTATCGCACATCACCCCTGACGCAGCCCTCCACCTTAGCCACCCCGCGTTGATACGATGAGTGACATCATCTTCAATCTCACCTTCCTTCTGAATGATCGAACCCAAATACTTGAACTTATCCGTACGGGGGACGGTCTGATCTTCAATCCTAACCTCCACCCCTTCCTCATTGGCGTCACCACTGAAGTTGCACCAGAGGTATTCGGTTTTAGACCTGCTCATACGCAGTCCTTGGGGCTCCAAAGTGGATCTCCATAACTCCAACTTCTCATTCACCTCCCCCCTCGATTCCGCCACTAGCACTATATCATCGGCGAAGAGCATACACCAAGGGATGGCGTCTAGAATCCCTCGCGACATGACATCTAGGATCAGGGCGAAAAGAAGAGGGCTAAGGGCCGACCCCTGGTGTAGCCCAATCTCCACAGGGAAATAACGAGCATCACCGACTGGGGTCCGAACGCAGGAACAAGCTTGAGAGTACATGTCTTGAATCGCCCTGACGTACTCCGACGACACTCTCCTCTCCTCAAGGCTCTTCCAAATAGCTTCACGGGGATGCTATCATACGCCTTCTCAAGATCGATGAACACCATATGGAGGCCTTTGCGACGCTCTCTGAACTTTTCCATAAGGCGTCTGACGAGGTGAATGGCCTCGGTCGTCGATCTTCCCGGCATAAAACCAAATTAGTTCTCTGAGATTTCAACCAAAATATAGTGCGAACAAAAAATGCTACCGTTAAAAGGATGTTTTGCTTATTATAAAGGTTATAGAAGTTGGTGATAAGCAGCAAACGTTTGTTATCATTTATTATTACTATTCACGTATTGTAAAATTTTTTTGTGGTACGTAAAAAGAAGATCCTTGTATTCACACAAAAAATACTACTATACACATAACGTAAAATATTTCTACGGTGCATATTTCACTATTTACTCCAGTAACCGTTTATCAGTGACCTGATCCTTTATTATAATGGTATGCATTTTTAGTTAGTACCACTACCACCATATGATAGTTTCTATGTGAATTGTATGGCTATCTCTTTTATACTCATTCTGTCCCATCCATTTCTTAACATAAAAAATTGTGCATTTGACACGAATTTTAAGGTATATTTTAAGGATAGTTCTATAACTTATTTTTGATATTTTCTTTTTTGTATAAAAATAGAACAATTCTCTTTTTATACAAAAAAAAATTATAAAAAATAAATTATAGAATTATCCTTAAAATGCACCTTAAAATTCGTGCCGAAAATTGATCCGCAAATGTTAACTATTCAATGGGACGGTAGGAGTAAATGTTTTCATAAATATCTGCAGCAGACGTAGAGCGTGTTTGGCTTAACTTAAAAAATGTTACTTATCACTTAAAGTGCTACTTATTCACTTTAAGTGAAAAGTGATAATTTTTACTTAAAGTTAGGTGTATCTGTTTGGCTAATTCCACTTAAAGTAAATTTATTTTTAAAAAATTAATTAAAAAAAAAGAAATTTATATTTTTTTGAAAGTATAAAATACAAATATATGAAAAGAATACAATACAAGTTAAAAGGTGACTCAAATACATAAAAATTGATATACGAAAAAAAATAAGTGGAAAAAAAGTACCTCCAAGCTACTTTTTTTTTTTAACCTACTTTCCACTTTAAGTGGCTCCACTTTAAGGGGAGCCAAACACCTCCATGCAAACTTTAAGTGAAAAAAAAAAAAAAAAAATGGGGGCGTAGCCACATGTTTCATTAATTTGAGTTTCACTTATCACTTTTTTCTAAAATGTAGTTATAGGAACGCTTTCGATAATTCAAAAATTTGTTCATGTGCGTTGGCAGACTAAAAATTACAACAAGAAGCATCCAAATTGATCAAATTTAATTATAAATGTGCATCTACGAGATCGGTAGTGCTATTCCAATCCCGGTTTCTGAACCCCAAATTTATTGTCCAACTCGTCCAGTTTCAAACGGGATTAATTATTTGTCACTACAAAAGCATATACAATAATTTGGAGGTTAATTAAGCAAGTTGCTGAAAGACGTATTATGCATACATGATAAAACTTAAACCGGAAGCAACGGAAAAGAACACTAATGGTAAAAGGTGGCTAAAGGCTTTCGGCAATGGGCTATGGATTCATAAAGGAGCGGTCATGGTGGATAGAAATGAGTCAAAATTTAAAAGATAGGAGTATTAGCTTTTAATCTATGGAAGTACAGACTCATCACCCATCATCCTCCACTCAACTATGACATGCAGTACCACGTCAGCTGTGCTTAATTAGTGCCAAAATCTTACTAATCTATCTTCGATCCTTAACCTTAACATATACGGAGTACTAACACTATGGTTATCTAAAAGTTACTCCTCTTTAATTTGAAAAAATGTTTAACTACTAAAATATCATCCCGATAATGACCTGTTTTGTTGTTTGGTATGGCAAAATCATATGACACATGCAAGTTAGGCCTCGTCAATGATCTGCAAAATTCAGTTCAATATCTGCATCATGTCACCAGAGTTCGGTTGCACAAAATGTTCAAAATATATGTCTCCATGACATTCGTTATTCTTTTGACAAAGCATGGATATTAGCTCAAATATAAGTGGAGGATCACATTTTATAAAATTCTTTGATCGGAAAGTATTATGCTTTTGGCTTCATTAGACAGCCACGTGAAAATTAGGATTAAATGGAATCGAGTTGGGTGGCTTCACTTATTAGCATCGGATGGCTTCACTATTTGGTATTGAACATTTTCACTGTGTCAAGTGGCTTCACTGATTAGGGCTAGGCAATTTCACTGGTTGACGTTGGCGGTAACATGGGCGACCTCTAGAATAGTGGTGCCAGGTTGGTTAAACATAATTAGCTGAATATGTTGGCTTGCTAGTTGATTTTATGTAGGCGGCACAAAGCTGGAGGTCCAAAAATGACTAAGGCAAAGTAAAAAACGTGGGCACATGAGTGGAACATGTTAGTGACATATATATGTGATATATATTGTGTATATTGGATTCGAAATACACAAATGAGTGGGTTGGATAGCTATTTTGTAGTTGTGGCTCAAGGAATGGTGGGAAATGCAGTTAGAGACATTTCAAATGATGGTAATCGCTGGTAACTACTAAGTAGTTGGGCTACTGGACTTTGATTGCCTTGCTGGTGCATGGGACCAGGCTGGAAATATAGAGATAGACATTTATATATGTATTCTCCATCTAGTAGAAGTTCATTATGTATTCTGCACTTGTATTATTTGTGCTAGGCAGTAGGACAAGTCTGTAAGCATATAAACTTGGTTGTACCTTATATTGTGTGTCAATACAAAGGTGGGGCTTGGTGCCAGTAAATTGTCTTGTGTGTTTTACATTTGCTTGGTAATTAAACACACTTACACACATATTGGTTCTTGTTGTGCATTTTTGGTTATAAGTTCCACTGTGCTTGGTTTAAACAGGTTGCTGGGCGACAACCTCTCGAGAAGGCTGACTGTTCTTGGCATTGGGCGACAAGGATAGGCCGCATAGGATTAGAAACTTGGGTTTAAGAATTTGTCCCTGTGACAACTAGTATCAGATCTGCGTTGCTTATAAGGAAATCCTGATTTATTACATCTATTTTTTATGGCTGGGTCGAGTGGAAGCAAAGTGGATTTTGTTGGGTTCGAGAAAGTTTTGGGAAAGTCTATGGCCAGAAATTTGTTGCCGTTGGTGAGGAAATGCAAGGCCTTAAAGTATGATCTTGGTGACTTGAAAAACGTTCTTGGTGATCAGTGTGATGCCATAAAGGAAGGATTTGAGAAAATTTCTTTTCATGTTGGAATGTTGGATGATCGTTGGTTAGATGAAATAGAACAACTCAAATCGAAGTTGGCATATTTGGAACAGGATGCTGGAGTCATTTTGTATCATCATGAAGTTGGGATTTGTAACCCTAGTACAACTGAAGGAAAGTGGGAAAATAGAATAGGGCAGTTTGGAAATTATGTCCAAGTAAGGGGAAGTGCAAGGTTTGCATCAAAGACGTCTCTTCTTGGTGGAGGCGCATATGATCCCTAAGGTTATTGGAGATGTGGGTGTTGGCACCAAGGTTTGGCCATGGGGCTGGATTGTGTGATTACTTTGTTGGCACTTGTATTGGGAACGTGAATCTTGATAATGCTGGTAGACTGGGTGGGGCTGATTTGTCTATGACAAAAGGAAGTTGTTATTCTAAGATTACACACTTGTATAATTGTAGAACGGGGGGGGGGGTTTAATACAATTCTTGATAATTATAATTTCTGATAAAAACCACAGAAATCTATAAGGAGATAATTGCTGAATGAGAAATGATTCACAAACACATAAAAAATCAGGTGGTTAAATGTACCACCTGAGACTTTTATTCGAAGAAAACTCTATGATACAAATGTACACAGCTTCTATTTTTACAACTCTTTGCTTCTAAGGATATTCAAGAAACTCTAAGCAAATATGTCTATTTTCTTAGTTTCTAAAGAGTTGCTACACTTGGTTATATATCCCAAGTTTTCAAGTACTACAGGAATAAGATAATATTAATCTAATTCAAGTTGACTTGCTACTCCACTCCAAATCCACATGTAGCCGAAAGGTTGTCCTTGTGAACAGATATGTCCCCTGCACCTTTCTTGTATGTACTGTGTAAATGGAATGCTTCTTTCTTCTGCGTTTCCAAAGTATGGCTGCCATACTGCTTTTTATACCTACTATCAACCCATGTGATCTGTCAGTCAAACCTGTCCTTATCAACTGCTAATTCCCAGCTAGCATAGAAGAAATTGTTAATGATTATCCGTTGATGTTGTACACAGTCATCCGTTGATGGTAGTTTGAGTTGTATCCGTTGATAGAGTAGATTTGAGTTGTATCCGTTGATAGAGTCCTGTCTTCATCCGTTGATACACTTTCACTTAGACAGAATTACATAGCAAAGCTTATTTATAATTGGCTACCCTATTCTGCCTATCCAATGATGGTCAACATGACTCTGAATAGAAACACTATCGACTGATAGCATAGAGGTACTGCAGTATGCTACAAAACCTCATCCGTTGATGAGCTACCTGTCAATGGATAGAGTTATAATGTCTCATCCGTTGACAGTTACAAAACTTGACTTATATAATTTTGATTGATTGTGAAGTTATCATCAAGTACATCATATTCCTAACAATCTCCCCCAATTTATACTTGATGGCAATAAAGCATAAATTTAGGACCTTGATGATAACAAAACATTCCTAAGAATATATATAGAACTATGCAAAAATTGTATTAAGCTACAAAAATTAAAATACAGCAAGTTTGAGAAATTTACAGAGAGGTGCTCCTCTAGACTGAGCAGATTAATACTGTTTCTTCTCTCTGGTTGGCATCACCCTTGATTTTCCTTCTTTGGCAGAGTTGGACTCAATCTGCATTTGGAGTTGCCTATAGAAGGCATCTTCTTCAACAACTTTTGGATTTAGCTATTGTTGTAACCATCTCAGGTATTGAGAACTAGCCTTTGATATTTGGTCTTCTAACCTGAAGAATCTCCTGTTACCATCTTCATCCCTGAACTCCATCATCCAGAAGGGTTGAAGATGAATTTTCTGTCCATTGAATGGGATCTTCATCTTCCTTGGTAGTCTTGATGGTGAGTTCCATTCTCTCCTTATCTGTTCTATTCTGTCCAGTATCTCCCCTTTTGCTATCCTGGAGAACCCTGCGTATCTCTTGATTGCAGAGAACACTTTGGTTAAGGTCAGATAGTTTTCTCCAAGAACCCTCTATAGTGGCCATGTCCTTTCCTTTCCTCCCTTGTATACAAAGACCAATCTCTCAGGCAAATGTTTATATTTGTCAATTCCTCTTACTTCTGACAATTCAATCATATACAGATTCATGCCAGAGTGTTCTTCAATATCTGCCTGATAGATAAAATCATCCTTATTTTCCAAGATTGACTGCTTGACAATAGCAGGTACCCTAGCAACCTGAATTGGTTCCTTTGAAGGTTGCTTCCTTGGTATCCTTTTCTTCTGATTAGGCTTCTGTTGAGGCTTCAGTAAAAATGAAGGAAACTCAATGGAGTCAAGGTTCATTGGTTCCTCTTTCGGGAGTATAGGGTCACCATGGAAGTTCACAGCTGGGTCGAATACTTGTGTAGAAAAAGATTGTGATGAGTCAACAGTTTCTCTCCTTACAATTTCTGGAGAGACAGGCCTCCTTGCCTTTGATTTCACTCTCCTTTTAGTTTTGGATTCGGGGACTTCCTCAGGTTCCCTCATTTCATCCTCTACCTCATCCATTAACTCCTAAGCTATTCTGGCTTGCTTCTCTTCTGAGTTTTCATATTGATTTTCTTCACTTGGATGAGCTTCCCTTAGAAGTTTGGAGGTTTCCTCTCTTTTTGCTTCAACAAATCTAGGATGGCTGTTGGATATATTTAACACTTTTCCATTCCTTATTATCACAGACATCCAATCTCTTACACTCTTATTTGTCTTTTCCTTGAACTCTTTGATTGTATTTCCCATTAGCTTCTCATCATCATCCTTGGGAAATGGAAAGTCCAATTGTAACTTGTTCTTCCCTTTTGCCTTTGGTGGAGAGTAGGCTCTAGTTCTTATGTATGGTTCAAATTCTTTGACATAGGATGGTTCAGCATCATAGAATGTAGGAGCCACAATTTCTGGAGTGAGCACCTTCAGAATTGTAGTTGATGTTGTTGGGGCTGAGGACTGAGTAGAGAATAGAGTTGATAAAATTGATTCATTGATCATTCTCTCTGTCTTCAGAATTCTTTCATTTGCCTCCTTGTTGATCTTTTCTAAGGATTCTATTCTGGCTTGCCTTTCACCATCTGAGATTTCTGATATACTTTGAACCTCAGGCAGCACCATTTTCTTCTTCTTCACAGGGGAAGCCTCTATAGAGAACTCTGTTGGATTGACCACTATAATTGGCTATTGCTCCCCCTCATTCTGTGCTATCTTGTTACTGGATGCTGGAATTTGACTAGCTGCAACAACCTTTTTCTCCACCTTTTTGTTAGCATCAAGGGTTGGAGATGAGGCTGCAAGTAGCTTTTCCAATAGCTCAGTCTGTTTGGCTTGATTGGCAATTAATGTCTGCATTTGAGATTCCATACAATCCACTCTGGAGGAAAGATGCTGAACTAATTTGGCCAGACTATCTTCCATCAATAACTTGCTAGTCAGCACCTTCTAAGGGGTAGTAGGGGCTAGTGCCTCAATCCTGGCATCTAGTTCCACTTCCATTTCCCTTATTGCAGTTTGCACCTCCTCCTGTTGGGTTCTTTGAATAACCATATGCATCTTGTGAAGTTTGAGGGAGGCCAATATTTGCTGAAGGACAGCCTTCCTCTGTGGATCTGCATTCTGGTGCTCAGCCATAGCAGATTGATATTGCTTCATAATCTCCACATTAAAGTCACCAACCATAGTGGTAGAAGAAAATAGCCATTCTGGAGTATCTTCCATATTGACTTCTTCATCACTTGAGGTGCTAGCACTGTCATTATTGCCAAACTCTTCACTGTCAGCATATGAAGGCAGAGCTGTCAAAGCTTCCTTTGCTCTTTGTAGAGATTGAGAGGTGTACACTAGGTGCATTGCCTCCTCTGCCTCCACATTGCCCTGTTGTGCCATGACTTGATAGGCAGAAACAGGATGAGTAAAGGTTTCAGGATCCAAAGAGATGGAGTCAATAATTGACTGATATTCTTGTCGAAATTCCATCTCCTTATAGGCTTCATTAACCTCCATTAACTCACTAGCAATGGCTGAATCTTCCTGCCTTATTTCTCCTTTAGTCCCTTCCCTCCTCTCATCTCTCTTTTCTTGCATCAGGGGCTCCCCCTGGCTCACACCTCTCACACCCTCACCTTCACCTACTAAGGTGGAACTCTCTTGCTCTCCTTTTGCCTGACCGGAAGAAATGGTCAGCCTCTCATTATTTTTCTCTCCTTTTGCCTGCTCACAAGGCAGCCTCTCACTCCCTTCCCTCATTCCAAAAAGTGTTTCAACTACTACAAACTCCTCCATAGTTGACATGGGAATGTCACATTTTGCAGTGGTAGAGAGAGTTGTCAACGGATAAAGTGTATCCGTTGATGTAGTAGTTATTGCTGTCAACGGATGATTAGTTGTAGACACATCCGTTGATGGAGAAACACTTGTCAACGGATGAAGGATATCCGTTGATGAAGGAAAAAGAGTATCCATTGAAGTGAAAACCAACACTGAATCTGTGGTGATTGATTTTAAGGAAGAGGCCACAGATAGTGTTGTGAATTCAGGAATGGAAGATTGATGACCCAACAAATCATCTAAAAGATGATGACCACCAATTGTTGAGTGGGGCTTCTCCATGAATTTTAAAGATGGAGAATCAGGAATTGATGTAGATATCATATCCACATCCAGAGATGGAGTTGGTGATGGTGGATTAAAATGTGTATCGATTTGAAGGTTAAGATCAAGGGGCTGTGACTCTACATTTATTGAAGTCACATCAAACTGAATTTGAGAAGTTACAGTTTTCTGTACTGTGTGTGCACCCTGTGATTCCCCATTGGTTTTTGATTTGACTCTTCTACCATAGGTTTTTGAGTGAGAGCTATCTGTGTCTCTTGCCCTTTTGTGCAGTGTTCCTGGAGTGGAACTTAAATCAGTAGTCACACCCTGTTGAGAGGATGCAACTAGAATTTGGCTTGAAGGTTCATTAACAGTCTTTTGAGAGACTGAAATGTTGGTTGCACCTGCCTCACCTTCCTTATCCTTAGGGCTTCTTTGATGTTCACCCTGTCCCTCACCACTCACTACCACCTTCACACTCCCCTCAAGAGTTTTGGTAGTTTTTGCAACAGGTGCCTTTTGAGAGACACATGAGGTTTGTCTTTTTGATTGTGGTTTTAGAATTTTGGATTTGGTCACTTTGGTAGGAGCCTGTTTGGTTACAGCCACAGACTCCATTGTGACACTAGAAGGCAAAGAAATTTGGGGGTTGGAGATAGGAGTTTCAGGGTTGGAAACAGTGACCTGAACAATTGGTAGATATACCAATTGTACTTCTGCATTTAGGTTCATTCGAATCAAATCACTGAAGACTCTCTTCTCCTGAAAAAAACAATTGAACTTGCTATCCGGGTTAGCAATCGATAGCTTATTCTCAGATACATGCAGTGCTAGGAGCATCAAAAATCTAGCAAAATAAATATTCTTGCTCCTAGTTTCCTTTTTACCTAATTTAGCTGTTATCTCATACATGACTAGTGAGCCAAAATTACAAAATTTATCAGTCAAGAGCATACATAGCATAACTAGCATGGAATTGGTAACAACATCAAAATTACTAATTTTGCCAGAAAAAGTTTTAATGAAGGTATCACAAAAATAACTCCATTCTTTAACCATACCTTTCCTAACAATTTTCCCTAAGTTCTAAGTACTAAGGGTATAGTTTATGGAATTTAGCATGGTAACAATTTCAGCATTACTGGGTATTTCCAGACAGTTATTCTCAGGCAATTTTAAACAAGCAGTTATCACATCAGAGTTAACTACATAGTTTTTACCCTTTAAAGAAAAAGCAAGTGTACCTTCTGTGCCAATGTACTCAGCAGATGCCCACAACTCTTCAATTACCTCTTGGATTAGAGGAGTGGTGGCAGTCATAGCATATGACAGTTTGCATTTCTTCACGAAATTCATCATGGTGTGATATGCTTCTAGAGCGTTCACTTTATCAACAAAGGCTGCGAAATTGTTCTTCTCATAGGTAAACCCAGTGGAAGACATCATCTTAACAATAGGCGCCATTGAAGTGTTTGAACTTTTGTTGCAGAGAGTTTTAGTGAAGAAGATGCAGTTAACTTATGAGATTCTTGAAAAGGAATAAAAGTGAGATGTGAGAGCACAAGACAGCCTTTTATATTTTTCAAGAATTAAAAATGAAATAATTAAAAGTAATTACTCCATTGGACAAAAGTAACTGTCATATAATAAATGAAAAGAAAAGAAGTACAGCCGTGACTAAATATACACGTTTACCAACGGCTATATAAAAAAAATATGTATATCAACGGATAAAGAATGGACGGTTGAGAAAACAGTTTATCCATCGATGACTTGGACAACCTGTTATCCGTTGACATACGAAAATCTAGTAATGTGTTTATACTACCAACGGATAAAAGGATATTCGTTGATAAGCAAATTTTGCCTTAGACAAAATTTCTGCTAAAAAATTTTCTGAGAGTTTTTAATTCTCAAGTAAATCAAAACACATTTCTAGCTGCAATTTTAGAGTATGATTAGATATTACTAGGAATTACGAAAAATTAAGCATACCTAGTTCACCTACCAACCTTGTGAATGAAGATTCATCTAGAGGCTTGGTGAAGATATCTGCAAGCTGCATTTCACTTGGCACAAAGTGCATTTCTACTGTACCATTCATCACATGCTCTCTAATGAAGTGGTATTTGATGTCAATATGCTTGGTTCTCGAATGTTGCACTGGATTCTCTGTGATGGAAATAGCACTAGTGTTGTCACAGAAAATTGGAATCTTCTCAACTTTTAGACCATAGTCAATAAGTTGATTTTTCATCCAAAGAATCTGTGCACAACAACTTCCAGCAGCAATGTACTCAGCTTCAGCTGTAGAAGTGGAGACTGAGTTCTGTTTCTTACTGAACCATGACACAAGCCTGTTCCCCAGAAATTGACAGGAGCCTGTAGTACTTTTCCTATCAATTCTACAACCTGCATAGTCTGCATCTGAATAGCCAATTAGATCAAAGCCATAATCTCTTGGGTACCAAATATCAAGGTTTGGTGTTCCCTTGAGATACCTGAAAATTCTCTTAATAGCAATCAAGTGAGACTCTCTAGGCTCAGCTTGAAATCTAGCACAAAGACAAGTGGAAAACATTATATCAGGTCTACTAGCTGTTAGATATAAAAGTGAGCCTACCATGCCTCTATAGCTTGAGATGTCCACAGAATTTTTTTTAGTATTCAACTCAAGCTTAGTTGCAGTGGCCATAGGTGTTTTTGCAGAGGCACAATCCATTGTATTCAACTCAAGCTTAGTTGCAGTGGCCATAGGTGTTTTTGCAGAGGCACAATCCATTAAGTCAAATTTCTTTAAAAGATCATAAATATATTTTGTTTGACTTATGAAAATTCCCTCATTAACTTGCTTTACTTATAAACCAAGAAAGTAAGTTAATTCACCCATCATGCTTATTTCATACCTACTTTGCATAAGTTTGGCTAACCTTTTGCAAAGCTTCTCATCTGTAGACCCAAAAGTAATATCATCTATATAAATTTGAACAAGTATTGAAGAACCATTGACATTTCTATGAAATAAGGTTTTATCTACTATACCTCTGGTGAAGTGATTCTCCAAAAGAAATTGAGATAAAGTGTCATACCAGGCTCTTGGTGCTTGCTTCAAACCATAAAGTGCTTTCAAGAGAAGATATACATATTCTGGAAATTCTGGATCTTCAAAGCCAGGAGGTTGATGGACATATACCTCTTCTTCCAGTTCCCCATTTAGAAAGGCACTTTTGACATCCATCTGATAGACTTTGAAATTGGCATGTGCTGCATAGGCTAGGAAAATTCTAATTGCCTCAAGTCTTGCCACTGGAGCAAAAGTTTCATCAAATATCCCTTCTTCTTGAGAATATCCCTTTACCACTAATCTAGCTTTATTCCTCACAATTATGCCATTTTTATCAATCTATTCTTGAGAACCCATTTGGTACCTATGACACCTCTATCATCAGGTTTGGGCACAAGCTTCCATACTTTATTTCTCTCAAATTGGTTTAGCTCTTCTTGCATTGCTAAGACCCAATCTGGATCTAGAAGGGCATCTTCCACTTTCTTAGGTTCCTCTTGAGACAGGAAACTACTGTATAGACATTCTTCTTGTGTGGCCCTCCTAGTTTGGACTCTTGAGTTTAACTCACCAATGATTAACTCAAAAGGATGATCTCTGGTCCATTTTCTTGAAGGTGGAAGGTTTGATCTAGATGAGGTTGCTTCATCTAAATGAGCATGATCTTGTTGATTGGTCATTGAGTTTTGACTTTGAGAAACTCCCCCTGAGTTTGTTGTCCTTGCGGAATTATGAAGTTGACTGTCAACGGATGCATCATTTTGTCTATCAACGGATGCTCCATTTTGCCTGTCGATGGATGCATGAGAATGCCTATCAACAGATGCATCTGATGCTCCAGTATGACTGTCAACGGATGCTTCATTTCCAGTGTTAGCATCACTTCTAGTTGGACCAACAACTCTAGGTGAATTTCCATGGCCATGATTTTCATTTTCCTCATCATCATCAATTTACATTCTTCCTTCTACCTCATTTTCAAATCTCAATTCTTCATGGAAGCCTTCATCATTTAGACCTAGAATCTTTTGATCATCAAACACAACATGTACAGATTCCATAACAATGTTGATTCTTAGATTGTAGACTCTATAGGCTTTCCCTGCTGCATATGCAACAAAGATAGCTTCATCTGCCTTTGCTTCAAATTTGCCCAAGTTATCTCCATGATTTCTTAGCACAAAACACTTACATCCAAAGACATGAAGAAAAGCTAACGTTGGTTTCTTGTTGGTGAATAACTGATAAGGAGTCATTCCTCTAGCTTGATTGACCAAGGAAATATTCTGAGTGAAACAGGCAGTGTTGACAGCTTCAGCCCAGAAATATGTTGGCAATCTTGATTCACTTAGCATTGTTCTAGCTGCTTCAATGAGAGTTCTGTTTTTCCTTTCAACAACCCCATTTTGTTGAGGTGTTCTAGCAGCAGAAAACTCATGGACAATTCCATTCTCTTCACAGAAAATCTTCATTGTGGAATTTTTGAATTCAGTACCATTGTCACTCCTGATTCTTTGTACTTTTACTTCAGAACCATTGTTTACTAGTCTGAGATGATTGATGATGATTTCACTTGCACAATCTTTGGAGTGCAGAAAGAAGGTCCATGTAAACTTAGAAAAATCATCTACAATCACCAGACAATATTTCTTCTTTGAAATGGACATGACATTTACTGGGCCAAATAAGTCCATATGCAACAATTGAAGTGGCTTAACAATGGATGACTCTGTCTTTCTCTTGAAGGATGATTTCTTTTGTTTCCCTAATTGGCAGGCATCACACAATCCATCTTTGATGAACTCCAATTGAGGGATTCCTCTAGCAAGATCCTTCCTTACCAAGTCATTCATAACTTTAAAATTCAAATGTGACAGCTTTTTATGCCATAGCAAACTCTCATCCTTGCTTGCTTTGCTGAAGAGACAAGTAATGGATTCTGAGCATATTGAGTTGAAGTCAGCTATGTAAACATTTCCTTTTCTAAAGCCTGTCAATACCACATTGTTGTTTTTCTTGGCAGAAACAACACAGGCTTCTTTAGTGAACTTTACTTCATAGTCTTTGTCACAAATCTGACTGACACTCAGCAAATTGTGCTTCAAACCTTCAACTAAAGCCACTTCTTCAATGATGACATTGTCCTTTGAAATCAAGCCATATCCCTTAGTATATCCTTTGCTGTCATCTCCAAAGGTAATTCTAGGGCTAGCTGCCTCCTTGAACTCTATGAGCAAGGTTGAATCTCCTATCATATGCCTAGAGCATCCACTGTCTAGGTACCATATATTCCTTCTATTTCCCTGCACACATTCCAAAATACAAATCAAGTTGATTTTGGTACCCAAGTTTCCTTGGGTCCTTTCTTGTTAGCCTTTGGTTTTGCACTCCTAGCAATCTTCACTTTAGGTGTAGATGCTTGAGTGATAGGTTTTGACAGATGCTCATTTGCATAAATATTTGATGCAGGCATTTGTGGAAAATTGGCATACATATTATTCATGCTAGGAATGCTCCATGACATTTGTGGCATATTCACAGATTGAAAATACGGATTAGACACATATGGCATGTTCACATATGGATTTGAAAAACTAGCATTCTGATACAGACCAGGCATAACAGGCATTGCAGGCATACTTGGCATAGATTGAGGTACATGAACAGGAGTCCTTTTAACAGACTTGCAATTAGAAGATAGGTGATTGACACTATTGCAATTACCACAAGTTTTCCTAGGAGCAAACTTGTCAGGAGAATAATTGTTTTTCTTGTTAATGCCTATCTTACCATTTCTGTTCTTTTTCTTTTTACCCTCAGTCTCTACCTTTTCATTAACTGATTTACCAACAGCCTTTTTGTTAAGTAAATCACCTGCCTTAGCCTTCTCACTTGATTTGGCTTGGCTACTTTCACCAGAAACAAAATTCTTGGCTACTGGACCATACTGATTATTTAGTTTCTTGAGTTCCTTCTTACTAACAGACTTTTTGTCAGTCGACGGATACCTCTCATCCGTTGATGGTTCATCTGTCAACGGATGATCACTATCCGTTGATTCACAAATAGTCTCTAGATCCTCAAGGCAAGGATCTAGCTCCTTTTTCTTTTAAGTCCAGGTATCCCTCACAAATGATTCTATTCCTTGGACTTCTATTATGTTTTGAGAAATATTCCTACAGCTTTGAAATTTAGCAATTATCCCTTGTTCTTTTTCAAGCTGGTTTCTTAAAATCAGTTCTCTTTTTAACACAGCTTCAAGTTCACTTTTAGCATCATTGCAATCAACTCTCATTTTCTCAAATTCTAGAAATTGAGTTTCTAGAGCAGCATTTCTATCACTTAAAAACAAATTAGTCTCCTTAATCCTATTGTTCTCTTTAGTAAGTGATTTAAGAGTAACACTCAAGTGATATAGTTCAGTAGACATATCATCTATAACACTATTGCATTCCTCTTTGGTGAGCTCAGAGAGATTAGTAGAAAATACATGATTGCTAGCTGAACTTGCTTCCTGCTCAGAATCAGCCATCAATGCAAGGTTGATAAACTCAGCATCATCATCAGAATGATTTCCATCAGCCGCCCAAACGGACGAAAAAACAAACGGACGAAAAAGAAAAGGAAACAAACGTTCATGGCTATTTTTCAAGCCATTTTTATTAAGCAAGGGGAAGGGGAGGTACAACCTTTACCAAAATACAAAATATAAAGAGATTATATTTAAACGGTGGTAGCGCCAGAACCACCAGCACCGTCCCCGCCGTTGCCAGGCCCGCGACGCCCCCTCCCAGCTTGATCTGCAACCATCCTACGCAGAGCTAGAGCATCGTCAATCCTCTTTAGGACAACATCAATCTCGACCAGGGTGGTAGGCCCGTCGAAAACTATGCCATCGATGATGATCTTGTTGTTTTCATAGTCGTACACCACCTTTTTGGGATCCATTGACAAGAGAATACAAAGAAAGAAGAGAAGAAGAGTGTAGAGATAGCTCTGGAAAGAAAAGTGAAGTGCAGAAAATGCATATGAAAGAGGAGTATTTATAGAGAGGAAATACGAAAGGGGTCAAGCATTTTCAGTCTTTGAGGACGTCGGGAACTGTTGGAACATTGATGGTGAGTGATTTTGATTGATATTGAGGTTGATTGACATTGATTGAAAACACGAGGGCCAAAGAGTTTGACTGTTGAATTCACAGTCTAAGAAGTTTTATGAAAAAATCAACAAAAATAAGGGGAAATACAGAAAAGAAAAATATCGGCTTTCGCCATCATCCGGGATCAATCTCTTAGAGAAAATCCGGAAAGGCTACAAATTTTCTCTAAGTTACCCAATGTTTTTAAACATTGGACTTAGGAGAAAAGATTCAAACTTTTACCACAATCCGGATTTAATTCTTTCAAATACATCCGGATTAGGGGCAAATCCTACAAATTTTCCATAAGTCACCCAACGTTTTTGAACTCTAGACTTAAGAGGGAATATTCAACCTTCTACCACAATCCAGATTTCCTTATTTCAAGAAAATCCGGATTGGGGGGCAACACATAAGCACCAAAATATATATGTATAACCAAAAATAGAAATGAAAGACAAGATCCAGAAAAACAAGTTCACGAAAGCTAAATATTCGGATAACAAGACAACGTTTTCAGAGGATAATGGAAAATCAATTTTAGACTTGATCAATCCGATCTGCAACAGGGGCAATGATCAATCCAGGTCCATCATAGGGCTGAGGTTCGGTTCTGTCAGCATCAAAAGCTCCTTCAGCAGCAACATATGCCTCAATAAATTTTTCCCATGAAGACTCTGGATCTGTTTTAATCAGTCGTTCGGCAACCAACCAGCAACGCAGAAGCTTGGTGGCAACATCTTCGGTAACTGCTTCACTAAAAGCCTCTGAGGCCTTGTACTCGGCTATGACCACTTCATCAGATCGGACTGTGAGGAGTTGGGCCTTTAAATCTTCAACCTGCTTCTTAACCTTTTCAGACTCGGTATCGGCGGCAGTAGCACGGTCTGAGGCAACCTTAGCAGCATCCTTCAATCCAGAAACATGCTCTTCCAGTTCGCGAATTCTCACATCTTTTTGGGAACTGTCAGCCAATGCCTTCTCAAGTTCTGAAATTTTCAAGTCCTTGTCATAGAGCTCCTTCTCTTTCTCGGAAAGCTTCTTATTCAACTCTTCAGTTTCCTGTTCTTCTAGTTCAGCGTTAGCAACAGCCCCGGCCAACGTCAACCCTTGTTGCGAGACAAAAAAGAAAAACATAACAATAATACTAGAGGATGAACAAAGATAAGATTGGGGGAAGACATCACAAAATGTAACCAAGGTCAAGATTACCTGAGCCCAGACGACAAATCTATTTTTAAGCACATGATAATTTTTGAGACGTTTCATGGCGGCCCAATCAGACTCTTTAGGAATAGAAGTGGCAAATTCGGCAATCTCTTTCAAAGTGCATTTCATAACCTGGTAGGGAGGACCTCTCTTGCTAGTACCGACTCCGGATGGTGTGGTCACAGTACCCAAATCCCGATTAGAATCCGGACTAAAATTCTGATTATCCGGGAGCAACCTCTGACGTTTGGAAGGGGGACTTATCGAGGAAGGAGACTCCCCCCTCAGTCTGGGCAGGATGCCCCGTATCGAGAGGAAGACCTTGGAGCTTAGAGGGTGGTGCCATGGATTCCCCGCCACCCTCTTTCTAGATGCTGGAACCGTCACCAACCCCTGTCCCGGTCTCAGATGAATCCGGTCCCCAGTTCGCAGCAATCTTAACCTGATGAATGCCCGTAAGCGACTTCATCTTGGAGGCGAGGAGTGCGATGGCTGAATTCTTCTTCATTCTCTCAACCAATTCCGGATCGTAATGCGGCAAACCTGAAAACAACAACATGACAAACAAGTCTATAGCAGAGCAGGAAAAGTGTACAAGTATTATGAGCGAGTGGATGATGACTAAACACAAACTGAAGTTCAAATATGATAGAAGAAAAGAAAAACTTACACCCAAGTTCAAACATTTGCCGGTGATCCATAAATGTATCCCGGGTAAGTTGAAACCCAACACTCATACCGAAAGTATGAAGCTTTTTAAAGCTTCACCCTCGAATTTGAAAGTTTCCCACTCCGGGAGATCTTGCATTCGTTTACAAAAAAGGGGCATGAATTCGATGTCCACGCCTTTCAAAAGCATCCAAGATCGATTCCACCCTTTCAAAGAACATTCCATTACTACCGGTTTCGCATCTCCGGAACCAAACCCTAACTCCTCCCCGCGGAACTTGAGCTCATAAAACGGATCTTTGCTGGACTTTATAAGGGTAAAGATTTGGTGAAAAAGCTAAAAGTTCGGAAAATTTTTGGAGCAATTGCAAGCGGCAAGAAACCAGGAGATCCATTTGACTGCGTTAGGAGTCAGCTGCATCAAACAAATCTCGTACTCATACTTGCAAAGGTGTTTCACGAAGATGTGGCACTTCGGAGTCCACCCGGAACGAAGATGCTCTAACCAAACCCCGTCATAGCCATCGACCGGACGGTGGTAAATCCTTTCCCCATGACGGGGCCACCGCCACTTGATGTCCGAATCCAGATGAAAGGTAGATCGGACTGCAGAATCCATATCCGAATCATTATAAGCCGCAAACTTAGATACAAGGTGATACGGGACTTTGCTCAGCACAATTTTGGAAAAGGCTGCGTCCAATCTGGCATGATCATAAGGACCAGGGATCCCACGGGGCTGTCGATGCCTATACTGGAAACTGAGGTTTCCGTAGAAAAAACTTTCGTCGACCTCATACTTCCTAACAAACAAGTACTGGCTATCTACCCAAAGTCTGTCCGGACCCACGACACTCTGACCACCACCCCGGTCCTTAGTAAAGAGTTGAACTACGACTTCCTGAGTATTCTTCTTCTTCTTCCGGGCCATCAAACACCAGTCAAAATCTACTGTAGAGAGGGGTTGATTAACAGATTTAGAGCTACCGGTACTACTATCGGAGCTAATGACAATATAATCAGAAGGGGTCTTTTGGCTCCTTGCCCGTTGTTTGGTAACCATAAAACCTGAAGAAATAGACAAGATTAAGCTCTCTCTCTCTTCAACCCATAATTCGCATCAGTTCGTAAAATTCTGATTTAAGAAGTCCGGATTCGTATTTTAGTCTAATCCGGGCAAGGATTTTTCCTATATAGTCCGGGTTAGCGTGACAAGTCAAAGTCAGATTAAAATTCCCAGTCAGGGTAAACCTAAGCTCTACCTCTTGACCAAGAATCTGGATTAGGTACCTCATCCGTGGGGATATCGAGCCCCTAATCCGGACTATCCGCGAACCCAAAACCCAAAAACACAAAATACAGAAATTCGAAGCATCAAAACAAGATCTAGACTATACATACGCCTATACACATAAGCATATAAACCCATAAAACCCCAAACAGAGAAATCGTATCAATACAAACCCCAAAACAACCAAAACCCCAAGTATTAAACTTGAAAACAATCAAACTAATACCATCCATATACGCATAAATGATAAAAAGCCCAAAAACGAAAGTACAAAAACGATGCACATAGTTCAAGTCGAAAATCGAGAAGATGAACAATCGAAAATCACTTCTTAAATCGCATGCAAAAGGAGAAATTAAAGACAGAGAAGAAAAGAAACTTACAAAGATGCGTGGTCCAAGAAGTAGCCCCAAGAAAGATATGAAAATCGCCGAGCGATATAAGGAGAAAGAAACGCAGCCTGAAAGAGCTTGAAAGGACAGAGAAAGGAGAAAGGTTTTTGGGCTTTCAGAAGACAAAGAGTGCGAAAGTACAATTGAAACTCAAAATAAGTTATATATAACTTCGGAAAACAAACATCTGGGTGGGGCGCGTGGCAAGTTTTGGTAGGCCGGGAAATAATTAGAGACGTGGAAAGGCAAACAAAGTAATGGTGGACAGTTGTCGCACGCCTTTTTAGGGGAATTGGAGTAACATGTTTTCAAAATCAATAGAGGGAAAATCCACAAAATCGAATAGAATTCCAGGATGCACTTCAATCCGAATTACTCTCTCCTGTCAGAAATTCGGATTAGGAGGCAATATTCAACCAGAATTTTTTCTCGATTACTTCAATCCGAATTACTTCCACCTATCAGCAATCCGGATTAGGAGGCAACATTCAACCAAAATTTTTCTCAAGGCTTCGCAAAATTGAAACCAAGAAAACTCTTCAGGACCGATCTCCAATCTCTACTCCCCTATCCGGAAAATCCGCATAAGGGAGTGGGGGGCAAATGATAGGCCGCATCCAATCCGGATCGGACCCCGCCCAGAACCACTCGGGAGACTTCTGTCCGGATTGGGCCAGACATTGCATACCCAGACCCAGAACCACTTGGGAGACTTCAGTCCGGATTGGGCCAGACATTGCAGACCCATGGCTCCAAGCCCAGTACACATGGAGGTATAACGGAACATGAGTCATTATTATGGTCCTACATGACAGGGACAAATAAGGGAATCCTAGGATGGGCACAGTCATGTCCTTATCGAACCACGTGCTGACATGCTAGAGGCACACGCCACCACAAATATCACCTGGGTACGTGGGAATTATCAGGAAGGGACAAGTGTCCCGTCTACCTCGGATTCAACGCTCATGATTGCAGGTACCTACCCTAAACCCTAATCCTCGGCCTATAAATAGACAAGGAGACTAAGGTGTTGGGGTTACATTCTCTTTTACACACACTCATATACACATACCCTCCATAATTAGATACTCTTGTTCTTATCTCTTATCCTCCAACGCCGTTGCTCATTCTCACGCCGGAGGTGCCGCGGGTTCAAACCCACCTCCCGGCATTGTTTTGCAGAGTCCCAACCACCAGCTACACCGCTCTCCAGGCATAGGGACGGCGGAGGAGACACCGGATCAGAACACAGAGTTATCACCTAACATGGACAAAGAAGCCGACATCGCCACCGCAACAAACCTGAGTACATGGTGTCTTACACAAAATGCAGCAAGTATTGGGACAAATCCTCCTATTATATATGCTTGTGATGCAACCAAACTTATTTGGGTTGGACTGGGGCAGGCGCCCTTCCAACTCTACCACTTTTTTGGTCACGGTCATTTTCAGCCTCTACAACATCTACTTGTGTGTAGACAGATATGTATTCCACAGTTGCTATATATAGCTAAGGCTCTAGCTATTAATCCTACAAGACCGGTGATAATTAGATCCTTAGTATCATCTATAGTTATAGTCATCCCCATCACCAATATGGACGAAGACATTATGCCTTCGTTTGCATCCAAGCACACTCCTCGAAGCCATTGTGCTCGTTGCAAGTAGTTAAAACGTTTCTTCGTTTGATGATCAACATTGGCCTCAATATCGCTCTCATTAGTCGAATGCACTTTCAGCAAATTTGACATTCTGTTGTGTTTAGTAAAAGATGATAAAATTTATTAGAGATAGAACAAAAAGGGAGTGGACAATATATTCGCAGATTACATATATTAAATGTTGAGATCAATTAAGATTGTGTGGAAGGCAAAGAGGCTCTGGAGGATGGTATATATAAAGGAGTTTTAGCAGAATATTCTTGCTAGAAGCCAAATCAAAATACACCTAACTGTACAGTTGTTAGCTTTCGGATCACTAAAAGATTTGCTACCGTGTATATGCAGAACGAATTTTTTAAATGATGTCTACATCAATACGAGTCCTTTTTCATTAATTATATGGGTTAAACTACAATGCGGGTTAACAGATAATACAATTTGTATGTGATCATGATCAGGAATGGAACCTAAATTTTGATATGGGAAGAACCAGATAATATTTAGAAGGACTCATCCAAGTTATTTCAAAAAATTCCAAAATTGAGAATAAATTCTTTGCGAACCATTAATAATATAAGATACTGTAATTTGAGAATCCATTAATGGAGGAAACATGCATGCTTGCCGAAGACTACGTGCGTGTGTTTGTTTTTTGAGCTTTTGTATGCTCGTTTCGTGCCTTATTTTTTATGGACTACTACTATATTGTAAGTACATAATATATTCTATCACATGCAGAAAATTTCATAAACAAAAGAATCAACTTCAAGCTGGTTTTTTCTCTTGTTCATGGAGTTAGAAATTATTCATACTTTTGTGTCATTTAAATTATTCATTTGACTTATTTTAATACACGTTTTTTAAATATACATATCTAATACATTTCTTATAGCCCATAACATTCAAGAACCTTTCTTTTTCCTATCATAATCGCCAGGGGCAGACCTAGGGGGTGGCTTGGGTTGGCTCCAGCCCTGGTGAAAATTTTAGAATCCCCTTAGTACATATTCTCCATTCTCAACTAAGCCCTCATGTAGTTTAGTTGATTTGTGTGCTGGAACAAAACATGAAAGACTCAGGTTTGATTATTTTAGCTCTTACATTTTTACATTTTCCATAGCATCCAGCGACTGAATCCAAACCCTTACTGAATTCAAAGTATTAATATTTTGCCGGCGACTTTACGATTAATTCAGAAAGATCAGAGTCTAACATAAGTTCAATGTTAACTGCTCAGGGAATCCAACTTAACTAGAACACTCCACTTTAATTGGATAAATCTATGTCCACACATTTTTTTTTAATGAAATCAAATTTAAAAGTGAAAACCATAACTGGACCTTTATAAACAAACTCCGCTACAATATTATGGACCAAACTTGCTAACCCGCTGTTTCCAAAAAATCTGTTAATTTTAGCCAAAATATTGGACTTTTTGAAGTTCTATTCCTGTAAACAAAAATGTATCAATCTCAAATATATACAGTAAAATTATGAGACCTTTAGTTTTTAAGGCTATTTCAAAAATTTAAAGAAAGATGTCGCACTTCATGAGATTTGAGTGTTTGGTGCTAATTTTTCTCCTGATAATCGCTATCTCAATCCATCCTCCCATCAACACTCTTGCACAAGATTTCAATACCGGTGCCTTCCCAAGTGATGCTGCGAAGTAACCCGCCCCTAGCATGGACAAAGAAGCCGTTAATGCCGCCGCGATGAACCTCAATACATAGGGTCTTACAAAAAATACAGTGAGTATCGGGACGAACCCTCCAATTAAATAGGTTATTGATGCAGCTAAACCTATTTGAGTTGGACTTGGGGCTGACGCCCCTCCAACTCTACCACTTCTTCTGTCACGCTCATTTTGAGCCTCTACGATATCTATTTGTGTGTAGACAGATATGCATTCTGCAGTTGCTATAGCTAAAGCTGCAACAATTAAACCTACAAGACCGTGATAACTAGATCATTAGTATTATTTATGAACACAGTCATCCCCATCACTAAAATGGACGAAGACATTACGCCTTCGTTGCATCCAAGCACAACGCCTCGAAGCCATTGTGCTCTTTGGGAGTAGTCGAAACGTTTCTTCTGTTGGTGCTCAATATTGGCCTCAACATCGCTCTCATTTGTCGAATACACTTTCAACATGTTTGCCATTTTTTATGTCGAAGATGTTAAAGTTAGAGATGAACAAGAGCCGATTCGAAAAAGACTAATGACTGAACTGGCCAAATGATCGAAAAGAAGAACAATTTGTTTGCAGTCTTGCAGATTACATGTGATAATATGCATGGGATGCAGAGAAGCTTATGGTATATATAGAAAAATGTTAGCAAGATATTCTTCATTTCTTGATCCAAACAAAATTAAAATGTACCTAACTTTACACTTGTTAACTTTTAGTCCACTAATTAAAAGATTTGACATGGGTTAGTACACAATTTAAATACAGATGTATTCATTGCTACGAATCCGTTTAGACTAACATAAACATGGTTAATGTTTGTGCATATAACCTAGCACTACAAGAAATTTGGCCATTGGACCAATTATGATGGAAAAATTTCGTCGTTTTTGCTCGAGTCTTAAGTTCGGATTTTCGTCACAAGTAAAAATTTCGTCGCAAGTTCAAATTTTCGTCATAAGTTCCAACACGGGGCCCACTTTCTACAATAAAATAATATATTAACTTCTGACGAAAATAACCGTCATAAATTCTGAACTTATGACGGAATTGTCATCGAAAGTTAAAGAATGGGGTCCACTAATAATATGATAATAACAATACTTTTGACGGCACAATCCGTCGTATGCTAATAATTTATGACGTTTTTTTTAGTCGTAAGTTTACCACAATTAAATTTAAAAAAATCAAAAAAAAAGATGAAGAATCGTCGTAAGTTACTTAGATATTCATCGTAAGTTATCAAGAATATCGTCATAAGTTACCCAGAAAATCGTCGTAAGTTAACCTGACCAAGAACAACATTCTGTTGCTTTTTCAGATTCCAGCCATTTTTGGCTTCCAAATTAAATCCCAAAACATCCCAATCACATACAATCCAAAACCACAATCAAACATGAAAGTTTGTAACAAACATTCACACAATTAAACGAATCCAAATATAAAAGTACCAAATTTACATAATATTATCATAAATCCATATTCGACCACACAAAAGTTTAAACCATCCAACAAAAGTATAGATCACGTACATTACAAACATCTACAAGCCAACATTAGTTTACAACATAACTTAGATTATCTTACAAACATTCATAGTCTAAATTAAATTCAGACATAATACTTAATTAACCCCTAATTTTAGGACCACCATGAGACACGTGAGGCATAGCACTCATATCATGGTCATAGTCAGATTCAGTATCCTCATCACCGTGGTCGCCATCGTCAACATGGTGATCATCATCGGCCGGGGCCTTCACCTACAATATACAGAAATATGGATGTCACATACATTGCGCAACTAGTAGAAAATTTCAATAATTTTGATCAGAGAGTTAAAAAAAACATTACGCTAAAGTCTGACTTTCTATAAATATGAACACAGATTTAGCAAGAACAAGTACTAATCTGAGTTGCTACAAAGAACATAAAAAAGTGCATTATCATTCAGTTTTCATAGTAAAAACAAAATTAAGCATGCACAAATTAAGGGATCGTAGGTGACTAGGTGATACATCAGTTTAAAACTTGTATTTACCAGGATTCTAAGTAGCAAAATGTATGTTCTTAGATTTTAATACAAAAGTTCAGCAGAGAGTTGAGGTCCAAGTAAACAGTTATTTATCTTAATTTGGTCTGGGGAACTTGAAAATGACGGTTGACAAAAACAAGAAAAAAAAACTTGCAAATGACAGAAATGACCACCTGTAACCGAAAAACAATTTTTCGACTTGCTTATTTCACATAGACAATTAAGCACAAAACTACTGAATAACAAACTACAAATTAAAGTGCTAATTAATTAGAGGCTTTCAATATGGGGAATTCGCTGGTGGATATTTTTATGGGTTAAGGAAGATAATGGCTCACGTCTTGGCTAGATACTTAAAGAATGTTTAGCACAAGACCTGTTGGTTTGATAATTGCCCCGAGTTCATCTTTAGTGATTTGCATAAGGGATGCTAATTAATAACCTGATGTTTTCTTCATCACTGTTCTCTGAAAGGAGAATGAATACTTAACGCATATAATAAAATAACAAAATACAGGTTCTCTGGGAGAGTTGTAAGTTATAACCACAACAGCTACCATTTAAAAACTTAAACATATATACAGGGATTGCATCATAAATGTGAAGATTTTCCCTTTTGAGGCTTTTAACATACCTAGGGCAATAGAGAAATTATTATACAACTCTAATTATTATACCTAGCTAGAGTTGAGGGAATTACTATATAAGTAATTAAGCTACAGACTCTAATTTTCAAATTAAGATGGGCCGTTATGTTATTATATACCCAAATGTGTATACTTTTCACACGAATCGTTAGTTAATTGATCATCGAATAGTTATTGAAGATAAAAGGCCAATCAAATGCAACCCATTTCTCCCGTCAAAGTTATGATGGAGAGGAAACTCAGCAATGGCCATTGGAACTAAAAGAAGGATCTTAACTCTAGGGGCGGCGGTGCTTCTACTAGGCTAAAGAAGGCAAGAAGCATTGGTTTTAAATTTTAGGGTTCTAAAAATTTTTGGTTTTCAAATACATACATCTGTATTATTATTAAAAAATTTATAATTTTCTTACTCAACAAAAAAAAAGTTAAAATACATACTTAATGGAAATTCCAAAAAAAAATTAAAATACTTAATGGAAATTTTGTAATTTGGGAATTTTTCCCTTGACTAATTAAGTTATATCTTTATGAAAGTGTGTTTATACTGTACGCTATCTGCCTGTGTGGTATGAAAAATAACATGATAATTAAAAATAATTAATATTATCATTTCGCCAAACTAGTCACATCTTAAAGTAATTATAGATGCAAATATTAGTTAAACTGAAAATTATAGAATTTCATAAATTTGTGTCCTGGTTCTGTCCATTTTAGCTTGTTAGAAATCGGAGAATTTAAGTCCTAGTTTAGTTTGCTTGAAATTAAATGAAGAAATTATTGAAAATTTTCAGCATTATCTATATTTGTTATTCCCAGATTACACACTTGTATAATTGTAGAAGGGGGGTTGAATACAATTCTTGATAATTATAATTTCTGATAAAAACCACAGAAATCTATAAGGAGATAATTGCTGAATAAGAAATGATTCACAAACACATAAAAAATCAGGTGGTTAAATGTACCACCTGAGACTTTTATTCGAAGAAAACTCTGTGATACAAATGTACACAGCTTCTGTTTTTACAACTCTTTGCTTCTAAGGATATTCAAGAAACCCTAAGCAAATATGTCTGTTTTCTTTTTTTTTTTTCTAAAGAGTTGCTACACTTGGTTATATATCCCAAGTTTACAAGTACTACAGGAATAAGATAATTTTAATCTAATTCAAGTTGACTTGCTACTCCACTCCAAATCCACATGTAGCCGAAAGGTTGTCCTTGTGAACAGATATGTCCCCTGCACCTTTCTTGTATGTAATGTGTAAATGGAATGCTTCTTTCTTCTGTGTTTCCAAAGTATGGCTGCCATACTGCTTTTTATACCTACTATCAACCCATGTGATCTGTCAGTCAAACCTGTCCTTATCAACTGCTAATTCCTAGCTAGCATAGAAGAAAGTGTTAATAATCATCCGTTGATGTTGTACACAGTCATCCGTTGATGGTAGTTTGAGCTGTATCCGTTGATAAAGTAGATTTGAGTTGTATCCGTTGATAGAGTCCTGTTCTCATCCGTTGATACACTTTCACTTAGACAGAATTACATAGCATAGCTTATTTACAATTGGCTACCCTATTCTGCCTATCCATTGATGGTCAACATGACTCTGAATAAAAACACTATCAACTGATAGCATAGAGGTACTGCAGTATGCTACAAAACCTCATTCGTTGATGAGCTACCTGTCAACTGATAAAGTTATAATGTCTCATCCGTTGACAGTTACAAAACTTGACTTATACAATTTTGATTGATTGTGAAGTTATCATCAAGTAAAACATATTCCTAACAATCTCCCCCAATTTATACTTGATGGCAATAAAGCATAAATTTAGGACCTTGATGATAACAAAACATTCCTAAGAATATATATAGAACTATGCAAAAATTGTATTAAGCTACAAAAATTAAAATACAGCAAGTTTGGGAAATTTACAGAGAAGTGCTCCTCTAGACTGAGCATATTAATACTGTTTCTTCTCTCTGGTTGGCATCACCCTTGATTTTCCTTCTTTGGCAGAGTTGGACGCAATTTGCATTTGGATTTGCCTATAGAAGGCATCTTCTTCAACAACTTTTGGATTTAGCTTTTGTTATAACCATCTCAGGTATTGAGAACTAGCCTTTGATAGTTGGTCTTCTAACCTGAAGAATCTCCTGTTACCATCTTCATCCCTGAACTCCATCATCCAGAAGGGTTGAAGATGAATTTTATGTCCATTGTATGGGATCTTCATCTTCCTTGGTAGTCTTGATGGTGAGTTCCATTCTCTCCTTATCTGTTCTATTCTATCCAGTATCTCCCCTTTTGCTATCCTGGAGAACCCTGTGTATATCTTGATTGCAGAGAACACTTTGGTTAAGGTCAGATAGTTTTCTCCAAGAACCCTCTGTAGTGGCCATGTCCTTTCCTTTCCTCCCTTGTATACAAAGACCAATCTCTCAGGCAAATGTTTATATTTGTCAATTCCTCTTACTTCTGACAATTCATCCAGATACAGATTCATTCCAGAGTATTCTTCAATATCTGTCTGATAGATAAAATCATCATTGTTTTCCAAGATTGACTGCTTGACAATAGCAGGTACCCTAGCAACCTGAATTGGTTCCTTTGAAGGTTGCTTCCTTGGTATCCTTTTCTTCTGATTAGGCTTCTGTTGAGGCTTCAGCAAGAATGAAGGAACCTCAATGGAGTCAAGGTTCATTGGTTCCTCTTTAGGGAGTATAGGGTCACCATGAAAGTTCACAGTTGGGTCGATTACTTGTGTAGAAAAGAATTGTGATGAGCCAACAGTTTCTCTCCTTACAATTTCTGGAGAGACAGGCCTCCTTGCCTTTGATTTCACTCTCCTTTTAGTTTTGGATTTGGGGACTTCCTCAGGTTCCCTCATTTCATCCTCTACCTCATCCATTAACTCCTGAGCTAGTCTGGCTTGCTTCTCTTCTGAGTTTTCATATTTATTTTCTTCATTTGGATGAGCTTCCCTTAGAAGTTTGGAGGTTTCCTTTCTTTTTGCTTCAACAAATCTAGGATGGCTGTTGGATATATTTAACACTTTTCCATTCCTTATTATCACAGCCATCCAATCTCTTACACTCTTATTTGTCTTTTCCTTGAACTCTTTGATTGTATTTCCCATTAGCTTCTCATCATCATCCTTGGGAAATGGAAAGTCCAATTGTAACTTGTTCTTCCCATTTGCCTTTGGTGGAGAGTAGGCCCTGGTTCTTATGTATGGTTCAAATTCTTTGACATAGGATGGTTCAGCATCATAGAATGTAGGAGCCACAATTTCTGGAGTGAGCACCTTCAGAATTGTAGTTGATGTTGTTGAGGCTGAGGACTGAGTAGAGAACAGAGTTGATACAATTGATTCATTGATCATCCTCTCTGTCCTCAGAATTCTTTCATTTGCCTCATTGTTGATCTTTTCTAAGGCTTCTATTCTGACTTGCCTTTCACCATCTGAGATTTCTGATATACTTAGAACCTCAGGTAATTCCGTTTTCTTCTTCTTCACAGAGGAAGCCTCTATAGAGAACTCCGTTGGATTGACCACTATAATTGGTAGTTGCTCCCCCTCACTTTGTGCTACCTTGCTACTGGATGTTGGAATAATTTGACTAGTTGCAACAACCTTTTTCTCCCCCTTTTTGTTAGCATCAAGGTTTGGAGATGAGGCTGCAAGTAGCTTTTCCAGTAGCTCAGTCTATTTGGCTTGATTGGCAATTACTGTCTGCATTTGAGATTCCATACTATCCACTCTGGAGGAAAGATGCTGAACTGATTTGGCCAGGCTATCTTCTTTCAATAACTTGCTATTCAGCACCTTCTGAGTGGTAGTAGGGGCTAGTGCCTCAATCCTCGCATCTAGTTCCACTTTCATTTCCCTTATTGCAGTTTGCACCTCCTCATGTTGGGTTCTTTGAATAACCATATTCATCTTGTGAAGTTTGAAGGAGGCCAATATTTGCTGAAGGACAGCCTTCATCTGTGGATCTGCATTCTGGTGCTCATCCATAGCAGATTGATATTGCTTCATAATCTCCACATTGAAGTCACCAACCATAGTGGTAGAAGAAAATAGCCATTCTGGAGTATCTTCTATATTGACTTCTTCATCACTTGAGGTGCCAGCATTGTCATTATTGCCAAACTCTTCAATGTCAGCATCTAAAGGTAGAGTTGTCAAAGCTTCCTTTGCTCTTTGTAGAGATTGAGAGGTGTGCACTAGGTGCATTGCCTTCTCTGCCTCCACATTGCCCTGTTGTGCCATGACTTGATAGGCAGAAACAGGATGAGTAAAGGTTTCAGGATCCAAAGAGATGGAGTCAATAATTGACTGATATTCTTGTCGAAATTCCATCTCCTTAGAGGCTTCATTAACCTCCATTAACTCACTAGCAATGGCTGAATCTTCCTGCCTTATTTCTCCTGTAGTCCCTTCTCTCCTCTCATATCTCTTTTCTTGCATCAGGGGCTCCTCCTGGCTCACACCTCTCACACCCTCACCTTCACCTACTAAGGTGGAACTCTCTTGCTCTCCTTTTGCCTGACCGGAAGAAATGGTCAGCCTCTCATTATTTTTCTCTCCTTTTGCCTGCTCACAAGGCAGCCTCTCACTCCCTTCCCTCATTCCTAAAAGTGTTTCAACTACTACAAACTCCTCTATAGTTGACATGGGAATGTCACATTTTGCAGTGGTAGAGAGAGTTGTCAATGGATAAAATGTATCCGTTGATGTAGTAGTTATTGCTGTCAACAGATGATTAGTTGTAGACACATCCGTTGATGGAGAAACACTTGTCAACGGATGAAGGATATCCGTGGATGAAGGAAAAAGAGTATCCGTTGAAGTGAAAACCAACACTGAATCTGTGGTGATTGATTTTAAGGAAGAGGCCACAGATAGTGTTGTGAATTCAGGAATGGAAGATTGGTGGCCCAACAAATCATCTAAAAGATGATGACCACCAATAGTTGAGTGGGGCTTCTCCAAGAATTTTAAAGATGGAGAATTAGGAATTGATGTAGATATCATATCCACATCCAGAGATGAAGTTGGTGATGGTGGATTAAAATGTGTATCGATTTGAAGGTTAAGATCAAGGGGCTGTGACTCCACATTTATTGAAGTCACATCAAACTGAATTTGAGAAGGTACAGTTTGCTGTACTGTGTGTGCACCCTGTGATTCCCCAATGGTTTTGGATTTGACTCTTCCACCATAAGTTTTTGAATGAGGGCTATCTGTGTCTCTTGCCCTTTTGTGCAGTGTTCCTGGAGTGGAACTTAAATCAGTAGTCACACCCTGTTGAGAGGATGTAACTAGAATTTGGCTTGAAGGTTCATTAACAGTCTTTTGAGAGACTGAAATGTTGGTTGCACCTGCCTCACCTTCCTTATCCTTAGGGCTTCTTTGATGTTCACCCTGTCCCTCACCACTCACTACCACCTTCACACTCCCCTCAAGAGTTTTGGTAGTTTTTGCAATAGGTGCCGTTTGAGAGACACCTGAGGTTTGTCTTTTTGATTGTGGTTTTAGAACTTTGGATTTGGTCACTTTGGTAGGAGCCTGTTTGGTCACAGCCACAGACTCCATTGTGACACAAGAAGGCAAAGAAATTTGGGGGTTGGAGATAGGAGTTTCAGGGTTGGAAACAGTTACCTGAACAATTGGTAGATATACCAATTGTACTTCTGCATTTTGGTTCATTCGAATCAAATCACTTAAGACTCTCTTCTCCTGAACAAAACAATTGAACTTGCTATCCGGGTTAGCAATGGATAGCTCATTCTCAGATAAATGCAGTGCTAGGAGCATAAAAAATCTAGCAAAATAAATATTCTTGCTCATAGTTTCCTTTTTACCTAATTTAGCTGCTATCTCATACATGACTAGTGAGCCAAAATTATAAAACTTATCATTCAAGAGCATACATAGCATAACTAGCATGGAATTGGTAACAACATCAAAATTACTAATTTTGCTAGAAGAAGTTTTAATGAAGGCATCACAAAAATAACTCCATTCTTTAACCATACCTTTCCTAACAATTTTCCCTAAGTTCTCAGTACTAAGGGTATAGTTTATGGAATTTAGCATGGTAACAATTTCAGCATTACTGGGTATTTCCAGACAGTTATTCTCAGGCAATTTTAAACAAGCAGTTATTACATCAGAGTTAACTACATAGTTTTTACCCTTTAAAGAAAAAGCAAGTGTACCGTCTGTGCCAATGTACTCAGCAGATGCCCACACCTCTTCAATTACCTCGTGGATTAGAGGAGTGGTGGCAGTCATAACATATAACAGTTTGCATTTCTTCACGAAATTCATCATGGTGTGATATGCTTCTGGAGCGTTCACTGTATCAACAAAGGCTGCGAAATTGTTCTTCTCATAGGTAAACCCAGTGGAAGACATCATCTTAACAATAGGCGCCATTGAAGTGTTTGAACTTTTGTTGCAGAGAGTTTTAGTGAAGAAGATGTAGTTAACTTATGAGATTCTTGAAAATGAATAAAAGTGAGATGTGAGAGCACAAGACAGCCTTTTATATTTTTCAAGAATTAAAAATGAAATAATTAAAAGTAATTACTCCATTGGACAAAAGTAACTGTCATATAATAAATGAAAAGAAAAGAAGTACAGCCGTGACTAAATATACACGTTTACCAACGGCTATATATAAAAAAAATATGTATATCAACGGATAAAGAATGGACGGTTGAGAAAACAGTTTATCCATCGATGACATGGACAACCTGTTATCCGTTGATATACAAAAATCTAGTAATGTGTTTATACTACCAACGGATAAAAGGATATCCGTTGATAAGCAAATTTTGCCTTAGACAAAATTTCTACTAAACATTTTTCTGAGAGTTTTTAATTCTCAAGTAAATCAAAACACATTTCTAGCTGCACTACAGTATGATTAGATATCACTAGGAATTACGAAAAATTAAGCATACCTAGTTCACCTACCAACCTTGTGAATGAAGATTCATCTAGAGGCTTGGTGAAGATATCTGCAAGCTGCATTTCACTTGGCACAAAGTGCATTTCTACTTTACCATTCATCACATGCTCTCTAATGAAGTGGTATTTGATGTCAATATGCTTGGTTCTCGAATGTTGCACTGGATTCTCTGTGATGGTAATAGCACTAGTGTTGTCACAGAAAATTGGGATCTTCTCAACTTTTAGACCATAGTCAATAAGTTGATTTTTCATCCAAAGTATTTGTGCACAACAACTTCCAGCAGCAATGTACTCAGCTTCAGCTGTAGAAATGGAGACTGAGTTATGTTTCTTACTGAACCATGACACAAGCCTGTTCCCTAGAAATTGACAGGAGCCTGTAGTACTTTTCCTATCAATTCTGCAACCTGCATAGTCTGCATCTGAATAACCAATTAGATCAAAGCCAGAATCTCTTGGGTACCAAATGCCAAGGTTTGGTGTTCCCTTGAGATACCTGAAAATTCTCTTAATAGCAATCAAGTGAGACTCTCTAGGGTCAGCTTGAAATCTAGCACAAAGACAAGTGGAAAACATTATATCAGGTCTACTAGCTGTTAGATATAGAAGTGAGCCTACCATGCCTCTATAGCTTGAGATGTCCACAGATTTTTCCTTAGTATTCAACTCAAGCTTAGTTGCAGTGGCCATAGGTGTTTTTGCAGAGGCACAATCCATTAAGTCAAATTTCTTTAAAAGATCATAAATATATTTTGTTTGACTTATGAAAATTCCCTCATTAACTTGCTTTACTTGTAAACCAAGAAAGTAAGTTAATTCACCCATCATGCTCATTTCATATCTACTTTGCATAAGTTTGGCAAACCTTTTGCAAAGCTTCTCATCTGTAGACCCAAAAATAATATCATCTACATAGATTTGAACAAGTATTGAAGAACCATTGACATTTCTATGAAATAAGGTTTTATCTACTGTACCTCTAGTGAAGTGATTCTCCAAAAGAAATTGAGATAAAGTGTCATACCAGGCTCTTGGTGCTTGCTTCAAACCATAAAGTGCTTTCAAGAGAAGATATACATATTCTGGAAATTCTGGATCTTCAAAGCCAGGAGGTTGATGGACATATACCTCTTCTTCCAGTTCCCCATTTAGAAAGGCACTTTTGACATCCATCTGATAGACTTTGAAATTGGCATGTGCTGCATAGGCTAGGAAAATTCTAATTGCCTCAAGTCTTGCCACTGGAGCAAAAGTTTCATCAAAATCTATCCCTTCTTCTTGAGAATAGCCCTTTGCCACTAATCTAGCTTTATTCCTCACAATTATGCCATTTTCATCAGTCTTATTCTTGAGAACCCATTTGGTACCTATGACACCTCTATCATCAGGTTTGGGCACAAGCTTCCATACTTTATTTCTCTCAAATTGGTTTAGCTCTTCTTGCATTGCTAAGACCCAATCTGGATCTAGAAGGGCATCTTCCACTTTCTTAGGTTCCTCTTGAGACAGGAAACTACTGTATAGACATTCTTCTTGTGTGGCCCTCCTGGTTTGGACTCTTGAGTTTGAGTCACCAATGATTAACACAAAAGGATGATCTCTGGTCCATTTTCTTGAAGGTGGAAGGTTCGATCTAGATGAGGTTGCTTCATATAAGTGAGCATGATCTTGTTGATTGGTCATTGAGTTTTGACTTTGAGAAACTCCCCCTGAGTTTGTTATCCTTGCGGAATTATGAAGTTGACTGTCAACGGATGCATCATTTTGTCTATCAACGGATGCTCCATTTTACCTGTCGACGGATGCATGAGAATGCCTGTCAACGGATGCATCTGATGCTCCAGTATGACTATCAATGGATGCTTTATTTCCAGTGTTAGCATCACTTCTAGTTGGTCCAACAACTCTAGGTGAATTTCCATGGCCATGATCTTCATTTTCCTCATCATCATCAATGTACATTCTACATTCTACCTCATTCTCAAATCTCAATTCTTCATGGAAGCCTTCATCATTTAGACCTAGAATCTTTTGATCATCAAATACAATATGTACAGATTCCATAACAATGTTGATTCTTAGATTGTAGACTCTATAGGCTTTCCCTGTTGCATATCCAACAAAGATAGCTTCATCTGCCTTTGCTTCAAATTTGACCAAGTTATCTCTATGATTTCTTAGCACAAAACACTTACATCCAAAGACATGAAGAAAAGCTAACGTTGGTTTCTTGTTGGTGAATAACTGATAAGGGGTCATTCCTCTAGCTTGATTGATCAAGGAAATATTCTGAGTGAAACAGGCAGTGTTGACAGCTTCAGCCCAGAAATATGTTGGCAATCTTGATTCACTTAGCATTGTTCTAGATGCTTCAATGAGAGTTCTATTTTTCCTTTCAACAACCCCATTTTGTTGAGGTGTTCTAGCAGCAGAAAACTCATGGACAATTCCATTCTCTTCACAGAAAATCTTCATTATGGAATTTTTGAATTCAGTGCCATTGTCACTCCTGATTCTTTGCACTTTTACTTCAGAACCATTGTTTTCTAGTCTGAGATGATTGATTATGATTTCACTTGCACAATCTTTGGAGTGCAGAAAGAAGGTCCATGTAAACTTAGAAAAATCATCTACAATCACCAGACAGTATTTCTTCTTTGAAATGGACATGACATTTAATGGACCAAATAAGTCCATATGCAGCAATTGAAGGGGCTTAACAATGGATGACTCTGTCTTGCTCTTGAAGGATGATTTCTTTTGTTTCCTAATTGGCAGGCATCACACAATCCATCCTTGATGAACTCCAATTGAGGGATTCCTCTAGCAAGATCCTTTCTTACCAAATCATTAATAACTTTAAAATTCAAATGTGACAGCTTTTTATGCCATAGCCAACTCTCATCCTTGCTTGCTTTGCTGAAGAGACAAGTAATGGATTCTGAGCATACTGAGTTGAAGTCAGCTATGTAAACATTTGCTTTTCTAAAGCCTGTCAATACCACATTGTTGTTTTCCTTGGCAGAAACAACACAGGCTTCTTTAGTGAACTTTACTTCATAGTCTTTGTCACAAATCTGACTGACACTCAGCAAATTGTGCTTCAAACCTTCAACTAAATCCACTTCTTCAATGATGACATTGTCCTTTGAAATCAAGCCATATCCCTTAGTATTTCCTTTGCTGTCATCTCCAAAGGTAATTCTAGGGCCATCTGCCTCCTTGAACTCTGTGAGCAGGGTTGAATCTCCTGTCATATGCCTAGAACATCCACTGTCTAGGTACCATAGATTCCTTTTATTTCCCTGCACACATTCCAAAATACAAATCAAGTTGATTTTGGTACCCAAGTTTCCTTGGGTCCTTTCTTGTTAGCCTTTGGTTTTGCATTCTTAGCAATCTTCACTTTAGACACATATGGTGTAGATGCTAGAGTGATAGGTTTTTGACAGATGCTCATTTGCATAAATATTTGATGCATGCATTTGTGGAAAATTGGCATACATATTATCCATGCTAGGAATGCTCCATGACATTTGTGGCATATTCACAGATTGAAAATAAGGATTAGACACATATGGCATGTTCACATATGGATTTGAAAAACTAGCATTCTGATACAAACCAGGCATTGCAGGCATACTTGTCATAGATTGAGGTACATGAACAGGAGTCCTTTTAACAGACTTGCAATTAGAAGATAGGTGATTGACACTATTGCAATTACCACAAGTTTTCCTAGGAGCAAACTTGTCATGAGAATAATTGTTTTTCTTGTTAATGCCTATCTTATCATTTCTGTTCTTTTTCTTTTTACCCTCAGTTTCTACCTTTTCATTAACTGATTTACCAACAGCCTTTTTGTTAAGTAAATCACCTGCCTTAACCTTCTCACTTGATTTGGCTTGGCTACTTTCACCAGAAACAAAGTTCTTGGCTACTGGACCATACTGATTATTCAGTTTCTTGAGTTCCTTCTTACTAACAAACTTTTTGCTAGTCGACGGATACCTCTCATCCGTTGATTCACAAATAGTCTCTAAATCCTCAAGGCAAGGTTCTAGCTCCTTTTTCTTTTGAGTCCAGGTATCCTTCACAAATGATTCTATTCCCTGGACTTCTATTATGTTTTGAGAAATATTCCTACAGCTTTGAAATTTAGCAATTATCCCTTGTTCTTTTTCAAGCTGGTTTCTTAAAATCAGTTCTCTTTTTAACACAGCTTCAAGTTCACTTTTAGCATCATTGCAATCAACTCTCATTTTCTCAAATTCTAGAAATTGAATTTCTAGAGCAGCATTTCTATCACTTAAAAACAGATTAGTCTCTTTAATCCTATTGTTCTCTTTAGTAAGTGATTTAAGAGTAACACTCAAGTGATATAGTTCAGTAGACATTTCATCCATAACACTATTGCATTCCTCTTTGGTGAGCTCAGAGAGATTAGTAGAAAATACCTGATTGCTAGCTGAACTTGCTTCCTGCTCAGAATCAGCCATCAATGCAAGGTTGACAAACTCAGCATCATCATCAGAATGATTTCCATCAGCAGTCCAGTCATACTCTTGGGTCATGAATGCCTTTCCTTTCTGTCTGAGAAGATCAAAATATTTCTTCTTGTAGTCAACAATTTCAGTTGGCTTTCCCTTGTTCTCAGATCTAGGCTTCCTGCATTCACTTATCATGTGACCAGCAGTTCCATAATTGTAGCATTTAATTTTGGATTTATCCACATAGTTGCTTGTGGAAAAATCCTTGTTAAATGGCTTAGCCACCCCAGAGTTTCTTCTGAATTTTAGCTTAGAGAATCTCCCAGATAGAAATGCTAAATGCTCATCTATCTCATCCAATTCATCCTGCTGAAGGACACTCATTTCTTCAGACACTTTTTCCTTGCTTTTGCTTGATTCTGCTCTGCCTTCACAGACCTCCCTGTTTGGTGTAGATTTAGCAGCTTCAATCCTCTTCTCCTCCTTCTGCTCCAAGTTGGCAACAAGTGCAACTAACCCACTTTTTTTTGGGCCTTCTCAATTTCTTCATCCTGCTCCATTTCTAGTTCATATGTCTTTAAAGTTCCATAGAGCCTTTCAAGAGTAAATGTCTTGTACTCTTGAGTGTTTCTTAGAGAAACAGTCATTGGCTTCCACTCTTTGGGCAGTGATCTCAAAAATTTGAGATTAGAATCTTTCACTTGGTAGATTCTTCCATACAGTTTCAAGCCATTCAGTAGCTTTTGAAATCTACTAAATGTGTCATTCAATGTCTCTCCATTCTTGAAATGGAAGTGCTCATACTGTTGGATCAGTAGTTGCATCTTGTTTTCCCTTACCTGTTCTGTACCTTCACAAAGGGTTTGAACAATGTCCCATACTTCCTTGGAGGTAGTACAGTTGATAACATTGTCAACCATGTCTGTTTCTAAGCCATTAAACAAAATATTCATGGTCTTTTTATCTTTGTGGACTTCTGCAACGTCCTCAGTACTCCACTCAGAAACAGGTTTGGGAATGTAAGTGTCTGGTGCATCTGCAACAAGGCCAACTCTTGAAGCCGCCTTCATTGGAACATGAGGACCATTCTCAATGCAATCTACAAAACCTTCATCAATAGACATGAGATGTAGACGTATTTTTACTTTCCAGTGAAAGTAATTTTCTCTATCAAGAACCGGTATCTTCACTCCATAATCTTTCTTAGACATGTTGGAAGTGTGTTGATCTTTAAACTTTAAATATGTTAGAAGTTTGCTCTGATACCAATTGTTATTCCCAGATTACACACTTGTATAATTATAGAAGGGGGGTTGAATACAATTCTTGATAATTATAATTTCTGATAAAAACCACAGAAATCTATAAGGAGATAATTGCTGAATGAGAAATGATTCACAAACACATAAAAAATCAGGTGGTTAAATGTACCACCTAAGACTTTTATTCGAAGAAAACTCTGTGATACAAATGTACACAGCTTCTGTTTTTACAACTCTTTGCTTCTAAGGATATTCAAGAAACCCTAAGCAAATATGTCTGTTTTCTTAGTTTCTAAAGAGTTGCTACACTTGGTTATATATCCCAAGTTTTCAAGTACTACAGGAATAAGATAGTATTAATTTAATTCAAGTTGACTTGCTACTCCACTCCAAATCCACATGTAGCCGAAAGGTTGTCCTTGTGAACAGATATGTCCCCTGCACCTTTCTTGTATGTACTGTGTAAATGGAATGCTTCTTTCTTCTGCGTTTCCAAAGTATGGCTGCCATACTGCTTTTTATACCTACTATCAACCCATGTGATCTGTCAGTCAAACCTGTCCTTATCAACTGCTAATTCCCAACTAGCATAGAAGAAAGTGTTAATGATTATCCGTTGATGTTGTACAAAGTCATCCGTTGATGGTAGTTTGAGCTGTATCCGTTGATAGAGTAGATTTGAGTTGTATCCGTTGATAGAGTCCTGTCTTCATCCGTTGATACACTTTCACTTAGACAGAATTACATAGCATAGCTTATTTACAATTGGCTACCCTATTCTGCCTATCCAATGATGGTCAACATGACTCTGAATAGAAACACTATCAATTGATAGCATAGAGGTACTGCAGTATGCTACAAAACCTCATCCGTTGATGAGCTACCTGTCAACGGATAGAGTTATAATGTCTCATCCGTTGACAGTTACAAAACTTGACTTATACAATTTTGATTGATTGTGAAGTTATCATCAAGTACATCATATTCCTAACAGAAGTCGGAATGGGATTGGTGTGTAGAAGGCGGGCGTCTATACAAAGTCATCAAGGTGTGGTGATGAAAGTGGCAAACGTAAGGAGGTTAACTTAATCAGCTTATGTTAGTTAGTTTTTTGGGGGCAGTGGCATACCGCAAACGGACTTGCAATTTTGGTTTTGGGGCGTTGATTTGCTACTTGAAGAAATGGTTTCTCAAAATTGTTGGTGTTTTGATGAGGACATCAAACTCAAAAGTGTAGGAGGATTTGTAAGACTCTTTGGTTGGAAAGCATTATGGTTTTGGTTTCACTAGGTAACCAAGTGAAAATCAGGACCAAGTGAAGCCGAGCTGGACGGCTTCACTTGTTAGCGTTGGGTGGCTTCAATGGTTGGCACTGGACGATTTCACTTGTTGGCGCCGGGTGACTTCACTGGTTGGCGCTGGGCGGCTTCCAAAAAGTATTAATTAATTTTTCAATGATGTTATGAACTTTATCAAATTGAACATGTGAGTATAATATAAATAGTTATTTTAATAAATTATTCGTGTATAAAATAAATATCTGGAACTTCATGTTACTTTAACGTAGTACACGTATATTTGTGAAAATTGATAGTATTGGTAAAACTATATTTGAGACGTATTACAAAATCTTTTAATATTATTAAAAGTTAAATATTTAGTTTTAGACTAATATTTTTTTAAAAGTAAATCAAAATATTTTTTATGTTATGCTACTTTTCGATCGAAATAACGACCATAATATTTTAGGCTACAATTTCTGCACTTTGATCAGGTGTTGTTGCACTGTATGTTCACTTCTTAAAATGATACATATGCAACATACATTTAGTTTCAAAGTAACATAACATCTTGCCAACAAAATCAATGAAGTGCGTACATAGTTATGAATAGTTTTATACGGAGTATATTATCTTAGAGCGATTCCAATATAATGTTATCCTTGATTTTATTGTTATATTATAGCACCAAGTGCTAAAAAAAGTCATCTTCAAATGGGTTCTATAGTTGGATGCAAATAAATGCATATTTGATTTTAAATTTGAAACCAAGAATGCATTTATGCATCCATGCCACATCATCGTTTAACCATTTGATGCCACATCATCATTTAACCATTTATGAGTTGGATGTTAGTATTCTTTAAATGAAAGTTAGGAGAGTGAGACAAAAATTTAGTTAAATTTGGAATTATTTGGATGTAAAATGCAACTAGCACTAGAGTTGAAATTCTATTTTAACACCAAACAAACACTTTTTGTTTCTAAATTATAGCAATAACTATATTTATTTTGCATTTACCATTGGGCTTGCTCTTAGAGAGCACTTATAATTGATGCAATTTTAAATTTCATATGCAGATGCAACCTATATCTATATCTATATATATTATAATACATGGAGATCAGAAAGTTACCAGAAACGTTTAAGGTATTTTTCTTGAATTTTTAGTTTTTTGAATTTTTTTTATTAATTGTTTTTCTTGCATTCAATAGCTTTTAATGACATATTAATTAGCCATTAATTGTACCTAATAAATATGTATTAAATTTATTTTATTTATTTAAGAAATTATGAAACATTATTTTTGAGCATTATAATTATTATTTCAGTATTAAATATTAATTACATTTATAATTAAGTTTATTTTTAGATAAAATGACGACTAAAAATTGTTTACATTGCGGAATATTTTATTCCCTATCGAATACCACTCCAATTTTTTTACGGATAATTGTAGTACAGACGACCCTTAACTTTTCAAGCAATCTTTATCATTAGTGATTATGGAAATCGTAATAAATTATAGAAGTATGTAAATGTTCGCTTAACACATGTAATAAAAATAACATGGGTTATGACCAAACTGATTAAATTGAAAAAATACATTTTTGTCGGTAGACTAAATCGATAAAAAAGTTATATACCCGTTGTTCGTTATATTATGTCGAAATAAATTAATATTATAATTAAATAATTACACTACAATTGAACATGTATGTTATGACAGGGGCGTCGGCTTTAAAAAGTGTTATTATATATAATATTTATAACTTTTGATAGTAAAGATTACGTTTGTATTATAATTACTACTTTTTATGTTTATTATATTTTTGAGATTATAAAATTTTTAGATATATAAAGAGAATATCTTCAAACTTATAATTTATGAAATTATTTTGAATCAATTTTTTAAAAAAATTCTTAAGAGACCAATCAATTTTTGAAAATAATAAATAATAATTCATCTGTTTCAATATTTAAAAAAAAAAATTATGAACCACGCGAAGCGCGGATAAGTTGACTAGTATATACTAATAGCAGGAGATCAGAAAGTTTCCAGGTTTCTTTAAAATAGTTTTCTTGTAATCTTAAAAATAGCCATTTTTAATTTTAATCATTTTTTATTTGATTTTACCTTAATTTATTAAATGATTTATTAAATGAAGGTAAATGCCATTAAAGTATGGTAAATGCCATTAAAGTCTTTTTTAGCTATTCTTCTTGGATGTGGGACTTGCATTGAGGCATTGACATTTTCCTAATTTATCTCTCTCTTTTATTTTCTTTTGCAGATTCATGACAACATTAATCTTTTTTGTAAAGCTCGAAACAACATTGAAAAACGAGTCAACTCACAAGTCACAACATTATAACCCAAACTCCCCTATCTTGCATTCCCAATCCAACAAACCAAATAAAATTTATATATTTATATCTATATATATTATAATAGCAGATGATCGGAGAGGCTTACACTCAGAAACTTCAAAATACTTTTCTTGAATTTTCACATTTTTGATTTTTTTATTAAAACAATTTCCGTGCATTTAGTTAATCATTAATTATACCAATTAAATATATATTAAATACACTTTATTTCATTTTTAATATAAAAGTTTAACAATTTTATTAGAAGATTATTATTATTTTGTTATAAGATACTCCCTCCGTCCCTTTTGATTCTTAACACTTTCTATTTTGGGATGTCCCAATAGATTCTTAACATTTCCTAAAATAGTAAGTTTTAACACTATTACACCCACTACTTCACTTATTTTAACAATACTTTACACTATTACACCCACTACTTAACTTATTTTAACAATAAAATTACTATTACACCCACTACTTCATTTATTTTAATAATATTACACCCATTATCTTGGTTTCCGTGCAAAAAGCAAATGTTAAGAACTCATGGGGACGGAGGGAGTATTAATGATTTATATAAAAGTATCATTATTTTAAGGTAAAACAATAAAATAAAATAAAATAAAATAAAATTATTTTTGTCATGTTATTTCTAATCCTTATTCAAAACCATTGCAATTTTTTTGGCAACAATTAATAGATGATTTTAACGTTTCGATAAATCCGTAATCAATGATCGTGAGAATTATGATAAGATACATAAGTATAAATATTTTTCGATTAACATCCATAATTTAAATAAAAATAATATGGTAGAATTTACTTTTATACATGAACAAATTACACACGGGGCGTGACCAACTCGATTAAATTGAATCAAGTCGACCCTTTTTTTCATCGATTGAATCAATAAAAAAATTATCCATTCGTTGTTTGATGATTTTGTGTTGGAAAAATTAATATTCTAACTAAACACATTCTTATACTATTACTAATCAATTAATCATGCATGTATGTTGTGAGACGAGAGTGTTGGGTAGTGTCAACCCAAGTACCACATCGAGGAAATAAAAGATAATTCTCTTGTATATACAGCAGCCAATAAACTCTATTAGCATGAGGCCTTTTGGGAGTTACCCAAAAACAAATCCGTGCGGGCTTGACCCAACCCAAAGCGGACAATATCATACTAATGTGGAGTTAAGGCCTGCTTAGCAAGCCCAACAAGTGGTATCAGAGCCCATGGTTTGGTAATTAGATCTTGGGGGTAATGGGCTGCGGTATTGCGATGTGGGAGGTTCCCCTCGGTGGCGATTGGACATCTGTTGGGTTCATTGTGTCGAAAGTCTTCCTGAAAGGGTTCAGGCGGCGGGTTCTACGAGGTAAATCATGGCGGTGCAAGATGTAGACAAATTAATCGCAGGTGTAAGACAACGGGTTATGTGGTTCTTGGTTTGAGGGGAGGATTGTTGGGTAGTGTCAACCCAAGTACCACATCGAGGAAATAAAAGATAATTCTCTTGTATATACAGCAGCCAATAAACTCTATTAGCATGAGGCCTTTTGGGAGTTACCCAAAAACAAATCCGTGCGGGCTTGACCCAACCCAAAGCGGACAATATCATACTAATGTGGAGTTAAGGCCTGCTTAGCAAGCCCAACAGGGAGAAGGTATTTAAGAACGTTAATTAGTTATATTTAATATTTATAAATTTTTATTATAGGAATTATGTTGACATTATAGTTTGGTATGGAAAAAAGTAAGAAGTCTTTAAGGAGTTGATTTTTGTTATTTTAAACAAATTTTCACTTTCTGAGCATTGAGTAAGGGCGTTATAAAACGGGCATCGGCTTTAAAAACAATTATATGTACATATTTATTATAAAAGTTAATAAAAGAGTATTAGAATATGTGTGATTATCACTTTGAACGTGCGTCCATGAACTTAATTTTAATGTTACAAACAAAAAAGTTCTTATAAAATGTTTTGAAAAATTAATTAAATATAGAGATACGGGTGTCGGATCACTCCAAAAAACATGAAGCATGACTTACAATATGCATTTGAATTCTATTTTTTTCATCACAAAACCAAATATATCGACAAGTGAAGTCAATCACCTTTCATCACATTTACATTATACTTCTTTTCATCATACAATCAAATTTACTAACAAAATTAAGCAAGCACGTCTTTTATAATGTCATCGACAATAGAAAAGATTCACAAATGTTATTTTTACCTATTCAATGTCAAACTTTGCAAATGTCTGTCAATATTGGATTTCAAAAGCATTTTTTATGCTACAAAATAGGTGTCGTCATTATCTTCGAAATTATTATTATTAATATTCAAGAGTTTAACTGAATGTTAAACTTTACAAATGTCTATCAATATTGGATTTCAAAAGCATTTCTTATGCGACAAAATAGGTGTCGTCAGTATCTTCGAAATTATTATTATTAACCAGTGTTACAGATTTCGGAAATCGGAACTATTCGGTTGAGGTACCGATTAACGATTTATCGGGTGATTCGGTTGAAAAATCGTTGAAAAATCGACGATTTATCGACGATTTTTGCAAAATCGGCCGAATCGGTTCCAAAATTTTGACCGATTTTTGGCCGATTTATCGGCGATTTTTCAGTAATCGACCGATTTCTATAACAGAGTTATTAACTGAAACATGTTTTTTTCACCTAATTCTTTTCTCTTTAATTTTTAAACATTCAAATTTAATTACATTTCACACAAATTTTTATTTATCTTATCATTTTTCAAATAATAAAATTTAACATTATTGAGTACAATTTTTAAAAATATTTTCGTGCCGCGCGTAGCGCGGCTTTGCTACCTAGTATATCATAATACTCGAAGATCGGAAAGGCACTAGAAGCGTTCATTATATTTTTCTTGAATTTTTTGATATTTTATTATGAAAATTCTTTTCGTGCATTAATTAAAAGCATTAAATAATATCTAATTGACATCTTAATCTATCATTAATTATACCTATTAAATATATAATAAATTTACTTTATTTTTTCTATCAAGAAACAAGATATAACTTTTTTTAATTTTATATATTTGTAATTTGCGCATTATAATTATTATGTAATATAAAAATGTTACTTATATATATAATTAAGATTATTTTTTTGTGATAAAATGATGATTTAAAATTGTTTACATTGCATCATTTTTCATTCTATATTCAAGATCATCGTAATTTCTTTCAATAGATAAACTTAACTTCTTCATCAATCTTTTTTATCAGTGATTGTGAAAATTGTTATGAGTTATGGAAGTAGAAAAAGGTTCTATAAAGACCATCATTTCATTGAAGAATTTGGAGATCATATACGTTTTGCATTCAAAATAATGCAAAAATATTATTTTGCGAAACATGTTACATGTAAATCACTATTTTGTTGAAAATCTTCAAAATCATGTATGTTCCGCAAGCAAGTTCCGCAAATAGAACTTCATTTTGCTATAATTTGCTAACAAAACATGCAAGATTTTCAAGATTTTCAGTGAAATACTAATATTCATTTAACATATTTCATAAAATAACACAATTTGCAATGTTTTACTCGTTGAACATATATGATCTCCAAGATTTTCGATGAACTTGCGATATATAGAAGCTAATTCTATGGAAGTATATAGATCTTTCAGTTAATTAACATCTAGAATTTATATATAAAATAATACCGATAGATTTTTACTTTTGCACATGAACAATATTATACATGGGATGTGACCAAACCGATTAAATTAATTAAATCCAACTATTTATCAGCTGATAAATCGATAAAAAAAATTATCACGTTACTTCATATTGTTCAAAATAAATTAATATTATAATTAAATAAATTCTTACATCATTATTGAACAAGGTAAATGACCAAAATCATCACTGTACTATTCGAAAACTTTCACTTGGATCATCAGCCCAAAAAAGCTTTCAAACGAATTACTGAACTCAATATAATTTTCAATTGGGTCATTGTACATTAAAAATATTTCACGTCCGTTAAATGTTAGTTGACTTAACGGAGGGAGGTTAAACATCGTCAATTGGGCTGCCACATCTCTGCCTTATCAGCGCCATGTCACATGTCCATCCAATAATTCCTAAAATTCAATTTTATTCCAAATTATTAATACCTTCTAAATCCTAAAAATGAGGGGTCATTAAAACAACACAATCCCTAATTCAATCATTTCTCCTCTCCTTCAATTCAAACCCACATCACCATCACAGTCTGCCTCAATCCCACCCCCCGCACCTCATCCTCCGACCAAACCCAACACCATCGTTCTTCTTCCTTCCACCGTTCACCCTTTTCCCCTCTCCCTTCACAACCCACCTCGTCTCCTTCTCAACACCACATGCAAATCGTCGCCATTTTCTTCAACCACCACTACCAGCCATCTTCTCCGTCTCCTCCATACCACCGCCCCATTTCCATCTCCCAACCTCGCCACTCTTTACCACCGTTCCTCCGCTCGCACCCCTTTCTCCTTAACTCCGACCAACAGCAATCCATTTCCTCCACCCACCAAATCAGCCGCACCTCCTTCACCCACCATCCTCACTCATCTCCATCACAGTGTCGGCCATTCCTTATCTGTTCCCTTCGTCCGCCTGCATCCCACTGCCACCAACTCTCACATACCCCACCACCGTCTAACTCGCCTCTCTCTCAACCCACCACACACTCCCTCTCTAGCTCAACCCACCTGCATCCTGACAAGGCCGTCGCGTGCCTATCAAATAATAATATCTAACAAATCCTTCTAACTATGTAGTAGGGTAAGTCAGAGTCGATCCCACAGAGACAAACGTATCAATCACCAGTTATTTCTGATTTAATTCGGCTAAGCAAGTAACACAATAAATTTTGAGAAATTATTAAACTAATTTTATGCTAAAGAGAATTGTGTTTATATTAATCAAATATTAAAAACATCCAGAATTAAGTATCCCCACTAGCATGAATTAATGCAATCGTGAATTTCCTTCCCAATTAATCAGATATATAACTCAAAAGGAAAGCTGCGCCCTTTAAATACCAGTAACCCCTCTCGAGTATTAGTGGCTTCTCTTAAATACAATCAAACTTATTCTCATGGTATCATGTAATTTAGAGACATTAATTTCAGCACCCTAATTTCCTAACAATCCATTCTACCTATTCTCATGGAAAATTTCATGTTCTTATTGGATAAATCACAACCATCTAAATCCAACTCTCGCTGATAATTAGATATTGGTTCAAACAATATACATAATCACGTCTGATTTGTAATTGTTAATTTAAGCAACTCAATAAGCAAGAGCAATTAAACAATCAAATTGGGGGAATTGGAAATTCACACATCAAACATAACTAGGGTTCAACTTAACCCTAGATTAATAATCTACTCACTCATAATTGAATTAACAAAACAAGAATTATAAGATGAACACATAATTATAAGAATAGAGAAAAAACCTTTAATCTTCAAAGAAAATAAAAGTTCTCCAAAAATCTCCCAAAAGATGTTTACAAAATTGTAGTGTGTACAATAATTTTTCGATCCTCAAAACTATACCCTAGATGTGTTTTTATAGTGTTACAAGTCTAAGTAATTGCCTTAAATAAATAGGCCCAGCTGGAGGTAATTAGAATTATATTACAAGTAGGAAAAAGGGAATAAAATTCTATTTTTCTTGAAATCCCGCACAGACCAGGCACGCACGGGCGCTGTTGCGCGAGTACAGGCACTGTTGCGCCTCCTTCATTCTGCCGACTAGACCTCTTCCCGCGCAGCTGCGCCTCGATCCCGCGCTATGCCGCCTCCTGGACAGTGGCAGCCTCGCGCTGTTGCGCCTTGGAGCGCGCTATAGCACCTTGCCAAATCTGTTGAAACTTTAGAAACAGAGTAGCCATGCGCTGTTGCGCTACTACCAGCGCTATTGCGCCTCGACAAGACTGTTGAGCTCTCCATTTCATCCCGAAATCTCAAACAACGAACCAAGATTTCATCAATTCTTCTCGGAAGTTCACCAAATAATTCTTTTGAGCTAAAAACTCCGAAAAATTATTAAAATCATTAAACTCCTTCCAACTTGGCAATTCTTTATTTCCTACAACAAACTCATCAAAAACTAATTAAATCCACACGATTATTCACAAAAGCACCATAAATGTGGGAACAAAATCTTATAAAGTATATATAAAATACACTCTATCAAATATCCCCACACTTAGCACTTTGCGCGTCCTCGTGCAAAACTAACATAATAACTATACTAACTAATTAGTACCACTTCCGTAGGTGATCACGGTTGCATTTGGCATATGCAACAAGCCATTTAAACCCCTAGGTAGCCCTAGTGGACGAGTAAGGTCTCGTGAGGGTTTATAGTGAATATACCCACAAAATTCATCTAGCTCATGCAAAAGATCACACATCAACACAACACCACACACACCCGTCCTCTCATGTCACATCAACTTAAGAATCAAAATGAAAATGCAATGCCTTGGTGTCTAAAGTGCAAGTATCCACATAGTCTACTCAAAGAAAATGCATAAGATCATAGAAATTCATGTCAAATGCAAGAATAGGTTGGTAAACATGCTAAGCACACAAGAGCACATTTTTGAGACAAAATCTGGGATCTCCTATGCCAAAAGCAAAAACTCACCGTTCACTCACAAAAAATATTCACTCAAAACAAAGGGTAAGTATTTCACTCAACTCCAACAATATCATAAACATGCTTCATCCTTCTTATCAATCTAACTCTTAACACAACATACATCATTGATGACAATCAAAAGGTCTTTGTTCAGGTTGTAACGGGGCTAGGGACAAGGTATGTCAAGAAAGCCAAAGAAGGTTAAGTCAAAAGCTAGTACCCGACAATGAAATTCAAACAACTCCCTTACTTATTAAAACCAATAAATACTTCCCCACACTTGAACTTTTATCATAGTCCAATAAACACCTTGTCTAGTCGAATCAAAATAGGATCACAAAAGATAAGTATGCTCTCATATTTATTTTTATGTTTTTTTCTCTTTTTTTTTCTTTTTTTTCTTTTGTTTTTTTTCTTCAAGAGAGCTAAATAATAACAAGAACAATGATCCAAGAGATTTCAAACTTCGACTAACAAGCTAACAACCAAACCCCAAATATTCCCAAAAATTATGATCATCAATAAAAACCCCCTTTTTGCACACCTTATCACTCCCTTACGAACAATACTAGCCTTTGAAAATTTTAGGATCAAAAATTACTGTAAGGCCAATACAAGACAAGGATATAGGCAAGTAACGTGGTGTGTCACCGAAAGAATATGAATAAGCTCAAAGGGTTAACTAATTAATCACGTATAAATGGTTTGGAATTATGGGAAATATGAGGTTGTCCTATTGCCTTTATCATCTTATCATCAATTAATGTCATGCATCTCAAGAAGACCTCAAGCAAGTGCTAGCAATGCAAATGACAAGTGGACACTCAAGCAAACAAATAATCATGCAAAAGATATGCATTATAAGCTCAAAACTCACTTGGTGTGACAAAGCATAATCAATCCCAAAGTAAAAATCTCTCTAACGCACCTACTTGTATTCAAAGCATATAGACCAAATTACCTTGCACATATTCATGTCATTCTAATCATTTAGCACATTCAAAAAGTCTACTAGTTTCTACTTGCTAGTGTACGTGTGTGCACAAGAACATCACATATCACTTCTCAATCAAAAGCATCCATAAACACAAGATTTCTAAGCATGCATGAGTGCATTTACGTAAGTAAACTTCACATGGCTAGAATTATTTTTGGTATTTTTCAATTTTTATATTTTTTTATACAATGTAATTCTACATAGATACAATTACACAACGACTACTACTTACCCCTAAAATCGCCCCCAAACTTGAAGTCTTCAATGTCCTCAGTGAAGGCAATAAAAAGGATAACAAGGAACATACCTAGTCGTCGTCAGGGCCACCCTCCTCGGGTGGTGTATATGGAGGTGGATAAAGGAGTTCTCTGCTCCTTTTTTTTTAAGAATAGAGAATCCATGGGTTGCCTCCCAAGTAGCGCATTTGTTTAATGTCGTTAGCCCGACACCGTATCAATAACTAGATCATCAATAAGGTGAAAAAGCAAACAAATGTACATATCTCCTAATTCGAATTAATTTAATGAAATGAGCACCAATTAGATAACCAAGAAGATATATAAATTGACATGTGAGACTCATATGATGCTCAAGAATTTCCGGCATGTGAAAGTATTTAGAAAAATCATCTCCAACATGGCTATAGTTACTTTTCACAAATTCCTCCCAAATTGGGTCAACAAAAGGTATACACATATTTTCAATTTTAGCATCATTCAAGTCAAGTTTATCCAAATTTGGTTCTATCTCATCTACCACAATTGGAATCACAATATCCTTATTCAAATTTATATTTACCACAACCATACTATTACCCTCATCAAATAGCGTGCAAAAAGAGTCATCTAAGAAATCAATCTCATTACTATCAAACGAGTTTTCACACGAGCTAATTTCTTGAGAAACATATAGGTCAATAAGAGTGAGACTTTCAAAATCATCGTCTTCATCATCATAATCATCAAAAATTATCTTACTATTACTAACCTCGTTTTGCGACTCTTTGAACTCCTTACCACTCCATAAAGTTGCATCATCAAATTGACTCGTTGGTATTTTCTCCATTTGAGTGCGCATCTCAAAGAATTTAGTTACCTCTTGAGCTAGTTGAGCCAATGAATTTTCAATCAACTTGTTGTTAGCTGTCATCTCATTGAGACTTGTCTCTACTTCTACATTCTTGCTCAGTTGTGCAACAATAAATCCTTCCACAAGATTTTCCAAGTTAGATTTTTGTGGTGACTGAGAGTAGTTGATTTGAGGTAGTTGAGCTTGGCATGGACTAACTGATATCTCTTCAAATTGATCATTAAATTGTTGGTTTGGAGCACATGAAGAAAAATAAGTTTCCAAGGCAGTTTCCAAGCTAGACTTTTGTGGTTGAGGTGGATTGTTTTGGTAGGAAAAATCAAGATAATTTTCCCAACTAGAATTGTATGTTTCAGAATAAAGATTGTATTGTGGTAATTGATCAGTGTGGTAATGGGCATTGTAATGAAAATTACCATCCCAATAGTGTGTTTGGTTTGGGTAGTAAGGGGTGTTATATTGGCAATTATTTCGAGTATGTCCTTGTATACCACAAACTTCACAAGTAGGTACCAAATATGAAGTTCTTGACTCAATTTCATCGATTTTTTGAGATAATGCCTGCATAATCTTAACCAATGCCTCCATGCATTCTTCTTCTTCCTCCATTCACTTGCTTAATTTCTTGTTGGTGGAAGCTGTAACTCAAATTTTTCAAGAAACAAGAAAATTTACAAGCAAATGATAGAATAGAACAAGAATAATAGCCGAAGCAACACAACAAAAATCTTAGCTGAATCTACTCAAAAAGTAACTAATCTAACACTGCTTTGTTCCGGCAGCGGCGCCAAAAATTTGATAAGGCCGTCGCGTGCCTATCAAATAATAATATCTAACAAATCCTTCTAACTATGTAGTAGGGTAAGTCAGAGTCGATCCCACAGATACAAACGTATCAATCACCAGTTATTTCTGATTTAATTCGGCTAAGCAAGTAACACAATAAATTTTGAGAAATTATTAAACTAATTTTTTGCTAAAGAGAATTGTGTTTATATTAATCAAATATTAAAAACATCCAGAATTAAGTATCCCCACTAGCATGAACTAATGCAATCGTGAATTTCCTTCCCAATTAATCAGATATATAACTCAAAAGGAAAGATGCGCCCTATAAATACCAATAACCCCTCTCGAGTATTAGTGGCTTCTCTTAAATACAATCAAACCTATTCTCATGGTATCATGTAATTTAGAGACATTAATCTCATCACCCTAATTTCCTAACAATCCATTCTACCTATTCTCATGGAGAATTTCATGTTCTTATTGGATAAATCACAACCATCTAAATCCAACTCTCGCTGATAATTAGATATTGGTTCAAACAATATACATAATCACGTCTGATTTGTAATTGTTAATTTAAGCAACTTAATAAGCAAGAGCAATTAAACAATCAAATGGGGGGAATTGGAAATTCACACATCAAACATAACTAGGGTTCAACTTAACCCTAGATTAATAATCTACTCACTCATAATTGAATTAACAAAACAAGAATTAAAAGATGAACACATAATTATAAGAATAGAGAAAAAACCTTTAATCTTCAAAGAAAATAAAAGTTCTCCAAAAATCTCCCAAAAGATGTTTACAAAATTATAGTGTGTACAATAATTTTTCGATCCTCAAAACTATACCCTAGATGTGTTTTTATAGTGTTACAAGTCTAAGTAATTGCCTTAAATAAATAGGCCCAGTTGGAGGTAATTAGAATTATATTACAAGTAGGAAAAATGGAATAAAATTCTATTTTTCTTGAAATCCCGCACAGACCAGGCACGCACGGGCGCTGTTATGCTAAATTCACGCAAGCGCACGTAGTCACAAGTAATATATGATTAAATCAAGTTCGTTCCCACAGAGATCTAGAATGGTGTTCAATTCAGTAAATATGCCTATGCAACAATGTATGGTTTTTATCCACTGCTAAGACAAACAACAAATTGTATTTTTACTAACTACTAAATTAAACTAAGATGCAAAATTATAAAACTAAGAATTGAATTAACTAATAAGAATAGAAATCGAATTACTTATGAGAATTAACATGGAATCCTAGTTTCATCATCTACTTCACTTAGAGTTGCAGCCTTTAATTAAAACATGCGATGGTTTTGATATCTGATCGGATAACACGAAAAGAGTAAAAGTTACCTCTCGGTATACTAGTACCAATCTATACATACATCCACAAAAGAGATAGAAGATGAATAGGCACCTATTATGTTTAGACCCTATATCTCTATAGAATTTGAAAACATAAAGGTTGAAGCACAAGTTATCCACTTAGATCACATAGGGTAGCATAATATCTCTATTCATGCCACAAATCATGATGCTTAACATCAACCTATCCTATGCTAGCATGGCAAGTTCTAAATCTCAAGATCCACTCTCGCTTCACAAGAGATTAACAATTCAATTTAGATGTTAGCTACGCATCCAAAAGCATTAAGATTAACCATACGAGGATATCAGTATTCACCACACATAAATCTTTAAGGCATTCAAACTACTAAGCTACATAGATAAATTCACTAGGATCCCACGACAACGATTAGCCCATAATTGAACCGATCATCATCGTGGGATTTGATGAAAACATGATAAATAATAAGATATGAATAAAAGAAGCAATAATATTAATAAAACTAAAGTTTGAGAAAACAAATCTAGAACAAAGGATGAAGTAGATCTAGATCCGTTGCTTGTCACGAGCGTTGAACCCTTCTCTCCTTTTCTCCCTTGCAGATCTAAGCTGGTTACAATAATAAAACTATGATAATCTGTATATCTCTATTACAATGGTAGGATGTGTTTAAATAGGCTCTAGAAGTCTTGCCCAGCAAGAAAATACCCAAAATAGAGTTAAAACTGAATTTCTGCAAAAGACGTTTCCTAAACTAATTCTGTTTTTAAGGAAAATTCGTGGCTGACTTTTCTTCAATTTTTCTGGAACGTTCCAAACGTAATTGGACCTCTGGACCACCTTAGAATGATAGAGAATCTCGTTATCTTCGCGTGGACTGCTTACGGGCTGAAAACAGACTTATAGAACTCAAGATATGGCCCAAACAGTGTAGACTGCGCAACCCTTCTTAAAAATCCGAATTTTGATCAATTAATTCCCAAAAATTAATAGAAGCATCCACCTTAGTCAACATTCTCGTAAATCTGCACAACTAAGCAAAACACATCAAAACTACCAGAAACTTGAGTCCAAGACAATCAATTTAAGCCGATTTAGAATGCTCCAAGTGGATATAAATCCACTTATCACACCCCCAAACTTAAACTGATGCTTGTCCTCAAGCATAAACAATTACAACTAACTACTAACTAGTACCACTTCCGTAGGTGATCACGGTTGCATTTGGCATATGCAACAAGCCCTTTAAACCCCTAGGCAGCCCTAGTGGACGAGTAAGGTCTCGTGAGGGTCTATAGCGAATGTACCCACAAAATCCATTTAACCTAATGCAATGCAATGCATGAATGCAACTAATATGCAATTGCAATTAATTTAGTCTACCATACCTTCAAATCCTCTCATGTCATATCAACTTAAGAATCAAAGTAAAAACGCAATGTGTTGGTGTCGAAAGTGCAAGTATTCACATAGTCTACTCAATGAACATGCATAAGTTCTCACAAGTCCATGTCAAGTGTAAGAATAAGTTAGTAAACATGCTAAGCCTACAAGAGTACATCTTTGAGACAAAACTCGGGATCTCATACGCAAAAACAAGCAAACACTCACAATCCACTCACAAAAGAATTTTCACTCAAGAACAAGGGTAAGTGTATCACTCAATTCCAACAAAATCATAAACATGCTTGACATTTGGTATCAATCTAACTCTTAACACAACATACATCAATGACGATAATCAAAAGGTCTTTAATTGGGTTGTAACGGGGCTAGGGACAAGGTATGTCAAATAAGCCAAAACAGGTGTAGTGTCAAAAGCTAGTAAGTACCATAATAAATCCTACACAACACCCTATTTTTCCCCCCATATAATTTTACTAAAACAAACGCTCGACTAGTCGACTGAAATAGGATCACAACAAACACAAACATGCTCTCATAATATTTTTTTTTTTCTTTTTTCTTTTCTCTTTTTTTTTTCTTTTTTTTTTTCGAGAGCTAAATAGAACACAAACAATAATATAAATAATAACAATGATCCCACAATTTTATTACATATGCCGACTATCAAGTAAATAACAAAACCCAATTTCAATATTTCCCCCAAAAGTATGACCAACAATAAACCCCTCATTGCACACCTTATTACTCCCTTAAGCACTCTACTAGCCTTTGACAATGTAGGTTCAAATTAATGTAAGGCCAATACAAGAAAAAGGTCTAGGCAAGTAATGTGGTATGTCACCGAAAAAATAGGATTAAGCTCAATGGGTTAACTAATTGATCATGTAAATATGGTGTGGTAATATTGGAAAATATGTGGTTAATCCTAATTGCCTTTATCATTTTAATCGTCAAATAATGTCATGCGTTTCAAGAAAGACCTCAAACAACTGCTAGCAATGCAAACAATCCGTGGACACTCTAGCAAACGAATAACTTTGCAAATATGCAATAAGCAATAAGGCTCAAAATCTCACTTGGTGGAAAAACATACTCAATCCCAAGCAAACATCTCTCTAACGCACCAACTTGTATTCAAAGCATGCAAACTAAATCATCTTGCACATATTCATGTCCTTCTAATCACTTACAACATTCAATAAGTCTACTAGCTTCAACTTACTAGTGTATGTGTGTGCACAAGAACAGAGCATATCACTTCTCAATCAAAAGCGTCAACAACACAAAATTCCTATCAAGCATGGGTGCAAATGCAAACTATTATGAACTCACCTAAAATACGAACATAAAAACAGAATGTCCTATATGAAACAAACGTAGATAACACGAACATAAATGCATAATTTACTACTACGCAAACATGAAATCCTATATGAACAAATAATACAACAACAACTACTAATCCCTCAAACAACCCCCAAACTTAAAATATTCAATGTCCTCATTGAATGGAAGTAAATACAAGGGATAGCAGAAAACATACCTGAATACCAAAGCATACCCAACAATTTTTTTTCTCTCGCAAAAATCCCTTTTCCTTAGCAATTGGCCTCAAAACAACCGATTAAATTTAACCTCCGCCTCTGGAGAAGAAAATCTCTCCACCATAAAAGAACCACCCCTCATTCGCTTAGGCGCCATAATAATCAAAACCCCACTCAACAATAGCACCACCATCAACCACCAAGAAATATCCCACCAAAAACCACCAAGAAAAATCACACCACAAATACCCAAGTATCAAGAAAATACAAAACCCCAATTTACAAGAACACAAATTCGTAATAAAATAGAGAAAAGAAATCCCACTACGAATCAAAGAGGTGAACTTGTAGTAATTTTCCCCCAAACTTGAATTTTTAAGAGATGTAGAGGAGAAATATAATGAATTGGGTGTGTATGTATGGGTATATATAGGCCATGGAGTGATAGGATGAATATAAGAATTTTAATGTGAATAGGAAAAAATTTGGTGGAAATTGGAATTTGATATGGGATAGAAAAAATATTTAATGGATAAAAGAAAAAGATTTAGAAAAGAATTAGGAATTTGAAATTTTTTTTTAGGTGAGATGAGGGGTTTTAGAATTAAAATAGGAAAAGATTTAGGGGAAAGATGGGGCTATAAAAAGATTTTGGGGTGATGGAATTTATTTTATAATATACATACACTACAAACCTGGACGAACAGTGACAGGAAGGTTGAGAAAATTTTTCTGAAAATTTCTGTTACACGCGCGACCTGCGCAGCATGGGGGCAAACCGCCCAGCTTCCAGAAACGCATATGCGGCTTGCGCCTCCGGCCCGCAATTTGCTCTACCTCCAGAAACGCAACCGCAGGTTGCGTTACAGCCCCGCAACCTGCTCCTCTTCCAGTAACGCAGGGGCTACCTGCGTTACAGACCCGCAATTTGCCCAGATTTTTTTTTTTTTTTTTTTTTTTCACACAACACTCAAAAAAATTTTTTTTTCTTTTTTTTTTTTCCTATACTAATGCATGGGTTGCCTCCCACGAAGCGCTTCTTTAACGTCAATAGCTTGACGTTACTTCCTCAACTCATGGCGGTTTCAAAAGAATAACTGAACCATCTTCAACAGACAAACCACTCATACGAATGTTGACATCTTGATTGCTTGCTTTCCACAAATCTCTTCCTTCAGACTTCAACCAAATTTTACTACCCAACGGCCAAATCTTCTTCTTTTTCTTCCTCACACCTCTCAGGTGCTTCTCCGACTCAACCGGCTGAACAAAAATTTCTTCTTCCTTATCATCTGCTTTCCACCTTCGCAACACGTTATCATGCCCTTCTTCAAAAATCACTATCTCATTATTCAAAAGGACATACCTCAAATGTGGTGGAAGTTTCCCAAGCTTTACATTCGAAAGATCTCGAACTGAAGAACTGTCCGATTTCTCGCTCAGCAACTGATCAAACTTCTTTCTCTGACCCGTATCAACTATTTCCACACTGCAACACTCTTCATCCTCTGTTGGAAATTTCATTGCCTTGAACACATTAAAGGTGACACTCTGATCTTGCACCCTCATTGTAAGCTCTCCTTTCTGCACATCAATTAAAGTACGACCCGTAGCTAAGAACGGTCTTCCCAAGATTATGGGAATCTTCTTATCTTCCTCAAAATCCAAGATCACAAAATCAGCAGGAAATATGAGTTTATCAACCTTTACCAAAACATCCTCCACTATGCCCCTCGGATAAGTGATAGATCGATCAGCCAACTGCAAAGAGATGTTAGTCGGCTTTGGCTCTGGTAGACCAAGTTGCTTGAAAACAGACAAGGGCATAAGATTAATGCTAGCTCCCAAATCACATAAACACTTGTTGAAAGAAAGGTTGCCAGTAGTGCACGGAATAGTGAAACTTCCCGGATCTTTAAGTTTAGGAGGCAACTTCTGCTGCAGAACGGCACTACACTCCTCCGTTAATGCCACTGTTTCAAAATCTTCCAATCTTCTCTTCCGTGACAAAATATCCTTCATGAACTTTGCATATCTCGGCATCTGCTCCAATGCTTCAACAAAAGGAATGTTAATGGACAGTTTCTTGAAGACCTCCATAAATTTCTGAAACTGTTTCTCTTGACTTTTCTGCAAACGTCCAGGGAATGGCGGAGGTGGATAAATCTGATTATTCTTTGAAGATTGCTCCGGAGTAAACTTTTCAACCGGTTTCTTGCTCTTCTCACCATCTAGCTGATCAGCCACTAAATCAGATTTCTCAATTTCTGGCACTGCAGATTTTTCAACCTGCTGATTCTGAACATCTTCATCTTCTTCAGTTGCTGATTTAGGATCACTCGTGACTTTTCCAGATCTCAAAGTAACTGCATTGACCTGTTCTTTGCTTTTCCTTCTGCCTGGATTAGTCTCCGTATCACTAGGAAGAGTTCCTTGTTGCATATTTACCAAGGCACTTGTAATCTGCCCCAACTGGGTTTCCAAAACTTTCTGGCCAGCTTGCAGGTTCTTTATCATCACTCTCATATCATCTATCTCATTAGAAGATTGTCCCGCATGAGCCTGGGGTTGCTGCTGAAATCCCGGAGGCTGAAATTGTTGCCTTGGAGCATACTGTTGCTGATAGCCTTGATTGTATGGCTTCGCTTGCTGATACGACTGTTGAGATTGTTGTGCACCTTGATTATTACTCCAGCTGAAGTTGGGATGATTCCTGTTGTTCGGATGATAGGTGGCTGGAACTGGTGCAGCAGGTCTCTGAAAATTACTCACGAACTGTACTGATTCAGGAGAAATAGCACACTGATTCGTCTCATGTGCGCCCGCACATAGCTCACAAACACTAGCCACCTGCTGAACTCCATAATTAGCAAGCGAATCCACCTTCATAGCAAGAGCTTTCAACTGAGCCGTAATCATCGCAGCTGTATCTACTTCAAAAATTCCTGCTGCCTTGCCTTGAGATAGCCTTTGGGTTGGATTCTGATATTCATTAGCAGCCATCATCTCTATAAGTTCATAAGCTTCATCATAGCTCTTTGCCCACAGAGCTCCACCTGATGCTGCATCTAGCAAAGGCCTAGATTGTACTCCCAATCCATTGTAAAAACCATTAATAACCATCCAATCAGGCATGCCATGATGAGGACACTTGCGTAGCATCTCCTTGTAGCGTTCCCAAGCCTCACACAAGGTCTCGCCAGATTGCTGTTGGAATTGAGTCAACTGGTTCCTTAATGCTGCAGTTTTCGCCATAGGGAAGAATTTAGTAAGGAACTTCTGAGCAAGATCTTCCCATGTAGTAATGGAACCAGGTGGTAAAGAGTGTAGCCAGCTCTTAGCCTTATCCTTCAGAGAGAATGGGAAAAGCCTCAACCTGATAGCATCATCCGTCACACCATTACATTTGAAAGTGTCGCAGATTTCGATAAAGTCCCGAACATGCATGTTGGCATCCTCCGTAGAAGCACCCCCAAACTGGACTGAATTCTGCACCATCTGAATTGTGCCAGACTTGATCTCAAAATTGTTTGCTGCAATAGCTGGCCTAATAATGCTAGACTGGATATCATTGAGTTTCGGCTGAGAATACTCCCTCAAAGCCTTAGCTGCTGCTGCATCTGCCATTGCTACTGTAGTCTCAGTTCTCTCTTCTTTATTATCCACTATAAGATCGTCTTCCGCCAGTTCTTCCAAACGAGCTTGTAAGCGTGTTCGCATACAAACTTAAGTACCTGAAACACCACGAAACAAACAAACTAAATAAGAATCCGAGTCAGTGAACGCTAACGACCACTGATGACAAGCACATAAACTAAAATAAAAACACCGATGATCCCCGGCAGCGGCGCCAAAAACTTGTTATGCTAAATTCACGCAAGCGCACGTAGTCACAAGTAATATATGATTAAATCAAGTTCGTTCCCACAGAGATCTAGAATGGTGTTCAATTCAGTAAATATGCCTATGCAACAATGTATGGTTTTTATCCACTGCTAAGACAAATAACAAATTGTATTTTTACTAACTACTAAATTAAACTAAGATGCAAAATTATAAAACTAAGAATTAAATTAACTAATAAGAATAGAAATCGAATTACTTATGAGAATTAACATGGAATCCTAGTTTCATCATCTACTTCACTTAGAGTTGCAGCCTTTAATTAAAACATGCGATGGTTTTGATATCTGATCGGATAACACGAAAAGAGTAAAAGTTACCTCTCGGTATACTAGTACCAATCTATACATACATCCACAAAAGAGATAGAAGATGAATAGGCACCTATTATGTTTAGACCCTATATCTCTATAGAATTTGAAAACATAAAGGTTGAAGCACAAGTTATCCACTTAGATCACATAGGGTAGCATAATATCTCTATTCATGCCACAAATCATGATGCTTAACATCAACCTATCCTATGCTAGCATGGCAAGTTCTAAATCTCAAGATCCACTCTCGCTTCACAAGAGATTAACAATTCAATTTAGATGTTAGCTACGCATCCAAAAGCATTAAGATTAACCATACGAGGATATCAGTATTCACCACACATAAATCTTTAAGGCATGCAAACTACTAAGCTACATAGATAAATTCACTAGGATCCCACGACAACGATTAGCCCATAATTGAACCGTTCATCATCGTGGGATTTGATGAAAACATGATAAATAATAAGATATGAATAAAAGAAGCAATAATATTAATAAAACTAAAGTTTGAGAAAACAAATCTAGAACAAAGGATGAAGTAGATCTAGATCCGTTGCTTGTCACGAGCGTTGAACCCTTCTCTCCTTTTCTCCCTTGCAGATCTAAGCTGGTTACAATAATAAAACTATGATAATCTGTATATCTCTATTACAATGGTAGGATGTGTTTAAATAGGCTCTAGAAGTCTTGCCCAGCAAGAAAATACCCAAAATAGAGTTAAAACAGAATTTCTGCAAAAGACGTTTCCTAAACTAATTCTGTTTTTAAGGAAAATTCGTGGCTGACTTTTCTTCAATTTTTCTGGAACGTTCCAAACGTAATTGGACCTCTGGACCACCTTAGAATGATAGAGAATCTCGTTATCTTCGCGTGGACTGCTTACGGGCTGAAAACAGACTTATAGAACTCAAGATATGGCCCAAACAGTGTAGACTGCGCAATCCTTCTTAAAAATCCGAATTTTGATCAATTAATTCCCAAAAATTAATAGAAGCATCCACCTTAGTCAACATTCTCGTAAATCTGCACAACTAAGCAAAACACATTAAAACTACCAGAAACTTGAGTCCAAGACAATCAATTTAAGCCGATTTAGAATGCTCCAAGTGGATATAAATCCACTTATCAGGCGCTGTTGCGCCTCCTTCATTCTGCCGACTAGACCTCTTCTCGCGCTGCTGCGCCTCGATCCCACGCTATGGCTCCTCCTGGACAGTGGCAGCCTCGCGCTGTTGCGCCTTGGAGCGCGCTATAGCGCTTTGCCAAATCTGTTGAAACTTTAGAAATAGAGTAGCCATGCGCTGTTACGCTACTACCAGCGCTATTGCGCCTCGACAAGACTGTTGAGCTCTCCATTTCATCCCGAAATCTCAAACAACGAACCAAGATTTCATTAATTCTTCTCGGAAGTTCACCAAATAATTCTTTTGAGCTAAAAACTCCGAAAAATTATTAAAAATCATTAAACTCCTTCCAACTTGGCAATTCTTTATTTCCTGCAACAAACTCATCAAAAACTAATTAAATCCACACGATTATTCACAAAAGCACCATAAATATGGGAACAAAATCCTATAAAGTATATAAAAAATACACTCTATCACATCCCACTGTCTCTCTCCCTCTTTCTTCTTCCCTCCGCGCACACACAGAAGCACACATATATACTCCATTTTCTTCCCCACGGCTGTCCAAAAAAGCTTTCAAATGAATTATGTTTGCACTAAATCACGCAAGCGTACGTGGTCACAAGTAATATATGAATAAGTCAAGTTCGTTCCCACAGAGATCTGGTTATGGTTTTAATTCAATAGATGCACATATGCAACAATGTATGGTTATTATGCACTGCTAAGACAAATAACAATTTTGGGTTTTAATTAACTAAATTAACTAAGAAGTAAAAAGAAATTAACAAACTAAGAATTAACTAACTAACAAAAATTTAAATCAAATTACTTCTGCAAGATAAACCATGGAATCCTAACTTCATTAAGTACTTTGCTTAGATCTGACGCCTTTAATCACTATATGCAATGGTTATGATATCTGATCAGACAACACGAAACAAGCATACGTTACTTCTCAGTATACGAATACCAAACTAAACATACATCCACAAAATAGATAGAAGATGAATAGACACCAATTATGCTTAGACCCTATATCTCTATAAGATTTGAAAACATAACGGTTGAAGAACAAGTTATCCACATTGATCACATAGGGCAGCATAATATCTCTATTTACGCTACAAATCATGATGTTAAAACATCAACCTATCCTATGCTAGCATGGCAAGTTCTAAATCTCAAGATCCACTCTCGTTTCACAAGAGATTAACAAATTAGATGTTAGCTACGCATCTAACAATTAAGCATAACCATACGAGGATATCAGATATACATCACACACAGATCTTTAAAGCATCAAGATGCTAAAACTCCATAAATAAATCCATTAGAATCCCATGACATGACAACGATTAGTTCATAATCGAACCTCTCATCATCATGGGATCTGATGAAACCATGATAAAAACAAAGTATAAAAAAAAACAAATAAACCTAAGTAATTGATATGTAATGGTTCTACTCCTAATGATACAAATTACAAAGGTTAGATGTGTTTATATAGGCTCTATAATTCTTGCCCCGCAAGAAAATACCCAAAATAGAGTTAAAATAGAATTTCTGCAAAATACGTTTCCTAAACTGATTCTGTTTTTAAGGAAAATTCGTAACTGACTTTTCTTCAGTATTTCTGGACCGTTCCAGTAGTAATTGGACATCTAGACCACTTTAGAATGATAGAGAATCTCGTTAGCTTCGCGTGGACTGTAAGATCGTCCAAAACAAACTTGTAGAATTCAAGATATGGCCCAAACAGTAAATCAGGATTTTCAGGACAAAATTTCGAATTTCCAGAAGGGTTCCCGCGCTGCAGCGCCCTTTCCAGGCTGCAGCGCGCCATGATTTCTGTCCAAGATTGTAGAAAATCTCCCAGGCTTCGTGTGGACAGTAAGATCGCTGAAAACGGACTTCTAGAACTCCAGATATGGCCAAAACAGTGTAGACTGCGCAGCCTTCCCGGAAAATCCGAATTTTAATCAATTTAATCTCCAAAAACGATAGAAGCATCAACCTTAATCAACCTTCTTGCAAACCTGCACACTACACAAAACACATCGAAACTACAACAAACTTGAGTCCAAGACAATCAATTTAAGCCGATATGGAACGCTCCAAGTGGATATAAATCCACTTATCACATCCCCAAACTTAAACCGATGCTTGTCCTCAAGCATAAACAACTAACTAACTAACTAGTACCACTTCTGTAGGTGATCACGGTTGCATTTGGCATATGCAACAAGCCTTTTAAACCCCTAGGCAGCCCTAGTGGACGAGTAAGGTCTCGTGAGGGCCTATAGCGAATGTACCCACAAAATCCATCTAACTAAACAATGCAACACAATGCAATGTATGAATGCAACTAATATGAAAAATGCAATTGACTACTACTAATATCCTACCATACCTTCAAATCCTCTCATGCCATATCAACTTAAGAATCAAAGTAAATACGCAATGTCTTGGTGTCGAAATTGCAAGTATTCACATAGTCTACTCAATGAGCATGCATAAGTTCTCACAATCCCATGTCAAATGTAAGAATAAGTTAGTAAACATGCTAAGCCTACAAGAGTACATCTTTGAGTCAAAACTCAGGATCTCATATGCAAAAACAAGCAAACACTCACAATCCACTCAAAAAAGAATATTCACTCAAGAACAAGGGTAAGTGTATCACTCAATTCCAACAAAATCATAAGCATGCTTGACATTTGGTATCAATCTAACTCTTAACACAACATACATCAATGACGATTATCGAAAGGTCTTTATTTGGGTTGTAACGGGGCTAGGGACAAGGTATGTCAAATAAGCCAAAACAGGTGAAGTGTCAAAAGCTAGTAAGTACCATAATAAATCATACACAACACCTATTTCCCCCCACAAAATTTATTATTTTTCTTCCAATAAAAATGCTCGACTAGTCGACTAAAGTAGGATCACAACAAAAAAAACAAACATGCTCTCATAATATATATTTTTTTTTCTTTTTCTTCTTTTTTTTTCTCTTTTTTTTCTCTTTTTTTCTTTTTTCGAGAGCTAAATATAACACAAACAATAATATAACAATAACAATGATCCCACAATTTTATTACATATGCCGACTATCAAATAAACAAACCCAATTTTCAATATTTCCCCCAAAAGTATGACCAATAATAACCCCTCCTTGCACACCTTATTACTCCCTTAAGCACTCTACTAGCCTTTGACAATGCGGGTTCAAATTAATGTAAGGCCAATACAAGAAAAAGGTCTAGGCAAGTAATGTGGTATGTCACCGAAAAAATAGGATTAAGCTCAACGGATTAACTAATTGATCATGTAAATATAGTATGGTAATATGGAAAAATATGCGGTTATTCCTAATGCCTTTATCATTTTAATCGTCAATTAATGTCATGCATTTCAAAAAAGACCTCAAACAACTGCTAGCAATGCAAACAATCCGTGGACACACAAGCAAATGAATAAATTGCAAAAAATATGCAATAAGGCTCAAAAACTCACTTGGTGGAAAAACATACTCAATCCCAAGCAAAAATCTCTCTAACGCACCAACTTGTATTCAAAGCATGCAAACTAAATCATCTTGCACTTATTCATGTCCCTCTAATCACTTACAACATTCAATAAGTCTACTAGCTTCAACTTACTAGTGTATGTGTGTGCACAAGAACAAAGCATATCACTTCTCAATCAAAAGCGTCAACAACACAAAATTCCTATCAAGCATGGATGCAAATGCAAACTATTATGAACTCACATGATATACGAACATAAAAACAGAATGTCCTATATGAAACAAACGTAGATAACACGAACATAAATGCATAATTTACTACTACTAATATGCACGCATGAAATCCTACATGAACAAAATGACTAATAATCACATATATATACACTACTTATCCCTCAAACCACCCCCAAACTTAAAATATTCAATGTCCTCATTGAATGGAAGTAAATACGAGGGAAAGTAGAAAACATACCTTGGGTTTCCTCCCAAGAAGCACTTCTTTAACGTCAATAGCTTGACGTTACTTCCAAGCCTCCATTAAGGATGATAATAGTTTGCCTGGTCCTCTCTTCGTGAGACTTCATCGTCATCACGACGGCACACTTTCTGCCCCTTCTCCTCGCTTAGCCTATTCGTGTAACAACTCTGTCCTATTCCAATGCCTTCATCTGTTGACCCAAAATCTGTCAATTTGTAGAACAAAACACAATCGCGGGCTTCGCTTGAATATAATGGAGGAGGGTAAATGTGAGTTGCTGAAGCCTTTGGTTCCTCAAAGAGAACTTCCTCCATTGGCTCTAATGCGCTACCTCCATCTTTATACTCTGAGACAAGTAGAAGACCTGCATCTTTCCCATGTTCTTAATCCTCTTGGTTCGCACATACCAATTCTTGAAATTTGCGTAGCTCATCAGTGTCCTCTTGGTACACACATACCAATTCTTGAAATTTGCGTAGCTCATCAGTGTATGTCTCAAATTGTGCCCTTTCCAAATCATCCACCTCACTAGCTTGATCAAATTCCTCACATGGCTTGTGAACACTCTCCTCCTCTTGGAATTTGTATTCTTCAATTATGCATGCAGTACCTTGCTCCAAGTCATCGTTATTTTCTGGAATTGCTTCTGGTATGAATTGTTGTTTCTCTTATTCCAAGGCTCTCACCGCTTGAGAAACTAGTGTCCCCATAGATTTGATAGACTTCTCATGACTCTCTACAAGCATCCTAATCTCCTTCCTAATCTCCTTCAAATCATCAACCTCATCGGACTGAAAAGTAGGAATAGGTTGCTGATGTTGAAACTCTTCACTACCAAAGACATATGACATATCTGGAACATCTTGCTGGTATTGTTGAGGATGGTATTAAAAATATGGTTGTTCCTCATAACTGACATATGGATCAACTCCTTCGTAGTAACAATATTGTGAGGGATCATGAACGCCCAAACACCGCTCACATTGATAAGGCATGGATGCACTCGAATATGCCCACCATGGCAACTCCTGACCTGCCATCTTTAAACACTCAAGTACCTGAAGCACACCGAACTAAACAAGATAGGTAAGTAACTAATCTGAGTCAGTGAACTCTAACGACCACTATTGACAAGCACATAAACCAAAAATAAAACACCGATGATCCCCGGCAGCGGCGCTAAAAACTTGTTTGCACTAAATCACGCAAGCGTACGTGGTCACAAGTAATATATGAATAAGTCAAGTTCGTTCCCACAGAGATCTGGTTATGGTTTTAATTCAGTAGATGCACCTATGCAACAATGTATGGTTTTTATGCACTGCTAAGACAAATAACAATTTTGGGTTTTAATTAACTAAATTAACTAAGAAGTAAAAACAAATTAACAAACTAAGAATTAACTAACTAACAAGAATTTAAATCAAATTACTTCTGCAAGAAAAACCATGGAATCCTAACTTCATTAAATACTTTGCTTAGATCTGACGCCTTTAATCACTATATGCAATGGTTATGATATCTGATCAGACAACACGAAACAAGCATACGTTACTTCTCAGTATACGAATACCAAACTAAACATACATCCACAAAATAGATAGAAGATGAATAGACACCAATTATGCTTAGACCCTATATCTCTATAAGATTTGAAAACATAACGGTTGAAGAACAAGTTATCCACATTGATCACATAGGGCAGCATAATATCTCTATTTACGCTACAAATCATGATGTAAAAACATCAACCTATCCTATGCTAGCATGGCAAGTTCTAAATCTCAAGATCCACTCTCGTTTCACAAGAGATTAACAAATTAGATGTTAGCTACGCATCTAACAATTAAGCATAACCATACGAGGATATCAGATATACATCATACACAGATCTTTAAAGCATCAAGATGCTAAAACTCCATAAATAAATCCATTAGAATCCCATGACATGACAACGATTAGTTCATAATCGAACCTCTCATCATCATGGGATCTGATGAAACCATGATAAAAACAAAGTATAAAAAAAAACAAATAAACCTAAGTAATTGATATGTAATGGTTCTACTCCTAATGATACAAATTACAAAGGTTAGATGTGTTTATATAGGCTCTATAATTCTTGCCCCGCAAGAAAATACCCAAAATAGAGTTAAAATAGAATTTCTGCAAAATACGTTTCCTAAACTGATTCTGTTTTTAAGGAAAATTCATAACTGACTTTTCTTCAGTATTTCTGGACCGTTCCAGTAGTAATTTGACATCTGAACCACTTTAGAATGATAGAGAATCTTGTTAGCTTCGCGTGGACTGTAAGATCGTCCAAAACAGACTTGTAGAATTCAAGATATGGCCCAAACAGTAAATCAGGATTTTCAGGACAAAATTTCGAATTTCCAGAAGGGTTCCCGCGCTGCAGCGCCCTTTCCAGGCTGCAGCGCGCCATGCTTTCTGTCCAAGATTGTAGAAAATCTCTCAGGCTTTGCGTGGACAATAAGATCGCTGAAAACGGACTTCTAGAACTCCAGATATGGCCAAAACAGTGTAGACTGCGCAGCCTCCCCGGAAAATCCGAATTTTAATCAATTTAATCTCCAAAAATGATAGAAGCATCAACCTTAATCAACCTTCTTGCAAACCTGCACACTACACAAAATACATCAAAACTACAACAAACTTGAGTCCAAGACAATCAATTTAAGCCGATATGGAACGCTCCAAGTGGATATAAATCCACTTATCAAATTACTGAACTCAATATAATTTTCAGTTGAGTCATTGTACATTAAAAATATTTCACGTTCTTTAAATTTTAGTTGACTTAATGGAGCGACGTTAAATATCGCCAATTGGGTTGCCACATCACTGCCTTATCAGCGCCATGTCACATGTCCATCCAATAATTCCTAAAATTCATTTTTATTCCAAATTATTAATACTTTCTAAATCCTAAAAATGAGGGGTCCTAAAAACAACACAATCCCTAATTCAATCATTTCTCCTCTCCTTCAATTCAAACCCACATCACCATCACAGTCTGCCTCAATCCCACCCCCGCACCTCATCCTCTGACCAAACCCAACACCACCGTTCTTCTTCCTTCCACCGTTCACCCTTTTCCCTTCTCCCTTCAAAACCCACCTCGTCTCCTTCTCAACACCACCTGCAAACCAACAATCTCCCAACCTCATTATCCTCTCCGTCTCCTCCGTCTACCAACCATCTTCTCCGTCTCCTCCATACCACCGCCCCATTTTCATCTCCCAGCCTCGCCACTCTTCACCACCATTCCTCCGCTCGCACCCCTTTATCCTCAACTCCGACCAACAGCAATCCATTTCCTCCACCCACCACATCAGCCGCACCTCCTTCACCCACCATCCCTACTCATCTCCTTTTACAGCATCGACCATTCCCTTCTTTGTTCCCTTCGTCCGCCTGCATCCCACTGCCATCAACTCTCACACACCCCACCTCCGACTAACTCGCCTCTCTCTCAACCCACCACACACTCCCTCTCTAGCTCTACCCACTTTCTTCTATGTTGAGGGAAGAAGAAAGAGGGAGTATATATGTGTGCTTTTGTGTGTGCGCGAAGGGAAGAAGAAAGAGGGAGAGAGACATATATATGTGTGCTTCTGTGTGTGCGCGGAGGGAAGAAGAAAGTGGGAGTTAGAGAGGTAAGAAGCACACATATATACTCCCTTTTCTTCCCCACGGCTGTCCTCATGTGGCCTTCATACTCCGACACCGACCACTGGCCACTGATTCTCTTTACATACCCACAAAACCGTGTGTATATATATATATACACACACACACACACATATTATACACACACAACCACCAGCTATAGCGGATGATACATACACATATGTAATGATCGATCGAAACAAAACCCCCCAATTGAAACCCTAATTTCTAATCTTCCACCACCGCCCCATTTCACCCCACCACACAGAAAAGAATTGAGAGAAAAGAAAAGAGGTGAAGAAAGAATTAGGAGAGATTAAATGAATTTGTTAAGAATTTATTAAAATTGGAAATTTTGGATATTTTAAAATTTAAAATTTTGGAAAATGAAAATTTTGGAAATTATAGTTTAAATTTGAAATTTAAAATGAAAATTATAATTTTGGAAATTATAAATTTAAATTTAAAATTAACCGATGACCTAATTGAAAATTGATACAAAGTTGAGTGATTAATTAGCTATTGAATCCTATTTCGTTGTGCCATGTTAGCATCCACGTCACCCCTTCCGTCTATTTTTTGAACGGAACTAATGGCAGAAATCCAATTGAAATATTTTACTTGTACAAGTGTTTGACTGAAAACGTTTTTGGGCTGGTGACCCAAGTGAAAGTTTTTGAATAGTACAGTGATGACCATTTACCTTTATTGAACATGTATGTTGTAAGAGGGTGTCGGTTTTTAAAAACATTATTTAGTCATATTCAGTATCTATAATTTTTTCATAAAATAACACAATTTGCAATATTTTACTCGTAGAACATATACGATCTCCAAGATTTTCGATGAAATTGCAATATATATAAGCTAATTCTATGGAAGTATATAGATCTTTCAGTTAACATTTAGAATTTATATATAAAATAATATCGATAGATTTTTACTTTTGCACATGAACAAAATTATACATGGGTTGTGACCAAAATAATTAAATTAATTAAATCCAACTATTCATCAGCTGATAAATCGATAAAAAAATTATCACGTTACTCATTATATTTTTCGAAAGGGTTTTATGTCAAACAGGCCACCCGTTTCACTTAAAACTATCAGTTAGACCACCCATTCTAAAACTATATCATTTAAAACATTAAATTCATAATAAATATCAAAGTGACCACCCACTATATCATTTTTTGAAAGTAGCCACATTTCGATTTGGTTTTGCTATATGAAGAAAATTATACTTCATTTCTACCATTTTTGTGGTCCATTATTTTCATTATTATTTATTCCAAAAAAATTGTACATATTTCATATTTTTGGTAAATTGCTAAGCAACATTTTTCTTGTACTCCTTATTATTTAAATTAATTACAAAAGAGTAGGTTAAGAAAAGATAATTTTGAAAATTAAATAATATTTTAGGAAATTACGATATTAATTAATTAAATTAAATAAAATGTAAATCAATATATATATATAAAGGAGGGTACGCGGGAGTTTAGGTGGCGCTCTAAGATCGTCTCAATATATTTTTCTAATTTTCTAGAATTTTAAACACTTATAAATATAAAAATATCATTTAACATATTAGAAGTAGAATAGGTGTTCGAATTTATAGTGGTGAAGAGTTCGAATTTATAGGAAGACATATGATTAGAAGTTCTATTGTAAGTAGAATACGTATTTATAAAGCATATGATTAAAAGTTTTATTGAAAGTAGAATATAGGAGTTCGAATTTATAGAGATAAGAGTTCAAATTTATAGAAAAAACATATAAATAAAAGTTTCTATTGGAAGTAGAATAAGTATTTATAAAGCATACGATTAAAAGTTCTATTGGAAGTAGAATAGGAGTTTGAATTTATAGAGAATAAGAGTTCGAATTTATAGAAAAACATATAAATAAAAGTTCTATTAGAAGTAGAATATGTGTTTGAATATATAGAGCATCCATATAACTAAATATTTTATAGAAAGTACGATCTTCTTAAATTATATATTTTTTATATAAGTTAATTATACTTCTATTAGGAAAATTTATTCATAAATCCAATACTATTATCATAAAAAAGTCATCGTATTTAAAAGAAAAGAATTGATGTGTTAACATTATAAAAGAACATTCTCATGCAGGAATCCTAAATAAAAATAGGAGTATCTATAATATAATGAGAAAATAAGATGTGCTTTCATTTTATAAAACTCCATAAATTTTAGAAAGTCTAGATAAAATATAAATTGGAATTCACTCTGTTTTTTAGGTTTTAATTTTAAGGAAAAAAGTTGTTGTGTAAGATAAGTATCAATAATAATATGTAATGAATTTGGAATTTCGACCCAAACGAGAGCGGCTCGAAACGTGTTTAACAGGAAGACGGCTCACTATAAAAGATTGTATTAGCTATTAAAATATCATTTTGATGTTATAAATTTTATTTTATTTTTAAGATTTGATTTTTATGGATAAACATTATCATACAAGTGATACATGTAAAAGTTAGGTTTTTGGTCTTAACTAGGGAGCAGATAAATAGTAATAATCGTGTTTAACGAGAAAGCGATTCATTAGAGAAGACCGTATAAAAATGTTTGAATATATAAGGAATACATAAAATAAAAATGTTTTATTAATAGAAGTAGAATACGAGGACGGTGGAGACGTCTTACACGATTTTTAAAATTATATATCTTTTTTCCTAGAAATCCTTTATTTTATCTTTTTTATACAAGTTAATTATACTTGCATTAGAAAAATATATTCATAAATTTAATATTATTCCCGTAACGAAAAGTCTTCGAATTTAATTTTTTTATATGTTAACATAACAGAAAGACATTATCATGCAGAAGTTGTAAATAAGTACATGAATATCTATAATATACAGAAAAAATAAGATGTATTTTCATTTTTAAAACTCTATAAATATTAGAAAGTTTAAAGAATATAAAAATTGGAATTTACTTTCTTTATATAATTAGTTAGAATTTCGGTTCCAAATAAGAGCGACTCAAAACGTATTTAACGAGAAGACGACTCACTAGAAAAGATTGTATTAGCTATTAGAATTTGATATTGATGTCATAATTTTTTTTATTGTTCGATTTTATTAATAAAAAAATATTATATAAGTCTTTATAATATATGTTAAAGTTGAGATTTTGATTTTAATGAGAGAGCGGCTCAATCGAAAGAATCGTGTTTAACAAGAAATCGATTCATTAGAAAAGGATATTTAATTATTAAAATTTAAAATTAATATTACAATATAACGTAAATGTGTTAATTTTTTTAAAAAAAATTTATAACGCCGCCGCGAAGCGCGGCTTTATCGACTAGTTTTAATTAATGGACAAGAAATACTCAACATATTGTTTCAAAAAAAAAAAAAAAAAATACTCAACTAGGTAGTAATTTTTTTTTATGACAATCGAATGAAAGAATGAAAATAGTGAATGAGTCACTCAAAATGCAAAGACCGACTACAAATTCAGTTCCATTCGGTATCAAGGAAAGTATGTTGCAATTTTGAATGAATTGAAAACTATAAATAAATTAAAAGCTAAAAAATGGAATTATAATTTGCAAAGAAGTAATCTAGTACTTTTTCCTATTTATCTTTTGAACATATAATTTTTAGGACATAAATATGTGTGATTATGATATCAAAACTTGTTTTTTCTAAACGATATCAAAACTTGTTTTTTCTAGCATAAACAGATAGCATGGTCGTAATTTGAAGTACATGAAAAATTTAAGATTAGAGTTACATACACTTTGTGTCTTTGTCTTGTATCAGTTTTATTAGTAATCCTTCTAGAGCTTTTCAAGTTCGATCTTCTCTTCCTTTGGTAGGAAAAGGATGTGCCTAGAATGCCTTGCTAGATCTCTACTCTAGGCATCAGCAAGACATGTTATAGATAACATTTTATTAAGGAAGATGCTAGGTATTTCAAATTGATATCCAAAAAAATTTCCAAATGCCAAGTGTAGCAATTCAATTGGTTATAATAATAGTGGATCCCCTGCATTCACACCAACCACCCAATAAAAAATTTTCACTATGCCAAGTAAGTTTTGCCACATCATTTGGGAGAAATATTTGGATACCAATTTGGGGTACGTAGCATTACTCTTTTACTAAGCTTGTTGGGCCTCTCAACTTAGATAATAACCGTGTGGTTAAAAGACATAGTGGAAGATGTTTGGGTTATCTTAAAATAAGTACTCCCTCAGTCCCAATAGGTTGTTTACATTTCAAAATGAGGTTTTTGGCACGCATTTTAAAGTGCATTTTAAGGATAGTTCCATAACTTATTTTTTTAATTTTATTTTTTTGTATAAAAATATAACAAATATATTTTTATACAAAAAAAGAAATTTTTTAAAATAAGTTATGCAACTACCCTTAAAATACACCTTAAAATGCGTGCCAGAAATTGTAAAAAGAAATGTAAAGAATTGGTTGGGACGGAGGGAGTTATTTTTGTCTTAAAAGCATAAGTGTTATATAAGTGATAAGTGCAAGAATACTTATAAGTTACTCCCTCTGTCTCACATTGTTTTTCTTATTTGAAATGTCGGTCCTGTTCATAACATGAGACAAATTACTAATTTACGTCTAATCTATAAGACGGAATATAGTCATGAGTGATCTTGTTGAATTCGTATTTATGAGTACTTTAATACAGTGAAGTTTTTATATTTAAAACTAATACAAAATTAAAGATATTAACGATCAAAAGTACGCATTGGCAAGCGTGTCCAGTCAAAACAGGAATGATATTTAGGGACGGAGGGAGTATATGAGTAAAGGAAATCTAAAGTTACCTTTAGATAATTTCTCTAAATTTAACCATTAGAAGGAAGACACATAAGCATACTTATTGATGCTCCTGCGGGACCCTTTAAAATAAAAGATAAAAATGGATCAAAACTACGTAGTTTTGATGGTTAACTTTAGGAAATCCCTAAAGTTAATTTTAGATTCTTTTTTCTCAAGTTATATAGGTATTTAGATAAAATTACTTATAAGTTGATGAAGTATTTTTAAAATTAAATCAAAAAATATTATTTAACACAATAATATCAATACAAGTATTTTAAATTAAAAATATATTTAAATACACAAATATAAAAATATAAATTATAAACAAGTAAAGAAATCAAGCAAATAAAAAATAAGTTGGCATGAAAGTACGTTGTTTTTAACATTCAAATTATCAACATATAAATTATAAGTTGAATCAAAAAGTTGGATAGACAAACATCCTTCATAAGCTCTTATGGGCTTATAAGCCCATAAGTTAGTAACTTTACGAAACCCCATAGAAGGCCTATACTCCCTCCGTCTAGCTAGAGAGGGTTTGGCACGGTTCTTATAAAATATAGTTCTATATTTTTTTAAAAAATATATTATTTTAATTATTATTTAGGAAAAAGTTATTAGAATATAAATTAATTTAAGTATAAAATTATTTATCCGTCAATTCATATCAATTGTATTAATATTAATATCATCATTCAATCACCAAAACATTTACAACTCCCGCTGAAAGTCAAAAGCCCTTTTTCTTGTTTTTTTTTTCTTAATTTAGTTTTCATTTAATTTTTTTCTTTTTTGAGAATATTTCTACCAATTTAATAAAATTTTACCCATTTTTTGCTTTTGTTCTTCTGGGAATTTGGTATATTTAAATGTTTAGTATTGTGAATCCCTATAATATTTTTATAAATTCATTGAAAATATTTGTATGGGTCGTGATCAATTTTTCGAATACATATTAAAACGAACTTATTTCTCACCATCGCAATAAAATATTAGATCATCTTTAAAAAAAAGTTGCATGTTTCATCGATATGAGAAAGGATATCTACTACTACTATGCAAAATCCATGAAATGAACGTAATTATGACAAAACAAACTTTCTTGTAATCTAGTTTGTTATGTATTTGTTCCATGTCACTTTTATAAATTATGTCATTTTATTAGTGAATTGATTTATAATAGAAAAATAAATATTATCATTCAACCAAACAAATCCAATATATCGCGCTCTTAAAGTAAGATATGGCTATTAGAGTTTATGGTAATTACACTTAGATTGTTCGTAATAACAACTTAAACTGTATATTTTCAGTTTGGAAGTTTGTATTTTGAATTATTCTTTTCCTATTAGAACATGATATGTAAAATTTTAGTTTTCTTTTACTCGTAAAATAAGACATTTGAAAATAAGTATCACCTATCTTCTTTCTATCTGACTAACTTGTTAAAATAAAATACTACCAATAAAATTAAAATCGAGTGTGTAATATATAAACACGTAATTACATTATTATATATACATCCTTATAATTTATTTATCAGGTAAATAACATGAAATTAATTTTTCTTTAACAATGAGTATATTTTTTTCAACATATATCATAAGAAAACGCCTACGTAAAGTTAATAAATCATTTGTATTATGTACATTCATGTCATCATGTACTTTATGATCTTGCACGAAATGACATGCAATTAAATCGTGTACCCGAAATTCGAACGTAAAATGATATTAAACTACACGAATTTTTTTCGCGTACACGAAAAGAAATAAAATACGTGAATAGAGAAACAATGACAATTACATGATTATTATTATATATCCAAATTATGTAAATATGTAACTATGTTGCTGAGAATAACATTAATATGCTACAAAATAAAACATGGTGTGAAGTCTCAAACCCTCCTTTTTCTTTTTATTTTTTCTTAATATTGTTTCTTCTTAATAAGTATCTCTCTTTGTGTTGAATTTTTATACCAAGATATTAATTTTTTTATCCATATTTTAGGCTTTGTTAATAATTATCTCGTTGCTGGGTTATATTTGCCAATATATTCGATTTTATACTATCTTATTGTGAATGATAAGTCCCCTTTTTTTTAATCTTAATTTACTCTATTTCTCGACAAATATCTCTCTTTATTGAGAGTTTAGTACACCGTTGGTGGATTTTATTTACGCATGTATTGGATTTTTTTTATATTGGTTCATTGATTTGGGTAGTGCAAATCGAATTATGATCGGTTACTCGAATACGTTTAGACAAATCAAATATACATATTTCTCATTATTATAATAAACTGTTAAATTATCGCCAAAAAGGCTGAAGGTTGTACATTTCAGTAATGTAAGTGAGGTATATACCACTATTGAAGATTTTTTCAACGATTTGTAAATCATAATTGGGGTAAATTAGTTAATATTTTGAAAAATAGTTAATGCTATATTTTTTAATAATCCTGACTGATTTTAATTTAAAATAGTAATTTAATATAAATATTTTTGACATTAAAAAAATGTAATAAATAGGTATGTTAAATCAAGTAACTACTACATTTGATTAACCAATCATGATTAGTATTGTAAGATGTTAAATCAAGTAACTATTATATTTAAATTAGAATTGTTAACCAAGGTTAGTATAATAAGATGAGAACGTTAAATAAGGAAAATTTTTAATATAATATGATTGGTCTAAATTTTATAAATAATCTCTGATTGGTCCTAAAATAATTCATAATTTTCTGATCGATTAACTACCTCTTAACGGTACATACTCAACTATTATAATAAAGGATACCAACTTTTCTATATAGCTTTTCTATGTGAAATACCAATAATTTATAATTTTAAGAACATATAATTGGATGATATATTTTCTTCCGCTTGACTTTTTTGTGATTAAATTGATTGAATTTTATTGACATAACATACATTAAATAATTGTGAAAAATTGTAGAAATTGGTTATTATATGATCTAATTTTTAAAATAATTTTTTTAATTTCTTAAAAATATATTATAAAAGAATAATTTGTAATTATTTGTTTTCAAAGATGAAGTTGGTAAATAAATTTGATAATCATTCCGAATTGAGGGCAGTCAAATACATGGGCCTGAAAACTAGCACAAGAAACACTCCAAATAAGTAAAAACATACCGCACCGCGTGAGAAGCAAAATTTTCATGCAGGAAGAAGGCAGAGCAATCCATCAAACATAACAAATATAAAGAGATTACACGTACAAATTCACACACACTTAACCGATCCTGAGAAATGGGACAAAAATCACTTATTTACGCATTCGTGGCACGAGGAACGGTGGTCCTTGCTGAGTACACGGAGTTCTCTGGCAATTTCACCACCGTTGCACAACAGTGTCTTCAAAAGCTTCCTTCTACAAACAACAGATACACCTATACCTGTGATGGCCATACCTTTAATTACATCCTGCATGATGGATACTGTACGTGTTTTTTCATCTCATTTCTACTGTTTTCTTTCTCTTTGTTTAAAATTTTTACTTTTTGTTTCCTTGTTTTTTGAAGACTCTTTGCTGAATGATTTGTTATTATCACTGACCTTGATTGAGATATTTTAAATCTGGCTCGTAAGTAGGGTCTGGGTAGGTTGAGATGTACGCAAGAGAGGTTGTTTCCGATTATTGTTATCTCCACATTGTTACATGTAATTGTTTGTGCGCCTTTTGAATTTTGATTTGGTGTATTGGAAAAGACTAGGAAATTATATGGAGAGTAACCTGTGTTCTGTGATCTGGTAACTTCGTCTTTATCATTTTGCCCGATTTTCGGCTATTCTGTTGTTGTAACATAATGTAAATTGAAGATTCATTTCTCCAATGTATTACATTTAATTAAATTTAATAGCCAATTAGTGGATCTTCTTGGGGCATCACTGTTTCTCTGGATCATAATTGGTAGCCAACCATTAGTAACTCCTATTAAGTTATACGGAGTAGTAGTAAATAGTTTGGCCAGGTATGTAACATATTTGGTGGTCTCATCAAGACTTCACAAGTGACATGTTCATTGCAGAGTGGCACTTTTGTTTGCAGAAATTACACACGACTATGCGAGTCTACACTTGTTTGTAAAAGACAAAAAGTGCATGAATTTAGCTTTTTCATGTCTTACTGCAATCCTTTTGAATAAAGTGAACTAGTTCAAGGCTAATTCATGTTCAAAAAATCCGAAGAAGCTTCGTGTTTTTGTCTCATTCTTACTTAATTGTTTGGAAAGAAATTCACCCTTGATCAGATCGAATAGTGGAATCGATGGTACCAAAACAGATCAATTATTTCTCAGATCGCTCAAGCAGTTTAGAAAGTTTCTCGAAATTCTTGCTCCCTGTTAGCCCAAGTCAGTAGTTAGTACACACAATTTGTTTGGATAAACGACCAGTTTCTGTATATCCACATCATAACTGGTATTTGAATGGAATATGTTTCTACTATGTATCTCTAGCATTTTGCTTTTTCTTGAATGTATCACAATTCTAGCATTCTGAAATGCTGAAAGTTTATGACTTAAATATTATGCATAATAGTCATTTCTCCCTTTTGCTTTAATATGCGATCCTCCAAATATATAACATGGCCATGAATCTCAAACTTCAACTTAAAACAGTACAAAGAAATTCAGTTATACCCGACGGATGATAGTTGGAAACAAATGACTGTTTTCGTATTTAAGGTTTTTCTTCTTCTCCCACTAGTAAAGATTTATTTTATATGTTCAAAAAATTGTATTAGTTATTGGATGTGTGTGTCTGTGTTCCCTTTTCTTCTCTGATCTTCTGATCATATCGTGTTACATTTGCTCATTCATTGTCACATATGTTGCGCATTCATTGTCACATATGTAGAGATCCTGCTTAGCACAAAGCTATCTTTTAATGTTCATTGTGTATCAAATTGCTATCTGTTGTTGATACGTATGACAAAGCTCAGAGTTGGGCATTATAAATTATTAGAAAATTGCATGAAAAAGCAGCTAATGTGGATTGCATTCAGATTTGTTAGAACTTGGTGTTTATTACTCATATATTTTAATTCATATAAATGGGTTTGGATTTCAAAGCATAAACAGTTTGTGTTATCCTGCAGCATACTGCGTTGTTGCAGTTGAGTCTGTTGGCACGCAAACTCCCATTGCCTTCCTAGAGCGAGTCAAGGATGAGTTCGAGAAAAGATACAGAGGAGGGGAGGCAGAAGCAGTTGCACCAAAAGGCTTAAATAAAGAATTTGGGTAATATATCTTGGTCTTTTAGCTCCTTAATAAACATGATCCATTCTTCTTTGTTTTTTAACATGGCCTACCCCTCTGCTATTGTAGTCATAAACTAAAAGAGCAGATGCAGTACTGCATGGATCATCCAGAAGAAGTCAGCAAGATTTCTAAGGTGCAAGCTCAAGTTTCTGAGGTCAAGGGGGTGATGTTGGAGAGTATTGAGAAGGTAAGGAGTTTGTTTTCTTTCATTTCATTTTCCAACCTGAAACTTCACAACTCTCTGTTTTATGCTGCATGTTTACACTTCTTTCTGTTTAAAGGAAATCATATATATATATATATATATATTATTTGCTGTACAGGTTCTTGAACGCGGAGAGAAGATTGAGTTGCTGGTGGATAAATCTGAGAGTCTTCGATCAGAGGTTAGTCCAAATAAAACATATGACTGGAACCATGTCCTGCATTTCTTCTATTTGTTCTTTTGTTATTTATTTCTCTATTTTCGTTCAGGCACAAGATTTCAGGGTACAGGGAACCAAGATGAAGAGTAAAATGTGGCTCCAGAATATGAAGATGAAACTGATTGTTGTGGCTATCATTGGTGTTATAATTTTGGTCGTTGTTCTGTCTATATGCCATGGCAAGTGTGATTGAGAGTCCTTAATTATCTGCACTCGCACGCATCTGTGTGCGTTATACTACAATATATGTTCATGTTTAAGTGTTGATTCATTCACTAAACCTTCCCTTCCTCTTTGCTCTTATGATTTGGGAAGTTAAGGAATTTGATGTAGTCGTACGCAATAAATATTTATTTTATATACAAAGTTTATGTAGTGTTCTGTTTCGTTAGATGATCCAATTTTTTAATAACTTTAGCTTCTCTTATATACAACAGCTGCACTGCCACTTCCTTGCTAAATGAAACAAGGTATGGTGTCAAAACTATGCTTTAACAAACATATGTACTGTAACTCATAATAGAATCAAAATTTTAATTCTAATATAGAGAAAAATAATCTAGTATCTGAGAGGCATTTACTCAGAAATAACAGTATCTAATTTTCTTTCTTGACATGAAATTTAATTTGTTGGGTATACAAGACCGTAATATTGTCTTTGTACACATAAACCTGAGAGCTCTTACAGTTTACAACCATCTAACACAGAAATGTTAGCACAAGTAAACAAAGGAAGAACCTTGAAATCATTTGAATATCCGCATGAATGCACTCTTGAAGGATGCACAAACTAGAAATTTCCTCTATTCACCATGAAATGGAGGTTTATATTATAATTACTGAGGACTCTAACTACTATCTAAAACTTTATTTTAAACAAAAATGTACACAGCTTCTTTGATGAATTAAAAATTGAGTGAAAGGTCAACAAGCGAGTTGATCTCTATTTGCTGATATTTCCTCAAATATGGGAAGCCTTCTTGATCTAAACTGTGTTCTTCTGCTGATTAACTGGTCAAGGCCCTCCAGGAAAGCATCCTCTAGACTGACCTCTGAACTTAACAAAGGTGAAGGTACAAACTGCCATGGCTCTAGCTCCTTCAGTAGTTCTTTGGCACGGTTGATAGACTTAGGTTCATCAGAACCTATAAGCTTACCTTGTAATATTTCATCAAGAATATGCTTAGCCTCCGGATATCGTTCTTGCTTGGTTAGGCACAGGGACAAATTACAAGCTTTATTGGCATCAGGGTCTATCTCCTGTGCTTTGCGGTATACTACCTCTGCAGCAGGGTAGTTCTTTTGTTGCATGTAAACCCATCCTAAATTACCCTGCATTAAAATGCCTATTTTCAGATCTCAAAATTATAGCTGCAATAACCTACATTTACTAGGTAGGGGATCAACAGGTGGAAACTATTGGCATGTTGGAACATATTCCTTTCCCTGACAGTAAAAGCTATACTAAATGTGTAAACAACAAAGTGCATATATTGGAAATTATGAGATCAACTCAAATAAAGCGAGTATCCATCAATTGAAATCAACACAAAATTGTGTACAAATTAAATCACATAATCTGTTTTTTGTGCTAACAAATGCACGAGTATCTTTTTATACTAACTTTTTTTTTTTTTTTTTAAACTTTTTATACTAACTTAAAATTCTGTAAATGGTAAATCACATAATAGATAATACATTTATTGTGCTTTTGACAAGTAATGCTGGTCCCATCTTAAGGAAAATTATTTTCTTATATAATTTTAATGGCACAAAAGAAAAAATAGATAAGTAATATTATAGTATTCAACTGAATCATCAACTATATCATGTCTAGTTCCACTGCGTATTTCCCTGATGTAACAATGATGGGCACAAAATATGGCTGCAGGTTAGGAACCTAAAATATACTGATATAGGTTAAAATGTTGTATAGATGCTAAATTCCTTCACTAATATTCTGACCCCCTTCCCCGCTTTCAATTCTGTCTCTGTTTTCTCCTGCGCTTGTAATTAATAAACATCCATTACTGTCCGACTACAGAAGCTACAGTTTTAGATCTCATTTATTTGAAAATTTTAAAAAGAAAAAAATTGTAGCAGTTTTGCGAGAAAATATAATTACCAGTATTCTGGATGTCTCTTGCTTGATTGTCACCTGGAATTTGCGTCCATGGGAACGAGCCGTCTTAGTAGGTTTTCCATTGAAAGCTTCTCCTTGGTAAATCATCTGAAGTTTCTGCTTTAGCATTTCAATCTGCTCTTCTAATTTCCCACATTTCTGCAAAATCAATTTCTTTTTTCAGACAATCCATCAAAGAAGAATATCGTGGCAATTAATATGCTCGGCTGCTAGCTTGAGAAAACTTGTACAATAATCTAATCATACAGAGTCACAGAAATAATCAAATAGATTATGGCATAAACACAATATTTATTCACCTAGCTAATCAGGACAAAAGTCATAACGTTCCCAAACACGATGCTTTACATTGTGTGTGCCCCATTCTTGTTAATCTTGCACCTCTAACCGTCAAATATCTACATTCTACTTATAAACTGGGAAAACCAAACCAAAGCATAACAGTTACTATTTAAGGGAATACCTTGTACAAGTCGATCAGTACATTGTCTAAGGATTCCTGCGCTTGTTTTGAACAGAGGTTCCTAAAAGATTTAATAGCTTCGATAGCTTCTTCCGCCCTATCTTGTTGTTTCATAATCAGTGCCATGTCCTTGAGCGCACTATCTACTCTATCGCCACAATTTATGGCCTTCCAGAACATTACAATTGCACCCTCCTGGTCTTTTTCTACCAACTATAGTGCAACAGAGGCATATGGATGTCAGATTCAACTAAATTGACTTATCAGAGAAAATATATAGTATATATTAAAGAAGCCACCACAAACTTATGATCGATATTTACACATATATATACATAATACTCTCATCTTTATTTAAATCAGTTAAGTTATGCATCTTCTACACAATTATATGGACCCGAAAATAACATACATTGTGTTATTTATGCAAATATATCAGTCAGAACTGTAATATGAAGGTAAACAGTTAATTTATCGATGGATCATCTCTTCAACTCATATTCTCATATAAAAAGTAAAGGTCTAACATACCGTAAGTGCAAATTTACTTAAAACACTCTTTACGTGTTCTTAATCGCGTATTAATAGTAAATTTCGACTGTATTGTTTTCATCAACATGAAGATGACATAGTCCTCATTAAGTCATTATAGTAGTATTAATTAACACTAATAATTAATATTATCAGCAAAATAGCATCCTCATAAATTTTGAAAAGTCAAAGGGCAATGGTGTGAAAAGGAAAGCCTTCAATCTAATACTTCCTCCGTCCCAGTTTACATGCCTTTTAAAAAAATACGCATATTAAGATAAAGGTTGGTTGGATATTGAAAAATGATAATAGAGTTAAGTTTTAAAGAAGTGATGCATTGAAAATACAAATATAGGGGTAATTTTGGAAAATTAGACTTAAATTTGTATAGAAAGAAGAGATATTTGTATGAAAAAAGAGGGGACATGTAATTTGAAACAAATTTTTTTTGTAAAAGGGATATGTATTTTAGGACGGAGGGAATACTACTATTTTTTTTTCTATTATCCGAAAATAGCAATGCAAATCAAAATTAAGATCAACCCATGAGTCTTATTACTTACTCCCTCCGTCCCAAAAATATATGTCCCTTTTGAAAAACAAATTTGTCCCAAATTACTTGTTCCTTTTCTTTTTTCAATGCAAATTTAAGGGTAATTTTACAAAACTATCCCTATATTTATTGTATTTAAAATTTGACTTTTTCAAACTTAACTCTATTCTCATTTTCAATGTATTAAATAAGGGTATTAATAAGGGTATTAGTTGGAAAATTTTATCGAGCTAACCTTTATCTTAACATGTGTGCTTTTTAGAAAAGGGACATGTGTGCTTTTTAGAAAAGGAACATGTAAATTGGGATGGACGAAGTATTAGCCAACAACATTTTCTTAATCAAGAATCTTGAATGAAAAAAGAGAGTAAAGTTCACAACACACTTTAAAATAAGAAACTAAACATTATTACTATGCATGTAGTCAGACAAACATGAGACATAGGACTAGTAAAAGATGTGTGTATGTACCTGAAGATGCTTGGCTCTAACATAAGGACTGTCACCAGTAGGTAGTTTGTGAATAACATGATAAAGCTCATGTTCAGTTTCCTGTTTTCTTGGGAAGCTCATCTTGTTTAGTTCTCTGACAAAAACCTCTGAGATTTTACGGTCAATTGTGTAGTACTCTGTACTCGTAATAGTAGTACTGGAGAGATGGAGAGAGAGAGAGAGATTTATTTGGCAATAGAGGAGAGGGGGGCCGTGGTGATTGTGAAATTGCATTGGATCGATGAGGAAAATGAACCTGGACGCAATAGCATCCATGTTCTTACCATATTAGGTGTTCTACTTTTTATAAACATCCCAATAATAAATGCATTAATATATCAATTTTGTATTTAATACATCAATTTTACTCGAAATTTAATATGATTATATAGAAATTTGAAATGTTTTTATCATTTGAAATGTTTTTATGGTTGGAAATTAATGTGAATAAAGGGATCCATTATTATTACTTAAAAAATTAAATTATTGTTGTAAAAAGACATTGAAAAATCCAAAACCATATAAAAGAAAATTATATAAGAGTATTTAATGTTTATTGTTCGCCACGTTTCTGCGCTGCGTGTGTGAATTTTTGCCTTTTATTTTCCTCTCCTTGCCTTGTTAGAGCATCTCCAACCATGTTGAGCCCTTAGCTAAAAATAATTAAAACATACTATAAATAAAAATTATAGAAATAATGTAAAAAAAAATCAACTCCAATGGATCGTTTCCCTTATCTATATTTTTAGCCAATGTCTATATTTTTTGCCATATTGGCTATATTTGTCGAACCTCTAAAGACCTGTAAGAAGTTCCACATCATCTCTTACCATATTCAAATGATATATTCTATTTATAATAACTTAAAATAATAATAACATACCATTTTTAAAATATAGCCAATCAATATAGTCAATACCATCGAAGCACAATGCCTTACAGGTTCAGTAAATTTTACATAATCAATATTTTCTATCATTTTAGCCAATCACTTTAACCAACCCCAACCCCATAGGAGATGCTCTTAGTTGTTACTAGGAAATCACAATGTTAATTTTAGTACGGACTACGAGTATAAAATTACATAAAAAATTACTCCGTAGAAAAATATTATAATTCCCAAAACAGTTCCCAAATATTGAGTTATTATTACATGATTAATTATGTTTTTATAAATGAAATTTCTCATGGATTAAAATGAATCTCATAAATAAAATGATATCATATAATATTTGAAATTTTTTGATTTTTTTTTTAAATATATAGCATTACTCAAAAAATATACCAGAGTTCACTTACCAATTTCGTAAAAAGTAATGCGAGGCTGTTTGGCCATTTAAAAAAAAACCTATATTGCAAGTACTTAATTTTTGAAATTTAAATTTAGGGAAACATTTTTTCAATCGAATTTAATTTTTTTTCTGTTGTGAAATACTGCTACTTATTCTTTTACACGCGCGAACTTTAAACTGTGTGTAAACAAGTTATACTTGTACACCTTTCTTTTTTAAGATAGCTGTTTAATTTTCAAATAAAAAATGTCAATGACATGATAAATCCCTATCAGAGCTGGCCCTGAGCATGTACGACCAGTGTTTTAAAAAGCGGTAAGCGGTTCTAAACGGTGAAAGGACCGGTCTTCTAAAGTTTAAGCGGTTAAGCGGAATTTTAAGCGGGTCATTAAGCGGATTAATAATATATACTTTTAAAATTTTAAATATAATATTACTATATGTGAATTAAAATTATATAATAATTAAGTGATAAAAATCTAAACATAAAATGTTCCTCATAAAAATGAAATATTTTATTATTTTAATATAGTTAGATTCATATTATAATAAATATTAATATATTCAAAATTAAAAAATTAGCATGTCAACATCGTTTTGACCGCTTAATCCGATTAATGACCGCTTAAACCGCTTAATAGCCGCCTAATCTGCTTAATAGGCCGCTTAATCTTTAAAAACGCTTAATCACCCGATTAGTACAAAATCGAAGCGTTTTATGGTCCGATTCGGCCTAGGCGGCCGCTTAATCCGCTTTTTAGAATAGTGTGTACGACATGTTCGATCGCACAGGTCACTCCATTTTACTAGGGCACATTTCTTTAGTTAAGTGTACATATGTATGTGTTGGGGTTTATGGGTGATAGCATAGATACAACTTAACTATATTTCCCTGTACTTAGTTTTTACTAAGTTAAACATACTGTCACAGCCAGAGTATGTCTTCGTATTCGAATAATTGCTGTCATGTAATAAATGTATGATTTGGGAGAAGTTCATATGTTTGTTCAAGCCTCAAGGAATGCATCCAGAAGACAGCAATAATAAAAGTTACTGTCATGTCCCTGACAATAATGTTACTAGAAGACAAATGTTGCAAAGTCACGACAAAGCTACATTTGACAGCAACATTGGTCGAAGCAAGAGACAGTAACATTCTCACACTTGACAGCAAGTCTGGAGCTCCGACAGCAACATTGGCGGGAGCTAGTACTGTCAACATCTGAATATTCCTTTGACTGCAGACTCTGCGGTTAAGGTTACTGTCACCTTGAATTATTTGAATTGGGTATTTTCTCAGTCAAAGCCCGTGACAGGTTACATGTTCAAGAAACAGATTTGCTGCAACACAGTAAGGAGTGAACACGGGTCGGGTTGGGCGGGTTTTAGTCAAAAAATAACCCAACCCAATTAGTTCGGGTTTTTAAAAACTCAACCCATTAATAAAAAAAAAATTATGTAACCCAACCCCCACCCAACCCAATTAGTTCGGGTTGGTTTGGGTTGGTTCGGGTTAAACCCTCTTCTTCAAGCCACAAAACTATAAACAAGTCGAACATATATTATTCTAACTATAAACAAGTAGAATGTAAGAACCTTTGACATAGTCTGACATTTTGGTTTGGCAATTGTTAAGCTGATCAACTCTTGTGATCGTAAGAACTTAAGAGCATAAAAATGCCACCAGTGAAATTTACAAAAAAAATCAAATATGTTGAATTTTAGTACCCAAAAGGTTTTGCATTTTGACAGGCATAGCAATTACTTTTATACACTATAAGTATCATATATAATAGAATATACAGTACACACAACTTATATGCACAAGAGTGGTTGATTTAACAATGTACCTTATTGCCAACAGGCCTAGCACCATCCGATCCAACGAGAGACTCGACTAATGTTATATGTCTACTGGACTGGACTACTAGATTGGGCTCATGGGGTGGATTAAATGGGCCTTGCATCTAAACGGGTTGGGTTGGGTTGGGTCAGGGTTAAATTATATTAAACCCTAACCCAACCCAACTTATTCGGTTTTTTCAAAATTTAACCCATTTAACCCTCGATTTTGGACGGTCCGGTTTATTCGGCCGAAATAATAATTGGGTTGGGTTGGTTTGGGCGGGTTGGGCGGGTTATGTTCACCCCTACAACACATTATCGTTTGTAGCAGACCTGCAAGACTACGACAGAAGCTTAAGAGATTCACAAGACAAGGCTGGTCAATTCGAGGAGCATGTGATATCCACATCTACTAGAATTGTATTAGTTAGAAATAGAAAGAATCTAGGTTGCTTTACTTATAAGGTTTATCCTGTCTGTATAACAATTAGGGAAAGTCACATGGGTGTGAAAATTGTAATGAGCTGCCACTTGAAAACGACAACAGCTCAACACCCCATGCGATAGGGACAACAGAGTATCTTAGTCTACTTAGATACATCTTAGATTCTTTTCTATTCATGTACGCACACGAAGCAATCTGTATCTCTTGAGATATCGAAGCTGGAGAAACTCTCTCCAGGTTGTAGCAACACTTCACACAAAATAAATAAAACATTTATTTTGTGAGAAATCTTGTTTCACTTATTGCTTGCATACATCTACTGATAATCTATAATCTTTATTTTCGTTGTTGATTTAATGATTCGATTTTATCAGTATTGCATTCAACCCCCCCCTTCTGCAATACTCCGGGACCAACAACTGGTATCAGAGCGTACAGATTGATACACAAATCTGAAGATCATGACGAGTATTCAGAAGTCAAGTGGAATCAAGATTCCAGTCTTTGATAAAGAGAACTACAATTTCTGGAAAAGAAAAATCTTGTTATTTATCAAAGCTGCCCATCCACTGTATTTGGGAATTCTTGAGAACGGCCCCTTCATACCTCAGAAAGAAGTAGTTGTTGCTACTGAGAATGGTGAAACCATTCCAGCCCATTGGGTTTCAAAGAAGCCTTCTGAGTACATAGAGTCCGAAAAGGAGAAAGTAGTCTTGGATGACTATTTACAACTCATCTTGCTCGACTCACTTACATTAGACAAAGCCATGTGTGGTAATGTCATGGGATGCAAATCTGCAAAAGAAATGTGGAGCAAGATAGAGCTGCTGTGTAAAGGAAGTGAAGAAGTTCGCGAGAACCAAAGACAAATTCTTGTATCACAATATGAAGCCTTCATGGCGAAACCAGGCGAAGAACTTACACACATATTTGAAAGGTTCAGTAAGCTGATAGCTGAGTTGCAAATTCATGGAAAGTTCTATGATAGAAAGGAGATTAATATCAAATTTCTGCTCACTCTCCCTGAGCACCTTGAGCACAAAGTTACAGCCATAAGAGAGGGAAGAAACTTGAGTGATGTCTCTCTTGTAACTTTCTATGGTGTGCTCAAATCATACGAACTCGAGCTTTTTCAAAAGAGAGCTATTCAAACTGGAACCAAAGGAAAGTTAGCAAACATGTCAGGAGTCGTCATAGCTCATGAGCCACAAGTAGCTTGTCCAAGTGAACCATCACAAAGTTCACAACCAACACAGATGCCATCTTTGAAGATTGAAGAAGTGTTGGATGACGAGGAGAAGGTGGTTCTACAGCTGAAAGATGTTGAAGATGAAGACTTCTACACAGTAGAAGAGATTGAAAGCATGGATAATCCAACCATGGCTTATATGGCTAAGAGATTCAAGAATATCAAGTTCAGAAGGGACAAGTCATACAAGCCACAGGGTCAATCATCTAAATTCAATAAGGGAAGTTTTTCAAAGCCCACTGGTGGAGCCACAAGAGGAGGATACAAGACAGGGTTGGTGGATAGGTCGAAGTTCAGATGTTACAACTGCAGTGAGCTAGGTCATTTTGCTACTGAGTGTAGAAGACCAAGACAGAATCAAGGAAAGGGATCTGGAAATCAGTTTAAGAGAAATCAAGGGAAAGCCTATGTGGCTGAAGGAAAATGCTGGGATGATTCTGAAGATGAAGTAGAAGAAGAGTTTGTAAACTTAGCCATCATGGCTAAATCTGATGAAGAAGCTTCAAGTTCATCAAATCAGGTACCATCTCTAGTCTTACTTGATATGTCTAAAACTGAGTATAAGCATACCATTGAAGATTTAAGTGCTGAGATGTTTAACATTCATGTTAGTTTATCTGCTGCTCATGAAGAAATTGCTAAGTTAACTAAACAGAATGAAACTCTCAAATCTGAAAATGAAATGTTGTTGCTAAGAACCAGTCCCCTATATTCATTAGCTCAAGAGAATGCTAGATTGAAGAATGATATTATCTGTGCTAAGGAAATAGAAGATTTTTTCAGGAGTCAAATTGCAGAAAACGAGTTTAAACTCAAAGCTTTTAGAAACTCTTCTAGGTTAGTCCAGGAATATCATGATAATCACATTGAGAATCAAAAGGTAGGTATAGGTTTCAAGTATGGTAGAAGGCATGGAAAGGTACTGTCAAGGGTGGCTCGACAGCAACTTCAGAACATACTATCAAAGCAAATGCCTACAAGCCTAAGAATAGGAATGGTAAGTTAGGGATTCATAAGAAGAATGGATATAGTCATGTTAAGGATGCCCCTAGGAAGTTTTGCAATAATTGTGGATCATCTCATCATTTAACATTTGTTTGTAAGAAACTCAAACAGGATAAGGTTAATGCGTCCAATGTTAGTGGTAACTTACATAGAACCCCCATTATGCAAAGAAGTATGGATGTCTGTAATAACATTGACTGTATGCCATGCAAAATTGTTGTTATGAGTACTTGCTTCAATCTGCCTATTCTGTCTACTGAAAGATGCTCCTATTTAGAAACTGCTGAGACTTCTGTGCCTGCCTATGTTAGTAAAAAGGCAGCTTCCACCAAGAGAAAGACTAAGTCTAACTCTAGAACCAAGTGGACAGTAAAAGAAGTCAGACAGGAGGATTCTAGTGTCGATTTAAATGTGAAACAGAATGATATGAACAATGATTCTGTAACTGCAGGACCCAACAGAGTTTGGGTACCAGATGCAAATTAAAATCATATGTTTTGCAGGGCAAGAAACAGAAGCAGGTCATGTGGATCATCGACAGTGGATGCTCCAGGCACATGACTGGTGATATAGCCCTGCTATCACATTTTGTAGAGAAAGCCGGCCCAATCATAACTTTTGGAGACAACAGCAAAGGTTACACTGTGGGATATGGCTGTTTGGAAATTGGAAATGTTATCATTGAAGATATTGCTCTTGTTGATGGATTGAAGCACAACCTACTCAGTGTCAGCCAGTTCAGTGACAGGGGATTCAAGGTTGATTTTGATATGATGGTTTGTGATATCTATCACAAGAAAGATCGAAGCCTCTCTTTGAAAGGAGTCAAGAAAGGAAGCTTGTTTGTTGCAGATTTAAATTCTGTCAATAAAGACAAGGCTTGCTGTTTTTACAGTAAAGCATTAGTTGGTGAAAGCATGCTTTGGCACAGGAAGCTCTCACATCTCAATTTCAAGAATATGAATATTCTGATGAAGAAGGATTTAGTAAGAGGAGTACCTCAACAGGAATTCTGTCAAGAAGGACTATGTGAGGACTGTCAAATGGGCAAATTGAAAAGATCTGTGCACAAATCAAAACAAGTGAATACCAACACTGAGCCACTCAAATTAATTCACATGGATTTGTTTGGTCTAGTAAATGTTCAATCTCTTGCAAGGAAGAGATATGTCCTGGTAATGGTGGATGACTACTCAAGGTACACTTGGGTGAAATTTTTAGAGACAAATGACGAAGCTGCTCAAGAAATCATTATTCACATAAGAGTTCTTGAAAGAACCCCAAATGCTCAAGTTCAATATCTGAGAAGTGACAATGGTACTGAGTTCAGAAATTCCACACTAGGAAACTTCTGCAAAGAAGAGGGCATTGTCCAACAATTCTCCACTACCAGGACACCACAACAAAATTGAGTTGTAGAAAGGAAGAACAGAACTCTCATCGAAGCTGCGAGAACTATGTTGAATGATTCTAAATTACCAACATACTTCTGGGCAGAAGCCATTAATACGGCTTGTTACACACAGAATAGAACCCTGATCAACAAGACTCATGGAAACACTCCTTACTATCTGTTAACAGGAAAGAAACCTACTGTCAAGTACTTTCATGTATTTGGAAGTAAGTGTTTCATGATGATTGACAACCATGAAAGAAAAGGAAAGTTCGATGCTAAAGCTTACGAAGGCATTTTCATGGGATATGGTTTGGAGAGGACTACCTACAGAGTCTATATCATTGATCACAAAGTCATTGAAGAAAGTGTGAATGTCACATTTGATGAAACCAAATTCCCAGGACTGCAAGAGGATGGTCAAATTGAGCCTCTTAGATTTGAAAATCAAGGGTATTTGGAAGAAGAAGTGTTAGGAATAATTCATAAGTTGTGATGTTAAGAATAGAATTTACGCATTATACTTCTTGTAATCCAGATCTTATAAAGGATTTAGCACTATATATAGGATTTATGTGTAAGACAGTTATCTGTACAGTTTAGTCAGGAATGAACAGTGTATCGGAGACTATATATCAGGAACAAAGAGCAAATCCTGATGACGGTCTAATACTGATGATGATCAGATACTGATGCAAGATGAAATCCTGATATCAGTCGTGTTACTGATGATGTCATTATGGATGCTACAGAAACTGGCAAGTGCTATAAAACAGGATCTTTGTTTGAAGAACAAGCAAGAAGATATTATGAAGGAAAGAGTTTTCTATTGATGGAAACTATCGACTAGAAGGCAGAACATTGTCATGTATAGATTATATCTTTATGTTATTAGTTGATAGGTAGCATTATAAATACTCTCTCTATATCATTGTAAAAAGGTCGTGTCGTAGTCGAACAAACGTATGTTGTGAGTTCGTGTGCGTAGCTCTGTATAAGGTTTGTATTCGAGAGTTCGAAACAAACAGAGAGAGAGTTTTATTTTGTCAGCAGCTACTAAAGGTATTGTACACCTTTGGTAGAGTTTGTATTTGATCTTATTAATACAAACAGAGTTTGATTCATTCGTTTATTCTTGTTCATATAATCAAGCAAAAATCAGACACGATTATATAACTTGTATTCAACCCCCCCTTCTACAAGTTATTCGAGTTAACAATTGGTATCAGAGCGGGTTGATTTCGAATAATCATAAAGATCTGCAATCATGTCTGGTTACAAGGATGGGAATACTAAGATTCCTATGCTCAAGAGAAACGAATATACTCTATGGGAAGTAAAGATGTTGCATCATCTGGAAGCAACAGATCCTGATTATCTTGACAGAATCAGAGATGGACCTTTTGTTCCAACAAAGGTCGTTGGACAAGCAACTGTTGATGGTGTGGTTGTTCCAGAACATACAATAGAGAAGCCAAAATCTGAATGGTCAGATAAAGACAAGGAGAATGTTCTTAAAGATGCTAAAGTGAGAAACATATTATTCAACAGTCTTGATTCTGTTCTCAATAACTATGTTCTCTCTTGTAAAACTGCTAAGGATATATGGGACAATCTTAAGGTTCACTGTGAAGGAACTAAGCCTGTCAGGAAGAATATGAGGACCTTACTTATACAACAGTATGAGTACTTTGAATCCAAGTCTGGTGAGTCACTTACTGATACCTTTGATAGGTTTACAAAACTCATCAATGAGATGGCCATGCATGGTAAATATTATGACTTGGAGGATATAAATACAAAGTTCATGAAAGCTTTGCCTGATTTCTACAATGAGAAGATATCTGCGATTGAGGAAGCTAATGATCTGGATGAGATTTCATTAGAGACAGTATATGGAAAATTGAGAGCTTATTAACTTGACAAGCAGCAGGAGTGAAGGAAAGATGAAGACTATTGCACTTACTGCTCAATCTGAAGTAAAGAAGCTTCCTGAAGAACAGCATGAAGAGATTGCTGTAAAGAATTCAAGGAAGAAGAAAAGCAAAGAAAGTTCTGAGTCAGAGACTACTGATATGGACTCTGACAACAATGATTCTGAATCTGAGATGCAGGAACTCTTTGCTATGTTTGCTAAAGCTTTCAAGAAAGGAAGATTCAACAGGAGAAGATTTAGCAAAGGACCTTTTCAAAAGAAGGAGGAGAAGAAGAGTGACAAAGGCAAAAGTACAATTGTCAAGCTTGATAAGGCCAAGATCAAGTGCTTTAACTGCAGCGAGCTTGGACACTTTGCTAGTGAGTGTAAGAAGCCTAGGAATTCAGGAAAGGGTAATGCACTTATGGTCACACAGAAGGATTGGGCTGATTCCAGTGATTCTGAAGATGAATTGGATTATGACAACATTGCATTGATGGCAAATGGTTCAGACAAACCTGGATCTCCAAAGAAAACTTCTCCATCCTCTGTTAAGGTATCACTTCACTCTCTTGATTCATTTGATAGCTTAAATTCTGATGAAATTAGATTTATCCATGCTGAGTTTAAGAATCTTATGACTAATTTTAGAATTCTTACTTGTGAAAGAGATGAACTTAAGGTTAAGAATGATAAATTAGTTGATAGAAATAATTTTCTTGAATCTGAATTAATTCAAATGGAAGAATACAAGTTAATTTCTGATAAAGCTAAGCATGATTATAGTGTTATTCTTGAGGCTTATGACTATATCAGAAAAGAACTAGAAGAAGAGAGAGATGTGATTAAGACCATTAACAATTCCAGTAAAAAGACTATAGAAATCTTTGAAAGTGGAATTCGTGGTAAGGTTAATGGTTTAGGTTTTGATAAGGCTAGACAAGAAGAAAAAGTAGCTATTGTCAATGATGATAGTAAAATAGAAGCTAACACATCTAAATCTGAAGGTAAGAAAATTGTTTCTGAACCTAATCATGTTAAATTTGTTGATTCAAAAGGTACCCCTGTTGTACACAAAAGGATTAACAATAGTAATTCAGATGAGAAAGTGTTAGAGAAACCTAAGAATGTAAACATAGGGTTTCTGTCTAAGTCTCAGTTGAAACAGAGATTAGATGGTCTTTCAGAGTCTAGCAAGATCAAAAGAAATAGGAATGGAAAAGAAGGTATTAACAAAGAGAATAATTACAAGAATGTACCTGATGCACCTAGGAAAAAATGCTATAAGTGTGGAAATCATAATCATTTGGCCCTAGACTGCAATCAAAAACCTTCTTGGAAAACTGAGTCCAGATTCCCCAAGACTAAGAAAATTCAATACCAACCACAAAAAACTTGTTATCATTGTGGTAGTTTACTTCATTCCATTTACATGTGTAGAGAATATCATGAACTGTATTATGACTATTATTCCTTGAAATCTGAAACTCCTAGTCACAAACAGTTTGTGAAATCAGAGTCTAAGGTTGACTCTGTAACAGGTAAAATAAAAGCAAAATCTTCAAAGCCTGTCGTTTCTAAATCTAGTAAGAAATGATCCAATCAAAGTTGGGTCCTAAAAAATTCTAACTAGTTACTTTTTGTTTGCAGGGCACAGGAAAGAAGCATTCAATTATCTTGGACAGTGGATGCTCTAGACATATGACTGGAAAGAAGTCCCTGCTTACAAAGTTTAAGAGGAAAGCTGGCCCAGTAATATCTTTTGGAGATGGCAACAAAGGAGAAACTCTGGGATATGGCTCAATTGTTTTGGGGAATGTCATCATAGAAAATGTAGCACTGGTTGAAGGCTTGAAACATACTCTTTTAAGCATAAGTCAACTGGGTGATAAAGGTTACAAATCAATCTTTGACAAAGAAGGATGCAAAATCTTGAATATGCAGAATGGAGACATTGTTCTAACTGGTCAAAGACATGGTAACATATATGACGCCATCTTAAGTGATACATCTAAAGGAATTATTAGATGTCCCTACAGCAAAGCAACAAGTGATGAAAGCTGGAATTGGCACAAGAAGCTCTCACATCTTAACTTCAAGAAGCTTAATCAACTTGTTAAGCATAATATGGTGAGAGGCCTACCTCAGGCAAATTTTGTTCAAGATGGACTTTGTGATGCATGTCAGCTTGGAAAGCAAAGAAGAACCACTTTCAAGAGCAAGACTGAAAATTCAATTACTGAACCATTTCACATGCTACATCTTGATCTGTTTGGTCCAGTAAACATTATGTCTATCAGCAAGAAAAGATATGCTCTAGTTATAGTGGATGATTTCACAAGGTTCACATGGGTGTTCTTTCTACACAAGAAGGATGAAGCTCCTCAGCAAATCATTGAACTTATCAAGAATATTCATAGTAACTCTGAGTATAAAGTCAAAGTACTTAGAAGTGACAATGGTACAGAATTCAAGAATTCTACAATGGAGGGGTTTTGTGCAGACAAAGGAATCACTCAACAGTTTTCTGCACCTGGTACACCTCAACAGAATGGTGTAGTGGAAAGAAAGAACAGGACTCTCATAGAGGCAGCAAGAACCATGCTTGCAGATGCAAAACTTCCAACCTACTTTTGGGCAGAAGCTATTAACACTGCATGTTTCACTCAAAATTGTACCTTGGTAAATAGTCATGGAAAAACTCCCTATGAGATGATCAAAGGAAAGAAACCAGGTGTGAAATACTTTCACATCTTTGGATGCAAATGCTATGTCCTAAAAGTTCATCCAGAACAACTTGGAAATTTGAAGCCAAATCGGATGAAGCAATTTTTCTAGGATATTTAGTATCTAAGGCCTTCAAAGTTTATAATCTCAGAACTCACATTGTTATGGAATCAATTCATGTTGCATTTGATGATAAGAAATTTGGAATTTTGCAAACTGATGAAAGCCATGACAAATTGGAATTTGAAAATCTGAAGAATTCTGAGATACTCTCCAGTGATGATGAAGGTTCTCCAGAAGGAATTTCTATTGCTTCTCAAAGGAATGCTACTGTTGAGGGGGAGCAAATAAATCAAAGAGAACACAGTGATCATCAGGAGCAGACTAGCCTTTTAGAGTCTACTCCATCAGGAATTGACGTTTCAGAGTCTACTCCATCAGGAACTAATCTTTCAGAGTCTACTGAGGAAAGATCAGTAACTAGCAGCAATATGGAATCTACTGATTCTATTGATCAAAGGAGAGTTTTTGAAGGTAGAGAGAATTCTTCTACAAGATATACCACTAACTTATGGGGAGAGACTAGCAGAGTAAATCTACCACCTGTTAGAAAATGGACAAAAGATCATACTGAAGATTTGATAATTGGTGATCCAAATAGTGGTGTTCGAATTAGAAGATCAATTCAAAATGAATGCTTGTATAGTTGCTTTCTCTCAAAGAATGAACCTAAGAAGGTTGAAGAAGCCTTACAGGATCCTGATTGGGTAATTGCAATGCAGGAGGAGTTAAATGAGTTTGAGAGAAACAAAGTCTGAAAACTGGTACCAAGACCTAAAGATAGATCTATTGTTGGTGCAAGATGGGTTTTCAGAAACAAGCTAGATGAATCTGGTATGATTGTAAGAAACAAAGCTAGACTGGTGGCCAAGGGTTATTCTCAGGAAGAAGGCATTGATTATGATGAGACCTTTGCACCTGTAGCAAGATTAGAAGCAATCAGAATGTTTCTTGCATTTGTAGCTCATTCAAAATTCAAGGTATACCAGATGGATGTAAAGAGTACTTTTCTAAATGGCAAACTTGATGAGGAAGTGTATGTGGAACAGCCACCTGGATTTGTTAATCCAAAGTTTCCAAATCATGTCTACAAACTTGACAAGGCACTCTATGGACTAAAGCAGGCACCAAGAGCATGGTATGAGACTTTGTCTAAATTTCTTCTTGAAAATGGCTTCACAAGAGGTACAATTGACAAAACTCTATTCTTTAGAAAGATAAAAGGTGAATTGCTTTTAGTTCAAGTTTATGTTGATGATATTATTTTGGTTCTACTAATGAAAAGTTGTGTGCTAAGTTTAGCAAGCTTATGCAGTCTAAGTATCAGATGAGCATGATGGGTGAATTAAATTATTTCTTAGGCTTGCAGGTCAAACAGACTGAGACTGGTATTTTCATTAATCAGTCAAAGTATATCAAAGATCTTTTAAGAAGGTTTGGCTTTCAAGACTGTGCAGTTGCCAAAACACCCATGGCAACAGCCACTAAACTAGACTCTGATCCTAAAGGGAAGAGTGTGGATAATACTAGTTATAGAGGCATGATAGGCTCATTGTTATATCTAACTGCAAGTAGGCCAGATATAATGTTTTCTACCTGTTTATGTGCTAGATTCCAAAGTGATCCTAAGGAATCTCATTTAATTGCTGTGAAGAGAATTTTTAGATATCTCAAAGGAACTCCAAATCTTGGTTTGTGGTACCCTAGAGAATCTGATTTCTTTCTAATTGGCTATTCAGACTCTGATTATGCAGGGTGTAAGATAGACAGGAAAAGCACTACAGGTACAAGTCAATTTTTGGGAAATAGATTGATTTCTTGGGCAAGCAAGAAGCAACAATCTGTTTCAACCTCAACTGCAGAAGCTGAGTACATAGCAGCAGGCAGTTGTTGTGCACAGCTCCTTTGGATAAGAAATCAGTTGATGGATTATGGTATGACACTTAGTAATATTCCTATGTTTTGTGATAATACTAGTACTATTAAAATTGCAGAAAATCCAGTTCAACATTCAAGGACTAAGCACATTGATGTCAGGTATCATTTTATTAGAGAACATATTGAGAATGGTACTGTGGAACTTCATTTTGTTCCTACTGACAAACAGCTTGCAGATATTCTAACTAAGCCACTTGATGAGACTACATTCAGTAGATTAGTAAGTGAGTTAGGAATGTTAAATTTTTAGATCTTTAACATCTGCAAAAGTAGCAAGGTATGTTGTTCTTAGCTTATAGACTTGATATTCTTGTCAGGAACTATATTTGATTGTTAAATGCTTTAGCTATAACACTTTGCCTTGATAAATTTCAGTATGATAGACTTGTTAATAATCATTAGGATTAGATTTGTTATCAGGATGCTGACGTCATCAGTATTGTGTCAGTATCAGGATTATGAAAATTGTTTCAGATCCTGACGTTTACTTTGTGTAGTAATCTAATTCTATGATGTGTTAAGTCTATGCCAGCATGTTTTGATATTTGCATACTGATAATTTATACATCATTCAATATTCAAAAGACAAGTAGATAACAAGTAATTGTATTTTCATTAATTGAAAGCACTACATATATGGAAATGAAATACAACATCTTTTTGTCTAATTTCTACTGATAATTCTATACTTGTCTATTGATATGAATTCTGAGGTACAGGACAAGGAGCATCTCAAGAAATCCATCAGGGGATTGAATAGCCTCGTCTACTCTTGGATTCCTTGTCTGGGCGACTTGAATGAGAGCAGCTAACTTAAATGAATAGCATCTCCATCAAGATCAACCTCAGACTCTCGGCCAAATTCTTCATCCTCAAGTTTTGAGGAGGTTAGGGGAAGATTGTGTTGTGCCCAAAATCTCCATGGGCTAGATTTAGGCCCATTAAGCTATAGGGTTCGATCCATACAAGCCAGAAGATAGATCCCTTACGAGTTGTGAAGGTCAGATAGAAGAAATGACTAAGGAAGTACGAGTATCAGGAGGTTCCCAATGGTCAGGAAGCTGAGCTGAGCACTTGAAGACCAAGTTCCTCCCAGCCGAGGAGTTCGAATTAGCATAACAACAGCCATAGAGATGATAAAAGCATATGAAGAGTTATCCAGTCTAACTAGTTTGTTATTTGTGCAGGTACTGACACCCAAAGGAAGGTCCCTAAACGATATGTCCCGAAACAAGGAGGTCCCTGAGAAACAGGCTCCTGAAATGTAGGTTCCTGAGAACCAGGTTCCTACGAGTTGCCAACAGAAAGTTCTAGAAGTCATTTAGAACAGATAAACGAATTGGTATCTGAGTATAATTCTAGGGCGCAGATGATCCTAGAATAACTCTAACCAATGAGAGAATCATAAGTGGGGTACGAACTCGAGTTCTACTCCACTTAGCCAAACTAGTTCGTGAAAGGCTCTAAAGGAACCTGAGTCCAACACGAACTAGATGACCGAATGCAGCTATTCCAGTAAGAGACAGAATCATATTAGAACTACGTGAGCTTGATCCCTATAAATACAAGGGTACGTAGGCACCTCAGGGTACGACACATTAAGTTCTCTAATTTTCTCTAAAGGCACCTGAGATTATTGGAGATACCCTCGAGCTCAGCTCAACCCCCACAAACACAACCCAAACCTTTTTTCATAGAACAGTTGATCGCTAGCCTATACAACTACCCGTAGACCTCACATAAGTTGATTACGAAATCCACTCATCAACATTGGCGCTAGAAGGAGGGGAGTTAATATCTTAAGAGTGGAAAAGATGTCAGGCAACACGGATAGCGAAGCAACCGGTTCTGAACGACAGATTCATGAGGGGAACACATCTCCTCCTAGAGCACCGAAGGTTACTAAAGCAGCCATGATGGAAATCTTAAAGACTGTGGGAGAACGTTTGTCGACTTTGGAGCAGGCTTCAAGCAAAAAGAAGAAAAAGAAGGCAAAGAAAAGCAAGAAGTCGAAGGTTACTCCGAAGCAGTTGAATTTTGAAGAATCTGAGAATGGAGAGGAGGTTCCAGACGATGGTGGAGAATCGAAGCAAGATAATGGTGAGGAAGATATGGAGAACCCTGAGAAGAGTAAAACTGGTAGCAAGGGCCATACAGGGTCCAAGGAAAAGAAGAAAACCAAGACTGGAGGTTCCTCAAAGAAAAAGAAGAAAGATAAAGACCCGTCTATCGAGGTAATCGAACAAGAAAGCACGGATTCAGATGAGGATACTGAAGAATCAAGCGCTGCAGAGTCGCAAGAGGAAGAAGGAACGAGTAAGAAGACAAAGGCGGAAGCTACTGGGGAAGTGACAGCAGAGGATGTCAAGAAAATTTTGGCTCAACTCAAGGACGAGAAGAATCTTGCTGTAAACCCTATAACAGCTTCACCTTTCACCAAGAAGGTTCGAAAGTCGGCTCTGCCTAGGTCTTACAGGCCTTCGAATGAATTGAAATTCGATGGGACTACTGATCCCATTGAATATCTTAGTCGTTTTGACACAGAGATGGATGTTTATCAAGTGAAGGAAGCCACCAGGTGCAGGTTACTGGCTGCAACTCTACAGGGCGGAGCCCATCAATGGTTCAAAAGGTTACCTGCAGATTCGATTGGTTCCTGGGCAAGTATGGGGAAGCTCTTTGTCACTCAATTTAGAGCATCTGTTGCATTCGCACCACCAACCAATACCTTAGCCAATATCAAGCAAAGACCTGGTGAGACATTAACAGAATATTTCATGAGGTTTAATGCGGAGGTTCCTAAAGTTAGGAAAGCATCTGAGGAAACAATAAAGAACTTCTTAATTGCTGGAGTCAAAGGAGGCTCGGATTTTTGGAAAGCACTGCAAGGAAAAGAACCAGAGACATTGGCCGATTTTTATGCCCAGGCAGAACCCTTTCGTCTGGTGGAGGAGTCTCTAGCTGAGTTAAGGAAGGATCCAGATTTTGTAAGGCAAAGTGGAAGCAAGAGGTCGAGACAAAGGAGCCCCAATGGTCGTGACAATAAGAAGGTGGTTAGTCGCACATCCCAGGTGAAGCCTGAAGCTGTGAATCCTACTAAACCTGTCATGAGTCAGGTACCGCCACCAGCTTCCTATAACAACAATAAACATGAGAGACCTGTCTATGAAACTTTCACCCCTTTGGTAGCTCCGATTGATCATATTTACGCAGTGAATGAGAAGTCCTCATGGTTTAAGAAGCCTTTCAGAACCGGTCCCCCAGGGAATAAGAATGAACGCCCCTACTGTGACTTCCATGATAATAATGGGCATATGATAGAGTATATTTTTATATATATTTTAGACGATTTTATTCTCATATTTATTGTGTTTTGCATTGATTTGGATATTTATTTAATAGATTTTATTGTTTTATTGTAGGAAATAAAGAATTCATGACTTGGAAGGATTTGGAGCAAAAAGAGCTATTTTGGAGATAAAATAGGAGAAAATTCGTATTATTGGGCTACACGAGCTGTCTAACACTGTTTTGGCCATATCTTGAGTTCTAGAAGTCCGTTTGAGGCCCGTAAGCTGTCCACGCGAAGCTTGTGGAATTATCTTTAATTCAGAGGTGGTCCAATAAGCAAAATCGAACTGGAAGAGCCTAGAAACAGAGGAGAAAAAGAAGTGACGAATTTTAATTAAGGAATCCTATTCAGTTATGGAATCCTACTTGTAATTGATTTAGAGTATTAAAATACTTTTATTGGGCAAGACTTTTAGAGCCTATATAAACACATCTAGGGTATGATGTAAATGATTAGGGATGTAATATTAGATCAGAATAATATAGTTTAGATTAGTATTATTATTAGTTGGAGATGTAGAGAAACACCATGACTCTTCTTTTGGGTGACAACATTGAAGTTTGAAGGTTTTGTTCTCTTAATCTTTTCTTTGTTCTTATTAGTTTAATTATGTTTTCTTGTTTTACTAGTTGTTTTACTTGTTTACTTATTAGCGAGTAGTTATTTCTAGGGCTTAAAGGGAAGCCATGTTTGCACTAATATTGGCATGATTTTCATAGTGGTTTGATTGGTTATGGTTAATTCTGATTGATATGTTTTAATCATTAATTTGTGTAATCGGCCGATATCATGGATTAATTATATGCAAATAGGGGTATGGATCGAGAGATTTACTTACTAGAGGCACACATACGATTAGCAGAATTGAATTTGAGTGCGAAAGCATCATTGGATTTCTGAGAGAGTTAATTCTTGAAAGAGATTAACTTGACTCTAATTACCTGATTGATTGAATTACTAAAAGTGGTTAATTATGTTGAATGTTTCGAGAGTGTTAATGCTTGAAAGAGATTAACAAACTCTAGTTATAGGATCACATTGATTGCTTTAGCTTAAGAGCCAATTGTGTAAGCATGGTGGACCTGATTGCCCTAGGTTTTAAATAATTTGTTTATCATCTGTTTAATTAGTGTTAATCTAGTTTAATTAGTTAATTAATAATTCTTCAATAATCGTTTGATCCCTGAAACAATTAGCGATAACTGAAAAGGAATTAGTAGAACCTGTCTCCTTGTGGATTCGACCCGCTTGCCATTTGTACTAGCAATAGACACCGTGCGCTTGCGGTTAGGTATAATTTGACACATCAAGTTTTTGGCGCCGCTGCCGGGGAGACAGCGAGTTTCTGTTGATTTTAATTTAGTTGTTTCGATTGTTTCCATTGTCTCGTTGGAACCTTTAGTTCCAATTGAGGCAGATTTTACTACGTTTTCTTGGCTTTGTTGAGTGTCTACAGGTTTGCAATGGGTGAAGTTGATACTTTTGCACTACTCTCTTCCATGTTGGAGGCACGCACTCAAGAAATTGCCTCATTCAACCCTACAGAGCCCACTATACGTCCAATGAGTATCAATGAGATGTCACAAGTGGCCCCTAAAACTTACAACTTCTATCCAATTTGTGGTGTCCAGGGTCATTATGGTTTTGAATGCTCTTACAATGTCTATAATTCTCAAAGTGCTCAGTGCGGACAAATGAATTCTTTTGAAGAAGGATATGGGTACAATCAGTATTCAAATACTTTTGATCAAGAATGCGTGAATCAACCAGATTTCTACTACCAGGACAATGGTGCTCAAAATTTTTCATATCATAATCAGCAACAGTTTGAGCAACAATATTATCAGTCATATGAGCAGCCGCCACAGCAAGAATATCAATATCCTCCTCTACAAGAAGATCTACATGTTTCTCAACTCAGCGTAGATGTGCAAGCTGATCAGACAAATGAGATGTGGGATATCTTGAATAAACTGCTAAAGAGTTCTGAAGAACAAGCCGAGGTGATCAAAGAATTAGAAACTCAAAGTTTGGCGATTGAATCTCAAATTGCAAAGTTGGCTAACTCTTCTACTACAGGGCAGCTCGACTATTTACCATCATCATCTATCCGATCCAAAGAGGACCTGATTGCTATCAATCTCACAAGCGATCAGGAATATGATAGTTTCTCCATGTATGTTGATGATGAGGCCATTGATAAAGAGAAGGAGCATGCCATCGATGACGAGATCAATGATGTTGCTGCTACCAAGGACAATGTGACTGATGATGAGGCTACAAAGGAAAGCAATACAGAGATGGTTGTTGTTTCTCTTCCACAACCTATGCCTAAGCTACCATGCATTGATACATTTGTTCTCGATCTGGCCTCTACTTACAAGGCTTCTTTGCTCAAGACTACCTATTACAAGGTTGATGTGATAACAAATATTGTCCAAGATGATATTTCTCAAATTCTGGTTGAGGATCCATACAAAGTGGCTCCTACGTTTGAAGCTCGAGAAGAGGGAGAAGATGGAAGTGTCTTATTAGCCAATGATGTGATAAGCCAAGATGTCCGAATGGCTCCAGTGAAAGTGAGGAGTGAAGAAAAGCCACCACCAGAACCTCCACCTTATGTCAAGGGAGTTCAATATTTTCGTGGTGTTGAATTTTATCGCTGTTTTATCACAAAGTTTTCCAAAACTGCACAAGCACTTTCTCTATTTCTTATTAATGACATATTTTATTTTACTGATGCTTGTTTGGAGACTTTCTGCAGGATAAAGACAACCACTAACACTCTTGATACTTTTTGTGGTGACGAGTTTATGATCGAGAAAGTGGATATTACGCCTTTACCGGAGTATTTTTGAGGAGGTCAAGCTAATGACGTTAAACAAAAGCGCTTCTTGGGAGGCAACCCATGGATCATGCTTCTACAAAGGGGAGTTTTTCTTTCCTTCTGTTTTATATATTGTAGAATTAATTGTCTAGTTTGTCAATGAGGACATTGCCCCATTTAAGTGTGGGGAGGTGTTTTTAATAGTTGTATAGTTGCATGTTAAAAAAATTAAAAAAAAATTAAAAAATTAAAAAAAAAAAAATCTTTCAATTTTTTTTTTAGGTAGAATTTTTGTAATTTATTTTTACTCCCTCAAGGTGCCTTGATGAGTTTTTGTGAAGTGTTTCAGGTAGAAAAAAAATTTGAGCTGCAGAAAAATGAGAGAAAGCAAGTGTGCAATTTTGTAGAGTAGCCGTGTGAATTAAAAGAGGAACGAAAAAAGAAAAAAAAATGTACAGAAGTTTTATGTTGCCCGTGCAAAAAAATAGAGCTGCCGTGCCATTGTAAAGTAGGGAGCAGAAAAATATTAACGGGCGTGCAAATTTGTGATGGCCGTGGGAAAGTCTCTGTAAGTGACCACGCTGATTTCCTCTTGATTCTTGTAGTCACGCGCGGGAGCTCCGCATGAAGGCGCGCAAGGCCTGCGACCTAACCTGCGGCCGAGCCTGGTTCCGCATCAATCCCGCACCTGCTGTTAGGGCTGTAATTCGAGCCGAGCGGCTCGCGAGCTCGCTCGGCTCGAACTCGTTTAAGGTGGCTCGACTCGGCTCGTTTAGTTAAACGAGCCGAGCTCGGGTAGAGGTTCCGGCTCGTTTAATTAAACGAGCCGGCTCGGCTCGGCTCGTGAAATTAAACGAGCCGAGTTCGGGTAGAAAATTAGGCTCGTTTAAGTGTTATTTCGGCTCGCTCGACTCGTTTAAATAGGCTCGTTTATAAACAAGCCGGCTCGACTCGGCTCGTTTAGTTAAACGAGCCGAGTTCGGACAGAAAATTCGGCTCGTTTAGTTAAACGAGCCGGCTCGGTTCGTGAAAAAAAACTCGGCTCGAATAACTACTCGGCTCGAACTCGCCCGGCTCGGCCCGAATTACAGCTCTAGCTGTAATAACATCCCACCAAAGCTGGCTCCGAACCTAACTACAGACCTGCCTTTATCTGCGCCCGAGCCTCCATCCAAACCTGGATCCACACCTGCCAGCAGTCCCGAACCTGCATTGGCTTTCATGCTTTGTCCGAACCTGAACAAGAAGCTGTGTTGTTCTATTTACCTTAAAAAAAAATCTGCTGCTACAGGGAATTGATCCCACGACCTTGGTCTCCATTTGAACTTCAATGTGCATCTCTAACCAACTGTGCTGTCTCTTCATTTGTGTTAAAAGACGGAGCTGCTTTCATATAAGCTCCATATGGTACCAAGAATTTTAATTGGATTGAAGTTTGGAGCTAGTGTTCCTCTTAATTTTGGAGGGCCACTTCATGCTTATGCATTAGGGGAGTATTTCTAACTTTCTTTGTATATTATTATTATTATTATTATTATTATTATTATTATATGTATATATATTTATTTTTTATTTTTCTTTATTTTTGTATTTTCTTAGGGATCTTTTTAGTATCATATTTTTTTTCTTTTATGTATTTGTTCATTGAGGACAATGAACCACTTAAGTGTGGGGATGAGTTCTCAATGATAAAAAAAATCCAAAATAAATTATATATTATTAAAAAAAATTAAAAATTTAAAAAAAATTAAAAATACCAAAAATAATTCTAGCCATGCAATTTGATTAGTTGTTGTATTTTGCTTGATACATCCATGCATGCGTAGAAATTTTGTGTTTATTGACGCTTTTGTATGAGAAGTGACGTGCTTTGTTCTTGTGCACACACTTACACTAGCAAGTTGAAGCTGGTAGACTTAATTGGATGTTGTAAGTGATTAGAATGACATGAATATGTGCAAGATGACTTGGTTTTCATGCTTTGAGTACAAGTAGATGCGTTAGAGAGTCTTGTTACTTGGGATTGATTATGTTTTGTCACACCAAGTGAGTTTTGAGCCTATATGCATATCGTTTGCATGATTTTTCGTTTGCTTGAGTGTCCACATGTTGTTTACATTGCTAGCACTTACTTGAGATCTTTCTTGAAATGCATGACATTACTTGATGATGAGATGATAAAGGCACTTAGGTTTGACCTCGTATTTCCCATATTTCCACACCTTTTATACATGATCAATTAGTTAACCCGTTGAGCCTAATCCTATTCTTTCGGTGACACGCCACATTACTTGCCATTATCCTTTTTATTCTATTGGCCTTACCGTAATTTTGAACCTAAATTGTCAAAGGCTAGTATCGTGCTTAAGGGAGTAATAAGGTGTTCATAAAAGGGGGGTTATTGATGATCATACCATTGGGGAATATTGATTTTGGTTGATGCTTGCTAGTCGAAATTCATAAAAATATCTATGGATCATTGTGTTTATTCTTTAGCTCTCAAGAAAAAAAAACAGAAAAAAAAGAAAAAAAAAAGAAAAAAAATAAATAAATTTGAGAGCATTTTTATGTTTGTATGATCCTTCTTCATTCGACTAGTCAAGTTATTATGTAAGGGTTATTGAAAAGTCCAAGTGTGGGGAAGTATTTGTTTTAATAGAAAGGGAATTGAATAATGATTATTGTTGGGTACTAGCTTTTGACTTAACCTTCTTTAGCTTTCTTGACATACCTGGTCCCTAGCCCACGCTACAACCCGAATAAAGACCTTTTGATTGTCATCAGTGATGTATGTTGTGTTGAGAGTGAGATTGATTGCGAGTGTCAAGTTTTGTTTATGATTTTGTTGGAATTGAGTGATACACTTAACCTTGTTCTTGAGTGAATATTCGTTTTTGAGTGAAAGGTGAGTTATTACTTGTTTTGGCATTGGAGATCATGGGTTTAGACTTAAAGATGTATTCCTTGTGGGCTTAGCATGGTTACCAATGATTTTTACACTTGACATGAATTTTTATGACCTTCTGCATGTTGGTTGAGTAGACTACGTGAATACTTGCACTTTCGACACCAAGACATCGTATGTTTACTTTGATTCTTAAGTTGATGTGGCATGAGAGGACTTGTGTGTGTGGTGTTGTGTTAGCATTGATCTTTTGCATGGTTAGATGAATTTTGTGGGTACATTCACTATAAACCCTCACGAGACAACACTCGTCCTACTAGGGCTGCCTAGGGGTTTAACGGCTTGTTGCATATGCTCAATGCAATCGTGTCATCTACGAAAGTGATGTTTGTTAGGACTTAGTTTTTATTTCACTTATTTGCCCGAGGACGTGCAAATGCTAAGTATGGGGATGTTTGATAGAGTATATTTTTATATATATTTTAGATGATTTTATTCTCATATTTATTGTGTTTTGCATTGATTTGGATATTTATTTAATAGATTTTATTGTTTTATTGTAGGAAATAAAGAATTCATGACTTGGAAGGATTTGGAGCAAAAAGAGCTATTTTGGAGATAAAATAGGAGAAAATTCGTATTATTGGGCTACACGAGCTGTCTAACACTGTTTTGGCCATATCTTGAGTTCTAGAAGTCCGTTTGAGGCCCGTAAGCTGTCCACGCGAAGCTTGTGGAATTATCTTTAATTCAGAGGTGGTCCAATAAGCAAAACCGAACTGGAAGAGCCCAGAAACAGAGGAGAAAAAGAAGTGACGAATTTTAATTAAGGAATCCTATTCAGTTATGGAATCCTACTTGTAATTGATTTAGAGTATTAAAATACTTTTATTGGGCAAGACTTTTAGAGCCTATATAAACACATCTAGGGTATGATGTAAATGATTAGGGATGTAATATTAGATCAGAATAATATAGTTTAGATTAGTATTATTATTAGTTGGAGATGTAGAGAAACACCATGACTCTTCTTTTGGGTGACAACATTGAAGTTTGAATGTTTTGTTCTCTTAATCTTTTCTTTGTTCTTATTAGTTTAATTATGTTTTCTTGTTTTACTAGTTGTTTTACTTGTTTACTTATTAGCGAGTAATTATTTCTAGGGCTTAAAGGGAAGCCATGTTTGCACTAATATTGGCATGATTTTCATAGTGGTTTGATTGGTTATGGTTAATTCTGATTGATATGTTTTAATCATTAATTTGTGTAATCGGCCGATATCATGGATTAATTATATGCAAATAGGGGTATGGATCGAGAGATTTACTTACTAGAGGCACACATACGATTAGCAGAATTGAATTTGAGTGCGAAAGCATCATTGGATTTCTGAGAGAGTTAATTCTTGAAAGAGATTAACTTGACTCTAATTACCTGATTGATTGAATTACTAAAAGTGGTTAATTGTGTTGAATGTTTCGAGAGTGTTAATGCTTGAAAGAGATTAACAAACTCTAGTTATAGGATCACATTGATTGCTTTAGCTTAAGAGCCAATTGTGTAAGCATGGTGGACCAGATTGCCCTAGGTTTTAAATAATTTGTTTATCATCTGTTTAATTAGTGTTAATCTAGTTTAATTAGTTAATTAATAATTCTTCAATAATCGTTTGATCCCTGAAACAATTAGCGATAACTGAAAAGGAATTAGTAGAACCTGTCTCCTTGTGGATTCGACCCGCTTGCCATTTGTACTAGCAATAGACACCGTGCGCTTGCGGTTAGGTATAATTTGACACATCAGCATAATACTGCAGATTGTCGTCACCTCAGAGATCTAATTGAAACCCTAATCAGACAAGGGCAATTGAGTGAATGGGTGGCTCAGGAAGGAAAGAAGTATAGAGATGAGAAGACTCAGAAGACACAGACACAGGAACCTGTCGTGTTGGAGGGACCACCTAAGGCTGGGTGCATACGCACAATTATAGGAGGTCCTCACATTGGAGGAAGCAGCAGGAATGCCATGGAGAGGTATACCCGTGAAGCTAAAGAACGTCCTCTGACCAGTATTTACAATCTGTCCCAGAGGTCCCCAAAGTTGTTCGAAGGAGAGGATGCAGATATTACTTTCACTGAAGAAGATGCTTCCTGGGTACATCATCCCCATACTGATGCTTTGGTTGTTGAAGCAGGAATTGGGTCGTATGAGGTTCATCGAGTATTAGTTGATAATGGAAGCTCTGTAAACTTGTTATCTTACACAGCCTTCAAGAAGATGCATTTTCTGGATAAAGATTTAACTCCAACAAACGATACCTTGTACGGATTTACCAATAATCAGGTTCCTATCAAAGGTAAGATTCGTTTGCCAGTAACTTTAGGTGAAAAACCATGTTGCATTACACAGTTGGCAGAATTCATCGTTATAGAAGAGAATATGAATTACAATGCTATTTTGGGAAGACCCATTTTGAAGGAGATGAGGGTAATAACCTCCATTTACCACCTCACTATGAAGTTCCCGACACCAAATGGAGTTGGTATAGTTCGAGGATGTCAGTATGAGTCTAGAGAGTGTTACACCAAAGCTTTGCAACATGCTGCTAGAGCTGCAAAATTGCCTGAACCTATGGACGAGGTTCCTGATAGTTTTCCAGGAAAGAACCCAGATAAAATAACACTCGACCTGCGTAGTACGCCCTTGGAAGGTTTTGTGTCAGCATCCTGTAGAGCTATAAGGATTGAAGAGATCATAGAAGAGGAACCTCATGATGAGATTCCCGTTTTTCGGGGACCAGATACCCCCTACTTACTGATAGAAAGTGCACCCCCTACGGACAAGGATGGTGATGTGTGTATGGTAGAAGGGTTGGATGAAGAAAAATCCCGGAAACTGAAGCATAATGGATGCAATGAAGACAGTCAGCCAGCATCAAAGAGAAGGAATGTCATGCACGAAGTGCAGGAACCGTCCACCGTCCAGGAACCTCAAGAGGACTCAACCACAGAGATGGAGGTAGACTTAGATCCTCGAATACCAGAAACCATGGTTAAGGCTGGACCAGCTGGTGAAACTCTGGATGTGAAGATCAAAGACAAAGATGGTATAAAGGTGTTGAAGATTGGAGCTCAACTCGATCCAGCCTTAAAGGAATCTCTCATTACTTTTTTGGGCAAGAACTTGGATGTGTTTGCATGGTGTCATGCAGATATGGAAGGGATAGATCCAAAGGTCATGAGTCATAAGTTGAATATTGATCCAGAAAAGAAAGGAGTGAGACAGAAGCGAAGACCAGTTAGTGGAGAAAGAGCCCAGGCATTGAAAGAAGAGGTCGACAGATTACTGGATGCAGGATTAGTTAAAGAGTCTTTTTACCCAGTATGGTTGGCAAATCCTGTTTTGGTAAAGAAACCTAATGGAAAATGGAGAACTTGTGTGGACTTCACAGATCTCAACAAAGCATGCCCGAAGGACAGTTTCCCACTGCCACGGATTGATCAGTTAGTGGATGCAACAGCTGGACATGCCCTCCTTAGCTTCATGGATGCATATTCAGGTTACAATCAAATCCCTATGTATGAACCTGACCAAGAGCATACTTCTTTTATTACGGACAGAGGTCTTTACTGCTATGTATGCATGCCATTTGGGTTGATTAATGCTGGAGCTACATATCAACGGTTAGTGAATATGATGTTTAAAGACCAAATTGGCCATACTATGGAGGTATATGTGGATGATATGCTAGTTAAGTCTAAGGAAGCTATTGACCATGTAAAGCACTTAGAAGAAATGTTTGGAATCTTGCGGAAGTACAGAATGAAGCTGAACCCTCAAAAATGTGTGTTTGGGGTAGAATCAGGAAAGTTTCTGGGTTTCATGGTAAACCACAGAGGTATCGAAGCCAACCCAGCCAAGATTAAAGCATTGATCGATATGAGGTCTCCGAGAACTGTGAGAGAGGTTCAGTCTCTTACAGGAAGAGTTGCAGCTTTGAATAGATTCATTTCGAGGTCCATTGATAAGTGTCAGGAGTTCTTTAAAGCTATAAAGAAAGGAAACAAATTTGAGTGGACCGCAGAATGTGAGATAGCGTTTGGAAAGCTAAAGGAGCATTTGGGGAGCCCCCCACTGTTAGCCAAACCTGTGGATGGAGAAACATTGGTACTTTATTTGGCTGTGTCAGAGTATTCCATTAGTGCAGTTCTGGTTCGAGAAGAGAATGGACAGCAGAGCCCAGTTTACTATGTTAGTAAAAGGTTACTTGATGCAGAAACGAGGTACACAGGAATGGAGAAGTTGGTTTTCGCGTTGATTCTGGCTTCCAGGAAGCTGCGACCTTATTTCCAAGCTCACAAGATTGAAGTAAGAACCTCATATCCACTTAAGCAAGTGATGCATAGGCCAGAAACTTCTGGAAGAATGTTAAAGTGGGCTGTGGAGCTAGGTCAGTTCGACATAGAATATAAGCCAAAGACAGCAATCAAAGCTCAAGCTTTAGCAGATTTCTTAATCGAGTTTCCACCTCATGTAGAGGTTACTGGCCAAGAGGGGCCAAAAGAGGTGGTGGAAAAACAGGCAGACAATGACAACTATGCACCTTGGTGGACACTATATGTAGATGGAGCTGCTAACAGTGGTGGAGCAGGTGCAGGCATAGAACTAGTTAGTCCAGAAGGGCACCAACTCTATAGCTCGATTCATTTTGCTTTTAAAGCCACGAACAATGATGCAGAATATGAGGCATTGATTGCAGGCCTCAAATTGGCTTTGGAGATGAAAGTAGAGAATATCAGGGTGTTTAGTGATTCGATGTTAGTAGTTTGGCAGATTCGTGGTGGTTTTCAGGCGAGAGGGCCGAGAACAGACTTATATTTGAGATACTCCCAGAAGTTGATCGCAAGGTTCAGAGAGGTGAAGCTGGATCAAGTACCTAGAGGAAAGAATACCAAAGCGGATGCATTGGCCAAGCTAGGGTCACAGAGAGAATCCACGTTATTGGGAGTAATTCCACTTCAAATCCAGGAGCAACCAAGTGTTTTCAAGGAAGAGGTAATGGACATTGAATTTCTAGTTGAAGATTCCTGGATGACCCCAATATATCGTTACCTGGACAAAGGGGAGCTACCTCCCAATCAAAGTGATATCAGGAAACTGAGGTATCGGGCAGCCAGGTATGTAATTTATGATGGAGTTCTGTATAAACGAGGATTCAATCAGCCTTTGCTCAAATGTGTAGCTGGAGAACAATGCAAGTATATCCTCGAGGAAATTCATGAAGGAGTATGTGGAAATCACTCGGGGGTAATTCTTTAGCCATGAAAGTCTTTCGACAAGGATATTATTGGCCAACCATCAAAGCAGATGCTACAAAGTTCGTGCAGGCATGCAGTAATTGTCAGAGGTTTGCCAATTTTGATAGTCGTCCGGTAGCACCTATCAAACCGATTGTTAGCCCTTGGCCATTCGCTGTTTGGGGAATAGACCTCATTGGTGAGCTCCCGAAAGGAAAAGGAGGAGTGAAATACGCAGTGGTCGCAGTCGATTACTTTACAAAGTGGGCAGAAGCAGAACCACTTGCTAAGATTACAGCGTCAAAATTGACTGAATTTGTGTTTCGAGCTATTGTATGCAGGTTTGGCATTCCACAGAAGCTGATTTCAGACAATGGGAAACAGTTCGATAGTAGAGAGCTTAGAGGATTGTGTGAGCAGTTTGGAATCCAAAAAGCATTTTCAGCAGTGTATTATCCGCAGAGTAATGGACAGACTGAAGCAGTGAATAAGATTATCAAGCACACTTTGAAGACAAGGCTTGAAGATAAGAAGGGAAGCTGGCCAGAGGAGCTTCCTGGAGTCTTGTGGTCGTATAATACCACGCCTAGAACTACAACTGGTGAGTCTCCTTTTACCCTCACTTATGGTTGTGAAGCTATGGTACCTGTAGAAGTTGGAACAGGTTCCTTGAGAAGAAAGTATTTTGATCCCGAGAGCAATGAGGTCAATCATAGACTGTATTTGGACATGGTCGAAGAGTTGAGAGCAGATTCACAAGTGAAGTTAGCGGCATATCAACAGAGAGTTCGAAGGTATTACAACAAAAAGGTGAAGGCAAGACCTTTTAAGGTTGGAGACCTAGTTTTGAGGAAAGTCATGCCAAATACCAGGGTTCTGGCACATGGAGCTTTTGGAGCAAATTGGGAAGGACCTTACCAGATAAAGTCAGCCATTTGGGAAGGAACCTACCACTTGATGGATATGGATGGGAACCTCATTCCGAGAGCTTGGAATGCAGAACATCTCAAGAAGTATTATCAGTAACTCTTTTATGTGTTTTTCTTAGGAAAAGTAAGGCTCTTTCAGCCCAAGAATAAAGGCAGCTTATTAGTTATAGCTGACCAGCATTTTGATTTCAGTAATTATGCATGTACTCGGGGGGTATTTGATGTGAACCTCCCTACTTGCAAGACAATTTTTTCAAGTATTGAGCGATGTATAGCTCTACGTTGAATATTTTGAGTGCATTATTTGCAGCTATAGCTCCTTAATAGTTCTTTTACGTAATAATCATTACCCAAAAGAACTGGGGGGTAGTATTCCTACTTAGACAGTATTGCACATGCTATGATTTGATATTTCATATGCCAATTTGAAATTTTTTGAAACAGGTTACCGAGATTAACAGGTTCCTGTAGCATTGTGTTGCATTTTGCAGGTTACCTAAGCTGACAGGTTCCTGAGCAAGAATTAAGCCTCAGGCAGCTTCCTGAGCAAGAGTTAAGTCTCAGGCAGCTTCCTGAGCAAGTATTAAGTCCCAGGTAGCTTCCTGGGCATCGAGCAAAGTCCCAGGTAGTTTCCTGGGCATCGAGCAAAGTCCCAGGTAGCTTCCTGGGCATTGAGCAAAGTTCCAGGTAGCTTCCTGGGCATTGAGCAAAGTCCCAAGTAGCTTCCTGGGCATCGAGAAAAAGTCCCAGGTAGCTTCCTGGGCATCGAGAAAAAGTCCCAGGTAGCTTCCTGGGCACGAGAAAAGCTTCAGGTAGCTTCCTGAGCAAATGTGATTGAAAAGCCTCAGTTGACTGAGCACGACATTGTTGCCAAAAGCCTCAAGTTTCTTGAGCATGTGAATTAAAGTCCTGACAAAAGGCATCTAAAGTCCTGACAAAAAGCACCTTAAAGAGAAGCCTAATAAGCTCTCCCTCATGTGGAACCGCCTTTGGCACATGGGAAGAAGGGGTAAAATCCTTAGCATTTACCTTCATAAGATGTCTAGCCTGACACATGGAGAAGAGGAATCTGTGTGGACTCCCAGAACGGCACACAGGTTCCTAGAATCGCCTCGAGGCACAAAAAGGAACCAACATGCCTCGAGGCATGTTGGGACCTAGAGAATAGGATTGGGAACCAAGCAGGTTACCTTTCCAAGAAAAAAAAGGGAACCAACATGCCTCGAGGCATGTTTGGGACTTAGAGATGAGGATTGGGAGCCAAGCAGGCAACCTTTCCAAGAGATGACCCGAATTAAACAAGAGAAAGCTTTCACTAACGTTAACTGTTTTGGTTTTATGTTTATTTTGCAGAATTAATACTCGAGGAACCTGGTCTTGATGAAGAAGAAATTACTAAAGAAGGTTACGGTTAAGATTATCGGTACAAAGTATAAACACAAAGGTTCCAGGTTTTACAATTCAGCTGTAGTTTGTTGCATTTATTTTGAGAATAGACGAGTGGAAATATGCATGTGTTCTGTTTCTTACAATGGGTTAGCCCACGTAAGCTTGACCATATGAATAAGGAAGCTGAATTATTCTCTAGTGCATAACAGTGAAGTATTTCATAAGGATGTAAAGAAAAGTATGCAGCAAAAGCAAATATCATAAACCATAAAGAGAGTTATGGGTACAGAGACCCAGAAAACCAACATGAAAGTTATTGGCACGAAGGCCATGGAAACCAAATTTAAAGATACATCTTGCGAGGCGTTACGAGGAGCCCGCGACCTCATCAAAAGCTATTAAAAGTTATCAAAAGTTAGAATATATGGATCTTGTTGAAATTACGAAGGAGGAACCTCATCGGAACCCTTGGTGGCCACAGGAGAAGTTGGAAGGATAGGCTGAACAACGCCAGGAGCAAGAACCTCTGCAGTCTCAAGGTTGGCACCTGGAGACCTCTCAACCGTTTTCACGGGAGGTACAGAGGTTGCAGCAGCAGCTTTCTCCTCGAAATCTTTGATCATCCCTACTACGTCTTCACCCAGGAGGGACCAGTCTATATTGGGCATCTTCTCCCATGTGGAACGTATGTAGTCATTAATACCTTCATCATAGCCTTCATCATATCTGGCCTTCTCCTTGATGAGTATGGATGACTTCACAACTTCAGCAGCAGCATTCAAGGCATCCACCTGGGTTTCCAGTTCATTGATTCTTTCCAACATCGACAGTTTCTCGTCCCTAAGGATCTTGACCTGACCTTGAAGTTCGATTTTCTCATCTCTTAAAGAGGTCTCCACAATCTTTGCATTTCTGACAGCTGCAGTAGCAATGTTTGCCTTATCCTCACTAGCAGCTAGTTCTGTTTTGAGTTTGCGAATCTCTCCTTGAAGTTGGATGTCATATTGGGTCTTTACAGCAAACTCATCGCAGTATCTAAGAGCAAAGAAAGCAGATTGAGCAGTAGCAAATCTCATGGTGTGCATGGCTTCAGTAGAACTCATCTTACTCCAGGCAGCAATCGTCTCTGTAGGAACATGGGTGTCAATCATGTCCTTGAACAAGTTGGAGGATTGATCAGGATCGGTTTTTACTGCTTTGCTTTTCCTTGACGAGCGAGTCTGGGGAGCTGCTGAGAGGTCAAGAGTTGTCTGAGCAAACTTCCTCTTCGAAGAACCAGAATGAGTAGTTTGGGAAGCAGGAGTGCCAGGGATTTGATTAATAGGAGTTGCATTCAGCGGAACCTCCTTAGTTTCAGTCTTAAAAATCTCATCCACGTTCTTGGACCTTTTGATAAATGATGGAGCTTTTGGAGCCATATCTGCAAAAGAAAATACAAGAAAGTATCAGAGATTTATATATAGAGTAAGCAGGTAAAAGTGCAGATGTATAACAATAGAAAAGAAAGGACAACAACAGGGAAACTCATACCAGAAGCTGAGGGTATAAAACCTAGGGCAGACAAATTATCAGGGGTCAATAGGATCATACAATCTCTTATGGCCGAAGAATGCTTCAAAGCCTTTTCAGCTCTCATTAAGCAAGCTCCAGTGAGAACAGTCTGTTTTGGAATTAATGGACGGCAATTGAATTCAAAGCGGATAGAGGGGCAATCAAAGCAGTAAAGGAACTGCTCTTGCCATTGATCAAAGTTCTGTTTAACACCTTTTATACATCGGCCTTGATGACTAGGCCAGGCAGTCAGATAGAAACAACCAGAACCCTTCCCAGTGTCCTTCAATCTGAAGAAGTAACCTAATTCATGTGCAGATAGTGGGGTTGTGAACATGCTAGTGTACAGAATGTAGGTACTAATGAGTTAGGTGTCAATTGGAGAGGGGCCAAGCCATAGAAGTCAAGAACCTCTCTCAGGAAAGGATGTAGAGGGAAGTATACACCAACTTTGAAGAAGGCAGCAGAGGTTACAACATTTGGAATACCTCGATCAGGTATCTTGGTATCAAATTTGTGAGCTCTCTCACCTGGCTTAGGGATAACAATAGAGCAGGATGGACGAAAACATTCCTCATACAATTTCTCTAACCTAGTCGAGGTCATGAGAGAATCCATTTTTTCACAGAAAGGTACAATTTCTTGCTTATACAGCTCTCTTTCAACGGACACTTCATTATCAAAATCAGGATCTGGGATCAAACTATGATCAGGCTTAAACACTTCTTCTCCGTCAGAGGGCCAATCATCCCCCAAATCTACAAAGGAAGGGGTAGGAAGATTTGTAGAGGGTAAGGTCGAAGGTTTGAGAAGGATATTTCCAGGTTCGTCAATGTCTGGAACAACAACCCTAGACCTAGTTCTTTCCCCTATTGGCATCATAAAAGGTTGAATTGAAGATAAGTGGTCAGAATGTGTAGAATCAGAGGACATCTGCAAAAGACAGACGGAAAAAAAATCAGGTTTTGAGTCTTCTAAAAGAGAAATAGTGGTTCTAAAGTTCTTGGACAGACATAACTATGAGACACAGGGTAGTCAGTGAATTACACAGAAGCTACGCACCATTAAAACGACTCACATCGACTACAGTACAAATCGAAAACATGTGTGTACAGAATATGAATAAACAATGTTAAGTCCCAGAAGAAGTCAGGGTCACAGGACCGTAAATCGATGATCAAACAAACAGGGTATAGTAAAAGATTGTGTGAGAAGCATGGAATAGATACAAATGTACACATACAAAGAGAAGAAAACGAAGAACAGCGACATGCAAGACACGAAAGTGCAGACAGTACGAAATGGAGTCAAAAGAGCAGAAAGAAAGCAAGTCATACCTTAATTAGAAGAAAGCGGCGACGGAGAGCTTGGATTGAGTAAGTGACCGTCGGACTTCTTTTTCTTCTTCTCTCTCTAAGGGTTTTGGAAGATATTTGGTAAAGGTAAAAACTAGACTTGGAGTTAGAAGTGTGTTTATATAATCAAGACAGTTCCGTACACGCGTCAGAGCATTAGTGGAGCGGTAAAAACGAAGAGGTATATGTGTGAAAGGCGTGTGAACCTTGGGAACTCATGCATTAACTACAACTTTGGTAAGTGATAAGTTCAATTCGAACTTTAACTTATCTCCAGCTGCCAACCATTATCTCTTCCTATAGATTCTTAAATTATTAAATTTAAAGAGACGTGGAGTTGAGTAACGAATTAGATTCCCAGAGGAGCTAAATGCAAGCATCGAGTTGACTTCGAGAGCAACTATCTAAAGAAGAAAATAGCAAGATAACAGGTTCCTTAATACAAAGGAAGCTTACTCAAGATTATATTAAGCTGAAAATATTTTATGTCCTGTTTCCTACGCCGAGTTAACTCATGTAGGCTTGGATATAAAATATTGAAGTGAGGCATTGTTACTAGAATGGTTTAGCATTGAACTTTTGATCGTAGAATTAGAATAGGTTCCTTTCACATTACATGATTTCAAGGAACCGGGGGGTACTTGTTGTGCCCAAAATCTCCATGGGCTAGATTTAGGCCCATTAAGCTATAGGGTTCGATCCATACAAGCCAGAAGATAGATCCCTTACGAGTTGTGAAGGTCAGATAGAAGAAATGACTAAGGAAGTACGAGTATCAGGAGGTTCCCAATGGTCAGGAAGCTGAGCTGAGCACTTGAAGACCAGGTTCCTCCCAGCCGAGGAGTTCGAATTAGCATAACAACAGCCATAGAGATGATAAAAGCATATGAAGAGTTATCCAGTCTAACTAGTTTGTTATTTGTGCAGGTACTGACACCCAAAGGAAGGTCCCTAAACGATATGTCCCGAAACAAGGAGGTCCCTGAGAAACAGGCTCCTGAAATGTAGGTTCCTGAGAACCAGGTTCCTACGAGTTGCCAACAGAAAGTTCTAGAAGTCATTTAGAACAGATAAACGAATTGGTATCTGAGTATAATTCTAGGGCGCAGATGATCCTAGAATAACTCTAACCAATGAGAGAATCATAAGTGGGGTACGAACTCGAGTTCTACTCCACTTAGCCAAACTAGTTCGTGAAAGGCTCTAAAGGAACCTGAGTCCAACACGAACTAGATGACCGAATGCAGCTATTCCAGTAAGAGACAGAATCATATTAGAACTACGTGAGCTTGATCCCTATAAATACAAGGGTACGTAGGCACCTCAGGGTACGACACATTAAGTTCTCTAATTTTCTCTAAAGGCACCTGAGATTATTGGAGATACCCTCGAGCTCAGCTCAACCCCCACAAACACAACCCAAACCTTTTTTCATAGAACAGTTGATCGCTAGCCTATACAACTACCCGTAGACCTCACATAAGTTGATTACGAAATCCACTCATCAACAGATTGTATCCAATAGATGGATGTTCTAGGAGAAACCTCTGGATATTATCGGAAACCAATCCATCCATGATTAGTTCGATGAGAAGAGTCATCTTTTCAAAGAGATGATCAAGAACAGGATGTTCATCGACCGTGAAAGATCTAAAGAATGGGTTTGAATGGAATTTTGGTTTGAGGAGCATTGTTGAGAAGAAAAGAAATTGAAAGGTTTATGGAGAATGGCATAAGGCGTCTGTTTCTTTTAAAGAAAGACGTGAGAAGCTGAACAGTCACTTGGAAGTTTTAATGAAGTCAGATGCTAATTATTGCGTGTGACTGTATTTCTTGTTTTCAAGAAATATTGAATATATCTAATCAATTGATTTTTGTTCAGATTAATTGTTTATTTCTTTTTCAGATAAAAGAAAAATGCCACGTGGAAACTCCATATTAAGTCTCTGGAATCAGGATGATATTGATCAGGATTTCATGTGTGACTATCAGGATTTGAGAATTATTATCACATTGTATTTTGTGATTATTTTGATGAGAGGTCAACAGGAAAAGGAAGCTGATCAGTATTGATTATTTATACCCTGATTTATTTCATGAAAATCAATTTTGGATTTTATTTTCCAAAAAATCGTGGGTAACCGCACTTTTCAGGGACTGACACCTGTTAATCTACGTGTCAATGTGGGATAGTGGTCTGAAAGATTTGTGAAATATATTTGTTTTGAAACTCTAATCGTGTAATTGCTTTCTATAATTTTACATTCTCTAAAGCAAAAACCACTCTTGAGTTTTCAAAATCACTAATCCATTTCAAGAATTTTTCAAGTTCTTTTCAGATCAAAAATGGCAACTCAGAGAAGATTACCTAAGTCAGTAGCCTTTAAGTTTGGTGATTTTGATTTTATGACAAATAATCATGTAGCAGCTATCACCAACAAGGAAGGAGTGTCATCTGATTTTCATCCAATCATGGACTTTCTGGCGTATGGACCATTAAGTTTTGCATTGACAGCATCTCCACAAATTAATCTAGCAGCTGTTACACAAGCTTGGGAGAATGCTGAGGTAATTGATTCTATTCAGAGTCAATCAGGTAAGATTGTTCTACATTTAGGACAAGATTCATTTGACATTACTGAATCTGTTGTTAATTCAGTACTTTGCTTACCTGTTACTGATAATTATGCAAGTGAACCATCTGATGATAATGTAAGAACTATGTTGTCTGAATTAGGTTATAATGGACCTCTAGACAACATGAGCCAGTTGAATAGGTCTTTTCTTGGAAAGGAATGGTCTTTTTACTTTGATCAAATTGCTACATGTTTTACTGGTAAATGTAGTTCTTTTCAGCAAATTACTTCTGTTACATCACATATTGCTTATAGTTTGCTTTATGACAGAGTAATTAACATTGGTCATATTATCTTAAGTCAGATGAGTATTAAACTTGGGTTTAGAGATCAAAACAGGAAAATGGTTTATTATCATAGATTTATGTAAATGTTTATTAACCATTTTATTCCTGATGTTGAAGCTAGATTTGGTAGGGAATATTGTGTTTATTCTTATGAACAGCAGAAGAGAATTTTCTCTGATATTATAAAGAAGGACAATGCAAAGAATCTAGATGAAATACCTGCAATTCATTATCCACATCATGTTCAGGTACTTCTTAAAACTCATCTTCCTACTTTCTACAATTCTTCTTTCTTTTGTGGTGAAATGGCTCAGGAATCTCATTTGGAGGAGAAACCACCTGTGTCTACCCAAGTAGCCCAAAACATTATAGTCTCTGAAACAATTCAAGAACCAAATTTTGATCCACAGCCTATTGTTTCAAAGAAACCAACCTCTGGTGTTTCTCAAAAGACATCAGTTGTAAGGAAGAGAAGATTTGTTGTGTCAAGTAGTAGTAATTCTAGTGAAGATGATGATGATTTAACTCTTGCTGAGAGAGCAGAATTGAAGGCTGCAATTCAACTTTCTCTGTTAGCACATAGAGATGAAAAACCTAGCCACAGCCAGGCTGTAGTCTCCCAAAAGGCTGTAGTTCTTAAAAAGGGAAAACAGTTACTGGATACTGTCTCTCAAAAGACTGTGTCTATTGAACAAAGATCTCATCCCAAGATCACTTTTGTGTCTACACCTCTTGAGTCTTCTCAGGATAAATCTTTTGCTCACTATACCAGGAGAACAATGAGAAAGATTCAATTGTCACCTACACACACAGAGTCTAGTCCAACTAACATTATGCAGGTTTCTACACATCAAGCTACATCTATGTCAGTATTTGACAAGAGAGATCTGGATATTGATTCTTCATGGGAAACTACATTGTCTTACAGAATGGCTATGGGACTTATCTCTCTAAAAGTGAAACTTTCCAGGCCAGTTCTAAATTTTCTAAGTGAAAATGTTCCTAGACTTTCATTTCCTGAAGAATATGGACTTCTACATCAAAGACTTGACTTAATGAAGATGTATTTTTATGTATCTGTCAGAAGACAATTAGTCAAGAAATTTGGACTCTCGAAGCATGTTGCACTTCAATCACTTCATGCATATTTATTTGACAAGGATGTCATTATTGAAGATGCTTCTGCTCAAGGTGAACAACTGGAGGAAGTAGATAGAGGGAAGCAGTCAACAGAAGATACTATTACACCAGTGGTGAATAGTAGGAAAGATCAGGTCACAGTCACTGCAACACAAGAACCATCTAGTCAGAGGTTGGATGACTCAGGAACTGTGATAGCTGATGCTGAAAGGACTTCTGTGATGACTGAGAATGCAAGTGAGATACCCTATGATATGGAAGGAATGACTTTGGTTGATTTTTCTGAAGATCAAACAAATTTTGTTCAGTCAGAGTCTATCCACCTTGAGGGTGAGTCTCAGCAAACAACACTTAAAGACGGTGATGTACTAACTATGGTGTCTAATGAAGTATTACTTAAGACATCATAGTCTAGTAAAGAACCTGAAAGTGGTATACTGGAGCCTGTAGTCTCTGAAACGAAAGAAGATGATTGTAAGGGTTCAGAGATTATAGCAGCTCACTCCTTGGAGAAAACCTCAAGCCCCTTGCCAAATGAGGAACTCTCTCTCCATGTGAGTTCAGGTATAAAAACTCCTTCTAGCCCCTATTTTTCTGTAGGTCATGAGAGCACTTATCCAAATTTGAGTGATATACTTGAAAAGATGGACTTAGATCTGCAAACTGAGAGGCTGGCTCCTGACCAGGCAAAATGTGAGGTAGAAAGAGTGTTGACTTTAGTAAGTCAAAGTGAGAATGAGGGTATGGATGATCAACTCCATAGTGAGGGAGAGAAAATTAGGAAACCTCCATCATTTGATTTCTGGGATCAGGTTTTTCCTGAATCTTGGTCTGAAAATTTAGGTATGGATGCTGGTACTTATTCATTCATCAAAATGTATCAGAAGAATGACCTAGCACATCACAATGCAAAGCCAGAAGTTAAAGCTCAGAAGCAAAAGGAGAGGCTTGCAGGAATCATTAACAGAAGAGGTGCCAGGATAAAGCAATCTCTTGATACATATGTACCAGATGAAGTTCCTAATGATACTAGTGTTCCTTTGTATGTACTTCCAATATCAGCTAGAATTGAGACATCTACAGTCTCTGATCACTCTAAGGAGGAGTCAAGATTTGAAGATGTTAGTACACAGAATACTGGTGAAGGAGATGATGATCATGTTTCAGCTACAGATCAGAAAGATGAAGATGTTGATACTTCTAATCAGGTTTTATTACTTGAATATCATACAACCCAAGCAACTTCTTCTACAAGACTTGAAGATATAGTTCTTTCTGATTCTGATTCTGAAAATACTAGAAGCACTTCCAACATTGAAGTTCATTCTGATGTTTTGAAAGATATTCAGAATTCTCAAATTGTTATGCAAACAAGACTTCAATCACTTGAAGATAACCAAGTCACAATTATGGAAAATCAAGCAGTTCTGATGAATATCATTTGTTCTGTTTCTGAATCTCTTGGAATTAATGTTGCTGATGTCAAAAAGGGGGAGATAAAGACAATTCAAAGACAACAACAACAACAACAACACCAGACCGGGGGAGATAAAGAGCAGACAAAGGGAAGTAAAAAAGAAGAACTAGGAGTGACAGTGGTGAATCTCAGCTAGGAAGTGGTAAAGGAAGAGCAACATTAATAGTTAAAATTCTTTCTTCTAAGTACTAGATAAACGTCTACATTTGGGAAGGAGGTACTTAACTTCATAATTCTACATTCATAAATTCTATTCTCGTTGTATTGTTATATGTTTTGACATCCACAACTTAGATTTATGCTTCAGATTTTAAAGCATAAATAGGGGGAGATTGTTAGGAATAATTCATAAGTTGTGATGTTAAGAATAGAATTTACGCATTATACTTTTTGTAATCCTGATCTTATAAAGGATTTAGCACTATATATAGGATTTATGTGTAAGATAGTTATCTGTACATTTTAGTCAGGAATGAACAGTGTATCGGAGACTATATATCAGGAATAAAGAGCAAATCCTGATGACGGTCTAATACTGATGATGATCAGATACTGATGCAAGATGAAATCCTGATATCAGCCGTGTTACTGATGATGTCATTATGGATGCTACAGAAACTGGCAAGTGCTATAAAACAGGATCTTTGTTTGAAGAACAAGCAAGAAGATATTATGAAGGAAAGAGTTTTCTATTGATGGAAACTATCGACTAGAAGGCAGAACATTGTCATGTATAGATTATATCTTTCTGTTATTAGTTGATAGGTAGCATTATAAATACTCTCTCTATATCATTGTAAAAAGGTCGTGTCGTAGTCGAACAAACGTATGTTGTGAGTTCGTGTGCGTAGCTCTGTATAAGGTTTGTATTCGAAACAAACAGATAGAGAGTTTTATTTTGTCAGCAGCTGCTAAAGGTATTGTACACCTTTGGTAGAGTTTGTATTTGATCTTATTAATACAAACAGAGTTTGATTCATTCGTTTATTCTTGTTCATATAATCAAGCAAAAATCAGACACGATTATATAACTTGTATTCAACCCCCCCTTCTACAAGTTATTCGAGTTAACAAGAAGAAATTGTTGTTGATGAACCTACTAGTACTCAGGATATTGAGTTTGAAAGAAATGTTGTCAACACCAATGATGCTACTCAAACTCCAGCTCAATCTCAAACTATATCAGCTAATCATCAGAATGAGAATGATTCTGGAGACGTTGAAGAACATGAAGGAGAAAACATCAATGGTGGAGATTCAACACCTCAAAGAGGAAATGATGAAGCAGATCAAGAAAGAAACTTGCCTAGAACCACTAAGTGGAACAGAGATCACACTAGCAATCTAATCATTAGTGATCCCACTACTGGTATAAGGACGAGAAGAAATATTTCTGCTGACAGCATGTTTTCATGTTTTCTATCTCAAACTGAGCCAAAGTCAATTGATGAAGCATTGTTGGATTCAGATTGGGTGTTAGCTATGCAAGAAGAGCTAAATCAATTTGAGAGAAACAATGTATGGAAGCTGGTCCCTAGACCCAAAGGGAAGTTAGTAGTTGACACAAAGTGGGTTTTCAGAAACAAGTTGGATGAAAGTGGAAATGTGACAAGAAACAAGGCAAGGCTAGCAGCTAAAGGTTACTGTCAACAGGAAGGAACCGATTATGATGAAACATTTGCTCCTGTTGCCAGACTTGAAGCTATTCGGATATTTTTAGCCTATGATGCACACTGTAACTTCAAAGTGTTCCAAATGAATGTCAAAAGTGCTTTTCTTAATGAAGAATAAGAAGAGGAAGTGTATGTCGAACAGCCACCTGGATTTGAGGATGCTGAGTTGTATGACTTTGTCTACAAGCTGTTCAAAGCACTTTATGGATTGAAGCAAGCCCCTCGAGCTTGGTATGAAACTCTATCTACTTTTCTCATTGAGAATCAATTTACAAGAGGTGTAGTGGATAAGACACTGTTCTACAAGCACCATGGCAAGGACATCATTCTGGTTCAGATTTATGTTGATGACATAATCTTTGGTTCTACAAATGAGAAGCTATGTGAAAAGTTTTCATCTCTTATGAAGAGCAAGTATGAGATGAGCATGATGGGAGAACTATCATTTTTCCTAGGTCTACAAATTCATCAAAAGGATGATGGTATCTACATAAGCCAATCAAAATATGTCAAGGAACTTCTCAAAAAGTTCAATATGGAAGATGCATCACCTGCCAAGACACCTATCTCTACTGCAATCAAGCTGGATTTGGATCCTAAAGGAAAGAAAGTGGATTCTAGTATCTACAGAGGCATGATGGGATCGTTGCTGTACTTAACTGCTAGCAGACCAGACATCATGTTTGCTACATGTCTCTGTGCAAGGTTTCAAGCTGATCCAAAAGAATCACACTTAGTAGCAATCAAGAGAATCTTTAGATATCTCAAAGGCACTCCAAACTTAGGCCTTTGGTATCCTAAAGATACTTGATTTGACTTGGTTGGTTATTTGGATTCAGACTATGCTGGATGCAAGATTGACAGGAAAAGTACAATAGGAAGCTGTCAATTTCTGGGTGGAAGATTAATGTCATGGTTTATCAAGAAGCAGTATTCTGTATCTACTTCAACTGCAGAAGCTGAATATATCGCAGTTGGAAGTTGCTGTGCTCAAATTCTTTGGATGAAAAATCAGCTAATGGGTTATGGCTTGAAGTTGTCCAATATCCCTATTTATTGTGATAATACTAGTGCCATAGCTATCTCAGACAATCCAGTTCAACACTCCAGGACAAAGCACATTGATATCAAACATCATTTCCTAAGAGAGCATGTTGAAAGGGGAACTGTGAAGCTGATTTATGTTCCAACAGAAAAGCAACTTGCAGATATTTTTACGAAGCCACTAGATGAAGCAACCTTCAACAGGTTGGTAAGTGAATTGGGAATGCTAAATCTGGTATGTTAACTTACTAGTCTTTACATTTTCAATGTGGTTAAAATTACAGCTCGTGACCTTAACTTTCAATGTTACTGTCATGAGAAGTTACTGTCCTATGTGCTACTTGTTTATTTGACAGCATGTTTGCTATGACTATGCTAAATTCAAATCACATGCCTGTTTCAATTTCTGTAATGAGTAGTCACGTGACATTAACTTATCTCATACGCCTGCTTAGTGATAAGTACTTGTGTCATTTGATATGACTACGGGTATTTGTCAGTCTTTTTAATTTAAAAGTTAAATTACTACATTAAAAAGAGGCAGTTGGAAGCTGTAGAGTCACTTAATGTGTTATAAATAAGACCAAAGCTAAACCCTTTGTTCTCACTTAACACCCTAAGAACTCTAGAGTCCAAAATGAGCAAGAGGAAAGCAGAAGACATGTCATCATCATCGGCGTCAGGAGCAAGCGGAGGAGTGAAGCCAGAGCCTCCTAGTCTCAAGAAGGAGATGGAGATAGCTACTACTAATGAGCAGCTTGATCTTTGGGTAGATAAGTTTCATACTTATCTCGAAGAAGAGCGGATCTCCGATCAAAAGGAGATAGAGAAGATTGCGGAAAGGCTGCTGCTAGAAGCTTTTCCAAACTTAAAATAATTTCCAGTTCTTAAGAACTTCTTGTATTGTTTTAAGTTTTTATTTAATGAAATGACTGTTTTATCTTCTTAGTTCTCTTGCATGTCATTCATTATTGTCATCTGATTCTATCTATCTGTGAATGGTTGTTTGTTTACTTGTTTGTGTGCATGGATGTTTGTGGATGTGTGCTAAAACTAACAAATATGTGCCTAAATCGATTAAAATGCTATTTGGTAATTTTCGCTTAAGCAATAGGCAAAGTCGATTAAAATTCATGACACAAATTACTTCCGCCTAATTTGCTGTCAATAAGTAAAGATGCTGTCACGAAGTGCCTTGACAGCAAGTTTCTTAGAAGACACAATTGGAAAAGTCTCTGTCATGAAATTTAAAGGAAATTGTATAAATTGCTTAATGATGACAGTATGTTTTTGCAACGATATTACTATCAAGCAAAACATGATGTCATCCTCTCGAAATTACTAATGAATTTGTTACAGCGCACAGGTTACTATCAAGATTAGTGGACCGAATTAATTGGGATTTTACCTCCACGATTTACAGCCACTAAAAAGTAACTACCCACGACTCCACGTGACTGATTAATGGGCTAAGACACAGTTACTTTCCCTTTCTCAGTAAGACATTTGCTATTTTCATGTAAGCAACTGTCAAACACAAAAACACACAACTTTCAACAAAACCTCTCTCTCTCTCTCTCTCAAAAGCAAAAATCTCTCTCCGAAGCTCAAAGCAAGAAATGGCACCCAAACAATCCTCTTCTCAAACAAACTTTACTGGTATTCTCACTGCTGAAGATGCTGGTGAAGGATATAAAGGACTCGTATCCTTTATCAACAAGTAATATCTGGGTCATGCTATAACATCTACACCATCCTTGAACCTGGAAAGGCTTGAAGAATTCTAGAAAACTGCCTATGTTCCAGGAGGTGCAGGTAAAGACACAATACAATGCAAAATCAAAGGAATCACCTGCATCCTCACAATCAAAGGCATCAATGAAGCTTTGGGAACTAGACTGCAAGCTAAAGAATCATACAAGGAACTTGCAAATGATGAAACCCTAAAGAAGTTTTTCTTGAAAATAGGGTATTCTGTTCATGTTCTTGAAGAGGGTACATCGAAATGGTACTCGACTGGTGAAATGGACAGAAAGCATTTGAGAAAATAATGGAGCATGATTTTTGATGTCATGGTGAAGGTTTTCTCAACCAAAACCTCTGGATGGAATGGAATTCCCTCCTATATCAAGAAGCTTATACTCACTCTCTTGTCCATGGATGCAAAGTGGATGTAGGAAAGTTGCTTATGAGTCAACTCAAGTCAGCTCTAAGCAGGAAGGTACATGTTTATCCTCGCTTTCTTACTATGTGTTTGAATTCATTATGTGGTATTGATGATAATGCATCTCTCTCTATAGAATGCAATGTTTTGAAAAGAAATACACACACATCACTCAATTCACAAAATTCAAATGCACATATTCCACTCTATTTTACCAAGCACATGGCTGATCAAGAGCCTCATCTTGACGTAGCACTACCCTCTAGTTATGTTGTCTTCTCCCTTGAGAATGAAGCTGAATTAGACCCAAATTCAGTTAACCCACATTCTACTGCATACATTCCTATCAGAACCTCTAGACAACCAAAAACCACAAAAACAACTTTGCAAGAATCCAAGAAAAGACCCTTGGAAACTGGTGTTGGTAGTAGTTCTGAGAATGTTGAGGGAGAAACTGCACATGATGCAGCAAATAAGGATGTTAGTGAAAGTGAACCCATAGTGGTTCCTCTTGAGCCTAAGAAGAAGAGAGCTAAGAGGGTCAAAGCCACTATCAGCCACCCCACAGTCTCACAAAAGGCTGTGAAGAGTAAAAAGGAATCAAACACATCCCTAGGTGCTTCTTCTCAACAAAAAGTATCTATTGAAGCTGGCCTGTCTCCCAAGGCATCCTGTAAAGAGTCAGCACAACCTCATGTACTCACTCATGGGGAGCCTACACTTGCAGAAATGCACACAGAGATAGGGCACAGTGAGGGTCATGAAACTTCTACTCTTGATGTTCCACAAGTTAACCCTGTGGAACAGCCAAAAATCTCTTCTAAACCGTCACCTTCTTTATTCTCTAATCCATCAATTGTTTCTTCTCAACAACCCAGAGAAGGGGACAGTCCAATCCCTTCAGGTTTTGATCATCCATCTCAAGTCATGGATGAGCCCCCATCAAGTGGTTCACAAGAACCCATTTCTCAAAGTGAAATGGACACCACTCACTCAAACACTGAGCTAGATCAAGATGGTACTCTACCAGAAAATGAAACAGCCAACATCTTGGTCGAACTCCAAAGAGCAACTGACCTTCCGGAAGTTGCTATCACAGCCTCAGTTGTTGTCAAAGACACCACAAAAGTTGTTGTCAACCCACCTGTAGACAGTAACATTTTGGGTAAAGATGCTGTCGCTTCTACAAAGTTTGATCATGATACTGTCTTTGTTGAAGCTGCTTCAGATGATGATCAACTTACTATCTCTGCTTTGAAGGTAAAATCTAAACTTTCTACATCTTCAACTAAAATGCATGCAAGTACTGCTCATACCCATGCATCTACGATGAGTGAGGGAGTGAAAAAAAAAAGAGAGATAAAAGAAAAGAGAGGTGAGCATAAAAATGAGAGGCAGCCAAACGAGCTGGCAAAAGGTGAGGGACTTGAGCATGTCCAGAGTGAACTTGAGGGGACCCCATACACAAAGGCACTAGGCCTTGAGAGTCATTCTGTGGGGAGTGATGAGATCACTCAGAAAAACAATGAGTGTGTGAGAAACCCCACAGCCTCCTTGCCCTAGTCTCTTCCTTTATATTGTTAGGTCGAATACACAATATATAATCAATTACTGTATGAATAAGTAATAAGAACACACGTTTTAACTCTTTAAAACTGTTTGGAATTAATAATTCCTCTCTCAGTGATGTAAAGTATCACAGAGAGCTGCTTAGGTTACAAGAATGATATTCGTTCACGATGGATACCCTTCTAGGGTTAACCTAACTGTATTTATAAGATATACAGCTACGTACAATCGTAAATTGATTTTCCTAAAATTAAGCTATACAATTGATATCAATTACGATTGCTACACGTCTTCTAAGTCAACTCAATCTCTTTGACAGCTATCCAATCTTCAAAGATATCGCTTCCATATTAATATTAAATTAATCTTCAAACTCTGTTGACTTGTAGACACTCCCAGTAAACAGACTTTAGCAAACTCTGTTCTCTCTACGCTAACAGCGTTTGCGCTTCCATGCATTCAGCTATCAGTGTTTACGCTTTCCTCTGTCAGCGTTTGCGCTTCCAGCAATCAGCGTATACTCAAACACTGCTTTCAATAACAAGTTAAACTCTCTTTACCTGAAACACTTAAACACTGACATTATATCACATCAATTATATCTAACAATCTCCCCCAACTTGTTCATTAGAAAAATGCACAAGTTCATAATAATTGATGATGTCAAAACTAACGAATAAAAACACAGTGTTTAACATATAATCAGAGTTTAAACTTGACTTAGCAAAATTTACAGAAAATTCGAATTACTTACAAATTCTGTCTACCTAACCTCCTCAAGATCTGGAGTTGTTCTGAGATAATCAATCAACAATCTCCTTTCAGCATTTTCAAGTTCAATTTCCATAGCTTGCTTGATCTCTCTTAACTCTGGATCATTTTCATCCGTTTGAAAAATAGCAGCCCTGAGATCATAGATCTTGTTTCTCCTCATTTCATTACCCAATCTGATGTACTTCAATTCTTCAGACTTTACATTGAAATCAAGAACCGTGATTCCAAGATCAGTCTTCAACCTTGTAGTTCCCTTCTGCATTTCAATCAGATTTCCATTCCAGTCTCTGTATTTTGGAACATATTTTTCAGCAGACTTTGTTCCTGTAGCAACTTTAGCTTTCAGCATATGCTCCCTTATAGAATTAGCAATAAGCTGTGTTCTTTGATTTCTAACTCTGAAGATATGCAAGACATACTGAAGTTCCTCAAATAATTTTAACTTGATTGCTTCTTCATTCACTCTATATACTGACCCATCTGCCATAAAGTATAGTAGAAAGTGAATATCTAAGCTCCTTTGATGAACTACCTGAACTGACTCCAACTTGTCTAGATTTTCTTGAGTTATACCAGAACCAAGAGATACAAGTGCAGAAGGATCTCTTGGACTGTTACCAACTCTCAAATCTCTTTTTGATCCTAAACCAGAAGTATTCCTGCCTGGTGGCTTTCCTGAACAGGCAATATTATGCTGATATCCACCAGTCACTCCTGCTTGTTCTTGCACTGGAATCTTTGCCCTTGAAAAACCAGGTAAAAGTTTACTTTGAGTCTGTACAACTTGTGTAGAAACAGAGGTTGTAACTATCATCTTGCCCTTGCTCTCTTCATCAACTTTCCCTTTTAACTTCAACTTAGCATCAAGAGAAGACTTTCTAACCAGCTTTCCAGTATCTTCTTCTTCTTCTTCTTGAATACCAGATGGTTTTTCTTTGATTACAATTCCTTTCATCACAGGCCTTGCAGACTTTGAAGTTTTAACAACTTTCTTCACTTTCTTGGATTTCACAGCTTTTAGATGTTCTTTCTGTAACAACTTCTCTTCAGCTTGAATATCCTCAAGTGTAGCTTCAGCATTCTCTTCTCGAAAAAGTTTTGCAGCCAATTCTTCATCAGTTTGTGGATTGTCAGAGAATAACAAATCCTTTGGCTTTGAACCTGAAGTACTCTGAGCATTTGAATCTATCACCAAATTTGGCTTTGACCTTGAAGACCTCCCATGTCCTTGTCTGAGATTCACATTTCTCAAGCCCTTATCAGCATTGGCTTCTTCATCATCATTTTGATCTTTCTTTGACAGAGTTTGATCTTTCTTACACTTGGTTTTAGAAACTCTCTCCCCCTTTTTGACATCATCACTGTCTTGAATCAGTATGGAGGTGATTAACTCAAGAGAATTTGCTATAGAATCAACTTTCTCAGCCAGTAAAGTCTGATTCTTTTCAACTGTACTCAGTCTGTCATTTAGATTGGATTGAGCTTTGGCAAATTGTTGAAAGAGTTTAGCATTAGCTAGTTGAGCTTTCTCTTCATGAGTAGCAACTTCAGTGCGAAGATCAACAATAGATTTCTGAGTGTCATCAAATCTATTATTCAAAGTTTTGATTTGTATCACTGTGCCTTGCAAACAAGTGAAAATCTCTGGATTTGTAATCTTCTTGGAATTAACCTCAAGAAACATTGCAGCCCTGCCAGGTGGAAAAATACACTCTGACTTATACCATTCAGCAGTTTGCTTGGCCAAATAACCATCATCAATTTCATTTACAGAAGGTCCAGCAAAATCTGGTTTTTCTCCTGTTTTCTGACCATCAGGCTGATTTTGTGGTTGGTCAACTCCTGTACTATGAGCTTCAACTGAATCACTCATAGATTCACTAGCAGAGGCAACAGAAAGACTAGGTTCTGGAGCAGCAATTGGTTCTTGAGCAACAATAGGTTCTTGAGCAACCTGTTTTCCTTTATCAATTGGAGTTTGCTCTGAAGAAAGAACCTTTTCTGGTTTATCAACCTCCTCACCATGAGCAGAAGTATGATTTGCATCAGAGTTTAACTCAGTGTGTGATGCAACCACAGTGTCTTCAAGAACAACTGTAGGCCCATCAGCAACACCAGTATCAATTGAAAGTGTAACTTCCATAAGTGGTGGAGTGGATGCTTCATGATTGATAGACATTGGAGTTTCAGCAAACTCTTCCATTGGAGATAAAACATCTCTAGCATCTTCATTTGCTTGAGCCTTATCAACTTCTGGTTCAGCAACATTGACTCCTGATTCTGGGATAACAAGTTCAATGATAACCTCTGGCTCACCAGTAGGAATATCAAATGAGATTTTCTCTTGAGCCTCCTCCACATGCTCATCATCAGAATCAGTCAAAATTAGTCTCCTCCTCTTAGCCTGAGGTACTGCAACCTGTTCTGCATCTTCATTAGAACTCTCACTGGAACTTTCCTCAACCAATGGTGGTGAAGGTCTGTTTGCCCTTTGTTTTGCTTTTCTAGAATAAACAGCCTTTGGAGTTGACTGTTTAGCCCTAGCACGTTCAGTGTTGATTGCAGTATGCTTCTTCCTCTTTGGCTTTGGTGGTGGTTGTGAGTGAGTGGTTGTGACAGGGTTTGTTTGTTCAGTGTTCATTTGGTCAGGTTGTGTTTGAGGTTCTGTTTGAGTTGGTGGTGATATGGGTTGTTCAGTGGTTGTTGGTGTGGGCTCAGGTGTTTGAGTAGGTTGAGATGGTATGTTTTCTGTACGATCAGTGGCTAAGGGTTCAGGCATAGGCTGTGGTTCTGGTTGTTGTGGTTGATGTGTATCATTGTCTTGTGGCTGATTAACAAAATTTTGCAAAGCAAGTGGCAATGCTAAAGGAGGTAAGTCTTTTCCAACATCTTTGTTTGACATATCAGTAAAAATTCTCTTTGTGACTCGAAACGGTTGAATCTCATCAGCTTCATCAACAGTTAAACCAGGAACACATGCATTGAACAATAATTGACAAAATCTAGCAAAGTACACAGTAGAAGACTCTGACAACTTATCACCCAAATTCATTAAGACATATCTACCAAAATCAAAATTACTACCATAGAGTAGAGAATACCCAATTTGAAGACTGTCCATCGGAATTGCATCCCAGTTGGTGACCTTCTTCTGGAATGTCCTGGTGATGCAATCGAAGAAAAAGTTCCACTCTTTTCTCAGATTTGGTCGCCTCACACTGCCCAGCTTGGCAAGTGATTCCATGTACCCAATTTCTGTGAGCATTTCCCTCAGATTTTGCTCAGAGACAACAACATACGAAGTATGTGTGTCAAAATCCATGACTTCGCGAACAGTTTGTGGAGTAATCACAAACTCTTGTTCTTCATGTGAGAAAATGATAGACGGAGTTCCATTCTCTCCTCCCTCTATATATCTCGAGTTTTGCCAGAAATTAACGACTTGGGAAGCAGATAGAGTAGCCGGTTCAACCAACGCTTGCCCAATTTCAGAATCTCGAAGAAAATTCTGCATAAGATGAAATGCCTCTGGTGCCCGGTCATTCTCAAGTAACGCTGCATAGTTGTTAGGCACAAATCGTAGACCAAAGACAGTAAAAGGTTTAGTCGCCATTGAATCAAGAAATAAGCAAGAAAATGACTGTGAAAATGTTTTGCAAGAAAGGTGTTTGTGAAAATGCCAAGGTGAAAAACAAAGATGTTCTCTGTTTTTGGTAAAGTGAATACGTGTGGATAAAAATAATTGTGGCAAAAAGTAATTTGAGTTGTAGTGAAAAACTAAACTCAAACGTTTTTACTTGAAAACACGCAACTGTTCCCTTGAAAAGTGTAAAAGGGAGACATAATGATGAGTGAGTGGGACAGGTGTCACACATGCAACGGTTCACTTAAGACAGGCGCAGTAAAAGCCATTATTACCGCTGTCGTTCCATTTTTCAAGACACGTTACCACTAATGACACTAATTAACAGTTGTCAACTACTCCATTTACTCCAAAATTTTCAAATTACCTTAATGAAAATATACCTTAGAGTACATAGCACAATCAATCAGTGTTTAACAAATTTTCAATCTTTATCACAAAAACCCTTTCAAAAACGCACAGTCGTGATTTACGTGTGTGAGTAGCAGAGTTTACCAAATCAATTTTTATAGCATCTAATATTTCATAAAATCCATAAATCATAAACAATAAACACTGAATGCACAAACTCTCATATTAAACACAGAGTATATGATGAATGCTAAACTCTGTAGTTCCTTAATTACAGAAATCTGAATATCCCTGTTCCAACTTATGATCATGATTATCCACGTAAGCACACAGTCATTAAAGACAAAAAGATCAGGAGATAAATATCAAAGCATCATTCAGTGAGTTACATGTCAAGTATTTCCTTACAAACTCTCACATCACACAAGTGTTTAGGTGAAGTGTTTACTCTCAGATTCAATCAATAAAAGCAGATACTACCATAAGCTTGAATGTCCACCAAATTTACACCACTTCGATTACATATATGCACAAATCAAAAGGACTTTATACAGGGTAGTAGCTGAGTGAAATCAAACAGATGAGAAGAGATGTTTTCGAATGAGAATTCCGAACTGAACAATTTATTTGATCAAAATGTTCAGTCAAATGATTAGTACATTTTTGTACAAGATGATCAGTATATATATACATTTTTTTTTTTTTTTTTTTTTTTTTTTTTTTTATTATTTATTGACATATATATATATACTGAGTAAGATATAGTATAAGGAATACTCACCTGTTTGAATCAGATTTAACAAAAGAAGATAACTGCTCTTAATACTTCAGTATTCAAGAAAATGAGCAGTTAATTAGGCTCAAAAGGGTTTACTACGGGTCATGTTTATGAACAGAGTTTATGAACAGTGTTCAAAGATGTTGTGAACAGTGTTTGAAGAAAAATGGTTAATCCTAATGCCTTTATCATCTTCATGCACACATATATCATGTAGTCCCAAAATGGTTTAATGCAAGTTCTAGAGCAACATACTTACTGATGAATATCACACAACAATAAACTCTGATTGATATAAAATGTATCAATCACTGATTTGGCTCAAAATCTCACAGGGTTCAGACATGAACTGTTTCTCACCAAAATCATCAATGACACATCTCAAGTTTTAAAATTTTCACAAGTGCAAACACAGAATTATCAAGAATCAAGTATGACTTGGAAACAGAGTGTCACTAATCAGAGTTTAGAGTTCATCAATATCAGTATTATTCATGAGAGGCAATCCATACAGTATTCATAGATTCAGAGTTTAGGATCAAATAAACTAAGAGATGCTCTAAATATGAAACAGTATCATGCTGTGTTAACTTACTGTGCAATCTCTGATTAGATTACAGTGACTCAAAAAGAATCTTGATTTATCACTGAAAATCATGCTCTATACATTTTTCTTCATCGGTATTTTCATTCAGACAAAAATCAATTCAGAATTCACAGAGTTTAACAAAACGTATTAACAGTGTATGACCAACAATCATGCTAACAGAGTTTAATTAATAAGGCTCACATAGCACTATAGCAATTTACAGAGACATGAGCAACACATTTTATTTGAAAGAGAGTCTAACCAACATGTTTAGTCAAAACCAGATACCATCCCTAGTTCATTGACCAGTCTTGTAAATGTTGCTTCACTTAGAGGCTTTGTGAAAACATCTGCTAGTTGTTGATCTGTTGGCACAAAGTGAAGCTCAATATTGCCTTCCTCTACATGCTCTCTGATAAAGTGATACCTTATGCTGATGTGCTTGGTCATTGAGTGTTGTACTGGATTACCTGTCATTGCAATAGCACTTTGATTATCACAGAAAATAGGTATCTTGGAATACCTTAATCCATAATCCAGCAGTTGATTCTTCATCCATAAAATCTGTGCACAGCAACTACCAGCAGCAATATACTCTGCTTCAGCTGTAGATGTAGATATTGACTTCTGTTTCTTACTGTACCAAGATACTAGTCTGTCACCAAGAAATTGACAACTTCCACTTGTACTTTTTCTGTCAATCTTACATCCAGCAAAATCTGCATCAGAGTAACCAAGTAGCTTAAAATCTGATTCTCTTGGGTACCACAGTCCTAAGGTTGCAGTTCCCTTGAGATACTTGAAAATCCTCTTCACAGCTGTTAAATGTGGTTCTCTTGGATCTGCCTGAAATCTTGCACACAGACAGGTGGCATACATGATATCAGGTCTACTAGCTGTTAAATAAAGTAAAGAACCAATCATCCCTCTGTAGCTTGTCATATCCACTGATGAACCTGTATCTTTGTCCAGTTTTGTTGCAGTTGCCATAGGAGTTGTTGCAGATGAACAGTCAAGCATGCCAAATTTCTTGAGTAGATTTCTGGTATATTTAGCTTGATTAATGAAAATTCCATCATCTGTTTGCTTCACCTGTAAGCCTAGAAAGTAGCTTAACTCTCCCATCATACTCATTTGATATCTTGACTGCATGAGCTTGGCAAATTTCTTACAGAGTTTATCATTAGTAGATCCAAAAATGATATCATCTACATATATCTGTACTAAGAGCAGGTCATTACCAGATTGAAAGTAAAACAGAGTTTTGTCAATAGTACCTCTGTGAAACCCGCTTTCTAGCAGAAATTTAGCAAGTGTTTCATACCATGCCCTAGGTGCCTGTTTAAGTCCATAGAGTGCCTTGTCTAACCTGTAGACATGATCTGGATATTTTGGATCTACAAAACCAGGTGGTTGTTCAACAAATACTTCTTCTTCAAGTTTTCCATTCAGAAAAGCACTTTTCACATCCATTTGAAAAACCTTGAATTTCTTGTGAGAAGCATAGGCAAGAAACATCCTTATTGCCTCCAACCTGGCAACTGGTGCAAAAGTCTCATCATAATCTATTCCTTCCTGCTGTGAATAGCCTTTAGCAACCAGTCTTGCCTTGTTCCTTGTGATCACACCATCACTGTCAGTTTTATTTCTGAAAACCCATTTAGTACCAACAATAGATCTGTTCTTTGGCCTTGGTACAAGGGTCCACACCTCATTTCTCTCAAATTCATTTAGCTCTTCTTGCATTGCTGTTATCCAGTCAGCATCTTTCAGAGCTTCTTCCACTTTCTTTGGCTCATTCTGTGACAAGAATGCATGAAACAGACATTCATTTGTTGTTGCACTTCTTGTCCTTACTCTTGCATCTGGATCACCAATAATCAAATCAGGTGTATGTGACTTTGTCCATTTTCTTGCAGAAGGCAGATTGCTTCTGTCATCATGTGATCCTCCCCCTTGATCCATGCTCTCCTGATTTTCTTGGTGTCTTTCTTCATTTTCAGATGCTCCCCCTGATTGTGACTGCTCAGAATTTGAATGATCAGAGTTTGAATCAACAGTGTTTGATTCAGAGTTATCAATTGAGTCACTATCAGTGTTTGAAGTATCACGTTGATGTGATTCTTCATGCTCCCCCTCAACTGGTTCTTCCCTTGTTTCTGACTGAATAGTTTCTTCAGTGTTTACCAGTAGAGGTTCAGAATTGACCTCATCAGTGTTTGTCAGATTTGTATCATCAGAGTTTAATAAGTCTTCATTTTCAAAGTGCAGTTGATCATGCTCAGTAACATCTTCAAGTCCAGTTATTTTCTTGTCATCAAATGACACATGAATAGACTCCATGATCACTCTTGTTCTCAGATTAAAAACTCTGAAAGCTTTAGTTGACAGTGGATAGCCAACAAAAATTCCTTCATCTGCCTTTAGGTCAAATTTGGTCAACTGTTCAGGATGAGTCTTCAACACAAAGCACTTGCATCCAAAAATATGAAAATATTTTAGATTTGGCTTTTTCTTCTTCACCATTTCATATGGTGTTTTACCATGCTTGTTGATCAGAGTTGCATTTTGAGTAAAACAAGCAGTTTGAACTGCTTCTGCCCAGAAATATGTTGGCAATTTTGCTTCATCTAGCATGGTTCTGGCAGCTTCTATCAAAGTTCTGTTCTTTCTCTCCACTACACCATTTTGTTGTGGAGTACCAGGTGCAGAAAACTCTTGTTTTATCCCTTTACTCTTGCAAAATTCTTCCATAGATGAATTCCTGAATTCAGTTCCATTGTCACTTCTGATTATCTTCACTTGATTCTCTGACTCTTTGTCCAGTTGTAATATATGTTCTGTCAGTGTTAAAGCGGTTTCATCTTTCTTTGCTAGAAAATACACCCATGTGTATCTGGTGTATTCATCAACAATGACTAGAGCATATTTCTTCTTTCCAAGTGACATGACATTTACTGGTCCAAAAAGATCAACATGTAGGAGATGATAAGGATCAACAATTGAAGACTCAGATTTGCTCTTGAAAGATGTTTTTCTTTGTTTGGCCTTTTGACAAGAATCACACAGGCCTTCTACATTCAACAATGACTTTGGTAGTCCTCTTGCAAGGTCATTCTTTATGAGCTCATTGATATTGTTCAGATTCAAATGAGAGAGTTTCTTGTGCCAATTCCAACTCTCTTCACTGGACATCCTTGTAGACAGACACACTGCTTTGCCATCAGTGTTTGTTGACAATTTGATTTCATAGATGTTGTTGTGTCTGTTTCCAACTAGAGCAACTTTCCCTGTAGATTTGCTGATCACTTGACAATATTCAGGCTGAAAATCTACATGATATCCTCTGTCACAGATTTGACTCACAGATAGCAAATCATGCTTGAGTCCTGGAACCAGAGCTACATTTGTGATGATGACATTTCCAAGATTAATGTTGCCATATCCCAGTGTATGTCCTATGTTGCCATCTCCATAGGAAACTTCTGGGCCAGCTTTCTCCTCATACTCTGATAGCAGGGCTTTATTTCCTGTCATGTGTCCTGAACATCCACTGTCCACGACTAGGGTACTGACCCTGGTGCCCTGCAATCACAAACAATCACTGATTATTAGTTTTAAGGATCCAGACTTGCTTGGATCCTTTGGCTTTCTTAAATCTGTTAGCTTTTGCAGCGGAATTCATATTAACAGAGTTTAAGCTAACTTTTTCAGTGTTTACATTTGCAGAATTTACTTTAACCCATTTCAAATTTGGCTTGGGTTCATAGTAATTATAGTAAATAGCATGATAATCTCTGCAAGTGTAAATAGAATGCCATGTACTACCACAGTGTTTACACAAAGTTTGTGGTCTAGTTCTCACATAATTACTCTTTACTGCAGTTTTAGAGGGTAAAGAATTAATGTTCTTATTCTTACTGCAGAAACTAGCAAGATGACTAGTGCTACCACAATTAAAGCATGTTTTCCTGGGAGCTAATGAAGCAAGCATTGGCTTAATTCCTGAGGTTATGCCTACCTTTCCATTTCTGTTTTTCTTAGGCATACTCTGTTTGTTGACAGATTTTATCTCCTTAAGCTTATGCTTGAGTTGTTTATCTGTCATTAAGCCAATGTTAGCCTCTTTAACAAAAGTTTTAGCATATGACTCTTTAACAGCCTTTTTCTGTGCTTCAGTCTTAGGTCCACCTGTTCCCATGACATTACCCTCAGATGAACAATATGGTCTAACTTTTACCTTATTTTCAAATCTAAGTTCATCTCCAACAGAGTAACCTAGACCTACTGTATCTGACTGAAACACTTCTTGAGTGTCTTTACCAGAGTGTGTCCAGGTTTTAATGATGTGTTTACTATCCTCCAATTCTGATTCTAGTTGCTTATACTTACCTAGCAACTCCTGTTCAATAAACACTGCATCATCTCTCTCTTTTTGAATTTTATTCATGTTTTCTAGCTGTTCCTCAACAAATTTATTTCTTTCTTTGAGTTGAGAACACTCAGACTTTATCCTCTCATTTTCTAATGTCTGATCCCTATAACTGATATGCAATGCTTTAAGATAAATTCTTAATTCAGTTATATTATCAGTGTTATAGGCATAAGTGGTTGGAGGTACCTTAAGATCATCATTTTCAGTCTGAGTAGTAGCCATGAGAGCATAGTTGACTTCCTCATCTGAATCTGAAGTGTCTGCCCAATCTCTGCCTTTGGTGTAGAGTGCTTTTTCAGTTTTACCCTTTTTGCACTCAGGAGCATAGTGACCCATCTCCTTACACTTGTAGCATTGAATTTCAGACTTGTCTTTCTTTCCAGATTTGAAGTCCTTTCCTTCAGATTTCTTGAAATTCTTCTTATCAAACTTTGAGTAGTCCTTGGAGAATCTCTTTCCCTTCTTGAAGTTCTTGTATCCCATCTTCTTGAAGGTCTTTACCATCAATGCAGCCATTTGCATCATATCTTCATCATCTTCAGAATCAGATGAATCATCTGTATTTGAGTCAACATCAGTGTTTGATGACTCATTATCTGAATGGATGACTAAGGCTTTTCCTTTTGCCTTTCTCCTTGATGCCTCCTTCTTTGATGATTTCTCCTCAACCTTGAGAGCAACAGACTTTGACTTTCTACTGGATCTTTTGTTTCTCTGCTCCAATTCCAATTCATGAGTTTTGAGCAGACCATAAATTTCATCAATCTCTGTTTCACCAAGTTCATAATTATCTCTAATAGTGGTCGTTTTCACATCCCACTTTTCAGGTAGAGAGAGAAGAAACTTGAGATTTGAATCTTCCAAATCATACTCTTTGTTCACCAATGACAAATCATTGAGCAGTTTACAGAATCTGTCAAATGTTTCTGTCATGGTTTCATCAGATTTTGCTTCAAAATGCTCATACTCCTGTGTGAGTATGTTCCTTCTGTTCTTCTTAATTGCAGGAGTTCCCTGACATCTAACCTCAAGTGCATCCCATATCTCCTTTGCAGTTGTGCAGTTTATCACTTTATTAGACATAACATTGTCTAATGCACTGTGAAGTAAATGCCTTACCTTTGCATCCTTTGCAATAGATGAAAGATCCTCAGCAGATAGATCTTTCTTCTCTTTTGGAATTACTTTTGGTTCCTCACCAGCAGCAGCAGCAGATAACTTTGTAGGTTTGTGAGGACCTTCATAAATTCTGTCCAGATATTCTGGATCTGTAGCCTCCAGAAACATGGTCATCTTCACCTTCCAAATTGCATACTCTAACGGCCTCAGGATAGGAACCCTAATTGTTTCATACCTGCTAACAGTAGTAGGGGCTTTCTCAGATGGTGGAGGTATCTCTGCCATTGATTACTATTGTGTTTGGATCTTTAACTGTAATAAAGTAACAGATTTGGCTCTGATACCACTTGTTAGGTCGAATACACAATATATAATCAATTACTGTATGAATAAGTAATAAGAACACACGTTTTAACTCTTTAAAACTGTTTGGAATTAATAATTCCTCTCTCAGTGATGTAAAGTATCACAGAGAGCTGCTTAGGTTACAAGAATGATATTCGTTCACGATGGATACCCTTCTAGGGTTAACCTAACTGTATTTATAAGATATACAGCTACGTACAATCGTAAATTGATTTTCCTAAAATTAAGCTATACAATTGATATCAATTACGATTGCTACACGTCTTCTAAGTCAACTCAATCTCTTTGACAGCTATCCAATCTTCAAAGATATCGCTTCCATATTAATATTAAATTAATCTTCAAACTCTGTTGACTTGTAGACACTCCCAGTAAACAGACTTTAGCAAACTCTGTTCTCTCTACGCTAACAGCGTTTGCGCTTCCATGCATTCAGCTATCAGTGTTTACGCTTTCCTCTGTCAGCGTTTGCGCTTCCAGCAATCAGCGTATACTCAAACACTGCTTTCAATAACAAGTTAAACTCTCTTTACCTGAAACACTTAAACACTGACATTAAATCACATCAATTATATCTAACATATATCCATAAAGGCTGAGAACTGGTGGTCCTTCTAAACAAGCTGAATCAAGGTTGAAATCCCTTGAAGGCAGATGTGCATCCATGGAAGCTAAACTTGATGCTCTGTCCACTATGGTAGCTACTGGTTTTACTAATATTCAACAAACTCTTCACTCGTTCTCTGCCATCCTCAGTGTTGCCAACTCAACTAAGGGGGAGAAAGTGGTAGATCAGAATGAGGATGAGGGAGAGAAAGTGGTGAATGAGGGTGAGGGAGAGAAAGTGGTAGATTAGAATAAAGCAAACCTGGTAGAGAAGGAGAAACAAGGTGAAGCTGCAAGTGAGGGGGAGCCTATGTAATAACCCGGATTTTTCAAGAAATGATTTTTATTATTATTTCAATAATAATAATGTTTTCCTAAAATAAGGAGGAATTTTTTTTATTTTATTATTCAATTATTTTCGGTTAAGTGGAGACGGGTGCTCCTATTTAAAATTTTATGGACCAAGTAGATATCTCGAGTCAATAAATTATTTGGATAAAGATTTAATTTTGGAATGTGAAATTATTCAGTAAAGATTTTATTTTAAATTATTGAATAATTTAGAGATTTTAAAATCCTTAGAAAATGTTTATTTTAATTATTTGAGGATTTATAGAAATTACTTGATTAATATATAAAATCAAGAATTTGAGATTTTACTAAATCAATAGTGTTTGTAGTATTTTTATAAAGCCCTGCAAATTGTGAATTATGAATCACAATTATTATTTTTATGATTTGTTTTTATAAATTATTAATATTTGTAAAATGCATATCAATTTAGAAAATTGAGATTTAATTCCAATTCTTTCTCCAAAAGTCTTTAAAAATATTCTAGTATTTAATTATGCTAGAAATTTTATTTTTACAAATTAGAGTTTTTAACTCTAAATATTATTTAGAGTATGTAGTGATTAATTGTATTGTTTTAATTGTTATTGGGCTTGAGCCCATTAGGGTTAACACACAAAAACACACACGGCACACATAGATACACGCACAAATACATACATACAGCTACGCACAAACACGCAGCCACGGAGAGAAGAATATCGAGGGAGAAACAGATCGGGGAGAGGGGAGAAAAGAGAAATTGAAAGAGGAAAATGAGAGAAGAAGGGAGATGAGAGTATGTGCGTGATGTGTTCTGCTGGGGAACCTGGTCACGCGGGGAGGGAGGCTCGGCGGCTCCGACGAGCTCGGTGGCGGCGCAGCAGTGGGAGAAGGCGGAGCAGCAGTGGTGGCTGTGAGCGGAGGCTGTGCAGTGGTGGTAAGGCTGTGCTCGGCCAGAGAGAGAGAGAGAGAGAGAGAGAGAGATGGGGGAGATTGAATTGCCGATGGTTTGCTTTTCGGGAGATTCGATTCGAAATTGGAATGGTATAATTTCGCATTTTATTTATTTAATTTTCGTATTGCATTAGTTGTAAATTTTGATATAAATTAATGGTTGTAATTTAATTAGTTTTAAATTGTGAGATTATTGTGGTAATTAAATTAGATTTAATTGTGAGATTATTGTGGTAATTAGTTAGTTTAAATTGCGAGGTTAATTATGGTGGTAATTAGTTAGTTTAAATTGCGAGGTTAATTATGGTGGTTTAATTAGTTTAAATGGAAAGCTTAATGTGGTAATGGGTATAATTAGACTAAAATTGTAAGATTATGATTATTGGTTGAATTTCCGATATTTAATTCGGAAGGTATGTTTGTAATTATAATTGTTGAGTTTAATTGTGAGTCCGATTAAAGGTTCGGGTTAGTGATTGTTAATTGTTAAATTGCTAATTGTTAATTGTTAGTGAGTAATTATTAATTGTCGGATAATATATTGGGTTAGTTGTCAAGTAATTGTTAAGTGCTAATTGCTAATTGTTAGTTTCCAATTGAAATTGTTAATTGCTAAGTGCTAAGTGCTAATTGTTATCGCCATATAATGTAGTCATAAGAGTTGGATAACTTGTAAATGTCTATGTGCTAGATGGTATGAATCAAGTTATAGTATATGTTGATAGTATAAGTGCCAACTACGTGGTGTTGGCTTAAATGTGGATAAACTTAGTTTACTTTCCTTAAATGTTGAGGTGCCGCATGTCTGGGCGGGTACTTTTCCTTATGTGCTAGTTGCCGCATGTCTGGGCGGGTACTTTTCCTTATGTGCTAGTCGCATGTCTGGGCGGGTACTTTTCTTACTTGTTTACTTTGCTGCAAGTTGAGGCAGCTTTATTTTTATTTAAAACAGGGTTGAATTGTTTTGATTGGCATGGAGGGGCTGTGCCCATAGTCCGATAAACGAATACTACATGCCGAAATTTTCTAAAAATCCCCTGCATTTTAATTTATTTAACTTATTTGATTTCAAGGGTTTAAAGGTATGATTTGGGTGTTAACTGTTTATGTGGATATGTGTTAAGTGAATTAATTCGAGGGTAATTGTTGTCTCGAGGATTTATGTGTCTCGAGGATTAATTATGTTTGAGGACTATCTATATACTAAGTTGATTAAGTGGTATGGTTTGAGGTGTTTAGCACCAGGAATTGTCCACTTTAAAGAGGGGACTTTTCCATTTCTTTTCTTTACTATAGTATGTTATGTGCAATAAGTGGTATTAGAATAGTCAACTATAGGGAGGACACCTATAGTTTGACTTTATGTTATTTAGTGATAATCCCGAGTTGTGTCTGCTCGATATACGAGGTATGACTGACACGTACTCATAACTATTTCAGTACCATTAGGGCATAATCGAGTTGGAATGACGTGCATCAAAAAGGGAAGATCGAGGCGCCGTATAAAGAAAGGTAAGCTACCTCCAGGGAATTGCTTGGACGAAGTGCGAAAGGTTTATTCGCGGTTTCTATTTTCTGCTAAGGACCAGAGGCAAGTTTACTATGCATACTCTATTGTTCAGAGTATATTTATTTTAAACATATGAAGTGTGTTAAATAAGTTTTCAATCCATAATCGCGAGTTTTTCCAACCTTGTACTTCTTCTCCCAAATCATTGTATTCCTTGCTTTGCCAACAATATTAAATCCTGCTCGTGCAATAACCAAAACCCCATGGCTTATAATACTGTTGATGGGCAGTGATATTTTTATGGCTCTATATCTTGATTTATACGGTATATATATATATATCTATAAACTTTTCGTACTATGGAAGTGGACTATATGTTATGAGGTATATATAGATACATATACGTATATATGGAACTACGTGGTGAAGGCTCCGAGGGTAGAGTGTCTATTGAGTTATCGAGCTTAGCCCGCGTGTCGGGGCTATTTTGTATTGTATGTTTTCGAAAACCCGGGCAAAGCTTTTAAAAAGAATTTCGCAATAATTAACCTAAAGGCAACATCACCAATAAACCAGTGTTCATTTAATTAATAGATGCTCCTGAAAGCATTTACTAATTAAATAAACCTCATTCGCCTAATTAAATTTATTTAATTAGATGAATATTATTTTTAAAACGCTTTCTTAAGATCACTTTGTCCCGGAGAAATAATAAAACAATTTAATGGAGTGATTCTATCTAGTATATTATTTATCGGAGATAGTTTATTTTCAATACGGATTAAAGATATTCCAATGGTTATAATTGGTTACTTTCAGCTTAAAACAGCTAGATTGATATCAATATATGCTATTTGAATGCTTATTTAATTCGATGAATATTAATTATAATATTCATTAAGAAACAAAAAAAAAAGGGAAAGAGAAGAAGGATTTCATGCTTATTAATTATTTCTTATTGACCGAGAGTCAGTAGTAGTTATTTGATAAAGTGGCTAAAGTTTGGAGACTGCTGGAGAGATTGTGTCTTGATTTTGACTAGAAACATTCCAAGAGTTGTATTTGGGTGTTTTGAGGTTATTAAATATTCCAGTATTAATAGTGAGTATTATTTGAATATTACTTAATAAATGAATATTAATTTGAGTATTCTTTTAAAAAGAGATTATTGAATATTTATTATTTGTTACATAGTAGTCAAATATTTATTAAAAACTCTAAGTGTTTCGAAGGTTATAAACACTATTTAAAGGTTGTCTAAGGACTTTCATAGTCATTTAAAATATTATATTTTGAATCTATCTAGGTAAGTTACTTTTCAAGAACTTATATATATATGGAATTACCCTGTTGTGGTTACAAGCTTTATGCGTACCATTTTCTATGTGTGATCACAAACCCTGTGTCGAGATTGATATCGGTACAAGTGTATATCCATACTTGAACTCTTTTGAACTCAAAACATTTTCGAAAACCCCCGGTCAGGTTTTACTCTCTTGCTCGTTTTTCAATAATTATCGGTTGACTGATGTCGAACCACAACTACTCTGTTTTCAATTAAAAATCAAGTTTTTAAAGGAAAAAGAAAAAGGGACTCTGGCAGGTGTGGGAACCGTTGACGAACGATTCCCGGGATGTGTAAGCGGTCGTGAGCCAGGCGGTCCATCAATTATTATTCCGGCCCAGGTGTTGCCGAAGGATGATTACGGATGTAGTTTTCATCGAGGGTGATTACGGATGTAGTTTTCACCCGAGGATAGTTACGGATCTAGTTTCTATCCTTCTACCGGTAGAGAAGACCCGCGGATTATTGGACTTGGATGTGGCGACTGATCATCGTCAATCCTTGTCAGGTTTTTATGTTTTCTTTAAGTCCCATCCTTTACTTTGGAAAAATACTCAAACACTGCTTCTTAGGCCTAAGTGCCAAGTAGCCGATAGTGTTGTTTTCAATTTTGAAAGATGATGAATTCATGCAGTATCTAGAACTGCAAGATTATTCTAACAATAATGGCACGTGCTTGTGCACTTTTGCAATTATTCAAAAGATGAAAGATGGTTCATCGGTTATTGATGTTAAATCCCAAATGTTTTGCTTCAAGAGCTTTGACTCTCTTCCTATCAGTTATTTCTGAGTTTAACTTATCAAGTGGTAACGAACTTATATCCTGTACAGAATCTTGAACTGTAAGGTGTTTTGATGATAATGATATACTCATGTGTATATACTTACAAATTGAGGAGTATTATAAAGGGAACTTTATAATGGTTTGGTTTATGAAGGGTGGTAATAACTATCTTAGCAGCATATTGAACTGCATATTTTGAAAAACTCCCTAAGAGGTTATCAATACTATGAGGTATGGTATGTGGATAAGGTATGAGGATTACTACTGTTGACATGAACTTACTTTATTTATCTGATGTTACTCGAAATGTCATATATCCCCTACTGAGATTTCATTGTTGTAAATATTTTGAAATTGATATTAAGTATCGTTATATTTTGAAAACTCCATGCGTATATTGATATATATTGTTGTGCTCTATTAATACTTGCTGGGCAATTCTTTCGCTCATACTTGCTTGTTTTAAATATTAACCTTTCAGAGGAAGGTAGATGATTGAGGCTTATCTACATGGATCAGAAGAAGCAGGCAGTACGCCCTTGTGAAGATGATATGATCCAGAACATAGATAGTTGGAGTAAGTAATATATAAGTGTATTGATGTGTAATATATATTACCTTGTATTGAGTAGTACTAGTTGCTGGTGTACTTCCCAACGAAGCTATACTAGTAGTATAAGATTTGTAAGACATAGTGCGATGTAATAGAATGGATGTAATAAAGATGTAAAGATTTTAGTTCTTGTTTCTAGCCCTATGACCTAAAAGATGCTTGGTGGTTGGGGTCGCAGAGTTATATTTCAGTTTTAATGATTACAGATGCTTTAATGTTGTTAAACAGGTAATTTGATGTTAAGGGTTTCCGCGTGACGACCAAATCCCTGACCCCGGATTTGGGGCGTTACAGAAATGGTATCAGAGCTTAGGTTATAGTAAACTAGAAACGAGAGTGAGTAGGAGTGTGTATAGTTATGTGAGAACGTCAGAACTCATATAGAGTTCTTGTTGGACTATTGGATATAGTACCAATGATTAAGTTAAGATTGGAAGGCTATGCCGAGGAATATGTGGAGATAGACGTCACTTCTTGTGGTGATGAACGTCTGCTAAAGAATTCTTAGGGATAAGTATTGGTCGGCAGGGGCATAAATTGCCCGAGGCCTAAGATTAAGATAATTTTAGGGGTTCATGGATGAAGTTATGTATTCCCCGAATGATAGGAAATTTCAATATGATGATGAAGGATGGAAAGCTGGCATCCAGTATTATGACAATGATGAGTTGAGATAGCATCCGTACTGTTAAAATTCCAAAAAGGGAAGCAAAACAAGATCCCTATGAAAGAGTATTAGCCGAAGTTGCGGGTATTTAAATCTTCTCGAGTTTAAGAGAGCTTGAGGTAATATTAGAAATAGATTGGTGGATGGACGTCGAATGTTTCAAATGATTACGTAGAGAAAATGGTGAAGTGGTGCTTGGTCGATAAAGACGAGAAATGTTTTAAGAATCAAGACGGACTGAGAAAGTCTGAGAAAGACTAGTACGAAGGCTGTTGTGCCAAAACTGCTATGCTTAAGTTGCACACGGAATTGTCATGAGGACAGGAACATGTGGTATAAATACGGTTATAATGGTGACTGGATCTAAGTATGTATTTCCAGCAATGTTCCAGAATATCGCCCATTCGACACGTGGAATTCGTCGTTGCTAGGGGCGACACCGGTATCGAAGTCTTCTCAAAGAATAGAACGCTTGCGTGAGATGCTTGCGCCGAGTCGAATAGAACTCCTTAATATCGTAAAATGCCGATGGTTGAATCTCTAGCGACTATTACGAGTCGACGATGACGACGGTTATCGAGCGCCTTAGGGTGTGCGTGGAAAAGAAGAGCGCTATAATCGAACAATTATCCGTCAGAGGAGCCGACATGAAAGGCATCCGTGGAGACCTTGGCATTACGCTCCCCATTTATGAATCATTTTGATCATATCCCCAATCTAAATTGTTTGACATTTCCCCATTTACAAATTATGTTTATTACCTCCCCAATCTGTAAATTATTTGACACCTCCTCGTGCATAAATTATTTTGATTACCCCTTAATCTATGACCTATCTTGACATCTCTCCAAGAGAGAATTTTGATAAAGAATATACTCCCTCTTCGAAGTTGTTTTATAATACTCATGTTAAACCATATTGGTTTCAATTTTGCCAGAAGCTATCATTATTCCTACCTTCAGATTTCTGAAGCCCTGTTGAATGATGTTATTTCAAATTCCCACTTTTCTTCAAATATTGGATAATCCTATGGTGCTATAGCACCACTTGCTTGTTGTATACCAGTATCTTTCTGGTTATCCTTTTCCTTCGAAATTGCACCTTGGAATCTGATCAATTTTAATCCAGGATGTCCACTTGAGAATTATTTGTCGAAAGACGATAATTATTATCTTCACTTCGAATTGCTTTCATACTTCTCAGCTTCCACTGAGACGAACAACCCTATACTTATAGGGGACGCAAGGGCTATCTGTCTGTGTGATAGAAGTCTGACGGGACGCCGTCACTTGTGAGTTGTGAAATACAAGAAGGCTAACTACCTTTAGTAATGTCTTAACTGAGACACGCAACGTGAGTTCTTATGATCATATTGATCTCTCAGTAAATTCTCTCATTTCAAATAAGGTTGACTTTAACACTCATGACCTTAAGATCACCAGTGTGTGACAATTGCCTTGATATGACAGCTATCTTTTCAAAGCTCCATTATTCTTATTACCTCTAATGAATTTCAAGGGGATGCCAACCAGGTCGGCCAAGTCATAAATTTGCTGATCAAAACTGAATTCGAACGGAATTGCCAAGAGCAAGAGCGAATCCCAAGGCGAATAGAATATCAGTGACGTATCAATAGAATTAGTGCATTCTCTCTCTCAAGGATGTCATGTTAATAGAGTCAGTGAACTCTCTCTCTTAAGGATAGTATGATAATGGAAAGTTGGTCAAGATATATGTATGAAAGTGATAACTGTGTCAAATAGAGATCTTATGGTTGAATTGAGGTTACGGAGAAGTTGTTTACGAAGAGACACTATCTCCTGTTTTGCAGAATAAGTGTTGATGATGAAAGAGTTAAGGAATCCCAGTAGTGGCCTTAGCTGATTCCGTGGACGGAATCCTTTTAAGGAGGGTAGACTGTAATAACCCGGATTTTTCAAGAAATGATTTTTATTATTATTTCAATAATAATAATGTTTTCCTAAAATAAGGAAGAATTTTTTTATTTTATTATTCAATTATTTTCGGTTAAGTGGAGCCGGGTGCTCCTATTTAAAATTTTATGGACCAAGTAGATATCTCGAGTCAATAAATTATTTGGATAAAGATTTAATTTTGGAATGTGAAATTATTCAGTAAAGATTTTATTTTAAATTATTGAATAATTTAGAGATTTTAAAATCCTTAGAAAATGTTTATTTTAATTATTTGAGGATTTATAGAAATTACTTGATTAATATATAAAATCAAGAATTTGAGATTTTACTAAATCAATAGTGTTTGTAGTATTTTTATAAAGCCCTGCAAATTGTGAATTATGCATCACAATTATTATTTTTATGATTTGTTTTTATAAATTATTAATATTTGTAAAATGCATATCAATTTAGAAAATTGAGATTTAATTCCAATTCTTTCTCCAAAAGTCTTTAAAAATATTCTAGTATTTAATTATGCTAGAAATTTTATTTTTACAAATTAGAGTTTTTAACTCTAAATATTATTTAGAGTATGTAGTGATTAATTGTATTGTTTTAATTGTTATTGGGCTTGAGCCCATTAGGGTCAACACACAAAAACACACACAGCACACATAGATACACGCACAAATACATACATACAGCTACGCACAAACACGCAGCCACGGAGAGAAGAATATCGAGGGAGAAACAGATCGGGGAGAGGGGAGAAAAGAGAAATTGAAAGAGGAAAATGAGAGAAGAAGGGAGATGAGAGTATGTGCGTGATGTGTTCTGCTGGGGAACCTGGTCACGCGGGGAGGGAGGCTCGGCGGCTCCGACGAGCTCGGTGGCGGCGCAGCAGTGGGAGAAGGCGGAGCGGCAGTGGTGGCTGTGAGCGGAGGCTGTGCAGTGGTGGTAAGGCTGTGCTCGGCCAGAGAGAGAGAGAGAGAGAGAGAGAGATGGGGGAGATTGAATTGCCGATGGTTTGCTTTTCGGGAGATTCGATTCGAAATTGGAATGGTATAATTTCACATTTTATTTATTTAATTTTCGTATTGCATTAGTTGTAAATTTTGATATAAATTAATGGTTGTAATTTAATTAGTTTTAAATTGTGAGATTATTGTGGTAATTAAATTAGATTTAATTGTGAGATTATTGTGGTAATTAGTTAGTTTAAATTGCGAGGTTAATTATGGTGGTAATTAGTTAGTTTAAATTGCGAGGTTAATTATGGTGGTTTAATTAGTTTAAATGGAAAGCTTAATGTGGTAATGGGTATAATTAGACTAAAATTGTAAGATTATGATTATTGGTTGAATTTCCGATATTTAATTCGGAAGGTATGTTTGTAATTATAATTGTTGAGTTTAATTGTGAGTCCGATTAAAGGTTCGGGTTAGTGATTGTTAATTGTTAAATTGCTAATTGTTAATTGTTAGTGAGTAATTATTAATTATCGGATAATATATTGGGTTAGTTATCAAGTAATTGTTAAGTGCTAATTGCTAATTGTTAGTTTCCAATTGAAATTGTTAATTGCTAAGTGCTAAGTGCTAATTGTTATCGCCATATAATGTAGTCATAAGAGTTGGATAACTTGTAAATGTCTATGTGCTAGATGGTATGAATCAAGTTATAGTATATGTTGATAGTATAAGTGCCAACTACGTGGTGTTGGCTTAAATGTGGATAAACTTAGTTTACTTTCCTTAAATGTTGAGGTGCCGCATGTCTGGGCGGGTACTTTTCCTTATGTGCTAGTTGCCGCATGTCTGGGCGGGTACTTTTCCTTATGTGCTAGTTGCCGCATGTCTGGGCGGGTACTTTTCTTACTTGTTTACTTTGCTGCAAGTTGAGGCAGCTTTATTTTTATTTAAAACAGGGTTGAATTGTTTTGATTGGCATGGAGGGGCTGTGCCCATAGTCCGATAAACGAATACTACATGCCGAAATTTTCTAAAAATCCCCTGCATTTTAATTTATTTAACTTATTTGATTTCAAGGGTTTAAAGGTATGATTTGGGTGTTAACTGTTTATGTGGATATGTGTTAAGTGAATTAATTCGAGGGTAATTGTTGTCTCGAGGATTTATGTGTCTCGAGGATTAATTATGTTTGAGGACTATCTATATACTAAGTTGATTAAGTGGTATGGTTTGAGGTGTTTAGCACCAGGAATTGTCCACTTTAAAGAGGGGACTTTTCCATTTCTTTTCTTTACTATAGTATGTTATGTGCAATAAGTGGTATTAGAATAGTCAACTATAGGGAGGACACCTATAGTTTGACTTTATGTTATTTAGTGATAATCCCGAGTTGTGTCTGCTCGATATACGAGGTATGACTGACACGTACTCATAACTATTTCAGTACCATTAGGGCATAATCGAGTTGGAATGACGTGCATCAAAAAGGGAAGATCGAGGCGCCGTATAAAGAAAGGTAAGCTACCTCCAGGGAATTGCTTGGACGAAGTGCGAAAGGTTTATTCGCGGTTTCTATTTTCTGCTAAGGACCAGAGGCAAGTTTACTATGCATACTCTATTGTTCAGAGTATATTTATTTTAAACATATGAAGTGTGTTAAATAAGTTTTCAATCCATAATCGCGAGTTTTTCCAACCTTGTACTTCTTCTCCCAAATCATTGTATTCCTTGCTTTGCCAACAATATTAAATCCTGCTCGTGCAATAACCAAAACCCCATGGCTTATAATACTGTTGATGGGCAGTGATATTTTTATGGCTCTATATCTTGATTTATACGGTATATATATATATATCTATAAACTTTTCGTACTATGGAAGTGGACTATATGTTATGAGGTATATATAGATACATATACGTATATATGGAACTACGTGGTAAAGGCTCCGAGGGTAGAGTGTCTATTGAGTTATCGAGCTTAGCCCGCGTGTCGGGGCTATTTTGTATTGTATGTTTTCGAAAACCCGGGCAAAGCTTTTAAAAAGAATTTCGCAATAATTAACCTAAAAGCAACATCACCAATAAACCAGTGTTCATTTAATTAATAGATGCTCCTGAAAGCATTTACTAATTAAATAAACCTCATTCGCCTAATTAAATTTATTTAATTAGATGAATATTATTTTTAAAACGCTTTCTTAAGATCACTTTGTCCCGGAGAAATAATAAAACAATTTAATGGAGTGATTCTATCTAGTATATTATTTATCGGAGATAGTTTATTTTCAATACGGATTAAAGATATTCCAATGGTTATAATTGGTTACTTTCAGCTTAAAACAGCTAGATTGATATCAATATATGCTATTTGAATGCTTATTTAATTCGATGAATATTAATTATAATATTCATTAAGAAACAAAAAAAAAGGGAAAGAGAAGAAGGATTTCATACTTATTAATTATTTCTTATTGACCGAGAGTCAGTAGTAGTTATTTGATAAAGTGGCTAAAGTTTGGAGACTGCTGGAGAGATTGTGTCTTGATTTTGACTAGAAACATTCCAAGAGTTGTATTTGGGTGTTTTGAGGTTATTAAATATTCCAGTATTAATAGTGAGTATTATTTGAATATTACTTAATAAATGAATATTAATTTGAGTATTCTTTTAAAAAGAGATTATTGAATATTTATTATTTGTTACATAGTAGTCAAATATTTATTAAAAACTCTAAGTGTTTCGAAGGTTATAAACACTATTTAAAGGTTGTCTAAGGACTTTCATAGTCATTTAAAATATTATATTTTGAATCTATCTAGGTAAGTTACTTTTCAAGAACTTATATATATATGGAATTACCCTGTTGTGGTTACAAGCTTTATGCGTACCATTTTCTATGTGTGATCACAAACCCTGTGTCGAGATTGATATCGGTACAAGTGTATATCCATACTTGAACTCTTTTGAACTCAAAACATTTTCGAAAACCCCCGATCAGGTTTTACTCTCTTGCTCGTTTTTCAAGAATTATCGGTCGACTGATGTCGAACCACAACTACTCTGTTTTCAATTAAAAATCAAGTTTTTAAAGGAAAAAGAAAAAGGGACTCTGGCAGGTGTGGGAACCGTTGACGAACGATTCCCGGGATGTGTAAGCGGTCGTGAGCCAGGCGGTCCATCAATTATTATTCCGGCCCAGGTGTTGCCGAAGGATGATTACGGATGTAGTTTTCATCGAGGGTGATTACGGATGTAGTTTTCACCCGAGGATAGTTACGGATGTAGTTTCTATCCTTCTACCGGTAGAGAAGACCCGCGGATTATTGGACTTGGATGTGGCGACTGATCATCGTCAATCCTTGTCAGGTTTTTATGTTTTCTTTAAGTCCCATCCTTTACTTTGGAAAAATACTCAAACACTGCTTCTTAGGCCTAAGTGCCAAGTAGCCGATAGTGTTGTTTTCAATTTTGAAAGATGATGAATTCATGCAGTATCTAGAACTGCAAGATTATTCTAACAATAATGGCACGTGCTTGTGCACTTTTGCAATTATTCAAAAGATGAAAGATGGTTCATCGGTTATTGATGTTAAATCCCAAATGTTTTGCTTCAAGAGCTTTGACTCTCTTCCTATCAGTTATTTCTGAGTTTAACTTATCAAGTGGTAACGAACTTATATCCTGTACAGAATCTTGAACTGTAAGGTGTTTTGATGATAATGATATACTCATGTGTATATACTTACAAATTGAGGAGTATTATAAAGGGAACTTTATAATGGTTTGGTTTATGAAGGGTGGTAATAACTATCTTAGCAGCATATTGAACTGCATATTTTGAAAAACTCCCTAAGAGGTTATCAATACTATGAGGTATGGTATGTGGATAAGGTATGAGGATTACTACTGTTGACATGAACTTACTTTATTTATCTGATGTTACTCGAAATGTCATATATCCCCTACTGAGATTTCATTGTTGTAAATATTTTGAAATTGATATTAAGTATCGTTATATTTTGAAAACTCCATGCGTATATTGATATATATTGTTGTGCTCTATTAATACTTGCTGGGCAATTCTTTCGCTCATACTTGCTTGTTTTAAATATTAACCTTTCAGAGGAAGGTAGATGATTGAGGCTTATCTACATGGATCAGAAGAAGCAGGCAGTACGCCCTTGTGAAGATGATATGATCCAGAACATAGATAGTTGGAGTAAGTAATATATAAGTGTATTGATGTGTAATATATATTACCTTGTATTGAGTAGTACTAGTTGCTGGTGTACTTCCCAACGAAGCTATACTAGTAGTATAAGATTTGTAAGACATAGTGCGATGTAATAGAATGGATGTAATAAAGATGTAAAGATTTTAGTTCTTGTTTCTAGCCCTATGACCTAAAAGATGCTTGGTGGTTGGGGTCGCAGAGTTATATTTCAGTTTTAATGATTACAGATGCTTTAATGTTGTTAAACAGGTAATTTGATGTTAAGGGTTTCCGCGTGACGACCAAATCCCTGACCCCGGATTTGGGGCGTTACAGAAATGGTATCAGAGCTTAGGTTATAGTAAACTAGAAACGAGAGTGAGTAGGAGTGTGTATAGTTATGTGAGAACGTCAGAACTCATATAGAGTTCTTGTTGGACTATTGGATATAGTACCAATGATTAAGTTAAGATTGGAAGGCTATGCCGAGGAATATGTGGAGATAGACGTCACTTCTTGTGGTGATGAACGTCTGCTAAAGAATTCTTAGGGATAAGTATTGGTCGGCAGGGGCATAAATTGCCCGAGGCCTAAGATTAAGATAATTTTAGGGGTTCATGGATGAAGTTATGTATTCCCCGAATGATAGGAAATTTCAATATGATGATGAAGGATGGAAAGCTGGCATCCAGTATTATGACAATGATGAGTTGAGATAGCATCCGTACTGTTAAAATTCCAAAAAGGGAAGCAAAACAAGATCCCTATGAAAGAGTATTAGCCGAAGTTGCGGGTATTTAAATCTTCTCGAGTTTAAGAGAGCTTGAGGTAATATTAGAAATAGATTGGTGGATGGACGTCGAATGTTTCAAATGATTACGTAGAGAAAATGGTGAAGTGGTGCTTGGTCGATAAAGACGAGAAATGTTTTAAGAATCAAGACGGACTGAGAAAGTCTGAGAAAGACTAGTACGAAGGCTGTTGTGCCAAAACTGCTATGCTTAAGTTGCACACGGAATTGTCATGAGGACAGGAACATGTGGTATAAATACGGTTATAATGGTGACTGGATCTAAGTATGTATTTCCAGCAATGTTCCAGAATATCGCCCATTCGACACGTGGAATTCGTCGTTGCTAGGGGCGACACCGGTATCGAAGTCTTCTCAAAGAATAGAACGCTTGCGTGATATTTCGTCTCAATCTATTTTTCTAATTTTCTAGAATTTTAGAATTTTAAACACTTATAAATATAAAAATATCATTTAACATATTAGAAGTAGAATAGGTGTTCGAATTTATAGAGGAGAAGAGTTCAAATTTATAGGAAGACATATGATTAGAAGTTTTATTGGAAGTAGAATAAGTATTTATAAAGCATATGATTAAAAGTCCTATTGAAAGTAGAATATGAGTTCGAATTTATAGAGATAAGAGTTCAAATTTATAGAAAAACAATATAAATAAAAGTTTATATTGGAAGTAGAATAAGTATTTATAGAGCCTAAGATTAAAAGTTCTATAGTAGAATAGGAGTTCGAATTTATAGAGAATAAAAGTTCGAATTTATAGAAAAACATATAAATAAAAGTTCTATTAGAAGTAGAATAAGTGTTTGAATATATAGAGCATCCATATAACTAAATATTTTATAGAAAGTACGATCTTCTTAAATTATATATTTTTTATATAAGTTAATTATACTTCTATTAGGAAAATTTATTAATAAATCCAATACTATTATCATAAAAAAAAGTCATCGTATTTAAAAGAAAAGAATTGATGTGTTAACATTATAAAAGAATATTCTCATGCAGGAATCCTAAATAAAAATAGGAGTATCTATAATATAAAGCGAAAATAAGATGTGTTTTCATTTTCTAAAACTCCATAAATTTTAGAAAGTCTAGATAAAGTATAAATCGGAATTCACTCTATTTTTTAGGTTTTAATTTTAAGGAAAAAAGTTGTTGTGTAAGATAAGTATCATTAATAATATGTAATAAATTTGGAATTTCGACCAAAACGAGAGCGGCTCGAAACGTGTTTAACGGGAAGACGACTCACTATAAAAGATTGTATTAGCTATTAAAATATCATTTTGATGTTATAAATTTTAATTTATTTTTAGGATTTGATTTTTATGGATAAACATTATCATACAAGTGATATACGTAAAAGTTAGGTTTTTGGTTCAAACGAGGGAGCAAATAAATAGTAATAACTGTATTTAACAAGAAAACGATTCATTACAGAAGACCGTATAAAGATGTTTGAATATATAAGGAATACATGAAATAAAATGTTTTATTAGAAGTAGAATACGAGGACGGTGAAGATGTCTTACACGATTTTAAAACTATATATCTTTTTTCCTTAGAAATCCTTTATTTTATCTTTTTTATACAAGTTAATTATACTTACATTAGAAAAATATATCTATAAATTTAATATTATTCCCGTAACGAAAAGTTTTCGAATTTATTTTTTTTATATGTTAACATAAGAGAAAGACATTCCCATGCGGAAGTTGTAAATAAGTACATGAATATCTATAATATACAGAAAATATAAGATGTATTTTCATTTTTAAAACTCTATTAATATTAGAAAATTTAAAGAATATAAAAATTGGAATTTACTTTCTTTATATAATTAGTTAGAATTTCGGTTCCAAATAAGAGCGGCTCAAAACGTATTTAACGGGAAGACGGCTCACTAGAAAAGATTGTATTAGCTATTAGAATTTGTTATTGATGCCATAATTTTTTTATTTTTATTGTTCGATTATATGGATAAAAAATATTATATAAGTCTTTATAATATATGTTAAAGTTGAGATTTCGATTTTAACGAGAGAGCGGCTCAATCGAAATAATCGTGTTTAACAAGAAATCGATTCATTAGAAAATGATATTTAATTATTAAACTTTAATATTAATATTATATTATAACGTAAATGTATTAATTTTTTAAAAAAATATTATAACGCCGCCGCGAATCGCGGCTTTATGGACTAGTTATAATAAAATATTAACGTACTAATTAAATGAACGGTTAACTGTTTTAATCGGGAGTAATGAATAAATAAAAGAGGTTCAACTGGGTTTTGTTAAAATTGGAGTATTATTAAAAAAATTTAGATAATTAAATAGTGTAATTAAAAATAGTTTAATTAAATGATTAGTTATTTAAATAGAAATATTTTGTGACGTAATTTAGAGATTTAATAATTCTTTGATAAAAGAGGGATTTATTTGTGAATAAATATCGTTAATTATGGTTTTAATTCGGTAGATGGATATTTAGTGTTCCTGAACTATTTTAATTAACCGGATCGGACTAGATTATTTAGAGGCTAAGATCGGATTATTATTATATTAATTTTGAGATTTAAAAATGGAAGAGAAATTAGTTGGTGAGATTAATAATAATAAATATGGATTTAATTGGAATAAAATGGATTCTTGAGTTAATTCATTTTGAGAATAAATACAGATTATTATTAATTAAATTAGTGAATTTTAGAGAATTCATTAGAGCTTTTAAATGAGAATTTTCTTACAATTAAATAAAGTGGGATTTACGGATATTAAAAATAGTATATATTTTCTAGATTTGATTCTGGAGTTCGGAGAAGAGTTATTATTCAGGAATTATTTTCCGTTATTTAGTATAGAGATTTTCAAGAGATATTTTAATAATATTTTAATATTTAAATATTATATTATCGGATCGGGGATATTTATTTTGACGAATCGCTTACGTATTTCTGGTTGCCATTTTTAGAGAATAATCCCTGAGCCGTAGATCGAAGCCAAGTTCACGGGTAGAGTATAAATTTTTATCTGCATTCATTTGCACTTCGAGATCGAGGCAAGTTCATTCATACCCTAACTCCTAGAGACTTATATTTCTGTTTGTATTATTTCATTCCTTATTTATTTTTGAGCTGTCAATTATGAGATTTATATGTTGCTCCATATGATGCTATAATTCTTTTCAGTATTATTTTCTCGTTGCGATATTTTGTTACTGTTAAGATTAGTTTACTTGTGAATTATATCCCTTATAAGTGTGAAATCAATTTCGTTGCTATCGGGTCGATCTCAGTAATTCGAGACGACTATTATTGTGATTCAGTGAAACTAATCTCATTTGTTCGAGATAGTTAAATCTATTTTTTTAGTCGAATTTATTGTACAAATTCGACAATAATTATTGATTATCTTTTAAATTGGTTCATCTTTCGAATCAACAAATATGAGTTATAAAAATTAGGATTGTTAGAGTTTTACTCGTTGATAAAGTGAAAAATATTCTATTTAACGTTCATCAATTGTGGGTATTATAAATATTCGAGTGGTACTATTTGTTCAGTACAACTCAAGATAATTATATTAAAACTATCCTCACTATTTCGAGATAGTTGCATTTATTATCAAGGTTTGGCATTTTGTTCGTGTCAACCCATGAAATATTATTATTGAGAGTTAACATCCGTCCATTGTTCGGATTGGTGGTACAATTGAGTAAGACTGGCAGTTCGCCAGATTAATAATTGTTTTCCTGAAAGAGTTATCTTAAGTTATCTGTTCATCAAATATTCGGGAATTCTGTATTCTACTGGTCAACATGGGAGATGGCCCATGCAGCATGAGGAATAAACTCGTGGTATCGAAAGAGAAATATTAATATTTTGGCATTTGTTGCCTGATCAATTTTGGGAAAGAGGCCCATTATTGAGAAAGAGAGACTTGTGTACCGTTATGCGGACACGAGAATATTTTGGCATTTGTTGCCAGGGTTGAATTAATAACCCATTATGATGCTAGCATTCATACATATATATTATAGTTGATATCGTATTGTAGCCGTGATCGGGCGAAGTGCGGTATCATTGGAGGCGGTATTCTCGGTCGGATAGTTGATCGCCCCACCGAGATACCGTGAGGTGGAAGACCAGTTTATTCTTAAATCATGAGTTATCAGAGTTATATCAAATGAGTCTTTTGAGTATTCTGTTTCGAGATGAGTATTGAGTTTTTCAAGTATTCTGTTTCGAGATGAGTATTGAGTTTTTCAAGTATTCTGTTTCGAGAAGAGTATTGATTCTTTCGAGTATTTTGTTTCGAGATGAGTATTGAGTCTTTCAAGTATGCTATTTTCGAGATGAGTTTGAGCCAATTCAGATTGTGATATCCTACATTAAAATTTTGAGTATTTCTTCCGGTAAATATTATTATATTTATACCCCGAGCAATGAAAGAACTTGTTGAGCACTATAGTTGCTCATTCTTGCTTTAAAACATTTTGTTCAGCTGTCAAGATGGAAAGATGCGAGACGTCCAACTTGGAATCCAGAGGAAAGGGAAAAGCTACAGACTATGCTGACAAGAATTAGAATATTCCGCTGGAACCTTTATTCTCTATTTTTATGAACTTATGTAAGATATTATCCAGAGATGAAATAAGTTGGATTGTATTATTTTGTGAGACGATCTTGGAACTGCGGAGTGGGACATTTATGTTCCGTTGAAATAAATATTTTATTTTATTATTGCGTTATCGTGTGCTGCAGGATATTGAGACAATGTGACGACCCGGGTCCCCTGTCAGGGTGGATTTGGGGGCGTTACATTATAGTACCGTGCAAGGCACAGATGGTTTATTTAATTATTTTGAAAATAATTTAATTTTATTAAATTATGAATTATAATTTTTAATCATGTTTATAAAGTTCGGGAATCTGAACTAAGTGATTGATTAACCAATTTATGATTAATCGAAGGTTTATTTAAAAATTTTAATAAAGCGGGGTTTTTTAGTTAAATCGATAGAGTAATCGGAAATCGGTAAAATATTTTATATGGATTAATCGGGATTTTCCAATAAATTAGGGAAACAAATTATTTATCTTAAAATTTAATAATTCATTAAAAATTGTAATACTCAATAAATATAGAAGGTATGGGTCGAAATACGTCCCTCCAAATTGTTGGTTAGTTATTAGGAATTATAATATCATATAAATAAAATTATTTGTAGTGTTTTTTAAAACAAAAGGTTTAAGTTAATTTGGAAAATAGAAATTAAAGGTAACATATTTTAAAAGTAATTATTTTTTTTAATTAAAGAAAAAGTAATTAGTTAGTTACTAAAAATTATAATTTTATATTTATGAAAAAAGTAGAGAAAATAATGTGATTTTAATGTTCGGTCGTTATTTTTATTATTTAACTTTTTATTAATTGATTAATTGAACCATAGATTCGGGAGATAAAAACATAGATGGAAATTGATTGGAAGTTTGAGATCGTAGGGCCTATTCTGTAGTGCTGGTGTAGTGCAGCCAGGTTGGTCGAAGGTGTGACGTGTGATAGTGTTTCATAATGTACATAGGAGTTTGAAGTATAGTGTAGATAGAACTGTTAACTTATTTTTTATTGTCACAACACGATCTTATATAAAATATTATTAATTAAATTTATTTTTAACTTATCAAAAATAAGAAATATTTTTTAATTCATAAATAATAAAAAAGAAATTTAATAATAATTTAACATAATTATGAACGAATTGGAGCTCGACTCGAATAATGGCTAATTCACATTAGTGTGTGGCTAATTCACATTAGTGTCCTCTCTCTCTCATCTTTGCTTACCAGGAATGTTTTTAGGGAGATGAAATATTAATTAAATTTATTTTAAATTTAACTAAAATTATGGCTAAAAAATAGGGTTGAACCAAACTACCAAACTACCAATTATCCCTAGTTTAATTATTATAGTATAGTATAGTATAGTATATTTTTTAATTCATAAATAATAAAAAAGAAATTCGACTCGAATAATGGCTAATTCACATTAGTGTGTGGCTAATTCACATTAGTGTCCTCTCTCTCATCTTTGCTTACCGGGAATGTTTTTAGGTAGATGAAATATTAATTAAATTTATTTTTAATTTAACTAAAATTATGCATAAAAATTAGGGTTGAACCAAACTACCAAACTATCAATTATCCCCTAGTTTAGTTATTATAGTATAGTATAGATAGTATAGATATTGTATCATTTTTAGAGGTCACATATACAGAATTCCATCACATCACAACAGATTAACATAGACAAACATTAGCTTGCTGTACTTTTATGATGGGCCCCTCTGACCCAATGGACCCAGTGCGAGCGCACTGGCCGCACTGGATCAAGACCGGCTATGCCAATTGAAGTCCGTTGTCCCGACCTTTGAAAATTAATGGTCTGCTTGATGAATCAAGGGAGCAGTGAAAATTGATCCCTTCAATTTGACAGCGCTGCATTATTACTTTTATTGAGGTCCATCAATTCATGGGTTGAATTAACTTTTTATGAGGCCCAGTGCATATGGTCTAAGTAAATACTCCCTCCGTTCAAATTTTTTGTCATGTTTAACTCTTTACGATCAAATTTTGACTAAATTTTGACTAATATTTGCTTATTAATATTTTATAATTTACAAATTTTGAAAAATACATATTAAAGGAGATAAATATTAAATACATCATTCACAATATTTAAATGTATCAAAATGATTGGTCATTAAAAAAATAAATCATTTTTATCATTAATTTTAAAATTTGTATCAACATAATTATTAAAAAAATTGAAAATTTGTACTTAATTTAGTCATTGCTTAATGATCTCTTTGATACAAATTTTAAATTAATGACTAAAATGAGTCATTTTTTAATAAGTGATCATTTTGATACATTTGAATTTAGTAGTGAATGATATTTTTAATATTTATCCCCATATTAAAGTAGATTAAATGTGCTTATAATGATATAATTTTATTATAATTTTCGTTTACATTATATATAATGTAATATTTTGGTCAAAATTTAATAAATTTAACCGTTAAAAGTTAAAAAGGACAAATGGTTTGGGATGGAGGGAGTATATCATTTATTATTATAAGTATATTACTTATTGGCTTGCTCATTTTCCTTTTCTTCAGATTCCTGGCAGGTTGAGTCTTTCAGCTCGCTATTGCACAAGAACTTGGTGTTTAAAGTTTCATTGTTTATGGGGTGTCATGTCTCCTCCGATGGCTTAGAGGATGTGCTCTCCCACTTGTTAAGGGGGAAGAATGCCTGGAAGACAATGGTTCAAGAACATAGGTAGAAACAGGAATACAAGGACAATCAGGAGAAAAAGAATAAGAACAAGCTCAAGACCAGGAACACGAGGGCGAGGAATCCAGGCTTGGTAGGAGCAGAACTGTTCAAGCTCGTGATCATGCATGTCAGGGCAATGCAGTGGAGTGTCTCGATCTTAATGGAGATTTTTGTTTATGTGTATGTTTTGTTTATATTTATTCAATAAAACCTTTTATGGTGTTGGGTTGTAAGCTCGATTGTGCTTACTTATTGTTGATGTAAATTTGAACTTACTCCTTTAATGGAGTTGGGGTCTCTATATTGGATTTTCCCTTTATTTATTACTCCGTATCTATAAAAATTAAATGGTTAGTAAAAAAATCATGTCTTCCCTGTGTCACCCACCACTCGTTATTGCCCAATCTTGCTATCAAACTTTTCTTTAATGTCTCTTCCAGATTTCAGTTCCTTATTGACATCAAGATCTGTTCGTTAGATCAAATTTATTCATATGTATTACTTTATAATATGGTTTGTTCCGATCAGGTATCCGATATTTGATCGAATTAAATATTTAATTCCCAAATTGCCAAGTGAATTTACAGCTGAGGACTTGGAAGAGATTCATAAAGACAAGAAAACCATGAACATTCTGTTCAATGGTTTAGACCAAGACATGTTTGATAGTGTTATCAACTACACAACTTCTAAAGAAGAGTGGGACACTATACAAACCCTTTACGAAGGCATTGAACAAGTGAGGGTAAACAAAATGCACCTCATACAATAGTATGAATATTTTCACTTCAAGGCTGGTGAGAGCCGAATAGACATTTAAAGTAGATTCCAAAAATTACTGAATGGTCTGAAATTGTATGGAAGAGTGTATCAGACAAAGGATTCCAGTCTCAAATTCTCGAGGTCCTTACCTAAATAATGGAAACCCATGACTGTTTCTTTGAGAAATTCTCAAGAATATAAAGACTTTGCACTTGAAAGGTTATATGGGATTCTAAAGACCTATGAGCTTGAATTATAACAGGATGAGGAGATTGAGAAAGTCAGAAAACGGGTGTAGTTGTGGCACTGGTGGCTAGTATTGAAAGTGTTCAAGATGGTGAAAAGATGGAGAATGTGAAATTTACACCAAGTACAAGTACTTGTGAAGGTGCTGAGACTAGCAAGGGCAAGAACAAGATGCTAGAAGAATTGGAAGCATCTAGTGGTGATGAATCAGATGAGTTGGATGAATATTTGGCATTCTTGTCAAACAATTTTTTAACACAGATTCAAGAATAATCCTGCAACAGCAAGGCAATCCAGAAAAGGCTATCAACCAAAAAAAATGTTGTTGAGAGATCAAAGATCAAATGTTTTAACTGTGAAATTGTTGGCCACTTTGCAAATGAATGCAGGAAATCCAAGGATGAGAAGGAGAAGAAACAATATGAACCTGTTTATTACAAGAATAAATACTTTGATCTCCTCAAGAAAAAGGAAAGGGCATTCATGTCAAGGGAAAGTGACTAGGTGTAGTAGGTGACACTGACGATGAAGAGGAGTATGTCAATATTACACTCATGGCCAATGATCAGGAAGCTAGTTCAGCAAGTAATCAGGTAATCACTACCAATCTAACTGAGCTTTCTAAAGATGAATGTGATAGTACAATAAATGAAATGTCTCTTGAATTGTACAATATGCATGTCACCTTGAAATCACTTAATAAAGAAAACAAAAAAAATTAAATATTTAAATACTCTACTAAGTGATAGAAATGTTGTGTTAGAAACTCAGTTCATTAAGTTTGAGACAATGTAAAGAGATTTCCAGATTGCTAAAGATGAATTGATTGAGGCTTTAAAAAGAGAAGAGATTTTGAAGAAACAATTGAAAAAGGAACAAGAGTTAATAGCCAAGTGGAAAGGATTTGCTGATGTTGCTAACAACATCATCAAGGTTCAAGGAATAGATTCATCATGTAACTTGGACAAAGGCAAAACAAAGTTAGAGGTTGATGTTGAGGTTGCTTCTGATAGTGAGTCAACGCATAGTGATTCTAAATATCCGTTGAACAATGAGAGATCAACGTATAATGATCATCCATTGGAGCTAACAAGTCAACGGATGAGAAGTATCCATTGAAGACTAAAACTGTTAGCAAAGAAACCTTAAAAAATTGCATAAACATTATGGACCAGTTAACAAGAACTCTATTAGTGGAGAGAGTAGCAAACAAAGAAATTTGAAAGAGGAAACATAGGCCACTTGTCCAACAAGCAATTGAAGGACAAGTTAGAAAAGATTGAGGTAAAGGTTGAGGGTAAAAAGAAGAAAAATAGAAAAGGTAAAGTAGGGATTAACAAGCACAATAACTACACACCTGATAAGTATGCACCTAGGAAAGTGTGTGTTAAATGTGGTAGTGTTAATCATCTATCTTCTAACTGCAATATTGTGCAAAATTCTTCTGTGCCTATCATGTCTATGCCTGCTATGCCTATGCCAGCCATGAATGTTATGCCTAACATGTTTGCACAGAATGCTCATGCATCAAATCAGTATGCTAACATGTCATTCATCTAGAATCCATACTTTATTGCTTTTAATTAATATGCCTCAAATGCTATGGATTATGCCTGGGATGAACAATATGTATGCACAAGCCATGCCAAATCCTGCAACTAATTTCTATGCATGTGAGAAAGTGACAAACCCTGTTCTTCAAAGGCCCTCACCAAGAGTTAAGTTTGATTTAACTCAGTCAGAATCCTTAGTGCAAAATGGTATGAAGAACAAGAAGAAGGCTAACAAGGTAGGATCCAAGGAAACTTGGGTACTAAAATCAACTTGATTTGGTTTTGATGTGTGCAGGGAAATAGAATGAATTTTTGGTACCTGGATAGCGGATGTTCTAGGCATATGACTGGAAATTCTACCCTACTCACTGAGTTTGAGGAAAGAGCTGACCCTAGCATTACCTTTGGAGACAAAAGCAGAGGAGATACTAGAAGATATGGCTTGACTTCACAAGATAATGTTATCATTGAGGAAGTAGCACTAGTTGATGGTCTTAAGCACAACTTGCTTAGTATCAGTCAACTATGTGATAAAGGTCAAAATGTTTGGTTTACTTCATAAACCTGTGTTATTTTCAAGAAGAATGACAACAAGGTGGTGTTAACAGGAAACAAAAGGGAAATGTGTTCATTGCTCACTTCAATTCAACAAGTGCAAATTCAGCCACATGTCTTTTCAGCAAGGTAATTGTAGATGAAAGTTGCTTTGACACAAGAAACTGTCACACTTAAGTTTCGAGGCAATGAATGAGTTGGTTAAGAGGGATCTGGTAAGGGGTATTCCAAACTTGGATTTTTCCAAGGATGGATTATGTGATGCATGCCATAATGGAAAATAAAAGAAGGCTTCTTTCAAACCCAAGTCAATGTGACCAACCCTTGCAGGTGCTACACATGAATTTATTTGGACCAGTCAATGTGTTGTCAATTTCTAAGAAAAAATATTGTCTTGTGATTGCGGATGATTTCTCAAAATATACATGGACATACTTTCTGCACTCCAAGGATGAGGCAAGTGAAATCATCATCAATCACATCAAGATAGTCAGCAACAATCCAAGCTTTAAAGTGAGAATAATTAGAAGTGACAATGGAACTGAGTTCAAGAACCCTATAATGCGAGAGTTTTGTGAAGATGGAGGAATTATTCAAGAATTCTCTGCAACATGGATCTCCGACCTCGGGTCTGGGGGTGTCACACATTTCACTTCAGTTTGTAACAATACTATGAAGTAAATATAGGCTGCGCTGACATGAGCACCAAACTTCTTTCAAAAGGCTGCTAATGCCGCTAACCTTTCTTTTAATTATTTTTCCTAGTAGATAGTAGAACTTCTAGTTTATTCAAGAAAAGATGAACTTCATCTTTTCAATTATCAACAAATTTTTCCTACAATAGTTATTTAAATGCGAATACCATATTCGTTTCATTTCCTATGATAATGAGATGTGACTTCATTTTTGAAATGAGTTAGAGCATCTCCAATGGGAGAAGTTCCTTTATAAAAAGTCTATTTAGCATATCTTAAATAAATTTTTTCAAAATTATGTTAAAAAAATGCAATTAAATAGTATATTCTTTTTAACAATAATTTTAGCATATTAGCTATATTTGCTAAACTTTCTATAGTAATATTCCACGTCTACTGTTACCATATCAAAATAACATATTGCGTTTATAACAATTTAAAATAATAATAGTATACTATTTTTTATAATATAACCAATCATTATAACCAATTCCATTGGAGCACAACATCTTACATATTCAACAAATTTTAGATAATTCTTGTTTTATTTTAGTTTAGAGCATCTCCAATGGGAGAGACACATTGCAGAAAAGTCCTACGTGGCAAATATTATACTTAATTTGTATAAATTATGTAACTACAGACATGCAAAATTCTTGGCTAAAATTATTGTCAACCTCCTCACATTGGTTAAATTTGACAAATCTCTCGAAAGCTATAAAAAAATTGTACATATAAGTTTAATCAATATAACCAATCTCATTGGAGTACAACATCTTACAGATTCAATAAAATTTAACCAATTAATATTTTATATTATTTTAGATAATCATTTTACCAAATTTCGTTGAAGATACTCGTAGCCAATCTTTTTAGTTAACAACACGCGTGATGTTTTTATTATTGGAAGATTATATTGTACGACCTAATTGAAATAATTAATGTGATAATCTATTAAAATGATGTAACATTTTAACCTCCATTTATCATTTGTTAAAAAACACAAAACTTTATGTTTGTATTTTAGATTATAAAATCTCCGGCATGCACAGGCCACAGGCCCTGTTCAACAACACAAAATTACAAATAACTACAATTGGACTTTAAAAATCGAGCAATACCAAAAATAACCCAATTAAAAAACCTACTTCCAATATTTGTAAACCCAATGACTACCAGCAGTACTAGTCTACCCCTCACCAGGCTAGCAAGAACCCAACCCCCCCCCCCGGTCTGATTTCCGCCAACTATTAATTAGTTTACTTTCCCACCAAATTAATTGAATCGTCCAAACGATTAAAATTATTCATTTGTTCATCTTGGGTTAAATGAAATAGTAAGGGCCTGTTTGGCTTCTCATTCTCTGACCAACTTATGGCTTATAAGGCCATAAGCACTTATGGGGGGTGTTTGCCAAAATAAGTTTTAGCTCAACTTATAACTTATAAACTCATAAGTTGAATGTTAAGAATCGTTAACTTTCAACTTATAACTTATAACTTATTCTCGATATACGTAATATATAATATCCTTCAAATATTCAAAACCATATTGTTGACTATTATAGTTTCTATATTTAGCAAGTTTAGTAAGACAAGTTAGAAAGTTAGTTACAGCCTTTGCTTACTTACTAAGCAAGGCTTAGTCTATATAAACGATCTTGTAACAGATTCATTCTTAAGAAATGTAGATTAACATTTTCATTTCCTTCTTATCTCTCTCCCTCTCTATCTCTCCCAGATCTCTCTGTAACAACCTAGGGTTTACTATTTGTCATGGTATCAGAGCTATTCTGATCTTATTGTTCCGCTCATCTTCTCGTCGTGGTCATCGACCTTACTGTACTCATCGTAATTCATCATCTCACGAGGTTATATCTCTCTAATCTCTCTGAGTTTACTCTCTCTTTATATCAATTTTTCACAGATTTCTTGTTATTTCTGTGATTTCTGTGTTCATCACATTGTTATTTCACATTGTTATTATCAGTGATTGTGATTCTCTTTATATCAGTGATTATATTCTGTTTGATTGATTGATTGATCTTCAAGTGTTCTAGATACGTAATTGTTCATTACATCTAGTCTGTTCTTTGTAGATCTGTTCTATCTTTGTGAAGTGTCGATTGACAATTGCTTCTGTTAATCTTCATATAATAGTTTTATCATCTGTTCTCTGTCATTGATAATGGCGTATTCCTATGCTGCTGCAACTGTTGGTACTAGTAATACACAAACCTCTACAGCTATAGGTGTGATTGATAATAATCATCCTTACTTTCTTCAGAGTTCTGATAATCCTGGCACTCCTCTAGTTACTCAACTTTTAACAGATAACAATTATAATCAATGGAGTCGTTCTGTGTCAGTTGCCTTGTCTGCAAAACTCAAATTAGGCCTAATTGATGGTTCAGTCCCAAAACCTGTTGGTAATGTTACTCATATTGCTATGTGGACTCGTTGCAATGATATGGTTGTGTCTTGGCTATTAAACTCCATTTCTACTGAGATAAGAAACAGTGTAGCATATCTCACAACTGCTAAGCAAATCTGGGATGATTTGGCAACTAGATTTGCTCAAACCAATATGCCTCGCACTTTTCAACTTCACAAGGAATTGGCATCTCTTCAACAGGGAAATCTCTCTGTAACCTCTTATTTTACTAAGTTCAAAACTCTTGTATCTGAAATTGACAATCTAGCACCAATTCCAAAGTGTATATGTGCCACAGCTACTTGCACTTGTAACAGTTCATCTAAATTGGAAAAGTATGAAGAAGTTCTTAAGCTGAGTCAGTTTCTTATGGGATTAAGTGACTCTTTTACTGCTATTCGTGGTCAATTGCTTCTGATGGCACCTGCTCCTTCTCTTAATCAGGCATTTTCTTTATTGTTATAAGAAGAATCTCAGAGGGAAGTTGCTACTAGTACTTACTCACCTGTTACAGAAAATATGGCTATGAATGTCAAGTTTAATCCTACTTTCAGAACTAAGGGGATTTCTAATACTAGTCAAAGAAAGAATGTGGATTCATCTGTTGTCTGTGACTATTGTCAAATGACAGGACATTCAAGAGACAAATGTTTCTGTCTTCATGGTTATCCAGAATGGCACAAGCTTTATGGTAAACCTAAACCAAGGCCAAGGAAACAAGGGAATTCAGTTTCCAAACCTACAGCAGCAGCTCATATCATCACTTCAGAAGTAAAACAAATATCTGAGAACTCAGCTAAAGACACATATGCTAATGCTTTCTCTGACTCACAGTGTCAACAGCTTGCCAGAATGATTCAGGAATCCATAAGACAATCTCAACAACAAACTCCTGTTGCTCAATTATCTGGTATGCCATATCCATCTTCAAATGCTATTTTCTCTACTGCTATAAGTGCATACTCTACTGACTCAAATAATCCCTTAGGATCGTATGACTGGATCATAGACACAGGGGCTACCAATCATATCACCTTTGACTATACCACTCTTAGTAATCCAAAATCAGTGAATTCTGTGTTGCATTTGCCAAACAGTACCACTGTTCCTATTACTCATATAGGAACTGTCAAACTATCAAACTCATTGAACTTACTTGAGGTTCTGTGTGTTCCCTCTTTTCATTGCAATCTAGTGTCTATTTCTCAACTATCTAAACACCTTTCATGTTCTGTTAGCTGCACTGAAAAAGCTTGCTTTCTGCAGGACCCTATCTTGAAGAGGGAGAAAGAGATTGGTAAATTGATAGATGGACTCTACAAGTTACAAATCTCTGATCTCTCTCCAGCTCATAATAAGAATTCTACATCTTGTAATTTTCCTACATAATGTAATATCTCTTGTCATTCTAGTTCTACATCTGATAATGCTGTATTGTGGCATATCAGAATGGGACATCCGTCTGTGGATGTTCTCAACAAATTATATACTCTTCTTGTAAAAAATGATGACTTTGCAAGTTGTGATGTTTGTCATTTTTCTAAGCAACACAGATTATCTTTTGACTCTAGTAATGCTCACAGTAGTTCTCTATTTGAACTTATTCATGTTGATGTTTGGGGACCTTATAAACAGGTTACTCATAACAAGTGCTCTTATTTTTTAACCATAGTAGATGATTACTCTAGAGCCACCTGGATTTACCTATTTCAGCATAAAACTCAAGTCCCTAATCTTCTCACTAATTTTTTGTCTTATGTCAACAATCAATTCAAAACCAATGTCAAAATTCTGAGATCTGACAATGGCACAGAATTTACTAATCATGAAGTTCTTGACTTACTTCAATCTCATGGCATAATTCATCAAACCAGCTGTGCAAAAACACCTCAACAAAATGGTAGAGCTGAAAGAAAACATCAACATCTTCTCAATATTGCTAGAGCTCTGAAATTTCAATCTCACTTACCTAATTCTTTTTGGGGAGATTTTATTTTAACTGCTGCTCACATTATTAACCTTCTACCTATCAAACTTCTGAACTATAAAACTCCATTTGAGCTTTTGTACAATAAACCTCCAGACTACTCTCATTTAAAATCATTTGGTTACTTATGCTATGCTACCAATGTTACTGCTCCTCCTGATAAATTTGGACCTAGAGCAACTAAAGGTATTTTCTTGGGATATCCTTATGCCAAAAAGGGGTACAGGGTTCTTGATCTTGTCACCAAAAAGTGTTTTATCTCAAGAGATGTTCATTTCATTGAACATGTGTTTCCCTTTCTTACTGAATCCAGTCATTCAACACCTCTTTTTCCCAGCAGTGATAGTTCTTATGATGACATGTTTCCTATACCTACTACTACTGAGATGACAGAATCATCTGTCAATGACACTATCTCAACACCTCAGTCATCACCTACAGTTTCTTCTGATACTTCTCCTACAGTCTCTTCTGATCCTACTGTAATAGAACAATCAGTAGTACCTCAAAGACCAGCTAGAACTAAAACAGTTCCTTCTAAGTATAAAGACTTTGTTGGATTACCTTCTGTGTCTGCTACAGCTCTTGACTCTACAAACTACTCCACTTGTTTGTACCCTATACAAAATCATGTATCCTATAATAATCTTACTCCCAAATACAGAGCATTTGTAGCAGCTACATCTAAAATCTCTGTTCCCTACACTTTTTCCCAAGCTGTCAAAGATCCTAACTGGTGTGCAGCCATGAAAACTGAGGTTCAAACCTTAGAATCTAATGAGACATGGGAGCTTGTACCTTTACCTCCTAACCAACATGTTATTGATTGCAAGTGGCTGTTTAAAGTGAAATATAATCCTGATGGTTCAGTGGAACGCTACAAAGCTCGATTAGTGGCAAAAGGATTTACTCAGGAATTTGGAGTAGATTACTTTGATACTTTTGCACCAGTTGCAAAGATGGTTACTGTTCGTTTATTTTTAGCAGTAGCAGCTAATAAAGCTTGGAATGTTACTCAAATGGATGTCACCAATGCTTTTTTGCATGGTGACTTGAATGAAACAATTTACATGAAGTTACCTCCTGGATATAGAGTTCTTTCTTCTTCAGTTTTTAAGGATGATTCTAAGCAATATGTATGCAAGCTTAAGAAGTCATTGTATGGCCTGAAACAGGCCCCTCGTTGCTGGTATATCAAGTTATCCACTGCATTGCAGAGTTATGGCTTTAAACAATCTTACAGTGATAGTAGTTTATTTACCTTCACCAAAGATTCTACATTCATGGCTGTTCTCATCTATGTTGATGACATTCTAGTTACTGGTTCTTCCTCCTCTCACATTGCTGATATGAAAGCTTTCTTACATACTAAATTCAAAATCAAGGATTTAGGGTCACTCAAATATTTTCTAGGTGTTGAAGTGGCAAGATCTACTACTGGCTTCTATCTTAATCAACGAAAGTATGCTCTCGATTTACTGCAAGAGACTGGATTAACTGCTGCAAAACCATCTGTTGTGCCAATAGAGCAAAATCATAAACTACTTGACAACTCTTCAGAATTGTTATCTGCATCTGAAGCATCTCGATACAGAAGATTGGTTGGCAGGTTGATTTACCTCACCATAACTCGACCTGATCTATCCTATGCTGTTCATGTTTTATCTCAGTTTCTTTCTACTCCTCGACTGGATCATCTTCAAGCTGTTTATCTTGTACTTAGGTATGTTAAACAAGCTCCAGGTCAAGGATTACTTATCTCAGCCAATGGTTCACTTAAACTCACTGCTTACTCAGACTCTGACTGGGCAGGATGCCCAGAAACTCGTCATTCTCTTACTGGTTTTTGTATCATGATTGGCTCATCTTTAATTTCTTGGCGAAGTAAAAAACAGCCAACTATTTCCATATCATCAGCTGAGGCTGAGTATAGATCTATGGCTGACACGTGCTGTGAACTTACATGGATAATTGCCCTTCTAAAAGACTTTCAGGTTGATCATCATGAACCTGCATCTCTCTACTGTGACAACAAATCAGCCCTTTACATTGCATCTAATCCAGTGTTTCATGAAAGAACGAAACACGTTGAAATAGATTGTCACCTAGTTCGTGAAAAGCTTCTTCAAGGGATCATTCAAACCTATCATCTACCAACAACTCAACAACCGGCTGATATGTTTACAAAGGCCATTGGTGCAGCTGCTATTAAGTTCTTCATCTCCAAGTTGAATGTTTGCAATCTGTTTTACTCACATTCAACTTGAGGGGGGATGTTGACTATTATAGTTTCTATATTTAGCAAGTTTAGTAAGACAAGTTAGAAAGTTAGTTACAGCCTTTGCTTACTTACTAAGCAAGGCTTAGTCTATATAAACGATCTTGTAACAGATTCATTCTTAAGAAATGTAGATTAACATTTTCATTTCCTTCTTATCTCTCTCCCTCTCTATCTCTCCCAGATCTCTCTGTAACAACCTAGGGTTTACTATTTGTCACATATATCTCTCGATTCATTCATTAGAAAATTGATATGTATATATCAAATTTCCCTATTCATCGAGATCTATCCATTGATATCCATTGTTATATATAAAAAAAACAAATATTTTGAAAATTATAAAAAAAGTTAACTTATAAGTTCTGATTTACCCAAACAGTCTACTGATTATAAGTTTTGATTTACCAAACACTCTAATGACTGCTCTACTTATCACTTATATGACATAAGTGCTTATAAGTTATAAGATACTTATTTTAAGATACCCCAAACATACACTAACTACTTTCCGTTTCACTTATCAATATATTCTTAATGTCTGCTAGTATTGCATTTTAAAAATTACTGCTTTTACCCTTCATTTTTTTATTCTTCTTTATTTCTTTGATGCCCTTTTTTGTCATTACACAGGAAAATTACAGCTTTTATCCTTTATGTTTTTAATCTTCTTTATTTTTTTGATGTCCCTTTTTGTCATTACACAATATTTGGAGCGACCCAATTTAGATTGGATCGACCCAAATCTCCTTTATTAATCAATTTCCTTTTTTAGGTTAAACATATTACCTTTTCTATTTTTCAATAACTAAATAATTTACTTCTTAGGTAAAATACAATATCTTTTACATTTTATCTAACTAAAATTTCTCCATTTTTAAAAACTACGATCAATTTTGTATAATAAAATAACATAATTATATTATAATTAGTATTAAATAATTAATTACCTTTTTGAGCCAAAATACGTTACCTTTTCTCTTTTCTCTAACTAAAATCTCTCTTTTTCCAATTGTATCATGGACGGTTACCTTTTTCAAACATGTTACCTTTTTTCCCTTCTCTTACGAAAATATCTCTTTTTCCAATTATATCACGGGCGATTCTATTTAATAATAATATTATAGTACTAATAATTAACTGATTACCTTTTCAACTAAAACGTATCATCTTTTATATTTTTTCCTAGAAATTTCAGGGGCAACATTAATTTCTCATTTTCTAAAAACTATGAGCAATTTTATTTAGTAAAATAACATAATTAAATTATAATTACTATAAACTAATCAATTACCTTTTTCGCATAAATTATGTCATCGTTTTAATTTTCACGTTATCTTTCTATTTTTTAAAACTAAAATCTCTCTTTTTCTGATTTTATCACAGGCGGTTCTGTTTAATACAATAAACTAATAATATATAATATTAATAATTAACCGATTGCATTTTTTATCTAAAACGTATCAATTTCTATTTAATGAAATAAAATAATAATTACATAAAAATTAATAATTAGACGATTACCATTTTCAAGTAAAACCTATAATTTTTTCTATATTTTCTAACTAAAATCCCTCATTTTCTAGAAATATCACGGATAACATTTATATAATTATTATCAAATCTCATATAAAAATTTAAGCCTCCCAACTTTATATTTTAAAAAAATTAACTTAAATTAATGAAAAATTCATATAATATTAAAAAAAATCGTGCATCGCACGGGTTTTAAACTTGTATAATAAAAATTCTTATACAACGAATAATATCCGTTAGATTTTTAGTTAAAAATTAGAACTGTTATATACTTATATAAAGGAAAAACGAGGGGAGGTAAATTGGCGCCGGTCAAATAGCTCGGTTCTATTTTGTTAAATTTCTCAAATTTTTGAATTAATAATTCCAATGATTAAAAAAAATCTCAATTCCATTTTAAAACTTTACTAATAGAGGAAATTAAATATATAGTTTCATTATTTTTTACCTATAAAATCTTTACTAATAAAGTAAAGTAAATATCTAAATTGCATTCTAAATTTTTACTAATCGAGGAAACTTAATATACAATTTCAATATCCTTACCTTTAAAATTGCATTTTAAAACATTGAAAGTTTGGTCGGTCGGTTAGTTGGTTGGTCGGTCGGTCGGTACCTATTGTTTTTACTTAATTACCCTTACTTAATTATAAATAAAATTTCTCCTAATAACTAATCAATTTTTGTTTTCAAGTAAAACATATTAAAATAATCAATTTCCTTCTAAAATACGTTACATTTTCTATTTTCTTTAGCTAAAATCTCTTTTTTCCAATTAAATGACGCCCTTGCTTAATTATAAATAAACAATTTCACAATAACTAATCAATTTTCTTTTTCAAGTAAAACATATTAAAATAATCAATTTTTTTAAAAAAAATGTTACCTTTTCTATTTCCTTTAGCTAAAATCTATAGTTTTCCAATTATATGGCGCCGGTTGGTTGGTTGGTTGGTTGGTCGGTACCTATTGTTTTTACTTAATTACCCTTACTTAAATATAAATAAAATTTCTCCTAATAACTAATCAATTTCTGTTTTCAAGTAAAACATATTAAAATAATCAATTTCTCTAAATTGCATTTTAAATTTTTACTAATCGAGAAAACTAAATATACAACTCATTTGCATTTTAAATTTTATTAATAGTGGAAATTAAATATCACTAACAAAATATAATAAAAATTCGTATACAACGAATAATATCCGTTAGATTTTTAGTTAAAAATTAGAACTATTATATAAATATATAAAGGAGATCCGAGGGGATCTAAACCTCTACTATTATCCTTCATTTTTTTATTAATAATATAATTAATGATAATTAGCCGATTGTCTTTTTCAATTAAAAGATGTTTACTTATAATTGATATGATATTACCTTTCATAAATACCTAAAATATCATATCTTCCAATCAATAATTTTTTTCTCTCTAATCAACATTTGGAGCGATCCAATTGGATCAACCCAAATCTAAACCTCTACTATTATCCTTCATTTTTTTATTAATAATATAATTAATGATAATTAGCTGATTGTATTTTTCAATTAAAAGATGTTTACTTATAATTGATGATATTACATTTTATAAATACCTAAAATATCATATCTTCCAATCAATAATTTTTTTTCTATTAATTAAAACACATAATTTAAAACATAATATTGAAATAATTTACATACCCAAAAATATGACTTCATATCTTCTAACCACTAACAAAATATAACAAAAATTCGTATACAACGGATAATATCCGTTAGATTTTTTAGTTAAAAATTAGAACTGTTAGATTCAATGATTAAATATATTACATGATTAAATTTATTTACTAATTGCATACCCAAAAATATGACATCATATCTTCTAACCACTAACAAAATATAATAAAAATTCGTATACAACGAATAATATCCGTTAGAATTTTATTTAAAATTAGAACTGTTAGATCTAATGATTAAATATGTTACATGATTAAATTTATTTACTAAAATTTCAAGGTTCGAATTCTGTCAACGATACTATTATCCTTCATTTTCTTAATCTTCTTTATTTCTTTGATGCCCCTTTTTACCATTACACAGCATTTGGAGCGAGACCCAGATTAGATTAGATCGACCCAAATCTAAACATATACTATTTTTTGTCATTACACAACATTTGGAGTAACCCAATTGGATCAACCCAAATCTAAACCTCTACTATAGTATTATCCTTTATTTTTTTATCTTTCTTTATTTCTTTGATTCTCCGTTTTGTCATTACTCAAATCTATCTCTGTCATTTTTCACCTTCAAGTCCATGCCGCTCAAATCTTCACACTGCTGGATTTTGATGCATGTTTGCACTTTTCAGATTTGAAAGCTGGGTTTTTCACCAAATTAATATCTCAACCCCCTGAAGTAGGGTTAAGGTATGTGTACTAGACCTCCGTACGGGTCATATATGTTTGGTTCCAATTTTCAGTTTGACCATAAGAGTTAAGTTTTTATTGATTTCACAATATTAAAAATTAGACAGGATAATATTTGTTTGGTTTTGATTTTGGTTTAGAATTTAAGAATTAAAGTTTTAATGAATTACCCGATGTTATAATAATATACAGGACACCAGAAAGGTACCTTCAAAATATTTGCTTGGTCTTTCAATTTTTTATTTTACATGTCGTAATAACAAAGGTAGTTGGAAAGATTACCAGTTAATAACATTGACACAGTACGGACCATGTTATTTCTAAATAATCTTGGGACTCAGTTTGATACTTATAGACATTATTTTGTTTTCAAGCAAGTTTATCTTCTTTATGGATTTGTTCAACTTAATGTTCATGGGTAGACATGCTACGTACCAGAAAGTCTTATGGAATAGCATACTTTTTATCGGATGTCTCCGAAGGGACTATGGAATAGCATACTTAGAAGCTCAGACCCACGTCACAAGCCTCACCCTCTGGGTCAGGTAACATTGCTCTTATTTATGCTCTAAATATCTTCTTTACTCGCGTTCAATTTCACTTCATATATGATCTCATATTTAGCACTTTCACTTGAGCTCCATTTTAAAATATAAAAGCACTAACTTTTTCCTTTTTCAGTTTAGTTGGCTTTTTGATAGAGAATAAGTAATGGAAAATGTGATTGTTATAATTTGTAATCATACATTATTTAAAGATAAAAGTGAATATGTGAGTTTCTTGCGGAGACCTGTGTTTTCGGTAAACAGTATTATCCTTCATTTTTTTAATCTTTTTTATTTATTTAATTCCCCTTTTGTCATTACACAGCATTTGGAGCAACCCAATTTAGATTGGAACAAAAAATTCTAATATGATATTGTACATATTTTCAGTAATGTTGTAGTACTACGATTGTACCTCCAGCCTTTCTCTTCTCCTCCAGCTACGTAATTTTAAATATTGAAAACAAAATACAATACAAGAAAAAGTTTGCATTTATAAATATAGATTACAAGCAGAGAGAGATGTTTAGTTACAGATAGACTACATAGCAACAACATAAGTGATAAAAAGAAAGATGGTCCACATGATGATCAAGCTAATGAAGTATTGAAGTAATTAACAAGCCTGAACCACATAAGCAACTTCCATTTTATAGGTATTGTTTATCATAACGTGGGTAATGGGTTTATGTATTCCAATTAATTTTATTTTTGGTTACCCCTCTAAGTTGATCACAAAAAAATTAACAACCCATCAAAATAAGTAGTTTAAGAATATATTCAAATTCAAATTATTATATTCATTTCAATAAGAACATACTTTTAATATAATAAAGTCAGCCATGGTGAAAGACCTTAATTTGAACATAAACAATAAATCTACTAGAATATTTATCTGATATTTTGGCTTGCTTATTTAATTGTATAATTTACTTATTTTTAATAAAAGAATCTAAATTAATAATATATATACACTATTTTTTCATACATGAATTTACTAATACAGTTTAATGGTCACGCTCTGGTGAGAATGAGAACAGTGAGAACACACTTTTTCACTACATTTCAAGCTATTTTAAAGGGCCCCGCTAGGGGCATCTTCACCAAAAAAAAGTCATATAATTCTACCCTCTATCCATTCATAAAAAAATTAACAAAAAAATAAAATAAAATTAGAACAGTGAGAACACACATATTCGCTACATTTCAAACTATTTTAAAGGGCCCCGCTAGGGACATCTTCACACAAAAGTCTTATAATTCTACCCTCTATCCATTCATAAAAAAATTTAACAAAAAAAATTAAAAATTGCTTGAAATGTGATCTCATTGTTCTCCAACATTTACACATTATATTAACTATGAGGTCTCATAGTTAATATAACATGTTCTTGATATTATATGAGGTTTAATGTTTTGGAGGATTCATTGGGGGTGAAGCAATTATCATTTTCGCATTTGAATAATGAAGACAATTTATTATTGTTTTCAATTAGAGAACCATATTTGTAAAAATATTTATTATTTTTATTGCAGATTTTGATGGATTAAATAAATTTTCAACATTGTTAAAATAGAATTGTATGCTACTTTTTTATATAAATTTTAGCATATCATTATTTTATTAAATACTTATATAATTGTATCTAATATCTTGCTAAGAATTGATTATTTATATAATTGCATACAATATATTTTTAAGAAATCAATCAAATTTGTTAAATTTTTGGTATTGTCAATTTAAATTAAGTAAGATGTTTTAAGAAATCAATCAAATTTGTTAAATTTTTGGTATTATCATTTTAAATTAAATAAGAAGCCGTGTACGAAGTACGGGCAAAATGCTAGTTTCTTTAAAGTTGGTACCGATGGCAAGCAAAAAAAAATAAAAAGAAAGAAAACATGTGTTGCTTAATAGGACCACTCTGGCATATCTTGTACCCAATTATTCGATCAATGCTCAATCGACATAATTGGTAGAGAAAAATGTCCCTGAGGTTGATCTCAGGGGGAGTTAGCTGAGGTTAAAAGATTTGTAGTGTAATAGATGGTGGACATTTTTGTAAATATTAAAAATTTTCTAAACAAATCTTGTAATTACAATTATATCCTCGTGCATTAATATGGAAAATTTACTTGACCTCAGGTAATTACCTGAGGAACATGAAACCCTAATTGGTAAATGGTTAATTTTAGTTTGAGCCTATACATATGGAAACAAAGTTCTACAATTACAAAATTACTTAATTGGATAGCTTGAGGATGATGTCGGTGTGTAAAAATTATTGATCAGCGTGCTCCAATACGAGTTTCTTATGATGGTCGATAGGTGTCTTTAGTTGTGACACAAAAATTACATTAAAGATTTAGGTTTGCCTTAATAATATTAATACGTTAATATGAATTACATGTGTTCATTAACTCATCATTCAATCCAATCATGCTTTTTCTTCCAGTCACAGCCTGGAAATTTAGCTTTATAATTTGCCATATAAAACCCTTCAGGTTTAACCAGCCAATAACATTTGTTACCACCTTCACTACTATTCTTACAATCTTCATTTTCACCATCCTTAAACACATCAAAAGCTCGGTTACTTTCTCCCCACCAAAAATGGCAGAAGAAAAGAGTTGTGTCGATTATATTTGTATGAAAATCCCACCTCACCTCATCAGCATGTTTCAACGTGTGCCAACCCAGATCATCGTCTCCAGATGCACAATGTACGAGCAATGTATTTGTATTGTTGAGTCCATTAATGACAATTATATGATACTTTTTGGCTTGGCCCCAGGAGACCGATGGATGAATGTTGGTAAATACAAGTAATGTTACTAGAATTGAAGGAAAAAAGAGTTTCATTGCAGATGAAGATGCTATAGATAAATTGTAGTAAGAAACATGCAAATATATTTATATGTATACATGTACATATACCAGCTATTTTGGAAGAAAATCGGCACTCATTTCTACAATCACTTTATTTTGGTAATTTAAAAAAAATCTTTCTGAATGTAACGTATGTAACGTCTCACACAGGAGAATTTTCTTCATTTATACTTAGTTCCTAAATAGACTTACTTGAAAGTTTACTCCCTCCGTCCCAGTGATATATATACGTTTGCTTTGGACACGGAGACCAAGAAAATGTATAAAAAATTAGTAAAGTTAGATGAAAAGTGTGTAAAGTGGTGGGACCTATTAATATTTAATAATAGATTTGAGATAGTGGAGGAAAGTAGTGGATGTAATAGTATTTTATATTATAGATTTGAGAAAGTGGAGGAAAGTTAGTGGGTGTAATAGTGTTTTTTATTATTAAAACTTTACTATTTTTGAAATGTATAGAAATGATGGGACACCCCAAAATAGTAAGTGTATAGAAATGAGTGGGACGGATGGAGTAATAAATAATGTATTCTCAATGTTTTTCTTTGCCGAAAAGGTGAATGTATCTCTTTGTATATAGTAGGCCAATTTGCTTTGCCCGCTTTAATGAACTTTAAATCGATATTATCTATATCTTAATTTATGCTATTATTATATAAAAGTCGAACTAATTAAGAGTCTATGAGAATACCAATATGTTTCCATAATTTTGGTCTCCCAGATAGGGATGGGAAAAAAATCCGATCCGACGGATATCCGATTCGAAATCCGATTTTTTATCCGATCCGAACCCGATATTTTGGATTTGGATATGGATATGGATTTAAATTTTAAACCCGAAAGATTTTGGATATGGATATGGATTTCATGAAACCCGATCCGAAACCCGATCAAAACCCGAGCCGAACCCGAAACCCGAAAAATACCCGACTTTTATTTATTATATTTTATATTTTATATATTATATATTATATATTATATATTATATATAAATGTATATTATAAATACATATTATACATACACTATTATATATATATATAATATATAAATGTATATTATAAATACATATTATACATACACATATCTTTGAGACATAAGATATGGAAAGATCGAGAAAATAAATTGTCATGGATGTAGCGGTATTTTTTAACTTACTTACACAATTTTTTTTATTTTTTTGTTAAGCAACTTATTTACACTATTTTTAATTTTGAATACCCGAAAAAAACCCGATCCGATCCGAAACCCGACGGATTTGGATTTGGATATTGAGTTTTGGATCCGAAACCCGAAACCCGAAAATATTTGAATTTGGATTTGGATTTTGCAAAACCCGAGCCGAACCCGACCCGTTCCCATCCTACTCCCAGATGATCATGAGGTCGATAAATAATCACACAATTAAAGAAGGAAGGGTGAAGAATTAGTTCCAACAGTTTCTCCCATCTTATTCCAAAATCTAATAGTAAAAGAAGAAATAATAGGAAAAAAAACTTCTTGTCCCATGAAATCGCCAACAACCTCCTTATAATCCTATCGCATGTAAAAACAACCATTCATGATTTTGCATATCCTAATTAGAGTCTCTAACATTTGCATTTAAAAAACACACTTTGTCTCTTGTAGAAATATAATCAATCAAGTTCTTAGAAGTAATAAAACTTCTCAAGTTACATTTCGTTGTGATCTTATTACTGCATTTAACATTCCAAGTACTCGACATTACTTTTAAATCTAAACTCATTTTGTGTCCGTTTGGCTCAGCTTCTTTTATGGGCTTATGGACTTATTTTCAGGTAAAAATTTTATATTTTGATAATCTTTTTTTATACAAGTATATATTTAATGTATATTTGAGATTCAATAAGTTGCAAAAATAAGTTGGAAAATAAGTTGGAAAGTTAGGAATCTCTAACTTTGTCTTAAAATAAGTTGACTTATTCTGGAAAAAAGTTTCCCCAAACACCCCCTTTATATGTCATCTCTGAAACATAACTAACAGAAACTGGTAAAATTACAATAAAATTACGGACTTCCTGATATTCGTGCTCCAATTTCAGCCAAAGCAACTTCCTTATCGTGATTAAAAATCTGTCCCATCATCTTCACAACCTCAAGAACTCTGTAGCTAGATCTTTAGAAACTTCTTCTTACCTCTAATGGCCATGGTTTCGACATAGAGAGGAGTAGTTATGTGTGAAATGCATTTAAAGCCATTCTCCAACTTGTCTCTTTTTTTAGTTAAGTTTATAAGCTTTATGTAGGAAAAAGAGGGTCCGGATCCTCTGTCCCCTTCCTCCGTGTCTCCTTCGTGTCCCCTTATTTTTCTAATACAAAATAAGTGCCCTTGCGGGACCCATTTTAAATAAAAATATTTTTTATTTAAAATGGGCCCCGCAGGGCACTCATTTTGTATTAAAAAAACAAGGGGACACGGAGGAGACACGGAGTACTCGGAAAAAGAAACTTAAAAAACTTATATAAAAGAAAGAATGACATCTTTACCACATTTTTTCAAATTCTTAACCAAAATAACGAATTTTGGGTTTGATGGCCAATAATACCATTCAGTTACGCATGTGAGAAGTGGGTAACAAAAAAAAAAGTTAAAACTTTATGTTACGCATGTTTGAAAGGGGTAATACATATAAAATAAAAAAAAAAGGATTCTCCTATTACCCATTTCACAAATGCGTAACAGTATTACCCCTTTCTCAAATGCGTAATAAGCGCCGCCAGGACAGCTTATTACCCCATTTTCAAATGCGTAATTAGTACAAAACCTATTACCCCTTTCATAAATGCGTAATAGATCGGTATTTTTGGCCACTTTTCTGAAAATTGATATTCTTGTCACATGTTGTTGGTAAAATCGGTATTCTTGGCCATTACCCTATATAAAAATACGAGATATGCGGATAATAAATTATTCCGTAAATCCTCATTGGATAACAAATCCTATCATTTGAAACACATCTTTACCTGAACCTGCAGTATACACATTTTTTTTCATGTTTTTTCGAACTTTTCTAAGAATCTCAACAATGGCAAAAGTCAAGAATGCAAATATATCAAAAGCAAATGGCATTAACATGTGTATTTTATTTACTTTTATTTCAAGCGAGACAGTACTTATAGTACTGTATTTTAAAAACCTCCGCTTGCGATATTAAATTTATACTGTACTGTTTTCTTTCGCACTTTGTGTATAGTCGTTTATCTATATCAACTCGGTCTGTATGGCCAAATAAGTTTTTTTAACAAAAACATTATAGTAATCCTCCTCTTTCTTTGTAGAGATATTAGCAAAAAACCAACCAACATTATAACTTTTTCCATTTAACCATTCAACTTTTTTTCCCAGGAAGAACCCTAACAACCTTCCCTAAACTGTGAAAAATTGTACAAAACTTAGCCATGGTTGATTATTAATGATTTTTACATATTTGCTTATGCCACGTTGCTGCACTCAGCACAATTAAATCCATTATAAAACTTGTTATGTTGAAGTGAAAATAGATACTATCTAGAACTAAGCTACAGAAAAACCTCTGACCTTTCACTAAAAAAAAACCTCTGACCTGCCACGGAGAAGATTATCTTTGCCCTGCTTATTACAGATTCCAATAATAACTGGATCAGCCACTAAACAGATATACCAAGGCCATTCCATGAGAGTTCCAGTTTGTAAAAGAAAAGGCATAATGAAGTAACTTTCATTTTAAAAAGAACCGCTTATAATCTGCTTTTAATATTTCAATGATATTCAGTCTCGGAACAGAAATGTAAGAGAAGCCACATTGGCATAAGAAAACTCTGAAACATTTAAGGAGCTATCCTTTGTGGGTCACGTGGGAAAAGTGATGTCTTGCGGATGTTGTTGAGGTTGCAGTACAGCATCACCACACGCTCTAATCCAACGCCAAACCCTCCATGGGGAGGTGCACCATACCTTCAGCAGTGACAGATTACCAGTCAAAAAATAATACATATATACTTCAAAATACATATATGTACACACACACACACAGACACGTACAGTATTAGAGAACAGTTAGTGTAGACAATACACATCATAAACTAAATAGGGAACCCCTTTAAATAGAGAAACCCATTACTCCAAAGTTGTAATCGGTAAATGACATTAAAATACAAATTAACACTGTATCAGGAGAAATAATGCCTAATTACCTCTGACAAGAAAGCAAGGATTTACACTATTAATTTATTTTTATCTAACGTAATAATTTTTAAAAAGTTTAGTTCACTCGATTTAAACAAACTTAATATGTACACTTAGATCATGGATATTAGCAACTCTTGGATCATTGTAGCCTGGTAGCCTAGCCTGCCTTGACCATGTGAAACTTATTATGTGGGATTTTGCATAATTCAACATCAGCTAAAGTAAACATGTATATCAAACCATTATATCAAAGAATCCACAGGCGAATACTCGAAAAGAAGATACAAATATAGCTACCTATTCTGGGTTTGCTAATGCCAACTGTAATTTTGGTAAATAAGTCCTTTTGATGAATTTCAAATTATAACTTTAAATACTACAACCTATTATGAGATGAACCAAAATTGGAAAATATCCAGAAAATTCCAGTATAACTGTTAACTGCCAAATGAAGTTCCAGGACATTCCTCTTAATAAAGTATGAAACTACGACCTTCCCAGGTTTCAGATTTAAAATTTCACTGTTAAATGTGCATGTGTATTCGCATACCAGACGTGTAAAGCTTTCTTTGCATATGATAGTAACCCGTGACATAATTTTTTTACATAATCGCAGTATTTTACTGTTTTTCCCAACATTTTCAGTTGAAAGTGTGCCACATTAGGCCCAGGTACAGAAGTTCTAACAAAGCTCAGAAGTTCAACCAAAGCTGAGTCGAATTTATTTAATCTCCTACACATTACCAAACAGCTTAGAACCGAGAGTCGTAAGAGTTGCTAGTCGAATCTAATTTGTCAATGACCTGATTCTATTATTTGGCTATGACCTTAATGTAGACTATTAGTACCAAAATTAGGCATGCAATAAAGCTCAAAAAGTTTGAACAAGGAACATACCTAAATGAATCAATATAGGTTGATATTGTCTTCACATCTATCCCACAAGCTTTTGCACGTTCTACTAAAAATTCAGGAACATGAACACGCTGAGCTCCTGAAATTATTTCCTCCCCTGCAGAAAAACATTAACAGAAATTAGTGGAACTACGTACTTACCCAACGACATTGAGAAAGAAATCGACATAGTATTTAAGTCTGCAAACATGGAAAAATAACTTTGCAAAGACTTGTGTAGCTTGACTGCCCTAGTTGATAAAATAATGATAATGACATAAATTTTATTTTATTTTAAAAAGGACAGAAGACTGTTAACATATAAATGTATACATAGGTATACTGGGTAGGTTTGGTTTGGTTTGATTATAGGTAAGTTCTCACACTGATATTTAGAACAATTAACGGTCTGGTCCTTCACCTAAATAAACATAAACAAGCCATGAATTTCAAGTAAGTAGTAACTTACCTCGAATGAAGACATCAAATGAATTGCTATACGCACTATCGTCAGGGCAAGGCATAGTATAGAATGGTCGAACAGCTAATGGATAGCGGTGAAGTATATAGAACTGAGTTTTGTACCTGTATTAGGTAAAAGACATTGTCAACTACAGACCAAAATATTAAAATTTGATAGTTGAAAAGAAATGAGAGGTCCAAAAACAAGAATAGAAAATGCCACTAAATTTCCAATACTTTTCAAAAACAAGCTGGCCAAGTCTTCTTTCAGCCTCTGTGTTAAGGTCTCCCAGGGGATCCACTTCAACCCCTGCTTCCTGAGAAAAGATGTATCATATTAATATGCAATGAGAGTCACGACTTAAGAGACACACAACAATGATAAACCTCGAAATGGAATAATAATAGAGAGAGCTAGTGTAAAATAGGGCATGAGACGCCACTATGCACTCAATCAAATGTTGACTTTTGAGGTCATATTCAAAAACATTTTACAAATCGAAATTCACTTATTCTATAAGATATGTATAGAGAGTACTCATCAGTCACTGGTACTGAGATCCACAAATTGCATGACCTAGGCATGTACTAGCATAGAAGCTTATTTGACCCTTAATACATTGTCAAAATGTCAGGACATTTATCCCAACTCGTGATCCTACTTTTTTTAACACAGATGAGATTGACAAACTAGTTGAATTGTCATTAGCTTCGAGACCAGTAAAAAGTAAAAACATCAGTTCTTTTATTTCTTTCAATCAGATCAAAACGAAATAGGAGGTAATTTAAAATTTAAAAAAAAATGAAAAAAGTCAGTCGAAACTGTTGAAACTTAACAGCAGAAGTCCGAGATATTTTGAAGCAATAGTATGAGCCTCCGGGCGAGCAAGAACTAGAGTCCAAGTACGGAGTTTGTTAGCCAATAGTACAAATAACACAAGTTGTCTAAATATCAAACCTAATTACTGTGGACTAATCGACCTAACATTAAGCAGATTAATCTACCTACCACCAAGCAGATTCATGTTATTTAAGTACTCAATTTATTGTGATCCATAATCAACTACATCTGACTTGAATTTACCCAGCTAGTATTTAAAATATTGTTTTAGTAAATGTACAATCGTGTTGCACAAAAAAAACTCCATGAAACTATTAGATGCTTTACACAACATTTTCAAGCATGTGTATAGCTTAACAAAATGTAGTTCCTAATGGTAATTTGTAATATACTACCATGAAAAAAGAACGAATCTAATGCTCAAGGAATCATCCTAAACTAGTCTAACACAACATTTTCAAGCATTAGATGCTTTACACAACATTTTCAAGCATGTGCATAGCTTAAAAAAATGAAGTTCCTAATGGTAATTTGTAATATACTACCATGAAAAAAGAACGAATCTTATGCTCAAGGAATCATCCTAAACTAGTCTAACAGATTGACTTCAATATGCTAAACAGAAAACTTACATGTCTTCTTCACTAGGCCACTACTACAACACCGTCATAAAGCTAGAAAACTATCAGCTTGTAAATTTACATTGTGCTCTTATCTCGGAGGAAATTGTCAGTAGCCTACACAAAGTTGCTCACTAAATTGTGTGTTAATCTAGTTTTCTATAGTAGAATAACTTTAAATCCAATTTCCATTTTGCACCATCTTTGAGCATCAGGGTACAAGTACATAGGCAGATAGAAAAAAAGGAGAAAGTAAAAAAAAAAAAAGAGGAAACAAAAATAGGGTTTTAGGCTCCAGTTATTTAACGGAAAATATTTTCCTGATTTTCCAGCTTTTGTTTATAGCTTCAGGGAAAAATTTTCCAGAAATCAAATGAAAACAGGAAAATTAGATATTCTGGAAAATATTCCAAAAGTCAAAAACACGACTTAATCTTAATTTGTTTGTTAATTGTCAAAATAGATAAATTGTAATCAGGTAGTAACAGGATGCAAGTACACCAACTGTCTCTCCTTTAAAGGTACAGCAATCGTACCTTTAACATCTGAACCCCTTCTTGAAATGTAAGTCGTAAAGTTTTTGGCAAGTACTGCATAATATAAAACAAACCAAATCAGTAAAAGAGCAAATTTGAATCAAGAAAACTTAGCTCTATTATATGACACAGTTGAAGTTTGCTTTCTTGTTGCAAGAAAGAATAGTCAAGGCTTTAAACACTATTATCTAACAAGAAAACAAGTTGAACTAAAACCTCTAGAGGCTCAAATGGGTATTGCTTCCCAATTGCTTCAAGCTCTTTTTGGCAATTCTGCTTCAAATGGTCGAACATTGCAACGAATAAGCGATCCACAATGTCCATAACCTGCATATATGAAAGCTCCTTAGTAAAATTTCCTTTCATGTTGTTACCACAGGAATATGAATTTAACAAAAGTATACCTCAGAATAGTGTTGCTCAATCTCCATCTCAACATCAAGACCTGTAAACTCACATAAATGTCTGTGTGTGAAAGAGTCCTCGGCCCTAAAAACTGGACCAACCTCAAAAACACGCCCAAAATCACCACAGATTGACATTTGCTTGTGAAGCTGAGGTGACTGTGCCAAGCAAGCAGGCACCCCTCCTTTGTACTGTAACCTAAAAACAGCTGAGCCACCTTCACTAGAGCCTCCCATTAATTTTGGTGTATGGATACCAACAAAATCCTCATCCTCCAGAAAGCGCCTAAAAATCTGAAGAAAGTAATTTATCAATGTCATTCTTCTGTTGCAACTTACCCTTAAAGATTACATTCTATACCTTAGATTCGAATTAATCGAAGGCTGATTGAGTTTGAGTTTGCATGTATCCAACACAAATAATAGAATTACAGAAAGGTACATATTACGTGAAAACATATGTTATTAATCCATAATTTTAGATACTCTAGTTTCTCAGAGTGTTTTTGCTAATTTTTCCCCTATATGTGTTCACTCGGAATTTGGAAAAATGGAAGGAAACTTTAATTAAAAAGAGGTTGGAAAAACTATGACCACATTTGTGTAAAAAACGAGCTGGGAGAAAAGAATGAACTGATGCACAAGGTGAAGGTATTAAATAAGGCAATGAATGGATATCTTGCATAAATGTCAACAAAATCTATTCCCACACCATCATATTCCCTGTGGGTCAACACAAAGTGGTGTCCTCGGTAGGATACAATGACATAAGTTACAAAAGTAATGAAAAAGAAAAAAAAAATACAGGTGGATGAGAATACTGAGTTTATTAGAGTAAAAAAAACATATAGGTGCAAAATTTCTATAAAGAGATTTTTGAAGGATAGGAGCACGAGGTAGGAATGACAATTCATTTGTAAACTTGTGGGACTGAGCTCTGGTTTGGATTTGTACTGAAGTGAATGAGAATAATGTGTAAACATAGTTTAAATGGCAATTTAGAAACCCAATCAATACCCCGAGAAATAACCTCAATATGCATATGAGAGTGTGTGTGTGTGTGTGGCGGGGGTTGTGTGTGTGAGTAAATGTGTACAAAGCTGCCTCAAATAATGTCCCAATACAATGTATACAGGGAGAAAATAAAAGCCCAATGGAGCAAGGCCCATAACTAATTAAGAATATCACAAGTAGGCTAAATTGATTTAATAGAGCCTGCATGTAACAATTAAATACATTAATTTTTCTCAACACTAAATGTATATAACTACTTGCTAATGTATATAAAGATTCTCTTCAATGTTCACTCCCTTCCCCCTCACATTCTCACTAAATCCAACTATAATACATCCAACTGAACATAGAATAGAGAAGCCATTAGGCACTAGCACTAAGATAATATAACTTACAAGATGTTCAACGAGCAATAGTATTATAAAACAAAATTATAATGAAGGCATCTACATTACATAAATAGGGAAAACAGGGCATTAGATACCATAAAAGAAAACAAATTTATAGTCAGAGAAGCAACAAGACCTTTTCAACTTGGTACTGGATGCGAAAGATCCCTTGATTAGCAGGTGTGCGCAGATCAAGAACCCTGTTGTTCAAACGGGTATCCTGATTAACGCGAACAAACTGCTCCCCGGCCTGAAATTTCCAATAACCAAATCATTGACAAAACTTGAATACAAGCATGTTAGCTCAATATCAAACTGCTGGATTCTATACAGCTAGGGGTGGATAATAAAGATGAAACAGAAAATGCACCTGTAAACCTGCTTCAATTTCTGATTCACTTCTAGCCGCATCCTCGATATTGATAGGCAATGTTGGTAGAGCCTTGTTGACACAATATATCTTACTAATTTGAATTTCCACCTGCAGCCAATAGTCTATCACAAGTTCATGTACATATACACATCATAAGGTTTAACAATGTGTAAACTCAAATAAAAAATAGAAGTACTAAAACCGTCGGTTCAGAATTTGTAACATGTTTGACCAGACATGCCCAAAGAAGAGCTGTGTAGAGAAATTAATGAACATTGTTGCGAGCAACACAAGTTCTACTAATTTTCTTATTATATAACCATATCAATACATGTATGTACTATGTACACATTATTTTCACAAGTTGATTTTGTCAATCTTTCAATTATTGTTAGTGATGACCGATAACAAAGCGGCTTTGTGATCCAGAGAGTATTTACTGGAAATTCCGGTTAAATCCATCGCAATTCATATTCTCATCATACACCATAAACAATGCACATACTTCCACAAGTTTTTGCCCCTCATTTGTCAAAACAGCAAAAAATTCAAAAACGGAGAAGTTAACAGTTGACTCAAACATACTTAAACCATAAATAAACACACATATACACAATTATTTTCAAACTTAAGTTGTAGCAGGTGGCCTATTAAAGCCGACATCATAGAAAATAACCAAAAGAAATGCAGCATATTATTAGCAGGGTAAGTTACAAGGAGTAAACGATGGTCCTGATATGATCAGAAAATAACAATGCTCCCAACAGTAACTAATGAAGGCTACCAACAAGAGTACCTGCTGAGTTGTGGCCTTAAGCGGAATCTCAGGGACCGAAACAACCCCATGAACATCAACAAACGACTCCTTATTCAAATTAGTAACAAACTTAACCATCTGCAAACTAACTTTCTCGGGTTTAACCGTCAACACACACTGCACCGTATACCCCATATGTCTCACAACAACAAACACCATCTTTTTCGATACGGCACGGATGCTATGAACTCTACCCCTAACCAACACACTCTCATCCTTCAATTTCTCGTCAAGCGTACCAATCTTGGTCATTTTCTGAGAGGAAATTGACTTGGATTGGAGCTCAATTAGAGGAATCTCGCCGTAATTGGATGCGAGAGGGTCGATTTCATCGATGGAGACGGAGGAGACGCCGGCGGCCGCGGCGGAGGCGGCGGCGAGTTCTTGTTTGCGGCGGAGACGCTCGGCTTTGGCTAGGTCTTTCTTGGATGGCTTCTTGGTTTGGTCTTCTTGAGAGTCCATTGGGTTTTGAATTAGGGTTTTGTGATTTGGGGGAGAAGATGATACTGTATAGAATATAGATGTATGTATAGGTGAGTGGGATTTATCATTTATATAACTGTGAATGCTTGCGAGACAAGTAGGATAGGGGAAGTTTTATTGGCGGCGGCCCATTGGATTTGGAGTGGAGAATACAATTCTATTCTTTTCCAGGTTTCTGCAAACAAGGGCTTGTGTATATTAATTTTACTAGTCGATAATGCCGCGCTTCGCGGGCGTTACAATATTTTTTAAAAATTTAATACATTTATGTTATATTATAATATTAATATTAAACTTAATAATTAAATAATCTTCTCTAATGAATCGATTTCTTGTTAAAAATGATTCTTTCGATTGAGCCACTTTCTCGTTAAAACCGAAATCTCACTTTAACTTAATTATATTATAAAGACTTATATATTAATTTTTATCCATAAAATCGAACCATAAAAATAAAAAATAAAAAAAAACTATGACATTAGTATCAAATTCTAATATCTAATATAATCTTTTCTAGTGAGCCGTCCTCCCGTTAAATAAGTTTCGAGCCGCTCTTATTTGGAATCGAAATTCTAACTTCATTATATAAAGAGAGTAAATTCCAATTTTTAAATTCTTCAAACTTACAGCTTCCGCATGGGAATGTTTTTCTGCTATGTTAACATATCCAATTTTTTTTTTAAAAAACGAATCCAAAAAAAATTAAATACAAAGACTTTTCATTACGGGAATAATATTAAATTTATGGATATATTTTTCTAATGCAAGTGTAATTAACTTGTATAAAAAGTTAAAATAAAGGATTTCTAAGAAAAAAAATATAAAGTTTTAAAAAATTGTATAAGAGGTTTCCACCGTTCTCGTATTCTACTTCCAATAAAACATTTTATTATATGTAAGTCCTCGTATTCTACTTCCAATAAAACATTTTATTATATGTATTCCTTATATATTCAAACATCCTTTATACGGTCTTCTAATCATAAATTAAACACGGTTGTTACTACTCATTCTCTCCCTCGTTAAAACCAAAAACCCAACTTTTACATATATCACTTGTATGATAATATTTATCCATAAAAATCAAATCCAAAAAATAAAATAAAATTTATAACACCAATATGATATTTTAATAATTAATACAATCTTTTATAGTGAGTCGTTTTCCCGTTAAACACGTTTCGAGCAGCTCTCATTTGTGATCGAAAATCCAACTTCATTACATATTATTGATTATTGATGATACTTATCTTATACAACAACTTACTCCCTAAAATCAAAACCTAAAAAATAGAGCGAATTTCAATTTATACTTATTCTAGACTTTCTAAAAATTATGGAGTTTTAGAAAATGAAAACATATCTTATTTTATCTTCATATTATAGATTCTCCTGTATTTATTTAGGATTCCTACGTGAAAATGTTCTTTTATTACATCAATTATTTTCTCTTTAAAAAACAATGACTTTTTTATGACAATAGTATTGGATTTATGAATAAATATTCCTAATAGAAATATAATTAACTTATATAAAAAAGTATAATTTAAGAAGATCGTATTCCATAAAATATTTAATTATATGTTTGCTCTATATATTCAAACACCTATTCTACTTCTAATAGAAATTTTATTTATATGTTTTTTTCAATAAATTCGAACTCTTATTCTCTAAAAATTTGAAATCCTATTCTATTTTCAATAGAACTTTTAATCATATGCGTTATAAATACTTATTCTACTTCCAATAGAACTTCTAATCATATGTCTTCCCTATAAATTAGAACTATTCTCCTCTATAAATTTGAACATCTATTATACTTCTAATATGTTAAATGATATTTTTCTACTTCTAATAGAACTTTTATTTATATGTTTTCTCTAAAAATTTAAACTCCTATTCTATTTCCAATAGAACTTTTAATCATATGCGTTATAAATACTTATTCTACTTCCAATAGAACTTCTAATCATATGTCTTCCCTATAAATTAGAACTATTCTCCTCTATAAATTCGAACACCTATTATACTTCTAATATGTTAAATGATATTTTTCTACTTCAAATAGAACTTTTATTTATATGTTTTTTTTCTATAAATTTGAACTCTTATTCTCTATAAACTCGAACTCCTATTCTACTTCCAATAGAACTTTTAATCATATGCATTATAAATACTTATTATACTTCTAATAGAAGAACTTTGAGTTGTATTTTATTAAGCGATCTGCGAATATGTCGGCACATGAACTAGCTCAGGTGTCCCATATCTATCCTGATTGCATTTTTGACTGGAGGTCTGTTCCAGTTAAAGTCAAGCATTGTATCTTGAATGATTTGAATGAGTAATGAAATAGCATTTTCGTCAAAAAAAAATAGAAGTTCTAATAATATGTCTTCCCTATAAATTCGAACTCTTCTTCTCTATAAATTCGAACACCTATTCTACTTCTAATATGTTAAATGATATTTTTACATTTATTAGTGTTTAAAATTCTAAAATTCTAAAAATTTAGAAAAATAGATTGAGATGATCTTATAGCGCCACCTAAGCTCCCGCGTATCCTCCTTTATATATATATATATATTCTATAAATTCGAACTCTTATTCTCTATAAACTCGAACTCCTATTCTACTTTCAATAGAACTTTTAATATAAAATTTATTTTCTATTTCGAATATGTAAATTTGAATTTTTTTTTAGATTTCGAATACCTTTTTTATTTCGAATTTGTTAATGTTAATGTTAAAAAAGGAAGTTTGGATTTCTTTTCTAAAAAATAGGGTATAAAGAAGGAAATTTTGATTTTAATTATTTAAAATAGAGGAGCTCTAGAAAAATAGAAAAATATGAATCGAGCGATCTGAGAGTTCCTGTGGGTTTTCCTTTATATATATAATAGATTTTACAAATCTTTTATATTAGTCGATAAAGCCGCGTTTCGCGGTGGCGTTACAATATTTTTTAAAAAAATCAATACATTTACGTTATATTATAATATTAACATTAAATTTTATTAATTAAATAATCTTCTCTAATGAATCGATTTCTTGTTAAATACGATTTTTTCGATTGAGCCGCTCTCTCGTTAAAACCGAAATTTCAACTTTAACATATACGAGCTTATAACTCGTGCGATGCACGGATTTCTTTTAATATGTTATAAATTTTATTTTATGTTATAATTATATTTCTATAAAATAATTATTTTGTAAAAGTTATTTTAATATTATTTTAATAAAAATTTAGTTAATAATATGAATGATTTAAAATTTATATTATTCGTTATATACAGATTTCTATTATATTTTGTTTGTGATTAGATGATATAGTGTTATATTTTTGGGTATATTTGTACGATTATATTTTAAATTAAAAGTTAACATGTTTATTTAGAAAGAAATATTATTGATTGGAAGATACGATATTTTAGGTGTTTATAAATGGTAATATCATCAATCAATTAAAAAAAGGCAAACAGCTAGTTATTACTAATTATATTATTTTACTATTTATTTTAATAATTAGGATAACCGTGCTGAAAATCGAGCCGACAAACTTTCAATGCCCGTGCGATGTACGGGCTTCTTTTATTATGTTATAAATTTTATTTAGTATTACAATTATATTTTATATAATCGTAATTTAATATAATAATGTTTACGAATTATACTAATGTGTTTCTATTATAAACAATGTATACGGATTTATAATATATTTTATTAATAATTAGAAAATACGTTGTGATATTTTCGACCATATTTTCAGATATATATTAATGATTATAAGATTAGTTTTAAATCAAAATGGTAACATGTTTTAATTAGAAAGAAAATCTTAATGGTTGAAATATATGATACAATTGATTTTTTAGGTGTTTATAAAAGGCAATATATTAAACTAAAAGTAAATATGAAAAATGCAATCGGTTAATTACCATTAGTTATATTATGTTATTATTTATTTTAATAAATTGGATTACCAAACCGAAAACCAAATTTTTATTTTAATAAATAGGATAACCAAACCGAAAACCAAAACTTTCAATGTTTCGGCTTTAATATAATAGTATAGATTATAAAGACTTATATAATAATTTTTATCCATAAAATCGAATCGTAAAAAGAAAACATATATTATAAAGACTTATATAATAATTTTTATCCATAAAATCGAATCGTAAAAATAAATAAAAAATATTATGACGGTAGTATCAAATTCTAATAGTTAATACAATCTTTTCTAGTGAGTCGTCTTCCCTTTAAATACGTTTCGAGCCGCTCTCATTTGGAACCGAAATTCTAACTTCATTTTATAAAGAGAGTCCATTCCAATTTTTATATTCTTTAAACTTTCTAATATTTATGGAGTTTTAAAAGATGAAAATACATCTTATATTTTATGTATATTACAGATATTCTTGTATTTATTTACAGCTTCCGCATGGGAAAGTCTTTCAGTTATGTTAAAATATCAAAAAAATACGAAGAATTTTCATTACGGGAATAATATTTTTATGGATATATTTTTCTAATGCCAGTATAATTGACTTGTATAAAAAAAATAAAATAAAGGAGGATTTCTGGGGAAAAAGATATATAGTTTTAAAAAATCGTATAAGACGTCACTATGCACCGTTCTCGTAATCTATTTCCAATAAAACATTTTATTTTATGTATTCCTTATATATTCAAACATCTTTTTTACGACATTCTCTAATGAACCGCTTTCTCGTTAAACACGGTTATTACTATTGATCCGCTCTTTCGTTAATACCAAAAATCTAACTTTTAGATATATCATTTGTATGATAATGTTTATCCATAAAAATTAAATCAATATGATATTTTAATAGCTAATATAATCTTTTATAGTGAGCCGTCTTCCCATTAAACACGTTTCGAGTCGCTCTCATTTGGGATTGAAATTTCAACTTCATTACATATTATTAATGATACTTATCTTACACAACAACTTTTTTCCTTAAAATCAAAACCTAAAAAATAGAGTGAATTCCAATTTATACTTTCTCTAGACTTTCTAAAATTTATGGAGCTTTAGAAATGAAAACACATCTTATTTTTTCTTTATATTATAGATAGTCTTGTATTTATAAAGGATTCCTGCATTAGAGTGTTCCTTTATTATGTTAACACATCAATTATTTTCTTTTTAAATACGATGACTTTTTTTTATGACAATAGTATTGGATTTATGAACATATTCTACTTTTAATAGAACTTTTATTTATATATTTTTTCTATAAATTCGAACTCTTATTCTCTATAAATTCGAACTCCTATTATACTTCCAATAGAACTTTTAATCATATGCGTTATTAATACTTACTAGCTTAAAACCCGTGCGATGCACGGATGTTCTTTAATATAACAATTTTTTTTAAATTTGAATTAAAAATTTTAAGGCATAAATTTTCTTGACTTAAAATTTTAAAAAATATGATCTGATATAATTATATATTTGTTGTCCGTGATATTTTTAGAAAATGATGGATTTTAGTTTGAAAATATTGAAAAGATGAAATATTTTAGCTGAAAAACGTAATCGATTAGTTATTAGTTATTATATTGTTCTTATTTTATTGTACTTAAATAAAGCAAACCAAATAGGTTTTTCTGAAAAAAATAAAAAAAATAGAAAAGGTAATATATTTTAGCTGAAAAAAGGTAATTGGTTAATTATTAGTAATTATAATATTTTATTTTATTAAACATAATTGCTCTTAGTTTTTTTAGAAAAAGAAAATTTTTAGCTAGATAAACTGTATTTTACGTAAAAAGAAAAATTGGCTATTGAAAAATAGAAAAGGTAGCATATTTTACTTGAAAAAGGAAAGAATTTCTCATATTTATGTGAAAAAAGATTAGTTATTGAAAAATAGAAAAGATAACATGTTTTACCTGAAAAAGAAAATTTATTAGTTATTAGTAATTATAAATAATTAAGTAAGGATAATTACGTAAAATAATATGTACCATTAAATAAGGGTAAATAAATAAAATTAACTGAAAAAATATAAAAATATAAAAGGTAACATATTTTAGCTGAAAAAGGTAATTGATTAATTATTAGTAATTATAATATTTCATTTTATTAAACAGGTATCGTACCGATCGAACGACCAATCGACCAACCAAATTTTTAATGTTTCGGCTTTTATATAATAGTATAGATAGCTTAAAACCCGTGCGTTGCACGGATTTTCTTTAATATAACAGAATTTTTTTTAATTTGAAATAAAAATTTTAAGACATAAATTTTCTTGGCTTAAACTTTTAAAAATATGATCTGATATAATTATATATATGTTGTCCGTGATATTTTTAGAAAATGATGGATTTTAGTTTGAAAATATTGAAAAGATGAAATATTTTAGCTGAAAAACGTAATCGGTTAGTCATTAGTTATTATATTGTTATTATTTTATTGTACTTAAATAAAGCATACTAATAGGTTTTTCTATTTTTAGAAAATGATGGATTTTAGTTTGAAAATATTGAAAAGATATTGAAAAGATGAAATATTTTAGCTGAAAAACGTAATCGGTTAGTCATTAGTTATTATATTGTTATTATTTTATTGTACTTAAATAAAGCAAACCAAATAGGTTTTTCTGAAAAAAATTAAAAAAAATAGAAAAGGTAATGTATTTTAGCTGAAAAAGGTAATTGGTTAATTATTACTCCCTCCGTCCCTTTTGATTCTTAACACTTTCTATTTTGGGATGTCCCAATAGATTCTTAACATTTCCTAAAATAGTAAGTTTTAACACTATTACACCCACTACTTCACTTATTTTAACAATACTTTACACTATTACACCCACTACTTAACTTATTTTAACAATAAAATCACTATTACACCCACTACTTCATTTATTTTAATAATATTACACCCATTATATTGGTTTCCGTGCAAAAAGCAAATGTTAAGAACTCATTGGGACGGAGGGAGTAGTAATTATAATATTTTATTTTATTAAACATGATTGCTCATAGTTTTTTTAGAAAAGGAAAAATTTTAGATAGATAAACTGTATTTTACGTAAAAAGAAAATTTGCTATTGAAAAATTGAAAAGGTAGCATATTTTACTTGAAAAAGGAAAGAATTTCTTATATTTTATGTGAAAAAAGATTAGTTATTGAAAAATAGAAAAGGTAACATGTTTTACCTGAAAAATGAAATTTATTAGTTATTAGTATTTATAAATAATTAAGTAAGGATAATTACGTAAAATAACATGTACCATTAAATAAGGGTAAATAAATAAAATTAACTGAAAAAAAATAGAAAAATATAAAAGGTAACATATTTTAGCTGAAAAAGGTAATTGATTAATTATTAGTAATTATAATATTTTATTTTATTTTATTAAACAGAATTGCTAATAGTGTTAAATACAACCGCAGAGAGATTTTAGTTAGAGAAAATAGAAAGGTAACATGAAGATAACATGATTTATGTGAAAATGGCAATTGATTAGTTTATAGTAATTATAATTTAATTATGTTATTTTACTATATAAAATTGCTCATAGTTTTTAGAAAATGAGAAATTAATGTTGCCCGTTATATTTCTAGAAAAAGGGAATTTAATTAGAAAAAAATAGAAAAAATGATATATTTTAGTTGAAAAGGTAATCGGTTAATTATTAGTATTATAATAATATTATTTTATTTTTATTAAATAGAAACGCCCGTGATATAATTGAAAAAAAAAGAGGTTTTAGTAAGAGAAAAGAAAAAAGGTAAAGTGTTTTGGCTGAAAAAGGTAACCGTCCATGATATAATTGGGGAAAAAAAATTTAGTTAGAGAAAATAGAAAAGGTAACGTGTTTTGACTGAAGGTAATTGATTAGTTAATAGTAATTATAATATAATTATGTTATTTTATTAAACAAAATTGCACGTAGTATTTTTAAAAAAGAGAAATTTTAGTTAGATAAAATGTAAAAGATATTCTAATTTACTTGAAAAAGAAAATTATTTAATTATTGAAAAATAGAAAAGGTGATATGTTTAACCTAAAAAAGAAAATTGATTAATAAAGGAGAAATTTTAGTTAGATAAAATATAAAAGGTATTGTATTTTACTTGAAAAAGGAAATTATTTAATTCTTGAAAATAGAAAATATAATATGTTTAATCTGAAAAAGGAAATTGATTAGTTAGTAGTAATTGAGTAAGGGTAAATAAGTAAAATCAACATGTACCGTACCGACCAACCGACCGACCAACCAAACTTTTAATATTTCGGCTTTTTATATAATAGTATAGATTTTACTTATAATAGAACTTCTAATCATATGTCTTCCCTATAAATTCGAACTTTTCTCCTCTATAGATTCGAACACCTATTCTATTTCTAATATGTTAAATGTCATTTTTCTACTTCTAATAGAACTTTTATTTATATGTTTTTTTCTATAAATTCGAACTCTTATTCTCTATAAATTCGAACTCCTATTTTACTTCCAATAGAACTTTTAATCATATGCATTATAAATACTTATTCTACTTCCAATAGAACTTCTAATCATATGTCTTTCCTATAAATTCGAACTCTTCTCCTCTATAAATTCGAACACCTATTCTATTTCTAATATGTTAAATGATAATTTTCTACTTCTAATAGAACTTTTATTTATATGTTTTTTCTATAAATTCGAACTCTTATTCTCTATAAATTCGAACTCCTATTTTACTTCCAATAGAACTTTTAATCATATGCATTATAAATACTTATTCTACTTCCAATAGAACTTCTAATCATATGTCTTTCCTATAAATTCGAACTCTTCTCCTCTATAAATTTGAACATCTATTCTATTTCTAATATGTCAAATGATAATTTTCTACTTCTAATAGAACTTTTATTTATATGTTTTTTCTATAAATTCGAACTCTTATTCTCTATAAATTCGAACTCGATGCTATTCTACTTCCAATAGAACTTCTAATCATATGTATTCCCTATAAATTCGAACTCTTCTCCTCTATAAATTCGAACACCTATTCTACTTCTAATATGTTAAATGATATTTTTACATTTATTAGTGTTTAAAATTCTAAAATTCAAGAAAATTAGAAAAATAGATTGAGACGCTTTTAGAGCACCACCTAAACTCCCGTGTATCCTCCTTTATATATATATATTGATATTTTTCTAATATGTTAAATGATAATTTTCTACTTCTAATAGAACTTTTATTTATATGTTTTTTTCTATAAATTCAAACTCTTATTCTCTATAAATTCGAACTCCTATTCTACTTCCAATAGAACTTTTAATCATATGCATTATAAATACTTATTCTACTTCCAATAGAACTTCTAATCATATGTCTTTCCTATAAATTCGAACTCTTCTCCTCTATAAATTTGAACATCTATTCTATTTCTAATATGTCAAATGATAATTTTCTACTTCTAATAGAACTTTTATTTATATGTTTTTTCTATAAATTCGAACTCTTATTCTCTATAAATTCGAACTCGATCATATTCTACTTCCAATAGAATTTTTAATCATATGTCTTCCCTATAAATTCGAACTCTTATCCTCTATAAATTCGAACACCTATTCTACTTATAATATGTTAAATGATATTTTTACATTTATTAGTGTTTAAAATTCTAAAATTCTAGAAAATTAGAAAAATAGATTGAGACGCTTTTAGAGCGCCACCTAAACTCCCGTGTATCCTCCTTTATATATATATATATTGATGTTAAACATAAGGGCTATGGTTAAGCATTAATGTAGATGGATAAATGTATTTAATATATCAATTTTGCACTTAATACATCAATTTTGCACAAAATTCAATATGATTATTTAGAAATTTGGGATGTTTTTTTCATTGAAAATTAATGTGAATGCAGGGGGTCCATTATTATTACTTGGAAAATTAAATTATTATTGCAAAGAGACATTGGAAAACTAAAAACAACTAAATACCATATAAAAAATGTTGAAACTATAAGAGTTTTTAATGCTTAACCATAGCCCTGCTATGGTTAGCATTTCCCTATTATTAATAGCCCAACAAGGGTATGAGACAATAAATTCATTCTAAAATTATGACACATTTTATTCAATTTGAAATGACTAATTTATCCTTATATTTAATATTTTTTTAAAAAAATGTTGTTGGAAGGAGTTGAATTTGGGTCTCCAAGTTGGTGTACACACATTTTTACCATTAGACTACTCACTCACGTGTGTTATAAACTAGAGTAAAAAGCACTTTGTGTACCTGAAGTTTGGCGAAGACACCACTTGAAATACCACCTTTCTAAAAGTACCACGGGCAATACCAAGTAATGGATTCAATTACAATTCGTGTACCGCCGTCTATCTGATGCAAACGGCGTTAGATCTTCAGGGGCATAACAGTCTTTTCCATAGGCACAAGTTCGCGGGCTTTTGAGTCGTGCCTTATCAATACCCCTCTTTTACATTTCACTTTACCATTCTTTAATTCAATCAAGTAAAACTCTTAAACTACAAATTAGGGCTAAATCCATCATTATGGACACTGTAATCCGTCAAAGAAGCATCGATCATGAGTTGGGTTATTCGACCAAGGGAAGACAAAGACATATACTCTCCAAACGAATGCCCACAATATACAGGTAAGCATCGATTCTGACAATTGGGACCAAGTAGTTAGGGTTTTGTTATTAAAATTGAGGGGTTTGTTAGTAACAATTAGGGTTATTCGTTTTGAAAATGATTGCTGAACTTTTATTGTTTTCAAATGCAGTGATATATGTGCAATTAGGGTTTTATATTCCTTGTGGTCCCATTTTTATTGTTTATTCTCAACTTGGATTTGTACTATTTTTTTTACTGTTGCTTTTTCCTTTTGTTATATGTCAGTGCCTGATTTGTTCACTATAAAATTGCATCATGGTGGGGTAATGTCTGAAAATCCACGACAGTATGTTGGTGGTAATGTCGATTATGTGGACCTGTGTAGTGTGGACATGATGAGTATGTTAGAAATATCTAGTATGTTGAAGGAGGTTGGGGTTTTAGGAACTCAAATTTTCTCCTATAAATATCCTAAAACTGATTGGATTAGAGGAGTTTGGAACTTGGATAGTGATGTTATGGAGATGTGTGAACTAGTGCCACCATCTAGATTAGTCTTAGTTTTTGCTGTTGCAATAGACCCAATAGTGACGTTGACCCCTGAAGAAAATGTGACTCAAGACTACAACCCATCACAAGATCCAAACCTGGAGCATGTTGAGACTGAAATGATAGAGTGTTTAGGGAAATAGAAGACCTCTATGGTGAGAATGGAGAATTGCATGAGAGTGAGAATGGGGACCATGGTCACAATGAGGATAATGGGGGATTTGGGGACATTGAGGATAATGGGGACAGTGAGGATAATGAAGATGAGGACTATGTGGTAGAACAAGATGAATGGAGTGATGATTGGAGTGATGATTCATTCCATTCTGACTCTTCAAATGAGGACTGTACAGATGAAGATGTGGCAAACTATAAGACTGAGAGAGCAAAAAAAAAAAGGCAGCTAAGGAGAGTGCAAAAAAAGCCAAGGAGAGTGCAAAAAATGTTAAGGATGATGGAAAAGCTGCTACTGACAAAGGGAAACAGAAAGAGGTTAACAAAAATACAGAGAAACAACAACATCAAATGGGGGCAGAGGGAAATGCAGATGGGAGTGTAGAGGGAAATGTGCATTATTCCAGTGACTCTTCACACTACATAGACAGTGAAGAGGAGAGGATGGCTGCCAACTCCACTGATGAAGATGAGATCAATTGGCCAGTGTTTGATGAAAAATCTGAGATGGGCAACCCAAAGTTTGAATTAGGAATGTTGTTCCCTACATCTAAGGTCTTTAGAGATGCTGTGAAGAAGCAAGCTATAAAGGACAGAAGAGGAATCATTCAAAAGAGAAATTATGGTTCAAGAGTTAAGTTTGTTTGCCATGGAGGATGTGAGTGGAATATTTATGCAACAAAAATGCATAATTCTGACAGTTTCCAAGTGAGAGTGTACAATCCAAAGCATACATGCATTCAAACATTTGATCAGAAGCAAATCAACTCAAGATGGATTGCAAATTACTATGAGAATGACATAAGGATGAACCCCACATGGCCTTTGGCTTCTTTCTTAAAGAAGGTTGTGAATGATTGGGGCTGCCATGTCAGCATATATGCAATTGCTAGGGCAAAGAAAATGGTATTGCAAAAAATAAATGGGAACCATGTTGTCCAGTACTCCAAAGTTTGGGACTATGCTAATGCTCTACTAAAAGAACTGCCTGGCAGCACTGTCCTGGTCATGATTGAAGATGCAGATGATGCTGAAAATGTAGGGAAGAAGAGATTTAAAAGATTCTACACTTGCTTTGGAGCAATAAAAAAAGGGTTCAAAGATGATTGCAGGCCATTAATAGGGCTAGATGGGTGCCACTTGAAGGGCCCTTATGGTGCCCAACTATTATCTGCTATTGGAACATATGCTAATGATGGGATGTATCCCTTGGCCTGGGCAGTTGTAGAAGCAGAAAACAGTGACAGCTGGAATTGATTTTTAAAGCTAGTAGTTGAAGACTTGAATATCCAGAATGATGGGAGCTGGACCTTTATATCTGACAGGCAGAAAGGGTTGATTAATGCCTTGGAAAACATTGTGCCTAATGCAGAACATAGGTTCTGTGTTATGCACCTGTATAGAAACATTTACAAAGAACACAAAGGTATTGGTGTTAGGATGCTCATGTGGAAGGCAGCCAGGGCAACCACTGAGTATACATTTAAGAAGCACATGGAGGAGCTGCAAAAGGTATCGGCCCTGTTTGGCAATTAGCTGATAGCTGTTAGCTGATAGCGGATTGAATTAGCTGTTTTGACTAGCGGATTGAATTAGCTGTTTTGACTAGCGGATTGAAATTAGCTGTTTTGAATAAAAGTGTTTGGTAAATAGCTTTTTGAATAACTTTTTGTGACACATAACAAACCTCTAATTGAAAAAGCTCCTAAAAGGAGCTTTTTCAAAATTAGCTTTTTGATCCCAAACCTCTAACTCAAACCTCTAATAACCAAACACTCACATTAGAGGTTTCATTTGGTCAAACCTCTAATCTACCCCCAAACCTCTAATTTTATCTCAAACCTCTAACTTCCAAACACCCCCATCTTCTTTTTTATTACAACTTCCTTTATCTTTATTAGTGCTACCTTTATTAGTGCTTCATTACTTTATAGTAATATAGCTTTATAGTAATAAACATTTTCTTTTCCAGCTTTCAAAGAAATGCCATGATTGGTTAAATGAGAAACCAAGGACTCAATGGACCAGAAGTGCCTTTAGAATGATTCCTAAGTCAGACCAGTTTGTTAACAATCAGTGTGAGGTCTTCAACAGCATAATTGGAAAGTATAGGGACCTTCCTATTTTGTCAATGCTTCAAAGTATCCACATTGATGTCATGAAAAGAATACAGAAAAGAAGGGACAGGATGCTTAACAGTTATGCCTTGAACCCTGTCTGCCCTAATGCCATGAGAAGACTAATGTAACAACCCGGAATTTCAGGAATTTATTATTATTCTTATTTAAATATTTTATTTGTTCTTGTTGAATGCTTATACGTGATTAATTGCCAATATGTTATTCGGGTAGACTGTATTTGGTACCGTTTGTGTTAGTAATTATTTTTATATTTTATTAAAAAATCAATATTTTTATTTATATTGATAAATTGAATTCATTTTAAAATTTTATGGATCGAGTTGGTATTTTATTTGTACCAAAATTATACCCGATATTCTATCCGTGTCCCCATTGATATTTTCGTGCATTATGAAAATATTCAAAAATTTTGTATTTTTATATTTCTGAACAATTTGGGATTTATAAAAATTTTGTGTATAGTTATTTTTAATTTTTGGAAAGAATAAAATTTCCAATTTTATCCGAGTAAATCATTTCGGGATTACAAAAATGATTTTAAAAATATTTATTTATTTTATTTGTAAAATAGAAATTTATTATTTTCACCCACTAATTATTTAGATGGCAATTTTTGAGTCCAACTAATTTAATTAGGGATCAAATATTATTTATAAGGTGCATTTTTAGAAGCATTAAATATAAGAGAATAATGTTCCTGACGTTATCTCAGGAACCTTACCTGAGATTTCAGTATGAATTTTAAATGGCATTTTGGTAATAATTGAATGTAACCCCCTGTATTTACAAAAATAACCTTATTATTGTATTGTTTTTTTAATTAACTCAAGAAACTTAACTGAGATAATCTCAGGAAAAGCAAGCTCTAAATATAATATATAACTAATTAACTTATATTCTATCCTAATCTACCCGTATACCCCAATTATTCCTGGGTGAATGACAAAAATACCCGTTTTTTAGGTAAAAATAACAAAAATACCCATTTTCAGAATTTTTGACAAAAATACCCGACGGGATACGCATTTGGCAAATGCGTATCTTGTGCAATTTTTTTTTTTTAAAAAAATCTGGTTGGGATACTCATTTGCCAAATGCGTGTTCACTGGATACGCATTTGGCAAATGCGTATCCTAACCAATTTTTTTTTAAAAAAAAGATTTGCACAAGATACGCATTTTCCAAATGCGTATCCCAGATACCCATTTGACAAATGCGTATCTCACTGGGTAATTTTGCGCACATTTTCAAAAACGGGTATTTTCATCATTTTTGTTCAAAAAACAATCATTTTTTTCATTCTTTCATTATTCCCCTGACCAATCCCCCCCCCTGTTTCTCTCCCTCTTACCCGTACATCATTTTTCTCTCCCCACTTTATCTCTTGTTCTTCACCACTTCTAAGATTAACCTCAAAAATCTTATGTTCTTAAAGCCCAAATCGAGAGTTGAAGTAACCAAAATTCTCCTCGTTCAATTCTCTACCCATCTGTACCAACAAATCGAATTTTGGGTAAATTTTTATTTTTGATAAAAATTTGAGTTTGTGATTCGGTATTTCTTTTTGGAGTTGTTGTTTACATAGAGTTATAGACCCTTGCTTATGGGATGCTATATATTTTATTTGGATTTTCCCGGGCATGTTTTGACCTCGCCGGATTTTTAAAGTTTGATCGGGATTTTTTTTTTCTTATTTTACTTGATTTCACAAATTGCTTGTATGGATGTATATATAGGTAGTAGGAGAATATTGTATATTTTTCCTGGAATTTTCTGAGCTTATTTTGGTTCGTCGGATTTTTGGCTACTTAATTCGTTTTGCTTGTAATTTATATTGATGATTATCGATTGGTTGTGATATATTAATAGATGATTGTTTGGGGTTGGTTTGGGAGAATTTCTGGACAGTTTGGGGCATGTATGGCATGGTCGGATATTTTTTCTGTTGACCGGAAACTGGCCGGATTCTAGAATTTGTAGATTTCCGGTAAGTTTTTGGTGAGTGTTCTTGAGGCCCCTGTTTGATCTTTAAATCCTATTTTCCTTTTTGTAAAAGCTGTTTGTGGAATAAAAATTTAAAATAAAATCCAAAATTCATAAATTAATTAAAATAATTAATTGATTAATTATTTTAAATAATTAGTTGATTAATTTATTTAATTGATTTATTTTGATCAATCTATATATATATATATTATAATGCCAGAAGATCAGAAATGCATCAGAAACGTTTTAAATATTTTTCTTGAATTTTCAATTTTTTGATTTTTTATTAAAAATATGTTCTTGCATTAAATAACTCTTAATGACCTTTTAATTAGTCGTTAATTACACCTATTAAATCTATATAAAATTTACTTTATTTCACATTTTTAAAAATTTAGAAAATTTTGTTTGAGCATATAACTATTATTTCAACATTATATATATATATAATTATAATTAAGTGTATTTTTAGGTAAAATAATGACCGAAAATTGTTTATATCGCATTCTTTTTCATTCCCTATAAGACTACATTAATTTCTTTTCGAACGATCGTAAGTAGTAAATATGATCTTAACTTCTCAAACAATTTTGATTATAACTCATTTAGAAATCGTAATAAATTATGAAAATATAAAGATCTTCGCTTAACATTTGAAATTTGTATAAAAAAAATACAAACTATTATTATTTTTGCACATTAATAAATTATACATGGAGTATGACCAAACCGATTAAATTGAACCAACCAAACTATTTTTTCAGCGGATTAATGGATAAAAAAGTTACGCCTGTTGTTCATTATATTGTGTCGAAATAAATTAATATTATAATTAAATAAATTCTTACTCTAATATTGAATATTTTTGTGATGGGAGGGGTGTCGGCTTTTAAAAAATGTTATTCTATTTAATATTTATAATTTTAATCGGAAAGATTACGTTCGTATTGTCATTGCTAATTTTTATGCTTATTCTATTTTTAATATAATCAAAATTTTATTTATACGATGAGAGTAGTTTTCTAATTAATAATTTATATTAATTGTTTTAAATCAATTTTTGAGGAAATTCTTAAGAGATCAATAAATTTTTAAAAATAATAAAAATTATTTTATCTAACTTCAATATTTTCAAATATAAGTTTATAAACCGCGCGAAGCGCGGATTACAATGCCTGGTGATCGGAAAGTTAATAGAAGCGCTCAAAATGGCTTTCTTGAATTTTGGTTTTTTTAATTTTTTTATTAAAATTATTTTCCTGCATTAAACAGCTCTTAATGACATATTAATTAGTAATTAATTATACCTGATAAATATATAATTATTTTATTTTATTTTATTTAATTAAACAATTATAAAACTTTATTTGAGCATTATATTTATTATTTTAGTAGTAAAAGTAATTACATTTATAATTAAGTTTATTTTTAGGTAAAATGACGACCGAAAATTATTTACATTGCGTCTTTTTTATTTTCTGTCGAATAACACTCCAATTTTTTTCCGAATAATTATAATATAGATGACCCTTAACTTCTCAAGCAATCTTCAATATTAGTAATTATGATCGTAATAAATTATAGAAGTATTGAATTTTCGCTTAACACCTATAATAAAAATAATACAAAGAGTTTTTATTTTTACACATGAATAAATTACACATGGGTTATGACCAAAGCAATTTAATTGAAAAAACTCAACTTTATTGATAGATTAAATAGTTAAAAAAGTTATATACCCGTTGTTCATTATGTTGTGTTAAAATAAATTAACATTCTATTTAAATAAATTCTTACACTACTATTGAACATGTATGTTATGAGAAGGGCGTCGGCTTTAAAAAGTATTATTATATATAATATTTTTAATTTTTGGTTACGTTTGTATTATAATTGTTACTTTTTATGTTTATGATATTTTTGAAATTATGAAAATTTTAGATATATAAAGAGAGTATTTTCAAACTTATAATTCAAGTAAATTGTTTTGATTCAATTTTTTGTAAAAAACATTTTAGAGACCAATAAATTTTTAAATATAAATCATATATTTTCAATATTTTAAAATAAAATTTATGAACCGCGCGAAGCGCGGTTAAGTTTCCTAGTTTTGTTAAAATTCGATTAACTTTAATTGATCTTAATTAATTTTAGTTAATGATTTAATTAATTCAATTAATCGATTAATTTGATAATTAAGTGATTAATTCTATTAATTAATTATTAATTAATTTTGATTAATTTTAATTAATCTTAATTATTTTCGATTCACGTTTTTAGAAAGAAAAACGAGATAATTCGTCTAAACGAACAAAAATATTTTTAAACGGAAGGTGATTCGATTTTTTTTTTAGAATTCGAAAAATGTTTTAAAATTAGAAGATCAAACGAGTGACTCGATATTGAGTTATGATTGTATGCAAAATATTTTATTTATTTAATTATTTGTTTAATTCTGTAAATTCTAAAAAGTGATTGATCTTCGATCTAAAAATGTTCTGTAATTAAAATTTTTGTAAAATGAAGATCAAATATTTTTCAAAAAAGAGTTTTTGACTTTATTACGTGTTATGTGATTATGTGATCTATTTATCGAGTTGTTGTACGTGCAATGTGAATTATCTAGGTATTATATATTGAGGATTATATTATAAATCGAGTTTTGACCGATATATATTTAATATGTGCTTAATTGTGTATGTGATTTATATTATAAGATGGCTTTAGGGGTAAACAACGTTTTCTTTTGAGTTACTGACTATACTTATATTTTTGCGGTGATTAATTGGTGAGTATTGATTTATGTTGTCCATGGAGATAAGTAGTTGTTTAATAAAGGAGGTTGGAGATGGATGAAATATTCTTTGTGGGTTATGAAGAAGGTTGGAGATGGATGCGGTATTGTTTGTGGATTGTAATAAAGAAGGTTGGAGATGAAAGTATTGTTTGTGGAAGTGCTGGTTTACTTGTGAAGTGTTTTAACATCGGGAAAACGTCTATGTTTAAAGGGGACATTTCCGATTTTTCTTTCATGAGATTTTGGTAAGCATGGATTAAAGCTTTTGAGTTTATAAGCGTTATTAGAGTATCAGAATTGTCGTCCGGAGACTGAGGTACTATCTTATGTTTGACTATAGAAGTAGATGCGCGGGGTCGATGTCGACGGATCAGACTCATAGTAATCGCAAGAGCGTCAAACCAACGAATGATTGGAATAGAAGATTGTGATGCCGTAAGATAAAAGAAGGAAATAGTATCACTGCGATGTTACATAATAGCTAAGGACCACAGGCAAGTATTTTCTTAATCATCCTAAACACTTTTTATTTTCTGTTTCATTTATTCATCTCATGACAAATAGTTATTGTTCAGAGCTATTTGTGATTCTTAAATATTTTTGTGCGAACAAAGCTACTTGATATTGGTACCCTTGATGTGGGGGAATTGTTTAAGATAAACTCTTCATATCCTTATTATCGTAGTAAATAATAGGGATGTGAACTGTATGTGAAACTAAGCATTTCCTGTTGAATTCGGAAATTGCTCTATTGGATTGGCAAATGGTAAAGCGTAAGAGGCCACGTTAAATAATTGGTCCAGCTATATTTAAGGAGGATATGGTAACCATTCCATCTTCCTATAGGCTAACATTACTTGCCTATTTTGGTACCTTCATTGAAATCCGGGTTATACACACGGGTATAGAAATGTACCGGTGGTAGTATAAAGGGTCCCATTGCTTTTGAACCTGATCAGGGGGCAATGGTGGTTTGTCTTTATTTTTTTTATATCCAATCCATATCGCCAGAATGGCTATTATATATTGTGAGTTGGCAGATGATTTATTTTTATGACATGCCAAATGATTTCAGTTATGGTTGAATTATATCACAGTTGTTGATTCAGTTTCTCTATAAACTGTTTTACATTTCAGTTGATTTTATGCCCCACTTATCCTGGTTTTATATCAAAAAATTTATACGCTTGCTGAGCATTTCTTTCGCTCATACTTGCTGTTATAAATTCTAACATTTCAGTAAGTTAGTTTGGCGAGACTTATCCGCAGAGTTCAGAAAGAGAAGAAGCGTGATGCTATTTCGAAGATGATTTGGCTCAGGATGTCTGGATTTAGTGTAAGATCAATTTTATATATTTGAGTTATAATATTTATTATTATTATGTAATGGTCTAGTTAGCCTGGCGTACTTCTTATCGAAGTTACATCAGTGGTTTAAGATTTGATTAAAGAGAAGTTGTAAAGAATGAATGCTTTTTATCTAATGGAATTTGGATTCTTGTTTCTAGCCCTATAACCTTAAAAGGTCTTGGTATGTTTGGGGTCACAGATGTTATATTTCCAGTGTTGGTCAATCACAGGTGAATGATTATTATTAAAAAGATGTTTTATTTTGAGGATTTTCGCGTGACAACCAAATCTTCTGACCCCGGATTTGGGGGGTGTCACAACTAAATAAGTAAGTCAATTCTGATTTTTTGCAATTTTCATTTCTTAATATGCATGACTGATTGTGTTGGTGTAATATGGTAGGGATGTTGATCAAATGAAGGGTTGTCATGTAATATGGTCTGGAGGTGCCAAGTATTTGGTTACAATGACTGATGGGGGTTATCAAATGGTCGTGGACTTAGAGGCAAAAAAGTGTGCATGCAGGAAGTGGGAGCTATCAGGTATACCATGTTACCATGCCTGTGCTTGCATTGCATGGTCCAAAAAAAAATATGAGGACTACATCCATGGTTGCTACTCAAAGGATACCTTCCTTGCCACCTACAACCACATTCTTGAGCCTATTTGTGGTGAAGAAGACTGGGATGCAACAGATTACCCTAAGTCACTACCACCATTCTTGAAGGTGCAAACAAGAAGGCCCAAAAAAGCAAGAAGACTAATGATACACCTGCCCCTGATGCAACAAGGTTGAGGAGAGTTAATACCAAAGTGAAATGCAGCTACTGTACTGAAGCTTCTCACAACATTAGGACTTGCCCAGCTAGGGTATTTATTCTTTCCCTTGTTTATAACACTATAATGTTTTATGCATGACAAACTCTCTTCATAAGTCTTTTTTTGTCCTCTTTATAGGCACATGACAGAGCCAATGGCTGTGAGAAGGAACTGAATGTCAAAGCTAAGAAGCCAAAAAAGGGAGAGGTTAAAAGTGGCAAAAAGGGAAGTGCATCAAAGACCCCAACTGGTGGAGAAGGTAGTCAGAGTGGCCATTCAAAGACAACAACAACTGGTGGAGAAGGCAGCCAGAGTGGCCATTCAAATACAACAACACTTGGAGAAGGTAGTCAGGGAGGGGTGTTCACCAACTCAAATCCTCTGCAACCAACAAACACTCCTCATGGCATAGAACCAATTGGCACTGCAACTAAAGGAAAAGCCACAGTTACTACTGCAAGAAAGCTGGAACTGGCTAGGAGAAAAAGGGAAAGTAGGCTTAAGCAAAAGCCTGTTTGGAAGTGATAAATTATGTTGATGAATGTTAATTGCTTTTGGTCTGTGTAATGCACTTTGGTATGTATGCCTAGAATATGCATTTGTCTAGAAAATGCAAGTTGGATGAACCTTGAATTTAACTATTTTGCTGTAATGGAATGGTTTTTATTTACCAATGCTTTTTATTTACGAAGCTATTGTTCATTTAACCTTAATTCATGATCAATTAGATAACCAAAGAGGCATTGTAGAGATGATTGATAACTGACATTAATTCATAGCAAAAGAGACAGTACAAAACATGACCAAACAGTCAACACATGCCAACAACAATACATCAAGAGAATCAGAGAATCAGACTAAACAAGGCTTATAACTAAACAAGGCTTAAACATTTTGCTCATAACTTTAACAGCCATAACAGTCCTACATCAAACTCAACAAGGCTTCACTCATCAAGAGAATCAGAGTTATCGTCCTCAAATCCAGTGTCATTGCTGTTTGTGTTCATCATCAAATTAACAAGCACATATAATCCAATGATAGCTACAAACTTTTGCTTAACCTTCAATTGATTTATCTCAGCTTGATGCCTCTCTCTCACACGAACCAGCCTGCGCCTATGCTTCTCCTCCCTCTCCAGGTGCTTCGCCTGCAACTCTTGGATTATCTCTAGAGTACGAGCCCCAAGTTTCTCATCAATCCATTCCTGGAAGCCACAAGTGTTGTTTGGACATGCCCTATATCTCCTACCCGCATTAGGCCCAAACCATTGAGTCTTCATTACACTCATCCGATCACAGTAGCAAGCAAGGTCCAAGATAGCATCGATTTCATCATCTGTAAGGGCTCTGCTCGCCATTTTGCTGTTTGGGGGAGAAGTTTAATTAGGGTTTATACAACTAAGTATATGTAATGTAGGTGTGCTGTGTTTGTGGTGTACATATACCAGTGAAAAGCCCGCGCAAAGGTTGGCTATGGAAAAGACTGTTATGCCCCTGACAATCTAACGCCGTTTGCATCAGATAGACGGCGGTACACGAATTGTAATTGAATCCATTACTTGGTATTGCCCGTGGTACTTTTAGAAAGGTGGTATTTCAAGTGGTGTCTTCGCCAAACTTCAGGTACACAAAGTGCATTTTACTCTATAAACTATAAACATTATATGTGTGTGTGAGGGCGTGCGTGCATGTATGTGTTTTTGTGTGGCTCGAGAGAAAAAATATCTTGTATTTCAATTATTGCAACATGTTAACAATTTTTTGTCTTGAGTTTATTTTTATATCTATTAAACCATACTAAAATACATTATATTTATATCAAAATATAAACTAATGCTGTATAATATATAGTTTGGTTATATATTTTTAATTGTAATAATAATATTAATTAAAATTTACTATGTATGATAATTTCGTAATACAACCAGAATATTCATTCATATGTGTTTTCAAATAAAAACATGATATCTCTTTGTGTGCCGCGTGAGCGGGATAATATTTGAATTTATACAAAGAAAATATATATATAATTCATAATACATTTTTTATGAATAATAATTAAATATAAGAGTGTAAAACCCCATTAATTTTTATTTTTATTTATTATTAGATATTAGATTTTTAAGTCATTTTTATTTATTTAGATAATTATGTTAATTAGTAATTTTTAGAATTCTTTTTGTGCAAGATATTGTGAGTAAGGATGATATTATTATTAGAGGAAAGAAGTGTGAAAAGATTTTAGAGTATCAATATCATTTGATTTAAGATATTTGTGTGAATTAGAATATTCTTGATTTACGTATTACTTGGAGAATGGGTACGAAAGTTTTATAAGTTACCTTAATAAATTTAGGATTATGTGTACCTATATAACTATTCATTAGAAATTCGAAAAGAGCCGCACAGACTCCTCAATCAAACTCAACAGGTATGTTCCGATTGTGTATCAATGATATCATGTGTGTTTTGTATGTTGGTCTGGGTTTGCATTAATTGTATTTTGCTTATGTCAAAAAAAAAAAAAAAAAAAAATTGTATTTTGCTAACTTGATTGCTAAGGCTGTTTGTTTTATGTGTATATTTCGTTAGTGGTTGTTACAAATTTCATTGTGCCTATGTGATATACAGTACATGTTTAAAATTATTTAATGATTATGAATGTTTTAGTTTGCATTGTACATGGTAGGCGTGCAGTAACATGAAAAAAAAAATAGATGCTACCCATGGTTATATCTGTGAGCTTGTTTTGTTAATAAATTATTAATATTATTAGTTTTACGTGATTTTGCTTTACCCTAACTTGATTTGTCGTTAATGTTATTAGGGTCAATTGAAGATCAAATTCGTTGCAACTGTTGCAGGCTAATAACATTTTCTATTAATTTTCTTAGCATGCATGTCAAAGGAAGATAAAGTTTTGGTGGTTCTGTTGAAAATTACTATTTTTATATATGCTTAAATTGGTGAATGCAATGTATGTTATAAATGTATGATTAAAAAGTAAAAGATTGGTGGCCTTAGTGAAATTGTATTTAAATTACTTACATGTTCATGTTATTCTGGACCTCAAAGCCCATTGGATTTCCTATTTGTATAAAATGTTTTGTTTAAGTTTCTGGCCATTTATTTTTATTTGTTTAATTTGTTTCAGCTAAATATAAAATTATGTCTTTTTAGTTGCACTGTCCGAGTGTTAGTAGATAAATATGGCTGTGACTTGTTATATTATTCGGTAAGTAACTTCTGTTTGGTTTGGTCTATTTAACTATAGGATCGGTTCGTGTTGATTTTTATTTAGTGTTCGGTCGACTTTGAGGTAAGTACCTTTTGACTTACTTTTATTTTCGGAAAAGATATTGATATTCTGTTTTCGATTTTCGTATAAGATATAAGATTTTGTTTTGACTTGTATAAGATATAAGAATTCTGTTTCGAACTTTATAAGATATAAGTATTTGATTTTAGAACCTCAGTCTCTACGTTTCGAACCCATTCGTAATTTACGCTATAGTTCCGGAACTAGCCTTAGATACCCTTAGTAGGCGCACAAGTGTGCAACTTTAGATACCTATTAAGGGCGCGTAATTATTGAACTTTAGATGCCGGTCACTGGCAAAGTGTGGCGAAAGAATAAGAATAAGAATAAGATGCCGGTCACTGGCAAAGTGTGGCCGTAGAGCAAGGCTGTGGTATTTTTGATTTCGTATTGTTTCTGTTTCTGCTTCTGTTTTAAATTCTGGATTTTGAAAATATAAACTTTGGGTTGGATTGATTTTCGCAAAGGTTTTGCAAACTTATAATTTATTTTGAAAATTGTTTTATTAAAACGCCCATTGATTTTTGAAAGTATCTGTTAGTCAATTTGTACTTGCTGAGCTGTGTAGCTCACTCTTTTCAAATATTTCAGGTTGTTAAGCTTTGGATCGAATAAGGATGTGAGCTTATGGATTTCGTGCTATGTGATTTATTGCTATTATTGGAAAAGACTTATAGTTTATTTAGAATAATTTTAGTGAATTATTAGACATTGATCATTGGATTTGTGGAGTTGCGTCTCCGGTTTTATGATTTTGAATTATTAAATTTGACCGCTGCGTTGACTCTATTGAATATTTGGTTTATTTGAATAAAGAATTCATTTTATTTAAGTTTTGTATTTAGATTTAATATCTCGAAAAGTCGGGATGTTACAGTTGGTATCAGAGCCTAGGTTTTCCTTCGGAGTGTATTAGGTATGGGACTAGTACATTCCCTAGGATGCGATCCTATAGACTATCGTATAGGTTTTGACCATTAAGTTAATAAATTATTTTGAATTTAGGACACTCTGTGATTATTTGACTAGTTTGACTTTTGTGCTTTTTAATCATTGATTATAAGTTTGAAAGTTTGTTGTTTTTTAGAAATATGAACGGAGAAGACAACAACATTGACAATCAGAATGGTAACAACAATGGTGATGGTGGGAATGTATTCGACCAGCTAGCTAAGACTCTGGCTACACTCGTGAATCAGCAACCCAGGCAACAGAATATCGTCTCTCAGTTCAAGCGTTTGAACCCGCCAACTTTTGATGGGGCGACTGATCCGGCCATAGTCGAGATGTGGATACAGGAGATGGAAAAAGCTTTCGGACTTCTCAGTAGCAATGAGGAGCAGAAGGTCACCTTAGCTGTGTATCAATTGCAAGGCAGTGCTTATGACTGGTGGCTCATGGAGAAAAGGAAGAACGAGACCGCAACCGCTGAAGGGGAACCGGAACCATACACCTGGGCAAAGTTCAAGAAGGCTCTAGAAGACAAGTACTTTCCTAGAACAGTTCGTCTACAAAAGGAGCGGGACTTCATTCGGCTCGAGCAAGGTGGAAAGACTGTTACCGAATATGAGGCGGAATTTGCAAAGCTCTCGAAGTACGCGCCGACCTTAGTGATAGATGAAAGCAGCCGAGCAAGGAGATTGGAAGAGGGACTTCGAACCGACATTTGGCGTCTTTTGAACTTCAGACGTACGAAGCTGTGCTCAACAAGGCTTTGGTAATCGAGAGAGGCCTAGCTGAATCTGAAAAGGCGACAAGCAACTGGAACAAGAAGAGGTTCGCTCCAACTGGTGGATTTTCGTCTCAAAGGGGACCCTTCAAGAAGCCACATGTGTACGATCAGATGTGTAATAACCCGGATTTTTCAAGAAATTATTTTATTATTATTTTGATAATGATAATGTTTTCCTAAAATGAGGAGGAACTTTTTTTTTATTTAATTATTTAATTATTTTCGGTTAAGTGGAACCGGGACCCTTTTAAAATTTTATGGACCAAGTAGATATCTCGAGTCAATAAATTATTTGGATAAAGATTTAATTTTGGAGTGTGGAATTATTTAGTAAAAATTTTATTTGAAATTACTGAATGATTTAGAGATTTTAAAATCCTTAGGAAATGTTTATTTTAATTATTTGAGGATTTACAGAAATTACTTGATTAATATATAAAATCAAGAATTTGAGATTTTACTAAAACAATAGTGTTTGTAGTATTTTATAAAGCCCTGTAAATTGTGAATTATGAATCACAATTATTATTTTTATGATTTGTTTTTATAAATTATTAATATTTGTAAAATGCATATCAATTTAGAAAATTGAGATTTAATTCTATTTCTTTCTCCGAAAATCTTTAAAAGTATTCTAGTATTTAATTATGCTAGAAATTTTATTTTTACAAATTAGATTTATTTACTCCAAATATTATTTAAGGTGTGTAGTATTTAATTGTATTGCTTTATATGTTATTGGGCTTGAGCCCATTAGGGTTAAAACACACACAACAGATACATATACACACAAAACACACACAACGCCGCACAAGAAAAACCATCGGGGGAGGGGGAGAGAAAATCAGCGGGGAGAAAGAATTGGGGGTTTAAATTATGTATGTATGTATAAATCGTGTGTGTGTGTATAAACTGGAGTGTGTGTGTCGTGAGGAAGAAAAGGGGGTGAAGGGGCTGTGCAGCAAAGGGGAAACGGGGGAGCAGGAGGAGGCCGCCACCGCGGCTGTGGCTCGTCGACGGTGGGGCAGTGTTTCGCCGGAAAACGGGCCGGCGGGAGGGTGGTGGTACAAGGTGCAGTAGCAGTAGGGGGCAGTCACGGGGGGTGGCTGAGAGAGAGAGAGAGAGAGAGAGAGAGAGAGAGAGATGGAGATGGGTGGTATGCGAATCGAACTCGAACTCGAATGGTATATTTTCGTATCTTAATTATGTAATTGTTGTCATTTTTAATTCGAGTTAATTGTGAGTATATTGTTAATGGTAGTAATTTAATTATTTAATTAAATAGTTGTCGTAATTTAATTAGATTTAAATTGCGAGTTTAATTGTTAGTTTTCGTGATTTAATTCGGAGAGCATAGATAATTATAATTGTTGAGTTTAATTACGAGTCCGATTAAAGGTTCGGGTTAGTGATTGTTAATTGCTAAATTGCTAATTGTTAATTGTTAGTGAGTAATTATTAATTGTCGGATGATATATTCGGGTTAGTTGTCAAGTAATTGTTAAGTGCTAATTGCTAATTGTTAGTTTCCAAGTGAAATTGTTAATTGCTAAGTGCTAAGTGCTAATTGTTATCTCCATGTAATGCAGTCATAAGAGTTGGATAACTTGTAAATGTTTATGTGCTAGATGTTATAAATCGAGTTGTAGTATATGTTGATAGTATAAGTGCCAACTACGTGGTGTTCGCTTAAATGTGGATAAACTTAGTTTACTTTCCTTAAATGTTGAGGTGCCGCATGTCTGGGCGGGTACTTTTCCTTATGTGCTAGTTGCCGCATGTCTGGGCGGGTACTTTTCCTTATGTGCTAGTTGCCGCATGTCTGGGCGGGTACTTTTCTTATATGTTTACTTTTATGTTGCTGCAAGTTGAGGCAGCTTTTATTTTATCAAAAGCAGGGCTATAAATTGTTTTGTTGGCATGGAGGGGCTGAGCCCATAGTCCTATAAACGAATACTACATGCCGAAATTTTCTAAAAATCCCCTGCATTTTAATTTATTTAACTTATTTGATTTCAAGGGTTTAAAGGTATGATTTGGGTGTTAACTGTTTATGTGTATATGTGTTAAGTGAATTAATTCGAGGGTAATTGTTGTCTCGAGGATTTATGTGCTAAGTGATTTAATTCAAGGATTTATGTGTTTCGAGGATTAATTGTGTTTTGAGGATTAGCTATTAATCAAGTTTTGTCGTAGAAGGTCAATGGTATTATAAATGCATAGGTTAAGTGAAGTTGACTAAGTGGTGATATAGGGTTATGATATGTTGGTACTAGGAAATGTTCACTTTATATTAGGGGACTCTTCCCGTGTTGTTTGCTATTACTAAATGTCTTATGTGCATTAAGTGGTATTAGAGTAGTCAACTATAGGGAGGACACCTATAGTTTGACTTTATGACTATTTAGTGATAATCCCGAGTTGTGTCTACTCGATATACGTGGTATGACTGACACGTACTCGTAACCATTTCAGTACCATTAGGGCGAAATCAAATTGGAGCGACGTGTATCCAAAAAGGAAGATCAAGACGTCAGGTAAGGTCCATGGAATTACTTGGACAAGGTGCGACGGGTTTGTTCGCGGTTTCTATTTTCTGCTAAGGACCAGAGGCAAGTTTACTATGCATACTCTATTGTTCAGAGTATATTTATTTTAAATATATGAAATGTGTTAAATAAGTTTTCAATCCATAATCGCGAGTTTTTCCAACCTTGTACTTCTTCTCCCAAATCATTGTATTCCTTGCTCTGCCAACAATATTAAATCCGGCTCGTGCAATAACCAAAACCCCATGGCTTATAATACTGTTGATGGGCAGTGATATTTTTATGGCTCTATATCTTGATTTATACGGTATATATATATATATATATATATATATATATATATATATATATATATATCTATAAACTTTTCGTACCATGGAGGTGGACTATATGTTATGAGGTATATATTTATGTATCGGAATAAGAAAGGCTCCAAGGGTAGAGCGTGTGTTGAGTTATCGAGCTTAGCCCGCGTGTCGGGGCTATTTTGTATTGTATGTTTTCGAAAACCCGGGCAAAGCTTTTAAAAAGAATTTCGCAATAATTAACCTAAAGGCAACATCACCAATAAACCGGTGTTTATTTAATTAATAGATGCTCCTGAAAGCATTTACTAATTAAATAAACCTCATTCACCTAATTAAATTTATTTAATTAGATGAATATCATTTTCAAAACACTTTCTTAAAATACTTTGTCCCGGAGAAATAATAAAACAATTTAATGGAGTGATTCTATCTAGTATATTATTTATCGGAGATAGTTTATTTTCAATACGGATTAAAGATATTCCAATGGTTATAAATTGGTTACTTTCAGCTTAAACCAGCTAGATTGATATCGATATATGTACTTGAATGCTTATTAATTATTTCTTATTGACCGAGAGTCAGTAGTAGTTATTTGATAAAGTGGCTAAAGTTTGGAGACTGCTGGAGAGATTGTGTCTTGATTTTGATTAGAAACACTTCAAGAGTTGTATTTGGGTGTTTTGAGGTTATTAAATATTCCAGTATTAATAGTAAATATTATTTGAATATTACTTAATAAATGAATATTAATTTGAGTATTCTTTTAAAAAGGGATTATTGAATATTTATTATTTGTTACATTGTAGTCATATATTTATTAAATACTCTAAGTGTTTTGAAGGTTATAAAACACTATTTAAAGGTTGTCTAAGGACTTTCATAGTCATTTAAAATATTATATTTTGAATCTATCTAGGTAAGGTACTTTTCAAGAACTTATATATATATGGAATTACCCTGTTGTGGTTACAAGCTTTATGCGTACCATTTTCCATGTGTGATCACAAAACCCTGTGTCGAGATTGATATCGGTACAAGTGTATATCTATACTTGGAACTCTTTTGAACTCAAAACATTTTCGAAAACCCCAGTCAGGTTTTACTCTCTTGCTTGTTTTTCAAGAAATTATCGGTCGACTGAAGTCGAACTTCAACTACTCAAGTTTTCTATCAAAATGATTTTGACAAGAAAAGAAAAAGGGGACTCTGGCAGGTGTGGGAATCGTTGACGAACGATTCCTGGGATGTGTAAGCGGCCGTGAGCCAGGCGGCCCATCAATTATTATTCCGGCCCAGGTGTTGCCGAAGGATGATTACGGATGTAGTTTTCATCGAGGGTGATTACGGATGTAGTTTTCACCCAGGGATAGTTACGGATGTAGTTTCTATCCTTCTACCGGTAGAGAAGACCCGCGGATTATTGGACTTGGATGTGGCGACTGATCATCGTCAATCCTTGTCAGGTTTTTATGTTTTCTTTAAGTCCCATCCTCCACTTTGGAAAAATACTCAAACACTGCTTCTTAGGCCTAAGTGCCAAGTAGCCGATAGTGTTGTTTTCAATTTTGAAAGATGATGAATTCATGCAGTATCTAGAACTGCAAGATTATTCTAACAATAATGGCACGTACTTGTGCACTTTTGCAATTATTCAAAAGATGAAAGATGGCTCACTGGTTATTGATGTTAAATCCCAAATGTTTTGCTTCAAGAGCTTTGACTCTCTTCCTATCAGTTATTTCTGAGTTTAGACTTATCAAGTGGTTAACGAACTTATATCCTGTACAGAATCTTGAACTGTAAGGTGTTTTGATGATAATGATATACTCATGTGTATTTACTTACAAACTTGAGGAGTATTAAAAAGGGAACTTTATAATGGTTTGGTTTATAAAGGGGGTGGTAATAACTATCTTAGCAGCATATTGAACTGCATATTTTGAAAAGCTCCCTAAGAGGTTATCAATACTATGAGGTATGGTATGTGGATAAGGTATGAGGATTACTATTGTTGACATGAACTTACTTTATTTATCTGATGTTACTCGAAATGTCATGCATCCCCTACTGAGGTTTCATTGTTGTAAATATTTCGAAATTGATATTAAGTATCGTTATATTTCGAAAACTCCATGTGTATATTGATATATATTGTTGTGCTCTATTAATACTTGCTGGGCAATTCTTTCGCTCATACTTGCTTGTTTTAAATATTAACCTTTCAGAGGAAGATAGATGATTGAGGCTTATCTGCATGGCTCAGAAGAAGCAGGCAGTACGCCCTTACGAAGATGATATGATCCAGAAAAGTTATAGCTGGAATAAGTTATATGTAAGTACATTGATGTGTAATATATATTACTTTGTACTGAGTAGTACTAGTTGCTGGTGTACTTCCCAACGAAGCTATACTAGTAGTTTAAGATTTTTAAGACATAGTGCGATGTAATAGAATGGATGTAATAAAGATGTAAAGATTTTAGTTCTTGTTTCTAGCCCTATGACCTAAAAGATGCTTGGTGGTTGGGGTCGCAGAGTTATATTTCAGTTTTAATGATTACAGATGGTTTAATGTTGTTAAACAGGTAATTTGATGTTAAGGATTTCCGCGTGACGACCAAATCCCTGACCCCGGATTTGGGGCGTTACAGAAATGGTATCAGAGCTTAGGTTATAGTAAACTAGAAACGAGAGTGAGTAGGAGTGTGTATAGTTATGTGAGAACGTCAGAACTCATGTAGAGTTCATGTTGGACTATTGGATATAGTACCAATGATTAAGATAAGATTTTGAGGAATATGTGGATACAGACTTCACTTCTTGTGGTGATGAACGTCTGCTAAAGAACTCTTAGAGACAAGTGTTGGTTGGCAGGGGCATAGAGCGCCCGAGGCCTAAATTTAAGATGATTTTAGGGGATTCATGGAAAAAGTTATGTATTCCCCGAATGATAGGAAATTTCAATATGATGGCGAACGATAGAAAGATGACATCTAGTATTATGGCAAAGTTGAGGTTTGTCAATAAAGACGAGATATATCTTAAGAACCAAGACGGACTGAGAAAGTCTGAGAGAGACTAGTACGAAGGTTGTTATGCCGAAAAGAGATAAGCTTAAGTTGCACACAGAATTGTCATGAGGACAGGAACATGTGGTATAAATACGGTTATAATGGTGATTGGATCTAAGTATGTATTTCCAGCAATGTTCCAGAATATCGCCCATTCGACACGTGGAATTCGTCGTTGCTAGGGGCGACACCGGTATCGAAGTCTTCTCAAAGAATAGAATGCTTGCGTGAGATGCTTGCGCCGAGTCGAATAGAACTCCTTAATATCGTAAAATGCCGATGGTTGAATCTCTAGCGACTATTACGAGTCGACGATGACGTCGGTTATCGAGCACCTTAGGGTGTGCATGGAAAAGAAGAACGCTATAATCGAACAATTATCCGTCAGAGGAACCGACATGAAAGGCATCCGTGGAGACCTTGGCACTACCCTCCCCAATTTTGAATCATTTTGATTACTTCCCCAGTCTGAATTATTTGATATCTCCCCATTGCAACTTATGATTATTATCTCCCCAATGTGAATTATTTGACACATCCCCGTGCATAAATTATTTGGATTACCTCCCTAATCTATGACCTATCTTGACATCTCTCCAAGAGAGAATTTTGATGAAGAATATACGGGTGCCTGTTTCCACTGCGGAGAAGTAGGACACAAGATTTCGGAGTGCCCACATAACCCACCGCCGAGGAAGGAAGCTGATAAGAAGATTGGCATTGGACGTGTGTTTCAGCTCACTGGAAGTCGCAACAACTATTAAGGTATGATTTGTTTTCTTCGTGATTTATTTTATTTTATTATTGTGAATTTAGGGACCAAATTCTTTTAAGGAGGGAAGAATGTAAAACCCCGTTAATTTTTATTTTAATTTATTATTAGATATTAGATTTTTAAGTCATTTTTATTTATTTAGATAATTATGTTAATTAGTAATTTTTAGAATTCTTTTTGTGCAAGATATTATGAGTAAGGATGATATTATTATTAGAGGAAAGAAGTGTGAAAAGATTTTAGAGTATCAATATCATTTGATTTAAGATATTTGTGTGAATTAGAATATTCTTGATTTACGTATTACTTGGAGAATGGGTACGAAAGTTTTATAAGTTACCTTAATAAATTTAGGATTATGTGTACCTATATAACTATTCATTAGAAATTCGAAAAGAGCCGCACAGACTCCTCAATCAAACTCAACAAGTATGTTCCGATTGTGTATCAATGATATCATGTGTGTTTTGTATGTTGGTCTGGGTTTGCATTAATTGTATTTTGCTTATGTCAAAAAAAAGAAAAAAAAAGAAAAATTGTATTTTGCTAACTTGATTGCTAAGGCTGTTTGTTTTATGTGTATATTTCGTTAGTGGTTGTTACAAATTTCATTGTGCCTATGTGATATACAGTACATGTTTAAAATTATTTAATGATTATGAATGTTTTAGTTTGCATTGTACATGGTAGGCGTGCAATAACATGAAAAAAAAATAGATGCTACCCATGGTTATATCTGTGAGCTTGTTTTGTTAATAAATTATTAATATTATTAGTTTTACGTGATTTTGCTTTACCCTAACTTGATTTGTCGTTAATGTTATTAGGGTCAATTGAAGATCAAATTCGTTGTAACGGTTGCAGGCTAATAACATTTTCTATTAATTTTCTTAGCATGCATGTCAAAGGAAGTGTTAATAGTATTTTTGTGTGTTCGTTCACAGGGAAGGACTGATATCAATGTCAATCTCAAGTCTTTTATCTCTTGCAATTCAGAAGTGTGGAAGAATAGATTGGTGATTATGATTATTAACTAAATTAAACTAATAAACAAATAAAAACTATATAATAACGATGAGAGAAAATAATCCAAGATTTGGGGTTCTTCAATTGACTACCAAGAATGTCTAATTTGTGTCTCTTGTTCGTTAAAAACAATCCTTCTAAGATTTACAACCTCCTCTTCCAAGGTAGATTATAGTGCCTACAACTACACCTAATTGTCACTTCCATGATACAATCAAGATATAATCATAAACTATTAAAACCAAGGATTATATGTTTCACAATTCGCATATTAATCTTCCAATCAAATACTTGAATTATGTCTATCATATCATGTACTAGAATTGCAACTCCTCTTCCAAGTTATCACAACTCCTAAGATACAATCAAAACTTAGCTACTCTTCTAATTGTATAAAGCGCTCAATGACAGATTAACAATAACAAGAGAAATCAAACAAACTCGATAAATCAACGAATACTACCCAACTCTTGGATAAAGGGAATTAACTACTCATAATTGAACAAAACAAGTGTATATATATAAAAACCACAAATCATGAGTTTAGAATTTAAGAACAAAGAATACAAATCTTGAAGTGTCTTGAACTCCGGACGAATTCCTTCGCTCCTTCCTTCAATCTTCTTCTCCAATTGATTCTCTCCCTTTTCTCTCAAAAGTCTATCTCTAAAATAGTTCTAGATCTAAAAATATGAATAGTAATGAGAATAGGTTATGAATCCCCTTAAAATAATACCCTAGATGTGTTTATATAGGCTATAAAAGTCTTGCCCAATAAAAGTATTTTAATACTCTAAACAAATTACAAGTAGGATTCCATAACTGAATAGGATTCCTTAATTAAAATTCGTAACTATATTTACTCCTCTGTTTCGGGGCTCTTCCAACTGGATTTTGCTTATTGGACCACCTCTGAATTAAAGATAATTCCACAAGCTTCGCGTGGACAGTAAGATCGTCAAATTCTGACTTCTGGAACTCAAGATATGGCCAAAACAGTGTAGCACAGCCCGTGTAACCCAATAATACGAATTTTCTCCTATTTTATCTCCAAAATAGCTCTTTTTGCTCCAAATCCTTCCAAGTCATGAATTCTTTATTTCCTACAATAAAGCAATAAAATCTATTAAATAAAAATCCAAATCAATGCAAAACACAATAAATATGAGAATAAAATCATCTAGAATATATATAAAAATATACTCTATCAAACATCCCCACACTAAGCATTTGCACGTCCTCGGGCAAATAAGTGAAATAAAAACTAAGTCCTAACAAACATCACTTTCGTAGATGACACGATTGCATTGAGCATATGCAACAAGCCGTTAAACCCCTAGGCAGCCCTAGTAGGACGAGTGTTGTCTCGTGAGGGTTTATAGTGAATGTACCCACAAAATTCATCCAACCATGCAAAAGATCAATGCTAACACAACACCACACACACAAGTCCTCTCATGCCACATCAACTTAAGAATCAAAGCAAACATACGATGTCTTGGTGTCGAAAGTGCAAGTATTCACGTAGTCTACTCAACCAGCATGCAGAAGGTCATAAAAATTCATGTCAAGTGTAAAAATCGTTGGTAATCATACTAAGCCCACAAGAAATACATCTTTAAGTCTAAACCCGGGATCTCCTATGCCAAAACAAGTAATAACTCACATTTCACTCAAAAACGAATATTCACTCAAGAACAAGGTTAAGTGTATCACTCAATTCCAACAAAATCATAAACACAACTTGACACTCGCAATCAATCTCACTCTCAACACAACATACATCACTGATGACAATCAAAAGGTCTTTATTCGGGTTGTAGCGTGGGCTAGGGACCAGGTATGTCAAGTAAAGCTAAAACAGGTTAATGTCAAAAGCTAGTACCCAACAATAATCATTATTCAACTCCCTTTCTATTAAAACCAATACTTCCCCACACTTGGATTTTTCAATAACCCTTACATGATAACTTGACTAGTCGAATGAAGAAGGATCATACAAACATAAGAATGCTCTCAAATTTATTTATTTATATTATTTTTTTTTCTGTTTTTTTTTCCAAGAGAGCTAAGGAATAAACACAATGATCCATAGATATTTTTATGAATTTCGACTAGCAAGCATCAATCCAAAATCTATATTCCCCAAAAGTATGATCATCAATAACCCCCCCTTTTATGAACACCTTATTACTCCCTTTAGCACGATACTAGCCTTTGACAATTTAGGTTCAAATTCAATGTAAGGCCAATAGAATAAAAAGGATAATGGCAAGTAATGTGGTGTGTCACCGAAAGAATAGGATTAAGCTCAAAGGGTTAACTAATTGATCAGGTATAAAAGGTGTGGAAATATGGGAAACACGAGGTTATACCTAATTGCCTTTATCATCTCATCATCAAGTAATGTCATGCATTTCAAGAAAGATCTCAAGTAAGTGCTAGTAATGTAAACAACATGTGGACACTCAAGCAAACGAAAAATCATGCAAAAGATATGCATATATATATAGGCTCAAAACTCACTTGGTGTGACAAAACATAATCAATCCCAAGTAACAAGACTCTCTAACGCACCTACTTGTACTCAAAGCATGAAAACCAAGTCATCTTGCACATATTCATGTCATTCTAATCACTTACAACATCCAATTAAGTCTACCAGCTTCAACTTGCTAGTGTAAGTGTGTGCACAAGAACAAAGCACGTCACTTCTCATACAAAAGCGTCAATAAACACAAGAATTCTACGCATGCATGGGTGTATCAAGCAAAATACAACAACTAATCAAATTGCATGGCTAGAATTATTTTTGGTATTTTTAAATTTTTAATTTTTTTTGATTTTTTTTTTTTTTTTTAAAACAAGTAATACACTACGTTGAGAACACCTCCTCACACTTAAGCGGTTCATTGTCCCCAATGAACTATTGAACAAGATACAAAACTATAACGAAAAACAAAATAAAACTACACTAAAAAGAAAAGAAAGAAAACTCCCCTGGAATCAAGATGTCGGTTGTGAAAACCACCCCTCAGTCGCTTAGAAGCCACCCACTCACCAATCATATGAACCAACCCAACAATTTTTTTTCCTCGCAAAAATCCCCTTTCCTTAGCAATTAGCCTCACATCAGCCGATTAAATTTAACCTCCACCGTCGAAAACGAAATTTCCCAACATTAGCACTATCTCTCCCATGCTTACGAGCCAAAAGAATCAGTACCCAACTCACAAGAAGGTCCACCAAAAATTACCAAGCAATATCACACCAAAAATACCCCAATATATCAAGAATAATATAAATCCCAATTTACAAGAACACAAATTCGTAATCAAAATAAAATTTGAGAGAAGAAATAAACCCACTACGAATTGAAGAGGTGAACTTGCAATTAATTCCTCTTTAGAATTGAATTTTTAGAGATTTAAATAAATAGAAGAGGAATTGGATTTGTATGGCTAGGTGTGTATATATATAAGATGATGGATAGATGAGATTTAAAAATTTAGAGTGTAGGAGAGATTTGGAGAGGTTAAGATTTGATGTAGGATAGATATAGGAATTTAGAATTGAAGAAATTTGAGTTAAGATAGAATTTGTGGGAATTTTAGAGGTGAAAAACAAGAATTTTCGGAAAAAAATCTGGCAGAACAAGGGTGTAACGCAGCCGCAGGCTGCGTTTCAGGGGCGCTGGGCGCGAAAAAGACAGACACGCAGGAGCAACCTGCGTTACCGGGTAGCAGACTGCGCGGAAAGCAGTCACGCAGGCGCTGCCTGCGTGTTGGGGGTGCAGAGTGCGCTACTGTTCATTTTTTTTTTTTTTTTTAAAACACTCAAAATTTTTTTTTTTTTTTCCTACACTAATGCATGGGTTGCCTCCCACGAAGCGCTTCTTTAACGTCAATAGCTTGACGTATTATACCTGGAAACTTCAATGAGGATAAAAAGCAAACAGATGCACATATCTACGAATTTCTAATATAAGCATATTGTGCAAATAAACCTTAGATTCATTGAAAGGTACGAAAACTTCCAAGAACCTATCATGCTCAAGAGACTTGGAAACATCAAAATAGCTAGAAAAGTCGTCAGAATAATCATTATAAGTTCGACTCATATACTCCTCCCAAATCGGATCCTTATACTCTAAAGCAAGATTTTCAATTTCATCAATCTTAACTTCCTTCTCTTCTATAATTGGACACTCATCAATTTTAATCTCGTCTACCAATGTATTAAGCTCAAAATTTTCTAGATTTGGTAGAATTTCAATTGCATCCAAATTATCATTAATGTGCATGGGACAATTATCAACTACACAAGTAGACTCATCAGACACAACATTATCATCAATTGCTAAACAAGAATCATGGCATAGAGGAAAATTGACACAAGGGGGAGTTCTATAACAACCTTCATGCCATACTGCTCGAACTTCCCAAATAAAATTATTTAGTTTAGCATTCTCCTCGTACCAAGCTATTGAATCACATGGAATATCATTGTCACTAGCAATCTCTAAAGTTGGTTCATCAAAAACTCCCAAAGAAAGTAAAGGAGGATTAGATTGAGTTCCTTGAATCATTTTATTGAGCGCAATCTCCCAATCAGCAAGTAAAGAAGGATTAGACTGAGTTAAACTCGTATCAACATCATTACACATATATGGATAAACATCATCATGATATTGATTTTCAAACGAATATGAATAATCATTGCTAGGGGCATGTGGAGCATAAAATGAGTTCTCAGAATAGAATGAATTCACCTGATATGCATTACAATCCTCATAAGAATTGAATTGTGGGTAAGGATTGAAGTCTTGATATTGTTCCTGACTGTTGTAGAAATTCTGAGCATTGTTCCAAGCAAAGTTGTACTCCATCTAGTCTCTCTCCTCAAAACCTGCTTAAGTTGTCTACCTCAAAGAACCTGTAGACACTCCAAAGAAAGAAATACAAAAAGAAAGAAAAGAAAAATATATACAAAGATAAAATCCAAACTACAAGAAACAATTAACCTAAACTCAACTATACTGCCTTCCCCGGCAGCGGCGCCAATTTGTTAATAGTATTTTTGTGTGTTCGTTCACAGGGAAGGACTGATATCAATGTCAATCTCAAGTCTTTTATCTCTTGCAATTCAGAAGTGTGGAAGAATAGATTGGTGATTATGATTATTAACTAAATTAAACTAATAAACAAATAAAAACTATATAATAACGATGAGAGAAAATAATCCAAGATTTGGGGTTCTTCAATTGACTACCAAGAATGTCTAATTTGTGTCTCTTGTTCGTTAAAAACAATCCTTCTAAGATTTACAACCTCCTCTTCCAAGGTAGATTATAGTGCCTACAACTACACCTAATTGTCACTTCCATGATACAATCAAGATATAATCATAAACTATTAAAACCAAGGATTATATGTTTCACAATTCGCATATTAATCTTCCAATCAAATACTTGAATTATGTCTATCATATCATGTACTAGAATTGCAACTCCTCTTCCAAGTTATCACAACTCCTAAGATACAATCAAAACTTAGCTACTCTTCTAATTGTATAAAGCGCTCAATGACAGATTAACAATAACAAGAGAAATCAAACAAACTCGATAAATCAACGAATACTACCCAACTCTTGGATAAAGGGAATTAACTACTCATAATTGAACAAAACAAGTGTATATATATAAAAACCACAAATCATGAGTTTAGAATTTAAGAACAAAGAATACAAATCTTGAAGTGTCTTGAACTCCGGACGAATTCCTTCGCTCCTTCCTTCAATCTTCTTCTCCAATTGATTCTCTCCCTTTTCTCTCAAAAGTCTATCTCTAAAATAGTTCTAGATCTAAAAATATGAATAGTAATGAGAATAGGTTATGAATCCCCTTAAAATAATACCCTAGATGTGTTTATATAGGCTATAAAAGTCTTGCCCAATAAAAGTATTTTTATACTCTAAACAAATTACAAGTAGGATTCCATAACTGAATAGGATTCCTTAATTAAAATTCGTAACTATATTTACTCCTCTGTTTCGGGGCTCTTCCAACTGGATTTTGCTTATTGGACCACCTCTGAATTAAAGATAATTCCACAAGCTTCGCGTGGACAGTAAGATCGTCAAATTCTGACTTCTGGAACTCAAGATATGGCCAAAACAGTGTAGCACAGCCCGTGTAACCCAATAATACGAATTTTCTCCTATTTTATCTCCAAAATAGCTCTTTTTGCTCCAAATCCTTCCAAGTCATGAATTCTTTATTTCCTACAATAAAGCAATAAAATCTATTAAATAAAAATCCAAATCAATGCAAAACACAATAAATATGAGAATAAAATCATCTAGAATATATATAAAAATATACTCTATCAGGAAGATAAAGTTTTGGTGGTTCTGTTGAAAATTACTATTTTTATATATGCTTAAATTGGTGAATGCAATGTATGTTATAAATGTATGATTAAAAAGTAAAAGATTGGTGGCCTTAGTGAAATTGTATTTAAATTACTTACATGTTCATGTTATTCTGGACCTCAAAGCCCATTGGATTTCCTATTTGTATAAAATGTTTTGTTTAAGTTTCTGGCCATTTATTTTTATTTGTTTAATTTGTTTCAGCTAAATATAAAATTATGTCTTTTTAGTTGCACTGTCCGAGTGTTAGTAGATAAATATGGCTGTGACTTGTTATATTATTCGGTAAGTAACTTCTGTTTGGTTTGGTCTATTTAACTATAGGATCGGTTCGTGTTGATTTTTATTTAGTGTTCGGTCGACTTTGAGGTAAGTACCTTTTGACTTACTTTTATTTTCGGAAAAGATATTGATATTCTGTTTTCGATTTTCGTATAAGATATAAGATTTTGTTTTGACTTGTATAAGATATAAGAATTCTGTTTCGAACTTTATAAGATATAAGTATTTGATTTTAGAACCTTAGTCTCTACGTTTCGAACCCATTCGTAATTTACGATATATAGTTCCGGAACTAGCCTTAGATACCCTTAGTAGGCGCACAAGTGTGCAACTTTAGATACCTATTAAGGGCGCGTAATTATTGAACTTTAGATGCCGGTCACTGACAAAGTGTGGCGAAAGAATAAGAATAAGAATAAGATGCCGGTCACTGGCAAAGTGTGGCCGTAGAGCAAGGCTGTGGTATTTTTGATTTCGTATTGTTTCTGTTTCTGCTTCTGTTTTAAATTCTGGATTTTGAAAATATAAACTTTGGGTTGGATTGATTTTCGCAAAGGTTTTGCAAACTTATAATTTATTTTGAAAATTGTTTTGTTAAAACGCCCATTGATTTTTGAAAGTATCTGTTAGTCAATTTGTACTTGCTGAGCTGTGTAGCTCACTCTTTTCAAATATTTCAGGTTGTTAAGCTTTGGATCGAATAAGGATGTGAGCTTATGGATTTCGTGCTACGTGATTTATTGCTATTATTGGAAAAGACTTATAGTTTATTTAGAATAATTTCAGTGAATTATTAGACATTGATCATTGGATTTGTGGAGTTGCGTCTCCGGTTTTATGATTTTGAATTATTAAATTTGACCGTTGCGTTGACTCTATTGAATATTTGGTTTATTTGAATAAAGAATTCATTTTATTTAAGTTTTGTATTTAGATTTAATATCTCGAAAAGTCGGGATGTTACAAAGAGCAAGTCAACAACTAATTTATAGCAAAGCTGCTAGCTATTTTGGACTAAACATGCGATGAATTAGTATATTTGGGACTTCACATAATTTTTGAAAAATACTCAATTTTCGATCACAATTGTCATAAAATTGATCATGGCTGTGTATTTGCACATATAATTTTTGATATTCTACTCATTAAGAAAAAAATTGAAATAATATCACAGTTTAAAATAAAACCTTGCGACATCTTTAACGATGATGAGTTCTCCATTAGATAATTACTGGGTCATAATTTGTTATTTCATGCAAATTTTAAAAAAGTAAATTGATTTTGTATTATAAATTAAAATGACTTTTTGCCAACTAATGGAACTTGGTAAATGCATAGAAATCTAAAGATTTGGGACATTACCCTTATCGAAAATATTTAAGTTGTAAATCCTTATTTAATTAAAATTACATTTTATTTAAACAATTGTGAGCAAAATCTTGAACTCCACACATTATTTGCTTCAATACAGTTAGTTTTATGTATTAGGGAATAAATTAATGTATTGTTTATTGAAATCATCAATTGCATAAAATTTAATTGAACTAAAGAATCTTAAATTTGCGGAAGCAGTGTTTAACGTTAGCCATTATCATACAAATTTGATGATAATTCAAAATATATATAATATAATATAATAAAATAATAATGACTGATGATGAAATACGCAATAGAAGAACGTTTTTTACATTAAGAAAGTTCCCGTAATGAAAGTTTGGAATGCGAATGAGACAAACGAAATTACTAAATCTCATCTCAAACTTAAATTAAAAGCATCCATAATCCTAATTTCAATAGAAGTTCTCGATATTGTCACATTTGAATACCTAAAAATTAGAGTTTGGCAAATGTACACATATCACAATGTTGTTGCAAATGTTTACAATGGAAAAGATACACTATCATTTCAAAAGAAAATTTATCCAATGCAAAAAAAATCTACCAATTATACTTAGTATTAACAACTCTTACTTTTTTACAAATTTCTCCATTGCTTGTACTCAACAAATTAAAAAATGACATGTCTTGCCTTATAAATAAAATAAAATAATAATTTAAGTAATTTATCAATATGTTATCATTGTCCAAATAGCACTTTCATGCACTCCCAAATTACTATATAATTCCAATATTTGATAAAAAGATCATTTAAATTTAGCGATATTATAAGATCATTTTAGATGTGTTTAGGATATTTAACACATTTAAGGACTATATTATCTACTAATTTTAGAGCATCTCCGAGAACCTCTTTATTTTCGTTCTTAAGTTCAGATTTGAGAAGAGAATAGAAAAAAGTGTGCCCAAGAAACTCTTAGTCATTCCTAAATTATTTGAAAATGTAATCTCTCTCCTCAATTGTAAAAGCTTCTTACCACTCCTAATCAATATTTATAATAAATTTAAAAAATACACTCTCTCTCCCCCACTTTTTTTTTTATACTTTTACGAATTAAACATACTTTTATTAATATACAATTAAATAAATAGTGAGTATAAAGAGTATCGTTGGAGATGAATGTACATTAAGTTCCTAAGAGTTAATATTTTATATTATATTTAGGAATCTCTTGGAGATGCTCTTACCGATCATCTAAATTTGCATAATCAAATTATGCATTAAATATTGAATGAATTAAGAATATTTAAAAAATGCGTGTTATGAATGAAAAAAGAGTTACAAAATTTAAAGAAATAATATAGGCTATAATGATTTTAAAAAAAATATCCGTTACTAGAAGATGACCCATGCCTCGCACGGGTTATTATGCTAGTTTAAATATAATCACTAAAAAGGTAACTTCTAAATTGGACATATCATGCACAAATAATCTAACAGATCTAAGATCTAAATTAATGTTGTTGCGAAAGCATAGTTTATGTATAAGTGTCTCTGTACAAAATATCTATCTATTTATCAATACGAATTAGATATTTGGTTAATTGTTGATTTGAAATATTTTCTTTGTAATATATAAAATATACTAATAGATTTATTATAGATTTAAGATTCGAATCTCGTCAAGATTCGAATCTCGTCAATAGCATAATATTACTTTTATTTTGTCAAAAAATAAAACAGGTTTCATTCAATGTAACAGATCATCGTGATAGATCCCCGATTGTCGATACAACCAGGTTGGAAAAATAAATAACAGACTAAAAATAATTAGCTATTTATTTCTTGATCATTTAATATACTAAACTCGACTGTCGATACAACTAGGTTGGAAAAATAAATAACATACTAAAAATAATTAGCTGATTTGTTTCTTAATCGTTTAATACACTGAACTGAAAGGTTCATAAAACTAAAACCGAAATCAAAGACATTCCAAGCGATTCAAACTGCGCTAACATCCTTGAAAGCAGCAAAATCACAATTGATCTTATCATATTATTATCAAATATTTATATCATCTAATAAATTAATTTTAAAAATTTAAGATTCAATTTTCGTCAACAACATATTTGAGTTAAATATTTATATTATCTATTTTTACCATATTATTATTAAACATCCCTCTATCCATTTCCATTATATATATTAAAGGACAATAAGGTTTTTCAAGTCTATGTAGTAACTTATGTTTTTACTTTTCTGTCGTGTTAATGTTTACATATTATAGGTCAACAAGACCTTTCAAGCATATTTAATAATGATAGATAATCTTTTTCCTTTTAAGTTTTGGTGATTTGTCAAAATACAAAATTGAAAATTAAATTAAGTCTAGGAAGTTAGTAGCTCATATAATAATTTCTCCCTGGAATTATTCGATGTGACATTAACAAAAAATGAGTCAATATGACAAAACATTTTCTTGTACCAAATCATTAATTTGAATAAGGTATATCAATTCAATGATAAATTCTAGCCTATATTCTATATGGTACATTTTAAAGGTAAAATCAAGTTGGCACAAATGTCGAAATATTTTCAAACACTGATTTTACGTACTATAAACGAGAGATTTATTCAAAATAGTATTCATTTCAAATTTTTATCCTCAAATATGTTCGAAATTTTTTAAAATATTATTTTCAAACTTGCCTTAGTTGTTGACTTACCGAAAGTACAAAATCAAATTTTATCCTGAACCCTTAATAATTATCATTTAAGTGGATAAAATTGTAAAATATACAAAGTAAATATTAAGGACTTCATGTTCATTATTACTTGAGAAATATTATATTTGAATATATTTCAAATCAAAATTTTAGCCAAAACATCAACAAGTTATGACAAACGGCTAATGTATCTTATTCCGTCGCGTAAGAACATTTATTCAAAATAATTTTGAACAAAATACCTCCGCACGTTATTTTGACTTGAAATTTTTGGAATTTCACTAGAATATTTAAAAAAATTTAAATAAAATTTTATAATTTTATGAGAACATTTTTACGAAATTCCTAAAAACGCTTCGATTTTTATTTTAGGATTCGCAAAAAGTCATCCAAACTCATACTTTTGACCATAAGTTTTATGATATATTTAAAGACTTTTTACATTTATCTCATATTTTTCAAAATTATTTTAAAAAAAATCAAACAAAATGAATTTATTACATAATTACGTATTTATCGGCTATTTTTCATACCAACCTTAAACCATGTATCATGGCCTATCTTTAAAAATAAAATAAAATTGTATACCTAAAACCTCCCCATCTAACAAACATGAGCGTCATTATGACCTATTAAATCATCAAAATATTAGTACTAGGACATTTGGAACACTTTGAGATTTTGAAATTCAACCCTTGCACTCTTGCAGTAACAACTATTTTAAGTCGCATGTTTTTACCAAAAAATTGTGGGAATCAGGCCATTAATCACGAAATTGCCAAACAGGCATGACTTCAAACTTAGAATTATTTCTATAACTAAATTATTTTTTTTTTAAAAGTTATTAAGTTCCAAACATATATTTAACCCCAGTTAACAAAAGTAACTATTTTGGACCTACATTTTGAAGATTAAAGGCTCCTTTGAAACATAATAACATACATGGGGTTTTTGTACTCTTACACTCAATCCACAAGGTAGTTTTCCCTCAATAGCCGAAACATTTTTAATTTGGTTTTGGTTAGACGGTTACTGCTGTCATAAGCCACACCCTAAATGGGTTCACCCCTCATGACTCGTCCCTACTTGAAACAAGAGCAAACGTCCCATGTATAGTAAAATGCTAAATGCTTTTGTCAAATATTAAGGCAAATTGATGACCACATCAAGTATATAATACGACATAAGTTTTATGCTGACCGTATGTTGAGTGTTCCATAGGATTACATGTTATAATAAGAGGGGTAGTAAAACTTACTACCACCTTTATTGGACTTTCTAAACAGAGATGAAATGCTATCGGTAATAATGTCACGTAGAGCTTCAAATGAAGGATGTATAAAAGTTATCGGTTCTATTTGGCATCCTTGGAAAGGAAGTTCTTGGAATCAATTCTACGAGCATTGCAAACTTCATCACAGGAGTCTCCTCTTTCAAAGACCGCAGCAGCCCCCATCCCTGTGCCTGTAAATATACATAGATCATGACAACATAACATAGCCGATTTCATATATATACTGTACATGGACTCGATACATCGATCAATAAAACATAACGTGACCAATTTCATACATATACATAGACTCGCAAGGGAGGGAGGGAGTGGGAGATACCTATGCACATGGACACAACACCAAAACGGCAGTCCCTACCACGGCGCTTCATCTCATGTAACAATGTTGCAACACAGCGGGCTCCTGTTTACTAGATGTTAGTCTCGTGGAAATGAAAGAAGTAATGAAAACAACAAAAGGTACAACTACAGTCACATGACTAGGGAATGAGTACTGCTAAAGATGTTCTGTTTTCAGCTCCAGAATCCACCACAGAGAATATGAGAAACTCATAGGAAACATATGATGCCCATAGGCTGATACTAAATGGATCATTACATGTATCAATACTTCATTTAACCACTCCTAACATATGCAATTATGATTCTAGTGTTCATTTATTGATTCTTTGCCAGTAACAGCTGAGATCATAATATCCTCGGTATCTTGTTTCTATGGCTTGAATTTTGCAGATATCAATCAATATATCTATTACTATATATTAAACTTCAACACAAGGGCAAAAAGTGCCATTTTAATGGGTGTGAAGTTACGATTTTACCCCTCTTCTTATAAAAATTACAAAAATGTCATTAAATAGTGAAATTATGTTTTTGTAAGGGTTCGAACCTCTAACCTTCTACTCTCAAACTCACGACTTAACCAAGTGTGCTACAGTTGCTTTTTAGTTTTGTTTACAAATCCTATAAGATAAACCACCTCTCTTTTCTTTTTATCTCATCCTTTTTTTTTGAGTAAATGAAATGTTGTTTCATATTATTTCTAGAATATTGGATATATAAAATTAAAAAAAAAATGTTGTAATCGATTGGTCTTACTCTACAATTCTCTTTTGCCATTTTTAAATATATTTTTTTGTCAAGCCATTTTTAAATACTTGATATAGAAAAAAATTAGATTATACATAATGTAACCGAGTCCAAAAAAAAAAATTAGATTGCCAATTTAATGGTTATGAAGTTACGATTTGATCCCTATATTTTTAAAAATTACAAAAATGCCATCTTTTAATAATTATGTAAAAAATAACGAAATTATGTTGTATTAAGATTCAAATTACTAACCTTCTTCAATCAAACTAATGACATAACCAACTTTACTTAAAAAACCTATAAGATAAATCACATATTCTCTTCTTCTCTATTCCTCTTTTATTTTTACTTTTGAGCAAATAAAATATTAATTTATATTATTTCTAGAATATTTGATAGATAAAATTACAATAAATATTCTAATACATTGAGTATACTTTACAATTCTTTTTTGCCATTTTAGATAATTGATATAAAAATAAAATTTTAGATTATACCTACTTTAACCGAGTACAAAAAAAATATTTATTTATAAGCGTCTATAGATATTAAATTCATGAAATAAAAAATAAAATTTGGTTTTAAGAAATGTGTAAATTTTAGTTATCAAAATCATACATAATTAATAATTGCGTCACATCAGTTTTAGGTATATAAAAATTTAAATATGTGACTTCTATTAGGGGTTCTTCGTCGACCAACTGTTTAGACTTTCAACGAATTAATATATAATTGGTCTAAAAACATAAATATTTAAACATACATGAAAAATAATTGAAATCATGTTAAAAAGATGAGAACTCTAAAAATACTATGTTATATATAAAAATGTAACATAATTAACATTCAATAAAATAAAAAAAAAAGATATAAATTTTTAAATCCTAAATATTACAAAATTAACATAATTATTTATAATGATCAATTAGACTATAACTCGACTATAAAGTATGGTACCTATGAATTTTTACATGATATGAAATTGATTAATATAATATATAATGGTTGAGTACTTAGATCAGTATATGATAAAATCAAAAAAATTTGATTGTAAATTTCATATACACGCATGGGTCATTAAGGTCGTTTTCTCATAGTTAACATCGACTGAAATACTTAGAAAATTTTAAAATTGAGTTAAAAAATAATTCAAAATATAATATAAAAAATTGGTATGCAAAATTACAAAATAATTATAAAAATATTAGATAAATTGAAATTTTATCGTTTATCATATTGTTAATTATAAAATTATTTGAATATATATACAATTTTGGACGAGAAATCAGTTCAGTGCCCGTGCCTTGCACGGGCTTTTACGCTAGTTGTGGAATGAAACAGCGTTATATGTAAGGGAAATAAGAGAAGGCAAAGTCTTCGATCAAATCATTTTACATGCCCTATAAATCTACCAACTGCGAAACATGAGGTTCTTAATGCATCAAGAAGCATCTTCACTATGTGCGGGATATTAGGAAAAAAAAGGAGCATTTTTTACTTCAACATTCTCACACATTGATTTGACTGCTTGATAAAGAAAGAAGAACACGAGATGAAGCCTTAATATATTAAGACATTGGCTATCCAACTCACAAGGCACAAATCCAAAACAAATAACTTGAAAATAGACAGAAAAATGTCTACAGTCTACATCTAATGTTTCTACTTGTAACAAAGTTTGTAACATCTTGAACAAATATTTCGCTGTACCACGTGCAAGGGAAAAAAATCACTAGTTACAAACGTCATAGTAGAGTAAATAGCAAATTTTAATGAAGAAGATTTGCTGATAACATATGTTCTCATAAGAAAAAAATTCCAGTGTATCTCTGAAGCACATGAAGATCCTAATAAATAGAGTAAAAGGTAACTTGTGTCCAAGAATCACATACCTGTTACTCCCAAAGGATGCCCCAGAGCCATGGCACCTCCATTAACATTGATCTTCGCTGGATCGAGTTCCAGCTTCTTCTGGCAATAAACGTACTGAGATCCAAATGCCTACAATTTGGGAACAGAGTTAGAATTGTTGCATAATATTTAACACATTTTATTAGAATCATCATGCTAGATAATATCAGCTTACCTCGTTGATTTCGAAAAGATCAATATTATCAAGTTCAAGACCAGCAGATTTAACTGCAGCTGGAATTGCAACGGCTGGGCCCACTCCCATGACGGCAGGATCTACCCCAACAGCGACAAAAGTCCTACAAGGTATGCCCAATAGTTTAATCATTAGCTGAGACCTAGTCAACTCTCAGTCCTAACCACAAGAATTTAGCGATAAAATTGCCATTCAAGCCAAGGTTTCCAAAATGCAGCTTATTCTGGTTCCATAAGGCTTCATAAATCACATTACTGATTTGCCCCCCAAACTTGATGAAATAGGAAATGCCTTTAACTCGGTCTTATCAATTTTAGCCACTCTCAAGTACCAAATTGCTTCCAAATGTCTATAGTTCCACATTCTACTTCTTAAAGAAGTACAGTGTTATTCAAAGAATAAATCTCTCATATTTTAACTGAGGCATGGAAATTCTGGTTCACAACTCCACGGCTTGCTTTATCTGAAGTATCTTGCAATATTATCGAGTTAATCTTTCTATCACTTGTGCATGGAGACAATTCAACATGATGATACCCAGTGTTAAAATTCTAATCATATTTTATTTTCTACACATAGAAAGATGTCGAAAATCAATATTATCAGTGTGCTTGATGTTTTAAAATTCATTCATCTAAAAGAAGGTTCTCAATTCAGAAAAGATATTAAAAACTAACTGGAAAAAACAAAAGTATATCACACAAAGATAGGCATATCAATCAAACGTGGCACATTGTATTCCATATGCCTAAGAGCCCTTGATTATGACATTGAAAGACATTACCTATGCAAAAATGTCAGAACAGTTTCAGACATGTCCAAACTTTTATCATAAAAAAAAACTAATAATGAATTAAATCTGACTTGGACAATAGATCCTTTTATATAGATTATGCAATTCCCAACTGCATGCAACTCTAATTAACATATATCTGAAGAAGACGTCCCCTATAGAATACATATATGTACAACTCAGTTCCAAACATATGCTTCTTAAGTTACCCAAGCTCGTCTTCTGTGCTTAATCAGTTTACATATTTGATCTACAAGATTCTCCACACTGAAGTTTCTGCAGTACCCATTTTAAATAGATACTAAATCCTAAGAGCAAAGAATAGCATACAATTGCTTTTAATATCAGTCATGACACCTTAGCATGACCTGATCAGCGATCACAAGAATGTTGAAATTTAGATTATATATATACTGCGATATTATTTAGTAAAAACTGAAACAAGAGGAACATACCTAAATACTCCAAGAATTGATGATAACAATTCAAATAAACCCGAAAAATGTCTTAGGCTTGTAGCCTAAGAAAACATCTATATTTAAATTAGTAAGGAACTGAACTAGAAAGAACATACCTAAATACACCAAGGATTGGCAATCCTTTCTGCATTGCAACACTCCTCTTCATAAGAAGAACAGCTGCAGCAGCATCACTAACTTGGCTAGAATTTCCTATATATACACAATGATTAGCATAATACAGAAAAATCTTCTTCAAATTCAAGTAAAGTAAATGATGCATGAATACCAGCAGTTGTTGTCCCGTCTTTCTTGAATGAAGGCCTCAATTTCCCAAGATCTGCCACATTTGTATTTGCCCGGATACCGTCATCCGCGGAGATTGTAATAGGTGTTTCATCACCAGTTTTTGGGTCCACAATCTTTTTTAGCAAAATTTTTAGTCAGAGGAAAAAATGTGTATAATATGAAGTAGGAAGTACAACTTAATTGCAGAAATTAAACTTAAAGTAAGGTCACCTTGGTGTGCACTGGTACTATCTCATCCTTGAATTTTCCTGAAGCAGCGGCAGCAGCAGCCTTCTTGTGAGAATCAACCTGATGTAGTGGAAACAAGAAAGTTAACATATAAAAAAATAAACAATCAAACATTTAACTGCCAGACACTTGAAAGTTGAAACTAACCGCAGCCTGATCCTGCTCCAACCTAGTTATGCCATAACGACTTGCAACATTTTCTGAAGTTATACCCATGGGGAGAAGACAATTTTGGGCGTGTTCCATGCTCTTGACCTAGTAAAATTTAGGAAGGACATATCAGTGAATTCTGAGACACGCCCATGTGCGCAAACATGCACAGGGAGGAAGGGAGGAAAAAGGAGAAAATATATACTCTTGGATTGACTGTTCCATCCCAACCCATGGAGTTTGCTGTCATGGATTCCAATCCAGCACCGATCCCTGTTGTAATCAGGAACCACAATATTGAAGTATGAGCATCACATTTTAAAGAGTTGACAAGATTATTAACGAATACATAAAATGAATGTGACCATACCAATGTCATAAAATCCAGCTTTGATAGCTGCAGCAACATCAGCTACTGCTTGAAGACCTGATGAACATTGCCTATTCACAGTTCTAACTGGCACGGTTTCTGCGCAAACACACAATTATAATGATCAACAGTACTATTTGCTACTCATTTTAAGAACTTTTTGCTTGTGCATGCGAGTAATTATGTACCAGGGAAACCAGCATAGAAAGCTGCCATCTTGCATTCAGCAGCTCTTTGGGAGCCGGGTGCCAGAACTGTGCCCACAACAATGTCCGCAATTTCACTTGGGTTTACACCTGTCTTATCTATTACCGCCTGCATATATATCATCAAACATATATTATTAAACAGTGTTTACTACTGCATATTCATTTTAACCATTTTTCCAGACATATACAGTAACAACCTTCAGTGCTGGTGCAAGCAAATCATCAGCATATGTATCCTTGAATCCACCCCTCTTTGCCTTGCAAATTGCAGTTCGTTGTGCACTGTATCAAACGACAGAACCCTCAAGTTCAGATCCAATAATCGATTAGCTAAAGACAGAACCAACACTGACGGAGAGTAACTTACGCTACTATGACGACATCATCCCCAAAAAGAGATGTCCTATGGTATGCAGAGCTGTCCCCAGCCAAACAAGCAGATGCCTAATGTCACCATATCCATAAAAAAAATTCATTAAAACAAAAACATTCCAAATTGCAGCCGTGCGTATTCTTTATGTACAATAAAACGAATAGACCAATTCTAAAATCTCAATTCAAAATTTTCTTGTCCACATTGCAAAAAGGCAAAAACACATTGAACCCTCAAATCCCAATTCATAGTACGATTTAATCCCCTATGATCTAATTCAATTACTGGTGTCAATATATTTTCTGCAAATTCTGATTAATGACTAAAGTCACTAAACTACACCCACTACGATTCCGTAAAGCATATAGAGGTCTTATGTTATAATTCTTATCCATAAGATTTAGCAGTTATACATGATTACATGTTTAAGCCTGCTTCACATATATCTCTGCAAACTGTTGGTTTCCACCTCTATTTATTTATACTATTCGAGTATAAACAATTGAATAACAAATCAATATAAGCTGATCATCAGTGATTAAATTCATCAATGAATATAAAACGATTACATAAATTCAACAAAGGCGGGCGGCGAGTAAAACAACAACTTAATAGTCTAGATCACTGCAAAATTCAAATGAACAAGATTGAAATGATTAAAACAATTATTATGCCTACAAGTTTGTTTAGATCAATTAAACAGTCGCAAAACAGGTGATTGAAATTATAAACTAACGATCAGCAAAACAACACAGATAAAAACATATAAGCAATCGAGATTTTAAATGAAAGAGACTACATATATCTAAACAACGCAGATATTATCTTCGGGGGTTCGATTCTCGCTCGCTCCGAGATTTAGTACTACTTACAGAGAGAGAAGAGTGGAGGTTTTCGAGGGAAGAAGCTGAAGAAGAAGGGCGAAGGTGCTCTAGCAATACTCTTTGTCTCTCTATTGCTTTCTCCATCCTTTTTTTTGTTTCTGTAAAATGATTTGGTACTAGGTTGATATTTTTGTGTGTGTTTTGTAATGAAATTCAACGACGATGTCCTAACCTTCTACATATATCAGTATATTACCGAAAAAGGATATAGTACTAGAAAAATAATTTATTGGGAAACGTGACGGAATGACGTATATTTTGTTATCCAGATACCGGCCAGTTTATTTTATATTTTATTCATTTTTGTGAAAAAAAAAAGATTAATTCCTTTTAATCCTGGTATAAAATAATTTAATCTTTTTATAATTACTTTTTAGTAAATAAAAAATTACAACTTTATAAAATTTTGGAACATCGCTCGGAAAAAATAGTCTATATAAGATTTTGAATCGTGAAAAGATTAAATTTTTGTTTCAAGAAAAAAGACAATATCCTCGAATATTCCCGGGAAAATGAAAATAATAGTACACTCTATTAGTTTGGGGACTTGCAGATTAGATAAGTGACGTCAGCGCATATCCTATCATCTTCTGGATTATTTTTGAAACAATTTGAGGGTAACAATCGTGATCGTGAGGGATGCCTTGATATGCGTGCAAGTTAATACTACTGCCCCTGTTACCATTTCAAGAAAGTAACTCCAGTTTCAATTTTCAAACAAAAATAAACCCTCGGTTTGAATTTTTTTTAATAATAAATGACCTTTTGTATATTTTAAAATTTTATTTATTTAATCAAATTATACGTTTTTAATTACTCCCTCCGGTCCATTATGTAAGACATTTGACTTTTCTGCACGTAACTTTATGTGCTTTGACTACATAGCTAAAATAATTATTTTTTAATTTTTCTTTTTTTGATTAAAAATATATTATTTTAATTTTTATTTAGAAAAAGAAATTTTAAAAAATAATAATTTTAACTATGTATTCAAAGCACCTAAAGTTACGTGCAGAAAAGTCAAATGCCTTATATAATAGACCGGAGGAAATATTTTGCAAGATCAAATACCATTAACTTACTTTATTAAATTAATAAACGTTTTGTATTTGGACAGATAATTACATGAGTATGTGCACACCTAAAATTATCAAATTGACCAAATTATTCTCAAATAATTTTTATGACTATTTTGACTCACACCTTGATCAGTATATCCCTCCTCTCAGAATTCGAGATGAGTTGAAGATGTTCTGTACATACATGAACAATTTAAGAGATGAGTTTGGTTCATAGATGAATGCCTCTTATTTAACTTTAAAATATTTTATAAAAACGACTGTTTAGTGCATTGTGTATTGTTTTCAATTGTTATACTAATGGGGTGATATTGTATCATGACTTTTAAATAATTTTAAAGACTTTAGAAATTTAGGGGTATTCAATTAATACTTTTAAATACTCTTTAAAAGTAAGGGGGTATTGTATCAGAATTTTAAAAAAGTCTTTAAAAGTTTAAGGTATTCAATTACAACTTTTAAAGAGTTGTTAAAAGTCATTTGTTATTCAAAAAGTCAATGATTTTTGTGAAAAAATAAAAGTGAGGGACTTTTTATGACTTTTTATGAAAAAGTGTGTATATTTTCTCCAAAAATTGTCACGTCATTTTTGAGAAGATTTGACAAGACATTGTCTTCCTCAACGATAGCTCTCACCCCTAGGGTTCCATCCTTGCCGAAAGATGTTCTTTTTTTTTTCTTGCCTTCTATTACTATTTTTCTTTCTTTTGCTTCTCTCTCCATGTGCCATATATATATATATATATGTGTGTGTGTGTGTGTGTGTGTTTATTGTGTGGTTAATTTATCAATTATGAATGGTTGGATGTTTTTGAAATTGATATGATACATGACAAAGCTTTCTAGATGCATATAAGCATGTAAAGTCCAAACCTGCATACATGTATGTATTATGTTTTAACGTGGTTTTATTGTCCTTTTTTGGGTAATTGCATGATGTATAATTATTGTTAATCCCGTTTTCTTCGAATATATATGTATCAATAACACAGAAAAATGGGAGATGCGTGTCAAGAGAATGACAATTCAAAAGGAAAAGGAGGTCAGTATAAAACTTGGACAATTGACGAAAGTAATGAGTTATTGAAACTCATGGTTGATGCTGCACAACGTGGTTGGCGAGATAGTAATGGTTCATTCAATAAAGTTATCGTGGAGAAAAAGATTGGATGTCAAAAAACTCATTCCCAGTATCTCAGTCGTTTGAAATGGTTTAAAACTAGATACACCAACTATTCAAAATTGATGTTGTTTAATTCTGGATTTGGATGGGATCCTATAACAAAAAAATTTACTGCTCCGAATGAAGTTTGAGAAGATTATTTTAAGGTACATATTTTTAAGACAATAAAGATTTTCTAAACTTTTGACATGTTTATAATACTAACATATTGTGTTTTATTAGGTACATCCTTCTCACAGAAGTTATCGTACGGACACCTTTGGAGACTATGATGATTTAAGAATTGCGGTGGGAAATGGGACTGCCATCGGGAAGAATGCAATAGGACTAGGAGATGATACTGATGCATGAACTTATGATGACAAAGCAAGTAAAAAGCATCACCTGTTGGATGACTTGCTTTATGATTATGATACTGCAGCTTATACACAGTGTACACCTGATTCCCAAGATCCTTTGGCCCAACCTTCTGAACCTATTAATCTTGATGCTCCTCTTCCTCCAGCACCTAAGAAGCGTAACATATCTGAGGTCGAGGGAAATTCTAGTTCTTCTGCTAATACTAGTCAGCCAGATGCTATCATGCAAATTACTCATTCAGTTGAGAAGATGGTTGAAGCTGTTAAATCATATAATAATGATGATTGTAGCTGTTGGGATCTTCTCAAAGAATTACCTGATTTGGATCAACTTGCACGTTTCAAGGCACTTAAATTACTTAATACTAGAGCAAAGACGATGGAGTTCGTGAAAATGACCCCTGAAGAACGCTACGCTTGGATAGTTCTTGAATTAGATATGTGACACTATGATTAAAGTTATTGCTATTGGTTTTTAGCTGTGAAGCTTGTTTGGAATCCTTGACCTTTGCGTATGCAACTGTGATTTTTTTTGCAATAATGTTATGGGTTTGAATCCTAAAAAGTTAATAACAAGCTTCCGCTATATTTGTGAGGAATGCTGCTATATTTATTGTTTAATTTAACAATATTTTGCTGAATATAGTTAGCTGATGATTACACTTTTTTTTGAGGTTTTTGTTTGCCAATTGCCGTGTCAGTGGTTTTTACTTATCATCTATAATGATAGTACTTGTTCAGAAAAGTTGGATTGTTTTTTGTATTTGATTCTGTATCGTTAATGAGATTGTTTTTTGTACATACTGCAAGAGCTACTGGCACTAATTCAGCGAACCAGTCTGTCTTTGGTTCTCCGCTGAACAAGATCAATTAGCAGCAATGGAGGTAGAGCTTGATGGAAAAATGTTTTTAGTAGACTTTTTGCACATGATGAAGGAATGATACCCTGTCAAGAATTCATCTTTCGTAGCTTACACACTCCCTCACCCAACTCCATCATCGCTCCTTTATGATTCTACTGACATCCGTAAGAACCAAAACACAAATCAATTAATAAGATACAAGTGAATGGAATAAATTAATAGAAATAGAAAGCTTATTTATTTACATGGTTAAACAAGTGATGGAAGCCCACAGCACATTGTAGAATTCCATGAACAAGCGTACGAGTTGGGTCTTGGGATATGTTCCAGAGTGATTCCAGAACGTCATGAACTTGTAGTAATCCCTTTCGTTCAATAGCGCTACAGCTTCATCGAAGCTGCAACTTAAGGCATCATCCTCTTCGTCTTCATTATAAGAGGAGTATCGATATGATGCTGTTATGTGATTTTGTCTGCATGGTTTTTGAGACGGCAAAGAAGATTTCAGGTACCTTAATGGAGGACAACTAGTAAAAGTTATACGAGATAAAGAAAAAGATGCAACGAGGAATGGAAGAGGAGAACTAAGTAGCCATGGTGACCTGGTTATCGACATTTTCTACTTGTCTAGAGTCAGCAGAACCTCAAAGTTTGGAAGCTCCAGCTCCAAATTCTTGTTTTTTCCTGGTTATTTTCTGTTTCTTCATCAATTTGTTTATGTAGTGGATGTTAAATTAGAAAATATGTGTTATAGGGACTATTCACTAGTTAACCAGATAATTTTATTACATCTTTCTTCAGTTGAGCTGCTTTTTTTTACTACAAGTAAACTAGATTGTGAAAGAGTATTTAAAATGTAAAAACTGGCAAATTAATAAAAGCTGTCAAAACACATTTAGGTACTTATGTGTTTTCTCTTGTGGAGAATAGTCTTATGCTCTTATCCAAAGTGTACATACATTTCTATATAAGCTGTTCGGGAATTGGGTGATAATTACTTGGATTTTTCTGAAGTCGTGTGAACACTTTCAGATTGAAGTTATTTGTGGTTCACCCAAATAATTCAATCGGATAAAGTCAGAAATTCTGCAAGAAGAGAGAATGTATTTTGCTGTGTATTTCAAAATGAACCTATATTGAAAATGATCAATGCCACACCTATTTATAGATGTCAACAGATGTATCTTTTGCCAATAGACACACCTCAAGATGTGTCTTTTGCCAAAAGACACATCTCATTTCCAACAGTCATGTCCAATGCTAATAGACACATCTCAAGATGTGTCTTTTCCCAATAGACACATCTCATTCTAACAGATGTGTTTGATGCCAATAGACATGTCTCATAAGCAATAATTCTGAAATCATAACGAACTCGAACAGAGCATGCACTCCGCATTCTCCCGACTTGTTCGATGTAACATTACGATTATATTGATCAACTAGTCAATCCAATTACACTAAAATATCCAACAATCCTCCCCCATTTTAGCGTAATCCATGATTAACTAAACAAAATCACAACAAACAACAAACTTATGTATAAATGAAATATCGTGACGATTGAATTTCACATTAGTATATTACACATTCCAAATATTCGAATATCAAGGTATCACTATGGATTGAACCTCTACTATTCATAGTGAATACATGAAGATAATATACACATAAATTTACATTCTCAAATGTTCTTACTTGACACTATATTTTACTAGCCTAGTGTCCTAATCCTTCATAAGCATATCAAAGCCAAGTCCAAGCTCCTTGAAGCGGCTAAACTTCATGCTCATATAGGTAGTTCTTTTATTCTCGCACCTGCATATGCAATTTTTCAAAAGAACTATTAAGAAGATAAACTTCAACCTCCTTAACTTGCAGGTCTGAACACATACCTTGGGATGACAATTCTAATGTGTTCCAATCTCTAGATGTTAAGCTTTCCACATTGAATTCAGCACCTAATATCATATTAGATGGGAATTGGGTATCTCAACATGAGAGGTTTTTGATGGACTTTAATCCCATCCCTACAGCCGACTTGTGCACAATATCTCTACTCAACCCTTTGGTTAGATGATCGGCTAAATTATGTTGAGTTCTTATAAACTCCACTGATATAACACCATGCGTGATAAATTCACGAATCATGCTGTGTCTAACACCTAAGTGTCTAGACTTGCCTTTGAACACTTGTCTATAATCATTAGCCAAGGCAGACTCACTATCACATCTGATAGATATGGGTGATATCGGTTTAGGCCACAATGGAATCTCATAAATCAGATTTCTTAGCCATTCAGCTTCTTTACCAGCCGCTGATAATGCCACAAATTCAGATTCCATCGTTGAATCAGTAATGCAACTTTGTTTCTTCGATGCCCAAGAGATAGCACCTCCCCCAAGAAGGAATACCCATCCACTTGTGGAAGAATGATCTTCCTTATTGGAAATCCAACTTGCATCTGAATGACCTTCAATAACCGAAGGAAATCCAGTATATGTCAAACCATAATCCATGGTTCCTTTCAAGTATTTGAACACTCGGCTTAAGGCTTGCCAATGATGTGAACTTGGTTTGCTAGTATACCTACTAAGCTTTCCAACAGCATAGGAAATATCTGGCCTAGTGCTTATCATTGCATACATGAGACTACCAATAGCCCTTGAGTATTCAAGTTGAGATACTGCAACACATGTATTAGGTAGGAGTTTAATACTAGGATCAAGAGGAGTGCTAACAGGAGAACAATCCTTAAAGTTAAATCTTTTAAGAATCTTCTCAATATAATGAGATTGAGAAATTGAAATTCCATTGTTCTCACGCTTGATCCTTATACCAAGAATCACCTCAGCCTCCCCCATGTCTTTCATATCAAAATTAGATGACAAGAACTTCTTGGTTTTATCCACTTGATTTTGGTCAGTACCAAAAATCAACATGTCATCCACATATAAACAAATTATAACTCCTTTACCAGAAGCATAAAATTTGCTATATACACACTTGTCTGCTTGGTTGAGAAAATAACCTTAGACAAGACCACAATATCAAATTTATCATGCCAATCCTTCGGTGCTTGTTTCAGACCATAAATTGATTTCTTCAATTTACACACCTTGTTCTCACAACCAGGCATAACAAACCCTTCGGGTTGTTTCATATAAATCTCTTCATCTAATCCACCATTCAAGAATGCAGTTTTCACATCCATTTGGTGAATGACAAGGTTGTGTATAGCAGCAAGTGCTATTAACAACCTAATAGTGGAGGTTCTAGCAACAGGAGCATAAGTATCAAAATAATCAATCCCTTCTTTTTATCTAAAACCTTGGATTACCAATCTGGCTTTAAACTTATCTATGGTACCATCCACCTTCATTTTCCTTTTGAAGATCCATCTGTTTCCCAATGCTTTACAGCCAGGGGGCAGATCACTCAATTCCCAAGTATTATTATTCATGATAGAATCCATTTCATCTTGGATAGCTTCTTTCCAGAATGCAACATCCCTAGATTTCATAGCTTCGCTAAAAGTATTTGGATCCTCCTCAATAACAAAACAATATTGGTATTGATATTCAATTTCATCTCTAGAGCCTTCTACTAGATAAAGATGAAAGTCATCTCCAAAAGACTTTGCTTTTCTAGCTCTAGTGCTTCTCCTTGGTTCAGACGGTCCATTCACATCTTCAGTAGAAACTGAGTTCCTACTAGAAGAATTCTGAAGCATGTCCCTTGGTCTAGGTATAGATGTAAATCTGTTTTCATCAAAAATAGCATCTCTTGACTCGATAATCGAGTTCATAGATACATAGTCATTAGATTCTAACACATAGAATCTATATGCTATGGAATGCTCAACATAACCAACAAATATGCAATCTATACCTCGTTCACCCAAGTTTCTTCTTTTGGGTTCAGTGAGTCTTACAACTGTTCTACATCCCCAAACTCTCAGAAAACTCAATTTTGGTGACTCTTTATACCAAAGTTCATAAGGGGTAATCTTATTCCTCTTACTAGGAATTCGATTCAATAAATGACAGGCTGTCAACATAGCCTCGCCCCAAAATCCCTCACTCAAACCCGAGTAGGATAACAAGGAATTGACCATTTCTTTCAAAGTCCTATTCTTTCGCTCTGCCACACCATTTTGCTGTGGTGTATAAGTAGCCGTGGTTTGATGTATTATACCAGTAGATTGAAAATAAACCGGATCATAATACTCACCTCCTCTATCAATACATAGATTTTTAATCATAGTACTCTGATGTAGCTCTACTTCTTCTTTATAAATTTTAAAGAAGTCAAGAGCTTCATCCTTAGCATGCAATAAATATACATAGCAATATCTAGTAGCATCATCAATAAAAGTAACTACATACTTTTTATTTCCTAATGATGCTGTAGAGTGGAAATCACACAAATCACTATGTATTAGTTCTAAAACATCAGACACCCTATTGACCTCCTTAAAGGGCTTTCTTGTTATCTTTGTTAACATGCATGTTTTGCATTTTTCATTGTCTAAATCAATAGCAGGTATGAGACTCATTTTTGACATATCCTTTATTCTTTTGTAATGTACATGTCCTAGTCTAGCATGCCATAATTCTGGTTTATTCAAATTATTGCTAGTACTAGTAGAAACCATGCAAGCAGATTCATCAATAAATGGAGTATTTACATTCAACATAAACATACCATTACACAAATAGCCAAAGCCAACAAAAGAGCCATGTTTTGACAATATATATTTGTCACTTTCATAAACTTGTTTATATCCACAATTGTTCAATACAACACCAGACAAGAGATTCTTCCGAATCCCAGGAACATACAACACTTTATTTAACAATATACATTTGCCAGAAGTAAAAACTATCTTGACATTTCCTAGTCCTTTGATCGGTTCAGTTGCAACATTTCCCATCTTTAAGATAGATCCATCTTCTATTGGTTGAAAGTCTATGAACCAACGAAGATCTTTGCATACATGACTCGTTGCTCCTGAATCAATCCACCAAGCAACATTGTCATCCTGCACATAAAATGCCTCAGATATTAGTAATACATAATTCTGACCAGAATTACAATTTTGCATTAAAATCTGACCTTGTTGCTTTTCTGGATCCTTGGATCCATTTGGACCAGCATTTTGCTTTTCTTGCTTGCCTTTACCAACCCGACAATCCTTCTTGAAATGTCCAGGTTTGCCACACTTCCAACATGCCATCTTAGGCCTTTTGTTGGAAGAATTGTTGTTGTTTCCTTTAAACTTTCGTTTATCACCCTTGCCATACTTAGAATTCTTAGAAGATCCACCATCTTCAACCATATTCACAGAAGAGTTACCGACTTGGTTCTTGCCTTTGGGATTATTCTCAATTTCTTGAGTGCTCAAAGCCTCTTCAATTCTGAAGTGACTTCCAAGTTGAACCAGAATCATATCATCTTTATTATGTTTCAAGGAGTGTTTAAAATCCTTCCATGATGGTGGTAGTTTGTCTATAACACCAGAAACTGAGATAGATTCATCCATCTTCAGATTGTGTTGGGCAAACTGACCCAGAATCCTTAACAATTCATTGTATTGTTCCATCACCGGTCTAGAATCGACCATTTTATAATTCATAAAATTACTGACCAGAAACTTCTTACTAGAAGCGTCTTCTGCCATGTACTTGGATTCTAGAGAATCCCACAATTCTTTCGCTGACTCAACATTTTGATATACATCGAAAAGGGAATCAGACATACTGTTTAAGATGTGACCGCGGCAGATGTAATCAGCGTTTTCCCATTTGCAATGCTTCCTTGTTTGTTCAGCGGTTTCATCCTAAACCATTTCTGGAATGGGGGTACTCAAAACATATACAACCTTCAGCGTCGTCAATAGAAAATGCATCTTCTTCTGCCATCTTCTAAAATCCTGACCCTCAAACTTGTCCAATTTTGCAAACTTGCTTGTCATGTCTTTTGCAGATTCTGAGTTCGCCATCTTCAGAAAATAGATAACTTCAATCTTTGTTGGGGAATTGGGTGATAATTACTTGGATTTTTCTGAAGTCGTGTGAACACTTTCAGATTGAAGTTATTTGTGGTTCACCCAAATAATTCAATCGGATAAAGTCAGAAATTCTGCAAGAAGAGAAAATGTATTTTGCTGTGTATTTCAAAATGAACCTATATTGAAAATGATCAATGCCACACCTATTTATAGATGTCAACAGATGTATCTTTTCCCAATAGACACACCTCAAGATGTGTCTTTTGCCAAAAGACACATCTCATTTCCAACAGTCATGTCCAATGCTAATAGACACATCTCAAGATGTGTCTTTTCCCAATAGACACATCTCATTCTAATAGATGTGTTTGATGCCAATAGACATGTCTCATAAGCAATAATTCTGAAATCATAACGAACTCGAACAAAGCATGCACTCCGCATTCTCCTGACTTGTTCGATGTAACATTACGATTACATTGATCAACTAGTCAATCCAATTACACTAAAATATCCAACATAAGCAAGCAGACATAACATAGGGTCAAGCATTCACAGATAAATTATTTGTCAAATTTTGAAGAAAGGTAAGACATATAAGGAATAAAGTGACCGAGCTTGATAACAAGTTCAACATACGGAGGACTGAAAAAACATGTTTTTTCAGTGAGATTATGAGCTAGTTCTCTCAATATTTTCCTTGGTCTTCTCAGAGTTCATAGCAAAGTTTATGAGCTGGTACAAGGTAATATTAAAAAATAAGCCAACTTCAAATAGGCCCAGCTGCCAAACTCTGCTACTGCTTCTAAATTCACAAAGAGAAGGTCTATTGTACTATAAAGATGATCAGTGAATTGGGTTTTTTAAGTGCCATCGCCAGATAACAAGAGAAACATATGTATCAAGCCATGCAATCTATGGAGTACCTCCCTATTACTTTGTTTTAGATAACTTAAAAACTGAAAAATTTCAAAGAGGATACAAGCCCTTATAAGAATAAAAACAGAGTACCCATCGCAAATTGAATTCTTGCTTCAACCAGTCATATTAGACAAAGTCCAGACTAATGTATTTCATATCGTAATCGGCTTTCTCACATAAGCCTTTCAGAAAGTACAGAACATGACACCGGATCTCCAGGAATATTATGTAAAAACAGGTCAGCAACACTTTTATTGCCATCAGAGGCCATCAAAGGTTCATCATACAAAGGACTTTTTAAACTAAAAGGAAAATTTTAAAAATAAATATAAAAATGATATCATTTAGCATCATTCATATTTTCCACATTCATCCACATTTCATTCGCCAAATCATTTCTCCACGCATTAGCATTTTCACGTTGCTGCTCCTGTGTTTCATGAATAAGTGGCTCAAAATCCTCTTCTTGGTTTGTTGATGAAGTTGCACTATCTGCTTCAATTGGAAATTCATCTGAACGACATTCTTTACGAAGAAAATTATGTAAGCCTGCACAAGCTAAAACTAGTTCGGCTTGTGTTTGTAATGAAAAAGGAGGTGCCGTCTTGAAAATTGTAAATCGAGATTTGAATATTCCAAATAATCGCTCCACTATATTCCTCAAGGAAGCATGGCAAAGATTAAATAATTCTTTTTCATTTTCAGGATGACGACCTTGACCATGAAAATCTTGAAGATGATATCGAACACCACGGAAGGGAGCTAGAAACTGGAGTCTATTTGGAAATCCACAGTCCACCAAAAAATATTTACTTAAAATACAAGTAGACGATAAACAATAACATATGTAATTTCTAAATAAAAAATCAATTAAATACACCGAAAAATACCTCGTGGTACTTTAAGTCCATTTCTCCTTGATATAGCATTATTTAATTATTTTGAATCGTGTGCAGATCCTTCCCAACCACTGAGAACATATATAAATTGCAAATCAAAATTGCAAGCCGCTAAAACATTTTGTGAAATTGTCCCATGACGATTACGGTAGCTGCTTGTGTCACGTCCAGGGACCATAGCAGGAATATGAGTGCCATCAATTGCTCCTATGCAATCCTAAAATAATTTAAAAATTAACATATAATCACAAATGCAAGAAAAATCATGTTTATGAGTAATAATGTTATAACACAATTAAAATAAAATGACAATATACTTACTTTGAAATAAGGAAAAAACCTCGTACTTTCTCTGATTTTTTCAGGGGTTGAAGAGCCTGGTTTAACCATAAAATCCACCGCCATTTTGTTCAAAACTTTCAAAATTTTGACTGGTAGTAAAATGTGAGCGGTTGAATATGTCACCAACATGAGAATATCTAAAATTCTGACCAACAACAAGTAAAAAAGTTGTCAGCATCTCCTCAATACATATAAATATTGTATCTTCCAAAAGTGTTTTTTCTCTAATAATCTTGGATAGCTTTAGAAAAACTTGCTGATACATCCTGTAAAGTTTTCGAAAGTGTCCGGGATCATCATTTAAAACAGCATTAATATATTCATACCCTCTTGAATTGACAGGTCGCCTAGTAAGTGAACGCTGGATGCTTTGATTAGACAGGGTAATGGTGTGCTTATCCAACACATTCAGTATTGTTCCATTTACTGTCAACACATTTTTAAAAATTTCATGTCGTTTTTCTTCTCTTGCTTCCTCTTCTTCCATCTCTTTTTCTTCCTCTTCTTGATTTTCTATTTCCATATTTATACTCATAACAATATTAGCCTTGACAACACCAATAAAATTCACACAACACCAATAAAATTAGCTCTACATCATAATAATATTGCTGGCTAATGTCATAAATGTGCATCATAATTAGCGATGAATAGTGACAAATATATAATTCACAAATATCGAAACCCATAAAATTATGATATCATTAGTGAAAGTAAAAATCTGATACAAGATTCCTGATATGGTTCAGTGTGATATATGTTTATAAATATGATTCAATTACAACAAAAAATATACAATGAATACTCAATTGAACAAGAAATATACCTTGTACTCAAGTTTTTTGGTGGCCGGATTGAACAGATAATACACGATCGAAATTGGGTTGTACTGGAGAAAGGTTAAAGGGTATCACAATATAGGCAAATATGATCTTACTACACCACAAAATCTATTTATTAATATAGGCTATATATTTTAAAGTCTATGATAGTTTTTAAAAGTCATTTTGTTAGGAGTCATCAAAAGTATTTGGAAAGCTTGGTGATTCAACAAGAGTCATTAAAAATCATTAAAAGTCTATAAAATCCATTAAAATCATTCTCACAAGAATTGTCATTAAAAGTCATGATACAATACCACCCCCTAAGTATTGTGGGAGGATTTTAGCACAACTACGTAAAGGTCGTTGCTGGAATAGTGTTGTAAAATGTGTTATTGATTAGTTGTCCATAAATGCTCACAGCTAGGCTTCCAAAGAACATGGGAGATGATTTCTCGAATGATCGAACTGAATTTGCAGGAATAGAGCTCAAGGATCCTGCAATATCAATGCGTTGGCCTGCCAAGAACCCTAATAAAGCAGTGTCACACAAGAATATACGTGACGCTGTGAAATGTGTTATTTATATCAGTCCAGAAAGGCTCACAGCTAGGCATCCGAAGAACATGGAAGGTGATTCCTCGAAGGATTGGACTGAATTTGCGGGAATAGAGCTCAAGGACCCTGCAATATCAATGTGTTGACCTGCCAAGAACCCTAATAAAGAAGTGTCACACAAGAGTATACGTGTTCTCTGTATGTCAAGATATCTATGTGTCGAAGATGATGTCGAAAACTACCTACACACCACTATTCATAATGGATCAAATCCGTATGTAATTCTAAATGAGTTATTATTGAAGTATATCTTGTATCAAATGAGATAATGACTGGTATTATCGTTTATCAACTGAATACGATGTAATTATCAGGTTTTCAAGCCATACTAGAAGTATGGAAGATTATCAACTAATGTTTATCTCAGGAATGTATGAATTATCATGTATTTATGATGTATATTTCTGAATAATTGAATAATTATCCGTTATGAAGTGTATTCTAGCTAATGAGACATGCTCCTAAAAGATAGTAAGCTATCCTTATCTGAATCTATGTTTCTGTCAGGCTTCCGAGAAAGCTGGGGCTTCCACGGAAGCCTGACTCCAGTTGCCCTTCTGGCAGCCTGTTATGGAAGTTATACTAGAAGCTATGCGGGAAGCTATATTTGGAAGCCATGTCCAGAAGCCCTATAATATTGATTGTGAGCTAGGGATTAGTTAAGATAAACTACTTCTTGGGATCCTAAACTTTGTATCTATTCATGATTATTTTTAGAGTAACTCTTATGGGTTGTCATGGTTCCTTAGAAGCCTCTTTAATCATCTAATTTCTTTATAGATTGGATCCTAATTCTTCAATGAGCCTAAATCTAATTCATGCAAGATTTTGGTCACAATGCCGTAGATGGGTATTCAAATACTAAGTAACCGATAGCAAACAGATATCAAATTCTGAAACTTGTAAAATGTGACCAACACAATGGTACAACAATGGTACAAGATTTCTTCTTGTTAAATTAAATCTATCTGTTACACAGAACTTGACCTATTCTTGCTAAACTTGTAAAATGCAGTCAGGTTTGATAATGTTCAGCTTTTGCAAGTCTTGCTAGATAGTACAAGTTTTTGTAATATCAGGCTGGTTTGGGTTACTTATTTTGTACTATAAATTTAGCTACTTGAATGGTTCATGTAGTCATACAGGTGAAGAAAGAACATAAATATAAAAGTTATTTGAGGGAAGAAAAAAGATTTTGACAAAAATATTATTTTAAGGATATTTTGGATTATTTGAAAAATTTGGACGTGCACCTATGCACGTATCAGCTCCCTTACATGATAATACATATATGATATAATTACATTTATTTTAAATTTTAAATTTACTCGTTTTAAACTCAACATAACTCTGTTATTCTATTTCAAAATTTTTATTTTTTACACAAATTCAAATAACTTTTCAAAATAGGTTGTGCAGGTTTCGATAATAGAGAAAAATGGCCCTGAGGATATTCTCAAGGACCATACCTGAGGTTACATTGGTTTTAGTATAGATATTGGATGGCAATATTATAATAATAAAATTCATCCTGAATTTACAAAAATAACTCTAACTTGTAGTTTATTTTGTGCTACCTGAGGGTGACCTCAGGGCCAGTGAACTCTTCGATAATATACATGATTTCAACAAAACTTTTTGAGAAAAACTATTCGTTTTTGAAAAACTCAATTACATGCATAAAAAAATCTTGTTAATACCTAATCTCTGTTTTTAAATTTTCAGCATTTGATTTTTGACACATATTTTAAAGAGTTTCGATTACATAATCATAAATATCATTTGTAAAATTTTCATAATTAATATTTTTATTCATAAAATAAAATTCAAAAATAACAATTTAACTTGAAGATTTATACAAAGACTCAACTATTATTTGAAGGAAAATGAAGCATGCTCAATCTAAAGGCAATTTGGAAGGAACCGAATTCTAGGAATTCTACAATCATTTCCCAATTTGGGAAGACACAACAATGAATGAGTGCGAGTATGAGAAAATTTTCAACATATGTATTTTATTTTATTTGAAGAATAAAATAGTTTTATAACTTTTGTAATATATAGACAAGAGATTAGTAATATCGGAAACTTGTATAAACATAAGTGATTTTTCTCTAGCAGTTAGGCAATATTTGTAAAAGAAAAACATTGAAAATTGTTGTATAAATTTATTTGCTGATAACAAATGTCTTAGACTAATTTTTCTTTTTTAATTTTTTTTTGTAACTAGTCAACTGCTAGCATTCTTAAGAAATATCAGTTAATTAGGAAACTTTTCATATGAAAATGAGAAAATGACCAAACTACCTCGTTTTTCTAAGGAAATTGCCCGAAATGCCCATTTGCGGGAGAAGTTGCCCTTTTTACCCACAGAGTACGCATGATGGTTATGCGTACAGTGGGATACGCATTCATGGAATGCGTAATGACGTCATATGACGTCATTTTCACACTTTCAGCTCTGGCGCTCAGGCGAACGAAAAATCGTCCTCGAAATCGCCTCTTCCCGTTCTCCACCCTCCAGCAACCTCTGATCCTTTTGAGGACATCAAAATGTTACCCATACCTTCCTCTCCATTCCCCCCTTCCTTTGGCGAGTTTTGGCCCCGCAGGGGCATACATAGACTTGCCTGAGAGTTAATCGGAAAAACGACGTTGGTTTTGGGGCTTCCGAATCCGACAAAAAATATGAAAATCTAACAACATAGGTTTGTAAAGGAGGACAACACGATGATTTTGGTATATAATACGTGACTTTTAGATCCATGGAGAGAGCGAACTTTGTGGTTAAAGTTTGATCGGAAAATTCGTCTCCGGCTGGGTCTGAAGACGATGAACAATGACAATGAATACGCATGTTTAAGATGCGTATTAGGTTCCACGCATTCTCACCATATGCATTCATTGTCATTGTTTATCTTCCGAGGAGGTGAATTTACAAAGAATACGCAAGGTTGAGATGCGTGGTCAATGACTGCGCAAATTGGTGATGCGTACCCCCTGTACGCATGTATGTAATGCGTGGTTCGTGGATAAAAAGGACGGACAAATCTGAATATAGGTATTTTGGACAAATGGAAAGAAAATATGGATAGTTTGGTATCTCACCCTATGAAAATTATAATCCATTAATTTGTATAAACGCTTTATATTTCAATGGATGTAAATAGAATGTACTTAGGAATTCAATTCTATAACAAATCATGTATTCTCAATTATCGATTATGTAACAAATGATCACAAATGAATCAACTGATAAAACTCAAGGCTTAACTGCTAATTGCTATATCAAATATCTTTAACTCAACGAATGCATGCTGTCTACCCAACGCATATGATTAAAAGGAAGTCAAGTTGTAAATATTTGAGCTCTGGTAGCACTCACAAGTGAATTGAAGATTCAACTATTTGAATGATTCAATTGATAGAAAATAAAAGAATCTCGATTGCTAATCAAACTAAAGACTCAACATAACACTCAACCGATTATTTCGTTTACAGGATTAGTTAAAATGAAACCACACTGGTTTCATTTTTAACCTGCTAGATCATACCGCCATCACCCAGAACCGTGTGTACAACTAGTTTACAACTTACCACTACCCGACAAGACCAAATATGAAAGTACAATAAACAAATTATCTAGGATTAAATGATTAAGCTTAGGCGTTGCTCTTGTTGAATCAATAGAATTCTGGTATTTAGAACATTGCTTGAGAATGTGTTTTTTTTACATCACATACAACGAACACAGGTGACAGACACTTGCCTCATGTAGGCACTGTTTTAAGAAAATAGGGCGATGCCAGTTTGATAGTCTTCTCTTCTGCAATTCAAGTCTTCACGACACGTAGTCTTTGGATATATTTCATGAACAAAGACAATGCCTCGTCAAAATATTAAAATAAAAGAGTGTGTGCAACATTCTTCTTTCTTTTAATATCAGAAGAAACATAAGACAGAACTAGAAAAGATGTCGAACATGCATTAAAAAACTGTCAAATATTGTATGCTAAGTGTCAAAGGCAGTGGTAAACGAAAGCTGCAGTCTCACTTGGTAGGCTAGAAATATGTAAGCAATGATGTAATTTTGTATTTGTTGGAGCCTATAAATAAGGCTGCCATATGTATTGTAATATAACACAGAACATTTATTGAATCCTTCTGTTGTTCATTCCTTAGCATAGCTAGGGTCTTATTTCTAACATGGTATCAGAGCGGGAGTAGAGAGGAGGAGATTTTCAGTTGAAGCTTTGTGGTTTTTCAAGGAAAACACAAGCTGTCAAAGTTGCAGAAGAAATCAAACTAACTGCCAGAAGAAAAAAACTTCCCAGAATTTGTTTTTCCTATCCAACTCAGAATCAAACCAACTCAGAATCAAACCAAACTTCGTACCTATAAAGAAGAGCTATAGACAAATCACTGCCAGAAGTCCGGTCGCCAGAAAGCTCCACGTGTAGCGTCTTCCGGCGTTTTTCCGGCGAAGTCGCAGAAGGATTTCTTGTTCGCCCCGTCCTTCCGATTCCATCTATGCAGTCCCATCTTTTGTATAAATATCATCTTCTACTTTGGCTTCTGCCATATTTGAATATGACATGTCTTCATATCAGAAGTATACAACCCAGGAATTCGAAATTGGGTAAATACTGTTGAGTTTTGCAGTTAGAGAAGCTACCCAGATTTTGTATTCGCGAAAAAGATCTGGAGATATGTGCGTGTATATATGCACGTATGTATATATCGAAACAAAAGGCTGTGTGTTTGTTCGACTGCTCAGAAAAAAAAAAGGGATAAGAAAGCAAAAAAGATGCTAAAGAAAAAAAGCAACAAAGCAAAAGTATCCGGACAAAAAAAAAAGGGGCAAAAGCATCCACTAAAAAAAAGGCAAGATGCCAAAAAGAAAAAAAATGTTGTCAGACATGAAACTGATAGCAATATAAAAATAAAAAAAATAAAGAAAGCAAAGAAAAACAAAAGAAGAAAAAAAAAGGATAAAAAAAAAAGAATCCTTAAAAACAATGATTTTATGATTTTAGATCCGATAAAAAAAATATACGTTTATTTTCTTAAGGGAAAGTAGTGTTAATATTAAAAAAAAATCGGGATCTTTTGAAAATATTTCACTTTGATTTAAGAGTTTGCCCCGGTTATAGATTTAATTGTGTAGTATTCAACTGGTTGATATTACGGTATCACTCCAATTTATTACGATGCTACAAATTAAATAATTCAGGGGACGTTATTCCAAAGGAGCAGAAGAAGTAGTTGTATATTCAAACAACACAGTTCACTGCCACAAATGAAAAAGCAAGCAGCAGAAGTAGTGTATATACAGATGTACACACAGTTCACTGCCACGACGACAAAGCAACAGAAGTAGTAGTATGCATACAAACATACACACAGTTCACTGCTATATCTTGTTAATACTGAGTGATCACAAAGTCGAGTCTCAGTTTCTTCAAAATTATCAGTTCAAGGACTGATTGGTGGTAATCCACCGTTATGCTAAAAACAGCACTTTTTTATGTTTTTGACATGGCCTAAAATATACCGTGTGGTCGCAAATTCGAGTCCCGGTATCCCAAAAGACTCAATAAACTCAAGATCGGTCGATCCTAAAATTGGGTATAGTTGGACGCTCAGATTAAGCTCAAGGGCTACTAGTGTCCACTCTTCAATCCCAAGAAAGGTCGTTCATCCGAAGATGGGATTTCGAGTGAGGGGGCGTGTCAAATATTGTATGCTAAGTGTCAAAGGCAGTGGTAAACGAAAGCTGCAGTCTCACTTGGTAGGCTAGAAATATGTAAGCAATGATGTAATTTTGTATTTGTTGGAGCCTATAAATAAGGCTGCCATATGTATTGTAATATAACACAGAACATTTATTGAATCCTTCTGTTGTTCATTCCTTAGCATAGCTAGGGTCTTATTTCTAACAAAAACATTAAAATATCAACTCAAAAACATACACACAAAAACAGGATAACCAGATAATAAATGTACTATTAATCCTTAGCAGACGATAAAATTGTTAAAACCATCTCAGAATATGGAGTCATGTCCATCTCAACTAAAATGCAATACACTCAATAATGCGAACAGAAAGATAATATGTGCACCAACATAAACCTGTCCTTTGCATACATATCTCGCAATATCTACCATTCACCTATATGAATCCGGACGTTTGGGCTTGGTCTGAACAACAGCCTCGATCTTCTTCATAATCTCAGGTGTAAGTAATGGAATAACATTAATCGCTTTCATATTTTCTTCAACCTACAGTTGTTTTAAAGGGTTTTAGCACAAGCATTGCATAAAAAAAATAGTGCAAACTGCCACTTAGCTAACGTGAAGTTTTAACCTAAAATAGATTCCTTTAATAGCACACCAAAAATAAATACAGCAGGACGAGCAGACGGAGGGGTGGGGTTGTACTGTTGCCTGCTGGATGTTAAAAATGACTGATTAAGTTGCAAATATTTCAATATACATGTAATCAACAACACATTTCAGATATTCCTAGGGTGGGGACTTTAATAAATGGAATAGCAGTTTAAGAAGGTACACAAGAAGTAAAGTACATCTAACACTTGGGTCCTTCTGATGAGAGAAATCTGTCTTAAGAAAAGATCCTTACAAACTAAAGCCAAAATGACGTTAAGAAAATCCTAAGACGAGCCTTACATCAACGGACAGAGTTCATTTATATCATCTCTTGCCTATTTATATATAACTATTACCGTATTACTTTACGTATTGTTTGAAGTCTGTTTATTCATCCTGCAGAATATTCTAACAAACTGCACCGTAATTTCACGACTCACGTCTAAGACAGTGATTTCACTGTGCAACAAAATGTTATCAATTAATCCGAAAGTTTAAATTCTACTGAACATATTTAAGTTGTATAATCAAATCTGAAAATTTAGATTTTACTCGCAGTATATGTAAAAGCAAATACCTGACATGCCTTTAGATCTTCAGAAAAATATTTCCTATTTCATTTTTTTTTATTTAAAAAAGTGTATTTGGTAGTGAATGGTGCTCAGAAAGTTACAAACTCTTTAAAATGATTGTTTAGGAAATTACTAGTAATGACATGTGGAAGGGAGTCACTTAACTTGGGAATACCTTGTTATAGATAGGAAGTTACAGATATTGACAGGGCAAGAGTAGGGTTAAGAGATCGGTATCAAGAATTACTGTGTATTTGGCTTAGCTTACAACAACACAATTTTCTATTTGACCTTGCAAGAAGTTCAAAAATCACGTGTAACACCCTAACTGTTTAATCAAATCTGAAAATTTAGATTTTACTCGCAGTATATGTAAAAGCAAATACCTGACATGCCTTTAGATCTTCAGAAAAATATTTCCTATTTCATTTTTTTTTATTTAAAAAAGTGTATTTGGTAGTGAATGGTGCTCAGAAAGTTACAAACTCTTTAAAATGATTGTTTAGGAAATTACTAGTAATGACATGTGGAAGGGAGTCACTTAACTTGGGAATACCTTGTTATAGATAGGAAGTTACAGATATTGACAGGGCAAGAGTAGGGTTAAGAGATCGGTATCAAGAATTACTGTGTATTTGGCTTAGCTTACAACAACACAATTTTCTATTTGACCTTGCAAGAAGTTCAAAAATCACGTGTAACACCCTAACCTACTGATTCTTTTCTTTGATAAGTACATGAAATAATTCTGACTTGGTTTATTATAATTTGATGAAGCAAGTTGGTAGTCACATAATTAAAATGAAAGAAGGAACCGGCATAAATAAGCAAATAAGGTAGAACCCAACATGCTAGTGGCAAGCTACAACGAACATAAACAATTACACATAAACAATTACACCAGTCATCCAAACAAACTACCAAAAAGGTACCAAAAACACAAATACAGTTAAACATATTAATCAAAAATATCTGAACAATCTATCCAAACAAAAAGAAAAAAAGGAAAGTGAGGACTGAACTGACCTGATGAACCTTAGTTGCACCAGTAATAACTGATGATACATTAGGATTTGCAGCACACCAGGCAATTGCAAGCTGAGCTAACGGGACTCCTAATTCCTTGGCAATCGGTTCTAATCCTTTCACTTTGTCGAGGACATTATCCACCAGTGTTCGATTTGCAAGATTCTACAAGCCAGTACAACATAAGTTAGCTCCCCTAAAAAGAAAAGGTTAATAAAACAGCATTGCTATATTTTCTTTTATGTTGAAAAAAAAAAATCAAGTACGTAGACAACCATTCAAAGAAAGAGAAACAAATGTAATTCAGACATTATATTAACTTTACTATTCTATATTTGCATATTTTGCAGAAGAAAAAAAATTTCTACTTCTGTTACATCTTACAATAGGGGATCCGGGAGCAGTGGCTACACCACATGTACACATAGGCAATTAGGCATAGAGAGTTGCAGAACTGAAAACTTTAGTGCTTCTACAAGTTTAGCATCTCTTAAATGAAAAGACTTTCTACAGGACAGGGAATTATTTTACCGAAGCTATTTAACATCTAAGCATAATTTCTCTAGGAAGGATTCGAAGTACACATTTCACTATCGAACTTCACATTTTGTCTATGTTAGCTAATTTTGTGAAATAATTTTTGCCTAATTCGCATTAGTAACTTTATTTGTATTACATATTTGTCCCAACTAAAAAATTAGTTGAAATAAGAATCTGAGAAAAATGTCATCAAAGACGTAGTTGATATAGACAAAATGTGCATAAATGTCACGAATTGTGAACTCTGGTATTGCAAATGGTAGTTTCCAAAGTGTACTATTGCAAGTGGTATGTCAGTCAAAGTGTAGGTACAAATGATGCACTTTACTCTTAAAATGAATGATTTTCTATGGGAGATTACCAATATCACTATGTAAAGGTGAAGTAACACATCCTCACTTAAGGTGCAAAATAAATGAATACTTGCTTCAAATATTGCAGAATACTATACAAAGTGCTTCAACACCAGAACTTATGCATTTTTACCTTATAATTATCCAGTGCAAATCTGCTCCCCGCTGGAATTTTTCCACTGTTATATTTTCCAGTCAGAACTCCTGAGGCTAGTGGACTCCATGTGGTAAGACCAAGACCATAGTTGGTGTATAGAGGGAGGTACTCAACTTCAACCTGCAGTACAGTGACGAAAGAACCGATAAAAACCAGACCAGTATTCAACATGGAAAAGAAAGATGACATGTGGAGAAAGAAAGTAAAAGAGGAGAAGGACCTTCGCTTGCAAGTTAAAAGTGACTAGTAGAGTATAAAAGACGAACAACTTTATTTCAATACCTCGTTTCAAATTTTCAGAAACTGAAACCAATTTTATATTGGAATATTGAATCACTTTAGTAGCATATATTGAGAAAACAGAGTTTAAGTAGTCTTTACTACTATATAATCTCATTTGTCCATCAAATACGCTTAATCTGTGTGGTTTAAGCAGTAGGTAATACTGTCACCTACAACTTCAGAGGATTAATAAACAGGACATTTAGATCTACTACTTAATTGTTCTCCAAATATACAAATTCCTCAGTAACTCTGCATATAAACTGGAAGCCTTTTATCCACCGGGAAGAAAAAGGCACTAATTACATCATATGTAATAACAAACTGGCACCTTACATATATAGGAAACGTTGCAAAACCAGAATATGTAGACTACTCCAAATATAATAAATTATTAAATACTTTCCTCATGTAAAGCTTTATTAGATGAAGGTTTGTAAAAGCCTTATTAGACAAATCTGACTAGCCATTTACAACAATGTAAGAGCACGGGGAACTCCTAATACAAACATTCTTCATTTGGTAGACAATCATTCATTTAGGTCGGCACAAAATTTAAGAACCACCTAAAAGGCTAAACCTAATATCATTCAACAATAGATCTATAAAACGACCAAGAAACCTGACTCGATTATCGCCACAACACAAAATCTGAAAATGACACAACATGATCAACTCAGATATGGTTCATATGACCCTAAATAACTCATTTTTTTCTTTAAGCTTATCTACTCATCTTTAACAAATTTCACCAAGTTCTAGAACGACACACAATCAATACCTTGACAAACAAAACCCAAAACCCAAAATTTTAACCCCTAAATCCCAGCATCAACAATATCAAGTAAAAATGCTTTCCTTTTTCTTTTTCTTTTTTATCACAGATTGAACACAAACTACAATATCAGTCTACTTGCTCTAACCATTTATAACATTCCGTAAAAAAACAAAACATCCACATTTCCAAACAAATCATCACACGCACATACAATAATCCAATCCAAACCAACACGAAACAAGAACATCAATGTACACAATATAATTAAACAAACCACAAAAAAACAGAATTATACCTTATGCCTAGACAACAAATTATACTCAGGCTGCTCAACAACAGGTCCAATAAGCCCGAACCTCTCCGCGACACTCCAAGCCTCAGTAATCTGTTGAGCAGACCACTCACTAGTCCCCCAATAAAATGCCATCCCCTTTTGAATCAAAAAATTCATAGCCCTCACAGTCTCTTCAATGGGAGTACTGGAATCAGGCCTATGACAATAAATCAAATCAACATAACTCATATCAAGTCTCTTCAAACAGCCTTTCATTCCCTCAACTACATGTTTTCTTGACAACCCTTTGTCATTTGGGCCAGGACCGCCCCAAAAGACCTTGGTTGAGATGACAATGTCGGATCGTTTCCAGCCCAGTTCACGAATGGCTTGGCCCATGATTTCTTCGGCTCGGCCGTTGGCGTAGACCTCGGCATTGTCGAAGAAATTAACGCCGTGATCACGACAGCATTGGAGGAGAGCTTTGGCGTCTTTGACGTCTAGTTGGTTACCGAAACTAACCCAGGCGCCGTAGGAGAGTTGGGAGACCTTGAGGCCTGAGCGGCCTAGGTTCTTGTATTGCATTTTGTGTGTGTTTGGCATTGTGTTTTGAGATGTCAGATTTGGGGGTTTTGGGCCTTTTGGCACTTATGTAATGTAATGAAATGATATGTGAGAGAGAGACAGAGAGAGAGAGAAGTGATGTGTCCCAGTTTTTGTTCAGAATTTTAGATGTCTTTTGGCTTTCAGTTTCAGATGTGACACGTAAATATTCTTTTGAATCTTTTTTTCATTAAATATTTTCATATTTTCAACATGGTTCTAAAAATCCCCGATTTAGCCGATTAATCCTCGATTAATCCTCTGTAAGGTAACTTACCGATTCGATTTTTGAAATCCGATTAATCCTATGAATTTATTTAAAATGATATATTTAATTGTAAATTAGACTAATATATTAAATATTATTATAATAACCGATTTATACTCCGATTAATCCTTCCGATTAATCCCCGATTACCCGATTAATCTTAAATCGGTAACTCAACCGATTAATATCGATTACCGATTTTTACAACCATGATTTTCAATATTATTTAATTGATTTTAGTTTTTCAGTACTTTTTTTTACATCATCAATTTAATTTTCCAAGTAATAATAGTAGACCCCCTGCATTCACATTAATTTCCACTAATAAAAAAATTCCAAATTACTAAATAGTTATATTAAATTTGACATTTTAAATGCATTTATTCACTTACATTAATTCTTAACCATAACCCTTAGGGCTATGTTTAGCATTACCCTTTTTTTTTTCTAAGAAAAAAAATATCGTTGCTGATTATATCTATATATGAATTTTGGTGGCTCATTATATTAGTTTTTAGTTTTAATCAGATTCAAAAATTTATGAAAAGTACTAGTAAATTCAGCAAAATTCACAATTTTATATAATTGAAAAAACTACCAATTTTTGAATATCATTAGAGTTCAAGGAAGTTCATAAAAAATTTAGTTGGATATCCTAGATTTTTAAGGATAACTTCAAATATTAATTAAAATATTAAATGCAAGTATGCAACAAGACTTTAAACTTTCACCTCCAAGACCATGCTTTCACTAAGCAACATTTCACCAAGATTTTCGCAGCTTTCTGAAGCTTTTAAAATGAGAAAGGCTGAAATGATGAGTGGTGGAAGAAGTGGTGCAACTGGCGAGCTTGACAATGCCGCAGGACAAAGGTCGAGAAGGGAAGGGGGGGGGGGGGGTAACTCAGCCGCCGATTTACAGATACCCTTTCTTATAGTTCAAACTTTTCGTGTCGATGTTGTTTTTACCTGGAGCGTGAGTTCAACATATAGCATTTTGAAACATGATTGCAGAAACAGGTACCTGAATAGTGAATTCTGGCTCACTGCAACAGAAGGTAACTTAGATACTGTCTCCAGGAGATGTGAATTCTTTCTATTGGGATTGTCATTACCAAAGGCTTCTAAAAGATTCACTCTACTGCTTGTCCGAAGAACATTTGTATGCTCGCACAGGCTGGCACTCTCCACAGTCAGTCAAATGGAAAAAGATCAAGTATGTTTTATATAAGAAAAAAGTTATTTTTATCTAAATCCTGTTGGTAAATATATTTGTACAACCTTTAAGGTTTTTTTTAAAAAAAGATAACTTTCCACTAAATTGCCATGATTCTTTCAATACATATCTTTCGCAATACTTGTTCCAGAAAGCTTTTTTTGAGATCTATATATTGATTTGGAATGAGGGACAGGGAGAACTTATAAGCTGTAGAATGAAAAATCAAGAAGACGGAAGAAATGCAGTGGGTAGAAAAAGCTCGTAATAAGAAGAAGAAATCGAGCTAATCTAAAGAAACCTGCAGAAGTAGAACTTTCCAAATTGGACAGTTGTGTATTCAATAAGATTGAATAGAGCAACCAGTTATGTTCCAAGTGGTTGTAATGTTGAGCCCTAGGATGAAATTGCATCATCCTAACAAACCTGGTTAATTCAGGGGTAGAAAATTGCAAGACACATGTCACTTACTGAGCAATTTCGGTCATGCAACGAATTTATTAAAACCTATACAGAAACTATTATATATGATTAGGTCTAGAGGTCTTTGTGCTAGTACAATTACAAAGCTGCTACATAAAATCTTATATGCTGGTCGAACTCCCGAAACATGCTGTAACAGCAAAAAGATATTTCTTCTAACTGTATATATTCTGAACTGTACTAATTCTCATAAGAAAGCATGAAACATGATGTATGAAACAATTTACGGCTGACTGCATATCTCTTTTGATTATATTATATCTAGTAGCACCAACTCAAAGTCTCAAAGTAGTGTTTTTTGGCAACTGGCTGGACTAAATGAATCACATCAACTTGTAGTAACAGGCATCCCCATAAAGAAGAATCTGATAGGTTTTGCTGCAATTGCACTTGAATTGAATCACCAAGCATTCCCCTGTCTTTTCCACACTAACTGCTTCTTCCTCTGTTTCTGGACCACACTTTTCACCAACGTTCTTCTCCTCCTGTCATTACATCAAACAACAATTACTCTTCCACACACATACTTGATACTACAAGTTCTAAAATGGATATTTCACAAGCATTCTGATCAAATACCATACCATAGTAATAACTCTATATAAGTGAATCATAAAATCAATGACTCTGCACATACACATCAATTATAGATATTGCCTATTGGATACTCTGACTCGCATTCACTCACACATATCTTGAATTAATGTCTTGCGCACACAGACACACACAAACATACAAGATATTTTAAGAGACACACACACACACATACACACACACACAAACATACAAGATATTTTAAGAGACACACACACACACACACAAACAAACAAGATATTTAAAGAATCAAGAACGCATAGAGTCTGATACTTTCAGAGACAAAATATTACAATGCATGCCCAGAAAAAAAAACTACGAGAGGATCCAAATTTTTAATTTCAAGTGTCACACATGTATGAAACATTCTTGTATCTGATACTTCGGACCTAATTTTGCAAAAATATTGTCTTTTTGTCACAAACAAATTGCAAAATAGAACAACTACTGATTAAACTGATAGTACTCAATCACAGAAAAAAAAATCTTGAATATAATATTTAAAGAAGCTAGACAAGACCTACTTACAGAACAAGCACCATGATCTAATGCAATTAACATACACAAGATAAGTGTGTGTGTGCAAGAAATAGATGAAAAGAGAAAGATAGACAAAAACCTTGGGAGTTTCAGCAACATGAGTATCTTGAGACCCTTCTGGTTCTTGTTTTTGTGGTTCATCTTCTTGAGTAATTCGACTAAGCCACCGACTTGTGACCCCCATAATCTCCTTCATTTTCTTCACCTTGTCTTCACTACTCACATCCCCACTCTTCCTCCTCCTTATCCTCTCAGCCTCAATCCTCCTCCTATTTCGAAGCATGGGATTTATTCGACGAGGAGGCAAAGAAGCAGTCTTGGTCTTGGGAGTCTCCTCTGCCGGAGAATTCCCAATCTTACTCTCAGGAGAAGTCACAGGAAAACCAAGAACCGGGGTGGGATCAGAAACACACCTCTGCATAAGGCCTTGTGCTGTCTTGTTATCGTTTTCGGGGGTAAAAGGGTTGAAGAAAGAGGGCTGCACAGGGGGAGATATGGGTGCGGAGTATGCGCGGAGAAGAGTGTCTGAGATACGAATGTTGGTGAATTGGGAAGCCAGCTGAGAGAGATTGGGTTTCTTGGACAAGTGTTCTTGATCATCATCAAGATTTTCTTCAAGGGATCTTCTTTTGGTTGATTTACAACTACTGCATTGTTCTACGATGATTGTCGGAGTTACGGTGCTTTCTTGGTGGTCGGTGGTGGTGGTTGAGATTGGAGAGTTGGTTGTCACGGTGGTGGTGGTCATGTTGTGTGTGTTTGTTTGGTTTGTGTAGTGCTCAAGTGAATGTGAAGATGCTGAAAGTTTATGTTTAAATGCTCGCGCGCTTAGGCGTTGGGGGATGTTAATATGAAAATTGGGCTTTTTGTGTATGGGCTGTGACTTACAACTGAATGTTATTCCCCTTGATTTTACTATTGATAATTTGGGTTTTCTGTGTATGGGCTGTGACTTATGATTGAAATGTTATTCCCCTTTGATTTAACAAGGAAATACAATGTCACCGTTTTAATGCGTAATAATTCGTGGAAGACAAAAAAAATGGAAGAGTGAAGATTTTTTGTTCATCAAATTAATTTTTATAGATAAAATGAAGTTGTAAAAATTTTAGCAATCGTATTATTAATTGAGAATAATGTTCCTCATGAACTTACTTGAGATAATCCTTATAAAATAACTGGCTCCGCAGGGGCAATTTTGTAATAACTTAACATGGTCTTCTGTATTTACAAAAATAACCTTATTTTTGTATTGTTTTTTTAATTAACTCAGGAAACTTACCAGGAAAAGCAAGCCCTTATTAATTATTCTTTTTCCGATGACAAAAATAGACTCATTTTGTGTTCAGAAAAATTGAAGTTTTGAAGGTAATGTTGCAGGAGAAGAACTTTTTGGTTTTTTTATTGTATGTAAATCATTCAGAACTTTCTAAATATACAAAACTATAAAAATTGGACAGAAAATAGAAATTAAGATGAAAATATCGTAGTTGTGTTGGTGGTGGGGTTAATTTGTTAATTTGAATTTGGTGATTTTTGTTTAACGTTCATGATTACTGCATGATTGATGATTACTGGTGAAGACCGGAAGTGGTGGTCGAAAGTGGCGATCGACGGTGATTCAAAATTATGGTTGAACTAGAAAGAAGATGAAAAGTGAGGTTGAGATTAATGAATGATAGGATTGAAAATAAGATATGCGTTTAGATAGCTAGTATTAGGAGGGTGTTTGGCATTACTTAAAATAAGTTATTTTTGATTTAATGGAGGTGTTTTTAACTTAAAGGAGAAAGTAAAATTGTTTACTTTAATTTGAATGAAAGTGTTTGGGTAATTTTACTTAAAGTTAAGTGGCGGTTTAATAATTTTGACTTAAAGTGAAATTTGACTTAAAAAATTTTAAATTCTTAATATTTAAACTTTACACGAATCAAGAATCGTGAAAAAAAAAAAACTTGATAAGTCATAAGCCGTAAGTCAAAAGTACCTAAATGGAACTTATAACTTAAAGCAGTTTTTTAACTTAAAGCGGGCTTAAAGCACCTATGGCCAAACAACCCCAAAACAACTTAAAGTTGTTTTCTCCTTTCCGCACCTTTTGCCAAATAGGCTCTAGAAGAGCAGCTCTAGAGCACCTTAGGTTGGATTTGAAGGCCTTAAACTTAAATGAGACCATGATCGCTGATAGGTGCGCTTGGAGACGCAAGATCAGAGTGGTGGATTCTCTTTTAGGGAGCGGTTCTGTTGTTGAGAGCCTCAGAGTTGGGTTATCTCGGTACAGGGAGCTTGGCCAGGTGTCATCGTAGTGGGTCCAAAGCCATGGGCGCAGGGATCTGTGCGAAGAGACATCCTAGATTAGAGTGTTTCGAGAACGGAGTGGACAACCCACACGTAGGTAAGTCCCATGTGATCAAAGTCATGGGCTCATGTATGACTGCGATCTTTACCAAAATTTATGAAGCCTTTGTAAATATCACACACTATTTTTCTGTTGTGCACTAAGCTAGGGGTCTTCACGGAAACAGCCTCCCTACCGTAAGAAGTAGAGGCATGATCTGCGTACATCTCACCCTCCCAGACCCTGTTCTGTGCGGTATATACCGGGTATGTTTGGGTTTATCTCATATCTCATACTAAATGAAATTTTCATTTGGAGTAGGATTCGATGGGTGACAAATAGGAAATATGAATCAGATTAGTAAGTACATTTAAAATAAAATATAAGCCAACAACATGTTGGTGCAGTGGGTTGAACCCTGGTCTCCTTTGTAGGAGGTCAAGGGTTCGATCCCTGGGTGTGTGTGAGTTTAGTTTGTATTAGTTTCCTTTCTTTGTATTTGTATTTGTATTTGTATTTGGCCGGGGGTCCTTCGGAAACAGCCTCCCTATTGTATAGGGGCATGGTCTGCGTACAGCTACCCTCCTCAGACACCACTTTGAATGGTATTATAACTGAGTAAGCTAAGTTTTTTTATTTAAAATAAAATATATGAATAAAAAATAACTCATAAATATTAATTAAAATTTTAAAATGAATGCAAATATTTCATAAAGGGAGAAATTTTTGAACACATACACGAAACTCACACTAATCTTTATTATTCCCTTCGTTCCTCTCATTATTTACGGTGATTGGCACGCATCTGTTTGAATCTTTATTTAGAAAAAGAAAAATTTTAAAAATTAATTATGAAATTATATTTTATACCTTAGATTGTGTTCCAATAAGTGAAAAAAAATTATAAGGAAATGAAAGAGACTCGGAAGTATGTATTAAATTTTTATGTGGCCTCATTTGGTCTGGTTTGTACTTATTCACGTGCAATTACTCAACTTGTAGGGATGGCAATCGGGTCGGTCGAAACGGGTTTGGCCAAATCCAAACCCAAACCCGTTTTTGCTAGCCGAACCCGAACCCGAACCCGAAAAAACCCGAAATGCTAAAACCGAACCCGAACCCGTCGGGTTTCAATCGGGTTCGGGTTTAACCGAAACCCGAAAATATAACACACACCTACACACGGTAATCACACACTCACACATGCCAACACACGCATTACACACGCCGACACACGCAAATAGCCACGCCCGCATACACATGGCAACAATCTCGACACACACAGCAATACAAGAAGCACACAACAATACAAGAAGCAATCAACACAGAAATTTTTTAGAATGCAAAAATTAACAACTACAAATTTCATGAGTTGAGGCCTGTGGACAAACAAATCGAAAGAAATTGTTAGAAGATATCTTAATAAAATATCTGCAATCCCATTGAAAAAGAATCAGAATCCCATTACAAAACACACAACGAACTCAACACAATTTACATGGACGCTTTGACAAGACCACAAACTTCGACCATGAGGCAGGGAGAGTCTTCTTGGATGGATATTGGATCAATTTTACTTGGTAAGTATATATAGAACTGGGGAGAGAGATGAGCTTGATTGTTTTGCGATTGTGGGGGAGAGAGATATCGAGAGAGAGAGAGAGAGAGAGAGAGAGTAACGGGTTTTGAGAGAGACGCCTAGAGAGATTTGAAGGGAGAGAGGGAAGAGAGAGCTCGAGAATTAGAACACCTGCTGAAAAACTAAATTGGGGGAGGATAATATACAACCTTAATATAAATATATTATATTAGTTAAATTAAATACGGGTTTTCGGGTCGGGTTCGGGTTTGATCGGGTTTGAAATGGGTTTCGGGTTTTCGGGTCGGGTTCGGTACGGTAATGCCAAAACCCAAACCCGACCCGAAATTAGTTCGGGTTTAAAAAATAAACCCAAACTGTAACGACCCGAAAAATTACGTGTAATTTATTATATTAAAATATATTTTTAGTTGATTTTAATGTGTGTTAGTTTATTTTTAATGCAGTTAAACGCATTATGATTTTTATTAAATAGGAAAATTATCCCATACGTGTTATGTGACTTCTGTGTATCATAGAATATTTTATTCTATTTTTCTGTAATTTTTATATTTTTAGAATACAGTTATTTCGCATTTTAATTTCCGGATCCAGCCTCTGTATTGAATTCGAGGCCCTGTTTTTCATAAAATTATTTTTATATAATAATGGGATGTTCAAAAATGTATTATGTTGTAATTTTTGTAAAATTCATAATTTTTGGGGAATTTTGACATTTATATTATATTTGTTTACAAATATAAATTTTACATTTTTATCCCATAAAAAATATTTTTAAGGCTTAATAATTTTAATTGGGGGCTAAAAATATTTTTGGGGTATTAATTTTTGATTAATATAAATAGAAATCAGATTTAATTTTTTTATTAATAAATCATAAAAATCAGTTTTTATAAATAAATAAAAATATTTTCTCTCTCCTGTTCTTGAGGATCAAAGCTGAAATTGAAGGTGTTATTGATATCGGATTTTGTTGTTCTTATACTCGAATCAAAGCTCTTGACCTCTAGTTTCTGTATCTGCAATCAATTTCAACAGAGGGTAATTTTCTGATTTTATATGATTTTTTCTTTAATCTGCAGAAATTAGGGTTCATGTTAGAATTAGGGTTTTTCATTTCTGAGATTTTCCAGATGTTTTGATGATGTTCATAGCTTCATATGGATGCCAGGAGTTCATATACATGATCAATTTCATCATTGAATCCATAGTTTGTTCAATTCGAAAATTAGGGTTCTTGAGCCTATTTTGGGGCTTTTTGATTGAGTGATTTTCCGGTTGTTTTGATGATTCCAATAGCTTTATATGATCATTTGGAGTCGATTTATGTGGTCAATTGCATCATTATATTGCCGGATTATGATATTCGAGTTTTAAAGTTTTAACCGAAACTTTGAATCAATAGTCCGTTGTGTGTGTTAATTGTTTGCGTTAGTGGTTATGGGGGAAAGATTGTATGAGTTATAAGCTTCATTTTGTGATGTTAAACACGCGATTTGGTTTAGAAATGAAGGAAAACGAATTTTTGGCCGGAAATTTCTTAGAGCTCGCCGGATTTTATAATTTTTGGGTTGTTTTGGTCGGATTTTCTTGATGATATTGTTGTGTGGTTATTGCCCGGTTGATTGGCAACGATTTGGTGTTGTTTTGGTGTCCAAAGGAGGCTCACCGGAGCGTTTTTAGTGTTCGACGGAAAAGTTTCCGGTCACCGGATTCTGGAAAACCTCCATTGTTGGAGGTGGTGTTCTTCGAAGCATTCATACGAAGAACAGTGAAGATGGTGATGAATAGTAACCGTTTGATCTTAAAAATCTGAAAACATTTTCTGAAAAATGTTTTTGGGTCATATTTTTTATAAAAAAAATTCTAAAATTCAGATTTTTTTTATGTATTATTATTTTAATTTCTAAAAATTTAATTTAATTAGTTAATTATTTTTAAATAATAATTTAATTGATTTAATTAATTGATTAATTCATTTTAATTGATTAATTATATTAATTAATTATTATTTAAATATATAATTGACTTCATTGAATTTAAATCTCTTTATTATAAAAGATTTATTATTTTTATGAGTTGATTAATAAATAATTAATTTGAATATTCAATTAATTTAATTATTAATTGAATTATTCTTATTAATTGCGTATTAATTAAACCGTTTATCCGTTTTCAACGAGAAAAGTATTTCTGAAATCAGAAAAATGACCCGGTTCTTATAAAAATAGTTTTAAGTTAAAATTCAACTTTTAAATTTTGGTCGACTTTTTACCAAACCTTTTTATTGAGTCGATTATATCCGATAATTAGGGTTTTGACCCGTTTTCTGTTTTAAAAATATTGGATAAAATCTTTTCATGATCTGATCAAGCGTGCTATGTGATTATGTGAATTGCGTGTTATTATTCTTTGATTATCTATTAGTGATTTGTAAATATTCTATGAATACTTTGAGTGCTCTTTTATTGTGAGTCGTATCTGCTATGTGAATTACGTGCTATGTGATTATGTGATCTACTTATCAAGTCCTTATACGTGCGATATAAATTGTCAAGATATTAAGTATCAAGGGTTAGGTTATAAATCGAGTTTTGATCGATATATATAGTTAATGTGTGTTAATTGTTTATATGATTTATATTATAAGATGCCATTAAGAGTAGACGATGTTTTCTTTGATTTACTGGCAACGATGGTCGGATATCGTTTATTTTCACAAGGATTAATTGTTGAATATTGACTTAGGTCAGCGGAGATAAGTAGATATAATGATAAGGGTTGGAGATGGATGTAATATTCTTTGTGGGTTATGAGGAAGGTCGGAGATGGATGCGGTATTGTTTGTGGATTGTAATGAAGAAGGTTGGAGATGAAAGTATTGTTTGTGGAATTGCTGGTTTACTTATGAGGTGTTTTAACACCGGGAAAACGCCTATGTTCAAAGGGGACATTTCCAATTATTTTCTTCTGGCAGAGATATTGGTAAGCATGGTTACTACGTTCGAAATGAGTTTATAAGCGTTAGTAAAATATCAGAATTGTCGTCTGAAGACTGAAGTACCAGCTTATGTTTGACTATAGAAGTAGACGCGCAGGCTCGATGTCAACGGATCAGACTCATGGCAATCGCAAGAGCGTCAAACCAGCGAATAATCAACAGAGGATATGATGACGTAAGATAGAAGAAGAAGGTAGACGGGTTACCTCGACTTTGCGCAATAGCTAAGGACCAGAGGCAAGTATTTTCTTAATCATCTAAACACTTTTTATTTTATGTTTCATTGATTCATATCATGACGAATAGCTATTGTTCAGAGCTATTCGTGATTCTTAAATATTTTTGTGCGAATACAGTTGCTTGATATTGGTACCTTTGATGTGGGGAATTGTTTAAGATAAACTCTTCATATCCTTATTATAGTATTAAATAATAAGGATGTGAACTGTATGTGAAACTAAGCATTTCCTGTTGAATTCGGAAATTGCTCTATTGGATTGGAAAATGGTAAAGCGTAGGAGGCCACGTTGAGTAGTTGGTCCAGCTATATTTAAGGAGGATATGGTAACCATTCCATCTTCCTATAGGCTAACATTACTTGCCTATTTTGGTACCCTCATGAAATCCGGACTATACACACACGGAAAAAAAAAGAGAATACCGGTGGAGTATAGAGGGTCCCATTGCTTATGAACCTGATCAGGGGGCAATGGTGTTATGTCTTTATTTATTTTGGTACCCTCATGAAATCCGGACTATACACACACGGAAAAAAAAAGAGAATACCGGTGGAGTATAGAGGGTCCCATTGCTTATGAACCTGATCAGGGGGCAATGGTGTTTTATGTTTCAGTTATATAAGTGTATCCAATCCATATCGCCAGAATGGCTATTATATACTGTGAATTGGCAGATGATTCATTTTTATGACATGCCAAATGATTTCAGTTATGATTTGAATTATATCACGGTTGTTGATTCAGTTTCTCTATAAACTGTTTTACGTTTCAGTTGATTTTATGCCCCACTTATCCTGGTTTTATATCAAAATTTTTATACGCTTGCTGAGCATTTCTTTCGCTCATACTTGCTGTTGTAAATTCTAACATTTCAGTAAGGTGGTTTGGCGAGACTTATCCGCTCAGTTCAGAAAGAGAAGAAGCATGATGCTATTTCGAAGATGACTTGGCTCAGGATGTCTGGATTTAGTGTAAGATCTATTTTATATAATTGAGTTCTAATATTTATTATTATTAATATTATTATGTGATGGTCTAGTTAGCCTGGCGTACTTCTTAACGAAGTTACACCAGTGGTTTAAGATTTGATCAAAGAGAATGTTGTGAAGAATGAATGCTTTTTATTTAATGGAATTTGGATTCTTGTTTCTAGCCCTATAACCTTAAAAGATCTTGGTATGTTTGGGGTCACAGATGTTATATTTCCAGTGTTGGTCAATCACAAGTGAATGATTATTATTATTCAGATGTTTTATTTTGAGGATTTTCGCGTGGCAACCAAATCTCCTGACCCCGGATTTGGGGGGTGTCACAGTTGGTATCAGAGCAAGGTTATAGTAAACTAGAAACGAGAGTGTGTAGGAGTGTGTATAGCTAAGTAAGGAACGTCAGAGCTCATATAGAGTTCTTGTTGGACTATTGGATATAGTACCAATTAGTAAATTAAGATTGGAGTACTCGTTTAAGAAAGTTGTGCTGAATTGGATAGATCGCCTGGCGAATGGAGATGTCTACTGTGGAATCTTCAGAGATTATTATGAGTTGACGATGGCATACGATATCGATATTCTTAAAACGTGGAGATGAAGAAGCTTAAAATCGAATGACGAGCTATCGAAGGAATTGGCAAAGAAGGCATAAGTAGTGACCTTGGCAATACCTTTTCTTTCTATGAATTATTTTGATATCCCTCCTAAAGAGGTATTCGTTAAAAGATATATCTCCTATTCTAAACAGTGACATTTTGATACTTGTGTTCAATCTCCATTTTGAATCTCAATTGTTTCAGTGGTTACTATGAAACCTATTTTTAAATTTCTGAGACTTTCAACTTTTTGTTTTCTCCAATGATTAATAACCTTATTTGCAATATAGTACCACTTGTTCGGTACTTTCTTCCTGGTTTTTCTTTTCGGAAAATAACAAATTTGGAATTCCTTTCATATTTCTCTACTCCTACTGAGACGAACAACCCTATTTATAGGGGACACCAGGTATATCTGTCTGTGTGATAGAAGTTGGATGGGACGCCATCACTGGTGTGTTGTGTATTACAAGAAGGCTGATCACCTTTATTTGTAAATGTCGGAGCTAAGACACGCAACGTCGGGTTCATATGATCATATTGATCTCTCAGTTATTCTTTCATTTCAAATCAGGTTGCTTTAAAATTCATAAAATTCATAACCACAATTGTGGAACATTTGCTATGATATGGAATCCGTTCTTTCCAACAATTTCATGATTCTTGTTATCTCTATTGAATTTCAAGGTTATGCCAGTCAGGTCAGAATAAGCGGAATTCGTTGATAGAAATTAGATTCGCAACGGAATCGCCAAGAGCAAGAACGAGTCTTAAAATGATTAGAATATCAGTGACATATCAATGGAATCAGTTCTCTCTCTCTCTCTATCAAGGATATTATGTTAATGGAAAGTTGGTCGAGCCATATTTGAAACGAATAATGATGGGTTGTAAGATTCCCGTGATAACTGTGTCAGATAGAGACCCTTTAATTAAATTGAGATTTTGGAGAAGTTGTTTACGAAAGGACATTATCCCTAGTTTTAGAAAGCAAGTGCTGATGATGAAGGAGTTAAGGAACCCTACTAGTTGCCTTAGCTGATTCCGAGGACGGAATCCTTATAAGGGGGGAAGAATGTAACGACCCGAAAAATTACGTGTAATTTATTATATTAAAATATATTTTTAGTTGATTTTAATGTGTGTTAGTTTATTTTTAATGCAGTTAAACGCATTATGATTTTTATTAAATAGGAAAATTATCCCATACGTGTTATGTGACTTCTGTGTATCATAGAATATTTTATTCTATTTTTCTGTAATTTTTATATTTTTAGAATACAGTTATTTCGCATTTTAATTTCCGGATCCAGCCTCTGTATTGAATTCGAGGCCCTGTTTTTCATAAAATTATTTTTATATAATAATGGGATGTTCAAAAATGTATTATGTTGTAATTTTTGTAAAATTCATAATTTTTGGGGAATTTTGACATTTATATTATATTTGTTTACAAATATAAATTTTACATTTTTATCCCATAAAAAATATTTTTAAGGCTTAATAATTTTAATTGGGGGCTAAAAATATTTTTGGGGTATTAATTTTTGATTAATATAAATAGAAATCAGATTTAATTTTTTTATTAATAAATCATAAAAATCAGTTTTTATAAATAAATAAAAATATTTTCTCTCTCCTGTTCTTGAGGATCAAAGCTGAAATTGAAGGTGTTATTGATATCGGATTTTGTTGTTCTTATACTCGAATCAAAGCTCTTGACCTCTAGTTTCTGTATCTGCAATCAATTTCAACAGAGGGTAATTTTCTGATTTTATATGATTTTTTCTTTAATCTGCAGAAATTAGGGTTCATGTTAGAATTAGGGTTTTTCATTTCTGAGATTTTCCAGATGTTTTGATGATGTTCATAGCTTCATATGGATGCCAGGAGTTCATATACATGATCAATTTCATCATTGAATCCATAGTTTGTTCAATTCGAAAATTAGGGTTCTTGAGCCTATTTTGGGGCTTTTTGATTGAGTGATTTTCCGGTTGTTTTGATGATTCCAATAGCTTTATATGATCATTTGGAGTCGATTTATGTGGTCAATTGCATCATTATATTGCCGGATTATGATATTCGAGTTTTAAAGTTTTAACCGAAACTTTGAATCAATAGTCCGTTGTGTGTGTTAATTGTTTGCGTTAGTGGTTATGGGGGAAAGATTGTATGAGTTATAAGCTTCATTTTGTGATGTTAAACACGCGATTTGGTTTAGAAATGAAGGAAAACGAATTTTTGGCCGGAAATTTCTTAGAGCTCGCCGGATTTTATAATTTTTGGGTTGTTTTGGTCGGATTTTCTTGATGATATTGTTGTGTGGTTATTGCCCGGTTGATTGGCAACGATTTGGTGTTGTTTTGGTGTCCAAAGGAGGCTCACCGGAGCGTTTTTAGTGTTCGCCGGAAAAGTTTCCGGTCACCGGATTCTGGAAAACCTCCATTGTTGGAGGTGGTGTTCTTCGAAGCATTCATACGAAGAACAGTGAAGATGGTGATGAATAGTAACCGTTTGATCTTAAAAATCTGAAAACATTTTCTGAAAAATGTTTTTGGGTCATATTTTTTATAAAAAAATTCTAAAATTCAGATTTTTTTTATGTATTATTATTTTAATTTCTAAAAATTTAATTTAATTAGTTAATTATTTTTAAATAATAATTTAATTGATTTAATTAATTGATTAATTCATTTTAATTGATTAATTATATTAATTAATTATTATTTAAATATATAATTGACTTCATTGAATTTAAATCTCTTTATTATAAAAGATTTATTATTTTTATGAGTTGATTAATAAATAATTAATTTGAATATTCAATTAATTTAATTATTAATTGAATTATTCTTATTAATTGCGTATTAATTAAACCGTTTATCCGTTTTCAACGAGAAAAGTATTTCTGAAATCAGAAAAATGACCCGGTTCTTATAAAAATAGTTTTAAGTTAAAATTCAACTTTTAAATTTTGGTCGACTTTTTACCAAACCTTTTTATTGAGTCGATTATATCCGATAATTAGGGTTTTGACCCGTTTTCTGTTTTAAAAATATTGGATAAAATCTTTTCATGATCTGATCAAGCGTGCTATGTGATTATGTGAATTGCGTGTTATTATTCTTTGATTATCTATTAGTGATTTGTAAATATTCTATGAATACTTTGAGTGCTCTTTTATTGTGAGTCGTATCTGCTATGTGAATTACGTGCTATGTGATTATGTGATCTACTTATCAAGTCCTTATACGTGCGATATAAATTGTCAAGATATTAAGTATCAAGGGTTAGGTTATAAATCGAGTTTTGATCGATATATATAGTTAATGTGTGTTAATTGTTTATATGATTTATATTATAAGATGCCATTAAGAGTAGACGATGTTTTCTTTGATTTACTGGCAACGATGGTCGGATATCGTTTATTTTCACAAGGATTAATTGTTGAATATTGACTTAGGTCAGCGGAGATAAGTAGATATAATGATAAGGGTTGGAGATGGATGTAATATTCTTTGTGGGTTATGAGGAAGGTCGGAGATGGATGCGGTATTGTTTGTGGATTGTAATGAAGAAGGTTGGAGATGAAAGTATTGTTTGTGGAATTGCTGGTTTACTTATGAGGTGTTTTAACACCGGGAAAACGCCTATGTTCAAAGGGGACATTTCCAATTATTTTCTTCTGGCAGAGATATTGGTAAGCATGGTTACTACGTTCGAAATGAGTTTATAAGCGTTAGTAAAATATCAGAATTGTCGTCTGAAGACTGAAGTACCAGCTTATGTTTGACTATAGAAGTAGACGCGCAGGCTCGATGTCAACGGATCAGACTCATGGCAATCGCAAGAGCGTCAAACCAGCGAATAATCAACAGAGGATATGATGACGTAAGATAGAAGAAGAAGGTAGACGGGTTACCTCGACTTTGCGCAATAGCTAAGGACCAGAGGCAAGTATTTTCTTAATCATCTAAACACTTTTTATTTTATGTTTCATTGATTCATATCATGACGAATAGCTATTGTTCAGAGCTATTCGTGATTCTTAAATATTTTTGTGCGAATACAGTTGCTTGATATTGGTACCTTTGATGTGGGGAATTGTTTAAGATAAACTCTTCATATCCTTATTATAGTATTAAATAATAAGGATGTGAACTGTATGTGAAACTAAGCATTTCCTGTTGAATTCGGAAATTGCTCTATTGGATTGGAAAATGGTAAAGCGTAGGAGGCCACGTTGAGTAGTTGGTCCAGCTATATTTAAGGAGGATATGGTAACCATTCCATCTTCCTATAGGCTAACATTACTTGCCTATTTTGGTACCCTCATGAAATCCGGACTATACACACACGGAAAAAAAAAGAGAATACCGGTGGAGTATAGAGGGTCCCATTGCTTATGAACCTGATCAGGGGGCAATGGTGTTATGTCTTTATTTATTTTGGTACCCTCATGAAATCCGGACTATACACACACGGAAAAAAAAAGAGAATACCGGTGGAGTATAGAGGGTCCCATTGCTTATGAACCTGATCAGGGGGCAATGGTGTTTTATGTTTCAGTTATATAAGTGTATCCAATCCATATCGCCAGAATGGCTATTATATACTGTGAATTGGCAGATGATTCATTTTTATGACATGCCAAATGATTTCAGTTATGATTTGAATTATATCACGGTTGTTGATTCAGTTTCTCTATAAACTGTTTTACGTTTCAGTTGATTTTATGCCCCACTTATCCTGGTTTTATATCAAAATTTTTATACGCTTGCTGAGCATTTCTTTCGCTCATACTTGCTGTTGTAAATTCTAACATTTCAGTAAGGTGGTTTGGCGAGACTTATCCGCTCAGTTCAGAAAGAGAAGAAGCATGATGCTATTTCGAAGATGACTTGGCTCAGGATGTCTGGATTTAGTGTAAGATCTATTTTATATAATTGAGTTCTAATATTTATTATTATTAATATTATTATGTGATGGTCTAGTTAGCCTGGCGTACTTCTTAACGAAGTTACACCAGTGGTTTAAGATTTGATCAAAGAGAATGTTGTGAAGAATGAATGCTTTTTATTTAATGGAATTTGGATTCTTGTTTCTAGCCCTATAACCTTAAAAGATCTTGGTATGTTTGGGGTCACAGATGTTATATTTCCAGTGTTGGTCAATCACAAGTGAATGATTATTATTATTCAGATGTTTTATTTTGAGGATTTTCGCGTGGCAACCAAATCTCCTGACCCCGGATTTGGGGGGTGTCACACAAACCCAAACCCAAACCCAAATATCCGGGTTCGGTAAGATCCAATCGGGTCGGTATGGATCGGGTATCCATCGGGTCGGTAAAAATTGTCATCCCTATCAACTTGTCACAAACTTAATCTTTGCAGTTATTTACCATTCAAATGAAAACTCAGTAATTATTAGTTTATTTATTACTATTATAGTATAATAATAATAATTTAAGATCGCAACTAATATATACACATAATTAGAAAATTGATTTTTTTTCGCTAAACAGAAATTTAAATCATCCTCAAAAATATCAAATATAAGCATATGATAATAACTAACCATTAGACCATATTTAATTTTAATATCCTAAGAAGGCAGGAGAATACATTTTATAAATAAGAAGGTTATTTCCTCTTTCGTGATTATGAAATTCCGATTTGAGTGACTGAATCACTAATTTAGAAATGAGAAGCAGTCATTTTTGAAAAATGCTATATTTGTCTTTCATTCAAAATTTCAAAACTTGTAATTGAATTAATGAATTCAATTTATTCTCTTTCAAATTAATATATTTCCTTTACTAACAGAGAGCAAATTTGCGCAATGATTAAGGACTTTTTCAAAATTTTGGAGGTCATTTTGACAATGTGGTTAAGAGACTTTTTGAAAATAGATGGCTAGTGATAATATTTACCGCGAAGATTTTAAACAAAAATCTCACTAGAAAATTTGACAACCAGATTGTTGGTTACGGGTGTTCATCCTATTGCACAAATCGCAAAAATCGTCCACAACACTTTATATCACACCGCATTGTAAAACGTGATTTTTCTTTTTTGTGATGTGATTATAATTTAAAATTTTAACAAATCGCAGGACGTGATGTGGGTCATGATTTTGAATTTTAATCTTGTAGGTCAAAACATATCGCATCAAAATATTTCATATATTTTTAATATTATATATATATATATTTAAATTCTCCGCTAATAGTTGAGTTTATTTAATTTTTCGTTCCTGCTACAAATGTAAAGGAGGTTTGCAATACTCCATAATTATGTTTTATAACTAATACTCCATAATTATGTTTTATAACTATCTGAAAATCTCGATGTCTGTCACTTTCCTTTAATGTTTAACAGGCAACACAACTATGAATCATAATGTGTACGGGTCGGTTCGGCTCGGTTTTTACCGAAAACCGTTACCAAACCGTACATATCGGTTCGATTCGGTTTTTAGCTATTAAACGTAACCGAATCGTTCGAAACGGTTTTTTTCGGTTCAGTTAACCGTTCGACGATTTTTGTTTATTTCGGTTTTTGTTATTTATTTTAACTATTTTATTTTTTATAACATTCACAAAAATTTTAAGAAAAGGAACATAATTTAGATACCCTGTTATTGAATAGGATGTTGGTATAATGGTATGTCATTGTATGCATCATGTTGCTTTTGACTAGTGGATTGGGTTAATAGAAAGTTAATGGACAAGCTTTTTTTGCATTCAATTAATTAACTGACTATAAATTTTATTCGATTAAGTTACCCATATACAAGCTTTTTGAGTGCTCACCTACAAATTGGTATCTGGTTCAATGCGAGCAGTAAACACCAATTAAGGTGTAAGATGGAGTGTAATATTATTTATAGGTAACTCCACAATACTTTGAGCAGACTGTAATACTGAATAAAGTCATATGAACAATAGATTAGGGTTGGGACTTGTCTGACTATGAAATCCTATATTTTATATATAAGTATTAAAGTATATAATATAAAATTAAAAATTATTAAAATAATATATTTTCGGTTCGGTTTTTCGGTTCGGTTATTGGGATAAAACCGTAACCGTTACCAAACCGTTCCGTCAGTTCGGTTACGGTTTTTTTCGGTTTTTGTCGGTTACGGTTTTTTTCGGTACGGTTTTTCGGTTTTTCGGCTCGGTTTCAATTTTTCGGTTTTATTTTGCTCACCCCTAATTATGATAATCTCCAATTTTTTGCCAGGTTAAAATTTTATCTAGTAATTCCAATAATTATAAACTTGAAATGTGAGTTTTTGGTGCCCAGGAAGCTAGCTATGACCATTTTTCTATTTTCACTTGCATAATTTTGTAATACGACTATTTGTATTTTAACCAAACATTGTACCTTATTTTTCTTATAGAATATTAAAAATTATATCAAAAATTGACATTTGTCAATGTTTTGTTTGATAAGCCTTTAAATTAATCATATAATTATGATTCAAAAATAAATATTTAAATTCCGCATAAGCACACCATTTTTTCCTTATGCTACTTGTGCGAATTTTTATTTTTTGTGGTGCAATTGCAATTTGTTATGCCCGAATCTCGGCATAGATCCTAAACAGGCTCAAACGACTATACAAGGGAACCACCTCTCTTAATGGGCTCAACGACCTCTCTTAATGGGCTCAACCACCTCTCTTAATGGGCTCAATTATCTACTAATGGGCTTAAATATGGAAGAAGGATCAACAAGGCGTGAGTCCCGATCAGGGATCGCCTCACCTTTATCTCATCATATTATTTGAAGACAATCTCTCGAAGACATGATCCCGCCCTAGGGGTCGCCTCACTATGACCTCCTGCTGCTACTCAAGGCGTCCTCTCACGCAAGGCCTCTAGGCATCTCACGCTAGGCCTCTAGGCGTCTCACGCTATCCCGGCCTCGAGGTCGCATCTACAGGGCCACCTCGCTACAGGGCCGCCTCGCTACAAGGCCGCCTCGCTACGGGGCCACCTCGCTACAGGGCCGTCTCGCTACAGGGTCACCTCTAGCAACAAGGCCACCTCGCTACAGGAGCACCTTGTCTATTCTCTCACGCTAGGCCTCTACGCCTCTCACGCTAGGCCTCTGCGCCTCTCATGCCGCTCAGCCTCGGGGTCGCATCTACCGGGGTCGCTACACGGGGATCGCTTCGTCAAGCTCCCGTCAAGGGATCGCTTCACACATAACCTCCACAGCGGGGTCACATCTACAAACTAAAACGAGATCACTATCTCTTCTTCTCTGTAAGGCTCATGGCCAGACCCCTCGAGGTCGCATGAGTAGCTGGACACTAGGGTTCGCTTCGCATGGCCTGATCCCTCGAGGTCGCATGCAAGGCCCTTGTTGCTTCTCTATTGGCCAACTCTATCCGTTCGAGACTCACTAGTACAAAAAGTATCATATGCGTCACTTTTTTTGCGTCTGTTATAAACGAGACAGACGTATAAAGCCCTTTTTGCGTCTGTTATAGACGAAATAGACGTATAAAGTATTTTTATACATCCGTTGGAACCTCAACAGACGTATATGCCATGATTATACATCTGTTTTTCCTAAACAGACGCGTATTCCTTTCTTTTACGTCTGTGCAATAATTATTTGTGACTCTCCTTTTACATCAGTCGCATAACAAAGAAAAATTAAAAAAATTAACTATATTATTACTAGTCAGTTACAACATAGATCTCCCCAATTTTACAGAAATTTCTTCTTCGTGCGAGCCCTAATCGGGCGACCTCTTCAATCCATCGGAAACTAAACTGAGCCCTAATTCACTACCTATACACCTAATTCAATTACTGAATCCATTATCTTAATACGATTAGAAGCAGCAGCTTTATTTATCTCAATTCGATTCTAGGTATTCTTCATCTCTATCTGTCTTTCTCTCCCTCTCTGTACACATACATGTATATGTATATAGTTTGTGTGTATGTTGTAATCTTCTTTCTTTTTTGTGTATATATATGCAATTGTTCTGATTTTGAGTACTTTGTGTTACAAATTGTGGATGTGCTACTTGTGTATTTAAATTTATGGAATTGACCTTTACCAAAAAAAAAAGGGACTTCTGGGAGGCATAAAAATTAATCCAGATGGACCTTAATGGTACTTGACGTCCTTTTGGATCAGAACTGCTATTCATGATAATCGGTGGTATATATCTTAGTATTTCATACATCAGTGTGGCTAGAAATACTTGTTCTATAGTTTTTATTAGAATTACATAAGAACGGGTGAGATCCTAATTTACTTATTAAGTACTCAATGAGGCTGCATGGTACTAAAAAGCTACTCATTAGATTATGGTAGGTGTAATACTCTTTACTGCATACTCTAATTTCAACTAGGCCCTTTCATTGCAAGAGCCATTCAGCGTCTCCTTGCAAATGATCTCCTTACTGCAGATTCTATTGAGAAGGCTGACGAAGATACCATCAAGAGCATGATATACCCTGTACTTTTCCCTCAAATAAGTGCATCCTTCAATGTGATGTTCCTGCTGTAATGTAACACTTGTAACTCTTTCGTAGGTGGGCTTCTATACAAGAAAGGTTCGCAACATGAAGAAAATTGCTAATATATGTCTTTTGAAGTACGATGGTGACATTCCTATAGTACACTCGAAGATTTGCTACAACTTCCAGGAATTGGTCCTAAAATGGCTCATTTGGTACAAGTTTGTTCAGTATATGTACATTATTTTACTAATTTGTTATTGTTCTCGAAAATTGCCAATTGTACAAGTTTGTTTTTTATGATTTATTGCAGGTTATGAATGTAGGGTGGAACAATGTTCAAGGGATATGTGTAGACACTCACGTGCACTGTATCTATAATAGACTTGGTTGGGTTTCACGTAAGGGCACAAATCAGGTTCATGAATTCTTACTGATGGTTTTAATAATATTTAGACTTAAAAGGTTATAGTTTCCATTCTTCACATTGAATTTCAGATTATGCCCCAAAATTGTTTCTTCCTATCACCATGAATCATTTTAAATGGAGAGATTCGGTTAAACTTTAGAATATTATTAACATTTTTTCTAAATACAAGTTTGTCTTATAAACCATTATTTGTCATCAGTAAACCTGCGTAGGATTTTTGTACTTGGTGACTTATATTTTACTTTATTTGTTAGAAAACTAAATCTCCTGAGGAGACCAGAAAGTCCCTGGAAAGATGGCTTCCGAAGGAAGAATGAGATCCTATCAATCCTTCCCTCTCACACTTTCTTGTCTTCATCGTATCCTGTTTAAAATTCTTAAATTTCTTACTTTTGATAATCAGATATTTGTGGTCATCTTTGTTGTACTCAAATTGCCAGGTCTTATCATATTCTTGTAAATCTTATTCAGTTCCTCTGTTTATTCAATTTTTTAAAAGTTTTACAATTTTTTTATTTTGCTAACTTGTGCCAAGAGAACACTTTTTTGATTCTGCCTTGTTTATTGATCCAAGCATAATCAGCTAAAGGCTTCTAAGCAGTATCAGATTGATCATCTCAACAGAGGTACTAACATATCGGCTTTTTTGTGTTACACACATTTTTATGTAATTCTCTACAAGTAGTTCTCTATTTTCAAGTGGTTGACAGGAGAAAAGAACAATTTTTGATTTGACATTGCAATTTTATCGATAAGTTATAATTTAGCATATATCAAAATTGGATGGGCATATGTGACTACAGGATTTATTAAATTCAGTTGGCTTATAACTGTACTCATCATGTCCTTATTTTCTTTATGTAGTACTCTATATTAATCACTACTACATCAAGTCTAATTGAGTAAAGTACTCCTCCCTGTCCTAAAGATAAACCTCTATGCAAATATAATGCACCTCTGAATTATGAAAACTTGAAAACGTATTTTTGATCTGAATTATGATGTTTTTGTCCTTCAGGGTTCACCTTTGCAAACTCGTTTACTTTCTCTAGTCTTGTATAATTGTGCGATTCCTGGGATCTTAGAATTTTATGGTCAGTCTTGTCTAGATCAGGATGATAGAACTTGACTGGTGCTTGAATCCTGGTTGTCAATCAAAATAGTACAACCTTGTATTGATTATAATAAAATTAATCTCAACCTCAAAAAAGCAATCAATTGAACGTTTGTTTAACAAAAAGGTCATAGAGAAAAAATATAGATACAACGCCTGATTTAGTGCCTGTAATCGGATGGTTCCTACAATTGTGATTTGTGACCAGCTTAGATTGTAGATTGTAGTCTGTTCTGAAATTTCTAATTCGGATCATCTTTGTTACTACTAATCATTCAGACTTTTTCCATCCAACTTGTGTCCCTTTTCACCCTGCTTGTTCTCTTTTGTGCTATTACATAGATCAATCCGCACATAATGCAATATGGAAAAGTAGACTCCACTACAAACTCATAATTATGATCGTTAATGTGTTTGCAGGTATCATATTCCTCAATCATGGCTCAAACCTACTGATTGGCATGGCTTACTACCGCATTATTGATCTTGATGTCTACATCGGTTTGTTACTGATCCGAGTTGGATTTTGGATCTAGACTAGTGTTGTTCTATTTCACCACTTTAGAAATTGTAATGTAACACATGATGTGACTTGATTTTAACTTCAATGATAATTATTATTATTATTAAGAATTTTTGGATGTTAAAATTATTATGAAGCATTTTATTGTCAATTTGCATTTTTACTTTATGCATGAGCTCTAGCCTTTAGTGTTTATTATGTATAAACAGGTGGCAGGAAAAAAAATTGCTGAATTAAAAAAAAAAAACAATATGCGTCTGTTTTCTTGAAGACAGACACATTAAATATACCATATACGTCTATTAATCCTAAGCAGTCGCAAAAAAATTGTGTTTATGCGTCTGTTCTAAATCGATATGCGTCTGTTCCAGAAAGATGCAAATAATCTTATGCGTCTACTAACCCTAAGCAGCGTCTGTTCTCTAACTTTATACGTCTGTTGAGAACAGATGCAAATACCTATATATGTCTGTTGTAAAACAGACGCAAATACTTTATATTTTATGTGACTCCTCCATACGCGTCTGTTGAAAACAGACGCAAATGACCTTTTTAACAGACGCATATGGCAGTTTTTGTACTAGTGACTATGGGCTTCCACAGCTGGGCCATGGATCATGGATGGGGTTGATGACTCATTGCCACGTCAGCCCTAAACGAGTGGGCTTGGACTATGGCTTATCTCTTAAAACCCTAGCCCGCCTAGGTAACTTCTTCTCCAAGAACTACGTATGGCTTGATCCCTATAAATAGGGTACGTAGGCACCTTGTTTGGATACGCCTCAGCTCACCCCTGACTATCTATCAACAAGATCAGCCACAAACAAACACCAATCTCCTCCCGTGTTCTTCGTGTTCTTAGCAAAATATCCGTATTTTGCTCCGTGATTCCAGCAACCTCCAATTTCGTGTTGTAACGAAATTCTCCCTACAACACAATTCGAGAAATTAAGTAAACCCCATATATAATTTGGACGAAAAATTGCATCGTCCAAACCGTGAACTCCTATTGCTGGTTTACCAAGTTATGTTCCTTTTCTTTAGACAAATTTATTCTGTTACTTACTTATATTTTAAATTCTTGTTAACATCGTATCTGCATGTAAAGCAAGTGGTTAAAGAGTTGAGTACGTCAAAGAGAGAAGCCAACAATCACTCCGGAAGCAGAGGTTACAAACTACAATAGTTATAAAATTATTTGGTAGTGCTATGTAGTAATTCGTCACAGCATGATTGTGTATGAATCTATTGAGTATCACCTATGAAATTATGTAGAAAGTGCCACCAATCTTTAAACCTTATTTGTGAATTGACTTTTTCTTTTTCTTTGCCATTATTTCCTAAAGTTTTTCCCATTAAAAAAAGGGCTAAAATGAATGGATTAAATTAAACAAATACTTTGCTATTCAAAATTTATCCTTTGGTAATTAGCAAAAAAATAATAATTATCCTTTGGTAATTTTCACGATCTAATAACTAGGAAATATATTAGATTATGTTTTGTTTTGTTTTATTTTTAACATACCACCTTTTTATATTAACATTACATAATTTATGGAAAATTAAGTGTGCACCGGCCCATGCATTAATAGAAAAAAGGAACAAAAGAAAACATAATATGTACAAGTCATTTTGATAAATAATGTTAGGGATTTCAAAATAGATCCCAAAATATTCTCGAGTAATACATGATATATTTTTATTGATAATGTACATACTAATGCATGCAAGTTCCAATCTATTTATGAGAAAAACAGATTCCTTCAAAAAAAAAATTAGAATTTAGAAAAAGTACATCAATAGAATGTGGATAAGATTTTCCCTAGCACATAGGAGTATTTCACAGATGCAATCATGTTATCCAGTTATATTCATAAATCATGATCAAGTAACAATGATATATCTTGACAAGAAAACAATGTTATATATAATGAAACTGGTTTACAATAGAGATTTGTTGTAACAAAATGTCTACTGATTTGTTGTCCTTGAAGAGCGGTGAGTAACTTGCGGATTAGTTGCAGTTTGGTTGAGCCGTTAAGACTTGACATCGATCCGATGTAATTATTTTGTTTGATTTTTTTTTTTTTTAATATAGGAAAACAGGTCAGTGTAATCCAAGGTCAAAAGGTTAAATCGAAATCAAAGTCCCTTGATTTCTTTTTGTACTTTGGTAGCAGTACTAAGTTGATTCCAGTGAATTAAGTCGTCGTCGTCGTCATCGTGAATCACGATTTATACAAAGTACTCCCTCCGTTTCAATTTGTGTGTCCTGTTTTGACTTTGGACACTGTTTATTATAAATGATTGACTACTAATTTATCCATAATCTATAAGACCAAATATAGTCATGAGTGATCTTGTTGGATTCGTATTTATGAGTACTTTAATACAATGAAGTTTTTATATTTAATACTAATACGAAATTGAAGATATTAATGATTAAAAGTGTGTGTTGGCAAACGTGTCCAGAAGAAACAAGACACACAAATTGAAACGGAGGGAGTAGTAACATTAACGGGGAAAGTGACGGGACACACACTTCCAATGTAAATTGCATTGATGTGAAAAATCAACCGTAAAATGCTATTCATAAGTTTTCTCAGCCTACATTGCTTTTGTATTACGTGTTTTGTGAAGTGAACTAGTAGGATCTTTCTTCTACACTAGAGCTGCTGCTGTGTTTCAATATCGCATATTCTGAAAATTTGCATCTACCATTATACTTTGGTGCGGTTTAATTCATGAGATTTGACCCCGTAAATGGGAAAGTGAACGAGATATTCATACTTTTTTTTTAATCAAATTTCATTCCGATTCAAATTAACCAGATTAAATTTTTTAATATATAATGAGGTTGGCGCCTTAACATATAAGAAGAAATGAAATTCACATTAAAAAAAAAAGAGAAATGCTACATGCACAAGAATGACGTGGTCGTGCCAGCTGTATTCATCATCAATGAGTTTGTCTGCCACTATACTTGTATACCTAACTATGGTTAAATCAATCTGTTTTATCAACGTATTATTTATTTTTATGTTTTATCATCAATATAAAATTTTATAAAAATATTTTTTTCTAGTCCGATATTATTTACTTTTTTATGTTCTATATACTTATTTTTTCGATATACTTATTTTGTTTATTTTTTGTAATTTGTTGGGTGAATTTATATTTATGTAAAAACTAATTACTACAAGTGATGAATGATCTCAAATCAAGGATATATTTAGAGTCATAAAAAAATTAATTTTTTATTTTTAGTTAAATTATTCCATACATAAAAATTGTCTTAAATAATGCAATTCATTATTTAAACTATACTTTAAAATGAGATTAACATTATAACATAGAAAAGGTGAATTATAATTTTCTTCTTAAAATATCTTGAGAATCATAAACACGAAATTATGTCAAATTAGCTCAATAAAAATATCTCATAAATTTTTAACTTAAAATACATATTGCCAACTTAAATAAAAAAAGTTGCATACAATAAGAGCGCACTAGTGCCAAACTAGCTCAAACAAAAAAATTATCATAAATTTTCTACTTAAAATTCACCATTCTTTTCCTCCATGAATTGCATTATTTTAGACAATAAAATTTTTATGTATAAAATAATTTAATTAAAATATTAAAAAAAATTGATGATGACTCTAAATATATCCTTGATTTGAGATTATTCATCACTTGTAATAATTATGTTGTGGAATAAAAACTAGGTTATGATTATGACGGCTAGGGTTTGTGAGCTTCAAGCTTTAATGGCTGCTTCTGCGTTCGAGACTAAACGGTCCTCACAGAATGCCTACGTATCTCTGTATTAGAGAATCAAGCCAAGAAAACGTAGTTCTGAGAATGAGGGGTCAGACCCTTTATATAGGCTGAGAAGCCTAGGAATTATGGTAGGAGTAGGTGACTTGGTGGGCAAGCCACCGCCTTGAGGAAGGTTCTAGACCCCTTCCTTGTAGGAGTCAGTTTCCATGTTGGAATATGTATCTTGGAGGCTAAGTCAGGCAAGAGTAATATCCTTGTTTGACTCTTATTTGCTGAGCTGTTTATTACCCCTAATATTAATTACGAAATTAATATTATAGTTAGGGTTTGGGCCCATCTGGTGGGCCCCACGTTTGGACCATTCTAGGACTAATAAATGCCACATTAAATGTGTCTTTAGGGCTTACTTTCAGCCCATATCATTTGCCCCCCAACTTCTAGGAAAACTGATCAGGTTTTCCTTGAAGTTATAACGGCCTTATTCGAGACTTGGGTCGGGGTTTATTGCTCTTACGTGAGTATTTTCAACAATATCATCTTAATGTAAAGCGTGGAGCGACCGACGCATTTACGACGATGTTGAACGACACTAATCAGTGTTAAACGGCACTACACAGCGCTAATCAGCCTTAAACAATGTTTAAACAGTGTTAAACAATGTTAAGTGGCATAAAATGGCACTAACGGCACTAATCGGTGCTAAACAGTGCTAACCGGCACTAATCTGTGCTAACATGCACTAAACAGTGCTTAAACAGCACTAAACGGTGCTAATCGGCACTAATCTGTGCTAATAGGCACTAAACAGTGCTTAAACAGCACTAAACGGTGCTAATCTCGACCTCTTTTTATCATTAACAATCATCCGAGATTCGCTGAAAAAGTCGAGATTTAGGTTTAAAAAGTTCACTGAAAAAGTAGGGATCCAGGACCAAGAACTGAACCTGGACCGGGGGGATCCAGGTTCAGAAGCTGGTCGGCTGGACCCCCTGAAAATGACCTGGTCGGCCGGAAGCTGGTCGGCCGGGACCTGGTCGGCCAGAAGCTGGTCGGCTGGGACCTGGTTGGCCAGAAGCTGGTCGGCTGGCCCTCCTCCAGGGGAGCTGGTCGGCCGGGACCTGGTCCTCCGGGACCTGGTTGGCTGAAATTCCTCTTCTAGGGCTAACTAGTCAGTAGTTGGCCTAAAAAACTTGAACTTAGACTCCTTCTTGATTTTAATAGAGAGTGTGGATCCAGGATCAGAAACCATCCATGGTCCTAAGGATCCAGAATCTTGATCTTGATTACGAATCGTCAGTTTGGTCGTTTGTGACTTCATGGCTAACTTTGGCCTTCATGACTCATCTTGGCCTTCTTGGCTAACCTTGGCCTCTCTTTAACATTGATAATCATCTGATATTCGCTGAAAAAGTCGAGAACCATGTCCGAAATCATTTGCTGAAAAAGTTGGGATCCAGGACCAAGAACTGAACCTGGACCGGGGGGATCCAGGTTCAGAAGCTGGTCGGCTGAACCCCCTCAAAACAACCTGGTCGGCCGGGACCTGGTCTTCCGGGGCCTGGTCGGCTGATCCTCCTTAAAAAGAGCTGATCGGCCGGGACCTGGTCTTCCGGGACCTGGTCGGCTGATCCTCCTTAAAAAGAGCTGATCGGCCGGGACCTGGTCTTCCGGGACCTGGTCGGCTGATCCTCCTTAAAAAGAGCTGATCGGCCGGGACCTGGTCTTCCGGGACCTGGTCGGCTGAGACCCCTAGTGCGTCGCGGTCGATTGCTTCTTGGCTAGCTGGTTGACCCGGACGTGAAAATTATTCGTGATCTTGCGGATCAAGAACCTTGATCTGAATCTCAAGTCACTATTTTGGTCATTCATGACTTTGTTATCTTAAGGATCAAGAAACTTGACCTTGATCTTAAACTTTTATCATGGATCTAGGATCTAAAACTGTCCGTGATCCTAAGGATCAAGAATCTTGATCTTGATCACGAGTCGTCAGTTTGGTCATTCGTGACTTCATGGCTAACCTTGGCCTTAATGGCTAATCTTGGCCTTCATGGCTAACCTTGGCCTCCCTTTAGCATTGGCAATAATCCGAGATTTGCCGAAAAAGTCGAGATTTAGGTTTGAAAACTATTCAAAGTTCACTGAAAAAGTTGGGATCCAGGACCAAGTACTGAACCTAGACCGGTCGGATCCAGGTTCAGGAGCTGGTCGGCTGGACCTCCTTAAAAGGAGCTGGTCGGCCAAGACCTGGTCGGCCGGGGTCTCCAAGACTATAGAAAACTCAGAGATCTTCGCGTGGACAGTAAGATCGTCCAAATCTGATACCCGGAGCTAAAGATATGGCCCAAACAACGTCAACAGTCCGTGTAGGACTGAAAATCAGTCTTGGTCGGCTGGACCCCCTTAAAAGGAGCTGGTCGGCCAAGACCTGGTCGGCCGGGGTCTCCAAGACTATAGAAAACTCAGAGATCTTCGCGTGGACAGTAAGATCGTCCAAATCTGATACCCGGAGCTCAAGATATGGCCCAAACAGTGTCAACAGTCCGTGTAGGACTGAAAATCAGTCTTGGTCGGCTGACGCCCTCCTCGGAGCTTGGTCTTGAACCTTGAGTTCATTCATGGTTGTTGGTTATCATCAACCCTTGACTCTCATCCTTGTGATGAAGTTCTTTAGTTCTTACCTCATCTTTGTTTCTCATGGAGGAGGTCTTCCTTCTCGGTTGATCATTCAGGTAGTTCACTTGCTCCTTAGCACTTGACTTTAGGCCTGGTATGCCTTTGTTGGTTTTCAACCCTTTAGCTTGATTCTAGGTTTCCAACCTTATTTTCTTATGCTCATATAACCTTTCTTAGGTCTCAACTTGATTGACAACTCTTGGTTCGAGTCCTTAAACTCAAACGACAAGCTCGATTGGAGGCAGACAGCCTTGTTGGCCATCGAGGCTTAATTAATGTTGTGTTGAGATTTGAAGTTCAAGGATTCAATCCTTAATCTTGGAATGTGTTCATCATCCCAGATTTCCAACCTGTAGAATCCTCGTCCTGGTGTCTTCCTGACTCGATACGACCCTTCCCAATTGGGGGATAGTCTTCCCTTCTGGCCAACTCTGGAGGCCTCTATCTTCCTCAGAGTCAAGTTGTCTTGTCGAAAGAACTTCTCCTTAACCCTTTGGTCGCAGTGGAAAGATGCTTTCTTCTGACGCTCTGCATTTCTAGCATTCGCTTCATCCCTAACCTCGTCAATCAGATCGAGGGCGAGCCTCACGCCTTTTTCATTGGTCTCGTGATCATATGCTTCCACTCTTGGCGATGCATGTGTAATCTCTAGGGGGCACAACTGCCTTGGCTCCATAAGCCAGCAAAAACGGGGTTGCTTCAGTTATCACTTCGTAGGTGGTGTGGTATACCCAAAGTATAGGCAGCAACTCATCCACCTAAGTGTTTCTTGATCGTCCGACCCTCTTCTTCAGTCCATCAAGGATAATTCAATTTGCTACCTCAGCTTGTCCATTAGCCTCAGGGTGAGCTACTGAAGAAAAGCGAAGTTCAATAACATTCTCCTTGCAGTACTTCTTAAACTCTTCATTGTTGAATTTTGTCCCATTATCCGTCACAAGGATTCGGGGGATTCCCTATCTGCAGATGATGCTCTCCCAAAAGAACTGGGAAATTTGTTTGGTGGTTATCTTGGCTAAGGGCTTAGCCTCAATCCACTTAGTGAAGTAGTCGATGGCCACTATCATAAACTTCCTTTGTGCCGAAGCCATAGGGAAAGGACCTAGTATGTCCATTCCCCACATTGCAAACGAGATGGGAGAATTGATCGAAGTTAACATCTCAGGCGGCTGCCTTACAATTGGAGCGTGCTTTTGACATCTGTCACACTTCTTGACATAATTCTGCGCATCGGCCAACATCTCTGGCCAATAGAATCCCAGTCGTGTGATCTTGTGAGCTAGGGCTCTGCCCCCCAAGTGTTGCCCACATATCCCTTCATGAACTTCCTCCAAGGCTTCTCTTGCCCCTTGGGGCCTCAAGCACTTCAGGTACGGGACGACAAACGATCTTTTGTAGAGGATGCCTTCAATCAAGGCGTATCTCAATGCCCTCACTGACAGCTTTCGTGCCTCCAAGGCATTGTCAGGGAGCCAGCCTGTCTCGAGGTGAGCTTTGATAGGGTCAATCCAGCAACCTCCCATATCAATCGGTGCTATCAACTTAGAATTGATGGTCGGGGCCTTCAAGACTTGGAAGTAAACACTCCCTGCATAGTTCTCAATTTCAGAAGAAGCAAATTTAGACAAGGCATCGGCCTTAGCGTTCTCCTCTCTCGGAATGTGTTCCACATAGCATTCCTCAAACTGAGTCATAACAGCTTTCACGACTCTCAGGTATTTTGCCATAGTCTCATCATTGGCTTCAAACTCGCCATTCACTTGCGAGACCACCAGTCTTGAATCTCCACACACTTTGAGGTTCTTGACCCTCATGACTCTAGCTAAGCGGACAAGGCATCGGCCTTAGCGTTCTCCTCTCTCGGAATGTGTTCCACATAGCATTCCTCAAACTGAGTCATAACAGCTTTCACGACTCTCAGGTATTTTGCCATAGTCTCATCATTGGCTTCAAACTCGCCATTCACTTGCGAGACCACCAGTCTTGAATCTCCACACACTTTGAGGTTCTTGACCCTCATGACTCTAGCTAAGCCCAATCCAGCTATCAATGCCTCATACTCAGCTTCATTGTTGGTAGTAGGAAAATCCAACTTCAAAGCATACTCAACTGTGAACCCATCGGGGCTTTGCAGAACTAAACCTGCATGGCTTGATTTTATTTTTGATGCTCCATCAAAATAGAGCACCCAATATTCCTTCTGACCAGTTACAAGTTCCTCATCTTTATCTCCACTCTCAGTGGTAGTTACTATCTCCTGCCCCCCGACTTCTTGGTTGTTAATGGTGCATTCAACCACGAAGTCAGCCAATGCCTGAGCCTTGACGGCTGTCCGAGGCTTATACTTGATATCAAACTCTCCAAGTTATATGGCCCACTTGATTAGCTTTCCACTGGCCTTAGGGCTATGCAATATGTTCCTCAGTTGCTGGTCCGTCCGGACTTCAATTTTGTGAGCCTGGAAGTACGATCGTAGCTTCCTCGAGGCCGTTATTAATGCCAAGGCAAACTTCTCGATGGTAGAGTAATTTAACTCAGCCCCATGCAACACCTTGCTTACGTAGTAGATGGGTTTCTGAACCTTGCTTTCTTCTCGAACGAGAACGGTACTCAGTGCTTGCTCAGATACTGCCAAGTATAGGTAGAGAGTCTCTCCGGGACTAGTTTAGCCAACAACGGGGCTTCGGCCATGTACTTCTTCAATTGTTCAAAGACCTCCTGGCTCTAAGGTGTCCACTCAAAATTTTTCACTTTTTTCAATGCTTGAAAGAACGGCAAACATTTATCACCAGATTTGGAGATGAATCTCCCCAACTTCTTGTTTAATGGCCTCTTGCCTTTCTAGAGCATTCCAACTTCTTGTTTAATGGCCTCTTGCCTTTCTGGAGCGAAATTCCTCTTCTTCTGCTTTAATGTCGTTCATTTAGGATCGACATTCAACTTGTGAGTTATGAGCTGGGGATCAATCCCTGGCATATCAATTGTTGTCCAAGCAAACACATCACTATCCTCTTGTAAGAATGCTGTCAACTTGCCCTTCAAGGGGTTCCTTCAATTGGCTTTCGGGCTATGCAATATGTTTCTTCAACGGGTGGTCCATCAGGACTTCAACGTTTGTCTTGGTTCCATCATTTTTTTTTTGTTTTTCTTGATTCTAGGTCAAGGATTCAAGGTTGATTCCTCGATTTAGATTTCCAATTAAACAATCATGTGGGCTTCTCGCCTTTTAAACTCTTTAAAACGAGAGTTTGCTTGAACTTCTTGATCATTGTTTAAGGTTCTCTATTGGTCTTCTACCTTAGATTCTCCATCCAAGTCATTTTTGAAAACATTAAAAAGTGGCTAGTCTTTAGCCTCCACAGCCTTGCATGGCTTTGATTGCCAGATGTCTTTTATCCCGGATCCTTCAAGGAATTGAAACACTTATTTGGTTGTGCTGTAACCTAACTCTCGACCCTTTAGAGTTTTATTTATGCGTTTGTTTGCTTCCATTTGTATATTCTTTTATTTTCGGTACTTGGTCATCTTTGACTTACACACATCAGGTGCTTGGTACATAAATAGAATCATAGAACGAAAAGCAAACTTGCATTAATAACATAAATGGGTTCAACCTTTATATAGAGTACTACTGTCCTACTCAGAGCGACATGCTCTGCATGGTTTCATCGAACCTTATTTCTACTTCTACTAGATAAATATGAAGCTAAGTCCAACTTTGCAAGACTAGGCCTGCATGGCTTGATTTTGTTTTTATTGCTCCATCAAAATAGAGCACCTACTACTCCTTCTAGTCTCCTCATTCTTCTTCTGAAGTTCACTTTCTTCTTGGGGTACTATCTCTTGCCCCCGACTTCTTGGTTGCCAATGTTACATTCAACCACGAAGTCAGTTGATGCCTTAGCCTTGATGGCTGTTCGAGGCTTATGTGTGATGTCCTCTTCTGGACTTTCTTTGTGTTCCTTATCACTGCGGATGTCCATGTCTTCAATCGGAAGGACCTGCCCTCCGACTCCGTCAGGCCTTAACGCGGCTACATAACAGCTTCGTGCCATCTTTTGATTGCCTTTATGTTCTCCAACACCATTCTGGGTTGGGAACTTGATCTTCATATGATAAGTTGAGGCAACAGCTTTGAATGCATGAAGTCCAGCCCTTCCGAGGATAACGTTGTACGTTGAAACCGCCTTGATTACCAGGAAGTTCAACATCTGAGTGGCCTTCTTGGGCTCCTGTCCAATAGTCATAGGCAATTGAATAGTCCCTTCAACTTTAGATCCTACGCCATTAAAATCCATATATAGGCATGTTATGTGGGGTCAACTGAGAATCATTGTAACCCATCTTCACAAATGCATCATGAAATAGAACGTCAACGGAAGCTCCACTATCTATCAAGACTCGCTTCACTTCTGAGTTTCCAATTACAGGAGTTATGACCAACGGGTCGTCATGGGGGAACTTCACCCCTTCAAGATCAGAATCATCAAAACCAAGTGTGATTTCAGTCCTAGCCCGCTTCGGGGCCTCTCCCACGATGTGTATCACTTCTCTGGCGTACGCCTTTCGAGAGTTTCGAGTTGTACCGGCCGCTGTCGGGCCTCCCCAGATCATATTGATAACTGGCCCTCGGGGCTGTGTGTTACGATCACGATCGTCATCCCTTCTGTTATAATCTCTAATTCGATTAACACGATCTTCACCCTTAGTGAAGTTGCTCAATTTCCCTCTACGGATCAAGAACTCGATCTCATCTTCGAGTTGCTTGCAATCATCTGTATCATCCCATCGAAAATCTTTGTCTTTCTCAATATCTAACAAGATCTGACTCCTAGGAGCATTCAATCTTGCATAGTCGTTGAATCTTGGTCCCAAACTCTTCTTCGGTTCTTCTTAGGGGCAGAGTCGGAGTCCTCGCTAGTTCGGGGATACTTGTCCCTAGCATCATACTCCAGGTCATCATACTCCTGGTCTTGCTTTCGCTTCTTGAAGTCGTTGTTACCTCCTCCCTCACTTACTGTGGCTTCTTTCTTCATGCTATCTTCAGCTTTAATGTACTTGTCAGCCCTTCGTTGGAGCTCAGCCATGTTTTCAGGAGGATGCTTCGCCAATGACCTTTTAAAGAATAGATCAGTGGTTCCGTGTTCCAGGGCTACCATGGCCACCTTATTCTCCAGATCAGTGATGTTCAAAGTCTCCTTGGTGAACCTCTTAAGGTAGTCTCTCAGATTTTCGTTCTTCCCTTGTACCACATACATAAGGGATGCAGAACTTTTCTCATGAACTCTCCCGCTAATGAATTGGCTGACAAAAGCGGCGCTCAACTCCTTAAAAGAGCCAATCGAATTCGTAGGTAGGCGGCTATACCATCTTTGAGCCATGCCCGACAGGGTTTGAGGGAACGCCCTACACTTCAAGGCGTCGCTTGCAGGCTGCAACAGCAGTGCATTTGAGAACGTCCTAACATGGTTTGCGGGATCACCCGTTCCATCATAAGCCTTAATTGTCGGCATCTTGAACTTCTTTGAGATACGAGCATTCATCACCTCCTCAGTAAACGGGGGTGTGGGATCATCAGGATCCCCAAGTGGCATCAGATCCTTGGGGTTGCTCTTGGGGGCTTCCACCCTTGTTGTTTTTCCAGTTGGGGCATCAGCCCTTCTTTGCCTTCTTGAAGGCCTCTCCAAATCTATAAAGGGAATCGGTCCTGATGTTGGAGGAGGTTGAGTCTGATTTGACCTAGCTTGTTCTCTTGCCATATCTTCCTTTAATCTTAAAATCTCGGCTTCATAAGCCTTGATTCTTTCCGCAGTTGTAGACGGGGGTCCATCATAGACAGTTTGATGACTCCTCCGGGGTTCTCTGCTAGCACGTCGCCTTCTTGGGGCTTCATCACGATCAACATCAGTTGATGAATCGTCAGTATAGGGGCCAGAGTAATCAAGATACACTCGATCTCGGATCTGCAAGGCATGACCACTGGGTCCAGGAGGGTAGTTAGGCAGGCCATACATCGGGTTAGTACTCACGGGGAGATCCGTAGTATGGATCTGTACCCCTGGTGGTGGGTAACTGGGATCAACTAGAGGAGAGACCAGCGTCTGGAGGGAGCTGGTTACTTGACCTGGGTGAACGACCATAGGTAACGTTCTCTCGACATGGGGATTCGTCCCTGGAGGTTGAGAAACCTGAGTTTGAGTGATCGCCCCTGTGGTTGGGGGTACTTGTTCAGTGACAGGCGGAGCAGAGCTTAGAGGTAGAGCCTCGGTAGCGATTGGCTCGGTAGTGCTTGGTGCTGTTCTTCGTGTTTGAACCATGGTTGATGTCTTTTTCCCACAGACGGCGCCAAATGTTGTGGAATAAAAACTAGGTTATGATTATGACGGCTAGGGTTTGTGAGCTTCAAGCTTTAATGGCTGCTTCTGTGTTCGAGACTGATCGGTCCTCACAGAGTGCCTACGTATCTCGTATTGAGAATCAAGCCAAGAAAACGTAGTTCTGAGAATGAGGGGTCAGACCCTTTATATAGGCTGAGAAGCCTATGAATTATGGTAGGAGTAGGTGACTTGGTGGGCAAGCCACCGCCTTGAGGAAGGTTCTAGACCCCTTCCTTGTAGGAGTCAGTTTCCATGTTGGAATATGTATCTTGGAGGCTAAGTCAGGCAAGAGTAATATCCTTGTTTGACTCTTATTTGCTGAGCTGTTTATTACCCCTAATATTAATTACGAAATTAATATTATAGTTAGGGTTTGGGCCCATCTGGTGGGCCCCACGTTTGGACCATTCTAGGACTAATAAATGCCACATTAAATGTGTCTTTAGGGCTTACTTTCAGCCCATATCAAATTAGTTTTTACATAAATATAAATACTTAAAACAAATTACAAAAAATATATAAAATAAGTAATGATAGAACATAAAAAAGTAAATAATATAGGACTAGAAAAAAAATATTTTAATAAAATTTTATATTGATGATAGAACATAAAAATAAATAATACATAATAGGATAAAAAGTTGATAAAACAGATTGATCTAATCGTAGTTAGGTATACATGTATAGTGGCAGACAAGCTCATTGATGATTTTATGTAGTTAGGTATACATGTATACATGTATTCATTGATGATGAATACAGCAGGCACTACCACGTCATTCTGTAAAAAAATTCTGTGACCGTTTCTGTGCATGTAGCATTTCTCAAAAAATAATTAAGAAGAGTAAGCAAATTCCAAATATTTTCTGGTAGGAGAAGCAGCTGCCAGCCACTGGAGTAATTTTCGAATCTCCTGGCTACAGCCTACAAGGGATGTGAGGGTATTTCATGAACTCACTCGCAACGGGTATATGTTTCTCTACCCCTAGCTGTTTAAGTTTTAGCTTAAATAGTTTTCGGGGTACAAATACAACAGAGTGTATTCTCTTGAAACAATGGTGATTCAAGGGAGCCAGCCAAGAATACAACATTCTACAAACACTCTACCCAGTGTGTCTGCTTATTAACTACAGTAACTGCTTATTAACTAATGTTGTGTTTGGTTGGGGTGAATGAATTTTGTTCTTCCATATTTTATTTCCAAATGTTCCCTCATACCTCCATTGTTACCCTTTATTTTCATTCTTTTCATTCCATTCTCCCTAACCAAACACAACATAAGTGACAATCTGTTCCTTCCACAATCGATGCGGGATAGCTCCCAACACAGTGGACAGAAAGTAAATTATTCAAAATGCAAACATTCTCCTTTTCTGCAAAACATGTAAACTGCAACAGTCTTTTATGTGTAAATCATATGAATTCAACAATCCTTCTTCATTAAGAATTGGTCTAAATTATATTGTACTAAAAGCAATTTTTTCTTACTTGGCTGCCTGGCTATTACTGTCCTAAAAGTCAAGATTGGTGAAATATTGATGTACGATTTCTGGAGATTTAACTATTTTTCAGGGTTAAAAGAAGTACAATGCCTCACATCATATCATGAAAGAATATTATTTACGCATTGCATAATTTCCAAACTTTCAATGTGCCCTAAAACATCCCATAGTCCATGTATTACTACATCATGTATACATGATCGGTGATCCCATTGGAGTTTGGATATTGGCTATAGGTATAGATATATTGGATTTGTATAACAAATGAAAACTGAAACAAGATAAGAATGAAAATTATTTGAATTCAACTTTTTTTTTTTTTTTTTTTTTTTTTTTTTTTGACGAAATGCAGGAGGATATACTCATAAATCAAATCAATACAACATAAAACAGTGGGACAAACCTCCGACTGTCGATACGACGAGGTTGAAAAACAAATAAATTGTTTTCTCATCGTTTAACAAATTGAACTTAAAAGTTCTTGAATCTAAAAATGAATTCAAAGACATCCGAAATGATCCAAACTGTGTCAACATCCCTGATAGCAGCGTTATTACAATTGACCACGTCACGTAAGATCCGTTGATACCCCAGTGTTCAGAAGCCCCAGTTGGAATTCCACTCCAGCTATCTACATGCCGGATACCAGCTATAGACATGCCGAAAATAGGAACCTCCCAAGGATGGGTAATACCCCAGCTATCTACATGCCGGTTAACAGCTATAGACATGCCGAAAGTAAAAAACCCCAATAGATGATGAACAATCTTTGGTTGTGAGTGGTGAGCTTTTGCAATAATCATCAGCTTCCCAGCATCGATGCGAACTTTCCAGATCCCCCAAAACATCATCAAAATCATTCTTAGCAGATCTGATCTGTTATAGAACATAACACAAACCAAACAAATCAAACAAACTCTCACAAGGAGAGACAAACAAACTCTCACAAGGAGAGACATATAAACCCAATTAATGGGTAACCAAGCCAAAAACTCACAATCCTCTCAGAAAGATGATGATTATTGAAAGATATAAAAAACTGAACAAGAAAAGGGGCCTCCGGTCGGTGGATAAACCACCGCCGGAGGAGAAGGCCTGAAGAAGACGAAGAAGAAGAACAAGGAAAGGTTGAGAGCAAAGTTTTGCTTTCGGTGCAAAGTTTTTAACTTTTTAATTCAACTTTTTTCTAATTGAAGTTTAACATGCTAAACTTCTATTTTTTGTTTATTGGCACTATGAACTGAAGAAATGAGAAAGTTGACAGTGCGCCAGTTTGCGTACTTGTGCTGAGAAGAGAAAATTTTAATTTATTGTGATTAATTTATAGTTTGTAATACATATTTTATGAGTAGTAAATATAACAAATTAAAAAATTAAATTTTTGTAACGTAAAAATTCTCTGACATAAATAAATATATGTGTTAGCATTTTTTCTTAAACTCATTATGCAAACCATTCCAAGATCATAGATTCGATCTCACTCGAAGCACGGAAGTAAATTAATTACCATGCTTAGTGGGTACGAATGTACTTTCCAATATCATAGATTCGATCCCATTGAAAGCATATAAGTAAATTGATCACCATGTTAGTGGATACGAATGTGTTAGCAATTCACGGATAGAAAGAAATAGTGGATACGAATGTACTAGCAATCTACGGATAAGAAAAAGGAAAAAATTTGTCTATACAAAATGAAATTGCAAAATCAAGTTAGTTTTTGTAAAAAAAAACATTTTACAAGTTCTAGTAATAGTTTATAGATACACGTGGACAAGAAATTACATGTCATATGAAAATATTTGTTATCTTCTGTACTTCTATTTCAAAGATATTATTTATGCATAAAATTTGGGTAATTAGAATCACCGTACGAAGAGGCGATGAATTCCAAGCAAGATGTACCAACATTTTATTTCGGTAATAAGGTGTGGAAAATAAGAAAAGTAACAGTTTATTTTCATCTCTAATGTGAAACGTGCGTACATTATACTCCCTCCGTCCCAATTTACATGTCCCTTTTCTAAAAAGCACACATATTAAGATAAAGTTAGTTGAATAATTTTTTCCAACTAATACCCTTATTTAATACATTGAAAAATGAGAATAGTGTTAAGTTTTAAAAAGTAAAAATTTTGATACAATAAATGTAGGGATAGTTTTGTAAAACTACACTTAAATTTGCATTGAAAGGAGAAAAGGGACATGTAATTTGGGACAAATTTGTTTTAGAAAAGGGACATGTATTTTGGGACGGAGGGAGTATTTGTTTAATGGGTTTGTCTATGTCTAAGGTCACATGCTAAGAATTCGTGATTGATGAGTTGTCAAATTTTGATTGGTGGATATTTATGTGAATACAGGGGGTTCATCATTATTAATGAAATATCCACCAATCAAAATTTGACAACTAGGTTAGCACGGATTCTTAGCATATGCCCTTGGGCACACACTAGAAAATTCGTTGTTTAATTTTGGTAGGAAACCGGTTTTTATTCGACTTAATTAATTGTTTAATTTCCACAACATGCAACCAAAACCGATAGGTACTTAGCAATGAAGGAATTGAGTCTCTCTTTCTTGTAACACATTTTTAACATGAGTAGTGCTAAAGATCCCAAAATGGATCCCCAAAAATAATTCTCAAATGACATGACATTGATGATGCGGTAGTATGGAATATTTTGATTGGTGTTGTTGGTATGAATGCAGGAAACCCATTTATTATTACAACAAATCACAATCTGCCACATGTATTTGGGAAAAATTTTAGGAACTAAATTTGGTGTTCCTAGCATTATTCTTTTTAACATAGTGTCATGCAAGGTATTGAGACTTGCGTTGGAGGCATGGAATACTTGATTAACACATTTTTCCTTGTGATTGTGAATTTAATTCACCACATATAATAAATGAGCCGCCTACAATGACATAATTTCAGTACAGATATATGTACGCTTTCTTCATTTCTTGTGACTTGTGACAGCTTTGAATCTGTATCTCTGTACTGTACTAGTGTACTTAATTAAAGTATTAAACAAAACAAATATCACTATAAACAATTAAACTAAACAAATCTCACTATAAACAATTAAACAAAATAAATCTCACTATAATTAAACAATTAAATAAATGAAACATTTAAATTAAATAAATGAGGTTGGAGGAAATCGAACTAAGATCCCTCCTAAACTGAGTTCTGATACCAATCAGCTTAAGTAACCAATTGTTCAAAAAATTTAATCTATCAAAACAATTTCAGCAAAATCTTATTTTGAATAAATATTATTCAATTATGATATTTTTAAAAATTTAAAAAATTAATTGATCAATTTGACTAAAAAAAATCAAATGCATACAAAAATATAATCATGATATAAAAATATAAAGTTGCAAAAACATAATATTAATATCAAACAAGAAAATTTGACAAAAATTGGTAAAGTTTTATGCGTGGATAATATAAACGGAAACAAGGTTATATGATGTTTGCGTCAAATTGTAGTGAAGAACGTTCGGAAAACATTTCTATTTTTAGTGATAAAAATACGAGCTTGTTCTTCCGGGAACTATTTAATGCTAAATATTTTAAAAAATATCCCAAAAAATATTCGCAAATGTCGCATAATAACATTTTATTTCATGAAATTCATATTATATTAATGTACTAGCATCCCACCTCAAATTCTCGTCTAATTTATAAAAAAAATAATAAATTATATGATGTAAAGTTAGCATTCGAGAACGGTTTAAAGAAGGCTAACATTCTCGTTAAAGGGTGCATGTAAAATGTGAAATGAGTCAAATGACATATCTTGATGTTATAAACAGATCGATCAGTTGCACTGTATTGACTAAAACAGCTTCAACAGTGTTGCGAATTCGTAAGATTCAGTTGAGGTGCTTATAGAGTATAGAAATTTATACTGTGGCTCATGCGTAATAATATGATTTGATAATCTAATTGTTCGCTGATTCCAAGAATTATTTAATGATAAATTTCTGGGGTGCTTGGTGGGGTTGTAAAGATAAATGTTGATATCTTCATAAACACGAGGAGCAGGGAATAAATAGTACACCTATGTAGAAAATGTTTGTGCTGATTCCGATTATTCCAGATCATTTAGCCCGTCAAGTTGTACGTCTGATTCATTTGTGGCTAGGCTGCCTGCTACCATATTTGTTTAGTTTTTCTTGCGTCCAATGATGTTCTCATGCTTCACAATTGGGCTGGTTGGCTCAACCTTCTATACGATATATACGTTGGCAAGGACACAGCGTGTCAAGCGCATAGAGACTTCCGGCTTACTTTGAAACTCGAATAACAAACTCAGATAGGTTGTCGAGAGTAAAATTCATGTTCGATTCGATCTAGATCCGATTTGTTAAAAATTTGCGACTATTGAATTCATATGAGTAACATAATTAATAAAATTTTATGGAATCAAAAAGCTAGTGTTGATGGTAGCTCCTGATCCAAGCAAACTAACTAGTGAAAAGAGTACAATCATGTTAAGAATTATTTTGTCCCGGTAGTTGTTTGTGAATTGATGCAATAATTAAGGGCGGTGTCTCATTTCACGCACCTTCTCATGTACTCCCTCCGTCTCTTAATGTTTTTCCTGTTTTGACTGGACACGTTTGCCAACGTACACTTTTGATCGTTAATATCTTGAATTTCGTATTAGTATTAAATATAAAAACTTCACTGTATTAAAGTACTCATAAATACGAATCCAACAAGATCACTCATTACTATATTTGGTCTTATAGATTAGACATAAATTAGTAATTTGTCTCATGTTATGAACAATCCCGACATTTCAAACAAGAATAACAAAAAGAGACAGAGGGAGTACTACTCTACTGTGAATTTAGGAACCAATTTGTGAGAACTTTAGATGTGCGTCGTGGCCCTGTGTTGGCTTTGTTCTGGTCAGTATTATGACCGACACTAAAGTGAAAATTGGCAGTGTAGACTCCAGTACGTTCCACCCTCTTTCTTTCTTCCTTTGGCTGCCATTTTAAGGTTGTACTATTATTTTCAGCCGGTAACACCTTTTAGCTTTGGTTTCGTTTGAACAACTTAACCCAAAAGCCTTGCTAAAATCAAATTTCAAGGTTAATATCCGTCTAGTTCAAAATATATTTCTAAACTTTATGCTTAATATATTTTGAATTATAATATATTTGATTGTTTGAAATTTTCATTTCTTTCTCCGTTCTTCATCCATTCTATTCTTAACAATAACTATAGAAAATTTCTTACACTCATTTTTTTCACAAAATTTTCCTTTTACCTTAATTATTTTCTTTTAATTTTACTTATTAATCCATTACATTCGCCCAACTAAACATAACATTGTTCGGGTTTACTTGATTGTGAGCCCGTTTACTCATGTAATATGTTAATCTATTTTTATATTGTGATATTTTGGTACTGACCATGGAAATTTGCAACATTATGAATGTTGGAGGCCCACCTTCATTTTAGCCATCATGGGCATGTTCTCCACTTCCTTAGAGTAATGATACACATTCCCCACTTTTGTGCAACAGACAGAAATGTGGGACACTTCATTCCACCTTTTCCACCTCCCAATGGTTCACAATCACACTATAAATAAGAGAGGAAGCTATTTGAGGAGGGGGATTACAACTCAAGTATTCTCTAAACACAAACACTCTACGTTTACCTATATCTCTCTAAAAGAACCGGAATACTTATTCTTACGCCGGAGGTGAATCGGGGGTTAAAACCCTCGCATTCTTCTTCTTTTGCAGGTCCAAACAAAGGATCCACCTGGCAGAAATCTGGTTCCAACATTTGGCGCCGTCTGTGGGAAACGTAGATATACGTTTGTGCTGAAAATCAAAATCTGCCAACAGCTTGGCCGAATGAAGGCTTTGGCCGAATGAAGAAGGTCTTGGCCGAATGAAGGCTTTGGCCGAATGAAGGCTTTGGCCGAATGAAGAAGGTCTTGGCCGAATGAAGGCTTTGGCCGAATGAAGGCTTTGGCCGAATGAAGAAGACTTTGGCCGAATGAAGAAGATCTTGGCCGAATGAAGAAGGTCTTGGCCGAATGAAGGCTTTGGCCGAATGAAGAAGGTCTTGGCCGAATGAAGAAGGCTTTGACCGAATGAAGAAGGTCTTGGCCGAATGAAGGCTTTGGCCGAATGAAGAAGACTTTGGCCGAATGAAGAAGACTTTGGCCGAAGGAAGAAGGCTTTGGCCGAATGAAGAAGGCTTTGGCCGAATGGAGAAGGTTTTGGCCGAAGGAAGGCTTTGGCCGAATGAAGAAGACCTTGGCCGAATGAAGAAGGTCTTGGCCGAATGAAGGCTTTGCCCGAATGAAGAAGGTCTTGGCCGAATGAAGAAGGTCTTGGCCGAATGAAGAAGGTCTTGGCCGAATGAAGGCTTTGGCCGAATGAAGAAGACTTTGGCCGAATGAAGAAGACTTTGGCCGAAGGAAGAAGGCTTTGGCCGAATGAAGAAGGTCTTGGCCGAATGAAGGCTTTGGCCGAATGAAGAAGACTTTGGCCGAAGGAAGAAGGCTTTGGCCGAATGAAGAAGGTCTTGGCCGAATGAAGAAGACTTTGGGCGAATGAAGAAGGCTTTGGCCGAATGAAGAAGGTCTTGGCCGAATGAAGGCTCTGGCCGAATGAAGAAGACTTTGGCCGAATGAAGAAGGCTTTGGCCGAATGAAGAAGACTTTGGCCGAATGAAGAAGAGTTTGGCCGAATGAAGAAGGATTTGGCCGAATGAAGAAGGCTTTGGCCGAATGAAGAAGGCTTTGGCCGAAGGAAGAAGGCTTTGGCCGAACGAAAAAAAAAAAAAATTGCACAAGGATGAAAACGAGTCCAGAGGTTCCGAATCGCACCCCCGAAGAGCTAGGACGAGAACTACTGTCACGTCCGACTCCAAAGATAAGGAGTATAAAGCACCCAAAGGGGAGAAAAGAAAGAGTCTCATGGCGAATCAAGCTAGCTGGGGACATACAAGCTTCGACGACCCTACCGGTAAGCGTACTGAAAGCCCCCAATTTCATATTTAAATGTGTTTTCAGTTTGCCCAAAGTACAATTAAATGTTCACAATCTAGTACGAGGCTTAAACATACCCATATTAGGGGCCGACCTAATAAAATATGTGTCCTTTTTAAGCATTTAGCATTCAAGGCACTCATAATTTAAAATAGGTGAACCACTTAGATTAATTCATCCCTTAAATACTGGGGGAAATATGCCAGGTATCAAATACCGAAGACGCATAATAACCGAAGAAGCTTAATCCGAAGAGATTACGCCGAGGCACAATAAAATATGCTAGGTATCAAATACCAAAGACGCATAGTCATGCTAGGCTATGGCCGAAGATGCATAAAATTAAAATTAACATGCTAGGCTACGGCCAAAGACGCATAGTCATGCTAGGCTACGGCCAAAGACGCATAGTCATGCTAGGCTACGACCGAAGACGCATAATCATGCTAGGCTACGGCCAAAGATGCATAAAATTAAAATTAACATGCTAGGCTACGGCCAAAGACGCATAGTCATGCTAGGCTACGGCCGAAGACGCATAGTCATGCTAGGCTACGGCCGAAGATGCATAAAACTAAAATAGTCAAGCTAGGCTACGGCCAAAGACGCACAATCATGCTAGGCTACGGTCGAAGATGCACAATCATGCTAGGCTACGGCCGAAGATGCATAATCATGCCAGGCTACGGCCGAAGATGCACAATCACGCCAGGCTACGACCGAAGATGCAAAATCATGCTAGGCTACGACCGAAGATGCACAATCATGCTAGGCTACGGCCAAAGACGCATAGTCATGTTAGGCTACGGCCAAAGACGCATGTTCATGCTAGGCTACGGCCGAAGACACACAGTCATACTAGGTTGTTCACAAAGAGGAACGATCGAACACGCTAAGCTACGGCCGAAGACGCACAATCATGCTAGGCTACGGCCGAAGACACACGGTCATACTAGGTTGTTCACAAAGAGGAACGATCGAACATGCTAAGCTACGGCCGAAGATGCACAATCATGCTAGGCTACGGCCGAAGACGCATAGTCATGCTATATGCTAAGGCAAATACAAAGGCCGAAGACGCATAGTCATGCTAGGCTACGGCCAAAGATGCATAAAACTAAAATTAACATGCTAGGCTACGGCCAAAGACGCATAGACATGCTAGGCTGTTCACGAAGATGAACGAACGAAGATGCGTAAAGGCCAAAGAAGCTTAATCCGAAGGGATTAGGCTAAGGCAAGATTTTTTAATAAAAACGCTAAGGTACAAGTTACCGAAGATGCGTAAATACCAAAGAAGCTTAATCCGAAAGAATTACGACAAGGCAGAATTGTTATTGAAATACGCTAAGGTACGAACTACCTAAGATACGTAAGAGTCGAAGAGGCATAATTTATGGAAATTACGCCCAGACCGAACGAATGGACTATGCTAAGGTACATAGCTACCAAAGATGCATAAAGGCTGAAGAAGCTCAATCCGAAGAGATTAAGCTGAGGCCGAACAAAGGAACTAGCCGAAAGAAAACAACATGCAAATAGAAAAAGCAGGAATGGAGCTTAAACGAAACTTGAAGAAGGTGTGCCAAGTATTGGTCTTCGTCCGGAGGGATCTCCGAACAAAGCCCAGGGACATGTTGGAGGCCCACCTTCATTTTAGCCATCATGGGCATGTTCTCCACTTCCTTAGAGTAATGATACACATTCCCCACTTTTGTGCAACAGACAGAAATGTGGGACACTTCATTCCACCTTTTCCACCTCCCAATGGTTCACAACCACACTATAAATAAGAGAGAAAGCTATTTGAGGAGGGGGATTACAACTCAAGTATTCTCTAAACACAAACACTCTACGTTTACCTATATCTCTCTAAAAGAACCGGAATACTTATTCTTACGCCGGAGGTGAATCGGGGGTTAAAACCCTCGCATTCTTCTTCTTTTGCAGGTCAAAACAAAGGATCCACCTGGCAGAAATCTGGTTCCAACAATGAATTTGTGATTATCTTGTCAAGAAAACAGGTAAATAACATTGAAACATCTCAGGGGAGAGAGCACAGCAAGAAGACAGAACAAATTACCAGCTTAAGACCCGCCAAATTTGTGGTTTACCAACCAAATGACCTACAAAATCTCTCGCTTTCACTTTTCATTATGTAAAAGGGTGTAACTAACTAATCAATTATGACTAAAGGTGAGTAAAGTTAGACTACCCCATCACTCTTACAGCTTGATGCACAAGGTGTAAAAACATAGATAGGGTGAAAAGTAAGATTCCAAACTTACCAATGAGCGGACTAGTAAGTAGTAGCAAGCCTCTGTTCAAATTTTGGGTATCATTCTGCCGCTTCCCGATCCTACATTTTGTAACTTTCGACTCACAATATTGTTGCGAAAAGAAATTCGAAATTATTGGGTATCATTTCGCTTAGAATGTCATGTTTTTTTTTTTTTTGACATAAATCGTACTTGCATTAATTAGAAATGATCACTTTCGAGTACAAGATTAATAAAAGGATGAGTGACAGACCACTCTCCATAGCCTGACATAGAATATGTGCAGCATTTGCAAGCAAAAGAACCACACGATTCGCAGACCGAAAATCGAAAACTCTTAGCACTTGATCAATGTGCTTTAGTGATTTAGTCCAAGAAATGACTTTTCGAAGGCTAATGGCTTCAACATCTCGTGATTGCCAATTACCTTCTATCTGACAACAGCTAACTCCATCTTCCTTCCGATCCTGAGCTGCAGCCAACACACCAAACATGATAGCAAAAAACACACCCAAAACAAAACAAAACTCGCCACACAGACGAGACAAACAAAACTCGCACACAGACGAGACGAAGAACACGCCAAAAAGCGAGACGAAGATCCAAAATCAAAATCCTCGGAATAACACCAAATTTTGATATGATGTTAAGGAGGAGAGTTTGAATCTCAAGGTATTTTTTATTTTTGGAATCGGTCTCAAAACCAAGATAGATCTGAGAAATAAATTCTAAGATTTTTGGCTTTGGTTCGATTTTTATTGAAAGAAAAGGAACAAAAGCGAAGTAGAATGGATTAGATGATTGGGGGAGGAATGAAGAATGGATGGATGGGGGAAAGAGATGAAGATGGAGAAAAGGGCAGTGGTTATGGTGTTTAAGGGAGGTCGACTCTCATTGGGTTTGTAAATTAAATGTTCTCTGCTTAGAATGTCATGTTAATTTCTAGTATTAGTGTATTACTGAGTACTAACATATCGCTGGAATTTTTACTTTCAGAAGATAGTATGATTCGTCTATAATCATTATCTAACTTTCGTATATACCTCTTAATACTTGAAACATATCATGTTTGAAAGCGTTAGTTACCAGCAACATTGATTCTCTTGAGGTAATAATGGTACTATGTAAAAGTGAACAAGGTTCAGTAAATTTTGTTACCCATATTAAGCATCATTATATGCAGCGAACATACTGTATTAGATAGACAGGACACTTGCCTGTCTTTGTAACCATATCATTTCGGCAACATAGGTCATTTGCATGAACATACATACATTGATGGTCACCGGTCAAGTGCAAACGTTTGCAAAGTACTGTTACTGAGCATACGGTTTCCCAGCCGTTGGGTTTAAAAAAAAAAAAAAAAAAAAAAAAAAAATTCCACCGTACCGCGGAAAGTTTCCGCGGGACGTGCCCCGTACCGCCGAAAATGCCCCCCTATTTTCACACCAAAAACAGTACTGTACACATACCGCGGAAAGTTTCTGTGGTACGTGTTACACAGCATACACCTAGCATACGTCTGCACCAGACCGGGACCCTACATTGATGGTCACGTCCCGGTCTACTATGTCAGCTCGAATGTAATCCTAATATTTTCAACATCGATTACATTGTAATTTACGCGATCACGTAAAAGGAATCGATCAAGAACAATGGCTGGATCTCGTAAGAAACTCCTAATCGACTCATCTGGGGGTGGAGGCATTGTATCACGGGCATTTTTTTTCTTTCTTGCTAATTACATCACGGGCATTTTTAATATATCTGCGAGGGTGTGGCTTATTTTGCCGACTTGCCCTACTGTTAAGCGATATTTTTAGATAGAAGCTTGGAGTCAACAAATTTCTATATTTTAATGGAGCTTCTAAGACTATACAGGCATCCTCCCCTGTTCTCCACAAAATTTGGATTATTTTGAGACATTCCAGCTAAACATTCTCGTGATTTAGATTGCTTTCAGTAGATACCGTTTTATTTCTTGGCGTATAGCTGAATGCTAATACAATATAATAATAAATAATGAATACTCCCTCCGTCCCTTTTGATTCTTAACACTTTCTATTTTGGGATGTCCCAATAGATTGTTAACATTTCCTAAAATAGTAAGTTTTAACACTATTACACCCACTACTTCACTTATTTTAACAATACTTTACACTATTACATCCACTACTTAACTTATTTTAACTATAAAATCACTATTATACCCACTACTTCATTTATTTTAACAATATTACACCCACTATCTTGGTTTCCGTGCAAAAAGCAAACGTTAACATCCCATTGGGACGGAGGGAGTAAAAGAGAAACTTTATACTTCCATTATGCCTTCAAAGTTCTTTGTCACATCAGTGTGAGATTTTGCTACTGTTTGCATGTGGTAGGAATTTAAGATCTTCTTTGGGTTATTTAACCACCCGTGCTACTATTATAGTATTATTATTATATATAATATACGGAAAAACTATAATACAATATATAACCATGTTTAAGAAATTGTTATCAATTTTCAAAAATTCAAATATGTCGATCATATCCATAAACCTATGTTGTTTTTGGTTTGGGGTGAATATTATAAAGGTCCCGTTTGGCTTAAAGTTAACTAATTTATTTTGGAAAAAAGTTAAAAAATATGTATTTTTTTCTTAAATAAAGAACTTATTTCTGCAAGAAAATGAATGTTAAACTGTCCCTACACATTTTTTTCTAAAAAAAAGTATGTAAATACAAACTTTGTTTCGAAATAAGTAACTTATAAATCGTAAATAAGGGGACCCAAACAAAACCAAAATGTAATGGATTGGGATTTGAAGTATGAAATGACTAAAATATTCAAAAAATTTCGACCAAAATTATATCGGTTGCGAATATTCTTTATCTCATTACACTCCTAGCTATCAATATTATAATTTAAATACCCCAATTTGAAAGGAAATGTTTCATTTCTTATTCTATTCATTTCTTTACAATTTTTTTCATAATGATTTTGCACTAACTTGTTTTTTTTCCTGAAAACTTTCCTCCAATATTCCACATATATATATATATATATATATATATATATATATATATAGGGTTGGACTCCATAAAGAACACTTTAAATAAAGAACAACAAAGAACACCTAATATCTAATAGATCCATTGCCCCTGGCGGGGCCACCCAATACAAAAAGTTCTTATTTTTTTAGGCTCTATCCATCCAGCAAAAAAAAAAAAAAAAAAATGAAAATTTTACTGTTCATCGATGACTTCATCGATGACGTCATCATGAACAGTAAAATTTTCAAAATTTTTTTTTTTTTTCTGGATGGATAGAGCCTAAAAAAATAAGAACTTTTTGTATTGGGTGCCCCTGGCGGGGCCAATGGATCTATTGGAATAAATGATTTTATAGTGTTCTTTATTGTTCTTTATATAAGAGTGTTCTTTATGGAGCAAAGGCCTATATATATATATATATATATATATATATATATATATATATATATGGGAATATCATTAAATTAGATATATCTTGACATTCGTACGGTTCGATCGTTGAGAAATATAATTTAAAAATAGAAATAATAATATCGAATAGAGCCCTAGTTTCGAGTAAGTCAATATAGTAGTGATCTACTAAGATCTCCAACCAAAATAATTTTTTATTTTTTGAAAATTTTGGAATATCATTGAATTAGATATATCTTGACATCCGTACGGTTCGATCGTCGAGAAATATATTTTAAAAATAGAAATAATAATATCGGATAGAGCCCTAGTTTCGAGTACTAGTAAATATAGCAGTGATCTACTAAGATCTCCAACCAAAATAATTTTTTATTTTTTGAAAATTTTGGAATATCATTGAATTAGATATATCTTGACATCCGTACGGTTCGATCGTCGAGAAATATATTTTAAAAATAGAAATAATAATATCGGATAGAGCCCTAGTTTCGAGTACTAGTAAATATAGTAGTGATCTACTATGATCTCCAACCAAATTAATTTTTTATTTTTTGAAAATTTGGTAATATCATTAAATTCGATATATCTTAACATCCGTACGGTTCGTTCATCGAGAAATATATTTAAAAAATAGAAATAATAATATCGGATAGAGCCCTAGTTTCGAGTACTAGTCAATCTAGTAGTGATCTACTAAGATCTCCAACCAAAATAATTTTTTATTTTTTGAAAAATTGGGAATATCATTGAATTAGATATATCTTGACATCCGTACGGTTCGATCGTCGAGAAATATATTTAAAAAAATAATAATAATATCGGATAGAGCCCTAGTTTCGAGTACTAGTCAATATAGTAGTGATCTACTAATATACTAACCTTGATTTTTTTTTTCCTCCCAAAAAATTGCAGAACAGAACCTAATAGAAACTGTGAACAGATTTTAAACTCATGCAGAAAAAGAAGGCGGAAAGCAAATAGAATAGTAATTAAAGCGCCCTCAATGAAACATTGAGGGCGCCCTCAATGTTTCATTGAGGGCATGAAAACTATTTTAATTTTAAAAATAGCAAAACAGTTATAAATTTAATTTTAAATTTATACACAGCCAATTATTCATGACAACTTTATTTTAAAAGTAGCTTATGGACTTGTCAAACTACCACTTTAATACTTTATTATGGAATTATTATGGTAGCTTATGGAATCCTAATGATAGCTTATAGAATCCAATGAATAAATATTTTTTCATTATTGCACAAAATTACAACAAAAACAAAAAATGACAAAATTTGAATTTAAAATTTGGTGGTATGACTACGTGGGTGTGTGTAAATTGTGAATGAAAATTTAGCTTTTTTGCTATTTTATTTAAATATTTGGCTTTTATTTTTTAAAATTTCCGCCCTCAATGAATCATTGAGGGTACCCTCAATGAAACATCGAGGACACGCCCTCAATGAAACATTGAGGGAGGTCGGGTAGGGGGATATACGTAGGGGGTTGTAGAACACCCCCCTATATGTATATATATATATATATATGGGTCCTGGTCCCTGACAATCATTTGTCAGGGACCGGTTATTTAACAATCGGTTCCCCAGCCATTGGATCGTTGATCCAATGGCTGAGATAAAAAAAAAAAAAAAAATTACTGTCCGCTATAATTTTCCGCGGATAGGCAGATTGTCTGTCCGCGGAACCTATCCGCGGAAAATTTCCGCGGACAGGCAATCTGCCTATCTGCGGAAAATTATAGCGGACAGTAAAAAAATTTTGTAATCCGGGGGGCCGTTGGATCAACGATCCAACGGTTTAAGAACCAATTGTTAAATAACCGGTCCCTGACAAATAATTGTCAGGGACCAAAACCCAATATATATATATATATATATATATAAAAGTAATAAATATTTCTTTAATTTCATACATTCCATTTACCCTATCAAACACAACATTAGTGAATTAGAAAACGATGAAACTGGAGCCTAGCACTTCATTTAAAATCAGAATTCTGATAATCCATTTGTCTCAAAAAACTCTTCCCATTTCATTTGGATACGTTTGTCAATGCACACTTTTAATCGTTAATATCTTTAATTTTGTATTATTTTTAAATATAAAAACTTCACTGTATTAAAGTACTAACAAATACGAATCCAATAAGATCACTCATTATTATATTTGATCATATAGATTAGACGTAAATTAGTAATTTGTCTCATGTCATGAACAGTCCCGATATATGAAACGAGAAGATTATTATGAGGAGGATGTACCATTTTAACTAAACAGTTTTATTAACATGATATGGGAGATGTGAAAACTGATTATTAGCATGATGGTAATTGGTTCATGCCATATAGTATGAATGGATTGGCATGGTCTTTGGAGGGCATGATGATGTTTTGGGGTGCACATGAGCGGGAGGAGTAAAAATGTGACAACATGGAAGTAAATTGAAGGGGTGTTATAGGCGTGAAATGTTTGTTTTGATGGGAGCCACTTGAGATTGTTGCAAGAGAATATATTCTGCACCCCAAAAAAGCCGTATCAATCAATGCCTACAAGATAATGCAATTATGTTTTAATTTACTCCTGTTTTTTTCCGGGGATAACAAAGTAATCAGTACGTAACATACGGCACGATCCAGTTTCGTGATTTATAAAGTATGCTGCAAATAGTCAAGAGCTCAGAATTCCACTTCTTTTTTTATTTTTTATTAGTATTATATAAAAATCAATGTTAAGTTTTTTGATGGGTGACATTTTGGTTATGGAATTTGATTTGTAATGTGTATTCACCGTCTGAACTAGGAAATAAAAAAAATTACGAATTAAATTTTTGGAATTGATTTTTTTTTTGTTGATTTATTGATTTTCTTGAAGATATATTAGTGATAAAATGATAGAGTAATGATCATTTGAAACTTGAACGAATCCTATACTTATTTTCCATGAGATAAAGAGATTTATAATCTCACCATTTTAAGATTAATAAAATTTAAACACTATTTTAACTTCTCAAGGTTCGAGAAGATTCATGGAAGATAAACGTGAAACAAATAATTAATCGTAAAAGTCATTTAAAACTTAATAGGAAAATTTAATAAATTAAGTAATATATTCATAAAAAATATAAAAATATAAAAATAAAAATAGAAAGTAAATTATATTTCTTTCATCCCAATAGTTTCTTAATATTTTCAAAAAAATATTCCTTTTAATAATGGATTTCATTAATTTCTTAACAATTTAAAAAAAATATTCCTTTTAATAATGGATTTCATGAACTTACACCCAATTTTCTTACCCTTTTTCACATTTTTTCATTTTTTTTAAACTTAGTACTGCAGAGACACTAAATACTTATTGGTTTTTTTTTAACAATTATTGTTTTTCTTAACAAAATGAATATTTATTGTTATAGTAGTAGAAATCTTGGTGATGATAATGGGCATGATCAAAAGTTGCATAATTATTCAAAAAAAAAAGTTGTATAATTGGAATGAGCAAACAAAGCTGCCCCATCCCAGCTAGATTTGATCGAGCGCACACGTCCTTAATATCGATAAAACAATATCCAAACACTGCCTTAAATTACACACCTACAATTAGACAGCTGCCTGCAACCAAACACCAAACCACCACTAGTTGGAGAATGACGACCCGCTCTTAGACCTTCATCTCTTGTAATCCTGTCCCGGGATTCCTCCGAGACTTCCGCTTCCTTTGGATTCCGTCCTTCTAATTTTATTATTAGTAGTATATTGTTTATGTTTAAATTTTTTTTAGTTTTTTTATGAAAGTCACTAATAATGACTAATCATAATAGCCTAATAGGTTAGATACTTAGTATAACAAATAACGGACTTTGTAATATCAGAGTTTGGAGGGATTCAGTCAAAAACACGAAAAAGATTTTGGAGGGACTTAAATGAGCTCAAATAAAACCAGCTCAATATTTAACAGATTAGTGCCATGCTAGCAAGCAAGATTGTAAAAGGATCTCCGACCAAATCAAGTTCTTAGCTAAAAGTCTATCTCGCTTTCCAAAAATAAAATTTATAGATAATATGTAAAAAATTAACCATTCTAAGAGTATCTCCAACCACAACAAATCCTTAGCTAAAATTAGATAAAAGATACCATAAATAAAAATTATAGAGATTATCTAAAAAAAACTTGAACTCCAATGGGTCAAAGCTGTTAGCTATAATTTTAGATAATTTCTACAGGTTGGTTATATTTGTCGAACCTCTATATAGCTGTAAGAAATCTGTAAGAAGATTCCACATCATTCATTACCATATTGAAGTGATATATTCTATTTATAACAACTTAAATTATTAATAACATACTATTTTTAAAATATAGCCAATCAATATAGCTAATACCATTGAAGTAAAATATCTTACAAATTCAACAAATTTTACATAATGTCCTACAGATCCAATTTAGCCAACCAATTTTAGCTATTCCCGTTGGAGATGCTCTAGCATCTCCAATGGTAAAACCTTTTAGTTAAATTCATCTATGTGTCACCTACATGGCATCTATGTGGCACATTTTAGATATCATGTAAAAATTCAATACTCCAACCATTATCCCTTAGCAAAAAAATATAGATAACTAAAATTGGGCTAGCTACATTTGTAAAACCTCTAAATCTATTATGTATAATTTTAGATAATATAATTATACATAATACCATTGGAGTAAAACTAGAACCTCTTAGCTATAATTTTAGATAATTATCAATATATTATATTATTGCTAACAAATATACATAACACCCTTGGAGATGCTCTAATGGGACAAAACCCTATAATTATAGATAATCTCTTGATATAATTATAGATAATTTCTTGATGTTGGCTATATTTGTCAAATCTCTAAAGACCTGTACTGAATTGGCACATCACTTATTTCTATATTAAAATAATATATTCCATTAATAACAACTTGAAGTATTAATAACATACCATTTTTAAAATATAGTCAATCATTATATTCAATACCATCGGAGCACAATCTCTTACAAATTCGATAAATTTTGGGAAATGTTAAATACAGAGCAAAATTTTTATTTCCAGAGCAAATTTCTGTGAAAAGACAAAATTGTCTTTATTTTAAACCAAGTCTAGCCCCCTGCATTCACAAAAATAAGGGCAAGTTGGTCTTTTCACAGAAACCTCTCTGGAAATAAAAATTTAGTTCTGAATTTAACATTTCCCTATTTTATATAATTTAGTCAATCATTTTTAGTCAACACCAATGGAAATGATCTAACTAAGAGCATCTCCAATGGGGTTATCTAAAAATTATTGGCTAAATTAATATTTGTTAAACCTGTAAGATATTTGTTGAACCAGTAAAGGTGTTGTACTCCAATGGAATTGGCTATAATGATTAGTTATATTTCAAAAATAGCATGTTATTATTATTTCAAGTTGTTAAAAATAGAATTTTATTATTTTAATATGGTAATTGATGATGTGGAGTTTCATTACAGGTCTCTAGTGGTTCGACAAATATAGGCAATATAATCAGATTATTTAAAATTTTAGATAACAGTAATGTTCCGTTGGAGATGAATTTTTTTTACACAATTTCTAAAATTTTTATTTAAGGCATGTTTTACACACTTTTAACTGAAGGGTTTGCATGGTTGGAGATGCTCTAACTCTTCATCGTTAGACTAGCACCTATATATATACATAGAGAGTGTACATAATAGAGTTTAGCAATGTACATATCATCTGTTTGTAAAGATACATTTCAGAGTTGAATATACAAGAACAAGGTATATATATATTCTTCATCAATTGTTCGTATTTTAGACTTTTAGTGCAACGATTAAGCTAAGATGAGCTTCAATTTAGGTGAATAAAACTTTTTAATGGACATTTATATATTAGGTGATGGGACCCCACATATATTTATATGCATCCACAAATTAAATCAGCCATGTATTATGGCATGTCATTTAGAATTTTTTTTGGAAAAATATTCGGAATGGAAAATGCTAGGTACCCCAAATTGGTACCCCAAATTCCTTTCCCAAATGACATGGCAAGTAATTATTGGTTTATGTGATAATATTCTATTTTTGATGAATTCGTACACCTATCAACGGCAATATCATTTAAATCACATTTCACTTGGAATGTTGGATTCATTTCCTTTTAATACTCTTTCCATCCTAAATTGACTTTTTTAAATATTTTTTTATAGCAAAATTGAGTAAAATGTAATAACATAATTAATTAAAATTATAAAAAATATATTATTAAAAATTAGTTTTAATCTATTTAAAATATATTTTCAGGTTTTTCGAAAAATATAAATAATTAATATTAAGTTTTACTTAAAATTGTGTCAATTAATTTTACTGCAAGTAAGTATAAAAAAATGGTAAATTTTGGAAGGGGGAGTGAAAAAATGGTGCCAATAATTTAAAGAGTTTTCTGGAGAAGTTTTAATTTAGAAAACAATGCAGAAAAAATTAAAATGATGCTTGATATTGTTTTATTTTTTTTTTTGAAAATGATGCTTGATAATACTAAAATATAAAAATGATACAATTAATAATGAGACTACTTTTTTCCCATGCCATAATAATACTATAGAAATAAAGCAGTTCTAACTAAGCAACCGTTTCCTTCTGCCGCGAAATCAGCTAAAAACCGTGAATTCTGTTTCTTCTTTGGTCCTCCGTTAACCCTCCGTCATGATCAATTTTACCTGGAATTAATCTAATTCTTTGTAACTTACTGACGGTTAAATCTTAAGAATAAATATTGACATACATCCTTATTCACTACTAACTCACTACCTAAATTATAGGACTAGTATATTATACTATAAACAAATTTTTTATTTTTTATTTTATTAAAATGGGCCCCACCAGGGGCACTATTTTAATACTAGTAGTGTGTTAGTAGTGAATAAGGATGTATGCTAAGGTTTACTCAATCTTTAAAGCTAATAAAGTGAGGAGAATTACCGTCCCACAATCCCAGTTCTATAGTTGTCGTCAGTACCCGCGGTAAAAATTGCGGGAGGAACATTTAAAATTTTAATGTATGTTCTAAAAACTTCAGTGTCAGATTTAGAAAATTGAATTAGTTAAATTTTTTATCTTTCGATCGATACTGCTCGACTTAAATTATACTAGCTTATAATCCGTGCAACGCACGGCTCCTTTTTAATATCTACAATTATATTACTTTTATGAAATTTTATAAGTTATTAATTTACATATCAAATTGGTGTTTAAAAATTGATATATATAAGATTTTACATGTTCGATTTAATATTTGTACTCTATCTTGAATTTTAAAATTTGATTTGGACGTTTACAGCCCACATGAAATTAACAAAATAATCTTTAAATTAATGATGGTTTAATATAATTAAATCTACACAGAAACAAAAAAGAGAAGAAATTGACGATTTTTTAAGTTGAAAATTCTATTTGATTTATGAATTCTACTTATATTCTACTTATTATTCGTTTTCATTATCAAAATATCCTTATAATTATTTAAAGATAGTTCTACTCACAATCAAATAAAATTTTAATAATAAGTGTAAGAGAGATTTTGTCCGAAATTTTTATAATCGGTAGTCTATTCCTCCGTATGACAAAGATCTTAAAATAAAGAGATGAAAACCGTTGGATCTAGCATAAAAAATGTTTTATATTTTAATATGTTATAAACTAAAAAGTACTCCGTATATATATTTATATAAGATAGATTTTGTCCAAAATTTTGATAATCATCTATTCCTCCGGACGACAAAGATCTTAAAATAAATAGATGAAAATCGTTGGATTTAGCATAAAAAATGTTCTATATTTTAATATGTTATAAAATAAAAAGTATATTTATATTGAAATACGAAAATGTATATGTCAATGATTTAAATCATATACAATTAGGTTTTTTACAATTGATAGCATTATCAATGTAGAACTTCTACATAGATTATGATTAATGTAAAAATTCGTAAGTATATTTTCTCTTGATATTCTGAGTTTTTCTATTTGAATAATAATTATTAAAACATCACTAAATTAAAGATAATTTAATGAGGTTCATAGATTATAAAATCATTCAAATCTGATTTCTAGATCTCAAGATAGAGGCCAAATAGTACATATGAAATTTTTTAATACTAATAAATAAAAAATAAAATTCAATTCTAATACAACTTTTTTTAATTATATCCTTTTTAGAATATAATTTTCTTTTCAAAATTCAATTATAATACAACCTTTTTTAATTATATCATTTTTAGATTATAATTTTCTTTTAAAATTCACTTATAATGCAACCTTTTCTAATTATATCCTTTTTAGATTATAATTTTTTTTTTATGTGATCTAATCCTGATCGTCCAGTTTCAATCCAACGGATCATATGTTTTTGGTAGTACAGTGACGACGACAAAAAATTTGAATAAAATCTATGCTTATTATATATATATAAGGTATTAATTTGGTTAATTTCAACATATTTTATAATAAACCATATTTTATGCGAAAACTATAATGGACATGCCAAACATATAATAAACTGAATTGGTGTTCTAATCGCCCACATCTCCTTTCTTCCCATCTCAACTCTCTCTCTCTCTACCCCTTTATACCCATCTCAATTTCTACCCGCATCTTCTCCATCCACACATCACCTCGTCCTTTGTTTTTTTAATTTTTCTATCAATAAACATCCACTTTTGTTTGTTTTCTTCTTCTATAAAATTGAGTTTGGGCTTTTTCGTTTCTGCTGTTTGAATTATTATTTGTGTGTTTGAGTGTCTCGCTTTGTGCGATATATCTCGCTTTATGCGATGTGTTGGTTGTATTGAAAATGAATTTTACGGTGTATTGGGAGATCTGGATATCTCGCATCAATAACACTTTCAACAGGTCTATAGCTGGTATTCGGCAGATAGATAGCTGGGGTGTGTTTGAAATGGGAGTGAAAAATCGCATGTGCTCACCTCTCACAAAAAAATCTGTTCATAACATGAGGCCTCTAAACTCAGTTTTTGCAACTGAGTCCTCTGAACATTGCATTATCCATAGAAATACTGTGAGGGTCAATTGTGAAGCTACTGTTTTCAGGGGAGATGCAGGTTGGATTGTTCGGGAAACCATTATCTTCATTTTTAATTTTCAGAATATTTGTATTCAGTTAGTTAAGCAATCCGGAAACAAGGCGGCTAATTATTTAGCTCGTTTATTTTTATTTTTTCAACCTGGTTGCATGATTAGTTGGGGGTTTGTCCAGATTGAGTCTCTTTCAAAGTATTAATCAAATCCGCTTTAAATTTGGCAAAAAAAAATCACTGAAAGTCTAAATAGTTGGTCGACCAAAATCTTTAATATGACTCATATGTTTAAAATTTTATATACCTAAATATTATAATATGTAATTATTTATTATGTATAATCTTTTAAATAAATTTAACATCTTTCTTGAAACAAATCCTATTTTTATTTTATTAATTTAATATTTACATAGAGACGGATGTATATAAATCCATGTATTTTTCTCGAGACTCCGTTACCTTTATGTATATTCTAGAATTTTATTTTAAATTTTTATTTTATAAATCAATCATTTTAAATGGCAAAGGAGAAGTGTAGAGCATACTTAATCGATCAAAACATTTTAAATATATCAATTATTTTAAATGATATGAATTCTTGTGGGTAGAAGTCAATGGTTCGATTCTTATAGCTTACACAAATTCTTCTATTTTTTGCATGAACTATAGATAGGTGGCACTCTTGTAATTTTTTTTTTCGAACATATATGGCTAAAATCGTAAATTCACAACCAATTTATTGGAATTTTTTGCCCTTTTGTTGTATAGTATTATATAAAAATAAAATAATTAACAAAATAATTTTTATATATTCAATTGGAAAAAAATACAAGCATCATAAAAATTTATAAAGATAATTGAATAAATGGTTATATATAAAATTACGATAACTGAAAAAACGGAGTTGTATTAATATATTAAACCAACATTATATTGTACTCAAGAGTTAAAATTCTAATAATATTTTGAAAGTAAACTAAAAATGCAATGTTGGATAGTGGTTATGTCATTAAATTTGTGAGAAGTTGTTAGAGGTTCGATTCCCAATAAATACATAAAACCACATATTTTTAGCATGAATTATAAAAGGGTGGCATTTTTGCAATTTTGTAACATGCATGGATAAAACTGTAACTTCATATAACTGAAAAAATGGAGTTATATTAATATATTAAACCAATATTTCATTGTACTCAAGAGATAAAATAAAATAATTTAAACTAAGAGAAGAATATGTGGCATATCTAATAAATTTTGAAATTAAACTAAAATGCAATGTAGCATAGTGGTTATGTTATTAAATTTGTTAGAAGTGGTTAAAGGTTTAATTCCCAATAAATACTCATAAAATCACAAATTTTTAGCATAAATTATAAAAAGGTGATATTTTTGCAATTTCGTGACATGCAGGGATAAAATTATAATTTTACAGCTATTTTTTTTTTGGCAATTTTTGCCCTTATGTACTCCTGTAACATCCCACATCAATTAGAATAACAGTGTTTGGGGCCTTTATAGATACAAGTCAATAGTTAATGTATACCAACTTGCTAGCATTTTTGGATTGACATGTGGTGGGTTGTTGGGTCCGGTATGCATTCGATTGTGGGCTTGGATGTTATATCTCCTTTAATCTATATATCTATACTATCTATACTATATTATAATAAGCAAAAGGTGGTATAATTTGTAGTTGGTTATCCCTTTTTTGGTTATCCACATTTTTGGTTATCACTCATTTATCACCGTTAGATTAGCAACTCAAATAGATCATGATTGTTAGATATAACAATAGTAAAAATTGTTATATGCAGAGGTTCAAGGTTCGATTCCCGCCAATAACATATTAATTTATATTTTATATTAAAAATTGTTATATATAAAGATGTAAGGTTCGAATCAATAACATATTTAAATTAATATTTATAATATAATATTATATTATAAATAAATTATAAAAAATTAAAAGTAACCCGTGCTTTTCACGGGTTATAAGCTAGTATATAATAATAAATGTTAGTGGATTATTGATTATTCTACCCACATATTAGGTTTTAAGAAAGGTCACTAATTTTGTCCTTCTTTAGTTTCATATGGTCTATAGAACTTGTCTTTAGTATCTCAGTTTTTTTTTGGCTAATCAATCTCTGAACAATTCGAAAGCATTTGCTTAATGTTTAAAAGCTCTACTGTGCTATAGCTAATAAGCATGAATTTTATAGTTAGCGCTGGTTGTATTTTTCTTGAAACACGTCAGTTTTTGGAAAAAAATTTGGAAAAATTTCTGAAAACTATAACATTTTACTTTTAAAATTTTAGTTCACAACATTATTTATTTTGCAATCCATGTCAAATATTGAAACTCTCATATAATATAAGGGTAAAGAGTTTTTACCTGACACTGTAGGAAACTTTTCTACAATGTCGCCTTAAAATCACGATTTTGCTGCACATATGATATGCAAACTAATCATTGAGAGATGGAGAAAAATACAGTGAAGTCAGATTTAAAAAAAAAATTCACTAATTGACGGGAAAAATCAAATTAAAAATGGAGGAAATTGAGTGGGATTGTGTGTGTGAGGGTGTATTCGATTTATGTGTGGTGCCCCTAACGGGGCCATTGGATTAGATTAATCTATGACCCAGATTTAATTTAAGGCGAAACGGTAGAAAAGTTTCCTACCGTGTCAATTAGAAACTCTTTTTCCATAATATAAATCCTTGTTCCAAACAAATAAAGAAACGGCACGTGAGTAGTGGGAACGGTGGCCACGTGAGGCAGTCGGTTGGTGGCGGTTAGTGAAAAATAGTGGTAGTATTGGAGTTGCTAGTTTGCTACTAGTAGAGGGGGTGTAAAAAGGTAAAAAACAACCTAAACACGGTCAAAAAGGAGGTTAATTTTAACGGCGTTAGATAAACGTCAAATAAAATTAATTGGTGTCGTAGTCTATAAAAGAAGCCGTTATGCTGGGGCTGCATCTTTCACTTCAGTACAAACAACAAGTATCTCTCTCCCCTCTCTGTTTTTTCCCTTCCCTCGCCACTACTCCCTCTCTCTCTCTCTCTACATTTCCTTTTTCCCTCCTTCTAGATCCACTTTTTAGAGAGAGAGAAGTACGTTACATATATACACACACATTTATTATATATATATACACTCAGAGAGAAGAAGGTTACAGACAAAGTGGATAGATAGCTTACTTACTCACAATGGCGGTTTCCAAAATTATGCTCTCTCTTTCTGCATTGCTCATTCTCTTGCTCTTCGTCGGAGCTACGGCCATTCTCAACAATTCCGATCATCTCGATTCCATCAAGTTCGTCTCTCTCTCTCTCTCTCTCTCTCTCTCTCTCTCCCTCTATCATCTCTCTACCTCTCTCTCCGTCTCTCCCCCCGCTCTCTCTCTCTCTCAATTTGGAGACATGCTCTGTTTTTTAGCTACATGATCATTACAACACAGCTTATTCGAGCTAAATTATCGAGTATTTTTATCGTTATTTCTATTTTATTGCTCTGTTTTACTGAAATATATGCACTTGATCAGCTAAATTCTTCACACTACCAACTCAATAATTCATTGAATTGTACAAATATGACCTAAAAAGACTTACATGTTCTGTTCACACATTCTCCAGGACTGATGAAAAAGCAGAGTTACAAAACTCGGTCAACTCGTCAATGGCAGCAAGGTACCGAGTCCACTCACTCCCCTCCTACGTTGCACATTACTGTACTTGCCTACACGAACAAAACACACTCCCAACCGTTTGATCACTTACTAAATAACCACCACAAATTAATCGTAGCCGTTGATTCCACAGAATTCTCATTTAGATATAGATACATTGGAGTGTATGTATAGATCTAACCGTTATGTCAGTTCTTCGGATTCCTATTTGCCGTTTACTGTTAGTATCACTCAAGCAAAAGTCCTCATTGGTCTCACTTTATATTTCCATATTTGCCCCTACACAACCTTTTAATTCTAATTTTATAACCTATGTCAAGGGTATTTAAGTCATTTAGCTCCTCACTCAGTTTTTAGTTACTTGTACTGTGAATCCCGAGAAGCACTTATTTAACGGTGGAAGTTAGTATTACAATTTGTCCTCATTGAGCTTTGTGTGTATTTGCAGTTCTATTTTGTACTTGACTGTTTATTTTGTACTGTATCTATGTGTAAAGGGTTCTATTGTTTCTGGGGTCCGGGTCGGGTCAGGTCAGGTCAGTTTGGGGATTTGACCCAAATGGGTTTATTGCAGAATGAGTTTAGAATTGAAGTAAATGGGATTGCTGGCTTTCTTTGTGCATGTTATGAATTGTGGGTGGTTGGTTGTGTGCTTATTTTTCGGTTATTTATGGTGTGTTTGTTAGTTTGGTTATAAAATTGACTTGAGTATTAATTTGTGGTTTTTATGTTTTAGGTTGGAAGATGGTGATGGTGAGAGCTTAAATGAGCATGCTGTTTCTAACCCAGATGAGGTTGCTTCAATGGTTGACATGTAAGAAACCCCCCCTCCCCCTCTATGCCCTCCCTATTTTACTCAGATTTAAGTACATATATGATGTACATGTATTATCTTGGAGTATCTCACTTGGTCATTTTCATGCTTTTTCTGCTACATTTATGTATTAGCAATGCACTGTAAAATTTGGTATTAAGAGAAATCGAGAGTGATGTTTAGATTAAAGAAGAGATAATAATGTTTTGATTTCATCTGCTACATTCTTCTGCAATTGTGAATCTTGTTTGTTAGGTTCAATCACATGGGGGTTCCTGTAATCCATATCTTAGACATTAAATTCTTTCATTCTCTCTTTCTTTTCTGTTTTTTTATTACCCCACCAACCATGTGTTCTATTTAATTTGATATTGACAGATATGTAAAAATAGTTCTATTTTACTCTGCAATAGGCTCACGCTCACCTCTGTTCCACTATAACAACTTTGTATTTCATTTATCTAGAAGTTGATAACAAAGAATGATCTTTTATGTTTAGGTCACTACTTTACCATAGTAACAAAAGTTTGGTATCATCTGTTCCTGATAAATTTACATACATGATTTCATTGATTGTGTAGTGTTTGCTTTCATCAACAATGTGAATGTTTGTTAACTGGAGTGTATTTGTGAGGTTTGCACTGTTGTTTACATACAAATAAAGCTTATCTAATGTGCATATAAGTCATCTTATCTTTCCTGTGCATCCTTGGTAGTATGTCCCATGGCAGCATCAACCATGTGGGAAGAAAGTAAGAAAAGTAGGGACCTTGAACTGTACGATGCTTCCATTAACTTCTAATAAACCAATAGCATTTGTCCCATTAAACAGGGAAGACAAATAAGTTTGTTACTGTATCTACCCTTTTTTAGAAATTGTTAATTCAACCGACACAGCTTACATAACAAATTTAGCTTTTTTAGTAAAAATACCTCAAAATGATTTGTTCAGTTTTCTTTTAGTAAAAGGTCAATAATAGGGAAACTAATAATCTCTAGTGGCAATTTAATATTTTAAGGCCTTTCAGCAGCTTCTTATGGATTGTAAATCTGTGCTTGTGTTGGTACAAGGATCCATGAAGCTAATCGTATTCTTTTAATAATGTAGCGACTCAATTTAAATTTCTATTTATTATTTTACAGGAGCATCAGAAACAGCACTGAGCGGAGGAAATTGGGATTTTTTTCCTGTGGAACTGGCAATCCCATTGATGATTGTTGGCGTTGTGACTCTAACTGGCATCGCAACCGTAAGAGGCTTGCTGACTGTGGCATTGGTTTTGGCCGAAATGCCATTGGAGGTCGTGATGGTCGCTTCTATGTAGTCACAGATTCTCGTGATGATGACCCTGTTAACCCCAGACCTGGTACACTACGCCATGCTGTTATCCAGGACAGGCCCCTATGGATTGTGTTTAAGCGCGACATGGTGATACAACTGAAGCAGGAGCTTATCATGAATAGCTTTAAGACAATTGATGGTAGAGGGGTGAATGTCCATATTGCTAATGGAGGGTGCATCACCATCCAGTTTGTAACTAATGTTATAATTCATGGTCTGCATATCCATGACTGCAAACCCACTGGCAATGCTATGGTGAGGAGTTCCCCAACTCATTTTGGGTGGAGGACGATGGCTGATGGAGATGCTATTTCCATCTTTGGATCAAGCCACGTCTGGGTTGATCACAATTCACTATCTAACTGTGCAGATGGCCTTGTTGATGCTGTCATGGGCTCAACTGCCATTACAGTTTCCAACAATCATTTCACCCACCACAATGAGGTGCATTTATTTCACAAACCGTTTAAACATAGTCTTTCTAGCTGATTCATTTGATTGGAAGTGCTAAATTTTGTTATGTGAATCAGGTTATGCTGTTGGGTCACAGTGATTCCTACATGAGGGACAAGCAAATGCAAGTTACTATCGCATATAACCATTTTGGAGAGGGTCTTATTCAAAGGATGCCAAGGTAACATATACTTTCCAAACAAATAATGCTTAGTTCTGGTATCTGTTTTTGAAAGTATTAAACAATTAAGAAATATCCTTTTTGTTCCAAATAAAATTATCCGATAGCGTAGTTCAGATATATTGGGATTCAAATCAACATTTTTATAATATAAGAAAAGTTAGACTCTAATTCTCTAGACCTGTTTCTTTTTATTTGCTCTTAACTGGTATCGTTTGCTAACTGTAGCTAATTTGAAAAGTGAATTTGTGTAATACTCGTACAAAATTACAACTACATTGATAAACATTGCAGATGCAGACACGGGTATTTCCATGTAGTCAACAATGACTATACTCACTGGGAGATGTATGCAATTGGTGGAAGTGCAAGCCCTACCATTAACAGCCAAGGAAACAGATACCTAGCCCCAGCTAATCCTTTTGCAAAGGAGGTAATTCCATGTCCAATTCTCTTTTTAGATGAAATTAAAGTGTTTTATATTACTTGGCTAGAGAATAGATAATAGTAACTAGAGCAATTGTTTAATGGTTTTAATGAATTTTGCTTGGGCAGGTGACAAAGCGAGTGGAGACACCTGTTGGTCACTGGAAGGGTTGGAATTGGCGATCAGAGGGAGACTTGTTACTTAATGGAGCCTACTTCACTCCATCTGGAGCAGGATCTACATCTAGCTATGCCAGAGCTTCAAGCTTAGGGGCAAAATCTTCTTCCATGGTCGGTACAATCACTTCAGGAGCTGGCGTTCTTGGTTGTCGCAGAGGCCACCAGTGCTAGCGAACAACCCAAATAGTTATATGAAAAAGTTTTTTTTTTTTCTTTTTTTTTTTTCCTTTCACCCCGTTAAGTCTTTCTGAATTTCCATTGGCAATTTCATTTTTACTATAAAATATCTCGGCCCACCTAAATTTTCATATTCCACACCATAGCCAGTCTTCATTATTTCGTTTGGCAAGTGTACAATTTACACATGTCAATGATTTATCCTCCCATTTCCTTCCCACCATGGTTGTGCAACCTCGGCCTGCTCTAACTGAACAATTTCCATTTAAGAAGTAGGCACAGAAGTGTTGTTCATCATTCTCTCCCCTTCCTTTCCACCCTAAAAACGTCATGCATTTCTCCTCTTCTTTGCCACTATTACTACCGCTACCACCATTGCCCTGTCTGCTCACCTTATATATATCTCCGTAATTTGGCACTTACATTATACTGTGTTGGAATTTCAGTATATAGGAACAGAATGAGTTTGTAATTTGTCTTTTGTTAGGTTTTTTGAGTCATACGTACAAGTTATATAAGTGTGAATGTCAAGACTCAGTCATTGAGAAAAAAAGAGCTTTTGTAACAGATGATGATGCAGTCTGCTTACGGTCATGCTGTGATCTTAACAATCAAAGCAATTGTTCAGTTGATATCCTTTTGGTTGTATATGCAATTCCCATGTTTTAAACCTCTAGTATATTAAAAAAGTCCCGTCATATTTTGTTTTGTTTTTACTCTAAAATAGCTTGCGGGTAAATTATGTCAAATGGTTGTGCTAAAATAGATGGAGCTATTGCTATATTTTAATAGTTTATGGTGCTAAAATAGTACCATGTCTCCAATACATTGTCCTAAATCTTGTTCTAAAATATGTGCACTCATGTTTTTTTGATTAGGTTTAAAAATGATGTCACTTTTTTTTATCCATTTTCCTTTCATTTTTCACTTTTGATGAGTTGTCAATTATAGCTCCATCTTCTTTTGTTCTATATTTGAAACAAATTATAGCACTGTGCTAATTTAGCATAATGTTTAGCACACCATTGGAGTGATGAATCTTGACTTTTGTTCTATACTATAGATATAGAACAGGGTATAGCAGCACACCATTGGGCATTGGACTTGCTCAGGATATAGCACACCATTAGACTTGCTCTTAAAATCTACAAATCCATTTGTAACAGTTTTAACCTGCTTGTGTGGACAATTATGCCAATTTCAGTCTACTCTAATTCTTAAAAATATGCTTATATTGTTTTGTGGTGTACTTGTGATTTCTTGTGTATGTAACTTGTGTGGATAGTTGAAGTTACTTCCCACTTTTACCTTTATTTTGAATAATTGTATTTAGGTGGGAAACTCCTTTTGCTTTTTACCATTCCCTCTTAAAACTATGAAGACCAAAAAGAAGTGTCAAATATACAAATTTACCAATCAATGTATGTTGTACAAAAGGCACCTAATCATCATCTTTTCCACCTTTTTACCCCTGGTGGAGGAATTTAAACTTGAGGCCCTAATATAAGTTGCTGTTACTGTTAGTGTCTAATTTCATGCTGAGGATGAGGGGATGAGGGAACAAAAAACTACTCATGTGAGATATGGGCCATGTGCCATGATGTTATGCCTTCCTCTCTCCCTATACTACTCATCATTGGGTCCTTCATCTTTTCATTTTACCAAACTTTTGCACATGCATACAGTGATTTTAGTATTTTACACACACAACATTCAGGTGTGACATCAAAAACTATAACTAACAATAATAGCTACTGATAAGACTTTCATACTGGGCGGGTTATAGTGATCATTAACTGTTAGTTGTACCAAAACTTACCAGGAAAAGTTTAATGGAGATTGGTAAGGTTGATGATCTAATGTAGTAGTTGAGTTTATTATGTCCCAACAAATTTGTAAGAGGTTAGTATATAGGAGTTATCCAACTAAAACATAATTAGATTCGCAGAACTAATATTTGGAAGTGTGTTCTAAGAGGAGGGAATAGATAGGAGATGGCACACTTGGGGAAGTTGGAGGGCCAAAATAATTTACAAATAATAAAAAACATGATACTAATATATTTCTTTGTACTTTTTCATATTAGTATGGAGCTATAATCAATTATTATTATTTTTTTTTTTAATCTTTGGAGATTAACCGGGATTTGATCCTAGGTTGCGTTACCGTAGTTACTCCCATGTGTAAAAATCAACTACGGAGTAGTTTAAGACACCCCCTTTCCCTGGTTCAGCCAAGGTCAGGGGTTCGAACCTACCTCGGAGCGAAAGCTTCGGATTTACGTGGGAGTACCGGGTGGTAGGGCTCAGCGATATATCTCCCCGGGTTTGAAATCCCACATACAAGTGTGTGGGGGTAGTTCCCGGTTAAAAAAAAAAAATAAATTTTTTTTACAGTAATTAGGAATATGGGGCGGGTGAATGGAGTAAACAAACAATTTTCAAGACTTGAAGGCAGAAATGTGCATGAGGAACAAATCAGTTGAGTCAAAGTAAAGAATTAATATTGACATGAGTACAGCACTGCTATGTTGTACTCCCTCCGTCCCAAGTGTTTGTTTACGTTTGCTTTTAGCACGGAGACCAAGGTATCCAATTAAAATAAGTGAAGTAGTGGGTGTAATAGTGATTTTATGGTTAAAATAAGTGAAGTAGTGGGTGTAATAGTGTAAAGTATTGTTAAAATAAGTAAAGTAGTGGGTGTAATAGTGTAAAGTATTGTTAAAATAAGTGAAGTAGTGAGTGTAATAGTGTTAAAACTTACTATTTTAGGAAACGTAAATAATTGGTTGGGACGTCCCAAAAAGGAAAGTGTAAACAATTGGTTGGGACAGAGGGAGTATCAAAATTCAGATTCTCTGCAAATCTTCCAACTTGGAGTAATATACTGTGAAATCTTGATCAGCTTGACTTGTGGAACAACTTCTTGAAATATGTACAACTGCTCATGCAAGAATCCAGCCAGTAGGCCCAGTACGGCAAATCTTGATTTCCCTACTTGTGATTGATATAAGGATAGGGGTTTTGGTCCCTCATTGTCCGGGACGACTTATCTAACAATCGATTTCTAAATTGTTGGATAGTTGATCCAACGGCCTCCCTAGATTACAAAAAAAATTTACTGTCCGCTATAATTTTCCGCGGATAGGCATATTGCCTGTCCACGGATAGGCACCGCGAAAAATTATAGTGGACAGTATTTTTTTTTTTTAATCTCAGCCGTTGGATCAACGATTTAACAGTTATGGAACCGATTTGATCCAACGGCTGTGGAACCGATTGTTAAATAACCGGTCCCTGACCAGGACCCGTAAAGTAGTACTCCCTCTGTTTATTTGAATTCTTTACGTTTGCTTTTTGCACGGAAACCAAGATAGTGGATGTAATATTGTTAAAATAAATGAAGTAGTGGGTGTAATAGTAATTTTATTATTAAAATAAGTAAAGTAGTGGGTGTAATAGTGTAAAAGGTTGAAAAGGTGGAGTGAAGTAGTGGATGTAATAATGTATTTTATTGTTAAAAGTTACTATTTTTAGTAATGTAAAGAAATGGAATGGACGGCCCAAAATAGAAAGTGTAAAGAAATGAAATGGACGGAGGGAGTACTACTACACACAGGATTCAATTTTATGCACATATATGTATCTGTAAACCCAGTTTTCTATGTCTGTCCATATTTTAAAGTGAATTGCAAGAAAATTATGTACAATTGTACATTACTGATTAGATTGACTTTGATTTTGGTACATGACATGACGGGTTTCTTGTCTCAGATTTTACTGGTCGTGACTGTCGAGTAGTCGTGTCTCTAAATTTTTGGAATTAGATCCATTCCATGCTCAGTTCGAATTTTCACAGCAGAACCCCCTTACAATGTTATACTTTCACTAATTGATCACTTCGACCATTTACTAACGAGTGAATGAATCCAACAGGAATTGGACAATTGGGAAAATAAGGTTTAAGATTGTTTCATTTCTAAGTCAGTTGGGTCATGGGTGTGAGTCTTTGAGCTTGTTTGGCCTCTAGTACCTCCAGTAGCTTGTTTCTGTTTTCGTATGAGTCTGTCATGATGTAATCTCTCAGTCCTTGTTCTGTCCTTATGCTATATAATCGAATGATATAAGAAAAGTAAATTTGGGAGCAAAATTCGTAGGAAATAAACAATAATAAGGACAGAACAAGCTCACGAAGTTACATTTTCAGAACAACCAACCCAATCTATTTTGAATGAAACATACATTTTCATAACAACTATCTCCTTAAATACAATTATCGCGATACATATATACACACACTTTTGGTGATCCTTTACTTTCCAGTAAATTTATCCTTAATTTTTTCCGACGACTCGCCAATTTCTTTAGCAGTTTTAACTACAACCTCTTTCGCATTCAAAACTGCCTCCGTAGCTTGTGTTGCTTTCTCATCCACATGTTTCGTCACTGTTGTTACCTGTACATAAAATATTTGCTTAATTTATCGATTTTTTATTTTTCTTAGAATTTTAGATTTAAATTTTGTTACAAATGCTAAAATATACAAGTAAAGCACCGAAAGAAAATAATAACAAATGGCGACTCACCGTTTCTGCACTTCCTTTGACCACCTTGGCAGCTCTTCGCCACTCTTTACAAGTTTTTTGGATGTCTTCATCTTTGCTTCTTTCCTTCATGCATTATTATCCAATTTAGTTTCGTAATCACTAATTTTAAAAGGGTCATTCGGTGTGTCCAGAGAATCAATATTTCCAACTAACAATAAATCGTAAAAACATAACATATGGTAATATATATTATTCCCTAAAATATTAATTGGTTCTCGCCGTTATCATTTCCATAAATAAATTGTACACATAAATATATGTGGAACTCACTTTTTGCAAAGGTGTTGTGGCCGTGGCCAAACATCTAGGGCTGCATGTACTCTTTGGAAGAATAGATGTCCAAAGCTTCATAGCTCTGATTACTTTCAAGCTTTCCATACTTCTGCGTTTTTTTTTTTTTGGACCTCAAACAAAACGAACAATATTTGGGTAATTGTATATATAGCCCCTGATAATTAAACGATGCAAATATATTGCTACATTCGAGGTCTTGGTGAGCTTCAAGGAGATAATTTCTTTATCCTGTGGTTGTCAAAGTTGTTCAAGCATAACCATTTATATTCTCTTGCATGTAACTATAATTAGTGTACTGTTAAAAGAAACACTACAATTAGTGCAATTAGGAGAAAAAGCTATTATTATCCAAAAAAAAAAAGAGAAGACAAACCTATTATTAGTGCAATTTGGTTTGAAGACGAACGGTTCCGGGTTTTCTATATTACCTTAATAATAGTTACAAAGTTATTGATTAGTTCAATTCTAATTTTTGCATGTAAGATTCATAATTGTATTCCGTTTAATTTATTAATATTAAAAATATACGCAAATTAGCTGAAATAAAGAAAAAATATTGGACGATTAAGGGTTATTGGTTGTGTAGTGTTGACGGAGGAATTTGGTAACAACAAAATTTGAGGTACGTTATCGGAATTAAGATCTATGACAGTGGCTCTTCGCCGGAGAAGTCGTCGGAGTGTGGTGGCTGTGATGAATTGGGGGATGAGACTGAGAGGGTTCTTGGTGGTGGCTCGTAGCTCTTCGCTTCCATCCCCCTCAATTTGCCTACGTACCTCTATATTTATAGAGGATCAAGCCCACGTAGTTCTTGGAGAGCAAGAAACCCAAATGGGCTTGGATTGACGAACTAGCTTCTGGAGTGTTCTACTATGAGGCCTAACCACAAAGGCCCAAGGCTCGTCCATGAACTTTGGACTTCACAGATAAGGAAACTTCCCCCGTCGAGGACTAGTCCTATCCGCTACCAACTATTTCCTTATTTCATGGACGCAGGTATAGCCATGGTTTACCCCAAGTGCAGAACGCATCCCTGTCCCCCGAATGAGAAGCACCCACCAGATAGCAGGACAGGTGATCCAGAGCTTTTGGGTGCAAAGTGCAGGATTACTCCAAAGTTCCCCAATGAGGACGCGCCCATTGGCTACAGGAACAGAGCTCCCAAAGCACACACCAGAAAGTTCCCATCTTTCCACCTTAGGGCGCGCCCTTTGTGTCTAAGATGGGTCCTTATATCCAGGCATACCCCTGGAGGCCTTCTGCGACGGACATCCCCCTCCTGAGATACGACAGGAGGGAATTCTTCAATCAACCTGTAAAACTCAACTAACAAGGAACATGTGACAAATTCCTTCAATAACGGAGGACGCGTCCTTACAAGAGGACGCGCCCTTAGAGAGGGCTAGTCCTGAGATTGGGCTAGTCCTTAGTTTCTTCAATAATTCTTGAAAAACCAACCGTATTGGAATTCCTCACCATGTTTCATATCCTTAGGGCGCGCCCTCTTTGTAAGGAAAGAGATGGCGCGGCCTGACCTCTTCTCATCTTTGCCAAAACCATAATTTAATCTAGAATTCCCCAAATTGGACCCGTTATTGACCCGAATCCAGAATAAAATACCCGTGCGAGATTTTGGGCATAACAACTACCCCCCAATTCCATGTAAAATCAAAGATGAAGCATGGAATTCTCAATCTTAAAGACACCAAAATCTCTTCGTAACTTTTCTTCTTCAGGGCGCGTCCTCAATCTTCTTATCTTCAAGATTTTAAGCGGAGGGCGCGTCCTTCAATAATCCAAAATCTCCTTGACAACTGTAGTTTTGATTTCTTCGTAGAGGAATAACACAAATGCTCCACATCTCTAAGCTTACATGAGCTAACTCGGCATAAGAAACAAAAGATGTTATGCACAAGCGTAAACCTCCCACATGACTCGCACTAAATATATATATTTTTATTTATAGAGGGCGCCCCTCATGATATTAAGGCGTACAGGCCCCTTCAGCTGTCATCCACATACACTTCCATGGTCTTTTCAAGTTCCCTTCACATTAATCAAGCCAAAGGGCATTCCAATGTAACAGTATAATCCTCTATTTGTGATGAAAGAAGTGTGCTCTTGATCAGGTACATACATGGAAATCTAATTTATAACATGCCCTACCAACTGATCAATTCGAGGAAGAGGAAAACTATCTCTTAGGGCAAGCCTTGTTCAAATCCGTGAAATTTACTCAAGTCCTCCACTTTCCATTTGGCTTCTTAACAAGAACTGGATTAATTAACCACTCTGAGTAGTAAGACTCTTTAATCAGGCCAACATTTAACAATCTATCAACTTCTTCCTTCAATGCAATAGCTCTTCCTCACTTATCAGATGTTGTTTTTGCCTTATACCCTTCATGTCAGGATCTATATTCAAGTGATGACACATGATCTTTGGGTCACTTCCCATCATATCATCATGACTCCAAAAAACATCTGAATCCCTAGCATCCGCTAAAACTAAGATAGTATCTTCTGTTGAACTAGTCTTTTCCACCGATTGAGGCGTTCTTGAATCAAAATCAAAATCAAAACTTCGAGGGGTCTTCAATCGATGCTTCATCCTTGAAGGGCGCGTCCTCTTTAAGAGGGAAATCTTCCTCAACAAGGGAATTTGCCAGGCCTTCCAAAAACATTCTTCTTCCCACGATCTGCTTACCTCTATTACTAATTGATTTGATATCATCAGAATTTTCTTCTTCAAGCTCTTCTATAATCCCTTCTTGAAAGTCATCAAAGTCGAGTTATCTGAGGGCGCGCCCTCTGGGTGGACGCTTCCTCATCTTCTGGTTCTTGAATAAAATGATGAGCCTGACTTTCTCCCTTGATGTTCATGATTCCTTCAGAGCTTCTTTCAGTGAGGGCGCGCCCTCCATCTCCTTGTCTCCTGAAACCTTCATTTCCTTCAACAAGGGGCGCCCTACTAGGGCATTGTGAACTGACTCCTGACCCAAAACCATGAATTCCATCATCTGAGTTATTGGAAAAGAACCTTCTCCAAGAGTTACGATAACCTGATTGCACCCTTCATTTTGACAACTTCTACTAAAAACCATAAATTTATGCATTCTCTGCTACCATGTCTTTGTCCGGAAGCGACACCTTCTTGTAGGTATTGTAATATAGAATATTCCCCGAACTTCCATTGCCCTAATCTGAAGAACACATTCCTCATCTTCAGTACAAGTGATATCTGCACACTCCCCCTTGAACAATTTAAGTGGCCTTAACTCCATGCTATTCACATCGGTAAGAGGTATATCTTTCCGAAGCATTGTTGCTATTACCCCCCAAGTGATGTCCTCCAAAGATAGTGTGTATACTTCCTTCCTTGATAAATTTCTTCTCCTCAATTTTGTCCTCATCACGGAGGGGCGCGCCCTCCGTTCTTCTTCTCAGGATTCTCCTTATGCTTCTTGACTTCTCTGACAATCCAATCGGTCAAGTATCCTTCTTTGATTAGATCTTCAATTTCATCCTTCAGCTAACGACATTCATGAGTATTGTGACTTGTCGACTCATAGTACTCACAGTGCTTCTTCTTATCCTTGCTTTTCCAGGCAGATAGATGAGCCGTTTTCTTAAAAATCCCTTTATTCTTGTTCATCTCAAAGATGTGTTCAACCGAAACCGCCAACGAAGTGTAATTATTTGTCCTTTGATCATAAGAATACTAGTTGCATTTACGCTATTAGCGTCGATTCCGGTACGATATACAGGACTTGTAATCTTCCCTTTAGCATTCCCGGAGCTTCTGTCTTCCGATTTTCTACCAAGAATTGCTCCACCATCTTAAAAGATTTATCCTGTGCAAAAACATCAACCAAAATAGCTGAATCCCTTTCTTGGAGACGCTTCCAGAAATCTGTCTCTACTTGCAAACCAACTATCAAGAAACTCTTAAGTGTCTCATCGGTTGTTCCTCTAACCAAAGCGGATTCTGCATTGACTCTTTTGAAGTAAGATTGAAAACTTTCTCCTTCTTTCTGCTTGATGTTGGACAGAGTTGTAACGGGAGGAGCATACTTCACTGCTGCTTGGAACTTGGCTAAGAACAAAGTCCTCATCGTCTCCCAATAGGTAATCACTCCAGATCCAAGCTTTTGAAACCATTGCTAAGCATTCTCACTGAAAGTTGTTGCCAGCAGACGACATCTAGCCAAGTCAGTTACTTGGTAAACATCCATCTCAATGTCAAAACATCCTAAAAACTCCACACGGTCTGCATTTTCATGAAAACGTAGATCATTGGTCATAGATCTATATCCTGTAGGGAGCTGTGCCTCTCTAACCTCTGTTGAAAATGGAGAAGGAGTTTGTGTCGTAGCAGATATCCTTCCTCCATCCAAGTGAGAAAGAAGCCTCTTCAAGTCGATGACATTAAAGATGCCCACACTTGAGTATAAGTTGAGTACCCCTTAGGGGTAGAGGTTGAGCCGTCGTCCAAGCATTTCCTGGAAATCCGGCATGAAGTTGTGTGAGAATTACATCTCTATGTTTGAGCTCGCATATGCTTTTCTCCTTCCTCATGGGCTTGCTCCTTTTGACCTTGAGTCTTTGGATTTCCTTCAATTTTTGGATTCCCTTGAGATTGTGGATTCCCCTGAGTGTCTCCTTGAGACTTACCCTTAGAGGGAGGGCATGCCCTCGACCTCACTTCACTAGAAGTACTTGAAGAAATTTGAGTGATGCGAGGAGCTCTACCTCCTGAGGGCGCGTCCTCTTTTTTGTGAAGTCACCTCTCTCCTTGATACTTCTTCATCCTCTAATATTCATGGTCTCAGCTACTTCTTCTTCCAGCATCACCTTGAGGAGGGGCTTGTTCATATACAAGGGGCCATGACCTGTGATTAGGGGGATCACGTTGTGGAACATCATCCCGAGGAAGGGCTCGCTCATGTCCAAGAGGCCTCGACCTGCAATCAGGGGGCGCGCGCTGTGGATCACGGGGCCTCGATTCCAAGTGCTTTTCCTTCTTCTGATGCTCAAGGAGTACCATTCTTAAATTGTCGTCATTAAGCTTTACACCTAGGCGTTCCTTCAAGCTAGCAAAATCTCTATTTTCCCTATCAAGCCTCTCTTTGTCACGTTAGATTTCACTGAGGGTGCACCCTGACCAATGTGGGTGAGGGGGCGCCTTCTCCTGAACAGCCGACATCCTACAATGACGAACTTCTCCATTAGGATGTTCAACAACAGGGGCTCCTTCTTCAAAATAACCCATCCTTCAAGGAGTCACCAGTTGAAACCTCCTATCTTGCACATCCTCCCCTCCTCAAGAACTTCCTTTGACCAAGATACTATCAAGTGGATTGATGACTTCATAGTTCAGGAAGCTACAACCATCAAATCTAAGAGGATTGCACCGGGGCTTCAAAAGGCTGTTGAGATGAAGGGTGCATCCTCAAAAGTGGGAAGACTTTTGTGATCGGCTGAAATCTCAACTCCACCTACTAAAGACAATGGTGAGAGCAATTCTTACTCAAACATGGAGGAGACTTCTGCCAAGGCAAATGCTTTCAATCCTCCAACAGACCCCGTGCATGGCGCGACCTACCGGCACAATCTTGCATTCTCGAAAAAGCTGAAAATTTCACTCAACTAAGACTAGGGAAAGTGTACATGGACTACCCCCTAGACTAGGAGGTAATTAATTTACCTTATAGCCTACTATTCAGGCATCACCCTACTTCGATCAATTACTGGTATAACGAGGAACTAGAGCATCATCCTATTGATAGTGGGGTCATAAACCTCACCCTAAAACGTTTTACAAAATGGTAGTGAGCACTCTCCTATCACGAGCTATTCCAAATCTCATCCCATGAAGGGGAATCTCAATGTGAGGCATCTCACTAGGAGGCATCCTATGAAGGGCATCTCACGAAGAGGCATCTCACTAGGAGGCATCCATTAAAGGGCATCTCACGAAGAGGCATCTCCCTAGGAGGCATCCATTAAAGGGGAGGTGCATCAATACTATCCCCCAGCGTTAGTATATCATTCCTTGAAGATCATCTCTTAACGAGGCATCCCAAGAGGGGAATTTTAAGAGAGAGCCGTTGGAGTTGCTGAGGACGCGCCCTGTTGCTTAGGGTGCGCCCTATGAGGACGAGGGCAATGACAAAGTCTCTTCTAGTTAAGATGAATGTCATTCTTGTGTATAGGGGCTCGCTCCTGACCTTGGGGCCTCAACCTGCCTATCAGGGGGCACGCTTTAAGATTCACGGGGCCGCACATTAATACAATTTTCTTCAAGCAAAAGATATGCCATGGATCATTGCGATCATACTTGCAGACGAAGCCACAACATGAGGTTGATAAACTAGGGCGCACACTGATGCCTATCATTCAGGTCATTGTAGATACGAGGGTGCGTACTTTGTAGCAAAGTATTGTTTCTTCATAGAGGGGCTCGCTCACGACCTTGGGGCCTCGACCTGGTGATCAGGGGGCACACTCTATGGTTCATGGGGCCGCAACTCAATAGCTTCTTTCCTTCTGGAGTCCAAGCAGTAGATTACCCTCGTAGATATTGGAGTCCGCCTGAGCATTTGCATCTTTCCTTAAGGGCGCGCCCTAACTGGAAAGGTCCTCTGAGGGAGAGCCCCATGAGGGTGCGTCCTATGTTGGAGGATTTTCCCAAAGTTGTGCATTTCCCTGAGGTTGTGGATTCTCACCCTCTCTTCCACCAGTTGCACTATGAGAAATCAAGGGAACAATTGTAAGGCATTTCTCTCTTGAGGGCGCGCCCTCAGCAATACGTCGAGCCTCACTTTGGTGATTAGGCCAAACAACATCATTCCTATATCATTAACTTCATTATCTTCCAACAAAATCTCCAAGAAGGGATCTCTCGTGTCCAACGGGCCTCGACCTGTAACCAGGGGGCACGCGCTGTGGATCACGGCCTTGAGGAAGGGCTCGCTCATGTCCAAGGGGCCTCGACCTGTAATCAGGGGGCACGCGCTGTGGATCACGGGGCCTCGATTCCAAGTTTTCTCCATTCTCTTGGCCAGGCAAACCCCTGTAGGCCTTCTCATCAGGTAAACCCCTAAAGGCCTTCTCATCTGGTAAACCCCTGGAGGCCTTCTCATTAGGTAAACTCCTGTAACTTTATACATGCAATAAATATATAGAGCAAAATAATATAGAGGTTGTATATTACCTGGAGGCATGCCCAGTCAGGGGAAGGCGCGCTTCGTAATAATCTTCTGAGGCATGTTCTGCTTGAATTAGTAAAACTCATTATTTGCAGCTCTTTTCTATATCATCTTCCATGGGTGCGCCCTGTGGCACGCCCTAGCAGTGCGCCCTTGATAAGAGATGTTGCACCTTTTAGAAAATCGTTGAGGCTTCTATTGACGTGACCTCCTCCAAATTGGAATGTGGCGCTCCACAAATTCTTGAGATCTGAATGAGGCGTTCTGGAGATGTGGAGATGTGTTCAACCATTGAATTCTTCTAGAAGTTGGAAATCATCTGAGCCTCAACTACCACCCTCAGGGCACGCCCTGAGAGTCCTTGGGGATTCTCTTTCACCATCTTCTTCCTACAAAAGTTCAAGAAACAAATAATAGAATTCACAGCAAAACAAGTCAAGGGTTACCTTGAGGGCGCATCCTGATGGTGAGGGCACGTCCTGATGGTGAGGACGAGTTCCCGATAATTGCGCCTCTTCCCTAGAACATCCTTCTTCAAATCATATTTGAAATCGCCCCTTGGAAAACCTAGTTCAACGCCGCTGATCAGAAACCTCCACCTTTGAACATACCCGGAACCATCTTTTTGCAGCAACAGCCTAAAAATCAGTTCTAGAAACATCTTTGACATCACAATCGTCTTCGGATCTTGTTCGACCCCCCTGCCAGAAATCGCCATCCTTGGATCTTCTCCGTTGCTGCAGATCTGCAACCCTATCGAGGGCTACTCCTTAGATCTTGCTTGTCGCTTCATAAGAACCTTCATCGTGGTGAGAAATCCATCCTCCTTGGATTATGATCTCGATTAGTAGCCTCCTTCTCAGAATAGGATGTGGATTTCATCCTAAACCAATTACCAATAGGGTTTTATATCAAACGAGCCACTGATCTCATTAAAAAGTATCAAGTAACTCCCCAGTCTCCACGGGGACTCATTTAAACCACTAAACTAAGAAATATATCATTTGCCCCCCCTGCATTCACAAAAGTATCAAGTGTATATCACTTAGGCGACCATAAATTGTATTATTTTTGTGAATGCAGGGGGACAAATGATATATTTCTTAGTTTAGTGGTTTAAATGAGTCCCCGTGGAGACTGGGGAGCTAGTTGATACTTTTTAATGAGATTAGTGGCCCGTTTGATATAAAACCCATTACCAATAGGTTTCCTAAACCAAGTAAAATTTTTCATTGAAAATTCGTAGTTGTCTTTTCTCTCCAGTTTCAGACTGATTCCAACAAAATTCTTCAGATTATAACACCTTTGGGTTATCGAGAATTTAATAAGCTTCGCGTGGGCTGTAAAATCGTCCAAATCTGACTTCTAGAACTCAAGATATGACCCAAACAGTGTAGGTAGCGCGTGTAGCACAACACATACGAATTTTCATATATTTTAACTCCAAGACCGATGACCCATCATCAATTAAGCCATACTTGAGACCATATCTTTCAAACCATGATGAGAATCGTAACCTGTTGAATGCAAAATCTTTAAAACCTTAGATTTGGTGTAACATCTTTCCTCCTAAGATGTAGATCTTGATTGGCTCCCCTCCTTCTATCGCCAATTTGTTGTCGGAGGAATTTGGTAACAACAAAATTTGAGGTACGTCACCGGAATCAAGATCTATGACGGTGGCTCTTCGCCGGAGAAGTCGTCGGAGTGTGGTGGCTGTGATGAATTGGGGGCTGAGATTGAGAGGGTTCTTGGTGGTGGCTCGTAGCTCTTCACTTCCATCCCCCTCAATTTGCCTACGTACCTCTATATTTATAGAGGATCAAGCCCACATAGTTCTTGGAGAGAAAGAAACCCAAATGGGCTTGGATTGACGAACTAGCTTCCGGAATGTTCTACTATGAGGCCTAACCACAAAGGCCCAAGGCTCGTCCATGAACTTTGGACTTCACAGATAAGGAAACTTCCCCCGTTGAGGACTAGTCCTATTCGCTACCAACTATTTCCTTATTTCATGGACGCAGGTATAACCATGGTTTACCCCAAGTGTAGAACGCATCCCTGTCCCCCGAATGAGAAGCACCTACCAGATAGCAGGACAGGTGATCCAGAGCTTTTGGGTGTAAAGTGCAGGATTACTCCAAAGTTCCCCAATGAGGACGCGCCCATTGGCTACAGGAACAGAGCTCCCAAAGCACACACCAGAAAGTTCCCATCTTTCCACCTTAGGGCGCGCCCTTTTTGTCTAAGATGGGTCCTTATATCCAGGCATACCCCTAGAGGCCTTCTGCGACGGACATCCCCCTCCTGAGATACGACAGGAGGGAATTCTTCAATCAACCTGTAAAACTCAACTAACAAGGAACATGTGACAAATTCCTTCAATAACGGAGGACACGTCCTTACGAGATGTAAGAACCCAGATTTTTGATAGAATTAAAACTTTTTACTATATAATAATGTAGGGATGAATAGTGGTTATGGCTGCGATGTAACGACTGTCTATTGAATGAATGAGATGGATTTGGATTCAAATATTTTATATCATGAAGAATGCATTTGGTTGACAGCATAGATAAGAATGATCTATCTCCTAGGGATATAAGTTATATTATTCCAAGAAAGATTATTCTTGTGTCATCCAAATCAATATTTGTTATTAGTCCAGTGGTTCCGTAAAAGGGTTAAGGAACGCCCTAAAGGGGACCAGGGCATTATTATTATATATAAGGAATAAAAGGAATAATAAAGTGTGAATAGTGTTTTTGGATAAACAAGAATATTATTAGACGACGCTATATAGGAGTATTCAGAACTCGCTACCACTACCCCTACCCGCACTCGATTCCCAGGCAAGTTTCAAATCCTTTTTAAAAGGCTGTTGTTGTGAATATATATATGCTTTCTGTTATACATATGCCATAGCATGCATGCCTATTTCAAAGTTATATTGATATACTTGTTCCCTGAATTATTGTTGGCTTATAAGCTACATAGTTAATATATCAGTTATAAGCCGGAAATTATTAAGACCCTTAAGCGAAGGGCATCTGAATCTCATTCTTTGACTTTAGACCGGGAGTCGTTATTCCTTGATATATTGATATTATTTTTAGAGGAAAATAACTAAGTAAATATTTTCCACTTAGAATCTGGCGAATATTATTGGAATATTCCCTTGAGATTATTTGATAAATATTATTCGGATTATTCATCAGATATTTATTTATGCGATGAATTTTATCTTTGATGTTCATCTAAAGTCGATTTAATATTCGAATATTAATTCGAACCCTCAGTAAGTTATTTACTTAAAGAATATTCATTCTTATTTACTCAATAGATATTATTTTGAATATTCATTCGAGTTTACTTATTTAATGAATATTATTTTAATGTTCATTCGAGCCTTATTTTTTTAAATGAATATTATTTCGAATATTCATTCAATCTCTATTTATTTTATAAATATTAGTTGAACATTGACTCGAACTCCCATTATTCGATAAATATTGTTTTGAATATTCCCTTGAGACGATGATTATCATCTTCGACATTCATTTAAAGTCGATTCAATTATTGAACATAAATTTCAAATATTCATTCGATATTCATTTCTTCGATAAATATTATTAAGTTGAATATTCATTGTTTATTCAATGAATATTGTCTCGAAGATTCAGTCGATAATTATTTCATCAATAAGTATCATCCTTAAGTTAAATATTCATTATTGATTCAATGAATATTATCTCAAATATCCATTTGACGATTATTTCATCGATAAATATTATTATTAATTTGAATATTCATTATTCGTTCAATGAATATTATTCTGAATATTTATTCAAAGATTATTCCGAGCAACCCTTTTTAAATATCTGTGACTTAATAAATATTCTTTGAATATTTATTTGATTCTTCTAACTCGTTTCAAAGATGATTGACTTCATTCACATAGTATCATCGACCTTCGAACATTATATAAATTAAATCAGAGTCTTACTATTATTATTATATTATCAAGGAAGGTTCTCAAACTCTATTCTTCCTTCAATCCTGTCTCTCAAATAATAAGGGAACCGTACTTGAGAAATGTTATTTATCTTGTGACTGCCCGGTCATAAAGTATTCGTTTCACTCGCAACTTGGTTGCTATTATTCATGGAATCTGGTGTACCCTCTCATCATTCGAGGGGTAGAATTGTTGGAACAAGTTGGTATCCATTAACAAGCGGTAGCTTGGGAAATATTGGTAAATTTTCCTTTCCAACTAGATACGACTACCTTGTGGAGTCTTATCAACAAGTATCATTCTTGGTGAAAAGGGGAACGAACTTTACGTTTCACAATGATGGATGTTAAATGAACTAGGAGACGCGTAAGTGGCCGAGTGGCGCCGGTCCAGCGATAGCCCAACCGTTGGCTGAGGAGTTCCAGAGGGCGGTCGACAAGTAAATCCGTCGGAGCTACCTTCTACATGTAGAGAACGACTGTTGAGATGCATGACATACGACTGATCATCGTAAACGTCAGGGCATCTGGCGCGGCAATGCTCCCGTATTAGTTCATCTTTCAAGATTGGAAGTCTTCTACAACACCATCTGTGTTGGCAGTGTTGAAACATGTTAAAAACTGGAATTGCACTATTCTTCTTCAAGTTCCTCTTTTATGAAAATGATACTATCTTGTATATCTTGATATAGCAGATATTTCCAAAAAATTTATATACTTTGAGTTACCTTGTAACTTCATCCTTTATATTGATTTGGCACTATTTTCATTAATGCATGGCACATGGTTTAAAAATTTACTTTTGAACTGACATATATATCACTGTTCGATTATATTGTTATTGGTGGGCTATTGCTCACCCTTGCTTATTATTATGTCACAACAACAGCTAGGTCACATGGCTCGCGTAAGGCGCACTCGGCGCAAACAGGTTACCCAACCCACAGGGCTCCCCGCTGATATTGTTGCTGGCATTGCTGAGGTAAGCATAGATAGTCAGCTTTTGCTTCCAGTTTAATTATATGTATCAATAATATTAATCAACGGCAAGAACTTTAAACTTATGTTGTTACTCCTTTTGGGATTGTAATAACTTTTATTCGTGGATCCTTTTATGTAAGACTTATTTCAATTTCATCTCTGGGACTATAATTGTGTGTGTGTGAGTGGATATTATTGTGGGGTCACAGTATGTACTTATGTACTTTGGACTCAAGATAAGTGTTATTTATGGAATGTGAGACCGTAACGACCCGATCCCTGATCCCGGATCTTGGGGTGTTACAGAAATGGTATCAGAGAGAGAGTTATATATCCCAAGAGATGATGCGACATTATGTAATAATAAACTCACTAATATAATAAGAACTCTTGCCAAGTTCACCTAAAACCCTTATGGGAACTTTTAATTATCATGATAGTAATATAGTTCGTCTTGTGTAGGCGAGCGACATGGCTGCCCAGGAGGCATCTGCGAGACAGCATGATGAGGACATGTTCCGGACCAGAGACCCATACTATGAGCACTTGCCTGCTGATAAGGAGGAGGAGGACCCTGAGGAGGTCCATGCTGATTCTGATACTGAGGTGATTGAGTCAGAGGAGGAGGACCCTGAGGAGGTCCAGGTTGATACTGATACCGATGTTGTTGAGTCAGAGGAGGAGGTCCAAGCAGTAGAAGATACTGAGTTAGTTGCTGAGGATGTTGATGAGGAGGACTCTGAGGAGGCCCAGCTTGTTCATGATGTTAGAGTGATGGAGGAGGATACTGACATGACCACCGAGCAGGTGATGGTTGTTGTTTTAGGTCAGGATGGAGATGAGGGTATTGAGGGTGATGTAGATGAGCCAGTGGATGATGCTGTAGGGAGTTCCGGACTTTATGTGCCACCCCTCTCTGATGAGAGAGCCCCTACCCCGCCACCACTACCTGTGAGCCCATTATCAGATGAGTTTGAGGCGTTGACCCCAGAGCCACAGCAGACTGAGGCTGCACAGCCAGCAGATCCTCTACTCCACCCCATGTTCCATTTGAGGGGATACCCGTAGCTGTGCATCACTACATGATGAGTCGACTGACTACAGATCTGGCCATAGCTGAGGCCCAGTTGGCGGAGTCCCGCAGAGAGTTAGCTGAGGAGAGAGCTGCCCGGTTGGGGCGTCATGGTGGGGGACGCGCCAGAGCTAAGGAGATGTATGGATCGGTGACCCGAATAGAGCTGTGGGCCCGTATGAGGGTGCGACAGCTACCCAGTGATGGACATGGTATGGTATCCAGGGCGGATGCAGAGGAGGTGTTTCGCATTGCTATGAGAAGGGTCCGGATGATGTTTCACCGTCGTGGCTGATTGCAGGGATATTGATGTATTGGTCTAGTTGTCTAGTCTTGTACGGCATAGTAGCACCGATTTTCGGTAGGGATAGTTTCAGCTTGTAGTTCCCTGTTGTAGACTAGACAGATAGACAGCTTATTTCACTTTTGACTAGTTGTTATTCGGATGGTTGTATTTCTTTAAAACTGTTGTGTACGTTGGATATTGTACCGTTTGGTACCATGTATATATTTATTTCCCTTTCAGTCACTTCAGTCTCTCTACGACGCAATCACTAACTGGTTATATCATAACTGAATAGACTGCTTTCGATTAAAACTGCCATGATATATAAAACTGTGGGATCTTAAATCCAATTATGCATCGATATTGTGAGGAGAAACCCTCTAAAAATAGGTAAATAAACCTAATGAATATTGTCCAAACTTTCAGTAAAATACCTCCGAGAAGAATGGGTACTAGGGCTAACCCCCACGAGTCTACTGACCAAGAAAGTCACAATCAACCTGAGGAAAACCTTGAGTATAATGAAGAACAGGATCAGGATTACAATGAACAGGAGGATTCTCAATATGGGATGGGGGATGAAACTTTCTATACTTCGGATTTCGATGAAGAAGTAGAAGAAGGGGAAACGAAAGTCGAACATCAGGGGGAGAATCAGGGCGAAAACCCTATGGGGCAATTCATGGATCTGCTCAGGCAGAATTTAAACCAATATCCCCAACCACCCCAAGGAAACAATACCACTGTGGCCAATTCTTTTAGGGCCTTCAAGTCCCTCAAACCCCCAGAGTTTCACGGGTCGGCTGATCCTGTTGAGGCAAGGGCATGGATCAAGGAAATGGAGAAATCTTTCGAGATTCTAAGTATTGATGAGGCCCAGAAAATTGTTTTTGCTACTTACCTTCTAAAAGGTGAGGCCAACTATTGGTGGGAAACCAAGAAGAAATGGAGACAGATGCTATAGTAACCTGGGATAGGTTTAAGTAGGTGTTTCTCGAGAAGTACTTTCCGAAGTTCATGAAAACCCAGATGGAGCTTAAGTTTCTAGAGCTGAAACAGAACAATATGACAGTGGCTGAGTATGAAGCCAAGTTTACTGAGTTATCAAGGTTTGTACCAGAGTTTGTGGATATTGAAGAGAAGAAAGCTAACAGGTTTCAGCAAGGGCTGAAACAGTGGATTCAGAACAGAGTGGCAATTTTAAAGATTACTGATTATGCTACCTTGGTGCAAAATGCAACCATTGTGGAATCAGGAAGTGATCAGATGCAGAGGGAAAGAGAAAAAGGGGGAGTAAAAAGGAAGCATGTCAGCATGGGCGGAGGTTCCACCGGAGGAAAACCCCCAAATAAGTTTAGCAGGGGAGCAGTTTCCCTACCTGGGAGGAGCATAGGATTTAAACCATCTTGGAGTGCAACTGTGAGCCAGGGCGACCAACAAGCAGGAGTGTCCCGTTCCCATCATTTCAGACCTCCACTACCAGTATGTGCCACATGTGGCAAGAGACATTCCGGGGTGTGTACTCAGAAACAGACGGTCTGTTATAAGTGTGGGCGGGCAGGCCACTATGCCCACCAGTGTACCGCGATTGCTCCTACTGCCAGCAAAGGCACTACTTGTTTTCAGTGTGGTCGTCCAGGTTACATGAGGAGGGATTGCCCGATGAACAAACCAGCAGCGTCAGGGGCAAGCAAAGCTGCCTCCAATAGGCCACCAACTGCTAGAACTTTTAACATGACAGTGCAAGATGTCGTGAGGAACACGGATGTGATAGCAGGTACATTTTCCCTCAATTCAGTCAGTGCAAATGTTTTGTTTGATTCTGGAGTAACTAAGTCTTTTATATCCTAGAGATTTTGCGCGTAAATTGAAACTTAAAACTCAACCGCTAAAGGAGTCTTTACAAGTAGAGATAGCTAATCAGGAAGTCGTTCCAGTTAATCAGATTCACCCCGATTGCAAATTAGAAATATGAGGACGATCATTCTATGTTGATTTGATTCCTTTTAAGCTAGGAGAATTCGATGTTATTTTGGGAATGGACTGGTTGTCTCGTAATAATGCTCAAATAGATTGTAGAGGGAAAAAAGTTAAGTTGAAAACCCCAGGGAAAAAGGAAATAGTGTTTAAAGGGCTACGACAGACCCGGACCGTTCTAACCATGGCGCAGTCCAAGAGACTGCTACGAAAAGGGAACGAAGCTTATTTAGCTTACATTATAGACACCCAGAAAGAGGCGCCCAAGATACAAGACATTTCGGTAGTCAATGAATTTGAAGACGTGTGTTAGGAATAATTCATAAGTTGTGATGTTAAGAATAGAATTTACACATTATACTTCTTGTAATCCTGATCTTATAAAGGATTTAGCACTTTATATAGGATTTATGTATAAGACAGTTATTTGTATAGTTTAGTCAGGAATGAACAGTGTATCGGAGACTACATGTCAGGAATAAAGGGCAAATCTTGATGATGGTCCAATACTGATGGTTGATCAGATACTGATGCAGTGTACAGATCCTGATATCAGTCGTGTTACTGATGATGTCATTATGGATGCTACAGAAACTGGCAAGTGCTATAAAACAGGATCGTTGTTTGAAGAACAAGCAAGAAGATATTATGAAGGAAAGAGTTTTCTACTGATGGAAACTATCGACTAGAAGGCAGAACATTGTCATGTATAGATTATATCTTTCTGTTATTAGTTGATAGGTAGCATTATAAATACTCTCTCAATATCATTGTAAAGAGCGTGTGTTGTGAAGACGAATGTGCGTAGCTCTGTATAAGGTTTGTATTCGAGAAGTTCGAAACAAACAGAGAGATATTTATATTGTCAGCAGCTGCTAAAGGTATTGTACACCTTTGGTAGAGTTTGTATTTGATCTTATTAATACAAACAGAGTTTGATTCATTCGTTTATTCTTGTTCATATAATCAAGCAAAAATCAGACACGATTATATAACTTGTATTCAACCCCCCCCTTCTACAAGTTATTCGAGTTAACAATTGGTATTAGAGCAGGTTGATTTCGAATAATCATAAAGATCTGCAATCATGTCTGGTTACAAGGATGGGAATACTAAAATTCCTATGCTCAAGAGAAACGAATATACTCTATGGGAAGTAAAGATGTTGCATCATCTGGAAGCAACAGATCCTGATTATCTTGACAGAATCAGAGATGGACCTTTTGTTCCAACAAAGGTCATTGGACAAGCAACTGTTGATGGTGTGGTTGTTCCAGAACATACAGCAGAGAAGCCAAAATCTGAATGGTCAGATAAGGACAAGAAGAATGTTCTTAAAGATGCTAAAGTGAGAAACATATTATTCAACAGTCTTGATTCTGTTCTCACTAACTATGTTCTCTCTTGTAAAACTGCTAAGGATATATGGGACAATCTTAAGGTTCACTGTGAAGGAACTAAGCCTGTCAGGAAGAATATGAGGACATTACTTATACAACAGTATGAGTACTTTGAATCCAAGTCTGGTGAGTCACTTACTGATACCTTTGATAGGTTTACAAAACTCATCAATGAGATGGCCATGCATGGTAAATATTATGACTTGGAGGATATGAATACAAAGTTCATGAAAGCTTTGCCTGATTTCTACAATGAGAAGATATCTGCGATTGAGAAAGCTAATGATCTGGATGAAATTTCATTAGAGGCAGTATATGGAAAATTGAGAGCTTATGAGCTTGACAAGCAGCAGAAGAAGAGCAGGAGTGAAGGAAAGATGAAGACTATTGCACTTACTGCTCAATCTGAAGTTAAGAAGCTTCCTGAAGAACAGAATGAAGAGATTGCTGTAAAGAATTCAAGGAAGAAGAAAAGCAAAGAGAGTTCTGAGTCAGAGACTACTGATATGGACTCTGACAACAATGATTCTGAATCTGAGATGCAGGAACTCTTTGCTATGTTTGCTAAAGCTTTCAAGAAAGGAAGATTCAACAGAAGAAGATTTAGCAAAGGAACTTTTCAAAAGAAGGAGGAGAAGAAGAGTGACAAAGGCAAAAGTACAATTGTCAAGCTTGATAAGGCCAAGGTCAAGTGCTTTAACTGCAGCGAGCTTGGACACTTTGCTAGTGAGTATAAGAAGCCTAGGAATTCAGGAAAGGGTAATGCACTTATGGTCACACAAAAGGATTGGGCTGATTCCAGTGACTCTGAAGATGAATTGGATTATGACAACATTGCATTGATGGCCAATAGTTCAGACAAACCTGGATCTCCAAAGAAAACTTCTCCATCCTCTGTTAAGGGCACAGGAAAGAAGCATTCAATTATCTTGGACAGTGGATGCTCTGGACATATGACTGGAAAGAAGTCCCTACTTACAAAGTTTGAGAGGAAAGCTGGCCCAGTAATATCTTTTGGAGATGGCAACAAAGGAGAAACTCTGGGATATGGCTCAATTGTTTTGGGGAATGTCATCATAGAAAATGTAGCACTGGTTGAAGGCTTGAAACATACTCTTTTAAGCATAAGTCAACTGGGTGATAAAGGTTACAAATCAATCTTTGACAGAGAAGGATGCAAAATCTTGAATATGCAGAATGGAGACATTGTTCTAACTGGTCAAAGACATGGTAACATATATGAAGCCAGCTTAAGTGATACATCTAAAGGAATTGTTAGATGTCTCTACAGCAAAGCAACAAGTGATGAAAGCTGGAATTGGCACAAGAAGCTCTCACATCTTAATTTCAAGAAGCTTAATCAACTTGTTAAGCATAATTTGGTGAGAGGCCTAACTCAAGCAAATTTTGTGCAAGATGGACTTTGTGATGCATGTCAGCTTGGAAAGCAAAGAAGAACCACTTTCAAGAGCAAGACTGAAAATTCAATTACTGAACCATTTCACATGCTACATCTTGATCTGTTTGGTCCAGTAAACATTATGTCTATCAGTAAGAAAAGATATGCTCTAGTTATAGTGGATGATTTCACAAGGTTTACATGGGTGTTCTTTCTACACAAGAAGGATGAAGCTCCTCAGCAAATCATTGAACTCATCAAGAATATTCATAATAACTCTGAGTACAAAGTCAAGGTACTTAGAAGTGACAATGGTACAGAATTCAAGAATTCTACAATGGAGGGGTTTTGTGTAGACAATGGAATCACTCAACAGTTTTCTGCACCTGGTACACCTCAGCAGAATGGTGTAGTGGAAAGAAAGAACAGGACTCTCATAGAGGCAGCAAGAACCATGCTTGCAGATGCAAAACTTCCAACCTACTTTTGGGCAGAAGCTATTAACACTGCATGTTTCACTCAAAATTGTACCTTGGTAAATAGTAATGGAAAAACTCCCTATGAGATGATCAAAGGAAAGAAACCAAGTGTGAAATACTTTCACATCTTTGGATGCAAATGCTATGTCCTAAAAGTTCATCCAGAACATCTTGGAAAATTTGAAGCCAAATCGGATGAAGCAATTTTTCTAGGATATTCAGCATCTAAGGCCTTCAAAGTTTATAATTTCAGAACTCACATTGTTATGGAATCAATTCATGTTGCATTTGATGATAAGAAATTTGGAAGTTTGCAAACTGATGAAAGCCATGACAAATTGGAATTTGAAAATCTGAAGAATTCTGAGATACTCTCAAGTGATGATGAAGGTTCTCCAGAAGGAATTTCTATTGCTTCTCAAAGGAATGCTACTGTTGAGGGGGAGCAAATAAATCAAAGAGAACACAGTGATCATCAGGAGCAGACTAGCCTTTCAGAGTCTATTCCATCAGGAATTGATGTTTCAGAGTCTACTCCATCAGGAACTGATCTTTCAGAGTCTACTGAGGAAAGATCAGTAACTAGCAGCAATATGGAATCTGCTGATTCTATTGATCAAAGGAGAGTTTTTGAAGGTAGAGAGAATTCTTCTACAAGAGATACCACTAACATAGGGGGAGAGACTAGCAGAGTTAATCTACCACCTGTTAGAAAATGGACAAAGGATCATACTGAAGATTTGATAATTGGTGATCCAAATAGTGGTGTTCGAACTAGAAGATCAATTCAAAATGAATGCTTGTATAGTTGCTTTCTCTCAAAGAATGAACCTAAGAAGGTTGAAGAAGCCTTACAGGATCCTGATTGGGTAATTGCAATGCAGGAGGAGTTAAATGAGTTTGAGAGAAACAAAGTCTGGAAACTGGTACCAAGACCTAAAGATAGATCTATTGTTGGTGCAAGATGGGTTTTCAGAAACAAGCTAGATGAATCTGGTATGATTGTAAGAAACAAAGCAAGACTGGTGGCCAAGGGTTATTCTCAGGAAGAAGGCATTGATTATGATGAGACCTTTGCACCTGTAGCAAGATTGGAAGCAATCAGAATGTTTCTTGCATTTGCAGCTCATTCAAAATTCAAGGTATGCCAGTTGGATGTAAAGAGTGCTTTTCTAAATGGCAAACTTGATGAGGAAGTGTATGTGGAACAGCCACCTGGATTTGTTGATCCAAAGTTTCCAAATCATGTCTACAAACTTGACAAGGCACTCTATGGACTAAAGCAGGCACCAAGAGCATGGTATGAGACTTTGTCTAAATTTCTTCTTGAAAATGGCTTCACAAGAGGTACAATTGACAAAACTCTATTCTTTAGAAAGATAAAAGGTGAATTGCTTTTAGTTCAAGTTTATGTTGATGATATTATTTTTGGTTCTACTAATGAAAAGTTGTGTGCTAAGTTTAGCAAGCTTATGCAGTCTAAGTATCAGATGAGTATGATGGGTGAATTAAATTATTTTTTAGGCTTGCAGGTCAAACAGACTGAGACTGGTATTTTCATTAATCAGTCAAAGTATATCAAAGATCTTTTAAGAAGGTTTGACTTTCAAGACTGTGCAGTTGCAAAAACACCCATGGCAACAGCCACTAAACTAGACTCTGATCCTAAAGGAAAGAGTGTGGATAATACTAGTTATAGAGGCATGATAGGCTCATTGTTATATCTAACTGCAAGTAGGCCAGATATAATGTTTTCTACCTGTTTATGTGCTAGATTCCAAAGTGATCCTAAGGAATCTCATTTAATTGCTGTAAAGAGAATTTTTAGATATCTCAAAGGAACTCCAAATCTTGGTTTGTGGTATCCTAGAGAATCTGATTTCTTTCTAATTGGCTATTCAGACTCTGATTATGCAGGGTGTAAGATAGACAGGAAAAGCACTACAGGTACATGTCAATTCTTGGGAAATAGATTGATTTCTTGGGCAAGCAAGAAGCAACAATCTGTTTCAACCTCAACTGCAGAAGCTGAGTACATAGCAGCAGGCAGTTGTTGTGCACAGCTCCTTTGGATAAGAAATCAGTTGATGGATTATGGTATGACACTTAGTAATATTCCTATGTTTTGTGATAATACTAGTGCTATTAAAATTGCAGAAAATCCAGTTCAACATTCAAGGACTAAGCACATTGATGTCAGGTATCATTTTATTAGAGAACATATTGAGAATGGTACTGTGGAACTTCATTTTGTTCCTACTGACAAACAACTTGCAGATATTCTAACTAAACCACTTGATGAGACTACGTTCAGTAGACTAGTAAGTGAGTTAGGAATGTTAAATTTTTAAATCTGTAACATCTGCAAGAGTAGCAAGGTATGTTGTTCTTAGCTTATAGACTTGATATTCCTGTCAGGATCTATAATTGATTGTTAAATGTTTTAGCTATAACACTTTGCCTTGATAAATTTCAGTATGATAGACTTGTTAATAATCATCAGGATTAGATTTATTATCAGGATGCTGACGTCATCAGTATTGTGTCAGTATCAGGATTATGGAAATTGTTTCAAATCCTGACGTTTACTTTGTGTAGTAATCTAATTCTGTGATGTGTAAAGTCTATAGTAGCATGTTTTGATATTTGCATACTGATAATTTATACATCATTCAATAATCAAAAGACAAGTAGATAACAAGAAATTGTATTTTCATTAATTGAAATCATTACATGGAAATGAAATACAACATCCTTTTTGTCTAATTTCTACTGATAATTCTATACTTGTCTATTGATATGAATTCTGAGGTACAGGACAAGGAGCATCTCAAGAAATCCATCAGGGGATGAACAGCCTCGTTTACTCTTGGATTCCTTGTCTGGGCGACTTGAATGAGAGCAGCTAACTTAAATGTATTGCATCCCCATCAAGATCAACCTCAGACTCTCGGCCAAATTCTTCATCTTCAAGTTTTGAGGAGGTTAGGGGAAGATTGTATCCAATAGATGGATGTTCTAGGAGAAACCTCTGGATATTATCGGAAACCAATTCATCCATGATTAGTTCGATGAGAAGAGTTGTCTGTTCAAAAGGATGATCAAGAACAGGATGTTCATCGACTGAGAAAGATCTAAAGAATGGGTTTGAATGGAATTTTGGTTTGAGAAGCATTGTTGAGAAGAAAAGAAATTGAAAGATTTATGGAGAATGGCATAAGGCGTCTGTTTCTTTTAAAGAAAGACGTGAGAAGCTGAGCAGTCACTTGGAAGTTTTAATGAAGTCAAATGCTAATTATTGCATGTGACTGTATTTCTTGTTTTCAAGAAATATTGAATATATCTAACCAATTGATTTTCTGTTCAGATTAATTGTTTATTTCTTTTTCAGATAAAAGAAAAATGCCACGTGGAAACTCCATATTAAGTCTCTGATGATATTGGTCAGGATTTCATGTGTGATCATCAGGATTTGATGAGAGGTCATCAGGAAAAGGAAACTGATCAGTATTGATTATTTATACCCTGATTTATTTCATGAAAATCAATTTTGGATTTTATTTTCCAAAAATCGTGGGTAACAGCATTTTTCAGGGACTGACACCTGTCAATCTACGTGTCAACGTGGGATAGTGGTCTGAAAGATTTGTGAAATATATTTGAAACTCTAATCGTGTAATTGCTTTCTCTAATTTTACATTCTCTAAAGCAAAAATCACTCTTGAGTTTTCAAAATCACTAATCCATTTCAAGAATTTTTCAAGTTCTTTTCAGATCAAAAATGGCAGCTCAGAGAAGATTACCTAAATCAGTAGCCTTCAAGTTTGGTGACTTTGATTTTATGACAAACAATCATGTAGCAGCTATCACCAACAAGGAAGGAGTGTCATCTGATTTTCATCCAATCATGGACTTTCTGGCGTATGGACCATTAAGTTATGCATTGACAGCATCTCCACAGATTAATCAAGTAGCTGTTTCACAAGCTTGGGAGAATGCTGAGGTAATTGATTCTACTCAAAGTCAATCTGGTAAGATTGTTCTACATTTAGGACAAGATTCATTTGACATTACTGAATCTGTTGTTAATTCAGTACTTTGCTTACCTGTTACTGATATTTATGAGAATGAACCATCTGATGATAATATAAGAACTATGTTGTCTGAATTAGGTTATAGTGGACCTCTAGACAACATGAGCCAGTTGAATAGGTCTTTTCTTAGAAAGGAATGGTCTTTTTACTTTGATCAAATTGCTAAATGTTTTACTGGTAAATGTAGTTCTTTTCAGCAAATTACTTCTGTTACATCACATATTGCTCATAGTTTGCTTTATGACAGAGTAATTAACATTGGTCATATTATCTTAAGTCAGATGAGTATCAAACTTGGGTTAAGAGATCAAAACAGGAAAATGGTTTATTATCATAGATTTATGCAAATGTTTGTTAACCATTTCATTCCTGATGTTGAAACTAGATTTGGTAGAGAACATTGTGTTTCTTCTTATGAACAGCAAAAGAGAATTTTCTCTGACATTATAAAGAAGGACAATGAAAAGAATCTAGATGAAATACCTGCAATTCATTATCCACATCATTTTCAGGTAATTCTTAAAACTCATCTTCCTACTCTCTACAATTCTTCTTTCTTTTGTGGTGAAATGGCTCAGGAATCTCAAATGGAGGAGAACCCACCTGTGTCTACCCAAGTAGCCCAAAACATTATAGTCTCTGAAACAATTCAAGAACCAAATTTTGATCCACAGCCTATTGTTTCAAAGAAACCAACCTCTGGTGTTTCTCAAAAGACATCAGTTGTAAGGAAGAGAAGATTTGTTATGTCAAGTAGTAGTAGTAATTCTAGTGAAGATGATGATGATTTAACTCTTGCTGAGAGAGCAGAATTGAAGGCTGCAATTCAACTTTCTCTGTTTTCACAAAGAGATGAAAAACCTAGTCACAGCCAGGCTGCAGTCTCCCAAAAGGCTGTAGTTCTTAAAAAGGGAAAACAGTTACTGGATACTGTCTCTCAAAAGACTGTGTCTATTGAACAAAGATCTCATCCCAAGATCACTTCTGTGTCTACACCTCTTGAGTCTTCTCAGGATAAATCTTTTGTTCACTATATCAGGAGAACAAGGAGAAAGATTCAATTGTCACCTACACACACAGAGTCTAGTCCAACTAATATCATGCAGGTTTCTACAAATCAAGCTACATCTATGTCAGTATTTGACAAGAGAGATCTGGATATTGATTCTTCATGGGAAACTACATTATCATACAGACTGGCTATGGGACTAATTTCTCTCAAAGTGAAGTTGTCAAGGCCTGTTCTAGATTTTCTGGTTGAAAGAGTACCAAAACTTTTATTTCTATGTATCTGTCAGAAGACAATTAGTCAAGAAATTTGGACTCTCAAAGCATATTGCACTTCAATCACTTCATGCATATTTATTTGACAAGGATGTCATTATTGAAGATGCTTTAGCTCAAGGTGAACAACTGGAGGAAGTAGATAGAGGAAAGCAGTCAACAGAAGATACTATTGCACCAGTGGTGAATAGTAGGAAAGATCAGATCACAGTCACTGCAACACAAGAACCATCTAATCAGAGGAAGGATAACTCAGGAGCTGTGATAGCTGATGTTGAAAGGTCTTCTGTGATGACTAAGAATGCAAGTGAGATACCTTATGATATGGGAGGAATGACTTTGGTTGATTTTTCTGAAGATCAAATAAATTTTGTTCAGTCAGAGTCTATCCACCTTGAGGGTGTGTCTCAGCAAACAACACTTAAAGACGGTGATGTACTAACTATGGTGTCTAATGAAGTATTACTGAAGACATCAGAGTCTAGTAAAGAACCTGAAAGTGGTATACTGGAGCCTGTAGTCTCTGGAAAGAAAGAAGATGATTGTAAGGGTTCAGAGATTATAGCAGCTCACTCCTTGGAGAAAACCTCAAGCCACATGCCAAATGAGGAACCCTCTCTCCATGTGAGTTCAGGTATAAAAACTCCTTCTAAACCCTATTTTTCTGTAGGTCATGAGAGCACTTATCTAAATTCGAGTGATACACTTGAAAAGATGGACTTAGATCCACAATTTGAGCGGCTGGCTCCTGACCAGGCAAAAGGTGAGGTAGAAAGAGTGTTGACTTTAGTAAGTTAAAGTGAGAATGAGGGTATGGATGATCAACTCCATAGTGAGGAAGAGAAAATTAGGAAACCATCATTTGATTTCTGGGATCTGGTTTTTTCCTGAATCTTGGTCTGAAAATTTAGGTATGGATGCTGGTACTTATTCATTCATCAAAATGTATCAGAAGAATGACCTAGCACATCACAATGCAAAGCCAGAAGTTAAAGCTCAGAAGCAAAAGGAGAGGCTTGCAGGAATCATTAACAGAAGAGGTGCCAGGATAAAGCAATCTCTTGATACATATGTACCAGATGAAGATCCTAATGATCCTAGTGTTCCTTTGTATGTACTTCCAATATCAGCTAGAATTGAGACATCTACAGTCTCTGATCACTCTAAGGAGGAGTCAGGATTTGAAGATGTTAGTACACAGAATACTGGTGAAGGAGATGATGATCATATTTCAGTTCCAGATCAGAAAGATGAAGATGTTGATACTTCTAATCAAGTTTTATTACTTGAATATCATACAACTCAAGCAACTTCTTTTACAAGACTTGAAGATACAGTTTTTTCTGATTCTGATACTGAAGATACTAGAAGCACTTCCAACATTGAAGTTCATTCTGATGTTTTGAAAGATATTCAGAATTCTAAAATTGCTATTCAAACAAGACTTCAATTACTTGAAGATAACCAAGTCACAATTATGGAAAATCAAGCAGTTCTTATGAATCTCATTTGTTCTGTTTCTGGATCTCTTGGAATTAATGTTACTGATGTAAAAAAGGGGGAGATAAAGACAATTCAAAGACAACAACAACACCACCAGACTAAAGGAGATAAAGATAAAGCTGGGGGAGATAAAGAGCAGACAAAGAGAAGTAAAAAGAAGAACCAGGAGTGACAGTGGTGAATCTCAGCTAGGAAGTGGTAAAGGAAGAGCGGCATTAATAGTTAAAATTCTTTCTTCTAAGTAATAGATAAATGTCTACATCTGAGAAGGAGGTACTTAACTTCATAATTCTACATTCATAAATTCTATTCTGGTTGTATTGTTATATGTTTTGACATCCACAACTTGGATTTATGCTTCAGATTTTAAAGCATAAATAGGGGGAGATTGTTAGGAATAATTCATAAGTTGTGATGTTAAGAATAGAATTTACACATTATACTTCTTGTAATCCTGATCTTATAAAGGATTTAGCACTTTATATAGGATTTATGTATAAGACAGTTATCTGTATAGTTTAGTCAGGAATGAACAGTGTATCGGAGACTACATGTCAGGAACAAAGGGCAAATCCTGATGATGGTCCAATACTGATGGTTGATCAGATACTGATGCAGTGTACAGATCCTGATATCAGTCGTGTTACTGATGATGTCATTATGGATGCTACAGAAACTGGCAAGTGCTATAAAACAGGATCGTTGTTTGAAGAACAAGCAAGAAGATATTATGAAGGAAAGAGTTTTCTATTGATGGAAACTATCGACTAGAAGGCAGAACATTGTCATGTATAGATTATATCTTTCTGTTATTAGTTGATAGGTAGCATTATAAATACTCTCTCAATATCATTGTAAAGAGCGTGTGTTGTGAAGACGAATGTGCGTAGCTCTGTATAAGGTTTGTATTCGAGAAGTTCGAAACAAACAGAGAGATATTTATATTGTCAGCAGCTGCTAAAGGTATTGTACACCTTTGGTAGAGTTTGTATTTGATCTTATTAATACAAACAGAGTTTGATTCATTCGTTTATTCTTGTTCATATAATCAAGCAAAAATCAGACACGATTATATAACTTGTATTCAACCCCCCTTCTACAAGTTATTCGAGTTAACAACGTGTTTCCTCAAGATCTCCCCGGATTATCGCCAGATAGAGTAATTGAGTTTGCTATCGAGTTAGCCCCGAGGACGGCGCCAGTTTCCATGGCCCAAGATACAAGACATTCCGGTAGTCAATGAATTTGAAGACGTGTTTCCTCAAGATCTCCCCGGATTATCGCCAGATAGAGTAATTGAGTTTGCTATCGAGTTAGCCCCGAGGACGGCGCCAGTTTCCATGGCCCCGTACCGATTGGCACCAGTGGAAATGAAAGAGGTAGCGAAACAATTGCAGGAATTGTTGGATAAGGGTATGATAAGACCCAGTGTGTCGCCTTGGGGCACACCAGTGCTGTTTGTTAAGAAAAAGGACGGGAGTATTTGGTTATGCATCGACTATCGAGAGTTGAACAAGCTAACCATAAAGAATAAGTACCCGTTACCCAGGATTGATGATTTGTTTGACCAGCTAAGAGGAGCGGTGTATTTCTCCAAGATTGACTTGAGAACCGGATATCACCAACTGAAGATTAAACCTGAAGATATCCCAAAGACTACATTCCGTACCAGATATGGACATTATGAGTTCTTGGTGATGTCGTTTGGATTAACCAACGCCCCAGCAGCTTTCATGGATTTAATGAATAGAGTGTTCAAGGAATATTTGGACCAGTTTGTTATAGTCTTTATTGATGATATTCTGATCTACTCAAAGACGGAGGAAGAACACGCCGAACATTTTAGGATAACCTTAGAGACACTCCGGAAGGTGCAGTTATATGCCAAATTCTCAAAGTGTGAGTTCTGGAAAAATGAGGTGCAATTTTTAGGGCACGTAATCAACAGAGAAGGAGTGTTAGTTGACCCCTCCAAGATAGAGGCAGTTTCAAATTGGGAACGACCAACCACTCCAACTGAGGTAAGGAGTTTCATTGGACTGGCCGGATATTATAGACGATTTGTTCAAGATTTTGCGAAGATCGCAGCCCCTTTAACTCGACTTACCCGTAAAACTGAGAAATTTGAATGGACTGAAAAATGCGAGAAGAGTTTTCAAGAGCTGAAGAAGAGGTTGGTAACGGCCCCATTATTGGCGTTGCCTGATGGAAAAGGAGATTTCATGATTTACAGTGATGCTTCGCATAAAGGATTGGGATGCGTGCTCATGCAGCATGGTAAGGTGATAGCATATGCGTCAAGGCAATTAAAGGATTACGAGATCCGGTACCCCACCAATGATCTGAAATTAGCAGCAATTGTTTTTGCCTTAAAGATTTGGAGGCACTACTTGTGCGGAGAGAAGTGTGAGATTTACACTGACGATAAGAGCCTCAAGTACATTTTTACACAAAAAGAGCTTAACATGCGCCAGAGGAGATGGCTAGAGCTAATCAAGGATTACGACTGTGAGATTCGTTATCACCCGGGCAAAGCCAATGTGGTGGATGAGCCCTTAGTAGGAAAGAAAAGCTCAAAATGATAACTACAGAGGAAGAATTGATAAAAGACTTCGAGAAGTTGGAAATTGAGATTAAGATACCTGAAGAAGGTCAAGAGAAGTTGATGGAAATTCGGATCCAGCCTCTATTGTTGGAAAAGATTAGGATATGCCAAGAGCGAGTGATGGAAGTAGAAAAAGACTCGGCAGAGGAGGTAATGACTGGGGAAGAAATCAAGAGTGAAAAAGATAAAGAAGGGATCATGAGATATATGTGGAGGATATGGGTCCCAAATGATTAGGAACTCAAGAATGAAATTTTATATGAAGCCCACAACTCCAGGTACTCAGTGCACTCCGGTAGTACCAAGATGTATAGGGATTTGAAAGAGTACTACTGGTGGCCCAACATGAAAAAGGACGTTGGAGAGTGGATAAGTAAATGTTTGACTTGCCAGAAAGTAAAAGCAGAGCACCAAAGACCCAGTTGACTTCTACACCCCTTAGAGATTCCCGAATGGAAATGGGAACATATACCTATGGACTTCGTAGTAGGTTTACCAAGGACCAAAGCAAATCATGATGCCATATGGGTGATTATAGACCGACTAACTAAGTCAGCTCACTTTCTTCCGATCAACGAAAGGTATACGGTCGATAGGCTAGTAGATATCTACCTCAAAGAGATAGTGGCACGACATGGAGTCCCAGTCGCCATAGTATCCGACCGAGATCCTAGATTCAACTCCAAATTTTGGAGGAGCATCCAAGAATGTGTAGGAACCAGGCTAAACATGAGTACAGCCTACCACCCCCAAACGGACGGGCAAAGTGAAAGGACCATCCAAACACTAGAAGATATGTTGAGAGTCTGTGCTATAGACTTTAAAGGAAATTGGGATGATCACTTGCCATTGATTGAGTTCTCCTACAACAATAGTTTTCATTCAAGCCGATCTCCCCTATATTGGGACGAAGTTGGAGAGCGAAAGATGCTCGGGCCTGAGATGGTCCAACAAACAAAAGATGTTGTGGATCTAATCAGAGGACGGCTGGTAGCAGCACAGGATCGACAAAAGAAATATGCCGACTTAGCTCGAAAAGGAAGGGAATATGAAGTTGGAGACCTAGTGTTTTTAAAGGTATCTCCTTGGAAGGGTTTAATGAGATTTGGAAAGAAAGGAAAGCTGAGCCCTAGATATATTGGACCATTTGAGATCTTAAGACGTATTGGGGAGCTAGCTTATGAACTGGCATTACCCCCGAACCTGCAGCAAGTGCACAATGTGTTCCCTGTCTCAATGTTGAAGAAGTATAATCCGGATGCCAAGCACATAATGGAATATGAACACGTGGACATGCAACCAGACTTGACCTATATAGAGCAACCTGTGGAAATCATAGACAGAAGAGATCAAGTGCTCCGAAACAAGGTCATCAAGCTTGTCAGAGTTTTATGGCAAAACCACAACGTAGAAGAATCAACCTGGGAGCTAGAAAGCGCAATGATGGAAAAGTACCCCCATTTGTTTTCAAACTGATTTCGGGATGGAATCCTTTTAAGGAGGGGAGACTGTAAGAACCCAGATTTTTGATAGAATTAAAAATTTTTACTATGTAATAATGTAGGGATGAATAGTGGTTATGGTTGCGATGTAACGACTGTCTATTGAATGAATGAGATGGATTTAGATTCAAATATTTATATATCATGAAGAATGCATTTGGTTGACAGCATAGATAAGAATGATCTATCTCCTAGGGATATAAGTTATATTATTCCAAGAAAGATTATTCTTATGTCATCCAAATCAATATCTGTTATTAGTCCAGTGGTTCCATAAAAGGGTTAAGGAACGCCCTAAAGGGGACCAGGGCATTATTATTATATATAAGGAATAAAAGGAAAAATAAAGTGTGAATTGTGTTTTTGGGTAAAACAAGAATATTATTTGACGACGCTATATAGGAGTATTCAGAACGGATTTCTGAGTTCATATTAATGATCCAGGGGCAAGATAAGTGTATGTAAACGATATCGGATTCAGAAAAATAGCACTTTCATTTTCTCCGAGATTTCCCTGGACACTGCAAGACTTAAGGATTTATTAAAGGGATGTAAGGAATTTATATTCGAGAAGTATTAAGTAAGATGGAGAATGGTATTATAATTATTAAGAAGGTTTCCAGTAAAACCCTAACTAGAAATCCTTGAGATATTCCTACGAACGATCAATGAAATTGAGTAATAACCGGACAAAGAAACGAACAATCAACCAAGAGGCAAGCATGTTCAATTGGTGGAAAAAGAAGAACTTAAGTGGCATACTTGTAAGTCAACTATAACTAGGATGATCCATTAGCATTTAACCAAAAATGGACTTGTTTAATGTAAAGCCAACACTTGGACAAGTAATAGATCAACAAGTGGCACCAATAGATGGTTGACAACACAAAAGTAAGAGATGCATCCAAGTTATATACATAATAATGCATGTATAAAGCCATAACAAAGCAAACAAAAAAAAGAAAAACACCACCATTCTCTTGTTCTTGAAACTCTCGGCCAAGAAAAGGAAAAAAGGGGGGAGAGCTTGCCACCATCCATTCACTTCAACCTATAGCTTAAAATAAAGCTTGAGACTAGGAGAAGGTAAATCCAAAACCTTAGCATCATCCTTTAAGGTTTCCATTTTCAAAAGATTTATCAAGGATGATGATGAATAGTGTTCTTCATAAACTAACTTTTATTTCTTGATTTCTTTTGATCATCCAAGCTATACTAAGGCTAGATAAGGGCTAAACAAGGCTTGATAAGTTCATACATACACCAAGGAAGGTATACCACTCTTCAAAACCTAGCTCTTAGTTGAAGTTTTGGTATTTTAGATGAGTTATATGGATTTAATGCATGTTTAGGACCTTAAGATTATGATTGGGCTTTATTAAATGTTAACTTAGTTTAGATGAACGGAAAGACATTGCTTGGTCTTAGTTCATGGTTAAATAACATGTATATGATGTTTGGAATGAAAACTATGGATATTGGATGTTTGAATTTTTGGGAAACGTGTAAACATAGCCATCGTAATGCTGAAATTTCGTTAACTCTTAAAATCCGTGCATGATAGTAGCATATACTCACTGCCCAGTCCCGGATTTTGCCATGGTTAGCTAGTTCACGTTACAAGCTTCGTTTTGATATAAAGATCGAGTGAAATGGATATACGGTTTAGGAGTTGTGATCGATTTAAGATAAGTGGTTCGTAACTGAGAGCACGAGTTCGTAATTAAAATTGAACCCGGGTAAATTATGTAATTGTTGTGGAATAAAAACTAAGTTATTAGATTGCGGCTAGGGTTTGCAGTATTTAATGCTAGGATGCGTGAGCTTCGTGCTTTAATGGCTGCTCTCATACTCGTGGCTGAATCTGCCTTCACAAGATGCCTACGTACTTTGATGAATATCATAGATCAAGCCAAAAAACGTAGTTCTGAGGATGAGGGGTCGGACCCTTTATATAGGCTGAGAAGCCCTAGAGTCGTGGTAGAATTAGGTGACTTGGTAGACAAGTCACCGCCTTGAGGAAGGTTCTAGACTCCTTTCTTGTAGGAATCAGCTTCCTTGTTGAAGTAGGTGCCTTGAAGGCTAAGTCAAGCAGGAGTAATATCCTTATTTGACTCTTATTGCTGAGCTGGTTATTACCCTTAATATTAATTACGAAATTAATATCATAAATAGGGTTTGGGCCCATATAATGGGCCCCACGTTTTGACCATATTGGGCCTAATTAATGCTACATTAAATATGTCTTTAGGGCTTATTTTTAACCCATATCATTTGCCCCCCAACTTCTAGGAAAACTGATCAGGTTTTCCTTGAAGTTATAGCGGCCTTATCCGAGACTTGGGTCAGGGTTCATTGCTCTTACGTGAGTATTTTCAACAATATCATCTTAATGTAAAGCGTGGAGCAACAGACGCATTTACGACGATGTTGAACGACACTAAACGGTGTTAAACGGCACTACACAGCGCTAATTAGCCTTAAACATCGTCTAAACAATGTTAAACGATGTCAAACGGCATAAAACGGCACTAATCGGCGCTAAACAGTGTTAATCGGCACTAATCTGTGCTAATCGGCACTAATCTGTGCTAATTGGCACTAATCTGTGCTAATCGGCATTAATCTGTGCTTAAACGGCACTAATCTGTGCTTAAACGACACTAATCTATGCTAATCGGCACTAATCTGTGCTTAAACGACACTAATATGTGCTAATCGACACTAATTTGTGCTTTAACGGCACTAATCTGTGCTAATCGGCACTAAACGGTGCTAATCGGCACTAAACGGTGCTTAATCAGCCTTAAACGACATTTAAACGGTGTTAAACGACGTTAAATGGCATAAAACGACACTAAACGGTGCTAAACGACGCTAAACGGCGCTAATCAGACTTACACGACGTTTAAACAGTGTTAAACAACGTTTAAACGGCATAAAACGGCACTAAATGGTGCTAAACGATGCTAAACGGCGCTAATCATATTTTTGTTCAAACCCATTTTCATATTCTTCACGGAATATGGCTAATCAGAAATCTTCATGGTCTTGACGAATCCGGGTTGACTGAAAATATTCAAACCCCTGATCGCTCCCGGTTGGACAGAAAATACTCGTAGTCTTGATGAACCCCGGTCGGCCGAAGCCTCCTTGGGGCGCCGATCGGCCAGCCACCGGTCGGCAAACCCATTTTCATATTCTTGTCGGACCCCGGGTTGCTGAAAAATATCCATACCCCTGACTGATCCGGGTCGGCCGAAAATACCCATACCCCTGACTGATCCGGGTCGGCCGAAAATACCCGTAGTCTTGATGAGCCCCGGTCGGCCGAAGCCTCCCGGGGGCGCCGGTCGGCCAGCCACCGGTCGGCAAACCCATTTTCATATTCTTGTCGGACTCCGGGTTGCCGAAAAATATCCATACCCCTGACTGATCCGGGTTGGCCGAAAATACCCATACCCTTGACTGATCCGGGTCGGCCGAAAATACCCGTAGTCTTAATGAACCCCGGTCGGTCGAAGCCTCCCGGGGGCACCGGTCGGCCAGCCACCGGTCGGCCAGCTCCCGATCGGCTGAAGCCTTCCGGTTTGCCCCGGTCGGCCGGCTTCCGGTCGGCTGAAATATATTTTTTTTTTTAGCTTCAATACTTCAACTTCCCTCTTGAATACGATGTTTTCATAAACATGTATATTCGTGGTCTTGATGACTGATAACTCTATATTCCGATCTGGTGATTCCTCCGCCGTTCTCAAGCCCGGAAAGCGGTGTAGCTGGTGGTTGGGACTCTACAAAACAATGCCGGGAGGTGGGTTTGGACCCACGGCACCTCCGGCGTGAGAATAAGCGACGGCGTTGGAGGATAAAAGATAAGAACTAGAGTATCTATTTATGGAGGGTGTGTGTATATGAGTGTGTGTAAAAGAGAATGTAACCCCTAAACCTTCTTTTCTGGGTCTATTTATAGGCCCAGGATTAGGGTTTAGGGGTTGGTACCTTTAATCATGGGCGTTCAATCCTAGGTAGGTAGGACACCTGGGACGTGTAGATGCGCAACACCTGTCCAGGAGAATAATTATGGGAAAGTGTGTCAGGCACCTTTTAGAGTGTGTCCTCCTCATTCTTGTATTATGCCCATTATTGGTAATCATTAGCTGTCGTTTTTAGTTGGGACCCTTTGATGGTGACAGGAGCCTTGGGATGCCACGTGCTCTATTACCTCGTACTGGAGTAACGTCACGGATCCGGAACGGATCCGGACCTAATAATGGTGACATAGCTCCGGATTCAGTAGATGTCGTAGGCCCGGATAGCAATTCCGGCTTGTAAAGGGTATCCTATCATTTGCCCCCCACTCCCCTATGTAGATTTTTCTGGATGGGGGAGTAGTAGTCTGAGTTTCGATGTCCGTTGTTTTGAGTAGATGAAAAGAAAAATTCCATATTTCTTGCCTCCTCGGCCCGGATTGCGTGTGGAGCACGTGGTCCGGGGCTGTAGGCTGGTGAACTCGAAACGTTACTCAGCTGTTTTTTGATATTTCTTCATATTTCCGAATTTCCAGAGCTTGTCCATTTTCCTCGTTAGACGCGCAGTCATGATTGCTTTTTCTGACAACCTCTTTTGTTTTAATCAAGACTCTTCCTGGCCGTCCACGTGGCAGCATCTCATCCATTTGCTCATTTCAGTTTCTCTATAAGTATATTTCAATTGTATTTCTCCCCCTTTTTCACTTTTACCGTACGTTTCTTCCGCTCTTCTTTTTTCTTCAAAACCTTGGTTGTTGATCGGTGGTGAGAGCTTTTCTACGTCTTCTTCCTCATTGTAAGCGTTTCTTTCTCCTTATTTTTCTTCGCTTTTCTTGCCTGTACTTGAACTTCGTGCGGAGTAATTCGATGTTATTTTTTCCCCAACTATTCATATTCCATTGTCTCTATAACTGCTTACTTTCCCTGTTACTGTATTCGTTGAGATTTAGCATTGTAGTGATTGTTTTGCTTTTTGGGTCGTTTGAGGCTTTGTGCTTTTGTATCTCTAGTTTTTGGGACTATGGTGGTTGTTTAGTTTATTCGAAATTTCCGGGTTTTGAAGCTTCTGGGTTTCAAATTTTGTTTTGTGTATGCATGTATTTGTGTCTATTTGTGTAGATCTTTTGTTCTGATTTCTGTTTTTGTGTTGGTGTTTCTGATAATTGTGTTTGTCTTTTTGTTTTTTGGTTCGGGGATGTGCTGTATTTTGGGAAATATGGGGTAGTGTGGTGTTTTATGGTGTATAAGAAGCAATTGGCTAAACGACCCCGATCCTCGTTTATACATTCTAGCTCTTCCTCGGACTCAGACCTCTCTACCGAGCCTAGATCTTGTTCTTCCTCTTCATCTACCATGACCCAAAGAACTAGGAAACCCACGAAGACCACTCTAGACGAGCTTCCCACCCTGCGACTCTCCCCGGGGGTGATCCTTAGTACGTCCGAGGGTCGCTGGAGAGATGTCCAATTCTTCTTTGTTGAGAAAGATATTTCCGTCCCCGATGAATATTATTACAGGAACTTATTCGAGGTGTATAAAATGTCTTCCGGGGGTCCTGTCTTTTATGACCAGTGCTCTATGGACGCCGATTTATCACACCTCCCCGGAACTAGCACCCCCATGGCCCCTTTTTTAGATATTGCCAATACCGATAAGTTAGATGAGTGTTTCAGGTCATGCTTTCATCTAGACGACAAAGTTGTTTGGAGGTGGCCCGAACCCCACGAAAGAATATACCATAGGCCCGGGGATGGTTTGGTAGGGGTTTCTCTAGAGAGCCCTTAGATCGGGATACAATCCTCATTGTCATCAATTCATTAAGTGTCTCTGCAAATTTCAATATGAAATCCCCTTGTTTCAACTTACCCCGAACGCTGTCAAGTGGATCATGTGGTTCCTTGGTTGCTGTAACGTCAAAGGATTCCTTCCTACTTTCAGGCTTTTCCATTATCTTTTCACTTTGGTCAAGTCAACCCTAGTGCCCTTGTATGAGCTCCGGTTCAATTACCAACGGCGTGGTTTTAAGAAGGGAGGGGTGATGCCTGTCACCATGATGTCCTCCCTCAAGGGTTGGCATGAGGAGTGGGCCTTCCTGCAGTCCGAAGATATTGAATATATGCCTCTGTTCCGGGTTGAGGCTGTTAGGAATATGTTGTAGTTGATGATAACTTAACATTCAAGCAAAATTGTATAAGTCAAGTTTTGTAACTGTCAACGGATAAGACCTTATAACTCTATTCGTTGACAGGTATCTCATCAACGGATGAGGTTCTGTAGCATACTGCAATATCTCTATTTATCAGTTGATAGTGTTTTTATTCAGAGTCATGTTGACCATCAATGGATAGGCAGAATAGGGTAGCCAATTGTAAATAAGCTATGCTATGTAATTCTGTCTAAGTGAAAATGTATCAACGGATGAGAACAGGGCTCTATCAACGGATACAACTCAAATCTACTCGATCAACGGATACAGCTCAAACTACCATCAACGGATAAGTGGGCACAACATCAACGGATAATCATTGTCACTTTATCCTATGCTAGCTGGGAATTAGCAGTTGATAAGGACAGGTTTGACTGACAGATCACATGGGTTGATAGTAGGTATAAAAAGCAATATGGCAGCCATACTTTGGAAACACAGAAGAAAGAAGCATTCCATTTACACAGTACATACAAGAAAGGTGCAGGGGACATATCTGTTCACAAGGACAACCTTTCGGCTACATGTGGATTTGGAGTGGAGTAGCAAGTCAACTTGAATTAGATTAATATTATCTTATTCCTGTAGCACTTGTAAACTTGGGATATATAACCAAGTGTAGCAACTCTTTAGATAGTAAGAAAACATACATATTTGCTTAGGGTTTCTTGAATATCTTTAGAAGCAAAGAGTTGTAAACACAGAAGCTGTGTACATTTGTATCACAGGGTTTTCTTCGAATAAAAGTCTCAGGTGGTACATTTAACCACCTGATTTTTATGTGGTTGTGAACTATTTCTATTCAGCAATTATTTCTTTATAGATTTCTGTGGTTTTTATCAGAAATTTTATAACTATCAAGAATTGTATTCAACCCCCCCTTCTACAATTATACAAGTGTGTAATCTGGGAATAACAATTGGTATCAGAGCAAGCTTCTAATATATTTGAAGTTTAAAGATCAACACACTTCCAACATGTCTAAGAAGGATTATGGAGTGAAGATACCGGTTCTTGATAGGGAAAATTACTTTCACTGGAAAGTAAAAATGCGTCTACATCTCATGTCTATTGATGTAGGTTTTGTAGACTGCATTGAGAAGGGTCCTCATGTTCCAATGAAGGCTGCTTCAAGAGTTGGTCTTGCTGCAGATGCACCAGACACGTACATCCCAAAACCTGTTTCTGAGTGGAGCACTGAGGATGTTGCAGAAGTTCACAAAGATAAAAAGACCATGAATATTCTGTTTAATGGCTTAGAAACAGACATGGTTGACAATGTTATCAACTGTACTACCGCCAAGGAAGTATGGGACATTGTTCAAACCCTTTGTGAAGGTACAGAACAGGTAAGGGAAAACAAGATGCAACTACTGATCCAACAGTATGAGCACTTCCATTTCAAGAATGGAGAGACATTGAATGACACATTTAGTAGATTTCAAAAGCTACTGAATGGCTTGAAACTGTATGGAAGAATCTACCAAGTGAAAGATTCTAATCTCAAATTTCTGAGATCACTGCCCAAAGAGTGGAAGCCTATGACTGTTTCTCTAAGAAACACTCAAGAGTACAAGTCATTTACTCTTGAAAGACTCTATGGAACTTTAAAGACATATGAACTAGAAATGGAGCAGGATGAAGAAATTGAGAAGGCCCAAAAGAAAAGTGGGTTAGTTGCACTTGTTGCCAACTTGGAGCAGAAGGAGGAAAAGAGGACTGAAGCTGCTAAATCTACACCAAACAGGGAGGTTTGTGAAGGTAGAACAGAATCAAGCAAAAGCAAGGAAAAGGTGTCTGAAGAAATGAGTGTCCTACAGCAGGATGAATTGGATGAGATAGATGAGCATTTAGCCTTTCTATCTAGGAGATTCTCTAAGCTAAAATTCAGAAGAAACTCTGGGGTGGCCAAGCCATTTAACAAGGATTTTTCTACAAGCAATTATGTGGATAAATCAAAAATTAAATGCTACAATTGTGGTATTGCTGGTCACATGATAAGTGAATGCAGGAAGCCTAGATCTGAGAACAAGGGAAAGTCAACTGAAACTGTTGACTACAAGAAGAAATATTTTGATCTTCTCAGACAGAAAGGAAAGGCATTCATGACCCAAGAGTATGACTGGGTTGCTGATGGAAATCATTCTGATGATGATGCTGAGTTTGTCAACCTTGCATTAATGGCTGATTCTGAGCAGGAAGCAAGTTCAGCTAGCAGTCAGGTATATTCTACTAATCTCTCTGAGCTCACCAAAGAGGAATGCAATAGTGCTATAGATGAAATGTCTACTGAACTATATCACTTGAGTGTTACTCTTAAATCACTTACTAAAGAGAACAATAGGATTAAAGAAACTAATCAGTTCTTAAGTGATAGAAATGCAGTTCTAGAAGTTCAATTTCTAGAATTTGAGAAAATGAGAGTTGATTGCAATGATGCTAAAAATGAACTTGAAGCTGTGTTAAAAAGAGAATTGATCTTAAGAAACCAGCTTGAAAAAGAACAAGGGATAATTGCTAAATTTCAAAGTTGTAGGAATATTTCTCAAAACATAATAGAAGTCCAGGGAATAGAATCATTTGTAAGGGATACCTGGACTCAGAAGAAAAAGGAGCTAGAACCTTGCCTTGAGGATCTAGAGACTATTTGTGAATCAACGGATAGTGATCATCCGTTGACAGATGAACCATCAACGGATGAGAGGTATCCATCGACTAACAAAAAGTCTGTTAGTAAGAAGGAACTCAAGAGACTGACCAATCAGTATGGTCCAGTAGCCAAGAACTTTGTTTCTGGTGAAAGTAGCCAAGCCAAATCAAACGAGAATGCTAAGGCAGGTGATTTACCTAACAAAAAGGCTGTTGGTAAGTCAGTTAATGAAAAGGTAGAGACTGAGGGTAAAAAGAAAAAGAACAGAAATGGTAAGATAGGCATTAACAAGAAAAACAATTATTCTCCTGACAAGTTTGCTCCTAGGAAAACTTGTGGTAATTGCAATAGTGTCAATCACCTATCTTCTAATTGCAAGTCTGTTAAAAGGACTCCTGTTCATGTACCTCAATCTATGCCAAGTATGCCTGCAATGCCTGGTTTGTATCAGAATGCTAGTTTTTCAAATCCATATGTGAACATGCCATATGTGCCTAATCCTTATTTTCAATCTGTGAATATGCCACTAATGTCATGGAGCAACCCCAGCATGGATAATATGTATGCCAATTTTTCACAAATGCATGCATCAAATATTTATGCAAATGAGCATCTGTCAAAACCTATCACTCAAACATCTACACCCAAAGTGAAGATTGCTAAGAGTGTAAAACCAAAGGCTAACAAGAAAGGACCCAAGGAAACTTGGGTACCAAAATCAACTTGATTTGTATTTTGGATTGTGTGCAGGGAAATAAGAGGAATCTGTGGTACCTAGACAGTGGATGTTCTAGGCATATGACAGGAGATTCAACCCTGCTCACAGAGTTCAAGGAGGAAGCTGGCCCTAGGATTACCTTTGGAGATGACAGCAAAGGATATACTAAGGGATATGGCTTGATTACAAAGGACAATGTCATCATTGAAGAAGTGGCTTTAGTTGAAGGTTTGAAGCACAATTTGCTGAGTGTCAGTCAGATTTGTGACAAAGACTATGAAGTAAAGTTCACTAAAGAAGCCTGTGTTGTTTCTACCAAGGAAAACAACAATGTGGTTCTGACAGGCTTTAGAAAAGGAAATGTTTACATAGCTGACTTCAACTCAGTATGCTCAGAATCCATTACTTGTCTCTTCAGCAAAGCAAGCAAGGATGAGAGTTGGCTATGGCATAAAAAGCTGTCTCATTTGAATTTTAAAGTAATGAATGATTTGGTAAGAAAGGATCTTGCTAGAGGAATCCCTCAATTGGAGTTCATCAAAGATGGACTGTGTGATGCCTGCCAATTAGGGAAGCAAAAGAAATCATCCTTCAAGAGCAAGACAGAGTCGTCCATTGTTAAGCCCCTTCAATTGCTGCATATGGACTTATTTGGTCCAGTAAATGTCATGTCCATTTCAAAGAAGAAATACTGCCTGGTGATTGTGGATGATTTTTCTAAGTTTACATGGACCTTCTTCCTGCACTCCAAAGATTGTGCAAGTGAAATCATCATCAATCATCTCAGACTAGTAAATAATGGTTCTGAAGTAAAAGTACAAAGAATAAGGAGTGACAATGGCACTGAATTCAAGAATTCCACAATGAATATTTTCTGTGAAGAGAATGGAATTGTCCATGAGTTTTCTGCTGCTAGAACACCTCAGCAAAATGGGGTTGTTGAAAGGAAAAACAGAACTCTCATTGAAGCAGCTAGAACAATGTTAAGTGAATCAAGATTGCCAACATATTTCTGGGCTGAAGCTGTCAGCACTGCCTGCTTCACTCAGAATATTTCTTTGATCAATCAAGCTAGAGGAATGACTCCTTACCACTTATTCACCAACAAGAAACCAACGTTAGCTTTTCTCCATGTCTTTGGATGTAAGTGTTTTGTGCTAAGGAATCATGGAGATAACTTGGGCAAATTTGAAGCAAAGGCAGATGAAGCTATCTTTGTTGGATATGCAGCAGGGAAAGCTTATAGAGTCTACAATCTAAGAACCAACATTGTCATGGAATCTGTACATGTTGTGTTTGATGATCAAAAGATTCTAGGTCTGAATGATGAAGGCTTCCATGAAAAGTTGAGATTTGAAAATGAGGTAGAAGGAAGAATGTACATTGATGATGATGAGGAAAATGAAGATCATGACCTTGGAAATTCACCTAGAGTTGTTGGTCCAACTAGAAGTGATGCTAACACTGGAAATGAAGCATCCGTTGACAGTCATACTAGATCATCAGATGCATCCGTTGACAGACATTCTCATGTATCCGTCGACAGGCAAAATGGAGCATCCGTTGATAGACAAAATGATGCATCTGTTGACAATCAACTTCATAATTCCTCAAGGACAACAAACTCAGGGGGAGTTTCTCAAAGTCAAAACTCAATATCCAATCAACAAGATCATGCTCACATAGATGAAGCAACTTCATCTAGATCAAACCTTCCACCTTCAAGAAAATGGACCAGAGATCATCCTTTTGAGTTAATCATTGGTGACTCAAACTCAAGAGTCCAAACTAGGAGGGCCACACAAGAAGAATGCCTATACAGTAGTTTCCTGTCTCAAGAGGAACCTAAGAAAGTGGAGGATGCCCTTCTAGATCTAGATTGGGTTTTAGCAATGCAAGAAGAGCTAAATCAATTTGAGAGAAATAAAGTATGGAAGCTTGTGCCCAAACCTGATGATAGAGGTATCATAGGTACCAAATGGGTTCTCAAGAATAAGACTGATGAAAATGTCATAATTGTGAGGAATAAGGCTAGATTAGTGGCAAAGGGCTATTCTCAAGAAGAAGGAATAGATTTTGATGAAACTTTTGCTCCAGTGGCAAGACTTGAGGCCATCAGAATTTTCCTAGCCTATGCAGCACATGCCAACTTAAAAGTCTATCAGATGGATGTTAAAAGTGCCTTTCTAAATGGGGAACTGGAAGAAGAGGTATATGTCCATCAACCTCCTGGCTTTGAAGATCCAGAATTTCCAGATTATGTATATCTTCTCTTGAAAGCACTTTATGGTTTGAAGCAAGCACCAAGAGCCTGTTATGACACTTTATCTCAATTTCTTTTGGAAAATCACTTCACTAGAGGTACAGTAGATAAAACTTTATTTCATAGAAATGTCAATGGTTCTTCAATACTTGTTCAAATCTATGTAGATGATATTATTTTTGGGTCTACAGATGAGAAGCTTTGCAAAAGGTTTGCCAAACTTATGCAAAGTAGGCATGAAATGAGCATGATGGGTGAATTAACTTACTTTCTTGGTTTACAAGTAAAGCAAGTTAATGAGGGAATTTTCATAAGTCAAACAAAATATATTTATGATCTCTTAAAGAAATTTGACTTAATGGATTGTGCCTCTGCAAAAACACCTATGGCCACTGCAACTAAGCTTGAGTTGAATACTAAGGAAAAATCTGTGGACATCTCAAGCTACAGAGGCATGGTAGGCTCACTTCTATATCTAACAGCTAGTAGACCTGATATAATGTTTTCCACATGTCTTTGTGCTAGATTTCAAGCTGATCCTAGAGAGTCTCACTTGATTGCTATTAAGAGAATTTTCAGGTATCTCAAGGGAACACCAAACCTTGGCATTTGGTACCCAAGAGATTCTGGTTTTGATCTAATTGGCTATTCAGATGCAGACTATGCAGGTTGCAGAATTGATAGGAAAAGTACTACAGGCTCCTGTCAGTTTCTAGGGAATAGGCTTGTGTCATGGTTCAGTAAGAAACAGAACTCAGTCTCCACTTCTACAGCCGAAGCTGAGTACATTTGTAAGAACCCTGATTTTTGTAATATTTTTAAGAATATAATATCATATGACATTGTGAATTCGGGACCTTTTGAGTCACCCATGTTGTTTAATGGAATTGATTATCTGAGAAACTGTGTTGTTGCATTCACTATGTAAGATAAAAGGAAGATTGTGAAGACAAGAGTCTTATTGTTAGTAAGATTTATAAAACTTGGGATTTGAGAATGATTAGAGTTTTAAAGGATTTATTAAGAATTATGACGAGGAATTATGGACATTCGAGGAATTTACACAATTAGTACTTAAGGAATTATAGGGGAAATCTCTACGCGACAAAATATTATTACGAGAGATTAATTAAGATACGATACGAATTAAAGATTAAGTGACAAGCATTGGTCGAAGAACAATGATACAAGGAGTAGTATTGCATGCAAGTCCCATGCAACCAAGTAGTTAGGAAAAGCAAACTAGTTAAACCAAATGGCAAGAGGAATAGTAAATAGTTGCATTTCTTTTTCCAAGGAGGGGACAAGAGTACAAGAGGCCATACCTAGGTTGTACCATGCATATACTTACACTAATATGTATCACCCAACTACTACTTTACAATTATTCAACCACACAAAAATCAAAACACAAACACTCCCCCCCCCTTGGAAGAGAAGCTCCCGGCCAAAGTAAGAAACAAGGAAGAAAAATTTTCTTTCTTCCATTTCTCCTCACTCATAATTCAAGGCATAAATCCTAGGCCATCTCCATCATCTAGACAAGGTATGTTAGTAATTTCAAGCCATTTCATCCACCCAAATTCAAGTTACAAATTGTTAAAGATTGGGTGAATAGTAACCATGTTTGATTTTCTTTTAGATCTTGGATTGTAAGGGTTGTAGGAGACCATTCAAGGTGTTATTGAGTTGTGTAAAGCTTATCCAAGGCTCCTAGGTGCTCAAGAAGGTATAAAAATCACAAACCCTCTTGGTTATGTAGTATTTATAAGGTTTGGTAGTAGATCCATGTATTTGTGAGCTAATCTTGGTTGTATAAGTATTGGATGACATGGATCTTGAGTTTTGATGTTGAGATTGTGACTTTTATGATTATGGATAATATATATATCTCCATGAGTGTTATGAACCATGAACTAAGTGTATTAAGTGTTGGTTGTGTTGTGGAATTTTGAAAATTGGTTGATCTAAGTGAATACATGCTTGCTGAGTTTTCCAGGAACATTGACCTGCCTTGTAACATGGTTTTGAACCCCCAAATGTTGTCCCCTGATGTCCTACCATATATTGTTGGAAAGGTATTTGAATGTAGTTTCTGGAAATGTAAGGTTCATGACTAGGTGATGTATAGATTTTAAGTTATGGCCGGAGAAGTAAATTGTGTTTCTGGATTCCGGACTGCACTAAATGACCCCCTTGTGAACCTTGTTTAAACCCCTAAAAAAACTTATGTGGGATCATGGAAAAATTAGAAAAGCTAGTAAATGCAGTGGGGAAGGCTACCCAAAAAGAATTGGATTAAAATATGAATTTTGCAATTTTATAAAAATGCTAGAGTAAACTTCGCGCAAGGGAAAAAGTCATTAAGTGGATAATAATTCTAGAGGTAATGGTTATGACTCGGAGATGGTAACTAAATTAAGTCGAATAAGTGACGAGCGTAATCGAGTGGTGACACAAACCTATAGTGGGGCTAGAGTGTTATAAGACGAAGTCCTTAAGTTAATTTTGTACCCCTAAAACCCCGTAATTAAAGAGGTATTGTTAAGGTACTAACGAACGGTTATTGCTTATGTATAGATCGTTCCACTCCGCACGCTCGACCACCCCAACCAAACCCCCAAGGCAAGTTTACTTTTCAAAACTTACATATACAAGGACTTTCACTGTTGTGTTTGTAGTTTTCAATCGTATCAAATGTTTATGTTTATCAAAGTATCGATGAAGTTAAGATGTATAAATACATATATGTTTGCACCCCTTGAACTTAGAATGAAATGTTTCCTCGGACAACGACTCTAGCAATAGAGGTCGTAGCAGTCCGTATATACTATTGACCGGGGAGCGGTATATTATTATATCGTAATTAAATTGTGAAAACCCGAAAGGTCATTCGGGAAGTATCGTATACCTAAGTAATTATTATTTTTACGTTGTTAAAAATACTCAAAAATATCTATCTTGGATTAAAAGCTTATTTTAATTAAATAATTATTTTATTAATTGTTTATATTAAATCTCAAAATATTATTTATTAATTATCGTTCATTATTTTAAAGACAAAACTAATCCAAGATACCTTTAGCGTTTTCAAACTCGAACTCTTTCCCACCCAAAACATTTTCGAAAACCCCCCGGTCAGGTTTTGCTTCTTGTACGTTTTTCAAGAATTATCGGTCGACTGAGGTCGAACTTCAACTACTCGAATTTTCTATCAAAATGATTTTTGAAAAGAAAAGAAAAAGGGGACTCTGGCAGGTGTGGGAATCGTTGACGAACGATTCCCGGGATGTGTAAGCGGCCGTGAGCCAGGCGGTCCATCAATTATTATTCCGGCCCAGGTGTTGCCGAAGGATGATTACGGATGTAGTTTTCATCGAGGGTGATTACGGATGTAGTTTTCACCCAAGGGTAGTTACGGATGTAGTTTCTATCCTTCTACTAGTAGAGAAGACCCGCGGATTATTGGACTTGGAGGTGGCGACTGATCATCGTCAATCCTTGTCAGGTTTTTATGTTTTCTTCCAGTCCCATCTTCCACTTTGGAAAAATACTCAAACACTGCTTCTTGGGCCTAAGTGCCAAGTTGCCGATAGTGTGGTTTTCGATGAGAAAATATTGACCTCGTGCAGTATCTAGAACTGCGAGATTTTCTATAAAGATTGGCACGTGTTAGTGCACTCTTGCAATTGTTTCAAAGAATGAAATGTTTTTTAATGAGAAACCTTCTAAGCTAATGGAAGGAAAGAGGTTTTGCATCAATGCATTCCCTGTACATTATGTTAACCGTAGAGTGTTTTGCCGAAACTGATATACTCATACGTATATATTTTCAAACTTGAGATATATTGAAATGAGAACCTTATAAAGGATTCATATGTTATTCTTAAAGCTCCTTAGTGAGTATAAATGTTTTATTCAAACTCGGACATATATATTGTCGAGTTATGTTTTGTAATCTGAGATATATACCCATACAGTTGGGAACGTTTTCAAAATAAACCACTTTATTATTTTTGCAAAATGGTGAACTTGCTGAGCATTATGTAGCTCATTCTTGCTTTATAAAAACTTTTCAGAAAGGGAAGAATTTGGTCGATTAACTCCGCACAGCAGAAGAGGAGTAGAAGAATTACCCGGAGATGATTTAGTCCCTGATAAATACTACAGAATAGTCTGATAGGTTTTCAACTGTAATAGTAAGACTTGTCTTCAAGTGTAGTTGTATAAGTGGAATTGCGTAAGACTCTGGATTGTACAGATGAATTGTAATATTTAGTGTTACTTTTGATTATCGTTTCTGAGGCTCTAACTTGATTGTGTGTAAGATTGAGGTATGGATGGATGTATTGTTGAGTTGTAAAGTTAATACAGGTATGATATGGTTGGATGATGATATGACGACCTGAATCTTTGACCTCAGATTTGGGGGCGTCACAGAAATGGTATCAGAGAGATAAGTTACAGAACTCAGAAACGAGAGTGTTGAGAGTTAAGTCTAAGTAGGAGAATGACATAAGAGATCGTAGTAAACTTATTATTGGACTAATGGAAGAGGTACCGATGAGTAGAATGGACTGAAGTGTTTACTGGAGGTATTATACTAGGGTCGATAGAATCCTTAGAGGCCTTCAGAATGATGAGTTGTGAGTTGGGAGTCGTACCTGACTTATCAGATGTAACGATGTAGGAAGCAGAGTGGAACCTCAAGAGTAGTTGAGGAAGAGGTGATACTGCCAATATGATTGGATGACTGGCTGGCATAAATTTTGTTGCCCGTAGTCCTTCAGAGTTTGCCTATAAGGAGGCGGCAATTTAAGAATCGATAAGTTTAGACTTCCTTACATAATTAAGGGTACTTAGTACTTGGAATAATGAAAGTCTTTTACTTTGGCTATAATACCCGATTTTCGATAAGTAACGGGTTTACCTGAAAGGTGGTTACTATGCCGTTGTGGATTTCATTACCCTTGATGGCGAATTTTACATGTGTTATACGAGAATGTTATCATAAGACGAGCGTGCTAGATAATTCCACGCATGATTCGGACGCTAGAGCATGGTAGTTCAACCTAGAGAACAAACAAGTGGGATTAATAAAGGGACTCAAGAGAAGTTGAATATGGTTGCGACGAGCGATACATTGATCTCAGAGTCTACCAAATGAAAAGACCAACGGGTCTAGAGTGGGATCCTTTGATAGAGATGTTAGCAGGGACTACGCATATATGTATTGTAGACCTCAATATTTTTGGTATATGTTCACATGCACACACCCGCCACTGAACCTATGGACTGCACTGAGATCCCTGAGAGATCTCTTTGATCTGTTCCCAGGGGGAACTGGCCACTTGTGATTCATGTCGGAAGGCATGAAGTAGGACCCTATGGACTTAGCAGGTGTCCCCGAAATGATGTGAAGTTTGGTCTTCAAGATAAAGCACGGAAATGACAGATATATTTGTGAAACCCCAACTCGATAAATGACTTTAAGATGATGATTGAGAGACACACTAGTTGGTGTCTTGTATTACGAAGACGAAGAGATGGAGTTACCCTCATAGTGGTGATAATGGGATGCACGAATAATTATTAACTTATTTTGGTAACTACCGGCTGGTGCACTACTTCATTTTAAACTTTTCATTAACCATATTACCTCGATTAGTTTATATCAGGTAATCCTTCTAGCCTTCTACTTCAAACTTGCGGAATAACCACCAGTGATATACTTTCTCTAAACCGGGACTCATCCAAAGTATCTTATTTGATCCCCGAGTATTCTATTTGAAGTTTATAATTATTTCGTTCTGCTCAGGACTATTTACACTTCCTTTCAATTATCCATGGAATGTTCAACAATTGTTTCCTTAATTAATCAATGAATATTCCTAAACGAATATTGATATCTGACTACTTCTTTCATACTTGCACTCTTCAGTCGAGCCCATAAATATTTATCAACTTGTTGAGAACAGGGATGATCTAACATCCAGATATTCCTCATGAATCCTTTCTTCTATTCAAAATGAGATTGTGCGTCGTACATTGAAATCATAGTGAGGATATCATTTTGATACTAGCATTCTGAATTTCATTCTACTGTAAGATCTGATAAAGCATGTGTACGGAGGCACCCTTGGGTGGACCGTTTCACTGATAAGTAATATTTAATGAGAGGTTATCGATTGTTCCGATACCTAGAACATTCTCTTCATATTTTATAGTTTTCTTTTTTTTCAACTTAATAACTTCTTATTTCCATTCGTTGTCCGAGTAGCCTAAAGTTTCTTCAGTGGCTATGAGGTTGAAATTCCGTTCTAGCCAATTGAAACTGGCTAGTCAATATGTCAATATGAATGACTAGTTGATTGTTCTAACTAGTCAAAATTGTAATGTTGTGAAGAACACCTAGCTAATTGTCCTAGCTAGTGGTGATGTCTCAAACAGGCGAACTAGCAAATTTTGTCTAGCTAGTTGCTAGTGTTTCTTGAAAAGGACTAGTTATTGTTTCACTGGTCCAACTCCCAATTTAATTCATTCAGCAGTTCCTCAATGCATTTTGCATGTGGTAAAGTATGATAATGAAAGTTTTGACGAATAACTTGATTGAGACCTAGTGAGGTCGCCCACTCAACTTGAATTCTACCCATCTTCGTATCAGACTTTATGTCACTTGAATATTCTGTTCTTTCATTCATATAATGAAGATACATTTGAAACCATAGATTACTTGAATGATAAACTGCTTCATTTTTATTGTCATAGAGTAGAATTTCTTTCGATCGGTTGACCTTTATCAATGGGACTTTTTAGATCCTCTATTTTTCAAAGGGAAAAGTATTCACCAGATGTAAGAATTGTATAAAGACCGTCTTTATGACTTCTGTATCCAACAATCATTGCCCTCGTGCAACATTCTCTATGATATCACATTACAGAATTATCAGGACATGAAGGAATAAACCTTGTTGTATTCTTTCTGTCCATCCTTACATCTCCGAAAATCGAGACTCCTAGTATTTGGAACCATCAACATTCTTGGAACATCCAATGTGGAATTCTTATTGAAATTGTCTATTGGACCTTGTTATTTTAAAACCATTCCTTTCAAAAGTGATTACTCTAAGGTGAACGGGAGGTACAATTGTGAACCGTTGCACCAATATGAGATCAAAAACCAAATGTTGTAATTGTGCAGCCAGAGCGTTATGCCGAGTGATTATTTAAAGTTAACATGTCGGGGCATACCACAAGACCTTTAATATTAGTGATTATTTAAAGTAGGAATAACATGTCGGGGCATACCACAAGACCTTTAATATTAGTGTGAGGAAGGTTATAAGAAATGATGAGGAGGTTGGGAGTACGCTCCTACCAACCGTTGTCAGGATGTGATATTAATGAATTCTGGAGTTACCAAGCCTTTTCCTGATCCGAGAAATGCAAATCGATTGCGATGTAAGAGATATCCTTAGAGGAAACTAACATGGAAGTGAGATGGACAAGAAAAGAAGAAATATTGTAGCAAGAATGTGAAGCTTTACTTAGCTTAAAGGGATTGATGCATATAGAGAGACATAAAGTTTAAAAGGCCCTAATAGCAAATGGATGCATGGATATATCCCAATGATCCTTCGAGATTACCACCTAATCAAGTTTATTGGGAATCGCAGCAGCATGCAGGCCTCAGGCTGATTGGCACCAGTTGTGAAAGAGGACGAGCGTATGACATCTTACATATACCATCGAGAACTGATACCCTTATCGGAAATGGAGGAATTGTTGACTAGTTAAAATGTGTAGTTGTTTTTCAAGATAAGGTTGAAGAGAAGGTTTCACCAACTCCAGATCGACCTCTGTACTGTACCAAAGTCGGCATTTCACATTAATGTAAACATTATAAATTCTGGTAGTATCATGTGGATTGACTAGTGAGTCAGAAGCCCTTGTGGGTTAATAAATAAAGTTTTAAGAATGATATGAGAGATTAGTAACAACCTCGTTGTTAGCTATACTTTATAATGAGAAGAGGACTTTGAGAATCACGATGATGCGTCTTTCAAGAGTTTAAGAGGTGTGCTGATGCAGTAGAAAGGGGATGATAGCCTATACTTCTAAACAACATAAAGGTTACGGGATGGGATATACTAACCGTGAGTCTGGGATTAGTCATGATGGCGTTCACGCATAAAACTGAGACGTTAACTTTATGAGAAAAGTGTGAAAGTTTTCCACAAGTGCCATAAGTATATCTTCATATTAGAACTAAACATAAGAAAGAGAAGGTGACGAAAGGGAGCAGGGAGTATAATGGAGAAATTTGTTATTTCCCAGGAAAGGCCAGTGTGGTGGTCGATACCTATAGAGGGGATTATTCAAAATTGGAATTCAGTCAGTATTGACCAAGAAAATAGAGTATATACAATAAAGAATAATGTTAGAGGAAAATGACTAAATTATGGGGAAGGACAAAGATGTATAGAGAATTAAGAGAATGTTGGCAAGCGGATACGAAGAATGGTATTGGCAAACTATTAAGTACAAACGCGACATGTCAAAAGCAGAATGATAGAGATCTAGTGGATTAATTCCGCCTGTAGAAAATCTTGAACGTGGACAAAATTATAATGAATTTCATAAGTAGGTCGCCGAAGACCGAGCAAAGAGATGGCCCTAGTTGATTTATAATTGTTGGACCAAGTGATTTACCTACGAGAGACTTTCCATTTAGAAGATTATCAATTTATATACGGAAGAGATGGTGGTGCAATATAAAACTTCTGCAGCGATTACGTCAGATAAAGACTTAAGGTTAAACTTCGAATATTGAAGGTGCTTTCAAGTATATTTAACAAAGAGATTGAGCGTATGCACTAATTTGATCTGTGGCTGATGGACAGGGAAGAAGAATTGTCCAGACGATCGAATTTATATTTAGTGTCGTGCCTTAGATTTTGCGGGGCAGTCGAGAATAAAAAAAATTAAATAAAAAATAAACTTATCCATGAACTGAATGTTGTTATCACGATCGTCACCATGTGAAGGTCAGGACGTCTCTTGTAAAGCGTACTGCGTTACGAAGAAGTTAATGAACGAGGGATATAGTAGCTAAACTGGTTCGACGTATACCGAAGACTATACAGTATCCATAGCAATTGGTAACGGCTGACGGGAGGCAACACATGAGTGCTAATCAAGCCAAGGAATATGAGGAATACCGTGCGTGTTGACGTTGTCTCAGATTATAATACACGACCACAAAGTATTCACGGGCCAACGATAGAAGGACTCAACGCAGATACTATGAACAAGGTAGAAGAGGAACGTATAAGTAGTGGGATAGAAATTTTCATTCATGGAACAACCGATAAGGAATACAGGTCGAGGAGAGCATGCATTGAGGAACAACATTAAAGCTTTGGTGAGACCAAGGTGAGGGAACAAAAGGGTTGAAGTGTCAACCTGAGAGTTGGAAAGGGTAAATTTGGAATTGTATCCACAACTATTTTCCTTAGGTTCTTAAGATAGAATCCTTTTAAGGAGAGGAGGCTGCAATAACCCTAATTTTTGTGAATATATGAAACCTGGATGAATAGTAATTTTATGGGTGGATGAGAAATTTTTGCAATCACGATATGTACGAATTATTAAATGAAGATTTCGAATTGATATTACGTTTCTACGGTGCAAACAAGTGTATGTAAAAGTCATTAGTTTTTTTTTTTTTTTTACGAAACCCATTATTTCGAATGGTCAAATTTTATGAGATATCAAAGGAGTATGAGGTGGGAGACTTCGTGATGCTAAATGTATTCCCCTGGAAAGGATTGATGCGGTTTGTTAAGAAAGGAAAGATAAGTCTGAGGTTTATTGGACCTTTTGAGATTTTGAGGCGTATTGGGAAGTTAGCCTACGAGTTAGCCTTGCCCCAAGCTTGCAGCAAATTCGTAATGTGTTTCATGTGTCTATGTTACGACCCTACCACACCGACCATCGGCATGTGATGGAGTACGACCAAGTGGACCTACAACCAGACTTGACCTATGTGGAGCAACCCGTGGAAATCATGGATAGAAAAGAGCAAGTGCTGAGAAACAAGGTTGTCAAGCTAGTGAGAGTTTTGTGGAGGAACTGGAACATCGAAGAATCAACATGGGAACTAGAAGACGCGATGCGTGAAAAGTACCCTCAACTGTTTTCAACCTGATTCCGGGACGGAATCCTTTTAAGGAGGGGAGGCTGTAAGAACCCTAATTTTTGTAATATTTTTAAGAATATAATATCATATGACATTGTGAATTCGGGACCTTTTGAGTCACCCATGTTGTTTAATGGAATTGATTATCTGAGAAACTGTGTTGTTGCATTCACTATGTAAGATAAAAGGAAGATTGTGAAGACAAGAGTCTTATTGTTAGTAAGATTTATAAAACTTGGGATTTGAGAATGATTAGAGTTTTAAAGGATTTATTAAGAATTATGACGAGGAATTATGGACATTCGAGGAATTTACACAATTAGTACTTAAGGAATTATAGGGGAAATCTCTACGCGACAAAATATTATTACGAGAGATTAATTAAGATACGATACGAATTAAAGATTAAGTGACAAGCATTGGTCGAAGAACAATGATACAAGGAGTAGTATTGCATGCAAGTCCCATGCAACCAAGTAGTTAGGAAAAGCAAACTAGTTAAACCAAATGGCAAGAGGAATAGTAAATAGTTGCATTTCTTTTTCCAAGGAGGGGACAAGAGTACAAGAGGCCATACCTAGGTTGTACCATGCATATACTTACACTAATATGTATCACCCAACTACTACTTTACAATTATTCAACCACACAAAAATCAAAACACAAACACTCCCCCCCCCCCTTGGAAGAGAAGCTCTCGGCCAAAGTAAGAAACAAGGAAGAAAAATTTTCTTTCTTCCATTTCTCCTCACTCATAATTCAAGGCATAAATCCTAGGCCATCTCCATCATCTAGACAAGGTATGTTAGTAATTTCAAGCCATTTCATCCACCCAAATTCAAGTTACAAATTGTTAAAGATTGGGTGAATAGTAACCATGTTTGATTTTCTTTTAGATCTTGGATTGTAAGGGTTGTAGGAGACCATTCAAGGTGTTATTGAGTTGTGTAAAGCTTATCCAAGGCTCCTAGGTGCTCAAGAAGGTATAAAAATCACAAACCCTCTTGGTTATGTAGTATTTATAAGGTTTGGTAGTAGATCCATGTATTTGTGAGCTAATCTTGGTTGTATAAGTATTGGATGACATGGATCTTGAGTTTTGATGTTGAGATTGTGACTTTTATGATTATGGATAATATATATATCTCCATGAGTGTTATGAACCATGAACTAAGTGTATTAAGTGTTGGTTGTGTTGTGGAATTTTGAAAATTGGTTGATCTAAGTGAATACATGCTTGCTGAGTTTTCCAGGAACATTGACCTGCCTTGTAACATGGTTTTGAACCCCCAAATGTTGTCCCCTGATGTCCTACCATATATTGTTGGAAAGGTATTTGAATGTAGTTTCTGGAAATGTAAGGTTCATGACTAGGTGATGTATAGATTTTAAGTTATGGCCGGAGAAGTAAATTGTGTTTTTGGATTCCGGACTGCACTAAATGACCCCCTTGTGAACCTTGTTTAAACCCCTAAAAAAACTTATGTGGGATCATGGAAAAATTAGAAAAGCTAGTAAATGCAGTGGGGAAGGCTACCCAAAAAGAATTGGATTAAAATATGAATTTTACAATTTTATAAAAATGCTAGAGTAAACTTCGCGCAAGGGAAAAAGTCATTAAGTGGATAATAATTCTAGAGGTAATGGTTATGACTCGGAGATGGTAACTAAATTAAGTCGAATAAGTGACGAGCGTAATCGAGTGGTGACACGAACCTATAGTGGGGCTAGAGTGTTATAAGACGAAGTCCTTAAGTTAATTTTGTACCCCTAAAACCCCGTAATTAAAGAGGTATTGTTAAGGTACTAACGAACGGTTATTGCTTATGTATAGATCGTTCCACTCCGCACGCTCGACCACCCCAACCAAACCCCCAAGGCAAGTTTACTTTTCAAAACTTACATATACAAGGACTTTCACTGTTGTGTTTGTAGTTTTCAATCGTATCAAATGTTTATGTTTATCAAAGTATCGATGAAGTTGAGATGTATAAATACATATATGTTTGCACCCCTTGAACTTAGAATGAAATGTTTCCTCGGACAACGACTCTAGCAATAGAGGTCGTAGCAGTCCGTATATACTATTGACCGGGGAGCGGTATATTATTATATCGTAATTAAATTGTGAAAACCCGAAAGGTCATTCGGGAAGTATCGTATACCTAAGTAATTACTATTTTTACATTGTTAAAAATACTCAAAAATATCTATCTTGGATTAAAAGCTTATTTTAATTAAATAATTATTTTATTAATTGTTTATATTAAATCTCAAAATATTATTTATTAATTATCGTTCATTATTTTAAAGACAAAACTAATCCAAGATACCTTTAGCGTTTTCAAACTCGAACTCTTTCCCACCCAAAACATTTTCGAAAACCCCCCGGTCAGGTTTTGCTTCTTGTACGTTTTTCAAGAATTATCGGTCGACTGAGGTCGAACTTCAACTACTCGAATTTTCTATCAAAATGATTTTTGAAAAGAAAAGAAAAAGGGACTCTGGCAGGTGTGGGAATCGTTGACGAACGATTCCCGGGATGTGTAAGCGGCCGTGAGCCAGGCGGTCCATCAATTATTATTCCGGCCCAGGTGTTGCCGAAGGATGATTACGGATGTAGTTTTCATCGAGGGTGATTACGGATGTAGTTTTCACCCAAGGGTAGTTACGGATGTAGTTTCTATCCTTCTACTAGTAGAGAAGACCCGCGGATTATTGGACTTGGAGGTGGCGACTGATCATCGTCAATCCTTGTCAGGTTTTTATGTTTTCTTCCAGTCCCATCTTCCACTTTGGAAAAATACTCAAACACTGCTTCTTGGGCCTAAGTGCCAAGTTGCCGATAGTGTGGTTTTCGATGAGAAAATATTGACCTCGTGCAGTATCTAGAACTGCGAGATTTTCTATAAAGATTGGCACGTGTTAGTGCACTCTTGCAATTGTTTCAAAGAATGAAATGTTTTTTAATGAGAAACCTTCTAAGCTAATGGAAGGAAAGAGGTTTTGCATCAATGCATTCCCTGTACATTATGTTAACCGTAGAGTGTTTTGCCGAAACTGATATACTCATACGTATATATTTTCAAACTTGAGATATATTGAAATGAGAACCTTATAAAGGATTCATATGTTATTCTTAAAGCTCCTTAGTGAGTATAAATGTTTTATTCAAACTCGGACATATATATTGTCGAGTTATGTTTTGTAATCTGAGATATATACCCATACAGTTGGGAACGTTTTCAAAATAAACCACTTTATTATTTTTGCAAAATGGTGAACTTGCTGAGCATTATGTAGCTCATTCTTGCTTTATAAAAACTTTTCAGAAAGGGAAGAATTTGGTCGATTAACTCCGCACAGCAGAAGAGGAGTAGAAGAATTACCCGGAGATGATTTAGTCCATGATAAATACTACAGAATAGTCTGATAGGTTTTCAACTGTAATAGTAAGACTTGTCTTCAAGTGTAGTTGTATAAGTGGAATTGCGTAAGACTCTGGATTGTACAGATGAATTGTAATATTTAGTGTTACTTTTGATTATCGTTTCTGAGGCTCTAACTTGATTGTGTGTAAGATTGAGGTATGGATGGATGTATTGTTGAGTTGTAAAGTTAATACAGGTATGATATGGTTGGATGATGATATGACGACCTGAATCTTTGACCTCAGATTTGGGGGCGTCACAACATTGCAGCTGGAAGCTGTTGTGCACAGATTCTTTGGATGAAAAATCAACTTATTGACTATGGTCTAAAAGTTGAGAAGATTCCAATTTTCTGTGACAACACTAGTGCTATTGCCATCACAGAAAATCCAGTGCAACATTCGAGAACCAAGCATATTGACATCAAATACCACTTCATCAGAGAGCATGTGATGAATGGTACAGTAGAAATGCACTTTGTGCCAAGTGAAATGCAGCTTGCAGATATCTTCACCAAGCCACTTGATGAATCTTCATTCACAAGGTTGGTAGGTGAACTAGGTATGCTTAATTTTTCATAATTCCTAGTGGTATCTATTAATACTGTATTGCAGCTAGAAATGTGTTTTGATTTACTTGAGAATTAAAAACTCTCAGAATAACTCTGAGCAGAAATTTTGTTTAAGGCAAAATTTGCTTATCAACGGATATCCTTTTATCCGTTGGTAGTATAAACACATTACTAGATTTTCGTATGTCAACGGATAACAGGCTGTCCACGTCGTTGATGGATAAACTGTTTTCTCAACCGTCCAATCTTTATCCGTTGATATACATATTTCTTTTTATAGCCGTTTGTAAACGTGTATAATTAGTCACGGCTGTACTTCTTTTCTTTTCATTTATTATCTGACAGTTACTTTTGTCCAATGGGGTAATTACTTTTAATTATTTCATTTTTAATTCTTGGAAAATATAAAAGGCTGTTTTGTGCCCTCACATTTCACCTTTATTCATTTTCAAGAGTCTCATTAGTTAACTGCATCTTCTTCACTAAATCTATCTCTGCAACAAAAGCTCAAACACTTCAATGGCGCCTATTGTTAAGATGATGTCTTCCACCGGGTTTACCTATGAGAAGAACAATTTCGCGGCCCTTGTTGATACTGTGAACGCTCCAGAAGCATATCACACCATGATGAATTTCGTGAAGAAATGCAAACTGTCATATGCTATGACTGCCACCACTCCTCTAATCCATGAGGTTATTGAAGAGGTGTGGGCATCTGCTGAGTACAATGGCACAGACGGTACACTTGCTTTTTCTTTAAAGGGTAAAAATTATGTAGTTAATTCTGATGTGTTAACTGCTTGTTTAAAATTGCCTGAGAATAACAGTCTGAAGGTACCCAGTAATGCTGAAATTGTTACCATGCTTAATTCCATAAATTATACCCTTAGTACTGAGAACTTAGGGAAAATTGTTAGGAAAGGTATGGTTAAGGAATGGAGTTATCTCTGTGATGCCTTCATTAAAACTTTTTCTGGCAAGATTAGTAACTTTGATGCTGTTACCAACTCCATGCTAGTTATGCTATGTATGCTTTTGACAGATAAATTCTATAATTTTGGCACACTAGTCATGTATGAGATAGCAGCTAAATTAGGTAAAAAGGAAACTAGGAGCAAGAATGTTTATTTTGCTAGATTTTTTATGCTCCAAGCACTGCATGTATCTGAGAATGAGCTATCCATTGCTAACCCGGATAGCAAGTTCAATTGTTTTGTTCAGGAGAAGAGAGTCTTAAGTGATTTGATTCGAATGAACCTAAATGCAGAAGTACAATTGGTATATCTACCAATTGTCCAGGTAACTGTTTCCAACCCTGGAACTCCTATCTCCAACCCCCAAATTTCTTTGCCTTCTAGTGTCACAATGGAGTCTGTAGCTGTGACCAAACAGGCTCCTATCAAAGTGACCAAATCCAAAGTTCCAAAACCACAATCTAAAAGACAAACCTCAGGTGTTTCTCAAAAGGCACCTGTTGCAAAAACTACCAAAACTCTTGAGGGGAGTGTGAAGGTGGTAGTGAGTGGTGAGGGACAGGGTGAACATCAAAGAAGCCCTAAGGATAAGGAAGGTGAGGCAGGTGCAACCAACATTTCAGTCTCTCAAAAGACTGTTAATGAACCTACAAGCCAAATTCTAGTTACATCCTCTCAACAGGGTGTGACTACTAATTTAAGTTCCATTCCAGGAACACAGCACAAAAGGGCAAGGGACACAGATAGCTCTCACTCAAAAACCTATGGTAGAAGAGTAAAATCCAAAACCATTGGGGAATCACAGGGTGCACACACTGTACAGCAAACTGTACCTTCTCAAATTCAGTTTGATGTGACTTCAATAAATGTGGAGTCACAGCCCCTTGATCTTAACCTTCAAATCGATACACATTTTGATCCACCATCACCAACTCCATCTCTGGATGTGGATATGATATCTACATCAATTCCTGATTCTCCATCTTTAAAATTCATGGAGAAGCCCCACTCAACAATTGGTGGTCATCATCTTTTAGATGATTTGTTGGGCCATCAATCTTCCATTCCTGAATTCACAACACTATCTGTGGCCTCTTCCTTAAAATCAATCACCACAGATTCAGTGTTGGTTTTCACTTCAACGGATACTCGTTTACCTTCATCAACGGATATCCTTCATCCGTTGACAAGTGTTTCTCCATCAACGGATATGTCTTCAACCAACTATCCATTGACAGCAATAACCACTACACCAACGGATACTCCTTATCCGTTGACAACTCTCTCTACCACTGCAAAATGTGACATTCCTATGTCAACTGTGGAGGAGTTTGTAGTAATTGAAACACTTTTAGGAATGAGGGAAGGGAGTGAGAGGCTGCCTTGTGAGCAGGCAAAAGGAGAGAAAATCAATGAGAGGCTGACCATTTCTTCCGGTCAGGCAAAAGGAGAGCTAGAGAGTTCCACCTTAGTAGGTGAAGGTGAGGGTGTGAGAGGTGTGAGCCAGGGGGAGCCCCTGATGCAAGAAAAGAGAGATGAGAGGAGAGAAGGGACTACAGGAGTAATAAGGCAGGAAGAATCAGCCATTGCAAGTGAGTTAATGGAGGTTAATGAAGCTTCCAAAGAAATGGAATTTAGACAAGAATATCAGTCAGTTATTGACTCCATCTCTTTGGATCCTGAAACCTTTACTCATCCTGTTTCTGCCTATCAAGTCATGGCACAACAGGGCAATGTGGAGGCAGAGAAGGCAATGCACATAGTGCACACCTCAGAATCTCTTCAAAGAGCAAAAGAAGCTTTACAAACCCTGTCTCCAAGTGCTGGAAGTGAAGAGTTTGGTAGTGATGACAGTCAAAGTTCAGATGGTGAAGAAATAAATGAGGATGACACTCCAGGATGGATGTTTTCCAATGCCACTGAACTTGGGAATCTCAATGTGAAAATAATGAAGCAATACCAATCTGCTAAGGCTGAGCACCAAACTACAGAACCACAGAGAAAGACTGTTCTTGAGCAAGTAATGGCCTCCCTGAAATTACAAAAGATGCAATCTGTTATTCAAAGAACACAACAAGAGGAGGTCCAGTCTGCCATTAGAGATATGAAAATAGCACTAGATGCCAGGATTGAGGCACTAGCTCCTACTACCACTCAGAAGGTGCTTTCTAGCAAACTTCTCAAAGAAGATAGCCTGGCTAAGTCTGTTCAGCTTCTTTCCTCAAGAGTGGATAGTATGGAATCTCAATTGCACACCATCATTGCCAATCAATCAAAACAAACTCAACTACTGGAAATGCTACTTGCAGCTTCAACCCCAGCCCTTGATGCTAACAAAAAGGGGGAGAAAATGGGAACAAGCACAGAAGAGGCTGCAACATCTACTGGCCAATTTCAAGCTACCAGTAGTGAGATAGCACAGATTGAGGGGGAGCAACAGCCAATTGTAGTGGTCAATCCAACAGAGTTTGAGATAAAGGCTTCCCCTGTGAAGAAACAAGTGGCTTTGCCTGAGATTCAAAGCTTAGAAGAAATCTCAGATGGTGAAAGGCAAGCCAGGATAGAAGCTTTGGAAAAGATCAACAAGGAGGCTAGTGAAAGAATTCTAAGGACAGAGAGGATGATCAATGAATCAATTGCATCATCTCTGTTCCTTAATGCTCAATCTTCTGCTCCAACAATATCAACCACAATCATGAAGGTGCTCACTCCAAGGGTTGTGGCTCCTACATTTTATGATGCTGAGCCATCATTTGTCAAAGAATTTGAACCAGCTATCAAAACCAGAGCCTACTCACCACCAAAGGAAAATGGGAAGAACAAGCTTCAATTGGACTACCCATTTCCCAAGAATGATGAAGAAAAGCTAATGGGAAAAACAATCATGGAGTTCAAAGTTCAGACAAATAAGAGTGTAAGAGATTGGATGGCTGTAATCATGAGGAATGGAAAAGTATTAAATATATCCAACAGTCATCCTAGATTTGTGGAAGCTAAAAGAGAAGAAGTCTCCAGAATCCAAAGGGAAGCCCATCCAAGTACAGAAAATCAACATGAAAACTCAGAAGAGAATCAAGCCAGGCTAGCTCAAGAGTTAATGGATGAGGTAGAGGTTGAAATGAAGGAACCTGAGGAAGTTCCCAAAATCAAACCTAGAAGAAGGAAAGCTAAAACCAAGAGGGTTCTTTCTCCAGAACCCCCTCCAGAAAAAGAAATAATTGGTTCACCAGTACCTATGTCTGCAACAGTAATCGACCCAACTGTAAACTTTCATGGTGACCCCATAAGGCCTAAAGAGGAACCAGTGAATTTTGATTCAATTGAAGTTCCTTCATTCTTGCTAAATCCAAAACAGAAGAAAAGGGCTCCAAAGAAGCAACTTTCAAAGGGACCAATTCAAGTTGCTAGGGTACCTGCTATTGTCAAACAACCAATCTTGGAAAACAAAGAAGACTTTATCTATCAGGCAGAAATTGAAGAATACTCTGGCATGAATCTATATTTGGATGAACTGTCAGAAGTAAGAGGAATTGACAAGTACAAGAATCAGCCTGAGAGATTAGTGTTTGTTTACAAGGGAGGAAGTCAGAGGACATGGCCACTAAAGAAGGTTCTTGGAGAGAATTATCATACACTGACCAGAGTGTTCTCAGCATTCAAGAGACACACAGGGTTCTCTGAGATAGCCAGAAGGGAGATAATTAGCAGAATAGAAGAAATAAGGAGAGAATGGAACTCACCCTCAAGTCTACCAAAGAAAATGAAGATCCCTTATAGTGGACAGAAAATCCACATTCAACCCTTTTGGATGATGGAGTTCAGGGATGATGAGGGCACTAGGAGATTCTTCAGGTTAGAAGACCAACTGTCAAAGGCTAGTTCTGATTACCTAAGATGGTTACAACTAAAGCTAAATCCAAAAGTTGTTGAAGAAGATACCTTCTATAGGCAACTTCAAGTGCAAATTGAGTCCAACTCTGCCAAGGAAGGAAAGTCAAGGGTGCAGCCAACCAGAGAGAGGAAACATCCTTAATGCTCAATCTAAAGGAGCACATCTTTGATAAGTTTCTTAAAGCTTTCTATTTTTAATTTTTGTAGCTTAATACAATGTTTGCATACTGTAGTGTGTATATATCGTTAGGAATGTTTTGTTATCATCAAGGTTCTGAATTTATGCTTTATTGCCATCAAGTATAAATTGGGGGAGATTGTTAGGAATATGTTGTAGTTGATGATAACTTAACATTCAAGCAAAATTGTATAAGTCAAGTTTTGTAACTGTCAACGGATAAGACCTTATAACTCTATTCGTTGACAGGTAGCTCATCAACGGATGAGGTTCTGTAGCATACTGCAATATCTCTATTTATCAGTTGATAGTGTTTTTATTCAGAGTCATGTTGACCATCAATGGATAGGCAGAATAGGGTAGCCAATTGTAAATAAGCTATGCTATGTAATTCTGTCTAAGTGAAAATGTATCAACGGATGAGAACAGGGCTCTATCAACGGATACAACTCAAATCTACTCGATCAACAGATACAGCTCAAACTACCATCAACGGATAAGTGGGCACAACATCAACGGATAATCATTGTCACTTTATCCTATGCTAGCTGGGAATTAGCAGTTGATAAGGACAGGTTTGACTGACAGATCACATGGGTTGATAGTAGGTATAAAAAGCAATATGGCAGCCATACTTTGGAAACACAGAAGAAAGAAGCATTCCATTTACACAGTACATACAAGAAAGGTGCAGGGGACATATCTGTTCACAAGGACAACCTTTCGGCTATATGTGGATTTGGAGTGGAGTAGCAAGTCAACTTGAATTAGATTAATATTATCTTATTCCTGTAGCACTTGTAAACTTGGGATATATAACCAAGTGTAGCAACTCTTTAGATAGCAAGAAAACATACATATTTGCTTAGGGTTTCTTGAATATCTTTAGAAGCAAAGAGTTGTAAACACAGAAGCTGTGTACATTTGTATCACAGGGTTTTCTTCGAATAAAAGTCTCAGGTGGTACATTTAACCACCTGATTTTTATGTGGTTGTGAACTATTTCTATTCAGCAATTATTTCTTTATAGATTTCTGTGGTTTTTATCAGAAATTTTATAACTATCAAGAATTGTATTCAACCCCCCCCTTCTACAATTATACAAGTGTGTAATCTGGGAATAACAGAGGCCTATCGTAACTTCCAAGAATATGAATTAACAGGCGATGCCCGGATAAAGGTTCATGACTTCTGTAGGGCGTTAGGGGTTTCAACAACTCGGCATTCATTCATGGACCATGAAATATTACATTCTTTTGGATGTAAGTAGTGTGTAATTATTTATATCTTGAATTTTTCTTTCCCTTTGTCGATCGTTCTGATTGTTTTTTACTCTGTCTTCTTTTCAGGTTTGCCTCAATACAGCCCTTACCATAAAGAGAGGATGAAGGCACTGGATGCTGAAACGGCATGTCTGGCCACAACTATGCAGGGAATAGGTGGCATACATAAAGTGAATCAGCGTTCGAAGAAAGGGAAAAAGAAGAGGACCGCTGGCGAAGGGGAGGGTTCCAAGACGGACGCGAGTGTTGAGCAAGATTCGGAGTCCGGGGCCAATCTGGAAGGTAAATCTGTCCCCCCCGAGGTTGAGGACGAACTGTCACGCGGGCTCGAACGAAAATCAAAACGGGCTCGGGGAGGAGATGCTGGAAATGTTGTTGTGGATCTCACCGGGGTGAAGCCATCTGGAACCTCTGCCCCGGGCTCTACTCCTGTTAAGTCGAATACACAATATATAATCAAGTACTGTATGAGTAAATAACAAGAACACACGTTTTAGCTCTTAAAACTGTTTGGAATTAATAATTCCTCTCTCAGTGATGTAAAATATCACAGAGAGCTGCTTAGGTTACAATGAATGATATTCGTTCACGATGGATACCCTTCTAGGGTTAACCTAACTGTATTTATAAGATATACAGCTACGTACAATCGTTAATTGATTCTCCTAAAATTAAGCTATACAATTGATATCAATTACGATTGCTACACGTCTTCTAAGTCAACTCAATCTCTTTGACAGCTATCCAATCTTCAAAGATATCGCTTCCATATTAATATTAAATTAATCTTCAAACTCTGTTGACTTGTAGACGCTTCCAGTAGACAGACTTTAGCAAACTCTGTTGCTCTCCTAGCTAACAGTGTTTGCGCTTCCATGTGTTCAGCTAGCAGTGTTTACGCTTTCTACTGTCAGCGTTTGCGCTTCCAGCTATCAGCGTATACTCAAACTCTGTTACAACCGCTTTCAACTAACAAGTTAAACTCTTTTTACCTGCAACACTTAAACACTGACATTAAATCACATCATTTATATCTAACAATCTCCCCCAACTTGTTCATTTAGAAAAATGTACAAGTTCACAGTAATTGATGATGTCAAAACGAATAAATAAAAACACAGTGTTTAACATATAATCAGAGTTTAAACTTGACTTAGCAAAATCTACAGAAAATTCAAATTACTTACAAATTCTGTCTACCTAACCTCCTCAAGATCTGGAGTTGTTCTGAGATAATCAATCAACAATCTCCTCTCAGCATTTTCAAGTTCAATCTGCATAGCTTCCTTGATCTCTCTTAAATCTTGATCATTCTCATCAGTTTGAAAGATAGCAGCTCTGAGATCGTAGATCTTGTTTCTTCTCATTTCATTTCCCAACCTGATGTACTTCACTTCTTCAGACTTCACATTAAAATCCAGAACAGTAATTCCAAGATCAGTCTTCAGCTTTGTAGTCCCCTTTTCCATTTCTATCAGATTCCCATTCCAATCTCTGTACTTCGGAACATACTTGCTGTTGTATTTCATATTTCTTCTTGCAAGATTCTGAATCATCTTCTGTCTGAGCACATTTGCAACTGACTGAGCTATTTGATTTCTTACTTTGAAAAGATACAGAACATATTCTAGTTCTTCCCAGTATTTTAAGTCAATATCATTCTCAGCAATCTTAAACACTATTCCATCAGCCATGAAATATAGCAGAAAATCCTTCCCTAAACTCTTCTGATAGACAAGCTGTACTGACTCCAGTCTGTCTAAACTTTCTTGAGTGACACCACGACCTGGAACAGCCAGTGAAGAAGGATCTCTGGGAACAACATGTTGTCTTTTATCCCTATGTGAGCCTATACCTCCTTTGTTGTATCCAATTTTACCAGATAAGGCTCTACCATCAGTGAAATCCATTGCAGCTGTAGATGCTAGATTTGGATCATGAAGAACTCCTTTTCCAAACTTTGATTTCAACTGAGAAGACAATAGTGGTGTGGTCACAACTTGTGTAGCAACAGAGGTTGTGTCTTCATTCTTCTGTACAACATGTGTATCAACAGAGGTTGTAACTATCATCTTATTCTTGCTCTCTTCACCCATCACCCCTTTTAACTTCAGCTTGGCATCAAGAGAAGACTTTCTAATCAACTTTCCTTTATCTTCTTCTTCTTCTTCTTCTTCTTCCTGAATACCAGATAATTTTTCTTTGATCTCAATTCCTTTCATTACAGGCTTTGATGGCTTTGAAGCTCTGACAGTTTTCTTCCCTTTCTTGGACTTTTGTGCTTTTAAATGCTCTTTCTGCAACAGCTTTTCTTCAGCTTGTATGTCCTCAAGTGTAGCTTCAGCATTTTCTTCACGAAAGAGTTTTGCAGCCAATTCTTCATCTGTCTGTGGATTGTCAGTGAATGACAAATCCTTTGGCTTTGAACCAGAAGTACTCTGAATATTTGTATCTATCACCAAATTTGGCTTTGACCTCGTAGACCTTCCATGTCCTTGTCTAGGATTTGCATTTCTTAAACCCTTATCAGCATTGGCACCTTCATCATCCAGATGATCTTTCTTTGACAAAGTTTGAGTTTGCTTACACTTGGTTTTAGCAAGTCTCTCCCCCTTTTTGACATCATCACCATCTTGAATCAGAATTGAGGTGATTAACTCAAGAGAGTTTGCAATGGAATCAACCTTCTCAGTCAGTAAAAGCTGATTCTTTTCAACTTTGCTCAGTCTGTCATTAAGATTTTCTTGAGCTTTGGAGAATTGTTGAAAAAGCTTAGAATTAGCTAGTTGAGATTTCTCCTCATGAGTAGCAACCTCTGTTCGAAGATCAATAATAGCTTTCTGATTATCATCAAATCTATGATTCAAGGTCTTGATCTGAATCACTGTTCCTTGCAAACAAGTGAATATATCTGGATTTGTAATCTTCGAAGAATTTGCCTGGAGAAACATAGCTGCCCTTCCAGGAGGAAAAATACACTCTGACTTGTACCAATCAGCAGTTTGTTGGGTCAAATAATTATCATCAATCTCATTAACAGAAGGCCCAGCAAAATCTGGTTTTTCTCCTGTTTTCTGACCATCAGCTTGATCTTGTGCTTTTTCAGCTCCTGTACTCTTGTCTTCAATTGAATCACTCATTGACTCATTAGTAGGTGAAACTGAAGCAATGTCTTCATCTTGAGCAGCAACAGGTTCTTGAGCAACCTATTTCCTTTATCAACTTGAATATGCTCTGAAGAAATAACCTTCTCTGGTTTATCAATCTCCTCACCATGATCAGAAACATGATGGGCATCAGAGTTTAATTCAGTGTGTGATGCAACCTCAGTGTCTTCAAGAACAACAGTAGGCCCATCAGCAACACCAGTATCAACAGAGTGTGTAATCTCCATGAGTATTGGAGTAGATGCTTCATTATTAAAAGAAACTGGAGTTTCATCAAACTCTTCCATTGTAGGCAAAGCATCTCTAATATCTTCATTTTCTTGAACCTTAGCAGATTCTGGTTCAGCAATCTTGGCTCCTGATTCTGTTATAGAAGGTTCTATGATAGCCTCTGTCTCACCAGTAGGAATATCAGTAGAATTTTTCTCTTGAGCCTCATCAACATGCTCATCATCAGAATCAGTAAGAATGAGCCTTCTCTTCTTTGCTTGAGGCACTGCAATCAGTTCTTCATCTTAACTAGAACTTTCCTCAGCTGGTGGTGTTGAAGGTCTATTTGCCCTTTTGATGAATCTTCTGGAATAAACAGCCTTTGGAGATGTCTGTTTAGCCTTAGAATGTTTTATGTTGATGGCAGTATGCTTCTTCCTTTTTGATTTAGATGTTGGTTGTGGGTGAGTAGTAGTGACAGGGTTTGTTGGTTCAGGATTCATTGGTTCAGTTTGTGTTTATGGTAATGTAGGTTTAACAGTAGTTGTTGGTGTTGGCTCAGATAATTGTATAGGTTGAGATGATATGGTTTCAGTACGATCAGTGTCTAAAGGTTCAGGCATATTTTGTGTTTCTGGTTGTTGTGTTTGGTGTGGGTCATGTTGTGGTGATTGGGGATCTTGTGGTTGATTGAGGAAGTTTTGCAAGGCAAGTGGCAAGACAAAAGCAGGTATGTCTTTACCAACATCTTTGTTAGTCATATCAGAGAATATTCTCTTATTGACTCTAAAGGGTTGAATCTCATCAGCTTCATCAACTTCTAACCCAGGTACACATGCATTAAACAAAAGTTGACAAAATCTAGCAAAATAAACTGTAGTAGACTCTGACAACTTATCACCCAAATTCATTAACATATAACGACCATAATCAAAATTACTGCCATAGAGTAGAGAATACCCAATTTGCAGACTGTCCATTGGAATAGCATCCCAGTTGGTGACTTTCTTCTGGAATGTCCTGGTGATACAGTCAAAGAAGAAATTCCATTCTTTTCTAAGATTCGGCCTCCTCACACTGCCCAACTTTGCAAGAGATTCCATATACCCAATCTCTGTTAACATCTCTCTCAGATTTTGCTCAGAGACAACAGCATACGAAGTATGTGTGTCGAAATCCATGGTCTCGCGAACAGTTTGTGGAGTAATCACAAACTCTTGTTCTTCATGAGAGAAGATGATAGACGGAGTTCCATTTTCCCCTCCTTCTATATACCTTGAGTTTTGCCAGAAGGTGACAACCTGAGAAGCAGATAGAGTAGCAGGTTCAACCAACGCTTGCCCAATCTCAGAGTCGCGAAGAAAGTTTTGCATTAGATGAAACGCTTCCGGAGCACGGTCGTTCTCAAGTAGAGCTGCATAATTGTTAGGCACAAAACGTAGACCAAACGAAGTGAAAGGTTTTGTTGCCATTAGATCAAGAAATAAGCAAAAATCGACTGTGAAAATGATATGCAAGAAAGGTGTTTGTGAAAATGCCAAAGTGAAAAACAAAGGAGTTCTCTGTTTTGGTAAAGTGAATATGAGTGGGTGAGTAGTGATTGTAACAAAAAGTAATTTGAGTAGTAATTAAAAATTAAACTCAAACGTTTTTACTTGAAAACACGCAACTGTTCCCTTGAGAAGTGTGAAAGTGGTACATAATGATGAGTAAGTGGGTGAAAGTGGGACACGTGTCAAACATGCAGCGATTCACTTAATTCACGCGCAGTAAAAGCCATTATTACTGTTGTCTTTCCGAGTATCAAGACACTTTACCACTAAATACACTAATTAACAGTTGTCAACCACTCCATTTACTCCAAAATTTTCAAATTATCTTAATGAAAATTTACCTTAGAGTACGTAACACAATCCATCAGTGTTTGTCAAATTTTCAAACTTTATCACTAAAACCCTTTCAAAAATGCACAATCGTGATTAATTTTGTGTGTGAGTAGCAGAGTTTACCAAAGCAATTTTTATAGCATCTAATATTTCATAAAATCCATAAATCAAATCAATAAACACTGAATGCACAAACTCTCATATTAAACACGGAGTATATGATGAATGCTAAACTCTGTAGTTCCTGGAATACATAAATCTGAATATTCCTGTTCCCATTTATGTTCATGATTATCCACGTAAGCACACAGTCATTATAGACAAAAAGATCAGGAGATAAACATCAAAGCATCATTCAGTGAGTTACATGTCAAGGATTTCCTCACAAACTCTCAAAGCACACAAGTGTTTAGGTGAAGTGTTTTCGCTCAAATTCAATCAGTAAAAGCAGATACTTCCATAGGCTTGAATTTCCACCAAATCTACACTACTTCGATTACATATATGCACAAATCAAAAGGACTTTATTCAGGGTTGTAATGTAGTAAGTTCAAACAGGTGAGAAGAGATGTTTTTAACATGAGTGAATTTCGAACTGAACAAGTTAACAGACCAAATTGTTCAGTCACACTGTTAGTACATATTTGTACAAGATGATCAGTATATATACCCCTCTTTTTTTTTTTTATATATACCGAGTAACTTTTCTTTTCTTGAGAAACACTCACCTGCTTGCATTTGATTTATCAAAAGAATATAACTGCTCTTAATACTTCAGAGATTAAGAAAAATGAGCAGTTAATTAGGCTCAAAGGGGTTTACTAAGGGTAGTGTTTGTGAACAGTGTTTATGAACAGTATTCAAAGAAGTTTTGAACAGTGTTTGAAGAAAGATGGTTAATCCTAGTGCCTTTATCATTTTCATGCACACACATATCATGTAGTCTCAAAATGGTTTAATGCAAGTTCTAGAGCAACATACTTACTGATGAACATCACACAGCAATAAAATCTGATTGATATAAAATGTATCAATCACTTATTTGGCTCAAAATCTCACAGGGTGCAGACATGAACTGTTTCTCACTAAACTAAACAATGACACATCTCAAGTTTTAAAATTTTCACAAGTACAAACAAGGAATCATCAAGAACTATGTATGTCTTGGAAACAGAGTGTTACTAATCAGAGTTTAGAGTTAATCAATATAAGAAATTATTCATGAGAGGCAATGCACACAGTATTCATAGATTCAGAGTTTAGGATCAAATAAACTAAGAGATGCTCTAAATATGAAACAGTATCATGCTGTGTTAACTTACTGCACAATTTCTGATTAGATCACAGTGACTCAGAAAGAATCTTGATTTATTCACTGAGAATCATGCTTCATACATTTTTCTTCATTGGTATTTTCATTAAGACAAAAATCAACTCAGAATTCACAGAGTTTATCAAACATATTAACAGTGTATGACCAACAATCATGCTAACAGAGTTTAATTAACAAGGTTCACATAGCACTTTTGTAATTCACAGAAATATGAGCAGCACATTTTTTAAGAAAATTTTGAGTCTAACCAACATGTTTAGTCAAAACCAGATACCATCCCTAGTTCATTGACCAGTCTTGTAAATGCTGCTTCACTTAGAGGCTTGGTGAAGACATCTGCAAGTTGTTAATCTGTAGGCACAAAGTGAAGCTCAATATTGCCTTCCTCTACATGCTCTCTGATAAAGTGATACCTTATGCTGATGTGCTTGGTCATTGAGTGTTGTACTGGATTACCTGTCATTGCAATAGCACTTTGATTATCACAGAAAATAGGTATTTTGCTATACCTCAACCCATAATCCAGCAATTGATTCTTCATCCATAGAATCTGTGCACAGCAACTACCAGCAGCAATATACTCTGCTTCAGCTGTAGATGTTGATATTGATTTTTGTTTCTTGCTGTACCAAGACACAAGTCTGTCACCAAGAAATTGACAACTTCCACTTGTGCTTTTTCTGTCAATCTTACAGCCTGCAAAATCTGCATCAGAGTAACCAAGTAGCTTAAAATCTGATTCTCTTGGGTACCACAGCCCTAAAGTTACAGTGCCCTTGAGATACTTGAAAATCCTCTTCACAGCTGTTAAATGTGGTTCCCTTGGATCTGCCTGAAACCTTGCACACAGACAGGTGGCATACATGATATCAGGTCTACTAGCTGTTAAATAGAGTAAAGAACCAATCATTCCTCTGTAACTTGTCATATCTACTGATGACCCTGTATTTTTATCCAATTTTGTTGCAGTTGCCATGGGAGTTGTTGCAGATGAACAGTCAAGCATGCCAAATTTCTTGAGAAGATTTCTGGTATATTTTGCTTGATTGATAAAAATTCCATCATCTGTTTGCTTCACCTGTAAGCCTAGAAAATAGCTTAGCTCTCCCATCATGCTCATTTGATATCTTGACTGCATGAGCTTGGCAAACTTCTTACAGAGTTTATCATTAGTAGATCCAAAAATGATGTCATCAACATATATTTGAACTAAGAGCAAGTCACTACCAGATTGAAAGTGAAACAGAGTTTTGTCAATAGTACCTCTATGAAACCCACTTTCTAGTAGAAATTTAGCAAGAGTTTCATACCATGCCCTTGGTGCCTGCTTAAGTCCATAGAGTGCCTTGTCTAACCTGTAGACATGGTCTGGATATTTTGGATCTACAAAACCAGGTGGTTGTTCAACAAACACTTCTTCTTCAAGTTTTCCATTCAGAAAAGCACTTTTCACATCCATTTGAAAAACCTTGAATTTCTTGTGAGAAGCATAGGCAAGAAACATCCTTATTGCCTCCAATCTGGCAACTGGTACAAAAGTCTCATCATAATCTATTCCTTCCTGCTGTGAATAGCCTTTAGCTACCAGTCTTGCTTTGTTCCCTGTGATAACACCATCACTATCAGTTTTATTTCTGAAAACCCATTTAGTACCAACAATGGATCTGTTCTTGGGCCTTGGTACAAGGGTCCATACTTCATTTCTCTCAAATTCATTTAGCTCTTCTTGCATTGCTGTTATCCAATCAGCATCTTTAAGAGCTTCTTCTACTTTCTTTGGCTCAGTTTGTGACAAGAATGCATGAAACAGACATTCATTTGTTGTTGCACTTCTTGTCCTTACTCTTGCATCTGGATCACCAATAATCAAATCAGGTGTGTGTGACTTAGTCCATTTTCTTGTAGAAGGCAGATTGCTTCTGTCATCATGTGATCCTCCTCCTTTATCCATGCTCTCCTGATTTTCTTGGTGCCTTTCTTCATTTTCTGATGCTCCCCCTGAATGTGACTGCTCAGAATTTGAGCTTTCAGATTTTGAATCAACAGAGTTTGATTCCGAGTTATCAACTGAGTCACTATCAGTATTTGAATTATCACTTTGATGTGATTCTTCATGCTCCCCCTCAACTGGTTCTTCCCTTGTTTCTGATTGAAGAGTCTCTTCAGTATTTACCAGTAGAGGTTCAGAGTTTAGCTCAACAGAGTTTGTCAGATCAGTCTCATCAAAGTTTACTTTGTCAGAGAATAAATCTTCATTTTCAAAGTGCAGTTGATCATGTTCATTAACATCTTCAAGTCCAGTTACTTTCTTGTCATCAAATGACACATGAATTGATTCCATGATCACTTTGGTTCCCAGATTATAAACTCTGAATGCCTTAGTTGATAGTGGATAGCCAACAAAAATTCCTTCATCTGCCTTTAGGTCAAATTTGGTCAACTGTTCAGGATGAGTCTTCAACACAAAGCACTTGCATCCAAAAATATGAAAATATTTTAGATTTGGCTTTTTCTTTTTCACCATTTCATATGGTGTTTTACCATGCTTGTTGATCAGTGTTGCATTTTGAGTAAAACAAGCAGTTTGAACTGCTTCTGCCCAGAAATATGTTGGCAATTTTGCTTCATCTAGCATGGTTCTGGCAGCTTCTATCAAGGTTCTGTTCTTCCTCTCCACTACACCATTTTGTTGTGGAGTGCCAGGTGCAGAAAACTCTTGTTTGATTCCTTTACTCTTGCAAAATTCTTCCATTGTTGAATTCCTGAACTCAGTTCCATTGTCACTTCTGATAATCTTCACTTGATTCTCTGACCCTTTGTCCAGTTGTATTATATGTTCTGCCAGTGTTAATGCAGTTTCATCCTTCTTTGCTAGAAAATGCACCCATGTGTATCTGGTGTATTCATCAACAATGACTAGAGCATATTTCTTCTTTCCAAGTGACATGACATTCACTGGTCCAAAAAGATCAACATGTAGAAGATGATAAGGATCAACAATTGAAGACTCAGATTTGCTTTTGAAAGAGACTTTTCTCTGTTTGGCCTTTTGACAAGAATCACACAGGCCTTCTACATTCAACAAAGACTTTGGTAGTTCTCTTACAAGATCATTCTTTATTAGCTCATTGATGTTGTTCAGATTCAAATGAGAGAGTTTCTTGTGCCACTTCCAACTCTCTTCACTGGACATTCTTGTTGACAGACACACTGCTTTGCCATTAGAGTTTGTTGACAATTTTATTTCATAGATGTTATTGTGTCTGTTTCCAACTAGAGCAACTTTCCCTGTAGATTTACTGATGACTTGACAATATTCAGACTGAAAATCTACATGATATCCTCTGTCACAGATTTGACTCACAGAAAGCAGATCATGCTTGAGTCCTGGAACCAGAGCTACATTTGTGATGATGACACTTCCAAGATTAATATTGCCATATCCCAGAGTATGTCCTATGTTGCCATCTCCATAGGAAACTTTTGGGCCAGCCTTCTCCTCATACTCTGATAGCAGGGCTTTATTTCCAGTCATGTGTCCTGAACATCCACTGTCCACGACTAGGGTACTTACCCTGGTGCCCTGCAATCACAAACAATCACTGATTGTTAGTTTTAAGGATCCAGACTTGCTTGGATCCTTTTGCTTTATTGAATCTGTTAGTTTTTGCAGCAGATTTAGCATTATCAGAGTTTAAACTAACATTTTCATTCTTAGTACTTGCAGAATCAACTTTAACCCATTTCAAATTAGGTTTCAGTTCATAATAATTATGATAAATAGCATGATAATTCTTTCAAGTATAAATTGAGTGCCAACTACTTCCACAATGTTTGCACAGAGTTTGTGGTCTTGGTTTGACATTTTCCTTTTTCACTCCAGATTTGGAGGGTAAAGAATTAATGTCTTTGTTCTTCCTGCAAAAGCTAGCAAGATGATTAGTGCTACCACAATTATAACATGTTTTTCTAGGTGCAAATGTAGCAAGCATTGGCTTAATTCCTGATGTTATGCCTACCTTACCATTTCTGTTTTTCCTAGACATTCTCTGTTTGTTGACAGATTTAATTTCTTTAAGCTTATGCTTAAGTTGTTTATCTGTCATTGAACCAATATTAACCTGTTTTACACAGGTTTTTACTGGCTCATGTTCAACAGCTCCATGTTCAGTTTTAACAGTACCATGAACAAATGTTCCAAATTTCTTAGAAGAAAGAGGTGGTCTAATCTTGACTGTATTCTGAAACCTAAGCACATCATCTTCAGAATAACCTAGACCTACTGTGTCTGATTGAAAGACCTCTTGAGTGTCTTTTCCAGAATGTGTCCAAGTTTTAATAATGTGCTTTGCATCTTCTAATTCAGATTCTAGTTGCTTATACTTACTTAGCAACTCCTGTTCTATAAACACAGCATCATCTCTTTCTTTCTGAATTTTATTCATGTTTTCAAGTTGTTCCTCAACAAGTTTATTTCTTTCTTTGAGTTGAGAACACTCACTTTTGATTTTCTCATTTTCTAAAGTCTGATCTCTATAACTGATGTGTAATGCCTTAAGATAAATTCTCAATTCAGTTATATTATCTGTATTATAAGCATAGGTAGTTGGAGGTACCTTTAGTTCAGAATCTTCATTCTGAGTAGAGGCCATGAGAGCATAGTTCACCTCCTCATCTGAATCTGAGGTGTCTGCCCAATCTCTGCCTTTGGTGTAGAGTGCCTTTTCAGTTTTACCCTTTTTACACTCAGGAGCATAGTGACCCATCTCCTTACACTTGTAGCATTGAATCTCAGACTTGTCTTTCTTACCAGATTTAAAGTCCTTTCCCTCAGATTTCTTGAAATTTTTCTTGTCAGACTTTGAGTAATCCTTGGAAAATCTCTTTCCCTTCTTGAAGTTCTTGTATCCCATCTTCTTGAAGGTCTTTACCATCAATGCAGCCATTTGCATCATCTCCTCATCATCTTCAAAATCAGATGTTCCATCGGTGTTTGAGTCAACATCAGTGTTTGATGACTCACTTTCTGAATGTATGACTAAGGCTTTTCCTTTTGCCTTTCTCCTTGATGCTTCTTTCTTTGAAGATTTTTCTTCAACTTTCAGTGCAACAGTCTTTAACTTCCTGCTTGATCTTCTGTTTCTCTGCTCCATTTCCAATTCATGAGTCTTGAGCAGTCCATAGATTTCATCAATCTCAGTATCAGCAAGATCATAGTTGTCTCTTATGGTGGTTGTTTTCACATCCCACTTTTCAGGAAGAGAGAGAAGAAACTTGAGATTTGAATCTTCCAGATCATATTCTTTGTTAACCATTGATAGATCATTGAGTAGTTTGCAGAATCTATCAAATGTTTCTTTCATGGTTTCTTCAGACTTTGCCTCAAAATGCTCATACTCCTGTGTGAGTATGTTCCTTCTGTTCTTCTTAATTGCAGCAGTTCCTTGACATCTAACCTCAAGTGCATCCCATATATCCTTTGCAGTCGTGCAGTTAATCACTTTGTTAGACATAACATTGTCAAGAGCACTGTGAAGTAAGTGCCTTACTTTGGCATCCTTAGCAATAGATGAAAGATCCTCAGCAGTTAGATCTTTCTTTTCCTTAGGAACCACCTTTGATTCCTCACCAGCAGCAGCAGCGGTTAACTTAGTAGGTTTATGAGGACCTTCATAAATTCTATCAAGATATTCTGGATCTGTGGCTTCCAGAAACATGGTCATCTTTACCTTCCAGATTGCATATTCTGATGGCTTGAGTATTGGAACCCTAATTGTCTCATACCTACTAACAGTAGTAGGTGCTTTTTCAGAACCTGATGGAGGAGGAATCTCTGCCATTGATTACTATTGTGTTTGGATCTTAAACTGTAATAAAGTAACAGATTAGCTCTGATACCACTTGTTAAGTCGAATACACAATATATAATCAAGTACTGTATGAGTAAATAACAAGAACACACGTTTTAGCTCTTAAAACTGTTTGGAATTAATAATTCCTCTCTCAGTGATGTAAAATATCACAGAGAGCTGCTTAGGTTACAATGAATGATATTCGTTCACGATGGATACCCTTCTAGGGTTAACCTAACTGTATTTATAAGATATACAGCTACGTACAATCGTTAATTGATTCTCCTAAAATTAAGCTATACAATTGATATCAATTACGATTGCTACACGTCTTCTAAGTCAACTCAATCTCTTTGACAGCTATCCAATCTTCAAAGATATCGCTTCCATATTAATATTAAATTAATCTTCAAACTCTGTTGACTTGTAGACGCTTCCAGTAGACAGACTTTAGCAAACTCTGTTGCTCTCCTAGCTAACAGTGTTTGCGCTTCCATGTGTTCAGCTAGCAGTGTTTACGCTTTCTCCTGTCAGCGTTTGCGCTTCCAGCTATCAGCGTATACTCAAACTCTGTTACAACCGCTTTCAACTAACAAGTTAAACTCTTTTTACCCGCAACACTTAAACACTGACATTAAATCACATCAATTATATCTAACAACTCCTTATGCGCCCGAGGTTGCTAAGACCTTTGGAACTGTCTCCGGTCCCAGTCAGATAAGCCGCCCGGGGAAAGAGCCTCTAATTGAGGCTGAGAAATGAAGCCAGTTTATCGCAGATCTGCCCAATAAGGAGGAATGGTTGCGCTATCAGGCTTTGGGGTTTAACCCCTTGTTCAAAGAGATGATGAATACTTGGCTGAAGGTATATTTTCTTGTCTTTTTATGTTTCGTCCTCGCTTAACGTATTCTTTCCTAACGCACTTACCTTATCTTTCTAGATGGGCTCTGAGATGGCCGGGCTATTTGCGGTGGGCAATAGGGAGTTGGAGACCGTTGAAGTTGCCAGGGCTGCTATTTCTGCTTCGGAGCAGAAGGACATTCGAATTTTTGACTTGGATCATGCCAACTCCAAGCTGAAGAAAAGTGTTGAAGAATTACAGCTGAAGACCCATGAGTCCGAGGGGAAGCTCGTAACCCTCCAGAAAAAGGCTGATGATGCGGAAGCTCGTGCCAAATCCGCCGAGAAGGAACTCGAGGATCTCCGGGCTAAGCTTGCCAGCTACAAAGAACCCGCTGCCATCCTGGACGAGTTCCGCCACTCCCAGGAGTACTATATGGAGTTGGGCAAAAAGGCGGCCTCCAAAATTTGCCGTGCTTGGGTCGTTTCTCACAGGTTGTTGAAGGAGAACCCCTCAGCTAGCTGGGACGAGTTCCAACCTCTCTTCATTGCCGCGGAACAACACTTCATTGCCACCGGAGAAGATCCAGAACCTTACTACTACAGGGAGGAATCTGATTCGGATGATGAAGATGGTGAAGAGAGGGAAGAGGACGTCCGGGATCCGTCTCCGAACAAAGACATTGTCCCTCCGGAATCTCACGCCGAAGAACCTCCTGCTGAAGACCCTCCAGCCGTATAGTTATTCAACTCCTTTTCATTTTAATGTCTTTGTTGTAATATCGAACTATAACTTTAGTGGTCGAATTTTCTCTGGGATGTTTCGAACCATATGGCTGGTTCGGTCCCTCGTTGAACATTATCTGTATTGTGATGCCTATTCGGCAATTTCTTTAACTCCTTTTGCTCCTTTCCATATTTTTGCTTCTCTTAAATTCGGAGTTTAAGAATCTCGGGTGACTTAGATGAATCTCCTGCAATTTGCCCCCCAGACCGGTTTCGAGACAAAAATTAAGTCCGGATTGGTGGTAAGAGCTTTACGTATATTCTCTTAAGTTCAACATTTGAGAACGCTGAGTAGCTTATAGAGATTTCGTAAGGTTTGCCTCTCAGTCTGGATTTAATCCCGAAAGATGGAGTCCGGATGGTGGTGAGGATTTATTTTGTTCTCTTAGTTTTTTTTGTTTACCTCGTTTTTTGTTGAATTCAGCCAGGGAATCGATGAACATTGTGGTTTCCAGGGTCAAACGCCTTGGTCCTTGCATTAGTCGACCAGCATTAATGTCCTTTCAGTTTCCCATGCATTGATAACTGGAAACGCCTGGAGCTCGTCCTTACTTCCTTCCTATAAGTATCCATGATATCCCCCTTTTTTTTTTCTCATTCTTGCCAAAAACTTTCTCAGTTCTCTTTTCTTATCTTCTCCCCATTTTCAGCCATGGATCCCAAAACTCTGGTTTACGACTATGAGAAAAACAAAATTATAGTAGATGGGATAGTGTTTGATGGCCCCACCACCATGGCCGAGATCGATGCAGTCCTGAAAAGGATTGATGATGCTCTAGCTCTGTGCAGGATGGTGGACGGTCAGGCTGGGAGGGGATGCCGCGGGCCTGGGCACGGCGGGGAAGGTGCTGGCGGTGCTGGTGGTGCTGCTGCTGCCGCCGTTTAGATATAATCTTTTTATCTTTTTTATTTTGATAACCGTTGTGCCTCCCCTTCCCCCTGCTTAATAAAAATGGCTTGAAAAACAGCCATAATCATTTGCTTTTCTTTCTTTGGCGTCTGTTTTGAATTTGTTGCATCTTTGTGATTGATTTTTTGCCCCCCCAGTCCGGGTTGTTTCATAGGAACAAATCCGGACTAGAGATATGGATCTTTGGGGCATGCGGCATTCAAATCTGTATAGTCGACACACATTCTCCATTTGCCATTGGGTTTCTTAACCAAAACTACATTGGCCAGCCAGTCCGGATATTTTATCTCACAAATTATTCCTGCCTTAAGGAGTTTTTCCACCTCTTCATCAATCGCCTTTTGTCGATCCGGAGCAAAGTTTCTTCTTTTCTGTTTTACTGGCTTTCTGTTAGGATTGACATCCAGACTGTGCATGGCCACCGATTGATCGAGTCCAGGCATTTCTTTCGGACTCCAGGCAAAGACATCCGCATAATCCCTGAGGAGTTGTACCAGGTTTTCCTTGAATGTAGGGTCCAGTCCGGATCCTATCTTTATCTATCGGTCCGGGTTACCTTCTTCCAATTCGATCATCTCGATTTCGACTGCCGACTCGACTTTACCCAAGTCTTTCTTCGCCATAAATTGTTGAACCCGGGCCTGGGTGTTTGTTTCTAGATACTCCCTGGCTTTGGCAATCAGCTCTTCTTTTGTCTGGGCTTCTATTCTTTCAATATTTTGGACTTCATGTCCGGACTGCTTTTTGAAGTAAGCTCTGTGCTTCTTTCTGCTTAAGTTCTTGTGGTACAAGGACGCTTTTCGTTTGTTCTCCGGGTCAGTTTCAGCCAAGACCAGTGCCTGGCCGTAACAACGACTAGCGGTTTCGGAGTCGCCTTTGACCTCCCCAACTCCTGAGGGGGTGGGAAATTTAAACTTTAGATGAGGGGTATAGGTTATTGCCCGGAGTTTTGTTAACGCTGGACGACCAAGGATCATATTGTAAGAAGAAGGGGTATTGATGACGTAGAACTTTATCATATGAGTGACTTGCTTTGGGAAGGTTCGAAACTGAACAGGCAGGTATAGTGTCCCTTGAATCGGCACTAAGTTGTTTCCGAATCCAAAGAGAGGGTCCTTTCTGCATTCATTCATTCTCACGCTGCCCAGCTGCATTCTATCAAATGTATGCTTGAAGATAATGTTGGCCGAAGATCCATTATCAATCAGGATTCTTTTGACCTCGTTTTCCGCCACGTCCAGGCTAACCACCAAGGCTTCATTATGGTTGGGATCAATTCCTTCAAAGTCGGCATTGCTGAAAGTGATCACTTGTTCGGGGAAAGATTGGACCATCATTACTTCTCCGCTTGAGTCCGGGCTTGGGGGAGGAGAGTTGGACCCCCCCATTACCACGTTGACCACATGTTTCTTTCCAGTTTCCTTTTCCGTGTTCTTCCGAGCTATATACTGCCCCATGTTCCCTCTTTTGATTTGATCTTCAATGAAGTACTTAAGGGACAAGCAGTTTTCTGTTGTATGACCATGAGTCCCGTGATAATCACATTGCTTGTGTGCCGGGCGCTTCTCTGGGGCCGTGATCATCGGCTTGGGCGGATAAAAGTATGGTTTGTCGCGGACTTCTTTCAGAATATCAGCCCGTGTTCGGCTGAGTGGAGTCCACTCCGGCTCTGGCTTTGGTTCAGCTTTGGGTGGTTTAGCGGGCTTGGAGTCCGGACTAATAATTACTGCAGCGGGTTCTGAGATCCTTTCGAAGACCGATGGTTGTGAATTTTGGATATAATTGGTTTGTCTGTTGGGCTTGAATCTCTTGTCAGGTTGATAACCACCCCGAGAGCGGTCATCGCTGGCAGTTCGGTGTGAAGAGTTCCCTTGGCGGGTCATTCTCATTGCCTGTAGTACATCACTTTCTTTGATAAATCGTGCAGCCATGGAGTATGCTGCGGCCAGACTTTCAGGTTCCTTATTAATCAACTCATAGACGTATCTTTCATTTTGATCCGGGTCCAGATTCCTCCGGAAGATGCTAAGAGCTTCTCGCTCATCCAAGCGCGAGACTTTGTTTATCGCTTCCTGGAATCGTTTCATATAATCCGCGAGTGACTCATCATCATTTTGACGGATAGTCTCCAGATGGCACATGTGTAATTCATGAGTCCGGTTTGCTCTGAACCTCTTTAAAAAGGACTCACGAAATTCTTTCCATGAGCGAATACTTCGGGAAGGGATTCGACTGAACCACCTCTGAGCCCTCCTTTTAAGGTTGACGCAAAGAACCTGCATTTGGTTATGTCATTGTAGTAGTAGATGAGAGCAATCTGCTCAAAGTAATTAACATGATCCTCTGGGTCCCCCAGCCCATCAAAGGAGTCGAAGTTGTAATGCTTCAGGTTCTTTTGTCTGGGGATAGCTTCTAGAAATCGGCTGAATGGAGTCAGAGTCCCCTCAATTTCAAGTCCGGAGTCCTGCCCCACTTTCTTTTGCAGCTCATGAATCATTTGCATCAAATTGTCTTCGGGCTCGTCTTCGTCCGAGATTACCTCCGGACTGACTTCTCTCAGAATTCTTTTGGATCCGGACCTCCTGAAGACCCGGTCCTCTTCTTCCTGTATTCTTTTCTGGATTTTAAGTTCAAGCTTTGCTTCTTCCTCCTGTCTGATTTGTTCCTTTAGATCGGCCAGCTTTTTGAGTTTCTCAACTTCCTGGCTTTTGCTCTGAGCTTTATTGGCTGCCTGTTTTTCTTTGTCTTTGTTTCCAAGCCGGTCAAAGACAGACATCCTGGACCGATGAGAGTGTTGGGAGCCTTGGGAGTTTTCTGCCTGCTCTGGTTCGGGAGGTGGCGGTGCCCGGGTTGCTCGGAATGTCCGGATTGCTTCCGCCAATTCCTCCCGGGTTAGATTTTGGAGATGCATTCCAGCTAGAGGCACATCCGTGTATTTGTACTGATTGACCTCAATGTCAATTCGGGCATCGCCCAGTCCGATCTCTGCTCTCTGCACGACTGGAGGTACCTCAGTCGGAACTAAGGTCGGTTCTGGGGTTGTTTCATGATCCCGTGCCCGAGTGTTGGGTCTTTGCGTAGATTTGCTTCCCCTTACCATGATTCAAACTTTCAAAGCAGGATGATTCACAAAGCAACAACTATAACAAATCTAGACTGTGCTCTGTATAAGATATCTTGAATATGGGCTCAATATTCAAATGAAATCACAAGGTGGTATATATAGGTACTTAACTGATGATTTAGATCTAAATTTCAGCTAAATTTAGAAACTAAAAAATTGCAACTTTATCACAGATCTGGGTTCGGGGAGCTAAATAACCTCTAATACGTGCACATATAGTAGACATTTTTACAAAAGGTTCCACAGTGGTTTTGTAGATCTTACAGTTCGATCTTGGACTCTTTTTTTTTAAAGAGCTTGTTGATGTCGTCGAGTCCTGTGGCATCGAAACCAAAGGGCCCCTCCTTCTAGCGCCAATGATAACTCTATATTCCGATCTGGTGATTCCTCCGCCGTTCTCAAGCCCGGAAAGCGGTGTAGCTGGTGGTTAGGACTCTGCAAAACAATGCCGGGAGGTGGGTTTGGACCCGCGGCACCTCCGGCGTGAGAATAAGCGACGACGTTGGAGGATAAAAGATAAGAACTAGAGTATCTATTTATGGAGGGTGTGTGTATATGAGTGTGTGTAAAAGAGAATGTAACCCCTAAACCTTCTTTTCTGGGTCTATTTATAGGCCCAGGATTAGGGTTTAGGGGTTGGTACCTTTAATCATGGGCGTTCAATCCTAGGTAGGTAGGACACCTGGGACGTGTAGATGCGCAACACCTGTCCAGGAGAATAATTGTGGGAAAGTATGTCAGGCGCCTTTTAGAGTGTGTCCTCCTCATTCTTGTATTATGCCCATTATTGGTAATCATTAGCTGTCGTTTTTAGTTGGGACCCTTTGATGGTGACAGGAGCCTTGGGATGCCACATGCTCTATTACCTCATACTGGAGTAACGTCACGGATCCGGAACGGATCCGGACCTAATAATGGTGACATAGCTCCGGATTCAGTAGCTGTCGTAGGCCCGGATAGCAATTCCGGCTTGTAAAGGGTATCCTATCAATGACCATGAGTTTTCGTGGTCTTGATGACCATGAGTTTTCGTGGTCTTGATGACCATGAGTTTTCGTGGTCTTGATGACCATGTATATTCGTGGTCTTGATGACCATGAGTTTTCGTGGTCTTGATGACCATTAGTTTTCGTGGTCTTGATGACCATGTATATTCGTGGTCTTGATGACCATGAGTTGTCGTGGTCTTGATGACCATGAGTTTTCGTGGTCTTGATGACCATGAGTTTAGAGAATCAGCAATATGGTCATTCATGACTTTTGCTTAAGGCTTCCCATAATTTCCAATTAGCGCTGCTAATCCCCAGACTTTGCACTAACCTCTTGATTAGGCTTCCTTAATCACAATCAGCTTCCATCCTGAATACCAACCTTTCATATCGATAATCGAACATCAATGTCAACACTTGAACATCACTTCAACCTTTGGATCTTGATTGGAGGTCCATGACCCCCTCCAGTTTGGCCTTCATAGCTAATCTTGACCTTCATGGCTAATATCTCAATGCTCTCACTGACAGCTTTCGTGCCTCTGAGGCATTGTCAGGGAGCCATCCGGTTTCAAGATGAGCTTTAATAGGATCTAACTAACAGCTTCCAACATCGATCGATGCGACCAACCAACTTAGAGTTGATGGTCGGGACCTTCAAGACCTGGAAGTAGACACTCCTTGCGTAATTCTCTATCTCAGAAGAAGCGAACTTAGACAGGGCATCAGCCTTAACGTTCTCTTCTCTCGGAATGTGCTCTAAGTAGCACTTATCAAACTGAGTCATGACAGCTTTCACAACTCTCAAATACTTTGCCATAGTTTCATCCTTGGCCTCAAATTCACCATTCACTTGCGATATTATCAATCGTGAATCTCCACAAATTTTGAGATTCTTGACCCTCATAATTCTGGCCAAGCCCAACCCAGCTACCAAGGCTTCATACTCGGCTTCGTTATTGGTTGTCGGAAAATCCAACTTCAAAGCATACTCAACTGTGAACCCATCGGGGCTTTGCAAGACTAGACCTGCGCCACTAGATTTTTTTTTTGATGCTCCATCAAAATAGAGCACCCAATATTCCTTCAGATCAGGTACAAGTTCTTCACTTCCAGGGGTGGTTACCATATCCTGCCCCCCAACTTCTTGGTTGCTGATGGTACATTCAACCACGAAGTCGGCCAATGCCTGAGCCTTAATAGCTGTTCGAGGCTTATATGTGATGTCAAACTCTATAAGTTCAATTGCCCACTTAATCAACCTACCACTAGCTTTTGGGCTATGCAATATGCTTCTCAACTGCTGGTCCGTCAGGACTTCGATCTTGTGTGCCTGAAAGTACGATTGTAACTTTCTCGAGGCTGTAATCAATGCCAAAGCAAACTTCTCGATTGGAGAGTAATTCAACTCCGCCCCATGTAACACCTTGCTTACATAGTAGATGGGTTTCTAAACCTTTTTCTATTCTCGAATGAGGACAACACTCAATGCTTGCTCAGATACCGCCAAGTATAGATAGAGAGTCTCTCCGGGACTAGGCTTGGCCAACAACGGGGCTTCAGCCATGTACTTCTTCAGCTGTTCGAAGGCCTCTTGGCTCTCAGAAGTCCACTCAAAATTTTTCACCTTTTTCAATGCTTGAAAGAAAGGCAAACACTTGTCACCAGACTTGGAGATGAATCTCCCTAGGGCTGTAACTCGGCCGGTTAGCTTCTATACATCTCGTATAGAGCGGGTGGTTCCATGTCTAAAATTTCTTTTATCTTATCAGGGTTGGCCTCTATGCCTCTCTTTGAAACCATCAATCCCAAAAATTTTCCTGATCCAACTCCAAAAGTACACTTGGCTGGATTCAACATCATCTTGTGGTGCCTTAGCACTTCGAATGCCTCCCTGAGGTGCTTAATGTGATCTACCTTGCACAGGCTCTTGACTAACATGTCATCAACATAGACCTCCATGGTTTTCCCAATCAGATGGGCGAATATCTTATTCACCAGTCGTTGGTCTTCATCCTTAAGACATATTGAAGAGTAGCTAGTCCTTAACATCCTCGGCCTTGCATGGCTTTGATCGTTGCGTGTGGCTTTTATCTGCTCGTCTTTTAACCTGGGTCCTTCACGGACTTAAACTCTTATTTGGTCATGCTATAACCTAACTTTTGACCCTTCGGGGTCTTTATTTATGCATTTGCTTGTTCTCCATTCGTGTATTCTTTTATTTTCGGTACTTGGTCATCCTTAACTTGCACTCATCAGGTGCTTGGCACATAAAATCACGCAATAAATGAATGGAAAACAAACTTGCATTAATAACTTGAAATGGGTTCAACCCTTACATAAAGTACTACCATCCTACTCGGAGCAACATGCTCTTCAATGGTTTCAATGAACCTTATTTCTACTTCTACTAGATAAATATGAAGCTAAGTTCTACTAGGATAACTTGAGCCCATCGGGGCATTGCAAGACTAGGCCTGCACCAGATTTTATTTTTGATGCTCCATCAAAATAGAGCACCCACCACTCCTTCTGGTCTCCTCCTTATTATTCCGAGGTTCACTTCTTGCTTGGGGTATTACCTCCTACCACCCGACTTCTTGGTTGCCAATGGTACATTCAACCACGAAGTCAGTTAACGCCTTAGCCTCAATGGCTGTTCGAGGCTTCTGTGTGATGTCCTCTGATGGCCTTTCTTGACGTTTCTTACTACTGCGGACATCCATGTCCTCAATCAGAAGGACCTGCCCCCCGACTCCATCAGGCCTTAACGAGGCTACATAACAGCTTCGTGCCATCTTCTGATCACCTTTATGTTCTTCAACACCATTCCTGGTCGGGAACTTGATCTTCATATGATAAGTTGAGGCGACAGCCTTGAATGCATGAAGTCCAGTCCTTCCGAGGATAGCGTTGTACGTTGAAACCGCCTTGATTACCAGGAAGTTCAACATCTGAGTGGCCTCCTTGGGCTCCTGTCCAATAGTCACAGGCAATTGGATAGTCCCTTCAACTTTGGATTCTACTCCGTTAAATCCATATATAGGCATGTTGTTGGGGATCAACTGAGAATCACTATACCCCATCTTCACAAATGAATCATGAAATAGAATGTCAACGGAAGCTCTATTGTCTGTCAAGACTCGCTTCACCTTTGAGTTTCCAATCACAGAAGTTATGACCAACGGGTCATCATGGGGGAACTTCACCCCTTCCAAGTCCGAGTCATCAAAACCAACCACTACTTCAGTTTTTGCACGTTTCGGGGCCTCTTCCATGATGTGCATCACTTCTCTAGCATAAGCCTTCCGAGAATTCCTTGTTATGCCGGCCGCAGTCGGGCCTCCTGAGATCATGTTGATTACTGGCCCTCGGGGCTGTGGGTTGCGATCTTGATCGTCATCCCTCCTATCATACTCTCTTCTCTGATTACTACGGTCGTCACCCTTAGTGAAGTGGCTCAGTTTCCCTCTACGAATCAAAAACTCGATCTCATCTTTGAGTTGCTTGCAATCATCAGTGTCATGTCCCACATCTCTTTGGAATCTGTAATACTGATTCTTGTCCAATAAGATTCGACTCCTAGGAGTATTCAACCTTGCATACTCAGTGAACCTCGGTCCTTGGTTCTTCTTAGGGGCATAGTCGGAGTCCTCGCTAGTTCGGGGATACTTGTCCCTAGCATCATACTCCTGGTCATCATACTCATGGTCTTGCTTTCGCTTCTTGGAGTCATTGTTACCTCCTCCTCCACTTACTGTGGCTTCTTTCTTCATGCTATCTTCAGCTTTAATGTACTTGTCAGCCCTTCATTGGAGCTCGGCCATGTTTTCAGGAGGATGTTTTGCCAATGACCTTTTAAAGAATAGATCAGTGGTTCCGTGTTCCAGGGCTACCATGGCCACCTTATTCTCCAAATCAGTGATATTCAACGTCTCTTTAGTGAACCTTTTGAGGTAATCTCTCAGATTTTCATTCTTCCCTTGCACCACGTACATGAGGGATGCGGAGCTTTTCTCATGAACTCTTCCACTGATAAACTGGCTAACAAAAGCAACACTTAACTCCTTAAAAGAGCCAATTGAGTTTGTAGGCAACCGGCTATACCATCTTTGAGCCATGCCCGACAGGGTTTGAGGGAATGCCCTACACTTTAAGACATCACTTGCAGGCTGCAACAGCAGTGCGTTTGAAAATGTCCTGACATGATTTGCGGGATCACCCGTTCCATCATAAGCTTTGATTGTCGGCATCTTAAACTTCCTAGAGATGTGAGCATTCATTACCTCCTCGGTAAATGGGGGTGTGGGATCATCAGGATCCCCAAGTGGCATCAGATCTTTGGGGTTGCTCCTGGGGGTTTCCACCCTTGTTGTTCTTCCAGTAGGGGCGTAAGCCCTTCTCTGCCTTCTTGAAGACCTCTCTAAGTCTATAATGGGAATCAGTCCTGAGGTTGGAGGGGGTTGAGTTTGATTCAACCTAGCTTGTTCTCTCGCAATATCTTCCTTTATCCTTAAAATCTCGGCCTCATGAGCCTTGATTCTCTCAACAGCTGTCAAAGGGGGTCCATCATGGATAGTTTGTGTTCTCCTTCTTGGTTCTCTGCTAGCATGTCGCCTTCTCGGGGCTTCATCACGATCATCATCCTCAGACGATGAATCATCAGTATAGGGACCGGAGTAGTCATAATACTCTCGATCTCGGATCTGCAAAGCATGGCCACTGGGTCCAGGACCTTGAGTAATTGGAGGGTAATTAGGCAGACCATACATCGGGTTGGTATTCATGGGGAGATCTGTAGTATGGATCTGTACCCCTGGTGGTAACGGGCGATTGGGATCAACTAAAGGAGAAACCAGCGTCTGAAGAGAGCTGGTTTCTTGACCTGGGTGGATGACCATTGGTAACGTTCTCTCAGGATGGGGATTCGTCCCTAGGGGTTGAGAAACCTGAGTTTGAGAAGCTTGAGTTTGAATGATCGCCCCTGTTGTTGGGGGCATCGGATCCGTAGTGGGCGGAGCAGAGCTGAGAGGCAGGGGCTCGGTACTTGCTGGTGTCCTTCGTGTTTGAACCATGGTTGATGTCTTTTTCCCACAGATGGCGCCAAATGTTGTGGAATAAAAACTAGGTTATTATATTGCGGCTAGGGTTTGCTGTATTTAATGCTAGGATTCGTGAGCTTCGTGCTTTAATGGCTGCTCTCGTGCTCGTGGCTGAATCTGCCTTCACAAGATGCCTACGTACTTTGATGAATATCAAAGATTAAGCCAAAAAACGTAGTTATGAGGATGAGGGGTCGGACCCTTTATATAGGCTGAGAAGCCCTAGAGTCGTGGTAGAATTAGGTGACTTGGTAGACAAGTCACCGCCTTGAGGAAGGTTCTAGACTCCTTTCTTGTAGGAATCAGCTTCCTTGTTGAAGTAGGTGCCTTGAAGGCTAAGTCAAGCAGGAGTAATATCCTTATTTGACTCTTATTGCTGAGCTGGTTATTACCCTTAATATTAATTACAAAATTAATATCATAAATAGGGTTTGGGCCCATATAATGGGCCCCACGTTTTGACCATATTGGGCCTAATTAATGCCACATTAAATATGTCTTTAGGGCTTATTTTTAACCCATATCAGTAATGCAGTGGGGAATTATGGTAATTAAATAATAGAGCTAAAGAGGAAGGTGTGGGAGAAAACCACATGTCAAATAGATCGTTTTACGATTTTATAAAAATGTTCGAATCAAGGTTAAACGCGAACGAACCCCTAAAAGCATGCTTGATTATGCCTTTGGTAAATAACTTAGAAAACGGGCGATAAAACTCGTAGTACAATCTTGATTCGTAAATGATCGATTTTAAAACTTACCTGGCTTAAGTATGTATCAAGTGTGGGTACAATGACATGTCATAATAGCGAACATATGTCGAACCGCGTCGGTGATAAAAGAGTTATACTAAGAGGTGTATAACGAGATAATACGAAAACGCATTTCAACTTAAGTGGAGTTGTAGATGATCAGTCGTATGTCATGCATCTCATCAGTCGTTCTCTACATGTAGAAGGTAGCTCCGACGGATTTACTTGTCGACCGCCCTCTGGAACTCCTCAGCCAACGGTTGGGCTATCGCTGGACCGGCGCCACTCGGCCACTTACGCGTCTCCTAGTTCATTTAGCATCCATCATTGTGAAACGTAAAGTTCGTTCCCCATTTCACCAAGTATGATACTTGTTGATAAGACTCCACAAGGTAGTCATAACTAGTTGGAAAGGAAAATTTACCAATATTTCCCAAGCTACCTCTTGTTAATGGATACCAACTTATTCCAACAATTCTACCCCTCGAATGATGAGAGGGTACACCAGATTCCATGAATAATGGCAACCAAGTTGCGAGTGAAACGAATACTTTATGACCGGGCAGTCACAAGATAAATAACATTTCTCAAGTAAGGTTCCCTTGTTATTTGAGAGACAGGATTGAACGAAGAATAGAGTTTGAGAACCTTCCTTGATAATATAATAATAATAGTAAGACTCTGATTTAATTTATATATTGTTCGAAGGTCGATGATACTATGTGAATGAAGTCAATCATCTTTGAAACGAGTTAGAAGAATCAAATAAATATTCAAAGAATATTTATTAAGTCACAGATATTTAAAAAGGGTTGCTCGGAATAATCTTTGAATAAATATTCAGAATAATATTCATTGAACGAATAATGAATATTCAAATTAATAATAATATTTATCGATGAAATAATCGTCAAATTGATATTTGAGATAATATTCATTGAATCAATAATGAATATTTAACTTAAGGATGATACTTATTGATGAAATAATTATCGACTGAATCTTCGAGACAATATTCATCGAATAAACAATGAATATTCAGCTTAATAATATTTATCGAAGAAATGATTATCGAATGAAATCTTTCAAGATTGGAAATCTTCTACAACACCATCTGTGTTGGCAGTGTTGAAACATGTCGAAAACTGGAATTGCACTATTCTTCTGCAAGTTCCTCTTTTATGAAAATGATGCTATCTTGTTTATCGTGATATAGCAGATATTTCCAAAGAATTTATATACTTTGAGTTACCTTGTAACTTCATCCTTTATATTGATTTGGCACTATTTTCATTAATGCATGGCATATGGTTTAAAAATGTACTTTTGAACTGACATATATATCACTGTTCGGTTATATTATTATTGGTGGGCTATTGCTCACCCTTGCTTATTATTATGTCACAACAACAGCTAGGTCGCATGGCTCTTGTAAGGCACACTCGGCGCAAGCAGGTTACCCGACCCACATGGCTCCCCACTGATATTGTTGCTGGCATTGCTGAGGTAGCATAGATAGTCAGCTTTTGCTTCCAGTTTAATTATATGTATCAATAATATTAATCAACGGCAAGAACTTTAAACTTATGTTGTTACTCCTTTTGGGATTGTAATAACTTTTATTCGTGGATCCTTTTATGTAAGACTTATTTCAATTTAATCTCTGGGACTATAACTGTGTGTGTGTGAGTGGATATTATTGTGGGGTCACAGTATGTACTTATGTACTTTGGACTCAAGATAAGTGTTATTTATGGAATGTGAGACCGTAACAACCCGATCCCTGACCCCGGATCTGGGGGTGTTACACAAGAGGACGCGCCCTTAGAGAGGGCTAGTCCTGAGATTGGACTAGTCATTAGTTTCTTCAATAATTCTTGAAAAACCAATCTTATTGGAATTCCTCACCAAGTTTCATATCCTTAGGGCGCGCCCTCTTTGTAAAGAAAGAGATGGCGCGGCCTGACCTCTTCTCATCTTTTCCAAAACCATAATTTAATCTAGAATTCCCCAAATTGAATCCGTTATTGATCCGAATCCAGAATAAAATATCCGTACGAGATTTTGTGCATAACATGTAGCTACTGTAATGTCATCTTTTGGAGTTTCAATGCTTTTTGGTATTTTAGGATGCTATTTGTCTCTTTTTTGTAAGTGCCGGCTCGCTACTTATGTTTAATGAAATCTGTTTATCAAATAAAAAGTTCATTTCTAACTAGTCATAAACTCATAATATGTAATTATCCACTAGACTTCGTAGATTAAGAATACGACATCATAGAAAAAATTGTTTTGTTTTCTTTACACCCGTATGCTAGGAGCATTTTAATAAAAATTCTTAGATTACTTTTAATCTTTACTCTTTATTAAAAGCAAAAACCCCATTTGAAAGGTATACCATATATACTGCGGTATGCACGGTATGCCAATTAATTAATTAATTAATTAATAATAACTTATTTTACTATTTAATCTTACTTTAAAAACTGTTTTTAAGTGTATAGATAACGAATAAGAAAAAGAACTACTAATGAAACAAGTCCTCTCTGAATTAAAAGGGTGATGGCCCAAAATAATCACCTGTGAAACTGGATGGCCCTTTTTACTGACGGGACACGGTACATCGTGTACCGTGATAGGGGGTGTGATGCGGAGAAGCGTCCTCCGTAATAGGGCATGATACGGAGCTCCGTCTTCCGTGTTATGCATGATACAGTGGACGGTGTTCCGTGACAGTGCTGCGCACCCACCTAACACGGAAGACCGTGTTCCGTATCATACATAACACGGAAGACCGTGTTCCGTATCATGCATAATACGGTACACGGTGTACCGTATTAGAGTAATACGGAGGCCGAAACTCCGTATCCCGTCGGTATTTCGGGTCATTTTTTTCAAATCAGTATTTTGGGCAAAAACTTAGGAAAAATATGCATTTTGGTAATTCTCTCGAATGAAAATAGGATATGCCAATTAATTAATTAATTAATTAATGTATATATGTCATGTATACAGCGGTATGCCACTAAATATTAATTAATTTAATTAATTAATTAAAATCATAATATTAAATATTAATTTAATTTGATAATGAAGTTATATACTAGGAGTCTATTAACTAAAAATTGAAATAAAAGTCGAGAATATAGGACTTTGGGCTCCATTAATTAATATTTAAAATATATCTATAATAGATTAATAATAAATACAATTAATAATATAACTATTCTTATATTACCAGAGATAAGTTAAATAAATTTAATTAATTAAAATAATAAAAATAAAAATAAATTTAATTTATTATTGAAATTATATACTAGGAATCTATTAACTAACAATCGAAATAAAAGTCGAGAATATAGTATCATATACAACTTGGTGGTTCAAGATTTTATTCATTTAAAAAAGTTAAAAATTAGGAATTTAAGATAATATATCAAAATCCGTGCTTCGCACGGGTTATCGACTAGTATATTATAAAACATCGATTCTTAGTGATTTAGTTTACATGCATCTCGAATAATATTTCTTATATTTTTTTCTATTTTGTTTTATATTATTTGAAGAAAATTTGTATTCATAAAAATTAAAAAAAAAGCGGAGGGAGAGTGAAAGTGTAGTTTATAATTTTATTATAAAATATTGGTTAGGGTGACAATCAGCTCTATTATAACTGAAGAAAAAAAAAATACATTTTTAATAAATTTAAAAACGATTAATTATTTTATAATACACATTAATTTTCTTCTTTTTATTCAAATTTCAACTTAAGAATTAAATTGAAAAGTTTGTTGAAGTTGAAGATGCTCTAAAAACTTACTTTGTACTTTGTTGTGGTCTAATTATACTAGCAAATTTTTACGTCTTCCAAAATATACCAGGCATCAGTTGTCTTAGAGTCGGCAATTTGATACACGACACGAATAAACGACACAAAAACGATATGAAAAATATGGATATGGGTTCACCTTTTCGATACACGAACACGAATGTACACGAACACGAAAGAACACGAGGCCTAAATGGGTATGGATATGGGTTTACCCTTAGGTACACGATACGACACGAAAGTACACGAAATAAATATTTTAAAATTATATAAATGTATATTGTAAACTCTTGGAGCATGTTACCAACACACTTTGAACACTCATTTTGCACAAGTTCTGACATGTTCCAAGATGACTATAATATAATATCAATGATCGATATATACAATCAAAGAGATGTAATTAATCAGTCCTAGAAGCCAAAAATGGTGTTATATGCAGCCGGACAGTGAATTTCTAGCAACTTTATGCTCCTAAAATAGTAGGTGGTGAGAAAGTAACTTGAATTCTAGCACTTCTGCAGCAAGAACTGTTAGTTTTTTCTGACACCCCTATTTTAAAAAGTGTACAAAAGGAAACATATAGAATAAGTCGTGGCAATATAGTATACTTGTTTATGCTTATTAGAGCCGGTAATTTCGTACTCGACACGAATAAAAGACACGAAATTACACGAACACGAAGGTACACGAACACGAAGGTACACGAACCTTAAATGGATATGGATATGATTTTACCCTTTCGATACACGAACACGAATGTACACGACACGAAAGTACACGGAATGACCCGAATTGCCAGGTCTAAGTTGTCCCTTTTAAAACCGAGGTCGCACGGTGATTAGTTGCTTCATACTTAATTACTCGTTTTATTCTTTTATATTTATCATTTTGTTAGATATATATTATAATAACTAAGAAATATTTAGAGAAGAGAAAGAAGAGAGAAAGAGGAGAATTTTATATCTTTCAAGTGTATCTACAAACTCAACTTTGTGACCTATTTATAGGTGCGTTACATGGAGGTTACAAAACTCTTAGAAAGATGAAGAGATCATAGTTACAAGAAAATGAAAGATCAAAAGTCATAATCAAGAGAATTTTAAAGATCAAGAGTATGTTCTAGAATTATCTAGGACATCCATTCACAACACTCCCCCTTGGATGTCCATATTTCAATAATCGTGCCTCGTTAAAACCAATCTAGGAAAAAACCCATTGGGGAAAAAATCCTAGTAAAGGAAAAAGAGTACATCGATATTGAAAATTTACTTCAGATCCTTGAGTCGGCGCATTCCAATTATACCAGTTTCTCAAAAATTATCGGGGGCAATGACTTTGTGAGCAAATCTGCAAGATTGTCACTAGAATGAATTTGTCGAACTTCAATCTCTCCATTTTCTTGAAGGTCGTGCGTGCGTGAAGAAGAATTTGGGAGATATATGGTTAGTTTATCGCCTTTAATATAACATCCCTTTAACTGCTCAATACATGTTGTGCTGGGAAAAATCATAGTTAAGGAAAAAGAGTGCAGCTTCGCGTTGTCTCCCCCTCACGATAACATTTGTTAGATATAATTGATGTATGTATTAATCAGTGTTTAAGTGTAACAGTGATAAATCAGAGTTTAGCCGGAAACAGGTCAGAGTTTAGTTAAACGTTGACGGTTGGAAGCGCAACAGAGTTTGATAAACTCTGTTTGGCGGAAGCGTATACTTGTCAACAGTGATTAAAGAATAATTGAAGATAAATATGGAAGCAATATCTTTGAAGATTAGATAGCTGTCAAAGAGATTGTGTTGACTTAGAAGACGTGTAGCAATCGTGATTGATATCAATTGTATAGCTAAACTATAGGAGAATCAATTTACGATTGTATATCAGCTGTATGTTTTATAAATATAGTTAGGTTAACCCTAGAAGGGCATCGAACAACGATATATCATTCATTGTAACCTAAGCAGCTCTCTGTGATAGTTTACATCACTGAGAGAGGAATTATTAATTCCAAACAGTTTTTAATTGTTTAAGCGTGTGTTCTTGTTAATCTCTCATACAAATCTTGATTATATTTGTGTATTCGGCCTAAAAAGTGGTATCAGAGCAGATCTGTTACACAATACAGTTTAAGATCCACACACAAAACTATAATCAATGGCAGAGATTCCTCCTCCAACAGGTCTAGGTTCTGAGAAGGCTCCTACTACTGTGAGTCGTTATGAGACTATTAGGGTTCCTATTCTGAGACCAGCAGATTATGCTATCTGGAAGGTAAAGATGACTATGTTTCTGGAAGCTACAGATCCAAAATATCTTGACAGAATTTATGAAGGTCCTCATAAACCTACCAAGCTATCTGCTGCTACTGCTAGTCAAGAGGCTAAAATAGTTCCAAAAGAAAAGAAGGATCTGACTCCTGAGGATATTTCATCTATTGCTAAGGATGCAAAGTTTAGGCATCTACTTCATAGTGCTTTAGATAATGTCATGTCTAATAAAGTGATTAACCGCACTACTGCCAAAGAAATCTGGGATGCTCTTGAAGTTAGGTGTCAATGAACTGCTGCTATTAAGAAGAATAGAAGGAACATACTCACACAGGAGTATGAGCACTTTGAGGCAAAGTCTGAAGAAACCATGACAGAAACATTTCACAGATTCTGTAAACTGATCAATGATTTGTCATTGGTAAATAAAGAGTATGATCTAGAAGACTCAAATCTCAAATTTATTCTTGCTCTACCTGAAAAGTGGGATGTGAAAACAACCACTGTAATAGACAATTATGATCTTGCTGATACTGAGATTGATGAAATCTATGGGTTGCTCAAAACTCATGAATTGGAAATGGAACAGAGAAACAGAAGATCAAGCAAGAAGGCAAAGTCTGTTGCTCTTAAGGTTGAAGAGAAACTTGTGAAGAAAGAAACATCAAGGAAGAAAGCTAAGGGAAAAACTTTAGCTATATATTCTGAAAGTGAGTCATCAGATTCTGATGTTGACTCAAACACTGATGAATCATCTGATTCTGAGGATGATGAAGAGATGAGAAAAATGGTTGTCCTGATGGTGAAGACTTTCAAGAAGATGGTTTTCAAGAACTTTAAGAAGGGAAACAGGTTCTCTAGAGATTCAACTTCTGACAGGAAAAGTTTCAGAAAGTCTGAGAGAAAGGAGACTAAATATGGGAAGAAAGATAAGTCTGAGATTCAATGCTACAAGTGTAAGGGGATGAGTCACTATGCTCTTGAGTGCAAGAAGGGTAAAACTGAAAGGCACTCATCACAAAAGGCAGAGATTGGGCAGACACTTCAGCCTCAGATGAGGAAGTCAACTATGCTCTTATGGCTTCTATTGAAAATGATCCAGAAGAGTCTGAAAACAAGGTACCCTTAACTACTTATGCTTATAATACTGATAATATATCTGAATTGAGAATTTATCTTAAAGCATTGCATATCTGTTATAGGGATCAGACTTTAGAGAATGAGAGAATCAAATCTGAGAATTCTGAACTTAAAGAGAGAAATAAAATTGTTGAAGAAAAACTTGAAAACATGCAACAAGTTCAGAAAGAAAGAGATGATGCTGTTTATCTAGAACAGGAGTTGCTAGGCAGATACAAGCAACTAGAATCTGAATTGAAGAAGGCAAATCACATAATTAAAACTTGGACTGATTCTGGAAAAGACACTAATGAGGTTTTTCAGTCAGACACAGTTGGTTTAGGTTACTGTGAGGGATATGAACTTAGGTTTCAAAATAAAGTCAAAATTAGAACTCATCTTTCTACTACAAAATTTATTCATGGAGTAAATGAATCTAAGTCTGAAGCTGAAAAAGGAACTATTAAGAAAGAACCAGTAAAAACTAGTGCTAAACAAGTTAATATTGGTTTAATGACAGATAAACAACTTAAGCATAGGCTTAAGGAGTTAAAATCTGTTAAGAAACAGAAAGTGTTTAGAAAGAACAGGAATGGTAAAGTAGGCATTTCTCAAGGTAATTATCCAATGCTTGCTACTCTTGCTCCAAGAAAAACATGTCATAATTGTGGTAGCATTAACCATCTTGCTAGCTTTTGCAGGAAGAATAAAAATATTAATTCTTTACCTTCAAAGTTTGAAGTAAAGAAAGATAATGTTAGAGCTAGACCACAGACTTTATGCAAACATTGTGGAAGTACTTGGAATTCTATTTATACTTGCAGGGATTATCATGCTATTTATCATAATTACTATGAACTTAAACCCAATTTGAAATGGGTTAAGGTTAATTCTGCAAGTGTAAACTCTGAGAGTGTTAGCTTAAACTCTGATAATGTGAATTCCGCTACAAAAGCTAACAAATTTAAGAAAGCCAAAGGATCCAAGCAAATCTGGATCCTTAAAACTGACCTTTAGTAAATGTTTGTGATTACAGGGCATCAGGGAGAGTACCCTAGTCGTGGACAGTGGATGTTCAGGATACATGACTGGAAATAAAGCCCTGCTATCAGAGTATGTGGAGAAGGCTGACCCAAAAGTTTCCTATGGAGATGGCAACGTAGGACATACTCTTGGATATGGCAGTATTAATCTTGGAAGTGTCATAATCACAAATGTAGCTCTGGTTCCAGGACTCAAGCATGATCTGCTATCTGTGAGTCAAATCTGTGACAGAGGATATCATGTAGATTTTCAGCCTGAATACTGTGAAATCATCAATAAATCTACAGGGAAAGTTGTTCTAGTTGGAAACAGGCACAATAATATCTATGAAATAAAGTTATCAACAAACTCTGATGGCAAAGCAGTATGCCTGTCAACTAGAATGTCCAGTGAAGAGAGTTGGAAGTGGCATAAGAAACTCTCTCATTTGAATCTGAACAACATCAATGAGCTGATAAGAAAGAATCTTGTTAGAGGACTCCCAAAATCTATATTAAATGTTGATGGCCTGTGTGATTCTTGTCAAAAGGCCAAACAAAGGAAGTCATCTTTCAAGAGCAAGTCTGAATCTTCAATTGTTGATCCTTATCACCTTCTACATGTTGATCTCTTTGGACCAGTAAATGTAATGTCAATTGGAAGAAAGAAATATGCTTTAGTCATTGTTGATGAACACACCAGATATACATGGGTGTATTTTCTAGCAAAGAAGGATGAAACCGCATTAACTCTGATGGAGCATGTAAAGCTGCTGGAGAAAGGATCAAAACACAAAGTCAAAATAATCAGGAGTGATAATGGAACTGAATTCAGAAATACAACAATGGAAGAATTCTGCAAGAACAAAGGAGTGAAGCAAGAATTTTCTGCACCTGGTACACCACAGCAAAATGGTGTAGTTGAAAGAAAGAACAGAACCTTGATAGAAGCTGCCAGAACTATGCTTGATGAAGCAAAATTACCAATCTATTTCTGGGCAGAAGCTATTCAAACTGCTTGTTTTACTCAGAATGCTACTCTGATCAACAAGCATGTAAAAACACCATATGAGATGGTGAGGGAAAAGAAGCCAAACCTAAAATATTTTTATATTTTTGGGTGCAAGTGTTTATGCAGAAAACTTATCCTGAACAGTTGACAAAATTTGATCTAAAAGTTGATGAAGGAATTTTTGTTGGCTATCCACCGTCAACTAAGGCATTCAGAGTTTATAATCTGAGAACCAAGGTGATCATGGAGTCAATACATGTGTCATTTGATGACAAGAAAATAACTGGACTTGAAGATGTAGATGAACATGATCAACTGCACTTTGAAAATGAAGACTTAAACTCTGATGTAGTAAACTCTGATGATGCTGAACTGACAAACTCTGTTGAGTTAAACTCTGAACCTCTACTGGTAAACACTGAAGAAACTTCTCAGCTACAAACAAGAAGAGAACCAGTTGAGGGGGAGCATGAAGAATCACTTCAAAGTAGTGGCTCAAATTCTGAAAGTGAGTCAGCTGAAAAATCTAGATCAAACTCTGATGACTCAAACTCTGAAAGTTCAAAATCTGACAATTCAAACTCTGAGCAGTCAAATTAAGGGGGAGCCTCAGAGAATGAAGAAAGTCAACAAGAAAATCAGGAGAACATGGATCGAGGGGGAGGATCAAACACTGAGAGAAGTCATTTGCCTTCAGCTAGGAAATGGACAAAATCTCATACAACGGATTTGATTATTGGTGATCCAGATACAAGAGTAAGGACAAGGAGTGCAACAACAAATGAATGTCTGTTTCATGCTTTCTTGTCACAATCTGAACCAAAGAAAATAGAAGAAGCTCTTCAAGATGCTGATGGATAACAACAATGCAGGAGTAGTTGAATGAATTTGAGAGAAATGAAGTTTGGACCCTTGTACCAAGACCAAAGAATAGATCTATTGTTGGTACTAAATGGGTTTTCAGGAATAAGACTGACAGTGAGGGGGTTGTTACAAGAAACAAAGCCAGGCTTGTGGCAAAAGGCTATTCACAGCAGAAAGGAATAGATTATGATGAAACTTTTGCTCCAGTTGCAAGGTTGGAGGCAATAAGAATGTTTTTAGCATATGCCTCTCATAAGAAATTCAAGGTATTTCAGATGAATGTGAAAAGTGCCGTTCTGAATGGGAAACTTGAAGAAGAAATGTTTGTTGAACAACCACCAGGATTTGTGGACCCCAAATATCCAGATTATGTCTACAGGCTTGATAAGGCACTCTATGGACTTAAGCAGGCACCAAGAGCATGGTATGAAACTCTGGCTCAATTTCTTCTAGAAAGTGGGTTTCACAGAGGTACAATTGATAAAACCCTGTTCTACTTTAAGTTTGGTAGTGACTTGCTTTTGGTTCAAATATATGTTGATGACATAATTTTTGGGTCTACAATGATAAACTCTGTACAAAGTTTGCCAAGCTAATGCAGTACAGATATCAAATGAGTATGATGGGAGAGCTTAGTTATTTTCTAGGCCTACAGGTGAAGCAAACAAATGATGGAATTTTCATAAATCAAGAAAAATATACCAGAAATCTTCTCAAGAAATTTTGTAAGCTTGATTGCTCATCTGCATCAACTCCCATGGCAACAACAACAAAGTTGGACAAAGATACAAGGGCTTCAGTATATATGACAAACTACAGAGGCATGATAGGGTCACTTTTTTATACTAGATAGCAAGTAGGCCTGATATCATGTATGCAACCTGTCTATGTGCAAGGTTTAAGGCAGACCCCAGAGAACCACATATTACAGCTGTGAAAAGAATTTTCAAATATCTCAAGGGCACCATTACTTTAGGGCTTTGGTATCCCAGAGAATCAGAATTCAAGCTTCTTGGTTACTCTGATGCAGACTTTGCAGGCTGTAAACTAGACAGAAAAAGCACCAGTGGAAGTTGTCAATTTCTGGGTGACAGACTAGTTTCTTGGTACAGCAAGAAACAGAAATCAATTTCTACATCTACAGCTGAGGCAAAGTATATTGCAGCTGGTAGCTGTTGTGCACAGATTCTATGGATGAAGAATCAATTACTGGATTATGGATTGAGGTACAGTAAGATTCCTATTTACTGTGATAATCAAAGTGCTATTGCTATGACAGGTAATCCAGTACAACATTCAATGACCAAGCACATCAGCATAAGGTATCACTTTATCAGAGAACATGTAGAGGAAGGAAACATTGAGCTTCATTTTGTGTCTACAAACCAACAGCTAGCAGATATCTTCACCAAGCCATTGAGTGAAGCTATATTTACAAGGCTGGTAAATGAACTTGGAATGGTCTCTGGTTTTGACTAGAGATACTGGTTAGACTCAAATTTCTACTTTTGAAATGCATTACTTATGTTTCTGTGATGTGTTAACTGCTATGTGAACTCTGTTTTTAAACTCTACTATGCAAACTCTGTTCGTATACTACTAAACTCTGTTAGCATGTTCTGTCGGTCAAACGGTGTTAACATGTTGAATAAACTCTGATAATGTCATTGTCTGATATAAACACCAATGAAGAAAACAGTATGAAGCATGATTCTCAGTTATTAATCATGAAACTTTCTAAGTTATTTGTGATCCAATCTTAGACTGTGCAGACATTTAACACAAGCATGATACTGTTTCATATTTATAGCATCTCTTAGTTTATCAATCCTAAACTCTAAGTCTGTTAATACTGTGTGCATTGCCTCTCATGAATAACTTCTGATGTTGATGTTTTCTAAACTCTGTTAGTTCACTACGCCATAAATGGGCTATCGGAACATTTTTTTTCATGGATGTTACTAGAATATGTTACCTTAGCATGTCACTTTGGACCTACTATAACATTTTATTTTTTATGTTACCTTAGCCACAAACATGATGTTACATTAGCTTTAAAGTGTTGGATGCTAGCAACATGCATAATATGTTGCCTTAGATCATTGATAAATTCTATTTTTAATTTTTTAATCAAAAAATTGTTTAATTATTTAAAAATGACATGTACCTTTAAAATATTCCATTTTCATAAAAAGTAAAAGTTTACCAATAGAATGAGTTTTTATTTTTAAATATTAAGGTATTTAATTATTATTATTTTTGAGGTTCTATTTATTTATTAAATGTAAAATGGATATATTAAAAAATAAAATAAACAGAAAAATAATTGTAAAAACAGGAAAATGAAGGTGGCACGGTTACCGATGAAATTGTTTAGCGGCCAAATGGCGCTTGTCTGAACCTTAAAATAAATAAAAAATTATGAAGTTTAAAATTTTAAAAATTTTATAAACGAATTTAAAGAATATATAATCATTAAATGTAAAAATATGAATTTTTAAAATAATAAATTTTAAAATTTCAATAAAAAATTTCCTAAATTAATAAAATACATATAATTAATAAATTTTCTTTTAAAAAAATGTAAACAATATTTCGGATGAAAATATTAATACAGACAATAATTGACAGCACAATCCCCAATTACAAGAAGGCACAATAACAATTGTAATTGCAAGAGCGGCAATTTTTTCGCCCAAATTTTCACTTTTCCGCCCAAATTTTCATCAAACTCCCTCTCCTCCTCCCTCTCCATCTTACTCTCTCAGTACACCTCTCTTTCACTCTCCCTTCCAAATTCTTTCTCTCACTTTCGTACTTAGAGGTTCAATTAGGACTTGTTAGGGCTTAAATTACTTAGGTCGAAGCTTTGGACCTTTGGTTCTTCAAATTAGGGATTTGGTTCTTCATTGAGTTCAATTTCTTAAATATCATTCACTTTAATTTTATCTAATCAAACTCTATTACTGATTTCAGGTCTTCTTCGGTTGGGTTTTGCATTTGAAGGTCTCACTTTCTCCCCTCTCTCCCCCTTTCTCTGTCTCTCACACACGGTCTCTCTGCTACTCACCGAAAGCGATGGCACCAGGTATTTTATGGAGCTAACTGCTCATTATACCTGTTTGATCGTCTAATTAATTGTAGTGATGGTGAAAGGCCAAACAGCGGGAACAACATCTTCATTGGTGGATTCGTATTAGGTGGAATAATTATTGTCGCTCTTGGTGCTGTATATGTACCTCAGGTACTTTGTTAACCTACTTAAACAAAGTTTACCTGTACTGGACGTATGTGAGAAAAATTGCTAATTATTGTATATGATCTATTTAAGCATTTTGTTTCCAAAACTTCAATTTTTTGGGGATATTTGGCCAACTGACTCAACTAACAAGCACAAATGTGGAATCCTCTATATACTGTTACCTGTATTTCATCCGCACCAAAGATTTCACGCAGCAAAGCCAAGATCATAGTACGCTTTCCTACCCCTGGAAACCCTTCAAATATGAAGTGGCTGATGTCTTGTGATTTAGCCTGCAATATCATAAAATCTCTATTACAGCTTAATTAGTTGGAATGCAGGAAACAAATATCTACAAGTCATTTTACCATGGTCTTCAGCTCCATAGCTTTTTCTCTGTTAACAGATAAATTCTGTTAGATGATGTGGCCGATACCTGTCTGCCCAAGTGAACAAATATGTTCCCTCCACACTCCTACTAAGCTCCTCTACATTTGATGCAACCGTTTTAGTTAATATAGATTCTGGTAAAACTGATATCTCTGTCATGGATTTATATCGGGGTGGTGACATTTGCAATGGTGGTGGTTCATGGGTTATCACCGAAACTCTCTCCCTCAGTGGCTTCTCTGTATTTAATACAAGGTTACTTTTGCTATCCACTAAACTACTTTTATCTTCCTTTTTACCTTTGTCCAAATCAATGTCATGTTGCTTCCATGACAATGATGTAGAAGAGGATGAACACTCTTTCTTATACTTGGTGCGAAAAAACAGGCACCTAATACCTTTGTGGTTGATCATTTTTTCATGCATTTTAGTTCAGAAACGAGTGCTGTATATGCACCTCAGTTAATTTGTTAATTAACCTCTTTATATATATGAACTTCTCATCTGAACTGACTGATTGTAGAGTGTGATGCTATCATAATACTCGATAAGACATATTGTCCTTTTGAGAGTATGATTGGTGCACGGACAATCCCTTCCAATGTCCTAAATTTCACATTCAATCAACTTTTTATCTCTTGCAGATCAGCAAGGCACTAGCAAAAGCTGACAAGAAGTTGCCTGCACTCATTATAGTAGTGTCATTTCTTTTAATCAAATTGACTAAATTGACTACTATGCATGATTAGATGCAGAACCTAGTTTTTATCTACAAAAATTGTTCCTCTTTGTGAGTATATTACAACTGACTGAACCTAGTATTTTTAGCTTATGTGCGCATTGCTTCTTAAAATAATGCATCACTTGTTGGGACTGATTATATTCTTGGTTTAAGCCGTTGAGGGTAATAAGTTCAATTATATGTCATTTTCGCTAAATTTGTAATATGGGTGATTTTTTTTTGTTTTTTTTGTTTCCGTGACCAATTTAATGTCTTATTTTGCTGTGTTCTCTCCATTTCAGATTAAATCAGATGTAGAAACGCAAGGTGAATTCATTAGGTTCTTGATCAAAGAAGTCGAGGAAGCTAAATTTACAGATATTCAAGATGTTGTTGCTTTTGTTAGATGGCTTAATGACGAGCTGTCTTACCTGGTAAGAAAGATACTCCCACCACAATTATAGGTTTTATCTAAATTATGATGTGTTGTAGTTCAGTGTCATAAATTATAATTTCAATTACTTTTTAATTTTAGGTCGATGAGAGAGTAATGCTTAAACACTTCCAGTGGCCAGAGAAAAGAGCCGATATATTAAGAGAAACAGTATTTGGATATTGTGATGTCAAGGAGCTGGTATCCAGGGCATCTTTGTTCAGGGACGATTCCCAATTGCCTTTTGTCCCTGCTCTTAAATGTTTTTCCCTTACTGTCCAGGAGCTGGAAAAAAAGGCTTATCTATAATGTTATGTTTCTAAATGTTTTTATTTTGATTGTTTTCTTGTAGAGGTGATGAAAGTATTGAGAGCGAAAAAGTATGCAAAGATGAAGAAGAATCTGCCAAAATCAGTTGATATGTTGGAGACAGACATGGAGACTCATAATTCTAGTTGTGAAACATAAGCAAGAAGCTCGGGACTGGAAAGTCACACTCAGGTAACTTTCAAAAACATTTGGAATTTGTTATTTTTGTAATCCTGTACGAGATTTTATTTTTTAATCGCTGCACACTTTCTCCAGTCACGTTAAGTTGCTAGTGGAGTGAACGTCTGTACTTCATAATTGTTTTGTTGCCTGAGACCTTTTGGTTAATTTATTACAACAACTTCTTTGCATTTTATCCTTAAATTACTCTTTATTATTGCTTTAAAAGGACTAATTAATCTCCTCTGTTATTGACATGTAGAAGCACATGTACTTTAAGGAATTTATATTTCAGAGGATCGCAAGTTAGAAAGAATTTGTGCATGTTTGTTTCAATGTCACTCATCAGTGCTACTGTGATTACTGCATGCTCCGGTGTAGTCGACTCCAACATTTGGAAAAGATGGAGAAAAAAAGGCTGGCAATACTCCTTTAATGATTATGTATAGATGTTAACTACTTGTTTTTAATTAAGTTTGTGAACTGTGAGTGTGTTGTTGACTATGTAGTAGTGAATTAGTTTAGAATGCTTGGTGCGTGTTTGGGAGTTTGTTTAGTATATTTGGATCATCGATGTAACTTTTGGAATGGTGTATCGAATTGAAAAGGTCATTCAGGGATATGTAATATTTGTAGTAGCTATTTTCAATTTTTTTAGCAAATTGTTGCCTACTAAAGTGGGTCCCACACAGTTGGCATCCATATAGTGTGGGTCTCATGGTGGATCCCAATGTGGGTTCCTCTGTAGGACCCACTATTTTTTAAAAGAAACTGAATATCTAAGGTAACACAAATATTAAGATACAATAGAACTCACTTTTGTTACTATAGCAAGCTATGGTAACATAAAACTGCATGTTACTCTAGGGATCAAAGATGTTACCTTAGACACCTAAGGCAACATGCTGAGAACTATCATCAGAAAAATGTTACCTTAGCTACTTTATGGGCCTAAGGTAACATATAATGTACCTGTTGTAACATTTTTTTTATGTTACCGTAGGCTGTTTATGGTGTAGTGGTTAAACTCTGTTTGGTTAGGTGTTGTAATCAGTAAACTCCCGAAGAAGTTGTATATAGGATGTTAGAATTTCTTTCTGATTATGTTGTATCTAGGAAGATCCAGGAACTTGATGGTAATAGTAAGGCCTAAAATTCTCTAAATTTTGGTGACTAATCAAAGATCAGGAAGAACCAGGAACTTATCACAATGATAAGGGCTAAAATTCTCTAATTTTTGGTGATTAGTCAAAGACTAGGATGACCCAGGAACTTATCAAAAGATAAGGGCTAAAATTCTAGGATTTTTGGTGACTAGTAAGAGATTAGGAAGACCCAGGAACTTATCAAAATTATAGGGGCTAAAATTATAGGATTTTTGGTGACTAGTTACGACTTCTGTTAAAAAAATAAAAAATAAAAAAATCTACATTTATTCTTTTTGTCAATTTTTAGCAGGGGGTATTAGTTATTTCAGAGTTTCTGTATATATACTTACTACAGAGTTTAGCATTCATCATACATTCAGTGTTTACGATGAGAGTTTGTGCATCCAGTGTTTACTGATTTATTTTTATGGATTTTATGAAATATTAGATGCTCTAAAAATTTGATTAGTAAACTCTGCTATCCACACACAAATATTCACATCTGTGCAGTTTTTGAAATGGTTTCGGTAATGAGGATGGAGAATTGACAAACGCTGATGGATTTTGTCTAATACTCTATGGTATATTTTCTTTCAGAAGATTTCAAATTTGGGGTAAAAAGAGTTTTGACAACTGTTAATAAGTGTAAAAGTGTTTAATTGTGTCAGTAATGAGAGAGAGAAAGTAGCAGTAATTATGGCTGTAATTACTGAGAATGCACATCTGATTTGTTAACTATGTGCCACGTGTCCCACTCACACAAATCTCTATGAACGTGTCCCACTAGCACATGGTAAGTGGTTGCATGTTTTAATGGTAAAACGATTGGGTTTAATTTTTCCTTACATATCTAATCATTTCACAACACGATTCATATTCACTTATTCACTTTCACCCACTCCCAATTACTCCCTCCGTCCCAATGGATTCTTTATAGTTTCTATTTTTGGACGTCCCACTCATTTCTTTACATACCAAAAATAGTAAGTTTTCTCCACTATTACACCCACTACTTTCCCCCACTATCTCATATTTAATTATAAAAAACACTATTACACCCACTACTTTCCTTTACTATTTCAAATCTAAATGAATATTACACCCACTTTACTCATTTTTTAAACATTGTCTTGGTCTCCGTGTCCCCCTCCAATGTAAAGAACCCAACGGGACGGAGGGAGTACTTTTTACTCAACCACACAGTTACTTCGTATTTTTCACTTGATCATTTTAGCAAACACTTTTCATACACATCATATTTTCTTCTAAAATCATTCTAATGGCCACCAAACCTTTTACTGCTCTTGGACTTTTGTTTGTTTCTAACAACTATGCAGCTCTTTGAATAATTAAAATGTTCTGGAGGCGTTTCATTTAATTCAAACTTTTTGAGGGATTTAGAGATAGGGCAAGCTCTGGTTGAACCCCAAACGATTTCTGCATCTCAGATTGCTTCTTTCTTGCAAAATTTTGTTTATGATAATGGCGGAGAGAATGGGACTCTGTCTATTATTTTCACATATGAGGAAACAGACTATGTTTCCAGATACGGTCAGAGAAACCATGGGGTTTGACACTCACACTTCCTACAGTGTTGTTTCTGAAAATACTTTGAGAGAGATGTTACGGCAGATAGGCTACTCAGATTCTCTTGCCAGACTGGGAAATGTGAAAAGGCCAAAGCTAAGGAAGGAGTGGAGTTTCTTCTTCGACTGTATAACTACGACCTTTGGCAAGAAAGTTACCAATTGGAATGCGATTCCCATGGACAGTCTCCAAGTTGGGTATTCTCTTCTCTATGGAAGTAATTTTGATTTTGGTAGACTTGTCTTAATGAACTTAGGTGATAGGTTGTCAGAGTCTACTACTGTCTATTTTTCTAGATTCTGTCAGTTGCTATTTACTGGTTGTGTGCCTAACTTTGCAATTACTGAGGATGATGTGATTCAGCCGTTTAAGGTCAACAAGAGGATATTCTCTGATCTAACTAACAAGGATGCTACCAAGGAGCGGATACCTGCCTTGGCTTTTCCCCTTGCTCTTCAGAACTTTCTAAATCAACCACAAGAACCTCAATACTCTCTAATCCACCTCATCTCACACAACTTGATACTCATGAACCAAACACTATACCAACAAACACAAACATTGAACCTTCAACAGCCAAAGTCACTGAAACACCAACAACTACTCAACCACCTCAACCACAAACTCAACATCAAGTTCAACCTCAACCTGACCAACAATCATCTAAACCAAAGCGTGGAGGTAGAACAAAGCATCCAGCACTTAACTCAAGGCATAGCTCTGCCAGGGCAAAGAGAGCTAGAAAGGAAAGAAAAGAAAGAGCAAACAGATCTCCATCACCATCCATTGTTGATTTAGATGAAGAGTCAACCTCTGATGGAGAAGAGGTAGCAGCTGAGGTGCAGACCTATAAGAGAAGAAAGTTGATTATTGCTGAATCTGATGAGGAGATGAATGTTGAAGCTCCAGAGGTAATCTCTAAAGATATACCTGCTATTGAGGTAAATATTAATGAAGAAGCTGTGCAATCACCAGTAAATATGCAAATGGATGAGGACAACAGAGATGGCTTTCCTACATTGGATGCTTTTGTTGAAACTGTCATGCCATTCTTTGATCCTGTTGATATCCCTACTTCATCTATTCCTGTTAATTCTGAAGGAACTAGTGTAGTTGATCAGCCTACTGTAATTCTTGATGAAACAGTAGCTTCTCATACTGAGCTATTCTCTGATGCTCACCAGGTTTCTGAAAGAGGTGAAGAAGTTGAGCAGGCAGCTAAGGATGTAATCTCTGATCCTTTTGATGCAGTAAAAACTGCAGAGAATACAGTAGAGACTTCTGTTGTAAATACTGAAGTTCATATTGCAGAGTCTTTTTATAAGGTTGTAGAGACTGCAGAGCAACCTGTTGTTGCTGAGAATGTGGAGAATGTTGCAGAAACTGTGGACATTGTAGCTGAGACTGTGGAAATTGTTGCAGAGACTGATTCAGTTGCAGCTGCAGGTGTTGAAGTTGAAGGTGAAAGGAGTGCAGATTCTGATTCTTCTCAGAGTGTTCCTGTGCAAACTGATTCCAAGCATGCACCATTCTCTCAGCCTTCGAATGCACATGAAGTTGAAGCAGAGTATCTTGCTACATTTTCTGCAAATTGGTACAAGGAATATTGTATTTTTCCTAGAGGGAGAGCAGCTAAGTTTGTTCAGCAAACTGCTAAAGAAATTTCCAATCCAGAGATTCTTTCCTGTTTAAAGGCCACTGTGGTTCAAGTTAAAACTCTGGATGGAAGATTTGCTGATTCCCAGAAGGCAATTACTGATCTGAGAACTGAAATTCAGTCTCGAGATATGAATATGGAAAGAGAGAGTAAACTCAACTTCAGAAATTTTCTAAAGCTCAAGACACACTTTTTGAACGGCTGGCTAAAGTTGAAGCAAATCAGACTACAATGTCTGATAAGATTGATTCCATTGCTACTTCCTTGGAACTGATAACATCAATTCTAATTCCTGATGATGTCAAAAAAGGGGAGAGATTTGCTAAGTCTAAATGCAGGCAGTCTCAAACTCTGACTCAGAAGGATGATGCTGGAGATGGAGGAGCAAGAGGTCAAAAGAGTTTAAAGTCAAGAGTTGTTGAGAAGAGTTTACAAGCTGGAAATATTTCTAAGTCAAAGTCTGATGATGTAAACACTGTAAGAACCCGAATTTTTGGTAGAATTAAAACTTTTTATATATTGATGAAAGAATGAACAGTGACTCCAACTACAAGGTATTAACAATGAATGTGAATGGGTATAGATTTAAATGATTATATGTCATGAAGAATGCAATGGGTTGACAACCTAGATTAAAATAATCTATCTCCTAAGAAATAAGTTATGGCACTCCAAAGAGGAAGGAGATATTCTTGTGTCATCCAAATCAATATCTGTTGTTAGTCCAGTGGTTCGGTAAAAGGGTTAAGGAATGCCCGAAAGAGAACAAGGACATTTTTATAAATATAAGGAATAAAGATGGAATAAAGAATGAATAGTGTTTTTGGTGGAAATAAGAGTATTATGAGACGACGCTACATAGAAGTATTCAGAACGGATTTATGAGTTCGTATTCATGATCCAGGGGCGAAATAAGTGTATGTAAACGACATCGGATTCAGAAAAATAGCACTTTTATTTTCTCCGAGATTTCCCTGGACACTGCAAGACTTGAGGATTTATTTAAGGGATTTAAGGAATTTAAATTCGAGAAGTATTAAGAAAGATGGAGAATGGTATTATATTATTAGAAGGTTTTCGGTAAAACCCTAACTAGAAAACTTTGAGATATTTCTACGAACGATCAATCGGATTGAGCAATAACCGGACAAAGAAACGTATAAGCAACCAAGGATGCATCCAATATAGATAGTGGAATATGACATCATCATTTTATCAAAATATCTTGCACCAAAATGCAATTAACCAAGGACTTAAGTGCAAGAACACAAGAGTTAGGGACTTGGATGCAATTTCTAAGGATAAGGAAATCCAAAAAGGATTAATTAGAGCATGACACCTAGCCAAAACAAGATGCATCCATTAGATATTAGTTTATATCACTTGTATTACACATTATTGATCAAGAACCAAGCAAACAAACTCCATTTCTTTCTTTTCTTACAAACTGCCAGCAGAACCATAGATGAAGAAAAAAATTCATATCTCCATATCTATCCATGATAAAATCACCAAGTTTGAAGCACAACCTCTCGACTCCATGGGAAATATTATCTCCAAATTTCATAGCAATAAAAGTAGTATAGCCTAGGCAAATCACCTCCCCAAGTTGAAGAAGCAAACTGTCCAGATTGTTGAAAGTTTCTGTGATGATTTTCAAACGGCCATATCTCCTTCATTACTACATGAAATTTCGTGTTCTTTAGCTTTTTGGAAATCTGGTTAGATGCTCTACAACTCTCCTTTAGAAGCCATGTCCATAAAACCTTGGTAAGGTCTTCGTTTTTCATGATCTTGCAGATGGGTTTTAGAAGCTCCGAAAATCTTTAATTATATCCTTGATGTTTCTTGTTAGATCAAGCTTAGTTAAGGTATACAAGGATTATTCAAGGCTTAGTAAGGCTCTAGAACTCACCAAGGAAGGTATATCTTATCAAAACCCTAGCTTTTGTTGTGAAGATTTAAGCATGTTCTTGATAGTTTAGTGTAGTAAAGGTTATGATGATGATTATAAGCATGGTTTGCTAGTAATTTAGTGATTAAGCAATATGATACATATGATGAATAAGTGATGAACTTCTGGACTTGTTAAGTTTATAATCATGTATATGAGTTGTATGGATGCCCGGTGTGGCTTGGTATTGATGTTACGATATTTTGGAACGTTCGATTTATAGCCATAGTAATGCCTAATTTTCGTTAAACCTTAAGAAACCGTGTTTGACAGTAGACTTAACTCACTGTGCAGTTTCATATTATACCAATACAAGATAGATTATGTTATAACCTTCGTTTTGATATAAAGATCGTGTGAAATGGATTTACGGTTTAGGAGTTATGGTTAAATTCGTAAAAATGGTTCGAAACCGTAAATGAAAGTTCGTAACTGAAATTGGATTCCTTTAATACTACGAAATCAGTGGCAAATCTTGATAATTAAATACTCGAGGTAAAAAGGAAGGTGTGAGAGAAAACCACATGTCGAAGGGATCGTTTTCCGATTTTATAAAAATGTTCGAATTAAGGTTAAACGCGAACGAACCCTTAGAAGCATACTTGGTTATGAATTTGGTAAATGACTTAGAAAACGGACGATAAATCTCGAGGTATAATCTTGGTTCATAAATAACCAACGTTAAAACTTACATGACTTAAGCATATACCAGGTGTAAGTATAGTGACGTGTCTTAGTAGTGGTTGAATGTCGGGTCATAGTGATAATAAAGGGAGTTACACTAAGAGGTGTATAACGAGATAATTCGAAAACGTGATTCGACCTAAGTTAAGTTATACTTAGCCTTTCGAAATGTTAAGTGATTGACCTCGGTTATTGTGACTATTTATAGATCACTGGATTGACACGAGGCACACTACCCCTACAGGATTACCAGGCAAGTTTCCAATACTTGGAACTGTTGTTGTGATAATATATATGATGATTGTTGTATACATATGCCATAGCATGCATGCCTACTTTCAAGTCTATTGATATGCTTGTTCCCTGAATTGATATTGGCTTATAGACTAGATATGAATTATCAGTTATAAGCAGGATTGTTTTGTTAAGACCCTTAGTGAAGGGCGTATGATATTCATTCTTTAAATATAAGACCGGGAGTCGGTATTTTGTGATATATAGATAGTCGTGGAAACCCGGAGGGATTCCAGCGACAGAGTAGTATTCATTTTGAGGAATGTTATTATTAAACATTATTTATATTTCCATAAAAGTATCAACTACTTGAAAATCTTTCGACAAATGTTATTTGAGTATTATCTCAGTCGAGAAATATTAGATGAATATTAATTTTGAATATTCATCAGAGTTTGATTATTAAATGAATAATTACTTTGATATTCATTGGAATTTTATTCATTAGATGAATATTACTTTCGAATATTCATTTAAGGTTTATGTACTTGATAAATATTATTTTAAAAGTATTCTTTGGAAGTTCTAATTACTCAAGGAATATTATTTCGAATATTCCTTTAAAGTTTTGATTACTAAATGAATATTATTTGGATATTCATTTAGAATATTATTTGTTAAATGAACATTATTTGGATATTCATTTAGAATATTATTTGTTAAATGAATATTATTTGGATATTCATTTAGAATATTATTTGTTAAATGAATATTATTTGGATATTCATTTAGAATATTATTTGTTAAATGAGTATTATTTGGATATTCATTTAGAATGTTATTTGTTAAATGAATATTATTTGGATATTCATTTGGAATGTTATTTGTTAAATGAATATTATTTGGATATTCATTTGGAATGTTATTTGTTAAATGAACATTATTTTCAAATATTCATTTAAGGTTTGATTTATTTAGTAAATATTATTTTAAATATTTATTTAAGTTTATTTAATTAATGAATATTATTTTGAATATTCATTTAAGAAGAGATTAATTTAGAAAATATTCCTATATATTCATTCAAGGATTACTTACGAGCAATAGTATGATTTAGTAAAATTCCTGAATTATTATTGATTTAATAAATATTCTTGGAATATTTATTTAAATTCTTCTAAATTCTTTTTATAATGACTTATATTATTTAAATATTTCAGAGTCTTTTATGACTATTTTATCAAGGGGAGGTTTCCAAAACTCTATTTTCATTTAAATCTATCTTATAAGAAGATTTAAATACTCGCTCAAACTTCCTAAAACATAAAGGGGGGACCTCACCCGAGAGCTGTTATTTATTTGACTGTCCGGTCATATTCTTGCTAAATTATCTGGTCACTCACATCTTGATTCTTTTCAAATATCGATATGATTCTTTTTGGTTACCTCCTCAACGCTCGAGGGGTAAGATTGATGGAACAAGTTTATATCCATTAACAAGCATCAACTTGGGAAATATTGGTGAATTTTCCTTTCCAACTAGATACGACTACTTTGTGGAGTCTTATTAACAAGTATTATACTTGGGGAAAGGGGGATGAACTTTACGTTTCAGAGTCATGGATGTTATTGAACTAGGAGACGCGTAAGTGGCCGAGTGGCGCCGGTCCAGCAATGGCCCAACCGTTGGCAGGGGGGTTCCAGAGGGCGGGCGATCCGTCGGTGCTTCCTTCTACATGTAGAGAACAAATGATGGGGAGCATGACATGCGACTGATCATCGTAAATGTTGTGGCTCCTGGCGCGGCAAGCTCCCGTATTAGTTCATCTTCCAAATTGGGAAATTTTCTACAACATTATCATTGTTGGCAGGGTTGAAAAGTGTTTGAACTGGAATTGCAATATTCTTCCTGCAAGTTCCTCTATTATGAAAATTGATAATATCTTGCTTATCTTTGACATAGCAGATATTTCCACGGAACAATTATATTTTGAGTTGCCTTGTAACTTCATCTTATACCTCATATTGGTACTACGTTCGTTAATGCATGGCATATGGTATCAAAGATTATTTGAACTGTCATATATTATTGCCGTTCAATTATATTTTTGGTGGGATATTGCTCACCCTTGCTTTATTTATTTATATCACAACAACAGCTAGATCACATGGCCGTGCAAGGCGTACCCAGTATAGGCAGGTGTCAGCCGTCAGAGGATTAACCGCTGAGATCATAGCTACCATTGCTGAGGATGCAACTTCTGGTAGGCTAGTTGTTAGCATTTGAACATCAAATGTATTTATAATATGGTATATACCAATGGATGGCAAAGAGTATGTAATGGTAAAATTATAATTCTTTGGGTTGTAAGAACTCAAACTTATGATTAATAATGTTGATGGTTACTCTGATTTCATCTATGGGACTATAGCGGGTGTTTTTTTATGTTGTTATTTTGGGTCACAAGGTTGTAATTTAAATTATGTTGGTTTTGTGGAAGGATATTGAGACCGTAACGACTAGATCTCTGACCCCGGATCTGGGGGTGTTACAAACACTGATACTCAGGGTACTTCAAAGACTCAGAATTTGGTATTAACTTCTAATCCACAGACTGATGAGGAATTGGCTGCTAAGTTGTTCCTTGAAGAGAATGAAGACGGAGTCACACTTGCAGACATTCAAGTTGAGGAGAAAAATCTTCAAAGAAAGAAAGTACAACCTCTGTTGCTACACCTGTTGTACATAAGGAAGAAAATACAACCTCTGTTAATACACAAGTTGCATTGATACCTCTATCTAAACAGATGAAATCATTGTTTGGAAAATCTACACTTCATGATCCAAATCAGATGACTGAAGGGACTATTAACAGGAAAAATTGGTAGAGATAAATCTGGTCTGGGCTCTCAAAAAGAAAATAGAATGTATACTGGTTCTAGAGATCCTTCATCATTAGTTGTTCCAGGTCTTGGTGTTACTCAAGAGAATTTAGACAGACTGGAGTCAGTACAGTTGGTTCATCAAAAGAGTTTGGAGAAGGATTTTCTCTTGTACTTCATGGCTGATGGAACAGTGTATAAAATTGGTGAGTTTGATCTTGATCTGAAGTATTATGAAGAATTGGAGTATGTTTTATACATCTTCAAAGGGAAAAATCAAAGAACTCATCGAGCTGCAAATGTGCTAAGAAATAAGATGCTGCATAATACGGCATGCAGAGGTGTAAAATACACAGGTGCATATGTTCCGAAGTATAGAGATTATCATGGAAATCTTGTTGAGATGAAGAAAGATAGTGCTAAGCTGAAGATAGATTTGGGTATAACTGTTCTTGATTTTAATTCTGAATCAAAGGAAGCACACTTCATCATACTGGGAAATGAAATGAGAAGAAACAAAATCTATTCTCTGAGAGCTACTACTTATCAAACTGGTGAGAATGATCCCAAGCTAAGAGAGATCAATGAAATTATGCAGAGAGAGCTTGAGAATGTAGAGAGAAGATTGCTGATTGATTATCTCAGAACAACACCAGATGTTGAGGAGATTAGGTGAAGAATGCTCTGTAAGAATTTATTGCTTTCTGTAGATTTTGTTTAAGTAGAAGTTTAAACTCTGATTATTTGTTAAACACTGCATTTTATCTATTTTGTTTTGATATCATCAATTACTGTTAACTTGTGCATTTTTGCTAATGAACAAGTTGGGGAGATTGTTAGATATAATTGATGTATGTATTAATCAGTGTTTAAGTGTAACAGTGATAAATCAGAGTTTAGCTGGAAGCAGGTCAGAGTTTAGTTAAACGCTGACGGGTGGAAGCGCAACAGAGTTTGATAAACTCTGTTTGGCGGAAGCGTATACTTGTCAACAGTGATTGAAGAATAATTGAAGATAAATATGGAAGCAATATCTTTGAAGATTGGATAGCTGTCAAAGAGATTGTGTTAACTTAGAAGACGTGTAGCAATCGTGATTGATATCAATTGTATAGCTAAACTATAGGAGAATCAATTTACGATTGTATAGCAGCTGTATGTTTTATAAATACAGTTAGGTTAACCCTAGAAGGGCATCGAACAACGATATATCATTCATTGTAACCTAAGCAGCTCTATGTGATAGTTTACATCACTGAGAGAGGAATTATTAATTCCAAACAGTTTTTAATTGTTTAAGCGTGTGTTCTTGTTAATCTCTCATACAAATCTTGATTTTATTTATGTATTTGGCCTAACAACATTGCATAACATTTTTGAGTTGATGAGGTTAAAAACTTCTCAAATGTAGTTATTTGCAACGCCTTGACCATTAAATCTTTTGAGTTGTGTAGCCAACACATTATCAAGTTTGTAGAGCTTCAATCCAAAATAAGTCACATCTTGTTGTGCTATATCGAATTTCTAATACGACCATCTTCATAAGCTTTTAGAATCACAATATCATTTCAAGAAGTACCTGCAATTGTTAATTTCATAGCATGCCAAAATAATAATATCTCCACCATATATATTAGTACATATTTAATATGAGATCAAAATTATGAGAATCAAAGTAAATCCTTAGCACTTGCAAAATCAATTTAAACCTTAGGTTAGTGGAGATCAAATTTTTCTTTATGTACCTTTAAGATTCTCATTCCTTCAAATTATTAGACATGCTTTAAAGCCTTCTAGTAAATCTATTAATTAATTATATCGGGACATATACAATTAGCAAGATAAATTAGTATCTTACTACATTATAATATGTTGGTACTTCAGGACCAATAATTTTCTTTTGAAGTCCTCACAGTGGTGATTAATCTTCCTGAAGTTATGTTTCTCCCATAAAATGTGTATTGCTTCAGAAAATTTTTAAAATAATAGGCCAACTTCACAACTTAGATAACAAACTTATAATCTCAATGTATTTTGTTTTTGAGGTGAAACTCATTCGAATGTCAATTAGAAACACATTCTAATTTCCATCCACTCTGCCTAGAGATTTTCATGAGTTATCACCTATAATCTTAGAATACATAAAACAACTCATTTTGGAATAATTTAATATTGGACTTCAGGTCCATATCCATTTATAATTTGATAGGATTAGTTCTCGAGAATTTAATTCACTGCTTCCAGCAGTTTATATCCTTCCAGGATTATGCCAAGTGGGTCTTGTAAAATGTATGCATACTCAATCTTATATTGCCAGACTTTTACCCGTCATATAATTATATCCACCACAAGATAGTATCTCTTCGTAATCAATACAAGAACATTGTACAACTACGTGAGCTTATCTTTCATAAATAACATCTTTCGTTTCCATACATATATCTACTCATATCCCACTGACATTACATCTTTAGGTGTGTAAACTGCAGTTCCAAAAATATTTCTCTACTTTAAGAGATAATATTTCTTATAGCGTGCCACATTCACAACTTCTGGTATGCGGATTTCAGGTCCAAATAAAGAGATTTTGCCTTGATTTAATCATTTTTGTTATATCTTTGGCCAATCATATTGTCGACGTCGATTTGTTTAATGATTCCATTTTATTTAGGACATGACATAATGTATTGAGATCTCACAATTTTTCAAGTACCTTCATCATATTTTTCATGTCTAAAATCTCTTCTGGAGATCATTCAAATTTTATTAACTATTTGATTTAGTCAACATCAATCACTGCTCCATTTTACTTTTACGGATATATATAGTTTGTTATGAAACCTTTTAGTCTATCACGCTTCAGGCGTTCTTTAGACACATAAGCTTCTTGAGATTGTCCTTCTGGGACATATTCATTTGGAGCATGTGTAGCTGGTATATGTAGTATAATCATTCTTTCAGGCCAGCATATATATATATATATATATATATATATCTGGCAATAATTAAAACATTTAAATAAATTATTGTATGAACTTCTGGTTCATATTCTTTGCATAGAGGATCAAGACGAGAATATGATAACTAATATATCACCAGCTATTTAGTTTCTTTCCCTGATTTTTGGAAATCAAATACATTAGACCGAGTCATAAACATATACACATAGATGATACCAAAATAATAACCACTCATGTATAATGTATATCCAATTTAACCATCGATTTCAGTGTTGTGGTGGAACAATCCGAGCTGACCAAAAATTTATTTAAGACGGAGAGAAATAATTATGATAATTAGATAGCTAGATGTGAATCAATATGTGCCACAATATATTCGACTCACCAAATACATATTCTTGATTTGATTTATCAAACTCACAAATTTCAGGTTGTGAGTATATAACAACTAGACATGTAACCAAATAGTTCATGATCAATTTGCTATTAACATATATTTTGAGAAGAATCTTCTAGTTCTTCGATAAACGTCCATATAAAATTTCAATTAATATTCACATCTTTTATAAAATCAGCATGACTTCATACCTACCATAAAGTTATCAGTAAACTTTTGGTTTACTTTAATACATATCTCAACGGTTTTTCTATGTAATATGAAATATCATAATCGCATAGTCGATTCTCTTTCACTTGGGAGAGTATAATAACATCAATAATATTAGATTTTTTTTTCACTCAATACCATGATAATAATATACATACTCTTCTAGAGCCTTTAATATAGAAAATGTAACAAGACATCGAATATATACAATACTCCCCCTTTGGATGTCTCATGTTTGTTTTATATTACTGACACAAGTCAACTTTATTTTAAACATGAAAACATTTCTTATGCATATATTAATACAATTAAATGAGTTCACATTAGAAGATCATAACAATACAAGGTTTATAAAATTTAATTTCTTAATACTATCACATTCGCTTCAGGGAATGGAATGGATACTACTTGAAGAAGTTCTTAAACTTTTAATAATATTTAATATCTTAACTAACCATAAAAATCAGGATATCAATTCACAATTTGTTAATTCATAACCTTTTCCAAGGTATTGTATCTTCAGGATACAGTACAAAAATTTAAGAATTTTATTATCATTTGTATGAATACATCCTTCAGGGATTTTATGGGATCAAATACATAAAAATGGTGTCATCATATTTGCATAACTTCTGGTTGCCATTAAAATAATTTCTTTTTTAATATAAAAAATATTGAACTCAAGCTTTGGTACAACTCACCATTGTAAATAGGAGCATATAATATCAATTAATTTTAAGTTAATAAATCATTAAATGATATTGTACGACTACCATGTATCACATACATCACAAGTAGAACTTCGTAAATTTTATTTTTTTTCTAATATAAAACAATCATTTATCGGAATCATACATAATATGTAAAACATTCTAATATGTGGGTATGTCAACATGGTATAATAAATATATTTTGTGTGTAGTTGTATCACAAGATGCCTTAATAAATTTTATTTAATATTTTTATTGCATTAATCTACCATACCATCACTTCAAATATTTTTGACCGCAATCATATTGCAACAATAATTTCATATGAGCTTTGTAAATGCATAAAATGATACACACAAATGAATGTTCAAATATAAATAAAATAATAATCATGTTAAAAACACAAATAGATTTAAAATTCTCAACGCTTACGAACATATCAACATAACTGCATGTATAGACAGGTCAAAACACAAAACATTATCTTACTCCAAAAATAACACAATGCACAATAACTATATTAGATTTAACTGGGCCGAAGGAGATATAGACAATTTGCAATCTCTAAATGACTTTATTTCTAAAGATATAAAATAAGAAAGTTGTAGATAATTTAATAATCTTTCCAAGATGATAAAGCACATGAAAACCAAAGATGCAACGATATCATAATTAAATAAAAAACGGAATGTAGCAACACAATACAAATTAGCCCATGATCAGTTTTTAATTTAAACTTATAGAGATAGTAATTGTGATAAAGGGTAATAAATTTTGATCAGAATTTAAAGGTCTCGAGAAGATCTTTTCGAATTGGTATTGCACATAATTTTCGGATGTAATTTCAATTTTATAAGATCTTATAAAGTTGTAGTGTCATATTATTGAAATCATACCAACGAATTATACATATATAACAAAATTTCACAAATATATATGTAGAATCTCAAAAATTCTAAACAATCAAAGTAGTAGAAAATTAATAGAATATTTCTGAAATATCTAAAATATATTGATTCCGATATAAAACGAATTTAGTATGATTTTTCAAATTATAAATGTACTAATACCAAAGTCACATAAATAATTTATACATTGCAGAATTTGACATATTAAAGAGAGGGATTTAAAACATGTTTAAGGTTAAAAATTGTAGGTAATTAGAAGATCTTTCTAGAAAATTTAAAATTTTTATTTTGATTTAAAACGATATTATATGACTTTTACGGGAAATATCAACTAGCATAACTCAAAACATATGGATTTAGAACAATACTTTGAAAATGAAGATGATGATAAAGATGTGTACCTTATAATCTTGAAATGTGATGAAAATTTTTCTAAAGTTTTATATTGATCACCTTGAACCTCTTGGATATTATCGACCATAATATTAACGGAGCGAAAGAGCTAATCGTGCTGATAACGTGTTAGATATATATTATAATAACTAAGAAATACTTAGAGAAGAGAAAGAAGAGAGAAAGAGGAGAATTTTATATCTTTCAAGTGTGTCTACAAACTCAACTTTGTGACCTATTTATAGGTGCATTACATGAAGGTTACAAAACTCTTGAAAGATGAAGAGATCATAGTTACAAGAATATGAAAGATCAAAAGTCATAGCCAAGAGAATTTTAAAGATGTTCTAGAATTATCTAGGACATCCATTCACAACACATTTGATTTTTTACATGTATTTTAAAATATTTTGATTACATATATTTAAAATTACAATTTTAAAAAATTTATTCTATGAATTAAAGTTTAAGTTATATATTTTTAATAAATAAAAATAATTATTGTAACGTGCCACCAAAACATTTTGACATATATACAAAAAATCAAAGACTATGTTAAATCGAATAACTTGTAGAAGGGGTGGTTGAATACAAGTTATATAATCATGTCTGATTTTTGCTTGATTAGATAAACAAGAATAAACGAATGAATCAAACTGTTTATATTAATAAGATCAAATAAAAACTCTACCAAAGGTGTACAAATACCTTTAGCAGCTGCTGACAAAATAAAACTCTCTCTCTGTATGTTTCGAACTCTCGAATACAAACCTTATACAGAGCTACGCACATTCACACTTCGAACTCTCGTTCTTTTTATAATGATATAGAGAGAGAGTATTTATAATGCTTCCTATCAACTAATCAAAGAAAGATAATCTATACATGACAATGTTCTGCCGTCCAGTTGATAGTTTCCATCAATAGAAAATTCTTTCCTTCATAAAATCTTCTTGCTTGTTCCTCAAACAAAGATCCTGTTTTATAGCACTTGCCAGTTTCTGTAGCATCCATAATGACATCATCAGTAACACGACTGATATCAGGATTCCATCTTGCATCAGGATCTGACCATCCCATCAGTACTTGATCAGTATTTGACTTGACGTATCAGGATTCAATCTCAGTTCCTGACATGTAGTACTCGATGCACTGTTCATTCCTGACTAAACTTTACAGATAACTGTCTAACACATATTTTCTATACAAAGTGCTAAATCCTTTATAAATCATGATATACAAGAAGTATAAGTAATTCTATTCTTAACATCACAACTCATGAATAATTCCTAACAATCTCCCCCTATTTATGCTTTAAGATCTGAAGCATAAATCTGAGTTGTTGATGTCAAAACATATAACAATACTATCAGAATAGAATTTATGAATAAAAAATCATGAAGTAAAGTACCTCCTTCTTCAGATATAGACATAGTATCCAATACTTAGAAGAAAGAATTCAACTATTTGATGCTTCTTTTCCTTTACCACTTCCCTGATAAGATTCACCTCTGTCATCCTTAGTTCTTCTTTTATTTCTCCCAGTCTGTTTATCTCCTCCCCGAGTTTGTTGCCTTTTAACTATTTTTATCTCCCCCTTTTTGACATCAGCAACATTAATTCCAAGAGATTCAGTAACAGAACAAATGAGATTCATCAGAACTGCTTGATTTTCCATAATAGTGACTTGGTTATCTTCAAGTGTTTGAAGTCTTGATTGAATTTCAACTTGAGATTTCTGAATGTCTTGTAGAACTTCAGAATTGACTTCAATGTTAGAAGTGTTTGGAATATCTTCAGATTCAAGTCTTGTAGAAGAAGTTGCCTATGTAGAATGATATTCAAGTAATAAAACTCGATTAGAGTTACAAACATCTTCATCTTTCTGATCTGAAGCTGCAATATGATCATCTTGTCCTTCACCAGTATTCTGTGTACTAACATCTACAAAACCTGACTCCTCCTTAGATTGATCAGATACTGTTGATGTCTCAATTCTGGCTGATATTGGTAGTACAAACAAAGGAATACTAGGATCATTAGAAATATCTACTGGTACTGATGTTGTAGAAGTTTGTCTTAGCCTTTCACCTCTTCTATTTATAATTCCTGAATGCCTTTCTTTTTGCTTCTGAGCTTTAACTTCTGGCTTTGAGTTGTGCTTTGCTAAGTCATTCTTCTCATACATCTTGATTAAAGAATAAGTACCAGCATCCATACCAAGATTGTTAGACCAAGATTCAGGAAAAACCTGATCCCAGAAATCAAATGATGGTGGTTTCCTAATTTTCTCTCCCTCACTATGGAGTTGATCATCCATACTCTCATTCTCACTTTGACTATCTAAAGTCAACACTCTTTCTACCTCTCCTTTTGCCTGGTCAGGAGCCAGACTCTCTGATTGTGGATCAATATCCATCTTTTCAAGTGTATCACTCAAATTTGGATAAGTGCTCTCATGACCTACAGAAAAATAGAGTTTAGAAGAAGTTTTTATACTTGAACTCACATGGAGAGAGGGTTCCTCATATGGCAAGGGCTTGAGGTTTTCTCCAAGGAGTGAGCTGCTATAATCTCTGAATCCTTACAATTATCTTCTTTCCTTTCAGAGACTACAGGCTCCAGTATACCACTTTCAGGTTCTCTACTAGACTCTAATGTCTTCAGTAATACTTCATTAGACACCATAGTTAGTATGTCACCGTCTTTAAGTGTTGTTTGCTGAGACTCACCCTCAAGGTGGATAGACTCTGACTGAATAATATTTGTTTGATCTTCAAGAAAACCAGTCAAAGTTATTCCTCTCATATCATAGGATTTCTCACTTGCAATTTCAGTCATCTCAGAAGACCTTTCATCATCAGCTATCACAGCTCCTGAGTCATCCAACCTCTGACTAGATGGTTCTTGTGTTGCAGTGACTGTGATCTGATCTTTCCTACTATCCACCACTGGTTCAATAGTATCTTTTATTGACTGCATTCCACTATCTAATCCCTCCAGTTGTTCACCTTGAGCTGAAGCATCTTCAATAATGACATCCTTGTCAAATAAATATGTATGAAAAGATTGAAGTGCAACATGCTTCGAGAGTCCAAATTTCTTGACTAATTGTCTTCTGAAAGATACATAGAAATACATCTTCATTAAGTCAAGTCTTTGATGTAGAAGTCCATATTCATCTGGAAATAAAAGTTTTGGTACTCTTTCAACTAGAAAATCTAGAACAGGCTTGGATAGCTTCACTTTGATAGAAATAACTCTCATAGCCAGTCTGTATGATAATGTAGTTTCCCATAAAGAATAAATATCAAGATCTCTATAGTCATTTGCTGACTTGATTGTAGCTTCAGTTGTAGAGACCTGCATGATATTAGTTGGACTAGACTCTGTGTGTGTAGGTGACAAATGAATCTTTCTCCTTGTTCTCCTAGTGTAGTGAGCAAAAGATTTATCCTGAGAAGACTCAAGAGGTGTAGACACAGAAGTGATCTTGGGATGAGATCCTTTTTCAATAGACACAGTCTTTTGAGAGACAGTATCTAGTAACTGTTTTCCCTTTTTAAGTACTACAGTCTTTTGAGAGACTGCAGCCTGGCTGTGACTAGGTGCTTCATCTCTTTGTCCTAGCTTAGAAAGTCGAATTGCAGCCTTCAATTCTTCTCTCATAGCAAGAGATATATTATCATCATCTTCACTAGAACTACTACTACTTGACACAACAAATTTTCTCTTCCTTACAACTGATGTCTTTTGAGAAACACCAGAGGTTGGTTTCTTTGAAACAACAGGCTGTGGATTAAAACTTTGTTCTTGAATTGTTTTAGAGACTATAATGTTTTGGGCTACTTGGGTAGACACAGGTGGGTTCTCCTCCAAATGAGATTCCCTGAGCCATTTCACCACAAAAGAAAGAAGAATTGTAGAGAGAATGAAGATGAGTTTTAAGAATTACCTGAACATGATGTGGATAATGAATTACAAGTATTTCATCTAGATTCTTTTCATTGTCCTTCTTTGTAATGTCAGAGAAAATTCTCTTTTGCTGTACATAAGAAGAAACACAATGTTCTCTACCAAATCTAGCTTCAACATCAGGAATAAATGGTTATTAAACATTTGCATAAATCTATGATAATAAACCATTTTCCTGTTTTAATCTCTTAACCCAAGTTTAATACTCATCTGATTTAAGATAATGTGGCCAATGTTAATTACTCTGTCATAAAGCAAACTGTAAGCAATATGTGAAGTAACAGAAGTAATATGCTGAAAAGAACTACATTTACCAGTAAAACATTTAGCAATTTGATCAAAGAAGAAAGACCATTCCTTCCTAAAAAAAGACCTATTTAACTGGCTCATGTTGTCTAGAGATCCACTATAACCTAATGCAGACAACATAGTTCTTACATCATCATCAGATGGTTCACTTGCATAATTATCAGTAACAGGTAAGTGAATTACTGAATTAACAATAGATTCAGTAATATCATAAGTATCTTGTCCTAAGTGTAGAACAATCTTACCTGATTGACTCTGAATAGAATCAATTACCTCAGCATTCTCCCAAGCTTGTGAAACAGCAGCTTGATTTATTTCTGGAGATGCTGACAATGCATAATGCAAAGGTCCAATAGCCATAAAATCCATCACAGGATGAAAATCAGATGACACCCCTTCCTTGTTGGTGATAGCTGCTACATGATTGTTAGTCATAAAATCAAAGTCACCAAACTTGAAAGCTACTGATTTAGGTAGACTTCTTTGAGCTTCCATTTTTGATCTGAAAAGAACTTGAGAAATCTTGAAATTGATTAGAAATTTTGAGCACTTAATGAATGTTTTTGCCTTAAGAAATAATAATTAGAATTTAGCAATAAACAATCAGAGTCTCACAATAAAGATATATTCAAAAATCCTTCAGACCCACTAACCCACGTTGACACGTAGGTTGACAGGTGTCAGTCCCTAAAAAATGCAGTTTACCCACAATTTTTGGAAAATAAAATCCAAAATTGATTTTCATGAAATAAATCAGGGTAAAATCAAAATAAAATCAATACTGATCAGCTTCATTTTCTGATGTGATTTTTTTCACCAAGATAATCACAACTCTGAATGTGATTAAAAATAATAAAAATAATCATCAATCCTGATGAAATCACTTCCATTTTCCTGATCACTATCATCCTGATTCCAAAGATTAAATGGAGTTCCACGTGGCAATTTTAGAATTTAACCTGAAAAGAACATCAATAATCTAAACAAAAAAAATCTTGTTAGATTGTCAAAAATATCTTGGAAATATGAAAGAACCAGTCATACGCATAGATGTATACGCCGATACATTGAATATTTAAAATGACTGTTCAGCTTCTCACTCTTTCCTTTATAAACCCTTGATGTCTTTTGCCTTTCTTAACTCCAAAAACACACAAAACCTCTCTGTAAACACAGAGCTTCCATAAAATACAATGACCTTCAACCCAATCTTTCAATTTCTCACAGATGATGAACACCAAAGATTCAATATTCGTCTCTTTGAAGAGATGACTTTTCTCATCGTTTTAGACATGATTGGAGTAGATCCATTTAATATCCAGAACCTTCTCTTAGAACATCCATCTGTTGGATACAATCACCCTCTAACCTCCTCAAAACTTGAGGATGAAGAATTTGGCCGAGAGTCTGAGGTTGATCTTGATGGAGATGCTATACAAGTCAGCTGTTCTCATTCAAGTCGCCCAAACAAGGAATCCAGGAGTAATCATCAAGGTGACTCTCGAGATGCTCCTTGTCCTGAAGTAGATCTTTGAAGACTAAGAACAACAACAACTTTAGACAAGAATAGGTTTATTAGTAGAAATTAGACTAAAAGATATTTGTATTTCATTTCCATGTATGTAATGCTTTCAATTAATGAAAATACAATTTCTTATTATCTACTTGTCTGTTGTTCCCTATTTATCAAATGATCTGACTAATGGTATAAATTATCAGTATACAAATATTAAAACTTGCTAGCATAGACTTAACACATCTCAGAATTAGATTACTACACAAAGTAAATGTCAGGATCTGAAACAATTTTTACAATCCTGATACTGACACAATACTGATGACGTCAGCATCCTGATAACAATTCTAATCTTGATGATTATTAACAAGTCTATCATACTGAAATTTATCAAGGCAAAGTGTTATAGCTAAAGCATTTAATAATCAAATATTGATCCTGACAAGAATATCAAGTCTATAAGCTAAAAACAACATACCTTGCTACTTTTGCAGATGTTAAAGATTTAGAAATTTAACATTCATAACTCACTTACTAATCTACTGATTGTAGCCTCATCAAGTGGTTTAGTTAGAATATCTGCAAGCTGTTTGTCAGTAGGAACAAAATGAAGTTCCACAGTACCATTCTCAATATCTTCTCTAATAAAATGATACCTGACATCAATGTGCTTAGTCCTTGAATGTTGAACTGGATTTTCTGCAATTTTGATAGCACTAGTATTATCACAAAACATAGGAAATTACTAAGTGTCATACCATTATCCATCAACTGATTTCTTATCCAAAGGAGCTGTGCACAACAACTGCTTGCTGCTATGTACTCAGCTTCTGCAGTTGAGGTTGAAACAGATTGTTGCTTCTTGCTTGCCAAAGAAATCAATCTGTTTCCCAAGAATTGACATGTACCTGTAGTGCTTTTCCTATCTATCTTACACCCTGCATAATCAGAGTCTGAATAGCCAATTAGGAAGAAATCAGATTCTCTAGGATACCACAAACCAAGATTTGGAGTTCCTTTGAGATATCTAAAAATTCTCTTCACAGCAATTAAATGAGATTCCTTAGGATCACTTTGGAATCTAGCACATAAACCGGTAGAAAACTTTATATCTGGTCTACTTGCAGTTAGATATAACAATGAGACTATCATGCCTCTATAACTAGTATTATCCACACTCTTTCCCTTAGGATCAGAGTCTAGTTTAGTGGCTGTTGCCATGGGTGTTTTTGCAACTGCACAGTCTTGAAAGTCAAACCTTCTTAAAAGATCTTTAATATACTTTGACTGATTAATGAAAATACCAGTCACAGTCTGTTTGACCTGCAAGCCTAAGAAATAATTTAATTCACCCATCATGCTCATCTGATACTTAGACTGCATAAGCTTGCTAAACTTAGCACACAACTTTTCATTAGTAGAGCCAAATATGATATCATCAACATAAACTTGAACTAAAAGCAATTCACCTTTTATCTTTCTAAAGAATAGAGTTTTGTCAATTGTACCTCTTGTGAAGCCATTTTCAAGAAGAAATTTAGACAAAGTCTCATACCATGCTCTTGGTGAATGCTTTAGTCCATAGAGTGCCTTGTCAAGTTTGTAGACATGATTTGGAAACTTTGGATCAACAAATCCAGGTGGCTGTTCCACATACACTTCCTCATCAAGTTTGCCATTTAGAAAAGCACTCTTTACATCCATCTGGTGTACCTTGAATTTTGAATGAGCTGCAAATGCAAGAAACATTCTGATTGCTTCCAATCTTGCTACAGGTGCAAAGGTCACATCATAATCAATGCCTTCTTCCTGAGAATAACCCTTGGCCACCAGTCTAGCTTTGTTTCTTACAATCATACCAGATTCATCTAGCTTGTTTCTGAAAACCCATTTTGCACCAACAATAGATCTATTTTTAGGTCTTGGTACCAGTTTCCAGACTTTGTTTCTCTCAAACTCATTTAACTCCTCCTGCATTGCAATTACCCAATCAGGATCCTGTAAGGCTTCTTCAACCTTCTTAGGTTCATTCTTTGAGAGAAAGTAACTATACAAGCATTCATTTTGAATTGATCTTCTAGTTCGAACACCACTATTTGGATCACCAATAATCAAATCTTTAGTATGATCCTTTGTCCATTTTCTAACAGGTGGTAGATTGCCTCTGCTAGATTCTCCCCCTAAGTTAGTGGTATCTCTTGTAGAAGAATTCTCTCTGCCTTCAATAACTCCCCTTTGATCAATAGATTCCATATTGCTGCTAGTTACTGATCTTTCCTCAGTAGACTCTGAAAGATCAGTTCCTGATGGAGTAGACTCTGAATAGCTAGTCTGCTCCTGATGATCACTGTGTTCTCTTTGATTTATTTGCTCCCTGACAAGGCTGTCGCGTGTCTATCAAATAATAATATCTAACAAATCCTTCTAACTATGTAGTAGGGTAAGTCAGAGTCGATCCCATAGAGACAAACGTGTCAATCACTAGTTGTTCTCGATTCAATTCAGCCAAGCAAGTAACACAATAAAATATCAAAGATTATTAAACTAATTTTATACTAATGCAATTAATCAATTAACTAAAACTTCCAGAATTAAGTATCCCCACTAGCATGAATTAATGCAATCGTGAATTCCCTCCCCAATCAATCGTATAATACTCAACAGGAAAGGTGCGCCCTATAAATTACCAATAACCTCTCTCGAGTATTAATGGCTTCTCTAAAATACAATCAAGCCTATTCTCATGGTATCATGCAATTTAGAGACATTAATCACAGCACCCTAACTTCCTAACAATCCGTTCTACCTATTCTCATGGAGAAGTTCATGCCCTCATTGGATAAATCACAACCATCTAAATCCAACTCTCGTTGATAAATAGACAATGGTTCAAACAATAAACATAATCACGTCTGATTTGTAATTGCTAATTAAAACAACTCAATAAGCAAGAGCAATTAAACAATCAAATTGGGGGAATTGGGAAAATCACACATCAATCATAACTAGGGTTCTACTTAACCCTAGATTAATTATCTACTCATACATAATTAAACTAATAAAACAAGAGATATAATATGAACACATAATATTATAAAGAATAGAGAAAAACCTTCAATCTTCAAAGAAAAGTGAAAAGCTATCTCCAATCTCTCTCTGTATATGTCTATACGTACGTATGTATGTATGCGTAACTATCTATCCCCCCTAATAATAATCATCTCTGATATTCTATATGTCTCCAATAAAAAAGGTATTTTAATCCTTGAGGAAATTACAAGTACGTTTCCTAAACTGAATAGATTTTCAAGGAAAATTCGTGGTTGACTTTTCTCCCATAGTTCTGGGCCGCTCCAGTTGTAATATGACATCTGGAACATCTTAGAATGATAGATAATTTAATTATCTTTGTGTGGGCTGTTGAATCGCCCAATTCTGACTTGTAGAACTCGAGATATGGCCCAAACAGTGAATTGCGCGTATGTTGCCCGATAAATCCGAATTTCCTTCTAATAAATCTCCAATTAAGCTCTTTATTCTCCAATCCTTTCAAGTTTAGAATTTCCTTGCTTCCTACAATAAAACATTAAAATATATTAAATAAAAATCTAATTAAATGCAAAATATAATAAATATGAGGAATATAATCATGTAAAATATATATAAATATACACTCTATCAAACATCCCCACACTTAGCATTTGCACGTCCTCGGGCAAATAAAGAAATAAAAATTATCCTAACTAAATAACATCACTTTCGTAGATGACACGATTGCATTGAGCATATGCAACAAGCCGTTAAACCCCTAGGCAGCCCTGGTAGGATGAGTTTTGTCTCGTGAGGGTTTATAGAAGATATACCCACAAAATCAAATATTTTCAATCACCAAGACTTAAATATGCAACAATTCATAGTACTCCACATATGCAAACCTCAATCACACAACAATCTGAGAAGATCTGAAAGTACACCACTTGCACAAAACAATCCAAGTATGCACACGTTGTCTTGACAGACAAAAATATCATGAAATAAACATCAAAGTCTCCTTCAATAAGTAAGCATGCCATGGATAGAAAATCTCACATTGCTCTCAATTCACACAAGTGTATAGGTGTTTGCGTTTCACTCAAGTTCAATCAAAATAGACATGTGCTACCATATGCTTGGTTGTCCACCAAATCTCCACTACTTCATATATGTGCATGCACAAATCAAAAGGTCTTCATTAAAGGTTGTAATGGGGCTTAGGTATGGGGTGGTATATCAAAGAAATAGGCTCACAAGTGGCTAAGCTTGATAAACTAATAGAGCATAATGTTCACTTCTAATTAAAGCACCCAACATGAATAGTAGATCATGTAAAAGATAATTAAACTTTCACAAGCATTAAACCCATAAGTACATCATTATGTACTTTCCCACTTTCACATTGTACAAACCAATGAACACAAACTCTACTTCGATCTTCTTCAAATTTTTCTCTTTTTTTATTCTTTTTTTTTTTGAAGATCAAGCAACCACATTATATAATTCCCAACAAAATATCAAACCTTAACAAAGAAATCCCCACACTTGAACATTCACCCACCCTTAAGTTGAATCACAATTCTCTACTAGTAAATCAAGATAAGAATAAATAAGTAGGCTAAAAAATTATAGAGTGGTGATAATTGAAAGAAACAGATATAAACTCAAGGAGGCTTACTAAGGATATAACTCATAAGGATAGTGTTTAGGTCAACGAGGTTAATCCTAGTGCCTTTATCATCTTCATGCACACACACAACATGTAGTCTCAACAAGGTATCAAAACAAGTTCTAGAGCAATGCTAATTGACGAACAACACACAACAAAGAAATTCGATTGATATAAAATGTATCAATCATTAATCAGGCTCAAAATCTCACAAGGTGAAAGCATGCTCGACTCACTAAATTTGACTAAGAAGAATCTCAAGTTTTTAAATTTTCGAAAGCACACACAAGGAATTATCAAGCAACAAATGATTTTTATTCTATGATACAACACTCAGAATTAATCATGCAAAATTAGTCTACAAAATGTGCACTTATCCTCGCTAACATGCTGTTGAGACCAGGCAATTATATACAAAAAGTTCTCTATTTTTTTTTTGAATTTTTATCGTATATATATTTTTTTGGATTGTTTGTACATTAAGAACGTATCCCCACACTTAAATGGTTCATTGTCCTCAATGAATAATTTAATAAAAGAAAGAAAAAAAAATCTAACAATTCTAAGAATAAAATAAAAAAAGAATAATAATAATAAAAAAGTTATACAAATAAAGGTTAGAAATACTCCCCTAGTAAATGGCATGAAGTGTCCTTGAAAAAGAATTGTGAAATGAGGTGTATAGTGCTGAAATTCCAGGCGCAACTTCATTATATAGCAATAATAGTCCATAATTTATCACCAAATGCAAAGCAGCTCAAGTGGTTGGGAGATGCAAATAGAAGTCATGCACATTCTCCCTAAGGTCATGGGTTCAACTCCCTTGGCCTTCCATTATTTCCAAAATATTTTTGCTAAACAACCAACTAAGCATCTGACGTGGCAGGATGAGTGGCGCTGACTTGCTGACTTGACTGCCCACTGGACTGCAGATGGCATGCTGACCTACTGCTACTGCTTTGTCCGTTGCAACTTGCAAGTATAAAAGAAACAAAATATATTGGAACAACAGACATTGCATGCACCACGGGGAACCAACGCGCACCGCAGGCAAGAAAACAATTGAATATTGTTTCGTTATTGTTTCGTTAACAGAGAATTGTGCACCGCAGAGCCAAGAATCAGTGACTTGCGCACCAGCAGTGCACAAAATCTACCCAGCGCGCGATACTTTTTGAATAACAGAAATTCATACACCACCAACTGCTATAATCACACCGTGGGTTTAATATTTTTTTGGAGTAAAAAAAATAAATAATAAAAATAAAAAATCTAATCTAAAAAAAAGATAAAAAAAAATGAAATGAAAAATTTACAAACCTTATAAAATCATGGGTTACCTCCCAAAAAGCGCTTTTTTTAAGGTCACTAGCTCGACCTTCTTATCAATAACTAGATCTTCAATTAGGTGAAAAAGCAAACAAATGTACATATCTCCTAATTCGAATTAATCTAGTAATGTGAGCACCAATTAAATTACCAAGAAGATATATAAATTGACATGTAAGGCTCATGTGATGCTCAAGAATTTTCGGCATGTGAAAGTATTTAGAAAAATCATCTCCAACATGGCTATAACTACTTTTCACAAATTCCTCCCAAATTGGGTCAACAAAAGGCATACACATATTTTCAATTTTAGCATTGTTTAAGTCAAGTTTATCCAAATTCGGTTCCATCTCATCTACCAAAATTGGAATCACAATATCCTTATTCAAATTTATATCTACCACAACCATACTATCACCCTCATCAAATAGCGTGCAAAAAAAGTCATCTAAGAAATCAATCTCATTACTATCAAACGAGTTTTCACACGAGTTAATTTCTTGAGAAGCATATGGGTCAATAAGAGTAAGACTATCAAAATAACCATCTTCATCATCAAAATCATCAAAAATTAGCTTATTGTTACTAACCTCGTTTTGCGACTCTTTGAACTCCGTACCACTCCACAAAGTTGCATCATCAAATTGACTCATTGGTATTTCCTCCGTTTGAGAGCTTCTCTCAACGAATTTAGTTACCTCTTGAGCTAGTTGAGCAATTGAGTTTTCAATCAACTTACCTTGAGTTTTCAACTCATTCAGACTTGTCTCAACCTCTTCATTCTTGCTCAGCTGTGCAACAACAACTCCTTCCAAAAGATTTTCCAAGTTGGATTTCTGTGGTGGCTGAGGTGGATTGTCTTGGTAGAAAAAATTAGTGTAATCTTCCCAACCAGAAGTGTAAGTATCAGCATAAGGATTATATTGTGGTGGCTGGTGAGGGTGGTCATGGGTATTGTAATAAAAATTACCATCCCAAAATTGTGTTTGATTTGGGTAGTAAGGGATATTAAATTGGCAATTATTTTGAGTATGTCCCTGTATACCGCAAACATCACAAGTGGCAAACAAAGAAGAATTTCTTGACTCAATATCATCGATCTTTTGAAAAAATGCCCGCATAGTCTCAACCAATGCCTCCATGCTTTCTTCTTGCTCCTCTCTTTACTCGCTTAATTTCTTGTTATACGAATCTGAAAATCAATTTTACAAGAAACAAGAAAAACCACAAGCAAAGATCAAACAGAACAAGAATAATAGCCGAAGTAACACAACTAAACAACTTGGCCAAACTAACTAAAAAATTAACTAATCTAACAATGCTTTGTCCCCGGCAGCGGCGCCAAAAATTTGACAAGGCTGTCGCGTGCCTATCAAATAATAATATCTAACAAATCCTTCTAACTATGTAGTAGGGTAAGTCAGAGTCGATCCCACAGAGACAAACGTGTCAATCACTAGTTGTTCTCGATTCAATTCAGCCAAGCAAGTAACACAATAAAATATCAAAGATTATTAAACTAATTTTATACTAATGCAATTAATCAATTAACTAAAACTTCCAGAATTAAGTATCCCCACTAGCATGAATTAATGCAATCGTGAATTCCCTCCCCAATCAATCGTATAATACTCAACAGGAAAGGTGCACCCTATAAATTACCAATAACCTCTCTCGAGTATTAATGGCTTCTCTAAAATACAATCAAGCCTATTCTCATGGTATCATGCAATTTAGAGACATTAATCACAGCACCCTAACTTCCTAACAATCCGTTCTACCTATTCTCATGGAGAAGTTCATGTCCTCATTGGATAAATCACAACCATCTAAATCCAACACTCTCGTTGATAAATAGACAATGGTTCAAACAATAAACATAATCACGTCTGATTTGTAATTGTTAATTAAAACAACTCAATAAGCAAGAGCAATTAAACAATCAAATTGGGGGAATTGGGAAAATCACACATCAATCATAACTAGGGTTCTACTTAACCCTAGATTAATTATCTACTCATACATAATTAAACTAATAAAACAAGAGATATAATATGAACACATAATATTATAAAAAATAGAGAAAAACCTTCAATCTTCAAAGAAAAGTGAAAAGCTATCTCCAATCTCTCTCTGTATATGTCTATACGTACGTATGTATGTATACGTAACTATCTATCCCCCCTAATAATAATCATCTCTGATATTCTATATGTCTCTAATAAAAAGGTATTTTAATCCTTGAGGAAATTACAAGTACGTTTCCTAAACTGAATAGATTTTCAAGGAAAATTCGTGGTTGACTTTTCTCCTGTAGTTATGGGCCGCTCCAGTTGTAATATGACATCTGGACCATCTTAGAATGATAGATAATTTAATTATCTTCGTGTGGGCTGTTGGATCGCCCAATTCTGACTTGTAGAACTCGAGATATAGTCCAAACAGTGAATTGCGCGTATGTTGCCCGATAAATCCGAATTTCCTTCTAATAAATCTCCAATTAAGCTCTTTATTCTCCAATCCTTCCAAGTTTAGAATTTCCTTGCTTCCTACAATAAAACATTAAAATCTATTAAATAAAAATCCAATTAAATGCAAAATATAATAAATATGAGGAATATAATCATGTAAAATATATATAAATATACACTCTATCACTCCCCCTCAACAGTAGCATTCCTTTGAGAAGAAATAGAAATTCCTTCTAAAGAACCTTCATCATCACTGGAGAGTATCTCAGAATTCTTCAAATTTTCAAATTCCAATTTGTCATGGCTCTCATCAGTTTGTAGAATTCCAAATTTCTTATCATCAAATGCAACATGAATTGATTCCATAACAATGTGAGTTCTGAGATTATAAACTTTGAAGGCCTTAGTTGCTGAATATCCTAGAAAGATTGCTTCATCCGATTTGGCTTCAAATTTTCCAAGTTGTTCTGGATGAACTTTTAGGACATAGCATTTGCATCCAAAGATGTGAAAGTATTTCACACTTGGTTTCTTTCCTTTGATCATCTCATAGGGAGTTTTTCCATGACTATTTACCAAGGTACAGTTTTGAGTGAAACATGTAGTGTTAATAGCTTCTGTCCCAAAATAGGTTGGAAGTTTTGCATCTGCAGCATGGTTCTTGCTGCCTCTATGAGAGTCCTGTTCTTTCTTTCCACTACACCATTTTGCTGAGGTGTACCAGGTGTAGAAAACTGTTGAGTAATTCCATTGTCTGCACAAAAATTCTCCATTGTAGAATTCTTGAATTCTGTACCATTGTCACTCCTAAGTACTTTGACTTTGTACTCAGAGTTATTCTGAATATTCTTGACAAGTTCAATGATTTGCTGAGGAGCTTCATCCTTCTTGTGTAGAAAGAACACCCATGTGAACCTTGTGAAATCATCCACTATCACTAGAGCAAATCTTTTCTTGCTGATAGACATAATGTTTACTGGACCAAACAGATCAAGATGTAGTATGTGAAATGGTTCAGTAATTGAATTTTCAATCTTGCTCTTGAAAGTGGTTCTTCTTTGTTTTCCAAGATGACATGCATCACAAAATCCATCTTGCACATAATTTGCCTGAGGTAGGCCTCTTACCATATTATGCTTAACAAGTTGATTAAGCTTCTTGAAGTTGAGATGTGAGAGTTTCTTGTGCCAATTCCAGCTTTCATTACTTGTTGCTTTGTTGTAGAGACATCTAACAATTCCTTTAGATGTATCACTTAAGCTGGCTTCATATATGTTACCATGTCTTTGACCAGTTAGTACAATGTCTTCATTTTGTATATTCAAGATTTTGCATCCTTCTCTGTCAAAGATTGATTTGTAACCTTTATCACCCAGTTGACTTATGCTTAAAAGAGTATGTTTTAAGCCTTCAACCAGTGCTACATTTTCTATGATGACATTCCCCAAAATAATTGAGCCATATCCCAGAGTTTCTCCTTTGTTGCCATCTCCAAAAGATATTACTGGGCCAGCTTTCCTCTCAAACTTTGTAAGCAGGGACTTCTTTCCAGTCATATGTCCAGAACATCCACTGTCCAAGATAATTGAATGCTTCTTTCCTGTGCCCTGCAAACAAAAAGTAACTAGATAGAATTTTTTAGGACCCAACTTTGATTGGATCCTTTCTTACTAGATTTAGAAACAAAAGGCTTTGAAGATTTTGCCTTTACTTTACCTGTTGCAGAGTCAACCTTAGACTCTGATTTCACAAACTGTTTGTGACTAGGAGTTTCAGATTTCAGAGAATAATAGTCATAATACAGTTCATGACATTCTCTACACATGTAAATGGAATGAAGTAAACTACCACAATGATAACAAGCTTTTTGTGGTTGGTATTGAATTTTCTTAGTCTTGGGAAATCTTGACTCAGTTTTCCAAGAAGGTTTTTGATTGCAGTCTAGGGCCAAATGATTATGATTTCCACACTTATAGCATTTTTTCCTAGGTGCATCAGGTACATTCTTGTAATTATTCTCTATGTTAATACCTTCTTTTCCATTCCTATTTCTCTTGATCTTGCTAGACTCTGAAAGACCATCTAATCTCTGTTTCAACTGAGACTTAGACAGAAACCCTATGTTTACATTCTTAGGTTTCTCTAACACTTTCTCATCTGAATTACTATTGTTAATCCTTTTGTGTACAACAGGGGTACCTTTTGCATCAACAAATTTAACATGATTAGGTTCAGAAACAATTTTCTTACCTTCAGATTTAGATGTGCTAGCTTCTATTTTACTATCATAATTGACAATAGCTACTTTTTCTTCTTGTCTAGCCTTATCAAAACCTAAACCATTAACCTTACCACGAATTCCACTTTCAAAGATTTCTATGGTCTTTTTACCAGAATTGTTAATGGTCTTAATCACATCTCCCTCTTCTTCTAGTTCTTTTCTGACATAGTCATAAGCCTCAAGAATAACACTATAATCATGCTTAGCTTTATCAGAACTTAACTTGTATTCTTCCATTTGTATTAACTCAGATTCAAGAAAATTATTTCTATCAACTAATTTATCATTCTTAACCTTAAGTTCATCTCCTTCACAAGTAAGAATTCTAAAATTAGTCATAAGATTCTTAAACTCAGCATGGATAGATCTAATTTCATCAGAATTTAAGTTATCAAATGAATCAAGAGAGTGAAGTGATACTTTAACAGAGGATGGAGAAGTTTTCTTTGGAGATCCAGGTTTGTCTGAAACATTTGCCATCAGTGCAATGTTGTCATAATCCAATTCATCTTCAGAATCACTGGAATCAGCCCAATCCTTCTGTGTGACCATAAGTGCATTACCCTTTCCTAAATTCCTAGGCTTCTTACACTCACTAGCAAAGTGTCCAAGCTTGCTGCAGTTAAAGCACTTGATCTTGGCCTTATCAAGCTTGACAATTGTACTTTTGCCTTTGTCACTCTTCTTCTCCTCCTTCTTTTGAAAAGGTCCTTTGCTAATCTTTTCCTGTTGAATCATCCTTTCTTGAAAGCTTTAGCAAACATAGCAAAGAGTTCCTGCATCTCAGATTCAGAATCATTGTTGTCAGAGTCCATATCAGTAGTCTCTAACTCAGAACTTTCTTTGCTTTTCTTCTTCCTTGAGTTCTTTACAGCAGTCTCTTCATGCTGTTCTTCCAGAAGTTTCTTTAATTCAGATTGAGTAGTAAGTGCAACAGTCTTCATCTTTCCTTCACTCCTGCTCTTCTTCTGTTGCTTGTCAAGTTCATAAGCTCTCAGTTTTCCATACACTGCCTCTAATGATACTTAATCCAGATCATTAGCTTCCTCAATCACATATATCTTCTCATTGTAGAAATCAGGCAAAGCTTTCATGAACTTTGTATTCATATCCTCCAAGTCATAATTTTTACCATGCATGGCCATCTCATTGATGAGTTTTGTAAACCTATCAAAGGTATCAGTAAGTGACTCACTAGACTTGAATTCAAAGTACTCATACTGTTGTATAAATAGTGTCCTCATATTCTTCCTGACAGGCTTAGTTCCTTCACAGTGAACCTTAAGATTGTCCCATAAATCCTTAACTGTTTTACAAGAGAGAACATAGTTAGTGAGAACAGAATCAAGACTGTTGAATAATATGTTTCTCACTTTAGCATCTTTAAGAACATTCTCCTTGTCCTTATCTGACCACTCAGATTTTGGCTTCTCTGCTGTATGTTCTGGAATAACTTGACCATCAATAGTTGCTTGTCCAACAACCTTTGTTGGGATAAAAGCTCCATCTCTGATTCTATCAAGATAATCAGGATCTGTTGCTTCCAGATGATGCAACATCTTTACTTCCCATAGAGTATATTCGTTTCTCTTGAGCATAGGAATCTTAGTATTCCCATCCTTGTAACCAGACATGATTGTAGATCTTTATGATTATTTGAAATCAACCTGCTCTGATACCAATTGTTAACTCGAATAACTGTAGAAGGGGGGGTTGAATACAAGTTATATAATCGTGTCTGATTTTTAGTTGATTAGATAAACAAGAATAAACGAATGAATCAAACTGTTTGTATTAATAAGATCAAATACAAACTCTACCAAAGGTGTACAAATACCTTTAGCAGCTGCTTACAAAATAAAACTCTCTCTCTCTCTGTTTGTTTCGAACTCTCGAATACAAACCTTATACAGAGCTACGCACATTCACACTTCGAACACTCGTTCTTTTTACAATGATATAAAGAGAGTATTTATAATGCTTCCTATCAACTAATCACATAAAAATAATCTATACATGACAATGTTCTGCCGTCCAGTTGATAGTTTCCATCAATAGAAAATTCTTTCCTTCATAAAATCTTCTTGCTTGTTCCTCAAACAAAGATCCTGTTTTATAGCACTTGCCAGTTTCTATAGCATCCATAATGACATCATCAGTAACACGACTGATATCAGGATTCCATCTTGCATCAGGATCTGACCATCCCATCAGTACTTGATCAGTATTTGACTTGACGTATCAGGATTCAATCTCAGTTCCTGACATGTAGTACTCGATGCACTGTTCATTCCTGACTAAACTTTACAGATAACTGTCTAACACATATTTCCTATACAAAGTGCTAAATCCTTTATAAATCAGGATATACAAGAAGTATAAATAAAATTCTATTCTTAACATCACAACTCATGAATAATTCCTAATAGACTAATTGTGAAGTCAAGAGTTGGCTCAACTTCAATAGGATAAATGGGTAAAATCGTCATTCTACTATTCAAAACTTTCACTTGGGTCACGAATCTAAAAAAACTTTTAGTCAAATTACTAAACTTAAAATAACTTTCAATTGAGTCATTATATATTAAAATTATTTTACGTCGTTAAATCTTAGTTAACTTAAAGGAGTAACGTTAAATATCATCAAATGGGCTGCCACTTCTCTGCCTTATCAGCACTATGTCACACGGTCACCGGAATCTAGGCAGCCCAGAATCCAGCCACCACCGACCAAACTCCGACAATCCCATAAACGTACCAAAACATAAAGTTTTTGGTACCAAAATGCTCAACACAACGAGCACAACACAATCATACAATCAAAATTAATGAAGAAACTCAGAATAACCAATTCCAGTGACCAAACCAAAAAATCCGACAAAAACAAAAACTCCGATCTCACTCATACGACTTCGTTCACTCATTTAAACTATCATATAAACATCTATACATAAATTACTAACTAAACCAGCAATTAAAGTCAAGAAATCGTCAAGAAATAACCCATCAACATTCTACCCACCAAAATGCTCACAATTGATTTAACTAACTACTAACCTAGAAACATCAAATAATCAACACTTAAACAAAACGAATTAAAAAAAATATGACCAAATTTGATAAAATCGAAATTTTTGATACATCGAGCAGTTGTTTTGAAAGCATATTCATGTAGAGAATTGAAAAATGAACGATTTAGTTACTCATAATAATCAAACGGAAATTAATAACACCTTCAAAAATCGGTTTGATCTTCACGATCAAACACATATACATATACATTTAATAAATATTTATTTAAATAAATTTGTTAATTTTAATTATCTTCTAACATTCTATTTTATAAGATTAACATTTAGTTAAATTTGGAAGTTATTAAAAATGGAAATTTTGGATATTTTAAAATTTTGGAAAGTGGAAATTTTGGATATTATAATTTAAAATATAAATTTAAAAAGAAAATTATAATTTTGAAAATTATTAATTAAAATTTAAAATTAACTGATGACCTGATTGAAATTGATACAAAGTTGAGGGATTAATTAGCTATTGAACCTTATTTCGTTGTGTCACGTTAGCAACCATGTCATTAATATTCCGTCTGTTTTTAACGAAACTAAAGACAAAAATTCAATTGAAATGTTTTACTTGTACTAGTGTTTGACTGTAAGCCTTTTTTGGACTGTTGACCGAAATGAAAATTTTAGAATAATAAATGACGATTTATTGATCATTTACTCAACTTCAATATGTCCGACATATATCAATTTTACTCGTAAAAAGGTGGTTATCACTTTTACGAGAAAGAAAAAATTCAAAAATAAAAAATTTCCAATCAACATATTCTAAATTTAAAGTTATAGTCACTGGCTAGAGATGAAAGTGGATAAATTTCAATTACAATCCTTTAATTTATTCTTATATAAATTTAGGCACGATTCTTAGTAAATGTGCTTGTTATTGCAATAACAATTTCTTTTTCATCGTAAGAAACAATGTTATTTTCGGATCTTATTGTAAATCCACCATTTACCTGAATAATGGATCGAAAATAAATGAATTCACTTCTAGTTTACGAATCCAAAAACCCAATCTGTTCCTAGCATTCAAGTTAGAATTAGATGTAAATGAGTTAAATTGTTCGTGAGTTATTTGAACTTGGTTCGTAAAATATTTGAATTTGATTTGATGAAAATTGAGCTGAGCTTGATAAATTTGAATATTTTATCAAGTCGAGTTGAAGTTTCAAATTAATTGACTCATAAAATTCGCGAATCTAATCGAGTTTTTATTAGTTTTAACTTTTATATATCATTCATATATTTTTATATACATATTAAGTATTTATATATAATTTATATATTTAGTTGAGTGCAACTCGAGTCGAAAGCTGAACTTGAACCCAACCGATCATATTCAAGTTTTTGCCAATATTGATGAAATTGATTCGAGTTTTCAAACCGAACTCGAACATATATACCAATATCAATCTTTTTAGGGGGGCTTCGAACTTAATATGGAAAACTCGGTGAATTTGAACCCGAGTTCGAGCCTAAATTTTTTAATTTAGTTCAAGTTTGAATCGACTTGACTCGACTCGATTACATCCCTAAATCCAACCGTACTCATAAACAAAATCGATCGAATTTAAAAAAAAATAGTTAGATTAATTAAGTCATTGTCAGTTTGTCACATGTTTGAAATCATATATGGTTTCAATATGACTTTTGGAATCGAAAAACGTACTAAAGAAAAGAAAAGGATATAACTTTTTTTTCTTTTTGTTAAACAGATATAACTGATTTTTTATGTTGAAGGATTGTACTCATGTAACTGAATCATTAGAATTAGAACTAAACCAAAAGAAAAGAAATTTACACACACTATCAGACACACACACATATATAATTATATGTTACAAATTAATTAAGAAGAAAGTATTCATTAGATGTTGAAGGATGTTGTGCATAGTGCATGTGTGATGTCTTAGTTAGTTGCCGGTAATTTTGCTGAGGAGTTTGTCTTTTGCAGTCTCAGAAATCTTCTCCTTAGCAGTATTGTAGGCTACCTCTTTTGCATTTTTAATGGCCGTGTCTGTGGCATTCAATACCACATCGGTACCTTTGGAAACTTTCGTACCAACATCCTTTGTCACCTTGTACGCCTGATCAGCTAACATGCGTTAGTAAAGATTAATCATTAACTACATATATATTTCATGTTTTGTTTACTTTCGTATTTCATGTTTTCGTGATATACAGTGCAAGATGTCCGAATCCGAATAATTTTGAAATCTCTTGTTATGTTTTAATCATAATATACTTGTTGAATATTTTTCATCATTTTCATTTGGTTATTGTTTCTATTTTGATATTATATATATTCGAGCTTGTAAATTAGTAACCTCTTTAGCTAGGAATTTAAGACATTAATTAGGGAGAATGGAAAAACACAATTGCCTGTACTCACCGATGTTGCCGAATCTTTAACAACTGATGCCGATTCTTTAACTGCCTCGCAGGCTTCATTCACCTCTTTACAAGTCTTTTTGATTGTTTCCTCTGTCTCGTCTGTTATCTCCCCACAAGTTTCTTTTATCGATGGTCCTTCACTCGTTTGGTCCTCCTTGATCAATTGATACCATCAAAATCTTTTAGTTAATAATATGACCATGAGAAAAAATTCCTAAATAATTTGACAATAATTAGCTTCTTATGATGAAACAAAACAAGCATGCACAAATATATTACCACATGTACACATGCATATCCACAAGTGCCATCCAAAAATATTAATTTGTTTGAGAACACACGATCACAATCGTTTCGTAAATTTTTAAAAGTGTAGAACAATTATTTTCACATCTATGCATCTAACCAAATCACAAAGCTAAATATATATGTGTATGAGGTTTAGATTAGTCGAATCGAAACTCACTCCCCGCAAAGGTCTTGTTGCTGTGGCTAAACTCCTAGCATTCCATGCACGTTTTGTAGAATTGGATGTGCAAAGCTTTATTACTCTTACATTCAAGCTTCCCATACTTTTCGATTATCTGTTTTGCTCTTCCTACAACACATCTTTCATTTTATGTAGTTATTTTTTTTCTGAAAGAAAAAAAAGGTGTCTAATATTAGCTGTTTGACACCCAAAGAAAGAAGATGCATATATTTTGGTACATGTGAGACCTTGATTTAAACGGAGGAGAAAACTTCTCTGTCATGTGGTTGTCAAGTTATCTATGACTAACGAGTAATTAATATTTGCCTTTTTTTGTTCGATTTTTCTAGTGTGTTCAATGACACATGCTAAGAATTCGTGCTAGCTTCATTAATAATGATGGCCCCTGCATTCACATAAATATCCACTTCATCAAGTACGTATTTTTAGTATGTGTGTTTGGTAACACACTAAACAAACCTTTTTTTCTTTGCCAAGTAATTTATATATGCCTTTGCTTTTATGCAAATGTTCTAAAAATCATCAGGTGAGCCTACGTTTAATTAATCAGAATATTAATTGGATGTATTTAAATATTATTATTTTATATAAATTAATTTTAATATTGAAATATATCTTTTACATAAGTAAAAATGTAATTGTATATCTACATTTTATTATGAAACATATGAGTGAATTTACTTTTTTATGTATAAGTTAAAATTAATTGAAAAAATTACATTCTTACAAAGTTATTCTAAATTTAACCGCTTTTTTAATCCCGATTAAATCGTCTGAATTTTTACCGATTAATCCCATTTAAATCGCCTAAATCTAATTAATCGTCAATTTTTTAAAAAATGTTTTTAACAAATTTTTACAAAAATTAAATTTTGCACCACCTAATACTTATTATTTAGACACACTTATTTTTAGAACATGCTTTTATGGGAAGTTTTTAAAAACAATATGTTTAATTTCATGCAATATGTAGTCCATTTATTTCTGATTACATATTTAATTTCAACCCGCTTAACGAGAGAATGATATTTCAATATTAAAATATACTAGCTTATAACCCATGCGAAGCACGGGCAAATTTATATTTTTTTTGAAAACTAAGACTTGAAGTTGAAAATACATATAAACCTAGACAACATTTGTAAAACCTACCAAAAATCCATAAATTACATGACCTATATATTACTGAAAAGGTACATCAGAAATTCACTAAATATTGAGAGATAATGGACATAACACTAGGAACACCGTACTCTATTCTTCCACAAGAAATTCTGATTCTTGGTTAATTTTTTCCTAAAAATTGACTTGTATAAGGGCTTTTGATTCTTGAGGATGCAATGCCATCTCACTTATTTCAAGCATACCATCAACTTGAACTGGTGGTTGTTCCAGTTGCCTATGCTCTCGGAACAGCATTAAAAGTTTCTGAGACTCTGTATCTCTCTCATAGTTTCATTTACTGATATGGAAACCAGTGAAGGAATCACACCTTGAATTAGGACCATTTGACAACACTTGTCATTGGTATAAATTCAGAAGACATGCTGCACCTTGCTCCTACTCAATAGGCTTGCCGATGTTCAGTACTGGATAAACTTATCTTTAAGTGAAACGGCAAGGGATGACCCTTGCCGTTTCACTTAAAGATAAGTTTATCCAGTAGCGGACCCAGAAATTTTTCCTAGTGGGTTCCTTATAAAAATATTAAAATAAAGACAATACAACAATAATTTAAAAAGTACGAAATTCTTATATAATAGAAGTGTTTTACATACTAGAGTTGTTCCCTACGCATTTTCATCTTTTGAAAACGATTTATTACATCATCATTAGTAACTTTGGCAAGTGCTTCTTTTTCTATAGCCGAAATAAGACAATCACTTAAATAATCATCACCGATTCAACAAATAATCATGACCACGAAAAGGTAGTGCACTATTCAACAAATATCTTGAAACATCAATTGAAGCATTTAATCGAATTTGATACTCATTCTTCGTGATATCACTTTGCTTATGTAAAGCAACGGCAATAGATTGATTTTGTCTCATTAAATCATCACATTTTTTAACCGCCTTATTATGAATACTACCAACAACCCCAACATGAGATTTAAGTCTTTCATGTAATTTATTCCAACTACTAAAACCTTCCAATATGAAATTATCACCCCCACCTTGTCTTCCAACATGATCCTTAAACAAGTAACAAGGCAAACAAAAAAGACTATCATCTTTTACACTATACTCCAACCAATCAAAGTCTTTGTACCATTTAGGATTAAAACGTCTCGGCTTATCCCCTATCATCTTTGGTGGATATTCATATCCTTCGGGTCTAGTAGGTCCCCTAAGTAGGTATGTCGGTCTTATTTCATCTCTTTGGTTAGGATGATAATCTAAAATCCCTTTTCTCTTACAAGGATCCGATGGAAGAGTTTTCAAATCAATTAGTTTGGGCATCGTAAGAGTTGAACTAGGTCGAGGCACATTAACATTTCCACTCGATATATCATTGGTAATGGTAACGGGTTCAGATGACTCCGGTAATTTTCTTTTAAAGAATCTTTCCATTTTAAATCTGTAAATAAACATAAATATAATCATGATTACGTTTTTACGATTAAAATTACTTATTGAACTTAAATTGTTTATTATCATTATTATTCAACAATCAGCAAAATCAAGCACTTAATTAAAAAACTAATAAGAACTACTTATCAAGAAGCTAAATTAGGTATTAAATAATTAAAGAATTTAGGTATTGATTAAACAAAAAGAAGAGATATATACTTACAAAAAGAGGAGACAAAGAAGTCGGAAGAAGAGAGATGCTGGGGCCTTGGAGTCTTTAACAAGATTATTCAATTGAGTATTTGACTTAGGGAGCAATGCACTAAGAGGAGTTTTTCTTTTTCACCCTCTCCTTTTTCACCCGAGAGATACTGTTATGCCAAATTACGCAAGCGCACGTAGTCACAAGTAATATAAATTAAGTTTGTTCCGCAGAGATCTGGTTAAGTTTTAATCAGTAAATATGTCTATGCAACAATGTATGGTTTTAACTCACTGCTAAGAAAAGTAACAAATTGGGTTTGATTATCTAATTTATACTAAGATGCAAAGAATTAAACTAAGAATTAACTAATTAACAAGAATTAAAATCGAATTACTTATATGAGAGTAAACATGGGATCCTAACTTCATTAAATACTTCCCTTAGATCTGACGCCTTTAATCACTATGTGCAATGGTTTTGATACCTGATCGGATAACACGAAACAAGTATACGCTACCTGTCAGCATACGCATACCAAACTAAACATACATCCACAAAAGAGATAGAAGATGAATAGACACCAATTATGCTTAGACCCTATATGTCTATAGAATTTGAAAACATAACGGTTGAAGAACAAGTTATCCATTAAGATCACACAGGGCAGTATAAGTATTTTCATCTCACACCACGAATCATATTGATAAACAATTATGAACCTATGCTAGCATGGCAAGTTCTAAATCTCAAGATCCACTTTCACTTCACAAGAGATTAACAATTCAATTTAGATGTTAGCTACGCATCTAAAAGCATTAAGATTAACCATACGAGGATATCAGATATACACCACACACGGATCTTTAAAGCATCAAGATACTAAGTTCCATAAATAAATCCGTTAGAATCCCATGACAACGATTAGCCCATAATTGAACTGTTCATCGTCATTGGATTTGATGAAAACATGATAACTAACCAGATATGAAAGAAAGAAACAATAATATTATTAAAAAAAAGAGTTGAGAAAACAAATCTATAATCCAGAATAACACAAAGGATGAAGTAGATCTAGATCCGTTGCTTGTCACGAGCGTTGAATCCTTCTCTCCTTTTCTCCCTTGCAGATCTAAGCTATAATATGTAATGTATGTAATAATGATAATGATCCTATTTTATAAGGGTTGGATGTGTTTATATAGGCTCTAGACATCTTGCCACCAAATCAGAATTATAATAGAAGTACGTTTCCTAAACTGATTCTGATTTAAAAGGGAAATTCGCAGCTGTCATTTCTTCAGTATTTCTGGACCATTCCAGTTGTAATTGGACCTCTGTACCACTTTAGAATGATAGAGAATCTCGTTATCTTTGCGTGGACAGTAAGATCGTCCAAAACTGACTTCTAGAACTCAAGATATGGCCAAAATCGTAAAAAGGGCAAAACTGGAAATTTTCAGCGCGACTTGGGGCAGTCTGCTCAAGATTGGCGCAGTGTGCTCAAGCCCAATCTGCATTCCAGGACGAATTCTGGCGCAGACTGCTCAAATCTGGCGCAGTCTGCCCAGCCACCAACTGATGGAATTTTGTTTTTCCTCGTTTTTCAGCTTTTTCTTCTCGTTCCCTTTGCAGTAGCTTCCGTCTTCATTTCCCCTTGACTTGTATACTACTTGGTAGCTGACATTAGCCTCCATTCTTCAATCCATATCATCAATCAACTTCCAAAAATGACGGAAGCTACATCCTTAATCGATATCACTCCAACCCTGCACAATTAAACAAAACACATCAAAACTACCACAAACTTGAGGTCAAAGCAATCAATTTAAGCCGATTGAGAATGTTCCAAGTAGATATAAAATCCACTTATCAGATACAGAGAGTGAGTTGAGGAGTAGCTGTGTTTTATTCTTTTTAGTTAATGGGGTTATTTAATTGGGCTTTTTATTGAATTGAGCCCATATTATCTCAATTTTAATTGTACATTTGCTTGGGCTATTTTTTTATTGCTTGGACTAGTTTTTGCATTAAATATTAATGGGCTACTCAAATATAGTGGGTTACTAGCTTAGATTTTAGTGGGTTCCTAAATTAAATTTCATATATACTATCCTTTACATTAGAAATTCACTGGGTTCCTGGGCACCCCCTCCCCCCCACTGTCGGTCCGCCCCTGAGTTTATCAATACATCAATGAATATAATATGAGATCCCTTATGATTTGTTTAAGGAGACATAACCTAATATTGTCAATGTTAAAGGAATCTAACATATATGTTTGTAATTATAATATCCAATTTAATATAATAATATTCAGAATCAAGTATTCGATCAAAACCTTTTTCTAAAAAAATGTTAAAAAGGTTGCGAATATGGTAGATAAAATAAAGACAAAGCATAACTTGTAAAAATTATAAGAATACGGTTACAAAATTATAGGGGTAACAAAATATTGTATTAAAGTAAACCATTAAAACGATAAATTACAAACAAAATTATGAATAAAACAAAAGAAAGTAAAAAGAGGAGAAATATTTCTTTAAAAGAATTATGAATAATGATTTGCTAGACTTCCATAACTTTAATAAGGTAACCTGATTGATCACATAAAGATATTCAAAAGCAACAATATTATGATCTGGAACCATTAGAAAAAGTAGTCACCCTAATGATAGATAAATTTGCAGAATTTTAAGTTTGTCAAACTTTATCCGGTGTGTGATGGAGAGTTTAAAGCTAACCTGGTAATAGCAAAATCAAGACAAACCCCTACAAATTTAGAAGACTTAACTCTATAACTATAGTCTACTTATAACAACTTGTGTGTTAATCTCTCTATCAAATGGCCGAAAACATTTAATTACTATGATTATATCAAGTCTCTCACAACTATGAACATAAAATTTATCAATAAATCAAAATATGGAGCCACATATTATTTTTAATAAAAAGCTACATTAACAATATATGTTTGGTGCCTAGTCACAAATAACAAACCTTTTAGACTGTCTACCGATTGAATTTTTTTTTATTACATCTACCCGTTGAATTTAAGGCTTCTGATGAAAACTCCCTAACAAATAGTCTTTTCCTGTCCTTTTTTCTACATTTGTCAAAAAAAAACAATGTCACCATCAATGTTCATATTCTAGAATATGGGTGCTAAAAATGAAGTTCTAATGTCTGCTGCATAACAGATCTTTAGAGGTATGATTTTTCTAGTGTCTAGAGCCAGAACAAAATTTGTAAGCAATTGAGAATCATCCCATGTCCACTTTTGCCAATTTAATAATAAAATAGACAAATTTTATCAAACTCTGTTTACGTTTCAGGGACCTTACCAAAGAACATAGGCTCATGGGCGGATCACTGAAAAGAACCTATTATGTTCGAGCATACTTCCTCAACCTGTTGAAGAAATACAAATTAAAATTATCGAACCTTACAATAAAACACATAATAATTAATATAAAATCTATAGAACATATAAAACCAAGGAACATGTAAGACAATGATATAGATAATCAGTTTACTACATAAAATAAGTACTTGAGGCAATTAATATTGTCATTGTACGGCAACAGTTTTAACCTCTTGTTTTTTTGTGTGCAGCGTAATGCCCATGCCCAATGTTATTTCTTCAAATGATTATAAAACAAAGGTGTAGATTTTTTCCAGAAGTTTAAGAATAATATTTTAAAATATCTACATCCACGTATCGCATACATATACACTTGACTAACATATTATTGTTTTAAAACAGAAATTTTGCCATGTTAACCATTATATATCAGCACTTATTACACACAGCCTCACATGAATACAAAGGTCATAACTGATCTCATTTTTTACGATTTTCATGGTGCACTAACAATAATTTTATGATCAAGACTATAGAGTTTATAGATTATTGTAATATATCTGAAATGCACCTCGTCTCTATTTAGCATGTCAATGGATCATTTTTAGAATCTAGACGTTTCATTTTATTTTGTTTGCCCATACTTGAACTACCATTTGTACCAATACGGGATTATTGGGTGATGCATTTATAATGTGGTCGAGTGTAGAAACAACCACGAGTGCAGTCAGAATCTAGGATTGTTTTTACCTCCCCATTTTATTGTTTTTTTCTTTGGAACAATAGCCTAGTTATAGATTTACGAAGGCTGAAGTAATTATTACTTGCATATAGCTTTTTATAATAATTTTCATGTTTTTTTGCTGGTAGGTGTTCTGGAGCTCTTCACAATTCACAGAGCTTTTACAACGTTTTTTTAATAACATACATATATTATTTGAGATAGCAAAGGTTTGGTCAACAATGGATTCATTCCCTAAATTTAAATGTTTACCGATTAATGTTATGTGCGAGATATATGTAAGGCTTAAGATACTTGTAATTTATTTTGCTTTAGTGCATCCTAGCATGCACCCATGCATTCAAAACTAAAAGCCCTACAATTCTTGAGGATTTGTACTTCCTTTAATACAATTGTTATGTAAAGGTTCTTTTATTCCATATGTTCATGGTTAATATACCTATTGCAATTCCGGTTCCACTCGTTATCCACGATTAGGTACATTTCTATTTATATTTCTCTCCTAGGCTTTGCCAATATCAGCTTGTTTATGAAATGCTCAATTCAATTTATTCCATGATCTCATGTAGTTCAAATATTTTCATATCAACATTCCTCATCAGGATGCCCAATTGCCTCCTTTTGTGCATCTTATAATTGTCGATGTAATTTTTTTTCACAAAAATAAATAAACACATTAATATAATATATATTCATTGAATACATTAAGTACAATAATTATTAAGATGTATTTATAATATAAATACAATGTTGTTATATATATCTAGACCTCGCTTCTTCCCGAGCACCGCAGTGACACAGCAAGAGAACTATAGGATTTTTTGTGTTTTTCTCCTTTCTTTTTGTTAGTCCTTGACTCCTTGGTGTAGAAATCATCTCACCCATTAACTTTCAGGGTAAAGGAGATTTTATAGTTCATGCAATCAACATTATTCTTTTTAAAGAAACATAGTAAACATATACGCAGGTATTGTTTGTGCTGAACTCATGGAACACCGCTTAATGGAAATATAAGAGTGACTATGTACAAACTATTATATTTATTAAGGATGAAATGGTCATACTTACCTGGATTTCGGTCTACGAACAAAATATATATATATATCTCTGAAACACTGAGTCACACATTGCTTTGATACCGGAGAAATGATCAGATTGGAACACTGGACAGTAGGTATAAATAAGTTCACCGATATTACCTTTAAAATATATAATCCCCAATATATTTTTATAAATACCAAAAATAATATGCAATCCGCATAATAAGTAAAGTATTAGTTTAATAGATTAACATCATATTATCAATATAATAAGCTATGTTGGTCTCAATCCTATGCAAATTAACTATTATTTTAAGATTTAATAATGAAACGTAATCTTTGTTTTCCGTGTCTGAGTGTCAATAGTAGACAAAATTTGTATCTGTTAGCAAGTTCCTAGTCCATTTCAATTACTTTGATTTAATTTTTCTATGCATAGAAAAAGCATTTCCTAATAATTTTTCAAAACTCAACACGTAGTGAACTATTTGAAGCTTAATGTTGTTTGACGACTTAAAGCTTGCAGATCTATTGCTACCTAAACAGACTTGTGACATTCAAAGTTAACAAACATGGGATGTTACACTACAAAATTTTGATAATATTTTCAATAATTAATAAAATTTAAATGCTAAGCAAAAATAAAAGACTATATATATTAGAGCATACCTGAACCGAATACGCTAGAGGTCATTACCGCTATGTGGCAGATATACAAAAGTACTGTGAACACCAGGATCCACTTAAACAACCCACTCTTTAGACTCATTTTCCTCTAGCAACACACCACTGGTTCAACTTGGTAACCACTTACAGAGAACAGAGAACAGAGTTGATCGATGCAGAGGTTGCCTCTACACTCGAAATTCGCTTCAATATCACAGGCATTTTCTTCATACAAACCTTCCCGTTCCCACACTTGAATTCAAGCTTGCTATATGATGATATGACCACTAGAACTTCTCCAATCCCGAGTCTGATCCACTAAAAATTTTCTACCATTAACCCTGAGTCAGCGGACCACAACACAAAGTGTAGTTTTAAGTTTCAATAAACACCTAACACTTTCGACGCCATATCCTTAATCTAACAAAATTTTATATTTAAAAGACCAACATCACATATAAGTAAGAAATATATGCTATGCAATAACAGAACCATTAATTAACTTTTTTTTTGACACTTCAAAAATTGAAATATCTATGACAAATTACTCAAGAGAAGTTCACTATCGTCAGAAATTTAGGGGAAAATATTTAAAAAAATATGGGTACTGGTTCAAAACAATACACAGAGTGTAGTTCCGATAAACACCTGATGCTTTCAACACCATGTCCGTAATCTAACAAATTTAAATTTAGAAGACCAAAATCATATACATGTAAGAATTACATAAATAAAGTGCAGTGAGAGAACAAGAATTAAATTAATTTTTTTTTACTATTTATGACAAATTTTTCAAGAAAAATTTCACCAACATCGAAAATTTAGCGGAAGAAATCTAAAAATATGGGTGCTGATTCCAAAGAGATTCTAGCCCGTGTGATAAGGCTCAACTGCCCTAGGCTGTAGCCGTCGGCTATCAAGTTTTTTTTAGCAGTTTTGTATGATGACTTCTACACACGGCAATGTCAATCTTTTGTCAAATAATCTAAAGCACATTGATGTGAGTAATTTTTCCAACTTATCATAATCATATTTTTAATCAGCGATAGTAGTGCTTTAACCCCTCCAGCGTTCCTCGTAGTTCACCAGTGGCCCTGGAAGAACCAACCTATGAATAAAGTATATAGTGAACTTCGAGAAGGTAATCCCAACTGTAAAAAATCAGAAACATATCGGCAAAATAAAAGCAAGAGTGGCCAACTAATACAACATATGTGAATATTGTAGTACAAACATAATTAAATAGACCACATTTAACATGTCATGAATTGCCTAAACTGAAAGCAATGTGTTTAATGTACAGCCTTAAAGGTATTTTTAGACTTTAGTAGCATGGTTTATAAACCGGACACCCCTCAAGAAAGTAATCCATGTTATACAAACCCCCTAATTTTTATGAATTGAAGCTGCAAAGTTTATATACCAAATTATGTCCATGTGATAAGGCATCTTGAGCAATGAGCAAGGTAAATGGTTAATATCCCTCGATCAAGTAAATTACCTACAAAACATATTGTAGAATTTGTAGCTTTACTTGCAAATTAGAGATTACAACCTTCAAGTTAAAACATTTCGATCCCCATCAAATTTCAATAATACCAATACTACTGCATCATAACATAAACCCATTAACATTGCAAAAACTCTACTAATCTCATATAGGGTAGAACATTGGCTTTTTCATTTGAGATTTCAGCCAAATCATACACCTTTTCTTTAAATCACTGTAATAGACTACAAAAGACACCTCAGTATGCTTATCGTAGTTTAGCATTTACCGTATTATAGTTTAGCAATTATCCAAATCAATTATCAGTAGATAGCAAACAAATTAACAGAAGTAAAAAGAGAAGAAAGTATAAACCTTTCTTTAAAAGCTTGGCAACAGTTGCAGGTGGAGCTATTGTAACTTGTAATCAAGCTAAACCCATCAGTCTAATAATTATACACACATATATGCACAAAAAACAAACACTGACGTAATTAATTTGAACCAAACAAACACAAACACATAAATAGAAATTTATCATATCCATATACTTTGAAGAAGTTAATTAAAAGAAATCGATGGACAGAGATTTATACCTGATTGGATAGAGGTCTGATGCTCTGGGCAGATTATGGATGGAGAGTGTGGGTAGAATCCAAACAGCAGAGCAAAGAGAATTAGCAGGGAGTCTGAAAGAGTTCCAAGTTTTGGAGCGAGTTATTGAATTTCTATAGATAGCTACGAATATAGTGCACCTATATCGGTATTAGGATGTTTTATTTTTAATTTAAGATTTTTGTTTTAATAGGGGATAACCAAAAAGTGGGTTAACCAGCTACAAAATATACCCACTTTTGCTTATTATAATATAGTATAGATAATATAGATTCGAAGCTTTTTTCCTAACCGGGTAACTATAAGTACTATTTGGAATAGATTAAAATAAGTTTTTATGAACTTATTTTCGGATAAAAATTTCATATTTTGATAAATTTTTTTATAAAAATATTTAATATATATTTGAGATTTCATAAGTTGTAAAAAAAATACTTTTTATATTAGGATTCTTAGCTTATTTTGTAAAGAGTAGTGCTAGAGATACCACCAAAAATTGTTACCAAATATAGTAGCAAATCAATATTCATGACACGTGGCATTTGGGATTTGTTTTGAAAACTAACTAGCGTTCTACCCGTTAGCGTTCTACTCGTGCTACGCACCGACCGATAAATTGTATTAATAAATTAATATAAATATATTATTTTTATTTAGAAAGATATATAATTTTATTGGAATGTTAATTAACGTAAGTATAAAATTACTTATCCGTGAATTCATACCAATTGAATAAATATTAATATTATGAATCAATCATCAAAACAAATACAACTCCCGTTGAAAAGTTCAAAATCCCTCTCTATTGTTTTTTTTTTAAAAATTTAGCTTTCATTTTATTTCTCTCGTTGTAGAGAATAATTCTACGTATCATGTTAACAAATTTTTCACCTATATTCTGAGAATTTGGTATATTTATTAAATATCGAATCCTTAAAATATTTATTATATTAATTTATTGAAAATATTTGTATGGTCGTGGTTAATTTTTCGATTACATACTAAAAATGTGTAGAAACTTAATCCTCACGACTCCAATAAATTATTAGACTATCTATCAAAAAAAGGTTGCATGTTTCAGCGATATGAGAAAGGATATCTACTGTGCAAGATATATGAAACAAACGTAGTTATAACAATAGAAACTTTCATCTAATCTAGTTTGCTATGTGATTGATTGATTGTTCAATATCATTTTTACAAATTATATGTCATTTTATTAATGAATTGATTTACTATAAAAAAAATATCAACTAACCAAACAAATTCAATATGTCACGGCTCTTGGAGTAACATATAATTGTTAGATTTTATGGTTATTGCCTTTAGCTTATTTGTAAAAGACAACTTAAAATGTGCTTTTTCAGTTTGGAAGTTTGTTTTGGTTTTTTATTATTTTCTAGTAAAACATGGAATAATAAATTTTAATTTTCTTTTATTCTTAAAATAAGACATCACAATGATTTATATAGAAAATATCTAATTCTTAATATTGGAAAAATGGAACTCTCCGTTTTTAATTAATAATGAAATTAAAGGTAGGTCTCTATTTTTCTACAGTAATATATTAACATATATGTCAACATCCCCGCCAAACTCACGATATTCAAAATAAGAGTTTGCAAAAATTAAAAAAATTGTCCACTACAATTAACAAAATCACCCTCTTTCAAATTCTTCGTTGTGATGATCTTCGTCATCCCGGTCCTCATCTTCATCTTTGATATTGATGTCTTCATCATCGTTTTTGTCATTATTTTTCTCAGAATCTCGCTTTTGTCATTGTTGTTTTACGACAATCTCTTCCACAAATCCACCACACCCATCATCAAACCGATCGTTTCTATATTAAATCCGACCGTTCAATCGATCAGAAATGACTCTGTTTCTTGTTTCTTGTAGTGTGTGTTACGCATTCCAGAAATGCGTAACACTATTATTTAAATTTTTTTAATTTTTTTTCTTTTTTAAAAAAATTTCTTACATGATACCCATTTTGGAAATGCGTAATAGCCTGGTATTTTTGGCCAAAAAATTTAAAACCTGTATTTATGTAATGAAATATTTAAAAAATGGCATTTTTGGCCATTATCCAAAGTAAACAATATAGTACAAATTTTTTGAAAGTTAAGGTATCAAATAATTGGGTTTTATAGTACAGGGACCGAGATCATAAACGGGCTATAGTTGAGGGACGAATGAATTAATTTTCCCAATAATTTATAATCTTGTGATTGGTTAACTAATACATGTTAGATTCGGGTATCCTTTATTATAATAAAGGATGTCCAAAAACAATTCATAACTAAAAGATATATAACCATATGTAATATACTGTTATATGGATTTATAGAAAATAATATTTACGGTTAGTAGACAATTTTTAAAATTAAAAAACATGTTATATGCGAAGTTATTAAATCAACATATTTTATATTTAAATTTAATTTAACCGTGATTAGTAAAGTAGAATAACATGGTAAATAATAAAATTTTTATATATGATTGATTGATTTAAAGTTTATAAGTAAATTCTGATAGCTTCTAAAATAATTTTAACTTTTTGATTGGTAATTTATTCACCAACCATACTCTTATAGCGTATATTTAATAATTAAAATATATGTAGTGTTCGTTTATATGAATTTATTAATTATTTTATTAACAAACTGTGAATAAAAATATTTTTGAACCTTTTAAAAAATCAAGTTTTTGAAGATATGAATTTTATCCAAGTTATTTAAAATTTGTTCAAATCCGATTTTGCAGTGTACCTTATATGTATTTATTAATTATTTTTATTAACAAATTATGAATAAATATATTTTTGAGCTTATAAAAAAATCAAAATTTTGAAGTTATGGATTTTATCCAAGTTATTTAAAATCTGATTTAAAATCCAATTTTTTCAATTTTTTAGTTAAGTTAGATTATAATTATTTAATATCGATTATAATTGTACAATATATATTATAAAAATCATATTATAATGATTTGGGCTAAAAGTAAGCCCTAAAGACACATTTAATGTGGCATTGATTAGACCCAATATGGTCAAAACGTGGGGCCCACCAGATGGGCCCAAACCCTAGTTATAATATTAATTTCGTAATTAATATTAGGTGTAATAAACAGCTCAGCAGAAATAAGAGTCAGATAAGGATATTACTCCTACCAAGCTTAGCCTCCAAGGCACAGAATTCGATATGGGAACTGACTCCTACAAGGAAGAAGTCTAGAACCTTCCTCAAGGTGGTGACTTGCCCACCAAGTCACCTAATTCTACTACGATTCTAGGGCTTCTCAGCCTATATAAAGGGTCTGACCCTTCATTCTCAGAACTACGTTTTTGGCTTGATTCTCAATACGAGATATGTAGGCACTCTGTGAGGACCGATCAGTCTCGAACACGGAAACAGCCATTAAAGCACGAAGCTCCCGAACCCTAGCATTAAATACAAATTCGTAACCTAGTTTTTGTTCCACAACATTTGGCGCCGTCTGTGGGAAGAAGACATCAACCATGGTAACTACATGAAGAACATCACCAAGCTCTACCGAGGCTTTACCAATTAGCTCTGCTCCGCCTGTCACTGAGCAAGTACCCCCAACAACAGGGGCGATCACTCAAACTCAAGTTTCTCAACCTCCAGGGACGAATCCCCATGCTGAGAGAACATTACCCATGGTCGTCCACCCAGGCCAAGAAACCAGCTCTCTTCAGATGGTGGTTTCTCCTCTGGTTGATCCCAATCGCCCGTTACCACAGGGGGTACAGATCCATACTACGGATCTCCCCATGAATACCAGCCCGATGTAGGTCTGCCTAACTACCCTCCTATTACTCAAGGTCCTGGACCCAGTGGCCATGCCTTGCAGATCCGAGATCGAGAGTATGTTGACTACTCTGGCCCCTGTACTGATGATTCATCGTCTGATGATGATGATCGTGATGAAGCCCCGAGGAGGCGACGTGCTAGTAGAGAACCAAGAAGGAGAAAACAAACTATCCATGATGGACCCCCTTTGACAGCTGCTGAGAGAATCAAGGCTCATGAGGCCGAGATTTTAAGGATAAAAGAAGATATTGCGAGAGAACAAGCTAGGTTGAATCAAACTCAGCCTCCTCCAACCTCAGGACCAATTCCCTTTATAGATCTGGAGAGGTCTTCAAGAAGGCAGAGAAGGGCTGACGCCCCAACTGGAAGAACAACGAGGGTGGAAACCCCCAGGAGCAACCCCAAGGATCTGATGCCCCTTGGGGATCCTGATGATCCCACACCCCCGTTTACTGACGAGGTGATGAATGCCCGCATATCAAAGAAGTTCAAGATGCCGACAATTAAGGCTTATGATGGAACAGGTGATCCCGCGAACCATGTTAGGACGTTCTTAAACGCACTGCTGCTGCAGCCTGCAAGTGACGCCTTAAAGTGTAGGGCGTTTCCCCAAACCCTGTCGGGCAAGGCTCAAAGATGGTATAGCCGTTTGCCTGCTAATTCAATTGGCTCCTTTAAGGAGTTGAGTGCTTCTTTCATTAGTCAATTCATCAGCGGGAGAGTTCATGAAAAAAGTTCCGCATCTCTCATGTACGTGGTGCAAGGAAAGAATGAAAACTTGAGAGACTACCTTAAGAGGTTCACTAAGGAGACGTTGAACATCACTGACTTGGAAAACAAGGTGGCCATGGTAGCCCTGGAACACAGAACCACTGACGAGTTCTTTAAAAGGACATTGGCAAAGCATCCTCCTGAAAACATGGCCGAGCTCCATCAAAGAGCTGACAAGTATATCAAGGCTGAGGATAGCATGAAGAAAGAAGCCACCGGAGGTAATGGTAAGGGTAACAACGAATCCAAGAAGCGAAAGCAAGACCAAGAGTATGATGCTTGGGACAAGTATCCCCGTACTAGCAAAGACTCTGAATCACTACCAAAGAAGAATTTGGGACCAAGGTTTTCTGACTGTGCAAGGTTGAACGCTCCTAGGAGCCAAATCTTGTTAGAAATTGAGAAGGATAAGGACTTTCGATGGCCGAAGCCACTCAGGGGTGACCCCGCAAAGAGAAACAATGATCAATACTGTAGGTTCCACCGAGATGTAGGACATGATACGGATGATTGCAGACAGTTGAAGGATGAGATTGAATTCCTGATCCGTAAAGGAAAACTGAATAAATTCACTAAGGGTGAAGATCGTGGAACCCAAAGAAGGGATTACGACAAGAGAAACAATGATAGAAGGGATAACGATCGTGATCGTAACACACAGCCCCGAGGGCCAGTTATCAACATGATCTGGGGAGGCCCGACAGCGGCAAGCACATCTCGAAACTCTCGAAAGGCGTATGCCAGAGAGGTGATGCATATAGTGGGAGAGGCCCCTAAACGTGCTAGGACTGAAATTGCAATTGGGTTTGATGACTCTGACCTTGAAGGGGTGAAGTTCCCCCATGACGACCCATTGGTCATAACTCTTTTAATAGGAAACTCAGAGGTGAAGAGAGTCTTGATAGACAATGGGGCTTCTGTTGATATTTTGTTTCATGATGCGTTCGTGAAAATGGGGTATACTAACTCTCAGTTGACCCCGACCAACATGCCCATCTACGGGTTTAATGGAGTTGAGTCCAAAGTAGAAGGGATTATCCAGTTGCCCATGATGATCGGGCAAGAACCTAAGGAGGCTACTCAGATGTTAAACTTTCTGGTAATAAAGGCGACCTCAACTTATAACGCAATCTTAGGAAGAACTGGATTTCATGCATTCAAGGCTGTTGCCTCAACTTACCACATGAAGATTAAGTTTCCAACCCGGAATGGGGTCGGAGAACAAAAAGGCGACCAAAAGATGGCAAGAAGTTGTTATGTATCCGCTTTAAGAGCTGATGGAGTCGGGGGGCAGGTACTCCCGATTGAAGACATGGATGTCCGTGGTGATGATGAACACCGAGGGAAGCCAGAAGAGGATTTGGTCCCCATACCTATAGATCTGGGCGACCCTGAGAAAGTTACTTATATAGGAGCTTCGCTGAAGGAACCCTTGAAGGGAAAATTAACGGCATTCTTGCAAGAGAACAGTGATTTGTTTGCTTGGACTGCAGCTGATATACCAGGGATTGATCCCCAACTCATAACTCACAAGCTGAACGTTGATCCTGAACGGAAGACGATAAAGCAGAAGAAAAGGAATTTTGCTCCTGAGAGGCAGGAGGCCATTAAGCAAGAAGTTGACAAGCTCCTAGAGGCTGGGTTTATTGAAGAGATTCAGTTCCTCGAATGGTTAGCTAACCCGGTGATGGTCAAGAAGGCGAATGGAAAGTGGAGGATGTGTATAGATTTCACTGATTTGAATGATGCATGTCCAAAGGATTGTTTTCCCCTCCCAAGGATAGACATGTTGATAGATGCCACTGTTGGGACAATCAGATCGTGGCCCTGCGATTTTTGATACAATAAATTAACGAGTACGAAAACAAAAGTCACCTTGTTAACGGTTGATTCCACGCTCTTCTATTGTATTCCCAAATTCCTTTGAGCGAAGTGTGGCCTTCATCTTCTCAAGTTAACCTCTCTTCTTGCTCATAGGTGGCTACAATATTTTTCTTAACCAACCCTAGCAAGAGGAGAATAAGAATATATATAGGGCTACAATAGGGATCATGGATAATTAGGTTAGGCCTTCTAATTACATCTTGGGCCTAGCCCAATGTAATTAAATATTAATTCAATCCACTAAAGAATTAATATTTGCACTACCTTTCCTAATACCGCAACTTAATTATTTAATTGGGTTCCAATATTATTTGCTTATTAAATTCCCCATGTATAAAATAGCGCATGCCCATTAATTAAATAAATTACTGATAATTTATTTAATTAATATCTTTTATCCTTGATTATCCACTCAACCTTTATTTAATTATGCCAGAATAAATCCACCTGCAGGGTTTCACATAATTAAATCTTTTTGAGCTTTCAAGTGGACATCATTAACCTGAATATTATCAGGACATGGATTCCTTCTATAAATAATATTCACCATGTATATAATTCCATCACCCAAAATATATTGATATAATTCAAAAGAATTATTTCATATATAAATCAAAGCATGTAAATAATATACACATGTCAATTACTATATCGGGATTAAGAACCTAAGCATTAATAATAACATAGAATCTTAGTCCTCCTTCTTAATCAGTATAAGGGAACAATTCTAAATTTGATCCTTTTCAATATACACAAAGTATACTAGTATTATTTATTAGTCAATATAAACTAATCTAAATAATACTACAGCCATACCAGTGGATTGTCCAACACCACCTGTGCTGTGAACCTTATTATATTATATAAACCGTATTTAACAATCTAATATTCTGTATCCCATTTGATACTAGATTGTCCACAATATATAATATTAGACAGCATGTAAACATTTAAATGATTCTCAATAAAACCGGGCCAGAAATAAATGTATATACTTCAAATAAATATTTTCAGTATACACTAACAATCTCCCACTTATACTCAAAATATTCTATGAGTATATCAGTGTTTATTTAATCCACTATTACATTGAAAACTATGTGTCCATCCATCTGACTCCTATCGCTTCCACATGCCTGTCAAAAGCCTTGGCTGGCAAACTCTTCGTGAAAGGATCTGCCCGGTTGTCTTCTGATGATATGTGAGCCACAACTATATCTCCTCGCTTTACGATTCCTCGTATGAGATGATACTTACGTTCAATATGTTTAGTTGCTTTGTGGTCTCGCGGTTCCTTCGAATTTGCCACAGCACCAGTGTTATCACAATACACTGTCAGACTCCTAGGCAAATTAGGCACCATATCCAAGTCCAAAAGGAAATTCCTGAACCATACAGCCTCCTTTGCAGCCTCAGAGGCCGCCACATACTCGGCTTCCATGGTAGAGTCTGCAATGCATTTTTGCTTTACACTCCTCCATATAACGGCTCCACCTCCCAAAGTAAAAACATATCCCGAGGTTGATTTCCTCTTTTCCCTATCTGATTGAAAATCTGAATCAGTATATCCCAAGGAAATAGATCTGAGGCCTTGTAAATTAACATATACTCCTTAGTCCTTCTCAGGTACTTGAGTATAGTTTTTACTGCACTCCAATGTTCCTGACCTAGGTTAGACTGATATCTACTAACCATGCCTACAGCAAAGCAGATGTCAGGCCTCGTACATAACATAGCATACATTAAGCTTCCACATGCAGAAGCATATGGAACTGCCTTCATGCTCTCTATATCCTTAGGTGTCGAAGGACACTGCTTCTTAGATAGAGCAACTCCATGCCTAAAAGGTAGAAAACCTTTCTTGGAGTTTTGCATGTTAAAACGAGCTAATACTTCATCAATGTAAGGCTCTTGAGATAAAGCCAACATCCTTTTCTTGCGATCCCTTATTAATTTGATCCCAAGGATGTATGCCGCTTCACCTAAGTCCTTCATGTCAAATTGTTTGAACAACCATGCCTTTACTGATGACAACATCTTAACATTGTTTCCAATGAGTAAAATGTCATCTACATATAGTACTAGAAAAACCACTGCATTACCCTCACTTCTCTTATACACGCATGATTCGCTTGGACTTTGATCAAATCCATATGACTGGACTGCCTGATCAAAATGAATATTCCAGTCCCTAGAAGCTTGTTTAAGTCCATAAATAGACCTCTTAAGCTTACAAACCAGATGCTCTTGGCCTTCCTTAATAAATCCTTTTGGTTGCTGCATATAGATGGTTTCCTCAAGATTTCCGTTAAGGAAAGCTGTCTTGACATCCATTTGCCAAATCTCATAATCGAGATGAGCTGCTATAGATAAAAGAGTCCAGATCGACTTAAGCATAACAACCGGCGAAAAGGTTTCCTCATAATCGATCCCTTCTTTCTGAGTATACCCTTTTGCAACAAGTCGTGCTTTCCAGGCTTTCACCTTTTTGTCAGATCCTCTTTTCTTCTTGTAGATCCACCTACATCCAACGGGTTTTACACCTTTGGGTGGTTCCACGAGCTCCCAAACTTGATTGGAATACATAGATTCCATCTCATATTCCATTACCTTTTGCCATAGATCTGCATCTTTATCTAGAATTGCCTCTTCGTATGTCCTGGGATCCTCATCATGTTCACGAGAGACCAAGTCCGAAGACTCTCCCAAAAACATGAATCTTTCAGGTTGTCGAACAACCCTCCCACTACAACGAGGCATTGGTGCGGTACTAATGTCAAGTTGTGCATTTTCTTGTGGTTGTTCTACTTGTACTATTGGCACTTGGGGATTATCTGTCCCTCCCAATAATTCTTCTAAAACGATACTACTCATGGGTTTATGATTCATAATATAGTCTTCCTCTAAGAATCTAGCATTGGTGCTAACAATGACATCTTGATCCCTAGGACTATAAAATGAATAACCTTTTGTTCCCATGGGATATCCTACAAACAACCTTACTTCGGTACGAGATTCTAGCTTGGTCGCGTTCTTGTTCAGCACATGTGCTGGACAACCCCAAATCCGAATATGTCTTAGACTTGGTTTGCTACCAGTCCACAATTCTATTGGAGTCTTGGGAACCGACTTAGAAGGTACCAAGTTCAGAAGATAAGCCGCTGTTTCTATAGCATAACCCCAGAACGATTTGGGTAAATCCGAATAACTCATCATCGATCTAACACTCTCTAAAAGAGTCCGATTCCTTCTCTCTGCTACACCATTCTGCCGAGGTGTGCCAGTTGCAGACAATTGGGATGTAATCCCATTTTCTGATAAATATTCCATAAATTCCCTAAGCAAGTATTCGCCACCACGATCTGATCGTAGTGACTTGATACATTTTCCAAGATGTCGTTTCTCCGCACTTGCTTTGTACTCTTTGAATTTTTCAAAGCACTCAGACTTGCGATGCAACAAATAAATGTACCCATATCTAGAATAATCGTCAATAAAAGTGACAAAATATTCATAACCACCTCTTACTTGGATATTCATAGGTCCACATAAATCAGTATGAACCAATTCGAACACTTCTTTGGCTCTATTCCCCTTTGCTTTAAAAGGCCTATTAGTCATCTTACCTTCCAAGCAGGATTCACAAACCGGAAATGGCTCCACTGCCAACGAGCCTAATGGCCCATCTACTACCAGTCTTTGAATCCTCTTCAAGTTAATATGACCTAATCTTAAGTGCCAAAGATATGTTTGGTTCAATTCAGAAGGTTTCTTTCTTTTGTTTAAGCTAGAAAGAATGTTATTAGATTCCTTTTGTTGCAGCATTGGTTGGATAGGATTAATAATATATAAATTGTCTTGCAATGTACCAGAACATATAACTCGTTTATTCATCATAATAGAAACATTACGATCCAAACAAACATTATAACCATCCATGGCAAGTTTAGAAACCGAAATCAAATTCCTTCTAAATGAAGGTACATAAAGACAATTGTTCAAAACCAAAATCCTATCATCGCCAAAAGACAATGTAATTATTCCAACTGCAACTACTGCTACTTTCGTAGCATCTCCCATGAACACATATATCTCGCCATCTCTAAGCATTCTGGTTTGCTGGAACCCCTACATAGAGTTACAAACATGGTCAGTGGCTCCTGTATCTACACACCAAGTGCTCGTAGATATAGCCGCTATATATGTTTCTGTAACTAGAGAAAGAGACATACCAGTATTGTTTGTCTTCTTAGGGAGAGGACAATCCTGTTTCCAGTGACCTGACTACTTGCACCTGAAGCACTTGCCCTTAGGCTTTTTCAAACCACCTTGAACTCCCACTGCATTAGCAACCTTTCCAGCTTTCTGTGTCTGAACCTTTTTCTTCTTCTTGCCTTTCGGCTTAGAGGAAGAAGCTTTCTCATCCACATTTACTTGAACATTCTGCTTAAAGAGTCCTTCAGCTGCCTGAAGTTCTGTCAGAAGTTTCGCGAGACTATACATCATTTTGTTCATGGTGTAATTCAAGCGGAACTGCTCAAAACTTTTGGACAGACTCATAAGGATGATATCGATCTGGGTTTCCCCATCAATATCAGCACCAAGGATCTCAATCTTATTCAGATGAGACATCATCCCGAGAACATGATCCCTTACAGGTGTTCCTTCAGCCATCTGAGTGTTCATTAAAGCCTTCATTGCAACTTGCCTAGCAGCCCTATTCTGTGCTCCAAAAAGTTCCTTGAGATTAAATAGCATATCTGAAGCTGTGGGCATAGCCTGATGCTGATGCTGCAAAACACCCGACATTGCTGCCAGAATGTAACATCACGACATCTCATCAGCCTTAATCCACCACTTATAATACTCCTTCTCACTTTCAGGAGCATCTTCAGCAGGCTGATCTGGCTTGGGTTCATAAGTACAAAATTTTTACTCTTCAGCAGTTAGCACTATGTCCAAATTACGTTTCCATTCAATATAGTTTGGTCCAGTAAGTTTGTTATCCTTAAGTATGGTGAATAGTGGATTAAATCCCATAATGATCTAATCCTGAGAATCATACATGTAACACATAATCAGAGAGTTGCACAAATTTTAAAGCCTATTGGTTTCCTCTAACAATTAATTAAAATTAATGCACTAATATTCCAACACCATAAGTATCTGGTACGCCACGATGGGTGACATATATACCACTTAAATTCGTTTAAATATTACTTCGGTCCTATTACTAAATAATACGCCACGTTAGGGTGGACTATATATAATTTTTCATAGCTAAGTGTATACCATTATTAAATCTTAAATTAATAAGACTGGATGCCACCATTAAATATTTCAAATCAATAATCGATAATAGGATAATTCCCAGATCGGGGGGAGCATTGTCAAGAAGCGTCACTTAAGTCCCCTTTCTAGACAGAATCATCCTTTCTCTCAATATCGAAAATCTATATTCAATCATTGGTACCCTTCTGATTAATCGAATTCTATGAAACTTGGTATGCCACGATGGGTGGCATGTATACCTTTCAATATTCATAATCAATTTAGGAAGTTTGTCCTAGTAATATCCATAACACTACCTGACACCATAAATCATATGCCACGTTAGGGTGGACTATATATAATTTATATTCGTCTTAGTGTTAAATTTACATACAAACAATAATGGAGACCGTGAGATTTAATTCCTAATTAATTCCCTCACCCACTTAGAATTTTTTATTAAAAATTGAGGAATTTTAAAATTAAATGGGACCTATGTCGTTACAATTATGTCTAGCATGCATTCAAAATACACACATAATATAACAACATATAACATTTAATTAAAGCAATAAATAAAATATCTATGTTCATGTCGTCCTAATTATGTTAAACATGCAATTAAAAATTACACACATAATTAACAACACACATAATAATTATTTAAAACAATAATTAAAAATTAAATAGCGGAATTAAAATAATTAAATCCACTATTATGGCCCCAATAATCAATTTCATGCAACCTCAAAACAAGCTACATAGTTGACCACGCGTGCATCTGCTGGAAAAAAAAATCTGTCTTCCAGCGCCAGTGACGCATGTTCAGCCTGCGGTACTGCTTTCCAGAGTCAGTTGCGCAGGCGTTTCTTGCGTTACCCTCCAGTACAGGCTGTTGCGCAGCCACAACCTGCGTTACTGTCTGCTACTACTTCTTCAGCCGCGAGTTGGTTTCGCCAGTTGCTTTTTGTTTGTCAGCCACCATTAGCAATCTTCAACAGCCTGCGCAGCGGACAATTTTGGTCTCCTTGTTATAAAACGAACTCAGCAGCTACGCAGCGGATAATAATTTTTCTCCGGTTTTGATTTTCAACCGAACAAAATTGTTACAAAAGATACCCGGATTTTTACAAAATCCATCAAACAATTACATAAAAAATAGATCTAATATAAAACTTAATTTGTAAAATCTATTCTAACACGATCAACCCTCGTGATTTACAACCACGATAGACCACGTGGAAACCAAACAAAATAACCACGATTAAATCACGTGGGATCCAAACACATAGTTATAAAAACATGGCCATAATAGTGGATAACAACCTGCAAATCAAAATATACAAGCCTACCACTATACACATGCATATATAATTACGACATGGACATCATATAAAAAATCGCAGAACCATAGAACCTGGATCATGATGCCAATTGTTGGGACAATCAGATCTGCGATTTTTGATACAATAAATTAACGAGTACGAAAACAAAAGTCACCTTGTTAACGGTTGATTCCACGCTTTTCTATTATATTCCCAAATTCCTTTGAGCGAAGTGTGGCCTCTTCTTGCTCCTAGGTGGCTACAATATTTTTCTTAACCAACCCTAGCAAGAGGAGAATAAGAATATATATAGGGCTACAATAGGGATCATGGATAATTAGGTTAGGCCTTCTAATTACATCTTGGGCCTAGCCCAATGTAATTAAATATTAATTCAATCCACTAAAGAATTAATATTTGCACTACCTTTCCTAATACCGCAACTTAATTATTTAATTGGGTTCCAATATTATTTGCTTATTAAATTCCCCATGTTTAAAATAGCGCATGCCCATTAATTAAATAAAATACTGATAATTTATTTCATTAATATCTTTTATCCTTGATTATCCACTCAACCTTTATTTAAATATGCCGGAATAAATCCACCTGCAGGGTTTCACATAATTAAATCTTTTTGAGCTTTCAAGGGGACATCATTAACCCGAATATTATCAGGACATGGATTCCTTCTATAAATAATATTCACCATGTATATAATTCCATCACCCAAAATATATTGATATAATTCAAAAGAATTATTTCATATATAAATCAAAGCATGTAAATAATATACACATGTCAATTACTATATCGGGATTAAGAACCTAAGCATTAATAATAACATAGAATCTTAGTTCTCCTTCTTAATCAGTATAAGGGAACAATTCTAAATTTGATCCTGTTTAATATACACAAAGTATACTAGTATTATTTATTAGTCAATATAAACTAATCTAAATAATACTACAGCCATACCAGTGGATTGTCCAACACCACCTGTGCTGTGAACCTTATTATATTATATAAACCGTATTTAACAATCTAATATTCTGTATCCCATTTGATACTAGATTGTCCACAATATATAATATTAGACATCATGTAAACATTTAAATGATTCTCAATAAAACCGGGCCAGAAATAAATGTATATACTTCAAATAAATATTTTCAGTATACACTAACAGCCACAGCTGGACATGAGATGTTGAGCTTCATGGATGGGTTCAGTGGCTACAATCAGATTAAGATGCACAAGGATGACATCCCAAAGGTATCTTTCATAACTGACTTTGGTGTTTTCTGCTATCTGATTGGAAAAACCATGGAGGTCTATGTGGACGACATGTTGGTCAAGAGCCTATCCAAGGCAGATCATATCAAGCACCTCAGAGTGGCATTTGAAGTGCTGAGGCACCACAAGATGATGCTAAATCCAGCCAAGTGTGCTTTTGGCGTTGGATCAGGAAAATTTTTATGATTAATGGTTTCGAAGAGAAGCATAGAGGCCAACCCTGATAAGATCAAAGAGATCTTAGACATGGAACCACCCCGCTGCATACGGGATGTACAGAAGCTAACTGACCGAGTTGTGGCCCTAGGGAGATTCATCTCCAAGTCTGGTGACAAGTGTTTGCTTTTCTTTCAGGCCTTAAAGAAAGTGAAAAATTTTGAGTGGACTACAGAGAGCGAAGAGGCCTTTGAGCAGCTAAAAAAGTACATGGCTGAAGCTCCGTTGTTAGCCAAACCAAGTCCTGGGGAGATTCTTTACTATACCTGGCAGTATCTGAACAAGCATTGAGTGATGTTCTTGTTCGAGAAGAGAAAAAGATTCAGAAACCTATCTATTATGTGAGCAAGGTTTTGCATGGGGCTGAGTTGAATTACTCGACCATAGAGAAGTTTGCATTGGCATTAATAACGGCCTCGAGGAAGCTACAATCGTACTTCCAGGTGCACAAAATTGAAGTCCTGATGGACCAGCAGCTGAGGAACATATTGCATAGTCCAAAGGCCAGTGGAAGGCTAATCAAATGGGCCATAGAGCTTGGAGAATTTGACATCAAGTATAAGCCTCGGACGGCCATCAAGGCTCAGGCATTGGCTGACTTCGTGGTTGAATGTACCATTAACAACTAAGAAGTCGTGGGGCAGGAGATAGTAACCACCCCTGAAAGTGGAGATAAAGATGAAGAACTTAAGGAATATTGGGTGCTCTATTTTGATGGAGCATCAAAACCAAAATCTAGCGGTGCAGGTTTAGTTTTGCAAAGCCCCGATGGGTTCATAGTTGAGTACGCTTTGAAGTTGGATTTTCCTACTACCAACAATGAAGCTGAGTATGAGGCATTGATAGCCGGATTGGGCTTGACTAGAATCATGAGGGTCAAGAACCTCAAAGTGTGTGGAGATTCAAGACTGGTAGTCTCGCAAGTGAATGGCGAATTTGAGGCCAAGGATGAAACTATGGAAAAATTCCTAAGAGTCGTGAAAGCTGTTATGACTCAGTTTGAGGAGTGCTATGTTGAAAACATTCCGAGAGAAGAGAACGTTAAGGCCGATGCCCTGTCTAAATTTGCTTCTTCTGAAATCTAGAACTATGCAGGGAGTGTTTACTTCCAGGTCTTGAAGGCCCCGTCCATCAACTCTAAGTTGGTGGCACTGATTGATGTAGGAGGTTGCTGGATTGATCCTATCAAAGCTCACCTCGAAACTGGATGACTCCCTGACAATGCCCTGGAGGCACGAAAGCTGTCAGTAAGAGCATTGAGATATGCCTTGATCGAAGGCATCTTGTACAAGAGATCGTTTGTAATCCCATACTTGAAGTGTTTAAGGCCCCAAGAGGCAAAAGAAGCATTGGAAGAAGTTCATGAAGGGATCTGTGGGCAACACTTGGGGGGCAGAGCCCTAGCTCACAAGATCACACGACTAGGATTCTATTGACCAGTGATGTTGGCTGATGCACAGAATTATGTTAAGAAGTGTGACAGATGCCAAAAGCACGCTACAATTGTAAGGCAGCCGCCTGAGATGTTAACTTCGATTAACTCTCCTATTCCGTTTGCAATGTGGGGGATGGACATACTTGGTCCTTTCCCTATGGCTTCAGCACAAAGAAAGTTTCTGATAGTGGCCATCGACTACTTCACCAAATGGATTGAGGCTAAACCTTTAGCCAAGATAACCACCAAACAAGTTGCCCAGTTCTTTTGGGAGAACATTATTTGCAGGTACGGAATTTCCCGAATCCTTGTGATAGATAACGGGACACAGTTCAACAATGAAGAGTTTAAGAAGTACTGCGAGGAAAATGCTATTGAGCTTCGTTTTACTTCAGTAGCACATCCACAAGCTAATGGACAGGCAGAGGTAGCTAATCGAATTATCCTTGATGGACTGAAAAAGAGAGTTGAACGCTCAAGAAACACTTGGGAGGATGAGTTACTGCCTATACTCTAGGCATACCGCACCACTTGTAAGGTGACAACAGGAGCAACCCCTTTTTTGTTAGCTTACGGAGCCGAGGCAGTTGTGCCCGTGGAGATCATGCATGCATCACCTCGAGTTGAGGCATACGAACAAGAGACTAATGAAGAAGGCATGAGGCTCGTACTTGATCTAATTGATGAAATCAGGGACAAGGCAAACACCAGGAATGTGGAGCATCAGAAGAAGGCATCCTTTTACTACAACCATAGGGTTAAGGAGAGGTTCTTCCAGCAAGGTGACTTGGTTCTGAGAAAGATAGAGGCCTCTGGAGTTGGCCAAAAGGGAAAGCTAGCTCCTAACTGGGAAGGGTCGTACCGAGTCAGGAAGACACTAGGACGAGGATCCTACAAGTTGGAGACATTGGATGGGAACGAAGTGCCACGTACTTGGCATGCTTTGAACCGGAAGATTTATTATGTTTGAGCTATCCTTGTACGGACTTAACTCATTATCTATTTATTAGGAGAAGTAGAAATAAGGTTCGATGAAACCATTCCAGGGTCTAGTACCCCGAGTAGGACCATAGTAGCTATGTAAGGGTTGAACCTACTTTCAAGTTATCAATGCAAATCTATTTTCCATTCTATGATTCTATGTTTTATTTATGAACCGAGCACCTGTTGAGTGTAAGTCTAGAAAGATCAAGTACTGAAAACAAATGAGCATATGAATAAAGGAAACAAATGCATAAATAAAACGCCCCGAAGGGCCACGGTTTGAGTTAAGTTACAACAAGCAAATAAGAGTTAAGTCCCGAAGGACATTGATTGAAAGCTAAGGAAATAAAGCCATAGGCGGCTAAACGGGGCCATGCAAGGCCATGAGGTGATCCCAACCTACTCAGTCGGGGATTCTTCCTCGCCCGACTCCTCTTCATCTGAATCCTCCTCCTCATCTGAATCTTCCTCCTCAGCACCGCCTTGTTCAGCAACCACCATTGGCTGAGCGGTAGTCTCCACAGCTACAGTTTCTTCCTCTCCGGAAGATGAGGTTGAATTGCCTTCATTTCGGATCATCCTCTTACCAGGGATCGGTTGTCGAACTACTCCAACTTTCCTGGCAGGCGGGGGCTTCTTTCCCCGGGATCCCGAAGAGTTTGAGTCTTGACTAGCAGATGGGGGATGCCTCTTGGATCCCGAACCAGAAGATCTATGGCTGCCTCTAGAACGAGAACCTGATGCTTGAGGAAAAATCTTGGTTCCCGAGCCAGAAGCAAGGTTTGCACGATTCTCGCCGCCAATAGCCCAGTTAGGGCAAGGAAAGTCAGAAGGGATGACAACTGAGGGATGTTTGTTACTCACAACATTAATTGCCTTGTCCCAACCAACAGACATGTTAAAGGGGCGCACCTCATCGTCATGATCATCCATGAATTTCAGAAAATCTTCAGACCTATGATAGGCCTCAATCACCTTGTGAGCATCTTCCATCTTCTTTCTGGCCAAAGAAGCAAGTTTCTTTCGGGAGCATAAAGCATTTGATTCGGCACGGGTAACTTGAGAATGCAGATCGTCAATTTCTTCCTTGAACCTTGTTGAATCAGTCTTCAAGGATACATTCTCATCCCTAAAGGCTCGGCCTTGGGTGGAGACAGTCTGAAATTAGGCATTGCCTACAATAGGGAAGTTGATAAGGCATAAGGAGTTTATAAAGTCAAGATCAACAAACAACACCGAACCTACCAAAAGGAGTGTCATACATGATATAAGGCTTGAGCACCCATAAGCTGAGATTCATCCATCTTGTCGCCTGCATGTAAAGTCACTCTATCGGGAGGAGTAATTGAAAGCTTGGACCAGTCTAGAGCTAGGTGAGGGCTCCCAAAGACTGAATCTTGTTCACAGATACCCCAAGACGGTATAAAAGGGGTCCTAATACCCCCGTCGGCGTTTCGGGATCTTTTCCCGCCTTGGGAGTAGCCTTCCAAGAAGTGAGGAACGCGAGGCTTAGTGGGATTCAGTAGTTTCATAGCCTTTTTCTTCATTCTTTTAGTTACAGTCGGTTGGTTCTGAGGATGACTGTCAATCTCCTCGGCAGCTGAAATGCAATATGAAAAACATCGAAATTAGAACAAATAGAGTTCATGATATGGCTAAGTAAGAAAGTTGCCCTCAACAGAAAGAAAGCTAAGGCCAGTCTCAACGAGATTCTTTTCATTCTAGAAAAGTCTTATAATGGGTACGGCCATCATCAACAAGGAGCCTATCTCGATCTAGTAGCTCTTCAACAATAAGTTCACACACGAAATGTGAACTATCCTCCACAAATCCAAATCTCTTCACAAAGAAGTCACCCCAATCACCACCTTCCCACTCAAGGATTACAAACTCCCTTTCCCAGAAATGCTGAGAATCTGGAAATGAAAAGGGATTCACCATGTGCGAACTATCTTCCACAAATCCAAATCTCTGCACAAAGAAGTCACCCCAATCACCACCTTCCCACTCAAGGATTACAAACTCCCTTTCCCCGAAATGCTGAGAATCTGGAAAGGAAAAGGGATTCACCATGTGCGGAAGTTTGGCTCGGTTTTGAAGGTTGACCCATCCTTTCTTGCAGTCAGTAGAGTTTCTGGCCCCGAAGATTCTCCGAAACATTGTAGTAGACAATGGAATTCTTAGCTGACGGCATCTTATTATGAAATTAATGATGAACCTCCAGACATTGGGATACAATTGACAAGGGTGGATTTGAAACTCCGCCAGCAATCTGATGATAAAAGGATCAACCGAGAATCTGAACCCAGCTTCTAGGGCACCCCAGGGGACAAAAATCCTCTCAGGATGCCAGTTGTAGGTTCTGTCTGTTGGACTTTGAAGACGAACCTTGATAGCATCTGGAAAGTGATATGTTCTCTGATCTCTTCAACATCTCTCTCCTTTAACTTGCATGGACTATTAAACGAGTCTAAGCTTGCACTATTGGGGAATACCTCCCTCATGATGTTTAGTAGATCTAGCAGTGATTCAAATTTTTGCTCAACATATGAAGGGGGTTTTATTTTTCCTTACCTTTGGCTATCCTCATCTTGCTCCTCTTGGCAAATTCTTCCATCATGGAGACTGGAGGAGCAGCTGGGTGGTTGTCTTCTGACATCTTGATCTTGAAACTGGAACTTGATCTTGAAACTTGAACTTGATCTTGAAACTGGGAACTTGATCTTGAAACTTGATCCCCGATTGGGACTAAAAATCTACAGAGCTTAAGAACTCAAAGACTTTGAAATGAAGAAGTGAATGAAATGAAGGCTACCACTCTTCTTTTATAGAAGAAGCATGACCTGCTATGTTAGGTTGAAGATCAGCCTGAATCGCGTTTACAGGTCATCTATCGTTTGAAGATGAAATGAGGATAGAAATTGCTCATTTTATACGGAAAGGATCATTATAATTCATACGAGCTAGAGGAGAAACAACAGATAAAATTGCTAAAGCTGCAAAACAAATGACCTCTGAAAGGCTAATTATGCTTAAGGAGTTAACTAAGGAGATCAGCCGAAAGTACAAGATTAGCAAGGCTAATTGTAAATTAAGGAGTGATTTTGCTAAAAGTCACGAATGACCAAAATAATAATTTGGGATCAAGATCAAGATTCTTGATCCTCAAGATCACAGACGATTTTAGATCCTAGATCCATGACAACAATTTGAGATCGAGATCAAGATTCTTGATCTTCAAGACCACAGATGATTCTAGATCCTAGATCTCTTTTAAAACCACGGAGGGGTTTAGGTCCGGGCATTTTAGCCAACCACGAAGTGGCCGACCACGACACCCGGAGGGCCGCAGCCGACCACGGAGTGGCCGACCACGAAGCAGCCGACCACCGTACCCGAAGAAGCAGCAGCCGACCACGAGGTGGCCGACCACCACGCCCCGGAGACGCCAATCGACCACCAGTAGGCCGACCACGGTGAAACGAGGCCCTTCGGCCGATCACGGTGCAGCCGACCATGAGCTACCCGTTGATCCGGCGGATCACGGGTAGATTGTGGTCCCAGAACTCGGATTTTTCAGCAAATCTTGGATGATTTTCAGCACTGAAACGAGGTCAACATTTAGCACCGTTTAGTGTCGTTTAGTGCTGTTTAGCACCGTTTTATGCCGTTTAACGTCATTTAACATCGTTTAAACGTCATTTAAGGCTATGTAACACCGTTTAGTGTCGTTTAGCACCATTTTATGCCGTTTAACGTCGTTTAACATCGTTTAAGGCTATGTAACACCGTTTAGTGTCGTTTAGTACCGTTTAGCACCGTTTTATGCCGTTTAACGTCGTTTAACATCGTTTAAACGTCGTTTATGGCTATGTAACACCGTTTAGTGTTGTTTAATGCCATTTAGCACCGTTTTATGCCGTTTAACGTCGTTTAACATCGTTTAAACGTCGTTTAAGGCTATGTAACACCGTTTAGTGTCGTTTAGTGCCGTTTAGCACCGTTTTATGTTGTTTAACGTCGTTTAACACTGTTTAAACATCGTTAAGGCTGATTGGTGCCGATTAGCATTGAATTAACATTTTCGTAAATGCGTCGATTGCTCCACGCTTTACATCAAGACAATGCTCGTGAAAGACTAGTGTATGAAGATGAACCCTGACCCGAGTCTTGGAAAGGACTGTTAAAACTTCAAGGAAAACCTGATCAGTTTTCCTAGAAGTTGGGGGGCAAATGATATGGGCTAAAAGTAAGCCCTAAAGACACACTTAATGTGGCATTGATTAGACCCAATATGGTCAAAACGTGGGGCCCACCAGATGGGCCCAAACCCTAGTTATAATATTAATTTCGTAATTAATATTAGGGGTAATAAACAGCTCAGTAATAAGAGTCGGATAAGGATATTACTCCTACCAAGCTTAGCCTCCAAGGCACAGAATTCGATATGGGAACTGACTCCTACAAGGAAGGAGTCTAGAACCTTCCTTAAGGCGATGACTTGCCCACCAAGTCACCTAATTCTACTACGATTCTAGGGCATCTCAGCCTATATAAAGGGTCTGACCCCTCATTCTCAGAACTACGTTTTTGGCTTGATTCTCAATACGAGATATGTAGGCACTCTGTGAGGACCGATTAGTCTCGAACACGGAAACAGCCATTAAAGCACGAAGCTCCCGAACCCTAGCATTAAATATAAATTTGTAACATAGTTTTTGTTCCACAACAGATAATATGATTGTGATTGACTTTATATTAAAAGAGTGGTTAATAAATGAATGATTAATTATAAAATTTAATTTAAAATATATAATAGTATATCGTGATTGATTTCAAATTAAAATTTTGATTTTCTTGTAAATATTTTTTGATTTAAAAAATATGTATTTATGGATATGTTTAATAAAATCAATATTGTATTTAAATTTGTTTATATGAATTTATTAATTATTTTATTAACAAATTGTGAATAAATATATTTTTGAACCTTTCAAAAAATCTTGGAGATATGGATTTTATCCAAGTTATTTAAAATTTGTTCAAATCCGATTTTGTAGTGTTGGCTTATATGCATTTATTAATTAATTTTAATAAAAAATTACGAATAAAAATATTTTTGAGCTTATAAAAAAATTTAAAATTTTGAAGGTATGGATTTTATCCAAGTTATTTAAAATCTGATTTCAAATCTAATTTTTCAGATTTTTAGTTAAGCTAGATTATAATTATTTAATATCGATTATAATTGTACAATATATATTATAAAAATCAATTTATAATGTATGATAATATGATTGTGATTGGCTTTATATTAAAAGAGCGGTTGATTAATGAATGATTAATTATGAAATTTCATTTAAAATATATAGTAGTATATGGTGATTGATTTCAAATTAAAATTGTGATTTTCTAGTAAATATTTTTTGATTTAAAAAATAGGTATTTAGAGATATGTTTAATAAAGTCATTATTGTATTTAAATTAGAAGTGTTAACTAATCATGGTTAAAGAGGTAGGGTGAGATTGTAAATAAGGAAAGGTCTAAATTTTAGAAATTAGTTCTGATTAGTCCTAAAATAATTACTCGATTCTTATTGGTTAAATAGACTCAGGTATTATAATAAAGGATTTGAGTCCTTTAACATTTTCCTTTTATAAAATAAGTCAATTTTCTCCCCAAACATCGTCATGTTATAATTCCACGATGAAACTGTGTGTTTTCAAACACATACCAACTAGACAACAACAAAACCAAGCAACCGAGGAACAATTGTCTACCCTAAATGTTAACAGTATACAAGTTAATCAAGCACTATCGTTCTCTATAAAACATCAAATTGTACACAAGGCTAAATGTAGTAATGTGAGCTGCCAAGTCATGAGGTGTGAGGTGTGAAGTCTAGTGTAGTCCAGCTGTCAAGATTTTGTTATGAGAAGTTGGTTAGAAATATAGAGTTAACATTCTGTATATATAGATTGAAGTAGTACTCAGCAAGTTAGTTGTCTATATAAGAACTTAGAAGACATCTCTGTAAACTTGATTGTCATTCAATACATCTTCTTCTTCTTCATTTCATAGCTATGTTCTACATTTATAAACTTTGTCACTAAAACCAATTAGACCAACTTAATTAGCCATCGGGCTTGATCGATAAAACCTTGGGTGGCTCGTCATCTCAATTCTCAGCTGATACTCTTTCTGTTTTTTTTTTCTTAATTTGTTGTTTAATTTCTTTTGCACATAATTTTAAGTACATTGAGTGCATGGTTAAAATTAATATTTTTAATATTTTTTTTCATAAATTCAAATTTTATTTATAAATTTTATTCATAAAAGAATTTACAAATTATTATATTACATGTGATCAGAATATTTAGAAGAAAAATCAAACATGAGGAAGTATATAAAAATAAGAATTAATTGACTTTTTTTTATTGATTTTATTTTAATTAATAATGAATCCTTATATACACAAAAATCTAGCTCAACTAAAATTGGCCAAACTCATAAAAAGATACTCCTATTTGTAGTTTGCTCATAACCGGAAGAAAAGACCCTTATATGAATTAATGCATAGAAAAGCTCTAAGACAACCTTCTCTAGTACACTGTTTTCTAAGGCCTAGCCTAGGGATGGCAAAAAAAACCGATTCGACGGATATCCGATCCAATTCGACCCGATTGGATCTTACCGAACCCGATTTTTTGGATTTGGATTTGGATTTGGATTTGATTTTTAAACCCGAAAGAGTTTGGATTTGGATTTGGATATTAGCTATATCCAACCCGATCCAAACCCGAAACCCGAAAACCCGTTCCAAACCCGATCCAAACCCGAAACCCGAAAAAAACCCGATATATATACATATATAAATTATAATATATGTTATAATTTATTCCTTAAAAATAAATACCCATTACTTAGTTATACTAGGTAATTTTGTTCAGGCAATTTTGATACACATGCTGTGCTACTATGAAATTTCTTAGTTCAGGCAATTTTGATACACATGCTGCGCTACTGCTAGTCTTCTAGTCTACACTCTGTCTCTGAATATTTATGTGGATATTTATTTGCAATTGTATTTTAATTTTTATATATTTAGATATTAATAGTGGTGTAACTTGGATTTATTTATTTTCATGTCTCTGAAATCTAGATATTTGTTTGCTATTGTAATTTTAATTTTTATGAAATTTAACTTAAAAAAAATTACTACTTTTTTACAAAGAATTAAAAATTTCGGGTTTGGATAAAAACCGAACCCGATCCAAACCCGGTGGATCGGGTTTGGATTTTGAATTTCCAAATCCATTTGGATTTGGATCGGGTTTGGATTTGGATTAAGGATTCGGGTTTGGATTTGGATATCACAGATATCCAACCCGATCCAACCCGTTGCCATCCCTAGCCTAGCCTTAATAAATGTTCGTTTCTGTAATTTCGATAAATGTTCATTAGTTGTACAAAGGACTACTGTGGATTAAAATGTTTAACGGTACAGACAAATTTTTAATTGACATTTTTTATTCTAAACCCCTTCGTGACAGGAAATTTCTTAATTTAAGTTGCATTATTCTTTGACAATGGTTGTACTTCAGTTAGCTAATTAAGCTAGACCGCATGCATTATGCATATATAATCGAAGTTAACTTAATGAGTAATGCTACAGACCCCAAATTGGGTACCAAATTTTGACACCAAATGATGTGGCATTAATTAAATGGCATTTTAGAATATTTTAATTGGATGGCCCTGGCGGGCCCATTACAATTATAACCAATAATTACTTGCCATGTCATTTGGGAAAGGAATTTGGGGTACCAATTTGGGGTACCTAGCATTTTCCATAATATAAATACAGCATTCGTGATGAACTATAAATTAATAAGATGCACAATCTTCTCAATTGAGTACGTACAATAATAGTTTGCATGTTCATGATCGATTTGATTTATCAAATTTGTACGTACATAGTAAAGGTTGCAAACAGCATAACATAATGTATGATGTATCAACAATCTTTGTACATGGTTCAACGTATGTAATCGATTCAAATCATATTCTGGAGTGGAGTGTACCGTACTGCAACGTAGCATGAAGAAATTAAGTAATGACGACTGACAAAGCTGGCTGGCAAGGTGGAGTACATCCATGATCGATCAGCTATGTCGTCCACCTTGATATGCGTGTTGCTTCATCACTACCTTAAATGTACTTTCATCATCTATTCAGATCGTTGACATCTTTTCCTCAATTAAACTCCACCAGTCCACCTAACTCTGACTGATCTCCAAGACTGCAGTCCACTAGCTAGTGTAAATTCAAATGCTATTCTCGAGCAAAAATATTTATTGCATTCCTTTAATTCCCTCAACTGTCCTCTCCCTTTTATTCATATATAAAGACTGAACCTTCTGCAAACTACTCCAAACATTCACAACAGTGGAGTACTAAAAGTAATACTCCTAGTATATTTAGTGTGTGTGTGTGTGTGAAAAAATTGTGAGAGAAATGGCAAAGTTGTACGTTGTGTTTGTACTTTCACTAGTACTTGTGCATGCAATGGCACGTAACATTCCTACTGAAAAACACCAAGAAACTGAGACAGTTGTCGTGGCCACTAAGACTACTGGTGGCAAAAATGTCAAGGACAAAAAGTGTGTTGTTGGATTTGCCGGTGTTGGCGGTGCTGTTGGTGGTGTTGCAGGTGTTGTCCCACTTGGCGGTGTTGGTGGTGTTGGCGGGCTAGGTGGAGTTGGTGGTGCTAGTGGACTTGGTGGCCTTGGTGGACTTGGAGGTGCTGGTGGTGCAGGTGGGCTTGGTGGGCTAGGTGGTCTTGGTGGCCTTGGAGGCGGTGCTGGTGGACTAGGTGGGCTCGGTGGTGGCGCAGGTGGACTAGGTGGTGTTGGTGGTGGTGCCGGTGCCGGAGGTGCTGGTGGTGTTGGTGGTGGTGTTTTGCCTTAAAATAATCAAGAACAAATTAAAATGCGAAATTCACTAGTATTGCATGCATTATTTTTCGTATATTAGTACGGAGGAGCTGGTGGATCTGTTCTAGGGTTTTAATTTCCATTTGGTTTTAAGAAGTTTTATTGTCATTATATAGCCATGTTTTGTTTTCCTTGATCGATCTATTTTATGGTTTCGTGTGCATGCTGCTGAGTTAATAAATATTCTTCATTTTTATGCAGGGACTGTGTTACTGTCATTATAATTTGTAGGCTAATTATGTTGTTACGAATAATAATAATGATGATGAGGGGCTCTGCATTCACACCAAAAGCACCAATTAAAATAAGACACTTGACATTGAGAACAAATTTGGGATCCAATTTGGGATCTCTAACACTACTCAAATCAAAATGAAAATATGAGATTACGTAATTTGCCCCTGGAAAAACGTAAGAAAACATGTTTATTGCGTAAATAAAAGCACTTATTTTAGGAGATTACTGAATACTTAGGACGATGACGCGTTATTGTGTCATGGTTACGTAATTGTTACTGCATTTTTTATGTTATCAAAATCAATTGCTTTTTTTTGGATGGAAGTGATCATATTATAATTGTTTTTCTCTTTAATAGTTTAATTTATACTCCCTCTGTCTCAAAAAACTCTTCCCATTTAAAAAAACACGTTTGCCAATGCATACTTTTGATCGTTAATATGTTCAATTTCGTATTAGTATTAAATATAAAAACTTCACTGTATTAAAATACTCATAAATACGAATCCAACAAGATCACTCATGACTATATTTGGTTTTATAGATTATGCGTAAATTAGTAATTTATCTCATGTCATGAACAGTCCCGACATTGCAAAGGGGAAGATTATTATGAGACGGAGGGAGTATATCTTACAAAATGGATGGATATTTTAAAAAATTGCATGAACTAAAACAAACCTAAATGGTAGGGGTGTGCAAGGGTCGGTTCGGTTCGGTTTTTACCGAAAACCGTTACCAAACCGTATATGTCGGTTCGGTTCGGTTTTTACCTATTAACCGTAACCGAACCGTCTAGAACGGTTTTTTTTCGGTTCGGTTAACCGTCGATCGGTTTCGGTTTTTTTCGGTTTTTATCTAATTATAAATAATTTAAAATATATAATAAAATTACTTTTATTAGTTTATATTTAAAGTGAGAGATGATGTCCAATTTTACTTGTGTATGGAAGGGGTGGATGCATGGCTGGTGACCCTCAACCAGATTATTGAAGGAGTAAAAATAAGTGGACAGGACTACACATACCCCATTTTACAGAAAGCTTTTGTTATTAAGATGCACCTTCTTCACTAGTTTAAGATCAAGGAACATATTTAGCAAAAAAAAAAAAGATCAAGGAACATTCTTTGAACTTTCTAAGATGAGCTAAACTGCCATAACACATGGGTCACCAGCCAAATGCATCCAGCCATCCACCCCATCCATATATATTAAAATAAATATATATATATATATTAAATATATTTTCGGTTCGGTTTTTCGGTTCGGTTATTGAGATAAAACCGTAACCGTTACCAAACCGTTCCGTCGGTTCGGTTCGGTTACGGTTTTTTTCGGTTTTTGTCGGTTTCGGTTTTTTTCGATACGATTTTTCGGTCCGGTTTCGGTTTTCCGATTTTTTTTGCTCACCCCTACTAAATGGTTTGACATCAAAAAATGGTTTGTGAAATCGCATTAGTAATCAATAAAAAGTTTATTCTAAAAAATTAGATAACTCTCATTGATTAGTGGTGCAGACTTCCAGAGCAATATTTTTATTTCCATAGCAAGTTTTTTTGAAAAGACCAAATTGTCTTTGTTTTTGTGAATGCAGGGGCTAGACTTGGTTTAAAATAAGTGCAATTTTGTCATTTCACAGAAATTTGCTCTGGAAATAAAAATTTTGCTCTGGATTTAACATGGATTTAACATTTCCCCACATTATCAGGTTGTCATTCCGAGAGTTCATCAGAGAACCCATTCATCAGTCCATTCGTAGCATTCCTTGCTTCACCTTCCATAATTACTTTCCAATCATTTCTTTATCAATCACATCCGTCTTATTGTCTGATTCTTATTAAAGAACAGGCTATTAATCTTCTTTAAGACTGCTTTGGGGAAAAAATATACATACTCCAGAATCAACCCTGCTCATAGAGTTCAAGGAGGCAGCTTGCCTTAGACTTAAATTGTACTATAGAAGAAGGGATAATTTCCACCAAATACTTTTAAAAAACAATCCAATCTTATGTAATTATGTTCCACTTTTTTAAAGAGATGTCCTAACATTAAAAAAATTGAATACATACTCTTACGAAAATAATTACAGAAAAACTCACTCCTTCCATTTCATTTTTGTTATTCATTGACTAAATTCATCTTTTATTCAATCATATAAAATAAATTCATAGTTCAAATAACAATATTAATTTTCATAAAAGTTAACATGATTAACGCAAAATTATATCAACTAAATATGGATAATAATTTTGAGACAAATTAAATAAAAAATAATGAACAATAAAAATGGAACAGAGGTAGTATATAAATCCGTAAGAGGGCCTGTAAGCCTATACAAACCGGTCATATTTCTAAACTTTAGGGGGAAGAGAAAAGCTAAAGTAAAAGAAAATAATGGATTCACCTCGCCATTCTCTCCTCCTTGTAGCACTAGTTTTGCACATATGCACACTTTTCCGTGATGTCCCCGTTTCTCTTTGTTAAGAATAAAGAGAAACAACGGTATCCTTTTTGAGTTGCACCGTAGCCCAAAAAGATACATAAAGAAAATTTAGTAGACAATTTAGTATGCTCAATTTGAGACTTGAGAATAAAAAATGTACAACCAAAAACACGCAGCGAAGCATAATTAGACACTTCTTCATATAATTTCTCAAAAGAAGATATACCTGAATTTTGAACATTTGGAATATTTCAGTTAATCACATAAACAGCAGTAAAAAGTGCTTCACCCCAAAATATACTAGGAACATCAGCTGACAACGAAAATGAGCTAGTTATTTCAACAAGATGACAATGTTTTCTTTCAGCAACACTGTTTTGTTGAGGAGTGTCGATATATGAACTTTGACGTATGGTCCCATCCGAAGCAAACAATCGACAAAAAGCATTAGAAGTGTATTTACCTCCAAAATCACAACGAAAACATTTAATGACAACATTGTGTTGAGTTTTTATATGAGCTCTAAATTCTGTATACATATCCAGAAAATCAGACATGCGCTTCATAAGATAAATCCACGTATAACCAGTGACATCATCAATAAACGAAACAAAATATCTAGATCCTCCTTTTGTAGGCATAGGAGCAGGTCCCCACACATCAGAATGCACAATATCAAATGGAGCAAGAGAATATGTAACACTATTATGAAAAGGTAAAATAGCAAATTTTGCTAATTTACAATCGCTACAATCAGAAATATCATGAGATTTCAACTGTCCCAAGATTCCAGTTGAAATCAAAAACTTTAGACGAGATTGAGAAACATGACCTAAACGAGCATGCCATAGGTAAAAGTCAGAAGATGAATCACTCAAACGAAAAGAGGAGAAATCAACACCAGGAGTTCCAACAACGAATATATTAAGTTCATCCAAAACATAAAGTCCTCCTTGTTTACGACCTTTCCCAATAACCTTTTGAGATCTTGGATCCGGAACACAACAAGTAGTAGGAGAAAAAGAGACAAATTAAGTAACCAAACTCACATAATTGACTAACCGAAACAAGATTTAGCCTAAGATCCTGAATAAAATAAACATCAGAGACACATTTAGAGTAACAACAAAACCAACACCTTTCAATGGCATAAGAGTGCCATCAGCAGTCATGATGTATGAATAGAAAATGAAATGAAAGATGACCAATGCGGAGACATATGATGATATTGAGATGCACCCGAATCTTGAATCCATAAAGAAGAAAACATAGTTGAAGTACCCGTTGACAAAAGTCTTGTTGATGATGAGACGTACATGGGAAAAAAATGTTGAAAATAAATTCAAATCCAAATATGAAACTAAACACGAAACCAAATCCAAAGTCAAAAGAAACAATTCTCCAATCCAAAATAGAATCCGAAAACAAATCCAAATTCAAAAACTAATTCCAATTCTGAATCCAAATCCAAAGCCAATACCAAATCTTTCGGAACTCCAAATACGATCTTTACCATTCAAAACTTAGATACAGATGCAAAGAAGACTCAGTCAAAATATCAGGTCGATCCAAAGGTTAAAACTCCGGAAATTGCAAACAGAAGTTGGCTGATCTGGGCAGAAAAATTCCTATGAATTTTCAAAGTAATTTATTTTTGTAGCGTAACTCTACCTCTCTAACGATTTGGTTAAACACCCACGATTATCCCTCAACAAATGATGAATTTGATTATCATCTCCCTCGAAACCTAGCTCTTGATACCATGTTAAGAATAAAGAGAAAAGCCAAATATTATTATGATCAAGCCAAAGTTTATAATACATGTCTCAATACTTATATAGTAAACATATATAAGATAAAGTACCAAAAATATCATAATTCAATAATACGTATATATTTTAAAACTCTTTAGATTTGAACAACATCTATTTGGCATCAATCACATTGTTTTGCCAAGGGCATGGTCCAAATTTTGTCAACCCACGCGTTACTCATGAGTTCACTGGAGCGTAAAGGGTAGTTCTATTAAGGGTTAAATATCACTTTGGTCACTGAAGTGATGCCTATGTATCAATTCCTTGATTTAACTTATCAACGTCTCAGTTGCACCACTTAAGTAGAGAATAATGACAAGATCGTTAGTTTGACCCGTTGACCCGACGGAAACTCTTACGACGTTAGCATGGTTAGTACGTGTCGTTTACGTGGCGATGACCTAGCACATACCTGTTGGCTGAGTAGCAAATGTAAATAAAAAAAACATATTATCTACAATAAGAGAAGGGTTATATATCTGTATTTGTCTGAAATTGGACACAACAGGTCGAGAGAACAATACGTGTGTGCGAGCGAAATTGGGGATTAAAACCCTAATTACTCAATCGATCTGAAGAACCCTAATTCACTATCGTTTCAACTACAATTTGAATCTCGAATCTTCCACTTCGTTGTTCAGTGCAAGAGGTATGTACAATCGATTTGATAAAACCCCTTTTAAATGTGCTTGTACTCTTTGAACATATCAATTACTATTCGAACATATCAATTACTATATGTATGTATGTGCTTGTACTATATGTGTTTGAATTAGCATGTTTGTACATGTGTTTTGGTGGTTTATAGTTGTTAATTATTGAAATCGTGTCCATTTACTTTTGGTCTCGTGTTTAATTTCATAGTATGGATTCTTTGGTTACTATACGCATACACCACCATGGTGATTTTGGACCTAAACCTAATCCAAAGTACATTGGTGGTGAAGTAGAAGTTATTAATGGGTTTGACACTGATTTGCTTTCGTTTAGAGATTTGGATGACTTTTCTGTTAAATGTCAGTACCACAGCCCTAGTGATTTAGTGTATTTTAAGAACGATGGAACAACTTTTGAGAATGGTGTGAGCCCGCTGTTTGATGACAAAACTTTGAGAGAAATGGTTCGCATTCATAGACCTTTTGGGCATAGGGTTATTGAACTGTATGTTGATCATTATGAATTGGATGAGGTCATTGATTTACCTCAAGGGGATAAAGTTTTCCAGGAGGCTAATGAGGTTAATGTGGAGAGTGATTATAGTGATTCTGATGATCCAGGGTATGATGTAGAGGCTGAGAGTGATGAGTCTGAGGATGAAAGCTTATATGATTCATTTGGTGATAGTGATGATGAGTTGATGTAGTTTAGACAGGAGAAGATGAAATTTAAAGAGTCCTTGACAGTGAATAATAATAAGCAGGGACGGGGCAAACAAATTTGGGGCCCTGTGCGAGGTCTTAAAATTTGGCCCTCCACTTATATCTTAATATGAATTCAAAATACTATATAATTCAAAATAAAGTCTAACAAATTCATTTAAATAGGGATGCTCTTCTTTCATGTTTTACAACAAAATCTTCTATAACACTTTCAACATCAACTTCGTTCAAAATGTCACTTTCAATTGCCATCAAAGCAAGTCCATTCAGCCTTTTTTGCGACATAGTTGTTCGTAAATATGATTTCAGCAACTTCAATTTCGAAAAGCTCCTTTCTGCAGAAGCAACAGTAACGGGAATAGTTAATAATATTCTATATGCAATGGTTATATTATGGAAGCATGTAAATCTTTTTAAGAACTTTAGTAAATCTAATGCTCCCATTTTCTCCTTAGGTAAAAGCTCTCTGAACAATTTTAACTCAATGAATAGTTCATGTCCACTAATATCTGATAATTCACCCACCTTAAGAGCATCTTCAAAATGAATACAACAAGCTTCAAGTTTAGTTTCATCCATTGAAAGTAACTTGTCAGAATTGAATAAAAAACCAAAAATATTCTCATATAATTCATATTGTTCAAACCTTTTATCTAATGATGCAATAGCTTGATCCATAATATACACAAAGTACTGAGTTCTAAATGTTTCCTCTGGAGATAATAATGTGTCTTCGCCATCTATCTCATCAAAATGCCTTTTTCTACGTATTTTACGCCTTTGAGGAAAAATAGGATCAATTCCAATTTCATTGGCTAATTCTTTTGCAGTGTTCGTGGCATCTAAAAAACCATTTTCTCTATACTTTTTTAAAAAAAAAATCAGTCCTTTTATCTCACTTATAGCGACATCAATTAGCATATCTTTTGATTGCAAATTTTTGCTAACTAAATTCACAACATATAAAATTTCATACCAAATAATTATAGCAAGCAAAAATTCGAAACTACCAAGCTCATTCATTGCTAAAGATTTAGCTTCACTTTGTATCTTAGCATCATTATCTACCTGAGCTACTTGAAGCAAAGCTTCTCTTATCTCAACAATTTGAAATCTTATTGCCTTTATACTTTCGACGCGACTTTCCCATCGTGTAGCCGACAATGATTTAACAGTTAAGCCTTTAACATTTTCCCTTAAAATATTCCACCTCTTTGTAGAATTAGTAAATAATGTATAAATACGTTGTACTACTCCAAAGAAATCTCTGGCTTTCATTGAAGTGTTTGCAATGTCACACAAAACTAAATTAAGACTATGAGATCCACATGGAGTATAAAAAGCTTTAGGATTCAAATCTAAAAGCCTTCGTTGCACACCTTGATTCTTACCTTTCATGTTAGACCCATTATCATATGCTTGACCTCCAATATTATTTATATCAAGATCATAAGAATGCAACACATTTACTAACTCTTGAAAAAGACCTTGACCACTTGTATCATCAACTTGTAGAAATTCAATAAAAAAATTCACATATTTCATAAGAATTTGAAGTACTATCTACACACCTTATTATTAAGGACATTTGTTCTTGGTGACTCGCATCGGGTGTACAATCCAACATCACAGAATAATACTTGGCCTCTTTTATTTTTTTTTAAAATATTAGATTTAATTCTAGAAGAAAGTAAGAGTATTAGCTCATCCTGAATATCATGAGACAAATAATGATGATGAATCTTTCTACTATTAATACGCTCCATATGCTCTTTCATTATGGGATCAAATTCAGCCAACATCTCAATCAAGCCAAAAAAAATTCCATTGCTATTTTGATATAATCTATCTTTTTTCCCACGAAAAGCAAGGTTATGCTTAGCAAGATATTTAACAACAGCAATGATTCTTATAATTACACCCTTCCAATACTGCTTCTCCTTTTTTAGTTGCTCTTGAGCAACTTTGTCAATTGTTTCATTTTTTTGCAATCTATGTCTTAATTCATACCAAGTTGCCATATTCAGTACATGATCAACACTTGTTTCATGTTCTTTAAGTCTCAAACTAAGATGTGACCAATCATTAAAACCTTCATTTACTAAACTACTTTTGATAGGACTTTTCTTAAAAAATTTGCAACAAAAACAAAACACCCTGTCCATCTCTCTTGAATAAACTAACCATTCTCTATCACAACTTTCACCGTTTGATAAAAATCTTGTGTAAAAAGTTGAGGAAAACCTCCTAGATAATTTATCTCTTGGGCCTTTTAATATGGTCAAGTCTCTTTTGGGACCATTGACTGTCAAAATATCAATCATACTTGAATCAAGAGTACCCCAATTTCTTGGATCATATATATCACAAATTATAGTTTCAGTTTGCTCAACCTTCTGATTATCATCATTTTTTTCATGTTCTTCTTCTTCCGAAATCCTAGTATTTTTTAAATTAAAATCTTCCTCCAAACTTTTTACATGCTCAACACTCTCACCACTATCATCTAACTCTCTATGTTTGATAGACTTTTCACCTATTTGGGATTTTTTAATACAAAACTTATCTAAGGCACCTTTTTTAGATTGGGTCAATATTTCTCCTTTTTCTTTCTTTTTCCGTTTTTCATGCCCAGATGGATATCTACGCAACATTATAATTTATAAATAAACACAAAGCAAATACTAAGTAACTACGAAAAAGGAACAAAACAAGAAAAGAGAGAAAAGATAATACCGGGATTATGCCAAATTGCGAAAAATATTGATCCAATTCCAATTATCTCAGTTAATCATTCAAGAGGCAAAGAGAGAGTCAGAGAGAATTGAAATCCACCAATACATATAAGTATAACCTGGTGTCTGCATAAAAGTTAATAAGAAAACCAAGTGTAAATAGATTGTAGAAACATTAAAAAATAAAAAATAAAAACTTATAATAATAATAATAATACTTACAAGTTACAAAGAGCCAACGATCTTCTACTTTCTTGCAAAGTTGCAATTAGAAAACTAAAATTTAACAGGATAAATTATAGAGAACTAAGAAGTAGAGATATGGAGAGCCAGAGAGGAGAAGAAGATGAAATAGGATATTAAGATATGAGTCTATGAGACATATATATGAGCTGTCACTCCTGTCAGCAGACAGGTACATTAAAAAAAATAAAGACGTTAGTTCTATTAATTAGAGAAACTGTTCAACTTTCCAAGATGATTAATACTCAATTTATGGTAATATATTTAAAAATTACAATAATTAATTTACCTTTATATATTGTTACTCTCAATATTTTCCAACTTTACTAGTTAAACTTGCAAAAAAAATTTGACAGAGCAAAAAAAAATGAAGTAATATGAATTTTTTTGGTCAAAATTTCAAAATCTATCTACAAATATATACATATATATATAAGGAGGAAATAATTTTGGGGGCCCTATATTTTTGGGGGCCCTGTGCGATCGCTCACCCCGCGCACCCCCAGCCCCGCCCCTGATAATAAGTATGATGCCAATGTGTCAAGTCTTGCTTTGAGTGATGATTCAGAATATGCCTCTGATGAGTTGAGGTCAGACTCTTCCTCAAGTGAAGATGAGAACCATAAGATTGGGTATATTGGGCCTCCCAATCCTAAGAAGAGGAAAAGGAACATAAATAGGATTAGGTATGGACATAAGGATGACAACATCAAGTGGAAGGTGGGGATGAAGTTTGCATCTCTAGCAGAATTTAGAGATGTTGTTAGGCAATATGGAATAAAGGAAAGAAGAAGAGTACAGTTTGTTATCAATGATGCAAAAAGAGTTTGAGTCTGTTGTGAAGCTGATTGTAAGTTCTACATATGGTGCAGTAAAGACAAAGATGGTGAGAACTGCACCATCAAGACCTTGTGTGATGAGCATAATTGCAGTAAGCTATATGCAAATAAGCTTGCTAGTATGAAATAACTGACTGAGCTGTATGGAGACAGGATACGAAAGAATCCATAATGGAAAGTGAAAGAATGGTAGAGGCTATAAAGCAAGAGATAGAGATAGAGGTGCCCATGATTAAGATATTGAGGCATATCACCTGCTCCAAGAGGCACACCACCTGCTTCTACACCTCCAAACCAGGTACAAGGCACTAAAGTAACGACACCAGCATCGACTCAGCAGAGCACTACCTCTGGAGAAACTAAAAAATCAAGCAAAGCCACACAGCAAAGTAGGAGTACTAAAGTGACTAGGAGGTCAACAAGGCTTGTGCTTCAAACTACTTTCAAATTCAAGAACACGGAAGATGATCCCGTTGAACTTGGTGATTAGGTCTTTTATGATATGCTGATAGAACAATATGGCTATATATTAAAGTTTAGGACTACTTTTGGTATGATATTTATTGGACTGTGTTATGAACAGTTTAGCAGTCTGCAAACTGTCATGTGAAATAGTTTCTTTTGGTATTTTGGTTTGGTGAACTTGGTTGTAATGCCAAAGTATGGTTACGTATTCTATCAACTTTTGACAACTTGGCTGTAATGCCAAAGTATGGTTACATATTCTATCAACTTTTGTATGCAAAATTTGGTATGAATATCTTATGCAATTGTTATGTTTGTATCTTTTTTAATATTTAGATCAAAATATTGATATGCATTTACTTATCAAGGAAATTGCATACATATGTTCGATTACACTTTCATTCATTACACTGAGCTACCACCACCCATCAAATCCTTGCATTAATTCAAATTCTCCTTCTTAACATCTTACCAAAATTTGGTGTTATACCGAGGACTTTGAATTTCGGTCTTCGTCTCGTCTTTTGACGTGTGTTTCGTCTCGCCATTTGGCGTGTGTTTGATTTATGTTGATTTGGTTTTTGGTTGTATGGGTTTTATTGTTGGTTATCTTGAAAATGATTTATGTGGTTTTGTGGAAGATCTATAATGCGTGTATTGGATTTGGGCTGGTGTCAGATATTACAAGAGCTTACTCTTCACAACTAATATTTGTTCATCTTTTGAGATCTATCTCTTTCGGCATGTCTATAGCTGGCTTTCGGCATGTAGATAGCTGGGGTGTTTCGGATCATTGGACTTTCGGCATGTCTATAGCTGGTTTTCGGCATGTAGATAGCTGGGGTGTTTCTGAACATTGGACTACAGGTGATGCGTATGTGAGGGTCATTTGTGATATTACTGGATCCAGGATTGGTGCAGGCTTGATTGATCGGGAAACCACTCAAATCGTTTTTAATTCGAAGAATATTGTTATTCATGATGTAAAACAGTCTGTAAACATAAGCGACTATTTGGTTAGCTCGTTTATTTGTTTCCATTCAGATTGTAATGTCAGTTCAGGGGTTTGTCCTGGCTATGATTTGGTTGATGCAAGTTAATACATTTTCTTGTTTGTCAAAAAAAAAAAAAACTACATCTATCTACCACATCTAGCACCTAGCAAACACTAACTCCAACTACCTCAACATTAGGACCACTACGAACATTAATTAGAACAACAACAAACATACACCACTACAGCTGGCTTTTAAGTAATTTGCTTTCAGTTTTCATTGCAATACGTCCTTCAATTAACTCATCTACTTCTGCTTTCAAGATCCTCTTTTTCTCACCATAATCTGCAAGGCTTTCTTCAACAAGCTTCAATTCTTCCTCCAAAAATATCCGTCTATGATTTAAATGGGTTATTACATCCATTGCTCTTCCAGAGAATCATCATCAACCCAGTCGAACTAATTGCATCCAAGAACACCCTACATTTTAACAAAAATTAGGAAGGAATTTTGCAAGTAAAGGACCAAAAAATATATTGAATATTACAGAAATTATACCTTCGAGGCACATGTGAAGTATCTTCTTCCTGGATTATTTAATGTCCAAGAAGTATTGACCCTCGCTCATTTACCACACAAATAGTACCTATGCTCATTTGAAACTGATGAAGAACTAGCAACTGTTTTTGATATGGGGCTAGTCTTATTCATGATGTTATCAAGCTAAGTTTGCAAAGAATTGAACTAATATTGCCTCCTAAATCAATTTGGATGATAAAATCTTCAAGAACCCTAACATACATATATATTGACATATGTGATATAGATATAGCCATTACAACCCACGTTAGCTGCTGAATGAGCCATTACACGCCACTCTGTCCAACTCTTGCAAGCCACGTGGAGTTTCCGTCGGGTCAACGGGTCAAACTAACGATCTTGTCATTATTCTCTACTTAAGTGGTGTAACTGAGACCCCGATAAGTTAAATCAAGAAATTGATACATAGGCCTCACTTCAGTGACCAAAGTGATATTTAACCCATTCTTTTAATATAAGGTGCATGGCATTTCGGAGCGAATCAAATAATTTTGTTGCCTGGAATGCGTATCAGGCATCTCAAGACGCTGGTCACAAAATTGTGTACTGGGTTACGATGACACAAAATGGATTCTATTTTAGTTAGGGTTAAATCTCAAAGTGGTCACTGAAGTGAAGGCCATATATCATTTTACTCACCCAAGTTATCGGGGACTCATATGCACCACTAAAGTCGCGAGTAATGACGGCATTGTTAGTTTGACTTGTTGACTGACGGAAAATGTTAGGGCTAAGTATAAAAGTGATCATTGAAGTGAAGGCCATATATCAAAATCTTCACTCCAGTTATCAAAATCTTCACTCTAGTATGGTGAGTATGGGGATAAAACTGTAACTGTTACTATTGAGTATGGAATACGTACAAGAAAATACAGAGGGGGTGAATGTATTTTCAAACTTTTCTTTAATTTGGACTTTAAGAACTTTTGTTTGAAGATTTGAATCTGTGTTGGTGTATGTGTAGGTAAGTGTGTGTTTGTGTTTAACAAAATACATATGTGCGGAAATAAAACACAAGAACACGATTAGCTACACATACACCAACACAGATTCAAACCTTCAACCAAACGTTCTTAAAGTCTAAATCGAAAAAAGTTTGAAAATACATTCACCCCCTCTGTATTTTCTTTTGTGTATTCCATACTCAACAGTTACCAAACCGTTTCGTCGGTTCGGTTACGGTTTTTTTATGGTTTTTGTCGATTTCGGTTTTTTTGTACGATTTTTCGGTTTTCCGATCCAGTTTCGGTTTTTCGGTTTTTTTTACTCACCCCTATTTTCAGATGTATAATGAAGGAAACGATTAAGATTTTATTTCTTACGAGTACATGTATTATCAAGGATTAAAGTTCGAATGATTACAAATATTTTCATAGTATAAAATAATTCAAGTTTCAATAAAAATGGAGGGAATTAGGTGGGATTGTGTATGTGAGGGTGCATTGAATTTGTGTGTGGTGCCCTAGCGGGGCCATTAGAATAGATTGATCTAAGGGCTAAGATTAGTTTTTAGTTTCTATTTTAATTTTGGTTTCCATTATATTTATATATATATATATATATATATATATATATATATATATATATATACATATATACATATATCGATTCTTAAGGAACATTGTAAAATTTTAGCACCAAGAAAATATTTCGTTTTTCCCAAATTTGTCATTTTAAATTCATTCTTCTTTAAATTTTTTAATTCTTCACAAAAAGATATATCATTCCCGGTAAAGATCAAGTCAACGACATGTAAGCTGATAATTAAAAACTTACCTCATTTCTTCGTCTTCACAACAAAGCATAATCATAACTACATGTGATCCTTTCTTGACAAAGTATGCTTCAATCCTGTTATACCACACACGTGATACCTGTTTCAGCCCATATACCTCTTGATAAGCTTATAGACCTTGTGTTCCTCATATTTCATACATACCCTGTAGGCTAATTAACACACACACATCTTCGTTAAGTTCACCATGTAAAAAGACGTTTTTAACATCAAGTTGATATACATCCCTGCCCATTTGTGATGTTAAGAGCTAGCACTAATCAGATGATATACAATAATAATAGAAAAGCAAAAACCTCGGCATAGTCTATGCTCACTGGGGATCATGCTCGTACACCTTATAACTATCTTTAAAGCATGTAACTCATAATTTGCTCATCTTCCAAATTCAGTCAGATGTGAATGAATGATCTCGAACACATTTTCTCATACATGTAACAAGATTACCATCTTGATTCATTCGTTATGCGAGAGTTTTCCCGGTTACGAACTTCAGTAGCACAACTTGTGTACAACCCCATAATTATAGATATCGTATTTCTTTGTCACCTTCATAGTACATGTTGCATGAATTTATTGTCATCACCGAAAGCCAAGTTGAACATTAAAACCATGATAATAAAAAGTTTTAATCATTTCAAAAAGTATTATTAAATCAATTACGATATAAATTAAGAACATGACGATTGGATGGTATAAAATATTTTGGTGAAAATGAATGTGGTAAATGTGTTTTCACAATCCATAATTGGAAAAACCAAAAAATTGATATATATTTATAATAACTTGACAAGGGGTTTAAATTAGTGAGTCATTTTAATCAACTTAACATATTATTCCTTATGAATTGTCTAAATTGCTCTTATATTTTCCATTTTTTAAAAATATGTGGTAGGTGAGAATCAAACCTAAGTCTTACTATTGATTTGTATGCAATCCTACCACTACACCACTCATATGTGTTATTGATCATGCACATACTATGTATGTGCGTGTCTTCATGAATTAAGAATATTTAGTATTTTGATTACTAAATTGTTTTTAATCATTTTTGTCGTGCTACATTTACAAATTTTTATCATATTAATTTAGTATAAATTAGTGATAAATAGTATGTAGTCCACTAATACATGTGTATATCATTCAATTCAATAAAATAGTATTAATAGTTAGTATTTTCAATATATATATAAATATAAGATATCTATTAGATAATTATAATTTTTCATTATATTAAAATGCTTGTTATTTCGAAAAATGGGTAATGAACACGTAATTAATAATCAGAATAATTAAATGCAAGTTATTAGACCAATGTAGTTCAATATATTTCAGATTCAAAATCGAAGCATGACTTTATGTTTTAAAAGTACTAAAAATTTCATCATTTTTTACATATGATATCAGACCTATTTGACTGAAAGTGCACTGCCATTTGTATAATTTAGTAATTTTGTTTGTTTGTTTGTGGGATAGACGTGATCGTCGTTCAAATACGATGGAGGTTTTAACATTTCATATCGATATGAATTAGTGTATTTGACATCGTTATAAGAGCAAGTTAATATAATGCATATCAAAATTACTAGCTTAGTATGTGGTGGGTTTTTAGGTCAAGAATTTGACCTGATTTTAAAAAATACTTCGAATTTGACCATGATTATTGCAATTAAATTTAACCAACTTATTTATCATATTTCACTATTTTATAAGAAGTTTAAATTAATTTCACAATTTAAATTATTAGCTTGTGTCTGTTTTAATAATGGCAAATTTCTAAAAGAGATCATTTATATTCTTAATTTAATATTTAAGGGGAATTTAGAATAAAAAAATTAGACTATTTGTTATTCATTAAAAAGATTTTTCACTGATCAATGCAATTTGACATATAATTCCATTAATTTCAAATATCACATATATCACATTAATTTCATTTTTCACTGATCAATGCATATAATTCCATTAATTTCAAATATCACATATATTAAAAATATATAGGCTATAGATTACATACAACGTTATTGAATCAATATATGAAACTCGATCACGATCAAAAAAATGCTCGAACGAATTGGTACAAATATTTATGTATGATACTAGAAAATAGCTCGTCACTCGCACATGTTATAAAATATATAAAATGTTATTTGAAATAAAAAAAATAAGAATTTCCAATTTCTCGCGAGATCCCCGTTTCACACGCGGGATTGGGAAGCAAATTAATTTTTGTTTGTGGATCGGGACGCGTTCAAAAATTGCATTAGGATTCATGATCGGGGGCGAAGATATCACTCCTCGATCTCGATCCCAAACTGACTTGATATTCATCACTAACAACATTACTTATACTCATTCAATACATACAGATTACATGCCACAAATATGAAAATATATCATTCGTTTTATGAGCTAAGTTAACAATTTCGGATAAATTAGTAATGTCTTACGTACAAATCAGATGCATTGATACTTAGTAAACTTTATATTTGATATTTCTAAAACATTATACATATTTATCTAAAAATTGTTAGTCACAGAGGCATGCCTGTATACATCTAATAACAAGCCTAATTGTTTGTAATGCTTTGCATTACTTACTTGACCTCTCACTACGCCATAAATGCTCATATGCAACGCTTTTAGAAAGTGTTTCAGTGAAAGTGTTTCGTTAGGTATGAAATTTTGGGTCTAACGAAACAGAACTTGAACTGGTGTTGCATTACATATAATTTAGTGTTGCATTTGATCCACGGTGTTTCACATAATGCAACACTAGCAGCAGGCGTTGCATTAGATATTTTTTATTTTTAAAAATTGCTGATGTGGCAGCAGTGGGGTCCACACGTGCTGACGTGGCATTTGATGACGTGGCAAGTGTGGGGCCCACATTTGCTGACGTGGCAAATGTGGGACCCACATTTGCTGACGTGTCATTGGCTGACGTGGCAGAAGCGTTGCATTAGGTGAAAGAGGTGTTGCATTTTCTGTTTAAAAGCGTTGCATTAGGTATTTTTAAATTTTTAATAAATGCTGACGTGGCAGTTGTAATTTTATTTCTCCAAATTAATGATTTGTTATTAGAGTTGATAATGTCATTTTTATGAAAGTGAAATATTTTTTAATAATTTGAAAGTGTAAGCCATAATAAAAAAAGTTTTTGTTTGAATAAAAAAGTATTTTACAAGAAATGAATAAAATTCTAGAAAAATGATTTAATTCTAAGTTTACAAAATTAAAAATTCTTTATTGAACTGAATTTTAATAGATATACAAAAATAAGATTTTTGTACTAAATTTTAAATTGACCACATAATTAAATTAAAAAATAATTAAAAATTATATATAGCTTATGCAGGTTGGAAAGTCCAGGTCTATTCTTTTGCTAATGCGGGAAACGAAATTTTTTGGCCAAGTGAGGAGCGGCAAAATTGGAGCGTGTTCTATTTGGTGAAAAAATCAAACAAAACACCATCAGCCATATACTGTGTTCACACAAACACATCACCCAAACACATCACCCACCACAAATCACTCCGTTCATACATTCTCAAACACATCTCCCATCGGCCGCTCACTCTCAAACGCATGGATTTGGGGTTTATATTGTTCGGTTCAATTGGGTCCGATCCAATTAGGTTTCAATTGGGTCTGATTCAATTGGGGATTTATACATTGAAGTTTGTTTGCTTTAATTTGTTGTTATTTTCATGTTTCTCTCCCTCTGCTTGTCCCTCTCTCCCACCTCTCTCTCTTTCTATCTCTATCATTTTAATTTGTTATCTCTATTTCCTCTAATTTGCACTGGATGTTATTGTTAGTCTTGTTATGTGTAGATTTGATCTTCTGGTCCTTGTGTTGTTGAAGATTCAGATTTTCAAGAGGTAAGATTTTTTAAATTTGTTATGCTGTATTGTAAAATGGAAAGCAGAGGCCATTGACTTAGGTTTTACTTTTACTCTGTGACAAACATGTTAGCGATGTGCCTAATCTAAGAATCAGGGCCACGGGAAGAATGATAATATTATTATTAATCTTCATATACTTCCTTTGTTTGTTGTGGCTCTATATAGGTAAAAGATTTGATGAATTTTTCTGCCTAGCTCTGTACCGAAAATGTTATACGTAGAACCCACTAATTCTTTAACTTGATGTCTCCTTATTCTTTAAATAGATGCTCCACAAGGTAGTCAAGGGTTATTTATTTATTTATTTATTGTAATGTACAGGTAGTTTGTCTTCTCATTTCGAAAGACATTGTAGCTCACTTCCTTCAGTATAGGTAGTAATGTATAGGTTTTTGTTCAGGATGGCATAAGCTTTTCCTTTTACATGTTATTGATCAGTGATTTCTGTCTTGAATAGGTGATGTTATTGGAATCGAGATAGACTTGGTGGAAGCATTCATACTGACTACTCATTTGGCTGCCCAGTTGATATGGGCGCATCATGGTAAATCATAATTCTCTTATCTTCTTCAGTTCTCCTTTAAGATAAGCAAATTAAGATTAGTTGGTGATATTAATTGACAAGCATAATGTGCTGTTTGATAAACCTATTGATAAGCATATTCTATTGATTTATTTGAATTTCTTTGCGATTGAATTTCATTGGATATTAACATAGTTTGTATGAGCCTCTTTAAATTGCATACCCTTTTTACTTTTGGTTATAGTTTTCATCATGGGACAATTTGAATTTCTTGTCTTTAATGTCATTCTAATTGTATCAATAATATCTTTTTCATGGGCATTCTCTTACAGAAGAAGTCATTGCTGCAAATAATAAAATGACTAAAATAAATGAAGAGATTATTTATTGAAAATGCCCATAAAATAGCTACAGAGTAGAGGATGGATAATAGTAATTAATTAAATCTGTCTTTTGCACATTGAAAAAGGGAAAATTGATATTATGTGGGCATTACATTGAATCATTTTTCTGTCAGGAAACTGGAGGATAGTGAAGCTGCCGAGCAATATTGTGCTGAAATTGGTAGACCAGATGCCTATATGCAGTTCGTTCCTCTCTCAATTTATCTCTTCCTTTGAGAAAAGTTTGAATCTTTACTTACTGTTGGTGGTCTATGTACTACCTAGGTTGCTTGACATGTATCGTAATCCAAAAGATGGCAAAGAGCCCATGTTTAGAGCTGTTGTTCGACTTCTTCACAATCATGGAGATTCTCTGGATCCATTGCAAATTTTAGAGGTTCAGCCCATCATCTACTTTATGTAATGTACATGTGTATATGGTAATAAATATTTATAAATAATGTTCAAGTCGACTATATAGTTTATGTGATGTAAGAGTAGTTATTCCTGATTTAGATAGAACTAATCAGAGTTATATGATTCTTATCTACAGAGATTATCCCTGGATATGCCTCTACAACTTGCCTCAGAAACAATATTGAAAAGATAACACGGGTTGCTATGTTAAAATTTAGGCGGATGATTTCCCCCCTTTACAAATTATTTGGGCGCACTCTTACCCTAAAAAAATTCTAACTTCCCCCCAAAAACATTCATTCTCGCTCCCGGCCTCCCTCTCTACTCATTCTATCTCTCGACAATCATCCCTCTCTCTCAATCTCGTTCTCTATCTCTCTCGACAATCGTCCTATATTGTATCACTTTGTGGATGGTTTATTGGTAGCACACACATGAGGAAGTATGATTTATGTAATGTAACTGGGTTGACATTCTTGACTTGGTACTTGATTATACAGAATGATGACGATTACTATTTTCCATCCAATTTTTTTAACTAGTACATGTCTTAAGAATTGTGTTAGATTTAGAATACTATAATGATCTAAGGCTATTGTCTGTAATTCATCCCCTTTTAAACTTCATTTGTCAATTTTCCTCTCTGCCTGTGTAAAATTGAATTGACCTAACACATGATTGTTACTGCAATGCTTTACAGAAAAAGCAAACACCAAATTTAATTGAATACATGTTCAATATTGAAAACTGCAGCAGGAGGAGGAAATCTTGGATTTTTTTGAAGGCCTCAGAGTCACAGGATTAAATCCATACGAGAAGCTTGCGTTTTTTGCGGAAAATTCATGCAGGTGGCTAGTTGCAGATCACGGTATGCAGCTTTGAAGCTCTGGATAATTTACATGCAGGGAATATTGGTATGTATCTTACAGAGGTGAAAATTGTCACCTCACTACATATATAAATTTGGGGCTGCTAAGCTGTATGTAGCATGTCATCAGAATTCAACTAACAGAATACTTGTACCAATGTGATAGACCTTTGTAGCTTAAAATTAATTATTCATTAGTTTATTAGTGCTCCTGCTCTGTGTTCAGAATTACAGAGGAGAAAAAGAAATGCTCGAAAAGTGTGAACAGGTCTGTCTTTTCATTGATCAAGCATTTATTTGAGGACATGCAATATTTTTTTAATGTTCTCTGAATAATTATTTGGATGAGTGTTTCAGTTTTCCTTGGAGTTGATGAAGGTCCCATGAGTTGAATCTAAATTACGAGTATTTGCATTCAAAATTACTTTCTCTAGTCTAGTCAGGTAAAAAAGCAATTGTTTGTCTGTTGTTTGATTTAATATTGCTACTTGCAGCAGTTTATGATTAAAGACTTGTCATATTTTAGGTTGATGACTTAAAAGCGTAATCTGATTACAATAAAGAATGCTGCCAGCGAGGTAACTACTTATTACAATACTAAATATTTGTTTTCTTGTCAATGTAATAGCTACTGGTGTTGGTATTAGAGTTATCAGATGCTCTATTGACCCCATAAATCGTAAATTGGTACTTTTTTCCTTGTCATGGAGCTAGTATGTACCAGTACGCTTAACTTTTTAAACATAACTGATTTATATATTTTCTGTCGACTATGACTAGAAAAATCCTCAGTGTGTAACTTCAACTTTACAATTTTACCTAACTATACTCAGAACACTCAGTTTGCTAGGCCTTTAAGAATCGTTACTCCCGTGTAGGGGGTTGGCATATTCTATTCTAGATTTTTTAAGCACAGTACTACTGCACCTAATCTTTGAGCAGAACAGAAATCACCAGAAAATGTTACTTCGTTTGAAACTGTGTATGGAACTAATAATGTCATTGTGATTCTTGTTCTGTTTTAATTCATAGCAACAAATCTTGGACACACACACATACACAGATATATTGTATCAGTTCGAGATGCATAAATCTCACACAACATCGCAAAGTAGTCTCAATTCTTGATTCATTCATTTGACATTTCATTCATTCAATTTAACCACTGTTTTTTATCCAGGAGCTTTCAACTATGATGATGACAACGGTACTTATATGACTCAAGGCGGCATCGAATAACAATATGATTACGTAATTTTGTAATGGTTTCGTACTATTAAAATTTAGACTTAATCGTATGTGCTTGTTGGTTTAGAATTATGTTGGATTCCTTTTGGATGTATTAGTAATGGTTTTATTAGGTATTAGTATGATGTTGGTGTGGATGATTGTAACTATTTGGTGGTGGTTGGTTGAATGTTTTGGATGGCTTTGAATGCCTTTGAATGTATTTTGATGGGTTTCTTTATGTAAGAAACAGAATATTGTTGAAATTTTAATTAAAGCGTTGCGTTTGATATTTCTTGTGTTGCATTTCTACTGTTTCATTAGATATTTTAGTGTTGCATTTGGTAAATATAGTGTTGCCTTTGATGAGATATTAGTGTTTTAAAAATCAGATAAAAGCGTTGCATTACATAGCTGTGGACCCTGTGTTGACGTGGCACGTGGGACCCATTGCTGATGTGGCACGTGGGACCCCTGTACTGACGTGCACGTGGGACCCACTGTTGACGTGGCATGCCAGGCCCCATCGTTGACATGGCACGTGGGCCCCCACATGCTGACATGGAAAGTGGGCCCCACATGCTGACGTGGCATGCCAGCTGGACTGTTGCTGACGTGGCATGCCAACTGGACTGTTGCTGACGTGGCAAGCTAGTGGGACCCACTTATTGACGTGGAATTGTAATTTTATCTAATGTCAAATGCAACGCCTTTTTGGTGTTGCATTTGCATGCTCTGGTGTTGCATTATATGTCAGATGCAACGCTTATTGATGTTGCTTTAGATGCCAAAAAGCGTTGCCTTAGGGGGTCTAACAGGACGGTGGCGGATGCAACGTCCCCTGGTGTTGCATTTGGTCTAACGCAATGCTTTTTTGGCCTAAAGCAACAGTAAACATGGCGTTGCATTTGTGCGTTTATGGCGTAGTGTCTTAACTGAGGGAACCTCTAGTTGTAGAGTTTCTATTTGTTTTTTACTTATAGTAGGCATCAAATCCTAGTTGTGTAACTGTACTTAAAAGTCTGAGAATAAGGCTTGAAAGAAGTTCCAAGGTTCATGTCTCAAGTAAGAAGATAAAGACTGTCAAATAAATAACAGTTGGGATTTGAAGAAATGAAGAATTTGCCTAAGTACCAATTCGAGAAGTACATTTGTCTATTCGAGAAGTCTAGCATTCGAGAAATCAGAGATTCGATATCTGAGAAGACACTGTTCGATATCTCTGAATGAACTGTTCGATATCTCATTCGATATCTCAGAGATTCGATATGTCTTGATACTCTATTCGAGAACTTAAGAAGTCAACAAGTCAAAGAGGTATTCGAGTTCTCAAAGAGTCAACAAGTCAAAGTTCCATTTGATATCTCAAGGACTCAGAAAGCTATTCGATATTTCAAGGATTCGACAAGTCAAGTGTTCTATTCGACAACTCAAGGAATCCTGAAGAAAAGTATTATTCGATAAGTGATTCGATATGTCAATCATACAGTATTCGAGAACTCGGAGTTATCTAATCCTAGTTCTCGAATCAGTCACTTAGCCACTTCTCGAATACATCCTTGGAGACAAAATACTGAAGAAATTGTACAAGTCTGAAACTTGCAACAAGCCAATGCACTTTATGGACCACAATCTATAACGTGCTCTGGAAAGCCTACAAGGAAGCTTGAGGAGATATAGAAGAGACAAAGGGCTAAAGAAGTGGATCTGAACAGGCTTTGCAAAGTCAAATCTGTAACCGTTTGGACACTTACTCAAAAAGAAAAGACAGACTAGAAAGTAATTTTGTTTAGCTACCTTATTTGTAGTAAGTAGGTTGTATCCATGTTCTATAAGGATACAGCCTCACTTCCTTAGTTATTAACTTTTGAGGAGTCAAGTTTTTCATATACATTGTAAGCTATATCTCTCTGAGAAAAATGAAGCTGAGAATACTATCATTTGTATTCACAGATTGTAGCAACCTTTATCTAATAATACATTAGATTAAAGTGATATTGTGTCTTGTGTTATTCTTTATCCGCACTTACATCTTTGCACACACAAACACTTATCTGCTACATAGACTCAAGAAAAAGAAAAGTTCAAGAATTCATTCACCCTCACCCCCTCTGTATTCTTTTACTGTATTCAATACTCAACAAAAACGAACAATTAAAAATATTATTGGTTATATGATACAAAAAAAATTTAGAAATTGATCCGTGTCTTGCACGAATTATTTTATTAATTTTAACCACCAATGTAGGACATATGAGTAACGCACTTGAATATAAGTACACCAAGTTTTTTCTGACGACCATGTTCATAATTTCTGTCCAGGTTCATACTTTAATTTTGTCAAGGTTATTATTTTAATTTGCTATTGATGATGACTGATTGTTATATTTAATTTTCAGTTACAAATATTTGATTGTTAATTGATAGTGATCAATTAGTGGTCAATTTGTGATTTTAATGTGATTTAATTTAACTATTTTAACTGTGTAGTTTATATGTTATAATATTTTATTGTTTTTAAATAGTGACATTTATTATTAACACTGTTTGATTGTATTCGTAATAATGATGTTGTTTAGATTGATGCTTATGGTTTGTTTTGTTGAGTAATTAATTTGCATAGTGGGTTGGTGACAAATTATGGAAAAGTTGGGACTTTGGTGACTTAGTTTTTTGAAATTTTTGAAGATCGGTCAAGATACATTTTTTTTAGAGAGTTGGACTTCTAATTTTTATTTTCCATTTTCCTTCTAATTTTTCGTTTTTATGTGTACAGTTCTTACTAATTGGGTGGTCTCTTCTCAGACATTAAAGTTCTATTGTCTAAGCGTCCATTGACAACATGCGTGTCTTCTGGTTAGATGATAAACTTTCTTGAATGAAAGAACACCTTACGAATATTGTATTCGATGCAATACATCTATGGAATATATTCCTCTTGATAAAAAAAAATTGAAACTAAATGAAAGGTGACACTCTTCTTATAAAAATATATTGAATAATTAATGAGAAAAATGGGCCTTTCAGGTATCTCTCCTGAGATTAGAAAAGATTTGTACTATAAAATAAAAGGTCCCGCAAGGGCATTTTTGTAACTATATATTTTTCTTCAATAATTTACCTAAATACCCATCAATTTGTATGGGAATTGTCTTAACCTCATAGTTTTTACCTAAGGTCTCACGCACATGACACCCATAATTAATATGTATCAATTTACGTATATCATTTTTATTCATTTCTCAAGAGATTTTAGCGGTTATCAATATATTCTTAATGTTTGCTAGTATTACATTTTCAAAATGACTGCTTTTACCCTTCATTTTTTTAATCTTCTTTATTTTTTTGATGCCCTTTTTTGTCATTACACAGGAAAATTACAGCTTTTATCCTTTATGTTTTTAATCTTCTTTATTTCTTTGATGTCCCTTTTTGTCATTACACAATATTTGGAGCGACCCAATTTAGATTGGATCGACCCAAATCTCCTTTATTAATCAATTTCCTTTTTCAGGTTAAACATATCACCTATTCTATTTTTCAATAACTAAATAATTTACTTCTTATGTAAAATACAATATCTTTCACATTTTATCTAACAAAAATTTCTCCATTTTTAAAAACTACGATCAATTTTGTATAATAAAATAAAATAATTATATTATAATTAGTATTAAATAATTAAATACCTTTTTGAGCCAAAATACGTTACCTTTTCTCTAACTAAAATCTCACTTTTTCCAATTGTATCATGGACGGTTACCTTTTTCAAACACGTTACCTTTTTTCCCTTCTCTTACGAAAATCTCTCTTTTTCCAATTATATCACGGGCGATTCTATTTAATAAAAATAAAATAATAATAATATTATAGTACTAATAATTAACTGATTACCTTTTCAACTAAAACGTATCATCTTTTATATTTTTCTAATTAAATACCCTTTTTTTTCTAGAAATTTCAGGACCAACATTAATTTCTCATTTTCTAAAAACTATGAGCAATTTTATTTAGTAAAATAACATAATTAAATTATAATTACTATAAACTAATCAATTACCTTTTTCACATAAATTATGTCATCTTTTTAATTTTCACGTTACCTTTCTATTTTTTAAAACTGAAATCTCTTTTTTCTGATTTTATCACGGGCGGTTCTGTTTAATACAATAAACTAATAATATTATAATATTCATAATTAACCGATTGCATTTTTTTTATCTAAAACGTATCAATTTCTATTTAATGAAATAAAATAATAATTATATAAAAACTAAAAATTACCCGATTACCCTTTTCAAGCAAAACCTGTAATTTTTTCTATATTTTCTAACTAAAATCCCTCATTTTCTAGAAATATCACGGATAATATTTATATAATTATTATCAAATCTCATATAAAAATTTAAGCCTCCCAACTTTATATTTTAAAAAAAAAATAACTTAAATTAATGAAAAATTCATATAATATTAAAAAAAATTCGTGCATTGCACGGGTTTTAAGCTTGTATAATAAAAATTCGTATACAACGAATAATATCCGTTAGATTTTTAGTTAAAAACTAGAACTGTTATATACTTATATAAAGGAGAAACGAGTGGAGGTAAAGTACCGCCGGTCAAAAAACTCGGTTCTATTTTGTTAAATTTCTCAAATTTTTGATTTAATAATTTCAATGATTAAAAAAAATCTCAATTCCATTTTAAAACTTTACTAATAGAGGAAACTAAATATATAGTTTCATTATTTTTTACCTATAAAATCTTTACTAATGAAGTAAAGTAAATATCTAAATTGCATTTTAAATTTTTACTAATCGAGGAAATTAAATATACAATTTCAATATCCTTACCTTTAAAAATGCATTTTAAAACATTGAAAGTTTGGTCGGCCGGTTAGTTGGTTGGTCGGTCGGTCGGTACCTATTGTTTTTACTTAATTACCCTTACTTAATTATAAATAAAAAATTTCCTAATAACTAATCAATTTATGTTTTCAAGTAAAACATATTAAAAAAATTAATTTCCTTCTAAAATACGTTACATTTTCTATTTTCTTTAGCTAAAATCTCTTTTTTCCAGTTAAATGACGCCCTTACTTAATTATAAATAAACAATTTCCCAATAACTAATCAATTTTCTTTTTCAAGTAAAACATATTAAAATAATCAATTTTTTAAAAAAAATGTTACCTTTTCTATTTCCTTTAGCTAAAATCTATAGTTTTCCAATTACATGGCGCCGGCCGGTTGGTTGGTTGGTTGGTTGGTCGGTACCTATTATTTTTACATAATTACCCTTACTTAAATATAAATAAAATTTCTCCTAATAACTAATCAATTTTTGTTTTCAAGTAAAACATATTAAAATAATCAATTTCTCTAAATTGCATTTTAAAGTTTTACTAATGGAGAAAACTAAATATACAACTCAATTGCATATTAAATTTTATTAATAGTGGGAATTAAATATCAATAACAAAATATAATAAAAATTTTATACAACGAATAATATCCGTCAGATTTTTAGTTAAAAATTAGAACTATTATATAAATATATAAAGGGGATCCGAGGGGATCTAAACCTCTACTATTATCCTTCATTTTTTATTAATAATATAATTAATGATAATTAGCCGATTGCCTTTTTCAATTAAAAGATATTTACTTATAATTGATATGATATTACCTTTTATAAATAGCTAAAATATCATATCTTCAAATCAATAATTTTATTCTCTCTAATCAGCATTTGGAGCGATCCAATTGGATCAACCCAAATCTAAACCTCTACTATTATTCTTCATTTTTTTTATTAATAATATAATTAATGATAATTAGCTGATTGTCTTTTTCAATTAAAAGGTGTTTTTACTTATAATTGATGATATTACATTTTATAAATACCTAAAATATCATATCTTCCAATCAATATTTTTCTATTAATTAAAACACGTTGACTTTTAATTTAAAACATAATATTGCAATAATTAATACATACCCAAAAATATGACTTCATATCTTCAAACCACTAACAAAATATAACAAAAATTCGTATAAAACGGATAATATCCGTTAGATTTTTAGTTAAAAATTAGAACTGTTAGATTCAATGATTAAATATATTACATGATTAAATTTATTTACTAATTGCATACCCAAAAATATGACATCATATCTTCTAACCACTAACAAAATATAATAAAAATTCGTATACAACGAATAATATCCATTAAAATTTTATTTAAAATTAGAACTGTTAGATCTAATGATTAAATATGTTACATGATTAAATTTATTTACTAAAATTTCAAGGTTCGAATTCTGTCAACGATACTATTATCCTTCATTTTCTTAATCTTCTTTATTTCTTTGATGCCTCTTTTTACCATTACACAACATTTGGAGCGACCCAAATTAGATTGGATCGACCCAAATCTAAACATATACTATTTTTTGTCATTATACAACATTTGGAGTAACCCAATTGGATCGACCCAAATTTAAACCTCTACTATAGTATTATCCTTTATTTTTTTTATCTTTCTTTATTTTTTTGATTCTCCGTTTTGTCATTACTCAAATCTATCTCTGTCATTTTTCACCTTCAAGTCCAAGCCGCTCAAATCTTCACACTCCTGGATTTTGATGCATGTTTGCACTTTTCAGATTTGAAAGCTGGGTTTTTCACCAAATTAACATCTCAACCCCCTGAAGTAGGTTAAGGTATGTGTACTAGACCTCCGTACGGGTCATATATGTTTGGTTCCAGTTTTCAGTTTGGCCATAAGAGTTAAGTTTTTATTGATTTTACAATATTAAAAATTAGACAGGATAATATTTGTTTGGTTTTGATTTTGATTTGGAATTTAAGAATTAAAGTTTTAATGAATTACCCGATGTTATAATAATATACAGGACACCAGAAAGGTACCTTTAAAATATTTGCTTGGCCTTTCAATTTTTTATTTTACATGTCGTAATAACAAAGGTAGTTGGAAAGATTACCAGTTAATAACATTGACACAGTACGGACCATGTTATTTGTAAATAATCTTGGGACTCAGTTTATTACTTATAGACATTATTTTGTTTTCAAGCAAGTTTATGTTCTTTATGGATTTGTTCAACTTAATGTTCATGGGGTAGACATGCTACGTACCAGAAGGTCTTATGGAATAACATACTTTTTATCGGATGTCTCCGAGGGGATTATGGAATAGCATACTTAGAAGCTCAGACCCATGTCACAAGCCTCACCCTCTGGGTCAGGTAACATTGCTCTTATTTATGCTCTAAATATATTCTATACTCGCGTTCAATTTCACTTCATATATGATCTCATATTTAACACTTTCACTTGAGCTCCATATTAAAATATAAAAGCACTAACTTTTCCCTTTTTCAGTTTAGTTGGCTTTTTGAGAGAGAATAGGTTATGGAAAATATGATTGTTATAATTTGTAATCATACATTATTTGAAGATAAAAATGAATAAGTGAGCTTCTTGCGGAGACCTGTGTTTTTGGTAAACAGTATTATCCTTCATTTTTTTAATCTTTTTTATTTAGTTAATGCCCTTTTTTGTCATTACACAGCATTTGGAGCAACCCAATTTAGATTGAAACAAAAAATTCTAATATGATATTGTACTTATTTTAAGTAATGTTGTAGTACTACGATTGTACCTCCAGCCTTTCTCTTCTCCTCCAGCTACATAATTTTAAATATTGAAAACAAAATACAATACAAGAAGAAGTTTGCATTTATAAATATAGATTACAAGCAGAGAGAGATGTTTAGTTACAGATAGACTATAGAGCAACAACATAAGTGATAAAAAGAAAGATGTTTGTTACAGATAGACTACATAGCAGCAACATAAGTGATAAAAAGAAAGATGGTCCACATGATGATCAAGTTAATGAAGTATTGAAGTAATTAACAAGTCTGAACCACATAAACAACTTCCATTTTATAGGTATTGTTTATCATAATGTGGGTAATGGGTTTATGTATTCCAATAAATTTTATTTTTGGTTACCCCTCTAAGTTGATCACAAAAAAATTAACAACCCATCAAAATAAGTAGTTTAAAAATATATTCAAATTCAAATTATTATATTCATTTCAATAAGAACATACTTTTAATATAATAAAGTCAGCCATGGTGAAAGACCTTAATTTGAACATAAACAATAAATCTACTAAAATATTTATCTGATATTTTGCCTTGCTTATTTAATTGTATAATTTACTTATTTTTAATAAAAGATAATAATATATATACACTGTTTTTTCATACATGAATTTACTAATATAGTTTAATGGTCACGCTCAGGTGAGAATGAGAACAGTGAGAACACACATATTCACTACATTTCAAGCTGTTTTAAAGGGCCCCGTTAGGGGCATCTTCACCAAAAAAAGTCATATAATTCTACCCTCTATCCATTCATAAAAAAAGTAACAAAAAAAAAATAAAATGAGAACAATGAGAACACACATATTCGCTACATTTTAAACTATTTTAAAGGGCCCCGCTAGGGGCATCTTCACACAAAAGTCTTATAATTCTACCATCTATCCATTCATAAAAAAATTTAACAAAAAAATTAAAAATTGCTTGAAATGTGATTTCATTGTTCTCCAACATTTACACATTATATTAACTATGAGGTCTCATAGTTAATATAACATGTTCTTGATATTATATGAGGTTTAATGTTTTGGAGCCATTTAATGTTTTGGAGTCATTGGGGGTGAAGGAATTATCATTTCCGCATTTGAATAATGAAGACAATTTATTATTGTTTTCAATTAGAGAACAATATTTGTAAAAATATTTATTATTTTTATTGCAGATTTTGATGGATTAAATAAAATTTTCAACATTGTTAACATAAAATTGTATGCTACTTTTTTATATAAATTTTAGCATATCCTTATTTTATTAAATACTTATATAATTATATATAATATCTTGCTAAGAATTGATTATTTATATAATTGCTACAATATCTTTTTAAGAAATCAATCAAATTTGTTAAATTTTTTGGTATTGTCAATTTAAATTAAATAAGATATTTTAAGAAATCAATCAAATTTGTTAAATCTTTGGTATTATCATTTTAAATTAAATAAGAAGCCGTGTACGAAGTACGGGCAAAATGCTAGTATTAGTAAACTCTTGAATATGATGTTGATAACCATGTAACCTTTAAAAATAATTGGGTTATGTTAATCATGATAACCCTTAAAAGATATCAAAATATTTCACATATACAAAATATTTGGTTTTCTTTTTTCAATTAGAATTACAAGTCATATCCTTAAACGCGGTCGTATATGTATAGTCTTTGGTCATTTTTGTTTATCTTTACAAATTTTTTAATATTTTGTCTAATTGGATATATATGTTAAACATCGTAACATTATTTCTTTTTAAAAATTCAAATATCAGCATATGTGCAGATATCTTATCATATTTTTTGTCAAAAATGCTATATCATTTCTATATTTGCACATGAAACGTGAGAATCACATGGATATACATAAAGATAATATTTTATATAACTAAAAAATCTTTAAATATAGTAAACGTATAACGTAGAATAGAAATCTGGGATAGTCATGTATATTATATAAAGCCAAAGAGTGTCATGTAACTACTACCATGCTAGCCATTTAAAACCTTTATACACACGTAGAAAAACACTTTGCAAGAGAAATTCATGGCTTCACCTCGCATTCCTCTCTTTTTCTTATTATTAACGTTATACATATGCAGTGGTAGGTCTAGAATTATAAGTACCGACACAATAGATGTTCGGATTACAAACAAGATAACATCATCAACAATTGATGTTGCTTGCGAGGAGGCAGACGATATAATTGTTAACCCAAACAAGACTCGTGATTGGATTGTTTGGAATACTTCTTCAAAATATTTCTGTGAAGCTGTATGGACCGGGACAAATCGTTTTGCTGACATTGTGGCATATAGTAAGAGATTTGCAGGTCAAAAAATTGTATTCTGGGAAGCAAGAGAAGATGGATGGTATGTCAGTCGTGATGGCAAAACTGGATGGAAGAAGGAAGCTGAGTGGGAGAGTGAGATTGTGAAATAAATTTGTGCTTACATTTTTCTACATGTTTGATGTTCTTCATTCTACATAGAAGTGATGTTGATCCCTGGCTTGGACTGATCTTTATCACAATACTACTTCCTAAGATCCCTGCAACAAAACTATGTCATATTACATCTATCATGTGTACATTGTATGAAATAAAGGTCCCTTTTAATATTGCTTACTTTAAAAGAACTGCAAGAAAGCTACAATTGTTAGCATTCTGGTAAAGCGGGTATCAGAAAAATGATTTCAACTTTTAAGATTAAAATAAAATAATTTTAAACTTTTAAGATTTATCTTCCAATCACTTATCAGCATTTTTACACAGCACTTTCCCAGGTTAGAACATCTACAATACAGGCACCCGTAAGAGGTACAAAACATGTCCAACTCATTATGGATAATAATTTTTAATTTTTTTTTTCAATATATCTCTTCAAGTTCAATATTTAGCAACCCATTTATGTGTCTAGATGGTCCCAAAAACAAATAATATAAAATTTAAATATAATACAATAGGCATAGGCAATATATAATTTTAATTCAAGCATTTGGATTCTTTTCATTAAGAGGGGGTGCCAACTGCCAAGAAAGTGCTAAAAATTGGCAACTTCTCTTGGACACCCTTGTAATTACAATAGGAAGGCACGGCCAAAGACATGTAGGGATGCTTTTTTCAATGGAATAATAAACAGAAACTAGAGCTAGGGTGTGCATTCGATTAACCGAAACCGAAACCGAAATTTATTTCGGTTAACCGAAACCGAATTACATGTAAAATCTCTACCGAAAACCGAACTTTTCAAAATTTCACTACCGAAAACCGAACCGAATTATGCAAATCGGTTAACCGAACCGAATTTTTTCGGTTTTTTTTCCGGTTATTCGGTTAACCGAACCGAATGCACACCCCTTATTTAGACATATAGATTGATATAATAATTTGTGTCTAACACAATGGGAGATATCATACATTCACAACTCACAAGACATCATCTTTCAAAGGAACATCATCTTTTGAAGGAGAATCATACACCTGAGGTGGGATTACATTTCCTTCATGCTTACTAGATTCAATCAGCATCTGTACAACCTCTCTCATCGATGGACGATCATTGGGATTCATGCTCGTGCACCTTACAGCAATCTTCAAAACAGTAAGCATGTGACTCACAATATGCTCATCTTCCAAAGTCAAACTACTATCAAGTATGCCAGATGTGAATGAATGATTTCGGACGTATTTCCTCACACATGTAACAAGATCACCACCTTGATCTATTGGTTGTACAGGAGCTTTCCCTGTTACCAACTCCAGTAGCACAACCCCATAGCTATAGATATCGCATTTTTCTGTAACCTTCATAGTGTATGCATATTCTGCCATCACAGTATGCCAAGTCAAACATCAAAACCATGTTATATAAATTTGAATGGAAGAGGGATAAAGAGAGTAGAGACTGAGTATTGCTCTAGTAAAGAAATCCCTTACCCTCAGTTGCTAGGTCTAATTTTATATAATTTTTATGTCACTCAATTCATATAGGAATAAAGAACAGACACCCAACACACACAACACATATATAGCACGACTAATGGATGTCATTAGAAGAAGAATTTTTGGAGAAAAAAGATGTGCTAAATAATTTTTTTTACAGCCCACAGCTAGAAGTTTTTTCCTACACTTGAAATAAATAGAAAATATGCACAGTAAAAACTTTGGACGGTGAACTTTGTCAAAACGTGTATTTTCAGGACACGCTAGCATGCCTGGGCTTTACCCAGGACCGGCCGACCAGCCCCATGGTCAACACCGGCAGGTAAATCATGCTAACCGTGCGGTAAGACCCAGTGGCCGGGCACGGTTACCTTTGTCAAACCTTCCACTGTCTCTCCAACACGGCTACACGCAGGGGGCGGGTGAGGTTCGAAACCGTGACCCTTTGGATCAACGCTAGGCCTCGTTTCCACTGAGGCAGCTCTCACGCTCTGGACGGTGAACTTGATTCAAACTAAAAAACTAATCATCGTCAGTCAACAGATAAAAGTGTTTATGTTATTCAATTAAAATGTAAAAAACAAATTAGCCACCACACAGAAAAAATACGAGTACTATTCATTTCAAGTTTTTTTCATAACGCAAAAAATTATAGTAATGCCTAGAATTTAACCTAGGTTTAGGAATGAGGATGGCGACTTATGTCTATAACACAGACACACACCAGGACAAAGAACAATTGGAATGAAAATGTTAAACTGGCTACCTCGAAAAGGTTAAAGTTTAATGTTATCAATAAACAACTGACATTAAAATATATGTAGAGAGAGCTCGACTAGCAGGAACATCAGGAAATTCATGCAGCCATATAAGACTCTATAAAGGGGGGATGGACTAGGTAATTGAGGGAAAATGTAAGAAAACCAAACCAAACCAAACATACCCAGTATATCCCGCTCAGAGCACGGTCTGGGGAGGGTAAGTTGTACGCAGACCATGCCCCCGCTTTTTAAGGCAGGGAGGCTATTTCCGTGGAGACCCTCGGCTATGTGCGCGACAAATATGGTGGGTGATATTTACACTAGAATTCAAACGGTACGAAAAATGTTCAAAGCCATACCAGAGCCCATGACATTCTCCACATGGGACCTACCCGCTTGCTTGGAGAAAAATGTAAGATTATGTGCAAAAAATGTTCAAAACAGGGTATCCTTAAAAAGTTTATACCAACAACAGATAGCAAACCCACCAAACATAGTGATGTCCAAATTATAGACTACAAGAAAAACAATGGAGAGGACTTACCAGGGGCAATGTATCCATATGATCCTGCAACAGCAGACATGGACTTGGACTGGGGCATGTCAATAACCTTTGCCAAACCAAAGTCACCAACATGAGCTTCAAAGTCATGATCAAGTAAAATGTTGTTTGATTTAATATCACGATGTATAATCCCTGGCTTGCAGTCATGATGTAAATATAAAAGACCTTGAGCAGCCCCAAGAGCAATTGTGAAGCGTATTGGCCATTCCAAGTTGCATGATGATCCATGGAGTACTTCTCCCAAGCTACCCCTTGCAAGGTACTCATAGAGAAGCAAATTGGAACCCTGGTGATAACAAAAACCATATAGCTTCACAATGTTACGATGTCTAATCTTTCCCAGAGTTTTAATTTCGGCTCGGAAACCATTATCGATATTATTTCCCTCACTATTAGATGCAAGTTTCTTAACTGCAACTGTTTTTCCAGACTGCATAACTACCTTGTAAACTGTCCCAGCAGCTCCCTTTCCAACAACATAACTGTCATCGAAGTTGTTTGTTGCCTCAACCAGATCCTGAAATGTGAACCCCTCTTTTGGAGGGAAATATATATCAGAGACTGGCGTTGATGTACCTTCATCCTGAATAGCAGAAATATTCTTAACCGGTTTCCGCCTCATGATACATATTATGAGTACAATGAGAATTAGAGAAACTCCGCCTACTACAGCAGAACCAATGGCAATTTTCCATTCTCGACCACCGTCATTTTGCGAAGGTGGAACTGAATCAATCGATGATTTCCGGTTGCAATCACCTAATGGACCACCACATAGTCCTTTATTACCAAGAAAGCTGTTTACGTCCATGCTCTGGAACACCAATACGGAAGGAAGGGGTCCGGAGAGATTATTGTTGGAGAAATTACATCCCAATAAACTTGACAAATTTTCAAATGTGGTTGGAATTTCACCATCCAAATGATTGTTATTAAGCAGTAAGTATTCCAGTAATATAAGGTTCCCCAAGTCAGATGGTATTCGGCCAGAGAGATTATTAAAACTTAAATTCATTGCAATCTGTAATCCAGTAAGAAAACCCAACTCATTTGGTATTTCACCAGAGAAACTATTTCCACCCATCTGCAACTCCAACAAACGTGAAAGATTTCCCAATGCAGCTGGTATATTACCAGATAACTCATTATCAGAAAGCTTAAGAAGTTCCATCTGTGATAGACTTCCAAGCTCATTTGGTATCGAACCCTCAAAGTTATTGCGGCTGAGATCAAGTCGTTGAAGCGCCTTGCAGTTAAGAATTTCAGGTGGTACCTGTCCTGTAATAAAATTTGAAGAAATGTTGAACTTCACCAAGTTGTGCAAAGTACCTATTTCCTTTGGCAGCTGGGATGCAAAGTAATTGCCTGAAAGATCAAGTCTTTGCAGCTGTTGGCAGTTTCCAATTTCAGGAGGTATAGAACCACTGAACTTGTTCTGGCTTAATTCAATAGCAGACATTTTCTCCATTTTGCACAGCTTGGAAGGAAAGCTCCCAGTTAGTCTATTCCCATTCAGCCGAAGTTGACTCAATGATCGACAATGTATAAGTCCTTCTGGAATATTGCCATACAGCTGATTAGACTCCACATTCAGCGTATCTAATTTTGAGTGTCGACAGATATGAGGAGGAATTTGACCAGTCAAGTAATTGTTAGAAACATCAACTACCCAAAGTCGACTGTAGACCCCAAGCCATCGAGGAATGCTTCCAGTAAGAGAATTATCAAAGAGCTGCAGCTGTTTCAAATTAGTTAAATACTGGAAACTATATGGAATAGAGCCTGTGAGGTGATTGATAGAGAGATCGAGCTTTGTCAGGTTCTTCAAGCTACCAAACTCGTCTGGTATAACACCTGTGAGCTGATTCTCAAACAGATAAAGCAAAGATAAACTCCTTATTTGACTCAACTCAACAGGAATTTCTCCGCTCAGGGAATTTTCTGAAAAATCAATTTCTACAATCTTTGAAAGGTTTCCAATATCCCTAGGAATTGAACCATTCAACCCATTTCTATACAAGTATAGCTTCCGCAAAGATTTCATGTTAACTATCTCTTTCGGAATGTTTCCAACAAGATTGTTCTGGTACAGGGCAAGAGTCACGAGATTTGTACAATTTGCAAGCTCTGCTGGTATAAATCCAGAGAAATAATTACCCCAAAGAATGACATCTGTCAAATTTATAAGTCTGCCTAGTCCTTCAGGTAAATTACCTTCTAAAAGATTTTGAGCAAGACCAAGATAGTGCAAATTCTGACAATCAGCTATTTCTGCAGGCAAATTTCCAGAAATCGCATTTTGTCCGGCCCTAAATATTCTCAAACTCCTAAGCTTTCCAAAAGAACGAGGCAATGTACCGCTAAGCTTGTTCGAGTATGCCACCAATTCAGACAATGAATATAAATTCCCGATTTCTTTGGGGATAGGACCAGAGATCTTATTATTGCACAAGTTCAAGTATGTCAACAATGATAGCTTACAAATTTCGGTTGGAATTTTCCCTTCAAACTGATTATTATTCAAATAAAGAGTACCTAACCTTGTACAATTTCCTATCTCCTTCGGAATTGTTCCGCTGAATGCATTGTGAGAGATATCAAGGTAAGTTAAGAAAGCCAAACCACCTATACTAGAGCTTATGTTTCCCGAAAGATTCATACCCTTCAATTGAAGAGAATACACAACCGGATTAATATCGCTTGTGCAACTCACACCACTCCATAAACAAGGAGTCTGATCACTAGAATTCCAGTTTCCTAGATGATAAAAATTATCTCGGAGTCCTTTTTTTAACTCCAATAGGTGCATTCCTTCAGCATTCAACCCGTCAGATTGACAACCTAAAAAACAACATAGTAAAATCCCCACTAAACTAACAATAAAGCCTCCTGTTGACCCAAATAACGCAAACATTGTGACTGTCTTCAGCGATAAACTATTTACTACAAATCAATTCCTTAACTCCAGAAGCCCAAAAATTAATATTACCATGCCAAAGGCCAGAAAGCCCAGAACTTGCAATTCTTTAAGGTCAAAAGGAGTCTCTCTCAATCAAATAAAATATTTAATCTGAAAAAACAAATGCCTTAAATTATTTGTACATAACTGTGTCAGAAAACTTCTTCCAGGGTTTTATCTGGAATCATTAATCATGCAATAACTAATAAATACAAGTACTTTTATGGAATAGGTACTTACATATTTATATACATAAATTTGGAATTCATGGTACAAATTTATTCTATTTTTGCTAGGCATAGAACCAAAATTTTATTTATTTTTGCTACATATAGAAATAGAAATGGTCCAAGAAATTGCTAGGGAAAATACCCACAATTAAAAACACTTCAACAATTCTACACCAAGAAAACAATTACCACAGAAATAAACATTAAGGAATAATACAAAAAATATTAATAAAATTAATACAAAATAAAGATTAAAGCTCAAAACATACCATTCTATAACTCAGAACTTGAAATGATTCCTCAAGATTGTTATGACTGAGCTCATGAAAAAATGTAATGAACCAATCACCTCTTGGAGTTTGTTTGTAAATGAAGCTCTATTAATGGAAGATAAGCATGTAAAATGTTTGAACTTTAGTAGTAAGAAAGTATAGAGTAGATATTCTGTTTAACACACTTGGAGAAAGTTTCCCTGCTGAGAAAAGGTGAAATGAACTGAAACTTTCAGGCAAAGAATAAAAAAGAGTTATAGATTTGATTGTGACAGGTTTAGTGGGTATGTACTGAAAATTCCAGTGCAGTCAAACTGAAAGTGTTCTGTTTAATCTACTTCAAAATAAATAAATAATGTCAACACAATTTAATGTATAGAAAATTGTTTTATTTATTAACTTGATCTTTTTATCTGACCTTTTTAAATTTATATGTCGAAGAGAGTACTGGAAATTTTTGAATTTATATGTCGAAGAGAGTACTGGAAATCTGGAATATATATTGCTCTTTTTTTATTAAAAACAATGCTCTTGAGTTTATATTAAATCAAATGTAAACCTATGTGAAACATCCAGAAAATTTATTTAAATTAATCGTTAATTTAGTATTGAGAAATTATCATAAATATTACTGTTATTTATTTTTATTTTTACAATTTAACATTTTCTTGAAATTAATTGCAAAAATATGATGTGCGATAAAATAGTCAAGCTCAACCTTTTTTTACATTTTTCTAAAAATAATTAAAATCATCTACCGGAGTAATATTTTTTTTTACTATTTAGGCTTATAAATTTCGGTACGAGGGAGAATCGAAAATCATCTAATATTTAATTAAAAGTATTTTAAGGAACTCAAAAAAAACCATAACCTATATGATTTTAGTAGATATGTTATTCGTGCATCGTACTATATTTATAATAAAATTTTATAATATAATATATTTCCAATATTTTCTTAAAAAATAATATAGAATAAATAGGAATTTAGGTGTGTAATCAAATTTGGTATCGAATTACGGTTCAAAAGAGTTTCTTTATTAATAAAGGCTTGTGCAAATCAATCTAAACTATTATATTAAAATCGAAACATTTGAAATTTTTGTCATTTTGGTTTTCGGTAATGTTATTCTAATTAATAAATAAAAATTATATAATTAATGATAAGTGGCCGATTGCCTTTTCAAGGTAAAATGCTTTTTTTTAATGAAAAAAATATTACTTTTTATAAACACCTAAAAATATAATCTTACCATATATTCTGATCATTAATTTTTTTTTAAACATCATTAATATTTCCAATCTAATTAAAATAAGTTATCTTCTAATTTAAAATATAATTTTACAATCAATAATATATGTCCAAAAAAATCGTACCATATCATATCATAGCTTCCAATCATTAATAAAATATATTAAAAACATGTATACGTTTATAGTAAGGAAACATGAATATAATTATTTGCATTTTGATTTAACCATAAAATCAATAATAACCATTAAATTTTAAGTTAATAAATAAGAATAATTAGATCTAAATATAAGATATATTATATACTTAAATTACTCTATTAAAGATCCAAGGGCCGAATCCTATTAATAACATATTTAATCTAAAAATTTATAATATATATAAATTTAAACCATATATGCCATTAATTAAATATTAATTTATAGTGGATTATTAATTTATCGAGTATGAATTTGTCGAGATTTTACTGTAGACATAAAGATAAATATGTTAATTTCAAAAAAAAAAAAAGAGGTATGTAAATCATGGTTGGAAAATTTTATATTTACAAAAATATCATTCTAATTTTGTATTGGAAACCCAATTATTCTCTGAAGACACCCAAAATCATTTTTAAGGACAATTTTCTCTAAATTAATTACGTAATTTTATATAGGTAATTGAATTGCAAACTGAATCGTAACCATCAAAATTTTGCGAATAATTGCAAACACACTTTTAAATTTTGTTGAAGATTTTTAAAAAAATTAGGGAAATTCTTAATGGTACCCTCTTAAAATTGGCTTTTCTAAATGGTACACAAAGTAGTTTTGTCTTCCGAATGGTATCATTATACTATTATGTCATTCTATGGAGTACACCTACCGTTAACTCTCGTTAGTCAAACGTTATATTTTGGGTACCATTTGTAAAAGGTAATTATAGCAGGGTATCATTAATAATTTCTCTTAAATATATTATTCTTATGTTTTTATCCTATTATTTTTAAAAATTGCCTCTTCGTATTTATGTGATGATCGAGGATAAATAAAGTAATGAGAAGATGGTAGATAAATAGAGTAATGAGAAGATGCATTCGGATTGAAACAAATGAGATTATTCGTTGTTTAGATAGAGATGATACTCAATTTTTGAATCTCGATTATACTGAATTTGATTATCCACAATTTCACTCGATCAAATTTCCGTCAATCTAATCTAACCCAGCTTTAAGAACTGATATTTAGTCTAATACGTATATATGTCTAAATTTTAGAATAATAGGATAAAAAAATCAGAATAATATATTTAAGAGAAATTATCAGTTGTACCATCCTAGAATTGCCTTTTACAAATGGTACCCAAAATATATCGTTTGACTAACCCAGGTTAACGGTAGGGGTACTACAGAGAATCACATAATAGTATAATGGTACCATTCGGAAGCCAAAAATTTTTTATGTACCATTTAGAAAAGCCAATTTTAAGAGGGTACCATTAAGAATTGAGAATAATGTTCCCGAGATTAACTCACCAACTTACCTAAGGTACTTACTTTATTTCTTTATAAAATCTTAAAAAATAAATGGCTCCGCAGGGACATTTTTGTGAAAACTAGATTACCCATAAGATTTTTCTTGATTTTATGGAAACCTCTCAGGGAAAATACCTGAGGTAATCTCAGGTACAACATTCTCTTAAGAATTTCCCAAAAAATTATAAACAATTCGGTTCCGATCATTTCGAACCGCATGCGGCCATGCACCTCTAAGTGTATGTTTGGGGTATCTTAAAATAAGTAGCTTATGACTTATAAGCACTTATGTCATATAAGTGATAAGTAGAGCAGAGATTATAAGTCAGTAGAGTGTTTGGTAAATCAGAACTTATAATCTGTAGACTGTTTGGGTAAATCAGAACTTATAAGTTAACTTTTTTTTATAATTTTCAAAATATTTGTTTTTTTATATATAACAATGGATATCAATGGATAGATCGAAATTTAATATATACATATCAATTTTCTAATGAATGGATCGAGAGATATATAATTTTGAATATTTGAAAGAAATTATATATTACATATGTCGAGAATAAGTTATAAGTTATAAGTTGAAAGTTAAGGATTCTTAACATTCAACTTATGGATTTATAAGTTATAAATTGAACTAAAACTTATTTTAACAAACACCCCTCATAAGTGTTTATGGACATACTCCGTATAAACCATAAGTGAATACTAAAATGAAAGCCCAAACAGGCTCTAAATCCAAAGCGATCAAGCAGTTTTTAAAGGTGTATCCGCGCCTCCGCGGGCGAATCTAAAGGAAAAACTGACACACACACACACATTATTTAATGTAATAGCAATAGGGTTTTGGTCCATGACAATTGATTGTCATGGACCTGTTAAATAACAATCAGTTTCTAAACCGTTGGATCGTTGATCCAACGGCCCCCCTGGATTACAAAATTTTTTTACTGTCCGCTATAATTTTCCGCGGATAGGCAGATTGCCTGTCCGCGGAAATTTTCCGCGGATAGGCAGTAAAAAAAAAATTTTTTAATCTCAGCCGTTGGATCAACGATCCAACGGCTATGGAACCGATTGTTAAATAACCGGTCCCTGACAATCATTTGTCAGGGACCAGGACCCATAGCAATATACTCCTTCTTTCAAAATACTTTTCATGTTTATTTTTGACACGTTTATCAACGCACATTTTTAATTGTTTATATTTTTAATTTTATATTATTATAAAAACTTCATTGTATTAAAGTACTAATAAATACGAATTTAACAAGATCACTCATGACTATATTTGATCTTATAAATTAGATATAAATTAGTAATCAACCATTTACAATGAACAATATTCAGAATCAAAATAAGCAAAGTTTTTTGATATAGACGGAGTAGCATAGATTAGAACTCGAATCTGTGTGGGCAAATGTCAGGCGAGCCCGTGACTACATTTTCATTCATGTTGGAAAATATCTCATCCCACTTTCCAAACAGCTTCCTATTTCTTTTTCTGTGTTTATATATATTCTGTTTGGCTTAGCTCCACTGTATTTTGGATCCCTACCTAACAGTTTACTGTTACCTTCGTTCAAGAAGTACCTCTGTCTTTTTCACGTATTTTAATGTACTCGTAATAACTAATATTCCCTCTGTCCCCCTTGGTTCTTTATCTTAGGGAACGTAATTCTGGCACGGATTTTAAGGTGCAATTTGCGGATAGTTTCATAACTTATTTTTTAAATTTTCTTTTTTTGTATAAAAATAGAACAATTCTATTTTTATACAAAAAAAGAAAATTTAAAAAATAAGTTATGGAACTATACTTTTTAGGAGCCTTAAAATGCGTGTCGAGCAGTGAAAAAGAAATGTAAAGAAATGGGAGGGACAGAGGGAGTAAGTACTTATAAATTATATTTTTTTTTAAACCTTTTCGATTTGTATCTATATTTTTATACAAAACAAAAAAAATTAAAAAATATTATTTATAGAAATGTGTGCAAAAAGAAGATTGTCAAACAAAATGGGACGCATGGAGTATTTGTACTGAAATTGCAATTAACTCTTTTTTTCGAGTTTTCTTATATTTTTATATATTTTAGCTAAAAATCAAAAAAAAGAAATTGTCTAAATTTTCACCGTTTCAAAGAGATGAAGGCAAAGACAGATGTTACTCCCTCGGTCCCATATTACTTTTCTCATTTGATATGTCCGTACTGTTCATAACAAGAGACAAATTATTAATTTACGACTAATCTATAAAACCAAATATAGTCATGAGTGATTTTGTTGGATTCGTATTTATGAGTACTTTAATACAATAAAGTTTTTATATTGAATACTAATATGAAATTAAAGATATTAATGATTAAAAATATGCGTTGGCAAATGTGTCCAAGGAAAATAGGAAAATTTTTTTGGGACTGAGTGAGTAAGACTTAAGGTTATCAAATGCATTGTTAGAAAATGGAAGATACTTAACCTTTTGGTCAAACCATGCCAAATTATTTATTTTCTCCGTCCCATTTATTTTTATGTTATTTTTTTTAGTGGTACATATTTTAAGCTTCCTAAAAAATATGGTTCTTTAATTTATTTTGAAATTTTTTTTTTCTGAATAAAAATTTAAATATTCAATTTTTGTACAGAAAAAAAATTAAAAACAAATTATGAAACTATTATAAACCTTAAAATACGTGTTACATTTCCGTTTCTCAATGTATAGTATTCAATGGGACCGAGAAAGTATTACGTTCCACCAAAATTTAAGTAATTAAGTCTTGAACCATAAAAAAATGGGTAAAAGTTTTGATTTGACTTAACTCCAACTCGCTGCCTTAATTTTTTGAATCTTGATGTCACTTCTTGCTTCTAGATGTCACTGCTGCTTGTACGCTTATTAATGAGTGGGAAGTCACATTCGATTTGATTTTAATAAATATAAATTATAAATTGGTCAAAAAGAAAATTTAAGTTACTCTTTTTTTTTTTTGAAGTAAAATTTAAGTTATTCTTAAAATTTTCTTTTCTGTTAGGAACTGTGATAGCATAAGAAGTGAACATAAATTTTAGCTCACAAGATGAGATGAGGATTCATTTTTTTACCAAGAGGTGTACAAATAAAGATTTGATTATATACAATCTTATTGATTATAACCAATCTTTTTTTTTGAGTAAAATTCCATTCATTAATGAAAAGTCATACGACATCTATAAAAATAGTCGAACAACGAAAAACATAAACAAATACTGATTAAACCATAATCAGACAATTTGTTGAAGATGATATTGCCCCTCTCGTATGGAGATTTATATGTACTCGTTGCGGTTGGACCTCCATCTGGGACTAATGCTGCTTGAATATTCGACCATAAATGCAACATCCTAAAAACTTGTTTCATTAGATCCGAAATCATACTCTCACAAACAAAGGAGAGAACGTCCAAACTCTCACCAGGGAGAGAAGCCAATCTGCAAAATACAAGCCAAAAGAAAAACAAATTGAAATTACAAAAGAAAATCCAAGAAAACTTAGATCTGTCATCCGAAACCACAAGAAAGGCGATTAACTCTCGAATCCACCAAGTGCAACTTGAATCGAAGAGGAGGGAAAACCGGAAGCTCCGATGATGTAGATCTATAAAAATAATCCAAAACCAAACAAATTGATAGAAATTCATACCCCACAAGGGAGATTATTGAAACAAGACAAAGCAAATAAAATACAAAAACGAATTTGGGGCTTTCCACCGGACACACCGGTGGAAGCCCCGCCGGAAATGGTGCAGAGAAGAGGGAGACTAGTACAGAGAGAAAAGAGAGTGGAGAGAGAAAAGAGAGCTGATAGGGAGGATTATAAAAAATCTTATGTATTCTTTTGAGTAAACTTATAATACTAGCTTTATACCCAAGACCGGTAGTTTTATTAATATTTTGTAGTATAATTTTAATTATAATTTCTTTTCTTTATAAAATTAGTTTGATAATATTTTGAATAATTTGTTTTTACTTTTAATGATAATAATACATATGTTATATAGTTTGTAGTATACTGTATATTTATTTTTTTTCTTGTAAATGACTTTTCTGTAATTTCTATTTCAAAGTTTAGGCTAACATACTTTTTAGTATTTTATTATTATTTTTGATTTTTTTATTTTATTAGACTACATACAATATACTTGAAACATACACGTACTATATTCGTGTAACAATTTTTTTTTTATCTTTTTGATTATGTAATTTAATGGTTATCTTAAAATTTTTAGATCCTTTGTTATAATGTTTTTGTAACGCCCCCTAATCCCTTACCAGGAATCCGGGTCGTCACAACCTTAACTATACCTTTGCGGAATATTCAACCACCTGCTCACAATATAATCTACAACAGTAATCATAATAAACTCTATAATCTACTCCACAGGTTATAGTCTTAGAACAAGAACTTACTAATCCAAAAGTGTTTACACATCAGAGTATCCTCCAGAATCTTATTACAACTTCAAAGTACTAGATAATAAAGCATTAAACAACTTCTTCCCAGCTTGCATCCTCCTCAGGTACTATAAGGCTAACACACTAAATCAGTTACCTTTCCCCTTCCATAAATCACGGTTCATCGTACTAGTGCCATCTCTGATCGCCGCTATTTGATAATATTTAAAATAGCAAGAATGAGCCAAAAATTGCCCAACAAATTTTATACACCAGAATCGTATATATATATATACATACCAACAAAACTTCTTCAAGAAATGAACCCTCATATTTTCTTTAACATACCGAAATGGACTCACAAGAATTGAATAAAGACATACCATTCATACTGCAATTAATACCCACCTGTAGTATTAATTACACTTATCAAATACTGCTGATGGACTATATTTAGGATATTCTTATCCGTGGGGCTGTAATGGATGATCAGTCCTTACGTCTAATATTTTTACTACCGATAGAGGGGGGAGCCGACTTGCTCGGCCTTGATCACCCAAGGATGAGCCGACTTGCTCGGACTTCACCCTAAGCCGCATCCGGGCTTTTATACATACTTGTTATCTCCAGTCCAGAACATAAGGTGCCAGAGTACCCCTGATCACTTTCAACACTTATCATCTTAGATGTCACGTATAATTCCACGTGCACCTCAATTCATAATAATTATTATCGTTCGGAAACAATGAATGATTACAACTTCCAATAAATCACTTTCCTCTCGAAAAATTAGAGGAGCAATATGAATGACTGCTTTGATCATGGATTAGAATAAAATGATCCCGATCAAATATCTCATCACCTCCAATAATTAACAAGATAGTTTTTCAAAACATTTATCTCCCTTCGAGTACGAACAATGTACCTCGATACTTGTTCCAATCATATGGACCAATAACTCTTATACATACTACTATACTTATATACTATCCGGATAACATTCACAACAATAATATATATACATGCATTCAATTGCATCAATATCCGGGTTTTGAGTAACGAGATAAAATACTTGCAACTTGTAGATAAAACATTTGAACTGACATATACCATACGTTGAAATATATATACTCTGAACAATAGAGTAGGGTTAAGTATACTTGCCTGGTACTCCGAATGTAGTAGGGGCTCGTAGCGGGATCCGACAATCTAAACAAAGTCAAGAAAATACACAATTAATCCCCTATACTATTCAGTTATAACTCAATGCTCAGACACTTAATCCAATCACAAACAAGGCACTAAGGGGTCCCTCTAGACTCGTACTAAGTCCTGTTAATCGACAAACACCTTAGTCATAGTTCAGTCTGAAATCGATCCTCGAATTCATGCTTACACTAAACCATTTATAACCTCGATCTGTACACCAATATGTTGCCTTGATAACTTTTAACTTGGCCAAAATGGATGGTCAAAGTAGTACCTCTAGAGTTGACTTTCCTCAGAATTATTATTCCGCGACTCGCACTCCAACACTTTTAATAAATCACTGGAGACATATTTAATTACGAAACCACTTCTAAAATCATCTTTGATATTTTTAATATTTATCATAAAATCTTGATTCGAAAACACGGGGCCAGATAGGTGAAATGTATTTTTGAAGTTGGGTCAAAAGCGGATTTTTACTATTTGCACCACTTTTACTAAAACCTTCATAACTCGATAACCGTTAACTCAAATGACGCACCATTTTCGCGTGCACGATCTAGAGAATTTCTAGAAGATAACCAACTCAAGATTTGGCTCTGGTCAGAGTACTCATTTTTCGGAATTACCAAAACAGGGCAGTGGCTATGCAGTGAGTTTTATGGTCTTCCTAAGGGGTTTTCCACTTGCGCAACCTCGATTTACGCATTTTTATAAAATTTCAAAATAATCTTTTGGACTCGAAACCTTCGCTCATACTTTGATAACTGACCTTATTATTTATCCTCAAAATATCATACTCTATTTCCATTTTTAAGGGTCTCAAACATAACCACAAAGTTGGTACATTTCTGCGACATCATTCTTCGAACAACTTTCACCAAAGTGGTCATATCTTCTAAACCGTAAACTCTTTTGACACGATTCTTGCGGCCACATAAACTAGACAACAATATCTACACAATATGGTCAGTGGTTACCATTTAAACATGATTAAGGTCTCGGATGGCTACTGTCAACATGGTACAAAAAATTTGGGCATTACGACGGCTCTAAATCGAACATTTCCATTTTGTAACTCCTCTAATAAGCCACACAAAGCAACCCGTACTCTAATATTACAAACCAACCATCATACTAAGCCACTAGGGCCAGTGGTAAGGTCCTTTGACCACCACTCAACATAAACATCTCAACACAAGGCTTAACAATCAAGTAACCCTTAATATGAACACATCTTTACACTAACATCAAAACTCCACCAAAACTCATATATAAAAGGTAAAGTTGAGGTTTATAATGGCCTTGGGTAGTCTTAACAAAGCCTAAAAGCCATGAACAAAACATGAAAACAACTTAAAACACTATTCATCATCAACTTTGTAAAATCTATATAAAATCGAAAAATAGGAGTTTGGTTCTCAAATTTTACCACACCTTCTACTCTTCAAGGGCTTTCTTTTGAGTTATAGATCATCAAATTTGAGTGGCTGAAAGTGGCCCGATGGTTTTGCTAAAAGGAGCAGAATTTTTGTTAAGGAAATGGTGTTCTTGGCTTTCTTTTGCTTTTCTTTCTTTCTTTTGACTTATTCAACTTTGGTCTAATGATATTTACATGATAAGATCAGATGCTAGGCTGTGTTTTAATCCTCTTGGTTCTTGTGCAAGGTGTGTTAAAGAAGTTTGGTTGATATTTGTTTTGTTTGTGTTTGATTTAAGTGATTTAAATCACTTAAATCCTAAATTGTTTTGTTTTAATCCTTGAACTAAATATTTTAATCCACTTGATATAATCCTCTTGATGATCATGTAGGATATCTAATCTCGTTATGAACTCAATCCATAATTCGTTCGCTTAATCTCGTTCTAAAGTTTCAGCGGTTTCTTGAACGCTCGTTCCGTTATCTCAGGGGTTTTCGTTCTAAATCCTCAAATCACATATAATAAAATAATAAAATATAAAATCCTCAAATCCTCAATTTTAATATCTCACTTATCTTGGTCACATTGAAATGCTCCTCACTGCCCGGTCAAATATTCCATAAAAATAAAGTTTGGAATTTCTGAATTCCGATCGCGTTTACATACACTTATTTACCTCGTAGATTACTAATATAACTTCAAAATATCCATTTCCTATCCGGTACATAGGGTGACATGAAAAATTTTCTTAACTCTCAAAATCACTATTCATCCATGCAAAGTACTATTCATCCATAAAATAAATTTATTTTTTCAAGTACGAAAATTATGGTTATTACAGTCTTCCCTCCTTAAAAGGATTCCGTCCTCGGAATCAACGTAGGCAATAACTAAGGTTGCTTATCTCGTACTGTGACAGCCCCAAATCCGGGGTCATGAATCCGGGCCGTCACGGACCAATTTCCATTCAATATCAATATCTCTTGAGTCTTTTTTTTTCTCAATTCATACTGATGCAATTGACCCCACAATAATACACACACACACCAGTCATATGCTCAGAGAACAACATTCATCACAATAAAAGTTTAGAGTTAACAGTTATTACAAACTCAGAATCATCCTTAAATACATTGTTGAATAATACTTCGACATGAAGCATTTCAACAATCAAAAGTTTCTTACATGCTTACACACTTAATGTCCATAATCTATCAATACCCAACCGTCCGATAGCTACCTCGGGAATTGGTGCCAGCGCTCTCTCAGAAGGTTGCTTTCCCCCTACCCTCTTACGGGGTGTTCTGCGCAGTATCGGCATACCTAGCTGATATATAAATAAGTAGCAAGAGCGAGCTATAATAGCTCAGCAAGATAATTTCTATCAACTAACAACAAAGGAAAATAATCATCATATATATATTTTAATAAACAAAATTTCAGATATTATGTGAGGGAACTTTATTTTCGTTCAAGACATATACTTTTCAATTATCTTTGTATGAAAAGAAATATATAATATTATAATCTCAGTCTCACTTTTAATATCATATAATATCAGTTCCTCTTCTTAATTTCTATAACAATCAAAATACCATCTCAGTGTACTCTTCCAAGATAATATAAAACCTGAACAAATCTTTCACTATCATCTTTTCTTTTCCTTCTTATGCAACAACTATATAAATTAATATAAAATCAGTTTCTCTTCATCATTAACAGTAATTCCATCTTTTCATATCATTTTTCTGTTTTCAGTATAAAAATCTGAAAACCATTTTTCAATTCTTTCCTTTAAAGAAAACGTTAGGGATTTCCACTGTTGTCGAATACGTAAGGACGATGATCAGTCGCCCTCCGTACCCGTCCCTTTTTACTACCGGTAGACGGAGGTAGGTTCTCCACCATCCCCCAGGAGGAAGGTCCACCACTACATCCTCCCTCGGCACTCTTGGGCCGGAATAAATATTGGATGCTGGACTGTGCCACTACCACACAGCCTCTTACGCTTTCTGTTGCAATCCCCCTTTTTCAAATCATTTTTCTATTATCAAATGCCATTTCACATTTTCCATTTCCATTCACATTTCCTTTCACATATATCATTTCCATTTCCATTTATCATCACTTTTAAAAATATTTATGTCATAATACTTTGGTTATGACTCAGACATCTCTTCTATATTCAATGAAATCAAATATGTTTTTGTATACATAAAGTATTCCATTTGTTTTAGAAGTATTAAATAATACTCAATAATATCTATCACAACATTTAGAAAGAATATTTTTAAAACAATATTATAAATTATATAACCCTAGATAACAACTGATACCATTCCTCATATAACTCTAGATAATAACTGATACCATTCCTTTATATATCTTTAGATAACAACTGATACCATTTCTTCATATTCCCTTAATCATAAAGCATGTTCACTTTATGCACAATCATCTCTATGTATATTCATATCCATCTTATACTCATATCCATAGTCATATTCATATCATACTCATATACCTCTCCTTTTAATATCAATAATCACGGAAAACAAATTCTTAACAATATAGTAACAATAGCATCACATGTATATATTTCATGAAATCCAATTTCTTTAAAGATAAATAATTTCCAAGTAGGGATAGAAAAGATCTTGCCTCGGTTTCGGTATCCTGACAATATGGCTCGTCCCTCTTCCGGAGTTTCTATAAACACAAAAGGACCGTCGTTAGAATACCACATCTCTTACTCACTACACTCTTGTATAACATTACCCTTGACACTTTAATATATGTTTAACGTATCACTATTACCCCAAAGGTTCGAGAACTTAACCATTTAAAACCTCAATCGAAGTTTCAGGGGTTTTCACCATTTCCCCTAACGACCACACTTAACTGTAAAAATTCTCAGAAAATATGGATTTCGAATTTTACCACAAGGTCAACTGGTAACAACTCTTTGACTACCTTACTACAATATCCCAAAGTTTTATAATTTTTAAAAATGTCTAAGTAGGGTAATTACAGCCTCAAAGTTAACACAATTACTGTTTCTCGGTTCTCGAACGTCTTTCACTAAAACTGACTTTTCTCCTAAACCGTTCATCAGATTTTAACGCACCTTATATCAAAACGATCTATGAACCAAACTCTATCTCATCATGGTCACAAGAGGGTCTGGACAGTAAGGTACCGTACGTGTATAAATGCTAAAAACAGGGCAGTTTAGGAATCTAACGAAAATCGGACATTATAACGGCTATATTTTCATACTTTCCAAAATCAAACTCCTCCAAATCAATCATCCACCTTATACACCATCACCTACACCATGTGGTCTACATCCCAACCATGGTTACAAGTCCACAACACACAATTTCCATATCAAAACAAACCATTTATAACACATAATCATCATAAACTAGACATTAACACCACTTAACTACTAACCAACTCAATTTTCACCATAAATACAAAAAGGACAAGAGTAGTTATACCTTCTTGAAGCTTTAAATATCCTTAATAAACCTTGGGCACTCCTTAAACAACCTTAGATTAACTTGAATCAACTAAAGAAACCATTAAAACAAAGTTAACACTTGAAAATTACTATTCATTCACTATTCATCTTCAACTTCTATGATTTTATTACCTTGCTAAATGATGTTGGTTGGCCTTGAAACTTTGTAGATAACTCTTTCTAATCTCCAAGAACACCCATGAATTTTCCCTTGATTTAATGTTGATGCTAGATAGGGTTTGTGTTTTTATTTTTTCCTTTTTTTCTAGTTTTGGCCGAATAGATAGAAAAGGATGGGGGAGAGTTATTTTTGTGTTTACTTCATCTTATCTTGGCTTAATCTTGATCCTTCTAGCTTGTCTTGGAAGCTTGGTAAGATATTTTGTGGTTAACACCTTGCAAAAGTACTAATTTGCCCCTTAAAACAAGTTAATGGAAAGTGATGCCACTTGGATAATCTAATCTCTTATTTCCTAAATTTTCTATGTAAAATGCCCATCACATTGGTGAGTAATATGGTATGTATCCTTGTTATATTACCAATCTTGGTTGCTTGGTTTCCATACTCGTCTAATTGTGGTTCGTTTCGAATGTACCTCATTATCTCAGTGGTTTTTGAAATCATTTACAAATCCAATTTCCCTTGGTATTCTCTTAACTTAATAATCCTTTGGTTTAATCTAAATTCACTAATCCCTCAATATAAAATTCCTATAATATTTCCATACTCCTTAATATCCAATAGAAGCTTATTCGAAATCAAAATCCTCAAAATCCATATTCAGGAATTTCTGGAATCCATCGTCATTTCGAGTCACTTATCTTCAATGTACAACACTAATATGGTTTCTGTTTATTCTTTTTCTGTTTCCATTATAGATTACTTATATACCATTTCTCTAAATCCTCGAAATTTACTATTCATGTAATCACTGTAGCATTTCTAAGGTTAGGGTTATTACAGTCTTCCCCCCTTAAAAGGATTCCGTCCCGGAATCATGTTGAAGTTGTCCATATATACCTTTTTCATCTACACCTTATAACTTCTATACCACTTTCTCCATCCTTTTTCATTCATAATATTTCTATCTTGTTTGCGCAAAAATACACCAACATAAACTTGCTTGTCATTCATCAACATGTCCTTTAACTTATCAGTAGTAGTGCTTTCACTATCTTTATCTTGCAATTTCCTCCTGTTTCAGTCATTCTACATTAGTTCATCTCTCATTCCTCTTTTAGCTAAGGGTATCGGCCACCACATTGGCCTCCCCTGAATGGTAGTGTATCTCACTTATGGTTTATCTATATTTTGATCTCTATCATGACATAGAATATGAACACTTCAATCTTGTTATATCCTGTCTCTGTAAAATCCTCCAGAAATATGACTAGAATAAGATTCCTTGAAACAATTGTAAGAAAATACTACCTATAATATATATTTCCTGTTCGTATCTAAACAAGTCTGTGGTTTACCCCAAAATACTATTACTTTCTCTCTCTGGATCAGCATATCTTACTTCCAACTCAGATAGATCATTCTTATCTATTTTGTTAACTTACTTACGCCATTCCTTGACCACATTGATTCTTAACCAAACATTTACACTAAAAATTTAAATACTAAAAGAAAATGTTCACCTGCATCTGTATCCGGCTTTTTCAATACTTTCCCTAAGGTCATATTGTACACTCTGGCAGTAGGTTTGTTTGAAGCAGTCATACTTTGTCCTGGCGCAGATGACCCACCAGAACGGCAATCTCTAGCAAGGTGTCCTAATTTCCCACATTGATAACACTTGACGTCATTCTTAGGGTTCGCATCAACTGTTGGGCACCTGTCAGAGTAGTGCCCCTTCTGTCCACATTTATAACAAGTTACTTCCAATAGTCTACACGCTCATGTATGCTTTCTACCACACGTATTGCACTCTGGTAATGGTGGTCTTGATTAATTTGACTGAAATGTTCCTGAGGACTTACCACCCTGGTTCACAGTCTCACTAACAGCCTTGTTACTCCCTGACCTTCCCACAAACGGGGATTTTTGTCCTTTACCAACCTTGCTAAAGTATCTTCCTTCACTTGAACCTCCTTTCTGACCCTCAAATTTCCTTTTCTTATTCACTCGACCTATTTGAGTCTATTCACTCTCGGCTTCAATACTAGATGCCTTTTGAACTACTGCAGCATAATCAGTCAACTCAAATGGTGCCACTCGTGTTCGTAGCCATGGTTTCAATCCTTGTTGGAACCTTTTCACTCTTTGTTCTTCAGTACGCACAAATTCAGGAACAAACCTAGACAGTTCAGTAAATTTAGTTTCATACTCAGCCACTGTTAGATTATCCTGTTTCAATTCCAGAAATTTCATCTCCATTTGGTTTTCCAGATACCTAGGGGAGTACTTTTCTAAAAACACCCTAGTGAAACGCTCCCAAGTTATCACTCCCGCTCCTTCTAGGTTCTTCTTAGCTTCCCACCAATAATTTGCCTCTCCCTTTAAGAGATAGGCTGCAAAGATTGTTTTCTGATCCTCTTCTATCCTCAATATCTTAAAAGCTTTCTCCACTTCTTTTAACCATGCTCTGGCTACTACTGGGTTAACAATTCCCTCAAACTCCGGGGGTTTTAATGACTTAAAAGCACGAAAGGAGTTAGCTGCCTGATTGGGAAGAATAGGTAGTTGTTGAGGATTCTGTGGATTAGCTAAATTCTGCCTTAACAGTTCCATAAATTGATTAAAGGGGTTACCACCCTGATTTCCTTGTTGTTCAGTTGATTCATCTTCCTCTTCCTCATGATTTTGTTCATTATGAGCGTTTTCACCCTGCCTATTATGACTTCCTTCCTCTCTCTCATTTTCCCTTGCATTCGCTCTATTATTACGCTTAGGCGGCATGATTCTGTATATAACAATATTCTTCATTAATCACCCAAATTTAGGGTATAATATACATCATTCCCATATACATCATTCTCATATACACAATTATATCACTAGTTAACTCATTTATATACCATAATATTCTCAACTTAACTTTAGCAATTAAGCGTATCACCTTTAGCACAATAACCTTTTCATTTAAGTCAATCACCTTATATACATCAATATCCTTGAATCTCTACATTTAATATCAAAATACGATAGAATTTAGACAGAATACACAAACTTCATTAATTATCCCCACTTCCTTTGTTTATCCTTATTCTGACTTTTCCCTCAAAATACACCTTACTCTCAATAATAAATCTAAATTATACCTTAAAATTCCTCATATTCTTTTATCTCACTAGTCCTCAAATATACCCATTTCTTCTCACGAAATTCCTTTCTCTTTTATATCAAAACGCTTCTAGCTCTAATTATCTCTTATTGAAATTTCCCTTGAAATCTCGAGTTTTCTCGTATAATCACGTATACTCTAAACCTTACTTCCATTATCCCATCCATTACTGAAATCTTCTATATTCGAAACAGTTGATAGAATTCAAGAAACTTTGAATTGAAACGGACCCAGAAACAAGCAAGTGTCCCACAACAATTTATAAGATTAAGAGTTTTAAATAACTTTTATTTGAAACAAAAGGATATTTGGGAAATCAATATGATGGAAGAACCCGTACATAACACAAGTGAGGGCGTCCCCTCCGACTTTCAATCACACAGACAGATCGTCCTTGTGTATACATATAGGATTGTTCCTCTTAGTTGGAATAAGAAGTATAAAGAAAATATTTAATCACGATGATAGATACCCTCTTCCAAAAATAATCTTAGGGAAATATTTTGACTAAAATAGATAAAATAAAATTTTGAAACACATTCCAAAGGTACCAGAAAGTTTTGAAAAGATACCGGCCCCTTTTTTTTTGAATAAGAGATGATAGGTCACCCGGGAATTACTCACGAGGTTATCTAACGTACACTTCCCGATACATCAAGTATTCCCTTTCTCATATCGATCTCGTGTGCTACATAAACTTAACACTTTTGGCATAATAACCTTTATTAGCAATAATCTATAAAATTATAATCACTACTTAGAATAAACGCTTCGTTCAATAAACCCCCCCTTGAACTCGATGTGAGTTCACAATTTCTATTATTACTGATATATTTATTATTATCACTATTGTTCCTGAGCATTATGACTCTTAGCTCTGATACCAAACTGTGACAGCCCCAAATCCGGGGTCATGAATCTGGGCCGTCACGGACCAATTTCCATTCAATATCAATATCTTTAGTCTTTTTTTTTCTCAATTCATACTGATGCAATTGACCCCACAATAATACACACACACCAGTCATATGCTCAGAGAACAACATTCATCACAATAAAAGTTTAGAGTTAACAGTTATTACAAACCCAGAATCATCCTTAAATACATTGTTGAATAATACTTCGACATGAAGCATTTCAACAATCAAAAGTTTCTTACATGCTTACACACTTAATGTCCATAATCTATCAATACCCAACCGTCCGATAGCTACCTCGGGAATTGGTACTAGCGCTCTCTCAGAAGGTTGCTTTCCCCCTACCCTCTTACGGGGTGTTCTGCGCAGTATCGGCATACCTAGCTGATATATAAATAAGTAGCAAGAGTGAGCTATAATAGCTCAGCAAGATAATTTCTATCAACTAACAACAAAGGAAAATAATCATCATATATATATTTTAATAAACAAAATTTCAGATATTATGTAAGGGAACTTTATTTTCGTTCAAGACATATACTTTTCAATTATCTTTGTATGAAAAGAAATATATAATATTATAATCTCAGTCTCACTTTTAATATCATATAATATCAGTTCCTCTTCTTAATTTCTATAACAATCAAAATACCATCTCAGTGTACTCTTCCAAGATAATATAAAACCTGAACAAATCTTTCACTATCAACTTTTCTTTTCCTTCTTATGCAACAACTATATAAATTAATATAAAATCAGTTTCTCTTCATCAGTAATAGTAATACCATATTTTCATATCATTTTTCTGTTTTCAGTATAAAAATCTGAAAACCATTTTTCAATTCTTTCCTTTAAAGAAAACGTTGGGGATTTCCACTGTTGCCGAATACGTAAGGACGATGATCAGTCGCCCTCCGTACCCGTCCCTTTTTACTACCGGTAGACGGAGGTAGGTTCTCCACCATCCCCCAGGAGGAAGGTCCACCACTACATCCTCCCTCGGCACTCTTGGGCCGGAATAAATATTGGATGTTGGACTGTGCCACTACCACACAGCCTCTTACGCTTTCTGTTGCAATCCCCCTTTTTCAAATCATTTTTCCATTATCAAATGCCATTTCACATTTTCCATTTCCATTCACATTTTCATTCACATTTCCTTTCACATATATCATTTCCATTTCCATTTATCATCACTTTTAAAAATAATTATGTCATAATACTTTGGTTATGACTCAGACATCTCTTCTATATTCAATGAAATCAAATATGTTTTTGTATACATAAAGTATTCCATTTGTTTTAGAAGTATTAAATAATACTGAATAATATCTATCATAACATTTAGAAAGAATATTTTTAAAACAATATTATAAATTATATAACCCTAGATAACAGCTGATACCATTCCTCATATAACTCTAGATAATAACTGATACCATTCCTTTATATATCTTTAGATAACAACTGATACCATTTCTTCATATTCCCTTAATCATAAAGCATGTTCACTTTATGCACAATCATCTCTATGTATATTCATATCCATCTTATACTCATATCCATAGTCATATTCATATCATACTCATATACCTCTCCTTTTAATATCAATAATCACGGAAAACAAATTCTTAACAATATAGTAACAATAGCATCACATGTATATATTCCATGAAATCCAATTTCTTTAAAGATAAATAATTTCCAAGTAGGGATAGAAAAGATCTTGCCTCGGTTTCGGTATCCTGACAGTATGGCTCGTCCCTCTTCCGGAGTTTCTATAAACACAAAAGGACCATCGTTAGAATACCACATCTCTTACTCACTACACTCTTGTATAACATTACCCTTGACACTTTAATATATGTTTAACGTATCACTATTACCCCAAAGGTTCAAGAACTTAACCATTTATAACCTCAATCGAAGTTTCAGGGGTTTTCACCATTTCCCCTAACGACCACACTTAACTGTAAAAATTCTCAGAAAATATGGATTTCGAATTTTACCACAAGGTCAACTGGTAACAACTCTTTGACTAACTTACTACAATATCCCAAAGTTAACACAATTACTGTTTCTCGGTTCTCGAACGTCTTTCACTAAAACTGACTTTTCTCCTAAACCGTTCATCCGATTTTAACGCACCTTATATCAAAACGATCTATGAACCAAACTCTATCTCATCATGGTCACAAGAGGGTCTGGACAGTAAGGTACCGTACGTGTATAAATGCTAAAAACAGGGCAGTTTAGGAATCTAACGAAAATCGGACATTATAACGGCTATATTTTCATACTTTCCAAAATCAAACTCCTCCAAATCAATCATCCACCTTATACACCATCACCTACACCATGTGGTCTACATCCCAACCATGGTTACAAGTACACAACACACAATTTCCATATCAAAACAAACCATTTATAACACATAATCATCATAAACTAGACATTAACACCACTTAACTACTAACCAACTCAATTTCCACCATAAATACAAAAAGGGCAAGAGTAGTTATACCTTCTTGAAGCTTTAAAGATCCTTAATAAACCTTAGGCACTCCTTAAACAACCTTAGATTAACTTGAATCAACTAAAGAAACCATTAAAACAAAGTTAACACTTGAAAATTACTATTCATTCACTATTCATCTTCAACTTCTATGATTTTATTACCTTGCTAAATGATGTTGGTTAGCCTTGAAACTTTGTAGATAACTCTTTCTAATCTCCAAGAACACCCATGAATTTTCCCTTGATTTAATGTTGATGCTAGATAGGGTTTATGTTTTTATTTTTTCCTTTTTTTCTAGTTTTGGCCGAATAGATAGAAAAGGATGGGGGAGAGTTATTTTTGTGTTTACTTCATCTTATCTTGGCTTAATCTTGATCCTTCTAGCTTGTCTTGGAAGCTTGGTAAGATATTTTGTGGTTAACACCTTGCAAAAATATTAATTTGCCCCTTAAAACAAGTTAATGGAAAGTGATGCCACTTGGATAATCTAATCTCTTATTTCCTAAATTTTCTAAGTAAAATGCCCATCACATTGGTGAATAATATGGTATGTATCCTTGTTATATTACCAATCTTGGTTGCTTGGTTTCCATACTCGTCTAATTGTGGTTCGTTTCGAATGTACCTCATTATCTCAGTGGTTTTTGAAATCATTTACAAATCCAATTTCCCTTGGTATTCTCTTAACTTAATAATCCTTTGGTTTAATCTAAATTCACTAATTGCTCAATATAAAATTCCTATAATATTTCCAAACTCCTTAATATCCAATAGAAGCTTATTCGAAATCAAAATCCTCAAAATCCATATTCAGGAATTTCTGTGTTATATATAATTGATGTGATTTAATGTCAGTGTTTAAGTGTTACAGGGAAAAAGAGTTTAACTTGTTAATGAAAGCAGTCGCAGCAGAGTTTGAGTATACGCTGACAGCTGGAAGCGCAAACGCTGACAGAAGGAAGCGCAAACACTGCTGGTTGACAGAAGGAAGCGAAAACACTGCTAGTTGGGAGCGAGACAGAGTTTATTAAAATCTGTCTACTGGAAGCGTCTACAGGTCAACAGAGATTGAAGATTGATTCAAGATAAACATAGAAACAATATCTTTGAAGATTGGATAGCTGTCAAAGAGATTGAGTTGACTTAGGAGACGAGTAGCAATCGTAATTGATATCAATTGTATAGCTTAATTATAGGAGAATCAATTAACGATTGTACGTAGCTGTATATCTTATAAATACAGTTAGGTTAACCCTAGAAGGGTAATCATCGTGAACGAATATCATTCATTGTAACCTAAGCAGCTCTCTGTGATATTTTACATCACTGAGAGAGGAAATATTAATTCCAAACAGTTTTAAGTACTAAAACGTGTGTTCTTGTTATTCTCTCATAACAATATTTGATTATATATTGTGTATTCGGCCTAACAAGTGGTATCAGAGCCAATCTGTTACTTTATTACAGTTTAAGATCCAAACACAATTGTAATCAATGGCAGAGATACCTCCTCCATCAGGTTCTGAGAAAGCTCCTACTACTGTTAGTAGGTATGAGACGATTAGGGTTCCTATACTTAAGCCATCAGAGTATGCAATCTGGAAGGTGAAGATGACCATGTTTCTGGAGGCTACAGATCCAGAATATCTTGATAGAATTTATGAAGGTCCTCATAAACCTACAAAGTTAACTGCTGCTGTTGCTGGTGAAGAATCAAAGGTGATTCCAAAGTAAAAGAAAGATCTAACTGCTGAGGATCTTTCATCTATTGCTAAGGATGCAAAAGTAAGACATTTACTTCACAGTGCTTTAGACAATGTTATGTCTAACAAGGTGATTAACTGCACAACTGCAAAGGAAATTTGGGATGCACTTGAGGTTAGGTGTCAAGGAACTGCTGCAATCAAGAAGAATAGAAGGAACATACTCACACAGGAGTATGAGCATTTTGAGGCAAAGTCTGAAGAAACCATGACAGAAACATTTGACAGATTCTGTAAACTGCTCAATGATCTATCATTGGTTAACAAAGAGTATGATTTAGAAGACTCAAATCTCAAGTTTCTTCTCTCTCTACCTGAAAAGTGGGATGTGAAAACAACCACTATAAGAGATAACTATGATCTTGCTGATACTGAGATAGATGAAATCTATGGACTGCTCAAGACTCATGAGTTAGAAATGGAGCAGAGAAATAGGAGATCAAGTAAGAAGTCAAAGTCTGTTGCTCTGAAAGTTGAAGAAAAACCTTCAAAGAAAGAAGCATCAAGGAAGAAGGCAAAAGGAAAAGCCTTGGTCATTCATTCAGAAAGTGAGTCATCAAACACTGATGTTGACTCAAACACAGATGAATCATCTGATTCTGAAGATGATGAAGAGATGATGCAAATGGCTGCATTGATGGTAAAGACCTTTGAGAATATGGGGTTCAAGAACTTCAAGATGGGAAAGAGATTCTCCAAGAATGACTCAAAGTCTGTCAAGAAAAATTTCAGCAAATCTGAGAGAAAGGACTCCAAATATGGGAAGAAAGATAAGTCTGAGATTCAATGCTACATGTTAGTTACAGAGGCATGCCTGTACACATCTAATAACAAGCCTAATTGTTTGTAATGCTTTGCATTACTTACATGACCTCTTAACTGAGGGAACCTCTAGTTGTAGAGTTTCTGTTTGTATTGTACTTGTAATAGGCATCAAATCCTAGTTATGTAACTGTACAAATAGAGTCTAGAATAATGCTTGAAAGAAGTTCCATGGTTCATGCCTCAAGCAAGGAGTTAAAGACTGCCAAATAATCACAGTTGGGATTTGAAGAAATGAAGAATTTGCCTAAGTACCAATTCGAGAAGTATATTTGTCTATTCGAGAAGTCCAGCATTCGAGAAGTCAGAGATTCGATATCTCAAGACACTATTCGATATCTCTGAATACACTGTTCGATATCTCATTCGATATCTCAGGGATTCGATATGTCTACTACTCTATTCGAGAACTCAAGAAGTCAACAAGTCAAGATGGTATTCGAGTTCTCAAAGAGTCAACAAGTCAAAGTTCCATTCGATATCTCAAAGACTCAGAAAGCTATTCGACAACTCGAGGATTCGATAAGTCAAATGCTCTATTCGACAACTCAAGGAATCCTGATGGAAAAGAGCTATTCGAGAAGTGGTTCGATATGTTACTATAACAGTATTCGAGAACTCAGAGTTATCGATCAAGTCAATTCTAGTTCTCGAATCACTTACTTAGTCACTTCTCGAATACATTCTTGGAGACAAAATACTGAAGAAATTGTACAAGTCAGAAACCTGCAACAAGCCAATGCACTTTATGGACCACAATCTGTAACGTGCTCTGGAAAGCCTACAAGGAAGCTTGGAGAGATATAGAAGAGACAAGGAGCTAAAGAAGTGGATCTAAACAGGCTTTGCAAAGTCAAATCTGTAACCGTTTGGACACTTACTCAAAAAGGATAGACAGACTAGAAAGTAATTTGTTTAGCTACCTTATTTGCAGTAAGTGGGCTGTATCCATGTTCTATAAGGACACAGCCTCACTTCATAACTTAGCAACTTTTGTGAGTCTAGTTTTTCATACACTGTAAGCTATATCTCTCTGAGAAAAACGAAGCTGAGAATACTACCATTTGTATTCACAGATTGTAGCAACCTTTATCTAATATACATTAGATTAAAGTGATATTGCGTGTTGTGTTGTTTACTTATCCGCATCTTAAATTCTGCACACACAGGCACTTATCTGCTACACAGACTCAATCCAAGAAAAGTTCAAGAATCCATTCACCCCCCCCCCTCTGTATTCTTTTATCGTGTTCAATACTCAACAAGTGGTATCAGAGCGGGCTGTTTATTCAAAAACAGAGAAACGATCATGGGTTCGAATACACCAAAGACTACAGGAACGGTGAAGGTCCCTAAGTTTGATAAAGAAAACTTCAACCTCTGGAAGATAAAGATGATGTTGTTCATTAAAGCCTCTCATCCCTTGTATCCTGAGATTCTCAAGAATGGTCCTTTTGTTCCACAACAAGAGATACCAGAGAAGACTGTTGGAACCATAACTATCCCAAGAACTTATGAGGCCAAGGATCCATCAAAGTGGACAGAGTCAGAAAGGGAGAAGGTTGCTCTTGACAGCCACCTCATGTTGCTCATCATTGATTCCATGGACATGTCAATGTTTGCAAACATTGCATCATGCACGTCTGCTAAAGAGATGTGGGATCACATTGAGGTGTTGTGTGAAGGTACTGATGAGGTTAAGGAAAACAGGAAACAGATACTGGTCACACAGTATGAAGCTTTTATGGCACAGCCCAAGGAAAGCATCACTGAAATGTTTGAAAGGTTTCACAAGCTAGTTACTGAGTTGCAGATGAATGGAAAGGTTTACAGCACCAAGGAGTTAAATATGAAATTTCTGTTGTCTTCACCAAATCATCTGGAGCAAAGAGTCATTTCTCTAAGAGAGAGAGATTTGAACAAAGTCACCTATGATGTACTCTATGGAGTCCTAAAGACTCATGAACTTGAGTTGCTTCAGAAGAGGGCTATCCAAGCAAACCAAGGTAGGATGATAAACACATCATGTGCCTTGATTGTCAACAAATCCATTCTGGACCTAGAAGCATCTACAAGCCAACTAAGGATAGAGGAGGTGGCAGATGATGAAGAAACTGAAGCTGGGGTGAGTGAACCTGTTGAGGAAAAGGAGGAAGAAGAAGAGGAGTTTTACACTCTGGAAGAACTTGATGGGATGGAAAATACTTCATATGCTTTCATGGCCAGAAAATTTCCAAACATCAGATTTAAAAGAAATCAACCCTTTAAACCCAAAACTCAAAACCATTCAGCCAACAAGAACAAGACACCTGTGAAACCAAACAGAAATAAGTTCAAAACCGGTTATGTGGATAGGTCATCTGTAAGGTGTTATAGATGCAATGACCTAGGGCATTTTGCCAGTGAATGCAAGAAGCCTAAAAAGAAGGATAGAGATTATCTTGAGCTAGAAGCTAAGTATGAGGCCCTTCTGAAAAAGCAGACACATGGTAAGGCCTACATAGCTGAAGGGAAGTGTTGGGATGATTCTGAGAGTGATGAAGAGGAACAAGAATTCTGCAATTATGCCTTGATGGCCAATTCCAAGGATGACTCATCTTCATCTGATTCTCAGGTACCATCTCTCACTACTATAGACATGTCTGTTTCTGAATACAAATCCATGATTGAACAATTATCTGTTGAAATGTTTAATATTCATACTAGTATGACTGCTGCTAATGAGGAGATTGCTAAACTGTCTACTAGAAATGAAGTATTAACCAAAAAGAATGAGGAACTTGAGCTCACTGCTATGCAAGTAGAAAACCTTAAGAAAGAAGTTGAATATTTGGAGAACAAGGTTCTATGTGCTAGTCAAGTAGAGAAGGCTCTTAGGGATGAATTAGCTGAGAATGAATTCAAACTTAAAACTTTCAAGAAATCATCTGGTTTAGTGCAATCCTACTGTGAGAAAATTGAAGCTAAACCCAAAGCAGCTATTGGACTTGACTATGACTCTCTCAAACAAAGGAAAGGCTATGCTGTCATTGAAGAGGACATAGCTGTTCATGAGAAAGTGCCTCACATTTTGAGAAAAACTGAAAATCCAATTTTTAAGGAATCAACATTTGAAATTGATGAGGATGCCTTACTCATCAAGCAAATGTTGAATGATGAGGATGAGGCACAATCTAGTGAACAGCAAGCATCCTCTAAGGGTGAGAGTGTCAAGTCAAAGACCAAGAAGCCAGTAGTTGATAGGCCAAGACCTAAGAAGTTTGTTAAGTTTGTCTCAGCTGGGAAGAGTGAATCAGAAAAGGAAGTGACTAAAAAGAAACAGAACAGAAATGGCAAGTTAGGGATTAACAAGGATAACAATTATGCTTATATGCCTAATGCCCCTAGGAAAACTTGTCAGAACTGTTTCAGTACCAACCATCTAACTCATGCATGCAAGAAACCTGTTGGTAGTGTGTCTAAACCTTTCTATGATTGTTCTGTGTCTCTAAGACATAGAGATGCACCCTTCTGTGATAAATTTGACTGTATGCCATGCAATATGAATGTTATGACTAGTTGTTTTAATTTAAGAAGACAGTTCATTGATGGTTGTATCAGTCACAATTCTCACACACACTACACAAGGTCAAAGTCCTCAAGTCCTCCTAAAGCTAGGAAGGTACCTTTGTCACCTAAGTCTGAAACCTCAGGTTCTAAGACTTCCAACAGTGACAAGAAGACTGACACTAAGAAAGTTAACAAGCATGTTGTTTATGATAAAACTGTCTCTAAGTCACATGGACCCAAACTTGTTTGGGTACCAAAGGAAAAGTAATACCTTTGTGTTTGCAGGGCAAAGAAAGTGAGAAGAAGGTCATGTGGATTTTGGACAGTGGATGCTCAAATCATATGACTGGTGATATGGCCCTGCTATCACAGTATGAGGAAAAGGCTGGCCCAATGGTTGCTTTTGGAGATGACAGCATGGGTAACACATTGGGATATGGCAAGCTGAAAGTTGGAAATGTCATCATTGAAGATGTAGCACTAGTCAAGGGGCTCAAGCATAATCTGTTAAGTGTTGGTCAGTTTACTGATAGAGGATTCAAAGTGAATTTTGACAAAGATGAATGTTTGATCACCCACAAGAAGACTGGTGATTTTGCTCTATCTGGAGTAAGGAAGGGAAGCCTGTTTGTAGCCAATATGGACTCTGCAAACAAGGACAGAATTTGTTGCTTTTACTCAAAAGCATCAAATGAAGATTGTTGGCTGTGGCACAAGAAACTATCACACCTGAACTTCAAGGCCATTAATTCTCTAGTCAAAAGAGAGTTAGTGAGAGGCATGCCCACACTTGAATTCTGCCAAGAAGGAGTGTGTGAGGCTTGTCAAAAAGGAAAAATGAAGAGATCAAGCCACAAGTCAAAGACAGTGACATCTGTAACCAAGCCACTACAACTCATCCATATGGATTTGTTTGGGCCTGTCAACATAATGTCACTTGGAAGAAAGAAGTATGCCCTGGTAATGGTTGATGATTTTTCAAGGTATACATGGGTAGAATTTCTGGCATCAAAAGATGAGGCTCCACAAGTAATCATTGAGCATATAAAGAAAGTTGACAAGGAAGCAAAGGCAAACGATGCAAGTGTGATTGCATTGAGGAGTGATAATGGAACAGAGTTCAGAAATGCCACACTTGAAGCATTCTGCAAAGAGAATGGCATTTCTCAGCAATTCTCAGCTCCAAGGACTCCACAACAAAATGGAGTTGTTGAGAGAAAGAATAGAACTCTAATTGAGGCTGCTAGAACAATGTTACTTGATGCAAAAATGCCCACATGTTTTTGGGCTGAGGCTGTGAGCACTGCATGCTATATTCAGAACAGAACCCTCATCAACAAAAACACTGGAAAGACTCCTTACAACTTGATGACTGGAAAGAAGCCTACACTGAAGTATATTCATACTTTTGGAAGCAAATGCTTTGTACTTAAGGACAATTCTGAATATGTTGGAAAGTTTGATGCAAAAGCATTTGAAGGAATTTTTCTTGGCTATTCTATGGAAAGAATTGCATACAAGGTTTATGTCATCAGTCAAAAGAAAGTTATGGAAAGCACAGATGTAACATTTGATGACAGCAAACTACCTGGACTAGAAGAAGCCAATGATGAAGACAAAGATCCATTGAAGTTTGATAATCTAGATGATTCTGATGAAGAGACTGAAACTAGAGTTGAAACTCAAGTTCAACAAACTCAAGTGAATAATGATACAAGAGAAGAATTTGTGCCAATCAATAGTGAAGAAACAAGCATCCAAGACACACCTGTGAGTAATGGCAACTTCACAGGGGGAGGAAATGAGGATGATCATGATGAGGATGATGAAGCAACATCAAGGATGAGAAATCAGGCTGAACACTCAAGGAAATGGGATAGATCACACACTGCAGAGCAAATCATTGGAGATCCTAATGCAGGAGTAAGGACTAGGAGAGCAACTCAAAATGAGTGCCTCTATGGATGTTTTCTATCACAAGTTGAGCCTAAGAAACTTGATGATGCATTGTTGGATCCAGATTGGATTATTGCCATGCAAGAGGAGCTGAATCAATTTGAAAGGAACAAAGTATGGGAACTTGTGCCTGCACCAAAGAATAGAACCATTGTTGGAACAAAATGGGTTCTGAAGAATAAGATGGATGAAGATGGTGTAATAATAAGAAACAAAGCAAGGCTGGTTGCAAAAGGATACTCTCAACAGGAAGGCATTGATTATGATGAGACATTTGCCCCTGTTGCTAGATTGGAAGCCATTAGAATATTCTTGGCATTTGCTGCTCATTCAAACTTTAAAGTTTATCAAATGGATGTCAAGAGTGCATTTCTAAATGGAGAGTTGGAAGAAGAGGTTTATGTGCAACAACCACCTGGCTTTGAGGATCCACATTTCCCAGAATTTGTCTACAGATTGCTTAAGGCACTGTATGGACTTAAGCAAGCTCCAAGAGCATGGTATGATACTCTATCACAATTTCTTCTTGAAAATCAATTCACTCGAGGCACATTGGACAAGACACTGTTTTACAAGAAGCATGGTGATGATATGATCCTAGTTCAAATCTATGTGGATGATATCATTTTTGGTTCTACAAATGAGAAACTGTGTGAGAAATTCTCTAAACTCATGCAGAGCAGATATGAGATGAGTATGATGGGAGAGTTGACATTCTTTCTAGGGTTGCAAGTCAGTCAAAGGAAGGATGGTATCTTTATCAGTCAAACCAAGTACATCAAGGATTTATTGAAGAAGTTTGACTTGGAAGATTGTTCACCTGCCAAGACACCCATGGCCACTGCCACTAAATTGGATGAAGATGCTAAAGGCAAGAGAGTAGATATCTCAGTCTACAGAGGCATGGTTGGTTCTCTACTCTACCTCACTGCAAGTAGGCCAGACATCATGTTTGCTACATGCTTGTGTGCAAGGTTTCAATCAAATCCAAAGGAATCACATTTGATTGCAATAAAAAGGATCTTTAGATATCTGAAGGGCACTCCTAACTTGGGATTATGGTATCCTAAGGACACAGGGTTCAATCTGGTTGGTTATTCTGATGCTGATTATGCTGGATGCAGAGTGGATAGGAAAAGCACCTCAGGAAGCTGCCAGTTTCTTGGACAAAGGTTAGTTTCTTGGTATAGCAAGAAGCAACAATCTGTGTCAACTTCTACAGCTGAGGCTGAATACATAGCTGCTGGAAGTTGCTGTGCTCAAGTGCTTTGGATTAGAAATCAACTTAGAGATTATGGACTTGTGTTGGAAAGAATTCCAATCATGTGTGACAACACAAGTGCAATCTCTATAGTTGCCAATCCTGTCAATCATTCTAGAACAAAGCACATTGACATCAGATATCATTTCATAAGAGAACATGCAACTAATGGAACCATTGAGTTGCATTATGTCTCTACAGATAAACAACTAGCTGATATATTCACTAAGCCATTAGATGAAGCCACCTTCACAAGGTTGGTAAGTGAGATTGGAATGCTGAATTCTTCAGATTCTGGCTAAGTGAATACATCATCTAGATTGTTGCAGCAGTAAACACTTACTTTATCTAAATCCTCAATATTTTTGAAGTAAGTGTTGGCTGAAATATGATTTATAAATATTTCAAATCTGTTGCATATGTTGAAAATCATATTTTTATTAACTTAAAATTTCTATGAAATTTTGAGAAAATCACTATTTGATTTGCTAGAATATTTTTCAATGAATATGTCTGGTAGATTTTAAAAAGATAGTGAAAATCAAATTTTTATGAGTGATGGGTATAGTTCGATAAGTCAGACTTCTCGAATGATTCACTATTCGACATCTCTAATAAGTCTCATTAGAGTACTCTTGAGTTCTCGAATAGAGTCTTTCTGAGATATCGAATAGAGGAATTATTGACTTCTCGAATATAGTAACTGAGTTCTCGAATGATTGAGTTCTCGAACACTATATTTGAGTTCTCGAATCATTTGAAAAGGCTAAATTCTCGCTGAATTTTAACCGATTTTGGATTTTTATCTAAAAATTTAATTCACTCATAAAAACACATTTTATTTAATTTAGAATTATTTCTAAGTTAGATAACTGCCAGCTGTGAGTTTCTATCTGCTTGAGTTATCGATTAAGCCATTCTTGACTTCTCGAATAGTTGTTTTCTACTTCTCGAATGCCTGACTTGTCGATACAAAACAGTCTGCTAATCGACAATTCAAGTACTTCATACTTATACAATCTCACATCTATTCGATTCATTTCATTCGATTTCTCAAGCATCTACACTCTCTAAACCCCTGAAACCCTAGCTACGAAAAGCCAAATTTCTTCTTCAACCTTCAATTTCTTTTCTCTCTTCTACACAAATGGCAACAGTAAAGTTTAACACCAACTTCATCGCACTCACTAGTGATGTTGAAGCACCCAATGCCAATTTCAAGTGCTTTGTGAAATGGATGGCTGAGTCGTATATCAAGGATGCACTCTCTGCCAACCCAACTCTGTATCTCGATATTCTGGAACAATTCTGGAGTACTGCTATTGTGGAGGTTGTAGCCCTGGAAAATGCAATCACTTCATATGTCATCTACTGCAAGGTTCAAGATAAGGAAATCACTATCACTACTGCAGACATGAACCAAGCACTAGGCCTACAACAAGAGTCATTTGACAGACTGGCCACTAATGCTGAGTTGGAGGAATTCTTTGAGTTCATAAACTACTCAGATGGGATTAACCTTGGAAAGCTAAACAGAAAGAATCTGAGAAAGGAGTGGAGTTATGTGTTTGCAACTCTTCTCCAAGTCTTCACTGCCAGGAAATCAAGCTTTGACCAAATCAGTGCACCTGTGCAGCAAATTGGATATGCTTTGGCCTATGGAAAGAAGATAGATGTTGGCCAAATCATACTTCAAGAATTATATGGGAGACTTGGTAAGAACACAACCAAGAGAGGTACTGATATTTTCTTCCCTCGCTTTATTCAATCTGTACTTAATTATAAAAATGCTTCATTGATTGAATTGCCTGGGATTGATAAAAATAAAATAGGCTATCCTAAGTCCATGACCAAACTCATTTTTGGTAACTTGGAAACTAGGAATGATGTGGATGTAAGACTGAACATAACTCCCCATATGGAGAGTTTGTTTAGGACTTACCCCCACAACATGCCAACATTTGATGCAAAATCTAAGTTAGCACAGCCCAAGCAAGTAGAACAAAATGCTAACCCAGGGCCTGCTAACCAACCCTCTCAACCAAACACTCTACCTCTTACTGAGCCAACTGCATCATCCTCTCAAAAGGGTGATGTTAGTAAAAAGAAGAGAAAGGAAGTAATGTCTACACCTTTAAATATCTTGTCTGAAGCAGCATTAGCTGTTGAATTAGGTCTAGGAAGTGAGGAACCTGAGTCACCCTTACACAGAACAAAGAAGAAGAAAACTAAGACCACCTCTTCAGTCACACAAATGGCTGAAGTTGTAAAATCAGGGGCACACAGCTCACTAGGTGTATCCTCTCAACAGGGTGCACCTATAGAATCAAGCATTCTCCCCAATGCACCCTCTTGTATAGAGTCAGCACATGGGAGTGATAAGGCTGGCACAACAATGAGTGGAGAGCACATCACTTTTGAAACTTCCTCTATCTCTCAGGGGGAGTTGCCAAAATCTACTCTAAAACACACTTCTCTTCCAGAATCTAACTCTGAAATTTCTTTGGAACCTGCAACTCAGACAACTGAGATGCAAGGTATTGATCATCAAGAATCCTTTTTGCTTGATGAGCCAATAATTTCAAGTGACTTAGTGCATGACACTTTGTTCACCACTCAGAACCCACATTTAGATGGTGAGGGAATGCATGCTGAGGCATATCCTAATGACACCATCACAAACACAGAGGTTCCCCTAGTTTTTACTAGAGACTCTGTGCCTGTGTCAACTGCTGGTGTAATTCATCCCACTTCTGTGGTGACACCAGTAGTAGAGTCAATCCATCCGGTTACAGAAGTTGCATCTGTAACTGAGGAGACTAGCTTGCCTAGCTCTAGCTCTGACTTCATGTCAACATGGCTGAAGCCTGTGCAACATGACAGTGCTTCAGGATCAGGGTCTGTTCCACAACAATTGACGGTTGAAGCACTTCAAAGCTTAATTGTGGATCAGATTCCTGAGTTCACAAAGATTGCTCAGCACCTTCTCACTGCAGACATGCCCAATCCAGACTATGAGGCTATTCTGTTATGCCATAGGGATGATGTGGAAGTGCAGAAGTCAAAAATCATTGATGATGCTGAGAGAGATGGCAACATAGATGCCTGGTTGCAAGGAAAATATGATATTACTCTCGATGAAGCACTTCAGTATCTCAGGGAGGAATACATCACTTCACTGGGCTCCAATGCAAAATCCCTGTCACCTGGTGAAGTGTATGAAGCTGTAAATGATTCCTACAAGGGTTTCCTCAAGGCTGCACACTATCTTGGCAAAGGAGTCAAAACTGAAGTCAACAGGGTATGTGATAAGACAGCCACTTCAGTAGCAGAAGTCAAGAGGGCCTTTGATGCTAAATTTCCTCAATTGGACAGTGTGTTCAAGGACATCAAACACTGCAACTCTACCTGCACTCAGGTGGACAATGGGCTGGCTGTGCTAAAAGATGCTGTCACAGGTCTGGGGCATAAATTTCAGAATCTATCTGACCAGACTACAGATGCCAATGCCATGCTGAGGATAATGTTCAAAAATCTTTATGGAGATAGACTAGTGACTGATGTCCCTGTGCATGAATTGTCTAAATATGAAGTGAAGAGGCTGCAGGATCAATCTTTATCTGGCTTCAAGGCCAATGAGTTATTCACTAAGGTCAACACTCTTGAGCAGGAGGTAGCTACTCTCACCAAGACCAATGCTCATCTCACAGAAAAGGTTGCATTGCTAAATGATCAGTTGGACACTCAAGCATCCACCACAGCTGATGTCCTTCTGCATCAACAATCCATGTTAGCTGCAATGATGAAGCATATGGGTCTCCCTCTACCTGATGAATCTTCACTCCCAAAGGACATTTCTACAGCCTCTGTGCCTGACAACAAGCCTAAGGGGGAGAAGAAGGCTAGGAACTCAAATTCTAAGGGGGAGACAAAGGGAGAGAAAGGCATAATAATCAAAGAGGGTGGTCAACAAAGGGCTTCTAAGTCTCTAGCAAATGTGCCTGGCAAGGGAAAAGCCAAAGTAGATGAGCCTCCATCTATCTTGCCAGTTGTCACTCTACCAACTGTGCACATCACTACTCCAGGAGGACAGAAGCAATCCATAACCACCACAGTGGTTGCAGGGAGTATGCCATCTGACAAACCTCCAATCTCTATATCTGAGAGTGCCAAGCCTGTAGAAGTCAAAGTTGTTACTGAGGCCAAGCTACAAGAAGTTGCTAACTCCAATGACTATCATGATAAAGCCTTCTTGGAGTTTCTGAAAGCCATAAGGGAACAGGTTGGTGACACTCAGTTTTATCTGAGGGAGGTGAAGAAGCAGATAGACTACATCACTGTCATCCCCAAGAAAGTCAACAATATATGGGTCAAGGAGATAGTGATGGTCTCCAAACTAAAGATATGGCATCTAACATACCAGACTCTACAAGATCTAAAGCACTCAGAGATAGATGCCATACTTGAGATCATTGAGAAGAAAAATGAGAACAGCAAGAGTCTGTTTGATGATTTGAGGAATGGTCAACCTACAAGGCTACCAGAAGTGATCAAGAAGCCATGGACAATTATTTATCAGTCTGGTACCAGAATTGAAGATATCAAGCAATTGGTCATTCCTCATGATCTCACCTCCAGAAATCACAGACTGATCATTGCTATCATTGATCAATTACAGAAGAAGGTTGGAGCCAGAAATGCTGAAGAAATTGAGGCACTGCATATCCTCAGAACCTATATTGCAACTGGTGAAATTCCAGAGATGGCTCAACCTAGGAGAAATAAGGATGATGATTCTGAAGACAAAGGTGATGGGAGGAGAAGACATCACAGGAGAGATAAGGGTGATGAAGACAAGAAGAAAAAGGGAGACAAGGATAAAAAGGATGATGATGACCAAGGTAAAACATATGTGAGAAAGAGTGGAAGACAGCAAGCCTTAGGCAATGCTAGCAGTAATCTCACCACAACACAAGACTCTAAGTCTAGGGTGAATACTGTTAGTAGTGACCTAGCAAAATCTACATCTATGGCTTCTGCAACTGTCTTACCATCTCAAGAAAAGAAGAAGATTCAAGTCAAGAAACCATGTGTATGTTTCAGAAAGCAATCTGCTAATGGAATACTACTATGGTCTACCAACCAAGGTCAAAGATTTCTGCCAAGCAACCATGTCAAGAGGATAAAATTTAAACATGCTGCAAGGAGAGTGAAGCTATCCAAATCTAGAGCCCTAACAATCATTCCAGGATTGAAACTCCAGCCACTTGATGAAGACTTTGATGAAGAGCAACTGCTATTTCTAAGAGCTCAAAAGATATGCTATGCTGCAATTGTGGATGACCACCTTGTAATCAAGTACACTGATGGGAAAGAAATGAAATTCAAACAAGGGGGTTGTCAACATTGGGGTAAATTGTATGAGATAGAAAGAATCATTGCATTGCTGGATTCTAAGGACAAGGTGGAGAAAGTATGGAAGCTGGAATTGATTGACTTTGTGAAAATGAAGAAAGATTATGCTGAGAAGATAAGAAAGGGCTGCTATGAGAAATGGTTAGAAAGGGAGAAAGAAATTGATAGACTGGAGATTGAAGCAGAAAAGCTAAGGGCAAAGGGATTGTGTAGAGTTCAGTTTGATCCCTATGTGGTGAAGTATAGGAGGAGAAATGGAGACAATGTCAATATAAGAATGAACCTACTCAGTCACTATCCTGCCAACATTCTGAAGCCAGTGCTTGAAGATTTCAAAAACTCTATTATGATTGAAGAATTGGATGCTATGACAGAAATCATGAGAGCAGTAGATGAGATTGCAAGAAAGGAGAAAGAAAGGAAACAGAAAGCATATGATGATCTACAAGCCAAAGCAATGGAGATGCAATCAAAAGAAAATGGCTAGTACCTCATCATACTGTAAGAGTATTTATCTTGTAATTTCATTTATGTGTTCAATCAAAATACATACCTGTACTTTTAAAGTTTTATCTTTATGTATGTTAGGCTTGTTATCAGACATGAAATTGTGACTAAGGGTCTCACTCACAATTTGGGGGAGATTGTTAGTTACAGAGGCATGCCTGTACACATCTAATAACAAGCCTAATTGTTTATAATGCTTTGCATTACTTACATGACCTCTTAACTGAGGGAACCTCTAGTTGTAGAGTTTCTGTTTGTATTGTACTTGTAATAGGCATCAAATCCTAGTTATGTAACTGTACAAATAGAGTCTAGAATAATGCTTGAAAGAAGTTCCATGGTTCATGCCTCAAGCAAGGAGTTAAAGACTGCCAAATAATCACAGTTGGGATTTGAAGAAATGAAGAATTTGCCTAAGTACCAATTCGAGAAGTATATTTGTCTATTCGAGAAGTCCAGCATTCGAGAAGTCAGAGATTCGATATCTCAAGACACTATTCGATATCTCTGAATACACTGTTCGATATCTCATTCGATATCTCAGGGATTCGATATGTCTACTACTCTATTCGAGAACTCAAGAAGTCAACAAGTCAAGATGGTATTCGAGTTCTCAAAGAGTCAACAAGTCAAAGTTCCATTCGATATCTCAAAGACTCAGAAAGCTATTCGACAACTCGAGGATTCGATAAGTCAAATGCTCTATTCGACAACTCAAGGAATCCTGATGGAAAAGAGCTATTCGAGAAGTGGTTCGATATGTTACTATAACAGTATTCGAGAACTCAGAGTTATCGATCAAGTCAATTCTAGTTCTCGAATCACTTACTTAGTCACTTCTCGAATACATTCTTGGAGACAAAATACTGAAGAAATTGTACAAGTCAGAAACCTGCAACAAGCCAATGCACTTTATGGACCACAATCTGTAACGTGCTCTGGAAAGCCTACAAGGAAGCTTGGAGAGATATAGAAGAGACAAGGAGCTAAAGAAGTGGATCTAAACAGGCTTTGCAAAGTCAAATCTGTAACCGTTTGGACACTTACTCAAAAAGGATAGACAGACTAGAAAGTAATTTGTTTAGCTACCTTATTTGCAGTAAGTGGGCTGTATCCATGTTCTATAAGGACACAACCTCACTTCATAACTTAGCAACTTTTGTGAGTCTAGTTTTTCATACACTGTAAGCTATATCTCTCTGAGAAAAACGAAGCTGAGAATACTACCATTTGTATTCACAGATTGTAGCAACCTTTATCTAATATACATTAGATTAAAGTGATATTGCGTGTTGTGTTGTTTACTTATCCGCACCTTAAATTCTGCACACACAGGCACTTATCTGCTACACAGACTCAATCCAAGAAAAGTTCAAGAATCCATTCACCCCCCCCTCTGTATTCTTTTACCGTGTTCAATACTCAACATGCTACAAGTGTAAGGAAATGGGTCACTATGCTCCTGAGTGCAAGAAGGGTAAAACTGAAAAGGCACTCTACACCAAAGGCAGAGACTGGGCAGACACCTCAGATTCAGATGAGGAGGTGAACTATGCACTCATGGCCTCTACTCAGAATGAAGACTCTGAACTTAAGGTACCCCCAACTACCTATGCTTATAATACTGATAATATAACTGAACTGAGAATTTATCTTAAAGCATTACATATCAGTTATAGGGATCAGACTTTAGAGAATGAGAGAATCAAGAATGAGTGTTCACAACTCAAAGAAAGAAATAAACTTGTTGAAGAACAACTTGAAAACATGAATAAAATTCAGAAAGAAAGAGATGATGCTGTTTTTCTAGAACAGGAGTTGCTAGGTAAGTATAAGCAACTGGAATCTGAATTGGAGGATGCAAAGAACATTATTAAAACATGGACTGATTCTGGAAAAGATACTCATGAGGTTTTTCAAGCTGACACTGTTGGTTTAGGGTACTTTGAGGAAGATGAGCTTAGATTTCTAAATCATGTGAAAGTTAGGCAAACTCTTCCAACTAGAAAATTTGTTCATGGTACAGTTAAAACTGAACATGGAGCTGTTGAAAATGAGCCAGTAAAAACCTGTGCCAAACAGGTTAACATTGGTTCAATGACAGATAAACAACTTAAGCAAAAGCTTAAAGAAATAAAATCTATCAATAAACAGAAAATGCCTAGGAAAAACAGAAATGGAAAGGTAGGCATTACATCAGGAAATAGGCCAATGCTTGCTACATTTGCACCTAGAAAAACTTGTCATAACTGTGGTAGCACTAATCATCTTGCTAGTTTCTGCAGGAAGAACAAAGACATTAATTCTTCACCCTCCAAATCTGGAGTGAAAAAGAATATTGTCAAACCTAGACCACAAACTCTGTGCAAACATTGTGGAAGTACTTGGCACTCAATTTGTACTTGAAAGAATTATCATGCTATTTATCATAATTACTAGGAACTGAAACCTAATTTGAAATGGGTTAAAGTTAATTCTGCAGGTGCTAAGACTGAAAATGTTAGCTTAAACTCTTATAATGATAAATCCGCTGCAAAAGCTAACAGATTCAATAAAGCAAAAGGATCCAAGCAAGTCTGGATCCTTAAAACTAACAATCAGTGATTGTTTGTGATTGCAGGGCATAAGGGAAAGTACCCTAGTCATGGACAGTGGATGTTCAGGACACATGACTGGAAATAAAGCCCTGCTATCAGAGTATGTGGAGAAGGCTAGCCCAAAGGTTTCCTATGGAGATGGCAACGTAGGACATACTCTGGGATATGGCAATATTAATCTTGGAAGTGTCATCATCACAAATGTATCTCTGGTTCCAGGACTCAAGCATGATCTGTTATCTGTGAGTCAAATCTGTGACAGAGGATATCATGTAGATTTTCAGCCTGAATACTGTCAAGTCATCAGTAAATCTACAGGGAAAGTTACTCTAGTTGGAAATAGACACAATAATATCTATGAAATAAAATTGTCAACAAACTCTGATGGCAAAGCAGTGTGTCTGTCAACAAGGATGTCCAGTGAAGAGAGTTGGAAGTGGCATAAGAAACTCTCTCATTTAAATCTAAACAACATCAATGAGCTAATAAAGAATGATCTTGTGAGAGGACTGCCAAAGTCTTTGTTGAATGCAGAAGGCCTGTGTGATTCTTGTCAAAAGGCCAAACAGAGAAAAGCCTCTTTCAAAAGCAAGTCTGAATCTTCAATTGTTGATCCTTATTATCTTCTACATGTTGATCTTTTTGGACCAGTGAATGTTATGTCTCTTGGAAAGAAGAAATATGCTCTAGTCATTGTTGATGAATACACTAGGTACACTTGGGTGTATTTTCTAGCAAAGAAGGATGAAACTGCATTAACTCTGGCAGAACATATAATGCAGTTGGACAAAGGGTCAAAGAATCAAGTGAAGATTATCAGAAGTGACAATGGAACTGAATTCAGGAATTCAACAATGGAAGAATTTTGCAAGAACAAAGGAATTAAACAAGAGTTTTCTGCACCTGGCACTCCACAACAGAATGGTGTAGTTGAAAGGAAGAACAGAACTTTGATAGAAGCTGCCAGAACTATGCTTGATGAAGCAAAATTACCAACCTATTTCTGGGCAGAAGCTGTCCAAACTTCTTGTTTTACTCAGAATGCCACTCTGATCAATAAGCATGGAAAAACACCATATGAGATGGTGAGAGAAAAGAAGCCAAACCTGAAATATTTTCATATTTTTGGGTGCAAATGCTTTGTACTGAAAACTCATCCTGAACAGTTGACCAAATTTGACCTGAAGGTAGATGAAGGAATTTTTGTTGGCTATCCACTGTCAACAAAGGCATTCAGAGTTTATAATCTGAGAACAAAAGTAATCATGGAATCAATTCATGTGTCATTTGATGACAAGAAAATAACTGGACTTGAAGATGTGAGTGAACATGATCAACTGCACTTTGAAAATGAAGATTTATTCTCAGATAAAATAAACTCTGATGAGGCTGATCTGATAAACTATGTTGAGCTAAACTCTGAACCTCTACTGGTAAATACTGAAGAGACTTGTCAGTCAGAAACAAGAGAAGAACCAGTTGAGGGGGAGCATGAAGAATCACATCAAAGTGGTAACTTAAATTCTGATAGTGACTCAGCTGAAACTTTTGAATCAAATTCTGACAGTTCAAACACTGAGCAGTCACATTCAGGGGGAGCCTCAGAGAATGAAGAAAGACACCAAGGAAATCAGGAGAACATAGATCGAGGGGGATGATCAAACTCTGAGAGAAGCCATTTACCTTCAGCTAGGAAATGGACCAAATCTCATACACCTGATTTGATTATTGGTGATCCAGATGCAAGAGTCAGAACAAGAAGTGCAACAACAAATGAATGTCTGTTTCATGCATTCTTGTCACAAACTGAGCCAAAGAAGGTTGAAGAAGCTCTTAAAGATGCTGACTGGATAATAGCAATGCAAGAAGAGTTAAATGAATTTGAAAGAAATGAAGTGTGGACACTAGTACCAAGACCCAAGAATAGGTCTATTGTTGGTACTAAATGGGTTTTCAGAAACAAAACTGATAGTGAAGGGGTTGTTACAAGAAACAAAGCCAGACTTGTGGCAAAAGGCTATTCACAGCAAGAGGGAATAGATTATGATGAGGCTTTTGCTCCAGTTGCCAGGTTGGAGGCAATAAGGATGTTTCTTGCTTGTGTTTCTCACAAGAAATTCAAGGTTTTTCAAATGGATGTGAAAAGTGATTTTCTGAATGGAAAACTTGAAGAAGAAGTGTTTGTTGAACAACCACCTGGTTTTGTAGATCCAAAATATCCAGACCATGTCTACAGGCTAGACAAGGCACTCTATGGACTTAAGCAGGCACCAAGAGCATGGTATGAAACTCTGGCTCAATTTCTTTTAGAAAGTGGGTTCAACAGAGGTACAATTGATAAAACTTTGTTTTATTTCAAATCTGGAAGTGACTTGCTTTTAGTTCAGATATATGTTGATGACATTATTTTTGGATCTCCTAATGATAAACTCTGTAAGAAGTTTGCCAAGCTCATGCAGTCCAGGTATCAAATGAGCATGATAGGAGAGCTTAATTATTTTCTAGGCTTACAGGTGAAGCAAACAGATGATGGTATCTTTATCAATTAAGCAAAATATACCAGAAATCTTCTCAAGAAATTTGGCATGCTTGACTGTTCATCTGCAACAACTCCCATGGCAACTGCAACTAAATTGGACAAAGATACAGGGTCATCAGTAGATATGACAAGCTACAGAGGAATGATTGGTTCTCTACTCTATTTAACAGCAAGTAGACCTGATATCATGTATGCAACATGTCTGTGTGCACGATTTCAGGCAGATCCAAGAGAACCACATTTAACAGCTGTGAAAAGGATTTTTAAGTATCTCAAGGGCACTATAACATTAGGGCTGTGGTACCCAAGAGAATCAGATTTCAAACTACTTGGCTATTCTGATGCAGACTTTGCAGGCTGTAAAATTGACAGAAAAAGCACCCGTGGAAGTTGTCATTCTTGGTGACAGACTTGTTTCTTGGTATAGCAAGAAACAGAAATCAATATCCACATCTATAGCTGAAGCAGAGTATATTGCTGCTGGTAGCTGTTGTGCACAGATACTATGGATGAAGAATCAATTGCTGGATTATGGATTGAGGTATAGCAAGATACCTATTTTCTGTGATAATCAAAGTGATATTGCAATGACAGGTAATCCAGTACAACACTCAATAACCAAGCACATCAGCATAAGGTATCACTTTATCAGAGAACATGTAGAGGAAGGCAACATTGAGCTCCACTTTGTGTCTACAGAACAACAACTTGCAGATGTCTTCACCAAGCCTTTGAGTGAAGCAACATTTACAAGGCTGGTCAATGAACTAGGAATGGTCTCTGGTTTTGACTAAAAATGTTGGTTAGACTCAAAATTTTACTTATAAAATGTGTTGCTCATTTTTCTGTGAATTGTTAAGTGCTATGTGAACGTTGTTGATTAAACTCTGTTATGCATACTCTGTTAACATGTCTTTGTTTAAACACTGTTAAACTCTGTCAGCATGTATGTATGTCATACACTGTTAATATGTTTGATAAACTCTGTGAATTCTGAATTGATTTTTGTCTGGATGAAAACACCAATGAAGAAATATGTATGAAGTATGATTCTCAGTAATTAAATCAAGACTCTTTCTGAGTCAATGTGATCTAATTAGAAATTGTGCAGTAAGTTAACACAGCATGATACTGTTTCATATTTATAGCATCTCTTAGTTTATTTGGTCCTAAACTCTGAGTCTATGAATACTGTGTGCATTGCCTCTCATGAATAACTTCTGATATTGATGAACTTTAAACTCTGTTAGTGACACTCTGTTTCCAAGACGTATAAATGGTTCTTGATGATTCCTGTTTGTATTTGTGAAAATTATAAAACTTGAGGTATGTCATTGTTGATTTTGTTGAGTTCAATTCATGTCAGCACCCTGTGAGAATTTGAGCCAAATAAGTGATTGATACATTTTATATCAATCAAATTTTATTGTTGTGTGATGTTCATCAGTGAGTATGTTGCTCTAGAACTTGTTTTAAACCATTTTAAGGCTACATGATATGTGTGTGCATGAAAATGATAAAGGCACTAGGATTGACCACATTTCTCCAAACACTGTTCATAAATTCCACCCTTAGTAAACCCTTTGAGCCTCATTAACTGCTCCTTTTTAAACTCTGAAGTATTAAGAACAGTTATATTCTTTTGGAAATTCAAGTGCAAGCAGGTGAGAGTTTCTCTACAAAGGAAAATTTACTCAGTGAATATATATACATAAAAAAAAGAGGGAAATGTATATATACTGATCATTTTTGTACAACTATGTACTAAAAGTGCAACTGAACACCTTGCTCTAATACATTGTTCAGTTAGCAACTTCTTCTATTATTTTCTTCTTACCTGTTTATTTTTTCAAACAAATTACACCTTGAATAAAGTCCTTTTGATTTGTGCATATATGTACTCAAAGTAGTGTAGATTTGGTGGACAATCAAGCATATGGTAGTATCTGCTTTTACTGATTGAACTTGAGTGTAAACACTTCACCCAAACACTTGTGTGTTTTGAGAGTTTGTGAATTTATCAAATCCCTGACTTGTTATTCACTGAATGATGCTTTGATATCTATCTCTTGATCTTTTTGTCTATAAAGACTATGTGCTTACTTGGATAATCATGGACATCAAAGGGAATAGAGGTATTCAGATTTCTGTATTTAAGTTACTACAGAGTTTAGCATTCATCATATAATCAGTGTTTACTATGAGAGTTTGTGCATTCAGTGTTTATTGACTTGCTTTATGGATTTTATGAAATATTAGATGCTATAAAAATTGATTTGGTAACCTCTGCTACACACACACATATATTCACAACTGTGCAATTTTTGAAAGGGTTTCAGTGATAAAGTTGGAAGATTGATAAACACTGTTGAATTGTGTTCCGTACTCTATGGTAAATTTTCATTAAGATAATTTGACAATTTTGGAGTAAATGGAGTGTTAGACAACTGTTAATGAGTGTAAATGTGTTAAAGTGTCTTGATAATAGGAAAGACAGCGGTAATTATTGGTATTTTACTGTGCGTGATTAAGTGATTCGTTGGATGGTTGACACGTATCCCACTCACTCATTATTGTGTCCCACTCACACATTACTCTAGGAACGGTTGAGTGTCTAGCTTCACAAACGATTGGGTTTTGATTTCTTAATTACAACTCTAATTGCTTTTGCTCTCTCTTTTTCACATCTACTCATATTCACTTTACAACGCCACAAAGTTATTTTGTGTCTTTCACTTTGGCATTTTCGCAAACACCTTTCAAACACATCAATTTTACTTGCTCTTTTCTTGATCTAATGGCAACTAAACCTTTTACATCTCTTGGTCTTCGATTTGTCCCTAACAATTTTGCAGCTCTACTTGAGAATGACCGTGCACCAGAAGCGTTTCATCTTATACAGAACTTTCTCCGTGACTCTGAGATTGGGCAAGCGTTGATTGAACCAGTTGTTCTCTCTGCATCTCAAATTGCCACTTTCTGGCAAAACTCCAAGTATGTGGCTGGAGGAGAGAATGGGACTCCGTCTATAATCTTCACTTATGATGAAGAAGAGTTTGTGATTACTCCACAAACTATCAGAGAAACCATGGGGTTCGATGCTCACACCTCATATGCTGTTGTTTCGGAACAGAACTTGCGAGAAATGCTAACAGAGATTGGGTACATGGAATCTCTTGCAAAGCTGGGTAGTGTGAGAAGGCCAAATCTTCGTAAGGAATGGAACTTTTTCTTTGATTGCATCACAAGAACTTTCCAGAAGAAGGTCACCAACTGGGATGCCATTCCTATGGATAGTCTGCAAATTGGGTATTCTCTACTCTATGGCAGTAATTTTGATTTTGGTCGATATGTGTTAATGAATTTAGGTGATAAACTGTCAGAGTCTACTACAGTATATTTTGCTAGGTTTTGTCAACTTTTATTCAATGCCTGTGTATCTAGGTTAGAAATTGATGCAGCTGATGTGATTCAACCTTTTAGAGTCAATAAGAGAATATTCTCCGATATGACTAATAAGGATGTTGGTAAAGATCTACTTGCTTTTGTTTTGCCACTGGCTCTGCAAAACTTTCTCAACCAACCCCAAGATCCACAATCACCACAAAATGCACCACAACAAACACAACCAGAACCACAACAAATGCCTGAACCATTAGCCACTGACCATACTGAAACCATACACTCTAATCCTATACCATCACCTGAGCCAACACCCACAAACACTGTACCTACAACATCACATCAACCACAATCTGAACCAATCATTGAACCTATAAACTCTGAACCAATAAACTCTGAGCCAGTCACTACTACTCAACCTCAACCAAAATCTAAATCAAAAAGGCAAATACATACTACACAGAATACAAGGCATTCGAAGGCAAAACAGACATCTACTGGAGCTGTTTACACCAGGAGAGTCATTAAAAGGGCAAATAGGCCTTCATCACCACCAGTTGAGGACAGCTCTAGTGAAGAAGAAGAAGAGGTGATTGAAGTGGCTCAAGCAAAAAGGAGGAGACTGATTCTTACAGACTCTGATGATGAGCAAGTTATTGAAGCTCCAGAGGCTATCTCTAAAGAGATTCCTGCTGTTGAGACAGAGGTTATAATAGAACCTACTGTAGAAGAAAAAGATCTCAGAATTGATGAATTTGATGAAACTTTCATTCCATTTGCTTTTGAAGTTGAAGAATCTATTCCAACACCCATGGCTGCTACAAACTCTGTCGATACTGGTGTTGCAGATGAGCCTACTGTTGTGCTAGAAGACACAGAGGTTGCATCTCACACAGAGTTATTCTCTGATGCACATCATGTTTCTGATCATGGTGAGGAGATTGATCAACCAGCAAAGGTTATTTCTTTAGAGCATGCACAAGGTAATAAAGGAAAACAAGTTGCTCAAGAAACAGTTGCTGATTTAAATGAAGAAATTGCCTCAGTTGCACATACTGATGAGTCAGATAGTGATTCTTTTGAAGACATGAGTACAGGAGCTGAAAATGACAAATTTCAAACTGATGGACAGAAAACAGGGGAGAAACCAGACTTTGTTGGACCTTCTGTTCGAGAAATTGATGATAATTATTTGACCAAGAAAACTACAGATTGGTACAAATCAGATTGTATTTTTCCTCCTGACAGAGCAGCTACCTTTCTTAAGGCAAATTCTTCAAAGATTTCAAATCCTGATATTTTCACTTGTCTACAAGGAACAGTGATTCAAATCAAGTCTTTAAATCATAGGTTTGATGAAAATCAGCAAGCGCTTATTGATCTCAGAACAGAGGTTGCTACTCATGAGGAGAAATCTCAAAGAGCTAATTCTAAGCTATTCCAACAATTTTCCAAAGCTCAGGAGGCTCTTAATGATAGATTGAGCAAAGTTGAACAGAATCAGCTTTTGTTGACTGAAAAGGTTGACTCTATTGCAAATTCTCTTGAGTTAATCACCTCTATTCTGATTCCAGATGGTGATGATGTCAAAAAGGGGGAGAGAATTGCTAGAACTAAGTGCAAGCAAACTCAAACCCTGTCAAAGAAGGATCATCTGGATGAAGAAGGTGCAAATTCTGATAAGGGGTTAAGAACTGCAAATCCTAGACATGGACATGGAAGGTCTACAAGATCAAAATCAAGTTCAGTAGCAACTACAAATCTTCAGAGTACTTCTACTTCAAGACAAAAGGATTTGTCATTCACTGACAATCCACAAACAGATGAAGAGCTAGCTGCTAAGATTTTTCGTGAGGAAAATGCTGAGGCTACACTTGAAGATATACAAGCTGAAGAAAAGTTGTTGCAAGAAGAGCATTTGAAGGCGTTGAAGTCTGGAAAAGGGAAGAAGACTGTCAAAGCTTCAAGGCCTGCAAGGAAAGGAATTGTAATTAAAGAAAATCTATCTGGTATTCAAGAAGAGGAAGAAGAAGAAGAAGGAAAGTTGGTAAGAAAATCTTCTCTTGATGCAAAGTTGAAATTGAAAGGGGTGATGGGTGAAGAAAGCAAGGGTAAAAAGGTAGATACAACCTCTGTTGCTACACAAGTTGTAAGTGATTCTCTACAGACTCAAAGCAAACCTTTACCTGGGTTTTCTAGACCAAAGATTCCAGTTCAAGCACAAACAGAGGGGATTGGTGGCTATCAACATAACATTGCTTGTTCAGGAAAGCCTCCAGGCAGGAATACTTCTGGTTTGGGTTCAAAAAGAGATTTGAGAGTTAGTAATAGTCCAAGAGATCCTTCATCACTTATTTCTCCTGGATCTGGTATTATTCAAGAGAATCTGGACAAATTGGATTCAGTTCAACTAGTTCACCAAAGGAGATTAGATATTCACTTCCTGTTGTACTTCATGGCAGATGGAACAGTGTATAGAGTGAATGAAGATGCTATTAAGCTCAAGTTGTTTGAAGAACTTCAGTATGTCCTACATATATTCAGGGTCAGAAATCGACGAACAGAACTTATTGCTAATTCCATAAGAGAATATATGCTGAGAGCCAAAGCCTTTACTGGATCAAAGACTACTGAAGACTATGTACCTAAATACAGAGATTGGAATGGGAACCTTGTTGAAATGAAGAAGGGGACTGCTAAGTTAAAGACTGATCTGGGTGTTACAGTTCTTGATTTTAATTCTCAATCAGAGGAAGTGAAATTCATAAGACTAGGAAATGAAATGAGGAGAAATAAAATCTACGATCTAAGAGCTGCTATCTATCAGACTGATGAAAGTGATCCAGAGTTAAGAGAGATCAAGGAAGTCATGTAAAGAGAACTTTAAAATGCAGAGAGAAGATTGTTGATAGATTATCTCAGAACAACACCAGATCTTGAGGAGGCTAGGTAGACAGAATTTGTAAGTAATTTGAATTTTCTGTAGATTTTGTTAAGTCAAGATTAAACTCTGATTAAATGTTAAACACTGTGATTTTATTTGTTTGTTTTGACATCATCAATTACTGTGAACTTGTACATTTTTACTAATGAACAAGTTGGGGGAGATTGTTAGATATAATTGATGTGATTTAATGTCAGTGTTTAAGTGTTACAGGGAAAAAGAGTTTAACTTGTTAATGAAAGCAGTCGCAGCAGAGTTTGAGTATACGCTGATAGCTGGAAGCGCAAATGCTGACAGAAGGAAGCGCAAACACTGCTGGTTGACAGAAGGAAGCGCAAACACTGCTAGTTGGGAGCGAGACAGAGTTTGTTAAAATCTGTCTACTGGAAGCGTCTACAGGTCAATAGAGATTGAAGATTGATTCAAGATAAACATAGAAACAATATCTTTGAAGCTTGGATAGTTGTCAAAGAGATTGAGTTGACTTAGGAGACGAGTAACAATCGTAATTGATATCAATTGTATAGCTTAATTATAGGAGAATCAATTAACGATTGTACGTAGTTGTATATCTTATAAATACAGTTAGGTTAACCCTAGAAGGGTAATCATCGTGAACGAATATCATTCATTGTAACCTAAGCAACTCTCTGTGATATTTTACATCACTGAGAGGGGAAATATTAATTCCAAACAGTTTTAAGTACTAAAACGTGTGTTCTTGTTATTCTCTCATAACAATATTTGATTATATATTGTGTATTCGGCCTAACATTCTGGAATCCATCGTCATTTCGAGTCACTTATCTTCAATGTACAACACTAATATGGTTTCTGTTTATTCCTTTTCTGTTTCCATTATAGAGTACTTATATACCATTTCTCTAAATCCTTGAAATTTACTATTCATGTAATCACTGTAGCTTTTCTAAGGTTAGGGTTATTACACGTACTCTACTCTCCGATATCTCCTCATCGCTTTCACCTATTTTATGCTCTCGTATCTCGATTATAAACTCTCATGCTATACCATCTATTCCGTCTTTGATACTCCTCTCCCATCCTTTAACATACCTCTATGTTCATATGGGCTCATCATTTATATACGCTTTTACGATAATAAGTAACATGTACCTGCTATCTCGTCCATCTCATTCGTGCCATCGGCCAATGTCATGTAAAAGAAAATTCCTAGCGGTCGATTGGTTGCTATTTGCTCCACAGCTTTGTCGTAATGCCGTTGGTACCGTCACTGATGCTTTACAGTCTCTAGACCACGGTTATAACACCTACATTCCGTTTTGTACATACTCTCGGATGCTTCTTTACACATGTCTATATTAATCTCTCTTTTCCTACTTAAGGTATTAGCCACCACATTGGCCTTCCCCGACTAGTAATTATTGCACCTCGAAATCCTTCATTAATTATACCCACTTCCTTCATTTATCCTTATCATACCCCTATCCTCAAAATACACTTCATCCTCAATAGTAAATCTTAATTATGCCTTAAAATTCCTCATATTGACTTCTCTTACTAATCATCAAATATACCTCTTTCTTCTCATCTTTATCCTCCTAAAACAATTCACTCTCAGCCTTTACCATGGCTACTTTTTATACCCATGTCACATAGTCCCTTATCTAGAACACTGCTACATTTCTCCAAAAGTCACAGCCTCATTTGTTCAACTTATCCCAATATTGTTTTGTCTAATAAAACTGTATACCCATGAAATATTTATTATGAAAACAAAACAGTACATATCTGTACATATAAATATATATACACATATATATCTGCAGTTATAGATATATGTATATTTATGTATACATACCTCTCTACACTCTTTTATAAAAAAAAAAAAATTACCCAATAAATAAATCATGGATACATATTTCTCTTGTCTTAATTGATTCTACTACTGCTAATGGCCATCATGCCTCCACCCCACTACTCCTTGAAATCCTACTATATATATGCCTATTGGTTCCTTGGCTTCTAAACTCTCTCATATATAGTCATAACTCATTCTACACTCGTTCTAAGATTTATGACCTACTGCTCTGATACCATTTCTGTAACGCCCCCTAATCCCTTACAAGGAATCCGGGTCGTCACAACCTTAACTATACCTTTGCGGAATATTCAACCACCTGCTCACAATATAATCTACAATATTAATCATAAAAAACTCCATAATCTACTCCACAGGTTATAGTCTTAGAACAAGAACTTACTAATCCAAAAGTGTTTACACATCAGAGTATCCTCCAGAATCTTATTACAACTTCAAAGTACTAGATAATAAAGCATTAAACAACTTCTTCCCAGCTTGCATCCTCCTCAGGTACTATAAGGCTATCACACTAAATCAGTTACCTTTCCCCTTCCATAAATCACGGTTCATCGTACTAGTGCCAGCTCTGATCGCCGCTGTTTGATGCCCAACAAGTTTTATACACCAGAATCATATATATATATATACATACCAACAAAACTTCTTCAAGAAATGAACCCTCATATTTTCTTTAACATACCGAAATGGACTTACAAGAACTGAATAAAGACATACCATTCATACTGCAATTAATACCCACCTGTAGTATTAATTACACTTATCAAATACTGCTGATGGACTATATTTAGGAGATTCTTATCCGTGGGGCTGTAATGGATGATCAGTCCTTACGTCTAATATTTTTACTACCGGTAGAGGGGGGAGCCGACTTGCTCGGCCTTGATCACCCCAGGATGAGCCGACTTGCTCGGACCTCACCCTAAGCCGCATCCGGGCTTTTATACATACTTGTTATCTCCAGTCCAGAACATAAGGTGCCAGAGTACCCCTGATCACTTTCAACACTTATCATCTTAGATGTCACATATAATTCCACGTGCACCTCAATACACTCCTTATCTTAGATGACACGTATAATTCCACGTGCACCTCAATTCATAATAATTATTATCGTTCGGAAACAATGAACGATTACTACTTCCAATAAATCACTTTCCTCTCGAAATATAATAGGAGCAATATGAATGACTGCTTTGATCATGGATTCGAATAAAATGATCCCGATCAAATATCTCATCACCTCCAATAATTAACAAGATAGTTTTCCAAAACATTTATCTCCCTTCGAGTACGAACAATGTACCTCGATACTTGTTCCAATCATATGGACCAATAACTCTTATACATACTACTATACTTATATACTATCCGGATAACATTCACAACAATAATATATATACATGCATTCAATTGCATCAATATCCGGTATTTGAGTAACGAGATAAAATACTTGCAACTTGTAGATAAAACATTTGAACTGACATATACCATACGTTGAAACATATATACTCTGAACGATAGAGTAGGGTTAAGTATACTTGCCTGGTACTCCGAATGTAGTAGGGGCTCGTAGCGGGATCCGACAATCTAAACAAAGTCAAGAAAATACGCAATTAATCCCGTATACTATCCAGTTATAACTCAATGCTCAGACACTTAATCCAATCACAAACAAGGCACTAAGGGGTCCCTCTAGACTCGTACTAAGTCCTGTTAATCGACAAACACCTTAGTCATAGTTCAGTCTGAAATCGATCCTCAAATTCATGCTTACACTTAACCATTTATAACCTCGATCTGTACACCAATATGTTGCCTTGATAACTTTTAACTTGGCCAAAATGGATGGTCAAAGTAGTACCTCTAGAGTTGACTTTCCTGAGAATTACTATTTCGCGACTCGCACTCCAACACTTTTAATAAATCACTGGAGACATATTTAATTACGAAACCACTTCTAAAATCATCTTTGGTATTTGTAATATTTATCATAAAATCTTGATTCTAAAACACGGGGCCAGATAGGTGAAATGTATTTTTTAAGTTGGGTCAACTGCGGATTTTTACTATTTGCACAACTTTTACTAAAACCTTCATAACTCGATAACCGTTAACTCAAATGACACACCGTTTTCGCGTGCACGATCTAGAGAATGTCTAGGAGATAACCAACTCAAGATTTGGCTCTGGTCAGAGGACTCATTTTTCAGAATTACCAAAACAGGGCAGTGGCTATGCAGTGAGTTTTATGGTCTTCCTAAGGGGTTTTCCACTTGCGCAACCTCGATTTACGCATTTTTATAAAATTGCAAAATAATCTTTTGGACTCGAAACCTTCGCTCATACTTTGATAACTGACCTTGTTATTTATCCTCAAAATATCATACTCTATTTCCATTTTTAAGGGTCTCAAACATAACCACAAAGTTGGTACATTTCTGCGACATCATTCTTTGAACAACTTTCACTAAAATGGTCATATCTCCTAAACCGTAAACTCTTTTGACACGATTCTTGCGGCCACATAAACTAGACAACAATATCTACACAATATGGTCAGTGGTTACCATTTAAACATGATTAAGGTCTCGGATGGATACTGTCAACATGGTACAAAAAATTTGGGCATTACGACGGCTCTAAATCGAGCATTTCCATTTTGTAACTCCTCTAATAAGCCACACAAAACAACCCATACTCTAATATTACAAACCAACCATCATAATAAGCCACTAGGGCCAGTGGTAAGGTCCTTTGACCACCACTCAACATAAACATCTCAACACAAGGCTTAACAATCAAGTAACCCTTAATATGAACACATCTTTACACTAACATCAAAACTCCCCCAAAACTCATATATAAAAGGTAAAGTTGAGGTTTATACCTTTATTGATACTCTCAAAACACTAACAAAGCTTTGTACACCTTATAATGGCCTTGGGTAGTCTTAACAAAGCCTAAAAGCCATGAACAAAACATGAAAACAACTTAAAACACTATTCATCATCAACTTTGTAAAATCGATATAAAATCGAAACATAGGAGTTTAGTTCTCAAATTTTTACCACACCTTCTACTCTTCAAGGGATTTCTTTTGAGCTATAGATCATCAAATTTCAGTGGCTGGAAGTGGCCCGATGGTTTTGCTAAAAGGAGAAGAATTTTTGTTAAGGAAATGGTGTTCTTGGCTTTCTTTTGCTTTTCTTTCTTTCTTTGGACTTATTCAACTTTGGTCTAATGATATTTACATGATAAGATCAGATGCTAGGCTGTGTTTTAATCCTCTTGGTTCTTGTGCAAGGTGTGTTAAAGAAGCTTGGTTGATATTTGTTTTGTTTGTGTTTGATTTAAGTGATTTAAATCACTTAAATCCTAAATTGTTTTGTTTTAATCCTTGAACTAAATCTTTTAATCCACTTCATATAATCCTCTTGATGATCATGTAGGATATCTAATCTCGTTATGAACTCAATCCATAATTCGTTCGCTTAATCTCGTTCTAAAGTTTCAGCGGTTTCTTGAACGCTCGTTCCGCTATCTCAGGGGTTTTCGTTATAAATCCTCAAATCACATATAATAAAATAATAAAATATAAAATCCTCAATTTTAATATCTCACTTATCTTGGTCGCATTGAAATGCTCCTCACTGCTCGGTCAAATATTCCATAAAAATAAAGTTTGGAATTTCTGAATTCCGATCGTGTTTACATACACTTATTTACCTCGTAGATTTCTAATATAACTTCAAAATATCCATTTCCTATCCCGTACATAGGGTGACGTGAAAACTTTTCTTAACTCTCAAAATCACTATTCATCCATGCAAACTACTATTCATCCATAAAATAAATTTAGTTTTTCAAGTACGAAAATTAGGGTTATTAAAGTTTTTATAGTTTTTAAAGGATTTTTTAAACTTTTTTGGAAATATGTGTGATATTTAATTTTTTTTATTTGTTTTAATATTGTTGTTTTTTTCATGTTGATTTTATATTTTTGCCATGTGTGGTGTTTATTATGTGTTTTTCTTCAGAGTAATCTTAGGGATTTTTTTTGTATTATATTTAGATATTAATATAAATTTATTTTGTAGGTGTTTAGATTGCTTTCTAATTAAAATATGTTCATTTATTGATTTTTGTTCACTTTTTTTAATTTAAATTTTTTCTTTGCAAAGTAAGAATTTGTTTATTTGTGTTCACATTTTTTAAATTTAAATTTTAGAAAAATACTTGTTGTCAAAACTAAAAATAGAATCTTTAATGATTTTTATTAAAAGAATTTTTTCTTAAACCACTTTTACTTGGTAAATAATTTTTTTTTGTTAATTATGTTATAAGGTTTAGCCTAACATATATTTTAATATTTCATATTTTTTGGGATGTTTTTTTTTCTATTTTATTAGAATATATATAATATTTTTTAGACATGTGGGAACTTACTGATTTACTGTTCTTTATATATATATATATATATATATATATATATATATATATATATATATATATATATCGTGTGTGTATGTGTTCGTTCACATACATTTACATACATTTGTATTTTTTTTAAGAAAATATGTATTATCTTTTTATGCTTTGTGTTGGTTTATATTTGTTTTAAGTGCATTATATTAAAGTTTATTGTTGATTTTAGTTTTTTTACATTTAGATATTTTTTTTGGAAGAGAAAACTGGGCTTGAGGTTGTCCTCATGGATTTATCTTGAGGTTATAACAAAAAAAGACTATAAAGTAAGTGGCCCAGGGGCATTTTTGTAAATATCAATTTTTTCTTCGTAATTTACCTAAATACCCTTAAATTTTATTGAAAATCTTTCAATAGAACCCTGAGGTCATCCTAGGCACATGAATTCCTTTTTCGATTTAACGTTTGTTTTGTAGTTTATATTTTGTTGAATTTTGGTGTCATTTCCAATTATGACATGTTTTTTTATGGGTGAAGGCCCAGAATACCCACAAATTAAATATCCATAACCAAAATACCTACCACCAATTTGGGGGGCCCAAAATACCCACGAGACACGCTACTGGTGATGGATCGACAGGGAGAAACACTAGTGGTGTAGGAGTGTCTTGAAGACAAGCTAATAGTAACAGAGCAACACACAAATACGCATAGTGTCAAGCTGATGATACGCTGGTGTAACCAGCGTATCTCACAATACACATCTCTGAGTGGCGTGTTGACGTCACCACACATCATCATCACTTTTCACGGGTCCTCACGCTCGAATCGCTCCAAGGCGATATTTTGGGCGATTTCCGGCAAGAGTCTAGCAACCACGTTCACCACCATACAGTCATTTTCCGGTCGAGTAATGTATACCATTTGACTCATAATTGCATCCTCTACAACCCTATATCTTTTTTTATGGATTTCTAATGCTTGATTTTAAAAGCTTAGACGGAACCCTAACCCCAAACTGGCGATTCTTAGTTTTCCGATGAGGTTCGTACGATCCGCTGCGGGGCTAGATCCGGATAAATCATTTGGGCAAAACAAAGAGCAAGATTTGGTCTTCGTTTTGATGTGTTCAGAATGGGTGAAGGTGGCCGAACGAGAAGACAAGAGACGGAGAGAGTCGAGAGAGGCGGGGAGAGACGAGAGAGAGGAGAGAGTTCGGGGAGAAGATATAGATGAGAGATACGCTACACGTAGTAGCGTATCCCGTGGGTAGTGTTAACACAAAATCACACAAGTGTACGTGGTCACAAATAATACAGATATAAATCAAGTTCGTTCCACAGAGATCTGGTTTAGGTTTTAATTCAGTAGATCTACTTATGCAACAATATATGGTTTTAACTCACTGCTAAGACAAATAACAATTAGGGGCTTTTGATTATCTAAATTAAACTAAGATGCAAATTATTAAACTAAGAATTAATTAACTAATGAGATTTAAAACTGATTTACTTATATGAGAATAAACATGGGATTCTAACTTCATTAACTACTTCACTTAGAGATGATGCCTTTAATCAATGCATGTGATGGTTTTAATATCTGATCAGACAACACGAAACAAGTATAGGTTACCTTTCGGTATACAAACACCAAACTACTCATACATCCACAAAAGAGATAGAAGATGGGTAGACACCAATTATGTTTAGACCCTATATCTCTATAAGATTTGAAAACATAACGGTTGAAGAACAAGTTGTCTATTAAGATCACATCGGGCAGAATAATATCTCTATTTACGCTACAAATCATGATGTTAAAACATCAACCTATCCTATGCTAGCATGGCAAGTTCTAAATCTCAAGATCCACTCTCGTTTCACAAGAGATTAACAAATTAGATGTTAGCTATGCATCTAAACACATGAAGCATAACCATACGAGGATGTCAAGAATTCACCACACACAAATCTTTAAAGCAATCAAACTACTAAGCTACATAGATAAATCCGTTAGAATCCCATGACAACGATTAGTTCATAATTGAACTGTTCGTCACTATTTGATTTGATGAAAACATGATATGAAACAAAGTATGAATGAAAGTAATAATATTAATAGAGTAAAGACTTGAGAAAAACAAATCTATAATCCAAAGTAGCGCCTAAGAAAAGAATACAAAAGATGAAGTAGATCTAGATCCATTGCTTGTCACGAGCGTTGAATCTTTCTCCCCTTTTCTCCCTTACAATTCTAAGTTATGATATGTAATTCTAAGTAATGATACAAATTATAATGATACAAGGTGTTTAAATAGGCCCTAGAAGTCTTTCCCAGCAAGAAAATACCCTATAATACAATTAGAATTCGAAGAAACTACCTAAAATACAAATTAATATTGAATTATGGCCAAATCGTAATTTTCAGGAATTTCTGGCCGGCCAGGGCGCAGACTGCCAAGCAAGGGCGCAGACTGCGTACCTCAGGTCTGTTTGCTGCGCAGACTGCCTAGAAAGTGTAACTGATGAGGATCAGGGAATGAATATGTCATTGGTAAATATTTATTATTATTATTCATGGAGAGATTCGAGTTGGAATTTGTGCAAGAGTTTGGTCGAGAAGCTTACTTGGACAAGAAGGAATGAAGGTGAGACGAATGAAGCTTGGACAAGAAGCTGATTATTACATACAATTATAAGTAGATTTTGGCTTAAAAGTTTTTACCTTTCACTTGAAAGGGTTTTTCTTGTTTTAAGCACATAGGGTTTTATTTTCCTGTTTGGATTCGGTTTTATGTATTTTCTATTTGGAATGGGTTTTCAAATGTGTTTCCTGAAAGGATTCAGATACTAGCTAATCTTCAAGCTGGTATTGGATTTCTCATGGATTCCTGTTGGGGATAGGTTATTGTCTAAGCCAATAAATACCCATCTCATGTAATGTTTTAAGACAGATAATGGATGATATAAACTTTTGTTTTAAAATAAACTATGATTAGTTTTTCTTTCCTCTAAACTTCAATTACTGGATTGTTTTGAAGGTTAGATTCAAATTACTTAGTTTCTGGATTGATCTAAGTTATTTAAGATTCAAAGTTCACGTTTCTGGATTGATCGTGTTCTTTTGAAGTATCCTTTTTCTTCTTGTTTTCTTTATTTGTGGAGCGATCCACATCAGTAACGCCCCCTAATCCATTACCAGGAATCCGGGTCGTCACAACCTTAACCATACACATACATACCTTTGCGAAATATTTAATCACCTGCTAACAATATAATCTTCAACAAACTCCATAATCTACTCCACGGGTTATAGTCATAGAACAAGTATTCACTAATCTAAAAGTGTTTACACATCAGAGTATCCTCCAAAATCTTATTACAACTTCAAAGGCTATTAAAATACATAACAGTTAATCCCATATATCACAATATAATTCATAATACTTCTTCCACCTTATTCTCATATCCAGAACCTTTCTTCTAGCATGCTACATCCGTTGCAGGACCTTTTCTCTTATCACGGTTCGTCGTACGAGTGCCAGCTCTGATTGCCGCTGTTTTATAATATTTAAATAGCAAGAATGAGCCAAAGAATGCCCAGCAAGTATATAGATACCAGATTAAACAATAACAACTCGCTAAAAATACTTTTACCACTTTACAAAAGAAAATTTTCCACTTATATAAATATATATACTTCTTGAAAAGAAATCAATTCGAAAGATTTTATCAATCTTGAAATACTATTCATATGAATTAATAAATACATCTCAACAACTTCTCAGAGTACTACTGGAATATAATTTAATAACTTCTCGGATCAACACCCTCTTCCATTAACAGAACCACAAAGGCATCCGTTAACAGTCTAAGGTATCTATGATTGGACTTCTTCTCGACACGCCTTCTCAAGTAATGGATGATCAATCCATTGTCACATCTCATTTTCTAACGATATAAAGGGTGATCGATGTCTTGACTGTTGGGCCACGAGCAAACCATAACTCCGATACAACTTGTTGGGCCACGAGCAAGCCATAACTCCACAATAGTATGATATTGTCCGCTTTGGGCCGTGCCCGCACGGATTTGTTTTTGGGTCACTCCCAAAAGGCCTCGTACTAATGGAGTTAATCTGGTTGCTTATTAACTAGCTATCTGCCCCTCCCACAAACGATGTCGGACAAATCCTAACAATCTCCCTCTTCACACATCAGGCTCGACACCTGCCGAATTCGCTTCCTTCTGTGTGATCTGGCTCCCCCTTGACCCACACTGGAAATTCATCTGGCTATCTGGCTTCCCCTAGGCCCATACTGGAAAGTCCACCTGCTCCCCCTTAAACCCAACCTGGGATAGCCCATCTGCCTCTTCCTTGGATCCATTCTGGAGCCCATTGAGATTGTTTTTGGACCATTACAACCTGGCTCTGATACCACTTGTTGGGCTGCCAAGCAGGCCTTAACTCCACATTAGTATGATATTGTCCACTTTGGGTTGGGTCAGGCCCGCACGGATTTGTTTTTTGGTTCACTCCCAAAAGGCGTCATACTAATGGAGTTATATGGCTGCTCTATATACAAGAGAATTATCTCTTATCTCCTCGATGTGGTACTTGGGTTGACACCACCCAACAATCCTCCCCTCAAACCAAGAACCACATAACCCGTGGTCTTGCATATGCGATTAAGCTGTCTACATCTTGCATCGTCACCACACCCGCGAAACCCACCGGCTGAATACCTTTCAGGAAGACTTTCGACACAAGGAACCCAACAAATCTTCAATCGCCACTGAAGGGAAACCTCCCACATCGAACAACCGCAGCCCATTACCCCCAAGATCCAATTACCGAACCATGGGTTCTGATACCACTTGTTGGGCCGCGAGCAAACAATAACTCCGATACAACTTGTTGGGCCACGAGCAAGCCATAAATCCACAATAGTATGATATTGTTCGCTTTGGGCCGAGCCCGCACGGATTTGTTTTTGGGTCACTCCCAAAAGGCCTCATACTAATGGAGTTAATCTGGTTGCTTATTAACTAGCTATCTGCCCCTCCCACAAACGATGTGGGACAAATCCTAACATTGACCACCCTAAACTTCTCAGGTTGGGTGAGCCGACTTGCTCGGACCATCACCCTAAATACTTCTCAATTGGGCCGGTGTGTTACTTCGGTCATTTAAGTTAATTATTAAGCTGGGCCGGCCCTGTCCCGGTCTTTTACGCTATTTTCAGTCCAGAATATTAGGTGTCGGAATCTTCGATCACCTTCAACAAGAAATTCGCTTAGGCGTCACGGTAAAAGAACACGTGCACCTTTATTTACTTCTCAATAAAACACTACTTCAATATCGTTCAAAAACAATGAACGATAAACACTGATAAGTGCATATTTTTGCATATTTTTATTGCTTATTTATTGTTTGAATTCGTATCTTAATAAATTATTTTGTTGCATTTCAGGAAATTCGAGAAAAGTGAAGAAATGACAAAATAAAGAAATAAAGTGCAAAGAAGGAGAAAAGATGAAGAAAAAGTGCTAGAATAAAAGAAGAAGGAAAAAAGAATTAGGAGCTTGGAGCAAATTGGATTATTTCAAACACACCCTAAAATCTTCATTCGACTTTATATTCAACAACGGAGTTTTATATTTCCAAAATTTCTGCAGCCAGCATCTTTGAAAAAAATAAGGCAGCAATGTTGAAAAAAGTATAGCATGATTTTTGAGACTTTCATTATGTTTTCACATGAAAACAAGTGCTGAGCAAAGTGTTATAAACAGATCAATCATCTTCAAGGAGGAAGACGATTAGATAGGAATATTAGATTAGATTAGATAGACAATTCACACCGTATTTACAACACCCTTTTTGTTTCCGTTCCTTTTTTTTTCAAATAAATAAAGTTCTCCTGTTTTTCTTAGCTTGCTACAATTTCTTTTCTTTCTATTATAACACAACTGTCTATGTTTTCTTTTCATCAAAGTCCAGCACTTTCATCTCCTTAGATTAAAACCCATGAAACTCATCCCCATGTTTCTTCTTTGATTCTTACATTATCACAAACCCCATCCCCTTCTTCTTTATTTTTAATTTCGTTATTGATTATTGTGTCCAGTTCCGAGTTAATCTTGTAATGAATTTACTGATCGTTGTTTTCTGACTTCAATTGAGGCGTTATATTTGTTCAAGTTTTGTAATTTTCGTAGTCTTCTGAGCTGTACGAGTTACTGAGTTCGTTCGTTGAATTTGAGTTTGTTACATTCGTGGAGACTAGGTTGTAATTATTGGGTGTGGTAGCTCTTTGCACTTGCCGAATTCTGTGTTTGTCTATCGAGTTTTCAAATTGTTGTTTGTTTGTCTTCTTTTTGCTGATTGTTGATTGGTCTTCCAAGTTCAAGTCGATAGTCTAGTGTTGCTGTACCGCGTTGCCATTGTTTGTAGTATTTACCGAATCACCCAAGTTCTGAGTTTTGTGTTGGTTTCTATTCGTTGTTAAATTGTTGTTAGGATTAAGTTGAGACCGAGTTGCTAGTGTTGAGTTTATAGTTTTAGGCGAATCTGTAGTCCTTGTTAATGTTGGTGCGTTTCCGTTTCTGAATCCGTTGCTGAGTCTTGAGTCTAAGTTTCCGAGCCCTGTTGCGAGTTTTGTTTACCCTCCGAGTTCCTGCGCTTTGCTTAATTTCTGAATTAGTGCTCTGAGTTTTTGTCAACATTTTGCTGTTGAGTTGCTAAGTTCGCGCGTCCCTTTCGTGTTTAACCGAGTTCCTTGACTGCATTTTCTTGTTCGAAACTTGAGTTTTTGATGAGTTCTTTTGGTTGAGTTTTTGTTGATTTTGGTTTGTTCTCGTTGGTTCAAGTTTACTGTGAATTTTCTGAGTTTAATTCGAGTTTTATTTTCTGTGTTTGCTGCGAGTTTATACGTGGAATTGATGGCAGTTTTTTTTTTCTGTTGCTTCGAATTCTTGCTGTGGTTTACTAAGTTTATTAGCGAGTCCATTTTTTTGTTCGAGTTCCGAATTTGCTGCGTGTTCTGTTGCCGAGTTCACTTGGTGTATTGTTTCAAAGTTTTGCTGTTTTGTCATGAAGTGATAGTTTTAATTTAGTTTTTAATTTAGTTGGTTGCTTGAATTTGATTGGTAGTTTAATTTTAGTTCGTCAAATTCTTGATTTTGAATAAATGGCTAGTCATTGATGCGAACAAGTTAAGTCGAATTTTTCCAAAAATTTCCTGTAAATAAAAGCTTTTAAATAAAATGTAGTTTTAATTCAAATTTAGAATTTTTAGAATAATCTTGTTATTGTTCTTTTTCCTTTTAAATAAAATAAACATTTCTTTTTTAAAAATAGTTTTAAATTTCTTTTCAGTAATTAATTAGTGAAAAATCAAAATCTCAAAAATCCCAAATTTGTTCTAATCCGATTAAATTAAAAGTTAAGGATCGTGAGATAAAAATTAGTCCCTGTGGATCGAATCTTAAATATTAAAACGATGATCGTGCGCTTGCGATATTAAATGTCATATTCGCCTAAAACTACAAACTCAACACTAGCAACTCAGTCTCAACTTAATCCTAGCAACAAATTAACAACGAATAGAAACCAACACAAAACTCAGAACTTGGGTGATTCGGTAAATACTCCAAACAATGGCAACACGGTACAGCAACACTAGACTATCGACTTGAACTTAGAAGACCAATCAACAATCATCAAAGAGAAGACAAACAGACAGCAAAGAACTCTCGACAAACAAACACAGAACTCGGCAAGTGCAAAGAGCTACCACACCCAATAATTACAACCTAGTCTCCACGAATGTAACAAACTCAAATTCAACGAACGAACTCGGTAACTTTCATTCCATTTGCTTTTGAAGTTGAAGAATCTATTCCAACACCCATGGCTGCTACAAACTCTGTCGATACTGGTGTTGCAGATGAGCCTACTGTTGTGCTAGAAGACACATAGGTTGCATCTTACACAGAGTTATTCTCTGATGCACATCATGTTTCTGATCATGGTGAGGAGATTGATCAACCAGCAAAGGTTATTTCTTCAGAGCATGCACAAGGTGATAAAGGAAAACAAGTTGCTCAAGAAACAGTTGATGATTTAAATGAAGAAATTGCCTCAGTTGCACATACTGATGAGTCAGATAGTGATTCTTTTGAAGACATGAGTACAGGAGCTGAAAATGACAAATTTCAAATTGATGGACAGAAAACAGGGGAGAAACCAGACTTTGCTGGACCTTCTGTTCGAGAAATTGATGATAATTATTTGACCAAGAAAACTGCAGATTGGTACAAATCAGATTGTATTTTTCCTCCTGGCAGAGCAGCTACCTTTCTCAAGGCAAATTCTTCAAAGATTTCAAATCCTGATATTTTCACTTGTCTACAAGGAACAGTGATTCAAGTCAAGTCTTTAAATCACAGGTTTGATGAAAATCAGAAAGCGCTTATTGATCTCAGAACAGAGGTTGCTACTCATGAGGAGAAATCTCAAAGAGCTAATTCTAAGCTATTCCAACAATTTTCCAAAGCTCAGGAGGCTCTTAATGATAGACTGAGCAAAGTTGAACAGAATCAGCTTTTGCTGACTGAAAAGGTTGACTCTATTGCAAATTCTCTTGAGTTAATCACCTCTATTCTGATTCCAGATGGTGATGATGTCAAAAAGGGGGAGAGAATTGCTAGAACTAAGTGCAAGCAAACTCAAACTCTGTCAAAGAAGGATCATCTGGATGAAGAAGGTGCAAATTCTGATAAGGGGTTAAGAACTGCAAATCCAAGACACGGACATGGAAGGTCTACAAGATCAAAATCAAGTTCAGTAGCAACTACAAATCTTCAGAGTACTTCTACTTCAAGACAAAAGGATTTGTCATTCACTGACAATCCACAAATAGATGAAGAGCTAGCTGCTAAGATTTTTTGTGAGGAAAATGCTAAGGCTACACTTGAAGATATACAAGCTGAAGAAAAGTTGTTGCAAGAAGAGCATTTGAAGGCGTTGAAGTCTAGAAAAGGGAAGAAGACTGTCAAAGCTTCAAGGCCTGCAAGGAAAGTGTTATGCCCAAAATTCGGTTCGGGTATTTTAAGATGAATTCGGGCTAAATACGGGTTCAATTTGGGGAATTCTAGGATTAATTAGGGTTTTGGCAGAAAATGGAGAAGTCAGGACGCGCCCTCTCTTTCTCTACAAAGAGGGCGCACCCTAAATACTAAAACATGATAAAGACTTATATTTACGTTTATTTTCCAAGAAGTCACTGAAGAAATCTCTCCTGGGATTCTACTCAAGTTGGGATTCTACTCAGGTTAGGATTCTACTCAAGTTGGGATTCTACTCAAGTTGGGATTCCAGAAGTTGAAGAATTCCCTCCTGTCGTATCTCAGGAGGGGGATGTCCGTCGCAGAAGGCCTCCAGGGGTTTGCCTGGATATAAGGACCCTTCTTAGACGCTAAGGGATGCATCCGTGCGCCCTAAGGTGGAAAGATGGGGACTTTCTGGTGTGTGCTTTGGAAGCTCTGTTCCTGTAGCCAATGGGCGCGCCCTCATTGGGGAACTTTGGAGTAATCCTGCACTTTGCACCCAAAAGCTACGGATCACCTGTCCTGCTATCTGGTGGGTGCTTCTCATTCGGGGGACAGGGATGCGTTCTGCACTTGGGGTAAACCATGGCTTTACCTGCATCCTTGAAATCAAGAAATAGCTTGTAGCGAATAGGACTAGTCCTCGACGGGGGAAGTTTCCATATTCGTGAAGTCTTGAGATCTTGGATGAGCCTTGGGCCTTTTGTGGTTAGGCCCCATAGTAGAACATTCCGGATGCTGGATCGATAACTAAGCCCAATTGGGTTTCTTGCTCTCCAAGAACTACGTGGGCTTGATCCTCTATAAATACAGAGGTACGTAGGCAAATTGAGGGGGATGGAAGCGAAGAGCTACGAGCCACCACCAAGAACCCTCTCAATCTCAGCCCCCAATTCATCACAGCCACCACACTCCGGTGACTTATCCGGCGAAGAACCACCGTCATAGATCTTGATTCCGGCGACAGACCTCAAATTTTGTTGTTACCAAATTTCTCCGTCAACAGAAAGGAATTGTAATTAAAGAAAATCTATCTGGTATTCAAGAAGAGGAAGAAGAAGAAGAAGAAGGAAAGTTGGTAAGAAAATCTTCTCTTGATGCAAAGTTGAAATTGAAAGGGGTGAAGGGTGAAGAAAGCAAGGGTAAAAAGGTAGATACAACCTCTGTTGCTACACAAGTTGTAAGTGATTCTCTACAGACTCAAAGCAAACCTTTACCTGGGTTTTCTAGACCAAAGATTCTAGTTCAAGCACAAATAGAGGGGATTGGTGGCTATCAACATAACATTGCTTGTTCAGGAAAGCCTCCAGGCAGGAATACTTCTGGTTTGGGTTCAAAAAGAGATTTGAGAGTTAGTAACAGTCCAAGAGATCCTTCATCACTTATTTCTCCTGGATCTGGTATTATTCAAGAGAATCTGGACAAATTGGATTCAGTTCAACTAGTTCACCAAAGGAGCTTAGATATTCACTTCCTGTTGTACTTCATGGCAGATGGAACAGTGTATAGAGTGAATGAAGATGCTATTAAGCTCAAGTTGTTTTAAGAACTTCAGTATGTCCTACATATATTCAGGGTCAGAAATCGACGAACAGAACTTATTGCTAATTCCATAAGAGAATATATGCTGAGAGCCAAAGCCTTTACTGGATCAAAGACTACTGAAGAGTATGTACCTAAATACAGAGATTGGAATGGGAACCTTGTTGAAATGAAGAAGGGGACTGCTAAGTTAAAGACTGATCTGGGTGTTACAGTTCTTGATTTTAATTCTCAATCAGAGGAAGTGAAATTCATAAGACTAGGAAATGAAATGAGGAGAAATAAAATCTACGATCTAAGAGCTGCTATCTATCAGACTGATGAAAGTGATCCAGAGTTAAGAGATCAAGGAAGTCATGCAAAGAGAACTTTAAAATGCAGAGAGAAGATTGTTGATAGATTATCTCAGAACAACACCAGATCTTGAGGAGGCTAGGTAGACAGATTTTGTAAGTAATTTGAATTTTCTGTAGATTTTGTTAAGTCAAGATTAAACTCTGATTAAATGTTAAACTTTGTGAATTTATTTGTTTGTTTTGACATCATCAATTACTGTGAACTTGTACATTTTTACTAATGAACAAGTTGGGGGAGATTGTTAGATATAATTGATGTGATTTAATGTCAGTGTTTAAGTGTTACAGGGAAAAAGAGTTTAACTTGTTAATGAAAGCAGTCGCAGCAGAGTTTGAGTATACGCTGACAGCTGGAAGCGCAAATGCTGACAGAAGGAAGCGCAAACACTGCTGGTTGACAGAAGGAAGCGCAAACACTGCTAGTTGGGAGCGAGACAGAGTTTGTTAAAATCTGTCTACTGGAAGCGTCTACAGGTCAATAGAGATTGAAGATTGATTCAAGATAAACATAGAAACAATATCTTTGAAGATTGGATAGCTGTCAAAGAGATTGAGTTGACTTAGGAGACGAGTAGCAATCGTAATTGATATCAATTGTATAGCTTAATTATAGGAGAATCAATTAACGATGGTACATAGCTGTATATCTTATAAATACAGTTAGGTTAACCCTAGAAGGGTAATCATCGTGAACGAATATCATTCATTGTAACCTAAGCAACTCTTTGTGATATTTTACATCACTGAGAGAGGAAATATTAATTCCAAACAGTTTTAAGTACTAAAACGTGTGTTCTTGTTATTCTCTCATAACAATATTTGATTATATATTGTGTATTCGGCCTAACATTCTGGAATCCATCGTCATTTCGAGTCACTTATCTTCAATGTACAACACTAATATGGTTTCTGTTTATTCATTTTCTGTTTCCATTATAGAGTACTTATATACCATTTCTCTAAATCCTCGAAATTTATTATTCATGTAATCACTGTAGCTTTTCTAAGGTTAGGGTTATTACACATACTCTACTCTCCGATATCTCCTCATGGCTTTCACCTATTTTATGCTCTCGTATCTCGATTATAAACTCTCATGCTATACCGTCTATTCCATCTTTGATACCCCTCTCCCATCCTTTAACATACCTCTATGTTCATATGGGCTCATCATTTATATACGCTTTTACGATAATAAGTAACGTGTACCTGCTATCTCGTCCATCTCATTCATGCCATCGGACAATGTCATGTAAAAGAAAATTCCTAGCGGTCGATTGGTTGCTATTTGCTCCACCGCTTTGTCGTAATGCCGCTGGTACCGTCACTGATGCTTTACAGTCTCTAGACCACGGTTATAACACCTACATTCCGTTTTGTACATACTCTCGGATGCTTCTTTACACATGTCTATATTAATCTCTCTTTTCCTACTTAGGGTATTAGCCACCACATTGGCCTTCCCCGACTAGTAATTATTGCACCTCGAAATCCTTCATTAATTATACCCACTTCCTTCATTTATCCTTATCATACCCCTATCCTCAAAATACACTTCATCCTCAATAGTAAATCTTAATTATGCATTAAAATTCCTCGTATTGACTTCTCTTACTAATCATCAAATATACCTCTTTCTTCTCATCTTTATCCTCCTAAAACAATTCACTCTCAGCCTTTACCATGGCTGCTTTTTATACCCATGTCACATAGTCCCTTATCTAGAACACTGCTACATTTCTCCAAAAGTCACAGCCTCATTTGTTCAACTTATCCCAATATTGTTTTGTGTAATAAAACTATATACCCATGAAATATTTATTATGAAAACAAAACAGTACATATCTGTACATATAAATATATATACACATATATATCTGCAGTTATAGATATATGTATATTTATGTATACATACCTCTCTACACTCTTTTATATATAAAAAAAATTTACCCAATAAATAAATCATGGATACATATTTCTCTCGTCCTAATTGATTCTACTACTGCTAATGGCCATCATGCCTCCACCCCACTACTCCTTGAAATCCTACTATATATATGCCTATTGGTTCCTTGGCTTCTAAACTCTCTCATATATAGTCATAACTCATTCTACACTCGTTCTAAGATTTATGACCTACTGCTCTGATACCATTTCTGTAACGCCCCCTAATCCCTTACCAGGAATCCGAGTCGTCACAACCTTAACTATACCTTTGCGGAATATTCAACCACCTGCTCACAATATAATCTACAATAGTAATCATAAAAAACTCCATAATCTACTCCACAGGTTATAGTCTTAGAACAAGAACTTACTAATCCAAAAGTGTTTACACATCAGAGTATCCTCCAGAATCTTATTACAACTTCAAAGTACTAGATAATAAAGCATTAAACAACTTCTTCCCAGCTTGCATCCTCCTCAGGTACTATAAGGCTAACACACTAAATCAGTTACCTTTCTCATTCCATAAATCACGGTTCATCGTACTAGTGCCAGCTCTGATCGCCGCTGTTTGATAATATTTAAAATAACAAGAATGAGCCAAAAATTGCCCAGCAAGTTTTATACACCAGAATCGTATATATATATATACATACCTACAAAACTTCTTCAAGAAATGAACCCTCATATTTTCTTTAACATACCGAAATGGACTTACAAGAACTGAATAAAGACATACCATTCATACTGCAATTAATACCCACCTGTAGTATTAATTACACTTATCAAATACTGCTGATGGACTATATTTAGGAGATTCTTATCCGTGGGGCTGTAATGGATGATCAGTCCTTACGTCTAATATTTTTACTACCGGTAGAGGGGGGAGCCGACTTGCTCGGCCTTGATCACCCCAGGATGAGCCGACTTGCTCGGACCTCACCCTAAGCCGCATCCGGGCTTTTATACATATTTGTTATCTCTAGTCCAGAACATAAGGTGCCAGAGTACCCCTGATCACTTTCAACACTTATCATCTTAGATGTCACGTATAATTCCACGTGCACCTCAATACACTCCTTATCTTAGATGACACGTATAATTCCACGTGCACCTCAATTCATAATAATTATTATCGTTCGGAAACAATGAACGATTACTACTTCCAATAAATCACTTTCCTCTCGAAATATAAGAGGAACAATATGAATGACTGCTTTGATCATGGATTCGAATAAAATGATCCCGATCAAATATCTCATCACCTCCAATAATTAACAAGATAGTTTTCCAAAACATTTATCTCCCTTCGAGTACGAACAATATACCTCGATACTTGTTCCAATCATATGGACCAATAACTCTTATACATACTACTATACTTATATACTATCCGGATAACATTCACAATAATAATATATATACATGCATTCAATTGCATCAATATCCGGTATTCGAGTAACGAGATAAAATACTTGCAACTTGTAGATAAAACATTTGAACTGACATATACCATACGTTGAAACATATATACCCTGAACGATAGAGTAGGGTTAAGTATACTTGCCTGGTACTCCGAATGTAGTAGGGGCTCGTAGCGGGATCCGACAATCTAAAAAAAGTCAAGAAAATACGCAATTAATCCCCTATACTATCCAGTTATAACTCAATGCTCAGACACTTAATCCAATCACAAACAAGGCACTAAGGGGTCCCTCTAGACTCGTACTAAGTCCTGTTAATCGACAAACACCTTAGTCATAGTTCAGTCTGAAATCGATCCTCAAATTCATGCTTACACTTAACCATTTATAACCTCGATCTGTACACCAATATGTTGCCTTGATAACTTTTAACTTGGCCAAAATGGATGGTCAAAGTAGTACCTCTAGAGTTGACTTTCCTGAGAATTACTATTTCGCGACTCGCACTCCAACACTTTTAATAAATCACTGGAGACAAATTTAATTACGAAACCACTTCTAAAATCATCTTTGGTATTTGTAATATTTATCATAAAATCTTGATTCTAAAACACGGGACTAGATAGGTGAAATGTATTTTTTAAGTTGGGTCAACTGCGGATTTTTACTATTTGCACAACTTTTACTAAAACCTTCATAACTCGATAACCGTTAACTCAAATGACGCACCGTTTTCGCGTGCACGATCTAGAGAATGTCTAGGAGATAACCAACTCAAGATTTGGCTCTGGTCAGAGGACTCATTTTTCAGAATTACCAAAACAGGGCAGTGGCTATGCAGTGAGTTTTATGGTCTTCCTAAGGGGTTTTCCACTTGCGCAACCTCGATTTACGCATTTTTATAAAATTGCAAAATAATCTTTTGGACTCGAAACCTTCGCTCATACTTTGATAACTGACCTTGTTATTTATCCTCAGAATATCATACTCTATTTCCATTTTTAAGGGTCTCAAACATAACCACAAAGTTGGTACATTTCTGCGACATCATTCTTCGAACAACTTTCACTAAAATGGTCATATCTCCTAAACCGTAAACTCTTTTGACACGATTCTTGCGGCCACATAAACTAGACAACAATATCTACACAATATGGTCAGTGGTTACCATTTAAACATGATTAAGGTCTCGGATGGATACTGTCAACATGGTACAAAAAATTTGGGCATTACGACGGCTCTAAATCGAGCATTTCCATTTTGTAACTCCTCTAATAAGCCACACAAAACAACCCATACTCTAATATTACAAACCAACCATCACAATAAGCCACTAGGGCCAGTGGTAAGGTCCTTTGACCACCACTCAACATAAACATCTCAACACAAGGCTTAACAATCAAGTAACCCTTAATATGAACACATCTTTACACTAACATCAAAACTCCCCCAAAACTCATATATAAAAGGTAAAGTTGAGGTTTATACCTTTCTTGATACTCTCAAAATGCTAACAAAGCTTTGTACACCTTATAATGGCCTTGGGTAGTCTTAACAAAGCCTAAAAGCCATGAACAAAACATGAAAACAACTTAAAACACTATTCATCATCAACTTTGTAAAATCGATATAAAATGGAAACATAGGAGTTTGGTTCTCAAATTTTTACCACACCTTCTACTCTTCAAGGGATTTCTTTTGAGCTATAGATCATCAAATTTGAGTGGCTGGAAGTGGCCCGATGGTTTTGCTAAAAGGAGAAGAATTTTTGTTAAGAAAATGGTGTTCTTGGCTTTCTTTTGCTTTTCTTTCTTTATTTTGACTTATTCAACTTTGGTCTAATGATATTTACATGATAAGATCAGATGCTAGGCTGTGTTTTAATCCTCTTGGTTCTTGTGCAAGGTGTGTTAAAGAAGCTTGGTTGATATTTGTTTTGTTTGTGTTTGATTTAAGTGATTTAAATCACTTAAATCCTAAATTGTTTTGTTTTAATCCTTGAACTAAATCTTTTAATCCACTTGATATAATCCTCTTGATGATCATGTAGGATATCTAATCTCGTTATGAACTCAATCCATAATTCGTTCGCTTAATCTCGTTCTAAAGTTTCAGCGGTTTCTTGAACGCTCGTTCCGCTATCTCAGGGGTTTTCGTTCTAAATCCTCAAATCACATATAATAAAATAATAAAATATAAAATCCTCAATTTTAATATCTCACTTATCTTGGTCGCATTGAAATGCTCCTCACTGCTCGGTCAAATATTCCATAAAAATAAAGTTTGGAATTTCTGAATTCCGATCGTGTTTACATACACTTATTTACCTCGTAGATTTCTAATATAACTTCAAAATATCCATTTCATATCCCGTACATATGGTGACGTGAAAACTTTTCTTAACTCTCAAAATCACTATTCATCCATGCAAACTACTATTCATCCATAAAATAAATTTAGTTTTTCAAGTACGAAAATTAGGGTTATTAAAGTTTTTATAGTTTTTAAAGGATTTTTTAAACTTTTTTGGAAATATGTGTGATATTTAATTTTTTTTATTTGTTTTAATATTGTTATTTTTTTCATGTTGATTTTATATTTTTGCCATGTGTGGTGTTTATTATGTGTTTTTCTTCAGAGTAATCTTAGGGATTTTTTTTGTATTATATTTAGATATTAATATAAATTTATTTTGCAGGTGTTTAGATTGCTTTCTAATTAAAATATGTTCATTTACTGATTTTTGTTCACTTTTTTTAATTTAAATTTTTTCTTTGCAAAGTAAGAATTTGTTTATTTGTGTTCACATTTTTTAAATTTAAATTTTAGAAAAATACTTGTTGTCAAAACTAAAAATAGAATCTTTAATGATTTTTATTAAAAGAATTTTTTCTTAAACCACTTTTATTTGGTAAATAATTTTTTTTTGTAAATTATGTTATAAGGTTTAGCCTAACATATATTTTAATATTTCATATTTTTTGGGATGTTTTTTTTTCTATTTTATTAGAATATATATGATATTTTTTAGACATGTGGGAACTTACTGATTTACTGTTCTTTATATATATATATATATATATATATATATATATATATATATATATATATATATATATATATATCGTGTGTGTATGTGTTCGTTCACATACATTTACATACATTTGTATGTAAATACATTTACATACATTTGTATGTAAATACATTTACATACATTTGTATTTTTTTAAGAAAATATGTATTATCTTTTTATGCTTTGTGTTGGTTTATATTTGTTTTAAGTGCATTATATTAAAGTTTATTGTTGATTTTAGTTTTTTATATTTAGATATTTTTTTTGGAAGAGAAAACTGGGCTTGAGGTTGTCCTCATGGATTTATCTTGAGGTTATAACAAAAAAAGACTATAAAGTAAGTGGCCCAGGGGCATTTTTGTAAATATCAATTTTTTCTTCGTAATTTACCTAAATACCCTTAAATTTTATTGAAAATCTTTCAATAGAACCCTGAGGTCATCCTAGCCACATGAATTCCTTTTTCGATTTAACGATTGTTTTGTAGTTTATATTTTGTTGAATTTTGGTGTCATTTCCAATTATGACATGTTTTTTTATGGGTGAAGGCCCAGAATACCCACAAATTAAATATCCATAACCAAAATACCTACCGCCAATTTGGGGGGCCCAAAATACCCACGAGACACGCTACTGGTGATGGATCGACAGGGAGAAACACTAGTGGTGTAGGAGTGTCTTGAAGACAAGCTAATAGTAATAGAGCAACACACAAATACGCATAGTGTCAAGCTGATGATACGCTGGTGTGACCAGCGTATCTCACAATACACATCTCTGAGTGGCGTGTTGACGTCATCACACATCATCATCACTTTTCACGGGTCCTCACGCTCGAATCGCTCCAGGGCGATATTTTGGGCGATTTCCGGCAAGAGTCTAGCAACCACGTTCACCACCATACAGTCATTTTCCGGTCGAGTAATGTATACCATTTGACTCATAATTGCATCCTCTACAACCCTATATCTTTTTTTATGGATTTCTAATGCTTGATTTTAAAAGCCTAAACGGAACCCTAACCCCAAACTGGCGATTCTTAGTTTTCCGATGAGGTTCGTACGATCCGCTGCGGGGCTAGATCCGGATAAATCATTTGGGCAAAACAAAGAGCAAGATTTGGTCTTCGTTTTGATGTGTTCAGAATGGGTGAAGGTGGCCGAACGAGAAGACAAGAGACGGAGAGAGTCGAGAGAGGCGGGGAGAGACGAGAGAGAGGAGAGAGTTCGGGGAGAAGATATAGATGAGAGATACGCTACACGTAGTAGCGTATCCCGTGGGTAGTGTTAACACAAAATCACACAAGTGTACGTGGTCACAAATAATACAGATATAAATCAAGTTCGTTCCACAGAGATCTGGTTTAGGTTTTAATTCAGTAGATCTACTTATGCAACAATATATGGTTTTAACTCACTGCTAAGACAAATAACAATTAGGGGCTTTTGATTATCTAAATTAAACTAAGATGCAAATTATTAAACTAAGAATTAATTAACTAATGAGATTTAAAACTGATTTACTTATATGAGAATAAACATGGGATTCTAACTTCATTAACTACTTCACTTAGAGATGATGCCTTTAATCAATGCATGTGATGGTTTTAATATCTGATCAGACAACACGAAACAAGTATAGGTTACCTTTCGGTATACAAACACCAAACTACTCATACATCCATAAAAGAGATAGAAGATGGGTAGACACCAATTATGTTTAGACCCTATATCTCTATAAGATTTGAAAACATAACGGTTGAAGAACAAGTTGTCTATTAAGATCACATAGGGCAGAATAATATCTCTATTTACGCTACAAATCATGATGTTAAAACATCAACCTATCCTATGCTAGCATGGCAAGTTCTAAATCTCAAGATCCACTATCGTTTCACAAGAGATTAACAAATTAGATGTTAGCTATGCATCTAAACACATGAAGCATAACCATACGAGGATGTCAAGAATTCACCACACACAAATCTTTAAAGCAATCAAACTACTAAGCTACATAGATAAATCCGTTAGAATCCCATGACAACGATTAGTTCATAATTGAACTGTTCGTCACTATTTGATTTAATGAAAACATTATATGAAACAAAGTATGAATGAAAGTAATAATATTAATAGAGTAAAGACTTGAGAAAAACAAATCTATAATCCAAAGTAGCGCCTAAGAAAAGAATACAAAAGATGAAGTAGATCTAGATCCATTGCTTGTCACGAGCGTTGAATCTTTCTCCCCTTTTCTCCCTTGCAATTCTAAGTTATGATATGTAATTCTAAGTAATGATACAAATTATAATGATACAAGGTGTTTAAATAGGCCCTAGAAGTCTTTCCCAGCAAGAAAATACCCTATAATACAATTAGAATTCGAAGAAACTACCTAAAATACAAATTAATATCGAATTATGGCCAAATCGTAATTTTCAGGAATTTCTGGCCGGCCAGGGCGCAGACTGCCAAGCAAGGGCGCAGACTGCGCACCTCAGGTCTGTTTGCTGCGCAGACTGCCTAGAAAGTGTAACTGATGAGGATCAGGGAATGAATATGTTATTGGTAAATATTTATTATTATTATTCATGGAGAGATTCGAGTTGGAATTTGTGCAAGAGTTTGGTCGAGAAGCTTACTTGGACAAGAAGGAATGAAGGTGAGACGAATGAAGCTTGGACAAGAAGCTGATTATTACATACAATTATAAGTAGATTTTGGCTTAAAAGTTTTTACCTTTCACTTGAAAGGGTTTTTCTTGTTTTAAGCACATAGGGTTTTATTTTCCTGTTTCGATTCGGTTTTATGTATTTTCTATTTGGAATGGGTTTTCAAATGTGTTTCCTGGAAGGATTCAGATACTAGCTAATCTTCAAGCTGGTATTGGATTTCTTATGGATTCCTGTTGGGGATAGGTTATTGTCTAAGCCAATAAATACCCATCTCATGTAATGTTTTAAGACAGATAATGGATGATATAAACTTTTGTTTTAAAATAAACTATGATTAGTTTTTCTTTCCTCTAAACTTCAATTACTGGATTGTTTTGAAGGTTAGATTCAAATTACTTAGTTTCTGGATTGATCTAAGTTATTTGAGATTCAAAGTTCACGTTTCTGGATTGATCGTGTTCTTTTGAAGTATCCTTTTTCTTCTTGTTTTCTTTATTTGTGGAGCGATCCACATCAGTAACGCCCCCTAATCCATTACCAGGAATCCGGGTCGTCACAACCTTAACCATACACATACATACCTTTGCGAAATATTTAATCACCTGCTAACAATATAATCTTCAACAAACTCCATAATCTACTCCACGGGTTATAGTCATAGAACAAGTACTCACTAATCTAAAAGTGTTTACACATCAGAGTATCCTCCAAAATCTTATTACAACTTCAAAGGCTATTAAAATACATAACAGTTAATCCCATATATCACAATATAATTCATAATACTTCTTCCACCTTATTCTCATATCCAGAACCTTTCTTCTAGCATGCTACATCCGTTGCAGGACCTTTTCTCTTATCACGGTTCGCCGTACTAGTGCCAGCTCTGATTGCCGCTGTTTTATAATATTTAAATAGCAAGAATGAGCCAAAGAATGCCCAGCAAGTATATATATACCAGATTAAACAATAACAACTCGCTAAAAATACTTTTACCACTTTACAAAAGAAAATTTTCCACTTATATAAATATATATACTTCTTGAAAAGAAATCAATTCGAAAGATTTTATCAATCTTGAAATACTATTCATATGAATTAATAAATACATCTCAACAACTTCTCAGAGTACTACTGGAATATAATTTAATAACTTCTCGGATCAACACCCTCTTCCATTAACAGAACCACAAAGGCATCCGTTAACAGTCTAAGGTATCTATGATTGGACTTCTTCTCGACACGCCTTCTCAAGTAATGGATGATCAATCCATTGTCACATCTCATTTTCTAACGATATAAAGGGTGATCGATGTCTTGACTGTTGGGCCACGAGCAAACCATAACTCCGATACAACTTTTTGGGCCACGAGCAAGCTATAACTCCACTATAGTATGATATTGTCCGCTTTGGGCCGTGCCCGCACGGATTTGTTTTTGGGTCACTCCCAAAAGGCCTCGTACTAATGGAGTTAATCTGGTTGCTTATTAACTTGCTATCTGCCCCTCCCACAAACGATGTCGGGCAAATCCTAACAATCTCCCTCTTCACACATCGGGCTCGACACCTGCCGAATTCGCTTCCTTCTGTGTGATCTGGCTCCCCCTTGACCCACACTGGAAATTCATCTGGCTATCTTGCTCCCCCTAGGCCCATACTGGAAAGTCCACCTGCTCCCCCTTAAACCCAACCTGGGATAGCCCATCTGCCTCTTCCTTGGATCCATTCTGGAGCCCATTGAGATTGTTTTTGGACCATTACAACCTGGCTCTGATACCACTTGTTGGGCTGCCAAGAAGGCCTTAACTCCACATTAGTATGATATTGTCCACTTTGGGTTGGCTCAGGCCCGCACGGATTTGTTTTTTGGTTCACTCCCAAAAGGCCTCATACTATTGGAGTTATATGGCTGCTCTATATACAAGAGAATTATCTCTTATCTCCTCGATGTGGTACTTGGGTTGACACCACCCAATAATCCTCCCCTTAAACCAAGAACCACATAACCCGTGGTCTTGCATATGCGATTAAGCTGTCTACATCTTGCATCGTCACCACACCCGCGAAACCCGCCGGCTGAATACCTTTCAGGAAGACTTTCGACACAAGGAACCCAACAAATCTTCAATCGCCACTGAAGGGAAACCTCCCACATCGAACAACCGCAGCCCATTACCCCCAAGATCCAATTACCGAACCATGGGTTCTGATACCACTTGTTGGGCCGCGAGCAAACCATAACTCCGATACAACTTGTTGGGCCACGAGCAAGCCATAACTCCACAATAGTATGATATTGTTCGCTTTGGGCCGAGCCCGCACGGATTTGCTTTTGGGTCACTCCCAAAAGGCCTCATACTAATGGAGTTAATCTGGTTGCTTATTAACTAGCTATCTGCCCCTCCCACAAACGATGTGGGACAAATCCTAACATTGACCACCCTAAACTTCTCAGGTTGGGTGAGCCGACTTGCTCGGACCATCACCCTAAATACTTCTCAATTGGGCCGATGTGTTACTTCGGTCACTTAAGTTAATTATTAAGCTGGGCCGGCCCTGTCCCGGTCTTTTACGCTATTTTCAGTCCAGAATATTAGGTGTCGGAATCTTCGATCACCTTCAACAAGAAATTCGCTTAGGCGTCACGGTAAAAGAACACGTGCACCTTTATTTACTTCTCAATAAAACACTACTTCAATATCGTTCAAAAACAATGAACGATAAACACTGATAAGTGCATATTTTTGCATATTTTTATTGCTTATTTATTGTTTGAATTCGTATCTTAATAAATTATTTTGTTGCATTTCAGGAAATTCGAGAAAAGTGAAGAAATGACAAAATAAAGAAATTAAGTGCAAAGAAGGAGAAAAGATGAAGAAAAAGTGCTAGAATAAAAGAAGAAGGAAAAAAGAATTAGGAGCTTGGAGCAAATTGGATTATTTCAAACACACCCTAAAATCTTCATTCGACTTTATATTCAACAGTGGAGTTTTATATTTCCAAAATTTCTGCAGCCAGCATCTTTGAAAAAAATAAGGCAGCAATGTTGAAAAAAGTATAGCATGATTTTTGAGACTTTCATTATGTTTTCACATGAAAACAAGTGCTGAGCAAAGTGTTATAAATAGATCAATCATCTTCAAGGAGGAAGACGATTAGATAGGAATATTAGATTAGATTAGATAGACAATTCACACCGTATTTACAACACCCTTTTTGTTTCCGTTCCTTTTTTTTCAAATAAATAAAGTTCTCCTATTTTTCTCAGCTTGCTACAATTTTTTTTCTTTCTATTATAACACAATTGTTTATGTTTTCTTTTCATCAAAGTCCAGCACTTTCATCTCCTTAGATTAAAACCCATGAAACTCATCCCCATGTTTCTTCTTTGATTCTTACATTATCACAAACCCCATCCCCTTCTTCTTTATTTTTAATTTCGTTATTGATTATTGTGTCCAGTTCCGAGTTAATCTTGTAATGAATTTACTGATCGTTGTTTTCTGACTTCAATTGAGGCGTTATATTTGTTCAAGTTTTGTAATTTTCGTAGTCTTCTGAGCTGTACGAGTTACTGAGTTCGTTCGTTGAATTTGAGTTTGTTACATTCGTGGAGACTAGGTTGTAATTATTGGGTGTGGTAGCTCTTTGCACTTGCCGAATTCTGTGTTTGTCTGTCGAGTTTTCAAATTGTTGTTTATTTGTCTTCTCTTTGCTGATTGTTGATTGGTCTTCCAAGTTCAAGTCGATAGTCTAGTGTTGCTGTACAGCGTTGCCATTGTTTGTAGTATTTACCGAATCACCCAAGTTCTGAGTTTTGTGTTGGTTTCTATTCGTTGTTAAATTGTTGTTAGGATTAAGTTGAGACCGAGTTGCTAGTGTTGAGTTTATAGTTTTTGGCGAATCTGTAGTCCTTGTTAATGTTGGTGCGTTTCTGCGTTTCCGTTTCTGAATCCGTTGCTGAGTCTTGAGTCTAAGTTTCCGAGCCCTGTTGCGAGTTTTGTTTACCCTCCGAGTTCCTGCGCTTTGCTTAATTTCTGAATTAGTGCTCTGAGTTTTTGTCAACATTTTGCTGTTGAGTTGCTAAGTTCGCGCGTCCCTTTCGTGTTTAACCGAGTTCGTTGACTGCATTTTCTTGTTCGAAACTTGAGTTTTTGATGAGTTCTTTTTGTTGAGTTTTTGTTGATTTTGGTTTGTTCTCATTGGTTCAAGTTTACTGTGAATTTTCTGAGTTTAATTCGAGTTTTATTTTCTGTGTTTGCTGCGAGTTTATGCGTGGAATTGATGGTAGTTTTTTTTTTCTGTTGCTTCGAATTCTTGCTGTGGTTTACTAAGTTTATTAGCGAGTCCATTTTTTTGTTCGAGTTCCGAATTTGCTGCGTGTTCTGTTGCCGAGTTCACTTGGTGTATTGTTTCAAAGTTTTGCTGTTTTGTCATGAAGTGATAATTTTAATTTAGTTTTTAATTTAGTTGGTTGCTTGAATTTGATTGGTAGTTTAATTTTAGTTCGTCAAATTCTTGATTTTGAATAAATGGCTAGTCATTGATGCGAACAAGTTAAGTCGAAATTTTCCAAAAATTTCCTGTAAATAAAAGCTTTAAAATAAAATGTAGTTTTAATTCGAATTTAGAATTTTTAGAATAATCTTGTTATTGTTCTTTTTCCTTTTAAATAGAATAAACATTTCTTTTTTAAAAATAGTTTTAAATTTCTTTTCAGTAATTAATTAGTGAAAAATCAAAATCTCAAAAATCCCAAATTTGTTCTAATCCGATTAAATTAAAAGTTAAGGATCGTGAGATAAAAATTAGTCCCTGTGGATCGAATCTTAAATATTAAAACGATGATCGTGCGCTTGCGATATTAAATGTCATATTCGCCTAAAACTACAAACTCAACACTAGCAACTCGGTCTCAACTTAATCCTAGCAACAATTTAACAACGAATAGAAACCAACACAAAACTCAGAACTTGGGTGATTCGGTAAATACTCCAAACAATGGCAACACGGTACAGCAACACTAGACTATCGACTTGAACTTGGAAGACCAATCAACAATCAGCAAAGAGAAGACAAACAGACAGCAAAGAACTCTCGACAAACAAACACAGAACTCGGCAAGTGCAAAGAGCTACCACACCCAATAATTACAACCTAGTCTCCACGAATGTAACAAACTCAAATTCAATGAACGAACTCGGTAACTCGTACAGCTCAGAAGACTACGAAAATTATAAAACTTGAACAAATATAACGCCTCAATTGAAGTCAGAAAACAACGATCAGTAAATTCATTGCAAGATTAACTCGGAACTGGACACAATAATCAATAACGAAATTAAAAATAAAGAAGAAGGGGATGGGGATGGGGTTTGTGATAATGTAAGAATCAAAGAAGAAACATGGAGATGAGTTTCATGGGTTTTAATCTAAGGAGATGAAAGTGCTGGACTTTGATGAAAAGAAAACAAAGACAGTTGTGTTATAATAGAAAGAAAAGAAATTGTAGCAAGATGAGAAAAACAGGTGAACAATATTTATTAGAACTAAAAAGGAATGGAAATAAATGTCATATTAGTCCCTGTGGATCGAATCTTAAATATTAAAACGATGATCGTGCGCTTACGATATTAAATGTCATATTTTTAGCACATCAAGTTTTTGGCACCGCTGCCGGGGACTAATTATTTTCCGCGCCTTGATTTTTAATTTTTCGGATTAGTTTTATTTCTTGCCTTATTTTTATTTCATTTTTTAGGAAAGTTTGAAATTTTGGGAATCTTTTCACGGAGCTCGGAGCAAATTGGAATTTTTGGAAGCGTGCTTCGGTAACCCGTTTCTCACTCTTTTCGCCTTTTTATTTTTTTTAGAAAATCACAATAAGAAAAAAATCAAAAAAATCGAAAATCACAAAAAAAATTGAAAATTGAAAAAAATTCCAAAAAATTTGCTGTAAATACATAATTGTGCATCATGCATTTAATCACTTAGGAGCACATCATCTAGATTTTTTATTTTCTTGTTTTTAATTTTTCGTACCTATTAAATTGTGGTGATTGCTGGAGGACCCAAAGGTACGTTAAATTCTTCTTTCTTTCAGATTAGTACACGTAGTGTAAGCATCCTTAATTGTTTACCATTTTTGTATATATATATATCATTGTTTGTTACATTCATTTTAATAAATTTTAATAAAATTAATTAGACATTTGCCCCTAGGATTTCGCGCTCAATTAGAAAGGTGCCTAAAAATAAACGTAATTAAGACTTATTCACGACCTTTAGTGTCTAAGGTTCGCCTAGCTGTTAAGATTCGGTGTCTAAAGTGACGAGTTTGGCCTCTTGGCAATGCCTGCTCTAATCTGACCGAATCGGTCTGAATAATTCTTAATTTACGGAATTTTAGTGTGTCTTAACGTTTTGTGCAATGTCTAATTATTTTATTTAGGGAACCTAGGTTAGATTTTTCTTTTGATTTTTTACCATTTATTTTGTGTGTTTCATTTTCTCACTTACTTGCTACGTGGTTTTATCCTTGATCAATCTTTACCATGTTCGTAGCATTTAGGGAGCGTTATTACCAAGGTTGGGATTTTGATGAGGAGTTAGCGGATAATAAGATGTGGTTTGAGTCAACTAGGGAACCTAGTGTATATAACGAGTCGTCTAGTACTTTTAGTGATTTGCATTATAGTGAAAACGATATTGCAATCGACTCTGAATTAGATGCTCTTACTAAACGACTCGAAGCCTTAGAAACCCTTAGTGGCCCTTCACACACGTCTTGGCACCAAAATTTCAACTCTCCGAGTCTCGATTTTCAACATGGCCCCGACTCTCAACAAGTCAATGCCATGTTTCAACCAACCTCTCGAAATGACCATTTTACATCGTCTTCTAATTCCGGTTGTAGAGATTATCCCGATCTCTCATGGAACCAAGGTCATAGCTATCAAACAACCGCCTACCCACCCGGATTTCATGATTCGAGTAGGACACTTGACACCTTGGAAAAGAGCCTTGATGCGCTTGTAAAAACAACAACTAATTTGGCTCAATCTCAACAAGCCTTCATGCAAACCATGACTCAAGATAGGAAAATTATGAACTCTAATGCTCAAGCCTTATCTAAGTTAGAATGTCAAGTGAATCAATTAGCCACCATGTGCGAGCATGAGACGATAACCACCCCGAATCCACCCGAGGTCAACCCTGAAATTCTTATCACTCAAAGACCTATCGATACTTTCGATGATATCATTTCTCCTAGGTTTAATGTTCAAGTTGACACTCCTTTCGGTGGTGATTCACACGAAGAAGATTCTAATGCTGACATTATTCTTTCTCTAGGTCAAACGAAGAATCCCGATGATTCTGAGTTTGTGGCTTCACCTAGACAACCATCATCTTCTTCTAGTGAACTTTTCCTTTCATCTTCCAAACCTCTTCCCGAAAAACCCAAAGAACTTCATACTCAACCAATAGGAGCTAATCTAGTTAAGGAGGTTGTTTTAAGGTCAAATTTGGACGATCATGAGATTGAGTCTCTTCTTAAACAAGATTTTCAATTGCATTACTAGACCAATCGAGAGCTTCACGAATCTTTTAAGGATTTGACCTCGGAAGAGATGTTTGGAGAGATGAAGAATATTTGTTCCAAATGGGAAACCCAACATATGGATAGTTCTTGTGATCCTAATTCTGTTGGTAAAACATTTTTCGAAGAGCCACCCCCACCTGTTTCTATTTCTTCATTTTCCACTCGTGCTCCATCTTTCATCGAAACTCATGATATTCATGACCAACATCTTATCGTAATTAATTTGCTTAAACAACAAAAAGAAGCATCTTCATGGTCTATGGATGAAGTTAGGAATATGAGTTTTATTCTTGCGCCTAATCGGATCGTTCGAGTAGTTTATGCTATTTTTGTGGGTGAGTTTCCGAAATATGTTGGTTGTATAACAAAAATATTTTTTCCGAGAGCAGGTATTGGTTAGTAAATATTTGTTTTGTACCTCCCATAGTAGAATTTAGGTATGGGGGAGTGCCTGTGTGTGTTTCTTTTGTATTTGTTGTGTGCGTGAGTTATTTTTCTTTCGTAATTTTTAGAAGTTTTCAGTCTCCATCATCCCTTATCAGGTATTATCTCCTCATTCTCTTCATTTATCTTGCATTTGCATACATTGAGGACAATGCATGATTTAGGTATGGGGGAGGGTTTAGTGTAAATACATAAAAATTGAAAAATCCAAAAAAAATTGAAAAATTTTAAAAATCCAAAAAAAGAGATATTTTAAGCTTAGTTGTCCTTCCCACTCTTTAAATTTTAGAACTAGTTGGTGATGACTATTTTTCAAAAATTATATGTATAATGCCTTCAGAGGATTTGAACGTAGTCAAGTAAGGTTTTACTCATGAAACTTGTGCCGAACAAATTTTTGCTTAAAAGTCAAAGACGACACATTTGCACAAGACCTTTGGTGTAAAAGTTGTATAGGAATGTTATTCGATACCTGAGAGAGAACCCACATGTTAAAACAATGTCGAATCAAACCTTTGCGAAAATTGTTCCTATAGTGTCTTAAAAAAAAGAAAAAAAAAAGAGTCAATAAAGGTTTGTAATTGTTGAATGCTAGTGTAATTTTATAATAATAAATTCTTAGTAGGGAAATCGGCTAGGTTGGGCTCATTGATAACCCGAGTAAGTAAGTCTGAGGGGACTTTGTGCCTAGCAACCTAAGGTCCTTTGTGATCTGGGATTGTTGACCTAAAACTCGTTAAATGGGAATTGATGCAAAAGTCTTTTGGGACCTCAACCATTGCACGGTCGGTCTAACTACTAAGAACGTGAAGTTTGGCTAGAACCTTGTTTTGATAGAGATTGGGTCAGTTCAATATTGGTTGAAAAAGAGAAAATGTTCGTATGCACTTTATCCATCGAAGGCCTTAAATTCACTACACACCTTGGGATTTTTTTGTAAAATTTTTGAGTCTATTCAAGTGGATTGTGGGAACCTATAACTTAGCTATTATTAGAATAAATCTTTAAGGCATGTATTTTCCTACAAAATTGTTTTGTTGACACCAATGAAAACTAGATTGAAAGAGGAAAGTTGGATACTTGCTAATTTATCTTAAAGATTTTATGGGTATATCTTCTGTAAACCCTTAGGAGACAACACTCCTCCTGTAGAGATCGTCTATGGGTTTAACGGGTTGGTAAACCTAAAATTACCCGTGATTCCTACGATAGTGAGTATAGGTTTTTATTCTGCATTTTTCTTTTTGTTTTACTCGAGGACGAGCAAAAGATAGGTATGGGGGCATTTGATAAGTGCATATTTTTGCATATTTTTATTGCCTATTTATTGTTTGAATTCGTATCTTAATAAATTATTTTGTTGCATTTCAGGAAATTCGAAAAAAGTGAAGAAATGATAAAATAAAGAAATAAAGTGCAAAGAATGAGAAAAGATGAAGAAAAAGTGCTAGAATAAAAGAAGAAGGAAAAAAGAATTAGGAGCTTGGAGCAAATTGGATTATTTCAAACACACCCTAAAATCTTCATTCGACTTTATATTCAACGGCGGAGTTTTATATTTCCAAAATTTCTGCAGCCAGCATCTTTGAAAAAAATAAGGCAGCAATGTTGAAAAAAGTCTAGCATGATTTTTGAGACTTTCATTATATTTTCACATGAAAAAAAGTGCTGAGCAAAGTGTTATAAATAGATCAATCATCTTCAAGGAGGAAGACGATTAGATAGGAATATTAGATTAGATTAGATAGACAATTCACACCGTATTTACAACACCCTTTTTATTTCCGTTCCTTTTTAGTTCTAATAAATAAAGTTCTCCTATTTTTCTCAGCTTGCTACAATTTCTTTTCTTTCTATTATAACACAACTGTCTCTGTTTTCTTTTCTTCAAAGTCCAGCACTTTCATCTCCTTAGATTAAAACCCATGAAACTCATCTCCATGTTTCTTCTTTGATTCTTACATTATCACAAACCCCATCCCCTTCTTCTCACTAGTACAAAATTGATCTTTTACGTCGCCTCTTATACGTCGGTTCGGGCCAAAGGCGACGTATAAAGTAGTCATATACGTCGGTTCCTCCTAAAGGCGACGTATATTTACAATTTTAAACATTTTTTACGTCGGTTCAAGAAATAGCCGACGTATAAGGTCATATTATACGTCGATTGAGGAAAAGGCGACGTATATGATGTACTTTATACATCGGTTGAGTAAAAGGCGACGTATATAATGCTACTTTATACGTCGATTGAGAAAAGGCGACGTATATAATGCTACTTTATACGTCGGTTGAGAAAAGGCGACGTATATAATGCTACTTTATACGTCGGTTAAGAAAAGGCGACGTATATAATGCTACTTTATACGTCGGTTAAGAAAAGGCGACGTATATTTGATGATTTTATGCGTCGGTTGAGGAAAAGGCGACCTACATCATATTCTCTTTTACGTCGCTTTTAATATATAACCGACGTATAAAGGCGACGTATACTTAATGATTTTATGCTACTTAATATATGTTTACTTGTATACTACTCTCAGAGTCTCAGGTAACATAAAACGTGAAGATAAGTCTCCTCTCTTCCCTTCTTCACCTACAGCCGCCGACCTTCTTCTCCTTCACACCCTTCTCCGTCCCACGCTTACATCCTCCACCCACAACCCTCTTACCATTCACCTTTAATCCTCCACCTACGTCCTATATAAATATCAATATTAGATCGATTGATGTTTGAATTCGTTGGGGTTGGTTAAATCGCAGGGTCGATCAAATTCATATCAATAATCTCTCTATAGATTATCGATACAGATCGAAACCAACAGTTTATATATATATCTGTTTAAATCTTCCATTTTATTCTATGTTTTATTGATAACCCTAATTTTTCGGTTTAGGGCTTTTGTTTCAGGTGACCAAATCGATAATTTCATGGACGTTTAAGGCATTACATATGATCTTCTACATTCTTTCATCACTCGCAAGGACTGCATATGTTCACTGGTGAAGAATCAAGTCAACACGGTTGTACCGAGTTGACCAGGTGAGTGAGTCCTACGTGTCGCTATGCCGTAGGCTCGGGCATTTTGGCTACTTAAACCTTAAATATGTGCTAAGTGGCTTAAATTGATAATAAGTTGGTTAAATATGCATGTTTACTTGTAATTTGATGAAGTTCTGATATGATTATGGTCGAATATGTGTATTCATTGATGGGTGAATACCAAGTTGATTAAAATTTGTCACTTGTAAATTGTAGTCCTTAAGTCTCCTGAATCAAGTTTTATATTTGAATATGAAAGGAATTCAGAAAATTATTTAACAATACATTAAAAAAAATTCTACAACTAAATAGAAACATTTTTAGTATATATGGAGAAAAACAGAGAAACTGTACATGTCATCATAAGATTAATGATCCAGATTTAATTGTCCCTTTTACTTATTGCATTTTAATTGTCCCTTTTACTTATTGCATTTTCTTTCATGTTGATTTTCTGTTGTTAGGACAATCTTTCTACAATTCACATCCTTTTTGCCTTGCAATCTTGTAAACTACTTTGGAAAAATGGCTCTAGGAGGTTATGGTGTGGGCAAATAACACTCTATCCCATCCTTGTCAGGAAGGTTAGTTGATAAAACCTTTTCACCTTTTGGCTAATCTATTTGAATTTAACTTAAAATTGTCCTTAACATATAATTTAACATATGTAGATGTTAACATATAATTTAAAATTGTCCTTCAATTATTCTAATTCCATTTATACGCTTATGATGCAAACTGAATTTGTAAGATGTATTTGATGATAAAACCTTTTCACCTTTTTGCTAATCTATTTGAATTTATTTCTAATGTATTTGATGTGTATGTGCTGCTTATACTACTTAGTTGGTTTGTTCTGTTGTGGGAGAGGTTTAGGATTAGTAGTTGTGGCATCTAAAATTCGAAGTCTAAAAAAATTTACTTTACTATCATTGTGTAAGTGTTTAAAATTGAAGGGCACTCAGAACTGCTGGGTATATCAAGGATGTTACCCTCTTTTTTTGTACTTTGTGCTACATCATGTAGTAATATAATTTTAGAAATATCATAAAGGTAACGAGATGAGGTCAAGAAGAGTGCGCACACCATCTATATTTCCAAGTAACCAAAAGTTCTATCTGCCTCTGAGCCTAAATGGTTATTTCAATTTTTTTGGTAATGTTGAGGAACTGGAAGTGTCCTGGAGATATTGCTGTAACTTGTATTCCAGTATTGTTCTAGACTTCTAGGTTCGAAATTAAAATTCTCCTATGGTGCCGAAAATAGTAAACATCTTTGACACAATTAAAATGTTCTGGATGAAAATATGTTATGAGCCACTATTTAGTTTGTAAGTTATTTATGAGATATATCAGAAGTGTATATGGAAGAAGGTGAAGCAATTTTATTCAGAACTGAATGCATTTACTTATACTGCTAAAAACTCCTACTTGATAAGTAAATCTACCTACAAAATAGCAAAGATATCTTCCCTGAAATATAGCTAGATATCTTATCTGAAACGAAAAACTATTCAACTAAACACTACAGCTTTAATCTTCAACTAAAACACGGCTGCATTAAGTCATAAAATTCAAAATAGTTAATCTCTGTTGGGAGGAGTAAGGGAATGTTCCTTTTGAACAGACCAAATAGTTGGTCTGTCTTGGTATCTAAGGGTGAGGAAGCAAAGGTTAACCAGTCTTGATATATAAGAAGTTAACTTGATCAATTTGAATTTAGATCGAGTTACTTAAATTCACATGCCAACCCCTTCTCAGTTGGTCCTCTTTCCCACTAAATTGCTAGTTTGTTTGTTTTTCGGGTTGAAAAAGATTTAAAGTATATGAGTGTGTTCTACTGCTTTCTGATAGATCCATAATAATATGTTCTTAAATTTTATAGGTAAGAAATGCAGTAAAGCTCCTAAAATTCAGAGTTGGTAACTCCCCTGACTTTGCAAAGGAAGCGTGCCAGAGTTGCTAAGAAGCAGCAAAGAATTGCCAAGGCCAAGTCAGAGGCAGCTGATTATCAAAAGCTTCTTGCTAGTAGGTTGAAGGAGCAGCAGGAAGCGTAGTGAGAGTTTCGCCAAGAAGAGGTCTAGACTCTCTGCAGCTTCAAAACCATCTATTGCTGCTTAGGCTCGGGGTGTTACTGGGGTTTTTCTTTTGTTAGTTACGAATTTGAATAAAATAGTACGTCAAAGTGATTTTTAGACTATGGAAGCATCATTTCGGCCTGTGTTTATAGCTCTACATGCAATCTAATGAGATTATGGTTATTATTATAAAGTTTAGATATATATGCTTGGGTGTGAGAACTTATTGTTACTTTTGTGTAGTTCAGTTGTTTTTTTTTTTTGTAGTAAATTTGATTGGGTGGCTGTTCTTTCTTTTGTTATTAAGGCGCTTAAAATTTGAAATAGACTCCTTTCTTACAGCTCAAGATGAAATATTAAATCCAATTTTTTTTTAATTTTTTGGATAATATACGTCGGTTTTGACATGGGCGACGTATAAAATATATCTTATATACGTCGGTTGTTTAGAAGAACCGACGTAAAAGGATAACAATATACGTCGCCTTTTTATTTTATACATCGGTTAATCAGACTTTTATACGTCGGTTATTTTGGTCTTTTACGTCGGTTATTTAGTCGACGTATATCCTACCTATTACGTCGCCTTTTTACCCGACGTAAAAGACTCATGACTTTATACGTCGCCCCTCCATACGTCGCCATTTAACCGACGTAAAAGGTCGATTTAACCGACGTAAAAGGCTTGTTTTCTACTAGTGTCTTTATTTTTAATTTCGTTATTGATTATTGTGTCCAGTTCCGAGTTAATCTTGCAATGAATTTACTGATCATTGTTTTCTGACTTCAATTGAGGCGTTATATTTGTTCAAGTTTTGTAATTTTCGTAGTCTTCTGAGCTGTACGAGTTACCGAGTTCGTTCGTTGAATTTGAGTTTGTTACATTCGTGGAGACTAGGTTGTAATTATTGGGTGTGGTAGCTCTTTGCACCTGCCGAGTTCTGTGTTTGTTTGTCGAGTTTTCAAATTGTTGTTTGTTTGTCTTCTCTTTGCTGATTGTTGATTGGTCTTCCAAGTTCAAGTCGATAGTCTAGTGTTGCTGTACCGCGTTGCCATTGTTTGTAGTATTTACCGAATCACCCAAGTTCTGAGTTTTGTGTTGGTTTCTATTCGTTGTTAAATTGTTGTTAGGATTAAGTTGAGACCGAGTTGCTAGTGTTGAGTTTGTAGTTTTAGGCGAATCTGTAGTCCTTGTTAATGTTGGTGAGTTTCTGCGTTTCCGTTTCTGAATCCGTTGCTGAGTCTTGAGTCTAAGTTTCCGAGCCCTGTTGCGAGTTTTGTTTCCCCTCCGAGTTCCTGCGCTTTACTTAATTTCTGAATTAGTGCTCTGAGTTTTTGTCAACATTTTGATGTCGAGTTGCTAAGTTCGCGTGTCCCTTTCGTGTTTAACCGAGTTCGTTGACTGCATTTTCTTGTTCGAAACTTGAGTTTTTGCTGAGTTCTTTTGGTTGAGTTTTGTTGATTTTGGTTTGTTCTCGTTGGTTCAAGGTTACTGTGAATTTTCTGAGTTTAATTCGAGTTTTGTTTTCTGTGTTTGCTGCGAGTTTATCCGTGGAATTGATGGTAGTTTTTTTTTTCTGTTTCTTCGAATTCTTGCTGTGGTTTACTAAGTTTATTAGCGAGTCCATTTTTTTGTTCGAGTTCCGAATTTGCTGCGCGTTCTGTTGCAGAGTTCACTTGGTGTATTGTTTCAAAGTTTTGCTGTTTTGTCATGAAGTGATAGTTTTAATTTAGTTGGTTGCTTGAATTTGATTGGTAGTTTAATTTTAGTTCGTTAAATTCTTGATTTGGAATAAATGGCTAGTCATTGATGCGAACAAGTTAAGTCGAATTTTTCCAAAAATTTCCTGTAAATAAAAGCTTTAAAATAAAATGTAGTTATAATTCGAATTTAGAATTTTTAGAATAATCTTTTTATTGTTCTTTTTCCTTTTAAATAGAATAAACATTTCTTTTTAAAAATAGTTTTAAATTTCTTTTCAGTAATTAATTAGTAAAAAATAAAAATCTCAAAAATCCCAAATTTGTTCTAATCCGATTAAATTAAAAGTTAAGGATCGCGAGATAAAAATTAGTCCCTGTGGATCGAATCTTAAATATTAAAACGATGATCGTGCGCTTGCGATATTAAATGTCATATTTTTAGCACATCAAACACCTCCAATAATTTAGTTTTCCTCTCGAATGAGTAGAGGAAATATTTATGAAAAACTGTCCTGATCATGGATTCAGAATGAGGTAACTCATGTCAGTATTCTCGACTTACTCTATATATATAACCCAACTCTTAAATATCAATTAATATATCGTAAGAAGATATTATTTAATATATCTCTATCATCTCCTCCGCGAGTACGAATGATGTATCTCAATGAACGTCCCAACAATATGGACCAACTCATGAAATAAATTTGAACATCTCCTGTAATAATATTCGGATAACAGCTCAACAATAATATATATGCAGCTAAAATTGCATGAATAAAATCCGGTATAAACCATTAGAAAGAATACTTGAATTTGTATATCGAAAACTTAATCAGCATACTTATGCATTTAAAAATATAAATACTCTGAACGATAGAGTACGAATTAGTAAACTTACCTGGTGCTCCGGATGTAGTAAGGGCTCGTAGCGAGGTCCGACAATCTTCTTGGGAGCTCTAGCAACACTAACAAGTGTTTATAAACACTTAACAAGCCTTAGATATCCTTTATAAAGGTTAAACCTTCTACTCTTCAAGGGCTTTCTTTTGAGCTATAGATCACCAAAAACAAAGCTTTCTAGCTAGGGTTTTCGGCCCACTCTTTCTGCTAGACAGAAACTGTCCAGATTTGTAAAATGGATTGTTCTTGGTTTCTTTTGCTTTTTGATCCAACTTTGACTTGTCAACTATGGTCTAATGATATTTTCAAGATAAAGATCAGATGTTGGGGTGTGTTTGATGTAACGACCGGGAAAATTACGTGTAATTTATTATATTAAAATATATTTTTAGTTGATTTTAATGTGTGTTAGTTTATTTTTAATGCATTTAAACGCGTTATGATTTTTATTAAATAGGAAAATTATCCCATACGTGTTATGTGACTTCTGTGTATCATAGAATATTTAATTCTATTTTTCTGTAATATTCATATTTTTAGAATACTGTTATTTCACATTATAATTTCCGGACCCAGCCCCTATAGTGAATTCGAGGCCTTGTTTTTGATAATAGTAGGATATCTAAAAATGCATTATGTTGTAATTTTTGTGATAGTCGTAATTTTTGGGAAATTTTGACTTTTATATTATATTTGTTTAAAAATAAAATTTTTACATTTTTATCCCATAAAAATGATTTTTAAGGCTTAATGATTTTAATTAGGGGTTAAAAATATTTTTGGGGTATTAATTTTTGGATTAATATAAATAGCAGAGTTTTATTATTATTTGCCAAAATTAATCAAAAATCAGATTTTTGATTTTATTTTCTGAAAATTCTGGAAATTGTGTTCTTGGTGTTCTTGAGAATCAAACCACTTTTTGACAGTGTTACCGGAGTCCAAATCAATCATGTGAGTAACCAAACTGAAACTCTTGATCTCTAATACAAGTTTATATGAGTATTGATATGTGGGTATGCTTGAATCATAAATTGTTATTTTGTTTTAGAGTTCGAAACTTTGTGAATTTACTGTGGATCATACACTGATTTGTAAACGTTGTGGTTAGTGTCTATAGATTGCTTATGCTCCCAGGATCATGTTGATAATTTTTGTTTGATTTATAGTTGCCTAAATATGAAAATCGAGTTTTTTTGGGGGTGAAACTTTGATTTCAATTTTCGGGGTTCTTTAGTAATTGTTTGATGTTCTTGTTGATTGATATGAGTTATTGAACTCCTGGGCTTCAATTTGATATATAGAACGTGTGTTTTGGTGTCCGATTTCGAGCTCGTCGGTTTTAATTTTTAGCTCGCCGGATTTTTTCTAAGTTTTGATCGGATTCTTGGATTGGTCGATTGTATTGTGTTTTGGTTGGGATCAGTAGTTGATTTGGAGTGAGTTTAGTGTTTAAAACGTAAAGAATGGTACGTTTTTTAGGTTGCCGGAGTTCGCCGGAAAATTATCCGGTCGCCGGATTCTAAAACCTCCATCGTTGGAGGTGGTGTTCTTCGAAGCATTCATGCGATGAATGTGCGAAGATGGTGATGAACAGTAGTGTTTGATCTTCAAAATCTGAAAACATTTTTGGAAATTATTTTCAAAATTTATTTATAAATTCGAATTTTATTTTCAAAAAAATTCGAAAATATTTTTTTTAAAATTCGAAAAATATTTTTAAAATTCGAAAAAAATTATTTTTAATTTCAAAAAATACTTTTAAATTTTTAATAGATTATTTTATTCGAAAATCTATTTTATTTGATTATTTTAAATTTATTTAGCTAATATATTAATTAATTTAAATTGATTGGTTAATTAATAATAATCAACTAATTTAATTAATTAAATATTATTTAAATATGATGTAAAATAATCAAATTTGATTATTTTGGAAAATAAAATGATTTATTTATTTTCTGTTTAAAATGGAATAAAAATTGTTTTAAATCCTAAAAATAATCTTGGAGTGGTAAAAATTGTTTTAAAATTCTAAAATTATTTATAAACCCAGATTAAATCATTATTAAAATATTTTGGGAATCCAATAATTACCCGGAGGGTTTATTAGCGATTTTTTTTTTATTCAAAAAGGGTTAATTAAATCTTTTAAAATTCTTTTAAGTGCTTTAAAAATATTTTTAAATATTCAAAAAATATTTTGAGTGCTCTTTTATTTGTGAGTCGTATCTGCTATGTGAATTACGTGCTATGTGATTATGTGATCTACTTATCGAGTCTTTATACGTGCATTGTAAGTTGTCTAGGTATTATGTATCGAGGAAAAGATTATAAATCAAGTTTTGACTCATATAGATTTAATGTGTGCTTAATTGTTTATATGGTTTATATTATAAGATGTCATTAAGAGTAGACGACGTTTTCTTTGATTACTGACTATAATTGTCAGATTACGTTTATCTTCACGAGGATTAATTGGTAAGTATTGATTTAGGTTTGTCAACGGAGATAAGTACATATTTAATAAAGGAGGTTGGAGATAGATGCAATATTCTTTGTGGGTTATGAAGAAGGTTGGAGATGGATGCGGTATTGTTTGTGGATTGTAATGCAAAAGGTTGGAGATGAAGGTATTGTTTGTGGAGTTGCGGGGTTACTTGTGAGGTGTTTTAACACCGGGAAAACGTCTATGTTCAAAGGGGATATTTCCAATTATTTTCTTCCGACAGAGATATAATAGACGCGCATGCTCGATATCGACGGATCAGATTCATGGCAGCCGCTAAAGCGGAAACCAAAGCATGATTAAAACAGAGAACATGACGACGTAAGATAGAAGAAGAAGAAGAGAATCGTATTACTGCGACATTAAATGATAGCTAAGGACCAGAAGCAAGTATTTTTCTCCCCTGATCATCTTAAACACTGTTTATTTTATGGTTCATTGATTCATATCATGACGAATAGCTATTGTTCAGAGCTCTTTGTGATTCTTAAATATTTTTGTGCGAATTCAGTTGCTTGATATTGGTACCCTGTTGAATTCGGAAATGTTCTATTGGATTGGAAGTTATTAAAGCGTAGGAGGCCATGGTGGATGTCATGGTCCAGCAATATGTAAAGTGTAGAAGGCCATGGTTGATGTCATGGTCCAGCAATATTTAAGGAGGATATGTGTAAGAACCCAAAATTTTGGTAGAATTAAAACTTTTCCTATTATGATGAAGTGCATCAATGAATAGTGATTTTGAGGATTAAGAAAATTTTTCATGCCGCCTATGTACAAGACGTAGTGTGGATATTCCGAAGTTATACTAGTAATCTACGGAGTAAATAAGTGTATGTAAATGCGATCGGAATTCAGAAATTCCAAATTCTATTTTCGTGTAATATTTGACCGAGCAGTGAATTATATATCAGTAATATCAAGAAATGAGATATTTAATTTGAGGAATTGAGGAGTTAATATTTTGGAATTTTATTATAAGTGATTTGAGAATTTGGAACGAAAACCACTGAGGAAGTGAAACAAACGTTCTAGAAACCGCTGAAACTTTACAACGAGATTAAGCGATCAAGCGAGCGAATCATGAATTGAGAATAGTAAATATTAGAAGTCCAAGGAAGGATATATTATGAGAGGAAAATGGAATTGAGAATAAAATCCTAGAGTTAAAGGAAATGAGAACAATTGAGAAACCGCGAGAATTTTTTTCTGAGATAAAGAGAAATAAACAAGGGATGTTGGAATTAATATTCGTTCGAGGTATTGTGCTATATTAGAGCAATAATATGCAACTTATAAGTTGTAACGTATTTATTTTATTCAAGAAATGACAAGGAAATCAAAGCGGTGGAAAAGAAAACAAAACAAAAGGACTTAAGTGCAAGAAACAAGAGACAAGGACTTGGTTGCAATTAGCAAATGACTTGGTTGCAATTTAAGTGGATAAGAAATCTAGAGGAGCCAATGAGAGGTTGCCACCTAGCAAGGATGAGATGCATCCAACCAAAAATAGATATATATCAAGTGTATGGCATTATTAGAACATAAAACCAAGAACAAAACCATTCTGCCCAGCAGAACACCCTCTCAGTAAAACGGGCTTAGAGACTTCATTACTCAATGAAATTTTTTGTTCTTTATATGGTTAGAAAGCTGTGAAGACGCTCTACAACTTTCATTCAGTAGCCTCGACCAGGAAACGAGTGCAAGGGCTTCGTTTTGGCTGATCTTTGGGGCGTGTTTTTCCAGTCAGGAAACTCACTTCCATGTTCTTGATTTCTTTGGTGAGATTGAAGATGGTGAGCATAGAGTAAGGCTTCCCCAAGGTTAACCGAGCTTGTTTGAGATTGTAATAACATCAAGAAGGTATAAAAACCCTAACCCCTCTTGGCCATGTAGTAATTGTGATGTTTAATGTTAGATCCATGGTTATAGTGTTAATCTTGGTTGTATAAGTAATGGATGACATGGATCTTGAGTTTAAGTGTTGTGATTATGATTTTTATGATTGTGGTTAGTATATGTATCTCCTTTAATGTTATAAAGCATGAACTAGGTGACTTAGATGTTGGTTGTGTTGTGGAAGTAAGAATCTTGGTTGATTTAAGTGAAACAAGCATGCTGAGTTTTTCCAGGAACATTGACCTGTCTTGTAACATGGTTTTGAACCCTCAAAACTTGTCCCCTGAGGTCCTACCATATATTGTTGGAAAGGTATTTAAATGTAGTTTCTGGAAATGTAAGGTTCATGACTAGGTGATGTATAGATTTTAAGTTATGGCCGGAGAAGTAAATTGTGTTTCTGGATTCTGGACTGCAATAAATGACCCCCTTGTGAACCTTGTTTAAACCCCTAAAAATTTATGTGGGATCATGGAAAAATTAGAGAAGCTAGTAAATGCAGTGGGGAAGGCTACCCAAAAAGAATTGGATTAAAATATGTATTTTTCAATTTTATAAAAATGTTAGAGTAAAATCCACGCAAGTGAAAAACCACTTAGGAGATTAGTTTAAAGTAGTTTTAAGAATGTTCACTTGAGTTTCGAGTTTGAGGAATAGATTTGAGTCGAATGGGGAACGAAAGTGATAATGTGACGACATGGTCATATGAGAGGGTTAGTGGTCACAAGTGGAGTCGTTAAGTTGGTCTTACGATTTTTAAAACCTTATGATTAAGTAGCGTTGTTAAGGTACTAACGTACAAATATTGATTATGTATAGATTTCCATTCCACTTCGCGAGCCGACCACCCCAACCTCACCAAGGCAAGTTTTCCAACCCTAAGTATTTATTTTCAAAAGATCATATTCTTGATTTTACCTATGCAAGTTTACTTTTCAAAACTTATATATAAGGATTTTCACTTTTGTGTTTATAGCTTCCAAACGTATTATATGCTTATGCTTTACGAGATTATGTTGAAGTTTGAGATATATGCATATGTGTTTGTACACCCTTGAACTTAGAATGAAAGTGTTTTCTTCGGACAACGACTCTAGCAATAGAGGTCGTAGCGGTCCAAATATACTATTGACCGGGGAGCGGTATATTGTTGTATCGTGATTAAATCGCGAAAACCCGAAGAGTCATTCGGGAAGTATCATATACTTAAGTCTTTATTATTTTTACGTTGTTAAAAATACTCAAAAATATCTATCTTGGATTAAAAGCTTATTTTAATTAAATAATTATTTTATTAATTATTTATATTAAATCTTAAAATATTATTTATTAGTTATTGTTCATTATTTTAAAGACAAAACTAATCCAAGATGCCTTTAGCGTTTTCAAACTCGAACACTTTCGAACCCAAAACATTTTCGAAAACCCCCGGTCAAGTTTTGCTTCTTGTACGTTTTTCAAGAATTATCGGTCGACTGAGGTCGAACTTCAACTACTCGAATTTTCTATCAAAATGATTTTTGAAAAGAAAAGAAAAAGGGGACTCTGGCAGGTGTGGGAATCGTTGACGAACGATTCCCGGGATGTGTAAGCGGCCGTGAGCCAGGCGGTCCATCAATTATTATTCCGGCCCAGGTGTTTCCGAAGGATGATTACGGAAGTAGTTTTCATCGAGGGTGATTACGGATGTAGTTTTCACCCAAGGGTAGTTACGGATGTAGTTTCTATCCTTCTACTAGTAGAGAAGACCCGCGGATTGTTGGACTTGGTTGTGGCGACTGATCATCGTCAATCCTTGTCAGGTTTTTATGTTTTCTTCCAGTCCCATCCTCCACTTTGGAAAAATACTCAAACACTGCTTCTTGGGCCTAAGTGCCAAGTTGCCGATAGTGTGATTTCTGATAAGAAAAATATTGATATCGTGCAGTATCTAGAACTGCAAGATTTTCTATAGAGATTGGCACGTGTTAGTGCACTCTTGCAATTATTTCTAAGAATGAAATGTTTTTGAATGAGGAACCTTCTAAGCTAATGGAAGGAAAGAGGTTTTGCAATAATGTATTCCCTGTACAGTATGTTAACCGTAGAGTGTTTTGCCGAAAATGATATACTAATATGTATATATTTTCAAACCTGAGATATATTGAAATGAGAACCTTATAAAGGTTTCATATGTTATTCTTAAAGCTCCTTAGCGAGTATAAATGTTTTATTCAAACTCGGACATATATATTGTCGAATTATGTTTTGAAATCTGAGATATATACCCATACAGTTGGGAACGTTTTCGAAATAAACCACATTATAATTTTTCAAAATGGCGAACTTGCTGAGCATTATGTAGCTCATTCTTGCTTTATAAAAACTTTTCAGAAAGAGAAGAATTTGGTCAGTTAACTCCGTACCAGCAGAAGAGGAGTAGAAGATTTATCCCGAGATGACTTAGTTCCGGATAAATAATACAGAGTAAGTCTGATAGGTTTTCAACTGTAATAGTAAGACTCGTCTTCAAGTGTAGTTGTATAAGTGGAAGTGCGTAAGATTCTGGATTGTACAGATGAATGGTAATATTTAGTGTTACTTTTGGTTATCGTTTTTGAGGCTCTAACTTGTATGTGCGTAAGATTGAGGTCTGGATGTATGTATTGTTGAGTTGTAAAGTTAATACAGGTATGATATGGTTGGATGGTGATGTGACGACCTGAATCTTTGACCTCGGATTTGGGGGCGTCACAGAAATGGTATCAGAGAGATAAGTTACAGTACTCAGAAACGAGAAGTGTTGAGAGTTAAGTCTAAGTAGGAGAATGACATAAGAGATCGTAGTAAACTTATTATTGGACTACCGGAAGAGGTACCGGTGAGTAGAATGGACTGGAGTGTTTACTGGAGGTATTATACTAGGGTCGATAGAATCCTTAGAGACCTTCAGAATGATGAATAGAGGTTTGAGAGTCGTACATGACCTATCATAGGTAATGATATAGGAAGCAGAGCGAAACCTCAAGAGTAGTTGAGGAAGAGGCGATACTGCCAATATGATTGGATGACTTGGCTGGCATAAATTTTGTTGCCCGTAGTCCTTCAGAGTTTGCCTATAAGGAGGCGGCAATTTAAGAATCGATAAGTTTAGACTTCCTTACATAATTAAGGGTACTTAGTACTTGGAATAATGAAAGTCTTTTACTTTGGCTATAAGATCCAATTTTCGATAAGTAACAGGTTTACCTGAAAGGTGGTTACTATGCCGTTGTGGATTTCATTACTCTTGATGGCGAATTTTACATGTGTTATACGAGAATGTTATCATAAGACGAGCGTGCTAGGTAATTCCACGCATGATTCGGACGCTAGAGCATGGTAGTTCAACTTAGTGAACAAACAAGTAGAATTAACAAAGGGACTCAAGTGAAGTTGAATAGGGTTACAACGAGCGATACAGTGATCTCAGAGTCTATCAAAAGAAAAGACAATGGGTCTAGAGTGGGATCCTTTGATAAAGATGTTATCAGGGACTACGTATATATGTATTGTAGACCTCAATATTTTTGGTATATGTTCACATGCACACACCCGCCACTGAACCTATGGACTGCACTGAGATCCCTGAGAGATCTCTTTGATCTGTTCCCAGGGGGAACTGGCCACTCATGATTCTTGTCGGAAGGCATGAAGTAGGACCCTATGGACTTAGCAGGTGTCCTCGGAATGATGTGAAGCTTGGTCTTCAAGATAAAGCACGAAGATGATAGATATATTTGTGAAACCCTAACTCGATAATTGACTCTAAGATGAAGATTGAGAGACGCACTAGTTGGTGTCTTGTATTACGAAGACGAAGAGATGGAGTTACCCTCATAGTGGTGATAATGAGATGCACGAATGATTATTAACTTTTTTTGGTAACTACCGGCTGGTGCACTACTTCATTTTAAACTTTTCATTAACCATGTTACCTCGATTAGTTTATATCAGGTAATCCTTCTAGCTTTCTACTTCAAACTTGTGGAATAACCACCAGTGATATACTTTCTCTAAACCGGGACTCATCCAAAGTATCTTATTTGATCCCCGAGTATTCTATTTGAAGTTTATAATTATTTCATTCTGCTCAAGCCTATTTACACTTTCTTTCAATTATCCAAGGAATGTTCAACAATTGTTTCCTTAATTAATCAATGAATATTCCTAAACGAATATTGATATTTGACTACTTCTTTCATACTTGCACTCTTCAGTCGAGCCCATAAATATTTATCAACTTGTTGAGAACAGGGATGATCTAACATCCAGACATCCTTCATGAATTCTTTTCTTCTATTCAAGATGAGATTGTACATCGTACATTGAAATCATAGTAAGGATATCATTTTGATATTGGTATTCTGAATTTAATTCTACTGTAGGATCTGATAAAGCATGTGTACGGAGGCACCCTTGGGTGGACCGTTTCACTGGTAGGTAATATTTGATGAGAGGTTATCGATTGTTCCGATACCTAGAACATTCTCTTCAGATTTTATAGTTTTCTTTTTCAAACTTAATAACTTCTTATTTCCATTCGTTGTCCGAGTAGCCTAAAGTTTCTTCAGTGGCTACGATGTTGAAATTCTGTTCTAGCCAATTGAAACTGGCTTGTCGATATGTCAATATGAATGACTAGTGGATTGTTCTAACTAGTCAAAATTGTAATGTTGTGAAGAACACCTAGGTCCTAGCTAGTGGTGATGTCTCAAACAAGTGAACTAGCAAATTTTGTCTAGCTAGTTGCTAGTGTTTCTTGAAAAGGACTAGTTATTGTTTCACTGGTCCAACTCCCAATTTAATTCATTCAGCAATTCCTCAATGCATTTTGCATGTGGTAAAGTATGATAATGAAAGTTTTGACGAATAACTTGATTTAGACCTAGTGAGGTCGCCCACTCAACTTGAATTCTACCCATCTTCGTATCAGAATTTATGTCACTTGAATATTTTGTTCTTTCATTCATATAATGAAGATTCATTTGAAACCATAGATTACTTGAATGATAAACTGCTTCATTTTTATTGTCATAGAGTAGAATTGCTTTCGATCGGTTGACCTTTATCAATGGGACTTTTCAGATCCTCTATTTTTCAAGAGGAAAAGTATTCACCAGATGTAAGAATCGTATAAAGACCGTCTTTGTGACTTTTGTATCCAACAATCATTGCCCTCGTGCAACATTCTCTATGATATCACATTACAAAATTATCAGGACATGAAGGAATAAACCTTGTTGTATTCTTTCTGTCCATCCTTACATCTCCGAAAATTGAGACTCCTAGTATTTGGAATCATCAACATTCTTGGAACATCCAATGTGGGATTCTTATTGAAATTATCTATTGGACCTTGTTATTTTGAAACCATTCCTTTCAAAAGTCATTACTCTAAGGTGAACGGGAGGTACAATTGTGAACCGTTGCACCAATATGAGATCAAAAACCAAATGTTGTAATTGTGCAGCCAGAGCATGATGCCGAGTAATTATTTAAAGTAGGAATAACATGTCGGGGCATAATACAAGATCTTTAATATTAGTGTGAGGAAAGTTATAGGAAATGATGAGGTGGTTGGGAGTACGTTCCTACCAACCGTTGTCAGGATGTTATAGTAATGAATTCTGGAGTTACAAAGCCTTTTCCTGATCCAAGAAATTCAAATCGATTGCGATGTAAGACATATCCTTAGAGGAAACTAACATGGAAGTGAGATGGACAAGAAAGGAAGAAATATCGTGGCAAGAATGCGAAGCTTTACTTAGCTAAAAGGGATTGATGCACATAGCGAGACATAAAGTTTAAAAGGCCCCTAATAGCAACTTGATGCATGGATATATCCCAATGATCCTTCGAGATTACCACCTAATCAAGTTTATTGGGAATCGCAGCAGCATACAGGCCTCAGGCTGATTGGTGCCAGTTGTGAAAGAGGACGAGCGTATGACATCTTACATATACCATCGAGAATCGATACCCCTAACCGGAGATGTAGGAATTGTTGACCGGTTAAAACACGTAGTAGTTTTTCAAAGATAAGGTTGAAAAGCGGGTTTCACCAACTCAAGATCGACCTCTGTACTGTGCCAAAATTGGCATTTCACACTAATATAAACGTTATAAAATTATGGTAGTATCATTTGAGTGGATTAATGAGTCAGAAGCCTTTATTGATTAATAAACAAAGTTTTGGAATGAAATGAGATATTAGCAACAACCTCGTTGTTAGCTATACTTGATGATAAAAAGAGGACTTTGAGAGTCACGATGATGCATCTTTCAAGAGTTTAAGAGGTGTGCTGATGCAGTAGAAAGGGGATGATAGCCTATACTTCTAAACAACATAAAGGTTACGGGATGTGATATACTAACCGTGAGTCGGGGATTAGTCATGATAGCATTCACGCATAAAACGGAGACGTTAATCTTATAAGAAAAGTGTGAAATTTTTTTTTCCACAAGTGCCTTAAGTATATCTTCATATTAGAACTAAACATAAGAAAGAGAAGGTGATGAAAGGGAGCAGGGAGTATAATGGAGAAATTTGTTATGACCCAAGAAAGGCCAGTGTGGTGGCCGATACTTATAGAAGGGATTATTCGAAATTGGAATTCAGTCAGTATTGACCAAGAAAATAGAGTATATACCAATAAAGAATAATGTTAGAGGAAAATGACTAAATTATGGGGAAGGACAAAGATGTATAGAGAATTAAGAGAATGTTTGGTAGACATGTATGAAGAATGGCATTGGCAAACTATTAAGTACAAACGCGACATGTCGAAAACAGAATGATAGAGATCTAGTGGATTAATTCCGCCTGTAGAAAATCTTGAACGTGGACAGAATTATAATGAATTTCATAAGTAGGTCGCCGAAGACCGAGCCAAGAGATGGCCCTAGTTGATTTATAATTGTTGAACCAAGTGATTTACCTACGAAAGACTTTCCATTTAGAAGATTATCGATTTATATACGGAAAAGATGGTGGTGCAGTATAAAACTTCTGTAGCGATTACGTCAGATAAAGACTTAAGATTAAACTACGAATATTGAAGGTGCTTCCAAGTATATTTAACGAAGAGATTGAGCTTATGTACTAATTTGATCTGTGGCTGACGGACAGGGAAGAAGAATTGTCTAGACGTTCGAATTTATAATTAGTGTCGTGCCTTAGATTTCACGGGGCAGTCGAGAATAAAAACTTATCCATGAAACGAATGTTGTTATCACGATCGGCACCATGCGGACGTAAGGACGTCTCTTGTAAAGCGTACTACGAAAGAAGAAGTTTCGCTTTTCTTGCGTTACGAAGAAGTCAATGAACGAGGGATATAGTAGCTGAACTGGTTCGACGTATACCGAAGACTATATAGTATCCATAGCAAGTGGTAACGACCGACGGGAGGCAACACATACGTGCTAATCAAGCCAAGGAAAATGAGGAATACCGTGCGTATTGACGTTGTCTCAGATTATAAAACACGACCACAAAGTATTCACGACCCAACGATACAAGGACTCAACACGGATACTATGAACAAGGTAGAAGAGTAACGTATAAGTAGTGGGATAGAAATTTTCATTCATAGAACAACCGATAAGGAATACAGGTCGAGGAGAGCATGCGTTGAGAAGCAACATTAAAGCGTTGGTGAGACTGCAATAGCCCTAATTTTCATGAATATTCGAACCTGGATGAAAATTAATTTTATGGGTGGATGAGAAATTTTTGCAATCACGATATGTACGAATTATTAAATGAAGATTTCGAATTGATATTACGCCTTTACGGTGCAGACGAGTGTATGTAAAAGTCATTAGTGTTTAGGAAACCCATTATTTCGAATGGTCAATTTTATGAGATATCAAAGGAGTATGAGGTGGGAGACTTCGTGATGCTAAAGGTATCCCCCTGAAAAGGATTGATGCGGTTTGGTAAGAAAGGGAAGCTAAGTCTGAGGTTTATTGGACCTTTTTAGATTTTTAGGCGTATTGGGAAGTTAGCCTGCGAGTTAGCCTTGCCCCAAGCTTGCAACAAATTCATAATGTGTTTCATATGTCTACGACCCTACCACACCGACTATCAGCATGTGATAGAGTACAACCAAGTGGACCTATGACCCGACTTGACCTATGTGGAGCAACCCGTGGAAATCATGGATAAAGAAGAACAAGTGCTGAGGAACAAGGTTTTCAAACTAATAAGGAATTGTGAGAAAATCAAGATGTGGAAGAATCCACCTGGAAGTTGAAAGAGTGAAACAAAGAAGGAGTAACCCCAGTGATTCCTAAACTGATTCCGGGACGGAATCCTTTTAAGGAGGGGAGACTGTAAGAACCCAAAATTTTGGTAGAATTAAAACTTTTCCTATTATGATGAAGTGCATCAATGAATAGTGATTTTGAGGATTAAGAAAATTTTTCATGCCGCCTATGTACAAGACGTAGTGTGGATATTCCGAAGTTATACTAGTAATCTACGGAGTAAATAAGTGTATGTAAATGCGATCGGAATTCAGAAATTCCAAATTCTATTTTCGTGTAATATTTGACCGAGCAGTGAATTATATATCAGTAATATCAAGAAATGAGATATTTAATTTGAGGAATTGAGGAGTTAATATTTTGGAATTTTATTATAAGTGATTTGAGAATTTGGAACGAAAACCACTGAGGAAGTGAAACAAACGTTCTAGAAACCGCTGAAACTTTACAACGAGATTAAGCGATCAAGCGAGCGAATCATGAATTGAGAATAGTAAATATTAGAAGTCCAAGGAAGGATATATTATGAGAGGAAAATGGAATTGAGAATAAAATCCTAGAGTTAAAGGAAATGAGAACAATTGAGAAACCGCGAGAATTTTTTTCTGAGATAAAGAGAAATAAACAAGGGATGTTGGAATTAATATTCGTTCGAGGTATTGTGCTATATTAGAGCAATAATATGCAACTTATAAGTTGTAACGTATTTATTTTATTCAAGAAATGACAAGGAAATCAAAGCGGTGGAAAAGAAAACAAAACAAAAGGACTTAAGTGCAAGAAACAAGAGACAAGGACTTGGTTGCAATTAGCAAATGACTTGGTTGCAATTTAAGTGGATAAGAAATCTAGAGGAGCCAATGAGAGGTTGCCACCTAGCAAGGATGAGATGCATCCAACCAAAAATAGATATATATCAAGTGTATGGCATTATTAGAACATAAAACCAAGAACAAAACCATTCTGCCCAGCAGAACACCCTCTCAGTAAAACGGGCTTAGAGACTTCATTACTCAATGAAATTTTTTGTTCTTTATATGGTTAGAAAGCTGTGAAGACGCTCTACAACTTTCATTCAGTAGCCTCGACCAGGAAACGAGTGCAAGGGCTTCGTTTTGGCTGATCTTTGGGGCGTGTTTTTCCAGTCAGGAAACTCACTTCCATGTTCTTGATTTCTTTGGTGAGATTGAAGATGGTGAGCATAGAGTAAGGCTTCCCCAAGGTTAACCGAGCTTGTTTGAGATTGTAATAACATCAAGAAGGTATAAAAACCCTAACCCCTCTTGGCCATGTAGTAATTGTGATGTTTAATGTTAGATCCATGGTTATAGTGTTAATCTTGGTTGTATAAGTAATGGATGACATGGATCTTGAGTTTAAGTGTTGTGATTATGATTTTTATGATTGTGGTTAGTATATGTATCTCCTTTAATGTTATAAAGCATGAACTAGGTGACTTAGATGTTGGTTGTGTTGTGGAAGTAAGAATCTTGGTTGATTTAAGTGAAACAAGCATGCTGAGTTTTTCCAGGAACATTGACCTGTCTTGTAACATGGTTTTGAACCCTCAAAACTTGTCCCCTGAGGTCCTACCATATATTGTTGGAAAGGTATTTAAATGTAGTTTCTGGAAATGTAAGGTTCATGACTAGGTGATGTATAGATTTTAAGTTATGGCCGGAGAAGTAAATTGTGTTTCTGGATTCTGGACTGCAATAAATGACCCCCTTGTGAACCTTGTTTAAACCCCTAAAAATTTATGTGGGATCATGGAAAAATTAGAGAAGCTAGTAAATGCAGTGGGGAAGGCTACCCAAAAAGAATTGGATTAAAATATGTATTTTTCAATTTTATAAAAATGTTAGAGTAAAATCCACGCAAGTGAAAAACCACTTAGGAGATTAGTTTAAAGTAGTTTTAAGAATGTTCACTTGAGTTTCGAGTTTGAGGAATAGATTTGAGTCGAATGGGGAACGAAAGTGATAATGTGACGACATGGTCATATGAGAGGGTTAGTGGTCACAAGTGGAGTCGTTAAGTTGGTCTTACGATTTTTAAAACCTTATGATTAAGTAGCGTTGTTAAGGTACTAACGTACAAATATTGATTATGTATAGATTTCCATTCCACTTCGCGAGCCGACCACCCCAACCTCACCAAGGCAAGTTTTCCAACCCTAAGTATTTATTTTCAAAAGATCATATTCTTGATTTTACCTATGCAAGTTTACTTTTCAAAACTTATATATAAGGATTTTCACTGTTGTGTTTATATATAGCTTCCAAACGTATTATATGCTTATGCTTTACGAGATTATGTTGAAGTTTGAGATATATGCATATGTGTTTGTACACCCTTGAACTTAGAATGAAAGTGTTTTCTTCGGACAACGACTCTAGCAATAGAGGTCGTAGCGGTCCAAATATACTATTGACCGGGGAGCGGTATATTGTTGTATCGTGATTAAATCGCGAAAACCCGAAGAGTCATTCGGGAAGTATCATATACTTAAGTCTTTATTATTTTTACGTTGTTAAAAATACTCAAAAATATCTATCTTGGATTAAAAGCTTATTTTAATTAAATAATTATTTTATTAATTATTTATATTAAATCTTAAAATATTATTTATTAGTTATTGTTCATTATTTTAAAGACAAAACTAATCCAAGATGCCTTTAGCGTTTTCAAACTCGAACACTTTCGAACCCAAAACATTTTCGAAAACCCCCGGTCAAGTTTTGCTTCTTGTACGTTTTTCAAGAATTATCGGTCGACTGAGGTCGAACTTCAACTACTCGAATTTTCTATCAAAATGATTTTTGAAAAGAAAAGAAAAAGGGGACTCTGGCAGGTGTGGGAATCGTTGACGAACGATTCCCGGGATGTGTAAGCGGCCGTGAGCCAGGCGGTCCATCAATTATTATTCCGGCCCAGGTGTTTCCGAAGGATGATTACGGAAGTAGTTTTCATCGAGGGTGATTACGGATGTAGTTTTCACCCAAGGGTAGTTACGGATGTAGTTTCTATCCTTCTACTAGTAGAGAAGACCCGCGGATTGTTGGACTTGGTTGTGGCGACTGATCATCGTCAATCCTTGTCAGGTTTTTATGTTTTCTTCCAGTCCCATCCTCCACTTTGGAAAAATACTCAAACACTGCTTCTTGGGCCTAAGTGCCAAGTTGCCGATAGTGTGATTTCTGATAAGAAAAATATTGATATCGTGCAGTATCTAGAACTGCAAGATTTTCTATAGAGATTGGCACGTGTTAGTGCACTCTTGCAATTATTTCTAAGAATGAAATGTTTTTGAATGAGGAACCTTCTAAGCTAATGGAAGGAAAGAGGTTTTGCAATAATGTATTCCCTGTACAGTATGTTAACCGTAGAGTGTTTTGCCGAAAATGATATACTAATATGTATATATTTTCAAACCTGAGATATATTGAAATGAGAACCTTATAAAGGTTTCATATGTTATTCTTAAAGCTCCTTAGCGAGTATAAATGTTTTATTCAAACTCGGACATATATATTGTCGAATTATGTTTTGAAATCTGAGATATATACCCATACAGTTGGGAACGTTTTCGAAATAAACCACATTATAATTTTTCAAAATGGCGAACTTGCTGAGCATTATGTAGCTCATTCTTGCTTTATAAAAACTTTTCAGAAAGAGAAGAATTTGGTCAGTTAACTCCGTACCAGCAGAAGAGGAGTAGAAGATTTATCCCGAGATGACTTAGTTCCGGATAAATAATACAGAGTAAGTCTGATAGGTTTTCAACTGTAATAGTAAGACTCGTCTTCAAGTGTAGTTGTATAAGTGGAAGTGCGTAAGATTCTGGATTGTACAGATGAATGGTAATATTTAGTGTTACTTTTGGTTATCGTTTCTGAGGCTCTAACTTGTATGTGCGTAAGATTGAGGTCTGGATGTATGTATTGTTGAGTTGTAAAGTTAATACAGGTATGATATGGTTGGATGGTGATGTGACGACCTGAATCTTTGACCTCGGATTTGGGGGCGTCACAATATGGTAACCATACCATCTTCCTATAGGCTAACATTACTTGCCTATTTTGGTACATTCAATGAAATCCAGGTTATACACATGGGTATAGAAATGTACCGGTGGTAGTATAAAGGGTCCCATTGCTTTTGAACCTGATAAGGGGGCAATGGTGGTTTGTCTTTCTTTTTATATATCCAATCCATATCGCCCGAATAGCTATTATATATTGTGAGTTGGCAGATGATTCATTTTTATGACATGCCAAATGATTTCAATTATGGTTTGAATTATATCAGAGTTGTTGATTCAGTTTCTCTATAAACTGTTTTACATTTCAGTTGATTTTATGCCCCACTTATCCTGGTTTTATATCAAAATTTTTATACGCTTGCTGAGCATTTCTTTCGCTCATACTTGCTGTTGTAAATTCTAACATTTCAGTAAGGTAGTTTGGCGAGACTTATCCACACTGTTCGGAAAGAGAAGAAGCATGATGCTATTTCGAAGATGATTTGGCTCAGGATGTCTGGATTTAGTGTAAGATCTATTTTATATGATTGAGTTCTAATATTTATTATTATTATGTACTAGTCTAGTTGGCCTGGCGTACTTCTTATCGAAGTTACACCAATGGTTTAAGATTTGATCAAAGAGAATGTCGTAAAGAATGAATGCTTTTTATTTAATGGAATTTGGATTCTTGTTTCTAGCCCTATAACCTTAAAGATCTTGGTATGTTTGGGGTCACAGATGTTATATTTCCAGTGTTGGTCAATTACAAGTGAATGATTATTATTAAACAGATGTTTTATTTTGAGGGTTTTCGCGTGACAACCAAATCTCCTGACCCCAGATTTGGGGGGTGTCACATTTGATCTCCTAGATTCTTGTGCAAAGAGTATGCAAGAAGCTTGGTTGATATTTGTTTGATTTTTTTGGTTGATTTAAAGTGATTTAAATCACTTAAATCCTAAATTGTTTTGTTTTAATCATTGTATTAAATCTTTTGATGCGGCTGATGATCATGTAGGATATTTAATCCCATTATGAACTCAATCCAAATTCCATAATTCGTTCGCTTAATCGCTTAATCTCGTTATAAAGTTCTAGCGATTCCTAGAACGTTCGTTACACTAACTCAAAGGTTTTCGTTCTAATTCCTTAAATCACCTTAAATAAAATAATAAAATATAAAATCCTCAAATCCTCAATTTTAATATCTCACTCCCTTGATGATACTAATATATACTTCACTGCCCGGTCAAATATTCCATAAAAATAAACTTTGGATTTTCTGAATTCCGATCGTCTTTACATACACTCATTTACTCCGTGGATCATAAATACGGCTTCGAAACATCCATACCATGTCCCGTACATAGGGTGGCATGAAAATTTTCCTAGTCCTCGAAATCACTATTCATCCACAATTTTACTATTCATCCATGAAAATCACTATTCATCCCTTAAATGAAATTTTTTCTCAAGTACAAAAATTTGGGTTATTGCAGTCTTCCCTCCTTAAAAGGATTCCGTCCTCGGAATCAACGTAAGATACGACTAATCATTCCACACTTTAATTCTCAGGTTGACTCATCAATCTTCTGCTTTTCTCCACAATACTTTTTCTAGTGACATGGCTTCATTTCTCAACATCTACTCTTTTCCATCAATCATTTCTACCTGTACCTCTACACGAGACACTTATAGTCATACTTCTATATATTCAATATTTCCACATACCTGTCATTCACTATACACTCTTTACCTCTTGCTGATCCACATTCGTTTCTTCTAGTTGTACTATCTATTCCGCCTCGGTAATTCCCTTTTACTATTCTCATCAAAATCTTCACACCCTTTTAGATTAATCCTTTGAATAACTAACATCTTTAACCTCTCTTTCCTAATTAGGGTATTAGACACCACATTGGCCTTCCCCGACTAGTAATTATTGCACCTCGAAATCCTTCATCAATTATACCACTTCATTCGTTTATCCTTATCCTGCCCCTATCCTCAAAATACACCTCATCCTCAATAGTAAATCTTAATTATGCCTTAAAATTCCTCATATTCTTTTCTCTTACTAATCATCAAATATACCTCTTTCTTCTCATCTTTATCCTCCTGAATCAATTCACTATCAGCCTTTACCATGGCTGCTTCTTATACCCATATCACATAGTCCCTTATCTAGAACACTGCATCATTATATTCAATCTATTGTTTTAATCCCTGTTAAAATCTTCTAGCTCCTTCTTCCTCTATATCCATACATAAAACCATCATACTCTTCTTGTTTTGTTTCCATCTATAAAATCCACCCTATTTATATATATATATATATATATATATATATATATATATATATATATATATATATATATATATATATATATATAAATATATATATGTATATTTATATATATATGTATATTTATGTATACATATCTCTATATACTCATTTAAAAAAAACCAAATAAATAAATCATGGATACACATTTTTCTCGTCCCAATTGAATCTACTACTGGTATTGGCCATCATGCCTGCATCCTAACTACCCCTTGAGGTTCTACTACACACTTCCATATCGGTTTCCGTGTTTCTAAATCTCCTTCTCTTCTCTTGACGGCATCACATAAACAATCCGTATCCTTATCGACTCATAATATCTCTAAAGAATTCCGTAACTACCTCCCTTAATCACTAAGGGTCTTACTTAACTCATCTTTGGTATTACCCCCAGTAGTCCAACCACAAATTCTACCTAAGCTCTCTTGTCACTTTCTTATCTCGTCATAACTTCTCCTACTCTTGTTCTAAGGTTTATAACCTATTGCTCTGATACCATTTCTGTAACGCCTCCTAATCCCTTACCAGGAATCTGGGTCGTCACAACCTTACCCATACACATACATACCTTTGTGAAATATTTAATCACCTACTCACAATATAATCTTCAACAATATCCATAATAAACTCCATAATCTACTCCACGGGTTATAGTCTTAGAATAAGTACTTACTAATATAAAAGTGTTTACACATCAGAGTATCCTCCAAAATCTTATTACAACTTCAAAGTACTAGAGCCATTACAGTACATAACAGTTAATCCCATATATCACAATATAATTCATAATACTTCTTCCACCTTATTCTTGTTGGGACAATCAGATCGTGGCCCTGCGATTTTTGATACAATAAATTAACGAGTATGAATACAAAAGTCACCTTATTAACGGTTGATTCCACGCACTTCTATTGTATTCCCAAATTCCCTTGAGCGAAGTGTGGCCTTCGTCTCCTCAAGTTAACCTCTCTTCTTGCTCCTAGGTGGCTACAATATTTTTCTCAACCAACCCTAGCAAGAAGAGAATAAGAATATATATAGGGCTACAATAGGGATCATGGATAATTAGGTTAGGCCTTCTAATTACATTTTGGGCCTAGCCCAATGTAATTAAATATTAATTCAATCCACTAAAGAATTAATATTTGCACTACCTTTCCTAATACCGCAACTTAATTATTTAATTGGGTTCCAATATTATTTGCTTATTAAATTCCCCATGTTTAAAATAGCGCATGCCCATTAATTAAATAAATTACTGATAATTTATTTAATTAATATCTTTTATCCTTGATTATCCACTCAACCTTTATTTAATTATGCCGGAATAAATTCCACCTGCAGGGTTTCACATAATTAAATCTTTTTGAGCTTTCAAGGGGACATCATTAACCCGAATATTATCAGGACATGGATTCCTTCAATAAATAATATCCACCATATATATTATTCCATCACCCAAAATATAATGATTTAATTCCAAAGAATTATTTCATATATAAATCAAAGCATGTAAATAATATACACGTGTCAATTACAATATCCGGATTAAGAACCTAAGCTTTAATAATAACATAGAATCTTAGTTCTCTTTCTTAATCAGTATAAGGGAACAATTCTAAATTTGATCCTGTTCAATATACACAAAGTATACTAGTATTATTTATTAGTCAATATAAACTAATCTAAATAATACTACAGCCATACCAGTGGATTGTCCAACACCACCTGTGCTGTGAACCTTATTATATTATATAAATCGTATTTAACAATGTAATATTCTGTATCCCATTTGATACTAGATTGTCCACAATATATAATATTGGATAGCATGTAAACATTTAAATGATTCTCAATAAAACCGGGCCAGAAATAAATGTATATACTTAAAATAAATATTTTCAGTATACACTGACAATCTCCCACTTATACTCAAAATATTTCAATGAGTATATCAGTGTTTATTTAATCCACTATTACATTGAAAACTATGTGTCCATCCATCTGACTCCTATCGCTTCCACATGCCTGTCAAAAACCTTGGCTGGCAAGCTCTTTGTGAAAGGATCTGCCCGGTTGTCTTCTGATGATATGTGAGCCACAACTATGTCTCCTCGCTTTACGATTCCTCGTATGAGATGATACTTACGTTCAATATGTTTAGCTGCTTTGTGGTCTCGTGGTTCTTTTGAATTTGCCACAACACCAGTGTTGTCACAATACACTGTCAGACTCCTAGGCAAATTAGGTACCACATCTAAGTCCAAAAGGAAGTTCCTGAACCATACAGCCTCCTTTGCAGCCTCAGAGACCGCCACGTACTCGGCTTCCATAGTAGAGTCTGCAATGCATTTCTGCTTTACACTCCTCCATATAACGGCTCCACCTCCCAAAGTAAAAACATATCCTGAGGTTGATTTCCTCTTATCCCTATCTGATTGGAAATCTGAATCAGTATATCCCAAAGGAAATAGATCTGAGGCCTTGTAAATTAACATATACTCCTTAGTCCTTCGCAGGTACTTGAGTATAGTTTTTACTGCACTCTAATGTTCCTGACCTGGGTTTGACTGATATCTACTAACCATGCCTACAGCAAAGCAGATGTCAGGCCTCGTACATAACATAGCATACATTAAGCTTCCACATGCCGAGGCATAAGGAACTGCTTTCATGCTCTCTATATCCTTAGGTGTTGAAGGACACTGCTCCTTGGATAGAGCAACTCCATGTTTAAAAGGTAGAAAACCTTTCTTAGAGTTCTGCATGTTAAAACGAGCTAATACTTCATCAATGTAAGGCTCTTGAGATAAAGCCAACATCCTTTTCTTGCGATCCCTTATTACTTTGATCCCAAGGATGTATGCCGCTTCACCTAAGTCCTTCATTTCAAATTGTTTGAACAACCATGCCTTTACTGATGACAACATCTAACATTGTTTCCAATGAGTAAAATGTCATCTACATATAGTACTAGAAAAACCACTGCATTACCCTCACTTCTCTTATACACGCATGACTCGCTTGAACTTTGATCAAATCCATATGATTGGACTACCTGATCAAAACGAATATTCCAGTCCCTAGAAGCTTGTTTAAGTCCATAAATAGACCTCTTAAGCTTACAAACCAGATGCTCTTGGCCTTCTTTAATGAATCCTTTTGGTTGTTGCATATAGATGGTTTCCTCAAGACTTCCATTAAGGAAAGCTGTCTTGAAATCCATTTGCCAAATCTCATAATCGAGATGAGCTGCTATAGATAAAAGAATCCGGATCGACTTAAGCATAACAACTGGCGAAAAGGTTTCCTCATAATCGATTCCTTCTTTCTGAGTATACCCTTTCGCAACAAGTCGTGCTTTCCAGGCTTTCACCTTTTTGTCAGATCCTCTTTTCTTCTTGTAGATCCACATACTTCCAATGGGTTTTATACCTTTGGGTGGTTCCACGAGCTCCCAAACTTGATTGGAATACATAGATTCCATCTCAGATTCCATTGCCTTTTGCCAAAGATTTGCATCTTTATCTAGAATTGCCTGTTCGTATGTCCTGGGATCCTCATCATGTTCACCAGAGACCAAGTCTGAAGACTCTCCCAAAAACATGAATCTTTCAGGTTGTCGAAGAACCCTCCCACTACGACGAGGCACTGGTGCGGTACTGGTGTCAAGTTGTGCATTTTCTTGTGGTTGTTCTACTTGTACTATTAGCACTTGGGGATTATCTGTCCCTCCCACTAATTCCTCTAAAATAACACTACTCATGGGTTTGTGGTTCATTATATAGTCTTCCTCTAAGAATCTGGCATTGGTGGTAACAATGACATCTCGATCCCTAGGACTATAAAATGAATAACCTTTCGTCCCCATGGGATAGCCTACAAACAGCCTTACTTCTGTGCGAGATTCTAGCTTAGTCGCGTTCTTGTTAAGCACATGTGCTAGACAACCCCAAATCCGAATATGTCTTAGACTTGGTTTGCTACCAGTCCACAATTCTATTGGAGTCTTGGGAACCGACTTAGAAGATACCAAGTTCAGAAGGTAAGCCGCTGTTTCTATAGCATATCCCCAGAACGACTTAGGTAAATCTGAATAACTCATCATTGATCTAACACTCTCCAAAAGAGTCCGATTCCTTCTCTCTGCTACACCATTCTGCTGAGGTGTGCCAGGTGCAGACAACTGGGATGTAATCCCATTTTCTGATAAATAATCCCTAAATTCTCCAAGCAAGTATTCGCCACCACGATCTGATCGTAGTGACTTGATACATTTTCCAAGATGTCGTTTCTCCGCACTTGCTTTGTACTCTTTGAATTTTTCAAAGCACTCAGACTTGCGGCGCTACAAATAAATGTATCCATATCTAGAATAATCGTCAAGGAAAGTGACAAAATACTCATAACCTCCTCTTGCTTGGATACTCATAGGACCACATAAATCAGTATGAACCAATTCTAATACTTCTTTGGCTCTATTCCCCTTTGCTTTAAAAGGCCTGTTAGTCATCTTACCTTCCAAGCAAGATTCACAAACTGGAAATGGCTCCACTGCCAACAAGCCTAATGGCCCATCTACTACCAGTATTTGAATCCTCCTCAAGTTAATATGACCTAATCTTAAGTGCCAAAGATATGTTTGGTTCAATTCGGAAGGTTTCTTTCTTTTGTTTGAGCTAGAAAGAATATTATTAGATTCCTTTTGTTGCAGCATTGGTTGGACAGTATTAATAATATATAAATTGTCTTGCAATGTACCAGAACATATAACTCGTTTATTCGTCATAATAGAAACATTACGATCCAAACAAACATTATAACCATCAATGGCAAGTTTAGAAACTGAAATCAAATTCCTTCTAAACGAAGGTACATAAAGACAATTGTTCAAAACCAAAATCCTATCATCACCGAAAGCTAAAGTAATTATTCCAACTGCAACTACTGCTACTTTCGTAGCATCTCCCATGAACACATATATCTCGCCATCTCTAAGCATTCTGGTTTGCTGGAACCCCTGCATAGAGTTACAAACATGGTCAGTGGCTCCTGTATCTACACACCAAGTGCTCGTAGATATAGCCGCTATATATGTTTCTGTAACTAGAGAAAGAGACATACCAGTATTGTTTGTCTTCTTAGAAAGAGGACAATCATGTTTCCAGTGACCTGACTGCTTGCACTTGAAGCACTTGCCCTTGGGCTTTTTCATAGCACCTTGAACTCCCACTGCATTAGCAAGCTTTCCAGCTTTATGTGTCTGAACCTTTTTCTTCTTCTTGCCTTTCGGCTTAGAAGAAGAAGCTTTCTCAGCCACATTCACTTGAACATTCTGCTTAAAGAGTCCTTCAGCTGCCTGAAGTTCTGTCAGAAGTTCCGCGAGACTATACACCCTTTTGTTCATGGTGTAATTCAAGCGGAACTGCTCAAAACTTTTGGGCAGACTCATAAGGATGATATCAATCTGGGTTTCCCCATCAATATCAGCACCAAGGATCTCCATCTCATTCAGATGAGACATCATCCTGAGAACATGATCCCTTACAGGTGTTCCTTCAGCCATCTGAGTGTTCATTAAAGCCTTCATTGCTACTTGCCTAGCAGCCCTATTGTGTTCCCCAAAAAGTTCCTTGAGATTAAAGATCATATCTGAAGCTGTGGACATAGCCTGATGCTGATGCTGCAAAACACCCGACATTGCTGCCAGAATGTAACATCGCGACATCTCATCAGCCTTAATCCACCGCTTATACTACTCCTTCTCACTTTCAGGAGCATCTTCAGCAGGCTGATCTGGCTTGGGTTCATAAGTACAAAATTTGTACTCATCAGCAATCAACACTATGTCCAAATTACGTTTCCATTCAATATAGTTTGGTCCAGTAAGTTTGTTATCCTTAAGTATGGTGAATAGTGGATTAAAGCCCATAATGATCTAATCCTGAGAATCATACATGTAACACATAATCAGAGAGTTGCACAAATCTTAAAACCTATTGGTTTCTTCTAACAATTAATTAAAATTAATGCACTAATATTTAAACACAATAAGTATCTGGTACGCCACGATGGGTGACATATATACCACTTAAATTTGCTTAAATATTACTTCGGTCCTATTACTAAATAATACGCCACGTTAGGGTGGACTATATATTATTTTTCATAGCTAAGTGTATACCATTATCAAATCTTAAATTAATAAGACCGGATGCCACCATTAAATATTTCAAATCAATAATCGATAATAGGATAATTCCCAGATCGGGGGAGCATTGTCAAGAGGCGTCACTTAAGACCCCTTTCTAGACAGAATCATCCTTTCTCTCAATATTGAAAATCTATATTCAATAATTGGTACCCGTCTAATTAATCGAATTCTATGAAACTTGGTACGCCACGTTGGGTGGCATGTATACCTTTCAATATTCGTAATTAATTTAGGAAGTTTGTCCTAGTAATATCCATAACACTATCTGACACCATAAATCATATGCCACGTTAGGGTGGACAATATATAATTTATATTCGTCTTAGTGTTAAATTACATACAAACAATAATGGAGACCGTGGGATTTAATTCCTAATTAATTCCCTCACCAACTTAGAATTTTTATTAAAATTGAGGAATTTTAAAAATTAAATGGGGCCTATGTCGTTACAATTATGTCTAACATGCATTCAAAATACACACATAATTTAACAACATAAAACATTTAATTAAAGCAATAAATAAAATATCTATGTCCATGTCGTCCTAATTATGTTAAACATGCAATTAAAAATTACACACATAATTAACAACACATATAATAATTATTTAAAGCAATAATTAAAAATAAATTAAATAACGGAATTAAAAATTAAAACAATAATTAAATCCACTATTATGGCCCCAAGATAATTGTTTGCTGCAGCTGCTTTTGTCCGAAATTGTTGCGGGAATTCTGAAGCTGCAGTCAATCCTTCTTTGAATTATCAACTGGCCCAGTTTCACAGTATGTGAATAATCCTTCTTGGCCATGCATTTCCAGCGTGCGGAAATTAAATCACATGGTGCGCATGTACATCACGCGGCTGACCCCTGCATGTGTCCTAACAGTCGCGCCTGAAGCCTCAATGACCGAGTAAAACAAACCAGGACTTTGGCTTCCATCGCAGCAGGAAAAAAAAAACAAACCCTGCAGCCTCCAGCAGCTACGCAGCGGATGATAATTTTTCTCCGGTTTTGATTTACAGTCATACATAATTGTTACAAGATATCCGGATTTTTACAAAATCCATCAAACAATTACATAAAAAATAGATCTAATACAAAACTAATTTTGTAAATCTATTCTAACACGATCAACCCTCGTGTAAATTACAACCACGATAAAACACGTGGAAACCAAACAAAAATTAACCACGATTAAACCACGTGGGATCCAAACACATAATTAAATATACATGGCCATAATAGTGGATAACAACCTGCAAAACAAAATATACAAGCCTACCACTATATACATGCATATATAATTATGACATGGACATCGTATCAAAATCGCAGAACCATAGAACCTAGCTCTTGATGCCAATTGTTGGGACAATCAGATCGTGGCCCTGCGATTTTTGATACAATAAATTAACGAGTATGAATACAAAAGTCACCTTGTTAACGGTTGATTCCACGCACTTCTATTGTATTCCCAAATTCCCTTGAGCGAAGTGTGGCCTTCGTCTCCTCAAGTTAACCTCTCTTCTTGCTCCTAGGTGGCTACAATATTTTTCTCAACCAACCCTAGCAAGAAGAGAATAAGAATATATATAGGGCTACAATAGGGATCATGGATGATTAGGTTAGGCCTTCTAATTACATCTTGGGCCTAGCCCAATGTAATTAAATATTAATTCAATCCACTAAAGAATTAATATTTGCACTACCTTTCCTAATACCGCAACTTAATTATTTAGTTGGGTTCCAATATTATTTGCTTATTAAATTCCCCATGTTTAAAATCGCGCATGCCCATTAATTAAATAAATTACTGATAATTTATTTAATTAATATCTTTTATCCTTGATTATCCACTCAACCTTTATTTAATTATGTCGGAATAAATTCCACCTGCAGGGTTTCACATAATTAAATCTTTTTGAGCTTTCAAGGGGACATCATTAACCCGAATATTATCAGGACATTGATTCCTTCAATAAATAATATCCACCATATATATTTTTCCATCACCCAAAATATAATGATTTAATTCCAAAGAATTATTTCATATATAAATCAAAGCATGTAAATAATATACACGTGTCAATTACTATATCCGGATTAAGAACCTAAGCATTAATAATAACATAGAATCTTAGTTCTCTTTCTTAATCAGTATAAGGGAACAATTCTAAATTTGATCCTGTTCAATATACACAAAGTATACTAGTATTATTTATTAGTCAATATAAACTAATCTAAATAATACTACAGCCATACCAGTGGATTGTCCAACACCACCTGTGCTGTGAACCTTATTATATTATATAAATCGTATTTAACAATGTAATATTCTGTATCCCATTTGATACTAGATTGTCCACAATATATAATATTGGACAGCATGTAAACATTTAAATGATTCTCAATTAAACCGGGCCAGAAATAAATGTATATACTTAAAATAAATATTTTCAGTATACACTAACAATTCTCATATCCAGAACCTTTCTTTTAGCATGCTACGTTCGTTGCAGGACCTTTCCTCATATCACGGTTCGCCGTACTAGTGCCAGCTCTGATTGCCGCTGTTTTATAATATTTAAATAGCAAGATTGAGCCAAAGAATGCCCAGCAAGTATATAGATACCAGATTAAACAATAACAACTCGCTAAAAATACTTTTACCACTTTACAAAAGAAATTTTTCCACTTAAATAAATATATATACTTTTTGAAAAGAAATCAATTCGAAAGTTTTTATCAATCTTGAAATACTATTCATATGAATGAATAAATACATCTCAACAACTTCTCAGAGTACTACTCGAATATAATTTAATAACTTCTCGGATCAACACCCTCTTCCATTAACAGAACCACAAAGGCATCCGTTAACAGTCTAAGGTATCTATGATTGGACTTCTTCTTGAAATGCCTTCTCAAGTAATGGATGGTCAATCCATTGTCACATCTCATTTTCGATCGATAGAAAGGATGATCGACGTCTCGACCACCCTAAACTTCTCAAGTTGGGTGAGCCGACTTGCTCGGACCATCACCCTAAATACTTCTCAATTGGGCCGGTGCGTTACTCCGGTCACTTAAGTTAATTATTAAGTTGGGCCGGCCCTGTCCCGGTCTCTTACGCTATTTTCAGTCCAGAATATTAGGTGTCGGAATCTTCGATCACTTTCAACAAGAAATTCGCTTAGGCGTCACGGTAAAAGAACACGTGCACCTTTATTTATTTCTCAATAAAACACTACTCCAATATCGTTCAAAAACAATGAACGATAAACACCTCCAATAATTTAGTTTTCCTCTCGAATGAGTAGAGGAAATATTTATGAAAAACTGTTCTGATCATGGATTTAGAATGAGTTAACCCATGTCAGTATTCTCGACTTACTCTATATATATAACCCAACTCTTAAATATCAATTAATATATAGTAAGAAGATATTATTTAATATATCTCTATCATCTCCTCTGCGAGTACGAATGATGTATCTCGATAAACGTCCCAACAATATGGACCAACTCATTAAATAAATTTGAACATATCGGGTAATAATATCCGGATAATAGCTCAACAATAATATATATGCAGCTAAAATTGCATGAATAAAATCCGGTATAAACCACTAGAAAGAATACTTGAATTTGTATATCGAAAACTTAATCAGCATACTTATGCATTTAAAAATATAAATACTCTGAACGATAGAGTACGAATTAGTAAACTTGCCTGGTGCTCCGGATGTAGTAAGGGCTCGTAGTGAGGTCCGACAATCTTCTTGGGAGCTCTAACAACACTAAATAGTGTTTATAAACACTTAAAAAGCCTTAGATATCCTTTATAAAGCTTAAACCTTCTACTCTTCAAGGGCTTTCTTTTGAGCTATAGATCACCAAAAACAAAGCTTCCTAGCTAGGGTTTTCGGCCCTCTCTTTCTGCTGGACAGAAACTGTCCAGATTTGTAAAATGGAGTGTTCTTGGTTTCTTTTGCTTTTTGATCCAACTTTGACTTGTCAACTATGGTCTAATGATATTTTCAAGATAAATATCAGATGTTGGGGTGTGTTTGATCTCCTAGATTCTTGTGCAAAGAGTATGTAAGAAGTTTGGTTGATATTTGTTTGATTTTTTTGGTTAATTTAAAGTGATTTAAATCACTTAAATCCTAAATTGTTTTGCTTTAATCATTGCTTTAAATCTTTTAATCCACTTGATATGATGAACTTGATGATCATGTAGGATATTTAATCCCATTATGAACTCAATCCAAATTCCGTAATTCGTTCGCTTAATCGCTTAATCTCGTTATAAAGTTCTAGCGATTCCTAGAACGTTCGTTTCACTAACTCAGGGGTTTTCGTTCTAATTCCTTAAATAAAATAATAAAATATAAAATCCTTAAATCCTCAATTTTAATATCTCACTCCCTTGATGATACTGATATATACTTCACTGCCCGGTCAAATATTCCATAAAAACAAACTTTGCATTTTCTATTCATCCACAATTTTCCTAGTCCTCGAAATCACTATTCATCCATGAAAATCACTATTCATCCCTCAAATGAAATTTTTTCTTAAGTAAAAAAATTTGGGTTATTACAGCAAGGGCGCAGACTGCCTAGCTCAAATCTGTCCTTTTCTTGATTTTGCTCGTTTCTCTTCATTTTGACTCCAATTTCTTCCGTTTCTTCTCCACAAGCTTCCGTCTTCAATCCGTTAGCCTTATAATCTTCATGGAAGCTTAAACAAGTTCTCATTCCTTATTCCAATGCTAACTTTTAACTCCAAAATTGACGGAAGCATCAAACCTAATCGATATTCTTGCAAACCTGCACACTTAAACAAAACACATCAAAACTACAACAAACTTAAGGCCAAGTGAATCAATTTAAGCCGATACAGAACGCTCCAAGTGGATATAAAATCCACTTATCAGGTAGTCAGGGCCAACCATTCCGAAAATCAATATTTTAGGTCATGGGTACCTCATTTTGAGGTATTTTGGTCATTTTCTCTTTCTTTATTACTTTTTAAATATCTTATTTTACCATATGGTATTTTTTAAAGACTTTTTTTTTCTGTTTTGTAATTAAATGTACTTTTATTTGGTAGACGATTTTTTTCTAAATTGTATTTTAAGTTTTAGCTTAACATATATCTTAATTTTTCATATTTTTTAGCGTATTTTATTCTATTTATTAGAATATATATATATATATATATATATATATATATATATATATATATATATATATATATATATATATATATATGTATATAAAATATACTTTAGATATATGAGAACTTATTGTAATTTAACATACATTTCATTTGTACTTTTTTTAAAAGAAAGTTTGTACTATTTTTTATGTTTTTGTATTGGTTTTTATTTATTTTAAGTGCATTTTATTAAAATTTATTGTTAATTTTTGTTTCATAAATTCAGAATTTTTTTTCTTTGAATTAGCATTTGTTTTATAAATTATATTTTTTGAATTTAATTTCGTGTCATTTCCAATTATGACATGTTTTTTTTATTACTTTTTTGATATCTAGTTTTACCATATGTTTTCTTTTTTTAAAAAATTGTAATTAAATGTAAATTCTATTTTTTTTTAAAAAAATTGAATTGAAATTCTGATGGTATGCTTTATTTACTGGTTTATTATATATATGAAAAATGAATTTGTGATTTATAAGTTTTGTGCTACTATAACTCTTTTTCCTATGACTTGAATTTACTGTAAGACCAAACCATCTAGAATCTTTGCAAAATAAATTTTAGTGCATTCTATTATATTTAGATTCTCTCTAAATTTTTTTTTTTGGATTTTCGAATTTTTTTAATTTATTTGCAACTTTAGCATCGAATCTAAAATCTTTGCAAAATAATAAAATGTTAATTTATTGATTTGTGTTGATTTTGTTAGTATAAATTTTAAAAGATGTTTGCTATAAAATTTAAAAGTAAAATATTTTATTACTTTTTTTAATAATTAGTTTTTCTCGAAACACTATTTTGTGGTAAGATTTTTTAAATTATATTTTAAAGTTTAGTCTAAAATATCTTTGTGTTAATTTTAGTTAACAATAATTTTCTCAACTATAATTTTTTCCTATTTTATCATTTGTTATTTTAGTCCTGGTCTACTTATTTGTTAAATTAAAAATACCATTAATTAGTTAGTTGATAGCATAGTTTTAACTGGTTTTTAAAACCAATATTCTAGCCCAAACTCTAATTTCTCATGAACTTGCTTTTTTAGCCTTGACGATCAGACGACCACCTAACCCTCCTTACACCAATAACATATAAGGTATAACAGTAGTAATGTTGAGTTAAATGGCAGTTAGGTCACTCAACTGATTCAAAACTTTCAGTTGGATCATCCAACTCAAAAAGTTTTCAATCAGGTCACTTCACAAATAAAAACTTTTAATCAGGTCATTAAATACGTTAAAAACTTTCAGTCAGGTCATTAAACACGTTAAAATCAGGTCATTAAACACGTTAAAATCAGGTCATTTAACGTGTTTTTATTTGTTAAGTGACCGGACTGAAAGTTTTTATTTGTTAAGTGACCTGAGTTGGATGACCCAACTGAAAGTTTCCTGTCAGTTGAGTGACCTAACTGTCATTTAACCCTCTTATTAATGCCCGACTCGCCTAAAGGAAGTTTCTTTACCCACTACACTACAGTCTCATTTGTTAACAGCTGAACGGAATTGAATGAGCCTTTTTTACCGGATGACACATTCAAAAAAAATTGTTTGTTAATAACTTTTTTTTAGTGGACTAATCAAAATTTCACTAAACCATGCCTGCTAAAAATTTTATCCGGACCTTCCAGAACATATTTATGAAACAAATTAGAAGGAAAGGATGATGTTCTTCCGGGACCTTAACTATTTATTTATTTATAATATTATCTTGGACGCCAAAAATATTACTAATCAATGCTATTTTAAATAATTTTTAGCATAAATAATAATACATAATTAGGCTTATATTCTAAATTACATTAATTGTTGCTCTACTTATTTCAATATATAATATTTTTTTATAAACCAATATGTAATATTTTTAAAACATTACATATTCATTTTAAATATGTTATGTAATCCCAATTATTTCTCCTTACTCCTCCCAATTTTTACAATTGGGTTGGACGTTAAGTAATGTAAAAAAATTATCAGAAAGTGAGTAAATTACAAGTTCAATCATTATTTAAGTGATACATTAAAAAGATGGAGATAGGTATTTTTAAATTATTAATATTTCATTATTTATGGAAAGTTTTAATAAATGTAAAGAATTGGAAAAAAAATTAAAAAGGAAAAATGTAAAGAATTGGGAGGAGTGGAAGTGGTAAATTAAAATAATAAAATTCAATTTCTTTTTTACTATTACGGTGGTTCAGAAGAATAATTTACCAAATGATTTTAATCATTCAACAATCAGATTTATTATTCGTCGAGATTTTTGAATAATTCAGAAAAAATCATTCAAATTTAACAAATAAGACCTAAGTCTAAACATTTTTAGAGAATATTCAATCGACAACTTGTCATCCTCTGAATCAAGGAAAATAAATTAAAGTAATATTCTATCTTCCGGACTAAAGGTATCTACACTTGGGCATAAGATGTTTGATGATAGAGTATATATTTATATGTATTTTATATGATTTTATCCTCATATTTATTGTATTTTATAAATAATTGGATATTATTATTTAGAGTTTAATGTTTTATGACAGGAAATAACGAATTCCCAAAGTTGCAAGGAATTGAGCTTATGTGGACTTAAATTACAAGGAAATTCGGATTTATTGGACTACACGCACAGCGATAACTGTTTGGGCCCTAACTTGAGTTTCAGACATCGGAATTGGGCGATCTTATAGCACACGCAAAGATAACAGAATTATCTACAACTCAGAGGTGGTCCAACGTCAATATTTCAACTGGAACAGCTTAGAAACAGACCTGTAAGAAAGATTACGAATTTTACATTCAGAATTCAATTTGTTTCGGGAAATTACTTATGTATTTTCTTGGAAAGAACTAAAATTCTTAATTATATTAGGTCTTTAGATATTGTAGAGAACACATAATAACATATTGTAGTATAGAATAGAATTAGATATCTGTACTTTAAAGAGAAAAGGGAGAGAAACACTTTGAGAGTGAGATTGGAAGATGGAGTGAAGGGATTCATTTCATCCGGACATCCAAGGAACTTTTAAAGTTGTATTCTTTGTGCTTTAACTCTTATGCTCATGGTTTGCGTGTTAGATCTAAATAAATAACCAGAATCATCTTATGCAATATTATCAAGGTTACACAATAAAACTGTAGCGCGAAAGCGTAACTGATTCCGTGGTAGTAGATTATGTATACGGATTCGGGACTTGATCTTCCACAGACTTGATTCGCCTCTAGCCGTATCTCGCTCTAACTGATTGGAATAGAGGAGTAGAGGTTGTGAATAACCTTGGGGACCAAGACCCTATTATGTTCTTTATGTAGTAGTCTAATTAGACCCCATTAACCCTAATCAGATTACTATTGGGTATTACACATTAATATACAAAGTCCATACCGAATAAGATGTTATTGGACCCTTTATTTTAGACCACTTAATTAGTCCAAATATAGAATAAACATTAAATATAATTGTCTTTAATTTCTAAGCCCATAAATTATTACTCCCTATGTCCCATCCATTTCTTAACATAAAAAATTGCGTATCTGACACGCATTTTAAGGTGTATTTCAAGGATAGTTCTATAACTTATTTTTGAAATTTTCTTTTTTTGTATAAAAATAGGATTGTTCTATTTTTATAAAAAAAAAAGAAAATTTCAAAAATAAGTTATAGAACTATCCTTAAAATGCACCTTAAAATCCGTGCTGGAAACTGGTCCGCAAATGTTAATAATTCAATGGGACGGAGGGAGTATTAGATTATAAAAATAATCTAACAATCTCCCACTTGGGCTACAAATTGTTCCAAAACAACAATTACATTCAATGACCATAGGTGCACACAAAATTGTTTATTCTTTAGAAAACATCTTCCTTAGTCAATCTGGTCCATCTCATATATAAACATGAAACCAAAGCGTTCTTCGTCACATTGTCGTAACTGGATCCTCAAGATCACAACATAAATATATTCAATGACATAGATCAAGTATGGATGTGTAACTGGAAATTACATGCAATGTGATCTCAATCATGCCTATTTCCAATTAGTCCTTAATACCTTGAGATCAATCTTTATTCTATCAAACTTTATGTCAAAACCACAATTGAAAGATACAGCTCATATAGAGCAATAGAGAGAATAAAATAAAAAATGACTTTATTATGCAGAATACTCAAAAAACATAAATATCAATATAGTGTCAATAAAAACTGAGTACCGAACATAAGAACAAAACAAACAAAACACCCACTAAAACTAAATATCCTCCAATGAGACAACACCCATATGAGCAGTATGCCCAAAAAAAACTTTATGGTGTCAAAGCTTTAGTAAGTGGGTTCTAGCATAGAATTTGTTCTTATATACTTAATTGACACTAATTGATACTGCATTCTCTCTATAATGACTTGATATTTAAAGTCTATATGTTTAGACATAACAAAAAAAACTTAATCAAAAGTAGATTTTCTTGCATCTACACAACCAAAATCAGAATCGAAATACATAATGATCTCCAAATTTTCCAAATTCCGATAAAACGAGCATGTAATCTTTAGTTCTTTGCAAGTACCTCATAACCCGTTTAACTGCAATCCAACAATCTATTTAAAAGGGTTACTCGAATATCTGCTTAACATACCTACAATGAATGCCAAATCCGGTCGGGTACTAAACTTGACCATACATAAGACTCTCAATAGCCGAAGCATATGGAATGTTATGCATCTCCTTTCCTACATGATCATTCTTACGGCCCTGTTTGAGACTAAACTTGTCTCATTTAGCAACAAGAGTACTTATTTGTGCACAATCTTTCATGCCAAACTTAGCAAGCACCTTATCGATATAGCTCTTTTGTGATAACCCAAGTATACCTCGAGAACAGTCTTAATGTATCTTAATTCCTAATACAAAAGAGGCGTCACCAAGATTCTTCATCTCAAAATAAGAAGCAAGAAATCTCTTGGTTTCGTGCAATAAGCTTATATCGTTGCAAGCCAATAGTATATCATCGACATAAAGCACAAGAAATATAAATTTACTCCCACTAAACTTATGATATAGCCACAAGTGCCATTATTGTCTCTAGTGGATGTACTAAGTGGCACTTCCTCTTGAGTTTGTTGAGTTTGCTCTTCTTGAGCATCATCTTGATTTTGAGTAGGAAACTGTACAAGTATATCCACATTGTTATCTTGAACTAAATGAGGCAAAGAAACTGATTCTTCCTCAAAGACAACATCCCTGACTTTATCTTCCCCCTCAAACTCAACATCCTCAAGAAATCTAGAGCAAGCTGCTTTTCAAGCTCATCAAGGAAATCTTTAACAGATACCTCATCGGAGTCATTAGATATACTACCGCCCCTGAATGCTTCAGGAATGCTGCGCTTAATCATCATTAGACTTAAGCGATTCGAACGCTCCCAATTCTCAAAGTTCAATTTCTCAGTATTAGAACTTTCATCCGTAAGAGAAGGAGGTTGTTCTTTCCTTATAGCATAGTCTAAATCCATGCAGCCGAGAACTAACAGAACGGTCTCTTTCCAGCTCTTAAAGTTTGTGCCAATAAGCACAGGAATGGAGTTCATGTTGGCAGTTATACTAGCAGCAGCTATATTAACTAGCAATTTGGAACAAAAAAAAAAATAAGCTCGCATAATGGAAATTCATGTCATATGCATACATAATAGCACAAAAAAAATACATGAATTTAAATACTATAGTGTGTGGGTCCATTCAAACAAGATATTTAGCACAACATTAATATTTAGTCTTTGGACAGAAATATTAACTTGCAAATGGTATTTAGCAAAAAAAAAAAAAAAAAACTTGCAAATGGTACTCTCCACGCAGAAATCAAATATAAATAATAATTTCGGTCAAGTAATAACCTTTCTTTGGGTCGGTTTATTACTCACATGAAAAATTTATAATTATTACATATTTATTTCCGCACGTATATTCAATATCTGGCCATTACATAATCTTCCTTTGGGCCAGTTATTATAACGCATAAATAATAAACACACACATTCTATTATTTCAAAATAAATTAATCAACACATAAATATCACTTTGGCAATATTTTACTTCAACTCACTTATTCGCGAAATAAAAGGACAAGAAAAAATTTTTTTTTTTTAAAAATGTGCCGAAATCCGTATAACTGTAAATAAAATCTAAAACTTATCCAAAATCCGAAACACTATGGGGAACTGATTTTATTTACGATCACCTGATATTTTATAATAAAAATATATCCAAATAAAATTTGGATTACCTCGACAGATAGTAACCACCAAAACGAACAAGCACAACAAGATTAACGAACATGTGTTCTTATTCAAATCAGAGGTGAAAAAAAACTTTACTAATAAGTGAAATCATGGCCAACTGATTACGCATGACTCTAATTTGAATTAACAAAATTCATGGCATGGCATCTACTTGTATAGCATAATACATATAATCTGATTTGTCAATCAAATTCCAAAGTTCAACAACCAAATATATATGTCTGTGTACCAAAAAAAACATGTCGCAAGATGTACTTGCTTGCTACATATATAAAGTAATATGCATGCTTATATTACATAGAGTCAGAAACGGCACAATCAATAATATTTTCTACCACGACGAAGAAAATCATAAAATATATTTATGATCAATCCTAATAATTCAACATAAGATAGGCTCGAATACCAATTGTTAGATCTAAATAAATAACCAGAATCACCTTATGCAATATTATCAACGTTACATGATAAAACTGTAGTGCGAAAACGTACCTGATTCCATGGCAATAGATTATGTATACGGATTCGGGACTTGATCTTCCACAGACTTGATTCGCCTCTAGTCGTATCTCGCTCTAACTGATGGGAATTATAGAGGAGTAGAGGTTGTGAATAGTCTTGGGAACCAAGACCCTATTATGTTCTTTATATAGTAGTCTAATTAGACCCCATTAACCCTAATCAGATTACTATTGGGTATTACACACTACAAAGCCCATACCGAATAAGATGTTATTGAACCCTTTATTTCTAGACCACTTAATTAGTCCAAATATAGAATAAACATTAAATATAATTGTCTTTAATTTGTAAGCCCATAAATTATTATTAGATTATAAAAATAATCTAACATTGCGATCTTAATTCATATTTTCTTTATCTTATTATGAGTAGTTCATCCCTTTATCCAAGAGTTGGGTAGTATTCGTTGGCTTATTGAGTTTGTTTGACAGTATTGTGATTTTCTTGTTATTGTTAATCTGTTATTGAGCACTTTATACAAATAGAAGAGTCGCAAACTTTTAGTTTAATCTCTAGAAATTATAACAAACCGGGAAATGAGTTGTAATTCTAGTACAAGATTTAATAGACAAAATTTAAGTATTAGATCGGGATATTGATATGTGAATTGTGAAACTGATAATCCTTGGTTCATAATAATCTATAGTTGTACTTTGATTGACCATAAGACTGGTGATTAAGGGATAATTGTAGGCACTATAATTTACCTTGGGAGAGGATTTTATGAAAATTATAATGATTGTTTTTAGCAAAACAAGATACACAAATTAGACATTCATGATAGCCAAGTGAAGAATCCTAATTCTTGGATAATTTTCTCCCATACTTATTATATAGTTTATTTATTTATTTATTAGATTAATTAGTAGATAATCACACACCCGCAAATTCTTCCACACTTCTAGCTTTTGAGAGATAAAAGACTTGAAATTGGTATTGATATAAGTCCTTCCCTATAAACGATACTCTAAAAATACACATCATGTAACACCCCCAGATCCATTACATATTCTTTTCCATCCATTTGTATATGTCATATAATAAATACATGAGTTTATTGCACTTTGTAACCCTTAAGTATTAGCTAAAGTCACATAGGTACCATTATTTTTTTTAGTGGCACTTCACATCCAGTACTTCCTTTTTTCTTTCAGTTTGCAACTCCTGAACATGATTTCATCAATTTGTCATTATTTGTAAGGGGTATTTTAGTCTTTTTATTAATAATGTTTTTTATTTTACATGAAATATATAATTTAGTTTACATAAAAATATTATAATTTAATTTTATTCAATAAATGTAATCCTTTTCATTTAAAAATATTTATGCATTATTTGATTTAATTGAATATATAATGCGATGATGCAATTGTAAACTATTTTTTTCTTAGAAATAATATTATGCAATTTAAGATTATTTTATTTAAACATTTTATAATTTCAACCATTCAAGAGAAATTATGATGAAGATAAATCCGTAAATGTTTTAAATAAAATAATCTTGAACTGCATTATATTATTTCTAAGAAAAAAATAATTTATAATTGCTTCATCGCATTATATATTCAATTAAATCAAATAATGCATAAATATTTTACATGTAAATATTAGTCCGATATATATATATATATATATATATATATATATATATATATATATATATATATATATATATATATATATATGTAAATTAACATTTACATATTTAATTAACATTTAAATAGGTAAATTAAATATGTAAATAAAATTTTTATAATTTTAACCATCCAAGAGAAATTATGATGAAGAGAAATCTGTAAATATTTTAAATAAATAATCTTGAACTACATTATATTATTTCTAAGAAAAAAATAGTTTACAATTGCCTCATCGCATTATATATTCAATTAAATCAAATAATGCATAAATGTTTTTAAATGAAAAGGATTATATTTATTAATATAAAATTAAATTAAAATATTTTTATGTAAACTAAATTATGTATTTCATGTAAAATAAAAAATATTATTAATAAAAAGACTAAAATACCCCCTTACAAATAATGACAAATTGATGAAATCATGTTCAGGGGTTGCAAACTGAAAGAGAAAAGGAAGTACTGGGTGTGAAGTGCCACCAAAAAAAATAATGGTACCTATGTGACTTTGGCTAATACTTAAGGGTTACAAAGTGCAATAAACTCTAAATACATTTGATATTCAAATGCTAACATCTATCATACCAATGGCTGCCTCTTCAGCAATGGTAGCTATGATCTTACCTGCTATTCCTCTGCGGCTGTCACCTGCTTGTGCTGAATGCGCCTTGCACGGGCCATCTGATCTAGCTGTTGTTGTGATATAAATAAATAAAGCAAGGGTGAGCAATAGCTCACCAACAATATTATAACTGCATAGTGATATATGTGACAGTTCAAAAGTATATTTTGAAACCGTATGCCATGCATTAATGAAAAGAGTGTCAGATCAATATAAAGGATGATGTTACAAGTTAACTCAAAACATATATATTCCGTGGAAATATCTGCTATGTCAAGATAAGCAAGATAGCATCATTTTCATAAAAGAGGAACTTGCAAGAAAGATATTGCAATTCCAGTTTCAAACACTTTTCAATCCCGCCAACAATGATGATGTTGTAGAAGATTTCCAACATTGAGAGATGAACTAATACTGGAGCATTGACGCGCCAGGAGACATAACTTTTACACGATGATCAGTCGCATGTTATGCTCCCCACCTCTTGTTCTCTACATGTAGAAGGAAGCACCGACGGATTTACTTGTCTGCCACCCTATGGAACCCCCTCGGCCAACGGTTGGGCCATTTGCTGGACCGGCGCCACTGGGTCACTTACGCATCTCCTAGTTCATTTAACATCCATAACTTTGAAACGTAAAGTTCGTCCCCCTTTCCCCAAGTATAATACTTGTTGATAAGACTCCACAAAGTAGTCGTATCTAGTTGGAAAGGAAACTCACCAATATTTCCCAAGCTACTGCTTGTTAATGGATACCAACTTGTTCCAACATTCTTACCCCTCGAATAATGAGTGGGTACACAAGATTCAATGAATAATAGCAACCAAGTTGCAAGTGAAAATAATAGTTTCGAAAATTTATGACCGGGTAGTCACAAGGTAAATAACATTTCTCAAGTAAGGTTCCCTTATAATAGAATTGAATGAAGAATGGAGCTACTGAGAACCTTCCTTGATAATATAATATTAATAATAAGGCTCTGAAATAATTTACATAATATTTGAAGGTCGAAGATGATATTTGAATGAAGTAAATCACTTTTAAAATGAGTTAAGAGATTTAAATAAACATTCAAGGAATATTTATTAAGTCAAAAGTATTGCAAGAATATTGCTGGAAATAATCATTGAATAAATGTCCGTAATGATATTCATTGAACGAATAATGAATATTCAAATTAATAATAATACTTATTGAAGAAATAATTATCAAATGGGTATTTGAGATAATATTCATTGAATAAATAATGAATATTCAACTAAATAATATTTATTGAAGAAATGATTATCGAATGAATATTTGAAATAATATTCAATAATTGAATCGACCTTAAATGAATCTCAAATATAATATTTATTGACTCAAGGGAATATTTAAAATGATATTTATCGAATAACTTGAGTTCGAATCAATGTTCAAAATAATATTTATAAAATAGATAGAGTTTGAATGAATATTCGAAATAATATTCATTGAGTAAATAACTTGAATGAGGGTTCGAAATAATATTTGAATATTAAATCAACCTTAGATGAATATTAAAGATAATATTCATCGAATAAATAAATATCGGATGAATATTCCAAATAATATTTGTCAAATAATCTCCAAGGAATATTCCAAATAATATTCTCCAGATAATAAATGGAAAATATTTACTTAATTATTTTCCTATGAAAATAATATCAATATATCAAGGAATAACAACTCCCGGTCTATAATCAAAGAATGAGATTCAACTGCCCTTCGCTAAGGGTCTTAGTAATATCCGGCTTATAACTGATATATTAACTATCTAGCTTATAAGCCAACAATAATTCAGGGAACAAGTATATCAATATGACTTTGAAAGTAGGCATGCATGCTATGACATATGTATAACAGAAAGCATATCAATATATATTCACAACAACAGCCTTTTAAAAAGGATTTGAAACTTGCCTGATAGTCGGGTGTGGGTAGAGGTAGTGTGCCCTGGGTCTGCTCGGTGATCTATAAACAATTAGAATATCCGAGATTAATTACTTAACACTTTTAAAAGGCTAAGTATAAACTTTGCTTAAGTCGAAACACATTTCCAAGTTATCTCGTTATGCACCTTTTAGTGTAACCCGTTTTATTACCGCTACGATCCGACATTTGTTCCTTACACTTGGTATAATCTTAAGTCGTATAAGTTCTAAGGTCGGTCGTTTACGAACCAATATTATACCTCGACTTTCATTGCTCGTTTTCTAAGTGATTTTCCAAAGTTATAACCAAGTGTACTTTTAAGGTTTCGTTCGCGTTTAACCTTGATTCGAACATTTTTATAAAATCGGAAAACGATCCATTCGACATGTGGTTTTCTCTCACAACTTCCTTTTTACCTCTAATATTTAATTATCAAGATTCGCCACTGATTTCATAGTATTAAAGGAATCCAATTTCAGTTACGAACTTTCGTTTACGGTTTCGAACCACTTTTACGAATTTAATCATAACTCCTAAACCGTAAGTCCATTTCATACGATCTTTATATCAAAACGAAGCTTATAACATAATCTAGCTTGCCAATGGCAGAATACAAAGCTAACCAGTGAGTTAAAACTACTGTGATGCACGGTTTCTTAAGGGTTATCGAAATTTTGACATTACGACGACTATAAATCGAACGTTTCTAAATTGTTTTCAACACAACCAAGCCACACCGGGAATCCATACATCTTATACACATGTTTTACATCTCGACAAGTCCAGGAATATTACTCTTCACCATCGTAATCATCATATGGTTAAACCAACTACAAGATCATGCTCATGATAACACTTATATCATAACTATGCTAAAATCCACCAAAAACATACATAATCTTAAAATAAGATCTAGGGTTCTTAAGGATTATACCTTCCTTAGAGAGTGTTATAGCCTTAATAATCTTGATATAGTCCTTGTATAGCTTTAAGATAGCTTGAATCATCCAAATCAAGCAAGAAAACAAAGTTAGTTTCTAAGGGTTACTATTCATCATCACTTTTGTAAAAATCATAACAAATCGAAAAATAAGATTTTAGCTCTAAACGTTTTACCACATCTTGGCCTCTGCATAAGCTTTGATTTGAGCTATAGATCACCAAAAACAAAGCTTCCTAGCTATGGTTTTGAGCCCTCTTTTCCCGCTGGACGAAAACTGCCAAGAACAGGCAGGTTGGTTTCTTCAACTTGGGGAGGCGATTTGACTAGGCTATACTCATTCGATTGCCATGTAATTTGGAACGAACCTTGCCCATGGAGTGGAGAATCTATGGTTAAAATTTGGTGATTTTATCACAGATAGAAATGGAGATATGAATTTTTCATTCAAGGTGGTTCTTGCTGGGCAGTTTGAAGAAAATGGAGAGAAATGGAGTTGCTTGGCTTTGTTCTTGCTCTCATCTCATCCAAAGTGAATTATTGTGATGTATTAAGAAAATATCAAGCATAAAGTAGCTTTATTAAAGGCATGATGCAATGGATGATGAAATGGGAGAGACATGTGTTGAATTGTTATGGTAAGATGAGAAAAGCAAGCTAAGTACTTGATTTAAACTCTAAGTATGTTGGTTACTTATGTAACTACATGGTTACTAGATATTTTACACTAGCACATGCATGTATCTTGATCCCCTGCTTGTTTCTTTGTTCGTTTATTGCTCCGTTTCATTGATCGTTCGGAGGAATGTCTCAAGGATTTCTAGTTAGGTTTTCACCGGAAACCTTCTTAATATTTATACTACCATTCTCAATCCTCCTTTATAATTCTTGAATTTAAATTCCTCAAATCTTTTTATTAAATCCTTAAATCTTACAGTGTCTAGGGGAATCTCGGAGAAAAATAAAATTGTTGTTTTTCAGAATCCGACAACTTTTACATACACTTATTTTCCCCTTGGATCACTAATACGAACTCAGAAATTCATTCCGGGTACTTCTATATTATGTCATCTCATAATATTCTCATTTCCACCAAAAGCACTGTTCAATCTTTATTCCATCTTTATTCCTTACATTTATTAAAATGTCCTTGTTCTCTTTCGGGCGTTCCTTACCCCTTTTACGGAACCACTGGACTAACAACAGATATTGATTTGGATGACACAAGAATATCTACTCTACTTGGAATTTCCATATCTTATCTTTCTAAGAGATAGATTATTCTAATCTAGGTTGTCAACCCGTTGCATTCTTTCTAACATATAAACATTGGAATCTATATGCATTCAACACTCATTCATTAGAACTGTTACTACCTTGGAGTCGGAATCATTGTTCATTCTTTTCTCAACACTTAATAAAAAGTTTTAATTCTACCAAAAATTTTGGTTTTTACACATCAACATTTGCTTTTCCACATTATAATGCTCACAAAGTAATCAACTTGACAACCAAAAAAAAATACTCTAACAAAACTACACATAGTATTAAAATGACGTTGGAGAGCAAGAGAAGTGCCCACGGCGATTTTCAAATTTCAAATCGGAAAATTGGAATCAACGGCGTTAAAGGGGATGCTAGCAGGAGGATTTGGATTGAGAAGAGGGATGATCATCTTTTGAGAGACTTTATTGAAGAATACAGGGGTCTTCTAGATGAAGAATATAGGATAGGGTGAGGCTAGGGGAAAATCAAGCGACAATGGATGCACTAAATCAGATCCACTGGAGGAGCATGAGAAGGAGGTCAGGTCAGCAAGGCAAAGAAGGTAAGGGTCTCCCATTTATTAAAGAGGTTCCTTTGGATTCATATCAATGAAAGAATTATTCATATGTAGATGTGGTAAAACTATTGAACAATAGTGGGAAAATAGTAAATGAATGGAATAAGGAAAGAGCTAGAGTTAGGGATGTCGGTAAGGAACATAAGAAGAAAGAGGCAGGTTGTACTATATTTATGTACAAGATCCCAGATAATACATCAACAAGAGATATTTGGGATCTAGTCAAATCGTGTGGTGAAATCCAGGATGTAATTCTTCCAAGGAAAAGGGATAAGCGTAATAACAGAATAGGATTCATTAAAATGATTAGTGAAATGGAGGCTGGCAAGTTGATAAATAATATTAAACAGAACAAAGGTTTGGGAAGAAGGTTAAAGCTTTCAATAAACCAAGTTGGTTCTGATTCGGTGAAAGCAAGAAAGGAGCAGAAATTCATTGAAGGTCCTCTTCCATCATCACATGCGCGCTGTAGGGCTAAGAGACATGGGTAATATAAAAAGGGATATAGTATTACCTCTTGGATCTAATAAGGATGTGTATAAGGCTTCTTTTGAATACACCGAGGCAGATACTGATCCTGATATTGAAGAATTGTTTGAGAAAAGTCTGGTAGGTATTTCTATGGATGAGTAATGTCCAATTGAGCTACAGCTTGGATTAATAAGGAAGGAGTCAAGAATGTTAAAGTGCTCATGATAAATAAAAGAAATTATTATTTTCTCTGGATAACAGGGAAGATGAAGTGGATATCCTGAAGAAAGTTCTTAAGGAAAGATTTAGTAAGATAAGAGATAATTTTGAGAATGGGGATTATATAATGCCTAGAATTGCTTTTGTTGAATGTGTGGGACTTCCTTTGAATGCCTGGATGGATAGTAATATGAAAGCTTTTACTATGAAGTTAGGTGAATGGATCTCTTGGAGCTTCCAAGACAATGATAGGAAGTTGGTCCACAACCCGATAATTGAAATTCATACTATACAATCTGATTTGATTAAGGATGAAATGATGGTGTTAGTTAAAGGGGTAAAGTACAAAGTATTGTTCAAGGAAATATCTTATGGGGCAGGTGGAATGAAAGATGATATATCTATCGACTCTCAAGTGTGAATGAAAGGGAATTAGATTGCAGTAATGAGATATCTACAAACAAATTTGTAAGTTCTGGAAAGGAAAAGTCTTTAGTTGTGGAGAATAGTTATGAGAATTTAAGAGAATTCAATGTGTCAGATACGGTGGTACCAGAAACATTGGATTTGCTGGTACCCTCAAAGGATGAATGTGTAGTAAATAATGAGGATTTAAATAGGGTATTCAGGGATAACTCTAGTATGTCAACTACAAGTTTAGAAGTTGACATTACTAGAGATGTTACAGATCCATTCCCTGTGAAATAATCTGTGGTAAACCCTGTTTCTAGAGACTCTCAAGGCACAATTTGTAATAATCTTACAAGAATGAACATGGGAGGAAGAAGAGGCAGGCCTAGAAAAAAGCTAAGGTCATTTGTTAATCCATTCAATTTGAAGCTAGGAAAGAAAAAAGGTAGAGGCTCTTTCAAACTAAAGGGACCTGTGGGGCAGAGTGCTAATGCCAATCCAGCTGATAAGATAGTGGCTTTTCCAAGAGCTTCAAATAATGTGGTGGCTGCAGAAATCATAGATACTGCTCTAGCACTAGGATTGGAAGTGTATGAAGGTAGGGAAAAAGGAGTGGAGGAGTTAGCCAGTGCTATTGACAAGAATAAATTCTAATTGTTCAGGGGATTTCTTATACTTTAGTTAATCAGTCTCAATGATGAATATCTCTCTTCTGTCATGGAATATAAGAGGTGCTTGTAATCTAGTTGCAAGGAAAATAGTGAGCAAGTTAGCTAGGGAAAATAAAGCCAATTTTTTGTGTCTTCAAGAGACTAAGTGTGGAGCTTGGTCTCAAGCCATGATAAACAATATATAGGATGCAAATATACATGACTGGATAGAAATTGATACTCTAGGTCTTTCAGGTGGTTTGTTGTGTTCGTGGGATAAGAATGAGTTCAAATTAACTTCTTCATCAGGTCAGAAGAATTGTCTTTGGGGTCGCTTCCAGAATTCATAGGATTTGAGATTTTTCAATGTTATTAATATGTATGGACCCCAAGATGTGGAAGCGAAACAAGACTTGTGGAGAAATTTTAAACGTATTCTTCGCCTAATAGGTGACGAGGAGGTATGTATTATAGGTGACTTTAACTGTATCGGGGATGAAGTTAAAAGAGTTGGATGTAAATATAGAAGAAGAGCTATGATAGACTTCAATGAATTTATAATCGATATGAATCTAGTGGATTTGGAAATTATAAACTCAATTTTCACTTGGTTTGGGCCTCAAGGAAAAAAAAGCAAGCTTGATAGAGCTCTGGTAACTGCTAGTTGGTTGGATAAAGGTCAATGGGTTCTAAAAGTGTTGTGTAGATCAAGTTCTGATCATTGACCGTTGTTGTTAAGGGTGGAAAATTTGGATTGGGGCCGCAAGCCCTTTAAGGTTTTCAACTGTTGGTTGAAGGAAGACTCTCTCAAAGCCATTCTCACTGGATATTTGGACTTGGATCCAAGTAAGTTAAAGTTGAATTCTCAGAGTCTGATTAGAAGATTTAAGTCTCTTATCAAGGAGTGGTCTAATAACCCTGAGAATAATATAGATGCTAGGATCAAGGTTCTCGAAGACAACTTGAATTCCGTGGATGATAAAGAGGATGCAGCTGATGAGGTGGTAATTGTTAAGGAAGAAATCGCCCATCTGTATGAGCTCAAAACTCTAATGCTTAGACAAAAATTGAGAGTTCAGTGGTCTTCTTTAGGTGACAAAAATTCAAAATTCTTTCATAAGATTGTTAAGAAGAGACAAGCTAGAAACTCAATTATGAGGATTATGTGGCAAGAGGATGTGTTTTCTTGTCCTAAGAAGATTAAAGAGGTCTTCTATAACCACTTTTCGACTTTTTTTGAGGCTAAGAAACAACCAATTACCCTTAGGATTGGTAATATTAAAGGCAGGAAATTAAATACAAAGGTCAGTGCATGGTTAGAAAAAGATGTTAGAGGGGAAGAGTTAGATCAAGCTTTGAGAGATTTTTCAGACGAGAAAGCCCCTGGTCCGGATGGAATGAATATGGGATGTCTTAAATTTCTTTGGAAGCAGCTGAGAGGTAAATTAATTGAAGATTTCCTGCATTTTTCAAAATCAGGCTGCTTACCAAATGGAATGAATTCATCTTTTGTTGCTCTGGTGCCTAAGGTTGATCTCCCTAACCTGGTTACTGATTATAGGCCTATAAGTCTTATTAACTCCTCTATGAATCTTTTCACCAAAGTTTTAGCAAATAGGTTGAATAGGCACATTAAGAGTTTAGTGGGGGAAAATTAATTTGGTTTTATAAAGGGAAGGCAGGCAGCTGATAGCATTTTTATTTTGAACGAAGTTTGCCATAGTCTGCAAAAAGGAAAGGCATCAGGTTTGATTTTTAAAATCGATTTTGAAAAGGCACTTGACTCAGTGCATTGGTCCTTCTTAATGGTTTATTTCATTACTTGGGATTTGGAGTTAAGTGGTGCAACTGGATCAAGAATTATCTGGTATTTATTAAAACGTCTTTTTGATTAACGGCTCTCCTAGCAAAGAATTCACTCAGAGTAGAGGGGTTAGACATGGAGACCCTCTTTCTCCATTGATCTTCAATCTTGCTGTTGAAGCACTCAGTAGGATGATCAATGAAGCGGCTAGGTTACGTTTCTTTAAAGGCATTTCTGTAGGTAGCAATTCTCCTCATATCACTCATCTGCAATTTGCAGATGATACAGTGATCTTTGTGGATAATAATCAGGAGTCAGTAAAGGCTTTGAAGAGGATTCTGCAAAATTTTGAGCTACTATCTAGGTTGAAAATTAACTATAACAAAAGCAGATTGTTTCCTTTTGGTGATGATAGGACGTGCTTGAGGTTTAATGCTGACATCCTAAACTGCTCTATAGGAGAATTACCTATGACTTTTCTTGGAGCCACTGTTGGATGTTCTCCTAGAAAAGTTAAATTTTGGGACCCTCTCTTTGGGAAAATTAAAGGTAAACTTGCTTCTTGGAAATGTGAGTCATTTGACATGGCAGGTAGATTAGTGTTGTTAAAAGCAACATTAGATAGTTTACCTTCCTATTGGTTTAATGTTTTTGTCTTGCCAGCCACAGTGTGCAATAAGATTGAGTCGATAAGGAGAAGTTTCCTATGGGGTGAGTTTAATAATGATGGCTCCAAGGACAGGAAGTTACATTTGATTGAGTGGAGTAAAGTTTGTAGGCCAAAGGATCAAGGTGGCCTGGGTGTAATTCTTGTTAGGCAAAAAAATATGTCTATGCTAGCTAAGTGGTGGCCTAAATGGTGGCTGGAGAGAGACAAAGTTTGGAACAAGTTGGTTAGGAATAAGTACTCTTGTACCAATGGAGATGATCTGGATTCTTGTATTAGGATTAGAGACTGTTCTGTTAGGTCCGATAAGATTGTAGAAGGGGGGGTTGAATACAATCTATACCGATTTCTCAAAATTTGTTCTTCAAATAAAATTTATTTTAAACAAATTTGTACGGAATAAATTGAACAGATTTTCAAGTTGAATATAACAAGATATTAACTTAATGGGTGTTACAAAATCAGTACAGAAAATTATCAAGTTGATAAAAACTATTTTAGAAAATTCGACATGAACTTTTCTAATTTAGTTAATAAAAATCAAGATAAGAACTAGGAAACTTAATTCGCTAGTAGTAAAAGAATCACAAATAAACAAGTTCCATCGGATGAAATATTACAAAGGTGTTGAACTTGATTTTCTGGGAATTTTTGTTCTTGGTGTTCTTGAGAGAAAAATGAGAGAGAATGAGCTGATGTGTTGTAGATGTAATGTTCTGTATGTCTCGCTTGCTGGCTACTATCTTCTGTCTCTTTTATACACAATCATAGTCATATTGCTTTGTTTTAACTGATATAACAATCAGTTAACAATAATATGACATTCGGTATGACTATCCCTAGAACTAATTTGACAATCCTTTGAACTAATATAACAATCCTTTGAACCAATATAACTATCAGTATAACTTACTGATTGTTATATTAGAAGCCTATTATGACAATCAAATAATCCTTTTGCCTGATATAACAATCGGTATAACTATCGAATAGTTAATACTGAAACACAAAGCCAAGACGAAGATCACTCGCAGGAAGGCCAGGTGAGATACACACGCGGCTTTGCTGACTTGAAATCTGGCGCGTGGTGCACACGCGCGGTTCAGGCGAGTTGAACCTTGGTCGACAGCAACTGAACATGATTCATTTGAATTGTAAACCACCGAATAATCAATTCATGTGACCCACTTGATTCAATAAACAAACCTGCCATTTCTTTTTTTTTTTGACAAAACTTACCTTCACGTAGATGAATTGTATCAAAATACAATATCCACAGCAGGGGTTTCTCTCATTCAAAAAGTTTTATCATCTAACCAAAGGGCATGCATGATGTCCCCGGAAATTTAGATAATAAAATCTTAATGTCTGATTCGATAACACCCTTGGAAAAGAATCGTCCCGTACCTCACATAAGATGCTCACTCCTGAAAGACTACCTACAAAACCGGACTTCATTAAATAAGTCAATGTGGATATCGATAGAATTATTAAAAATAACTTATAATTAGTTCTAGGCATAACAATGTACACTTCTAACCAAAGGGGAGCCCTTTGGTTAGTTACATTGTTAACCACTAAAATAATTCATTTATTTATTTATACTTTAACCAAAATGTGCCATTTCTATTTCAAAATCAAGAGGGCTTATTTTGTTTTACATGGATGGGCTCCGTAGAAATGCTTTTTAACCCGCACAACTTATAATCTTTAATTAATAAATAATTAATTTAATTCAGAAATTATAAAAATAAATATATAATATTATTAGATATTTATAAATATAATTTTCTAAATAGATAAAATATTTATTAATATAAAATTATCCTTAAACTCTAAACAGCGGTTACCTGAGCGTCTGAAACCGGACTCCTTTTGCTTAACAAAAACTATATCAATTCCAACCGGGGTTCCAGCTTTAAGAATATATCACTTTCCATATTCTTGTGATAATTCTATTTTCTCATAACCCGTCCAGGTGTAAGCTACGGTTTCTTGAGGATGTGAAACCGAACTCCTTTTGCTTAGCAAAAAATACAACAATTCTAACCGGAGTTTCAGCATTAAGAATATATCACTTTGCATTTTTTTGTGATAAATCTTTTTCCTCACAGCCAGTCCACTTGATAGTAAAATCCTTGTGGTTAATGAATTTAGCACTCTTGTTGCTTACACAATGATTTTCTCTCATACCAGTCTTGATATCTTGAACCACTGAATTTAATGATGAACAACCACTGTTAAATGTTGACACTCGATGTACTGTCTGGTTCATGAGTGATTAACCGCAATGATTGTTCTTCATATATTGACTTTAAAATCTGGTTCCTTTTCTTTTCTCCTCTCTCTCTCTCTTTAATTCTTCTGTACTGTCTCTGTCACCTTGAAATCTCTGTCACTTTAAATGAATCCACTTCTTAACGAATACTCCACTGAGGCTTGATCGGATGACTGAGCTTCTTTCAATGTAGTAATTCCTCAAGTCTGTAGATTGACCTTGATCTTTTTCTCTTGATAGATATTACAATCTGAGATTCCTTGTGACAGACTATATACTATTTACTATTACAATCTTGTTCAAGTTGAGTTGTATCCTCGAAATACAAATAGGCTACATCATATGCCTTTCAATCTCCCCCTATTTGTTTGTTAGACAATAACAAGCAAATACCTAGAGGATAACTCAACTAACTCACTTAAACAAGTAAAAGATTAAGCATTTAAGAGCTTAGTAAATAGTACATTAAAAAAATTTCTCAAGTTTAAATTTAACAATTCCAGAATCCTCAGTTGATGAAATGATAGATGATTGTTCCTCTAGCACTGAACTGATCTTCAATAGATAACTTATCTTCATTTCTGATTCTTCAAATCTCTATCTGATAATCCTTCACATTTTACATTGGTGATTATCAGCAGTTCTTGATTTACAATCATTTCCCTTCTCTGACACAGCTTTTCTCACTTAAGAAAAACAACTGTTCCTACTATGTAGAAAATGGTGAATCAATACCATTTCTAAAATTTCTGGGAAATCTACTACTCTTCCACTTAGCCTTTATACATAGTACATTGAAAGACTACTGATAGAATAGTATTGTGATGTAAGCTTCTCCTTATTTCTCCACTTTCTTTTCAACTGAAAGTCCCATTTCTTCTCCATCTAAATCTCCCCCTTAGTAACTTGACGTGCTTCTCCTCCTAAGCACAGTCTGTAAAAGCTCCCCCTTTCTAACCTACTCTCCTTTTTCTTGTACCCCCTTACTTCTCCCCCTTAGTTGAGGAATCCTCCAATCAACTAGTTGACAAAGTAGTTGTACCAATTATAGAGTTCTGTTAGAAAGAAAGTTTCATTTTCTTCTCCCACTGTGAGTGTGTGATAGTGTTTAGTGTACCTCACAAGTGTTTCACTCTTCTCTCCACTCATTTGTGTTGAGTGTCTCACATCTCTCTGTGTTTACACTCTTGCTCACTAGTGTATCACTCATCACTCATAGCTCCAACATCCTTTAGTGTACCTGCAAGGAAAAATCACCCTAGCCCCTTCAAGAGAGGTCAGTGGTGGTGCAATGCGAGTTCGCAAATCCCAAATCCTCGTTGGACTCGTCGGACGAATTTGAGTCATAATCTACAAGTTGCTAGTTTTCCCTTTTTAGGGTTTTTAGATTTGAATTCTGAGAAGGTAAACAATGATCTATAAATTTAGCATTGAGATCAAGATTACCTTCTAATGTCTGTGAAGACACTTGGTTCATTAAAGAACCTTTAACTTATAATCCTAACCGTAAAATGGTTGGATTATAAGTTTCCGTTAATTCATCCTTAGTGTGTGCATTCTCACTTTGTGCATATGAAATATTTTGGATAATGTATAAGGTAGTGACTTTCCAACTGAATATCCCACACATCCTTATTTGCTGCATCATGTGCAGTTACTCCTTGGTGACCTCTAGTCTGATAGGTTACTTCCTTTTAGAGGGTAAGATAGAATGTGTTTGAGTTTGACTGTAGTCTGGGATAAAGGCTGTTGGGTTTACAACCTCATGACTAATCAAGTGAGAAAGCAATATTCCATGTAGATGAACCTGCATCACAGAATATGAGCAATATAGAGATAGAATGCATTTTTAACATTGAAAAGTTTTCTGAGAAAATATTGCAATTTATCTTAAGAGAAATGATATACAGTTGTGATTTCAAAAGATTTACAATGTAAGCAATCACAGCTGTAGAAAGAAATTCTGAGGTAGGAAAGATATAGATCTTGAGCCTGTTTTACTAAACAAAAACATAAACAAAAATTCAATTAACAATAACTATTAATCAAATTAATGAATGTTAATGTTTAAACCAATACAAACAAAACTATTTTATCATGTTTTAGATCATGTATGTTAGATACCAAATGTTACCACTTGTTAGGTCTTGTCTTCCAATTGTTAGAACCTGAAAATCAAACGTTAGTTCCTAAACAATTGAATTGACATATACCATTTTGATACCAACAATGGTCCTATATAAGAAATTCTGTTAATAACAACAACACACAAAGATTAGAAGTTAAAACAGCATGATATGTGTGTGTTAAACAGAAGAAGTGCAAAAGAACCAAGTACAGGGACCTGTTTGTAAGTTTTGAAAGTATAGTGACTAAACTGAAAAACTATACAAACTATTTATATACACATAAAAAATAATATACAAAAATAAAAATACTATACATAATAATAATATTAAATAAAAACTAGAAAGAAAAGAATTTTTTTATTAAAAAATAACTATATTAATAATATTTACAGAATATTAGAAATAAAAGAAAATAATTTACAAAAATATTTACAACAATAAACTACTTAAAAATAGTTAAATAGAAAATAGAAAATACTAAAAATACCATAGGTTATCCTTTTTACGAAATCAAACATTAATAACAAAAGGACAAACACTACAAACCATTTAATAAACTATTAACTATTTACATAAATATTTGTAGTAAATTAATAAATCTATATATTTTCTTAATAAAATAGATTTCTTATAGAAAATCATTTAAAGAGAAAATATGACTTATTAAATCAACACAAATATTCAAAAGTAATTTTCAACAAAAATAGATTTCTCACTAATTTTAACTTGTAAAATTTGAGAAATTTTTTTTTAGAGAAAATAAGAATATTCTAAAATTAAAAGAAGTAAGTAGGAATATATTAAGAAGATAATGACAATGATTTGAGAATTAACAAGCAAGAAGATAAGTTGATAAAATAATGATACAGGTGATATTAATAACAAATATTAACAAAGTAATCACTTACAAATTATTAAAAAGCAAACCTCAGATATTAACTAGTTTAATTACTAGGACTATTTAACATACCCAATTCACCAAAAATTCTGGTGAATGTGGATTCGTCAAGAGACTTAGTAAAAATATCTGCTATTTGTTCTTCCGTGGGTACAAAATGTAACTCCACGGTACCGTTCATGACATGCTCTCGAATAAAATGATACCTGATGTCAATGTGCTTGGTCCTCGTATGCTGCACAGGATTGTTGGAGATTGCTATGGCACTTGTATTGTCACACAGGATAGGAATCATGTCAAGTACAAAGCCATAGTCCCGTAGCTGATTCCTAATCCACAAGATCCTAGCGCAACAGCTTCCAGCAGCTATATATTCAGCTGTTGAGTTGGAAATTGTTTGCTGTTTCTTGCTGTACCAGGAAACCAACCTGCCACCTAGGAATTAACAACTCCCAGAGGTGCTTTTTCTATCTATAACACTTCCTGCATAATCTGAATCTGTATATCCAACAAGATTAAAACCAGAATCTGTTATTTCCCAGTAGCACCCTTCAAGATTGTAGAAGGGGGGTTGAATACAATCTTGTAAAATTCTTTCGAATTTCAAACAGGACAACACTAATAATATCAATGAAAGCAGATGGATAAGTTGAAGAATTATAATGTAAAGAACAGATAATAAACAGATACACAACACACTTAAAAATTTCAGGTGGGGGTTTTTCACGTCTCCACCTGAGGGTTGTATTGAAGAAAACTTCTCTGTGTAAACTGAGTACACAGCTGCAAATACAAAGCTAAAACTATTACAAGAGAACCTAATGCTTATAGCTTTTTGCTCAGTGTTTCTCTTCTCTATTTTAGCTATGCTACTCTTGAAGAATATATATTACTTCAAGATTACAATCCCTACAAAATAAACGAATCTTTCAAGTCAAAGTATTTTGCAGGATTGTTGCCACTCCTTGTCTCCATGTGATGCAATTTTGTCTGGTTGTCTTGGACAGATATGCAATAGATTTACCAGCTAAATTGCTTGTGAGAATAAGGAATGTTTCTTTTTCTTCTTCGTTTCCAATACTGGTTCCTATACCTCTTTTAAGTTCATCAACCCATGTGATCTGTCAGGCATGTCAAGTCGCCATCAACCTCTAATCCCAAGACATTATTGATTGAAGCTTTTATCCATTGTTTATGACATGGATCGATAGGTTGACTCTTGCTTGCTGTGAATATCATATCCGTTGATGTAGAATCTTTATCCGTTGATCATCACTTCACTTATACAGAATTACATAGCACAACTTATGTACAATTAGCTACCCTATTCTGCATATCCTTTGATAGTCAACATGACTTTGGATATCTAGCAACTATGATATTCAGTAACAAACACAAACTTAAATACAAGGTATGCTACAGACTTATCGATTGATAAGCTGCCTTATCAACGGATGTATTTAGCTTGGATATCCGTTGATAAGTTACAAAACTTAATCTTGTGCACATATGTTTTTCAAAGTGTTTTATGGGTGTGTATATCATCAAGGACAACATAATTCCTAACAATCTCCCCCAATTTATGACTGATAGAATTGTAGCCATAAATTAAAGGCCTTGATGATAACAAAACACTTTAGAACAGATCAAGATATTAACAAAAACATATGCATTGCACAAGCTACTAAATTTTGAAGAGTTGAACTAAGTTAAGTGATAAAATCATACTTCTACAAGGGATGCTCCTCTAGACTGAGCAGATCATTGCCTTCTTCCCCTTGCAGTCCTCGAACCATGGATTTTCTCTCTGTTTGCCTCAAGCTGATTTTCCAAAGATCTGTAGATGATCTTCTCTTCTGAGTGATCTGGATCCAGCATAGACATTAAGTATTGCAAGTACTCATTGCTAGCCTTTTCCAGCTGATCTTCTATCCTGAAGAATCTTCTACAGTTTTGATCATCTCTGAATTCCACTATCCAGTAGGGATAAAAGTGAACCTTCTTGCCAGGTTCATATGGAATAGACAGTGTCTTGGGCAAACCCTCCTTAGAAGTCTGGCTGTTTCTCAATTCATTGGCCCTTTTGAAGATTATTTCTTTTGCTTCAGGAGTGAAACCTCCAGTTTTCTTCATCAAGGACCAAATACTCCAGAGTTTGTTGTATCCTTCTTTTAACACTTGATCTAGGGGCCAGGTTACACTATTCCCTCCTTTGTAGAAGAAAATTAACCTTCTTGGGAGCCTGGCTGTCTTTTTTACAGCACTCACATTATCCACCTCATCCAGAAAGAAGTTGATGCTTGAGTATTCTTCAACATCTGCAAGATATAGCTCAGTTTCTTTCTTGGTGGCAACCTTTGTATCTTGAGGAACCTTAGTGAATTGAATTGGTCTAGCTGGTGGTTGTTTCCTCCTTCTGGTTCTCCTCTTTTCAGGTGAGAGCCTGATTTTTGGAAATACCAAGCTGTTGATGTCAAAATCAAATTCCATAGGTTCTTCCTTTATAAGTTCTGACAGGTTGAGTGCCTCAGTGTTCTGAGTTGGAGGTTCTGTAGGTTGAGGTAGTACTGATTCATCTTGAACTTCTGAATCTGGGCTCAAAGATCTCTTAGTAGGCATTTTGACCATACTTTTTCTTTTCTTGCACGCAGACTTTGTGTTCACCTTCTTCTTCTTGAATTTGGCCTCTTCTTCTTCAGCCTCTTGCCTCATTTCTACTTCTAGTTCTCTCACCAGCTCATCAGCTAGTCTAGCTTCCTTCTCAGTTGGACCTACATATTTTCTTTCAATTTGACCAGCTTGCAATAGCCTTGCAGTTTCTTCAGCTTTGGCAATTGCAAAGTCAGGGTAACCTGCAGGGACACAAATTTCCACTCCCTCTCTGTAGATGAATGCTAAATTCTCCTTGAGTCCCACATCAACTTTAGCCTTCTCCTTCATTTCAACAAGATATTTGCTCATTAGCTTGAATTCATCTGGTTTTGGCATTGGAAATTCTGCTCTCATGGTATTTTTACCATTTTTCTTCACATGTGACTTCTTAGGCTTGAGCGCAGGCTTAAATTCAGACACATAAGATGGCTCCCCTCTGGCTAGAGATCTAGGAAGCACAAAATCTGGAATTAGTACATATCTGATGGATGTGGTTATGGGAGGAATTTGTACTTGAGAAAACTGAGGATTAGCAGCCAGCCTCATGGCTATAGAATCTTCAGTTTGAATGGCTGGTTCTTCCTCTCTAGACTGAATTGCTGGAGCTGTTGGAGTTAAAGTAGAATGAAGTTGCTCCCCCTCACTAGTTGACTTCACTTCTCCAAACTTCTCCCCCTTTTTTGTTAGCATCAAGGGCTTGAGTAGTAGGCAGAGCCAACATTTTGGCAAGGAGAGCATTTTGATTGTGGTGAGCTTCAAGAATGAGCCTTTGATTTTCAAGAATGGTGCTCATTTGAAGCTCTAACTTGTCAACCTTTGCTGACAGATTGTCAACTTTCTTCTCTGTGTCTGCATCTTTCTTCAGCTTTTGATTAAGCTGCTGCATTGTGCGGGGTGGAAGAAGAAGGTCCAAGTCTCTGTGCTGAGATTCTAGATCAGTTTTAATTTCCAGCTTGAGCTCATCTTTGTCCACCACCCTTTGATTAAGAAGACACTTGTGCAATTTGAGAGTAGCCAGAAAGTTCTCTTACACAAGCTTCAGAGCAGGTTCAGCATCTTGTAGAGTAGCTGCAGTCTTCCTAAACTGCACTACTAGCTCTATGTAAGCATCCTTGGAGGTATAATTTTGAGAAATTAGCCATTCTGGCAAGTCTCTAAGTTGTTGTGAATGCTCTTCATCTTCACCTTCATCTGAGAAATCAGAGTCAGATTGACTCACTTCAGTAGCACTATGAGGCAACTTGGTAGGAGCATCTGTGGCTCTTTGCATAGATTCTGTGTGATGTACCAAGTTCAGCTGATGCTCAGCCTCCTCATTGCCCTGTTCAACCTGAGAGTTTAGGTCAAGGACAGGGTGAGTAAAGGTTTCAGCTCCAAGAACTAATCTATCAATGACTGTTTGAGATGTCTGTTGACAGATACTTGTTCTAGGGGCATCCTCAACCTCCATTGACTCACTAGCAATGGCTTCATCCACCCTTATAGCTCCTGTACTGCATTTCTCTCATATTCTCTCTCTTTTTGCATCAGGGGCTCCCCCTGGCTCACACCTCTCACACCCTCACCTTCACCTACTAAGGTGGAACTCTCTATCTCTCCTTTTGCCTGGCAGGAAGAAATTGCCAGCCCCTCACTCTCATTCTCTCCTTTTTCCTGCTCACAAGGCGGCCTCTCGCTCTCTGTGAGGACACTCCCTTCCCTCAATCCTAGAAGTGTTTGAACTACAAGAGTGACTTCTGCTGTTGATGCAGGAAACACATTACTCAATGGATTTGGTGTATCTATTGATGCTATAGTTGGAGCTACCAACGAATAATTGCTGTTAAGCATATCCATCGGTGAACGAACACTTGTCAACGGATGAGAAATATCCATCGATGAAGTAGAAGGGATAGTAGTTGATAGGAAAATTATAATAGAATCTGTGTAGAATGATTTTAAATTAGGTGACACAGATTCAGTCATAGTTTCAGGAAGAAATGGCTGTTGGCCCAACAAATCATCCAGAAGACGATGACCAACAGGTTCTGAAAGGGGCTCCTCCCTTGGAAGTAAAGAGGGAGAATTTGCATGTGATGTGGAAAACATGTCCACATCCAGAGATAGAGATGGTGAATTTTGAGTTATTTGTGTGATTTGAGATTGAGAATTGGGCTGTGACTCCACATTTGCTGGAGTCACATCAAATTGAATTTAAGATGATTCAATCATTGAAGATTGAACAGTGTGTGACCCTTGTGTACCCAAAGTAACTTTAGGTTTCTTCTTTCTGATAAAGGTTTTGGTTAATGATTTTAGGCCAGTGGTGTCCATTCCCCTTTTGTTCGATGTTCCTGGTTGGGAACTCTTTTCAATAGCAACACCGTGTTGAGAGGATGCTGTTAGGGATGTGTTTAAATCCTTTTCAACATCAACAGTCTTTTGGGAGACTGCAATGTGGCTAGGCTGGGACACACTCACCTCTCCAACCTTATCCTTAGGGCTTCTTTGATGTTCACCCTGTCCCTCACCACTCACTTCCACATGAACACTCCCCTCAGAGGTTATGGTTGATTTTAAAACAAGTGCCTGTTGGGAAGCACTTGAGGTTGGTTTCTTTGACTTGGATTTTGATTTATGTTTGGTTGCTTGGGTAGAAGAATGTGGGTTCCCTGTTCCAGTCTCCATAACAACACTCAATGGCAAAGAACCTTGAGATTGAGTAGAGGAAAGAGGGTTAGAAACAGTTACCTCAATAACAGGAAGGTAAACCATCTGCACTTCCGAGTTGATATTCATTCGAATGAGGTCACTAAGGACCCTTTTCTCCTGAACCCAGCAAGTGAACCTGCTAGATGGCTGCTCAAGTACTATATTGTTCTCAAAGACATGGTTAGCTAGCATCATTAGGAATCTAGCAAAATAAATTTTATTGTTTCTATTTTCTTTCTTTCCCAACTTGGCACCAATCTCATGAAGAACCAATGAGCCAAAATTATAGTATTTATCATTGAGCAACATATAAAGCATGATAAGCAGAGCATTGGTAACTGCATCAAAATTACCAATTTTACCAGAAAACACCTTAATGAAGGCATCACACAGAAAACTCCATTCCTTTCTCATGCCTTTTCTAACAATTTTGCCTAGGTTATCAGTACACATGGTATAACCTATGGTGTTTAGCATGGTAACTATATCACTGTCAGTAGGACTAGTAGCACAGTTATTCTCGGGCAGTTTCAGACACGAGGTAACAACATCAGAATTAATAATATGCTCTTTACCTTTAAGGGAAAAAGCAATTGTACCTTCAGAGGCGTTGAATACCGCCGTGGTCCATACTTCCTCCACAACCTCATGATAGAGAATTGGAGTTTCAATCATAGCAACAGATAGCTTGCACTTCTTGATGAAATCCATCATCTTGTGATAGTCGACCGGAGAATGCTCCAAATCCACGTAAGCAGCGAAGTTGTTCTTCTCATAGATAAACCCTTTTCCAGACATCATCTTAACCATTGGAGCCATTTCGAACAGAATGAATTTGAGAACTGGAAAGGAATTCTTCGTAGCTTTGAAAGAAAGAGGAAGAAGATGTCGAGAGTAAAACGAAATCTTCAATATTAATCGTTAGATGAATTATGCTTGATAAAATTACTCAATAAGGAAACTGCCCAAAGTAGTGGATTGAAAAGTGAATTAATAACTGCACCAGTCTATACATACAGCGACGTGTCAAATAACAGCTGCCAATTAAGAGACAATACTCAACCGGTGGATAAAAAGATGAATTCTCGAGAAACGAGCTTCCCGTTGATATGTATTATTGCAATAATACACACAAGGCAAACTGAATATCCATCGAATAAAAATAAAAATAAAATTAAAATTCCAGATATTATTTGAATCATCAATGGATATTTGACATATCCGTCGAAGGGTGAATTCTGACTAGAACAGAATTTCGAACCTTTTCTTTGCAAAAGAAAAATTCAAACTAATTTCTGGCTGCTTATCCAATCATGCAAATATCTCAAATAAATTAAGAGTAATTCAGCATACCTAGCTCACTTACCAACCTTGAGAATGTTGATTCATCAAGTGGCTTGGTAAAGATATCTGCAAGTTGCTTCTCACTTGGAACAAAATGAAGTTCCACAGTACCTTCCATCACATGTTCTCTGATGAAATGATACTTAATGTCTATGTGCTTGGTCTTGGAATGTTGAACTGGATTCTCAGATATGGCAATTGCACTTGTGTTGTCACAAAATATTGGGATTCTATCAACTCTTAGTACATAGTCAAGCAGTTGATTCTTCATCCAAAGTATTTGTGCACAACAACTTCCAGCTGCAATATACTCAACTTCTACAGTAGAAGTAGAAACTGAATTCTGCTTCTTGCTAAACCATGAAACCAGCTTGTTCCCTAGGAATTGACAAGTGCCTGTAGTACTTTTTCTGTCAATTTTACAACCTGCATAATCTGCATCTGAATATCCAGTTAGATTAAAACCAGATTCTCTAGGATACCAAATGCCAAGGTTTGGTGTTCCTTTGAGATATCTGAAAATTCTTTTAATAGCTATTAAATGAGACTCTCTGGGATCAGCTTGGAATCTTGCACATAAACAGATAGAAAACATAATATCAGGTCTGCTGGCTGTTAAGTATAGAAGTGAGCCTACCATGCCCCTATAACTTGAGATGTCCACCTTCTTCTCCTTAGTATTCAACTCAAGTTTTGTGGAAGTGGACATGGGTGTTTTAGCTGAGGCACAATCCAGCATATTAAATCTTTTCAAGAGATCATTAACATACTTGGATTGGCTGATAAAAATTCCATCACTAACTTGCTTTACTTGTAGACCAAGAAAGTAAGTTAGCTCACCCATCATGCTCATTTCATACTTACTTTGCATAAGTTTGGTAAACCTTTTGCAAAGCTTCTCATCAGTAGACCCAAAAATTATATCATCTACATAAATTTGAACAAGTATCATAGAGCCATTAACATTTCTATAAAAGAGAGTTTTGTCAACAGTACCTCGAGTGAAGTGATTCTCTATAAGGAACTGTGAGAGAGTGTCATACCAGGCTCTAGGTGCTTGCTTCAGGCCATAGAGTGCTTTGAGAAGAAAATCGACATAATTTGGGAATTTTGGGTCCTCAAAACCAGGAGGTTGACTTACATATACCTCTTCTTCCAAAATGCCATTTAGAAAAGCACTCTTGACATCCATTTGATAGACTTTGAAATTGGCATGGGCTGCATAGGCCAGAAAGATTCTGATTGCTTCCAACCTTGTTACAGGCGCAAAGGTCTCATCAAAATCAATTCCCTCTTCTTGACAATAGCCTTTTGCAACCAATCTTGCTTTGTTCCTGGTCACTATGCCATTCTCATCCATCTTGTTCTTGAACACCCATTTTGTGTCAATAACTGACTTGCCTTTAGGCTTGGGTACAAGCTTCCACACTTCATTTCTTTCAAACTGGTTTAGCTCCTCTTGCATTGCTAAAACCCGGTCTGGATCTAGTAGGGCATCCTCAATTCTCTTAGGTTCTTCTTTAGATAGAAAACTACTATACAAGCATTCTTCTTGAGTTGCCCTTCTAGTTTGGACTCTTGCATTTGAATCTCCAATTATGAGTTCAAATGGGTGATCTTTGGTCCATCTTCTTGATGTTGGCAGGTTCAGCCTAGATGACGTAGCTTCATTCTCCCTGTGTTGATCATTCTGATAGGTTATTGAGTGATGACTCTGAAAAACTCCCCCTGAGTGTGTGGCTCTAGAAGTTGGAGTTCTAACAGAGTTATCAATGGATAATTCTCTGTAGCTATCAACGGGTAATTCAGAATTGTCTTCAACGGATCGGGTTTCTTCAACATCAATGGATGGTGTCTCACGCTCTACACCTCGAGCATGCTTCATTCTAACACCAGTTGATGCTATTTCTACATCATCTTCACTGCCTTTACCAGTCACATCATTGTCAAATGATAAGTCTTCATGGAAAACTTCATCTATCAACCCTTAGATTTTCTTATCATCAAAGACAACATGTATGGATTCCATAACAATGTTTAGTCTTAGGTTATAGACTCTATATGATTTCCCTGCTGAGTATCCAACAAAGATAGCTTCATTTATTTTGGTGTCAAACTTTCCAATGTTTTCACCTTGATTTCTTAGGACAAAACATTTGCATCCAAAGACATGTAAGAAGTTAACTGTTGGCTTCTTTCCCTTGAATAGTTGGTATGGAGTCAGTCCTTTTGCTTGATTGATCAAAGAGATGTTCTGAGTATAGCAAGCAGTATTGACAGCTTCTGTCCATAAGTAAGTTGGCAACTTTGATTCTTCAAGCATTGTTCTTGCAGCTTCAATGAGAGTCCTGTTTTTCCTTTCTACTACACCATTTTGTTGAGGAGTCCTAGGTGCAGAGAATTCTTGGATAATTCCTAGTTCTTCACAAAACTCTTTCATCATGGAATTCTTGAACTCAGTTCCATTGTCACTCCTCATCCTTCTTACCCTGAAGGATGGATTGTTGTTGACTGTTCTGACATGATTGATGATGATTTCTCCTACCTCATCTTTGGAGTGCAGAAAGTATGTCCATATGAATTTGGAGAAGTCATCCACAATCACTAGACAGTACTTCTTCTTGGAAATTGACATAACATTTACTGGTCCAAATAAATCCATGTGAAGTAGCTGTAGAGGATGATCAATGGAGGACATTAACTTGGATTTGAACGAGGCCTTCTTTTGCTTCCCTTTTTGGCATGCATCACACAATCCATCATTGGAGAAATCCAATTTTGGAATACCTCTAACCAGATCCTTCTTCACCAACTCATTCATTGCTTGGAAATTCAAGTGTGACAGTTTCTTGTGCCATAACCAACCTTCATCTACACTTGCCTTGATGAATAGGCATGTAGTTGTATCTGCACTTGTTGAATTAAAGTCAGCTGTGTACACATTCCCTTTACGGTTGTCTGTCATCACTATCTTGTTGCCGTTTTTCCTGAAAACAACACAAGCTTCTGTCGTAAAGCACACATTTTGACCTTTATCACATAGTTGACTAATACTCAACAAATTATGCTTGAGTCCATCAACTAGTGCTACATCCTCAATGACAACATTTCCTTTTGAAATCAAGCCATATCCTCTAGTATATCCTTTGCTGTTGTCTCCAAAGGTAATGCTAGGGCCAGCTCTCTCCTCAAACTTAGTGAGCAGGGTAGAATCTCCAGTCATGTGTCTAGAATAGCCACTATCCAGATACCAGAGGTTCTTTCTGTCTCCCTGCACACATCAAAACCAAATCATGTTGATATTGGTACCCAAGTTTCCTTGGGTCCTGCAATGTTAGCCTTTTTCTTGCCTCTCAAATCTTTTCTTCCCTTTGGTCCAGATTGAGTTAAATCAATCTTGACTCTGGGAGTGGGCCTTTGAAAGCCAGGATTTGAGTTTTGCTCAAATGCATTAAAGAGATTAGAATTAGGCATAGTCTGTGCATGCATGCTATTCATTATCCATGGCATCTGAGGCATATTGAAAGCATTGTAGTATGGATTATGCATCAAGGGCATGTTTGCATATAGACTAGATGTATGAGCATATTGAGCATTACTGTTAGGCATGGCATACATGGCAGAAGTAGGCAAGTGTAAAGGCATATGAGCATTTTTCAATTTTTACAGCTAGCAGATAGGTGATTAACACTACCACAATTAACACATTCCTTTCTAGGAGCATATTTATCTGGAGTATACTTGTTGTGTTTATTAATCCCTACTTTTCCATTTCTGTTCTTTCTCCTACCTTTAGCTCTTGACTCAATTTTCTCTAACTTGTCCTTCAATTGCTTTTGGGACAAGTGGCCTATGTTAGCTTCCTCAACTGATTTTGTTTTGCTACATTCTCCTTTTTCAAAGTTCTTGCTGACTGGACCATATTGATTGTTCAATTTAACTAGAGTTGCTTTGCTGACAGTTTTGACCTTCGACGGATGACATTGTTCAGTATCCATCGATGGCTCTCTGATCAACGGATCTCTGCAGGCATCGTTGATTCACTGTCAGAAGCGGTCTCTCCATCAACTCCTAACTTTGCTTCTCCTAATTTGCTAATGGAGTTAACCCCTTGAACACCAAAAATTTCTTCAGTGGTGGCTCTGGATTTTCCCCAAGAGTCAATTAGGTCTTATTTTTCTTCAACTGTTCTTTTTAACTGTTTTCACGCTTAAGGGCTTCAAGCAAACCATCTTTAGCTTCCTGGAAATCTCTTCTCATAACCTCAAACTCAATTAACTGAGTTTCTATCAAAGCATTCCTATCACTTAACTTCTCATTTAGCTCTTTAATCTTTTGTTTTCTTTGTTAAGCGATTTCAGGGAAACATGCATGTTATACAATTCAAGAGACATTTCATCAATTGTACTAGCACATTCAGCTTTAGATAAATCAGATAGGTTAAAAGAGAATACTTGGTTGCTTACTGAACTAGCTTCTTCATCTTTCTCATTTGCCATGAGGGCAAGATTGACAAATTCTTCCTCTGCATCAGAATCTCCACCAGCAGCCCAATCAGTATCTCTTTACACAAAAGCCTTTTCTTTCTGATTGAGAAGATCAAAATATTTCTTCTTGTAGTCAACAGTTCCAAACTGTTTCTTCTCATTCTCAGCTTTAGGCTTTCTGCACTCATTGGCAAAATGGCCAGCAATTCCACAGTTGAAGCATTTGAACTTAGATCTGTCAACCATATTTCTAGATGATTGACAATTCTTCCTGAATTGCTTGCCTCCTGCTGGATTCCTCTTGAATTTAAGCTTTGAGAACCTTCTTGACAAGAATGCTAGATAGTCATCCAAGTCATCAGATTCACTCCCACTTAATGCATCGAGTTCTTCAATCAACTTGCTTTTCCCTCTGCTAGAATCAGCTCCACCATCACAAGTTACAGAACTTGATGTGGTCTTTGTGCTCTCCATCTTCTCACTCTCCTGGCTTACTGGAATATTGGCCACCAAGGCAACAGATCCAGCCTTCTTCTGTATCTTCTCCACTTCCTCATCTTGTTGCATTTCAAGCTCATAGGTTTTCAGAATACCATACAGTCTCTCAAGTGTGAATTCTTTGTAGTCATGAGAGTTTCTCAAAGAGACTGTCATTGGCTTCCATTCCTTTGGAAGAGACCTCAGAAATTTCAGGTTGGAGTCCTTGGTTTCATATTTCCTCCCATACAACTTCAGACCATTTAGTAGTTTTTGAAATCTACTAAATATATCTGTCAAATTTTCACCAGAGGAATAGTGAAAATGTTCATATTGTTGTATTAGGAGCTGTATCTTGTTTTCTCTGACTTGTTCAGTTCCTTCACAGATTGTATGAATGGTATCCCACACTTGCTTGGCAGAGGTGCAGTTTATGACACAATCAAACATATCTTGGTCAATACCATTGAATAAGATGTTCATGACCTTCTTATCCTTGTGTATTACTTCCAAGTCTTCATCTGTGAACTCAGCCTGAGATTTTGGAATTGACCTTCCATCGGCTGCAGAACCAGCAGCTTCACCAACAGCAGAGTTAGGCTTCATGGGAACATGAGGGCCTTTCTCTATACAGTCAACATAGTCTTCGTCCAGTGCTGAGAGATGGAGATGCATCTTTACCTTCCAATGAAAGTAGTTGTCTTTGTCAAGAATTGGAATCTTAACCCCTGTATCCTTCTTTCCCATGGTGCTAGATCTTTAAACTTCTTGTATGTTAGAAGCTTGCTCTGATACCAATTGTTATTTCCCAGTAGCACCCTTCAAGATTGTAGAAGGGGGGTTGAATACAATCTTGTAAAATTCTTTCGAATTTTAAACAGGACAACACTAATAATATCAATGAAAGCAGATGGATAAGTTGAAGACTTATAATGTAAAGAACAGATAATAAACAGATACACAACATACTTAAAAATTTCAGGTGGGGGTTTTTCACGTCTCCACCTGAGGGTTGTATTGAAGAAAACTTCTCTGTGTAAACTGAGTACACAGCTGCAAATACAAAGCTAAAACTATTACAAGAGAACCTAATGCTTATAGCTTTTTGCTCAGTGTTTCTCATCTCTATTTTAGCTATGCTACTCTTGAAGAATATATATTACTTCAAGATTACAATCCCTACAAAATAAACAAATCTTTCAAGTCAAAGTATTTTGCAGGATTGCTGCCACTCCTTGTCTCCATGTGATGCAATTTTGTCTGGTTGTCTTGGACAGATATGCAATAGATTTACCAGCTAAATTGCTTGTGAGAATAAGGAATGTTTCTTTTTCTTCTTCGTTCCCATACCTCTTCTAAGTTCATCAACCCATGTGATCTGTCAGGCATGTCAAGTCACCATCAACCTCTAATCCCAAGACATTATTGATTGAAGCTTTTATCCGTTGTTGAAGACATGGATCGATAGGTTGACTCTTGCTTGCTGTGAATATCATATCCGTTGATGTAGAATCTTTATCCGTTGATCATCACTTCACTTATACAGAATTACATAGCACAACTTATGTACAATTAGCTAACCTATTCTGCATATCCTTTGATAGTCAACATGACTTTGGATATCTAGCAACTATGATATTCAGTAACAAACACAAACTTAAATACAAGGTATGCTACAGACTTATCGATTGATAAGCTGCCTTATCAACGGATGTACTTAGCTTGGATATCCGTTGATAAGTTACAAAACTTAATCTTGTGCACATATGTTTTTCAAAGTGTTTTATGGGTGTGTATATCATCAAGGACAACATAATTCCTAACAGAATCTTTAGGGTACCAGATGCCTAAGTTAGGCGTACCCTTAAGATATCTCAAGATTCTTTTAACAGCAATGAGATGAACATCTCTAGGATCCGATTGGAACCTTGCACACAAGCACGTAGCATACATAATATCTGGTCTACTTGCAGTAAGATAAAGTAATGAGCCTATCATACCTCTGTAGCTTGTGATATCTACCTTGGCAGAATTTTCACATGCTCCAAATTTAACAGTTGTAGATGATGGTGTTCTTGCTGAAGATGAGTCCTCCATTTGATATTTCTTGAGAAGCTCTTTGACATACTTGGATTGACAGATAAATATCCCATCTGTTCTTTGACTTACTTGCAATCCAAGAAAGAACTTCAGCTCACCCATCATGCTCATTTCAAACTTACCCTGCATTAACCTAACAAATTTCTTGCAAAGAAGATCATTAGTAGACACAAATATTATATCATCCACATAGATTTGGACTAATATTGTATCATTTCTATGTTTCTTTTTGAAGAGAGTTTTGTCTATGACACCTCTAACAAATCCATTTTCAAGTAAGAATTCAGATAGAGTGTCATACCATTTCCTTGGTGCTTGCTTGAGACCATAAATTGCCTTGAAGAGAAAGTAGACATAATCCATGAATTCTGGATCTTCAAAGCCAGGGGCTGTTCTACATATACCGCTTCATCTAGCTTACCATTCAGAAAAGCACTCTTGACATCCATTTGATAAACCTTAAAGTTTGAGAATGCTGCGAATGCCAAGAATATTCTGATAGCCTCAAGTCTTGCCACTGGAGCATAGGTTTCATCATAATCAATGCCTTCAGCTTGTGAATAACCCTTTGCTACCAGTCTTTCTTTATTTCTTGTCACTGTACCATCTTCATCAAGCTTATTTCTGAATACCCACCTTGTGTCAACCACTTTCCTTTCTTTGGGTCTGGGTACCAGCTTCCATACTTCTTGTTGTTTGAATTGATTGAGTTCATCTTGCATAGCAATCACCCAATCAGGATCAGAAAGAGCTTCCTCAGTTTTCTTAGGTTCTATTTTAGATAGAAGCCCTGAATAGTTACATTGATTTTGAGTAGCACTTCTAGTTTTGACACCAACATTTGAATCACCAATGATTAACTCAAAAGGATGAGCTTTATTCCAAACTGTTTGTCTTTGAAGATTTAATCTTGATGATTCGCCTTGTTCTTCATTGTGATGTTGAGTATGACTAGTTGATCCTTCATTATCTCCCCCTGAGTTGTTGTCAGGTTGATTAGATGAATGTTCAGGAGTGTCATGTGTATCTACATTATTATCATTGTTTTCACCACCATTACCCTGATCATCATCATCACCATTTTCATTGTTGTCGTTAGCATCAGCACAAACATCAGGTGGATTGTCATCATCTGAATCTGGAGCTATCATGTCATCAAAAGATAGCTTTTCAGATGGATCCTCAGTTTGGATACTAGGGAGTTTAGTGTCATCAAATGTTACATTGACACTTTCACTCATTTTCTGTTGATCAATCACGTACACCCTGTAAGCTCTTCTTGTATAACCAATAAAAATTGCTTCATGTGCTTTGGCCTCAAATTTTCCACCTTGATCATCTCCTTCTTTAAGCACAAAACATTTTGATCCAAATACATGAAAGTATTTGAGTGTTGGTTTCTTTTCAGTCATAGCTTCATATGGTGTCTTCATCAAGTCTTTGTTGATAAGAGTTCGATTCTGGGTATAGCAAGCAGTGTTGACAGCTTCAGCCCAAAAGTACAATGGAAGCCTTGATTCACTTAACATAGTACGTGCAACTTCAATCAAGGTTCTATTCTTTCTTTCCACTACCCCATTTTGCTGAGGAGTTCTTGGAGCTGAGTACTGTCGGGTTATACCCTTCTCAGTGCAGAAATCATTCAGAACTACATTCTTGAATTCAGTTCCATTATCTGATCTTATAGCTCTCACTGGATACTTAGAATCCAGCTCAATCACCTTGATGTGATCAATCACTAGCTGTGGAGTTTCATCTTTATAATTCAGAAATAGGACCCATGTGTATTTTGAAAAATCATCAACAATCACAAGAGCATATCTTTTCTTTGATATTGACATCACATTAACTAGACCAAACAAATCCATGTGAAGTAGTTGTAAAGGTTCAGTTATTGAAGATATGTCAATGCTCCTATGAGTTGCCCTTTTAAGCTTGCCTTTTTAACAGGCATCACATAGTCCTTCCTGTGTGAACTCCATTGAAGGTAAACCTCTCACCAACTCTCTTCTAACTAGAGAGTTCATTGTTTTGAAATTTAGATAAAAAAGTTTCTTGTGCCATAGCCAGCTTTCATCTTTGGATGCTTTAGAGTAGAAGCAGTTGATTTCTTCAGTGCTTCCAGTGTTCATATTGGCTACGTACAAGTTTCCTCTTCTGACTCCTTTAAGAGATGGTTGATCACTTCTCTTGTGTGAAATCAGACAACTCTTCTTGTTAAAGTGGACTTCAGATCCCTTATCACAGAATTGACTGATACTGAGCAAATTATGCTCAAGTCCTTTTACAAAGGACACTTCCTCAATGATAACATTTCCAGCTTCAAGTCTGCCATATCCATCAGTTCTACCTTTGCTGTTATCTCCAAAGGTAACTACTGGGCCGACCTTCTCCACCACATTTGTCAGCAGGGTTCTGTCACCAGTCATATGCCTTGAACATCCACTGTCCAAGATCCAGGTTACTCGTTCAACCTGCAATGACAAACGGATTAAACCTTCTTCGGAACCCAAATTTGATTGGGTCCAGAATACTTAAAGAATTGGCCTTTGTCAGGCAAAACAACATTTTTAACCTTGACACCAATTTTAACATTAGTCAACAAGCATTTTACCCTATAAACATATTTGATAATCTTTTGTTTCATTTTGGGTATATGTTTGTTTAGCAGCAATAACACTTGTTTCATTGACTGGACATTTGACCTTGTAAACAGCTTTAGTAAAACTTTGTTTAGGTTAAGGTACAATTGTCTCTCTCCTAACATTAGGAAGACTAGCAGTCTTTGATCTGACATTTTTGTTTTTGTTCATATGTTGTCAAGGAGTAGTCTTATCAGCACATGCATGATTACCATTAAAGTAAGCAGACATGACATTAAAAGCACAAGACATACAATTGACAACACCACATGCTTTATGAGAAGAATCAATAATAGGCATGATATGCATGTTAGACATGTTATTGTTCTGCTTCAACTTATCACCACATAACCCAGTTTTAGACGAACTGGTTGGCTCAACAAACTTAAATGGTTTCATAGAAACAACCTTATTAGATTTAACATTTTCGGTTGTAGGTGCTTTAACAGATTTTTCATTAAGTTGGACACTTTCACTAGCAATGTCCTCAGTACGCATCTCCTCTTGAATAACAAGAGAAGTCATATCTAGAGGCTCTACAATAGACTTCTTAAAGAGTGGATCTTCAACATTCTTAAGCACATATGGTATTCCCCTTTCTTTAGCACTAACAGGATTAGGGGAATTTATGCCTAACATTCCAACAGCTTCGTTGTAGCCAAACCCTATTCCTACGGTTCGTTCTACAGCTTGTTTATTGAATAACTCTTTAGAAATTTTAACAGAATTAAAACAAGCAGATAATTTGACATTCTGCTCCTTTATCTTAGTTTCAAGTTCAGCAACTTTAGCAACATGTTTTAACATGTATGCTGATATCGACTTTTCTCTGTGGTTAAGTCGAGCTATTTCTTTTATTTACTGATCTTGATTATCATGCACCTTTTTTAGTTCTAACACTTCATTTTCAAGATTAGTGTTTAACAGATTTATTCTAGCATTTTCAGTTTGTGCATTACCCAAGGAATTACGTAAACTACGAATAAGTTCAGCATCAGTGAGTATTAACGGAGATCTGTAATAGTCGGATGTCTCAGCATTTGCTACCAGCGCAAAATCCTCAACCTCCTCTTCATCACTGTCTGAATCATCCCAGCTCCTTTCCCGAGCTACATAGGCATTGTCTGCCTTCTTTTTTCCAGTTGCATACTCTCTCCTTGCACCTTGTAGAGGTTGTTGACACTCAGTTGTAAAGTGTCCAAGTTCATTACATTTAAAGCACATGATCCTGCTTCTGTCTACCATCCCAGTTTCGTATCCACCCCTTGTGCTACTTGATAAAAAACCTCCATGCTGGAATCTATTCTCAGTAGACTTGAATATGAAATTTGGACTTCTTCTAAATCTGAAATTATCAAATTGCCTTACAACCATTGCCATTGACTCATCCTCCAACTGCTCCAGCTCCTCTAATGAATAAAATTCTCCACAATCCTGACTTGCAGCTGTCTTCCCATATTCTGCTACAATCACTTCCTTTTCAGAGCTGTAAGGTTGAACAACCTTGGCTTCCATCTTCACCGAAGCTTCACCAACCAAAGCAGTAGAAGTGTCATCTACCATTTCCTCATTTATTGTCAAAATGGTATCCCAGATGTGCTTTGCATTTTTACAATTAACAACATGATTGTGCATGATTACGTCTAGGGATTCCACCAAAATCAGCTGTAGGTTCATATCCAGGGCAGCTTCCTCCTTTTCAGCAGGGGTATAATTATTAGGATCCTTTGGATACGTCCTTTCAGCAAATTCAACAACTCCATCCACAATTACTTCCTCTTCTGTAACCATATGAATTATTGGCCCGGTTTTCAATATTCCTAAATATTTAGGATTGGCCACTTGTAGAAAAAGGGTCATTTTCTTTTTCCACAGTTCATAATTTTCCTTGTCAAATATGGGTATCTTAACAGAACCAACTTTTGAAGACATGATGAATTTTTAAGTGAGTTAAAAATTCGGTCTAGATTTTTAATTGAATAAAAATAAGATCTTGATTTGTGTATCAATCAATAGGCTCTAATACCAATTGTTAGGTCCGATAAGATTGTAGAAGGGGGGGTTGAATACAATCTATACCAATTTCTCAAAATTTGTTCTTCAAATAAAATTTATTTTAAACAAATTTGTGCGGAATAAATTGAACAGATTTTCAAGTTGAATATAACAATATATTAACTTGATGGGTGTTACAAAATCAGTACAGATAATTATCAAGTTGATAAAAACTATTTTAGAAAATTCGACATGAACTTTTCTAATTTAGTTAATAAAAATCAAGATAAGAACTAGGAAACTTAATTCGCTAGTAGTACAAGAATCACAAATAAACAAGTTCCACCGGATAAAATATTACAAAGGTGTTGAACTTGATTTTCTGGGAATTTTTGTTCTTGGTGTTCTTGAGAGAAAAATGAGAGAGAATGAGCTGCTGTGTTGTAGATGTAATGTTCTGTACGTCTCACTTGCTGGCTGATGTCTTCTGTCTCTTTTATACACAATCTTAGTCATATTGCTTTGTTTTAACTGATATAACAATCAGTTAACAATAATATGACATTCGGTATGACTATCCTTAGAACTAATATGACAATTCTTTGAACTAATATAACAATCCTTTGAACCAATATAACTATCGGTATAACTTACTGATTGTTATATTAGAAGCCTATTATGACAATCAAAACACAAATCCAAGACGAAGATCACTCGCAGGAAGGCCAGGTGAAATACAAACGCGACTTTGCTGACTGGAAATCTGGCACGTGGTGCACACGCGCGGTTCAGGCGAGTTGAACCTCGGTCGACAGCAACTGAACATGATTCATTTGAATTGTAAACCACCGAATAATCAATTAATGTGACCCACTTGATTCAATAAACAAACCTGCCATTTCTATTTCAAAATCAAGAAGGCTTATTTTGTTTTACATGGATGGGCTCCGTAGAAATGCTTTTTAACCCGCACAGCTTATAATCTTTAATTAATAAATAATTAATTTAATTTTCTCAAAAAACAAATAATTAATTTAATTCAGAAATTATAAAAATAAATATCTAATATTATTAGATATTTATAAATATAATTTTCTAAATAAATAAAATATTTATTAATATAAAATTATCCTTAAACTCTAAACTACGGTTACCTGAGCGTTTGAAACCGGACTCCTTTAATTTTGCTTAACAAAAACTATATCAATTCCAACCGGGGTTCCAGCTTTAAGAATATATCACTTTCCATATTCTTGTGATAATTCTATTTTCTCATAACCCGTCCAGGTGTAAGCTACGGTCTCTTGAGGATGTGAAACCGGACTCCTTTTGCTTAGCAAAAAATACAACAATTCTAACCGGAGTTTCAGCATTAAGAATATATCACTTTGCATTTCTTTGTGATAAATCTTTTTCCTCATAACCAGTCCACTTGATAGTAAAATCCTTGTGGTTAATGAATTTAGCACTCTTGTTGCTTGCACAATGATTTTCTCTCATACCAGTCTTTATATCTTGAACCACTGAATTTAATGATGAACAACCACTGTTAAATGTTGACACTCGATGTACTGTCTGGTTATTGAGTGACTAACTGTAGTGACTGTTCTTCATATATTGACTTTAAAATCTGGTTCCTTTTCTTTTCTCCTCTATCTATTTAATTCTTCTGTATTGTCTCTGTCACCTTGAAATCTCTGTCACTTTAAATGAATCCACTTCTTAACGAACTTTAGATGGGTGGTAAAGAATGGGAGATCAGTGCTCTTCTGGGAAGAGTATTGGAGGGAAGGAGTTAACCTAATGTCGGCTTTCCCAAGACTTTATAGAATTTCAAAATAAATATTTTTCTCGATCAAGGAATTTCATTCATCATGGTGTTGTAATTCACAAGAAACTGAGCAAATTTGGAGCAGGCCATTAAGAAATTGGGAAGTAGAGGAGGTTTTAAAGTTAAATTGTATTGTATCTGAGATAGTGTTCAGCAAGGAAGAGGATACTCTGTTGTGGTCAAAGTCTGGAAATGTCTTCAATAGCAAGGACGGATGGAGGTTTTTAGAAGGCGATGGCAATTCTAATCGTCTTAATTGGGTATGCTTTTGGAAGATAAGAGCTCCACCAAAAGTTTTATTGTTTCTTTGGAAATACCACACTTCCATCCTTCCTTGGAAATCTTTTCTTAAGGTTAGACTTGGTAATTTGATTACTAATCTGGTTTGTCTGTGGCGCAATTATGACCCTGAAACGCAAGATCATATATTCTGGTTTTGCCCTCTAGCATTTAGAGTTTGGACTGAAATCTTTGACTGGTGGGGTTTCACAGAATTTCAGAAACGATGCCAATTATCAAATATCTAGAGTTTATAATTACATACTGGTACCTCGAATGTTCATATTAGCTGGAATGTTTGTGTGGCTACATGTTTATGGACAATATGGTTGTGTAGAAATAGATTAATTTTTGACAAGCTCAGAACAGAATTAAAGGAGTTGGTTCTGTTAATCAAGATAAGAACTTTTAAATGGTGCTCAGCTGATAATCTTGCTAATGATGTGATGGACCATAGGTGGTTAAGATATCCAGTAAGTGTACTAGAAGATTTTGCTAAGAAGTGTTTGATGATGCTTTTCTCCGGAGATTGGGATATTTTTGTTTTCATAGATGGGGCTTTCGTCAGAAATTCTTTAGACAGTCATGAGGCTGGTATAGGTGGTTTGATTAAGGATAAGAATAAAAACTTATTGTATATTTTCTCAGGTCATTCTACTGTTGTTAGTCCATTGTGTGCGGAAGTAGAAGCAGTTGCTCATGTCATCAAGGTATTATATGCAAGTGCCTTTAAGTTTAAAGCATGTAAGTTTTACTCAGATTCTGAAGAAGTAGTGCATGCTTTTAATAAGATAAAAGCGGGGGGGTGTTACTGATTCAGTCTTGGTTTTAAATCCAATTAGAACCATGGTTCAAGAACTCAAAGTATCTTTCTCTTATATTCCTAGAAACTTAAATAAAGGGGCAGATGATCTTGGAAAGCAAGGTTATAATAGAAACTCGATTGTGGGAGGTTGGGTTGGTTAATTTTCAAAGAGAAGGGTCAACTGTTGAGAGGTAGTATGTCACAATATTCGTTTCATGCAAATTTATAGGGTTGAATTTTGTCTTTAAAGCATTATAGTGGGCCAAAATCAGAAAGAATGTATCTTCTAAGACTTGAACGGGCCTTTGTAGAGTTGGGCCATGTTTTATTCTTGTTGGGATTTAAAATTCTTTTAACTAGAAGCGGGAAATATCTCTTGGAATTCCAACAGGTGTAAGAGATAGTATTGATGTATGGGAAGCTGTGTGGTTTCTATTGTCTTCCCAAGGCTATAGCTAGTAGTATATATGTTGTGTTAGCCTCGTCTAAAGAGTATTCTTTTTTCACTGAAGATATTAAGGTTTCAAATGGAGCACGTAAATGTCCTTTGGCGTCTCCCTCCTCAGGGACGAGTTAAAATTAATGTCCATAGCTTCTTCTCTGAGATTCCACTCCCCAATGGTAACGTCTCTGGGATTGGGGTGGTATTTCATAACCACAGAGGGGGAATCTTAAGGATGCTGGCGGGGTCTCTGGGGATTGATAATCAACGTCTCAATGAACTGTATGTTGTTCTTGAAGGCCTCAAAAGGGCATATCTAGATAACAGGTTTGATGTGATTATTGAATCGGACCATGAGGACTCCATTTAGGAATGGAGGACAGATGTAACTAACGGGGTTGTGCCTCTGCATAGAAATGTCATCCAGCAACTTCAATAAAGGAAAGTGGATCTAAACTTTCCCATTTCGGAGAAGATCATCGATGCAAATGTGAATAGCCTTGATGCCTATCTTGCACGCAGAAAATTTTAATCGTATGGTAATCTTGGCTGGTCCTATCCAGTGGGACGTGTATTTGAGTTGTGGTGCAATGATATGGGTTTGGGGCCGATTGGAGAGCAGTATATGGCAGTTCATGAACTGGATTTATTGGCAGATGTTGTTCAAGAGGAAGCGCAAGAAATTGTTCAGGGTGATGATGTAGGGGCAGAAGGTTTCATGGAAGATCAGAAGGACAAAGTAATGTTGGCTCAGGAGATGTTGTAGGCATGTTTGGAAGCATATTGTCGATGAAGCGTTTCATGTTCCTTTTATTTATATTATCTATGTTATGTTTTATTCTAGGCAATAGGTCCTAGTTTGTTTCTCTGTTTTCAAGTCGTAGGTTCTACTGTTATTGTCTCTTTCCTTTATTATTGTGATGCTTTGGAAGTTGTTGTTGGTTTTTGTGGGGTTGGTGTTATTGTTGCAGTGCATTCCATCTAATGGCTGCTTCAATATTATCTTTAATATATTTTTGCTTCTTAAAAAAAAAAAATACTTGACAACCAAAAATAAAATGGGATAAGATATCAACTCACAATTTATTACAAGGAAGAGAATACTCTTCTCAATCGGGAGACAAGAAGAGATAAACACAATAAATATTTAATTAACCTCACACATGAAAGTTGAGAATTCACACTCTTACATTTCACAATTGCTCACTAAAATCAAAGGCGCCAAATATTTACATTTTTTGTTATTGTCCCTTACTGACTCTCACGCTGAAACTACACCACATTTCTATGAAGAAGCATTTCAATTCAATGTCAACTTCAATTGTTAATAAAATATCTGAAAAAAATCGTATATTGCACAAATTATAAATTAATTCAATTAACTAGTATACTAATACTAGCTTATAACTCGTGTGATGTACGAATTTCTCTTTATATATAATAAATTTTATTTAATGTTACAATTATATTTTTATATAATAAATTATTTTCAATAAATTATTTTAATTTAAATAAATTAATATAAATTTAATTAATGATATGTATAATTTAAAATTTATATTATAAAATTTTAAAATAAATATGTTGTTGATAGAATTCGAAATTGAAATTTTAGTAAATTAATTTAATCATATAATATATCTAATCATTAGATCTAATGGTTCTAATTTTTTACTAAAAATTTAACGGTCATTATTCGTTGTATACGGATTTCTGTTATACGTTGTTAGTGATTAATAAATTATTTTGTTGCATTTCAGGAAAATTCGAGAAAACTGAAGAAATGACAAAATAAAGAAATAAATGACAAAAGAAGAAAAAGAAGGACCAAAACAAGAAGAAAAGTAAAAGCAAGGGGTGGTGGTGCATTTTTGTAGCCAACCAAAATGGAGGGTTAGGATTAACCCACACCAACCAAAATGGAAGGCTATGATTAACCCACACCAACCAAAATGGAAGGCTAGGATTAACCCACACCAACCAAAATGGAGGGCTAGGATTAATCCACACCAACCAAAATCCCAAAATATTTTCTATAAATAGCCTCATTCTTCACTTGTTAAACACACCATACACCATTAGCTTAGATACTAGAATTAGGTTATTAGTAGTTCATCTTCCAAAAATTAGTTGTAATATTTTTCTTTTTGTAAACACTTTTTATTTTTATGCAATTTTAAGCTTCATTTTAATTCATGCACTTCTCTTTCATTTCTCTCCTTGCTCTTCATTTCCTTATCTTCGTAAATTCTCGGGTGGACAAAGTAGCAATACTAACCACACGGGATTGAAAGTATCGATTTGAAGAATTTGTTTTCGTAATTTTAATTTTCGTTTTAATATTAGTTACGCCCCTTTAAATCTCAATTTTATTGTGGGTTTGGTGATTTGTTAACACAAATTATGGCCACTAGTTTTCATTCATCATTTTCATATCTCAAGCCTTGTTTAATTCTGTTCGTATGTACATATTTTTCTCTTTACCCAATTTATTAGTAATATGCTAGCTCGCAATTAGTTGTTAAGTAAATAAATTATTCTCAAAATTTAAATGGTCTAGTTCGCCTAAATTAAAAATTAAGATTTGCGAAAATATTAGTCTCTGTGGGTCGATATCTTAAGTATTAAAACGATGATCGTGCGCTTGCGATATTTAAAGATTTATTTTTAGAACATCAAGTTTTTGGCGCCGCTGCCGGGGACTAATTACTTTTCGCGTCTTAATTTTTAATTTTTCGGATTAGTTTTCTTTTGCTTGCCTTACTTTTATTTCATTTTTTTTAGGAAAGTTTGGAATTTCGGGAATCTTCTCGCGGAGCTTTGAACAAATTGGAATTTTTGGAAGCGTGCTTCGGTAACCCGTATCTCACTCTTTTCGCCTTTTTATTTTTAGAAAATCACAAAAAAAAATTGAAAATTGGAAAAAAATTAGTTGTAAATACATAATTGTTGCATCATGCATTTAATCACTTAGGAGCACAGTATCTAGATTTTTATTTCTTTGTTTTTAATTTTTCGTACCTTATAATTGGGTGATTGCTGGAGGATCCAAAGGTACATTAAATTCTTCTTTCTTTTAGATTAGTACACGTAGTATAAGCATCCATAATTGTTTACCATTTTTGTATATATATCATGGTTCGTTACATTCATTTTAATAAATTTTAATAAAATTAATTAGACATTTGCCCCTAGGAATTTCGCGCTCAATTAGGAAGGTACCTAAGAAACGAAGTAATCATTAATTATTCCGACTCTTTGGTGTCTAGGCAAGTGAAAGCTTACCTGACCAATTAGGATTTGGTGTCTAGGCTGGTGTTTAGCCTCTTGGCAATGCTTGCACCTACCTGGCCAAATCAGTCTGAATAAATTCTGATTTACCGAGTCTTTGGTGGTCCTTAAAGTTAGGAGCAAGGTCTAGTTTATTTTATTAGGGAACCCTAGATATAGGATTTTTCTTTTAATTTTTCACCATTTCTTTTTGTGTGTTTGAATTTATTTTTTTTCTTTGTACACTACATGTCCGATGAGTAATAATGCGATGTCATGGAGGACCCCCTGAAACTTACACATACTGTGAAATTTGTGGTATTTATGGTCACCTTTATTTTGAATGCTCTTACAATACTTACAATGCTCAATTCGGACAAGTGAATGATTATCGAGAAAGATACGAGTCCAATCCGTACTTTAATGCATATAATCAAGATTGGACGGGTCAACCGAATTTTTCATACACAGACAACAATTTTCAGAATTTCTCATATCATGATCAACAACAATTTCATCAACAATGTGAGCAATCATCATGGCATCAATATGAATATCCTCCACCGCCAAATTTTCAGGTTCATGAAACCAATGCAAATGAGCTATCTGATCGATTATTGAGCGAGTCGTTGAAACTTCTAATGCAAACTCAAAAGGAACAAGAGGAGTCCTTGAAAAATTTGAATGAGATAAACACTCGTAACAAGATGATGGAAGCTGAAATTTCAAAATTGGCTAGCTTTTCTACTGCATGGCAACCTGACTCTACACCGCCGCCATCTATACCACCCGAAGATGAAATGGATTCGATCATTCTTACAAGTGATCAAGAGGAAAATAGTTTTTCGGTGTGTGTTGATGATGTACATATTGAAATAGAAGAGGAGCTTTCCACTGATGTTAAGATCAATGATGTTGTTATTGTTGAGGATGTTGTGAGTATGGACGAGAATTTGTGCTTAAAGGTTGACATGATGTCAAAAATTGTCCGAGAAGATTTTTCTCCAATTTTGCTTGATAATCCATTCCAAACAACTCTTACCCTTAAATTCTCGGAAGAAGGAGATAGTGATAATTACTCCTCACTCATTGATTTAAAAAGCCAAGAGGATCAATTAGTTCAAGAGAAAGTAAGGAATGGAAAAGAACCACCACCCGAGCCTCCACCTCACATGGATATTAAGGGAGTTCGGCATTTTCGAGGCTGTGAATTTTATCGTTGCTTTATCACAAACTTTTCCAAAACTACATATTTTCTTGATCAATTGATTATTGATGTAGTAGGTAAATTTGCTAATGCTTGTTTGGAAACTTTGTGCAGAATTAAAACAACTGTTGATGCTCATGATTTTATTCGTGGTGGTCTCGTGCAACAGATTTTTGGTCTTTTTGGAGTGGCACCATGCTTCGACATTCAGTGCCTCGACACTTCATGTTTATGCATTAGGGGATTTTTCCAATTTTTTTTATTTTTATTATTTTTATTTTTATTTATTTATTCTGTAATTTTTAGGATTTTTTTGTTTTTTTTTAATTTTCCTCTTTTATATAATTGTTCATCGAGAACTCATCCCCACTGAATTGATTTAGTAGGTCCATGCAAATATTTTTTGAAAAAGAAGGAGCATTGGGTGGCTCGAGGAGGACTTTGGAGAGTAGGGTTGGAGCTAAAAGAAAAGAAAGCGGAAAGCTAGTACATAGCTTGTACTATATCACACCTAACCGCTAATCTTTGAAACCTTATAATCAATGAGTTTTTGTTTGTGTTGAATATCATCATTTCAGATATACAGAGCGTATTCACACAAATCACCGAAAACTCCAACCTCCCAAGGAAAAGATCTCACAATCTAGCTATCTTGAAAATGGCATTGCAGGGAAGCTTCTCGATTGCTAGAGTTAATCCTACTTCCATTCAGGAAATCAACACCATCCGGGATGAGCAGTTTCGAGCTTGGGCACAATTTCTGAATGAGCATTCAATCATTCGCTATGCCTTAGTTACACCAGTGCCGCTCAACTATGATGCTTTGCGTGAATTATATTGCAGTGCGGTTGACACTTCTGGAAGGGACGGGGTTGCAATCACATATCAACTGTTTGGTAGGTCGATTAAGGTCACTGAACGAGATGTTAATCGAATTCTTCATTTTCCTATGGAAAATCTCGTTTCTGATCCTACACCTAACCAGATTGAGAGGTTCTTTCGTCTTATAAGGTACCAAGATGGCAATTTCAATACTGGTAATCTTTCTAGAACATATCTAACCCAGTATTGGAATTTCTTCTTCCACATTCTTAACCATGTTTTTTCCTCAGATAGAACAAATCTAGATCGAATATCTGAATTTATTCAAAAAATAGGATATGCGGTCGCTAATAATTTGAGGATTAATTTTGGAAAGTTAGTTCTTGGTCAAATAATTTTGAAGATGAAGCACTTAGGAGTAAGGGATGTCCACACTCGAAGGGTCGAATGTCTATATCCAAGATTTCTGCAACTAATATTAAATGATTTTTTGAGTGATGCAGACAGGTTACGCTTGGACCATGGTAGAGATGTGGAATGTTCTTTCATGAAGACAAATGTAATTAATTACATAAGCAATAAGAGCTATACGGATGTGCCTACAGTCCTAACTGAATATCTGAAGACTGTCTCACTTCCGTTGTTACCAAGATCAGTCAGAGCAGCACCACATATTGAGTTTGTTACATCAGCCGATCTACCTCATGCTAAACGGAGTAAACCTAGCGAACCCGAGACATTCGAGGGAAACTTGGGTCTTGTGCCATTTAATCCATTCAAGTTCAACCTTCCAGAGAGAAAATCCCTGGATCTTTTTCCATATTTACCACTCTTTACCAGTGGTCGGCAAACTGCTTCACGAGTGGATGGAAGCTCCCGAACTTTCATTGCACCATCCGACAAAGGGGCTAGAATGATTTCATTTTCAGATACGCATCTCGGTGGAAGTTTTGGAGAAGAGTTGAGAGAAACACGAGCAGAACATGAGAGTGGGCAACAGACTCAACCACATGCACCTATAACCAGAACGGGATACAATAGACTCCTTGCACGGGTCCAAACACTGGAGAACGAGTTGCCACATATCCGTGAGTCCATTGCAGAAATCAAAAATTTGTAACTTGTTCAAAATGATGCATTCCAGGCTCAATTAAGTTCCATGGCAGCCCAGTTTAGTCATGAAATTAATTCCTTGATGAAGACAGCTTCTTCTAATTTCCCAACTCCATATTCAACTATTCTGGAGGATAACCCAACTAAGGAGGAGAAGGTGGATGAGCAAGAAGCTAGAAGGCGTAATAAGGGCAAGGAAAAGGTTGTTGAAACGGATTTAAATTTATTCTGGGGAAGGAAAAGCTAAGGGGATCGAGTATTCGTGCTATGTGTAAAGAATTAAGCAAGGAAAAACTTGAAGATATGTTCAGTCTAGAGGAACAATTATCTTGCTCATTTTCAGGGGAGTTTTCATTCACTTTTGTTCATACCTCATTTTTCTTGCATTTGCATACATTGAGGACAATGCATGATTTAGGTATGGGGGAGGGTTTTTAGTGTAAATACATAAAAATTGAAAAATCCAAAAAAAAATTGAAAATTAGAAAATTAATTGCCTCGTCTCATAGTGTGTTAACATGGATAGGTACACATCTTGTGAGCTTATTTTGCATGATTATTTGACAAGTCATATCTCTGAAAGTTATTTGTTACTTGATGATTCCTTGTACGTGCTTGCGAAAATTTTAAAACTTGAGATGTGTCTTTGTCAAATTTAGTGAGTACTGAAGCATGCTTTCACCTTGTGAGATCTTGAGCCTAATTTATGATTGGTACATTTTATATCGATCAAATTTTATTGTTGTGTGTAGTTCATCATTTGGCATGTTGCTCTAGAACTTTCTTTAAACCATTTTGAGATTACATGATATCTGTATGCATAAAAATGATAAAGGCACTAGGATTAACCGTATTTATCCAAACAGTACCCTTGAATCATTTATCCCTAGTGAACCCCTTTGAGCTTTATATCCGTTATTTTTTTTTGTGTATCACCAATCTAAATTCTTGAGCCTACTTGTTTATTCTGCTCTTGATTTACTAGTAGAGCATATTGATTCATTTGGGGGTTGGTGAGTGCATAGTGTGGGGATTTCTTTGTTAAAGTGTGAAAATTGGGTGGGAAGGAAAAAAAATAAAGAAAAAAAAATAAAAAATGGTCAAGTAGAGTTGTGTTCATTGGTTTGTGCAATATGAAAATGGAAAAGTACATGGCAATATGTGCTTGGGGTTTAATGCTTGTGAGATTCTGATCACCTTTTACATGATCGAAATTTCATGTTGAGTGCTTAAATTAGAAATGAACATTGTGCTCTATTAGTTTGTCAAGTTAGCCATTTGTTAGCCTTTTTCTTGATTTCCTACCCTTCACCTTAGCCACGTTACAACCTTTAACAAAGACCTTTGGATTTGTGCATGCATGCATACAAAGTAGTGGAAATTTGGTGGACAACCAAGCATATGGTAGCACATGACTTAATTGATTGAACTTGAGCGAATACACTTCACCTAAACACTTGTGTGATGTGAGAGTTATGTGAGATTTTCTATCTATAGCATGTTACTCATTGAATACGGCATTGATATATATTTCATGATCTTTTTATCTATCTAGACTGTGTGCTTACTTGGATAGTCTTGTGCATATGATGTGTAAGTGAACAGACTTTCAGTATTGTGCAATTGAGGCTTATTTGTGTGGAGTACGATGATATGTTGCATACTTGAGACTTGGCAGAAAATAAAATAAGATTTTATGGGTATATCTTCTGTAAACCCTTAGGAGATAGCACTCCTCCTGTAGAGATCGTCTATGGGTTTAACGGGTTGGTAAACCTAAAATTACCCGTGATTCCTACGGCAGTGAGTATAGGTTTTTATTCTGCATTTTTTTCTTTTTGTTTTACTCGAGGACGAGCAAAAGATAGGTATGGGGGCATTTGATTAGTGCATAATTTTGCATATTTTTATTGCCTATTTATTGTTTGAATTCGTATTTTAATAAATTATTTTGTTGCATTTCAGGAAAATTCGAGAAAACTGAAGAAATGACAAAATAAAGAAATAAATGACAAAAGAAGAAAAAGAAGGACCAAAACAAGAAGAAAAGGAAAAGCAAGGGGTGGTGGTGCATTTTTGTAGCCACCCAAAATGGAGAGCTAGGATTAACCCACACCAACCAAAATGGAAGGCTAGTATTAACCCACACCAACCAAAATGGAAGGCTAGGATTAACCCACACCAACCAAAATGGAGGGCTAGGATTAATCCACACCAACCAAAATCCCAAAAAAAATTCTATAAATAGCCTTATTCTTCACTTGTTAAACACACCATACACCATTAGCTTAGATACTAGAATTAGGTTATTAGTAGTTCATCTTCCAAAAATTTAGTTGTAATATTTTTCTTTTTGTAAACACTTTTTATTTTTATGCAATTTTAAGCTTCATTTTAATTCTTGCACTTCTCTTTCATTTCTCTCCTTGCTCTTCATTTCCTTATCTTCGTAAATTCTCGGGTGGACAAAGTAGCAATGCTAACCACACGGGATTGAAAGTATCGATTTGAAGAATTTGTTTTCATAATTTTAACTTTCGTTTTAATATTAGTTACGCCCCTTTAAATCTCAATTTTATTGTGGGTTTGGTGATTTGTTAACAAAAATTATGGCCACTAGTTTTCATTCATCATTTTCATATCTCAAGCCTTGTTTAATTCTGTTCGTATGTACATATTTTTCTCTTTACCCAATTTATTAGTAATATGCTAGCTCGCAATTAGTTGTTAAGTAAATAAATTATTCTCAAAATTTAAATGGTCTAGTTCGCCTAAATTAAAAATTAAGATTTGCGAAAATATTAGTCTCTGTGGATCGATATCTTAAGTATTAAAACGATGATCGTGCGCTTGCGATATTTAAAGATTTATTTTTAGCACATCATTTATTTAATATTACAATAATGTTTTTATATAATCATTATTTTTGATAATTTTTAAATTTTAGTTTAATATAATTTAATATACTCATGTTTATGGATTGTATTAATGTTTTCTTATTATAAATAACGTACACAGATTTTTAATATATTTTATTAATAACTGAAAAATACGGTGTGATATTTTCAGGTATATATTGATGATTGTAAGATTAGTTTTAAATCACAAAAATAATGTGTTTAAGTAAAAACGAAATATTAATGATTGAAAGATATGATACGATTGATGTTTTTAGGTGTTTACAAAAGATAATATCTTCAACTAAAAGTAAATGTGAAAAGATAATCGACTAAGTATCATTAATTATATTATGTTATTATTTATTTTAATAATTAGGATAACCGTACCGAAAATATCACGAGTCATTCTATATAATGAAATAAAATAATAAAATTATAATTACTAATAACTAATTGATTACCTTTTCAGCTAAAACCTAATATTTTTTCTATATTTTCTAACTAATATATCTTACTATTACCTTTTAGCTACCATATGTTTGGATAGAAGAAATTTTAGTTAAAAAAGTTAGAAAAGTTAATAGCTGAAAAAGGTAATACTTGGTTAGTTATTATTTAGGAGAATTGTTGGGAAGAGCTGCGTGCAATATTTTGAGAAATGTTGAATATATAATATGATCCTGGTAAGCACGCTTCCCTAACACCTTAAGGTTTTAGATAAGTTGGTTACTTAACATGAAAGATTATGTTTTATTTTTTATAATTAATAAAATAATTAAGAGTAGTAAAGTAAAATAATTAAATAAGCTAAGTACCGTATATCGTACCAAAACTTTTAATGTTTCATTTTTAATATAGTACTAGCCTATAAGCCGTGCGATGCACGGTTGCTTGTAAACTTGATAGGTCCCGAAGGAGTGTAAAATAAGCTAGAAGGAGGGGTTGAACAGCTTATGACCCTTTTTAAAATTAGAGCTTGGCGTTTTTAAATTTCTTTCTCCTTTTAAAACTAATTACTTATGAACAAGTAATATAAAATGCGGAATATAAAAGCGAGAAAGTAAAAGAGATTGACACGACCGATATATCCTGGTTCGCAATGCCCGCAATCCCCTAACGGATCCGAGCACCCCTACTCCAGTCCCCGAGCTCCTCCCAAACTCGAGATTTCTTCCACTATAAAGAATTACACTCCTTATAGTAGGCGGAGAAGCCTTTACCAGCACTATGTATTTATCTTAGAGCCTAACTACCCGTTACCTCTTCAAAATACTATAGCTCCTTACAAGATTATCTTGGACCGTAACTCTCCGTTACCTCCTCAAATGTTATGTAAGTAAAACACTTACGAGTTTATCTTGGAACGTAACTCCCCGTTACTTCCTCACAACAACGTAAGACCTTACGAGTTTATCTTGAAGCGTAGCTTCTCCACTATCTTCTCAGAACCACGTAATAAAACCACTTACAAGTTTATCTTGAAAAGCAACTCCAAGTTACTTTCTCAAAACTATGCAAGCAAAACCCTTGCGTAGACTTCGTATCTACACCCTTTAACGGTCTTGGGTCTTAGATCTTGGATCTTTTCTCATCTTCACGGTGCAAAGATACCCAACTCCCCGTCGACGTATCTAAGACTTGGGTCTTAGAGCGAGAATCACCTCATTTCACTTCACCTCACGTCAAAGGATATAATACAAGCACTATGACTTGAAAATCCTTTATAAAATTGACGATTAAAAATGAACTAGTATACAAACTAGATCAAGGGAGGATATATAAATATTAACGAGTTAGACTACGTTAATACAAATCTAAATCAAGCATATTAATTTATATAAATATTCGGTGTGGCCGAATATAAATAAAATTAAATATACAATTTACTTGTGTAAAAACAACACAAATAAATACGAGAAAGAGCGAGTTAAAAATATTCTGTATAATATTAAACAAGCTACTAACTCAAGATATACAAATGTTTAAACACTTGTATTGAAATATTATAAGACCTAGATCAACAATGAAATGGTCGAAAATAATATTTCTTGGCCAAAGGGCCTTGATTTATCGAAGTTAGAGCTAGTTGCTTATATTCGGAAGAATATAGAACAAGCTACTTAAGATCGACAAATACTAGTGTTATCACAACAACACTTGTATATAGCTTCGTATGTAGCCGGATATATATATATATATATATATATATATATATATATATATATATATATATATATATATATATATATATATATATATATATAGCTCGACAAAGTGAGGTACGCTATTACGCGTTAATGCTAGTGTGAAAAATATAAAATACGTGAATGTAAAACACACACGAACAATCAATTAAGCACACCACACACAAGCATACAAATACAACTCACACGTTCGTAAAAGTAACTCGTTATAAATAACGAGGGTCGCTATTATGCGTTAAACTAGTGCGAGAAAATATATAAACACGTAATAGAATAATTCGGCCGAATATAATTAAGCAAATGGCCGAATTATTTGAACTATATTTCGGTTAATAAATGAGTTCAAGATGCCTTGGTTTAGTCCTTAAATATTTGAGCTCAAGTTAAAGTTCAAGGGACTAGTATAAACCAAGTTAAGAAGCTTTCTTTTTTATTTAAAGAATAACAAGTTTAAATCACTTGTTTATGCACTTTTAAGCACAAATCAAAAGATGGTTCTTAGCATTATAACCAAGTATAAATCAAGTGGTTATCAAGGACTTGAAGAAGAGCAAGTAAGCACTTCAAGAAGCTCTTCAAAAATTCTGCACAACTTGTCAATATACACTACACGAAAGTAGTCAAGAACAAGTGTATATTTAGATGACAAAGTGCAAGAAAACTCAATCCAAATGAGCACCAAATAAAAGGTACTCAAGGAGGTTACCTTGGAGGCTCAAAGCCACAAATAAGAGCACTTATAAACCGCTCAAAATCGTGCAATAAAATTGCCTAAAGAGGCTTGGCCAAGAGAAATAAGATGAGCAAGGAAAAGGTTTAAAAACACTATCAAAAGTGATAAATAGGCTGCAAGAATTTGTTCAATAGGCTGCCTTGAAGGTGATGGCCGAATGGTGTGTAGAAGTGCAAGAAAGAGGACCAAAAACACCACTAAACAAGGCCTAAAAGGGCACCACTTGAATGAAATTCAAGAAGAATAAAATGGTAACTCTGTAACGCCCCCAAATCCGGGGTCAGGGATTTGGTCGTCACGCGGAAAACCTTAATAACAAATCACCTGTTTAACCACATTAAACCATCTGTAGTCATTAATAAAATTAAGTTACAACAATGAGACCCCAACCCCCAAGCATCTTTTAGGTTATAGGGCTAGAAACAAGAATCAACTCCTTACTACTAGTATAACTTCGTTGAGAAGTACACCAGTAACTAATACTATTTTGCGCAAAGTAACATATATATTACACATCAATATACTTACATATAACTTACTTCAGATATAAACTTTCTAGATCATATCGTCTTCATAAGGGCACGCTGCCCGCTGCAACTAAGCCATGCAGATAACCTCGTCCGGCTACCTTCCACTGAAAAGTTAATATTGGAAAACAAGCAAGTATGAGCGAAAGAATTGCTCAGCAAGTTATTACTGATTACTCAATATGAAATCACTTACTTATTGATAATATAATGTCAATTCTTTTCTATAACAAGATAATAATCAATACGTCATCTTAGTATAATATCTCAGGGTAATATAACATTTAAAATCAAGCTCTCAATATAATCTTTCCATTTCCTTTTATACAGCAATTATGTATAAAAGTAATATAAAATCAGTTTCTCTTCTTACTGTAAAACAATTCCATCATTTCATACCATTTTCATTTTTCAGTACACAACTCCGTAACCATTATCAATTCTTTCTTTTAAGTTTTGGGGATTTTCACTGTTGCCGAATACGTGAGGCACGATGATCAGTCGTCCTCCGTACCCGTCCCTTTTTACTACCGGTAGAAGGAGGAAGGTCTACCACTACATCCCCCTGGAGGAAGGTCTACCACTACATCCTCCTTCGGCAACTCTTGGGCCGAATTAAAATATTGATTGCTGGACTGTGCAGCACACAGCCTCTTACACTTTTTATTGATTGATTGCTGGACTGTGCAGCACACAGCCTCTTACGCTTACTGTTGCAATTCCCCTTTGTCAATCATTATTTCATTTGTACAAATACCATTCCACATTTTTCCATTTCAATTTCCATTTCCATTCCCACTTTCATTCACATATGTTATTGCCATTTCACATTTCCATATTCGTATTATAACCATTTGAAAACATTTATACAGGTATATCAATTCAAGACATACATTCATTTTACTATAAAATTCCTTAAACCACCTTTTAACAATATATAATCACCCTTAGAACACTTAGAATATTTAAAGAATAACTATTCAATAATCCCTTTTAAATGAATATTATAATTAATATTCATTGAGTTAAATAACCAATAAAATAACATTTATCAATATCATTCCAGACATTTTTAACCACAAATGTCTCATTTATATCCATCGAAACATCTTTATTATTATTCCGGAACAAAACGATTTTAAGAAAACATTTTAAAAATAATATTCATCTAATTAAATAAATTTAATTAGACGAATAAGGTTTATTTAATTAGTAGATGCTTCAAGAGGTATCTATTAATTAAATAAACACTAGTTTATTGGTGATGTTGCCATTAGGTTAATTATTGCGAAATTCTTTCTAAAAACTTTGTCCGGGTTTTCGAAAATATACTTCTCAAGACAACCCCTTCCACTTTTCCATTCATATATACATACATTTAAATTACCCCAACTAAAATACTTAACATGTAAATCCCTTTTTAAGAAAATCAGTAAACCTCAACCCTTGTCCCCTTATATAACAAAATATTTATTAATAACATCTGAAAGAGTTTAGAACTCAAATATCCTCAATTTACACATAACGGTAATATTACAAAATAACTTTAGATAACAACTGATAACATAATATCATACAAATAACCATAGTATATCACTCTCTCCATAACACATATACTTCCAGTCAAACCATTTTACTTAAAATTAAACAATTTATCAATATAAAGATAGAAGAAATCTTGCAAATATGGACTGAAGTCTTATTCCACACATTTCATATATTTTAAAATAAATATACTCTGAACGATAGAGTATGTATAAATAAACTTGCCTCTGGTCCTTAGCACTAAACGGAACACCGCGAATAAATCCTTGGCGTTTCGCCCAAGCAGTTCCATGAACTTTACACGATGCCTCGATCTTTCCCTTTTTGATACACGTTGCTCCACTTGATCATGCCCTAATGGTACTGTAATTGTTACGAGTACGTGTCAGTCCTACCTCGTATCTCGGGTAGACACCACTCGGAATTACTACTAAGTCACATAAAGTCGTACTATAGTTGTTATCCCTATAGCTGACTACTCAAATACCAATTAATGCACATAACACATTTAGTCAACTTCACTTAACATATACAATTATAATACTAGTGTCATTTTATGACAAAACTAAGTTTATAAATAATCCTCAAAATAATTCACTTAGCACATATACACATAAACGGTTAACACCAAAATCATACATTTAAACCATTGAAATTAAATAAGTTAAATAAATTAAAATGCAGGGGATTTTTAGAAAATTTCGGCATGTAGTATTCGTTTATCGGACTATGGGCTCAGCCCCTCCATGCCAACAAAACAATTTATAACCCTGCTTTTGATAAAATAAAAGCTGCCTCAACTTGCAGCAACATAAAAGTAAACAAATAATGAAAAGTACCCGCCCAGACATGCGGCACCTAGCACATAATAATTAACACTACTACTTACGCTACACCAATGATCGTATTTCTCACGCATTTTAATGATACACGTGACAACCAATCATTGATGTTCGTAAGCCCTAGGGAACAACCCCTAGCACTAACTATTACTTACGCTATATCAATGATCACATCACTCAAGTATATTAATTATACTCGTGATAGCTAATCATGGATATTCGTAAGCCCTAGGGATTAGTCGAAAAGAATTACACAAGTCCTTTAAATATTGACATTTAAAAACTTGTGATCTTCTCATAACCCCTAGCACAATTCTAATTATTATAAAATTCTAACATTTAACATGTACCACGTATTCTCATACTTACCATTTAGCACATTAACATTTCCGACACCATATGCAACTAGCAACTATCAAGGTAAATTAGTAACCACCTACTAATCAATACCAAGTACTCGACAATTACGAATTTCGACAATTACTCAAACTCGACTTATAATATTTAGCACATAAACATTCATCACTTAGTAAATATACACTCCGAATTAAATACGGAAATTCCAATAATAATCATAATTTACCACATTAATCTAATTACGACAATTACCATATTAACTCACAATTCACAACTAATTAAACTACCACACTTAACTAATTATATCACAACAATTAATAATATTAATTGAATTTACAACAATTAAGCAATACTCACAATTTACAACTAAATTTAACACGAAAATTAAATAATTAAAAATACGAAATTATACCATTTCGATTTCGACTTGCCCGAAATCAAACCACCGGAAAATCCATCTCCACCATTTTTCTCCCTTCCTCTCTCTCTCTCTCTCTCTCTCTCTCTCTCTCTTTTCTCTCCTCTCCACCTGCCTTCCTCGCGCCTGTTACCAGAGGACGCCGCCACCGAGCTCGCCGGCCGGACTCCGCCATCCACCGCCACCGTGACCCGCGGGGAAACCTCCAGCCACGCGCGACCTGCCTCCCTCCGCTGCACACACCACTCCGATTCTCGCACATACCAGCACACACACGAATTATAAACACACACACACACTTACACACGCCTATACATACATATATATGCTTCAATTCAAAACCCCCAATTCAATTTCTCTCAAACCCTAATTTCTATTCTCCCCCAATCTCACTTTCTCTCTCCCCGACAATGTATAACGGCTGTGTGTGTTTTGTGTTTATATTGGGCTTGGCCCAATTCTATTATATCACTACTAATCATTCCGGGCCCAATTAAAATACTACTCATTCTTGTAAAAACTAATACACATCTTTTATAAATCGAAATTAAATAGAAAATTGGGAAAATTAAACTTTTCATTTTTAAAATGAAGAGTATAAAATTATGAACACCCACATATTTTTAAAATATTTTTCGGATCAAAAATGAATTAAATATGAATTTTCAAAGTTTTGATCCTTTAAATACAATAAAACTCTTAAAATCATTTTAAAATACCGAAACATCCAAATTAATTCACCCAACCATTTTAAAAACTAAATAATATTATAAAGATAATATTACCAAAGATTTCATGATTTTTAATTCATCCGATAATTTTATAAAATTAACAGAGGATCAAAATGCATGATTTAAATATATTTAAATCCTCAAAAATATAAATAAAATACACCAACCTTCACAACCCACACAAATCATCATATAAACACATAAACACAACTTCACATATATTCCACCTTCCAACAATAATCACATAATATAGTTCATAATTACACTAAACCAGACAATAATTAAATAATTCGCTTTTGAAATTCCTTGAGTTGGATAATGAACAATAAAATAAAATAAAAATTTCCTCCTCATTTTAGGAAAAACATTAATATTCTTAAAATAATAATAAAATCATTTTCTGAAAATTCGGGTTATTACAGTCTACCCCCCTTAAAAGGATTCCGTCCACGGAATCAGCTAAGGCCACTACTGGGATTCCTTAACTCCTTCATCGTCAACTCTTATTTTACAATACCGGAGATAGTGTCCCTTCGTAAACAACTCCTCCGAAACCTTAATTCAATCTTAGAATCCATACTTGACACAATTATCACTAGAGTCTCACAACCCCATCACTATTCCTTTCACACATATATATCTTGACCATCTTTCATTATCATACTATCCTTGAGAGAGAGCGAACTAATTCTATCGATACGCCACTGATATTATATTCGTTTTGGGATTCGCTCCTGCTCTTGGCAATTCCGTTCGAATCTAACTTCTATCAGCGAATTTCGACTTGACCGACCTGATTGGCATCCCCTTGAAATTCATTAGAGATAACAAGAATCATGAAGCTTTGAAAAAGATAGTTGTCATATCAAGACAAATGTCACCCACTGGTGACCATAGGATTATGGGTTTTGAAACAAACCTTCTTGGAAATAAGAGAATTTACTGAGAGATCAATATGATCATAAGAACTCACGTTGCGTGTCTCAGTTAAGACATTACTAAAGGTAATTAGCCTTCTTGTATTTCACAACTCACAAGTGATGGCGTCCCATCAGACTTCTATCACACAGACAGATAGTCCTTGTGGCCCCTTTATGTATAGGGTTGTTCGTCTCAGTGGAAGTTGAGAATTATGAAAGGAATTCAAAGTCAAGTCAATAATAATCATCTTCTGACAATTAATTATCAAAGGGACACCTTGGATTAAAATCGAAAAATTTCCAAGGCGCGATTTCCAAAGAAAAGGATAACCAGAAAGATACTAGTATTCAACAAGCAAGTGGTGCTATATCACCATTGAATTATCCACTATTGAAGAAAAGTGGAAGTTTAACATAATATCATTCGATAGGGCTTCGAAAACCTGAAGGTAGGGATAATGACAGCTTCTGGCACAATTGAAATTTAATATGGCTTAACACAAGTATTAAAGAATAACTTCGAAGAGGAAATATATCCTTTATCAAAATTCTCCCTTAGAGATATGTCAAATAATTCATAGATTGGGGAGGTAATCAAAAAGATTCAACAATGGGGATATTGCCAAGGTCTCCACAGATGCCTTTTATGTCGGCTCCTCTGACGGATAATCGTTCGATCCCAGTGCTGTTCTTTTCCATGCACACCCTAAGGTGCTTGATAACTTACGTCATCGTCGACTCGTAATAGTCACTAACGATTCAATCATCGACACTAATAATCGCAGGGAGTTCTATTTCAACATAGCATTAAAATCTTAACTTAATCATTGGCACTACACCCGGTAGTCCAACATGAACTCTACATGAGCTCTGACGTTCTCACATAACTGTACACACTCCTACTCACTCCCGTTTCTAGTTTACTATAACCTCAGCTCTGATACCAAACTGTAACGCCCCCAAATCCGGGGTCAGGGATTTGGTCGTCACGCGGAAAACCTTAATAACAAATCACCTGTTTAACCACATTAAACCATCTGTAGTCATTAATAAAATTAAGTTACAACAATGAGACCCCAACCCCCAAGCATCTTTTAGGTTATAGGGCTAGAAACAAGAATCAACTCCTTACTACTAGTATAACTTCGTTGAGAAGTACACCAGTAACTAATACTATTTTGCGCAAAGTAACATATATATTACACATCAATATACTTACATATAACTTACTTCAGATATAAACTTTCTAGATCATATCGTCTTCATAAGGGCACGCTGCCCGCTGCAACTAAGCCATGCAGATAACCTCGTCCGGCTACCTTCCACTGAAAAGTTAATATTGGAAAACAAGCAAGTATGAGCGAAAGAATTGCTCAGCAAGTTATTACTGATTACTCAATATGAAATCACTTACTTATTGATAATATAATGTCAATTCTTTTCTATAACAAGATAATAATCAATACGTCATCTTAGTATAATATCTCAGGGTAATATAACATTTAAAATCAAGCTCTCAATATAATCTTTCCATTTCCTTTTATACAGCAATTATGTATAAAAGTAATATAAAATCAGTTTCTCTTCTTACTGTAAAACAATTCCATCATTTCATACCATTTTCATTTTTCAGTACACAACTCCGTAACCATTATCAATTCTTTCTTTTAAGTTTTGGGGATTTTCACTGTTGCCGAATACGTGAGGCACGATGATCAGTCGTCCTCCGTACCCGTCCCTTTTTACTACCGGTAGAAGGAGGAAGGTCTACCACTACATCCCCCTGGAGGAAGGTCTACCACTACATCCTCCTTCGGCAACTCTTGGGCCGAATTAAAATATTGATTGCTGGACTGTGCAGCACACAGCCTCTTACACTTTTTATTGATTGATTGCTGGACTGTGCAGCACACAGCCTCTTACGCTTACTGTTGCAATTCCCCTTTGTCAATCATTATTTCATTTGTACAAATACCATTCCACATTTTTCCATTTCAATTTCCATTTCCATTCCCACTTTCATTCACATATGTTATTGCCATTTCACATTTCCATATTCGTATTATAACCATTTGAAAACATTTATACAGGTATATCAATTCAAGACATACATTCATTTTACTATAAAATTCCTTAAACCACCTTTTAACAATATATAATCACCCTTAGAACACTTAGAATATTTAAAGAATAACTATTCAATAATCCCTTTTAAATGAATATTATAATTAATATTCATTGAGTTAAATAACCAATAAAATAACATTTATCAATATCATTCCAGACATTTTTAACCACAAATGTCTCATTTATATCCATCGAAACATCTTTATTATTATTCCGGAACAAAACGATTTTAAGAAAACATTTTAAAAATAATATTCATCTAATTAAATAAATTTAATTAGACGAATAAGGTTTATTTAATTAGTAGATGCTTCAAGAGGTATCTATTAATTAAATAAACACTAGTTTATTGGTGATGTTGCCATTAGGTTAATTATTGCGAAATTCTTTCTAAAAACTTTGTCCGGGTTTTCGAAAATATACTTCTCAAGACAACCCCTTCCACTTTTCCATTCATATATACATACATTTAAATTACCCCAACTAAAATACTTAACATGTAAATCCCTTTTTAAGAAAATCAGTAAACCTCAACCCTTGTCCCCTTATATAACAAAATATTTATTAATAACATCTGAAAGAGTTTAGAACTCAAATATCCTCAATTTACACATAACGGTAATATTACAAAATAACTTTAGATAACAACTGATAACATAATATCATACAAATAACCATAGTATATCACTCTCTCCATAACACATATACTTCCAGTCAAACCATTTTACTTAAAATTAAACAATTTATCAATATAAAGATAGAAGAAATCTTGCAAATATGGACTGAAGTCTTATTCCACACATTTCATATATTTTAAAATAAATATACTCTGAACGATAGAGTATGTATAAATAAACTTGCCTCTGGTCCTTAGCACTAAACGGAACACCGCGAATAAATCCTTGGCGTTTCGCCCAAGCAGTTCCATGAACTTTACACGATGCCTCGATCTTTCCCTTTTTGATACACGTTGCTCCACTTGATCATGCCCTAATGGTACTGTAATTGTTACGAGTACGTGTCAGTCCTACCTCGTATCTCGGGTAGACACCACTCGGAATTACTACTAAGTCACATAAAGTCGTACTATAGTTGTTATCCCTATAGCTGACTACTCAAATACCAATTAATGCACATAACACATTTAGTCAACTTCACTTAACATATACAATTATAATACTAGTGTCATTTTATGACAAAACTAAGTTTATAAATAATCCTCAAAATAATTCACTTAGCACATATACACATAAACGGTTAACACCAAAATCATACATTTAAACCATTGAAATTAAATAAGTTAAATAAATTAAAATGCAGGGGATTTTTAGAAAATTTCGGCATGTAGTATTCGTTTATCGGACTATGGGCTCAGCCCCTCCATGCCAACAAAACAATTTATAACCCTGCTTTTGATAAAATAAAAGCTGCCTCAACTTGCAGCAACATAAAAGTAAACAAATAATGAAAAGTACCCGCCCAGACATGCGGCACCTAGCACATAATAATTAACACTACTACTTACGCTACACCAATGATCGTATTTCTCACGCATTTTAATGATACACGTGACAACCAATCATTGATGTTCGTAAGCCCTAGGGAACAACCCCTAGCACTAACTATTACTTACGCTATATCAATGATCACATCACTCAAGTATATTAATTATACTCGTGATAGCTAATCATGGATATTCGTAAGCCCTAGGGATTAGTCGAAAAGAATTACACAAGTCCTTTAAATATTGACATTTAAAAACTTGTGATCTTCTCATAACCCCTAGCACAATTCTAATTATTATAAAATTCTAACATTTAACATGTACCACGTATTCTCATACTTACCATTTAGCACATTAACATTTCCGACACCATATGCAACTAGCAACTATCAAGGTAAATTAGTAACCACCTACTAATCAATACCAAGTACTCGACAATTACGAATTTCGACAATTACTCAAACTCGACTTATAATATTTAGCACATAAACATTCATCACTTAGTAAATATACACTCCGAATTAAATACGGAAATTCCAATAATAATCATAATTTACCACATTAATCTAATTACGACAATTACCATATTAACTCACAATTCACAACTAATTAAACTACCACACTTAACTAATTATATCACAACAATTAATAATATTAATTGAATTTACAACAATTAAGCAATACTCACAATTTACAACTAAATTTAACACGAAAATTAAATAATTAAAAATACGAAATTATACCATTTCGATTTCGACTTGCCCGAAATCAAACCACCGGAAAATCCATCTCCACCATTTTTCTCCCTTCCTCTCTCTCTCTCTCTCTCTCTCTCTCTCTCTTTTCTCTCCTCTCCACCTGCCTTCCTCGCGCCTGTTACCAGAGGACGCCGCCACCGAGCTCGCCGGTCGGACTCCGCCATCCACCGCCACCGTGACCCGCGGGGAAACCTCCAGCCACGCGCGACCTGCCTCCCTCCGCTGCACACACCACTCCGATTCTCGCACATACCAGCACACACACGAATTATAAACACACACACACACTTACACACGCCTATACATACATATATATGCTTCAATTCAAAACCCCCAATTCAATTTCTCTCAAACCCTAATTTCTATTCTCCCCCAATCTCACTTTCTCTCTCCCCGACAATGTATAACGGCTGTGTGTGTTTTGTGTTTATATTGGGCTTGGCCCAATTCTATTATATCACTACTAATCATTCCGGGCCCAATTAAAATACTACTCATTCTTGTAAAAACTAATACACATCTTTTATAAATCGAAATTAAATAGAAAATTGGGAAAATTAAACTTTTCATTTTTAAAATGAAGAGTATAAAATTATGAACACCCACATATTTTTAAAATATTTTTCGGATCAAAAATGAATTAAATATGAATTTTCAAAGTTTTGATCCTTTAAATACAATAAAACTCTTAAAATCATTTTAAAATACCGAAACATCCAAATTAATTCACCCAACCATTTTAAAAACTAAATAATATTATAAAGATAATATTACCAAAGATTTCATGATTTTTAATTCATCCGATAATTTTATAAAATTAACAGAGGATCAAAATGCATGATTTAAATATATTTAAATCCTCAAAAATATAAATAAAATACACCAACCTTCACAACCCACACAAATCATCATATAAACACATAAACACAACTTCACATATATTCCACCTTCCAACAATAATCACATAATATAGTTCATAATTACACTAAACCAGACAATAATTAAATAATTCGCTTTTGAAATTCCTTGAGTTGGATAATGAACAATAAAATAAAATAAAAATTTCCTCCTCATTTTAGGAAAAACATTAATATTCTTAAAATAATAATAAAATCATTTTCTGAAAATTCGGGTTATTACAAACTCAAACCACACTTAAGAACACTTTGGGGAGTGTTAAATTCGAGCTCAAGAACTACACCAAGAGTGGTGGCCGGATGGTGTTTATATGAGCAAGAAATGGACTAACAACAAAACTTTTAAAGATTGTTGAAAAATGGAGCAACAAAGCTTTGTTATCCAAATCTTTTGGAGGATTTTGGTACTCTTGAAAGGCTGAGTTTTTAGAGAGAAACTACCAGTCTAGGACACAAAATTCTCAAGAGAAAATGGGTGGGGGGATGGGCTATTTATAGCCAAAATGGTGAAAAAGTGAGCAAGTAAGGACATGACACTTGGCACCAACATATAAACAATTAGCAAAGGCCCTTTCCCAGAAATTCTCTCTTACTTGGTCCCCACTCCTTATATATTTATCAGATATATAAGTATAGTTATTGTATATTAGTTTCGTTTTAGACGAATAAACCGAAACTACGCGAAATAACACATAACACCCACTTTAATGAGATAAATCGAAAAATATCTCAAAAATTATGAAACTTTGGGAATCCTCTTGAAATATTCCCAAAAAAATATGGTCAAAATTTCACCTTAAAAGGAATTGTCCTTCTATGACTTTTAAACGATCGAAAAATCAATTACGAATCGATTTTTAGAGGTCCGGCTAAAAGTCATTCAAAAATCACGAAACTTTGTCAAAAAATTCTTTTTGACCATTTTAGTGACATCCTCAAAATTTCAAGTCAAAATAATATGAGGAAGTATTTTATTCAAAAATATTTCGATAAACTGCACTTACGCGACAAAATAAAATATGTTAGCCGTTCGTCGTCACTTGTCGACGTTTTGGCTATATTTTTGCTCAAAATATATTCAAATATAATATTTCTCAAATAATAATGACCATAAAGTCCGCAGAATATTTATTTTGATTATTTTATGATTTTATCCATTTAAGTGAAAAACAGTTAAGGATTCGGGATAAAATCTGTTTTTATTCTTTCTGCAAGTCAATAAATAAGGCAATCTTGAAAATATCACTTTGAAGAATATATCAAATATATTCGAGGGTCATACCTTTGAAAGGAACACCTTCTAGAATAAATCTAGCTTTTACAGCTCGTAAAATCAATGTTCGGAATATTTCGATATTTTTGCCTTTATGACTTTGCTTGAAAAATGTACCACAAATAATCTAAACTAGAAAACATCATTTTACTAACATTTCTTATCTAAATTAATTATTAGTACGAGAAAGCGTCACTTCGAATTTTAATAACCCTAACTTTAGCAATGCTACAGTGATCCCATAAATAGTAAATTTTAAGGATTTAGAGAAATGGTATGCAGGTACTCTATAATGGAAACAGAAAATGAATAAACAGAAACCATATTAGTATTGTATAATGAAATTAAGTGACTCGAAATGACGATAGATTTCAGAAATTCCTGAATATGGATTTTGAGGATTTTGATTTCGAATAAGCTTCTATTGGATATTAAGGAAAATGGAAATATTAAAGGAATTATATATTGAGGAATTAGAAGATTTAGGTTAAACCAAGGGATTATTAAGTTAAGGAAATACCACAGGAATTTGGATTTTTAAATGAATTCAGAACCACTGAGGTAATGAGGTATACTCGAAACGAATCACAATTAGACGAGTATGGAAACCAAACAACCAAGATTAGTAATATAACAAGGATACATACCACATTATTAATTACCAAGAGTATTAGTATAATACTTAGAAAAACAAGGAAAAAAAGGATTATGAGATCATGGTAATGACTTCACCTTCCATTAATTTGTTTTAAGGAGCAAATTAGTACTTTTGCAAGGTGTTAACCACAAATATCTTTCCAAGCTTCCACCATACTCTAGATTAACAAGAGATTAGTAAGATAAGATCAAGCAAAAACACAAAAATCTCTCTCCCCCATCCATTTCACCCCATTCGGCAAAACAAAGAAAAAGGAAGAAAATAAAAATAAAAACCCTAGCAAAAATCAACTACAAATCTAAGGAAAAATCATGGAGCTTCTTGGAGGTTAGGAAGGATCATCTACAAAGTTTCATAGCCATTTAACATCATTTGATAAGGTAATAAAATCATGGAAGTTGCTTGATGAATAGTGATGAATAGTAATTTTAAGAACTAACATTGATTTAAAGGTTTCTTTAGTGAATCCAAGTTAGTATAAGGGTGATTAAGTATATCCCAAGGCTTGTTGAGTGTTGTTAAAGCTTCAAGAAGGTATAATCTCAAAGCCCTCTAGTATTTCTTTGCATGAATGATAGATTATAAAAGGTTTAGTGATTTAAAGTTATGTTTCATGATGTTATATGTGTTTGTAAGTGATTAAAGTTGATTATGGAAGGAGTATGTGCTTGTAACCATGGTTGGTAAGATGACCACATGGTGTAGGTGATGGTGTATAAGGTGGATGATTGATTTGGAGGAGTTTGATTTTAGAAAGTATGAAAATATAGCCGTTATAATGTCCGATTTTCGTTTAACCAAGTAGATGCCCTGTTTTTGGACACTATACCCGTACGTTACCTTACTGTCCAGACTCCCAAGTGACCATGATGAGATAGATCTTGGTTCATAGATCGTTTTGATATAAGGTGCGTTAAAATCTGATGAACGGTTTAGGAGAAAAGTCAGTTTTAGTGAAAGACGTTCGAAAACCGAGAAAAAGTAATTGTGTTAACTTTGAGGCTATAACTACCATACTCAGACATTTTTAAAAATTATAAAGTTTTGGGATATGGTAGTAGGGTAGTCAAAGAGGCATTACCAGTTGGCCTTGTGGTAAAATTCGAAATCCATATTTTCTGAGAATTTTTACAGTTAAGTGTGGTCGTTAGGAGAAATGGTGAAAACCCCTGAAACTTCGATTGAGTTTATAAATGGTTAAGTTCTTGAACCTTTGGGGTAATAGTGATACGTTAAACATATATTAAAGTGTCAAGGGTAATGTTATACAAGAGTGTAGTGAGTAAGAGATGTGGTATTCTAACGACGGTCCTTTTGTGTTTATAGAAACTCCGGAAGAGCCACGAGCCATACCGTCAGGATACCGAAACCGAGGCAAGATCTTTTCTATCCCTACTTGGAAATTATTTATCTTCAAAGAAACTTAATTTCATGGAATATATATGTGATGCTACTGTTACTATATTGTTAAGAATTTGTTTTCCTTGATTTTTGATATTAAAAGGAGAGGTATATGAGTATGATATGAATATGGTTATGGATATGAGTATGAGATGGATATGGATATGCATAGAGATGATTATGCACGAAGTGAACATGCCTTATGATTTAGAGAATATGAGAGAATGGTATCAGTTGTTATCTAGAGTTATATAAAGGAATGGTATCAGTTGTTATCTAGAGTTATATATAAAGGAATGGTATCAGTTATTATCTAGGGTTATATGATTTGTAATATTATTTTAAAAATATTCTTTCTAAATGTTGTGATAGATATTATTGAGTATTATTTAATACTTATAAAATAAATTGAATACTTTATGTATATAAAAGCATATTTGATTTCATTAACTACAGAGAAGAGGTCTGAGTCAAAGTCAAAGCATTATGATATATATACATATTTTAAAGGTGATGATACATGGAAATGAAAAAGATAAATGTGAATGGAAATGTGAATGGAATATTGATTTTCAAAGAAGGGGATTGCAACCAAAAAGCGTAAGAGGCTGTGTGCGGCACAGTCCAGCATTCAATATTTTATTACGGCACGAAGATGCCAAGGGAGGATGTAGCAGGTAGCCTTCCTCCAGTGTTGATAACCAGGTATAGGGTCATCCCTTCTACTAGTAGTAAACAGAGAGCGGATACGGTCAGGCGACTGATCATCGTCCTACGTATCTGGCGCCAGCAAATATCCCCAAAACTTAAAAAGAAAGATTTGGAAAATGGTTTTCAGATTTTTATACTGAAAACAGAAAAATGATATGAAAAGATGGAATTACTATTACAGATGAAGAGAAACTGATTTTATATTAATTTATATAATTGTTGCATAAGAAGGAAATGAGAAGATGATAGTGAAAGATTTGTTCAGGTTTCATATTATCTTGGAAGAGTACACTGAGATGGTATTTTGATGGTTAAAGAAATTAAGAAGAGGAACTGATATTATATGATATTAGAAGAGAGACTGAGATTATAATATTATATATTTCTTTTCGTACAAAGATACTTGAATAGTATATGTCTTGAACGAATATAAAATTTCCTTCCATAATATCTGAAAATTTTTTGTTGATATATATATATATATATATGATGATTTATTTTCCTTTGATGCTAGTTGATAGAAATTATTTTGCTGAGCTATTTTAGCTCATTCTTGCTACTTATGTATATACAGCTAGGTATGCCGATACTACGCAGAACGCCCAGCAAGAGGGTATGGGGAAGGCGACCTTCTGAGAGAGCGCTGGCACCGATTCCTGAGGTAGCGTAGAGACAGACGGGTCTTGGTAGCCTTATGTATAATTAAGTGTGCAAGCATGTAATAAACTTTTAATTGTTGAAATGCTTCATGTCGAAGTATTATTCAGCAATGTATTTAAGGATGATTCTGGGTTTGTAATAACTGTTAAATTCTAAACTTTTATTATGGTGAATGTTGTTCTCTGAGCATATGACTGGTGTGTGTGTTAATATTTAAGTGTGGGGTCTATTGTGAGTTTTATTATGCATTTATACTCCAGCTGCCAAGAGAAGAATATTAATAAGTGGAAATTGGTCCGTGACGGCCTGGATTCATTACCCCGGATTTGGGGCTGTCACAGTTTGGTATCAGAGCTTAGAGTCATAATGCTCAGGAACAAGAGTGATAATAATAAATGTATCAGTTATAATATAAAATTTTGAACTTCCATCAAGTTCAAGGGTGGTATATCGCATGTAGTATTTATTTTAAGCATTGATTATAAATTTTATAGATTATTACTAATAGAATTTTATGTTTTATTATAGGGAGCATAGATGGGAGAGTCGAGTCGAGACCCTCAGTGGCTAAGATTGTCTGAGCAGGAGCTTGTAGATTTACAGCTAGCCGGGGTAGAGGTGCCCGAGTATGCGGTCAATGACCTCAGGGAGAGACGCCGGGTGAGTGCCAGAGAGAGATATGAGCAGAGCCTGAAGGAGGAGGCAGAGGAGCGCAGGCAGAGGGATGTCGTAGCCATAGTACCATACACTGGTAGACCCTTTGTAGGATCTGATGGGGTAGGTCCTTCCCGAGTGCGGTCAGATATCCCCGAGGAGGAGAGGCCATTGCGTAAGAGGCCTAGGTTGTCAGCCATAGCTGATGAGGAGGAGGAGGAGACCGAGTGGACCGATATTCATATGATACCTATCCCTGTCTTGCCTATTCCAGTGCCATCACCAGTTCCATCTCCTTTACCTAGCCCTGATCCTTTCGAGGATCCAGTTGAGCCGTTCACTCCGCCCGGATAGTTTTTCTTTTCAGAGGATGAGATAGAGGAGGACCCGTCTGAGGATGGAGATACAGAGCCAGTTCCTCCATCCCCACCATTTGCACCTCCACCACCTCCACCAGTAGATGCACCCCCACTTGTAGATGTACCTCCCCCAACTGCTATACCCCCTCCGGAGGAACCTATACCTGAGGGTGACCCGCTGCCAGCTATTCTATTGCCAGGGTACTTTGCCCTACAGGGACAGCTGGAGGAGTCCCGTAGGACTATAGATACACTTTTGTAGAGATTAGACAGAGTGAGAGGAGGAGGTGTGATACCAGATGGTTTGTCTTTGGGCATAGTTAGTATCGAGATGCGGGCACTCGGTGATATTAGGAGGATGTTGGGGGACAGGGGAGATCCAGTGTGGAGAGCCCAGATAGTAGATGTAGTCACCACTATGGTAGTGCATATCAGGGAGATTGTCATAGCAGCGTTACCGTGATTCGGAGTAGTAGTCTTAGTTACTAATCAGACTAGTCATCTTGTTGATGTCATTTTGGGGATTAGGTTAGTTGTTTGCTATCTTAATCCCAGTCTGATTAGAGGACAGCTAGTAGTGCTTTTGTTATAGTGAGTTAGTATGTACGGTTATGCTTTTGGGGTTTCGAACCTTGTACTTTATGATGTATAATATTAGTAGTAAAAGACGTTGTACCCAAATTGTAAAATATTTATGTGAATTAATGAAGTTTATGTATTCTGCCTAATTTTATCGTATTTTGATACTAAGTGTTGGGATTCTAAAATATTAATGTATGATAGGTGATTGAATTAAATGAAAAGATTATTGTGCTAAAGGTGATAAGTTTATTTATTAAAGTGGTATTATAACTAGATATTAACTGTGATGTATAAATAAGTTAACTAATGATATAGTCGTGCATATATGGAAATGATGTATGTTGTACCCTAAATTTGGGTGATTAATGAAGAATATTGTTATATACAGAATCATGCCGCCTAAGCGTAATAATAGAGCGAATGCAAGGGAAAATGAGAGAGAGGAAGGAAGTCATAATAGACCAAATGAAAATGCTCATAATGAACAAGATCATGAGGAAGAAGAAGATGAATCAACTGGCCAACAAGGAAATCAAGGTGGTGATCCTTTTAACCAACTTATGGACCTATTAAGGCAGAATTTAGTTAATCCACAGAATCCTCAACAACCACCTGTTCTTCCCAATCAGGCAGCTAACTCCTTTCGTGCTTTTAAGTCATTAAAACCCCCGGAGTTTGAGGGAACTGTTAACCTAGTAGTAGCCAAAGCCTGGTTAAAAGAGATGGAAAAAGCCTTTGAGATATTGAGGATAGAGGAGGATCAGAAAACAATCTTTGCAGCCTATCTCTGAAATGGAGAGGCAAATTATTGGTGGGAAGCTAAGAAGAACCTAGAAGGAGCGGGAGTGATGACCTGGGAGCGTTTCACTAGGGTGTTTTTAGAAAAGTACTCCCCTAGGTATCTGGAAAACCAAATGGAGATGAAATTTCTGGAACTAAAGCAGGATAACCTAACAGTGGCGGAATATGAAACTAAATTTACTGAATTGTCTAGGTTTGTTCCAGAATTTGTGCGTACTGAGGAGCAATGAGCAAAAAGGTTCCAACAAGGATTGAAACCATGGCTACGAACGAGAGTGGCACCGTTTGAGTTAACTGATTATGCTGCGGTAGTTCAAAAGGCATCTATTATTGAAGCCGAGAGTGAACAAAATCAGATAGGTCGAGAAAGTAAGAAAAGGAGATTTGAGGGCCAGAAAGGAGGTTCAAGTGAAGGAAGTTACTTTAGCAAGGTTAGTAAAGGACAAAAATCTCAGTTTGTGGGAAAGTCAGGGAGTAACAAGGCTGTTAGTGAGACTGTAAATCAAGGTGGTAAAACCTCAGGAACGTTTCAGGCCAATCAATCACGACCACCTTTACCAGATTGTAGCAAGTGTGGTAGAAAGCATACGGGAGTGTGTAGGATGTCGGAGATAACTTGCTTTAAGTGCGGACAGAAAGGACACTATTATAACCAGTGCACATCAACTGACAAGATTGATATCAAGTGTTATCAATGTGGGAAACTAGGGCACTTTGCTAGAGATTGCCGTTCCGGTGGGTCATCTGCGCCGGGACAAAGTATGACTGCTTCAAATAAACCTACTGCCAGAGTGTACAATATGACTTTAGGGGAAGCATTAAAAAAGCCGGATACAGATGCAGGTGAACATTTTCTTTTATTATTTAACCTTCTAAGTGTAAATGTTTGGTTAGGAATCAATGTGGTCAATGAGTGGTGTAAATAAGTTAACAAAATAGATAAGAATGATCTATCTGAGTTGGAGGTAAGATATGCTGACCCAGAGAGAGAGAAAGTAATAGTATTTTGGGGTAAAACACAGACTTGTTTAGATACGAACAGGAAATATATATTATAGGTAGTATTTTCTTACAATTGTTTTAAGGAATCTTATTCTAGTCAGATTTCTGGAGAATTTTACAGAGATAGGATATAATAAGATTGAAGTATTCATATTTTATGTCATGATAGAGATCAAAATATAGATAAACCATAGTGAGATACACTACCATTCAGGGGAGGCCAATGTGGTGGCCGATACCCTTAGCTAAAAGAGGAATGAGAGATGAACTAATGTGGAATGACTGAAACAGGAGGAAATTACAAGGTAAAGATAGTGGAAGCACTACTATTGATAAGCTAAATGGCATGTTGATGAATGACAAGAAAGTTTATGTTGGTGTATTTTACGCAAACAAGATAAAGATATTATGAAGGAAAAAGGATAGAGAAAGTGGCATAGAAGTTATAAGATGTAGATGAAAAAGGTATATATGGACAATTTCAACATGATTCCGGGACGGAATTCTTTTAAGGGGGGAAGACTGTAATAACCCTAACTTTAGCAATGCTACAGTGATCCCATAAATAGTAAATTTTGAGGATTTAGAGAAATGGTATGTAGGTACTCTATAATGGAAACAGAAAATGAATAAACAGTAACCATATTAGTATTGTATAATGAAATTAAGTGACTCGAAATGACGATAGATTTCAGAAATTCCTGAATATGGATTTTGAGGATTTTGATTTCGAATAAGCTTCTATTGGATATTAAGGAAAATGGAAATATTAAAGGAATTATATATTGAGGAATTAGAAGATTTAGGTTAAACCAAGGGATTATTAAGTTAAGGAAATACCAAAGGAATTTGGATTTTTAAATGAATTCAGAACCACTGAGGTAATGAGGTATACTCGAAACGAATCACAATTAGACGAGTATGGAAACCAAACAACCAAGATTAGTAATATAACAAGGATACATACCACATTATTAATTACCAAGAGTATTAGTATAATACTTAGAAAAACAAGGAAAAAAAGGATTATGAGATCATGGTAATGACATCACCTTCCATTAATTTGTTTTAAGGGGCAAATTAGTACTTTTGCAAGGTGTTAACCACAAATATATTTCCAAGCTTCCACCATACTCTATATTAACAAGAGATTAGTAAGATAAGATCAAGCAAAAACACAAAAATCTCTCTCCCCCATCCATTTCACCCCATTCGGCAAAACAAAGAAAAAGGAAGAAAATAAAAATAAAAACCCTAGCAAAAATCAACTACAAATCTAAGGAAAAATCATGGAGCTTCTTGGAGGTTAGGAAGGATCATCTACAAAGTTTCATAGCCATCTAACATCATTTGATAAGGTAATAAAATCATGGAAGTTGCTTGATGAATAGTGATGAATAGTAATTTTAAGAACTAACATTGATTTTTATGGTTTCTTTAGTGAATCCAAGTTAGTATAAGGGTGATTAAGTATATCCCAAGGCTTGTTGAGTGTTGTTAAAGCTTCAAGAAGGTATAATCTCAAATCCCTCTAGTATTTCTTTGCATGAATGATAGATTATAAAAGGTTTAGTGATTTAAAGTTATGTTTCATGATGTTATATGTGTTTGTAAGTGATTAAAGTTGATTATGGAAGGAGTATGTGCTTGTAACCATGGTTGGTAAGATGACCACATGGTGTAGGTGATGGTGTATAAGGTGGATGATTGATTTGGAGGAGTTTGATTTTAGAAAGTATGAAAATATAGCCGTTATAATGTCCGATTTTCGTTTAACCAAGTAGATGCCCTGTTTTTGGACACTATACCCGTACGGTACCTTACTGTCCAGACTCCCAAGTGACCATGATGAGATAGAGCTTGGTTCATAGATCGTTTTGATATAAGGTGCGTTAAAATCTGATGAACGGTTTAGGAGAAAAGTCAGTTTTAGTGAAAGACGTTCGAAAACCGAGAAACCGTAATTGTGTTAACTTTGAGGCTATAACTACCATACTCAGACATTTTTAAAAATTATAAAGTTTTGGGATATGGTAGTAGGGTAGTCAAAGAGGCATTACCAGTTGGCCTTGTGGTAAAATTCGAAATCCATATTTTCTGAGAATTTTTACAGTTAAGTGTGGTCGTTAGGGGAAATGGTGAAAACCCCTGAAACTTCGATTGAGTTTATAAATGGTTAAGTTATTGAACCTTTGGGGTAATAGTGATACGTTAAAAATATATTAAAGTGTCAAGGATAATGTTATACAAGAGTGTAGTGAGTAAGAGATGTGGTATTCTAACGACGGTCCTTTTGTGTTTATAGAAACTCCGGAAGAGCCACGAGCCATACCGTCAGGATACCGAAACCGAGGCAAGATCTTTTCTATCCCTACTTGGAAATTATTTATCTTCAAAGAAACTTAATTTCATGGAATATATATGTGATGCTACTGTTACTATATTGTTAAGAATTTGTTTTCCTTGATTTTTGATATTAAAAGGAGAGGTATATGAGTATGATATGAATATGGTTATGGATATGAGTATCAGATGGATATGGATATGCATAGAGATGATTATGCACGAAGTGAACATGCCTTATGATTTAGAGAATATGAGAGAATGGTATCAGTTGTTATCTAGAGTTATATAAAGGAATGGTATCAGTTGTTATCTAGAGTTATATATAAAGGAATGGTATCAGTTATTATCTAGGGTTATATGATTTGTAATATTATTTTAAAAATATTCTTTCTAAATGTTGTGATAGATATTATTGAGTATTATTTAATACTTATAAAATAAATTGAATACTTTATGTATATAAAAGCATATTTGATTTCATTAACTACAGAGAAGAGGTCTGAGTCATAGTCAAAGCATTATGATATATATACATATTTTAAAGGTGATGATACATGGAAATGAAAAAGATAAATGTGAATGGAAATGTGAATGGAATATTGATTTTCAAAGAAGGGGATTGCAACCAAAAAGCGTAAGAGGCTGTGTGCGGCACAGTCCAGCATTCAATATTTTATTACGGCACGAAGATGCCAAGGGAGGATGTAGCAGGTAGCCTTCCTCCAGTGTTGATAACCAGGTATAGGGTCATCCCTTCTACTAGTAGTAAACAGAGAGCGGATACGGTCAGGCGACTGATCATCGTCCTATGTATCTGGCGCCAGCAGATATCCCCAAAACTTAAAAAGAAAGATTTGGAAAATGGTTTTCAGATTTTTATACTGAAAACAGAAAAATGATATGAAAAGATGGAATTACTGTTACAGATGAAGAGAAACTGATTTTATATTAATTTATATAATTGTTGCATAAGAAGGAAATGAGAAAATGATAGTGAAAGATTTGTTCAGGTTTCATATTATCTTGGAAGAGTACACTGAGATGGTATTTTGATGGTTAAAGAAATTAAGAAGAGGAACTGATATTATATGATATTAGAAGAGAGACTGAGATTATAATATTATATATTTCTTTTCGTACAAAGATACTTGAATAGTATATGTCTTGAACGAAAATAAAATTTCCTTCCATAATATCTGAAAATTTTTTGTTAATATATATATATATATATATATGATTTATTTTCCTTTGATGCTAGTTGATAGAAATTATTTTGCTGAGCTATTTTAGCTCATTCTTGCTACTTATGTATATACAGCTAGGTATGCCGATACTACGCAGAACGCCCCGCAAGAGGGTATGGTGAAGGCGACCTTCTGAGAGAGCGCTGGCACCGATTCCTGAGGTAGCGTAGAGACAGACGGGTCTTGGTAGCCTTATGTATAATTAAGTGTGAAAGCATGTAATAAACTTTTAATTGTTGAAATGCTTCATGTCGAAGTATTATTCAGCAATGTATTTAAGGATGATTCTGGGTTTGTAATAACTGTTAAATTCTAAACTTTTATTATGGTGAATGTTGTTCTCTGAGCATATGACTGGTGTGTGTGTTAATATTTAAGTGTGGGGTCTATTGTGAGTTTTATTATGCATTTATACTCCAGCTGCCAAGAGAAGAATATTAATAAGTGGAAATTGGTCCGTGACGGCCTGAATTCATGACCCCGGATTTGGGGCTGTCACACGAATAATCATACGGAATTTACTAAATAGCGTAGTAAATTTCCTGAATTAATTTTTCACTTTCATACTTTGACAAATCACCAAAACTTACAGGTGAGGGATAAATAAATATCTCACAAAACTGTTTAATTATATTTCATTAAAATTTTAAGTTGTAAATATGTTTATATTACAAATATTTTTTGAATTTTATAAATTTCATGAATATAAAAATTATTCTAATTATGTATTTTAATTATTACTTTCAAATACATATGTATATATAAAAATATTACATAAAAGTAGTTTTTTAACTTTTATTTAGTAGAAAGAGTGAAATTTATCTAATCATGTAGACCTTTTTTTCGAGTTTTATACAAAAAATTTATATTATAAGTGTTATCCAAATTTTATGTAATTTTTAACTATATAATTTATAACTCGTGTGATGCAATGTTTTTTTAATAATTTTATCTTATTACTCATACATATATATATATATATATATATATATATATATATATATATATATATATATTAGTAGGGAAAAAAAATATGTACGTTAATAAAATAGCACAATACATTTTTGATGGTATTTTAAACGATAATGCTTTAATTTTTAATTATAATATGTTATTGACAGGAATTTTTTGGAATAGCTTATAGGATTTATATATAAATGTATAATATTACTTTATTAAAAAAAATTAATTTTTTTTATTATAGTATGATATTTACGGGAATAGAACCTCAAACTCTTAAAAATAGTTTATAAAATAATATATATGTTTAATAAAAAGGGTGAATGCCCTGTATAACGTTTTTATGATTACAATTGCCTGAAATAACGTTTGGCGGAAGCAGTACCCGAAATAACCACATGCATGCGCATTAAGGAAATGCGTGGGTAGTATACGCATTGCAGGAATGCGAGTATCGAGTCCCCATATTTTTGTACATGTTGTATACGCATCCGAACGATGCGAATAGAATTTTTCCTTGTCTCGTATACGCATCCTTCAAATACGAGTTCCTGATAACGCATAAGACTAATGCGTATCCTGATTCATTTCATTGTCATTTTATATACACGCACTACGAGGTCACATCATCACCATATCACATCTTCTTCATTTTTTGCAGCTCGGAAATTATATACCGGCATCAATGCAAGACAACTACAAACACATAGATTAACATAATCATTACACCAAGTTCTTACCATTTAAAACATAGATCAACCAAAACCCCAAAATTTGAAGTTGAAAATTTCTTGGTCAAAAACCATACAAGATGGCACTCCTTTTGTAGAGAAGCTCCTGGGTAATTTATTTTTATAATTGTTTGTATAATCGAAGATATGATGTTATAGATATTTAAAGATTGAAAATGGAGGATGTTGAAGAAAGCTCATCTTCCTACGCAATCAAGTTCAGCTCTTGGCCTGCGGCCCCACGTGATGAAGGAAAGTGAAAAAATAAAAAAAAAACATATACGCATATAGATTATGCGAAGTCAATTGGTTAAAAGGAACAGTTTTCCCGACAATTGTTATTTTGGGCACAGGGGTACCCATTTTGAATTATTTAGGTCATTTTCTCTAATAAAAATATGTTGTTGGTGAGATTTGAACTTAACCCATGAGAATATTCTAAATATTAGAAAAAGAATATTCTTATAGTATTAGATCCAACGGTTTTCACTAATCTTTCTCAAAATCCAACGGTTGCTATTGAATGTACCAAAAAAGTGTACATTTTAAATATTTTTATCTTAATATTTTATTTGATTATTTATAATTTTGATATTTGTTAATTAATTAGTATTATTATAAATTATCAAAGATAATAAAATTTAATTATACGTTTTTTATAGTATTCTAATTTTTTTTTTTTGACGAAGATAGTATTCTAATTAATAATCTTTTTCTTATATATGGAAAATAGATAAATAACTATTAAATTTAACTAGATTATAGCCCGTGCAAAGCACGGGTTACTTTTATTTTTTATAATTTATTTATAATATAATATTATAAATATTAATTTAAATATTTTATAATTTTTAATATTAAATATAAATTAATATGTTATTGGCGGGAATCGAACCTTGAACCTCTGCATAGAACAACTTTTAGTATTGTTATATCTAACGGTCATGATTTATTGAGTTGCTGATCTAACGGTGATAAATGAGGGATAACCAAAAATGGGGATAACCATAAAAGAGGTAACCAACTACAAATTATACCCCCTTTTGCTTATTATAATATAGTATAGATTTCTTGGTCAAAAACCATACAAGATGGTACTCCTTTTGTAGAGAAGCTCCTGGGTAATTTATTTTTATAATTGTTTGTATAATCGAAGATATGATGTTATAGATATTTAAAGATTGAAAATGGAGGATGTTGAAGAAAGCTCATCTTCCTACGCAATCAAGTTGAGCTCTTGGCCTGCGGCCCCACGTGATGAAGGAAAGTAAAAAAAAACCAAACCAAACATACCCAGTATATCCCGCATGAAGCAGGGTCTGGGGAGGGTAAGATGTACGCAGACCATACCCCCACTTTTACAGTAGGGAGGCTGTTTCCGTGAAGACCTCCGGCTTAGTGCATCACAAATCAATGTGAAATTTGTACAAGGATGATAAGGATGGGTAAAGTAGTCGACCGAACCTGGGCCCATGGCCTGGATCTCATGGGACTTACCTATTCGGGCAAAGGGCACTCCTCTCCTGATCTAGGATGACCTTTGGCCAAGCTCCCTGCGCCTGCAAAACCAGAAAACAGAAGACAATTTGAAGACGAAAAGCCAAGCTTCTAAGCTAACGCTAACCGAGAGAGCCCAACTCTGAGGCTCTCAACCACCGAACCACTCCCTAGAAGAGAATCCACAACTCTAATCTGGTGCCTCCAACAACTCCTATCTGCTGTCGAGTTCTCATCCAAGTTTAAGGCCTTCAAATCCATCCTGAGTTGTTCTTCCCACGACCTCCTCGGTCTGCCTCTTCTCCTCACCCCAACAACCGAAAGACTCTCGACCCTCCTCACGGGGCTTCCGGAAGCCTCCTACGAACGTGGCCGAACCATCTCAACCTCCCTTCCCTAACTTTCGCAGAAAGAGGCGCCACCTCCAACTCGCTCCTGAAAACCACATTCGGGATTCTATCTAACATCGTGCGGGCACAGGACCACCGCAACATCCTCATTTCAGCTGCTTCCAACTTGCACTTGAGGGCCTTCTTCGCCACCCAACACTCCGAACCATATAACATCGCAGGATGGATAGCCGCTCTATAAAACTTCCCTTTCAGCTTTAACGGGACTTTCTTATCGCACATCACCCCTAATGCTGCCCTCCACCTTAGCCACCCCGCATTGATACGATGCGTGACATCATCTTCAATCTCACCTTCCTTCTGGATGATCGAACCCAAATACTTGAACTTATCCGTACGGGAAACGGTCTGATCTTCAATCCTAACCTCCACCCCTTCCTCGTTTGCCTCACCACTAAAGTTACACCAGAGGTATTCGGTTTTAGACCTGCTCAGACGCAGTCCTTGGGGCTCCAAAGTGGATCTCCATAACTCCAACTTCTCATTCACCTCCCCCCTCGATTCCGCCACTAGCACGATATCATCGGCGAAGAGCATACACCATGGGATGGCGTCTTGAATCCCTCGCGACATGACATCTAGGATCAGGGCGAAAAGAAAAGGACTAAGGGCCGACCCCTGGTGTAGCCCAATCTCCACAGGGAAATAACGAGCATCACCGACTGGGGTTCGGACGCAGGAACACGCTTGAGAGTACATGTCTTGAATCGCCCTGACGTACGCCGACGGCACTCTCCTCTCCTCAAGGCTCTTCCAAATAGCTTCACGGGGGATGCTATCATACGCCTTCTCAAGATCAATGAACACCATATGGAGGTCTTTGCGACGCTCTCTGAACTTCTCCATAAGGCGTCTGACGAGATGAATGGCCTCGGTCGTCAATCTCTCTGGCATAAAACCAAATTGGTTCTCTGAGATTTCAACTTCTCTTCTAATCCGAAATTCAACCACTCTCTCCCAAAGTTTCATAGTATGACTGAGTAATTTAATTCCTCGATAGTTACTACATATCTGGGCATCCCCTTTGTTCTTGAAAAAAGGGACGACAATACTGCGCCTCCACTCCTCTGGCATCTTAGCACCCGAGAAGAGAACATTGAACAGATCTGATAGCCATTCCACTTCAACCTCACCAAGACAAAGCCACACCTCAATGGGGATCTGATCCGGACCTACCGCCTTCCCTCTAGCCATCTTTTGAAGGGCACCCTTGACTTACTCTTTGGAAATACGATCACATGGGCCGACGGAGCGAACGGGCGAAAGAGTGACCTCCTGCGCCACACTGGCACCACTCCTCCTAGCCCCATTGAAAAGATAGTGAAAATATGAACTCCACCTCTACTTTATGGCGTCTTCATTTATTAAAACTTGGCCTGAATCATCCTTAATAAACTTAACAGAACCCAGGTCGCGCCGCCTTCTCTCCCTAGCTTTAGCTAGTTTAAAAATAGCGTTCGCTCCTTCCTTGGTATCTAGGCGCTTATACAGCCCCTCGTATGCTTCACTCTTGGCTTTCGCCACAGCCTTTTTTACCTCTCGTCTCGCCACCTTGTAGGCTTCCAGCTTCAGAGACCTCTCCGCCCCTAACCTCGACAAAAGTTCTTTAAATAGCACACATTTTGCCTTTACTTTCTTTTGAACCTCCTCGCTCCACCACCACGACTCCTTATGGCCACTGAACTTTCCTGAAGAGACCCCACCACCTTCTCGCCCACACACCGAATAGCCTTCGCCCTGTTGGACCACCTACAGTTAGCATCTCCACTAAGATCGAAACAACCTTCTTTAAACAAAGACTCCCTGAATTTGGCCGCCTTCTCGCCCTTCAAGTCTTTCCAAAGGATTCTTGATATGGACTCTCTCGTTCTGCGAACATCTCGGCCCCCCATGGATAGATCCATTGCCAACAGACGGTGCTGAGAAGCACAAGCCTCACTCCGGAACACCTTGCAATCTACGCACGCCCTAGCATCCCTCTTGCGCATAAGAAGGTAATCTATTTGGGTGTTTAGACCCCCACTGCTAAAGGTAATGAGGTGTTCAGCCCTCTTCTGAAAAACAGAATTCACAATCACCAAATCCTGGGCAGTAGCAAACTCCAACAACGCTGACCCCCGACGTTCCTGACCCCGAAGCCGAAACCCCCATGGGCGCTGGGATAGCCATCCGACCTCTCACCAATGTGACCATTAAAATCGCCACCCAGTACTAAAAGTTGGTCATCCGGAATGCTTCCGACCAACTCATCTAAACAGACCCAGAAAGCCTCCTTCTCCGAGACGCCCAAACCGACTTGAGGGGCATACGCGCACACCACGTTGAACAGTTTTCCCGACAATTGTTATTTTGGGCACAGGGGTACCATTTTGAATTATTTAGGTCATTTTCTCTAATAAAAATATGTTGTTGGTGAGATTTGAACTTAATCCATGAGAATATTCTAAATATTAGAAAAAGAATATTCTTATAGTATTAGATCCAACGGTTTTCACTAATCTGTCTCAAAATCCAACGGTTGCTATTAAATGTACCAAAAAAGTGTACATTTTCAAAATTTTTATCTTAATATTTTATTTGATTATTTAAAATTTTGATATTTGTTAATTAATTAGTATTATTATAAATTATAAAAGATAATAAAATTTAATTTTACGTTTTTTATAGTATTCTAATTAATAATCTTTTTCTTATATATTGAAAATAGATAAATAACTATTAAATTTAACTAGCTTATAGCCCGTGCAAAATACGGGTTACTATTAATTTTTTATAATTTATTTATAATATAATATTATATTATAAATATTAATTTAAATATTTTATAATTTTTAATATTAAATATAAATTAATATGTTATTGGCGGGAATCGAACCTTGAACCTCTGCATAGAACAACTTTTAGTATTGTTATATCTAACGGTCATGATCTATTGAGTTGCTGATCTAACGGTGATAAATGAGGGATAACCAAAAATGGGGATAACCATAAAATGGGTAACCAACTACAAATTATACCCCTTTTGCTTATTATAATATAGTATAGATATAGATATGTTGTCTTTTTTTTTTGAAAGGAAGAGGATCCATTAATAATAAGCCATACGGCATCTACAAAGATAATCAAACATTAACGAGCACATAATACAAATCAAATCAGAAATTTCTTCATTAAAACTACTATCGTCGAGTAGATCTTGCACTGTGGAGCATCTCTCGATTATAACGCTGAGATTTTTTTTTTTTACGAGGAACTACCCCACATTACTGCGGGATTTCAAACCTCGGGTTATGGACTGCCCCTACCCATAACCGGGTAAATCCGGACTCAACTAGTTCGGGCAAGCGTGCCAAGCGTCTCCCGAGGGAGTCGAACCTTGGACCGCCTTGATAGCTTCCACTTGCTCTTACCAGCTGAGCTAACCCGTGGAGCTTAACGCTGAGATTTGCAGCCTTCTTGGAGAGACAATCTAACAATTTGGTGTAGTTGTAAAGAAAATGCATACCCGATCTGTTATAACGCATTCGAAATATCGACCATAACTGTGACACCATGTAGACCTTCATCAACGAATCATAAAACAAACCAAACAAACTCTCACAAAGAGAGACAAATAAACTCTCACAAGGAGAGACAAACAAACTCTCACAAGGAGAGACAAACAAACGTTAAACAAGCCAAAAGCTCACAATCCTCACTGATTATTGAAAGAAATAAAAAACTAGACAGAAAAAGGGGCCTCCGGTCGATGGATAAACCACCGCCGGAGGAGAAGAGCCTGAAAACGAAGAAGAAGAAAGAGGAAAAGCTAGAGAGAATAAACTTTTCCTTTCGGTGGAAAAGTTCGTATAGATATGTTGTCTTGGTTCTTATAATCCTACGGAAAACGGGTCGTTTAATTTCGTGCATATCACAAAATATCTGAAACCCAGCAAGTCATTTAATTATGCTCCATCATCACCAAACAAATCAACTCCATTAAAATAAATCAAACCATGTATGGAATTTACTTTTTCATAAAAAAACATATACACAAAAATCTAAATTTAATAGGGTTTGATCACTGCTAAATTACTATGGTCTGTGTAAATATGGAGGTGATTTATCCTTGCTCAAGAGTCAAGAGTACTCATGTTCTCGGCATGCTTCATCCATAAATGAAAAGTCGACAAACAATAAAATATGAGAGTATTGATTGTGTTTTTGTAAAATTACGTCGGTGGAACATGAATGAAAAACAAACACTTTCCTATATTTATTGGAGTAGTTGCTCATTAATATATTTTAAATTCAATAATTGATATTAAAACCAAAACCAAACCAAACATACCCAGTATATCCCGCATAGAGCAGGGTCTGGGGAGGGTAAGATGTACGCAGACCATGCCCCTACTTTTTACAGTAGGGAGGTTGTTTCCGTGAAGACCCCCGGCTTAGTGAACCAAAACACAAAGTGAATTTTACACAAGGATGGGAAAAGAAATCGGCCGAACCTGGGCCCATGGCCTGGATCTCATGGGACTTACCTATGCGGACAAAGGGCACTCCTCTCCTGCTCTGGGATTTCCTCTGACCAAGCTCCCTGCACCTGCATATTCAGAAAACAGAAGCCAATATGAAGACGAAAAGCCAAGCTTCTAAGCTAACGCTAACCGAGAAAATCCAACTCTGAGGCTCTCAACCACAGAACCGCTCCCTAGAAGAGAATCCACAACTCTAATCTGGCGCCTCCAACAACTTCTATCCGCGGTCGAGATCTCATTTAAGTTAAGGGACTTCAAATCAATCCTAAGTTGTTCTTCCCACGACCTCCTCGGTCTGCCTCTCCTCCTCACCCCAGCAACCGAAAAACTCTCGACCCTCCTCACCGGGGCTTCCGGACGCCTCCTACGAACGTGGCCGAACCATCTCAGCCTCCCTTCCCTAACTTTCGCAGCAAGCGGCGCCACCTCCAACGTACTCCTAAAAACCACATTCGGGATTCTATCTAACATCGTACGACCACAGGACCACCGCAACATCCTCATTTCAGCTGCTTCCATCTTGATCTCGAGGGCCTTCTTCGCCGCCCAACACTCCGAACCATATAATATCGCCGGACGGATTGCCGCTCTATAGAACTTCCCTTTCAACTTTAACGGAACTTTCTTATCACACATCACCCCTGACGCTGCCCTCCACCTTAGCCACCCCGCCTTGATACGGTGAGTGACATCATCTTCAATCTCGCCTTCCTTCTGGATGATTGAACCCAAATACTTGAACTTATCCGTACTGAGGACGGTCTGATCTTCAATCCTCACCTCCACCCCTTCCTCGTTGATCTCACCACTGAAGTTACACCATAGATATTCGGTTTTAGACCTGCTCAGACGCAATCCTTGGGGCTCCAAAGTGGATCTCCATAACTCCAACTTCTCATTTACCTCCGACCTCGATTCCGCCACTAGCACGATATCATCGGCGAAGAGCATACAACAAGGGACGGCGTCTTGAATCCCTCGCGACATGACATCTAGGATCAGTGCGAAAAGAAGAGGACTAAGGGCCGACCCCTGGTGTAGGCCAATCTCCAAAGGGAAATACCGAGCGTCACCAACTGGGGTCCGTACGCAGGAACTAACTTGGGAGTACATGTCTTGAATTGCCCTGACGTACACCGACGGCACTCTTCTCTCCTCAAGGCTCTTCCAAATAATCTCACGGGGGATGCTATCATACGCCTTTTCAAGATCAATGAACACCATATGAAGGTCTTTGCGATGCTCTCTGAACTTCTCCATAAGGCGTCTGACGAGATGAATGGCCTCGGTCGTTGATCTCCCCGGCATAAATCCAAATTGGTTCTCTGAAATTTCCACTTCTCTTCTAATCCGAAATTCAACCACTCTCTCCCAAAGTTTCATAGTATGACTGAGAAGTTTAATTCCCCGATAGTTACTACAGTTCTGAGCGTCACCTTTGTTCTTGAAAAATGGGACGACAATACTGCGCCTCCATTCCTCTGGCATCTTAGCACCCAATAGAAGAACATTGAACAGATCTGCTAGCCATTCCACTCCAACCTCACCAAGACAAAGCCACACCTCAATGGGGATCTGATCCGGACCTACCGCCTTCCCTCTGGCCATCTTTTGAAAGGCACCCTTGACTTTCTGTTTACTGATACGATCACCAGCGCCGACAAGGCGATCAGACGAAAGAGGGATCTCTTGCGCCACACTGGCACCACTCCTCCTACTCTCATTGAAAAGCGAGTGAAAATACGCTCTCCACCTCTCCTTTATGGCGTCTTCCTTTATTAACACTTGGCCTGCATCATCCTTAATAAACTTAACCGAACCCATGTCGCACCGCCTCCTCTCCCTAGCTTTTCCTAGTTTAAAAATAGCGTTCGCTCCTTCCTTGGTATCTAAGCGCTTGTACAGCCCCTCGTAGGCTTCACTCTTGGCTTTCGCCACAGCCTTTTTTGCCTCTCGTCTTGCCACCTTGTAAGCTTCCGCCTTCAATGACCACTCCGCCCCTGAACAACTCGACAAAAGCTCTTTAAAGCGCACACTCTTTACCTTTACTTTCTTTTGAACCTCCTCGTTCTACCACCACGACTCCTTATGACCACTGAACTTTCCTGAAGAGACCCCCACCACCTTCTTGCCCACACACCGAATAGCCTTCGCCATGTTGGACCACCTACAGTTAGCGTCACCACTAAGATCGAAACACCCTTCTTTTTGCAGAAGCTCCCTGAATTCGACCGCCTTCTCGCCCTTCAGGTCTTTCCAAAGGATTCTTGGTCTGAACTCCCTCGTTTTGCGAACATCTCGGCCCCCCAAGGATAGATCCATGGCCAACAGACGGTGCTGGGAGGCACACGCCTCCCTCCTGAACACCTTGCAGTCTACGCACGCCCTAGCATCCCGCCTACGCATAAGAAGGTAATCTATTTGAGTGTTGAGACCCCCACTGCTAAAGGTAATGAGGTGCTCAGCCCTCTTCTGAAAAACAGAATTCACAATCACCAACTCCTGGGCAGTAGCTGATGACAGTATTTTTGTGAAGTTCGTTCGCAGGGAAGGACTGATAATACAAGTTCAGGTTTTAATTTCTTACCATCTAGAAGTGTGGAGAAATAATTGGATGTTTGTTTCTAACTAAATTTAACTAAAATAAGCAGTTAAAACTAAGTGATGAGGAAAGAAACCCGAGAACTAGGTTTCTTCAATTGGTTCAATAATGTTGATGTGATGCGTATCTCTCGTACTTTACTAAAAACAATCCTTCTAAATTCTATAATGTTCTCTCCCAAGATACAAAATAGTGTCTATAATTATATCTCAAAAGTCACTCCCATGATCAATCGAAATACAATTTTAGATTATTAAAACCCAAGAATTATAAGTTTCATAGTCTTTTTATTAATCTCCCGATTCAATAATAGAATTATGTCTATCATATCATGTACTAGAATCATAAATCCTCTCCCAATTCATTACAATTCCTAGAAATACAATTAATGGTTCATGACTCCCTTAATTGGGTTAAGCCCTCAATGATAGATTAGCAAAAGTAGAGAATTAGCATCACAATCAAACAATTATATATTACCAATGAATACTACCTAATTCTCGGATTATAGAATTAGTTACACATGCTAGATAAATAACACAAACATATATAAAATCAAAACAATATTTACAAGAGTATAGAGTTAAGAAAAATACAACTTTGAAGAAATTTGTAAATCTGAATTGAATCCCTTCAACCCTTGCCCAAGCTTCCTTTCAAAGTCTCTTCTTCTTCTCCCTTTTATTATCTACTCCTAAAACTAAACTAAACACTAAACTAAAATTTATGTTACAGGAATTGGTTTCTAGCCGGTTCTCTCTTTTTAACTTATGAACTCCACACCAATTTATAGCAAATTGTAGCACACCACTACAATAATTAATTCGGCCGAAAGCCACCACTAAAACAACACTGATAATTGAATGTTTCTTTTATTTGGTTATTTACAAACAAAACATTCTGCACATGAACTGGTGACCTGAAGACCAGACGCAAGGAGAGGAAGTGAGCTTCACGCGGCTATTTTCTGCTTCTTTCTGGCGCGTGTGACTCACGCGCGGTTAAGGCGAGTGTGAAGACAGAAGCTGGCCGACAGCTTCAGGTGGTGCATTAGCAGACAAACAAATCACAGCAATGCTCTTCTGGATTCTTTTATTTGTTTATTCCCAAACAAATCATTACTAATATCCTGCCAGCATTTCCAACAAATCGGCCTAATATTATTTAATTAATAAATATTTTATTTAATTCAGAAATTATAAAAATAAGTATCTAATATTATTAGATATTTATAAATATAATTTTCTAATTAAATAAAATATTTATTAATATAAATAAATTCTTAAGTCCTAAGCTGCGGTATATTGAGGGTCTGGAATCGGACTCCTTTCGCTTCACAAAAATTATATTAATTCCAACCGGGATTCCTTCTTTAAGAATATATCACTTTCCATATTTTTGTGACAATTCTTATTTCCTCATTGCTCGTCCAGGTCTAATCTACGGTCTCTTGAAGATGTGAAATCGGGCTCCTTTTGCTTCCAAAATTATCCTATAAACATAAAAAATCAACTTAGCATCCAATCCAAATTAAAATGCTACTAACATGCTAATCAAGGACAAAATTATTACAAATCAAGGATAAATGAGAGATAACATGCTATAAAATGTACATAAAATTAGCATGTATCAGTAGCAAACTCCAACAACGCAGACCCACCGCCGTTCCTGACCCCGAAGCCGAAACCCCCATGGGCGCTGGGATAGCCATCCGATCTCTCGCCAATGTGTCCATTAAAGTCACCACCCAACACTTAAAGTTGATCATCCGGAAAGCTTCCGACCAACTCATCTAAATAGACCCAGAAAGCCTCCTTCTCCGAGTCGCCCAAACCGACTTGAGGGGCATATGTGCACACCACGTTCACCACCTTCTCCCCAACCACCACTCCAACGGACATGATCCTGTCATTGCACCTCTTCACATCCACGACGTTGTCTTTAAGATCACTCGCCAGAAGAATACCCACTCCGTTTCTCAAGTTGGCGAGACCTGAGTACCACAACTTATACCCGTTCGCTTCTCTAGACTGCGCCCCCTTCCACCTAGTCTCTTGAATACATGCCACGTCCACCCTTCGCTTTTTCAACACATCCACAAGCTCCAACAATTTGCCATTAAGGGTACCTAAATTAAGACTGCCAACACGCAAAAAACGCGACATCAATATAATAAAATAGAAATAATAATGGGAGAAATAAAATTAGCTATATAAATTTATAATAGTAATAAAGCTAGTAATAATAATAATAATAATAATATAATAATACTATTAATAATAATATAATAATACTATTAATAATAATAATAATAATAATAATAATAATAATCGTACTAATAATAAAAATAATAATAATAGAAGTATTAATACAGATAAAAATACTAAAATTAATAAGAATAATAATACTACTAATACAGAACACACAATCTAATCGGAAACAGACAGGGGGCTGAGAACAAGGGTGGGCGCGGGGGGGGAGGGGGGAGCTTAGTCGCAGAGGGTAGAGAGAAGAGGGTTAGAGAAGAGAGGAAAGGAAAGAGGGGGAGTTGAATCGGAGCTCTAAGAGAGGAAAGAGGGGGTTGAGACGGAGGGAGGGATAGGAATGGAGGTGCGCAGGGGCGGACCCAGAATGCCAGGTTAACCCGGGCTAGGGAAATTACATTGCTTAAATAAGAAATTACATTGTATAAGGCAAAAAATATAGAAAGAAGTTTATGATTTCTACATGTGAAACTGTAGTAGTGTTGTTATGTGTGATCTTTGACTTTGAAGTTATATGAATGATCTAAATTTATCTTTGTAGTGTATATTTTTTATTTTTCCAAATAAATTAGCATTCTTATTTATATATTATCGTTTTTATTTAACTCCACTTCCTATGTCTTCCTATTCTTGTGTTCTTTCGTATTTGTTGAAAAATAAATTATCTAGCAAAAATGACAAATTAAAACTGTAAGAGCATCTCCAATGGGAGAGATCTCTTAGGTAAATTTTAAAATTAATTACTATAAATAAGAATTATAAAGAATGTGTAAAAAAATTTACACTCCAATGGGACAAAACTATTATCTATAATTATAGATAATCTCTTGATGTTGGCTATATTTGTCGAACCTCTATAAACCTGTGGTTGACACATCACTTATTTCTATATTAAAATTATATATTCCATTAATAACAACTTAAAATATTAATAACATACCATTTTTAAAATATAGTCAATCATTATAGCCAATACCCTCGGAACACAATGTCTTACAGGTTCGACAAATTTTACATAATCAATATTTTATGTAATTTAGCCAATCATTTTTAGCTAACGCCATTGGAGATGCTCTAATAGAAAAGTAAAGAACTGTTTAAGTTAACGAATTTAAAATTTAAATATTTTAATATTATTTTCTGGTACACAATTATACACAAAAATAATTAAATATAACTAAAATATATTATAATTATTAAGAATCAAAATTTCACTTTCAAATAGTATTAATTAATAAATTAGTATTTAATAAACTAATATTAATTTACTAAAATTTTTAAGGCAATCAACATTATTACATGCAAGTTATAACATATTATAGAATTTATGATGTTGAGATCTAAATAAAAATATAACTTATAAAATATATACTATCCAGAAATTATTGGACGTAAGCAAAATTCACATGCCATTAAAATCACTAATGAGCTTTCATAATTTATTTGTATGTAATTAATACTAAATCCAACAAATTTCAGTGGCTTTTTAATGGATAAAGATGTCTGTTCTCCAAATGTAAAACTGAAACAATATGTAATAGTATATGATTTTTGAAAATTTTCAACCGGGCTAAATTGTATTTTTTTTTTTTTTTTTTTTTTTAGCAAACATTATCAAGAGTAAATTTTGGAGAAGTAAAAATTTTACCCGGGCTATGGCCCACCCCAGCCCATATGTGAGTCCGCCCCTGGAGGTGCGGAAAAGAGATGTAGAGGACAGCGGTCGAGTAGAACGGAGAACGGAGATTGACGATGAGGGGGGTCGAGGAGTGTTTTGATGTTGAAGGGGGGCGGTGGTGAAGAGATGCGATCGAACGGGGGAGGTGATAAAGGGTGGGTCTGGTTCTTCGACTTCGAGGAAGGTGTAGGTGAAAACGGGTTGGGCGAGTAGCAAGGAGAAGGGGGGAAGAAGTTAGGGAGAGAGCGAGGTAAGAGCTGGTGATTGAAATGCAGAGCAGTGACGGGACGAAGGTGAATAGGCGAAGGAGACGGATTCGAAAATGGATTTGCGGGCAATGGCGGAGACGAAGACAATGAAGATGATGCACAACAAAATACAAATAACGGTAACAAAATCCAAACAGGGAGAAGAAGATCAGGAAATAAAAGGAAGAAAATGCTGAGAATCGTTTAAATTTCCGGCGATACGCCGGTCAGAGGTTGCTAATCTGCTGGTAAAAAAGAGCCGTTAACGGTTAGTAACAAATAGAGAGCTTTTTAGTAGAGAGAGAATGGCCTTGAGAGTTTACAGATGATAGTATAATAATTGATATCGAGTATACCAAATAAATGATCAAATAAGTGACCAAACTATCAACCAATCCAATAGAGATTGTTTTGCTCATGATAATATAGTATAGATAGATTATGCGCATGTTATTCTTTATTTTCTGTGACCAACAACTCTGGGACAAATGGAGTTAGGCCTGGCTTAAGCCCAGCTTGCCGAATTCAAGATAATATGAAGGAGTGTGTGTTGGCCCAGCTCGCCCACCTTGACCAGACAATGGTTGGGCACTCACATCACATAGAAAATTTAGAGCTCAAACAATCTTAAAAAACTATGTTATGTAAACGCATCTTGTTGAAATTATGTTATGTAAACCCATGTTGTCTCGGTGTCTGATATCATTAAAAATTGACCTGTTTATTACTTTTTTTTTTTTGAGAAATATTTATTACTTACTGTTAACTTAAGCCACGACATGTCGTCATCTGCCGACCTAACAAAATAATGCAAAGCGGATCACATAAAATATGTTCTACATACAGTCGGAGATCTTGCATACATTTGAGTTGAAATGAGCCAATAATTTGTCACCCAAAAATTTATAAGTTTATATGATCTGTTCAGTGTTTTTTTTTCCTGAAACATTCTGTTTTGCTTAGGTACTTTCTAATAAAAACAAATTTCAATTTACTAGCTCTCGAAATTTATTAACAAAAATGAACCATACTTTTCACCTAGGCTTTTCGGTTTCGTCCTACCCAATTTTCACCCATGCTTTCATTCTTTATCCAAAAGTGACAAGAGTTGGAAATATTGTTTCAGTGTAAATTACGAAATTTAAATTAATTTGCAGACACATGCAAATGTGAATACAACTTAAGGTGTGGGACTGTGGGGTGTGTGAAAGTGAAATAAATAGACACTGCACCTGCTATTCCAAGTCCAAACTCTATCAAGTCAGTTTGTTTACCTTTTTTACTACCACAGTACACAGAAGAATCTCAACACCTTTGCTGCCACCTGCATTCAGTGTTAAACCAAATCAAGCCATGTATTTTTTATACACAAATACATGTAATTTTGTATGTGTGTTGCTTTCTTCTAGTCGGTAGTACTCACTTGTCTGGATTCCCTCCTACTACAAACACACTTGTCAGGTATATTACTTCCTGCACTGCACATCAGGCTACACACTTGCATAGTTTCACTCAGCAATGAAAAAGCAATACTTGCATGTAAAACCTGCTACCATTACCATTGCAGCATCACAACCAATCAAGTAACAGAGTAATACTCGCAAATAAGATGCATTACCATAGCACCATCACAACTCATTGCACACTCCTCCGGTGAGAGATCAGGTTACCGGTTCAACATCACGAATGTACAGAATTGTATCGCGGTGAAGACATTATTGTACGAATGCCAATATTTTTGGCAATTGACGATTCCAATATAATTTTTCACCTTACATTTGACAAGTTTTTATTCGCTTAATCCTACTTTTGATTACCATTAAATTCATGATCTTGCATATTTTTTGGGTGTATCTCACCGGTGGATTTATAAAGACATTGGACCGGGAAAATTATGATTGTTGGAGTCAAATTCTTCCTGCTCTATCATCTCTACTAAGGCACTCACCACTAATATGCCAAATGACACTTGTGCCTCTATGATTAATTATTCAAATTTGAAACTCTGTCACGATACCCTTGTGTTGGATCTAAATCAAGAAAAGAGCGTCCCCCATGACTTATCATTCAATATAAACAATTCATCCATAATTTAAGAGCCCTGTAAGAATGGGGCGCATTGCATGTATCTCCCATAATTTCATGGGAAAATCATACTTCCTCACATGACAAAGGGTCCCAAGTGAATGCTTAGACAAATTCTGTAAAGGCTAAAATCCAAGTCATTTCTCGTGTCTAAAACACTTTAAAGTAAAGTAGTATATGATACCAACCCCGGGATATGCTAGTCTAGGCTCCAACCCCGGCTGACCTTCAAGAAGTGTCTTAGCATTTTGATTATCATCTATATAACCTCAAATTATAACCAAAGTTTTTTCACCAGTTCACCAATTCTATATTTCTATGTCTTGCTAGAAAGATCAAACCTCTTGTGTTTTCTCAAAGCTAGCCAATAAAATTTCCAATTACAAATCTGGTCACCAAGCAAACCAAGAATATTTGTAATGGGAAACCTGGTCCACTCTGCCTATACAGACTCAACTTATGACTGCTCACATCTCAACTCTCCTTCAATGCTATCAACTACTTTGCAATAGAAGATACTAAAATTTACCCTATGCTCCTCTCCCAAGAAGATAAGAGATGGAACCTTGAATTTACCACAACAATAACATCTCCACTACAAGAATCGTTAATAACTAAATAAGATCTCAGAACTACAATGGCTGATTCTTTTAAACCTGTGAGCCATAACAACATTAATAACAGTACCTGCAGATTATAGAGAAACAAACTTTACCTTGTAACTGACTTGTGCTTCCTTCCAGCATTGCACACTTTACATTAAGAAAAAAAGGGTACTTGAAACTCCAGGCTTAATGACGAGCAAAAAACTAGGAATATTATCGTTTTGAAATTTACGGAGCAAAAGCTATGGACCTCCAGCAGTTCTTTCTTTCAAATTTCAAGCCTGCTAAACAAACTATCATAAAACACAAACCTCCTACCATAACCATACTCATGCGTTTTGAAACAGCAAACCTTACTAGGTCAACATATATCTTTTCGATTATTCAGTATTAGCCAGGGTAACAAAGTTTCAGACTAAAATTTAGCAAAACCTCAATCCTTCATTCAGAAACTCCCATAATTTGTCCTCATCAAAATAAAATGAATCAAAGGTAATAATAGACGGAAAAACCAAACTACATGTTCCAGGGTTTCTTGTCGGCTAATTGTATTGCATAATCACGCACACTAAAATCAAAATCCCCGAACAAAAATTCGATAAAAAGGAAATAAAATATGGTTCACTAAGCCATACCAGTCTAGCGCAATACAACAAATCCTAAATTCCTAACCCGACTATGCTAAAGCAGATAGGGAGTTAAAAAATTAAATTAAATCGAGCTACTCAACCCCTATCCTAATATGCACAGGCCTCATTTCACCATCATGTTATCACCCAGAACATGCCTCCTCATCTCCATAATCTTGCGATGAGAATTCGAATGCAGCTGACTCGAAAACGTCGGACTATTAGCCGGACGATACTCTGGCACGAGCCTACCGGACTTGTACCTCACCCCGCAAGCATTACACAGAGTTTTTGGCCCCATGGGTCCAGCACGCCACTGCGGGGTCTTCTCAGCCAAGCAATGCTGACACCTCCTACCAATAGCCGAACCACTCCTAACTGGTTGCAACGCCTTCGGGAATTCATGCTTCACATTCTTGACATTCACTTGGTTCCACCAACCAGCCTGCTGCACTGCAACTGGCAACTCAGGGAACTCCCTTCGTCTTCTTCGTCTACGTTTGCTACGTGCACGAACAGGGTAGTGCACCGGGAAGCTAATGGGAACCGGAAGTGCCCCGCAACAGCTCATCGTCGCATTGCCATTGCTATTGCTGCTGCTACTGCTGTTCTCGAGAACAGATATCGGGCTTTGCAAATTCTGGTGCGGATTAAAAATGTCGAGCCCAGTCTCAACAGCCGGGAAAGCATCCTTGTTCGATAACCATTCGAGTTCCTCCTCTGCAAATTCCTGGTTAAGAGCACAAATGACTCAGTCTCAACTCGTCATAAACACACAAAGCAAGAACGAGTTAACTCAGTCATTAGTAAAATTATTAACAACGGCACCTGTGGGCCCCCATATGCTCACCTCATTCAACATGTTCCATGTTACTTTACTTACCAAACGGCACAATAAAGTCAAATTTAAAAATATTAAAAAAATAAAAAAAATCTCAACAATAAAATAGAGTAGAATGTTTACTAGAGGGGTAAATTAGTCTTTTACAAAGCAACAAAAATCTAACAACATTATTAAGGTAGAGGTGCACATGCTATGATATGGACATGGCCCAAATTATTGACCAAAAATTAATATTGTTTCAAATGACATAAATACCCATCCACTTGTGTAAACATAACTTAGGGTTTCAAACTTTCAAAGGACAAAACAGTCTTTTCATGCAACTTATATTTCAATACTGAGTCAAACTTCCGAGTCTAACAACCCGGCACGATTCCTTTTTCTTTCAAGCTTCATATCTAATAAAAGAAAACTGTCAAACACTGACTCATATCATAGCCCACCTACACAACGACTCGACCGAGTCAACTCGGACCCCACTCACCATAACACGTCCGAGTTAACTCGGAACACCACCGAGTCACCACGAGTTCACCCCAAAATAAAGAAAAAACCCGATTCAAGCAAAACCCAGACCGAGTTTCATCTCCGAAGGGGCAAAAACAAAATGAAAAGCACTTAAACTTACAGGAAATCCACCGCTATGATCATCTCCATCATCACCATCAAGAGGAAAGTTGAAAATATCTTCATCATCCATCAATAAAAAAGATGAGTTGCCCAGAGACTCCATTTTTAGAGAGAGAGTACAAGTTTCAAAAGGGTTTTGTTGTATTCTTTTGAGAGAGAGAGTAAAGAGAGAAAGGAGAGGAGAGGTTATATTTTGGAGGCTTAGTGGGTTGGTTTGGGTTATTCAATTTTAGTATTTGGATGGTTGGCAATCACAGAGAGGAGGTGATATCTATGTTTGCTCTTTTTTTTCAATTTTGTGACTAGTGTATTTAATTTTCTATATTAAATTATGGAAATGACTTTTATGCTATTTTTTGTTTGTCACGATTTTATTCCATATTTACATATACATTTGACATTACACACAGCAATGTATATTCTAAGATTATATGTTGCATGTTTAGAATGAAAATCCAAATATAAAATATAAAAGTTTACATAAATAATTAAATATACACAACTTTAATATTACCCTCAAATACTAGAGATATTATATCCTTAGACATTCTCATTTGGAAAGTGGATAATATTTTTGTTGGAAAAATAATATGTGGATTGTAGGAATCATCTTTTTCTTTATTTATAATATAAAAAATATTTTTCTTTTTGCATAATATATTTAGGATTATATATCATGACTCAATTATTTTATTTTTTAGTTATTGATCACATAAAAATCATTATAAACGATATATTTCAAAATTATTTTTTTCTTTATATTTATAACTGAAATTTCATGATATTATTTTCCTACATTATATATTCATGTTTGTGGTTTTGAAACTTATTTTAAAAAATTACAATAGTAAATAAAAAAACTTCAAACTAGAAGACCATGATTAAGAAGTCGTTTGGCTCGAGCTTAAAACCCGGTTTTAAAGTAATTTTTGACTTTAAGTTGAAAAATATCTGAATGTGTAATAAGTCAGAAAATGATTTAAAATTAAATAAAACAGCTTACAACCAGAAGGAATGAGCTACTTTTTTGAACGACTTATTTTAATTTGATATTTTAATTTGATAAAAGTTAACAACATTATTCAAATTAATTATTTATCAAATTATATGTTACCCATGATATAAAATTACCCAAACAGATCTTAACTTAAAATTTTAATTTTTCACATATAATTTTAAACAACTTTAAATCATAAATAATAATTTTAAATTTATAAATAATAATTTTAATTTTAGTCTAACAGGCTCTAAGAAAAGTTGGTAGGTCAAATTCCAAATATCTCCTGAGAATAACATCTTTTAAATTAATCACAAATTCACATCAGTATTTGGGCCGTTTGGCGATTCAACTTTTGAAGAGTGGTGTATTTGATATTTTCAAAAGGGTTCTCGACAGTGAGCGGTTATTTAATAATTGGTTCCATAACGGCTATTCTCACAATGAGAGATAAACTAGACCCAAATAAATTGGGAAAACTTTCACAAAAAAGGGAGATTTTTGAAAAACAAAAACAAAGAAAATTAAAAGATTTGGAACTTTTCACGGTGAAAACCGATGGAAAGTGAGGTGGCGGCTTCTGTGGAGAGAGAAAAATAGAGTTGAAGTTATAATCGATGTGTATATTGCTGCTGTTGCTTTAATTTTTATTATTATTCCAATCAAATTAGAATCCGGAATTGGGTTCTTATTGCCACACTTTCCCGAGCTCTTGATTGCTCATCATGAACAAAAGTGCATCTCTTGCGGAAAAACATTAGAATCCAACCAAGGAATCTGAAACTTCTTGGCTCAGACGATATGCCCTGTTCTTCTTCATGAGCTGCCACCAGTACAATATATAGAGAGAGTATATATTAGGATTTGTAGTTGGGTTCTTATATACTTGAATCAAACTAAGATTTGTAGTTACTTGAATCAAATTAGGATGTGTAAAGATTCAATCTTTTTTACAAAGATGAGGTGCAGTAGGTTGTTTGCCCGGTAGATGAGGTTTAAAACACCTAGTGCCGGTAAATAAAAATTAATTTTGTGTAAATTCTTTAACTTAACAGATCAAGAATGGGGTAGTATAATTTTGCTTGTAAAAGCAGGCACTTGTTAATCTTATCTTCAATAAATAAAAATAAAAATGACGAAAAAGTTATCTTCATAAACATCAACAATGTCCATTCTCTATAGTATTTTATGTATGGGCTCATAATGGTGAACCATACAAATGCAACAAGATCCAAGCATGATCTAAAGGCCACAGAGCGGCACAAATATTTTTGCCCAAGGAGAATAATAACCCTTTTAAATTAGGTAGCCAATTGACTTTAAATCCGAGAGAAGTTTAAGTATTTCTGTGCTATCATTGACCTCCACCATAGCTGGGTCTTCCACAAGGGCGGAGCCAGGAAATTTTTTTCCACTGGGCTAAGGAAAAAAATGCAATTGTAGGGAGAAATGAATCATGCCATTTCCAGTGAAAAATGAGCCTTCTGTTAAGATTTTTAGTGAAAAATGAAAAAAACAGTTGATGGGAATCGAACCACAGTCTTGTGTGAGAAGTTCCATTGCCTAAACCAACTGGGCTACATCAGTTAATTATCAAAATTGTAGTAGTAATTAGTATATATTAGAAATTTTACCCTGGGCTACAGCCCAACACAGCCTTTGCTGTGGCTCCGCCCCTGGTCTTCCAATAGAAATCCTAATAATCGCACTAGCCAGACACTTTGCAGGTCAGTAGGAATACCCGTAACATCTTCATCCTTGGGGATAGGATCGTGCATAGGCTTCTCCCGCCATTCTATGATGCTAAAGCATACGTCATTCATCACAATCCCAAAATGTTTAGTAGTCGTCAAGGGGACATCCAGATTAATGGCAGAACCAGACCTATCACGCACGAGGACATGTTCAAGGTTGGTGGCTCTACAGTTTCGGAGCTCAGCTAGCATGTCATCCTCAAGAGTTAAAGTCCCCCGATCGTACAAGTCAGTAACCACAACCCTTTGAAGAGATGTGTGGTCCTTGATTGAGGAGACCAGCATGTGATGAAGACAAATCATCTCCTTGATATGGCTCCAAATCGATTCATGGTATTCGTCATCCTTGGGAGTATCATTGGAAAGCATTAAAGGTTGTGGATCTTTGTTAAGGTAATGGGTGATATTTTTGTACGCAACAACAGTGAGACAATAAGAATGAGGCCTATAAGAGGCCTCCCAGAGGATGAGAGGGATACACTTATTTTCATACCTCATTAGTGCTGCAGTTCTAGAGCAGTGAGTGATTTGGAGGGAACGAATGTGCTTGAATGTGTTGAGGATCAAGGGGCAGTAGTTATACAACATAAAGACGGAGGGATGCTTTATGGAAAGGGTAGTAACTAGAGAGACAAGGGAATTGAAACGCTTGGAGATACTCGAGCAACGACCTAATGATTTAATGTCATCAAGAGAGCTGTTTTTGTTGTCGTTTTCACTGCTGCTGAGCTTTGTGAGAAGAAATACGATAAGCTCATCAGGGAGTTTATGAAAAAGGTCATTCGGATAAGATTGGTATTAGTTGTGTTGCCAGCTGTAATTCTGTTAGTGACGTTCAGCAGCTCTATAAATAATAGTTGGACACGATCATTGTGTAACTTTTGGATCAATGTATAACAAACTCTCTTCTTCTTCTTTTACATTTCATTAGAGTATACACTTAAGTCTATACATACAGATTTCTACTTATAAATCTATTACGAATACTTCATCTTTAGCACTTGAATAAAGAATACCAATTCAATTATAATTTATAAACAAATTGACAAGTAAAGTTCAGATTTTTGTATAGAAATTATACTCCCTCCGTCTCAAAAAACTCTTCCCATTTCAAAAAACACGTTTGCCAACGCACACTTTTGATCGTTAATATGTTCAATTTCGTATTACTATTAATTAAATATAAAAACTTCACTGTATTAAAATACACATAAATACGAATCCAACAAGATCACTCATGATTATATTTGGTCTTATAGATTATGCGTAAATTAGTAATTTGTCTCATGTTATGAACATGACCGACATTGTAAAGGGGAAGAACATTTTGTGACGGAGGGAGTAGTTGAATAGGTCCGGTATAACAAAACAATATAAACGTGTCAATTGACTCAAATTGCTCATGAAACATGTGCAGAAAATATCTTAATGGAAATCTGGGACTTCAAAGCCCTTAGAAAGCCTTTTAAATTAGGTTGCCATCAGACTTTAAATCCGAGAGAAGTTGAAGTATTTCTGTGCTGTCATTGACCTCCACCATAGCTGGGTCTTCCAATAGAAATCCTAGGAATCGCACTAGCCACACACTTTGCAGGTCAGTAGGAATACCCGTAACATCTTCATCCTTGGGGACAGGATCGTGCATAGGCTTCTCCCGCCATTCTATGATGCTAAAGCATACGTCATTCATCACAATCCCAAAATGTTTAGTAGTCGTCAAGGGGACATCCAGATTAATGGCAGAACCAGACCTATCACGCACGAGGACATGTTCAAGGTTGGTGGCTGTACAGTTTCGGAGCTCAGCTAGCATGTCATCCTCAAGAGTTAAAGTTCCCCGATCGTACAAGTCAGTAACCACAACCCTTTGAAGAGATGTGTGGTCCTTGATTGAGGAGACCAGCATGTGATGAAGACAAATCATGTCCTTGATATGGCTCCAAATCGATTCATGGTATTCGTCATCCTTGGGAGTATCATTGGAAAGCATTAAAGGTTGTGGATCTTTGTTAAGGTAATGGGTGATATTTTTGTACGCAACAACAGCGAGACAATAAGAATGAGGCCTATAAGAGGCCTCCCAGAGGATGAGAGGGATGCACTTATTTTGATAACTCATTAGTGCTGCAGTGCTAGAGCAGTGAGTGATTTGGAGGGAACGAATGTGCTTGAATGTGTTGAGGATCAAGGGGCAGTAGTTATACAACATAAAGACGGAGGGATGCTTTATGGAAAGGGTAGTAACTAGAGAGACAAGGGAATTGAAACGCTTGGAGATACTCGAGCAACGACCTAATGATATAATGTCATCAAGAGAGCTGTTTTTGTCGTCGTTTTCACTGCTACTGAGCTTTGTGAATATACATATCACCAGTTCGTCCGGAAGATTTTGAAAATAGTTGTACCCATCACTTTGATCATGCTCTAATTTCAATTTCTTAGCCATGGTGCTCTAAAAATCTCTATGTAAAATTGTTGCTAATTAAGCTTCACCGAACGAATGACTATATATATATAGAACTCAATTACTAACCCTCACATTCTAATCCTATACTTAATCTGATTAACCCTTAAATTCTAATCCTACACTTAAATTGATTGAAGCAAATCAGATCAATATCGAAGCCTAAACATCTATACTATCGATACAATCTATCTATCTATATACTAAAGTCATTAAAAACCAATCATTGAAACTTTTGATCGGGCTTATATTGATTTACGAGCTTGCTTACTTTTTTTAACTTTTACTCCTACTAGTTTATACTCCGTGCAAATCACGATTTTTTAATACATTTATTAACATAATTTAAATATTAAAATTAATATATAATTTTTTTTTATAGTTTTCTTACTCTCTATATTCTTAATATATCATTTGTTAGTGTTCTTATATACAAATATCATAAATATTAAATTTTGTAACTCTATATATCCCACTTCAAGTGGCTCACTTGACTTTTTATGGTCATAATGACCAAAATTTGACCGAAAATTACATATATTATATAATTGAATTTGTTTACAAAATGTATTTCATTTAAAAGTATATCTCATTTACTTTAAAATGTATTTTCAGGTTTTTAAAATTATATGTTAGAAATGATTGATGAGAACAGTGTTTGGAAGCTAAGGTGACAAAACAGAGTTTAACTGGAAGCAGTCAGAGTTTAGTTAAACACTGACTGGAAGCGCAACAGAGATTGTTAAACTCTGTAGCGGAAGCGTCTGAGAGTCAACATTGTTTGAAGATTGATACAAGATAAATATGGAAGCAATATCTTTGAAGATTGGATAGCTATCAAAGAGATTGAGTTGACTTAGAAGACGTGTAGCAATCGTGATTGATATCAATTGTATAGCTTAATTATAGGAGAATCAATTACTGATTGTACGAAGCTGTATGTTTTATAAATACAGTTAGGTTAACCCTAGAAGGGTATCGAACATTGAGAAATTCATTGATTGTAACCTAAGCAGCTCTCTGTGATATTTTCAGTGTTGTAAAAAGTGGAAATCGGACTTAATCGGTGGAGGCACCGTCCAGGGATTAATCGGGTAATCGGGGATTAATCGGAATGATTAATCGGATCATTAATCGGAACTAATTTAATATTATTTTTAAATATAATTATTATTAATATACATAATTATTATATTATTTTGATTATACATGAATAATTATCATGTATTTATACAAATATATTTAAAATATATAGCATTATTAAAGTAAATATAAATTTTAAGATCTAATTTTTGAATTTGGGTCAATATGAGAGAAAAAATTGATAAAATTCATTATTTAACCATTTAAAATAATAGTTTTGTATATGAGAATAATAGTTTTCTTAAAATTTATTCAATTTTTTACTTTTTGAATTTTTTAAATTTTTCTACATATTTTTCAATTTTTTATCAATAATGCCGATTTTTGACCGATTAATCCGATTTTTGACCGATTAATCCCGATTAATCCCGATTTTTTGAAAAAACGATTTTTTGGCCGATTTTTGTAAAATCAGTTCGGTTCCTTACCGAACAGCGATTAATCGGCGATTAATCCCGATTAATCGCCGACTTTTAGAACAGAGGATATTTTACATCACTGAGAGAGGAATTGTTAATTCCAAACAGTTTTTAAGTGTTAAAGCTTGTGTTCTTGTTGATTACTCATACAATACTTGATTACATATTGTGTATTCGACCTAACAAGTGGTATCAGAGCTCAATCTGTTACTTTATTACAGTTTAAGATCCAAACACAATAGTAATCAATGACAGAGATACCTCCTCCATCAAGTTCTGAGAAAGCCCCTACTACTGTTAGTAGGTATGAAACAATTAGGGTTCCAATACTTAGGCCATCAGAGTATGCAATTTGGAAGGTGAAGATGACCATGTTTCTGGAGGCTACAGATCCAGAATATCTTGATAGAATTTATGAAGGTCCTCACAAACCTACAAAGTTATCTGCTGCTGCTGCTGGTGAGGAATCAAAGGTGATTCCAAAAGAAAAGAAAGATCTAACTGCTGAGGATCTTTCATCTATTGCGAAGGATGCAAAAGTAAGGCATTTACTTCACAGTGCTTTAGACAATGTTATGTCTAATAAAGTGATTAATTGCACAACTGCAAAGGAAATATGGGATGCACTTGAGGTTAGGTGTCAAGGAACTCCTGCAATCAAGAAAAATAGAAGAAACATACTCACTCAGGAGTATGAGCATTTTGAGGCAAAGTCTGAAGAAACCATGACAGAAACATTTGACAGATTCTGTAAACTGCTTAATGATTTGTCATTGGTTAACAAAGAGTATGATTTAGAAGACTCAAATCTCAAGTTTCTTCTTTCTCTACCTGAAAAATGGGATGTGAAAACAACCACTATAAGAGATAACTATGAACTTGCTGAAACAGAGATTGATGAAATATATGGACTGCTCAAAACCTATGAATTGGAATTGGAGCAGAGAAACAAAAGATCAAGTAGAAAGTCAAAATCTGTTGCTCTTAAGGTTGAGGATAAACCATTAAAGAAGGAAGCATCAAGGAAGAAGGCAAAAGGAAAGGCTCAGTAGCAGTGAATACAATCCTATCAGGTCATCAAGAGAGCTATTTTTGTCGTCGTTTTCACTGCTACTGAGCTTTGTGAATATACAAATCACGAGTTCGTCCGGAAGATTTTGAAAATAGTTGTACCCATCACTTTGATCATGCTCTAATTTCAATTTCTTAGCCATGGTGCTCTAAAAATCTCTATGTAAAATTGTTGCTAATTAAGCTTCACCGAACGAATGACTATATATAGAACTCAATTACTAACCCTCACATTCTAATCCTATACTTAATCTGATTAACCCTTAAATTCTAATCCTATACTTAAATTGATTGAAGCAAATCAGATCAATATCGAAGCCTAAACATCTATACTATCGATACAATCTATCTATCTATATACTAGAGTCATTAAAAACCAATCATTGAAACTTTTGATCGGGCTTATATTGATTTACGAGCTTGCTTACTTTAGTTTATACTCCGTGCAAATCACGGTTTTTTAATACATTTATTAACATAATTTAAATATTAAAATTAATATATAATTTTTTTTATAGTTTTCTTACTCTCTATATTCTTAATATATCATTTGTTAGTGTTCTTATATACAAATATCATAAATATTAAATTTTGTAACTCTATATATCCCACTTCAAGTGGCTCACTTGACTTTTTATGGTCATAATGACCAAAATTTGACCGAAAATTACATATATTATATAATTGAATTTGTTTACAAAATGTATTTCATTTAAAAGTATATCTCATTTACTTTAAAATGTATTTTCATGTTTTTAAAATTATAAGTAAATAATTTAATATTTTTAGTCAAAGTTAAGTAAATTTGACCCGTTTAAAAGTCAAATAAGCCACTTGAATTGAGATGGAGGGAATATTAAATTTAAATATATTAAATTAAAATTTTAATTTTCTTAAATAAGTTACTTATTTTTTCGTTTTAATCTGTTTGAAACGGATCCTTAATATATTTAAGGGTAAGTTACTTGAATTTATTTTTTAAGTGATTTGGGTATGGCAAGACGTGACAACTTATTCGTGACCTCGACTTGCGAGTAGCGGCTTACTCAAGTTTTCTCAAATTTTTAAGAGCATGGGAAAAAAAAAAATTTTGCCAAAAAGTAAAGTAAGTTTCATTCAATTGAACATATCACAGGAGACAAACCCCCGACTGTCGATACAATCAGGTTGGAAAAACAAATAACACACTAAAAACAATTAGCTAATTTGTTTCCTGATCGTTTAACACACTGAACTGAAAAGTTCTTAAAGTTAAAAACAAAATCGAAGACATCCCGAACGATCCAAACTGCGTCGACATCCCTGAAAGCAGCAACATCACAATTGACCTTATCACATAAAAATCATTATTAGACCAGCGTTTAGAAACCTCAATTGCATAAACCAATGTTAGAGAATAACTTGAGACAAACAAGGAGGCGGCGGTAGAGAATAGGGTTTCGAGAGATGCTGCTATACCTTAAGAGCATGGAAAATAAATGAAAGATAAATAAGTTTATTTATTTTCATCTAAATTTATGTTTTCAAACTTTTAATAATAAAAAAAGTAAATAAAGAAATATATAATTCTAACATATTTTTATTTCAAAACTTTCATTCTAAAACTGGAATGAAAGTATTTCACTTTCTTATAATTTGCTTTCTTCCGTTTAAAATTCAAGAGTAGGATGTTGCTAAACGAAAATGTATGGGATGCTAGGCTATGTTCACTTGGATTGAATGGAATGAGGGGAGAATGGAATGAAATTTATACTATTATTTGGGGGAGATTGGGGAAAGTGTATATAAATTTCATTCATTGCTTCATTCCTTTCCAAATAATTTGAACTAGAATTCTAACCCACATATTTTGGAAGGAATGCTCCATTTCCAATCTTCACCATTTTCCTTGCAATCTTCATCATAAAAATCTTCTTCTCCCTCATATTTCCCCCAACATCCCCCTTTCTTCATAAATTTTATTTACAATTTTCATTCCATTCCTACCTCATTCCATTCTTTCCAAGTGAACACACCCCTAGTGAATAACTTGATTCCATTCGAGTCCCATTCGGCCAATTCGAATTATTAGTAATTAAAATCGTGTTTTATTCAGTTATTACTGAAACAAACTTGAATATCTATTGTTTCTTTTTAAAAAAGGGTCCTGGTTCTTGACAATCATTTGTCAGGAACTAATTATTTAACAATCGGTTCCACAGCCGTTTCCAACGGCTGAGATTAAAAAAAATAAATAAATTATTGTCCGCTATAATTTTCCGCGGATAGGCAATTTGTCTATCCGCGGAAAATTTCCGTGGACAGGCAATCTGCCTATCCGCGAAAAATTATAGCGGACAGTAATTTTTTTTTTAATTAGAAACCGATTGTTATTTAACCCGTCCCTGACAAATGATTGTCAGGGACCAAAACCCTTTAAAAAAAAGTAAAGCTAGAGTATCTCAGACAAAATTCGACTCAATTTTATTCCAGGAAAATGCTAGATATTTCAAAAAAATTCCCAAAAATTTTACCAAATATTTATGGGGTTAATTATCAATAGGGTCACTTATTTCATTTCAATATATCAAAGGGGTCACCAATTTCATTTCGGTATCATTTGATTCACTATAGTCATAATAAATATCAAATAGATAACTCTAAATATGTGTTCGAAAAATAAAACTAATCTTTTGTTGATTCTACACATTTTTCTTGAATGTTGCCGCAACCAAATGAATAATTGTTAAATTCTAGTATTTCAGATAACATATTTAGAATTTAAAACTTTCATTTACTATTTATTTTTAATTAAAACAAGGAAAATAACTCTAAAATTAAAAATAAATAGTAAATGAATTTTTAAAAATCTAAATATATCATCTAAAATACTAGAATTTAACAATTATTCATTTGATTGGGGTAGCATTCAAGAAAAATGTGCAAAATCAAGAAAATATTACTTTTATTTTTCAAACATATATTCAGAGTTATCTATTTGATATTTATGATGACTTTATTGATTCAAATGACACCGAAATGAAATTGGTGACCCCTTTGATATATTGAAGTGAAATAAGTGACCTAGTTGATAATTAACCCAATATTTATGTATCAGGACTATGATTAGTAATTTTTCTAATTATGAAATGGGATTATGCGTATATACAATATGAATCATAAATTAAAATATGTCATGTGTCAAGCCACGTCATTTGGTAACAATTTTGGTAACAAATTTGGGATACCTAGCATTACTCTTTGTTCAACTACCAGCTTATAACTCGTGCAAAATACGAATTATTTTTATTTTTTTTAATTTATTCATAATGTAATATAATATTATAAATATTAATTTTAATATGTTATTGAAAAAATTTGAAATTTACATCTTTGTATATAATAATTTTTAACATTAAATTTAAATTAATATGTTGATGGCAGGAATCGAACATTAAACCTCTGTATATAACAATTTTTAGTATTGTTGTATTTAACGGTAATGATCTATTTGAGTTGAAGATCTAACGATTGTGAATGAGAGATAATAAAAAATAAAGGAATAACAAAAAACAGGGGTTAACTAAATTAAAAATTATACCCTCTTTCATTTATTATAATACAGTATAGTATAGATGCCGATAGTATGTAATGAACGTTATAATGTAAATTTACATCTTATCTTATTTTTTGGAAATAAATATTAAATTTTAAATATTTATATATAGAGAAAACTGGGCATGAGGTTGTCCTCATGACAATCTTTCAGAGGTTAAAAGATTTTGTTCCTATAAATCAAGTGGCCCCGCATGGGCAATTTTGTAAATGTAATTTTTTTTATAGTAATTTACATATATAGCCTTCGAATTATATTGCAAATCTTTTAATCTAAGGGGAAACCTGACTACAACCTCAAGCACCTCAAACCCATATATATATATATATATATAGGGGGCCACTCCAATACAAACCTCCTTAAAATACAAACCTACAAACCAAGCATAATCTAATATTTCAAGCTAATCTAATGACCAAACTAGGGGTACCCCAATACAAAAAACGTTTAAAATATTTGGCTCTATCCAACAAAAAAAATCAAAAAAAAAAATCACTGTTCACGTGATGACGTGGCAGTGGATTTCACTGGTTAACGGTGCTTCGCACCTTATTGTACGGCGCTTCGCGCCTTTATCATTCTAAAGTTGTAAGGAATGGTAATCAATGGTAAAGGCAATAGACGATTGACGGGTGTGTCGAGAGCCTTCGATCCTCATGACTACCTAACTCATCTGTTTACTGTCTTAAATTCTTCGCATTTCCACGGCAAGTTTTTTTTTGTTGTTGGATAGAGCCAATTATTTTAAGCAACTTTTGTGAAGGTACCCTTGGCGGGAACCTTAGAATAAATGAAATATAATTAATTTAGTGTTGGTTTGTAGGTTCTCATTTTAAGAATGGTTTGTATTTGAGCACTTGCCTATATATATATATATATATATAACATATTTTTTGAAAGCAAAACTCTTTTTTAATTTTCAAAATAATTTGTAACATATTAGTTAGAAATTATGTTACAAATATGATTCCGAAAGTTTTATTATTATTTTTTAAAACTAAATCATGAAAAGAAAAAAACGGCCATAAACTTACACCTTGCTTTTGAAGGAAATCAAGTGAAAAGAAAGGAAAGTACATAAAAAGCGAATAAAAAGTAAAGTAAATTTTGTTTACTTTTCTCCCAAAATGTTCATCCCAAAATTGGGATGAAAAGTAAAGCAAATAAAAGCAAATTAATAAAAACCAATTGATATTAATAAAAACCAATTGATTTTATAAATATATCCTTATTATTTAAGTGAAAACATTTTTTATCAATTATAACTTCACAATCATTTTTATGTTTTTTTTTTCCATTCCGGACATGTTAATGAAATCAATTTGTTTTATGCGTAAGTTACGGACCGTAAGGTGCTAAGAGCGTGGTAAGAAACAGTACTAATTCATTTCACGTGTCGCTATCCTGTTTAGGAGGGAATGAATTTAAGTGTAGTGAATAGTGATTGGCATGACTTGACTGTAAAATAAAGTAAAGTGGCGCGGGCCGTTCACGCGACGCAACAAAGGCATCTCATTCAACTCCGGCGATAATTACGATGTAATACCGGAATCTAAGTAGTATTCGTGTCCCAGCCAATTGTTTGATGACACGCAAACAATCATTAGTTAATACAAAGGTTTCATAATCTTTGACTGTTCCGACAAATCTATTCAAATTCGACAAATACAACCAATACAATGAGATTATATAAAATATTGAGTTGAAGTCTTGAAGATGACATATTTTTACACATTTTTCATAATTTTTATTTATACAATTTTAGTTAAAGGGTATGTAGCTTAGAGATGCTCTTCCGGATAACTTTTTTCAAAATTTGAATTATTTAGGATCAATTATCTGCGAGTCATCACCTATCTGATTTATTTAAAGTTATAAAAAAGATGTGATGCAATAATATTACTTTTCTGAGACAAACTCGAATCGTATTTCACAAAATAAAATTTCAAACAAAGTTAAGGATGGGGATATTGAAGGAGGATATTGAAATGATACGAACGAGAATCCATCAGCTTTGTTCTATCTCAATTCTCGTAATTGTGAAACTAAAACTAGGTAGAGGTTACATGGTGTACAAATCAAAAGCATAGGGTTGTCTCATGGCTGCATACAACAACTCTCAAATTCAATTAGCTAATCTAACAACAGCAAATATACAACAACAGCAACTGGGGTTCACAAAAGAATGAGCTAAACTAATGAACAACAAACACAATATTACAAAATTCCCACTTTTCGGAATCACATGGATACACATTGATCAGACCTAAACGTCCCGTTTGATAGTGTGCCAAGAAAGAGTTTCTCCAGTCTTCTTGCTCCTGGACCTGGCCTTAAAATCTCAGCATTGCCCCATTCCACACACGTGTCATTTCGATTTCCACCTACACACCAGCCACCAGGTGCTGGTTTTCCAGGCATGCGGCCCAGAATCTTCTTGTCAATGAGGTCAAGAACCGGGTCGTCTTTGAGAAATGGTGAGGCAAATGCAGCTCCACTATTGGTTAGGTGAAAGAGATCACTGGAATTGAGATATCGGGCTTCGTGTTGAACACTAAAGGCAGAGTACCTTAAATTGTGGTTGATAACGGTTCTACTAAATTGCTGGGAGTTACATATTAGAGTTTGGAAGTAGACAGATTTGGGTGAAGGGGTGTTTGTTATATACATAAGTAGAGTTCTTGCTAAGTTTTCTGTACCTAATATGCAGAACTCAATTAACTTGCGGCTCAATATAACAGATCCTGAACCTGCAGAAGAAGAAACAAATTATTTTGGTTCCATCTATCATTTTTCTTTCTATCGGTTGCTAAATTAATTTAGATAACAATGTCAAGTGAATGATATTTGCTTTCAGACGGGCTTGGAACTGGAAGCAAATTTCAATAGCCGTGTCACCAAAAGTAGGAAAAAGCGCCCTTAAATTTGCAATTAACCAGCGCTGGTAATGTATTTACTATTTAATCAAAACGCCCTAAATAAATGTATTTGATCAAAATGATCAGAGCTAGTAACATAAATTTTGAGCTGCGAATAGGCTATACACAAAATCTAACAGAAAGCCAGGTCATATCTTTTGCCATTTCTATTGCCGCCAGTATTTCCCGAAATCTGATTCAAGCGACCAATACTTAATTCTCCAACTTCTGAAGTTCCTTCTTAGAGTACATATAACTCTGATCATCACATAAACATTACAAGGTGTCCTAATTAAAGTGAAGAACATATTTAAAAGAAAAACCCAATGCCTCCTCTGAAGGTGAAATTAAGAAAGATATCAAGAACACAATATGTGGATCCTTCCTCAGAACTTGACGATGGAGAGCACTGGCTAAGTTTTTTTATATTATATTTTATTTATCTATAATTTGAGTAACAGAAAATATGCTTAACCTAGTTACCAGACAGAGAAACCAATTTATGCTTGTCAAGAACATGAAATTACGTCAAAATGAAAATATATTACCAAAACATTGTCTTTTAAACAAAATTATATCCTGCTCAATAGGATTATTATTTTGGTATCTTCGGTCCACTGTACATGCCAGAGCCTATGGGTAACCAAAAACATAGAATTACCTCAAATATTGATTACCAATTGCCTCACATTAAATTCTGAACAAAGTCACGATGCCTGTCTGTCCTAAATCCCAACTACATCTATCCCCATCTCATAAATGAATTCATGTGTCTGCTAATTACTAAATGACAGAAATTTACTTACACTTATTAACAGAAATACTAGGTATGCTCATTTCAGGCCAACAAATGTTTCCACAATTGCAAGACTATATATTAACAGACAATGCATTAGATTAACAAGCAATCTCGCACGTGCTTTTAAGTAATGTAAGCAAAAGTTTAGCATCACGGGACTAGAACTAGGATGTCACTTTCAATTGTTCAGCATACATACACACTTGTTGAGACAGATATAAAAATAATTCAAACTATTGGAGTGGCTAATTCATTGATGCTTCGAGAGCAGGAAAATAAAAACATGGCAGCAGTTAGTTAGAGATATACCTGTGAACAATCGATAGGCACCTGGCAGCTCTCGCTCCTGTGAAGCATATGATATTGCATGCTTTTGTGATAGATAGAGGCCAGGATCAACAACTATTGGTTTCAACCTTCGGGACCTATAAAAGTGCAAAATCGAACTCTTGTGATTAAACAATTAGTGTGAGCCCATTACAACAACATATATAATACGAAAAATAATGCAGTGCATACTCTCTCCAGCCTATGTAGCTTGTGTGATTTACAAAATTCAGGTCTTTAGGAAGGTAAGACAAAATGTGAAGCAGATCTGAAAAGCCGCAAAACAAGATCGTTCAGATAATTGTGGTCAGGAATGTAACAGCATTTAAAGATATTCTGCAGCAAATGCACTATCCAATAAAATGCAAAAAAGACTCCCCCAATTAGTTTATAAGTTATAACAGAGTCTCTAATATATTCCTGTAATAGATAAATCCACATAATTAGCAAAAACCAGCATTACCATTGGTGCTCTTTCAAACCAACCGGCAAACTTAATATCTAACAGGACAAAACTCTGCTTATGGCACAAGATAATTGCATGATTAAGAATCACTACCGCTATCTTGTGATAACTGAAGAACCACCACATAACACTCATCAGTAGGAGAATCACACTGCACACTTAACAGTTAACAAACAAGAAAGTTTCAGACACATACACGCACTGATGCACACATGAAGAAAACTGTAAGTTCTTGAGTCACAACTATGTAATGGCACATAACACACGTCAGTTAGAAAATGCCAGGGTGTCAATGTCCAACGGCCCAAAATGTGACCCAAACTGATTCCTTTATTAAAATTTCCTCGCTCTTACATTTAGAATGACACATCAAAGGGAATGACCCTTTTGAGTGACAACAACATACATCACTGACACAATATACAACAAAAATTTCACACACACACACACACCATCAAGAAAAGAACTTACTATCTCGAGTCAACTCATCGAATGCCACACATAGCACAATATATACAAAATAAAGCAACAAAAATTTAAAGAATCAAGAAAAGAGCTTACCATCTTGTGTCACAAGTGGATAATCAGCAGCTTCAAGGTTAATAAACCAATCCCAATTCTCCGAAAGTCGAAGAAGCATGGAAGCACCATGTAAAGTAGCTGAAACAGAAGAACAACCATTTGGGTCACTAAAATCAGCCTTACCAATTACATTAACATTCTTGGCAGCCTTAAAAATTGCAACTTTTTCAACTTCAAGTGCCAATTTTTCCCTGTCAGCTTTGGAAGCTGTGAGATCAAGGTGAAGTAAGTACTGATTCTTGGGGTGGTAAACTGACAGTAAGACCCGGATGACCCGACCCAAATCACCATTTGACCCTGAAATCAAATAGGCTATTGATGGAGTTGAAGAATTGGTGGAATGGTGAGGAAAAAGAAAAGGGTCAGAGGAGAGAGATGGGGGAGAGGAGGATGTAGAGAGATAGAGAATGAAGAGGAGAGAGAAGATGATGACGGTGGAGAGGTAGTAGATGGTGGTGTTAGTTGGTGTTTGAGTTTGCATTGTCAAAAAGATTTGATCTTTTTCTTGTTTTTGTGATAAAGATTTGATCTTTTTCTTGTTTTGGGAAAAAGATTTGATCTTTTTGTTGTTGGTGCTGGGGGTGTTAAAGAAGTGATTGTTGGGCTGTGAGATTGATGAATCTGCTGTAATAGTGTGTGTGTGTTTAGAGCAATGTCAGGTGTATTAGGGTGGGTGATTGCCTGATTGGGACTTTTTGATGAGGTGAACTTCTAGCTTTTGAAAATTTAGCTAGAAGACAGGTTGATTACAGTTTACTATAGGAGTAGATTTTAGTATACAAGCAAGAATGGTAATACAAACATGTAATCACAAAAAAACATTGTACTCGTACAAGTTTCCTACTACAAAGCAGGAAACAGCAATCAAATAATCAGAGAGCACTGCACTATCAATCTATCATACATTCATGCCTGTGTAATTTGTACAATGTCACAAATAAGTTTCTTTTTGTTCAGGAATATTTTTGCTAACACTGTAATTTGTTAGGTAGGTTCAAGGATGTCCTTGAGTACGTTTACAAGGAAGCGAAGAACTTGTTCGCATTTGCAATAATTTTATTATTATGATCCTGATATTAAGATGGAATTACACTTTTATATGTTAGCTTTTTCAATCGAAAACTCGAAATTTATTCCAAGATAACTATCATGCAACGTTGTGCGTGTTTGGCTTACCTTAAAGCTGTCAACTCAACTCATGATTTATAAGTCCATAAGAACTTACGAGAGGTGTTTTTTTATCCAACTTATTAGCTCAACTTATGATTTATATGTTGATAAGTCGAATGTTGAGTATCCTTAACATTTAACTTCAATTTATTCTTATTTCTCAATGCACGCAATATTAATATATAATATTCTTCAAATTTCAAAATCATATATCTTTTGATCCGTTCATTAAAAAATTGATATGTATATATCAATTTTCTCTACTAATCGAGATCTATCCATTGACATCCACTGATATATGTTAAAAAACAAATATTTTGAAAAAAAAAAAATTAACTTATAAGTTCTGATTTACCAAACACTTTACTAATTTATAAGTTCTGACTTACCAAACACTTTACTAAACACTTTACTAATTTATAAGTTCTGATCTACTTATCACTTATATAACACTTATCACTTTAACTTTAAGCTATAAATCACTTATTTTAACATAAACCAAACGTGCCCATTGTTTGCACTTTAACCTTCTCCTCTAAGTCTTCGCCACAGTACTATGTTGGTTTCACACTCTTAAGGGGTGAACTTTGGAATATCAGTTAGCATTATTAAATTTTGTCTCAAGTATCTTTTTTTTTTTTTTTTGGAAAGGAAATTGTCTTAAGTATCTATTTATGCCTATTTATGCGTTATGTTTAAATTGCTAATGTGTTCGAAAAATACATCCAAAATTAAACTTGGGAAACATTACGTACAAGGGACAAAGTCCGCTCAAAATTGTACAGAAGCTCCTAATACTCCCTCCGTCCCTTAATGTTTTTCCTGTTTTGACTGGACACGTTTGCCAACGCACACTTTTGATCGTTAATATCTTGAATTTCGTATTAGTATTAAATATAAAAACTTCACTGTATTAAAGTACTCATAAATACGAATCCAACAAGATCACTCATGACTATATTTGGTCTTATAGATTAGACGTAAATTAGTAATTTGTCTCATGTTATGAACAGTCCCGACATGTTAAACAAGAAAAACAAATCGGGACAGAGGGAGTAATGTTTAGTAATGTTTATAGACCAACACGGAATTCTAGGAAAAACAAACGTTAATACTTAAAAGTAAACATGAATTCGTAAGCACAAATTAAAAAAAATAATTTTGGAATCCACCAGAAAGATAAGAAAATTTTCTGGAATCCACCATAAAGATAAGAAAATTTTCAAAATTTTTTATATGATAATAATAAGATAATAATTCAGTACAATTAATGATATTTATATATACTAAGATATAAAACCTTTATTGAAAAAGAAATAAATCAAATAAAAATAAAAATAAAATATTTATTTTAAAGCAAGCGTGATCATGCAGGATTGAGCATGATCATGCATGATCTCCCCATCTTCTGCCAAAAATCTCTGCCAATATTTTTCGATTTGGCATGATCATGCCATCCAACAACGTGGTCATACCATCAAGCATATCATGCCTTTGCTTTACGAGTGCCCTTTTTCTGATCCATCACAGCCTCAGTACTCACTGCCAGCTGTCCTACATCATTCTCCTCCACCTCTGAAGAACTCGACCCCAAGTTCTCATCTGGATACAGAACAAACTCACCATGGTGCTCATAGATATCACCCACATTGAACGTATAGAGATGTTCATGGCATCTAGAAGAGCCACAACATAAGCATTGTCATTGATCTTCCTCATCACCTATGTGCCATACTTTCGTGATTACAACTTACTGTATTTTCCAACGGGAAATCATTCCTTACGCAAGAACACCATCACCTCGTCTCCCTCTTTAAAAATTTTGACTCTCCTTCTCTTATCTATTACAACTTTTTTCTTCTTTTCCATGACACTTTCTTTCACAAAGATAATCTCTTGAGCCATATTCTCAACTGCTACGCTAACCCTCGAAGTTTTAGCTAACCTGACTAAATCAGCCACATGTTTAGAAACAGAAGTATATACCAAAGAAAAAGGCAACTTCTTTGTTGTAGAATGCCTGTTGTAAGCAAATTCCACCCGAGGCAAAGCTAAATTCCACTATTTTGGCTTCTCACTACAAACACTTCGAATCATATTCTCCAAAGTTCGATTAGTTACCTCAGTTTGCCAATCTGTTTGAGGATGAGATGTAGAATTCCTGTTTAGAGCTGTTCCAAACATCCTTCACAAGGTGATCCAAAATTGACTAAGAAATTTCGTATCCCGGTCTGAAGTAATAGACTTTGGCACTCCGTATAAACACACAACCTCCTTGAAAAATAGCTTGGCTACGTTGGATGCATCAGTAGTCTTATTACATGCAATAAAGTGTGTCATCTTGGACAATCTATCAACAATCACAGATACAAAATCGACACCCACTTGAGTACGAGGTAGCGCAAACACAAAATTCATGGACAAATCCATCCAGATATCATCAGGAATAGGTAAAGGCATATAAAGACCAGTGTTTTGAGACTACACCTTAGAAACTTGACAAGTATAACATCTCCTCACAATTGCATCGATATCTTTTCTTAGCTGCGGCCAATAGTTTCTCTCCTCCAAGCTAGCAATGGTTTTGCCTCGGCCTAGATGTCCACTAAGTCCACCACCATGAAGATCACGAATAAGCTTTTCCCTCAACGAAGAATAAGGGATACATAATTGATCTTCTTTAAACAGCAACAAAGAAACTCTCCGACTCAAAGCATCTGCCACCTTGTTAAGAGTACCAGATTTTTATTGAACAATAAAAAGAAACTTTTGCAGAAACTTACCCATCGAGCATGCATTTTATGGATAACTTTCTGACTATGAAGAAACTTCAAAGCTTGAAGGTCTGTAAATATGATGAATTTTCTCTGAATCAAGTAATGCTCCCATTGTCTTAGAGCTCGAAACATTGCATCCCTGTCATACGTACTCTATTTTTGATGAGTTTTAAATAATTTTTCGCTAAAGAATGCAATCGGCTTCTTTTCTTGGGACAACATAGCCCCTATGCCCACTCCGCTAGCATCACATTCCACTTAAAAAATCTTATCAAAATCAGGTAAAACAAGAACAAGTGATGTACAATTTTTTTCTTTAATCAAGTTAAAACTTTGTTCTTGTTCAAACTCCCAATGAAATTTTCCTTTCTTCAAACATTCAGTGATAGGAGTCGTAATAGTACTGAAATCTCTAACAAATTGCCTATAAAAAGTAGCTAAACCATGAAAATTTCGTACCTCAGTTATAGATTTAGGAACATGCTAGTCTCGAATAGCTTTAACTTTCTCTTCATCAGCTTGAATACCATCTTCCCCCATAACAAAATCCCAAGAACAACTATTTATTGTGCAAAATAAACTCTTTTTCAAATTAATGTATAGCTTATTCTCTTCTAGAACCATTAACACTTGCATCAGGTGCTCTAAGTGCTCCTCTTTGCTCTTACTGTAAATAAGAATATCATCAAAGTAGACCACAACAAAAGAACCAATAAAAGGACGAAGTACTTGGTTTATCAATCTCATGAAAGTAGTTGGGGCATTAGACATCCCAAAAGGCAACACCAACCACTCAAATAACCCATCCTTACTTTTAAAGGTTGTCTTCCACTCATCTCCAGGCCGAATACGGATCTGATGATATCCACTACGAAGATCAATCTTTGTAAAGAATCTCGAACTAGCTAACTCATCAAGCATTTCCTCTAATCGAGAAATAGGAAAATGATACTTAATGATTATCTTGTTAATTGCTCTACTATCAACACAGATTCGTTACTTGTTATCTTTCTTAGGAACAAGAAGGACAGGAACAACACAAGGACTCATGCTCTTACGAATAAATTCTTTCTTTAATAACTCTTCAATCTGCTCCCTCAAAATTTCATTCTCCTTGGGACTCATATTATAGTGTGGCAAATTTGGTAAATTGGATCCTGGGATTAAATCAATCTGGTGTTGGATACTCGCACAGGAGATAAGGCATTAGGCAACTCGTCTTGCAATCAGTTCCTCAAAATTTTGTAAAATCTTCTGTACCACTCATCAACCCTTTAACCATTATAGGTTTCTTTATGGCTTCATCTTACTCCTTACCATTGTTGGCTATCACCAAAAAATTAGACCTATCAGTAAATTCAGAACTGGGACCATGGAAATTTTATGTTTATCATACTTAAATAACATCACATTATCAGGTCCCTTATATGTTACATCTGTGTCAAATTACCAAGGATAATCAAGTGAAACATGACAAACATCCATATCAAGAACATCATGTTAGGAATAATTCATAAGTTGTGATGTTAAGAATAGAATTTACACATTATACTTCTTGTAATCCTGATCTTATAAAGGATTTAGCACTGTATATAGGTTTTATGTGTAAAACAGTTATCTGTATAGTTTAGTCAGGAATGAACAGTGTATCGGAGACTACATGTCAGGAACAGAGAGCAAATCCTGATGACGGTCCAATACTGATGGTTGATCAGATACTGATGCAGTGTACAGATCCTGATATCATTCATGTTACTGATGATGTCATTATAGATACTACAGAAACTGGCAAGTGCTATAAAACAGGATCGTTGTTTGAAGAACAAGCAAGAAGACATTATGAAGGAAAGAGTTTTCTATTGAAGGAAACTATCGACTAGAAGGCAGAACATTGTCATGTATAGATTATATCTTTCTGTTATTAGTTGATAGGTAGCATTATAAATACTCTCTCAATATCATTGTAAAGAGTGGGACGAAATTGTGAGTTCGTGTGCGTAGCTCTGTATAAGGTTTGTATTCAAGAGTTTGAAACAAACAGAGAGAGAGATTTGTATTGTCAGCAGCTGCTAAAGGTATTGTACACCTTTGGTAGAGTTTGTATTTGATCTTATTAATACAAACAAGAGTTTGATTCATTCGTTTATTCTTGTTCATATAATCAAGCAAAAATCAGACACGATTATATAACTTGTATTCAACCCCCCCCCCTTCTACAAGTTATTCGAGTTAACAATTGGTATCAGAGCAGGTTGATTTCGAATAATCATAAAGATCTGCAATCATGTCTGGTTACAAGGATGGGAATACTAAAATTCCTATGCTCAAGAGAAACGAATATACTCTATGGGAAGTAAAGATGTTGCATCATCTGGAAGCAACAGATCCTGATTATCTTGACAGAATCAGAGATGGACCTTTTGTTCCAACAAAGGTCGTTGGACAAGCAACTGTTGATGGTGTGGTTGTTCCAGAACATACAGCAGAAAAGCCAAAATCTGAATGGTCAGATAAGGACAAGGAGAATGTTCTCAAAGATGCTAAAGTGAGAAACATATTATTCAACAGTCTTGATTCTGTTCTCACTAACTATGTTCTCTCTTGTAAAACTGCTAAGGATATATGGGACAATCTTAAGGTTCACTGTGAAGGAACTAAGCCTGTCAGGAAGAATATGAGGACATTACTTATACAACAGTATGAGTACTTTGAATCCAAGTCTGGTGAGTCACTTACTGATACCTTTGATAGGTTTACAAAACTCATCAATGAGATGGCCATACATGGTAAATATTATGATTTGGAGAAAGCTTTGCCTGATTTCTACAATGAGAAGATATCTGCAATTGAGGAAGCTAATGATCTGGATGAGATTTCATTAGAGGCAGTATATGGAAAATTGAGAGCTTATGAACTTGACAAGCAGCAGAAGAAGAGCAGGAGTGAAGGAAAGATGAAGACTATTGCACTTACTGCTCAATCTGAAGTTAAGAAGCTTCCTGAAGAACAGCATGAAGAGATTGCTGTAAAAAATTCAAGGAAGAAGAAAAGCAAAGAAAGTTCTGAGTTAGAGACTACTGATATGGACTCTGACAACAATGATTCTGAATCTGAGATGCAAGAACTCTTTGCTATGTTTGCTAAAGCTTTCAAGAAAGGAAAATTCAACAGGAGAAGATTTAGCAAAGGACCTTTTCAAAAGAAGGAGGAGAAGAAGAGTGACAAAAGCAAAAGTACAATTGTCAAGCTTGATAAGGCCAAGATCAAGTGCTTTAACTGCAGCGAGCTTGGACACTTTGCTAGTGAGTGTAAGAAGCCTAGGAATTCAGGAAAGGGTAATGCACTTATGGTCACACAGAAGGATTGGGCTGATTCCAGTGATTCTGAAGATGAATTGGATTATGACAACATTGCATTGATGGCCAATAGTTCAGACAAACCTGGATCTCCAAAGAAAATTTCTCCATCCTCTGTTAAGGGCACAGGAAAGAAGCATTCAATTATCTTGGACAGTGGATGCTCTGGACATATGACTGGAAAGAAGTCCTTGCTTACAAAGTTTGAGAGGAAAGCTGGCCCAGTAATATCTTTTGGAGATGGCAACAAAGGAGAAACTCTGGGATATGGCTCAATTATTTTGGGGAATGTCATCATAGAAAATGTAGCACTGGTTGAAGGCTTGAAACATACTCTTTTAAGCATAAGTCAACTGGGTGATAAAGGTTATAAATCAATCTTTGACAGAGAAGGATGCAAAGTCTTGAATATGCAGAATGGAGACATTGTTCTAACTGGTCAAAGACATGGTAACATATATGAAGCCAGCTTAAGTGATACATCTAAAGGAATTGTTAGATGTCTCTACAGCAAAGCAACAAATGATGAAAGCTGGAGTTGGCACAAGAAGCTCTCACATCTTAATTTCAAGAAGCTTAATCAACTTGTTAAACACAATTTGGTGAGAGGCCTACCTCAGGCGAATTTTGTGCAAGATGGACTTTGTGATGCATGTCAGCTTGGAAAGCAGAGAAGAACCACTTTCAAGAGCAAGACTGAAAATTCAATTACTGAACCATTTCACATGCTACATCTTGATCTGTTTGGTCCAGTAAACATTATGTCTATCAGCAAGAAAAGATATGCTCTAGTTATGGTGGATGATTTCACAAGGTTCACATGGGTGTTCTTTCTACACAAGAAGGATGAAGCTCCTCAGCAAATCATTGAACTCATCAAGAATATTCAGAATAATTCTGAGTACAAAGTTAAAGTACTTAGGAGTGACAATGGTACAGAATTCAAGAATTCTACAATGGAGGGGTTTTGTGCAGACAATGGAATCACTCAACAGTTTTCTGCACCTGGTACACCTCAACAAAATGGTGTAGTGGAAAGAAAGAACAGGACTCTCATAGAGGCAGCAAGAACCATGCTTGCAGATGCAAAACTTCCAACCTACTTTTGGGCAGAAGCTATTAACACTGCATGTTTCACTCAGAACTGTACCTTGGTAAATAGTCATGGAAAAACTCCCTATGAGATGATCAAAGGAAAGAAACCAAGTGTGAAATACTTTCACATCTTTGGATGCAAATGCTATGTCCTAAAAGTTCATCCAGAACAACTTGGAAAATTTGAAGCCAAATCGGATGAAGCAATTTTTCTAGGATACTCAGCATCTAAGGCCTTCAAAGTTTATAATCTCAGAACTCACATTGTTATGGAATCAATTCATGTTGCATTTGATGATAAGAAATTTGGAATTTTGCAAACTGATGAAAGCCATGACAAATTGGAATTTGAAAATCTGAAGAATTCTGAGATACTCTCAAGTGATGATGAAAGTTCTCCAGAAGGAATTTCTATTGCTTCTCAAAGGAATGCTACTGTTGAGGGGGAGCAAATAAATCAGAGAGAACACAGTGATCATCAGGAGCAGACTAGTCTTTCAGAGTCTATTCCATCAGGAATTGATGTTTCAGAGTCTACTCCATCAGGAACTGACCTTTCAGAGTCTACTGAGGAAAGATCAGTAACTAGCAGCAATATGGAATCTACTGATTCTATTGATCAAAGGAGAGTTTTTTAAGGTAGAGAGAATTCTTCTACAAGAGATACCACTAACTTAGGGGGAGAGACTAGCAGAGTTGATTTACCACCTGTTAGAAAATGGACAAAGGATCATACTGAAGATTTGATAATTGGTTATCCAAATAGTGGTGTTCGAACTAGAAGATCAATTCAAAATGAATGCTTGTATAGTTGTTTTCTCTCAAAGAATGAACCTAAAAAGGTTGAAGAAGCCTTACAGGATCCTGATTGGGTAATTGCAATGCAGGAGGAATTAAATGAGTTTGAGAGAAACAAAGTTTGGAAACTGGTACCAAGACCTAAAGATAGATCTATTGTTGGTGCAAGATGGGTTTTCAGAAACAAGCTAGATGAATCTGGTATGATTGTAAGAAACAAAGCAAGACTGGTGGCCAAGGGTTATTCTCAGGAAGAAGGCATTGATTATGATGAGACCTTTGCACCCGTAGCAAGATTGGAAGCAATCAGAATGTTTCTTGCATTTGCAGCTCATTCAAAATTTAAGGTATACCAGATGGATGTAAAGAGTGCTTTTCTAAATGGAAAACTTGATGAAGAAGTGTATGTAGAACAGCCACCTGGATTTGTTGATCCAAAGTTTCCAAATCATGTCTACAAACTTGACAAGGCACTCTATGGACTAAAGCAGGCACCAAGAGCATGGTATGAGACTTTGTCTAAATTTCTTCTTGAAAATGGCTTCACAAGAGGTACAATTGACAAAACTCTATTCTTTAGAAAGATAAAAGGTGAATTGCTTTTAGTTCAAGTTTATGTTGATGATATTATTTTTGGTTCTACTAATGAAAAGTTGTGTGCTAAGTTTAGCAAGCTTATGCAGTCTAAGTATCAGATGAGCATGATGGGTGAACTAAATTATTTCTTAGGCTTGCAGGTCAAACAGACTGAGACTGGTATTTTCATTAATCAGTCAAAGTATATCAAAGATCTTTTAAGAAGGTTTGACTTTCAAGACTGTGCAGTTGCAAAAACACCCATGGCAACAGCCACTAAACTAGACTCTGATCCTAAAGGGAAGAGTGTGGATAATACTAGTTATAGAGGCATGATAGGCTCATTGTTATATCTAACTGCAAGTAGGCCAGATATAATGTTTTCTACCTGTTTATGTGCTAGATTCCAAAGTGATCCTAAGGAATCTCATTTAATTGCTGTGAAGAGAATTTTTAGATATCTCAAAGGAACTCCAAATCTTGGTTTGTGGTATCCTAGAGAATCTGATTTCTTTCTAATTGGCTATTCAGACTCTGATTATGCAGGGTGTAAGATAGACAGGAAAAGCACTACAGGTACATGTCAATTCTTGGGAAATAGATTGATTTCTTGGGCAAGCAAGAAGCAACAATCTGTTTCAACCTCAACTGTAGAAGCTGAGTACATAGCAGCAGGCAGTTGTTGTGCACAGCTCCTTTGGATAAGAAATCAGTTGTTGGATTATGGTATGACACTTAGTAATATTCCTATGTTTTGTGATAATACTAGTGCTATTAAAATTGCAGAAAATCCAGTTCAACATTCAAGGACTAAGCACATTGATGTCAGGTATCATTTTATTAGAGAACATATTGAGAATGGTACTGTGGAACTTCATTTTGTTCCTACTGACAAACAGCTTGCAGATATTCTAACTAAACCACTTGATGAGACTACATTCAGTAGACTAGTAAGTGAGTTAGGAATGTTAAATTTTTAGATTTTAACATCTGCAAAAGTAGCAAGGTATGTTGTTCTTAGCTTATAGACTTGATACTCCTGTCAGGATCTATATTTGATTGTTAAATGTTTGAGCTATAACACATTGCCTTGATAAATTTCAGTATGATAGACTTGTTAATAATAATCAGGATTAGATTTGTTATCAGGATGCTGACGTCATCAGTATTGTGTCAGTATCAGGATTATGAAAATTGTTTCAGATCCTGACGTTTACTTTGTGTAGTAATCTGATTTTGTGATATGTTAAGTCTATGCTAGCAAGTTTTGATATTTGTATACTGATAATTTATACATCATTCGAAAATCAAAAGACAAGCAGATAATAAGAAATTGTATTTTCATTAATAGAAATCATTACATGGAAATGAAATACAACATCTTTTTGCCTAAATTTCTATTCTATACTTGTCTTTGATATGAACTCTGAGGAACAGGACAAGGAGCATCTCAAGAAATCCATCAGGGGATGAAAGCCTCATTTGCTCTTGAATTCCTTGTCTGGGCGACTTGAATGAGAGCAGCTAACTTAAATGAATAGCATCTCCATCAAGATCAACCTCAGACTCTCGGCCAAATTCTTCATCCTCAAGTTTTGAGGAGGTTAGGGGTTGTATCCAACAGATGGATGTTCTAGGAGAAACCTCTGGATATTTTCGAAAACCAATCCATTCATGATTAGTTCGATGAGAAGAGTCATTTGTTTAAAGAGATGATCAAGAACAGGATGTTCATCGATCAAGAAAAATCTGGAAAATGGGTTTGAAGGGATTTTTGGTTTGAGAAGCATTGTTGAGAAGAAAAGAAATTGAAAGGTTATGGAGAATGGCATAAAGCGTTTGGTTCTTTTAAAGAAAGACGTGAGAAGCTGAGCAGTCACTTGGAAGTTTTTATGAAGTCAAATGCTAATTATTGCATGAGACTGTATTTCTTGTTTCAAGAAATATTGAAAATATCTAACCAATTGATTTTCTGTTCAGATTTATTGTTTATTTTCTTTTTCAGATAAAAGAAAAATGCCACGTGGAAACTCCATATTAAGTCGCTGATAATATTGGTCAGGATTTCATGTGTGACCATCAGGATTTGAAAATTATATTTTTAAATCACATTACATTTTGTGATTATTTTGATGAGAGGTCATCAGGAAAAGGAAGCTGATCAGTATTGCTTATTTATACCCTGATTTATTTCATGAAAATAAATTTTGGATTTTATTTTCCAAAAATCGTGGGTAACCGCATTTTTCAGGGACTGACACCTGTCAATCTACGTGTCAACGTGGGATAGTGGTCTGAAAGATTTGTGAAATATACTTGTTTTGAAACTCTAATCGTGTAATTGCTTTCTCTAATTTTACATTCTCTAAAGCAAAAATCACTCTTGAGTTTTCAAAATCACTAATCCATTTCAAGAATTTTTCAAGTTCTTTTCAGATCAAAAATGGCAGCTCAGAGAAGATTACCTAAATCAGTAGCCTTCAAGTTTGGTGACTTTGATTTTATGACAAACAATCATGTTGCAGCTATTACCAACAAGGAAGGAGTGTCATCTGATTTTCATCCAATCATGGACTTTCTGGCTAATGGACCATTAAGTTATGCATTGACAGCATCTCCACAGATTAATCAAGTAGCTGTTTCACAAGCTTGGAAGAATGCTGAGGTAATTGATTCTACTCAGAGTCAATCAGGTAAGATTGTTCTACATTTAGGACAAGATTCATTTGACATTACTGAATCTGTTGTTAATTCAGTACTTTGCTTACCTGTTACTGATAGTTATGAGAATGTACCATCTGATGATAATATAAGAACTATGTTGTCTGAATTAGGTTATAGTGGACCTCTAGATAACATGAGCCAGTTGAATAGGTCTTTTCTTAGAAAGGAATGGTCTTTTTACTTTGATCAAATTGCTAAATGTTTTACTGGCAAATGTAGTTCTTTTCAGCAAATTACTTCTGTTACATCACATATTGCTTATAGTTTGCTTTATGACAGAGTAATTAACATTGGTCATATTATCTTAAGTCAGATGAGTATCAAACTTGGGTCAAGAGATCAAAACAGGAAAATGGTTTATTATCATAGATTTATGCAAATGTTTGTTAACCATTTCATTCCTGATGTTGAAACTAGATTTGGTAGAGAACATTGTGTTTCTTCTTATGAACAGCAAAAGAGAATTTTCTCTGACATTACAAAGAAGGACAATGAAAAGAATCTAGATGAAATACCTGTAATTCATTATCCACATCATGTTCAGGTAATTCTTAAAGCTCATCTTCCTACTCTCTACAATTCTTCTTTCTTTTGTGGTGAAATGGCTCAGGAATCTCAATTGGAGGAGAACCCACCTGTGTCTACCCAAGTAGCCCAAAACATTATAGTCTCTGAAACAATTCAAGAACCAAATTTTGATCCACAGCCTATTGTTTCAAAGAAACCAACCTCTGGTGTTTCTCAAAAGACATCAGTTGTAAGGAAGAGAAGATTTGTTGTATCAAGTAGTAGTAATTCTAGTGAAGATGATGATGATTTAACTCTTGCTGAGAGAGCAGAATTGAAGGCTGCAATTCAACTTTCTTTGTTAGCACAAAGAGATGAAAAACCTAGTCACAGTCAGGCTGTAGTCTCCCAAAAGACTGTAGTTCTTAAAAAGGGAAAACAGTTACTGGATACTGTCTCTCAAAAGACTGTGTCTATTGAACAAAGATCTCATCCCAAGATCACTTCTGTGTCTACACCTCTTGAGTCTTCTCAGGATAAATCTTTTGCTCACTATATCAGGAGAACAAGGAGAAAGATTCAATTGTCACCTACACACACAGAGTCTAGTCCAACTAATATCATGCAGGTTTCTACAAATCAAGCTACATCTATGTCAGTATTTGACAAGAGAGATCTGGATATTGATTCTTCCTGGGAAACTACATTATCATACAGACTGGCTATAGGACTAATTTCTCTCAAAGTGAAGTTGTCAAGGCCTGTTCTAGATTTTCTGGTTGAAAGAGTACCAAAACTTTTATTTCCAGATGAATATGGACTTCTACATCAAAGACTTGACTTAATGAAGATGTATTTCTATGTATCTGTCAGAAGACAATTAGTCAAGAAATTTGGACTCTCAAAGCATGTTACACTTCAATCACTTCATGCATATTTATTTGACAAGGATGTCATTATTGAAGATGCTTTAGCTCAAGGTGAACAACTGGAGGAAGTAGATAGAGGAAAGCAGTCAACAGAAGATACTATTGCACCAGTGGTGAATAGTAGGAAAGATCAGATCACAGTCACTGTAACACAAGAACCATCTAGTCAGAGGAAGGATGACTCAGGAGCTGTGATAGCTGATGTTGAAAGGTCTTCTGTGATGACTGAGAATGCAAGTGATATACCCTATGATATGGGAGGAATGACTTTGGTTGATTTTTCTGAAGATCAAACAAATTTTGTTCAGTCAGAGTCTATCCACCTTGAGGGTGTGTCTCAGCAAACAACACTTAAAGATGGTGATGTACTAACTATGGTGTCTAATGAAGTACTACTGAAGACATCAGAGTTTAGTAAAGAACCTGAAAGTGGTATACTGGAGCCTGTAGTTTCTGAAAGGAAAGAAGATGATTGTATGGGTTCAGAGACTATAGCAGCTCACTCCTTGGAGAAAACCTCAAGCCACATGCCATATGAGGAACCCTCTCTCCATGTGAGTTCAGGTCTAAAAACTCCTTCTAAACTCTATTTTTCTGTAGGTCATGAGAGCACTTATCTAAATTTGAGTGATACAGTTGAAAAGATGGACTTAGATCCACAATTTGAGCGGCTGGCTCCTGACCAGGCAAAAGGTGAGGTAGAAAGAGTGTTGACTTTAGAAAGTCAAGGTGAGAATGAGGGTATGGATGATCAACTCCATAGTGAGGGAGAGAAAATTAGGAAACCATCATTTGATTTCTGGGATCAGGTTTTTCCTGAATCTTGGTCTGAAAATTTGGGTATGGATGCTGGTACTTATTCATTCATCAAAATGTATCAGAAGAATGACCTAGCACATCACAATGCAAAGCCAGAAGTTAAAGCTCAGAAGCAAAAGGAGAGGCTTGCAGAAATCATTAACAGAAGAGGTGCCAGGATAAAGCAATCTCTTGATACATATGTACCAGATGAAGATCCTAATGATCCTAGTGTTCCTTTGTATGTACTTCCAATATCAGCTAGAATTGAGACATCAACAGTCTCTGATCACTCTAAGGAGGAGTCAGGATTTGAAGATGTTAGTACACAGAATACTGGTGAAGGAGATGATGATCATATTTCAGTTCCAGAACAGAAAGATGAAGATGTTGATACTTCTAATCAGGTTTTATTACTTGAATATCATACAACTCAAGCAACTTCTTCTACAAGACTTAAAGATACAGTTCTTTCTGATTCTGATACTGAAGATACTAGAAGCACTTCCAATATTGAAGTTCATTCTGATGTTTTGAAAGATATTCAGAATTCTCAAATTGCTATTCAAACAAGACTTCAATCACTTGAAGATAACCAAGTCAAAATTATGGAAAATCAAGCAGTTCTTATGAATCTCATTTGTTCTGTTTCTGAATCTCTTGGAATTAATGTTGCTGATGTCAAAAAGGGGGAGATAAAGACAATTCAAAGACAACAACAACAACATCATCAGACTAAGGATGATAAAGCTGGGGGAGATAAAGAGCAGACAAAGGGTAGTAAAAAGAAGAACTAGGAGTGACAGTGGTGAATCTCAGCTAGGAAGAGGTAAAGGAAGAGCAGCATTAATAGTTAAAATTCTTTCTTCTAAGTACTAGATAAGCGTCTACATCTGAGAAGGAGGTACTTAAACTTCAAAATTCTACATTCATAAATTCTATTCTGGTTGTATTGTTATATGTTTTGACATTCACAACTTAGATTTATGCTTCAGATTATAAAGCATAAATAGGGGGAGATTGTTAGGAATAATTCATAAGTTGTGATGTTAAGAATAGAATTTACACATTATACTTCTTGTAATCCTGATCTTATAAAGGATTTAGCACTGTATATAGGTTTTATGTGTAAAACAGTTATCTGTATAGTTTAGTCAGGAATGAACAGTGTATCGGAGACTACATGTCAGGAACAGAGAGCAAATCCTGATGACGGTCCAATACTGATGGTTGATCAGATACTGATGCAGTGTACAGATCCTGATATCAGTCATGTTACTGATGATGTCATTATAGATACTACAGAAACTGGCAAGTGCTATAAAACAGGATCGTTGTTTGAAGAACAAGCAAGAAGACATTATGAAGGAAAGAGTTTTCTATTGAAGGAAACTATCGACTAGAAGGCAGAACATTGTCATGTATAGATTATATCTTTATGTTATTAGTTGATAGGTAGCATTATAAATACTCTCTCAATATCATTGTAAAGAGTGGGACGAAATTGTGAGTTCGTGTGCGTAGCTCTGTATAAGGTTTGTATTCAAGAGTTTGAAACAAACAGAGAGAGAGATTTGTATTGTCAGCAGCTGCTAAAGGTATTGTACACCTTTGGTAGAGTTTGTATTTGATCTTATTAATACAAACAAGAGTTTGATTCATTCGTTTATTCTTGTTCATATAATCAAGCAAAAATCAGACACGATTATATAACTTGTATTCAACCCCCCCCCTTCTACAAGTTATTCGAGTTAACACATCACACATTACCTCTTTCTTGTAGTGCTTTCCAATGGAGATAGGAACCTTGCAAGTCAAAGAGACACGAACTTGGGAATTTTTGCTGACCCAATCGAGGGTGTAATGGTTTTCATGGATCATTGTGGGCAGCTTTAGATGATCAACTAATTTTTGTGACACCAAATTTTTAGTACTCCCATTATCCACAATCAAGTTACACATCTTATTGTTGATCGAACAATATGTCTTGAACAAATTTCCGCGCCGACTCTCTTTTTTGGATGACTGATAAGTGGATTTTATATCCACTTATTATGCACTAATTAAGCCTAGATTGGTGATTTATCCTTAAGTATGTGGTGTCTTTTAATTCGTTTTTTTTGTTCTTTCGGTATTTGTTGTGTAGAACTCGAAATTTCAGGTATCCTGGCGATAAAAGGTTAAAAGACGGTGGAGTTCTGGCTCAGATGGACTGACTACGAGGAAAAAGAATTTGCGCTATCAATAGATTTATATTAATTCTTATTTAATTAACATATTTATGTAATTTATTTAATTGATAAATTAATTCATTCATGATTAATTAACGTTGAATTAATGTATTAATCTAAATTGATTTAATTAATTAATTAATTACTGAATTAATCATTATTTGTTTAAATGATTAATTGATTAAGTAATTAATTAAATTAAAACAAAAGAGATTTGGGTTATGAATTGCATGGGCTGAATCCATTAGAATTGAATTGGGCTGATTAAAAAGCCATAGGGCTCAAGGCCCAATAGATGTGCAAGTTGTGTCAAAGATGGGGTACTTAGTTGCATTTTTGTGTGTGAACACAAAATTAACCATTTGTTTACAAATGTACAGAAGATGCTCTCTGTCAACACATGCAGGAACTGTCGGCTGCCATCTCCACTCGCCTGTGCGCAGGTGAACGACACAGCTCGGAACATAATAATTTAATTTTTGTTAATAAATATTTTATTTAAATTAGAAAATTATATTTATAAATATCTAATAATATTAGGTATTTATTTTTATAATTTCTGAATTAAATTAATTATTTATTAATTAAAGATTATAAGTTGTGCGGGGTAAAAAGCATTTCTACAGAACTGCGTATTAAAATTCAACTATCTCCAGTTGTGGAGGAGAATTGCAAATTGGCTTGGCTGGAAGACTTTTACAATTGTCTTGGGAGTAGTTAGATTTAGGCAGGCCGGTAGACTTTTACTTTTAAAACTACTGACTTTGTATTACATGGTGTGCTAAATTGCACTATAAATATGTGTGATGTGCATAGTTTTGAAGACACCTCTCGACTGAAATTCAGTTTTATTCTCTCCATTTTTCATCACTTTCTCTTGTAATTTCATTTTATTTTATACATTTTGAATTTCTGCAAACAGTTTATTTTATATAATTTAAATTTCTGTAATGTTATTATATTTTAAACACTTTGAATTTCTGTAATTTTATTTTATTTTATACACTTAAAAATTTCTAAAAAAAATTATTATAAGATTTAATTTAAGAATTTAAGGGGATTATCAGGAGGGCTCTTCTATTTTATTCAGTCTGTAAAGCAATTTGGGTTAAATTGAACAGAAGCATATAAACACAACCAGTCTTTCTGTGATCAATCAGTACAACACCACAACTGCCAATGAGCCACACGCAATTAACCAGAACTAGTCTCAGGAAGCGTGCGTGCTCGCCACGCGCGGCTATTTGATCTTTAAGGCCGGCGCGTGCACTCCACGCGCGGTGGGGGAGAGTGAGACAACAGCCGACAGAATTCACAGAAAGCAGCAGATGAATCATTTGGAATGCTTTTAAGTTTTGTCCGTTCCTTTATTTATTTAGTTGGCCACTTGGAGTGCTCCTCTGTTTCAACAATTTATTCGGTTCTATTTCTAAACTCTGGTAATTTCATATTTAATTTCTCGTAATTTTTAATTTAGTTATTATTATTATTGTTGTTATTATTATTATTATTATTATTATTATTAGGTTCTAATTCTTTTATTTTTATTTTTAAATTTTCGTAATTTCTTAATTAAATTATAAAATTTTCTACCATGATTTTATTTAATTCCATAAAGGTGCCTAGTTTAATTATGAACTAAACACTTTCATGGGGTTCTAATGTAATGAATTGTTAATGCTCATGTTAATTTGATAGATAATTTGTGTTTACAATTTCTATATAAGATTGCCTTGCATGGTTGTTTTAATTGAATATAGGTGAATAGCTAACATCTATTGTGCCAAATCTCTAATGATTGCGAAAGTGGATTTAGAGATTTAGGGCTTGCCATGCTAGCATAGGTATGTCGGCTTCTCCGCATTTCGGATTATAGTTTCAAAAGAACGTTATTCCCCTATGTAGTTAATTGCGGAACTTGAGATTAAATTGATTGTATCACCCATTCACATAGACATATAGTGTATTGGATATAATTAATGCCCTTATAACTTCTATCTCTTTTGTGGATGTTTATTTGGAATGGTGTGAGTTAATTGAAAGATGGCTCATATTAGTTTCGTGTTCCCGTTAGCATTCTTAACAATTGTAACACATTAATTCTTGATAATTAATAAGAGTTAAAACATTCATGAAATTAGGACCCCATGCCTCTATCATATTATTTTAAACAAATTAGCTGTTACTTCATTAGTTAATTGTTATCTGCAAATAAACCATTTTAGTTCGTTCATGCTTCTATAATTAACCAAACATTGTTGAATAGACATATTTACTAAAATAACCGAGTCTTCGTGGGAACGATCCTTATTTCCCTATATTGCTTTTGGTCTGCGTACACTTGCGTAGAGAAAATAGCGAACAAGTTTTTGGCGCCGCTGCCGGGGACTCGGTGTTATTTTTGTTTATGTGTTTTACTACAATAGAAGTTAATTTGTTTGACTTGAACATTTTATCTTATATTTTTGTGAAGTGATTATTTGTGTATAGATACTTGGATTTTTATGCTAACACGTTCTAAAGCATTAAAAGCCAAACAAGTACTTGAACTAGCAAATACTCACAAGATGGACGGAGAAGGCGAAGTAGTTGCACCTGCAGCAGCAAGGGCTTTAATGGACTACTCGCAACCGAAGATTGATGACATCCAGTCAAGCATCATTCGGCCAGCAATTACGGCTCCTACATTTGAAATTAGATCCAGTACTATTCAGATGGTGCAGAATCAAGTACAGTACGGAGGAACTGCAACGGAAGATCATAACTTACACATCAGGAACTTCATAGAAATATGCGACACATTCAGATTCAACAATGTGTCAGATGATGCTGTGAAGTTGAGACTCTTCCCGTTTTCATTAAGAGACAAAGCCAAGGGTTGGCTACACTCTCTACCACCAGGATCTATCACCACTTGGGCTGATCTAGCTCAAAAGTTTCTTAGCAAATTCTTCCCCATGGCTAAGACTGCAGCTATAAGGAATGCTATCACTCAATTTTCTCAGCAGTCTGGTGAAACTTTATGTGAAGCTTGGGAGAGATACAAAGAAATGCTTCGGCAATGCCCTCATCATGGCATGCCAAACTGGATGATCATAAATTGTTTCTATAATGGGCTAGGAATGCAATCAAGGCCAATGGTAGATGCAGCTTCAGGGGGAGCATTATGGGCTAAAAGTTATGAGGAGGCCTACGATCTTATCGAGATGATGGCAGCTAATGAATATCAAAACCCAACTCAGAGAATGCCACAACAGAAGGTATCAGGAATTCTTAATATCGACAAAGCCACTTCCTTAGCAGCTCAGCTAGAGGCTTTGAAATTGAAAGTAGACTCTTTGACAGCACAAGGATTTCATCAAATTGCTAGTGTTTGTGAGTTGTGTGCAGGCGCACATAAATCAAATCAATGTGCCATCTCAAACGAGTCGGTTCAGTTCGTAAGCAATTTCCAAAGACAGCAACAACCAGCTCCAAATTCCTACCATCCGAACAACCGAAATCATCCAAATTTCAGTTGGAGCAATAATCAAGGAGGAGCACAACAATCACATCAGCCCTACCAACAATCTAATCATCAGCCATTTGGAGCTAAGCAGTATAATCCATCTGGATTCCAGCAACAACAGGGGCAACATTTTCAACAACCATATGCTCCTAGACAATTTCAGCCCCCAGGATTTCAACAACAACAATCTTATGGAAATTCTGGACAATCGTCGAATGAAAAGACTGAATTAGAGGAGTTGAGGTTGGGCCAAAAAAGCCAAGCGGCTTCCATTAAAAATCTGGAAACTCAATTGAGTCAACTCGCTAGTTTCATGATGAGCCGACCACAAGGAACACTCCCCAGTGACACTGAACTTAATCCTGGGAGAAAGGATAATCACGAGCACATCAAAGCAATTACCCTCAGATCAGGGAGAATCACGGAGGATGCTGAGCTAAATGATACAGAAAAAATTCTGCCAGACAAAGGAACAGAAAAAGCAGATGTGGGAGACACAAAGGACATGGGCAATATATCAGAATCAAAGGAGGAGATTAAAGAAAATATGCCAACCCCTAAACAAGCTGTCCTCGAGCAAAAAGAAGTAAAAGAGCAAGTCTACCCACCTCCACCATTTCCTCGACGAGTGCAAAAACAGAAATTAGACAAGCAGTTTGGCAAATTTCTTGAAGTCTTTAAAAAATTACATATCAACATTCCATTTGCTGAAGCTCTCGAACAAATGCCAAGCTATGCCAAATTCATGAAAGGCATTCTCTCGAGGAAATTAAAACTTGAAGACTTAGAGACCGTTGCTTTGATGGAAGAATGTAGTGCGGTATTGCAGCAAAAGTTGCCGCCTAAGCTGAAAGATCCAGGGAGTTTTACAATACCATGCACCATTGGGAGATTATCTTTCGGCAAATGTTTATGTGATCTGGGAGCAAGTATCAATCTTATGCCATACTCGGTTTTCTTGCAGCTTGGTCTTCCTGAACCAAAACCGACAAGTATGTCCCTTCAGTTGGCTGATCGATCTATCACCTATCCTAGGGGAGTTGTTGAAGATGTGTTGGTGAAAGTAGACAAACTCATCTTTCCTGCTGATTTTGTCATTCTTGATTTCGAAGAGGACAAGAAGATTCCTATCATTCTTGGTAGGCCATTTTTAGCAACAGGATAAACATTGATTGATGTCCAAAAGGGGGAACTGACGATGAAGGTGCACGATCAAATTGTCACCTTCAATGTTTTCACAGCTATGAAATTCCCGATAGAAGAAGAACAGTGTCTGAAGATAGACTTGATTGAGTCTACGGTACAAGAAAAGTTAGGGCACATGCTCATGAATGATACTTTGGAAAAGACCCTCAGTGGGGAGTATTCATTAGATGAAGATGACATTGATGAACAATTGCAATATCTGGATGCTTTGCCGTGGCAAAGAAAATTTGAAAGACCAGTTGAATCGCTGGGACTGCCAGAATTAAAAGGACCACATCAACAATTAAAGCCATCTATCGAAGAAGCTCCAACTCTAGAGCTCAAGCCACTACCGGATCACTTACGGTATGCTTCCCTTGGTGAAAAATCCACTTTACCTGTGATTATATCTGCTAACCTTTCAGACTCCGAGGAAGACAAGCTCTTGAGAGTTCTTCGAGAATTCAAATCAGCCATTGGTTGGTCTGTTGCGGATCTAAAAGGAATCAGTCCCGCATATTGTCAACATAAAATTCCATTGGAGGAAGGGAGTAAACCAACAGTAGAACACCAAAGGCGGTTAAATCCTATCATGAAAGAAGTGGTAAAGAAAGAAATTCTTAAGTGGCTAGATGCTGGTATCATCTATCCCATTTCAGACAGTTCATGGGTAAGTCCAGTGCAATGTGTGCCTAAGAAAGGAGGCATGACAGTAGTTGCCAATGAAAAGAATGAGCTCATTCCGACTCGTACAGTTATAGGGTGGAGAATTTGCATGGACTACAGAAAGCTGAACAAAGCTACAAGGAAGGATCACTTTCCCCTTCCATTCATTGATCAAATGCTAGACAGGTTGGCTGGGCATGAATTCTATTGCTTGCTGGATGGTTATTCAGGATATAATCAGATTGGTATTACTCCAGAAGATCAGGAGAAGACTACTTTCACATGTCCTTTTGGCACTTTTGCGTTCCGATGCGTTCCTTTCGGACTCTGTGGTGCACCTGCTACTTTTCAGAGGTGTATGATGGTAATTTTTTCGGATATGATTGGTATCAATGTGGAAGTGTTCATGGATGATTTCTCAGTCTATGGGAAATCATATGATGAATGCCTCAGAAATCTAGGCATGGTGCTGAAACGATGTGTTGAGACTAATCTAGTACTCAACTGGGAAAAATGTCACTTCATGGTAAAGGAAGGCATCATTCTTGGGCACAAGATATCTGGTAAGGGGCTGGAAGTGGATAAGGCTAAGTTGGAGACGATTGGAAATCTCCCTCCACCAATTTCAGTTAAAGGAATTCGCAGTTTTCTTGGTCATGCGGGTTTTTATCGGCGATTCATCCAAGATTTTTCGAAAATATCTAAACCTTTGTGCAATCTGTTAGAAAAGGATATTCCTTTTAAATTTGGTGAAGATTGTTTGGAGGCATTCAAGCTCTTAAAGAAGAAATTGACAACTGCGCCCATTATCACTGCACCTGATTGGAGTGAACCTTTTGAATTAATGTGTGATGCAAGTGACTATGCAGTGGGAGCTGTTCTTGGTCAACGGAAGAATAAGGTGTTTCATGTGATTTACTATGCTAGCAGAACTCTCAATGATGCACAGCTGAATTACACTACTACAGAAAAGGAACTCTTAGCTATTGTATATAGCTTCGAGAAATTCAGATCGTATTTGCTCGGAACTAAGGTAGTGGTGTTTACAGATCATGCAGCCATTCGATACCTAATGTCGAAGAAAGATGCTAAGCCACGGTTGATTCGTTGGGTTCTGTTGCTTCAAGAATTCGACTTGGAAATCAAGGATAGAAAGGGTACTGAGAACCAGGTGGCTGATCACTTGTCTCGGTTAGAGGAACACGGTAACTCAGCGGATAAAACTCTCATCAACGAATTTTTTCCTGACGAGCAACTTTTTGGGGTGCAAAATGAAGAGCCATGGTTTGCAGACATTATGAACTATCTTGTAAGCAATGTCATCCCATCGGAATTTTCTTATGCTCAAAGAAAGAAGTTTCTTCATGATGTAAAATGGTACCGATGGGATGAACCCTTCTTATTCAGACAGGGACCTGATCAGGTGATTCGGAGGTGCATTCCGTTTAGTGAGGTTGAAGGTATTTTGCATGACTACCATTCTACCACTTACGGAGGTCATTATGCTGGAGAGAAGACAGCCACTCGAGTACTTCAGGCTGGGTTTTATTGGCCAACACTGTTTAAAGATGCGCATCAGTTTGTGTTAAGATGCGATAGATGTCAAAGAATTGGTAATATCTCTAGGAGGAATGAGATGCCTCTGAATATGCTGTTGGAAGTGGAGATTTTCGATGTGTGGGGGATCGATTTCATGGGTCCTTTTGTTTCTTCATGCAATAATCAGTACATCTTGCTAGCGGTGGACTATGTTTCTAAATGGGTCGAGGTGAAGGCTTTACCGACCAATGATGCTAAAGTGGTGCTGAATTTTCTGAATAAGCAAGTTTTCACACGTTTCGGAACTCCAAGGGTAATTATCAGTGACGAAGGATCACACTTCTGCAACCGCAAGTTCACAGCATTGATGGCAAGGTACAACATAAATCATCGAATTGCTACGGCCTATCACCCTCAAACGAATGGCCAAGCAGAGGTTTCCAACAGAGAGATAAAACGGATCCTAGAGAAGGTCGTGAATCCTTCAAGGAAGGACTGGTCACTAAAACTTGATGAAGCTGTTTGGGCTTATAGAACAGCTTACAAAACACCTTTGGGCACGTCACCTTTTCAGCTAGTATATGGCAAGGCTTGTCATCTGCCTGCCGAACTAGAACACAAAGCTTATTGGGCGCTGAAGAAGTTGAACTTTGACTTAGCAGCAGCAGGTGAGAAAAGAATGCTTCAGATTAATGAACTGGATGAGTTTCGGCTACAGGCTTATGAAAATCACAAGTTATACAAGGAAAAGGTCAAGAGATGGCATGACAGACGTTTGGTACAAAAGTCTTTTGTACCAGGGCAGTTAGTTTTGCTTTTCAACTCTCGTCTCAGACTTTTTCCAGGGAAACTTAAGTCAAGATGGTCAGGACCATTCACGGTTAAAACGGTGTTTCCACATGGTGCAGTGGAAATTTTTGATAAAACACCGGAAGTAGCTTTCAAAGTAAATGGACAGAGGTTGAAGCCATATTTTGGTGAACATGTGAATCGCAAAGCAGAAACCGCGGTTCTTGGTACTACCGATTAAAGTGCGAAAGTGAAGTCAAGCTAGCGACAATAAACAAGCGCTTCGTGGGAGGCAACCCATGTGTTTCGGTGTTTTCAGGTATGTTCTCTACTATCCCTTGTATTTACTTCCATTCAATGCGGACATTGAATATTATAAGTTTGGGGGTGGTTTGGGGGATAAGTAGTATGTATATGTGTTAGTAGTTTTTGTAAGTCATTGTGTTCATGTAGGATATCATGTTTTACATATTAGTAGTAATTCATGCATATTTGTTCGTATTATCTATGTTGTTTCATTTAGGACATTCTGTTATTGTTTGTTTGTTTTACCATGTGAGTCATATTAGTTGCATTTTCATGGCATGCATTTTTCATGATCCCTTAGGACGAGCTGATTCTGATTGATAGGTGGATGTTGATTTGGGTGTGATGATGATGAGTAGAGGGCTGATTTATAGTTCCTAAGGAATTGACTTGCGTGTTATGGGAACAAAATTTTTACACAGTCTCATTGGGGTGCTTTTGGGCTAGGTTAGGGTCATGCCTGTTGGATGTTTTGAGATTTAATCACTTGCTTATTCTTAGAATTTTCGTTATTCCCTTGATAGCGTAGGAACACTAAAATCTAAGTTTGGGGGAAAACAGGGATTTCATGCTAAGTGGTAATAATTGTCAATAAAGGCTAGGCGTCAAATGGCTAGTAGCCGGTTCATATTTATATGAGTAGTCTAGGGTTGGAAATGAGAAAGGCTCATTCCAGATTACGAAAAAAAAAAAAAGAAAAGAAAAAAAAAAGAGTCAGAAGTCCAATTGATTATATGCAAAATTAACCAGAGTGAGCTCTTTAAATACTCGAGTAATTAAGTCTGAGGGGACTTAGTCCTAGTAACCTAAAGCCCTTGTGGTTTGGGATTGCTGACCTAACACTCGCTACATGGGTATTATTGTATAAGCCTTTTGGGGTCTCATTCATTGCACAGTTAAATAAGCATGCGTATTGTATATGTAGTGTCGTAGTATAAAAGCATGAGTTTCTTTCTACCTTGGATAAGGGTGGAGGTGTTCCTAGGTTATGAAGTGTCTACAGTTTATTCTAGTTATAAACCTGTGATTGTCTTGACGGAAAGCATGTATGGTTTTTAACCTAGTTTTGGGAGTATTTCTGATGAGCATTGCACACACGCACGTTTCTGTTCATGTATTTGTTAGTATACGGGGACTTAGTCGAGCTCTGCTTGGAATTGTTGCATTCTTTGGAGATATTTGCTTTTTAGTTGATTTTGGTGAGTTTGAAGGGGATCGTTGCATTTTTCATATTAGTTGCATTCATGCATTGTTAGTTGCATTTGATAAATGGATTTTGTGGGTACATTCGCTATAGGCCCTCACGAGACCTAACTCGTCCACTAGTGCTGCCTAGGGGTTTAAAGGGCTTGTTGCATATGCCAAATGCAACCGTGATCACCTACGGAAGTGGTGCTAGTTAGTTAATATATATTGTTATGCTTGAGGACAAGCATCAGTTTAAGTTTGGGGGTGTGATAAGTGGATTTTATATCCACTTATTATGCACTAATTAAGCCTAGATTGGTGATTTATCCTTAAGTATGTGGTGTCTTTTAATTCGTTTTTTTTGTTCTTTCGGTATTTGTTGTGTAGAACTCGAAATTTCAGGTATCCTGGCGATAAAAGGTTAAAAGACGGTGGAGTTCTGGCTCAGATGGACTGGCTACGAGGAAAAAGAATTTGCGCTATCAATAGATTTATATTAATTCTTATTTAATTAACATATTTATGTAATTTATTTAATTGATAAATTAATTCATTCTGAATTAATTTATTTATTAAATTAATTATCATGATTAATTAACGTTGAATTAATGTATTAATCTAAATTGATTTAATTAATTAATTAATTACTGAATTAATCATTATTTGTTTAAATGATTAATTGATTAAGTAATTAATTAAATTAAAACAAAAGAGATTTGGGTTATGAATTGCATGGGCTGAATCCATTAGAATTGAATTGGGCTGATTAAAAAGCCATTGGGCTCAAGGCCCAATAGATGTGCAAGTTGTGTCAAAGATGGGGTACTTAGTTGCATTTTCGTGTGTGAACACAAAATTAACCATTTGTTTACAAATGTACAGAAGATGCTCTCTGTCAACACATGCAGGAACTGTCGGCTGCCATCTCCACTCGCCTGTGCGCAGGTGAACGACACAGCTCGGAACATAATAATTTAATTTTTGTTAATAAATATTTTATTTAAATTAGAAAATTATATTTATAAATATCTAATAATATTAGGTAATTATTTTTATAATTTCTGAATTAAATTAATTATTTATTAATTAAAGATTATAAGTTGTGCGGGGTAAAAAGCATTTCTACAGAACTGCGTATTAAAATTCAACTATCTCCAGTTGTGGAGGAGAATTGCAAATTGGCTTGGCTGGAAGACTTTTACAATTGTCTCGGGAGTAGTTAGATTTAGGCAGGCCGGTAGACTTTTACTTTTAAAACTACTGACTTTGTATTACATGGTGTGCTAAATTGCACTATAAATATGTGTGATGTGCATAGTTTTGAAGACACCTCTCGACTGAAATTCAGTTTTATTCTCTCCATTTTTCATCACTTTCTCTTGTAATTTCATTTTATTTTATACATTTTGAATTTCTGCAAACAGTTTATTTTATATAATTTAAATTTCTGTAATGTTATTATATTTTAAACACTTTGAATTTCTGTAATTTTATTTTATTTTATACACTTAAAAATTTCTAAAAAAAATTATTATAAGATTTAATTTAAGAATTTAAGGGGATTATCAGGAGGGCTCTTCTATTTTATTCAGTCTGTAAAGCAATTTGGGTTAAATTGAACAGAAGCATATAAACACAACCAGTCTTTCTGTGATCAATCAGTACAACACCACAACTGCCAGTGAGCCACACGCAATTAACCAGAACCAGTCTCAGGAAGCGTGCGTGCTCGCCACGCGCGGCTATTTGATCTTTAAGGCCGGCGCGTGCACTCCACGCGCGGTGGGGGAGAGTGAGACAACAGCCGACAGAATTCACAGAAAGCAGCAGATGAATCATTTGGATTGCTTTTGAGTTTTGTCCGTTCCTTTATTTATTTAGTTGGCCACTTGGAGTGCTCCTCTGTTTCAACAATTTATTCGGTTCTATTTCTAAACTCTGGTAATTTCATATTTAATTTCTCGTAATTTTTAATTTAGTTATTATTATTATTGTTATTATTATTATTATTATTATTATTATTATTATTATTATTATTAGGTTCTAATTCTTTTATTTTTATTTTTAAATTTTCGTAATTTCTTAATTAAATTATAAAATTTTCTACCATGATTTTATTTAATTCCATAAAGGTGCCTAGTTTAATTATGAACTAAACACTTTCATGGGGTTCTAATGTAATGAATTGTTAATGCTCATGTTAATTTGATAGATAATTTGTGTTTACAATTTCTATATAAGATTGCCTTGCATGGTTGTTTTAATTGAATATAGGTGAATAGCTAACATCTATTGTGCCAAATCTCTAATGATTGCGAAAGTGGATTTAGAGATTTAGGGCTTGCCATGCTAGCATAGGTATGTCGGCTTCTCCGCATTTCGGATTATAGTTTCAAAAGAACGTTATTCCCCTATGTAGTTAATTGCGGAACTTGAGATTAAATTGATTGTATCACCCATTCACATAGACATATAGTGTATTGGATATAATTAATGCCCTTATAACTTCTATCTCTTTTGTGGATGTTTATTTGGAATGGTGTGAGTTAATTGAAAGATGGCTCATATTAGTTTCGTGTTCCCGTTAGCATTCTTAACAATTGTAACACATTAATTCTTGATAATTAATAAGAGTTAAAACATTCATGAAATTAGGACCCCATGCCTCTATCATATTATTTTAAACAAATTAGCCGTTACTTCATTAGTTAATTGTTATCTGCAAATAAACCATTTTAGTTCGTTCATGCTTCTATAATTAACCAAACATTGTTGAATAGACATATTTACTAAAATAACCGAGTCTTCGTGGGAACGATCCTTATTTCCCTATATTTCTTTTGGACTGCGTACACTTGCGTAGAGAAAATAGCGAACAATGACAACAACACCTTTGAAGCACTATTTTCACCCTTTTAGATGACTCTTCTTCTGTGAACTCTGCCCCTTCATACTCATCATCTTCCTCTTTATCCTCATCATTTATCTCCTATAAAAGTGTAATTGTTGCCCTACTTGGACGCACATTAGATCTATGCCCTTTTCTACCATATCAAAAACACTTATCACCTGAAGGCTTGACATAAGAATTGTTCAATTTATGAGCCTTACTTTGTTGAACACCACTGCTAGAACCTCTAGATCCTTTTTTCACAGTGCTAGTATCCTTGTTCACCACACTCTTGTCCTTATCATTCGATTCGAGGTATCAAAACTTGGTGTAAATCTTCTATTGCCCGAGAAAACACGAGGGATTTTCTCCATATATAAGTTCAGCCTTCAATGCAAGATTGCTAGCCTCTGCCACAGTCCACATGGTCTGCAATCCCATCTTTTCTTGTATCGAACATTTTAACCCGATGATATATCTCGTAACTTTTTGATTTTCAGTTAGTTGTGTATTCAGTTACAGTCCTCCTTCCTTGAACACACTTAATATACATCTTATACATAATTTGCTCATAGTCCTCCGGTAAAAATTTCTCTAACATCAAGCGCTTCATCCGCTTCCAAGTTTTGATCGGTTCTTTTCTTTGCCTCTTCCTCTACAAACCAACTTATATATCTCACCAAACCGCAGCAGTACTCATCAACTTGGCAGCTACTGACGCAACATGGAAGTCTAGGAAAATCAAGCGCTAATCCTTAAGAACAAATACAAATCCGCAAGCATGAATTCGAAAAGATAACTCTGGAATCCACCAGAAAAATGAGAAAACTCTCAAGAATTTTTGATATAATAAGATAATAATCCAGTACAATTTATGATGTTTATATATGCTGGGATATAAAATCCTTATTGAAAAAGAAATAAACCAAATCCAAATTAAAATAAAATATTTATTTTAACATATAAAATCATTATTGAAAAAGAAATAAACCAAAACCAAATCCAAATTAAAATAAAATATTTATTTTTAAAGCAAGTGTAATCATGCAGGATTGAGCATGATCATGCACAATCTCCCCATCCCCACTTTAAAAGTCTCTGTCAATATTTTTATTTTTTTGCCAAAAAAGTGTATTCCATTAATAACATAAAAGAGGCTCAGTCGGGACAACTCCCCATCTGACCATACAACCTGGTTGAAAAACAAATAAACAGACTAAGGCTCTGTTTGGGATTGCTGTTAAAAACTACTGTAGCTGTGGGAAAAAGCACTGTCAGAAAAAGCTGCTGTCAGAAAAAGCTGTTGGCTGTTTGGTAAAATTCATAATTAATCTGCTGTTGAATGAAAAGCTGATAAATAAGCGTTTGGTAAATAATTTTTAAAATTTGTTATTTAACAATGTCTTTACAGGACAAACTAGCTAGTACAATTAAAAATATAAAAATGAACACTTTAATGGGGTTGATTTCATTATTACAAAAATGTCATCCATATTTTATACTCAAAATGCTAATAACTATAGGTAATTACCTATAGTTAACTATAGAAACATTTTTCTCTTAATAAAATTAATGTTACCATAATAATTCTCATATTAAATTAATGTGTACATAAATTAAAAGAAGCCATATGTCAATCCTTTAGAGAGCAAAACGGAATCTAGTTGTCACTGTATACATAAATTAAAAGAAGCCATATGGACATGGATTTGGTTACTCTAATAAGTATCCTCCCTTGCTACCATGAAACTGAGGATTTGGTGCAGGCCGCAGGGTCGGGCAATTCATGGGTGTGCTATAAAAAGGGGTTTTACCTCTGATGTGACTTTAGCTAATTCACTTATGTCAACTGCAAAGAACTTGTTGCTAGGAAATTAATATTTAAAAACCTTCAGGATAGGAACGTGATTTCTTGGAATGCATTGATAACTGGTTATAGGGCATCATAATATGCAGAATGAGGTTATGCACTTGTTTGATCAAATGATCAGCGAAGATCAAAGACCAAATTATGTTACTTTGCTAAACGTTTTGTCCGTATGCTACACCCAAATGCAAGGTAAATCTTTTCATGCATATGCCAATACACCTCTATCAGGGGATAAAGTAATTCTAGTTGTCACTGTGTATCATTTCTCCCCGTAAGCATTTTAATATGGTTTCACCTTAAAAAGGAAAAAAAAATAATATGTCTGTATTTTCCAGCACAGCACATTCTCATTGACAAAAACACGCTCTCAGATGATACTAATGCATGAATACAATAATGTAATGAATGTTCTTCTTTGCAACAGGTCCTTCTAACGTGAAGCACAAATTTCCTTAACCATTAAAGGAGTACATAAATGCAGGTAATTAATTGTTGGACAATCTGTGAAAATAGTACAAAACAATAGCAATCGTGTGTGTGAATAACAGAACAAATAAAACAAATAAGGAGGAGGCAGGAACAGAAAAACCCGAGTCCAGTGCGTGACTGTCTCCTTAAAGCGTATTTGCCCTCACCGTATGTGTAAGCAAAACACCTCCCAGGATAAAACGGATTGTAGCGAAGCTAAACAGCGTCACTCTCAGCGAGCTTGAAACCGAGCAAGAATATCACCGAAGGGAAGAAGAGATTGTTTGAGAAGAGGATGTGATTTCGAATGAATAATCCTAGACCCTAAGGGGAGGTATTTATAGGATAGACAAGACTTGTTCGCTACACAACTGCCTAACTTAATTAAACGCGTTAATTAAGATAAGGCTGTAACGAAAAGATAATGATAAAACTTGTGCGCTACTCAATTACCCCAATTAAAAAGTCGGTGGTAATTTTCCTTTATTAATTAACCGCGTTAATTAATTAAGGTAAGGCGGTGGCAAAAAATTCGTTATAAAAACGGAATTGATTTTACCACAACTAATTCCAAATTCGAATTAATTAAGTCAAAATTTTAAGTCCAAGCCCAGTGGAAATGATAAATAATTAGCAAAACTAGTCCGGGTTTATTCGGCCCAATTTTCTGCTACATTCGTGTCCGCAGGTCGCACACGCGGAAAGCCCGAAGGCTTGTGAAGCCACGAATTTCCCTCGAAATCCCATGATTTGCACCCCCCCCTGCGCGCACGTAGGAGATGGAGCAACACTTAGCCAACACAAGTGAACACTACTCATGTGTTGTACTATATAAAGCAAAGGAAACTCCTTTTCCATTTCAATGTGGGACTTCAAGTTCCATTCCATAATTTCCACTTCCAAGGGAGCAACTTTGGATAATCATAACTCATCCATCCCTTAGTCGTTTTGAGTGTTTAAACATGCATTGGAAAGCTCTCACGGAGGAGAACATTCTCCAAGCACAACTTGTTGCAAACATGCACACAAGGCACACTCAAATTGGAGCTCAAAATGACTCGACAATATGGGGCTAAAACCCACATTTTCTAACAATCCCCCACATGGATGAGATTGATATCATAGTAGCACACACCAGACAGACAGACACGGAATTTGATGTGGTGATAATTCTTCGATCAGATATAGCATACGACAGACTGACTATCACAGTGCAGTCCTATTGCAGTCACAGGCTTTGGCCATCTCGGAATATCCTCCAGAAATTGGCGTAAGTATTCAGCCTCTTCGGCACATTTATCTAATGCCACAAACTCAGCTTCCATCGTGGAATGAGTTATTACCGTTTGTTTGGAGGATTTCCATGACACTGCTGCTCCAGCTAGTGTAAACACATAACCACTCGTAGACTTTAATGCCTTCTTGCTAGATTTCCAGTTTGCGTCAGTATAGCCTTCTAGTACTGCTGGATAACTGCCATAATGCAAACCATAGTCTCGAGTTCCCCTCAAGTACTTTAGTACTCGTTGATCGCTTTCCAGTGATCAGCTCCTGGATTACTCGTAAATCTACTCAACTTGCTAATTGAGTATGCAATGTCTGGTCTTGTACAACTCATAAGGTACATCAGACTTCCAATTATCCATGAGTATTCCAGTTGCGAGACTCCTACACCTTTATTCTTGGATAGATGCAAGGTCAAATCCACAGGTGTTATCGCTGTCTCGACATCATCCTTGAGAAATTTCTCAAGAATCTTGTCAACATAATGTGGTTGACTTAAGGCAAGACCCTCCGAGGTTCTAGAAATTTGAATTCCCAGAATTACATTTGCTAGACCCATGTCTTTCATGTCAAATCTTGCCCTTAACATGTCCTTAGTAGATTTGATCACTTTATCATTGCTACCGGCAATAAGTAGATCATCTACGTACAATGTCATCATAACATATTTGTTTTCGTTATCCTTGTAGTAGGCGCAACTATCACATTCATTGATCTTGAAACCACTAGCTAACACAACCTCATCAAATTTCTCATGCCATTTCATAGGCGCTTGCTTCAAGCCATACAATGATTTCACCAATCTACATACTTTTCTTTCTTGTCCAGGGACAACAAACCCTTCAGGTTGTTCCATATAGATTTCCTCATCTATTTCCCCATTTAGAAAAGCTATCTTCACATCCATTTGATGTATAGTCAACTTTCGCATTGCAGCGATAGCAAACATCATCCTTATAGATGTTATTCTCGATACTGGAGAGTATGTATCAAAGTAATCAAGGCCATGTTGTTGCTTGTATCCTTTGATTACAAGTTTGGCCTTGTACTTATCGATGGTGCCATCAGGTTTCAATTTCTTTTTGAAAACCCACTTGCTACCGAGTGTTTTACTACCGGCTGGTAAGTCCACTAACTCCCAAGTATGATTCTGTAAGCTAGAATCTACTTCACTTTTGATGACCTCTTTCCACATAGGTCCATCAGGTGATGTTACCGCTTCCCTATAGGTTTTCGGATCACCTTCTTCGAGCAAATAAGTCAGAAACTCTGACCCATAGGATTTCTCCTTCATTTGTCTTTTTCTCCTTCTCACTACCCCCACAATTCCGTCTTCACTTTCATCATTCTCATTATCATCTTCTAAAGATTCATGAGGTCGTTTAGACGTCGTAGGGCGTTCGATTCCAGGATTACAAGGAAATACATTCTCAAAGAATGACGCATTCCTTGACTCCATAATCGTATTCTTTTGAATGTCAGAAATCTTCGATTCATGAACAAGAAACCGATATGCAGTACTATGTGGTGGATATCCGATGAAAATACAATCCACAGTCTTTGGACCAATCTTCACCGTCTTAGGTGTAGGAATTAGTACCTTTGCAAAGCACCCCCACACTTTCAGATTTTGGTAACTTGGTTTCTTTTTCTTCCACATCTCATAAGGACTTTCATCCTTATTATTCCGGATCATCATATTTAAAATATGAGTTGCACTTAAGATGGCTTCCCCCCACATCGACTGCGGAAGTCCAGAGCTGAACAACATCGCATTCATCATCTCCTTGAGAGTACGATTCTTCCTCTCAGCCACTCCATTAGACTGAGGGGAGTATGGTGCAGTTACCTCATGGATTATACCATGTTGTGAACAGAGTTCCCCAAAAGGTTCAACATATTCACCTCCACGATCACTACGTATCGTTTTGATTTTCTCATTTTGTTGTGTCTCAACTTCTTCCTTATAGATTTTAAATTTATCTATAGCTTCGTCTTTGCTGTTAAGCAAATATACATAGCAGTATTTTGTACAATCATCTATGAATGTAATAAAATACTTATTTCCTCCTCTAGTTGGAGCAAATTTTAAATCACATATATCGCTATGTATTAGGTCTAGCACCTTGGTGTTTCTTTGCACGTGTTTAAACGATGCTCTTGTTAATTTTGCCTCAACACAAGTTTCACACTTATGTTTTGAATCAATATTCAATTTTGGTATGTAATCTTTTGCACTTAAACGTCGTAAAGTATCAAAATTAACATGTCCTAATCTAGCATGCCATAAATTAGGAGACTCAAGCAAGTAAGCAGAAAAATTCTTTATTTCATTATTGTCCTTAACGGACATCACATTGAGCTTAAAAAGCCCATCGGTTACATAGCCCTTGCCTACAAACATACCATTCTTAGACAAAATAAATTTATCTGACTCTATTACAATACGAAAGCCATGCTTATTCAACAAGGAACCAGACACAAGGTTCTTGCGAATATCAGGCACATAAAGTACATTCTTCAAAGTCAGATCCTTTCCAGAAGTCATCTTCAGAATCACCATGCCTTCCCCTTCAATGGTTGAAGTTGCTGAATTCCCCATGTAGAGCTTCTCACCAGCATTAGAAGCTTTGAGGCTAGAGAAAATCGTCTTGTCCGAACAAACATGCCTTGTAGCTCCCGTATCAATCCACCATTCCCTTGGATTAGAGCCAACCAGGTTCACCTCAGAGACCGTAGCACAGAGGTCTATGTCACCCATCTCCTTAGAGATATCATCGACCATGTTTGCTTCTTTCTTCTTGTTGGGCTTCTTAGGCTTCTTACACTCAGAAGACCTATGACCCACTTTGTCGCAGTTAAAGCACTTTCCTTGAAACTTCGTCTTCGAAATTCCTCCCTTGGGTGCCAACTTTGGATAATCATAACTCATCCATCCCTTAGTCGTTTTGAGTGTTTAAACATGCATTGGAAAGCTCTCACGGAGGAGAACATTCTCCAAGCACAACTTGTTGCAAACATGCACATAAGGCACACTCAAATTGGAGCTCAAAATGACTCGACAATGTGGGGCTAAAACCCACATTTTCTAACATTAATCACATAATAGTGTCCAATACGTAATATGTCACATACATTAATAAAGGAGTACGATCAACGTAAGGGCTACAACATCCTACGAATAACATATGATTTTTATCTGGTATGAGTTAAGTTATACGGAGTATATATGATTGTTATATGTTACACTCACAAACCACGTGTGGGAACTACTTTGGAGTTGCTACAGACTACACAACAATTAGAAAATCAACTTCAAGAAGTGGGCTAGTTCTTCGATTCCTTATATCTTGATGGTGAAGAAAACGAGAGTGATACAGATAGCACTATTGATTCATTCATGACACATATGAAAATTGACAATAAAAGCATATAGAAGATCATGTAAAAGAGGGAAGAAGAGTACCACTAATCGAAGTTGAACCAGGGCTTGAACCTGCTACGTATAAACCCTATTTTGATTGAATACACGAGTTTATATTTATATATATAGTGAAGTTTGATTTTGTATAGGATTGTATTACCTTATTTGTTATCTGTATAAACAAACGTAGAAGAGGATAACAGTAAAAATTGTTTTAAAAAAAGATGCAGGAGCTGGAGTTTGATGGCAGGTTTCTAATGCTACTGTTCGCTTAATTTTTTAGAAGCAACTTTTTTGAAAAGCATCTCTTATCTGCTTTTAAAAAAAAGCAGCTTTTATAAAAAAAAGCACTTTCCCCAAAAGCAGCTTTTATTTTTTACCAAACGCCATTTTACCTGCTTTTGTGCTAAAAGCTGCTGTGGCTTTCCGGAACAGCACTCCCAAACACTACCTAAATAAATAGTCGCATTGTTTCCAGATCGTTTAACACATAAAATCTGAATACAAAGATTCTTGAAAATAAAAATGACTTTGAAGGCCGCCCGAACAATCCAGCCTACATCATTCCTGAAAATAGTAACTTCACAATAATTCCGTGGATAGTGCAATGTTCAGAAGACAAAGTCCTCAATTTATGAACAATTATTTTTTGTGAATGTTGAGCACATGCGATTTTTGCTACAATTCCAGATGTACCCCAGCTATTTACTTGCCGGAAACCAGCTATAGACTTGCCGAAAGTGCCATTGACGCAGGAAATCCAGATCCCCAAAACCACTAACCAAATCATTCTCAAGAGCACAAAACAACAACTAACGACTAACATACTAATACCAAGCCAAAAGGCCAGACCAAGCCAAAAAGGCCAGACGAAACACCAAAAATTCAAAATCCTCGGAATTACCCTAAATATTGGTATGAAGTAAAGGAGAAGAAATTGAATCCAAGGATAATTTTTATTTGCGAAATCGAGAACAAAACCGAAGTAAATCTGAGAATTAAGTTGAAGAACAAGGTTCGATTTTTTGGGCTAGATCTCGATTTTAATTGGAAAAAAAAGAAAAGGGGATTTAGGATGGTGGGTGAAAGGTCAGAGGGGGATTGATGGGAGGAAGGGGAATTGAAATGGAGAAGAAGGGCGGATCGAATGGAGTAGGCGGTGGCTAAAGACGGTTGACTCTCAAACATGCTTTTCCTCTGTCAATATTTTTTAATTTAACATGATCATGTCATTCAACAAAGTAATCATGCCATCATGCACATCATGCCTTTACTTTGCAAGTGTACTCAATACCTGCTGCCGACTGTCCTACGTCAAGTATCTACTTATTAAATGTTTTTGTCGACAAACCTGTATAAATATCTTCGAGTGCCATAATGTAACAAAAAGTCTAAGTTCACGATAGTAATTTCTGGTTTTACATTTTAATATCATGTCTCGTCATACTTAAAGTAACTCAAATTTGTGATTCTTTGGATTTGTTTTTATAATCATATCGATAATCGATTCAGGTTGTTTTTCGTGTCCTAGATTGGTTGCCACGACCATCAATAGTTTCTGATTGTCAAGTCACTAGCTAACATAACTATCCTCTGCAGGTAGTTTAGGATGCAAATATTATCACGTTAATCCTAGATACCAGTATAATAAGCCATAAGGTAACAGAAGATCAGATTCAGGTGGTCCTTCCACATTACATCTAGAAATCTCTAGTGTACTAGTGTTGTAAGTTCCAGTCAGTTGCTTTATGTGCAGCAATGTTTTTGTTTTAAAATTGAAATTTGCTTGAGATCTGTTTCTATTGTTTAGGTTCTTTGCTACGCTACGGGAGATAATCCTTTAAATTGTCACTATATATGGTGAGTAAATATCACCATGATCGTAATTTGAAATTTGCAATATGTTGGTAATGTAAGCGTGGCTATGGACCACTTTTTTGAACTATTTTTTCTCAAAAAATGGCCCTTAGCCACTCTTTTGAAATATAAAAAGAATTTCAAATTCTGGTCAATAAAACTGACCATTAATTTGCGAACTTAAAGGTTTGACCACATTTTTTAAAGTCGGTGTAAAATACGACCACCACTATATGTAATTTAATTTTAACACGAATTCACACATTCGTTACCATATTACAAAGAAAACTTACAAATCAACATAACATCAGTCGAAACATACACACAAATGACAAAAGCATCATGGTGCAAAGGAACCCTCAAATGTTGAGATGAATGGTGATTCTCAACAATGTCTCGACACCATCCGCGACATGCTGGCCAGCTGGTATGAGTGAGCGAACCTCTGCAAACCCACAAGCATGTTTGAACTTTCCAGTACCTCCGGTCACTGACAACCGGGACATAGTGCTTCCTATTCTGAACACTCCAAAGAAGTTGAGGCTGTCACCATACTCTCCTCCTTCGAGCATGGCAGTAAAAGCCATCATCTGTGTACTTCCATCTGCGGAGCTGGCAATGTAGACTCCTTGAGCTTTTCCTACTGCCTGTGAACCCAACTCAGGTGCGGTGGTCAATATATCATCAATGACTGTGATTGTTCCAAAACCTAGTCCTAGATTATCCGGTCCCAATTGAGTCTGCACACCATTGTTGTTGGAATTTCCAGCAAACCTTGTACCAGATAAGCCTGTACCAAGTGGAATGCCATTGCCATTAACTGTTGGAATTGCACCATTGGAATTGGGAATGGCTACCCCCTTCGGTGGCAGGAAGCCTACAGGCCTAGCAAATGGTACTTGACCGCTGTAGATGTTTCCTAATAATCCGGTTATTGGCCTAGCTGTAGGGCTGTTGCCTCCAAGAATGTCATGCATGTATATCTCAATAACAGGTACTTCGGCGACTGGTGGATCAATTGCTGCCACTAATGTTGCTACATGCATAGCTGCAAGTAATGCAACAACAAAATTAGAACCTGACAATTGTTTCAACATCTTGAAATATTTGTATAGGAGAAGGATTTGTTTGATTGGAAGCTCTTGAAGAATGTAATTGGTATATATTATTAGACCCTGGTGTTGCTCTTTATATACACAATGTGTTATAGAATCAGAGGTGGAGTTGTTTCTAATGAGTGAAGTTGTTGGAGTTGTGCTTAAATGTTAATTTTCAATGTTAGAGCAGTAGTTATAATGAGCTACACTCTGTTGATCCATGCAAGTATATAACATATAAAATTAATTGATTAATAAAACACAACCATCCATTTCTTTCTGGAGCTGATGGTTGCTGTTGCAACAAAACCACATACTCTGCTAAGAGAACTTTGAATAATTACAAAGGTTTCTGCTTGAACTATGAATATATATATAAAGCTCACATCCTATAAGACTTGTTTAACAAGTTTATGCAATTGCAAAAAAAATCAGTCATCAACGAAATCTCACAAATCTGTACACAACCAAAGTTTCTTTGTTGTCTTTCTTGTACATTCACAACCTTGCATGATACTAGACTATGTTTTTTTACACTATCTAGATTCCGCGGCTGTTTTAATAAGAGTAGTTGAACCACTCAATAACAAATGAAGAATGATTAGCTAACAAACGATACCAAATGAAATGACCAAAACACTTTCTGTGTGTACTTTACAGTTTACAAAAATCATTGAGACTCTAAAGTATCAATCTGCTGTCCTCCTTCCTCTTCATGATTTGCAACTCGAGTTTGTTTCACAATCGGAGAGATCAATTTCCATACTGCATTGCCATATCAAACAAGATAAAAAAAATGAACAATAAACATATTACACATACATGGGCAGTGGGTGCAGTCTGCAGTGTGTTTGGATTTGCTTACAATATATTGTTGCTGCAAACCATTCGTTAACAATTTTCACCCATGTACTTGCCCACCCAACATCCATGCTCCATCTTCATAGAGGTAAAATCTGGTTAATTTTAATAAAGTATTCGTATGGACTAAGCAGATGACTTAAGTAATGAAGTACAGAATAATATTGTAACTTCTTACTTTGTAGTCGGGCTATATAAGTTCCAACTGATGAATAGCATCGCAAAGTACATAGCCCCTAAGGAGAATACCAGGTGGAAGAAACCGTACTTGTAGGGAATATCATCCTCCAATTGAGGTTCATTTTTCCGGAACTGCAAACGTATCCAATAGTTGAGATTCAAATCTCACTTTTGTCTTACTAATAGAGAATCACTCATAGGGAAGATTAGTTTTTTACCTGAAATGTTTTTGAATCAATCCCTGTAGAAAAGGTTGCCATGACAATTGAACAGATAGCTATGAGGAAGCCCTAAAAAAGTTAAAAATGTAAGAACCAGTAGTCGACACAATTTTCCTCTCTGTGCATAATTATTTATTTTTTCAGTTAAGAGAATTTTCTAGTAGGTATACAGAGAATATAGCAAAGTCTTACTAATATGGAGGTCCAATCGCTGTGTCCATTTCCATGCCTTTGCGCGCCACATTTTTCACTAGCAGGTTCACTGAAAATTCAAAATTTTAACTTAATGTTGAGCAGATGGAACTCGTTGATGGAGATCAGGAAATTAGTCTTTCTTTCTAACCTTCTTATAGCAGACCAACAGAGGAAAACAATGTAGGAGGCCATAATGCCAGAAGATAAGAGGCCTCTATTCACCTGCTGTAATCATCAGAATGTCATGAAGATACAGCAGTTTCTTACTCAAAACATTTTTTTTTTTGAAATATCTGAAGCTTAATTAACTTGCGCATCATGAAAATTGAAAATGAAAAAGGGAAAAAAAAATATGAAATGCACACCTTAGAATATAAGGACATAGCCATCATTACTAATAATAAAATTGCAGTCCAGGTGATGAAAAATATGTTGAGACTGCACGAGGCACTTGGAGCATAGAGCGAATACATCACCCCTATTCCACACATAGAAGCTATGTAGAACAGTGTTGACATGAATAGGCCAAGGAAGCAGCTGCAAATACATATCTCTGAGCTCAAATACGAAGCTTATAAAAAAGGAGTAAAAGAAATAAAAAACCTGCAAGAAGTTGATTTTAGTAGTTTTGTTTTGAGGCTTCCAACTATAATACCTTTGCTTTTGTCTCTCTTCAGGCGTCCAATAAGAATTCCACCATGTGATAAACTCGATTACACTTACGAGTTGGAGAATAAGAAACACCCTGTACCATTTGGAAGAAAATCAATTGCTGCATCATTTGATACAATGAGAAATTAATTATTTAAAATTTATAAGGATTTGAGTTTACCCTGCACCAATACGAGCAACTTCACCTGCAAGAATATGTATGATATATCAGGAGGCGTAAATTACTGGTTGGATCTTGATTCAAATATGGAAAAAGAACTTCAAAGTATCATGGAAACGTACCATATAGTTGAATGAAACCCGAGGGAATATAATAAACTTTAGTGCCCACCATTCAGAGTGCCTCATGTTTCCACCGTCATACAATTTGCTTGTCATGAAAGTTGCAAGAAACATTATGAAGAAGAAAATCTGGATTCATGTTAAGGATGCTAAATAGTGAAGGCAGTGCTATGGACAGTTAAGTGGCAAAAGAAAATAGAGGGAATTAATTATTCTTGATTTCACAGAGAAAGATACAAAACATCCTAAACTAACACGGAGAACTCCCATTTTCTGATAACAACTACGTCCCTCGATTCCGCAGGCTTTTACATCTGCAGAACACATTAAAAAGAAAGTAGAAGTAAGTGTAAGAACTAAATTATTATGAAACAAATCAGCTTTTTCTAAATGTAGCGAAAGAGGTTTCACATACAGTGCAGGTCAGAGAAAACGATTTGGCCATAGTCCCGAACAGCCCAAGCAATAAGATTTGTCAATAAGAATATAATGCCATACAAGTAGCGTGCTCGTTGCGACTTTTTCCTTTTAACCAAGCATTCAATACTCTTCTGCTGAGAAGCATAGTGTTCCTTTAACAGTATTATTTCAGAGTTACTAAGTCTGATTTCGATTACTCTAGCCTCCGGATCACTTAACCTAATTTTGAATACCTGGCCCTCCTCAACCATATCATCAGTCTTAACCAATTCCACAGCCTCACCCATCCTAAAATTAAAATCTCTAAATTTTATTCACGTCAAATGAAGTTCCAACAATTTAACTCGAGCTACCTTCAACTTAAATCGTTTGATTTATTAGTGCTACAATCGCAACTCTATGTCGTTTCAGTCAAGAGCAGCATAAATGAAAGGTGCTGTTGTTCCTTCTTCCTGCACGATTATAAAATTACAATAAGATTGAGCAGTAGGTGCAGTGACTCAGAGATTATCCAGACAAGAAATATGCTTAAATGAAGAACTCTTGCTCAAAACTTGAGGTAATTTTCTTTACCTACCAATTAAAACAAGATTTTCACTTGCAGGAAGAAAGGCAATAACCAATGAATTCTTCTTTTTATAAGAATGCAAAACTACATTGCCGGAAGAACTTACTTCATGCACATATCATGAGATGGAATAATAATTTAGCCGCTATATCTATGTTTTTGGTAAAACAATATCTAAGAATTAATCATATCTACAAAAGAATTAATCATAAAACAAACCGACACTTCTAGCTGACATTAAAACTTCATAGTACCTCAAATAGCTCAAGAAGAATCTAACTGTGCAATGCATAAGAACTATGTATATGATTCGGAACAGGGAACAGTCACTTACAATAATGAGATGACACAGCTAAATGAGAACATAAATCATTCACTAAAAAATAACTAACCTTACTTGAAGAAGAAAACTATATAGAGACTTGCACTCTTTCTTGATGAAACAAGTGAGATGAAGTACTTAAGGGGGGAATTGATTAATCTTCTGCTTGGCTCATGTCTTTTCCTAACAAGAAGATGAACATATAAGTACAAACTAATAAATCCCATCTTCACATGCATAAATCTATGTTTATTCTTTTCTGTTAATATTTTTAGTCTATGGTCAGCCCACCTACCGAGTCTAGTAGTGTGCATTACTATCAGATCTCCTAATCACTTTGGAAGGTTAATTAACAAAATTCTTAGTGACTAAATACTTGTTTCTGAGTTGGAGTTTGGGTACACACAATTTTGATATCAAATAAATATGTGAAAGTGTATCACCTTTAAATTAATACTCTTAAGAGTGTTTAATGCAGAAACTAAAACATTTCATTCCTAACTTAACTTAAAAATTAAGTTACTAGAAATTAAGTTACTACACCATAAACGAATTATTAACTAAACAAGTAAACGAATTTATCGAATTTTTGCATTTAAACCAGCTAAACATAGATGTAAATTTTTGTTTCACGTAATTGTTATTATCCTGTAAAATCCTATATTTGTTCCTACCACAGCTCTGTTCTAAAAGTCGGCGATTAATCGGGATTAATCGCCGATTAATCGCTGTTCGGTAAGGAACCGAACTGATTTTACAAAAATCGGTCAAAAAATCGTTTTTTCAAAAAATCGGGATTAATCGGGATTAATCGGTCAAAAATCGGATTAATCGGTCAAAAATCGGCATTATTGATAAAAAATTGAAAAGTATGTAGAAAAATTAAAAAAATTCAAAAAGTATAAAATTGAATAAATTTTAAGAAAAATATTATTCTCATATACGAAACTAATATTTTAAACGGTTAAATCATGAATTTTATCAATTTTTTCTCTCATATTGACCCCAATTCAAAAATTAGATCTTAAAATTTATATTTACTTTAATAATGCTATATATTTTAAATATATTTGTATAAATAGGGCTGTAAATGAACCGATACACTCGTGAACGACTCGGTGTTCGGTTCGGAAAAAGCTCGGTTCGGGTTCGGTTTGATTCATAAACGAGTCGATCTTGAATATGATTTTTAGGATCGATTTATAAATGAGCTGAACTTGATCACGATAAAGTTCGACTCGATAGCTCACGAACAAGTTCGATTAACGTGCTCGTGAACATAGTTCGTGAACATGATCGTGAGCATAGTTCATGAACATATTCATGAATAAGTTCGATAATTGGGCTCGTTAACAATTACGTTTCTTTGCCCTTTATTTTTAAATCAAATTTTATTTGTTTTTTGGAATTGGAAATGTGAGAATTTTATTGGTTGATGATTTATTATTATTGGTTGATGATTTATGATTTATGAGTTGTTCATAAGTGAGCTCGTGAGCAAAAGTTCGCGAGCAATGTTTAAGATTTATTCGTGAGCATAATTACATGAACAAGCTCGTGAACAAGTTTAATGAGTTGTTCGAAAGCAAAAGTTCGTGAGTAAGTTCATGAGACAGGTTCGTGAGGTGTTCGTGAACTACTCGTGAACAAAATTTTATCTTAACGAACCGAGCTCAAACATATTTTTTGGCTCGATTCAAGTTCGAGCTCGAGTTCGAGTTCGATAATTTCTTAACATACGATACATGAACATTTTAGAGTTCGGCTCGGCTCGGCTCATTTACACCCCTATGTATAAATATATGATAATTATTCATGTATAATCAAAATAATAAAATAATTATGTATATTAATAATAATTATATTTAAAAATAATATTAAATTAGTTCCGATTAATGATCCGATTAATCATTCCGATTAATCCCCGATTACCCGATTAATCCCTGGACGGTGCCTCTACCGATTAAGTCCGATTCCCGCTTTTTACAACACTGTACCACAGTAGTACTTTCGCATTCAAATCAATCGAATAATGTTTAAACCAATCGAACATAGATGTAACTTCTTGTTGTACATGCTATTCTTATTATTCGGTTTGATCTATCATTTGTTCCCGTAGTAAAGTTTTTCGAATGTAAAAATAAAGAACTAAGCAAAGTAAAGAACGAGGGAGAAAGACAAGCTAGGTTGGGTTGACAAAGGAATTGAAAGTAGATTAGTAAATGTTTTAATTTATTAGTGGAGCCCTTAATTATTACTTAATGTCATGCCTGTGACCGTTGTAGAGGTGCAGGAGCGGTGCTCGAGAGAAGTCCTCATTACCATTTCTTAAGTTATTTGTGACAATTATCAAAAAAAAAGTAAATTATGAACTATTACTAGCACATGTGTGGTTTCATTTTCTATATTCAGAAAAGTAAATTTTCTGTGTTTTTTTTTATTGCAAATTGAAACTTTAGCTTGTTCTGTCAGACGAGATTTTACAAGCTAAGGAATAATGTTACTTTCAAAAGAAAAACTTGTTTTTAGTTGTAAAATATGTAAACCACTAAAAAGAAAAACTTGCAAACATATGTGGGATAATTAGATTGGACAAAACCCAATAATGTTGCCTTGGAACTCTACTATAGAACAATTAGAAGTTACTTAACATTATTGACTCTCCTTTTAGCTCATTAGCTGGTTTTTTGTTTTCGCATTACTTGTCAACAAGATCCAATGTAAGAATATAGTGCATGTTGGTGTATTCATTTGTGTGTTATGTTAGGTGTTGCTCAAAGATTTGTGTGCTCTTTTAACAACACTTAGTTTTTTGTCATTTAGAATGAGTCATTAGGAAATTTAAAAATTGTAGAAGTTGGATAATGGATTAGGCAGAGGTAGGCAAGAACTAATTTGAGAGAAGGCAATAGTGTGAGCAGGAGGAGGCTCTCTCACGTCTCACCTCCCTTAATACAGGTTTCAAAAATCATAATCATAATTAATTAATCATAATCATAATTTGTTACGTTGCAAATTTAATTAATCATAATTAGTAAAAAATAAGTACTTACAAAATGATTTGGTTAATTTGATCTCCAAGTACACAAAATTGATCAAAATTTCTAAAATTTATATATATATATATATATATGGTCTTGCTCAGATGAGAACCCCCACTTATGGTGAGATATGAGATCTAATTCTAGCCTCTCATTTAAATACATTATATTAATCTCTTATCATTCATTTTATATTTTAATATTTTAATATTTTATATTTGGGATTTCACCATCTTCTTTCTAATTTTAGTAACTACCACCGGCGACCACCACCATCTCCGGCGATCACCAGAAAATCACCACCAGCAAACATAAAATCACCACCGCCAAACCAGAAAATCACCAACGGAAACACAAAAATCACCACCGGAAACACAAAAATCACCGCTCCAACCACCTGGAAATAAAAAATCACCACCAGAAAACGAAAATCACCACACCATTTCCGGCATAGCCTCCGATAATCACCAACATAAACTTAAAAAAACGGCAGTCAAACCAGAAAATCATCACATCGCCACCACCTACCAAAATAAAACGTACATCACCGTCTAACCACAACTCATTATCGCTGCTAAAATTAAACCAAAATCTTCAAAATCTCTAAAAGTTAAACTACCACCACCACTAACAGTTTTCACTCGCTATTATATACAGAAATATTCAATCGCCAAATCACCATAAACTCAACACAAAATTACCAAAAACATGAACGAAAATCACCAAAAATTGAACGAAAATCACCAAAAATTCATACATAATTTGTGATGAATCAGATCTGAATACATCAAACATTTTTTAGATCTATCATTGTATAATCGACGTTGTGGTCGTCGTGGAAGGCTGGTGGAAGCTTTGTGATGGGAATAGAGATCGAAATTAGCAAAACGAAGCTTGTTAAGTGATTGTACGGATAGATTAAGAGAGAAATGAAGAGGAAGGGTAGAGAGATAGATTCAGATGGTGGCGATGGCGAAGGTGGCGCAGCGACGGGTTTCTTATGGCCATGTTTCAGGTTTTTCCAGTGGTGGTTTGATGTCTGAGCTCTTTTTTTCAAGCACTGGAATGGTGGGTGTGGGTGTGGGTGTGGGTGTGGGTGTGGGTGTGGGTGTGGGGGGGTGGGGTGTGTGTGTATATGTGCAGTACGTGTGTGTTGTGTGTGTGCTGGTGTGTGTTGTGTATGCGTAGTGGTGGGTTATTAGATTTTTATTTTGTAGGGTTTAGATTAAAAGACTCTATTTTAAATGGAGGGCTATGATTAAATCTCATATCTCACCATATTATATGGTTCTCATGTGAGCAAAACCCTATATATATATATATATATATATATATAGGGTCTTGTTCTAATAGAAACTAAATTAGAATAGAAACTAGAAACTAAACATAAATTAAATATTTCAAGCTAATCTAATGACCAAATTAGGGATACCCCAATACAAAAAGTTCATAATATTCTTGGCTCCATCCAGCAAAAAAAAAAAAAAAAAATTACTGTTCACTGCTGACGTGGCAGTGACGTCAGCGTGAACAGTAAATTTTTTTTTTTTTTTTTTTTTTGCTGGATGGAGCCAATAATTTTAAACACTTTTTGTGAAGGTGCCCCTGGCGGGGCCATTAGAATAAATGAAATATAATTTATTTAGTGTTGGTTTCTAGTTTCTATTCTAAGATTGGTTTGTATTTGACCACTAGCCTATATATATATATATATATATATATATATATATATATATATATATATATATATATATATATATATATATTATGTAATTGTGAAAAATAAAAAAAAGTTACATTATTAAAAGTATGTAGATAGAATGTTACCGAAATCCTAGCCAGATTTAAGCACATGTCAATAAAAGGCTTGGAAAATGGGGAACATACAACTAGTAACTCTTTATTCAGCTCCTTCCATTTCTCATATAAAAATATAAAATTAGAAATTATTAAAATTATATATATTCGGTTTAATTTTTAAGTCAATACCAAATTAAAACCTAAATGTTATTTTGTTTCTTTTTTACGATTTTTTTAATGAGAAAATGCCCAGAATACACTATATTTCTATGGAAGATGCCCGAAATACCCATATGCGGGAGAGTCCGCCTTTTTTGTCCATGAAGTACGCATCTGTCAGATGCGTGGCTAGGGATACGTATCTCGACGCGCGATGCATATCAAAGATCATGCATCACGCATCTCGAAGATGCGTGATGACGTCAGCTACGTCATTCTTACACTTTCTCATCTCTCTTGCTCTCTCTCTCACTATCGCCGGCGACTTTGGCCTCTCTCGTCTCTTTCTCGCCTCTCTCTCGTTTCTCAACATCCATCCTTCCTGAGTATACGAAAACGACTATTACATTTTCCTGAGTATTTCCCCCAAGCTCGTTTTCTGGATCTGGCCTCGCAGAGGCTTGTAAAGTCGTTTGAAGAAATTGGCCGAACATGAAAATCGAATTTAGGGTTGGTTGGTTTTTTTTAAAAATCCGGCATTAGCAATTAAAAATCGTTGATATAGGATTGTAGAGAATTGAATTACGAGTAGATTGGTGTATCATATGTTAATGAAAAATGCCCCTATGGTTCTGAACGATGTTGCCGGAGTTTTGCCCCCAAAATTGCCATTCCCGTCATCTCTATCGTCGATTGACAAAGACGTTGAACAGTTGCTGAATACGCATCTTGGAGATGCGTATTACCTAATACGCAATATGCAAATGCGTATGTTGAATACGCAGCTTTATGATGGAATTCAGTTTACAAACTCTACGCATATGTATCATGCGTATTCAGTATCCATTTTGGATTGTTGGAATTTTTTGGTGGATATTTTGGTTTGTTGGAATTTTTTGGTGGATATTTTGGTTTTTCACCTTTTTTCAATTACAATTTTCCTCGATGCAATTTTTTGATTTTTCAACTCAATTTCGAGTTTTCAATTTAATTTTGCCCATTCCTAACTCAAATACTAAAATAAGCTATATCAAAACAGTATCCATGCTGTTAAAAACTTATCATCATATGATATTAGTGATATAATTAAAGAACCAATTTCACCATTTTTGTTTTTTTTAAATTAGTTTGTGAAATAAGAATTTCATGACCGCATCAAAGCAGTTCATTCACCACTGGTGGACATTGACTATATAACTAAATACATTATAGTATATAGATACTTGAAAAAGTAAACACAAGGGTGACACTATAATGATTTACATTTATGAAATAGTGTATATAAGATATTTGAGAAAACTATTTTTTAAAATTTAAGTTGTCTATATTTAATTTCTTTTTCAAAAATATAAATGTGCCCAACATTTGTGCTCTTGTGTCTTTTACATATACGCATGTTTTACATAGTGTTTAAATAATATATGAAAATTCAATCATAATTTTCTTTTTATTTATTTAATCTTGTGAATGTTTTCATTTTTTGAAAGGAATAGTAATAAAAATAAGGCTTTTTAGCAAAAATACTGAAAAAACCAAGTTTTTTTGCAAAAATACTATCTAAGTTTATAAATTGCAAAAATACTAACTTTTCTGTCGCATTAGGCCGCGCATCGGACGCATTAGGTAGGAAAAGTGTCGCATTAAATAGTTTACAGTAAAAATGCAAAGATTTCAGTTTTCTAATATATTTTTGAAAAAACCCTAACGAATTTTGACATGAATGTTTTCATTTTTCGAAAGGAATAGTAATAAAAATAAATCTTAACGAGTTTTGACATACAGCAACCATCACCAGGTGCACACTCCCGGAGTAAAGTCCACTACTAGCACATACAAAAATTACTATCTGTATGCATAAATATATCAAGTGAGTTTGTGACTGGACATGGTCTAGGAACTGTATGGTTTATAACAGAACTCTTTAGCTTGTACTTTCGTCTTTGCATATCAGCCACAAAAAATAACTTAATTCAGTGTGTATATAATTTCTTTAAATATACAAAACATTTTTAATTGGAATTACATAAAATTTACCACTGAACATGGTGGTAAAAAAATTGAAGCAGCCACTACTAACAAACCAACAAGTAAATTATTTTTTTTTCCAAAAGTTGCTAAAATTGCTCCATTTGATCATCAAATCACAATCAAGAAGTTAATGTGGAAGAGAAACTACGATCTATGCTGTGATACCATATTAACTTCTATAGAAAGTAGAAACACATTTTAACTTCTATAGAAACAAGTAATGAAATTGTATATTGAAGAAGATCTTCATGGTGAATGTAAAGTTAATTCCAGAAATGAGAAGTCTAGACTATTTAGGGTTTGTTTGGTAATCTTAAAATAAATTATTTTTTCATTTATACATGTTGTGGAATAAAAACTAGGTTGTTAGATTGCGGCTAGGGTTTGATGTACTTAATGATAGGGTGTGTGAGCTTCGTGCTTTAATGGCTGCTTCTGCGTTCGAGACTTAAACGGTCCTCACAGAATGCCTACGTATCTCTGTATTAAGAGAATCAAGCCAATAAAACGTAGTTCTAGGTTGAAGGGTCTGACCCTTTATATAGGCTGAGAAGCCTCAGAATTAGGGTAGGGTTAATTGACTTGGTGGACAAGTCAATCTCGAGGAAAGTTCTAGACCCCTTCCTTGTAGGAGTCTGTCTCCTTGTATGAGTGTATGCCTTGGAGGCTACTCTTTGTAGAGATAATGTTCTTATCTGACACTTATTGCTGAGTTGTTTATTATCCCTAATATTAATTACGAAATTAATATTGTAAATAGGGTTTGGGCCCACCTGATGGCCCAACGTTTGGACCATTCCGGGTCTAATTAATGTCACATTAAATGTGTCTTTAGGGCTTACTTTTAGCCCATATCATTTGCCCCCCAACTTCTAGGAAAACTGATCAGGTTTTCCTTGAAGTTACAACGGCCTTATTCGAGACTTGGGTTAGGGTTCATTGCTCGTACGCGAGTATTTTCAACAATATCATCTTAATGTAAAGCGTGGAGCGACCGACGCATTTACGACGATGTTAAATGGCACTAGACAGCGCTAATCAGCCTTACACAACGTTTAAACAATGTTAAACAATGTTAAATGGCATAAAACGGCACTAAACGGCGCTTAACGGTGCTTAAATGTAAAAATTTTCCATGTTTCTGGATTTTTTTTTTTTTAAGCTTTCCTCTTTTTTTCTTTCTTTTTTTTTTTTTATATAGCTCAATTTCGAGCTCAATTTTCGAGCTCAAACTACCCCAGGTCGTAGCCATTTTACCTGTTTGCTAAGTCATTTTCGACCTGAACATTTCGAGCTCAAATAGTAAATTTTCGAGCTCAAATAGGGGCCAAGTCGTAGCTTTTTTCCAGGAAAATCAGTGTTTTTTCGACCTGAAATGAACGAGCACAAATAGTGTAAAAACGACCTCGATATCGTTCAACCTCGACCTCAGTATAGCTTAAGAACGACCTCAAAATGAATCCCAGGTCGTGGGGATTTTTTACATTTCCTAGTTCAAATTCGACTAGAGATTTTGCGATCTCAAGCCATATTACAACGATCTCAATTGGAGTGGTAGGTCGTGGCTTCATTTTGCTTTTTATAAGTAAAAAACGACCTCAAGTGTGCGACCTCATATCTGTTTTGTTCCGACCTCAATTTTCAAGGTTGGTTACGACCTCAGAATTAAATTTTCCAGGTCTTCTAGCCGAGCTCGTAATTATTCAAGAAAATGAGATCGAATCTCACGACCTCGTACCTTGTTTTGGCAACTCCAAATCTCATTATGGATTTTAACGGGCCCTGTCTTTTTAATTTTCATGGGCTTGACCTAGGTTTTCAAATCGTTTGGGCCTACAAAACTTTTTAAATTTTGGTTGGGCCTTTACTATGGGTCAACATGACCTTAAATCAAAACCTTAATTAGGTTTATCAATATTGGTTGGGCCGTGACAGGCCTTAATTCTTTTTAATTACTTTAGCTGGACTTGGGCCTTAACAAGCTTGGTGTTGTTGGGCCTTTTTAGAGTCCAACTTCGTGTTGATAGCCCACAAAGTTTTCCAATAGGCTACAGCCGGTTGACCTTCTCCCAACCGGTTGAAATGCCCTAGATTCTTGCCTATATAAAGGCCAAAGCTTTCACTTTCATTACAAAAGTTTCCATATTCTCTCTCAAATATTCAAAGTTCTCTCAAGAAACTCATTTGAAGATATAGAGTTTTTTGAAGATCATTCAAAGTTTGTGGATTTTTTCCTTTGAATCTGCCAATTTTTGGGGATTCTTTGAAGATTTGAAGACGTTTTTCCAGATTTCGGTTGAAGATTTGAAGATTTCATTTGAAGATTCAAAGTTACTCCCAGATTTCTCGAGTTTTCTCTTTGAAGGTATGGATTTCTTCCTCCTTTTCTCCAGATTTCTGGGAATTTTTCCTTGAATTTTTAAAGATATTTTCTAACCCTGCCTTGAAGATTTGAATGTTCTAATTCTTTTCATCATCTTTTTGCAGATTTCCTTTGAAGATCAAAACCTTTCTTTGAAGATTTACTGAAATGGCTGAAGATCGCGCAACACTTCGTTTCCAGAAATTGCAAGGAGCCTCAAAAAGAGGTATCATCATTCGTTCTCCCCTCATGAGTTTACAGGATATGATTTTAAATCGTAAAGAGGATTTTCCATCCTTATCACACCTTGATTCCTTTAATCATAGTAACATTTTCCATGACATAGAAAAAATCACTGACTATAACAGGATGTATAAAATAGAATCACCCTATAGACTTATCCCAGCTGAGCCTGGGGATCGATCTTGCCATTGGCGCCCCAATGCACTTTGTATTTATAGGGGTGCCATTGTTGCAGGGGTTCGATTCCCTTTCCATGAGTTTATTCCTAGGCTCTTAGCAGATGTAGGAATTAACCCTTGCCAACTTCCTCCCAACTCTTGGAGGGTGATCAATTGTTTTATGGTCCTCTACCTTAAAAACAAATTCCCTCTTTCTGTAGCTCTTTTTAGGAAGATTTTTCAATTTAAAAATTCTGCTGAATCTACCCCGGGTTGGGTTTACATTAGTCACCGTACTTTCACTCCTCCAATCTTTCACCCCCAATCTATTCCTGACTCCAACCCAAAGTGGAAGAAGGAGTTCATGTATTTGACATGGGAAGGTGGAGATTGGGGCAATGTTTTTCGTAGTACCTTTGGTAAGGTCGTAGATGGCAGTGCCAGTGATATTGAGCTAAACGAGGAAGAGACCCATGCCTACCAGGAGCTCATCAAAGATAATCATTCTACTATGGCTTGGGATCTCCTGAATGAGTTCCAGCTTAAAACTTTGGGACTTTCCCGAGTGACCAATAAGGGTAATTTCTTTTCTTTTTGCATTCCTTTATCTGAATATGATTGTCTCATACCCATTATTTGTCTTTTGTTTTGTAATCGCAGCTGCAGCTTTTATCAACAAGACTAACGAGCCTGAAGATGGAGACACTGCTAGGTTGAAAAGGGCTCGTTCAGGGAAAGATCCTCGAGCCCCAACAGCCACAGATGCCTACCTGAGGCCCCATGTAGCTGATGTTGAAGAAGTAGATGGCTCTTCCAAGAGCGCTTGGCATCCCAACTGGGGTATTAGGAAGAAGGACTCCATTGTTGGAGATTGCAGGCATGCCATGGATTGGTCCTATCATTCCATAACCCCTGGTGACTTCAAGGATTATGTATCCGGCTCCACTCTTGAAGGAGCTGAGAGTGCTGGAGCTCAGGCCTTTGCTGCTGTAAGCTCCTTACTACCCATTCTCTTATATACTTGTTTTGTTATTTGAATCGTGGTTTTTAACTTTGTCTTTTGTAGGCTAATGCCAACTTCCAGGGGGCCATATTCCAGGCTAAGACTTGGCGTTCCAACTATGAGACTTACAAGGCAAAGTATGATGACTCTCAGGATGAACTGGGCTCTGTCAAAGCTACCTTAGCTAGGAGGGAGAAAGAGCTTCTAGAGTCTCAGGCTAAAAATGTCACTCTCAGGAAGGTAAAGGATGACCTGATTGATGACTACCTTTCCTCCCAGGAGTATGTGGGCTTCATGGAGAAGCATGACGACTCTCTATTCCCTTACCAGTTTACTCAGGGATGGGACGGAGCTCTTGCTGAGGTTACTAGGAGATTTCCTGGTACCCTTAGTGTTTCAGATTTCCCTAGCCCTCATGCTCCTATGGCCTTGGCAGTGCAGGACACCCAGGAGGAGGACCAGGAGGATGATGAGAGGATCCTGGAGCCAGATCCTTCTGCTCATCTTGGCGCAGATGAAGAGGATGAGCATACTGGAGATGCTTAGTAGTTGATCTCTTTATATATCTATTTATGTACTCTGCCTTCGGGCATGACTTTGTACTTTTGTTAACTTATTTTGAACTAGTCGTTTATGTATTCTGCCTTCGGGCATAACTTTTTAATTCGTAATCCATTGTCCTTGATGCTTCTCAACTTATTCATATTCGCATGTGTAGTCTAGCATTTTGTGCACATGTATCAATAAGTAATGTTCATATCTTATGCGAAAATGTAGGATAGTCTTATTAGTATGAAGAAATGGGCACAGCCCTTACATAGATACTCTATTTCCAATATCTCAAGTTTAAAAACTTGGGATGGTTTCATCGACCTTATTTCTACTTCTATTACATAGGCAAAAAGCTAAGTCCTTTTCAGGAGAGCTTAAACATAGTAAACCTTGAGGTTCAATGCATGCCAAGTCCGGGGCACCTCAACCCCGTCCAAGGTTTCCAGTTTGTAAGATCCTCGTCCTAGTGTCTTCTTGACTCGATACGGCCCTTCCCAGTTCGGGGCTAGCTTTCCCTTCTGACCAACTCCAGAAGCCTCGATCTTCCTAAGAACCAGGTCACCTTGCTGAAAGAACCTCTCCTTAACCCTGTGGTTGTAGTAGAAGGATGCTTTCTTTTGATGCTCCGCATTTCTGGCATTTGCCTCGTCCCTGACTTCATCAATCAAATCTAGGGCGAGCCTCATGCCTTCTTCATTAGTCTCTGGTTCAAATGCCTCAATTCGAGGTGATGCATGCATGATTTCTAGTGGTACAACTGCCTCGGCTCCATAAGCCAGTAGGAAAGGGGTTTCCCCAGTCGTTACTTTGCAAGTAGTACGATATGCCCAAAGTATAGGCAGTAATTCATCCACCCAGGTATTTCTTGATCGTTCGACCCTCTTCTTAAGTCCATCAAGAATAATCCGATTGGCTACCTCAGCCTGTCCATTAGCTTGCGGGTGAGCTACTGAAGTAAAACGAAGCTCGATAGCATTTTCCTCACAGTACTTCCTGAACTCTTCATTGTTGAATTGTGTCCCATTATCTGTCACAAGGATTCGGGGGATTCCATACCTGCAGATTATGTTCTCCCAAAAGAACTGGGAAACTTGCTTGGTGGTTATCTTTGCTAAAGGCTTAGCCTCAATCCACTTAGTGAAGTAATCAATGGCGACAATCAAAAACTTCCTTTGTGCTGAAGCCATGGGGAAAGGACCAAGAATGTCCATCCCCCACATTGCAAACGGAATGGGAGAGCTGATTGAGGTTAACCTCTCAGGCGGCTGCCTTACAACCGGGGCGTGTTTTTGACATCTGTCACACTTCTTGACATAATCCTGGGCATCTGCTAACATCTCCGGCCAATAGAATCCCAGGCGGGTAATCTTGTGAGCTAGGGCTCTGCCCCCCAAGTGATGCCCACAGATCCCTTCATGAACTTCCTCCAATGCTTCTCTTGCCTCTTGGGGCCTTAGGCACTTCAAGTACGGGATGACAAACGATCTCTTGTATAAGATGCCTTCAATCAAAGCATATCTCAATGCTCTCACTGACAATTTTCGTGCCTCCAAGGCATTGTTAGGGAGCCATCCGGTTTCTAGATGGGCTTTAATAGGATCTATCCAACATCTTCCAACATCGATAGGTGCTACCAACTTAGAGTTGATGGTCGGAGCCTTCAGGACCTGGAAGTAAACACTACCTGCATAATTCTCTATCTCAGAAGAAGCGAATTTAGAGAGGGCATCGGCCTTAACGTTCTCTTCCCTAGGAATGTGCTCCAGATAGCACTCCTCAAACTGAGTCATAACAGCTTTCACGACTCTGAGGTATTTTGCCATAGTTTCATCCTTGGCCTCAAACTCACCATTCACTTGCGAGACTACCAGTCTTGAATCTCCACACACTTTGAGGTTCTTGACCCTCATGACTCTGGCCAATCCCAATCCAGCTATTAATGCTTCATACTCAGCTTCATTGTTGGTTGTTGGAAAGTCCAACTTAAAAGCGTATTCAGCTGTGAACCCATCGGGGCTTTGCAAAACCAAACCTGCACCACTAGATTTTGTTTTTGATGCTCCATCAAAATAGAGCACCCAATACTCTTTCTGGTCAGCTATAAGTTCTTCATCTTTATCTTCGTTCTCAGGGGTGGTTATCATCTCCTGCCCCCCGACTTCTTGGTTGTCAATAGTGCATTCAACCACGAAGTCAGCCAATGCCTGAGCCTTGATGGCTGTCCGAGGCTTATATGCAATGTCAAATTCTCCGAGTTCGATTGCCCACTTAATTAGCCTTCCACTGACCTTCGGGCTATGCAGGATACTTCTCAACTGCTGGTCCGTCAGGACTTCAATCTTGTGTGACTGAAAGTAAGGTCGTAGTTTCCTTGAAGCTGTTACCAATGCTAAAGCAAACCTCTCAATGGTAGAATAGTTCAACTCAGCTCCGTGCAACACCTTACTCACGTAGTAGATGGGTTTCTGAACCTTATTCTCTTCCCTTATGAGGACGGCACTCAATTCTTGCTCAGATACCGCCAGGTATAGATAAAGAGTCTCTCCGATGTTAGGCTTGGCCAACAGCGGGGCTTCGGCCATGTATTTCTTCAATTGTTCAAAGGCCTCTTGGCTTTCAGGTGTCCATTCAAAATTCTTTACCTTCTTTAATGTTTGAAAGAAAGGTAAACACTTATCACCCGACTTGGAGATAAACCTTCCTAAGGCTGCCACTCGGCCTGTCAACTTCTGCACATCTCTTACAGAACGTGGTGGCTCCATGTCTAAAATCGCCTTGATCTTGTCAGGATTGGCCTCAATGCCTCTCTTTGAAACCATCAGCCCTAAAAACTTTCCAGATCCAACGCCAAAGGCACACTTGGCGGGATTCAACATCATTTTATGGTGCCTCAACACTTCAAATGCCTCTTCGAGGTGCTTAATGTGATCAGCCTTGAGTAGGCTCTTGACTAACATATCATCAACATTCACCTCCATGGTTTTTCCAATCAGATGGGCAAATATCTTGTTCACCAAGCGTTGGTAAGTAGCTCCTGCATTCTTTAGACCAAATGCCATAACAAGATAACAGAAGACACCAAAGTCAGTTACGAAAGATACCTTAGGGATGTCATCTTTGTGCATCTTAATCTGATTATAGCCGCTGAATCCATCCATGAAGCTTAACATCTCATGTCCAGCTGTGGCATCTATCAACATATCAATCCTTGGAAGGGGAAAACAATCTTTTGGACATGCATCATTCAGGTCAGTGAAGTCTATACACATCCTCCACTTTCCATTCGCTTTTTTGACCATCACAGGGTTTGCTAACCATTCGGGAAACTGAATCTCTTCAATAAAACCAGCTTCCAAGAGCTTATCCACTTCTTGCTTAATGGCCTCTTGCCTCTCTGGTGCGAAGTTTCTCTTCTTCTGCTTTATTGTCTTCCTCTTAGGATCAACATTTAACTTATGAGTTATAAGTTGGGGGTCGATCCCTGGCATATCAGCTGCTGTCCAAGCGAACACGTCGCTATTCTTTTGTAAGAATTCTATCAATTTGCCCCTCAAGGGTTCTTTCAGAGATGCTCCAACATAAGTAACTTTTTCCGGATCGCTCGGCTCTAGGGGTATGGGAATCAAATCCTCTGCTGGCTTTCCTCTATGCTCTTCATCATCGCGGACATCCATGTCTTCAATTGGAAGGACCTGCCCCCCGACTCCATCGGCCCTCAGTGCGGCTACATAGCAACTTCTTGCCATCTTCTGGTCACCCTTCTGTTCTCCGACACCATTCCGTGTCGGAAACTTAATCTTCATATGATATGAAGAGGCCACAGCCTTGAACGCATGAAGTCCAGTCCTTCCAAGGATTGCGTTGTATGTTGAGGCTGCCTTAATCACCAAGAAGTTCAGCATCTGAGTCGCCTCCTTAGGCTCCTGCCCAATAGTCACGGGTAACTGAAAAGTCCCTTCAATGTTGGACTCCACTCCGTTAAATCCGTATATGGGCATGTTTGTAGGGGTCAACTGAGAGTCGTTGTATCCCATCTTCACAAACGCATCATGAAACAAAATATCCACAGAAGCTCCATTGTCTATCAAGACTCGTTTTACTTCTGAATTTCCAATCACAAGAGTTATGACCAGCGGGTCATCATGGGGGAACTTCACCCCTTCCAAGTCTGAATCATCGAAACCAATTACCATCTCAGTTTTAGCACGCTTTGGGGCCTCTCCCACAATGTGCATTACTTCTCTTGCGTATGCCTTTCGAGAGTTTCGAGTTGTACCAGCCGCTGTCGGGCCTCCCCAGATCATGTTGATAACCGGCCCTCGGGGCTGCGTGTTACGGTCACGATCATTATCCCTTCTGTCATTGTTTCTCCTGTTGTAATCCCCTCTTTGGGTTCCATGATCTCCACCCTTTGTGAAATTATTCAGCTTTCCTTTACGGATCAAGAATTCAATCTCGTCCTTCAACTGTCTGCAATCATCCGTGTCATGTCCCACGTCTCGGTGGAACCTACAGTATTGATCCTTGTTTCTCTTTGCGGGGTCACCCCTGAGTGGCTTCGGCCATCGGAAGTCTTTATCCTTCTCGATCTCTAACAAGATTTGGCTCCTAGGAGCATTCAACCTTGCATAGTCAGAAAATCTTGGTCCCATACTCTTCTTTGATGTTAACTCAGAATCTTTGCTAGTACGGGGATATTTGTCCCTAGCATCATACTCTTGGTCTTGCTTTCGCTTCTTCGTTTCATTATTACCCTTGCCATTGTTTATCACGACATCCTTCATGGTGCTGTCCTCGGCCTTGATATACTTATCAGCCCTTAACTGGAGCTCAGCCATATTCTCGGGTGGGTGCTTTGCCAATGACCTTTTAAAGTAAAGATCAGTGGTGCCGTGCTCCAGGGCTACCATGGCCACCTTGTTTTCTAAATCAGTAATATTTAATGTCTCCTTGGTGAACCTCTTATGATAATCTCTCAGATTCTCATTCTTCCCTTGTACCACATACATGAGAGATGCAGAACTTTTCTCATGAACTCTCCCGCTGATAAATTGACTAACAAAAGCAGCACTTAACTCCTTAAAGGAGCCAATTGAGTTTGCAGGAAGTCGGCTATACCATCTTTGAGCCATGCCCGACAAGGTTTGAGGGAACGCCCTACACTTCAAGGCGTCACTTGCAGGCTGTAGTAATAGTGCGTTCGAGAACGTCCTAACATGATTTGCGGGATCACCCGTTCCATCGTAAGCCTTAATTGTCGGTATCTTGAACTTCCTTGATATGTGGGCATTCATCACCTCCTCGGTGAATGGGGGCGTGGGATCATCCGGATCCCCAAGTGGCATCAGATCCTTGGGGTTGCTTTTAGGGGTTTCCACCCTTGTAGTTCTTCCAGTTGGGACGGTAGCCCTTCTTTACCTTCTTGGAGGCCTCTCCAGATCTATGAAGGGAATCGATCCTGACGTGGGAGGTGGCAAAGTCTGATTTGATCTGGCTTGATCCCTGGCCATATCTTCCTTTAATCTTAAGATCTCGGCTTCATAAGCCTTAATCCTCTCAGTAGCTGTTGAAGGGAGTCCATCATGAGTAGTTCGAGTTCTCCCCATAGGTTCTTTACTTGCACGTCGCCTCCTTGGAGCTTCATCACGCTCGTAATCATCGTCAGAAGATGATTCATCCGTATAAGGACCAGAAAAATCGCGATAATCTCGATCTCGAATATACAGGGCATGACCACTTGGTCCAGCTCCGTAGTTAGGCATCCCGTACATTGGACTGGTGCTTATGGGGAGATCCGTAGTGTGGATCTGAACCCCTCGTGTAGGGTTGTTGGGGTCTACAATCAAGGAAGAAATCCCCACCTGGCGGGGGTTAGTCCCTGGAATTGTGTGGACGATTGGAGGTAGCGTACTCTCAACATGGGTAGTCGTCCCTAGGGGTTGAGAAACTTGATACGGAACGATAGTCCCGGATGTCAGAGGTACTTGCTCAGATGTCGGAAGTACTTGTTCAGTAAGGGGCGGAGCAGAGCTAAGAGGTAGAGCCTCGGTAGCGATTGGCTCTGTAGTGCTTGGTACAGTTCTTCGTGTTTGAACCATGGTTGATGTCTTCTTCCCACAGACGGCGCCAAATGTTGTGGAATAAAAACTAGGTTGTTAGATTGCGGCTAGGGTTTGATGTACTTAATGCTAGGGTGTGTGAGCTTCGTGCTTTAATGGCTGCTTCTGCGTTCGAGACTTAAACGGTCCTCACAGAATGCCTACGTATCTCTGTATTAAGAGAATCAAGCCAATAAAACGTAGTTCTAGGTTGAAGGGTCTGACCCTTTATATAGGCTTAGAAGTCTCAGAATTAGGGTAGGGTTAATTGACTTGGTGGACAAGTCAATCTCGAGGAAAGTTCTAGACCCCTTCCTTGTAGGAGTCTGTCTCCTTGTATGAGTGTATGCCTTGGAGGCTACTCTTTGTAGAGATAATGTTCTTATCTGACACTTATTGCTGAGTTGTTTATTATCCCTAATATTAATTACGAAATTAATATTGTAAATAGGGTTTGGGCCCACCTGATGGCCCAACGTTTGGACCATTCCGGGTCTAATTAATGTCACATTAAATGTGTCTTTAGGGCTTACTTTTAGCCCATATCAATACAAAATAAGTTACATACGCAAATTTTATTTATAAATTCAATGAAGTATTTGGTAAATTATTATTTATAATTTTCTTTTAACATATAAAAAAAATAAATTGAATATTTTAAATGTATTACATAAACAGTAAAATAAAAAATAGTAAATAATTTTATAAATGTAAAAATCAAAATAAAAATATTTTTTTATACCATTTTAACTAATGTTGCACTGTGACCTAAAGTATTTTTATATTATGCGGGAAACGAGAACTACAGTATTTTTAAATTATGCGGGAAAGGGAGCTAAAGTATTTTGATATTTCTATAGTTTTTTTTTTTGAAAAACAAAGGAGTTAATTCAATAATAAAAAGTCATACAACATCTACTCCAATGATCGAGTTGAACAAAGAGTAAATTGTAATCGCCTGTTCTCATGAAGAGAAAGTTAAACGATATTTTGAAGATAATATATATACAAATACCAGTACCCACTTCGTGCATCCTCGTTGGATTATTGGTATCTTCTTCATCATGTCCCGATGGAACTATCGTTTGAGCTATCGATCAGAACTGTAATCCCATACCCAAAATTTCATTACTAAATCAAGACCCCCGCTCATAATCAAGAAGCGAAAAACAAATCGCTAAGAAATCTGAAAATCTTGTCGATCTATACCCTCGGCCATGGATCATACGTACCACAACTTAATCAAAACAAAAATCAAACTCTCACAATGAGAGACTAACAAAATCCAAATAAATTGGGAACTTATTGAAACCCAAATAAATTGAGAACTTTATTGAATAAAAAATAAGATATGAAAACAGGAAAAATGAAAAAGAATTGGAGCTTTTCATCAATTTTTCACCGATGGAAGTCCCCTCAAAACTTTAAAATGAAGGCTTTCTACAATTAGTTTATAGTAATAAATTTAGTTAAACAAAAACTTAAATAACAAAACTTGTTCAATAAAATATTGTCAAGATAAAGGAGGTGGACACTAAAGAAGAAAAGTACGTGCTCTCCAACTTTATGCTTTTCCACATTGATGCATTAATTCTGTGTTCTAGAATTTTGTTTTGAAAAAGAAGAAAATAAAATTGAAAATTTGATTTTTTTGGCTGTTTCTAAGAAATATTTGTTGGTAGAGAGAAAAGATCTCTAAAGATTTGGAAAGAAAATTCTTATAAATTTGTTTTCAAAATCTTCTTCACATTTTCTAAAAGATTTAGAGAGAAAAAAAAACTCATTTTCTATTTTTTTTCTTTTCTTTTATTGATTTGAAAACACATGGGTTCTGGTCCCTGACAAAGATTGTCACAAACCATTTATACAACAATCAGCTTCTGAATCGGTTGGATCAAGAATTCAACGTCTATGATTAGAAAAAAGAAATTAAGCTGCTCGTTATAATTTCCGCGTCTATCCTCTATAATTTTTTGCAAATAGATTGATTGTCTATCCGCGAAAAATTAAAATGAATAGTCTAATTTTTTTAAATTCTAATTATTAAATTCTTAATCCAACAATTTAAAAATTATTATATAAATATGAAAGGTTTTGTCCTAAATCCAATCATGTATGATGAGTTAGGAAGAACTTTCATGTAATCTTATTTGATTTTGTTTATATTAATAAAAGACTTGTTTGTTTTTATTACGGGCTTTATCTATTTAAAGTGTTTTAAGTAAGATGTTCCATAGTTTAGAGTAAAGCTTCTAGAAGTATAATGAGATTATAATAGTGAGATCTAGAAGATGATAACACTAAACTTAAATTGTTCCTGATCATAGGATAACTAATTTGGAGTTAGTCAATGCGCAAAGATCGGTACATACTATACTTACTTCTTCGGAAGGATGTCTGTTCTCATAGGCATTTGTGTGGTGACACTATAGTTAGTATGTAGGTGCTCATTGGGGAATGAGTTCACTGAACATGACTCGATCATTTGAACAATTAATAGAGTTTACTCACGTGTCAGTAATTGTTCATATAGTGATGGTTGTACAAGTATCCTTAGACTTGAGATTGTTAGAGTCATCTTGTATATAATGAGCAATGCTTTGGTTTAGTCCTTAATCTCAAAGGCAATTAATAAGTTCTATTCCGGGCATTGGAATTTATATATGAAGATAGTTAACGATCGATAAAGGATCTACCCCTTCCAGTAAAGGAAGTGAATATCCTATGCTATTCTTAATATGGTAGTTCAGGAATAGGAGCCAACGTAAGTAATCTACTCCACGCCCACAACTGTAGGAAAATAAGGCATCCAGCATTCTCTTCTTTATCTTTTTTACACGACTGATGTGCTAAAAATATGACAATTAAAATCGCAAGCGCACGATCATCGTTTTAATATTTAAGATTCGATCCACAGGGACTAATGTTTTCGCATTCCTTTATTTTTAATTTAATCGGAAAAGACAATTTTGGGTTTTGAGAATTTTTTATTTTCACTAATTAATTACTGAAAATAAATTTATTTAAGAAGGAAGTAACTAAAAAATGAAAAGAACAAAAACTGAATTATTCTAAAAATTCTAAATTCGAATTAAAATTGGATTTTATTCTAAAATTCTTTTTTTTATTTTTAAAAAAAAAACGAATTAAGCAACAGCACACAACAGCAACTTAAGGCCATAAAACCCGCAACGAAACTGGACAAACAGAAAAATTGAACTGGACTTAGAACGTGCTCAAAACTCGAACTCGGACATCAGCAAACAGAGGTAAAAACTCGGGCACAAAAACTGCAGTAACTCCAACAACAATACTCGGCATTACGAAACACATAACAATCAGGAAAAACCAAACAATTCACAAACTGCGAAACCAACAACCGAACACGACAGATACTCAGCAAATCACAAACGCAACAAATGAAACTTTTGAAAACACAAACCAGACTTGCAGAACTTAGTATAACTCGCGAAAACTCAACACTAAAATAGGACCATCACTATTACAACGACTCAGGAACTCGGCACAAATCAAAACTAGGAACACACAAACACAGCAACAATGATCTCAACAGCACAGAATCGCAGCAACTAAACTACAGCTAAGACATAAAGAAATCGTAGCAACGGTCGACTAAAACTCAGAACTCGGCAACTTCGTCAACTCCCTTTACAAAACCAAGCAAAAGCAAATCGAATTTATCCTATCAAAACTCGAAAACTTGCGAAACCCATTAACACAACACGAACACCAAATATTTGACAAAACTCAGACAATTAGCAAATTTGAACGAAAACTCAGCAACATTTGACAAACAAACAACGACTAAGCCTGTAACAAACAAAAACTCGGTAAAACCACCAATCTTGACACAATCGGACGAGAGAGATGGGAAGAAGGAGGGGGTCGTGAATCGGTGTGGAGTCGAAAAAGAAATGGCAGGGGAATTGGGGGCTTAATGGCGAAGAGAAAGAGAGAGGGAAGTGGGTTCGAGGGAGAGAATAAGAGAAGCGAAGGAGATGATGAGAGATTCGAAGAAGGGAGAGATGTGGGGGTTTGAATTGATTTGCTGGAATGAAAAATAGAAGGGGAGATGGGCTTGACTGAGAGAGGAAAAACAGGGGAGAAAGGAGAGAGATATGCTTAGTGGGGAAAAGAAATATACAAGTACTGGGTTTTGTATCTGTTTGTGTTTGGACCTGAACGAAAACGGAAGAATAAACTGGGCTCGTTTAGAATTAAGAACGGAAATGAAGAACAATGCTGCGAATTAACAGAAATAAATGCAGAAAAAATACGTACTAAAAATAAAAAATGATTACAAGAACTGAAATAAAATTTACAACTATAAATTTAGGAGTGTCCTAATACTAATCCTAAACTTAGCTAACCTAAGCTAATTCTAGGTGTGTTCTTACAAGAGAAGAGGGGGTTTTTATAGGAAAAAATTAGGGTTTTGGGTTTGGTTTGGATTAATCCTAGCCATTCATTTGGTTTTGGGTTGGCTAAATCTTGGCCATCCATTTTGGTGGGCTACAAAAATGCACCTCCACCCCTTGCTTTTCCTTTTCTTCTTGTTTTGGTCCTTCTTTTTCTTCTTTTGTCATTTATTTCTTTATTTTGCCATTTCTTCAGTTTTCTCGAATTTTCCTGAAATGCAACAAAATGATTTATTAAAATACGAGTTTAAGCAGCAAATAGATAATAAAAATATGCAAAAATATGCACTTATCAAAAGCCCCCATACTTATCTTTTGCTCGTCCTCGAGTAAAACAAAAAGAAAAATGCAGAATAAAACCTATACTCACTGTCGTAGGAATCACGGGTAATTTTAGGTTTACCAACCCGTTAAACCCATAGACGATCTCTACAGGAGGAGTGCTGTCTCCTAAGGGTTTACAGAAGATATACCCATAAAATCTTATTTTATTTTCTGCCAAGTCTCAAGTATGCAACATATCATAGTACTCCACACAAGTCAACCTCAATTGCACAATATTGAAAGTCTGTTCACTTACAGATCATATGTACAAGACTATCCAAGTAAGCGCACAGTCTATATAGACAAAAAGATCATGAAATATATATATCAATGCCGCATTCAATGAGTAACATGCTACGGATATAAATGAAGCTCACAAAACTCTCAAATCACACAAGTGTATAGGTGAAGTGTATTCGCTCAAGTTCAATCAATTAAGTCATGTGCTACCATATGCTTGGTTGTCCACCAAATCTCCACTACTTTGAATACATGCATGCACAAATCAAAAGGTCTTTGTTAAAGGTTGTAACGTGGCTAAGGTGAATGGTAGGGAATCAAGAAAAAGGCTAACAAGTGGCTAACTCGACAAACTAATAGAGCACAATGTTCATTTTTAATTGAAGCACTCAACATGAATTTTCGATCATGTAAAAGGTGATCAGACTCTCACAAGCATTAAACCCCAAGCACATATTACCATGCACTTTTCCATTTTCATATTGCACAAACCAATGAACACAACTCTACTTGCCCTTTTTATTCTATATTTTTTTTCATTTTTTTTTCATTTTTTTTTTCAACAATATTCCCACCCAATTTCCACACTTTAACAAAGAAATCCCCACACTGTGCACTCACCAACCCCCAAATGAATCAAAATGCTCTACTAGTAAATCAAGAGAATAATAAACAAGTAGGCTCAAGATTTTAGATTGGTGATACACAAAAAATAACGGATATAAAGCTCAAAGGGGTTCACTAAGGATATATGATTCAAGGATACTGTTTGGATAAATACGGTTAATCCTAGTGCCTTTATCATTTTCATGCATACAGATATCATGTAATCTCAAAATGGTTTAAAGCAAGTTCTAGAGCAACATGTCAAATGATGAACAACACACAACAATAAAATTCGATTGATATAAGATGTACCAATCATAAATTAGGCTCAAGATCTCACAAGGTGAAAGCATGCTTTAGTACTCACTAAATTTGACAAAGACACATCTCAAGTTTTAAAATTTTCGCAAGCACGTACAAGGAATCATCAAGTAACAAATAACTTTCAGAGATATGTCATGTCAAATAATCATGCAAAATAAGCTCACAAGATGTGTACCTATCCCTGTTAACACACTTTGAGACGAGGCAATTAATTTTCTAATTTTTTAATTTTTTTGGATTTTTCAATTTTAAGTATTTACACTAAAAACCCTCCCCCATACCTAAATCATGCATTGTCCTCAATGTATGCAAATGCAAGAGAAACGAAGAGAATGAGGAGATAATACCTGATAAAGGATGACGGAGACTGAAAACTTCTAAAAATTACGAAAGAAAAACAACTCACGCACACAACAAATACAAAAGAAACACACACACACAATGTAACTCCCCCATACCTACATTCTATTATGGGAGGCACAAACAAATATTTACTAACCAATACCTGCTCTTGGAAAAACTATTTTTGTTATACAACCAACATATTTCAGAAACTCGCCCACAAAAATAGCATAGACCACTCGAACGATCCGATTAGGCGCAAGAATAAAACTCATATTCCTAACTTCATCCATAGACCGTGAAGATGCTTCTTTTTGTTGTTTAAGCAAATTAATTACGATAAGATGTTGGTCATGAATATCATGAGTTTCGATGAAAAATGGGGCACGAGTGGAAAATGAAGAAATAGAAACGGGTGGGGGTGGCTCTTCAAAAAATGTTTTACCGACAGAATTAGGATCACAAGATCTATCCATATGTTGGGTTTCCCATTTGGAACAAATATTCTTCATCTCTCCAAACATCTCTTCCGAGGTCAAATCCTTAAAAGATTCGTGAAGCTCTCGATTGGTCTCGTAATGCAATTCAAAATCTTGTTTAAGAAGAGACTCAATCTCATGATCGTCCAAATTTGACCATGAAACAACATCCTTAACTAGATTAGCTCCTATTGGTTGAGTATGAAGGTCTTTGGGTTTTTCGGGAAGAGGTTTGGAAGATGAAAGGAAAAGTTCACTAGAAGAAAATGATGGTTGTCTAGGTGAAGCCACAAACTCAGAATCATCGGGATTCTTCGTTTGACCTAGAGAAAGAGTGATATCAACATTAGAATCTTCTTCGTGTGAATCACCACCGAAAGGAGTGTCAACTTGAACATTAAACCTAGGAGAAATAATATCATCAAAAGTATCGATAGGTCTTTGAGTGATAAGAAATTCAGGGTTGACCTCGGGTGGATTCGGGGTGGTTATCGTCTCACGCTCGCACATGGTGGCTAATTGATTCACTTGAAATTCTAACTTAGATAAGGCTTGAGCATTAGAGTTCAAACTTTGCCTATCAGAAGTTATGGTTTGCATGAAGGCTTGTTGAGATTGAGCCAAATTAGTTGTTGATTCTACAAGCGCATCAAGGCTCTTTTCCAAGGAATTAAGTCTCTTATCTGATTCATGAAAGCCGGGAGGATGGGCGTTTGTTTGAATCGAACTCGAATAAGGAACTTGACTCGGAACTGGATAAGAGTTCGGTTCTTGAACATGTGGAGGCGGAGTTTGATAGCTATGACCTTGGTTACATGAGAGATCAGGATAATCTCTCCAACCGGAATTAGAAAAATGGTCATTTCGAGAGGTTGTTTGGAACATGGCGTTGACTTGTTGAAAGTCGGGGCCATGTTGAAAATCGAGACTCGGAGAGTTGAAATTTGGGTGCCAAGACGTGTGTGACGGGCCACTAAGGGTTTCTAAGGCTTCGAGTCGTCTAGTAAGAGCATCTATTTCAGAGTCGATTGCAATATTGTTTTCACTATAATGCAAATCACTAAAAGTGCTATACGATTCGTTATAAATACTAGGTTCCCTAGTTGGCTCATACCACATCGTATTATCTGCTAACTCCTCGTCAAAATCCCAACCTTGGTAATAACGCTCCCTAAATGCTACATACATGGTGAAGATTGATCAAGGATAAAACACGTAGCAAGTAAGTGCGAAAATGCAACACACAAAATAAATGGTGAAAAAAATTAAAAGAAAAATCTAACCTAGGGTTCCTTAATATATAAACTAGACCTTGCTCCTAACTTTAAGGACCACCAAAAACTCGGTAAATCAGAATTTATTCGGACCGATTTGGCCAGGTAGGTGCAAGCATTGCCAAGAGGCTAAACACCAGCCTAGACACCAAATCCTAATTGGCCAGGTAAGCTTTCGCTTGCCTAGACACCAAAGAGTTGGAATAATTAATGATTACTTCGTTTCTTAGGTACCTTCCTAATTGAGCGCGAAATTCCTAGGGCAAACGTTTAATTAATTTTATTAAAGCTACAAATGATGCAACAAACAACGAGATATCTACAAAAGCGGTAAACAAATATGGATGCATTACACTACGTGTCCTAATCTAAAAGAAAGAAGAATTTAACGCACCTTTGGGTCCTCCAGCAATCACCACAATTATAAGGTACGAAAAATTAAAAACAAGAAAATAAAAATCTAGATGATGTGCTCCTAAGTGATTAAATGCATGATGCAACAATTATGTAGTTACAACTAATATTTTTGGATTTTTTTAATTTTCAATTTTTTTTTGATTTTCTATTTTTTTTAATTTTTTTTTCGATTTTTTTTGTGATTTTCTAAAAATAAAAATGCGAAAAGAGTGAGATACGGGTTACCGAAGCACGCTTCCAAAAATTCCGATTAATTCCAAGCTCCGTGAGAAGATTCCCGAATTTTCAACTTTCCTAAAAAAACGAAATAAAAATAAGGCAAGCAAAAGAAAACTAATCCGAAAAATTAAAAATCAAGGCGCGAAAAATATTTAGTCCTCGGCAGCGACGCCAAAAACTTGATGTGCCGAAAATAAACAATTTAATATCGTAAGCGCACGATCTCGTTTTAATATTTAAGATTCGATCCACAGGGACTAATGTTTTCGCATTCCTTTATTTTTAATTTAATCGGAAAAGACAATTTTGGGTTTTGAGAATTTTTTATTTTCACTAATTAATTACTGAAAAGAAATTTATTTAAGAAGGAAGTAACTAAAAAATGAAAAGAACAAAAACTAAATTATTCTAAAAATTCTAAATTCGAATTAAAATTGGATTTTATTCTAAAATTCTTTTTTTTATTTAAAAAAAAACGAATTAAGCAACAGCACACAACAGCAACTTAAGGCCATAAAACCCGCAACGAAACTGGACAAACAGAAAAATTGAACTGGACTTAGAACGTGCTCAAAACTCGAACTCGGACATCAGCAAACAGAGGTAAAAACTCGGGCACAAAAACTGCAATAACTCCGACAACAATACTCGGCATTACGAAACACATAACACTCAGGAAAAACCAAACAATTCACAAACTGCGAAACCAACAACCGAACACGACAGATACTCAGCAAATCACAAACGCAACAAATGAAACTCTTGAAAACACAAACCAGACTTGCAGAACTTAGTATAACTCGCGAAAACTCAACACTAAAATAGGACCAGCACTATTACAACGACTCAGGAACTCGGCACAAATCAAAACTAGGAACACACAAACACAGCAACAATGATCTCAACAGCACAGAATCGCAGCAACTAAACTACAGCTAAGACATAAAGAAATCGTAGCAACGGTCGACTAAAACTCAGAACTCAGCAACTTCGTCAACTCCCTTTACAAAACCAAGCAAAAGCAAATCGAATTTATCCTATCAAAACTCTAAAACTTGCGAAACCCATTAACACAACACGAACACCAAATATTTGACAAAACTCAGACAATTAGCAAATTTGAACGAAAACTCAGCAACATTTGACAAACAAACAACGACTAAGCCTTTTACAAACAAAAACTCGGTAAAACCACCAATCTTGACACAATCGGACGAGAGAGATGGGAAGAAGGAGGGGTCGTGAATCGGTGTGGAGTCGAAAAAGAAATGGCAGGGGAATTGGGGGCTTAATGGCGAAGAGAAAGAGAGAGGGAAGTGGGTTCGAGGGAGAGAATAAGAGAAGCGAGGGAGATGATGAGAGATTCGAAGAAGGGAGAGATGTGGGGGTTTGAATTGATTTGCTGGAATGAAAAATAGAAGGGGAGATGGGCTTGATTGAGAGAGGAAAAACAGGGGAGAAAGGAGAGAGATATGTTTAGTGGGGAAAAGAAATATACAAGTACTGGGTTTTGTATCTGTTTGTGTTTGGACCTGAACGAAAACGGAAGAATAAACTGGGCTCATTTAGAATTAAGAACGGAAATGAAGAACAATGCTGCGAATTAACAGAAATAAATGCAGGAAAAATACGTACTAAAAATAAAAAATGATTACAAGAACTGAAATAAAATTTACAACTATAAATTTAGGAGTGTCCTAATACTAATCCTAAACTTAGCTAATCTAAGCTAATTCTAGGTGTGTTTTTACAAGAGAAGAGGGGGTTTTTATAGGAAAAAATTAGGGTTTTGGGTTTGGTTTGGATTAATCCTAGCCATTCATTTGGTTTTGGGTTGGCTAAATCTTGGCCATCCATTTTGGTGGGCTACAAAAATGCACCTCCACCCCTTGCTTTTCCTTTTCTTCTTGTTTTGGTCCTTCTTTTTCTTCTTTTGTCATTTATTTCTTTATTTTGCCATTTCTTCAGTTTTCTCGAATTTTCCTAAAATGCAACAAAATAATTTATTAAAATACGAGTTTAAGCAGCAAATAGATAATAAAAATATGCAAAAATATGCACTTATCACTCCGAAGAATTTTAAAAGAGGCATTGAACTGGGTTCGTATCATGTGGTGAAAGGATTTAAAACATTCAAATACTTCACTTTTGTGTTTAAGAAGATATACAAAAGTAAGTCGAGAATAACAATCAACAAAGACAACAAACCACCTATACCCATCATATGTAGGATGTCTAAATGGACCCCAAACATCAGTATGAATAGTAGAAAAAAGAGTAGAACTTCTTTTATTTCTTGATGGATAAGATGATCTTTTATGTTTGGCCAATTGACATGGTTCACAGAAAAATTCCTCCTTTTTACATTTTGATGCTAAAGTAGGAAAAAGATGCGATAAAACACCAAAATATGGATGGCCTAACCGTCTATGCCATTGGTACAAGGATTCTAAAAATAGGACTAGATTTAGGATTTGATGTAGATGACACCTGATAACTTGTAGATGGCATAAAAGAATTACCTTCCATAATATATAGTCCATCTACCACTTTACCACTACCAAGGACCTTGCCTGTCGCCAGATCCTGAAACACACAGTGAGAATAAAAAAAGGTTATTGAACAATTAAGTTTTTCAGTAATACGCTGAACAGATAATAAGTTTGCTGTTAAGGAGGGAACATGTAACACATCAGATAACGGCAATGATGATGACAAGCAGTGAGAAGTGCCTTGTCCATGAATAGGTACAATAGCTCCATTTGCAACACGAATATTGCCTGTTTCACCATTATATGATTCTAGGAAACTAGAATTTCCAGTCATATGTGCTGATGCTCCGGAATCAATAATCCAGGAATTAGAACATTTATCGGAGGTAAAGTGACAAGATATACCTCCATGAGCAGAGTTAGCAGTGGGTGTTGATGGAGTAGTGTTCAATTGGAACATTAACTGTCGAAAGTTGTTGAGTTCTGAAGGAGTCATTGTTCCTGTTGAAGGGGACACCTCATATTCTGACACTGCATAATGAGCATTAAAGGAACTGCCCCTGCCTGTTCCTCTAGATGATACACCTCGATAGCCACCTCGGTTGCGTCCTCCACGTCCTCTGATTTTTAGGTGAGGGTGTAGGATAAAGCAATTCTCACGTGTGTGATTCATCTTGTTGCAATAATCACATTTAAGAGTCGATCTCTCACCCATAAGAGCCACTGGAGACTGCTCTTCTTTCTTAAGCTCAGGTTGCGAAATTTTTCCAGTTGTAAGTGCAGATCTATCAGAGGGAGTCGTAGGGGCCATGATTTGCTTTCGACTTTCCTCTAATTGGACACGACCATATGCCTCCTCTACAGTCGGAAAGGGAACCTGTCCGATAAGTTGATTTTTGATTGAGTCATACTCATCAGACAGACCATCCAGGAATTTCATCACTCGTTCTTCAGTCAACATTTTTTGATATTTCTCCTGATCTTCGGCATGTGTGCATGCAAAAATAGTGTAAGGAGCTAATTCACTCCATAGGGATGTCAACTCTGAGTAATATTGAGCAAGAGTTCTTCCTTCTTGAGCCAATGCCCATATCTTTCGATTTACTTCAAATCGCTTGGCTACATTTCCAGAAAAGGAATATGTCCGGGAAAGAGATTTCCACACTTCTTCGGCTGTGTCAATAAAGATATAGCTTTTGCGAATATGTACCTCCATAGAGTTGGACAACCAAGAGCACACCATGGCATTTTCTGAATCCCAATCATCAAAGTCCGTATCCGTCTCCAGAGGTTTCTTTACTTTCCCATTAATATATTTCATTAATTTATGGGATTTAAGGGCCATCGTGCAAGCTTTCGACCATTCAAGGAAATTTTTTCCATCGAATTTAGTATTTACAAATGGAGTACTATGGAAACCAGATTTACCGCTACTTGTAGTGACAGTAGTGTTACTCGAAATTGAGGAATCAGCCATTTTAAAGCTTTATATGAATAATACCCAAATATTTAAAATAAAGTCTTGACTTTAAGTTTTGCAAACCTAAGTCCAGTAGGAGTACTAGCATCACTTATGCTTTGGGATGTACTGACGAGGGACTTAGAACTTACAGCTATGAAGGAATCTGGTGTTCAGAATGAAGCAATGCAGACATATGGTGGAAGCCAACAACTGCAGATTCATAGAGAGTAGTGTGCAGAATAGATATCAACATAAGTTATTGCAGCTTTAGGAAGTTCCGAATGCAGTTGCTCAATAGCAGTTTTGGACCACCAGAAAAAAACGACTATCCCAGCAGATATATAAATATATACGTGTATATATAATTTTTATATCAATTGTACGAGACAGAGAAGGTGTTACCACGAAGGGACTGGGCTGGAACAGGCAAGCAAGATTGTCTGAAGGAGAATCGCCGGAAAACGCCCGGAAAAAGGCTCACGCGCCGGCGCGTGGCGCGCGTGGTGGCGAGCGGCGGCGCGTGGAGCGGCACGTGACAGCACGTGTTTGCCTGGTTTTCAGCTCGAAAAATTCTGGTGAATCATCTTTCAGAGTATAGTTTGATGCTATATTTGGTTTGGTAAGTTTTGATTTTTGCTATTCAAGAATAGTTGAGTTTTTGTTCTGGGTTTTTTCTGCCTTCTGCAACTTCAATTTGATTTCTGTGTTTTCCTAAGACATACCATGCTCTGATACCATGACAGCGGATAGAATGGAGAGCAGCAAATAGAAAAGAAATATGTATATTGAATTGATTGAATTACAATAGAAAGAACCCTCCTAATTTATAGGAAGAAGCTAGGGGACATAATAATGAAAATCATAATTAAAAGAAATATGTATATTGAATTGATTGAATTACAATAGAGAGAACCCTCCTAATTTATAGGAAGAAGCTAGGGGACATAATAATGAAAATCATAATTAAAATCTGAGTGGATTTGTAGGTGCTTAGTAAGTGGGATTGTAGGTGAGTAATTTAACATTTTTGTACTTTAATATTTCAACCAGATTAACACATAAAAACTGTCCAGTTAAACGACTACACAAGATTGTTGTGGAAGAGGCTCAAGTGCAAAATTTATGATTTTCTCAACTCATGCGCTCAACCAAGCAAAAAGAGACTGTTACAAAACATTACATAAATTACTGATTTTAAGAATTAAAATACAATCCCTGTTGTTCAAATGCTGGCTTGGTATAAAAAAATAATTATGCTTTGACTTGTAAGTTCAATTCAAACTGTAATCATAAATAATTTGTCAAAGAGATGATATCGCTTAAATGAGAACTAAGAAACACTGATATGTGAGCCTGGCAATTTGTACCAGTTCCCACGATTTTCAATTTCAGGGATTCCTGATTTGATCACGAGTCGTTTCCAGTACACATAAACAAATATATGATCTAGCATATCCCAGCCACGTTTATTATCAAAAAGAAAAAACACTACAATGGGTCATGTTTTCCTAGTGCAGAATATTTTACAAAAAGGTCCTGAAAAATAATAGCATCCAGGTAACAGATAACAAAACACAGTCTAAACTTTAAAAAATAAAAATTAAAAATTAAAATACAGTTAACTTTTAACCAATTGTTCGCCACAAGCTTTTTAACACCAAGTTCTTCAAGTTTTGACATAATATGGCATGGTTAATGTCATGGTGGCGGCGAATGCGTTTAAATACAAAGTTACAAACAGTGTCGCAACATTTGACGCAAGTAAAAGTTCTAACATACTTTTTTATTATTTGCTAAAAACACCAGGGCATACGTTGAAAAGCTCTTAATGAAGCCCTCGACAGGTCCAAGACCCCCAAAATGAACAGTAGTAATAAAACCAGTCATGTTTTACCAAACTTCGGGACGAAGCTCACCACTTGCCGGAGGCATCCATCGTCCAGAGTGGTAGACACTTTCACCAACCTTCCAACCAGGGACATCCTTCATAATCCGGGCCTCTTCCTCGAGATATTTCTTCCATTCTTTAACAAACCTAAAGAAAAGCATATGCAAGAGAATATGGGAAAGCTATTCAAGGAGTTATACAGGGTGGGGAACTGTTGAAAATGAATTCTACCTTTCATCCTCTTCAGCTTGAAGCATGGGCAGTATAGCTCTGCGAGCAGCATACTTTTCTTCCTTAATTGCTCTACATAATCAATATATATTTAGAATGTTGTTGATAATTAGTTCGAACAATATCTGGAACCAATAAGATTTAAATATACAACCACAAAAATGCCAATGATAATATCTTTTATACAAGTTGAGACTGGAACATGTATAATCCAACATAAACATGATCTCAATACTAACACTCATCTTACTGCAGTAGTAGCCAGTAGGATCAGAGATCTTCCTTTTCCCCGATATTTTCTATATGCTTAAACCTTAAAAATTGATTGCTTTGAAACATTTACGATTGATAATGATGCGGAACACGGTATTAAGGAATTAATTTCCAAGTATTTTGGATTCATTTTTACGGATTAGTTATATATATCTAGTTTAGTTGTTTAATTAAGCACTGGAAATTCTTCCGTTCATCAAATATGTAATATGTTAGAACATAATAATAAATAATATATACCAATTACGATTCGCTTCCTTTATCTAGGATTTAACTAATTCATCGAATTATAAACTCCTTAATTAAACAATTGGTTCTACATTATTGGACAACTAAACTAGATAAGTTAATGAATGTTGACATAAATCTATGGATGCAGAAGTGTTTCTACCAGTTCTCTCGTCTCCAGAAATAAGTCATATATCTAAATTCATAGATGAATGATGAATCACCTATTGATATTCTTGTGCAAGGAGACATGTGAGGAAATGCTACATATCCAAATATCGTGTTCCTTGAATTATGCTTCCAAAGACAAAGATACTGGTGGTAAAGTCCCTTTCTCTCCCGAGTCTAAAATCTTACTAAAGTCGTGGACATAGTTTTCAAAGGAGATAAGAATGATAGCGGAGCAAAGGAAACTTAATTTATCCGCAAGGTTCGTGTTCATGTTATGTTCCTTTCTGTATGAAACAGATCTGGGTCCCTAAACTGATGATGCCTTCAAAGATTGGCTCCACATATATTCAGTACTCTTGCCTCCTTTCATTTTATCTTATCTAATCAACTATAAGTTTTTTATCACAAAGGACCAAAATTTTATATTTCTTACTCCGCTTGTTTCGGATAGTTTGCACACTATCGAATTCTATGTTATTATTTAGGTTTTTTTTTTTTTGAATAATTAGGCTTATATGCCTTACAAATAAGTATCTGTTCTAAAAAATCTCGGGAATGAGCGAGAACCGAACCCAAAAACAATACAATTATATTAGACAATAAATTATTGGGAATGTTGTAGATTATGATAGTAGTGTAATAAACAAGTTGTTTCCTGTATTAATTATGGTTGTGGATTGACAAAAAAAAAAAATTAAATTATACATTGATTAGGACAAATTACTTAAAATTCTATTGGTGCTTTTTTTTTTTGGATTTTTCTTGTATATAAATATGCTCCCTCCATCCCATAATAAACGACCTAATTTTTTTCATGTTTCTGGCACGCATTTCCACGCATACATTTGTAGATATTGTTTTCTCTCTTTTTTTTGTTTTGTATAAAAATGGGATGTTCAAACTTTTATACAAAACAAAAAACTCGAAAAAATATTACCTAAAACTATGTTTTTTATATGCGTGGAAATGAATTAAGACGTTTATTATGGGACGGATGGAGTATATATTAAATGCAATCTTATCTTATTTTCATTTTTCACACTTTCTTAAATTATTAAGCTGACTTGATTCTCTTTGTTATAAGTTGTGATCCAAATAGATCCCTTGTGCAGTTTGGGATACACCAAGGGCAGCAGGCCTTCTACAGTTAATTTAAATTTATAAATTCAATATTAGAATAGAACTCAAATTACATATATATAGCACATATGGTATGCAAACTTCAAATTAAAAACAGAGGGGATTACGTGGGATTGTGTATGTGAGGGTTTATTTTAATTGTGTGTGGTGCTTCTAGGGGGCCATTAGGTTAGACTGATCTAAGGGATTAAATTAGTTTCTAGTTTCTATTTTAATTTTGGTTTGTATTTATTTGCCGCTGTTGAAGCTATTAAGATATATATATAGCACATATAGTATGCAAACTTCAAATTAAAAACAGAGGGGATTACGTGGGATTGTGTATGTGAGGGTTTATTTTAATTGTGTGTGGTGCTTCTAGGGGGCCAATAGGTTAGACTGATATAAGGGCTTAAATTAGTTTCTAGTTTCTATTTTAATTTTGGTTTGTATTTATTTGCCGATGTTGAAGCTATTAAGTTTGCGCCAAAACTATGGTACAAGAATGTTATAATTGAAGGAGATTCTGTTCAAATAATTCAGAAGATAAATAATGTTATGGAGGATCTTTCGGAAGTTGGTAACCTTCTAGAGGTAAAAGATCTGAAGAAGAGGATGTCTTATGCGGAATTTGTTTTTATCCGAAGACAAGGGAATGAAGTGGCTCATACATTGGCAATAATACAAAAAAGTTTAAATCTACGGAGTGCTGGTTAGGTACACATCCTGAATTCATATGTGATGCTCTTTACAAGGATTGCATGTGGTTGTGAGTTCTGGTTTTCTTCATATCATCGTTTCCCACAAAAAAAAAATCCTATTTAGATAATTCAAACTGACAATCCCTAAATACATAAATTCTGAGCCTCTTCAAGGATGGGTTTAATTGTCACAAGCCATAAAACTTCATTAAAGATGTATAAATTGTCCAGCGCTCCCCATACATAAACAATTACAAGCATACTATACCTATACCAATACATACATACATACATATATATATAGGGGTGTTGGCCCTCAATGTCACAATTTGAAAACAAATGGCCCCAAATATCACAGCTCAAAAACTTGGCCCCAAATATCACTCCAAAACACATTGGCGTGTAGCGTTTTGGATTTTCTTTTTCTTTTTTTGTAAAAAACGCTAAAGCGTCTTGCGTTTCTGGCAGGGGAAGGGAGCAAAACGCTACTTTAAGTGGTGTTGGGGGAGGACACAACTTAAAGTAGCGTCTCATGCTTGTTTTTTTTTTAAAAAAAAAGCCAAAACGCTACTTGATTTTTGGTTTCTAGCATAAAACGCTTTATCATCTTTGGTTAGAAGCTTGAAACGCCACTTCTTGTAGCGTTTTGGATGTTCTTAATTTTATTTTATTTTTTGTTTTTTTTTCTTGTTTTCTCCTAAATATATTCTAAACCCAAAATGGAACTGTTGAACCCCAAAAAATAATTGTTGAACCCCTAAATTTAGTTAAAATTACTTTCTTTTTAATTTAAAAATTTTAATTAAAAAATTGAATCCGGCGTCCTGATTTTTAAACGCTACGCGTTTAAAAATCAGGATAAGTTAGGGTTTAGGGTTTAGGGTTGTAAGCAACCCTAAACCCTAAGTTCGTATACGGTTTATTCGTCGTTCCGAATATTTCTAAAACCCAAAATGGAAACATTAACCCCAAAGGTTAACCGTTGAAACCCCGAGGAAATACAGATAAAATTTAGAAATTTTAATTAAAAAATTGAGTCCGGCATCCTGATTTTTAAACGCTACGCGTTTAAAAATCAGGATAAGTTAGGAATATTTCTAAAACCCTAAATTCGTATACGGTTTATTCGTCGTCCGAATATTTCTAAAACCCAAAATGGAAACATTGAACCCAAAAAGTTAATTGTTGAACCCCTGAAAAAATACAAAAAAAAAAAACTAAAAATACCCAAAACGCAGCATAATGTGGCGTTTTCCCCCCAAAACACCACATAATCTCACGTTTCCTCCCCACAAACGCTAGACTATACAGTGTGTTGTTGTATTAAAAAAATTATATGTAGGGAAGACGCTAGACGCATTAGCGTTTATAAAAAAAAAAAAAAAAACGCTAGACGAAAGTGTGTTTTGGAGTGATATTTGGGACCAAATTTTTGAATTGTGATATTGGGGGCCATTTAGCTTAAAATTGTGACATTGGGGGTCTTTTTTCTATATATAGGTCATTGCTCCATACATAACACCCTTATATAAAGAACAGTGCTGACCACGTCAGCACCTGCCACGTGGCATGCTGAAGTGTCACGTCAATAGGGGCCCATTTTTAATGATGTGGCAGTGCCACACCAACATGCCACGTGGCAGTTGCTGATGTGGCACTGCCACATCATCAAAAATGGGTCCCCTGCTGACGTGTCACTGCCACGTCAGCATGCCACGTGGCAGGTACTGACGTTAGCAGAACACTGTTCATCAGATTATATATATATATATATAGGGGGCTACTCCAATACAAACCTCCTTAAAATACAAACCTACAAACCAAGCATAATCTAATATTTCAAGCTAATCTAATGACCAAACTAGGGGTACCCCAATACAAAAAATGCTTAAAATAATTGGCTCTATCCAACAAAAAAAAAAAAAAAAATCACTGTTCACGTGATGACGTGGCAGTGGATTTCACTGGTTAACGGTGCTTCGCACCTTCTTGTACGGCGCTTCGCGCCTTTATCATTCTAAAGTTGTAAGGAATGGCAATCAATGGTAAAGGCAATAGACGATTGACGGGTGTGTCGAGAGCCTTCGGCCCTCATGACTACCTAACTCATCCGTTTACTGTCTTAAATGCTTCGCATTTCCACGGCAAGATTTTTTTTTTTTTTTTTGAATTTTTTTTTTTTTTGTTGGATAGAGCCAATTATTTTAAGCATCTTTCGTGAAGGTACCCTTGGTGGAAACCTTAGAATAGATGAAATATAATTAATTTAGTGTTGGTTTGTAGGTTTGTATTTTAAGAGTGGTTTGTATTTGAGCACTTGCCTATATATATATATATTTTAAAAAGGTGTTCTTGATTGTTTTTTATATAAGGTGTTTGTTATGGAGTGCAATATATATATATATATATTGGCCTGTTTGGCATAACTTATAGGTCCCGTTTGGGAAATCTTATTTTTCAAAAATAAGTTACTTATTCTGGAAAAAAGTTAGGAAATTTGTACTTTTTTCTGAAATAAGTAACTTATTTTTGCAAGATAACGAATATTAAACTCCCCATACACATTTTTCTCTAAAAAATAGTATGTAAATACGAAATTTTTTCCGAAATAAGTAACTTATAAGTTGGTGATCAGATTTGGCAAACGGACACTATATTATTCATACATGATCTACAGAAATGGTATCAGAGCTCTCCATCTGATCCTAGCTTCCCTAACTTCAAAACTTTCAATTATCTCCAATAAAAACAATTAAAAGATCATATGCATCAGTTCTTGCGCCGGCGCCAACCAGAAAAGCTGTATGTATGGCTATGGAGGATCAAATTAAATATTTGTGAAGGAGATTTGAGCAGAAAATCTTGGAAAATAATACAAATTTGAAGATTTCATGAATATACTCAGGGTTTTGAAGGAGCCTAATGGAATTCAAACTGGAAAACTCAGATGGAGCTACCACAACAACTGGCGATTTTACTGGTAATCATTAAAAAATATGTGCAAAAGTAGATTTTTTCATGGAACAAACCCTAGGTTGTGGATAAAAAAAATTTGTAACTACATTACTGCAAGATACCAAAACACTAGGGGAGTAAAGGGTTACTGAATATTATAGATTATATAGATAAGGCTGAAATATGGACTTCAAGTAATTTGACTGCAGGTTAGAGTGATTTTATGATACACAGATCTTAAAGTCTTGATGCTACCTCAAGGATGAAACTGGATATAATGTTGTGGAGAAGTTTTAACGAACTACAAGTCTACAACAGAATGAGACTAACTCTGGAAAGTTATGTTTGAACATCTGAGAGCAGTAATGACACAAAATGACTCAGGGATCCCAGATTCTTATATGTTAGTTGGCTTGGTGGACAACTTTTAAGCCTAAAACCATCATTGATGCTATAGAGTATGCTAGACTACATACAGAGAACGTAACATCAAAAAAGCTCATAATAGACAACCTAAGCCTTCAAAAAGGCATATCTTAGCCTCCGGCTTTAGCCAACAATTAACAACACTGTTACCCAATCCTGCACGTACTTCTAAACACCAGCCGATGTGAGAACAGAAAAGATAGCCAAGGCTGTCCTTACATCCTTCGAATTATTTGCCTACAAAAATAGCCACTTTCAGGAGAAGAGTGATGCCATTGCATAATCCACCAGTTGTTTGATTGTTTCATCTCGGAAGAGCTCAAAAAATAGATGAAGGTTGGAAGTATTAGAGCACGTATAGGCCAAGAGTGATACTTTAGAATCAAGAGTGTGAACTGTGAAGGTTGGAAGTATTAGAGCATCTCCAAGGCATTAGAACCCTTGCCTACAATTCTGCCACCTACGCAAATTAAGGAATTCTAATGCAAAACCTCCAACAGTGCTTGTCCAGTTGTCCTTGCCTAAAAATTAAAGGTACCAGAAAATGGTACCCTCTATTTGAGTAACCATACTTGCCTCCAGATATTGGTTCCCCCGTATATCTAGTAGTTTTTTATATGTACCTGGATTAGATTTTGTTTTACATATGAACATTAGGTATAGGTAACAAATATGCATCCCATTGGAGGAAAAAGAACTTTCGACTGCCTACATCTTAAGTAACCATTATTTTATTATATTTTAGTTAACCAATTTAAGTAACCCTTTGGAGATGCACACATGCATGACTATATCCCTAACTTCTTCAGAATTGCGTACCTTAATAAAGGAAACTTACCTACCGGATCAAGGGTTGAAGGGCTTCGTGGAAAGAATACAGCATGAAGTGATTCCACACTATCAATGTTACATAGACTACTAGGAAAGGAGAACTAGGAGTGGGGCTAGATGAAAATTAAAAGGTACTGTATAAGATTATCCAATGGCATCACTCATCCTGAAATTGGCCATTTTGGTAGAAAATTAACTCTACAAAGAATGAAACTATTTTCTACTGGAAGGGTTTGCTAACAAATGTTGTCAAACAGTTTGTTAGGCAATGCTCAGGGTGAGTCAATTTCTAGTCCAAGTTCTTACAACTATTGCCAATTCCTGAAGAGGTAAGGGTAGATATTTCCAGCGACTTCATCACTGGCTTTCCTAAGTCACGGGATAAAGAAGTAAATATGACAGTGGTGGATTCATGACACTTTCTCATCAATCATTAACATCTGGGGAGGTTCCTCCACATGTATATTTAAACAATGCCTTCAAACTTCATGTCTGTCCAAAGAGTATCACAAGTGAAAGAGATTCTACACTCCTTAGTGAGATTTGGAGGGGATTGTTTAGCATTCATGGCAATAAATTTAAAGTTTTAATAGCATACCATCGTCAAACTAATGGACATATTGAAACTATAAACATATGTTTGAAAAGTTAATTGATATATATATTTGTACTGAAAATCTTAAGAACTAGAGTGCTTGTTACCTACTGCTGAGTTGTGCTATACCACTCACTTTCATCCCCTCTTCACTTGCCTAATATACCTTCTCAAGTAATGCAAAAAGGAAAAAAAAATAATAATTGCAAGATTAAAATATCATCTGGGAAGAGCTCAAAACTGGATAAAACGGCATAAAACCAAGAAATCTGGGCATGGAATTGCATAGAACTGAGTAAATTTTTAAAGAGGGTGATTTTCTAAAAACTCAAGTTTTACCTATCTACGGTGAATTACAAAACATATTAAGGTTTAGTGTTTTAAAATAGAGTTCTGGATGTGGTTAGAAAAGTTCCTACCAAATTACAATTGTGTGATGGAACTAAAATTTAATATGGCTTTCATGTTTCTCAGCTGAAACCAGTAGTGGTAAAGGTTCCACTGATTTCCAATATTATGTAATAGTCAAGAAAATGGTAAAACTATTATTGGGGCTTAAACAACCTGAAGCTAGTTTTCAGTATTTGGTCGAATGGTTGGATTATTGGGTTCATGAAAAATTCTTGGAAGTGGCAGAGACATTCGTAGGAAAGCCCCTAGACTTGGGGGAAATTTCGTAAGGGAAATTCAGTTAACTATATTAGTTATATACTAGGACATGTTATGATCATCTAAAAGTTAACTGGACACATCAACAGAGCTTTCATTAAATTTTAGCTTAATATTTCCAATGCTTAGTAGTATTAACGGTGGATACATCTGGAAAAGAAAAAAACTGAATCATAAAATATTTGTAATAAGAAAAGTTGAGTTACAGAATACCACCTAACTAGAGTTTCAGCTAGGAACTAAGTTGTTCGATACTAAAAGGAGCATTAACAGAGAATAAGGCTCATTAAACTAAAGATATTACCAATAAGGTTGAGCAGCTCACTGTGGTGGAAAACTAAATGATAAACTATATATAGTTCAAAAGTGAACAAGTCCAAAACTTCATTCAGCCCCAATATTAGAAAAGCATAATGCATAAAAAGCGTATGAGGGAAAGATAAGCTCAATAATGGGGATCGGACTCAGTAAATATAACAATCAATCAAGAATTAAATTCTTTGACATTCTAAATATAATGAGTGAGAGTACCTTTCCTTGAATTGCACTACCAAAAAACTACTGCTAATATAAATCCAAAACTAAAAATAATAAACTCTTAATGACAGTCGAGTGTCCATTTTATCAAAAGCAATAACTAATGGCTAAATACCAAAAGAACAAATTATGTAACTTCTTGATTAACAAGCTACACGCAAAGCAGTATAGCCTTTCTCCAAGAGTCGTCCACTCATAACCTCGAATACAAGATTGGCACAAGGACACCTTTGGCATCCATGGGACACGATCATGGACACAACCCCAAAGTTAAAGAGAAAACTGATAGTTTCCATTTTTAGCATACTTAAATCAATTATCCTATTGGAGATGATATAGTAGTTGAGTGTAGAATAAACAACGAAAATATATAGTGAAAAAGTATAGTTTTAGGAAAGCAGAACCGGAAATCATAGAGACAGCATATGTTCTTGAAATCAGATTAGAAAGATATATTATAGCTAGAAGGGACAATAGTGTGGGCTAATAAAAAGTTCCAGGTAACCAATTTACACGATACTAATGTTGTATTTTAACAAAGACCCAATGTCAAGACAAACGAATTCATAAGAAAAACCTTACAACATCCGGTCATTTAGACTCCTTAATAGAACAACTACTACTAATCAACCAAACTACATCTCCTCCCACAACAACGAGTTTCAACTAGCAGTCTATCAGTTCCATAAATGGATACTTGTCTCAATATATACGGTGAGTGTTCTTAACCCCCGATAAATTAATAAAATAGAGGTCATACTGATACTATACATCATTTCCTCCCAATTCATTTCGAAAAACTTAAAATTAACAAGAAAAGGACAGAAATCCCCAAATAGATATGATATAAATATAAATATAAATAGAAAAGTGATAAGTGGAAAGTACCTGCGGATCTTATTGCCCTTGCCGACCTCATACATGCCCCAAGAGAAAGTACCAAAAGCAGCGAAAAAGATAGCCACAGCACTCGGGCCTTTACTAGGGATCCGACGGGCGTACCGAACCGGAGCGAACCCGCCCGGTGGTGGACCGTCTTGGAGAAGAGGCATGTCCTTGACGCTCGCCATTCCTGGCTTGTTCCTGATTGTTGCCTCCGTCATTGTTTTTGTGTGTGTGTGAATCTGAAATGTGTGTGTGTACTTGCTGAGAAATCAAGTGAGCGCACATAAAAAGAACAAGACTATTTGGTGGGTTATGAATTTGCAGCTTAAACATATTATCAATTCTATTTTATAATAATTAAATAATTTTTTTTCTAATTAAAATATGATATTTTTTATCTTTTATATTTTATATCAGTTTTCTTCTTAAAATCAAATATATTATTTTTTCTATTTCTTAATAACTCAATTATTTCTTTTTTTAGAAAAAATATAATATTGTTTATATTTTATATAACTAAAATTTATTTTTTTTTAAAAACACTATAAGCAAGTTTGTTTAATAAAATAACATAATTATATTATAATTACTATTAACTAATCAATTACCTTTTTCAACCAATTCTCCTTTTCTCTAACAAAAATCTCTTTTTTCCAATTATATCATGGACGGGTATATTTAATAAAAATAAAATACTAATATCATAATATTAATAATTAATTGATTACCTTTTTACCTAAAACGTATAATCTTTTCTATTTTCTCAAATTAAATTCCCTTTTTTCCTAAAAATATCAGGGGTAACATTAATTTCTCATTTTATAAAAACTCTACCAGCAATTTTATTTAGTAAAATAATATATTTGAATTATAATTACTATAATTAATCAATTACTTTTTTCACCTAAAACATGTCACCTTTTTAATTTTCACGTTATCTTTTGTATTTTCTCTAACAAAATTCTCTCTTTCCCCAATTATATAACGGGTGGTTTTATTTAATAAAATAAATAATAATATTATAATACTTATAATTAATCGATTACCCTTTTCAGCTAAAACATATCATTTTTTCTATTATTTCTAACTAAAATCCCTTTTTTCTAGAAATATCGCGGACAACATTGATTATTACGAGAAATTTATTTAGTATAATAACATAATTAAGTTATAATTACTATAAACTAATCAATTACCCTTTTCACCTAAAACATATTACCTTTTTAATTTTCTCTAATTAAGATACTCCCTCCGTCCCATTTTATATGACCTTATCACTTTATGCACGGATTTCTAGGAGCATAAATGAGGTACTTTCGGATAATAATTTTTTATGATTTTTATTTTGTATAAAAATTTGAACTTTAAACTTTTATACAAAACAAAAATTATGATAAAATATTATATACAAGTACCTTTTTTAAACATATTGAAGTACGCGTTAACAGTAAACAAGTCAAATATTATGGGACGGAGGTAGTATCTCTTTTTCCAATTATATCACGGACATTCTATTTAATAAAATAAAATGATAATTTTATAATTACTAATAATTAATCGATTACCTTTTTCAACTAAAACATATCATCTTTTCTATATTTTCTAACTAAAATCCCTCCTTTTCTAGAAACATCACGAATGACATTTATATAATTATTATCCCATCATCTCATTTTAAAATTTAAGCCTTCAAAATTCATGTTTTAAAAAAATTAATTCAAATTAATGAAAAAATTCACATAATATTAAAAAAAAATCCGTGCATCACAACTATATATCTATACTATATTATAAAAGACGCAACATTAAAAGTTTTGATACGATTCGGTACTTACCTTATTTAATTATTTTACTTTATTATGCTTAATTATTTTACTTAATTAGTACAGTACGATACTTACCTTATTTAATTGTTTACTTTATTGAGATTAATTATTTTACTTAATTATAAAAAAACAATACAAAATCTTTTCTCAAAATATTACACGCGGACTAAAAGGTACTCCCTCCGTCCCATTCATTTCTATACAATTTTTTTAGAGTGTCTGACACGCATTTAAGGTGCATAACCAATATAGTTCCATAATTTATTTTTAAAATTTTCTTTTTTTGTATAAAAATAGGATTATTCTATTTTTATACAAAAAAAGAAATTTTTGTAAAAATAAATTATGTAACTATAGTAATTATGAGACTTAAATGCGTGTCACACCTAGGAGTGAGCATTTTTCGGGTTAGAACCGGGAACCGAATCGAACTGAACCGAAATTTCGGGTCCAGTTCGGGTTTTTTATAATTTAGGTCCGGTTCGGTTCTTGAAGTTGAGAAAAGTTCGGTTCTCGGTTCGGTTCGGTTCTTGACATCCAAAACCCGAAAGAACCGAACCGAACCGAAATTATATAATAAATTTAAATAATATACGAAATATATATTAATAATATATATTATTAATATATATTATTAATATATAATTATATTTATATTAAGTATATATTATTAATAATATATTAATAAATTATATATTATTAATTATATATTAATAATTAATATATATATATATATATACATTTCGGTTCTTTCGGGTTGGAACCGAACCGAACCGTAATTCACGGTTCGGGTCCGGTTCGGTTCCATCACAATTTCGGGTCCGGTTCGGTTCTAAAAAATTATTCTTTTCGGTTCTCGGTTCTTTCGGGTCCGGTTCGGTTCGGGTCGGGTTGGACCCGTTGCTCACCCCTAGTCACACCCCCGTCCCCCAATGTATATAACTCACTGGGACATAGTGAGTAATATATTTTCTTTATTTTTTAACTGTACTATCTTATTTTTAAACTTGATTTTTAATTAATTATCTTTACTTAAATATTTATTATTGATAAAAATGTGTAGCTCTATTTTATAAAATAAAATAAAATAACGATATTATAATTCCTAATATCTAATATATATCAAACCAATTATAAAAAAAAGTTAATCATACACCAATTATAATATAATTGGTATATATTTATGAGTAATTCTAGAGTTAATAAAATTTTAGTTTTTATATAGTATGATACTTACTTTATTTAATTATTTTACTTTATTAGTAAGGTACAATACTTACCTTATCTAATTGTTTTACTTTATTACACAATTATTTTATTTAATTATAGAAAAAACAAAATACAATCTCTTCTCAAAATATTACACGCATATATTTCCAACAGTACTCCTAAATAATAACTAACTAATTATCTTTTTTAGCTATTACTTTTTCTAACTTTTATAACTAAAAACTTTTATCTTTCCAAAAATATGGTCGTTCTAATTAATGAAAAAAAATTATGATATATTATAGTTACTAATAAGTAAAAACTAACTCATTACCTTTTTTAGCTAAAAGGTAATATCTTTTTTAGCTTAAATATCTCATTTTCTCTTAAATAATAATTAACCATTTACCTTTTTCAGCTATTAGTTTTTCTAACTTTTCAAACTAAAAACTCTCATTTACATTTTTTTTAAATAACTAACTAATTTCATTTTTAAGGTAAAACACGTTATTTTTATATTCTAAAAATAAAAAAGAAATTACATTTAATAAAATAAAATAATATTATTATGATTACTAATAAATAACAAATTTCATTTTCAGCTAAATTACATTACCTTTTTTCTCTTACTAAAACCTCTTCTTTTCAAATAGTATCACGAATAATTGTATTCAATAAATAATAATTAATAATTGTTTGATTACCCTTTTCAAGTAAAATGTATCTTATCTATATCTTATAACTAAATTTTTTCCTTTTTATAAGTAATATGGCTATATATATATATATAATTATTAAATCATATTATCTAAATATTTAACTTATAAAATTTAGAGAAAATGACCGATTTACCACATTTTTAAATAACCTTGGCCCAATATACCCAATGTCGGGTTTAAGGCCCGATATACCCACTATACACGGCACACACATTAGCGTGTCTCAAAACACTTATAATTCACATCTATCGGCATACTTCAACAAATACGAAGTAGACTTATTATCTTATCCCCAAAGCTTAATAGCTCATTCTCATATTCAAAGCCGTCGATTGCTGCTGTGGTTGTCTTTCTCTAATTAACAAAATCATTCATCTGTAAGTTTCAATCTATCCACACTTTTATATTTTTGTATTATGTACATATGAGCTAGGGTTTATGTATTCACTGATCTTTTATATTTTTATATTTTTTAACTCTCTATTGCTATTAATTTGTAAGGCTTATCTTTGCGTCGCAGGTACCGCTTTGTTCTTTTCTTCATTCCTTGATGTTTACCTTCACATTTAACATAATGATTTAATACTAATATGACTTAATGAGCACAGAGAACTTGAAAAATTTTGAATATGAGAACTTAAAAACTGCAAATCGCCCTAATCATCAAATAAATCATAGCCTGCCTGCAGGAGAAATATGAGAACAGTTCCTTGAAGAATATGGATAGTGTGCCGAAGTGATTTTGCAGATTGATAAGTGGTACAACTATCCAAACCAGTTGATATTTCATCTGTAAGAAGTGCTATATATGGTCTAGATAACATCTTGCATGCATTTGACTAGCTGCCATATAGTTAGTGCACACATCCAAAAGAAACATTACAAAAATTAGCACTAAAACTATTTATATAATCTGTTGTAACGCGATTTCGTCGTCCTTTTTTATGTTAGTTGCCTCAAGGTTGGTTTGTTTAAAGCTTAACACCTTTAGAACATAATCAGTGATCACATGCATTAGCCTCTTAAACTTCTATTGTTGTAGTAGCCTGAATGAAATAACAAGGGCAACTTAATTAAATGAAAAAAGGAATCGTGTGGTGTGATCATGCAATAACAGTTACACCTCAAACATCAGCATAGGTTTATCTACATTGACTTTAAGTTGTAACTGGAATTTGGCACCCGACATCCTTTTATGTTTTATTTATCTGTTTTAGATTTTCCAGACAACCTTACATATTATCCTTTGTTTGCTTATAGGTCATGGATCAAGAAGAGCTAAATATGCGCCCTCAACCTAAAGATCCGACCATCTTGCATTTACAGACAGAGCATAGGTCATCTATAATATAGGAAGTTGGTGGTGGTGATAATCAAAGATCAAGGCATCGTGACCCGAACAATGTAAAATTCCCTCCCCCACACCCAAGGATGATTTTGATTCTCCAAGCTTTGAGATTTGATGGGGTTTCTAGATTGTCGCGCATTCAAATAGATTGGAGTTTAATAACTGCTTTGATAGAGAGGTGGAGATCGGAAACACATACCTTCCACATGCCATTTGGGGAGTGTATGATATCATTGCAAGATGTTAGCATTCTTCTAGGTTTGCGGATTGATGGCCCTGTAGTCACTGGTTTTACTGCTGTTGAGGGAGGTTGGGCTAAATATATTGAGCAAGTACTAGGAGTCAATCCTGGTACAGAAGGGTTAGTTGGTGGTAGAGTGAAATGCACTTGGTTAAATAGAGAATTTCCTTCACTTGCGGACGATGCTTCTGATTTACAGCTTCAACGGTATACACAAGCTTACTTGCTGCAATTGATAGGAGGTGTGTTGTTTACTGACCATTCCGGTGGTCAGGTATATTGTATGTATATTCCCTTGATCAAGGATCTTGAAAGCTGTGGGAAATTGTCATGGGTTCTGCAGTCCTTGCATTCTTGTATAGGGAATTATGCAAGTCGTTGATAAGTGCATAATTTTGCATATTTTTATTGCCTATTTATTGTTTGAACTCGTATTTTTAATAAATTATTTTGTTGCATTTCAGGAAATTCGAGAAAAGTGAAGAAATGACAAAATATATAAATAAAGTGCAAGAAAGGGCAAAAGAGAAAGAAGAAGGACCAAATAGAAGAAAAAGGAAAGAGAAGGGAGGGTGGTGCATATTTTTACCAAACAAATTGGATGGTCAAGATTTAGCCAACACTAAACTAAATGAATGGCTAGGATGAACCCACACCAACCAAAAACCCTAAAATTTTCCTATAAATAGCCCCCCTTCATTTGTATCCAACACACCTTAATCCTTAATCTTAGTTTTATTCTCCTTACCCTAAATTTTGTAGCCTCCATATTTTGTAACTTTCATTTTGTAATTGTTCTTTGTAAACACTTCTCTCATTTTAATACAAGCTCTTTATTTCGTTATTTTCGTAAATTCTTGTGTGGATAAAGTAGCGATGCTAACCACATGAGATTGAAAGTATCGATTTAAGGATTTGTTTCGTAGTTTTAATTTTTTTTCGTGTTAATATTAGTTACGCCCCTTTAAATCTCTATTTTATTGTGGGTCATTTATTTCTAAATCATTGTCTTAGTATAATTATAATCTTAATTTCGTAATTAGTCTCTTTAATTTCGTATTTAATTTAAAAAAAAAAATCAAAAAAAATCACAAAAATATTAGTAGCTTAATTAATTTCTAGCATTTATTTACTTGCTTTTTATGTGATAATTCGAAGCCTCCTTGCTCTGCTTTATTTTGTTAATTCAAAGCAATACAGTCTCCCCTGTTTCGTTCTAATACAGATACAAAAAACCCAGTCATTTTTCCTCCTTCTCCTCATATCTGCAAAGTGCAAACGCCAATAAACAACCCTAGAATAGACCCCTGTTCCATTTTCTTCTTCGGATACACACAAAACCACACATTCTTCTTGTTTTAATTAACTCCAAAACCCTTTTGATTTTGTTTGTTGTTTGTTGCCGAGTCAGCCCCATTCCCTTTAACCCATTCTTTTTCTTCTTCATTCAAGCTGCGAATTAGTTTATGTTGTGCTTGATTTTGTAGAGTAGAGTCTTTGAAGGCTGTCGAGTTTTCTAAGTTTTTGAGTTCTAAGTTTTCGCTGTTTGTATTGTTTGTTGTTCTGAATTTGAGTTCATCGTATGGTACTGAGTAGTCTAAACTGAGTCAATTAGCCGAGTCTTTGAGTGTTTGTTATGTGTCCGAGTTTCACTGAGTTGTTTCTTTGTGCTGCGTTTTGCTGAGTCCAGTTCGTTGCTGTGTTAGTGAGTTTCTGCCGAGTTAAACAAGTTTTACTTGTCATTTTTGTGGAGTTTTGTTGCTGGGTTTAGTGAATTTACATGGGTTTTTGTTAGAGGCCCAACTTCTTACTGGGCTGGACCGAAGGCCCAGTCATCGAATGAGGAGTATTGGTTTGGAGAGTCTCCCGATTGACGAAGGCCCATGTCATTCGGCCCAGCTATTTGCAACGGTCCATTCGGTTGTATATCCCTGGGAACGTGGGAACGTGGGACACTCTCTCTACTCGCCCCACTCTCCAGTAACTGCCAGTATAGAGGATAAGAGGTTAAGAGAGGTTTGATTTCATTCATTCAATCACTTACACACAATTTACACAATACAAACACTCTACGTTCAATATTACTCATTCTCAAAAACCAGTTAACTTATTCTCACACCGGAGGTGAATCGGAGGGCAACGCCCTCGCATTCTTCTTCACTTGCAGGTCCGACCGAATGGATACGCTGACGGAAACTGGTTGTAACATTTGGCGTCGTCTGTGGGAAACGTAGAGATACATTTGTGTTGAATTATACAGTCAATAATGGCGAATGAAACCGAGATACCAACGGCTGACGATAGCACTATGGCCGGAAATAATCGCATCACCCCTCCCATCACCCCAAGGCTTTTGATTTTTGATGAAGAGGGGGACATACCATCTCCCGAAGAGCAACGGGAGATTCTCATGAAGTGGCGAGAGGAACAAAAGGCCAAGGGGAAACGGAAAGAGATAGAGAAAGAGAAGAGCAACAGGGAGGCCGAACGTCTGGCCAAAAAGAGAGAGGCCGACCGTTTAAGGCTAGAAGCCCTAAAACTCCAAAGGGAGGAGATCGAGTTGCAGGAGAAGGCACTCCGCGAGGCTCTGGAAGCCGAAGACACGGGGTTGGACGACCGAAGAGACAAGAGGCCAAGAACCAGAAATGATGAAGATGAGTCAGGGGACTCTGAATCAAACTCGAGGAGAACCCGGTCAAGGGTAGTTTATTCCTCGGATTCGGAGGAGGAGGGTCCACATACGGACGATCGCATCCGAAGGATTGAGAAGGCCATGTTTGGAGAGAGAAAGGTCAGCCACGAGCCAGTGGTGACCGAGGACGTGGAACATTTTCGACCGCCTCCCGGAAGGCAGTTCCCGAAGATGAATGAATTTAACGGAAAGGGTGACCCCGAAGATCACTGTGAGAAGTATGAGTCGCTCATGACTGGGATGGGGCACTGTGATGTGATGCTCTGCAAGATGTTCAAGACCTACCTAAAGGGGAATGCATCCATGTGGTACAGGTCACTAAGACCTAGGTCGATAGGCTCATATGAACAAGTGAAGAAAAAATTCTTGAGGCACTACTCACATTTGTGCCGAAGAGAGAAGGATACGGAAGCCCTGATCCACTGTAGGCAGGGACCGAACGAGGATTTGGGTGATTACTTAGCAAGGTTCAAAGAGGAAGCCGGCATGGTCACCAACTTGGACAAAGTCAAAGCGGCTGGATTCCTCGCAGCCGGTCTCGACCCTGTTAAAGGTAAGAAGCTTCGATCTTCTCTTTATGATATGCCTCCCAAATCTTTAAACGATATATATGTGAGAGGAGAGGCTATTAGAAGAAAATTGGAATCAATTGGGGGGTACAAGGAGAACAAGAAAAATGACAGATATGACAGGAGGGATGACATAAGGGACGACCGAAGGGGTCGAGGAGACATTAAGAGCAGGTTGAATGATACGAGGCCCGACAAAGGGGCCGAACGAAGAAGAGATAGGGATAGTACTGTGTTCACACCACTAAACACACCTATCTCGAAGATTCTCCATGAGATAAAGGGTAAACCTGGGTTTGTCAGACCACCCAAGTTGAAGACCCCTGAGAATAGAAGAAGCGACAGCAAATATTGTGACTACCATCGGGACAAAGGCCACAACACCGATGAGTGCTATCATTTGAAGAAGTTAATTGAAAGGATGATCAAGGATGGGGAACTGACCCAATTTGTGGGCGACTTGAGGGACAAACTCGAGTCCAAAGAGAAAAGGAAGGAAGCTGAAAGCTCCGAGAAGTACCGAGGGGAAGTCAAAACAATTTCCGGAGGAACAGTGCTTGATCGGGATAGTAAGACAGCAAGGAAAAAGTATGCCAGACAGATCTATAACCTGTACCAGACAAGTTCAGCCAAGCAACCATTGCCTATCTCCTTCACAGAGGATGACTATGAGGATGTGATATGGCCGCACGAAGACCCACTTGTTATAAACCCAGTAATCGGGGAAAACAAGATATGGAGAGTGCTGGTGGACGAAGGGAGTTCAGTTAACATCCTATATCACCGAACTTATTGCAAGATGAATTTGGGAGGCGAACAGCTGGAGCCATGCCACGAGGCACCTTTATATGGCTTCGGTAATCAGCCCGTACCAATAGAGGGGACCATTACCTTGTCTGTCATGTTGGGAAAAGTGCCATACACTGTGACGAAGGAAGCAAAGTTCTATGTCGTTCGGGTCGACAGTCCGTACAACGGAATTCTGGGAAGGCCAGCCTTATCTTTGTTCCAGGCTGTATCCTCTGTCCCCCATCTGAAGTTGAAATTCCCGATAGAACATGGAGTCGGAGAAATGAGAGGCGATCAGAAATCCGCCAGAATAATCATGTTGGAGGATTTGGAAAAAGACAAAGACATCGAGATGACCGAAGCTGGAAAGAGGAAAAGAAATGAGACCGAAGCTGGGGGCAGCCACCAACTGCTAAACATTGAGTTGGAAAAATTTGGTGCCGACCTGTCAAGCCCGATTGCTGAGCCGGTTGCCGAGACCGAAGAGGTAGAGCTGTACGTGGGTCAGTCGGGAAAGATGATCCAAACTGGAAAAAGCATGGAGCCGGAATTAAAAGAGAAAGTCATCAAGGTCATTAGGGAATTCCATGACGTATTCGCATGGAATCCCGAAGATATGCCAGGTTTGGACCCCGCGGTGGCTAAACATTGCTTAAATGTAGCTCCCGAAGCCAAGCCCGTAAGACAAAAGAAGAGGAATTTCGCCATGGAAAGGCAGAAAGTAATTCAAGTTGAAGTCGAAAAATTGTTGGAAGCGAAGTTCATCGAAGAAATAGACTATCCCGATTGGTTGGCGAACGTAGTGGTGGTGAAGAAATCAAATGGCAAGTGGAGAATGTGTGTCGACTACACCGACCTGAATAAGCATTGTCCAAAAGACCATTATCCCTTGCCGAACATTGATCAACTGATAGATGCTACTTCGGGGCATCAAATACTCAGTTTCCTGGATGCATTCTCAGGATACCACCAAATTGCCATGAATGCCGAGGATGTTCCGAAGACAGCATTCATCACACCGAACGGCACTTACGCCTATATAAAGATGCCTTTCGGCCTGAAGAACGCCGGGGCAACATTTCAAAAGATGATCAACAAGGTGTTCAAAGACCAGATCGGTCGGAACATGGAGTGCTACGTGGACGATATGATTGTTAAGTCCCTTTTCAGGGATCATGCCGAGGATCTGAGGGAATGTTTTGAAACGCTCAGAAGAAACAACATGAGGATCAACCCGAACAAGTGTACGTTTGGAGTAAACAGTGGGAAGTTTCTGGGATACATGGTTAGTGCCCGAGGAATTGAAGCAAACCCAGAGAAGATTAAAGCAGTTATTGACATGGAAGCACCGAAGACGATCAGGGACATTCAAAAGCTGACCGGACGGCTAGCAGCCCTGAGGAGGTTCATTTCTAGATCGGCCGAAAAGTCCTTACCATTCTTTGAAGTACTTCGGGGGTCCAAGGATTTCGAGTGGGGGCCAAATTGCCAGAAAGCATTCGAAGAGGTTAAAGAGTACTTAGTGAAGGCTCCACTCTTAATGAGACCCGACCTGAAAGAAACATTGCAGCTGTACTTGGCTGTGAACGACCGAACACTCGGAGCCGTATTGGTCAAAGAGCACGAAGGGAACCAGCATCCGGTGTTCTATGTTTCTCATATTCTCAAAGATGCAGAAACAAGATATCCAAATACAGAGAAGTTCGCCTATGGACTGGTAATGGCCGCAAGAAAGTTAAGGTACTATTTCCAAGGAAGGACGATCAAAGTTGTAACCGATCAGCCGTTAAAGAAAATCTTGCAAAGGCCAGAGGCATCGGGCAGAGTGGTTGCTTGGGCGATCGAACTGGGGGAGCATGATTTGGAATATACACCAAGGACTTCGATCAAAGCCCAAGCACTAGCAGATTTCATGGTAGAATGCTCTTTCTCGGGGCCGAACGACTTGGCTCCTGAAGAACAAATGATTCAGACACCGGGAAAATGGAAGTTGTTTGTCGACGGGTCGGTCGCCAAGGAAAAGTGCGGGGCAGGGTTAATTCTTACAAGCCCAGAAGGATTTGAAATTTGTCAAGCTATCAGGTTCACTTTCCCGTTGACGAACAATGAGGCCGAATATGAAGCACTCTTGGCAGGGTTAGATTTGGCAAGAAGTCTAGAAGTTAAGCACATTAGGGCGTTCAGTGATTCCATGTTGGTGGTAAAACAGTTCTCAGGAGAGTATGGGCAAAAAGATCCCCGAACCAAGGCGCACGCCCTTAAGGTACGTGAACAATCTTTGCTGTTTGAAACTTTCGAGTTAACTCAAGTAGCTAGAGAAAACAACAGTCGGGCAGACGCCCTCTCGAGGTTAGCTTCGGCAGAAACCCAGAACCTAAATGGGTCCATCTATCTGACCGAAGTAAAGACGCCTTCGATAGACAAGAAGCAGTGCATGGAAATTCATCAAGGGGTCAATTGGATGACTCCCATCAGGGCATTCTTGGAAAAAGGCACCCTACCACTTGACCGAAGGGAAGCACAGAAGGTGAAGTATCGGTCGGGGAACTATACTCTGGTCGGGGGCCGTTTGTTCAGACGATCGGCAAGCCAGCCATTACTTAGGTGTTTAGACAAAGATGAACAACAGCTTGCTTTAGAGACGGTGCACGAAGGGATTTGTGGAGAACATTTGGCTGGAAGATCGTTAGCCTTCAAAATTCTCAGGCAAGGGTTTTTCTGGCCAAAGATGAAAGAAGATGCATCCGAATATGCCAAGAGGTGTAGACAGTGCCAACTTTTCAGCACAATACCGAAACAACCACCCGAAGAAATGTCCTCAGTCCTTAGCCCGATCCCATTTGCTAAGTGGGCGGTCGATATTGTGGGGATCCTACCCACCAGCACTAAGCAAGCGAAATACTGTATTGTGGCAATCGACTATATGACTAAGTGGATAGAAGCAAAACCCCTTTCGGCCATTACCGAAGAGGCCGCGAAGAAATTCATGCTGGAACAGGTCATCTTGAGGTTTGGCATACTTATGGTGTGTGTGTCCGATAACGGTACTCAATTCATTGGGAGCAAGTTCAAAAAATTCCTGGCTCAATTCGGGATAAAACAGAAGTTCAGTTCGGTAGGGCATCCCCAGGGAAATGGGGCGATCGAGGCGGCCAACAAAATCATTTTTGATGGAATCAAGAAAAGGCTAGGGGAAGATAAGGGACTTTGGGCCGAAGAACTACCATGGGTCCTATGGGCCTACCGAACTACTACAAGATCTTCAATCGGACAAACGCCCTTCAAACTGGCCTTCGGGACTGATGCCCTTCTACCTGTTGAAGTTGGTTTAGAGTCTTACCGAACAGAAGTGTTTAACGTGGAGACAAATGAGTTCGGACTCCGAGCGAATGCGGACTTATTGGAAGAAGAAAGAGAGGCTGCCCACCAAAGAAACTTAAGATACCAACTACAGGCAGCTCAGTACTATGATTCGGGGGTGAAGAAGAGATCGTTCCAAGTCGGGGACTTAGTACTTCGGGAGTTAGCCACCTCCATGCCAGCCAAAAAGGGCAAACTTATGCCCAACTGGGAAGGTCCATACGTGGTAATTGAAGTGGTTCGACCGGGCACCTACAAATTGGCTCATCCGGACGGTAGCCCAATCAAAAACACCTGGCATGCCGCTCGCCTTCGCCGTTTCTACCAGTAAGCTTACTGGACGTATTCTTTAAGCTTTTTCATTCAGTATTTTGCTTTGTGCAAGTTAATTTCGAATTCCCTAAGTGAGCATCAATCTGTAATCTAAAATTATGTACAACCTCTTTGCATGCATAATTAATGAAAGATTGTTTGCCCCATTTCCATATTCATTATTATTAGCCAAGTACACTGATAACCGAACGGTTAAGTACACAAGATTAAGCTAAATGGACCCATGTTTGGGGCCGACCGAATAAAACATGCGACCTTTATCTTGTTTAATATTTTAATACATCACAAAGGCCTAACGGACCCATATTTGGGGCCGACCGAATGAAATATGAGTCCTTGTAAAAGTCCTAGTATTTAAGTTGCTTCGACATCAATTAAGGCCGGGAAGACATATTTTTCACCGACCGAACGGGACCTTAATCGTTTACAAAATCCCTTAAATACTTGGGGGCAGCTAGGTTACGACCAAAGATGCACAAAAAGGCAAGAATTATGCTAAGGCAAAAATGGCCGAAGAGGCATAAAAATATAAGTAATTATGCTAAGGCAAAAATGGCCGAAGATGCATAAAACAAGAACAATTATGCTAAGGTAAAACAACCGAAGAGGCATAAAAATACAAGAAATTATGCCAGAGGCAGAATTAAGCCGAAGACGCATAAAACAAGAACAATTATGCTAAGGTAGAGTTATACCAAAGATGCATGAAAACGAAATTGTCCACAAATTATGCCAAGGCGATAAATAACCGAAGATGCATGGAATACAGACTATGCCAAGGAAAAATAAAGCCAAAAGAAGCATAAAATAAGGATAATTCAAATAGCCCGAAGGCGAGAACATCATGCCCGAAGGCAAAGTTAAATATTACAAAAGCCCAAGGGCACAAATTTAAAGCCCGAAGGTAGAGTTAAACACAACAGTATGTAAAATCAGCAGTTAGAAAGCTCCTCATCCTCCCCCGAAGAGACCACCAAAGGCCCATCTGTATCGGTTCGACCGACTGGATCTGTCATCGTGTTATCCAGCAGCTTGGTGTGGTCGAAGCCCGATTCATGAGCCTTTAGCACGGCATCTTCGTAGCCCATTTGGTAGCACCTCTCTTCGGTAAGTTCGAGGGTCTTCTTCAGCTTACGGATGGATTTCCTCGAAACTTTAAGCTGCTGGTTCCTCCAATCAATGCGTTTTTTCAAGACATCGATCTCCTCCAACTTCGCCTTCAGAGCCTCGTTCTCGGTCTTTAGAGAGTTAGCCTGACCGGTTACCCTTTCTAGCTCAGAGGTAGAAGTCCGAAGGATTTCTTCAGCTTTGACCGCGCGAACCTCCAGCCGGTCGATCCCTTTCAGCTTAGCCTGTATTCCCTCCATCCGCTCGGTAACAATAGCCGACCATGAAACACCCTGAAAACATACATGGGAAAGGATTAAATGCTGAAGGCAAGTAAAATAGATAATAACATGAAGAAAAAGGATCTCACCATGGAGAGCAAAGCCAGCATCTCAGTGCAAGCTTCAAGGTCATCCGCCTGAGCAAATGTCGGCCTATCGGCCGGCAATATGAGACCCCGGCAAAGATCGGGACCGACGACAGTAGATGACTGCGGAGCAGGGACAATTATCTTGTCAGTCTCCAGGACCCCCCACTGAGGGGCGTGCATCTTCAGCCCTGCCTCACTCAGTCTGACCCTCTTCCTAGAGTCGGTCGGGGAGGCAAGGTCAGTCTCACTTATCTCCAAATCCCGTGGAGGAGAAGTGACCGGTGGCGTACCAACCACATTATCTTCCTTGGAGGCTGACCTTCCGCCGTCATCAGCATCGGGAACAGAGGCGTTGGCCTTATCAGCAATAGCCTTTGCAGCAGCAGCCGCCTCCTTCTCGGCGGCCTTCTGTCGCCTTCTCTCGACGAGCTCCTCACGGGAAGACACTACACAAGAAAAGCAAAGGTTAAAATCCCTATAATAGTGATCGGATACCGACCGAAACATATGTTTACAATAGCCAAACTAGTACACACATTTACAGAAGTACAAGGAAAGAAAATGTTACCGTTACCCCAGAGGGAGAACAGCCAATCTTTGTCTCGACTGAGGGACAGAGGAACCTTTTCCATCTCCAGGTCGCAAAGTAATTTGTAGTCGTGCTTCTCCGACTCTAGGAGCGAGGGCATGATTACCTGCTTCGCCGGATCGACGTCCCTCCATACTGAGTACTTGGCGATCTTGGGCCCGGAGAGAAAGAACCATCTGTCATGGGACCCCTTGTTGTTCGAATTGGTCTGGGCCCAATCTGCTCGGTTAGTGCGGCGGGCGATCGTATAAAAGCCATAGCTCTTGGAATTATGGCGAAAGTCATAGTGATGCCTGAACAAAGAGGTTCGAGGGTGAACCTTGGCAGCCAAACATCGAGCTTGAAAAACGTTCACATATATGAAGCTATTCGGGTCGAGCTGGCCTAAGGCAATACCCATCTCTTTCAGCAGCTTTTTCAGAATGGGCAGAATTGGCACCCGAAACCCGCATTTGAAAGCAGCTTCAGAGATGCCCGTGCATACACCCCCACAAGTTTCGGGAACGGGAGGGTTATCATAAATCCTCTCTTTTCTCCTAGGGGCGTACACAAACCAATGTTGTTTGTGGATGCTATAGGTGTCGGCGAATGGAGTTAGTTTTTCTTCGTCAAGTACAGTCCGAAGGTTCGCCGTAGGGTACAGGGTGGCGTCAGTAAAAGGAGAAGGGACCGAAGGGCCTGCACCTTCGGATGACCGATCCATGTCCCTGCATTCGGAAATGAAGAGACATTAGCCTTGTACTCGGATAGATCAAAGAAAGGAGATAGGAAAAGAAAACGGGCCGAGTACAGCGGGCCAAGGTCGGTCGGGGACACCCTAAATTCCTCAGGGGGGAATAAGCGAAAAAAGGGTCTAAGCTAAAGGGGATCGGGACCGTCCGAAGAGGGTTCTTGAGGCTTGAAGATCCCGAAGGACGTTCTTACCCAGAAAACTCTCAGACAAGACCTAAAACCCCTGGAAAAGGGACATAAGGACGTTTCTACCCAGACAATTTCCAAGCAAGTCCCAAGATTCAAGTAAAGGGTTGTACCAGAGCAACACAACAAAAATTAAAAGGAAAAGACGTGCGCGTGTTCTACTCAAAACGGTAAAAATAAATGGCATAGGTAACTTTGCATATGTGTACATACAAATACATACATGTGTGTATGGATACGAAATGCAGATATATATACAGAAGCAGGAATGGAAATGATACAAGTGCGCGATTAATCGAAAAAGGAAGAGAAATAATGAGAACTTACTGGTTTGTTTGAGGTCTCTGATAAGATCGAGTTCGTGGGGATAAACTTCTCGAACGTGAACGTCGACTGGAATCGGCGATTTGGGGGTCTCTGGTGACGAAACGACGCTCCCAATTGCTGTTGAAATATCTCTGGAAGAGGTTTTTGCTTTGAATGTTAAAGAAATGATATGTGCGTAAGAGAAGGAAAGAAAGAAACTGTGGAATTAAAGTAGAAGAGACGCGACGTTTAGACAGTGGTCGTTTCAAATTCAACGGCTGAGATTGAGGCGTATATCTCGAGGACAGACAGCTGTTAGCCATAAAGGGACACAGCTTCCCAGGAGACGTCTCAGCCTTGTCCATCGCCATCCTTATCCGAAGGACACGTGCGAATACAGAATTCCGAAGATGGGCTTGGGCTTTAGCCTTCGTCCTGAGGATAATTCCGAACGAAGCCTAGGGACATGTTAGAGGCCCAACTTCTTACTGGGCTGGACCGAAGGCCCAGTCATCGAATGAGGAGTATTGGTTTGGAGAGTCTCCCGATTGACGAAGGCCCATGTCATTCGGCCCAGCTATTTGCAACGGTCCATTCGGTTGTATATCCCTGGGAACGTGGGAACGTGGGACACTCTCTCCACTCGCCCCACTCTCCAGTAACTGCCAGTATAGAGGATAAGAGGTTAAGAGAGGTTTGATTTCATTCATTCAATCACTTACACACAATTTACACAATACAAACACTCTACGTTCAATATTACTCATTCTCAAAAACTAGTTAACTTATTCTCACACCGGAGGTGAATCGGGGGGCAACGCCCTCGCATTCTTCTTCACTTGCAGGTCCGACCGAACGGATACGCTGACGGAAACTGGTTGTAACAGTTTTGTTGCTGCAAGTAATGTACGAGAGTTTCGTGGTTGCTATTTGTCCCCATTATTCGAGTATAAGTTGCAGTTTTAATTTGTTGTTTGTTGTTCGGTTTGTCATGTCTGGTGTTCGTATGCTGAGTTTTCCGAGTCGATATATTCCTCGTCTGAATTGTTTTGCCGAGTCAGTTGCTTCGTTTATAAATTGCGGCGAGCTCTGTCAAGTTTTGTACTGAGTTTTGTTTGGTTTTGGTTTGTCGAATTGCGAGTCTAAGTTGCGAGTCTGAGTTCTGGTATTGAGTCGTTTAGTTCCCTTTACTGAGTTCTGTATTGTTTTTATGCTCTTATTTTATTAAACTGAGTTTAAATTGGTTTTAGTTCGCAGTGTGGTTTGTTGTCGTCATTTTCTGAGTTCATAGTCCATTTACTGTTTGTTCATATTTTTTTCCGAATGCTGTGTAAGTTGAGTATTGCTGTCCGAGTTGCTAAGTATTGTAACTAAAATTCTTAGTTTTAAGTCGATTTTAGAATTTGTAGAGAGATTTAATTTATTATTATTTTTTTTCCTTCACTTTAAAATTAATTTAGAAATAGAAATAGATTATTTTCTTTTAAAAAAAAAATCAATTCAAATTTAAAAAATTAAAAAAAATTCAGTTTTTAGTTTAAAAATGGATTAATTTAATTTAAAAATAGGGTAAATTCTCTTTTAGGAATTAATAGTAAAAATCCAAAAACCCATTTGTTCTAATTCGCTCAAATTAAAATTTAAGGAGTTGCGAAAATATTAGTCCCTGTGGATCGAATCATAAATACTAAAACGAGATCGTGCGCTTGCGATATTAAATTGTTTATTTTCGGCACATCACGGAGCGATAATGGTACTGAGTATGATGGGCCATTTACGTCTTATTTAGACACGTATGGAATTCTTCATCAAACTACATGTGTTAAAACCTCTCAGCAAAATGGGGTTTCTGAAAGGAAAATTGGTCACTTACAACAGGTAGCACGGTCCCTTATGTTAACTATGCATGTACCTAAATATCTTTGGGGAGAGGCAATCATGACTGCTGCATATCTGATCAATCGTCTCCCTTCATGTGTCCTACAATTCAGAACACCATTGTCTTTTATTCCTGAACCTTCCTCTTATCCATTGCCTCTTCAGTTATTTGGGAGTGTTTGCTTTGTTCATAATCATTCTCCCTCACGGGACAAACTTGATTCTCGTGCTCTCCGATGTGTTTTCATTGGTTATACACCAACTCAAAAGGGATATAAATGTTATCATCCTCCCTCACACCGCACTTTTGTCAGTCATGACGTTACTTTTTGGGAGTCAATTTCGTATTTCTCTCCTGGCTCCTCCTCTTTGCTTCAGGGGGAGATTAATCAACAAAGTCTTGATAATAGTGAAACAAGAAAGGAGTCACAATCACAATCTCTTCCATTCATAAATGTGCCTAGTAAGGAACCGAGTCCAAACACATCCCCTAGTGAACCAAATGATCTGGATAGATTTAACAGGCCAGATTTGATTACATATTCCAGACGAAGAAATGATGATATCACCACCACTTTACCACATCCAGAGACTTCTAACCTCGAGGCAGATCCTACAGTTGAGCTTCTTGATCCCACTCTGAATCTTCCTATTGCTGTTAGGAAGGGTAAACGCACTTGTACTAATCATCCTATCTCAAACTTTGTTTCTTATAATGCATTATCTCCTTCTTCACTTGTTTTTGTGTCATCCTTATCTAGTGTTTCTATTCCACATACTTGGCAGGATGCTTTGTGTGAACCTAAATGGAAAGATGCCATGATAGAGGAGATGAATGCATTGAAACATAATTGCACTTGGGAGTTAACTCATCTCCCCGCTGGAAGCAAGGTAGTAGGATGCAGATGGGTGTTCACTGTGAAACAGAAACCTAATGGGCTGATTGATAGGTACAAAGCAAGGCTTGTAGCAAAAGGGTATACTCAAACTTACGGGATTGATTATCAGGAAACTTTTGCTCCAGTAGCAAAGATGGCTTCTATTCGAGTCTTGATATCATGTGCAACAAATCTTGGGTGGGAACTTCAGCAATTAGATGTAAAAAATGCATTCTTACATGGAGACCTGAAAGAAGAGGTTTACATGAATATTCCACCGGGTTTTTCTACAACTGCAACCATTGGGAAAATATGCAAGCTAAAAAAGACTATTTATGGATTGAAACAGTCTCCAAGGGATTGGTTCGGCAAATTTCAGAGAGCGATGATTAAATTTGACTACAAACAAAGCAACTCGGATAACACCATGTTTGTGAAAAGACGAGATGAAAAAATCACAATATTGATTGTTTATGTCGATGATATTGTGATCACTGGCAACGACACATGTGAGATTGCTAATGTTAAACGCAAGCTTGCCTCTGAATTCGAGCTGAAGGACTTAGGAAAACTAAGGTATTTCCTTGGCATTGAGGTCTCTAGAAGTCCGGGAGGTATCTTCCTCTCACAACGGAAGTATACATTAGATCTTCTAAATGAAACAGGGATGTTGGGATGTAGACCTGCAGATTCTCCAATAGAAGCAAATCATAAGCTTTGTGGAAATGCTGGTGAAATTGTCGATAAATCTCAATATCAAAGATTAGTTGGACGACTAATCTACCTTGCACATACAAGGCCAGACATAACATATGCAGTGGGAATTGTTAGCAGGTACATGCATGATCCTCGCCAACCTCATTTGGATGCAGTTTATATGATATTAAGGAATCTTAAAGCTGCTCCTGGAAAAGGAGTAATGTTTACTAAAAACGAACATCTTGAGGTTGAGAGCTATACAGATGCAGATTGGGCTGGATGTCAAGACGATAGACGATCGACTTCAGGATATTGTACATTTGTTGGTGGCAATTTGGTTACTTGGCGAAGCAAGAAACAACCTGTGATTGCCTTATCCAGTGCTGAGGCAGAGTATAGAGCTATGGCTAAAGGAGTACGTGAATTATTGTGGATAAGATTGTTTCTACAAGAATTAGGACTTGCATCCGCAACTCCAATGAAATTGCATTGTGATAACAAAGCCGCTATTGCCATTGCTCATGATCCAGTTCAACATGATCGGACCAAACATATTGAAATTGATCGACACTTCATCAAAGTGAAGATCAATAATGATACCATTGGTATTCACTTTGTAAGATCAAAGGACCAGATAGCTGACATATTTACCAAAGGTCTAAATCGAAAGATGCTTCATCCGCTTATTGGCAAGTTGGGCATGAGCGATATATATGCATCAACTTGAGGGGGAGTGTTAAATTACTCACCTACAATCCCACTTACTAAGCACCTACAAATCCACTAAGATTTTAATTATGATTTTCATTATTATGTCCCCTAGCCTCTTCCTATAAATTAGGAGGGTTCTCTCTATTGTAATTCAATCAATTCAATATACATATTTCTTTTCTATTTGTTGCTCTCCATTCTATCCGCTGTCAAAAAATGATTTTAAAACCATTTACATTATAAACTAGTTTTTAACAAAATTTAGAGATTAACAAGTTATATTTTTGTAACCGAGTATGTTTTGGAGAAAAGGTTCCCAATATCACAATTTTAGAGTAATTAGTCCAAAATGTAACTCAAAACATTGGTCCCAAATATTAACCAACACACATTATCGTATAATGTTTTTCATTTTTTTTATAATGCTACCCGTTTGTCGTTTTGCGGGAGTATTTTTTTTATAACGCTACATTGTTTAGGGTTTTGGGAGAGGAGAGGGGAGGGGATTTGGGGGAGGAGGAGGAGACGCCACTTCAAGTGGCGTTTAGGAGGAGTAATATTAATTATTTTTTTCAGTTAATATTTTTTTTATTAGTATTTCCTTTGGGACTAAATAGTTTCCATTTGGAGTTTAACGAATTTCATTTGTGGTTTAGAAATATTTAAATTTTTAATTAAAATTTTAAAATTTATTTGTATTTCCTCATGGGTTCAATAATTAACCTTTGAGGTTCAACGTTTTCAATTTTGGTAGGGTCGTAAACATTCCTAAATCCTAGATCTTGATCAATGTACGTTTGCTGAGCAGACCAATCAGGCATTTTAAAAAAGGGAATTACAATACCAATTATTTTCTGTAACCATATTGTGCTCTGAATAATATCCGGTGGAATCCTGTGGTACTATTACTAAACCCAAGACACTTTTATAATCCTTAACATCTTGTAAACTTTATTCGTCACTGTTATAGCCAAAATTTGGTCCGGATATTTTTAAGATGGTTTTGGGTCAATAATAGATTTAATTTAGGGATTTTAGGAGTTAATTAGGGTTTGGATGGTTTTACGAAGGTTAGGCCGCGCCCTCTTCTTCTTTTACAAGAGGACGCGCCCTCTCTTGGGTAGGTTATACTTGGGATGATATTTGGATTTTTTTCCTAAGATTTACAAGGATTATTGAAGAATTCACTCCTGTCGTATCTCAGAAGGGGGATGTCCGTCGCAGAAGGCCTCCAGGGGTTTGCCTGGATATAAGGACCCTTCTTAGACACTAAGGACGTGCCCTAAGGTGGAAAGATGGGGACTTTCTGGTGTGTGCTTTGGGAGCTCTGTTCCTGTAGCCAATGGGCGCGTCCTCATTGTGGAACTTCGGAGTAATCCTGCACTTTGCACCCAAAAGCTTTGGATCACCTGTCCTACTATCTGGTGGGTGCTTCTCATTCGGGGGACAGGGATGCGTTCTGCACTTGGGGTAAACCATGGCTATACCTGCGTCATTGAAATCAAGAAATAGCGGTAGCGGATAGGACTAGTCCTCGACTTGAGATCTTGGATGAGCCTTGGGCCTTTGAGGTTAGGCCTCATAGTAGAACATTCCGGAAGCTGATCCGTTATCCAAGCCCATTTGGGTTTCTTGTTCTCCAAGAACTACGTATGGCTTGATCCCCTATAAATACCGGGGTACGTAGGCCGATTGAGGGGTTGGAAGTCGAGAGCTCTGAATAGCCGCCACTAACCCTATCAATCTCAGCCACCAATTACAATCAACAACCACAAGTCACCGTGCACCACCATTTTTTCCGGCAAAGAACCACTGTCTCAGATCTTATTTCCGGCGATGTACCTCAAATTTTGTTGTTACCAAATTCCTCCGTCAACAGTCACTGAGGCCCGAACATGTTAATGAACTTCTTTCCGTGACCCTTTGAAAGACTTCAAGAATACTTCCTGTAATTTGATTCTTTTTTTTATCGTGTCTTCTATTCTTTTGGATACATGTATTTCAATCAATATTATATGTCTTTTTCCTGTGTTGAATTATCGTTAACTCTATTACATATTACGTTATATTGTGCTTTACAATATATCATCGTAATCACATGGATTTTAATTAAAATTAATATACATAATATTTAAGAAGAATTAATATTGAAGGCTCGTTTCTCTTATTTCGCCCAAGGTATACATGTTATAAAACGACCTTGTCCTACAGAGTAATAAACTAGAACTACTAGTTCCTCCTAGGTGCAACGAACTTGAAATCATGGCACCAAAGCACAAGGTTCAGTAAAAAAGTCATAAAATTTCAATTTATATAGCCCATGTAAAATCACGGGGTCCAAGTTCACGAAAGGACAATGAAAAAAGAGTGGAATCCCATCAAAGTAAAGCATGGCCTTGAATAAGGTTGAAATGCTCGTATGATACTCCCTCCGTCTCTTTTTGTAGTTCTTGTTTGAAATGTCGGGATTGTTCATAACATGAGACAAATTACTAATTTACATCTAATCTATAAGACCAAATATAGTCATGAGTGATTTTGTTGAATTCGTATTTATGAGTATTTTAATACAGTGAAATTTTTATATTTAGTACTAATACGAAATTCAAGATATTAACGATCAAAAGTGTGCGTTGGCAAACGTGTCCAGTCAAAACAGGAAAAACATTAAGGGACGGAGGGAGTAGTATTTTTCAGTACCATTAGCCCTGATTATGGCCAAAATGCATGTTGCAGGTGTGTATGTCGCTTCTCACAATTTGTAAATTGCAATCATAAACGACCTCCCTAATCAAAGACATATTCATAGTGTAAACTAACAAACTCATCTAAAATCTCAAGGTGTTAGAGCAATGACCCAATTAGATCTTATATATATTATATTCTAAAACTTCCGTTCGCTTGAAAGCTCATTTTTTGGTTCAAAAATGGATCATGGGCTCCAATCTTTGTGGTAATAATTTGTCTTTCGTGTTCATAATAAATTATGAGAATATAGAGGGTAGCAGGGAGTCGAACCTGAGTCCTCTACTAGCCTGAGCTCTGGTACCATGCTAAGTAACCCGTCCGTCTAAAGGTGGCAGAGGAAGGACCCAACAAGATCTTATACTATTCAACACTCCCCCTCAATTGTACGATACGTTTAGCTATATTTAACCAATAGCAGACACAACCACAACCAGACAAACAGACAAATAAATATTCAAATTAAATAAATGGGGGTGGGAGGACTCGGACATGAGACCACTCCCTAAAACGAGCTCTGATACCATGTTAAGTCACCAACAAATCTAAAACCTCACGGTTTTAGGGAAATGCCCCAACTGAATCTTATATTATATTTTAACACATATAACTTCTAAAATATCTATGTTTTCCAAGGAGGGAGGAAAATGATATGGCAAGAAAATCAAACCCAATTAAAGCGGGCTTAACCTTAAAAACACATTTAATATGTTTAGATATCACTAAGTTTTGAGTCCAAAAGAAGTGATATATATTTAACATATGTACATAATATAAAAGTATCATTCAGACGTGAATGTGTCCATAAAGTTTATATAATAAAATAAAATGCAATTTGCCGGAAATGTTATGTGTCTTCTTGTATATATATGCAAAGATAACAAAAATGGACGTAAATCTCGAAACATTTAACACGTTTATGAAAATAATGCCATGCACGATAGTGAGAAGATCGATTACTTATAAAAGCAGATATTATGATTATGAACCTATTAATTAAATTTCACTAATCAAATTACATCACTCTGCTATAAATTAAGAGATATCCAAGTGGATAAACTACAAAAAACAGCAAAAATAAAATGTGTTAGACAATATTAGATATCGAAACAAAAAACATGAAGTTATCAACAAAATTACTCTCATTCATATTCATATCATTTTTATTTGTGAACACTACAACATGTTTGAAACGCATTACAGTAACTATATTTGATGATCTTCCTACAAGTACCGATCCTGATCTGCTACTTCGTTGTCAGTCGAAGGATGATGATCTCGGGTATCACGTTCTCCATAATAGTGAAACATATGATTGGGGTTTCAAACCTAATATAATTTTTAGAAGCACTCTATTTTTCTGTCATTTCTATTGGGATGGAAAGGACCGCGTATTTGATGTTTACAAGGATAGTACAATGGGTTTTCGTGGAGATTGTATAAATCCATTTGGAGATCCAACGTGTTATTGGAAAGTCAGTCCAGATGGTTTTTATTTCAGCAATGACATGGAAAATTGGGTAAAAAAATATGATTGGTCGTAGTACTTTTAGTATTTTAATTCTTCGGGTATACAAATTTATAATAAAAATATATTGTAATTGAATAATTGTCTTCATGGAAAAACAATTCTTTATTATATATTAATGTGTGTGAAGTGACTTGAATTTACATGTTCTAATACTACCACACATGATTAATTGCACTTGAATAATATCCAAAGCTAATAAGCATTATAATATTAATAGTATATGCAAATACAACACATTCTTAATTATTTTAATTAGTAACATGTTTACCTATTGAGACTTACACACCATTATAAAAATTTCAAAAATAACTCGATCCCTTTGAAAATTTAATTTTAATAAAAGTTTTTTTGCTGATACTGATATATAAACACGTACACAGTCTATGCATAATACAAGTGAATAACAATTACAATTGATATGCATAACACAAGTCAATAACAATTATAATTGGTGTACAAAGATGTCATCAATTAGTAGACACGGGTGGAAAGTAGAGCAACGAATTACTAGAAAATCAAAACTTTAATACATTAGGAAAAAATCATGATTGTTATGATTAATATGAACTATTATCGAGATAATGAAGTTGAAACTATTATTTAGTTACTAGATTTTGAGTAGTAGCATTAGACAGAATTTGCTGACTGTTTCTTTTGAGAGAGACTTTAATCAAACCACACTGATCTACGACTCTATAGAGTCTAATGTAAATTCCAATATTTATTGATTCATGAAAGAAATGTAAAATTATATACTCGGATGATATATTATATATTTCCTACATACGTTTTGATATAACACAAATTTTTCTTCAAGTAAATTTTTATTTATTTATTTGTTACGTATCTTATTAATTCAGATTTGGTGATACCAACGTCTTCCCATCAATCTATCATATGTGTTTCTTCACAATCCTAAACTCCAATGTCTGTAGACTTTAATGTCCCTGTTGGTGCCATTTTTGTACATGTAGGGGTGAGCATGGTTAACCGAAAAGTGATAAATTGAACCGACCAAACCGAAAAATTAGGTTTTTTTGGTTTGATTTTGGTTTTAAATTTTTAAAAACCGAAAAATTTGGTTTCATTGATTTTCCCACCCGATATAACCAATCCGACCATTAGAACCGGATCATATATCAATATATTCTTAATGAGCACTAGTGAACACTCCATATTTTTTATATTATTTGGGGTATTTTGGTCATTTCAGCTAAACTGGTTATTTTAAAATGACCAGTTGGTTGACCTGTTTCTCTTTTTTTCCTTTCTAATTTATAAATTCTTAAACTCAATTTTATTATTTTAAGGTATGGAATCTTCTAACAAATTACACAATCACTGAGATATTTTCATTGAATGCTATCAATTTACTACAATCACAGATCCAGATTTCGCGTTAGCAGCAATTCTTATGTGTGTATTTATCATATCATTCTTTTGCAAGTTCAAATAAAATATTGTGATTGCTTTGATTTTGTATTTTTGAATTTGAATATCAAGATTGTTTTATATTATCCTCTTCAAAATTCAAATCCATGGATTTTCATCCTCCTCTCTTTTGTAACTTCCTAATCATTTATGTTTTGTATCATACATATGTGCACATATATTTATATGCATGTATGTATTTGTTTTGTAATTATATATACTCTGATATTTGATTCATTTTTAATTGGGACACTTTGATTTCAGGAACATCTTTCTGCTTGAAAGTATGGAGCATCACTCAGTTTTCATTTCTATGGTAATCTCTTTTATTCGAATAAATGTCTCCATACTATCCCATTTAAATTTTTAGTCTTTGTAGTTAAGTTTTAGTTTTGTGGCCGCAATGTTATTTAGATTTTGTTTATTTTATTTGAAACTATTGTTTACTATGGATCTGTGGTGAATGTAAGTTATTCATCCTAATTGGTGGTTTTAGAATGCTCCATATATGTTTGATATAATGTCTAAATGAATAACCGATATTAATCATACATAATTCAATATTATATCTTTCTAACTTTTCTATTCAAATTATTGATATTAATCCAAAGGATCATTTCTTAAGTACTAACTTGTGATTTATTTATTTTTTACAGATTTTAAAGATGCAATTGTAGTTTATAAAACATTAAAAATTGAGAGTTTAGCAAATCTAATTCTATCCATCAATAACTCACCCATGATTTTCATGTTGTAAATTATCAAGTGGTGCGCTTTCAAGCAAGAATTTGGGTAGCTGCTGAAGGAGTTTACAACGTGCTATTCAAGATTACTACTGTTTCTTCTGTATGTTCGATTTTTGAAAGTCTTAATATTAATATAATTGGTGATGCACTTGCACATTAGGATATCTATATTCCACAATATGATTTATAGTTTGTTTATCTTCTGGACTATGAGTTGCCCTTACTTGCTAAGCTGATTTCAACGCCTTAGAAATAGAAGTTTCTAAACAAAATATGCATATCTCTTTGTTTTGTTTAATCAAATTTCATTGAAAAATTAATTGCTTCGCTTTTATAAGTGAAAATTTATAATTTATGAAAATCAAATTTTATTACTGTATTTAGACCTCATTTTATTTAAAAATTATATAACAAATTCAACTTTAAAATTTTATTTATTTAATAAATTTTATTAAGATTTTTCAAAATGAGATGTGGGATTAGTGTATCGTTTATGTTTTTCACGTGATAAATAATGTGTGTGTCTCAAATTTATTTTTCTAAAGGTGTTTCTTAAATTTATTTAATTTAATCTAATTTTAAAATAATTTTATTTTATTTAAAATAACAATAGTGATAATTTTTTAGGGTGAAAGCCCCATAACCAAAATTTTTATTACAATGCCCAAATTGACCACCGACGAGATTACTGCCCAAATTGATCACACGACTATGCATTCCACACATGCGAAGGGTAAAACATGCATTTTCACCTGCGTTGTACATTTTTTTAAAAAATTTTGAAACACGCATTCCACACAAGCATTTTATTTTATCTAAAAAAAAAATTCAAACCACGAATATGGTTCATGCGTTGTTCATTTTATTTTTTATTTTTTGAATTTCAACAAGACTTGCTCTCGGATATGGTTCCAAATTTAAACAAAATTCTTTAAATTGTGTGGGTGGGAGGGAACCTCACATTTTGCACATGCGTATTTTTTTATTTTTTATTTTTACAAAATTTCTTTAAGATAAATAAAAATCTACCAGATCTAAAACCCAAAACGGAACTGTTAAACCCCAAATGTTAACTGTTGAACCCCTAAGAGAATACATATAAAATTTAAAAATTTTATTTAAAAAATTAAGTATTTTTAAATCCCAAATGAAACCCGTTAAACCCCAAATAGAAACTATTTAACCCCAAAGAAAATATCGATAAAAATTTGAAATGTTAAAATAAAAAATAATATATAAATGAACTCTCTTGTATGGACCCAAATTAAAAAAAAAATCGTACACATGCGCATACAGACAATGCGAATTTAAAGCAGGGTATTGATTTAATGGGATAGATGGGAGGTTATTTCTCTACTGAAATAAAATAACGTATACGCATTTAACGAATGCGAGAGTGAAAGGTTATTTTGGGTAGCTCGATCGACATTCGTTATTTTGGGCAGCTAAGAATTGGTTATTTGGGTCATTTTCTCAATTTTTGAAGTATGAAAATACGAGTGAGTCAACGTCGAGTAACACTACAATATGTACTTAAATAAAGTCATATTAAGTTTGAAATTATCAAATCGTGAAAATCATATTTTATCATATTTTTTTGTGGTCACATTTTATTCAAAATATAATTATCAAACATACACAATTTTTTATATTTAATAATATTTTTCGGGATTATTAAGAGCAATGTTGGATTGTCCCACAATTCAACATTATATACTTGGGGGAATATAACTGGATTATTTCTTTTTAAAAGATATTTCAATAATTTAATTACATCATTTTTTTAGTTCAATTACGTACATCATAATTAGATTCTCCGCTAGTGAGTTATAAAACATTTTTCTTATAGTGAAATGCGAGACGGCGTCATGAGACGACGTGGAGTAATATATTCTAGTCAAATTATAAAATCGAGAAAATCATATTACCGTACGACTTCATGAAACACCTTTCATTTAAAATTTAATTTTATAAATCAAATATATATAAAGTTTTAAATTGGATATCATCGGTGATAATTTTAAATAATGATGATTGAAAAGTTATAATTCTGATGTTTTTAATTACATCATAATTAAAGTTTTGAAGTAGTGATGATCTCATAGTTGTTTTTAAGATCTCATTTTATTTAAAATAAATTTAATTAATTTAATTACACAATTTTATATATTTAATATTTTTTACTTGAAAAATTATGTATGATTCTTTGAGTTTTTTTTTAAAGACATTGTTCAAAAGTTATATAATTTAATTTAATTTTTTTATATTAAAATTTCTATTTTTAAAATAATAGTGTCTTAAATATAAATATCTGAGATGGCGACGTCGAGTAACATTCTACTATATACAATTATATATAATTCTCTATCAACGTAAATGGATCTTGAACCACTTAGAACGTCATCATGTCTATCTTTACTGCTTTCAATCACTGATAACTTTAAGAAACATAAGGGTTTATAACAAAAGAAATCAATAAAATAGACAGGGGTTAGCAGGTATGAATATGGTATGAATATAGGCTGAGTTTTGTTTGTTAGGAAAGAATTTAACAGAGAGATCCATATGATCATTGAACTATTATCAGGTTGCATTTGTCAATTAGGTCAACCGCCCTAGTACAAAAGGTGGTCAGCCTTCAGTACTTTCATGACAAACAAAATCAGTGGCGTCCCACCAGACTTCTATCACATAGATAGGATGTCCATGAATCCCCTATATACATAGGGTTGTTCATCCTAGTTTGAAAAAGAAGACCAAGTGTTCAGGAAAAATTGAAAACTTCAAGAGTTTTAAAAGTCTATGTATCTAATATTGGATCAATTAACCCCTGGACAATAGAGGTATCTCTGAAAGAATAGGAATGTGTTATTTAAGCGAATCAAACACGTACACAAAGCTCATCATTAATTGAAATATAATTGATTATCAAATGAGATATTGTACCAACAAAACAAAGAGAACATGAACAAAGGTTAAATCTCTTTAGATGATCAATTAAATAAGATCAACGACTAGTAGGGAATAACTACGCCCTTTCCTCCAACACATGCCAGCAATCGCGTTTCACCTCTTATCTACAGTCTTTTTGTACTCTCTATAACGTTCGTAATGTAACCAAAATCGTAGCAGAAATTCTAGAAGGTACACGTGGGTCTCTAGGTGGCATCTTCCAAACTTGCAGTTCTGGTTGTTCAATTAGTTCATGCAACTCCAATTTAGCTGCCTCGTCCATAACGGGTTCTTCGGGTGAATCGAACTCCTACTCGCGCGATGTCAAAATACCAAATAACGTCGCAACACTCGTCCTAATGACCTTAAGGCGAATCTCATCTTAAATCATTCCATCTAACGTCTAACTTAAACACATAAACCTAATCTACCTAACTTGTTTCAGTGACCATAACCTGTCGCTCTGATACAAACCTGTGACGTCCCCAAAATCCCGGGGTCAGAATTTGGTGCCACAAAACCTTTACAATTAAATATAACTTTAAATAAAACTTATTTACACAGACGACCCCTCGCCGCGAGGATCGATCTCAGGTTATGGTATGAAACAAGAATCTAATTTTCAACAATTATTACAACCACTATATCTGATCTAAACACAAACCACTATACCGTCTAATCTGTAGCGCAATCCAAAATAGTATATGTCTGTGCAAGCTCTAAAATCTATCCTTTATAGAATGACTCGTCCCCCTCATTCGAATTATAAGACATAAGCAGCCATCCTTAATCCTAACTGAAAGGATAGGTGAAAATAATGCAAGAGTGAGCCCACAATGCTCAATAAATGTATTATATAGTGAACAACAATTTCTCAATATTTCATCGATGAACAATATCAATGATCAATTTATCTCAAGGGAGTAATTCAATTTCCATCATAGAATAAAAACCTTTCATTTTCTGTAAACCATAAACTTCCATCAAAACTTTCCTTTCCTTAAAACCATTCTATCATTAAAATGTACTTTTCAATCATAAAACTTTTTAAAAGCATTTATGTTGATTGGAGTTTTCCCTCGACTACGGACAATATGGTGATCAACCACGTAAAGTCCCCATATCGGATACTAGGTCCCTCTGGACTTTAAAATTGGGTTCCCAATTAGGCAACATATTGGCCTTTAATACAAATGCTGGACTAGGACCACCCTAGCCTCTTACGCTAAAAAAATGTTGGATCGGTGTCACCAGGCCTCTTACGCGTCTCCAATCTGAAGGAATCCGTAGAAAATATTTAGACGGAATCCCTCACAATTAATCTTTAAAACATTTCACTTTTTAGTCCTTAAACTCACTGATAACTGATCAGCCCAGTATAAGGAATTTTAAAATATTTTTAAATGATTAAGCCATTTTAATGCTCAATAATAAAAGATTGAGAGTCAGGGAAGCATTTGATAGAAAGAATCATAAATAGCAAAGCAATAAGATTGAACTAAATATGGTATAGTTCAACAAGACTGCATCGTAAATCAACAAAGCATCATTAATCAATTAAAGAACAAGGAAAGTGTTAAGACTCTAAAAATTGAACAATCATTTATAGAATATTCATGGAATAGAGGAATCTGAAGTTCAAAGAAAGAATTAGATTATTCCATTGATTAAAAACCACTTTTCATATGTTACCAAAATGATAAAATCTCTTTATATAGTTTGAACTAATATAGGTGATTTAAATAGTTTAAAACGACATTTACAATATAGTTTTAGAGTAAATAGTTGCACAATAATTTTGAAGAAAACATTCGTTGAAGAGTGTTTATTGAGGAAAAATTGTTAGTTATATTAAAAAATCATGCTAAAATATTTTTATAAATTTTTAAATCTTGGATTTCCTCTGTTTGAAAATATTCCTTAAATATTTTTGAAGAATATAAAATAATACACTATTAAGGAATTTGATAAAATACCAAATGTTAGAATATTAATAGGGAAAAAGAATATTTGTATAATAATTTTAAAAGAGTCAAAAGTTAAACGATAGATGAAGAGAATTAAACATTTGTAAAATAATTTGAGAGTAGACATTCGTGTTGAAGAAGAATGCCACTTGAATAAAAATGAAGGGTGTAGACATTAGCAAAAAGATTTGAAAGAACATTGTAGAATAACAGAAACATGTTCACATCACTCAAATAAAAATGAAGAGTATAGATGCTTGCAAGAAGGGATTTGAAAGAACATATAAATAACACAGAAGAATTCACATCACTTGAACGATAAGTGAGGAATAGACTTGCGGCAATATTCGAAGTCTCAGATTCCAACACATCGATTCGTTACTCACTTTACATCCGTCTTTACTTCTTTATACGTTGGTCTCTACTCGGCTATACATTCATCTTTCCTCTATCATTTGTCAATCACTCTGCTATTTTACTCGTCAACTCCGATGAATATCTTCTTTCTCAAAATTCCATTCTTACGTACACAGACACCTAGCCGGGCTTCCTACTCGTACCTCCAAATTTCCGACCCTATTTGGCCACACACACACACACACACACATAGCACATACACATGCACTCACAAATCAGTACACACACACACACACGCATCTGTAGTTAGTAGAGAGGAGAGAAAGAGAGATGAAGCGAGAGAGAGAATGAGCGAGAGAGATTAAGCGCGAGACAGAGAGTGTTCGGGAGAGAGGGAGAGCTCTCTAGAGAATTCCAGAGAAAACAAGGCTGAGTACTAGAGAAGAAAAGGGAAAGGGGGGTAAGTTTTGTGGGATTAAAAGACAGGGGTAAAAAGGTCTTTTCACCATTTGAAAAACAATTTAAATATCAATTAAAGAACTTCTTAAAATCGAATTTAAATGGAAAATTAGTGAAAATTAAACTTGAAAATTTTAAAATGTAGAGTACAAAATTATGAATGCCCAGTTGCCCACATATTTTTAAAATAGTTTTAGGATCAAAAATAAATTAATTATGGATTTTACAAGTTTTGATCCTTTAAATGTAACATAACTCTAAAAATTATTTTTAAAATACTTGAACACCCAAAATAATTCTCTCAATAATTTTAAAAACTAATTAAATATGTAAAGACAATATTACAAAAGATTTCATGATTTTTAATAATCCCGATGTTTTTATAAAATTCTCAGAAGATCAATAATGCATGATTTAAAAAGATTTTAATCATAAAAAATACAAATGAAAATACATGAACTTACACGGCACACATAAATCATCAAATAAATACATAAATATGGTCTCACTCATATTTCACCTTCTTAACAATATTCACATAATAGAATTCACAATTAATATTAAATAAACATTTATAAATACGAAATTTTCTAGGGCGTATAGTGGGGTACCGTTTGATATTTTTTAGCTGATAGAAAATATGATTAAATATTTTTTTCCCAGTACTTAGTTTTTAATAGTTTGCTTTTTCATAATTTAAATTTTTTCTCGATGAATATAATAATAAGTTTGCATATAAAAAATACAAGACGACGTGGTGAGAAAACGTTAATATAATAATAAAACATAATGTTATTTTATAAGAAGAGTTCAAGACTCGATTCGATTATGTAAGTACAGCCGTCATTTATTTCTTCAACTTTGATAAAAATAAAAAATTTAATAAAAATTTAATAAAGTACAATAATAATTAAAGCAAGTGTAGCACGAGCATAATTCCCTAGTAAATATTAAATATATGTGTATATTTATAGTTAAAATTTTGATGATTTAATCTAGAAAAGTATTTTATATCAAACGATGTCGTAGACAATTTTGAGTTTATGTCACTTTTTATTACCTTGCTATTAGTATTTTACTATAAATACTTTCATCAACATCCTGATGGCAATTGCTAAATATACTTATAGGTAAATTCGTAATGAATCTTAAATTTATTTAGTGCTAGATGCTGGATCATTAGTTCTATGCACAAAAATTAATTTTTTGCCAAGCGATTCAACAATTCTGTTCAGGACAAGCTGATCACTACTATTATCATCCGCAATATTTTTTGTACTTTTTTTTCTTCAACACATCTATTGCCTACTGGCTATAAACTAAAAATAAATCTTGTATTTAATTTTGAATAAAAAAATGGCAATATTAAGTATAAATATATACTAGCGTAATCGCCCATGCAAGGCACGAACCTCTATATGAATGCTTTTAATTTTGTTTTAAGGAAGATGCTGGTGGTTGATTTATTAATGTTGATTTTATGTGCTCATAATTGTAATGAACCTCGTTATCGAGTAGTTGGAACCACGAATACATCAATATCGAGTTTTCTTTGTTGTTTATAGTGAGTAAAAAAGAAAAAAAATACACATAATTTTGATGGTTGTTCATTGCGAGTAAAAACGACCGAGAACTTATTGATTCATGTTTATTGTGAAACCCAAGTACAACGTTTCCCAACCCTAAAATTCTGACAACTATCATGAACGTTACACCACGATTGCAGCATCATGTTTGCATGGTAAACCTTATTTTTAATTTGAGAACAACCTCTAAACGTTGCACATGTCAGTTAGAATATTAAAATATGCATGAACCTGCCCAATAAGTGTTTTAATTAATTCATATGTATTACGGTCAATATAAGATGATAGGGTTCATAAGGAAATATCATCAACCACGACTTTAGTAGAAATTGTAGGAGTGAACACTGTAAGGAAATTGAGATATGAGACTATACATTTGATGTATATATTGGAATGATATGTACATCGTAGACCATATCGAGTGTCTATTTTGGCCCAAATCAACGTCAACGGGTATATTGGATCAATGGATGATATTAAATAAGTATACTGAACATTATTTCATACAAGTAAAAATTTAATTTCAACTTTTTTTTAATGTATCATCATCATTTAAACTTGATTATAGTAATGTAAATGTATTTTAACTTGATTATGTATGTATTTTATCTAGTTATACAAGTGATAATACAGTTCAAAATTCAAATCTCACATCGGTCAATTCGATTATAAATATTATTGACCTAGTGTAACAGCCCGACTTTTCGGACTATTATTTCTAATTACAAAACTAAATAAAATATATTATTTATTCAAATAAACCAAAATTAACGAAAATCAAAGCAGCGGTCAAACTTGATCAAAAGGATTAAATTAGAGACGTAGCTCCACAAGTTCAATATTCAATAACAAGAATTAATCTAATAATGCAATAACTCCAATTCAACTATTGCAATAAATCACGTAGCACAAAATCCATAAGTTCACATCCACATTGATCTCAATAAGCTTCCACAATATACGAACCTGAAATATCAGAAAAGAGTGAGCTACACAGCTCAGCAAGTACAAATCGACTAACAAATACTTCCAAAATCAATGGGCGTTTTAATGTAAACCATTTTTCAGAATCAAATATATGTTTGCAAAACATTTACAAAAACAATTCCAACCCAAAGTTTTATATTTTCAAAATACAGAATTTTAAACAAAAGCAGAAACAGAAATAATACGAAATGAAAATCGAAAATACCACAGTCTTGCTCTACGGCCACACTTTGCCAGTGACCGGCATCTTATTCTTATTCTTATTCTTTCGTCACACTTTGCCAGTGACCGGCATCTAAAGTTCAATAATTACGCGCCCTTAATAGGTATCTAAAGTTGCACACTTGTGCGCCTACTAAGGGTATCTAAGGCTAGTTCCGGAACTATAGCGTAAATTACGAACGGGTTCGAAACGTAGAGACTGAGGATTCTAAAATCAAATACTTATATCTTATAAAGTTTGAAACAGAATTCTTATATCTTATAAAATTCAAAACAATATCTTATATCTTATACGAAAATCAAAAATTGCAGAATCAAAATATATTTTTCGAAAATTAAAAGTAAGTCAAAAAGTACTTACCTCGATGTCGATACTTAACACTGAAAATAATTGCACGAACAATCCTATAAATTTAATTAACAGAACAAAATACAATTAACCACTTATCTTTTAACAAATAAACACCCACTTGAATATTACCACTAACAGAGACATATATTACCACTAACAGAAACATATATTAGCTAATCGGCCCTTAAAGCCCAATAACATAAACACGTGCACATGTTTAAATAATATGCAAAACCATAAAAACTTACCCCAAACTTAACATGTTTGTTCTTAAATAGACTTTGCCCATTTATATTAAACAAGTATAAGTTGACCACTTAATCATTTAAAATTAAACAAAGTAGAAAACATGTTGATTTTATACTAACCCAGTAACATGCATTCACGAAACAAGCATTCACATGTAAATAAAATACTAAACCCTAAACTGAACTAAAATTTTATCTCCCTTTTATCAAGCATGCTAGGTAGAATTAATGTTGTGGAATAAAAACTAGGTTGTTAGATTGCGGCTAGGGTTTGATGTACTTAATGCTAGGGTGTGTGAGCTTCGTGCTTTAATGGCTGCTTCTGCGTTCGAGACTTAAACGGTCCTCACACAATGCCTACGTATCTCTGTATTAAGAGAATCAAGCCAATAAAACGTAGTTCTAGGTTGAAGGGTCTGACCCTTTATATAGGCTGAGAAGCCTCAGAATTAGGGTAGGGTTAATTGACTTGGTGGACAAGTCAATCTCGAGGAAAGTTCTAGACCCCTTCCTTGTAGGAGTCTGTCTCCTTGTATGAGTGTATGCCTTGGAGGCTACTCTTTGTAGAGATAATGTTCTTATCTGACACTTATTGCTGAGTTGTTTATTATCCCTAATATTAATTACGAAATTAATATTGTAAATAGGGTTTGGGCCCACCTGATGGCCCAACGTTTGGACCATTCCGGGTCTAATTAATGTCACATTAAATGTGTCTTTAGGGCTTACTTTTAGCCCATATCATTTGCCCCCCAACTTCTAGGAAAACTGATCAGGTTTTCCTTGAAGTTACAACGGCCTTATTCGAGACTTGGGTTAGGGTTCATTGCTCGTACGCGAGTATTTTCAACAATATCATCTTAATGTAAAGCGTGGAGCGACCGACGCATTTACGACGATGTTAAATGGCACTAGACAGCGCTAATCAGCCTTAAACAACGTTTAAACAATGTTAAACAATGTTAAATGGCATAAAACGGCACTAAACGGCGCTTAACGGTGCTTAAATGTAAAATTTTTCCATGTTTCTGGATTTTTTTTTTTTAAGCTTTCCTCTTTTTTTCTTTCTTTCTTTTTTTTTTTTTTTTTTTTATATAGCTCAATTTCGAGCTCAATTTTCGAGCTCAAAACTGCCCCAGGTCGTAGCCATTTTACCTGTTTGCTAAGTCATTTTCGACCTGAACATTTCGAGCTCAAATAGTAAATTTTCGAGCTCAAAAACGAGCTCAAATAGGGGCCAAGTCGTAGCTTTTTTCCAGGAAAATCAGTGTTTTTTCGACCTGAAATGAACGAGCACAAATAGTGTAAAAACGACCTCGATATCGTTCAACCTCGACCTCAGTATAGCTTAAGAACGACCTCAAAATGAATCCCAGGTCATGGGGATTTTTTACATTTCCTAGTTCAAATTCGACTTGAGATTTTGCGATCTCAAGCCATATTACAACGATCTCAATTGGAGTGGTAGGTCGTGGCTTCATTTTGCTTTTTATAAGTCAAAAACGACCTCAAGTGTGCGACCTCATATCTGTTTTGTTCCGACCTCAATTTTCAAGGTTGGTTACGACCTCAGAATTAAATTTTCCAGGTCTTCTAGCCGAGCTCGTAATTATTCAAGAAAATGAGATCGAATCTCACGACCTCGTACCTTGTTTTGGCAACTCCAAATCTCATTATAGATTTTAACGGGCCCTGTCTTTTTAATTTTCATGGGCTTGACCTAGGTTTTCAAATCGTTTGGGCCTACAAAACTTTTTAAATTTTGGTTGGGCCTTTACTATGGGTCAACATGACCTTAAATCAAAACCTTAATTAGGTTTATCAATATTGGTTGGGCCGTGACAGGCCTTAATTCTTTTTAATTACTTTAGCTGGACTTGGGCCTTAACAAGCTTGGTGTTGTTGGGCCTTTTTAGAGTCCAACTTCGTGTTGACAGCCCACAAAGTTTTCCAATAGGCTACAGCCGGTTGACCTTCTCCCAACCGGTAGAAATGCCCTAGATTCTTGCCTATATAAAGGCCAAAGCTTTCACTTTCACTACAAAAGTTTCCATATTCTCTCTCAAATATTCAAAGTTCTATCAAGAAACTCATTTGAAGATATAGAGTTTTTTGAAGATCATTCAAAGTTTGTGGATTTTTTCCTTTGAATCTGCCAATTTTTGGGGATTCTTTGAAGATTTGAAGACGTTTTTCCAGATTTCGGTTGAAGATTTGAAGATTTCATTTGAAGATTCAAAGTTACTCCCAGATTTCTCGAGTTTTCTCTTTGAAGGTATGGATTTCTTCCTCCTTTTCTCCAGATTTCTGGGAATTTTTCCTTGAATTTTTAAAGATATTTTCTAACCCTGCCTTGAAGATTTGAATGTTCTAATTCTTTTCATCATCTTTTTGCAGATTTCCTTTGAAGATCAAAACCTTTCTTTGAAGATTTACTGAAATGGCTGAAGATCGCGCAACACTTCGTTTCCAGAAATTGCAAGGAGCCTCAAAAAGAGGTATCATCATTCGTTCTCCCCTCATGAGTTTACAGGATATGATTTTAAATCGTAAAGAGGATTTTCCATCCTTATCACACCTTGATTCCTTTAATCATAGTAACATTTTCCATGACATAGAAAAAATCACTGACTATAACAGGATGTATAAAATAGAATCACCCTATAGACTTATCCCAGCTGAGCCTGGGGATCGATCTTGCCATTGGCGCCCCAATGCACTTTGTATTTATAGGGGTGCCATTGTTGCAGGGGTTCGATTCCCTTTCCATGAGTTTATTCCTAGGCTCTTAGCAGATGTAGGAATTAACCCTTGCCAACTTCCTCCCAACTCTTGGAGGGTGATCAATTGTTTTATGGTCCTCTGCCTTAAAAACAAATTCCCTCTTTCTGTAGCTCTTTTTAGGAAGATTTTTCAATTTAAAAATTCTGCTGAATCTACCCCGGGTTGGGTTTACATTAGTCACCGTACTTCCACTCCTCCAATCTTTCACCCCCAATCTATTCCTGACTCCAACCCAAAGTGGAAGAAGGAGTTCATGTATCAATAAGTAATGTTCATATCTTATGCGAAAATGTAGGATAGTCTTATTAGTATGAAGAAATGGGCACAGCCCTTACATAGATACTCTATTTCCAATATCTCAAGTTTAAAAACTTGGGATGGTTTCATCGACCTTATTTCTACTTCTATTACATAGGCAAAAAGCTAGGTCCTTTTCAGGAGAGCTTAAACATAGTAAACCTTGAGGTTCAATGCATGCCAAGTCCGGGGCACCTCAACCCCGTCCAAGGTTTCCAGTTTGTAAGATCCTCGTCCTAGCGTCTTCTTGACTCGATACGGCCCTTCCCAGTTCGGGGCTAGCTTTCCCTTCTGACCAACTCCAGAAGCCTCGATCTTCCTAAGAACCAGGTCACCTTGCTGAAAGAACCTCTCCTTAACCCTGTGGTTGTAGTAGAAGGATGCTTTCTTTTGATGCTCCGCATTTCTGGCATTTGCCTCGTCCCTGACTTCATCAATCAAATCTAGGGCGAGCCTCATGCCTTCTTCATTAGTCTCTGGTTCAAATGCCTCAATTCGAGGTGATGCATGCATGATTTCTAGTGGTACAACTGCCTCGGCTCCATAAGCCAGTAGGAAAGGGGTTTCCCCAGTCGTTACTTTGCAAGTAGTACGATATGCCCAAAGTATAGGCAGTAATTCATCCACCCAGGTATTTCTTGATCGTTCGACCCTCTTCTTAAGTCCATCAAGAATAATCCGATTGGCTACCTCAGCCTGTCCATTAGCTTGCGGGTGAGCTACTGAAGTAAAACGAAGCTCGATAGCACAGTACTTCCTGAACTCTTCATTGTTGAATTGTGTCCCATTATCTGTCACAAGGATTCGGGGGATTCCATACCTGCAGATTATGTTCTCCCAAAAGAACTGGGAAACTTGCTTGGTGGTTATCTTTGCTAAAGGCTTAGCCTCAATCCACTTAGTGAAGTAATCAATGGCGACAATCAGAAACTTCCTTTGTGCTGAAGCCATGGGGAAAGGACCAAGAATGTCCATCCCCCACATTGCAAACGGAATGGGAGAGCTGATTGAGGTTAACCTCTCAGGCGGCTGCCTTACAACCGGGGCGTGTTTTTGACATCTGTCACACTTCTTGACATAATCCTGGGCATCTGCTAACATCTCCGGCCAATAGAATCCCAGGCGGGTAATCTTGTGAGCTAGGGCTCTGCCCCCCAAGTGCTGCCCACAGATCCCTTCATGAACTTCCTCCAATGCTTCTCTTGCCTCTTGGGGCCTTAGGCACTTCAAGTACGGGATGACAAACGATCTCTTGTATAAGATGCCTTCAATCAAAGCATATCTCAATGCTCTCACTGACAATTTTCGTGCCTCCAAGGCATTGTTAGGGAGCCATCCGGTTTCTAGATGGGCTTTAATAGGATCTATCCAACATCTTCCAACATCGATAGGTGCTACCAACTTAGAGTTGATGGTCGGAGCCTTCAGGACCTGGAAGTAAACACTACCTGCATAATTCTCTATCTCAGAAGAAGCGAATTTAGAGAGGGCATCGGCCTTAACGTTCTCTTCCCTAGGAATGTGCTCCAGATAGCACTCCTCAAACTGAGTCATAACAGCTTTCACGACTCTGAGGTATTTTGCCATAGTTTCATCCTTGGCCTCAAACTCACCATTCACTTGCGAGACTACCAGTCTTGAATCTCCACACACTTTGAGGTTCTTGACCCTCATGACTCTGGCCAATCCCAATCCAGCTATTAATGCTTCATACTCAGCTTCATTGTTGGTTGTTGGAAAGTCCAACTTCAAAGCGTATTCAACTGTGAACCCATCGGGGCTTTGCAAAACCAAACCTGCACCACTAGATTTTGTTTTTGATGCTCCATCAAAATAGAGCACCCAATACTCTTTCTGGTCAGCTATAAGTTTTTCATCTTTATCTTCGTTCTCAGGGGTGGTTATCATCTCCTGCCCCCCGACTTCTTGGTTGTCAATAGTGCATTCAACCACGAAGTCAGCCAATGCCTGAGCCTTGATGGCTGTCCGAGGCTTATATGCAATGTCAAATTCTCCGAGTTCGATTGCCCACTTAATTAGCCTTCCACTGACCTTCGGGCTATGCAGGATACTTCTCAACTGCTGGTCCGTCAGGACTTCAATCTTGTGTGACTGAAAGTAAGGTCGTAGTTTCCTTGAAGCTGTTACCAATGCTAAAGCAAACCTCTCAATGGTAGAATAGTTCAACTCAGCTCCGTGCAACACCTTACTCACGTAGTAGATGGGTTTCTGAACCTTATTCTCTTCCCATATGAGGACGACACTCAATGCTTGCTCAGATACCGCCCGGTATAGATAAAGAGTCTCTCCGATGTTAGGCTTGGCCAACAGCGGGGCTTCGGCCATGTATTTCTTCAATTGTTCAAAGGCCTCTTGGCTTTCAGGTGTCCATTCAAAATTCTTTACCTTCTTTAATGTTTGAAAGAAAGGTAAACACTCCACCCGACTTGGAGATAAACCTTCCTAAGGCTGCCACTCGACCTGTCAACTTCTGCACATCTCTTACAGAACGTGGTGGCTCCATGTCTAAAATCGCCTTGATCTTGTCAGGATTGGCCTCAATGCCTCTCTTTGAAACCATCAGCCATAAAAACTTTCCAGATCCAACGCCAAAGGCACACTTGGCGGGATTCAACATCATTTTATGGTGCCTCAGCACTTCAAATGCCTCTTCGAGGTGCTTAATGTGATCAGCCTTGAGTATGCTCTTAACTAACATATCATCAACATACACCTCCATGGTTTTTCCAATCAGATGGGCAAATATCTTGTTCACCAAGCGTTGGTAAGTAGCTCCTGCATTCTTTAGACCAAATGCCATAACAAGATAACAGAAGACACCAAAGTCAGTTACGAAAGATACCTTAGGGATGTCATCTTTGTGCATCTTAATCTGATTATAGCCGCTGAATCCATCCATGAAGCTTAACATCTCATGTCCAGCTGTGGCATCTATCAACATATCAATCCTTGGAAGGGGAAAACAATCTTTTGGACATGCATCATTCAGGTCAGTGAAGTCTATACACATCCTCCACTTCCCATTCGCTTTTTTGACCATCACAGGGTTTGCTAACCATTTGGGAAACTGAATCTCTTCAATAAAACCAGCTTCCAAGAGCTTATCCACTTCTTGCTTAATGGCCTCTTGCCTCTCTGGTGCGAAGTTTCTCTTCTTCTGCTTTATTGTCTTCCTCTTGGGATCAACATTTAACTTATGAGTTATAAGTTGGGGGTCGATCCCTGGCATATCAGCTGCTGTCCAAGCGAACACGTCGCTATTCTTTTGTAAGAATTCTATCAATTTGCCCCTCAAGGGTTCTTTCAGAGATGCTCCAACATAAGTAACTTTTTCCGGATCGCTCGGCTCTAGGGGTATGGGAATCAAATCCTCTGCTGGCTTTCCTCTATGTTCTTCATCATCGCGGACATCCATGTCTTCAATTGGAAGGACCTGCCCCCCGACTCCATCGGCCCTCAGTGCGGCTACATAGCAACTTCTTGCCATCTTCTGGTCACCCTTCTGTTTTCCGACACCATTCCGTGTCGGAAACTTAATCTTCATATGATATGAAGAGGCCACAGCCTTGAACGCATGAAGTCCAGTCCTTCCAAGGATTGCGTTGTATGTTGAGGCTGCCTTAATCACCAAGAAGTTCAGCATCTGAGTCGCCTCCTTAGGCTCCTGCCCAATAGTCACGGGTAACTGAATAGTCCCTTCAATGTTGGACTCCACTCCGTTAAATCCGTATATGGGCATGTTTGTAGGGGTCAACTGAGAGTCGTTGTATCCCATCTTCACAAACGCATCATGAAACAAAATATCCACAGAAGCTCCATTGTCTATCAAGACTCGTTTTACTTCTGAATTTCCAATCACAAGAGTTATGACCAGCGGGTCATCATGGGGGAACTTCACCCCTTCCAAGTCTGAATCATCGAAACCAATTACCATCTCAGTTTTAGCACGCTTTGGGGCATCTCCCACAATGTGCATTACTTCTCTTGCGTATGCCTTTCGAGAGTTTCGAGTTGTACCAGCCGCTGTCGGGCCTCCCCAGATCATGTTGATAACCGGCCCTCGGGGCTGCGTGTTACGGTCACGATCATTATCCCTTCTGTCATTGTTTCTCCTGTTGTAATCCCCTCTTTGGGTTCCATGATCTCCACCCTTTGTGAAATTATTCAGCTTTCCTTTACGGATCAAGAATTCAATCTCGTCCTTCAACTGTCTGCAATCATCCGTGTCATGTCCCACGTCTCGGTGGAACCTACAGTATTGATCCTTGTTTCTCTTTGCGGGGTCACCCCTGAGTGGCTTCGGCCATCGGAAGTCTTTATCCTTCTCGATCTCTAACAAGATTTGGCTCCTAGGAGCATTCAACCTTGCATAGTCAGAAAATCTTGGTCCCATACTCTTCTTTGATGTTAACTCAGAATCTTTGCTAGTACGGGGATATTTGTCCCTAGCATCATACTCTTGGTCTTGCTTTCGCTTCTTCGTTTCATTATTACCCTTGCCATTGTTTATCACGACATCCTTCATGGTGCTGTCCTCGGCCTTGATATACTTATCAGCCCTTAACTGGAGCTCAGCCATATTCTCGGGTGGGTGCTTTGCCAATGACCTTTTAAAGTAAAGATCAGTGGTGCCGTGCTCCAGGGCTACCATGGCCACCTTGTTTTCTAAATCAATAATATTTAATGTCTCCTTGGTGAACCTCTTAAGATAATCTCTCAGATTCTCATTCTTCCCTTGTACCACATACATGAGAGATGCAGAACTTTTTTTATGAACTCTCCCGCTGATAAATTGACTAACAAAAGCGGCACTTAACTCCTTAAAGGAGCCAATTGAGTTTGCAGGAAGTCGGCTATACCATCTTTGAGCCATGCCCGACAAGGTTTGAGGGAACGCCCTACACTTCAAGGCGTCACTTGCAGGTTGTAGTAATAGTGCGTTCGAGAACGTCCTAACATGATTTGCGGGATCACCCGTTCCATCGTAAGCCTTAATTGTCGGCATCTTGAACTTCCTTGATATGTGGGCATTCATCACCTCCTCGGTGAATGGGGGCGTGGGATCATCCGGATCCCCAAGTGGCATCAGATCCTTGGGGTTGCTTTTAGGGGTTTCCACCCTTGTAGTTCTTCCAGTTGGGACGGTAGCCCTTCTTTGCCTTCTTGGAGGCCTCTCCAGATCTATGAAGGGAATTGATCCTGACGTGGGAGGTGGCAAAGTCTGATTTGATCTGGCTTGCTCCCTGGCCATATCTTCCTTTAATCTTAAGATCTCGGCTTCATAAGCCTTAATCCTCTCAGTAGCTGTTGAAAGGAGTCCATCATGAGTAGTTCGAGTTCTCCCCATAGGTTCTTTACTTGCACGTCGCCTCCTTGGAGCTTCATCACGCTCGTAATCATCGTCAGAAGATGATTCATCCGTATAAGGACCAGAAAAATCGCGATAATCTCGATCTCGAATATACAGGGCATGACCACTTGGTCCAGCTCCGTAGTTAGGCATCCCGTACATTGGACTGGTGCTTATGGGGAGATCCGTAGTGTGGATCTGAACCCCTCGTGTAGGGTTGTTGGGGTCTACAATCAAGGAAGAAATCCCCACCTGGCGGGGGTTAGTCCCTGGAATTGTGTGGACGATTAGAGGTAGCGTACTCTCAACATGGGTAGTCGTCCCTAGGAACGATAGTCCCGGATGTCAGAGGTACTTGCTCAGATGTCGGAAGTACTTGTTCAGTAAGGGGCGGAGCAGAGCTAAGAGGTAGAGCCTCGGTAGCGATTGGCTCTGTAGTGCTTGGTACAGTTCTTCGTGTTTGAACCATGGTTGATGTCTTCTTCCCACAGACGGCGCCAAATGTTGTGGAATAAAAACTAGGTTGTTAGATTGCGGCTAGGGTTTGATGTACTTAATGCTAGGGTGTGTGAGCTTCATGCTTTAATGGCTGCTTCTGCGTTCGAGACTTAAACGGTCCTCACAGAATGCCTACGTATCTCTGTATTAAGAGAATCAAGCCAATAAAACGTAGTTCTAGGTTGAAGGGTCTGCCCCTTTATATAGGCTGAGAAGCCTCAGAATTAGGGTAGGGTTAATTGACTTGGTGGACAAGTCAATCTCAAGGAAAGTTCTAGACCCCTTCCTTGTAGGAGTCTGTCTCCTTGTATGAGTGTATGCCTTGGAGGCTACTCTTTGTAGAGATAATGTTCTTATATGACACTTATTGCTGAGTTGTTTATTATCCCTAATATTAATTACGAAATTAATATTGTAAATAGGGTTTGGGCCCACCTGATGGCCCAACGTTTGGACCATTCCGGGTCTAATTAATGTCACATTAAATGTGTCTTTAGGGCTTACTTTTAGCCCATATCAATTAATATTAACAATTAATCAAATTTAGAATCATATAGAATTAATAACAATAATAATTAGCAGAATTAATAATTAAATAATATCGGCTTCCATCGAATAGTACTTACTTGCTAGCATCTTAATTAACATATTAATACTGACCCATATATTAACCAATAGCAACAAGGTTCATCGAAGAAAATATTGTACATGTATGTAAATTATCAGTGCTTTGCAAACCACATACTTGACCAATAAAAATTTACTAACAAGATAACTCACATATATATCCACGGCATACTAAAATATACATTATCATTTATTAATCCATTCAAAGTTTAAACATGTATTTCACTTGGTCGCAAGAATCGAGTAAAAACCAATAGCTCTCAATTATAATATACTCAATTATAATATACAGAAGACACATAACAGCTTTAGCAATTAAATCGATCATATATAATTAGTGACATGCGAACACCACCCAACATACAAAACACACACGACATTTTAATACACGATCGTCGGAACATACCTGCTTAGACGAATAAGAGCTGTACGAGTCTTCGGCTATTCTAATGGGTTTCTTATATAGGCACAAAAACCTTAAATTAATTAAGGTAATCCTAAATCTTTCGTACAAAATCTCCAAGTAATACGTAAATTAAAATATTCTAGTTCACACCAATATCTTAAATTAAATGATATCAATTCTCTAAAATCTTTTCACACTTCTTTCCTCTAATAACAAATATCATCTTTATTCAAAATATCTTGCACAAAATAATTCTAAACATTACTAATTAACATAATTATCTAAAAAAAATTGACTTAAAATCTAATATCTAATAATAAAATAAAATAAAATAAAATAACCGGATTTTACACCTAGATATTTTTAAATTAACATTATTTTATTAAAAAACCCGTATTAGTAAAAATATTATGTAAAAATTGTTGAGTAGAATAAGTTATAGAGAAATTGGTACATTGCAATTTGTAATCAAATAGTATATGAGCATCATATACTAAATGCAAATATAAAAATATTAATGTAATCCATTTTTAAAAAAATATATAATCATGTTTTAACGGATCAATTTCATAATATTTTGTGTATTTGCTTATTGTTACGCAAGTTTTTTTCTAATACGACTAGATTTGCAAAATATTAATTAAAAACATGATTTTGAGGCACTTGTATAGATAAATTTTATAACCAGGCAAGTAGATTAGAAAATATCAAAATAGAATATAACGTGTGGCATATATCCGCATATTGATGATGAATTTTATAATTTAATCAAATTGAGCATCTAGCATAGTGATTGAAATTGACACTTCTAAGTTGAAGGTCATGGGTTCAAGTCCTAACACCCATTTTTATTTTTTTTAAATAAAACTATAGTGGCATTTTTATAATTATGTGATAAATAAGGGTATATTGATAATTTCGTGGGCATTTTTGGGCACTTTTAAGTTTTAACCCTTATTTTGTCATCTATCTATTATATATATAATAGCCCAACAAGGGCTATAATTGATGAGACATTTTATTCCATCTTAAATCCTTACACATTTTATTCCATGTGAAATGACGTATTTACCCTTCTTTTCTTTATTTTAAAAAAATAATGCTATTGGTGGGAATTGAACCTAGGTCTCTACAATGTGTAGAAAGCTTCTTACCACCCCCACCACTCACTCTTATATGTTTTTGTATGATACACATACATTATATGTGTGCGGGTGTGTCGTGTATTGAAAAAAATATGGTACTTTAGTTAGTGCGATATATTTATAAATTTTAGGTACTTTAGCTATTGCGAGGTATTAACAAATTTTAGTCATCAATTTATTCTTACATTCATGGATTCGAATGATCGTATATTATATTATATTAAAAAGTAAATTAATGATATATAAATTTTGGTTTGGTTATACTAGACCAGTCAATCACCTGTATTTTAAATCTACACATTATAGATGTGTGTGTGTTGCTTGAGTGAAACAAAATCTAATATGATAATTATTGTGACATATTAGCAATCTTTGGTCATAATTTTATTTTTATATTTATTGATTTGGATCATAATAAATTATATTATATCAAAATATCAATTAGTGATACATAATATATAGTTTGTTTATACATCTTAAAATAATAATAATAATAATAATAATAATAATAATAATAATAATAATAATAATAATCAATATAATCAATATAATCAATATAATATTTGTAGGGTCACCGATTTAATTCACACATCTTTCTATCACTAGACCACTCAGTCACATATATTTTAAATCATACACGTATGTGTGTGCATGTTACTTGAGTGAAACAAACTTTGATGTTTTTAAATATTGTAACATATTAATAATTTTTGGCTATATTTTTTTTTTACATTTATTGATTCGGATTATAGTATATTATGTTATATCATTTATTAATATTATTCTATATCGATGTTAATATTATACACTATACAAATTATTTATTTGACGAATTTATTGATTTATCAAATATTTATTTACCAAGACACAGTTGATTAAAAGGTAAATTTTTAGAATTTTTTTAAATAAATAAAATATCAATTAAAAAATTATAATAATTTTAGAAAATAAGTAAAGCTAGAGGCTCATAATTCGCTAAGAGAAACAACAAACTCATTCAAGTCTTTGGTGTATCTGTTCACTCCAATTAGTATCTTTGGATGAAGCTGTATTTGAAAAAAGAAATGATGAATTCATTGTCAAACCACAAACATAAAGCATATGAGCAACTTCAACTTATGATGATAGAAGTACGAAAAAATGTTCTAAATGTGATAAGCCTGTAGTTACACAAGATATATTCACTCAGTCAATTAGAATTATCTGGTGTTTTAAAAGTCTAACAGACAGAGGAAGAGTAAAGGGCAAATGATGCTTAAAATGAAGAAATTAGAAGAAAAGAGATGAAAGAGTTAAAAAGATAGTTTTAAGAAGTGAAAGCGCAAGGACTGAGTAGAGTATTAGAAGATTTACGAGGTTTTTGATTAAAATCAAAAGTAAAACCTACACTCTCAGAATGCAATATCTTGAAGGTTATTTAGTTTATATCTTGAATATTATTGGAGATCCAACTAAATGGATGTATCATTTTGGAAGAAGTGGAAGAACAACTTAGTATTGTAAGTGTTCTGAAAAATTATATTAATTAAACGATGCCTATGAAATACTCAAATTCTATTCTATGACTCATAAAAAAGAAAACTGACATGACTACTATCAGTATTACTCCTATTATTTTTCAGATTTACAAACTTGAACATACTTAAATAAGTACACAATAGTCACATATGTCATTAACAAGCAAAATTTCATTAAAATCAATCACATCCTTTAAAAATCGTTGATCATGCACAATTTATTTAAAAATACAATTTAATATAGCGACCCGTGCTTCACACGGGTTTTTATGCTAGTTTAATATATACTCCCTCCATCCCGATTGATACTTTATCTTTCTTTTTACACTTTTTGGCACGCATTTTAAGGTGCATTTTAAGGATAGTTCCATAACTTATTTTTAAAATTTTCTTTTTTTGTATAAAAATATATACATCATATTTTTATACAAAAGAAGAAAATTTTAAAAATAAGTTATGGAACTACACTTAAAATGCACCTTAAAATGCGTGCCAAAAACCTCATTTTGAAAGGTAAAGATCCTATCAGGACTGAGGGAGTAATAATAGATGATAGATAGATTTTGTAATGGTTTTAAATAGAAACCGACCAAACCGAACCATTATAATTAGGTTGGTTTTTTTATTGGATGGTATGGTTTTTGGTTTGGTTATGGTTTGAAAATTTAGAAAATCGAAATTTATGGCTTGGTTGATTTCGCGGTTCAAAACTGTCCATGTGACAACCCCCAGACCCGGGGTCAGGGATCCAAGTTGCCACAATCCATTTATTTCATGTCGTACCTATCTTACTCACAATAATATAATCCACATGTTGTTGACCTCAGAATATATACACTCACATGGGTTAAAGTCTCAGAAACGATAACTACATAATATCATCAGAATATAAGTTAAGTCATTACAACCCAAATGTTTACTGAATAATGCTACTAATTGAACTTCGAAGAGAAGACACATCAGCGACTCAAGCGTCTGTTTCTTAATACAACCTTATATAAGTCATACTTATAAATAAAACGGACTAACAAAAGCTGTAGGTTGACCCAACTGGTTCTCACTACCTCAGGTATGACGACCATAAATTGCTCACGGAAACTCCTTGCGTTTCTCACTCGCTTGCGGGGTATCGTGTAGATCCTTGGTATCTTGCTTAGCTGTTGTATAAATTTTAAATCAAAAGCAAAAGTGAGCAATAAGATTAGCAATATATAAATAAAGCATACTACAGTCTTTTGACAACCTTTTTGAAAAGATATTTGAAGCAATTTACTATCATAGTAAATCATAACTGAAACCATATCCTTTATCTGAAATAATTGAACTCATTACTATCACAGTAATCCAATAAATCGAAATCATATTCTTTTGCGGAAAATATTTGAAAACAGTACTATCGTAGTATTTCAACAATTTAAATTGTATCTTTACTCAAAAGATAATTGAAAATCATGATCATATCGTTACAATCTAACAAAACAGTGTGCATTCCTTTTTAAACAATATTCGAAACGATCTCCCTTATCGGGAATTCATAAAATTTGGATGCATGACCCTTTTTGGTTAACAATCCGTAGTCCTAGATGCTGCAAGATGAGAGTTACCCTGACACTATCGGTAACTTAGCACTCTAGCTTTCGTTACAGTGACTAGGTCAATGTTTCGTATTGGGAGAATACAAATGAACTATATTTGGGAGTTATACGCATATCCCATGCTCGATGATCAGTCGTTGCATAGGGGATCTACTTTTGATATAAAAAAAATCATGTAGAAGGACCCGGACGAGACGCGACCTTCGCCACTTAAGTCGTTCTCCCATTTCTCTTCACGAAATTTGTTACTATTGGAACCGAAACGAATTCATATTCCCTAGGTAAATACCTATTCATATATCTTACTCGTACCTTTGGTTTTCCGGAATAAAATGGAAGCTAACCGATAAATTCACGTCGATCTTTGTCAACTAAATACATTTTGGTAGGGCTGTAATCCCAAAATACTTTTAAGTTGTTGGCGAAGCGAAAAAAACATTTACTCGCTCCCAAAATCTTAGATTCCCAATTTTTGATAAATTCATGAACATTTAGATGCAATATAAAGAGTTGGTTTATTTTTGAGTAAATATTTGGGAACCCCTATTACTTTTGAGAAATTTTCTGAAGGTCAAACAATATTTTAAAAAATTATTAAAGGACTTAAATAATATTTAAATTGGTGGCTTTATGTTTTTGACTTGGTTGTTGGCTAAATGTGTGTGATATTTTGTTATCTAAATTGTGGTTAATACCCCTCTTAATTCCCATGTAACACATGTGAAGAATTGGCTTGTTTTTGGTGGAAAATGGATGACAAGGTGTAGGTGATGAATCACCACCTTGTCACCTTAAACCACTTGATCTTCTTGTTTTGGTTTCACATCGATGCTTCCAAATGTTGCACTTGGTAATCTTGCTTGGTACTAAATCTTTGGTAGTATTTAATCCATAATCTATTACGTATTTGCTTTATCGCTTAATCTCATTATAAAAATTGAGTGATTTCTAAAATGTTTTGTCGTACAAATGTTAGTGTACTTGTCCTTGATCCTTTAATCACTTGGTTTAATATGAATACATGTAATTTCTAATTTAATAATCTCTCTGTCTTAATAAATTGGTGTGCTCCTTACTGCCTGGTTAAATATGACATAAAAATAAAATTGGATTCTTTTCGTTCTGATCGTGTAGTAAATCACTAATATGACTTTATAATATCCATTTCCTGTCCGTAGATACTGTGGTTTGAAAAATTTCTTAACCAACAAAATCACTATTCATTCATAAAATTTACAAGTATAGAAATTTGGGTTATTATAGTATCCCCTCCTTAAAAGGATTTTGTCCCATCAGTCTGAGAATAGTTGAGTGTATTTCTCGTGCATTGCGCTCTCTAACTCCCAAGTTGATTCTTCGACATTCTGGTTCATCCACAGTACTCTCACAAGTTTAACAATCTTGTTCCTTAACACTTGTTCTTTTCGATCCATGATCTCCACTGGTTGTTCAACATAGGTTAGGTCTGGTTGTATGTCTACATGCTCGTATTCTATCATCTGTCGGGCAGCTACATTGTATTATCGTAACTATTATTTCCCAGTTGCACACCTCAAGATTGTAGAAGGGGGGGTTAAATACAATCTTGTAAATTTCTTTCGATTTTAAAACAAGACAACAGTTAAGCTTCAATGGAAACAGATGGATAAATTGAAAACTAAAACGTAAAGCAGATAGAAACGAACAACACACAGCACACTCAAAAATTTCAGGTGGGGTTTTGCTCGACTCCACCTGAGGGTTGTATTGAAGAAAACTTCTCTATGTAAACGAGTACACAGCTACATATACAAAGCTAAATTATTACAAGAGAACCTAATGCTTTTTGCTTTTTAGATCAGTGTTTCTCTTCTTACTTAGCTATGCTACACTTGAAGTATTTATATACTTCAATTTTACAAACCCTACAAAATAAACGAATCTTATAAGTCAAAGTATTCTGCAGGGTTGCTGCCACACCTTTTTCTCCATGTGATACAATTTGTCTGGTTGTCTTGGATGGATATGCACTAGATTTACCAGCTAGATTGTTTGTGAGAATAAGGAATGTTTCTTTTTCTTCTTCGTTTCCAATACTGGTTTCCATACCTCTTTTAAGTTTATCAACCCATGTGATCTGTCAGGCATGTCAAGTCGCCATCAACCTCTAACCCCAAGACATTATTGGTTGAAGCATTTTATCCATTGATGTAGACATGGATCGATAGGTTAATAGATGTTTGTTGAGAATACCATATCCGTTGATGTAGAATCTTCATCCGTTGACCACCACTTCACTTATACAGAATTACATAGCACAACATATATACAATTAGCTACCCTATTCTGCATATCTATTGATAGTCAACATGACTTAGGAATTCTAGTAACTATGGTATTAACAAACAATCTGAAACTTAAAGACAAGGTATGCTACAAACTTATCAGTTGATAAGCTGCCTCATCAACGGATGTGCATGGCTTGGATATCCATTATAAGTTACAAAACTTAATCTTGTACACATATGTTTTTCAAGGTGTTTTATGGATGTATATCATCAAGGACAACATAATTCCTAACAATCTCCCCCAATTTATGATTGATAGAATTACAGCCATAAATTAAAGGCCTTGATGATAACAAAACACCTTTGCAAGGATCATGATATTCTGTAAAAACATATGAAGTGTACAAGCTACAAAATTTTTGAAGAAATGAACTGAGTCAAGTAAGAGAATCATACTTCCACAAGGGATGCTCCTCTAGACTGAGCATATCATTGCTTTCTTCCCCTTGCAGTCCTCATACCATGGATTTTCTCTCTGTTTGCTTCAAGCTGATTTTCCAAAGATCTGTAGATGATTTTTTTTTCTAAATGGTTTGGATCCAGCATAGACATTAAGTGTTGCAAGTACTCATTGCTAGCTTTCTCCAATTGATCTTCTATCCTGAAAAATCTTCTACAATTGTGTTCATATCTGAATTCCATTATCCAGAAGGGATAAAAGTGAACCTTCCTACCAGGTTCATATGGAATATTCAGCTTCTTAGGCAAACCCTCCTTTGAAGTCCAGCTATTCCTCAATTCATTCGTCTTGTTGAATATTATCTTCTTTGCCTCTGGAGTGAATCCTCCGTATTTCTTCATCAAAGACCAAATCTTCCAAAGTTTGCTGTATCCTTCATTTAACACTTGGTCTAGGGGCCAGAAAACACTATTTCCTCCTTTATAGGTGAAAATTAATCTTTTTGGAAGCCTGGATGTCCTATCTGCAACACTCACATTATCCACATCATCCAAGAAGAAATTGATGTTCGAATACTCTTCAATATCAGCAATGTATAGTTCAGTTTCTTTCTTGGTGGCAACCTTTGCAACTTGAGGAACCTCAGCAATTTGAATTTGTCTAGCTAATGGTTGTTTCCTTCTTCTGGTTCTCCTCCTTTTAGGTAAGAGCCTGACCTTTGGAAATACCAAGTTGTTGATGTCAAAGTCAAATTCTATAGGTTCTTCCTTTACGAGTTCCAAGGTATTGGATGCATGAGTATCTTGTGTAGGAGGTTCTATAGGTTGGGGTGGTACTGATTCAACTTGAACTATTGGTTCTGGGCTCAAAGATCTCTTAGCAGGAATTTTAACTTTGATTTTCTTTTCTTGCACGCAGACTTTGTGTTCATCTTCTTCTTCTTCTTAAATTTGGCCTCTTCTTCTTCAGCCTCTAGCTCCATCTCTTTCTCTAACTCTCTTACAAGTTCATCAGCCAATCTAGCTTCCTTCTCAGTGGATTCTGCAGGTTGTCTTACAATCTTACCAGCTTGAAGTAACCTTGCAGTTTCTTCATCTTTGGCAGCAACAAAATCAGGGTAACCTACAGGAACACAAATTTCCACTCACTTTCTGTAGATAAATGCTATGTTTTCCTTGAGTCCCACATCAACTTTAGCCTTCTGTTTTAATTCAGCAACTTGTTTGCTCATTAGCTTGAATTCATCTGGTTTTGGCATTGGAAATTCCACTCTCATGGTGTTTTTACCATTCTTCTTCACAGGTGATTTCTTGGGCTTGAGCACAGGCTTGAATTCAGACATGTAGGATGGCTCCCCTCTGGCTAGAGATCTAGGAAGCACAGAATCTGGAATTAGTACTTGTCTGATTGATGTGGTTATGGAAGGAATTTGTATTTGAGAAATCTGAGGATTAGTAGCCAGCCTCATGGCTATAGAGTCTTCAGGTTGAATGGCTGGTTCTTCCTCACTAGATGAAATTACTGGAGCTGTTGGGGGTAGAGTAGAATAAAGTTGCTTCCCCTCACTTGTTGACCTCTTATCTCCAAACTTCTCCCCCTTTTTGTTAGCATCAAGGGATTGAGTAGTAGACAGAGTCAACAAACTTGCAAGGAGAGCATTTTGTTTATTGTGAGCTTCAAGAATGAGCTTTTGATCTGCAAGGATAGTGCTCATTTGAACCTCTAACTTATCAACCTTTGTAGACAGATTGTTAACCTTCTTATCTGTGTCTGCATCTTTCTTCAACTTTTGTTTAAGCTGTTGCATTGTTCGGGGAGGAAAAAGAAGCTCCAAGTTCTTGTTCTGAGATTCCTGAGCATTTTTAATTTCTAGCTTGAAGTCATCTTTATCTATCACCCTTTGGTTGAGAAGACCCTTGTGTAGTTTGAGAGTAGCCAAAAAATTCTCTTGCACAAGTTTTAGAGCGGGTTCAGCATCTTGTAGAGTAGCTACAGTCTTCTCATACTGCACTACTAGCTCAGTGAAAGCATCCTTGGAGATATAATCTTTAGAGACTAGCCATTCTGGTAGATCTCCAGGTTGGGTGAAGGTTCTGCATATTCACCTTCATCAGTGAATTCAGAGTCAGACTGATTCACTTCAGTAGCATTTGGAGACAGCTTGGTAAGAGCATCTGTAGCTCTTTGCATGGATTCTGAATTCTGTACCAAGTTCAGCTGTTGCTCAGCCTCCATATTGCCCTGTTCAGCCTAAGAGTTTAGGTCAAAGACAGGGTGAGTAAAGGTTTCAGCTCCAAGAACTGGTCTATCATTAACGTTTTGAGATGTCTGTTGATAGAGACATGTTCTAGGGGCATTCTCAACCTCCATTAACTCACAAGCAATGGCTTCATCCACCCTTATGTCTTCTATACCTGTTTTTCTCTCATGTTCTCTCTCTTTTGGCATCAAGGGCTCCCCCTGGCTCACACCTCTCATATCCTCACCTTCACCTACTAAGGTGGAACTCTCAGACTCTTCTTTTGCCTGGCAGGAAGAAATTGCCAGCCCCTCACTCTCATTCTCTCCTTTTGCCTGCTCACAAAGCAACCTCTCACTCTCAGAGATGCCACTCCCTTCTCTCAATCCTAGAAGTGTTTGAACTATAACTGTGACTTCTGCTATTGATGCAGGGAACACATTGATCAATGAATTTGATGTATCCATTGACCCTGTAGTTGGAGCTACCAACGAATAATTGTTGTTAAGCGTATCCATCGGTGGCAAACACTTATCAACGGATGAGAAATATCCATCGATGAAGTAGAAAGAATAGCAGTTGATAGGGAAACTATGATAGAATCTGTGCAAAATGATTTTAAAGAAGGCGACAAAGATTCAGACATAGTTCCAGGAAGAAATGGCTGTTGGTCCAACAAATCATCTAAAAGATGATGACCAGCAGGATCTAAGTGGGGCTCCTCCCTCAGATGAAAAGAGGGAGAATTTGCCTGTGATGTGGGAATCACATCCACATCCAGAGATAGAGATGGTGAATTTTGAGTAGATGGTGTGACAGTAGATAGAGAATTAGGTTGTGACTCCAAATTTGTTGGAGCCACATCAAACTGAGTTTGAGAAGGTTCAATCAAGTAAGATTGAACAGTGTGTGACCCTTGTGTACCCAAAGTAACTTTAGGTTTCTTCTTTTTGACAAAGGTTTTGTTTAGTGATTTTTGGCTAGTGGTGTCCCTTTCCCTCTTGTTCAATGTTCCTGGTTGTGAACTCTTTTCAATAACAACACCATGTTAAGAGGATGCTGTTAGGGATGTGTTTAAATCCTTTTCAGCATTAACATCCTTTTAGGAGACTGTAATGTGGCTAGGCTGGGACTCACTTACCTCTCCAACCTTATCCTTAGGGTTTCTTTGATGTTCACCCTGTCCCTCACGACTCACTACCACCTGAACACTCCCCTAAGAGGTTATGGTAGGTTTTACAACAAGTGCCTGTTGGGAAGCACTTAAGGTTGGTTTCTTTGACTTGGATTTAGATTTATGTTTGGTTGCTTGGGTAAAAGTGATGAGGAATAGAAGTGGAAGTAAAATAGAGTTTTTATACACTTTATTTATATCTAGTATTCAGAAAATATATTATAGGTATTAGTTAAATGAGTTCTAATTATCTAGTTTATTAATAATTAGTCCAATTGTTATGGACTTTATTGAGAAAGTAGATATTTGGCTTGCAAGTTTTTACCTTTCACTTGAAAGGGGTTTTCTTGTTTTAAGCACTTAGGATTTTATATTTCAAGTTAGATCAGGATTTTAATGGTTTCCTAGTTGGGTTTAGGTATTAGCTAAATTCTAGCTGTTCTTGAATTCCTTTTTGGATTCCAACCAGGATAATGTTATTTATTTAGCCTATATATACTCTCATCTTGTAATATTTTGGGACACGATATTGATAATAAAATTTTGGCTATTCGGTAGCTTTGAGAATCGAATTCAGGAGTGAATTCAGAGTTTGAGTTTTGTTTCTCCATTCGGAGATTCAGAGTTAGAGTTTTGTTTCTCCATCTTTGGAGATTCAGAGTTTACTTTATATTTATCATTATTACATATTATCTTAAACACATCACGTTCCGTATCAAGAAGACTATGGGTTCTCAGACTCAGTCTCCATAGCAACACTCAATGGCAAAGAACCTTGAGATTGAGTAGTAGGTTGAGGGTTAGAAACTGTTACCTCAATGATAGGCAAGTATACCATCTTCACTTCCGAGTTGATATTCATTCGAATTAGGTCACTAGGAACCCTTTTCTCCTGAACCCAGCAAGTGAACCTGCTTGAAGGCTGATCGAGTACTATTTTGTTCTCAGAGACATGGTTAGCCAGCATCATTAGGAATCTAGCAAAATAAATTTTCTTGTTCCTATTTTCTTTCTTTCCCAATTTTGCACCAATCTCATTTAGTACCAACAAGCTAAAATTATAGAATTTGTCATTAAGCAGCATGTAGAGCATAATAAGCAGGGCATTGGTAACTGCATCAAAATTGCTAATTTTACCAGAAAACACCTTAATGAAAGCATCACAAAGAAAACTCCATTCCTTTCTCATGCCTTTTCTAACAATTTTGCCTAGGTTATCAGTACTAAGAGTGTAACCTATGGTGTTTAGCATGGTAACTATATCATTATCAATAGGACCAGTACTACAGTTATTCTCAGGCACTTTAAGAAAGGAGGTAACAACGTCAGAATTAATAACATGCTCTTTACCTTTGAGTGAAAAGGCAATTATATCTTCTGAAGCGTTGAAGACCGCCTTAGTCCATACTTCCTCCACAACTTCATGATAGAGTATCGGAGCTTCAGTCATGGAAAAAGAAAGCTTGCATTTCTTAATAAATTCCATCATCTTGTGATAGTCTGCCGGAGAGTGCGCCGAGTCTACACAAGCAGCGAAGTTGTTCTTCTCATAGATATACTCATTTCCAGACATCATCTTAACTATTGGAGCCATTTGCGAAGAGCTTGAGAGAGAGAGAGGAAGATGTTGAGAGTAAGATAAAATCTGAATATAAATCGTTAGATGTGATTTATACTTGCTCCCAATTAATCGAATAAAAGAAAATTACTCAATAAGGAAACTGCTCAGAGTAGTGGATGAAAAGTGAATTAATAACTGTGCCAGACCTATACATACAGCGACGTGTGCATATGACAGCTGCCAAACAATGGTCAGTAATTACCAGCGGATAAAAATGTGAATCCTTGAGAAACGAGCTTCCCGTTGATATGTATTATTGAAATAATACACACAAATGAAACTAACTATCCACCGAATAAATAAAAATAAAATCCTGATATTATTTGAATCATCAACGGATATTCGACACATCCGTTGATGGGTAAATTCTGACTTAGACAGAATTTCGTACCTTTTCTTGTAAAAGAAAAATTCAAACTAATTTCTGGTTGCTCATTCAACCGTGCAAATATCTTAGATAAATTAGGAAAAATTCAGCATACCTAGCTCACTTACCAACCTTGTGAATGTTGATTCATTAAGTGGCTTGGTAAAGATATCTGCAAGTTGCTTCTCACTTGGAACAAAATGAAGTTCCACAGTGCCTTCCATCACATGTTCTCTGATGAAATGATATCTAACGTCTATGTGATTGGTCCTGAAATGTTGCACTGGATTCTCAGATATGGCAATTGCACTAGTGTTGTCACAAAAGATTGGGATTCTATCAACTCTTAATCCATAGTCAAGCAGTTGATTCTTCATCCATAGTATTTGTGCACAACAACTCCCAGCTGCAATATACTCAGCTTCTGCAGTAGAAGTGGAAACTGAATTCTGCTTCTTGCTAAACCAAGAGACCAGCTTTGTAAGAACCCGAATTTTCGGTAGAATTAAAACTTTATATATTGATGAAAGAATGAGCAGTGACTCCGACTACAAGGTATTAATAGTTCTAATGAATGAATGTGAATGGGTTGACAACCTAGATTAGAATAATCTATCTCCTAAGAAATAAGATATGGCATTCCAAAGAGGAAGGAGATATTCTTGTGTCATCCAAATCAATATCTGTTGTTAGTCCAGTGGTTCCGTGAAAGGATTAAGGAATGCCCGAAAGAGAACAAGGACATTTTTACAAAATATAGGGAATAAAAGAGAATAAGGGATGAATAGTGTTTTTGGTGGAAAATGAGAATATGAGTTAGACGATGCTATATAGAAGTATTCATAACGGATTTCTGAGTTCGTATTCATGATCCAGGGGCGAGATAAGTGTATGTAAACGATATCGAATTCAGGAAATTAGCATTTTTATTTTCTCCGAGATTTCCCTGGACACTGAAAGACTGAAGGATTTATTAAGAGGATTTAAGGAATTGAAATTCAAGAATTATAAAGGAGGATTGAGAATGATAGTATTAATATTAAGAAGGTTTCCAGTAAAACCCTAACTAGAAATGATTGAGTTATTCCTCTGAACGATCAACGAATTGAGCAATAAACGGACAAAAAAACAAGCAGGGGATCAAGATACATGCATGTGCAAGAGGATAAGATCAAGTAACTAAGTAGTTACAAGAGTAACTAGCTCACTTAGAAACCAATCCACTTAGTTAGCCTTAACACATCAACTACACCACTAAAACATCAACACTTGGCAAAGATGATGCATGGGATGACTTAGGCACTTTAATAAAGTAGCTTTATGAAAGATATTTTCCAGGCATCACCATAATTCGAGGGAACCAAGCAAGCAAAAGATCAAAAACTCCATTCTCTCCCAAAATAGCTCCATTCGGCTATTCCTCTAATTCCAAGACCAAAATCAACCTTCCCACCATTATTTAATCTCCAAATTTTTACCCTAGATCCTATATTTCATAAAAATGATACCCTAGAAATCTTAGCCTCAAACACCACTTTTTCCATTTTCAATAAAATCATCAAAGTGGAGGATGAATAGTAACCTCAAGAACAAAATTCTTGGATCTTGATTTTGGTTGATGATCCAAGATTCATGGAGGATATACAAGGCTTAATAAGTGCATACACACGCCAAGGAAGGTATAAACTTCAAGAACCCTAGTCCTTGCTTTGAGTTTTTATGGAGTTTAGAGGTTATATGCATGTTTAGGATCTTAAGATTATGATTGGGCTTTTATATATGTTAAAGTGGTTTGCATGAATGGAAAGGCATTTCTTGGCCTTAGTTCAATGGTAAATATCATACTTGTGTTGTTTGGAGTGAAAATTGGAAAACGTATAAACATAGCCGTCGTAATGCTGAAATTTCGTCCACCCTTGAAATCCGTGCATAGCAGTAACCTTAACTTACTTTCCAGTGCCAAATCTTGCCATAATACGTTAGTTCGTGTTATAAACATCGTTTTGATATAAAGATCGTATGAAATGGACTTACGGTTTAGGAGTTATGATTAAATTCGTAAAAGTGGTTCGAAACCGTAAGTACGAGTTCGTAACTGAAATTGAACCTTCGTAAAATGAGTTATGCAGTGACGAATCTTGGTAATTGAATATTAGGGATCATAAGGAAGGTGTGAGAGAAGACCTCATGTCAAACGGATCGTTTTTCAATTTTTTAAAAATGTTCGAATCAAGGATAAGTGCAAAGAAGCCCTTTTCAGAGGCAGCAATATTCAATAAAAAGCTCCTGCCCTGTTTTAGTAAAATCTGGAAAGATTTATCTTCTGACCAAAGTCAAATTTTGAGCTAGCCACCTTATAGACATTCTCTAGAGTACGTACGCGAAAACGGGGCGTCATTTGAGTTAACGGTTACCGAGTTATGAACCAAACCAAACCAAACCAAACATACCCAGTATATCCCGCACAGAGCAGGGTCTGGGGAGGGTGAGATGTACGCAGACCATGCCCCTACTTCTTACCGAGTTATGAACGTTTTAGAGAAAGAGGTGTGAATAGTAAAAATCCGCCGTTGACTGAACTTCGAAAATACATTTCACCTATCTAGACCCGTGTTTTCGAATTGGAAATTTTATGATAAGTATTAAAAATACCAAAGACGATTTTAGAAGTGGTTTAATAATTAAATACATTTCCGGTGATTTATTAAAAGTGTTGGAGTGTGAGTCACGGAATAGTAATTCTCAGGGAAGTCAACTCTAGAGGTACTACTTTGACCACCCATTTTGGCTAGATTAAAAGAGAAATTTCGAGTCGACCAAAACACGAAACTTGTTAAGAATTATCAAGACAACATACTGGTGCAAAGAACGAGGTTATAAATGATTAAGTAAGATATACGAAAGATCCGACCTTAAGGATGGGTTCGAGGTGTGTTTTGGATTAAACTTACATGACTTAAGTTAAGTTATACATAACCTTCGAAATGTTAAGTGATTGACCTCGATTATTATGACTATTTATAGATCACTGGATTGACACGAGGCACACTACCCCTACAGTATTACCAGGCAAGTCTTCAAAACTTTGAAGCTGTTGTTGTGATGATATATATATGATTCTGTTTACATATGCCATAGCATGCATGCTTGTTTTCAAAGTATATTGGAATACTTGTTCCCCGAACTGATTTTAGCCTATAGACTAGATATGAATTATCAGTTATAAGCCGGATTGTTTTGTCAAGACCCTTAGTGAAGGGCGTATGATATCCATTCTTTAAATATAGACCGGGAGTCGGTATTTTGAGATTAGAGATAGTCGTGGAAACCCGGAGGGATTCCAGGGACAGTTTATTTGAGGAATGCTATTTATGAACATTATTTATATTTCCATAAAGTATCAACTACTTGGAAATCTTTCGAGAAATGTTATTTGAGTATTATCTCAGTCGAGAAATATTAAATGAATATTTTTTTAATATTCATTAGAGTTTGATTATTTAACGAATAATTACTTTGATATTCATTGAAATTTTATTCATTAATTAAATGAATATTACTTTCGAATATTCATTTAAGGTTTCTATACTTGATAAATATTATTTTAAAAGTATTCTTTGGAAGTTCTAATTATTCGGGGAATATTATTTCGAATATTCCTTTAAAGTTTTGATTACTAAATGAATATTATTTGGATATTCATTTAGAATATTATTTGTTTAATGAATATTATTTGGATATTCATTTAGAATATTATTTGTTGAATGAATATTATTTGGATATTCATTTAGAATATTATTTGTTTAATGAATATTATTTGGATATTCATTTAGAATATTACTTGTTTAATGAATATTAATTGGATATTCATTTAGAATATTATTTGTTTAATGAATATTATTTGGATATTCATTTGGAATGTTATTTGTTAAATGAATATTATTTTCAAATATTCATTTAAGGTTTGATTTATTGAGTAAATATTATTTTAAATATTTATTGAAGTTTAATTATTTAATGAATATTATTTTGAATATTCATTTAAGAAGAGATTCATTTAGTAAATAATTCTATATATTCATTCGAGGATTAATTATTAGCAATATTATGATTTAATAATATTCCGTAATTATTATTGCCTTAATAAATATTCTTGGAATATTGATAAGTGGATTTTATATCCACTTGGAACATTCTAAATCGGCTTAAATTGATTGCTTTGACCTCAAGATTGTGGTAGTTTTGATGTGTTTGTTTAATTGTGCAGGGTTGGAATAAGGTTGATTAAGATCATTGTTTCCGTTACTTTTGGAGTTGGATTCGGGCTTAATAATATAGAATGGAGTCTTGTTATGGTTCACCATGAGGATTCCAAGCATAGAGGATTGAAAACGGAAGAGAACGCAAAAAGAACGGGAGCAAACGGAGCAAAAACGAAGGAGAAAAAGCTAAAAAACGAAGGAGGAAAAAACGTGACCAGAAGAGGGCTGGGCAGACTGCGCCGTTCTTGGGCAGTCTGCGCCAGGGACCAGAATTGGCCTGAGCAGTTTGCGCCAGTCTTGAGCAGATTGCTCGGGGTCGCGCTGGAAATTTACAGTTTTGCCCTTTTTACGATTTTGGCCATAACTTGAGTTCTAGACATCGGAATTGGGCGATTCAAAAGCCCACGCGAAGAGGAGAGAAAGCTCTACAATTCTAGATAGGGAGTTGGAGGCGCTCTTGCACGTTTTCAGGCGCTCTAGCGCTTGTTGGGGCGTTGTTGCCTCGTGTGGTGCATGCCTGTTGGGTCGTTTTCTACCGGGTCAAAACTTGTTGGGCCTATTTATTTTTGGGCAGCTACATATATGTTGAAAACCCTAAAAACACATCTATCTAGCGAGTAGCAATCTCTAGTTTATTTTTTTTTATCATCAACATTGTAGCCAAGAACAATGAGAAGGAATTCCTCCAAGCTAGTGACAAGCAAGGATTATTCTTGAAACCTTTGTATTCTTCTATTGTGGGAATTTAATTCTAAACCTTATTTCTTCTTCTATATTTTTTCTTGTTGATTTTAGAATTATGTTTTCCAAAGAACCCATGATGACAATTAGGTCAATTATGGGCTAATTCGTTATCATGGGGTTTTAATGGATTTTGCTATGGATTCTAGTTATTGAGTGTTAATTATGCCTTGGTGTGTGATTGAATGTATTGATTGCCTAGTATGTTTATGCTTATTCGTTATAAGTGCGTCGCGAACACTTGTAATTGTTTGTTTAATCCTAGTGAATGCGAAAGTGGATCTAGGGTTTAGAACAATTCATGCTAGCATAGGTTTTTGCATGTGAAGAACATGTATTAATTTGTGATGTAATTCTAACCGTCTTGCATCGACTATGTGGTTTAATGGGTGCTTGATTTTCAACCGGTATGTGTTCAATTGCTATAGACATATAGGGACTACACATATTTGGTGACTACTTGACTTCTATCAATTGTGGATGATCAGTAGGATGGTATATGCACAACGAAAGTTGGTATGTATCAGTTTAGTGCATCTAATCAGTAATCAACTCTGTCACATGCTAGGCTAAAGGGCATAAGATTCTAGATGAAGTAGTAAATGAAATTGAAATCCCATGTTTGTTTATTATAAAGTTAAAGTTCAGTTATTTCCTCGTAATTGGCTTAGTCGATAATTAATCAATAGTTAAATCAAACCAATATTGTGATTGTCTTAGCAGTGAGTGTAAATCATAAGCTGGTGCATAAGTGAACATAACGAACAATTTGAGTCTCTGTGGGAACGAATCCTATTTACTCTATATTACTTGTTGACCACGTTCTCTTGCGTGAATAAGTGCGAACAAGTTTTTGGCGCCGCTGCCGGGGACTCGGTTCATTGTTTGTTTAGTTTATGATCTTGTCATCAATTTGGGTTAAATTCACTGACTCGGACGTTTTTTTTTCTTTTTATTTGATGGATTATTGGGAGCATGAATTCGTAATTGTTTGTGAGCTGTGTGCAGGTGGACATTACACTCATCAATGTGAGTATAACAGAAACCGGCCAAATTTCAGCTGGGACTACAATCAGAGTGGTATGGAGCAATCCCAATATCCATCCTACCCGCTCCAAAATCAGCAGTTTGAAGATGAGCCATACAATCCAGGGGGAATTCAGCAGCAACAGGGGCAACAATTTCAGCATCAGTATGCCCCAGTGCATCAACACTTTCAACCTCCTGAATTTCAGCAGCTGCAATTTCAGACTTGGTCTAACCAACAGTCGACCGAAGAAGCTGAATTAGAAGAATTGAGGTTGATGGCCAAAAGCAATGCATTGTCTCTCCAGAAAATAGGAGATCAGATTGGTCAAATTGCAAATGCATTAAAAACATTGAATCAAATTGCAAGTGACACAGAAGGCCTAGCTGTAGAGGAGGAGGACAAGAACCTTCCTATCAGTCTTGACTGGCCTTTCTTAGCCACGGGTGAGACCATGATCGAAGTTCAGGAAGGAGAGTCTGAGGGCAAAGATGGGGAAGAAGTAGAACATGAAGCTGATAAGGAAGCAGAGTCGGAGGCAACCCAATCAGAAAATTCAGAATGTCCAGAAAACTCGATTCTGAATAATCAGCCGCAACCACTTCCTTTGCAATCTGAAAATTTTGAAGAATCAGCCCAAGATCAAGAAAATTCCAAGGCTCAAGCGGCTATGCTATTTCCTTCGAAGGATGAAGAGTGTCTCAGTGTGGAAGATGATGAATTAGAAGAGCATGTTCAGTTGTTGAATGCCGCTCCGTTGCAATCTGACTTCGACCAGTTGGAGGCCGAAGAGGAAAAGAGCATCACTCCTGTTGACAAATCTACTCCGGAGAAGACTACAGAGAACATCCAAATCGATTTTCCTCCTCCATATCCACAAGGGCTTCAGAAGCAAACTCTAGCCATGAATTTGACGGCGGAGGATGAGGAGTGTTTTAGCTTGAAATTGGTTGATGCAAGGCAGAGTAAAAAGTATGACACGGAGAAGGCAAAGCATGGCCAACTGAGGATTACAGTGCCTTGGTTAATGGGGCTACGTATTCCACATAAGTTGCTTGGAGTGGAAGATCTCTGGAATTCTCAGGTGCGCCTTAAGCCATCAATTGAAGGAGCTCCCGAACTCGAGCTCAAAACATTGCTAGTTCACCTGGGGTATGTTTCTTGTAATTCAAATCCTTTGCTTGCTATTGTTATTGCTGCTAACTTTTCAGGTAGGCGGGAGAATGTTGTTAAGAGATCTTGTGAGGAGCGAATACGGGTAAAGCTTGTCATTGAAGATGTCGCTCCAGAAAAGATCATTAAATGGCCTTATAGAGATACGGTGCAGAAATTTTTCAAGAGGAAAATCGTGGCCAAGTCTAGCTAAAGACGTTAAAGAAAGGCGCTTCGTGGGAGGCAACCCATGATTTCTTGCTTTTGAATAAAACAACAGTTGTGTTGGAGCCTCCACGTCTATCCACCACCAGACACACCACCCGAGGAGGGTGGAGATGCCGGCGTGTAGGGGAGTATCTCTTGTACCCTTTTAATTTACCTTCAATGAGGACATTGCAATTTTTAAGTTTGGGGGTGATTTGGGGGATAGTAGTTGTATGTATTGTTGTATTTTGTGGTCATATAGGATATCATGTTGCATAGTAGTGATAGTTCATGCTTGATTGTTATGTTCGTATTATCTACGTTTGTTCATATAGGACATTTTGTTTTATTTTCGTATACCATGTGAGTTTTCATTTAGTTGCATTTTCATGGCATGCATATTTCATGATCCCTTAGGACGAGCTGATTCTGATTGATAGGTGGATGTTGATTTGGGTGTGATGATGATGAGTAGAGGGCTGATTTATAGTTTCTATGAAATTGACTTGCATGTTACGGGAACAAAAATTTATTACACAGTCTCATTGGGGTGCTGTTGGGCTAGGTTAGGGTTATGCCTGTGGGATGTTTTGAGATTTAATCACTTGTTTATATTTAGAATTTTCGTTATTCCCTTTATAGCGTAGGAACATTAAAGTCTAAGTTTGGGGGAAACCAGGAATTTTCATGCTAGTTGTTAATATTTGTCAATAAAGGCTAGGCGTCAAATGGCTAGTAGCCAGCTCATATTTATATGAGTAGTCTAGGGTTGGAAATGAGAAAGGCTCATTCCAGATTGCGAAAAAAAAAAGAAAAAAAAAGAAAAAAAAAAAAGAAAAGAAAAAAAAAAGAGTCAAGTGTTGTTTGTTAATGCAAAATTAACCAGAGTGAGCTCTTTAATACTCGAGTAATTAAGTCTGAGGGGACTTAGTCCTAGTGACCTAAGGCTTTATAGTCTGGGATCCACTGACCCAACACTCGCTACATGGGTATTATTGTATAAGCCTTTTGGGGTCTCATTCATTGCACGGTTAAATAAGCATGCGTATTGTATATGTAGTGTCGTAGTATAGTAATAAAGCATGAGTTTCTGTCTACCTTGGATAAGGGTGGAGGTGTTCCTAGGTTATGGAGTGTCTACAGTCTATTCTAGTTATAAACCTATGATTGTCTTGACGGAAAGCTTGTATGATTTTTTGACCTAGTTCTGGGGGTATTTCTGATGAGCATTGCACACACGCACGTTTCTGTTCATGTATTGTTAGTATACGGGGACTTAGTCGAGCTCTGCTTGGATTTGTTGCATTCGTCGAGATATTCGCTTGTTAGTCGGTTTTGGTGAGTTTGAAGGGGGTCTTTGCATTTTTTTCATATTAGTTGCTTTCATGCATTTGCATTGCATTAGGTTAAATGGATTTTGTGGGTACATTCGCTATAGGCCCTCACGAGACCTTACTCGTCCACTAGGGCTGCCTAGGGGTTTAAAGGGCTTGTTGCATATGCCAAATGCAACCGTGATCACCTACGGAAGTGGTACTAGTTAGTTAGTTAGTTGTAATTGTATATGCTTGAGGACAAGCATCAGTTTAAGTTTGGGGGTGTGATAAGTGGATTTTATATCCACTTGGAACATTCTAAATCGGCTTAAATTGATTGCTTTGACCTCAAGATTGTGGTAGTTTTGATGTGTTTGTTTAATTGTGCAGGGTTGGAATAAGGTTGATTAAGATCGTTGTTTCCGTTACTTTTGGAGTTGGATTCGGGCTTAATAATATAGAATGGAGTCTTGTTATGGTTCACCATGAGGATTCCAAGCATAGAGGATTGAAAACGGAAGAGAACGCAAAAAGAACGGGAGCAAACGGAGCAAAAACGAAGGAGAAAAAGCTAAAAAACGAAGGAGGAAAAAACGTGATCAGAAGAGGGCTGGGCAGACTGCGCCGTTCTTGGGCAGTCTGCGCCAGGGACCAGAATTGGCCTGAGCAGTTTGCGCCAGTCTTGAGCAGATTGCTCGGGGTCGCGCTGGAAATTTACAGTTTTGCCCTTTTTACGATTTTGGCCATAACTTGAGTTCTAGACATCGGAATTGGGCGATTCAAAAGCCCACGCGAAGAGGAGAGAAAGCTCTACAATTCTAGATAGGGAGTTGGAGGCGCTCTTGCACGTTTTCAGGCGCTCTAGCGCTTGTTGGGGCGTTGTTGCCTCGTGTGGTGCATGCCTGTTGGGTCGTTTTCTACCGGGTCAAAACTTGTTGGGCCTATTTATTTTTGGGCAGCTACATATATGTTGAAAACCCTAAAAACACATCTATCTAGCGAGTAGCAATCTCTAGTTTATTTTTTTTTATCATCAACATTGTAGCCAAGAACAATGAGAAGGAATTCCTCCAAGCTAGTGACAAGCAAGGATTATTCTTGAAACCTTTGTATTCTTCTATTGTGGGAATTTAATTCTAAACCTTATTTCTTCTTCTATATTTTTTCTTGTTGATTTTAGAATTATGTTTTCCAAAGAACCCATGATGACAATTAGGTCAATTATGGGCTAATTCGTTATCATGGGGTTTTAATGGATTTTGCTATGGATTCTAGTTATTGAGTGTTAATTATGCCTTGGTGTGTGATTGAATGTATTGATTGCCTAGTATGTTTATGCTTATTCGTTATAAGTGCGTCGCGAACACTTGTAATTGTTTGTTTAATCCTAGTGAATGCGAAAGTGGATCTAGGGTTTAGAACAATTCATGCTAGCATAGGTTTTTGCATGTGAAGAACATGTATTAATTTGTGATGTAATTCTAACCGTCTTGCATCGACTATGTGGTTTAATGGGTGCTTGATTTTCAACCGGTATGTGTTCAATTTCTATAGACATATAGGGACTACACATATTTGGTGACTACTTGACTTCTATCAATTGTGGATGATCAGTAGGATGGTATATGCACAACGAAAGTTGGTATGTATCAGTTTAGTGCATCTAATCAGTAATCAACTCTGTCACATGCTAGGCTAAAGGGCATAAGATTCTAGATGAAGTAGTAAATGAAATTGAAATCCCATGTTTGTTTATTATAAAGTTAAAGTTCAGTTATTTCCTCGTAATTGGCTTAGTCGATAATTAATCAATAGTTAAATCAAACCAATATTGTGATTGTCTTAGCAGTGAGTGTAAATCATAAGCTGGTGCATAAGTGAACATAACGAACAATTTGAGTCTCTGTGGGAACGAATCCTATTTACTCTATATTACTTGTTGACCACGTTCTCTTGCGTGAATAAGTGCGAACAAATATTTAATTAAATTCTTTTGAATTCTTTTTATAATGATTTATATTATTCAAAGGTTATCCTTCACCTTCAGATATTATGTAAAATATTTCGAAGTCTTTTATGACTATTTTATCAAGGGGGGTTCCCAAAAACTCTATTTTCATTTAAATCTATCTTGTGAGAAGATTTAAATACTCGCTCAAACCTCCAAAAACATATAAGGGGACCTCACTTGAGAGCTGTTATTTATTTGACTGCCCGGTCATGTTCTTGCTAAACTATCTTGTCACTCACATCTTGATTCTTTCAAACATCGATATGAATCTTGTTGGTTACCTCCTCAATGCTCGAGGGGTAAGATTGATGGAACAAGTTTATAATCCATTAACAAGCATCAGCTTGGGAAATATTGGTGAAATTTTCCTTTCCAATTAGATACGACTACTTTGTGGAGTCCTATCAACAAGTACTATACTTGGGAAAAGGGGGACGAACTTTATGTTTCAGAGTTATGGATGTTATTCGAACTAGGAGACGCGTAAGTGACCGAGTGGCGCCGGTCCAGCAATGGCCCAACCGTTGGCCGGGGGGTTCTAGAGGGCGGGCGATCCGTCGGTGCTTCCTTCTACATGTAGAGAACAAATGATGGGGAGCATGACATGCGACTGATCATCGTAAATGTTGTGGCTCCTGGCGCAGCAAGCTCCCGTATTAGTTCATCTTCCAAATTGGGAAATTATCTGCAACATTATCATTGTTGGCAGGGTTGAAAAGTGTTTGAACTGGAATTGCAATATTCTTCCTGCAAGTTCCTCTATTATGAAATTGATAATATCTTGCTTATCTTTGACATAGCAGATATTTCCACGGAACAATTATATTTTGAGTTACCTTGTAACTTCATCTTATACCTTATATTGGTACTACGTTCGTTATTGGTACTACCTTATATATTATTACTGTTCAGTTATATTCTTTTAGGTGGGCTATTGCTCACCCTTGCTTTATTTATCTATATCACAACAACAACTAGATCAGATGGCCGCGTAAGGCACACTCAGCGTAAGCAGGTGACAACCGTCAGAGGAATAACCGCTGAGGTCATAGCTACCATTGCTGAAGAGGCAGCTACTGGTGGGCTAGTTGTTAGCAATTTAGTAACAAATGTATTTATAATATGACATATACCAATGGATGGCAAAGAGTATGTAATGGTAAAAATTGTAATTCTTTGGGTTGTAAGAACTCAAACTTGTGATTAATAATATTGATGGTTACTCTGATTTCATCTCTAGGACTATAACGGGTGTGTTTTATGTTGTTGTTTTGGGTCACAAGGTCGTAATTTAAATTATGTTGGTTTTGTGGATGGATATTGAAACCGTAACGACCAGATCCCAGACCCCGGATCTGGGGGTGTTACAGAAATGGTATCAGAGAGAGCGTTATATATCCCAGAGATGACGCGACGTTAAAACAATAAATTCATTATGATAATAAGAACTCTTGCCAAGTTCATAGTCGGACTACTTAATGTAGTACTGACATATAAAACCCGTATGGGAACTCTTAAGTATCATGATATTAACTTAGCACGTTCTCGTGTCGACTTGTAATGATACTCCTATGGTTTTGATGACCACATTCAGCAAGCTATTTGCTTGTAGTTTGATATAAAACATTGTGTTATGGTTGTACTAACTTGGTTTTGCAGGGTATATTAAGTTTACAGAGAATATATAAACAGCAAGCCATTTAGTGTTACAACAGAGACAGTTTGGCAAGCCATTTGCACTGACAGACACAAACAGCAAGCCATTTGCAAACTGCCAGAAATCCTGAAGATATATATCAAGACAAATTCTCATGGATTTATTTCAGGATATATATTGTGAGGATTCTTTATTATATAATACGTACACAATATATTCTAGAGCTCAAATCTTTTCAAAATATCTTTCTTTAAATTATTTTATAAAACTTATAGGAGTTTCCTTATTTAAAAGATTTTCTTTCTTCAAAATCTCCTATACGCGTTTTATATACATACGAACAGAAGTGATATGTTTTTCATCGATCTCTTTCTCTCAAACCCTCTGTCTAACGTTCACAAGAACGTTTGTAAAATCTCTAACCAATTGAACATTGGAAATTGATTCTAATAGTTCGAATAATTGGTGATTGATTTTCTGAACGTTGGTGCGAAGCTTTATAAACTTATTCTTGTGTTCATTCGATTCTAAGAATTCAGAACAATTCAGAGAAAACTTTCAAGCACACAAGATTTCAAACAACTCGGTTTTTCATTGCTATATTCTTTTGATTCTCTCGAGCTCTTAATATATTCATACGTGCTATATCTTAAAGAGTTCATAGTTTGAGTTGTATTCATCTATTGATTGTATTGTTCGAATTGTAAGGTTTAGTTGTTGGACAAGTTGGCTTGGGAACTAGGGTTTGGTGATCGTTGCTAGAGAAGTATACTTGGGAAGTATAGCTTAGAGAGCAAGTTCAGAAACAAGAGTTCAGCACGCCATTTGTCAACAGCTGGGTATTAAGGGAGATATATTATTGTATCTTGTAATTGGTTTTATTTCAGTGATCAATAATATATTCTCTTACCAAGTTGGTAAGGGACCAGGACGTAGACCATAGGGGTTAGGGGTCGAACCTGGCTAAAAGTCTCTGTGTTCTTTATTTTCTACTCTTTACTTACTGCTTGCATTTAGCTTACTGTTTCTGCACTTTACTGTACTTGTTATCTGTGCATTCAGCATACCATTTGTCTCTGCATAAAACGAAATCAATAAGCTGTTTCTGGTAATTTTTAAAATCAGACTTAGTTAAATATAGTTAGCCATTTACACCTATTCACCCCCTCTAGGTGTGCATTTTCAGTAAGGCGGCAGACCTTGAGGCGTACGAGTAGCAGCACGGTGATGCTTTATTATATGCTGGTGATCGGCTTGTTGATTCGATGGAATACCCTATTGAGAGCCATGAGGAGGTTTCAGCTAAAGAGGAGAAACCTGTTAGGGATAAGGAGTTTACCCTTGAGAAAATGAGGGTTGCAGCCAGAGAGACTGTAAGAGTCAAGATATAGTGCTCAGAGAAGTGAGCGTAAAGAATTGATATATTATGAAGAGAATTAAAGAGGCATATTGGATTCATAGCTGGACTGCCGGATGAAGTACCAGCAAGTAAGATGGATTTGAGGAATTACTTGAGATCTTATATGAGGTTAGATAATAATCCTTAGAGACTTCTAGATTGAGGAGAAAAGAGTAAGAATGATGCATGATTATCAAAGACGTCGATATATGTTGGGAAGTAGAGTCCCATGAACAATGGAGATAGAGGCAAGAAGTGTCATATCATTTGATAAATGGGTTAAGTTTGAATATTGTCAACAGTAATTCGCCATGAGAAGGTAGATTTTATAGGTTATAATTTATAAAACCAAATTGAGATTGATGAGGTGGTTTATCCGGTGAGATGTCCATTTTATGAATGGATTAGCTTAGAAAGTAAAGATAGTGGAAAGCAATGGCCCGAATGGTTAAAGTTACATAAGGAAGTAGTAAGCGAGACAATGATCTCCGAACCTACAAGAGGAAAAGACCAGTAAGTCAGTGATAAACTCGTAACAAGACTACTGTCAGAGACTAAGTATAAGGTTAATTTAATTCAGTGAATGATGAACCAGAAACATTAGATGCATGTGATTCAGAAGAATATTAAATTCTTTCTTTTCCTTGAATGGATTATGGTAGTACCTTAATTTTATTTCGACACTGAATCGTATATGGATTGGGTAAGGCGAGCAGTGGTTAAGATGTAATTAAGAATGCTTTTAGATGAAACCTGAAAGAACAGGTGTAGGCCAAGTTTTCGAAGTAAGAGTTTTGGCAAAATAAAGTCCAGTTAATAGGACATATGATCAATAGGAATAGTGTTGGTCGACCTCACCAAGTTAAAGACAGTTTCAAATGGAGAAAGGCCAACTACACCGGTAAAGGTGAGAAATTTCATAAGATTCACGAGGTATTACCAAAGATTTGCTCAGGACTTTACAAAGAGTGCAGTCTCGTAACCCGACTTATTAGTAAGACTAAAAGTTTGAATGTACAAGATAAATATGAAAACATCTTCCTGGAGCTAAAAATGAAATTGGTGACGACCCAGCGCTAACGTCGCCCAAATGGAAGGAGGAGAATTCTGCAATATTTTATGGTGCATCTCACACAGGGTAGGCACTATGCTTATGCAGCATGGCAGTGTAACTTCGAATATAGTTGGACAACACGGTTTACCAGATTCGGATGGCCTTGGTAGTGCTAATTTTGTGGAATGACTAACTACGACGGTAGTGTTCTTTCTGAAATTAGTTGTTAGAAAGACCGGTATTCGGTAGTATCGATTATTAGGACAAATATGTATCGGGGAGGTGTGGTATTTTTAGTTTGAAACTTTTGATTCCCTTCCAGGGGAGGTATATATTTGATTTCTTCTGATGGTAAAACTCCCAACTTTATGTCAATAATTTCATTACTATAACTATTTATGGTTCGACCAGCTTGGATGTTCCTAGAATTATTCTTCGGGTATCGAAATGGATCTTCTTAGTATCACCAGTGGGTGGATAAATTGACTGAAATTTCCCTAATCCTGGAAAGGAATTGGACAAAATTTGGCAAACGTTGTCTTTCTGATTATCTGAATACATCACCGAAGAGAATGGAAACTGGAGCGAACCCTATGGATTGGGTAAGGTAGCCGCTATGCGGTGGTAGACAGACCCCGATTATTATGACTGATTATAGGGATAAAATTATGAAGTTGAGATCGGATGGAAAAAGGGGAAATTCCGGGATTGACTTAAATGAAAAAGTTGTTATGACAAAAGTGTTAAGCTTAGTGACACGTGGAATTAATAAGAATAGTTGAAATAATAAAAGTAAAGGGAAGGTGACCGGAGACGGTACAGAAAAGTCGATTGAGACTTATATGGAGTAAAGTTTTGAAAAGATCAAAAGGTATCAAAGAAGAAGGGACTATGCCGGCAATTACTAGAAAAGTAATGCTATTAGCCAACCCCTAAACTCTCATATTTTAGTATGGCCAGTGGAGGCCAAGTCACAAGGGATTAGCAAGTGACTAGACCAGCAATGAAAGGACAAAGCGGGGTTGCTTCTAACTAAGCGCCAACCGCGAGGACTTTTGATATAAAATGAATTGAGGTACATGATGACGGATTTTATAAATACCATGGATGTGTTAAGAATGAGGATGGTGACCAGTAAAGGTTATGAAGATTGTCAGAGATGGTGCAGTATGATGCATAAATGTTATCTGAAACCTAGTGTCCTCAAGAGGAGCATTAAGCACTAAGAGATTCACGTTGAACACGACCAATATCTTCCAGAACATCCTTGCTTCCATTACCAAGTCCTGTAAGAAAAAAAAAGAGATAGACATATGTTATCTTTTGGAAGGTCATATAGACTGACATTCGTTTGAAAGAAGAGGTTAGCATTAGGCTACCTATAGACTATCAAGATAAGAATGATTGAAAAGAGACCCTTATTAAGGATATATGATTGAATTGCCAAGTACAGGATGTAAGTATTCCTTGAAAATAGAATTGAGGATAGAATGTCCTTAGATTAAGATGAACCAAGGGGAATGCACAAAGGATAGCATCACCCATAATAAAGACATTGTGAAATCAGACGATATTAGTTGAATCGACCAAGGTATCAATAACCTGTAAGGATTAGTGGAAAGGAGTCTCGAAAAGTACATAGACAGAGTTGTTATAAAATTGATTAATGATGTTTGATATACCCTGTAACCAGAAGATACAGGAGGAATGATGAGGATGACCTAAGAAAACTTATAAGGAAAGAGGTAATATTCTGAACTTCAAAAAGGGAAGTTTGGTAAGGAAGGTATGACGTAGTAACAGCAAGGCCAGATGAAGCATGTGTGAAACCATGAGAAAGTATGGATTGGACCAATAAGGTTGAGATTATCCTAAATTAAGAAAGGACTAAGATAAGAAATATCCTAGGTATGATTGGGAGTAACCGTGATAAAGTTCACACTGAAAGATGGAAGTAATGACTTTTGGAAAAAGACTGGAATTTGTTTTCTCTTATTTAGCAGAGTTCAAGGGAGGATGCTTCCACCCTGAGTTGGAATAGATCCAGAAAACATTAATTTCAAGAAATTATTATATTTAGGAAAGGCCAATGAGGTGGCCGACACTTTAAGTATAAGGGAGTAAGTATAAATACTCATACCAAAGGAATAGAACGATATTGAGAAGGACCTTGAAGGTCAGAATGTGATGGAGGATTTTACATTCCCTCTGAGGATTGTGTAAGAATCAACTATAAGGATAGTTTAAGTAAACATTCGATTCCTGATATTGTCTGAAGCACATTACCGGCCATAGGAGGCTCTGCGACAGGCTAGACCAAATTCCCCAAGAGACTCTCCCTTATTTTAGGAAGAGAGAGGAGAGGTTAGGTAATAAGGAATGACTGAATATAGAAGGTAGATGAGTACTGATATTGATAAGCTAATTGGCATGATGATGAATGACAAGAAAGTTATTGTTGGTGTATTTCTGTGCAAACAAGATAGAGAATATGAGGTTGGAGAATTGTGATGTTGAAAAGTATCCTTGTGAAAAGAATTAACGAGGTTCGGAAAGTGATTAAGTAAACTGTTAAGCTTCCAGTCTTATACTGGAGATATATGATTAATAATCTCACCAGCCTATTCCAGCTGCTATGCTGGAAGCTCTTCTACAATTTTATCTACTTCATGTAATATCTACATCAAGTTCAGGAAGCGTTCCTTATGGATAGGGAATAGTGATTATTTTGTTTTCCTATAGGGTCTTGAATTGACAATTATGAAACCCGTATGTTTAGCTATTAAAACACTACGTAAACGATAAGCAATGATGACCCTTCTGAGAAATTAGGTGATAACGACTGCGGAAATGTCGAATTGAATCTAAATTAGAGAAATCGTCCATGTTGATTTCGGATGGTTTAATTTTGGGAATGACGCGATATTTGAAATAAAGGATTAGGCCGCGATGGTTCATAGAGTGATTATAATAGAAATAAAAACCAAGGGACCGATGGAAACGAATATGGAGTAGAGGATTAATAAGGGAGTGGATACGGACTCCTGAGAAACCCCAGCAAAGAGGTAAGAAAAGTATGAAATTGACATTGTAAGTATTGGTCACAATGGAACGCTGAAACTGAAAGCATAAATGACATAAGGATTAACTCCTTTTAAGTTTGGAAAATTCGAGGAAATTTAGAAAGATCGGTTGAGTAATAAGGAGACTCATGGATCGAGGGAGTAAAATCTAGACGGTTGAACAAAGGAAAGTTTAACCCCAAAAATGTGACGTTATTAAGTAAAGGTGATGGGTGTCTCGATAATGGGATGACGATGGGGTTAAATGATAGAAGTGAATGAGAATTAGACAATAAGAAGGATGTGATTGATAAAGAAAAGATGGGAAATAATTATGGAATGTGAAGAAAGGAATGTTATGAATGGATTGATGAATGGGTTTTTCTAACGAGCTCTCGGGATGACAACCTGATAGTGTTAGTATTATGAATATGAAAGAGCCAGTGTCATGGCGTGAAATGTCAGTAATAATAATGTCAAGCGAGAAATCCAAGATTTCACCTGAGAGGTTGAAGGATTTTCCAAAAGTAAGTGATGCTAAGATCGAACAAGAGTATAGGTCCATAGAATGATGGACAGAACAGCAAGGACATGTGATACGAGAGATTACGATAAAGTAGTATTTGATACGAATGCGATTATTTTCTTCTCTAATAAACCTCTATAGTTCAGAGGTAAATTCTAAATATGATATTTTTGACAATCATGAAGATTTTTTTTGAAATTCTTTTCTTTTCTTCTCCATTTTATCTCCTTCTAAATTGAGAAGAACAACCCTTTAAGGAGGGGAGGTACTGCTACGTGACTACCTGTCTATGTGATAGAAGTCTAAGTGGAATAACATAGCTTGTCTAAATTGCTTGTCAAGTACTAAAGGCTGGCCACCTTCTATACTAACTATGCAATAGGACGAATGTTCATTGATCAAAGTGATCTCTCAATAAATTCCTCTAATATAAATCGTTAGATGTGATTTATACTTGCTCCCAATTAATCGAATAAAAAAAATTACTCAATAAGGAAACTTCTCAAAGTAGTGGATGAAAAGTGAATTAATAACTGTGCCAGACCTATACATACAGCGACGTGTGCATATGACAGCTGCCAAACAATGGTCAGTAATTACCAGCGGATAAAAATGTGAATCCTTGAGAAACGAGCTTCCCGTTGATATGTATTATTAAAATAATACACACAAATGAAACTAACTATCCACCGAATAAATAAAGATAAAATCCGGATATTATTTGAATCATCAACGGATATTCGACACATCCGTTGATGGGTAAATTCTGACTTAGACAGAATTTCGTACCTTTTCTTGTAAAAGAAAAATTCAAACTAATTTCTGGTTGCTCATTCAACCATGCAAATATCTTAGATAAATTAGGAAAAATTCAGCATACCTAGCTCACTTACCAACCTTGTGAATGTTGATTCATTAAGTGGCTTGGTAAAGATATCTGCAAGTTGCTTCTCACTTGGAACAAAATGAAGTTTCACAGTGCCTTCCATCACATGTTCTCTGATGAAATGATATCTAATGTCTATGTGATTGGTCCTGGAATGTTGCATTGGATTCTCAGATATGGCAATTGCACTAGTGTTGTCACAAAAGATTGGGATTCTATCAACTCTTAATCCATAGTCAAGCAGTTGATTCTTCATCCATAGTATTTGTGCACAATAACTCCCAGCTGCAATATACTCAGCTTCTGCAGTAGAAATGGAAACTGAATTCTGCTTCTTGCTAAACCAAGAGACCAGCTTTGTAAGAACACGAATTTTTGGTAGAATTAAAACTTTTATACATTGATGAAAGAATGAACAGTGACTCCGACTACAAGGTATTAATAGTTCTAATGAATGAATGTGAATGGGTTGACAACCTAGATTAGAATAATCTATCTCCTAAGAAATAAGATATGGCATTCCAAAGAGGAAGGAGATATTCTTGTGTCATCCAAATCAATATCTGTTGTTAGTCCAGTGGTTCCGTGAAAGGATTAAGGAACGCCCGAAAGAGAACAAGGACATTTTTACAATATATAGGGAATAAAAGAGAATAAGGGATGAATAGTGTTTTTGGTGGAAAATGAGAATATGAGTTAGACGATGCTATATAGAAGTATTCATAACGGATTTCTGAGTTCGTATTCATGATCCAGGGGCGAGATAAGTGTATGTAAACGATATCGGATTCAGAAAATTAGCACTTTTATTTTCTTCAAGATTTCCCTGGACACTGAAAGACTGAAGGATTTATTAAGAGGATTTAAGGAATTGAAATTCAAGAATTATAAAGGAGGATTGATAATGATAGTATTAATATTAATAAGGTTTCAAGTAAAATCCTAACTAGAAACGATTGAGTTATTCCTCCGAACGATCAATGAATTGAGCAATAAACGGACAAAGAAACAAGCAGGGGATCAAGATACATGCATGTGCAAGAGGATAAGATCAAGTAACTAAGTAGTTACAAGAGTAACTAGCTCACTTAGAAACCAATCCACTTAGTTAGCCTTAACACATCAACTACACCACTAAAACATCAACACTTGGCAAAGATGATGCATGGGATGACTTAGACACTTTAATAAAGTAGCTTTATGAAAGATATTTTCCAAGCATCACCATAATTCAAGGGAACCAAGCAAGCAAAAGATCAAAAACTCCATTCTCTCCCAAAATAGCTCCATTCGAATATTCCTCTAATTCCAAGACCAAAATCAACCTTCCCACCATTGTTTGATCTCCAAATTTTTACCCTAGATCCTATATTTCATAAAAATGATACACTAGAAATCTTAGCCTCAAACACCACTTTTTCCATTTTCAATAAAATCATCAAAGTGGAGGATGAATAGTAACCTCAAGAACAAAATTCTTGGATCTTGATTTTGGTTGATGATCCAAGCTTCATGGAGGCTATACAAGGACTATAAAAGGCTTACTAAGTGCATACACACTCCAAGGAAGGTATAAACTTCAAGAACCCTAGTCCTTGTTTTGAGTTTTTATGGAGTTTAGAGGTTATATGCATGTTTAGGATCTTAAGATTATGATTGGGCTTTTATATATGTTAAAGTGGTTTGTATGAACGGAAAGGCATTGCTTGGCCTTAGTTCAATGATAAATATCATACTTGTGTTGTTTGGAGTGAAAAACTATGGTTATTGGATAGTTCAAAAATTGGAAAACGTATAAACATAGCCGTCGTAATGCCGAAATTTCATCCACCCTTGAAATCCGTGCATTGCAGTAACCTTAACTTACTGTAAAGTGCCGAATCTTGCCATAATAAGTTAGTTCATGTTATAAGCTTCGTTTTGATATAAAGATCGCATGAAATGGACTTACGGTTTAGGAGTTATGATTAAATTCGTAAAAGTGGTTCGAAACCATAAGTACGAGTTCGTAACTGAAATTGAACCTTTGTAAAATGAGTTATGCAGTGACGAATCTTGGTAATTGAATATTAGGGATCATAGGGAAGGTGTGAGAGAAGACCTCATGTCAAACGGATCGTTTTTCAATTTTATAAAAATGTTCGAATCAAGGATAAGTGCGAAGAAGCCCTTTTCAGAGGCATCACTATTCACTAAAAAGCTCCTGCCCTGTTTTAGTAAAATCTGGAAAGATTTATCTTCTGACCAAAGTCAAATTTTGAGTTATCCACCTTATAGACATTCTCTAGAGTACGTACACGAAAACGGGGCGTCATTTGAGTTAACGGTTACCGAGTTATGAACGTTTTAGTGAAAGAGGTGTGAATAGTAAAAATCCGCCGTTGACTGAACTTCAAAAATACATTTCACCTATCTAGACCCGTGTTTTCGAATTGGAAATTTTATGATAAGTATTACAAATACCAAAGACGATTTTAGAAGTGGTTTAATAATTAAATACATTTCCGGTGATTTATTAAAAGTGTTGGAGTGTGAGTCACGGAAAAGTAATTCTCAGGGAAGTCAACTCTAGAGGTACTACTTTGACCACCCATTTTGGCTAGATTAAAAGAGGAATTTCGAGTCGACCAAAACACGAAACTTGTTAAGAATTATCAAGACAACATACTGGTGCAAAGAACAAGGTTATAAATGATTAAGTAAGATATACGAAAGATCCGACCTTAAGGATGGGTTCGAGGTGTGTTTTGGACTAAACTTACATGACTTAAGTTAAGTTGTACATAACCTTCGAAATGTTAAGTGATTGATCTCGGTTATTGTGACTATTTATAGATCACTGGATTGACATGAGGCATACTACCCCTACAGGATTACCAGGCAAGTCTTCAAAACTTTGAAGCTGTTGTTGTGATGATATATATATATATATATATATATATATATATATATATATATATGATTCTGTTTACATATGCCATAGCATGCATGCTTGTTTTCAAAGTATATTGGAATACTTGTTCCCCGAACTGATTTTGGCCTATAGACTAGATATGAATTATCAATTATAAGCCGGATTGTTTTGTCAAGACCCTTAGTGCAGGGCGTATGATATCCATTCTTTAAATATAGACCGGGAGTTGGTATTTTGAGATATAGAGATAGTCGTGGAAACCCGGAGGGATTCCAGGGACAGTTTATTTGAGGATTGCTATTTATGAACATTATTTATATTTCCATAAAGTATCAACTACTTGGAAATCTTTCGAGAAATGTTATTTGAGTATTATCTCAGTCGAGAAATATTAAATGAATATTTTTTTAATATTCATTAGAGTTTGATTATTTAACGAATAAATACTTTAATATTCATTGGAATTTTATTCATTAAATGAATATTACTTTCGAATATTCATTTAAGGTTTCTGTACTTGATAAATATTATTTTAAAAGTATTCTTTGGAAGTTCTAATTATTCAGGGAATATTATTTCGAATATTCCTTTAAAGTTTTGATTACTAAATGAATATTATTTGTATATTCATTTAGAATATTATTTGTTTAATGAATATTATTTGGATATTCATTTAGAATATTATTTGTTTAACGAATATTATTTGGATATTCATTTAGAATATTACTTGTTTAATGAATATTATTTGGATATTCATTTAGAATATTATTTGTTTAATGAATTTTAATTGGATATTCATTTGGAATGTTATTTGTTAAATGACTATTATTTTCAAATATTCATTTGGAATGTTATTTGTTAAATGACTATTATTTTCAAATATTCATTTAAGTTTTGATTTATTGAGTAAATATTATTTTAAATATTTATTGAAGTTTAATTATTTAATGAATATTATTTTGAATATTCATTTAAGAAGAGGTTCATTTAGTAAATAATTCTATATATTCATTCGAGGATTACTTACGAGCAATATTATGATTTAATATTATTCCGTAATTATTATTGACTTAATAAATATTCTTGAAATATTTAATTAAATTCTTTTGAATTCTTTTTATAATGATTTATATTATTCAAAGGTTATCCTTCACCTTCAGATATTATGTAAAATATTTCGAAGTCTTTTATGACTATTTTATCAAGGGGAGGTTCCCAAAAACTCTATTTTCATTTAAATCTGTCTTATGAGAAGATTTAAATACTCGCTCAAACCTCCAAAAACATATAAGGGGACCTCACTTGAGAGCTGTTATTTATTTGACTGCTCGGTCATGTTCTTGCTAAACTATCTTGTCACTCACATCTTGATTCTTTCAAACATCGATATGAATCTTGTTGGTTACCTCCTCAACGCTCGAGGGGTAAGATTGATGGAACAAGTTTATAATCCATTAACAAGCATCAGCTTGGGAAATATTGGTGAAATTTTCCTTTCCAATTAGATACGACTACTTTGTGGAGTCCTATCAACAAGTACTATACTTGGGGAAAGGGGGACGAACTTTATGTTTCAGAGTTATGGATGTTATTCGAACTAGGAGACGCGTAAGTGGCCGAGTGGCGCCGGTCCAGCAATGGCCCAACCGTTGGCCGGGGGGTTCCAGAGGGCGGGCGATCCGTAGGTGCTTCCTTCTACATGTAGAGAACAAATGATGGGGAGCATGACATGCGACTGATCATCGTAAATGTTGTGGCTCCTGGCGCGGCAAGCTCCCGTATTAGTTCATCTTCCAAATTGGGAAATTATCTGCAACATTATCATTGTTGGCAGGGTTGAAAAGTGTTTGAACTGGAATTGCAATATTCTTCCTGCAAGTTCCTCTATTATGAAATTGATAATATCTTGCTTATCTTTGACATAGCAGATATTTCCACGGAACAATTATATTTTGAGTTACCTTGTAACTTCATCTTATACCTTATATTGGTACTACGTTCGTTAATGCATGGCATATGGTATCAAAAATATTTGAACTGTTATATATTATTATTGTTCAGTTATATTCTTTTAGGTGGGCTATTGTTCACCCTTGCTTTATTTATCTATATCACAACAACAACTAGATCAGATGGCCGCGCAAGGCGCACTCAACGTAAGCAGGTGACAGCCGTCAGAGGAATAACCGCTGAGGTCATAGCTACCATTGCTGAAGAGGCAGCTACTGGTGGACTAGTTGTTAGCAATTGAGTAACAAATGTATTTATAATATGACATATACCGATGGATGGCAAAGAGTATGTAATGGTAAAAATTGTAATTCTTTGGGTTGTAAGAACTCAAACTTGTGATTAATAATATTGATGGTTACTCTGATTTCATCTCTGGGACTATAACGGGTGTGTTTTATGTTGTTGTTTTGGGTCACAAGGTCATAATTTAAATTTTGTTGGTTTTGTGGATGGATATTGAGACCATAACGACCAGGTCCCAGACCCCGGATCTGGGGGTGTTACAAGCTTGTTCCCTAAGAATTGACAAGTGCCTGTTGTACTTTTTCTGTCAATTTAACAACATGCATAATCTGCATCTGAATAGCCAGTTAAATTAAAACCAGATTCTCTAGGATACCAAATGCCAAGGTTTGTCGTTCCTTTGAGAAATCTGAAAATCCTTTTAATAGCTATTAAATGAGATTTCCTGGGATCAGCTTGGAATATCGAGTGAAGTGATTCTCTCTAAGGAACTGTGAGAGAGTGTCATACCAGGCTCTTGGTGCTTGCTTCAGACCATAGAGTGCTTTGAGAAGAAAATAGACATACTCTGGAAACTGTGGATCTTCAAAGCCAGGAGGTTGACTCACATACACCTCTTCTTCCAAAATGCCATTTAGAAAAGCACTCTTGACATCCATCTGAAATCAATTCATTCTTCTTGGCAATAGCCTTTTGCAACCAATCTTTCTTTGTTCCTTGTTACTATGCCATTCTCATCCATCTTATTCTTGAATACCCATTTAGTTTCAATCACTGACTTGCCTTTAGGCTTGGGTACAAGCTTCCACACTTCATTTCTCTCAAACTGGTTTAGCTTTTCTTGCTTTGCTAAAACCCAGTCTGATCTAGGAGGGGATCTTCAACTCTCTTAGGTTCTTCTTTAACTGTTGTACAAGCATTCTTCTTAAGTTGCCCTTCTAGTTTGGACTCTGGCATTTGAATCTCCAATGATGAGTTCAAATGGGTGATCTCTGGTCCATTTTCTTGATAGTGGCAGATTAAATCTTGATGACGTAGCTTCATTCTCCCTGTGTTGATTATTCTGATTAGTTGTTGGGTGACGACTCTGAGAAACTCCCCCTAAGTGTGTGGCTCTTGAGGTTGGAGTGCTAACTGAGTTGTCAAAGGATAATTCTCTATGACTATCAACGGGTAATCCAGAATTGTCTTCAACGGATGGAGCTTCCTCAGCATCAACGAATGATGCCCCATGCTCTTCACTCCTAGCATGCTGCAATCTTACACCATTCAATGTTGCTTCTACATCATCTCACTGCTTTCACCATTCATATCATTTTCAAATGATAGATCTTCATGGAAACCTTCATCTATTAACCCTTGGATTTTCTTGTCATCAAAGACAACATGTATGGATTCCATAACAATGTTAAGTCTTAGGTTATAGATTCTATATGATTTCCTTGTTGAGTATCCAACAAAGATAGCTTCATCTGCTTTGGTGTCAAACTTTCCAATATTTTCATCTTGATTTCACAAGACAAAACATTTGCAACCAAAGACATGTAAGAAGTTAACTGTTGGCTTCTTTCCCTTGAATAGTTGGTATGGAGTCAGTCCTTTTGCTTGATTGATCAAAGAAATATTCTGAGTGTAGAGGCAGTGTTGACAGCTTCAGCCAAGAAATATGTTGGTAACTTTGATTCTTCAAGCATTGTTCTTGCAGCTTCAATGAGAGTCCTATTTTTCCTTTCCACTACACCATTTTGTTGAGGAGTCCTAGGTACAGAGAATTCTTGGATAATTCCTTGTTTTTCACAAAACTCTCTCATCATAGAGTTCTTGAACTCAGTCCCATTGTCACTTCTCATCCTTCTTACTTTGTAAGAGGGATTATTGTTGACTGTTCTGATATGATTGATGATGATTTCTCCTGCCTCATCCTTGGAGTGCAGAAAGAATGTCCATGTGTATTTAGAGAAGTCATCCACAATCACTAGACAATATCTCTTCTTAGAGATTGACATTACATTGACTGGTCCAAATAGATTCATATGAAGTAGCTGTAGAGGATGATCAATGGAGGACATTAACTTGGATTTGAAAGAGGCCTTCTTTTTCTTCCCTTTTTGGCATACATCACATAATCCATCCTTGGAGAAATCCAATTTTGGAATACCTCTAACCAGATCCTTTTTCACCAACTCATTCATTGCTTGAAAATTCAAGTGTGCCAGTTTCTTGTGCCATAGCCAACCTTCATCTACACTTGCAATACTGAATAGGCATGTAGTTGTATCTGCACTTGTTGAATTGAAGTTAGCTATGTACACATTCCCTTTCCGGTTGCCTGTCATCACTACCTTGTTGTCGTTTTTCTTGAAAACAACACAAGCTTCTGAAGTATACCACACATTTTGACCTTTATCACATAGTTGACTGATACAAAGCAAATTATGCTTGAGTCCTTCAACTAGTGCTACATCCTCAAAGACAATATTTCCTTTTGAAATCAAGCCATATCCTCTAGTATATCCTTTGATGTTGTCTCCAAAGGTAATGCTAGGGCCATCTCTCTCCTCGAACTTAGTGAGCAGGGTAGAATCTCCAGTCATATGTCTGGAACATCCACTATCCAGATACCAGAGGTTCTTTCTGTCTCCATGCACACATCAAAACCAAATTAAGTTGATATTGGTACCCAAGTTTCCTTTGGTCCTGCAGTGTTAGCCTTTTTCTTGCCTCTCAAATCCTTTCTGTCCTTTGGTCCAGACTGAGTTAAATCAATCTTGACTTTGGGAGTGGGCCTTTGAAAGCCAGGATTTGAGCCTTGCTCAAATGCATTATAAAAATCAAAACTAGGCATAGTCTGTGCATGCATGTTATTCATTATCCATGGCATCTGAGGCATATTGAAAGCATTATAGTATGGATTGTGTATGAATGGCATGTTTGCTGTTATTCCCAGATTACACACTTGTATAATTGTAGAATGGGGGGTTGAATACAATTCTTGATAGTTATAAATTTCTGATAAAAACCACAGAAATCTATAAAGAAATAATTGCTGAATAGAAATGGTTCACAAACACATAAAAAATCAGGTGGTTAAATGTACCACCTGAGACTTTTATTTGAAGAAAACCCTGTGATACAAATGTACACATCTTCTGTTTTACAACTCTTTGCTTCTAAAGATATTCAAGAAACCCTAAGCAAATATGTCTGTTTTCTTGCAGTCTAAAGAGTTGCTACACTTGGTTATATATCCCAAGTTTACAAGTGCTACAGGAATAAGATAATATTAATCTAATTCAAGTTGACTTGCTACTCCACTCCAAATCCACATGTAGCCGAAAGGTTGTCCTTGTGAATAGATATGTCCTCTGCACCTTTCTTGTATGTACTGTGTAAATGGAATGCTTCTTTCTTCTCCCTTCTAGCTGTCTCAGAGAACCCTGTGTGTCTCTTGAATGCTGAGAACACTTTGGTCAGTGTATGATAATTCTCTCCAAGAACCTTCTGTAATGGCCATGTCCTCTGACTTCCTCCCTTGTAGACAAACACTAATCTCTCAGGCTGATTCTTGTACTTGTCAATTCCTCTTACTTCTGACAATTCATCCAAATATAGATTCATGCCAGAGTATTCTTCAATTTCTGCCTGATAGATAAAGTCTTCTTTGTTTTCCAAGATTGGTTGTTTGACAATAGCAGGTACCCTAGCAACTTGAACTGGTCCCTTTGAAAGTTGCTTCTTTGGAGCCCTTTTCTTCTGTTTTGGATTCAGCAAGAATGAAGGAACTTCAATTGAATCAAAATTCATTGGTTCTTCTTTAGGCATTATGGGGTCACCATGAAAGTTTACAGTTGGGTCGATTATTGTTGCAGATATAGGTACTGATGAGCCAATAGTTTCTTTTTCTGGAAAGGGTTCTGGAGAAAGAACCCTTTTGGTTTTAGCTTTCCTTCTTTTAGGTTTGATTTTGGGAACTTCCTCAGGTTCCTTCATTTCAACCTCTACCTCATCCATTAACTCTTGAGCTAGCCTGGCTTGCTTCTCATCTGAGTTTTCATGTTGATTTTCTGTACTTGGATGAGCTTCCCTTTGGATTCTGGAGACTTCTTCTCTTTTAGCTTCCACAAATCTAGGATGGATGTTGGATATATTTAATACTTTTCCATTCCTTATGATTACAGCCATCCAATCTCTTACACTCTTATTTGCAAGTACTTTGAACTCCATGATTGTCTTTCCCATTCGCTTTTCTTCATTATCCTTGGGAAATGGGTAGTCTAGCTGAAGCTTGTTCTTCCCATTTTCCTTTGGAGGTGAGTAGGCTCTGGTATTGATGGCTGGTTCAAATTCTTTGACAAATGATGGCTCAGCATCATAGAATGTAGGAGCCACAACCCTTGGAGTGAGCACCTTCATGATTGTGGTTGATATTGTTGGAGCAGAAGATTGAGCATTAAGAAACAGAGATGATGCAATTGATTCATTGATCATCCTCTCTGTCCTTAGAATTCTTTCACTAGTCTCCTTGTTGATCTTTTCCAAAGCTTCTATTCTGGCTTGCCTTTCACCATCTGAGATTTCTTCTAAGCTTTGAATCTCAGGCAAAGCCACTTGTTTCTTCACAGGGGAAGCCTTTATCTCAAACTCTGTTGGATTGACCACTACAATTGGCTGTTGCTCCCCCTCAATCTGTGCTATCTCACTACTGGTAGCTTGAAATTGGCCAGTAGATGTTGCAGCCTCTTTTATGCTTGTTCCCATTTTCTCCCCCTTTTTGTTAGCATCAAGGGTTGGGGTTGAAGCTGCAAGTAGCATTTCCAGTAGTTGAGTCTGTTTTGATTGATTGGCAATGATAGTGTGCATTTGAGATTCCATACTATCCACTCTGGAGGAAAGAAGCTGAACAGACTTAGCCAGGCTATCTTCTTTGAGAAGTTTGCTAGAAAGCACCTTCTGAGTGGTAGTAGGAGCTAGTGCCTCAATCCTGGCATCTAGTGCTATCTTCATATCTCTAATTGCAGACTTGACCTCCTCCTGTTGTGTTCTTTGAATAACAGATTGCATCTTTTGTAATTTCAAGGAAGCCATAACCTGCTCAAGAACAGTCTTTCTCTGTGGGTCTGCAGTTTGGTGCTCAGCCTTAGCAGATTGATATTGCTTCATGATTTTCACATTGAGATTCCCAAGTTCAGTGGCATTGGAAAACATCCATCCTGGAGTCTCATCTTCATTGATTTCTTCACCATCTGAACTTTGACTGTTATCACTGCCAAACTCTTCACTTCCAGCACTTGGAGACAGGGTTTGTAAAGCTTCTTTTGCTCTTTGAAGAGATTCTGAGGTGTGCACTAGGTGCATTGCCTTCTCTGCCTCCACATTGCCCTGTTGTGCCATGACTTGATAGGCAGAAATAGGATGAGTAAAGGTTTCAGGATCCAAAGAGATGGAGTCAATAATTGACTGATATTCTTGTCTAAATTCCATCTCTTTGGAAGCTTCATTAACCTCCATTAACTCACTTGCAATGGCTGAGTCTTCCTGCCTTATTTCTCCTGTAGTCCCTTCTCTCCTCTCATCTCTCTTTTCTTGCATCAGGGGCTCCCCCTGGCTCACACCTCTCACACCCTCACCTTCACCTACTAAGGTGGAACTCTCTAGCTCTCCTTTTGCCTGATCGGAAGAAATGGTCAGCCTCTCATTGTTTTTCTCTCCTTTTGCCTGCTCACAAGGCAGCCTCTCACTCCCATCCCTCATTCCTAAAAGTGTTTCAACTACTACAAACTCCTCCACAGTTGACATGGGAATGTCACATTTTACAGTGGTAGAGAGAGTTGTCAACGGATAAAGTGTATCCGTTGATGTAGTAGTTATTGCTGTCAACGGATAATTAGTTGTAGACATATCCGTTGATGGAGAAACACTTGTCAACGAATGAAGGATATCCGTTGATGAAGGAAAACGAGTATCCGTTGAAGTGAAAACCAACACTGAATCTGTGGTGATTGATTTTAAGGAAGAGGCCACAGATAGTGTTGTGAATTCAGGAATGGAAGATTGATGGCCCAACAAATCATCTAAAAGATGATGACCACCAATTGTTGAGTGGGGCTTCTCCAAGAATTTTAAAGATGGAGAATCAGGAATTGATGTAGATATCATATCCACATCCAGAGATGGAGTTGGTGATGGTGGATCAAAATGTGTATCGATTTGAAGGTTAAGATCAAGGGGCTGTGACTCCACATTTATTGAAGTCACATCAAACTGAGTTTGAGAAGGTACAGTTTGCTGTACAGTGTGTGCACCCTGTGATTCCCCAATGGTTTTGGATTTTACTCTTCTACCATAGGTTTTTGAGTGAGAGTTATCTGTGTCTCTTCCCCTTTTGTACAGTGTTCCTGGAGTGGAACTTAAATTAGTAGTCACACCCTGTTGAGAGGATGTAACTAGAATTTGGCTTGTAGGTTCATTAACAGTTTTTTTAGAGACTGAAATGTTGGTTGCACCTGCCTCACCTTCCTTATCCTTAGGGCTTCTTTGATGTTCACCCTGTCCCTCACCACTCACTACCACCTTCACACTCCCCTCAAGAGTTTTGGTAGTTTTTACAACAGGTGCCTTTGAGAGACACCTGAGGTTTGTCTTTTAGATTGTGGTTTCGGAACTCTGGATCTGGTCACTTTGGTAGGAGCCTGTTTGGTCACAGCCACAGACTCCATTGTGACACTAGAAGGCAAAGAAATTTGGGGGTTGGAGATAGGAGTTTCAGGGTTGGAAACAGTTACCTGAACAATTGGTAGATATACTAATTGTACTTCTGCATTTAGGTTCATTCGAATCAAATCACTTAAGACTCTCTTCTCCTGAACAAAACAATTGAACTTGCTATCCGGGTTAGCAATGGATAGCTCATTCTCAGATACATGCAGTGCTAGGAGCATCAAAAATCTAGCAAAATAAACATTCTTGCTCCTAGTTTCCTTTTTACCTATTTAGCTGCTATCTCATACATGACTAGTGTGCCAAAATTATAGAATTTATCAGTCAAAAGCATACATAGCATAACTAGCATGGAATTGGTAACAGCATCAAAGTTACTAATCTTGCCAGAAAAAGTTTTAATGAAGGCATCACAAAGATAACTCCATTCTTTAACCATACCTTTCCTAACAATTTTCCCTAAGTTCTCAGTACTAAGGGTATAATTCATGGAATTAAGCATGGTAACAATTTCAGCATTACTGGGTACATTCAGACAGTTATTCTCAGGCAATTTTAAACAAGCAGTTAACACATCAGAATTAACTACATAATTTTTACCCTTCAAAGAAAAAGCAAGTGTACCATCTGTGCCATTGTACTCAGCAGATGCCCACACCTCTTCAATTACCTCATGGATTAGAGGAGTGGTGGCAGTCATAGCATATGACAGTTTGCGTTTCTTCACGAAATTCATCATGGTGTGATATGCTTCTGGAGCGTTCACTGTATCAACAAAGGCCGCGAAATTGTTCTTCTCATAGGTAAACCCGGTGGAAGACATCATCTTAACAATAGGCGCCATTGAAGTGTTTGAACTTTTGTTGCAGAGAGAGATTTAGTGAAGAAGATGCAGTTAACTAATGAGATTCTTGAAAATGAATAAAGGTGAGATGTGAGGGCACAAAACAGCCTTTTATATTTTCCAAGAATTAAAAATGAAATAATTAAAAGTAATTACCCCATTGGACAAAAGTAACTGTCAGATAATAAATGAAAAGAAAAGAAGTACAGCCGTGACTAATTATACACGTTTACCAACGGCTATAAAGAGAAATATGTATATCAACGGATAAAGATTGGACGGTTGAGAAAACAGTTTATCCATCGATGACGTGGACAACCTGTTATCCGTTGACATACGAAAATCTAGTAATGTGTTTATACTACCAACGGATAAAAGGATATCCGTTGATAAGCAAATTTTGCCTTAAACAAAATTTCTGCTAAGAGTTATTCTGAGAGTTTTTAATTCTCAAGTAAATTAAAACACATTTCTAGCTGCAATACAGTATGATTAGATATCACTAGGAATTATGAAAAATTAAGCATACCTAGTTCACCTACCAACCTTGTGAATGAAGATTCATCAAGAGGTTTGGTGAAGATATCTGCAAGCTGCATTTCACTTGGCACAAAGTGCATTTCTACTGTACCATTCATCACATGCTCTCTAATGAAGTGGTATTTGATGTTAATATGCTTGGTTCTCGAATGTTGCACTGGATTCTCTGTGATGGCAATAGCACTAGTGTTGTCACAGAAAATTGGAATCTTCTCAACTTTTAGACCATAGTCAATAAGTTGATTTTTCATCCAAAGAATCTGTGCACAACAACTTCCAGCTGCAATGTACTCAGCTTCGGCTGTAGAGGTGGAGACTGAGTTCTGTTTCTTACTGAACCATGACACAAGCCTGTTCCCTAGAAATTGACAGGAACCTGTAGTACTTTTCCTATCAATTCTGCAACCTACATAGTCTGCATCTGAATAGCCAATTAGATCAAAGCCAGAATCTCTTGGGTACCAAATGCCAAGGTTTGGTGTTCCCTTGAGATACCTGAAAATTCTCTTAATAGCAATCAAGTGAGACTCTCTAGGGTCAGCTTGAAATCTAGCACAAAGACATGTGGAAAACATTATATCAGGTCTACTAGCTGTTAGATATAGAAGTGAGCCTACCATGCCTCTATAGCTTGAGATGTCCACAGATTTTTCCTTAGTATTCAGCTCAAGCTTAGTTGCAGTGGCCATAGGTGTTTTTGCAGAGGCACAATCCATTAAGTCAAATTTCTTTAAGAGATCATAAATATATTTTGTTTGACTTATGAAAATTCCCTCATTAGCTTGCTTTACTTGTAATCCAAGAAAGTAAGTTAATTCACCCATCATGCTCATTTCATACCTACTTTGCATAAGTTTGGCAAACCTTTTGCAAAGCTTCTCATCTGTAGACCCAAAAATAATATCATCTACATAGATTTGAACAAGTATTGAAGAACCATTGACATTTCTATGAAATAAGGTTTTATCTACTGTACCTCTAGTGAAGTGATTCTCCAAAAGAAATTGAGATAAAGTGTCATACCAGGCTCTTGGTGCTTGCTTCAAACCATAAAGTGCTTTCAAGAGAAGATATACATAATCTGGAAATTCTGGATCTTCAAAGCCAGGAGGTTGATGGACATATACCTCTTCTTCCAGTTCCCCATTTAGAAAGGCACTTTTAACATCCATCTGATAGACTTTGAAGTTGGCATGTGCTGCATAGGCTAGGAAAATTCTGATGGCCTCAAGTCTTGCCACTGGAGCAAAAGTTTCATCAAAATCTATTCCTTCTTCTTGAGAATAGCCCTTTGCCACTAATCTAGCTTTATTCCTCACAATTATGCCATTTTCATCAGTCTTATTCTTGAGAACCCATTTGGTACCTATGATACCTCTATCATCAGGTTTGGGCACAAGCTCCCATACTTTATTTCTCTCGAATTGGTTTAGCTCTTCTTGCATTGCTAAGACCCAATCTGGATCTAGAAGGGCATCCTCCACTTTCTTAGGTTCCTCTTGAGATAGGAAACTACTGTATAGGCATTCTTCTTGTGTGGCCCTCCTAGTTTGGACTCTTGAGTTTGAGTCACCAATGATTAACTCAAAAGGATGATCTCTGGTCCATTTTCTTGAAGGTGGAAGGTTTGATCTAGATGAGGTTGCTTCATCTACGTGAGCATGATCTTGTTGATTGGATATTGAGTTTTGACTTTGAGAAACTCCCCCTGAGTTTGTTGTCCTTGAGGAGTTATGAAGTTGACTGTCAACAGATGCATCATTTTGTCTATCAACGGATGCTCCATTTTGCCTGTCGACGGATACATGAGAATGCCTGTCAACGGATGCATCTGATGATCTAGTATGACTGTCAACGGATGCTTCATTTCCAGTGTTAGCATCACTTCTAGTTGGACCAACAACTCTAGGTGAATTTCCAAGGTCATGATCTTCATTTTCCTCGTCATCATCAATGTACATTCTTCCTTCTACCTCATTTTCAAATCTCAACTTTTCATGGAAGCCTTCATCATTTAGACCTAGAATCTTTTGATCATCAAACACAACATGTACAGATTCCATAACAATGTTGGTTCTTAGATTGTATACTCTATAGGCTTTCCCTGCTGCATATCCAACAAAGATAGCTTCATCTGCCTTTGCTTCAAATTTGCCCAAGTTATCTCCATGATTTCTTAGCACAAAACACTTACATCCAAAGACATGAAGAAAAGCTAACGTTGGTTTCTTGTTGGTAAATAACTGATAAGGAGTCATTCCTCTAGCTTGATTGATCAAGGAAATATTCTGAGTGAAGCAGGCAGTGCTGACAGCTTCAGCCCAGAAATATGTTGGCAATCTTGATTCACTTAACATTGTTCTAGCTGCTTCAATGAGAGTTCTGTTTTTCCTTTCAACAACCCCATTTTGTTGAGGTGTTCTAGCAGCAGAAAACTCATGGACAATTCCATTCTCTTCACAGAAAATCTTCATTGTGGAATTTTTGAATTCAGTGCCATTGTCACTCCTGATTCTTTGTACTTTTACTTCAGAACCATTGTTTACTAGTCTGAGATGATTGATGATGATTTCACTTGCACAATCTTTGGAGTGCAGAAAGAAGGTCCATGTAAACTTAGAAAAATCATCCACAATCACCAGGCAGTATTTCTTCTTTGAAATGGACATGACATTTACTGGACCAAATAAGTCCATATGCAGCAATTGAAGGGGCTTAACAATGGATGACTCTGTCTTGCTCTTGAAGGATGATTTCTTTTGCTTCCCTAATTGGCAGGCATCACACAGTCCATCTTTGATGAACTCCAATTGAGGGATTCCTCTAGCAAGATCCTTTCTTACCAAATCATTCATTACTTTAAAATTCAAATGAGACAGCTTTTTATGCCATAGCCAACTCTCATCCTTGCTTGCTTTGCTGAAGAGACAAGTAATAGATTCTGAGCATACTGAGTTGAAATCAGCTATGTAAACATTTCCTTTTCTAAAGCCTGTCATAACCACATTGTTGTTTTCCTTGGTAGAAACAACACAGGCTTCTTTAGTGAACTTTACTTCATAGTCTTTGTCACAAATCTGACTGACACTCAGCAAATTGTGCTTCAAACCTTCAACTAAAGCCACTTCTTCAATGATGACATTGTCCTTTGTAATCAAGCCATATCCCTTAGTATATCCTTTGCTGTCATCTCCAAAGGTAATTCTAGGGCCAGCTTCCTCCTTGAACTCTGTGAGCAGGGTTGAATCCCCTGTCATATGCCTAGAACATCCACTGTCTAGGTACCATAGATTCCTCTTATTTCCCTGCACACAATCCAAAATACAAATCAAGTTGATTTTGGTACCCAAGTTTCCTTGGGTCCTTTCTTGTTAGCCTTTGGTTTTACACTCTTAGCAATCTTCACTTTGGGTGTAGATGCTTGAGTGATAGGTTTTGACAGATGCTCATTTGCATAAATATTTGATGCATGCATTTGTGAAAAATTGGCATACATATTATCCATGCTAGGAATGCTCCATGACATTTGTGGCATATTCACAGATTGAAAATAAGGATTAGGCACATATGGCATGTTCACATATGGATTTGAAAAACTAGCATTCTGATAACAGGCATTGCAGGCATACTTGGCATAGATTGAGGTACATGAACAGGAGTCCTTTTAACAGACTTGCAATTAGAAGATAGGTGATTGACACTATTGCAATTACCACAAGTTTTCCTAGGAGCAAACTTGTCAGGAGAATAATTGTTTTTCTTGTTAATGCCTATCTTACCATTTCTGTTCTTTTTCTTTTTACCCTCAGTCTCTACCTTTTCATTAACTGATTTACCAACAGCCTTTTTGTTAAGTAAATCACCTGCCTTAGCCTTCTCACTTGATTTGGCTTGGCTACTTTCACCAGAAACAAAGTTCTTGGCTACTGGACCATACTGATTATTCAGTTTCTTGAGTTCCTTCTTACTAACAGACTTTTTGTTAGTCGACGGATACCTCTCATCCGTTGATGGTTCATCTGTCAACGGATGATCACTATCCGTTGATTCAAAAATAGTCTCTAGATCCTCAAGGCAAGGTTCTAGCTCCTTTTTCTTTTGAGTCCAGGTATCCCTCACAAATGATTCTATTCCCTGGACTTCTATTATGTTTTGAGAAACATTCCTACAACTTTGAAATTTAGCAATTATCCCTTGTTCTTTTTCAAGCTGGTTTCTTAAGATCAATTCTCTTTTTAACACAGCTTCAAGTTCGCTTTTAGCATTATTGCAATCAACTCTCATTTTCTCAAATTCTAGAAATTGAACTTCTAGAACTGCATTTCTATCACTTAAGAACTGATTAGTTTCTTTAATCCTATTGTTCTCTTTAGTAAGTGATTTAAGAGTAACACTCAATTGATATAGTTCAGTAGACATTTCATCTATAACACTATTGCATTCCTCTTTGGTGAGCTCAGAGAGATTAGTAGAAAATACCTGATTGCTAGCTGAACTTGCTTCCTGCTCAGAATCAGCCATTAATGCAAGGTTGACAAACTCAGCATCATCATCAGAATGATTTCCTAGATCAAAATATTTCTTCTTGTAGTCAACAGTTTCAGTTGGCTTTCCCTTGTTCTCAGATCTAGGCTTCCTGCATTCACTTATCATGTGACCAGCAATTCCATAATTGTAGCATTTAATTTTGGATTTATCCACATAATTGCTTGTAGAAAAATCCTTGTTAAATGGCTTGGTCACCCCAGAGTTTCTTCTGAATTTTAGTTTAGAGAATCTCCTAGATAGAAAGGTTAAATGCTCATCTATCTCATCCAATTCATCCTGCTGTAGGACACTCATTTCTTCAGACACCTTTTCCTTGCTTTTGCTTGATTCTGCTCTACCTTCACAAACCTCCCTGTTTGGTGTAGATTTAGCAGCTTCAGTCCTCTTCTCCTCCTTCTGCTCCAAGTTGGCGACAAGTGCAACTGACCCACTTTTCTTTTGGGCCTTCTCAATTTCTTCATCCTGCTCCATTTCTAGTTCATATGTCTTTAAAGTTCCATAGAGCCTTTCAAGAGTAAATGACTTGTACTCTTGAGTGTTTCTTAGAGAAACAGTCATAGGCTTCCACTCTTTGGGCAGTGATCTCAGAAATTTGAGATTAGAATCTTTCACTTGGTAGATTCTTCCATACAGTTTCAAGCCATTCAGTAGCTTTTGAAATCTACTAAATGTGTCATTCAATGTCTCTCCATTCTTGAAATGGAAGTGCTCATACTGTTGGATCAGTAGTTGCATCTTGTTTTCCCTTACCTATTCTGTACCTTCACAAAGGGTTTGAACAATGTCCCATACTTCCTTGGCGGTAGTACAGTTGATAACATTGTCAACCATGTCTGTTTCTAAACCATTAAACAGAATATTCATGGTCTTTTTATCTTTGTGAACTTCTGCAACATCCTCAGTACTCCACTCAGAAACAGGTTTTGGGATGTACGTGTCTGGTGCATCTGCAGCAAGACCAACTCTTGAAGCAACCTTCATTGGAACATGAGGACCCTTCTCAATGCAATCTACAAAGCCTACATCAATAGACATGAGATGTAGACGCATTTTTACTTTCCAGTGAAAGTAATTTTCCCTATCAAGAACCGGTATCTTCACTCCATAATCCTTCTTAGACATGTTGGAAGTGTGTTGATATTTAAACTTCAAATATATTAGAAGCTTGCTCTGATACCAATTGTTATTCCCAGATTACACACTTGTATAATTGTAGAAGGGGGGGTTGAATACAATTCTTGATAGTTATAAATTTCTGATAAAAACCACAGAAATCTATAAAGAAATAATTGCTGAATAGAAATGGTTCACAAACACATAAAAAATCAGGTGGTTAAATGTACCACCTGAGACTTTTATTTGAAGAAAACCCTGTGATACAAATGTACACAGCTTCTGTTTTACAACTCTTTGCTTCTAAAGATATTCAAGAAACCCTAAGCAAATATGTCTGTTTTCTTGCAGTCTAAAGAGTTGCTACACTTGGTTATATATCCCAAGTTTACAAGTGCTACAGGAATAAGATAATATTAATCTAATTCAAGTTGACTTGCTACTCCACTCCAAATCCACATGTAGCCGAAAGGTTGTCCTTGTGAACAGATATGTCCCCTGCACCTTTCTTGTATGTACTGTGTAAATGGAATGCTTCTTTCTTCTGTGTTTCCAAAGTATGGTTGCCATACTACTTTTTATACCTACTATCAACCCATGTGATCTGTCAGTCAAACTTAACCTTATCAACTGCTAATTCCCAGCTAGCATAGGATAAAGTGACAATGATTATCCGTTGATGTTGTGCACAATTATCCGTTGACGGTAGTTTGAGCTGTATCCATTGATCGAGTAGATTTGAGTTGTATCCGTTGATAGAGCCCTGTTCTTATCCGTTGATACACTTTCACTTAGACAGAATTACATAGCATAGCTTATTTACAATTGGCTACCCTATTCTGCCTATCCATTGATGGTCAACATGACTCTGAATAAAAACACTATCAACTGATAAATAGAGATATTGCAGTATGCTACAAAACCTCATCCGTTGATGAGCTACCTGTCAACGAATAGAGTTATAAGGTCTTATCCGTTGACAGTTACAAAACTTGACTTATACAATTTTGCTTTGAATGTTAAGTTATCATCAACTACAACATATTCCTAACATTTGCATATAGACTAGATGCATGAGTAGATTGAGCAGTAGTATTAGGCATAACATACATAGCAGAAGTAGACAAGTGTAAAGGCATGTGAGCATTTTTCAATTTTCTATAGCTAGCAGATAGGTGATTAACACTACCACAATTAACATATTCTTTTCTAGGAGCATACTTATCAGGTGTATAATTGTTGTGTTTATTAATCCCTACTTTGCCATTTCTGTTCTTTCTCCTTCCTTTAGCTCTTGACTCAACTTTCTCTAACTTGTCCTTCAATTGCTTTTGGGATAAGTGACCTATGTTAGCTTTCTCAACTGATTTTGTTTGCTACATTCTCCTATCTCAAAGTTTTTGCTGATGGGACCATATTGATCATTCAATTTAACTAGAGTTGCTTTGCTGATAGTTTTGGCTTTCGATGGATGACATTGATCTGTATCCATCGATGGTTCGTTGTTCAACGGATAACTACAGGTATCATCCGTTAACACACTGTCTGAAGCAGTCTCTCCATCAACTCCTAACTTTGCTTCTCCTAACTTGCTAACGGCATTCAAACCTTGAGAACGACAGATTTCTTCTCTAGCATCCTTAGGTTTTCCCCATGTAACAAATAGGTCCTGGTTCTTCTTCAACCATTCTTTCAAAACCTCTTCTCGTTTAAGAGCTTCAATCAATCCATCTTTAGCTTCCTGGCAATATCTTCTCATAATCTCAAACTCGATTAACTGAGTTTCTATCAAAGCATTCCTATCACTTAACTTTTCATTTAGATCTTTTATCCTCTTGTTTTCTTTGTTAAGTGATTTCAGGGAAACATGCATGTTATACAATTCAAAAGACATCTCATCAATTATACTAGCACATTCAGCTTTAGAAAGATCAGATAAGTTAGAAGAGAATACCTGGTTGCTTACTGAACTAGCTTTTTCTTCTTTCTCATTTGCCATGAGGGCAAGATTGACAAACTCTTCTTCTACATCAGAATCTCCACCAACAGCCCAATCACCGTCTCTAGACACAAATGCTTTTTCTTTTTGATTGAGAAGATCGAAATATTTCTTCTTGTTGTCAACAGTTCCAAACTGTTTCTTCTCATTCTCAGCTTTAGGCTTTCTGCATTCATTGGCAAAATGGCCAGCAATTCCACAATTGAAACATTTGAACTTAGATCTGTCAACCATGTCTTTAGATGGTTGATGATTCTTTCTGAATTGCCTGCCTCTTGCTGGGTTCCTTTTGAACTTGAGCTTTGAGAATCTTCTTAATAGAAATGCTAGATAGTCATCCAAGTCATTAGATTCACCTCCACTTGATGTATCAAGTTCTTCAATCAACTTGCTTTTCCCTCTGCTAGTATCAACTCCACCTTCACAAGTCTCTGAACTTGGTGTGGTCTTTGTGCTCTCCATCTTCTCACTCACTTGGCTTACTGGAATATTGGCCACCAAGGCAACAGATCCAGCCTTATTCTGGATCTTCTCCACTTCCTCATCTTGTTGTATTTCAAGCTCATAGGTTTTCAGGATACCAAACAGTCTCTCAAGTGTAAATTCTTTGTAGTCTTGAGAGTTCCTCAATAAGACTGTCACTGGCTTACATTCCTTAGGAAGAGATCTCAGAAATTTTAGGTTGAAGTCCTTAATTGGTTTCATATTTCCTCCCATACAACTTCAGACCATTTAGTAGCTTTTGAAATCTACTAAATATGTCTGTCAAATTTTCACCAGAGGAATAGTGAAAATGTTCATACTGTTGTATTAGGAGCTGCATCTTGTTTTCTCTGACTTGTTCAGTTCCTTCACAGATTGTTTGAATGGTGTCCCACACTTGCTTGGCAGAGGTGTAATTTATAACACAATCAAACATATCTTGGTCAATACCATTGAATAAGATGTTCATGACCTTCTTATCCTTATGTATCACTTCCAAGTCCTCATCTGTGAACTCAGCCTGAGTTTTTGGAATAGACCTTTCAGCAGCTACAGAACCAGCAGCTTCACCAATACCAGAGTTAGGCTTCATAGGAATATGAGGGCCTTTCTCTATGCAATCCATATAGTCTTCGTCTAGTGCTGAGAGATGGAGATGCATCTTTACCTTCCAATGAAAGTAGTTGTCTTTGTCAAGAATTGGAATCTTTACCCCTATATTCTTCTTTCCCATGGTGCTAGATCTTTAAACTTCTTGTATGCTAGAAGCTTGCTCTGATACCAATTATTATTTCCCAGTTGCACACCTCAAGATTGTAGAAGGGGGGGGGTTGAATACAATCTTGTAAATTTCTTTCGATTTTAAAACAAGACAACAGTTAAGCTTCAATGGAAGCAGATGGATAAATTGAAAACTAAAACGTAAAGCAGATAGAAACGAACAAACACACAACACACTTATAAATTTCAGGTGGGGTTTTGCTCGACTCCACCTGAGGGTTGTATTGAAGAAAACTTCTCTATGTAAACGAGTACACAACTGTGAATACAAAGCTAAATTATTACAAGAGAACCTAATGCTTTTTGCTTTTTAGCTCAGTGTTTCTCTTATTACTTAGCTATGCTACACTTGAAGTATATACTTCAAGTTTACAAACCCTACAAAATAAACGAATCTTATAAGTCAAAGTATTCTGCAGGGTTGCTGCCACTCCTTTTTCTCCATGTGATACAATTTGTCTGGTTGTCTTGGACGGATATGCACTACAAGCTAGATTGTTTGTGAGAATAAGGAATGTTTCTTTTTCTTCTTCGTTTCCAATACTGGTTTCCATACCTCTTTTAAGTTTATCAACCCATGTGATCTGTCAGGCATGTCAAGTCGCCATCAACATCTAACCCCAAGACATTATTGGTTGAAGCATTTTATCCATTGATGTAGACATGGATCGACAGGTTAATAGATGTTTGTTGAGAATACCATATCCATTGACGTAGAATCTTCATCCGTTGATCACCACTTCACTTATACAGAATTACATAGCACAACCTATATACAATTAGCTACCCTATTCTGCATATCTATTGATAGTCAACATGACTTAGGAATTCTAGTAACTATGGTATTAACAAACAATCTGAAACTTAAAGACAAGGTATGCTACAAACTTATCAGTTGATAAGCTGCCTCATCAATGGATGTGCATGGCTTGGATATCCGTTGATAAGTTACAAAACTTAATCTTGTACACATATGTTTTTTCAAGGTGTTTTATGGATGTATATCATCAAGGTCAACATAATTCCTAACAGTAACATTGACACATGAAACACATTATGAACATGCTGTAGGTTTGGGGGCAAGGCTAGCTCGTAAGCTACCTTCCCAACGCGCTTTAAGATCTCAAATGGTCCAATGAATCTCGGGCTCAACTTTCCTTTTTGCCAAATCTCATCAACCCTTTCCACGGGGATACTTTTAACATCACGAAATCTCCAACTTCGTACTCTCTATCTTTACGGGTTTGATCTGCATACTTCCATTGTCTATCTTGAGTTACCATTAGTCATTTTCTGATAAGTTCTATTGTTTCCTTGATTTGTTGGACTAATTCTTGCCCTAATATCTCTCTCGCCAACTTCCTTCCAGCACAAGGGAGAGCGACATCTCCTTCCATATAAGGCCTCATAAGAGGGCATCTCTATACTTGCGTGGTAATTGTTATTGTAAGAAAATTCAATTAATGGTAAGTGATCATCCCAACTTCCTTTAAAGTCTATTGCACAAACTCTTAACATGTCTTCTACGGTCTGGATGGTTCTTTCACTTTGCCCGTCCGTCTGTGGGTGATAGGCAGTTCTCATACTCAACTTGGTTCAAACACAATCCCGGAAGCTCATCTAAAATCTAGAGTTAAATCTTGGATCTCTATCTGACACAATTGTTACGGGGACTCCATGTCACACCATAGTCTCCTTTATGTATATATCCACTAGTATGTCGATAGTGTACCTCTTGTTAATCGGAAAAAAGTGTGCTGACTTAGTCAATTGGTTAATAATTACCCATATTGCATCATGGTTTCCTCTAGTGCTCGATAATCTTAACATAAAATTTATCGCTATATGTTCCCATTTCCATTCTGGAATTTCTAAGGATTGTAGTAGTCCACTTGGTCTCCAGTGCTCTGCTTTTACTCTTTGGCATGTTAGGCATTTGCTTACCCATTTAGTGACATCCTTCTTCATGTTGGGCCACCAATAGTACTCTCTTAAACCCTATACATTTTGGTGCCGCCTGCGTGAATAGATTATTTAGAACTACGGGCCTCGTGTAAAATCTCGTCTTTTAACTCCTGAACATTTGGAATCGATATCCTAAATACGTATCTCATGACTCCATTTCCATCCCTTTCACATTTTATCTTTTCTCCTGTCATTATTTCCTCCGTGGAAAACTTTTACTCCTCCACTTTCTTTTCGTAACACAACTTGATCTTTTTAGCAACAGTGGTTGGATCCTGATTTCCATTAAAGCTTCCTGGCCTTCTCATGGTGTCTTTACCTTAATTTTCATCCTCTCGAAATCCTTGATTAACTCATCTGACGTGGTTATCGTCTTAAGTCTCTTTTCTGACCAAGGGCATCGGCCACCACATTGGCCTTCCTTGGATGGTGATGAATTTTACAATCATAATCCTTAATCAACTCTAGCTACCTTCTCTGCCTCATGTTTAGCTCCTTCTAATTGTATATATATTTCATGCTCTTGTGATCAGTATAGATCTCACACATTTCTTCGTATAAATAGTGTCTCCAAATTTTCAAGACGAAAACTATCGCGGCTAGTTTTAGATCATAGGTGGGGTATCTCGTTTTTTTAATCCTTTAACGGCCTAGATGCGTACGCAATTACCCTACCGTGCTGTATAAGCACACAGCCTAAACCCTTATGAGAAGTGTCGTTGTAAATCACAACGTCTCCTTTATTATCTGGTAGTGCCAGTACAGGGGCTAACACCAACCTCTTCTTCAATTCTTGAAAACTTTCCTCGTAATTTGGGTAAGTCGTGTCAACGGCGCTGCTATCTTAGCAAAATCCTACACGAATCTTTTATAATAGCCTGCCAATCCTATGGAACTCCTCACCACTGTCGGTGTAGTCGGTCTTTCCCAATTTGAAATAACCTCTATCTTGGCGGGGTCCACTAGTACTCCCTTGCTACTAACCATATGTCCTAAAAATTGAACATCCTTAAGCCAGAATTCACACTTCGAGAATTTGTCATACAACTTCTCCTTTCGCAATATTTGTAAAGCTATCCTCAAATGTTCCGCGTGCTCTTCCTCTGTCTTTCAGTAGATCAGAATATCATCAATAAATACAATGACAAATTTGTCCAGATATTTCTTGAAAACTCGATTCATTAAATCCATAACAGTTGCGGGTGCATTAGTCAACCCAAATGACATAACTAAAAACTCGTAGTGTCCATACCTAGTGCGAAACACAGTCTTTGGTATATCTTCTAGTCAATCTTAGAAAAATACACGGCGTCTTTCAACTGGTCAAACAAGTCATCTATCCTGGGCAATGGATACCTATTCTTAATGGTAAGCTTGTTCAACTCTCGATAATCTATGCACAATCTCATACTACTATCTTTCATCTTCACAAACAACACTGGGGATCCCCACAGGGACACACTAGGTCTTATCATACCCTTTTCCAACAATTATTGTAGCTGAGTTGCTAATTATTTCATCTCTATAGGGGATAATCGATATGGTGCTTTCGAAACTTGGGCTAGCCCGGAGCTAAGTCGATCGCGAATTCTATTTCTTGGTCAATTGGTAATCCGGGAAGATCCTCCGGAAACACATCCTCAAACTCTCTAACCATTGGAATTTCCTGTAGCCTATGTGCTTCTTTCTTGGTGTCCATTACATAAGCTAAGTAAGACTCACATCCCTGGTGCAACAACCTCTTAGTTTGAACTATGGTCAAAAATTTCCGGGTCTGTCGTTGCCCTCTAAATACTACTTTCTTTTCTCCTTGCACTTCTAAAGTTACCTTCTTTCTCTTACAATCAATTTGGGCTCAATTGGAAGTTAACCAATCCATCCCTATTATGATATCTAATTCTCCTAACTTAAAAGGAATCAGATCTATTGAAAGGTGTCGACCTCTGATCTCTAGTTTACAACCTGGGTGTACCAGGCTTACAAGAATAATTTCTCGGTTAGCTATCTCAACTTACAATTGTTCTTTTAACGGTTCGATCTTAAGGTCGAATCGACAAGCAAAATCTTGAGACACAAAAGACTTGGTAGCCCAAGAATCAATTAAAACATTAGGACTAACTGAGTTAAGTAGGAGGGTACCTACTATCATATCCGTGTTCTTCACGGCATCTTGCACAATCATGTTGAAAGTCCTAGCAGTGGGTGGTCGGTTGGAAGCAAATCCACTAGCTCTTAGTGTAGTTGGTCCTACAGTTGGACATTCCTTCCTCGTGTGTCCTAACTTCCCACACTAGAAGCATTTAGTGTTGCTTTAGGTACAATTAGTGACAGAGAGGCCCCTCTCGTCCACACTTAAAACACTTGATGGCTGGCACATTACACACGCCCTGGTGCTTTTTTCCACACTTCTTACACTCTGGCAATGGGGCTCGAGATTGGTAGCTATAGGACACCCCAGTTTGCCCGCCGCTTTGGCCCACACTCCAACTTTCAGCTCTCTTATTTCCAAAACTTCGATTGGGCTGCGATACTGCCCCTTGGTTAAACTTGCATGGAAAACTCCCTCATGTGGAAGTTCCTCTCTGGCTATCCAATTTTCTCTTCTTCCCCTCTCTTTCTTCTGGCTCTGCTCACTACCAGCTTCTACAATTGATGCCTTTTGCACCAATGTAGCGTAGTCGATCAACTCAAAAACTGCCACTCTATTCTGGATCCACTGTTTTAGCCCTTGCTGAAATCTTCAGGCTCTTTTAACATCGATATTCACAAACTCTGGTACAAACATTGCCATTTCATAAAACTTGGCCTCATATTCAGCCACTGTCATGTTACCCTGTTTTAGTTCCAGAAACTTCAACTCCATCTGAGTCTCCATAAATTTAGGAAAATTTTTGTCCAAAAACATCTGGCTAAACCTCTCACAGGTCACAACACCATCTCCAACTAAGTTTCTCTTGGCCTCCCTACCAAAAAATTTGCCTCGAGGTCGGTGGTAAATACGGTCTTCTGATCCTCAGCAACCATCAATATTTCAAAGGATTTCTCAATTTCTTTTAGCCACGTTCTGGCTAAGTCATTTTCTTCCTCATTATAGTTCTGGTGGCCACCCTCTTCGTGGCGGCTACCTTTCCCCTCAAAATCAGCGGGGTTAGCTCTCGTTCTCATTCTTCTCGGTGGCATTTGCCGATAATAAGAAAGATCATTTTATTAGGGTTTGTCGTTTTTTTTTCAAAATTAGGAAAATTTGATGGTAACCAGTTTATTAAGAGTATTTATAAAATTAAAGTTTAAATAAATAAATTTTGATTTTTTTTAAACGTGAGTGGTCAGGGAAATAAATTATTTTGTGCTTAAACTATATGCTGTTTTTGTGTTAGGTCAGTGAACTATAAAAAAAATATTTGGATAGCTAAACTTTTAAAATTTTTGATTGATATCCTTCCGTCGGTATTTGACTAACGGACGTTAGTCAATGCTTATGTGACAATGTCGGAAAATTCAAAATTTCACGGAATGAAGTGAAAATTTAACATGTTAATCTACGAGTGATTATAAGAACATGAGTGATGAAATTTTCTCGAATTTACCAACATATAAAATTTTGCACTTTAATTTCAAGGCTAATTTGGTGATTTTTTGTTATTCAACGCCGATTTGTATTAATTTTGAGGTGATTTGTTGATTAATGTTGATGATTTTAATATATTTAACATTAAAAAGTTTTCAGATTAATTACTATGATCAAATGTTAAAAATAATATTAATAAAAAAACAAAGATAATTAAGTAAAAAAAAATAGATAACACATTTTTAATATTTGATCTTTAATAAATAATATAAATTTCAATTCTTCTTTTAAAATCTTAAATTTGTGTTTAGAGATCAATCACATCCAAATAAAATATATGTCAAATAAAATAATATTATCTACATAATTTATCAAATTTTGGAGAAATAACAAAATCAATTGAACACATTTGTACACATGTTTGATTATTAATTAATGAGAAAAAGGATCCTGAGATATATCTCAGGAAACTTTTCCTAAAATACATGCAAAATATCCTTTAAATTTTGTTGGGCCCGCAAGTCTAATTAAAAATCTCTAAAATTTATTAAAATACCCACCCCATTTTTATATATAAAAATTAGGTATCTCAAGGAACTTACCTAAGAGATATCTCAAGCTCCCTACTCTCTCAATTATAATTGAGATTTGCAGATGTCACTACAAGACACGTAAAAAATTGCCCCCAACAAAAACTAAAAAATTGGAAACAATCACCCAAATTTATAACCGAAAAATTAACATTCCAAAAAGGAGAGAGAGAGAAAGAGAGTACGAAGGGAGATCTACTTCTCCACCAAATTTCACATCATTACATACATGTATATGTATCTCTCCTCTCCGATCTAATCGGACTCATGTCTGCAAATTAGGGTTTTTCATATTTGTTTAAAATTATTGATTTGTTGTTGAATTCGTTGTATTATTTGATTTATTATATTTAAATTTGTATGAACAATTGTGGTGGTTACATTTGTGGTTTGAATGAATGGCTGGAAAGCAGGATCATTTGTTAGCTGGAAAGAAGAAGGTATTATCTAATTTGTGTTTGAATTTGATGGATAGTTGCTTTGATTGTTGGAATTGTGATTGTGTTTACGCTTGGATTGATTTTTTATTGTAATATTCGATAATCGAGTTACCCCATTTTGGGTGAATTTTTGAATGTGCATTTCTGCTTTCGTGTTGTTCGAATTAATGGAAGGGAATTTGTTGTATTTTCTGGAAAATGTTGGTGGTTATTGATACCAAATTATGCTTTGGTGGTTTTGAATTTTAGTGGGCTCGAAGAAGAAACGGATTTGATGAATGAGTTATAAAGGGAGATTAGGATTGTGAAAGCTGCGGAGGAAGAGCTGAATAATTGATATGAGAGGGGTAGAAGTGACTGCTTTTATCAAAATGCTTTTTTTATGAGGCTGTTATTTTAAATGTTACTGTGGTATCTACCACGTACACTATAGGAGCAAGAGCATAGCATTGAATTCATGTTAATGTTGTAGCTAGAATTGACGACGTTTACATTTCCGACATTGAAAACATGATGATAGTATTTCAGATTTTCTTTGTGACATTAAAATGCTAGCTGCTTCATAAAGTCTCTTCATAAAGTTTTGCTCTAATGCGATTTGTTTCTATCCTACAGTTGGAAGAGTTTCGCAAGAAAAAAGCTGCCGAGAAGGCCAAGAAGACTACTAGCAACAGCCAGTCTCATCCTGCTGGTCAGCAGCAGAAACAATCTTTGGAATCTGAACCTGTAAGGGTCACAGATTCTGATGGGGCCGGCACTTCCTATGGGGCGGTTGAACCCTTTGGCAAGATTATGGACAGTGACAATAGAACTCATTTAGGTTCTTCAACTGACAAAGATGCCACTTCCACATATTCTGCAAACAACTATAATGTGTATTCTGTAGATCCTGTTCAGACTTCTGCAAAGGATGAAGAGGTTAGGCGTGCACCTACCGAACAGGTCAATGTTCATACCAGTACTAATGACAAATGGACTATAAATAACCATGCTATCACTTCTGGGACTTCAGCAAGACCTGCTGACGGGGTTGTGATAGATCACATTACGTCCTCTTTTGCCCCCTCAGTGCTAGATAGTGGTAGTTCCAGTAAACACAGTAATTATGGATTGGGATCATCCTACTCTAATGATAGTGAAACTCGCTTAAAGGATACTGCAGATTCTGATACCTCTCTTGTTTCCGAGGGATATAAGAGTAGTGTATTGCACAAGTCAACCTACAATGAGCTGCGTACTAGTGATCCAAAATCGTACTCTTCCACAACCAATGGGGGTAAGATACCTTGCTGTTGTCAGTATGCTTTGTGATCTATATCTCTCATAAATTAGTGATATTTCCACTTTCCGCTAAGCTGGTCTCAGCATGGCCATTAACAATTAAGTTTCCAAATTCTAAAAGTCAAGAATGATATAAATGTTTCCGTTTAGAGATGTACACTATTACACTGCCCTAAAAAGGATCATGATTCATGTGGAATTTAACATGTTTAATTATTCAATAAATCACATGAATTTACATTTGAAGATTTTGAAAGCTTACTTTGCTAGGTCTATATGAGACCTAATTTGTTAAATGGTCAGAGCAATATTTGACTGATTCATTTAGCCAAATACAACTTTTGGCTTTGAAAATAGTACTAACTATTTTGTGCCTAATGATAGACTCTGTACTGCATATAATTGATGTCAAAAAGGCTTTCAAGGATGATTAAAATACTGATACTGTAACAGCTCATGGTTATAATCAAATTTCAGGGATTGATGAAAGGAAGTTTAGTAGTTCTGTTGGTCATTTAACCAGTGCAAGCAATGCATTCAACTCAAAAGAATCATTGTATTCCATTTCTAGTTATGATGGTAGAAGCTCATCAAATCAGGATTCGGTAGACCCTTTTATGATCGGAACTAACACAAGGCGATCACGTCCGTCTTTCCTGGATTCCATCAACACGTCAAAAATTTCTTCACAACCCATTCCAAAAGTTGAACCACAGAACATGGAATCATCAAATTCAGATTTTCACACTATGGATGCCCAGGCTTCTTCCACTTCTAAGGATTCTATAAATGCCTTTGGTTCTAGTAATGGGCACAGTCTCTTCAGGCATGATGGCAGCAGAAACAATTTTGAGAGTACACCTAGTTTCTACTCAACAAAACAGAACGAAGATTTTGCTGCTCTAGAACAGGTTCTTGTTTTTTTTGTACTGTCTTGGTTAATTGGTGGATGGTGTTGCATCTGGACACTCTGCTGAAAGGTGTGTCCAGTTTCAATTAGTTCCCGCACCAACTTAGCAATCGAATTACAGCAGCACATGATTTGAAAATGCATATGTTTATCTATAAACAACTTGAAAGATGTTTTATTGGTTTCTTAGTAATAGTGATACTACACTTTTTTTTTGAGACCTTCTTAGAAATTTTATTGTAAGGTCTCTGGGCCATTAGGCATGCGGGCTACACTGTTAACTGTGTGTTATGTAAAAATTTATCCAGTGGTGATAGAACCTTGTAGAGCTATTGTTTCATAAATTATCGTATACATTTTAATCTTTTTAAAACTCGCACTTAAATAGATGCCGGAAAGGGAATTCATCAGATGGTAACAGTAGTGGTTAGTATGAAGAACATTATCCATTGATTTAAGAACAACTCTTAAATCACAAGTATAAAGATCCACCCAGGGGTACTTAGTTACCCGTTCTGTTTCCTGTGCAATGCAGTGAATCCTTCTGTACTAGAAACTTAAATATACATTTTCTAGGGCTACCCACTTATAGAGGTCATTATGAAGGTTTACAGTTGAAATGTATGACCCTTAACCGTTTCCTACTTTGCATATGAATGCTTGACTTGTCAAAAGTTATATCGACGTGTTACCAAATTGGAGACAAAACACTAACTTGCCCATGATTTGACCTGAAAAACTGTCAAAATAACCACGGTTACACCAAAGCATGATCTAAATTCTGGGATTGATTCATGAAAAACTTTAGCTTCAACTGTTATACTATTAGCCTCTGTGAATATCAAAACCTGTAGGACAACCGACAACATATATGAAGTTGGTCTGACACGTGAGATCTTCAAGCTTGTATGTTTTGCCAAAATATGATACTAGGCTTTGTAGTCATCAAATTTTGAGGGTTCCAGCATTAAGTTGTTGCTAACTTCATATTTCTTATAATCTCTTCACTCCGTCATTTTGTGCAGCATATTGAAGATCTCACCCAGGAAAAGTTCTCTTTGCAACGAGCTCTTGAGGCTTCACGAACATTAGCGGAGTCCTTAGCCTCCGAGAATTCAGCATTAACAGATAGCTACAATCAACAGGTTTGTTCAAGTATTTTGTACTTAAGCTTTGTAATTCATATATATAGCGGATTATTTGTGTGTGCTGCTGCACAAAGTTTGTAAGAGCTGCATGTAATCTGTACTTTCCCGTTGTGTCCAAACTTTAAGTTTTATACAGTTTGGTTAAATCAGTTGTATTTATTTTCTGATTGTTCTTGAAGTTTAAGTTCTTAGAGTTTGAGCTTGTTTAGATTAAAGGTTACGCTGATTTTTGCCATCCTTTGGTTTGCATGTAATTTCTACATGTTCATGTATTGATTAATCAAGGGTTGTCACAATACATTATACAAAAACAAAGCATAGTAGTGCAATATATAGTGGGATATTGGAGGATAGAGCTAGGAAAAAGAAACCAGTGTAGAAAGGTTGGAAAAGAAAACATTAATGAACTAGCGCTTTCAGTCAATGAATTTTATGAAGAGTGCTACATTTGAATGGAAAATTGTATGATCTATAAATAATTAAGAATTAAGTTTTTAGGGTAAAAAATCTACTTCTGACAAATAAAAAGACTGCTGTATATTATATTTAACTCTTACGCTCCGCTTATGTCACGGTTTTTTTAGCATTTGACTAATTTCAGGAAAATCTTTTCCAGAATATATGGTTTTCCTGCGCTTGTTTGATTTTGGAAAACATTTTCCTGTTTTTTTTTTGGTTTCAGAAAAAATAAATATTTTTCATGAAAATTCCTTTAAGAAATGTTGTAGTTTTTTTAAAAATGTTAATTGACTCCCCTTTTTAAAAGAGGAAGACATTTTCTAAATTGAACCTTTTCTCACCAATTTCCATATTTTCTTCGATAATAGTCAAATGACGGAAAATATATTTCCGGAAATTATGTTTAGCAAAAATCTTTTCACGGAATTCATTTTCCGAGAAATTATATTTTCGGAATTCATTTTCCTATAAAATTTTTTCCAGAAAATTCATTAAAGTGTCTTGTTTTTAGCTTTTCCTAGCAGGTTCTTCGAAAGATTTACTGTACGTATATTTCAAAATGTACACATATTTCTTAAATAGGTAATATGAAATCTACTTCTGTACCTAGTTAGTGTGCATGTAAGTGGAATATTTTTGTTTGTTCAGGGAAGCGCCGTCAACCAATTGAAATCGGATATGGAAAATCTACAGCAGGAGATTAAGATTCACCTGGTCAGTATGTTGCAATTTTCTGCAAATGCCTTGTTGCTTTGTAGCTAATACTCAGTCATACAAACTCCATTTATGTATGTGCGGCTTCTTTTTTTTTTTTTTTTTTTTTTAATGTTGTTATAAATTAGGCTAGATGAACTTTAGGTCTCTCAGATAGCCACTATTAAAGTAAATACCTTACTGAAATAACATTTAGATCAGTATTTTTAAAATAAGAAAGTTTCATGTGTACCTCCATTGCTTGAAAAATATGGCATAGTCTGCTATTCTTTTGTTAGGATGTAGTGGCTCTCATTTTCTTTGTAGCGCATTCCTTTACAGCTACCTTGGGTACCATATAAGGAGATTTTCTTGGCAGTATTTTCTGTTATTCTAAATAATATACAACGTATATTCAGTTTAAGATGGCTGTCCTTTAGAAATGTAATACCCAATTTCTAGGAAAACCAGACAGTGAAATCCTGGTCTCATTTATTGATCTTATCCAGTGATAATGATTTCTAAAACATAAGAGGAGTTTGCGAGGTTGATGCACACTCCGGAGATGATAAGTCTCAAGTGGATATTTGGTGTACAATGAGTCCTGTAGGATGTTGTCTGAACCAGATCTTTTGTTTTCTACTTTCTTGCATATATCTCATCAATCTACTGTCAACAGGTGGAACTTGAATCTCTCAAAGATATATACGCAAATGCACAGCTCGAATGCAGCGCAGCTGATGAACGTGCAAAGTTGTTAGCTTCAGAAGTTATTGGTTTAGAAGAGAAGGTAAACTTCTGAAAGATTTATCTTCTAAATTTCATTGAATATTCAGCTATTAGCTAGTGGTGCTGAATTTTTTCATGCACCTTGTACTCTTTAGAATGACTTGAAATTTTGAAATATATTTAGCTTCCTTTGTTTTAAGTATCAGACAATCATTATTTATGATTGACTATGAATGCTAATATGCTGATTTTCAGTTACCATTTCCGTGAACGCTTGTGCTTGATATGGAATTATAGCACAATTTCCCATTATTATCTTACTATTCTCTCTTACATTTTTCTTTCTGGCTTCTTAACATAGGCTCTCAGACTGAGGTCTAGTGAGCTAAAATTGGAGAGGCAACTGGAGAATTCTCAAGAAGAAATTTCTTCACTTAGGTACATCTTTTTTGTTATGTTTCATAAATTGGTTTTAAGTTCACTTTTGAACTCTTTTGTTTTTAATAACAAATGGGGATTAGCACTTTTCTTAGGGAGAAAAATGTGAACAATGGAGATTCTATCTTAAAGAACACACTTTTCTTTAGAAAATGCCAAGTAGCTACCCAGTCCCATGTTTGTTTTGCCAGGGGACCCCACTTTTTAATTGATTGATTTATGTTTCTCCATAACCTGTCTTTTGGAAAGTCTGGGCCTTTGTTCATCTAAACCAGTAAAGCAACAGGAATACCAAATGTTTGAGACCAATGAATGACTAGCCTTTTACTTGTATATCATAACTGATACTGAATTTGTGAAAGAGACTCTAATTAGTTTTTCTATTGGTGTTCCCATTTCATAAGTCAAAAAGAGTTCGGGTGAAGAGGTAAACCCTAGAAAGACATATGGAGTAGTGTAGAGAAGATATATACTTTGACGAGAAAAGAGTTGTCATGCATGATTGCGCATATCACAGGTCTTATCTGGGAATTGGATAGTACTTACAGACACGATTTTATGCCCAGTTTTTTCCTCATGTACCCCTATATTAGCTATAAAATATCCACTCAGTCTCTCCTCTTACTACTAATATCTAAAATTATATGGAGTTTTAATCATTTTAATTACCTCTCTTTACTCTCCGTTAGTTTTAGCATCACCCCTCACTGTGTGTTTCATGTCACATGTGGGATACAAAATGGTATCCTGAAGCTAACAACCTTCTTCTCGGAAGAATGTGGTTCTATAATAAATTAGATTGCTAGAAGTATGAAGGTAAGAAGGATTACAATTCAGAATGAATGCTGAATTTTGAACAAGGTAAATTGATCAAGTCTGTGTCTAATATGAGTAGGAGCATTGTGCAGTATTTGAAATGGACTTTTGTCTAGCATGAATCTATGTATAATGTTGTATGATAGATATTGCATTTACTGCTGATGCTCTTCTTATATATAAATGTTGCCAATTTTGTCTCGTTTGAACCATACAGGAAAAAAATTACCAGTATTGAAAAGGACCGTCAAGATCTGCAATTCACGATTAATGCTCTGCAAGAGGGTTAGCATGCTAACTGTACTTATTAATGCATATCATATACTGATTAACTATTATACTCAATTAGACTACTTGAAATCCTAGGTGTCTTGTTAAAATGAACCAGCGACTAAATTTAAAGTTGGTGTTTTTCAAAAACATATTAACAGTGTAGTTCTTCCCTGATGGCTTGCTTATGTCATGGTGGTAATCCATGATTGGCATGTCGATCTGTAGTCTTTTCACTATGTTTAGTTTACCTTCTTTGCTGATGCAGTTTTCTCATTCTACAGTAACTAATAAAATTATCTCCTATGTTGTAAGAATTGTGTTTCGTTTTTCTATTTTTGGATGTTCTTATCATGATATTCTTTGAGGTTGTGCATATCCTTACTTTAGGTTGGTCACATCCTTACTTTAAAAATGATTAATTTTGTCAGTAGAATGTTAAAATCTGCTTTTAGCTCTTGCCATCTATCTTTCATCTGTTTCGACTGAATAATTGCGTTGTTGTTAACTACAGTCCAAAGTAAGCAGTTTATCCCTTTGATTTACTGTCAATAGTTTGGGGAAAGACCCTGCAATCTGTTATACAGTGGACACGTTTCTTAAGAAGTAATAGCTGTGATTGATAGTATACTTATTATAAATGAATTAATATATATACTTTGTTTTCTTTCAGACTATCAGTTTTTGGCTTGAAAAAATAATTAGTTATCTATTAAATATTGCTAATATTTCTATTTTGAATCCATCTGAAACGTCTCCTTCATGACAGAGAAGAAACTATTGCAGTCTAAGCTGCGTAAAGCTTCAACTGCTGAGAAGTCTGCCGATGTTAGCAAGAGTCAAAATCTTATCAAAAAGAATGCATCTACGTCTACAGAAGATCTTGGTATGTCAACTACTTTGTTTTTAGCTTTAGTTTGAACAATATCTACCTCTTATTATCTTTGTTTATAATTTGATGTACAATGTCTGTTTTGAAGTATCACTTACTCATTGAATGGTGACAAAAGTAGTTAATTTTTTACAATCATATAGGTGTTAGATATATAGGATATTTTTCGTGGTAAACAACTTATGGACTTTGTTTCCTTTAAAATCAGTAGGAAATAGGAATATGGGTACCACTATACAATATTAAGTTGCGCTGTTAGCAATTTATCAAGTGAAGTCATATCCACTTGGCCAATAACAGTGGCAGTAATAAACTACTGATGGCTTGTGTGGTGTCAGTATGTGTTACCAATTTGCCTCATATTGGAGATGGCATTGCACATTGCTAAGTAACCTGGGACCTTAATGGTCCTAACTGAAGGATGCATCTTTTTCCTTGCCAATTTGTCATCCTTGACTCTTCATGTCATGTATATATATATATATATATATATATATATATATATATATATATATATATATATATATATATATATATTTCCAGTGCTTGGATATCTATAATTGACAGACACTGAAAGTGCCAGAACCTTTAATGTAGTAGAAGAAAAGCCCAGATCTATTTTGTTTACTGCCTTGCATCTGATATCTCACTTAAGTTCAAAACCCTCAAATTTTTATGCTTATTGTTTAAACGAAAATGTCAAACCTGCATGGAGCAAATCTTCTTATCTCTTCTTCACTTCTGTCATCAAAACAAAAATGGTATTTATCGAGTACTGGTCTGTATTTCTATAATCCTATTGCATTTGAATTTTCTTTTTCGTTTGCCTCTCATGTTCTCTTCTATTGGTTCCTGACATTCTCCAATGAAGTTTAGCTGGAGTTCATGTAGGTAGCTTATTTACTGTGCTATAGAGAGGGAATGAATATTTGGATGTTTTCTACTGAACGGAATTCCAAATTATGAAATCTTAAACCTTATATATGCATATTAAATGTTAGCCAATCTTTTTATGTGTGTTTCACTTTTATCATAATATCAATAATGAGATTTATCAAGTACTGTTTTGCATTTATATTACTTTCTTGCATTTGTGAATTCCTTTCCGTTAATTCACCTCTCACGTTCTCTTTCATTTGATTTCTGACATTTTCCCATGATCTTTTGACTCAGTTAACAATGATGTAGATTCAGCAGCTTCTACTTCAAATCATGAAATGCAGTCTGCTGGCTCCTCATCTGAAATTACTCAACACAGTTTAGAAGGTTTCTCATTGAGTGTTCTTCCTCCTGATCAGATGAGAATGATTGGAAGTATTAACACATTGTTATCGGAGGTAATTCCTTTACCATTATACCATCACTACTATCAGTGCTTTGTTCAAGTCACAAACAATATATTACAGTTTCATTTTCCATTCTAGTGTATACCTGTTATCTTCATTGTGATGTCTTGAGCTGGTTCATTTTCTGTATATACATCAGAATAATTTGATGTCTTTGAACTATGTCGATTGCAGTTAGCACAGGAGAAAGAAGAGTTGGTACATTCTCTGTCAGCTGAATCAATTCAAAGTTCGAAACTCAAGGTAAGTTTAATCCTACTAAAATCATATGTGCTTCTGTGTTTTTAGATTTTTGGCATTATTAGCTAGAAACAAAAGATTTATACACCTTTGATGAGTGTTAATAAAATAGAATAATTTAATACTTTTTACTTGCGTTGAGAAATTGTTGTACATTTAAATTCAGTAGGCCTATAAATCGAATAGACATGAATCAACTAAACACATACAAGGTAAAATATCTCGCGGGTCTCAGGATTCCTTGTGATTAAAATGTTCTCATAGCAAATTTTGTAATTAGGTGGTCCATATTGCAGGGAAAATAGAGGACATACTGATATTGTTAAATGTTTAATAAGTTATGCATATTAAAATAATTTCAGGCTTCGGTATGCAGCGTGAAATAGAATTTAAATTTACCTTAGATGTGGTAAGTTGTTTTTAAATGTTAATCTAATTCCATTTTATATGCATCTAGAATTCTCTTATCACTGTCACTAAAATCCACCCATAGATCTCTTTGATTCTATTGTGCCTATTAAATTCTTATACAACGTGTTAATGCGTATCTTGTCTTTTTTTCTTTCGTTTCGTCCGGCGAGGAGATTAGAAAAATACATATCCCTTAGATGTGGAAAGCAACCAGAATTCCACAGCAAATGACACTACTTGATTGCCTAAATACCTAAATGTGGAGCAATTGACCAAAATTGCTCATTCTTGTCGCAATTAACAAGTTAATACTTTTAGAGATGGCCAACTTCTGCTCAGCATTTTCTTTTAACTACGAAGAAGATCGAGTACTAGGTGAATCTGATAATCGGCATACTATTATAAGATAACTAACCATTATATGATCTTTTACCCTTGTATTGTTATAGAACTTGAAGGAGTTATTGCAAATAATAATATTTGTATTAGTATTATAAAACATCCATTTCAACTCTAGTAGTACATTTTGTTTAAAAGATGAACAGTAACAGCTTTAAAATTCTGTTAATGTCCAACAAGATTTCCTCATGTCATCATATTCATGGTTGCTTGCGAATTGTAAATTGAGCAATACAGATAAGATACTATATTTACAATTTTAATTTGTTAGTGTCGACTGTACTAATTTTCTGACACCATTTGAATGTAGGATTTAAACAAGGAATTATCTCGAAAACTTGAAATTCAGACGCAAAGATTAGAACTTTTGGCCGCTCAGAGTATGGCAAATGATAGTGTTCCTGTAAGACAATTAGATTCTTTCATTGTACCTGAAAACACTCCATATGCTGATGAAGGCGATGAGGTATGTACTTAAATGGAAATTTAAGTATTTTGTCTACTAGTATTTATCAGTCATTTGATCAGTAACGCCACATATTCCAAACACAAAATTAAAAGTTGTTTTCTGGGACCTAGTATCTGTTCCCACTTCCCACGGTTTTGTTTACGAAAGGCGATCACAGTCTTTCACATTTTTTGTTGGTTATTATTTAGTAACAGGGGTAACCAATGGCTGTATTCACCTTCCTTGTTAAATTTGACTATTTGTAGTGCACAACTCTTTCTTCTCTATTGTTGTAATATTCTGACATCTCTGACCTTTGTGGCTAAGGTTGTGGAAAGGGTATTAGGGTGGATAATGAAGCTCTTTCCTGGAGGACCTTCAAAGAGGCGGACCAGCAAGCTTAACTAGTACTAGCTAGCAGGAAAAGCTCATCCTTGAACTCTTATACAGTGAATGTTGCGGTATGTATATTGCGAGTCAATTACCAAGTCCATAATTTTTGACAGCGAAAGCGCTTCCAAGATCCCTATCAGTCCAAGGAACGATGTGATTGTCATTTCATTTGAATATGGCAATAAAGTTAGCCCCATGTTTCGATATTGGCAATTTACGTTTGTCTTGTATGTATTTGGGATAACCACCGAGTTCAACTGAGAAGTGAAAGAGAAGAGGTGCTTGAGCATGTAAACTGTTTTTTAATTGTGTTCCCAGTGGTGACACAATATTTTGGTTTATAGTTATATAGGACAAGATTATTGCGGCCAACAAGCCTGGAAGATAGAAATATAGAAATGATTTGGGGGACTTTTTTTTAAGGGATTGAAAAATGGGGTGTAAGAAGCTTAATTTTGATATCCTGTCTGTTATTTTGACCATACAAAATACCAAAAGAGGCAGTATCGTAGCCTGTGGAATTGTACAATATCTACAGGTTAACCTGTACATTGATCATCGTCATCACAAGCTAGCCATGTATTCTTCTCATTGTATGGAACATTAGTTATGTCATCCTCGAAAACATACGCTACAAATTGAGCACGGTGGTGAGAGGTTACTAGATCACACAAATTGAATGGGATTTATGGTAAATAACATGAAATAGTGTTCAGTGTTTTCAGGATTCAATGTCAGATGTGATCAGATTTCGTTTGAATTAAAAGATTAATATGTTTTTATTGTACTGACTCAACTAGTCGGGATGTGTGGATGAGCCGCGAGTCAATAAAACCAAATTAAACCAAACATACCCAGTATATCCCGCACAGAGCAGGGTCTGGGGAGGGTGAGATGTACGCAGACCATGCCCCTACTTACGGTAGGGAGGCTGTTTTCGTGAAGACCCCAGCTTAGTGCACAACAGAACAATAGTGTGTGATATTTACAAAGGCCTCATAAATTTTGGTAAAGATCGCAGTCATACCTGAGCCCATGGCTTTGATCACATGGGACTTACCTACGTGGGGGTTGTCCACTCCGTTCTCGAAACACTCTGATCCAGGATGTCTCCTCGCACAGATCCCTGCAACTGCAAAACCAGAAAACAAAAGACAAAAAACAACAGAACCAAGAAAAAAAAAAAACTTCTAAGATAAAGCTAATCGAGATAACCCAACTCTAAGGCTTTCAACAACAGAACCGCTACCTAAAAGAGAATCCACCACTCTGATCTTGCGTCTCCAAGCGCACCTATCAGCGGTCATGGTCTCATTTAAGTTTAAGGCCTTCAAATCCAACCTAAGCTGCTCTTCCCATGACCTCCTCGGTCTGCCTCTCCTCCTCACCCCAACAACCGAAAGACTCTTGACCCTCCTCACCGGGGTTTCAGCCAGCCTCCTACGGACGTGGCCGAACCATCTCAACCTCCCTTCCCTAACTTTCGCAGAAAAAGGCGCTAACTCAAGTTCGGTCCTAAAAACCACATTCGGGATTCTCTCTAACATCGTGTGCCCAGAAGACCACCGCAACATCCTCATTTCAGCCGCTTCCAACTTGCTCTCGAGGGCCTTCTTTGCCGCCCAACACTCCGAACCATATAACATCGCAGGGCGGATAGCCGCTCTATAGAATTTTCCTTTCAGCTTTAACGGGACTTTCTTGTCGCACATCACTCCTGACGCTGCCCTCCACCTTAGCCACCCAGCCTTGATACGATGCGTGACATCGGCTTCAATCTCACCTTCCTTCTGGATGATCGAACCCAAATACTTGAACTTATCCGTACGAGGGACGATCTGATCTTCAATCCTAACCTCCACCCCTTCCCCGTTGTCCTCACCACTGAAGTTACACCATAGATACTCGGTTTTTGAACGGCTCACACGCAAGCCTTGAGGCTCCAACGTCGATCTCCATAACTCCAACCTCTCGTTCACCTCCCCCCTCGACTCCGCCACTAACACGATATCATCAGCGAAGAGCATGCACCAAGGAACGACATCTTGAATCCCTCGCGTCATGACATCTAGGATAAGCGTGAAAAGAAGAGGGCTGAGGGCCGACCCCTGGTGTAGCCCAATCTCAACAGGGAAAAAACGAGAGTCACCAACTGGAGTCCGGACACAGGAACTAGCTTGGGAGTACATGTCTTGAATCGCCCTAACGTACGGCGACGACACTCTCCTCTTCTCAAGGCTCTTCCAAATAGCTTCACGAGGGATGTTATCATAAGCCACGAGTCAATAATTTACATGATCATTTTGTAATTCAGTTATAACACCATGATACACTAAAATTAATTCTAGAATCCGCAAAATATTGTGAATATAAAAACTTCAAAATATTAACCGTTCATATTACGTGAACACTAAATATCTCTAATTGATAATGAGAAAATTGGGCATATTTCAGGATGTCTCCTATAGTTATAAGTAATTTGTATTTATAAAGTAGGGTAAATTGCCAAAATGGCACAAATTCTGATAAAAATGCCCAAAATATCACTTACATCACGCATATAGCATCTGCGTTAGGGGGTAACGCATTTCATACATGCGTTATCCGTGTTTTTCTTCTCTCCCCCAGCTGATTTAACACTAGAAACGCATTACAAACATATGGTGGTAACGCATGTGCGTGCTGTGTTATGGGGGTAACGCACCACGCACTTCCGTTACCACCATTACGCATGTTTGTAATGCGTTTATAGTGTTAAATCAGTTGGTTGTTGAGAAAATAACACTGATCACGCATGTATGAAATGCGTGACAGTGTAACGCAACTATCAGATGCGTTATATATGTGCCCCTGCGGCGGGGCCTCCTTTCTAGAAATTGCTATTTTGGACATTTGATCCTAATTTTGTGCTATTTTGGGCATTTTCTCTATAAAGTAAGGGTCCTGTAGGGACACTTTTGTAAATATAAACTTTTTCAGTGATTTTAAATAAATATCCTTAAATTTGTATTAAAAATATTTTAACCTTGTTAAATTTAAATTTTGATGTATATATTTTTACTGCATTTGTCATTACAAGTATATCTTCATGTTTTTACATTTAAATTACAAATAATTTCAGGTAGTTATCTCAAACACATCAATTTCTTTTATAGATTGTAAATATATATTGTAAATTTGTATTTTAATATTTTGTGAATTTATAGTTTTTTTTTGAATATTTTGGCTTATAACCTCTTATAATGAGTATCTGTTCATTAACGAACCTATAGATCGACTAGAAGTAAACTCAACCAACTGAGCTACCTCAACTTGCTTAATTTATAATTATTTTTAAATTAACTTGAAACGTTTGTAGAGTAAGCACTTTGCAAGTTTTTTTTTTTTTTTTTTGAGAAAAAAGCACTTTGCAAGTTAAACTGATAAATTTTAAAGGTCAACAGGGTTTGCAAAATTGATAAATCTTAAAAGAGTAAAATGTATCTAGTAGATTATTATCCTAAAGTTAACTATTAAAATAAAAAAAATTATAGAATATTTCCATCTATGGTATTTAAAAAGATATTTTACCAAAATTGCGAATGAATAATAAATTTGGAAGATCAATTAAGCATCTATCAATGAAATATTATTTTGGAAATTAAAGATTAACAAATATATAAAAATTGTTATTTTAAATGAAATTAACTATAAATCATCTCACACATAGATAAGTACATTTAAAAAAAAAAAAAAACACTCGTGAGTAGGGTTTGGGATTTGAGATGGGATTTTTTTCCTGCTCATTTAAGTACTCCCTCTGTTTTATGTAATAGTTTACATTTGTGGATTAATTTCCGGCACGGATTTTAAGTTGCATTTTAAGGATAGTTTTTATAACTTATTTTTGATATTTTATTTTTATATAAAAAAAAAGAAAATATCAAAAATAAGCTATAGAACTATCCTTAAAATGCACCTTAAAATACGTGTCAGATACGAAATTTTTTATGTAAAGAAATGGATGAGACGGAGGGAGTACTTATTTTTTCTTCTCAGCTAAATACTTATTAATTATTATGAAATTTTGGGTGTAGATTTGGGCTTGGGTCTAAAAAATTAAAGAATATCCTAAGTGTTTAAAAAAAAAATTCAAATAACATGTTGATTTTAATTTATGGATCATATAAATATTTAAATATACATAGGAAAATATGAAAAGTAATCAACTATACATGTCTCTGTTCTAAAAATCCCCGATTCAGCCGATTAATCCTCGATTAATCTTCTGGAAGGTAACCAACCGATTCGATTTTTGAAATCCGATTAATCCTTTTAATTTATTTAAAATGATATGTTTAATTGTAAATTAGACTAATATATTAAATATTATTATAATATCCGATTAATGCTCCGATTAATCCGTCCGATTAATCCCCGCCTACCCGATTAGGTGCTAGGCGGTACCCCGACCATCCTGGACCGCCTAGCGATTTCTGGAACACTGATACATGTATATATATGGGAAAATTTGAAAACGGCATGTAATCTATACTATTTATATTATATTATAATAATTATAATCTATACTATTATATCTTTATATATAATAAGCATAAGGGAAATCTTATCCATAAATTTTGGTTTGTCACTATACTATACTGTTAATTTAATATTTTTAAAAATAGACGATAAAGATTATATCATATTAAAAAGGAAATTATAATCTTAAAGGATATCACTGTATTACCAAAATAATCTCAACTATCGAATATAATATTTTTCAAAGTAGACAATCAAGATTATATCATATTAAAAAGGAAAATATAATCTAAAAAAAATATCATTAAAAAAGGTAGTATTGGAATTGAATTTTTAAAAAAAATATAATTATATCCTTACATATAATAAGCGTCTTATCCATAATTTTGGTTTGGTCACTATACCGTCAAAATAATCTCAATCATCGAATATAATATTTTTAAAAATAGACGATCAAGATTATATCATAATAAAAATAAAATTATAATATAAAAAGGATAAAATTAAAAAGGTTGTATTAGAATTGAATTTTAAAAAGAAGTTATAATGTAGAAAGATATAAAAGATTGTATTACAATTTAATTTTATTTATTAATATTAAAAAAAGTTCATATTTACTATTTAGGCTCTATCTCGAGATATATAAATCAGATTTGGATGATTTTATAATTCACGCGAAACTCATAAAATTATACACACACACACACACATATATATATATATAGGGTCTTACTCAAATAGAAACCAAATTAAAATAGAAACTAAGTTCATAATATTCTAGGCTCCATCCAGCAAAAAAAAAAAAAAATTTCTGTTCACTGCTGATGTGGCAGTGACGTCAGCATGAACAGTATTTTTATTTTATTTTATTTTTTTCTGAATGGAGCCAATAATTTTAAACACTTTTTGTGAAGATGCCCCTGGCGGAGCCATTAGAATGAATGAAATATAATTTATTTTGTGTTAGTTTCTAGTTTCTATTTAAGAATTGGTTTCTATTTGATACTTTGCCTATATATATATATAGGCCTTTGCTCCATAAAGAACACTCTTATATAACAAACAATAAAGAACACTATAAAATCATTTATTCCAATAGATCCATTGGCCCCGCCAGGGGCACCCAATACAAAAAGTTCTTATTTTTTTAGGCTCTATCCATCCAGCAAAAAAAAATTAAAAAAAATGAAAATTTACTGTTCATCGATGACGTCACTGATGACGTCATCATGACGTCATCGATGAACAGTAAATTTTCAATTTTTTTTTTTGGATGGATAGAGCCTAAAAAAATAAGAACTTTTTGTATTGGGTGGCCCCGCCAGGGGCAATGGATCTATTAGATATGAGGTGTTCTTTGTTGTTTGTTATATAAGGTGTTTGCTATGGAGTCCAACCATATATATATATATCAGTTTCATAACAACAATTTGATATGTAAACTAATAACAAATAAATAATATAATAAATATTAAAAAAAGAGCCGTGCATTGCACGAGTTATAAGCTAGTCTATACTATATTATTATAAGCAAACTAGAGATCTTTTGTAGTTGGTAGTTTGGTTAACCAAACTATTTATAACCGTTAGATTTTCAATTCAAACAGATCATGACCGTTAGATATGACAATATTAAAAGTTGTTATATTTAGAAGTCTAAGATTCGATTCCCTTTTAGTTTAAAAAATTACCTTTTATAAACAACTAAAAACATAAATCATACCTTATCTTTCAATCATTAATATTTTTATATAATGAAAACATGTTACTTTCTATTTAATTAAAACACGTTACCTTTTATTTTAAACCTAATATTACAATCTTTAATATATATATCCAAAAAATATTGCACCATATCTTTCAACCATTAATAAACACCTAAAAACATGAATCATACCATATCTTTCAATCATTAATATTTCTTTTCTAATTAGAACACGTTATCTTTTAATTTAAAATCAATCTTACAATCATTAATATATATCGAAAAAAATCACACCATATCTTTCAATTACTAATAAAATATATTAAAAATCATTATACATTGTTTATAATTAAAAAACATAAGTATAATCATTAAACATGAATATATCAAATTACATTAAATTAAAATTAAAAAAAATATTGAAAATGATGTTTGTATAAAAATGTAATATATTTAAATTTCATTAAAATTTATGACATATTAAAAGAAACTCGTGCATCGCACGGGTTACAAGTTAGCTATATTATAATAAGATAAAGGGGGTATAATTTGTAGTTTGGTTACCCCTTATTTTGGTTACTCATTTTTTGTTATCCCCCATTCATAACCTTTAGATCTTCAACTCAAATAGATCAAATAGATCATGACCGTTTGATACAACAATACTAAAAGTTGGAGGTCTAAGGTTCGAATCTCAACAACAACATTTTAATATAAAATTAATAATACATTATGTTATATAGAAAGGTTGAAAGTTCGATTCCCACCAACAGTATATTAATTTAAATTTAATACTAAAAATTATTTATATACAAAGGTCTAAAATTTGAATTCTTCCAGCATATTAAAAGTAATGTTTATAATTTTATATATACTAAACTATAACTAAATTAAAAGTAACCCGTGTTTTGCATGGGCTATAAGCTAGTAATATTAAAACTGAAAGATTGAAAGTTTGTCGGCTTGGTTATCCTAATTATTAAAATAAATAATGATATGATATAATTAATGGTAATTAGCCAATGCCATTTTCACATTTACTTTTAGTTGAAATATTACCTTTTATAAAAATATCAATAGTACTATATTTTCAAATCATTAATATTTTTTTTTCTAATTAAAATACGTTACCTTTTTTATTTAAAACTAATCTTACAATCATTAATATATACCCAAAAATATCACACCATATTTTCAATTATTAATAAAATATATTAAAAATCCCTATACGTTTTTTCTAATGAAAAAACATTAGTATAATCCGTAAATATGAGTAGATTAAATTATATTAAATTAAAATTATTGAAATAATAATTATATAAAAACATAATTATAATATTAAATAAAATTTAATAAATACCTAAAATATCTTTCAATCAATTTAAAAGATATTTACTTTTAATTGAACATAATACCATTTATGTGTACTTAAAATACCGTATCTTCCAATTATTAATATTTCTTTTCTAATTAAAACATGTTATCTTTTAATTTAAAACATAATTTTGCAGTCATAATTTTCCAGTCATTAATATTTGTTTTCTAATTAAAACATTTACATTTTAATTTAAAACATAATCTTGAAAATATTAATATATATCCAAAACTATCACACCATATCTTTCAATCACTAATAAAAATATATAATAGAAATTCGTATACAACGAATAATAATCGTTAGATTTTAGCAAAAAAATCAGAACTGCTAGATCTGATGATTAAATATTATATATGATTAAGTTACTTTACAAAACATTCAAGATTCGAATTTCTTCAACGATGTATTTAATTTAAAATTTCATAAAATAAGTTTTAACCATGCATATCATTAATTAAATTTATATATATATCATTTAAATTTAAATTAAAATAATTATTAAAAATAATAATTATATAAAAATATTATTATAACATAAAATAAATTTATTTCATATAAAAAAACTAAGTAAAATAATAAGTGAAATCTATACTATATACTATAATAAGTAAACTAGGGGATAATTGGTAGTTTGGTAGTTTGGTTCAACCCTATTTTTTAGTCATAATTTTAGTTCAATTAAAAATAAATTTAATTAATATTTTATCTACCTAAAAGTATTCCCGGGTAAGCAAAGATTTAGCGGAGAGTTTTGATCGAGAGGAGTGAAGTGTGTGCGTGTTTTTTTCTATACTATACTATAATAAGTAAACTAGGGGATAATTGGTAGTTTGGTTCAACCCTATTTTTTAGACATAATTTTAGTTCAATTAAAAATAAATTTAATTAATATTTTATCTACCTAAAAATATTCCCGGGTAAGCAAAGATTTAGCGGAGAGTTTTGATCGAGAGGAGTGAAGTGTGTGCGTGTTTTTTTTTAATTTTATTAAGGAGAGTGTTTTGTGTGTTTTTTTACATTTTTTATTATTATTATTAATAATAGAGATTTAAGCAAATCAAAGAGCGACCAAAATGATTGACCAACAAAAGAGTACCAAACCGACAACCAAAAATATCCCATTTCGCTTATAATAGTATTAAACTAGGGGATAATTGGTAGTTTGGTAGTTTGGTTCAACCCTATTTTTTAATATTAAAAAACATATTAAAAAAATAACAAATTACAATTAATATTTATAATATTAAAATCAATATTTATAATACTATGTTACCCTATAAACAAATTACAAAAAATTAAAAACAACCCGTGCTTTGCACGGGTTATAAGCTAGTATGATATAATTTATTGTTTGATTATGCCCCTCATTTTTTTTTGTTTTGGTTACCCTCGTTTAGATCTACATCGTTTAGATCTAACTCAAATACTACTCCGTACTAAAAGTTATTAAGGTCGTATAGTATTTTATAGAATTAAAATGGACGAACTCATGTCTGGACACCTGAAGATCTTAGGTTGAAAACCAAACATGAATATTACACTATGCTCAGCAGCACGTAGGCATACAATACATTATCTCCTGATCCAAACTAACTCCCAAGGTATCCCTTTTTGTCTCCTCTCTCTTCGGTATATATTATTCAGTATACATAACACTATTAATGTATGACATAAATATAGATATGATATGAACTTTACTTGTCTGTAAAATTGTTTTGGAATTCTGATGCATGCTGCATAGTTTGTAGCAGATCAATCTCAATACATGCATGTACATGTACTAGTTCCAAGTCATACAATTGCAAACACGAAATCAAATTTATTAGAAGTGTAATATTGGAGGAATTAGTCTCGAAATAAAAAAAAAATAAAAAATTGTCAGCATGATCTTCTATAATTTAGGGGTATAATATAATTATAACTTTTTTTGTTGCTATGAGTCACATGACTTGGTTATGTTGTAAAGGATAATTGTAATTCCGATATTTGTTTTAAGTAGTTTTCAGTCCCAAAAATTTAATTACCACACACTCAAAACTGAGATTTGAACCCTCAACTTGGTGTTTAGAAGAGGCCAAACCATGCTTCTAATAAGACTTGACTTAATGTACATTGCTACGGATAAGTTATGTTAATGTAATTAGTTACAATTTATACTTTCTGTAGGAAGCAAGATTATTTTACAGTTTCAGTACGAGGGCTTCTCTTTTACGGGGTAACAAATTTTAGTATAGAGAACCATAGTTGAAGTTGTGATTCTCAATTTAAGTAAAGTATAATCAAAAACTACATTTTGTGAGGAACTCAATACAAATCAGTCATCAGATATCCAAATTTGTAATTCAAAAATATGATAGAAAACTAATTCCGCTACATAGGGGCTAGAATTCAGAATTAGTTGAACACAATTTAGGTGTCTTTTGGTAGTGCAAGAAATAGGGAACTGGTGTGAAGAATGTGTTTTGTGCTTGTCATGTAGAAAATCACTCCATTATTGTTTTAATGGTAATGGTATCTGTCCCAGTGTAGGACGGTCCCAACTTATATGGAGCGCGAACACCCCTTAATTCCACATTAGTAACACTGTCCGTTTTGGGCCGTGGCAAAATCTGCACGGATTTGTTTTCAGAACAGTTCTTCTTTGTCTCCTTGATGTGTGGAACGGTTGAATCTATTAATCTTGTCAAAGTTTCCTATAATCCGTCGAATCTTTGAGATTAAGTAGTACAATGTGCTAGCACAGCAAGAAAAACTTATAAAACAAATTTGATTGGGTTTGATAGTTGTCAAAGTTATACTCAACTCTTTTTTCCCACTAAGCAACCACTAGATGTAAATCCTGGATACGGTCTGGGTATTAATTTAATATTTCCAAGAATGTTGATGTGCCTATGTTTTCTATGGCTGTGGGAAAAAAATCCCGAAGGTTGGTTAATTAACATGTTACTAACCCCTTAAATTCAGTATATAAACCATTTGGAGATTCTGTTATGACTTTACTAGTAACCTTGAGCAATTGATATGTTTATATTAGTCCATAGAGGTCTTCAACTGTTGGTCTATTTCTATTGCTTGTCGAACTAATGTTAATTAGCAAGCTTAGATAATCTTCAGACATTTTTTACTAAAATTTCTGATAAGCCGTTTTTTTGTATTAAGAAAACAGCCGTGTTTTTTTGAGAGTAGGGTAAGGTCTGCATACATCTCACATTCACCAAACCCTGCTTTAGTGTGAAATGCCAGATGTGTTTGGCTTGGTTTAATATATCTGAGCCTTGGTATTTGTATCTGTGTCAGAGTTTCTGTCTCCAGCATCTTCTCTTATTCGTCAGTAATTGTTTCTCCATCACTATTTTGTTTATATTCTTTTGTTCCTAGGTGAGGAAGTTTCTGAACTCGTTGCTGACTGGGTAGCCAATTCCTTTGCACTCTGCCAGCTCCTCTATATAAATATGATATGATAGCTTGTGGTTTATCTTCGCCGGCTGTCTATAAGGCAAGTGAACTGTTATATTGTTCTGGGCATGGGCAGAAAACTACTTCTAGAAAAGTATTTTGTTTGACTATGTTGTATTTCAAGCAATATTTGTCCTTACCTTATGATTCACAATGTTTTTGACATCTTTATACCACACTGTTTTTACTTGTTGATGTGCTCTGGTAATTATCTATGGTTATTTTAGGTTCTCTATAAGTCTAAGGTTAAATTAGGATTTTGAAATGTACACTGAAACCTTGGCATTCTTTTTGGATGTTCTATTAACACATTTTGAAGTCCATTACGCATTTTAAGGAAGGCTAGCAGGGGCTTTCAAAGTGCCTTTACTCTGATACTTGCTTGTATATGCCTCTGGCAATACTCAGGCTCTCAACCTCCTGTTACCAAGAGAAGAGATATTGCTAATTACTTGATTTTTATTTAGGTAATGAATTATGCTTTGTCACAACTAAGTCTGGTCCGTCTGGAATATGACCATAATAACGTATGCAACTGACGGACATACTATAGCTAATCACATTTTATAGTGCCCTTAGTTGTTTAATATAGTGATAGCCGAAACTAGTTTAGAGGATAGGAAAGAGTTTATTAAGCCATCACAATTTATAGAAAGGGCTCCGATAGAGACATAGCTATGTCTAGATGAGCAATAATAAATTTGGACTGAGGAACGGAGATGAGAACAAGATGGAATGGGCAGTCCCTTGAGGACCTGAATATTTATAGATAGGCTGTGGCCACCCCATGTGTTTCTTTCTCTCGATAAAAGGGATGTCTTCTGTATAAGAGGGTATTAGTACATGTAAGTTCCAAATGAAAAGGACAGATACAACTGTAGCTCCCATGTTACAAGCTGGAAGTGTGAACAAACTCAAAACTCAATCTTTGCATGAATGAAACAAGTCGATGAAAGAAAACTGACCGCTGTACTTGTAAAATCATCTACCTTGCAAATTGACTTGCATTGGAATTTGTTTATAAGTTTTTAGAGTGTATGGTTGTAAAGTGACTTTGGATGAGCTACTGAAATGAAAGTCTTCTGCTTGTTTAAATCAACAGCATGGAGACTCATATGTCTTGTCTAGGTAAATATATATGCATTTTCCTCTGTCCCATTGTGAATTTAAAAAAACGTCCAAATTCAAATCATATTTATATACAAAAATTATTCTGAATCTCAAGTTATATGTTGTACCATAAGCTACAACAGTGTAAATTCCATCACATATATATCTTTATTGTTTTATTTGGCTAAACTCATGTTATATGTTAATCTCAAGTTATATATTTTCGAACATATGTTATAAGTGAGGTGTTATAACTTATAAGTGAGGTATAACGTGTGAGTGAGGAGAGGGGGGGAGGAGTCTTACAATCCTACAATGTTATTGCTAAAATAACAATGATTGATTGACTAACTATTTGATAATGTTATTTTAGAAAGGTTTGTACTAGAAATGCAAATCTTTTTAGTAGAAATGCAATCTACAGTATGTTATCTGGCAATGATTAGAATGGCTGTGCTTTTCTTTCTACTGAATGTTCATGTTAAACTTCATTTGCTTTTCATCTTTTTCTCCTGTTCTTACTATCAGTTTGTCTTCTGGCCTTGTGTTGTTATTTTACTAATTGTACTGCATGTGTCTAAAAGCCTAGAGAACATGTGTGACTTTTGTAGCTTAACATTACATGCCCAGAGATTGAGAATGATTGTTTCTTTATGCTACTTTGAAGGAAAGTAGTTCTAGTGGTGGTTGCAAATGGTGATGACCATCTAAATACAAATGATTCAGCCTATATAAAATTTTATGTTTCTTAGGAATTCAAGGTATCTGAATGTTATAGGCGGTGGTAGTAATAATTGGCTAGAAATATATAGTCATACACACATATGTACCAATCATTCAAGCATTGGAAAGCTCAATAAATTACAAGAACCAAGAATCTATCTCATTCCAGACTATGATACTACAATTCCTCTGCCACCCCTTGATTTCATCTCAATCTATTTTATACCAAATTTTAGAATATCGAAAGATGTTATTCTGAAATCACTATTTTTCTCCATATTCCATAATCCATATTTTCATCTGCCTATTTGCGTCGTAAACAACCTGTGGGATTATCCAATCACTCCAACCTTATGATCAGACCTTATGGTTTGTACCACTACAACTAACAAAAAGAATGTCAAATTTACAGTGTGCAACTTCTTGAGACTAGATACCAAATCTAGGAATTTCTTTTACCTGTGAAGGGGATTGTACAAATATTTCTCATGTGTATGTTAATTCTTGCAGCCCCTGTGGGCTCTCTTTCCATGTGCTAGTCTACATCCAATTTCCAAGATCTAAAGTTTATATACACTTCCTATGCAAAATCAGTGAAGAGTCAGTATAACAATAAGAAGAATGTATATGTTGGGGAATAATGAACATTAGGTCCACAATATTTATTGGGTCCCTGATGGACTAGAATATGGAGAGTGAGCCCCTTCAATTGTATTCAATACTAGGGTGGACCAAAATGTGGATGTGGAAAGAGAGTTCCCTATAATCTATTGTTTTGTACTGATTTTATACTAGTTCATAATGTACAACACTACAAGTTATGGTTGTTGGAAATTATAATTTTCTAGGATTTAGAATCTTTGAGATCCAAATAATCTATGTCAAAATCAAAGTTAGCTCATCATTAGCTATGAACTCCTAATTATCACACTTTTGGCTTCTTACGTTTCGATATAAAAACACAAGCACATTTGTGTAGATAGAGAATCTTTAACTGATACACATGGATTATTGCATATACAATGATTATCAGGTAAACACAAAAGTAGAAAGCCTCGTCTTCCTCTGTACAGAATTCCCAAAATCATTCTAAGACATGGGATTTTTTCCGAAGAGGGCTGCTCTCAGAATCACATCCCCTTTTCTGGTTAAATTTTATCAACTACAATTACTGGTACTTAAATACAAAACAGAACACAACAAAACAGATGAACGTAAATCCAATACTTCATAACTTTCCTAATTTTTATCGTCCCATTTTTCAGGATCAGTTGTATGCATGTCCAGTGTATCAGAATTGAGATTTATATCTTTTGAGACCTGCAACTGCTACCGAATGCTTCTTCTGCTTTGTTTCTTCTTTCCAGAGTTTGCCAATGTCTTGTGCTACTCTCATTGCATCTAATGATGCACCTGAGAGACCTTTTCTAGTAAAACCAACTGCATATAGCCCAAGTTTTCCTTTCCACCCATTCGGAAAAGGAGCCACTGGAATGCCTTCTCTTGTAAAAAATTCATTTTCCTGTGGAAAGAATAATAATTAGTTTGGCGTGGAATAAAAATAATTCAACAGAATAAAATGAAACTAAAATGAGTAAAGTCAAAGTGTCTGATGTTTTAAGTTTTTTTTTTACTTCAAATAGCATTTTAAACACCTAGCAGAACATCAGTCTGATGGGTGGCAGAGTGCTCATGTCTGTAACAGAGAATCTAGAAGTTTAACTTCCATAACTGTTACACAAATCCCTATCTGGGACTACTAACTACGAATATATATACCGGGTAATATTTTAAACTTATTACAAAAAAAAAGAATATCTATAATTACCTGTAACCATGAAGGAACATTGCTGCAATATCCGGTTGCCAAAATAACAGAATCTATCTCAAGGTTTGTTCCATTCACAAGTTCAACTCTACCCTGTGAAAATTTCTTGATTCCCGGGACTATTTTAATGTCTCCACACTTAATCTTTTGTAATGCACCAATATCCAGGACTGGGGTCTTTCCTGTAGTGTCCTTCAGCTGTAAAGGTCCCATTGCTGGTCTTTTCAGACCATGCTTCTCTATATTTCCAAGTACCAGCCTTGCACTAGCCAGCAAGATTATATCAACAGCCCATATCGGTAACCATTTCAACATCGAAACAGCTAATTCGAATGTTGATCTTCCAAAAAACTCTCTAGGCAAAACATGAACCTGTGAATTAAAACCAACAGATTTCATTATGATTACGTACATATTTTTTATTATCACAAGAAAACATATAGTTTTGCTAGTATCGTTACTGCAGAGGCAGAATGTTGTCTACTGTTTACTCACCGAGCTTCGAACAACCATCGATGGAATTGCGTCATGGTGGCACAAATCAAGGGATACTTCCATGCCTGAATTTCCACAGCCAACAACTAAAACGCGCTTGCCCTTATAAGCATCGCCAGACCTATAGTCACAAGCATGCATGACATTGCCACCAAACTCTTCCAGGCCTTTAAATTCTGGTACAACTTTTTCTGCATTTTCTCCTGTCGCCACAACAAGCCACCTGCAAATATACTCAATATCTCCCCTGCCCGGACAGTTAGGCATTGTGGTCTTAATTCGCCAGAGACTGCAAGTTTTGTCATACTTGGCGGACAAGACAGACTCATTGAACCTTGGGCCAATCTCAAAGTGTTTAGCATAGGACTCAAGATACTCAATGAACTGGTATTTCGTGGGATATTCAGGAAAGGTTTCTGGAAATGGGTAATAGGGTAGTTGGCAGAATTGTTTAGGTAGGTGAAGCTTGAGGCGGTCATAAGTCCTGTTTTGCCATAGGGAGGCAATGCAGTCTGCTCGGTCTAGGATTACGTATGGGACTCCTTGTTGTTTAAGGCCAGCAGCCACTGCTAGGCCAGATGGACCAGCACCTACGATGACAGGTCCATTCACCAATATGCAGCGACCAGCAAAGAAGTGATCTTCGTGTTCAAGGTTATTAACCATTGTTGGAATATGAAGATTGGTACAATGCATCAAGAGTACGTTTATTTATATATGAATATCAACTTGAGGCTGGTTTTCTTGAATGAAGTCAAAGTAGCATTAAAAGATCAGACAGAAAAGAAGGTTTAAGAAATAGCTTGTCTTTGTTGAAGATAGAGATTTAGAACAGGAAAGAGAAGAATGTGTAGCTATTTTTGTTCGAAGCAAATGTGTGGAGGGGGTTAGAGGGATGGAGAGGTTTAAATAGGGGAACTAGCCATGAGTACACCATGTGATATGGATTCGAAAATGATGCTTTGAAACTCTTTCGCAAATCATAAGTATGTGGTCACCTCCTTTGTTTAATACTTCCATTTACAAATTTAGATACAAGTACATTGATTTAATTGTTTATCTGCTTATTGACTGACGATTACAAATGGACACTCTACTAACGTAAAATTCATTTGTAAGTTGTAACAGAGAATGTTCTGTGAACAACACTAAATTCTACTTCTAATCCATCCAAAAATGGTAGTCATTGTTTGGAAATGCTTGGTTATGTTTTAAACTTTGCTGAATACGTCTTTGTCACTGTCTTTATACATGCACCCTGATATTTGCTCTCTTTATAGATAATATATGTTAGTACTATGACAAACATTCTAAATTATTGAATATTTATTTTCCTTTCTCGAACAGAGGTGATAAATTTTGAGCTGAACTTATCCTACTTTGATTCTATTATACATACTTACCACCTAGGAAGCATAGCTAGCCACCCCAATCTATGTACTCAGTTACATCAACCTAGGTGGGCACATGGTCGACCTGCAAGCTTCCCGTGGCAGTTTTAGTTTGTGTTTTAATTGTGTACTGGTCCTTCCAATATCAATTGCTCTTAGATCAATTTCGCATTCCCTGTAATAAATGTCATTCTGGGGATAGCATATAGTTAGGGAAACCAATGCAACAAATGTAGCAAATACAAACTGAATGTTGCCATAAACTGAAGGAAAACTCGTTATCAGTACATAATTACCTATGTTGGTATGTAAGAGATGTAAATGATGGAAATCTTTTTTCTTCTTTTTCCTATTACGAGAACCAAGTCTTTAACCTTTCAAATTACCTCGCTCTCTCTCTTTTTTTTCTTTTTTTTTTTAGAATTCAAAAAAATTTTGTATAGTGGAGGGGAAGTTCTTAAACCTCTTCTCCACTAGGAGTGCCTTTGCCATTGCACCGGACCATGATTCTCCAAATCACCTTATTTTTATTTCCAATGAAGTATATTTTAGTTGCATTTGAAGGCTTCCAGAACAGAACTGTGTACAAAAAGTTGTTAGATAAATATTAGCAGAGGTTTTGTATGTACACTATAAAATTGATAATGGGATGCAAAGGTTTAAAATTAACTTGATTATCATTTTTAAAATATTTTGTAGATTCGGCAGATCTTACCAAGCCTTGTGAGTTACACACTTTTACTGAAGTATGCAGAGGGGAGGACTACTCCAGCAAGCTGGTTTAAGCGGTAAGCAGTTGATAAAACATTATTTGTTGCTATGTCATATATGGTATACTGTGTACTTCAGTACTTAATTCCTTCTGACAACAATTCAATGTCTTTTGCTTGATGTAGATCTTTCATATTCTGGCCCGGTTCTGAGGGTAGTTTAGAGGGGCAACGGCTAAGGGCCCAAACTTAAAATATGGCCCATTTAAGTTTTATAATGATAGTATTGAAAAAAATTGATGCAATAAAAATGTAGAATGTAGAAGAAATTTTTTCACTCCACCAATGGCACACTCTTTATCCCCTGTATCAAAATTAAATTTTTCACCTTCTCTGATTTCTCTCCCCAATATCCAAACTATTTTTAATATTTCTCAAAAAAATATTTCTAGGCTCGAATTTTTTAATGAGCCGAGTTCGAACACAAGTTCGGGCTCATTTAGCTAAACGAACCGGTTTGGCTCAGCTAATGAAATTTAATGAGCCGATTTTGGACACAAGATTAGGCTCGTTTAAATATAATTTATACGAGCTAGTTCATCCCACTGGTTTAAGTAGGCTTGTTTAGCTAAACGAGCCGGCTCAACTCATGAAATTAAACGAGCCGGGCTCGACTCGTGAAAAAAGCTTGGCTCGAATTACAACCATGCTCTTAATTACGGCGGCAAGAGGAACCTTTTTAAAGGGGCCCCAAATTATTATTTTGCCTAGGCCCCCGACAAATTCCGGATCGGGTCTGTTCATATTCTCACTTGATCTAAAACTTAATAGCTATTGTTGACATGCTTTTGGACTTTTAAATTAAAAAAGATTGACAATTTGACATGAGAATATATGACAGGGAGTAACTGGTAACAATTCATTTTGTTAAGTACTGATAACGTACAAATTGAATATTACTGTGGGAACTGGCACAGTTAGAAAGATTATTTGTAATACACAGCGGCTAGTTAAATCTATTTTACAGCGCCTTAATATACATTATACATGCATCAGCAGCTGCAAAGCTTGGTGTAAACTCTAGCTGGTTCCTGTAAGCAGCAGGAACACAATTAAGCTTGCTGAAAGTGGGACTACAAGAAAACGACGGGGAAGTAGAATAAATTGTGAAAAGAAGGTTTGAAACCTGTTTGGCTAGTTTTTCTTCTTGGAAGAAAAAAATATCTAATATCTAATATCTGTTGCTTAATACTAAGTCCCGAGAGATCAGCAATGCTGACGAGGATATGCAGAATGTACCCACGTGGAAATGTGGAGTAGGCTCACTTTCCCCTCGGTTAAAACACAACGCCTTCACCTCCACCACCACCGCCATCACCCTACAAGTTTTCGTTATCACATTGAGATTGTTGCCATCTCAAAGATATACTCTGTTCCTAGCATTGAGATTTGTTGATGCTATACTAGTAGTTAAGTTGCATACATCTATGGACCATTGTATTAAATCCCCGGAAAACAGTTTACTTGACTCATTCCCATTGGAATTTGTAGCATGGCACATAGTTAAATTTATTGGACAATTATAAATGTTTATTCAACTTGGAGTTGCAAATTTGTGCACTTATTGAAATATATATTATGTGGAACAAAAGAGGGCCAGAGGGGGTTGCTTGGAAAGTCATGGGGAAGGAGAATTTGCATGTGCGTGCATGCATGGAACCTTGGCCAAATAGTCTCTTCTTTTCATGGAATAAGAAAGTAGTGTTTGGTTATTCTTGAGATATTTTTCTTTTTTATGTTTTTTTACCAATGGCTTTGGAAAAAGTGTGCAATCATAATCCCCAAATTGTCATCATCTCTTGAAGATAAGTTATACTATTATAAGGAGCTTCAATGCAGCGTGCACACACAAGGAGAGGGAGAGGGGGAGGGGGGAGGGGGGAGGGGGGAGGGGGGGGGGGGGGTGCTTCTTGATCATGTTAATAGGGAGAAGAGCTTTGGAATTCTGAGCTCCTCGACTTTAGAAGAATGCTGGTTCACATTGGTATTGCATCCCTCTTAGTGCATGTTCTACAAAAATTGGAGATTGTTGTTTTAGTTGGTAACTGCCTTTTCAGTATAGTTGTATACTCCCTCTATCCTATCCCGGTAGGTTCTTTACTTATTTGAAAAAAAGAAAATTTTAAAATAAATTATTGAAGTATATACTTTATATATACCTTAAATAGTGTGTTAATTGAAGAAAAAAAAAATTAATTGTACAAAAATGAGAGGGACGAAGGAAATATATATTAATATGGGTTAATTTTCGTCGAAACATTCAACATACTAGTCATGAAAAATTTGATCGAAACATGGAATTGACAAATGACGATTTGTATAAGAGCATCTCCTGTAGGAGTTGCTAATCAAGTTGTCAACTTTGTTAAATCATCAAAAAAAATTAATTTTTTAATTGATCTTCAATTTGGCAACTTTTAATAGAAAAATGATCCAATGGTTGGTAACACTAAAAGTTGTATAAATGGTCCCCATATGAGTAATTAAATAATGTAAATTTGAAGGAACACGTGTAAAATAGGTATATTAGTATATTTTTTTTAAATAAAAATATGCACTTTAACCATTTGAGAAAGTTGCCAACTTTTGGCAACAATTGTTGGCAACCTTAAGGCTACCTTGGCTCTCCAATAGAAAGGCAACCAAGATTGCTTGCCACATAGATGTTGACAACCTTCTTGGCAAGTTGGAGATGCTCTAATTGTATCACATGGTCCCGTGTTATTTTCGACATAGCTAGGTTGATTCTATTGGACCGCGAACAATTAGTCTTAATTCCACAATAATATGATATTATCCATTTTGAGTCGAGATCGCAAAAATTTATTTTTGAGCACATTCCAAAAAACTACATATTATTAGAATTTTTTATGCTGTTTATCAGGATAATTCTTCTGTATATCCCACAGTTATAAGGTTACTTGCTGGTTTCGCGCAACAGATTTTGGTGCGTATTAGTACTATACTAATTGTCACAGGGGTGGGTTTTTAAACCTGAATTTTCACCCTTGTGCGGCCTGCCCTTGTCACCCGGTGTCAAGAACAGCAGCCTTCCCTTGTCGCCCTGCGTTTTCGGCAAAGCGCACCACCACGCAGCGGATGGAAACCAACTCAATAACTCTGGGCAGCCAACATGGAGTGCATGTTCATCATCAAGCAAATCAAACAAGACACACCAGCAATTACGGACAAACGTCCAACCTTTTATTGCTCAACTCAATACAAAGGATACAAGAGACTTTCGGCCGAGGTTAACATCAAAATACCTCACCAAACACACTCTAAAGCCTACCCAGAATTCTCTATGTGTTTACAACGTTTTTGCCTAACACAAACTAGAGAATACAAGTGTTTCCTTCCTTTTACAAACTAGAATCAGGCCCATATATATAAGCCACGAATTTCCAGCCTATGGGCAGTTTCCAAACTGCCTGGCAGTTTTATAACCGCCACCCCATGTCACAAAACAGTCCTTGAGCCTTGCAACTGCCTTCTCTGCCTTTGTGCCCACATATAGATATATATAAACATATATCTATTAGACCCAGCAATGCCATGTTGTAGAACCCATGATCTAGGAGCAGTTTCCACATTCTAGTAACCGCCACCAACCACCCATCACAAGCCATGCACATGCCTTGCATTTCTGGACCCCCACTTTCTTTTGGATCACATCTGACCCATCTTTAGACAAGCCCAATAAACCTTTCTGAATGCCCAAGTACTTTAGCCACGTTCATTTATAAGGCACCAAAACCCGCTAAGGCTGCCACCACCAAAACAGCCCAGCACCAAGCCCAATGACCTTGGCGCGCATCCAACTAATTAGACCAGCGTCCCACCGTTCTGTGCCAATGTCCAGCCCACGTTTCCTTTGAGTATTCACCAAGTAATCAGGTCCTTGCCTTCACCAAATTCCCACAAATGAGACCAAGTCGCCAATGACTAGTCCCAGCGGCTCCGGTTGTCCCGGCTGCCAATCAGTCAAGCCGCCCAGCTCGGCTCCCACAATGTTTTCCAACCAAGGGTCCTTACAAACCCTCCCACACTCTGAGTTTGATGTCCTCATCAAAATGTCAACAATACTGACAAACCAATTCTCCAAGTAGCAAACCAACGCCTGAAAACCAAGGCTGCAAGTCCCCGCCTGCGGTATGCCACTGCCCCAAAAACCAACTATCAAAGCTGATTACTAAACCTCCAGCCTGAGAGTTATATTCTCCAAAACTTAATGTAGTAAGCCCAATGCCATGAAAAAGGCTGCAAACCACTTGCTTGAACTCACCACCCTCCATTGCCAACTGTAGAAAAGCTGACTTTCCCCCAAACGTATGCCATACAAAGACACACTTCTGATCATACTAAAGACGATCAATTACCACCTCTATAAGTGTAGAACCAGGCTCCATATTTCCCCAAGACAGAATACCAACAATGCAAACCAACTTCCTTTGTGCAGAAATTATGCAACAATGACTATGCCCAATGCAAAGTATTTATAGAACACATACTAAGCATGACATCTTTCAACGGAAGTCAGAAACATATACAATCTATGTGTGCAGAACCATGAACACAATATTGCCATATTTACATCACTAGGCATTACAACTTGCAAAGGAAATTACAATGGAATCAAACGCCACTTAACACTTATATACACCACTCAATTAGAATTTATAAACATAATTCTAAGCCACAAACTATGAACTCAGCATTTCAAATTCTGGAGTCTTGGGACAACAATGATACCTTATGCACGCTGCCTTTTGTACCTTGCTGCTACATCCCCACTTCATCAGCTCTCCATCTGAAATTCTGCATGAGATCAGTCCCACATTTAGGTATCAACTTCACCAAGGTTGTCACATCCCAACCCATGTGCATCAACAGCACCTTATTCGAACATAAACAAGTTCTAGACTGTCACATCCCAGCCTATCCATCCAGCCAAGTCGCTGAATGTTGGTGCGCCCTATTCGAGCCTGCACCTAATCTTCTTCACAAAGATCAGCCCACGAAGAAACCTGCTTTCCAATCTTTGGACACTTCTTCATAAAGTGTGGTCCTTTACAGATGTAGCACTCAATCACCTTTCCCCTAGGCTGTGCAACGCCGTCAATAGCACCATCATGACCAACAGCAGTTTTAGATCCTTCTTCGAAATCATCACCAGCAACATCTTTACCCACATCCACCGTAGCACGTACCATCTCCTTATGGGGACAGACCTTTGCCAAATGAGGCCCCTCACAAATAAAACACAACTTTGTTTTATGTTGTCCAGCGCTCTTGGTTTCAGTTCGGGCAGATTGTGCACCACACACCACCTTCTTTCCATGATTCCCCACAAACTTCATAGGGACAGACACATTAGCATCAAGTTTAGGATGACCACCACCCAACGAGACTTTAGCAACATCCCGTCTAAGGAACATCATTTCATATCTGATTTCCTGCAAACTCTCCAACCATCGATCGGCAAGAGAAGCAACCTGCAAAGACAAGTCATTAAATTTGTCTTCCACAGCATCCATCTGATTTCCCATGGTTTTCTTCATCTCATCAAGGTCCTCCTTCATGACTTGGCATTTCTGAACCAACGGCCACAAGTTAGCGTCTAGTGATTCACACATAACTCTTTCCAACCGAGCAACATCACCATAGGCGTCACTGTCTTGCGGATTCTCCATGACTTCTGACGAAACTCAACCAACGAAATCAACCAACAATGAGCAACCTGTCTCTGATACCACTTGTCACAGGGGTGGGTTTTTAAACCTGAATTTTCACCCTTGTGCGGCCTGCCCTTGTCACCCGGTGTCAAGAACAGCAGCCTTCCCTTGTCGCCCTGCGTTTTCGGCAAAGCGCACCACCACGCAGCGGATGGAAACCAACTCAATAACTCTGGGCAGCCAACATGGAGTGCATGTTCATCATCAAGCAAATCAAACAAGACACACCAGCAATTACGGACAAACGTCCAACCTTTTATTGCTCAACTCAATACAAAGGATACAAGAGACTTTCGGCCGAGGTTAACATCAAAATACCTCACCAAACACACTCTAAAGCCTACCCAGAATTCTCTATGTGTTTACAACGTTTTTGCCTAACACAAACTAGAGAATACAAGTGTTTCCTTCCTTTTACAAACTAGAATCAGGCCCATATATATAAGCCACGAATTTCCAGCCTATGGGCAGTTTCCAAACTGCCTGGCAGTTTTATAACCGCCACCCCATGTCACAAAACAGTCCTTGAGCCTTGCAACTGCCTTCTCTGCCTTTGTGCCCACATATAGATATATATAAACATATATCTATTAGACCCAGCAATGCCATGTTGTAGAACCCATGATCTAGGAGCAGTTTCCACATTCTAGTAACCGCCACCAACCACCCATCACAAGCCATGCACATGCCTTGCATTTCTGGACCCCCACTTTCTTTTGGATCACATCTGACCCATCTTTAGACAAGCCCAATAAACCTTTCTGAATGCCCAAGTACTTTAGCCACGTTCATTTATAAGGCACCAAAACCCGCTAAGGCTGCCACCACCAAAACAGCCCAGCACCAAGCCCAATGACCTTGGCGCGCATCCAACTAATTAGACCAGCGTCCCACCGTTCTGTGCCAATGTCCAGCCCACGTTTCCTTTGAGTATTCACCAAGTAATCAGGTCCTTGCCTTCACCAAATTCCCACAAATGAGACCAAGTCGCCAATGACTAGTCCCAGCGGCTCCGGTTGTCCCGGCTGCCAATCAGTCAAGCCGCCCAGCTCGGCTCCCACAATGTTTTCCAACCAAGGGTCCTTACACTAATCCACATTAACTTTAATTTAACATATAAATCATTTGCTTAACTTTATGATGATCTGCCGTTTAAAAACATCGTCTTTTTCTGCTTATACTTTGTGTGGTGCTGAATCATTTCACTTTTGATTAACATTAATCACAAACGCGTTTGGTTAATTATACTATCATTTTATCGTTCATAGTTTCAAACACGCGTAATCTAAAGTGCTATAAAGCTACAAATCCAGTAGAGTACATGCTTTCAAGGGGTTAAGTTAAATCACTTTTATTTAGTTATAGTTTAAAACATAAATATAGTAATTTAAATTTACTTTTACAGCAAATTACAATGAAAACAACTAATTAGGATTAAAAAAATATCTATCCTGGCCAACTTTATTACTGTCACACACACATATTTCCATGTAGCCTAATCATTTTTCCCATGCACGTCCACTCTATTTTGTTATATATGTAACGCTTTACTGGCAAATTATACATTATCAACTTGAGATAATTTAAAAAATATAATATCATTAGTAGGTCAGGTTTGACCTTTAGTTAGCTGCTGTATTCGCCAATGTATCTATATAATAATGTATTGCGAAATCAGAAATAAAGTGTGCCCGAACTAAATTTTTTGTTACATTTTCTTTATTTCATAAAAATGGTATATTGATGTCTAATAAAATTTTGAAGTTTACTAAACATTTAGATTGATAATTCAATATTAAATATAAAAATTATGAAAATAAGTATACTTAATTTGCTATCAAACTTAATTTCAAATTTGTAAAACTATAAATTAATGATATATGATTTGCAATTAAATCTGAATAAGTTTGATATTTAAAATCGTCACTTTTTGAGGGATTGAGGAATACTTTTTTTCGAAATTTGTAACATATCGAGATTTATGGAATGGAGGAACCAAAAATGAAGTTACGGAAAAATTGAACACATTTAGTTAGGCCATCTCCAATAGGGTTTTAATGGTCCAAATTTAGACCGATATTGGTCCAAATTCGCATCTTAGTTCGAATTTGGATCAATCGATCCAAATTTGGACCAACACTATTCATCAGTACAAATATACTTTAATACTATAATAATAATTTTTCAATTTTGTTTATTTAATTTATTAGATACAATTTTGATTAAAACTATTTATACATATGATTAACTAATAATATAATATAATTACTATTTATTCTTAGTTTAATATTAATAAAATACTAAAACATAATTAAATTAAATATGTTTTCATTTCTTAAATTCAAATTGACAATACATAACTCAAATTGAAAATACATAAAAACACATAAAATAAATATAACAACACATAAAATTTAAATTAAAATATAATTTGAATAAAAATGCAATGCGAACTAAATTATCAATTTAGTCATCCAAATTAAATCGATTTCCACCAAGATAATCGAAATATTGCCCATAGCTATTTAGATTATTTCGAGATCCTTGACTCCTTTATCTTCAAGCCTCGACTTTAAGATGACGAACATTTAATATTATTAGAATAACATAAATTATTTATTCATTATATGTAAAAATAATACTATTAATTAATAATTAACTATTAATATCATATAATTATATTAGAAAAATAAAATTTATTAATTATGCATGAAATTTGGACCAAATTATTAGAGTTGGAAAAGAGCTCAGTCCAAATTTAGACCAAAAATTGATCTAAATTTGAAACAAACTATTGAAGATGCCCTAAAACAAATTAATACTATAAAATATGTTCACAAAATATGGAATGCAAATCGGCTAATTTATAAAATACATACTATTATAAAAAGAATAATGATTTCTAAGGTTAATCTTAGGAAGTTTTAGGATACTTTTCGTGAGATACTATTGATTTACTTTCAAAAAAAAAATATACTATTGATTTGGGATTCTTCATTTTCCTGATATAAAAATAAAATTAAAACATGACAAGTAAATATTTGATATAAATTATTAGATTTATCATTTGGATGTATTTTAAGAAAAATATCGTAAAAATAATCTTGGTTGCTATAAATCAAAACATAAGTTTAAAATTGAACTCCTAATTGAAAAAGAAAAGTGAACAAAATTATTTTTCAGGATATCACCCCTATATGTACGTACCTTCCTACTCAATGCTTAAGCCATAGTTGATTGTTGGTCCCAAATAGAGTGGAACCACCTGGATATAAATTGCAATTTTGTGTACAAATGTGTAGTCACATGGACATAACAGAGCAGTGAACTGTTACTATTTAATTGTTATAGGTGATCTTGAAGTTCCTATGTTAGTGCAAAAAATTGAATGTAAATTTTTTTTATCGTTATGATATAAATAATTATTAAAAATATCATCTAGGCTCGGAGAAGGTTCTAGAAAGAAAGATGAAATTGTTCATGTTGTATCATCTGTGAAATTTTGGTTTACTTGCATTGAATCGGATGAATTGCTATCTAGCTTTGCTTATGAATGATTTTAAGTTTATTGAAAATGTGAAATTGGGTGCTATTATTCTATTCAGTGATGTTGATTTGTTAAATATTTATTGTTGGGATATACATACTCAATGATGATGATAATAAATACCGTAAAATAAAAAAAGAATCAAGAAGTGTAAACTAATATATAACTCAGGAAGTTAACTATAATGTAGATCAAGTGAAGCTATATGTTGTGTTTGGAACTCTGCAATCAGTTAGGAATTTAGTTTTGCAGCAAGTCATGAAAATGTTATGTTTCAAGTATAGTAATCTAAGGAGAGGTTTGTTAAAATCAACTAATGCAAGTAATTCGAGAAGTCAAGAAACATATATGTTCGAGAAGTCATGTAAATTATCTAATTCGAGAAGTTTACAAAGTAGCCTATTCAAGAAGTCAAGAAAATGGCACATTCAAGAACTCTACAAAAAGGATCATTCGAGAAGTCCTCATTAGGCTCCATTCGAGAAGTCTAGATATATCAGTTCGAGAACTCAGCTTTGGATTCAAGAAATATATAAATAACACTCACTCAAAGAGTAGTACCAGAGTTCTCTAATAGAACATATCGAATGAAGAACAGACCCAGAATTACTTTGCGATCCGTGACTCATAAACAACGGTCTATCACACAAAGGATGTAACGAGTAGGGGCCAAACTATATATATTCGAAGACTCAAACTCTTACAAATGAAATGTGAAATCAATCATTGTTTATCCAATTTCGAAGACAAAAATAAGAGTGGAAGTAACCTCCAACATGATTCAGGACTCAAATGATAACTCGATAAATGCATAAGGATTACTCTGATTATCTGGGAAGTTCAAAAATAGCTCAATACATAAGCAGAAAAGCTTATTGACTTACTGAAAGTTCTTATCTTTAGCTAAAGCAAATTTTCCAAAAAGAAGATTCAAATCAGAAAGCACTTTTGCATAAAGCATCACGTGGGATTGGAAGCTAAGTCAATAGAACATAGTAATTTATGAAGAAAGCAACATGCACGGACTTGAAACATGCTGGAAATGTCCGAATCAAGAACATAAGACTTCTAGAAATGGTTACCTTTTATGTTTGAGTGTGTGACAAGCAATACCATAAATGTATTTTCATTTTGTGTAGTCTGCTTGTCTTAATGCAGTATATATAGACTGCATGAGCAGCATAGTTTGATGTGTGAAGAATTTGAGGAGAAATACTTGAGTTGATTTAGATAAATATTTAGATTTCTCACATCAAACCTTGTAACCATAGCAATGTTTTTGTAACGCAGAATTTCTTCAATATATCTCAAGTGGATCTACTCAAGTCCACCAAAAAGTTTTAAAGATTGTGTGTCCATATACTTTCTTTAATTCTTACTTGCTATCATCTTGTTCTCGCCTATAATACACACTTAACTCTCTATCCTTGTGTCTAGCAAGATTTTCATAGTTCGAAGGAAAAGTAAAAATTTGACTAGATTGTATTCAACCCTCTTCTATAATCTAGGTTGTATTGTTGGGTCTTAACAATGATTACGAGCGTTATTGTGGTTACTTACTACTTCGTTTTAGGGACAATGGTGTTACTAAAGCTCTACAATGGAGTCATGTTTCTTTAGAACAGTGTGAGTTGTTCTGTGACCATGGCATGAATGTTTCCTTGATCTAGATGTGAATCAGAAACTTAAAACACTATGCCATAAACAACCTACAGCAATACTAAAAAAGTGTTGCCATATGAGTACAAAATGTTGCCTTATGGTTGATTGCAACACTTTTGGGTGTTGCAATTCTGGCCGTTGCCTTAGGTGTTAAAGGCAACACTTTGTCAAATCTACTGCAACACCGAGTAAAATATTGCTATATGTTTAAATCTAGGTTTGGTTTTCAAGAATCCATATCCTTTATTGATCTTTAAAAGGTTTGCGTTTATTAGGTCTAACTGTAGGAAAGTCCTTGCCTTTATCTAGAGAAACATATGTGGCTGCTTTGCATAATGAACCTCTTAGGAAAGCTAAAGTCTTGGTGGAACTGGGTTGTATGGATCAACACTGACCTAGCCTCGATGCGGACTTTCCAGATCCCCCAAAATACCAAATGAATCATTCTCAAAGAGACAAAACAACAAACCAAAAATATCAAAAACATATCAACCACTCCAAAAGGAGGACAAACAAAACACCCAAAAAATTGGGTATAACAACAATCCTTGCAAAAGATAGATATATGATTATTGAAGGAAAATAAGAACCATGGTGATTAGATGAGGGATAGGAAGACGAAAGTGAATTTGAGAGAAGGAAGAAGGCTTAATTGGTGAAGAAATGAATCGATCTGAATATATATGAGGCGACTAGCTAGAGTTGGGGGTCAACTCTCATCAAGAGAGTTTAATCTCAATTATTCGATACTTTGTAGAAGTTGACATGCTCGTTATTTATTATCGTTGTAAAATTTGAATGGTTAGCAAAAAATAAAAAATAAAAAAAATTTCGAACAAGACTAAAATCGAACTCCTTATTAATGTGTGTCCACATAAATAGCAAAATTGATGGATTATTTTCGTTTAACGTTTGATCAACATTATTTCTTTAAAATTTGTATAATGAAATAGATCGATTATAATTGTAAAGACCCTAAATAGATCAATACTGATTGATATTGACTATTTCACTTGTCGATTTGCCATTGTTCCGTAACTTTAAAGCATCTCCGATGCTAGTAGGTAAATTAGTTAGCTAAAAAATACTCCGTAATAAGTAGTTATATTAAAGATGATGGAAAAGTGATTTTGCTCCAATGCTATTAACTATATTTGTTAGCTATATATATTTCAAAAATAATATCTATTGTTGAAGAAATTTCGTAACAACACGAAATCGGAGGTTTGCTGGAATAATAGAGCGATTGAATGAATATGACTGTTTTAGGAGATTAGGGTTTATGAAAAAAGAGGGGGCTGGACTTGGCAGGTTTCTCGATTTTTTCTCGGGTATCGGTCACCACATACCAAGACGCCTACGTACCTATGTTTATATAGGATCAAGCCCACGTAGTTCTGTGAAATTGTTTTGTGTCTATCCCTTAGAGACTTTATGGATAAACTTCGTTAATCTAGGTGATTACTGATTTTATCTGATTTAATCTTATCGTTGTGATATCTTCCTGATTTGAAGAATATCGTTTGGAGATAATTTCCGTTATTGATTGATTCCTAATTTCATAGAGAGGATAAAACTTAGCGGTTAAGCAATAATTATTAATCTGAATTAATAATTAATAGATATTAGAAATTTGGGAGATTATTAGACATGCCAAAATTATGGCATAACAACTAGCCCCCAGTTCTTCAGTGTAGCTTGATGCAGTGGAGAACTAAAAATTCTTCAAGCTTCCAAATTTCTTGAGTCGCTGAAAAAACTGAAAATAGGTGATTAGAAAAACACTTGGAGCACCACTGTGCTCGTTAGGCGTATGCGGATGCAAGTGTGATAGAATGCAATGACCAGTATAAGATATATATAGGCCTTTGCTCCATACAGAACACTCTTATATAACAAACAACAAAGAACACCTTAGATCTATTAGATCCTTTGGCCCCGCCAGGGGCACCCAATACAAAAAGTTATTATTTTTTTACCCTCTATCAAGCCAGCAAAAAAAATAAAAAAAAACTAAAAAAAAAAATTTACTGTTCATGATGACGTCACTGATGACGTCATCATCATGAACAGTAACTTTTTTTTTTTTTTTTGAGATGATGGATGGATAGAGGGTAAAAAAATAAGAACTTTTTGTATTGGGTGGCCCCGCCAGGGGCAATGGATCTATTAGATATGAGGTGTTCTTTATTGTTTGTTTTATAAGGTGTTTGCTATGGAGTCCAACCCTATATATATATTTGCCAAGGTTTTCAAATGTGCGAGCATAAATAATATTTTTGAAATCCTTTGCGATCCTTGTTGTCTAGTTAGGACCTCGGCGCTTGTATATATCCCGAACTGGCATACACGCTTTTCAAGTGTCTAATGCAACCACATAAGGATGTGTCTTCGTTTGTGAGATGTAGATGTAGATGTAGTTCTGGCGAACTAGTTTGCATAGGGATGCCTCCACCCATTCGATATAGAGAGATCTCATGGGCCTTCAATAAAGATAGTTTGCATAGGGATGCCTCCACCCATTCGATATAGAGATATCTCATGGGCCTTCAATAATCCAGAGGGTGCTGCACTTTACTAAGCATGTTGCATTGCCTTATAGCTTGTCCAGGCTACCCTACTTGACAATTTAGTTCGCAAGTTTGAAAATATTTTTTTTGACATATATGTACTATCGCGACAATATATGAAAAATATTTTACAAATCCATAGGCAATAATAAATATGCTTTTTTAAGAGTGTCGCGATATTTATTTTCTTCAAAAATAATGCTCCTTTTCTTTGTAGAAAATCTTTTTCAGAATTATGCGTCTCGCATATATATTTTTTCTTCAAAATATGCAGCTCGTACGAGATTTTAAAACAAATCCGCAATTCATCAATATGTAAATATCCACAATTAATCAGCATAAGTATCTCGTACGATATTTTCTAAATCGCAATAATTTTACAAGCATAAAAATATTTATTGCTCGCACAAATTTTCTGAATAATAAATATTTTTTCTATTAAAAAATATTAAAAACAAAACTATGCATGCATGGCATAATAATTTTTCTAATTGCTGGAAAATTAAAATAAGTAAATAAAACTTATCTTTGCAGAGCTGATTCAAATTTCAGTTGACATTGCGAACAGAAAAATTGTTTCACTGTGCACCTGTGCGTGGCCTGGCCATCTTCAAATTTTTTGTTGCTCCGTGCTGCACTGCTGCTTGCATGTTTTTTTTATTTAGGGAATTGTGCTTCAATACTTTTACTCCATGTGAGGTCCAATCAGTGCTTGTTTTGCTCCTTTGTTGTATGTACCATGCGCGCGTCAGCCTCTAGTCTTCATCTTTTTTTTTTTCCTTTTTTTTTTTCCGCACTTGCTAACGCACGTGTCCTTTGTTCTCTTGGGTACCATTTTTTTATTTTTCTTTTTCCTTTCTACATCGTTGTCCTTCCTTTGCAAATTTTTTTCTTCTTTTTTTTTTTTTTTTTGCACTTGCTTCGTTCCCGTAATTTTTTTTCTTTTCTACCAATTGCCATGCTTCGTTCCTGTGGGCTGTGACTATTGCTTTTTTTTTTCTCTCTCTCTTCGGTATTGCGCCGTTGTGCGTCCTCTTTGTTAATCTTTTTTCTCTTTTCATGTACACCACGCGGGTCCCATCACAATAACACCTTGCCTTTGTCTCCTTAAATTGCTTTGTGTCATTTTTTTTTCTTGATCTTTTTATTCTTTTCCCCATGCGAGTGCCGTACATCGTCGAGGTTCTGAACTATAGCTATCGCCGAACTCTATTAAAACTCTTCTATAGCTGTCGCAATCCTTAAACAATCGCAAGGGACAAAAAATTGCCGCAAACGATTATTTTATTTTTTTTAGCCCCATGAATGTATGGATAAAAAACCCCAAAACCCTACGTAGTGAATAAATTATCTGTCCTCCACAGATAATCATAGCCCCTCCTTCTAGCGCCAAATGTTGTTGGAGGAATTTCGTAACAACACGAAATCGGAGGTTTGCTGGAATAATAGAGCGATTGTATGAATATGACTGTTTTAGGAGATTAGGGTTTATGAAAAAAGAGGGGGCTGGACTTGGCAGGTTTCTCGATTTGTCTCGGGTATCGGTCACCACATACCAAGACGCCTACGTACCTATGTTTATATAGGATCAAGCCCACGTAGTTCTGTGAAATTGATTTGTGTCTATGTGTTAGGTCCGGAATAACGTAGAAGGGGGGTTGAATACGTTATTTAAAAAATATTTCGATTTTCGAGATGTGAAAAATGAGGTCAACAACTGAATCGAAATAAAACAATTGGTTCGGGAAAATATCTTTGAACTGATAAAAACCCAAGGGGTGTTACAACTTCTAATCCAACGGATTAGCTTCAAAAACTCGAACACTCCTAAGGATAGTTTAGGCACGAGGACCTTCTATCCGACACTTCCTGAAAGCGGGCTAAGCCGACTTTCCTACTAGATGGACTGTCTAGCAGCTTACACAGAGAAGATATTTAAGAGAGAGAGAAAGTTGTGTGTTGAGGTGTGTTTTGAAATGAAATACAACAGGCCTATTTATAGATTTTAGAAAGTCACTATGCTGTACTATTCACGTGGGCCCCATCTGCATAGTAACCACTATTCCACCAACCAAAACGCGTCTGCTAAAAATTTTCATCTCATGTGGGCCCCACCAGCCACTATTTGAACAGTACTATTCACGTGAGTCCCACCTGCATAGTAACCACTATTTGCATAGTAACTACTATTTGCATAGTAACCACTATTTGCACAGTAACCTGCATAGTAACCGCGCATAGTAATCTTGCATAGTAATCACGCATAGTAACCGTGCATAGTAATCTTGCATAGTAACCTTGCATAGTAATCGTGCATAGTAACTTTGCATAGTATTACTATTTTTGGCTGCTTCTTTTGGGCTTCTCTCTTCTGTTTCAAATATTCTGCTTGAGATATTATGTCTGTCCTTGATCGTCAATAGGCTTTGGCAATTCTTTCTGTGAATTAAAGTGTTGATCCTTCTCTTATGTGCTGACACTTAGTGCACTGGTCTGGTTCACAAGTGACTAGCACTGATCTTGATCTTCACACCTTCGTTACATTCCAATTGATTAGCCTGCAGCAATATCTTCAAATAATATAAATACATGGAATCTTTTGGCCCTTCAACTTAATCATCTGTACATCTTATTCTGTCACTGAGGCTTGATCATGTTAATGAACTTCTTTCAGCGACTTGATCCTTGTCGGTGCCTGTTCTTCAAATTTCACGATTCCTGTATAAAGTTAATATTATTTATCTTTTATCCTAGTTGAGTTATATATGTCCTCTATTACATATTACATTACATTATGCTTTACAATCTCCCCCTATTTGATTGTTAGGGTTTGACAAGCAAATACCTAGAGGATGACTCAACTGATACAAATAAAATACAAAGATAAATAATATTAAAGTACATTCTGGATCATATATACATTTTCCAGATTTCCAAGTGCAAGACAATTGTTCCTCTAGACTGAACATATTTTCAAGTTTGCCTTTGCTTTCTTTCCACATAGCACGAATATTCCAATTAGCTTTTCATTTCCCAAAATAAAGTTAATTCTGTGTCAACAACCTTTTCCTTGCCCTTATTACGCCTAGTAGCTTCTTGATCATCCACCTTCTCCCCCTCAGTTGGGTTATCCTCCAGAGTAGTAGGATGTGGAGTTGGTAAATTAGACGAAGCTGTCTTCCCCAATGAATGAATTGCATGACTAAACTGGGATGCCATGGAACTTAATTGAACCTGGAATGCATCATGTTGAATAAGTTGCAATTCTTTAATTTCTGCAATGGACTTACAGATATTTTGCAACTCTTTCTCCATTGTTTGGACCCGTGTAAGGAGTCTGCTATATTCCTTTCTGGTTACAGGTGCATGTGGTTGAGTAGGTTGCTCACTCGTATGTTCTGCAGGTGTTTCACTCAACACTCTATATTCACTCGGTTTAGTGGTTTGGGTTACACTTACATGTTCTGTTGGTGTTTCCCTCAACTTTCCTCTAGAGCTTCCACCGATATGTGTACCTGCAAATGAAATCATCCTAGCCCCTTTTTCAGAGGTCACGGATGGTGCAATGAAAGTTCGTGAGCTTCCGTCCTCGCGTGAAGCGAGTTGCCGACCACTGGTAAAAAGTGGTAAATCTCGAAAGAGATCCAGAGATTTTCCCTCTGGGAGGTTAAACTTGAATTGATTAAATGGCACAAAACCCAAGTTTCCCTCGTACGTCTGTGAAGACACTTGGTTCATAAAAGAACCTCCTACCGATGGAATTTTCCGTAAAATGGAAGATTCACCAGCAGTTATTGAGGTAGGTAATTCCACCTCGGATGCCTGTGAAGGCATTTGATCTTTAGAAAGATCATCAACCACTCGTATGTTCCGTGAAATGGAACTCAAGATAGTTGCTCCCGTCAATTCAACCTCATTTACATTTGCACTCATTGGATAAGAAAGAATTGTTTCACTAACAGTTGCCGTTACCTCAGGTTCATTGGGTTTACTTCGTTTAGAATAAGGTAGAGCGGCTGTTGTAACTAACTCCTTATGTGGTGCTGCTGAGGCACTATCTCCCTCAATAATGTGGATGACTGGTCGTTTAAGTGACAATTGAGGTGTAGAAGTTTGTTGTGTCTGTGTTTGCATTTGTAGAATGGGCTCTTCGACCTGTGTTAGAGTCGGTGGGATTTCCTGCTCTTGGTCGGGTAAGATGGCCACTGGGGGCTGTAGAAACTATATTTCCTGTGACACAATAGGGAATACAAAGGTTGGAATAGCAGGGATTGAAATATTACCTTGTCGTATACCTGCTCTCACTGGTCGTGGTAACAACGGAAGTGGGACAGTCTTCAGATATTCAGTTAGGACTGTAGGCACATCCGTATATTTCTTTTTGCTTATGTAATTAATTACATTCGTCTTTATGGAAGAACATTCCACCTTTTGACCATTTTCCAAGCGTACCCTGTCTTCATCAATCAAAAAATCATTTAATATTAACTGTAGAAACCTTGGATATAGACATTTGACATTTTGAGTCCGAACATCTCTTGTTCCCAAGCGTTTCATTTTTAAAATGATTTGACCAAGCACTGTTTTTCCAAAATTAATCCTCAAATTATTGGCGACCGCATACCCTATTATTTGAATAAATTCAGGTATTCGATCTTGATTTGTTCTATCTGAGGAAAAAACATGGTTAAGAGTGTGAAAGAAGAAATTCCAGTACTGGGTTAGAAACGTTCTAGAAAGATTACCAGTATTGAAATTGTCATCTTGGTACCTTATAAAACGAAAGAACATTTCAATCTGTTCAGGTGTAGGATCAGAAACGAGATTTTCCATAGGAAAATGAAGAATTCGCTTAACATCTCGTTCAGTGACCCTAATCGACCTACCAAATAGTCGATATGTGAATGCACACCCGTCCTGTCCAGAAGTGTTAACCGCACTGCAATATAATTCACACAATGCATCATGGTTAAGCTGCACCTGTGTAACTAAAGCATAGCGGATTAATGAATGTTCATTCAGAAATTGTGTCCAAGCCCGAAATTGCTCATCCTGAATGGTTTCGATTTGCTGAATGGAAACAGGATTAACTTTAGCAATTGAAAAGCTTCCCTGCAATGCCATTTTCAAAAAACTTTGAGGAAATTCAAAAACAAGGGTTAGTGCGTATAACAAGGATATGAAATCCGCTCTAAAAACCACCAGCTAGATTGTGAGATCTTTCCGGTCAAAGCTTGAAATATTCAGCAATTGTGTGTATATGCTCTGTATATCTAAAAATTGATGATGTTAAACACAAACAAAAACTCATCATTTATAAGGTTTCAATTATTAGTGGGTTAGGTGTAATAGTGACAGGTTATGTTTGAAAAATAACACCGCTCAATAATTTCTCACCTAACTACCTAATTAGCCCCGAAACCTGTCGGCCGAAAAAACATCTTATCGCCGAAACCTATCAGTCTATACACATACACATATAATACTTCTAATTATTATGGATTTAAAAATAATCACGCAGTGAATCAAGAAATAATCCACAATAATCAGATAAACTCACAATTAAATAGACATAAAATTAACAAAATATCATTAATTGATATATGTCAATAAAATATTTATTTAATTATGCTACAATTAACTCAATTATTTACTAACTAATTACCATACAATATAGCATTTATAAGCATGGCAATTAATATAGAGATAACTGTAAGATGAGGACTGGATGCAAAGTAAATTCACAAGTCCTAAAAATATGGACATTTAAAATACCTGTGAATTTATAACAAATTGCAGTTATTGATTATCCAAAATTAATTAGACAGATTTAACATCCCAAGTTCACCAACTAACCTGGAGAAAGTGGATTCATCCAGTGGTTTAGTAAAGATGTCTGCAATTTGTTGATCTGTGGGAACAAAATATAATACCACAGTTCCATTCATGACATGCTCTCGTAAGAAATGATACCTAATATCAATGTGCTTCGTCCTGGTGTGTTGAACTGGATTGTTGGCAATGGCAATGGCACTCGTGTTGTCACATAGAATTGGAATTTTGTCCAACATAAGACCATAGTCCTGAAGTTGATTCCTCATCCACAAGATCTGAGCACAACAACTACCTGCCGCAATGTATTCTGCTTCAGCTGTCGAGGTAGATACTGAGTGTTGCTTCTTGTTGTACCAAGATACCAACCTTCTTCCTAGAAACTGACAGCTTCTAGAAGTACTTTTCCGATCAATCTTACAACCTGCGAAGTCAGAATCTGTATAGCCAATTAGGTCAAAACCTGTTCCTTTAGGGTACCAAATCCCAAGATTGGGGGTTCCCTTAAGGTATCTGAAAATACGTTTAACAGCTATAAGATGTGACTCTTTAGGGTTAGCCTGGAATCTAGCACATAGACAAGTTGCGAACATAATATCTGGTCTACTAGCAGTTAAGTACAAGAGAGAGCCGATCATACCTCGATACTTCGTGATGTCAACTGACTTACCAGATTTATCTTCATCAAGCTTGACTGCAGTTGGCATCGGGGTCTTGGCAGTAGCTGCTTCTTCCATCCCATACTTCTTCAGAAGATCCTTTATGTATTTTGATTGGCAGATGAAAATACCATCAGGTTTCTGAACAACTTGAAGTCCAAGGAAGAAGGACAACTCACCCATCATGCTCATCTCGTACCTACTCTGCATTAGCTTAGCAAATCTCTTGCATAGCAAATCATTAGTAGAACCAAATATTATATCATCCACATATACTTGCACCAGAATTATATCATTTTTATGCTTTTTATGAAAGAGAGTTTTGTCGATGATACCTCTTGTAAAACCATTTTCAAGTAAGAACTTGGAGAGAGTATCATACCATGTTCGAGGGGCTTGCTTGAGACCATAGACAGCTTTGAAGAGAAAGTACACAAAACCTTCAAATTCCTTGTCTTCGAACCCAGGGGGTTGTTCAACATAGACTTCTTCCTCTAGATCTCCGTTAAAAAATGCACTCTTCACATCCATCTGAAAAATCTTAAAGTTGGAGTGTGCAGCAAATGCTAAGAACATCCTGATTGCTTCAAGCCTTGCAACTGGAGCATAGGTTTCATCATAATCAATTCCTTCTTCTTGAGAGTAACCCTTTGCTACCAATCGAGCCTTGTTCCTCGTAACAATACCATTTTCATCCAGTTTATTTCTAAACACCCATCTAATGCCAATTACAGATTTATCTTTTGGTCTTGGCACCAGCTTCCATACTTTCTGCCTTTCGAACTGATTGAGTTCTTCCTGCATTGCAGTTACCCAATCTGGATCATCAAGAGCTTAATCAACCTTTTTAGGTTCAATTTGAGATAAAAATCCTGCGAAATTGCATTCATTCTGTGTTGCTCTTCTAGTCTGTACACCCGTGTCCGGTTCACCAATGATCTGTTCAAAGGGATACGCTCTGCTCTATACCCTTTGTCTCGGCAGATTTGATCTTGATGATTCCCCAAGTTCATAATTGTGTTGAGTGTGATGACTAGTAGATCCAAAATCATTGTTTGCTCCCCCTGAGCTGTTGCTTTTAGAGTTTGATGAATCAGAGTTTAATGAACCAGCAGATGCATTCTTTGATGTTTCTTCACTTGATTGAGGTTCATTTTCATTGTTCACTTGCTCCCCCTAACATGTGCTGCTGTCTGATCTACTGGTATAGATTGAACAATAGAGTCTGAAAGAGTATCAGAATTTTGTAGATCAGTATTTATTTCTTCATTCTCAAATCTCAGCTGGTCATGTTCATCAAAGTCTTCAAGTCCTGTTATCTTCTTATCATCAAAAGACACATGGATAGATTCCATGACCACTTTTGTTCTCAGATTGTAGACTCTGAATGCTTTTGTGGATAGTGGGTATCCAACAAAGATTCCTTCATCAGCTTTTAAATCAAATTTGGAAAGCTGTTCTGGATGAGTCTTAAGAACAAAACATTTACATCCAAACACATGAAAGTACTTCAGGTTCGGCTTCTTATTTTTCACCATCTCATATGGTGTTTTACCATGCTTGTTTATGAGTGTAGCATTCTGTGTGAAACAAGCAGCTTGCACAGCTTCAGCCCAGAAGTAAGTTGGCAGCTTTGCTTCATCAAGCATGGTCCTTGCAGCTTCTATGAGAGTCCTGTTCTTTCTCTCTACTACTCCATTTTGTTGTGGAGTTCCAGGTGCAGAGAATTCTTGCTTTATTCCATTTTCTTTACAAAACTCTTCCATGACTGCATTCTTGAACTCAGTGCCATTATCACTCCTTATGATTTTCACTGTATGCTTAGATCCTTTGTCCAGTTGTTTGACATGCTCTGTTAAGATTGATGCAGTTTCTTCTTTCTTGTGCATGAAATATACCCATGTATATCTGGTGTATTCATCAACAATAACCAAAGCATATCTTTTCTTTCTAATAGACATTATATTTACTGGACCAAATAAATCAACATGCAATAAGTGATATGGCTCAAGAATTGAGGATTCAGTCTTACTTTTGAATGAAGTTTTCCTTTGTTTTGCCTTTTGACATGAGTCACATAGGCCATCTGGAGTAAAAACTGATTTGGGCAATCCTCTCACAAGATCTTTCTTCACTAGCTCATTAATGTTGTTGAAATTCAGATGAGAAAGTCTCTTGTGCCAATCCCAGCTTTCTTCAATTGATGCTCTACTCAGTAGACGGATTGCAGAGCCATCAGAGTTTGTTGAAAGCTTGGCTTCATAAATGTTACCATGCCTGTATCCCTTCAGAACAACTTTTCCTGTAGATTTGCTTACAACTTCACCGTGTTCTTCAAGGAAATCCACATGATAACCTCTATCACAGATTTGACTCACACTTAGTAGATTATGTTTGAGTCCTGAAACTAGAGCTACAGATTCAATGATGACATTCCCAAGTTTGATATTGCCATATCCCAGAGTCCTTCCTATGTTGCCATCTCCATAAAAAACACTTGGGCCAGCCTTCTCCACAAATTCTGATAGCATGACTTTATTTCCAGTCATGTGTCCTGAGCATCCACTGTCCAGAACAAGGATATTTTTCCTGTTACCCTGCAATCACAAAAACCACTAATGATTAGTTTTAAGGACCCAGACTTGCTTGGATCCTTTGGTCTTATTAAGTTTGTTAGCTTTTGCAGCAGAAGTCTTATCAGAGTTTGTGCTAACATTCTTTTTATCAGAATTTATACATGTAGAATCAATCTTGAATTTATTCAAAGAGGGTTTAAGTTCATAATAATCATAATACAACTTATGATACTCTTTGCATGTATAAATAGAATGCCAAATACTGCCACAGTGAAAACAAGGATTCTGTGGCTTAAACCTAACTGAACCACTCTTAACTCCTGACTTAGGAGGTATAGAGTTTATATTTTTATTCTTCCTGCAAAAAGCAGCAAGATGGTTAGGACTTTCATAGTTATAACATTTCTTCCTAGGAGCATTGGGAATAGGCATATAGTTATTGCTTTTACTGATGCCTACCTTTCCATTTCTGTTTTTCCTAGGTTCTTTTACCTTGTTTATTCTTTTTAACTCCTTCAGCTTGTGTTTAAGCTGTTTCTGAGACATTGAACTAATATCTACTGATTTGGCTTTATCCTGTTTTGGTTTGTCAGATTTTGGTACAAACCTCACATGATTAATTTTGGGTTTTGCAACCTTTTCAGTAAATACAGGTTTAGAGGTCTCAGCTTCTAGGTTGACAGTTTTCTTTTTATCAGTGTAACCTAGACCTTCTTTCCAACAATCATTGTCTATGATATCCTGAGTTTTCTTACCAGAGTTAGTCCAAATTTTAAGAATGTTTCTTTCTTTAGCAAGTTCAGATTCAAGATAAGCATGCTTTTTCAATAATTCATTTTTAACAAAAATAGCATCATCTCTCTCTTTCTGAATTTCTAACATCTGGACTAATTCTGATTCTAGATAATCATTTCTCTTTCTAAGGTCTAGACTTTCAGATTTTATTCTTTCATTTTCTAAAGTCTGATCTCTATAGCTAACATGCAAGTTTTTAAGAAAGAGTCTTAACTCAGATATATCAGTAGTATCAAAAGCTAGAATAGAGTGAGGTACCTTGGTCTCAGTAGCTTCAGAGATACTATCAACATTTGCCATCAAGGTGTAGTTCACCTCATCTTCAGAGTCTAAAGTGTCAGCCCAGTCCTTCTTCTTTGTGATGTAAGCTTGACTTTTATCAGCTTTGGCTCTCTTGCACTCAGGTGCAAAATGTCCTTTCTCACCACAATTATAGCATGTGATCTTGGACTTGTCGACTTTCCCAGACCTGCTTTCCTTTCCCTCAGTTTTTCTGAAATTCTTCTTGTCAAAATTTGAATCTCTTCGTGTGAACTTCTTTCCCTTCCTGAAGTTCTTGTAAGCCATCTTCTTGAATCCTTTCACCATTAGGGCTGCAAGTTGTATCATCTCAGCATCACTACCATCATCATCAGAGTCTGTGAGATTGTCAGAGTTTGAGTCATCATCAGAATTTGATGACTCAGTATCAGACTTTGTAATAAGAGCCTTTCCTTTGGATTGACTCTTTTTCACAGCAATTTCTTTAGAAGCTTTCTCCTCAACTTTAAGAGCAATTGAATTGGTCTTGCTTCCATGCCTCTTGCTTCTTTGTTCCATCTCAAGCTCATGAGTCTTAAGCATTCCATAGATTTCATCAAGGGACATGTCTTCTAGATCATGATTGTCTCTGATGGTAGTGGCCTTTAAGTCCCATTTCTCAGGAAGAGCTAACAAGAATTTCAGATTGGAGTCTTCAAGATTATACTCCTTATCTACCAGTGATAGATCATTCAACAATTTCAGGAATCTGTCATATATGTCTGTTAATGACTCATCAGCATTTGAGTCAAAGTGTTCGTACTCCTGTGTGAGTATTGTTTTCCTATTCTTTTTGATGGCTTTGGTTCCTTGACATCTGACTTCCAAAGCATCCCAAATCTCCTTAGCAGTTTTGCATCCAATGACCCTGTTAGACATAACATTGTCAAGGGCGTTATGTAATAAATGCCTTACTTTAGCATCTTTGCTAATAGAGGAGATATCTTCAGGAGTGTAGTCTTTCTTCTCTTTTGGAATCATTTTCTGTTCTTCTCCAGCAACTGCAACAGACAATTTTGTAGGCTTATGTGGACCATCATGGATTCTGTCTAAATACTCTGGATCTGTAGCCTCCAGAAACATTTCCATCTTCACCTTCCATATGGGATATTCTGATGCCCTGAGTATTGGAACTCTAATTGATTCATATCTGCTTGTTGTTGGAGTTTGTGTTTTCTCTGTCATGATTGTATGGCTTTTTGTATAGTAACAGAGTGGCTCAAAATGAACAGTACGGTATTTATGAACAGTACCGTATCTGTGAATAGTACCGTATATGTAAATAGTGCCGTATCTGTGAACAGTACCGCATTTGTGAACAGTACCGTATCTGTGAATAGTACCGTATTTATGAATAGTGCCGTATATGTGAATAGTACCGTATCTATGAACAGTTCCGTATCTGTGAACAGTACCGTATCTGTGAACAGTGACGTACAACACCGGATCTGATCTGTATATCGATCAACTCGCTCTGATGCCAATTGTTAGGTCCGGAATAACGTAGAAGGGGGGTTGAATACGTTATTTAAAAAATATTTCGATTTTCGAGATGTGAAAAATGAGGTCAACAACTGAATCGAAATAAAACAATTGGTTCGGGAAAATATCTTTGAACTGATAAAAACCCAAGGGGTGTTACAACTTCTAATCCAACGGATTAGCTTCAAAAACTCGAACACTCCTAAGGATAGTTTAGGCACGAGGACCTTCTATCCGACACTTCCTGAAAGCGGGCTAAGCCGGCTTTCCTACTAGATGGACTGTCTAGCAGCTTACACAGAGAAGATATTTAAGAGAGAGAGAAAGTTGTGTGTTGAGGTGTGTTTTGAAATGAAATACAACAGGCCTATTTATAGATTTTAGAAAGTCACTATGTTGTACTATTCACGTGGGCCCCATCTGCATAGTAACCACTATTCCACCAACCAAAACGCGTCTGCTAAAAATTTTCATCTCATGTGGGCCCCACCAGCCACTATTTGAACAGTACTATTCACGTGAGTCCCACCTGCATAGTAACCACTATTTGCATAGTAACTACTATTTGCATAGTAACCACTATTTGCACAGTAACAACCGCGCATAGTAATCTTGCATAGTAACTGCACATAGTAACCGTGCATAGTAATCTTGCATAGTAACCTTGCATAGTAATCGTGCATAGTAACTTTGCATAGTATTACTATTTTTGGCTGCTTCTTTTGGGCTTCTCTCTTCTGTTTCAAATATTCTGCTTGAGATATTATGTCTGTCCTTGATCGTCAATAGGCTTTGGCAATTCTTTCTGTGAATTAAAGTGTTGATCCTTCTCTTATGTCCTGACACTTAGTGCACTGGTCTGGTTCACAAGTGACTAGCACTGATCTTGATCTTCACACCTTCGTTACATTCCAATTGATTAGCCTGCAGCAATATCTTCAAATAATATAAATACATGGAATCTTTTGGCCCTTCAACTGAATCATCTGTACATCTTATTCTGTCACTGAGGCTTGATCATGTTAATGAACTTCTTTCAGCGACTTGATCCTTGTCGGTGCCTGTTCTTCAAATTTCACGATCCCTGTATAAAGTTAATATTATTTATCTTTTATCCTAGTTGAGTTATATATGTCCTCTATTACATATTACATTACATTATGCTTTACACTATGCCTTAGAGACGTTAGGGATAAACTTCGTTAATCTGGGTGATTACTGATTTTATCTGATTGAATCTTATCGTTGTGATATCTTCCTGATTTGAAGAATATCGTTTGGAGATAATTTCCGTTATTGATTGATTGAGATTGATTCTTTCCTCATTTCAGAGAGAAGATAAAACTTAGCTGTTAAGCAATAATTATTAATCTGAATTAATAATTAATAAATATTAGAAATTTGGGAGATTATTAGACATGCCAAAATTATGCCATAATAATATCTTACTATTATAATTATTGGAGGGAGATGAGTTTTTTTTGTGTGGGGAATGATAAAATTCATTCATGAAAAGAAATAGATGATACATCTGAAGAGATAATAAAAGCTCATTATCTAGCCGAAAGTTATGCTTAACCAATCTATGGCTCTAACGACCCAATAGAAAGAGATTCCCCCGGAAGTTTAGATAATATCACCTTTATATCCACCAAAAAAGGACTCGTTAAAAAACCCCACAAGAGCAAAACCCTATGGGAAAAAAACTCAAGCGGGGAAAAAGAGTGCCTACTAAAATAAATGAGTACATGATTTTACAAAAACCTAAAAATCAAAAAATTAGATATCTTCTCCATAATCCATAATCTCGCCTTCATCCATCTTCTCACACTTCATCCCACCAAAATAGGTATCTTGTTGATTCCCCTAAAATTCAAAATTCTGCCATCATCCATCTTTTCTTTACACTTCTTTCCACCCACGAAAACTGAAAATATCAACACAACAGATAAAACTATGTCAAAAAACCATTAATCGAATATACATTAAAAAATTATTATAAAGTATACATAATAAAGTTGAACATTTTTATATATCTAACCAAAGGGGTCCCCCATAATTAGACATATAAAATATTGATTCCTCTTTAAGGATGTACTATAAAGTCATCTAAAATGACAACTGATTCGTCAACTAACGACAGATTACAAAAAACCAATAAATGTCCCAAAAGCCTAAGAAAATATGGCTCACCCTTTATAGGTACAAAATCCATATAAAATGACACAAAATGTATTACAGAAAATAATAGAAAAATTAGGAAACAGTAATTCTAAAAGGTACAAAAGATGCACCAATTTGAAGACAATTAACATGTTGATGTCAAAATAAATAAAATAATAATGGACATAAATCAATTTAACTAAATTAATGAGACATCATAAAACAATTTAGCTAAACTAATGAGAACATAAATTAATTAAAGATATCATAAATCAAAAAAGGAATTAATGAAAAAAATTAACAAAAACTTTAATTATGAGTAAATCACATAAACCGTTACCCTAATCAAAGATCAAACTAAAGAAAAAAAATAACAAAATCATTAATAATGCATTAGTAATAATGTGTGTCTAATTATATAAGAAGAAAGTATTACTAATAAAGAACTAAAACTTATTCAAAAAAAAAAAGAACTAAAACATTAATGACTAATTAACAATGTAGTTATGGAAAATTGACTATATCTGAAAGTATCTATTTATGGAAAATTGAAATTAAAAAGGAAAATCAACTATAAAAAGCAAGAATTTGAATTTAAAATATTAAAAAATGAAATAACTAAATTTCCATGAAAATGGCCTTAATTAAAGATGATATATTTAAAAACATTAATTCAGATCCAAAAAATATGCAATCTAGCTGAAAAATGTAAATTTTGTCGGAAAATATTAACTCACCGGAAAATTCAAATTTAACCCAAAAATATAACATCATCGAAAAATATAATGACAACCAACCAAGTCAATAAATATTAGCTACAGACTACATACAGAGCATAAGGATTAAGAAATATAATTTAGGTTTCAAAATCAAAGTAAATCTCCGACATGCTTGAAATGTGAACAGGAATTTAAAGTTAGACCAAAAGAAAAAATACAGTACTCCCTCTGTCCCATCCATTTCTTTACATAAAAAACTGCGTATCTGACACACATTTTAAGGTGCATTTTAAGGATAGTTCTATAAGTTATTTTTGATATTTTCTTTTTTTTGTATAAAAACAGGATTGTTCTATTTTTATATAAAAAAAAGAAAATATAAAAAATAAGTTATAGAACTATCCTTAAAATGCACCTTAAAATCCGTGCCGGAAACTGGTCCGCAAACGTAAACTATTCATGGGACGGAGGGAGTAATATTTACCGACCATGCCCTTATGAATTCTGATTCATTGATTTCATCGCTTTAGTGTTACCAAGAGTATCTCGTTTGCGTGATGAGTACTACCTTACTCTGATGTATTAAAATGATGCATGAGATTAAATAAATCATGTTAACGGAGGAATTTGGTGATAACAAATTTTGGAGGTTGCTGGAATAACGGAACTATGAAAATAGGGGGATTTGGGATTTTGGATGTTTGGGGCTGCACTTGAGAGGTGTCTCGATTTGTCTCGTGTATCAGATCCTTTTTCAAGATGCTTGCGTACCTTATATTTATAAGGATCAAGCCAACGCAGTTCTGTGAAATTGATTTGTGTTTATCCCTTAGAGACTTTAGGGATAAACTTCGTTAATCTGGGTGATTACTGATTTTATCTAATTTAATCTTATCGTTGTGATATCTTCCTGATATGAAGAATATCGTTTGGAGATATTTTGCGTTATTGATTGATTGAGATTGTTTATTTCCTCGTTTCAGAAAGAGGATAAGACTTAGCGGTTAAGAAATAATTATTAATCTGAATTAATAATTAAAAATTATTAGAAATTTGGGAGATTATTAGACATGCCAAAAATCTGGCGTAACAACTACCCCCCAGTTCTTCAATGTAGCTTACTGCAGTGGAGAACGAAGCATGCTTCAATCTTCCAAATTTCATGAGTCACTGAAACAGCTAGGAGATGAAGATTAGTAAATAATTTGGAGCACTAAGGTGCCCGCAATACGCATGTAGATGTAAACAAGACAATATGTGAGATGTAAAAAAGAATAAGTTTTGTAGGTGTAAGAGAATGTATCTTGGAGAGCCATCCAAGCATTATTCACAGAGTCGTGCAAAGCTTTCCGAGCAATACTCTGAAAAGCAAATATTCAAAGAAATATCCTCCATTAAGCACTCTGAAATACCCTCCTCAAAGAAGGACGTATTCTAGAGTTTTCATAACGTATTCCGGAAAATATCCTCCTCAAAGAAGGTCATATCCACCAGAATTTCCATAAATGCTTCAGAGATATCCCTCCTTACGGGAGGTGGATTTTCCGAAGCTCGAACCTTGATGAGGCACCGGAAGTACGACATCCCCCCGGAAGTACGGTTTTTGCAAGGATTTTGATAATTTGGGATACCCTCCTCAAAGGAGGTCGTTCCCCATTCCAGAAATATCCCTCCTCACAGGAGGTGGATTTTCCGAAGCTCGTGCCTTGATGAGGTGCCGGAAGTACGGACATCCCCCCCGGAAGTACGGTTTTTGCAAGGACTTTAATAATTTGGGATACCCTCCTCAAAGGAGGTCGTTCCCCATTCCAGAAATATCCCTACTCACATGAGGTGGATTTTCCGAAGTTCTCTTCATTTTCACTAAGACTCTCCTTAGAGGAGATCATCTTTTAAATAAATCACGAAGACCCTCCTTAGAGGAGGTCGTCTATTACAAAAAATAAGTGAGACCTTCCTCACAGGAGGTAATCTTCCCAAAGCCATATCAATATCCCAAGATTCTTCCAAAAAATATCAGCAACACTTGAAGGGTCTTCTAAAAAATAATCAACTCTTCGAATAATAGCCTTCCAAAATATTACCCATGCAAAGGAGGGCCTTCTAAAATGATAAACTCTTCGAATAAGAGCCCTTCAAAATTTATTCCTAGAAAAGATGGTCTTCCAAAATATTACCCCCACAAAGGAAGGCCTTCTAAAATAATAAAATCTTCAATTAAGAGTCTTCTAAAATATTACCCCTACAAAGGAAGGCCTTCTAAAATAATAAAATCTTCAATTAAGAGTCTTCTAAAATATTACCCCCACAAAGGAAGGCCTTCTAAAATAATAAAATCTTCAATTAAGAGTCATCCAAAATATTAACCCCACAAAGGAGGGCATCCTAAAATAATAAACTATTCAAATAAGAGCCCTTCAAAATTTATTTCTAGAAAAGAGGGTCTTCAAAAATAATATACCGGAGGGTCTTCTTTTTGACAAATTCAATCCGCAAATCCGAAATTAATTTTTTATATATGATGCAATGCAAAATAAAAAACTTAAAACATAATTCATGCATAATAAACATGTTAACTTAAGCATGCATAAAATATTTAATCAAAATAATTTATATCTCTCAAATATTTTAGTAATAAAAATATAATATTCATCATATAAAATATTTATGTAATCGCATTAAATTAAATTAAATAAAAAACTTATCTCGATTTTGCAAGAAAGAATGATTTTTGAGTCCAGTTAATTTTTTTTCCTCGATCTTATGTAGCCTTTTAGTATAATTTTTCACAACCACTGGCTGCTCAGCTTGTCTTTAATGTTTTCTTTATGCTACGGGTCCCACGAGCTTGTTTTTGTCTTCTTCCCTCCTTTGGTCGCCAGCCATCTTTTTCTTCTTCTTTGTTTTTTTTGTTTCCTCGTATCTTGCTCCTTCGAATTTGTAAAGGCCATCGCCTCCGTCCTTGCTCTCCTCCATGTCGTGGTGTAAGATCTAATAAAACCCCATGCGAATTGTTATGATTTGATTGTACTCCACAATCAAAAAATATCCCCTCCCTCTAGCGTCAATTGTTAACGGAGGAATTTGGTGATAACAAATTTTGGAGGTTGCTGGAATAACGGAACTATGAAAATAGGGGGATTTGGAATTTTGGATGTTTGGGGCTGGACTTGAGAGGTGTCTCGATTTGTCTCGTGTATCGGATCATTTTTCAAGATACCTGCGTGCCTTATATTTATAAGGATCAAGCCAACGCAGTTCTGTGAAATTGATTTGTGTTTATCCCTTAGAGACTTTAGGGATAAACTTCGTTAATCTTGGTAATTACTGATTTTATCTAATTTAATCTTATCGTTATGATATCTTCCTGATTTGAAGAATATCGTTTGGAGATATTTTCCGTTATTGATTGATTGAGATTGTTTATTTCCTCGTTTCAGAAAGAGGATAAGACTTAGCGGTTAAGAAATAATTATTAATCTGAATTAATAATTATTAATCTGAATTAATAATTAATAATTATTAGAAATTTGAGAGATTATTAGACATGCCAAAATTCTGGCGTAACAAATCAAATACGAAAAAAGAAACAATTTACATCGGGAGATAATAATCGAAGAATAGAGATCGGAGCCGTAACACAAATCCCGAGAGAGCCAGCGAGCGAGAGAGAGATGAGTTGGATATATAATAAGTGTAAAATATTAATATAAAATTGGAGGGAGATTAACAAATATAGAAGATTAAGTGAGATTATCTAAAATGAGTGGCTAAAATGATATAAAATAGTGATTATGTAAAATTTATTGAATCTGTAAGGTGTTGTACTCCAATGGAGTTGGCTATAACGATTAATCATATTTTAAAAATAGCAAGTTATTATTATTTCAAATTGTTAAAAATAGAATGTATTATTTTAATATGATAATATTGATGATGTGGAGTTTTACTACAGGTCTCTAGAGGTTCGACAAATATAGCCAATATGATAGGATTTTAGAGGATTATCTAAAATTTTAGATAACAGTAATGTCCCGTTGGAGATGATTTTTTTTTTACACAATATCTATAATTTTTATTTAAGGCATGTTTGACACACTTTTAGCTAAGGGGTCTCTATGATTGGAGATGCTATAACATATTGTAATTGAAGAAGACAATTAAGTATATGGTTTAACTATATGAAGTGTCAATTAGGATTTACTTAATAGATTTGCATGGATCATAGATGCTCTTAGTAAGCAATACTCCCTCCGTCCCTTTTTAGTTGACACATTTACAAAAAACACACATATTAAGAAAGCTTTAATTATTTAATTTGTTTCCATGTTTGACCTTAATTTTAACATTAAATGATGAGTTATGAGTGTGTATATTAAATATAAAGTCAAACATTGGTATTAGGGGTGGAAAACGGATAATACGGATACGGATACAGCTATATCTGAATCCGATCCATTTTTACAACCATATCCGTATCCGTATTCGAATCCGGGAATATCCGAAAAAACCTTATCTGTATCCGAATCCGGCAAATATTATCCGGATCCGAATATTATCCGGATCCGAATCCGTTTTGCAAAAAAAGATTATTTTTTTTTTGTGAAATTTGCATTATTATTAAAAACAGGCATATTTTGCAAAAAAAAAAAACAGGTATATTAAAGATATACTTAGTTCTAATTTACAATATACAAAAAACAACCAAATCAACATGAAATTAATACAGGAGCCTTAATACATGAAATTAATTAAATCAAGGGGTAAACTCCCAGCCTTAAACTCCCAGTCTCAGTAAACCCTTAAACTCACAGCCTTCATTCGATTCATCAACTCCATGTATACATACAATACATGCACAAACGGTACTATATCCGCCACCAATACCTGCGATTCAACCCGATCTGCATCATCATAACAAATCTGTAAATCGAAACATCAATTTTATAATGTGGGCATCGAGTTTTTAACCGGAAAATAAACTCGAGTTTTCGATCTATAAACTCGTCGCCATCAATTTTATATAACCCCAACTCTGTAAATCTCAAAATCGAAGAGGAAAGGACTCGATTTAAGACAAAAAAAAGAGTAATCTTAATTATCTTCCCTTAATTTGGTGATATAAACACTCGATAATCATTATCGGAGGTTTATACATCCTAGATTACCGAAGTTTTATTAATTAAGGACAAAAATCGAGAAAAAGAAAAGAGAGACACAGAACCGCACAAAAGAAATGAAAGAGCCGCACAGAAGAAATGATGCACTGATAGTTTAGGAGTATATATATTAGGTGTATTAGGTAAAGTTAGGTAATGGGCCGGGTAAGTTTTTGTTAAATGGGGTAGGTAGATATATTAGGTAATGGTTATTTGATTATATGGGCTATAAAAATAAGTTATATATTATATACTCCCTCTGTCCAGAGGGATTCTTATCATTTAGAATTTGCACGGAGACCAAAGCAACATGATAGAATGAATAAATTAATTAAGGATAGTGGGTGTAATATTGTTAAAATAAATGAATTAGTGGGTGTAATAGTAATTTTGTTATTAAAATAAGTGAAGTAGTTGGTGTAATAGTGTAAAGTGTTGAAAAAGTGGAGTAAAGTAGTGGATGTAATAATATATTTTATTGTTAAAAGTTACTATTTTTAGTAATGTAAAGAATTGGATGGGACGTCCCAAAAAGGAAAGTGTAACGAAATGGAAAGGACGGAGGGAGTATAAATTATAAACTTATATATCAATATATTATGTAATGGTTATTTGATTATATGGGCTATTAAAAATATATTAAAAATATATTATATATTATTACTTTCGGATACGGATGTACCTATATCCATATTCGTATACTAAACTCTTGGATTCAGATACGGATAATATCCGGTTGACTCCGGATACGGATAATATCCGCTTTTTTCCGGATACGAATACATATATTTCGGACGGATATCGGATTTTTCGGATTTTTTTTCAAGCTCTAATTGGTATTACAAATAAAGGGGTATATATGGAAAAATTGGTAAAAAAAAAATGTATTGAAACAAGGAATGTGACAACTATTTAGGGATAATTTTTTTTTTTTTTTTGTAAATGTGCCAACTAAAAAAGGACGGAGGAAGTAGTATTTCTCGAGTTCCTAAAGAACTTAAATTTCAGTTTTGTTCAATCTTTACTAGTTCAACATCAATCAAGGTAGATATTTGAAGGAAAATGCTAAGTATCCTGAATTGGTTTCTAAGAACTTTTCCAAATATTAAGTGTACGAATTTAATTGATTATAATAATGTGGACTTTCATGCATTCACATGCAGCAACTACTCCAATAAATATTTTTTATTATGCCATTTAATCGATGTTATGTCATTCAGGAGCAATTTTTGGGAAGTAATGCTAGGTGCACATAATTGGATACATATTGTTTGTACATAATGAGTTGAATTCCACTAAGATGGATTTTATTGATTGATAATATTGTGAATGTAAGAGCTTCATTAAATTATAACCAATCAATTAAATTGAAATATTTACCATTTTATAATTTTTTTTGTGAAATTTATCATTGACAATTCTGGATACGTAACATTAGCTTTTATTTAATTCATATTGGATCTCAAAAGAAATGTAGTTAGTCAGTGTCGTCCTTTTCCTCTTTACTTATTCGAGATTTCGAGTAAAAGGATTTCCTTAATTAGAGTATACACTTGATTGGTCAACCGAGAATCCTAAATCTTGTGCAAAAGAAAACCAAACCGAAGTTTGGTACGAACACAAAATAAAGGTGGCTGGCCTCGGCGCTCAGGTTATAATTACTGTAGGGTTCTAAACTTCAATAAAGGTGATGCTTTGGACTTTGATGGTTTAGTTGAACTCCTTAGTTTACTCGTTGTTTCACTCATTGAATCCACGTCTTGAACTCTTAAAACTTAAAAGTGTCTTTTGTTTTAGAGAAGAAAAGTGTCTTGCTTCAAAAAGTTATATTTATATGATAAATTAATTTCAATTTATTGAGTGTGTAATGAGAAAACTCAAATGAATATAACTTATTTTTGTAATTACATGATCTCATCCTTAAATTAATTTACATTGAAGGCGATTTACGATAATTACCTAAGAATATACTCCCTCCGTGCCTTTAAACGTTTCTCCTTTCCTTCAAAACACGGGTTTTAAGAAAAAAGGTATTGAATATTATTGTTAAGTAGTAGTGGGTATTGAATATTATTTTTTATGGGATAGTGGGTATTAAATATTGTTTTTAAGGAGTAGTGGGTGGAGTAGTGGGAATTGAATATTATTTTTAAAGAGTAGTGGGTGGAGTAGTGGGTATTGAATATTGTTTTTAAGGAGTAGTGGGTGAAGTAGTGGGTGTTAAATATTGTTTTATAAGGCTTAAAATAGAAAGGGGAAAAGTATTTTGAATGTCCCGATATAGTAAACAGGAAAAGTTTTAAGAGACGGAGGGAGTACATTATTGTAAGTATATTATTTAAGAGAAAAATGGGCCTGAGATTGTCTTCAGGGATTTTGCTGAGATTATAACAAATAGCCTTTAGAATAAGTGGCCCCGCAGGGGCATCTTCGTAAATATTAATTTTTTTATTAGTAAATTTATCTAAGTGCCCTAAAATTTGTATTAAAAAGCTTTTAACCTCAGGATTTTCTCCTGAGGTCATCCTCATGCACTTGATTCTCATTATTTAATTAAATATTTAGAAAAGTAAAAATAAAACGGGGGGTCACATGGAAGCATAAGATTAAGCACTACATTAGGTGCAACACAGGCCTTTTTAACAAACTTAAGTAGTTCATCTTTTCGAAAAAAATAAAAAATTACGAGTAATCACAAGATTGTACAAAATCGGGTTTAGAAATGTGTTGTGGAACAAAAAGTAGGGTATATTTATTGTGTATTTAATGCTAGGGTTTGTGGGAGTTTCGAGCTTTAATGGCTGATTTTATGTTTCGTAACTTAAATCGGGTCCTCACAAGATGCCTACGTATCTTGCAATTATCAAGAATCAAGCCAAAAAACGTAGTTCTGAATGTGAAGGAGCAGGTCCTTATATAAGTGATGAAAACCCTAGAATTAGGGTTAAAATAGGAGACTTGATGGGCAAGACACAACTTAGGCCCAATTCTAGAGCCTTCTAATTGATAAGAAGATAAGTATTGGAGATATGTGCCTTGGAGGCTACTCCTAATATGATTAGTTTCCTTTCTGGACTCAATTTCGAAGTCTTTTATTTGGCTGATTTATCAGCTACGAATTTGCCATTTAATTAGGGTTTCGGGCCTCATTAATGGGCTTCGTATTTGGATCAAGCTAGGTTTAATTAATACATCATTGAATACGTTTCTAGGGCTTATTTTCAGCCCACATCAAAATGATATATTGATTTTGTTAAAATATTAAGCAGATAAAATTTTAAAAAATAAAGTATCTTTTCGAAAATACAAAGGTTACAAACCTTGGCTTTTGCAAAATTATACTATAGTTTTTACAAAATACATTGTTTTTGTTTGAAACTTAATTGCAAAAATTATAGGAGTACTCTGCAATGAAATTATTGAAGACTTGCAAAAATTTAACCAGAATGAGTCAATGATTAAGTTCAATTTTATATGCCCTTTCTTTGAGTTAGATTAAGTTGTACGCAAAATTAGTTCTAAATATATGTACACAAAATATATTTGAAAAATTAATAAATTATTACAGCTTAGGGTGTGTTTGGCATTGCTGTTACATAATAACAAATAATTTTTCTTTCCTGAAAATCAGCTAAAAAAGTGTTTAGTAAAATTTAAAAATTGTTTTTTCTGAAAAACGCTTTTGGTCTAAAAAAATGTTTTTAGAGAAAATAGGTCCCCATGCTTTAAAAAAAAAAAATTGTTTTTCAGTGTTTAGGAAAAGCAGTTGCTGGTTTCAACATCAAATTTTACCAAAAACATTATTTTTATTATATTTTCACATCAAAATATGAACATATCAAAAATATTATTAAACAGTTTTCATTCAAGTACAGTAGAATCTCGATAAATGAATACCTTTGGGACAAAAAAAATATTCATTTGGCGAGATTATTTATTAATGAATATAATATTTATTTTATCGATATATGAATAATAATTTATTTAGATGATATTTTTAAACTTTTTCGCCATTGTAGTAGAAGATGGTCAGCTAGAGCAAGATCCAAGATTTAACTAAACTTCTTTCAAAATTGAGCAATAGAAATGTGATGGATGTTGAACATCTTCTGAACTATCCTGCAAAGGATAATGCGATTATGGAATCTCTTGAAGAGGATAATGCGGTTATGGAATCTCCTACGGACGAAGAAATTAATCATTGAAGCTATACTAAATGATGAGGCAAATAATCCCGAACCCGATGATAGCATCATTATACCACAAGTGTCCTCAAGAGTAGCTTTTTAAGCTATTGTCACTATACAAAATTACATGCTGCAACATGATCAAAATATTCTAGAAGTGGTGCATGCTTTACACAAAATGAAGGATCAGATGCATTTTGGGGGAGGAAAGAAACAATCAACTTTCGAGGCATTTTTCGAAAAAAAAATGACTTATTAATGTGTTTGAAAATTAGTCATTGGATGAAATGTATTCATGATATATTATATAAATAAAAATATGTTATTTGAAATATAGTGATTATTCATTTATATTTACATAGGGTCTATAAAAACATCATTTGTATTTATTCGTTAATGCATTAAGTGAGGTTATTCGTTAAGCCCATTGTACCAAGTTGGGATCGAAGAAATTTATTCATTAGACAAGATTATTCATTTATTGAACATTCATTTATCGAGGTTCTATTGTAGCACTTTTCTTAACAACATTTGTACCAACAGCAAAGCAATTTTTAATAACAATCTCAAACAAAATCTTAGAATAATACATTACAGCTTTGTATGTTTGCATCGGTCATCGAAAATTTTAGTCAATTACAAAATTTCAGTGTGTGCCCAAGGCCACATGTTAAGAATGCTAAGAATTCGTGCTTGATGAGTTGTCAAATTTTGATTGGTGAATATTTATGTGAATGCAGGGGGATCCATCATTATTAATGAAATTTTTACCAATCAAAATTTGATAACTAAGTTAGCACGAAGTTTTAACATGTGCCCTTCGACACACACTAGAAAAATCAATAAACCAAAATCAATAAGAATAAACTACCTAAGAGCATCTCCAACCATAGAAATCCATTAGCTAAAAGTGTGTCAGAAATGCTTATATAAAAATTATAGATATTGTGTAAAAAAAAATCATCTCCAACGAGACATTACTGTTATCTAAAATTTTAGATAATCTTCTAAAATCCTATCATATTGGCTATATTTGTCGAACTAGTAAAACTCCACAATCATCAATATTACCATATTAAAATAATACATTCTATTTTTAACAATTTGAAATAATAATAACTTGCTATTTTTAAAATATGACTAATCATTATAGCCAATTCCATTGGAGTACAAAATCTTACAGATTCGATAAATTTTACATATTCAATATTTTATATCATTTTAGCCACCCATTTTAGCCAATACCGTTGGTGATGCTCTAATAAACCATGATATTTTCATAAAATCGTTAGCATTGAAACGGAAGATCGATATGATATAAAAAAGAAAAAATCCATATGCGTTTCAAGTCTCCTTTTTTTTTCTGAAGGCTCTGACCGTTCAAGTCTCGTTAGTAGCAGTTGCACATATTTTTAAAAAATTTAAAATTTTGATCATGTCTTAGTTCTCATATTTAATCTTGTCTATATCAAAGTCTTTTTTTTGTAGGGCCTATTATTATAATTATTAAAGACTTTTTTTTTGTAGGACATATTATATTATTATTATTAGCTTATAACTCGTGCAACGCACGGCTCCTTTTATAATATTTATAATTATAATAATTTTTTTAATATTTATTTGTTATTAGTTTACATATCAAATTGTTGCTAAAAAATTGATATATATATATAGGCCTTTGCTCCATAAAGAACACTCTTATATAACAAACAATAAAGAACACTATAAAATAATTTATTCCAATAGATCCATTGGCCCCGCCAGGGTCACCCAATACAAAAAGTTCTTATTTTTTTAGGCTCTATCCATCCAGAAAAAAAAAATTTGAAAATTTTACTGTTCATGATGACGTCACTGATGACGTCATCGATGAACAGTAAATTTTCAATTTTTTTTTTTTGCTGGATGGATAGAGCCTAAAAAAATAAGAACTTTTTGTATTGGGTGGCCCCGCCAGGGGCAATGGATCTATTAGATATGAGTTGTTCTTTGTTGTTTGTTATATAAGGTGTTTGCTATGGAGTCCAACCCTATATATATATATATATATATATGGGCTGCTCAAATGAGACACCTCTTATAATGATACCCTCTCTTATATTGAGTCTCCCTCATATTTCTTTTATTTTAAAGGGCCCCGCTAGGGGCACCCAATACGAAAAATGCTTATAATTATATCCTCTATTCATTCATAAAAAAAAATTAATTTTTTTTAAAAAATTAAAAAAACTGGGTGCCACGTCATCATTTTTTTTTGAAAACAAATATATATTTTTTAAATTTTTTTTTTGAAGAATGAATAGAGAGTAGAATTATAAGAATTTTTCGTATTAGGTGCCCCTGGCGGGGCCCTTTAAAATAGATGAAATATGAGGGGGACTCATTATAAGAGAAGGTCTCATTATAAGAGGGATCTCATTTGAGCACCTCCCTATATATGGAGGTGCTCAAATGAGACCCCTCTTATAATGAGACCCTCTCTTATAATGAGTCCCCCTCATATTTTATCTATTCTAAAAGGCCCCGTCAGGGGCATCCAGTACGAAAAAGTCTTATAATTATACCCTCTATTCATTCATCAAAAAAATTTAGAAATTTTTTATAAATAAAAAATAAAAACAATTGTTGCCATGTCATCATTTTTTTCCAAAAAAAATTATTTTTTTATTTTTTTTCTTTTCATAAATGGATAGAGGATAGAATTATAAGACTTTTTCGTATTGGGTGCCCCTGGCGGGACCCTCTAGAATACAAGAAATATGAGGGGGACTCATTATAAGAGGGGTCTAATTTGAGCAGCCCTATATATATATATATATATATATATATATATATAGGGCTACTCCAATACAAACCTCCTTAAAATACAAACCTACAAACTAAGCATAATCTAATATTTCAAGCTAATCTAATGACCAAACTAGGGGTACTCCAATACAAAAAATGTTTAAAATACTTGGCTCTATCCAACAAAAAAAAATCACTGTTCACGTGATGACGTGGCAGTGGATTTCACTGGTTAACGGTGCTTCGCACCTTCTTGTACGGCGCTTCGCGCCTTTATCATTCTAAAGTTGTAAGGAATGACAATCAATGGTAAAGGCAATAGACGATTGACGGGTGTGTCGAGAGCCATCGGCCCTCATGACTACCTAACTCATCCGTTTACTGTCTTAAATGATTCGCATTTCCACGGCAAGTTTTTTTTTTGTTGGATAAAGCCAATTATTTTAAAAATCTTTTGTGAAGGTACCCTTGGCGGGAACCTTAGAATAGATGAAATATAATTAATTTAGTGTTGGTTTGTAGGTTCTCATTTTAAGAATGGTTTGTATTTGAGCACTTGCCTATATATATATATATATAAGATTTCACACGTTCAATTTACTATGTGTTTTATTTTGAATTCTTAAAACTTGATTCGGATGTTTTTACAGCCCACGTAAAATTAACAAAATAATCTTCAATTTAGTGATGGTTCAACAATTAGTTTTCAATTAAAACTACCAAGGAACAAAAAAGTGAATAAATTAACGATTTTTTACGTCGAAAATTAAACTCGATTTAGGAAACTTACTTATATTTCGTTTTGATAATCAAAATAACATTCTTATTATTTGAAGATATTTGTACTAACAACCAAATGCAGTTTGAATAATAAGTGTAAGAGGTATTTTGTCGAAAACTGTGGTAGTCAATAGTCTAGTCCTCAATATGACATTAAATAAAAACCGTTAGATCTTAAAATAAAATAAGTGTAAGAGCGCGATGAGATAGCTCAAGTGGTTAGAACTTATCTCTTGTCGTCCCAGGTTCTTGTTCGATTCTCGCGCACCCCGAGATTTATTGAGAACAGTTACTCATTGTAAGACATATAAGTCTACTTATTTAAAAAAAATAGATGAAAAACGTTGAATCTAGTATATTTTTTTTTTATATTTTACATGTAAACTAATATGTGTATTTATATTGAAATAGGAAAAAGTGAATGTAAATGATTTAAATCATATATGATTGGGATTTTTTATATTGAATAGGATTATCAATGTAGGCCTTTTAAATTGAATAGGATTGATGTAAAAATTCGTAAAGGTTTTTTACATTGATAATCTAGTATAATTTTTTTTTATATATATTTTTACATGTAAACTAATAAGTGTATTTATATTGAAATAGGAAAAAGTGAATGTAAATGACTTAAATCATATATGATTGGGTTTTTTATATTGAATAGGATTATCAATGTAGGCCTTTTAAATTGAACTAGCATTTTGCCCATACTTCGTACACGTCATCTTATTTAATTTAAAATGATAATATCAAAAATTTAACAAATTTGATTGATTTCTTAGAAACATATTCTATGCATTTATATAAATAGTCAATTCTTAGAAAGATATACTATACAATTATATAAGTATTTAATAATTTAGTAATATGCTAAAATTTATATAAAAGAGTAGCATACAATTCTATTTTGACAATATTGAAAATTTATTTAATCCATCCAAATTTGCAATAAAAGTAATAAATATTTTTAAAAATATTGTTCTCCAATGGAAAATAATAATATATTATCTTCATTATTCAAATGCGGAAATGATAATCCCTTCATCCCAATGGCTCCAAATCATTAAACCTGAAACAAAATTAAAAAAAATTATTTCAACAAATAAAGAGAATATTAATAGTCTTTTGAAATTATTAAAAATTAAAAATTAAAAAAATAAACCATTTTTTGTTTTTTGCTTTGGTTGCCGATTAATTACTTGATAATTTACCTGTTCACGGTGTCTCTGTAATCATTTTAATCGAATACTTTGAAAGTGATGGGATAGCCTCACCCTCACCCTCTTGTGAATTGAATTCCTATAGAAAAACAATAATACATAATTAAGATAAATAAATAAGAAAATTATAGATTATATTTTCCATTATATTTATATATGATTAACAAACATCATCTAGATTGATCGTGCCATGAGATTGAGATTTTTAATTCAAAGTGTAAAATTCAGTTGAGATTTTGAATTCAAAGTGTAGAATTCAGTTTGTATTTGAACAACTTGTTCTTGAATGCTTGAGATAGATTGAGATGCCACGTATCCAACTAATCAAATTTATAATAATGCTAAAAAATATTAGTAGTTTGTTTTTTCCATTGTTACATCTAAATGGAAATATATATTAAATATATAAAATACCTCTCTTTCATTATTTCAGTGGCATCATCATTAATATTCAAATACACTTTAGTAGATTTCAATGATTTTATTTGCACAACGTCTGAATTTGACAAATATAAGAAAATCATGTTAATTTGTTACAATATAAGTAATTACTGAAATGACATTATTATTGCATACCTTTCCAGGTCACGACTTTCGTACTGGCCAAAATCATCCTTTTAATTGATGACGCAAGATCTCCCTATATAATCAAACCCGAATCCTCTGCTCCCATGCCCCCTTTTGTGTTCCCTGCTCTTTTGTATTAAAAGAGTGCCCCTGGCGGGGCCTACTTTAAGGAAAAAAATAAAAATATTATTTTAATGAGCACATCTTTTTGAAGAATAGATGAATATGTTGAAATTAGTGAAATTATTTCTAAATTAAAAAAAATTGCGTAGCAACATTAACATACTAATTAATATTTCAATGACTAATTTATATTTAAAAAATATTAATATTTCAATGACTACTTTTATATTATATTATTTTTATATTGAAACTTTAAATATAAAAATAGATATTTTATTATAAAATAATTTCAATAAATACAAAAAAACTATGTGGCAATAATAAATATTATTATTTTAATTTTTTTATATTTAAAGTTTTGTTTGTGCACTGAGCTATGATCTGCAAACATTATTCATTTATTTAACAATTTATCATGTTTGCACTAAAAAAACATTATTTCACGTTAAAACTGAATTTAATTTAATATTATTAAAGAACAACACAACTAAAATATTTTTTGGATGAGCAATTCATTAAAAGAAAAGAGGATGATAGGCAATTAGGCATGCACAACAAAAAAAGAATAGAATAAAGCTACCACTTCCAAACAACAATAGCCAAATCACTAATTCATTCTACTTTAATACTCGCACATTCCTTGTATTCAATACTTGTTGTATTTAGACCTCTGCATAATGCAGGCTGAATACAATAACAACCCCTTTCAAACTTGGTCGTTCTTCTGCATGTTTGTCCTTTCCTGAGATTAAAACTTTGTGTCTATTTTCCCCGAGCTGCCTTCGTTGCATAGATCTACCATTGCATTCCTGAATTTTTACGTAATAATATTCATGCCATTGCGATCTCTCATGTCCATTGTTATAAATATAAAAACCTACAAACTAAATCCAAATCAGCAAACTAAAACAAATATGAAAACTCTCTCATATATAAATATATCCATAGTTGCTGCACAAAATAAATAAATAGAGTACAATCTTATATGAGAAACACACAAAGACCAGGAAATAGATTTAAATATCTGCAGTATAATTTCAATAACAAATTACACCTAATTCAAGCATAAAATCTAGCTACAGAAAATGAGCATAAGTAATTATTGACCGAGTTTGAAACTAAAATACCAACTTACAAAAAAGCCTGTAGAAAAACCAATTTTCCAGCTTGAAATTTTAAAATTTTGCAGTAAGATCATTAAGTTATAGTGTAAATTTTTCGTTCATAGAACATGCAAGTATGATTTCTCTAATATTAGAATTGTGGGCTTAAATAGAAATAGGATTATAAAATTTTTTTTCCTTAATTTCTTTTTAAACACATTATAAAGGTCACGATATTAAACCTATAGAACTCGTATTAGGTACATGAACCTTGTAAGCTAGGTTTAGCAAGGCACCTAAGTGTTTTACATGTTTATTTCCATTCTTTCACTTGAAATTAATTAATATCTACTTTAGTGCAATCCGCTATTGAATAATTTATAAAAAGACAATTTTATCATGTTTCTTCCAAAGACCATCTTCCATGTAGTGTATATAATGTTTTACTTAATTCTTTTAGCTAATCTCATTTCTATCCTTATTGTAATACTCCCTCCGTCCCTTTTTAGTTGGTACATTTGCAAAAAACACACATATTAAGAAAGAATTAATTATGTAATTTGTTTCCATGTTTGCCCTTAATCTTAACATTAAATGATGACTTAGTATGTGCATTAAATATAAAGTCAAACATTGGTATTGGAGTAAAAATATGGAAAATTTTTTAGGGATAAATATGGAAAAATTGGTAAAAATATAAAGGGGTAGATATGGAAAAATTGGTAAAAATATGTATTGGAACAAGGAATGTGACAAATATTTAGGGACAATTTTTTTTTTCAAATGTGCCAACTAAAATGGGACGGAGGGAGTATATTGGAAAATTTGTAATGATTGTAGTTATTGCCTAGGTAATGGCTAAAGTCAAGGGTCAATCAAAACCATTACAAACAAAAACACAACAAACTGTAAGTACAAATTTTCAGGAAAGAAAGATGACATAATTTCATGGCAAGAAGTCATGGCTGCTAGCATAGAATCACAGATAATGGCATTGGTCATACTCTTTTGTCGAGCTAAAAAACATTAAAATACTGATAAAATTATATTTTTAACTGGATATTGACTTCGTTATTGGCTCTTCCATGTGACAGTGTAACAACATCTCATGCATCAAAACATAAAAGCCTTTTAAAAGATCATATCGGTAAGTGATAAGTGCATAATTTTGCATATTTTTATTGCCTATTTAGTGCTTGAACTCGTATTTTAATAAATTATTTTGTTGCATTTCAGGAAATTCGTGAAAAATAAAGAAATTACAAAATAAAGAAATAAAGTGCAAAGAAGGAGAAAAGATGAAGAAAAAGTGCAAAAATTAAAGAAGAAGGAAAAAAGAATTAGGAGCTTGGAGCAAATTGGGACACACCCCAAAACCTTTGACTTAAAAAAGTCAAAAGCTGGTGGAGGAATATTGAAAAAAACAAGTGTAAGCAGGAAATCTTGAAAATTAAAAGCTCCAGCATGATTTTGGTGTACTTTTCATGTAAACAATTCTTACCTTCATATATGAACTAGTTAATTAAGTTAAGCCTATAAATAGAACCCATCAGTATTAGGACAGACACATTAGATTAGATTAGAGTAGATTAGGACCTTAGTAGTAGCACTCCTAAATTTGTAGTTGTAAATTTTACTTCAGTTCTTGTAATCATTTTTTTTATATATGTAATTTTCTTCCACAGTAATTTATTTAATTTATACTCCGTAGCATTTCAGTTGCCTGTTTTAATCACACAAACACAAAACCCAGATCTCTCTATTAGCCTTCCTCCCCTGTTATCTCCTTCTTCTTCGTTTATTTCAAAATTAAACACCACCCCTCTCCTTGATTCTCTTCTTCTTCGAACCATCATCAAACCCATCTCTCGTTGAATCTCTCTTCAACACCACAACTCTCTCTTTAGTCGATCAAAGCCATTCCCCTCTTCGATTCTTACACAAAACCCCCCTCCCTTATGTTTGCTGCTTGTTCTACGATTTTGGTATTTTAGTTCTCGCAGTTTGAGTTGTTGTCGAATCATTGTTAGAGAGTACCGAGTTGTTTGTTTTGTTGGTCGAGTTCGATTTTGCCTAGCTGAGTTCTGTGCCGAGTTCTTTGATGTAGGTTCTGTATTGGTTCCGTGTTATTGGTCGAGTTGTTGATATTGAAGTTGCGTATCGAATTCTTGCTGCGAGTTCTGTGATTTCCTGTTACCGAGTTTTGTTTGAATTGGTGAATGGAGTTTTAGAATCCTTGAGTTTGCTCAGTACCGATTATTAATCCTCGTTGTCTCTACAGTTTTCGAATTCGCTATTGTCTGGTTTAGGATTGTTCCGAGTTGACCTGTTTGTTACTAAGAGTTGTTTGCGAGAATTCTGGACATTGATGTTTGAATTTCTGAGCTCCTGCGTAGTGTTTGAGTAGTAGATGTTTGGTCGAGTAGTAGTAGTAATAAGTTTTCAACGTTGAATTGTGTTTTTGCGCCGATTTTCACTATCGATTTAGTTTTAGAATAATTTAGAGTTTGGAATTTAATTAGAAAAATCCAAAATTTTAGAATAATTCAATTTTAAATTAGTTAAATAGAATTTCATTAAGTAATTAATTGGTTAAAATCAAAATTTCCAAAAAACCAAAATCGTCCTAGTCCGATTAAATTAGAAATTAAGGTTTGCGAAATATTAGTCCCTGTGGAACGAATCTTAAATATTAAAACGATGATCGTGCGCTTGCGATTTTAATTGTATCATTTTTTGCACATCAAGTTTTTGGCGCCGCTGCCGGGGACTAACTATTTTTCGCGCCTTGATTTTTAATTTTTCGGATTAGTTTTATTTCTTGTCATATTTTTATTTCTCTTTTCAGGAAAGTTTGAAATTACGGGAATCTCTTTCGGAGCTCGGAGAAAATTGGAATTTTTGGAAGCATGCTTCGGTAACCCGTATCTCACTCTTTTCGCATTTTTATTTTTAGAAAATCACAAAAAAATCAAAAAAAATTCGAATATAAAAAAAAAATTGAAAATTGAAAAAAAAAAAATAGTTGTAAATACATAATGGTTGCATCATGCATTTAATCACTTAGGGCACATCATCTAGATTTTTATTTTCTTGTTTTTAATTTTTCGTACCTTATAAATTGTGGTGATTGCTGGAGGACCCAAAGGTACGTTAAATTCTTCTTTCTTTTAGATTAGGACACGTAGTTAAGCATCCATAATTGTTTACCGTTTTTGTATATATCTCGTGGTTTGTTGCATCATTTGTAGCCTTAATAAAATTAATTAGACGTTTGCCCCTAGGATTTCGATCTCAATTAGAAGGTGCCTAAAAATAAACGTAATTAAGACTTATTCACGACCTTCAGTGTCTAAGGTTCGCCTGGCTGTTAAGATTCGGTGTCTAAGTGACGAGTTTGGCTTCTTGGCAATGCTTGCTCTAATCTGGCCGAATCGGTCTGAATAATTCTTAATTTACGGAATTTTTAGTGTGTCTTAACGTTAGGAGCAATGTCTAGTTATTTTATTTAGAGAACCTAGGTTAGATTTTTATTTTAATTTTTCACCATTTTTTTTTTGTGTGTGTTTGAATTTGTGTGTTTTCTTTGTACTCTACATGTCCGATGAGTAATAACGCGATGTCATGGATGGCCCCTGAAACTTACACATATTGTGAAATTTGTGGTATTTATGGTCACCTTGATTTTCAATGCTCTTACAATACTTACAATACTCAATTCGGACAAGTGAATGATTATCAAGTAAGATACGAGTCCAATCCGTACTATAATGCATATGATCAAGATTGGACGGGTCAACCAAATTTTTCGTACACGGACAACAATTTTCAGAATTACTCATATCATGATCAACAACAATATTATCAGCAACAATTTGAGCAATCATCATGGCATCAATATGAATATCCTCCACCGCAAGATTTCCAGATTCATCAAAACAATGAAAATGCACAAGCTGATCGATTATTGAGCGAGTCGGAGAAACTTCTAATGCAAGTTCAAAAAGATCAAGAGGAGTTCATGAATGAGTTAAACGCTCATTTCAAGCTGACGGAAGCTAAAATTGCAGAATTGGCTAGCTTTTCTACTGGATGGCAACCTGACACTACACCGCCACCATCGATACCTCCGGAAGATGAAATGGATTCGATCATTCTTACAAGTGATCAAGAGGAAAATAATTTTTCGTTGTGTGTTGATGATGTACTTATAGAAGAAGAGGTTTCCACCGATGTTGAGATCAATGATGTTGTTATTGTTGAGGATGTTGTGAGAATGGACGAGAATTTGTGCTTAAAGGTTGACGTGATGCCAAAAATTGTCCGAGAAGATTTTTTTCCAATTTTGCTTGATAATCCATTCCAAACAGCTCTTACCCTTCAATTCTCGGAAGAAGGAGATCCTGCTAAGTATTTCTTATTCATTGCTTCAAGAAGGCAAGAGGATCAAATAGTTCCAGAGAAATTAAGGAAAGGAGAAGAACCACCACCAGAGCCTCCACCTTATGTCAAGGGAATTCGACGTTGTCGAGGCTGTGAATTTTACCGTTGTTTTATCACAAAATTTTCCAAAACTACATATTTTCTTGATCAAATATTATTTATTGATGTAGTAGCAAAATTTGCTAATGCTTGTTTGGAAATTTTGTGCAGGATTAAAACAACTGTTGATGCTCTGGATATTATTTGTGGTAGTCTCGTGCTACAGATTTTTGGTCTTTTTGGAGTGTCACTTCATGCCTCGACATGACACTTCATGCTTATGCATTAGGGGAGTTTTTCCAATTTTTTTTTATTATTTTTATTTTTATTTTTAGTTATTTATTCTGTAATTTTTAGGATTTGTTGTGTTCTTCTTTATTTTATTTTCCTCTTTTATAGAATTTTTCATCTAGAACTCATCCCCACTGAACTGATTTAATAGTACCATATGCAGAAATTTTTGTCGTTGAAAACAGAAGGAGCGTTGTGTGGCTCGAGGAGGACTTTGGAGAAAAAGTGAGAGTAGGGTTGGGGCTAAAAGAAGAAAAGCGGATAGCATAGCTTGTACTATATCACCTAACCGCTAATTTTTGAAACCTTATAATCATTGAGTTTCTGTCTGTGTTAATTCATCATTTCAGATATACAGAGCGTATTCACACAATTGCTGAGAACTTCAATCTCCCAAATCTCAATCTAGCTATCTTGAAAATGGCAATGCAGGGAAGCTTCGTGATTGGTAAAGTTAATCCTACTTCCATTCAGGAAATCAGCACCATCCGTGATGAGCAGTTTCGAGCTTGGGCACAATTTCTGAATGAGCATTCAATCATTCGCTATGCTTTAGTTACACCAGTGCCGCTCAACTATGATGCCTTGCGTGAATTGTATTGCAGTGCGGTGAACACTTCTGGAAATGACGGGTTAGCAATCACATATCGACTGTTTGGTAGGTCGATTAAAGTCACTGAACGAGATGTTAATCGGATTCTTCATTTTCCTACGGAAAATCTCGTTGCTGATCCTACACCCGACCAGATTGAGAGGTTCTTCCGTCTGATAAAGTACCAAGATGGTAATTTCAATACTGGTAATCTCTCTAGAACATATCTAACCCAGTATTGGAATTTCTTCTTCCATATTCTTAACCATGTTTTTACCTCAGATAGAACAAATCTAGATCGCATATCTGAATTTATTCAAAAAATAGGGTATGCGGTAGCTAATAATTTGAGGATTAATTTTGGGAAGATAGTTCTTGGTCAGATCATCTTGAAGATGAAGCACTTAGGCACAAGGGATGCCCAGATTCGAAGGGTCGACTGTCTATATCCAAGATTTCTGCAACTAATACTAAATGATTTTTTGAGTGATGCAGACAGGGTACGCTTGGACCATGGTAGAGATGTGGAATGCTCTTTCATGAAGACAAATGTAATTTATTACATTAGCAATAAGAGCTATACGGATGTGCCTACAGTCCTAACGGAATATCTGAAGACTGTCCCACTTCCGTTGTTACCAAGATCAGTCAGAGCAGCACCACATATGGAGTTTGCTACATCATCCACTCTACCTCATGCTAAACGGAGTAAACCTAGCGAACCCGAGACAGTCGAGGGAAACTTGGGTTTTGTGCCATTCAATCCATTCAAGTTCAACCTTCCAGGGAGAAAATCTCTTGATCTTTTTCCAGATTTACCACTCGTCACCAGTGGCAGGCATCTTGCTTCACGAGAGTTGGGAAGCTCCCGGACTTTCATTGCACCATCCGACAAAGGCCCTAGGATGATTTCATTTGCAGATATACCAGCAGTACATGAGAGTGGGCAACAGAATCAACCACATACACCTATAACCAGAGCGGGATACAACAGACTCCTTGCACGGGTCCAATCATTGGAGAACGAGTTGCCACATATCCGTGATTCCATTGCGGAAATAAAACATTTGCAACTTAATCAGAATGATGTATTCCAGGCTCAATTGAGTTCCATGGCAGCCCAATTTAGTCATGCAATTAATTCCTTGGTGAAGACAGCTTCTTCTAATATCCAAACTCCACATCCAACTATTCCGGAGGATAACCCAACTGAGGGGGAGCAGGTGGATGAGCAAGAAGCTAGAAGGCGTAATAAAGGCAAGAAAAAGGTTGCTGACACAGATTTAAATTTATTCTTGGGAAGGAAAAGCTAAGGGGATTATTTGTGCTATGTGGAAAGCAAGAAAAACTTGAAGATATGTTCAGTCTAGAGGAACAATCATCTTGCTTATTTTCAGGGGAGTTTTCGTTCACTCTTTCATACCTCATTTTTATTTGCATACATTGAGGACAATGCATGATTCAGGTATGGGGGAGAGTTTTTAGTGTAAATACATAAAATTGAAAAATCCAAAAAAATTGAAAAATTTTAAAATTAATTGCCTCGTCTCATAGTGTGTTAACAGGGATAGGTACACATCTTGTGAGCTTATTTTGCATGATTATTAGACATGTCATATCTCTGAAAGTTATTTGTTACTTGATGATTCCTTGTACGTGCTTGCGAAAATTTTAAAACTTGAGATATGTCTTTGTCAAATTTAGTGAGTACTAAAGCATGCCTTCACCTTGTGAGATCTTGAGCCTAATTTATGATTGGTACATTTTATATCGATCAAATTTTATTGTTGTGCGTAGTTCATCATTTTGCATGTTGCTCTAGAACTTGGTTTAAACCATTTTGAGATTACATGATATCTGTATGCAAAAAAATGATAAAGGCACTAGGATTAACCGTATCTATCCAAACAGTACCCTTGAATCATATATCCTTAGTGAACCCCTTTGAGCTTTATATCCGTTATTTTTGTATCACCAATCTAAATTCTTGAGCCTGCTTGTTTATTCTTCTCTTGATTTACTAGTAGAGCATTTTGATTCATTTGAGGGTTGGTGAGTGCATAGTGTGGGGATTTCTTTGTTAAAGCTGTGAAAATTGGGTGGGAATATTGAAAAAAAAAAGAAAAAAAAAAGAAAAAGAAAAAAAATAAAAATAAATAAAAGGTCAAGTAGAGTTGTGTTCATTGGTTTGTGCAATATGAAAATGGGAAAGTACATGGCAATATGTGCTTGGGGTTAATGTTTGTGAGAGTCTGATCACCTTTTACATGATCGAAATTTCATGTTGAGTGCTTTAATTAGAAATGAACACTGTGCTCTATTAGTTTGTCGAGTTAACCACTTGTCAGCCTTTTTCTTGATTCCCTACCCTTCACCTTAGCCATGTTACAACCTTTAACAAAGACCTTTTGATTTGTGCATGCATGTATACAAAGTAGTGGAGATTTGGTGGACAACCAAGCATATGGTAGCACATGACTTAATTGATTGAACTTGAGCGAATACACTTCACCTAAACACTTGTGTGATTTGAGAGTTATGTGAGATTTTCATTCCATAGCATGTTACTCATTGAATGCGACATTGATATATATTTCATGATCTTTTTGTCTATCAAGACTGTGTGCTTACTTGGATAGTCTTGTACATATGATGTGTAAGGGAACAAACTGTCAATATTGTGCGATTGAGGTTTACTTGTGTGGAGTACTATGATATGTTGCATACTTGAGACTTGGCAGGAAAAAAATAGATTTTATGGGTATATCTTCTGTAAACCCTTAGGAGACAGCACTCCTCCTGTAGAGATCGTCTATGGGTTTAACGGGTTGGTGAACCTAAAATTACCCGTGATTCCTACGACAGTGAGTATAGGTTTTTATTTTGCATTTTTCTTTTTGTTTTACTCGAGGACGAGCAAAAGATAGGTATGGGGGCATTTGATAAGTGCATAATTTTGCATATTTTTATTGCCTATTTAGTGCTTGAACTCGTATTTTAATAAATTATTTTGTTGCATTTCAGGAAATTCGTGAAAAATAAAGAAATTACAAAATAAAGAAATAAAGTGCAAAGAAGGAGAAAAGATGAAGAAAAAGTGCAAAAATTAAAGAAGAAGGAAAAAAGAATTAGGAGCTTGGAGCAAATTGGGACACACCCCAAAACCTTTGACTTAAAAAAGTCAAAAGCTGGTGGAGGAATATTGAAAAAAACAAGTGTAAGCAGGAAATCTTGAAAATTAAAAGCTCCAGCATGATTTTGGTGTACTTTTCATGTAAACAATTCTTACCTTCATATATGAACTAGTTAATTAAGTTAAGCCTATAAATAGAACCCATCAGTATTAGGACAGACACATTAGATTAGATTAGAGTAGATTAGGACCTTAGTAGTAGCACTCCTAAATTTGTAGTTGTAAATTTTACTTCAGTTCTTGTAATCATTTTTTTTATATATGTAATTTTCTTCCACAGTAATTTATTTAATTTATACTCCGTAGCATTTCAGTTGCCTGTTTTAATCACACAAACACAAAACCCAGATCTCTCTATTAGCCTTCCTCCCCTGTTATCTCCTTCTTCTTCGTTTATTTCAAAATTAAACACCACCCCTCTCCTTGATTCTCTTCTTCTTCGAACCATCATCAAACCCATCTCTCGTTGAATCTCTCTTCAACACCACAACTCTCTCTTTAGTCGATCAAAGCCATTCCCCTCTTCGATTCTTACACAAAACCCCCCTCCCTTATGTTTGCTGCTTGTTCTACGATTTTGGTATTTTAGTTCTCGCAGTTTGAGTTGTTGTCGAATCATTGTTAGAGAGTACCGAGTTGTTTGTTTTGTTGGTCGAGTTCGATTTTGCCTAGCTGAGTTCTGTGCCGAGTTCTTTGATGTAGGTTCTGTATTGGTTCCGTGTTATTGGTCGAGTTGTTGATATTGAAGTTGCGTATCGAATTCTTGCTGCGAGTTCTGTGATTTCCTGTTACCGAGTTTTGTTTGAATTGGTGAATGGAGTTTTAGAATCCTTGAGTTTGCTGAGTACCGATTATTAATCCTCGTTGTCTCTACAGTTTTCGAATTCGCTATTGTCTGGTTTAGGATTGTTCCGAGTTGACCTGTTTGTTACTAAGAGTTGTTTGCGAGAATTCTGGACATTGATGTTTGAATTTCTGAGCTCCTGCGTAGTGTTTGAGTAGTAGATGTTTGGTCGAGTAGTAGTAGTAATAAGTTTTCAACGTTGAATTGTGTTTTTGCGCCGATTTTCACTATCGATTTAGTTTTAGAATAATTTAGAGTTTGGAATTTAATTAGAAAAATCCAAAATTTTAGAATAATTCAATTTTAAATTAGTTAAATAGAATTTCATTAAGTAATTAATTGGTTAAAATCAAAATTTCCAAAAAACCAAAATCGTCCTAGTCCGATTAAATTAGAAATTAAGGTTTGCGAAATATTAGTCCCTGTGGAACGAATCTTAAATATTAAAACGATGATCGTGCGCTTGCGATTTTAATTGTATCATTTTTTGCACATCAAGTTTTTGGCGCCGCTGCCGGGGACTAACTATTTTTCGCGCCTTGATTTTTAATTTTTCGGATTAGTTTTATTTCTTGTCTTATTTTTATTTCTCTTTTCAGGAAAGTTTGAAATTACGGGAATCTCTTTCGGAGCTCGGAGAAAATTGGAATTTTTGGAAGCATGCTTCGGTAACCCGTATCTCACTCTTTTCGCATTTTTATTTTTAGAAAATCACAAAAAAATCAAAAAAAATTCGAATATAAAAAAAAAATTGAAAATTGAAAAAAAAAAATAGTTGTAAATACATAATTGTTGCATCATGCATTTAATCACTTAGGGCACATCATCTAGATTTTTATTTTCTTGTTTTTAATTTTTCGTACCTTATAAATTGTGGTGATTGCTGGAGGACCCAAAGGTACGTTAAATTCTTCTTTCTTTTAGATTAGGACACGTAGTTAAGCATCCATAATTGTTTACCGTTTTTGTATATATCTCGTGGTTTGTTGCATCATTTGTAGCCTTAATAAAATTAATTAGACGTTTGCCCCTAGGATTTCGATCTCAATTAGAAGGTGCCTAAAAATAAACGTAATTAAGACTTATTCACGACCTTCAGTGTCTAAGGTTCGCCTGGCTGTTAAGATTCGGTGTCTAAGTGACGAGTTTGGCCTCTTGGCAATGCTTGCTCTAATCTGGCCGAATCGGTCTGAATAATTCTTAATTTACGGAATTTTTAGTGTGTCTTAACGTTAGGAGCAATGTCTAGTTATTTTATTTAGAGAACCTAGGTTAGATTTTTATTTTAATTTTTCACCATTTTTTTTTTGTGTGTGTTTGAATTTGTGTGTTTTCTTTGTACTCTACATGTCCGATGAGTAATAACGCGATGTCATGGATGGCCCCTGAAACTTACACATATTGTGAAATTTGTGGTATTTATGGTCACCTTGATTTTCAATGCTCTTACAATACTTACAATACTCAATTCGGACAAGTGAATGATTATCAAGTAAGATACGAGTCCAATCCGTACTATAATGCATATGATCAAGATTGGACGGGTCAACCAAATTTTTCGTACACGGACAACAATTTTCAGAATTACTCATATCATGATCAACAACAATATTATCAGCAACAATTTGAGCAATCATCATGGCATCAATATGAATATCCTCCACCGCAAGATTTCCAGATTCATCAAAACAATGAAAATGCACAAGCTGATCGATTATTGAGCGAGTCGGAGAAACTTCTAATGCAAGTTCAAAAAGATCAAGAGGAGTTCATGAATGAGTTAAACGCTCATTTCAAGCTGACGGAAGCTAAAATTGCAGAATTGGCTAGCTTTTCTACTGGATGGCAACCTGACACTACACCGCCACCATCGATACCTCCGGAAGATGAAATGGATTCGATCATTCTTACAAGTGATCAAGAGGAAAATAATTTTTCGGTGTGTGTTGATGATGTACTTATAGAAGAAGAGGTTTCCACCGATGTTGAGATCAATGATGTTGTTATTGTTGAGGATGTTGTGAGAATGGACGAGAATTTGTGCTTAAAGGTTGACGTGATGCCAAAAATTGTCCGAGAAGATTTTTTTCCAATTTTGCTTGATAATCCATTCCAAACAGCTCTTACCCTTCAATTCTCGGAAGAAGGAGATCCTGCTAAGTATTTCTTATTCATTGCTTCAAGAAGGCAAGAGGATCAAATAGTTCCAGAGAAATTAATGAAAGGAGAAGAACCACCACCAGAGCCTCCACCTTATGTCAAGGGAATTCGACGTTGTCGAGGCTGTGAATTTTACCGTTGTTTTATCACAAAATTTTCCAAAACTACATATTTTCTTGATCAAATATTATTTATTGATGTAGTAGCAAAATTTGCTAATGCTTGTTTGGAAATTTTGTGCAGGATTAAAACAACTGTTGATGCTCTGGATATTATTTGTGGTAGTCTCGTGCTACAGATTTTTGGTCTTTTTGGAGTGTCACTTCATGCCTCGACATGACACTTCATGCTTATGCATTAGGGGAGTTTTTCCAAATTTTTTTTATTTTTTTTATTTTTATTTTTAGTTATTTATTCTGTAATTTTTAGGATTTGTTGTGTTCTTCTTTATTTTATTTTCCTCTTTTATAGAATTTTTCATCTAGAACTCATCCCCACTGAACTGATTTAATAGTACCATATGCAGAAATTTTTGTCGTTGAAAACAGAAGGAGCGTTGTGTGGCTCGAGGAGGACTTTGGAGAAAAAGTGAGAGTAGGGTTGGGGCTAAAAGAAGAAAAGCGGATAGCATAGCTTGTACTATATCACCTAACCCCTAATTTTTGAAACCTTATAATCATTGAGTTTCTGTCTGTGTTAATTCATCATTTCAGATATACAGAGCGTATTCACACAATTGCTGAGAACTTCAATCTCCCAAATCTCAATCTAGCTATCTTGAAAATGGCAATGCAGGGAAGCTTCGTGATTGGTAAAGTTAATCCTACTTCCATTCAGGAAATCAGCACCATCCGTGATGAGCAGTTTCGAGCTTGGGCACAATTTCTGAATGAGCATTCAATCATTCGCTATGCTTTAGTTACACCAGTGCCGCTCAACTATGATGCCTTGCGTGAATTGTATTGCAGTGCGGTGAACACTTCTGGAAATGACGGGTTAGCAATCACATATCGACTGTTTGGTAGGTCGATTAAAGTCACTGAACGAGATGTTAATCGGATTCTTCATTTTCCTACGGAAAATCTCGTTGCTGATCCTACACCCGACCAGATTGAGAGGTTCTTCCGTCTGATAAAGTACCAAGATGGTAATTTCAATACTGGTAATCTCTCTAGAACATATCTAACCCAGTATTGGAATTTCTTCTTCCATATTCTTAACCATGTTTTTACCTCAGATAGAACAAATCTAGATCGCATATCTGAATTTATTCAAAAAATAGGGTATGCGGTAGCTAATAATTTGAGGATTAATTTTGGGAAGATAGTTCTTGGTCAGATCATCTTGAAGATGAAGCACTTAGGCACAAGGGATGCCCAGATTCGAAGGGTCGACTGTCTATATCCAAGATTTCTGCAACTAATACTAAATGATTTTTTGAGTGATGCAGACAGGGTACGCTTGGACCATGGTAGAGATGTGGAATGCTCTTTCATGAAGACAAATGTAATTTATTACATTAGCAATAAGAGCTATACGGATGTGCCTACAGTCCTAACGGAATATCTGAAGACTGTCCCACTTCCGTTGTTACCAAGATCAGTCAGAGCAGCACCACATATGGAGTTTGCTACATCATCCACTCTACCTCATGCTAAACGGAGTAAACCTAGCGAACCCGAGACAGTCGAGGGAAACTTGGGTTTTGTGCCATTCAATCCATTCAAGTTCAACCTTCCAGGGAGAAAATCTCTTGATCTTTTTCCAGATTTACCACTCGTCACCAGTGGCAGGCATCTTGCTTCACGAGAGTTGGGAAGCTCCCGGACTTTCATTGCACCATCCGACAAAGGCCCTAGGATGATTTCATTTGCAGATATACCAGCAGTACATGAGAGTGGGCAACAGAATCAACCACATACACCTATAACCAGAGCGGGATACAACAGACTCCTTGCACGGGTCCAATCATTGGAGAACGAGTTGCCACATATCCGTGATTCCATTGCGGAAATAAAACATTTGCAACTTAATCAGAATGATGTATTCCAGGCTCAATTGAGTTCCATGGCAGCCCAATTTAGTCATGCAATTAATTCCTTGGTGAAGACAGCTTCTTCTAATATCCAAACTCCACATCCAACTATTCCGGAGGATAACCCAACTGAGGGGGAGCAGGTGGATGAGCAAGAAGCTAGAAGGCGTAATAAAGGCAAGAAAAAGGTTGCTGACACAGATTTAAATTTATTCTTGGGAAGGAAAAGCTAAGGGGATTATTTGTGCTATGTGGAAAGCAAGAAAAACTTGAAGATATGTTCAGTCTAGAGGAACAATCATCTTGCTTATTTTCAGGGGAGTTTTCGTTCACTCTTTCATACCTCATTTTTATTTGCATACATTGAGGACAATGCATGATTCAGGTATGGGGGAGAGTTTTTAGTGTAAATACATAAAATTGAAAAATCCAAAAAAATTGAAAAATTTTAAAATTAATTGCCTCGTCTCATAGTGTGTTAACAGGGATAGGTACACATCTTGTGAGCTTATTTTGCATGATTATTAGACATGTCATATCTCTGAAAGTTATTTGTTACTTGATGATTCCTTGTACGTGCTTGCGAAAATTTTAAAACTTGAGATGTGTCTTTGTCAAATTTAGTGAGTACTAAAGCATGCCTTCACCTTGTGAGATCTTGAGCCTAATTTATGATTGGTACATTTTATATCGATCAAATTTTATTGTTGTGTGTAGTTCATCATTTTGCATGTTGCTCTAGAACTTGGTTTAAACCATTTTGAGATTACATGATATCTGTATGCATAAAAATGATAAAGGCACTAGGATTAACCGTATCTATCCAAACAGTACCCTTGAATCATATATCCTTAGTGAACCCCTTTGAGCTTTATATCCGTTATTTTTGTATCACCAATCTAAATTCTTGAGCCTGCTTGTTTATTCTTCTCTTGATTTACTAGTAGAGCATTTTGATTCATTTGAGGGTTGGTGAGTGCATAGTGTGGGGATTTCTTTGTTAAAGCTGTGAAAATTGGGTGGGAATATTGAAAAAAAAAAAAGAAAAAAAAAAAAGAAAAAGAAAGAAAAAGAAAAAAAATAAAAATAAATAAAAGGTCAAGTAGAGTTGTGTTCATTGGTTTGTGCAATATGAAAATGGGAAAGTACATGGCAATATGTGCTTGGGGTTAATGTTTGTGAGAGTCTGATCACCTTTTACATGATCGAAATTTCATGTTGAGTGCTTTAATTAGAAATGAACACTGTGCTCTATTAGTTTGTCGAGTTAACCACTTGTCAGCCTTTTTCTTGATTCCCTACCCTTCACCTTAGCCATGTTACAACCTTTAACAAAGACCTTTTGATTTGTGCATGCATGTATACAAAGTAGTGGAGATTTGGTGGACAACCAAGCATATGGTAGCACATGACTTAATTGATTGAACTTGAGCGAATACACTTCACCTAAACACTTGTGTGATTTGAGAGTTATGTGAGATTTTCATTCCATAGCATGTTACTCATTGAATGCGACATTGATATATATTTCATGATCTTTTTGTCTATCAAGACTGTGTGCTTACTTGGATAGTCTTGTACATATGATGTGTAAGGGAACAAACTGTCAATATTGTGCGATTGAGGTTTACTTGTGTGGAGTACTATGATATGTTGCATACTTGAGACTTGGCAGGAAAAAAATAGATTTTATGGGTATATCTTCTGTAAACCCTTAGGAGACAGCACTCCTCCTGTAGAGATCGTCTATGGGTTTAACGGGTTGGTGAACCTAAAATTACCCGTGATTCCTACGACAGTGAGTATAGGTTTTTATTTTGCATTTTTCTTTTTGTTTTACTCGAGGACGAGCAAAAGATAGGTATGGGGGCATTTGATAAGTGCATAATTTTGCATATTTTTATTGCCTATTTAGTGCTTGAACTCGTATTTTAATAAATTATTTTGTTGCATTTCAGGAAATTCGTGAAAAATAAAGAAATTACAAAATAAAGAAATAAAGTGCAAAGAAGGAGAAAAGATGAAGAAAAAGTGCAAAAATTAAAGAAGAAGGAAAAAAGAATTAGGAGCTTGGAGCAAATTGGGACACACCCCAAAACCTTTGACTTAAAAAAGTCAAAAGCTGGTGGAGGAATATTGAAAAAAACAAGTGTAAGCAGGAAATCTTGAAAATTAAAAGCTCCAGCATGATTTTGGTGTACTTTTCATGTAAACAATTCTTACCTTCATATATGAACTAGTTAATTAAGTTAAGCCTATAAATAGAACCCATCAGTATTAGGACAGACACATTAGATTAGATTAGAGTAGATTAGGACCTTAGTAGTAGCACTCCTAAATTTGTAGTTGTAAATTTTACTTCAGTTCTTGTAATCATTTTTTTTATATATGTAATTTTCTTCCACAGTAATTTATTTAATTTATACTCCGTAGCATTTCAGTTGCCTGTTTTAATCACACAAACACAAAACCCAGATCTCTCTATTAGCCTTCCTCCCCTGTTATCTCCTTCTTCTTCGTTTATTTCAAAATTAAACACCACCCCACTCCTTGATTCTCTTCTTCTTCGAACCATCATCAAACCCATCTCTCGTTGAATCTCTCTTCAACACCACAACTCTCTCTTTAGTCGATCAAAGCCATTCCCCTCTTCGATTCTTACACAAAACCCCCCTCCCTTATGTTTGCTGCTTGTTCTACGATTTTGGTATTTTAGTTCTCGCAGTTTGAGTTGTTGTCGAATCATTGTTAGAGAGTACCGAGTTGTTTGTTTTGTTGGTCGAGTTCGATTTTGCCTAGCTGAGTTCTGTGCCGAGTTCTTTGATGTAGGTTCTGTATTGGTTCCGTGTTATTGGTCGAGTTGTTGATATTGAAGTTGCGTATCGAATTCTTGCTGCGAGTTCTGTGATTTCCTGTTACCGAGTTTTGTTTGAATTGGTGAATGGAGTTTTAGAATCCTTGAGTTTGCTGAGTACCGATTATTAATCCTCGTTGTCTCTACAGTTTTCGAATTCGCTATTGTCTGGTTTAGGATTGTTCCGAGTTGACCTGTTTGTTACTAAGAGTTGTTTGCGAGAATTCTGGACATTGATGTTTGAATTTCTGAGCTCCTGCGTAGTGTTTGAGTAGTAGATGTTTGGTCGAGTAGTAGTAGTAATAAGTTTTCAACGTTGAATTGTGTTTTTGCGCCGATTTTCACTATCGATTTAGTTTTAGAATAATTTAGAGTTTGGAATTTAATTAGAAAAATCCAAAATTTTAGAATAATTCAATTTTAAATTAGTTAAATAGAATTTCATTAAGTAATTAATTGGTTAAAATCAAAATTTCCAAAAAACCAAAATCGTCCTAGTCCGATTAAATTAGAAATTAAGGTTTGCGAAATATTAGTCCCTGTGGAACGAATCTTAAATATTAAAACGATGATCGTGCGCTTGCGATTTTAATTGTATCATTTTTTGCACATCAAGTTTTTGGCGCCGCTGCCGGGGACTAACTATTTTTCGCGCCTTGATTTTTAATTTTTCGGATTAGTTTTATTTCTTGTCTTATTTTTATTTCTCTTTTCAGGAAAGTTTGAAATTACGGGAATCTCTTTCGGAGCTCGGAGAAAATTGGAATTTTTGGAAGCATGCTTCGGTAACCCGTATCTCACTCTTTTCGCATTTTTATTTTTAGAAAATCACAAAAAAATCAAAAAAAATTCGAATATAAAAAAAAAATTGAAAATTGAAAAAAAAAAATAGTTGTAAATACATAATTGTTGCATCATGCATTTAATCACTTAGGGCACATCATCTAGATTTTTATTTTCTTATTTTTAATTTTTCGTACCTTATAAATTGTGGTGATTGCTGGAGGACCCAAAGGTACGTTAAATTCTTCTTTCTTTTAGATTAGGACACGTAGTTAAGCATCCATAATTGTTTACCGTTTTTGTATATATCTCGTGGTTTGTTGCATCATTTGTAGCCTTAATAAAATTAATTAGACGTTTGCCCCTAGGATTTCGATCTCAATTAGAAGGTGCCTAAAAATAAACGTAATTAAGACTTATTCACGACCTTCAGTGTCTAAGGTTCGCCTGGCTGTTAAGATTCGGTGTCTAAGTGACGAGTTTGGCCTCTTGGCAATGCTTGCTCTAATCTGGCCGAATCGGTCTGAATAATTCTTAATTTACGGAATTTTTAGTGTGTCTTAACGTTAGGAGCAATGTCTAGTTATTTTATTTAGAGAACCTAGGTTAGATTTTTATTTTAATTTTTCACCATTTTTTTTTTGTGTGTGTTTGAATTTGTGTGTTTTCTTTGTACTCTACATGTCCGATGAGTAATAACGCGATGTCATGGATGGCCCCTGAAACTTACACATATTGTGAAATTTGTGGTATTTATGGTCACCTTGATTTTCAATGCTCTTACAATACTTACAATACTCAATTCGGACAAGTGAATGATTATCAAGTAAGATACGAGTCCAATCCGTACTATAATGCATATGATCAAGATTGGACGGGTCAACCAAATTTTTCGTACACGGACAACAATTTTCAGAATTACTCATATCATGATCAACAACAATATTATCAGCAACAATTTGAGCAATCATCATGGCATCAATATGAATATCCTCCACCGCAAGATTTCCAGATTCATCAAAACAATGAAAATGCACAAGCTGATCGATTATTGAGCGAGTCGGAGAAACTTCTAATGCAAGTTCAAAAAGATCAAGAGGAGTTCATGAATGAGTTAAACGCTCATTTCAAGCTGACGGAAGCTAAAATTGCAGAATTGGCTAGCTTTTCTACTGGATGGCAACCTGACACTACACCGCCACCATCGATACCTCCGGAAGATGAAATGGATTCGATCATTCTTACAAGTGATCAAGAGGAAAATAATTTTTCGGTGTGTGTTGATGATGTACTTATAGAAGAAGAGGTTTCCACCGATGTTGAGATCAATGATGTTGTTATTGTTGAGGATGTTGTGAGAATGGACGAGAATTTGTGCTTAAAGGTTGACGTGATGCCAAAAATTGTCCGAGAAGATTTTTTTCCAATTTTGCTTGATAATCCATTCCAAACAGCTCTTACCCTTCAATTCTCGGAAGAAGGAGATCCTGCTAAGTATTTCTTATTCATTGCTTCAAGAAGGCAAGAGGATCAAATAGTTCCAGAGAAATTAATGAAAGGAGAAGAACCACCACCAGAGCCTCCACCTTATGTCAAGGGAATTCGACGTTGTCGAGGCTGTGAATTTTACCGTTGTTTTATCACAAAATTTTCCAAAACTACATATTTTCTTGATCAAATATTATTTATTGATGTAGTAGCAAAATTTGCTAATGCTTGTTTGGAAATTTTGTGCAGGATTAAAACAACTGTTGATGCTCTGGATATTATTTGTGGTAGTCTCGTGCTACAGATTTTTGGTCTTTTTGGAGTGTCACTTCATGCCTCGACATGACACTTCATGCTTATGCATTAGGGGAGTTTTTCCAATTTTTTTTTTTTTTTATTTTTAGTTATTTATTCTGTAATTTTTAGGATTTGTTGTGTTCTTCTTTATTTTATTTTCCTCTTTTATAGAATTTTTCATCTAGAACTCATCCCCACTGAACTGATTTAATAGTACCATATGCAGAAATTTTTGTCGTTGAAAACAGAAGGAGCGTTGTGTGGCTCGAGGAGGACTTTGGAGAAAAAGTGAGAGTAGGGTTGGGGCTAAAAGAAGAAAAGCGGATAGCATAGCTTGTACTATATCACCTAACCGCTAATTTTTGAAACCTTATAATCATTGAGTTTCTGTCTGTGTTAATTCATCATTTCAGATATACAGAGCGTATTCACACAATTGCTGAGAACTTCAATCTCCCAAATCTCAATCTAGCTATCTTGAAAATGGCAATGCAGGGAAGCTTCGTGATTGGTAAAGTTAATCCTACTTCCATTCAGGAAATCAGCACCATCCGTGATGAGCAGTTTCGAGCTTGGGCACAATTTCTGAATGAGCATTCAATCATTCGCTATGCTTTAGTTACACCAGTGCCGCTAAACTATGATGCCTTGCGTGAATTGTATTGCAGTGCGGTGAACACTTCTGGAAATGACGGGTTAGCAATCACATATCGACTGTTTGGTAGGTCGATTAAAGTCACTGAACGAGATGTTAATCGGATTCTTCATTTTCCTACGGAAAATCTCGTTGCTGATCCTACACCCGACCAGATTGAGAGGTTCTTCCGTCTGATAAAGTACCAAGATGGTAATTTCAATACTGGTAATCTCTCTAGAACATATCTAACCCAGTATTGGAATTTCTTCTTCCATATTCTTAACCATGTTTTTACCTCAGATAGAACAAATCTAGATCGCATATCTGAATTTATTCAAAAAATAGGGTATGCGGTAGCTAATAATTTGAGGATTAATTTTGGGAAGATAGTTCTTGGTCAGATCATCTTGAAGATGAAGCACTTAGGCACAAGGGATGCCCAGATTCGAAGGGTCGACTGTCTATATCCAAGATTTCTGCAACTAATACTAAATGATTTTTTGAGTGATGCAGACAGGGTACGCTTGGACCATGGTAGAGATGTGGAATGCTCTTTCATGAAGACAAATGTAATTTATTACATTAGCAATAAGAGCTATACGGATGTGCCTACAGTCCTAACGGAATATCTGAAGACTGTCCCACTTCCGTTGTTACCAAGATCAGTCAGAGCAGCACCACATATGGAGTTTGCTACATCATCCACTCTACCTCATGCTAAACGGAGTAAACCTAGCGAACCCGAGACAGTCGAGGGAAACTTGGGTTTTGTGCCATTCAATCCATTCAAGTTCAACCTTCCAGGGAGAAAATCTCTTGATCTTTTTCCAGATTTACCACTCGTCACCAGTGGCAGGCATCTTGCTTCACGAGAGTTGGGAAGCTCCCGGACTTTCATTGCACCATCCGACAAAGGCCCTAGGATGATTTCATTTGCAGATATACCAGCAGTACATGAGAGTGGGCAACAGAATCAACCACATACACCTATAACCAGAGCGGGATACAACAGACTCCTTGCACGGGTCCAATCATTGGAGAACGAGTTGCCACATATCCGTGATTCCATTGCGGAAATAAAACATTTGCAACTTAATCAGAATGATGTATTCCAGGCTCAATTGAGTTCCATGGCAGCCCAATTTAGTCATGCAATTAATTCCTTGGTGAAGACAGCTTCTTCTAATATCCAAACTCCACATCCAACTATTCCGGAGGATAACCCAACTGAGGGGGAGCAGGTGGATGAGCAAGAAGCTAGAAGGCGTAATAAAGGCAAGAAAAAGGTTGCTGACACAGATTTAAATTTATTCTTGGGAAGGAAAAGCTAAGGGGATTATTTGTGCTATGTGGAAAGCAAGAAAAACTTGAAGATATGTTCAGTCTAGAGGAACAATCATCTTGCTTATTTTCAGGGGAGTTTTCGTTCACTCTTTCATACCTCATTTTTATTTGCATACATTGAGGACAATGCATGATTCAGGTATGGGGGAGAGTTTTTAGTGTAAATACATAAAATTGAAAAATCCAAAAAAATTGAAAAATTTTAAAATTATTTGCCTCGTCTCATAGTGTGTTAACAGGGATAGGTACACATCTTGTGAGCTTATTTTGCATGATTATTAGACATGTCATATCTCTGAAAGTTATTTGTTACTTGATGATTCCTTGTACGTGCTTGCGAAAATTTTAAAACTTGAGATGTGTCTTTGTCAAATTTAGTGAGTACTAAAGCATGCCTTCACCTTGTGAGATCTTGAGCCTAATTTATGATTGGTACATTTTATATCGATCAAATTTTATTGTTGTGCGTAGTTCATCATTTTGCATGTTGCTCTAGAACTTGGTTTAAACCATTTTGAGATTACATGATATCTGTATGCAAAAAAATGATAAAGGCACTAGGATTAACCGTATCTATCCAAACAGTACCCTTGAATCATATATCCTTAGTGAACCCCTTTGAGCTTTATATCCGTTATTTTTGTATCACCAATCTAAATTCTTGAGCCTGCTTGTTTATTCTTCTCTTGATTTACTAGTAGAGCATTTTGATTCATTTGAGGGTTGGTGAGTGCATAGTGTGGGGATTTCTTTGTTAAAGCTGTGAAAATTGGGTGGGAATATTGAAAAAAAAAAAGAAAAAAAAAGAAAAAAAAAAGAAAAAGAAAAAAAATAAAAATAAATAAAAGGTCAAGTAGAGTTGTGTTCATTGGTTTGTGCAATATGAAAATGGGAAAGTACATGGCAATATGTGCTTGGGGTTAATGTTTGTGAGAGTCTGATCACCTTTTACATGATCGAAATTTCATGTTGAGTGCTTTAATTAGAAATGAACACTGTGCTCTATTAGTTTGTCGAGTTAACCACTTGTCAGCCTTTTTCTTGATTCCCTACCCTTCACCTTAGCCATGTTACAACCTTTAACAAAGACCTTTTGATTTGTGCATGCATGTATACAAAGTAGTGGAGATTTGGTGGACAACCAAGCATATGGTAGCACATGACTTAATTGATTGAACTTGAGCGAATACACTTCACCTAAACACTTGTGTGATTTGAGAGTTATGTGAGATTTTCATTCCATAGCATGTTACTCATTGAATGCGACATTGATATATATTTCATGATCTTTTTGTCTATCAAGACTGTGTGCTTACTTGGATAGTCTTGTACATATGATGTGTAAGGGAACAAACTGTCAATATTGTGCGATTGAGGTTTACTTGTGTGGAGTACTATGATATGTTGCATACTTGAGACTTGGCAGGAAAAAAATAGATTTTATGGGTATATCTTCTGTAAACCCTTAGGAGACAGCACTCCTCCTGTAGAGATCGTCTATGGGTTTAACGGGTTGGTGAACCTAAAATTACCCGTGATTCCTACGACAGTGAGTATAGGTTTTTATTTTGCATTTTTCTTTTTGTTTTACTCGAGGACGAGCAAAAGATAGGTATGGGGGCATTTGATAAGTGCATAATTTTGCATATTTTTATTGCCTATTTAGTGCTTGAACTCGTATTTTAATAAATTATTTTGTTGCATTTCAGGAAATTCGTGAAAAATAAAGAAATTACAAAATAAAGAAATAAAGTGCAAAGAAGGAGAAAAGATGAAGAAAAAGTGCAAAAATTAAAGAAGAAGGAAAAAAGAATTAGGAGCTTGGAGCAAATTGGGACACACCCCAAAACCTTTGACTTAAAAAAGTCAAAAGCTGGTGGAGGAATATTGAAAAAAACAAGTGTAAGCAGGAAATCTTGAAAATTAAAAGCTCCAGCATGATTTTGGTGTACTTTTCATGTAAACAATTCTTACCTTCATATATGAACTAGTTAATTAAGTTAAGCCTATAAATAGAACCCATCAGTATTAGGACAGACACATTAGATTAGATTAGAGTAGATTAGGACCTTAGTAGTAGCACTCCTAAATTTGTAGTTGTAAATTTTACTTCAGTTCTTCTAATCATTTTTTTTATATATGTAATTTTCTTCCACCGTAATTTATTTAATTTATACTCCGTAGCATTTCAGTTGCCTGTTTTAATCACACAAACACAAAACCCAGATCTCTCTATTAGCCTTCCTCCCCTGTTATCTCCTTCTTCTTCGTTTATTTCAAAATTAAACACCACCCCTCTCCTTGATTCTCTTCTTCTTCGAACCATCATCAAACCCATCTCTCGTTGAATCTCTCTTCAACACCACAACTCTCTCTTTAGTCGATCAAAGCCATTCCCCTCTTCGATTCTTACACAAAACCCCCCTCCCTTATGTTTGCTGCTTGTTCTACGATTTTGGTATTTTAGTTCTCGCAGTTTGAGTTGTTGTCGAATCATTGTTAGAGAGTACCGAGTTGTTTGTTTTGTTGGTCGAGTTCGATTTTGCCTAGCTGAGTTCTTTGCCGAGTTCTTTGATGTAGGTTCTGTATTGGTTCCGTGTTATTGGTCGAGTTGTTGATATTGAAGTTGCGTATCGAATTCTTGCTGCGAGTTCTGTGATTTCCTGTTACCGAGTTTTGTTTGAATTGGTGAATGGAGTTTTAGAATCCTTGAGTTTGCTGAGTACCGATTATTAATCCTCGTTGTCTCTACAGTTTTCGAATTCGCTATTGTCTGGTTTAGGATTGTTCCGAGTTGACCTGTTTGTTACTAAGAGTTGTTTGCGAGAATTCTGGACATTGATGTTTGAATTTCTGAGCTCCTGCGTAGTGTTTGAGTAGTAGATGTTTGGTCGAGTAGTAGTAGTAATAAGTTTTCAACGTTGAATTGTGTTTTTGCGCCGATTTTCACTATCGATTTAGTTTTAGAATAATTTAGAGTTTGGAATTTAATTAGAAAAATCCAAATTTTTAGAATAATTCAATTTTAAATTAGTTAAATAGAATTTCATTAAGTAATTAATTGGTTAAAATCAAAATTTCCAAAAAACCAAAATCGTCCTAGTCCGATTAAATTAGAAATTAAGGTTTGCGAAATATTAGTCCCTGTGGAACGAATCTTAAATATTAAAACGATGATCGTGCGCTTGCGATTTTAATTGTATCATTTTTTGCACATCAGTAAGGCAACACTGGAACGACTAAAATGTGATGGTAATTTGTACGTGATTTTAATTTGATCATAAGTGGCCCCTTTTTTTCTAACATAAAAGTGATATAAGCTGGTTATTAAGTATACTAAAACACATAGAACAGATATGCAATGGAAAAACAATATAAAGTACAGCAAATTTACATGTCCATCACATATACAATTGCCCAAAAGAGGCTATACATGGGGGTCATTAAGAATGTAATTATCATTATAGAATCAGCTGTATCTTTTTGTTGTATTTTGTTATACAGGTAAAAGTGTTGAGCAAAAGAGAATTGAAGATGAATAATCGCGACTAATAGCGGAGTGTACTCCTAAAATAATGCAAAAAATATGTTGCAAGCAGAAGTGAAACTCAACATTTTAATGAATGGAAAAACCCATTTTAGAAGAACACCTTATCCAGCCATAATGCTAAATATCCAATGCATATAAATCATATCATAAAGTTATAGGGATAATTTACAAAATTGGCATAATGAATTGTACTCTTCTTTTTTCTTTTTTCTTTTTGATTAGGAGAGTAACCTCTATTCTTCCTCCAAACCACAATTAGGAGTTCAAATTCACAATGCAAACCAATCAAACCCCAATACATTGCATATATCAGACATATTCCTAGAAATCCAGGGTTATCCAAGAGTGTCCTTGGTCTCTAAATGCTTCTATCACAAGTATCACTAATATTGGTTGATCTACTGGAATTGCCTGCATTCTGGTCTATAGTTTACCTACTTGAATTCCTTCATTTTTTTTATTAATGTATCCTCCCCATTGAGATTGCAAGATTTAGCCCAGAATAAAGAAGCTGAAAGACATAAATAGAACCCTAATCATCAACCCATGACTGAATTGATTCAGCTTTAATCTGCTCCCAATATAATTAATGATGCATACCTGAGCATTAGTAGCTCATTCTGAGATATGATAACAGTTGATCTCGTGTTCTTGACACTCCCTTGGTGCTCTGTATTGCTTGCCTCGAGCAAAGAGGAGTCAACATTTGGAACAAATTTAAGCAATAACAATTATCTCTAAATCAGAACTGTACCTTGGGAGAATACATAATGTAAATGGCAACATAAAGCTTAACATATTACATTAAGTATTGAATTTCTAATCAAATTAATCTACCTGAAGATATGCATAAGTAAAAAATCATATTTTTATGCATACACACAAAAAAGCTTGATAAAGTAGCAAATTATGAAATAGTGGTACAATTACATAACCATCATATTATTTTGTAAATATAAAAAGAAAATATATTATGCGCAAGTTAGTAAAAACTTCGGAGACTCAGCAACTGTCACAGCATCAGGTGTGGTGTCTACAAAATACATACTTTCTTTCTCTCCATAATCAGAGATAACGAAAAAAAAAGCAGGATAAATTTGAAAACGGATACAAAATTTCTGTGACCAAATCATTCTGGCAAAAAGAAATATTACTTTTAAGAAAAAAAAACAGAACTTTAAAAATATCACACAAAATGCCTAATATACCTGATCGTTGAAGTTGTTTCAACAAATTGATTGTGCATAGGTTTTAAGGGTATACTAGTAGCACTAACATAAGTCTATAATACATGCTGCTCAGAGAGTGCAACAATCAGTAACCTACATCGAAAATCCAAGACAATTTTCAATAATCTGAGAACATGAATGAATGAAGAAAACATACCTTTAAAAGGAAGGTGAATGCTTTGTTGGATATTTTAGTGTAATTGGATTGGCTAGTTGATCAATGTAATCATAATGTTACATCGAACAAGTCGGGAGAATGCGGAGTGCATGCCCTGTTCGAGTTCGTTATGATTTCAGAATTATTGTTTATGAGACATGTCTATTGGCATCAAACACATCTGTTAGAATGAGATGTGTCTATTGGAAAAGACACATCTTGAGGTGTGTCTATTGGCATTGGACATGACTGTTGGAAATGAGATGTGTCTTTTGGCAAAAGACACATCTTGAGGTGTGTCTATTGGCAAAAGACACATATGTTGACATCTATAAATGGGTGTGGCATTGATCATTTTACACACAGGTTCATTTTGAAATACATAGCAAAATACATTCTCTCTTCTTGCAGATTTTCTGATTTTATCCGATTGAATTATTTGGGTGAACCACAAATAACTTCAATCTGAAAGTGTTCACACGACTTCAGAAAAATCCAAGTTATCACCTAACTCCCCAACAAAGATTGAAGTTATCTATTTTCTGAAGATGGCGAACTCAGAATCTACAAAAGACATGACAAGCAAGTTTGCAAAGTTGGACAAGTTTGAGGGTCAGGATTTTAGAAGATGGCAAAAGAAGATGCATTTTCTATTGACGACGCTGAAGGTTGTATATGTTTTGAGTACCCCCATTCCAGAAGTGGTTGAGGATGAAACCGCTGAACAAACAAGAAGGCGTTGCAAATGGGAAAACGCTGATTACATATGCCGCGGTCACATCTTAAACGGTATGTCTGATTCCCTTTTCGATGTATATCAAAATGTTGAGTCACCGAAATAATTGTGGGATTCTCTTGAATTGGGTACATGGCAGAAGACGCTTCTAGTAAGAAGTTTCTGGTCAGTAATTTTATGAATTATAAAATGGTCGATTCTAGACCGGTGATGGAACAATACAATGAATTGTTAAGGATTCTAGGTCAGTTTGCCCAACACAATCTGAAGATGGATGAATCTATCTCAGTTTCTGGTGTTATAGACAAACTACCACCATCATGGAAGGATTTTAAACACTCCTTGAAACATAACAAAGAGGATATGACTCTGGTTCAACTTGGAAGTCACTTCAGAATTGAAGAGGCTTTGAGGACTCAAGAATTTGAGAATAATCCTAAGGGCAAGAACCAAGTCGGTAACTCTTCTGTGAATATGGTTGAAGATGGTGGATCTTCTAAGAATTCTAAGTATGGCAAGGGTGATAAATGAAAGTTTAAAGGAAACAACAACAATTCTTCCAACAAAAGGCCTAAGATGGCATGTTGGAAGTGTGGCAAACCTGGACATTTCAAGAAGGATTGTCGGGTTGGTAAAGGCAAGCAAGAAAAGCAAAATGCTGGTCCAAGTGGATCCAAGGATCCAGAAAAGCAACAAGGTCAGATCTTAATGCAAAATTGTAATTCTAGTCAGAATTATGTGTCACTAATATCTGAGGCATTTTATGTGCAGGATGACAATGTTGCTTGGTGGATTGATTCAGGAGCAACGAGTCATGTATGCAAAGATCTTCGTTGGTTCATAGACTTTCAACCAATCGAAGATGGATCTATCTTAAAGATGGGAAATGTTGCAACTGAACCGATCAAAGGACTAGGAAATGTCAAGATAGTTTTTACTTCTGGCAAATGTATATTGTTAAATAAAGTGTTGTATGTTCCTGGGATTCGGAAGAATCTCTTGTCTGGTGTTGTATTGAACAATTGTGGATATAAACAAGTTTATGAAAGTGACAAATATATATTGTCAAAACATGGCTCTTTTGTTGGCTTTGGCTATTTGTGTAATGGTATGTTTATGTTGAATGTAAATACTCCATTTATTCATGAATCTGCTTGCATGGCTTCTACTAGTACTAGCAATAATTTGAACAAACCAGAATTATGGCATGCTAGACTAGGACATGTACATTACAAAAGAATAAAGGATATGTCAAAAATGAGTATCATACCTGCTATTGATTTAGACAATGAAAAATGCAAAACATGCATGTTAACAAAGATAACAAGAAAGCCCTTTAAGGAGGTCAATAGGGTGTCTGATGTTTTAGAATTAATACATAGTGATTTGTGTGATTTCCATTCTACACCATCATTAGGAAATAAAAAGTTTGTAGTTACTTTTATTGATGATGCTACTAGATATTGCTATGTATATTTATTGCATGCTAAGGATGAAGCTCTTGACTTCTTTAAAATTTATAAAGAAGAAGTAGAGTTACATCAGAATACCATAATTAAAAATCTACGTATTATGATCCGGTTTATTTTCAATCTACTGGTATAATACATCAAACCACGGCTCCTTATACACCACAGCAAAATGGTGTGGCAGAGCGAAAGAATAGGACTTTGAAAGAAATGGTTAATTCCTTGTTATCCTACTCGGGTTTGAGTGATGGATTTTGGGGTGAGGCTATGTTGACAGCCTGTCACTTATTGAATCGAATTCTTAGTAAGAGGAATAAGATTACCCCTTATGAACTTTGGTATAAAGAGTCACCAAAATTAAGTTTTCTGAGAGTTTGGGGATGTAGAGCAGTTGTAAGACTCACTGAACCCAAAAGAAGAAACTTGGGTGAACGAGGTATAGATTGCATATTTGTTGGCTATGCTGAGCATTCTATAGCATATAGATTCTATGTGTTAGAATCTAATGACTATGTATCTGTGAACTCGATTATCGAGTCAAGAGATGCTATTTTTGATGAAAATAGATTTACATCTATACCTAGACCAAGGGACATGCTTCAGAATTCTTCTAGTAGGAACTCAGTTTCTATTGAAGATGTGAATGGACCGTCCGAACCAAGGAGAAGCACTAAAGCTAGAAAAGCAAAGTCTTTTGGAGATGACTTTCATCTTTATCTAGTAGAAGGCTCTAGAGATGAAATTGAATATCAATACCAATATTGTTTTCTTATTGAGGAGGATCCAAATACTTTTAGCGAAGCTATGAAATCTAGGGATGTTGCATTCTGGAAAGAAGCTATCCAATATGAAATGGATTCTATCATGAATAACAATACTTGGGAATTGAGTGATCTGCCCCCTAGCTGTAAAGCGTTGGGAAACAGATGGATCTTCAAAAGGAAAATGAAGGTAGACGGTACCATAGATAAGTTTAAAGCCAGATTGGTAATCCAAGGTTTTAGACAAAAAGAAGAAATTGATTATTTTGACACTTATGCTCCTGTTGCTAGAACCTCCACTATTAGGTTGTTAATAGCACTTGCTGCTATACACAACCTTGTCATTCACCAAATGGATGTGAAAACTGCATTCTTGAATGGTGAATTAGATGAAGAGATTTATATGGAACAACCCGAAGGGTTTGTTATGCCTGGTTGTGAGAACAAGGTGTGTAAATTGAAGAAATCAATTTATGGTCTGAAACAAGCACCGAAGGATTGGCATGATAAATTTGATACTGTAGTCTTGTCTAACGGTTATTTTCTTAACCAAGCAGACAAGTGTGTATATAGCAAATTTGATGCTTCTGGTAAAGGAGTTATAATTTGTTTATATGTGGATGACATGTTGATTTTTGGTACTGACCAAAATCAAGTGGATAAAACCAAAAAGTTCTTGTCATCTAATTTTGATATGAAAGACATGGGGGAGGCTGGGGTGATTCTTGGTATAAGGATCAAGCGTGGGAACAATGGCATTTCAATTTCTCAATCTCATTATATTGTGAAGATTCTGAAAAGATTTAACTTTAAGGATTGTTCTCCTGTTAGCACTCCTCTTGATCCTAGTATTAAACTTCTACCTAATACAGGTATTGCAGTATCTCAACTTGAATACTCAAGGGCTATTGGTAGTCTTATGTATGCCATGATAAGCACTAGGCCAGATATTGCCTATGCTGTTGGAAAGCTTAGTAGGTATACTAGCAAGCCAAGTTCACATCATTGGCAAGCCTTAAGCCGAGTGTTCAAATACTTGAAAGGAACCATGAATTATGGTTTGACATATACTGGATTTCCTTCGGTTATTGAAGGTCATTCAGATGCAAGTTAGATTTCCAATAAGGAAGATCATTCTTCCACAAGTGGATGGGTATTCCTTCTTGGGGGAGGTGCTATCTCTTGGGCATCAAAGAAACAAAGTTGCATTACTGATTCAACGATGGAATCTGAATTTGTGGCATTATCAGCGGCTGGTAAAGAAGATGAATGGCTAAGAAATCTGATTTATGAGATTCCATTGTGGCCTAAACCGATATCACTCATATCTATCAGATGTGATAGTGGATCTGCCTTGGCTAATGCTTATAGACAAGTGTTCAAAGGCAAGTCTAGACACTTAGGTGTTAGACACAGCATGATTCGTGAGCTTATCACGCATGGTGTTATATCAGTGGAGTTTATAAGAACTCAACATAATTTAGCCGATCATCTAACCAAAGGGTTGAGTAGAGATCTTGTGCACAAGTCGGCTGTAGGGATGGGATTAAAGTCCATCGAATATCCTCTCATGTTGAGATACCCAATTCCCATCTATATGACATTAGGTGCTGAATTCAATGTGGAAAGCTTAACATCTAGAGATTGGAACACATTAGTATTATCATCCCAAGGTATGTGTTCAGACTTGCAAGTTAAGGAGGTTGAAGTTTGTCTTCTTAATAGTTCTTTTGAAAAATTACATATGCAGGTGCGAGAATAAAAGAACTACCTATATGAGCATGAAGTTTAGCCGCTTCAAGAAGCTTGGACTTGGCTTTGATATGCTTATGAAGGATTAGGACACTAGGCTAGTAAAAGATAGTGTCAAGTAAGAACATTTGAGAATGTAAATTTATGTGTATATTATCTTCATGTATTCAATATGAATAGTAAAGGTTCAATCCATAGTGATACCTTGATATTCGAATATTTGGAATGTTAATATACTAATGTGAAATTCAATCATCACGATATTTCATTTATGCATAAGTTTGTCGTTTGTTGTGATTTTGTTTAGTTAATCATGGATTACGCTAAAATGGGGGAGGATTGTTGGATATTTTAGTGTAATTGGATTGGCTAGTTGATCAATGTAATCATAATGTTACATCGAACAAGTCGGGAGAATCCGGAGTGCATGCTCTGTTCGAGTTCGTTATGATTTCAGAATTATTGCTTATGAGACATGTCTATTGGCATCAAACACATCTGTTAGAATGAGATGTGTCTATTGGAAAAGACACATCTTGAGGTGTGTCTATTGGCATTGGACATGACTGTTGGAAATGAGATGTGTCTTTTGGCAAAAGACACATCTTGAGGTGTGTCTATTGGCAAAAGACACATCTGTTGACATCTATAAATGGGTGTGGCATTGATCATTTTACACACAGGTTCATTTTGAAATACACAGCAAAATACATTCTCTCTTCTTGCAGATTTTCTGATTTTATCCGATTGAATTATTTGGGTGAACCACAAATAACTTCAATCTGAAAGTGTTCACACGACTTCAGAAAAATCCAAGTTATCACCCAACTCCCCAACACGCTTGTCGAACGAAGTGATCAATGTCTCTCCTTGCATAATTTTCAAAATCCATGCCTTCTGTAAATCAAATAATATTGCTTAATGTAAAGTTTGCAAACAACAAATAAATTATATAATCAATAATTACCAAAACATAACAAAGGGTTGTATAATATGAAGTCATTGGGTACCCGTCAATATGGGTCGATAGACAAATAAAATCAAAGGAAGAAGAAAAACAGAAAATTAAAAAATCACCGGCTTAAGAAGATCACGAGTAGCCGTAAAATATTATATGATGATAAACATTCAAATCAGAGATGAGATAGAGTTAAATTCATACCTAATTCAGTAATTGATTGTATATGCATCCATAAGGAAGTAATTGAGTGTATAATTGATTGTATATGCAGATGATTGTTGAATATAAGGAAAACTTGCAGCATACATGATATTATGTCTTATGTCTGTAAATTATTTACAGTAACAGTCGTCAGAAGAAAAATACCCGAACACCTATATATCGATTAAAACATCGATATCCATTAATCCATTAATCCGATCAAAAAGTAAAATGACTAAAAAGTCTATGTAAAAAAATTGGATAATATTGATTTTAAAGGATAATTGGTGTAATTTAAAAGTAAAAGGACTAAAAAGTCTATGTTAAAAAATTGAATAATATTGATTTCAAAGGGTAATTGGTGTAATTTGATTAAATCCTTCACTAAGCATCATTAAGAATGCATTGATAGGATTGATATAAAAATTCGTAAAGGTTTTCTACATTGAATAGATAGGATTGATGTAAATTCGTAAAGATGTTCTACATTGAATAGAATTATCAATGTAGGTCTTCTACAATGAATATGATTAATGTAAAATTTGTAGTTATATTTTATCTTGAGATTCCGAGTGTTTTCATTTAGATAATATTTTTAAAGATAATATTATTTTTTTGATTATATCCATTTTAGATTATAATTTTATTTTTAATATGATATAATCTTGATCATTTATTTTTAAAAATATTAGATTCGACGATTGAAATTATTTTGGCGATATAGTGATCATAATTATGAATAAAATCTTTTTTATTATATATAAGGATATAATTACTTTTTTATATAAGAATATAATACTCTTAGATTGTAATTGTGCAGAAGCCCAGTAGCAAATCCTCTTTGAATAATAGTAATTTACAAACAAAAACTTACTTTATTATCATTCGAATTGAATTCATGGTTTATAGCGTTTTGAAAACAAAAATATTAGTATTAGTATAATATGTGTTATATGTGAGAATCGAACCCTTGAGTTATGATAGTATTCATTTATTATTCCTTTTATTTTTATTATATAATTGGATATAATAGGACATAATTAAGTATTATTTTATTATGTTGTTGGTAAGAGTCGAACCCTTGACCTATGGTAGTACTCCTTTCTTATCCCTCTTACTCTTATTATATATAAGAATATAATTATTATTATTAAAGTCTTGAAAATATAATTTTTCTCGAGATTTTTTTAACATGAATTAGAGATGTTAAAAAGATTCAAAGGCCGAAATTTATAAATGATACAAATTTTCGAGCCCGGATTCTCTGTCCACTTCCTTTATGTCCCCTGTTCTTTTTAATATAAAAAGAGTGCTTCTGGCTGGGCTCATTTTAATAAATAATATTTTTATTTAAAATGGGTCCCGTTAGGGATACTTTTTTTGTATTAAAAAGAACACGGAATATAAAGAAAACGTGAATTTAGGGGACAGAGGATACGGACCCAAATTTTGATAGTGCTTTCGATATTAGGAACCAAATCTTCCTTGTAACATCAAAGTATCTAGGTTTTAGTCGATCATTGTGCTCTCTCACAACAACAGTCAAACTGAAGGTTTACTTGTACCAAAGTAGTAGGCCGCAAACTGTACTATCTATCTATCTATTCATATATATAATAAGAGAACACAGGGGTAAAAATTGCCAATAAATGAATGGTTGTGAAATGTCTATTTTACCCTTTCAAGTTAAAAAATTACAAAAGTGCCACCATTTTATAATTTATACTAAAAACATGTTTCTTTGTGTATTCAATGAGAATCGAACCTTTAACCTCCGCTCAAGAATCTCATGTCATAACCAAGTGTGTTACATCAATTCTTGAGTTTACTTCAAAAATCTTACTAAATTAATCTCATCCTCTTCTTCTTTTCTATTTAATTTTTTTTGTTATAACTTTTGAATAAATAAAATATTTATTTACATTATTTATGTAATTCCGTTTTTTTTTCCAATTTCCGTAATTTTATATATAATTATATAAAATGTTGGTTTGTATTTTAATAAACTCCCTTTTTTTAGTTTGTGTGTATAATATAACTATACATTCAGTCATTATTATAATTTTTTAATATTTTGTAGTTTTTTACAATTAAATGGATATCAATTATGTTACAATTGTTATATTTTATATTTTTAAATGAAACTATATCTCTTATTAAACTTAATACAAAAACACAAATAAGAATCACATTCTCGATGAAAATCGAACACAAATCTATAATAATTAGGTCAACTGAATATATCGAACTCGCATAAGTTAAAGATACAATAAATCTATTATCTATTAATTCTATCTATCTATCACTAAGATTGTGTTTCAATAAATATTTATATTCTATTTATAAAACAAACATAATTATAAGTTTATCATATAATTTTAGGTTTATAAAAATTTAAAAATGTGAGTTAAATTAGAGATTTTTGGTCGACCAACCATTTAGGCTTTGAACGATTTAATATATAACTGATATAAGAAAGATAAAAATTTTAAAATGTAGAAAAACTTTTGAATTTATGTTTAAAAAGAAGAACTTTAAAAATAAGATTTATGTTGTTTATAAAAAATAACGTGATAAATATGTAATGTTAGATGAAAATAAGATATGATTTTTTAGATAAAAAATGTTATAAAATTATTAGTTATTATTAGTAATAACGTAATAACCCGTCGTATTATTACTTGACTATAAATTATGATAATACATATTTTTATATAATACATTAAAATGATGCATTATTTCATATAATTTAGATTGATAAAGGAAAAGTTAAATATATAGACACTACTTAACATTTTAAAAATTATCATTTGTAGTCTTGTATATTACCTTTATATAATTTTTTAATTATGAAAAACAGTATATTTGTCCATATATGTTATAGCCAATTTATAAATTATTAATCGGTATTGTGAAATTATTAAATTATATTAAATAATATACATTAATTTTCAAAAAAGCATATAAAATAGTTGAATTTTAATCAAAAATGACTTTTCATAATTTAACATTTCAATAATATGTAATGATTGAGTTATAATATATATTTAGATAGGGAGCTATTCTAATGAGACCCTCTTATAATGAGAACTGCACATTGGGCCACCTAAAAAAAGCCCAATAAATAAAGGCGCGCCACTCCTATCACCATATATAATTACATTTGTTTTATTACTACAAAATTTAACCACCCAATATTTAAACAACATTCAGTGCTATCAACAGCAACATAACAACCACCACCATCGCTTGTTACCATCACCGTCATCATCGCCGCCACCAACACAACAACAAACACCGCCACCAGCACAACAATCACCGCCACCACCAATACTACCTACAAAATCTCTACATCTAAATCAAAAATTACCAAAATTTAAACCACTACCGCCACACTACACCATTACCAACACTAACAGAGTTACAAAAAAATTAGTATAAATCACTGAGATTGTACGCAAATCACCAAAAGTTTAACAGAAATCACTAAAAATATTTAATCCACTACCGCCACACTACACCATTACCCACACTAACAGAATTACAAACAATTTAGTACAAATCACTGAAATTCTACGTAAATCACCAAAAGTTTAACAGAAATCACTAAAAATATTAACATAAATTACCAGAATTTTAAAGGCAAATCGCCAAAACACAATATTAAGAACAAATCATTAAAATTTCCAGGCAAATCACCAAATTATCAGAACGTAAATCACCCAAAAGTGCACCTACATAGACTTCGAAATCATAAAAACACTAATTTTCAGGGTAATAAACCACCAATCACCATCGAACCATAAGCTCTAATAGTTTCTCATATCTTCATCTTTCAAACCATCGATCTCGTTCAAATCAATTTTTTGCCTTTCTTCGATGATATTCAAATTGGATCCATCATCCTAATCCATTATTTCACTTTAAATCTCGAATGGTGATACGAGAGTGGTGTTTAGATGAAACAAAATACCAATAAAAGGTTAAGAAATTGAAATTAAAAAGAGATAAAAAGAAGAAGATAAGAATGAGGGATCTTGAAATAGAATTAAAAGAGTAAAATGGGATATGAATTACAGTAGAGAGAGAAATATATGCAGTGATGAAATGAATAGATCAGGGGAGTGGGTGGATGAGTGACGTGAGGAGAGAGATACATAATTATAATTTTAATATATGCGTGTGATTATATGTGGTCCAGATTAAAAGTAGTTGTAAAAATTGAGTGGTTGAGATGTAGTCTCAGTTTTCAATTTAAGTGGGGGTCTCATTTGAGCACTTGCCTATTTAGATAAATGTAAGATGAAATCAAAAGGTATGATCCTCTCCCGATTCATTACAATTCCTAAAGATACAATTAAGGTTTCGCGACTTCCTCAATTGTGTTAAGTACTCAGCAACATATTAACAAGGCAGAGAAATCACAATATAACTATACAAGCATAGTAATCATTGAATACTACCTAATTCCCGGATTAGGGAATTAGTTACTCATAATAAATGAAATAATTACGTAATATCTAATCTACTTTTGGACATAAGATAAACATAACTAACATAATATGCTTCTTCCAAGTTGATCTGATGTAAAATAATATGAACTATAATTTTATTATTTATTTATTTGTCATTTTTTCAAATTTTTCTTTGCAACCTCATTCTATTTTCTATAGGAATTTTGGTTTTATAGGTTCAAGACTGGTGTGAGAACATTACATTATAGACTTGCAATAGAGATGCCATTGACATATATTAAGGGAAGCAAAATCTTATAGTTAAATCACGTCATTTTCACTTAACATATTTTAATGTTACCGCTTGCGGCAAATTGTGGACGATTGTGTTGATATGAAAGTAGTGTCTATCACTATGGAAAGACAAAAATTATCATCTAAATCTCTCAAATTTATAATTACACGCTCCCCGTTCATAAATCAGACTTGTACATCATACCCAACAATATTATTATTGGCGTTTATATACAGTCCGTATTGGCATTCACTATTAACACATATCACTACTCATATTACAATTTCATAATTACGAGTTTACAGATCAGAAATTATTAAACCAACCTCTACCTTATTATTTAGAACAAAATTAAAGATATTTATATTACGCTAGTTAATCTAGCCACATGGCCCACATGCAGGTAGCACAAAATGTTACAAAAATGGCCTAAAGGATAAGGACTCGTTTGGTTAATCTGAAATTAAGTTACTTTTTACTTAAAATGGATAAGTAGCGTATAACTATTAACACATATCATTACTCATATTACAATTTCATAATTACGAGTTTACAGATCAGAAATTATTAAACCAACCTCTACCTTATTATTTAAAACAAAATTAAAGATATTTATATTACGCTAGTTAATCTAGCCACATGGCCCACATGCAGGTAGCACAAAATGTTACAAAAATGGCCCAAAGGATAAGGACTCGTTTGGTTAATCTGAAATTAAGTTACTTTTTACTTAAAATGGATAAGTAGCGTATAAGTGATAATTAAATTATTAATTTTAAGTGATTTAGGTGTTTAGATACTTTACTTATAAATCAATGAAATATTTGGTAAATTAATAACTTGAAAGTCAACATAATTTTTTAATAACAAAACTTAAGTAATTTAATACAAGAATTTTTTATTTAAAAATTCAAAATTTGAAAATACATATACTAAAATACAAATTCAAAGTATACGTAATTTAAACAGCACTATTAATATAATTTTTTTTGTTAATTGTATTGAAATCTTTTATTTTTGTCCCATTATAATTGTGAAGGAATAGTGTCATATGTTTATTCCTGAATCACTGACATAATCCACATGAATTTATTAATTTAATGAAATAAGTTGGGCTCATCCGAAAAAGTACCCAGATTAACTTTCAACTTATGCACTTGAAAGTAGTAAATAAGCTCGTCGCTCGATATGCAAATTTGCAAAGCAGTTTCTTTTAAGCTACAACGGGGGCTAATGGGCCATATAAGTCCGCTTTAATGAAACCCAAACAGTGTCTTAATTTTTTTAAATATTATTTTTTAAATATATCAATATTTACAAAATATTTATAAAAATACATTCTACAACATTTGCAACCGTGTTTATAATCGATATTAAAGTACGTGCGTTGAACTCCCGGCCATTCCCTCCCACTCCCTCTCATTCAATAATATGTCTGATCGACTCTAATTCAAACATGGTCAGTTTGAATTAGTTTATAATTTTCTATTAATGTTGTTAAGTTCAAAGGATGATAAAATATTTGTGATTTATACTTTTGATTTTTGTTACGGTGATTTTCAATTTTACACTTCACTTATATTGTTCTAGAAATTTAATGTGCTACTGTTTGTTAATTAGTGCAGATTTTGAAACCTTTACATGATATTCTTTTTATTGCATACTAGCTTATAACCCGTGCAACGCACGGCTCTTTTTTTATTATCTACAATTTTATTTTTAAAAATTTTATATGTAATTAATTTACATATCAAATTGTTGTTATAGGGTCTTGTTCTAATAGAAACTAAATTAGAATAGAAACTAGAAACTAAACATAAATTAAATATTTCAAGCTAATCTAATGACCAAATTAGGGGTACCCCAATACAAAAAGTTCATAATATTCTTGGCTCCATCCAGCAAAAAAAAAAAAAAAATACTGTTCACTGCTGACGTGGCAGTGACGTCAGCGTGAACAGTATTTTTTTTTTTTTTTTTTGCTGGATGGAGCCAATAATTTTAAACACTTTTTGTGAAGGTGCCCCTGGCGGGGCCATTAGAATAAATGAAATATAATTTATTTAGTGTTGGTTTCTAGTTTCTATTCTAAGATTGGTTTCTATTTGACCACTAGCCTATATATATATATGTGTGTATATATATATATATATATATATATATATATATATATATATATATATATATATATATATATACGATTTTACACATTCGATTTAATATTTGTACTGGATCTTGAATTCTTAAAATTTGATTTGTACGATTTTATAGACCACGTGAAATTAACAAAATAATCTTTAATTTAGTGATGATTTAACAATTATTTTCCAATTAAACCTACAGAAACAAAAAAGAGAAGAAATTGATGATTTTTTACATTGAAAATTCTATTCGATTTATGAATTCTACTTAGACTTCGTTTTGATTATCAAAATAACCTTATTATTATTATTTGAAGATAGTTCTACTAACAACCAAATACAATTTTAATAGAAAGTATGGAAGAGATGTTGTCTAAAACCTTGATAATCGATAGCTTGGTCAAATAAGAACCATTATATCTTAAAATAATAGATAATAACCGTTGGATATAGGATAAAAAAATATTTAATATTTTAAAATGTTATAAACTAAAATGTGTATTTATATTAAAATACGAAAAGGTGCATGTCAATGATTTAAATCATAAAATTTCTCCATTGAAATGTAGGTCTTTTAAATTGAATAGGATTAATGTAAAAATTCGTAATTATTTTTTCTCTTAAGATTCTGAGTGTTTTCATTAGCATAATAATTTTTAAATCATACTAAATTAAAGATAATTTTATGAGTTTTGCGTGGAATGTGAAATCATACAAATCTGATTTCTAGATCTCAAAATAGATCCCAAACAATAAATATGATTTGTTTTAATACTAATAAAAAAAATAAACAAAATTCAATACCATTACAACCTTTTTTAATTATATCCTTTCAGATTATATTTTTTTTTAAATTCAATTCTAATACAACATTTTTTTTAATTATATCCTTTTTTATATTATAATCTTTTTTTTTTAAAAAAAATTCACTTCTAATGCAACATTTTCTTATTATGTCAATTTTAGATTATTATTTTTTAAATATAATATAATTTTAATATTAGATTTAGTGATTGAGATTATTTTAATAGTTAGTGACTAAAATTATGGATAAAATCACTCTTATACTGATTATATATAAAGATATAAATATAATAAGGCTATAATATAATAAGCTATAATTAATCAAATATATTGACCCTAATTCAAAAAGTTTAGATGAACTAAAATACAATGTAAAACATAATTAATTAAATTTTCTTTACCATTGTAGGAATACTTTGTAGAATTAAATTTATACAAATACACACGCCGGATTTCTTTTAGAATTTGTAAGTGGCAGCCTGGCAGGAATTATATGAGGTGTTTGAGATTTTTTTTTCCAGAATCAACTTAACTTTTTTTAAAAAAATTAATTAATTTTTTTTTACAATTTATAAAATCTCAAATATACATTAAATACTTATATAAAAAAATTATCAAAATATGAATTTTTTATCCGAAAATAAGTCCATAAAGACTTTTTTTTAAATTTTGCCAAACACGACCATAGTGTACATGTGCCCGTATATATAATGCATAAATAATATTATAATATTAAATTGTTGGTGTAAGGAATCAATTCCTAAATTTATGGTAGCACTATTAAATTATCCTTTTTGTTTCAATTGAATGGACATTTTACCGGGTAAAATTATAGTCAATCTCCTGATGTTGGCTATATAAGCTGAACCTACTTTTAGCGATATGTAGCAAATTTCACGTCATCTTATTACCTTGTTTAAATAATATTTTCCATTTATAAAAAAATCAAATAATATTAAAAAAACTATTTTCAAAATATAGTCAACATCAAGTATCTCCAATGGTGTTGGCTAAAATATTATAAAATAATGATTATGTAAAATTTGCTGAATCGGTAAGGAATTGTACTACAATAGAGTTGGCTATAATAATTTGTTATATTTTAAAAATAGTATGTTATTATTATTTCAAGTTCTTAAAAATGGAATATATCATTTAAATATGGTAATAAGTGATGTGGAGTTTTCTTACGCGGTTCGACAAATATAGTCAATATCAAGGGGTTGTCTATAATTTTAGATAAAAGATTATCCCATTGGAGATATTTTTTTTTACATATTCTCTAAATTTTTTATTTACGGCATGCAATACATATTTTTAGCTAAGGATTTTTTAGAGCATCTCCAATGGTATTTGCATATCTTTCAATATCTTGACTTTAATATAATAGTATAAATAGATATAAATAATGGTATTGAGGTGAAAATATATTAATATATAAATAATGGTAATTTTGTAAAAATATGAATACCAAAAAATTGGTACAAAATTTTTTAATGTTTCGGTAATTATAATATAGTATAGTGTAATATACATGAATTTTAGATATTTAATAATAATAATAATAAAAATAATAATAATAGAATTAGAATTAGGATTAGAATAAGTGATTAAATTTTCTGTTAATTAGAAAAGGAAAAGAAGTGATAATAGTTTTTAGAATTCTAATAATTGTAGGATGATTGGATCCATATTTATATATAGTCCAAAGACACGGTATCTATTAATAAAACCCTAGAGAGTGATAAGAAGATACAGGAGAGAAAAACAGAGTCGCGAAGATCAACAGAGGACTAGCGACTTTATTTGTTCAAAGCACAACCAGATTTTGTCACTGTCTCTTATACCAACTAGTAGTACACTAGCTATGCATATTTAAGAGTGTCAAGTGTCAACATGTTACTAGAACTTTATGAATTGATTTACGTGGCTTTTTTTTGATCCGATTTAAATATTGGAAATCTGTTTACATAGGAATTTTATACAGTAATACTTAAGCTATGAATTACTATGTCGTGGATCTTATATGTTTTAATATTCAGAACGTGTTGTTGTTTTCAAAATAATAAGGCTTAAATTAAATTTTGAATAAAGTTATTATTTTGTTAATGATGGTTAAACAAGTTATTACTCTTTTCTACAATTTACGATACAAAAGAAAATTTGACTTTTGTTTGTTCTCTATACTGCATCGGAATATTAATGATCTAGGTTACATGTTTATATTATATTAATTTATTTCATGTCCTTACTTGTTAATTGATGAGATAAATTTATGTGTTAGTTCATTATTAAGTTTTGGCCGTATATATATACTGTATATATATATGCTAGTGTTCAAATAGAAACCAACGTTAGAATAGAAACTAGAAACCTACACTAAATAAATTATATTTTATTTATTTTAATGGCCCCGCTAGGGGCACCTTCACAAAAAACTTATAAAATTCTTGGCTCTATTCAACAAAAATATAAAAAAATTAAAAAAAAAATAATAAAAAAAAGTTACTATTCACGTGTCACATCATCACGTGAACAGTAACTTTCTTCTTCTTTTTTTATTTATTTTTTATTTTTTTGTTGAATAGAGCCAATAATTTTAAACGTTTTTTGTATTGGGGTACCCCTAATTTGGTCATTAGATTAGCTTGAAATATTTAATTTAGGTTTAGTTTCTAGTTTCTAGTTTCTAGTTTCTATTCTAAGTTAGTTTCTATTAGAACAAGACCCTATATTGTTACGACTATATTTCGCCGGACCTTGGTTCGGTCGGACCTGCAAATGAGAAGAATGCGAGGGTTTGGCCCCCCGATTCACCTCCGGTGTGAGAATAAGTTAGTCGGTTTTTGGTAAGGTAATTTAGAACGTAGAGTGTTTGTGTTGTGTGTAATTGATTGAATGAATGAATATCAGACCTCTCTTCCTCTTATCCTCTGTACTGACCGTTACCGGAGAGTGGGGTGAGTGGAGAGAGTATCCCCACGTTCCCACGTTCCCAGGAATGCACAACGAACGGACCGTTGCGAGTAACTGGGCCGAATAATGTGGACCTTCGCCAAATCAATACCCATTCCATGACTGGGCCTTCGGTCTAGCCCAATAAGAAGTTGGGCCTCTAACATGTCCCTAGGCTTCGTTCGGAATTATCCTCAGGACGAAGGCTAAAGCCCAGGCCCATCTTCGGAATTCTGTCTTCGTACGTGTCCTTCGGATAAGGATGGCGATGGACAAGGCTGAAGCGTCTCCTGGGAAACTGTGTCTCTTTATGACCAACAGCTGTCTGTTCTCGAGATATGCGCCTCAATCTCAGCCGTTGAATTTGAAACGGCCACTGTCCAAACGTCCCGTCTCTTCTATTTTAATCCTACAGTTTTCTTTCTTTTCTTCTCTTACATATCACCCCTTTAACATTCAAAGCAAAAAACCTCTTCCAGAAATATTTCCACAGCAATTGGGAGTGTCGTTTCGTCACCGGAGAGCCCCAAATCGCCGATTCCCGTCGACATTCACGTTCGAGAAGTTTACCCCTACGAACTCGATCTTATCAAAAACCTCAAACAGACCAATAAGTTTTCTTTGTTTCTCTTCCTTTTTCGATTAATCGCGCACTTGTATTATTTTCATTCCTGCTTTTGTATATGTATCTGCATTTCGCATCCATACCCACATGTATGAATTTGTATGTATGTTTGAGTAGAACACGCGCACGCCTTTTCCTTTTGATTTCTATTGTGTTGTTCTGGTATAACCCTTCCCTTGAATGTTGGGGCTCGCTTGGAAATTGTTTGGGTAGGGACGTCCTTATGTCCCTTTTCCTGGGGTTTTGGGTCTTGTCTGGGAGTTTTCTGGGCAAGAACGTCCTTCGGGATCTTCAAGCCTCAAGAACCCTTTTCGGGATTTAGAGTGTCCCTTACCGATCCCCTTTAGCTTAGCCCCTTTTTCACTTACTCACCCCTGAGGAACTTAGGGTGTCCCCGACCGACCATGGCCCGCTGTACTCGGCCCTTTTTTCTTTTCTTATCTCTTTTCTTTGATCTATCCGAGTACAAGGCTAATGTCTCTTCATTTCCGAATGCAGGGACATGGATCGGTCATCCGAAGGTGCAGGCCCTTCGGCCCCTTCTCCTTTTACTGACGTCACCCTGTACCCCGCGGCGAACCATCGTACTGTACTGGACGAAGAAAAACTAACTCCATTCGCCGATACCTATGGTATTCACAAACAATATTGGTTTGTGTACGCCCCGAGGAAAAAGGAGAGGATTTACGATAACCCTCCAGTTCCCGAAACTTGCGGGGGTGTGTGCACGGGTATTTCCGAAGCTGCTTTCAAATGCGGGTTTCGGGTGCCGATTCTGCCCCTTCTGAAAAAGCTGTTGAAAGAGATGGGTATTGCCTTAGGCCAGCTTGACCCGAATAGCTTTATCTATGTGAACGTTTTTCAAGCTCGCTGCATGGCTGCAAAGGTTCATCCTCGAAGCTCCTTGTTCTGGCATCACTATGACTTTCGCCGTAATTCCAAGAGCTATGGCTTTTATACGATCGCCCGCCGTACTAACCGAGCAGATTGGGCCCAAACCAATTCGAACAACAAGGGGTCCCATGACAGATGGTTCTTTCTTTCCGGGCCCAAAATCGCCAAGTACTCAGTATGGAGGGACGTCGATCCGGCGAAGCAGGTAATCATGCCCTCGCTCCTCGAGTCGGAGAAGCACGACTACAAATTGCTTTGCGAACTGGAGATGGAAAAGGTTCCTCTATCCCTTAGTCGAGACAAAGACTGGCTGTTCTCCCTCTGGGGTAACGGTAACATTTGCTTTCCTTGTACTGCTGTAAATGTGTATTGGTTTGTCTGTTGTAAACATATGTTTCGGTCGGTATCCGATCACGATTTTAACCTAAGCTTTTCTTGTGCAGTGTCTTCCCGTGAAGAGCTCGTCGAGAGAAGGCGACAGAAGGCCGCTGAGAAGGAGGCGGCTGCTGCTGCAAAGGCCATTGCTGATAAGGCCAACGCCTCTGTCCCCGATGCTGATGACAGGGGAAGGTCAGCCTCCAAAGAAGGTAATGTGGTCGGTACGCCGCCGGTCACTTCTCCTTCCCGGGACTTGGAGATAAGTGAGACTGACCTTACCACCCCGAATGATTCTAGGAAGAGGGTCAGACTGAACGAAGTAGGGCTGAAGGTGCATGCCCCACAATGGGGGGTCTTGGAGACTGACAAGATAATTGTCCCTGCTCCACAGTCATCCACAATCGTCGGTCCCGATCTTTGCCGGGGATTCATATTGCCGGCCGATAGGCCGACGTTTGCCCAGGCGGATGATCTTGAAGCTTGCACTGAGATGCTGGCTTTACTCTCCATGGTGAGATCCTTTTTCTTCATGTTATTATGCACTTTACTTTCCTTCAGTCGTTTAATCCTTTTCCCGTGAATGTTTTCAGGGCGTTTCCTGGTCGGCTATTGTTACCGAGCGGATGGAAGGAATCCAGGCCAAGCTGAAAGGGATCGACCAGCTGGAGGTTCGCGCGGTCAAAGCTGAGGAAGGCCTTCGGACTTCTGCCTCAGAGTTAGAAAGGGTAACCGGTCAGGCTAACTCTCTAAAGGCCGAGAATGAGGTTTTGAAGGCGAAGTTGGAGGAGATCGACGTCTTGAAAAAGCGCATCGATTGGAGGAACCAGCAGCTTAAAGTTTCAAGGAAATCCATCCGTAAGCTGAAGAAGACCCTCGAACTTACCGAAGAGAGGTGCTATCAAATGGGCTATGAAGATGCCGTGCTGAAGGCTCATGAATCGGGCTTCGACCACACCAGGCTGTTGGATAACACGATGACTGATCCAGTCGGTCGAGCCAATACAGATGGGCCTTTAGTGGTCTCTTCGGGGGAGGATGAGGAGCTTTCTAACTGCTGATTTTTCCATGTTGTTGCGTTTAACTCTGCCTTCGGGCTTTCATAATATTTAACTTTGTAATATTTAACTTTGCCTTCGGGCTCGTAATGCTTTATTTTGCCTTCGGGCTTGCTTTATTCAAGTTTGCCTTAGCATAATATTTTTTTTATGCGTCTTCGGCTTCGGCCTTAATTTGGCTTCTATTTCTGTTCATGCGTCTTTGGCTTTGATTTGCCTTAGCATGATTTTTATATCTTTATGCCTCTTCGGCTTCATTTTGCCTTGGCATATTTACTTGAATTTTATTTTTACGCGTCTTCGGCATTATATTGCCTTGGCATAATTACTTATATTTTTATGCATCTTCGGCCATTTTTGCCTTAGCATAATTATTGCCTTTTTGTGCATCTTCGGTCGTAACCTAGCTGCCCCCAAGTATTGAAGGGGTTTTGTAAATAATTAAGGTCTTGTTCGGTCGGCTGAAAAATATTTCCTCCCGGCCTTAATTAATGTCAAAGCAACTTGAATACTAAGACAATTTTGTAAGAGGCCAAATTTCATTCGGTCGGCCCCAAATTTGGATTCGTCAAGTATTTGTAGCTTAGAGCACAATGCACTTGAATACTACCAATAAGTTAAAGGGCGCATGTTTTATACGGTCGGCCCCAAACATGGGTCTATTAAGCTTAATATTGCGTACTTAGCTTTTTGGCTATAAATGTACTTAATTTAACAGTAACGGATAAAAATGGAGCAAAACAATCTTTTCATTAATCATGCAACTCTTACATAGATTTGATTACAGATTGATGCTAGCTTATGGAATTCAGAATAAAGTTGCGTAGGACAAAATACTGAAGTAAAAAGCAATAAAATGTCCAGTAAGCTTACTGGTAAAAACGGCGAAGGCGAGCGGCATGCCAAGTGTTTTTGATTGGGCTGCCGTCCGGATGAGCCAATTTGTAGGTGCCCGATCGGACCACTTCAATTACCACGTATGGACCTTCCCAGTTGGGCATAAGCTTGCCTTTTTTTGCTGGCATGGAAGTGGCTAACTCCCGAAGCACCAAGTCCCCGGTTCGGAAGGATCTCTTCTTCACCCCCGAATCATAATACTGGGCTGCCTGCAGTTGGTACCTTAAGTTTCTTTGGTGGGCAGCCTCCCTTTCTTCTTCTAGCAAATCTACATTTGCCCGGAGTCCGAACTCATTTGACTCCACGTTAAACACTTCCGTTCGGTAAGACTCCAGGCCAACTTCGACAGGTAGAAGGGCATCAGTTCCGAAGGCGAGTTTAAAAGGCGTTTCCCCGGTTGAAGATCTCGTAGTTGTTCGGTAAGCCCATAGGACCCATGGTAGTTCTTCAGCCCAAAGTCCTTTAGCTTCTCCTAGCCTTTTCTTGATTCCATCAAAGATGATTTTGTTCGCGGCCTCGATCGCCCCATTTCCTTGGGGATGCCCTACCGAACTGAACTTCTGTCGTATCCCGAATTGAGCCAGGAATTTTCTGAACTTGCTCCCAATGAACTGAGTACCGTTATCGGACACACAAACGATAGGTATGCCAAACCTCAAGATGACCTGTTCCAGCATGAATTTTTTCGCGGCTTCTTCGGTAATGGCCGAAAGGGGTTTTGCTTCTATCCACTTGGTCATATAGTCGATTGCCACAATACAGTATTTCGCTTGTTTAGTGCTGGTGGGTAGGATCCCCACAATGTCGACCGCCCACATAGCAAATGGGATCGGGCTAAGGACTGAAGACATCTCTTCGGGAGGTTGCTTCGGGATTGTGCTGAATAGCTGGCATTGCTTGCATTTCTTTGCATACTCTGTTGCGTCTTCTTTCATTTTAGGCCAGAAGAATCCCTGCCTAAGGATCTTGAAGGCTAAGGATCGTCCTGCCAAATGTTCTCCACAAATCCCTTCATGAACCGTCTCCAAAGCAAGCTGTTGTTCATCTTTGTCTAAACACCTAAGTAGCGGCTGGCTTACCGAACGTCTGAACAAACGGCCCCCGACCAAAGTGTAACTTCCCGACCGATACTTCACCTTCTGTGCTTCCCTTCGGTCAAGCGGTAGGATGCCTTTTTCCAAGAAGGCCCTGATGGGAGTCATCCAATTGACCCCTTGATGAATTTCCATGCACTGCTTCTTGTCTATCGAAGGTGTCTTTACTTCGGTCAGATAGATGGACCCACTTAGGTTTTGGGTTTCTGCCGAAGCTAACCTCGAGAGGGCGTCTGCCCGACTGTTGTTTTCTCTAGCTACTTGAGTTAACTCGAAAGTTTCAAACAACAAAGATTGTTCACGTACCTTAAGGGCGTATGCCTTGGTTCGGGGATCTTTTTGCCCATACTCTCCTGAGATTGTTTTACCACCAACATTGAATCACTGAACGCCCTAATGTGCTTAACTTCCAAATTTCTTGCCAAATCTAGCCCTGCCAAGAGTGCTTCATATTCGGCTTCGTTGTTCGTCAACGGGAAAGTGAACCTGATAGCTTGACAAATCTCGAATCCTTCTGGGCTTGTAAGAATTAGCCCTGCCCCGCACTTTTCCTTGGCGACCGACCCATCGACAAACAACTTCCATTTTCCCGGTGCCTGAATCATTTGTTCTTCAGGAGCTAAGTCATTCGGCCCCGAAAAAGAGCATTCTACCATGAAATCCGCCAATGCTTGGGCTTTGATCGAAGTCCTTGGTGTATACTCCAAATCATGCTCCCCCAGTTCGATCGCCCAAGCAACCACTCTGCCCGATGCCTCTGGTCTTTGCAATATTTTCTTTAACGGCTGATCGGTTACAACTTTGATCGTCCTTCCCTGGAAATAGTGCCTTAGCTTTCTTGCGGCCACTACCAGTCCATAAGCGAACTTCTCTGCATTCGGATATCTTGTTTCTGCATCCTTGAGAATATGAGAAACATAGAACACCGGATGCTGGTTCCCTTCATGTTCTTTGACCAACACGGCTCCAAGTGTTCGGTCGTTCACAGCCAAGTACAGCTGCAATGTCTCCTTCGGGTCGGGTCTCATTAAGAGTGGGGCTTTCACTAAGTACTCTTTAACATCTTCGAATGCTTTCTGGCAGTTTGGCCCCCACTCGAAATTCTTGGACCCCCGAAGCACTTCAAAGAATGGTAGGGCCTTTTCGGCCGATCGGGATATGAACCTCCTCAGGGCTGCTAGCCGTCCGGTCAGCTTTTGAATGTCCCTGATTGTCTTCGGTGCCTCCATATCAATGACTGCTTTAATCTTCTCCGGGTTGGCTTCAATTCCTCTGGCGCTAACCATGTATCCCAGAAATTTCCCACTATTTACTCCAAACGTACACTTGTTCGGATTGATCCTCATGTTGTTTCTTCTGAGCGTTTCAAAACATTCCCTCAGATCCTCGGCATGATCCTTGAAAAGGGACTTAACAATCATATCGTCCACATAGCACTCCATGTTCCGACCGATCTGGGCTTTGAACACTTTGTTGATCATCTTTTGAAATGTTGCCCCGGCGTTCTTCAAGCCGAAAGGCATCTTTATGTAGGCATAAGTGCCATTCGGTGTGATGAATGCTGTCTTTGGAACGTCCTCGGCTTTCATGGCAATTTGGTGGTATCCCGAGAATGCATCCAGGAAACTGAGTATTTGATGCCCCGAAGTAGCATCTATCAGTTGATCAATGTTCGGCAGGGGGTAGTGATCCTTCGGACAATGCTTATTCAGGTCGGTGTAGTCGACACACATTCTCCACTTGCCATTAGATTTCTTCACCACCACTACGTTTGCCAACCAATCGGGATAGTCTATCTCTTCGATGAACTTTGCTTCCAGCAATTTTTCGACTTCAGCTTGAATTACTTTCTGCCTTTCCATGGCGAAATTCCTCTTCTTTTGTCTTACGGGCTTGGCTTCGGGAGCTACATTTAAGCAGTGTTTAGCGACCACGGGGTCCAAGCCTGGCATATCTTCGGGATTCCACGCGAATATGTCGTGAAATTCCCTAATGACCTTGATGACTTTCTCTTTTAATTTCGGCTCCATGCTCTTTCCAATTTGGATCATCTTTCCCGACTGGCCCACGTACAGTTCCACCTCTTCGGTCTCTGCAGCCGGCTCAGCGATCGGGCTTGACAGGTCGGCCCCAAACTTTTCCAACTCAATGTTCAGCAGTTGGTGGCTGCCCCCAGCTTCGGTCTCATTTCTTTTCCTCTTTCCGGCTTCGGTCATCTCGATATCTTTGTCTTTTTCCAAGTCCTCTAACATGATTATTCTGGCGGCTTTCTGATCGCCTCTCATTTCTCCAACTCCATGATCTGTTGGGAACTTCAACTTCAGATGAGGGATAGAGGATACAGCCTGGAACAAAGATAAGGCTGGCCTTCCCAGAATTCCGTTGTACGGACTATCCACCCGAACGACATAGAACTTTGCTTCCTTTACCACAGTGTATGGCGCTTTTCCCATCATGACAGACAAAGTGATGGTGCCTTCTATCGGCACAGGCTGGTTACCGAAACCATATAAAGGTGCCTCGTGGCATGGTTCCAGCTGTTCGCCTCCTAAATTCATCTTGCAATATGTTCGATGATATAGAATGTTGACTGAGCTCCCTTCGTCTACCAGCACTTTCCATATCTTGTTTTCCCCGATTACTGGGTTCACAACAAGTGGGTCTTCGTGCGGCCATATCACATCTTCGTAGTCATCTTCTGTGAAGGAGATAGGCAGTGGTTGCTTGGCTGAACTTGACTGGTACAGGTTATAGATCTGTCTGGCATACTTTTTCCTTGCTGTCTTACTGTCCCGATCAAGCACTGTTCCTCCGGAAATTGTCCTGACCTCCCCTTGGTACTTCTCGGAACTTTCCGCTTCCTTCCTTTTCTCCTTGGATTCTAGTTTGTCCCTCAAGTCGCCCACAAATTGGGTCAGCTCCCCATCTTTGATCATCTTTTCAATTAACTTCTTCAAATGATAGCACTCCTCGGTGTTATGACCTTTGTCCCGATGGTAGTCACAATATTTGCTGTCGCTTCTTCTATTCTCAGGGGTCTTCAACTTGGGTGGTCTGACAAACCCAGGTTTACCCTTTATCTCATGGAGAATCTTCGAGATAGGTGTGTTTAATGGTGTGAACACAGTACTATCTCTATCTCTTCTTCGTTCGGCTCCTTTGTCGGGCCTTGTATCATTCAACCTGCTCTTAATATCTCCTCGACTCCTTCGGTCGTCTCTTCTATCATCCCTTCGGTCGTCCCTCCTATCATACCTATCATTTTTCTTGTTCTCCTTGTACCCCCCAATTGATTCCAATTTTCTTCTAATGGTCTCTCCTCTCACATATATATCATTTAAAGATTTGGGAGGCATATCATAAAGAGAGGACCGAAGCTTCTTACCTTTAACAGGGTCGAGGCCTGCGGCGAGGAATCCAGCCGCCTTGACTTTGTCCAAGTTGGTGACCATACCGGCTTCCTCTTTGAACCTTGCTAAGTAATCACCCAAATCTTCGTTCGGTCCCTGCCTGCAGTGGATCAGGGCTTCTGTATCCTTCTCTCTTCGGCACAAATGTGAGTAGTGCCTCAAGAACTTTTTCTTCACTTGTTCGTACGAGCCTATCGACCTAGGTCTCAATGACCTGTACCACATGGATGCATTCCCCTTTAGGTAGGTCTTGAACATCTTGCAGAGCATCACATCACAGTGCCCCATCCCAGTCATAAGTGATTCATATTTCTCACAGTGGTCTTCGGGGTCACCTTTTCCGTTGAATTCGTTCATCTTCGGGAACTGCCTTCCAGGAGGCGGTCGAAACTGTTCAATGTCCTCGGTCACCACTGGCTCGTGGCTGACCTTTCTCTCTCCGAACATGGCCTTCTCGATCCTTCGGATACGATCGTCCGTGTGGGGGCCCTCTTCCTCCGAGTCGGAGGAATAAACTACCTTTGACCGGGTCCTCCTCGAGTATGATTCAGAGTCCCCCGACTCATCTTCATCATTTCTGGTTCTTGGCCTCTTATCTCTTCGGTCGTCCACCTCCGTGTCTTCGGCTTCTAGGGCCTCGCGGAGGGTCCTTTCCTGTAGCTCGATCTCCTCCCGTTGGAGCTTTAGGGCTTCTAGCCTTAAACGGTCAGCCTCCCTCTTTTTGGCCAGACGTTCGGCCTCTTTGCTGCTCTTCTCCTTTTCTATTTCTTTCCGTTTCCCCTTGGCTTTTTGTTCCTCTCGCCACTTCATCAGAATTTCCCTTTGTTCTTCGGGGGACGGTATGTCTCCCTCTTCGTCGAAAATCAAAAGCCTTGGGGTGATGGGAGGAGTGGTGCGAGTATTTCCGGCTATAGTGCTATCGTCAGCTGTTGGTATCTCGGTTTCATTCGCCATTACTAACTGTATAATTCAACACAAACGCAACTCTACGTTTCCCACAGACGGCGCCAAATGTTACGACTGTATTTCGCCGGACCTTGGTTCGGTCGGACCTGCAAATGAGAAGAATGCGAGGGTTTGGCCCCCCGATTCACCTCCGGTGCGAGAATAAGTTAGTCGGTTTTTGGTAAGGTAATTTAGAACGTAGAGTGTTTGTGTTGTGTGTAATTGATTGAATGAATGAATATCAGACCTCTCTTCCTCTTATCCTCTGTACTGACCGTTACCGGAGAGTGGGGTGAGTAGAGAGAGTATCCCCACGTTCCCACGTTCCCAGGAATGCACAACGAACGGACCGTTGCGAGTAACCGGGCCGAATAATGTGGACCTTCGCCAAATCAATACCCATTCCATGACTGGGCCTTCGGTCTAGCCCAATAAGAAGTTGGGCCTCTAACATATATATATATATATATATATATATATATATTCATGTACTACTATTTTAATTTTAGAGTGACAACATGACACTATGTCTCTGTATCTACCTAGAATTTAAGGATTAGAATTGAAGTTCTTTGTTTTTTTTTTTTTTTTTTTTTTTTTTTGACAAGAAATACATTCTCGTACATGAATTGTATCAAGATACAATACCGGAAAACCGGAGGAAGGGATTTAGTTTCTTTCATTCGATAAAGTTTATCATCTAACCGTAGGACATGCAAAGATATCCTCGGAAGTTTAGATAATAAGACTTTAAAGTCCGAAAAGAGACTTCCCAAAATCTTCTCACCTGAAAAACCACAAAAAATAGATTACAAATCTTTCTAACCAATATTAAAGAGTAACACAGCAAAGTTATTTCTAAGTCCTATTGAAATTATACTGATATTAAAAATAAAACCAATCAACTGAAAAAATAAAATCTAATCAAAGGGAAACCCTTTGATTAGACACAAGACACACTTCCAAACTTGTAAATATTGTAATGCACACAAAAAACAACTAACTACTTCCCTGAAATATTTTCACTTGCCCTTGCTTCAGTTAAAATTAATTAGCTTCCCGCAATTTGCCATGGTTGTCCCTTGAGATATCTAAACATTTAGAGACGTCTTAGTTCTTGATAAAACTGCAATTCACCAAAAAACCCGAACAAGAAAAGAAATAGTCAATGAATCCCTTCTAATCAAAATATATCCTTAAATATAAATAATTTTGAATTTTGACAAAAGATGCTCATTTTTAACCAAAGGGGATCCCTTTGGTTAGGCATCTAAAAATATAATAGATAATTTATTAAAATATGAGAAATATTTTTAATAGTATATATATATATATATATAAAGTCATCTGAAATGACACATATTCGTCCATTGACGACAGATCACCCAATAATGGTCCAAAAGCCAAAATTATGGCACACCCTTAATAGGCACAAAACATCCTTCTGGAAAGGAACAAGTGTATCTATTTTGTTCATACCGAGAGAATATATTTAAATATGTTTAAAATGGTCTTCCTACATAGAGAATTTTTTATTTATATATTTGAGAAAAACCAAAACTACTATTATTAGTAATATGTTTCATGATAAGTGATAACAGAACACCTAAGTACTAATGTAAAGCAACCTACATTATGCAAAAGTACTAAGATCCACTAAAAACTTTGAGTCAAAGAAAACATACTGAAAAATAGCATTAGAAAAGTGACCTATTCTTGAACCACAAAAGACCATTTTTAGTCGGTCTTTTCACTCTGTTCAAAAATACTTTACCGACTTTAACCAAAACAAAGAAGCATGGGAATAAACTTTCTTGGACTTCTAACTATGAGACTTCCTAGAACCCCTTTTGTCTGCATGAATATTAGTGACTGGGGTCGTACATTGACCAAGCAGATTGAATAACCGGTAACTTGAATTCACTATCACACAGACTCATAAACTAGACCATACACATACATAGGGATTCACATAAATACTGGAGTACCAAATTAGCATTTGTATGAACTGAAACAGTAAAAATGTGACTCTTAATTAAACAAGCAAGTGATTTTGAATCAGATATATGGCAAAGATTAATGTCAGCACACAGTTTTTCATATTTAATAACGTATATCTAATTCAAAAACCCAATGATAATTGTCAAAAATAGCAGTTAGTACATATCAGTTTCAATTAGAACACACAAGAGTGAGAATCAAGCCAAACAGTTTCAGATTAGCCACAACATACTTTACTAGTTTACAAGAGAAACAGAGTAGTTCATCAGATAGTCACCTTATTATACAAGTAAGATATACATGATGTCCAATTTCACAACTAAATTCTTCATAGACATATTTCTCCATAACTGGACACCTTAGACAAGTTGCAATTAACCTCATTTATCAAATACATTAATGCATCAGGTCATCTAAATCAGATTCAGCATTAAGCTAAGGAGTTCTATATAATCCACATCCATATTTCACAAACAGTTCATACTACGAATTACTGAGGTCACATATCACATTTTACAGGCAATATCAAGTGGACACATTGTCTCATTTAAATCAACTCTATCAATATGATTTTCCCGGATGTATGAATATGACCATTTTGACAAGTACCCATATTATCTGAGTTCATTATTACGAATAAATGAACAACCAATTACAATGACTCGATTTGAGATAAAGAGTATCACCTGAGCCTGATGACCAAGCCTAGTCACACAGGACTCACCTGGTTGACTCAATCGCGGGCCGAGTCAACTCCGAGTTGAGCTAGCAACGCATTTTTCTTACTCGTATGAAGCTTTTTCTTAAGTTAATGACTCCGATCTGTCCTTGAATCGTTGGAATTTACACAAGTGTTCATATTTGATTCTTGGTTGCTTGCAGTTGGGGGGGGGGAGAGATTAAAGAACCAGAAAGAGAGAGGGAAGAAAGAACGGGGAGGGAAGAAAGAACGGGGAGGGAAGAATGGTAATTGTGCTACGCATTTTGAAGAAAGAACGGGGAGGGAAGAAAGAACGGGGAGGGAAATATACTAATCTTTCATACCTGTTTTGACTTGAATTCACGAACTTACCATAGACTTCATCAGCTATATCGTGATTGAATAAACATGGGAGGGGGGTAAACGGAGGGAGATAAAAATTGTCGCCGGATTCTCGATTTTGAAAATTACATATATAAGATTCGTCTTCTTCATCTCCATCTCCGCCACTAGCTTTCTTTGAAGCAGCCTTCTGGTTCCTTCGCTTAACTCTTGGGTAATTTCTCCTCACCTTCTTTGTTGAGTGTACTAGATGTTAATATTAAATTAGTATTGGTTGCCATGCATTAAATAGCTTGTAATATAAAACAAAGTCCAGGACAGAGGCATTACTAGTTAGCATTCACTATTAGTATTTCGGTTACAGGTTGTGTGAATATTAATATAGAATAAAGATTGTTACCTACGCTGCAACTAAATGTATTAATAAATCAATTGAACATAAATTATTTTCTGTAATAGATCGGAGCTGGGAATTTAGTGAGGTCTCTTTTGCCGATTTGTTAGAGTGAGAGATTATTATTTTAGAGGTACGGATTCTCTTCTATTTTATTCAGCGTTACTCCTCTTAAGAATATTTAAATTAATTTCATTCTGACCACATTTCTGTTCATTTGGTTTTAAATAATTTTCATTCTGAAAATTTATTTTGACCTTGAAAAATATTTTTAAATTTGTTTTGAATTATTTAAATATATGTTTCTGCGATTCTTCTGATATTGTGTACATTTTATATCTGTTGCAAATATTGAAAATATCTTGTTCATATGATTTTAAAAGTTTTGCGAAATATTTTATTTGAACCCTTAGCGATATAGGTTATACCGAGTTAACCAGCTGTAGGGGTACTATAGCCATGTCATTGCGGCACCAGTGACATGACACTTCCGTGGCAGTGTGATTGGTCACGGCGTATCCTTCTGATGGCTCAGGTGGCGAGCTTTTGCGCATTTTGATATTTGTTTCAGGATACGTGGGTGCACCCAGATTTTGATTTGATTTGTGATTTGATTTGGCGATGACGTTGTATATGCCGTACACGTTATCCGATTTGTTGCACACATTAGGTACCCTATGATGTGTGTATCTGTACCTGTTTTGTTCTGATCTCGGTATGAAATATCCTAACCCATCGTTGCTTCAGCCATGCATATTTTTAAAATAAATGTTTTACAATAACTGTCAAATATATATACTTATCTGTTCTTCTGTTTTATAAATTGTATTCCAAATCCGTACTGGGCGGTTGGCTCATGCCGTATTCTTTTTCTGGCAGGTGCTTAGGGGGATCTGGGATTGTGTGATGGAGAGCTACCCTTACTCCATTGATTAGTACTCATGGACTTCCAGCATTATTTAGACTTAGAGGGTGTTTGGGGTTGCTTAAAATAAGTTACTTTTGACTTAATGAAGGTATTTTTAACTTAAAGGAAAAAGTAAAGTTGTTTACTTTAAGTTGAATGAATGTGTTTGGGTAATTTTACTTAAAGTTAAATGTGGGTTTAATAATTTTGACTTAAAATGAAATTTGACTTAAAATTTTTTTAAATTCATAATATTTAAACTTTAGAAGAATTGTGAAAAATAAAAAAATAAAAAAAAATCAATAAGTCATAAGTCAAAAGTACCTAAATGGAACTTATGACTTAAAACAGTTTTTTAACTTAAAGCCAGCTTAAAGCTGGAGTAGCCAAACAGATCATTTTTAACTTAAAGCCAAATGGGATTGGCTTTAAGCCCAGCCAAACACCCTGTTAATCATTTATTTAGAGATTATTTTAGTACTCTCTTGTAGGTTATGGATTTTAAGTAATATCCTCCCATTTTAGGAAGGGGGTGTTACATATAGAAATAATAAAATATTATTTTATTAGGTCTATGGTAGTAGTTAATTGCTTATTATCTCTCTTACTCTTATTATATAATATGATATAATTAAAATAAATAGTTGAAAACCGTTGGATATAACATAAAAAAATATTTAAATTTTAATATGTTATAAACTAAAAAGTGTATTTATATTGTAATACGAAAATGTATATGTCAATGATTTAAATCGTATATAATTAGGTTTTCTACATTGAATATTATTATCAATGTAGGAATTCTACGTTAAATAGGATTAATGTAAAAATTCGTAATTATATCTCTCTTGAGATTCTTAAGTATTTCCATTTGAATAATAATTATTATATTATTACAAAATTAAAGATAATTTTATGAGGTTCGCGTAGATTATAAAATCATCAAAATCTGATTTCTATATCTCAAGATAAAGCCCAAATAGTTTATTTAAATACTAATAACAAATAAATAAAATTTAATTCGAATACAACCTTTTTTAATTATATCATTTTCAGATTATAATTTAAAAAAAAAAAATAATTTTAATACTACATTTTTTAATTATATCCTTTTAGATTATAAATTTTCTTTTCAAAATTCACTTCAAATGCAACATTTTCCAATTATATCCTTTTTAGATTATAATTTTATTTTTAATATGATCTAATCTAGCATAAAAAATATTTAAATTTTAATATGTTATAAACTAAAAAGTATATTTGTATTGTAATACGAAAATGTATATGTCAATGATTTAAATCGTATATAATTAGGTTTTCTACATTGAATAATAGTATTATCAATGTAGGAATTCTACGTTAAATAGGATTAATGTAAAAATTCATAATTATATTTCTCTTGAGATTCTAAGTATTTCCATTTGAATAATAATAATTATATTATTACCATATTAAAAATCATTTTATAAGGTTCGCGTGTATTGTAAAATCATCAAAATCTGATTTCTAGATCTCAAGATAAAGCCCAAATAATATATTTAAATACTAATAAAAAATAAATAAAATTTAATTCCAATGCAACCTTTTTTAGTTATATCCTTTTCAGATTATAATTTTCTTTAAAAAAATCAGCTTTACTACTACCTTTTTTAATTATATCCTTTTTAGATTATAATTTTTCTTTTTAAAATTCAATTCAAATGCAACATTTTCTAATTATATCCTTTTTAGATTATAATTTTATTTTTAATATGATCTAATCTTGATCGTCTATTTTTAATCCAACGGATCATATGATTTTAGTAGTACAGCGACCAAAAATTTGGATAAGATCCCTCTTATGCTTATTATATACTCACTAGCTTATAACCCGTGCAACGCACGGCTCCTTTTTAATATCTACAATTATATTACTTTTATGAAATTTTATAAGTTATTAATTTACAAATCAAATTGGTGTTTAAAAATTGATATATATAAGATTTTACATGTTCGATTTAATATTTGTACTCTATCTTGAATTTTAAAATTTGATTTGGACGTTTACAGCCCACATGAAATTAACAAAATAATCTTTAAATTAATGATGGTTTAATATAATTAAATCTACACAGAAATAAAAAAGAGAAGAAATTGACGGTTTTTTAAGTTAAAAATTCTTTTTGATTTATGAATTCTACTTATAATTCGTTTTGATAATCGGTATTTCATTCAACTGTTGAATTTTAAGTTAAAAGATTATAAGTTATTAACAACAGCCTTGAGTATTCAAGTTGAGATACTGCAACACCTGTATTAGGTAGGAGTTTAATACTAGGACCAAGAGGAGTGCTAACGGGAGAACAATTCTTAAAGTTAAATCTTTTCAGAATCTTCTCAATATAATGAGATTGAGAAATTGAAATACCATTGTTCACACGCTTGATCCTTATACCAAGAATCACCTCAGCCTCCCCCATGTCTTTCATATAAAAAATATTTTATATTTTAATATGTTATAAAATAAAAAGTATATTTATATTGAAATACGAAAATGTATATGTCAATGATTTAAATCATATACAATTAGGTTTTCAACAATTGATAGCATTATCAATGTAGAACTTCTATATGATTAATGTAAAAATTCGTAATTATATTTTCTCTTAATGTTCTGAGTGTTTATATTTGAATAATAATTATTAAAGCATCACTAAATTAAAGAAAATTTTATAAGGTTCGCATGGATTGTAATTAAAATCATTCAAATCTGATTTCTAGATCTCATGATAGAGGCCAAATAATTAGCAAAAAAAAAAGATAGAGGCCAAATAGTAAATATGAAATTTTGTAATACTAATAAATAAAAAATAAAATTCAATTCTAATACACCTTTTTTTATTTATATTCTTTTTAGAATATAATTTTCTTTTTAAAATTCAATTATAATACAACCTTTTTTAATTATATCCTTTTTAGATTATAATTTTCTTTTTAAAATTCACTTCTAATACAACCTTTTCTAATTATATCCTTTTTAGATTATAATTTCTTTTTTATGTGATCTATTCTTGATCGTTTAGTTTCAATCTAACAGATCATATAATTTTGGTAGTACAGCGACCAGACCAAAAATTTGGATAAGTTCCCTCTTATAAAGATATTTTTAAATTAAATTTAGTTCTAATGATGAAGAAAAAAACAAATCGATCAAATCGATGAAGAAAGGGTATTATAGTAAATTAACAAAGTGAAAATTATAAATAAATATATAAGGATATAATTTATAATCCAACGGATGACTTTTAATCCAACGGATCATATGTTTTTGGTAGTAAAGCGACGACGACCAAAAATTTGGATAAAATCTCCCTTATGCTTATTATATATAAGGTATTAATTGCCTTGTATGGAAGGAATAACAAACAAAAAAGTAAGGCAGAAGCATACATTAAAACCACCACTTATATATAGTTTACAATTTTAGTGCATTTACTATACAGTTTACAATTTTAGTGGGTAGAGATTCAAGCAGGTATAAATATCATAATTAAAAAAAAGGTTAATTATCATAATTTAAAGAAAAGGTTCAGTCTTTAGTCTTCCTTGGCAAGATGAAGAGCTTGCTTGTGATGAAAAATGGAATCTTCTAAAATAAATATTAAGATAATATTTTAAGGAGTTCCGGAAGTGATTTGAGCAAGCAATTCATCCTCCATTTTTTGAGTGCCTCTTCTCATGAAAATCATCCACTATATATGGGCATTCTAACCCCTCCTCCACTCCTTAAAATTGTAACTGCCCATTTGACATTCAATATCATTTAATACCATTAATGTATATAGATTAGTAACTTAAAAAATATTTATCAATGTCATTATGTAAACAAATGTGTAACTTATATATTTAAATATGTACTTAACCAATATTTATAACCTTCGAATACATAATCACACAATCAATGTAATATTTGTAACTACTAAATACATTGATGTATCAATTTACTTTATTTATATTATTTGACAAAATATGTTAAATACAACATCTCCCACTTTGACGTATTTGTCAAATTCATTCCAAACTCCCACTTTTCGTAGGATTTATAACTATTAAATCTATCTCAAATACGCACTCTTATTATTGGTCAAAGTGTACTTATTATTGCCACAACTTACATCCAATCAAACCATAACATCTTCCATTTGACATCTTTGTCAAATATTTCTAGTGACCATCACTTTCAATCAATCTATTTTGCCACTTTTACTTTTTCCAACACATTTAGTTAATTTCTTATTTTTTTCAATTTCAACTCCACCAAAATTAAATAAATATCCCAAAGTTGAATTCTTATTACCAATATCACCTTCAATACTTATATCGCAATAAACAATAACTCCAAACACGTCTGCTTGATTCACCAATTTGTTACACAACGTACTCTTCAAGTACATGATCATGATCCTCCTTACAGCCTCTCTCACTAGGCTCAAGCAAAATTGCTTCACAATCCATTTACAAAATTAACTAAAAATGTCAAGTCAAGTCAATCGATTACACAACATAAAATATATCGAACTTATGACTACTTGCACATAATACATTTAGTGGTTCCTTTTCTGAATTAATCATTTTTCCATTACCAATAGGGTTGGCACCGGACTGCAATTCTGCATCCTAAAATAACTAAACATTTTACTCAAATACCTTTTCTGGCTCATATTCCATATTCAAACTATTTTCCTTAAATTTGATTTCTTTGAACTTCCCAGATTTCAAAAACATTTGTATAATCTCAACGTCTTACTAAGTTCTAACTTAGTTTTGTTCTTTATCAATTTCAGCAAAACATATTATCCACTACATCGATAATATTACTAATCAATCTCCCACTTTTCAAAATACAGACATAATTGTCTACTTTCATTATCGAATTTTCATAAAACCTTTACAACTAGGCAAATATCAAAATTTATTAAACATGCCAACAACTTCATTTTTCTTTTCAAAATTCATTTACAACCAATGAATTTTCTATATTCTTGTGGATCACGCAACTCCCACTTTAATTTATTTCAATGAACTCAAATTCTTTCGATTTCATTTCGAAAATTCTAATTTTGTACTAGTTATTATGAGTATAAGAAAAATACATTTTCCTTCCCACTCTCTATTCTAAGAGCCACTATAATCTCTTGGATTATAATGTTATCTTTTTCAACAACGATTCCAAATTACCTTAATACCACGTATAACAACGGGTTCCAAACAAACGAATTATTTTAAACAAGAACACACTCTAATTCACTGGATGTATCAACTTAACCACACCTTTCTGGCATCAATTTTTAAAATACCTTTTAGAGTTCTTAACTCCTTAGTCCAACAAGATCAACAAATTCTTTTATTAAATTCTGGGCACTCATCCCAATTTTCTTATAAATTAAATAAATAATTTATTTCAAAAAAAAATTCTCTTTTCATTTCTATATTCCAAGTGTCATAAAAATATTTTTTTACAAAATATTATCTTTTAAACTGATAAATTTTCTGATTGTCTCCAAACAATCTATAACTCTTTAACAACTCCATTTAACAAAACCGATATCATATGTAAAATAATCACATTTTGTACTCCCTTTTCCGAGCATCTCAAAATTTGCAATTTTTTTCTTTCTTTCTTTCAAAATTCAAAAAACAAAATTCAAACACAACCATATCAATATCCAGGAACTAATAAAATTAGCAATGTCAACGACTTATATGAATTTTATTAACACAAAAACAATAAACATATTTAAAAACATTACAAAGTCTCCACGATCCAAGATATTCACCCTCAAACAAAGATAGAGTTAACAACGAACAATATAACAACCTTATTCTTAATATATGTGTACAGACATCTATTCTATATCTAATACTACAACTTGCCCTTCCGTGAATGATTTTATTCCAGGCCAGCTTCGTTATAACTCCGTTAAATCCATGCTAGCTGCTTCGTGTGCGTATCGTTGCAACCCTTCCCCTTTCTTGACTGTTTACGTAAACATATATCAATCGCCAATCCACGTGCTATGTGATCAAGGCTATACAAAAATACAAAATATATATACACAATGCTCTGTACCTCATTTCTGCCTTTACTGCTTTCGTCTATGCTCTTTCAACAGTTTAACGTCGGCCCCAATCAAGTCGACTACATAACAACCATTAGTGATCAGGTATTAATCTAGATGTGTTTAGATTTTGTGCCTTCTTTATCTACGTATAATTTGGTTGATTAGTTTACAGGCCCGATTCTAGAAAATATATTTAAAAATGTTATACATATTAATGGATACCATTTGGTGTTTGAATGAATGTCTGAATAGCAAAGTCTTATCAGTCAGTAATGCTACAATCCCAATTGAAGTCCAGTCATCAGTGGAGCAATTACAGTGATCACTTGGTCATCACTATTTGGTAACTTCTTCAAACTCTTGGTTTGCCCAAATGTAATCTTAATTTGTCAGTTGGCTGTTATATTCTTTTGCAGACAACAACCATCAAGCAAGACTCCACCTAAGAGGTTTTAGTTCTCAAGCATACCTTATTTTATGTATTTTAGTTATAAATATTGTTTACATTCATTAATTGTTCTTTCTGAATCCTCTTGCATAAACTTTAATTTTTTTTAAATAAAGTTTTAATAGATTTACTTTTGTTAATTAGGCGAATGGACTGGACTATGATTGTTGTTAGTTTCTGTTGGTTCAGATTTACTTTAGACTAATTATTATCTTGTCGATTTGCAGAGGCTTGATGCCCTTGACGAGGAAAACTAACGTCAAGTGTGTGATGGTAACTGTTGTCTACTTGGCTTCCATCTAAACATGTCTGTCGTAATCTATGGGACCAATTTAGTTAGCTTCATTTCTACAGGCATGGAAGGAGCTAAAATGCGTATGGTGGAATATTGATCATCCTTTACATTTATTCATATGTTTCTCTCGTCTTCGTAATCATTAAGAAAACATTTATCATTGATTGTTATTCTCAAGCCATAGTTTTTGCTATATTATCATCGTACTTTTATGACTGCACATCGCTGTTATATACAATTAATTATATATAGTTTTATGATGCTTTCTTTTGTGAAAATTAACCAAATATCCTTTTAGCTATTATTGGGGCTTCATTTTCATTTTAGCCTACTTAAATTTACTTTGTAGAATGTTGATCATTAGTATTTGTGTTTGTTGCTTTATTGAATAATTTGCTTACTGTTTGAATGTGCCCTATATTTTTTTTATGTGTGGCTCTCTGAATGAATTGTTGAGCCAAGTTAATCCATGTCAGCTCCCATGTCAAATAGCTATTGATTAGAAACTAATAATGCTACATGTATATGTTATACCCAAATCGCGGTTCTTTATATCTCTCCTACGCACTCCTCTGCACAGCTCCTCCCTACCATCGCTTAGAGCCTATATCATGTAAGAATGTGCTATTTTTTATACCTATTTGTAGCCATTTGATGTTTTTCCTTATTGGTGATATTTCTTGTCTTGATTCATAGGGTTCGATTAGCTATTGATTTCAGAGGCATACTGAATTGGTACCTACGATTAAAAAAGGTTTCATTTTGCGAATTGCACGGCTTGATTACAAAAGAAGTTCGATTTGTTGGGTTCAATCTCGACATCAAACACACCCATGTTAATAGGTTTCAGCAGATTGATGTCCAACTTGATTCTGTGCGTGGAGGTTTCAAGTTGTTTTTTTATGGTAGTTAGACTCTCTCTGTCCCCTCTCTCTATCTCTCTATCTCTGTCTCTCCTTTACACTCACAAGCACTGTGTGTAGTAGTGTATATAGTATATCTGCTTGTGTTTTCATCATGATACTTTGTGAGGTTAATACTAAAATATTATCTCTAGAACTGATTGATTTTTTGTTTCTACTATTTTTATTTCATGATTAAACACATTTTGCCTTTCTTTATTTATTATTATATTTACATGAGGCTTTATAGGGAATTAGGACTTTTTAGTGGTTTAAGAATGCATAATTCATTGTAAGAGCTCGATCAATACAATTTTTCTTAATTTCAGCGGTAACAAATTTCTAATATTAGTTTGTTATTAATGAAAAATAAATTATAACTGAATATTAATATTTATAAGTCACATCACTAATATTCGCATCTTGGCAGCTTAAGATAATTGAGAAGTGGACTATTAGTGCAAACCAGGCTTGAATTTATGTACTTTCATTGCAGCTCATGAACATTTGTAAAACCTCGTCTAGGTTCTAGAAAGAAATAAATGTCAGGTAAGTTAATTACTTCAATTATTTCACTATGTTTTCTGTTTTGAATACAACAGAAGCTTTGGTGCTTACATGAGAACCTGGTTGATATACTATTATGAACTCTAATGGAACCTCTGGAATGCAAAGATTACCAAAAAATGTAAAACATACAACAATAGTTTAGTAACTTTCTCAGCTCCACGGGTCAAGACATGGGCAATTATAGTAGACATAAATGTTTTTCTCCTAAGTAAAGAGGGACATGTAGCTTTAGATAATAGTTGCTGGCGAAGGCAATATTCTATACTTTTTTCCTTGGTGGAGAATTTCTAATTTATAAGTTAAAGTTAGAAAATGGGTAGAACATATGTAGATTTACTCTAAATAAAAACAACAATTACGAGTATAAAGTAAAGCATGTTCAGTAATTTGCTACGATACATAAGTAACCTCCACAAGCTTCACCCTACTCTAGAGGACCTTTAAATAATTATTAGATCGAGGAACTAATACATATATTATATTGATATGAAGTGAAATAAATAGAAAGATTTGTTTATGAATTAAACATACTCCCAACAACATAAATTAGTAAACAATATTATAGCTTTGGCCAAATTAGAAGTGTAAATAATGTTGTGTGTGAATCAAGTTGTACATCTAAGCAATACTTGCTCAAACAAGCACCCTAATCTATTTTCAGTAGTGCCTAATAATACCTTAATTTAGTTGGTTAGATGCAGAGGGTTAATGTTAAGTATAGAGTCTACGTTTATGTCAACTTTAGTGTTGATTATAAAGTGACAAAGAAATGTCTGGGGAAAATAAAGTCATCCAAAATTATATGGTTGGATAATGGCCCTACCAATTTTGTATTAGGTGATTTTTATTTTATATAAATCCATGTTGAGATTGGTGCGCATTCATGCATTGGCAGAGGCAGGTGACCTTTTGTTGTCTTTAAAATTTCGCATGAGATTCTTATCAGTGCGAGATATTGTAGTAGGGAATATTTCGAACATCGATGATTTAGTTCAGGTATGTCATGCTTTTCTTGCGTTATTTTGAAGGTCCATTTAAGAAATTTCCATTTAAGAAATTTGTCTTTGTGAAATTTGTTTTTGCAGATGGGACACAGGAGGTGGTAATCGGGTTGAACTGCATGCTATGCTGACAAACTAGAATAGCGGACTCTGTAACGTATGTTATCCTTATTCTACGTCATCTATTATTTCAACTAAAAAAAAAATTTAGGTCAAATTTTGATTTTCGCCCAGGATTTTCTGAGCTTATTTAAATTCTAAATATAACACGATTAACTCTTTTTTAGAATAGAGACTGTGTACCTTTTATTGGAAGGGTATAAGTTGTGCGTGATCATGTCCCCGTAGCATCCAAGGTATCTTATCTATACTTCCTGATTAGCTTTCAATCATTTACCGGCAGATTTCCCCGTCAAATCTGCATACAAAATTTTTGTTGGCTTTAGAGGAAATGTGGAGTATGAATTCTAAAATAATAGGTAAATGTTCATTGACTAAGATCTCCAGCTAAGTAACCACTCTAACGACCCTATACTAACATAATCATTTTGAGGAGTTACAGGTCCGGCTAACTGCTTTCGCTGTGTTATGAAGCATATCAGTGTGCCTCATGAATTATGTTGGCTTCCCTGTTGTAAGGGCTACTATTACAAGTCGGATCAAACCACAACAGTTTCTGATTCTAGGTGTTGGTAATATGGACTAATGTTTAAGTTATACATGATTTTAAATGTATAAATTGATAATTTAGGAATTTTAGAAAATTTCATAAAATAGAGGGCCTTACTAATTTTTTTTACCTATATCGCTAACGTGGTTAATTTTGTATTATTTTATGAATTTTTGAACCTAGATCAAATCAATTTATATATTTGTTACACATAAATTTTAATTTAACTGCTTCTTTGTCTTTATGAGAACTAAGTCTTGTTTTTGGGGGTGTTTTTTTTAAGTAAAAGATTTATATATTGATTACCTATTTATGGTGAAACATCTGTTATCCTATTATCCTTCGTTGCCTGAATTAAGAGTATGATGGCAGAGAGACACCAATTATAAGAATGAGCATCAAGGTAGGCATCAAATTTGATAGAAATTACAGGCTTAATCCAATCTACTATTAATTGGGGTGAATGCAACATAAATGAGATGATCTTGTTTCCTACATCACTTGTATAGGTTGACTTTTCCATTTTATTATGACCTGCAGATTGAAAATGAATATGTCCATGTAAACTGGATTATTGGTGTTCTCAAGAGGTTCACAAAAAGGTAAGATCATGTACCATGTGCAAATACGGCCTTTCTCAGTTTCCTTTATGAGAAACTTTCAATTTTTATTTAGAAAATATGGCTCTGCAATTTCTTAACATCTTGTGCAACACAAGAGACTCTGTGCTAATAAAAGAATTATGTGCACGGGTCGGTACTAGGTTTTTTGTTAAGGGAGTCGACCTCTGGTTTGCTGGCTAGAAAACATAGCAATTAACCAGCTGAGCTGAAGTGACGATACATGTAGAATACCTACTACTCGACTTATATCCCGATCTTGGGGGGGCATTGACCCCTCTGGACCCCCTGGATCCGCCTCTGCCTGTTACCAAACGATATTATATCAGTTCATTTGATTTTTTGGGTTATCCAGTTTGGTAATAGGTTAGAATTACTTTTGTTTCCCAACCGGCAATAGTTACCACTACGTCAAATTTGGGCTTCCGTCACTCTTTTGTACAGTAAGGGCTGTGACATTTTGGGAAAAACGAGTGACTAAAGGTCATCTTCTCAAGTTTTAGCCACACAATACTTTTTCGAGTGACCAGAAATACAAATTTTGTAAGATTCAGTCACAACTTTAAAAATGTGTGACAATTGAGAGATAAAACAGAATGTTTTTTTGTTGACTTTGACCAAATTCAGGAGTTATAGTCATACTTGAGAGATAGCAGTGTGACAAAAATTAGTGACGCTTATTTGCTGTGTCTAAATGTTTGGAAACGGTCATTGTTATGTTATGTGATGTGGCTAAATGGGAAATAACCTATGGTCACTACAGATGTATTGTGACTAAAAAGTAGAGTTTTCTGCATTTGTCTGACCTTTGTTTGCTTAAGGAACCAAAAAACTAGTGAATGTATTATTGTGTGACTAAAAGGTACTCTGTTTTCAGGAATACCTTGAAGCAGAGTACGTACTCTGTTTTCAGCAACATTTCTGTCACATTATTACATTTGTGTGTGGCTAAATATTTAACCAACTGGACATGCATGAAGTGTATAGCAGATTAGCCAACTAATGACAAACACAAACTGATATACCACAGATGACCAACACAAACTTGATATATCCAAGTTGCATACCAGATGACCTTAAAAATTCCATGCCCTTCGGCCAACATTCAAATTCACCATTACATATTAATTCTACATCAAATAAAAAACAAAGAAAATGACCAAGACAATGATAACATTATACAACTTCCCACGTATGACATCAACCTCCTTTCGAAGATCTTCAACTGTTGACATGCAGTTTTGCAGCTCAGTCTTCACATCATCAAGTTCTGTCTGGATCTTGATCTTCATGACAACTGGTTCAGGATCAATCCATTCCCAAAACGAACATTTGGGTCCAGAAGACTTGAAAAGGGAATTCAAATTAAAAGCTGTTAATTAAATTAAACAGATGAAACTGATAAACATGAGCTTACCAATGAATTTGATCTATGGCACACCCGAAATCTTCTTCCATGGTTGTCAAGTGTATTTGATGTTCTAATCCGAGCAGGAAGACCACAGTAGCAGAGATCACTTCGAGTTTGGTTTGAGCTGTAGGAATTTGAAGACGACATCATGATCAAGCCTTTTTCTTTGCACACACCTGGAGAAAAAAACAGGAATTAAAATGGAGCATAGAATTTAACCAAACAAATAGAATTTAGCATTACATAAAAAACGTGGAAACTGACAAACATAATGATAATATTTACCGGATTCAGTTACCATTACGTATAATAATACCCTTACAGTCCTGTCTAAAGTAATCATCACGAGATTCATTACCCAAGTCACGTGGATCTACAGGTGGTAATATATTATCATTGTGAGGAAGAATTACAGTACTGAAATCCTCATTGACATCATCGTACAGATCTCTATAATTCTTGGGAGGTGTCATCAGGACAATAGACATCTTTTTATCCAGCTGGTCTACTACATAAAACACCTGTCGTGCTTGTGAGGCCAATATGAACGGATCATCCTTATGGCCTAATCTGTTAAGTTCGACCAACGTGTAACCCATGCCATCTTGTTTGACACCATTTCTATTGTCAACCCAGTCGCACATGAAAAGAGGAATTTTCCTACTATGATAATCAAGTACCCATATCTCTCGTAGAACCCCATAATAAAAGTTGTTTCCATAGGTTACTACTTCTTTAGAAATGTGCATCTCAGTTGCCTCAACACAAACCCCACTGTTCTGATGAATTCTGCCATCACGGATTTTTGTACGAAATGTATAGCCATTGATGTCATATACATCGTATTTGTTCACGATTCTGCGTGCTCCATGTGAGATCCACTTCACTGTTTCTGATACACTTTCTTGGGAGATCGATAACTCGCTTTCAACCTAAATTACACAATAACAAGGATGAGATTCATCTTGCAGCAATTACAATTGAGAAAAAACTAAGATCATGCTGATTTAAATATTACCTTGTTGCGTAACCAGTGACCAAACGTTGTGCTATGCTCTTTCTCCAGCCATGCTTGTCGTTTACCAGGATGCTTGTTTTTCAAAAATGTCATGTGTTGTCTGCAAGTACAAAAATGAGTATCAAATATGATCCTACTGTTAAATAAAACAAAAAGCACAAATAAACATGTTCAGTAGGAGTCCTTACTCGATATACGGCACAACTTCAGGCGTATTTTGCAATACATAGAAATGTGCTTTCATGTAGAGATCTTGAGAAACTTCAACTGGTTTACCAGCTGACAAGGGAATTCCCTCTCCATTACCATTTTCAGATGTGTTGTGCTGGTGTTCTGGAATATCAATAGAGGTCATGCATTTTTTGTATTCGTTGAAGAACGCAATCGTTTCTTCTTCAATATGCTCCTCAGCAATGCATCCTTCTGGGTAAGCTTTGTTCCGCACATGCCCTTTAATAACTTTCATCATCCTCTCAAAGGGATACATCCACCGAAAGCATATTGGGCCACATAATTTTACCTCTCTAACAAGGTGCACAGTTAGATGAAGCATAACATCAAGAAAGGATGGGGTAAAGTATTTCTCCATCAAGCACAGTGTAACACAAAGCTCCTCATGCAATTTATCGAGTTCTTCTACATTGATTTCTTTGCTACATATTGATTTGAAAAAAAAAACAAAGTCTGATAATAGCATATCTTGTGGGTTCAGGCATGATAGACCGTATTGCAATTGGCAAGAATTGTTGCATAAGCATATGGTAATCATGTGATTTAAGTCCCATAAGCTTCCTATCCTTTTCATTGACCAAACTAGAAAAGTTGGAACAATAACCTTGCGGAGCCCTTAAGTTGTGTAATGTGGCACAGAACTTGTCGTTTCAATCGTGGAATAAGGGGGAAGTACCATAATACCTTTGTAGGAACATTTTCGTATATGACTTTAGTCTTCTCATCCACCTTCCACCGTGACATGCCACAAGTTGGACATACCACCAAGTCCTTGTACTCCTTCCTGTAAAGAATGCAGTTGTTAATGCAAGCATGTATCTTTTTCGTATCCTGAACCCATTGCTGTCATTATCTTTTTGGCCTCATATGTGTTGTTCACCATCTCGTTAGCTTCTGCAGGTAGCATCCTTTTCAACAGAAGTAGCATTTCAGTAAAGCACTTATTTTTCATTCCATGCTTACTCTTCAAGTTTAGTAGTTCTACTGTTGCAGACAACTTTGTGAAGTTAGGACAATATTTATACAAGGGCTTCTCCGCATCTGCAAGTAGTTCTTGAAACTTGTCAATGTCATCTATAAAATTGTCTTCCATAGCTTTTACCATTTCTATTGTTTCTGCAGCATCTGTGGGAAATTCTACTGCATCAAATTGGTTGGAAGTTGTTGGCTTGTCTTTCTCTCCATGTTTAATCCACCTTGTATAATTCCGATCGAATCCCTTAACGAGTAAGTGGTAATGGACCTCATCCACAGAAAGAGAGCAGTGGTTTAAACAGGTTACACATGGACATGGAATAGTTTTCGTTGACATCTTCAAATTAGAAACCGCAAAATCGATAAATGCTACAACTCCATCCATATATGGTTCACTGTTTCTATCGGTTAACATCCAAGACTTATCCATAACTACAGCTTTAATACATATAAACTAAAGCAATTACGAGCATATTACAGCATAACTACAGCAATTACGAGCATATATTAAAGCATAACATTCAGAAATTAGCATATATTTAACACATGACTTACTAGGAGAGAGGAGCAAGAGTGATTAAGAGTAGAAGGGTGTGAAGCCTAATGAACTTAGGAACGGAATTAGGGATGAAATCGTTGTGGATGAAATCGTTATGGATGAAATGAGAAGCGGCCAATTGAGTAGCAGTGGTTTGAATCCGATACTGTGGTTTCCAATTGAGAGAATGAACTTTCCATTTAGGTATTTGACCACCATTTACTCGCTCTGGACTGTACTTGTTTAAGGCCCAATTAGAATAGTGTTGGGCAATTATTAGAATAGTGTTGGCCCAAATAGAATAGTGTTGGCCCAAATAGAATTGATAATCGATCCCGAGAGTGAAAATATTTTTTTTAAATTCAATTTTTGACGATCCAACCGTACGGATGTTAACAGATACGCATTGTGATGTTGGGGAAAAATAATCGAAAAATCAGGAATTTATCTTGTATGGTGTTTTTATAACGATCTGGCCAAAGTACTACTCCGAGAAACGAGAATCGATCCCGAGAGTGGAAATAATTTTTTTAAATTCAATTTTTGACGATCCAACCGTACGGATGTTAACAGATACGCATTGTGATGCTGGGGAAAAATAATCGAAAAACCAGGAATTTATCTTGTACGGCGTTTTTACAAGGATCTGGCCAAAGTACTACTCCGAGAAACGAGAATCGATCCCGAGAGTAGAAATAATTTTTTTAAATTCAATTTTTGACGATCCAACCGTACGGATGTTAACAGATACGCATTGTGATGTTGGGGAAAAATAATCAAAAAATCATGAATTTATCTTGTACGGCGTTTTTACAAGGATCTGGCCAAAGTACTACTCCGAGAAACGAGAATCAATCCCGAGAGTGGAAATAATTTTTTTAAATTCAATTTTTGACGATCCAACCGTACGGATGTTAACAGATACGCATTGTGATGTTGGGGAAAAATAATCGAAAAATCATGAATTTATCTTGTACGGCGTTTTTACAAGGATCTAGCCAAAGTACTACTCCGAGAAACGAGAATCGATCCCGAGAGTCGAAATAATTTTTTAAATTCAATTTTTGATGATCCAACCGTACGGATTTTAACAGATACGCATTGTGATGTTGGGGAAAAATAATCGAAAAATCAGGAATTTATCTTGTACGGCGTTTTTACAAGGATCTGGCCAAAGTACTACTCCGAGAAACGAGAATCGATCCCGAGAGTGGAAATAATTTTTTTGAATTCAATTTTTGACGATCCAACCGTACGGATGTTAACAGATACGCATTGTGATGTTGGGGAAAAATAATCGAAAAATCAGGAATTTATCTTGTACGGCGTTTTTACAAGGGTCTGGCCAAAGTAATACTCCGAGAAACGAGAATCGATCCCGAGAGTGGAAATAATTTTTTTTAATTCAATTTTTGACGATCCAACCATACGGATGTTAACAGATGCGCATTGTAATGTTGGGAAAAAATAATCGAAAAATCAGGAATTTATCTTGTACGGCGTTTTTATAAGGATCTGGCCAAAGTACTACTCCGAGAAACGAGAATCGATCCCGAGAGTGGAAATAATTTTTTTAAATTCAATTTTTGACGATCCAACCGTACGGATGTTAACAGATACGCATTGTGATGTTGGGGAAAAATAATCGAAAAATCAGGAATTTATCTTGTACGACGTTTTTACAAGGATCTGGCCAAAGTACTACTCCGAGAAACGAGAATCGATCCCGAGAGTGGAAATAATTTTTTTAAATTCAATTTTTGACGATCCAACCGTACGGATGTTAACAGATACGCATTGTGATGTTGGGAAAAAATAATCGAAAAATCAGGAATTTATCTTGTACGGCGTTTTTACAAGGAATTTATCGTAATAATAATTTATCTTGTACGACGTTTCAATCGAAAAAGCGAAAAATAATTTTTAATTTTAATAATAAATTCATTCACCTTAATTAATTTTAATGAAATAAAGAATTACAAATATTAATCTCAAAAATACAATAAATATCTTGATATATAATTTTTTATATTAATGATACAACACATATACCGATATACTGATATTTATTTTGCAACTTGTCCGAAAATTGTGAAACAGTTACAGATCCGTGGCGGCTAAACTTTCACAAAAAACTCAAACTTCCCCCCACTTCACTTTCAACATCGCTTAACCCTCAATTCACTTTCAAATTCTTCCTCAATTCACTTTCAAATTCTCCCTCTCTATGCACCATAATCTCCCCACAACTTTCAATCGGTGAAATTAGGTTACACCGTCGGTGAAATATGGTGACCCAATCTGGTTTATGTTCTTGAAATTATGGTTTTTCCAAAGGCGTTTAAATCACCTTGCTTATCGCAGGTAAACCATTCTTTCCACAGACTATTTGAGTGAGTGTATGTTTGAGATAGTTTGAGAATAAGATATATGGTTGGGGAGATTGCATGTTTGAGTTGTATTTTAGATCGAGATTAAGACTATTTGACTTGAAATTATTTGACACTTCCATCCCTTTTCTATGATACACTCTGTGTGGGTATACTTATTTCAGTTACTCGAGTAATATTTGTGTTATGTGTGTTATATGAGTTACTCTGTGTGGGTACTTTTGCTTTAATGTTGATGTATTAATAGCTGACATTGTTGTGCTTTTGTCTACAGCTAATTTGAGTACCATGGGAAAGAGGTACAGGTTGGTTGTTTACTATGGGGGTGAGTTCATGACATGTGTTAAGTGGCAATACACTGGTCCTAAGTTAAAGGCGTTCGAAGGAATGGAAGTCTACAACATGACCGTTAAACAAGTTAGGGATTTGGTAGCGGATGTAGTTTCGGATGATGATAATCTTTATTTCATGAAAGATGGGGTGACCCCGGATAATGGATATGGTTTATTGCTTGGAGACAGTGACTTAAAAGAGTTGGATATTGCTTCTAACATGACTGGAGTCTGCAAGATTCATGTCTTCCATTCCTGGTCCACAGCTACTGCACCAGTTTGCGTTGAAGAAGAATACCTAGGTAGACTCATTTTTGACTTCTCATATTTATTCATGTGTATGTTTATTGAACAGATCAATCCCGTAATTGCTAAGGGTTCTTGTACTGGTTGTAGGTGTGGAAAATGAGGAACTTGAGGATCAATATTCAACGGAAGAGTGTAGCGAAGAAGAAGAAGGCACAGAAGGAGAAGACGAAGGAAAAAGCGCAGAAGAACAAGACGGAGCAGAAAAAGAATGCAAGCAGGTGCAACAAAAGAATGATGTCAAAGCTAAGAGGGGGCTAACCAGGTTGCCGAAGCTGCATACCAGGTTTACAAACTCTGGTGGAAAAAAACATGAGGTTGAATTTGACTCACTTGGTAGGTTAATGGGGGAATACAGATCAGAATTTACGAGCTTTTTGGGAGACATGGTCAGGGAGCATGTGGGCTTAAGATGGTTAACATGGAAGGAGGTGCCAAAAGAAGTGAAGGCTAAGCTGTGGGATCAAGCAACGGTAAATCAGCTACTCTAAATATATTTTACATTTTCAATATGAAACACTATTGTTCAACTTATCTGCTTGCCTTATATGTGTATTAACACCATGTATTATATATTGCAGCATTATTTTGATATAGAATTTTGTCGTCGAAAGTTTGTAATGACTCGGCTTGGTGGGCTGCTTTGCAATTTCAGAAGAAAGATGTATGCAAAATTCATACAACCTAACCTGAAAAAACCAGCAAAACTTGCAAAAGTTCCCAGGCTGTATAGTACACTAGTAGAGCAAGCTGATTGGGATAGGTTCGTAGCCCACACGCAAACGGATAAATTCAAGGTTGTAATACTTTAATATACGGATCATCGTTTGAATTAACGTATTTTTCCAATGCACTTTGCTGAAATAATTCTTTTGACTATTGGAAGGATGTCTCCAAAACTACGAAAATAGCGCGATCACGGTCCCGTTTTGATCATCACTAGGGACGAGGAGGATACCCTCGTCTCAAAGAAAAATTGGTAATTTAAATGTGTTTTTTTTGTGTTACTAGTGATTATTTTGGTTTTTCCCTGTCTGATTGTGTCATCGTTGCATTATGCAAGGTTTTAAAAAAAGAAATTGCAGTTGATGACGTCCCCACCCGTGCTTTTATGTGGAGGAAGGGGAGGGAAAACAAAGATGGAGAGTTGGTAGATCCTAAAGTGAAGAAAATGGCAGATTATTTAGTAGGTTTAAATATGAGACTTAGTAAATCCTAAAGTGAAGAACATGTACTTGTTACTAATTTTCTTCACTTTTTTCTTTACAGATGGATATTGAAGCACAGATAAAGGACGGAACAATCAAGATTGGGCCGGACGAGGATGCCCTTACAATGGTTTTTGGTAGGGAGCAGGGTTCATACTTGCGAGGTGTTGGTTGTGGAGTCACTCCCAGTACGTACTGGCATTGTCCTCGGCAAAGGACATTAGGAAAAGATAAAATCAAGATTCTGGAGCTTCAATTGGAAAATGAGAAACTGCTGCATGAGAAGAATGATGAAGAACTGAAGAACCTGTCGTTGCAGCTGGAGGCAACGAACAATAAACTGAATAAAGTCATGGCTCAATTGGATTCGCAAGGACTGCTTTCAGCAACAAAACAAGATGTAAGCACTACGTAAATTGTTGGAGTTTTTTGTGTTTGAATTTAGTTATCTTGTGTCTATATTCCAAAAAATAGTTTACAAAACTTGTGTTATCGCTTGACTTTCCCATTTGACGTTACATTCTGTAGGGAACACCGATAAGTGGGAATGGTTCGAGGGACAGCTGCATTAATGTTACCATCCCAGCATCGAAAGAGTTTTTAACACCTGTAAGTAATGGCTAATTTAATTTCTTTTTAAATTTTTCTAAGTAATTGCTGATTTTCTTGTCTAAATTTCTTAAATTGTAGGTTAAATCTGTGGAAAAGCAAGTGACTCCTACTGCCGACACATCCATAATAGCGCAAAAGGTGATCACCACCAGGAGGAAAGTTTATATATCTCCACGTACCACTAAATCACAAGAAGATCCAACAATTGTGCACCAGGTGTATATTTACAATATTTCTAAATGCACATGTATATTGAGATTAATTTCCAACTTTAATATGTTGGAAATTATGCTACTACTTTTGTAGGAAAAGGTGATTAGATCCGGAACCAGGAAGAAGATTAGTTTATCTCAGCCTAGCACTATCTCTGGTCAAATGCCATCTCAGTCAAATCAAACCTCAACTATTGTCCAATCGGTATGCATTATATTTCTAAATGCGTACCTATATTAATTCACTTTACCTTTATGATGTTAATTATGCCACTAACTTTTGTAGGCAATGAAGTGTACTCTGTATACGTTGAATTTGAACAACCTGGTTGCACATGGTACGGCTTTCCTTTCAGACCAGCAAGGACAAACCATTCATGGATTCCCCCTACAAGATGATTGCTATAGAGTTTCTGTTGATGAAGTTGTTAAGGGGGCAGCATTCTTACCGTATGAAGCCGGTGATATGCGGACAATTGAGGATGCTTTGGGTTCTTTTGTGGCTTGGCCCGAAAACCATATCAAGATAATTGATCATCAAGTACGTTTCTTACTTTGCATTCCATTTTGGTTGTGTGCATTTATTCTCCCGCTTTATAATTTTGTTTAAACTGATAGAGCTTTAATTAAATAACATTACTTGTCCAACGGTCTTAACTTTCTTATCTATAGAATTACATTACTTGTGTTAAATGGTCGTAACTTGAGTGCTGTTGAAATGATCATCGTATTTGTTTTCCTATTTTACTCTAGGTACCAATTACTCTAACTGCCAATGGGGAAGGGAAAGAACATAGCGCAACTCAAGCTAAGGAGGAACGTAGCGCAGATCAAGCTAAGAAGGGGAAGAGATGTAATACCATTACTGCTTCCCCAGTAACACGTTCAAAGGCTAAGGCGAACAAGGCAGACAAGCTGAGGAAGAAGCGGAAGCTGGCCGTGGTGTAATTGTAAACTGAATTTTACTCATGTTAATGTGGTTTTCTGGTTCTGAACTTTTCGATAAGTTGTTAATTTTCTGTACTCTGGTTATGGTATGTGGTTTTTATGGATTGTGGAGTTATACTCCATATGTGGAGTTATACTCCATATCGTTGTTATGGATCATGGATTTAGTATGGATTTTATGGATTAATATGGGCTAGTTTGTATTTTGGCATTTTTTTTACTTGTATTTTGGCATTTTAGTTGTTTGCATATATTGTGGCCTTTTTGGATTGGATTGTGGCCTTTTGGTATTGTCATTTGTATCGGCCTTTTGGTACGGCCGTGGTCATTTATATTACAAATGAAACCTGTTTGTAATGTGGTTAAGTATGTGTGGCTAGTACCACACTTCAGCCACACTACATATTATATTATATTCGGGGATAGTTACTACAATTATTAGTGACTAAAAGCAGTTGTTTAATAGTATATAAAACATAGAAACGGCCACACAAAAATTATAAAATGTGGCCATACCCAAGTTTTTTGCCACGATTTACCAATAAATAGTGCGACCAAAACTAAGCCTTTGATGATTGTTGGTATTTAGCCACCTTATTATTTCTCTTTAGCCACGACACATCCTGTGGCTGCAAGCTGGTATTTAGTCACATTTTTGAGCTTAAAATGGGGGCTGTCAGACCCAAGGGGTGGTATGCTTTAGTCACTCTGTTTTGAGTTACAGCCACACAGCTGGGGTGTGGCCGTAGGGGGGCATAAAATGACGAGACCTTAGGTCACACTTGGCTGAAAAATTAAAACGTGACGGAAAGTTCTTAGCCACACATATTTGATGTGACGGAAGCCAAAATTTTACGTAGTGTACCCATTTGTTTAAGATTACTACAAAATAATTGAGTTTTGATTTGTCAGATTTTACCAACCATATGTTCATTTTACTTTTTATGACGTTTATGCTTGATAGGCTTTAAAGGGATTGTGAGGTTGCAAGGTTGAGCAAGGGGCCTTCATGTTCAAAAACAAGCACATGATATGACTATCAGACTATGCAATGCATGCAAACACTCGTGCAAGTGTAGTTAAGAGCATCTCCGTACAGAATCCAATCAACCCATGAAATAATTTTGAGGAAACAATTAGGAAGAAAATGACACATGAAATACATCATCAAGCATATTTGATGCCACATGAATTCTTGTAGTAGATTCTTGAAACACAGTAGAAGAATAGTATGAAATTGTATCGTTGTTTAATGTCGTTCCTTTGTTCATATATGTGAACACTTGCATAATATTATCTTTGAATATTAGATATCTAGAACATGCCTGTGCCTTGCACGGGCTATAAAGCTAGTTAAACATAAATAAAGAAAAAAATATATACAAAGTATATCACCCCGTGTAACACATGTGTACCAAAAATAAATGAGACAAAAAAAAACTGTGATATCGAAATTAGTGTACGCAAGAAAATATCAAATTATATGATCCACTAATTTTTTTTTTTAAATGGCTAGACTAAGCAATATTAAAGTAAATGAAATGGAAGTCCAAAATAAATCCTTAACAAAACAGATATATATAAAATCACATTAACAAGAATATTAAATTGCAGACTCCATGAAAAATATAATCATTCTAATCTCTTTTCTTTTGATATAAATAAAGAAAAAAATATATACAAAGTATATCACCCCGTGTAACACATGTGTACCAAAAATAAATGAGACAAAAAAAAACTGTGATATCGAAATTAGTGTACGCAAGAAAATATCAAATTATATGATCCACTAATTTTTTTTTTAAATGGCTAGACTAAGCAATATTAAAGTAAATGAAATGGAAGTCCAAAATAAATCCTTAACAAAACAAATATATATAAAATCACATTAACAAGAATATTAAATTGCAGACTCCATGAAAAATATAATCATTCTAATCTCTTTTCTTTTGATATAAATGGGCCTGGACAATTAAGTACTATCAATAAACATAAAAATAATTTTATTTTTCTGCCAAGTAATCATCAATTCACCATAGGTTTTATGCACACATGACACATGAGAGACAAAAAAACATATTATAGGATTAAACATTAAACACATATGGCATATATATATACAAAAACAATAAATCAAATTTAAGCAAGAGTATCAAGATCATGAAAATTGCACATGAAATCACTAGCAAAAAAATAATAAAGACAAACAATAATCAACCAACATAAATATATGCCTAACATATATAAAATAAATACAGAAACACAAAGAGTGAGTGAATGAGCAAACCAAAAATTGAAAAACGGACTGTGAAGTTGTACACATAAGTTTGACTCATGTGATACAAACATGGACCAGAAAAATAGAATGGCGAGATGATACCAATCAAGTAGTGAACAAGAACAGGCTTCCCAGGAAACGTAACCGATTAGATGCTCTGATACCAATGATGAAAAATGGAATCTTCTAAAATAAATATTAAATAATATTTTAAGGAGTTCCGGAAGTGATTTGAGCAAGCAACTCATCCTCCATTTTTTGAGTGCCTCTTCTCATGAAAATCATCCACTATATATGGGCATTCTAACCCCTCCTCCACTCCTTAAAATTGTAACTGCCCATTTGACATTCAATATCATTTAATACCATTAATGTATATAGATTAGTAACTTAAAAAATATTTATCAATGTCATTATGTAAACAAATGTGTAACTTATATATTTAGATGTGCACTTAACCAATATTTGTAACCTTCGAATACATAATCACACAATCAATGTAATATTTGAAACTACTAAATACATTGATGTGTCAATTTACTTTATTTATATTATTTTACAAAATATGTCAAATACAACAGCTTGGACAATTGTAAATGGATTTTGAAAAAGATGAAGATTCCTTATTTGTTTGTAGTTTTAAAAAGCTTTTGTATGTAAACGTGTTATCCATATAGGATGGCCTTGCCAATTTCGGATAAACAAATATAATTTTGCTCAAGAAACTGTTAGATCCGGTGGAGTACAAATGCATATTGATTCGGGGTTTATTTACTATACTTCAAGACGATGACGGTGTGGGTGGCCTTGAGGTGATGAACAAGTCCGGTGCCTTCGTTCCCGTAGATTCTTGGTCGGGCTCACTTGTCATCAATATCGAAGATGTTGCAGCGGTGAGTCCATAATATTTATTATATTTACATAAAGTAGACTACATAGAACGAAACTTATCTAATATCCTTGTACATCAATTGGTTTGGATATCTTTGTCCCTGATTTTTTCTTTTTCAATTTATGGGTTTTATGTTGAATTTGCTGATAGAGTATATTTTTATATATATTCTAGATGATTTTATTCTCATATTTATTGTGTTTTGCATTGATTTGGATTTTTATTTAATAGATTTGATTGTTTTATTGTAGGAAATAAAGAATTCATGACTTGGAAGGATTTGGAGCAAAAAGAGCTATTTTGGAGATAAAATAGGAGAAAATTCGTATTATTGGGCTACGCGGGCTGCCTACACTGTTTGGGCCGTATCTTGAGTTCCAGAAGTCAGAATTTGACGATCTTACTGTCCACGCGAAGCTTGTGGAATTTTCTTTAATTCAGAGGTGGTCCAATAAGCAAAATCGAGCTGGAACAGCCCAGAAACAGAGGAGAAAAATAAGTTACGAATTTTACAAGAAAATCCAGCAGCTTCCAGAAATTCAATTTGAAGTGGGAAACTTGCCATCTTCTATTCCAACTCTAAGAAGGCAATTGCTTGGAGGCTAAATCAAGAGGCTATATAAACACATCTTGGGACAAATTATTGAGCATGTAAATTATTAAGGATGTAATATTAGATCAGATAATATAGTTTTAGAGTAGATTAGTATTATTATTAGTTGGAGATGTAGAGAAACACCATGACTCTTCTTTTGGGTGACAACATTGAAGTTTGAAGGTTTTGTTCTCTTAATCTTTTCTTTGTTCTTATTAGTTTAATTATGTTTTTTTTGTTTTACTAGTTGTTTTACTTGTTTAATTATTGGCGAGTAGTTATTTCTAGGGCTTAAAGGGAAGCCATGTTTGCACTAATATTGGCATGATTTTCATAGTGGTTTGATTGGTTATGGTTAATTCTGATTGATATGTTTTAATCATTAATTTGTGTAATTGGCCAATATCATGGATTAATTATATGCAAATAGGGGTATGGATCGAGAGATTTACTTACTAGAGGCACACATACGATTAGCAGAATTGAATTTGAGTGCGGAAGCATCATTGGATTTCTGAGAGCGTTAATTCTTGGAAGAGATTAACTTGACTCTAATTACCTGATTGATTGAATTACTAAAAGTGGTTAATTGTGTTGAATGTTTCGAGAGTGTTAATGCTTGAAAGAGATTAACATACTCTAGTTATAGGATCACATTGATTGCTTAAGCTTAAGAGCCAATTGGGTAAGCATGGTGGACCTGATTGCCCTAGGTTTTAAATAATTGTTTATCATCTGTTTAATTAGTGTTAATTTAGTTTAATTAGTTAATTAATAATTTCACATATTCGTATGACCCTTGAAACAATTAGCGATAACTGAAAAGGAATTAGTAGAACCTGTCTCCTTGTGGATTCGACCCGCTTGCCATTTATACTAGCAATAGACACCGTGCGCTTGCGGTTAGGTATAATTTGACACATCAAGTTTTTGGCGTCGCTGCCGGGGAGACAGCGAGTTTCTGTTGATTTTAATTTAGTTGTTTAGATTGTTTCCATTGTCTCGTTGGAACCTTTGTTCCAATTGAGGCAAATTTTACTACGTTTCTTGGCTTTGTTGAGTGTTTACAGGTTACTATGGGTGAAGTTAATACTTTAGTACTACTCTCTTCCATGTTGGAGGCACGCACTCAAGAAATTGCTTCATTCAACTATACAGAGCCCACTATGTGTCCAATGAGTATCAATGAGATGTCACAAGTGGCCCCTAAAACTTACAACTTCTGTCAAATTTGCGGTGTGCAGGGTCACTATGGTTTTGAATGCTCTTACAATGTCTATAATTCTCAGAATGCTCTGTTGGGATAAATGAATTCTTTTGAAGAAGGATATGGGTACAATCAATATTCAAACACTTTTGATCAAGAATGCGTGAATCAACCAGATTTCTACTACCAGGACAAATGAGATGTGGGATATCTTGAATAAACTGCTAAAGAGTTCTGAAGAACAAGCCGAGGCAATCAAAGAATTAGAAACTCAAAGTTTAGCGATTGAATCTCAAATTGCACAGTTGGCTAACTCTTCTACTACAGGGCAGCTCGACTATTTACCATCATCATCTATCCGATCCGAAGAGGACCTGACTGCTATCAATCTCACAAGCGATCAGGAATATGATAGTTTCTCCATGTATGTTGATGATGAGGCCATTGATAATGAGAAGGAGCATGCCACCGATGACGAGATCAATGATGTTGCTGTTACCGAGAACAATGTGACTGATGATGAGGCTACAAAGGAAAGCAATACAGAGATGGTTGTTGTTTCTCTCCCACAACCTGTGCCTCAGCTACCATGTATTGATAAATTTGCTCTCGATCTAGCCTCTACTTACAAGGTTTCTTTGCTCAAGACCACTTATTTCAAGGTTGATGTGATAACAAATATTGTCCAAGATGATATTTCTCAAATTCTGGTTGAGGATCCATACAAAGTGGCTCCTACGTTTCAAGCTCGAGAAGAGGGAGAAGATGGAAGTGTCTTATTAGCCAATGATGTGATAAGCCAAGATGTCCGAATGACTCCAATGAAAGTGAGGAGTGAAGAAAAGCCACCACCAGAACCTCCACCTTATGTCAAGGGAGTTCAATATTTTCGTGGTGTTGAATTTTATCGCTGTTTTATCACAAAGTTTTCCAAAACTGCACAAGCACTCTCTCTATTGCTTATTAATGACATATTTTATTTTACTGATGCTTGTTTGGAGACTTTCTGCAGGATAAAGACAACCACTAACACTCTTGATACTTTTTGTGGTGGCGAGTTTATGATCGAGAAAGTGGATATTACGCCTTTACCGGAGTATTTTTGAGGAGGTCAAGCTAATGACTCTAAATAAGCGCTGCTTGGGAGGCAACCCAATATTTCATTGGAGGATCGGTGCACTTCATGCTTTTGCATAGGGGAGTACTTCTTTCCTTCTCTTTCATATATAGTAGAATTGCTTAGTTATTTGTTCATTCCAAGCCTTGTTGTGTACATTATTCCTTCATCTCTTTCTTTTAAAAAAAAATTGAGTGTTGTGTTCTCTAAAAAAAAAAAAAAAAAATCGAATTTTGAGTGTGTAACGCAGGATGAGCCTGCGTTTCAGGGCAAATTGCGGCTGTATAACGCAAGTTGCCCATGCGTTACTGCCTTTATCGCAGTTTGCGCTGCAAACACGCAACTTGCGCTAGCGTGTCTGCATTGGGTTTGCGTCCCACGCGCGCAAGTTGCGCGTTGCCCAGTTGGTTTTCAGAATTTTCAGCGGTCTGTTGTGTGTTGTGCGAGTGCTCAGTGTATAAAAAAAAAAAACTTTTCCACCCCATTCTATTTATGCTCCTATTTAATCATCTCTCCACCTATTTCTTTTCCTATTTCAATTCCAAAACCTCCCATCTTTTCTTCCAAAATTCTAAACCTATTATTGTAATTATTATTATTATTATTATTATTATTATTATTATTATTATTATTATTATTATTATTATTATTATTATTATTATTATTCTTCTTCTTCTTCTTCTTAATCCCTAAATCCTATTTCTACCTTACATCAAATTTCATACCCTCTCCAAATTTTTCCTACACACTTAAATTTTTATTCATCCTATCCATCATCTTATATATACACACCCAAACATACAAATCCAATTCCTCTTCTATTTTATTTAAATCTCTAAAAAATTCAATTCTAAAGAGGAATTAATTGCAAGTTCACCTCTTTGATTCGTAGTTGGGATATCTCTTCTCTATTTTATTTTTTATTACGAATTTGTGTTCTTGTTAATTGGGTATTTTTTTGGTAGGATATTTGTTGGTGGTGAGTGGGTGGCTCCTAAGCGAATGAGGGGTGGTTTTCACACCCGACACCTTGATTCCAGGGGAGTTTTCTTTCTTTTCTTTTTAGTGTAGTTTTATTTTGTTTTTAGTTATAGTTTTGTATCTTGTTCATTAGTTCATTGGGGACAATGAACCGCTTAAGTGTGGGGATGAGTTCTCAATGTTTAAAAAAAAATCAAAAAAAAATATAAATTTAAAAATCCAAAAAATTAAAAAATTAAAAATACCAAAAATAATTCTAGCCATGCAATTTGATTAGTTGTTGTATTTTGCTTGATACACCCATGCATGCGTAGAATTCTTGTGTTCTTGACGCTTTTGTATGAGAAGTGACGTGCTTTGTTCTTGTGCACACACTTACACTAGCAAGTTGAAGCTGGTAGACTTAATTGGATGTTGTAAGTGATTAGAATGACATGAATATTTGCAAGATGACTTGGTTTACATGCTTTGAGTACAAGTAGGTGCGTTAGAGAGTCTTGTTACTTGGGATTGATTATGTTTTGTCACACCAAGTGAGTTTTGAGCCTATATGCATATCTTTTGCATGATTATTCGTTTGCTTGAGTGCCCACATGTTGTTTACATTGCTAGCACTTACTTGAGATCTTTCTTGAAATGCATGATATTACTTGATGATGAGATGATAAAGGCACTTAGGTTTGACCTCGTATTGCCCATATTTCCACACCTTTTATACATGATCAATTAGTTAACCCTTTGAGCTTAATCCTATTCTTTCGGTGACACACTACATTACTTGCCATTATCTTTTTTATTCTATTGGCCTTACCGTAAATTTGAACCTAAATTGTCAAAGGCTAGTATTGTGTTTAAGGGAGTAATAAGGTGTTCATAAAAGGGGGGGTTATTGATGATCATACTTTTGGGGAATATTGATTTTGGTTGATGCTTGTTAGTCGAAATTCATAAAAATATCTATGGATCATTGTGTTTATTCCTTAGCTCTCAAAAAAAAGAAAAAGAAAAAAAAAACTGAAAAAAATAGAAAGAAAAAAAAAAAAAAATTTGAGAGCATTCTTATGTTTGTATGATCCTTCTTCATTCGACTAGTCAAGTTATTATGAAAGAGGTATTGAAAATCTTAAGTGTGGGGAAGATGGAAAGGGAATGGAATTATTTATATTGTTAGGTACTAGCTTTTGACATTAACCTGTTTTAGCTTTACTTGACATACCTGGTCCCTAGCCCACGCTACAACCCGAATAAAAACCTTTTGATTGTCATCAGTGATGTATGTTGTGTTGAGAGTGAGATTGATTGCGAGTGTCAAGTTGTGTTTATGATTTTGTTGGAATTGAGTGATACACTTAACCTTGTTCTTGAGTGAATATTCGTTTTTGAGTGAAAGGTGAGTTATTACTTGTTTTGGCATAGGAGATCCCGGGTTTAGACTTAAAAATGTATTTCTTGTGGGCTTAGCATGATTACCAACGATTTTTACACTTGACATGAGTTTTTATGACCTTCTGCATGTTGGTTGAGTAGACTACGTGAATACTTGCATTTTCGACACCAAGACATCGTATGTTTGCTTTGATTCTTAAGTTGATGTGGCATGAGAGGACTTGTGTGTGTGGTGTTGTGTTAGCATTGATCTTTTGCATGGTTAGATGAATTTTGTGGGTATATTCACTATAAACCCTCACGAGACAACACTCGTCCTACTAGGGCTGCCTAGGGGTTTAACGGCTTGTTGCATATGCTCAATGCAATCGTGTCATCTACGAAAGTGATGTTTGTTAGGACTTAGTTTTTATTTCACTTATTTGCCCGAGGACGTGCAAATGCTTAGTATGGGGATGTTTGATAGAGTATATTTTTATATATATTCTAGATGATTTTATTCTCATATTTATTGTGTTTTGCATTGATTTGGATTTTTATTTAATAGATTTGATTGTTTTATTGTAGGAAATAAAGAATTCATGACTTGGAAGGATTTGGAGCAAAAAGAGCTATTTTGGAGATAAAATAGGAGAAAATTCGTATTATTGGGCTACACGGGCTGCCTACACTGTTTGGGCCGTATCTTGAGTTCCAGAAGTCAGAATTTGACGATCTTACTGTCCACGCGAAGCTTGTGGAATTTTCTTTAATTCAGAGGTGGTCCAATAAGCAAAATCGAGCTGGAACAGCCCAGAAACAGAGGAGAAAAATAAGTTACGAATTTTACAAGAAAATCCAGCAGCTTCCAGAAATTCAATTTGAAGTGGGAAACTTGCCATCTTCTATTCCAACTCTAAGAAGGCAATTGCTTGGAGGCTAAATCAAGAGGCTATATAAACACATCTTGGGACAAATTATTGAGCATGTAAATTATTAAGGATGTAATATTAGATCAGATAATATAGTTTTAGAGTAGATTAGTATTATTATTAGTTGGAGATGTAGAGAAACACCATGGCTCTTCTTTTGGGTGACAACATTGAAGTTTGAAGGTTTTGTTCTCTTAATCTTTTCTTTGTTCTTATTAGTTTAATTATGTTTTCTTGTTTTACTAGTTGTTTTACTTGTTTAATTATTAGCGAGTAGTTATTTCTAGGGCTTAAAGGGAAGCCATGTTTGCACTAATATTGGCATGATTTTCATAGTGGTTTGATTGGTTATGGTTAATTCTGATTGATATGTTTTAATCATTAATTTGTGTAATTGGCCAATATCATGGATTAATTATATGCAAATAGGGGTATGGATCGAGAGATTTACTTACTAGAGGCACACATACGATTAGCAGAATTGAATTTGAGTGCGGAAGCATCATTGGATTTCTGAGAGTGTTAATTCTTGGAAGAGATTAACTTGACTCTAATTACCTGATTGATTGAATTACTAAAAGTGGTTAATTATGTTGAATGTTTCGAGAGTGTTAATGCTTGAAAGAGATTAACATACTCTAGTTATAGGATCACATTGATTGCTTTAGCTTAAGAGCCAATTGTGTAAGCATGGTGGACCTGATTGCCCTAGGTTTTAAATAATTGTTTATCATCTGTTTAATTAGTGTTAATTTAGTTTAATTAGTTAATTAATAATTTCACATATTCGTATGACCCTTGAAACAATTAGCGATAACTGAAAAGGAATTAGTAGAACCTGTCTCCTTGTGGATTCGACCCGCTTGCCATTTGTACTAGCAATAGACACCGTGCGCTTGCGGTTAGGTATAATTTGACACATCATTTGCTTATCCGTGCCAACTTTTATTTGTGTTTTGTTTTTATGTTTATCATCTTTATTCATCTTTCTATTGTAAATGGCTGCATTTTGCAATTCGTGTGTTTTTGATTTTGCTCTCCTTAGTATAATATTATTATATAACTCTTTAGAGAATCTGTTCGATATCTCATTGAAAACATAGAGAAACTTTTTGAAGTATGGATGCGTGCAGCTCCAAGTTGGAAAAATTTTACGATCGGATCTAAGTGGTGGTTATGCAGCGGAACAATGGTGGCTAACAGTGCTGAGCCGGTGTACCAGATAGTGTACCAGACAGAGATCCGTAATCAGGGGCATCCAGGAAGAGTGAACGTAAGCTAGCGAAATTTGGGGAAGATAAAAAGGGGAAATAAATAGGCTAGCAATGATGGGCTAATAATCCGGGAGATAACTGACATCAGGCATGATACTATTCGTGATAAAGGAATTCAATAATATTCGAAAAATAATAAGTCAATGGCAGGAGTTAACGGGTCAGTAAATAAATGGAATTTAATTCTTGTTTTTTTGATTGAGTTTAAATTTTGATAGTAATAAGCCTTTATTGCTTGCCATGAGTAAGAATATGTTTGATTAGTCAATAAAACAATGTTAGATTAGAAAGATAATTACGGCTAATTTTATGCTTTTGATAATCAATCTTTTACTATTATTGGTGGCCATAAATGTTGGCATATTTGTACCATTTTTGGAGGCCACAATTGGTGACATATTTGTACCATTTTTGGAGGCCATACTTGGTGGCATGTTTGTGCTTTTAAGAAGCAATTTATTGTCATTTATGATGACTAATATATTTGATTTAATATATAATGACGATTTATTAGAATTTTATTTTTTGTATTAATCTTTGTATTAAAATATATATCAAATCCTATCTAATAAATATAAGCTACTTGAGGTTATTTTATTACTCATAAAATTATTATTGTTTAATTTATTTCTGTTGTCATAATTATGTTTTAATATTATTAATTTATTTTAAGGTTACAGTTTTAAATGATTAATACCTTTTGATATTTGTATTATTATTAATTTCTTATCAATTATCTAATATTTAGTTAAGTAACTAACCAAAGGGATCCCCTTTGGTTAGATAATTGTTAATTTTCTAAAATATTTATTTTTACATTTTAATTATGTGCTATTTATGGTATTTTTTCATATTAAATACTATATGAATAATATGATTACTGATATTTTTCACACTAATTTTATTGTTTTTCTTTTGATGTTTTCAGTTAAATCTCCATAAGGTATTTATGGAGTTTGAGATGGTTAGATGCAGTATACCAGGGATGAAAGGAGGATATCGGGTGTATAAGTCAAATTATTGATGGCAGTTTGTTTTGGTGACTTGCAGTTTTAATAGGAACAAAGAACTCTCAAGAAAACTCAGTTTGACTTTCAAAAAAAGTAATGGAGGAGTAAAGGTACAGAGTAAAAGTGAAGGCAAGTTTTTGGCAACAGAGAAGGCAAGTCTTTGATAATAATTTATGACAATGGGGACTCACAAAAGCAACAAGAAGTTCTAGTTATTTAGTAGCCACTTTGTATAACGATGTATTCTTGTTTTTGAGGGCAATCTTTTTCCCCTTGAGTTTTTTTCCCATAGGGTTTTGCTCTTGTGGGATTTTAACGAGGCCCTTCTTTGTGGGGCTCTTCCTTTCTAACTTGAAGGTGTTACTGTCTAAACGTCCAGGGGCAACATTCGTGCCCTTCGGTTAGAAGATGAACTTTCTTGATCGAAAGAAACTCCTTATTAGGATATTGTATTCCCATACAATTCATTTATGAAATATATTTCATTCCTGACAAAAAAAAAAAAAAAGGTTATATTTGTCATTTAAAAATGTAAAGTAGTGAAACTAACTATGGTTAATTTAAAATTGTAAAGAATTTTGAAAATGGAGCATACAGTAGAAATTCGATAAATGAATACAAAATAAACGAATAATCTCATCAAATGAATAATTTTTTCTTGTCCCGACATAATATAAATAATGTATTTTTTACCTCAATAAATGGATAATCTCGATTAATGAATAAAATTTTCCGGTACCGAGCGTATTCATTTATCGAGATTTAATTGTATTTATAAATAAAACTATAAATGGGATATATTTATAAATTATTTTTTAAAAAATGATTTATTAATAAAAAAACCCAAGTTAATTTAGCACAATTTATTACTCTAACAGTGTCTTAATTATTGTTTAAAACACTAGAAATCTTTAGACATTCCTTATTTTTGAGAAATCTCTAGTCATTTTTTTTTTTTTTTTGATAAATGAGTTAATTCAGTAGTAAAAAACCATACGACATCTCAAACAAAACACATAAACAACACTGATTAATTCATTCTTCTTGCACGTGATCCTTAATTCCATTTTTATGGATTAAAAATTCAATTTACTCCTTTTCCGCACTTCTATTTCTTCTCTTAGATTTAACTTTACTAATATAATAATAACAAAAAATGGTATAATAATATTTGTTAAAGTTGTTATACAAATAAAAATTTTATATTACTATGAATCTTTATTTTATTATATTTTTAAAGAACATACTAAAGAACTATTATACTTGCTCAAAATGAAGATAGGAGGACTCGGATGACCACTCGAGCTTAGACACCCCTCCTAAATTGAAATTTATTACAATTTTACATGTTATAAATGGTTAATAACTTATTCTTGAAATTTAGTATTCATATTTAGATTTAAATAAATTTTTAACTTAAATTTGACACATGAATTATTTGGTTTTCAGATTTTGTATTTATATTAGATTAAAATTCGTGTAATGCATGGATTTTTTTATTATTGCATTACTTTTTTTATTTAAATTGATAATTTTAATATATGAATTTTGTAGGATTAAAATTTTAAATGATATAATTTGTTAATAATTATATACATGTTGCTCGTGATATTTTTAGAAAACGAGAAATTTTAGTTTGAAAATATAGAAAAGATAATACGTTTTAGCTGAAAGAGGTAATCTATTAGTTATTATAATATTACTATTTTATTTAAATAAAACTACCCGCGATAATATTGAAAAAGAATGGATATTAGTAATTGAGTAGTTATAAGTATTTATAATATTATTTTATTTTATTAAATAGAATTCCTCGTATTTTTTAGAAAAAGGCAAATTTTAGTCAGATAAAATCAAAAGATAATTAATGTGTTTTGCTTGAAAAACGAAGGGTGAGTTTCCTCAATACCCACTTTTTAATATTTCATAACCAAAATGCCCAGATCCGAGGAGTAACGCCATAAATACCCACCACATACGCCACTAGCATGGGCGTATGTGGTGATACGCCTTTCTCACAAGCGTATCAGGCACGGACGCCACTGGTATAAACGTATCTGGCACGACATACGCTCATGGGACAGGCGTATCCCATGATACGCATTTGCCATAGACATATCATACGTTATCATCGTCTTCCCCGAAGTCGCGATCTGCAATCGATTCAGGCTTGTTTTTTGGTCAATCTCTGTTCGTCCACATCCCGACATTTCCCACCACCTAACATATACCGTTGGAACCGCAATTCGATGCTCTACAAGACCATACCAGTTTCATAATCTTTCTATTGCTGGATTTGAAACGCCCAAAATGGCGATTTCGTCGACGTTGAACTTTCCGACGACCTCATACACGCCCCTACGGGGCCGGAGGAGATAAACGGAGAATGGGAGGAGTAAGGACATGAGCGCTTATGGTCAGTTGGTGTTCATGTGGAGGGTGGACGAGCCTTGTATCGACGAGACAACCGAAATCAAGCAAGTCGCTGGCGACTTGAGCTCTCCACACGACCTGAGATTTGGCAGGTTTCTGGCAGCTACAGTGGTTTGGGATGCGCTGGAGCCCGGGGCTCTGACCGCGTGCCTATTGAAGAATGAGTCGGCGACTCATAGGCAGTGGCTTGGTTAAGGGAAACTACCGAATCCGTAGCGAAAGCGAGTCTTCATAGGGCAATTGTCGTCGTTCCCAAGGGCGTATCCCGTGGGTAATCTGGGCAGTGTTTTAAAATGTGGGTATTTTGGTAAGTGGGTACCCAAAAACTGGTTATTTAGGGAATTCTTTCTGGGTGAAGGACAAAAATACCCACTTTTTATTATCCAGAACCCAAAATACCCACACGCGTGGAGGGGTGCCCAAAATACCCATCTGTCATGCCCCAGCGCAAGGAGTATCGTGTGTCACGCCTAAGCCTGAAACGTAAGTCCACATGATACGCATATGGTGGTAGCGCATCCTAACAAGACGCTCATGGCACAAACGTTTCATCACCAAAAATGCAACAAGCATAGGCATAACACACGATACGCCGCTGATGAGGGCGTATCCTCACAAATCAAAAAAAAAGCAGCGTCTCTCTCTCCCTCATGCGATTCCAAGCGATTGTCGAAGTAACTCCGGCCAAGCTCCATTCATCGATCTCCTTGATTTTCCCATCATCTCATATATAGCCTTGGAATCGACTCTCGATCCTCTACAAGCCTATACTAAATTTATACAATTTCATATGCCGAATTTTGAATGCCTAATTTGAACCCTAATTCGCGGTTTTCCGGCGAGAGCTCGCAACTTCTCCGATTGGTGGTTTATACGCCCCTGCGGGGCCAGAGAGAGATAGAGATGGGCAGAGACGGGGAGAGAGATGAGACGGGAGAGATGGGGCTGTGGCGGTGGTAGAGAGAAGTGCGAGAGAGATCGCCGGCGACGCGAGATAGGTGAGCAGCGAGAACACAGATGACGATGAACAGTAACACGGATGTGCCTTCCCAAACGGCACATCCCGTGGACATTTCGATCGGTGTTTTCGCATCTTGGTATTTTGAGCAGTGGGTAAGAAAAAATGTTTATTTTAGGCATTCTTTCAAAAAGGAAACTATTTAGTTATTTAAATATATAGGATCAGGTTTAAATTAGAACTTTACATTATAGATTGTGTAATCAACGATTGAGATCTATATGTTCTGTTGTAGTATACGATATCTTAATTTTACTGCAACACGCATATATAATTATTGAGTATGTTGTACTTATGCATTACACAATTTTTTTTAAATACCTAATTTTTTAAAAAAATAAATTATTTTTCATGTAACTTAACTTTTAATTCATCATTATAATACGTTTTGAAAAATAACTATGACAAAAAAATAATTGACAATAATTAAAATACTATAAAAAAATATAACATTCTAAAGCATAATATTTTAAGTAGTTCTAACTTCTAAGGTTCTAATAATAGATTGGTTGTACGTGGAGCTTGGACCACAAAAATATAAAAGGAAACATATTCTACTTAAAAAGAAAATTGATTAGTTAGATATATATCAAAATAAATAAAATAAATAAAAAATAATTAAAGATAAAAAAAGTAATTGATAATAATTAAAATACTATAAAAATGTTTAACATCCTGAAGCATAATATATTAAGTAGTTGTAACTTGTAAGGTTCCAATAATAGACGAGTTGTATATGGAACTTGGCCCATAAAAATATGAAAAGTAATATGTTTTACTAAAAAGAATATTGATCCTAGAGAGAAAATTACCAAAATACTCATATTTGAGTATGTCTGGTCCAAAATACTGACCCAACACATTAAATTGTGTACTGTGATATGAGGGGTAATACGGTACTTCGTCTTCCGTGTTATGCATGATACGGAAGACCGTGTTCCGTGTTAGGTGGATGCGCAGCACTAACACGGAAGACCATGTTACGTATCATGCTAATACGGAGGACGGTGTTCCGTATCATGCATAACACGAAAGACCGTGTTCCGTATCATGTTAATACGGAGGTCGAAACTCCATATCCCGTCGGTATTTCAGACCATTTTTTTTAGAATCAGTATTTGTTGGACCATTGACTATTTTTGAATAAAAATTTAGTGCATTTTATTTTTTGGTTTTGTAACTCCTATACTAATGATTTTGTAACTCCTATTTTAATGAATAATATTGATAAATTCATTATTGTGGTGGAGGTTACAAAAATTGATTAGTTTTGTAAGTTACATATTTTTCACTTGTATATAAGAAGTCCTTGGGCATATGTTTTAGGTACACAAAAAAGATACAAACTCTCTTGGTTTTTCTTGCATTCTTCTTAGAGCTCTAGGATCAATTTTCTCTGAGATAGTAGCGGTGTTTGTTCGGTTCGTAGAAGGCGGATCTTTAAGTGCTTGAGATCACCTTTGTTCGTTGTATCCTGGGAGACGGAAGCCAACACACCTTCAAGCACCACACGGAAGGGGCTTATCTGTTTTAAGGATAGCGTGGTTTTCACGTGCCTCGAACATATTTTCGGTAATTTTGTTCTTGTAATCTTGATTTCAGGTACATTCTTGAACTATATCTCCTACAAGCTTAAAACAGATAATCATTATTCTTATGAATTAGTTTAATCGATAAACTAATTTGTTTGAATAATTTCATGGGAGTATTGGTTAATTGTTGTATATATTTTGGGTATCTAGTATCTTAGTTCTCAATTAGCATGACTTCTGTAAATTTGTTTGTTTGGCCATTTTTTTTCTCCTGGATGTGATAGACAGATAGTGATTATACACGTATGGTCATTTTGCAATTTTTTTTTTTTTTGCCATGCTAGCTAGTTTGTAACTGGTTGTGCATAGTTGCTTAGGCAATAATTTTGTCTCTTTATGTTCCATTATTGGTTGTGACCTATAACATGTAGGAGTCATATAAAAAAAAAAGGAAAAAAAGAGGTAACTTTGTTTAACAGATTTTAAATATTGGTATTAATCCATTGCATGTTGTTTTAATTGTGTTTAGTCTCTATATCACTATGTGGTATTTGCATCCTTTTGATTTAGGAGATTAAGATTAAACAATATTCATACCGACATGAGAATTAGATTTAACTATATGTTTCATGGCTATAGTTTTTTTTAGTATGGCTATAGTTCTCTTGTTGCTAGAGTTCTATGTCACCAGGTCAAGGTTTTTTTGTGGGGTTGTTTTCAACTAGTGGCCAACCTAGACCATTCTATATTGTTACTTATGAGGCTTTATGTTTTCTTTTGTAACGCTTTTCATTAAATTGTATAATTTATTATATGATTGATCATTTTTAATGCCATGTGAGTTATATGGTTTGATTTTAGTTTGCCTCTCCTAATTGTGCTGGCAGCCAATTGGATCTGAGTAATGTCACGGTTTTGAATGTACAAATGTATGTATGCTTCTGAGTTATAAATTTGGTAAAAGTAGATGCAAAGATAAGTCTGTTATTATGTTCCGTTATCTTGCTTCTAATATTTGTAATCTACAACTTGATTTAGTTCGATATTGGGGTTACTTGGTGCATGATACTGAACCGACTCTTTTAAAATGTATTTTGCGGTCCATTAATGGGGTTCAACATCTTGTTTTGTTGACCATAATTTGTTGCTTCTTTTATTTTTGTTTTAAAAAAAAAAAACAAACAAACAAACAAACGCATGTCATATTGTCATGTCATAATTGCATGATTGTAATTATAGGAGCTATTAAATGTGATTTGATTCACTTATATGAATTTATGTGTCTTTTTTTTTATGGACTTGCAACATATATGAATGAATATGTTGGTTAATATTATTTTTTTCCCTCTTGGTCCTCTCTGGTGGTGTTAAGATTTTAATATGCTAATTGGGTTGTCTGAATGCATGCAATTCTTGTCTAATTTGACATGAATTCTTATAATTTTCAAGCCACTGGTAAAATAATATTGATATGACTTGAGTGAAGTCATTTGCATGTCTCTGGTCTTATTTTGGAAGTCTTAAATATGACCGAATTGGTTTGTACACTTATGCATTAATTTGCTACCTTATTTGAGTGATATTATGATCGTCAACGTGCTAGAAAATTTCATGGCTTCGATCCATATGCTTAAAAAGATTTTTATTAAAATTTTATTATTTAAATTATCGTGACGTTTGTGAAAATTAAGTAATAATTTTTAATTGCAAAAATTATTAGCTTAATTATATTTTGCGACGATAGATCAATCTTGGGTGAATGATTCGGAACGTTAAAAACCTAACGAATTTTGTACCTATAGAGTACGGGTTGTGGGTCGGCATGAGATTTATATTTTTTCGACTGGATTCGTACCTCCTGGAAAAAAAAATATTATATCTCATGTTGGTGTCGGTAGTGACACACGAGCCTATTATGGTGATCCATGTGATACCTAATACGGCATTGTAGTCAGCTCTATATGCTGAAATTTGGAGAAATTCATAATGCTGTTAACCCTTACGCATCAGTTGATCAAGGATCACTGAATGTGGGTTTATTGGAAGGTTATGTTCTTCCTCGGGTCTCTTCTGGTTGTACCAGTGATGAGCCAGAAAATTAGATTCTCTTGTGAACCAAATTGAAATTTGAGAGAAATTCAATAGTTGAATTTTTTAGTGACAAGAACAGGAAAGTTCTTTGAACGTGATATTAAAACCTGAGAGGTTTTAATGAACGACTTGAAACCTTCTCTACTGAGAGGTGGTAGTAAGTTGTGTGATTACTTTATAGTAATACATTGTACTCGTTACAGAGTAAGAATGAAGTTGAATGGAGATTTTGCTCTATAACCTTGAGGTTGAAAACCAACTTAATACAAAAAATTAAGATGGTAAAGAATGACTTTGGTGGTGAATACACTGAGTGATGTGGCCACTGTACCTTACTCGCATTAGATAGATGGAGTAGCTACAGTCTTAAGTTACGCTCTAACTGAAGATGCATAATGATTGTGATAGGCTCGGTCTGTCACCGAATCTGAGGATATTAGTTATATAGAGGCTAATCAATCCTTAAATAAGATACCATGAAAGGAAATAATAAAAATTTCCTATTAATTCTGGAATGTATTTTGACATTCTTATAAATATTAAAATGCGGGGGTATCTTGAAGCGAAAAAAATAAAATTTTCTGAGAATTCTGGAATGTAGAGAAACATTCTTCGATATATTTAAAATGTGGGGGTATCTTGAAGATGTCTTGATACGTATACCTATAAAGATTAAAGGGGATCCAAAATCAATTGAGATATTTTGGATGGATATATAGACAACAATGGAGTCTAACGATATCCTGTAGTCTGCAATGAATCTAATTTGTGAGATTCATTATAATGTAATTACGGAATCTGGGAATGCTTCTTTCATGAGCTAGTAGTTCCTTGTAAATCTGTAATTAAAATTTATCCGAATAAATATATGAGTTATTGGATGAAATGAGGTTAAACCTAGAAAGAGCAAAATTCTCTTTTAGGTAGAACCCAAAGTTTGGGAGAAGCTATGAAAATTCTCTGATGATCCAACAAGAAAAAGGATGTTACGAAATAGAGAGATGATTCTTTGTGACAGAAACGTGTTTAATAACAATTGAATCTTCTTACGAGATAGATGTCATTGGGACCCAAACGAATCATTTCTAATTCGAAAGAATATATGGGTCAAAGAAAAGTAAAAGGTCAAACTTATAATTAGAGATTATAGTCAAAAGTAAAGACTTAACGTACTTTATGATTATTCTTGAGTTACAAAAGCATGGTTCATCAAGATGTTACTTAAATTATCGACATTGCGAAATTTGAAGTACATCAATGAACATTGAGACAGTCTTTCTAAATGAAGAATTGAAGGAAATCTACGTGAGATAACCTTAGGGTTTCTTTGCTAAGGCAAATGTAGAAAGACTGCGATTTGGTGATTATGTTGAGTGAAACAACATAAACACGAAAAATGGCATATGAAATCCTGATATTGTAGTGAAATGCAATGGCTTCATAATAAATAATAATTGCCATTTTGAGGACGCTCAAATTTGGTAGTTAGGTGCATGAGTATTGTCAGTTTAGGGACGCTTAAACTTGATAATAAGATAATTTGACGTTATTACTTTTTGGGACGCTAAAAATTGGTAATGTCAATAACGAATTGAAGCCTTGGTTGATGGTTGGTAAAGTGATTACCATAATGTGACATATGCCGAAGTGAAGATACACAAGTGTAGTGAAAGTGTTTGTAATGGAATGTCGAAACATCTTTGTCGTCGACACAATTCCGTTAGACAACTACTCTCAACTGAAGTTATCACTATTGATCATATTAGGTCAAAAGATAACACTGCGGATCCGCTAACCAAAGGGTTAACAAGAGAGTTAGTTGAGAAATCATCGAAAGGAATGGGACTAAAGCCCATAATAAAAGTCGATACAAAGGAAACCCAACCTTGTTGACTGGAGATCCCAAGATCTTGGTTCAATGGGACAACCTAACTGTAAAGACTTAGTGAGATCACTGTGGGGGTTTTACTCCCGAGTCCATTCCTATGATGAAAAACAGTGATAAAATTTGGATAAGGCTAAGCAATGCTTTTAATGATCCTTATGTGTCGATATGTCGAACAAATAATACGTTTGTATTGTTTCAAGAGATCACCTATGTGAGTGAAGTGGGGTCGCTTCAAGAAGGAATTGTGGGGCCAATTCTGGGAAAAACTCACAGAACCAGGCTAAAGCTCAGGACCAAAATGGGCTTAACAGTGAGAACTGAACAAATATAGGGAAAGATGCCAGTGGAGGATGTATCATCATTTCACAAAAAAGAATGGCAGTTCAAGGTCAACGCGACTACTGAAATTCTAGAAATGTAAATATGTTCTTACAAGGGAAGGTTCAAGGGTGTACGCCTACCTATCCTATGCTGGTTTCTACCATGCGCTCTATCTCCGTGTCAAAGAGTCGTTTTGAAATGTCAATTTTTATTCATGTGGGGGATTGTTGGACCATTGACTATTTTTGAATAAAAATTTAGTGCATTTTATTTTTTGGTTTTGTAACTCCTATACTAATGATTTTGTAAGTCCTATTTTAATGAATAATATTGATAAATTCATTATTGTGGTGGAGGTTACAAAAATTGATTAGTTTTGTAAGTTACATATTTTTCACTTGTATATAAGGAGTCCTTGGGCATATGTTTTAGGTACACAAAAAAGATACAAACTCTCTTGGTTTTTCTTGCATTCTTCTTAGAGCTCTAGGATCAATTTTCTCTGAGATAGTAGCGGTGTTTGTTCGGTTCGTAGAAGGCGGATCTTTAAGTGCTTGAGATCACCTTTGTTCGTTGTATCCTGGGAGACGGAAGCCAACACATCTTCAAGCACCACACGGAAGGGGCTTATCTGTTTTAAGGATAGCGTGGTTTTCACGTGCCTCGAACATATTTTCGGTAATTTTGTTCTTGTAATCTTGATTTCAGGTACATTCTTGAACTATATCTCCTACAGTATTTTGGGCCTTTAGATCCCAAAAATGATTATTTTGGGCCATCACCCTTAGTTAGATATATATTAAAATAAAAGAAATTAAATAAAGAATAACTAAGTAAGATAGATAAATAGATTTAGATGTCCATTCATCATTCTTAATTATAAAAAAGTTGATTCCTAACTTTAATTATGATTAATTCTATTTATAATATTTAGGGGGCGTTTATAATTTACAAAGGAAAAAGGAAAATAATTGAATTCTGTTTTTGTTGATATTTATTTTATAAAAATTTTCACTCCTTTTGAGTTTTGATCCCTTTTAAATTTGAAATAATCCAATATCCTTCAATTCTCCTCCCGGCCTTTAATTCCCATCCCGTACGTACTACTAGGTATTTGTCTTCCCTTTCCTAATTTTTTTCGTTTTCAATTAGAATTTAAATTTTAAATCATTAAATAGTAAATAACATATAAATTATTTTTAATAATAATTTTATTTTAATTTTTAATATTTATAAATTAAAAATAAATTTTCAGATATTTTTTCATTTCGTTTCTATATCAAAATCAAACAGATAAACTAATTCAAGATCATTTCTTTTGTTTTTTTTTTCTTTCTAAATTTCATTCCATTTTTTGTGCACAAATCAAATGCCGCCTTAATTAGACTAATCTCATTCAACATTAATGAATAAAATGTTTACTGGTGAAATCGAACATGCTGATGTTTTTTATTCGATCGACATCAATTGTGTTACATTACTGGTGGAAACATAAAAGCATTTTTTTAAAATACTTTTATTTATAAAAAAATTGTGAAAATATATTTAATAGAAATCTTTTTATTAAAAACTGTACTATATATTGTGGATCGAGTAAAATTTATAAGAGCAAGTCCAATAATCCCTTATATCACCTCCTAACTCAAATTATAAGGGATAGGATCTAAAATAGTGCTCCAATAGACTCTTAACTTTTCCTTAAAAAGTTAAGAGCATCATGTCATCCCTTATCTTTAAGGGCTCCCTTATTTCACTTTTATCAATAAAATAATATTTTATCCTCTTTCCAATTATTTCCCTCTTTTTTTGTTCTTCCTTCCTTTCTTTTATTTATTATTTAATAATTATAACGATCAAAATTATATCTTATAATATCCTAAATCACTAAGAGCCTAATATTTTATAATATTTATAAGGAAAACATAAGGAGGCTATTGGATTTGCTCTAAGAAACACATACTTCCAAAGATTTTTAAATACCTAATTAGTACTAGGGATTATCTGTGTTAGAGAAGCAAATTCTCCTGGTTACGCTTTGCAACAGGCACAATACAAAAAACATGAATGAACAAAAAGAAAACAAAGTTCAAAGTAATTAGAACCAGAACTGTATATAAGGAATTTGGGAAGAGCTTACACTATATTCTAATAATTTGTTGGATTTGCTACTGCTTACAAAAGAACAATGAGCTAAACAGAAGAAACTAGATACTAGCAGCTAAACTTTATCTCTGCCTTGCTATCTACCAGTCAAGCATTACTTTTTTCCTTCCAACTATCTAACCAAAAACTATGATTACAATTAGGGCACTGCATTCCCGGTGAGGAGGTACAAATCTAGATAGCTAAAATATGGGGATGAATATACACATAGTACTGGTAAGACATAGAGAAATTTATCGTTGCCCGTTGCCATAAATAAAAGTATGTGAAACCTTACTCCTTTAAAAACTGGAAAGCTTCTTTTTCTAGTAGTTCTGGAGGAGGTTTCACGGTATTAATATTCTTCACCTTCATCTCATCACTGAGTTCATCAATCGATACAGGAATGCTGGATTCATAACACACGTTAGTGAAAAGAAGATAGTTTTTGAAAAATTAGATATAGTTCTTTTTTACATTATTATTACCTAGAAAGATCATCCAACAAATAGGAGTTAAGATTAGTGGTATCAGTTTCCTCCGAGTCCTTCGTTGTCATCACTTCTTTCATATTAGCAAGAACCTGTACAAAACAGTGGATCACACAACTAAAACTCTAATTTACAAAAAATGTGCATATGCAAGTCCAAAAGCATATATATCTTATTTTAACTTACTTCCGGGGAGACACATGCAGTAGCATCTTCATTATCGCTGTAGATAAATGTACATATTCTATGTAGTTGTTGAACACTCAAAGCCTGGAAGCAGAAGCATCGGTAAGGAAGAGAGATAATATGATATACATGCAGGCTTTGACATGTACAGATTAGGAAGTTTATTAGCCATGTTTCCCTCTACTTTCAGTGAGCTATATCTACATGCAGATGATCATTTCAGGCCCGACCATTTCCAACGAGAAGCATAGTAATGGGAATAATAACAACACACACACACAGAGAGAGAGAGAGAGAGAGAGAGAGAGAGAGAGAGAGAGAGAGAGTTACAGGGCATAATTTATTTGTCAGTTCGTCATAAGTGATCTTAGATTTCTCCTGTATAGCCTGCACGGAAAATTGGATGAATGGAGGTGCTCAAGTAGGCTGATACAGAACCAACTACGTACTCTCAATAATTTATATGGACATAAAACTTTATAAACTAATAAGTCTAATAAGACCAAATGCAGGAATATTAAAAGGTTTAGAAACCATATTAGTAAGCCAAAGTGAAATTGTGCCTGCAATTATTTAGCAAAAATCAGTAGTGCCTGCAAACTGTTAAATTTTGACATTTGTATTTTAATAGAGCTATCTTCTTTGCATTCTTTGCTACTGAGAATAGCTTAAAAATCCTGAAGGTCTCTCATTATAGGTCCACTGATAATCAAAAACTTGATTATGCAATTTAAATTACAACAAAAATTCAAATATCAAAGACCACTTGATTTATGACAAAATATATTCATACCCCTCATGATGTTTATAACCCTCAACCTTGAGAATCGTCCTTAAATACTGCCTCAAAAACAGCATCATGAAGATTATCCATGTCACTTATTCAACTTCTAAATTCACACAAGCACATTGAGCCACTATGTTGAGCAAAATCCTACAGTACACGGAGTTGGATGGAAGTGTCCAACATAGATAGGAGTCCAACTGTCCAAGTATTAAACTTGGCAATATTTTAACCACTTTTTCATAATTTGGCCAAAAAGTAAATGCCATGCGTCCATACTCATGTCCTAGTGTCTGACATAAATACTCAAGATGAAAATAAGAGTTGGGATAATATTGGCAAGATGAAATTAGCTAGAGTTGGGATAATATAGGCAATATGAAATAAGAGTTGGTATAATATAGGCAAGATCTAAGGTCATAAGCTCATTTACTAGGAAATATAGTTCAATTTAACAGAAATATCTACTCTCAAAGCGACAAATGCGTACCAAAAATTCAACGGCCTGCCTTGAGTGCTTTAGTTCATCCAGTGACGAGCCTGCATACTGTTCAAGAATGATAAATTGAATTTGTTATCATCTGGAGACTAGGAAGAAAGAAAAATGAATTGAGGAATTATCTATCAAAATTAGTACCGCTTCTGTTGCCTGGCCACACCAAATCTCCAGTTCAGCTAAACCAGCTGTCACCAATTCCCCATTGCTGAATGTGCAGCTCTTTTCATCGACAAGAAGACTGGAATGCATACAATTAAACAGAAATCATTAGAAAGAATCGCTACTTGAATAGTGGTTATGAAGAAATACATAATAGCTGGGAACATCGACTAACTACCTATTAAAAAGCTGTACATTTATATGAGTAAACGTCTGAGTGCACATTTTCTGTACAAGAACCGGATGCACCTGGAAAAAGAAGAAAATTTGAGCAGGTTAAACATGTAAATTTTCAAGTAAAACATTTTCCACAACTGCATAGGCCATAGCACAGATTTACTTACACAATATTCCTTCATTGTACTGAGAAAACTGTTTAAGCAGTCAACTATCCTATTCCAGGGACTAGGCTGTGTATCTGATTGCGTGTTTGGTGCCTGAATGGTAAAGTTATAAAATTTACAAGTTACACTACAGGGAAGAATATATAGCTGAATGAAATAAGACAACATGCCTTCGGCCATATTTATCAAAATCATTAATGTAGTCCCACAAATGTTGTTACATAGGTGGGTGGCACTCGATGTACAAATCTGTAACTAGGAATTTTAATTGCTGACCAAGAGATTAATTTAGGAAAAAGAAGGAAGCTGCAAGGAATAAGTGAGAAGGCCCATGCAATACTTCATCCTCAAGACTGCTCTTATCATGGAAAATGTCATTATTTGTCAAGGAAAATGTCATTCTTTTATAATTTCCAATAATATTTACTAATCTGCTAAATATTTAGTTTAATGTCACCTCACATTTTTCCATTTTGATGCAGAATTGGAAGAGAAGCATCCTGGAGTAGATATGTTCTGAGACTTACCCGTGATTTTTGATAATAATGGCAACAAACAGAATAAATTTTGAGGTAAAAAGTGCAGAATCAGTGTATGCTTTGTAATCTGTTCTTCGTATTAAATAACTATCTCAATCTGTGTTTAATACAAGAGAATTATTTCGTTGTCTTGAATACAAGCTGTACCTGAATACAAGAAGCAAGAGGCGACGCCAATTCCTTCTTTAAATTGTCCCGAACTATTCCATATATCTTTTCAACATAAGCTGTCAGTTGCTGCTTGAAAAGCAAAGCTGGATACTTGGCGTCAATCTGTGGCATTACCTCTAAGTTTGCAGAAGAAGATCGAAAAGTCTGAAATATTGTTTTGTTTTAAAAGTGAACACATATTTGGGCATTATGCTTACATATTACAGTACCAGGCAACTGGATGGATACTTCAATAATAATATATACATAGAATTTGAAATAGATATAAGAGACTTTGGTCTGAAGCAGTATAAAAAATTATAAAGCTACCTAAGGAGAATCTCATACCTGTGTCATCCTACCGAAGAAACTTGTAGGTTGGGGAGGTTTTGATGACTTTAAGCACCGTTGAATTAAAATCAATAACGTAGACGTGTTAGAAAGCCAATAAACCATATGGTCATTGTCAGCCTCATTCTGGGGAGACAAAAATTATACCAACGTTCAGGTGTGATGATATAAATACTTAGGACTTGAATTTGACAATAAAAAATGATAGTAAAGATGCACAAATGCATGTGTGTGAGGAGTAAGCATATAATTTTAATACAATATAATTATAAGTTTTTCTTAGCATATACTGTATGGGTCAGGCAGGCCCCATCCGGAATTTTTCGGGGCCCTAGGCAAAATAATAATTTGGGACCCCTTTAAAAAAAGTTCTCTTGCCATAATTAAGAGCATGGTTGTAATTTGAACCAAGCTTTTTTCATGATTCGAGCCCGGCTTGTTTAATTTCATGAGCTGAGCCGGCTCGTTTAGCTAAACGAGCCTATTTAAACCAGTGGGGATGAACTAGTTCGTGTAAAATTATACTTAAACGAGCTCAATCTTGTGTCCAAAATCGGCTCATTAAATTTCATTAGCGGAGCCAAACCGGCTCATTTAGCTAAATGAGCTCGGACTTGTGTTCGAACTCGGCTCATTAAAAAGCTCGAGCCTAGAAATATTTTTTTGAAAAATATTTAAAAAATTAACGAATTTATTGACGGGTGGAGAGAATTTTGAGAATTAAAAAAAGTTTAGATATTGGGGAGAGAAATCAGAGAAAATGAAGAATTTAAATTTGATACAAGGGGTAAAGAGTGTGTCATTGTTGGAGTGAAAAAATTTCTTCTCGTTTTTACATTTTTATTGTATCAATTTTATTTTTTTTCAGTACTATCATTATAAAACCTAAAAAAATGGGCCCTCTTTCAAGCTTGGGCCCTTGGCCGTTGCGCCTCTAAACTACCCTCAGAACCGGGCCTGGGTCAGGTTTCACTTAGAACCGCTTATAATTAGAACCCTTAGAACTTATTTATGTCGTTATGTAGAATATACTACTCAATTTTATTATTACTTACATTTTACCAAAATTATTTTTTGTTTTTATTTTTACTAGCTTGCATGGGTTTCTTTTAATATATTATACTTACTTTCTTATAAAATGATTTTTGTTTTTTATTAATTATTTTAGTTTTATTAATTATAATTATAATTCTATTAATATATATATATATAGGGTCTTGTTCTAATAGAAACTAACTTAGAATAGAAACTAGAAACTAAGCCTAAATTAAATATTTCAAGCTAATCTAATGACCAAATTAGGGATACCCCAATACAAAAAACGTTTAAAATTATTGGCTCTATTCAACAAAAAAATTTAAAAAAATTAAAAAAAATTAAAAAAAGTTACTGTTCACGTGATGACGTGGCACGTGAACAGTAACTTTTTTTTTATTTTTTTTATTTTTTTATATATTTTTTTAATAGAACCAAGAATTTTATAAGTTTTTTGTGAAGGTTCCCCTAGCGGGGCCATTGAAATAAATGAAATATAATTTATTTAGTGTAGGTTTCTAGTTTCTATTCTAAGGTTGGTTTTTATTTGAACGCTAGCCTATCAAATAGAAACCAAATTAAAATAGAAACTAGAAACTAAACCCTAATCTAATATTTAAAGCTAATCTAATGACCATACTAGGGGGACCCCAATACAAAAAGTTTATAATATTCTAGGCTCCATTCAGTAAAAAAAATAAAAAATAATGTTCACTGCTGACGTGGCAGTGACGTCAGCGTGAACATTATTTTTTTTTTTGCTGGATGGAGCCAATAATTTTAAATACTTTTTGTGAAGGTGCCCCTGGCGGGGCCATTAGAATAAATGAAATATAATTTATTTAGTGTTGGTTTCTAGTTTCTATTTTAAGGGAGGTTTCTATTTGATCACTAGCCTATATATATATATAAAGAGAAAAATGTTTCTATAGTTAACTGTAGGTAATTACCTAAAGTTATCAGCATTTTGAGTATAAAAAGTGGATGACATTTTTGTAATAATGAAATCCACCCCATGCATTTACAAAAATAGTCATCGAATTGTATTATAATATGTCTTAACTTTAGGTAATTACCTATAGTTAACTATAGGATCATTAAGGCTATATATATATATATATATATATATATATATATATATATATATATATATATATATTTATTTATTTATTTATTTTCTTTTTATTTTTTTTGCGATAGGATTTTTTTTTGAATAAGTAGGCTCACATGCCTTACAACTGAATATCTGTTCTTAAGAAAAGAAATCTCAGGATGAGGGAAAATCGAACCATAGGATTTGGGACGATAAGAGATAAACTTTTATCACTTGAGCTAATATATTATTAGTGATAATGATAGTTGTTTAATTAATGACCAGTATAATTTAAAATTTTAAAAAAAATCTTAATTTAAATAGGTTATTAATGGGATTCGTACCTTGGACCTTTAGTAGATTATTTTAAAAAAAATATTCCTTAATGTTAGATCTAACGGTTCTCATTTATTTATTAAAGATCTAACGGTCATTATTATTTTCATAGTTGAACCAAATTATACCCTGGTTTGTTTATTATAGTTCAGTATAGAGGTATAGATAAGAATGAGAGAAATATCGTATCATGCTAAAATTTAATTTATTTTTCAAAACTAGTATGTATATGTATTTTATTGAAAAAACTTGAAGTTCTGCAGAAGAACATTATATCCTATAATATATAAGAAAAACTTTTTGTACTGCAACAAAATATCTATCATGTACTGCAGCAGAACAATTAAAAATAAGGCATTGATTACGTACATATCAAAGGCTTATATTAGTTATAAGTTCTAAATCAAAACGAAGTTCTAACTTTGAATCTAACCCCATATATAATGTTATAACAACTACAATTCAACAAAGAGGAATTTTAGAAAAACTAAGAACTTTGATTCATATCAAGCTAAACACTATCTTTGTAAGGCTATAAGATCCATGATGGTAAACTGGAGATATATGGTCTGCAATGAGAAGAGAGCAATCGAGGCACATCCAAAACATACTACCGATGGGAAAAAATAAGACCAACTAAAAGGAGGCAAACCTAATGCATAAAGAAATGAAGCATGGAAAATGGTAAAGCTTATCCGACTTTTACTTCGAATCAATTAAATATTAAATACCAATTATTTCTTCTCTGGTTGTAGATGTTGTGGTGAAGAACCTAAATGCGAAGAAGACGGAGGACTTGAGTTGGTGAAAATATACTTAAAACAAATCTGGTCTCGGATTTGCACAAAATAAAAAAGAGCAATTTTTGTTGATGATATTAATAATTTATAATAATTATAAATTACCTCTATTGCAGAACCAATCATCTGAATAAGACGATCAAATACACTAGTTCTTTCTGCTTCAAAAGATTTCCACTGCATAAGGCATCTGAATATGATAACTGCTGCAACTGGTTTATCTTCACTAAACCCAATCTTGTTCGCAACACATCTGATAAGAGTATCAATGTTCTCCTGTAGGACAAGTCATACATATAAAAGTTTTTAAGGTATCACGCACAAGAAACCATATATAAAAATTATAAAGATTATCTAAAAAAATTGCACTCCAATGGTACGTTTCCCTTGGCAATAATTCTAGCCAACCCCACTATGTTGGCTATATTTGCTAACAAAAGACTTAGAAATCCTTTATTTTTCAACCTAATCGCTCTTTTAATTTTGGATTTTTTTTATCAATATACTGTTTCTTCTACACACACATTTCTATTCCATAATGGAAAATGACAATAGTTAGGATTCATTAAAATATAAAGAATTCGTTCATGGGATAATCCCTTCCTATATCAGGCACTAATACATTTTTAACGTTTAATTAGATCGGGTAATCGTTCAAATTAAGAACAGAAGCTCGTTGCTTTTTCCATATAATCTGAACGTGTAACAATATTCCACATCATTTGTTAACATATCAAAAATATATATTTCATTTATAACAATCTGAAATAATAACATAATATTTTTAAAATATAACCAATCATTATAGTCAACCCCATTGGAGCACAACACCTTACTTGTTCAACAAATTTTAGAAAATCATTATTTTATATTAATTTAGCCAACCATTTTGGCTAACACCGTTGGAGATGCTAGAGGAAAACAATTTGTGCTGATCTAGTGCCAAGATGCTTATTCAACTCTACCGAGAAAAACATACAAAACAAGAAATCAAGTGTATTTGTCGGAAATTAGCAGTAAAGGTCCTAAAAGAGAAAGAGGACATTACACTAATCAAATACACACCATATCATGCAGTAGTAACAAAAGGTTTGAATTATCATAGGATGTGCCAACTGACAGCAGGGGATGTAGTTGGTAAACTGAATTCTAATATCAACAAAAAGGCTTGTTCTATCACATTGTAAACAAGCAACTGGAAGAGGAAAAACAGACAGGATTGTATATGTGTATAGATCTGTTTAGTGGAGGGAACATACACGTTGCTTTTCCATAACTGATTTCCTCAATTGATCATCAGAGTCGGTGCCAAACTTCTTTATAGGCGGTGTACCCATATCCTGCAGTAAGTTAAGAAACAAAAAAAACAAACACGTGAGCTAAAAAAATAATTTCACGGCTAAAAAACCAGACACAAATAATTTCACGGCTAAAAAAACAGACACAAATAAGCCAAAAAGAAATATGAGTAGATAACTGAAAGAAAAATCTAAAGTACTAAGTTGGCTATACTTCAACCCTTGGATGATGACAATTCTGTGGATGCTGCAAGCGTTATAAAAATAGCAAGGGAAAATATTAATAGTTCAGACAAAGAGGCTAATGACAGAATTCTTACCTGGCTTGGCTGTTTCTGAAGCGTTTTTTGTCGTAAAATTTGGTCCTCCGCCTCAATGTCAGACAGTTTTTCTTCAAGTCTAACAATTGAAGTACAGATTCAAGTAAATATAAACTAAGTCAACTAAAAGTTATCCAGGATACAAAAATGTAACATGTGGAAGAAAGGGGCCTACTTTTACTCTAAATATAACTGTAAAATCAGAAATCTTAAAATAGCATCCAGAATTTTATCATAGATACATAATGAATTTGTTTAGCATGACAAGCACGATCATTAAGTAACCGAAAGGATACGATTTTTGATGTAACAACCTTTGCTTGTCAGTCTTCAGCTGTATAATCATTGTCTCTGCATCCTCTCGTTGCTGTTCTAGTGACTTAACCCGAGACTGCAATATGTGAAAAGAGAAACCCAACGTAAATGGATATGAATTATTTAGTAAATTATACACTTGTATGTCAACAGAATACAAAGCAATTGTACACCCAAAGTGTCATCAAGAACATTTTGCACAAAGTTGTTCAGTTGGCAAATTGACCTTGAGTTCCTTGTACCGAGCCTTCAGCTTTTTGATAAGTTCACTATCACTAAGTTCACTATCACTAAATTCATCATCATAACCTGCGACATCTTTTGTTTCCGCTTCCTCCTATAAAGATAGATAGGGGAAAGTTAGAAAGACTGCTAATTTTCCGTTATTGAATAAATACTTTATTTTTGGCATAATTAAAAAAGGTAGAACAAACAACATTATGAAAAAAGAAGAATAGATTTGTCCTAAATACACCAGATTATGAACTGCATTTATTACTCATACTTGATCCATAATAAGTTTTTAGAAGTTAGCCAGATAGCTCTACATGGACCACATCAAGCTAAATGACACCACAAGTACTTAAAATTGATTCAACGACGGAAAAACGATGAACACAAATCAACTTCATTTTCTTGATGCCTCAACTCACAAGTATAGAGCATCAAGTAGAGAAATATTCATGCCCCAAACTAACAATATCTTGTAAGAAAAGCAAATGGTAAGAACAACCAGTTTTGACCATCAGACATTAAACTGACCATCAGATGATACTCATACGTGTGATTACAGAGAACAGATCTATATATAATGGAGCTTATTCAAACACATTTTGCCACCACAAAAGTTGTGAGTACCTTAATAGCTACATCAAATATCTATTTTCTTGTTACATTTTAGAATAGCAATAAAAAGTAACAACTATAATATTTGGTGTAAAGTTTGGAAACAGAGTAAAGCCCTCAGCTGGAAGTTTATCGGAAACCTTGTGATCAAGATCCTTATTCGACTGCTAAATAGAAAAATTATCATACAAAATCAATCAGTAGAAACTTCAGGCATGAATGGAGAATAATTTTCTGTAACAAAAAAGGTGATGGGTGATACATATTAAAAAGATATATGCGTGTCAAGAAAATGATAATGATAAGGGGACTATGCTCATTTAAGTTGACCAAAAAGAGTAAGCTCTTTTGGTGTGCCCTTCATATTCAGAATTTAGGCCCTGTAAGCTCTCACAAATTATTCCTGCCCTGTGTTTTTTAACTCCTCCACAACTAGTTCATGTGAGCTCGATTTTGAATGATGTTTCGGCACATAACTAAAGGGGTTAAATGGCAGTTAGGTCACTCAACTGACTCAAAACTTTCAGTTGGATCATCCAACTCAAAAAACTTTCAATAAGGTCACTTAACAAATAAAAACTTTCAATCAAGTCATTAAACATGTTAAAAACTTTCAATCAGGTCAGTAAACACGTTAAAATCGGGTCATTAAACATGTTAAAATCAGGTCATTTAACGTGTTTTATGACCTGATTGAAAGTTTTTATTTCTTAAGTGACCTGATTGACAGTTTTTTGAGTTGGATGACCCAACTGAAAGTTTTCAGTCAGTTGAGTGACCTAACTGCCATTTAACCCATAACTAAAGTGGTGTATGTTCAAATCAGTACTAAACACATACAATCATTCACAATTCAATTGTGACTCAATATAATTATACACAAAAATTTGAGATTTATGAGACTATGAAAATAAATTATGAAGAGATTCAAGTAAATTGTGAGTAAATTGTGAGTAGATGTTATAATCCTTTTTTTTTTTTGCTAAATTGTTATAATCCAATTTAATCATAAATAGATGTAACTATTCACAACTACTAAAAGTAAAAAGTAAAATAGAGAAGTGTACTTGGATATAAAAGGATAAAAAAACAAAAGTGACAACCCTAGGCAGTATACAGAGAAACAAAAAAGTAATCTGGCTAAAAAATAGTGGAGAGGGTTGGTTGATACTTAGAAGTAGGGGTGTACCCGAGTTTGGCAAACCGACCAACCCGACCCAAATCGATCCTATTTTCGTCCAACCCGACCCAAAAAATTTCAAACTGATATAAAATGTGTTAATCAACTTCGACCCAATTTTAATGGGTTGGGTGCGGGATTTGATTGTTTTGGGCCAACCCAACCCGGGCATAGTGAATGTGTATACAAGAACATGTAGATAGATACTACATTTTAGTTCAAACAATAAACTCATCAATTATTAATGGAACATAGGTTGGGATAAGACCTCAATAGGCTCTTCTAACTGCATTAGTTTCATTAGGCTGTTTGATTGCTCTTCCTGCATCAGAAGCTAAACTACTTAGTGTTTAAGAATATTTTAAAGAATTAAGTAAATCATAACTAGTTTTATTAGAATAGTTAGTATCTGCCTATTTGATATGTTTTCCCTGAGTACTGATACATGTTTTAGTTTACTTTGCTCCTTTTGCAAACACCTGGTCCCAGTTTTAGTGTACTTGTGAGACATGGATCATTGTAATATTCTGGTTTGAACACTGGAAATTAGAATCATGGAACGTTTTGAATTTGCTTCAGTTTAGTTGATTTGTTCTTATATAGTCCTTTTCTTTTATTTTTAAAAATTATTAATAACCCGTCCAAACCGATCCATCCAACCCAAACCGAAATGCAATAAATAGGGTTGGGTTATAAATTAATTTTAATGGATTGGGTTCGAAAATTACAACTGTTTTTAATGGGTTGGGTTGCTAAAATGCTCTAAACCAGGCCAACCCGACCCTAGACACCCCTACATGAAAGGTTCTTCTTCCTTACTCACTTCTCCTCCTCTTCCCATTGTACATAAAAATCGAATACATTGGAAAATATGCAATATAACCCCTCAATAAAATATAAACAATAGTGGACAATTCATTTATAGCCTACGGCAAAGGTCATAGGAAAATCTACGGCACTGAAATATATATGTAATGACTTACCTTTGTGTGTTCCTCTTGCTGCATGCGCGACTTTGCTTCTTCAACTTCATTTTCCAAATTATCTTTGGCAGCTTCTTCAGCGGCCTGAAAGCATAAAAAATACCTCTGATCCCATTTACAATATTCTGTGTATAAGAGCGTAAGGCTCATATATGTAGAACTCAAATAGAATAACATGTAAAGTACTAGTTGTTCTTTCATTCTTGTGTTTAAAAAAACCAGGAAGTCTCATGTCAATACTGGTAAATGCAATGAGGCAAGTGAATTATGTTCATTATTTATTTTCATCTAGGAGCCCAAATTTTTTCAAATCCTGCCAAAAGTAACAACTTTGTATAAGTCATGCAATAATAGTCCAGCACTATGGCTTTTCCCCAAACTCAAAAGTTAGTGCCGCTGTTTTTGTCCAAACTTACAAAAAGGTACGACTCAAATAAAGTTGAGGGTTAGCATTAATTTAAATCTGAATGAGAGCTGGCCACTTCTTTATATTACAGAGAGACGAGCCTTTTCAGATGAATATTTTTATACATAACAGCAAAAAATATTGAGAAAGAAAATGATTTTACCGTTTTGAGCTTTTTTAGTTCATTACGAGCCATTCTTACTTTCCATGCACATTGAGTAGCTATTGCAGCTTTCTTCAACTTCAGACAATGAAAATGATCAAAGAGAGATAAAGTTAATTTTACAGTATCACGCTAACTTTAGGACTATGTATTATTAGTTCATTGCAATCATGTCCTATAAAAATAAATATTAGAGAGAGAGAGAGAGAGAGAGAGAGGGAGACCATGAAACAAGGAGAAAGTGGTAGTTACTCGTAGTAGCAGGTCCTTCTCCAGACTATAGAAAGATGCCTCCTAAAGAGTAACGTAGGTGTGCAGATTTAAGGTAGGCTCAAACTCAGATTCTGCTCGTGAGCCTAATAGTTAATCCTGCCTGACTCTGAGACCAACTGGTCGAACAGAGACGAAAGTCTGCCATAGTGATCCGGGAGGAGGAAACCTCAGAAAGTGATGTCCAGACTTCCATGCTTGAGTTCCCCTCCCTCACACATGGCTGCTCTGTTTATGAGGTGCCTTCTCATTGTGATTGATATAAGGTTTCCGAGACTATATAAAACTGATAATAGAGGGGAAGAGAATCGTATGAAGGAAAAAGAAATGAAATTGAGGATATGATAACAACTGGATGATGCAATATTCTATATCATTTCATTACAGCCTAAGCTCTGATTGTACTTCGATTCTCTTTGTCATAAACATTTTAGATTAATATTTTTTGTCAACGGCTTTTATTATGAGATCATCTTGCACCAAATCCAAATTACTTTATCAAGCTATGGAAGGTTAATGATCAGTTTCTTCCTCGTTAGATCTTCTTCACAAGAATGATAGGTCTCGGGTTTATTCTGTATAAGATACGGTTTAGCGGTTACGTTGCTATGATGCTCCATATCACTTGTGCAGCAGCGAAGCTAACTTGATTAAGTGATGATCCAAAATAAGGAGATATAGAATTCAGTTGAGTATTAATGACTCAGAATTACACATCTAGTAGCTCTTGGCTTAAGAAACTTTTGAAGCTATTAGATTACGAGGGAACCTATGTGCATAAGGTATAAAAGGCTAAAAGCTAATCTGGACCAGCTGATCCTTCACTTAAGCCACTAATAATAATAAAATCACACCTGAAAATACCAGTGATATCACTTCTAAAGTCTACTAAAGAAAATCCTTCCAAAGGATTCGATCAGGAATACTTTAATTTTGCCATTGCTTTGAAATCATTCAACATTCCTACTTTGCACATTGCAGAATACACAATATCTCAGTGGCTTAAACAGCCTCAATATTACCAATACTTCCATTATACTTCCATTATAATTAAAAGAACCCAATAATCAAGTTAATAGTATGCTTCTAAACCACTGGGTGGTTAAAATATGAGGCACGCATATAATCTAGGAACCCATCTCTACCAATAATTTCACATGTATTTACCTGTATAACTGTTGCTGCATGATGTTCCCTCTTGACGTAAAATTCTTGTCGAGCAGACATCCCCCGCATTCCAGCTTGGATATGAATAGCTGACACCTGCGTCTTTTTGTAAGATCTCCTAGAGAGGTTTCCCCGGATTTCTTTCTGTATCCTCACACATGCAACTTCTCTCTTCCTTCTCTTGTACATCTGGTGTGCAAGTTGGACTGCAATCATCCCAGTAAATAGTAATTACATGATTACGTCATTTGTATGGTCAAACAATACGCAGATAGCTTTATAATATACCTCTGCAATATGCTTGGATTTGTATTGCAGAGAGACGCAACGTCAAATAGGTTCTACGAGCGTAGTATGACCGATATTTGCTCTGGATAGTAATTGCAGATTTTCCTAAGAATTCTGTACGAAGAGCATCTAGTTCTGCCATCTGACCGGCTCGTAGAAACAATTTTGTCTTGCCAATCTGAAAAATTGATAAGATACAATGTGGTTAAATTATTATTTAACAGATTATGACAATGCAACATATTTTGTAGCTAAGCTGATTTATCCTGGATAGACATTTGCAAATGCACAACTAGACTGGTCATACAAACAATTTATACTCTTCATTAATAAGTAAAACTACGTTTCAATGCAACGCTATTGTACCAAACTACCAAATTTGGTTATCATTGAACTCGGTTCGATTCCCTGCAAATATACATTATTAATTTATTTAATTAAATTTCTTTGGTTTCACCCGGGTTTCGTTCTAAATAATATTTATTTATTATACATTTTCATCCTAATTTCAAGTTCAATTCTCTACAAGTACATATTCAAATAATACTTAGTGATATAATGTTTAATATTGTAATCTCGGTCCGTGCTTCGCACGGTTATCTACTAGTATTTGGTTGGTTACTTAACAGTATTTAATATGGGAGCATGCTTCAAAAGTACTGCAAGTGAAAATATTTTTAAGATGTTATGTATTAATTAGAAACTCAAGCAACATATTCAAATGGATTAGGCTATGTAAATGGTTAGGCCATATAATATTATAGATAATCTCCGATTATATCACACTTCTGTCCCCGATTAGCAATTTTCAAAACATTGCATTATTTGCATATAACAAAGAAATTGATCATATAGCACAGGTACACGTTACTACAAAAGAAGTTTATGTAATAAAAGCCACAAACCCTTCCAACAAGAAACAGAAAATTTTGACTGCCAGACATTCGTAATAAGACATCCATAATTACTCTAGAAAATGATATTTCAGATAAAAATTTGTATAAACAGTATGGACATAAAAAAATATCTAACTGTGTGTTCTTTCTGAGTCAATGTTCTTCATCAACAAGCATAAATCTATTGAATGGAAACCAAAAACATACCTGGTAACCTTTGATGCCCATTTTCTCCAAGAGCTTCTTGGAAGCAGCAAGTTCATCATTGCTTCAAAATAAAAACCAGAGCTAAAAATTTATTACGTTTAAAAAAAGAAGAATATAGACGAAAACCACAAAAGTACACATATGAATCATGTTAGCAAAGTTCACGGTGTAACCTTTCCCTCAAAATATCAGGTGCAAGTATTTTAAATCGTTCTATGAATTCATCAAATGGTTTCCGTGTGGGAAATCCAGCACAACTGATCCTGATTGCCTCCATAACTCCCTGAAAATTATTAATATAATGTTCACAGGGTTCCCTAAGTAACAAATTATTAGTAACACAATGCAGGAGACATTAAGAGGTAAACTAACCCCACATCTAAGCTGATTTAGTACATTATGATTCTCAAAGATACCAGGCTTCAGAAGATTGTTTGGTTTTACACAACGAACATAATGTGGCTCTGTAGCATTAAGTATCTCAAGCAAAGTTTGAAGTTGTTGCTGGTAGGACACAGTCCACAAAAGAAAATGTACTAATTAATACAAAACCATCCAAAATAAACAATGTAGTAACAAAAAAAAATATACCTTGAATCGAGTAGCTATTGACGAGAACTTTGATTTATTGGAAGATTCCTCAGGTAAAGGTGGAAACAGTCCTGACACAAAGGGGCACCTAGAAGTACTCAAGAGTGCTTGGTGCTCTCCTATAACATAGTCTTTATTTTTATCCAGAAAATAATCAGTTTGATAAGTGACCTGAAACCAATATTTTTTTTACTTAGGAAAAACAGCCATAACTTAGTTTGAGTTACAAAGAATTAAAATGTAGTTTCTATGTTACTACTGGAATTGCTATGAACAGAAGTACATACATCACCAGCATAATGGTATATTGTAAAATCCGTTTGTGATAACTTTGGCTTGCCGAAACGTTTATGATTGTTGAACGTTTGATACAGCTTTTGTGCGAACGTTTCTTTCGTTGATTTTGGGAACATACTATAGTAAAAAATCAAGTTAGAAGAAATCAGTACCTAATAATTTTCTCATATCATCTTAAAGAATACTTGACAAGCTTAGAAAAAGTGCAGCTCATATCTAAATGCAAACATACCAAGCCTCGTCCAGAAGTGCAATCAAGCCTCCGGGTTTCTGAAATATTAACATACAACACATCAGAAAAATAATTTCCACATGACAAATATATGTACGCAGGAAGGGGATATGTAGCCAACCAAAGGAAATGCTGGAAATATACAACATAGGCTTGTTATATTATTTTAAAATCTACATTCTAAACTGTTTATATAATATGCAGCGTCAATTAATAGCAATGAGTTCTGGGTTGGAAATATCTTCTAAGGATGGCTGCAAACTTGCTCCTTGACTCCTTGTCACGTGTTACAAAGCTACAAATCCGTCCCCTGCCATGGTCAAGATCAACCACAGATAGTCTGAACTATTATTCATAACAGTTATGATACCAACTCATATGAAACCATTTTTATGCTCAACATATTAGGTTTTAGCTGGATACCAAATGGCAAATCTTCTTTGGTTTCAGGTGCTACGTGGGTCAATGATGGGCTTTGAGTAAAAGGTATTTCATAACAGTTTTGAGTGAAAATTTGAAACTTTAAAGGAGCATTAGATCACAAATCCTAGAGTGTAGGACGTCTAGACTTTCTCCATAAGAGTCTAGATGCGGAAGCAAAAAACCAGAGTGCATAATGTTAGTCGGTGCAGAAAAAATAGATTAAATTGATCTCCAACTTACCTATCTAGAGAAATTATATATAACACTCTTTTAGCAGTTTGATTCTTTCTTTACACACTACAAGAGTATTTCTTATTTGCATTTCTTTTATAAAAGCATACACATTATTGAGCTAGATTTCAATATCATAACTCTTAGGTTGTGTCTGTTTACTTGGATAGAATGGAATGGGGAGAGAATGGAATGATATTTATACTCGCATTTGAGGGGATTGGGGAGAAATGTTTATAACTTTATTCCTTCCTTCATTCATTTCCTTACAATTTAAAGTAGAAGTCTAACCCACTAATTTTGGAAGCAATGCCCCATTTATCTTCTTCTTTTCCCTACAATCTTTATCATAGAAAGTTTTTGCTCCCTCGTTTTTCTTCACTATTTACCCATACATTCTTTCTTTATCCATAAACTTTATTCCCAATTTTGCATTCCATTCCATTCTCTCCTAGTGGACACAACTTTGCGCGATAGAACTTCACCTAATTTACCTCATCACCCTTCTACCCGGAAATTTGCATGTTATATGGTGGTCTAATCCCTCAATTTTGACAAAGTTAAAAAGGATCAAGTACAAGGGGATTATAAACTTATGAACTCGTAAACTTCCATTCCACTTATTAAGTAGTCTAGTTAAAGTATAGGTAGAGTCTGAGAGTAAGACTAGGAACTTGAAGGGGTTTGAACAAGGGCATACAATGATCCTAACATTTGGTTTGGGAGACAAGCACAACGGCTTTGCGATTGGTTGTACGGTTTTACGTGTACCTTGTTTTTCATTGATAATATATAGCTCTCCACTCATATTCTGCCTGTCTGCCATAACCACATCGAATTACTTGTCTCTAAGTAGTCCAATCTTAGTACAATAGTTATCGTGCAGATCTGTTTATATACACCTAGTTTAGCTAGCAGACCAACATGAATAAATGTTTATATAATTCTTGTATGCTCTCATACAAGCTTCACTATGCAGATCAAATTTCATAAAGTTCAAAACACCACAAAATCATTTCCCTCGCTAGACTTGTACCTCATTTTAGGTTACAGTTTGCTATCTCCTTGATCCAGAAAATTTACGCTTAATCCTGCAATCCTGCTTTTGACCTTCAAGTCAACAATTTATCACGCACTCGGACAATTCAAATTGTTAATCTGTTTTCTGACATGACGTTGCTTACAAAATTGCTTGTGCACTTTCAAGTTCTATATGTCTAAACTTGTAACCATATATTCCTCCGTGTAGACCTTTTACCCTTGGGACCAAGTATATGTGTACACTTCAATTTGTATTTATATTGTGTGTAGTTGGAGGGAATGAAACACAATTTGTACAATATTTTTTTTTTTATAGTTAAACATACTCACACACCCAACTTGCTTTTAACAAGGTTCGAGCAATTTATACGGAGTATTTTTTTTTTTTATAGTTAAACATATTCACACACCCAACTTACCTTTAATAAGGTTCGAACCCTCAACATCCCGTAAAAGAAATAAGGAAGATATCGATATACCAAAAGGTGAGAGGTAATTTGTACAATATTAAGGGTTAACTTCATAATTTTCATTATTTCCTCCACCTCTCATCCACTCAATTCTATACACTCTTCCCTCTTTTATCATATCTTTCTTTTTTAAGTTTGGTTCACACTTCTTTATTACAGGACCCCATTCCATTCTCTAGCCAAACAGAGGAATAAAATAAAATTCATTAGGTACACTGTAAACAAGAAAAGAGGGGAGGATGGTGAGGAGAGAGAGACAGTTCATGTGTTCGTCAACCTTTTCGATGAGATCAAGAATTTCTTGATTGTCTTCAAACTCTATATAACTCCAGTCAATTTCTTCTTTTGTGTACTCCTCTTGTTCCATCTTAAAAACATGCTGCCAAAGAAAAATATGACATTTCCGACTAGCTTAGCAGAGTAACTTTAAAACTTCTCGGGAAAAGAGAAGGCATTGTTTAGACATTAACCTGGTTGAAATGTTGTTGAAGTTTTTCATTGGTTAGATTGATACAAAATTGCTCAAAGCTGCATAAAACCAACTGTGAATTATTTAACCAGATAAGCAATCATACAATCAATAGACATCCAAAAAGTATGCAGTCACAGCAGCAAGCTGCCCATACAGCTTAAACTACCATATCTAGCTCAATTATGATTCTTTCTTGATCAAACCAACATATAGATGCATAACAAAGTCAAAGAAATATTCAAAGGCTTTTCAATTGTGTATTCAAAGGCATGGTTGTCATTGCAGTACTATAAATTTTTAAAACAAAAGCGTACCGGTTAAGCACCTGTTTGTCTTGAAACTTTCAAAGCCATATATATCCAGAACCCCGATCAGAGATTTTGATTCAGGATCTTGACCAATAGAATTATTAATCCTGTTCACAATCCTGTGACCGGTGTAATCAAGTAGTTCAGTTCAAAAAAATCCGAGCCACAAGTCACTTTTTAAATCATGGTATGCTAGACAGATTATACTTACCAATCAAATAATCTTGAGTAAACAACTTTTGCCAAAGCATCTCTACTGACTACAGCAGAGTCTGGGTCAAGGAACTTCGTAATGGTATCGTCCCGAGTTACCATCACACGTTTGCACAAGGAATCTTCAAGAGCTTGCACATCGCAGCTGTAAAAGAGTAGCATTTAGAGGTACTCATAACTATTAATGACTTAAGTGGGCCTTGCAGATATATCACTAACCGAAATAACTCAGCTGCAGTTTTTAAATGAAACCGAGAGTCATCATCCTTAGGCTCAGAAGAATCTGTGTCAGAACCCTTTTTGAAGTTGATATTGCCCAAGTGGAGAACAGCTGCAACCAATCGGAAAATAGATTCCTGCAAACAGAATATTAGTAACAATTTGTCATGAAGTACAAACAAATGCAAATCATATAGACATTAACCTGATCATCCGATTCAATTCCCACAACATTCATGGCCCGTCGTGTTTCAATGTACCCTTTAGAATCATCCATTGCTTCCAACTGAATACACTTTGATTGATTCAGATAATGGTATTTCTGTGGATTGCTAATTTTGTACCTTTCAGCATCCTGGAAACCGACGTGAGGGATGTAACTATATATACATGCATAGATATTTGTATAAACGTATTTAATATTTAAACCATGAAGAGCTTCTCTAGTCAATTTAATCCACTGTTACAGAAATGAAACTTGAAACAATATATGTGAAGATGAGTATACCAGAGCAGATCTTGTAAATAGCGGACTCATAAAAATGGAATATGAATCAAATATTTATAGTACATTTGATGTACTGATAATTCTTTTGGAACATAGAAACTGAAGGGAACCGGTGTAGGAGTTGATCAATGCATTTTTGTCAAGCTGTTGGAGTAAGCTGATTCAGTTTCATATTCCAGGCATCCATAATTTTGTAATTTAAAAATGATGATACTGGAGTCAATCTAATGTCTCGTTGTCTATTAACCTTAAAAAAACCAACCGGACATTATAGTTATGGAGTTTATTGGACCAGGCAAGGGATATGCCCAACAAGGTGTTAGCTACTTAATTATATTGTTTTAGAAAAGGTAAAGAATGTATATATAGCCATAATAAAATATAGAATATTAGAAGATCCAGAGAAAAATTATGGTCTAAAATCATCCTGAGGTCATATATCCTAAAATCATCCGCATTAAAACTGTCAACCTCTAGTAACGGGACAGCCAAGTAGCTAAGTTCTCGTGATCTGGAGTTCTGAATAAAATCAGCAAAAGTTTAATTTGTTGTTTCTATTTCATGGATTACTCTATGTATTCATGCAGCCTACAGAAAAGAATAAAGAGATATGATGTGGTTGACGTACTACTGGTAACACCGCCAAAGTGTTCCTCTTAAAAGGCATTGTAAATCTAATTAGTATCTGCTAAATACTCATACCATGGGGAATTTTAACTAATGATATATCTCCATAAAAAAATAAGCCTAGGAGAAGTGTAATTAAGAGAAGTACATGTCAGATGTCACCCTAGTACAAAGAAGATTTTCAGAACTTCCAAGATTCTGCATACTAACATACTCTTATAAAACAAGAGCAAATTTAGAATTTGTCATAAGTATTTTCCCTCTCATTAAATCGTAGAAGTAATTACATACAGGTCTACAACTCATTGCGAGTACCTTCATGGCCCCTACTTTTTCTTTCAAGACTTTTATTGTAATTATTATCTATAAATGTATCAACTAATTTGACATTGCTACCTTCGATAACACTAACTGAGTAAACAGCCAACTCCTTGACTAAGCTGCACAAATTTGACATCTAGAAGGAACATCATTGTGAATTTTGCCAAACGAGGCATGACTTCAAATCTAGGTGGCAACTTTGAGAGGTACTCTGTCAACTATCCTATAGTGTAAAGTCAGTGGTTATACATCATAATGCAGGCAAGTTGCTGTCGCATTATTAATTTTCATGCTGCATAGGTACAAGATGTATTGAATCACTTTCTAATAGTCCCCGTGGACAATGCACCTCACCTTACACAAGTCTCTTGATCTTTACATCACTCAAATAATGATGGGGATAATAAATTTTGAGCAGTTATCAACTTATCAGCAAAAGGCATTCAACTTTACGCAACAGTAGCAATAAGCCACTAAATATTCAATCAACTAGCATAACTATATTCATGAAGTAGCATTATGGAAACAAGCTTGAGATTTACCTCTGGGGGTGCAGCACAAAGCATATAGAAGCAGTGATAATTTCGTTCAGGATCTGACACCTGACAAACACGAGACCTTTCCAACAAATAAGTTCTGATAGCAGCTCCTGAAATCCTTCCTCGTGCATTAAATTGAAGCTCCACAAACTTACCAAAACGACTGAAATGTATCACATTTGAATACAAAGAGTTTTAAATATTTAAAAACCAAAAATGTATAAAATTGAATACAAGCAAAGAAAGAGGGTTTTCGAAAACAAACTATTGCACCTTGAGTTATTGTTCCTCACAGTCTTTGCATTACCAAAAGCTTCAAGAACGGGATTAGACTGCCAACATTAAAAAGTTCAAATAAAATTACTTTGCATATCTAAAAGAAAGTAAAACACTTAACCAAATAACATACTAATCTCATACACCAAGTTCGATAAAAAAAAAAACAGAATATTCAGTGATCTGCATACTTCTAGGACTTGCTGCTCTACGCTTCGTTCTTCACTTCCAGGTCTCCCTCCCATGAATGCAAGATACTGCATTAGCATTTTTGTGCATTCTGTTTTCCCAGCTCCACTTTCTCCACTAACCAGAATTGACTGGCTTATCTCCTCATTGATCATTTGCCTGCACTCAAAGTTCCATTTAGTTGTAAGGCACTGTATTAGCAAAACAGCAATTTGATGAGTATAGAGACAGTAATGTATGAAGTTTGCCTGTATGCCGAGTCTGCAATAGCAAATGGGTGCGGGCTCAGGTCATGTAAAGCGGCCCCGGTATACTTATTCATCACATCTTTGTCATATAAATTTGGTAGTCTTTGGAACGGATTCACAGCAATTAATATATTACCTGTATAAGTCTACAAGCAAGAAGAAATCTTAATCCTACCATGCCGAAAACTATCATAAATGGTATGGAAAAATTAAATGCAGCCTACGTTGAGGTATTGTAGACAATTAAATATATGGAAAGAAATAGGACTTTCAGGTCAGATAAATATACTGCTAAGAATTAAGCAAAATAAATATATGTATGCTGCAGCCCAACTATAGCAAATGTCATCAGCACAGAATTTTCCACAACAAAAACTTACATAACTAAAGAGAATTAGTACAAAAAAACACATAAATGCTTACATATATTTCATTGAGATCGTATCGGCAACTTATATTCTGCAAAACACCAGGCTCGTGCAGATAAGTTAGCTTTGTCATATCATCTACACCAGTCTCAGGGAACTCAGGATCTTGTGGATAGACAGCTGATATTTTACTTACAACCTAAAATACAAAATGGGAAGGTGCCATGATAGAAAATATGTATCTTCTGTTTATAACACTGGCAATAAACATGACCAATAAACAAAGTTGTACAAGAATTACCAGAAAAGTGTGTGTGTGTGTGTGTGTCTGAGCGGGCCCACACAAGCATGCAGAGAAAGACATTGGAAGAAAAAACAGATTGACAAAACTGACAGTAGCTAAAGTACACTGTACCAGTTCTCATTTTAATTTAAAGTGAGTCAGGGTATACCCTAAGGAGAGTGTGGCTACTGCTATTTTTCTCTAAAGCTAATTTTGGCCCTGGAAGCAGGAGGTCAAGGTCTTTGTTGGAATGGCCAAGCAACAAATCACTAATAATAATCAGTCCACATACATTGCCATCATAAATTTACAGAAAAAACTTAGTGCATGCCAGTACACAACCTAAAGCGGCTATAAACATATAGAATTTGTTACAAAAGCCCGCTAACCAGGGAATTGGACTTAAGAATTCATATATTTCACTTAACACATTGATCCTTGAATTAAGCTTTCTGAATAGGTGGATGCTAACCCGTAGTACTGGTACACCTCTAATAAAAAAGATACAATTTCAAAACCAACGGATGATGGCACTGTGATTTTTTTTTTTAAAATGACAGATGTCTACATATCATGAGTACATTTGAACTTGTATGATATAAGTGATCATTTTTCTGTTCCAAATTCTTAAAAAGCATTGATTAATCTTTTACTCACCGTATCTTCTGGTGAGCATCTTACTGTAATCTCGTTGCCCTTGACTGCCTCAACCTCCCCAGCTTTCCAAGCTATGTCAGCATCCTCCACCCAAACATGAGATCCAACAACTACAGTTTTTGAGGCAGACTGCAAAAGGAAGTCAGATGCATCAAAAGTAGACATTTCCGGTGTGTACTTTAGCTGCATCTAGGCAATACCAATGTCGTGCATTTATTTGTTCAAATGATAAAAAAATCAATGGCAGTGACGAAACATTTCTAAATGTTCATAATGTAATTCAATTCAGAAATTTACGAACATCAATTACATTTTTTCCCTACTCTGGCATTTACTGAATCAAGTCATCTACTAGAACGTAAATAAAAACTTTTGCAATAATTCTTTAGGCAGCTCCAAATTAAACAAAATACTATTTGGTCCAAAAGCCTGACATGATCACCATTACTTAAAAGTACATGAGCTGAGAAATGTGAATTTCGATTTCTAGTGTAAAATTAGACAATGTAAAAATTATTTAGGGTTGACATTTCAATAAATGCATTAAGGATAAAGGGGAGAAAAAAACAAAACAAAATTCATGATGCCCGGATAAATCACATCAAGATATTCGAAAAATGAGGCAGAATCATGATCATAGTTTTGACTTAATTACATAAACAACAAATTCACCCAAAAAAAAGTAGCCCAAATTCAAGAATAGACTCATAAATCAAGCTGTAATATTACAAAATCTAGCTTCACCGCGAAATTTATTAAGAAATTACATACCATTTATGAAGATTTGAGGATCAATAGAACCCTAATTTATCTTCAAGAATGTGACGGAGCCATAATAAACCATTGGTTCTTCACATAAATAGACAATGTACGTAAATAAATGACAGCCCTGAATCTTGCATGTCTCTGTTTCTCAACTCTCATTGATCTTTGTCTCGGTCTCACTCTCTCTGCATTTATATAAATGTATCTATAATGGAGGCCAATAAAATGATATGAAGAAATGTTGCAGAGGCTAGCAATGGCGGATGGGACCTTAAATCTGGTTTTGTTTCGATCAAATCCCCTCTGCAACGTTTTTGGCGCGTTGAATTTTTTATTTTTTTATCCAAATATTGCAGATTTTTTTTCTTTCTCTCTCGAGGATCTAAGGAATTTTCTCAATGCATGTCTCTTTCATCAGGAAGAAAAAAAAAAGTGCTAAACACAGACGTTAGAGATACAGACGTTAGAGATCCTAGACGGATAGTAATATTTTTGGTTCCGCTGCTACCCCTACTTCATACTTTTTTTACTAGTGACTTGTGACAAAAAAAAATAATAATAAAGATCATAGTTTTGACATTTATAGTTTTTACTTTTTATAGTTTTTTTTTTTTGAAACAAACAAAAGATTTTGTGATTTTGTTATAGGGAGAATATTATATAACAATATTTTGGAGGTTTGCTGGAATCATGGAGTAAAATACGGATATTTCGCTAAGAACACGAAGAACACAAAAGGAGATTGGTGATTTTTTGTGGCTGATATTGTATGGTGTTTTCAGGGGTGAACTGTCAATCATCCATAACAAGATGTCTACGTACCCTATTTATAGGGATCAAGCCATACGTAGTTCTCTTGAGAATAAGTTACCTAGACGGGCTAGGGTTTCTTTGGGCTCGACTAGGCCCAAATCCGCTAGACGTCTTCTTGGGTTGATATATTTTACCCATTTATTCTGCTCATGACCCATGGCATATTAAAGGTTGCCTATGGCTATCATGATGCTTAAATCAACTGGCCTCGCTGACGAGGCGAATGGAGAAGCTGCATGGCCTCGCATGTGGCCTCGCTGGGCTAGTCATGCGAGGTGGTCCACGCTGTAAGGAGATAATTATACTCACGCGACCTCGCTGGGCCTGACCGTATTATACTCACGCGACCTCGCTGGGCCTGACCGTAAGCCTTCATAATAAATATGCTCTAGGCCTCGCTGGACCTCTAGGTCTCGCTGGACCTCTAGGCCTCGCTGGACCTTGCAGAGAGAGTATTCTAGGCCACGCTGGACCTCTAGCCTCCATAAAAGTATTCTAGGCCATGCTGGACCTTGTAGAGAGACGTGTATGATAGATGATATCCCATACTAGGGACTTTGCTGGCGAACTTGACCCACGGCTTGGGGTCGCAAACTTCCACATTGTGCTTGATAGTATATTGGACTGACTCCTGGTGGTGGGTTTTAGTGACCCAATCTTCATCTCTAGGCCCATTATGAGTTGTGGACCTCTATTCAAGCCCATTAGGCCTACTTAGGGCTAATGCCAAGATTTGAGCATAACAACTACCCCCCGAGTCCATATTGTCATTAGAGATGCGATGTGGACTCAAAAATTGCTTTGTCAAAACTTCGATGCGAGGCCTGTGCTCGCTATAGATTACTGTAGATGAAAGCATAGTTATCTCAAGTGCCTTGGGATCGCATCGCGACCCCTATGAATTTGAATGGTTGCAGACAACTATCGTATTTCGAGATCTTCTCCCAGCTGCTAAGATGATGACATGTGTTGTGTGTCTTTCAATTAATGCGAAGCCATGTATAAGTGAGTGATGGTGACCTCGAAGGGTCCTTCCAAGCGCAATATAGTCCTGCAGGGACCTTGAGAGGCGACCCCATAGGGCCTTGCAGTCATAAGTTGTTACAATTATTTCTTCTATCATGCTGATATGTGAGCTCGGGCTCTCACCAATATTTTCAGGTCTTCTTAAAGTATGATGAGAAGACTCTCCGTTGTTCCTTATTATTATGATGAGAGGCCTCCTCATAAGTTGAGAGGACTCTTTATAGCTTCATATGTTGTGAGCCCTCCTTGCAACCTCATACGTCGTGAGGCCTCCTTGCAGCCTTATACATTGCGAGGCCTCCTCACAGTCTCTTACATTGTGAGGCCTCCTCGCAGCCTCATACGTTGTGAGGCCTCCTCGCAGCCTCATACGTTGCGGGGCCTCCTCGCAGCCTCATACGTCGTGAGGCCTCCTCAATTCTTGTAATGAGTCTGCTTAGAGTTTGTATCAATTTTCAAGCATAGCAACTACCCCCCAGTTCTTCGGTGCACGCAGATGTAGCGGAGAACTATTTTTTCTGGTCTTCAAAATTTCTTCAAAAATAAAATCAAAATAATTATTTGATTTGTCGAAAAGCCTCCTCGCTTGACAACTTTCAAATTTTTAATTTAATCCGAGCCAATATCTCCTTGTACTAGCCACCTCGCTACGCTTTATTTTTATGCCATGCAAGCTGTCTACTTGCTTCATAAATTTAATTCTCCTCGCAAACCAATTCGCACCAGCTTGAATATTAAGTGTGTATGTTTTGGTTTCCATTTTGCCTTGTATTGAGGTATCTTCTTCTGTATACTTACAGGCATGGATTCCAAGAAATATTCCGCGATCCCTTTCATGAAGAAGGACAAAGCTACGAGTACCTCTCTTAACCCTTCTGGCGATCTGACTCACCATTCCTCCCTTGTTGGAGGTTCAGCTACCAAGTCTGATGTTGTCATGCCTCTTCCTAAGCAGACCACTCTCACAATGCCTCTTCGACAATCATCTTCTTCCCTCCATCCTAGCAGGAAAATATCAACTGAGATAACGAGTCTTCATGAAGAACCACCACTAAAGAAGAACAAGGACGACATGAGTCTCTCTCCCCTTCATCCTTCTCCTGGACTGGTCCGCCAGACATATGGCAAATTGGCACATGCCCATGTTTCTGAGATTGATATGTATTCCTGGTCCCTACAATCTTTGGAGGAGTCCAATGCTTCCAAGACTAAAGCTATAGTTGAGCTTTTCTTCCTTCCATCAATTGCGTCACCACAAGGAGGTTCGAGCCTTGGCTTCTTCAAATAGTAAGATGAGCGAAGAGATTTTGAATCTCAAATCCATACTTGTACAGGCTGATGCAGGGGACGCAAAAAATAGTTGGAGGAAAGAATTTGAAGGCACGACTGAGAAGCTTAAGAGAGAGCTTCACGAGGAGCAGTCAGCTAGAAAGAAGCTTAAGCTGGATCATGCTGTTGAGAGGGAGCAGTCAGACTCCCAGATCAAGGAGCTTATAGACCGCGTCGCTGAGTTAGAGAAGGAAGCTAAAGATGCTGCTAATTCTCTTCTCACTATCATTGAGGAGGCCGAGACCCAAGGATCTATTGACTTCATGAAAAAATTCCTTGAAAAGGTTGACGACTTTGATTGGTACCGGTTGGGCGAAGAAACTGGGAAGTTTGCTGATAACCTCAAGATGGAGATGAATGAGGAAGCGGCAAATGGATCCCCATGACTTCCTTTTTATTGCTTTTAAACTTTATCTTCTAGACTCAGTGGAGATGCGGGCACTCCCTTTATTTGCCTCGCGTTTGTAGACTTAATTTCTTTTACTTATTTGGATGCTCCTTGAACCTAGATTGGCTTGCTTTATTGATGCTCCTTTATTTGATATTTATAATATTGCAAAGTACCATAGACCTCGTATCTGCTTGCACAAGGGACTCATGTTGCTTGATTTTAGCATGTATAGATTCCTCCATAACGCCTCTTCATATCTGTTAAATTTTTCCCAAGTGTTTTAGAATAGCTGATGGGGTCTTCAAATGATCCTGATTGCGCCTATGGGGCCGAGAGGCCTCGCATCGCAAGGTGTCGAGTTTGCTGCCTCGCGTCGCTAGGTATGGCCTCGCACCACTAGGTACGGCCTCGCAACGCTAGGTGCCGGCCTCGCAACGCTAGGTGCTGGCCTTGTCTTGCAAATTTTCAAATGTCCTGCTAGGAGTGGTATTTATGTAATGCCACTACCCCCGAGTCCTTATTATAATTGTAGATGTGATGAGGAATCAACATGTTTCAGCAACCTTCTTGTATTATTTGGAGTTGACACCATTTGTAATGAAGAGAATTTAATGTGACCCCACTATGAATTCTCCTTCAAATTGGGGCAATGTACGCTGATATTAGTGAAGTCCATACCCAGCAGGGGGCTTGTTTGATAGATGATCTTCTTGGTGTACTGAGGTAGTTAAGGACCTCCTCATTGCCGCCAAGGATCGGGGGCGTCCCCCCTCTCCTCGACGTAGAGGTATTTCACCAAGAAGCATCTCTTGTAGAGGCGTCTCATTGATCTCGATAGCCACACCATATAGGGGTCTCGTTGAGTCTTCACATGCTCTCCTTTGCTTATAGACTGACTTTAATGCATGCATAGAGATAGCTCCACATTGTGTAGATTTACGGGCTGATCCATTATCGCCAATGGGACCAAGAGGCCTCACATTGCAAGATAACGGGTTTGCGACCTCGCAAAGCTAGGTGTCACCATGTCCATAAATCCCATCTTCCTATAGACTTCATATGTAAGGACATTGACTGCGCTCCCATTATCCATGAGGACCCTGTAGATATTTTGAGATCCTATGCGAACCCGAACAACCAGAGATTCAGAGTAGGGATAATGAACCCACTTCGCATCCTCCTCGGTGAACATGATATTTGTACCCTCCCCTTTGAAAAGCTTTGGGGTCTCTCCTGAAGGTGATGTACATTGGTGAGGGGTCACTTCTTGGCCTCACGAGCATACCTCTCTTTGGTCTTGTTGCTATCTCCTCCAATATGGGGCCCCCCCATAATGACATAAATACTCCCAGCTCGCTCCTCTCTTTCTTCGTGGGACTTTTCTTTTTGCCCAAACGGTGGGACATTATTGAAACTAAAACCTGGCTTAGTGCCATACTTTTTCACCTCACGAACTACCCATTCAGTTAGCTGGGCCATCGCGAATTAGCTCTTCAATTTGCTCCTTGAGCTGCCTATAATTTACAGTATCATGCCCTGTCTGTTCGTTAAAGACACAATATTTACGAGTATCCCTGGTTACCCGACTATTCATAGGTGAGGGCTTCTCAAACATCCCCTAGTCAGCATTAACTGCATAGATGTGATCAATGGGGGCCATTAAAGGTGTGGACTGACCCTCATTCCATCCACTTTGAGCTCGTGGTGGTAACCTCCTTGGTGACCGCAACCCCTCCTCTTTGGGCTCTCACTACGATCCCGTCTTCGCCTAGGGCTCCAAGAGTCCTTCCTCTTCACTCCCTTGCTCTTACTTCCATTGTTGCTAGCCTCATTATTCTTCTTAAGATCCTCCATCGACTTTTCAATCCATCTGTAAGGCTCGGCCTCCTTGTAGAACTCATAAAGAGTGTCGGGTGTCTATGCCTGTAACTTCTTCCAGAACTTGGTGCCCTCTCTCAGCCCAGCAATAAGAAATTTTTTAAAGGCCTCGTCATTTGCTCCTCGCACCCTAGGGCCCTTGGCATTAAACCTCTTGAAGTAGTCCTGTAGGGTCTCACCCTCCTTTTGCTTTATGTTCACCATGGTGGATACAGGAGGTGCGTAGAGCTTGGAGGACTGAAAATGCTTAATGAAAATGTCCACGAGCTGCTCCCAAGAGTCTATAGTGATGTGAGCCCCTAACTTAGAGAACCACTGCTGAGCACTACCCCTCAACGAGGCCGCAAATAATCTGCACCTAGCCAATAGTGAGACCCGGTACACATCCATATCATCGTTGAATCGAATAACAAAACTCTGCAGGGTCTCTGTCCCCATTATAAGTCATGTCTGGGTTAATACTCCGGATTATAGTGGGAAGCGGAGTGGTCCTGATCTCTTGAGTGAAAGGCGAGGCAGGACCCATGGGGTTAAGGATCCCCTTATCTGCATTCCTCTTATCCAAGGCCTTATTTAGCTCCTCTTGCTTGTAGTTTCCAACCTTGGTCTTGTTATCTTCAACTTTTTTCTTTCCCTTTCTCGTGTTGTCATGGTGGGATTGGGTCTTCTTGGGAGCTCTAGACTCCTCTTGATCCTCCTTGCGATTCAGGGGGTCAGGTTTGTACTTCTGGGACCGCTCACGCTCTCGATGAAGAGAGGGGGGTCGTTCCAAACCTTGGCTCCAAGCCTGGGATCGCTTATCCTTCTTGTCAGCTCCCCTTAGATGAGGCGGCCTCATTCTGCGACCCCTCTTTTATCTTAGTAGCCTCTATATCCTCATCCCACTCGAGGTCTTCACAGAAGCAAGGGTTTGTTTGATCCGTAACAACATCATCAACTTCATCCAAGAGTTTCTTGATGGGACCCTTACTGCTCTCCTCCTGATAGGACTTGGGCCCCTTCCTGGCATTCCTCTTCGCGCCCCTTGACCTATACATCTTCTTCTCTCTAGTCATCCTTTCTTGCACTGCTGACACCTTCTCGGGCCCATCATCGCTCCTGGGGTGATCACCTTTGGGTATCTTGTGCGACCCCGGGTTCTCCCCGTTGTCGTTCCTTCTGTTCTTCTTGTTCGACTTAGTCATCCTTCTCCCAATATGATGACTAGCCCCTCCTTCTAGCGCCAAATGTTATAGGGAGAATATTGTATAACAATATTTTGGAGGTTTGCTGGAATCATGGAGCAAAATATGGATATTTCGATAAGAACATGAAGAACACGGAAGAAGATTGGTGATTTTTTGTGGCTGATCTTGTATGGTGTTTTCAGGGGTGAACTGTCAATCACCATAACAAGATACCTACGTACCCTATTTATAGGGATCAAGCCATACGTAGTTCTCTTGGAGAAGAAGTTACCTAGACGGGTTAGGGTTTCTTTGGGTTCGACTAGGCCAAAATCCGCTAGACGTCTTCTTGGATTGATATATTTTACCCATTTATTCTGCTCATGACCCATGCCCATTAAAGGTTGCCTATGGCTAGCATGATGCTTAAATCAACTGGCCTCGCTGACGAGGCGAATGGAGAAGCTGCATGGCCTCGCATGTGGCCTCACTAGGCTAGTCATGCGAGGTGGTCCACGCTGTAAGGAGATAATTATACTCACGCGACCTCGCTGGGCCTAACCGTATTATACTCACGCGACCTCGCTGGGCTTGACCGTAAGCCTTCATAATAAATATGCTCTAGGCCTCGCTGGACCTCTAGGTCTCGCTGGACCTTTAGGCCTCGCTGGACCTTGCAGAGAGAGTATTCTAGGTCACGCTGGACCTCTAGCCTTCATAAAAGTATTCTAAGCTACGCTGGACCTTGTAGAGAGACGTGTACGATAGATGCTATCCCATACTAGGGACTTTGCTGGCGAACTTGACCCACAGCTTGGGGTCGCAAACTTCCACATTGTGCTTGATAGTATATTGGACTGACTCCAGGTGGTGGGTTTTAGTGACCCAATTTTCATCTCTAAGTCTATTATGAGTTGTAGACCTCTATTCAAGTCCATTAGACCTGCTTAGGACTTATGCCAAAATTTGAGCATAACAAATTTCATTCAACTCAAAAGATCATAAGACTGAGCCTCCAACAAACTCGTCAAACCAATGTATTAGTACCATGAAATTAACCAATATTGAACTAACCAATATTGAACGTATAAATTAATCCACTCCTTCGTCCAAATTCCTTTACCATTCACTTTAGAGTTTCTTTTATATGAAATGTTATAATTTTCGAAATTGACCCCAAATTCTTTAAAAAAATACTTTAACTGACATTTTTTTATTGATTTTTCGTCTAAAAATACTTTTACAACAGATTTTATATTGATTTCATGGACATGTTTGACAAAATTTAGTACTAACATTATTGTCTATATTTGCGTGTCACATCTATGCAATAGATTTTTGATTTAATTATGGAATAATTTTGAATTTAAAAAAAAATTAATCACTTTAAGCATTAGACTATTTCCCTCGCATTTATATGTCCTTTTGACATTTAATTAAATACTAGCTTATAACCCGTGTAATACACGGGTTTCTTATATTATGTTATAAATTTTATTTAATATTATAATTATGTTTTTATATAATCACTAATTTTAATATTTTTTTCAATTTTAATTTGATATAATTTAATATACTCATATTTGTGGATTATATTAATGTTTCCTTATTATAAACAACGTATACGATTTTTATATTTTATTAATAATTGAAAAATATGATGTGATATTTTCGGGTATATATTGTAAGATTTGTTGTAAATTAAAAAGGTAACGTGTTTTAATTAGAAAGGAAATATTAATAATTGAAATATATGATACAGTTGATCTTTTTAGATGTTTATAAAATGTATCATCTTCAACTAAAAGTAAATGTGAAAAAGACAATCGACTAATTACCATTAATTATATTATGTTATTATTTATTTTAGGTGCTATATTTTTCTTGATAATTATGATGTGATATTTTTGGGTATATATTAGTGATTGTAAGATTTGTTTTAAATTAAAAAGGTAACGTCTTTTAATTCGAATGAAATATTAGAGATCGAAAGATATGATACGATTGATGTTTTTAGGTGTTTATAAAGGTAATATTTTCAACTAAAAGTATATGTGAAAAGGGCTATTCGCTAATTACCATTAATTATATGATTTATTATTTATTTTAATAATTAGGATAACCAAATTGACAAACTTTCAATCTTTCGGCTTTAATATAGTAGTATAGACACGTATTTTAATTAGAAAAGGCAATCGGATGCTCAACATTAATTCTATTACTTTTTATTTATTAATTAAGATAACTGTACCTAAACTAAAACCGATAAAATTTTCAATGTTTCAATTTTAATATTATAACTACCTTATAACTCGAGCAATGCACGGGTTTCTTGTATTATGTTATAAATTTTATTTAATATTACAATTAAATTTTTATATAATTATTACTTTTAATAATTTTTTCAATTTTAATTTGATGTAATTTAATATACTCATGTTTACGGATTATACTAATGTTTCCTTATTATAAACGACGTATATGATTTTTAATATATTTTATTAATAATTGAAAAATATGGTGTGATATTTTCGGGTTATATTTTTCTTGAAAATTATGGTGCTATATTTTTGGGAATATATTAATGATTATAAGATTTGTTTTAAATTAAAAAGGTGACGTGTTTTAATTCGAAAGTAAATATTAATGGTCTAATTTTAGGAATTTATAAAAGGTAATATCTTCAACTAAAATTAAATGTTATGTTATAAATTTTATTTATTATTACAATTATGTTTTTATTTAATCATTATTTTTAATAATTTTTTAATTTTAATTTGATATAATTTAGTATACTTATGTTTACGGATTATTATAATGTTTCCTTATTATAAACAACGTATATGATTTTTAATATATTTTATTAATAATTGAAAAATATGGTGTGATATTTTTGGGCTATATTTTTCTTGAAAATTATAGTGTGATATTTTGGGTATATATTAATGATTGTAACATTTGTTTTAATTAAAAATGTAACATGTTTTAATTAGAAAGAAAATATTAGTGATCTGTTATTAGGTATTTATAAAAGATAATATCTTCAACTAAAATTAAATGTGAAAAAGGCAATCGACTAATTACCTTTAATTTTATTATGTTAATGTGAAAAAGATAATCGATTAATTACCATTAATTATATTATATTACGTGTTAATTATGTTAACTTTTAAGAAAAATAATATAATCATTTGGTAACTATTAATTTATTTGGCATGATTGAATAAAGGTGGATTTTGATGGATGGACAATAAAATTGGGACGGAGGGAGTATTATTTAATTTAGGTGTTATACTTTTCTTGAAAATTATGGTTTGGTATTTTCGGGTATATATTAATGATTGTAAGATTTGTTTTAAATTAAAATGGTAACGTGTTTTAATTCGAAAGGAAATATTAATTTGATTGATGTTTTTAGGTATTTATAAAAGGTAATATCTTCGACTAAAAGTAAATGTGAAAAAGGAAATCGACTAATTATCATTAATTTTATTATGTTAATGTGAAAAAAGAAATTGACTAATTACCATTAATTTTACCATATTAATCAACTAATTACCATTAGTTATATTATGTTATTATTTATTTTAGGTGTTACATTTTTCTTGAAAATTATGGTGTGAAATTATGGTAATATCTTCAACTAAAAGTAAATATGAAAAAGGAAATCGGATAATTACCATTAATTATATTATGTTACTATTTATTTCAGGTGTATTTATTTTTCTTTATAATGAAGGGTAAATAAGTAAATTCACGAAGTACCAAAAAACTAGTACCAAAAAACTGGTACCAAAACTTTTAATGTTTCGGCTTTTATAGATAGATTTTAGTTAGTGAAAATAAAAAAGATAATCTGAAAATTAAAAAGATGACATGTTTTAGGTGAAAACGGTAATTGATTAGTTTATAGTAATTATAATTTAATTTATGTTATTTTACTAAATTAAATTGCTCGTAGCGATGCACATATTTTTTTTTATATGTAACAAATTTTATTTTATGTTATAAATATATTTTTATATAATCATTATTTATAATATTTTATTTTAATTTTAATATTAATAATTTAATATAAATTTAATTAATGATATGCATGGTTTAAAACTTATATTATAAATTTTTAAAATAAATATGTCATTGATAGGATTCGAACCTTGAATATAATATATTTAATCATTAGATCTAACGATTTTGATTTTTGACTAAAAATCTAATGGTCATTATTCGTAGTATACAGATTTTTATTATATTTTGTTAATGATTAGAAGATATGATGTGAAATTTTTTGGTATATATTAATTATTGCTAGATATGATATGTTTGGAAGATATGATATGATTGATGTTTTTAGGTGTTTATAAAAGGTAATATCTTCAACTAAAAGTAAATGTGAAAAACACAATCGACTATTTACCGTAATTATATTATGTTATTATTTATTTTAGGTGTTTTAATAGTATAGATATTGTATATATTTTTCTTTATAATAAAGGTTAAATAAGTAAATTCACGATATACTAAGAAACATATACCAAAAAAAAAAGTTTCTAAATTTTTAATGTTTCAGCTAATGTTTTCTTATTATAAACAGCATATACATATTTTTAATATATTTATTAATAATTGAAAATATGATATTACATTAATCTATACATATATACAACATCTTTATATGCACCAATCTATGCATATATGTAATCAAAACCATCAAAAACCCACTCGAAGTCAGACTTTTAATATATTAATAATTATAAGATTAGTTTTAAATTAAAAGGGTAACATGTTTTAATTTGAAAGAAAATATTAATAATTGGAAGATATGATATGATTGATGTTTTTAGGAGTTAATAAAAGGTAATATCTTCAAATAAAAGTAAGTGCGAAAAAAGGCAATTGACTACTTACCAGGTTAAATAAGTAAATTCACGATATACTAAGAAACATATACCAAAAAATAAGTTTCAAAATTTTTAATGTTTCGGCTAATGTTTTCTTATTATAAACGGCGTATACATATTTTTAATATATTTATTAATAATTGAAAATATGATATTACATTAATCTATACATATACACAACATCTTTATATGCACCAATCTATGCATATATGTAATCAAAACCATCAAAAACCCACTCGAAGTCAGACTTTTAATATATTAATAATTATAATATTAGTTTTAAATTAAAAGGGTAACATGTTTTAATTTGAAAAAAAATATTAATGATTGGAAGATATGATACGATTGATGTTTTTAGGAGTTAATAAAAGGTAATATCTTCAAGTAAGTAAAAGTAAGTGCGAAAAAAGGCAATTGACTACTTACCATTAATTTATATTATGTTAGTATTTATTTTAAAAATTTTAATAGTATAGAGATCATATATATATTTTTTATAATGAAGGATAAATAAGTAAATTCACTTAGTACCAAAAAACCGGTACCAAAACTTTCAATGTTTCGGAATTTATATAATAGTATAAATTTATTAATAATTGAAAATATGATATTACATTAATCTATACATATACACAACATCTTTATATGCACCAATCTATGCATATATGTAATCAAAATCATCAAAAACCCACTTGAAGTCGGACTTTTAATATATTAATAATTATAAGATTAGTTTTAAATTAAAAGGGTAACATGTTTTAATTTGAATGAAAATATTAATGATTGGAAGATATGATACGATTGATGTTTTTAGGAGTTAATAAAAGGTAATATCTTCAAATAAAAGTAAGTGCGAAAAAAGGCAATTGACTACTTACCATTAATTTATATTATGTTTGTATTTATTTTAAAAGTTTTAATAGTATAGATATCATATATATATTTTTTATAATGAAGGATAAATAAGTAAATTCACTTAGTACCAAAAAACAGGTATCAAAACTTTCAATGTTTCGGAATTTATATAATAGTATAGATTTAAGAAACATACTTTCATACAGAATTTGTTAAAAGAAAATCTTAATAAAATTATAAACTACAAATTTTTTTTTCACAAAAAAACTGAACTATTTTTTTATGTTTCTTAAATTACGTGTAACAAATTAAAATTACATGTAAAATGAGATAACAAGATATAAGTTGAACCTCGATGTAGTAATAATTGATAAAGTAATAATCTCGTTAAAATAATATTTTTTTTCCAGTCCCAACATAATTGAGACAACGTATTTTTACTTCGATAAAATAATAAACCCGATAAACTAATTTTTTTTTTCTTGGTCCCAATACTATTACTTTAAATAGGTTTAATTGTAGTTGTAAAGAAATAAACTAAATACTCCATCCATCTCTGAATTTTTGCAAGTATTTTAATGTGCAAAATCAAGATTTTTTAATAAATTAGTTTTTAAATTTTTGTTTAAAAACCTACAATATATAATTTATATAAATATCTTTTTATGCACAATAAAACTAATCAAAAAAATAAAAATACTACTAAATTGGGACGAGTAATATTTTGTTAGTTCTCCATAGGCATTTTCTCGTATTTCCAACTTCCAAAACGGGATAAATATTAAATACATCATTTTCTAGATTCAAATGTATCAAAATGATCATCCAATAAAAAAGTGACTCATTTTAGTCATTAACTTGAAAATTTGTATCAAAGAGATCATTTACAAAATTTTAACTTTTTAATGATTATATTGATACAAGTTTTCAAATTACTGACTAAAATGAGTCACTTTTTTAATGAGCGATCATTTTGATACATTTGAATCTAGAAAATGATGTATTTGATATTTATCCCCTTCCGAAACCAACAAAACAAACAAGTGGTTCCTGGACCTCTTCTTTGTTATTACTCAAATAAAAACTTTTTTTTTTTTGCTAAATACATATGGATACATCTTTTGGCAGTTACTATGCTTTTTGATAAAATTGCTAATGCTAAATTTACGGTTTTCATTGTTAGCTCATTTGCAGAAGATGTTAGATAGTGTACTAGTAGTACAATTCGATTGTCTCCAGACATTATAATTGCTTGAACGAAGGTACCCTTGTGGCTCAACACTATGTTTTGTAATGCGTATTCTTTGACATTATATTTGTAAGAGAGTGCTTTGTTTTTGTAATAGAACAAAAATAAACACTCTCTTAAACAAGTTTAGCGGCTCTGTTGTTACAAAGTACTTCAACCTCTTCATAACAAAGTAAGGCAGGCAGAGGCACAATTGTCACCAACTTATAGTCTGTACTATAGTTGTTTGCTCAGCAAATCTTTTTGTCTGCAGTTCATCATATTTGTCCATTTTTCTAGTTCATTTCTAATGTATTATGTTAATTTAACCCTTCCGATTATACCAGGGGTGCAAAATGAAAATTCGAACAGTGTCACTACGTTATTCACGTTTTTATATTATTAGATGATAACCCGTGCGAAGCACGGGCTCGGGGATTTATATTAATTAATTACTAATTTTTGATTTAATTAAATATTTATAAAAATATTATAAAATTATAAAAAGAACTATGTTATTTGCATAAAAAATTTATACAGACTATAAACTTAGATTGTTTAATAGAAGTGCATGAAAACACGTATCAGTTGTTTTCATTGAAAAATATTTAAAATAATTGATCGTAATCTTTTTTTATTCTAAAGTTATAATAAAAAAATTACGATTAACAAACTATAAACTTAGATTGTTTAATAGAAGTGCATGGAAACACGTTTCAGTTGTTTTCATTGAAAAATATTTAAGATAATTGATCGTAATCTTTTTTTATCTAAACTTATAATAAAAAAATTGCTAATACAATATAAGAATTATAATAATAATAATAAGATTTCAATTTTATTATGTTTTTTTTAAAAAATAACATATAATCGCAGGAAAAATTGTTCTAGAGTATTGTATAGAAACATGTTCAAGTTGTTCTCCTTGAAAAATCTTTCGGAGAATTGATCGTATTATTTTTTTATTCTAAATTATGATAAAAAAAATTGTATTATAATAATAATAGGATTTCAATTTTATTATTTTCTTTAAAAAATAACATAAAATATAAGGGAAATACGATTCTAGGGGTGAAACTAATTTTTTATTTAAAGTTGTAATAAAAGAATTATAATTATAATAGGATTTCTATTTTATTAAAAAAATAACATAGAAACAGAATTATAGTAGAAATAGGATTGTAGGGGTGAAACCAAAATATAGTGCGAAAGGTGAAATCAAATTATAGTGCGAACCAAAAAGTGGTACGGTGTTTCGCTTATTAATAAAGGTTATAGATGTTCATCCTAGTACTTACAAGTTTGATCGACTGTAATCAAAAAAAGAAAAAAAAAACAGTGATTAACTTCTTTCATGATAACCAGACATAAGAAAAGTAGGAGCAAGAACTTATGGCGAATGTACGAGCAAGAACTTATGGTTTTTGCGCTAAAGGAAGCAGAGTGGAAGAGAGAAAGGAAGCGACTAAGGGACAAGGTAAAGAAATTGGAAGTGAAAAAAGGAAAAATAGAAGGATTTATAAAACATGAGGAGATGGTGGGAGATAAAAATGGGAATGACTGGAAAATGTTGGAAAATAGTTATGTCATGGAATGCATTAAAGAGGAGAGATTGCGACGAGACGAGGCTGTTGATAAGTGGAAAAGGCTGTATCTAGCAATCAAGACTGAGCTAGACCATCTCATTAAGATGACACATCAAGGTATTATAAACTTTTAAAAAAATTTAGTTTTTAGTACCATCATCATGATTGTAAAAATTATTCCTAGAATTGTAGCTTAGCTGACAACCTCTTCTGTCGGTAACAAGAGGGTGTTGAGCCTCAAAGGACTTTGCCAAAAACCTGCTGACCTTAAGAAATAAGCTTACCACTTTCGGGTTTTACTTTAGAGTTCTCTTTGATTTTGCTTTGTTCTGTTTTGCAGAAGAACGAATGGCCTTGGAGACTTGAGGAAACAAATTTGATGAATGAGTTGCATAGAGAGCTGCAAGTTAAAGAAGATGCCACTGAACAGTTATGGGAATAGTTTGCATCAAAGGAAAAATAAAATTTGAGGTTGGAGAGAGAAGTTGATAAACTTAACCAGAGTTTAGTGATGGATGAAGGTGAATAATACCTGATAACTCTAGGTCTCGATCGGGTACTTCCTCGCCAACTCCTGTCTCGGAAGCGGTGTAGCTGTAGTGGGGTGTCTGCAAAACAACACCGGAGGGGGGGTTTGGCCCCGAAGTGCCTCCGGCGTGAGAATAAGAGTTGGCTTTGGAAGGTAGTAATCAAGTAGAGTATCACAAAGTAATGAATGTGTGTAGGTGTGTAATAATGGCTAACCCCTAAACCCTATTTACTAGGGGTATTTATAGCCCTAGGCCTAGGGTTTAGGGGTGGGTTACCTTCACCCCTGACCGTTGGATCTGGGGGACAAGCCGCTGAACTCCCGGGATGCAGGGCACGTGGCTTTTGTCTGGTCTGGCCGTTGACTGGAGTGTGGCCACGTTGTGGTGGGCATGATCTGGCACGTATCTCCCTTCGTCTTTTAGTGTTGGTCAGCGCCTCCAATAGGAGCGTTAGCTGAGGTGGAGTGCCACGTATATAAAGTGCCACGAGTCAGGGGATCCCCTAGTTCGGGGTGGGGGCCACGCCACGTGGTGGTGGCCCGGGCCCGGGGTCCGCTGCTCTGGGCTGGGCCGCTCTTATTCTCATGAGATGGTTTGCTTATTCTTTCGGGCCTCTTATTGGGCCTTGGCTGTTTATGGACTATCATTTGCCCCCCACTCCCTTATGCGGATTCTCCGGATGGGGGAGTAGTAAGAGGTGCTCTTGCCTTGGAGAGTGAACTTTCCGTACTTTTTAGAGTGCTAGATATGTGTCCTCGGGCCGGAGGTTTTGTAGTTGCTCTGAGAGTCAGCGTCTGCTTTGGGGAAGAAACTTTCGCCTTGGTTACCCCCAGTTCCGGGGTGTGTACTGAAATACGTATCCCGGGGTTTTGCCTTCTGTAGATGTGCGAAAATATGAATATATATAATATTGCAATATGCACTTCTCTTTCTCTCTTTTTTTTTTTTTTTTTTTTTTTTTTTTTGAGAAATAATAGCTGTCATCCACTCATCTCCGGGTTTTGGAGATAGTGGGCCGCTTGTATGGGCCGCCACGTGTTCGTGGCGTTTGGGATTCAGGGTTTGCCTATAAATAGTGGCAACCTCCTCCCATTTGTCATTACTTGTTTTTGATTTGCTGCCGTTACTCTGCTCCTCTGAAGACCAGTGCTCCGGGCTATCGTCGCTTCAGATTTTCTTGCTTTTTCCAGTTCGGCCTTTTTAATCTTTGTAAGTCCTCTTGTCCCGGACTCTTGTCAATTTTATAGTATTTCATTTCCGGGGTCCGGGGTAGACTTTTTGTATGGTTAGGAGACGCGTGACTGCAAATCGAGTGTTAATCCCTCTTTCCGAGCCCAGTACCTCCGGCGCTAGTGTTAGCTCTTCAGATAGTAGTGTAGAGCTGATAGATCTAGATTGGTGTATAATGGGTAAGAAGAAGAGTAGTTTGCCCGTACTTAGTAGTATAGCGACAAAGGATATGGGCCCGGGGTATAGCCTTAGTGAGCCGGACGGTAGTTGGGGGCACAGTAAGTATTATTTTGTAAGGAGGGACCCGGGGATCCCCCAAGCTTTCTTCTTCCGGGATCTGAGCACGGAGTTCGCCCAGAATCCAGATGTGGCCGAAATGATAAAGTACGATGAGGCCTTTCTGGATTCCAAGTTTGGGGATAAGCCGGGTTCTGGGATGGATGTCGGTCCATTCCGGAGTAAATATGTGAAGGAGCCGGTCGACTGGGATCCCATTTTCCGGGCCACCTTCCACCTGGATAACGATGTAGATTGGAGATGGCCAGAGCCTGGCGAGAAGATTTACCACAGGCCGGAGGGCGGCTGGGTTGGGGTGTGGCTGGAGCACCTAAGGTCGGGGTATGGGCCTAGGTGTCACCAGTTCGTTAAATCCCTGTGTTTGTTTGAGTATGGGATTCCGGTCACCCAACTAACCCCGAACGCGGTAAAGTGGATCTCATACTTTCTTGGGTGTTGTGAGAAGGCCGGGGTGCTTCCCACTTTCAAACTTTTTCACCATGTCTTCCAACTGGTGCACTCCAACAATGTACCCATGTTCGAATTTAGATTCCGGGGCAAAGCATGTGGGTACCCTTCTTCGGCGTCCAAGCCTCTGGTTATGCTCCCCACATTGAAGGGTTGGAACGGGGAGTTTGTCTTTCTCCGGGGCGTTGATATCCGGTTCATGCCCACTTTTAAGGAGGAGCCTCTTGCCATGAATTTTGAGGTATTCGATCTCCAGGATGCGGCAATGGACCGGGTTCACGATTTCTGCCAGGGTCTTGGGAGGCAGGTGACTCGGGATGACCTTATGAGTCATCAGTATCTGTTTGAATTAGGATGTAAGTCCGGGTTGTACGTTGCTTGTACTTTTGCTCTTAGTGTTTCCTTCTACTCCGGACTAATGTTTTGTTTTCATGTTTTCAGGTCTTCCCGGATACAGCCCGGAGTTTGAGAAAGTTGTACAAATGAGCAAATCAAGCAAATCTCTCGGTGCTGCTCTCCGGAGTATTGGTCACGTTCGTGACAATACCAAGGCTCCTGGAGATGCTAGTGGCTCCCAAGCCCATCAAGAGGGGGCTTCTGAAAATACGGCCCCGCACCCCGAGCCTGTGGACCTAGAGATCGGGGTTGAAGATGCTAGCTTGATAGCCAGGAAGAGGCCGAGGGTGACCTCGACTCGGACTGAGCTGTTCGGGACTATGCTCTCGGACTGTGAGGTGGTGAAAGAGGGCTCGGCCCCTGGGGGTCCGGAGAACTTTCGCCCTCATGAACCTGCTCCTGTGTCCCCGGAAGAGAGGAACTTTATCGGCTTTCTCGCTGACCTCCCTAGCAAATCGGAGTGGGAGGAGATGAGTCAGTCTACCTCCACCGAGTTGTTGCGGCAGATGATGGGGGTCTTTGGTCAGGTATGCGTTTCTCCGGGCTCTTTCCAACTTGTTTATTTTTGTTTATTGGTTCCGTATTTTTCTAACTTGGGCTTCTGCCTTCGCAGCTTGGGGTCCGGGTTGCTGGGGCTGCTGCTAAGGCATGCGGGGAATTGAAGGAGGCTCAGGTTGCTTTGAGCTCGGCCGCGGAGAAAGATAAAGAGATTGCCGAGCTGAAGCAGCAGCTTGATGAGCTCAAGGTGCGGACCGATGCCCGAATTGAAAAGTTTAAGGGAGGGGTCAAGCAGGCTGCTGAGGAGAGGGATGCGGCCAAGGCTAAGGTGGCCGATTACAAAGCTGAGGTGAAGAGGCTCCGGGATGAGCTGAAAGCTAAGAAGACTGAGGAGCAGGTTATTGCCGATTTCCGGGGTTCAGAGGCTTATGATGATGACTTGGCAGCCGTTGCGTCCAAAAAGATTCATCGTTGCTGGGTCATCTCTGAGAAGATGATCAAGACTGCCCCGGAGACCGCTACCTGGGAGAACTTCATTGATGAGTACCTTGCCGCCGAGGATGCTCTGGCCCGGGGTGAAGGCGAGCCCAAACCTTTTGGTGCTCCTGATTCCTCTCCTCCTCCTGAGGCGTGACTTTCTTACTGGCTGCGTCCATATTTCGGGCTGTGCCCTTGTAATATTTTAACGCTTTGTTGTATGACTTTGAATCTTTTAACTATCGGGTGTTTCGGGTTGTTGGTCAGCCCGGCCCGCTTGTGTCGTTTGTTGAATTACTGTTTTGTGTTTATAATTTGGGTTGCCCCCCACTCTTTAATTCGGGTATCCCGGATTGACGAGTGGTGGTTTTGTCCCCGGGCCTAAGCATTGCTAAGGTCCCGGGCTTTGGCCTATTTGGAAAGGATGAAAACTTTTCCAAGTAGGTAGTTTGATGCCTATGGCTTCCCGGGCCAAAGCATTGCTAAGGTCCCGGGCTTTGGCCTACTTGGAAAGGATGAAAACTTTTCCAAGTAGGTATATTGATGCCTATGGCTTCCCGGGCCAAAGCATTGCTAAGGTCCCGGGCTTTGGCCTACTTGGAAAGGATGAAAACTTTTCCAAGTAGGTATTTTGATGCCTATGGCTTCCCGGGCCAAAGCATTGCTAAGGTCCCGGGCTTTGGCCTACTTGGAAAGGATGAAAACTTTTCCAAGTAGGTATTTTGATATAATTTGAAGGTTGAAGTATCAGGTAAGAACTAGAATTCTTTTTCATTGATAATAAAGCGGTTACATGATTTCCAAGTACAATTTTCAAACAATGCCCGTATATGAGCAGAAGCTATTCTCTTTTACTGGTAGTACTTTCTTAGCCTGAGGCCGTGCCAGGTGTTGGGGACTTCAGTGTTGTCCATGTGACTGAGCTTGTAGGTTCCGGGGCGGAGTACTTCTATAACCCTGTAGGGACCTTCCCACTTAGGCATAAGCTTTCCTGTGTTAGTGGGGTCTGAAGCTTCAACATCCCGGAGTACTAGGTCCCCAATTTGGAAGTTTTTGACTCTTGACTTCTTGCCGAAGTACTCTCTTGTTTTCTCTTTATACTTCTCCATTCTTTGCACTGCATTGTCCCGGACCTCATCAACTAGTTCCAGGTTAACTCGTAACCCATCTTCATTTGCATCTTCATCAAAGTTGATTGCTCTGTGGGAGGGGGAGCCCACTTCAATTGGCAGCATTGCTTCGGTTCCATAAGCTAGTTTAAACGGGGTTTCGCCTGTTCCGGACCTCGGGCTAGTTCTGTATGCCCACAGCACATTTGGCAGTTCTTCGGGCCATTTGTTCTTGCTTTCCTTCAGCCTCTTCTCAATTCCCCTTAGCAGAATTCTGTTTGTCACTTCTACTTGCCCATTTCCCTGGGGATAGGCCACTGAGGATTTCTTGTGTTTAATTCCCCTTTCCTTCAAGTAATTTTCAAAATCTGAGCCGACGAACTGGGGACCATTATCTGAGACCAGGACTCTGGGAAGGCCGAACCGCATTAGTATGTTGTCCATGAACTTGATGCAGTCTTGTTGATTTATGGTCCTCATTGCCTTTGCTTCGGCCCACTTAGTCATGTAGTCGATGGCTACCAGGAGGTACCTCAGATCGCCTTTGGCCCGGGGGAAAGGCCCTACTATATCGATCCCCCACACGGCGAAGGGGATGGGTGATAGTACTGAAGATGGCAGGACCGGGCTTTGCCTCGGTATGTTGCTGAACAGTTGGCAGTTTCTGCACTTCTTGACGAATTCTAATGCATCTGAGTGGATTGTTGGCCAGTAGTAACCTTGCCTTATGATTTTGTATGCGAGGGCCTTTGCGGACATGTGATCCCCACAAATCCCTTCGTGCACTTCTTGTAGACAGTAGTTAGCTTCTTCCGGGCCTACGCACTTCAGAGTTGGGGATGAGAAGGTTCGGCGATAGAGCTGGTTTTCTTCTATGAAGTACTTCGAAGCTTTGTTTTTCAATCTTCTGGCCTCATTCTTATCTTCGGGCAATTCCCCTTTTTCCAGGTAGAGGATGAAGGGTGTCATCCAGTTCGGGGTGTCGTCTATCTCCATTACCACTTCTTGGTTGATGGCCGGGGTTCCCAATTCTTCGAAGTAGACCGAACTGCCTAGTTCGGCGGAGTTCTGGACTAGCTTGGATAGCTCATCAGCTTCAGAATTTTCTTCTCTGTTGACCTGGTTGATTTGGTATTCCGGGATGGTGGCTAAGTGGCTCTTGACAAGTGCTTGGTATTGGGCTAGCTTTTGATCTTTGGCTATGTACTCGCCTTTTGTTTGCCGTACCACGATTTGTGAGTCACTGTAGATATTCAGGTTCTTGATTTGCAGAGTTCGGGCCAACCTTAGCCCGGCAAGGAGAGCCTCATATTCGGCTTGGTTATTGGTTGCTGGGAACTTGAATGTTATGGCCTGTTTGATTTGGAAGTCTTCCGGGCTCTTCATGATTAGCCCTGCCCCGGACCTGTCGGCTGTTGAGGATCCATCAACATGGAGAGTCCATGACCCCGGGGCTTTGTTCTGGTTTGTCGGATTTTCAGCCGCTGCAATGGCTTGCTGTGGTTCTGGGAAGGAGCACTCTACTATGAAATCTGCCAAAGCTTGTGCCTTGATGGCTGTCCGGGGTACGAATGTCAAGTGGAATTGGCTTAGCTCAATCGCCCAATTTATCAATCTTCCTGATGCATCCGGTTTATGGATTATCCTTCGTAGTGGCTGATCCGTTACAACCTTGATTTCTCTTCCTTGGAAATAGTGTCTGAGTTTCCTTGAGGCTGTGACTAAGGCAAAGGCAAACTTCTCTAGATTGGGGTACCTGGTTTCTGCATCTTTCAAGACTTGGCTAATGTAGTACACCGGCCGTTGGTTTCCCTCAACTTCCCGGACTAGGGCCGCGGCCACAGCTAGGGGCCCGGCGGAGAGGTATAGATGTAAGGGTTCCCCGGGCTCCGGCTTTGTTAAGAGGGGTGGTGATGATAGATATTCCTTGATAGTGTCAAGAGCTTGCTGGCACTCAGGGCTCCAAGTGATTTCTTTCTTGTTGCTGGCTCCCTTGAGCAAGTTGAAGAAGGGCAAACACTTTTCTGCCAACTTGGATATGAATCTTCTTAGGGCTGCTAATGATCCAGCTAACTTCTGAATGTCTTTCTGAGTCCGGGGTGGTTGCATTTCTAAGATGGCCCTGATCTTCTCCGGATTAGCCTCAATCCCCCTTTGGCTGATCATGAAGCCTAGAAATTTCCCCGCTGCCACCCCAAAGGTGCACTTCTCCGGATTTAGCTTCATCTCATTTTTTCTGAGGTTTTCAAAACATTCCCGCAGATCGGGGACATGTTCCTTGACTGTTTTAGACTTGGCAATGATGTCGTCGACATAGGACTCCAGATTTCGGCCAATTTGGTCTTTGAAGACTTCCACCATGGCTCTTTGATACGTAGCTCCGGCATTCCGGAGTCCAAAGGGCATGAACTTATAAGCATAGACGGCTCTGTGGGTGATGAATGCAGTTTTGGCTATGTCTGCGGGATTCATCTTGATTTGATTGTACCCGGAGAAAGCGTCCATAAAGCTGAGCATCACATGTCCGGCAGTGGCGTCGATGAGGTGGTCTATACTTGGTAATGGATATGGATCTTTGGGGCAGGCTTCATTCAAGTCTGTGTAATCAACACACATCCTCCATTTTCCACTGGGCTTTTTGACTAGAACCACGTTGGCCAGCCACTCCGGGTATTTGACCTCGCAGATAATATCTGCTTTAAGTAGTTTGTCCACCTCCTCGTCTATAGCTCTCTGCCTCTCCGGGGCGAAGTTCCTTCTTTTCTGTTTCACTGGTTTTCTTCTAGGATCAACATCCAGGCTATGCATGGCAAGGGATTCCAGGAGCCCGGGCATGTCAGATGGACTCCAGGCGAAAACATCGGCATATTCCCGGAGTAGTTGGATTAGCTCTTGCCTGAAGGCAGCGTCTAGACCAGTTCCAATCTTTACCTTTCTTTCCGAGTTCCCCGGAATGAGCTCGATTGTCTCAGTTTCCACGGCGGGTTCTAGTTTGGCTTGATCTTTCACCAGGGATGATTTCTGGACCCGGGCCTGGGAGTTTGAGGCTAGGTATTCCCGGGCCTCAGATGTACCTGGTTCCTGGTTCGGGGCACTTGTTGTTTCAATGTTTTGGACCTCCTTTCCGGAGTTCTTATAAGTTGTGGCTCTGTGTTTCTTTCTGCTCAAATTCTTCTGATAGGAGGAGGCTTTCCTCTTATTTTCCGGGTCTGTTTCTGCCATGACTAGGGCTTGGCCATAACATCGGCTGGCTGTTTCGGTATCGCCCTTTACCTCTCCAACCCCGGAGGTCGTGGGAAATTTGAATTTGAGGTGCGGGGTTGAGGTTATGGCTCGGAGTTTGGTCAAGGCTGGGCGCCCCAGGATCACATTGTAGGAGGAAGGGATGTCGATCACGTAGAATTTGATCATATGGGTTATCTGCTTCGGGGTGGTGCCGAACTGGACAGGCAAGTAAAGGGTTCCTTGGATGGGAACCAAGTTGTGGCCGAAGCCGTATAGCGGATCTTCCCGGCATTCATTCATTCTGACACTGCCGAGCTGCATTCTATCCATGGTATGTTTGAACAATACGTTGACTGAGGAGCCGTTGTCAACAAGGATTCTCTTTACCTCGTTTTCGGCGATGTCTAAGGTCACCACCAGGGCTTCATTGTGGTCAGGATTCACTCCTTCGAAATCAGCATTGCTGAAAGATATGATTTGTTCTGGGGCCGAGTCTATCATCATTACCTCATCTCCGGAGCCCGGACTTGCCGGAGGGGAATTTGACCCACCCAATACCACGTGCACCACGTGTTTTGTTTTCTGGGCCCCGGATCCCTCTCCCCTTTCAGTGGTTCTCCGAGCTAGGTATTGGCCCATGTTTCCTTTCTTAACCTGGTCTTCAATGAAGAACTTGAGGGAGACACAACTTTCTGTTTCGTGGCCGTGAGTTGCATGATAGTCACAGTGCTTGTTACGGGGCCTGTTCTCCGGGGCTGATACCAGAGGTTTGGGAGGATAAAAGAAGGGTTTGTTCCGGACTTCTTTTAATATTTCAGCTCTGGGCCGGTTCAGGGGTGTCTAGTCTGGTTCCGGCCTCGGATCAGGTCTCCCCGGTCTCGGAGGCTTGGCTTCGGACTTGGCTCGGGAGGAGTGGTCTTTGTCCGGGGTCGTTAGTTGATGACTTGGGATGTAGTTGTATTGCTTGTTGGGCTTAAACTTCTTGTCTGGGTGGTGGTCGTTTCTGGAGCGATCATCTTTACTTCTTCCCGAGGAGGTGCCCTGCCGGGTCATCCTCATTGCTTGTAAAATATCAGTTTCTTTGATGAATTTGGCGGCCATAGAATAGGCTGCGGCCAGGCTCTGGGGCTCTTTGTTTACCAACTCAATAACGTAGCGTTCGCTACGCTCCGGGTCTAGGTTCTTCCGGAAAATGCTCAAGGCTTCTCTTTCATCCAGATTCGTGACTTGATTTATGGCTTCTTGGAACCGTTTCATGAAAGCTGAAAGTGTTTCGTTGTCATTTTGCCTAATTGTTTCCAAGTGGCACATGTGATATTCCGGGGTCTTATTGGCTCGGAACCTCCGGAGGAAAGCTTCTCTGAACTCCTTCCAGCTGTGTATGCTCCGGGAAGGGATCCTGCTGAACCATCTCTGAGCCGCTCCTTTCAGTGTGGAGGCAAAGAACCTGCACTTGGTTAGGTCGTTGTAGAAGTATATCAGGGCTATTTGCTCGAAGTAGTTGAGGTGTTCTTCCGGGTCCTCCAACCCATTAAAGGAGTCAAAGTTATAGTGCTTGAGGTTCTTTTGCCGGGGCATGGCTTCAAGAGAGCGGCTAAAGGGGGTGAGTGTGTCTTGGATCTCAAACCCGGAGTCGTTGTTGACTTTCCTCTGTAACTCCTGGATCATTTGAACTAGGTTGCTAGGACGTTCTTCATCATCTGAGACAATCTCCGGGCTTACCTCTCTCCGGGTTCTTTTCGGTTTGGATTTCCTGATTCTTTCCTCCTCTTCTTGGAGCCTTCTTTGGATTCTGTGCTCCAATTTAGCTTGTTCCTCTTGTCTTATTTTTTCCCGGAGTCTTTCCATCCGTTTCAACTCATCGGCCTCCTCTTCTCTGGCCTTACTCTGGGTTGGATGGTCCTTTCTATTTCTTTTGTTTTGGTCCCCGAGGCGAGCGAAGACCGAGGCTCGCGGGTTGTTGGAGTTGGCTGAGGCTTCGGAATCTTCCGCCTGCTCGGGTTCGGGTTCCGGATGAGGGCGGTTTCGGTAAGCCCGGATTGCTTCGGCCAGTTCCGCCGGGGTTAAGTTCTCCATCTGGGCAGACTCGAGGGGCACATCGGTATACTTGTATCGGTTCACTTCGATCGTGACCCGAGCATCGTTTGGGCCGATCCCGAGTCTCTCCTGGACCGGGACCTGGTTTTGCGGGATGGGCTCCGGGACTGGAACTAGGGGCTCTTCTCTTGGGGCGCTGTTTGCTCGGGTGGACTTGCTCGGGCGAGGCATGGCTTCTGGTTTCAGGTAGTTCGGGTTGTCTCGGTTTGGCTGTTGGTTCGGGGTTCCGGAGTTCGGAGGTTTGACCCCTCCTTCTAGCGCCAATGATAACTCTAGGTCTCGATCGGGTACTTCCTCGCCAACTCCTGTCTCGGAAGCGGTGTAGCTGTAGTGGGGTGTCTGCAAAACAACACCGGAGGGGGGGTTTGGCCCCGAAGTGCCTCCGGCGTGAGAATAAGAGTTGGCTTTGGAAGGTAGTAATCAAGTAGAGTATCACAAAGTAATGAATGTGTGTAGGTGTGTAATAATGGCTAACCCCTAAACCCTATTTACTAGGGGTATTTATAGCCCTAGGCCTAGGGTTTAGGGGTGGGTTACCTTCACCCCTGACCGTTGGATCTGGGGGACAAGCCGCTGAACTCCCGGGATGCAGGGCACGTGGCTTTTGTCTGGTCTGGCCGTTGACTGGAGTGTGGCCACGTTGTGGTGGGCATGATCTGGCACGTATCTCCCTTCGTCTTTTAGTGTTGGTCAGCGCCTCCAATAGGAGCGTTAGCTGAGGTGGAGTGCCACGTATATAAAGTGCCACGAGTCAGGGGATCCCCTAGTTCGGGGTGGGGGCCACGCCACGTGGTGGTGGCCCGGGCCCGGGGTCCGCTGCTCTGGGCTGGGCCGCTCTTATTCTCATGAGATGATTTGCTTATTCTTTCGGGCCTCTTATTGGGCCTTGGCTGTTTATGGACTATCAATACCCATTTTTCAATCGGACTTAACCAAAATAACTATTTTGAGAAGTGTTGGTGAATTTTATCCATTGGAATAACCAAATCACAATTGGGTATTCATGTTACGCATTCATAATTTGGGTATTAAGATATTTTTGAATATTGATACATAATACGCATTTGTCATTTGGTTATTAGATATACAATATCCAACACATAGTTGGGTAATTTTAAAAAAATATTTTTTTTTTAGATATGCATTTGTGAAATGGGTAATCTTATAAGAGTATAAGAGTAATACTAGGTGCACATAATTGTGAGATGGTTATTTTTGTTAATTTTGATTAAAAGACCGTTATTTTTAACATTGTTATATTATGAGTTTATGACTCACAGTAGGGTAGAGCATGGGCTGGTTCGGTCCGGTTTTATGGTAAAACCGGAACCGGGACCATACATCCCCGGTTTCTAAAATCGAAAACCGCAACCATCGGTTCGGGTTCGGTTTCGGTTTCAAAAACCCCGGTTCGGTTTGTAGCGGTTCGGTTTCGGTTTTAAAACCGGATGAAAATATGTAAACATGCGCCACATGTTTTAGTTACTGGTGAAATTTATAACATTGTGAAATTTCTTGGGGGTTAGGTTTTTATGGTTCATTCCTAGTTTACTATCTAATTGATAAATTCTTAAGCTAGTTATCTGGAACTTACAAGTTGTACACTTCTAAATAAGTTTTAGAAGGGATTATAGAAAAAAATGTAACTCATTACATGGGCGATACACGATTGATGTCCGGTCCCCTTTCAGTATTTGGGAGACAGGAGGTCCTGCAAACCAGATCCTAAATATCGTGCTATATGTGTTGGTGAAATTAATTACACATTGCAATACCATCGAATAAAACAACATCCAACCCTGAAAATAAATTTATCTGAAACACTTGTTCACTGCCAGTGATCCAGAGAATTGAGAATCTATCACTAGTTCACTGAACCGGACAGTTCTTGCAATATATTATCCACATGAGTGCCCCTCACTAAAAGGGGTACTCATCTGGAACAAAGGTCTGTTGTACCATATTGCAGTAAAGGTATTAAATATATAGTCAACATAACTATTATGCTTTGCAGCAACGTTTAGAAAATTTAGTCTCTAAATATAATTATACTTCAGTAAACATGCAGTATCAGTTATAAGGCTGCATTTCATGATCAGTTATAAGCCTCCTTGTACCATATTTATTTATTTATTTTAATAATCGGTTCGGTTCGGTTTTAGTCGGTTCGGTTTTAACCTAAAACCAGAACCGGAACCGAAAGTTTCGGTTTTTAAAAATCAAAAACCGCAACCGCCGGTTCGATTTCGATTTTTTCGGTTCGGTTTTGGCCGGTTTCGGTTCGGTTTCGGTTTCAATTCGGTTTTTTGCTCACCCGTAACTCACAGGAAGGGTAAAAAGATGTCAAAGTGTGCGAAAAAGTAGTAGGCAAAACAAAATGACATATAACTTTATTACTTCAGGAAACTCAAATGCCAGACAGGAGATGCTATGAATATATGTGCAATAATTACAACAAGAAGCGCGCAGTACTCCCCATTAGGGGTGAGCAAAAAACCGAATTAAAACTGAAACCGAACCGAAACCGAACCGGAAAAACCGAATCCGAAACCGAACCGACGGTGGCGGTTTTTTATTTTTAAAAACCGAGACTTTCGGTTCCGGTTCCGGTTCCGGTTATAGGTTCAAACCGAACCGAAAAAACCCGAAACCGAACCGATTATTTATATAAATAAATAAATATTTATACTTTTTTTAGATATTTAAAATCCTACTACATTCTTGTTATACACACATACAAAAACGTATGTACAATATATATAAATCAATGAACACTTTTAAAATAAAAATCTTTAAACATAAATTAATAAAACACGCATTTTCACTAACTTATTTTTATCACTTTTTTTCATGTTCTTTCATTTTTCCTGCCTAGCTCCCTTAAGTCTCTCTCTCTCTCTGTGTATGTGTGTGTCTAAGTTTTAGAAATTGTTAATATGAATACTTTTTGACGATTTATGTTTTTATGGTAGAACTACTTTTTTAATTAATTTGTAATACTTTTTTATTTTTATTTTATTCGGTTTTAAAATCGAAACCGAACCGATAAAAACCGAACCGTGGTTTTAAAACCGAAACCGATGGTTCGGTTGCGGTTCCGATTTTCAATTTTTAAAATCGAGGACTTCCGGTTTCGGTTCCGGTTTTACCCAAAAACCGAACCGAACCGAGGTTTGCTCTCGCCTACTCCCCACATTCATAAATCAAGTACATTTATCAGTAGGGTGGTGATATTTACACACCCTAAATTGATGGTTGCACACCCTAACCTATTAAATTGACTGAACTATCCTCGTTTTATCTCATATGGTCCATTCTCTCTTCTCTTCATTAGTCTATTTTATGTTTGTATCAATTCCTTCCCTGCCCATTTAAATCTATATTTTTGTTAATTTTTTATTACACTTTATACTGTATTGTATTTTCTTCTCGATTTTTTTATAACTATTTTATTATAACAATATGTTTTGACATAGCGTAACTTTATATGCAAATATACTGACTTTAACTTGTTAAAATATTTTATAAACAATAATAAAATTGTAAGACTTCTCTCTTGTCGTCTCTGGGTTCGATTCTCGCTCAATTCGAGATTTATTAGAACATATACTCACATTTTAAGGCATATAAGCTTAATTAGTAAAAAAAAATCTAAATTTATCATTTCAAAAATTATTATTTTTGAAAAATTATTCATTTTGGTTAAAAATAGACAATTAATCAGTTAATATATATATATATAATTTGGTCCGTTTTTGTTATAAATTTTTAATAAAATTTATTAAATAGTTAACTTTTTGTATAAAAAGTAATTACATATGATATGAAATTAATTTTGATTAATAATCTAATTAACCACTTCAATTAGTGCTCTAAAATTCATGTTTCAACAAAAACTTCCCGATAAATTTTTATAAAATATTTTATCGATTACTCTTCGATTTAAAAAAAACCAATATATTGAAAAATCTCTAAAAAATCCTGAATTGGTAAGTCAACCGATTAGTTTTGATTCCTGAATTCTACAATCATTGACTCCGAACAAATTCTAATTAGCCGATTAATCCTTTTTTCCCCCTGTCTTCGTCTATTAAGTCCAATTGTCAAATTTTTTTCCACAATATTAGTCATTTGAGAGAATATTAATTCTTGAAAAGTATGTTTAAAATCATAAGAAACAATCCTTCAAAAAAATTTTTATGTAATTTATTTATTATTAAAATTTATTTTGTAAACTTAGAAACTAAATTATGTAAGAAAATTTAATATAGTCTATGACATAAAAGATGAGTAAGACAAAAGATAAAGATATTATTGTCAAATTGAAAGAAATGGTGTGCAACAATCACTTTAGGGTGTGCAAATATCACCACCCTTATCAGTAATGTATAATGCTCTTGTTCCTGTTTTGGTGTGTTTAATTCTATTTGGCATCGCATAGTTTGTAACAGTATATCACACTCAACATCGGCTTTCTTAATTCTGATCGGGCAAGGCTTATCTAGTTTTCTAGCAGATAGCTAGTATAAAATTGACATTGCACTCCAAACACAACCTTCTAAGTATTCTCTAGAATACAAACATAGTATGTTAATTCTGAAACACAATTGTAAAACTATTAGTTGTGCCGACAGCAAGCTACAGTAGTAGATTACTCAATGTGTAATAAAATATTACACATTGAGTAATCCATTGATATCCTAAAACTCAAAAGAGCTAATCCATTGTAATTTATATGCTTAGTGATTCATATTTGTTGGAGAAATAAAATAGATATAAGGGGGTAGTTTAGTAATATTGTAGTTAAATATAATTGGGTTATATATAAAGCCTCTTGACCCTCATTTCTAGCTAAGATCAACACAATGTAGTTCATTAATATATTTGAGCTTGTATGTTGGTTTTTTTAAGGTTTGTAGATGAATAAGTAGAGAGACATAGTAGGAGAAGACATGTGCATGAAGATGGATATATATTTGATACAAGCTTTGTACATCTTATTGCCTAAGGATCATGTCCTTTATATAGGCTTACAAAATACTCCCTCCGTTTCAATTTAGTAGTCCACTTTCAAAAAATTACGCATATTAAGAAATTCATTATTAATGATCTAATTCCATATTTACCCATATTTATTGTATTGGTTGGATAAATAACTACATAAAGTCAATCTTGGAAATTAAAACTTAAGGGTAATATGGGAAGTTTAAGTAAAAAATTGCCTTTAAAGTTGAAATGAGACAACTATTTTGAAACAAAATTTTTCTTGAAAATGGACTACTAATTTGAAACGGAGGGAGTAAAAAACTGAAATTTAGAAATAAATAGAAACATTATTGAAATTTATTCTTGACTTGATTCTTGCCACCAAATCAGTCTTCAATAAATATTGAAGCATATTCCAACACTCCTCCTTGCTTCAATATTTTTTTATTGCCTTGTCCACATCAACAAAAAATATCATCTTCATACTATAGTGCATTGCTTTTGTTTTTGTTTTTTTTCTTGTTTCCTTGTAGATTCTTTTCATGTATACCGACCACGAATTATAGTCGTCTCCATCATATACTTCAGGAGCAAACTCTAATTTCTTTAGAATCAGCTTCCATGACTTAGAATATAGATAAGGTTTATGTTTATGGTTATATATGGTTATGGTTGTAGATATGGTTATGATTATGGTTATTGACATTGTTTTTGCATATGGTTATGGGTCATGGTGTTTTTATCAAAAGCATAGGTCCCTTAAGAAGAGAGCTCTGATACCATATTGGTTTTTTTAAGGTTTGTAGATGAGTAAGTAGAGAGGCATAGTAGGAGAAGACATGTGCATGAAGATGGATATATATTTGATATAGGCTTTGTACATCTTATTGCCTAAGGATCAAGTCCTTTATATAGGCTTACAAAATAAAAAACTGAAATTTAGAAATAAATAGAAACATTATTGAAATTTATTCTTGACTTGATTCTTGCCACCAAATCAGTCTTCAATAAATATTGAAGCATATTCCAACATTGTACATAGTAATTTTCTTGTTTATTGTTCTTATTTATCTTCCGCTAATTAACATACAAAAGTTATCATGGTATCAGAGCGAGGTTTAAAAGGTTGCAAAACACTGAACAAAAGGCACCACCACAAGTATAAATAGCCTTACAACCTCGATTCGTACTCGCAACCAAACACCCCTCTGTGGTAGCCATTAGCACTAGATACTCGTGTTGAGTATTGAATACAACAAAAGAATACAGAGGGGGTGAATGGATTCTTGAACTGTAAAGCATAATGTAATGTAATATGTAATAGAGGAAATATATAACTCAACTAGGATAAAAGATAAATAATATTAACTCTATACAGGGATCATGAAAGTTGAAGAACAGGCATCAACAAAGATCAAGTCGCTGAAAGAAGTTCATTAACATGATCAAGCCTCAGTGACAAAATAAGATGTACAGATGATTCAGTTGAAGGGCCAAAAGATTCCAGTGATAAAGTTTTTATGGTTGCACAAATCTTAGCAGTGTTCTTAAAGACATGATACGAAGACCACGAGTGAATGTTAGTCGTCTGTGAACCAGACCAGTTGCACTAGGCGTCAACACCTCACAAAGGAATCAAAGTATCTAACTCAGAAAAACTGTTAAGAGATATGATTGGGTTTAGAGCAGTGTTGATATCCTCTAGTTAGTTGGAAGCTGAATATTTAAGGATGTCAAATTAAGAGGAAAATGAATAGTATCCGAAATTACTATTCATGTAAATAGTATCCAAAATTACTATTCATGTGAATAGTATCCGAAATTACTATTCATGTGAATAGTATCCGAAATTACTATTCATGTAAATAGTAATTGAAATTACTATTCATGTGAATAGTAACAAAAATACTATTCATTTGACAAAGTAAAAGCAAAAGGTAAAAAACATGTGGGACCATGTTCAAATCAAGAATGTTGAGAAATAACAATTCAGCAGAATTGTTTGAAAAGAAAAAAAGAGGCAGTAGGCGGCGGAGAAAAAAAAGGCTGATAAAAACGTCAGCAGTTACGTTAATTTAGCTGCATAGTAACTTTCTAAAGTCTATAAATAGACCTGTTGTATTTCATTTCAAAATACACCTCCATACACAACTTTATATTCTCTCTCTTATATCATCTCTGTGTAAGCTGCTAGACAGTCCATCTAGTAGGAAAGCCGGCTTAGCCCGCTTTCAGGAAGTGTCGGGTAGAAGGTCCTCGTGCCTAAACTATCCTAGGAGTGTTCGATTTTGTAGCTGATCCATAGGATTAGATTGTGTAACAAACCTCCGGGTTTTATCTATTAAAAGATATTTCCCAAACAGTTGTGTTATTTCGATTCAGTATTTTTGATCTCATATCCACATCAAAAATCGAAATATTGCTAAATAACGTATTCAACCCCCCTTCTACGTTATTCCGGACCTAACAATTGGCATCAGAGCCACTCTGTTATTATACAACAGTTAAGATCCAAAAAGATATACAATCATGACAGAGAATTTCAGAAAAGCTGAGGGAAAGGAAGACAGATCTGGGAAAGTGGACAAGTCCAGGATCAAATGCTGTAATTGTGGTAAGAAAGGACATTTTGCACCTGAGTGCAAGAAAGTCAAAGCTGATAAAGGTCAAGCTTACATCACAAAAAAGAAGGACCGGGCTGATACTTCAGACTCTGAAGATGAGGTGAACTATGCCTTGATGGCAAATGCTGATAGTATCTCTGAAGCTACTGAGACCAAGGTACCTCACTCTACTCTAGCTTTTGATACTACTGATATATCTGAGTTAAGACTCTTTCTTAAAAACTTGTACGTTAGCTACAGAGATCAGACTTTAGAAAATGAAAGAATAAAATCTGAAAGTCTAGACCTTAGAAAGAGAAATGACTATCTAGAATTAGAATTAGTCCAGATGTTACAAATTCAGAAAGAGAGAGATGATGCTATTTTTGTTAAAACTGAATTATTGAAAAGGCATGCTTATCTTGAATCTGAACTTGCTAAAGAAAGAAACATTATTAAAACTTGGACTAACTCTGGTAAAACTACTCAGATTATCATAGAGAATGATTGTTGGAAAGAAGGTCTAGGTTACACTGATAAAAAGAAAACTGCCAACCTAGAAGCTGAGACCTCTAAACCTGTATTTACTGAAAGGGCTGCAAAGCCCAAAATTAATCCTGTGAGGTTTGTACCAAAATCTGACAAACCAAAACAGGAAGTCAAATCAATAAATATTGACTTAATGTCTCAGAAACAGCTTAAACACAAGCTGAAGGAGATAAAAAGAGTGAACAAGGTAAAAGAACCTAGGAAAAACAGAAATGGAAAGGTAGGCATCAATAAAAGCAATAACTATATGCCTATTCCCAATGCTCCTAGGAAGAAATGTTACAACTGTGGAAATCCTAACCATCTTGCTACTTTTTGCAAGAAGAATAAAAATATAAACTCTATACCTCCTAAGTCAGGAGTTAAGAGTAGTTCAGTCAGGTTTAAGCCACAGAATCCTTGTTTTCACTGTGGAAGTATTTGGCATTCTATTTATACATGCAAAGAGTATCATAATTTGTATTATGCTTATTATGAACTTAAACCCTCTTTGAATAAATTCAAGATTGATTCTACATGTATAAACTCTGATAAAAATGTTAGCACAAACTCTGATAAGACTTCTGCTGCAAAAGCTAACAAACTTAATAAGGCCAAAGGATCCAAGCAAGTCTGGGTCCTTAAAACTAATCATTAGTGGTCTTTTTGATTGCAGGGTAACAGGAAAAATATCCTTGTTCTGGACAGTGGATGCTCAGGACACATGACTGGAAATAAAGCCATGCTATCAGAATTTGTGGAGAAAGCTGGCCCAAGTGTTTCTTATGGATATGGCAACATAGGAAGGACTCTGGGATATGGCAATATCAATCTTGGGAATGTCATCATTGAAACTGTAGCTCTAGTCTCAGGACTCAAACATAATCTGCTAAGTGTGAGTCAAATCTGTGACAGAGGTTATCATGTGGATTTCTTTGAAGAACACGGTGAAGTTGTAAGCAAATCTACAGGAAAAGTTGTTCTGAAGGGATACAGGCATGGTAACATTTATGAAGCCAAGCTTTCAACAAACTCTGATGGCTCTGCAATCTGTCTACTGAGTAGAGCATCAATTGAAGAAAGCTGGGATTGGCACAAGAGACTTTCTCATCTGAATTTCAACAGCATTAATGAGCTAGTGAAGAAAGATCTTGTGAGAGGATTGCCCAAATCAGTTTTTACTCCAGATGGCCTATGTGACTCATGTCAAAAGGCAAAACAAAGGAAAACTTCATTCAAAAGTAAGACTGAATCCTCAATTCTTGAGCCATATCACTTATTGCATGTTGATTTATTTGGTCCAGTAAATATAATGTCTATTGGAAAGAAAAAATATGCTTTGGTTATTGTTGATGAATACACCAGATATACATGGGTATATTTCATGCACAAGAAAGAAGAAACTGCATCAATCTTAACAGAGCATGTCAGACAACTGGACAAAGGATCTAAGCATACAGTGAAAATCATAAGGAGTGATAATGGCACTGAGTTCAAGAATGCAGTCATGGAAGAGTTTTGTAAAGGAAATGGAATAAAGCAAGAATTCTCTGCACCTGGAACTCCACAACAAAATGGAGTAGTAGAGAGAAAGAACAGGACTCTCATAGAAGCTGCAAGGACCATGCTTGATGAAGCAAAGCTGCCAACTTACTTCTGGGCTGAAGCTGTGCAAGCTGCTTGTTTCACACAGAATGCTACACTCATAAACAAGCATGGTAAAACACCATATGAGATGGTGAAAAATAAGAAGTCGAACCTGAAGTACTTTCACGTGTTTGGATGTAAGTGTTTTGTTCTTAAGACTCATCCAGAACAGCTTTCCAAATTTGATTTTAAAGCTGATGAAGGAATCTTTGTTAGATACCCACTATCCACAAAAGCATTCAGAGTCTACAATCTGAGAACAAAAGTGGTCATGGAATCTATCCATGTGTCTTTTGATGATAAGAAGATAACAGGACTTGAAGACTTTGATGAACATGACCAGCTGAGATTTGAGAATGAAGAAATAAATGCTGATCTACAAAATTCTGATACTCTTTCAGACTCTATTGTTCAATCTTTACCAGTAGATCAGACAGCAGCACATGTTGAGGGGGAGCAAGTGAACGATGAAAATGAACCCCAATCAAGTGAAGAAACATCAAAGAATGCATCTGCTGATTCATTAAACTCTGATTCATCAAACTTTGAAAGCAACAGCTCAGGGGGAGCAAACAATGATTTTGGATCTACTAGTCATCACACTCAACACAATTATGAACTTGGGGAATCATCAAGATCAAATCTTCCGAGACAAAGGGTATGGAGTAGAGCGCATCCCTTTGAACAGATCATTGGTGAACCGAACACGGGTGTACAGACTAGAAGAGCAACACAGAATGAATGCAATTTCGCAGGATTTTTATCTCAAATTGAACCTAAAAAGGTTGATGAAGCTCTTGATGATCCAGATTGGGTAACTGCAATGTAGGAAGAACTCAATCAGTTCGAAAGGCAGAAAGTATGGAAGCTAGTGCCAAGACCAAAAGGTAAATCTGTAATTGGCACTAGATGGGTGTTTAGAAATAAACTGGATGAAAATGGTATTGTTACGAGGAACAAGGCTCGATTGGTAGCAAAGGGTTACTCTCAAGAAGAGGGAATCGATTATGATGAAACCTATGCTCCAGTTGCAAGGCTTGAAGCAATCAGGATGTTCTTAGCATTTGCTGCACACTCCAACTTTAAGGTTTTTCAGATGGATGTGAAGAGTGCATTTTTGAACGGAGATCTAGAGGAAGAAGTCTATGTTGAACAACCCCCTGGGTTCGAAGACAAGGAATTTGAAGGTTTTGTGTACTTTCTCTTCAAAGCTCTCTATGGTCTCAAGCAAGCCCCTCGAACATGGTATGATACTCTCTCCAAGTTCTTACTTGAAAATGGTTTTACAAGAGGTATCATCGACAAAACTCTCTTTCATAAAAAGCATAAAAATGATATAATTCTGGTGCAAGTATATGTGGATGATATAATATTTGGTTCTACTAATGATTTGCTATGCAAGAGATTTGCTAAGCTAATGCAGAGTAGGTACGAGATGAGCATGATGGGTGAGTTGTCCTTCTTCCTTGGACTTCAAGTTGTTCAGAAGCCTGATGGTATTTTCATCTGCCAATCAAAATACATAAAGGATCTTCTGAAGAAGTATGGGATGGAAGAAGCAGCTACTTCCAAGACCCCGATGCCAACTGCTGTCAAGCTTGATGAAGACAAATCTGGTAAGTCAGTTGACATCACGAAGTATCGAGGTATGATCGGCTCTCTCTTGTACTTAACTGCTAGTAGACCAGATATTATGTTCGCAACTTGTCTATGTGCTAGATTCCAGGATAACCCTAAAGAGTCACATCTTATAGCTGTTAAACGTATTTTCAGATACCTTAAGGGAACCCCCAATCTTGGGATTTGGTACCCTAAAGGAACAGGTTTTGACCTAATTGGCTATACAGATTCTAACTTCGCGGGTTGTAAGATTGATCGGAAAAGTACTTCTGGAAGCTGTCAGTTTCTAGGAAGAAGGTTGGTATCTTGGTACAGCAAGAAGCAACACTCAGTATCTACCTCAACAGCCGAAGCAGAATACATTACGGCAGGTAGTTGTTGTGCTCAGATCCTGTGGATGAGGAATCAACTTCAGGACTATGGACTCATGTTGGACAAAATTCCAATTCTATGCGACAACACGAGTGCCATTGCCATTGCCAACAATCCAGTTCAACACACCAGGACTAAGCACATTGATATCAGGTATCATTTCTTACGAGAGCATGTCATGAATGGAACTGTGGTATTATATTTTGTTCCCACAGATCAAAAAATTGCAGACATCTTTACTAAACCACTGGATGAATCTAATTTCTCCAGGTTAGTTGGTGAACTTGGGATGTTAAATCTGTCTAATTAATTTTGGATAATTAATAACTGCAATTTGTTATAAATTCACAGGTATTTTAAATGTCCATATTTTAGGACTTGTGAATTTACTTTGCATCCAGTCCTCATCTTACAGTTATCTCTATATTAATTGCCATGCTTATAAATGCTATATTTTATGGTAATTATTTAGTAAATAATTGTGTTAATTGTAGCATAATTAAATAAATATTTTACTGACATATATCAATTAATGATATTTTGTTAATTTTATGTCTATATAATTGTGAGGTTATCTGATTATTGTGGATTAATTCTTGATTTACTGTGCGACTATTTTTAAATCCATAATAATTAGAAGTATTAAATATGTGTATGCGTATAAGCTGATAGGTTTCGGCGATAAGATGTTTTTTCGGCCGACAGGTTTCGGTGATAAGATGTTTTTTTTCAGTTAATTAGGTAGTTAGGTGAGAAATTATTGAGCGATGTTATTTTTCAAACATAACCTATCACTATTTCACCTAACCTACTAATCCTTGAAACCTTATAAATGATGAGTTTTTGTTTGTGTTTAACATCATCAATTTTCATATATACAGAGCATATACACACAATTGCTGAATATTTCAAGATTTGACCGGAAAGATCTCACAATCTAGCTGGTGGTTTTTAGAGCGGATTTCATATTCTTGTTATATGCACTAACCCTTGTTTTTGAATTTCCTCAAAGTTTTTGAAAATGGCATTGCAGGGAAGCTTTTTAATTGCTAAAGTTAATCCTGTTTCCATTCAGCAAATCAAAACCATTCAGGATGAGCAATTTCGGGCTTGGACACAATTTCTGAATGAACATTCATTAATTTGCTATGCTTTAGTTACACAAGTGCAGCTTAACCATGATGCATTGCGTGAACTATATTGTATTGCGGTTAACACTTCTGGACAGGACGGGTGTGCATTCACATATCGACTATTTGGTAGGTCGATTAGGGTCACTGAACGAGATGTTAATCGAATTCTTTATTTTCCTATGGAAAATCTCGTTTCTGATCCTACACCCGAACAGATTGAAATGTTCTTTCGCTTTATAAGGTACCAAGATGGCAATTTCAATACTGGTAATCTATCTAGAACGTTTCTAACCCAGTATTGGAATTTCTTCTTTCACACTCTTAACCATGTTTTTTCCTCAGATAGAACAAATCAAGATTGAATACCTGAATTTATTCAAATAATAGGGTATGCGGTCGCCAATAATTTGAGGATTAATTTTGGGAAAATAGTGTTTGGTCAAATCATTTTAAAAATGAAACGCTTGGGAACAAGAGATGTTCGGACTCAAAATGTCAAATGTCTATATCCAAGGTTTCTACAGTTAATATTAAATGATTTTTGAATGATGAAGACAGGGTACGCTTGGAAAATGGTCAAAAGGTGGAATGTTCTTCCATGAAGACGAATGTAATTAATTACATAAGCAAAAAGAAATATACGGATGTGCCTACAGTCCTAACTGAATATCTAAAGACTGTTCCACTTCCGTTGTTACCACGACCAGTGAGAGCAGGTATACGACAAGGTAATATTTCAATCCCTGCTATTTCAACCTCTGTATTCCCTATTGTGTCACAGGAAATACAGTTTCTACAGCCCCTAGTGGCCATCTTACCCGACCAAGAGCAGGAAATCCTACCGACTCTAACACAGGTCGAAGAGCCCATTCTACAAATGCAAACACAAACACAACAAACTCCTACACCTCAATTGTCACTTAAATGACCAGTCATCCACATTATTGAGGGAGATAGTGCCTCAGCATCACCACATAAGGAGTTAGCTACATCAGCCGCTCTACCTCATTCTAAACGAAGTAAACCCAATGAACCTGAGGTAACAGCAACTGTTAGTGAAACAATTCTTTCTAATCCAATGAGTGCAAATGTAAATGAGGTTGAATTGACGGGAGCAACTATCTTGAGTTCCATTTCACGGAACATACGAGTGGTTGATGATCTTTCTAAAGATCAAATGCCTTCACAGGCATCCGAGGTAGAGTTACCTACCTCAATAACTGCTGGTGAATCTTCCACTTTACGGAAAGATCCATTGGTGGGTGGTTCTTTTATGAACCAATTGTCTTCACAGATGTACGAGGGAAACTTGGGTTTTGTACCATTTAATCGACTCAAGTTTAACCTCCCAGAGGGAAAATCCCTTGATCTCTTTCGAGATTTACCACTTTTTACCAGTGGTCGGCAACTCGCTTCACGCGAGGACGGAAGCTCACGAACTTTCATTGCACCATCCATGACCTCTGAAAAAGGGGCTAGGATGATTTCATTTGCAGGTACACATATCGGTGGAAGCTCTAGAGGAGAGTTGAGGGAAACACGAACAGAACATGTAAGTGTCACCCAAACCACTAAACCGAGTGAATATAGAGTGTTGAGTGAAACACCTGCAGAACGTACGAGTGAGCAACCTACTCAACCACATGCACTTGTAACCAAAAAGGAATACAGCAGACTCCTTACACGGGTCCAAACAATGGAGAAAGAGTTGCAAAATATCTGTAAGTCCATTGTAGAAATTAAAAATTTGCAACTTATTCAACATGATGCATTCCAGGTTCAATTAAGCTCCATGGCATCCCAGTTTAGTCATGCAATTCATTCCTAGGGGAAGACAGCTTCGTCTAATTTACCAACTCCACATCCTACTACTCTGGAGGATAACCCAACTGAGGGGGAGAAGGTGGATGATCAAGAAGCTACTAGGCGTAATAAGGGCAAGGAAAAGGTTGTTGACACAGAATTAACTTTATTTTGGGAAAGGAAAAGCTAATTGGAATATTCGTGCTATGTGGAAAGAAAGCAAAGGCAAACTTGAAGATATGTTCAGTCTAGAGGAACAATTGTCTTGTACTTGGAAATCTTGAAAGTGTATATATGATCCAGAATGTACTCTAATATTATTTATCTTTGTAGTTCATTTTTGTTTTTTGTATTAGTTGAGTTATCCTCTAGGAATTTGCTTGTCAAACCCTAACAATCAAATAGGGGGAGATTGTAAAGCATAATGTAATGTAATATGTAATAGAGGAAATATATAACTCAACTAGGATAAAAGATAAATAATATTAACTCTATACAGGGATCGTGAAAGTTGAAGAACAGGCATCAACAAAGATCAAGTCGCTGAAAGAAGTTCATTAACATGATCAAGCCTCAATGACAAAATAAGATGTACAGATGATTCAGTTGAAGGGACAAAAGATTCCAGTGATAAAGTTTTTATGGTTGCACAAATCTTAGCAGTGTTCCTAAAGACATGATACGAAGACCACGAGTGAATGTTAGTCGTCTGTGAACCAAACCAGTTGCACTAGGCGTCAACACCTCACAAAGGAATCAAAGTATCTAACTCAGAAAAACTGTTAAGAGATATGATTGAGTTTAGAGCAGTGTTGATATCCTCTAGTTAGTTGGAAGCTGAATATTTAAGGATGTCAAATTAAGAGGAAAATGAATAGTATCCGAAATTACTATTCATGTGAATAGTATCCGAAATTACTATTCATGTGAATAGTATCCGAAATTACTATTCATGTGAATAGTAACTGAAATTACTATTCATGTGAATAGTAACTAAAAATACTATTCATTTGACAAAGTAAAAGAAAAAGGAAAAAACATGTGGGACCATGTTCAAATCAAGAATGTTGAGAAACAACAATTCAGCAGAATTGTTTGAAAAGAAAAAAAGAGGCAGCATGCGGCGGAGAAAAAAAAGGCTGATAAAAACGTCAGCAGTTACGTTAATTTAGCTGCATAGTAACTTTCTAAAGTCTATAAATAGACCTGTTGTATTTCATTTCAAAATACACCTCCACACACAACTTTCTATTCTCTCTCTTATATCATCTCTGTGTAAGCTGCTAGACAGTCCATCTAGTAGGAAAGTCGGCTTAGCCCGCTTTCAGGAAGTGTCGGGTAGAAGGTCCTCGTGCCTAAACTATCCTAGGAGTGTTTGATTTTGTAGCTGATCCATAGGATTAGATTGTGTAACAAACCTCCGGGTTTTATCTATTAAAAGATATTTCCCAAACAGTTGTGTTATTTCGATTCAGTATTTTTGATCTCATATCCACATCAAAAATTGAAATATTGCTAAATAACGTATTCAACCCCCCTTCTACGTTATTCCGGACCTAACATGAACTTTTCTGGTTCTTGAATCTGTGTAGCAGATAAGTATCTATGTGTGCAAATGTGTAGGTGCGGATAAGAAATGACACAAGACACAATATCACTTTAATCTAATATATTATTAGATAAAGGTTGCTACAATCTGTGAATACAAATGATCCTATTCTCAGCTTCGTTTTTCTCAGAGAGATATGACTTACAATCTATGAAAAACTTGACTCCTCAAAAGTTAACAACTAAGGAAGTGAGGCTGTATCCTTATAGAACATGGATACTGACAAGGCTATCGCGTGCCTATCAAATAATAATATCTAACAAATCCTTCTAACTATGTAGTAGGGTAAGTCAGAGTCGATCCCACAGAGACAAACGTATCAATCACTAGTTGTTTCTGATTTAATTCGGCTAAGCAAGTAACACAATAAATATTGAGAATTGATTAAACTAATTTTATACTAAAGAGAATTTTTGTTTGTATTAATCAAATATTTAAAACATCCAGAATTAAGTATCCCCACTAGCATGAATTAATGCAATCGTGAATTTCCTCCCCAATTAATCAGATATATTACTCAAAAGGAAAGATGCGCCCTATAAATACCAATAACCTCTCTCGAGTATTAATGGCTTCTCTTAAAATACAATCAAACCTATTCTCATGGTATCATGCAATTTAGAGACATTAATCACAACACCCTAATTTCCTAACAATCCATTCTACCTATTCTCATGGAGAATTTCATGTTCTTATTGGATAAATCATAACCATCTAAATCCAACTCTCGCTGATAATTAGATATTGGTTCAAACAATACACATAATCACGTCTGATTTGTAATTGTTAATTAATACAACTCAATAAGCAAGAGCAATTAAACAATCAAATTGGGGGAATTGGAAATTCACACATCAATCACAACTAGGGTTCTACTTAACCCTAGATTAATAATCTACTCACTCATAATTAAACTAGCAAAACACAAATAATAATAAGAACGCATAATTAATCTATTTTTGAGAATAGAGAAGAAACCTTCAATCTTTAATCTTTGCACAAGAAGAAAATCGCTCTCCTCTCTCCCTCTGTGTATCTATACGTACGTATGTATATCTCTCTAATAATAATAATCTCTAATGTTTTTTTATGTCTCTAATAAAAATATTTTTACAAGTACGTTTCCTAAATTGAATCGATTTTCAAGGAAAATTCGTGGTTGACTTTTCTCCTGTAGTTCTGGGCCGCTCCAGTTGTAATATGACATCTGGACCATCTTAGAATGATAGAAAATTTAATTATCTTCGCGTGGGCTGTTGAATCGCCCAATTCTGACTTGTAGAACTCGAGATATGGCCCAAACAGTGAATTGTGCGTATGTTGCCCGATAAATCCGAATTTCCTTCTAATAAATCTCCAATTAAGCTCTTTATTCTCAAATCCTTCCAAGTTTAGAATTTCCTTGCTTCCTACAATAAAACATTAAAATCTATTAAATAAAAATCCAATTAAATGCAAAATATAATAAATATGAGGAATATAATCATATAGAATATATATAAATATACACTCTATCAAACATCCCCACACTTAGCATTTGCACGTCCTCGGGCAAATAAAGAAATAAAAATTAACTAACATCACTTTCGTAGATGACACGATTGCATTGAGCATATGCAACATGCCGTTAAACCCCTAGGCAGCCCTAGTAGGACGAGTTTTGTCTCGTGAGGGTTTATAGAAGATATACCCACAAAATCAAATATTTTCAATCACCAAGTCTTAAACATGCAACAATTCATAGTACTCCACATATGCAAACCTCAATCACACAACAATCTGAGAAGATCTGAAAGTACACCACTTGCACAAAACAATCCAAGTATGCACACGTTGTCTTAACAGACAAAACTATCATGAAATAAACATCAAAGTCTCCTTCAATAAGTAAGCATGTCGTCGATAGAAAATCTCACATTGCTCTCAATTCACACAAGTGTATAGGTGTTAACGTTTCACTCAAGTTCAATCAAAATAGACATGTGCTACCATAGGCTTGGTTGTCCATCAAATCTCCACTACTTCGTATATGTGCATGCACAAATCAAAAGGTCTTCATTAAAGTTTGTAACGGGGCTTAGGTATGGGGTGTGATATCAAAGAAATAGGCTCACAAGTGGCTAAGCTTGATAAACTAATAGAGCATAATGTTCACTTCTAATTAAAGCACCCAACATGAATAGTAGATCATGTAAAAGATAATTAAACTTTCACAAGCATTAAACCCATAAGCACATCATTATGTACTTTCCACTTTCACATTGCAATAAGCAATGAACAATAACTATCATTCGATCTTCTTCAAATTTATTCTTTTTTTTTCTTTTTTTTTTCTTTTTTTTTTCTTTTTTTTTTTTTTTGAAGATCAAGCAACCACATTATATAATTCCCACCAAAATATCAAACCTTAACGAATAAATCCCCACACTTTAACATTCACCCACCCTTAAGTTGAATCACAATGCTCTACTAGTAAATCAAGATAAGAATAATTAAGTAGGCTCAAAAGTTATAGAGTGGTGATAATTGAAAGAAACAGATATAAGCTCAAGGGGGCTTACTAACTCATAAGGATAGTGTTTAGGTCAATGAGGTTAATCCTAGTGCCTTTATCATTTTCATGCACACACACAACATGTAGTCTCAACAAGGTATCAAAACAAGTTCTAGAGTAATGCTAATTGACGAACAACACACAACAAAAAAAATTCGATTGATATAAAATGTATCAATCATTAATTAGGCTCAAAATCTCACAAGGTGAAAGCATGCTCGACTCACTAAATTTGACTAAGAAGCATCTCAAGTTTTTAAATTTTCGAAAACACACAAAAGGAATTATCAAGCAACAAATGATTTTTATTCTATGATACAACACTCAGAATTAATCATGCAAAATTAGTCTACAAAATGTGTACTTATCCGTGCTAACATACTTTTGAGACAAGGCCATTATATACAAAAAGTTTTCTAATTTTTTCATTTTTTTTTTGAATTTTTATCATATATATATTTTTTGGATTTTTGTACATTAAGAACGTATCCGCACACTTAAATGGTTCATTATCCTCAATGAATAATTTAATAAAAGAAAAAAAAACTAACAATTCTAAGAAGAAAATACAAAAAGAATAATAAAAAAAAATTATACAAATAAAGGTTAGAAATACTCCCCTAGTAGCCATGAATTGTCCTTGAAAATTGTATTAAATGTTCTTGCTCCTTGCAAAATTTATGGTCCAACTCTCTCTTTATTAACATCAGTATGCAAGATATAACACAAGTTGCTTGCTAGTGCAGTGGTTGGGTTGTCCAAGTAGAAGCTTTGTACGCCCAGGTCAGGGGTTCAAACCTTCACAACAACATACTTTTTACCCAAAGTGCATGTCCTGAATTGACAACAGCAGATGGTGTGCAGCAAATGTGTCTGGACCGCTTGCAGGTTTAACACGAACTGGGCCTGCAGTGTGGGCTTGGACTGGACAACAAGATATAGATTGGACTCATCAGAAAGCCACGTGCTAGAGAAGTGAAGGACTGGAATTGATGTTCGCGTGCGCGCAAGTGCTTGAAGCGCTCAGCATACAGGGAACTAAAACCGCAGGTTCAACGAATATAAACCACGGTATTGAATCTTCTATTTATCTTTACTTTTCGTAGTACTTGCATGACCACCACTTGGTAAATCGTGACAATGTGAGATTATAGAGGAAATCTCATTATATGGAACACATCTTCTAATGACTCCATCTGCACAAGATTTATAGAGAAACGGATCATCCCAAAAGTGCTTCCTCACATCATAGAAAATTTTCTTCTTTTGCTGCGATGAGTTACCATGAGGAACAGTTCCACTAGCTAAGAAATTAGCTATGTCAGCATACCAAGGAACCTCTAGACTTGCAAGAGAAAGTAGATGATCATCAGGAAAAGAATCATCAATTGGAGTAGATTTACCATCATCCTCATCAAGAGTAAGGCGTGAAAGATGATCAGCAACCACGTTCTCAGCCCCTTTCTTATCTTTAATCTCTAAGTCAAATTCTTGAAGAAGCAAAATCCAACAAATCAGACGAGGTTTAGCATCCTTCTTACTCATCAAGTATCTCAAAGCTGCATGATCAGTGTGAACAATAACTTTCGAACCAACGAGATAAGATCGAAATTTTTCCATAGAATACACCACTGCTAGCAATTCTTTCTCTGTTGTTGCATAATTAATCTGAGCCCCATCCAAGGTCTTGCTTGTATAGTATATAGCATGCAGCTTTCCATCTTTCCTTTGGCCTAGGACTGCACCAATAGCTTGATCACTAGCATCACACATGATCTCAAATGGTAAACTCCAATCCGGTGGTTGTATAATTGGAGCAGAGACAAGAGCTTTCTTCAATGTTTCAAAAGCCTCAACACAAGCATCAGTGAACATAAAAGGTACCTCCTTACCCAAGAGCTCAGTAAGAGGTCGAGCAATCTTCGAAAAATCTTTTATGAAGCGGCGATAGAATCCCGCATGACCCAGAAAACTTCTTATCCCCTTGACTGAAGTAGGGGGTGGTAAGCGCTCAACAACCTCGACCTTGGCTCTATCAACTTCAATGCCTCTTTTTGAAACAACATGACCCAAAACAACTCCCTCTTGTACCATAAAGTGACATTTTTCCCAATTGAGAATTAGATTAACTTCTTGACATCTATGAAGCACCTTCTCCAAGTTATGTAAGCATGCATCAAAAGAAGTTCCACCAACTGAGAAGTCATCCATAAAAACTTCCATAATGTCTTCAATGAAATCTGAGAAAATTGCCATCATACACCGCTGAAATGTGGGAGGAGCACAACATAGACCAAACGGCATTCTACGGTATGCAAATGTACCATAGGGACATGTAAAAGTTGTCTTTTCTTGATCATTCGGATGGATAGGAATCTGGAAAAAACCTGAATATCCATCTAAGAAGCAGAAGTAAGAATGTTTCGCCAACCGTTCAATCATTTGATCAATAAAAGGGAGAGGAAAATGATCTTTCCTTGTGGCCTTATTCAATTTCCGATAATCAATGCACATTCGCCACCCTGTGACAGTTCTAGTAGAAATCATCTCACCCTTATCATTCTTCACCACGGTCATTCCTCCTTTCTTTGGAACAACATGCACAGGACTAACCCACTTGCTGTCAAAGATAGGATAGATTATACCTGCATCAAGAAGTTTTAAAACCTCCTTTTTGACCACCTCCATCATATTAGGATTGAGTCTCCGTTGAGGCTCAATAGAAGAAGCTTGCTCATCTTCCAGAATAATCTTATGCATGCAGAATGATGGATTAATGCCCTTGATATCATCAATGGAATACCCAATAACATTTTTATATTTTCTCAAGACCGTGAGCAACTGCTCAATTTGTATGTCATCAAGCTCAGAATTAACAATGATAGGATATGATTCATTAGGGCCCATAAACACATATTTCAAAGATGCAGGTAGTGGTTTCAGTTCTACCTTAGGAGGCGTGGAACTCTCCTTAACTTCCTCATGCTGTAGCACATTAGAATGTTCATGCTTATATGTAGGTGCTGCATCCAAAAGCTTCTCGTAACCCTGACACTCTCCATTTTCTTCATCAACATTACCCTCAAGAACAGCTTGAAGTGGATCCTCAGATAATAAAATTTTGGCTTTCATGTCGATCACTTCCTCTAGTGCATCCACCCTATTTACAGACTCATCCGTAGAAGGATGTCCCATTGTACTTTGCAGCTTGAATTCCATCTTCTCTTTGCCTACCTCAAAAGAAATTCTTCCATTTTTCATGTCAATGATAGCTCCAGCTGTTGCTAAGAAAGGCCTCCCAAGAATGATAGGAATATTTGCATCTTCTTCCATTTCCATGACGACAAAATCACATGGAATATAAAACTTTCCTACCTTAAGGGGCACATCTTCAAGAATTCCCAATGGAAATTTCACACTTCTGTCTGCCAGTTGTAAAGAGATACGTGTGGGTTTTAGTTCACCCATCTGAAGTTTTTCACAAATCGACAAAGGCATCAAACTAACACTGGCTCCAAGATCACACAAAGCTCTTTTTATTTCGACATCCCCAAGCTGAACAGGAATAGAGTAGCTACCTGGATCCGCTAACTTCTTCGAAAGATCATTTTGCAAGATGGCACTGCACTCTGCCGTTAATGAGATGGTAGAGCTTTCTTCAATTTTTCTCTTCCTTGACAAAATATCTTTCAGGAATTTTGCATAAGATGGCATCTCAGGGATAGCATCCATGAATGGGATATTGATATGCAGCTTCTGCAAAATTTCAAGGAACTTACCATATTTCTTCTCTAGCTTCGCTTGTGCCAACCTTTGTGGAAAAGGAACAGGCGGCACATATGGTTTGAGAGTAACAGCTTCTGATTCTTTGGTTTCTTTCTCCCCGACCTCTGGTTCTACCGGTTTCTTTGTTGCAATCTCATCTTCACTTTCCTCAGCATTCACAACATTTTTGCTCGCATTCAATTCCGGCCCTTTCAATTCTTTACCACTTCTCAAAGTTACAGCATTGATATGGCCCCTTGACGGCTGCTCAGTTTGACCAGGAAGTTGGCCTGAAGACTTATTAAGTTGGCTCAACTGTTGAGAAATTTGAGTGATCGTGTTCTCTATCATTTTGTTGTGAGCCTTTATCTCATTGATGCTTGAATCGAAGTGCTCATTCTTCTTCGATTGAGTAGAGATAAATCCTTCCATAAGACTTTCCAAGTTAGATTTCTGCGGCTGAGCTTGCTGAAAACCAGGAGGCTGAGAAAAATTATTTTGTGAAGATTGTCCTTGACCCTGATTGTTCCTGTAGGAGAAATTTGGATGATCTCTCCAACCTGGATTGTACGTGTTGGAGTAAGGATTATACTGCGGCCTCTGATTCTGATTGTAAAGAGTATTAGCCTGTTCAACAGCCATTCCAGAAGGATTGTATTGACAAGCAAGTTTGGTGTGTCCAATAACACCACATATCTCGCATGAAGCAACAGTAGATGAAGTGCTTCTGGCATCCAATTGCTCAATCTTTTTTACCATAGCCTGCATAGTAGTATTCAACATGGTTAGAGCATCAACATCATACTTACCACCTTTCTTAGGATGATTTCGATCACTGTATGGATAATTATCATTAGACGCTATCTCGTCTAACAAAGCTTTCGCATCCTCAGTACTCTTCTTCATAATAGAACCACCAGAAGAAGCATCAACAAAGTTTCGGAATTCTTGTGTCAACCCATTGTAGAATGTTTGGATCAACAACCAATCAGGAATTCCATGGTGAGGGCATTGTCTTTGAAGTCGCTTAAATTTTCTCCAAGCATCATGAAGTGACTCGTCATCATCTTGACGAAAATTAGAGATCTCATTCCGGAGCTTAGAAGTCTTCTTCTGACTGAAGAATTTTAGTAGAAAAGCCTTCGCAAGACTATCCCAAGTAGTGAATGTGTTTGGTCCTTCATCTTTCAACCAATCTTTTGCTGTATCTCGAAGAGAGAATGGAAATAAGCGCAGCTTTATAGCATCATCACTAACATTGGTCAGCTTTATTGTATCACACTTTTCAAGAAAACTCTCAAGATGATCAACAGGATTTTCAGTGGACAATCCTGCGAAAGAATCATTGGAGATGAATTGGATGAACTGAGGCTTGAGTTCAAAGTGTGTAGCTGTGACTGTTGGTCTGACAATACTTGAGAGTACGCCCGTAGCATCTAGCATACCATGCTCCCTGAGAGCTTTAGCTGTTGTATCACCCATAACTTCCTTATCCTTGTTTTTCCTTCGCTTGCCTGCTTGCCTTCTTGCTGTAGCTTCAATTTCAGGATCAATATCAATTAAGTTTTCAGTACCTGAACTTCGAGTGTGCATGCAACAAGAGAACTAGAAACCATGATTAATTAACAAGGGAATAATAGCCGAAGCAACTCAACGAAACAACTTAGCTAACACTGCTTTGTCCCCGGCAGCGGTGCCAAAAAATTTGACAAGGCTATCGCGTGCCTATCAAATAATAATATCTAACAAATCCTTCTAACTATGCAGTAGGGTAAGTAAGAGTCGATCCCACAGGGACAAACGTATCAATCACTAGTTGTTTCTGATTTAATTCGGCTAAGCAAGTAACACAATAAATATTGAGAATTGATTAAACTAATTTTATACTAAAGAGAATTTGTGTTTGTATTAATCAAATATTTAAAACATCCAGAATTAAGTATCCCCACTAGCATGAATTAATGCAATCGTGAATTTCCTCCCCAATTAATCAGATATATTACTCAAAAGGAAAGATGCGCCCTATAAATACCAATAACCTCTCTCGAGTATTAATGGCTTCTCTTAAAATACAATCAAACCTATTCTCATGGTATCATGCAATTTAGAGACATTAATCACAACACCCTAATTTCCTAACAATCCATTCTACCTATTCTCATGGAGAATTTCATGTTCTTATTGGATAAATCATAACCATCTAAATCCAACTCTCGCTGATAATTAGATATTGGTTCAAACAATACACATAATCACGTCTGATTTGTAATTGTTAATTAATACAACTCAATAAGCAAGAGCAATTAAACAATCAAATTGGGGGAATTGGAAATTCACACATCAATCACAACTAGGGTTCTACTTAACCCTAGATTAATAATCTACTCACTCATAATTAAACTAGCAAAACACAAATAATAATAAGAACGCATAATTAATCTATTATTGAGAATAGAGAAGAAACCTTCAATCTTTAATCTTTGCACAAGAAGAAAATCGCTCTCCTCTCTCCCTCTGTGTATCTATACGTACGTATGTATATCTCTCTAATAATAATAATCTCTAATGGTTTTTTATGTCTCTAATAAAAATATTTTTACAAGTACGTTTCCTAAATTGAATCGATTTTCAAGGAAAATTCGTGGTTAACATTTCTCCTGTAGTTCTGGGCCGCTCCACTTGTAATATGACATTTGGACCATCTTAGAATGATAGAAAATTTAATTATCTTCGCGTGGGCTATTGAATCGCCCAATTCTGACTTGTAGAACTCGAGATATGGCCCAAACAGTGAATTGCGCGTATGTTGCCCGATAAATCCGAATTTCCTTCTAATAAATCTCCAATTAAGCTCTTTATTCTCAAATCCTTCCAAGTTTAGAATTTCCTTGCTTCCTACAATAAAACATAAAAATCTATTAAATAAAAATCCAATTAAATGCAAAATATAATAAATATGAGGAATATAATCATATAAAATATATATAAATATACACTCTATCAGATACAACCTACTTACTACAAATAAGGTAGCTGAACAAATTACTTTCTAGTCTGTCTATCCTTTTTGAGTAAGTGTCAAAACGGTTACAGATTTGACTTTGCAGAGCCTGTTCAGATCCACTTCTTTAGCCCTTTGTCTCTTCTATATCTCTCCAAGCTTCCTTGTAGGCTTTCCAGAGCACGTTACAGATTGTGGTCCATAAAGTGCATTGGCTTGTTGCAGGTTTCAGACTTGTACAATTTCTTCAGTATTTTGTTTCCAAGAATGTATTCGAGAAGTGACTAAGTGATTGATTCGAGAACTAGGATTAGATAACTCTGAGTTCTCGAATACTGTATGATTTACATATCGAATCACTTCTCGAATAGTACTTTTCTCCAGGGTTCCTTGAGTTGTCGAATAGAATACTTGACTTGTCGAATCCCTGAGATATCGAATAGTTCATTCAGAGTCCTTGAAATATCGAATGGAACTTTGACTTATTGACTCTTTGAGAACTCGAATACCACTTTGACTTGTTGACTTCTTGAGTTCTCGAATAGAGCATTTAGACATGTCGAATCTTCTGAGATATCGAATGAGATATCGAACAGTTCATTCTGAGATATCGAACAGTTCATTCTGAGATATCGAACAGTTCATTCTGAGATATCGAACAGTGTCTTCTTAGATATCGAATCTCTGACTTCTCGAATGCTAGACTTCTCGAATAGACAAAAATTCTTCTCGGATTGATACTTAGGCAAATTCTTCATTTCTTCAAATCCCAACTTTGATTTATTTGACAGTCTTCATCTTCTTGCTTGAGGCATGAACCTTGGAACTTCTTTCAAGCATTATTCTTGACTATATAAGTACAGTTACACAATTAGGATTTGATGCCTACTACAAGTACAGAACAAGTAGAAACTCTACAACTAGAGGTTCCCTCAGTCAAGAGGTCATATAAGTAATGCAAAGCATTACAAACAATTAGGCTTGTTATTAGATGTAAACAGGCTTGCCTCTGTGACTAACAATCTCCCCCAAATTGTGAGTGAGCCCCTTAGTCACAATTTCATGTCTGATAACAAGCCTAACATACATAAAGATAGAACTTGAAAGGTACAGGTATGTAGATTGATTGAAGAAAATACATAGAAGTATTCTTACAAGTTATGAGGAACTACTAGCCATATCCTCTTGGATTCATCTTTTGAGCTTTGGCTTGCAGATTCTCATTTTTCATCTTTTCTTCAGCTTCTTTAGCTTTCTTCTTTGCATTTTCTTCCATGGCAAGAATAATGTCTTCCATTGCAGTGAGTTCTTCAATTAGAGGGGAGCCTGACAAATCCTTGAGTACTTTATTCAGCTGTTTCTCATAATAGGAACTAATGTAGTCCATTCTAATCTTTACATTTCTATCATACTTCTTGTACTCAATGATGTAAGGATTAAACTTGACTCTACACAGACCCATAGCCCTCAATTCACCAGCCTTAGCTTCCATTGCAGCAAACTCCTCCTCCCTTTTCTTTAGTAGCTCTTCACTGTTCTTTTTCATTTCTGCCTGGTGATCTCTCTTCATTTTGACAAAGTCAATTAACTCCAGCTTCCATACCCTTTCCACTCTGTCTTCAGAATCCAACATTGCAATTATCTTTTCTATGTCATATAGCCTGCCCCAGTGCTGACATGTTCCTTGTCTGAATTTCTTCTGTCTTCCATCAGTATATTTAATTTCAAGAAAATCATCAACAATGGCAACATGATAGATTCTTTGAGCCCATAGGAACTGCAGTTGGTCTTCATCATAGTTTTCATCCAGAGGTGGTAGGTTTAATCCTGGAATTATTGTCAGTGCCTTTGACTTGGATAACTTCACCCTTCTTGCAGCATGCTTGAATTTAATCCTTTTTACATGGTTGCTAGCAGAAACTTACGACCCTTGCTTGTAGACCATTGTAGTATTCCATTAGCTGTTTGCTTATGGAAACATACAGATGGTTTCTTGACTTGAATCTTCTTCTCTTCTTGAGGTGGCAAAACAGTTGTAGAAGCCATAGATGTAGATTTTGCTAGGTCACTACTAACAGTATTCACCCTAGACCTAGAGTCTTGTGTTGTGGTGAGGTTACTGTCATCAATGCCTAAGGCTTGCTGTTTTCCATTTTTCCTCTCATAGACTTTACCTTGGTCATCATCATCCTTCTTGTTCTTGTCATCCTTCTTCTTCTTCTTATCTTCATCACCCTTATCTCTCATGTGATGTCTTCTCCTCCCATCACTTTTATCTTCAGAGTCATCATCCTTATTTCTCCTAGGAAGAGCCATTTCTGGAATTGCACCAGTTGCTATGAAAGATCTGAGGATGTGCAGTGCTTCTATTTCTTCAGCATTTCTGACTCCAGTTTTCTTCTGTAGTTGATCAGTGATAGCAATGATAAGTCTGTGATTTCTAGAAGTGAGGTCATTGGGAATGACCAACTGCTTGATGTCTTCAATTTTGGTGCCAGACTGGTAGATGATTGTCCATGGCTTCTTGATTACTTCTGGCAGCCTTGAAGGTTGATCATTCCTTAAGTCATCATACAGACTCTTGTTGTTCTCATTTCTCTTCTCAATAAGCTCAAGTATGGCATCTACCTCAGAGTGTTTTAGGGCTTGAAGAGTCTTGTAGGTTAGATGTCATATCTTTGAATTGGATACCATCATTATCTCCTTGAACCATGAGCTATTGATTTTCCTGGGTATAACAGTGAGACAGTCAATATGATCCTTCAGGCTCCTCAGATAAAATTGAGTGTCACTAGCCTGCTCCCTTGAGACTTTCAGAAACTCCAAGAATGCTTCATCATGATAGACATTTGAATTTGCAACTTCTTGTAGCTTGGCCTCAGTAACCACCTTTACCTCTACAGGCTTGGCACTTTCAGATTTGGAGGATGGAGGTTTATCAGATGGCATGCTCCCTTCAACCACTGTGGTAGTGATGGATTGTTTCTGGCCACTTGGAGTGATGATATGCACAGTTGGTAGAGTAACTACTGGCAGAGTGGTTGGGGGCTCATCAACTTTGGATTTCCATTTCCCTGGCACATTTATAGGTTTTGGAGCCCTTTGGTGACCACCCTCATTTAGTTGTATGCCTTTCTTCTTAGGTTTCTCCCCCTTTGGATTTGAATTCCTTAACCTCTTCTCCCCCTTAGGCTTGTTGTCAGGCACAGAGGCTTTAGGAGTAGCCTTTGGGTTGGAAGATTCTTCAGGTAGAGGGAGACCCATGTGCTTCATCATAGCAGACAACAGAGATTGTTGATGCAGAAGGACATTAGCTGTGGTGGTGGCTTGAGTGTCCAACTGTTCATTGAGAATTGCAACCTTGTCTGTAAGATGAGCATTGGTTTCTTTGAGAGACACCACCTCCTTCTCAAGAGTATCCACTTTAGTGAATAGCTCAGTTGCCTTGAAACCAGATAAGGATTGGTCTTGCAGTCTCTTCACTTCAGACTTTGACATTTCATGCACAGGGACCTCATTCACGAGCCTGTCTCCATATAGATTTTTAAACATTGTCCTCAGCATGGCATTGGATTCTGTGATCTGATCAGATAGAGCTTGAAATTTATGCCCCAGACCTGTGACAACATCTTTGAGAAGAGCCAAACCATTGTCCATCTTGGTACAAGTAGATTTGCATGCTAGAATATCCTTGATTACATTCTCCAATTTAGGAAATTTGGCCTCAAAGGTCCTCTTGATTTCTTCCACTGTAGTGGCTGTCTTATCACACACTCTGTTGACCTCAGTTTTGACTCCTTTTTCCAGATAGTGTGCAGCCTTGAGGAATCCCTTGTGTGAATCATTCATAGCCTCATACACTTCACCAGGAGTCAGAGATTTTGCATTGGAACCCAGTGAAGTGATGTATTCCTCTCTGAGATATTGAAGAGCTTCATCAAGAGTAATATCATATTTTCCTTGCAGCCAGGCATCTATATTGCCATCTCTCTCAACATCATCAATTATCTTGGCCTTTTGCATCTCCACATCATCCCTATGGCATAGCAGAATGGCTTCATAGTCTGGATTAGGCATGTTGGAGGTGACCAAGTTCTGAGCAATCTTGACAAACTCAGGAATCTGATCCACAACTAAGCTTTGAAATGCTTCAACCGTCAATTGTGGTGGAACAGACCCTGATCCTGAAGCACTATCATGTTGCATAGGCTTCAGCCATTGTGACATAAAGTCAGAGCTAGGCAAGCTAGACTCCTCAGTTACAGATGCAACTTCTGTAACCAGATGGAATGACTCTACTACTGTTGTCTCCACAGGAGTGGGATGAGTTACAACAGTAGTTGACACAGGCACAGAGTCTCTAGTAAAAACTAGTGAATCCTCTGTGGTTGTGATGGTGTCATCAGGATATGCCCCAACTAGCATTCCCTCACCATCTGAATGTGGTTTCTGGGTGGTGAGCACAGTGTCAAGCACCATGTCACTTGAAGTTATTGGCTCATCAAGAGAGAAGAATTCTTGATGATCAAGTCTTTGCTCCTCAATTGCTTGAGTTGCAGGCTGCAAAGAAATTTCAGTTGGAGATTCTGGAAGAGAAGTGTCTTGTGAAATAGATTTTGGCAACTCCCCCTGAGAAATAGAGGGAGTTTCAAATGTGATGTGCTCTCCACTCAGTGTTGTGTCAGCCTTATCACTCCCATGTGCTGACTCTGTACAGATTGGTGAATTGGGGAGGATGCTTGATTCTATAGATGCACCATGTTGGGAGGATACACCTAGTGAACTGTTTGCCCCTGTTTTTACAACTTCAGCCATTTGTGTGACTGAAGAGGTGGTTTTAGTTTTCTTCTTCTTTGGCCTGATAAGGGGTGACTCAGGTTCCTCACTTTCTACACCTAATTCCACAGCCAATGTTGCTTCAGATAAGATAGTTAAAGGTGCAGAAGCTATCTCCTTTCTCTTCTTTTTACTAACATCACCCTTTTGAGAGGATGATGCAGTTGGCTCAATGTTTGGTATAGAGTGTTTGGCTGAGAGGGTTGGTTAGCAGGCCCTGGGTTAGCATTTTGTTCTACTTGCTTGGGTTGTGCTAACTGTGACTTGGAATCAAATATTGGCATGTTGTGGGGGTAAGTCCTAAACAAACCCTCCATATGGGGAGTTATGTTAAGTCTTACATCCACATCATTCCTAGTCTTCAAGTTACCAAAAATGAGTTTGGTCATGGATTTAGGATAGCCTATTCTATTTTTATCTATCCCGGGCAAATCAATCAATTGAGTATTTTTAATATTAAGTACAGATTGAATAAAGCGAGGGAAGAAAATGTCAGTACCTCTCTTGGTTGTGTTCTTACCAAGTCTCCCATACAACTCTTGTAGGATGATTTGACCAACATCTATCTTTCTTCCATAAGCCAATGCATAGGCAATTTGCTGTGCAGGTGCATTGATTTGGTCGAAACTTGATTTCCTGGCAGTGAAGACTTGAAGGAGAGTTGCAAACACATAGCTCCACTCCTTCCTCAGATTCTTCCTATTTAGCTTTCCAAGATTAATCCCATCTGAGTAGCTGATGAACTCAAAGAATTCTTCCAACTATGCATTTGTGGCCAGTGTGTCATATGACTCTTGTTGTAAGCCCAGTGCTTGATTCATGTCTGCTGTGGTGATAGTGATTTCTTTATCCTGAATCTTGCAGTAGATGATATATGATGTTATTGCGATTTCCAGGGCTACAACTTCCACAATAGCAGTGCCCCAAAACTGTTCCAGGATGTCTAGATACAGAGTCGGGTAGGCAGAGAGGGCATCCTTGATGTATGACTCAGACATCCACTTTACAAAGCACTTAAAGTTCGCATTGGGTGCTTCCACATCACTGGTTAGGGCGATAAAGTTGGTGTTGAATTTCACGGTTGCCATTGATGATAAGTGGATTTTATATCCACTTGGAGCATTCTAAATTGGCTTAAATTGATTGTCTTGAGCTCAAGTTTCTTGTAGTTTTGATGTGTTTTGCTTAGTTGTGCAGGTTTACGAGAATGTTGATTAAGGTGGATGCTTCTATAATTTTTTGGGAATTAATTGATTAAAATTCGGATTTTCTGGGAAGGCTGCGCAGCTTACACTGTTTTGGCCATATCTGGAGTTCTGTAAGTCCGTTTTCAGTGATCTTACTGCCCACGCGAAACCTGGGAGATTTTCTACAACTTGGGATAGGATTCCTAGGAGCAAATTGCGCTGGGTAGGAGCAATTTGCGCGAAGAACAGACTGCTGGGCGCAAGTTGCCCCTGAAAAATTACAGTTTTTACTATTTTGGCCATATCTTGAGTTCTACAACTCCGTTTGGGGCCCGTAAGCAGTCCACGCGAAGATAACGAGATTCTCTATCATTCTAAGGTGGTCCAGAGGTCCAATTACATTTGGAACGTTCCAGAAAAACTGAAGAAAAGTCAGCTACGAATTTCCCTTAAAAAACAGAATCAGTTTAGGAAACGTATCTTGCAGAAATTCTATTATAATTCTATTTTGGTATTTTATTGCTGGGGAAGACTTTTAGAGCCTATTTAAACACATCATACCATTGTAATAGGATGTAAACATTATCATAGCTTTATTATTGTAACCAGCTTAGATCTGCAAGAGAAAAAAGGAGAGAAGGATTCAACGCTCGTGACAAGCAACGGATCTAGATCTACTTCATCTTTTGTTCTAGATTTGTTTTTCTCGAACTCTTGTTTATTAATATAATTAATTCTTTTATTCATATCTTGTTATTTACCATGTTTTCATCAAATCCCATGGTGACGAAAGGTTTAATTATGAACTAATCGTTGTCATGGGATCCTAGTGGATTTATCTATGTAGCTTAGTAGTTTGCATGCCTTAAAGATTTATGTGTGGTGAATTCTTGATATCCTCGTATGGTTAATCTTAATGCTTTTAGATGCGTAGCTAACATCTAAATTGAATTGTTAATCTCTTGCGAAACGAGAGTGGATCTTGAGATTTAGAACTTGCCATGCTAGCATAGGATAGGTTGATGTTTTAACATCATGATTTGTGGCGTAAATAGAGATATATTATGCTGCCCTATGTGATCTAAGTGGATAACTTGTGCTTCAACCTTTATGTTTTCAAATTCTATAGAGATATAGGGTCTAAACATAATAGGTGTCTATTCATCTTCTATCTCTTTTGTGGATGTATGTGTAGATTGGTACTAGTATACCGAGAGGTAACTTTTACTCTTTTCATGTTATTCGATCAGATATCAAAACCATTGCATGTTTTAATTAAAGGCTGCAACTCTAAGTGAAGTAGATGATGAAACTAGGATTCCATGTTTTATTCTCATATAAGTAATTCGATTTTTATTCTCGTTAATTGTTTAATTCTTAGTTTTATAATTTACACTTAGTTAATTTAGATAATCAATCTCAATTTTGTTATTTGTCTTAGCAGTGGATAAAAACCATACATCGGTGCATATGTACATTAATTGAATTGAACACCATTCTAGATCTCTGTGGGAACGAACTTGATTTAGTCATATATTACTTGTGACAACGTGCGCTTGCGTAAATTTTGCATAACAAGTTTTTGGCGCCGCTGCCGGGGATCATCGGTGTTTTTATTTTAGTTTATGTGCTTGTCATCAGTGGTCGTTAGCATTCACTGACTCGGATTCTTACTTAGTTTGTTTGTTTCGTAGTGTTTCAGGTACTTAAGTTTGTATGCGAACACGCTTACAAGCTCGTTTGGAAGAACTGGCGGAAGACGATCTTGTAGAGAATAAAGAGAATAAAGAAGAGGAATCTGAAACTACAGTAGCAATGGCAGATGCAGCAGCAGCTAAGGCTTTGAGGGAGTATTCTCAGCCGAAACTCAATGATATCCAGTCTAGCATTATTAGACCAGCTATTGCAGCAAACAATTTTGAGATCAAGTCGGGCACAATTCAGATGGTGCAGAATTTAGTTCAGTTTGGGGGAGCTCCTACGGAGGATGCCAACATGCATGTTCGGGACTTTATCGAAATCTACGACACTTTCAAATGTAATGGTGTGACGGATGATGCTATCAGGTTGAGGCTTTTCCCATTCTCTCTGAGGGATAAGGCTAAGAGCTGGCTACACTCTTTGCCACCTAGTTCCATTACTACATGGGAAGATCTTGCTCAGAAGTTCCTTACTAAATTCTTCCCTATGGCGAAAACTGCAGCATTAAGGAACCAGTTGACTCAATTCCAACAGCAATCTGGCGAGACCTTGTGTGAGGCTTGGGAACGCTACAAGGAGATGCTACGCAAGTGTCCTCATCATGGCATGCCTGATTGGATGGTTATTAATGGATTCTACAATGGGTTGGGAGCACAGTCTAGGCCTTTGCTAGATGCAGCATCAGGTGGAGCTCTGTGGGCAAAGAGCTATGATGAAGCTTATGATCTTATAGAGATGATGGCTGCTAATGAATATCAAAATCCAACCCAAAGGCTATCTCAAGGCAAGGCAGCAGGAATTTTGGAAGTAGATATAGCTGCAATGATTACGGCTCAGTTGAAGGCTCTTGCTATGAAGGTGGATTCTCTTGCAAATTATGGAGTTCAGCAGGTGGCTAGTGTTTGTGAGTTATGTGCGGGCGCACATGAGACGAATCAGTGTGCTATCTCTTCTGAATCAGCACAGTTCGTGAGTAATTTCCAGAGATCTAATGCACCAGTTCCAGCCACTTATCATCCTAACAACATGAATCATCCCAACTTCAGCTGGAGCAACAATCAAAGTGCACAACAACCTTTTCAACAGCCTTATCAGCAAGCAAGGCCATTCAATCAAGGCTATCAACAGCTTTATGCTCCAAGGACACCATATCAACCTCCGGGATTTCAGCAGCAACAACCCCAGGCTCATATGGGGCAATCATCTAATGATAAATCAGATGAGGTGTGGATAGCGGTAAAGAACCTACAAGCTGGCCAGAAAGTTTTGGAAACCCAGTTGGGGCAGATTACAAGTGCCTTGGTAAATATGCAACAAGGAACTCTTCCAAGTGATACAATGGCTAATCCAGGTAGGAGGGAAAGGAAAGAACAGGTCAATGTAGTTACTTTGAGATCCGGAAAAGTCACGAGTGATCCTAAATCAGCAACTGAAGAAGATGAAGATGTTCAGAATCAGCAGGTTGAAAAATTTGCAGTGCCAGAAATTGAGAAATCTGATTTAGTGGCTGATCAGCTAGATGGTGAGAAGAGCAAGAAACTTGTTGAAAAGTCTACTCCGGAGCAATCTTCAATGAATAATCAGATCTATCCACCTCCGCCATATCCTGGACGTTTGCAGAAAAGTCAAGAGAAACAATTTCAGAAATTTATGGATGTCTTCAAGAAACTATCCATTAACATTCCTTTTATTGAAGCGTTGGAGCAGATACCGAGATATGCAAAGTTCATGAAGGATATTTTGTCACGGAAGAGAAGGTTGGAAGAATTTGAAACAGTGGCATTGACAGAGGAGTGCAGTGCGGTGTTGCAACAGAAATTGCCTCCTAAACTTAAAGATCCAGGAAGTTTCACTATTCCATACACTATTGGCAACCTTTCTTTCAACAAGTGTTTATGTGATTTGGGAGCTAGTATTAATCTCATGCCATTGTCTGTTTTCAAGCAACTTGGTCTACCGGAGCCAAAGCCAACTAACATCTCTTTGCAGTTGGCTGATCGATCTTTCACATATCCTAGAGGCATAGTGGAGGACGTTTTGGTGAAGGTTGATAAGCTCATATTCCCAGCTGATTTTGTGATCTTGGATTTTGAAGAAGATAAGAAGATTCCCATAATTTTGGGAAGACCGTTCTTGGCTACAGGAAAGACTTTGATTGATGTGCAAAAAGGAGAGCTTACAATGAGGGTGCAAGATCAGAGTGTCACCTTTAATGTGTTCAAGGCCATGAAATTTCCAACAGAGGATGAGGAGTGTTGCAGTGTGGAAATAGTTGATACAGGTCAGAGAAAGAAGTTTGATCAGTTATTGAGTGAAAAATCTGATACACATGTGCTAAAGCATCCCATTAGTGATTCTATTGACAGTTCTTCGGTTTGTGATCTTTCGAAAGTAAAGCTTGGAAAACTTCCACCACATTTGAGGTATGTCCTTTTGAATAATGAGCTAGTGATTTTTGAAGAGGGGCATGATAACGTGTTGCGAAGGTGGAAAGCAGATGTTAAGGAAGAAGATATTTTTGTTCAGCCGGTTGAGTCGGAGAAGCACTTTAGAGGTGTGAAGAAGAAAAAGAAGAAGATTTGGCCGTTGGGAAGTAAAATTAGGTTGAAGTTTGATGAAAGAAATTTGTGGAAAGCAAGCAATCAAGATGTCAACATTCGTATGAGTGGTTTGTCTGTTGAAGATGGTTCAGTTATTCTTTTGAAACCGCCATGAGTTGAGGAAGTAACGTCAAGCTATTGACGTTAAAGAAGCGCTTCGTGGGAGGCAACCCATGCATTAGTGTAGGAAGGAAAAAAAAATGAAAAAAAATCGAATTTTGAGTGTGTAACGCAGGAGAAAGCTGCGTTACAGGGCAGATTGCGCGCCTGTTGCGCAACTTGCGCCTGCGCAACTGACCTTGAGGCAGGTTGCCCCCCTGATGCGCAGCTTGCGCTAGCGTGTCTGACTTTGAGGCGATTTGCTGTTCACACGCGCAATTTGCGCGTCTTCCAGGAGGTCAGAAAAAAAAAGTTTTCAGTGCGCCCTTGTTATTTCCGTGTGTTGCTGTGTGTATATATATATAAAAAAAAACCTTTGTTCACCCCATTCTTTTATACTCCCCTTTCCATCTAATTCTTTTCCTATTTTAATTCCAAAACCTCCCATCTTTTTCTCCAAAAATTCTAAACCTATTTCTATTCTAATTCTTATTTATTATTATTATTATAATTATAGTTATTATTTATTATTATTATTATTATTATTATTATTTTCTTTATTATTATCTTTATTATTATTATTATTATTTATTATTCTTATTATTCTTATTATTATTATTATTATTTGTATATACCCACCTATACATACAAATCCAATTCCTCTTCTATTTTCTTTTAATCTCTAAAAAATTCAATTCTAAAGAGGAATTAATTGCAAGTTCACCTCTTTGATTCGTATTGGGTAAATCTTTTTCTCTAATCTTATTTTTATTACGAATTTGTGTTCTTGTCAATTGTGGGTTTTGTAGTATTCAGGCAAGGTAGCCAGTCTATGGAGCTCGTGTGCAATATCCTCCACCAGATTCATCCGAGGAGGATGAGGACTTGTAGGTTTGTTTTCTGCTATCCCTTGTATTTACTTCCATTCAATGCGGACATTGAATATTTTAAGTTTGGGGGTGGTTTGAGGGATTAGTAGTTGTTGTATTATTTGTTCATGTAGGATTTCATGCTTTGCATATTAGTAGTAGTAGTAAATTATGCATTTATGTTCGTGTTATCTACGTTTGTTTCATATAGGACATTCTGTTTTTTTTTCGTATTTCATGTGAGTCCATAATAGTTTGCATTTGCACCCATGCTTGATAGGAATTTTATGTTGTTGACGCTTTTGATTGAGAAGTGGTATGCTTTGTTCTTGTGCACACACATACACTAGTAAGTTGAAGCTAGTAGACTTATTGAATGTTGTAAGTGATTAGAAGGACATGAATATGTGCAAGATGATTTAGTTTGCATGCTTTGAATACAAGTTGGTGCGTTAGAGAGATGTTGCTTGGGATTGAGTATGTTTTTCCACCAAGTGAGTTTTTGAGCCTTATTGCATATTTGTTGCAATTTATTCGTTTGCTTGAGTGTCCACGGATTGTTTGCATTGCTAGCAGTTGTTTGAGGTCTTTCTTGAAACGCATGACATTATTTGACGATTAAAATGATAAAGGCACTTAGGAATAACCGCATATTTTCCCATATTACCACACCATATTTACATGATCAATTAGTTAAACCGTTGAGCTTAATCCTATTTTTTCGGTGACATACCACATTACTTGCCTAGACCTTTTTCTTGTATTGGCCTTACATTAATTTGAACCCACATTGTCAAAGGCTAGTAGAGTTCTTAAGGGAGTAATAAGGTGTGCAAGGAGGGGTTTATTGTTGGTCATAATTTTGGGGGAAATATTGAAAATTGGGTTTGTTTACTTGATAGTCGAAATATGTAATAAATTATGGGATCATTGTTATTGTTTATATTATTGTATGTGTTCTATTTAGCTCTCGAAAAAAAAAGAAAAAAAAAAGAGAAAAAAAAAAAAGAGGAAAAAAAATATTATGAGAGCATGTTTGTGTTTGTTGCGATCCTATTTCAGTCGACTAGTCGAGTGTTTGTCTTAGTAAAATTATGTGGGGGGAAAATAGGGTGTTGTGTGTGATTTATTATGGTACTTACTAGCTTTTGACACTACACCTGTTTTGGCTTATTTGACATACCTTGTCCCTAGCCCCGTTACAACCCAATTAAAGACCTTTTGATTATCGTCATTGATGTATGTTGTGTTAAGAGTTAGATTGATACCAAATGTCAAGCATGTTTATGATTTTGTTGGAATTGAGTGATACACTTACCCTTGTTCTTGAGTGAATATTCTTTTGTGAGTGGATTGTGAGTGTTTGCTTGTTCTTGCGTATGAGATCCCGAGTGTTGTCTCAAAGATGTGCTCTTGTAGGCTTAGCATGTTTACTAACTTATTCTTACATTTGACATGGACTTGTGAGAACTTATGCATGTTCATTGAGTAGACTATGTGAATACTTGCACTTTCGACACCAAGACATTGCGTATTTACTTTGATTCTTAAGTTGATATGGCATGAGAGGATTTGAAGGTATGGTAGATTAGATTAATTGCATTTGCATATTAGTTGCATTCATGCATTGCATTGCATTAGGTTAAATGGATTTTGTGGGTACATTCGCTATAGGCCCTCACGAGACCTTACTCGTCCACTAGGGCTGCCTAGGGGTTTAAAGGGCTTGTTGCATATGCCAAATGCAACCGTGATCACCTACGGAAGTGGTACTAATTAGTTAGATAGTGTAATTGTTTATGCTTGAGGACAAGCATCGGTTTAAGTTTGGGGGTGTGATAAATGGATTTTATATCCACTTGGAGCATTCTAAATTGGCTTAAATTGATTGTCTTGGGCTCAAGTTTCTTGTAGTTTTGATGTATTTTGCTTAGTTGTGCAGGTTTACGAGAATGCTGATTAAGGTGGATGCTTCTATAATTTTTTGGGAATTAATTGATTAAAATTCGGATTTTCTGGGAAGGCTGCGCAGCTTACACTGTTTTGGCCATATCTGGAGTTCTGTAAGTCCGTTTTCAGTGATCTTACTGCCCACGCGAAGCCTGGGAGATTTTATACAACATGGGATAGGATTATCAGGAGCAAATTGCGCTGGGTAGGAGCAATTTGCATGAAGAACAGACTGCTGGGCGCAAGTTGCCCCTGAAAAATTACAGTTTTTACTATTTTGGCCATATCTTGAGTTCTACAACTCCGTTTGGGGCCCGTAAGCAGTCCACGCGAAGATAACGAGATTCTCTATTATTCTAAGGTGGTCCAGAGGTCCAATTACGTTTGGAACATTCCAGAAAAACTAAAGAAAAGTCAGCTACGAATTTCCCTTAAAAAACAGAATCAGTTTAGGAAACGTATCTTGCAGAAATTCTATTATAATTCTGTTTTGGTATTTTATTGCTGGGGAAGACTTTTAGAGCCTATTTAAACACATCATACCATTGTAATAGGATGTACACATTATCATAGCTTTATTATTGTAACCAGCTTAGATCTGCAAGAGAAAAAAGGAGAGAAGGATTCAACGCTCGTGACAAGCAACGGATCTAGATCTACTTCATCTTTTGTTCTAGATTTGTTTTTCTCAAACTCTTGTTTATTAATATAATTACTTCTTTTATTCATATCTTGTTATTTACCATGTTTTCATCAAATCCCATGGTGACGAAAGGTTTAATTATGAACTAATCGTTGTCATGGGATCCTAGTGGATTTATCTATGTAGCTTAGTAGTTTGCATGCCTTAAAGATTTATGTGTGGTGAATTCTTGATATCCTCGTATGGTTAATCTTAATGCTTTTAGATGCGTAGCTAACATCTAAATTGAATTGTTAATCTCTTGCGAAACGAGAGTGGATCTTGAGATTTAGAACTTGCCATGCTAGCATAGGATAGGTTGATGTTTTAACATCATGATTTGTGGCGTAAATAGAGATATATTATGCTGCCCTATGTGATCTAAGTGGATAACTTGTGCTTCAACCTTTATGTTTTCAAATTCTATAGAGATATAGGGTCTAAACATAATAGGTGCCTATTCATCTTCTATCTCTTTTGTGGATGTATGTGTAGATTGGTACTAGTATACCGAGAGGTAACTTTTACTCTTTTCGTGTTATTCGATCAGATATCAAAACCATTGCATGTTTTAATTAAAGGCTGCAACTCTAAGTGAAGTAGATGATGAAACTAGGATTCCATGTTTTATTCTCATATAAGTAATTCGATTTTTATTCTCGTTAATTGTTTAATTCTTAGTTTTATAATTTACACTTAGTTAATTTAGATAATCAATCTCAATTTTGTTATTTGTCTTAGCAGTGGATAAAAACCATACATCGGTACATAGGTACATTAATTGAATTGAACACCATTCTAGATCTCTGTGGGAACGAACTTGATTTAATCATATATTACTTGTGACAACGTGCGCTTGCGTAAATTTTGCATAACAATTGATACAGAGAAAAGAGAGAAAAGAGTAAAGGTTGAAGAAGAAATTTAGCTTTTGGCAGTTAGGGTTTCAGAGGTTTTGGGAGTTTAGATGCTTGAGAAATCGAATGAAATGAACCGAATAGTTGTAGAATTGTATAAGTATGAAGTACTTGAATTGTCGATTAGATATATGTTTTGTATCGACAAGTCAGGCATTCGAGAAGTAGAGAATAACTATTCGATAAGTCAAGAAAGGCTTATTCGATATCTCAAGCAGATGGTAACTCACAGCTTGTAGTTTTCCAACTTAGAAATAATTCTAAATTAAATAAAATGTGTTTTTATGAGTGAATTAAAATTTTAGACAAAAATCCAAAATCGGTTGAGATTCAGCGAGAATTCAGCCTTTTCAAATGATTCGAGAACTCAAATATAGTATTCGAGAACTCAGTCATTAGAGAACTCAATTACCATATTCGAGAAGTCAAGAATACCTCTATTCGATATCTCTAAAAGACTCTATTCGAGAACTCAAGAGTACTCTAATGAGACTTGTTAGAGATGTCGAATAGTGAACCATTCGAGAAGTCTGACTTATCGAAATATGCTCATCACTCACAAAAATTAATTTTCACTATCTTTTAAAATTTACCAGTCATATTCAATGAAGAATATTCTAGCAAATTAAGCAGTGATTTTCTCAAAATTTCATAGAAATTTCAAGTTAATAAAATATGATTTTTCAACATATGCAACAGATTTGAAATATTTATAAATCATATTTCAGCCAACACTTACTTTAAAAATATTGAGAATTTAGATAAAGTAAGTGTTTATTGCTGCAAAAATCTAGATGATATATTCACTTAGCCAGAATCTAAAGAATTCAGCATTCCAATCTCACTAACCAACCTTGTGAAGGTGGCTTCATCTAATGGCTTAGTGAATATGTCAGCTAGTTATTTATCTGTAGAGACATAATGCAACTCAATGGTACCATTAGTTGCATGTTCTCTAATGAAATGATATCTGATGTCAATGTGCTTTGTTCTAGAATGATTGACAGGATTGACAACTATAGAGATTGCACTTGTGTTGTCACACATGATTGGAATTCTTACCAACACAAGTCCATAATCTCTAAGTTGATTTCTAATCCAAATCACTTGAGCACAGCAACTTCCAGCAGCTATGTATTCAGCCTCAGCTGTAGAAGTTGACACAGATTGTTGTTTCTTGCTATACCAAGAGACTAACCTTTGTCCAAGAAACTGGCAGCTACCTGAGGTGCTTTTCCTATCCACTCTGCATCCAACATAGTCAACATCAAAATAACCAACCAGATTGAACCCTGTGTCCTTAGGATACCATAAACCCAAGTTTGGAGTGCCCTTCAGATATCTAAAGATCCTTTTTATAGCAATCAAATGTGATTATTTTGGATTTGATTGAAACCTTGCACACAAACATGTAGCAAACATGATGTTTGGCCTACTTGCAGTGAGGTAGAGTAGAGAACCAACCATGCCTCTGTAGACTGAGATATCTACTTTCTTGCCTTTAGCATCTTCATCTAATTTAGTTGCAGTGGCCATGGGTGTCTTTGCAGGTGAGCAGTCTTCTAAGTCAAACTTCTTCAATAAATCCTTGATGTACTTGGTTTGACTGATAAAGATACCATCCTTCCTTTGACTGACTTGCAACCCAAGAAAGAATGTCAACTCTCCCATCATACTCATCTCATATCTGCTCTGCATGAGTTTAGAGAATTTCTCACACAGCTTCTCATTTGTAGACCAAAATATGATATCATCCACATAGATCTGAACTAGGATAATATCATCACCATGCTTCTTGTAAAACAGTGTTTTGTCCAATATGCCTCTAGTGATTTGATTTTCAAGGAGAAATTGTGATAGAGTATCATACCATGCCCTTGGAGCCTGCTTGAGTCCATACAATGCCTTAAGCAATCTGTAGACAAATTCTATGAAGTGTGGATCCTCAAAGCTAGGTGGTTGTTGCACATAAACTTCTTCTTCCAACTCTCCATTCAGAAATGCACTCTTGACATCCATTTGATAAACTTTAAAGTTTGAATGAGCAGCAAATGCCAAGAATATTCTGATGGCTTCCAATCTAGAAACAGGGGCAAATGTCTCATCGATCATAATCAATGCCTTCCTGTTGAGAGTATCCTTTTGCAACCAACCTTGCTTTGTTTCTTACTATCACACCATCTTCATCCATCTTATTCTTCAGAACCCATTTTGTTCCAACAATGGTTCTGTTCTTGGGTGTAGGCACAAGTTCCCATACTTTGTTTCTTTCAAATTAATTTAGCTCCTCTTGCATGGCAATAATCCAATCTGGATCCAACAGTGCATCATCAAGTTTCTTAGGCTCAACCTGAGATAGAAAACAGCCATAGAGGCACTCATTCTAAGTTGCTCTCCTAGTCCTTACTCCTGCATTAGGATCTCCAATAATTTGCTCTGCAGTGTGTGATCTATCCCATTTCCTTGAGTACTCAGCCTGATTTCTCATTCTTGATGTTGCTTCACCATCCAAGTCATGATCATTCTCATTTCCTCCCTCTGTGATACTGCCACTATTCACAGGTGTGTCTTGGATGCTTGTCTCTCCACTATTGATTGGCACAAATTCTTCTCTTGTATCATCATTCACTTGAGTTTGTTGAACTTGAGTTTCAACTCCAGTTTCAATCTCTTCATCAGAATCATCTAGATTATCAAACTTCAATGGATCTTTATCTTCATCATTGGCTTCTTCTAGTCCAGGTAGTTTGCTGTCATCAAATGTCACATATATGCTTTCCATAATTTTCTTTTGACTAATGACATAAACTTTGTATGCAATTCTTTCCATAGAGTAGCCAAGAAAATTCCTTCAAATGCCTTTGCATCAAACTTTCCAACATATTCAGAATTATCCTTCAATACAAAGCATTTGCTTCCAAAAGTATGAACATACTTTAGAGTAGGCTTCTTTCCAGTCATCAAATTGTAAGGTGTCTTTCTAGTGTTTTTGTTGATGAGGGTTCTGTTCTGGATATGACATGCAGTGCTCACAGCCTCAGCCCAAAAACATGTAGGAATCTTTGCATCAAGTAACATTGTTCTAGCAGCCTCAATTAGAGTTCTATTCTTTCTCTCAACATGTGACAGCCCCCAAATCCGGGGTCATAAATTTGGGCCATCACGGACCAATTTCCATTCAATATCAATATCTCTTGAGTTTTTTTTTTAACAATTGATACTTATGCCATTGACCCCGCAATAATAAACACACACACACCAGTCATATGCTCAGAGAACAACATTCACCATAATAAAGTTAAGAGTTGAACAGTTATTACAAACCAGGATCATACTTAAGTACATTGTTGAATAACACTTCGACATGAAGCGTTCCAACAACTAAAAGTTTATTACATTCTTACACCCTTAATTATACATAAGCTCTCAGAACCCGTCTGCCTCTACGCTACCTCAGGAATCGATGCTAGCGTGCTCTCAGAAGGTCGCCTTCCCCCTACCCTCTTGCGGGGCGTTCTGCGAAGTATTGGCATTCCTAGCTGTATATAGATAAGTAGCAAGAATGGGCCAAAATAGCTCAGCAAGATAATTTCTATCTACTAACATCAAAGGAAAATAAACCGTTATATATATAGACAAAAGCAAACTTCAGTTATTATGGAAGAATTTTATTTCCATTCAATATGTATATACACTTTCCAATTATCCTTGTATGTGAGAAATATATAGTATCATTCCATCAATCTCGCTTCTAACATCATATAATATCAGTTCCTCTTCTTGAATGCCATAACCATCAATATACCATTTCAATGTAATCTTTCAAGATAATATAAAAACTTGAACAAATCTCTCACTATAATCTTCTCATTTCCTTCTTATGCAACAATCATATAAATTAATATAAAATCAGTTTCTCTTCGTTCGTAACAATAATTCCATCATTTCATATCACTTTTCTGTTTTCAGTTATAAAAATCTAAAAACCATTTTCAATTCTTTCTTTCAAGTTTTGGGGATCTCTGCTGGCGCCAGATACGTAGGACGATGATCAGTCGCCTGACCGTATCCGCTCTCTGTTTACTACTAGTAGAAGGGATGATCCCTACCTGGTAATCAACCCTGGAGGAAGGCTACCTGCTACATCCTCCCTTGGCATCTTCGTGCCGAAATAAAATATTGGATGCTGGACTGTGCCACTACCACACAGCCTCTTACGCTTACTGTTGCAATCCCCTTTTTTTCAAATCATCAAATAGCATTTCACATTTTCCATTTCCATTCACATTTCCCTTCACATATATCATTTCCATTTCCATTTATCATCACCTTTAAAAATTTATATATGTCGTAATACTTTGATTATGACTCAGACATCTCCTCTGTATTCAATGAAATCAATATGCTTTTATATACGTAGAGTATTCCATTTATCTCAAAAGTATTAAATAACATTCAATAATATTTATTAAATCACAATACTTAGAAAGAATATAATATATAAATCATATAACCCTAGATAATAACTGATACCATTCCTTTGTATATCTTTAGATAACAACTGATACCATTCCTTTATATTCCCTTAATCATAAGGCATGTTCACTTCATGCATAATCATCTCTATGTATATTCATATCCATCTCATACTCATACTCATATCCATATTCATATCATACTCATATACCTTCCCTTTTTACATCAATAATCAAGGAAAACCATTTCTTAACAATATAGTAACAATAGCATCACATATATATATTTCATGAAATCAAGTTTCTTTGAAGATAAATAATTTCCAAGTAGGGATAGAAAAGATCTTGCCTCGATCTCGGTATCCTGACGGTATGGCTCGTCCCTCTTCCGGAGTTTCTATAAACACAAAAAGACCGTCATTAGAATATCACATCTCTTACTCACTACACTCTTGTATAACATTACCCTTGACACTTTAATATATGTTTAAGGTATCACTATTACCCCAAAGGTTCAAGAACTTAACCATTTATAAACTCAATCGAAGTTTCAGGGGTTTTTCACCATTTCCCCTAACAACCACACTTAACAGTAAAAATTCTCAGAAAATATGAATCTCGAATTTTACCATAAGGCCAACTGATAATGCCTCTTTTACTACCCTACTACCATACCCCTAAGTTTTATAAATTTTAAAAATGTCTAAGTATGGTAGTTATAGCCTCAAAGTTAACACATTTACATTTTCTCGGTTTTCGAACGTCTTTCACTAAAACTGACTTTTCTCCTAAACCGTTCATCAGATTTTAACGCACTTTATATCAAAACGATCTATGAACCAAGCTCTATCATCTCATGGTCACTTGGCAGTCTGGACAGTAAGGTACCGTACGGGTATAGGGTCCAAAAACAGGGCAGTTTCCTGGTCTAATGGAAATCGGACATTATAACGGCTATATTTTCATACTTTCCAAAATCAAACTCCTCCAAATCAATCATCCACCTTATAAACCATCACCTACACCATGTGGTCATCTTACCAACCATGGTTACAAGCACATACTCCTTCCATATTCAACTTTAATCACTTACAACACATATAACATCATGATTTCATCACTTATAACTACTTAACCACTAATACCACCAATATTCATCATAAACTCAAGAGGGGTGAAGAGATTATACCTTCCTTGAAGCTTTAACAACACTTAATAATCCTTGGGATATCCTTAAACAACCTTGTACTAGCTTGAATCAACTAAAGAAACCATAAAAACAAAGTTAGTTTCTAAGGGTTACTATTCATCATCACTTTTGTAAAAATCATAACAAATCGAAAAATAAGAGTTTGGCTCTCAAATTTTTACCACATCTTGGCCTCTGTATAAGCTTTGATTTGAACTATAGATCACCAAAAACAAAGCTTCCTAGATATGGTTTTGAGCTCCATCTTTCCGCTGGATAGAAACTGGACAGATTGGGTTGTCCAACTTTGAGCATGGATTTGACTAGGCTATACTAATTGGATTCTCATGAAATTTGGGGCGAATAATACCCATGGAGTGGAGAGGTTGTGGTTCAAATTTGATGATTTTATCATGTATAGAAATGGAGATATGAATTTTTCTTTGAGTTGTGTTCTGGTTTGGCAGTTTTGAAGAAAATGAGATGGAGAGCTTTTTCCTTTCTTTCTTTCACTTGTTCAACTAAGTTTTGATCAAATAATGTTGATAAGATCAGATGGGGTGGCTGAGTATGATCCTTGGGATTTGTGCAAGGTGTATCCAAGAAGTTTGATAGATATTTGTTTGGTTTTTGGTTTGTTTTTACCACCTTATCCTTGCATTTTCATAATTCTTCCACTCTTGCCCTTGCCCCTTGGCTTTCACCATAAGCCACTTAATTAAATCAATAAATCAACTCCTTGTTTTGTATTGGGCCGAAGTTTGGGCTTCGTTCAAATTTCTCTCGTCATTTGATTCATCGATTGATTTCTGCGATCGTCTCAGTGGTTTCTCCTTTGTAAATTCCTTGGATATATAATATCCTCTCCCACATCATATATTAGTGTGTTAGGGTGATTCTAATCCTCAAGTAGGTATTAGATCCAATATCCTTGGTATATTCTCTTTTTCTCAGAAGTTGCTCTCCCGGTTCTCAAGCATTCCCAAACTCGTTTAACAACCTAAATTCCCTTGGCATTTCCTTGACTTGATCACTCCTTGGTTTAATCTAATTTCACTAATTCCTCAATATATAATTTCCTTAAATATCTCCATGCTCCTTAATATCCAATAGAAGCTTATTCGAAATCAAAATCCTCAAAATCCATATTCAGGAATTTCTGAAATCTATCGTCATTTCGAGTCACTTATTTTCATGGTATATCCCTAATATGGTTTCTGTTTACTCATTTTCTGTTTCAAGTGTAGAGTACCTACATACCATTTCTCTAAATCCTCAAAATTTACTATTCATGGGGTCACTGTAGCTTTGCTAAAGTTAGGGTTATTACAGTCTTCCCCCCTTAAAAGGATTCCGTCCCGGAATCACGCTGAAGATATTGACAAATACCTTTCTCACATTACACCTTCTAATTCTCATATTATTCCCTCCATCCTTTAGTTTCTCCTTAAACATCTCTATCTTGTTTATACAGAAATACACCAACATATACTTGCTTGTCATTCATCAACATGCCATTTAGCTTATCAATAGCAATACTTTCACTATCTTTTCCTTGCAAATCTCCTCCTGTATTCAGTCATTCTATATTATCTCATTTCTCTTTCCTCTTTCGACTAAGGGTATCGGCCACCCCATTGGCCTTCCCTGAATGGTAGTGTATCTCACTATGGTTTGTCTATATTTTGATCTCTATCATGACATAAATATTAACACCTCAATATTCCTATATCTCATCTCTGTAAAATTTTCCAGAAAATAAGCTATAATAATATTTCTTGAACCTATTGTAAGAAAATATCAATTATAATATATATTTCCTGTTCGTACTTATACGGGCAGATAATTTCCCCATTATTCCCAAATCTCCTTTTTATAGAGTTCTCTGACTCTTAACAGATATTGATTTGGATGACACGAGAATAACTCACTTTCTTATATAACCATAGTTTACTTTCTCACAGATAGATTATTCTTATCTATTTTATCAGCCCATTTACACCATTCATTGACTTAGTCGATCCCTAACCAAACATTTACACTTAAGAGGTCAAATTAGCGCGTATTTGCAATTTCCTCCGAATACCTTATCCCATATGTCTATTGTTCACTATACGCTCTTTACATCTTACTGATCCACCTTAGTTCCTTCATGATATACTATCTATTCCACCTCTGTAATTTCCCTTTATTATTCTCATCAAAATCTTTACCTCAAGTTTTACTCATTCACACTTTTTGGATTAATCCTTTGAGTACTTAACATCTTTAATCTCTATCTCTCTCTACTTAGGGTATTAGTCACAATATTGGCCTTCCCTCACTAATAGTTATTGCACCTCGAGTCCTTCATTAATTATCCCCACTTCCTTTGTTTATCCTTATTCTGACTCTATCCTCAAAATACACCTTACTTTCAATAGTAAATCTCAATTATGCCTAAAATTCCTCATTTTCTTTTCTCTTACTAATCATCAAATATTCCCATTTCTTCTCACGAAATTCCTTTCTCTCTTATATTGAAACGCTTCTAGCTCTAATTATCTCTTATTGAAATTTCCCTTGGAATCTCAAGTTTCCTTTTATAATCACGTATACTCTAAACCTTGCTTCCAGTATCCCATCCATTAATGAAATCTTCTATATTCGAAACAATTTATAGAATTTAAGAAACTTTGAATTGGAAACAAACCCAGAAACAAGCAAGGGTCCCACAACAATTTATAAATTAAGAGTTTTAAATAACTTTTATTTGAAACAAAAGGATATTTAAGAAATCAATATTATGGAAGAACCCATATGTCACACAAGTGAGGGCGTCCCCTCCGACTCTCAATCACACAAACAGATTATCCTTGTGTATATATATAGGGTTGTTCCTCTTAGTTGGAGTAAGAAATATAAAGTAAAATTTAAATCACGATGATAAATACCACCTTTCAAAAATAATCTTAGAGGAATATTTTGACTAAGATAGATTGAATAAAATTTTGAAATACATTCCAGAGGTACCAGAAAATTTTGAAAAGATACCGACCCTTAATGAATAAGAGGTGTCAGATCACAACTGGATTTACCCACCAGTAGAGGAAAATTTGAAACTCAATAATTTAGCAGGGCTTTAGAAAATTTAAAAATAGGTACCGTTAATAGCCTCTGCCCAATTTAAAATCCCAAATAATGGAAGGTTTTCCTCAAATACTATATATATCTTAGACTGCGTACTCTCCAAAATTTCTTAAATTTGGCACTCACCCTTTAGCCTTAACCTATCGTCTTATATTCCCAATTATCGTCATTTACCTAGTCTTGACTTGGCTCGATACTTTCTGCCTTTATCCATAATAGAACACAACCCTCTAATCGATATACTTACGTAATATTGATCGTCTTAGCCTGACACTGCTCTGGTATCAAGGACCCTTCAAATTATACTTCTAAATTGTATATTCTAACATACCACACATACTCACAATATTTTATAACGTACACTTCCCGTTACCTCAAATATTCCCTTTTCTCATATCAGTCCCATGTGCTATATAAACTTAACACTTTTGGCATAATAACCTTTTCATTTAAGTCAATCTCGGAATGTCTCAGTCTGTCTTGGTCCTGTATATCTTGGCTTTAAAGACCAACCTCAGTTTCACCCTTTCATCTCCACAAACAATCAGTGTCTAATCACTAATCTACTTACTCTATTACCTCAAACTCCCTCATTTTCCTTTACATTTACCCTAGTATTACGTTTAGGCGGCATGATTCTGTACATAACAATATTCTCCATTATTTACCCAAATTTAGGGTACAATATACAATATTCCATATTCAATAATTATATCACCGATAGCCACTCACGAACATAACTCGACTCACTCATTTCCTCTCCCTCTATAATAAAACATAAACCTTTATTAGTAATAATCTATAAAATTATAATCACTACTTAGAATAAACGCTTCATTCGATAAACCACCCTTGAACTCGATGTGAGTTCACAATTTCTATTATTACAGATATTTCTATTATTACTGATATATTTATTATTATCACTATTGTTCCTGAGCATTATGACTCTTAGCTCTGATACCAAACTGTGACAGCCCCCAAATCCGGGGTCATAAATTCGGGCCATCACGGACCAATTTCCATTCAATATCAATATCTCTTGAGTTTTTTTTTTTAACAATTGATACTTATGCCATTGACCCCGCAATAATAAACACACACACACACCAGTCATATGCTCAGAGAACAACATTCACCATAATAAAGTTAAGAGTTGAACAGTTATTACAAACCAGGATCATACTTAAGTACATTGTTGAATAACACTTCGACATGAAGCGTTCCAACAACTAAAAGTTTATTACATTCTTACACCCTTAATTATACATAAGCTCTCAGAACCCGTCTGCCTCTACGCTACCTCAGGAATCGATGCTAGCGTGCTCTCAGAAGGTCGCCTTCCCCCTACCCTCTTGCGGGGCGTTCTGCGAAGTATCGGCATTCCTAGCTGTATATAGATAAGTAGCAAGAATGAGCCAAAATAGCTCAGCAAGATAATTTCTATCTACTAACATCAAAGGAAAATAAACCGTTATATATATAGACAAAAGCAAACTTCAGTTATTATGGAAGAATTTTATTTCCATTCAATATGTATATACACTTTCCAATTATCCTTGTATGTGAGAAATATATAGTATCATTCCATCAATCTCGCTTCTAACATCATATAATATCAGTTCCTCTTCTTGAATGCCATAACCATCAATATACCATTTCAATGTAATCTTTCAAGATAATATAAAAACTTGAACAAATCTCTCACTATAATCTTCTCATTTCCTTCTTATGCAACAATCATATAAATTAATATAAAATCAGTTTCTCTTCGTTCGTAACAATAATTCCATCATTTCATATCACTTTTCTGTTTTCAGTTATAAAAATCTAAAAACCATTTTCAATTCTTTCTTTCAAGTTTTGGGGATCTCTGCTGGCGCCAGATACGTAGGACGATGATCAGTCGCCTGACCGTATCCGCTCTCTGTTTACTACTAGTAGAAGGGATGATCCCTACCTGGTAATCAACCCTGGAGGAAGGCTACCTGCTACATCCTCCCTTGGCATCTTCGTGCCGAAATAAAATATTGGATGCTGGACTGTGCCACTACCACACAGCCTCTTACGCTTACTGTTGCAATCCCCTTTTTTTCAAATCATCAAATAGCATTTCACATTTTCCATTTCCATTCACATTTCCATTCACATTTCCCTTCACATATATCATTTCCATTTCCATTTATCATCACCTTTAAAAATTTATATATGTCATAATACTTTGATTATGACTCAGACATCTCCTCTGTATTCAATGAAATCAATATGCTTTTATATACGTAGAGTATTCCATTTATCTCAAAAGTATTAAATAACATTCAATAATATTTATTAAATCACAATACTTAGAAAGAATATAATATATAAATCATATAACCCTAGATAATAACTGATACCATTCCTTTGTATATCTTTAGATAACAACTGATACCATTCCTTTATATTCCCTTAATCATAAGGCATGTTCACTTCATGCATAATCATCTCTATGTATATTCATATCCATCTCATACTCATACTCATATCCATATTCATATCATACTCATATACCTTCCCTTTTTACATCAATAATCAAGGAAAACCATTTCTTAACAATATAGTAACAATAGCATCACATATATATATTTCATGAAATCAAGTTTCTTTGAAGATAAATAATTTCCAAGTAGGGATAGAAAAGATCTTGCCTCGATCTCGGTATCCTGACGGTATGGCTCGTCCCTCTTCCGGAGTTTCTATAAACACAAAAAGACCGTCATTAGAATATCACATCTCTTACTCACTACACTCTTGTATAACATTACCCTTGACACTTTAATATATGTTTAACGTATCACTATTACCCCAAAGGTTCAAGAACTTAACCATTTATAAACTCAATCGAAGTTTCAGGGTTTTTCACCATTTCCCCTAACAACCACACTTAACAGTAAAAATTCTCAGAAAATATGAATCTCGAATTTTACCATAAGGCCAACTGATAATGCCTCTTTTACTACCCTACTACCATACCCCAAAGTTTTATAATTTTTAAAAATGTCTAAGTATGGTAGTTATAGCCTCAAAGTTAACACATTTACATTTTCTCGGTTTTCGAACGTCTTTCACTAAAACTGACTTTTCTCCTAAACCGTTCATCAGATTTTAACGCGCTTTATATCAAAACGATCTATGAACCAAGCTCTATCATCTCATGGTCACTTGGCAGTCTGGAAAGTAAGGTACCGTACGGGTATAGGGTCCAAAAACAGGGCAGTTTCCTGGTCTAATGGAAATCGGACATTATAACGGCTATATTTTCATACTTTCCAAAATCAAACTCCTCCAAATCAATCATCCACCTTATAAACCATCACCTACACCATGTGGTCATCTTACCAACCATGGTTACAAGCACATACTCCTTCCATATTCAACTTTAATCACTTACAACACATATAACATCATGATTTCATCACTTATAACTACTTAACCACTAATACCACCAATATTCATCATAAACTCAAGAGGGGTGAAGAGATTATACCTTCCTTGAAGCTTTAACAACACTTAATAATCCTTGGGATATCCTTAAACAACCTTGTACTAGCTTGAATCAACTAAAGAAACCATAAAAACAAAGTTAGTTTCTAAGGGTTACTATTCATCATCACTTTTGTAAAAATCATAACAAATCGAAAAATAAGAGTTTGGCTCTCAAATTTTTACCACATCTTGGCCTCTGTATAAGCTTTGATTTGAACTATAGATCACCAAAAACAAAGCTTCCTAGCTATGGTTTTGAGCTCCATCTTTCCGCTGGATAGAAACTGGACAGATTGGGTTGTCCAACTTTGAGCATGGATTTGACTAGGCTATACTAATTGGATTCTCATGAAATTTGGGGCGAATAATACCCATGGAGTGGAGAGGTTGTGGTTCAAATTTGATGATTTTATCATGTATAGAAATGGAGATATGAATTTTTCTTTGAGTTGTGTTCTGGTTTGGCAGTTTTGAAGAAAATGAGATGGAGAGCTTTTTCCTTTCTTTCTTTCACTTGTTCAACTAAGTTTTGATCAAATAATGTTGATAAGATCAGATGGGGTGGCTGAGTATGATCCTTGGGATTTGTGCAAGGTGTATCCAAGAAGTTTGATAGATATTTGTTTGGTTTTTGGTTTGTTTTTACCACCTTATCCTTGCATTTTCATAATTCTTCCACTCTTGCCCTTGCCCCTTGGCTTTCACCATAAGCCACTTAATTAAATCAATAAATCAACTCCTTGTTTTGTATTGGGCCGAAGTTTGGGCTTCGTTCAAATTTCTCTCGTCATTTGATTCATCGATTGATTTCTGCGATCGTCTCAGTGGTTTCTCCTTTGTAAATTCCTTGGATATATAATATCCTCTCCCACATCATATATTAGTGTGTTAGGGTGATTCTAATCCTCAAGTAGGTATTAGATCCAATATCCTTGGTATATTCTCTTTTTCTCAGAAGTTGCTCTCCCGGTTCTCAAGCATTCCCAAACTCGTTTAACAACCTAAATTCCCTTGGCATTTCCTTGACTTGATCACTCCTTGGTTTAATCTAATTTCACTAATTCCTCAATATATAATTTCCTTAAATATCTCCATGCTCCTTAATATCCAATAGAAGCTTATTCGAAATCAAAATCCTCAAAATCCATATTCAGGAATTTCTGAAATCTATCGTCATTTCGAGTCACTTATTTTCATGGTATATCCCTAATATGGTTTCTGTTTACTCATTTTCTGTTTCAAGTGTAGAGTACCTACATACCATTTCTCTAAATCCTCAAAATTTACTATTCATGGGGTCACTGTAGCTTTGCTAAAGTTAGGGTTATTACACAACAACTCCATTTTGTTGTGGAGTCCTTGGAGCTGAGAATTGCTGAGAAATTCCATTCTCTTTGCAGAATGCATCAAGTATGGCATTTCTGAACTCTGTTCCATTATCACTTCTCAGTGCAATCACGCTTGCATTGTTGGCCTTTGCTTCCTTGTCAACTTTCTTTATGTGCTCAATGATTACTTGTGGAGCCTCATCTTTTGATGCCAGAAATTCCACCCATGTATACCTTGTAAAGTCATCAACCATCACCAAGGCATACTTCTTTCTTCCTAGTGACATAATATTGACAGGCCCAAACAAATCCATATGAATGAGTTGCAGAGGTTTGGTTATTGATGTCAATGTCTTTGACTTGTGGCTTGATCTTTTCATCTTTCCTTTTTGACAAGCCTCACACACTCCTTCTTGACAGAATTCAAGTGTGGGCATGCCTCTCACTAACTCTCTTTTGACTAGAGAATTAATGGCTTTGAAGTTCAGGTGTGATAATTTCTTGTGCCACAGCCAACAATCTTCATTTGATGCTTTTGAGTAGAAGCAACAAATTTTGTCCTTATTTGCAGAGTCCATATTGGCTACAAACAGGCTTCCTTTCCTTACTCCAGATAGAGCAAAATCACCAGTTTTCTTGTGGGTGATCAAACATTCATCTTTGTCAAAATCCACCTTGAATCCCCTATCAGTAAACTGACCAACACTTAGCAGATTATGCTTGAGTCCCTTGACTAGTGCTACATCTTCAATGATGACATTTCCAACTTTCAACTTGCCATATCCCAATGTGTTACCCATGCTGTCATCTCCAAAAGCAATCATTGGGCCAGCCTTCTCCTCATACTGTGATAGCAGGGCCATATCACCAGTCATATGATTTGAGCATCCACTGTCCACAATCCACATGACTTTCTTTGCCCTACAAACATAAAGGAATTACTTCTCCTTTGGTACGCAAACAAGTTTGGGTCCATGTGACTTAGAAACAGTTTTATCATAAACAACATGCTTATTAACTTTCTTGGTGTTAGTCTTCTTGTCACTGTTAGAAGTCTTAGAACCTGAGGTTTCAGACTTAGGTGACAGAGGTACCTTCCTAGCTTTAGGAGGACTTGAAGACTTGGACCTTGTGTAGTGTGTGTGAGAATTGTGACTGATACAACCATCAATGAATTGCCTTCTCGAATTGAAACAACTAGTCATAACATTCATATTGCATGGCATACAGTCAAATTTATCACAAAATGGTGCATCTCTATGTCTTAGAGGCGCAGAACAATCATAAAAAGGTTTGGGCACACTACCAACAGGTTTCTTGCATGCATGAGTTAGATGATTGGTACTGAAGCAGTTCTGACAAGTTTTCCTCTGGGCATTAGGCATATAAGCATAGTTGTTATCTTTGTTAATCCCTAACTTGCCATTTCTGTTCTGTTTCTTCTTAGTCACTTTCTTCTTTGATTCACTCTTCCCAGCTGAAACAAACTTAACAAACTTCTTAGGTCTTGACCTATCACCTACCGGCTCCTTGGCTTTTGACTTGACACTCTCACTCTTGGAGGATGCTTGTTGTTCACTGGATTGTGCCTCATCCTCATCATTCAACATTTGCTTGATGAGTAAGGCATCCTCATCAATTTCAAATGTTGATTCTTTAAAAATTGGATTTTCAGCCTTTTTCAAAATGTGAGGCACTTCCTCATGAACAACCGTGTCATCTTCAATGATAGCATAGCCTTTTCTCTGTTTAAGAGTGCCATAGTCAAGTCCAATAGCAGCCTTGGGTTTGCTTGAATTTTCTCACAGTGGGATTGCACTAGACCAGATGATTTCTTAAACGTTTTCAGTTTGAATTCATTTTCAGCTAATTCATCCCTAAGAGCCTTTTCCACTTGGCTAGCACATAAAACCTTATTCTGTAAATATTCAACTTCTTTCTTAAGGTTTTCTACTTGCATAGCAGTTAGCTCAAGTTCCTCATTCTTTTTTATTAACATTTCATTTCTAGTAGACAGTTTAGCAATCTCCTCATTAGCAGCAGTCATACTAGTATGAATATTAAACATCTTAACAGATAGTTATTCAATCATGCATTTATACTCAGAAACAGACATGTCTATAGTAGTGAGAGATGGTACCTGAGAGTCTGATGGAGATGTGTCATCCTTGGAATTGGCCATCAAGGCATAGTTGCAAAATTCTTGTTCCTCTCCATCACTATCAGAATCATCCCAACACTTCTCGTCAGCTATGTAGGCCTTACCTTGTGTCTGCTTTCTCAGAAGGGCCTCATACTTAGCTTCAAGTTCCAAAAACTCTTTATCCTTCTTTTTAGGCTTCTTGCATTCACTGGCAAAATGCCCTAGGTCATTACATCTATAACACCTTACAGATGACCTATCCACATGGCTGGTTTTAAATTTACTCTTGTTTGGTTTCACAGGTGCCTTGCTTTTGTTGAATGAATGGCTTTGGGTTTTGGGTTTGAAGGGTTGGTTCCTCTTGAATATGATGTTTGGAAATTTTCTGGCCATGAAAGCATATGAAGTGTTTTCCATTTCATCTACCTCTTCAAGAGTATAGAACTCTTCTTCCTCCTTCTCCTCAACAGATTCACTTACCTCAGCTTCAGTTTCTGCATCATCTACTATCTCCTCTATCCTTAGCTGGCTTGTAGATGCTTCTAGGTCTTGAATAGATTTGTTGACAATCAAGGCACATGATGTGTTATCATCCTGCCTTGGTTGGCTTGGATAGCCCTTTTCTGAAAAAACTCAAGCTCATGAGTTTTTAAAACCCCATAGAGCACATCATATGTAACTTTGTTCAAATCTCTTTCCCTTAGAGAAATGACCCTTTGCTCTAGATGATTTGGTGAAGATAGCAGAAACTTCATGTTCAACTCTTTGGTGCTGTAAACCTTGTCATTCATCAGCAACTCAGTAACTAGCTTGTGAAATCTCTCAAACATCTCAGTGATGCTTTCCTTGGGCTGTGCCATGAAAGCTTGTTTTCCCTGACCTCATCAGTTCCTTCACATAACACCTCAATGTGATCCCACATTTCTTTGGCAGATGTGCATGATGCAATGTTTGCAAACATTGACATATCCATGGAATCAATAATTAGCAACATTAGATGGCTATCAAGAGCAACCATCTCCTTTTCTGATTCTGTCCATTTGGATGGTTCCTTGGCCACATAAGATCTTGGAACAGTTATTTTTCCAACATTCTTCTCAGGTATTTCTTGTTGTGGAACAAAGGGACCATTCTTGAAAATCTCAGGATATAAAGGATGAGAGGCTTTGATGAACAACATCATTTTTATCTTCCAGAGGTTGTAATTTTCTTTGTCAAACTTAGGGACTTTCACCGTTCCTGTGGTCTTTGGTGTATTCGAACTCATGATCGTTTTACTGTTTTTGAATAAACAGCCCGCTCTGATACCACTTGTTGAGTATTGAATACAGCAAAAGAATACAGAGGGGGTGAATGGATTCTTGAACTTTTCTGGTTCTTGAATCTGTGTAGCAGATAAGTATCTGTGTGTGCAAATGTGTAGGTGCGGATAAGAAATGACACAAGACATAATATCACTTTAATCTAATATATTATTAGATAAAGGTTGCTACAATCTGTGAATACAAATGATAGTATTCTCAGCTTCATTTTTCTCAGAGAGATATGACTTACAATCTATGAAAAACTTAACTCCTCAAAAGTTAACAACTAAGGAAGTGAGGCTGTATCCTTATAGAACATGGATACAACCTACTTACTACAAATAAGGTAGCTGAACAAATTACTTTCTAGTCTATCTATCCTTTTTGAGTAAGTGTCAAAACGGTTACAGATTTGACTTTGCAAAGCCTGTTCAGATCCACTTCTTTAGCCCTTTTTCTCTTCTATATCTCTCCAAGCTTCCTTGTAGGCTTTCCAGAGCACGTTACAGATTGTGGTCCATAAAGTGCATTGGCATGTTGCAGGTTTCAGACTTGTACAATTTCTTCAGTATTTTGTCTCCAAGAATGTATTCGAGAAGTGACTAAGTGATTGATTCGAGAACTAGGATTAGATAACTCTGAGTTCTCGAATACTGTATGATTTACATATCGAATCACTTCTCGAATAGTACTTTTCTCCAGGGTTCCTTGAGTTGTCGAATAGAACACTTGACTTGTCGAATCCCTGAGATATCGAATAGTTCATTCAGAGTCCTTGAGATATCGAATGGAACTTTGACTTGTTGACTCTTTAAGAACTCGAATACCACTTTGACTTGTTGACTTCTTGAGTTCTCGAATAGAGCATTTAGACATGTCGAATCTTTTGAGATATCGAATGAGATATCGAACAGTTCATTCTGAGATATCGAACAGTTCATTCTGAGATATCGAACAGTTCATTCTGAGATATCGAACAGTGTCTTCTTAGATATCGAATCTCTGACTTCTCGAATGCTAGACTTCTAGAATAGACAAAAGTACTTCTCGAATTGGTACTTAGGCAAATTCTTCATTTCTTCAAATCCCAACTGTGATTTATTTGATAGTCTTCATCTTCTTGCTTGAGGCATGAACCTTGGAACTTCTTTCAAGCATTATTCTTGACTATATAAGTACAGTTTACAACTAGGATTTGATGCCTACTACAAGTACAGAACAAGTAGAAACTCTACAACTAGAGGTTCCCTCAGTCAAGAGGTCATGTAAGTAATGCAAAGCATTACAAATAATTAGGCTTATTATTAGATGTAAACAGGCATGCCTCTATGACTAACAACTCTCAACCATTCAACAAAGCTGACCCTCGTTTCATAAACACGACACCACCATTGCAATCATCCCTTATCAAGAAAACCTGTCCACAATTAATCTTCTTCTTTAACAACAAATATCAAACACCTTGCCTGCAACTTCAGAAACCCTCATATTCCCACCAATCTTACTAAAACTTCACCTTATTTCAAACCAAGATTCAGAAATTTCACTGTATCTATGGCTACAACCCCTTTTGAAGCAGCCACGAGCCAGAGCTGCGAGCCACGAGCCGCGAGCCACGAGCCGCGAGCCGCGAGCCAGAGCCATGCACCAGAGCCGCGAGCCAGAGCCATTTGCAGTTGAGCTTGCATTGCATCAAGTTGGCTGAATTTATTAGCGCTTGCATAACCAAGTTGCTATAATTGTGCCTCGATTCTCCGTTTAACTTCCGGCACCAAATTCTGTTGAGGCGGCCATGACCTTTGAAGGTCATTAGCCTTGAAGTAGCCTTTTAAAAACAGATGTTATTGGATGACAAGGAAGAAGAGATCGATGGAGATTTTTTAAAGGGTGAAAAGCTTGTCTTGCTTTGTCAAGTCGCTATCATTCCTAAAATTCTATGTCGCTATCATTCCTAAAATTCTATGATGAGCTTGTCTTGATTTTGTCAAGTCACTATCATTTGAGATTGTTTTTCTGTTGTTTTCTACAACTTTGTCTTCAATGAGACCATTAGTTAGACTGTCTTCGGTGAGACCTCTGTATTTTCAGTAATGCTAGCCCCAACTACATTTATGGGCATTCATGGGTGGAGAATATCTTTTCATTTGGTTGGAATAATCAGTGTCTTCATTGGTATACTGGTTCTCTTTTTTGCCAATGATCCACACTATTTTAATGATGGTAGCAGAAGTACAATTGACATTTCATATAAAACTTTATGGTCTGAAGTAAAAGACCTTACCCGGGAAGCAAAATCAGTTATGAAGATTCAGTCATTCCAGATTATTGTGGCTCAGGGTGTTACTGGTTCTTTTCCCTGGTCAGCTCTTTCATTTTCAGCAATATGGTTAGAACTTGTTGGATTCTCTCATAAGGTTACTGGTTTTATCATAGCTATGTTTGTGGTTGGCAGTTCACCGGGAGGACTTTTTTGGAGGTAAGATGGAAGACATTCTATCAAAGCTTCTGCCCAACTCAGGGAGAATTATTTTGTCACAAATAAGTTCAGCATTAGCAATACCTCTAGCAGCTATTCTTTTGCTGGCTTTGCCTAATAATCCATCCACAATCTTCCTGCATGCCTTAGTCCTTTTCATTATAGGATTTTTAACTTCAAGCCAAGAGTTTCACTTTGTTCTCACTCATTGGCTTGAGGGGGAGTATTGGAGAAATAAAATAGATATAAGGGGGTAGTTTAGTAATATTGTAGTTAAATAAAATTGGGCTATATATAAAGCCTCTTGACCCTCATTTCTAGCTAAGATCAACACAATGTAGTTCATTAATATATTTGAGCTTGTACATAGTAATTTTCTTGTTTATTGTTTTTATTTATCTTCCGCTAATTAACATACAAAAGTTATCAATATTAAAATATAGCAATGATCGAATACAACAGAATAGCACCCTGCTGAACTAATGGTTTATTCTGAAAAAAGAGTCTACAGTGGTTACCTGACTGAGATTAGGCTTTCTAGTGAGCATCATGATCAGCACACTTGAACATTTCAATGACTGAGCATGTGAATAAAAAGCATTTGACTGTCAATATGTGGACTATATGATAAATAAATTGTTTTACAAGCCAACTAGTTTGATCTCTGTCATGGCTAAAGCTAAGTTATGGAATACCAACAGTAAGTTTCCGAACAAAACAAAGTGTCTGTTCCAATTTTATCTTAAGTTCCTGAAGCAACTTCTAGCAAAATGTGACGGACTGACGGAAAAGGTGAGAGAAATGGAGAACCAAAGGAAGATGCTGCACCAAGTCGTCAGATGAGATAATTTAGCTCTTTGGCTAGCCTGGTATTCATTCCAATTCTTTATCCTACACATGTACCAAGTTGTAATTTATAAGTTAAATCAGTTTTTGTAGAGTCTTGAATATTGAATATACATTTTCTTGATTCGTATCTATTCAGTTGTGAAGACCTATGTTGCACGGGGACGCCTCTGGGGTCACGTACCGAAGTTTGGGGACGGGGACGCCTCTGGGGTCACGTACCGAAGTTTGGGGACGGGGACGGCACTGGGACGGCATGGGACGGCATGGGGATGTCCCCAAAATTCTGGGGACGGCTGCTCTAATTTGGGGACGTTTCGGGGGCTGAAAGATTGAATTACCTGTCCCCCCCCACTTAAAATAAAAATCCTACATATTTAATCAATCGTTTGTTCAGCCGCCTTCTTCTCTTTTACATATATATCAGGCCTCTATCTCTCTTATTCTCTCTCTCTCTCTCTCTCTCTCCATCTTCTTATCTTCTCTCTTTTACATATTTAATCAGTACTCTCTCTTCCCATAAAATATACGCATCCTATATACATATATATTATATATACACACGAAATTATAGATGGAATCTTAAAATCAAAGTGGGTCTGAATGTATATATCCTATATACATAAGATTTTTTATGTAAAATCTTTTGAATATTGAATATTGCCTTTATTTTATATATTAATAATTTTATTATATTAATATATTAAATGCCGTACCCGTACCCTAAAATTTTAAAGTTGTCGTTTTCCGTCCCCGTCCCCGTACCAGTATATGTTCCCGTACCCGTCTCCGTGCAACATAGGTGAAGACTGAAAATCTTCCTATCGAGGGTACAAAAGGTTTAATTCACTAATTTTTTTGTTATCAACGTGAAAGTGTTAATTTTTCTAACATAACTGTAATAAGTAGAGATAACAAGTGCACATAAGTTCAGTTATATCTCTCATCATTAATGTTCATCAACCAGCTACATTGCCTTGAGTTGTTCGCCAACATTACAATGCCATCATGCTTAGATTTATATGGCTATTCACTAAGTTTTGGCCTCATCATAATCTTATAACTTAATTATGATAGTTCCCCCCCTCCTCGGCCTCCCCATTAATGTATGTCATATAAAGAGGTTTAATTGCTGGTTTGGGAATTGGTACGAAAAGATAGAGCCATTCTTGACCACATACGATTGAAGAAGTCAATGAAGTTTAACAAATTTTGTCATCTGAAACCCAAACGATGGTAGTTACTCGCAGTGGCGGAGACAGCCTATTGAACAGGTGGGCTTCAGCCCACTGGTGATTGCATAACGGGTTTTTTTTACAGTTATGCAAGGAAAATTTTTGGAGACTTTATTATAGAAAAAAAATTAAAAACAGTCCAGCCCACCTCATTATAGAAGCAAAGTGTATCATATGTGTTCTCTTCTCATAGTCGTGAGATAGAAGTTGCTTAAAACATTAATTTAAGCCCCCTCTTCTGCAAATTTCTGGTTCCGCCACTGGTTACTCGACCTTAAAATACGAAGTAAACAACATATACAGTCGCAGACAGTCGTTTGCATTGCATAATACATCACTGTAAGAATGTTTGGAACTCGACGGCTGCCTAGTCTATATTTACAAAATATATGAACATGTCAAGATGATCTTCTACACAGAACATATATCAAGGAAGGATCTAATAAAATTCTCTAATATCAGCAAACAATCGCCCTTTTTATTTTACTACTAAGATGAGCTCAAACAAGAATCAAGATCTTATTAATGGTGCTCGAAATGAAGCATAAGATATGCATTCAGTTTGAAGTCAGAATGTACTTGTAACATCTCATTCCCAGGTTGCAATAACGTCAAAATATGTGATACAATTTGTTTAGTTTATAAATTTAAGAATCCCCAGGAATTAAAACAACTACAGTACAACAAATCATAGTTTTTGATAACTTAAAATACAATGATTGCTTATGATTTAATGATTTATAATTAGCTACATAATATGTAGGAGCAGTAACAGCGTTTATGTAATGGCAACATTTTTTATTTAAATGAATTTACCATCTGAAGAACATGGATAGAATGGAGTGCCTCTTTTTTTTTTTTTTTTTTTTTAGTAATTAGGCTTATAACTTTACAATTCCTTACAACTGAGTATATGTGTTGACGGAGGAATTTGGTAACAACAAAATTCGAGGTACTTCGCCGGAAACAAGATCTACAGTGGTGGTTCTTTGCCGAAAAAGAGTGGTGGCGTATGGTGGCTGTTTGTAATCGGTGGCTGAGATTAATAGGGTTAGTGGCGGCTATTCAGAGCTCTCGACTTCCAACCCCTCAATTTGCCTACGTACCTCTGTATTTATAGAGGATCAAGCCAGACGTAGTTCTTGGAGAACAAGAAACCCAAATGGGCTTGGATAACGGACCAGCTTCCGGAATGTTCTACTATGAGGCCTAACCACAAAAGGCCCAAGGCTCATCCAAGATCTCAAGACTTCACGGATAAGGAAACTTCCCCCGTCGAGGACTAGTCCTATCCGCTACCAGCTATTTCTTGATTTCAAGGATGCAGGTATAGCCGTGGTTTACCCCAAGTGCAGAACGCATCCCTGTCCCCCGAATGAGAAGCACCCACCAGATAGCAGGACAGGTGATCCAGAGCTTTTGGGTGCAAAGTGCAGGATTACTCCAAAGTTCCCCAATGAGAGCGCGCCCATTGGCTACAGGAACAGAGCTCCCAAAGCACACACCAGAAAGTCCCCATCTTTCCACCTTAGGGCGCACGGATGCCTCCCTTAGCGTCTAAGAAGGGTCCTTATATCCAGGCAAACCCCTGGAGGCCTTCTGCGACGGACATCCCCCTCCTGAGATACGACAGGAGGGAATTCTTCAACTTCTAGAATTCCAGCTTGGGTGGAATCCCACCTAAATAGAATCCTTACTTGAACAGTATCCTAGGAGAGATTTCTTCAATGTCTTCTTAGAAAACCAACTTGAACAGATTTGTCACCATATTTCACATGTAGGGCGCGCCCTAGCTATAAGGAAAGCCAGGGCGCGGCCTAATTCCTCCAACTTGAGTCAAAACCCTAATTTATTCTAGAATTCCCCAAATTGAATCCATATTTGACCCGAATCCATCTTAAAAATACCCGAACCGAATTTTGGCTATAACAACTACCCCCCAATTCCATACGAAATCAGAGATGATGTATGGAATTTCTTCTAAAAAGCCCAAAATTCTTCACAAATCTCTATCAGGGCGCGCCTTGGTAGAGGGCGCGTCCTTAGAATCCCAAACGACTTAAGTGGCCGACAGCTGTTTTCCACTACTTTTCCTAAATCTCTATAAATACCCAAACATTTCTCTTTTACTCTTTTTGCTCTCTCTCTCTCCCCAAAAACTATCCTCCGGCGACTTCATTTTCCGAGTACCAATCCGGCCGATTTCGACGGTTTTCTTCAACTTTCTTCCACCAATCTTGTTCCAGAACTTCTAAGGTACGTTTTGATGCTTTTAATTTGTGTTTTCACCATGTATTTTGTCCGATTTCGCGATTTGACTCTTTGTTGCTTTCGTGTTCTTTAACATTACCTGTATGTATATATGTATGTATGCACGTTTGATCTTTATTTGCTGTTATGCCTCTTTCAAAATATGTTTCTGAGAAATTGGTATATCTGATCACTCTTCAGGGCGCGCCTTTGACACAGGGCGCGCCTTGGCGTTTCTCTGATACTACGACGTACTTTTATAAATTTGATTCTTCAGGACACTTCTAGAATACCTTAGAAAAATTTTTTAGATGTATCTTTATACTCTAGGGCGCGCCTTGTACCCAAATTACGTCTTAGACATCTAGATATTAACTTTTGCAAAGAATTCTTCGATTTATTTAATTCTTGGACGCGCCCTAAGTCCCTTCTTTTATTTAATTTTGCAGCTGGAGGGCGCGTCTCCGCCTTTTCACCCCTTTAGGGAATTCAACGAAAGTTTAGGAATCCATTCTCCATTGCCACCCCCTTTATCTCCTGAACCTTATAGGAGCCCTCTTTCGTTCCTTTCCCCTGAAGACAAGGCGCGCCTCATTAAAGATCTTAACGAAGAAATCATGAACTCTGATGGAGACTCTTTTGATGGTATTCCCCTTGAAACTCAAGTATCTGAAAGAATTCCAACACCAATCCTTGAACAAACTCCAAAACCCTTGTACACTGATCCTTCTGACCACGATTTCACTACAAATTCTAACTCTTCTAGTGATACACACTCTTCTGATACTTATTCTTCAGAGGGCGCGCCCTCGGTATCATCCCTCTCACCCATGGCCGATTCCGAACCAACATCTCCACCACCTTCTCCTGTCCCATTCGAACACTGGGAAGTCCTTGAAGAAGAAATTGACATCGACTGGGGAAGATATAATGATTTACCAGAAAAAGAGAAAAATGTACTTAGAAAGAAACGGGGTAAACTTGCCTGTGTAAACATGTCTTCCATAGCTACAAGTGATGAAGTAGGATGGGCCATGCAATATTATGGTCAAGAAGGAATTTGGGCCATCCCATATGCTCATCACCGTCCTCACATCTTCAATTATGGCCGAAACTTCAAAATTCCAAGGATGGTCTTAACCCCAAAGCTGGTTGCTCTCGGTGTGGGCGCGCCCTTACATCCCTACCTTGAACAAATACTCAGATGGTACGACATAGCCCCTATTCAACTGTCCCCCAACAGCTACAAACTGGTGTTAGCTTTATTCATCCTTTATCACGACCTTGAGTTAGGAACCCCTTCTATGCCTGAGGTGAGCTATTTCTTCAGCCTTCGACAATCTAGCATTGGCTATTATTATCTTGTCATCAACAAACCTCACAACAACAAGGGTTTTTCTGAAGGAAGAATTAGTCATCTAAAATTCTGGAAGGAGCCATTTTACTATGTCTGGGACGTTCCTCGAGTTCGAATACAATTCAACACGAACCCTAGTAAGTGAGGGCGCGCCCTATACTTTTCTTATCTTTTTACCTTTCAAATATTTATTGATTCCTTCTAATTCCAACAGATAAGAGAATACAGAAAACACTTGAAGGCGCGGCCTCAATCCGGGCTAAAGCTGTTCTGAAAGTTGCCTCAGAAAAATTTAACCTCCAATCTTTAATCACAGAGGAAAACTTAAAGAGGGTTGGAATTTTATCTGATAAAGTTGGCCATATTTGCAAATTTAAAAAATTTAAGAAGGGAATTCCTGTTCCCTCACTCTCATCTAGTGATAGCGAGCATTCTGATTCTGATGAAGGTAATAGTTGTAGATCAGGGCGCGCCTTAATTGTTTCTTTTTCACTTATGTTTTATACTTTACTCTCTTTACACAGGGTGCGTTCTAACCCTTCTTCTCTTTTATCTTGTACAGATATGGCCCCTAGGATTCCACGAGGATTCGGCGCTGCCAAGAAGAAGAATGATAAAGAGAAGAAAAATGACCAAGGGGACACCTCCGACTCCAGGGCGCGCCCTGCACCAGAGAAAAATTCCAGCGACACCATCACTCCATCCACAGAATCTTTGAAAAGAAGTGCTGATATCCAAGAACCCATCACCAACAGGGGCAAGAAACCAAGACATGAGGGCGCGCCTTCGTATGTTGAAACCCTAATTGGCCCTGCTGCTGCTTCTCTTGTTGAAGAAAAGGAGGTTGACATTTGGCAGAATATGAACGCGGATGAGGAATCTCGGTCAATGATTCGGGCATCTGCTCAACTCCTTATTCAATCTCTAGGGCGCGCCCAGAGGGTTCATAGGGAAAAACTACACCTCAACAGACTCGAAGCTGAGAATAGGAAGTATTCGAAGATGATTGTCGAAAATGACAACAAATGGAAAAAAGATCTAGATGCCAAGGATGACAGAATTGCCGATCTAAAGCATGAACTGGATGAATCCATTGAACACCGCACTCTTCTGAATACCAAAAATGATGAACTAGAGAAAGAGGTGGAGGAACTCCGGGCTCAGCAAGGTTCTTTTGAGGTTAAAAAGGCCAATTTAAATGCACAAAGAGAAGCCATTGAGGATGAAAACTTTGAAAAAGGTTTCAACTTCTATCTTATTGGTTTTCTGGCCACTGACCCTGATTATACCTGGGAGAAATTTGGACCTGCTGCAGCTGAGGACATAGCAAAGTTCAAGGTTGACAGAGCCTTAGACATTAAGGCGAAAAGAATAGAGTTAGGGTTAGAGGAAGCTTCTGAGGGCGCGCCTTCTACTGACAACGTTCAACCCTCTCCTGCTGCTGTTCCTACTCAAAAATCTCCTACAGATGTAGCTCAGGATGCACCTCCTTCACCCTCCAAAGTTATCTCTTCCCCCCCTAAGGACGCGCCTTAGGATTTCAGTCTTTTAAACCTGTTTCGTATGTACTTAACTTTTAAGGTGCGGATCCTTTGTAAAACCCTGCAACTTGTAACTCCTAACTTTTAAATGTCTTTTAAACTTTTTGTTATGCTCTATTTATCTTCATGCTTTCATTTGTTAAATGCTTCCAATGAGGGCGCGCCTTAGATGGGGGCACGACCTTTTCTTCATCATTTCCTTTAAGCTCTTCTCTTTAAAATACAGCACACATTGTTTATTCATGTTGAGGGCGCGCCCTAAGGCACTACCCTTTCAAGGTTTCGTTAACCTGTTAATTACTTCATAACAAATCTTCATACATATTAAGGGCGCGCCCTAAGAAATGGGCACAACCTCTTATACTTCAAAAAATCTTCAGAATTCTTGCAAAAAATGTCTTGATATTCTTTATTAATCTTCAAATAATCTCAGCAGAACAAGGGAAGGTATACATGTTATACCCCCCAAGCTAAGGAGAATACACTTCTAAAAAATGTGGAAAAACATAGCAAGTCTCAACTAGAACTAAAGAAGGTATATATACTACCCCCCTAGACTAGGAGAAAATTTATTTATACTAGTCTATAACTTAAGTATAAGCCTTCATACAATAGGGGGTTGAAACCGCACCCTACTGATAATACTTCCTCAAATGCTCTGCATTCCATGCTCTTGGGATTACAATTCCATCCAAGTCTTCTAGATGATAAGTTCCTTCCCAGATGATAGATTTGATCTTGTAAGGTCCTTCCCAGTTGGGACCAAAAACTCCATGTGCTGCTACTCTTGTATTAGGCATGACTTTTCGCAGAACTAAATCACCCACCTTGAAAGGCTGAATCTTCACCTTCTTGTTATAGTACCTTGCTGCCCTCTGCTGATAAGTTGCCAATCTCAACTGCGCATTTGCCCTCATTTCTTCTAGAAAATCAAGATTTAGCCTTTGATTTATCATATTCGATTCTTCCTCATAGAAATCTCTTCGGAATGATCCTGCTCCGATTTCCACTGGAACCATTGCCTCACACCCATAAGATAACATGAATGGAGACTCCCCAGTCGTAGACCTCGGGGTTGTGTTGTAAGACCATAAGACCATAGGAAGTTCTTCAGGCCAATTCCCTTTACTTTCTTCTAACTTGGTTTTCAAGGTATGCTTGATTATCTTGTTGATAGCTTCAGTCTGCCCATTACTCTGAGGATGATATACAGCTGCAAATTCTTTCTTGATTCCCAAATCTTCACATAACTTTCGCAACTCTTTGCTATCAAACTGCTTTCCATTATCTGAAACAAGCTTGTAAGGAATCCCGAATCTGCAAACAATAGAATTGAACACAAAATCCTTGATTTTCTTCGCTGTGATTGTGGCCAAGGGCACCGCTTCCGCCCATTTGGTGAAATAATCCACTGCAACAACAGCATATTTTACTCCTCCCTTAGATTTAGGGAGTTCTCCAATGAGATCTATTCCCCACATAGCAAATGGCCAAGGACTCATCATAGAAGTCAAGGTGGTCACAGGAATTGTTGAATAATTGGCAAACCTCTGGCATTTATCACATGCCTTGACAAATTCATAGGCATCCTTCTTCATAGTAGGCCAATAATAACCTTGCCTTAACACCTTCATTGCCAACGAACCACCCCCCGAGTGATTGCCACAAATTCCCTCATGTACCTCCCTTAAAATATAATTGCATTCATCTCCATCTATGCACTTCAAAAGCGGTTGATTGAAACCTCTTTTGTACAGAATTCCATCATACTCCACAAACCTAGCAGCATGATATCGAAGACGCCTTGCTTCAATTTTATCGCTTGGGAGAATCCCCCTACGGAGATATTCTAGAATTGGAGTCATCCAGGTGACTGACGGAATATTCTCTACTTCCATAACTTCCACTTCTGGAATACTTGGCACTTCTTGAATTTGTAGAGGAACTGTTCCTAATAACATAGCATCCTTCTGGGATCCTAGCTTAGCCAAAACATCTGCAGAGCAATTTTCATCTCGAGGAATGCATTCTAATCTTACTTCACGAAACTTTTGCATTAACCGTTGTGCACACCTCATGTAGAGCTCTGTTCTTGGACCTCTACACTGAAAACCTCCTTTGATCTGCCTGACCACTAACTCTGAATCACTTAACACAATCAAATTTACTACTTTCATTTCCAAGGCCATTTTCAATCCATTAATCAAAGCTTCATATTCTGCATCATTATTAGTTGCCTCGAATTTGAAGTGAATAGCACTCATCAGTTGATTTCCTTCAGGTGTCACTAGAACTACCCCTGCACCAGCTCCTCCATTGTTTACAGCCCCATCAACATGCAACCTCCACCAAAGTTGAGGAATTTCCTCAAGAGGGCGCGCCCTCGTAGGAGGAATTCCTGGTTCTGCTAACACAATTGACTTCTCCTCGGTCTCTGAATCAAACTCCAGGATGAAATCTGCTAAAGCCTGACCTTTAATTGCTGTTCTTGGCGTATATTCCAAATCAAACTGTCCTAATTCGACGGCCCATTTCAACATTCTTCCTGAAGCTTCTGGTTTGTGAAGAATACTTCTTAATGGATAAGCAGTACGAACCTCGATCCTATGAGCCTGAAAGTAAGGACGAAGTTTCCTAGCCGCCAAGATTAAAGCGAAAACCAACTTCTCCATGCTGGTGTATCGAGTCTCTGCATCATGCAAACGCTTGCTCACATAGTAAACCGGGGACTGATGATCAACTTCTTCTCTCACCAACACTGCACTAATGGAGTATTCTGATACTGCCAAATATAATATCAAGGTTTCTCCCTCCACGGGCTTGGCTAAGAGTGGAGGATTCCCCAACTGCTCTTTGATCTTCTGAAAGGCCTCTTCACACTCAGGAGTCCACACAAAATCTTTGGATGCTCCTTTGATTGCTTTGAAGAACTCTCTGCATCTATCCGAAGATTTTGACACAAAGCGATTGAGCGCTGCAATTCTCCCAGCTAAACTCTGAACTTGCTTCACACTGGATGGAGATTTCATGTCAAGTAGGGCTTTAATCTTGGCTGGATTCGCCTCAATCCCACGATGATTAACCATGAACCCCAAGAATTTTCCGGATTCCACTCCAAACACACATTTTTGAGGATTCAACTTCATTCTGAACTTCCTCAGTACTCCGAACATTTGCTCCAAATGCTTTACATGGTCCTCTGCCCTTAAGGATTTTACAAGCATGTCATCCACATACACCTCCATGGTTTTCCCTATCAAATCTTTAAACATCATGTTCACCAACCTTTGATAAGTAGCTCCAGCATTGATCAAACCAAATGGCATTCCAATATAACAGTACAAACCCCTATCTGTGATGAAAGAGGTATGTTCTTGATCAGGTTCATACATGGGAATTTGATTGTAGCCCGAATAAGCATCCATGAAACTTAAAAGAGCGTGGCCAGCGGTAGCATCCACCAACTAATCAATCCGAGGGAGAGGAAAACTATCTTTAGGGCAAGCCTTGTTCAGATCCGTGAAATCCACACAAGTCCTCCACTTTCCATTAGGCTTCTTGACAAGAACAGGATTAGCCAGCCAATCGGGGTAATATGACTCTTTAATCAAACCAACATCTAGAAGTCTATCAACTTCCTCCTTCAATGCTATAGCTCTTTCTCCACTTACAGGTCGACGCTTCTGACGAATCCCTTTCTTGGTAGGATCTATGTTCAAATGATGACACATAATCTCTGGATCAATTCCTACCATATCAGCATGACTCCAAGCAAATACGTCCAGATTATTCAAAAGAAAATTAGTGAGCATCCCTCTTAACTTGGAATTCAATTGAGATCCGACTTTCAAAATTTTACTTGAATCCTTTTTATCCACCAAAATTGAAATAGTATCTTCTGCAGGACCAGTCTTTTCCACAGATTGTGGTGTTCTCGGATCAAGATCAAAATCAAAACTTCGAGGATCCTCGATGGGTGATGCATCCTTGGAGGGCGCGTCCTCTTTAAGAGGGAAGTCTTCCTCAACAAGGGTATGCACCAATCCTTCAAGTAACATTCGCCTCCCTTCAACCTGTTCACCTTTGATATTAACTGAAATTACTTCCTCCGAGTCTTCTTCAATTTCCTCCAGAATTCCATCCTGAAGATCATCCAACACTGAAAAACTAGCCTCTGGGCGCGCCCTAGAACAAGGTATTTCTTCCTCTGGTTCTTGAACAAGATAATGGACTTTCACTTCTTCAAGAGCAATGCTCATAACTCCAGAACTATTTTCACTGAGGGCGCGCCCTCCATCCTGCTGTCTCCTGAACCCTTTAATTGCCTTATGATAACAATCTCTTGAGTCGTGTTGGGATCCTCGAATTGTTCCCACACCATTTGGCGTAGGAAACTTCATTGCAAGATGATAGATGGAGGTCACAACCTTCATTTCTTTCAACAAGGGACGTCCCACCAAAGCATTGTGTGATGATTCCACATTCAAAATCATGAAATCCATCATTTGTGTTACAGAAAGAGTCCCTTCCCCAAGAGTTACTGGTAATTTGATAGATCCCATGACCTTTACAGATTCGCCCGAAAAACCATAGATCCATCCGTTATCTTGAATCATATCCTTGTCTAGAAGTCCCAGCTTTTGATAAGTACTGTAATACAGAATATTCACCGAACTCCCATTATCAACAAAAACTCGGTGTACATTCTTGGACCCAATCTGAATTGCCACCACCAAAGCATCGTTATGAGGATGGTGTACCCATCTCGCCTCTTCCTCAGTAAAAGTGATATCAGCAAACTCCCCTTTGAACAATTTAGGCGGCCTCAACTCCAGACTATTCACATTTGTAAGAGGTCGATACCTCGCTTCTCTAGTGTATCTCTCCATAGCATGATTGCTGTCACCTCCCAGGTGGTGTCCACCAAAAATAACGTGAATGCTTCCTTCCTTCACGAACTTCTTCTCCTCAGGTCTATCATCCATATGGGGGGCGCGCCCTCCATCTCTCTTATCAGGATTCTCCTTATGTTTTTTCACCTCTCTGACAATCCATTCTGTTAGATATCCTTCCTTGATTAAGTCCTCAATCTCATCCTTCAATTGACGGCACTCATGAGTATTGTGCCCAGAAGATTCATGGAATTCACAGTACTTTCTTTTATCTTTACTTTGCCAAGAAGAGAGAGGCTCTGGCTTTCTGAAGAATCCTTTATTTTTGTTCACTTCAAAAATATGTTCAATGGAGGCTGCTAGGGGTGTGTAATTACCCGGCCTTTGATCATAAGTGTAAGTATCTGGGGGACCCCAATTTCTGCCGGATTCAGTTAAGTTCACACGATTGGCTCCTGTTGCTATCCGGCGAGTTGGACTAGGAGACCTATCCTTCCTCTTTCCAACCTTTACCTTAGAACTGTTTTGATTATCAGTCTTTCGATTATCTGCCAAAGATTGCTCCACGATCTTGAAAGATTCAGCTTGTGCAAACACATCAGCCAATGTCGGTGGATCTCGTCCTTGGAGATGTTTCCAGAAATCAGTTCCCACCGATAATCCAGCAATTAGAAAACTCTTGAGTGTTTCATCAGTGGCTCCTCTCACCAGAGTTGACTCTGAGTTAAACCTCTTGAAGTAAGATTGCAGACTTTCCCCTTCCCTCTGCTTGATATTGGCCAAAGTTGTGACGGGAGGAGCATATTTCACTGCTGCCTGGAATTTAGTCAAAAACAAATTCCTCATTACCTGCCAAGACGTAATAACTCCCGGGCCAAGTTTCTGAAACCATTGCTGAGCACTCTCCCTGAAAGTTGCTGCCAACAATCGACACCTAGCCAACTCTGTCACTTGATAGACATCCATCTCGATATCAAAACGTCCGAGAAATTCGACAGGATCTGCATTTCCATGAAAGCGCAAATCGTTTGTCATAGATCTATACCCAGTAGGAAGCTGCGCCTCTCTTACTTCAGTTGAGAATGGAGAGGAAGTTTGTGCAGTAGCAGATATTCTTCCTCCATCCAAGTGAGCAAGGAGCTTCTTCAAATCATCCATATTGAAAGTTCCAACCCCGGGAACATTCTGAATATTTGGTTGTGCCATATTTTGAGTACTCCCTGGAGGTGGAGGTGGAGGTGGGGCCGCTGTCTCCACACCTCCTTGATTCCCTGCTTGTGGCTGAACCACATCCTCTTGAGTTTGAGTTTGTGTTTGCTGACCTTCTGGATTTCCATGAGGTTGCGGATTCCCTTGAGAATTTCTCTGATGTTGTCCTTCTGAGTGAGAGCGTGTCCTCGATCTAGACTCATCAGAAGTACTTGGAATTTGATGATTACGGGGAAATATTCTACTTGAGGGCGCGCCCTGACGATGGGGGCGCCCATCTCCTTGATACCCTTCCCTTCTTTTATCACCGTTATCACGGTTTGCTCTTGTTCCAGTGTTGTGCTGAAAAGTTTGTCTAGATCCAAGGGGCCGCGACCTGTTATGAACAGGGGGCGCGCGCTGTGGATTACTATTGCGAGCAAGAGATCGTTCATGTCCAAGGGGCCTCGACCTGTTGTCAGGGGGCGCACGCTGTGGCTCATGACTCCGTATAAGGGCTCGCTCATGTCCAAGGGGCCTCGACCTATTGTCAAGGGGCGCACGCTGTGGATCATGGGGCCGTGATTCCAAGTATTGGCTTTTCTTTTGCTGCTCAAGGAGTACCATCCTTAAATCGTCGTCATTAAGCCTTATTCCAAGACGCTCCTTCAAGCTTGCAAAATCTCTTTTCTCCTTAGCTAGCTGTTCTTCATCCCGCTGAATCTCACCAGGGGTGCGTCCTGACCGATGAGGGTGAGGGCGCGCCCTAGCTTCAGGACTCGCCAACCTGCGCTCAGAATTATCTTCACTTGGATGTTCGATAATAGGATCAGAGTATTCTAACCTTCGAGGAGTAATTAGCTGAAATCTCTTCTCCTGCACTTCACTATCTCTACGAGAGCTTTCCTCGACTTGGAGGGCTTTCCCTGTTCGATGATGATTTCGTGGGATACTCCGAGATTTTCTCCTTGACCCCTGATTTTCCTCCACGGAACACAATCTTGCCCCGAAATTATTTAGGGCATCACCCATGCGGTATAGTTCTTCCATCAATGCCGCGTTACTGATAAGAACGGGCGGCTGGCCACCGCCGGTGGCTGGAGTTCCATGGTGGTGTGGGGGAACAGGGATTTCCTCCGGAACATAAGTTTCGTGATGAGCTTGATTACCCTCCAAGCTATCTTCAGAATCGTAATAATCCTCTTCATGAGAACCTCCGCGCTGATTGTGAGACATCTTTTCCTCCTAAGATGAAGATCTTGATTGACTCCCCTCCTTCTAGCGCCAATTTGTTGACGGAGGAATTTGGTAACAACAAAATTCGAGGTACTTCGCCGGAAACAAGATCTACAGTGGTGGTTCTTTGCCGAAAAAGAGTGGTGGCGTATGGTGGCTGTTTGTAATCGGTGGCTGAGATTAATAGGGTTAGTGGCGGCTATTCAGAGCTCTCGACTTCCAACCCCTCAATTTGCCTACGTACCTCTGTATTTATAGAGGATCAAGCCAGACGTAGTTCTTGGAGAACAAGAAACCCAAATGGGCTTGGATAACGGACCAGCTTCCGGAATGTTCTACTATGAGGCCTAACCACAAAAGGCCCAAGGCTCATCCAAGATCTCAAGACTTCACGGATAAGGAAACTTCCCCCGTCGAGGACTAGTCCTATCCGCTACCAGCTATTTCTTGATTTCAAGGATGCAGGTATAGCCATGGTTTACCCCAAGTGCAGAACGCATCCCTGTCCCCCGAATGAGAAGCACCCACCAGATAGCAGGACAGGTGATCCAGAGCTTTTGGGTGCAAAGTGCAGGATTACTCCAAAGTTCCCCAATGAGAGCGCGCCCATTGGCTACAGGAACAGAGCTCCCAAAGCACACACCAGAAAGTCCCCATCTTTCCACCTTAGGGCGCACGGATGCCTCCCTTAGCGTCTAAGAAGGGTCCTTATATCCAGGCAAACCCCTGGAGGCCTTCTGCGACGGACATCCCCCTCCTGAGATACGACAGGAGGGAATTCTTCAACTTCTAGAATTCCAGCTTGGGTGGAATCCCACCTAAATAGAATCCTTACTTGAACAGTATCCTAGGAGAGATTTCTTCAATGTCTTCTTAGAAAACCAACTTGAACAGATTTGTCACCATATTTCACATGTAGGGCGCGCCCTAGCTATAAGGAAAGCCAGGGCGCGGCCTAATTCCTCCAACTTGAGTCAAAACCCTAATTTATTCTAGAATTCCCCAAATTGAATCCATATTTGACCCGAATCCATCTTAAAAATACCCGAACCGAATTTTGGCTATAACAATATGTTCTAAAAATTGTCGGGTGAGCCATAGTCAAACCCTGAAACAGAGGGATAAGCAAGTGCCTCTTTGTTGAACAATAAGAAATGAAGATAAAATTATTATTATTCTTTTAGTTTGAGACAATGTAAAATATAGAAATATTGAGTACGTGCCATGGATCGATTTTGAACCTTACTCACAGGCATGCCATAATATATACAGTATATATAGATAATGGTCAAAAATATCATTTTTTAAAGATTTTATTACACAAATATTGATTTTAGATTTTTTGGTGAAAAATATCTGTCTATTACGCATTTTCAACTTGGATAATGCTGTTATGCATTTGAGAAATGAGTATCTTGTAAGAAAATTTTTTTAAAAACGAAAAAAAAGGTAAAAAAATTAAATAGTGGAGATACTATCACCCTTGTTTTGAAGGTGATATGCATTTCTAAGATGCGTATCACAGTCAATTTATTTTTTTATTATTTTTTTTAATTTTCTATGTAATATCCATTTGACAAATGCGTAATAGTATTATACATTTTGGAAATGCGTAATATATCGGTATTTTTGGCAAAAAAATTCAGAAATAGTATTCTCATCAAAAAGTTAAAAGAAATGATATTTTTGACATTTTTTATATATATATCTTAAAAAGTATTTTGAAGATCTTTTTAGATGATCTCATCAACTAATATCTTTATTTTTGTAGTGATTGGGCTAGTATTAGTAATTTAATATTATTCTAGCCTCCGCTTCTATCCTAGATAGTTAGACCTGGCAATTCGTTCGTTTCTTATATTTTCATATTGTGCACTTTCGTATTTTGTCTACTTAATGTCAAATCCAAAACCGACCCGTTAAGGATTCGTTTCGTATACATTTCTTATTGTGTTAATTTTTGAATAAAAATAAAAGTATTTAATATTAAATTTTTACTAGTCGAGTCTTAAGTTAATACTAGCATAATAACCCGTGCGAGGCACGGGTCATCCTCTAGCAATTGCTATAAATTCTGTATAGTTTTACGATTTAAGAATATTTTTGAATATAATTGCACCTTTTATGTTCATACATATTATAATATCATTATTTTAATTTATGTATTATTTTATTTATGTATAGATCATATGAGCACTAAGAAAAGGATGTTTTGTATCATATAAATATATTGTATAGGTTATAACTTATAACACAATTTCTTTTAGAACAATGATAAAAAGACGTATCATCGATGTGAATAATACTCATCATACAATACTTTCCAAATAAAATTAGTACGCTCCTTAATATTTATTTTTTTGAATAACTCATCAAGATATATAAGTCGCATAGAATTATAATCCGAAATTACGAGAGGGTTGATTCCCAACACTAACATAATTTCATATATTGTTTGCATAAATATTAAAGGGATGGTGCTTTTGTAATTTTTAAACATATAGAGATATTATCGTAAGTTCACAACCATTAAAATGACACATTTTGCACTTGTGTTGTGGTTTAATATATAGTAATAGATAGACTGTGTACCATATTGTGAAACCTAAAATATAATATTTTTAAAATAATATGACTCACCGTTATTTTTACAAAAAAAATTAAAATAATAGTAAAAATAAAATAATGGAGAGGTCGGGTTTGTGTAAAAGGTTTATTAACTCAAAATAATAAAGTCCATGCAGCACAAAGGTTAGTAGGATAAATTATGTAGAGGATGTTCTAGGTACGATTCACCATAAAAATAAAATTTACTCATTTTTTCCATTTAAATAAGAGAGTGACATTTCATGTAATTTTATAACTTGTAAGGATATAACTGTAATTTCATAGAGGATTTATTGGCTCAAAAAGCCCTTAAAAATCCTCTTTCTCTTATTATATATAGAAAGAATGGATGGATGTGTAACATATTATGAAACCTAAAATATAATATTTTTATAGTAAAAATAAGATAATGGAGAGGTCGGGTTTATGTAAAAGATTTTTTAAATCAAAACAAAAAAGTCTCTGTAGCACAGTGGTTGGTAGGATAACTTGTGAAGAGAAGATTCTAGGTTCGATTCACCACAAAAACTCATTTTTTCCATTTAAATAAAAGAGTGGCATTTCATGTAATTTTATTAATTGTAAGGGTATAACTGTAATTTCACAAGGGGTTTATTGGCTCAAAATTATCCCCTTGTTGCTCTATTATATATAGAAAGAGAAATATGTTAAATTTTTAGAAATATTATAAAATTAGTCGTTAGTTAAGTATGTGCAAGTTTATAATTTGAAATTTGATACGAGTAGTACTGATAGCAATCATAATATTTTTTTTTTAATTTGTTGTGGATCATAGAATATGATTGGAGTATTCGGTGGGTGCTTTCTACTTAAGATGACTTTTCAGAACACTTACAATTCTAACCATTGGTTCTTCGAAAATGGTGCATCCCTTTAGCAAATTTATAACCATTTTTAAGGTAAAATCTAAATATCCTTCAAACTATTTCATTCCGAAAGTGTATGTTCTGGTCTTGATTTTAATAACAATCCTTTGAAACTCTGCCCAGGCCTTGTTCTTTAAGTTCTTAAAGCTCTTTTTCTAACTTTTCCCTCTCTTTTCTTCTAATCTCTTGATATTTAAGAATTCATTGTCTTTGTTTCTTTTTCGACATCTATTTATCTTTCAAGATATCAGAAAATTCAATTATGAATAATTGACTTAACTTATCTACCTTGTGTAACAAACTTATCATTCTTTTGACCTATGCGCTTGAGAATTGATGAATTACGTCTCGATAGATATTTTTCGTGCTTCCAACATCATGAGCTAAAATTGTTCATGTCTCATTTCCCTATACTTTGACATTGAATTCATCATTATAATTTGTCAAATGTTATATACAATTTATTCCAATATATTATTGTAAAATATCCTTATAATTCAACTATTTATTTCATGCAAGTATTTAGCCAATAATTCATAACTCATAATTCCATCTTATAAATAAACCACATATTCTATGTAATTATTTATAAATAATGGTTATGTTATCCAAGCTTATTTGTATATTATATATTTTGGATATTTTTTTTACTATTCTTACTTTTGTTAATATGTACTATTCATATATATTAGTTGTTTCTAGTTTCACTAACAATAGTTAATATAGTTTAATTCATATAAAAATGTCATACCAAAATTAGTTACAAACAATTATGCGCTCCATTTATGATATTGTTAACAAAAGTAAATAATTTGTAAATAATTTATCACAAAAGAATAATTATAGGCCTACATCTATACTATACTATTAAACCGAAACATTAAAAGTTTCGTAGCCGGTCGGTACTCTGGTCAGGCTTGATTAACATATTCTTAAGTAAAAAAGGAATAATTATAGGCCTACTTATACTATACTATTAAACCGAAACATTAAAAGTTTCGTAGCCGGTCGGTATTATGGTCAGGCTTGATTAACATATTCTTAAGTAAAAAAATTAATAAATACTTGGATCGGACTTAATTAACATATTCTTAAACCCAAAATAAATCTATACAATACTTGAGAGAATATAAAAAGTTTGATACTTGGACTTATTAGGCCTAAGTTAGAATCCTATTTTAACCATACTAATATAATTATACTAAAAATCCATTCTAACTAAATATCTTGGACATATTGGGGCTAAAATTAAAATTCTATTTGAACATGACTAATTATTTTAATCACAACATATATAACTATTTTATTTAATTAAAACACAAATCTAAATCTAATATAATTAAAATAAAATATTTCAACACAAGTAGTATGATTACCAATATTAAAAATCACCCGTGCAATGCACGCGTTCTAAGCTAGTATGATTATAAAGAGAATCAATGCACACAAGTTATCATGCAAATAATATGTGAAGCTTAATTGAAACACTTGTTTTATCTTAAATAAATTGTAAAATAAAATATTGAAAAAAATATAAATAAATAAATATTTATGTATGTAGTTGATGAATTTTAGTATTAACTAAAATGATCACATAGCTCAATCGGCTATAAATTTAGTGAAACACTTGATCCATCTTAAATAAATAGTGAAATAGAACATAAAGAAAAAAAAACATTTATGTATGTAGTTAAGGAATTTTAGTTTTATCTCAAATGCTCATGTAGCTCAAGTGGTTGGAGGGATGAAATGACCTTTGTGAGGTCTTGGTTCAAGTGGTTGGAGGGTTGAAATGACCTTTGTGAGGTCTTGGGTTCAAATCCTTGTACACATTATTTTTTCAAAGATTTCATGTTAGGTTTGGAAGTAGGCTTGGAATGAATAAATTTGCTCAGGATAACCAAACGTGTTCTCCTATTATATATAGAAAGATGTCATAAAGAAGTCATAAAGAATAAAGTGTGCTCAACTCTTGTGAAACAAAAATTTGAAACTATTTTATATTTATCTTATGTAAAAATTATATATATAATATTATTTTAAAATATGTAATACATAAAATTTTAATAAAATTATTTAAATAATTATATAGATAATTGCCGGCTATTTTGAAACTATAACAAATGGACGGGACGGAGGGAGTATGTCATAAAGAATAAAGTGTGCTCAACTCTTGTGAAACAAAAATTTGAAACTATTTTGTATTTATATTATGTAAAAATTATATATAAAATATTATTTTAAAATATGTATACATAAAATTTTAATAAAATTATTTAAATAATTATATATATATAATTGCCGGCTATATAGATAATGGCATGAAATGTGAGTGAATATCTAACACACTTTATTGATTTTTTTGACTCCCGCGGAATTTATGATCGTGTATTTCTTTTACAAAAATTCTTATACAGGAGTAATATACTCTAAGCTGGAGGTTGATTTTAGAAAATTGCGTTTAACGTATTTCATTGAGATATTGGAGATAATTTAATTAATTTTGATATATGTTTACTATTATGACATGTTGTTCAAACAAAGAAAGAAAACTTCATTAATTAAATAGTTCGAATAAAAAGAGTCTAATTACACAGTTTTAAGGTAGAGATAAGTTGGCAATTATCTAGACTTCACAAATTGAATTTTTTTTAAAGATATTTTCTCCATTCCAATTTAATTGATTAATTTTTGATTAAACATTAAAAATTATTTAATTATTATATTTAAAAGTCAAAAGTTACATTTTAAAATGGATTATGTGTACTTTTTAATGATATAATATTTTTTTTCTCAATTATATAATATATATAAATTTCAATCAAATTTTAATCAATTTAACCAGTCAAAATAAATATGTATAATTGAACTGAGGGAGTAATTTTTAAAAGTAACTACACGGTATAATTTGTGATAAACTACATACATAATTCATGCAATAAGTATCAATATACTTATAAGTTAGGAAATATGTACCTTTTTATGAAATAAGTAACTTATTTTTGCAAGATAACGAATATTAAGCTTAACATACACATTTTTCTCTAAAAAATAAATTATAAATACGATTTTTTTTCAAAATAAGTAACTTATAATTTACCGTCCATATTTGCCAAACATGCTCTTTATAATGGATGTATGCAGTTTCCCTACATATTTAAAATTTCAACTTATAAGTTAATGTAAATCATGAATTCTTAATTTAGATGCTATTTTTTTTAGTACAAAATTTGTGGTTATGTGAGAGAAACTATCATGTTTCAAAACATATACTCCCTCCATCCCATCCAATTCTTAACATTTTTTTTGTCACTTAGTGGCACACATTTTAAGGTGAATTTTAAGGATATTCTATAACTTATTTTTAAACCTTTTTTTTGTATAAAATTTGGATTGTTCTATTTTAATACAAAAAAGAAAATTTCAAAAATAAATTGTGTAACTATCTTTAAAATCCACCTTAAAATACGTGTCAAATGCCTTATTTTAAAATCATAACAAATGGTTGGAATGAAGGGAGTACATAACAAGCACTACATGGTGTTATACTAAAAAAATTAGATTTATCCAGTTGTAACTTTACATCGTCAAAATTTTTACATAACGAATTAGGGATTCTAGCAAGCAAACCAACAAAATCTTAAAGGAGTAAGGTTATGTCCTAGGGCCCATTTGTTTATGTATGGGTGAATGAATTCAGCTGGACGATTTTACCTGCCTCTAATCTCTAGTATTACTATTTATTTTTACTTTTTGGTCATAGCAATCAATTTTACTATACATGTTTTTTTTTCTTTTTAAATTATTATTAAAACAAATTCATATCTTATTTCACATACTATTGGAATAAAAATTTAATTATGCTAATTAGCATTAAAATGATTAGTAAGACATAAATTAATTTTAGATAATAAATCTAAAAAATTAAATGAATACAATAATACCACTTTCTCTAAAAAATATTTTTGCAATGTTACTATTTTAAAAATATTTGCAAAAATACGGTTTTCTAATTTTTGATATTTCTAAAAAAAAACCCTTAATTTTATCATCCAGAGAAATTAATTAACTTAACAAACGACATCACTTGTTCAACATTCAGATTAATCATTCATTCAAAATTTTAATCATTCAGAAATTAATGTTCAAATTTAACAAACGGGCACACTAAGGACTTAACTTAACTGAATGGTAGGTTTTAGACTCATTAAGATTATTTGTTTGTCATTTTTAAATTCGGAATGAATCAGAAACAGCGTCATTCAAAATCAAAAACAGTTTAGAGCATCTCCAAGGGTAGTAGTTATAATGGTTAGCTAAAATAATATATAATAATTGTTAGCCAAAATTTGTTGAACCAGTAAGGGGTTGTGTTCCAATGGTATTAGCTATAATGGTTAGCTATAATTCAAAAATAGTATATATTGTGTAATGGATGAGTAGAAATTGATTTAATTAGTATGTATTAATGTGTAGGCGTAATTTAAATATGGCATAAAGTTGACATGGATGTTTTAGCTAATGATTACAACTCAACAAATATAGAAGACGAGATGGAGGATATCTATAATTATTGCTAACAGCTCTAATGGTTAGAGTATCTTCAATGCTACACATCTGTTAGCTAAACTTGATGACATGGCACAATTTTTAGATGATATCTATATTTTTTCTTCTCCAACCATACTTCCTGTTAGATAAAATTTTAGATAATCATCTTGACATCCTCTATATTTGGAGGACATCTATAATATAATATATAGATAATATCTATAATTCATTATCTCCACTTATATCGTGACACATCATCGATCTTATTTACTTATATATATATTTATATTATTAAAATAATAATAAAATACTATTTTTAAAATATAACTATTCATTATAACTAATACCATTGGAGTAAAATATCTTACAATTCAGCAAATTTTTAGATAATCATTATATAGCTAATGATTTTAGTTATTACCATTGGAGATGCTCTTAGAGGACTATATATTTTAACTAATATGTACTCTATATCAAAAGTGACACCTAAACTTTTTAGCTAACATATATTAATGGTTGGAGATGCTCTTCGCGCTTAAGAAACTGGCTCAATGATTGAGAAAGACATTGCATTGCAGTCATGCAGTGTGATCTGATGTACATGTAACCTTGGTATTCATAATTTTTTGTTTTATAATTTATTATGTTTATCGTAAAAAATATGAAATACATACTAAAATAATTATTATTTCTAAATGTCATGTGTTGGTTTAATCTTTAAATTTTGGTGATGATAGATTGACCCTTTATTTAAATTAGAATTATTATAACTTATCTAGAAAAAATAATTTAATTTTTTTAATTTAGTTATACATTAATATACTATTATTAATTTTATAAATTGTAATTTTATAAAGATTAATAATTTTTTTGAATAAATAGGCTTAGCCTTATAATGAGTATTTTTTTTTTCAATAAATCTTGAAATAAGCGATAATCGAACCCAGGATCTAGGACGATAAAAAATAAACTCTAACCATTCGATAATAATTAAATTATAATACATCAATTTAAAATTTTGTGAATTTTTATTTAATTGTTCAAATAAAATGATTCAAAGGTGTCAAATAGTCGATTCAGTATTTATATTAGCCATTCAGATTTTTAATGGTTCAAAAATTGTAATCATTCAGAAAAGATGATTCAAATTTAACAAATGACCCCTAAATACTTCTCCAGACATTTAAATATTGAAGAGGAATCAATCTTAACGGGTTGATGACAAGGCAAGATCATGTCATATTAACTAAAATTCATTAGAATTTTAGATATTATTTAAAGAGATTAAGGTTCATGAGGTAATCTCAGGTCTGAGATTAAAAATTTTTACATACAAGTACACAAGGACATTATTGTAATTACAGATAATTATATGTATTTATAAAAATACCATTACTATTTTACATAAAAATACACTAGTGTCTCAGATAAAGTTTCTGAGGTAATCTCAAGAATTTTATTCTCTTATTTAAAATAACTAATTTTAGAAAGATCTCTTGATGTAATTTTATCTTACTTGTTGTAAAAGATCGAGAATTTGATCTTAGAAATGTTTAATTATAAAAATTGCTTTAAAAGAATTTCTAAAATAAATTATATATTTCCTATTCCCATTCTATTTTGTGCTAATAGACATTTTCTTAACCATTTTTCATCCATTTTTTCGATACTTTATATGATTTTAACCTTCCTAAGATTAACAAAATTAGGTCAGTTTAGACAATTTATCTACCTATTCGAGTTATAATAAAGTAATGGAGATAATTGAGGCCCAATTACACTATCCGGCAGCCCAACTAATAGCTCAACCCACAAATCCCAGTCCATCGAGTATACTTTGATTCTTATCAAACCTCAGTTCATCATCATTTCCAACAACACCGAGAATTAGTTAATAAACATACACAAAATCTCGCCAGAGAGAGATCGAGAGAGGAGAGAGTGATGAAGGCGATGGCAGTTGATTACTTTCAAGAGCTAGAGGAGCAAGGTTCAACTATGGCTATGGACGTCGACGACGAAGCTCTCGACATGTTCGGCGAGGCTCCCATCACTTTCGATCATCACCGTCTCGCCGACGCCGACTTTTACAACTCCTTCGATGACGATTTCGATGACTCAGATATCAATTAAACCAGTATTATTATTCTCCTTTCTATATCCCCTAATATCTCTGTTCTAGGGTTTTTTTTTTTTTTTTTTAATTTCAACATTGCTACTTACCCTTTTTTAATATTTGCTATTGTAATGGTGTGTTGTGTACTTTGTTCCTTTCCAAGATTATCGAAATCGTAATAGTTTGTTGCTTGATTTTGTGTAAATGTAGGGAAACATGGTTTATATGAATTGGGTAATTTGGTTTATTAAGGGAGTGTCAATATGTATGTATGTAAATGTTCGAGTACAAACTAGTACGAGATTTAATTGGATAGACGGAGATGAATAGAACATCACTTGGAGACGTATGTTGTGATAGATTAAATTTCGACACAGTTAAGTGAGTGGGTGTCATGGGAAGGGAGGTGATTTGAAAGCATACTGAGTGGGAGGAGGGAAAAATTTAATTGAGGCTCCAGGCTCGTTTTTAGTCCATGTATCAGTGTAACAAGTATACTATAAAGAATACATTTGATTCTTCTAGACCAGAATAATAATTATTACCAACTACGTGAGATGAAGAGTTTGAAGATGTGATGGTTTAAATTAATTACAGTTAATATTTGGGAGGGATTTCAGTTTTAAAGGAATAAGTGGCTTCCCTGTCATATTCTACATATGGTTAATGCATCGTTTCGAAAGCACTATAAAGCCGTGTAAGGAAAGCATTGGAATCTCCTGGTCCATAATTCTCTATGTGCCTTGTCGTTCCTTCCATTTGAATCATTGGTTAGTGTTTACACTAGTAAAACCACTAGTGTCATAGGGTACCAAAAGTGTTATCACTTACCAGGTTAGATGCGTTCAAAACAGAATGTAGTGGATTAATCAAACTGATTGTGCATAGTCATATTGTCAGTGCTTCTCATTTAAGCATTACCCGAACCCCAAACTTGTCTGCAAGAGTCGGAGACGGGAATGCTCCATGTGTTTGAGTTGATAGTCGTTATTTGTTGAATATGGACCGGAGAATTGTTTACAAGAATACCCAAACTTGTTTTTATTTAAGCCTTGCCCAAACTTGTCAACAAGAGTCGGAGATGGGAATGCTCCATTTGTTCGAAAATATTAAATTCTTCAATATGGACCTGAGATTAGACTTGTCAAGCAAGTGTGACACTTAGCAAGTTAGCACTGATAGTCATTATTTTTAGAACTAGCGTCTACTTCTAATGTACTTGATTATACACAACCATTTATAACACAAATTGAAAGGATGATATCTGTAACTACTCTTGTTGTCTTCCTCCTAACAAAGAAGTTGACGAGAGGTCTTCAAGTAGTTTTGGATGTAGTGGACCAAGGTTGGAGTGTCGAGTGTCCGGTTGTAGCATTAAATATTGTAGTTAAAAATATCCCTAGTTTGTTTTATGGTGAATTTTCCGGTATCATTGATTTTGGTTGTGGATTTAGTGTAGTGAAAGACTTATATATTTGAATTAGGGAGTTTGGTTTTCTGTAGGTGTGCGAATAATGTCTATGTATATAGATGTTCAAATACAAACCAGTTTAGAATGCAAATTGCAAGCTGGTGATTTGTATTATTGGAATTGATGGTGATTTGTAGTGTAGGATGGCAGATTCTAGGAAACTACTGTTTTGTAGGGGTAAAATTGTTTGTATCAAAGCATGAACCTATAGTCTGTTGTGTGTTTAGTTGAGTAAACGAATGGAATCAGAATAGGAGATTTAGTTGATAGACGGAGATGAATGGAACACGACTTGGAGACAATTGTTGTGATGGATTAAAATTTCATTATGAATGAGCCATTGTGAGGGGAAGGGTGGTGATTTGCAAATGTAGTGAACGGGAAGAGGTGATGGAGATAGATTTATTATATTTGAGAAAATATCTTGTGGTTAGAGAGAAATTCCACTTTTGGGTGGGAGAGTGGGGGAGGGGCGGTAGATTTCAGAGCTATATGATACTCGTTTTTAGTCCTAGCCACCGTAATGGAGTTGTGTTTCAGTGTAAACAAGTATACTAATAAAAATACATTTGATTATTCTGGACCAGGTGTAGAGTTGTTTATTACAGTATTACTAACTACATGAGATGAAGAGTTCCAAGATATGATGGTTTTGGTAAATTACAGTTAATATTTGGGCGGGATTTGGTTTTTTAAAGTAATAACTAGTTTTTCGGTCATATTCTATATATGGTTCATTCCTCGTTTGAAAGCACTACATAGTCATATAGGGAAGGCAAAAAAATCCGATCCGACGGATATCCGATCCGAAATCCGAAATTTTGGATAACCCGAACCCGAATTTTTGGATTTGGATATGATTTTTAGACCCGAAATTTTTTGGATATGGATTTGGATATTACGTATACCGATCCGAAACCCGATCCGAAACCCGAAAATCGATCCAAACCCGACCCGAACCCGAAACCCGAAAAAACCCCGAATATATATATATATATATATATATATATATATATATATATATATATATATATATCTGTGTGTGTGTATCCTAAATTTAATTTAAAATTTATACACATCCAAGTAGGAGTATAATTTAATTATATATATACACATTTTTTTTATAAATATATACATTTTAATAAAAATATTATACATGTAATTCAAATTCAATTTTAATAAAACATTTTAATAATTATATATAATATGATAATTTGTAATTATTATATATAATATTCAGATTTTGGACGTATAAATTATTATCATATTAGATATAATCAATAATAATCTAGTGATTAATCGCCTCTTTCTCAAAATTAAATTTTACTAATATATTTAGGATGTAAATTCCTTTATTTTACATAAAATTTTCATTTGTGTTGGTATATTAGAAATTATTAATTTAACACATTCAGATTTTATTTAATATATCAATCCGTATAATACGTTATATTTAACTACTTAATCATATTTTATTTTATTTTTTACATAAATATAATTAACGTAGTTTGCATGTAGCGGTGTTTTTAAATTTACTTACACTATTTTTATTATTTTTTTTGTTAACCAACTTACTTACACTATTTTTAATTTTGAATACCCGAAAAAAACCCGATCCGATCCGAAACCCGACGGATTTGGATTTGGATATGGATATGGATTTGTTTTTAAAACCCGAAAATATTTGGATATGGATTTGGATTTTGCAAAACCCGAGCCGAACCCGACCCGTTGCCATCCCTATAGCCATACAAGAAAACAAATGAACAGAGAAAATTGAGGAGTGTAACAAAGTTAGGCCATGGGCATTTTCCTATATATCTGTTTTTTGAGACAAAAGTGTACATAATATTAGTACTCCATCTGTATCTTAATATGTTTCCTGTTTACTAAATCAGAAAAATCAAAATATCCTTCCTGTTTCTATTTTAAGCCATAAACAATAATATTCAATACTCACTACTCCACCCACTACTCCTTAAAAACAATATTCAATACCCACTACTCCAACCACTACTCATTAAAAACAATATTCAATACCCACTACTCCACCCACTACTCCTTAAAAACAATATTCAATACCCACTATTCCATAAAAAATAATATTCAATACCCACTACTCCTTAAAAACAATATTCAATACCCACTTTTTCTTAAAACCCGTGTTTTTCATCAAATGAGAAACACATTTTGGCACGGAGGGAGTACTAGTATAGCATGTCATTGGTAAGACTGAATTGGTGAAGGGTATGTGAGTATGTGACAATGTTTCTCTCTATAAATTGAGCAAAGTAATTGCAAATACATGCCATTAGATGGGAATTGGTATGGGATAATGATTGGCCGCATGTTACTAGTGAAATATATGCCAGTTTAGGTACTGCCCTAATGCCATGTAGTTTTGAAGACCGGTCATCTTAAAGCTTTGGACATAATGTTATGTAATTTATTGTCAGTTGAGTGACCAAAATGTCATTTAATTCTAAAATGAAGTAAATGTTGTAATGGGGATGGTTATTACCTTTGAAGGGGAAGCTATATTGGTTTTTACAGTGTTTTTGCTTTCTGGATCATAGTACTATTTTCTGGATCATAGTACTATTTTTGTTTGTCTTGAATAGTATACATATACTATGACAGAAAATTGTACATATTTAAACAAATGATTCTCTACAATTAGCCTATCGATTGGGGGACTGTTATATCATGCAACATGATAAAAAAAAATGATGTTTATGTCTTAGAACATGTAAATCCTGCTGCATCTATTCAGGCCCTTTTCATATGCAATGAGGTGCAAGCTCACATTCCAATATTTTTTTTAAAAAAAAATATATGGTTATATGCATCAAGTCATCAATAAAATAGTCAGTTTGACCAAAAGACTATTTACGAATGAGTTTTGAGTGGAACAAGATGAAATATATATACATCCTATGCTGGATTGCTTAATAAATAGTATAAGAAATGTATAGAAAAATACTGGTAATATAACATAATTCTTAACATTTTTAATTATAATAATGATAGGTTACATCTTTTACAATGTTTCTGCTTTCTGGATCATGGTACTATATTTGTGTCTTGAATAATTGCCATGTTCTATAAAGCAATGGGTTTGTGTGAAATGAATAATTGCCATGTTCTATAAAGCAATGGGTTTGTGTGAAATGAATCCCACTAACCCGAGATATTCATTCATTTACAATATTTCATGTCGGAGTTTCTAGTTGGACTGCAATGACTTATCTAAGACATTTTGGTTTCATAATTTCATTGAGTTGTATAATTATTGTGGGATGGTGAATGACATGTTCAAGTTTAAATTAGTTTGAACTCCTTCCGTTCCCTCATTTATTTACATTGGAAAGGGACACGGAGATCAAGACAATGCATAAAAAATGAGTAAAGTTATCAGAAAACTCATACTTGCAAGCAGAATTTCAGAAAACTTAAAGAATGAAAATCGAAGATAATCAAATTTTCTTTCCAATGATTCAAAGATAATAATAATCCAATGAATAGGGAATTAAATATGAATTTTACAAAGAATTCAGAAACAATTGAAATACGGATCGTTAGAACAGAATCAGGCAATGATAATAGTAGTATTTTGACGTTTAAGGCATCAAAATTACAAAATTTGTTAGAGGAAGGTAAACACAAAACACATATATCAAAAAGAGCTTTCCAGATTGGTATCGCTCATAATTTTTGAACAAATATACGATTTACTATAAATTTACGAAGTTACAACATAATAACATAATTTAACCCACCAAATTACAAAAAGGCAGATTTTGACAACCATACAATCAGATTTGCATAAAACTTAAAGAACAAAAAATGAAGATAATCGAAATCAGATTTTGACAAACAACGAATCAGATACTAATTTAATAAGAAATCAGATTTGCAATTAATGTTCATAGTGTATCGTAGTGATATGGTAGATCGAATTCAATATACCGTGTAAATATAGATTGATTATAAAGACACAGAAAACACATTAGGTTGAATTGAATCTTATGTGTCTTTATTCTGCATATTATAAATTAATGCTAATAAAATTATACGTACTATTTAGCAAAAGAAAAAAATATATGTACTAAAAGTTTTGAATCAACTAGTGATATTAAAGTCCACTTACATATAACAAATCACATGCACATAATTATACAGATAAGACAGAAAACATATAAGGTAAATATATATCATGATAATATAGAAAAGTATATAGATAAACCTTCTTTTATGTAATCTTTGCTTTTCCAAACAGTGGGTGCACCTCCTTTTCTTCCGATGTTGCTCTCCTCACAAAATAGTTATAATTCTTCTCAGTTAGAGCGTTGTCGTGCTGATAACATGTTATATAATATATACATATAAAGAGAATTAGAGAAAACTAGATAGAGAGCAGGGATATCATTCTTATTCATTTACTGGTGTGTCTAAAATAATCAGGGAAATGTTATTTCCAGAGCTCTTTTTTTTATTTCCAGAGCTATTTGTAGCATAATGTATCACAATATGCAACATTTTGTGAATGCAAAGGGCATATGCTACAAATACAGCTCTAGAAATAAAAAAAGAGCTCTGGAAATAACATTTCCCAATAATCATACAACAAGCTTTTATATAGGCTACAAGATAAATATTACAAATTACTAAAAGGTCACAAGTTACAAGTAGATGAAAAGTTAAGAGTCTAAGAATTAAAAAGCTAAAAATCTTATACATGAAAGGTCAAAAGACATCCACATTATTATATTTTATAACATATCTTTATTTTTGTATTGATTGGACTAGTATTAATAATTTAATATTATTTTAGCCTCTTTTTTGTTTGTTAAGTATATTATTTTAGACTCCACTTCTATCTAGATAGTGGCATGAAATGTGAGTGAATTTCTACATGAAATGTGAGTGAATTTCTAACACACTTTTATTAATTTTTTTGACTCCCACGAAATTTATGATCGTGTATTTCTTTTACAAAAATTCTTATACAGGAGTAATATACTATATGCTAGAGGTTGATTTTAGAAAAATTGCGTTTAACGTATTTCAATGAGATATTAGAGATAACTTAATTAATTTTGATAAATGATTTACTATTATGACATGTAGACTGATTTTGCAAAGATTAAGGAGACTTGATTAAGTGCTAGTTCAAATAGAGAAAGAAAACTTCATTAAATAGTTCGAAAAGAGAAAATCTAGTTCGAATGAATCCTTTCCGGTAGTGTCTGGATCCTATGTCCCCTTCTCCATGCCTCTTGTTCTTTTTGTATTAAAAGAGTCCCCTTCTTCATGCCTCTTGTTCTTTTTGTATTAAAATAGTACTCCTGGCGGGGTTCATTTTAATAAAAGTAATTTTTTTATTTGAACCAAATAAATATCTAAACCAAATAAAAATAGATCTTCAAATGAAATGTAAGTTTATTTGATTGATGGTAAGATTATATTCAAATACGAAAAAAAATAGCAATCTAAACCAAATATTAGTAGGTTTTCTAAACTAAATAGAATCCTTAATGTAAAAATTAGTAACTTTCATTATTTCTTCAATTTCGAATGGTTTCAGTAGAATAATAATCGTCAAACCATTACTAAATTAAAGATATTTTTTTGAGTTTTGAGTGGCCTGAAAAATCGTTTAAATCAGATATTTTATAAATCAAGCTAGAACAATAATAGTAAATTGATCGTGTGAAGTCTAATTGAGTAATTAATAATTTTTATATATTTATACTTAAATTTGGTAATTTTTTAACCCTTTCAAATTTAAGAGTTTTTTATTGGATAGTTATATATGTACATCCTAAATTGATTATAGCACACTATTTATTTAAATGACAACAATAATCTTCATCAAATTAATAACTGTTGATTTACTATAATTTTTTTGGCAAAAATTGATACATATTTTTTATTATTTGTTTTTAACTACAAATAGTTCATGATTATAACTAGATTTAAGATTTTAGAAAAAATAAATCTCTTAATTATTAAAATACAATCATTATTAAAATACAATCATAATATAGTGTAATGAACCCTTTATTATATCATTATATATAAATATAATAAATGTAAGGAAGATTATACACTACTTTTGAGATAATCAAAAAATAATAATTTAATTTGACATCAAATTCAAATTACAAGTTCAAGCCTTTATCAAATTATCGGAGTTATTTGAGGGGGAAATAATGAAGAGGAAGATAGAGTAGCCGAGTTGAACGGAGTTGAATATTAGGGTGAAGGCCCAAAATAATCAAAAATAAATATTGTTTGCCCAAAATACTGAGCTCTAAATATTTGGCCCTAAATACTGATTGATCACGGTGTTTCGTGTATCGTATTAGCTTAATACGGAACACCGTCCAGCGTATTAGCTTAATACGGAACACCGTACACCGAGATACTGCCAGATATGGAACATCGTCCACCGTGATAGGGTCAGATACGGAACACCGTCTGGCGTGATACATATAATACGTAGCATAGGAGGAGCCAGTGTCCAGTGACAAAAAAAAAAAACTTACAGCCTTGGCTTCCTTGTATTCTTGCACTGCTTTATGAGATGCATAGGAGAACTTTACATCTGGTCCAAGTTCAGGAACAATGAAATGGCTGCCATTCAGTGTGTATGTGAATAAATATATACTAGGACAAAACAATAAACTCAGAAGCTTAGATGGAGTGATACATATAATACGTAGGTCCGTGACTTCAAGTCACGGACGGTGTAAACTTAGTTGGGTTCGATGAAAAAGGCAAAGAAACAGGGGAGTGGGTTTTGTGTGTAATGAACCGAACTCTCAATTCATATGGGAAACAAAATTCAGAACATAACTCTCAATGTCCTCTCATTTTCCACAATTCTTGACATCCACAAAGCTGTCCTAGCTAGTTTCACAGGAATTGCACATACACTTCTAAATTCCTGCAACCCTTGAGATAGAGAGGCGATGGCCCCTGCGGGGCCAAAAAAACATATGAAAAGGGGAAGAGATAGAGGAGAGGAACAGTGAGAGAGAGATACGGAGGAGAGATATGAAAAGGATGATACGGTAGACAATACCCCGTATTAAGGCAAGATACGGTATATGATACTCCATATTAAGGCAAGATACGGAACACGGTACTCCGTGTTAAGGGAAGATACGGTAGACGATACTCCGTATTAAGTCAGTAAAAAGGGCGATAAATCTGCTTTTCAGTATTTTGGGCAAAATATCCCCAAAAATGATTATTTTGGTCATTTTCCCTGAATATTATCGAGATCGAGTTCAAACTTGATTAAAAATTTTGTTGGAATTTTGATTCGAGTTCAGGTTCGAGCCATCCAATTTCAAGCTCAAAGCTCATATGAAGTTAGAAATGTTTGACTTCGATTTGAAAACTGGAATCGATTTCATCGAATATGATAGAAACTCGAATGTGACTAATTAACCTCGAGCTCTACTTGAATTCAAGTTGATTAAATATATAAATTATACATTTATACAAAAAAATATAAAATATACATAAAAATATTTATATAATATATAAAATTAAAAATAATAAAAATTCAATTAGGCTCGCGAAATTAACGAATCAAGAATTTTAAAATTCGAACTCGACTCGATAAAATATTTGATTATCTAGAATTTGAGCTCATCTCAATTATTACCGAATCGAATTCAAATATTTTACAAATTAAACTCGCATAACTCACGAATAATTTGACTCGTTTACTAATGTAAATCCAAGCAGCCACTTTGGCCATTAATCTATTTCTATTTGGCCATCGGTGCTTTTCCAAAACAATATCTAGACATCGCCGTCGTTCTGTTCTAAAAATCGATAATTAATCGCAATTAATCCCTGTTTCATGGGTTACTGCATTGATTAATAATCTGATTATTCGATTAATCATTTCGATTAATTCCCAAATACCCGATTAATTCCTGGACAATGCCTTTACCGATTAAATCCGATTCCCGCTTTTTACAAAACTCACATCGGTAATAATAATAATATATAAACAAATATGTTACGTAACGTTTGTTAATATTTTTTAAGAGAGATTGTGATCACTTGTTAATATAATGAAGATCAAAGTCAATAACTTGTATAATATCTCCATGGATACATATATAAGTTTTATTACTAATATTCAAAAATTGGAAAAGTTGAAGGAAAAAAATGAGAGCTAAAACTTTGTGATAAAAATTGAGATCTAAGAACAAGTCCAATATTTTCCCCACAATGGTTCTTAAATTAAAATTTAGGAAATTTAATCCAAAATAGCTCCAATAGTGTGCTAGTAGTTTTCTAAAAATACTAGGAATCCTTAATCATTCCGTGTTGTTGGGAACCACTAGTCATTTCTAACTTACAGTATTTTTTATTACTAAAAAATAATTTCCCTCAATTTATCTTTATTTGTCACTCTCTCATTTCTAATTAATTTTAAATTTAATATAATAATAATAATAATAATAATAATATTAATAATAATAATAATAATAATAATAATAATAATAATAATAATAATAATAATAATAATAATAAAGAGTGAATATAAGGACTATTGTTGGAATTTACATACAAAAATATGTCCATAAACACTAAGAATCATTATTTTATAATATTTATAGGGAACCAACCAAGAAATATTTATAGGGAAGGAGTCTTTTCCCCCGAAAACAAGAGAGTAAGAGAAAGATTCCGGATGTTTTGTTAATAGGAACAAAAAAGTGTTACTAAGACATTGTTGGAACGACTCTAAGACATTGATGCGTATTGAGACTAATGTATTATCAACTATTAGTTCGACTAATACTGCAGCTAGTATGATTAACACTGCAGCTAACATTACTATTTTTAGTAATGCACTTAAGTCAAGATAGGAAAGTGTGAGATGTCATTGCAAGTAGATAGAATAGAATGTATATAAACAGAACGTAGAAGTTAGTTAGATCAACTTGTCATTTTACATTCTTTCTTTTCTGTAACAAACTCTGAGCATTATGTAAATATCAGTTTTAATCTTCATCTTCTTGCTTTAAGCTTCTTCATTTCTGTTCATCTGTTGAGTGCTTGGTTCAGAAAATATCATGGTATCAGAGCAGGTTCTTGCAATCTCGCCGTGATTTCTTGAGTTTTTGGCGGAATTTCACCGTTTTCAGTCAGAATTTCAACGTTTATAAGGTGTTTTCTGTTCTGAATCTTCAAGATTGTTCTTCTTGTTCTGATAATTACTTCGATCTATACATTTCGTTGTTGATCTGTGAATTTTACCTGTTAATCTGTGATTTTTTTGGTGCTGAATCTGTTCGTTATCGCCTATACGTGATTGTTGATTGTGAAAAGTAAGATTTCTGTGTTTCAATGGCGAATACTCAATCGAATACTATTGATATCTCGAGTGTCTATTATATTCATCCTTCAGACGCAAATACTACTCAACTTGTCTCTGTAAAGTTTAATGGAACAAACTATAATAACTGGAAAAGATCGATGTTGTTGATTTTATCTACAAAGAACAAGCTAGGTCTTGTAAATGGAACTCTAGTTATGCCTGCAACAACTTCACCTGATTATAGTGCTTGGGAACGATGTAATTCTCTTGTTATATCCTGGATTTTGTTCAATCTTGATGAAACTATTGCTCGAAGTGTTTTGTTTCTCAAAACTGCAAGAGCTATTTGGAAAGATTTAGAGGATCGTTTTGGTTGTTCTTCAATCACTGAATTGTATTCTTTGGAGCAACAATTGATTGAAACATCTCAAGGTAATCAGTCAGTTTAAGAATTTTATACTAAAATCAAGACAATTTGGGATAGTATTGATGATGTGAATCCTTTACCGAGTTGTACATGTACTACTTGCACTTGTGATTTGGGACATAAATTTTTACAGAAACAGCAAGAGCAACGATTGCTAAATTTTTTACTGAAATTGAATGACAAATTCAGTGCTGTTAGAGGACATATTATGTTGATGGTCCCTCTTCCTACAGTTTCACAGGCTTACAGACTAATAGCACAGGAAGAGAGTCACAAAGACATCTCTCAGATTTCTCAGAATGTTGAAAATTTGGCATTTGTGGCTGACAGAAGAACTTATGGTACTCAGAATCAGAGACCATATTCTTACATTAATTCTAAAAAATTTGGGATACATACTCCACGAGCTCAGATGAATCAATTTCCTAGCAGTCAATTTTCTGGCATGAATGTTCCAAGGTCTCAGATTAATTAGTTCTCTGCACCTAACAGACCATCTAAACCTGGTGCTAACTACTTTTGCACACATTGCAAAGTTCAGGGTCATAGTATAGATAGGTGCTTTCAACTCCATGGATTTCCACCTAGCTTTAAAGGTTTTAAGGATAAAAGAGTGGCTGCAGCTATAACTTCTCAGAATTTTGCTGATGATTCTAATTCACAGTCACAATCACAGGATGTGGTGTCTTCAGAGATAGCAGCTGGTTCTTCTAATACTATTACAGAAGAACAATATGCACAACTGCTTAATCTTCTCAACAGTAGTCATGTTTCTTCTGATCAACAAACTGACTCTCCTAGTCATGCCCTTTTGGTAGGTAATATCTGTCTGTTAAGTTCTTTTAAGTCTAAATGGTTATTGGACAGTGGTGCCACAAATCACATTTGTCCTAGTCTTGATCAATTTGTGGAGTATGAACCTGTCAATACAGATAACTATATTACCATTCCTGATGGTAGTAAAATCTCTGTGTTACATAAAGGGACTGTGTTACTTAATGACCACATTACTCTTAGGAATGTCCTTCATGTACCTGACTTCCAATTCTATTTGATCTCTATCACCAAGCTATGCAAGGATCTTAACTGCAATTTGATTTTCTCTGATTCTAAGTGCTTTCTGCAGGCCCATTCTCAGAAAGGGCAGCTGATGCTTCTTGGTAACATGTATGATGGCCTTTACTCTGTTCAGTCTAGCATTTCTCCTACAGCTCCTATCCCTGCAACAGCTCCTACCTCTGCAACAGTTTCCAGTATTGGCTTATTTTCTCAGTCTCAGAAAGAAGTTCAAATTTGGCATTTACGTTTTGGTCATTTGCCATTCTCTCAGTTGAAAATCATTATGCCACAACTTAATATTTCAGATTGTATAGATTCTACTATTTGTCAGATTTGTCCTGCTGCTTGACAATGTCGTCAATCATTTTCACATAGTTCTATCAAGACTACTAAACCTCTAGAAATGCTCCATGTGGATATTTGGGGTCCATATCGGACCAAAACTTATACACATTGTACTTCTTTTTTAACCATTGTTGATGATTACACTCGTTTCACTTGGATTCATTTACTTCAACAGAAATATGAGGTTGCTGATATACTTGAGAAGTTTGTTTTGTATGCTGAGAACCAATTTAAGCATAAGGTTTTGTGTATTCGTTCTGATAATGCTTTGGAACTAACTCAGGGTGCTCTTAAAATCTTTATCAACGTCATGGCATCATTAATCAAACTAGTTGTGTTAATACACCTCAACAGAATGGTGTTGTTGAACGTAAATATCGACATCTACTTGAAACAGCTCGTTCTTTGTTTCTTCAATCTAAGATTCCAGATTCTTATTGGGGGGAATGTGTCCTTTGTACAACATATCTTATTAACCGGATGCCTCTGTCTAGTATTGGTTATGTCACACCATATTTTCGATTATAAACTCTATGCCTGATCTTGATTTGCTGAAACCATTTGGGTGTCTTTGTTACATTTCAACTCAAACAGTCAATCGTTCTAAATTTCATCCTCGAGCTGAACCTGGTGTATTTCTGGGCTATCCACCACATCAAAAAGGCTATAAGATTTTAAATCTTGTTACTCATCAGATGATTGTTTCTCGTGATGTTGTTTTTCACGAACTTCATTTTCCCTATCATATTTCTCAACATCATTCTAGTAAGTCTTCATTTTCCATTTTCCTACCTCGAACTACTTCCATTTCTACTGATTATTCAGATATTCCTTCCCATTCATCTTCTCCATTTAATACAACTGGGTCATCATTTTCTTCTAGTCCTTCTTCTGCAGAATCTGATACTAGTCCTGCTAATTCATCTACTACCAATAATGATACTGATTCATCTACTACCACTGTTTCCAATATTATTCCTTCACGAGTTTCAACTCATTCTCGTCAAGTTCCTTCATATCTTACAGATTACATATGTAACATTGCTACTTTGTCCACACCTACTCATCATTGTAACTTTGTATCTGCTGCAAATTTTCATGATGCTCATAAAACTCACATCGTGGCTCTTTCTACGCTTACTGAGCCCACTTCTTACAAAGAAGTTGCTGTTCATCCTCTCTGGAAAGAGGCTATGGACAAAGAACTTCAGGCTCTTGCATTGAATCAAACTTGGAATCTTGTCCCATTACCACCTGGTAAACACACAATTGGTTGTCGATGGGTATTCAAAGTAAAACTTCATTCTGATGGATCTTTAGAATGCTGCAAAGCTCGTCTAGTTGTGAAAGGTTATAATCAAAAACTAGGAATTGATTATGAGGAGACGTTTTCTCCTGTCATTAAAATGAACACAGTTCGTTGTCTTGTTGCTTTGGCTGCCAGTAGACGTTGGAAATTGTTTCAAATGGACGTGAATAACGTGTTTCTTCATGGTGATCTTAAACAAGAGGTCTACATGAAACCTCCACCTGGTCTTTGTGTTGGTCCAAACATGGTTTGCAGATTAGTGAAATCAATCTACGGACTTAAACAAGCTTCTCGTGAGTGGTTTGATAAACTGGTTCTTGAACTACTTTCTCAAGGTTATGTTCAATCTAAAAATGACTACAACCTTTTTATCAAACATTCTGATTCTAAAATCACTATAATGGCTGTTTATGTCGATGACATAATTGTTACAGGTGATGATATAGCATCCATTCTTTCTATTAAACACCATCTTCATACTGTTTTTGGTATAAAGGATTTGGGTATCCTTCATTATTTTTTGGGTATTGAAGTTGGGTATTATTCTAATGGTATAACTCTTAGTCAAACAAAGTTTACCAAGGACCTTCTTGCATCTTGTCCTTTTGATCTACCTTCTAAAGCTACTACTCCATTACCATTGAATCTCAAGTTAACTGCTACTGAAGGCACTTTACTACCTATTCCAGAACTCTATCGTACTATGGTTGGCAAGATTAATTATTTGACAAATACCAGACCCGACTTAAGCTACACTGTTCAAGTACTCAGTAAGTTTATGCAACTTCCTCGTACTACACATCTTGCAGCATTACTTCACACTTTAAAGTATATTGCTTCTTCTCCTAATGATGGCATTTTACGTCAAGCTTCTGATTCTTTAACATTACAAGCCTATTCAGATTCCGATTGGGCTGCTTGTCCAACCACACGTCGTTCAGTCACAGGTTATATACTTTTATTTGGTAAGTCACCAGTTGCTTGGAAATCTAAAAAACAACCTACGATTTCACGATCTTCATCTGAGTCAGAATATAGGGCAATGGCTGCTGCTGCTGCAGAGGTTACATGGACAGTTCGTCTTCTTGAAGAACTTGGTGTTACTTCTCTTAAGCCAGTCACTCTCCACTGTGACAACCAATCCGCTCTTCATATTGCTAAAAACCCTGTTTTTCATGAACGCACTAAGCATATTGACATCGACTGTCATTTCACACGAGATAAGGTTATGGAAGGACTTCTTCAACTTACATATTTACCTACTTACAATCAGTTGGCAGATGCTTTTACTAAGATTCTTCCTTCTGCACTGTTTCAGTTGCTGTTATCCAAGTTAGGAATGTTTTCAACACTCCCTAACTTGAGGGGGGTATTGAGACTAATGTATCATCAACTATTAGTTCGACTAATACTGCAGCCAGTATGATTAACACTGCAGCTAACATTACTATTTTTAGTAATGCACTTAAGTCAAGATAGGAAAGTGTGAGCTGTCATTGCAAGTAGATAGAATAGAATGTATATAAACAGAACGTAGAAGTTAGTTAGATCAACTTGTCATTTTACATTCTTTCTTTTCTGTAACAAACTCTGAGCATTATGTAAATATCAGTTTTAATCTTCATCTTCTTGCTTTAAGCTTCTTCATTTCTGTTCATCTATTGAGTGCTTGGTTCAGAAAATATCAATGCGGGTCGGGTCGGGTCGGGTCGGGTCGGGTGGGAGCTGAATCTATTGAGAAGTTTGAAATGTGAGGATGTAGAGATGAAACAAATTAAAAATATTATGTCTTTGAACATTTGTTGTTCTTTGTTCTTGGTAGTTTGGTACATTTGAGTTGATACTTGAGATTGTGGACTCCCAACTAACTTCTAATTAAGTTAGTACTCCCTCCGTCCCTTAATGTTTTTCCTGTTTTGACTGGACACGTTTGCCAACGCACACTTTTGATCGTTAATATCTTGAATTTTGTATTAGTATTAAATATAAAAACTTCACTGTATTAAAGTACTCATAAATACGAATCCAACAAGATCACTCATGACTATATTTGGTCTTATACATTAAACGTAAATTAGTAATTTGTCTCATGTCATGAACAGTCCCGACATTTGAAACAAGAAAAGTAATACGGGACAGAGGGAGTACAATTTTAGTTACCAAAATACAATTCTTGATGTCTTAAATTAAATTAAAGTTCATAGTTTTCCTGCAGTGTTACCATGTTTTGTGATTAACCTATACTTATATGTCTTGTTACTTGTGATAGACACCATTGAATGAGCCAAAAAAGATGAGCTGCGCCATGAAACTATAGACCTGTCTTTTACGTGTTCATTGTTTAGCAAGAAGCTTAAAGAGCTGTATCTAAAGTAATGAATTCCTTGTATAGGATCCAGATTATACACTTACTTTTTATATGATGAAATATCCAAGAGTTCGTAGTTAATTAATCATATAAGAGCTTGACCTAATATATATAGAAATTCTAGGTAGTGGAAGTACTCCATGAAACCGGCAACTTCAAGCTCGTGTTACATTTATGATGTATCTATTTATCTTCGGCTATTGCATGCACAAACTTGTCCATGTAAAATTTAAAGTATATTGTTCTCTCTGGATTGTTCCATTGAATTAATAGGCGTCATTTAAACAAACTATTAAGTTAATTATATTAATACCTTATATATAATAAGCATAAGGGAGATCTTATCCAAATTTTTGGTCGTCTTTGGTCGTCGTCGTTGTACTATCAAAAGCATATGATCCGTTGGATTAAAAGTCATTCATTGGATTATAAATTATATCCTTAGGATTATAAATTATATCCTTATATATTTATTTATAATTTTCACTTTGTTAATTAATAACTTTAATACCTTATATATAATGAGCATAAGGGAAATCTTATCCAAATTTTTTGTCGTCGTCACTATTTTTGGTCGTCGTCACCGTACTATCAAAATCATATGATTCGTTGGATTAAAAATAGACGATCAAGATTAGATCACATTAAAAAGAAAATTATAATCTAAAAAGGAATCAAGATTAGATCGCATTAAAAAGAAAATTATAATCTAAAAAGGATATAATTAGAAAATGTTGCATTTGAATTGAATTTTAAAAAGAAAAATTATATTCTAAAAAGGATATAATTAGAATTTTTAAAAGAAAATTATAATCTAAAAAGGATATAATTAAAAAAGGTTAAATTAGAATTATATTTTATTTATTTTTTATTAGTATTTAAAAAAAATCATATCTACTACTCTTTGGGCTTTATCTTGAGATCTAGAAATTAGATTTGGGTGATTTTACAATCCACGCGAAACTCATAAAATTATTTTTAATTTAGTAATGATATAATAATTATTATTTAAATGAAAAAACTAAGAATCTCAAGAGAAAATATGATTACAAGTTTTTACATTAATCCTATTTCACGTAGAATTCCTACATTGATAATGCTATTCAATGTAGAAAACCTAATTATATATGATTTAAATCATTGACATATATATTTTCATATTACAATATAAATACATTTTTTAGTTTATAATATATTAAAATTTAAATATTTTTTATGCTAGATCCAACGGTTTTCATTTATTTAATTTAAGATATTTGTCGTATAGAGGTCCAGACACCGATTATCAAAGTTTTGGACAAAATCCCTCTTACACTTATTATTAAAATTGTATTTGGTTGTTAGTAGAACCATCTTCAAATAATTATAAGGGTATTTTGATAATCAAAACGAATTATAAGTAGAATTCATAAATCAAATAAAATTTTCAACGTAAAAAATCGTCAATTTTTTCTCTTTTTTCCTTCTACGTAGATTTAATTAGAAAAAATTTATTAAACCATCACCAAATTAAAGATTATTTTGTTAATTTCACGTGGGCCGTAATCGTCCAAATTAAATTTTAAAAATTTAAGATAGAGTACAAATATTAAATCAAGCGTGTAAAACTTATATATATCAATTTTTAATAAAAATTTGTTATGTAAATTAATAACTTATAAAATTAAAATATATATAATGTAATTAAAGATCTTAAAAAAGTAGTCGTGCGTTGCACGGGTTATAAGCTATTTATATATAATAAGCATAATAGAGATCTTATCCATAATTTTCGTCACTGTATTACCAAAATAATCTCAACCGTAGAATCTATTTTTTAAAAAATTGACGATCAAGATTATATCATATTAAAAAAGAAAATTAAAATCTAAAAAGGATATGATTAGAAAATGTTGCCTTATAAGTGAATTTTAAAAATAAAATTATAATTTAAAAATGATATAATTAGAAAAGGTTGCACTGGAACTGAATTTTAAAAAAAATATATAATTTGAAAAAGGATATAATTAAAAAAACGTTGCATTAGAATTAAATTTTATTTATTTTTTATTATTAAAAAATATTTATATTTACTATTTGGGCTCTATATTGAGATCTATAAATCAGATTTGGATGATTTTACAATTCACGCGAAACTTATAGAATTATCTTTAATTTATTGATGATTTAATAATTATTTTTCAAATGGAAACACCAACGGTTTTCATCTATTTATTTTAAGATTCAACGGTTCTTATTTATTTTGACCATACTACCAATTATCAAAGTTTTTGACAAAATCTCTCATACACTTATTATTAAAATTGTATTTTATTATTAGTAGAACTATCTTCAAATAATAACAAGGGTATTTTGAAAATCAAAATAAATTATAAGTACAATCTATAAATCGAATAGAATTTTCAATGTAAAAAAGTGCCAAATTCTTTTCTTATTTGTTTTTGAGTAGGTTTAATCAGAAAATAATTGTTAAACTATCACTAAATTAAAGATTTTTTTTGTTAATTTCACGTGGGCTATAAAATCTTTCAAATCAAATTTTAATAATTCAAGGTAGAGTACAAATATTAAATCGAAAGTGTAAAATCTTATGTATTATCAACTTTTTAACAATAATTTTATATATAAATTAATGACATATAAAATTAAAAAAAGTAAAATTATTTTAAAATTTAAAAAAGGAACTGTGCATTGCAATAAGGGAGATCTTATCCAAATTTTTGGTCGTCGTCATTGTACTACCAAAAAACATATGATCCGTTGGATTAAAAGTCATCCGTTGGATTATAAATTATATCCTTATATCCTTATATATTTATTTATAATTTTCACTTTGTTAATTTACTATAATACCCTTTCTTCATCGATTTGTTTTTTTTTCTTCATCATTAGAACTAAATTTAATTTAAAAATATCTTTATAAGAGGGATCTTATCCAAATTTTTGGTTTGGTCGCTGTACTACCAAAATTATATGATCCGTTGGATTGAAACTAGACGATATCAAGATTAGATCACATAAAAAAAGAAATTATAATCTAAAAAAGATATAATTAGAAAAGGTTGTATTAGAAGTGAATTTTAAAAAGAAAATTATAATCTAAAAAGGATAGAATTAAAAAAGGTTGTATTATAATTGAATTTTAAAAAGAAATTATATTCTAAAAAGGATATAATTAAAAAAATTTGTATTAGAATTGAATTTTAATTTTTATTTATTAGTATTAAAAAATTTCATATTTACTATTTGGCCTCTATCTTGAGATCTAGAAATCAGATTTGAATGATTTTACAATCCATGCGAACCTCATAAAATTATCTTTAATTTAGTGATGCTTTAATGATTATTATTCAAATAGAAACAATCAGAATATCAAGAGAAAATATAATTACGAATTTTTACATTAATCCTAATCTATGTAGAAGTTCTACATTGATAATACTATCAATTGTAGAAAACCTAATTGTATATGATTTAAATCATTGACATATACATTTTCGTATTTCAATATAAATATACTTTTTATTTTATAACATATTAAAATATAAAACATTTTTTATGCTAAATCCAACGATTTTCATCTATTTATTTTAAGATCTTTGGCGTCCGGATGAATAGACGATTATCAAAATTTTGGACAAAATCTATCTTATATAAATATATATATACGGAGTACTTTTTAGTTTATAACATATTAAAATATAAATCAATCCTTGTGCTAAGTTATCTCTTATCGTTGCTATTGCAGAATAATGTTTTATTGTCAGAAAGAAATAAATGATATGTTTGTTTATTGTCAGAAAGAAATAAATGGTAGTAGTATGTTTGTTTATCCATGAGGTCTCTTTATTATTGCGAGCTTAAATTTATATTTTGCCCCTCTTGAATAGGGCTGTAAATGAGTCGAACCGAGCCGAACTCTTAACTGTTCGTGTATCAACTCGTTATAAATACATCGAACTCGAACTCGAGCTCGAACTTTAATCGAGCCAAAATTTTTGTTTGTGTATCGACTCGTTAAGAAAATTTTTATTCACGAACATGTCTAACGAGCTACTATTCACGAACGTCTCATAAATAGTATTTATGATTTCGTGTTCATGAACACTTCAACCTTTTTTTCTAAATTTTTTTTAATGCAATTAAAATAAAAATAAAATTGAGGGATGAGACATTGAAAACTCGAGAAATGCTTCGAATTTAGACTTATCAAGGAATCAAATTTGGATCAAGTTTAGTTAATACATAACGAACTAATGTTATAATTTATTATGTAACATATGTGTAATTTAATTATTATTAATAAAATTAATTTTTTTTTTTTTTTTTTTTTTAACATGGGAACCCGCAGCCGCTACCCTTCGGGCGCGCTCTGGGTAAACCCATGGGCTCACGCAATAGCCTACAAACCACGTGATCCAAGGCAAACCGCACAAGTGCGACAGGCTCTGCCCCAGGATGGCATAATCACAAATCCGCCTCCCATGGGAGTCGAACCTGTGACCAAGAGGTAAGGTGACCTCTCTTTAACCAACTGAGACAACCCTTGCGGGCAATAAATAAAATTAATTTATAAATTTAAACAAAGAAAATATAATGAATAGACAAAATAAAGTAACATATTACTTCGTAACACTTACTTATACAATTATTTACAAATTACCGAGAATTCAAGAACTCCCGTTAAATGTTAAAGAAATTATGTTCACGAACGTATATATACGAAGTTTGTGCACAAACTTATTCATGAACCATATTTACGAACAAGGTTCACGAACTATATTAATGAACTTGCTCATGAACTATATAATCGAACTTGTTCGCGAACTTTCGAGCCGAACTATATCGTGTTCGGGTTCAGCTCATTTATGAGACGAACCTCAAAATCGTGTTCATATTCGACTCATTTACAAATCGAACCGAACTCGAATCGAACTTTTTTCGAACCGGATACCGAACTGTTCGTGAGCGTATCGACTCATTTACAGCCCTATTCTTAAAAGTATTTATCAATCTAAGCATAGCCTCTGGTGAGAAATTCTGAAAATATAAGAACTATTCAAGTTGTTGTATTTATAAAACTGTTTTGTTGTATTTGTTACATTGAAATCTTTTTTGTTAAAATTGTATTTGATTGTGAGTAGACTATCTTTAATTAATTATAAGGATATTTTGATAATCAAAACGAATTATAAGTAGAATTCATAAATCAAATAGAATTTTCAACTTAAAAAATCGTTAATTTCTTCTCTTTTTTGTTTCTGTGTAGATTTAATTATATTAAACCATTACGAATTTTTACATTAATCCTAATCTATGTAGAAGTTCTACATTGATAAAGCTATCAATTGTAGAAAACCTAATTGTATATGATTTAAATCATTGACATATACATTTTCGTATTTCAATATAAATATACTTTTTATTTTATAACATATTAAAATATAAAACATTTTTTATGCTAAATCCAACGATTTTCATATATTTATTTTAAAATCTTTGTCGTACGGAGCAATAGACGATTATCAAAATTTTGAACAAAATCTATCTTATATAAATATACGGAGTACTTTTTAGTTTATAACATATTAAAATATAAAACACTTTTTATGCTAGATCCAACAGTTTTCGTCTATTTATTTTAAGATCTTTGTCATACGGAGGAATAGACTACCGATTATCAAAATTTCGGACAAAATCTCTCTTACACTTATTAAGAAATTATAATCTAAAAAGGATATAATTAGAAAAGGTTGTATTAGAAGTGAATTTTAAATAGAAAATTATAATCTAAAAAGGATATAATTAAAAAAGGTTGTACTATAATTGAATTTTAAAAAGAAAATTATATTCAAAAAAGGATATAATTAAAAAAAGTTGTATTAGAATTGAATTTTAGTTTTTATTTATTAGTATTAAAAAATTTGGCCTCTATCTTGAGATCTAGAAATCAGATTTGAATGATTTTACAATCCATGCGAACCTCATAAAATTATCTTTAATTTAGTGATGCTTTAATAATTATTATTCAAATAGAAACACACTGAATATCAAGAGAAAATATAATTACGAATTTTTACATTAATCCTAATCTATGTAGAAGTTCTACATTGATAAAGCTATCAATTGTAGAAAACCTAATTGTATATGATTTAAATCATTGACATATACATTTTCATATTTCAATATAAATATACTTTTTATTTTATAACATATTGAAATATAAAACATTTTTATGCTAAATCCAACGATTTTGATCTATTTATTTTAAGATCTTTGTCGTACGGAGGAATAGACGATTATCAAAATTTTGGACAAAATCTATCTTATATAAATATACGGAGTACTTTTTAGTTTATAACATATTAAAATATAAAACATTTTTTATGCTAGATCTAACGGTTTTCATCTATTTATTTTAAGATCTTTGTCATACGGAGGAATAGACTACCGATTATCAAAATTTTGGATAAAATCTCTCTTACACTTATTATTAAAATTGTATTTAGTTGTGAGTAGAACTATCTTTAAATAATTATAAGGATATTTTGATAATCAAAACGAATTATAAGTAGAATCCATAAATCAAAAAAAAAATTTAACTTAAAAATCGTCAATTTCTTCTCTTTTTTGTTTCTGTGTATATTTAATTATATTAAACCATCATTAGTTTAAAGATTATTTTGTTAATTTCATGTGGGTTGTAATCGTCCAAATTAAATTTTAAAATTCAAGATAAAGTATAAATATTAAATCGAACATGTAAAATCTTATATATATATCAATTTTTAAACACCAATTTGATATGTAACTTAATAACTTATAAAATTTCATAAAAGTAATATAATTGTAGATATTAAAATGGAGTCGTGCATTGCACGGGTTATAAGCTAGTATGTACTCAAACCACCAGCTTAATTTGAATCAGCCAAGTTTGCTTTCAAATTCAAATACAGTCAGTTCTGGCTAGCAATAAGATATTTATTGTGATAAATGATACTCTGATCATTTCGATAACAGCACAAAAAACAGAGCGGACACCAATAAAGCATAACTGCATAACACATATCAAGACATAGATACATACTACTACACTGCATACACAGATACATACAACAACGAAACCAGTCATGTGACCCAACTCATTGTGTACATAACACAAAAGTTACTAAAACACATTACACCAAGTACAATAAAACATAAAATCAACTGGAAATTTATTTAACTAGGACCACAAGTTACTATAAGCTAGCCCACTTCACTTGGCCCATTTAATCCAGCCAGACTTGTTCTCAAACCCTAGTAGCAGGGACAGCTGAAGCGCCTTTGATAGCAGGGTCATGAGTGCCTCCAACACCATAGTCTGTGTCTCTATATCCTGGCCCATAGTTCCTGCTGAAAATACCAGCATGCACAAGCAGCAGATACAACAACTGAGTAAAAGTCAAAATTATGATAAACGCCTCTAGTATCCTCAGCCTCCATCCCCTATGCCCTCCTATTGCTATCTGCTTGCATGCCAATCTACACAACAAAATTTACATCTGAATCAGATGGCATGTCTCATGTTTGTAACACTTGAATCAACTTTAAAATATTTATATAGTTACCCGAATGCAAGTAGGGTTACAGCCCATGCCACAAGTGCAGTTGCCCCTGCAGCTGCTAAACTATCGCCCCTCCAAGCTCGGAGATGATTTCCGCCTGCAAACTTCGAGACTATGCCAAGAACAGCAGCTAACATGGAGAAAGTAAGGAAGAACATTGTTGCTCCGTTCCCTCCAAAGCCTACAAGTATATTTATAAATATAAATATTTTAGATCTCTAAAGAAATTCAAGAGAGTAAAATGGAAACAAAGAAACATGAAATATACTTACTTGGGTGATTAGTAGTGCCATTGATAAACCTGTTGAGACACCAACTAGCAAAACCCAAGACCAGAAAATACATAACCAAGTTCAAAAACAACAATGGAGCTGCTATATTTCTCCCTGCCATTTTTCTAATACTACTAAAAGTGTTCAACTCTTCACAACTTCCTTCTAAATCAACTCTCTTTCCAACTCTCCTCTTTCCAACTTTAATGAACTAAAATTATGTTATATGTAAAAGCTGCAAAGGTGCCTTATATATACACGTAGATGTATGGTACAACCATGTGCCCAGGCATAAATTAGGGATACGTGTCCTATAGTCCTACACGTGGAAGGACACTTGTCAATTGCATGCGTATTATTTCCCGTGCAACACTACACATTCATATTCATGTATATCCAATTCTTTTGTTGATATCATCTTCTACTTCTTTTATTTTTTTTGCGGCTAAATCTCTTTGTACTTGTGAGATTTATGTCATATTCAAGTTTTTCGGAACAATCTAACCTACTCTCACAAAATGATAATATAATATAAAATTAAAATTCCATAGGAAAATTCAATATTTTCAAATATATACTCCGTATAGTTTATATCAATAATATAATTTATAAGACATGAGTCTACAAACTAATATTGGATTTTTTTTTTCACACAGAGATGTACCTAAAATGTTCTTTAATATTTGGTATCTTATATATTAATACATATAAAAATATATTTTTTATCAATAAATAATATAAATATTATATATAGATAATGTACCTAAAAATGTTATTGGTATCTTAAATATTAATACATATAAAAATAAATTTTTTATCAATAAATATTACTCCGTATAAATATAATATATAGATAATGTCGGTCAAGAGGTTCTCATGAAACATCAATCACGTATGCAACATTGTTAGTTTTTCCACTCATGTATATCCATTTCCTTTTGTGATGTGATGATCTAATAATATTAATATTCTATTATTTCTAAAATATAAAATTTAATAATTACATGCAAAGACAACAATGTGCATAAGAATAAATTCTGAATATATTTGTACTAATATAACTTTATTTCATTTGTGTATATAATTTTCGTTACAAATGTTGTGCGGTATCCATATAATTTAATGTATGGTTATGATTTTATTTAAAAAATGTGTTGTTATAGTTATGGGCATTTTTCAATATTATACATTACATGCATAGATTATTGTACTAATATACTATAAAACAATAATTTTTACTCAGTAAAAATGAACAAACATCTAAATACAAAATAAAATAATTATTAACATTATTATCATATATATGCCCTTAATTCACAACGTATGGTAGGCAGTGGTAATAGTCTTTAGACTGATTTGTTTTTATCAAAAATATTTATATATATTCCGTTCGAGCAAACATGAGATTTTTAATAGTATATCTTCTTGGTCGAGACATACAACTGTTTTTTGGATAATACAAGAGAGTACAATATTGGTCTCGCCAACGAAACAGAAACATCAACTTATTTTTAATGGTTTAATTTTCAACTTTAAATAATAGATGACCCACACAAGGGGCCTTTTCAACTTTTTGTTATGCTTTCTAACAAAATTCAATTTATCCGAAAACATAGTGATTCTCTTGATATTAGTAATTCTTTCCATGTAAATCTTTTGAAATACTACTCCCTCCGTCCCAAAATACACATGTCCCTTTTATAAGAAAAAAAAAAATTGTTTTAAATTATATGTTCCCCTCTTTTTTTCATACAAATATCTCTTCTTTCTATACAAATTTAAGTCTAATTTTCCAAAATTATCCCTATATTTATATTTTCAATGTTTGACTTTTTTAAAACCTAACCCTATTCTCATTTTTCAATGCGTTTATTAAGGTTATTTATTGAAAAACCTTATCCAACCAACCTTTTTCTTAATATGCGTATTGTTTTTAAAGGGACATGTAAATTGGGACGAATGTACATTAGAGCAAGTCCAACAATGTCCTAAATATTGTCCTAAATCAATATTTAGGACATTTAGACAATTTTTGTGCTTCAACAATATCCTAGTAAGAGCAAGTCCAACAATGTCCTAGTTGGTGCCCTATAAATATAATAAAATATAGTGTCATAATGATTTAAGTCATGATTTTTGTGTAACAATTCCAACAACATGCCTTATATTTGTGACTTATAAATTAAAATATTAATATATTTGAATTAGAATTGGAGGGAATGGAAAAAAGAGAGAAGAGAGAAGTGTAGAAAAGGAGGGAAGTTAATTTTTTTATTGTTAAAAATGATTTATGACAAGTATAGAGGTGCCTTAAAGAAAGGGCATGAGATGAATGTCCTAGTGTTTTAAAGCACCACTAGGACATTGTTGGAGCACAAAAAGTGACCAAATGTCCTAAATATTGATTTAGGACAATTTTTAGGACATTGTTGGACTTGCTCTAATGCCTTAAAATACTAGGACATCCATCTCATGCCCTTTTTTTAAGGCACCTCTATAACCAAACCAAACCAAACATACTCAGTATATCCCGCTCAGCAGGGTCTAGGGAGGGTAAGATGTACGCAGACCATACCCCTACTTTTACAGTAGGGAGGCTGTTTCCGTGAAGACCCCCGGCTTAGTGCACCACAAAACAATGTGAATTATGAACAAGTATGATAAGGATGGGGAAAATTATTTAACCGAACCTGGGCCCATGGCCTGGATCTCATGGGACTTACCTAAGCAGGCAATGGGCACTCCTCTCCTTATCTATGATGGCCTCTGGTCAAGGTCCCTGCGCCTGCAAAGCCAGAAAACAGAAGACAATATGAAGGTGAAAAGCCAAACTTCTAAGCTTCTAAGCTTCTAAGCTAACGCTAACCGAGAAAACCCAACTCTGAGGCTCTCAACCACAGAACCGCTCCCTAGAAGAGAATCCAAAACTCTAATCTGGCGCCTCCAACAACTCCTATCAGCGATCAAGGTCTCATTCAAGTTTAAGGCCTTCAAATCCATCCTAAGCTGTTCTTCCCATGACCTCCTCGGTCTGCCTCACCTCCTCACCCCAACAACCGATAGACTCTCGACCCTCCTCACCGGGGCTTCCGGTAGCTTCCTACGGACGTGGCCGAACCATCTCAACCTCCCTTCCCTAACTTTCGCAGGAAGAAGCGCCACCTCCAAATCGCTCCTGAAAACCACATTCGGGATTCTATCTAACATCGTGCGGCCACAGGACCACCGCAACATCCTCATTTCAGCTGCTTCCAGCTTGCTCTCGAGGGCCTTCTTCGCCGCCCAGCACTCCGATCCATATAGCATCGCAGGACGGATTGCCGCTCTATAGAACTTCCCTTTCAACTTTAACGGGACTCTCTTATCGCACATCACCCCTGACGCTGCCCTCCACCTTAACCACCCTGCCTTGATACGGTGTGTGACATCCTCTTCAATCTCACCTTCCTTCTGGATGATCGAACCTAAATACTTGAACTTACCCGTACGGGGGACTAACTGATCTTCAATGCTAACCTCCACCCCTTCCTCGTTGGCCTCACCACTGAAGTTACACAAGAGGTATTCGGTTTTAGACCTGCTCAGACGCAATCCTTGGGGCTCCAAAGTGGATCTCCATAACTCTAACTTCTCATTCACCTCCCCCCTCGATTCCGCCACTAGCACGATGTCATCGGCAAAGAGAATACACCAAGGGATGTAGCCCAATCTCAACAGGGAAGTAATGAGCATCACCAACTGGGGTCCGAACGTAGGAACTAGCTTGAGAGTACATGTCTTGAATCGCCTTGACGTACTCCGACGGCACTCTCCTCTCCTCAAGGCTCTTCCAAATAGCTTCACGGGGGATGCTATCATAAGCCTTCTCAAGATCAATGAACACCATATGGAGGTCTTTGCGACGCTCTCTAAACTTCTCCATAAAGCGTCTGACGAGATGAATGGCCTCGGTCGTTGATCTCCCCGGCATAAAACCAAATTGGTTCTCTGAGATTTCAACTACTCTTCTAATCCGAAATTCAACCACTCTCTCCCAAATTTTCATAGTATGACTGAGTAATTTAATTCCCCGATATTTACTACAGTTCTGAGCATCACCTTTGTTCTTGAAAAACGGGACGACAATACTACGCCTCCATTCCTCTTGCATCTTCTCACCCAAGAGGAGAACATTGAACAGATCTGCTAGCCATTGAACTCCAACTTCACCAAGACAAAGCCACACCTCGATGGGGATCTGATCCGGACCTACCGCCTTCCCTCTAGCCATCTTTTGAAGGGCACCCTTGACTTCCTCTTTGCTGATACGATCACATGGGCCGAAAGAGCGAACGGACGATAGAGGGACCTCTTGCGCCACACTGGTACCACTCCTCCTAGCCTCATTGAAAAGATAGTGAAAATACGAACTCCACCTCTCCTTAATGGCGTCTTCATTTATTAACACTTGGCCTGAATCATCCTTAATAAACGTGACAGAACCCAGGTCGCGCCGCCTTCTCTCCCTAGCTTTATGACAAGGCTGTCGCGTGCCTATCAAATAATAATTTCTAACTAATCCTTCTAACTATGTAGTAGGGTAAGTCAGAGTCGATCCCACAGAGACAAACGTATCAATCACTAGTTTTTTTTCTGATTTAATTCGGCTAAGCAAGTAACACAATAAATATTGAGAATTTGTTAAACTAAACTTATACTAAAACGAATTGTGTTTATATTAAATCAAATATTAAAAAAAACATCCAGAATTAAGTGTCCCCACTAGCATGAATTGATGTAATTGTGAATTCCTGCCCCAATTAATCGTACGCTGCTCAACAGGAAAGATGCGCCCTATAAATACCAATAACCTCTCTCGAGTATTAATGGCTTCTCTTAAAATACAATCAAGCCTATTCTCATGGTATCATGCATATTAGAGACATTAATTACAGCACCCTAAATTCCTAACAATCCATTCTACCTATTCTCATGGAGAATTTCATGTTCTTACCGGATAAATCACAACCATCTAATCCAACTCTCGTTGATAATTAGATATTGGTTCAAACAATACACATAATCACGTCTGATTTGTAATTGCTAATTTAAACAACTCAATAAGCAAGAGCAATTAAACAATCAAATTGGGGGAATTGGGAAAATCACACATCAATCATAACTAGGGTTCTACTTAACCCTAGATTAATTATCTACTCACTCATGATTGAATTAATAAAACAAGAATTAATAATTGAACACATAATTATAAGAATAGAAGAAAAACCTTTAATCTTGATCTTCAAAGAAAATAAATATTCTCCCAAAATTCTCCAGAAGAAAGTGTTTACAAAGTTGTCTATATTAATATTTTTCATCCCCCAAATAATAACCTCGTTCAGTTTATATATCGTGTTACAAGGCTAAAATAATTGTTACAACTAAATAGAGCCCAGCTGGAATAATAATTTAGAACCATAATAGGATAATAATACGGGACAAAAAGCATGTGGGACCAGCTTTGTAAGTGTGCGCCTGCATGAAACAAATAAACAATATATTGACCACCAGTTTGTAAACAAATCATGATCAATTCTGGCGCCTGGCCACTCTCCTGGCCCGCGCGTTCGTTGCACGCGCCAGATTTATACTCCAACAGTCTCCGCGTGAGGTACAAGCAGCAGGTGGGGCGCGTGGGTTGGAGCAGCAGGTGTGGTCTGTTTTGTTGAACTTTGTATTGCCACGCGCTGGACAGAAAATAAATCACGCCTCAGCGCCAATTCCAACGCTGGAGCCTAGATGTGTTTCTGTCCTTTTCTATTTTTTTTTTTTTTTCTCTCTCTGCGCAGACTTGTCCTCGCGCCGCAGCGCTATGTCCCACGCTACTGCGCCATGTGGCTCCTGTTGATCACAAAATTCTGCTCCAAAATGCTTAGAAACGAACCGAAATTTCATCCTTTCTCCTCATAAATTCATAAAATCATTCCTTCGAATTAAAAATACCGTAAAATCATCAAATAATGTCAAATCCTTCCAACTTGGCATTTATTTATTTCCTGCAACAAACTCAAATAAAACTAAGTAAATTGACACGATTATTCGCAAAAGCACCGTAAATGTGGGAATAAAATCCTATAAAATATATATAAAATACACTCTATCAAATATCCCCACACTTAGCACTTTGCGCGTCCTCGTGCAAACTGACATAAAAACTATACTAACTAATTAGTACCACTTCCGTAGGTGATCACGGTTGCATTTGGCATAAGCAACTAGCCCTTTAAACCCCTAGGCAGCCCTAGTGGACGAGTAAGGTCTCGTGAGGGTTTATAGTGAATATACCCACAAAATTCATCCAACCATGCAAAAGATTAATGCCAACACAACACCACACACACAAGTCCTCTCATGCCACATCAGCTTAAGAATCAAAATGAAAATGCAATGCCTTGGTGTCTAAAGTGCAAGTATCCACATAGTCTACTCAAAGAAGATGCATAAGATCATAGAAATTCATGTCAAATGTAAGAATAGGTTGGTAAACATGCTAAGCACACAAGAGCACATCTTTGAGACACAACCTGGGATCTCCTACGCCAAAAGCAAAAACTCACCGTTCACTCACAAAAATATTCACTCAAAACAAAGGGTAAGTGTTTCACTCAACTCCAACAATATCATAAACATGCTTCGTCCTTGTTATCAATCTAACCTTTAACGCAACATACATCATCAATGACAATCAAAAGGTCTTTGTTAAGGTTGTAACGGGGCTAGGGACAAGGTATGTCAAGAAAGCCAAAGAAGGTTAAGTCAAAAACTAGTACCTGACAATAAAATTCAAACAACTCCCATACTTTCATCCCCACACTTGAACTTTTATTTATAAACAACTTGACTAGTCGAAACAAAGTAGGATCACAAAAGATAAAAATGCTCTCAAATTTATTTTTCTGCTTTTTTTTCTGTTTTTTTTTCTGTTTTTTCTTCTTTTTTTTTCAAGAGAGCAAAAATAATAGCAAGAACAACGATCCCATAAATATGATTTCAAACTTCGACTAACAAGCTATGAACCAAACCCCAAATATTCCCCCAAAATTATGATCATCAATAAAACCCCCCTTTTATGCACACCTTATCACTCCCTTACAAACAATACTAGCCTTTGACAATTGGGTTCAAATTTAATGTAAGGCTAATACAATAAAATGGATAATGGCAAGTAACTTGGTGTGTCACCGAAAGAATATGATTAGGCTCAAAGGGTTAACTAATGGATCATGTATAAATGGTTTGGATATATAGGAAATATGAAGTTATACCTAATTGCCTTTATCATCTTATCATCAATTAATGTCATGCATCTTAGGAAAGACTTCAAGCAAGTACTAGCAATGCAAACGACAAGTGGACACTCAAGCAAACGAATAATCATGCAAAAGATATGCATATAGGCTCAAAATCTCACTTGGTGTGACAAAGCATAATCAATCCCAAATAACAGTCTCTCTAACGCACCTACTTGTATTCAAAGCATATAGACCAAATTACCTTGCACATATTCATGTCATTCTAATCATTTAGCACATTCAAAAAGTCTACTAGTTTCTACTTGCTAGTGTAAGTGTGTGCACAAGAACATCACATATCACTTCTCAATCAAAAGCATCCATAAACACAAGATTCCTACGCATGCATGGGTGTATTTAGCAAAATACAACAACTAATCAAATTGCATGGCTAGAATTATTTTTGGTATTTTTCATTTTTAATTTTTTTTTTACTACTAATATGCTACTACAACAAAGCACATCCCCACACTTAAATGTGGCAATGTCCTCAATGGCACAATACTAAGAATATCAACTAATAACAAGAGGGAAAGAAATACTCCCCTATGCCGAAGCATGAAGTGCACCAGTCCTCCACAGTATACAGAATCCATGGGTTGCCTCCCAAGTAGCGCATTTGTTTAACGTCGTTAGCCCGACACCGACTCATCAATCATTCAGCAGAAGGAGAAGACAACAGAATATCCACCTCCTCATTAATTGGTTCACCAGATCTATAGTGCTTCACTCTTTGCCCATTCACCTTGAATGACTCTCCATGGCTATTCATCAATTCAACTGCACCATAGGGAAAAACCTTACGTACCTTGAACGGACCTGACCACCTAGAACGCAATTTTCCGGGAAAAAGTCTCAACCTCGAATTTAATAGAAGAACTAACTCCCCTTCCTTGAATTCTCTTCGTAACAACCCTTTGTCATGCCACTTCTTTGTCTTCTCCTTGTAAAGCTTAGAGCTTTCATAAGCCTCAAAACGAAGCTCATCTAGCTCATTAAGTTGTAGAAGTCTCTTCTCACCCGCTGCTAACATATCAAAATTCAGACCTTTGATAGCCCAAAATGCACGATGCTCTAACTCAACGGGAAGATGACATGCTTTTCCGTAAACCAATCTGTACGGAGTTGTCCCAATAGGTGTCTTAAACGCAGTTCTATAAGCCCAAAGTGCATCATCAAGCTTCATAGACCAATCCTTCCTTGATTTTGCGACTGTCTTCTCCAAGATATTCTTTATTTCACGGTTAGAGATCTCCACCTGACCACTGGTTTGGGGATGATAAGAAAGCCCCACCTTATGATAAACTCCATATTTCTTCAACATAGCTTCGAACCTATTCTCGAGAAAATGCTTTCCTCCATCACTAATCAAAATCCTTGGCACTCCAAATCTAGGAAAAATCGTCTTCTTGAAGAACTTGCTCACAACACGAGCATCATTAGTGGGAGATGCAATGGCTTCAACCCATTTTGAGACGTAATCCACAGCTACCAAGATATACCTGTTCTTAAAAGATGGAGGGAATGGTCCCATGAAATCTACTCCCCAAACATCAAAAAGCTCCACTTCAAGAATGCCATTGAGAGGCATCTCATTGCGTCTTGAAATATTTCCAGTTCTTTGACAACGATCACAAGAATGAACATATTGGTGGACATCTTTAAAAAGAGTTGGCCAATAAAAACCGCACTGAAGAATCTTTGCAGCAGTTTTTGTAGTACTTGCATGACCACCACTTGGCAAATCGTGACAATGTGAGATTATAGAGGCAATCTCATTATATGGAACACATCTTCTAATGACTCCATCTGCACAAGATTTATAGAGAAACGGATCATCCCAAAAGTGATTCCTCACATCATAGAAAAATTTCTTCTTTTGCTGCGACGAGTAACCATGAGGAACAGTTCCACTAGTTAAGAAATTAGCTATGTCAGCATACCAAGGAACCTCTAGACTTGCAAGCAGGAAAAGAATCATCAATTGGAGTAGATTTACCATCTTCCTCATCAAGAGTAAGGCGTGAAAGATGATCAGCAACCACGTTCTCAGCCCCTTTCTTATCTTTAATCTCTAAGTCAAATTCTTGGAGAAGCAAAATCCAACGAATCAGACGAGGTTTAGCATCCTTCTTACTCATCAAGTATCTTAAAGCTGCATGATCAGTGTGAACAATAACTTTCGAACCAACGAGATAAGATCGAAATTTTTCCATAGAATACACCACTGCTAACAATTCTTTCTCCGTTGTTGCATAATTAATCTGAGCACCATCCAAGGTCTTGCTTGTATAGTAAATAACATGAAGCTTTCCATCTTTCCTTTGGCCTAGGACTGCACCAATCGCTTGATCACTAGCATCACACATGATCTCAAATGGTAGACTCCAATCTGGTGGTTGTATAATTGGAGCAGAAACAAGAGCTTTCGTTAACGTTTCAAAAGCCTCAACACAAGCATCAGTGAACACAAAAGGTACCTCCTTACCCAAGAGCTCGGTAAGAGGTCGAGCAATCTTCGAAAAATCTTTTATGAAGCGGCGATAGAATCCAGCATGACCAAGAAAACTTCTTATCCCCTTGACTGAAGTTGGGTGTGGTAAGCGCTCAACAACCTCGACCTTGGCTTTATCAACTTCAATGCCTCTTTTCGAAACAACATGACCCGGAACAACTCCCTCTTGTACCATAAAGTGACATTTTTCCCAATTGAGAATGAGATTAACTTCTTGACATCTATGAAGCACCTTCTCCAAGTTATGTAAACATGCATCAAAAGAAGTTCCACCAACTGAGAAGTCATCCATAAAAACCTCCATAATGTCTTCAATGAAATCTGAGAAAATTGCCATCATACATCGCTGAAAGGTGGGAGGAGCACAACATAGACCAAACGGCATTCTGCGGTATGCAAATGTACCATAGGGGCATGTAAAAGTCGTCTTTTCTTGATCATTTGGATGGATAGGAATCTGGAAAAAACCTGAATATCCATCTAAGAAGCAGAAGTAAGAATGTTTCGCCAACCTTTCAAGCATTTGATCAATAAAAGGGAGAGGAAAATGATCTTTCCTTGTGGCCTTATTCAATTTCCGATAATCAATGCACATGCGCCACCCTGTAACAGTTCTAGTAGAAATCAACTCACCCTTATCATTCTTCACCACAGTCATTCCTCCTTTCTTTGGAACAACATGCACAGGACTGACCCACTTGCTGTCAGAGATAGGATAGATTATATCTGTATCAAGAAGTTTTAAAATCTCCTTTTTGACCACCTCCATCATATTAGGATTGAGTCTCCGTTGAGGCTCAATAGAAGAAGCTTGCTCATCTTCCAAAATAATCTTATGCATGCAGAATGATGGATTAATGCCCTTGATATCATCAATGGAATACCCAATAACATTTTTATATTTTCTCAAGACCGTGAGCAACTACTCAATTTGAATGTCATCAAGCTCAGAATTAACAATAATAGGATATGATTCATTAGGGCCCATAAACACATATTTCAAAGATGCAGGTAGTGGTTTCAGTTCTACCTTAGGAGGCGTGGAACTCTCCTTAACTTCCTCATGCTGTAGCACATTAGAATGTTCATGCTGATATGTAGTGTTGGTCCAGGAAAGTATTGCAGAAGGGGGGGTTGAATGCAATACTAATAAATTTCAAAAACTATTTCAACAACTTAAATAGAATTTGTAATTTACTAGTAGAAGAAATGCAAACACAAGTAAAATCAAACACGAGGATTTCACAAAATAAATGTTTTATTTATTTTGCAAAGTTTTGCTACAACCTTGAGAACAAAATAATTCTCAAGCTACAAATACTCAGGAGATTACAGTTGTTGAGCTCTCTTTGTTGTATAAATAGAGTGCTCTATTTATAGTGTGATAGTCTACTGTACTACTACTATCAACATGAGTTGTTGAGTTGCTGTTATATTCCTTTTGCAGCTCATTCCATGATTTATTCCCATGTGATCATCACAAAGTAACTTTAAGATACTTTCCACATTCGAGCCACCCAGATCTAGCCGTATTCAATTTTATCTGCTCTAGACTTTACAGGTTGTTCCATGTGATCTCTCGAGCTTCAGTTATAGACTTTCCAAGCTTGCTGTAAAGGTTGAATATTACAACACACCTGCTTCTTTTGAACATGTACTCTGTCGTTTAATTTGACTTAGAAAATTCCTAAATCAAGCTGATTCTATATGACAGTATGTTTGCCACAAAGTTTGCTGTCAATGGATTATGCTTCGGTTGACAGTATGAATTTCCCGCAGATATTACTGTCAAGAATTTTGCTTTGGTTGACAGTATGAATTCCCGCAGAGATTGCTGTCAAGAATTGTGCTTTGATTGACAGCATGTATTTCCCGCAGAGATTGCTGTCAGGAATTCCAAACTTACTGTCGCAAACTATATATCAAAGTTGCTGTCATCAGAATCTCCGCCAATGTTGCTGTCAAGTTGAAACTTGCTGTCGACTCCATGAAACTTGCTGTCGACCTAGGCAACATGTTGTTTCCTTGTAACCTTACGGTCAGGGCTTGACAGTAACTTTTATTCCTTCTGTCGAACTTATGTATTTCTTGAGGCTTGAACAAAATTGAACTTCTTCCAAGAACTACACTTATTACATGACAGTATTTATTTAAATTACAAGAATACATTTCAGGCTATGACAATATGTTCTACTTAGTAAAAACTAAGTATACCAATAAAACTAGTTAAGTTGTCTATTCCATCACCAATAAATCCCAACAATCTCCCCCAATTTGTTTTTATGGACAATAAAGACAAATTTACAAATATCATGCTGACAACTTAACTAACATAGATCAGAAAGAATAAACTCTTCATTTCTGACCAATGATTAAACTGAATTGTTTTCAAACAATATATCACAAAAGTTCATAATTAAAAAAAACTTTACTTATCTTGATTTGAACTTTTCACTTTGCTCTTTTTCCCTTAGAGCTCTTCTGAGATTTTCAATTAACTCTTTTTCTTCAGGAGACTGTGCATCATCTTCATTTTCCACAATGTATTTTCTGATCATTGAGGAAGCAGTGTTTAATACATCTCTGAGTTCCATCCAGTAAACATTTTGCTTTACAATTGATCTGAATTTTAGCACATCTCCCTCCATCTTGAATCTCCTGCCAGGAAGCTGATTTAGAGTTTCCCTTCTTTGTTTGTCCAGGCTGGGATCCTCTCCTCTCCTCTGATCAAAAATCATATCAAGCTCCCAAGAACACGGTGTTTCAAGACTGTTAGTTGATCCAACCACTTGCCAGTATAATTCTTTTAACACACTGGTCTTCAACTTAGGGAAACTATCTGCATAAATTTCTTCTTTGCCATACTTGATTCTCAAAGGATTGTCCAGTACGCATGGCTGATAGTTGGATTCTTCACTGTTGATCTTATTGATTTTACTGTAGCTTTCCTTCATTTGAGCTTCAATCTCATCTTCTATCTGTTGACGAGATTTTTTCCTTGATGCTAATTCTTCTCTGAATCTCTGCTCTGCTTCATACATCTTCATTTCATGTTCTGAATAAGGTTTCTCCATTTCTTTCCAGTTATACTCAGGAATAGGATTGTCTTCTTCATACTCCAAACCAAGGATTTGATAGACATCATCATCATTGTGAAGTGTCCAATCACCAAACTTCTCAATAAATTCAACATGCCTGGCTTCATAGTACTTGAGAACTTGGTCAATGATTTTCTTTGAAACATTATCATAGGTTTGCAGTAGCTCAACCATCCTTTCCAGATTGAAGAAATCAATTCTTCGTTTTACTGTTTCAGAAGTTTGAATGAGTTTCTTGGAGATCACCTTTGATTTTGTTATCTGAGTGAAGTCAGATTCCACTGTAATCAACCTTTCATTGTTTTGCCATAGAATGTATCTTGCAACTTCTTCTTTTGACTCATCAAATTCTATGGATACAGAGGTGATTGTATCTTTGGCCTTCAGCTGCATCATTTCAAAGCTATTCATTCTTCTTCTCATGAGAGGTTTCTTGAGTCCTAACCCTGTAGCTTTTCCTTCTCCTTTGTAGACAGTCTTTCCCTTTGTTGGTCTTTTTGACTTTCTCTTGATTCTTACTGTCTTGGAGGTTTTGACAGTAGGATCGTTGACAGTATCTTTTATAGGGCTTCTGACAGTGTCTTCTGTGACAGCATCTTTAATGACTGTGACTTCATCCTGTCTGACAGCATCTTTGTTGACATCCTTGATAGCATCTTTGTTGACAGTATCTTTTTCAAGTTGTATACTGTCAATTTCCATTTCTTCTTGATTTCCTTTCAATGCTTCAAGTACTTCTTCCTCTTTCTTTTCATCAACTTTCTTGCTTGTGCTAGTATTTTCAGAGGTTTCCTTTGATTCTGCTTCTTTGACTTGAGTTTGCTCTTTTGAAGAGTCTCCCAGTTCTGTTTTCTCACATCCTCCAGCTTCACCTCCATCTTGATTGTCATCACCATCTTTTTCCAAAGTGTCATCAAAAGTGCAGTTTCCACCTTGAGCATTTCTGCTTGAATTTGCTTTGGCAATGAGCTTTTTAATTTTGGCACTGTATTCCATATCTCTTTTTGCCATTATCTTGTGGATATCTTTAACTGCCTGAATCCTTTCCTTGGTGATGGGTGCTTTCAGCAATAACTTAAGTACATCCATGATGACTTTGCTTTGTAGAGATGTTTTGCCTTCAAGAGTTAAGAACCCAAGTCCTTTAGTTCCTTTGGCTGTTGTCTGTTTAAAGCTTACACCATATGGCTGGAGACTTACTTCTGGAAGTTTACTGTTAACCATTGTGCCCAGTTGCATATAGAGACTTTCATCAAAGATGGTAGAGTTTTTCTTCACTAGAATCCCAAGGATGTATTGCACTCTGGCAGAGAAAGTTTCCAACAGTTGAGTTGTTATGAATATCGAATGTCCACTCTTCAGGTACACTTCAACTGCCCACCTCTTCTCTGAGCTAATCTTCACAGAAAGATTTACAATCTTTTCTTTCAAGGCTTCTGCCAATTTAGCAGGTTTTCCTTTAGATTCTGTGATTGCTCCATTCACCAGATTGTTGAATTCCTCATCCTTATTGTTCAAGGTGCTCTCCATATGACTTACTGTTATAGAGTCAGCTTCTTCTTGGGAATATGTGCTTCCATCAGTCCAAGTGATAAACTCTGAAGAAGTCACATATTCAGGCAACTTGTTTTTGCCTTTACCCATCCTATTTGATTCCTCCTTTTCTCTCCATAGCCTCTCCAATGTGGATTCTTTCTTCTCAGGAACTGGTTCATTGATTTTGATAGAGGATGCTTGACTTCCTTGTATCTGTCTTAATACCTCCTTAGATACTAACATTTGTTCCCCATCTACTTCAGTTTCAAAAAGCTCCTCAGTTCCAGAGGCTATTGCAGTTTTTACTCTTTGCTCTTGCTCCCCCTTACTCCTTTGCTCCCCCTGTCTTTTAGCTTCCCCTTGTAACTCCACCTTTCTTTCTGGTTGCTCAGCCTCTTTCTGATCTATTACTTTCTCCCCCTTAGTTAAGTTTGCAGCATGAATCAAGGAAGAAAGTGACAGTAGTGTGGCTTGAATTTCAGCAAAACCAGTCTTCACAGTAGATGACAGGTTGTCCAGCTTGCTTTCCATTGTAGCACATCGATCTTCAAGTGCTTGGAGCCTGTCATTTGTGGATGCAGAAAGACCACCAGACCTAAGCCTTTTAGGAGGTAAGGGATAAGTCTGGGGCATGGAGGCTGTTGGGGTTCTCACACTCTCAGTGTTTTTATAGATGATCTCATCATCTCTCACAAAAATTCCCTCAAGGCCTAATGCCTTTTGTTTACTGGCTCCCTCAAGATCACTCTGGACATGCTCAAGTCCCTCACCTTTTGCCAGCACATTTGGCTGCCTCTCATTTTTAGACTCACTTCTCTTTTCTTTTATCTCTCTTTTCTTTTGCTCTCCCTCACTCATCCTAGATGCATGAGTATGAGCAGTACTAGCATGCATTGAAGAAAAAGATGTCTTAGATTTTACCTTAAAAGCCCTGGAGAGTGGCATGTCATCATCAGAGATGTCTTCAATTAGTCCTTCCTGGAGTTGTGATTGAGCAGTGATGACAGCATCTTTTGGAAGACTTTTGATAGTATCTTTTGTCAGAATGGTACTGTCACTTGATTGTTTGACAGCACCTTCTGTTTTGTCATTGACAGCATCTTTGGCTGTGACAGCAACTTCCCTTGGGTAAGATGCTTTGAGGGAATCGATCAAGATGCTGGCTGTTTCAATTTCTGGCAAATTTGCATCTTGATCCAATCCAGTGTTTGATGGAGTGATATCCATTTCACTTTGAGAAATGGGTTCTTGTGGACCACTAGATGGGGGCTCATCCAAGATTTGAGATGGATGATCAAAACCTGAGGGGTTGGTGCTTTCCCCCTCTCTAGGTTGTTCAGAAGAAACAACAGATATAGGAATGAAAGAAGAAGATTGAAGTTCAGATTGAATAGTTGGCTGTTCCACAGAAGAAGATTGTGGAACATCAATAGTATGAATGAATTCCTCACTGTGCTCTATATCTATGTGTGTATCTTCAAATACAGGTTCCTCAAGTGTGAGTTCTTGAGTTTGTGCAGACTCTTTACAAGATACCTTGGGAGACAGGCCAATTTCAATAGATGTCCCTTGTTGAGAAGAGACACCTAGAGGTGAGTTTATTTCCCTATCATCCTCTACAGTCTTTTGGGAAACTGTAGGGTGGCTGACAGTAACCTTGGTCCTTCTAGCTCTCTTCTTCTTAGGCTCAGAAGGGGCTACTGTGGGTTCTATTTCACTACCAACCTTATTTGCTGCACTAGGTGCAGTGACTCCCTCTTGACTCTCAACTTGTTCACCAGTTGCACTCTCTAGGGTCCTTTTCTTGGATTCCTGTTTGGCCATTTTAAGGGCTTTTGGTAGTCTAGAGTCCCTAGGTGGAATGTATGGTGTAGAATGTGGGTTAACTGAATTTGGGTCTAATTCAGCTTCATTCTCAATTATGAAAACAGAGTAATCTGTTGGAAATGGAAAACCAAGGTTGGGCACTTGATTAACCATGTGTTGTGTGAAACATAGTGGAATATGTGTATTTAAATTTTGTGTGTTGAGAGAAGTGTGTGTGTTTTTCTTTAAAACAGGACATTCTTCAAAATCAGAATTATCCTCAACATTTCCACAAATATTATTAATACACATAGTTAAAAAGCGAGGATAGATGGATACCTTCTTGCCTATTGCGCTTTTCAACTGTGCCATGATCAGTTTTCCAATGTTCACCTTGTATCCATGAACTAATGAATGAGTGAGCTTCTTGATATATGATGGTATTCCATTCCAGCCTGTAGTCTTGGTAGAGAACACCTTCACCATTACATCAAAAATCATACTCCACTCTTTTCTTAGAAATTTCCTGTCCATTTCTCCTGTTTGATACCACTTATCAGAAGTTTCTTCAAGTTTAGAGCCGGAGTACCCAATCTTCAGAAAGAACCTTTTTAGAGTATCATCAGTGGCTAATTCCTTAAAGTTTTCTCCACTGGCTAGCATAATACCCAATGCCTCATTGATAATCTTTACTGAAAGAGAGTGACTTGCATCATCTATTTTAAACTTAATTTCTTCATCCTCTCCAGTTCCTTGAACACTTGCAGATTTCCAGAATTTTTCAATTCTAACAGTATCAATTTTGGGGGTAGAGGTTACTGCATGACCTAGGTAGGATTTATTTATGAACGAAATAAGTCCTTTGAAGTTTTCACCAGCATCACTAGGAGAAAAGATACCGGCAAAGTTGGTTTGAGCAACACTTTGTTTAGGTGCCATTGTTGAATGCTTTGAAAAATGGAAGAGAAAACGCGGTTTTTGGATGCAGAAGGTTGAAAGGTTTTTGCAAATGAAAGTGATAGTAGATTAAACGGTAGATTCAGTTTATAATATGAATCGATTTAACCTCTCTTAATTGAACGTGTGATAATGATATTTCCCATTAACTCCACTTGCTATATTACGTGGCAGTTGCTATTAAATCGTGGATTGGTGGAAAAACAATATATGTGTATATGTATATATAAATTAATGTATATATATATATATATATCTTTCCACTATCTTTGACAGCAACTACCCGTGACAGCAACTTTCATTGACAGTAACCTGTGCGCTTTTCTTTTTTTACCAATTTTGACAACAATTTTTTGTGACAGCAACTTTCATTGACAGTAACCTGTGCGCTTTTCTTTCTCTACCAATTTTGACAGCAATTTATTGTGACAGCAACTTTTATTGACAGTAACCTGTGCGCTAATAACATTTCTGTCAATCAGATTCATGAGTGACAGTAAACTTATCATAGAATCATGCTGTCACTGTTCATACATAACTTAAGTTAAGGACACATGATTTCTTAAAATCGTATTAAGACAGACATGTAAAACTATTTTAGCATAGTCATAGCAAGCATGATATCTAAAAATCCTTTTAGCATAGTCATAGCAAGCATGATATCTAAAAATCCTTTTAGCATAGTCATAGCAAACATGATATCTAAAAATCCTTTTAGCATAGTCATAGCAAACATGCTGTCTGAACAAGTAGCACATAGTACCTTAACTTCTCATGACAGTACCTTCTAGTGACAGTACCTTGAAAGTTTCTGTCATGAGCTGCGATTGAGAATTGATAAACCAGTTAGATAATCATACCTGATTTAGCATTCCTAATTCACTCACCAACCTGATAAATGTTGCTTCATCCAATGGCTTGGTGAATATGTCTGCAAGTTGCTTGTCTGTTGGAACATAAACCAATTTTACATCTCCCTTTTCAACATGCTCCCTGATGAAATGATGCCTTATATCAATGTGCTTTGTTCTGGAGTGTTGAACTGGATTGTCTGATATGGCTATGGCACTAGTGTTGTCACAGTAGATAGGAATATTTGACAACTCTAGTCCATAATCCATTAATTGATTCTTCATCCAAAGAATTTGTGCACAGCAACTTCCAGCTGCAATATATTCAGCTTCTGCAGTTGATGTAGAAACTGAGTGTTGCTTCTTACTGAACCATGACACCAATCTCCCCCCAAGAAATTGACAGCTTCCTGTAGTACTTTTTCTGTCAATTTTGCAGCCAGCATAGTCTGAATCAGAATATCCAATTAGATCAAATCCAGTTTCCTTAGGGTACCAAAGACCTAGATTTGGAGTGCCTTTGAGATATCTAAAGATTCTTTTAATTGCAACTAAGTGTGATTCTTTTGGATCAGCCTGAAACCTTGCACAGAGACATGTAACAAACATTATGTCTGGCCTGCTTGCTGTTAAGTAAAGCAATGATCCAACCATGTCTCTGTAGGTACTAGAATCCACTTTCTTGCCTTTAGGATCTAACTCTAATTTGGTGGCTGTTGAGATAGGTGTCTTGGCAGGTGATGAATCTTCTAAGTTAAACTTCTTGAGAAGTTCTTTGACATACTTAGATTGGCAGATGAAGATTCCTTCCTTCTTCTGATAGATTTGAAGACCAAGAAAGAATGCTAATTCTCCCATCATGCTCATTTCATACTTGTTTCTCATTAGAGATGAGAACTTTTCACACAATTTTTCGTTTGTTGAGCCAAAGATTATGTCATCAACATATATCTGCACAAGAATGATGTCTTTGCCATGGTATTTATAGAATAAAGTTTTATCCACCATACCTCTTATAAATTGATTTTCCAGGAGAAAAGTGGATAATGTGTCATACCAGGCTCTTGGTGCTTGCTTTAAGCCATATAGAGCCTTAAACAGCTTGTAGACAAAATTATGCAGTTTATCATTTTCAAATCCAGGAGGCTGTTCAACATACACTTCTTCTTCTAATTCTCCATTTAGAAAGGCACTTTTGACATCTATTTGAAATACTTTGAATTTGCAGTGTGCAGCAAAGGCTAAGAAAATTCTTATGGCTTCAAGTCTGGCAACAGGTGCAAATGTTTCATCATAATCTATCCCTTCCTGTTGACAGTAACCTTTGGCCACTAGCCTTGCCTTATTTCTTGTCACATTTCCACTTTCATCTATCTTGTTTTTGAAAACCCATTTTGTCTCAATGACTGATTTTCCTTTTGGCCTTGGAACTAGTTTCCAAACATTGTTTCTTTCAAATTGATTGAGCTCCTCCTGCATGGCCATCACCCAATCAGAATCCAACAATGCTTCTTCAACTATTTTTGGTTCCATTTGAGACAAGAAACATGAAAACATTCTTTCAGCAGAGATATTCCTCCTTGTCCTTACACCAGTAGTGGGATCTCCAATAATTAGATTACTGGTATGATCTCTGTTCCACTTTGTTGATTGAGGCAAGCTACTTGTTTGATGAGATTGTCTTTCATCAATATGAGGATTTGATTCTCCACCATTTTCATTGTTCTGCTCATTTAGCTCAAATTCTCCAGTCTCACAGTCTTGTTGATTGATGCCTGAAATTGTCTGTGATTGAGCTGAGGTTTGATTTAGATTATGAGTATTGACAGAATCTTTCTCATATCCCATTGATTGAGTGAGACTAGGTTCTTCATCAATATATTCTTCTATTTCCAAGTATCCTTGATTCTCAAATCTGAAGGGTTGCATTTGACCATCCTCATGTAACCCTGGAAACTTAGTTTCATCAAACGTGACATTTACACTTTCTTCAATTGTCTTGTGCTCCATGATATAGACTCTGTAGGCAGTCCTTTCTATCCCATATCCCATGAAGATGCCTTCATATGCTTTAGTATCAAACTTCCCTTTTCTTTCATGGTTGTCTTTCATCAAAAAGCACTTGCTTCCAAAAATATGAAAGTACTTGACAGTAGGTTTCTTTCCTGTCAAAAGATAGTAAGGAGTATTACCATGAACCTTGTTGATTAGTGTCCTGTTCTGTGTGTAATAAGCAGTGTTGATGGCTTATGCCCAGAAATATGTTGGTAATTTAGCATTGCTCAACATAGTCCTTGCAGCTTCAATAAGTGTCCTATTTTTCCTTTCAACAACTCCATTTTGCTGTGGAGTTCTTGCAGCAGAGAATTGTTGAACAATCCCTTGATCTTTGCAGAAGTTTCCAAGTGTAGCATTTCTGAATTCAGTTCCATTGTCACTTCTTAGAAATTGAACTTTTGCTTCAGGGGTCCTGTCAAGTACCCTTATGTGATCAATGATTTCTTGAGCAGCTTCATCTTTTGATTCTAAAAATTTCACCCAAGTGTACCTAGAATAGTCATCTATCATGACCAGTGCATATCTTTTTCTGGATAGTGATTGAACATTCACTGGTCCAAAAAGATCTATGTGAATCAACTTGAGTGCTTCAGTGTTAGTGTTGACTTGCTTTGATTTATGCATTGCTTTCCTCAGTTTTCCCATTTGACAATCTTCACACAGTCCTTCTTGACAGAATTCCTGTTGAGGTAGTCCTCTCACCAATTCCTTCTTCATCAGCATGTTCATTGTTTTGAAGTTGAGATGGGAAAATTTCTTGTGCCAAAGCATGCTATCTCCAACACTTGCTTTGCTGTAGAAGCAAAATATTCTTTCCTCATTTGTTGAGTTTAAGTCTGCAACAAATAGGCTTCCTTTCCTTACTCCTTTCAGAGATAGGCTTCTATCCTTCTTGTGGTGGATTGTGCATTCCATCATGCCAAAGTTTACTTTGAATCCTTTGTCAGTGAATTGACTGACACTGAGCAGATTATGCTTCAAACCTTCCACAAGAGAGATTTCTTCAATGACAACATTTCCAGCTTTTAAACAGCCATATCCCACAGTGTAACCTTTGCTGTTGTCTCCAAAGGTTATTGTTGGGCCAGCCTTCTCAACATATTGTGATAGCAGGGATATATCACCAGTCATGTGTTTGGAACATCCACTGTCAATTATCCACATGACCTGTTTACCTTTCTTTCCCTGCAAGACAGAAAGAGTTTAATTTGCATTTGGTACCCAAGTCTTGTTGGGTCCTGCATACTCAGTATCATCAGAAACCTTATCAATATTTGAAACAATATTATCAGAAGATGGTTCCTTGACTTCTTTTATTACCCACTTAGTTTTTGACTTAGGCTTTTTCTTAGTGAGAGCAGACTTCTCACTTTCTTTAGTGGATTCAGAAGTCTTTGCAGTTTGCATATAAGAACATAATTCATTTGATGAAATTTGCAAATTAAAACATGTACTCATGGCAGTAATTTTGCATGGCATACAGTCAATGTTATTACAAACTACCAATTCTCTTTGCATAATGGGGGTTCTGTGTAAGTTCCCTTTCAACTCTGTTGCATTAGATATGCTACTAGTTGATTTCTTACAAACATGAGTTAAGTGATGTGAGGAGCCACAATTATTGCAAAGTTTCCTTGGTGCCTGCTTAACATACGCATAATTATTCTTTTTGTCAATGCCTAGCTTCCCATTTCTGTTTTTGGACTTGGAGACAACTGTCTTGACAATCTGTTCAGAAGATGCTGTCGAGCTATTTTTGACAGCATCTTTTGTACTTGCTGTCTTGATAGTAGGTTTGAAAGTTACTGTCTTGGATGACTTCTTGACAGTATCTTTTGAACACTTGGTTGGACTGTTTAATACTGTTTCTGTCATAGACATTTTGACAGAATCTTTTTCTTTCTTAGATTCACTGTCAATCCTCTCATCTTCATCACAGAGTTCTTGATTAATAATTAGGGAATTTTCATTAACCTCAAACTCTGTACTTTTGAAGATTGGATTGCTCACATTTTTGAGGATGTGAGGTCTTACAGTATTATTATCATCATTGTTCTGTATAACAGCCTCTTTACCAGGTCTCCTACTATAATCATAGCCTATGCCTATCTTCTTACTTTCAGTATGTTTCTCATGATACTCTTGAACTATTTTAGAGGAATTTCTAAATGCCTTTAGCTTAAATTCATTCTCAGAAATTTCTTTTCTTAGATATTCCTCTATCTCTTTAGCACAGATTAAATCATTTTTTAGTCTTTCGTTTTCCTGAGCTAAAGAATCAATAGAACTGGTCTTAAGCAACAACACATCATTGTTGGATATGAGTACTTCATTTTCTTTAGTTAATCTAGCAATTTCTTCATTTGCAGCAGATAAACTAGTATGAATATTAAACATTTCAGTACTCATTTCCTCAATGGTTTGCTTATAGTCATTTAAAGACATATCTAGTAATACTAGAGATGGTACCTGACTTGACGAGATTGATGCTTCTTCATCCTCTCTAGCCATCAAGGCTAAATTCACAAATTCCTCTTCTTCTTCATTATCAGATTCATCCCAGCATTTTCCTTCTGCCACATAGGCTTTTCCTTGTCCTTTCTTAAATTGACTCCCAATTCCTCTCTCCATTCTTTGTATTTGTTTTGGTCTTTTGCATTCAGTAGCAAAGTGACCAAGTTCATTGCAATTGTAGCATCTAAACTTTGACCTATCTACCATTCCTGTTTTGTATCCTCCCTTGGTGCCAGTAGCAGGTTTTGATGAGCTTCCTTGGTTATATTTTGGAAATTGACCTTGAGGCTTATATGGCTTGTTCCTCCTGAACCTTATATTTTTGAATTTTCTTGCCATAAAAGCCATGGTTGGATTATCCATTTTCTCCATTTCTTTTAGAGTGAAGAATTCTTCATCTTCAACATCTTCTAGTTGAAGGACAACCTTTTCTTCATCTTCGACCACCTCTTCAATTTTCACAGATGAAAATTGAGGTTGTTGATCATTTTGAATTTGCTCACTTGCTTGAAAATATGATGGTCCTTGAGCAACTAGAGCACCAGCCATGTTTGCCATTAATCCTTTGGATCCACTTTGTATGGCTTTCTTTTGATAATATTCAAGTTCATAAGATTTTAGAACTCCATACAATGTTTCAAGAGAGACAGAGTTTAAATCTCTTCCTTCTCTTATGGCTGTTACTCTATGCTCAAGGTGTTCTGGAAGAGTTAGCAGAAACTTGATATTGACTTCCTTCTTTTCATAAAACTTCCCATGAATCTGGAGCTCAGCTATCAGTTTGCTAAATCTTTCAAACATGTGAGTTAACTCTTCTCCATGCTTGCCCATAAACGCTTCATATTGTGACACCAGTATTTGTTTTTGATTCTCTCTGACCTCTTCACTTCCTTCACATAACAGTTCTATCTTTTTCCACATATCCCTGGCAGAGTTGCATGCTATTATATTTCCACTCATAGCTTTGTCCAGGATAAGTGCATCTAGTAGAATGAGTTGCAGATGATCATCCAGTGCTACCTTTTCTTTTTCTGAGTCATTATACTCAGAAGGCTTCTTAGCAACCCAATGAGCTGGGATTACTACATCATTAACTGTAGCAGATGGAATTTCCTTTTGAGGAATGAAGGGGCCATTTTCCAGAATACCTAGGAATAGTGGATTCTGAGCTTTGATAAATAACATAATCTTCTTTTTCCATATGTTGTAGTTTTCTTTATCAAAAGCTGGAATCTTGATATTACTTGACCTTTGAATACTTGCCATTTGGATCTCAGATATGTGTATTAATCTGATAGCTCTGATACCAGTTGTTGGTCCAGGAAAGTATTGCAGAAGGGGGGGTTGAATGCAATACTAATAAATTTCAAAAACTATTTCAACAACTTAAATAGAATTTGTAATTTACTAGTAGAAGAAATGCAAACACAAGTAAAATCAAACACGAGGATTTCACAAAATAAATGTTTTATTTATTTTGCAAAGTTTTGCTACAACCTTGAGAACAAAATAATTCTCAAGCTACAAATACTCAGGAGATTACAGTTGTTGAGCTCTCTTTGTTGTATAAATAGAGTGCTCTATTTATAGCGTGATAGTCTACTGTACTACTACTATCAACATGAGTTGTTGAGTTGCTGTTATATTCCTTTTGCAGCTCATTCCATGATTTATTCCCATGTGATCATCACAAAGTAACTTTAAGATACTTTCCACATTTGAGCCACCCAGATCTAGCCGTATTCAATTTTATCTGCTCTAGACTTTACAGGTTGTTCCATGTGATCTCTCGAGCTTCAGTTATAGACTTTCCAAGCTTGCTGTAAAGGTTGAATATTACAACACACCTGCTTCTTTTGAACATGTACTCTGTCGTTTAATTTGACTTAGAAAATTCCTAAATCAAGCTGATTCTATATGACAGTATGTTTGCCACAAAGTTTGCTGTCAATGGATTATGCTTCGGTTGACAGTATGAATTTCCCGCAGATATTACTGTCAAGAATTTTGCTTTGGTTGACAGTATGAATTCCCGCAGAGATTGCTGTCAAGAATTGTGCTTTGATTGACAGCATGTATTTCCCGCAGAGATTGCTGTCAGGAATTCCAAACTTACTGTCGCAAACTATATATCAAAGTTACTATCATCAGAATCTCCGCCAATGTTGCTGTCAAGTTGAAACTTGCTGTCGACTCCGTGAAACTTGCTGTCGACCTAGGCAACATGTTGTTTCCTTGTAACCTTACTGTCAGGGCTTGACAGTAACTTTTATTCCTTCTGTCGAACTTATGTATTTCTTGAGGCTTGAACAAAATCGAACTTCTTCCAAGAACTACACTTATTACATGACAGTATTTATTTAAATTACAAGAATACATTTCAGGCTATGACAGTATGTTCTACTTAGTAAAAACTAAGTATACCAATAAAACTAGTTAAGTTGTCTATTCCATCACCCATAAATCCCAACATGTAGGTGCTGCATCCAAAAGCTTCTCATAACCCTGACACTCTCCATTTTCTTCATCAACGTTACCCTCGAGAACAGCTTGAAGTGGATCCTCAGATAAAAGAATTTTGGCTTTCATGTCGATCACTTCCTCTAGTGCATCCACCCTATTTACAGACTCATCCGTAGAAGGATGTCCCATTGTACTTTGCAGCTTGAATTCCATCTTCTCTTCGCCTACCTCAAAAGAAATCCTTCCATTTTTCATGTCAATGATAGCTCCAGCTGTTGCTAAGAAAGGCCTCCCAAGAATGATAGGAATATTTGCATCTTCTTCCATTTCCATGACAACAAAATCACATGGAATATAAAACTTTCCTACCTTAAGGGGCACATCTTCAAGAATTCCCAATGGAAATTTCACACTTCTGTCTGCCAGTTGTAGAGAGATACGTGTAGGTTTTAGTTCACCCATCTGAAGCTGTTCACAAATTGATAAAGGCATCAAACTGACACTTGCTCCAAGATCGCACAAAGCTCTTTTAATTTCGACATCCCCAAGCTGAACAGGAATAGAGTAGCTACCTGGATCCGCTAACTTCTTCGGAAGATCATTTTGCAAAATGGCACTACACTCTGCTGTTAATGAGATGGTAGAGCTTTCTTCAATTTTTCTTTTCCTTGACAAAATGTCTTTCAGGAATTTTGCATAAGATGGCATCTCAGTGATAGCATCCATGAATGGGATATTGATATGTAGCTTCTGCAAAATTTCAAGGAACTTACTATACTTCTTCTCTAGCTTCGCTTGTGCCAACCTTTGTGGAAAAGGAACAGGCGGCACATATGGTTTGAGAGGAACAACTTCTGATTCTTTGGTTTCTTTCTCCCCAACCTCTAGGTCTACCAGCTTCTCAGTTGCAATCTCCTCTTCACCTTCCTTAGCATTCACAACATTTTTGCTCACTTTCAATTCCGGCTCCTTCAATTCTTTACCACTTCTCAAAGTTACAGCATTGATATGGCCCCTTGACGGTTGCTCAGTTTGGCCAGGAAGTTGGCCTGAAGACTTATTAAGTTGGCTCAACTATTGAGAAATTTGAGTGATCGTGTTTTCCATCATTTTGTTGTGAGCCTTTATCTCATTGATGCTTGAATCGAAGTGCTCATTCTTCTTTGATTGAGTAGAGATAAATCCTTCCATAAGACTTTCCAAGTTGGATTTCTGCGGCTGAGCTTGCTGAAAACCAGGAGGCTGAGAAAAATTATTTTGTGAAGATTGAGCTTGACCCTGATTGTTCCTGTAGGAGAAATTTGGATGATCTCTCCAACCTGGATTGTACGTGTTGGAGTAAGGATTATACTGCGGCCTCTGATTCTGATTGTAAAGAGCATTAGCCTGTTCAACTGCCATTCCAGAAGGATTGTATTGACAAGCAAGTTTGGTGTGTCCAACAACACCACATATCTCACATGAAGCAACAGTAGATGGAGTGCTTCTGGCATCCAATTGCTCAATCTTTTTGACCATAGCCTGCATAGTAGTATTCAACATGGTTAGAGCATCAACATCATACTTACCACCTTTCTTAGGATGATTTCGATCACTGTAAGGATAATTATCATTAGACGCTATCTCGTCTAACAAAGCTTTCGCATCCTCAGTACTCTTCTTCATAATAGAACCACCAGAAGAAGCATCAACAAAATTTCGGAACTCTTGTGTTAACCCATTGTAGAATGTTTGGATCAACAACCAGTCAGGAATTCCATGGTGAGGGCATTGTCTTTGAAGTCGCTTAAATTTTCTCCAAGCATCATGAAGTGACTCGTCATCATCTTGACGAAAATTAGAGATCTCATTCCGGAGCTTAGAGGTCTTCTTCTGACTGAAGAATTTAAGTAGAAAAGCCTTCGCAAGACTATCCCAAGTAGTGAATGTGTTTGGTCCTTCATCTTTCAACCAATCTTTTGCGGTATCTCGAAGAGAGAATGGAAATAAGCACAGCTTTATAGCATCATCACTAACATTTGTCAGCTTTATTGTATCACACTTCTCAAGAAAACTCTCAAGATGATCAACAGGATTTTCAGTGGACAATCCTGCGAAAGAGTCATTAGAGATGAATTGGATGAACTGAGGCTTGAGTTCAAAGTGTGTAGCTGTGACTGATGGTCTGACAATGCTGGAGAGTACGCCTGTAGCATCTGGCATACCATGCTCCCTGAGAGCTTTAGCTGTTGTATCAGTCATAATTTCCTTATCCTTGTTTTTCCTTCGCTTGCCTGCTTGCCTTCTTGCTGTAGCTTCAATTTCAGGATCAATTTCAATTAAGTTTTCAGTACCTGAACTTCAGTACCTCTCTCGAGTATTAATGGCTTCTCTTAAAATACAATCAAGCCTATTCTCATGGTATCATGCATATTAGAGACATTAATTAAAGCACCCTAAATTCCTAACAATCCATTCTACCTATTCTCATGGAGAATTTCATGTTCTTACTGGATAAATCACAACCATCTAATCCAACTCTCGTTGATAATTAGATATTGGTTCAAACAATACACATAATCACGTCTGATTTGTAATTGCTAATTTAAAAAACTCAATAAGCAAGAGCAATTAAACAATCAAATTGGGGGAATTGGGAAAATCACACATCAATCATAACTAGGGTTCTACTTAACCCTAGATTAATTATCTACTCACTCATGATTGAATTAATAAAACAAGAATTAATAATTGAACACATAATTATAAGAATAGAAGAAAAACCTTTAATCTTGATCTTCAAAGAAAATAAATATTCTCCCAAAATTCTCCAGAAGAAAGTGTTTACAAAGTTGTCTATATTAATATTTTTCATCCCCCAAATAATAACCTCGTTCAGTTTATATATCGTGTTACAAGGCTAAAATAATTGTTACAACTAAATAGAGCCCAGCTGGAATAATAATTTAGAACCATAATAGGATAATAATACGGGACAAAAAGCATGTGGGACCAGCTTTGTAAGTGTGCGCCTGCATGAAACAAATAAACAATATATTGACCACCAGTTTGTAAACAAATCATGATCAATTCTGGCGCCTGGCCACTCTCCTGGCCCGCGCGTTCGTTGCACGCGCCAGATTTATACTCCAACAGTCTCCGCGTGAGGTACAAGCAGCAGGTGGGGCGCGTGGGTTGGAGCAGCAGGTGTGGTCTGTTTTGTTGAACTTTGTATTGCCACGCGCTGGACAGAAAATAAATCACGCCTCAGCGCCAATTCCAACGCTGGAGCCTAGATGTGTTTCTGTCCTTTTCTGTTTTTTTTTTCTCTCTCTGCACAGACTTGTCCTCGCGCCGCAGCGCTATGTCCCACGCTACTGCGCCATGTGGCTCCTGTTGATCACAAAATTCTGCTCCAAAATGCTTAGAAACGAACCAAAATTTCATCCTTTCTCCTCATAAATTCATAAAATCATTCCTTCGAATTAAAAACACCGTAAAATCATCAAATAATGTCAAATCCTTCCAACTTGGCATTTATTTATTTCCTGCAACAAACTCAAATAAAACTAAGTAAATTGACACGATTATTCGCAAAAGCACCGTAAATGTGGGAATAAAATCCTATAAAATATATATAAAATACACTCTATCACTTTAGCTAGTTTAAAAATAGCGTTCGCTCCTTCCTTGGTATCTAGGCGCTTGTACAGCCCCTCGTAGGCGCTTGTACAGCCCCTCATAGGCTTCACTCTTGGCTTTCGCCACAGCCTTCTTTGCCTCTCGTCTCGCCACCTTATAGGCTTCCAACTTCAGAGACCTCTCCGCCCCTGAACAACTCGACAAAGGCTCTTTAAAGAGCACCCGTTTTGCCTTTACTTTCTTTTGAACCTCCTCGTTCCACCACCATGACTCCTTATGACCACTGAACTTTCCTAAAGAAACCCCCACCACCTTTTCGCCCACACACCGAATAGCCTCCGCCATGTTGGACCACCTATAGTTAGCATCTCCACTAAGATCGAAACAACCTTCTTTTTGCAGAGACTCTCTTTTTTCCCTTCCCTCTAATTCTAATTCAAATATATTATTATTATTTTAATTTATAAGACACAAGTATAAGGCATGTTGTTGGATTTGATACACAAAAATCATGACTTAAATCACTAGGAAACTTATATTTTATTATATTTATAGAACACCAACTAGGATATTGTTGGATTTGCTCATGTATATACTACGATTCTTTCAATGTGGGGGAAAATTAAGGAGTATATATGAAAGAGGTAGTAATGGCATGTTAAGAAAACAAGGAACAAGGATATGAAGAACCGAGGAAATGTAAGAATTGTAAAATTTGACATGAGTTAAAAAAATGTGCGAACCAAAATAAAGCATAAGAATTAAGAAAAAAAAATGTAGAAATTTAACAATATTATTAAGATACTACTTCCTCCGTCCCAAAATACATGTTACTTTTGAAAAATGGATTTGTTCCATTTTACATGTTCTTTTTTTTTTCCCAATAAAAATTTAAGATAATTTTACAAAACAATCCCTACATTTATTGTATCCAAAATTTTACTTTTTATCAAATTTAACACTATTCTTATTTTCCAATGTATTAATTAAGACTATTAATTGGAAAATATTATCCAACTAATATTTATCTTAATATGTGTGCTTTTTAGGAAAGGAACATGTAAATTAGGACAGAGTAAACAAGAGTGGGTGAGGGTTAATAAAGTTGTTAAAGAAACGTGACAATATTAGTAGTGGCATGGTGATTAATTTATCATAATTTTTTGTGGCATTGCAAGAAGAAGTGGTATTATAACTGAGTAAGTTTCGTTTCGTTCGTTCAAGAAGAAGTGGTCTTTTTTCAAGGATTATTTTTCTGCGAAAGTTCTTTTTACAGAATCTCGTTGATTTTAATATTAGTGGCAAGATATTCCGTAAAATTAGTATTTTTAATTTTTACTAAATTCCGTGGTATAAAATATCATGCGCACAAATTTCATCTTTCATTAAAGGGATGCAAGATGTATCGGGTTAGGAGGCATTCATCTTTCACATGATCGATGTGGTTAACGTTGTAGATACTAGACTCAGACTCGAACCAAATTTCTTAAAACTTTAATAATGTGAATGTGTTTGTTGACTAGTTGCCAAACGTATTATTAATTTATTATATTCTTCAAAATGAGTACAATGTACTAGTGTAGTATTGAAGAAACGATGCTGTACGTACAAAATGAACTGTCCCAAGTCTCGTAATTTAAATTTTTAAGCCTCCTTGATTTCATTCTTAGAGGTAGTCAAATAAGTAGATTTCTTCGAGCCGCTTAGGTTAGTCTGAACATTTATACAAAAAATATTCGATTGTGAATAAATTCATCCAACATATTAAATTTCATATTTTTATATTAATTAATCAATCACTCTAAAATTTTAAGGTATTAGAATAAAATTTACCACGATCTTATATTAATATTCTAACATTTCTCGAATGCTCATTAATGGGTCGAACAGTGAATCACGAACGTCAATCTTTCAGATATTAATTTATTTTCGTGTCCATAATAAATACGATTGAGAATATTGGGGATGAGTCTGAACTTGAATCATCCGCAAGTTTGAGCTCAGATATCATTGTTAAATAACAGGTCAATCTAAAACCTTAAGATGTTAGAGGAAAATCTTACAAGGATTTTATATTATTATTCTAACACTTTATATTCCAAAATAAATGTTATTCTGACATTCTATGTGTATGTTAACATATAAAATTATAAAAATGAAATTCGTAATTGAATATATATCTGATCCAAAAATTCAAGATAGATCAGTTCAAAATTAAATTGGTATACATTAGTTGTAAACTCGTTTTAATAAAGGTTCCAATCAATCTTATATTTAACGATCCGAAATGTTACAAACACCTCACCTTGTTGGATTAACATCCTCATCATGTCCACAAACAAACTTACAGAATTCGGACAATGCTTCTGCATTTGTGGTCAGGTAAAGCTTTCATACCATTTCTAATATCCAAATCCAAAACTAAATGTATGTGCGATCCAATAATTTAAGTCAACCCAATAATTCAAGTCAATCCAATAATGTAAACAAATTGGAATATATTAGAATGATAACCCGTGCAAAACACGGATCACATTTTAATTCATCTAATTTTTATAAAATATCACTGTATTAATCATTATCTCATATCAGTCTAATTTATGTATTTCGATCTATCTAAGGTATTATATATATTTTCAAAATTTCACCTGATTCTGAATCTTAAGAGTCATATTTATACCAGTACTTGATCAATACGAGAAGAATGACCGGTAAAAGTGGTAGATAAGAGTTAAAATTAAATAGCTACCAAATTTTATCACAATAATAATGGTGTACTGATCGAATGCATGAAAAGGCAAGTGGCTTATTTATTTTGGGATGAAGAAGAATAAGATACTGTATTATTTCTGATATCAAAAGAAATAATGTGATGTTACTGAAAAATACAAATAATAGAGTCGTATAGCTCTGTTTAGAAAAATTTGAGCGCACATTTCTAGTTTTCGATCCTTTTCTCTAACCAATTTTGGAGAACAATAAATTTATCTTAATAGCTATGCACGTCCAAAATAAATATATGACGTGTGCATTTATAGGATCATGGTATTGACCATTTAGATGTAGCATTTTCATAGAAAATTTATCATAACAATTTTTTTTTACAATATCTTGTATCATCCATTGTCACAAGCGAACTTTAAAAAATACAAGGTAATACCTTAAATTTCAAGACAAATCAGATTTGGACATATACAAATCCAAGCACATACATGACACGAGTAACTAAAATTAAAAAGTCATTTTTCATAACGTGTTTTTAAAACGAGATGTGTTACTCAGAGCTTCACGTTCGTCAAGATTAGATGTTTTGTTTATGGCTTTCTTGAAATCACTTCATGTAAGTGGAAGGGGCTTCATTGTCATATTACCTGATGGTCTGAAGACACATATGCAACTCATGTATTTTGTTAGCTTTGAACCTTCTGAGAAAAGATTCCCTGAACTCTTTCCAGCTGTGTATTAATTCTTTGGGAAGGGATCCTGCTGAACCGCCTTTGTGCGCCTTCCTTCAAAGTTGAGGCAAAGAACCTACATTTGGTTATGTCATTGTAATAATAGATAAGTGTAATTTGCTCAAAGCAATTTACGTGTTCTTCGGGGTCACCCATTCCATCGAATGAGTCAAAATTGTAGTGCTTGAGGTTTTTCTATCTGGGGATGGCTTCAAGAGAATGGTTGAAAGGGGTTAATGTTCCTTCGATTTCAAGTCCGGAGTCTTTCCCACCTTTCTTTGTAGCTCATGAATCATCTGTATAAGATCATCCTAGGGCTCATCCTCATCTGAGATTATCTATGGACTTATGTCTTTGTGAGTTATTTTGGACATGGACGTTCTCAGCGTTCTATCTTCCTCTTTTTGAAGCCTTCTCTGAATTTTTAGTTCAAGTTTAGCTTGTTCTTCCTGCTGAAGTTCGTAGCTTTTGAGCTTTTCATCCGTATCATCTTTGTTTTTGCTTTGAGTTTTATGGTTGGTTTTCCTCTTAGGTCCTTTCCCCTTGTCCCCAATACGATCAAAGACTGAACCCCGAGATCGGTGAGAATTACCATATCCTTCTGAGCTTTCAGCCTGCTCTGGTTCAGGCGGTGCATGGGCCTGGGATTGGATTCTTATGCGATAAGCCCTGATTGCTTCGACTATGTCATCTCTGGTCAGGTATTCCATATGCATTGTAGCAATAGGAACATCAGTGTATTTATACTGCTTCATTTAAATGGTGACCCGGTCGTCTTTGAATCCGATTCCAATTCTTTCCAGCACATGTACTGTCGGAGTTGGTGTCGGGGCCGGTTCTTGAACAGGATTCGATCCTGTCTCTAAGTACTGGTTGACTATCTTTGGGTGGACTTGCTTCCTCTCATGATAATTTCAGACAAAAGATGTGGTTTCTAAAGTAATAATCTACGTAAAAAGTAAATCTTTATAACAGATCTAAGCTTGCTTTTGTGTAAACAATATGTATGGGCTAAAATTCAAGACACTTGAAAACTAGAAACACGGATATATGACGAAGTTAAAAGTTGCATTTTGGCTTACAGTCAAGTTAGGTTTCAGTTCTTACTCCCCTTCAGCGCTAATGATAACTCCAAATCCCGATTTAATCCTTCCTCGTCGTTCCCACACTCGAAAGTGGTGTAGCTAGTGATTGGGCCTCTATAAAACAACATCGGAGGAGGGTTTGGGTCCCACGATGCCTCCGACGTGATAATAAGAATAGGCTTTGGAAGTAATAATCAAGAAATGAGAGTATAAAAAAATGGAGGGTGTATGTATGAGTTTAAGAGTAGAGAGTGTGTAATAGGGATGGGCATTCATTCCGGCCCGCCCGACCCCGATCCGATCTCCGCACCGAAAGGGGCGGGGAATCGGGGATTTTTTTTGGTACGGGCCGGGGAGCGGGGATAATTTTAAAAAAAAATCGGGGAGCGGGCCAGGGCTTGGTTTTTTTGTCTCCCCGACCCCCGACCCCCGCCCGATTTTCTCTACCCGACCCAATTTTCCATCCCGACTCGATTTCACCACACTCACACACACACACACACACACACACACACACACATATATATATATATATATTAAATAATCATATATTAATATATACGAATTTCCAATACTTCATATTCGAAATAAAATGATGTTTTAATTTTATATGTTTGTCTTTCTAATAGTTAAATAACTTCATTTCCATACTATTTATAATTGTTTCTTTAAATAATATTTTTTAATCTTAATTTAGTGCATTTGAGCTCACTAGTTAGTGTTTAAAATTATTTAATATTATTATTTTTTAAATAAAATTCCCCGATTCCCCGCGGGGATCCTCGTTACCCGTTTGGGCCGGGGACGGGGAATGAAAATTAGTCCCCGACGGGGATCGGGCCGGGGACGGGGATCCGATTTGAATTCGGGGATGGGGGCGGGGATAGCACTCCCCGACCCCGAAATACCCCGACGCCCATCCCTAGTGTGTAACCCCAAATCCTCCTTTCATTTAGCTATTTATAGGCCAAGAATTAGGATTTTGGGATTTGTACCTGGAATCATCAACGTTGATTCCTATGTAAAAATGATACTTGGAGCTCGTGGATGGACTACACGTGTCCAGGTAAGAGTTTGTGAATAAGTGTGCTCGTATCACTTTGGCGCGTGGGTGCCTCACTCATCAATCATTAGTTGTCATTGTTAAATGGGACCTCTAATCATGAGTGAGATCCGAGATGTTATATTTGTTGTCAACCAACCTTAACTCCAGAGCCGCAGCCTGGGCTTGAGGATAGCATAAGCTCGGGCCCTTTGATGCGGTAAAGTCCGGGCTATGGCGGTATATAGCCTCACACATGACAACTTGATTTGACATTTTTGGTAGCACAATGTTGAAGTTGCATGAATGTATAGCTGTAAATGAATTAAGCTATTCGTGAATAAGTTCAATCACGATTTGGTAAGATTCGATTTGGTTCAATTTAATTTGTTAAAAGCTCAAGCTCAAACACAAAAATGTATACGTTAAGCTAACCGGTTCGAGTTGAGTTATTAACATGTGCGTCTCGAGATCGGCTCGAAATCATCTGACTCAAATTTGGCCCATTAAAGAAATTAAATTTATCATGATCTTCCTAACTATTCTTCACACATTTTAAGTTTGGAATTACGATCTAAATATCTAATCCACAATTCTTTTGGTAATGTTAGATTAAATTTGAGGTTTGTTTTTCTTTGAAATAAATTTAAGGTTAGATTGATTCAAAATTGATAAGTAATTGAATCAAGTGGATTTAATTTTTTTTTTCTCATATTAAATTTTACTATTCATGAGCTATTCGTAAAGAATTCGAGTGTGTCTCATTTCGTTTTTGTTTGATATAGCTCGAACATTTTTTTTGTACGATAAAAAAGCTCAACTCGATTCATAAATTAAATATTAATTTGTAATATATTTTTGAATAAAAGAAGTGATTTATTGAGGAAAAAATAATTAAAAAATGAATCAAAAGTCAAGAGTAAGTAAAGTAAATATTGACCAAAAGAATTTACTGTGATTCTCTCTCCCCACACTCTCTCTACATAAAATCTTCCCCTTTCCTCTCTTCCCACCCTCATTTCTACTCGAGATTTCCCTCCGCCAACACTCCTATATCTCCGTTGGTACATTTCTTCTCCCCTCATTTCTAGGGTTTTCATCTTCCAATTTTCACACACGCACACTCACACACACTAGTCTATCTATATGCTTGCTCACTATCATCTCTACTCAATTGAACTTGAATTTAATATCTGTTTTGTTTGATTTTTTTTATCTTCCTGTTATTATTCATTATTTCATGTAAAATTTTTTATACAGTTTGTTTTTATTTTGTTATGAGATATAGGGAGCTTGAATTATCAGTTACTTTTCGAGTTTTCGTATACAAATTTAGGCAAAATCCTGATTGAATACTTATATCTTGAATGTAATTTGTATGTGCCTATATGTGATTTTGCAAGTTGAATTGTTTTTCAGATATAAAAAGAAATGGGATGAATGTATTGATGACTGATGAGTGTGTAAAATCGGACAGTTTGCCAGACATTAGTATTTTCTTAGCCATTTGTCGGATAGGGAATATTTTTAATGACTTGTAGGTAGTTGATAGCGACTGGTCTAGACTGGTCGATAGAGATATTGTAGAGAACGTCTAAATTCATTATGTGTACAGAAATGTAGAGGACGTCTAAATTCATTACGTGTATAGAAATATTGTAGAGGACGTCAAAATTCATTACGTATTGTTAGATTTTAAGTTTTGTATGATACAATGATGTTTGTAGTTGAGTTGCAGTTCCATTATTCTTGGTGTATTTATACGCGCCGCCAAATTATAGATGCTCTCTTAACTTGAGTTCATTGAAAATTTCAATACGCAATTCGCTACGTGTTATTAGATTTTGAGCCATCCTGTTATACAATGCTATTTGTAATTGCATTGAAATTCTGTTGTTCTTGATACACATGCCACCATTTTAAATATGCATTCTCTTTTATTTTATTAGTCCAACTTTAATATGTAATTCAACATGTGCTATTAGTTTTAGAGTCGTTCTATGATAAAATGGTGTTTGTAGTTGCATTCGTTATTCTTGTAAATGCACATGACTGCCGCCTAATTAAAGATGCTTTCTCCTTTCCATTTATTGGTCCAAAATTTGATTATATGTAAACACGATCTTATTTATATCCAGTAGATTTATTACCAATATATCAGCACTTCTATTTAGCGCTATGCATCTTTTTGGATGGTTATATTAATTATTATCTTCAGAAAACGTCTTTCTACAAATATGTCTCTCACCTTTTTTAGCATTGGGCTAATGCACAAACATTATTTGTCACTTGCGTACATTCTTTTAATTGTTTTAAGTGTTTCAGTGCAGAGCTATCTGTTGATTGGGATCGAATGGACCAGGTAAATTGAATTCATCTGGTCGTACTCGTTAAGATTCTCTTCCTATATTCACTGAAATTTGTGAACATTACAGTATGAAAAAGTTGAGAAGATTGGTGAAGGAACATATGGAGTAGTTTATAAGGCTCGTGACCGCGTCACAAATGAAACTATTGCTTTGAAGAAGATTCGACTAGAGCAGGAAGATGAGGGAGTTCCAAGCACTGCTATTAGAGAAATTTCTTTACTGAAGGAGATGCAGCATGGAAATATTGTCAGGTACACTAAATATGTGTGCGCTACAGATTTCATACTTATGCATTTCTGCTGCAGTAAAAAATGTGGCGAAGGGTGTTTATTCACAGAGCTAATGTACTTTTTGATTGTCTTGTGTTCCAAATTAACTATGTGCTTTGAATTACTTTCATGAAGCTAATATGTAATTACTTACATACAACTTTGTGATGCTTGCCATTATCCTAAATTCTGAAGAAAGCTTTAAATATAGTATTGTGAAGTAGCAAACAATGAAATATCCTTTGTAAGAGTAGTGTTTAAGCATCAAAGCTAATATGTAATTACTTACATACAACTTTGTGATGCTTGTTATTATCTTAAATTCTGAAGAAAGCTTTAAATATAGTCTTGTGAAGTAGCACAAAATGAAATGTACTTTGTAAGAGTAGTGTTTAAACATGGACATGTGTTGAAGTACCAGACTCGGCAATATTTTAGAATTTTTACATCTTTTGGCCTAACGTGTCCAAGTGTCTGTACGCATGTCCAAGTGTCAAGTGTCCAACATGGGTACTCGAAACAAAATAAAGGGTTGGGGTAATGTCAGGATCTATATGATTTGCAAGTGTTTTTGGTGTTTTCTGATAATATGATATGTAAATGACAGTAAACAAGTAATAGATGAGAGAGATATAATTAGAGACTGTATTAAAGAAATAGAAAAGAAGAGAGAGAGAAGATAGCTTGAGAGAAGAAATCTTGAGAGAGGGAGGGAGGGAGGGAGGGAGTGGTGGACAAGGCCATTTTCATATATAGCATAATCCAAAGTTACAATTGATTTCACCAATTATACAACGGTCAACAGCACTTCTTCTAATAACTACTCTGAAATTACCGAATACCCTTCTACATATACTATTACTAATATTACACATAGAAGAGGTACAAGGCTATGCCTGACAGGTAACCGAATGTTAACTGTACATTATAATTTCTTTCTCTTTATTGGTGATGGGAAATTTTGGGTGACTTGGTTCTTGATAGAATGTTCTGGCAACATTAATACACTTCCGCTTTACTGTATTTGTTGCATAATGCTATAACAATTAAGGTCAAAGTGCAACCATTTAAAGCATATATTGGTCTCTGATTTTACAGTATTATGTACCAGCATATGGTTGCTAATAGATTTTGATGTGTATATGTACTTGAAAATTGATGATGTCTGAACGACAGGTTACAAGATGTTGTGCACAGCGAGAAACGGTTGTATTTGGTATTTGAATATCTGGACCTGGATTTGAAGAAACATATGGATTCATGTCCAGAGTTTGCAAAGGATCAACGTCTGATAAAGGTGAGTGGGCCTTATGTCCATAGAGGTTATAAGTTGTGTGCAAGATTTAAATTATGCTTCGAAGAATACAACCATCAAGTATTTTCTTGCCTATTAGAGATATGTGCCCACGCTTGCAATAGTAACATAACTACAGTATTAACATGTTACTAGTATTTTGTACCGCATTTGTAAGTACACAAGAAATCTCAATTGCTTACATTTTTGTTTTTGTGCTAGAAGATAAGTGTTTTTTATGTTATGTATGCATAAGAGGAGGATTTCACACCAATCCCCGATAATGCAATCATTTCTTATTTCAGAGAAATCCTTAGATATCAGAATTTTAATTTACATACGGTCAAACTTACAGTTTTTCTGCTTTCCGTTTCTCATTGTATACGTAAAATGTTAAAACTTAACAGCTTACCATTTTCCTCTCTTATTTAGCATCCTTGTTGAATGCAATGTTTTCCTGTCATTCTTTTAAAGTATGGTATCTAAAATTCCTTTTGAAAGTGTAGATGTTTCTGTATCAAATACTTCGTGGTATTGCTTATTGTCATTCCCATAGAGTTCTACATCGAGATCTCAAACCCCAAAACCTGCTCATAGATCGACGTACCAATGCTCTAAAGCTTGCAGATTTTGGGCTTGCCAGGGCATTTGGAATTCCTGTCAGGACTTTTACACACGAGGTATTGCTCTACTTCCGTGATGTTTAATACACCTAACTCCAAGTTGTATGTCAAGTTCATATATGTAAATATACATACCTGTTGTCACTTTTTGATACTGTGAGTATTTTAGTTTGCAGTTTATTACTCCCTGGTCCCAATTGTGCACGTTTACCTTTTCCTTGTCACAAATTGTTTTACCAGGTTAAAATGTTAAACACATTAATTTTTATAATTTTCTTATTATTTCCTGGGTCGAAGTAGATATTTCCAAATATTTAGAATGCTGTTAATGTTACAAAAATGTTGAGTAATGATTGTGGGCGATTATTGAAAGTATCATCTAGGTAATAGATATGGAAGTCTGCATGAGATTATCCTTAAATTATATATTAATATTTTTGCCAGGCGGACAATGTAACTGGGACAGAGGGAGTGCGTGTTTTTAGAAAAAAATTTAAAAAATTATTCAGCCTTCAAACCTCACTTGCACGCCAAATTTTTATGTTCCGAATTTTTCTGTAAGTGAAATTTAAAACTTCTGGTAAGAAGGAAAAGGAGGTGATTTTTGTGGAATTTACTTTGGTTAAAGTTTCTTTAGTTTGACAGTATTAACTTGTTACTCTGAAGGCAAGATTCATTTTAAATAAATGATCTATAAAAAGTGTTAAAGCTGCTCTGTATTATCTATTCATTGTTCGATCTGCTTCAATGATGACCAATCTGTTCTATGCTTTAATTTTAAGAACCCATTACAAGGTCTAATAAGTTATATATGCTGTAAATGTTTAAGCTCTGATCTCTAGACCTTATTTTGCAAGTTCTTATTCTTTAAGGCTATTAATCTTGGAGCAGTGATGGTACATAATTTTAATAAGACAGTTTTCTAGAATTCTTAAACCATAGTGAATATTTTTACATCATATGTTACTGTCATTTATTGTTATATTTTTTTGGATAAGTTATTAGTGTTAGTTTGTCATGAAATTTTTTATGCCTTTTTTCTAGGTTGTGACACTTTGGTACAGGGCACCAGAGATACTCCTTGGATCCCGCCACTATTCCACACCAGTTGATGTGTGGTCAGTTGGTTGTATTTTTGCTGAGATGGTGAACCAGCGGCCATTGTTTCCGGGGGATTCTGAGATTGATGAATTATTTAAGATATTCAGGTTCTGCAGCTTTCCAGCCTTGTATTATTTTCCCTTCCTTTAAAAGCGTATTCTTTTCAGCATTGTATACATATATAGATCCAGGACCCATCACGAAATTTGATTGGGAATTATCCTGTATACAGCACTGTATTATCTTTATCCTTTGATTTTGAGTTGTCTTCCTTTCTATGATTGATTCAATGAAGAATTGTGGGTACCCCAAATGAGGATACCTGGCCTGGAGTAACATCTCTCCCTGATTTTAAGTCTGCTTTCCCAAAATGGCCATCCAAGGTATTTTTTTGTTGATATGATGTTTATTTATTGGTCCTGCACATATTTGGGAAACCTATTAATGCATCTCTAACGTGCAGGAACTGGGAAATGTGGTCCCAAATCTTGATTTGGCTGGTCTGAATCTCCTCAAAGTGAGTTTAAAAATGTTATATTTTTACTTGTATATAGTGGCTAGTTAGTGATCTTTAATTATCTTTCTTTTTATCTTGTATCTCATAAAATTCGCTTTAGTAAACACGGTGGAAGAGGTCTGTAAATTTCTTAAATAGATTGTGTTCATACAACCTCTCTTAATATTTCAAAAAGGAACAAGGCCTTGACCTTTCTAATTAAAAATACACAAAGCAGCAAAAGAAAGAGAGCGAGACTTGAAAGACATTCTTAGTTCAAAGCTCACAGTTGGATAAAAAGTTTGGCAACTCACTATTGGTTGCCAACCACTACCGTCCTCCCCCCATCTCACTCTCATAATTTCACCGCTTAGGCACTCTTTGGTAATCAATAATTTCACTGCTTGGCACTCTTTGATAAGCAATGATTTCACCGCTTGGGCACTAATTAATTTTCAATCGCTAATACTACTCTCTCTCTCTCTCCCTCTCTCTAAAGATTCACTGCTTGCCCTCTCCTTGATAAGCAATTCTTTCACCACTTGGGCACTCCTTCATTTTCAATCACTACCTCTTTCCTCACTTGTGTCTCATGAACACTTAATTATATGTAACAGAAAATAATGGAAGTTGCATTGCATGTCGCAAAGTATTACCTGCCCATGTTCTGACCTAACCATCTACCATAGGGTATATGCACCATATTACTGTATGAACATATGCCACTTTCTCTGGATGTTGTCATCCTGCTCATCATGGTCTTTGTAGACCTTGTAATTTTATATAACACGATAACAAATTGTCCTGTATCTGTATATATATGTATGATAATAATCCTTCATCTGCAAGGCTTAGCATAGTGTATACCCCTCATCCTTGGTAACAAGAGATCGAAGGTTTGCAGTGGAGACAGATGTGTGCCTTAATACTTAAATTTCTTGTAATTGACCTTGCCCAAAAATACGAATAAAATTAGGCCCATGATTCTGACTGTTCTAGACATGCACATTTTTTTTTTTAAAGTTCTTGTGTACTGTGTCCCAGAAAATGCTTTGCTTGGATCCCAGCAGAAGAATTACAGCCAGGAGTGCACTTGAGCATGAATACTTCAAGGATATTGGGATTGTTCCATAAGTCTTATCTTTATGGTTGCAGTTGTATATTGATATTAGAGTTTCTTGTGCTTGATTTTGTAAGATATGTGTGCTAGGTTTTTGACATTTCGATAATTATTTAATGTCCTTTTCCTTGGGTGTGGTTCCTAATCCAAGCTGGGTGTAGAGCAGTCATATATCATCTCGTTCCTGCCTGCTCTCTAAGTATGGGCTTAATGCTCAATGATACATCACATTTTTTTGTAATTCTTTGTACTGTCACTAGGCATACGTTGGATAATCTCTTATTTAATGAATTTGTTTGGTTTGCCTTGTATTGCTTCGCCGGTTTACCCTTTTTTTTTTCTGTCATGTTTCCAAGATATCCTCCCAACAGTTTTCAGGGTATTTGTCAAGAATACTAACTTTTCTAGTTTGTTTTGCAAAAATAATATATTTTCAAATTCATTGCAAATATACTATCTTATACTTTCTTAATTGCAAAAATACTATCTTACCTTTTTTAACACAATTATAATTTTTTTTTAAAAAAAAAACTTTTTTTAAAAAATAATTCGGATGAACAGTGACATGCCACGTGGCAGGTTAAAGTTCACCATTTTTTTTTAGGTGGGGTGATTTTGGTGGATTTGGGTTGCAAGACCATATTCAACTAAATGCAACTGGATGCAATTACATGCAACTTTTTTTTAAGGTGGGTTATTTTGGTGGATTTGAGTTGCAAGGTCCTGCCAGGGGCCTTATTCAACTGAAAAATAGAACATGAAATCAGAAATTTAGTTGGGGCATGTGGTTGCATTCAGTTGCATAAGAAAGTTCCATTTGTCAGTTGTCATTTTCGACCTCTTTTTTGAATTGTATATACAGTTCAAAAAAGAGGTCGAAAATGACAACTGAAAAATGGAATTTGAAATCAGAAATTGCATGTGGTCAGTTGAATGTGGTTGTATTAAGTTGAATACGCCCCTGCGGGGCCTTGCAACCAAAATCCACCAAAATCACCCCACCTTAAAAAAAAAGTTGCATGTGGTTGCATTCAGTTGCAACCCAAATCCACCAAAATATCACTCCACCTTAAAAAAAAATAAAAAAAGTGTCGAAGAAGGAAGAAGGGTAGGGGGTTGCCCTTATTTGTAATATTTTTACAATTTTGAAACTTAGTTTAGTAAAATTGTAATTAGCTTTTCTTAACAAAAGTAAAATTACAAAAATTTACTTTTTTATATATATTTATCAAAAAACCTCCAATTTTTAAGGACTAAGATGTGTTACAATTTAACTATTATCTTTCTTATAACAAGTACTAGCCTATAACCCGTGCGATGCATGTAGGGATGGGCGTCGGGGCACTTCGGGGTTGGGGAGTGCTATCCCCGCCCCCATCCCCGAATTCAAACCCGATCCCCGTCCCCGGCCCGATCCCCGTCGGGAACTATTTTTCATTCCTCGTCCCCGGCCCGAACGGGTAACGGGGATCCCCGCGGGGAATCGGGGAATTTTATTTAAAATAAAAAATAATATTAAATAATTTTAAACACTAACTAGTGAGCTCAAATGTATTAAATTAAGATAAAAAAATATTACTTAAACAAATAATTATAAATAACATGGAAATGTAGTTATATTCCGACTTGATTTTTCTCCATCTCCCAAAGATCAATTTGCATACCATATGTGCTATATTCCGACTTGATTTAGATATTTTTTTATTTAGTCTGTAGTTTGTATTTTAAAAGTGGTTTATATATATATATATATATATATATATATATATATATATTTCTTAAGTAGTAGGAAAAAAATTATTTACGTTAATAAAATATCATAATACATTTTTTATAGTATTTTAAACGATAATGTTTTAATTTGTAACTATAATATGTTATTGACCGGAATTTTTGGGAGTAGTTTATAAGATTATATAAATGTATAATAATACTTTATTAAAAAAATAATTATTTTTTTATTATAATATGATATTGACGGGAATAGAACCTCAATCTCTTAAAAATAGTTTATAAAATAATATATATGTTTAATAAAGATATGTTGTTGGTGGGGTTTGTTGAGTATTGAATACAGTAAAAGAATACAGAGGGGGGGTGAATGGATTCTTGAACTTTTTTTTGGCTCGAGTCTATGTAGCAGATAAGTGTTTGTGTGTGCAAAGGTGTAGCTGCGGATAAAGAACAACACAAGACACAATATCACTTTAATCTAATGTATAATTAGATAAAGGTTGCTACAATCTGTGAATACAAATGATAGTATACTCAGCTTCGTTTTTCTCAGAGAGATATAGCTTACAGTGTATGAAAAACTTGACTCACAAAGTTGTTCGTTCGTTCGTTAATAACTAAGGAAGTGAGGCTGTATCCTTATAGAACATGGATACAACCTACTTACTACAAATAAGGTAGCTAAACAAATTACTTTCTAGTCTGTCTATCCTTTTTGAGTAATTGTCCAAACAGTTACAGATTTGACTTTGCAAAGCCTGTTCAGATCCACTTCTTTAGCCATTTGTCTCTTCTATATCTCTCCAAGCTTCCTTGTAGGCTTTCCAGAGCACGTTACAGATTGTGGTCCATAAAGTGCATTGTCTTGTTGCAGGTTTCAGACTTGTACAATTTCTTCAATATTTTGTCTCCAAGAATGTATTCGAGAAGTGACTAAGTAAGTGATTCGAGAACTAGAATTGACTTGATCGATAACTCTGAGTTCTCGAATACTGTTATATTGACATATCGAACCACTTCTCGAATAGCTCTTTTCTCTGGGAATCCTTGAGTTCTCGAATAGAGCATTGTGACTTGTCGAATCCCTGAGATCTCGAATAGCTTTCTCAGTCCTTGAGATATCGAATGGAACTTTGACTTGTTGACTCTTTGAGAACTCGAATACCACTTTGACTTGTTGACTTCTTGAGTTCTCGAATAGAGTAGTAGACATATCGAATCTCTGAGATATCGAATGAGATATCGAACAGTGTATTCAGAGATATCGAATAGTGTCTTGAGATACCGAATCCCTGACTTCTCGAATGCTGGACTTCTTGAATAGACAAATATACTTCTCGAATTAGTACTTAGGCAAATTCTTCATTTCTTCAAATCCCAACTGTGATTATTTGACAGTCTTTATCTTCTTGCTCGAGGCATGAACCTTGGAACTTCTTTCAAGCAATATTCTTGACTATGTAAGTACAGTTACACAACTAGGATTTTGGTGCCTATTACAAGTACAGAACAAATAGAAACTCTACAACTAGAGGTTCCCTCAGTTAAGAGGTCATGTCTGATAACAAGCCTAACATACATAAATATAAATCTTGACTAGTACATGTATGAAATTGATTGAATATTAGTACAAAGAAAGCATTCTTACAGTTATGAAGAAATACTAGCCATTTTCCTTTGATTCTCCTCCTTGAGATTTGGCTTGTAGATCCTCCTTCTCTTTTTCTTTCTTGGCTTTCTTTGCATCACTCATTGCCTGGATGATGTCTTCCATGGCAGTGAGTCCTTCAATGAGAGGTGAGCCAGATAGGTCTCTGATGACTTCATTCAGTTTGGCTTCAGAGTAAGAGCTAATGTAATCCATTCTAATCTTCACATTTCTGCCATATTTCATGTATTCCACAATGTAAGGATTATACTTGACTCTGCATAACCCTTTAGCTCTCAATTTTTCAGCTTTGGCTTCTAGAGCAGCTAACTCTTCTTCTCTCTTTATCTTCAAGGCTTCATTCTTCTTTCTCAACTCTTCCTCATGATCTCTTTTCATCTTGATAAAATGAGCTATCTCAATTTTCCACCTTCTCTCCTTTTCATTCTCAAGGTTGAGTAGCACCATTATTCTTTGTAGATCATGTAACTTGCCTCAATGTTCACACATGCCTTGCTTGAATCTCTTGAATCTCCCATCAATGTATTTGAACTCCAGGCAGTCATCAACTGTAGCTACATGATAGATTCTCTGAGCCAGTTGACATGCTATCTCATCTTCATCATAGTCTATGTTAAGACAGGGCAAGTCTAGTCCAGGAATGATTGTGAGTGCCTGAGATGTAGATGTCTTCACCTTTCTTGCCCTTCTGGCTGACATCTTCCATTTCAGCTTCTTTCCTTTGTTGCTTGAGAAAAATTTAAGACCTTTATCTTTGGACCATTGTAGTATACCATTAGCAGTATGCTTTTTGATATACACAAGTGGTTTCTTGATTAACATCTCCTTTTCTTGAGTTGGCAAAACAGTTGCAGAAGCCATTAATTCAGATTTTGGTAGGTCATTGCTAACAGCATTCACCCTAGACTCAGAGTCTTGTGTTGTGGTGAGATTACTGTTAGTAATGCCTAAGACTTGCTGTTTTCCACTCTTTCTCTCATACACCTTTCCACCATCTATGTCATCATCTTTCTTCTTGCTTTTACCATCCCTTTTCTCCTTGTCATCACCACCCTTATTCCTTCCTTGAGATCCACCTTTGCTGCCACTCTTGTCTTGATCATCCTTATCTTTGTCTAACTTTCCCTCTTTAGCAATAGGCTTGATGTCTGACTGAGAGTTGATAAACTTCACCAGAATGTCAAGAGCCTCTATTTCAGATTTAGATTTTCCACTCCTTGAATGTAGAACTCCAGCCAAAAATTTTATTATAGACATGTTGTTTGATTTGAGGTGTTGGCCAAATCTGAAGGCAACAATGTCTTGATTCTTTTCATATAAAATACAGTGAGGCTGAGGAACTACTTGAGGCAATTGAGATTTCATGCACTTGGTGAGAATCTCTTTGAGCATATTGTTGTCTGATGAGTTATTCCTTTCTATCTTCTTGATAATTGTTCCAAGTTCAGAGCTGGATAGAATTTGCAAAGCTTCAATGTGGATGTGAAAGAGGTTCTTGGCAGTGTGGACTAGGACTTCTCTATCATTGGTAGTGATGATGGCATAAGGATTGGTTTGAACAATTTCTCTTCTCACTACAGTGACTAGAAACACATCTTGCACAAGAAGCTTGATGTAGTCAAAGTAGTGGAAGTTTTCCCTTCTTCTCAGCTCATGTAGGTGCTTCAGAAAGGCTATGTCATGGTATAGTTTAGAATTTGCAGTTTCTTGACATACCCTTTGAGTAAGAACATTTCTGAATTCTGAAGGTTCAGCTTGAAAAGATTGTTTAGCAATGTCAGGAATGTCGAATTCATATTCTGGGGACTTCTCTTCAGTTTCAGATGGAGGGATAGATGGAATCTTGGCCTCTTCATCTACAGCCACTTTCTTCAGTTTTTCCTCCTTGGATGCTGCCTTTAATTTCTCAGACTGATTTGACTTAGCAGTTCTTGGTTGACCACCCTCATTTATTGTAATGCCTTTCTCCTTAGGTTTCTCCCCCTTAGATTTTGAGATCCTTAATGTCCTCTTCTCCCCCTTAGGCTTGTTGTCAGGCACAGAGGCTGTAGTAGTGACCTTTGGGTTGGAAGAATCTTTAGGTAGAGGGAGTCCCATATGCTTCATTATGGCAGAAAACATCTGTTGTTGGTTGAGAAGAACATCAGCATTGGCAGTGGCTTGAATGTCCAACTTTTCATTGAGAACAGCAACAGTGTCTGTTAACTGAGCATTGGATTTCTTGAGATTGACCACCTCCTTTTCCAGAGTATCCACCTTGGTGAATAACTCAGTGGCCATGAAACCAGATATAGATTGTTCCTTGAGTCTTTGTAGTTCATATTTAGTCATGTCATGCACAGGGACCTCAGTTACCAGCTTATCCCCATATTGATTAGCAAAAAGAGTCCTGGTCATAGCATTAGCTTCAGTTGTCTGATTAGATAGGCTCTGAACATGAGTTGCTAGGTGGCTGACTGTTCCATGAAGCAAAGCCAAACCATTGTCCATCTTGGTGCAGGAAGATTTGCATTCCTGAATGGTTTTGAGGACAGGATCTAAAGATGGAAACTTGACAGCAAATTCCCTTTGAATTGCACCTACTTCTTTGGCTGTTGCATCACATACTTTATTGACTTCTGTTTTAATTCCCTTTCCAAGGTAGTGAGCAGCCTTTAGGAATCCTTTGTAGGAATCATTCATGGCCTCATACACTTCACCAGGGGTCAGATATTTGGCATTGGAACCTAGTGAAGTGATGTATTCCTCCCTGAGATATTGAAGTGCTTCATCAAGAGTAATATCATATTTTCCTTGCAACCAGGCATCTACATTGCCATCTCTCTCAGCATCATCAATTATCTTTGTCTTCTGCATCTCCGCATCATCCCTATGGCATAGCAGAATGGCCTCATAGTCTGGGTTAGGGATGCTGGAGGTGACCAAGTGTTGAGAAATCTTGACAAACTCAGGAATCTGATCCACAACTAAGCTTTGAAGTGCTTCAACCGTCAATTGTGGTGGAACAGACCTTGATCCTGAAGCACTTTCATGTTGCACAGGCTTCAGCCATTATGACAGGAAGTCAGAGCTAGAGCTAGGCAAGCTAGACTCCTCAGTTACAGATGCAACTTCTATAACCGGATGGATTGACTCTACTACTGGTGTCTCCACAGAAGTGGGATGAGTTACACCAGCAGTTGACACAAGCACAGAGTCTCTAGTGAAAACTAGTGGAACCTCTGTGTTTGTGATGGTGTCATTAGGAGATGCCCCAGCATGCATTCCCTCACCTTCTAAATGTGGGTCCTGGGTGGTGAGCAAGGTGTCATGCACCAAGTCACTTGAATTCATTGGCTCATCAAAAGAAAAGAATTCTTGATGATCAATCCCTTGCTCCTCAATTACTTGAGTTGCAGGCTGCAAAGAAATTTGAGTGGTAGATTCTGGAAGAGAAGTGTCTTTTAGATTAGAGTTTGGCAACTCCCCCTGAGAGATAGAGGGAGTTTCAATTGTGATGTGCTCTCCACTCAGTGTTGTGCCAGCCTTATCACTCCCATGTGCTGACTCTGTACAAATAGGTGCATTGGGGAGGATGCTTGATTCTATAGATGCACCCTGTTGAGAGGATACATCTAGTGAACTGTGTGCCCCTGATTTTACAACTTCAGCCATTTGTGTGACTGAAGAGGTGGTTTTAGTTTTCTTCTTCTTTGGCCTTTGTAAGGGTGACTCAGGTTCCTCACTTTCTAATTCTACAACTAATGCTGCTTCAGATAAGATGGTTAAAGGTGCATACATTACCTCCTTTCTCTTATTTTTACTAACATCACCCTTTTGAGAGGATGATGCAGTTGGCTCATTGTGGGGTAGAGTGTTTGGTTGAGAGGGTTGGTTAGCAGGCCCTGGGTTAGCATTTTGTTCTACTTGCTTGGGCTGTGCTAACTGTGACTTTGAGTCAAATGTTGGCATGTTGTGGGGGTAAGTCCTAAACAAACTCTCCATATGGGGAGTTAGGTTAAGTCTTACATCCACATCATTCCTAGTCTCCAAATTACCAAAAATGAGTTTGGTCATGGATTTAGGATATCCTATTCTATTTTTATCTATCCCAGGCAGTTCAATCAATTGAGCATTTTTAAAATTAACAACAGATTGAATAAAGCGAGGGAAGAAAATGTCAGTACCTCTCTTGGTTGTGTTCTTACCAAGTCTCCCATACAGCTCTTGTAGGATGATTTGACCAACATCTATCTTCTTTCCATAGGCCAGTGCATAGCCAATTTGTTGTGCAGGTGCACTGATTTGATCAAAGCTTGATTTCCTTGTCGTGAAGACTTGAAGAAGAGTTGCAAACACATAGCTCCACTCCTTTCTCAGATTCTTCCTGTTTAATTTTCTAAGATTGATCCCATCTGAGTAGTTGATGAACTCAAAGAATTCTTCTAACTCTGCATTCGTGGCCAGTATGTCATATGACTCTTGTTGTAGGCCCAGTGCTTGATTCATGTCTGCAGTGGTGATAGTAATTTCTTGGTCCTGAATCTTGCAGTAAATTATGTATGAAGTTATTGCATTTTCCAGGGCTACATCTTCCACAATAGCAGTTCCCCAAAACTGTTCCAGAATGTCTAGATACAGTGTTGGGTTGGCAGAGAGTGCATCCTTGATGTATGACTCAGCCATCCACTTTACAAAGCACTTGAAGTTCGCATTGGGTGCTTCAACATCACTGGTTAGGGCGATAAAATTGGTGTTGAACTTCACTGTTGCCATTGATACAGAGAGACAAGAAGAAAAAGTAAAGGTTGAAGAAGAAATTTAGCTTTTGGCAGTTAGGGTTTTCAGAAGTTTTGGGAGTTTAGATGCTTGAGAAATCGAATGAAATGAATCGAATGGATGTAAAATGGTATAAGTATGAAGTACTTGAATTGTCGATTAGATGTATGTTTTGTATCGACAAGTCAGGCATTCGAGAAGTAGAAAACAACTATTCGATAACTCAAGAAAAGGCTTATTCGAGAACTCAAGCAGGTTGAAACTCACAGCTGGCAGTTATTTAACTTAGAAATAAATCTAAATTAGGTAAAATATGATTTTATGAGTAATTCTGAATCTTGAATAAAAATCCAAAATCGGTAAAAATTCAGCGAGAAATCAGCCTTTTCAAATGATTCGAGAACTCAAACATGCTATTCGAGAACTCTATCAATAGAGAACTTAAATACCTTATTCGAGAACTCACTCATGTCTCTGTTCGAGTTCTCTAAAAGACACCATTCGAGAACTCAAGAGTGTCCTGAATAGGCTTGTTAGAGAAGTTGACCACTAACAATGAAATGAACCATTCGAGAAGTCTGACTTATCGAACTATTCTTTTTACTCATAGAAACTCAATTTTCACTATCTTTTTAAAATTTACCAGCCATATTCATTCAAGAATATTCTAGCAAATTAAATAGTGATTTTCTCAAAATTTCATAGAAATTTCAAAATATGATTTTCCAAATATGCAACAGATTTGAAACATTTATAAATCATATTTCAGCCAACACTTACTCCAAAAATATTGAGAATTTAGATAAAGTAAGTGTTTACTGCTGCAACAATCTAGATGTTGTATTCACTTAGCCAGAATCTGAAGAATTCAGCATTCCAATCTCACTAACCAACCTTGTGAAGGTGGATTCATCTAATGGCTTAGTGAATATATCAGCTAGTTGTTTATCTGTAGAAACATAATGCAACTCAATGGTTCCATTAGTTGCATGTTCTCTAATGAAATGATATCTGATGTCAATGTGTTTTGTCCTAGAATGATTGACAGGATTGGCAACTATAGAGATTGCACTTGTGTTGTCACACATGATTGGAATTCTTTCCAACACAAGTCCATAATCTCTAAGTTGATTTCTAATCCAAAGCACTTGAGCACAGCAACTTCCAGCAGCTATGTATTCAGCCTCAGCTGTAGAAGTTGACACAGATTGTTGTTTCTTGCTATACCAAGAGACTAACCTTTGTCCAAGAAACTGGAAGCTACCTGAGGTGCTTTTCCTATCCACTCTGCATCCAGTATAATCAGCATCAGAATAACCAACCAGATTGAACCCTGTGTCCTTAGGATACCATAAACCCAAGTTTGGAGTGCCCTTCAGATATCTAAAGATCTTTTTTATAGCAACCAAATGTGATTCTTTTGGATTTGATTGAAACCTTGCACACAAGCATGTAGCAAACATGATGTCTGGCCTACTTGCAGTGAGGTAGAGTAGAGAACCAACCATGCCTCTGTAGACTGAGATATCTACTTTCTTGCCTTTAGCATCTTCATCCAATTTAGTGGCAGTGGCCATGGGTGTCTTTGCAGGTGAGCAATCTTCCAAGTCAAACTTCTTCAATAAATCCTTGATGTACTTGGTCTGACTGATAAAGATACCATCCTTCCTTTGACTGACTTGCAACCCAAGAAAGAATATCAACTCTCCCATCATATACTCATATCATATCTGCTCTGCATGAGTTTAGAAAATTTCTCACACAGCTTCTCATTTGTAGAACCAAAAATGATATCATCCACATAGATCTGAACTAGGATAAGATCATCACCATGCTTCTTGTAAAACAGTGTCTTGTCCAGTGTACCTCTAGTGAATTGATTTTCTAGAAGAAATTGTGATAAAGTATCATACCATGTCCTTGGAGCCTGCTTAAGTCCATACAATGCCTTAAGTAGTCTGTAAACAAATTCTGGGAAGTGTGGATCCTCAAAGCCAGGTGGTTGTTGCACATAAACTTCTTCTTCCAACTCTCCATTCAGAAATGCACTCTTGACATCCATTTGATACACTTTAAAGTTTGAATGAGCAGCAAATGCCAAGAATATTCTGATGGCTTCCAATCTAGCAACAGGGGCAAATGTCTCATCATAATCAATGCCTTCCTGTTGAGAGTATCCTTTTGCAACCAACCTTGCTTTGTTTCTTACTATTACACCATCTTCATCCATCTTATTCTTCAGAACCCATTTTGTTCCAACAATGGTTCTATTCTATGGTGCAGGCACTAGTTCCCATACTTTGTTCCTTTCAAATTGATTCAGCTCCTCTTGCATGGCAACAATCCAATCTGGATCCAACAGTGCATCATCAAGTTTCTTAGGCTCAACTTGAGATAGAAAACAGCCATAGAGGCACTCATTCTGAGTAGCTCTCCTAGTCCTTACTCATGCATTAGGATCTCCAATGATTTGCTCTGCAGTGTGTGATCTATCCCATTTCCTTGAGTGCTCAGCCTGATTTCTCATTCTTGATGTTGCTTCATCATCCAAATCATGATCATTCTCATTTCCTCCCCCTATGAGATTGCTACTACTCACAGGTGTGCCTTGGATGCTTGTTTCTCCACTGTTGATTGGCACAGATTCTTCTCTTGTGTCATCATTGACTTGAGTTTGTTGAACTTGGGTTTCAACTTCAGTTTCAATCTCTTCATCAGAATCATCTAGATTATCAAACCTTAATGGATCTTTATCTTCATCATTGGCTTCTTCTAGTCCAGGTAGTTTGCTGTCATCAAATGTCACATCTGTGCTTTCCATAATTTTCTTTTGACTGATGACATAAGCTTTGTATGCAATTCTTTCCATAGAGTAGCCAAGAAAAATTCCTTCAAATGCTTTTGCATCAAACTTTCCAACATATTCAGAATTATCCTTCAATACAAAGCATTTGCTTCCAAAAGTATGAACATACTTTAGAGTAGGCTTCTTTCCAGTCATCAAGTTGTAAGGTGTCTTTCCAGTGTTTTTGTTGATGAGGGTTCTGTTCTGGATATAGCATGCAGTGCTTATAGCCTCAGCCCAAAAACATGTAGGCATCTTTGCATCAAGTAACATTGTTCTAGCAGCCTCAATTAGAGTTCTATTCTTCCTCTCAACAACTCCATTTTGTTGTGGAGTCCTTGGAGCTGAGAATTGCTGAGAAATACCATTCTCTTTGCAGAATGCTTCAAGTATGGCATTTCTGAACTCTGTTCCATTATCACTTCTCAGTGTAATCACACTTGCATTGTTGGCCTTTGCTTCCTTGTCAACTTTCTTTATGTTCTCAATGATTACTTGTGGAGCCTCATCTTTTGATGCCAGAAATTCCACCCATGTATACCTTGTAAAGTCATCAACCATCACCAAGGCATACTTCTTTCTTCCTAGTGACATAATATTGACAGACCCAAACAAATCCATATGAATGAGTTGTAGGGGCTTGGTTATTGATGTCACTGTCTTTGACTTGTGGCTTGATCTTTTCATCTTTCCTTTTTGACAAGCCTCACACACTCCTTCTTGACAGAATTCAAGTGTGGGCATGCCTCTCACTAACTCTCTTTTGACTAGAGAATTAATGGCTTTGAAGTTCAGGTGTGATAGTTTCTTGTGCCACAACCAATAATCTTCATTTGATGCTTTTGAGTAAAAGCAACAAATTTTGTCCTTGTTTGCAGAATCCATATTGGCTACAAACAGGCTTCCTTTCTTTACTCCAGATAGAGCAAAATCACCAGTCTTCTTGTGGGTGATCAAACATTCATCTTTGTCAAAATCCACATTGAATCCTTTATCAGTAAACTGACCAACACTTAGTAGATTATGCTTGAGTCCCTTGACCAGTGCTACATCTTCAATGATGACATTACCAACTTTTAACTTGCCATATCCCAATGTGTTACCCATGCTGTCATCTCCAAAAGCAACCATTGGGCCAGCCTTTTCCTCATACTGTGATAGCGGGGCCATATCACCAGTCATATGATTTGAGCATCCACTGTCCAAAATCCACATGACCTTCTTTTCACTTTCTTTGCCCTGAAAACACAAAGGTATTACTTCTCCTTTGGTACCCAAACAAGTTTGGGTCCATGTGACTTAGAAACAGTTTTATCATAAACAACATGCTTGTCAACTTTCTTGGTGTTAGTCTTCTTGTCACTGTTAGAAGTCTTAGAACCTGAGATTTCAGACTTAGGTGACAGAGGTACCTTCCTAGCTTTAGGAGGACTCGAAGACTTTGACCTGGTGTAGTGTGTGTGAGAATTGTGACTGATACAACCATCAATGAATTGCCTTCTCAAATTGAAACAACTAGTCATAACATTCATATTGCATGACATACAGTCAAATTTATCACAAAATGGTGCATCTCTATGTCTTAGAGGCACAGAACAATCATAGAAAGGTTTAGACACACTACCAGCATGTTTCTTGCATGCATGAGTTAAATGATTGGTACTGAAACAGTTCTGACAAGTTTTCCTAGGGGCATTAGCCATATAAGCATAGTTGTTTTCTTTGTTAATCCCTAACTTGCCATTTCTTTTCTGTTTCTTCTTAGTCACTTTCTTCTCTGATTCACTCTTCCCAGCTAAAACAAACTTAACAAACTTCTTAGGTCTTATCCTATCACCTACTGGCTCCTTGGTCTTTGACTTGACACTCTTACTCTTGGAAGATGCTTGTTGTTCATTGGATTGTGCCTCATCCTCATCATTCAACATTGGTTTGATGAGTAAGGCATCCTCATCAATTTCAAATGTTGATTCCTTAAAAATTGGATTTTTAGTCTTTTTCAAAATGTGAGGCACTTCCTCATGAACAACTGTGTCATCTTCAATGACAGCATAGCCTTTTTTCTATTTAAGAGTGTCATAATCAAGTCCAATAGAAGCCTTGGGTTTTGCTTGAATTTTCTCACAGTAGGATTGCACTAGACCAGATGATTTCTTAAATGTTTTCAGTTTGAATTCATTTTCAGCTAATTCATCCCTAAGAGCCTTTTCCACTTGACTAGCACATAGAACCTTATTCTGCAGGTATTCAACTTCTTTTTTAAGGTTTTTTACTTGCATAGCAGTTAGCTCAAGTTCCTCATTCTTTTTTGTTAACATTTCATTTCTAGTAGACAGTTTAGCAATTTCTTCATTAGCAGCAATCATACTAGTATGAATATTAAACATCTCAACAGATAGTTGTTCAATCATGCATTTATACTCAGAAACAGACATATCTATAGTAGTGAGAGATGGTACCTGAGAGCTTGATGGAGATGTGTCATCCTTGGAGTTGGCCATCAAGACATAGTTGTAAAATTCTTGTTCCTCTCCATCACTATCAGAATCATCCCAACACTTCCCTTCAGCAATGTAGGCCTTACCTTGTGTCTGCTTTTTCAGAAGGGCCTCATACTTAGCTTCGAGCTCAAGAAACTCTCTATCCTTCTTTTTAGGCTTTGTGCATTCACTGGCAAAATGCCCTAGGTCATTGCATCTATAACACCTTACAGATGACCTATCCATATGGCTGGTTTTGAACTTATTCTTGTTTGGTTTCACAGGTGCCTTGCTCTTGTTGAATGAATGGTTTTGGGTTTTAGGTTTGAAGGGTTGGTTCCTCTTGAATCTGATGTTTGGGAATTTTCTGGCCATAAAAGCATATGAAGTGTTTTCCATCCCATCTAGTTCTTCAACAGTATAGAACTCATCTTCCTCCTTCTCCTCAACAGGTTCACTTACCTCAGCTTCAGTTTCTTCATCATCTACTATCTCCTCCATCCTTAGTTGGCTTGTAGATGCTTCTAGGTCTTGAATATATTTGTTGACAATCAAGGCACATGATGTGTTTATCATTCTGCCTTGGTTGGCTTGGATAGCCCTTTTCTGAAGCAACTCAAGCTCATGAGTCTTTAAAACCCCATAGAGCACATCATAAGTGATTTTGTTCAAATCTTTTTCCCTTAGAGAGATGACCCTTTGCTCTAGATGGTTTGGTGAAGATAGCAGAAACTTCATATTTAACTCTTTGGTGATGTAAACCTTGCCATTCATCTGCAACTCAGTAACTAGCTTGTGAAATCTCTCAAACATCTCAGTAATGCTTTCCTTGGGCTGTGCCATGTAAGCCTCATACTGTGTGACCAGTATCTGTTTCTTGTTTTCCCTGACCTCATCAGTTCCTTCACATAACACCTCAATGTGATCCCACATCTCTTTGGCAGATGTGCATGATGCAATGTTTGCAAACATTGACATGTCCATGGAATCAATAATTAGCAATATGAGGTGACTGTCAAGAGCAACCTTCTCCTTTTCTGATTCTGTCCATTTGGATGGTTCCTTGGCCTCATAAGATCTTGGAACAGTTGTGGTTCTAACAGTCTTTTCAGGTATTTCTTGTTGTGGGACAAAGGGACCATTCTTGAGAATCTCAGGATACAAAGGATGAGAGGCTTTGATGAACAACATCATCTTTATCTTCCAGAGGTTGTAGTTTTCCTTGTCAAACTTAGGGACTTTCACCGTTCCTGTAGTCTTTGGTGTATTCGAACTCATGATCGTTTTTCTGTTTTTGAATAAACAACCCGCTCTTATACCACTTGTTGAGTATTGAATACAGTAAAAGAATACAGAGGGGGGTGAATGGATTCTTGAACTTTTCTTTGGCTCGAGTCTATGTAGCAGATAAGTGTTTGTGTGTGCAAAGGTGTAGGTGTAGATAAAGAACAACATAAGACACAATATCACTTTAATCTAATGTATTATTAGATAAAGGTTGCTACAATCTGTGAATACAAATGATAGTATACTCAGCTTTGTTTTTCTCAGAGAGATATAGCTTATAGTGTATGAAAAACTTGACTCACAAAGTTATTCGTTCGTTCGTTAATAACTAAGGAAGTGAGGCTGTATCCTTATAGAACATGGATACAACCTACTTACTACAAATAAGGTAGCTAAACAAATTACTTTCTAGTCTGTCTATCCTTTTTGAGTAAGTGTCCAAACGGTTACAAATTTGACTTTGCAAAGCCTGTTCAGATCCACTTCTTTAGCCCTTTGTCTCTTCTATATCTCTCCAAGCTTCCTTGTAGGCTTTCCAGAGCACGTTACAGATTGTGGTCCATAAAGTGCATTGGCTTGTTGCAGGTTTCAGACTTGTACAATTTCTTCAGTATTTTGTCTCCAAGAATGTATTCGAGAAGTGACTAAGTAAGTGATTCGAGAACTAGAATTGACTTGATCGATAACTCTGAGTTCTCGAATACTGTTATATTGACATATCGAACCACTTCTCGAATAGCTCTTTTCTCTGGGAATCCTTGAGTTCTCGAATAGAGCATTGTGACTTGTCGAATCCCTGAGATCTCGAATAGCTTTCTGAGTCCTTGAGATATCGAATGGAACTTTGACTTGTTGACTCTTTGAGAACTCGAATACCACTTTGACTTGTTGACTTCTTGAGTTCTCGAATAGAGTAGTAGACATATCGAATCTCTGAGATATCGAACAGTGTATTCAGAGATATCGAATAGTGTCTTGAGATACCGAATCCCTAACTTCTCGAATGCTGGAATTCTCGAATAGACAAATATACTTCTCGAATTGGTACTTAGGCAAATTCTTCATTTCTTCAAATCCCAACTGTGATTATTTGACAGTATTTATCTTTTTGCTCGAGGCATGAACCTTGGAACTTCTTTCAAGCATTATTCTTGACTATATAAGTACAGTTACACAACTAGGATTTGGTGCCTATTACAAGTACAAAACAAATAGAAACTCTACAACTAGAGGTTCCCTTAGTAAGAGGTCATGTAGGTAATGCAGAGCATTATAAACAATTAGGCTTGTTATTAGATGTATACAGGCATGCCTCTATGACTAATAGGGTTTGAACTTAACCCATGAAAATATTTTAAATATTAGAAAAAGAATATTCTTCTAGTATTAGATCCAACGGTTTTCACTAATCTATCTCAAAATCCAACGGTTGCTATTGAGACTACCAAAAAAGTGTAAATTTTAAATATTTTCTCTTAATATTTTTATTTGATTATTTATAATTTTAATATTTGCTAATTAGTTAGTAATAATATAAATCATAAAAGATAATAAAATATGATTATACGTTTTTGATAGTATTCTAATTGATAGTCTTTTTCTTGTATATTGAAAACAGATAAATAACTGTTAAATTTAATTTGTTGTCTTGGTTGAGTGCTTTTCACGAATGCCACAAAGTACTACACTCCCTCTGTCCCATCCATTTTTTTACACTTTTCTTTTTCGGATGTCCCATCCAATTCTTTACATTTCTAAACTTTCCTAAAATGGTAAAGTTTTTTAATATAAAAATGAGTTAATTGCATGTTACACCCTCAAACTATTAACCAAAAACAATATTGTACCCAAACTTTGAGAAAAACAAACCCCATAACTTAAACCCACGTTTTCAGGAAGCACCTCTTTGTCTATTTTCCAGCCTTGTCATTAAAATTGGTAGGGGTAAAACTGGAAATTTAGAAGAATATGTAAATTTACTAATTTCAGAATTTCAAATTTTCTATTAATAACTCGAATTTGAATTATATTTAGTAAAAAATATTTTTAAAATTTTACTTATATTAACAGTTAAATAGTGATGTTATACTTTTTCTTAAATTTTAACAATAGTTTTAATATTTATTTATATTCAAACTTTTAAATATGAAATTTCCTTCATACAAAATTTTTAAATTATTTTAAGGTTATGATTATGTTAGTGTACATTAAAGGAAAAATTCTTTTGAATATAAATTTCTTAACATAAACTTTTAATATAAAAATATTTATTGATAATTTTTTAAGTAATTTAAAAATGCAATTATTAAAAAAATTTATGATAAAATTCCGATTATGCCCTCATTTATTTTAACTATAATGGTCAACTTTAATGAAAATTGGTGAGAATAGAGTGCATACTGGTTTCATATTTGAAGTTATGGGCAACAAACTATTTTTTCCAAAGTTATGGTACAATATTGTTTTTGGCTGATAGTTTGGGAGTGCAAAACACAATTAACTCTATAAAAATCAACTTATACATACACTACTTTTCTCCACTAACTCATTTTATACATTATGTAGTAATGGGTTCCCCCACTTTACTCATTTTCCTACTTCTCTCCTCCTTTTTTTTATTTTTTCTTGGTCTCCGTGCCCAACTCAAATATAAACATTTGGGTGGGACGAAGAGAGTACTCCACAACTACAGTAATAATGCCCCAGTAATTATGATAATGGGAGTATGGGACTCACAAAGAAAGAGAGGTAACGTATGAGAAAAGAAACATCACAATACAGCTCAATGACACCAATATCCATTCATTGTGTTTTTGTAAAATTACGCTTGTGGAATATGAATGAAAAACAAGCACTTCCTTGTATTTATTGGAGTAGTTTATAATATAATATAAATGTATAAAAAGAGTTTTTTTTTTTACTATATCCAACGATTCTCATTAATTTGTATTAAAAACCAATGATTGATGTTGAGTGTACCAAATAAGTGGCCAAACTACCAACAAATCAAATAGAGGTTGTTTTGCTTATAATAGTATAATATAAATTATGTCCGTAATACGTATGTTTTAGTAAAACAAATACTATTATATAAATTTTATTATTAGAATAATTTAAATATATCTATTTTTTTAATTTTAATTAAAAAAATATTTAAATATCTTATCAATCTTTGATGTAATTAAATTTAATTAAGATAAATACCTTAATTTAAGAATATAATTATTAATCAATTTTAATTCAAGTTTAAATTTAAGTTTTGTTTATCATCTCCTTGTGAGAGCATGGTGTTTTTTATGTGTTTTGGTATAATTTAATGTTCGGGATGTTAGATCTGCGAGATTTTCAAACTTTTGATTTAATGATAAATTTTTTTATGAAATTACAATTAAGATCTATAGCTCAAACTAGTTGTGGGCAGGAGCGGAGCTACGATAGGGCGAGCCTAAGCGACCGCTCCCTTTGAAACTTTGAGCAACTACATTAGTACATGTATATTACGGTATTAAGGGTTACTTCTACACTTGTTTTTTAGGTTTTATGTTGTAGTGCTATTACTTTTTTTTTAATTATTACATTCTAGTAATTTATATTAAAAAAATTTCATAATTATATTGTAGATGCTTCTTAGATTATTTATATTTGAAACTTGCTTTTTAGTTACTTAATACAAGCTTTCGGCACATATATAAATATTGTTATTGTTTTTTATTTAACCTAAGATGTTACTAAAATTAGTTTTATATTATTTGGTAAAACTTTTTCACTTGATGTTTATGCTGAATATTAAATATTTTAAGTTGCTAGTAATCTATAAATTATTAACATATATTTTAGTGCAACTTAAAATTTAATTTTAAAATCAATTAATTTTGGTTCATCCTAGATTTCTTTTCTAGCTTCGCCACTGGTTGTGGGGAATTGGGTACATGTACATATATCAACTTCAACAAATGGCTTGATTATCTTTACATAAAAACTGGATTAATCAGTAACATGATCTGTTTTATATTTGTTCGACTCGATTGTTTTTATAGGTGTCGTATGTATTTTCATTATTGAATTAATTTTCCTTAAAAAATGAGAATATAGTTAGTAGTTTGAATGATTGGTTATTAGGAAATATATATATATATATATATATATATATATATATATATATATATAGGGGTTGATTCAAATGAGAACCATTATCTAAAAGAGAACCGGAGAACCACTGGATCCTACTGTAGAACATATTTTGTTTCGTAATAAAAATATAGTGTCCTGCTATTGAATTTCAAAATTATGCACATGAAATTAAAATTTCTACAATTGAACTTGCTTCTTTTTCAAAATTTTGCATATGACATTAAAAGTTCTACAACTGAACTTGTTTTTTCTACAAAGTTCTACGACTGAACTTACTTTTTTCAACAAATATTCTATTGCTGAACTTAAAGTTCCTCTGTTGAACTTAAAGTTCCGCTGCTGAACTTATTAGAGTTCTCTGGTTCTCAGTTTAGTGTGGTTCTCCATAGAGCGTGACCCTATATATATATATATATATATATATATATATATATATATATGTCATTTAGGAAAAAAAATAATTTAAAATTTATACATTTTGATGTGCATATAATAAAAAAAAATCACATCAGTGTCTGACTTAGTAAGAAGAAAGAATTAGTAGATTAACAATTCATGTTATGTATTAAGAGTTTGTTACGTTTCATTTTTATTTGGAGGTCAATTGCATTTTATTTTCCCGTACTTTTTTTTGTCAGGTTTATTACCCCGTACTTTGTATAATTATACCATGCATCTCGTTACTAATTCTAGCGTAATTGTATTTCGGTCTACTTTTACTATTAACGTTAAGAATGTCATTCGTAATTTAGGAAATTAACAATGTTAAATTACGTTTACCCTTAAAGTATCAATCATTATACAAATAAATCCTTAAACAAAAAAAATATCTTTACCTCTTAACTATTAAAATTGTACAATTTAACCCTTTCATTAAAATTTGATTCTATATTATTTTAGAATTTTGAGAATATCTTTAAATAAAAAACAAAATAAATCGATCAATTTGTAAAAGATTGAATATAATGACCCGAATTTTTCTAATAATATTTATCAATTAAAAAAATGGAAAACTTTTGAAAGTTAGCAATCTTATAAAAATCGTAATAAATTCAATTCATATCATATTTTGATGATTTAAAAAAATATTTCAATTGTCAAAACTTTTGTTCATTGTTTCCTCGTATTATCTTCCGAACATCTTCGAAATTGTAATTCTTATATTCTATAACAACTAGTATACATAGTCTTATAAATTGAAAAAAATTGCATGATTTTGAATAAGTAGATTATAACTTATTTTTAATTTAATTTAAATCATTTTTTTAATTTATTTGAGTCAGAGTAAATGCGTAATCAAAGAGAAATTAATTTACAAAAAATTGAATCGTCCTTTCTTGTAATAATATTTAATGTAACTCAAGAATATGATTAGTAATTATGATGAAGAGCCATTTGAGAAATTAAATATATCAACGTTATTTTCTTTTCCAAAATAAATACACATATGAGTTGAAAGATATAGCAAAAGGTTTCAATGATGCTTTTCGGTGGTGATATATTCTAACAAATTTTATCCGAATAAAGAGTTATTAGGGATAGGTTAAAAATGATTTTCAATTATTTATATTGTAATTCTTAGATTATATGACAACTTTAAATTCTTATAAGTTGAATAAAATTGTATGATTTTAAACAAGTATATTAATTGTTTTTTTAATTTTAGTTTTAAAATTTTTTGTTTGAGTTTGTTTAAATCCAAGTAATCGTGTAGTTAAAAAAAAGTTTACTTGTAAACAGATTATTAATAGGACAAATATGTGTAGTCAGTTCATGTGAGGTGGTGAGAAATTAATCAACAAAAAGATTGGATTGAGCATTGGTTTGTGTAATTATATTTAACTCAACTATATTTTAATTTTCAAGAATGTAGTTAGTTATCATGATCGTGGGTTATTTCTGGATTTATATTTATGTAGATTGATTGTAGTATTTTTTTATCGAATGTAATTTTATTTTGATATATAATGATAGATGTAAATTGTTGTTATGTTACAAAATATTTTTTTTAATATAATAATAAAATTTTGACTAAAGATTTAAAGATATTAAATTTGGATCAAATTAAAAGTGTAGAATTATACAAAGTAAGAACAAAAAATCAAAATTATTCTAAAAAATTTGATTAAAAAAATAAATATAGCTGCACCACTTTATTAGGATATAAATGGTGAGATAAGTAGTTGAATACCATCGTAATCAACGAACATACAAATTATTGGCAAAACACTAAACTATCATTCATTATAAAAGTAATTAACTTAAGTTAGGTTAGTACTCCCTCCGTCCCTTTTGATTCTTAACATTTCACTTTTTCAAAACTTTCTGGCACGCATTTTAAGGTGCATTTTAAGGATAGTTAAATAACTTTTTTTTAAAATTTTCTTTTTCTGTATAAAAATTTAATGTTTAAATTTTTATACAGAAAAAGAAAATTTTAAAAAAAAGTTATTTAACTATCCTTAAAATGCACCTTAAAATGCGTGCCAGAAAGTTTTGAAAAAGTGAAATGTTAAGAATCAAAAGGGACGGAGGGAGTAACTGATAAAAGTGAGTACATATATTTTGGTTGAATATTAATACCGGTATTAATCGATAATTTTGAAATAAAAAAATGAGAAAAATTAAAAATAGTGGAAAATGATAAGAAATGGGAGAGATGGAGAGAAAAAAGAGAATAAATGGAGCGATAATTAATAAATGAAGAAGAGAGAAAATAAGTGGATGAGTGATTAGAAATGTGAGGATAGAGAGAATAAGTGGAGGGATAGTGTGAGAAAAATAAATGGTCAAAAGATATTAATAACCTTTACTATAATTGATAAGAAAGAAGTATATGAAAAAATTTAATTCCTAATGAGTAGTCCTATCATAGACATGACCACCGAAACAATTCAATTGGTACTAGTCGTGGTTTGTACCGTCTTTCAACAGGACAAACATATATACTTGAGTTATCAGAAGCGTCTGGAAGACTTATATTATTAGGAGCAAATAGATGGTTGTGTTACGACATATTTTCGGTTGCCTCAATTATCTCCCAAATTTCGCAATATAAATCTAGTAATAACTAACTTAATCCCTAAGTTAATTATTTCCTCTCTTTGGAACGAGGAATAATCTTCAATTTATGATAGAAAATATCTCCAAACGATATCCTTCAAATCAGGAAGGTATCCCAACGCGAATATAATTTAAAGAGATAAAATCTACTAATTCTCAATATCCCTTAACAATCATAGGGATTAAAAACCGAATCCTTAATAGAACTGCGTTGGCTTGATCCTTATAAATATAAGGTACGCATGCATCTTAGGAAAGGATCTGACACATCTAACAAGTCGAGACACCTCTCAAATCCAGCCCCAAACATCCAAAATCCCAAATCCCCCTATTTTCATGATTTCGTTATTCTCGCAACCTCCGAAATTTGTTATCACCAAATTCATCCGTTAACAATTGGCGCTAGAAGGAGGGGGGTATTTTTTGACTGTGGAGGACAATCAATTCATACACATGGGGGTTATTATGGATCTGCAGCTACTTTAATGGAGGAACTAAACGATGAAGATGACTCTATTCTGAATCACGATAAGTTTTCTTATAATTTTGTCTATGCAAATTAGCTATTTTATAAAATTCGTGGTAAATTCAATACATGTCGGATTTCAATTATTTTTAATGATTTGGAAAGATTTTTAAATTTTCTATAACTTTCGTTCTTTGAGTTTTCTCAGATTATATCTCAGCCGACAAAGAGCCAGTACATTCCTTCCTTCCATCTTTATATTCTTCCTTCCTGAACCCACGGCTGCAACTACGGATGAATCTGCAGGAGCAGGATGTTCAACTTTGCTAATAAGTGGTTGTGCAACCTGCTGCTCAGAATTCTCAGCCGACAAAGAGCCAGTACATTCCTTCCATCTTTACATTCCTTTCTTCCTGAGTTTGCATCAATTTCGGAAACATTTCAGCAATAAATATGCAACAATTATACAAACCCTAAAAACACACAAGCACAACAAAATCAAATAAACCAAACACAAAATAACAATTCAAAAATCAACAATTATATATAGATATCCATATATTTCATCCACATAACAACAAAGAAATGATAGATTGGTAAACTTCAAACATTCATACACTCATGTAAACAGAGAGAGAGACACTATACCATAGATTGCATATTGCAACAACACGAATACATTGCCTTGAGGCATATATTTGTTGCAATCAGTGTTCTAAAAATCGCCGAGTCGACCGAGTACTCGTTTTTAACCCCTCATTTGATCCGAGTTTCGAGTTTCGGAGTCAAATCGAGTTTGACTTACTTAGATTTTTACAATTTATTTATTAGTATTAATATTATTAGATAATATCATTAGTATACATACAGGGCCGGTCCTGTTTAGAGAGCCCTGTGCATAATATATATTAAGTGCATCAGTAATAATTAATAAAAATAAATACATTGGCAATAAAATTAGTAATATAACTTTTATAAATAAAATAATGAAAATTATACTAGAAATTACTCACTTGATTTTAAAACAACCAAATCGTTTGAAATAACCCAAAATATCGTACTATATTTTTTGTTAAAAAAATTATAGAATATTATTATATAAATTAAATATATTTGTATAAATATTATAATTATATAGACATGAGTTTTAACCCTAATTTTGGGAGGCTTTGTGCGATCGCATATGTTGCACACCTTAAGACCGCCTCTATATACATATAAAATATATAATATCGTTAAATTTTAAGTTTTAACACATGAACACTAAAATTTAAATGAATGGATTTAATTTATGAAAAAAAAGTATCCGATTTGTTCTCCGAGTACTCATTCCGAGTACTCTCTCAGTTTTCGATTACTCGTCTTTCAAAAAAAAAACTGAGTTTCGATTTTTACAACCTTGGTTGTAATAGAGTCTAGGGCAATGATTTTGCAAAATTTGACTGTTGCATCCGCCTGTTGCAATAGAGCCATGTAACAACGTTTTTGACACCATACAACAACACAATAAAATATTGCAATAGAATTCAGTAACAACGTTTTTTACACCATACAACAACACAATAAAAGTATTGCAATAGAATTCAGTAGCAACATTTTAGGCTCTATAACAACAATTAAAAACTATTGTAGTAGCATAAGAATGTAGTGAATTGACACTTTAAGGTAAAATTTTTAAGTCCAATTGCAATGATTTTTTATAGATTAGTGTAACATATTTTGGCCCTATTGTAACATTTTTTCTAAAAAAATAGTAGGTTCATGTTGAAAATACAATAAACCAAGGCAATTTATAGTCAAAAATCCAAGCACCATCATTTCATAAACCAAGATAACTTTATGCCAAAAATCCAGTTACATATGTGTGTTCAGTGTTAAATAAAATTACAATTTGTATACATCAAATTTTTCTAGTGCAAGCTCTACAACTTTAACTGGGGGATTCTTCTCTCATAACTCATAAGTGAGAGAAGGTAATGTAGATAATTAAAAACGTAATCGATTAATTACGTTAAAATGCATTATTTGTGTTATTAAGTAATAATGTGTTGTGGAATAAAAATTAGGGTTTATGCATAATTAATGCTAGGGTGGTTGAGTTTCGAGCTTTAATGGTTGTTTCCGTGTTTCGAGACTAATCGGTCCTCACAGAGTGCCTACGTATCTCGTTATTGAGAATCAAGCCAAGACGTAGTTTTGAGAATGAGGGGTCAGGCCCTTTATATAGGCTGAGAAGCCTTAGAATTATGGTAGGATTCGGATACTTGGTGGGTAAGCACCGCCTTGAGGAAGGTTCTAGACTCCTTCCTTGTAGGAGTCTGTTTCCTTATTGAATTGGATGCCTTGGAGGCTAAGTCAGGCAGGAGTAATATCCTTATTTGACTCTTATTGCTGAGCTGGTTATTACCCTTAATATTAATTACAAAATTAATATCAAATAGGGTTTGGGCCCATCTGGTGGGCCCCATGTTTGGACCATGCTGGGTCTAATTAATGCCACATTAAATGTATCTTTAGGGCTTACTTTTAGCCCATATCATTTGCCCCCCAACTTCTAGGAAAACTGATCAGGTTTTCCTTGAAGTTTTAACGGCCTTTTTCGAGACTCGGGTTAGGGTTCGTCTTCACACACTAGTGTTTCACGAGTATTGTCTTAATGTAAAGCGTGGAGCGACCGACGCATTTACGACAATGTTAATTCATTGCTAATTGGCACTAATCAGCCTTAAACGACGTTTAAACGATGTTAGACGATGCTAAACGGTGTTACACGGCACTAAACGACGCTAAACAGCCTTAAACGACGTTTAAACGATGTTAAATGACGCTAAACGACACTAAACGGTGCTAAACAGCACTAAACGGAGCTAAACGACGTTTAAACGACGTTAAACGGCGTTAAACGGCACTAAACGGTGCTAAATGACGTTTAAACTATGTTAAACGACGCTAAACGACACTAAACGGTGCTAAACGGTGCTAAACGACACTAAATGGTGCTAAATAGCCTTAAACAACGTTTAAACGGTGTTAAACGACGTTAAACGGCACTAACGGAGCTAATCGGCACTAATCGGTGCTATTCTCAATTTCAACTTTCACTTGATTATTTTGTTCAAAAACATTCTCAATAGTGATCTTGATCATCGAGGTGGAGAAACAAAAACAAAAATGTGAAAACCCGACTCGACCACCACTGTCAGTCGGCCAAACCAAATCTGCATGCTGACCATCGATGTCGTTCGGCCGAGGGGTCTCCGATGAGCCGGTCGGCCGGGACCTCGGTCGGCCAAAATTTTTTTCATACCGACAACAGACGTCGGTCGGCCAAAACGCCCCTGGTGAGCCGGTCGGCCAAAATTTTTCTCATACCGACAACCAACGTCGGTCGGCCAAAAACGCCCCCGGTGAGCCGGTCGGCCATAATTTTTCTCATACCGACAACCAACGTCAGTCGGCCAATCCAAAATCTCGCACTGACAGTCGACGTCGGTCGGCCAAAGCTTGCCCGGAGAACCGACAAAAAAAAAAATTTCGCATTTTTTTTTTAGCGGAGCAAAATCTCGACTCGAGGCTCGGTACCGGTCGGCCGAGATGCTTACGAAAGGCCAGTCGGCTAAGTTGAAAACCCACACCGACGACCGATGTCGGTCGGCCAGGTTGTCTTGTAGGCCTCGGTCGGCTGCTTTGCGGTCGGCTGAGGCATCTTGCACGCTGTGGTCGGCCGTGTCGAGGTCGGCTAGGGCTCCGGGAGTGCGCCAGTCGGCTGGTGCTCTCATGGTTCAGTGACTTTGATTTTCACATACCGACATTGATCATCAATATGGAATCTTAACATCAATATCGACTTTCACTACTTGAAAATCAACAACTTGGTCATTCATGACTTTTATTTAAGGCTTCTCCTAATTTCTTGATTAGCTTCAATCTCCTTTTAAGAGTTTCATGCTTGCCTGATCTTAAATGGAAATTACTTTGAATCTTTCAATCACCATGTTGGAATGTTAATTCAATGGCTCATTCTTGAACTATTTTTGAATTTCTTGATCCAAGGTTGGCTTTAGTAGCTTTGTTGGCCTTCAATGGCTTCAGCTTAGCTTTCATATTCAAAACGACATCGGGATCGACTTTCGACATCGAAACGATGTCGGGACTCTCGACATAGAAACGAAGACCGGTCGGCTATAGCTTCCCGGGTGTCCCGGTCGGCCGGTTGTCGGTCGGCTAAGCAAAACCTCGTGCTGACGATCAATGTCAGTCGGCTGGAGCCTTTCGTTGGAGCCCGGTCGGCCGGTTCTCGGTCGGCTGGGAGAAACCTCGTGTTGACGATCAAGGTCAGTCGGCCGGAGTGCCCCCGGTGCCTTAGTCAGCCTTTTCTCGGTCCTTGAACTTCAACGTCAATACTCGAACGTCGATATTTGGACCTCAATGTCAGTATTCGAACGTCGATATCATTATTTAAAGTCGATGACCAAACAGACATCCTTGACTTTAAATTGGCTTTCATAACTTTCGTGACCTTCTAGGCCTTAACTCGCTTGTTGAATCCTTAGTTTTAAACCTTGAATCCATTTATGGTTGTCGTTATAACAAACCCTTCATTCTCATTCTAACATGTGGATCTTGTGGTGAAGCTTTTTAGTTCTTGCCCCCCTTACTTCGTGTGGTGGAGGTCTTGCTTCTCGATTGATCGTTCAAGAAGTTCATTTGCCACTCAGCACTTGACTTCAAGTCTGGTGTGCCTTGGCTAGTTGTCACTCCTCTATCTTGACTCTAGGATTCCAAACTTATTCTTATACTCATATAACCTTGCTTAGGTTTCAACTTGACTAATGACTCCTGATTCGAGCCCTTAAACTCAAACGACAAGCTCGATTGGAGGCAGACAGCCTTGTTGGCCATCAAGGCTTAATTTTTGTGTCGGGATTTGAGATTCAAGATTTTAAGTATGGAATGACAAAGGACCTCTTATCTCAACACTCTCTCACTAACAGTTTCTGTGCCTTCAAGGCATTATCAGGGAGCCAACAAGTCTCAAGATGAGCTTTGATAGGGTCTATCCTTCAGCTTCCTTCATCAATCGGTGCTGCCAACTTAGAGTTGATGGTCGGGGCCTTCAAGACCTGGAAGTAAACACTCCTTGCATAATTCTCTATCTTAGAAGAAGCAAATTTAGACAGGGCATCGGCCTTAACGTTCTCATTTCTTGGAATATGCTCCACATAGCACTCATCAAACCGAGTCGTAACAGCTTTCACAACTCGCAAATACTTTGCTATAGTTTCATGCTTGGCCTCAAATTCACCATTCACTTGCGATACTACTAGTCTTGAATCCCCACAAACTTTGAGATTCTTGACCCTCATGATTCTAGCCAAGCCCAACCCGGTTATCAAGGCTTCATACTCAGCTTCGTTATTGGTTGTCGGAAAATCCAACTTCAAGGCATACTCAACTGTGAACCCATCGGGGCTTTGCAAGAATAAACCTGCACCGCTAGATTTTATTTTTGATGCTCCATCAAAATAGAGCACCCAATATTCCTTCTGATCAGGTACAAGCTCCTCATCTTTTTCTTCACTCCCAGGGGTGGTTACTAAATCCTGCCCCCCCGACTTCTTGGTGGTCACTGGTACATTCAACCATGAAGTCAGCTAATGCCTGAGCCTTGATGGCTGTTCGAGGCTTATACATAATGTCAAATTCTCCAATTTCAATTGCCCACTTAATCAACCTTCCACTGGTCTTCGGGCTATGTAATATGTTCCTCAATTGCTGGTCTCGTAGCTTCCTCGAGGCTGTTATCAATGCCAAAGCAAACTTCTCAATGGTTGAGTAATTCAACTCAGCTCCATGCAACACCTTGCTAACATAGTAAATGGGTTTCTGAACCTTTTTCTCTTCTCGAATGAGGATGGCGCTCAACGCTTGTTCAGATACCGCCAGGTATAGATAAAGAGTATCCCCGGGACTAGGTTTGGCCAACAACGGGGCTTCTACCATGTACCTCTTCAATTGCTCAAAGGCCTCTTGGCTCCCAGTAGTCCACTCAAAAATTTTCACTTTTTTCAATGCTTGAAAGAATGTGTGACGCCCCCAAATCCGAGGTCAAAGATTCAGGTCGTCACATCACCATCCAACCATATCATACCTGTATTAACTTTACAACTCAACAATACATCCATCCAGACCTCAATCTTAAGCACAAACAAGTTAGAGCCTCAGAAACGATAATCAAAAGTAACGCTAAATATTACAATTCATCTGTACATTCTAGAATCTTGCGCACTTCCATTTATACAACTACACTTGAAGACAAGTCTTACTATTACAGTTGAAAACCTATCAGACTTACTCTGTAGTATTTATCAGGAACTAAATCATCTCAGGGGTAAATCTTCTACTCCTCTTCTGCTGGTGCGGAGTTAACTGATCATATTCTTCTCTTTCTGAAAAGTTTTTATAAAGCAAGAATGAGCTACATAATTCTCAGCAAGTTCACCATTTTGTAAAATAATAATGTGGTTTATTTCGAAAACATTCCCAACTACATGGGTATATATCTCAGATTTCAAAACATAATTGGAAATGTATATGTCTGAGTTTGAATAAAACATTTATACTCGCTAAGGAGCTTTAAGAATTACATATGAATCCTTTATAAGGTTCCCGTTTCAATATATCTCAAGTTTGAAAATATATACACATAAGTATATCATTTTTCGGCAAAACACTCTACGGTTAACATACTGTACAGGGAATACATTATTGCAAAACCTCTTTCCTTCCATTAGCTTAGAAGGTTTCTCATTCGAAAACATTTCATTCTTTGAAATAATTACAAGAGTGCACTAACACGTGCCAATCTTTATAGAAAATCTTGCAGTTCTAGATACTGCACGATGTCAATATTTTTCTTATCAAAACCACACTATTGGCAAATTGGCACTTAGGCCCAAGAAGCAGTGTTTGAGTATTTTTCCAAAGTGGAGGATGGGACTGGAAGAAAACATAAAAACCTGACAAAGATTGACGATGATCAGTCGCCACAACCAAGTCCAACAATCCGCGGGTCTTCTCTACTAGTAGAAGGATAGAAACTACATCCGTAACTACCCTTGGGTGAAAACTACATCCGTAATCACCCTCGATGAAAACTACATCCGTAATCATCCTTCGGCAACACCTGGGCCGGAATAATAATTGATGGACCGCCTGGCTCACGGCCGCTTACACATCCCGGGAATCGTTCGTCAACGATTCCCACACCTGCTAGAGTCCCCTTTTTCTTTTCTTTTCAAAAATCCTTTTGATAGAAAATTCGAGTAGTTGAAGTTCGGCCTCAGTCGATCGATAATTCTTGAAAAATGTACAAGAAGCAAAACCTGACCAGGGGTTTTCGAAAATGTTTTGGGTGGGAAAGAGTTCGAGTTTGAAAACGCTAAAGGTATCTTGGATTAGTTTTGTCTTTAAAATAATGAACGATAATTAATAAATAATATTTTGAGATTTAATATAAACAATTAATAAAATAATTATTTAATTAAAATAAACTTTTAATCCAAGATAGATATTTTTTTTGTATTTTTAACAATGTAAAAATAATAAATACCTAAGTATACGATACTTCCCGAATGACTCTTCGGGTTATCGCAATTTAATCACGATACAATAATATACCGCTCCCCGGTCAATAGTATATTTGGACCGCTACGACCTCTATTGCTAGAGTCGTTGTCCGAAGAAAACACTTTCATTCTAAGTTCAAGGGTGTACAAATACATATGCATATATCTCAAACTTCAACATAATCTCGTAAAGCATAAGCATATAATACGTTTGGGAACTACAAACACAACAGGGAAAAATCCTTATATCTAAGTTTTGAAAAGTAAACTTGCATAGGTAAAATCAAGAATATAATCTTTTGAAAATAAATACTTAGGGTTGGAAAACTTGCCTTGGTGGGGTTGGGGTGGTCGGCTCGCGAAGTGGAATGGAAATCTATACATAATCAATATTTGTACGTTAGTACCTTAACAACGCTACTTAATCATAAGGTTTTAAAAATCGTAAGACCAACTTAACGACTCCACTTCTGACCACTAACCCTCTCATATGACCATGTCATCACATTATCACTTCCGTTACCCATTCGACTCAAATCTATTCCTCAAACTCGAAACTCAAGTGAGCATTCTTAAAACTACTTTAAACTAATCCCCTAAGTGGTTTTTCACTTGCGCACACCTCGCTCCAACATTTTTATAAAATTGAAAATTACATATTTTAATCCAATTCTTTTTGGACAGCCTTTCCACTTATTTAGTCTGTATATCCTAAAATTTCCATAACATTTTCATAATTTTAAGGGGTCCTAACTCAGTTCACAAGTGGACAACACAGTGCAGTCCGAATTCCAGAACCACACTGCACTAATCCGGCCATAACTCAAAATCTACACATCTCGTGGGTGTGAGCCTTATATTTCTAGAAACTACATTCAATTATCTTTCCATCCATATAAATTAGGCTCTCGGGAGACAAGTGTAAGGGGTTCAAAAGTCCACTGCAAGGCAGAACATACTCCCAGACTTTTATTCTGCATACTTCTTTGTTTAATCTTTCAAGAACTCAACTTATACATCATATCTACCATTAAAATCATCAAGGCTCATCTTTACAACATACATGGGTTACATACTCTAAGTACAAGCTTTAAAATCACACCAACAACATATATCCTCAAGATTTACATCATCCATAACTTTTATAACCAAGATATGCACTAAAACTTTTAGATCTAACAATATAAACCATAAACACTTCATGACTAAGAGTGGTGAGAGTTTTTATACCTTCTTGAGTAGCTAGGGGCCTTGGGTGAGCTTTATATCCTCTAAGAACACTTGGATGAGCCCTTACAAACCTTAAACCTTCAAGATCTAAAAGATGAACAACTTTGGTAAATTTTCATCCAACCTTCAACAATTTATAACTCAAGATCTAATGGATGGATGGGGTTGAAATTAATACCATACCTCTATAATGATGCAATGGAGCCCTAGTATTTTTGCTTGGATTTGTGAGTGAGGGGAAGTTGAAGAAGAAATTCTTCTTCTTCCTCCTTCTTTGGCTCGGCCGAGAGCTCCAAGGGAGAGGGAGGGAGAGTGTTGTGTTTTGTTTGTGTTTGGAATGATGAGAGGTAATGAATTATTGAGTGTGTATGTATGTATCTATAATGTAGTCATAAGATGTCACTCTAGGTAGTAGCCTAGGCATGCACCATGCTTCCTTGTCTCCTAGGGTGTGACACCCATCACACATGTCACTATTCACTTCTACTTTATGCTTTTCTAGTTTCTTTTCTTAACTAGCTAGTTACATGACACTTGCATGTAATTTCTTTCCTTGTATTATTATTCCTCCACCAATGGTTGTCACTTAGTACTTAATTCATATCGTATCATAATTAATCTCCTCGTAATAATATTTTGTCACGTAGAGACTTCCTTTGTAATTCCTTAAGTACTTAATTGGGTAAATTCCCTAAATCTCCATAACTCCTTGTCATAGTCTCTTAAAATATTTTAATACTTTAATAATTCTCAAATCCCAAGTTTTTATAAATCTTAATAGCAGTAGGCCTCTTGCCTTAACAATCTTCCCTTTTTCTTACACAGTGAATGTAACAACATAAATTTCTCAGATAATCAATTCCATTAAACAACATGGGTGACTCAAAAGGTCCCAAATTCCCAATGTCATATGATATTATATTCTTAAAAATATTACAAAAATCAGGGTTCTTACAGCCTCCCCTCCTTAAAAGGATTCCGTCCCGGAATTAGGTTGAAAACAGTTGAGGGTACTTTTCACGCATAGCGCTTTCTAGTTCCCATGTTAATTCCTCGACGTTCTGGTTTCTCCACAAAACTTTCACTAGCTTGACAACCTTGTTCCTCAGCACTTGTTCTTTTCTATCCATGATTTCCACGGGTTGCTCCACATAGGTCAAGTCTGGTTGTAGATCCACTTGGTCGTATTCTATCACATGCCGATAGTCGGTGTGGTAGGGTCGTAACATAGACACATGAAACACATTATGAATTTGCTTCAAGCTTGGGGCAAGGCTAACTCGTAGGCTAACTTCCCAATACGCCTCAAAATCTCAAAAGGTCCAATAAACCTCAGACTTAGCTTTCCTTTCTTAAGAAACCGCATCAATCCTTTCCAGGGGGATTCCTTTAGTATCACGAAGTCTCCCACCTCATACTCCTTTGATATCTCATAAAATTTGACCATTCGAAATGATGGGTTTCGTAAAAAAAAAAACAAATGACTTTTACATACACTCGTCTGCACCTTAAAGACGTAATATCCATTCGAAATTTTCATTTAATAATTCGTATATATCGTGATTGCAAAAATTTCTCATCCACCCATAAAATTACTATTCATCCAGGTTTCGAATATTCACGAAAATTAGGGTTATTGCAGTCTCCTCTCCTTAAAGGATTCTATCTTAAAAACCTAAGGAAAATAGTTGTGGACACAATTCCAACTTTACCCTTCCCAACTCTCAGGTTGACACTTCAACCCTTTTGTTCTCTCACATTGGTCTCACCAACGCTTTAATGTTGCTTCTCAACGCATGCTCTCCCCAACCTGTATTCCTTATCGGTTGTTCTATGAATGAAAATTTCTATCCCACTACTTATACGATCCTCTTCTACCTTGTTCATAGTATCCGTGTTGAGTCCTTGTATCGTTGGCCCGTGAATACTTTGTGGTCGTGTTTTATAATCTGAGATAATGTCAATACGCACGGTATTCCTCGTATTCCTTGGCTTAATTAACACACATGTGTTGCCTCCCGTCAGCTGTTACCACTTGCTATGGATACTGTATAGTCTTCGGTATACGTCGAACCAGTTCAGCTACTATATCCCTCGTTCATTGACTTCTTCGTAACGCAAGAAAAGCGAAACTTCTTCTTTCGCAGTACGCTTTACAAGAGACGTCCTTACGTTCGTGATAACAACATTCATTTCATGGATAAGTTTTTATTCTCGACTGCCCCGTGAAATCTAAGGCACGACACTAAATATAAATTCGATCGTCTAGACAATTCTTCTTCCATGTCCGTCAGCCCCAGATCAAATTAGTGCATACGCTCAATCTCTTTGTTAAATATACTTGAAAGCACCTTCAATATTCGAAGTTTAACCTTAAGTCTTTATCTGACGTAATCGCTGCAGAAGTTTTATATTGCACCACCATCTCTTCCGTATATAAATCGATAATCTTCTAAATGGAAAGTCTCTCGTAGGTAAATCACTTGGTCCAACAATTATAAATCAACTAGAGCCATCTCTTGGCTCGGTCTTCGGCGACCTACTTATGAAATTCATTATAATTCTGTCCACGTTCAAGATTTTCTACAGGCGGAATTAATCCACTAGATCTCTATCATTCTGTTTTTGACATGTCACGTTTGTACTTAATAGTTTGCCAATACCATTCTTCGTATCCGCTTGCCAACATTCTCTTAATTCTCTATACCTCTTTGTCCTTCCCCATAATTTAGTCATTTTTCCCCTAACATTATTCTTTATTGTATATACTCTATTTTCTTGGTCAATACTGACTGAATTTCAATTTCGAATAATCCCTTCTATAGGTATCGGCCACCACACTGGCCTTTCCTGGATAATAACAAATTTCTCCATTATACTCCCTGTTCCATTTCGTCACCTTCTCTCTCTTATGTTTAGTTCTAATATGAAGATATACTTATGGCACTTGTGGAAAAATTTCACACTTTTCTCATAAGGTTAACGTCTCAGTTTTATGTGTGAACGCTATCATGACTAATCCCCGACTCACGGTTAGTATATCCTATCCCGTAACCTTTATGTTGTTTAGAAGTATAGGCTATCAACCCCTTTCTGCTGCATCAGCACACCTCTTAAACTATTGAAAGACGCATCATCGTGACCCTCAAAGTCCTCTTCTCATCATAAAGTATAGCTAACAACGAGGTTGTTACTAATCGCTCATATCATTCTTAAAACTTTATTTATTAACCCACAAGGGCTTCTGACTCACTAGTCAATCCACATGATACTACCAAAATTTATAATGTTTATATTAGTGTGGAATGCCGACTTTGGTGCAATACAGAGATCGATCTTGAGTTGGTGAAACCTTCTCTTCAACCTTATCTTTGAAAAAACAACTACACATTTTAACTAGTCAACAATTCCTCCATTTCCGATCAGGGTACCAGTTCTCGATGGTATATGTAAGATGTCATACGCTCGTCCTCTTTCACAACTGGTGCCAATCAGCCTGAGGCCTGCATGCTGCTGCGATTCCCAATAAACTTGATTATGTGGTAATCTCGAAGGATCATTGGGATATATCCATGCATCCATTTGCTATTAGAGCCTTTTAAACTTTATGTCTCTCTATGTGCATCAATCCCTTTAAGCTAAGTAAAGCTTCACATTCTTGCCACAATCTTTCTTCCTTTCTTGTCCATCTCACTTCCATGTTAGTTTCCTCTAAGGATATGTCTTACATCGCAATCGATTTGCATTTCTTGGATCAGGAAAAGGCTTGGTAACTCCAGAATTCATTAATATAACATCCTGACGATGGTTGGTAGGGGCGTGCTCCCAACCACCTCATCATTTCTTATAACCTTCCTCACACTAATATTAAAGGTCCTTGTGGTATGCCTCGACATGTTATTCCTACTTTAAATAATCACTCGGCATAATGCTCTGGCTGCACAATTACAACATTTGGTTTTTTGATCTCATATTGGTGCAACGGTTCACAATTGTACCTCCCGTTCACCTTAGAGTAATCACTTTTGAAAGGAATGGTTTCAAAATAGCAAGGTCCAATAGATAATTTCAATAAGAATTCCACATTGGATGTTCCAAGAATGTTGATGGTTCCAAATACTAGGAGTCTCGATTTTCGGAGATGTAAGGATGGACAAAAAGAATACAACAAGGTTTATTCCTTCATGTCCTGATAATTTTGTAATGTGATGTCATAGAGAATGTTGCACGAGGGCAATGATTGTTGGATACAAAAGTCATAAAGACGGTCTTTATACAATTCTTACATCTGGTGAATACTTTTCCTCTTGAAAAAAATAGAGGATCTAAAAAGTCCCATTGATAAAAGTCAACCGATCGAAAGAAATTCTACTCTATGACGATAAAAATGAAGCAGTTTATCATTCAAGTAATCTATGGTTTCAAATGAATCTTCATTATATGAATGAAAGAATAGAATATTCAAGTGACATAAAGTCTGATACGAAGATGGGTAGAATTCAAGTTGAGTGGGCGACCTCACTAGGTCTCAGTCAAGTTACTCGTCAAAACTTTCATCATCATACTTTACCACATGCAAAATGCATTGCGGAACTGCTAAATGAATTAAATTGGGAGTTGGACCAGTGAAACAATAACTAGTCCTTTTCAAGAAACACTAGCAACTAGCTAGACAAAATTTGCTAGTTCGCCTGTTTGAGACATCACCACTAGCTAGGACAATTAGCTATGTGTTCTTCACAACATTACAATTTTGACTAGTTAGAACAATCAACCAGTCATTCATATTGACATATCGACTAGACAGTTTCAATTGGCTAGAACGGAATTTCAACATCGTAGCCACTGAAGAAACTTTAGGCTACTCGGACAACGAATGGAAATAAGAAGTTATTAAGTTTGAAAAAAAAAGAAAACTATAAAATCTGAAGAGAATGTTCTAGGTATCGGAACAATCGATAACCTCTCATCAAATATTACTTATCAGTGAAACGGTCCACCCAAGGGTGCCTCTGTACAAATGCTTTATCAGATCTTACAGTAGAATGAAATTCAGAATACTAGTATCAAAATGATATCCTTACTATGATTTCAATGTACGACGCACAATCTCATTTTGAATAGAAGAAAGGATTCATGAGGAATATCTGGATGTTATATCATCCCTGTTCTCAACAAGTTGATAAATATTTATGGGCTCGACTGAAGAGTGCAAGTATGAAAGAAGTAGTCAAATATCAATATTCGTTTAGGAATATTCATTGATTAATTAAGGAAACAATTGTTGAACATTCCTTGGATAATTGAAAGGAAGTGTAAATAGTCCTGAGCAGAACGAAATAATTATAAACTTCAAATAGAATACTCGAGGATCAAATAAGATACTTTGGATGAGTCCCGGTTTAGAGAAAGTATATCATTGGTGGTTATTCCACAAGTTTGAAGTAGAAGGCTAGAAGGGTTACCTGATATAAACTAATCGAGGTAACATGGTTAGTGAACAGTTTAAAATGAAGTAGTGCACTAGCCGGTAGTTACCAAAATAAGTTAATAATCATTCGTGCATCTCATTATCACCATTATGAGGGTAACTCCATCTCTTCGTCTTCGTAATACAAGACACCAACTAGTGCGTCTCTCAATCATCATCTTAAAGTCATTTATCGAGTTAGGGTTTCACAAATATATCTGTCATTTCCGTGCTTTATCTTGAAGACCAAGCTTCACATCATTTCGGGGACACCTGCTAAGTCCATAGGGTCCTACTTCATACCTTCCGACATGAATCACAAGTGGCCAGTTCCCCCTGGGAACAGATCAAAGAGATCTCTCAGGGATCTCAGTGCAGTCCATAGGTTCAGTGGCGGGTGTGTGCATGTGAACATATACCAAAATATATTGAGGTTTACAATACATATATACGTAGTCCCTGATAACATCTCTATCAAAGGATCCCACTCTAGACCCACTAGTCTTTCCTTTTGGTAGACTCTGAGATCACTGTATCGTTCGTTGCAACCATATTCAACTTCACTTGAGTCCCTTTGTTAATTCTACTTGTTTGTTCTCTAAGTTGAACTACCATGCTCTAGCGTCCGAATCATGCGTGGAATTATCTAGCACGCTCGTCTTATGATAACATTCTCGTATAACACATGTAAAATTCACCATCAAGGGTAATGAAATCCACAACGGCATAGTAACCACCTTTCAGGTAAACTCGTTACTTATCGAAAATCGGATCTTATAGCCAAAGTAAAAGACTTTCATTATTCCAAGTACTAAGTATCCTTAATTATGTAGGGAAGTCTAAACGTCTTGATTCTTAAAATGCCACCTCCTAAACTGTGGAGGACTATGGGCCACAAAATTTATGCCAGCCTAGTCATCCGATCATATTGGCAATATCGCCTCTATCTCAGCTGCTCTTGAGATTTCGCTCTGCTTCCTATATCATTACCTATGATAGGTCATGTACGACTCTCAAACCTCTATTCATCATTCTGAAGGCCTCTAAGGATTCTAGCGACCCTAATATAATACCTCCGGTAAATATTCCAGTCCATTCTACTCACCGGTACCTCTTCCGGTAGTCCAATAATAAGTTTACTACGATCTCTTATGTCATTCTCCTACTTAGACTTAACTCTCAACACTCTCGTTTCTGAGTACTGTAACTTATCTATCTGATACCATTTCTGTGACGCCCCCAAATCCAAGGTCAAAGATTCAGGTCGTCACATCACCATCCAACCATATCATACCTGTATTAACTTTACAACTCAACAATACATCCATCCAGACCTCAATCTTAAGCACAAACAAGTTAGAGCCTCAGAAACGATAATCAAAAGTAACGCTAAATATTACAATTCATCTGTACATTCTAGAATCTTGTGCACTTCCATTTATACAACTACACTTGAAGACAAGTCTTACTATTACAGTTGAAAACCTATCAGACTTACTCTGTAGTATTTATCAGGAACTAAATCATCTTAGGGGTAAATCTTCTACTCCTCTTCTGTTGGTGCGGAGTTAACTGATCAAATTCTTCTCTTTCTGAAAAGTTTTTATAAAGCAAGAATGAGCTACATAATGCTCAGCAAGTTCACCATTTTGTAAAATAATATTGTGGTTTATTTCGAAAACATTCCCAACTATATGGGTATATATCTCAGATTTCAAAACATAATTGGAAATGTATATGTCTGAGTTTGAATAAAACATTTATACTCGCTAAGGAGCTTTAAGAATAACATATAAATCCTTTATAAGGTTCCTGTTTCAATATATCTCAAGTTTGAAAATATATACACATAAGTATATCATTTTTCGGCAAAACACTCTACGGTTAACATACTGTACAGGGAATACATTATTGCAAAACCTCTTTCCTTCCATTAGCTTAGAAGGTTTCTCATTCGAAAACATTTCATTCTTTGAAATAATTACAAGAGTGCACTAACACGTGCCAATCTTTATAGAAAATCTTGCAGTTCTAGATACTGCACGATGTCAATATTTTTCTTATCAAAACCACACTATTGGCAACTTGGCACTTAGGCCCAAGAAGCAGTGTTTGAGTATTTTTCCAAAGTGGAGGATGGGACTGGAAGAAAGCATAAAAACCTGACAAGGATTGACGATGATCAGTCGCCACAACCAAGTCCAACAATCCGCGGGTGTTCTCTACTAGTAGAAGGATAGAAACTACATCCGTAACTACCCTTGGGTGAAAACTACATCCGTAATCACCCTCGATGAAAACTACATCCGTAATCATCCTTCGGCAATACCTGGGCCGGAATAATAATTGATGGATCGCCTGGCTCACGGCCGCTTACACATCCCGGGAATCGTTCGTCAACGATTCCCACACCTGCTAGAGTCCCCTTTTTCTTTTCTTTTCAAAAATCATTTTGATAGAAAATTCGAGTAGTTGAAGTTCGACCTCAGTCGACCGATAATTCTTGAAAAACGTACAAGAAGCAAAACCTGACCGGGGGTTTTCGAAAATGTTTTGGGTGGGAAAGAGTTCGAGTTTGAAAACGCTAAAGGTATCTTGGATTAGTTTTGTCTTTAAAATAATGAACGATAATTAATAAATAATATTTTGAGATTTAATATAAACAATTAGTAAAATAATTATTTAATTAAAATAAGCTTTTAATCCAAGATAGATATTTTTTTGTATTTTTAACAATGTAAAAATAATAAATACCTAAGTATACGATACTTCCCGAATGACTCTTCGGGTTATCACAATTTAATCACGATACAATAATATACCGCTCCCCGGTCAATAGTATATTTGGACCGCTACGACCTCTATTGCTAGAGTCGTTGTCCGAAGAAAACACTTTCATTCTAAGTTCAAGGGTGTACAAATACATATGCATATATCTCAAACTTCAACATAATCTCGTAAAGCATAAGCATATAATACGTTTGGGAACTACAAACACAACATGGAAAAATCCTTATATCTAAGTTTTGAAAAGTAAACTTGCATAGGTAAAATCAAGAATATAATCTTTTGAAAATAAATACTTAGGGTTGGAAAACTTGCCTTGGTGGGGTTGGGGTGGTCGGCTCGCGAAGTGGAATGGAAATCTATACATAATCAATATTTGTACGTTAGTACCTTAACAACGCTACTTAATCATAAGGTTTTAAAAATCGTAAGACCAACTTAACGACTCCACTTGTGACCACTAACCCTCTCATATGACCATGTCGTCACATTATCACTTCCGTTACCCATTCGACTCAAATCTATTCCTCAAACTCGAAACTCAAGTGAGCATTCTTAAAACTACTTTAAACTAATCCCCTAAGTGGTTTTTCACTTGCGCACACCTCGCTCCAACATTTTTATAAAATTGAAAATTACATATTTTAATCCAATTCTTTTTGGACAGCCTTTCCACTTGTTTAATATGTATATCCTCAAATTTCCATAACATTTTCATAATTTTAAGGGGTCCTAACTCAGTTCACAAGTGGACAACACAGTGCAGTCCGAATTCCAGAACCACACTGCACTAATCCGGCCATAACTCAAAATCTACACATCTCGTGGGTGTGAGCCTTATATTTCTAGAAACTACATTCAATTATCTTTCCATCCATATAAATTAGGCTCTCGGGAGACAAGTGTAAGGGGTTCAAAAGTCCACTGCAAGGCAGAACATACTCCCAGACTTTTATTCTGCATACTTCTTTGTTTAATCTTTCAAGAACTCAACTTATACATCATATCTACCATTAAAATCATCAAGGCTCATCTCTACAACATACATGGGTTACATACTCTAAGTACAAGCTTTAAAATCACACCAACAACATATATCCTCAAGATTTACATCATCCATAACTTTTATAACCAAGATATGCACTAAAACTTTTAGATCTAACAATATAAACCATAAACACTTCATGACTAAGAGTGGTGAGAGTTTTTATACCTTCTTGAGTAGCTAGGGGCCTTGGGTGAGCTTTATATCCTCTAAGAACACTTGGATGAGCCCTTACAAACCTTAAACCTTCAAGATCTAAAAGATGAACAACTTTGGTAAATTTTCATCCAACCTTCAACAATTTATAACTCAAGATCTAATGGATGGATGAGGTTGAAATTAATACCATACCTCTATAATGATGCAAGGGAGCCCTAGTATTTTTGCTTGGATTTGTGAGTGAGGGGAAGTTGAAGAAGAAATTCTTCTTCTTCCTCCTTCTTTGGCTCGGCCGAGAGCTCCAAGGGAGAGGGAGGGAGAGTGTTGTGTTTTGTTTGTGTTTGGAATGATGAGAGGTAATGAATTATTGAGTGTGTATGTATGTATGTATAATGTAGTCACAAGATGTCACTCTAAGTAGTAGCCTAGGCATGCACCATGCTTCCTTGTCTCCTAGGGTGTGACACCCATCACACATGTCACTATTCACTTCTACTTTATGCTTTTCTAGTTTCTTTTCCTAACTAGCTAGTTACATGACACTTGCATGTAATTTATTTCCTTGTATTATTATTCCTCCACCAATGGTTGTCACTTAGTCCTTAATTCATATCGTATCATAATTAATCTCCTCGTAATAATATTTTGTCGCGTAGAGACTTCCTTTGTAATTCCTTAAGTACTTAATTGGGTAAATTCCCTAAATCTCCATATCTCCTTGTCATAGTCTCTTAAAATATTTTAATACTTTAATAATTCTCAAATCCCAAGTTTTTATAAATCTTAATAGCAGTAGGCCTCTTGCCTTAACAATCTTCCCTTTTTCTTACACAGTGAATGTAACAACATAAATTTCTCAGATAATCAATTCCATTAAACAACATGGGTGACTCAAAAGGTCCCAAATTCCCAATGTCATATGATATTATATTCTTAAAAATATTACAAAAATCAGGGTTCTTACAGAATGGCAAGCATTTGTCACCAGACTTAGAGATAAATCTCCCCAGGGCTACAAGTCGGCCGGTTAACTTCTGTACATCTCGTATAGAGCGGGGTGATTCCATGTCCAAGATCACTTTGTTCTTATCAGGGTTGGCCTCTACGCCTCTCTTCGAAACCATTAATCCCAAAAATTTTCCTGATCCAACGCCAAAAGCACACTTGGCTGAGTTCAAAATCATCTTGTGGTGCCTCAGCACTCCGAATGCCTCTCTGAGGTGATTGATGTGGTCTACCTTGAAAAGGATCTTGACTAACATGTCATCAACATAGACCTCCATGGTTTTTCCAATCAGATGGGCGAATATCTTATTCACCAGTCGTTGGTAAGTAGAGCCTGCATTCTTTATACAAAAAGCCATAACAAGATAGCAGAAAACACCAAAGTCAGTTATGAAAGATACCTTTGGGATGTCATCCTTATGCATCTTAATCTGATTGTAGCCGTTGAACCCGTCCATGAAGCTCAACATCTCATGTCTAGCTGTGGCATCTATCAATGTATCTATCCTCGGTAGGGGAAAACAATTCTTTGGACATGCATCATTCAAATCGGTGAAGTCTATACACATCATCCACTTCCCATTAGCCTTCTTGACCATCACAGGGTTACCCAACCATTTGGGGAACTGAATCTCTTCTATAAAACTAGCTTCCAAGAGCTTTTCAACCTCTTGCTTAATGGCCTCTCGCCTCTCAGGAGCAAAATTCCTCTTTTTCTACTTTACTGTATTTCGCTTGGGATCGACATTCAATTTGTGAGTTAAGAGTTGGGGATCAATCCCTGGCATATTAGTTGATGTCCAAGCAAACACATCACCGTTCTCTTGTTAGAATGCTGTCAACTTGCCCTTTAAGGGTTTTTATTTATGCATTTCTTTGTTTCCCTTCGCGTATTCTCTTATTTTCGGTACTTGGGTCATCTTTGACTTACACACATCAGGTGCTTGGTACATAAATAAAATCACATAATCAATGAATGGAAAACAAACTTGCATAATAACTTGAAGTGGGTTCAACCCTTACATAGAGTACTACTATCCTACTCGGAGCAACATGCTCTACAATGATTTCAATGAACCTTATTTCTACTTCTACTAGATAAATATGAAGATAAGTTCTACTAGGATAACTTGAGCCCATCGGGGCTTTGCAAGACTAGGCCTGCACCAGATTTTGTTTTTAATGCTCCATCAAAGTAGAGCACCCACCACTCCTTCTGGTCTCCTCCTTATTATTCCGAGGTTCACTTTCTGCTTGGGGTATTACCTCCTGCCCCCCGACTTCTTGGTTGCCAATGGTACATTCAACCAAGAAGTCAGTAAACGCCTTAGCCTCAATGGCTGTCCGAGGCTTCTGTGTGATGTCCTCTGACGGCCTTTCTTGACGTTTCTTACTACTGCGGACATCCATGCCTTCAATCGGAAGGACCAGCCCCCCGACTCCACCAGGCCTTAATGAGGCTACATAACAGCTTCGTGCCATCTTTTGATCACCTTTATGTTCTCCAGCACCATTACTGATCGGGAACTTTATCTTCATATGATAAGTAGAGGCAATAGCCTTGAATGCATGAAGTCCAGTCCTTCCGAGGATAGCGTTGTACGTTGAAACTGCCTTGATTACCAGGAAGTTCAACATCTGAGTGGCCTTCTTGGGCTCCTGTCCAATAGTCACAGGCAATTGAATAGTCCCTTCAACTTTGGATCCTACTCCATTAAATCCATATATAGGCATGTAATTGGGGGTCAACTGAGAATCGTTGTACCCCATCTTCACAAATGCATCATGAAACAGAATGTCAACGGAAGCTCCATTGTCTATCAAGACTCGCTTCACCTCTGAGTTTCCAATCACATAAGTTATGACCAATGGGTCGTCATGGGGGAACTTCACCCCTTCCAAGTCTGAGTCATCAAAACCAACCACTACTTCAGTTTTTACACGCGTCGGGGCCTCTCCCACGATGTGCATCACTTCTATAGCTTAAGCCTTCCGAGAATTCCTTATTGTGCCGGCCGCAGTCGGGCCTCCTGAGATCATGTTGATTACTGGCCCTTGGGGATGTGGGTTACGATCTTGATCGTCATCCCTCCGATCATACTCTCTTCTCCGATTACCACGGTCGTCACCCTTAGTGAAGTGGCTCAATTTCCCTTTACGAATCAAAAACTTGATCTCATCTTTGAGTTGCTTGCAATCATCAGTGTCATGCCCCACATCTCTGTGGAATCTGCAATACTGATTCTTGTTTCTCTTTGCGGGATCACCCCTGAGTGGCTTCGGCCATCGGAAATCCTTATCATTCTCAATGTCCAACAAGATTCGACTCCTAGGAGTATTCAACCTTGCATACTTAGTGAACCTCGGTCCTTGGTTCTTCTTAGGGGCATAGTCGGAGTCCTCACTAGTTCGGGGATACTTGTCCCTAGCATCATACTCCTGGTCATCATACTCATGGTCTTGCTTTCGCTTCTTGGAGTCGTTGTTACCTCCTCCTCCTCCACTTACTGTGGCTTCTTTCTTCATGTTATCTTCAGCTTTAATGTACTTGTCAGCCCTTCGTTGGAACTCGGCCATGTTTTTAGGAGGATGCTTTGCTAATGACCTTTTAAAGAATAGATCAGTGGTTCCGTGTTCCAGGGCTACCATGGCCACCTTATTTTCCAAGTCAGTGATGTTCAATGTCTCCTTTGTGAACTTCTTGAGGTAATCTCTCAAGTTTTCATTCTTCCCTTGCACCACGTACATGAGAGATGCGGAACTTTTTTCATGAACTCTCCCGCTGATGAATTGGCTAACAAAAGCGGCGCTCAGCTCCTTAAAAGAGCCAATCGAATTTGTAGGTAGGCGGCTATACCATCTGTGAGCCATGCCCGACAGGGTTTGAGGGAATGCCCTACACTTCAAGGCGTCGCTTGCAGGCTACAACAGCAGTGCGTTTGAGAACGTCCTAATATGGTTTGCGGGATCACCCGTTCCATCATAAGCCTTAATTGTCGGCATCTTGAACTTCTTTGAGATACGAGCATTCATCACCTCCTCAGTAAACGGGGGTGTGGGATCATCAGGATCCATAAGTGGCATCAGATGCTTGGGGTTGCTCCTGGGGGTTTCCACCCTTGTTGTTCTTCCAGTTGGGGTATCAGCCCTTCTCTGCCTTCTTGAAGACCTCTCCAGATCTATAATGGGAATCGGTCCTGAAGTTGGAGGAGGTTGAGTTTGATTCAACCTAGCTTGTTCTCTCACAATATCTTCTTTTATCCTTAAAATCTCGGCCTCATGAGCCTTGATTCTCTCATCAGCTGTCAAAGGGGGTCCATCATGGATAGTTTGTGTTCTCCTTCTTGGTTCTCTGCTAGCAAGTCACCACCTCGGGGCTTCATCACGATCATCATCATCAGATGATGAATCATCAATATAGGGGCCAGAGTAGTCAACATACTCTCGATCTTGGATCTGCATGGCGTGGCCACTTGGTCCAGGACCTTGAGTAATTGGAGGGTAGTTAGGCAGACCATATACCGGGTTGGTATTCATAGGGAAATCCGTAGTATGGATCTGTACCCCCGGTGGTAACGGGTGGTTAGGATTAACCAGAGGCAGTACCGGCTCTTGGGGGAGTTGGCATAGCTGACTGCCTAGGGCCTCACAATTTGAGGGGGCCTCATTTTTTATTATAAGTAATGTATATGTATATATTTATTGGCATTAAATACTTAGTTAATAAATTGAACATTACAGTTTGCAACGTAACTATTATTTTATAGTTGGGCTCTTATATTTATTAGTTTGTATATAATTAGTGGCCCATTCATTGGTCTTAAAAGGCCCATTAGTGTGTATGTACGTGTGTGTATCAGACAATCAGTTTATATTTATCAAAGTAAAACCTAATAGAGTAAAATTATAAAGGATTCTCTTGCTCTCTCTCTGTATACTATCAACATACTCAATTGAGTAAGTCTCTAATTTCTTCATTTTTCCTTTTTTGTTGTTTTTTTTTATGATTTATGAATTTGTAATTAGTTAATATTTAATCATATTATTGATTTTGCAGGTGTTAATACAATGATCGGTAAAAGAAAACATGAGTCGGGAAGTTCAAAAAGAAAGAAAAAAGAGAGGGAGAATCAACTCACCCAATCTTTAGCGGGATCCATGAATAGGTACGTAAAACCCGTTAATGTATTGGAAAATTTAGGAGAAAATGTCACAGTTAGTGAAAATTTGCCTAAAGATCATATTGATGAAAATTTTGATGATGTGAATGTTGATGATAATTTGCCTGAGAATTTAGTGGATGAAAATCAGAATTACGTAAATGTTGATGAAAATTTGCCTGAAAATTATGTGGATGAAAATCCAAATGACATGAATGTGGATATTTTTCCTGAGACTATTGTGGATGAAAATTTAGACGACTTAGTTGATCCGGGAAATTGGGAAAATAATATGGCTCAAAAAAAGATTGATTTTTTAGTAGAGAAAGGACCAATAAGAGTTATCGATGAATTGTATCCTGTTAATGAACATAATAGAAGTTTTAGCAATAAACACTACATGCGAACTTTGTTGAATGGAGAAAAAATCGATAGGTCATGGCTAGTATATTCTCGAAAGAAAGATAAGGTGTTTTGTTTTTGTTATGTGTTGTTTAAAAGGGAAAAAGTTATATCAAGCCCGTTAACAACAGCAACCAGTGGATATAATGATTGGAAAAATATTTCTTCAAGGTTAGATGAGCATGAAAAGAGCAATTATCACTTGAATAGTCTAACTGATTGGATGGAAGCAGAAACAAGGTTGAGAAGAAAATTGACGATTGATTCTTTTAATTAGAAAGTCATAAATGAAGAAAAAAAGTATTGGGGTGAAGTTTTGAAGAGAATCATGTGTGTTGTTAAAACTCTTGCTAGTAGTAATTTGGCATTTCGTGGTAGTAGTGAGAAACTTGATGATGATAATAGTGGAAATTTTTTAAGTATAATACGAATGATTGCAGAGTTTGATCCTATAATGCAAGAGCATCTTAGACGTATTCGAAAGAAGGAGATATGTCGTGCCCATTATCTTGGTCATAATATTCAGAATGAACTAATACTTTTGTTGGCGAGTGAACTCAAGAGAAACATTATTTCTATTGTTAAGGAGGCAAAATATTACTCTGTTATTCTTGATTGTACTCCTGATATTAGTCATGAAGAACAAATGAGTCTTATATTGAGATGCGTTAATGTTTCTACTACCCCAGTAACTGTGGAAGAGTTTTTTATTGAATTTGTGAAAGTTATTGAAACAACAGGAGATGCACTTTTTGTTAAACTTAAAGATTCTCTTACAATTTTGAAACTTGATCTTAGTGACATGAGAGGGCAATGTTATGATAACGGTTCGAATATGAAAGGACAATATAAAGGTGTAAGTAGTAGGGTACTAAAAGAATATCCTAGAGCATTTTACTCACCTTGTGGTTGTCACTCTCTTAATCTTGCAATTTGTGATATGGCTATGAGTTCTATTCAGGCTAAATCATTTTTTGGTGTGGTACAAAGAATTTATAAATTGTTCTCTGGTTCAACAAAATGATGGGAGGTTCTTAAATCTTATGTGAAGGACAAAGATGGGAAAGGACTTACATTAAAGTCATGGTCTGATACACGTTGGGAAAGTCGTGTTTCTAGTGTTAAGGCGATAAGATTCCAAACTCTTCGAATAAGAGATGCATTACTTCATCTAGTTGAACACAATGTTGATGCAACCACCACAAGTGATGCAAGTTCTTTAGTTAATTTTGACCTTCAAAACTTTGACTTCCTTGTTGGTATGGTTATTTGGTTTGAGATTCTAGAAAAAGTGAATAAGGTTAGTAAATTTCTCCAAAGTAAGGATATGGATATTGAAGCATGCATTAATCTATTACAAGGTCTCATACTTTTTTTTTAGGAGTACAGGAACAATGGATTTGAAAATGCAAAAGGTGAAGCTGCAAAGATTGCTTTAGAAATGGGGGTAGAACCAGCTTTTCGTGAAACTCGAGTCCGTGTTAGAAAAAGGTTCTTTGATGAGAGTACAGGGGATGAATCAATTCAAATTGCTGAAGATTCTTTTCGAGTCAACTATTTTTTACACATTGTTGATACTGCTATATCTTCACTCAATTCAAGATTTGAGCAATTTAAAAAATATGATGATATTTTTGGGTTCTTATTTCACTTAGACAGGTTGAAAAAAATGGAGGATGAGAGCATGAAAAATGCTTGTACTACACTCGAGAACTATTTGAGGAATGGGGATGACTCAGATGTTGATGGACGTGAATTATTTTCAGAATTGCAGTTGTTGAGAAAATCTTTACCCGAAAACTTGACAAAACCGGTTGAAGTGTTGGACTATATCAAAAAAATGCATGTTGCTTTTCCTAATACATGGGTTGCTTACATAATTATATTAACTATACCAGTTACAGTAGCTATTGCAGAAAGAAGTTTCTCCAAATTGAAGTTGATAAAGAATTATCTCCGATCAACCATGTCACAAGAGAGACTCAACGGTTTGGCCATGTTGTCTATTGAGAAAAAAATGTTATATAAGTTAGATTATAGTACTTTGATTAGAGATTTTGCACTAGCTAAAGCGAGGAGATTAACTTCTTAGTCTCAACTTAACTTGCCTCTGTTATTTTATATTTTTTGTTATTACTGGATTAAAGTCGTATTGTAAATTTTTTGTGTGGTTTTATTTCATGAAATTTGATGTCTTTAAAAAATTTTGGTATAAGAAAACTAGGGCCTCCAAAATACTGGAGACGGCCCTGACCAGAGGAGAAACCATCATCTGAAGAGAGCTGGTTTTTTGACTTGGGTGAATGACCATGGGTATTAATGTTCTCTTAACATGGGGATCCGTCCCTAGAGGTTGAGAAACCTGAGTTTGAGTGATCGCCCCTGTTGCTGGGGGTATTTGCTCAGTAGCAGGCAGAGCAGAGCTTAGAGGCAAGGCCTCAGTAGAGGTTGTTGTTGTTCTTCGTGTGTTCACCATGGTTGATGTTGTCTTCCCACAAACGGCGCCAAATGTTGTGGAATAAAAATTAGGGTTTATGCGTAATTAATGCTAGGGTGGTTGAGCTTCAAGCTTTAATGGTTGTTTCCGTGTTTCGAGACTAATCGGTCCTCACAGAGTGCCTACGTATCTCGTTATTGAGAATCAAGCCAAGACGTAGTTCTGAGAATGAGGGGTCATGCCCTTTATATAGGCTGAGAAGCCTTAGAATTATTGTAGGATTCGGATACTTGGTGGGCAAGTCACCGCCTTGAGGAAGGTTCTAGACTCCTTCCTTGTAGGAGTCTGTTTCCTAATTGAATTGGATGCCTTGGAGGCTAAGTCAGGCAGAAGTAATATCCTTATTTGACTCTTATTGCTGAGCTGGTTATTACCCTTAATATTAATTACGAAATTAATATCATAAATAGGGTTTGGGCCCATCTGGTGGGCCCCATGTTTGGACCATGATGGGTCTAATTAATACCACATTAAATGTATCTTTAGGGTTTACTTTTAGCCCATATCATAATGATATGTATTAATAAGGATAATGAACTTATTTAGTGGAAATGGACTTATTTAGTTAATTATTTAGTTTAATTCAAATGAAACTCTTGAAATACACACATAGTACATGATATGTACTTTTAATATATTAATATGTGTGGAATCCCCCTCACCCGAATTCCTATTATTTTAGATTTTGTCAAATTTCTGTATCCCGAACCTGCACTCATGCTTCCTAGGCAGGAACTGATAAGCATTATGGGGGTGTTTGGGGGAACTTTTTTCCAGAATAAGTCAACTTATTTTAAGACAAAGTTAGAGATTCCTAACTTTCCAACTTATTTTTGCAACTTATTGAATCTCAAACATACATAAAATACTTGTATAAAAATAAATTATCAAAATATAAAATTTTTATCTGAAAATAATTTCATAAATCATTAATATAAGTTTTGCCAAACAGCCTATAGTCATAGCTATCACTGGTTATGACTTGTGCACCACCCATTATTAACTTGAGTAGTGCTACATACCCCAAACCGGTTCCCAAAAATATTCCCAAATAACATGTGGCGTGATGTTATTTGTGGGATTCATATGTTTGCATGGGGGGTCCATTTCATTTATTAGAAAATAGCCAATAATATTGTGACAACTCAGCATTTGGGAATTTTTTTGGGAACGGTTTTGGGGACTCTAACATTACTCTATTAACTTTGATAGGATAGCATTTTAACGTAAATCATTTCCTAATTGAAAATAAAGGAGAACGGAGAATCTTATTAGTAACCTTTAATTGTTATCTTAATTGCATTTTGTTAGTTTGTACTTGTTGCATTGAAATAAATTTGTAGTTCTAATGTTGGCATATTGGGTATCTATATGTTGTCTAATAATTGTCAAACATAATGTTTGACTTGTTGACTCACTGATGGCTTGCTAATAATTGTTATCAACTCAACTCGACTAGGAGTGAGTATGACGTACTGTATGAGTGTACGACCTTGATCAAGATACAAAGTTGATACTTGATATTCACAACAATTCTTAATTAGTATTGTTTTATATCATTATTGAGATATGAGTGTATTAGTTACGCATATATATTATTTGATTAGGAATTTAGAAATATTGTAGTGAAAAAATGTTAGGTAGTAGTTACTTATCTAATATTTTACTTATATTTCAAGGCCTGGGTATCTACTTAAACAGTTGTAGTTTTCAATATTTGGGAGAGTTTTTTTTTTTTTTTTGCCAGCAATGAAATGGATTTTATTGATTTAGATCATTACATAGAACAGAATAAAACTCCGGATGGACATTCTCCATCTTCCACCTACGCTCAGCTATTGAAGAGCTGTACCTCGCTAAGTAGTGAGCTACGCTATTCGCAGAACGTTTAATAAATCTTAACTTCACGTTTTGAATTTGCAGACCCGACAGGATACTCCTGCATTCGTTCACCACTCTTCCCAGGTACGAAAGGGTAATAAAAGAACTACGGATCCACTGCACTAGTTTGAGACAGTCTGTTTCAATAACCACATCTTGTTGCTTTGAGTTCTTAACCCAACTAAGGGCCTCGCGAATTCCCATCGCCTCTGCAAGATCTGGAGACACTGTACCTTGGTAACAAGTCGAACTGGCTTCTATCAGCTTGCCATTATGATCCCGAACGACTACTGCGTGGCTGAATCGGTTTAGATCGTCAAAAATTGCTGCGTCGGTATTAACCTTAACTCTATTTAACATTGGAGTCTGCCATTGTTCACGACCATCCTCTTGGTTCATAAAACCCAAAGAGCTGTCAAAAGATTTATCTTGAACAAAACGCCACTGGTTAAGGACAGAGATTGCCGTAGCTAGCACGTCTGACACTTCCAACCATTTCTGGTTCCACACCAAATCGTTTCGATTTTTCCATAACACCCAACAAACCATGACTGTAACATTAATTGCTGCTGCGTTTCTGTGAGTGAATACTAACTGAAGCCATTCTGAGAAGGTGTTAAATTCACTCGTTATCATGGGTAAAGCAGCTTTATGCCAACAGCTTTGCGCGAAAGAGCAAGTTACCAAAGAATGTAGTATTGATTCTGGAGCTTCGTTACAACTGGGGCAAATATTATTCACTGGGACTCTTTTGTTACAAAGAAGATCCCTAGTAGGTAAACAATTACTTGTAGCACGCCAAAGAAAGTTTTTAACTTTCGCAGGTATCTTAAGATTCCACAGTTTGCGCCAAAAACCTGAATTATCATCTCCTGGATTGCTTGTCCCAGAACCTTGAAGAAGAAGGTAGGCACTTTTAACTGAATAAGTTCCCATCTTTTCGCATCTCCAATACCAGTTATCATTATCATCATCACCTAGTGGAATAGATAGAATGAGGTTCGCATCCCGATCATCAAAAACACCTCTGATAACCTCATAGTCCCATTGTTTTTCTCCTGTGACCATTAAAGAGGATACCTTTTGATTCAACAAAACTTCACTGTCCAAATGAACATATGGATCATTGACATCCGGTAACCAAGGAACATTCATTATAAACAGTGACTGGCCATTCCCTACTCGACACGAACTACCTTGTTTGATCAAATTCTGAGCTTCAAGCACACTACGCCAAATGTAGCTAGGATTGCTACCAATTTTGGCTGTCAAGAACGACTCTGAAGGAAAGTATCTGGCTTTAAAAACTTTAGACACTAACTTCTCTGGATTAGTTAACAGCCTCCATGCTTGCTTTCCTAAAAGAGCAATGTTAAAATCCCTGAGACTGCGAAATCCCATGCCTCCATTGATTTTCCTCGAGCACATTCTATCCCAAGACATCCAGTGAATGCATCTCTCCTTGCTTCGTCTGATTTCCACCAAAACTTACACATGGTTCTTTCTAGGTCTTTACAGACCTCAAGAGGAAGAAGAAAGACGCTCATGGTATAGTTAGGTAGTGATTGAGCTATTGTTTTAAGCATAATTTCTTTCCCACCTTTCGAGAGCTTCTTTTTATCCCAGCCCTGTAAACTTTCCTGAAGCCTCTCCTTTATGAATCCAAACGCTGCTGATTTATTTCTGCTCAAGAAACTTGGCAGGCCCAAGTATGTACTATTATCCCCTGCTTCCATAAAACCCAACTGATGACACAAATCTTGCTTGAGATCACTTTTTACATTTCTACTGAATAAAACAGAAGACTTGTCGACATTGATTTTCTGACCTGAGGCTTTCTCAAAAACTTGCAGCATTCCTAAAACCTGATTAGCACATTCGACACTTGCTTTGCAGAATATGTAACAATCGTCAGCAAAAAACATATGCGAAATAGACGGAGCTGAACGCGATACCTTAATTCGTTGCATCAAACCTCTTCTTTCATAGTTTTGAATGAGAGCAGTAAGGCCTTCAATACAGATTAAGAATAGATAGGAGGAAAGAGGGTCCCCCTGTCTAATACCTCGAGATGGAACAATGGAGCCAAATACTCTTCCTGCATGAGAAATTTGATAGGTGACTGAAGAGATACATGCCATAAAAAGCTCTATGACCTTTTGATCAAAGCCCATCTTGCTTAAAACAGCCTCTAAGAAACCCCATTCAACACGATCATACGCTTTGCTCATATCTACTTTTAGCGCCATCCAACCTTGCTTGCCCGTAGTTTTTCTTTTCACGAAGTGCATTAGCTCATGAGCTATCATAATGTTATCCGTGATAAGCCTTCCTGGTATGAATGCACTCTGAGTATCTGAAATGATTAAATCAATTACCCTTTTGATCCAATTTGCCAGAACTTTGGATATGACCTTGTAAATCACATTACAAAGTGAAATTGGGCGTAAATCCGTCATGACCTGTGGATTTCGTTTCTTCGGAATAAGTGCTATATTAGTACTTATGAGCTGAGAATCCACACGACCATCTTCAAAAAATTGTTTGACAACTTTCACGACATCACCACCTACCAGAGACCAGAATTTCTGATAGAATCCAGGGGTCATACCGTCTGGACCAGGACTTTTGTCCGGGTGCATATGGAACAACGCCTCCTTTACTTCGACCTCTTCCACATGACTTAGCATCATTGCATTCTGAGCATCAGTGACTCTTCTCTCAATACACTGAACAACTTCTTGCCATTCAATATTTGAAGCTTTGAACAAATTAGAGAAATAGTCTGTCATCACATTTTCCAAACCTGAGTTCCACTCTACCAGCTGGCCCTCCCCGTTTTTGAGACTTCGAATCTGATTGAAAGCACGTCTGTTTTTCACCGATGCATGGAAAAAACTGCTATTCTGATCCCCCTCCCTAAGCCACAACTGTTTCGACCTTTGACGCCAGAATACTTCTTGTTGCGCGTAAACTTCTGAAAGATTCTTCTGCTCTTTTTTCAACGCTTCAATAGATATACTATCTCTTCTTCCTTTCAGTGATCTTATAGCTTTCTTACAATGATTAATTCGATTCTTAAAACTTCCTGTTATCTCCTTACCCCACTTTGACAGAATTTCCGAACATTCCTCAAGCTTTGCATAAAAGGATTGATTTGAATTATTATTCCACACTTCTTCTACTAATTTCTGGCACATTGGTTGACGAAGCCATGCATTTTCAAATCGGAATCTTTTCACCTGGACTACCACGTTGGCTTTATGCATCTCTAGAAGAATAGGACAATGGTCCGACGTTGATACTTCAAGATTCAACAGCTTGGCATCTTTAAAAATATTCAAGAAGTTGACTGAGATTAAAGCTCGATCCAGTCTTACCTCTATCAACTCTGAAGTTCCTGCTTCTCTTTCCCACGTAAATGGATATCCTATTAAATCCATATCCATCAAGTTACAATCTTCAACCATGTCCCTGAAACCTTGGATTAAATGCTGTGGATAAGGTCTTCCTCCTTGTTTATCCGACTGCGATAGCACGTTGTTCATGTCGCCTATCAAACACCAAGGCAACACATTATTAATAGACAAAGTACGAATCAAATCCCATGTTTCCTTTCTTTTCCTTCGATCAGGTTCACCATAAATACCAGTTAATCTAAAACTATCTCCATCTTTATTCTTCACATCAGCATCAATGTGATTTTTATTATATGAACGCAGAGCTACTTCCTCCTTATATCTCCAGAGCAATGCAACTCCCCCGCTATGTCCCTGCGTTTCTACAACTACCATACCCTCAAAACCTACCGAATTTTGAAACTTTTCCACCGTTGCTTGTTTACAGAAAATTTCACACAAAAACACAAAGTCGGGTCTGTTTTGGAGAATGATCTCCTTTAGGAATTGAAAAGCCCACGGGGTCCCAAGCTAGAGCTGTAATTCGGGCCGAGCCGGGCGAGTTCGAGCCGAGTAGTTATTCGAGCCGAGTTTTTTTTCACGAGCCGAGCCGGCTCGTTTAACTAAACGAGCCGAATTTTCTGCCCGAACTCGGCTCGTTTAACTAAACGAGTCGAGTCGAGCCGGCTCGTTTATAAACGAGCCTATTTAAACGAGTCGAGTGAGCCGAAATAACACTTAAACGAGCCTAATTTTCTACCCGAACTCGGCTCGTTTAATTTCACGAGCCGAGCCGAACCGGCTCGTTTAATTAAACGAACCGGAACCTCTACCCGAGCTCGGCTCGTTTAACTAAACGAGCCGAGTCGAGCCAACTTAAACGAGTTCGAGCCGAGCGAGCTCGCGAGCCGCTCGGCTCGAATTACAGCCCTATCCCAAGCCCATGGCAATTCCAACTTAAAATGCTCATAATGATAGGCGAGCACCCTCCTGGATACTCGCCACATTCAAGTTTTTTTGAACTACTGTATTTTCTGTTTCTTCTGATTGGGCTAGCCCATCTGTTTGCATTCGTGTTGGCCCAGTTTCCTTTGATGATATTTCCCCATCTGTACGGCGCCTTTTAGGGTCAGTAAGATGATAAGTTTCCACATTAATCTCTCTATGCATAACAGACTCATTTAAAAAATTCCCGCCCATATCCTTATCCTCCTGATTTCTTGCTTTAACTGTGATCCTTCCATTATCCCCCTGATTTTTTGCAACAGAATTAATATTCTCCTTGAAACTCGCACCATCCCCTCCCTTACCAAATCCGGCTATCGGAGTTTTTGAGCTCATGTTCCTCCCATTTGCTTCCACCTCCTGCATTTCTTAACCATCTGTTGCCAATGACTGGCTTACTGTTCTTGTTTGGTGCCCTCAACCACGTACCGTACATCCGTTCGATCTCCTTGCCTGGGTTTGCGTATACTACGTTGCAATCTCTATCTGAATGCCCTATTTTTCCACACACAAAACAAAAAGTACTAAGCTTTTCATACTTGAAATTAATCCAGCTCCAATCCCCGTCTTCCCTTTTAATCTTCATTCTTCTTTTTAGAGGCTTGCTCACATCCATTCGAACTCTAATGCGATAATATAACTTCCAAACACCATTAATATTTGCTGAATCTGTTTTTACAAAGACTCCAATGAAATTTGCAATGCTTTGTAAAATGGTCTCCGATAAGAAGCCTTTGGGAAGGTCGTATATTTGTACCCAAATGTCCACCTCGTTCAGAGCTATCTCCTTTGGATCTTCATTTCCAGTTAACTGCTTGAAAACCAACATCCCCTGTTCGAATGACCAAGGCCCTCCTTCAATGACTTTCTGAACGTCCAAGGGGTGATAGAACACAAATGAGTATCGCATTTCTCCTATATCGTGAATCTCCATACCCTCCTTTGGTCGCCATATTGATGATAATACGTTCTGCATCGCAGCAAAATTAAGATTTTTCTCCATGAGGAATCGCCCTATCAAAACGAAAGACTCTTTGCTTTGTTGAACCTGCGTCTTGCTTACAATCACACCGACCTCCTCCTCATCTTCAATCGTTAGTTTTGCATATAATTCGTTTAACTCAGAATTTTGAAACTCCATTTTTCAAACTATTAAGATTTGATAAAGACACAAAGGCAATAGAATAAAAGACGCTTGTTACATGAACAAGAAAAGACTCTCAGTTCGAGAGAAAAAGACCTCCCATATTAGAGAGACATTCGTAAACACAATATTTGGGAGAGTTGAATATTTTGAATTATGTATATCTGATATATCAGGATTAATATCTAACTATCGATTTTTAGGGAGATAGGTTTCTCACATGTTTTCAACACTGAAATTAAACTTGACCTTCGTTCAATATCAATAGTATTAGAAAGTTGATCATGATAAAGATGACTTGAGATTAGTGATTAGACGAGAAAACGCATGTGCATCAGGTCGATCTTTAATATATATATTCTACTTAGACAGTTTTTCCCTGACAATCGATTGTCAGGTACCGGTTAACTAACAATCGGTTTTTAAATCGTTGGATCAATGATCCAACGGCCCCCTGAATTACAAAAAAAATTTCCGCGGATCGATCCGCGAAAAATTTTCGCGGACCGATCCAAGGAAAATTCCGAGAAACGTAAATTTTTTTTTTTTTAATCTCAGCCATTGGATCCTTGATCCAACAACTGTGGAACTGATTGTTAAATAACCGGCCCCTGATAAACGATTGTCGGGGACCCTTCTACTTATGTTATATTCTTGTTGAAAGTTTGCCTAGTGTCTGACCAGGTATACTTCATCTGCAACACTGCATGGGCATGTAACAGTAATCAATTTATATTTTCGATACTTACCCTGACCTGGTTAGACTAGAATTTCCCTGATTCAAGTCTTAGATTTGCTTCCTACAAGTTTTAACAAATGTTGATTCTGGAAATAAGAATATTCTGCCTGTAAGTAAATACTGTAGTAAACAAAAACAAAGTAAGAACAGAAAATGAAATAAGGAGAGAAAGGAAATGAAAGAAAAAAAATCTAATGTGAAGAAGATGAAAAGTGTTTCTTTCTATTTATGGTTTTATTTAAGTAACAAGGCATGAAAAATTTAAGTTTATAATCTAATAATTAGCTCAATATTAGGAATCATACTTGCCCAGCTAACAACCTTTATAAATTTTATTCGGTAAAGTTATCTGGTAAGCACTAAAAAGATGGTCGTAAAAGTGTTTGGCTGTCTTTTTGATTTTGTTTATTTCCTTAAATTTTTTTCTGATTGTTTCTGTTTTATTATGGTTTTCAACTTTGCTTCTCAGCATTGTATTACAACGTCTGCACTCTTTAACGTCTACATGTATTATTTTGCTAAAACAAATATTAGATGATCTCTTTTCATGGTAGAAGAGGAAGGAAAGAACCAGAAGCTTTGGCTGCTGTGGAGAATAGACCCTATATACTTGGATAGGGGCTACAGCCAACATGAATCATTGAGCAACGTGAAATGTTCCAGAACTATTGATACTTCTAAAATATTCCTCCAACTTCAAAAACTGAAGAATGGTAACTGTGATGCTACCAATAGCATCCTGTGTATGGCTGAGAAATACGATCATATGAGAGAACCTTTAGAAAAAGACCGGCATTTGGTAAGAGCATCTCCAACGGGATTGGTTAAAATGGTTGGCTAAAATAATAGATTATACAAATTATGTAAAATTTGCTGAATCTGTAAGACTTGATGCTTCGATGGTACTAGCTATATTGATTGGCTATATTTTAAAAATATTATTTTATTATTATGATAAGTTGATTATAAATAAAAAATATCATTTAAATATGGTAAATGATGACATGGAATCTTCTTACAGGTCTCTAGAGGTTCAACAAATATAGCCAATATCGGGAGGTTGGCTAAAATTATAGATAAGAGGAATGTTCCATTGGAGTTGATTTTTTTTACATAATCTCTATAAATTTTATTTATAGTATATATTAATTATTTTTTGTTAAGGGTTATGTATGGTTGGAAATGCTATAACGATGTTCTTTATGAGGCTTAGTTATGTATTCATTATGCTCATCCTTTTTTTTGTTGGCTAAAACTTCCACCATATTATTTTGTTGATTATCATGCTCACTGCTACAACAGTAGCTTATGTCGCCTTTCCACTTTCTTGTTGTCTAATATTTTTTGATAAGCATAGTTTTTTATAGTCCGTGTTTCTTCTTATATATATATATTATTTATTATTTCTGTATTGAGCAAACTCTCGCCTCTGTTTTTTCAAAGTTTGTTAATATCAGCAGAGTAGTAATCACTTTTACAAGTTCCTTGTAACTTGCAAGTGACTAAGTTACTTGTGATCAAGGTTGTAAAAATCGGAAATCGGACTAACTCGGTTTTGGTCTAGAAAAATGAGTAATCGAAAACTCGGCGAGTACTCGGAATGAGTACTCGGATTACTAATCGGATATTGTTTTTGAACTTTTTTTTCTCATAATTTATATGTATTTATTCTAATTTTAGTGTACATGTGTTAAACTTAAAACTTAACAATAATATTAATATTACTAATAATATTATTACAACCCTGCTAACAAGTAATAATATTAATATTACTAATAATATATATTCTAATTTTAGTGTACATGTGCCCAAGTAATAATATTAATATTACTAATAATATTAAAACGTGATATAAGTATATGTATAGAATCTTTGAGAGAGAGGACTTTTAATTGGGCCGAATCTAGATTATAACTATAGCCTATAAGTTGAGCAATAAAAATTATATTTTAGTACTTAACAAAAAAAAAAGAATTTTAGTCAAACCCGAGTTTGACCCCGATTACTCGGAATCAACCCGAGTCTTGACCGAGTTATAGCAAAAACCGATTTTTGGTCCGATTAGTCACTACTCGGATCGGTTTAGGGATCCAAAACGAGTACTCGGCCGAGTACTCGATCCGAGTTACCGATTTTTAGAACCCTACTTGTGATATATGCTTCCTTATCAATACTAGTATTCTTCAATTCCAGTTCTAAAGTTACTCCCCTGTAATCCGTAAGAATTAATATATGAATGCTCTGCTTTTCAAAAATAATAATGTTCAGGTCCTTCATGATTTCTAGCTTTTTTTTTTTTTTTTGATAAAATGCAAATTCATATCATTAAATTAAAACAAGTCTAGCCGGGACAAATCCCCAACTGACAATGCAATCAGGTTGATAAACAATAAAGCGAGCTAAACAAATAGCCGCATTGTTTCCAGACTGCTTAACATACTGAATCCATGGATTCTTGAAATTGAAAATGAATACAAAGGCTTCTCGAGTAATCCAGCCAACATCGGTTCCGAAAATGGTAGCTTCACAATTGACCTTCACAATAGTTCCACGGCTGTTGCGGTGTTCAGGCGACTCAGTTGCAAAAACTAAGCAATGAGGAACAATAGTCCTCGAATAATGAACAACTATAATTTGTGAAAGGTGAGCACATGCGGTCACAACCATTCCAAGCATACCCCAGCTATCTACATGCCGGGATCCAGCTATAGACATGCCGAAAGTTCCAAGCATACCCCAGCTATCTACATGCCAGAATCCAGCTATAGACATGCCGAAAGTATAACTGATGTAGTAATCCAGATCTCCCAAAATTCCATCTAACTCATTCTCACTGATAACACATAAACTCACATAAAGCGAGACACACGCATAAAGCGAGACAACACGCATAAAGCGAGACGAAAACAAAACCCACATAGATCGATACGAAAGCAAAGCTAATCGATTTTATTGAATCTGGAAAAACAAGATCGAAAGAAAATGAGGGAGAAGGGAGGAGGGAGGAGAGAGGCGGAGGAAGAGAAAGGAGAGAGGCGGAGGGAAGAAAGAGGCGTAGGGCGGAGGGAAGAAAGAGAAGAGAGGCGTAGGGAGAGGGAGAGGGAGAGGGAGAGGGAGGGGGGAGGAGAGAGGGCGAAGGGTGGGGGGAGGAGAAAAAGGCTTCAGACGACTCTCATGGGAGATGTTGTTGGCCTCTCTTTCAAAGGGTTAATTTATGGTTCTCAAATCTATAACTTCTATGACTCTTCTTCTTCTTCTTTTATTAATAAATGAAACCCCTTTTTAATAGTATCACTTTTTTGATTCCACTATATTTTGGTTTCACCCCTAATCTCCTATTTCTACTAGAATTTTATATTATATTTTTAATAAAAACATATAAAACTTATTATAACTCTATAATTCTCTTTTTTGTAATTATTGGTTTGCACCATATTTTGGTTTCACTCCTAAACTCTTTTTTCTACTAGAATTCTATATTGTTTTTTAATTAAAGTTAAAAAAATATATTACAACTATAATTCTCTTTTTGCAATTATTGGTTCGCACCATATTTCGGTTTCACCCCTAAACTCCTATTTCTACTAGAATTCTATGTTGTTTTTTAATTAAAAAAATAAAAAACCTATTATAACTATAATTCTCCTTTTGCAATTATTTTAATTAGCACGAGTGTTGTGGAATAAAAACTAGGTTATTAGATTGCGGCTAGGGTTTGATGTATTTAATGCTAGGGTTCGTGAGCTTCGTGCTTTTATGGCTGCTTCTGCGTTCGAGACTAAACGGTCCTCACAGAATGCCTACGTATCTCTGTATTAGAGAATCAAGCCAAGAAAACGTAGTTCTGAGATGAGGGGTCAGACCCTTTATATAGGCTGAGAAGCCCTAAAATCGTAGTAGGGTTTGGTGACTTGGTGGGCAAGTCACCGACTAGTAGAAGGTTCTAGTCTCCTTCCATGTATGAATCAGTTTCCATGTTAGAATATGTATCTTGAAGGCTAAGTAAGGCAAGAATCACATTCTTGTTTGACTCTTATTTGCTGAGCTGTTTTACTACCCTTAATATTAATTACGAAATTAATATTATAATTAGGGTTTGGGCCCATTTGGTGGGCCCCACGTTTGGACCATTCTAGGTCTAATTAATGCCACATTAAATGTGTCTTTAGGGCTTACTTTCAGCCCATATCATTTGCCCCCCAACTTCTAGGAAAACTGATCAGGTTTTCCTTGAAGTTATAACGGCCTTATTCGAGACTTGGGTCAGGGTTTATTGCTCTTACGCGAGTATTTTTAACAATATCATCTTAATGTAAAGCGTGGAGCGACCGACGCATTTACGATGATGTTGAACGACACTAATCAGCGTTAAACGGCACTACACAGCGCTAATCAGTCTCAAACAACGTTTAAACAATGTTAAACGATGTTGGACGACATAAAACGGCACTAACAGCACTAACTGGTGCTAATATGTGCTTATTGGCACTAATCTGTGCTTAATCGGCACTAATCTGTGCTAATCTCGACCTCTTTTTATCATTAAAAATCATCCGATATTCGCTGAAAAAGTCGAAATTTAGGTTTAAAAAGTTCACTGAAAAAGTAGGGATCCAGGACCAAGAACTGAACCTGGACCGGGGGGATCCAGGTTCAGAAGCTGGTCGGCTGGACCCCCTGAAAATGACCTGGTCGGCCAGAAGCTGGTCGGCTGGGACCTGGTCGGCCAGAAGCTGGTCGGCTGGGACCTGGTCGGCCAGAAGCTGGTCGGCTGGCCCTCCTCCAGGGGAGCTGGTCGGCCAGAAGCTGGTCCTCCGGGACCTGGTTGGCTGAAATTCCTCTTCCAGGGCTAACTAGTCAGTAGTTGGCCTAAAAACTTGAACCTAGACTCCTTCTTGATTTTAAAAGAGAGTGTGGATCTAGGATCAGAAACCATCCATGGTCCTAAGGATCCAGAATCTTGATCTTGATTATGAATCGTCAGTTTGGTCGTTTGTGACTTCATGGCTAACTTTGGCCTTCATGACTCATCTTGGCCTTCATGGCTAACCTTGGCCTCTCTTTAACATTGATAATCATCCGAGATTCGCTAAAAAAGTCGAGAACCATGTCCGAAATCAGTTGCTGAAAAAGTTGGGATCCAGGACCAAGAACTGAACCTGGACCGGGGGGATCCAGGTTCAGAAGCTGGTCGGCTGAACCCCTCCAAAATAAGTTGGTCGGCCGGGACCTGGTCTTCCGGGACCTGGTCGGCTGACCCCCTTTAAAATAGGTTGGTCGGCCGGGACCTGGTCTTCCGGGACCTGGTCGGCTGACCCCCTTTAAAATAGGTTGGTCGGCCGGGACCTGGTCTTCCGGGACCTGGTCGGCTGACCCCCTTTAAAATAGGTTGGTCGGCCGGGACCTGGTCTTCCGGGACCTGGTCGGCTGACCCCCTTTAAAATAGGTTGGTCGGCCGGGACCTGGTCTTCCGGGACCTGGTCGGCTGACCCCCTTTAAAATAGGTTGGTCGGCCGGGACCTGGTCGGCTGAGGCCCCTAGTGCGTCGCGGTCGATTGCTTCTTGGCTAGCTAGTTAACCCGGACGTGAAAATCATTCATGATCTTGAAGATCAAAGACCTTGATCTGAATCTCAAGCCATCATTTTGGCCATTCATGACTTTGTTATCTTCAGGATCAAGGAACTTGACCTTGATCTTGGGTCGTCAGTTTGGTCATTCGTGACTTCCGACGATATTATTCAAACATCAGCTATTTCTTCTTTGGCATATTTGAATTTTAACGATCCTTTCTGTATAAAACGAGTAATTTCTGTCCTTTTTTTTCGTATTTAAACGATAGATGACCTGTAAATGCGAACAAAGCTGAACTTCAACTTATCATAGCAGGTCATACTTCTTTTATAAAAGAAGTGAGATAGCTTTCATTTCATTCACTTCTTCACTTCTGAGCTTTCAAATTCTTAAACTCTCTAGTTTTCAAGTAGCAAGATCAAGTTCCAGCTCTGTGATCAAGATGTCAGAAGGTGACCGCCCAGTTGCTCCCCCTGTCTCTATGATGGAGGCTATGGCAAAGAGGAGTAGAATGAGGACAGCTAAAGGTAAAGAAGATATTAAACCTTCTTCATACATTGAGCATAAATTTGAATCTTTACTAGACCTTCTTAATATTATGAGGGACACTTTCCCAAACTGTGCTAGTCTAGACTCTTTTAGAAGCCCCAGCAAATTGAAAGAAAAAGACATCCAGGAAATAAAGGACTCATATCACTTTCCGAGTGCTATCAAAGTCCGTCTTCCAAAACCATCAGACAGAACCTGTAATTGGCATCCCGAGAGACTTTGTGTCTACTGGGGTGCCCTTGATGCTGGGTTCAGATTCCCCGTTGATAACTTCATCATTAGATTGCTGGCAGAGTATCAAATCCATCCCTGTCAGCTGTATCCCAATTCTTGGAGGTATATCTCTATATTTTTAATAAGATGTCGTCAATTGGGGATTCACCCGACTACCACATTATTTCGAAGTATCTTCGTGGCTAGTAACTCTACCGATCAAAAGAAAGGATGGGTCAGTCTCAAGCACAGGGCCAAAATTCCACATATGGTGAACCCTTATTCTTTACCAGATTCCCAACATTCCTGGGAGAGAGAGTTTGCAGTTCTTGAATGGAAAGGCGGTGATTGGGGTAACTTCTTCGTAAAGAGATTCGGAATTGTAAAAGATAGCAAACACTTCGTTTGCGACCTTGATTATTCAGAGTTGCAGGATCGAGATTGGCTTCTTGCCGATGATGGCTGTACCCATTATAAAACTTTTCTGAACGAAAAGAACCTTATTGAAGCTGGCCTTAGCTTTCTTTCCGTTGAGGGTAATTTTCTTACTTGAGCTTCTTATGAACTCTGTTTGTTCTTATACCGATGTTTTTCTCTTTGTATTTCAGCTGCTGAAGAGATTGACAGCCGCCCTCAGAACCAGCCGGTTGTGAATAAAAGAATGAAGAAAAAGGCGGAGGAACTACTGAATCCCGCCAAGCCTCGTATTCCCAACTTCTTGGAAGGTTGCTCTCAAGGCGGGAAGAGATCCCGTAATGCTGATGGAAGTATAAGAACTCCATTCATGCCCTCCTGGGGTATATGCGAACAGGACTCAATTGCTGGGAGTCCCGACCTAGCCCTGGACTGGTCCAAGCTTTCGATTACTCCTCCTGATAGACTGTCCTTACTCGCTGGAGATAAAATGAATGAGAATCAACTTCTGGGCTCCCAAGCCATGTACCAAGTAAGATGTTTTTCCTACCAATTCTGGTATATGATTTATCCTTTACACATTCCTTACACTTCGTCAACTTTGACTGCAGGCTAATGCCTACTTCCAATCTGTTTGTACCCAAGGCCTGGCTTTCAGGGATGAGAATATATCCTTGAAGACTGACTCAGCAAGGTTCAAAGAAGAGATTGACGACCTGCATTCTCAAGTTGCCCATGCTGAAGCGGATGCTTTATCCTCCCGCAAGCAACTTGCCTCCTTGGCTCAAAAGAAAATGAATGATGCTAACAAATTGATTAAGGCCTACCATCAGTCCGAGGAATTCCTGAGTTTCATAGATCAACATGACGATGAGGTGCGCCCTTACAACATGTCTGTTGGTTGGGACAAGGCAATCAATGTTGTGAGTATCAAGCATCCCTCGGTGGTTACTTCCTCTGATTTTCCTTGTCCTTTCTGGACTGAGAGTGGCGAGAACCGTGCAACCCTTGCTTCTGGATCGGGAACCAAGATTGTTCCTCAAGCATCGGGTTCAGGTTCTAAAGGTAGCCATAGATCGTCGGGACCTCAGAGGCGTCCCCCAGCTGTTAGTCAAAACTCAAGTTCTTCGGGGTCCCGTGGAAAGAAGCCCCCGCCTGCCAGGAAAGTTGGAGTTGTTCGACAACCAATCCCAGGCAAGAGGGTGATCCGTAACGAAGACAGTTCGACCACATCCTCCGGAGAGGAGGAAACCGAAGATGTGGAGACTATTGCTCAACCTATGGCGGTTGTCGATCAAGTCGAGGAAGCAACTTCAGGTGAAGAGTCCGGCGAGGAAGAGGATTCAAGTGAGGAGGAGTCGGGCGAGGAGAGCAGCGAGTAAGAATCCCCAGCTAAGTAGAATGGATTCCCCTATGGCCTTGCACGGCCCTTATCTAGCCGTTTGTGGCTTTATTTCATCAGCTTTCAATTAATGTCCTTCGGGACTTAACTTTTATTCGTGTGTTGTAGCTTGACTTAAACCATGGCCCTTCGGGGCGTTTTATTTATGCATCTGTTTCCTTTATTCATATGCCTATTTACTTTCAGTACTTGATCTTTCCAGACTTGCACTCAACAGGTGCTTGGTACATAAACAAAACATAGAATCATAGAAAGGAAAACAAATTTGCATTAATAACTTGAAAGAGGGTTCAACCCTTACATGGATATTATGGTCCTACTCGGGGTACTAGTCCCCGAAATGGTTTCATCGAACCTTATTCCTATTTCTATCAGTAAATAGCTAAAAGCCAAATCCTTACAAGGAAGGCTTATACATAATAAATCTTCAAGTTCAGAGCATGCCAAGTTCGGGGCACTTCATTCCCATCCAATGTCTCCAACTTGTATGATCCTCGTCCTAGCGTCTTCCTGACACGATACGGTCCTTCCCAGTTGGGGGCTAATTTCCCTTTCTGGCCAACTCCAGAAGCCTCAATCTTCCTGAGAACCAAATCACCTTGCTGAAAGAACCTCTCCTTAACCCTGTGGTTGTAATAGAAAGACGCTTTCTTTTGATGCTCCGCATTTCTGGCGTTTGCCTCATCCCTGACCTCATCAATCAGATCTAGAGCGAGCCTCATGCCTTCTTCATTAGTCTCAGGTTCATATGCCTCAATTCGAGGTGATGCCTGCATGATTTCCAGCGGCACAACTGCCTCAGCCCCATAAGCTAGTAGAAACGGGGTTGCTCCTGTAGTTACCTTACAAGTAGTGCGATAGGCCCAGAGTATAGGCAGCAACTCATCCACCCAGGTGTTCCTCGAGCGTTCGACCCTTTTCTTTAATCCATCCAGGATGATTCGATTGGCCACCTCGGCCTGCCCATTAGCTTGCGGATGTGCCACTGAGGTAAAACGAAGCTCAATAGCATTCTCCTCACAATACTTCTTGAATTCCTCATTGTTAAACTGTGTCCCATTATCTGTCACCAGAATTCGCGGGATTCCATACCTACAAATTATGTTCTCCCAAAAGAACTGGGAAACTTGCTTGGTGGTTATCTTGGCTAAAGGCTTAGCCTCAATCCATTTAGTGAAGTAATCAATGGCGACAATCAGAAACTTCCTTTGTGCCGAAGCCATAGGGAAAGGACCAAGGATATCCATTCCCCACATTGCAAACGGGATGGGTGAGCTGATTGAGGTTAATCTCTCAGGCGGCTGCCTTACAACAGGAGCGTGTTTTTGACATCTGTCACACTTCTTGACATAATCCTGGGCATCTGCCAACATCTCTGGCCAGTAGAATCCCAGACGGGTAATCTTGTGAGCTAGGGCTCTGCCCCCCAAGTGCTGCCCACAGATCCCTTCATGAACCTCCTCCAATGCCTCTCTTGCCTCTTGGGGCCTTAGGCACTTCAAGTACGGGATGACAAACGATCTCTTGTATAGGATGCCTTCAATCAAGGCATATCTCAATGCTCTCACCGACAATTTTTGTGCCTCCAAGGCATTGTCAGGGAGCCATCCAGTTTCTAGATGAGCTTTAATAGGATCTATCCAACAGCTTCCAATATCGATAGGTGCTACCAACTTAGAGTTGACGGTCGGGGCCTTCAAGACCTGGAAGTAAACACTACCTGCGTAATTCTCTATCTCAGAAGAAGCGAACTTAGAGAGGGCATCGGCCTTAATGTTCTCTTCCCGAGGAATGTGCTCCACATAGCACTCCTCAAACTGAGTCATAGCAGCTTTCACGACTCTGAGGTATTTTGCCATAGTTTCATCCTTGGCCTCAAACTCGCCATTCACTTGCGAGACTACCAGTCTTGAATCTCCACATACTTTGAGGTTCTCGACCCTCATGACTCTGGCCAATCCCAATCCAGCTATCAATGCTTCATACTCAGCTTCATTGTTGGTTGTTGGAAAATCCAACTTCAAAGCATATTCAACTGTGAACCCATCGGGGCTTTGCAAAACCAAACCTGCACCACTAGATTTTGTTTTTGATGCTCCATCAAAATAGAGCACCCAATACTCTTTCTGGTCAGCTATAAGTTCTTCATCTTTATCCTCGTTCTCAGGGGTGGTTATCATCTCCTGCCCCCCGACTTCTTGGTTGTCAATAGTGCATTCAACCACGAAGTCAGCCAATGCCTGAGCCTTGATGGCTGTCCGAGGCTTATACTTGATATCAAACTCTCCAAGTTCTATGGCCCATTTGATCAATCTTCCACTTGCTTTCGGACTGTGCAATATGCTTCTCAACTGTTGGTCTGTCAAGACTTCGATTTTATGAGCCTGGAAGTATGGTCTCAATTTCCTGGAGGCAGTAACCAATGCCAGTGCGAACTTCTCTATGGGAGAGTAATTCAATTCCGCCCCATGTAGCACCTTACTCACATAGTAGATGGGTTTCTGAACCTTCTTTTCTTCTTTGACGAGAACAGCACTCAATGCTTGTTCGGATACCGCCAGGTATAGGTAAAGAATCTCTCCAGGAGTAGGTTTGGCCAACAACGGGGCTTCAGCCATGTATTTCTTCAACTGTTCAAAGGCCTCTTGGCTCTCTGTGGTCCACTCAAAATTTTTCACCTTCTTTAATGCCTGAAAGAAAGGCAAGCATTTGTCACCAGACTTGGAGATGAATCTCCCTAGGGCCGCGACTCGGCCAGTTAATTTCTGTACATCTCGTACTGAGCGGGGTGACTCCATATCCAGAATAGCCTTAATCTTGTCCGGGTTGGCCTCTATGCCTCTCTTGGAAACCATCAGCCCCAAAAATTTTCCCGAACCAACACCAAAAGCACACTTGGCTGGATTTAGCATCATTTTATGGTGCCTTAGCACTTCAATCGCCTCTCTGAGGTGCCTTATGTGATCTGCCCTGAGTAGGCTTTTAACTAACATGTCATCGACATAGACCTCCATGGTTTTCCCAATTAAATGGGCAAATATCTTATTCACCAATCGTTGGTAAGTAGCCCCTGCATTTTTTAACCCAAAAGCCATAACGAGATAGCAGAAAACACCAAAGTCAGTTATGAAAGATACCTTAGGAATATCGTCCTTGTGCATCTTAATCTGATTGTATCCGCTGAAACCATCCATGAAGCTCAACATTTCATGCCCAGCGGTGGCATCTATCAACATATCAATTCTAGGCAGAGGAAAACAATCTTTTGGGCACGCATCATTCAGATCAGTGAAGTCTATACACATCCTCCACTTTCCATTTGCCTTTTTGACCATCACAGGGTTAGCTAACCATTCGGGGAATTGAATTTCTTCAATAAATCCAGCTTCCAACAATTTATCAACTTCTTGTTTAATGGCCTCTTGCCTTTCAGGAGCGAAATTCCTCTTTTTCTGCTTTATTTTCTTCCGTTCAGGATCGACGTTCAACCTATGAGTTATAAGTTGGGGGTCAATCCCTGGCATGTCCGCTGCTGTCCAAGCAAACACATCGTTGTTCTCTTGCAAGAACGCTGTCAATTCGCCCTTCAGGGGTTCCTTCAGAGATGCTCCTATGTATGTAACCTTTTCTGGGTCGCCTAGCTCTAGAGGGATAGGTATTAAATCCTCTGCTGGCTTTCCTCGCTGTTCATCATCACTACGGACATCCATGTCTTCAATCGGGAGTACCTGCCCCCCAACTCCATCAGCCCTTAGAGCGGATACATAACAACTTCTTGCCATCTTCTGGTCGCCTTTTTGTTCTCCGACCCCATTTCGGGTTGGAAACTTAATCTTCATGTGATATGTTGAGGCAACAGCCTTGAATGCATGAAGTCCAGTCCTTCCCAGGATTGCGTTATAAGTCGAGGCTGCCTTAATTACCAGAAAATTCAACATTTGAGTAGCTTCCTTAGGCTCCTGCCCGATTGTCATGGGTAACTGGATAGTACCCTCGACCTTGGACTCAACCCCATTGAATCCATAAATGGGCATGTTAGTTGGAGTCAGCTGAGAATCGGTATATCCCATCTTCACAAAAGCATCATGAAACAGAATGTCAACAGAAGCTCCATTGTCTATCAAGACTCGTTTTACCTCCGAGTTCCCAATCACAGGGGTTATAACTAATGGGTCATCATGGGGGAATTTCACCCCTTCCAGATCAGAATCATCAAAACCAATCACGATTTCAGTTCTAGCACGCTTCGGGGCTTCTCCCACAATATGCATCACTTCCCTTGCGTATGCCTTTCGAGAATTGCGGGTTGTTCCGGCCGCTGTCGGGCCTCCCCAGATCATGTTGATAACTGGCCCTCGGGGCTGCGTGTTACGGTCACGATCATTATCCCTTCTGTCATTGTTTCTCCTGTTGTAATCCCCTCTTTGGGTTCCATGATCTCCGCCCTTTGTGAAATTATTCAGTTTTCCTTTACGGATCAAGAACTCAATCTCGTCCTTCAACTGTCTGCAATCATCTGTATCGTGCCCCACATCTCGGTGGAACCGACAATATTGATCCTTGTTCCTCTTTGCGGGGTCTCCCCTGAGTGGCTTCGGCCATCGGAAGTCCTTATCCTTCTCAATTTCCAGCAAGATTTGACTTCTAGGGGCATTCAACCTTGCATAGTCAGAGAACCTTGGTCCCAAGTTCTTTTTTGGTGGCGAATCAGAGTCTTTGCTAGTTCGGGGATACTTGTCCCTAGCATCGTACTCCTGCCCTTGCTTGCGCTTTTTTGTGTCATTGTTTCCCTGACCATTGCCTAATGTGACTTCCTTCTTCGTGCTATCCTCGGCCTTGATGTACTTATCAGCCCTTCGTTGGAGATCAGCCATATTCTCCGGGGGATGCTTTGCCAATGATCTCTTAAAGTATAGGTCGGTGGTACCATGCTCCAAGGCTACCATTGCAACCTTATTGTCCAGATCAGTGATGTTCAGAGTCTCCTTAGTGAACCTCTTAAGATAGTCTCTCAGACTTTCGTTCTTCCCTTGTACCACATACATAAGAGATGCAGAGCTTTTCTCATGCGTTCTTCCGCTGATAAACTGACTAATGAAAGCAGCACTCAACTCCTTAAAGGAACCAATCGAGTTTGCAGGAAGCCGACTATACCATCTTTGAGCCATGCCTGACAAAGTTTGAGGGAAAGCCCTACACTTCAAAGCGTCGCTTGCAGGCTGCAACAGCAGTGCGTTTGAGAACGTTCTAACGTGGTTTGCAGGATCACCCATTCCATCATAAGCCTTGATAGTTGGCATCTTAAACTTCTTCGAGATACGAGCATTCATCACGTCCTCAGTAAACGGAGGTGTGGGATCATCAGGGTCCCCAAGTGGCATCAGATCCTTGGGGTTGCTCTTAGGGGTTTCCACCCTTGTAGTTCTTCCAGTTGGGACGGTAGTCCTTCTTTGCCTCCTTGGAGGCCTCTCCAGATCTATGAAGGGAATCGGTCCTGACGTGGGAGGTGGCAAAGTCTGATTTGATCTGGCTTGCTCCCTGGCCATATCTTCCTTTAACTTTAAGATCTCGGCTTCATAAGCCTTAATCCTCTCAGCAGCTGTTGAAGTGAGTCCATCATGGATAGTTCGAGTTCTCCCCATAGGCTCTTTACTTGCACGTCGCCTCCTCGGAGCTTCATCACGCTCGTAATCATCGCCAGAAGATGATTCATCTGTATAAGGACCAGAAAAATCGCGATAATCTCGATCTCGAATATATAGGGCATGACCACTCGGTCCAGCTCCGTAATTGGACATCCCATACATTGGATTAGTGCTTATGGGGAGATCCGTGGTGTGGATCTGAACCCCTCGTGTAGGGTTGTTGGGGTCTACAATCAGGGAAGAAATCCCCATCTGAGGGGGGTTAGTCCCTGGAACTGTGTGGACGATCGGAGGTAGCGTACTCTCAACATGGGTAGTCGTCCCTAGGGGTTGAGAAACTTGGTACGGAACGATAGTCCCGGATGTCGGAGGTACTTGCTCAGATGTCGGAAGTACTTGTTCAGTAAGGGGCGGAGCAGAGCTAAGAGGTAGAGCCTCGGTAGCAATTGGCTCTGTATTGCTTGGTGCAGTTCTTCGTGTTTGAACCATGGTTGATGTCTTCTTCCCACAGACGGCGCCAAATGTTGTGGAATAAAAACTAGGTTATTAGATTGCGGCTAGGGTTTGATGTATTTAATGCTAGGGTTCGTGAGCTTCGTGCTTTTATGGCTGCTTCTGCGTTCGAGACTAAACGGTCCTCACAGAATGCCTACGTATCTCTGTATTAGAGAATCAAGCCAAGAAAACGTAGTTCTGAGATGAGGGGTCAGACCCTTTATATAGGCTGAGAAGCCCTAAAATCGTAGTAGGGTTTGGTGACTTGGTGGGCAAGTCACCGACTAGTAGAAGGTTCTAGTCTCCTTCCATGTATGAATCAGTTTCCATGTTAGAATATGTATCTTGAAGGCTAAGTCAGGCAAGAATCATATTCTTGTTTGACTCTTATTTGCTGAGCTGTTTTACTACCCTTAATATTAATTACGAAATTAATATTATAATTAGGGTTTGGGCCCATTTGGTGGGCCCCACGTTTGGACCATTCTAGGTCTAATTAATGCCACATTAAATGTGTCTTTAGGGCTTACTTTCAGCCCATATCAACGAGGTACCGCACACAATAAATTTACAAGTGCACTTCATTAAATTAACTCAACATTATAAAATAATTCAAAGACTTTTTCATATTAGTTTTTTCTCATATTATTTTGGTTTCACCCATAAACTCCTATTTCTACTAGGATTCTATGTTGTTTTTTAATTAAAAAAATAAAAAATCTATTATAACTATAATTCTCTTTTTGCAATTATTTTAATTAGCACGAGGTACCACACACAATAAATTTACAAGTGCACTTCATTAAATTAACTATTATATTTTTAATAAAAACATATAAAACTTATTATAACTCTATAATTCTATTTTTTGTAATTATTGGTTCGCACCATATTTTGGTTTCACTCCTAAACTCTTTTTTCTACTAGAATTCTATATTGTTTTTTAATTAAAGTTAAAAAAATATATTAAAACTATAATTCTCTTTTTGCAATTATTGGTTCGCACCATATTTTGGTTTCACCCCTAAACTCCTATTTCTACTAGGATTCTATGTTGTTTTTTAATTAAAAAATAAAAAACCTATTATAACTATAATTCTCTTTTTGCAATTATTTTAATTAGCACGAGGTACCGCACACAATAAATTTACAAGTGCACTTCATTAAATTAACTCAACATTATAAAATAATTCAAAGACTTTTTCATATTAGTTTTTTCTCATATTATTTTGGTTTCACCCATAAACTCCTATTTCTACTGGGATTCTATGTTGTTTTTTAATTAAAAAACAATAAAAAAACCTATTATAACTATAATTCTCTTTTTGCAATTATTTTAATTAGCACGAGGTACCAGACACAATAAATTTACAAGTGCACTTCATTAAATTAACTCAACATTATAAAATAATTCAAAAACTTTTTCATATTAGTTTTTTCTCATATTAATAAGCGAAATCATCTTTTAAATTGTATTACAGTACCAAATTTGGTTTCACCCCTTTATTCATATTTCTTTTAGAATTCTATAAAATCTTTAATAAAATAATAAAATTGTTGTAATCCTAGAATAATTGTAGTTATTTCCAGCCCTTTATTCCTATTTCTTCTAGGATTCCAAGTTTTCATTAATAAAATAGTAAAATTGTTATAATCTTAAAACAATTGTAATTCTTTTATTATAAGCATATTAAGTTACAAAATAATCTAGGAGTGTCATATATATATATATCGTATTTTCTTGATTTTCTTAAAATAATCTTAAATTAATAATAAACTTTATTAAATTAAAACATGTTACTTTTTAATTTAAAACATAATTTTACACTAATTAATATATAACCAAAAATATCACACCATATCTTATAATCACGAACAAAATATAATAGAAATATGCATACAACAAATAATGATCGTTAGATTTTTAGTAAAAAATCATAACCGTTAGATCTAATATTTAGATGTATTATATGATTAAATTAATTTACTAAAATTTAAATGTTCGAATTCCGTCAACAACATATTTATTTTAAAATGTATAATATAAGATTTAAATCATGCATATCATTAATTAAATTTGTATTAAATTATTTAAACTAAAATTAAAATAAATTATTAAAAATTATGATTATATAAAATATAATAATAACATAAAATAAAAATTGTTTCATGTAAAAAAAATCCATGCATCGCACGGGTTATAAGCTAAGTATATACAAATTTCCTACCATTTTTTTCCTTTTAAAACGTATGGTATGAGTTCTTGTAAAAATTTCAAATTCACTCTCCTACCATTTTCTTCCCTTTTTTCAAATTGTCATTTTATCTGTTGTGCTAAAATTTTAAATTTACTTCCTCACAATTTCTTTTGAAACTTAAATTATTAAAATTTAATTAAGAGAGTAGGGAGCCTGAGATGTATTTCAGGTAAATTCCGTAGATATATGAGATTTATATACAAATATGGGGTGAGTATTTTTATTTTTGTAAAATCAGAATTTTTTAATTAGCTCTACGAGACCAATCCAATTTAAAATATATTTTGTAAGTATCTTAGGAAAAGTTCACTAAGATTGATCTCAAGATCCTTTTTCTCTTTAATTAAATACTGCATTGTATTTAATACGAATACCAGGTCAACGAAATATGTATAATTGAAAATTTTCCTCGTATAAAAAAAATTGAAAATACTATATTATTAAAGAATACAAATAATCTATCTTAAAATTTATATAAAAAGAAATAATTTTCCGTCATGATCGATTTGATTATCACAGCTTTGACAAGGGAGTAATAAATAACCTATGTTCTAAAAATCGGCGATTAATCAGGATTAATCACCGATTAATCGCTGTTCGGTAGATCACCGAACTAATTTTATAAAAATCGGCCAAAAAATTTGTTTTTTTGAAAAATCGGGATTAATCGATCAAAAATCGAATTAATCGGTAAAAAATCTACATTTTTGGTAAAAAATTGAAAAAATTGTAGAAAATTTTAAAAAAAATCAAAAAGTATAAAAATGAATAAATTTTAAGAAAAATATTATTCTCATATATAAAATTAATATTTTAAACGGTTAAATCATGAATTTTATCAATTTTTTCTCTCATATTGACCCCAATTCAAAAATTAGATCTTAAAATTTATATTTACTTTAATGATTATATATATTTTAAATATATTTGTATAAATATATGATAATTATTCATGTATAATCAAAATAATAAAATAAATATGTATATTAATAATAATTATATTTAAAAATAATATTAAATTAGTTCCGATTAATGATCCGATTAATCATTCCGATTAATCCCCGAATACCCGATTAATCCCTGGACGGTGCCTCCACCGATTAAGTCCGATTTCTGCTTTTTACAACACTACTAATAACTAATAAACATGTGAAAATATGATTCAACATATATAATATCCTTAGCTAAAATCTTATATATAATATCATAAATAAAATTTATAATGTAAAAATAAAATAAAATCACTCCAATGATACATTATTCTTAGCAAAAAATTTAAATAATCTATTTTTTGTTGGTTATATTTGGCCAACCTTTAGAGGTCTTTAAAGAAAAATTTATATGATCTATTAGTTTATAAAAATATATTCTATTTATAACAGAAATAATAATAACATACTATTACGATATAACCAAACATTATAGGGAGTAATCAATATATCACAATATCTTAGTTCAACAAATTACATAATCATTACTCCCTCCGTCCGAATTATATTATCCACTATTTCCTATTTTCTTTGTCCCAAAATTATTGTCCATATTTAGTTAATAAGGTAAATTATGTGTTAATTATGTTAATTTTTATGAAAAATAAGTACAATTATTTGGTAACTTAAATATATTTGTCATGATTGAATAAAAGGTGGATTTTGATGGATGGACAATAAAAATGGGACGGAGGGAGTATTTATCTATCAATCATTTTTATGCCGCTGAAAATGCTAAACCAAAACCAAACCAAACATACTCAGTTATAATACCACTCAAAGTGGTGTCTGAGGAGGGTAGATGTACGCAGACCATGCCCCTATACAATAGGGAGGCTGTTTCCCAAGGACCCTCGGCCTATTACAGAATTACAAATACAGAAATACAAATACTGAAAGGAAACCTAATACAAACTAAGAAACTCACGCACACGCAGGAGTCGAACCCCTGACCTCCTTCAAAGGAGGCCAGTGGCTCAACCACTGCACCAACATATCGCTGAAGATGCTAAGAGACGGTTTAATCAACACAGGAAGTACTCGTATCTAGAGCATGGTTTGAGGAGCCTATTTCTCCTCCATTCCCGTAATCTATAACACACAAATACGTACAGATTATATACTTCCACTTCCTCACTCATTATTACTTACTCCATTCAAGTTGCTGAATCTTCCGATGATTTTCTCCTCTTTATTTGATTATTTCTCTCTCTCTTTTTTAATTCCTGTTTTTCTTATATTTGACCTTTAATTTTCTCCAATAATTAGTCCATATTATTTTTTCTCATAGGTAACGCCATGAGGAGTCGTAGTAAACGTGTTAAGAAAGTTGACGTGGAGTTGGAGGAGGATCGGTTAAGTAGTTTACATGATGATGTTTTAATCCACATTCTATCATTTCTTCCTCATGTTACATACGCTGCACAAACTTGCATTTTATCAAAAAGATGGAACACTAACTTTTGGATACACCATCCTGATGTTTACTTAAACGGCAAAACATTTGGTAAAACTTCCTATAGGTTTATGAAATTTGTCGATATGGTGTTATCACAACGCGACAAGTTCAATTATGATGTTCGTTCCTTTAGTTTTGTGTGGCCATTTGTAGCCAGGATTCCTCAAACACTGTTTGATAGACTTCATTCTCATGCTCAATCTCATGACGTTCGACATTTTTGTCTAAGCATTGGTTGTGCTTCTCGTCGTATTAGCTATCCTTCCGAAAAGTTCTGTCCTAAATCTCTTACTACTCTAAGGTTGAATCTATTGAATTCTGATGGAGGATCTTTTTGCACTGATTTTGATCTTAAGCTTCGAGATCTATATTTTAGTGGTTGCCCCTCTTTGAAAGCACTGTGGCTTGAAAATTTTCATATTAGAATCAAAATTGGGAATGTGGATCACTTTTCGAGTCTTGCAAATTTAACTGAACTTGGCGTTATTAATTGTAACATTACCGGACCTGAGTCAAATGGAACACGTTTCTGCATCCCTATATGTTCTCCAAGACTTGAGAGGTTGATCTTAGTAAAGAGTAGGGGTATTCCAAGTTGTCTATATGAAATAACACCTGGTCAACCCCGTTATATTGAAGATGTAGAGATCGATTTTCAGTCACAGAGAGATTTTAGAGCTTCATATTATTCACGGAGGTTGATCAACATCAATAGATATCCTCCTACTGCTCAGTCATACACTCTGGCAGAGTCTACAATACAGGTACATCTTTAAGATATGAAAGTCCTCTTTTTTTATAGCATCTTCATGTATTTTCTTTGGTGAATATGATTATTAAACAACATGCTAGTCATCAACTACATCTTGTAGTATTTGTTACTATAATTTCTCATTATGTTTCTAGTTGTCATGTGCATTTTCTATGATAAAATTGAACCCCCACCTCGATCTGTTCCTAGTGGATGCTGTGCCTTGATAGGCCAAGTCGCTGGAGGCTAGTTGTGATGTATCCCCTCCATAACTGGTGAGGAGGACTGGTCATCTGTATTTACAAGTTGTTGCTGATTCCAAGTCAGACAAGGCTTGGTGGAAGTTTTTAGTAAAACTTGCTTTTGTTTCATTGTCTATTAACTGGAGTTTCTGGAGTTTCACATCAAACATTGTTATGACAATGATGTAGGAAGTATTGCTGGCATCACTAGATTTGAGATATTGGGTACTTAGTTTTTGAACGGAGTATGAGATTCTATTTATCTTGTTTTTAATTTGTCTAAAAGATCATATAAAATAGAGTACTGCTAGTTTGCCTCTTACCAGTCATCTTTGAATTTGCCTTCTGTATGATGATTCCTTTTGGTGCTAGTGTTGTTGTCTATGGACTGGATTGTCCAACCTCCCACTTTTATAGGAAGGGAATTGGTGAAGCCATAGTTAACCATGCTGGTATGCCTCATGTCACACTAGTGAAGTAGCTGTGGCTGACTGCCTGTGCTGCTGTTCAGTTTATTTTTTTTGCGGTTTGGACCTTACAAGTATAATTAAGTTTCTTAATTTCTTTTTCAACTTGTCCATTAGGTTTATGTATGCGCCAGATTTTGAATTTACTCTTACCTATATGGGCTAATCACATACCTAGAGGGGCCATTTTACCCTTCAACAAGTTGTTTGTATAATGAAAACATAGTATCAGTACTGAGGCAGTGAAAAGTTGGGGGAAACATGGCCACCCATGGTATGAACGTAGTTCCACCCCTGATCAAGGTGATGCTTCAAAGGGTAATTATTTGTGCAAACATAGAACCAAGAAGAGGAAGGCGCACACAAATGATCCAGAAGATTTTGTACTTTTTAACTGAGTCCATCACAAGCTGAATAGAGTCGCTGGTTGCAAGAGTCAGTATTGAGTACAATAGTGTGAATGTGCTACAGTTTATAGCTTCAAGTATTAGCCAGTAAGGAATGACGGTATTCATATTTTTGGAATAAGAAGAGCAATAGTCATGTTTAGCAGATAGTCTCTGATTGAACACAATGCTTAAATATATACCAAGACTTCATAATGAAATAAATCAGGTTTTCCGTTTAGCCAGGCCTGGTAACAGCTTTCAAAGAAATAGATGGCTAATAAGTAGATATTAAATAAACTTTTAAGTGAACCAACGTAGAACCTAATTTTTAAGGGGGGTCGTCTTGCATTATTTTTTATGTGTTTTGATAATTTTATTGCTTATGAACCTAATTTTTAAGGGAGATCCTCTTGCATTATTTTTTATGTGTTTTGATAATTTTATTTTGTTGAATACTTGGGTTTTATTTTGAGTATGATGGGTGAAATTTTCCTAGTATTATTTTCCAAATCTTCTATTAATTTCCTAGTATTATGTTAGGCCACACAATCAACAAATTTTCTATTTTTTCAGTCATATATCTGAAGAGAGTAGGGAGCCTGAGATATATCTCAGGTAAGTTCCCTGAGATAGCTACTTTTTATATATATTTTTATATATAAAAATGGGGTGGGTATTTTAGTAAATTTATAGATTTTTAATTAGCCATGCGGGCCCAGCAAGATTTAAAGGATATTTTGCATGTATCTTAGGAAAAATTCCCTGAGATATATCTCAGGGTCCTTTTTCTCATATCTGAATAATTGGTTTGTTAGAGTTAATGGGATATTACCTAGTTGTGTTAGTGTGCTTACCGATAAAAGAATTATTTATATTACACTGACTCATGGCAGCCTTAATATTATATGCAATCATATATATTCTCTCCTTTCCACCCATTTATTTACATTTGGGTTGGTCGCGGAGGTTAAAAAATATTGTAAATTAGTGGATGAAAGTAAGGAAAGTGATGAGACCAATCAATATTTAATGTATAAAATGAGTATAGTGTAGGAAAGTAGTGGATGTAGTTGATTTTAATATTATAAAACTTTAGTACTTTTGGTAAGTTTAGAAATGTAAAAAATTGAGAGGAACATACATAAAATGAAAGTGTAAAGAAATAATTGGGATAGAGAGACTACTACATAGGAAAGTGTAAGAAGGCTTTTCTAAGGTGATAATAGTGTGTAGACTGTAAATAGTGGGTAATCTCTCAAATATCACCCGGTTGTGTGGGTGTGCTTATCAATAAGATTATCATTTTAATAATATTGTCTAGTGGAAGCATATTTATGTACAATAATATATATTACATAAATGGGGAAAAAGGCCAAATTGCAATGCAAAAAAGTTATATTATCCTCTCACTCCGATGCTCTTAGTCTCCTACCACCCCGTGTGTTTATTTTGGCGAGGTTATCAAATTTGATTACTTTGCTTCCTAAAGGTAAAACTGTACTTCTTTGTGATGGAATATCCGTCAGAATTCGTTCTCATGCCATTCAAAATGTTTGACTGCCTAAAGACATTTCATTATATGTAATGCTCCTCATTTTTTAACTACATCATCAGTATAATTGAATATATTGAGAATCGTTACATTAAGCTTCTTGTATTCCATGCTGAAAGCAAGGTAAATCCATAAAAGTAGAAATATGTTTATTTGAAGGGACACTTTCCCGGAAGATCGGAATACCAATATACGTACTTATCCTTCCTTTGGATAAGCTAAAAAACAAGCCCTATATAGGCAGAATAAGCACTTAGACTATCTTTCTAGTCTTGTACTGTTGAACTTGAAATGACAAGTAACGTTGGGCTTAATTGCTAATTTTTATTCATATACACAAATGCATAGGTACTAAAATAAGGAAGTTCTTTGCATGTCTCGCTATACAATGTCTAAAACTAACTTACATCTTGGAAACAAGCTTTCATCTGCTACAAACAAGTAGCTAGAACCTCAGCTTTATTCTTTGTCCCTATGTTAACTGCTTTCATGTCAGACTCCATCATCACACGTAAATATGGTTTCCAGAGTTCATAACTATATCATAAAACATATAATACTAATATATCATGAAATTTCCAAAGAAAAAGAATATAATTGATGTTATATATTTACAGTAGGCTAGACTGTACAAATTTCCTTATGATAAATGGTTTAAATATTTAATACAACACTGGTTTCTAACAAGTAAATTTTTTGCACACAAACATCAAATAAACATAAATACATCACGTTTTGTACATGTTTCTCAATTCGTAAAGGTCCAAACTAAACAACGATTGATCCAGCAAGAAATGTGTATACTTATGTGAGTTTTAAACGCCCGCTTCGAATAGTGCTGCTGAAGTCAGAATGGAAAGAAATTTACCTTCATGTGTATATTTTATGAACAACTTGGTAATTTTCTCTGAATCCCACTCTGTTTTACCTTGACCCCTATATATTTGAGCCAGGCATTTGGAATGTACTAAAATTATAAGTTCCACTTCAATTTATACTCCAGGAGCAATTCACCAAACATGCAATTCAACTCCTCCCAGTGTCAAAATTCTTGTTCTTATTGTTTTTCTTTTGTTTTCTTATTTAGTTATCCCTCATGTTCATTCTATTTTACTACAAATGTTTTCTTTTATGATACTTCTCTCTTTCTCTTCCTCTCCTTTCCATAGCTAGTACCCAATAACCATATATAATTTATAATAAATTATATAGTTTCTAATATATAATGCACAACAAAACAACGTACTGCTTAGTACGCATTGAAAAATGCATGTAACATAATGCAGTTATAGTTTGGACAACTACACATACTATGAACTAATAACTATAACGACTGATTATATAACAACTAAAATTACATAATTTAACTGTACGAAGTCATAAATTCATATTTTAGGAATTTAGGATCTGGTGTGGTGGCGTCGTGACAACAATGTCTTTTATCACTATTAAGTTTGGTACCATGATATAATTTGACAATCAGTTGTAACCAACTCTTGACATACTAGAACTGAATTAAATAAAAGCTGATATATTATAACTGAATTACAGTAAAGACAATATATTAAAATTGACTTAGATTGAAAGATGATACTCACCCCATGTCGTCATATCATAACTAGTGATTCACCCTGAAATCAGACAACCTTGTAAGCAGCTTAAAGTAATGCATGCGAAGAAATGCTGTAATGATTCATGGCATGTAATATTAACCAACTACTAATTCACTGCTAGTCTGCTACAATTGATGATTGGATAAGTGGTCGTAAGAATCTGTTTGAGAATTATAGCCAAGATAGGAAGGTATACGAAGGCAGAAGGATAAAGACATGTTTTTTCATCAATCTGTCTAATTCCCATAATATACACTACCAAGCATACCTTAAAAGACTACTAAAACAAATAAAAAAGAAGTTCAAAAATAAGAATAAATCATATACAGGAATGCAGTTCGGTAAGCAAACAACATTTACGTGTTGTAGACATTAATTGTTTCTTAGCAAACTCCTCAAGAAAAAGGGTGGAGATATATGTGTAATCTAAAAAGAAAGAAAAGTTATGTCCAGCAAAAATATTTAAAGTAAAACCATCAAACTCTATGTTGGAGAAATGCATCATGAGGTATCACAACCATAAGTAGTGAACATAAAGAACTTCATATTTACGTGGTCCGAAAAATCTTGTATGCTTGTCAAGCTTTGACAATAATCTATCAACTAAATGTAGCAAATGGCTAAACATCAAATTGATGACCTAATTACCTAATAATACCCCTTTTGAAGGTGGACAGATATTTTGCATGCCTTACTTGTAGTATGAGAGAACAATGCAGACTAGGAACTTAGCTCATTAAAAACAACAACGTTCAAGTTTCTCTGTAGTTAACAGACTCCTAGAAGTTTAGAATTTATATAAGAATCAGCCTTGTAAGTGTATGGATGCCACAATACAACTTCCATCTTCTGTTAATTTCACAAGATAACTTCATTGATTCTAGTCTTTTTTGTTTATAATTAAAATGGAGCACATCAAAGAAGAGCTTTCTGAATAATCATAAACCAAAATGATAGGTATAGGTTGAAGACAAACAGATACATATTGCATGAAATATTAATTAAAATTTAAAAGAAAGCTAGCAATAATCACACAGAGCGGGATTTAAAAGTTCTTATAGGTGAAAGATACATGAGACATTAATTAGAAGAAAGCCAACAATGAACAAAGGAAATGGAATTCAAAAGTACTTCTAGGTGAAAGGAATTACAAGATGTGTGGGTGTGAAACGAGTGGTGTTTATATCTTTAGTAGCATAATACCGATCGAGCAGTTTTTGTATGTGATCATGCATTCTTGCATCAGTACCAATCCCTGCCTACAAAACAAAGAAAACGTAGAAGGGGAATAATTAACAGTAATTTCAGAATTAGAGTAATGGACCCTCTTGTTAGGAGGGAGATAGTACAGTCAGAAGTAATGGGATTAGGATTTGGGGGTTTACATATTGTCCTTTATAAGCCTTTTAATAACTTAATTGTCTGAATTACTTCATTTACTGTTCACTGTTTATGTTATTGATGTTTACTGATATCGTTTTACTAGTGTTCTTTTTTCTTTTTGAGTCTGAGGTCTCCACAGAAACAACCTTTCTACTACACCTTAAGAGTAGAGGTTTAACCTCTACTCTAAGAGGTAGGGTCTACGTACATTTTAGCCTCCCCACCTGCTCTTTAAGCGGGATTTTACTAGGTATGTATGGTTTGGTTTTTAAACAGTAGTTACAGAGAAATATTTGCAGCCTGGCAAGTTGAACCAAAAACGTAATCAATTTGTATAACTTCAAAAAAATTATGTACGGCGATAGTGAGTAATTGACATTTCTTACCTTGTCCATGCATTCCATAAGATCAGCTTCACTTAAAAGGGGTGGTGGCTAGTAACTCCAGAGTCAAGTGTTAAAGTTGTTGGTATAAACTGCAATATTAAACAAGAAAAGCACCGATTGGTTACGTATTATACCAAAAGCTTTTTCAAGAAAATGGTTTTGCCGATAACAGAACTTAGATTGTAATTCATGATTTCATTTGTAAAGCCAATTCTTGTTGCTTAATTAGAACTTACTCCATTTTCTACCTTTTGATGAATCCCAATAGCTACTTTTTTTTTTTAAATATAAACCAGAGTTCCATGATTCCATCTGTGCTATTTTCCGTTTATATTTGGCTATGCACAGTTTTAAATCTGGTTTCCCTATTTTAGCTATAGCGCCAATTTTGGCACTGCATTATAATTGGTCTGATAAATTAAAATGAATCCAAATCTTTTCCTTTATGCAACATAATGTCTAATAATATGATCTAACAGTTAATACAAAACCACTAGTATATGAACTAACTCAGCTTCAGCCACTCAAATTTTCGATATTTCTGCCAGAAGAAGAGTCAGACAACCCAAAATTTAGCATGTAACAACAGGGAAAGAACAAATCGGGAAACGATTGGCCCTGCTATAAGATATTAATTCGACATTTTATTTTTAGGGATAAAGTTTTAAACTTCTCCATAGTAATCAAAATTTCTAACTAATACATAGAGGAAACAACAAACCTGATGTCCTAGGGTATATGTTGGAATTATTGATCCTCCCCAAGATTCAAATCGATAAACTTCCAAATAATTTTTCTGTAAAATATGAAAGTAGATCAGTGATTGGAGCACAACTAAAATCAGCACACTACTTTTAAGGAGATAACATAACTTAAGAATAAGATTGAAATTCGTGACAAGAAGTCAAGAACCTATTTCAAAGACATGAACTAGCTGATTTTATGAAGGATACTCCCAATTTTTGAAAATATTTGATTTGGAAGCAGCAATGTTTTGTAATTAGATTTACTCAAGCATATATTTGGTAATGATTGGGTTACTAGAAACAAGTACACAAAATCATGCATCAATAAATTACTCCGCCCGCCCAACATTGAGTGAATCAGCACGCAAGTAAAGAATAAATAAAAAATAGGTTGACACTATTTTTAAAATTTTAAACTTAGATTCAAAACTTAAAAACACGAGGAAATATTATGTGAGCTTTTAGATCATACTTCTCAAAGGGAGCAACTTTATCAACCAAACTTTACTATCTACACATTCTTCTCAAAGGTGGCAACGTTATCAACAAACGAGCTGTAACAATTAAGATCGGAATCACACGAACCGAAACTTGGAGCTATTTGTGATGAAGCGATGAACTAAAAGGCCACATATGAGAAGGACATGCAGCCTCGGGGTTGAAGTAAAGATGTTTATTGATAATAAAGTTCCAACTTCCAGTATAGTAGGGTTAAGAAAAAACCATAGCTATGTGAAGTCCTACAAAATCATGTTTAAACTCTGGTGCAGTATTGTATCAAATGTACTCCCTCCGTCCCACTTATTATGTCCACTATTTCCTATTTGTTTGTCCCAAAACTATTGTCCACATTTAGTTAATATGGTAAATTATGTTAATTTTTATAAAAAATAATATAATTATTTGGTAACTATCAGTTTCTTTAACATGATTGAATAAAAGGTGGATTTTTTATTGTGGACAAAATAAATGGGACAGAGGGAGTAATCGTTAATGACATGATGCATTCCATGCCTAAATAAGGACAGGAGCTCATGTCGCCAAATTTAAAAAGAACAAGTGCAACACTCAGATTTGTGTTCTTGTCTGATATTAGGCACCCTTGGAATATTGATTCAAAATAGTAACCATAATATCAATTGGTTGATTGTGTTTTTAATATTACTTGATTGTAAAAGATTTCTTATTGATTAGGCTTCATATGTGGCACTAATCATGGATGTTTGTCTTGTATTAGCTCTTTATAAAGAGCATGATAATGAATAAAATTTTATGCTTCCAACCAAATATTATCTCATATAATCTTTCTCTCCCTCTTGTATCAAAAAGCCATCATGGTATCAGAGCCTTATTGATCTTCAGGGATCTATGAGTATATGTGTATAGCCATGACTTCTCGAATGAGAGGTTCAATTGTGTGGAGGACTGAATCTGAGGGGGAGATGCAACCTCTTGGATACAATCCAACACTTAATCAAATAAGAAATTTCGAAGAAGGGTCAAGCAAAGCTTCCAATGAAGAACATGAAGGAGGGTCAAGAGGATCCAATTACAAGAGGCAACAAAATGAGTGTTATAATGATGAGAAAGAAAGCATGGCACAAGTGGCCATGAAAGAATTTTTATTTTAAAATCGCTGGTGAAAGTTTCACCGTGGAGAGAAGTGCTCCAAAATTTTAGTTATTTAATATTGATGAGATGTGTAAAAATAAAATAAAATTAGATATGGTGAGAAGTGCACCATGTTTGTGGAGAGAAGTGCTCCATGTTTGTGGAGAGAAGTGCTCCATGTTTGGGTGATGATGGGAAGTACATCGTCGTTTAAAATTTCTCAATAAGTTTCACAATTTTGAATCAAGAGGGAGTGTTGGAATATTGATTCAAAATAGTAACCATAATATCAATTGGTTGATTGTGTTTTTAATATTACTTGATTGTAAAAGATTTCTTATTGATTAGGCTTCATATGTGGCACTAATCATGGATGTTTGTCTTGTATTAGCTCTTTATAAAGAGCATGATAATGAATAAAATTTTATGCTTCCAACCAAATATTATCTCATATAATCTTTCTCTCCCTCTTGTATCAAAAAGCCATAAGTCCGAGCAACACAGAGCATGCCATAAAAAATATGTATTGGACGAGGCTAAATAGTAAATGAGAAATAACTGCAAATGGCAAAGAATATATTTATATAACTCACAGCAAGTATGACTGTCCCAGTGGTGCAAAACAGTTCCCCTGCAATGTCGATATCAACTGTAGTTTCGGCCCCGACAGATGTTAAAACATCAACCTATCCTATGCTAGCATGGCAAGTTCTAAATCTCAAGATCCACTCTCGCTTCACAAGAGATTAACAATTCAATTTAGATGTTAGCTACGCATCTAAAAGCATTAAGATTAACCATACGAGGATATCAAGAATTCACCACACGTAATTTTTAAAGCAATCAAACTACTAAGCTACATAAATAACTCCGTTAGAATCCCATGACAACGATTAGCTCATAATTGAACCGTTCATCATCATGGGATTTGATGAAAACATGATAATAAACAAGATATGAAAGAAAGAAACAATAATATTAATAAAATAGAAAGTTGAGAAAACAAATCTATAATCCAGAATAACACAAAAGATGAAGTAGATCTAGATCCGTTGCTTGTCACGAGCGTTGAATCCTTCTCTCCTTTTCCCCCTTGCAATTCTAAGTTACAATAATAAGCGATACAAATTACAAAGCTAAGATGTGTTTTTATAAGCCTATATATCTTGCCCAGCAAGAAAAACAACCTAGAATACAATTAGAAATAGGTTTGGGTACCAAAAACTGCTTAAAATACAATTTGAAATCGAATAAGGGCAGTTCTGTAATTTTCAGCGCGCCGCGGCGCAGACTACTCGAGAATTGGCGCAGACTGCGCGACCTCATTCTGCATTCCAGCTTCTGTTCTGGCGCAGTCTGCCTGAAATTGGCGCAGTCTGCGCGGTTCCATTCTGCTGGAAATTTGATTTTGCTTCAAACTTCAAGAAAATTCCCCAGGCTTCGCGTGGGCAGCTTACGGGCCTCAAACGGACTTATAGAACTCCAGATATGGCCAAAACAGTGAAGACTGCGCAACCATCCGAATTTTACACAATTTGCTCCTTTCTCCTCCGTTTCTTTTGCATTAGCTAACATCCTCAATACCATGACACATGTAACTCCTTGGTAGCATAACACAAGTGTCCAATCTTCATTCCAATGCTTAATTTCACTCTAATAACGATTAGAAACACCAACACTAACCGATAGCTACAACCCTGCACAACTACACAAAACACATCAAAAATACAACAAACTTGAGACCAAGTCAATCAATTTAAGCCGATATGGAACGCTCCAAGTGGATATAAATCCACTTATCACGCATTAAATTCGTATCAACATATATTCGTATCTACATACACCCAGAACAATTCACTAGCCACAAATATCACCCCTGTCCATGCATTAAGCATGAAATCTCATGATTCATGAATATAAATAAACGTAACCGAAGAACATTAAAGATGCAATGAATACGGAATTAAATAGTCCAAGAATAATCTAAACAACAAAATCAATTAAGATTAAAAACAAAATCAATTAAACAATTAGCATATAATTTGGAGATAAACACAACTCAACAAACATACTCAACTCGGTAAACTCGGCAAAGGATTCGGCAACAATCACAACGACTCTGAATCAAACTCTTAACGGGAATCAAACGTAGCAACTCGCAAAAAAAACAAGACATTCTAACCAAACCCAGTTAACTCAGAAGCAAAAAGAAAGGGAAAGAACTACAAACTCAGCCTAAAACAACACACAGTACCAGTGACAGGACCTCAAAAAACAATCATGCGGTAGGCACTATGAAAGAAAAAAACAGAAACTCACAATACTCGAACTAGTTAATAGAAATGGACTCAGACTCGTTCACGACTCGTAAACTCAATCTAACAAATAGAAACTCGTGTGAACTCAAAAAGTACGACAACCATGAAACTGTGAAAGCTTATGATCAAGATTTGAATCCAAAAAAAGAAGAATTTCTAGAACCCTATAACAAGATTTACAAATTAAAACAGACATCTAGAAATAACATAATTCAAAAACAGATGAAATGATCAATGTTAACACACCATAGATCCAAGAATTACACTTAACATATATTCACAACTATACTTTCCCATTAAACAACCCAAAATATCCAGATCAAAAGAATTAATTCAAAGCGTGCAAAAACTCAATAGACATATAAAATAGTACAAGGAACTAATATATCGAGAAAGAAAAAGAAACTCCCCTGACTCATGCGATGGCTGTGTGATTACCTTGTCCTAATGGAGCGCTTGAATTTGAATTGGGGATTTTTGAGATTTTTCTGGGGTATGCGTCTATTTTAAAAGATTCAAAATATCTGAAGCCAACACTAGAGTTATTAGAGGATCTGTGTGGCTCCAAACCAAAAATATACGAAATTTACCCTGATAATATCGACGAGGATGAGGATTTTTCTGGAAGCACCGTTAGTGAATCTTCTCTGCCTGCGTATCACAAAAGGATGGCAAATTTGTTGTATCTTCAACAGGAGGTTAGTTTGTATCCCCTTTTTAATGGTATTGGTTCCACTATATTTTGGTTTCACCTCTATTTACTAACCACTTCAAATTTTTTATATTCGTTGCCAGTGACCTTAACACACTATTAACCGAGCAATCTTGTTATATATAGGTGTAACTTCCTCATTCAATGTATCTGTAAAACCGTAAAGATCTTATAAGACATAAATATAGTTAGTTAATTTTTTATCATAATATGTCAGATATTAACATGTTTGTTATGTCACTAATAGAGACTATAATAATATATTTTAATTAAATAAAAAAGTTACATATATTTTTCAGTAATTTTCAAATTATTCTTAAGAAAAAATTGTGCTTGACCATAAAAGTCAGAAAAATGTTACAAATACTGTTAACGACATAGGTCGAATGACCATACTTATCATATATTTTCTTACTTTTTCGAATGCGAATGTACCCGTGCTACGCACCGAAGGTACAATTCTAAAAAATATTAAATAATTATCAAAAATATATATAAGTATCAAAAAAAAAATTTACATTTGATTATTTAGATTGTAATGTTGAACTCTACTATTTCATCAATTTTTTATCTACTAATTTAGTTTGTTAAATTATGATGTATTTAAATATATAATATCTATATTACATAAATAAAGTGTTGGTCCCAGAGTATTGCAAAAGGGGGGGTTGAATGCAATACTGATAAAATTCAATCTTTAAATCAACAACGAAGATAAAGATTATAGATTTTCAGTAGATGTATGCAAGCAATAAGTGAAACAAGATTTCTCACAAAATAAATGTTTTATTTATCTTGTGTGAAGTGTTGCTACAACCTAGAGAAAGTATTTCTCCAGCTTCGATATCTCAAGAGATACAAGATTGCTTTGTGTGCGTACATGAATAGAAAAGAATCTAAGATGTATCTAAGTAGACTAAGATACTCTGTTGTCTCTATCGCATGGGGTGTTGAGCTGCTGTCGTTTTCAAGTGGCAGCTCATTACAATTTGCACACCCATGTGACTTTCCTAAATTGCTATACATACAGGATAAACCTTATAAGTAAAGCAACCTAGATTCTTTCTACTTCTAGCTAATACAATTCTAGTAGATGTGGATATTACATACACCTCGAATTGACCAGCCTTGTCTTGTGAATCTCTTAAGCTTCTGTCGTAGTCTTTGCAGGTCTGCTACAAACGATAGAGTGTTGCAACAAATCTGTTTCTTGAACATGTAACATGTCACGGGCTTTGATTGAGAAAAATACCCAAATCAAATAATTCAAGGTGACAGTAACCTTAACCGCCAAGTCTGCTGTCAAATGAATATTCAGTAGTTGACAGTACGAGCTCCCGCCAATGTTGCTGTCGGAACTCCAGACTTGCTGTCAAGTGTGAGAATGTTACTGTCACATGCTTCAGCCAATGTTGTTGTCAGATGTAGCTTTGTCGTGACTTTACAACATTTGTCTTCTTGTAACTTTACTGTCAAGAACATGACAGTAACTTTTATTCTTGCTATCTTCTGGATGTATTCCTTGAGGCTTGAACAAATGTATGAACTTCTCCCAAACCATACAATTATTACATGACAGCAATTATTCAATTACAAAGACATACTCTTGCTGTGACAGTATGTTCAACTTAGTAAAAACTAAGTACAGGGAAATATAGTTAAGTTGTCTCTATGCTATCACCCATAAATCCCAACAATCTCCCCCAATTTGTTTTTATGGACAATAACAACAAATTTACAATCAAAATGTGCTGACAACTTAACTAACATAGATTAGAAAAGTTGAAATACCATATCTGATGAATGTAAAAAAAATCTAGAACATGAAGCTTTATGAATTAACTGCAAATCAATTGCTCATATTGAATGAGCAAATCATAGATTAACTTAGCTTGATTTTAGCAGTCTCCAGTTGTTCAGATTTTTCCCTCTCTTCTGAGAGCTTCATGTCTTGCCTTCTATAGGTCTTCAACTAAAGCTTTTTCTTCTGGTGATCTGGCATCATCTTCAATGTCTTCAATGTACCCTTGGATCACTCGAGAAGGAAAAACTTCAGCATCTTTCAGATCAAACCAAGTTTCAAAATCATAAGTGTATGTTCTGAACTTCAGAGTTCCTTGGATGATCTTGAATCTCCTTCCAGGAAAAGCATTCAGAGATGCTCTTCTCTTTCTGTCTAGCTTTGGATCTTCATCGCTCCTTTGATCAAATATAACCTCTAGTTCCCAAGCAACTAGCATTTCGAGCTTATGAACTGATCCAACAACTTTCCAGTAGAGATCCTTCAGTATACTGGTCCTCAGCTTATGAAAACTATCAACATAGATTTCTTGCTTTTCATCTTTGATTCTCATAGGATCATCCAGTACACAGGGCTGATAATCTGCTTTCTCACTGAATAGCCTATTTATATTCTTGTAGCTTTCCTTCAGTCGAGCTTCTAGATCTTCAGCACTTTGTTTGGCAGATGTGGTAGGTTTGGCAGGTATGGTAGGTTGGGATGATTTAGCTCTAGCAGCCTGAGAAGCTTGTTCTGCTTCATATTCAGCCATGCCAGCCCTTGTAAAAGGATCATGTACTTCTATAAGGCTCACATCAGGCATTGGTTCCCCATCAGAACTAACTTCCAGGTTTGCATCATCATGTGCTCTCCAGTCACCATACTTCTCATAAAATTCAGCATATCGTTTAGCATAGTATTCTTTGACATGCTCTAAGATACTGCTGGAAACATCTTGGTCTGTTTCCATGAGAGTGATCATCCTTTCTAGAACGAAGAAATCAATTCTTCTCCTTACCTTTACCATTTTACAAGAAAGATCAAGAATGCCTACCACATGTGAAACTATCTCCATAGTGAAATCTGGTTCTACAATTATGCATGTAGTTCCATAGTCCTTGAGATCATACTTGAGTACGTTTTTGTAGACTGGGTCCAGTTCCACTGAGACAGATGTAATGCTCCCATCAATTGACTTTTTCAATAGTTTAAACTATTTACTTTTCTCTTATCAATGGGCTTCTCTGTCAAAACTGCTCCATGCTTCTTCTTCCTTGTTGCTGCAACTGTCTTCCCTTTTATCTTGGTTGTACGATAGGCTTGTGCCCTTGTCTTTCTTCTGTTAGATGTGAAATTCTTAACAAGCTTTCGTACCTTGACAGTTTCTTCAAGTTGACCCTTGACAGCATCTTTCATGACAACATCTTTGACAGCTTCTTCTATTTGGCTCTTTACAGCATCTTTCACTTGGGTGTCTCCAGCCATTTTGACAGTATCCTTGTTGACAGTATCTTTTTCAGCATTAAAGCATTCAACTACTAATCTCAAGATACTTGCTTCCAAGGCTTCAAGAATTTCTAACTCCTCTTTATCATTGACAACATCTTTATTTTCAGTACTGGGAGTTTCTTGCTCTTCTTGGGTAACATCCATCTGAGTTTGTGTAGCAACATTCTCAGAGGCTTCTCTCCTAGAACTCCTGATTTCTCCAGGTCCACCACTTCCTCCAATGTATCATCATAGGTGCAGCTTCCTCCTATTTTGGCATTAGCATCAGAGATCAGCTTTTTTATGATTGAGCTAATTTCCTCATCTCTTTTTGCCAATAGCCTATGAATATCCTTGACAGCTTTAACCTTGTCACTGGTGATACTGGATTTGATAATTTTCTTCAGCACTGTCATGATTGTTTCAGTGCTTAGTCCATAAACTTTATCCAATGGTAAGAAATCCAACCTTCTTGCTCCTGTCTCAGTGATCCTTCTGAAACACACACCATAAGGATTCTGAATCACCTCAGGGAGTTTGTCTTCAACCATCCTTTTAATTTGTGCAATCAAACTATCATTGAAGGTTGTTGAATTTCTGACTACCAAGGTTCCAATGACTTGGAGTACTCTAGCATGCAGACTTTGCAAAAGTTGCATTGTGATGAATATGGTTAAACGGTTCTTCAGATAAACTTGAACAGCCCATCTTCTTTCCAAGTTGATTCTCACAGAGATACTGATTACTTTGCTCTTCATTGTTGATGCCAATTTTGTAAAAGCTCCCCCTGCTTCACTAATTGATTCATCCACCAACTTACTGAAATCTTCATCTTTGTTGTTCAAAGTACTCTCCATGTGATCAACCATCATCAATTCTGCATCTTCAAGGGCATATTCACTTCCATCTGACCACGTAGTTCCAGTAGATGTGTTCACATACTCAGGAATTTTGCCTTTGCCTTTACCCAGAGCATTTTGAATTTATTTTTCTCTCCATTCCTTCTGCAACTTCTGGAATGGAGCTTCGACCTCTTCAGGATTTGGCTCATTGATTTTCAGTGGAGGCAATACTATTCTTTCAGACTTTTGAGTCCCCTTTAATTGCTCCAACACTTCTTTAGATAACAACACTACCTCACCATCTATTTCTCCTTCAATCAATTCACCATCTCCAGCTGCCTTTAGTTCTTCACCAAAGTTTCTTTCTTCTTTCTCTTGCTCCCCCTCACTTTCATCTCCATCTTCTTCCAAAACTTGCCCCCCCTCACTTCTTGGCTCCCCCTCACCTGTAGCTCAACCTTGTTTCTCCTTCTCTACTAGGTTTGCTTCATTCTGATCTACCACTTTCTCTCCCTTACCCTCATTCTGATCTACCACTTTCTCCCCCTTAGTTGAGTTGGCAGCACCAAGGATAGCTGAGAATGAGAGAAGAGTTTGTTGAATATCTTCAGAACCAGTAGCTACCATAGTGGACAGAGCATCAAGTTTAGCTTCCATGGATGCACATCTGCCCTCAAGGGCTTCCAACCTTGATTCATCTTGTTTAGAAGGACCGCCAGTTTTCAATCCTTTTGGAGACAAAGAAAGAGACTAGGGCAAGAAGGCTATAGGGTTTCTCACACACTCATTGTTTTTCTGAGTGATCTCATCACTCCTCACAGAATGACTCTCAAGGCCTAGTGCCTTTGTGTGTGGGGTTCCCTTAATTTCACTCTGGACATGCTCAAGTCCCTCACCTTTTGCCAGCTCGTTTGGCTTCCTCTCATTTTTATGCTCACCTCTCTTTTCTTTTATCTCTCTTTTTCTTTTCACTCCCTCACTCATCCTAGATGCATGGGTATGAGCAGTACTTGTATGCATTTTAATTAAAGAAGTAGAAAGTTTAGATTGTACCTTCAAAGCAGAGATAGTCATTTGATCATCATCAAAAGCATCTTCAACGATGACTGTATCATGATCAAGCTACGTAGAGGTGACAGCATCTTTACCCAAAATGTTACTATCCACAGGTGGGTTGACAGCAACTTTGGTGTCTTTGAAAGCAGCTGAGGCTGTGACAGCAACATCCTGAAGGTCAGTTGCTTTTTGGAGTTCGACCAAGATGTTAGCTATTTCATTATTTGGCAGAGTACCATCTTGATCTAGCTCAGTGTTTGAGTGAGTGGTGTCCATTTCACTTTGAGAAATGGGTTCTTGTGGACCACTTGATGGGGGCTCATCCATGACTTGAGATGGATGATCAAAACCTAAAGGGTTGGGACTGTCCCCTTCTCTAGGTTGTTGAGAAGAAACAATTGATGGATTATAGAATAAAGAAGATGATGGTATAGAAGAGATTTTTGACTGTTCCACAGGGGTAACTTGTGGAACATCAAGAGTAGAAGTTTCATGACCCTCACTGTGCCCTAACTCTGTGTGCATTTCTGCAAGTGTAGGCTCCTCATGAGTGAGTACATGAGGTTGTGCTGATCTCTTTACAGGATGCCTTGGGAGACAGGCCAGTTTTAATAGATACTTCTTGTTGAGAAGAAGCACCTAGGGATGTGTTTGATTCCCGTTTATCCTCCACAGCCTTTTGTGAGACTGTGGGGTGGCTGACAGTGGTTGTGCCCCTCTTAGCACTCTTCTTCTTAGGCTCAAGAGGAACCACTGTGGGTTCACCTTCACTAACATCCTTATTTGCTGCATCATATGCAGTTTCTCCCTCAACATTCTCAGAACTACTACCAACACCAGTTTCCAAGGGTATTTTCTTGGATTCTTGCAAACTTGTTTTAGTGGTCTTTGGTTGTCTAGATGATCTGATAGGAATGTATTGAGTAGAATGTGGGTTAAATGAATTTGGGTCTAATTCAGCTTCATTCTCAAGGGAGAAGATAACTTACCCAGAGGGTAGTGCAAAATCAAGATTAAGTTCTTGATCAACCATGTGCTTGGTGAAACAGAGTGGAATATGTGAATTTGAATTTTGTGAATTGAGTGATGTGTGTGTATTTCTTTTTAAAACATTTCATTCCATAGTAAGAGATGCATTATCATCAATACCACATAATGAATTCAAACACATTGTAAGAAAGCAAGGATAGACATGTACCTTCCTACTCAGAGCTGACTTGAGTTGACTCATAAGCAACTTTTCTACATCCACTTTGTATCCATGGACAAGAGAGTGAGTGAGCTTCTTTATATAGGAGGCAATTCCATTCCAGCCAGAGGTTTTGGCTGAGAAAACCTTCACCATGACATCAAAAATCATGCTCCATTCTTTCCTCAAATGCTTTCTGTCCATTTCACCAGTCGAGTACCATTTAGATGTACCCTCTTCAAGAACAGGACCAGATTACCCAATTTTCAAGAAAAACTTCTTTAGGGTTTCATTACTTGCAAGTTCCTTGTATGATTCTTTAGCTTGTAGTCCAGTTCCTAAAGCTTCGTTGATGCCTCTGATTGTGAGAGTGCGAGTAACTCCTTTGATTGTGTAATTTATAGTGTCATTACTTGCACCTCCTGGAACATGGGCAGTGTTCCAGAATTCTTCAAGTCTTTCTAGGTTCAAAGATGGTGTAGATGTTATAGCATAACCCAGATAGGACTTGTTGATAAAGGATACGAGTCCTTTAAAGCCTTCACCAGCATCTCCAGCAGTGAGAATACCAGCAAAGTTTGTTTGAGAAGAGGATTGTTTGGGTGCCATTTCTTTCTTTGAGCTTTGGAGAGAGATTTTTGATTTTGAGAGAGAGAGAGAGGTTCTGTTGAGAGTTATGTGTTTGTGTGTTTGACATATGCTTACATGAAAATAGCAAATGTTTTACTGAGAAAGGGGAAAGTAGTAATGTCTTAGCCCATTAATCAGTCACGTGGTGTCGTGGGTAGTTACTTTTTAGTGGCTGTAAATTGTGGAGGTAAAATCCCAATTAATTCGGTCCACTAATCTTGACAGTAACCTATGTGCTGTAACAAATTCATTAGTAATTTTGAGAGGATGACAGCAGGTTTTTCTTGACAGTAACATCGTCGCAAGAACATACTTTCATCATTAAGCAATTTATACAACTTCCTTTAAATTTCATGACAGAGAATTTTTCCATTGTGTCGTCTAAGAAACTTGCTGTCAAGGCACATCGTGACAGCATCTTCACTTATTGACAACAACTTAAGCGGAAATAATTTATGTCATGAATTTTAATCAACTTTGCCTATTGCTTAAGCGAAAATTACCAATTAGCATTTTAATCGATTTAATCATGTATTTGTTAGTTTTAGCACACATCCACAAACATCCATACACACAAACAAGTAAACAGATAACCATTCACATATAGCTAAGAGTAAAAAGAGATGAACAGCATGCAAAACACTGGGAAGATGAAACGATGAACTTTTTATTAAAAAAAACTTAAAAACAATACAAAACAGTTCTTAAGAACTAAACATTATTTCTTATTAAGCTCTTCAAGAGCTTCCACCAGCAGCTGCTCAACAACTTTTGCTATCTCCTCCTCCTTCATGATCCCTTTTGCATCCAGATAAGCTTGAAGCTTATCAAAGAATGGATCAAGGGGATGCTCAGCAGCAATCTCCTTCTGTGGTTTTGGCTTCGCTTCTCCACTTGCACTTGGCGCCTTTGATGTCGACATTTCTTCTGCCTTCCTCTTAATTACTCATGTTACCTCTAGAGTTTTTAGTGTGTTAAGTGAGAACTAAGGGTTTGGCCTCGGTCTTATTTATAACACATTAAGTGACTCTACAGCTTCCAACTGCCTCTTTTTAATGAAGTAATTAACTTTAAATTAAAAAGACTGACAAATACCCGGGGTCATTTTAAATGACGCGAATACTTATTACTAGTACGCGTATGGTTTAAGTTAATGTCACGTGACTACTCATTACATAAATTTAAAACAGGCATGTGATTTGAATTTAGCATAGTCATAGCAAACATGCTGTCAAATAAACAAGTAGCACATAAGACAGTAACTTCTCATGACAGTAACATTGAAAGTTACGGTCACAAGATGCAATTTAACCACATTGAAAATGTAAAAACTAGTAAGTCAACATACCAGATTTAGCATTCCCAATTCACTTACCAACCTGTTGAAGGTTGCTTCATCTAGTGGCTTCGTAAAAATGTCTGCAAGTTGCTTTTCTGTTGGAACATAAATTAGCTTCACAGTTCCCTTTTCAACATGCTCTCTTAGGAAATGACGTCTGATATCAATGTGCTTTGTCCTGGAGTGTTGAACTGGATTGTCTGAGATGGCTATGGCACTAGTGTTATCACAATAAATAGGGATATTGGACAACTCTAAACCATAATCCATTAGCTGATTTTTCATCCAAAGAATTTGAGCACAGCAACTTCCAGCTGCGATATATTCAGCTTCTGCAGTTGAAGTAGATACAGAATGCTGCTTCTTGCTAAACCATGACAATAATCTTCCACCAAGAAATTGACAGATTCCTGTTGTACTTTTCCTGTCAATCTTGCATCCAACATAGTCTGAATCTAAATACCCAATCAAGTCAAATCTAGTATCTTTAGGATACCAAAGGCCTAAGTTTGGAGTGCCTTTGAGATATCTAAAGATTCTCTTGATTGCTACTAAGTGTGATTCTTTTGGATCAGCTTGAAACCTTGCATAGAGACATGTAGCAAACATAATGTCTGGTCTGCTAGCAGTTAGATATAGCAACGATCCAACCATGCCTCTGTAGGTACTAGATTCCACTTTCTTTCCTTTAGGATCCAAATCCAGTTTGGTTGCAGTAGAGATAGGTGTCTTGGAAGGTGATGCATCTTCCATGTTGAACTTTTTGAGAAGTTCTTTGACATATTTCGATTGGCTTATGAAGATGCCATCATCCTTTTGATGAATTTGTAGACCTAGGAAAAATGATAGTTCTCCCATCATGCTCATCTCATATTTGCTCTTCATAAAGATGAAAACATTTCACATAGCTTCTCATTTGTAGAACCAAAGGTTATGTCATCAACATAAATCTGAACCAGAATGATGTCCTTGCCATGGTGCTTGTAGAACAGTGTCTTATCCACTACACCTCTTGTAAATTGATTCTCAATGAGAAAAGTAGAGAGAGTTTCATACCAAGCTCTAGGGGCTTGCTTCAATCCATAGAGTGCTTTGAACAGCTTGTAGACAAAGTCATACAACTCAGCATCCTCAAATCCAGGTGGCTGTTCAACATACACTTCCTCTTCTAGTTCTCCATTAAGAAAGACACTTTTGACATCCATTTGGAACACCTTGAAGTTACAGTGTGCAGCATAGGCTAAAAATATCCGAATAGCTATAAGTCTGGCAACATGTGCAAATGTTTCATCATAATCGATCCCTTCCTGTTGACAGTAACCTTTAGCTACTAGCCCTGCCTTGTTTCTTGTCACATTTCCACTTTCATCCAACTTGTTTCTGAAAACCCACTTTGTGTCAACTACTGACTTCCCTTTAGGTCTAGGGACCAGCTTCCATACATTGTTTCTCTCAAATTGGTTGAGCTCTTCTTGCATGGCTATCACCCAATCTGAATCCAACAATGCTTCATCAATTGACTTTGGCTCAGTTTGAGATAGAAAACATGAGAACATGTTGTCAGCAGAAACATTTCTCCTTGTCCTTATACCAGTAGTGGGATCACCAATGATTAGATTGCTAGTGTGATCTCTGTTCCACTTAGTGGTTCTAGGCAAGCTTCTTTCTTGATCTGCTTAATCATTTCCTCTTTGAGGGGTTGACTCTCCACCATTGATTTTTTCTCCTTCATGTTCTTCAACATCTCCAGAATCATTCTCATTCTGATGATTAGTTGATATGGTTTGAGATTGAGCTGGAGTTTGAGTAGCATCATTGGTGTTGACAACATTTCTTTCAAACTCAATGTCCTGAGTACAAGTAGGTTCATCAGCAACAATTTCTTCTTCTTCCAAATACCCTTGATTTTCAAATCTAAGAGGCTCCATTTGACCATCCTCTTGCAGTCCTGGGAATTTGGTTTCATCAAATGTGACATTTACACTTTCTTCAATGACTTTATGATCAATGACATAGACTCTATAGGCAGTCCTTTCCAATCCATATCCCATGAAAATGCCTTCATAAGCTTTAGCATCAAACTTTCCTTTCCTTTCATGGTTTTCAATCATCATGAAACACTTACTTCCAAATACATGAAAATATTTGACAGTAGGTTTCTTTCCTGTTAACAGATAGTAAGGAGTGTTTCCATAAGTCTTGTTGATCAAGGTTCTGTTCTGTGTGTAGCAAGCTGTGTTAATAGCTTCTACCCAGAAATATGTTGGTAATTTAGAATCATTCAACATAGTTCTCGCAGCTTCAATGAGAGTTCTAATCTTCCTTTCTACAACTCCATTTTATTATGGTGTCCTGGCATTGGAGAATTGTTGGACAATGCCTTCTTCCTTGCAGAAGTTTCCTAGTGTGGCATTTCTGAACTCAGTACCATTGTCACTTCTCAGATATTGAACTTGAGCATTAGGGGTTCTTTCAAGAACTCTTATGTGATCAATGATTTCTTGAGCAGCTTCATCCTTTGTCTCTAAAAACTTCACCCAAGTGTACCTTGAGTAGTCATCCACCATTACCAGGGCATATCTCTTTCTTGCAAGAGATTGAACATTTACTGGACCAAACAAATCCATATGAATTAATTTGAATGGCTCAGTGTTGGTATTTACTTACTTTGATTTGTGCACAGATCTCTTCAATTTACCCATTTGACAATCCTCACATAGTCCTTCCTGTTGAGGTAGTCCTCTCACCAAATCTTTCTTCATCAGAATATTCATATTCTTGAAATTGAGATGTGAGAGCTTCTTGTGCCAAAGCATGCTTTCACCAAATGATGCTTTACTGTAAAAATAGTAAGCCTTGTCTTTCTTGATAGAATTTAAGTCTGCAACAAACAAGCTTCCTTTCCTGACTCCTTTCAAAGAGAGGCTTCGACCTTTCTTGTGATAGATATTACACACCATCATATCAAAATCAACCTTAAATCCCCTGTCACTGAACTGGCTGACACTGAGTAGGTTGTGCTTCAATCCATCAACAAGAGCAATATCTTCAATGACAACATTTCCAATTTCCAAACAACCATATCCCACAGTGTAACCTTTGCTGTTGTCTCCAAAAGTTATGACAACATTTCCAATTTCCAAACAACCATATCACCAGTCATGTGCCTGGAGCATCCACTGTCGATAATCCACATGACCTGCTTCTGTTTCTTGCCTTGCAAAACAGATGATTTTAATTTGCATCTGGTATTCAAACTCTATTGGGTCCTGCAGTTACAGCATCATTGTTCATATCATTCTGCTTCGCATTTAAATCAACAATAGAATTCTCCTGTTTGACTTCTTTTGATGTCCACTTAGTTCTAGAGTTAGACTTGGTCTTTCTCTTAGTGGAAGCTGCCTTTTTACCAACATAGGCAGGCGTAGAAGTCTTAGCAGTTTCTAAATAGGAGCATCTTTCAGTAGACAGAATAGGCAGATTGAAACAAGTACTCATAACAACAATTTTGCATGGCATACAGTCAATGTTATTACACACATCCATATTTCTTTGCATAATGGGGGTTCTATGTAAGTTACCACTAACATTGGACACATTAACCTTATCCTGTTTGGGTTTCTTACAAACAAATGCTAAATGATGAGATGATCCAAAATTGTTGCAAAGCTTCCTAGGGGCATCCTTAACATAACTATATTCTTCTTGTCAATCCCTAACTTGCCATTCCTATTCTTAGGCTTGTAGACATTTGCCTTGACAGTATGTTCTGAAGTTGCTGTCGAGCCACCCTTAACAGTACCTTTCTTTGCCCCTGTCTTGACAACATGTTTAAAAGTTGTTGTCTTGGGTTCTCTCTTGACAGTATCTTTTGAAGTTTCTGTCTCATCCTTACTGTCAGCTACTTTAGAACATTCTGTCTGATTGCTTGGTAGAGTTTCTGTCACGGGAGACTTGACAGTATCTTTTCCTTCGCTCACTGTGCTGTCAATGCACTCATCTTCATCAAGTAGCTCTTGTTTGATGAGCAAGGAGGTTTCATCAAAATCAGCTTGAAGATTTCTGAAAATCGGTTTGATAACTCTTTTGAGAATATGAGGTTTGACAGCATCACTATCATCAAGAGTAATTGCCTTTCCATGCCTTCTACCATACTCGAAACCTATTCCTACCTTCTGATTCTGAGTGTGATTATCATGATATTCCTGGACTAACTTAGAAGAGTTTCTAAATGTCTTGAGTTTAAACTCATTTTCTACAATTTGATTCCTGAGAAATTCTTCTATTTTCTTAGCACAGACAACATCATTTTTCAACCTAGCATTCTCTTGAGCTAATGAATCTAGGGGGCTGGTTCTAAGCAGTAACATTTCATTTTCAGATTTGAGAGTTTCATTCTGTTTATTTAACTTAGCAATTTCTTCGTGAGCAGCAGATAAACTAACATGAATGTTAAACATCTCAGCACTTAAATCTTCAATGGTATGCTTATACTCAGTTTTAGACATATCAAGTAAAACTAAAGATGGTACCTGATTAGATGAACTTGAAGCTTCTTCATCAGATTTAGCCATGAGGGCTAAGTTCACAAACTCCTCTTCTTCTTCATCTTCAGAATCATCCCAACATTTTCCTTCAGCCACACAGGCTTTCCTTTGATTCCTCTTAAACTGATTTCCAGATCCTTTTCCCTGATTCTGTCTTGGTTTTCTGCACTCAGTAGCAAAATGACCTAACTCGTTGCAGTTGTAACACCTGAACTTCGACCTATCCACCAACCCGGTCTTGTATCCTCCTCTTGTGGCTCCACCAGTGGCTTTTGAAAAACTTCCCTTGTTGAACTTAGATGATTGACCCTGTGGCTTGTATGACTTGTCTCTTCTGAACTTGATATTCTTGAATCTCTTACCATATAAGCCATGGTTGGATTATCCATGCTTTCAATCTCTTCTACTGTGTAGAAGTCTTCATCTTCAACATCTTTCAGCTGCAGAACCACCTTCTCCTCGTCATCCAACACCTCCTCAATCTTCAAAGATGGCATCTGTGTTGGTTGTGAACTTTGTGATGGTTCACTTGGACAAGCTACATGTGGTTCATGAGCTACAAGGGCTCCTGACATGTTTGCTACCTTTCCTTTGGTTCCAGTTTGAATAGCTCTCTTTTGAAAAAGCTTGAGTTCATATGATTTGAGCACACCATAAAGAGTTTCAAAAGAAACATCATTCAAGTTTCTTCTTTCTCTTATGGTAGTGAACTTGTGCTCAAGATGCTCAGGGAGAGTGAGCAGAAATTTGATGTTAATCTCCTTTCTATTATAGAACTTTTCATGAATATGTAACTCAGCTATTAGCTTACTGAACCTCTCAAACATGTGTGTAAGTTCTTCTCCTGGTTTAGCCATAAAGGCTTCATATTGTGATACAAGAATTTGTTTTTGATTCTCACGAACCTCTTCACTTCCTTCACACAGCAACTCTATCTTACTCCACATCTCTTTTGCAGATGTACATCCCATGACATTACCACACATGGCTTTGTCTAATGTAAGAGAGTCGAGCAAGATAATTTGTAAATAGTCATCCAAGACTACTTTCTCCTTTTCGGTCCCTGTGTACCCTGAAAGCTTCTTAGCAACCCAATGGGCTGGAATGAGTTCATCATTCACAGTAGCAGCAGCTACTTCCTTCTGAGGTATGAAGGGGCCGTTCTCAAGGATTCCCAAGTATAGTGGATGGGCAGCTTTGATAAATAACAAGATCTTTCTTTTCCAGAAATTGTAGTTCTCTTTATCAAAGACTGGAATCTTGATTCCACTTGACTCCTGAACACTCGTCATGATCTTCAGATTTTTATATCAATCTGGTTGCTCTGATACCAGTTGTTGGTCCCGGAGTATTGCAAAAGGGGGGGTTGAATGCAATACTGATAAAATTCAATCTTTAAATCAACAACGAAGATAAAGATTATAGATTTTCAGCAGATGTATACAATCAATAAGTGAAACAAGATTTCTCACAAAATAAATGTTTTATTTATCTTGTGTGAAGTGCTGCTACAACCTAAAGAAAGTATTTCTCCAGCTTCGATATCTCAAGAGATACAAGATTGCTTCGTGTGCGTACATGAATTAAAAAGAATCTAAGATGTATCTAAGTAGACTAAGATACTCTGTTGTCTCTATCGCATGGGGTGTTGAGCTGCTGTCATTTTCAAGTGGCAGCTCATTACAATTTGCACACCCATGTGACTTTCCTAAATTGCTATACAGACAAGATAAACCTTATAAGTAAAGCAACCTAGATTCTTTCTACTTCTAGCTAATACAATTCTAGTAGATGTGGATATTACATACACCTCGAATTGACCGGCCTTGTCTTGTGAATCTCTTAAGCTTCTGTCGTAGTATTTGCGGGTCTGCTACAAACGAGAGAGTGTTGCAGCAAATTTGTTTCTTGAACATGTAACCTGTCACGGGCTTTGACTGAGAAAAATACCCAAATCAAATAATTCAAGGTGACAGTAACCTTAACCGCCAAGTCTGTTGTCAAAGTAATATTCAGTAGTTGACAGTACGAGCTTCCGCCAATGTTGCTGTCGGAACTCCAGACTTGCTGTCAAGTGTGAGAATGTTACTGTCCCATGCTTCAGCCAATGTTGCTGTCAGATGTAGCTTTGTCGTGACTTTGCAACATTTGTCTTCTTGTAACTTTACTGTCAAGAACATGACAGTAGCTTTTATTCTTGTTGTCTTCTGGATGTATTCCTTGAGGCTTGAACAAATGTATGAACTTCTCCCAAATCATACAATTATTACATGACAACAATTATTCAATTACAAAGACATACTCTGGCTGTGACAGTATGTTCAACTTAGTAAAAACTAAGTACAGGGAAATATAGTTAAGTTGTCTCTATGCTATCACCCATAAATCCCAACATAAAGTAATATAAAAGAATTACATACACAAACTTCGATCCGATCCGGATTTTTTTTGGGTTTGGACCGGACATGATGGAAAATCAATTTTTTTATTTGAAGGACCGGAGACTGGATCGCTTATATACGATCCGGTCCAAACCCATTAATAAAAGTACACCATAAAAGTTTGTATTCATAGTTTTTTGATTGGTTAACTGAACATTGGTAGACTCAGGTATTATAATAAAGGATTAGTTTCATGTGCCATATTATTCACATATCATGTGCCAAATAAATTTCATATAATTTTATATATTTCTATACACATACAAGAATAGTATATTTATTCTATTAATAAAACTTGTATCATATTATTTAATGTAAAAGTTAAAAATTGAATGTAAATATTTTATAGAATATTTAGAGGGTCGTTTATTAGAAAAAAAACTCATTACTCTAATTATTTACAAAAACATTTAGGCCCCGTTTTGAAAAATTATTTGCAGGAATAACAGAGCATGAAACTAGCAAAATTTATCGAGTCTCTCATTTCATTGATAAGAAAAAGAAAAAATGTGAACGGGGATTGGATTGATGATAAAATAGCATACCTAAAATGTGGTGAAAATTATAACGAGTATTAAAATTGCATTTCAGATCATATTCGGTTTTTACATTTATTTAGATGACATTGTCAACTTAAAGATAGAAGAAAATATAAAACTTAATAGTCGCAACACAATTTTCATTAATAAGATCGTAATTATGATGAAATAAAATCAAAATAAATCGAAAATTGTTCATCATCATAATAATATTTTCTAACATGTAATGTAAAATACATCAAATATCAACCGTTAACACACAAATACAATAAATAAAATCAGCAAAAAAATAATTTAATCAAATTAGAACATTAGTTGCACGAAGCTAGTTGAGCAATAGTAATATTTGTCAAAATACACCTTAACAAAGTCCAAATATGCATACGTCAACAGAAGAAATAACGTTCCAACTACTACTACCAATAAATGGAAAATACACATAACACTTCTACATGGTAACACCTTGTATTGTACCTAGTAAAAGCACACACAAAATGTTAAAATATCGAAGTTAAAATAGAGACAGATACTGTATCTAACATAAAAGTACATTTGGGGCTTTCAAATTCCTTTGTTTCATTACATCCTCTTCTTCAATGCAATTCAATATCAATCTGGTATTCTAACATCCTCAATTCCGATCTTTCTAATCGATTATTTAACATGAATTCGTTATTACAACACCAATCTCCTGGATTTCCCGACCTAAATGACAACAACGTTGTGTTGTTTTCCGGTGATTTAGTGGCCAGAGTGGAGCCGAAGCTGGAGCCGTTAGATGAGGATCTGGATTGTCCACCTGGATTACAACGACAGCTGGATAAACAAGTTAGTCAGGTTTCGAATTATCAAAACCCTAGGTTTGATCTAAATGCGAATGCAGTTACAAGTATTGGTACGACTAGTGGTGGTGGTGGTGGTGGTTCCGGAGAGGTTCAGGGGGATGGGAGTGTGTTGAGTGAGTTTAATAGGCTTTCCGAGATTTTTAATTCGGCTTTTACCAGTGGTGGAGAGGATGGGGAGGATGAGGAGGTGTTGGAGGAGAATAATGCACTTGCGCTGGTTGCGGTTCCGGATGGGAGTATGCAGGTGGACGAACAGGCGATTGTTCCCAAGAGGATTAAGTATCCGCCTAGGTCCAATGAGCTGGTTAGGGTTACTAATTTGACGGAGGAGGATGAGGTTTATTATAGGGAGATGGTGAGGAGAACGAGGATGATATTTGATTCGCTTAGTGTGTCTGCGGTTCTTGATGATGATAGGAATTTAGCAGCAGGGACATTTTGTAGGAGGGTGAGGGGGGATACAAAGGCAGCTTCGTTGATGAGAGATTGCGGGTTGTGGTTGAATAGGGATAAGAGGATTGTGGGTGCCATTCCCGGGATTGAGATTGGGGATGTCTTCTTTTTTAGGATGGAGTTGTGTGTGCTTGGATTACATGGACAGGTTCAGGCTGGGATTGATTATTTGCCTTCCAATAGGAGTTCCAATGGGGAGCCGGTTGCGACTAGTGTTATTGTTTCCGGAGGGTATGAAGATGATGAGGATTCGGGGTATGTGATTAATTATACTGGGCATGGTGGGCAAGATAAGAATGGGAAACAATGTGGGCACCAGAAGTTGGAAGGTGGGAATTTGGCGTTGGAGAGGAGTATGCATTATGAGGTTGAGGTGAGAGTGATTCGAGGGTTTAGGTATGGAGGGACTAATAGTGGAAAGATATATGTGTATGATGGATTGTATAAAGTTGTCCAGACTTGGTTTGATGTTGGCAAGTCGGGTTTTGGGGTATACAAGTTCAAACTCGTTAGAATCGAAAATCAGCCCGAAATGGGAAGTGCAATTCTTAAGATGGCTCAGATGCTTAAGACTAAACCGTTAGATGTCAGACCAAAGGGTTACTTTTGCCTCGATATATCTGGAAAGAACGAAAATATGCCAGTTCTTTTGTTTAATGATATCGACAATGATCAGGATCCTTTGCATTATCAGTATTTAGTGAGTACTGTTATTCCTAAGTATGTTTTTCAGGTCGGGACCAGTAATGGTTGTGAATGTATTTCTGGATGTTCATTTGACTGTTTGTGTGTCCTGAAGAATGGTGGAGAGTTTCCATATGACAACAAGGGGACGTTGATCAAGGGAAAACCACTGGTATTTGAGTGTGGTCCACAATGTCGATGTCCTCCGACTTGTCGAAATCGTGTCACCCAGAAAGGGGTGAGAAGTAGGTTTGAAGTCTTCCGATCAAGGGAAACAGGTTGGGGGGTTAGATCGTTGGACTTGATACAGGCTGGTGCTTTTATCTGCGAGTACGCAGGAGTTGTTCTCACCCGTGATCAAGCGCAGGTGGTTTCTATGGTTGGTGATACTTTGGTTTATCCAAGCCGCTTTGCAGAGAGATGGGCAGAATGGGGGGAGTTGTCACAAATATATTCTGATTATGTGCGCCCTTCATATCCAGCCATTCCTCCGTTAGATTTTGCTATGGATGTATCAAGCATGAGGAATGTCGCATGTTATATTAGCCATAGTAATTCTCCTAATGTTTTTGCTCAGTTTGTGCTTTTTGACCATAACAATGTTATGTTTCCCCGCACTATGCTTTTCGCAATGGAGAATATCCCTCCCTTGAGGGAGCTTAGTCTTGATTATGGGGTTGCAGAAGAATGGACGGCGAAGCTTGCCATCTGTAACTGACTACAATCCGAGGTTTGTTGCAGTTATTGAATGTGATGCAATGTAATGTTTTGTTAACCTACACTGAGGTGTATAGACGCAACTGTTTAATATAGTATTGCTTCGTGTGTTACCAAACAGTGGTCATTTATACTGCCATGGTCCTTTATCAAATATACTATAGGGCGGAGTTATGTTTCCAGCTACTTAAAATCCAGCTAATCTCTTTATGAAGCATATACCAAAGGATGGTACCTATAGGCTATAGTCATCTAAGAGATGCGAACATATTTTTCTATTTCAGTTTTTGTTGCATAAAGCTTCATGTGTCCTTCTCTCCACTTAGAGTTCTCTTCGATTTCAGTACTAGTTAAACTAATGTCTTCGATTTCAGTATTAGTAAACTTTGTTATGTACGTATGTGTAAAGTTTATATTCCTGATTTGATTTTTAGCCAGATTTGATATATGATGGCTAAATAGAGTAGAGTAAGGGTTTGGATTCTCTGTACTCATTCTAACTCTCTTTAAATCTAGTATTATAAAATGGATCATGGTTTATGAAAGGAAGGATATGTGGTTTGACAGGCTGAGTAGCCTTTTAGCAGGTTAGCTGTTTATATTCCAGAACTTAAAAAGCGGTTGAGTGGCCTTTGAGCAGGTTAGTTTTTTAAATTTCAACACTTAGGAAGAGAAGCCAGCTATCTGCTCTTTGCAGCATGCAGTTCTCATTTGAATTAATATTGTGAAGGCCAGTGTGATTATGGTTGTGTACTGTAGCATGAGAAACTATTTGGCACCTTAAAATCATGTTCAGTCACCAAATATTGATTCTCCAATATTTTACGATTGACATACACGTATCAATTGAAATAAATTGCAAACTTTACTTGACCTGTTAAAGTTTCTAATTATGACTTGGTGATGAATAGTGCACAGCCACTATTGGTCCATTAATTTAATACCAATATAACAAACCTAGGTGTAGTTTTGGAGTAAATTTTGTATAACAAGAATTCTGAATATATATTATGAGCAGTGAGCACTGAATATTCAGTGCTGCAACTAAGCAGAGCGTTCTTCAAGGCTGACATTTTTTTCCCTATAGCGACCCATAAGTATCTCACTTATAAGTAGATAACTCAAATTTGGCTTATTCTTTTTTGTAAACACTGCCAGTTTTAGACACAATCTGGATAAGTTGTGGTGGTAGCTGTATTTAGCTGCTTTCCGTGCTCCTACTGTGAATTGAAACTGAAATCTATCTGTTGGCTACTAGTTCCTGCGATGAGTTTTAATTGAACTAGTTTCCCCAAATAGAGCATCTCACAGGTATATCTAAAGCAAGTAAATTGACCCATTTATATGAAAATATTGGTAAATTAAGAAAAAGAGGAGTAAATTGCAGTTTGCATCCCAGGCATTCAGCCAATAAGTTACTTGTAAGATAAGCCAGGGGGACCATTAGCTATAAGAGCCGCTCCATTTTTCAGCGTTCCTTCAATGATTTCTGTTTGAAAAAAAAAAACTATAATTATTTTATGTGTATTATTGGAAGTATGAACTTTTATGAAGCTATCTTTTGCCCCACAGCAGCTGGTCAGTCAAAGCCCTAGAATCAGTAATTATCAGAAAGAGTTCAGTTGCATAATAAGATCGTCTCCCTTTACATCTATATATTTTCAGTTTGATGATTACGTGTAGTTGCAAACCTTATTAGGTCGCTTCTTTATTGTTTGTTTGCTTAAGGTACTGATAGTGTAAGCATCATTAAACCAAGTGTGTAAACGGAATTTGGCTTTCTGCAGATATTTAGCGTTCATGTGGGGCATAAGGTTGTTGGTGCATTTTGGGATGAATGGAGCAAGCGGAAGTATCTCGATGAAACTACCGCTATTTTACTAGCACTGCCGAAAAATTACTTGCATGAACAAATTGTTAGGAGTAGATTCCTTTATCCAACTAGCTGTATGTATTAAGCATGCATATGCTTCTGTACAGGATTTGTATTTCATAGTTTTTTACCTCTTCCTGTTTTAGGCCAGGAGGTCATATGTTGTGCAAATTAACTACGTTAAAAGTGCACACTGAGTCGATTATGATTTATGAATGAACAAGTCATCTTTAAGACATCATTCGTCTTGGATGTACTCTTGAACCACAATAGGTGTTATACTTGCGCGCTTATAAACTGTAGTCTAGTTCTATGTATAGCTTTTGTTAGAAATACTTGAACAATGACAGTGTGACTAATTCTGATTTCCTTGATTGGCAACAAATTTGTTGCAGCCCACCTAGCATTGCACAAGCACATTGGGGTTAGTGTCTAGTAGAGTGCTTCAAACTGAGTATATTTGTGTCCACTTCATAGACAAAACTACACAAATAGAAAACATTTGCTTTGGAGGTAAAATGAACTAATTAGGGAGATGCGGGCGTTCTTTGAAAAATTGTTCGTATTGCAATAAAAATGGACATTATAGTCTATAACTATATACATGAGTATGTTAAGAAGATTCTATAATCAAGGAGACCCATTAAATAGTTGAATCTGTATTGTTTTCCAAGCAAGAGGAGTTAAAAGGGTACATAAACTGAAGTTTAGGTAAGGATCTAGGCCTAAGAAAAGGGAAGACAACAAAATTGTTCAAAAAGAAAGTTGATCTGGTTTAGAAAGTTCAAGGACAACCAAAATTTCTTAGGTACAATAACCACCGATTAATTTTTTTAACCTAGGGATAGGGATATGAAAAATATTGCAAGTACTAGTACTAAAAAAACAAATAGAAGTTGTTTTAATGCTAGAAATTTTTTAACAAAAAAAAAATGCTAGAAATTTAAATGGTAATGACAATACTCGTAATTGAAATGTACGTCTCATTTCTAGAAATACAAGTCATCCTCGTGATCAAGCTGCAATGCTTATTCTTTCAATTATAAAACCATGCTAGTAACTCAAACGTTAAAACAAATGTTTGTAAAAGAAGGCAAGATTAGATGCCAAACAGGCACGAGTAAAATGCACAAGTTATTAAAATGTACTCCCTCTGTCCCATCCATTTCTTTACAATTTCCTTTTTGGGCCGTCCCACCAATTCTTTACATTACCCAAAATAGTAAGTTTTAACACTATTACACCCACTACTTCACTTATTTTAACAATACTTTACACTATTTCACCCACTACTTAACTTATTTTAACAATAAAATCACTATTACACCCACTATTTCACTTATTTTAACAATAAAATCACTATTACACCCACTATCTCATTTATTTTAACAATATTACACCCACTATTCTTGACCTCCGTGCCCAGCCGCCATGTAAAGAACTGGCTGGGACGGAGGGAGTATTCTTTCAACTCTTGTAAAACAACTTCATGAAATTTTCTTTGCTGACAGCCATATCAATATCATGACCCCTACTGTATATCAGCATTTTCTTTGCTAACTGATCTCCAGATCAGGACAACTATTTTTTGTCCAAAATTGCACCTATATTATATACATATATATTATTATATTATTATATTAAAATCGAAACATTATTATTATTATTATTATTTTTTGAATAATTGGGCTTACAAGAGAGTATCCGTTCTAACAAATCCATCACGAATGAGCGAGAAGCGAACCCTGGACAACAAGAGATAAGCTCTTAACACTTAGGGGTCATTTGTTAAATCTGAACAGTAATTTCTGAATGAATAAAATTCTGAACCAATGATTAATCTGAATGCTGAACAATTGATGTCGTTTGTTAAATTAATTAATTTTTCTGGATGATAAAATTAAGCATTTTTTTTAAAGAAATGTCTAAAATTAGAAACTTTTTTGCAAAAATATTCTATTTTTTAAAATTATTTTGTAAAAGTACCAAAAGTACCAAATTATTATTTATTTATTTATTTATTAATTTATATTTATTATATCATTAAATTTATGATAATTTATGTTCATCAATATATTACTTGTATAGTTCTATGTGTTCATCAATATGTTTTTATTTGTAAAATATTTTGTTAAAAGTACATGTATCAAGAAAAATTTGCAACTGTTAATAAAATTTTAAAATTGAATTAGTGAAACGTGTTACAACTTACAAGGATAAATAGTAATATAAGGAGGTTGTCTTTAATGCGTATACTAGCTGAATAAAATATTTGACAGACTAGTAATAATATTTTTAGTTAGTTAGAAATAAATATTAGACACAAGCATGATTTTGATAATTTATATTTATTTATATTTTAATAAAGTGAACACAAAAAAAATTCAATATTATAATTACTTATTACTATTATACAATTTTGACTATAATTTATGTAAAAAAGATTACAACTGTAACTGTTATTATTATGCAATTACCGGAATGAAATAAAATAATCAATTACATGTAATAAAACTGTAAACTAGTAATGATGTTAAATGATTTGAGTCATTCAGCTAGAATTTAGAGGGGTAGTCGTCCAGAGATATTTGTAGTGTCGTCTAGATCATTTTGGTGTCGTCCAAATTTTAAGAAACTTACCAAACAATCTGAACAGATGTACATGATTGGTCCAGTTAATTAACAAATGACCCTTTAATTATCTCAAACATTGAAAATTTTGGTTTATTAATTTTTGGTTTTCGGTTATATTTTCAAAATAATAAATTATAAAATAATATAATTAATAATAAATAATTGATTGTCTTTTTAAATTAAACACAACTACACGTTATCTTTTCATCAAAATATATTACCTTTTTATACACATTTAGACAATGATAATATATCTTTAAATCATTAATATGTCCTCAATAATTAAAATACGTTATTATCTATACTATTATATTAAAACCAAAATATTGAAAGTTTGTCGGTTTGATTTTCGGAATAGTTATCCTAATTATTAAAATAAATAATAAATAAGTAAATAGATAAGAACCGTCATATCTATTGATTAAATATATTATATGATTAAATTATTTTACTAAAAAATCAAGATTCAAATTCCGTCAACGACATATTTAATTTAAAATTTATTACATAATTTTTAAATCTTGCATATTATAATTAAATTATTTAAATTAATATTAAGATAATTATTGAAAATATTGATTATATTAAATTATTATTATAACATAAAATAATATTTATTACATATCAAAATAAACCAGTGCATCGTAATTATAAATTAGTATGTGATAATGACACTTAATACATATAGGCATGTAACAACACTAAGAGCGTGTTTGGCTTAACTTAAAAAATGTTACTTATCACTTAAAGTGCTACTTACTCAATTTAAGTGAAAAGTGATAATTTTTACTTAAAGTTAGGTGTATCTGTTTGGCTAATTCCACTTAAAGTAAATTTATTTTTAAAAAATTAATTAAAAAAAAAGAAATTTATATTTTTTTGAAAGTATAAAATACAAATATATGAAAAGAATACAATACAAGTTAAATGGTGACTCAAATACATAAAAATTGATATACGAAAAAAAATAAGTGGAAAAAAAGTACCTCCAAGCTACTTTTTTTTTTTTAACCTACTTTCCACTTTAAGGGGAGACAAACACCTCCATCCAAACTTTAAGTGAAAAAAAAAAAAAAAAGGGGGGCCAAACGGGCTCTAAAGGACAGCAACATATTTCCCTTTTTATTATTATATTACCATCAAGGGTACAACTAATAATAACATATTAAATTTTTTTCATACGCTTTCATTTTTCTAGCTTCCGGACAAATTTAGAGAAATAATAGAGCTCCCAAATTTTTCCCCAAAAGATTCCCCAATGCTAAGTTGTCTTTTTATTTACAAAATGGAGTGAGAACACATTCTGGTGAACTCAGAACTTACTATTTCAACTTACCCTGTTGAGAATGAAGAAGAATACTGTACATCATAAGCACAGTTATAATTCTACATTTTCCCAATATCAGAATGTATATATATACAGATCCATCGGTTCAACAATTGGCATATTCTTTACAAATCAGCAAGTACAATGAGCAATGAGGCAATCAAGTTATTATTGCAGAGTGATGGTTGCATTTTTCCCAAGCCCGCGTTGTTTTGCCCGTTCCATCTTCCGCATACGCCATTCCTCGAGAGCTACAAACATTCCAGAAACTTTGTAAACAGATAAACTCCTAAGAGGGGATAAACGAGGTGAACATGAGGAAATTATTTGTCCTTAGACTTCTAAGAAGATAACCAAGAGCAGGATGTCATTTTCTGCCCATACGAAATAGGTATTTTTTTTTCAAAAAAAAAACTTGTTGCTTTTTGGAACACAATCCCCCTGGGAAAGAGTTGGGAACTCAACCTCCAAGTTAGATATGGTTAGCTAGCTAATTAAAACATTGGATTATATTAAACAAGAAGGTTACTAGGGCTTTGTCGTTTAAATGTTAATAACAATATGAACAGTTGTAGTGGTAGCAACAACGGTAGCACTAGTAGTATGAGCAACCATTTACATTATGCCCTGAGATGAAATAACGTAAAATAATTGAACTCAGAAAACATCAAGCACGTATACTGATTTACAATGTGCACCAATGTATCGTATTCACATCCTCAATTAGTATGAGATGCAGTAACAGACTACTGTCTGTATGACCTTTTAGCAACTGCAATGAAGAGCACGGGATATTTAAAATCAGCATCTTGGAGCATCCCCAGTTGAGAGGACCTCTTACCTCTTTTAACTTTTTAAGGACCCGCTTATGTGACGCGTAAGCATTAAGTGGTCCTTAAAAAGAAAGACTCCAATGCACATCATCACTTTCAATTAAAATGGGCCCATTTTTACAACATTTAGTATATGTAAAATACTTCGCTAAATATTTATTATACTCTACTTAAAACAATTTTTTTTTACCAAGATTACTCCTACAGTTCAAATTAGAACCTTATATTAAATTAAAACTTAGGACTAATCTCAACTATGGATTATGTGTAATCAACGATCGAGATTTATTCGTTTTGCTGCTGTACATGATATTTTAGTTCTGCTGCAACACACGTATATAATTAGAGAAGGGAGTATGGTGTACTTATGCAGTACATAATAGTTTGCTTTCTAAAATACATAATTTTTTTAAAGAATAAATTATTTTTCACGTAACTCAACTTGTACTTCATCATTATAATATGTTTTAAAAAAATAATTATGACAAAAAATAATTGATAATAATTAAAATACTATAAAAATGTATAATGTTCTGCAGCATAATATATCAAGTAGTTCTAAGATTTCTAATTTTAAGTGGTTCTATGTAGAACCTAACCCTACTCCCATATTAGTATCATTTTATAAATATAGAACATTTATATAATATATGGTGTTAAATTATAATGAAATAAATTTTGAAAATAGGAAACTTTGAAAATAACAAATGATTAGTAAAAATAAATTTAATGATAATGAAAAATAATATCACATGTTAAACTGAAAAAAAGCTGAGAAAATTAAAATATCAATAAAAACAGAATTCTCATTTTTTTAGAATCTATACTATTATATTCTTATATATAATAAGCGTAAGGGAGATCTTATCCAATTTTTTTTAATACGGTAGTATGGTCGTCGACCAAAAGAGTATGGACCGTTGGATCTTAAAATAGATAAATGTGATATGTTAAATCTAATATCAAAAAATTTATTTGATTAATAGTAGGATAATATTCAAATACCAAAAAGAAAATTTAATAATCTAAACCAAAAATAAGTAGGTCTTCTAAATTGAATAGAATTAGATCTAATATTAGAAAGTTAGTTTTATTTGATTGATAGTAAGATTATATTCAAATACGGAAAAATAAATTTTAATAATTTAAACCAAATATGAGTAGGTGTTCTAAATTGAATAGAATTCTCAATGCAAAAAACCGTAACTTTCTTTCCTCTTGAATTTCGGAGTACTTTCAGTTGGATAACAATTGTTAAACCATCACTAAATTAAAGATGATTTCTTGAGTTTTTCATGGCCTGTAAAATCGTCTAAATCTGATTTTTAGAATTCAAGATAGAGCAAAAATAGTAAACTGACTGTGTGAAATTTAATAAATAATAATAAATATTTATACTCAAACTTGGTTATTTTTTCTCTCAGTCTTTCAAATTTAAGAATTTTATATTTATTTCAATAAAATATTAAAATTTATGATAAAAATAAAATTCAAGATAAATAAATTTTAATAATAATAAATATTAAGAAACATTGTTTGATAATATAATTTATATGATAATAAATATTAAAAAAGACCCGTGCAATATAAGCTAGTATACTGTAATAGGCAAACTAGGGGATAATTTGTAGTTTGGTTAACACCTCATTGTTTCAATAACATTTGTTAGATCTTTCAAATCACATTGATGAGAATTGTGATTTAAAAGTAAAAAGTTATTGTATACAAAGGTCTAAGGTTTGAATCCCATCAACAATATATTAAAATAAACACTTAAAATATTAGTTTTTAAGATATAAAAAAGTGTCAAAATTCTATCAACCACATATTATTAAATTTTTTATTTTATTTTATTAGAAGTCATATACTCTTACAATAAATCAAAATACAATCTATCATTTACATTAAAAACTTAAACTAAATTATAATTTATTATTTTCAATAAACATCATTTAAATTTAAATTATATATCAAACGATCACGGGTGCTAAACTAGTATTAGTAATTCTTGTATATAGTCAAGCCCTTAAAATATCTTTCTCTTTCCCAAATCAAACCCTTAAAATATCGAAATTATTTACAGGGTAAAAATACAATACTTGCATGTTATTAAAGTCAATTCTACTCTGGATAAATGGTAATATCATATATACACAACTTACTAAAATAGTAAAGTACTATTAAGTAGGTTCAGAATCCGGTGCCACTTCCCCAGTCCTGAACTATTTATTTCGCGTTGATCCAATGCTGATTTTCCTAATCTCAACCACTTCACAGATAAGAGATACTAAGTGTCCCTGCACTGAGGATGGTCTTAGTCTTAGCACCTTTTTAGTTTCCGCCATGTCAGCATGTGGCTATCCAACTGGTTCCATCATACTTAAATTGACAGTATTGATCCTATAGTTGGTCTTTAACAACCAAAACTTCCTCAGAGGAGAATCAAGAAGTTTAAGTACATTCACCAAACTCAGATTTGACACATTCTTAAAAAGTAATGCAAATTTGGAACTCGAGGTTGCATCTTATATAACACATATGTTTCTATGTATTTAATGAAGTCTCTGACAAAAATCTCTACATAACCAGCCTCTTTTGTAAGTCAAGAACTAAAAACGTGAAAAAATTGAACTAGATTAAGGGTCAAGGTGATGGTAAAAGGAGTGGCATTAAGAACAAACTAAATATTTTATCAAGAAAGAAATTAGTTCCTCTTCTTACAAGCGTAACTTTAATTTATCAAGTTATCAATTTAAATACTTTAATTACCAATCAATTTAATTAATTTAATTTAATATTTTATCAAGTATCTGAGACAAATAAATTTAATTTGGATATTCATTAAATACAACAGGGCTAAGAATGTTAAACATTCTTTTCCTATGCCACTGAGACTTGTTGCAGTTCACGTGCTCTGAACTTATTAAATAAGAGAGATGCAAATGCAACTAATTACCAATCATGTAGCATTACCAATTTTATAGCTGTACATGTCCAGGGATAAGAAAGGAACCTTTCATACTGGCAGCATCCGAGTTGATATGGAAATCGTTTAGCCTTGATATTAGGTTAACTGCAACAGCCTGCTTTGTATCTTTTTGTTGAACTGGCTCTGTTTCTACATAGACTTCTTTCTCAATTTCCCTAACCTATTGGAAGAAGATTGACTTAAGCATTTAGCACTAACTCATAATAACAGTGGTCCAAAGAGGAACGAATTTATGAACTAACTGTTCTACTTCTACATCTACCGATTGAATTTAAAAATCACCATAATCAGCTAATGAACAACTATATACAACTCACTCTTTTTATCAGTTCCACAGGTTCCATGGCACGCCGTATCTCTTCAGATTCTTTGATGTAATTGATCTGCTCTGTATTTTGAATGTTAAAATGGTAAATATATTGCTTTCAAATACTGGAAAGAGGAAATCAACTTTAATAAAATTCTGATAGCTGAATCAATTTTACTTGATAGCTCAAGCCAGAGCTTCTTTGGAAGGAAAATTTATTGAACCTATTAAAATTGTAGAATATGAGATAGATAAATATGTAGTGTAAAAAAAAATGTTCCTGTTTGGTTTATCTTAAAAAAGTTTCGTCACTTACAACTAACAATTATAAAGTAAATTTCATCTTATAAGTTACTATCAGTTTGGAAAATTTCATTGGTTATGTACAACTTCAAATATATAATAGATAACAATATAACAAGAAAGTGCTAGACGTTACCTTCAAATGAGTAAATATTAATATTTCTGAGAACAAATTGCAAAAAAAATAAATAATAAGTAACTGAATTAAGTACACAATTTGTACTTCTCATAATTCAACTTATAACTAACTTATAAGCCATTTTTACTTATTACACAAACAGTCAAATAGTAAACTTTTAAAGTTATTTTAAGTAAAAGAATTACTTATCAGACTAAACAAACAGGCCCTATAAACCACACAGCTATACAAGAATGCTTCAGTTGGACTCCAAATAATTAGTTTAAGTAGCTCTTCAACAAGCATTACCCGGACAATCATGCACAAGAGTGAAAGAGTTTGATAAGGTAAATCTACAAAAAACTCATTTCTCCTCAGTCCTCACTTACATGGCCGATAAAAGAAAGCATTTCCTAGCTGGACTATACATACAACACAAGTAAAGCAGGCTTCAAGGATGCTAACTTTATAAGACATTATTATTTCAAGTTCAGATTTAGAACTTGGGAAGAAAAAAGGCACAAAAGAGATGGGAAGATAAGAAGAGAGAGATCCGGGAAGAGGATAATTATTGTAGTTCTCTCAGTTCATATATTAAACTCAGTTATGTCCTTGCATTAGAGTTTATCTGGTTTACCCTTGATGTTTTTGCAAGGCAAAAAGCCAAAAGTTGCTCGGAATCAAGAACGTAAGCAAGTAGGTAACTTTTTACACATCTGACAAGGGAATCTAGATATACTGATACGATTCTTCTGTGCTTAAAAATGAAAGTCCATATCTAGTAATCCTAAGTCATACTTCATAGATCATAAGTAAACAATAGAAAAGCAATTTATTTTACCAACATTGTCAGAAATTAGCATCCTATTCTACGAAATAAAGGCAGATCATACAACTTGTATAAAGATCGAAACTTTCTCAAATATTACAACCCAAGAGATCAAGATAATAAATTTACAATACCCCAAAAACCCCAAATTTCACATTATAACAAACCAATAATCCATCACAGAAAAAATCTCTAAAAGAAACATATAACTAATACCAAGACCCCAATTTCAGCAAACAAGTAAGAAGTATATGATGGAGAGAACTAGCCTGAAATGGATGGATGAGAAGGGGGTTTACGAGAGGAAAAGAGAAAAGGGTGAAGCAATAGAATGGCGGTGAGAACGTTCAAGAAACAGACAAAGAGAGTAGCATTCCTGAAAGACAACCTCAATCTCCACCACTGTTTTGCTTTCTCTATCCTTGTAATAACCACTACTCCCATTTCAATACCTTAAATTTTTATGTACAAATAAACAGAGGAGCTCGATTAGTTTAGGCAGTTGGGTTCCATAAATAAACAGACCTTCAATCTAGATTCACACCAATTCACCTAAAACTCCTGCTTGTTTTCCACGAGTTTGTTCGATTTTTTTAGTTCATTTAAATTATATAAATTCGTTTTTTATAAATATTATTATAAATGAATTAAATAGTTTTATAGTTTGTAGTTTTGAATAGGTAGTACTGTAGTAGTATTAGAGCAACTCCAACAATCTCCTAACATATTCCTTTTAAATATTATAAATAATTATGATCCTAATGATTTAGGATATTATAAGGCATGACAATTCCAATAATACTCCTTATTTTTACTCCTTATTGTTATAATAATATTAAATTCAAATGAAAGAGGGAGGGAAAAAAGTGAAAGAGGGAGAAAAGAGAATAAGAATGGAGGGAACTTAATATTTTATTCATGAAAAATGAAATAAGGAATGATACTAGATACATTATAAATATGGAGGAAGACGAGAAACCTAAATTTTTAAGGAATGACAAGGAGATTGTTGGAGTGACAAATTTTGTCAAAATCCTTATATTTTCATTTAGGAGACCATTTAACTAGTCTCTTGGAGTTGCTCTTATACTCCAATTTATTGTTTTTCCTAATTTCAAAAACCAAAATACCCACCAATTAATTCCCCGTGCCCAAAATATCCATCGGCAGAAAGCTCCGCCTTTTTTACCTACGGACCACGCATTACACTAATACATATAGGGGTGTCATGCATGATCTTTGTAAATCCCACCTCTGTGCCTGTAAACAATGACCACAGATACGCATGTATAACATGCGTGTCTACAGATACGCATGTTGTATATACGTATTGGTCACTGTTCATCGCAACAACACCGGAATCGTATTCCGATCAAATTTTCGAGCACATTGTACATACCTTTCAAGGCATCTTTGATACACCGTACCATATATCAAAATGAACGTTTTCTCCCCTCTACATTTCTATACCATTCGATTTCCATTTGTTTTGCTGGATTTAAAAGCCCCAAAACGAAGCTTTTTTTTCGATTTAGTTTTCGGTTGGTCTGTACACACTCCTGCGGGGCCGGAAAACAAACACGAAGTAGGGCAAAATAATGAGGCAAATCTGGGCATCATTTGTATGTCCTCAGATATAGAGGAGGCAACCGGAGGGCGCTGAACGGAAGTGGGCGAACGAAGTGACGATTTTGAGATCGTCTAAACGCCGGAGACGTTTTTGAGATAATGACGCCATATGACGTCATTACGCATCACTCATATGCGTGATTTGAGATACGCAGTCCTAGAATGCGTATCCCAGACCACGCATATGGGAGATGCGTAATTCGTGGACAAAAAGGATGGACAGCAACGCACATGGGTATTTCGGGTACCTTTTAAGGAAAAGTAGTGTAATTTAGGTATTATTTCTTTATATACAAAATAGAACAAATGGTAAGTAAATATTTAATAATAACTAATTTTGTACAGATATATTTATCATTATCTCATGAAAATTATCTTGAAATTAAACTCAGGATCTTTATTTTTAGAAAATTATCGAAATATATTGATTTCTAATATATTATTAAATATGTTCGAGTTCGATTACAACATATTATAATTAAATTTTAATATTTCAAATATGAAAAAAATATCTAATTTTAATTAATCTCATATTATTATATTATATTTTATTTTATACTACAATTATTTGATATTCAAATAATACGTAAGTTGTTTCATCTTAAATATGTGCTTCGTTTTTTATTCTGAATATTCGTATACTTATCCAAAAGAGATGGGTTCTCTAATTAGTTTGACACCAAATGAAAAGGTAATGATTTGAATCCAAGCATGCAAAACTAATACTCTCTCCGTCCCTAAATATCATTCCTGTTTAGACTGGACACGTTTGCCAATGCACACTTTTGATCGTTAATATCTTCAATTTCGTATTAGTTTTAAATATAAAAACTTCATTGTATTAAAGTACTCATAAATACGAATCCAACAAGATCACTCATGACTATATTTGGTCTTATAGATTAAACGTAAATTAGTAATTTGTCTCATGTTATGAATAATCCCGACATTTCAAATAAGAACAATAAAAAGATACAGAGGGAGTATTGTATATTTTAAGGGTTTTGGTCCCTGACAATCATGGTGAGAGATGGTCAGGGACCGGTTATATAATAATTGGTTTCTAAATCATTGGATCGTTGATCCAACGGCTCCCCTGGGGTTCAACGGGTCTAGTTGGGGTTTAGAAATATTCAAATTTTTAATTAATTTTTTTAATTTTATTTGTATTCCCTTAGGGGTTTAACAATTAACTTTTGGGGTTCAACATTTCCCTATTGGGTTTTAGAAATATTCAGAATGACGAATAAACCGTACACGAAGTTAGGGTTTAGGGTTTGGGGTTTAGGGTTGTCCCTGGATCCTAAACCCTAACATATCCTGATTTTTAAACGCGTTAGCGTTTAAAAATTAGGCCGCCGAATTCAATTTTTTAATCAAAAATTTTAAAATTAAAAAATACAATTTAAATTAAATTTAGGGGTTCAACAATTAACTTTTGGGGTTCAATATTTCCATTTTTGGTTTTAGAAATATTCGGAAGGAAAAATAAACCGTATACGAATTTAGGGTTTAGGATTTGAGATTTAGGGTTGTTTACCCTAAATCCTATATCCTAAACCCTAACATATCCTGATTTTTAAACGCGTTGCGTTTAAAAATCAGGCCGTCGGATTCAATTTTTTATTTAAAGTTTTTAAATTTAAAAAATACAATTTTAATTAAATTTTGGGATTCAATAATTAACTTTTTGGATTTAACGTTTTCATTTTGGGTTTTAAAAATATTCAAAATTAAAAGTAAAATGAAAAGTAAAAATTAGCCAGAAAACTGATTCAAAAGAAAGTGTTGCATATGATGTCAGAATCATGTCGGTTGTAAATTTCACTCTCCATGCAATTGTTGAAACGCACGCGCTCGAGGTAAATCAAGAATCAACGCCCGCGTGCTGCTCACTTTGTTATATAGTAATGTTCTGAAATAACAAAAATGTCAGAGATACGCATAACTAAAATACATATTTAGTCGATACCCAAATTCCACTTGCGTATTTAGCATAAAAAAATTAATAAATCTGTAATGCGTATTAATGGATACCCATCCATCATATGCGTAATCAACCGGGTATTTTTGTCAACTTTTTCGGAACGGGGTAGTTTCGTTACTGTTGTTATAAAAAACGGGTATTTTTGTCGATCACCCAGTACAATTCTAGTAATGGAAAGTAACATCAGCTTGGCATACAACTGCACACAACTAATTAGTATTTAGAACTTTATATCTTTCTTTCCTGCTGCGTATATGAATTTGCTAGGACTTTTTTTTTTTGCCAGAAAGGTGAAATTTGCATTAAGAAACCAAATCATTCAAGATTACAAGAGATAAGTCTGGATGGGCATCCCCCTCTTTCCAGATACAATCAACTGTAAAACTAGATTGCCTAGTGGGCAACCTTGTTCGCGGATCGCTTTACAAAGTTTAACACAATGTAACGATTTTTTAGTTGAGGCATTAGGCTCTTACAATCCTCCACCACTCGTCCCAAATAGGAGAGGTTAACAGACGAGCACCTGATAGCTTGTACCAATTCCAAGCAATCAGTCTCCAGAACCACTACCTGCTAGTCCTTGTTCTTTATCCAGCCCAACGCTTCATGGATACCAATAGCTTCAGCTAATACTGGAATCGTAGTCCTCTGTCTGCACTTGGATCTTGCTTCAATCAGTTGGCCAGTATTGTTACGAGCTATTATTGAAACAATACTACATCGGCTAGATTCCTCAAAAATTGCAGCATCTGTATTTATTTTAACCATACCCTCGGTTGGACACTCCCAGCGCTCCTTGCCATCTGCTTGGGTCATAAACCCAAGGAAATTATCAAATGACTTATCTTGTGCACTCTTCCATTGGTTAAAATTCAGATTTGCTAATACTACAACATCTGAAGGCTCACTTCCTTTTTGGTTCCAAACAACTTCTTTTCTATTTTTCCAAATCGACCAAAGTAACATAACCAATTTTCTTCGTTGCTCGTCATTGTCGTGTTGCATGACTGTAGTCCATTGCATGAGATTCGTACTAACCTCCGAGCCTCCCGGGTACTTGATATGAGCCCAACACAACTTTGCAAACGGAAATTGGATCAATATATGATAAACTGATTCCTGTTCATTATTACACACTGGGCACATAATGTTAACATCAACTCTTCTTGCTCTGAGTTGGTCCTTCTTTGGTAAACACTCTGTTAATGCCCTCCACATACAATGTTTGATCTTCGGTGGAATTTTCAGGTTCCATATTTTTCTCCAAAAGCCCGAATTATCATTGGACCTGTTACTATCTCCGTTTTGTTGAAGAAGAGCGTAAGCACTTTCTACAGAGTATTCACCCATTTTTTCTCTATTCCAATACCACAAATCGGCATCTATACGTCTAATAGTGATCGATAGAATGAGATTTGCATTTCTATCTCCAAAGATATCATTGATTATGTCCACATCCCGCTCATTTTGATCAGTCACCATCAGGGAAGAAACTTTATTCCCCTCTAACGCTGGATGAGATGTGTGAACGTAGGGATCCTAAGTGCTTGGCAACCACGGATCATTCACAATATCAATACTATCACCTGAGCCAACCCTACGAACAACTCTTATCTTCAATAAAACCTGGGCTTCCATGATGCTTGTCTAGATATAGCTTGGATTGTTGCCCATTTTTGTTGTTAGAAAAGTTCCATTAGGATAATACCTTGCCTTGTAGTTAACAGATATGCATTTACATATATATTAACAACTGTTTAGTATTAAACGTAAGAGAGTAACTTTGCACAAACCAGCAAAAGGCTTCTTATTTTATTTCTGAGAAAAGACATAGTACATATAGAAAACATAGACTCAATCTTAATAAACTCTACGACAATATTCTCCTATGAATTAGGAGTTCAATCAAACCATATCCTAACAACTTCCTTATTCCATGCTTCCAAGACAAGACAACTAATTTAACTAAAACAAATCAAATCATATCTCATGTTTGAGATTACTTATTCAACAATTCCCCCCTTAAGCTCAAACATGTGCACCAAGACTCTTAACTCCCAGCAATTTTCTCATGTCTTCGAACTTGCTCTTGATCAATGCTTTTGTCAATATATCTGCTCGCTACTCGTTGGTATTCACATGTTTCAGAATGATTTCTCCTCATTCCACACATTCTCTAATGAAATGATATCGCACATCTATGTGTTTGCTTCTTCCATGAAAGACTGGATTTTTCGCTAATTCTATAGCTGATCTATTGTCGATACACAAAAGCACTGGACCAACTCTGAGGTTATCTGATTTAGCACATTTCGAAGCCAAATAGCGTGACAAGCTGCTACAGTAGCAGCCATGAACTCTGCTTCACATGATGATAGAGCTACACAACGTTGTTTCTGCGACACCCAAGTTATAACACTGTCATTTAAGCAAAAGACCATCCCACTTGTACTTCTTCTATCGTCCAAATGCCCAGCCAAGTCACTATCTGAGAATCCATTTAAAACATTATTCCTGCTGTCCTTGGAGTAGACCAAGCCATACTGCATCGTCCCTTTCACATACCTCATGATTCGTTTTACAGCTTCTAGATGAAGTTTTGTTGGCCTTTCCATATAACGACTCACAATTCCCACACTAAAAGCAATGTCCGGCCTTGTGTGTAGTGAAGACTTCCCACCAAACTTTTGAAATTTGTTGCATCGACTTTCTCTCCCTTTTCATCACTTGTTAACTGCAGTTTAGGGTCCATAGGATATGTCGTAGGATTGCACTCTAACATTCCTGCTTTCTCTAATATTTTTCGTGCATAACCCGACTGTTTTAACACAATACATCCCTCCTTTTGTTCCACTTCGATGCCTAAGTAGTAACTCAGCTTTCCCAAATTGCTCATCTGAAACTTGTTACTCATCTCTGCCTTGAAATTTTCAATCACAACTGAACTCGAACCAGTTACTAAGAGATCATCAACATACACTGTTATAATCAATACCTCTTCGTTCTCTTTTCTAGTGTAAACAGCAGGTTCATAGGGACATCTAGAGAAGCCTAGCTCTTCAAGATAAGAATTCAATTTTGCGTACCAGGCATGAGGTGCTTGACGTAGGCCATAGAGAGCTTTCTTTAATTTATACAAAAACTTTTCTGTACCAGTCTTCTCGAAACCTTCAGGCTGAGTCACATAAACATCTTCCTGGAGATCACCGTTGAGGAAAGCAGTCTTTACATCGAGATGATGGACCTCCCAATTATTCTTGACTGACAATGCTAACAACAACCTCACTGTCTCGAGTCTTGTAACTGGTGCATACACCTCATCATAGTCCACACCTTGTTCTTGATTGTATCCCTTAGCAATAAGCCTGGCCTTGTGTTTTACAATCTTTCTGTTTGCATCCTTTTTCAACTTGTAAACCCACTTTAGGCCAATAACCTTCTGTCCCGGTGGTAGCTTAGTTAATTCCCATGTTTCATTTTCTTCGATGGACTCCATTTCTCATTCCATTGCCCATTTCCAATTCTCATCTTTAGCTGCCTGTTTGTAGTTTCCTGGTTCGTCAACTCCCATCAAACCTAGTTCATCTCTCATATCTATTTCTTCATAAATGTCCTTCAATAACCTGTTCTTTCTTGGTTCTGTACTGTCGTCGTAGTCATCACGATTTAGTGGAATGATCTGACTAACCGGAGTGACGGGAGAGTTTGGAGTGAGTGGAGAGTTTCCTTGAGAAGCATTTTCTTCGTTTTTCTCATCTAAATGCTGCTGACTGTCATCTATTTTGTCCTCATCAAACTGCACAGAATATTGTTCCCTTTCAACATCTGTATTGTCCCAAGCCCAAGACTCAGTTTCACTGAAAGTAACATCACGACTTATCCAAATACGATTTGCAGCAGAATCATATAAACGATATCCTTTAGTCCCTGGTTCTTTTCCAAGATTGACAACTCTTTTGCTGTGATCTTCCAGTTTTTTCACATAGTTACTTGGTGTTTTCATATATGCTAAACACCCAAAAACACGAACATAACTCAGATTTGGCTTTCGTTCATACCTCGCCTCATACGGTGTCACATTTGTCAAGGCTCTCGTGGGAACTCTGTTGAGGATATAGACTGAATGCCTAATTGCCTCTCCCCACATTTTCATTGGCAAATTCATCTCCTTCAAGCAGCTTCTAGCCATCTCTACTATCATTCTATTACGTCGTTCCACTACTCCGTTTTGTTGAGGTGAGTAGGGAGTTGTGTAGTAACGTTCTATGCCTGCACCTTCACAGTATTCTTTAAATTCATTCGACATGAACTCACCCCCCTATCCGACCTGAACACCTTAATTTTTTTCTCAGTTTCTTTTTCAACCTTGGTTTGAAAAAATTTAAAAATTTTCAAGGCTTCATCTTTCGTTTTTAAGAAATACACACACATGAAACGACTATAATCATCGACCAAGAGAAAGAAATACCTATAGCCAGATGTTGTTTCTGGGTCGATTGGACCGCACAAATCTCCATGAACCAACTCAAGCATCTCTCCAGCTTCATAACTTGACTTGATTAGAAATTTCTTCCTTGCCTGTTTCGACATTAAACAACCATCGCACACCTTCTCTTGTTGATTTATTCTGGGCATTCCAATGACCATTTGCTCCTTCGACATCATATGCATGGCTTGATAGTTTATATGTCCGAGACGTACATGCCAGAGCTTGGATACTTCATCAACCTTGGACAACATGCTCATTTCCTTCTTGGTTTCAATAATTATTTTGTACAAACGGTTAGGAGAACGCTTAACCTTCATCAGTAGTCGTTCTTTCTCATCATACACCCACAGATTTTCTCCCTTTAGCACAACCTTGCTTCCATGTTCAGACATTTGTCCTAGACTTATGATATTGTTACACAAGTCAGGAATATAATATACGTTAGACAAGCATCTCTCTTCTCCATTTTTACAAAGCATTGTAACAGTTCCCTTCCCTTCGATCTTTACTGTTGAACCATCTCCAAAATGAACCATACCAGTAAATGCTTCGTCCAGATCAGAGAATTTTTCTCAAAACCCTGTCATGTGGTTGCTTGCACCGTTGTCAAGGTACCACAAATTTGTACTTCCATTTTTCTTGTTTCCCTTTGACAAAGTCGAATGCATTGCCTTGTTCTCATCTGTGAGCATTACTACTCCTTTTTCTTTTACACATTTTGCCAACAGCAAAGTAGGTTCATCATCATCTATCTGAGCCATGTATGCCTTTTGTTTGCCTTCTCTGTTTTTCTTGGGCCTTTTACACTCTGCAACATAATGTCCGTAGATGTTACAGTTGTAACATTTTATAGTACTTTTATCAGCACGTCTTCCCCTGTTCTTGAAATTTGAAGGCCCTTCTTTGTTAGATTTTTCAAGCCATTCTTCTCGAGTCAAGAGTAATTTCCCTTCTGACTTCTCTCGCTTAACCCATTCTTCCTCAGTCAACAGTAAACGATTCTCTTTTGTCTCTGTTTTTCCCTTAACTCTTTCCTCGTGAGCCTTCAACGAACCCACAGCTTCTTCCGTTGTCATAGTCTTAAGATCTCCAAATTGTTCTATGGTGGATGTAATCTGCAAGAACTTGGGTGATACAGCTCTCAAAAACTTCTTCACCGTGTAGGATTCCTCCATCTTCTCTTCAAGTGCTCTAATGTTTGTCACAACTCCGTTCATTCTCATATGAAAATCATCAACCGTTTCATCATCTTTCATAGACATTGCTTCGAAATTAGATCTCAGTGCCTGTACTCTTGCCTCCTTCACTCGATCTGCACCTTGACAAAGAATCTTGATTGTCTCCCAAGCTTCTTTTGCTGTGTCTTTATCTGCGAGTGACAACAGGACTTCTTCAGAAATTCCCTGGTATATAATGGCTAACGCAATTTTGTCAGTCTTCTCGTCGACTACATCCTTTGGATCTTTTGGTTCAATGGCGATCCATGCCCCTTGTGCCTTTAAAAACACCTTCATCTTTAGGGATGGGCATTCATCCTGGCCCTCTCGATATCGATCCGATCCCCGCACCAAACGGGGCGGGGATTCGGGAATTTTTTCGGGTACGAGCCGGGGAGCGGGGACAATTTTTAAAAAAAAACGGGGAGCGGGCCGGGGCCGGGTTTTTATGTGTCCCCGGCCCGATCCCCGACCCCCGCCCCGATTTTCTCTACCCCACCCCATTTTCAATCTCGACTCGATTTCACCACACTTTAATACATATATACATATATATATATATATATATATATATTAATAATCATATATTAATGTAAACGAATTTCCAATACTTCATATTAGAAACAAAATGATGTTTTAATTTTATATGTTTGTTTTTCTAATAGTTAAATAACTTCATTTCCATGTTATTTATAATTGTTTCTTTTATTAATATTTTTTTATCTTAATTTAGTGCATTTGAGCTCACTCGTTTGTGTTTAAAATTATTTAATATTATTTGTTGTTTTAAATAAAATTCCCCGATTCCCCGCGGGGATCCCCGTTACCCGTTTGGGCCGTGGACGGGGAATGAAAAATAATCCCCGACGGGGATCGGGGCGGGGATCGTGTTTGAATTCGGGGATGGGGACGGGGATATCACTCCCCGGCCCCGAAGTGCCCCGACGCCCATCCCTATTCATCTTGAGAGCCCACACCGTATAGTTACTTCTATCAAGCATCGGATAACTCAAGCACAACGAACCATTCTTCAACCTGTTAGCCTCGATACTCATTTCGCCTTCTGTTTATGCCAAGATCTTCTGATTTGATACCAAGTGTAGTTAACAGATATGCATTTACATATATATTAACAACTGTTTAGTATTAAACGTAAGAGAGTAACTTTGCACAAACCAGCAAAAGACTTCTTATTTTATTTCTGAGAAAAGACATAGTACATATAAAAAACATAGACTCAATCTTAACAAACTCTACGACCATCTTCTCCTATGAATTAGGAGTTCAATCAAACCATATCCTAACAACTTCCTTGTTCCATGCTTCCAAGACAAGACAGCTAATTTAACTAAAACAAATCAAATCAAATCTCATGATTGAGATTACTTATTCAACATGCCTTGTATATTTTGCTAACCAAAGTGCTTTGATTAATAATTAATCTCCAACCCTGTTTAACAAGAAAGGCGATATTAAAATCGTGATCAATAATACATATTACAGTTTATTATTGGTTTGTACATTAAAAGTTTCAGCACTACAATCTTATGATGTCTTTTTTTTTACCACTACATAATCTTTCTTGTTTTATACTAAGATTATATATGTTTTCTGATATCCACATATACGTCTCCTTAATTTATACTCCACTAACACTTGTCTGTTAAATTTTTGCAATGATATTTTTTCCGAACCGTTGTTTAACATATCTTGTATATATGTTTGTGTTTTTCCTGTAGTGCCTAAGAGCATCTTCGATGGGGTTGGCTAAAATAATATAAAATAATGGTTGGGTAAAATTTGTTGAATCTGTAAGGTGTTGTGCTCCAATGGGGATTGGCTATAAGGGTTGGCTATATTTTGAAATAGTATATTATAATTTCAAACAATACCTTTTCAATAAAAATTAAATTTTTAAAAATTATATTGCTACTAATTGATCTTAAATTATGGTCATATATTTTAGGAACTTAAAGTAAAGAATTTATTAAATTTTAATATATTAATATTAATGTTAATTGATTTTATAATTTTAAATAAAAAATTATCAGATTATTGTACACAAAGAGAAACGGGTGGGAGGAGTCCGCGGGAGATGACGTGTATATAGATACAGGTCTGTAGTGGTTCACTATATATAGCCAATGAAGCTGGGAGGGCTATAAGTTAGACAAGAGATTTTCTGCGTTGGAGGTGTTCAATATAAAGAGATTATGTATATCTGTTATTGTTCAGCTGACACCTGTTCTTTTTACCTAAGGGGTTATGAGCCTTGGAGATGCTCTAAGAACACCTCCAGTGGAGTCCATTTACTGTTTTGATCCCCGTGCAAATGACTTAGATTTTTTTTTATGTTGGATGAAATGAAAACTGGAGGGATCGTCCCACCATCCCGGCGCCGTCCCGCTTCAGCTTTTATTAACTAAATGTACTCACCAACTCCATTTCAGTTTAATCTTCTTTATTTTAATTTTATAAACTAATATTTTAATGACGTAAATGTGAAAATGGGATCTACATTGGACCAACTTGCCCATTTACCACTTTTTGCTTACTTGGAAAATAAATGGGACCCAAAAATGTACAAATGATTTCCCCCATTGTTGATGCTCTAAGAAGCAACTCTTCCTTTTTTGCATAAAATATCGCCAACGAGTCTCTTGGATATGCTAATGTGATAACATCGTCCGAATAGACATTTATGTTGTGACATTATCGGGACAGATGGTCCTTGGATTGTGGCACAGTCGATATTTTCGCCGTATTCTTGACGGTGCTAAATGATATTTAATAATTATAAAGAGCTCCTACGTCAAATGATGACCGTAAAAATAATGATATAGTTAATAATATAATTATGAAAGCAATTAATGAGATAAAGAAAGAATGTTCATAGATAATAATGATTTTTTTACAATCAATCAACTTCTAACTATAATAAAATTCAACATAAAATTACTAATTTACCCCTCCTACATTATGCTAATAATAAAAAAATTGTTCCTAGTGAGATTTAAACCCTTGACCACTAGCATGAAGGTGAGAGTCTTTACCGCTATGCTAGACATTAGTTTTGTATATATTATAAAACTTATTATTAACATATCGCGAGACAACCCCTATATATTATATTAATGATAAAAACTGATTCTAATAGGAATTGAACACTTGACCTCTAACTTAGAAGGTAGATTCATTACCACTATGTTAGACATCAATTTTGAATATATTATAAAACTCATTATTAATATATCGCGAGACAACCCCCATATATTATATTAATGATGAAAAAATTATTCCTAATAAGAATTGAATCTTTGACCTCTAACTTAGAAGGGGGATTTCTTACGACTATGATAGACATTAATTTTGAATATATTATAAAGCTCATCATTAATATATCATTAGATAATTTAATTATCATGAAATTACTAAATTACCCCGCCTATATTATATTAAGAGAATCATGTACATGAGGATGAGCTCAGGTACAACCCTGAGGTTATAACCAACCTCCATATAAATGCAAATGGGGTCAATTAGTAAATTCGGGGAAAGTTGTTCATAATTACCATAATGCCATTAAATATATAACCAAACACCTTGTAAGTTGTAACCTCAAGGGAGTCACCTGAGGTCATCCTCAGGCCCATTTTACTCTTATATATTAATGATAAAAAAATTGTTTCTAATGAAAATTAAACCCCTCACCTCTAACTTCAAAGTGAGATTTTTTTACCACTATGCTAGATATCAGTTTTGAGAATATTTTGAACAATATATAGTTATGAAGCATCTTTTTATTATAGAGTAGAAAGAAATTATTTGGATTAATTCAGAAGATAGATACTGTAATTTATGTATTAATTATATCTTACGCATATCTCTTAATCCGGGTCAAAAAACACATGTCGATTGTGGATGATCAAGCAGTCATTACTAATGTAAATTCTTATATGATCATAACTCAGTTAGGCCTATCAATGAATCGGATATCCAACCCGATTCGATATGATCCGTAGCTAAATTAGTAGGTATGATCCTTCCAAAAAAAATCGATTTGTTAGGGATCCGATCCGACAAGGGTCCGATCTGATAACAAACGAATATGGATTATGTATGATCCGATCCGATAACGATCCAATTCAAAAATATTATATTGATTGTATATTTTATATACTTATGTAATATATATAATGTATATATAACATATATAACATATAAATTTTATATAAATAATATTATATTGAATATAAATTTGGATTTGTCAATGCATATGTCATAATTTTAATTTTTACTTCGTCAAAGTTTTTTAGAAAAAACTATTTTATAGATTGAATTTTTTTTTTAATTTGTTAAACGGATCAAACCTTCGATCCAATAACCCGACCCGAATGGATCGGATATGGATCAACCTAAAAAATATCCGACTCCTGATCCGATCCGAGTCTAAAAAATCTTAACGGATTAGAATATGGATTTAAGTTGATCCGACCCGAATCCGACCCGTTGAACATTCGTTCAAAGAAATTATCACATTAAAATTTACTAATTTTTAATTATATATACATCATGAATAGATAATCTTTTAGAAACATTTTGCATACTAAACATTAACATGTTGCGAGCATCATTTAATTATAAAATAACATAAATATATATTGAAATGATTTTACTAGCAAACCCGTGCCTTACACGGGCTATAAAGCTAGTTGCTAACTAACTAGCCTTCTAGAAAAAAGTAATTAAAATTTGGGCTTTTAGAACCATTTGTCCTATTACATAGCCAATATCGTGACTATTTTTTAATGGACTAACACTAAATAACCTTTTGGGCTTATAATCTCTTAAAGGCCCGAGTCCAACACAAACATATTGAATATTTTGGCGGATACAATCTTGTAAGTTTTTTTCGATTTAAAACAAAGTAACAAATGAACTTCAATGGAGGCTAGAGGTGTAAACGAACCGAGTCGGACCGAGTTTCTACCGAGTCGAGTCGATCCCGAGCTTTTTCTAACCGAGTCGAGCTCGAGCTCGATTATCTTATCGAGCTTTTTTTTCTTGCCGAACTCGGGTTCGTTAACGACCGAGTCGAGTCGAGTCGGTAACGAGCCTACCGAGTCGATCCCGAGTTCGAGTCGAGTTCGAGTTTTTCGAAAAAAAATTATTTATTTTTTACTTTTTTAGGCTTTTTTTTTCTTTTGGGCATAGTTTTTAAAAAAAATTGGAAGAAGTTTTAGTAACACAAGCTAGTTAGGAAAAGATACAATCTAGTTTTAGTCTAACAAAGTAACAAACAAACAGAAAATCTTAAAACAAGGAATACCAATATAATAGTTTAAAATTTTAAATTAATTTTTTAAAAACAAGAATCTCACAAAACTAGATATATATTATTGTTAATATTAATTTTATAAATTAAAACATTAAAAACTAAACCAGATATATAAATTAATGCTAATATTAATTTTATAAATAAAAACTAAAATTAAAACCTTAAAAACTAAAAACTAAAACAATAAAAATATATTTATTTTTTCAATTTTTTTTGTATTTCTTACCGATTACCGAGTCGAGTCGAGTCGAGTACCGAGTCGAGTCGAGTCGAACAACCAAAAAACTCGACTCGACTCGTTAAGCTTAACGAGTTTTTTTTTCTTGCCGAACTCGAGTTCGTTAACGAACCGAACCGAGCCGAGTCGGGTTTTTACCGAGTCGAGTCGATCCCGAGCTCAGCTCGGTTCGTTTACAGCTCTAATGGAGGCAGATGAACAAATTGAAAACTACAAAGTAAAACAGACAGAAAGGAACAGGAATACAACACACTTAAAAATTTCACGTGGGGTTTTTCTCGACTCCACCTGAGTATTGTATTGAAGAAACTTATCTGTGTAAACGAGTACACAGATGTAGATACAAGGCTAAGTAAATACAAGAAAACCTAATGCTTTGTGCTTTTGAGCTCTGTGTTTTTTCCTCTAACTTAGCTATGCTACACTTGAAGTATATTTTGGCGGATACAATCTTGTAAGTTTCTTTCGATTTAAAACAAAGTAACAAATGAACTTCAATGGAGGCAGATGAACAAATTGAAAACTACAAAGTAAAACAGACAGAAAGGAACAGGAATACAACACACTTAAAAATTTCACGTGGGGTTTTTCTCGACTCCACCTGAGTATTGTATTGAAGAAACTTATCTGTGTAAACGAGTACACAGATGTAGATACAAGGCTAAGTAAATACAAGAAAACCTAATGCTTTGTGCTTTTGAGCTCTGTGTTTTTTCCTCTAACTTAGCTATGCTACACTTGAAGTATATATATACTTCAAGTTTACAAACCCTACAAAATAAACGAATCTTGCAAGTCAAAGTATTCTGCAGGGTTGCTGCCACTCCTTGTCCCCTCGTGATACAATTTTGTCTGGTTGTCTTGGACAGATATGCACTAGATTTACCAGCTGAATTGTTTGCAAGAACAAAGAATGTTTCTTTTTCTTCTTCGTTTCCAATACTTGTTCCCATACCCTTTTTAAGTTTATCAATCCATGTGATCTATCAGGCATGTCAAGTCGCCATCAACCTCTAATTCCAAGACATTATTGGTTGAAGCATTTTATTCGTTGAGGTAGACGTCGATCGATAGGTTAATAGATGTTTGTTGAAATACCATATCCGTTGACGTAGAAGCTTCATCAATTGATCATCACTTCACTTATACAGAATTACATAGCACAGCCTATATACAATTAGCTACCCTATTCTGCATATCCATTAATAGTCAACATGACTTAGGAATTCCAGTAACTATGGTATAAACAAACAACTGAAACTTAAAAACAAGGTATGCTACAAACTTATCAGTTGACAAGCTACCTCATCAACGGATGTACATAGCTTGGATATCCATTGATGAGTTACAAAACTTAATCTTGTACACATATGTTTTTCAAGGTGCTTTATGAGTGCTTATCATCAAGGATAACATAATTCCTAACAAGTATCCAGGATCAAAGTCATTCCCTTTGAATTCTAGATACCGAATACAAATTAGTTGGCAATCATAATCTATACAGAACCGTATTTAATATTTTTAACAAATATTAAAAAAAATCAACAATAAATGTGAATAATAATTTAATAATAAAAAAAATATTTTAATGAGACATGATTATTGCTCAAACTTGATTAAAACAATTTTCGCGTTCCAATTGGAACAAATTATTTAGACTCGATAATGATTTTCTTTTATTTTGAATGAATATTCATGTGTTTATGTGATATCAATATAACTCTTTTAGTTCGTACCATAATATTCTTTCCTATTAATATTGTGATTTTTTAATTCTTATATTTGTTTAAAAAATTATAACCACTTTATTTCAAATTCGATATAAAATAAAATTACGATTTTATAAATATTAAAGTATAACCACCTTTTGAAATTCAATAAAAAATTTGATCACCATTTACAAATTATTTAGAAACTCGGTATAAGTGTATAACATATATTTATCTGTGCACCTCGTACACAGTATATACAGCGAATATACATGAAAAATATAACGGGACTTTGTTGTACATCTTGCGACTCTGGTTCTAATACAACACCACAATCAGGCCCAGTCAAAAAGTAATTGCTAAACTCTAGGATTTGTTTCTCTAGTAGGATCTAGCTAGCTACTTCAGGAGACGGAGGTTTGGTTCAGAGCTGGAATTCCAAATTTATGTCTTGTCCATTCGGAGCAGCATTATCTGTGGTTTGATGGTTAGAGGTTCCTTCATCAAACATGTTGCTCAGCAGAAGCATTGTATTTCATTTAATGGAGTAGACTGATATCCACTCCATACTCCATAACCTGAGCCAGAGGCCTGACACGTTGCGCTTAACCTTGACGGTGTGATACTTGCATGATCCTCTTGAGCCATGTCCAACCTTTTGTCGAGATTGTTGAAGGCTGTTTCGCATTTCTTCAGACACTTCTGAAGTTATGTCGGGGCAACCTGTGACATCTGTGCCTATTATAGCCAGGTGGTCTTTATACCTGGTGATGCCCCCTATCACCTTGGAGCAGTAATTGCATTTTACCTTTCTTTTGTCTCCCTCTACCTCTCTGTACCGTGCATCCGTGCAGCATCCAGTTTCCAAGTTGCCATCTTCCTGTATGAATCGAAATCAAGCTTAATTTTCTCTTTCCATTTTAGATATATACTTTTAACAGGATACTTAAATTTCATTAATATATAACAATATATTAGATAGTAAAAAGATTAATTTTAATATATTCCAAACAGATAATTAAAACTATAATATACATACCAATCTTATAGGAAAGAAATTGAAAAATAATTTTTTTCACCCGAACATAAAGTGAAAGAAAAAACATCATTTGAAATAACACATTTCATGAGTGTTACACATATTAAAAATATGAACCAGTAGATTTGATTGAGAAATAATTCAGTAATAAAATCCTGATGGCTCCTATGTCACAATCTTAGTAATTCAGGTGGTGACACCTTTAAATTTTGAAGGATGCAATAAGTGAAAAGCTATATACAAGTAATAGATCTTGATCGAGAAATGACACTAGTTACAATTTAAAATGACATGATTTATGAAATAATGAAGTTTTAAATAAAAATTATCAAAATAGAATTGACAAATACAGAAATGATAGTGAGAGTGTAAATGATATTCTCAGTATATGTCTTTTAATCAATCGACAAATAATCAATTATTACTCTAAATATAATATTAATCATTTATTTCATTAAATAGAATGATTCATGATATTTTGAAAAAAAAAAAGTTTAGTTAGAAAAATTAAAAAATGTGTTATGTTTTAGTTGAAAAAGATAATTGGTTGGTTATTAGGAACGATAATATCATTAATTTGTTAAATAAAATAGAATTGCTATCGTAAATACAAAATAAATATGTAACAAAATCAAGGAAATTTAATAAAGAATAACTAAATAAAGCTAATTAAGTAAAAACATAAGTTATAGTACCAACCGACCAACCAAATTTTCAATATTTCGGCTAATATAATATAGATTAGCTTATATGCAAAACAGCTACTAATTTTGTTATCTTTTTCATAAGATCATTTGTATCTCAATACTTATAGTCAAATTAATTAATCATGGATAGTACTGTAAATAACTAAATAGTCACATGGATAATAATTTAGAAAGATAGAAGATTTAAAATCCATAAGACACATATTATTCACCAACCAATTCTTTTGAGATACAAGATTCATTCCAAGTCAAATGATTAAATAAACATATGTTTTTATAATAACAAATTTAACAACAAACAGCAATAACAAATACTATAACATTGTATAAAATTGTGTAAAAACTTTATAAGTATAAAGAAATGTTACCCGGAAACTTCATGTGAATGTGGAGAAGGAGAAAGAAGTTGAACCCTATCTTTATGGAGCATTTTCTTCATCGTTTTCTGCACGCAAATATTTCGAAAATTTAATTTAAACATATTCAAACCAAAAATAAATAAAATATAGGAAAAAATTAAATCTAGAAACTACGAGCTTGGATTATTTCAATCGTAATAAAAATCTAATAGAGTAATTTTTATTTGGTTTAATAAATTCAGACAACTTACTAATGTGAGGGTCCTAAATATTTTGCGAACATACAAAAGGATTTCTTCAAAATCTGGCACAGATCGGAAAAATGCTAATTAATTGGGCTTAAATCTCAATTGATGAGATTAGAAGTGTTATTCAAGGTTTAATTGGAAAGTGGTTAAGTGTTTAATGAGGTAAACCAATTTTAAGTTTTCTTATATTTGGGTGGAGATAGTTTTAAGTCATATTGGTGAGATAGAGAGAAGGGAAGATATAGATCTTCTGATGATGAAGAGAGTGGGAGTGGGTGAAGGAAATATGGTTGTAAGTTGGGTAAAGAAACAATAGAAAATAACGAATATTTATAATTGATTTGGAAGGATCTAGAATAGACGAGAACCTGAGTGTATAATAAGTGTTACACATTAGTATGTAAAATATAATAAAAATGGTAGAAATTATCTATTTGGTATTTATTTATTTTATACCAATTCTGTATTTACTAATTACTTTAACACGTGATAAATTTTATCCATGATAAGACATTTAGAAAAAATAATGAGGGTATTTAACCCAAATCCTAAATCAAGAAGAAGGATGTGAATCGTTTTGTTTTCTTTTTAAGAAAGGTTGAATTGTTTTGAATATAAACAACTAATTATTTCCATAAGTATTAGATTTTTTAGAATATACCCCAAATTGAATTTATGTGGATTTTGACTTCGCTACAGATAATTTCATACTAACATGGAGATCATGGGCGGACCTAGGGGTAGCTGGGGTTAACTCGAGCCCGGATAAAAATTTGGTAACCCATTATACATTTAAGGCCCAATAAAAAGCGTAAGAAAAACTTAGCCCACATATATTATGTAACATCCCTATCCTAGATAATACTTGCATTTATTTTTATAAAGTATTTTAGATTTAGATATTTATAATAATAATTGATTAAAATACGAGTTATCGTAATTAATTGTTTATTCATGGGATAAGGAATAATAGTGGAAAATGGTAGATGAAATATGGATTAACATATTTTATAAACTTGTAGATGACTTAGGTATTTAATTAGTATGGAGTAGATTTATTAGTTTAAGAAGATTTTTAGTTTAATTATTAAATAGAAAAGGTAAAAGGATAATTTCCAAGCAAGAGTTTATTAATAAAACATAAGAAGCATGTCGATAATTATAGAAAATCAACGAATTTCAGCTAGGTTTAGTTAAAGAGAAAGAGGGGGAAAAGGAGAGATGGCTTGATTGGAAGAAGGTGGGATTGAATAACCTTGTTTTGGCTTATAAGTTACTCCCTCCGTCCCAATGGGATGTTAACGTTTGCTTTTTGCACGGAAACCAAGATAGTGGGTGTAATATTGTTAAAATAAATGAAGTAGTGGGTGTAATAGTGATTTTATAGTTAAAATAAGTTAAGTAGTGGATGTAATAGTGTAAAGTATTGTTAAAATAAGTGAAGTAGTGGGTGTAATAGTGTTAAAACTGACTATTTTAGGAAATGTTAACAATCTATTGGGACATCCCAAAATAGAAAGTGTTAAGAATCAAAAGGGACGGAGGGAGTATATAATCTTTGACTTATAAGTTTTAATTTCATGATTTGTGGGTATGTTATTACTTGGACAGATTTTCAGTTTATATATTGTTAGAAATTATGTTGTCCTTGATGATATTTGCAAAACACCTAAAAAATAATTTTTATAAGTCTTTTGTAACTCATCAATGGATGGCATGCTTATCAACATCCGTTGATGAGCCAGCTTATCAATGGATAAGTTTATAACATGCTATGAAGTACCATAGGATAAGTTATTAGTTGAAGTATTAGTTGATAGCTTTTTAAATCATGTGGACTATCAATTGATATGTATAATATGTTAACTAATTGTATATAGGTTGTGATTTGTAATTCTGTATAAGTGATATGATATTTCAACGGATGAGGACTCTACACCAATAGATAATAGCTTCAACAGATAACATTCAATGTATCAACGGATAATTAGCCTCAACAGATAATCACTTCAATAATGTCTTGATTCTAGCAGTTGATAGTGACTTGACACGGTTGACAGATCACATGGGTTAATGGACTTCAAAATAGCATGGAAGCCAGTATTGGGAAACAAAGAACGAAAAGAAATATTCCTTTTCTTAGCAAGAAAATTGGATGATAAAATCAAGAAATATCTGTACAAGACAATCACATGAAGATAAGGAATTGAGCAACAAACCTGTAACTAGTTTGACTTAGAAATATTCTCTTTGTTTGTAGGGTTTGTAAACTTAGGGTATTTATAACCCGAGTTGTAGCTTTGCTAAATTAAGAGAAAACAATGAGCATACACTTAAGAATTTTTAGGTTTTCTTGAAAACTCAAAGCTTTGTAACACAAGCAGTTGTGATTATTTTGTCACAGAGACTTTCTTCGATATATATATCTCAGGTGGAACATACAACTCCACCTGAAATTTTTAAAAACTGTGTGTTTACATTAGCTTTTGTCTACTTAGCATCCTTTACTTCTGTTCTAAACACAAAAAAGAGCTTCAGATAATTCGAAAAAGTTTTAATCAAGATTGTATTCAACCCCCTTCTACAATCTTGTGATGTATAACTGGGATTTATCAATTGGTATCAGAGCAAGCTTCTAATACACAAGAAGTTTAAAGATCAACATCATGGGAAAGAAGATGTAGGAGTCAAAATACCTGTTCTTGACAAAGACAACTACTTTAATTGGAAAGTAAAGATGCACTTACATCTTCTAGCCATTGATGAAAGCTATGTAAACTGCATAGAGAAAGGGCCACATGTTCCTTTGAAGGCTAATTCTACAATTGGAGCAGCAGCTGGTACTGCAGCTGCTGGAAAGCTTGTTCCCAAACTTCCAACAGAATTCACAGATGAATATATTGAAGAAATCCATAAGGACAAGAAAACCATGAATATTTTATTCAATGGTTTGGATCAAGACATGTTTGATAGTGTCATAAATTACACTACTTCTAAAGAACTGTGGGATACTATCCAAACTCTCTGTGAAGGAACTGAGCAAGTTAGAAAGTACAAGATGTAGCTTCTAATACAACAGTATGAACATTTTCACTTCAAATCAGGAGAAAATCTCACTGATATCTATAGCAGGTTTCAGAAACTACTAAATAGGTTAAAGTTGTATGGAAGGGTGTATCTGACCAACGACTCCAATCTCAAATTTCTGAGATCTCTTCCTAAAGAATGGAAACCAATGACAGTCTCTCTAAGGAACTCTCAAGAGTAAGATTTTACCCTTGAAAGACTGTATGGTATCTTATAAGGGTGGTTATAAGTGGTCTGATGAAACTCAGCAAGTTTTTCACTAGCTTAAAATAGCATTAAATTCTGCTCTTGTTCTTGTAGTCCTAGATTTTTCTAAAACCTTTTTCATTGAAACTGATGCCTCCAAAAAGGGCAAGAGAGCTGTGCTTATGCAAGATAATCATCCTATAGCTTTTATTAGTAGGTCTTGGCAGAGCCGGCTTTAGGGTCAGTTGGCCCATATTCTTGCCTAGGGCCACAAAAAATTAGGGGCCACATTTTCTTCGTATCACTTATATATATATATGTGTACTATTTATTTTGAATTAATTGTTATGTGTGTTTTGACTCAAAAATTCTTTATGACTCAATTTAAAATTAAAAACAATAAATATTGACAATACAAAATTTCATTTTTGAATAAATACTATTTTTATTTAAATTTAGAGACCAATCTATTTGTGTTAAAAAAGAGCGTAATAAAAAAATATTGTTTTAAATATCATAATAAAAGTTATATTAACTCTACCGATTTTAGTTGCTATTACGTAAAGAAATTTCTAGCAGAGAGAATGTCCATTGAAAAAAAATGTTAGCTAAACTAGATTGCAATAATTTAATTTGAATTATTCAAAAACGAGTTCTAACTTTTGAGTTTGTGCTATGATTTTATTTTATTTGACATTTCAGAATTATTGTGTTACTGTAATATTCATATTATTTTGTTTTGTAAAATCTAAACCCTCTAAATTACATAATTTAAATAGACTAATGTAACGCCCCCAAATCCTGTACAAGGAATTCGGTCGTCATATCTCCATCCATTCTCAGATAGCAATACCTGTTCACAATATAATCTACTACTACAACAAGAGTAGTCTCCACACATCTAACTCCACGGGTTATAGCCTTAAAACTTTCACATACATTACCAAAATCATTACAACATCAGAGTACATTCCAGAATCTCATCCTAACGTCTACTTAAGGTTGATACAAAACACCCTAATATAATACATAATCATTTCTACAACGAGTTTGTTTGACATTATTTAACAAATCTGCCAGCTTAACATAGAAACCGGAGCCTTCCTTCTACTATGCTGCATCAGTTGCAGGACCTTTCCCCTTGTCTCAATATGGTTGGTACGATCCACTCGCACCGTCTCCTCTTCTTGCTGCTTTATTAGATTCATAACATAGAAAACAAATAGCAAGAATGAGCCAAAGAATGCTCAGCAAGGTTATATAACGGAAAATATTTTGTTTATACAAAAATATAAATTTTGAGCTCCTTTAAAACAAGGTTTTTCAAAAGATGCTTTTAACTCCAAGTATCACCATTTTAATAATTCACAACAATGAACACCTAGGTTCTCGGCATTACGCCAACTACTGAAAATGAACACATAGGTTCTCGGCATTATGCCTACTACTGTTGGACTTTATATATTGGAGCATCTCCACGCTTCTGTGCTATAACAGGTGATCAGTCTGTTATAACTAATCTGGTTTATTATTATGTTGGGCCGGCCCTGTCCCAGTCTCTTACGCTATTTATTATGCTGGGCCGGCCCTGTCCCGGTCTCTTACGCTATTAACTATGCTGGGCCGGCCCTGTCCCGGTCTCTTACGCTATTTATTATGCTGGGTCGGCCCTGTCCCGGTCTCTTACGCTATTTATTATGTTGGGTCGGTCCTGTCCCAGTCTCTTACGCTATTCTAGTCCAAAATACAAGATATCAAAAATAATAGACAACCTTCAATACTACTCATCTTAGATGCCACGTGTAATATCACGTGCACCTCAACTTACTACTTTAGATAATACTATTACTATTAGAATATAATCCTCAAAGATATTTCGTACCTAATATTATTTAATCACATAAACAATTATTTATGATCATGGACTTTCCATCATCCAGACCAATGCTTCAGGTTAAACATTTAATCACATAAACAATTACTTTGATCATGGATTTTCCATCATCCAGACCAAAGCTTCACGTTAAACATTTAATCACATAAACAACTAATATGCCTCATAAGATAATATCTTGTTATACTATCCGGGTTTCAACAACCAACAACAAGGTATATGCATTAAATTTCAAGAAGAAAACATCTCCGATAAGTAATCAACTAGATAGAATAATTTCATTAAATCATCTTTGTTATCTCTCCGGAACAAAGCGGTTTTAAGAAAACGTTTTGAAAATAATATTCATCTAATTAAATAAATTTAATTAGACGAATAAGGTTTATTTGTGATGTTGCCTTTAGGTTAATTATTGCGAAATTCTTTTTTAAAAAGCTTTGTCCGGGTTTTTGAAAATTCAATTCTCCTCAGCACTTCGTGCTCATCGCCTACTCCTTATGTTACATCATCTACTTAGAATGTAGGTTACTTCTAACCATACTTCCATTATCTCCTCATTATGTTTACTCACATTTAACTATTATTACGAACAACTTTCATTACAAAATATCTCTACTCCGAACGATAGAGTAAGAGTTAATATACTTGCCTGGTACTCTTGCTGCGAATATTCGTGCATGTCTCGGGGTCCGGTGATCTATAACAAACAGAATACAAGATCAATCTTCTACGCAATACACTTACAACTCAACTCCTATGCACCTATACAAAATATGACACTGGATCTAGTGGTTCATACTTGACTTATTCTAAGTCCATGTTAATCTTCAAACACTTAAGTCACAAGTTTAGTCCAAAAGCCTTCCTCAAATTCAAGTTATACTTAACCATTTATAACTTCATTCTTTACATCAATATGTTGCCTTGAAAATTCTTAACAAGTCTCGTGTTTTGGTCGACTCAAAATTCCTCTTTTATCTTAGCCAAAACGGATGGTCAAAGTAGCACATCTAGAGTTGACTTTCCTGAAAATTACTATTCCTTGACTCGTACTCCAACACTTTTAAATACGAAACCACTTCTAAAATCATATTTGGTATTTGTAATATTTATCATAAAAATCTTGATTAAAAAACACGGGTCTAGATAGGTGAAATGTATTTTCGAAGTTGGGTCAACTGCGGATTCTTACTATTTGCACCACTATTACTAAAACCTTCATAACTCGATAACCGTTAACTCAAATGATGCACCGTCTTCACGTGCACGATCTAGAGAATGTCTAGAAGGTAACCAACTCAAGACATGGCTCTGGTCAGAAGATGTATTTTTCGGAATTTTACAAAACAGGGCAAGAGGTTTACAATGAATAGTATCCTCCCCTAAAAGGTTTTTCCAGTTGCGCAATCTCAGCTTACGCATTTTTATAAAATCGGAAAATAATCTTTTTAACTCGAAACCTTCACACAAACCTTTCTTACTAACCTTAGTAGTTATCCTCAAAATTTCATATTATAAGTCGACTATTAAGGGTCTCAATCATAGCCTCAAAGTAGGTACACTTCGATCTGCGATGAAATCTCTTGAACCACTTTCACTAAAACTAGCATAACTCTTAAACCGTAAACTCTTTTAATGCGATTCTTGCGGAAAAATAAATTAGACATCCATACCTACACAACCATATGCAGTGGTGATGCTAAAAATCATTTTAAAGTCTCAGGTATTGACTGTTTTAAGGGCTATAACTCGGACATTTCCATTTTGTCACACATAACCAAGTCACACATGGCATACCATACATCCACAACCTCAAACAAAACAACCTTCATACCTCTCTAAGGTCAGTGGTGTGGCTACAATCCAACACCCACCATTTTACACATTTTACAAAGCCAAATAATCACTAAATCGCTTAACATAATCTTATCTTTACACTAACATCAAAACTCCATCAAAACTCACAAAAACTCAAAGCATGGTTTAGGGTTTTACCTTCCTTGAAGATCTAAAAACACTAACAAAGATTGATACACCTTAGAATAGCCTTGGGTAGCCTTAACAAAGCCTAAAAAGTCATGAACAAAACATGAAAACAACTTAAAACACTATTCACCACTATTCGTCATCTTCTTATAAAATTCATATAAAATCGAAAAAATAGGAGTTTGGTTCTCAAATTTTTACCACACCTTCTACTCTTCAAGGGCTTTCTTTTGAGTCACAGCTCATCACCAGGGAATTCTTGAATCTCGACTTATGGGCTTGCTAAGGTGAGAGATCGAAACTGCCAATTGCTGGACAGTTTTGATTCTCCAACTTGGAGGAGATATTTGACTAGGATACACTCCTTTATTGGCCATGAAATTGTAAACGTATATTCTCCATACAATGAGGAAGCTATGGTTCAAATTTGGTGATTTATGAATGGATAGAAGTGGAGATATGAATTTTTCTTTCATGGTTGCTCATGCTGGACAGTTTGGAGAGAAATGGAATAAGCTTGCTTTTCTCTAGCTTTCTTGACTTGTTTTCTAGCTAATGTGTGATATTTTGCTAAGTATATCAGCTAGGCTACCCTTCACACATCTCCTCCACACAAGTGTCAAGAATTAGAGAATTAGAGGAGTTTAGGTGTTTTTATTAGCATGGTTCTAACAAGAACACATCACCTAGTACTATTCTTAAACCACTTGGCTACTTGATCTTGCTTTCACATTAATCCTCTTGATATGTTGCACTTAATAATCTTGCATGTTATTTAGTATCGTCACGTGTTCAATCCATAATCCATAATTCGTTCGCTTTATCGCTTAATCTCGTTGTAAAGTTCTAGCGATTCCTAGAACGTTCGTTATACTAACTCAGGGGTTTTCGTTCTAAATTCTCAAATCACCTTAAATAAAATAATAAAATATAAAATCCTTGAATCCTCAAATTAAATAAATCACTTATCTTGGTCGCATTGAAATGCTCCTCACCGCCCGGTCAAATATTCCATAAAAATAAAGTTTGGAATTTTTGAATTCCGATCGCGTTTACATACACTTATTTACATCGTAGATCATTAATATAACCTCGAAATATCCATTTCTTATCCCGTACATAGGGTGACATGAAAAATTTTCTTAGTCCTCCAAATCACTATTCATCCACAATTTTACTATTCATCCATGAAAATCACTATTCATCCCTCAAATGAAAATTTTTCTCAAGTACAGAAATTTGGGTTATTACAACTAAGGCCTCCAAAATGCTGGAGACGACCCTGATCTTTGGGTCCAAGATGGCAAAATCTTTCTGTTTATGAGAAAGAATTATTAGCTATTGTGTTTGCTATTCAGAAATGGGAACAATACGTTTCTAGAAATCACTTCATTATTAGCACATATCAGAAAACTTCAAATGGTTGTTACAACAAAAGATATTTACACCTTTTCAACAATTTTGGCTGTCCATACTCATGGGCTTTGACTATGAAATTGTCTATAAAAGTGGTGTAGAAAATGTGGTTGCAAATGCATTGTCAAGAAAAGAAGGGACTGGAATTTTGTGGCTTGCTTTGTCTATAGTTTCTTTTGAATTGTCTCAGCTTATTAAAGATAGTTATTAATTGGATTCTTCTTGGTTGAATGTAATTCATCAATTACAGCAGAATGTCACGATCCCTGGGTTCAAGTTACAAGATGGGTTATTGAGAAGAAATAACAAGATTGTAGTGGGACCTAATTTGGATTTAAAGCTGCAGTTGATTAAATGGTATCATTCATCTCCAGAAAAGGGGCATGTAGGCAGGGATTTGACAGTTAAAAGACTTAAGCATGTCTTTTACTGGAAAGGCTTGACAAAACAAGTTAGATAGTTTGTTAGAATGCGCCAAGTTTTCCAAAGTTCTAAAACTGAGACTGTGGCTTCACCTGGTTTATTACAACCATTACCAATTCCTCAAGATGTTTGGATTGATGTTTCCATGGATTTTATCTCAGGGCTTCTAAAATCAGATGGCAAATGTGTGACATTTATGGTGGTAGACAGACCTAGTAAGTATGCTCACTTTGTGGCTTTGTCTCATCCTTATACTGTTATGACTATAGACCAGACTTACTTAGATAATGTCTTTAAATTACATGGGTGGCCGAGGAGTATAGTGTCTGATAGGGATTCAATTTTATTGAGTATATTTTGGCAATCTTTGTTCAGCTTACATGGTACAGATTTTTTGTTATCTTCATCTTACCATCCTGAAACTGATGGCCAAATTGAGGTGTTCAATAGTTGCTTGGAGTGTTATTTGAGATGCATGTGTAGCACCAATCCTTATCACTGGAGAAAATGGCTTCCTCTTGAAGAATGGTGGTTTAATACTCATTACCAAACTGCTACTAAACTGACTCCCTATGAGGTGGTGTATAACCAGCCTTCACCTTTGCATTTACCATATTTGGCTGGAGACTATGATTTCTGTGCTTAAGCATCAGTTACTTCGAGCTCAGAATAGGATGAAACATTATGCTGATCTACAAAGGACTGATATTATGTTTGAGATTGGTGATTGGGTTTGGTTAAAGTTGATTCCTTATAAGCAAATATGAGTGCAACAGAGGAGCAACAATAAATTGAGTCCTAAGTACTATGGCCCATTTCAGATTACTGCTAAAATTGGAAAGGTGGCTTATAAATTATAGCTTCCTTATTTTGCTAAAATACATGATGTATTTCATGTTTCTCACTTAAAGCATTTTAGGGGCACCTTGCCTATTTCTACTAAAATTCCAAGCTAGCTTTCAAGTGAAGTGTTACCTTCTATCATCCTTGCTGAGAGTTAGGCCTTTTCAAAGTGTAGCAAAAGTTAAGTATTTGGTGTAATGGACAGGTCAAGATTCAGCTCAAGCTACTTGGGAGGATGCTCAACGTTTCTGTGACAAGTTTCCAAATTTTCCTATACCTTAATTAAATTTGTGATCAAGCCTTGAGGACAAGCCTTTTTAGGGGGGATGCTATGTTATAGTTCAATTAGCCAATTAGTCAAAGTCAACAAAAGTCAACAACTAATAACAGTCAATATCAGATTGTTGTGTACTTTTCATTTTCGATCAATTCTATTATTTTTAGGCGGGAAAGTTAGTTGGTCAAATTATGGACTATATGAACACAATTGTATTGTACTTTGAGATGATGATTGAAATTTACAAATTCATTCTAAAATCTCTCATCTCCTTCTTCTTCTTCTTCTTCTCTCTCCCTCTCTATTTCTTGGTCTCTCTGGTTTATCTATTTGTGATCACTTTTCTTGTTAATGTTTTAGTTTAGATTGTAAAAATTTTATAAATAAGGATGTATTAATATCCATCTTTATCAAATGATAATAGATGATGCAGCGCACAAACCTAAAAATTGATTCAGTATATATAGGTTGATTGAATAAATCAAATTTAAGGTTATACAGTACATATATGTTTTCACATATTTAACCTTAGACTCAAATACTACAAGTTTAGGGCCCATTTGGGTGGATCGTTTTGGTGGTGTGAAAATCTTGGGTCGATTTTATATTTCTTAAAATTTTAATGAAACTAATAATTTTAAAAACCTATTTTGATTAAAATATGTTCAAATTTTTTATGTAGACACTATAGCCATAAAAACACATTTTGATAATTGGGAATGTCATTAAAAAACTTTTTTTATTGAGCTAATTATATTGAAATCTTATTTTATCAAAATACATCTAATTATTTAACTTTAAACACATTTTATAATCTAATTAATTTAAATATATGTATATACAATGGTCCTAATCTTTTTTAAGAATCAATTCTAATTAAAACATACAAAATTTATTTTAACATAATACTGGAATAAAAGTAAATAGAAGTGAAAAAAAATAATAAATAATGAAATGACATATATAAAAAGTTGTCGGTAGATTGACAGTAGATTTAAGTCAACATTTATTTATACCGTGTTTTAATATTTTCACATGAACTAATTACTATATATTTATTAACTAGTAATATGATGGATCTTGTAATTATCCATGTTAGTAATTAATTCATATAATTCTTAGTTTTGTTTGTAAATGTGTATGGTTAAGCCATGAAATACTGATTTCATAGAACTTCTAACTTTTAGGTGTTTAAAAGAAGTTAGAGTATTTAGTTAGAGTTGATTTGAAATAAAAAGTATTTTTTTGTTAAAAAATTGCTTAGATAATTGATTTACTTTAGTAATAAATTAAAAACATAGAGAGTGTTGTAAAGAAACACATGAAAAAAGAACAGTCGACTGAAGTGCCTCAAGCCCTCAACCATGTTAGAAGAACTTGTTAGGGAGGGGTAAGAGGGGATCTTGAAGCCTAGCATGTAGGGTCCAGGTGAACTAATCCTTATTTAACAAGCCAATCCGTGGGAACTTTTAAGTTCTCGCATCCCTAATATTAGTTATAGAACATAAATCTTTTAGTCTTTCATTAGATTGAAGTTTTGAAGGAAGAGGTTAAACAAAAAAGATAGCTTCTTAAGCAGAAGAGGTTAAAATGACTAGAAGAGTTGTTCATGTTTCCTGCTTTGGCTCTAGCTATTGACTGTTGGGGAATAGGGTGATTACTTGGATTTTTCTGAAGTCGTGTGAACACTTTCAGATTGAAGTTATTTGTGGTTCACCCAAATAATTCAATCGGATAAAATCAAAAATTCTGCAAGAAGAGAGAATGTGTTTTGTTGTGAATTTCAATAGAACCAACTATCTGAAAATGATCAATACAACACCTATTTATAGATGTCAACAGATGTGTCTTTTGTCAACAGACACATTTCATTCCAACAGTCATGTCTAATGCTAACAGACACATCTCAAGATGTGTCGTTTGCCAACAGACACATCTCATTCATCTCATTCTAACAGATGTGTTTGATGTCAATAGACATGTCTCATAAGCAATAATACTGAAATCATAACGAACTCGAACAGAGCATGCACTCCGCACTCTACCGACTTGTTCGATGTAACATTACGATTACATTGATCAACTAGTCAATCCAATTACACTAAAATATCCAACAATCCTCCCCCATTTTAGCGTAATCCATGATTAACTAAACAAAATCACAACAAACAACAAACTTATGCATAAATAAAATATCGTGACGATTGAATTTCACATTAGTATATTACACATTCCAAATATTCGAATACCAAGGTGTCACTATGGATTGAACCTTCGTTATTCATAGTGAATACATGAAGATAATATACACATAAATTTACATTCTCAAATGTTCTCACTTGACACTATCTTTTACTAGCCTTGTATCCTAATCCTTCATAAACATATCAAAGCCAAGTCCTAGCTTCTTGAAGCGGCTAAACTTCATGCTCATATAGGTAGTTCTTTTATTCTCGCACCTGCATATGCAATTTTTCAAAAGAACTATGTTAAAAATAAGACCCTAGCTATGCTAAGGAATGAACACCAGAAATTGTTATGTATTAATATTCTGTGTTGTTGATTACAAGAGCTCCTAAGCCCTATTTATAAGCTTAATTAGCCTTCATCTACGTAACTGATTACATCACAATTACTGTGGATCTTCTGACTATGACTTACTGTAGCAAGTAGACTTATTTTAGCACACAATATTTGACACGCCCCCTCACTCGAAATCTCATCTTCGGATGAAAGATCTTTCTTGGGATTGAAGAGTGGACACTAGTAGCCCTTGAGCTTAATCTGAGCATCCAACTTGACCCATTTTTAGGCTTGACCGATCTTGAGTTTATTGAGTCTTTTGGGATACCGGGACTCGAACTTGCGACCATACGGTATATTTTAGGCCATGTCAAAAACATAAAAAAATGCTGCTTTTCAGCACAACGGTGGATGACCACCAATCAGTCCTTGAACTGATTATTTAAGAAACCGAGACTCGACTTTGTGATCACTCGGTATAAAGAAGATATAGGGAACTGTGTGTATGTTTGTGTACATACTACTACTTCTGCTGCTTTGTCGTCATGGCAGTGAACTGTGTGTACATCTGTATATACACTACTTCTGCTGCTTGCCTTTTCATTTGTGGCAGTGAACTGTGTTGTCTGAAATACAACTACTTCTTCTACTCCTTTGAAATAATGCCCCTTGAACTATTTAATTTGTAGCATCGTAAAAAATTGGAGTGATACCGTAATATCAACTACCACTTGAATACTACACAATTAAATCTATAACCGGGCAAACTCTTAAAATCAAAGTGATACATTTTTAAAAGATCCCGATTTTTTTTTAATACTAACACTACTTTCATTTAAGAAAATAAATGTAAAATAAAATATTTCTTTATCGGATCTAAAATCATAAAATCACTGATTTTTTTTTCTTTTTTTTTTCTTTTCTTTCTTATCCTTTTTTTTTAGCTTTTTTTGTCTGCTCCTTTTTGTTTTTCAGCACCTCCCCCCAGGATTTGTATCTATACATACATCTTTAATCACAAAAAAAGGTGGAAGAAGAGCTAACAAAACATAAGCATGCTCTGCCTCTTTCTCTTCTCCCGTCTCTTTTTCTCTCTTCTCCACCCTTCTCTCTTCATCATCTGTCTCTTTATTTTCCCAGAACATCAATTAAGTTCCCCGTGCTTATTTTTTTTTTTCCAGAAAAAACACATGTATATACGTATATATACATACAATTTTTTATCAGAAAAATAAAACCTTCACAAAACTGAAAAATGTTACCACGGTTGGAATCGAAATAACAAGAAGTTCTTCTGCGAGATGGCCGGAAACTGACTGGAAGGGGACCCACGCGCCGGCGCGTGGCGCGCGTGGGGGAGATCTGAAGCGCGTGCGGAGGCGCGTGAGGGCGCGTGGCTTGCCATTTTCAGCTCGAAAAAAGTATGGTAGGTCGTCTAATTGAGCCTGGTATGGTGGTATGTTTGTATTTTTGTTTTGGTAGGTTTTGATTTTCTGATATCTCAAAAAACTCAACTGTGTTCTTGGTTTTCTTGAAAACTTGGAACTCCGGTTGTAATTTCTGATGAGCTCTATGCTAAACCCGCTCTGATACCATGTTAAAAATAAGACCCTAGCTATGCTAAGGAATGAACACCAGAAATTGTTATGTATTAATATTCTGTGTTGTTGATTACAAGAGCTCCTAAGCCCTATTTATAAGCTTAATTAGCCTTCATCTACGTAACTGATTACATCACAATTACTGTGGATCTTCTGACTATGACTTACTGTAGCAAGTAGACTTATTTTAGCACACAATATTTGACAAACTATTAAGAAGACAAACTTCGACCTCCTTAACTTGCAGGTCTGAACACATACCTTGGGATGATACTTTAATGTGTTCCAATCTCTAACTGTTAAGCTTTCCACATTGAATTCAGCACCTAATGTCATATTAGATGGGAATTGGGTATCTCAACATGAGAGGTTTTTGATGGACTTTAATCCCATTCCTACAGCCGACTTGTGCACAAGATCTCTACTCAACCCTTTGGTTAGATGATCGGCTAAATTATGTTGAGTTCTTATAAACTCCACTGATATAACTCCATGCGTGATAAGCTCACGAATCATGCTGTGTCTAACACCCAAGTGTCTAGACTTGCCTTTGAACACTTGTCTATAAGCATTCGCCAAGGCAGACTCACTATCACATCTGATAGATATGGGTGATATCGGTTTAGGCCACAATGGAATCTCATAAATCAGATTTCTTAGTCATTCAGCTTCTTTACCAGCCGCTGATAATGTCACAAATTTAGATTCCATCGTTGAATCAGTAATGCAACTCTGTTTCTTCGATGCATGATAGAGTATATTTTTATATATATTTTAGATGATTTTATTCTCATATTTATTGTGTTTTGCATTGATTTGGATTTTTATTTAATAGATTTTATTGTTTTATTGTAGGAAATAAAGAATTCATGACTTGGAAGGATTTGGAGCAAAAAGAGCTATTTTGGAGATAAAATAGGAGAAAATTCGTATTATTGGGCTACACGGGCTGTTCTACACTGTTTTGGCCATATCTTGAGTTCCAGAAGTCCGTTTGAGGTCCGTAAGCTGTCCACGCGAAGCTTGTGGAATTATCTTTAATTCAGAGGTGGTCCAGTAAGCAAAATCCAACTGGAAGAGTCCAGAAACAGAGGAGTAAATATAGTTACGAATTTTAATTAAGGAATTCTATTCAGTTATGGAATCCTACTTGTAATTTATTTAGAGTATTAAAATACTTTTATTGGGCAAGACTTTTAGAGCCTATATAAGAGCATCTCCAATGGGGTTGGTTAAAGTGATTGGCTAAAATGATAGAAAATATTGATTATGTAAAATTTACTGAACCTGTAAGGTATTGTGCTTCGATGGTATTGGCTATATTGATTGGCTATATTTTAAAAATGGTATGTTATTATTATTTTAAGTTATTATAAATAGAATATCACATTTGAATATGGTAAGAGATGACGTGGAATCTTCTTACAGGTCTCTAGAGGTTCGACAAATATAGCCAACATGGCAAAAAATATAGACATTGGCTAAAAATATAGACAAGGGAAATGATCCATTGGAGTTGATTTTTTTTTACATAATCTCTATAATTTTTATTTATAGTATGTTTTAATTATTTTTAGCTAAGGGTTCAACATGATTGGAGATGCTCTAAACACATCTAGGGTATTATGTAAATTATTAGGGAGGTAATATTAGATCAGATAATATAGTTTAGAGTAGATTAGTATTATTAATTGGATATGTAGAGAAACACCATGACTCTTCTTTTGGGTGACAACATTGAAGTTTGAAGGTTTTGTTCTCTTAATCTTTTCTTTGTTCTTATTAGTTTAATTATGTTTTCTTGTTTTACTAGTTGTTTTACTTGTTTAATTATTAGCGAGTAGTTATTTCTAGGGCTTAAAGGGAAGCCATGTTTGCACTAATATTGGCATGATTTTCATAGTGGTTTGATTGGTTATGGTTAATTCTGATTGATATGTTTTAATCATTAATTTGTGTAATTGGCCAATATCATGGATTAATTATATGCAAATAGGGGTATGGATCGAGAGATTTACTTACTAGAGGCACACATACGATTAGTAGAATTGAATTTGAGTGCGGAAGCATCATTGGATTTCTGAGAGCGTTAATTCTTGGAAGAGATTAACTTGACTCTAATTACCTGATTGATTGAATTACTAAAAGTGGTTAATTGTGTTGAATGTTTCGAGAGTGTTAATGCTTGAAAGAGATTAACATACTCTAGTTATAGGATCACATTGATTGCTTTAGCTTAAGAGCCAATTGTGTAAGCATGGTGGACCTGATTGCCCTAGGTTTTAAATAATTTGTTAATCATCTATTTAATTAGTGTTAATTTAGTTTAATTAGTTAATTAATAATTTCACATATTCGTCTGACCCTTGAAACAATTAGCGATAACTGAAAAGGAATTAGTAGAACCTGTCTCCTTGTGGATTCGACCCGCTTGCCATTTGTACTAGCAATAGACACCGTGCGCTTGCGGTTAGGTATAATTTGACATATCAAGTTTTTGGCGCCGCTGCCGGGGAGACAGCGAGTTTTATTGATTTTAATTTAGTTGTTTAGATTGTTTCCATTGTCTCATTGGAACTTTTGTTCCAATTGATGCAAATTTTACTACGTTTCTTGGCTTTGTTGAGTGTTTACAGGTTACTATGGGTGAAGTTGATACTTTAGCACTACTCTCTTCCATGTTGGAGGCACGCACTCAAGAAATTGCCTCATTCAACCCTACAGAGCCCACTATGCGTCCAATGAGTATCAATGAGATGTCACAAGTGGCCCCTAAAACTTACAACTTCTTTCAAATTTGCGGTGTGCAGGGTCACTATGGTTTTGAATGCTCTTACAATGTCTATAATTCTCAGAGTGCTCAGTTGGGACAAATGAATTCTTTTGAAGAAGGATATGGGTACAATCAGTATTCAAACACTTTTGATCAAGAATGTGTGAATCAACCAGATTTCTACTACCAGGACAATGGTGCTCAAAATTTTTCATATCATAATCAACAACAGTTTGAGCAACAATATTATCAGTCATATGAGCAGCCGCCACAGCAAGAATATCAATATCCTCCTCTACAAGAAGATCTACATGTTTCTCAATCCAGTGTAGATGTGCAAGCTGATCAGACAAATGAGATGTGGGATATCTTGAATAAACTGCTAAAGAGTTTTGAAGAATTAAAAACTCAAAGTTTGGCGATTGAATCTCAAATTGCAAAGTTGGCTAACTCTTCTACTACAGGGCAGCTCGATTATTTACCATCATCATCTATCCGATCCGAAGAGGACCTGATTGCTATCAATCTCACAAGCGATCAGGAATATGATAGTTTCTCCATGTATGTTGATGATGAGGCCATTGATAAAGAGAAGGAGTATGCCACCGATGACGAGATCAATGATGTTGCTGCTACCAAGGACAATGTGACTGATGATGAGGTGACAAAGGAAAGCAATACAGAGATGGTTGTTGTTTCTCTTCCATAACCTGTGCCTAAGCTACCATGTATTGATAAATTTGCTCTCGATCTAGCCTCTACTTACAAGGCTTCTTTGCTCAAGACTACTTATTACAAGGTTGACATGATGATAGTTGTCCAAGATGATATTTCTCAAATTCTGGTTGAGGATCCATACAAAGTGGCTCATACGTTTCAAGCTCGAGGAGAGAGAGAAGATGGAAGTGTCGGCTTAATCAATGATGTGATAAGCCAAGATGTCCGAATGGCTCCAGTGAAAGTGAGGAGTGAAGAAAAGCCACCACCAGAGCCTCCACCTTATGTCAAGGGAGTTCAATATTTTCGTGGTGTTGAATTTTATCACTGTTTTATCACAAAGTTTTCCAAAACTTCACAAGCACTCTCTCTATTGCTTATTAATGACATATTTTATTTTACTGATGCTTGTTTGGAGACTTTCTGCAGGATAAAGACAATCACTAACACTCTTGATACTTTTTGTGGTGACGAGTTTATGATCGAGAAAGTGGATATTACGCCTTTACCGGAGTATTTTTGAGGAGGTCAAGCTAATGACTCTAAATAAGCGCTGCTTGGGAGGCAACCCAAGATTTCATTGTAGGATCGGTGCACTTCATGCTTTTGCATAGGGGAGTACTTCTTTCTTTATCTTTCATATATAGTAGAATTGCTTAGTTATTTGTTCAACCCAAGCCTTGTTGTGTTCCTTCATCTCATTCTTAGAAAAAAATAAATTTGTTGTTTGTTTAAAAAAAATCAAAAAAAATAAAAAAAAATTAAAAATTAAAAATACCAAAAATAATTCTAGCCATGCAATTTGATTAGTTGTTGTATTTTGCTTGATACACCCATGCATGCGTAGAATTCTTGTGTTTATGGACGCTTTTGTATGAGAAGTGACGTGCTTTGTTCTTGTGCACACACTTACACTAGCAAGTTGAAGCTGGTAGACTTAATTGGATGTTGTAAGTGATTAGAATGACATGAATATGTGCAAGATGACTTGGTTTACATGCTTTGAGTACAAGTAGGTGCGTTAGAGAGTCTTGTTACTTGGGATTGATTATGTTTTGTCACACCAAGTGATTTTTGAGCCTATATGCATATCGTTTGCATGATTTTTCGTTTGCTTGAGTGTCCACATGTTGTTTACATTGCTAGCACTTACTTGAGATCTTTCTTGAAATGCATGACATTACTTGATGATGAGATGATAAAGGCACTTAGGTTTAACCTCATATTTCCCATATTTCCACACCTTTTAAACATGATCAATTAACTAACCCGTTGAGCCTAATCCTATTCTTTCGGTGACACACTACATTACTTGCCATTATCCTTTTTATTCTATTGGCCTTACATTAAATTTGAACCTAAATTGTCAAAGGCTAGTATCGTGCTTAAGGGAGTAATAAGGTGTTCATAAAAGGGGGGTTATTGATGATCATACCATTGGGGAATATTGATTTTGGTTGATGCTTGCTAGTCGAAATTCATAAAAATATCTATGGATCATTGTGTTTATTCTTTAGCTCTCTAAAAAAAAAAAAAAAAAAATTGAGAGCATTCTTATGTTTGTATGATCCTTCTTCATTCGACTAGTCAAGCTATTATGTAAGGGTTATTGAAAAATCCAAGTGTGGGGAAGTATTTGTTTTAATAGAAAAGGAGTTAAATAATGATTATTGTTGGGTACTAGCTTTTGACATTTAACCTGTTTTAGCTTTACTTGACATACCTTGTCCCTAGCCCACGCTACAACCCGAATAAAGACCTTTTGATTGTCATCAGTGATGTATATTGTGTTGAGAGTGAGATTGATTGCGAGTGTCAAGTTGTGTTTATGATTTTGTTGGAATTGAGTGATACACTTAACCTTGTTTTTGAGTGAATATTCGTTTTTGAGTGAAAGGTGAGTTATTACTTGTTCTGGCATAGGAGATCCCGGGTTTAGACTTAAAGATGTATTTCTTGTGGGCTTAGCATGATTACCAACGATTTTTACACTTGACATGAATTTTTATGACCTTCTGCATGTTGGTTGAGTAGACTACGTGAATACTTGCACTTTCGACACCAAGACATCGTATGTTTACTTTGATTCTTCAGTTGATGTGGCATGAGAGGACTTGTGTGTGTGGTGTTGTGTTAGCATTGATCTTTTGCATGGTTAGATGAATTTTGTGGGTACATTCACTATAAACCCTCACGAGACAACACTCGTCCTACTAGGGCTGCCTAGGGGTTTAACGGCTTGTTGCATATGCTCAATGCAATCGTGTCATCTACGAAAGTGATGTTTGCTAGGACTTAGTTTTTATTTCACTTATTTGCCCGAGGACGTGCAAATGCTTAGTGTGGGGATGTTTGATATAGTATATTTTTATATATATTTTAGATGATTTTATTCTCATATTTATTATGTTTTGCATTGATTTGGATTTTTATTTAATAGATTTTATTGTTTTATTGTAGGAAATAAAGAATTCATGACTTGGAAGGATTTGGAGCAAAAAGAGCTATTTTGGAGATAAAATAGGAGAAAATTCGTATTATTGGGCTACACGGGCTGTTCTACACTGTTTTGGCCATATCTTGAGTTCCAGAAGTCCGTTTGAGGCCCGTAAGCTGTCCACGCGAAGCTTGTGGAATTATCTTTAATTCAGAGGTGGTCCAGTAAGCAAAATCCAACTGGAAGAGTCCAGAAACAGAGGAGTAAATATAGTTACGAATTTTAATTAAGGAATCCTATTCAGTTATGGAATCCTACTTGTAATTTATTTAGAGTATTAAAATACTTTTATTGGGCAAGACTTTTAGAGCCTATATAAACACATCTAGGGTATTATGTAAATTATTAGGGAGGTAATATTAGATCAGATAATATAGTTTAGAGTAGATTAATATTATTAATTGGATATGTAGAGAAACACCATGACTCTTCTTTTGGGTGACAACATTGAAGTTTGAAGGTTTTGTTCTCTTAATCTTTTCTTTGTTCTTATTAGTTTAATTATATTTTCTTGTTTTACTAGTTGTTTTACTTGTTTAATTATTAGCGAGTAGTTATTTCTAGGGCTTAAAGGGAAGCCATGTTTGCACTAATATTGGCATGATTTTCATAGTGGTTTGATTGGTTATGGTTAATTCTGATTGATATGTTTTAATCATTAATTTGTGTAATTGGCCAATATCATGGATTAATTATATGCAAATAGGGGTATGGATCGAGAGATTTACTTACTAGAGGCACACATACGATTAGCAGAATTGAATTTGAGTGCGGAAGCATCATTGGATTTCTGAGAGCGTTAATTCTTGGAAGAGATTAACTTGACTCTAATTACCTGATTGATTGAATTACTAAAAGTGGTTAATTGTGTTGAATGTTTCGAGAGTGTTAATGCTTGAAAGAGATTAACATACTCTAGTTATAGGATCACATTGATTGCTTTAGCTTAAGAGCCAATTGTGTAAGCATGGTGGACCTGATTGCCCTAGGTTTTAAATAATTTGTTAATCATCTATTTAATTAGTGTTAATTTAGTTTAATTAGTTAATTAATAATTTCACATATTCGTCTGACCCTTGAAACAATTAGCGATAACTGAAAAGGAATTAGTATAACCTGTCTCCTTGTGGATTCGACCCGCTTGCCATTTGTACTAGCAATAGACACCGTGCGCTTGCGGTTAGGTATAATTTGACATATCAATGCACAATAGATAACACCTCCCCCAAGAAGGAATACCCATCCACTTGTGGAAGAATGATCTTCCTTATTGGAAATCCAACTTGCATATGAATGACCTTCAATAACCGAAGGAAATCCAGTATATGTCAAACCATAATCCATGGTTGCTTTCAAGTACTTGAACACTCGGCTTAAGGCTTGCCAATGATGTGAACTTGGATTGCTAGTGTACCTACTAAGCTTTCCAACATCATAGGCAATATCTGGCCTAGTGCTTATCATGGCATACATAAGACTACCAATAGCCCTTGAGTATTCAAGTTGAGATACTGCAATACCTGTATTAGGTAGGAGTTTAATACTAGGATCAATAGGAGTGCTAACAGGAGAACAATCCTTAAAGTTAAATCTTTTCAGAATCTTCTCAATATAATGAGATTGAGACATTGAAATACCATTGTTCTCACGCTTGATCCTTATACCAAGAATCACCTCAGCCTCCCCCATGTCTTTCATATCAAAATTAGATGACAAGAACCTCTTGGTTTTATCCACTTGACTTTGGTCAGTACCAAAAATCAACATGTCATCCACATATAAACAAATTATAACTCCTTTACCAGAAGCATCAAATTTGCTATATACACACTTGTCTGATTTGTTGAGAAAATAACCGTTAGACAAGACCACAGTATCAAATTTATCATGCCAATCTTTTGGTGCTTGTTTCAGACCATAAATTGATTTCTTCAATTTACACACCTTGTTCTCACAACCAGGCATAACAAACTCTTTGGGTTGTTTCATATAAATCTCTTCATCTAATTCACCATTCAAGAATGCAGTTTTCACATCCATTTGGTGAATGACAAGGTTGTGTATAGCAGCAAGTGCTATTAACAACCTAATAGTGGAGGTTCTAGCAACAGGAGCATAAGTATCAAAATAATCAATCCCTTCTTTTTGTCTAAAACCTTGGATTACCAATCTGGCTTTAAACTTATATATTGTACCGTCCACCTTCATTTTCCTTTTGAAGATCCATCTATTTCCCAATGCTTTACAGCCAGGGGGCAGATCACTCAATTCCCAAGTATTATTATTCATGATAGAATCCATTTCATCTTGGATAGCTTCTTTCCAGAATGCAACATCCCTAGATTTCATAGCTTCGCTAAAAGTATTTGGATCCTCCTCAATAACAAAACAATATTGGTATTGATATTCAATTTCATCTCTAGACCTTCTACTAGATAAAGATGAAAGTCATCTCCAAAAGACTTTGCTTTTTAAGCTCTAGTGCTTCTCCTTGGTTCAGACGGTCCATTTACATCTTCAGTAGAAACTGAGTTCCTACTAGAAGAATTCTGAAGCATGTCCCTTGGTCTAGGTATAGATGTAAATCTGTTTTCATCAAAAATAGCATCTCTAGACTCGATAATCGAGTTCATAGATACATAGTCATTAGATTCTAACACATAGAATCTATATGTTATGGAATGCTCAGCATAACCAACAAATATGCAATCTATACCTCGTTCACCCAAGTTTCTTCTTTTGGGTTCAGTGAGTCTTACAACTGCTCTACATCCCCAAACTCTCAGAAAACTCAATTTTGGTGACTCTTTATACCAAAGTTCATAAGGGGTAATCTTATTCCTCTTACTAGGAATTCGATTCAATAAATGACAGGCTATCAACATAGCCTCACCCCAAAATCCCTCACTCAAACCCGAGTAGGATAACAAGGAATTAACCATTTCTTTCAAAGTCCTATTCTTTCTCTCTGCCATACCATTTTGCTGTGGTGTATAAGGAGCCGTGGTTTGATGTATTATACCAGTAGATTGAAAATAAACCGGATCATAATACTCACCTCCTCTATCAGTACGTAGATTTTTAATCATGGTACTCTGATGTAGCTCTACTTCTTCTTTATAAATTTTGAAGAAGTCAAGAGCTTCATCCTTAGCATTCAATAAATATACATAGCAATATCTAGTAGCATCATCAATAAAAGTAACTACATACTTTTTATTTCCTAATGATGGTGTAGAGTGGAAATCACACAAATCACTATGTATTAGTTCTAAAACATCAGACACCCTATTAACCTCCTTAAAGGGCTTTCTTGTTATCTTTGTTAACATGCATGTTTTGCATTTTTCATTGTCTAAATCAATAGCAGGTATGAGACTCATTTTTGACATATCCTTTATTCTTTTGTAATGTACATGTCCTAGTCTAGCATGCCATAATTCTGGTTTATTCAAATTTTGCTAGTACTAGTAGAAGCCATGCAAGCAGATTCATCAATAAATGGAGTATTTACATTCAACATAAACATAACATTACACAAATAGCCAAAGCCAACAAAAGAGCCATGTTTTGACAATATATATTTGTCACTTTCATAAACTTGTTTATATCCACAATTGTTCAATACAACACCAGACAAGAGATTCTTCCGAATCCCAGGAACATACAACACTTTATTTAACAATATACATTTTCCAGAAGTAAAAACTATCTTGATATTTCCTAGTCCTTTGATCGGTTCAGTTGCAACATTTCCCATCATTAAGATAGATCCATCTTCGATTGGTTGAAAGTCTATGAACCAACGAAGATCTTTGCATACATGACTTGTTGCACATGAATCAATCCACCAAGCAACATTGTCATCCTGCACATAAAATGCCTCAGATATTAGTGATACATAATTCTAACCAGAATTATAATTTTGTATTAAAATCTGACCTTGTTGCTTTTCTGGATCATTGGATCCACTTGGACCAGCATTTTGCTTTTCTTGCTTGCCTTTACCAACCCGACAATCCTTCTTGAAATGTCCAGGTTTGCCACACTTCCAACATGCCATCTTAGGCCTTTTGTTGGAAGAATTGTTGTTGTTTCCTTTAAACTTTCGTTTATCACCCTTGTCATTCTTAGAGTTCTTGGAAGATCCACCATCTTCAACCATATTTACAGAAGAGTTACCGACTTGGTTCTTTCCCTTAGGATTATTCTCAATTTCTTGAGTCCTCAAAGCCTCTTCAATTCTGAAATGACTTCCAAGTTGAACCAGAGTCATATCATCTTTATTGTGTTTCAAGGAGTGTTTAAAATCCTTCCATGATGGTGGTAGTTTGTCTATAACACCAGAAACTGAGATAGATTCATCCATCTTCAGATTGTGTTGGGCAAACTGTCCCAGAATCCTTAACAATTCATTATATTGTTCCATCACTGGTCTAGAGTCGACCATTTTATAATTCATAAAATTACTGACCAGAAACTTCTTACTAGAAGCGTCTTCTGCCATGTACTTGGATTCAAGAGAATCCCACAATTCTTTCGCTGACTCAACATTTTTGTATATATCAAAAAGGGAATCAGACATACCGTTTAAGATGTGACCGCGGCAGATGTAGTCATCGTTTTCCCATTTGCAACGCTTACTTGTTTGTTCAGCGGTTTCATCCTCAATCACTTCTGGAATGGGGGTACTCAAAACATATACAACCTTTAGCGTCGTCAATAGAAAATGCATCTTCTTCTGCCATCTTCTAAAATCCTGACCGTCAAACTTGTCCAATTTTGCAAACTTGCTTGTCATATCTTTTGCAGATTCTGCGTTCGCCATCTTCAGAAAATAGATAACTTCAATCTTTGTTGGGGAATAGGGTGATTACTTGGATTTTTCTGAAGTCGTGTGAACACTTTCAGATTGAAGTTATTTGTGGTTCACCCAAATAATTCAATCGGATAAAATCAGAAATTTTGCAAGAAGAGATAATGTGTTTTGTTGTGAATTTCAAATGAACCAACTATCTGAAAATGATCAATGCAACACCTATTTATAGATGTCAACAGATGTGTCTTTTGCCAATAGACACATCTCAAGATGTGTCTTTTGCCAACAGACACATCTCATTCCAACAGTCATGTCTAATGCTAACAGACACATCTTAAGATGTGTCATTTGCCAACAGACACATCTCATTCATATCATTCTAACAGATGTGTTTGATGTCAATAGACATGTCTCATAAGCAATAATACTGAAATCATAATGAACTCGAACAGAGCATGCACTCCGCACTCTCCCGACTTGTTCGATGTAACATTACGATTACATTGATAAATTAGTCAATCTAATTACACTAAAATATCCAACATTGACTCCCTATTTCTAATCATCCTATTTTACAATTAGGATCTTTATACCAAATACATATGGTTGTTTGAGGAACCTGGAGTGCAGTTTCCTCACTACATGCACGTGTTGCGCACCATGCATCACATATATCAAAGCAATACATTATCAATCTTGTATGTGCATATATTATGCATTGGCAACTACATTATAGAAGTTGATAATACCTTTAAAACTTTAGATTCTGCAAATGAATTCAAGCAAAATTTCTCCTTCCATTCTAGATTTACACATCCCACTGGTTACTTATAGTTTCATTGATAGCATATATTTAAGTACTAATTTATAGTAGTGTACCAAATTGTTGGATAGACGGATTTAACAAAAAAAGTGAAGGCGGTAGAAAACTTATTCATAAATGACAAAAGGGGGAAAATTTTAACCTAGAAAAGACAATTAAAACTAGATTGTATAAAAAAATATGTTTTTCCATCGGTTAACATTTAACAAACATTGAATTCTAGCTTTAAGTATAGAGCAAATATGGACAAAAAATTCTTATAAATAATAGACCTAATGAGAGTTCTACAATTTAATTACTAAAAATTAATACAAGTAGATCAAGGTCTAGTTGAAAAATTAATTATAATAATATTACACCTTACAGTTTGTAACTTGTGGAAATGGTAACACAAAGAAAAAAGCTACTAAAAATGTCAAGTTGGGACTGAAGTTATTTACCATTTCTAATGACATCATTTATTAGAAACTTGTATATATAAGAACACAAAATAATATTGAAAATAGAATTAATATACATGAGAATGCTACTCACAATTTAGCTTACGGTCTCAATCAAATGTTGGAAAGAATTATAAATATGAGATGGAAGGACCGGAAAAGTTGCTGATATGGGCCTAAAGACATAAATAACGATGCACTAATTATACCTAGCTTGGTCCAAACATGTAGCTCATTAATGAGACCCGAAACCCTAATTTAATATTAATTTCGTAATTAATATTGGGGCTAATTAACAACTCAGCAATAAGAGTTAAATAGGGAATACAACTCCTACAAGAAGTAACCTCCAAGGCACCTAATTCAACATGGAAACAGACTTCTACAAGATAGGATCTAGAATTTTCTCCAAGGAGGTGGCCTGCCCACCAAGTCTCCTAACTCTACTCTAAATCAAGGGCCCTCAAAGCCTATATAAAGGGCCTGACCCCTCATCTCAGAACTACGTTTTGGCTTGATTCTCTTATACAGAGATACATAGGCATCTTGTGAGGACACGAATTAAGTCACGAAACACAAGCACCGCCATTAAAGCTCGAATCTCACTAACCCTAGCATTAAATATACACAAACCCTAGCCGCAATTCTAAACCTAGTTTTTGTTCCACAACATTTGATGCCGTCTATGGGAAGACAACATCAACCATGGTAAATACACGAAGGACACCAGTCACAACCGAGGCAATTACTGTCACCTCTGCTCCTCCTATTGTCACCGAACAAGGGTATGTGCCCCCACTAATAACTAACAGAGGCAACCACTCAGCCTCAGATTTCTCAACCTCAAGGAACGACTCCCCAGATTGAAAGGACTCTACCCTTGGTAACCCAACCAAATCAGGGGACTAACACTCTTCAGATGGTGGTCTCTCCCCTTGCCAATCGTTCTTTTCTCCCGGGAGCACAAATCTCCACCACCTTTCTCCCTACAAGTACCAATACGGCATACGGGTTGCCTAACTATCACCCATATCTTGGTGGTGCTGGACCAAGTGGCCATGCCCTTCGAATACATGAGCCTTATTACCCTCCCTACATTAGAGGCTTGGGCCTTGATCAAGGATACTATGATTACTCTGGGCCCTATATTGATGATTCCACATCTGAGGACGATGACCGTGATCAAGCCCCGGGGAGGCGATGTGCTAGTAAGGAGCCTGGAAGGCGAACTCGAAGGATCCATGATGGACCACCAATGACGGCCATGGAAAGAATCAAGTCTCGTGAGGAAGAGATTCGAAAACTGAAGGAAGATATAGCAAGGGAACAGCAAAGGCAGAATGAGAATCGACCCCCTTCTAAGTCAGGAGAGATTCCCTTTGTTACCTTGGAGAGGCCTTCAAGGGGGCAGAGAAGGACTGAGGTCCCAATAGGTGAAACTACAAGGGTGGAAATCCCCAAGGCTGATCCCAAAGACTTAATGCACCCCGAAGATCCTGATGATCCTACACCACCGTTAACTGAGGAGGTGATGAATGTTCACATCTCTAGGAAGTTTAAGATGCCTACCATAAAGGCTTGTGATGGAAGGGTGATCCCACCAATTATGTAAGGACGTTCTCGAATGCACTACTGTTGCAATCCGCAAGTGATGCTCTCAAGTGTAAGGCATTCCCTCAAACCCTAGCGGGCATGGCTCAAAGATGGTATTGCCATCTGCCTCCAAATTCATTTGGCTCGTTCAATGAATTAAGCACGGTCTTTATCAACCAATTTGTTAGTGGAAGAGTCCGTGAGAAGAGTTATGCTTCCCTCACGCAGGTGATACAAGGAAAGAATGAGAACCTAAGGGATTATCTCAAGCGCTTCACCAAAGAGACGCTGAACATTTCCGATCTGGAAAACAAAGTAGCTATGATAGCCTTGCAGAATGGGACGTCGTTTTCTTTCATATGTCGTTAGCAAAACACCCCCATGAAAGCATGACCGAGCTCCAAAAAAGGGCGAGCAAGTACATAAAAGCTGAAGAGTGCATAAAGGGGAGGTCTCCACCATGGGTGGAGGAAACGGGAACTCCAAGAAGAGTACATGAGCGTAGATTTTGTTAATTGGAGTTGGAGGAGGGGTCCGGATCCTCTGTTCCCTTCATTCATGTCCCCTTTGTGTTCTCTCCTTTTTTTAATATAAAAAGAGTGTTTTTGTGGGGTCCATTTTAATAAATAATTATTATTTATTAAAATGGATCCCGTAGGGACACTATTTTTGTATTAAAAAAAGGAAGGGACACAAGAAGACACGAAGGAAGGGGACAAAGGATCGTGCGATTTTTTTCGACAGCTGGATAATTGACATTTGAAACGGAATGAAGAAATCGAAAATTGGAAGTTGAAAAATAAAAATTGGTCAACCTGCTTCGGATGGAAGATCTTAGTCAAAATAATGCATAATTAATGTGCATTTTATAATTATCTTTGAAGTTATAATCAAATTATTTGAGATCGTGTTTTTATCAAATTATAAAAATAAAACTTTTACTTTAATGCATAATTTTAAAATGATATCAAGCATATTCAAATAAAATTATATTTGAACTACCTAATTTTTAACTGCATAATTGTATTTGTTATTGTTATTTTAATAAATTCATTTACCCATATTTATCTATAAATCATAGCAACATCTATATTTTAGTGGTTGTTTGGTATATAGTGGGAATTAACTTCCCATGGGAAGTTCAATATTATGTGTTTTTAGAATTCGTGGGAAGTGTAAAAAAACTGTTTGATTGTCATGGTGAAAATTAAACTTCCTGGATATTCATTTCCCTCATGTTGTTTGGTAAAATATTTTACTTCCCACTGATTGACTGTAATGACCTCGAATATATTATAAATACTATAATATTATATTATAATATTTGGATTTATTAACAATCTTTCTTTTACCAATAAAAATAACTAACTTGTAATTTGGTATTTATATCAAATTTTTTAATGTTTACATTTTAAAAGATATAGAGATTATCAAATTTATGTGAATTTAGTGTTTACCAACTATTTGTTGATTCAGGTTTTAATTAAAAAATTATTTATTTTTTATATTTCTAATTTTTTTTTCAATAGCAAATGTGCAATCTAAATTTTAAAATGAATTAAAAGTTGAATTAACATAAAAAAATAGATTTATACATAAAATTTTTAATTACAAATCCCTATAATAGTAAAATCAAAATTTTGAATGCTAACATTTAAAAAATATATATATATATATGATTTTTTTTAAAATTTCAGAAACTACCAGAAAAAATGTCAAAGAATATGTTCTAATAATAAAATTTATCAAGAAAATAAATAATTTAAAAATAAAGCAATACTCTAAATTTATTTTAAAACAATTTATTAAAAAATTATATCTTATGTAGAAAGTTTTTCTAATTTTGTTGGTTGATTTTATTAGTTTTGTAATGTTTTGTGTGATACAGGAAATTAACCTAGGTAGGGATGGGTAAACCACTTCCCACATTATATTGGTATTTGCACTTCCCAGAAACTTACAATACCTATATTTTTATTGAACCATGTATTTGAAGTACCTACATAAATGCATGTCAACCAAACGATTAGTTTTATATTTAACACCTTGCATCCATATTTACTATTCAGGAATTTTTTTTTGGATGTTATATTAATAAAATAGCATCCTTTTTAACATCACATTGGACTGCTCTAAGATACTTTATGAAATAAGAAATGTAAAAAATTCCAGAATTTTTAAAAAGAATAAATGTGACACGTGTAAATTGATTATAATTTTGTATGTACTAATTAAAATTTATTAACATATATTTCACAAAAATTTAGAGAAAAATTTGAAATACCTGACCTTGCTTAAAATTCAAACATGCCTAAAATTATAAAATATCGACATTGAGCTCGTTATTTAAAAAAAAACAAAAGATTTGTTTTACACGTATTAAAACATGCCTACAGTTTTAAACAAGGTGTGGTTGACCTGTTCCAATTTATTACGTAGCTAAAAATAAACATGACTTTCTAATTTGGCAGATGGCAAAAACAAAACATAAACTTGTGAGTTGTTGATCAAAAAATCATAGCCAACCCTTGAATCATGATCCTCCTGTTCGGTAAAAATACACCCAAAATATGATCACGGCCTCCTATCAAACAGTCGTTCCACCATTCCTTCAAATATTTCAAATAATATTAAACTTGGGTTGTAGTGCATGCATGGTAGCAAAGCATTTTGATATATCGTTGTAAGTTGTAACTGGTGGCTATATATAGATCAACCAAGCCCATATGGCCGTGGAAGGTGGAAAATCCGCAACGGCGACACGAAAAGTGATGGTGATTGCAGATGCCAGCCGTGAATCAGCAGCTGCTCTTCAATACACACTGTCTCATGCAATTCTTGAGAATGATAGTTTGATACTCCTCCATGTTTCGAATAATAATAACAATCGGAAGCACCCATTTCCCTTCTTCAAGAAATCAGGGTCTTCTATTAATCTTAACAGCCAGAATAATACAGCATCACCGATGAAAGAGCAAAATGTTGGTTCTGATTCTGCACGCCGTTCTGGCAGCGGCAGCGTGAGCGTGAAAGAGCAAAATATTGGTTCTGATTCTGCCCGCCGTTCTGGCAGCGGCAACGTGAGCGTGAAAGAGCACAATGTTGGTTCTGATTCTGCCCGCCGTTCTGGCAGCGGCAGCGTAGATTTCACTTTTTTAGAAGAAATGAAGAGCGCATGCAAGAAAGTTCAGCCACAGATTGTGGTGACAATAGAGGTGGTGACAATGGACGGCAAAGACAAGGCTAGTGTTATTCTTTCTCAGTGTTCGGAGTATGGAATAGATCTCCTTGTTATTGGACAACGCAGAACCTTGTCCAGTGCTATTCTAGGGTAAGTAATTCTTAGGCTGATATGTATTTTCAATTTATTCTTATTTCAATTGACTGAAATTAAACCAAATCAAAAAAAAATTGTTCTTCGAAAAAACGATCACCTTGCCTCTACATTATGGATTTTAGCTAAGTCGCAACATGTAAAAACTATTTGGAGAAAGAAAGGAGAAATGAGTGAAAATTAGATGCATTTTAGAAGATTTATCAACGGTGCTCAGGAACCTCATGATATTGTATCATAGATACATACTACATTATAGGTTATATGAACTTTTAAATCATGTTGATGATGGTTTATTCGTCTGTAGGTCTACAGAGATACAGTTAACGTGCTTCAATGGGATAATTTCTAATATCATTTTCATTTATTTGATGCTCAATCGTTAGCTAAGATGATACATGCTTAAATAGATTCAAATGATCATACGTTACATATAATCACAAGTCTCCAAGATAAGCTGTGTACATTCTACTGTAGATTATAGCTTAATCTTGCCAACTGTAGGATGATTCTACTACCGTCATTCTTAAATTTCATCATTTCTTTCATTCAGGACTAAAGTAAGTGTCATTCAGTTGTTCGTAAAAGACGACACTTTTTGTACACTTGATTTGCATTGCTTTTCTTGGTATTTTGGAATATTATATGACTCTGTTATAGGAAGCAAAAGAGGAACGCACCGATTAAAGGAGACACAGCAGAATATTTGATTGAGAACAGCAAATGCACCTGTGTAGCTGTGCAGAAGAAGGGACAAAATGCAGGCTACCTTCTCAACACCAAAACCCACAGAGATTTCTGGCTCTTAGCATAATACTCTTACTTTTATTCATTCAATCAATGCTGTTGTGTTCCCGAAGTTAATTTTCTAAGGAAAGGAAGAATAAGGAACAAAGAGTACTTACTCTCTTAGTTGTATACCAGAGTTCTTTTGTTGGAAGGAAAGACAAGGAAATAAAAGGAACCTCCTCATATAATTTGTCTTCAAATTTTCTTACCACGACTTAACCAAAAATAAAAAAACTAAAAATCCTTACCACGTTTCGAAACATCTGAGAGAAAATATTGAGCTTCCTTTTGTTCTTTTTCATATTTTTTTCTTTCCTGAACCGCAGAACACAATGTAATTGATTCACTTAGTCTGTTCACCTTAAATTTGGAACCATCTCTAAGCTGTAAATTGTAATGAAATTGCTGCTGCAATTCATGACTTACTCAGTTTTTCATTTTTCAATTTTAAAGCTTTTAGAATAAACCCAACCTTGCTCTTGCTATGCTTTGTGCCTGCAACAAAAAAGCTCATCTGTTTAATATGCCTTTCAAAACCAAGATTTCTCATGAAACTGATATATGAACTGTAAAAGAGAAAAAAAAATAGAACTTGTATTCAATCTGAAGTATAATACACAATTATTCCATTGATTTATGAGTGAGTAGACTCCCCTCAGTGAATCACAGTCATTGTTATTTAAAGATATAAAGATGAAGTATGGAGATCCAAGTTTAGTAATCTTTTGAACAGCGCAAAAAGTGTATACGTATATGATGTGGTATATTTTTAAGTTCGTTCACAGGAGGCAGGTTTTATCAATTATAATTTTAATTGTCACTAATTTTATAATTTTAACAATTATTAAGAATTTTTATAAAACTAACTAACGCAAATAAATGTGTTTTTAAGTCGATTAATTAAAAGTCTAGGGCAACCGGGTTCACCATGTTTACACCGAAACAAATTATACGGATATAGTAATTTAACGGATTTTAAATAATTAGAGCATATGTTAATCTCTTTCAAGCGTTAACGCTCTCGGAAAATCTAATTATGCTTTCGCACTAAAATTCAATTCCGCTAATCGTATGCATGCCTCTAGTGAATAAAATCTCTCGATCTATTATTCATATTCGCAAATAATTAATTAATGATACCGGCCGATAACACAAATTAAATTTTATAACATATCGATTAGAATTATTTTATATCCGTTAAACAACTAATAAAATTAAAGCATTATTGTGGTGTAAACAAGGCTTCCCCTTATACCCTAGGGATAAACTACTCACACATGCTATTAATCGAAACGACAAAAATATTTAAACAAGACATATAAAACATATATTAATAAACAAGATAAAATTTAGGGGTACCTCAAATTTACAATAGAACGGAAAATTGAGCCAAATTGTACATAAAAGAGAGAAAACCAAGCCCCTAGTTGTAGCTCCTAGCCGAATGGAATCAATACATAAAACTGATGCTTTGAAAATATGTAAAGTGTATGCAGTGTGCTTTTTCTACGTCTTTTGCTTTATGTCCTAGTTTCTGTGTTTTGCCAATGAACAAATGCAGTGTTTTTATAGGATAATGAATACATATGAAAACAATCATGGAAGTCATAGTCCAAGATCATGCTGCATTTTTTTCCCTTTCCAAGATTGATGCATGTTGATTTTCAAGATTCCTGGCCGAAACTTTTGACATGGTAAGTCAGAGGTTTTAGGGTGTAACCAATTTGTTCCAAGCTCCTAATTTTTTTTTCCTTCTTCTTTTATTTCTTCTTTGCACTTTATTTCTTTATTTTGTTATTTCTTCATCTTTCCGAATTTCTTCCAATTTTAGCTCCAAAATAGCTCTTTAAGCCCAAATTCTTCCAAATTTAGAAATTCTTGTCTCCTGAAATAAAACATCAAAATTAATTAAATAAATATCCAAATCAATGCAAAATGCAATTAAATATGGGAATAAAATTATCTAAAATATATACAGTTAAACCTCTTTAAAGTAATACTGTTGGGACCGGAAAAAAATATTACTTTACCGAATTTATTACTTTATCGATATAATAATATTTTATTACTTTATCGATAAAGTAATATTTTATTATTTTACCGAATTTTTATGTTTATATATTACAATACTTTAAGTTTAAAAATAAGAATCAATCACATGGAATGTATTTGATCTAAAATTACTTTTGTTATAATAAAAACTAGATTCGTGCATATAAAAAATTGCACCAGATACATGTAACATGTGTTGTGTACATCGTATATAAACTCAATCATCTAAAGTTTATTGTAATTCTAAAATATAAATTCATGAACATACAACATAATATTAAATGATAATATTAACATGATAGAATTTCATCAGCACTTTGAACAATTACTTGTTACAATACGAGCAAAATATAGCAGGAATTATTTATACCTTACATAAAGTCAAGGATGAAGTTAATTTTGGCTTTGGTGGAAAGAATAAACAAGCTACTATATATTTATATTTTAAAAAGAATTAAATTTTGTAATTCATATACATCATATACATTATATATATATATATATATATATATATATAGCCAAGGTTCTAGAGAGAACACCCTTAAAAAGAGAACGAGAGAACACATCATCTAACCATTGAATCTATTAAATCTAATGGCCCCGCCAGGGGCACCCAATACAAAAAAGTCTTATAATTCTAGTCTCTATCCATTCATAAAAAAAAAAAAATTAAAAAAATTTTTTTTAAAAAAATTAAAAAACCTGTTGTGACGTCACAGTGACATCATCATCATTATTATTTTTTTCAAAAATTTTTTTTTATATTTTTTTTTAATGAATGGATAGAGGGTAGAATTATAAGACTTTTTTGTATTGGGTGTTGTTGACGGGACCATTAGATCTAATAGATTCAATGGTTAGATGATGTGTTCTCTCGTTCTCTTTTTAAGGGTGTTCTCTCTGGAGCCTAACCCTATATATATATATATATATATATATATATATATATATATATATATATATATAGGGGCTACTCCAATACAAACCTCCTTAAAATACAAACCTACAAACCAAGCATAATCTAATATTTCAAGCTAATCTAATGACCAAACTAGGGGTACCCCAATACAAAAAATGCTTAAAATAATTGGCTCTATCCAACAAAAAAAAATAAAAAAAAAAAAATAAAAAAAAAAAATCACTGTTCACGTGATGACGTGGCAGTGGATTTCACTGGTTAACGGTGCTTCGCACCTTCTTGTACGGCGCTTCGCGCCTTTATCATTCTAAAGTTGTAAGGAATGGCAATCAATGGTAAAGGCAATAGACGATTGACGGGTGTGTCGAGAGCCTTCGGCCCTCATGACTACCTAACTCATCCGTTTACTGTCTTAAATGCTTCGCATTTCCACGGCAAGATTTTTTTTTTTTTTTTGAATTTTTTTTTTTTTTTTGTTGGATAGAGCCAATTATTTTAAGCATCTTTCGTGAAGATACCCTTGGCGGAAACCTTAGAATAAATGAAATATAATTAATTTAGTGTTGGTTTGTAGGTTTGTATTTTAAGAATGGTTTGTATTTGAGCACTTGCCTATATATATATATATATAGGGGCTTGCTCAAATGAGACCCCTCTTATAATGAGACCCTCTCTTATAATGAGTCCCCCTCATATTTCTTTTATTCTAAAGGGCCCCGCTAGGGGCACCCAATACGAAAAAGGCTTATAATTATACTCTCTATCCATTCATCAAAAAAAATTTTAAAAAAAAAATTTAAAAAAAAATAAAAAAGCTACTGCCACGTCATCATATTTTTTTTTTTGAAAAAAAAATTAATTTTTTTTATTTTTTTTTTGATGAATGAATAGATGGTAGAATTATAAGACTTTTTCGTATTGGGTGCCCCTGGCGGGGCCCTTTAAAATAGATGAAATATGATGGGGACTCATTATAAGGGAGGGTCTCATTATAAGAGGGGTCTCACTTGAGCACCTCCCTATATATATAATTCTAAAATTATTACTTTACATATTACTTGGGCCCTTAATGACTTTCTAATTTTTTATTATCTTATGCTTTTAGCGAGAATATTACTTTACAACATTGGCCCAAGTTGGGACCGACAAAATTTATTACTTAAGCGAGGTTATTACTTTATCGAATATTACTTAATCGAGGTTTAACTGTATAAAAATATATTCTATCAGTATAGACTATTACCTCCAAGTTATGCAGTTGTTAATATCAGCATGGCTGCACCCCCACTACATTGTCACATGCTGTGAACCCAAGCTGGTAGATGCTAATTCCCCTCTTCCTGCCAAAGGAAAAGAGAATTTTGATTATTACCTGGAGCTGAAGTACTAAACAAATATCTTACATTTTATTACCTTACTACTGAAATAGAAACCATATAACAGGTAGATCAGCTGGCAGCTGGGAGCTGTTCCAACTTAATTGTCTGGAGTCTTGTCTTGGAAATGCAGCAATGATAAAACCTGGAACAATGAGTTTTGATGCAATTGTGGTTCTAAATGGCTCTAATACATATCAGTTGGCCGATAGAGTGGATGAACACCTGATAGTTCAGGCTAACAAGAAATGTAACTGAACCAAAAAGTTGCAATATCGGACTGCAAGGATAATTTAGGCTTTAAAAAATATATACCAGAAAGTTACAATACTAATAGACCGCATATTATGGGTCAATAAAAAGCAAAATACATCCTCTAATTGCATGGAGCGAGATTTCTAACAGAAGCACCAGACGTCTAACCCAAAATCTCTGCCACAACTGTGCAAGGAGTTAGAATGTTCACTAATTATCTTGAATTACTAGATTTTACATCAAGGATCTAGTTGAACTAAATGTTTGACATCCTTAAATGAACTTTGATTACTGAGAATGGCATCATCTATGCAATATAACATTTTCCAAGGATATATCAGAAGTACCAAAATTTCTATGCCTGCCATCGGCTAAATTGGTAAGTTGGAACCCTTGACCAGGGAGCTGGTTAATGAGAAGCGTTTCTAGCTGGCAAGCTATGCTCTTCCCGGGGACCAATAGATATAGGAATGAAGCATTCTGCAGTCCTTCCTTCGAACGATGGGCACGGACCCTACCCCTAAGATCATCAGTCTGTAGCAGGATGATTATAAATTAATTTAATCCATTCAAAGTGAGCACAGAACATAAACTTCAAACTATATATGACAGAGATACTACTTGTGTCGCAACGAACTAAAGCAGCATGATTTTCTGTTTACTAGGTATATAAATACTTATCCAATCACAAGGATTCCTGATTGTTCAACCTAACGAAATTGCATTCAAGGTCTAAGCAAATTAAAACATTCTGCTCTATTAACTGTGAATGAGATCATGCACATGATCCATAAATGCTATTAAAGATATTTGTAATACACTACTCACCCCATGATCAACCATTGTCTTCGATAAGTTTGTATCATTAGTAAAATAGTTATAGGACTCTTCTCGTCGACAAAACTTTTTTTTATAAAACCTCTTCGAACATAGGATGCAGGAAGTATAATAAAACTACGAAGAAAGATCAAGTACCTCTCCAACATAAAGTCGTTTGTCAGGTCTAAGTAGCACATAGACACTTGAGGCACCAACTGTTGATGGGGGTGGCTGTTCCCTAGCAGCAATCATAACACATTTTACAGCTGCAAGTTCTGATATATTTGTCTTCTTATAAAAATCAAGCAGTTGTTTCTGACATATATTAATCATAGCGCTCTCTACTTCCTCCCGTAGAACATCAATTCGGTTGGTGGATGCCACCAAGGAACACACAGATATTTCCTCAGTGCTAAATAACTTGTTGTCTTTGTCATAAGTAGACAATTCTACTTTTGTTTCATGTTGTAGGCAAGAATCTTTTGCATAAACTGAAGAATACAACTCTTCAGCCCTCTTAATTATCGTTTCCAAAACACCTTCCCTTTGAGCTGTTTCAAAAGCAAGGCTTTCTCTGCAAATCCCATCCGTCAATTTCCATGTTGGTCTTGGCTGACCATTAATATATTCAGTTTCCATTGCTTTATATACCGTCTTTTTTGTAGTCAGCGGTAAATCAAAAATACCATGTAAATGAGTAGACACAATACCCAGACAGCCAATGGAATCTAGAGTTTCAATTATGCTACCAGCAATACAAGTTCCTTTTGCTGTCTCTGTTCCACGACATATTTCATCTACAAGTACAAGGCTCCTTGAAGTCGCTCCACTTATGATAGAACGGACCTCAGACATTTCAATCTGAAAAGTACACAGGACATTAATATAATAGTGCATATCAGATAGTCAATTCATTTTACTGTCAAGGGATACACGAGTTTAAGGTAATAACCAGGAAGGGCACGTCATCAAGTTACAGTCAGTACACTATTGATTCAGCTTTGCATTTCTTAATATTGAAACTTTTAGCCCATTATCAGCCATTTGATAAATGTTCAGAAAAATCTAGGCCAAGTTCAGTGTAATGAACATAAACTTGACACCAGAAAGACATCCAAAGACTTAACTATTTATTCATGTAATTTGAGTGGACCAAAGATATGAAATGCAATAAAATTTGATTTGGAATACGCAAACATAAAATACGTTATTTGAGAACTTCGCCAACTTTTATAATTTGTTTAATAACATACCCTTATCTCTGACTGCAAGCTACTCTAATTTAATGAAATAACTCATTTTATGTAACCCCAGCCGCACCGTCACTTAACATTACTACTCAGGCTGCCCAAACTTATGACATACGTCCTATAACAATAATAAGACATGATTTATTAAGGTGAAATTATATAAGGAAACGCAAACACCAAATTAGTGAGGTGCAGAACAACTAAACATGCAAGTAACCTGAAATGAACTTTTCCCATCAGCAGGACTGTCATAAGATTTCAGATGCAGCATGATGGAGTCAAAATGTGGAATCGAGGCCGACTCAGCAGGAACCATAAATCCACATATACCCAGCAAGGCAGCTGCACAGATTGATCGAAGGAGGCTGGATTTACCACCTCCATTTGGTCCAGTCAAAATAAAAAGTGATTGCATATCAACAGTATTATGTACAGCATTGCCTTCTGCTGCATCAAACCAATATGGTGATAGACCAACTAGCTTCATACTGCCACCTCTGCCTGACAGCTCTGCTCTCTGCATTTGGAATGTCAGTACTAGAGACATGTATGCTGATGAATTGATAACGCGAATAGTTACAAACTATTACAAATGTCAGTAAATGCATTTTTCTTCATCCACAAATTTGTGCCAAACAAATTTAGTTAAAAGTTGCCAAATATGACATGGATGAAAGAGAAAATAAAAAAAAATTATTTACAAAGAGTTTGCAATGTTTTGGCACCCCTAGAGGGTGCTTCTATTGGATATGCTCTAAGGTGATCTTTATGGGTAATATATTATAGGGTCAGGTTGAAATTAGAACTTTGTTCTAATTTAGAACTTAGAACAAATGGCAGCTCTAGATTTGTACTTAATCAACAGCTCGTATTTATTTGTTCTGCTGCAGTACACAATAGGTGTCATTCTGCTCTTGTAAACAAAGTTTTTCTTATAAATTATAAAAAATAATGTTCTTCTGCAGAACATCGTGTTATTTTCTTATATACAATTTTTAAAAAATAATTAATTATTTAGCATGACACGATATTTCTCTCATTTTTACAAAAATATAAATAAAACTTTAATATGCAAAAATTTAATTAATAATAAAATATAGTAGAAGGAGTGACACTTTGGTTACAAAGTTTAAGGGTTATAAGGCTTAAAACCCTTATATTAAGTTTTCCAAAGGCTTAGTTCTAAGGATTCTAATTATAACCTGGTTCTACTTTGAACTTGACCCATTATGGGTCATGTTCCTTGGAAAACCATTAAACGGAGAACCTGGGAACTCTAATAAGTTCAGTAACAAAACTTTAGAATTCATGTGTTTGACTTCAAAATTCAGATGCATAACTTTTAAGTTAAAAAAAGTAAGTTCTTTGTGGAAAAAGCAAGTTCGGTTGTAGAACTTTTAATTTCATGTGCATAACTTTAAAGTTCAGTACCAGAAAATTATATTTTTAGTACGAAACAAAATAGATTTTGCAGTAGAACTCGATGGTAAGTAAGTTCAGTTGTAAAATTTTGTAGAAGAAGCAAGTTCATTTGTAGAAATTTTAATTTCATGTGCATAACTTTAAATTCAGACTTTTAAGTTCAACAACAGAATGTTTGTTAAAAAAGTAAGTTAATTTGTAGAATTTTGTAGAAAAAGCAAGTTCAGTTGTAAAACTTTTAATTTCATGTGCATAACTTTGAAATTCAGACGCAGAACACTATATTTTTAGTACGAAATAAAATAGATTTGCAGTAGAACTCAATGGTAAGTAAGTTCGGTTGTAGAATTTTGTAGTTCAGTTGCAGAAATTTTTATTTCATGTGCATAACTTTGAATTCGGTAGCAAATCACTATAGTTTTATTACGAAACAAAATAGGTTCTGCAGTAGGATCCAATGGTTCTCATTTGAATCAAACCCTATATGTATATATATATATATATATACATACACTCTTATATAACAAACAACAAAGAACACCTTAGATCTATTAGATCCTTTGGCCCCGCCAGGGGCACCCAATACAAAAAGTTGTTATTTTTTTACCCTCTATCAAGCCAGCAAAAAAAAAGAAAATTTTAAAAAAAAAATAAAAATTTTACTGTTCATGATGACGTCACTAATGACGTCATCGTCATGAACAGTAATTTTTTAATTTTTTTTTTAATTTTTTTTTTTGAGATGATGGATGGATAGAGGGTAAAAAAAATAAGAACTTTTTGTATTGGGTGGCCCCGCCAGGGGCAATGGATCTATTAGATATGAGGTGTTCTTTATTGTTTGTTATATAAGGTGTTTGCTATGGAGTCCAACCCTATATATGTATATATCTATACTATACTATTATAAGCAAAACAGGGTATATTTGGTTTGGTACTTTTTTTTTTGTCACTATTTTTTGGTACTCTTTTTTTGGTCACTCTTTGGTTTGGTTAAATCTCTATTATTAATAAAATTAAAAAAAAACACACATAGCCTAAATAATATAAATTAATATTAATATGCACCACATACACAAATATAATAATTCAAAATACAACTATAATAATTCAAAATATAAGCAAAACAGGGTAATAATATGTATTAATATTAGAGTTAAATGCAGATTGTATACCTGAAGTTTGGGGAATATGCAATTTGTGTACCTGCAATTACGGATATAGCAAATTGTGTACCTGCAGTTAACAAAATTGTGCAACATGTGTACTTCCGTCCAAATCACCGTTACCTCCGTTTGTAATGAGAGTGAAACTTGGATGGCTTAACAGCATTTTGGCCAGCAACGGTTAATTTTATCGTATATTAAATTTAAAACATTGTTTGATAAAATAAATGTTTAGCTCGGGCTTAAAGTGATTTTTGATTTTAAGTTGAAAAATGTCTATTTATGTAATAAGTCAGCAAATGACTTAAAGTTAAAAAAATAGCTTACAGCCAGAAGTTGGTGGAGGTAATTTTTTGAACGACTTATTTTATTTTGATGATTTTATTTGATAAAAGTTAATAACAACATTTCAAATTAATTATTTATCAAATTTTTTTTAATATTTTTAATAATTCATAAGTTACTCATCTATACTATTATATAAAAGCCGAAACATTAAAAGTTTGGTTGATCGGTATGTTACATGTTGATTTTACTTATTTACTCGTACTTAATGGTACATCTTATTTTACTTAATTATCCTTACTTAATTATTTATAGTTATTAATAACTAATAAATTTTCTTTTTCAGGTAAAACATGTTACCTTTTCTATTTTTCAATAACTATTCAATTTCTCTTTTCACTTAAAATACAATATCTTTTATATTTTATATAATTAAAATTTTCCATATTTTATAAAATAAAATAACGATATTATAGTTCTTAATAACTAACCAATTACCTTTTTCAGCGGTTACCCTTTCTAAATAAAATATCTTCTTTCCAAAATTATCACCAGTCGTTCTATCTATACTATTATATAATAGTCGAAACATTAAAAGTTTTGGTACATGTTTTTTGGTACTTCGTGATTTAAAACTAATCTTACAATCATTAATATATACCCGAAAATATCACACTATATTTGGGCACGATCATCCCAATTATTAAAATAAATATGATATTATATAATATGTACGAATAATGACCGTTAGATTTTTAGTAAAAAATCAGAATCGGTAGATCTAATGATTAGATATATTATATGATGATTTATGTGTGCCATGTAAGCCCGTGTATTTTTATTTGTATTTTTGATGATTTAAATTTATTTAAATCATGCATTATTGATCTTCTAAATTTTTTATAAAATTATCGGAGTTATTGAAAAGGAAAATGCTAGAGTCCCAAAAAATTTCCCAAAAGCTGACGTGTCACCTATATAATTAGTAACTTTCCTAATATTAATATGGGACCCCGCGTGCATACATATGCGCCCACAAATTATAAAATATTTTTTATCCTAAAAATATTTTAAAAATATGGGGTATTTGTAATTTCATACTCTTCATTTTAAAATTTAATTTTTCATTCATTTCCCATTTAATATCGATTTTAGAAGTGATTTAAATTGTTTGTAAATTGTTTTCAGTAACAAGAAAGTACCAAAATACCCCTGATAAAGTAACAATTAGACTCCGTTAGTTTATAAATGACGGAAGTACACATGTTGCACAGTTAAGATAACTGCAGGTACACAATTTGCTATATCCGTAATTACAGGTACACAAGTTGCATATTCCCTAAACTTCAGGTACACAATCTGCATTTAACTCTTAATATTAATATACACCACATACACAAATATAATAATTCAAAATACAACTATAATAATTCAAAATAAATAATTTTAATAATATTTATATACATGGGATTATAAAGTTATAAATTATTTTATTAATAAAAATATATATACAACTTAAAAGTTTAATAATAAAATATAATTAAAAAATTTAAAAGCAACCGTGCATCGCACGGGTTATAGGCTAGTATATATATATATGCATAAACAAGTCTATAATACTGTTGCAAATTCAAGTAATACACAGCAAACAACTACACGACAAAGTAGTATTTAACTGATTTTTCTTCCCTTTTCTACAATTTTTTAATTAAAAGTTCTTGTTCCTGAAAGTAGAGGGCGTAACAATTAGGCCCAAATGTACAGGTCATGCTATAGGAGAATGTAATATAGCCCCAAGCATGCAGATGCAAAACCTAAATCATCACAGTATCCTTCACAAATCTTCGGCCCAAAAAAAAAAACCAACAGGAACATGAACATCAAATCTATGGACACACGGCATCATACCAAGTCAACAATGACATACAAAAGATTGATGTACTGAATATTACCTCCGAATTATTAAACTGAGTTAACACAGGAAAAACCCATTTCCGTCTTCTTCCTTCACTGGATCAAAAAAAATTGTTGTTAAAAACTTGTTATAGATCAAAGGGATATGAGTTCTTAACCTCTTATAGTAATTGAACAGATCATTCACTGTAACATAATACAATCAACAGGAGTGAACAACAAGACAAGATTGTTCAGTACCAGATCTCAATCATTTGTACAACCACATCACTTGAAGATTTATTTTGTAAAACTAAGAAAAACTTTAAGAACCCAACTGTATTATATACTTGGAAGGATCACCAAATCATAAGCCTAAGCTCAAAAACAAGGTTGCTAACATTTAGTTTTTTTGACAAATATTTAAACCTTTCTATCCAACATAAGAAAAGAAAAAAAGAAATTATTATATTAGTAAAGTATACAATCTTTGTTGGAATATACTCATATATATATATATATATATGAAGCAAATGTATTTACATCAAACAATATCTCATTACGCTTGTGTAACTAAAAGAAGCAACCATAGTTGGCACATTCTCAGCAAACAAAACAAAAATAATTTAAACAAGAAGAAGACGTATTGCCAAAACAAAATATTAAAATGGTATATATTTGATAAGTACTTCAAAATAAACACTGCAATATAGTATACCCGACCTCACATGAGCAAATAAGGCCTTTGAAATGACAAGCAACATTGAGGCGAAGACAAGAACATTAATTTTAGCTTGTAGTTCGACAGAAAGTCCTCTCAACAATTCCAAGACCTTTGCTTTCGCTTCAGAACTTGCTTCGTGGTACCTGAGAAAAAACAAACGAACTTACTCTATATTCGAAGGAGTACAACTTAATTTTTGAATGAGTTAAAAATATCTTTGGACCTTGCTAATGCAACTTCGACCTTCACTGTGGTAAACCACTCCTCTCCAACTTTTTTGCCTTTTGAATCTACAGCTGGCCTGAGCTGCTTTATTTGTTCTTCTCCAGGGGTACCAGCCCAAATGGATGGTGCAAATCGTTTACCCTTGAACCAAACCGCTCCATGCTCCCGAGCATATAATATTTCACCTTTTGGTCCTCCAAGTGGTGCTGTTGAAGCTTTTATTCTTGATAAGATTGGAACAAAATCTTCTGTGACCTAGGATATATTATTGAAGATCTGTAAGCAATGATCGCTTGTGCCTAAAATTTCCAAATTTTAGTTTGTAAATAATTGAAATTTGAAAAGAAATATAAGGCAACATCCATATTAGGCATTAGCATATAACTATAAAAAGGTAATGCATGCCCTAAATTTATATACAATTAACTAATTAAGTACATCTACAAGATACATCAAAGAGGCAAACAGAATTAAATGCACGCATGCATGAATACAAGGAATAATTGGCATAACTGATGCCTCATACTGCAAAGATTTCCCCTTATAAAAAATTACTATATTGTGTACCAACTACAGGTGCACTAAGTTTGAATAATTATTACAGAACCGATGCAGAAACAAAAAAAAAAGGCAAATGAAATGAAGGCTGAGAAAAAGAGACAGCATATAATTGATCAGTCTCAATGCCATAGAAGTACCATCTCTTCCACGTGTTCCTTATAGATGACCTTTTTAGGCCCCTTATCAGTTGGCAATGTATACAACTTATCAAATAACCTTTAAATTAAGAGGCCATCTATAAGATTTACTATATTTTCATTTGGTTTTTAATGTTAACATGTATCGGAATTATGACCTTCATTTCATACATTATTACAGTTAATCCCTTCCAGTATGTTTGCTATTACCAGAAGCTACAAACATTGTTCATCAAGCACTTTTCCTCAACCTCTAACAAAGTCAGGTAGCAAGTATCAACCCATGTCAAGTTGTAATATCAAGAACTCTAATGCTCCTCGTGACAAAGGATTCCAGTGAGTTTGGTCATCTGTCAATAAAAATATCAGTAGTTCACTACAAAAAGATGCAATGGACAGAAATGGAAAGTTTCATGAACGTAAGGCTAATAGTGAAAGTCCCAATTACACATCTACCTAGAGGTAGCTAATCAGAGACACTACTGATTCCTATTTAAGTCAAAACCATCCTACACCCCTGAACTCTCTCTAACACATGTCTATTCCAAGTAGGATCCCTTCGCTGCTTAGCTATTTATAATACCAAAACGCAATAAACTGTCAAATATCAGTAACAAAATAGTTACTCTAGTAATATAATAATTACTACAGTAAGTATCACGAGCTGAATAATCACTGTAGTAAACATATGTTTAGTTATTGCAGTAGTTTCAAATGTATTTAGCATCCATTTCTAGTTTATAGCTAGTAAGTTCTATATTTTGTATGGAGTACAAGGCTTACAGCTAAAGATAATGCCTCAGCTGCCTTTTCCACTTCTGCAAAGGCTTCATTTAAGTGGATCCTTTTTACACGACCTTTCCACGATGACTCCATTATCTCAAAAAAGTCATCTGGAATGGCTGAATAGGAACATATACCTTGATCACCATCGCCATCTAAGGATATGAGTTCACCGATTCTACCAGATACCAATTTGGATTCTTCTACCTACAAATACACATAATATACAGTTTAGAGATATCATGTGCAGGAAGCGAAAACAAAGGCATCATCATCTGCCCAGATAATTGTTCCCAATCTCAGATAGACACAGCTGAAAAATGACTATCACACATTACGAAAAGGTTAGAAACTCACTCTAACATAAGATCAAATACTTTAGCTTTCATACGTCCCTTGTAATTAAATATATAACCATCAAACAATAGAAGCAGCAGAGAACCATCATAAACTCAAAAACTGAATTTGTACTGTTATAAAGATGGAGTAACTGAGTTGGCGAATCGCAACAATGACAATAGCAGGTGGCAAAGTTAAAATTTGCAGTCTCTCTAGCTTGACAACTTGACAAATTTTTAGATAGAAATCAACTGAGTACAGTAAACGTTAGTGTAATTTTTTGTTGCTTAGCTGTATCAAGCGAATCTATCAGATTATTAGGCGGTCAGCCCTGCCTAATAACCCGCTACAAAGTTACTTGGTAAGATGCTTTAGGGTTTATCGCACTGTTTGCAAGCCAATTCCTCCGAGGAGTCCGCATGGGCTCTATTTTATAACACTATGTATCAGAAGTGTCTGCCTCTGCATACACTTTCTATTGTGTTATAAATTACAATTCCCTTACCCTGTTTGGCAATTAGCTGATAGCTGTTAGCTGTAACTGATTGAATTAGCTGTTTTGACTAGCTGATTGAATTAGCTGTTTTGACTAGCGGATTTAAATTAGCTGTTTTGAATAAAAATGTTTGGTAAATAGCTTTTTGAATAACTTTTTGTGACACATAGCTAATTCAAAATGAGCTCCTAAAATGAGCTTTTTCAAAATTAGCTTTTTGATCCCAAACCTCTAACTCAAACCTCTAACAACCAAACACTCACATTAGATGTTTGATTTGGTCAAACCTCTAATCTACCCCAAACCTCTAATTTCTCCCCAAACCTCTAACTTCCAAACACCCCCAATATTAAAAGAAATGCTTCTGATTAACCATGAAAAGTGACAAAACATCACAATTATCCTTACTAGTTTCTCAAAGTCGAGATTTAATCCAGTTGCCGCCCAAGTAGGATCTATCAATAATTTTAGGATTTCATGGAGCTCTGAGTTTCCATGCATCTGAATGACTTCATCAAGCACGTTCTTTATCTTGCAAAACTCAATATGATTAGCCTCCCTTGACTCAAGTAGCTTTACTAGCTGCAATACATGCATGAGACAAGCGTCACTGAACTTGCTATGCGAAAAAAAAACATCAAAAAATGTAAATATAAATCATGCTTCAGAACATTACTGTATCAATTTGCGGGAACTTAAAGCCAGGGACTGATCCTTCAATCCAAATAGCACAAAATTTTCAATTTAGTTACCAAAACACTACAGTAACTAAAAAGCTATTAACAGGCTTCCCACATCACAATATTGAACAATATCGGGAATATTAAGAACTATTACATATATATTGACAAGCATGCAAGTAACAGTTGTACAGAAATTGTGGGTCATTCTAGGAAATTCAGAACTCAGACAGATATATATATACGGATACCATAATAAAGATACTGGCTCTTGGTCTCTCGTGTTGATAAGGCAAGATGCTAAGAACAAGCATGTACTTTTCTATAAGGCATTAGGCAGACCAAGGTAACAAAGGCGTTCCATACACTGTCACATATAATTCATTACTATTGCATCTAAATGATACATATAGCATGTAGTATAAGTAACTCTGCAAAAAAGAAAAAATGGCAAACACAAAATTTTATTAAGCACATGCACAGAATTTTCATCTGAAGTATCGTAAAAGTTCAGAATCTTTCTTAAAACCTATGAGGTGGAAAAGTGAAGGCTGCGCCTCTACACATCCAAGCGGCCAAGTCAATTGGAGGTTGTAGATTATTGCCTAGAAGTCTAGCACCTAGGTGGGTCTTAAACAAAGCTAAACTAGGAAATCAGCAGTCCAGTCATGGAATAGCTCATCCACAGATCAGAATGACCAGATATTGGATTATATTACTTGACTGAACGATATATTATGTCATTAAGCATAATAATAGATCATAAAGATTGAAGACTGAAGACGATGTGTTAATTTATAAACAAGAGAAAGGTATGTAAATAAACAGAACCTAACTATGAAATTGAATGTTGTGTTTATTGTTGCTGCACTAATAAATTTGATTATTATTAGAGAATATTACTCCCTTGTTCATGTTAAATCAAGCATGCAGGCCAAGATCCATGTAAAAAGGAGAAACAATTACAGAATGCACTACAGATAAAAACATGCTCATTTGATTATATTCGTCAAAATCCGAAAATCTTCTAAAATCGATTGTAGTTTTTGACAATTTTAAAAGCAAATATGTAGTAGTTTAACTATTAAATAAAGAATTGGAAACTAACCTTTGCAGGTGAAACACAAGTAAACTCAGGTATGGAACATGTTATACTGCTCATACGTTTGCAGATTGCTGCAACATCAGATACATAGTATATTCAGCCATACGAAGTGGGAAGAAATATGGCAGTAAATTAACATTCAGACTTAGCACTAAAATAGACTGTCACCCCTTGTAATGGTCAAGGCTGCTATATATGAATATTTTAAGCAGTCATCAAATGTATAATAACCAGCAACAAGAAGATTCTTATAATACATAGTCAGCATATTGATACACTAGTTAACCTTGGCAAAGAGGTGACAATTAGCCGACTTTAAACCACGATTTGTCAAAAACATATATGATCTCATTAGCCACAAACTTTTTGTGTTTTTAGGTTCTTAACACTAGTAGTTACTTTTACGATAAAGCAGGTTAATCAAAGAATCAAGAAATTTTATCAAATCTATACAAGTCTCCTTATAACAAAATCATCTAGAATTATAAGGGTCAATCTGAAATTCATTATATGGACCGATTTGGCTATGGAACTGTAAACTAACAATCGTAATTATTATAGACTGTCAACAGATAACTACAAATTACAAAGAGCATAGTTTTCGAAAATTACATAAATGAACTCTTTCTCAAAATTAGGGTAAAAGTGTAGAATTTATGGCCACTCACCTTGAATTGTTGATGCGATTGCATAAGCAGGGGGATTCAAAAGAAGATCCTTAACATACCTGAGAGAAATAGCAAACACTAAGGAGCCAATACCATTACCCATGATAAAGAAAAGATGCATGTACTCCACTACGAGTTTTAGTTTAATTATTAGGATGCTGAGGAGGGACAGAAAGGGAGAGGATGAAGATTGGCCAAATAATTGAATTTAATAGCCTCTACTACAGGTCTTGTTTTTTTTGCGTAATCTGTTAAAAGTATTGCATGACTAATTAGCCCTTGGTTCCTTGTATTAATGTAGTTCACCCAGTGAGCAGGAAGATTGGTACAGGTCATGGGATGTACCAGCTTTCCTACAAGACAATGGTGCATTTGCTTGACAGAAGATCAAAAAATCCAATTTCTAGAAGCACTAACGGCTAGTTCGGATTACTTATCGAGAGGAAGTATGAAGACAAGGTAACCTATTTGTCTTTCCACATGACTCATGAGATCACAATGGACAGGTAAATATTTATCATAGATCCACAAAATTTTGAGCCAGTTGAATAGGTGTGATGTGTATAATTTATGAAACAAACAATTTAGGGAACTTTTAACTTACAAGACTGGAAGACCATTGCAATCTGATGGAAGTAGCACTTTTAATAAACTCGGTATGCCTTCAGTTGATATAGCACCTGAATCATAAACCACAGGAAACACAATTTTCCGCTCATAATGAAGCAGCAACTTACTAGAGTAATATCAATAGTCAAAAGAATAAGAAAGCCAAAGAATTTGTGCAGACCAATTTGTGTGGCTGTTCCTAAGTGTAGTGGACGGGGCCGATTCTCTGAAGCAACAGTGACATTTCTAAACGTGACTTCATTGTCAAGACCATAGAGCTCCTTTACCTAAATTTTTACAATCCCAACTGCTGTTGTAAAAGTTCTGACAGTAGGGTAAAGCAAAAAAAAAGATGTAATAACTAACACATAGATGTATAAGAACTAGACGAAATCAGATCTGAACCTCATTGATAAGTTCATTCACCGGATCGCCTTCAAACCATTCAAAACTTCTCCCATTACATTCTCCCCACAATAGCCCACCTTCTCCATATTCTCCCCACCGACAAGTACCTAAAAAGAAAATCTCTAGTGATTACACGAATGCATGCTTTAAAATACCAAGGAAAATATTGAAAACATTAAAGAATGACACAAGATATGCTAGAAGTGATTTACGGACAAGAAAAGGGAAAATAGCCATTAAAGGTTGCAAAGATATGAAGTAAATGTTCGTAGAGATCTTTAACTCAGCTAAAGCTCAAAAACAAAATACATAAATTGGAGATAGTCATAGTATTAACCAGTAATCCGGTGAATGTTAAAAATAGCTTTGAATAATTACGAACAACTGAATGAAGTGCGCCACCAATATGCCCATTCAACCTTGGCAGCTCAGACTTAATCAAGAAACTAATTGATCTTAGAAGATCAACACTCTGGTGAGTGTACACTTGAGGCAGTCTAGGAACAGAAGACCATATATATTCCCCAGTTTAGGGGAAAAAGGGAAAGAAAGGCAATGAAGCCCTTTCCTTTCTGTCTTCATCTTCGCACGTGTGGGTAACTTTGTTAACAGTATGTGGGAAGGATCCTTCCGGTTCCCTCCCATCCATTCCTTTTTCTTCCCACGATAAAAACCGGGAAGATAACTAGGAGAGAAGGAATCCTTTATTTCTTTCCCTTTCCCTACCTTTCCTTCCTAAATAAAATTTGGAAACACAAAGTTGAAGTGACCATAACCAATAGTAACGAGAAATATGCTGCGTAACATTCTACTCTGCCCTTTTTTTTCAGACAAACTTTATGCGCCATCTTTCAATTTCTTTACCTTTATAAAGATCTATCTAAAGGGATACCAATAATAAATATTGAATTATTGATTACAATTCGGATTCACGGAACACGGATAGCCCATTTGGCAAAAGGCTCCTCCCCCACAGATTTGCCCATGACAATGCCATGGTTTCGAATCCTCACCCTCACTCCCCTTGCACTAAAAATTTGTGATGCTGTGAATTACAATAAAATATTACGACTCTTCAAATGCGATAACAATACACTTAGCATATAGCATTAGTTTTACACCAAGAGAATCAATGAAAATATCTGAAACAATAAAGAATCCATTATAGCCTGCTATAACTATTTAGTCATCCACCAACATCCTGGTTATGGTACTATTGTAGTTTGGTACCAATGGCCAAGACCCCAAAGCCACACACAGCTTACTATTTAACAGTCCTCTAAACAAAGTGTTCAAAAAATCACACAGACCTGAAGAATTGTGTTTTAACGATCTGTGCAGAAACAAATGATGATACTGACAAGTCCGAAGTTTGGTAACTACAGCTTCTTCAGTTAGACCATCCTCCGCAGAATATGTCTTCATGGTCTCTAGTACTGAGATTAGGCAATACCCTTTTGCAGAGCGAGATACTCCTAGACAATCAGCAGAACTAAACAACTTAAGCACTGTACAAAGATATCAGTAAAAACGAGAGCTTTATCAAAAAGCATTCTCTGGGATAGTTTAACAATGATTAAATTCCTCTTACTCATACGTAGTAATGTATTTAGAACATACCAACTACTGGCATTGGTTCGGGGAAATCAAAATCACGGTCATCTTCAACAAGTCCAAATACATACGGATTACCAGGATGTGCATGACTGTGTACATTAAGAAATATGTTCAGAGAAAGATCTGAATAATTAATTAAGAAGAAATAACTCTAGTCGTCAGACAAAAAAAGAACTACAGAACACCTAAATTTAACAAAAAGGTGATTAGCATGTAATACCCAGATATAAAACGCTTTTTCCTGGAACGAGCTTGAGTTGGACCCTGCACTTCTTCTACTATGCACTGCATTGAACAGCCATTTCAAAACTCTAACATAAACACTTATTGTTTGTACGAAAGAAATATAATAATTACAGCACCAGCCATGCGAAGAGCCCTTTCAAGCCAAAGGCCACCCATATCCCAAAATCACCATTTTATCTATTAGTAAAAATGTATAGACATGATTATTACAATAATATGTGCAGCATGCCGCGCATCACCTTCCTAAATACTTACTGTTTAAGATACATGTCCACAAACGTCTTGAGTCATGTTTTTTATCTAACATTAACAAGAGAGGACTTGATAGTAATCTCAGTGATGTTGGACAAGGTTAAGAAAGGGTTACAACAGGTGATATAACTTATCTCTACAAAGAATTTATGGGAACACAAATCAGTTGTATTTAAAATCTGATTATTTAAAATATATTAATAATACAGAAATACTTTTATCTAAATAATAATATTTAATAATTAAAAAGTAATTTAAGTGTTTTAACTTTACATCACTCACCTATTATTTACAACAACTCAGCTTGAGTTTTGAAGTGGAGGATAATCTAGAAGGCACGAACATAACTCCTAATAAAAATAAAATAAAACTACGGAAGCCAATGGTAGGTATCAATCAGAAACTTAACTTCAATAAAGCATTTAGAAATAACAAAGTCAATGTCGACTGTAGAAAGTCTCCTTGACATTATTTAGGAAAGACATTAATTATTAAAACTGTCCAAATTTTAGATATGCATCGTCAACACAAAATAATGCATTAATAAATTATTATAGCAAAACCAAAGCATTACAGTATTCACTTTTTGTTCAAAAATCAAAATAATTAATACTATTTGGTAACATAGATATTGGTATGAATACCTTTAAAATAGGTGATATTAACAAAAGTTTGTAAAGAGCCTGACATAATATGGGCAGCGCCAGCCAAGAAGTACGTGGGAGTATAAGCGTATAACGTTTTCGATAATGATGTATATGTGTGGTGTGGAAACAATGGGCACCATTATATATCAAAAAAATCTATTAATAAAGGAGTACATAAGGGGTATAATAAACTGTCAAATTTATACATATATAGGCAGAATATAGAGATAATAGAGATAGATAGACAAGAGAGAGATGGTGCAATGAACTGTGTATTTTATTATACTACTTCTGCTGCGTTTTCTGTTATTGTGTTGTGTTTAACAATAGAGGAGAACACCCCCATTTATAGGCTGCATCTCTAGCCATTTACATCATGGATTACATCATAAATTAGGCAACCTACCAACCTACCAAAGTTGAATAGTCTACCTAACTTGCATATGTAATCAATTACATCACTAATTTAACAATATTTAACACGCCCCCTCACTCGAAATCCCATCTTCGGATGAAAGACCTATCTTGGGATTGAAGAGTGGACACTATTAGCCCCTTGAGCTTAATCTGAGCGTCCAACTATACCCATTTTTAGGATCGACCGATCTTGAGTTTATTAAGTCTTTTGGGATACCGGTTATCGAATTTTCGACCACACAGTATATTTTAGGCCGTCAAAAAATACAGAAGGTGCTGATGCAAGTGCTATAGTAGATAGCCACTTTATTAAGGGGTTCAACCCCTTTACCATTGCCAAGCATTTTGTTTGTCGCCTGATTCTACAAGGGCAGAATTGGCAGATGAAGTCACTGGTAAATCAGTCTCCATTCGAGACAATAGCTGACGGAGAGCGTTGAGTTCTGTTGCACTTATTGCTCCCGTTGCTGAAGTAGCAGAGTCGGCATGGTTTTCAGACGTCGTATGATGAGCACTATATTGGGTGCCTTTTCCTGAGCTCCTGCCGGATGAACTACCTCGGCTTCGTCCTCCTCGACCACGATCTCGTAAGTCACGAGAATGGTATAACTTATTACAATAGTCATACCGAAGAACATCTTTTTCACCCTTTGAAGCCTCAGTCACCTGTTCTGCTTTGCCTTGATTTTGAACACTTCCCGTAAAAAGTGCAGATCGATCAGGTACAGTATCAATCGGAGCCATGCTTTCTCTCCGACTCTCTTCGAGCTGCACACGGCCATGTGCTTCTTCAACTGTAGGAAAGGGAATCTGGCCAATGAGTTGATTCTTGATTGAATCATACTCCATTGTCAGTCCAGCAAGAAACTTCATCACTCTTTCTTCTTGTACCAATTTTTGGTACTTCTCTTGGTCTTCAGCCTGTTTACACTCGAACACAGTGTAGTGGTCTGACTCCTGCCATAGAGATGTGAGTTCCGAATAATATTCGGTCAATGTTCTGCCCCCTTGAGTTAGAGACCATATTTTCTGCTTTACCTCGAAATGTTTGGCCATATTACCCGAATATGAGTATGTTCGGTTGATAGAATTCCAAACAGCTTCCGCAGTATCAAGAAACAGATAACTTTTACGAATACGTAACTCCATAGAGTTAAACAACCATGACTTGACCATGGCATTCTCGCTATCCCAATCATCAAAACTTGTAGCAGTTGCCAAGGGCTTCTTGGCCTTCCCATTGATATATTTCATCAATCGATGGGATTTAAGTGCGAGTGTGCAAGATTCCGACCATTCCAAGAAATTCTTTCCGTCAAATTTGGGGTTAACATATGGAGTACCGTGGAAACCAAATTTAACACTCCCTTGACCGGTATTGTTCCTTGCAGCTGACTCATTTACAACCTCCGCCATTATTCAAGACAACAACACTACAAGAAGATTTGCTGAAAAACAGAATCTGCAGAAATAAAAAAACTGGGCAGAAAATTCTGCTTGAAACAGAATCTGCATAAAAAAACTGGGCAGAAAATGGCAGAAAATTACTCCCCTCTGTTGAAAACAGAATAAGCAAGTTTCTCTTGAAAAACTTGTATATTGTTGTGTGTTTTCTGGGCAGAATTTGACAGAATCTGGGCTGAATCTGGTGTGTTTTCTGGGTAGAATTTCTGGGCAGAATGGGTGATGTTTATAGCAGGTTTTGGCAGAATCTGTGTTTGTGTGGGCACTGTTATTCCCTTAGGAACTGAACATGCTCTGATACCATGTCAGATTTATACATATATAGGCAGAATATAGAGATAAGAGAGATAGATAGACAAGAGAGAGATGGTGCAGTGAACTGTGTATTTTATTATACTACTTCTGCTGCGTTTTCTGTTATTGTGTTGTGTTTAACAATAGAGGAGAACACCCCCATTTATAGGCTGCATCTCTAGCCATTTACATCATGGATTACATCATAAATTAGGCAACCTACCAACCTACCAAAGTTGAATAGTCTACCTAACTTGCATATGTAATCAATTACATCACTAATTTAACAATATTTAACATAAACAGTCCAGGTACACTGCACGGTTCAAAGAACAACAAAGGTACCTCCCTAATTTTTTCTTATGTGATCCCTTTGCAATTATGTAATCCCTACCAACATCATGCAATCTCCTACAGCAAGAAGAACTTGATTTTCAATGAAGAACTCTGTTGTATTATCTATGTCGCTTTGTGTTGAATCAGCACCAGTGCGATGAAGTCCTAAGTCAAGTAACACAAAATGTACATCTTCACACATTGGCAAAATCAGAACATCAATTTGTGGAGATACAAGCTCTCCGTTAACTTGCACAATAATTTTTTTTTTAAAGCGTTCTCACTTTTATAATTAGTTTTAAGTTGGAAGTTTTACTTCTTCATCAACATATGGATTCAAAAGACATGTAGGTTTTAGCATCTTGGTGCACAAATCATTGAATACCTTTACTTGATGCATCTTGGCCTTTCCTATTCATCATATAATTGTTCATATTCCTTCTCCCATTTATTCTATCAACCAAATATGGCACAAAAATAAGAATCATCCTACTGTAATTGTTAACGATGTACCGAAGAAGCACAACGTAATTCAACAACTGGAAAAGAAAAATGAACCTTGAGTACTATAGAATCTACACACACAAAAAACATGTCATCTTGTTGTCGTTGCAGGGTCTAAACTATGAACCCCAAATAGTATGGGTGGTTACGAAATTGGGGTGGCTATTACATTACTTTTGAACGTAAATAGTGACAAGAGCCGTGCCTAATGAACGATATTTGTTTTGATTGGTTGCAGAAGATGAGAAAGGCTTGGTTTTTGGCTGTAAGAGTAGCTGAGTGGCAAAATGTTGGGGCTGTGATACCAATTTGATGGTAAAGGAGTTAAAAATAGGGGATAAAACTTACATTCACAATCGTAGGAATACACGTAAATCATTAGATTTATCAGATCTTCCACTAGTGAATGTATCAATTCCTTGGATAATGAATTGTTTTGCCCCATGTGGGTCTTCCTTCTTACATAAACACGATCTGCCAACTTAAGTAATGAGTATTTTGGGAAAGCTAATTTATTATGACTTACCAACACTATGAATACACATTTAATCAGGTGGTCGTGATGGTGACGATGAACACAGCTTACAAATTTTTACGTAGTATGGGTCAATAGTTTATTATCCAAATAATGGACAGACTTATATTGCCAAATTATTATTCTCCTTTTTTTTCTTTTCTCTTCACTATGTCGTACACGGGGTGATAATAGGTCTACCTCCCATATTGAGTGTTATCTTATTCTTGTAGATAGTATACACCTTTCAAGACATTTTTATTATAGAACACAAAAAAAATTGGGAATCAAAAATTTCTAATTTGCATATAAATATACACATCAAAAAGCATTCAAGCCCATAATGCATTTCTGATATAATATATTATTGACAATAATATTAACAGCCATTGAAGTCATTGCACTTACAACTGAATACCCATTTCGCGTCAAGTCATCCAAAGTCTGACGTAGATTCTGCAAAAAAAAAAAGTAAAGGAAATAGGTAAATACCAAAACCCAAGAAACAAATCATAAGTTAAAAATGCTTATCCTCTTCAATTTAATGTGAAAAAGTGATAAAGGAAGTCTGGCTAATGACTGATAATTTTTATAGATGTTATTTAAAATTTAACCAAAAAAACGTGTCACTACATCGCATGTACCTAATCTGATCTTGAACAAAATATGGAAGATGAACAATATATTAACAAAGCAGCAATAACACTGTATACAACTGCACCAATATTTTTAATAAGGACACAATAGCGACAAAGATCGATCATATCCTAGCTTGAACAAAAATCTTATATCTTTTCCCAAAGTAAAGACGATTCAACTAAGAGCTAAAGGTCAACCCTGTGGATCTATCCAGAAATAACTTCCAAGTATATAATATCACGTTAAAATTCTTAAATTGGGCCAACAGCCAACTCTATGTGCCATCAGATGACCAGAATTCCAAAAAAGAGAGCTATAGATGCTATCAAATTAAATTTAAGCAAATAATGCTACCACTACAAGTCATTGTTTTCACATTATTTTACAGAATACTCCATATATTATACCAACTGGAAGACTAAACTTGAACGGAAACTGTACCATGACAGGGCAGCCAGCTTTCGGGATACTGTCCGAACGCAAACCACCAAATGGATTCAATCCCGCGTATTCTACAAGAATACAAGCATCAATGCCGATGGCTTCATAAAAATCACCCACCTGGATAGACAAAATGCATTGACGCTTGAAAAGTAAAATCTAATATAACTAGAAGAATAATTATTTTGGAAAAAGGAAATGTAAGATGTGAAGTATATATGTATTAGTATAACATACCCTGCATAGCAAAATTTCACGTGGAAATCTAGACTTGAATTGCAACATCTCCCAGTTAATTGATCCTTCTTTAAGACTACATAAAGTATTGATTTATTATTTCAAATGTATATTTAAAAAAGGAAATATTTCAAGTACAAAGTTAAATGAATAATACATGCACAAAAAACAATAATTCGCATCATCAATACAACGTCGATCTTGAGAAGGGGTGGGGGATTGATGATAAATCTGGATAATATTTGTTGCTAACAGATACAGATCGGTTGTTGTAAATATAGTCTATCCATTAGCCTAACTACCGTTTAGTTATCAGCAGATTCTAGGCAATACTTATCCCCGGAATAGTAGGCAACGCCATTGTCCTAGCATATATAAATAGTTCCGCACTTATGACGAGATATACAAGTCACAAGTACAACTCGGCATTATCTTTCAGATAGTTTTCTACTCTTTTACAATGGAGTAGGCTCAAGGAGATATTAGAAGTTGTTCAAGCCAAAATGAAGTCATTTGATGATGCTAAGAGAACTGAGAGGCAATTTATGGAAGGGGATTGGGTATATTTGAAACTGCAGCCTTATAGACAAATCATTGTGGCCATTAGAAAGTATTTGCAGTTGGCAGCCAAGTATTATAGTCCTTGAGAAATACTTGAGTGGATCGGACCAGTTGCTTACAAGCTGGCATTACCAGAAACTTCCAGAGTACACCCTGATTTTCATGTGTCTCAGTTGAAGAGAGTTGTTGGGCAGCATAAGGTCCAGCAGCAGTTACCTCAAGCGACTTATCAAGGCACTTTGGGCTTAAGGCCATTGAAATAATTGGACAGTAGTAGTATGCTCAGGGACTACACGATGTTTATCAGATATTGATCAATGGAGGGGGAGTAGAGTATATGAGGGAGGCTACTTGGGAGGATGAAGATTTACTCAAGTGTACATTCCCTGAGTTCTGCAACCATGAGGACATGGTTTAGTTGAATGGCGGAAGAATGTCAGGATCGGTATATTAAAAAGGTGCAGAGTATTAGTAAATTTAGTAAGAGGAAATAAGAGTATTGTTGTAAGGGGTATTCTAGTATTCTCAAAGTTAGTTATTGGACAGCATCTATAAATTGTAGTTGTAATTTCAACTTTCCAGTTTATTATTTGAATGAAATGAAAATGGAAAACACTTCCACTCTCTTTCTCTCTCTCTCTCTCTAAACTCTATCTTTCTCTACAAGTTTCTCAACTCTCTGTCTGAATTTTTGCTCTCTCTCTCTCTTTCTCTCTCTCTCTCTCTCTCTCTCTCTCTCTCTCTCTCTATCTATCTATCTATCTCTGTAACATACAGAAAACTACATAAAAATTATTAATTTCACTTAAGTGACCTAGAGTCCTGACAAGTATCCGCCATGGAGGTGTGGGATATGTAAGTGCATTGGGTAGCCAAAGTCTCTCTTCTTCCTAGGAGAAAATTTTGATTTCCTAAGTTCCTACTTTTCTTTGTAATAAGTAGCAGTCACCTGCCTTGTTTTCTCTCAATAATGTATAACTGATTTCTCCATTGTAAACACATGACAATCATAAATTCTAAGAATCCGATGCAATGAAAAACAGTATATCTTCCCGCTTTTTTCTCATGTTCCAATCATTTAAAAAGCTTGGGCAGAAATAATTTTCAGAAAAAATTGAGTATAAGTAACATTATAGAGGAAAACAGAACAAAGTATTCAACTAAACTTGGGATCCAAAATGTCACCTTCCATTTCTTAAGTTGACATCCAAACCCAACAAGTTGGAATATGTGAGCCTGCTAATCAGTTGGACACTAGAAGACTTCCTACACCACTGCATTCTCTGATTAAAAAACAAGACACTTAGAAATACTTATTAATCAAATAACAAATAATTAAATATCCAGCGAAAAACATGTTCTTGCGTGACAAATGTGCCAAAGCAACAAAATCATGCAATTTAGAGTACCTCCTTCCACCACAAAATGTTAGAATAATCTTTTTCTTCTGGGGTATTTCCTAATTCTTTGTGCTTTTTTACAGCTTTTGTGATTCCCCCCACGCGCTTACGCTCTTTCAAGGAACGAATCTGATTGCAGTGCCTGATGCTTTTAGAAAGTTAAAAGAACACACAAATATAATTAATAAGGACAAATTGACAACAATGATCTCTAATACTATGCACCAAGTAAGTTACAGAACTAAAACAATGTGATGAACAACCTTAATTGTGCAAAGTGAAGACCTAAGAGCAAAAAGTTTGCAACAAACAAAAGGAATATACCATAAAACATCCATCATTTTTTATTTCCATTGGCAAGAGTTATGCCATGTCATAATTTTCTTCACATAAAAAATTCAGTTGCCCTTACTCATTGCAAATTATTACTTAAGCTACAAATCAATGAAAAAATATGTTAGACATTCACAGGCATAAGCGGAGGTAGCATGGGACAATGGGGGTAAAACCCGTTAGCCTGAAGTTTTAAAATTTATCAGTAACAAATTTATATATGACTAAATTTATATTTTACATCCTAATTAATATGGTAACAAAAAATTACAGATTCACGGTTCACATCAATTACTTGCTAGACCTATATTTTTGCTGAACTTTAATAATTCTAATGGTAATTAATTTATAAGTTATCCAATTTATGGCATGTCCTAGCTGAGATGGCAACAAAAACTTATTACATAAATCAGTTTCATGTTTGGTACTAAGCCTATTTTCCACTTTTCAAAGATAGATCTTGATATATAATATTCTAATTGGAGTACTTTAAATGGAGTACTGACTGGAGTAGTAAATGTATTGCATTATCTTCTGCAATATGTTTTACAAATATTCTAAAGCAGAACATATAGGACTCCAATTAGTACTCCATTTAAGAGTACTCTATAGAACATTGGACTCCGATTAGTCCTCCATTTAAGAGTATAGAATATTGACTCCAATTTGTACAATAGTACTCCATTTAAGAGTAAGCTATAGATTATTTTGGTGAATTACTCTTAAATGGAATTGCAATATTGTGTGAGAACATATTGCAGGAATATAGTACTCCAATCAATATTCATTTGTAGATGTAATTATAATGATATAGTAACTAATGTTGTCAGTAACGTCCATTTTTTCCCAGAAAAATTCTTGCATTGTATGACACAAGAACAGTAATTAAAGAAAAACAGAGATGCATTACCACATGAACTAAAATATTTTAACAAAAGCACCTAAAATTATATTAAAAAAGGCTAGTAAAGCAAATGCACATATATGGCTCAAAGTACATAACTAGACACACTCGTACACATGAGAGAGGAGAGAGAGGGAGGGGGGAGAGAGAGGGCATGGAGGGAGGGAGAGAGAGGGAGAGAGAGAGAGAGAGAGAAAGAGAGAGAGAGAGAGAGAGAGAGAGAGAGAGAGAGAGAGAGGGAGGTAGAGGGAGAGGGAGAGAGCGAGAGAGGGAGAGGGAGAGAGAGGGGGAGAGAGAGAGAGAGAGAGAGGAGGGAGAGAGAGAGAGAGAGAGAGAGAGAGAGAGAGAGAGAGAGAGGAGGTTACTTTAAGTAGGGAGAGGAAGCAAAAGGGCGAGTCTGAGGAGGAGGACGGAGAAGAAGAGCAAGAGAGCGCCATCGAGGGGCTGAAACGACGACGGATTTAGCGGTAGTCCAGTACATTATTTGTGTGTGCAGCATATGTATTTTGAATACGAATGTAATATTTTAAACCCCCTGCCTTGTAGAATTAAAAAAAAAGCGATTAGGGTTTGTTTTGTAGAAGCTGAGCTCAGTAATCGATACTTCCCGCCAGAAACAAAGGGGGGCTTTGCTTGTTTTGTACAGAGAGAGAGAGAGAGGGGGGGGGGGGGGGGGGGGGACAGTGAGTGTTTCCAATTACTCTATCTAGTTTATTACATACGGATTTGTCTCCAACTAGACATGAACCGTTTCTCAATTCTCACCCGGGATGTTTTATAAATATGATTTATAATTTTTTAAATAAAATTTTTATTTTTTAAATTTTTTTTTGAAAAATCATAAAATAATGTTTTCGAACTCCATTAAATTGATGATACTTATTTATTAACATTTATTTTTATCATTTTAACTATTATTGTATTTTTTACCTAAAATTTCATGTTTTTCTAATTTAAAAATTATTAAATATTACTATTTTGTTATACATTTTTCACTTAATAAATTTATTATACTCTATATACTTAATTTTGATTTTTCTCGGAAAAATTTCAAATTAATACCTATAAATTCTATTCATAATTTTTGAGTTGAGGTGTTCAATTTAACAATATTTTTAAATTCTAATTAATATTATTTAAAAATATAATTTTATTATTACTTCTTGAATGACACATCTATTCTATCAAACCACATACTCCCTTGCACCAATTAGATAATATCTAAAAACCCTATTCATAATTTTTGAAATAAGGTGTACAATTTAATTATATTTTTAATTTCTATCTAATCTTATTTAAGAATATAAAATACAATATTTCTGAAATTACAAATCTAACCCTGACGACCAAACCATACCGTAGGAACCCCTTTACACTAATTAAATATAGGATATAACTAGGGTAATAACCCGTGCGAGGCACGGGTCAACTTTTACATTGTGTTCCACAAACTTTTTTTTGAAAGAAAAGAAAAGAAAACTATAGATTTGATTTCTTCCACTTGTTCCCAAAAGATTTTTTAGAAAGAAAAGAAAAGATTATTTGGAAAGAAAATCCTTATATATTTGACTCCAAAATCTTCTTTCCACTTTTGGAAAAATTTAGAGAGAAAATGAAATAACCCATTTTCTGTTCCTTTCTTTTCATTCATTGATTCTGGAACACAACGTTAGTCATTGATATAAATTTGAACATTTTTACGATTTTTTTTTAGTATAATTGTACATATATATTATGTTCACACATATTATAATATCATCAATACTTTAATTTATGGATCATTTTATTTATGCATAAATCATATGAGCATTAAAAAAATATTTTGTAGCATTTAAATATATTGTATGTTTCTAACCCGGGTGTTGGCCCCTTTATCATAACTAGCGTAATTGATAAGTGGATTTATATCCACTTGGATCGCTTCATTTCGGCTTAAATTGATCGTTTGTATCTCAAGTATTGGTGTGTTTTAATGTGTTTTGTGAGAATTGTGCAGGATGTACCTCCAGGTGCAAGTATGGAATTTTCAGTGTTTATATGGTGTTTTGAAGGTCAAGAGAACAAGTGCTGGGAATCGTATTCGAAGACAAGGAAAAATCAGCAAAAGATAGAAGGATTTCTGTTGATCAGTACTATGAGCGCGGGCGCGCTTGGCAGGTGGATTCAGATTTTCTGCGCGTGGGCTCGCCTGGAATGACTTATAGGAGCGCGCGGTCGCGTCTGGCTCGACAGAAACTTGCTGAATTCAATTTCAAATAGGGAAAGTTGCCTCAAATCTTTTCCTAATCATATGGTAACTGTTTTGGACGGCTAGAAACTTCTAGAATCAGACTTAAACATGGGAATTGCAATTCTAATTCATTCAAAGACGGAATTTGTCGAAATTATATTCCAACTCAAAGACGGCAATTACTTGGAGAAGAGGACACTTGGGGCTATAAATACACACCTTGGGGGACATCAAAATATATATCTACACACCAGAGTTCAGACCAATTCGTTCATAGCACGAGATCGAGAAGCCAAGGCGAGGATTGTGACGACAAGAAGATCTAGACATAGTTTTCTTGGATTCTTTTGTTTAGGCGTATCTTTTGGATGCTTATTTCATTCACGGATTTGTTCTCTAAACCTTGTTACATTATTGATTCATTCAACTTTGTTATCTTGTTCATTACCATGTTTTCATCAAATTCCATGGTGACGAAAGGTTCAAATATGAATTAATCGTTGTCGTGGGATCCTAGTGGATTTATCTATGTAGCTTAGTAGTTTGCATGCCTTAAAGATTTATGTGTGGTGAATTCTTGATATCCTCGTATGGTTGTGTTTCATGTATTTAGATGCGTAGCTAACATCTAATTTGTTAATCTCTTGCTAAACGAGAGTGTATCTTGAGATTTAGAACTTGACGTGCTAGCATAGGATAGGTTGATGTTTTAACATCATGATTTGTGGCGTAAATAGAGATATTATGCTACCCTATGTGATCTAAGTGGATAACTTGTGCTTAAACCTTTATGTTTTCAAATTCTATAGAGATATAGGGTCTAAACATGATAGGTGTCTATTCATCTTCTATCTCTTTTGTGGATGTATGTTTAGTTTGGTATTCGTATACTGAGAAGTAGCTTTTACTTGTTTCGTGTTATTCGATCAGATATCAAAACCATCACATGCATTGATTCAAGGCAGCAACTCTAAGTGAAGTAGATAATGAATTTAGGATTTCATGTTTATTCTCATATAATGTTGAGTATTGAATACGATAAAAGAATACAGAGGGGGGGTGAATGGATTCTTGAACTTTTCTTTGGCTAGAGTCTATGTAGCAAATAATTGTTTGTGTGTGCAGAAGTGAAGGTGCAGATAAAGAACAACACAAGACACAGTATCACTTTAATCTAATGTATTATTAGATAAAGGTTGCTACAATCTGTGAATACAAATGATAGTATTCTCAGCTTCATTTTTCTCAGAGAGATACAGCTTGTAGTGTATGAAAAACTTGACTCACAAAGTTACAAAGTTAAATGACTAAGGAAGTGAGGCTGTATCCTTATAGAACATGGATACAACCTACTTACACCAAATAAGGTAGCTAAACAAATTACTTTCTAGTCTGTCTATCCTTTTTGAGTAAGTGTCCAAACGGTTACAGATTTGACTTTGCAAAGCCTGTTCAGATCCACTTCTTTAGCCCCTTGTCTCTTCTATATCTCTCCAAGCTTCCTTGTAGGCTTTCCAGAGCATGTTACAGATTGTGGTCCATAAAGTGCATTGGCTTGTTGCTGGTTTCTGACTTGTACAATTTCTTCAGTATTTTGTCTCCAAGAATGTATTCGAGAAGTGACTAAGTAGGTGATTCGAGAACTTGAATTGACTTGATTGATAACTCTGAGTTCTCGAACACTGTTATATTGACATATTGAATTACTTCTCGAATAGCTCTTTTCTTCAGGATTCCTTGAGTTGTCGAATAGAACACTTGACTTGTCGAATCCTTGGGATATCGAATAGCTTTCTGAGTCCTTGAGATATCGAATGGAACTTTGACTGGTTGACTCCTTGAGAACTCGAATACTACTTTGACTTGTTGACTTCCTGAGTTCTCGAATAGAGTACATAGACATATCGAATCTCTGAGATATCGAATGAGATATCGAACAGTGTATTCAGAGATATCGAATAGTGTCTTGAGATATCGAATCACTGACTTCTCGAATGCTGGACTTATCGAATAGACAAATATACTTCTCGAATTGGTACTTAGGTAAATTCTTCATTTCTTCAAATCCCAACTGTGATTATTTGACAGTCTTTATCTTCTTGCTTGAGGCATGAACCTTGGAACTTCTTTCAAGCATTATTCTAGACTCTATAAGTACAGTTACACAACTAGGATTTGATGCCTACTTCAAGTACAATACAAACAGAAACTCTACAACTAGAGGTTCCCTCAGTTAATAGGTCATGTAAGTAATGCAAAGCATTACAAACAATTAGGCTTGTTATTAGATGTATACAGGCATGCCTCTGTAACTAACAATCTCCCCCAAATTGTGAGTGAGACCCTTAGTCACAATTTCATGTCTGATAACAAGCCTAACATACATAAAGATAAAACTTTAAAAGTACAGGTATGTAGATTGATTGAAGAAAGTACACAGAAGTGTTCTTACAAGTTATGAGAAACTACTAGCCATATCCTTTTGGATTCATCTCTTGAGCTTTGGCTTGCAGATTCTCATTTTTCATTTTCTCCTCAGCTTCTTTGGCTTTCTTCTTTGCATTTTCCTCCATGGCAAGAATAATGTCTTCTATTGCAGTGAGTTCTTCAATTAGAGGGGAGCCTGATAAATCCTTAAGTACTTCATTCAGCTGTTTCTCAGAATAGGAACTGATGTAGTCCATTCTAATCTTTACATTTCTACCATATTTCTTGTACTCAATGATGTAAGGATTAAACTTGACTCTACACAGACCCATAGCTCTCAATTCATCAGCCTTAGTTTCCATTGCAGCAAACTCCTCCTCCCTTTTCTTTAGTAGCTCCTCACTGTTCTTTCTCATTTATGCATGGTGATCTCTCTTCATTTTGACAAAGTCAATTAACTCCAGCTTCCATACCCTTTCCACTCTGTCTTCAGAATCCAACATTGCAATTATTCTTTCTATGTCATATAGCTTGCCCCAGTGCTGACATGTTCCTTGTCTGAATTTCTTCTGTCTTCCATCAGTATATTTTATTTCAAGAAAGTCATCAACAATGGTAACATGATAGATTCTTTGAGCCCATATGAACTGCAGTTGGTCTTCATCATAGATTTCATCCAGAGGTGGTAGGTTCAATCCTGGAATTATTGTCAGTGCCTTTCATTTTGATATCTTCACCCTTCTTGCAGCATGCTTAAATTTACTCCTCATTGTATGATTGCTAGGCAGAAACTTATGACCCTTGTTGGTAGACCATAGTAGTATTCCATTAGCAGTTTGCTTTCTGAAACATATACATGGTTTCTTGACTTGAATCTTCTCCTCTTCTTGAGGTGGCAAAATAGTTGCAGAAGCCATCGAATCAAATTTTGGTAGGTCATTACTAACAGTATTCACCCTAGACTCAGAGTCTTGTGTTGTGGTGAGGTTACTGCTAGCAATGCCTACGGCTTGCTGTTTTCCAATTTTCCTCTCATAGACTTTTCCTTGGTCATCACCATCTTTCTTATTCTTGCCATCCTTCTTCTTCTTCTTCTCATCTTCATCACCCTTATCTCTCCTGTGATGTCTCCTCCTCCCATCACTTTTGTCTTCAGAGTCATCATCCTTATTTCTCCTAGGTTGAGCCCTCTCTGGAGTTTCACCAGTTGCTATAAAAGATCTGAGAATGTGCAGTGCTTCAATTTCTTCAGCATTTCTGGTTCCAACCTTCTTCTGTAGTTGATCAATGATAGCATTGACCAGTCTGTGATTTCGAGAAGTGAGATCATGGGGAATGACCAATTGCTTGATGTCTTCAATTTTGGTGCCAGACTGATAGATGATTGTCCATGGCTTCTTGATCACTTCTGGCAGCCTTAAAGGTTGGCCATTCCTCAAATCATCAAACAGACTTTTGTTGTTCTCATTTCTCTTCTCAATAAGCTCAAGTATGGCATCTATCTCTGAGTGTTTTAGAGCTTGTAGAGTCTTGTATGTTAGATGCCATATCTTTGATTTAGATATCATCACTATCTCCTTGAACCATAGATTATTGACTTTCTTGGGGATGACAGTGATGTAGTCAATCTGCTCCTTCAACTCCCTCAGATAGAACTGAGTGTCACCAGCCTGTTCCCTTGTGGCTTTCAGAAACTCCAAGAAGGCTTTATCATGATAAACATTTTAGTTAGCAACTTCTTGTAGCTTGGCCTCAGTAATTACTTTGACTTCTATAGGCTTGGCACTTTCAGATATGAAGGATGGAGGTTTGTCAGATGGCATACTCCCTGCAACCACTGTGGTTGTGATAGATTGCTTCTGGCCACCAGGAGTAATGACATGCATAGTTGGTAGAGTAACAACTGGCAGTGAGGTAGTAGGCTCATCAACCTTTGTTTTTCCTTTGCCTGGCACATGAGTTGGAGATTTATTTGCCCTTTGGTGATCACCCTCTCTTAACTTTATCCCTTTTTCCTTGGGTTTCTCCCCCTTAGTATTTGAATTCCTTGTCCTCTTCTCCCCCTTAGGCTTGTTGTCAGGCATAGAGGCTTTAGAAGTGACCTTTGGGGTGGAAGATTCTTCAGGGAGAGGAAGACCCATATGCTTCATAATAGCAGCCAGCATAGATTGTTGATGCAGAAAAACATCAGCTGTGGTGGTTGCTTGAGTGTCCAACTGATCATTGAGAAGTGCAACCTTGTCTGTAAGATGAGCATTGGACTTAGTGAGAGTAGCCACCTCCTTTTCAAGAGTATCCACCTTAGTGAATAGCTCATGTGCCTTGAATCCAGAGAGTGATTGATCCTTGAGTCTTTGGACTTCATACTTGGTCATGTCATGAACAGGGACCTCAGTTACCAGCTTATCCCCATATTGATTCTTGAACAGTGTTCTCAGCATGGCATTTGAGTCTGTGGTTTGATCAGACAGAGATTGAAACTTATGCCCCAGCCCTGTGACAGTATCCTTGAGAAGGGCCAAGCCATTGTCCATTTTGATACAGCTAGACTTGCAGGCTAGAATTTTCTTGACCACAGTTTCCAGTTGAGGGAATTTGGAATCAAAAACCATTTTTAGCTCATGCACCTCCTTGGTTGTGGCTGTACACACTTCTGTGACTTCTGTCTTTAGACCCTTGCCAAGGTAGTGTGTAGCCTTGAGAATTCCCTTGTAACTGTCATTGACTGCTTCATACACAACACTAGGGGTGAGAGAATTGGCATTGGACCCTAGTGAAGTGATGTACTCTTCTCTGAGGTACTGTTTCTGAGAGAGGAATGTCATACTTTCCTTGAAGCCAGGCATCTATATTGCCTTCTCTCTCAGACTCATCCACAATTTTGGCCTGTTGTTGCTCCACATCCTCTTTATGGCACATGAGAATAGCTTCATAGTCAGGATTTGGCAGGTTGGCAGTGAGGAGGTGCTGTGCAATCTTTGTGAACTCAGGAATCTGATCCACAATTAAGCTTTGAAGTGCTTCAACCGTCAATTGTTGTGGAACAGACCCTGATCCTGAAGCACTGTCATGGTGCACAGGCTTCAGCCATTGTGATATAAAGTCAGAGCTAGAGCTAGGCAAGCTAGACTCCTCAGTTACAGATGCAACTTCTGTAACCGGATGGATTGACTCTACTACTGGTGTCTCCACAGAAGTGGGATGAGTTACACCAGCAGTTGACACAGGCACAGAGTCTCTAGTGAAAACTAGTGGAACCTATGTGTTTATGATGGTGTCATTAGGAGATGCCCCAGCATGCATTCCCTCACCATCTAAATGTGGGTCCTGGGTGGTGAACAGGGTGTCATGCACCAAGTCACTTGAGTTCATTGGCTCATCAAGAGAAAAGAATTCTTGATGATCAATGCCTTGCTCCTCAATTGCTTGAGTTACAGGCTGCAAAGAAATATGAGATGAAGATTCTGGAAGAGTAGTGTGTTGTAGAGTAGATTTTGGCAACTCCCCCTGAGAGATAGAGGGAGTTTCAAGTATGATGTGCTCTCCACTCAGTGTAGTGCCAGCCTTATCACTCCCATGTGCTGACTCAATACAAGAAGGTGCATTGGGGAGGATGCTTGATTCTATAGATGCACCCTGTTGAGAGGACACATCTAGTGAGCTGTTTGCCCCTGATTTTACAACTTCAGCCATTTGTGTGACTGAAGAGGTGGTCTTAGTTTTCTTCTTCTTCTTTGGCCTTAGTAAGGGTGACTCTGGTTCCTCACTTTCTAGACCTAGTTCAACAGCTAACGCTGCTTCAGATAAAATATTTAAGGGTGCATACATTACTTCCTTTCTCTTCTTTTTACTAACATCACCCTTTTGAGAGGATGATGCAGTTGGTTCAGTAACTGGTAAAGTGTTTGGTTGAGAGGGTTGGTTAGCTAGCCCTGGGTTAGTATTTTGTTCTACTTGCTTGGGCTTAACTAAATCAGACTTAAAGGCAAATGTTGGCATGTTGTGGGGGTAAGTTCTAAACAAACTCTCCATATGAGGAGTTATGCTAAGTCTTACATCCACATCATTCCTAGTCTCCAAATTACCAAAAATGAGTTTGGTCATGGATTTAGGATAGCCTATTCTATTTTTATTCATCCCATCTAATTCAATCAATTTATCATCTAAGAAGTTAAGGACAGATTGAATAAAACGAGGGAAGAAAATTTCATTACCTCTCTTGGCTGAATTCTTACCAAGTCTCCCATACATCTCCTACAGAATGATGAGACCAACGTCTATCTTCTTTCCATAAGCTAAGGCATAGCCTATTTGCTGTGCAGGAGTACTGATTTGGTCATAGCTAGATTTTCTTGCAGTGAAGACTTGAAGAAGTGTAGCAAACACATAACTCCATTCCTTCCTCAAATGCTTTCTATTCAAGTGCCCAAGACTGATTCTGTCTGCATATTTGATGAAATCAAAGAAGTCTTCCAATTCAGCATTTGTAGCAAGTGGGTCATACACCTCTCCTTTGGTACCCATCCCAAGTGCCTCATTCATATCCTCTGTGGTGATAGTGAGATTTTTGTCTTGAATCTTGCAGTAGATGATGTACGAGGATATTGCAGAGTCAAGAGCCACCACCTCCACTGTAGCAGACTGCCAAAACTGTTCTAGAATGTCGAGATACAGAGTTGGGTTAACAGATAGAGCATTCTTGATGTACAATTCAGACATCCACTTCACAAATCACTTGAAATTGGCGTTGGGTGCTTCAACATCACTAGTTAGAGCAATGAAATTGGTGTTGAACTTTACTGTTGCCATTTATGTGTGAGAGAGAGAGAGAAGAAATCGAAGGTTGAAGAAGAAATTTAGCTTTTGCAGTTAGGGTTTCAGAGGTTTTGGGAGTTTGGATGCTTGAGAAATCGAATGAAATGAATCGAATAGATGTGAAGTTGTAAAAGTATGAAGTACTTGAATTGTCGATTAGATGTATGTTCTGTATCGACAAGTCAGGCATTCGAGAAGTAGAAAACAACTATTCGAGAAGTCAAGAAAGGCTTATTCGATAACTCAAGCAGGTTGTAGCTCACAGCTAGCAGTTATCTAACTTAGAAATAAATCTAAATTAGGTAAAATATGTTTTTATGAGTAATTCTGAATAAAAATCCAAAATCAGTTAAAATTCAGCGAGAAATCAGCCTTTTCAAATGATTCGAGAACTCAAATATAGTATTCGAGAACTCAGTCAATCGAGAACTAAAACACTATATTCGAGAAGTCAAGGAAACCTCTATTCGAGAACTCTAAAAGACTCTATTAGAGAACTCGAGAGTGCTCTAAAGAGACTTGTTAGAGATGTCGAATAGTGAATCACTTGAGAAGTCTGACTTGTCGAATTATACTCATAGAAACTCAATTTTCACCATCTTTTCAAAATTTACCAGCCATATTCATTCACGAATATTCTAGCAAATTAAACAGTGATTTTCTCAAAATTTCATAGAAATTTCAAGTTAACAAGAGAATAAGATTTTCCAAATATGCAACAGATTTGAAATATTTATAAATCATATTTCAGCCAACACTTACTCCAAAAATATTAAGAATTTAGATAAAGTAAGTGTTTACTGCTGCAACAATCTAGATGCTGTATTCACTTAGCCAGAATCTGAAGAATTCAGCATTCCAATCTCACTAACCAACCTTGTGAAGGTGGCTTCATCTAATGGCTTAGTGAATATATCAGCTAGTTGTTTGTCTGTAGAAACATAATGCAACTCAATGGTTCCATTAGTTGCATGTTCCCTTATGAAATGATATCTGATGTCAATGTGCTTTGTCCTAGAATGATTGACAGGATTGGCAACTATAGAGATTGCACTTGTGTTGTCACACATGATTGGAATTCTTTCCAACACAAGTTCATAATCTCTAAGTTGATTTCTAATCCAAAGCACTTGAGCACAGCAACTTCCAGCAGCTATGCATTCAGCCTCAGCTGTAGAAGTTGACACAGATTGTTGTTTCTTGCTATACCAAGAGACTAACCTTTGTCCAAGAAACTGGCAGCTACCTGAGGTGCTTTTCCTATCCACTCTGCATCCAGCATAATCAACATCAGAATAACCAACCAGATTGAACCCTGTGTCCTTAGGATACCATAGTCCCAAGTTTGGAGTGCCCTTCAGATATCTAAAGATCCTTTTTATAGCAACCAAATGTGATTCTTTTGGATTTGATTGAAACCTTGCACACAAGCATGTAGCAAACATGATGTCTGGCCTACTTGCAGTGAGATAGAGTAGAGAACCAACCATGCCTCTGTAGATTGAGATATCTACCTTCTTGCCTTTAGCATCTTCATCCAATTTAGTGGCAGTGGCCATGGGTGTCTTTGCAGGTGAGCAATCTTCCAAGTCAAACTTCTTCATTAAATCCTTGATATACTTGGTATGACTGATAAAGATACCATCCTTCCTTTGACTGACTTGCAACCCAAGAAAGAATGTCAACTCTCCCATCATACTCATCTCATATCTGCTCTGCATGAGTTTAGAAAATTTCTCACACAGCTTCTCATTTGTAGAACCAAAAATGATATCATCCACATAGATCTGAACTAAGATAAGATCATCACCATGCTTCTTGTAAAACAATGTCTTGTCCAGTGTGCCTCTAGTGAATTGATTCTCAAGAAGAAATTGTGATAAAGTATCATACCATGCTCTTGGAGCCTGCTTAAGTCCATACAATGCCTTAAGCAAACTGTAGACAAATTCTGGGAAGTGTGGATCCTCAAAACCAGGTGGTTGTTGCACATAAACTTCTTCTTCCAACTCTCCATTCAGAAATGCACTTTTGACATCCATTTGATATACTTTAAAGTTTGAATGAGCAGCAAATGCCAAGAATATTCTGATGGCTTCCAATCTAGCAACAGGAGCAAATGTCTCATCATAATCAATGCCTTCCTGTTGAGAGTATCCTTTTGCAACCAACCTTGCTTTGTTCCTTATAATTACACCATCTTCATCCATCTTATTCTTTAGAACCCATTTTGTTCCAACAATGGTTCTGTTCTTTGGTGCAGGCACAAGTTCCCATACTTTTTTCCTTTCAAATTGATTCATCTCCTCTTGCATAGCAATAATCCAATCTGGATCCAACAGTGCATCATCAAGTTTCTAAGGCTCAACTTGTGATAGAAAACAGCCATAGAGGCACTCATTCTGAGTTGCTCTCCTAGTCCTTACTCCTGCATTAGGATCTCCAATGATTTGCTCTGCAGTGTGTGATCTATCCCATTTCCTTGAGTGCTCAGCCTGATTTCTTATTCTTGATGTTGCTTCATCATCCACATCATGGTCATTCTCATTTCCTCCCCCTGTGAAGTTGCCACTACTCACAGGTGTGTCTTGGATGCTTGTTTCTTCACTATTGATTGGCACAGATTCTTCTCTTGTATCATCATTCACTTAAGTTTGTTGAACTCGAGTTTCAACTTCAGTTTCAGTCTCTTCATCAGAATCATCTAGATTATCAAACTTCAATGGATCTTTATCTTCATCATTGGCTTCTTGTAGTCCAAGTAGTTTGCTATCATCAAATGTCACATCTGTGCTTTCCATAACTTTCTTTTGACTGATGACATAAACCTTGTATGCAATTCTTTCCATAGAGTAGCCAAGAAAAATTCCTTCAAATGCTTTTGCATCAAATTTTCCAACATATTCAGAATTATCCTTCAATACAAAGCATTTGCTTCCAAAAGTATGAACATACTTTAGAGTGGGCTTCTTTCCAGTCATCAAATTATAAGGTGTCTTTCCAGTGTTTTTGTTGATGAGGGTTCTGTTCTGGATATAGCATGCAGTGCTTACAGCCTCAGCCCAAAAACATGTAGGCATTTTTGCATCAAGTAACATTGTTCTAGCAGCCTCAATAGAGTTATATTCTTTCTCTCAACAACTCCATTTTGTTGTGGAGTCCTTGGAGCTGAGAATTGCTGAGAAGTACCATTCTCTTTACAGAATGCTTCAAGTATGGCATTTCTGAACTCTGTTCCATTATCACTTCTCAGTGCAATCACACTTGCATTGTTGGCCTTTGCTTCCTTGTCAACTTTCTTTATATGCTCAATGATTACTTGTGGAGTCTCATCTTTTGATGCCAGAAATTCCACCCATATATACCTTGTAAAATCATCAACCATCACCAAGGCATACTTCTTTCTTCCTAGTGACATAATATTGACAGGCCCAAACAAATCCATATGAATGAGTTGTAGGGGCTTGGTTATTGATGTCACTGTCTTTGACTTGTGGTTTGATCTTTTCATTTTTCCTTTTTGACAAGCCTCACACACTCCTTCTTGGCAGAATTCAAGTGTAGGCATGCCTCTCACTAACTCTCTTTTGACTAGAGAATTAATGGCTTTGAAATTCAGGTGTGATAATTTCTTGTGCCACAGCCAACAATCTTCATTTGATGCTTTTGAATAAAAGCAACAAATTTTGTCCTTGTTTGCAGAGTCCATATTGGCTACAAACAGGCTTCCCTTCCTTACTCCAGATAGAGCAAAATCACCAGTCTTCTTGTGGGTGATCAAACATTCATCTTTGTCAAAATCCACCTTGAATCCCCTATCAGTAAACTGACCAACACTTAGCAGATTATGCTTGAGCCCCTTGACTAGTGCTACATCTTCAATGATGACATTACCAACTTTCAACTTGCCATATCCCAATGTGTTACCCATGCTATCATCTCCAAAAGCAACCATTGGGCCAGCCTTTTTCTCATACTGTGATAGCAGGGCCATATCACCAGTCATATGATTTGAGCATCCACTATCCAAAATCCACATGACCTTCTTTTCACTTTCTTTGCCCTGCAAACACAAAGGTATTACTTTTCCTTTGGTACCCAAACAAGTTTGGGTCCATGTGACTTAGAAACAGTTTTATCATAAACAACATGCTTGTCAACTTTCTTGGCATTAGTCTTCTTGTCACTGTTAGAAGTCTTAGAACCTGAGGTTTCAGACTTAGGTGACAAAGGTACCTTCCTAGCTTTAGGAGGACTCGAAGACTTTGACCTGGTGTAGTGTGTGTGAGAATTGTGACTGATACAACCATCAATGAATTGCCTTCTCAGATTGAAACAACTAGTCATAACATTCATATTGCATGGCATACAATCAAATTTATCACAAAATGGTGCATCTCTATGTCTTAGAGGCACGGAACAATCATAGAAAGGTTTGGACACACTACCAACAGGTTTCTTGCATGCATGAGTTAAATGATTGGTACTGAAACAGTTCTGACAAGTTTTCCTAGGAGCATTAGGCATATAAGCATAGTTGTTATCCTTGTTAATCCCTAACTTGCCATTTCTGTTCTGTTTCTTCTTAGTCACTTTTTTTCTGATTCACTCTTCCCAGCCGAAACAAACTTAACAAACTTCTTAGGTCTTGGCCTATCAACTACTGGCTCCTTGGCTTTTGACTTGACACTCTCACTCTTGGAAGATGCTTGTTGTTCATTTGATTGTGCCTCATCCTCATCATTCAACATTTGTTTGATGAGTAAGGCATCTTCATCAATTTCAAATGTTGGTTCCTTAAAAATTGGATTTTCAATCTTTTTCAAAATGTGAGGCACTTCCTCATGAACAACTATGTCATCTTCAATGACAACATAGCCTTTTCTCTGTTTAAGAGTGTCATAATCAAGTCCAATAGCAGCCTTGGGTTTTGCTTCAATTTTCTCACAGTAGGATTTCACTAGACCAGATGATTTCTTGAAAGTTTTTAGTTTGAATTCATTTTCAGCTAATTCATCCCTAAGAGCCTTTTCAACCTGACTAGCACACAAAACCTTATTCTGCAGATATTCAACTTCTTTCTTAAGGTTTTCTACTTGCATAGCAGTTAGCTCAAGTTCCTCATTCTTTTTGGTTAACATTTCATTTCTAGTAGACAGTTTAGCAATCTCTTCATTAGCAGCAGTCATACTAGTATGAATGTTAAACATTTCAACAGATAGTTGTTCAATCATGCATTTATACTCTGAAACAGACATGTCTATAGTAGTGAGAGATGGTACCTGAGGGTCTGATGGAGATGTGTCATCCTTGGAATTGGCCATCAAGGCATAATCACATAATTCTTGCTCCTCTCCATCACTATCAGAATCATCCCAACACTTCCCTTCAGCTATGTAGGCCTTACCTTGTGTCTACTTTTTCAGAAGGGCCTCATACTTAGCTTCAAGCTCAAGATAATCTCTATCCTTCTTTTTAGGCTTCTTGCATTAACTGGCAAAGTGCCCTAACTCATTGCATCTATAGCACCTTACAGATGACCTATCCACATGGCTGGTTTTAAACTTATTCTTGTTTGGTTTCACAGGTGCCTTGCTTTTGTTGAATGAATGGTTTTGGGTTTTGGGTTTGAAGGGTTGATTCCTTTTGAATCTGATGTTTGGAAATTTTCTGGCCATGAAAGCATATGAAGTGTTTTTCATCCCATCTAGTTCTTCAAGAGTGTAAAACTCTTCTTCCTCCTTCTCCTCAACAGTTTCACTTACCTCAGGTTCAGTTTCTTCCTCTTCTACTACCTCCTATATCCTTAACTAGCTTGTGGATGCTTCTAGGTCTTGAATAGATTTGTTGACAATCAAGGCACATGATGTGTTTACCATTCTACCTTGATTGGCTTGGATAGCCCTTTTCTGAAGCAACTCAAGCTCATGAGTTTTTAAAACTCCATAGAGCACATCATATGTAACTTTGTTCAAATCTCTTTCCATTAGAGAAATGACCCTTTGCACTAGATGGTTTGGTGAGGATAGCAGAAACTTCATGTTTAACTCCTTGGTACTGTAAACCTTGCCATTCATCTACAACTCAGTAACTAGCTTGTGAAATCTCTCAAACATCTCAGTAATGCTTTCCTTGGGCTGTGCCATGAAAGCCTCATACTGTGTGACCAGTATCTGTTTCTTGTTTTCCTTAACCTCATCAGTTCCTTCACACAACACCTCAATGTGATCCCACATTTCTTTGGCAGATGTACATGATGCAATGTTTGCAAACATTGACATGTCCATGGAATCAATGATGAGCAACATGAGGTGGCTGTCAAGAGCAACCTTCTCCATTTCTGATTCTGTCTATTTTGATGGATCCTTGGCCTCATAAGATCTTGGGATAGTTGTGGTTCCAACAGTCTTCTCTGGTATCTCTTGTTGTGGAACAAATGGACCATTCTTAAGAATCTCAGGATACAAAGGATGAGAGGCTTTGATGAACAACATCATCTTTATCTTCCAGAGGTTGTAATTCTCTTTGTCAAACTTAGGGACCTTCACCATTCCTGTAGTCTTTGGTGTATTCGAACTCATGATCGTTTTTCTGTTTTTGAATAAACAGCCCTCTCTGATACCACTTGTTGAGTATTGAATACGATAAAAGAATACAGAGGGGGGTGAATGGATTCTTGAACTTTTCTTTGGCTAGAGTCTATGTAGCAAATAAGTGTTTGTGTGTGCAGAAGTGAAGGTGCGGATAAAGAACAACACAAGACACAGTATCACTTTAATCTAATGTATTATTAGATAAAGGTTGCTACAATCTGTGAATACAAATGATAGTATTCTCAGCTTCGTTTTTCTCAGAGAGATACAGCTTGTAGTGTATGAAAAACTTGACTCACAAAGTTACAAAGTTAAATGACTAAGGAAGTGAGGCTGTATCCTTATAGAACATGGATACAACCTACTTACACCAAATAAGGTAGCTAAACAAATTACTTTCTAGTATGTCTATCCTTTTTGAGTAAGTGTCCAAACGGTTACAGATTTGACTTTGCAAAGCCTGTTCAGATCCACTTCTTTAGCCCCTTGTCTCTTCTATATCTCTCCAAGCTTCCTTGTAGGCTTTCCAGAGCACGTTACAGATTGTGGTTGATAAGTGGATTTTATATCCACTTGGAACGTTCCATATCGGCTTAAATTGGTGTACTTGGACTCAAGTTTGTGGTATTTTTTATGTGTTTTATTTACTTGTGCAGGTTTGGAGAAATATCGATTAGGGTTGAATTTTCCGTTGATTTTGGAGTTGATCATGCTATGGAATGAAGAATGGTGACTTAATATCAACTATCAAGAGTATTGCAAGACATTGGAATAAAGACGGGAAGTGAATGCAAAAGGAACGGACGAGAAACGAAAGAAAAAAACTGCAGAAAAAAATCAGCCTGGACAGCCAAGGCAGCGCAGGCTGCGCTTGGAGCTGCGCAGGCTGCGCTCTGGATAGAGGAGGCAGCGCAGGCTGCGCTCTAGCTGCGCAGGCAGCGCTCCTGCGGGGAGAAAAAGGCTGAAAATCTCCGTTTTGCCCTATTTCGAATTTTAATTGTATTTTTGGCACCCAAACCTATTTCCAATTGTATTCTAGGTTGTTTTTCTTGTTAGGCAAGATATCTAGGCCTATAAAAACACATCTTAGCCTTGTAAAATAAGAGAATCGTTTTATTATTGTAACATAGAATTGCAAGAGAGAAAAGGAGAAGGAGATTCAACGCTCGTGACAAGCAACGGATCAAGATCTACTTCATCTTTTGTGTTCTTTTACTATTAATATTATTTCTTCCTTTTATATTTTGTCAATTTTCATGTTTTCATCTAATCCCATGGTGACGAAAGGTTCGATTATGAACTAATCGTTGTCATGGGATCCTAGTGGATTTATCTATGGAGCTTAGTAGTTTGCATGCCTTAAAGATTTATGTGTGGTGAATTCTTGATATCCTCGTATGGTTAATCTTAATGCTTTTAGATGCGTAGCTAACATCTAAATTGAATTGTTAATCTCTTGTGAAGTGAAAGTGGATCTTGAGATTTGGAACTTGCCATGCTAGCATAGGTTCATAATTGTTATCAATATGATTCGTGGTGTGAGATGAAAATACTTATACTGCCCTGTGTGATCTTTATGGATAACTTGTTCTTCAACCGTTATGTTTTTAAATTCTATAGACATATAGGGTCTAAGCATAATTGGTGTCTATTCATCTTCTATCTCTTTTGTGGATGTATGTTTAGTTTGGTATGCGTATGCTGACAGGTAGCGTATACTTGTTTCGTGTTATCCGATCAGATATCAAAACCATTGCACATAGTGATTAAAGGCTGCAACTCTAAGTGAAGTAGATGATGAAACTAGGATTCCATGTTTTATTCTCATATTAGTAATTCGACTTTAATCTCTTTAATTAGTTAATCTTTAGTTTGATAATTAATTTAGTAGTTAATAAAAAATCCAATTTGTTATTTGTCTTTGCAGTGGATAAAAACCATGCATCGGTGCATAGGTACATTAATTGAATTGAACACCATTCTAGATCTATGTGGGAACGAACTTGATTTAATCATATATTACTTGTGACAACGTGCGCTTGCGTGATTTTGCATAACAGTGGTCCATAAAGTGCATTGGCTTGTTGCTGGTTTCTGACTTGTACAATTTTTTCAGTATTTTGTCTCCAAGAATGTATTCGAGAAGTGAATGTAATAACCCTAACTTTAGAAAGGCTACAGTGCCCAAATGAATAGTGATCTTGAGGAATTTAGGGAAATGGTGTGTAGGTATTCTATATTGGAGATGGAAAATGAACAAACAAAAACCATATTAGTGATATACTATGAAAATAAGTGACTCGAAATGACGATGGATTTCAGAAATTCCTGAATTTAGATTTTGAGGATTTTGATCTCGAACGAACTTCTATTTATTGGATATTAAGGAACATAGAAATATTAAAGGAATTATATATTGAGGAATTAGTGAATTTAAGTTAAACCAAGGGACTTTTAAGTTAAGAGAATGCTAAGGGAATTTGGATTTTATAAACGATTTCAAAACCACTGGATAATGAGATATATTTGAAACGAACCACAATTAGACGAGTATGGAAACCAAGTAACCAAGGTTATTAAATAATAAGGATATTTACCACATTAATATTTACAAAGGTTATTAATAATTACTTAAGGTTAATAACCCTAGCTTGCTAAATACTCCTCAATGACATCCCTAATGACATCACCTTCCACTAACTATGTTTAAGGGGCAAATTAGTAACTTCACATGAGGATTTTCCATAACCTTCACCACTAATCTACTAAGTTCTAGAATTCTCAAGATGTTTCAAGATTAAGGCAAGATTAGATCAAGAAACAAGAAATCAAACTCCATTTCTCTCATCCTCCACAAACTGTCCAGCAGAAACAAAATGCAAAGAAAAATTCATATCTCCATTTCTATCCATGATAAAATCACCAAATTTGAACCACAACCTCTCCACTCCATGGGCAAGATTCTCTCAAAATTTCATAGTCATCAAAGGGGTGTAGCCTAGTCAAATACCTCCCCCAAGTTGAAGAAACCAAACTGTCCAGGAGGATTGACAGTTTCTGGGCTGATTTTCAAACGGCCATATCTCCTTCATTACTCAATGGAATTTTGTGTTCTTTATATGGTTGGAAATCTGGTGAGATGCTCTACAACTCTCCTTTAGAAGCCTCATCCAGAAAACGTAGGTAAGGCCTTAGTTTTTGCGATTCTTTCAACTGGTGTCCAGTGAATCCGAATTTCTAACTTTGTTTTTATGATTTATTTAGTTGATCCAAGCTACCTTAAGGTTATTTAAGGACTACTCAAGGCTTGTTAAGTGTTTTCAAGCTTCAAGGAGGTATAAATCTCAAGACCCTTTAGTATTACTTTGAATATATATGCTTGGTTATAGAAAACTTGGTGATTTAAGTTATGATAAGTGATGATTTATGATGATTATGTGTTTGTAAGTGGTTTGAGTTAAATATGGAAGTGTTTTGTGTTGGAAATCCATGGTTGGTATGATGAACACATGGTGTAGGTTTGATGTATGTGTTTGGTGATGGATTTGGAGGTGAGAAAAATTTGGAAAGTATGAAATTATAGCCGTTATAATGCCCGATTTTCGTTAGGATGTAATCTGCCCTGTTTTGGACCCCTGTATCCGTACGGTACCCTACTGTCTAGGTTACCAATTGCCCATGACATGATAGAGCTTAGTTCGTAGATCGTTTTGATATAAGGTACGTTAAAATCTGATGAACGGTTTAGGAGAAAAGTCAGTTTTAGTGAAAGGTGTTCGAAAACCGGGAAACCGTAATTGTGTAAACTTTGAGACTATGATCGACCTACCTAGACATTTTTAAAAATTATGAAACTTTGGGATGTTATAATAGGGTGATCAGAGAACTCTTACTAACTGACCTTGTGTCAAATTGTGGAATTTTCGAATTATGAGGATTTTTGCAATCGAGAGTGGTTGTTAAGGAAATAGTGTGAATTGCTAACACTTTAATCGAGATTAAGAATGGTCGAGTTCTTAGAACCTTTGGGACATAAAGGCCATGTTAAACATACGGTATGTGACAAGGGTGTTACTAGATAAGGGTAGGTGTTAAGTGGAATATACTCTAATGACGATTCTTTTATGTGTTTATAGAAACTTCGGAGGAACCACGAGCCCTACCTTTGGGATATCGAGATCGAGGTAAGATTTCTTCTATCCCTACTTTGAAAAATTATTTATCTTCAAAGAAAAATGATTTTATGGAATATATACGTGATTCTATTATTGCTATATTGTTAAGAATTTGTTTTCCTGATTTTGGAAATTAAAGGAAGATATGAGTATGGATATGGATTAAAGGGAGCAAGATTTCTTTTATTCTTATTTTGATATACTGTTTATGTTCAAAGGAAATGGTTTTGGTGGATAATATATGAATCTTATATGATGAGATGATTAGGGATATATTCCCTGTTTACTGAGATTTTTGAATATGGATTATGAATGTGGATATGATTATGAATGGAGCGAATATGCTCTATGGTAAAAGAGATATGAAAGAGAATGGTATTAGTTGTTATCTAGGGTTATATGGTTTATAATGCTATATTAAAAATATTCTTTTTGAGTATTAGTGGTTTAATAAATATTATTTGATTATTATTTACTACTCTTAAAATAGACGGAATATTTTATGAATATAAAAGCATAATTAATTTCTTGTATATAAAAGAGATGTCTGAGTCATAATCAAGGTATTATGTTATATATAGATTTTTATGGAAATGATGTGCGAGAATGGAAATGATATGAGTGAATGATATATGGAAATGGAAATGATATACGGGAATGGAAATGTGAAATGGTGTTGATAAATGGAATAATGATTTTATAAAAAGGGGGATTAGCAACAAACTTGCGTAAGAGGCTGTGTCAGGGCTGTGTGCGACATAGTCTAGCATTCATGATTCGGCACGAAGATGCCAAGGGAGGATGTTAGCAGGTGGCCTTCCTCCAGGGATGATGTTAGCAGGTGGCCTTCATTCCTTCTACCGATAGTAAAAAGGGACGGGTACGGAGGACGACTGATCATCGTGCCTCACGTATTCGGCAACAGTGAAAATCCCCAAAAACTTGAAAGAAAGAATTGAAAATGGTTTTCAGATTTCTATACTGAAAACAGAATAATGATATGAAATGATGGAATTATTGTTACAGATGAAGAGAAACTGATTTTATATTAATTTATATAATTGTTGCATAAGAAGGAAATGAGAAGATGATAGTGAGAGATTTGTTCAAGTATTCATATTATCTTGAAATATTACACTGAAAGGGTATATTGATTGTTATATTATTTAAGAAGAGAAACTGATACTATATTATCCTAGATTTCTTTTCTTATAATAGTAAGTGGATGATGTATTATTAAATAAAGATTTTATTCTTTCGTAAGGTTTATAATTGGTTTCCGATTATATATATATGCATATATGTTTAAAATGCTGATTTCCAATTTACATTATTATCTTGCTGAGCTATTATAGCTCACTCTTGCTACTTATGTATATAGCAGCTAGGTCCCATGCCGATACTACGCACTACACCCCACAAGAGGGTAAGGGGAAGGTGACCTTTTGAGCGAGTACTGGCGACCATCCCAGAGGTAGTTGACAAGCGAAAGGGGCTTAGTAGACTTATGTATATTAGTGTGTAAGCTATGTAATAAACTTTTGGTTGTTGAAATGCTTCCTGTAGAAGTATTACTCAACAATGTACTTAGTAGAATTCTGGGTTTGTAATAACTGTTAACTTTAAACTTTTAATATTGTGGATGTTGTTCTATGAGCATATGACTGGTGTGTGTGTGTATTAGTGTGGGGTCAATTGCATAAGTATTAAGTTAAAAAAAAAAGACTCAAGAGATATTGATATTGATCGGAAATTGGACCGTGATGACCTGGATCCTTGACCCCGGATCTAGGGGTGTCACAGATGGTATCAGAGCTAAGAGTCATAATGCTCAAGAACAAAAGTAATAATAATAATTGTATCAGTAATAATATAAATTGTGAACTCCCATCGAGTTCAAGGGTGGTTTATCAAACGAAGCGTTTATTCTAAGTAGTGATTATAATTTTATAGATTATTACTAATAAAAGTTTATGTTTTATTATAGGGAGAGGAGATCAGTGAGCCAAGGTTAAGGGTATTTAAAGTCTTCTTGTGTTTAAGGGAGTTTGAAGAAATATTGTAAGTGGATTGGTGAATAGACATTGATTGTTTGTGGAGATGAAAGGGTGAAACTGAGGTTGGTCGGTAAAGCCAAGATATACCTTAAGGACTAAGACAGACTGAGAAATTCCGAGATTGACTTAAATAAAAAGGCTATTATGCCAAAAGTGTTAAGTTTATGTAGTACACGGAATTGATATGAGAAAGGGAATATTTGATGTATTGGGAAATGTACGTTAGAGAATCTCGTGAGTATACGGGATATGTTAGAATATACAAATATAAAGTATAGTTTGAAGGGTCTTTGATACCAGAGCAGTGTTAGGCTAAGACGATCAATATTACGTATGTATATCGATTAGAAGGTTGTGATCTATTATGGATAAAGGTAGAAAGTATTGAGCCAAGTCATGACTAGGTAAATGACGATAATTGAGAATATCAGATGATAGGTTAAGGATAAATGGTGAGTGTCAAATTTAAGAAATTTTGGGAATTTTGGAAAGTACGTAGTCTAAGATATAAATGGTATTTGAGGAAAACCTTCCATTATTGGGATTTTCAATTGGGCAGAAGCTATTAATGGTACATATTTTCAAATTTCCTAAAGCCCTGCTAAGTTATTGAGTTTCAATTTTCCTTCACTGATGGGTAATTTCAGTTGTGATCTGGCACCTCTTATTTACTAAGTGCCTGTATCTTTTCAAAACTTTCTGGTACCCTTGAAATGTGTTTCAAAATTGTATTTTATCTATCTTAGTCAAAATATTCTTCTAAGATTATTTTTGGAAGATGGTGTTTATCATCGTGATTTAAATTTTCCTCTATATTTCTTACTCCAATTAAGAGGAATAGCCCTATATGTGTACACAAGGACGATCTGTCTGTGTGATAGAAAGTCGGAGGGGACGCCCTCACTTGTGTGACGTACGGGTTCTTCCATCATATTGATTTCCCAAATATTCTTTTGTTTCGAATAAGAGGTCTTTAAATATCTTAATCTTATAAATTGTTAGGGGACCTTTATTGGTTTATGGGTTCGTTTCAATTCAAAGTTTCTCGGATTACTATCAATTGTTTCGAATATAGAAGATTTTTTTTTATGGATAGAATATTGGAAGTAAGGTTTAGAGTATACGTGATTATACGAGGAAACTTGAGATTTCAAGGGAAATTTCAATAAGAGATAATTAGAGCTAGGAGCGTTTCAATATAAGAAAGGAAGGAATATCGTGAGAAGAAATGGGTATATTTGATGATTAGTAAGAGAAAGGAATATGAGGAATTTTAAGGCATAATTGAGATGTACTACTGAGAGTAAGGTGTATTTTGAGGATAGAGTTAAGATAAGGATAAACAAAGAAAGTGAGGATAATTAATGAAGGATTTCGAGGTGCAATAACTATTAGTGGGGAAGGCCAATATTGTGACTAATACCCTGAGTAGGAAAGAGAGATGAAAGATGTTAAGTATTCAAAGGATTAATCCAAAAGGTGTGAATGAGTAAAACTTGAGGTAAAGATTTTGATGAGAATAATAAAGGGAAATTACAGAGGTGGAATGGATAGTATATCATGAAGGAACTAAGGTGGATCAGCAAGGTGTAAAGAGCGTATAGTGATCGAACAATGGACATATGGGATATAGTATCCGGAGGAAATTGCAGGTACGCGCTAATTTAACCTCTTAAGTGTAAATGTTTGGTTAGGGATCGACTCGGTCAATGAATGGTGTAAATAAGTTAATAAAATAGATAAGAATAATTTATCTGTCAGGAAGTAAGATATGCTGATTCAGTGGGAAAGAATAAGGATATTTTGTGGGAAAAACACAACCTTGTAGGACACGAACAGGAAATATATATTATAAATAATATTTTCTTACAATTGTTTCAAGGAATAACATTATAAGACTAGTTTCTGGAGGATTTTACAGAGACGAGATGTATTAAGATGAAGTACTAATATTTTATGTCATGATAGAGATCAGAATATGGCCAAACCATAAGTGAGATACACTGCCATTCAGGAAAGGCCAATGTGGTGGCCGATACCTTAGAGAAAGGAGGAATGAGATAATATAGAATGACTGGAAACAGGAGGAGATTTGCAAGAAAAGGATAGTGAAAGTACTGCTATTGATAAGCTAAATGGAATGTTGATGAATGACAAACAAGTGTATGTTGGTGTATTTGCGCGAACAAGGTAGAGATGTTATGAAGGAACTAAAGGATAAAGGAAGTAGTGTGAGAATTGGGAATTGTCAAGTAAGAAAAGTATTCATTAGTATTTTCAACATGATTCCGGGACGGAATCCTTTTAAGGGGGGAAGGATGTAATAACCCTAACTTTAGAAAGGCTACAGTGCCCAAATGAATAGTGATCTTGAGGAATTTAGGGAAATGGTGTGTAGGTATTCTATATTGGAGATGGAAAATGAACAAACAAAAACCATATTAGTGATATACTATGAAAATAAGTGACTCGAAATGACGATGGATTTCAGAAATTCCTGAATTTAGATTTTGAGGATTTTGATCTCGAACGAACTTCTATTTATTGGATATTAAGGAACATAGAAATATTAAAGGAATTATATATTGAGTAATTAGTGAATTTAAGTTAAACCAAGGGACTTTTAAGTTAAGAGAATGCTAAGGGAATTTGGATTTTATAAACGATTTCAAAACCACTGGATAATGAGATATATTTGAAACGAACCACAATTAGACGAATATGGAAACCAAGTAACCAAGGTTAGTAAATAATAAGGATATTTACCACATTAATATTTACAAAGGTTATTAATAATTACTTAAGGTTAATAACCCTAGCTTGCTAAATACTCCTCAATGACATCCCTAATGACATCACCTTCCACTAACTATGTTTAAGGGGAAAATTAGTAACTTCACATGAGGATTTTCCATAACCTTCACCACTAATCTACTAAGTTCTAGAATTCTCAAGATGTGTCAAGATTAAGGCAAGATTAGATCAAGAAACAAGAAATCAAACTCCATTTCTCTCATCCTCCACAAACTGTCCAGCAGAAACAAAATGCAAAGAAAAATTCATATCTCCATTTCTATCCATGATAAAATCACCAAATTTGAACCACAACCTCTCCACTCCATGGGCAAGATTCGCTCAAAATTTCATAGTCATCAAAGGGGTGTAGCCTAGTCAAATACCTCCCCCAAGTTGAAGAAACCAAACTGTCCAGGAGGATTGACAGTTTCTGGGCTGATTTTCAAACGGCCATATCTCCTTCATTACTCAATGGAATTTTGTGTTCTTTATATGGTTGGAAAGCTGGTGAGATGCCCTACAACTCTCCTTTATAAGCCTCATCCCGAAAACGTAGGTAAGGCCTTAGTGTTTGCGATTCTTTCAACTGGTGTCCAGTGAATCCGAATTTCTAACTTTGTTTTTATGATTTATTTAGTTGATCCAAGCTACCTTAAGGTTATTTAAGGACTACCCAAGGCTTGTTAAGTGTTTTCAAGCTTCAAGGAGGTATAAGTCTCAAGACCCTTTAGTATTACTTTGAATATATATGCTTGGTTATAGAAAACTTGGTGATTTAAGTTATGATAAGTGATGATTTATGATGATTATGTGTTTGTAAGTGGTTTGAGTTAAATATGGAAGTGTTTTGTGTTGGAAATCCATGGTTGGTATGATGAACACATGGTGTAGGTTTCATGTATGTGTTTGGTGATGGATTTGGAGGTGAGAAAAATTTGGAAAGTATGAAATTATAGCCGTTATAATGCCCGATTTTCGTTAGGATGTAATCTGCCCTGTTTTGGACCCCTGTCTCCGTACGGTACCCTACTGTCTAGGTTACCAATTGACCATGACATGATAGATCTTAGTTCGTAGATCGTTTTGATATAAGGTACGTTAAAATCTGATGAACGGTTTAGGAGAAAAGTCAGTTTTAGTGAAAGGTGTTCGAAAACCGGGAAACCGTAATTGTGTAAATTTTGAGACTATGATCGACCTACCTAAACATTTTTAAAAATTATGAAACTTTGGTATGTTATAATAGGGTGATCAGAGAACCCTTACTAACTAACCTTGTATCAAATTGTGGAATTTTCGAATTACGAGGATTTTTGCAGTCGAGAGTGGTTGTTAAGGAAATAGTGTGAATTGCTAACACTTTAATCGAGATTAAGAATGGTCGAGTTCTTAGAACCTTTGGGACATAAAGGCCATGTTAAACATACGGTATGTGACAAGGGTGTTACTAGATAAGGGTAGGTGTTAAGTGGAATATACTCTAATGACGATTCTTTTATGTGTTTATAGAAACTTCGGAGGAACCACGAGCCCTACCTTTGGGATATCGAGATCGAGGCAAGATTTCTTCTATCCCTACTTTGAAAAATTATTTATCTTCAAAGAAAAATGATTTTATGGAATATATACGTGATTCTATTATTGCTATATTGTTAAGAATTTGTTTTCATGATTTTGGAAATTAAAGGAAGATATGAGTATGGATATGGATTAAAGGGAGCAAGATTTCTTTTATCCTTATTTTGATATACTGTTTATGTTCAAAGGAAATGGTTTTGGTGGATAATATATGAATCTTATATGATGAGATGATTAGGGATATATTCCCTGTTTACTGAGATTTTTGAATATGGATTATGAATGTGGATATGATTATGAATGGAGCGAATATGCTTTATGGTAAAAGAGATATGAAAGAGAATGGTATCAGTTGTTATCTAGGGTTATATGGTTTATAATGCTATATTAAAAATATTCTTTTTGAGTATTAGTGGTTTAATAAATATTATTTGATTATTATTTACTACTCTTAAAATAGACGGAATATTTTATGAATATAAAAGCATAATTAATTTCTTGTATATAAAAGAGATGTCTGAGTCATAATCAAGGTATTATGTTATATATAGATTTTTATGGAAATGATGTGCGAGAATGGAAATGATATGAGTGAATGATATATGGAAATGGAAATGATATACGGGAATGGAAATGTGAAATGGTGTTGATAAATGGAATAATGATTTTATAAAAAGGGGGATTAGCAACAAACTTGCGTAAGAGGCTGTGTCAGGGCTGTGTGCGACATAGTCTAGCATTCATGATTCGGCACGAAGATGCCAAGGGAGGATGTTAGCAGGTGGCCTTCCTCCAGGGATGATGTTAGCAGGTGGCCTTCATTCCTTCTACCGATAGTAAAAAGGGACGGGTACGGAGGACGACTGATCATCGTGCCTCACGTATTCGGCAACAGTGAAAATCCCCAAAAACTTGAAAGAAAGAATTGAAAATGGTTTTCAGATTTCTATACTGAAAACAGAATAATGATATGAAATGATGGAATTATTGTTACAGATGAAGAGAAACTGATTTTATATTAATTTATATAATTGTTGCATAAGAAGGAAATGAGAAGATGATAGTGAGAGATTTGTTCAAGTATTCATATTATCTTGAAATATTACACTGAAAGGGTATATTGATTGTTATATTATTTAAGAAGAGAAACTGATACTATATTATCCTAGATTTCTTTTCTTATAATAGTAAGTGGATGATGTATTATTAAATAAAGATTTTATTCTTTCGTAAGGTTTATAATTGGTTTCCGATTATATATATATGCATATATGTTTAAAATGCTGATTTCCAATTTACATTATTATCTTGCTGAGCTATTATAGCTCACTCTTGCTACTTATGTATATAGCAGCTAGGTCCCATGCCGATACTACGCACTACACCCCACAAGAGGGTAAGGGGAAGGTGACCTTTTGAGCGAGTACTGGCGACCATCCCAGAGGTAGTTGACAAGCGAAAGGGGCTTAGTAGACTTATGTATATTAGTGTGTAAGCTATGTAATAAACTTTTGGTTGTTGAAATGCTTCCTGTAGAAGTATTACTCAACAATGTACTTAGTAGAATTCTGGGTTTGTAATAACTGTTAACTTTAAACTTTTAATATTGTGGATGTTGTTCTATGAGCATATGACTGGTGTGTGTGTATTAGTGTGGGGTCAATTGCATAAGTATTAAGTTAAAAAAAAAAGACTCAAGAGATATTGATATTGATCGGAAATTGGACCGTGATGACCTGGATCCTTGACCCCGGATCTAGGGGTGTCACAGTGACTAAGTAGGTGAATCGAGAACTTGAATTGACTTAATCGATAACTCTGAGTTCTCGAACACTGTTATATTAACATATCGAATTACTTCTCGAATAGCTCTTTTCTTCAGGATTCCTTGAGTTGTCGAATAGAACACTTGACTTGTCGAATCCTTGAGATATCGAATAGCTTTCTGAGTCCTTGAGATATCGAATGGAACTTTGACTGGTTGACTCCTTGAGAACTCGAATACTACTTTGACTTGTTGACTTCTTGAGTTCTCGAATAGAGTACATAGACATATCGAATCTCTGAGATATCGAATGAGATATCGAACAGTGTATTAAGAGATATCGAATAGTGTCTTGAGATATCGAATCCCTGACTTCTCGAATGCTGGACTTATCGAATAGACAAATATACTTCTCGAATTGGTACTTAGGCAAATTCTTCATTTCTTCAAATCCCAACTGTGATTATTTGACAGTCTTTATCTTCTTGCTTGAGGCATGAACCTTGGAACTTCTTTCAAGCATTATTCTAGACTCTATAAGTACAGTTACACAACTAGGATTTGATGCCTACTTCAAGTACAATACAAACAGAAACTCTACAACTAGAGGTTCCCTCAGTTAGAGGTCATGTAAGTAATGCAAAGCATTACAAACAATTAGGCTTGTTATTAGATGTATACAGGCATGCCTCTGTAACTAACATATAAGTAATTCGATTCAATTCTCGTTAGTTAATTTAATTCTTAGTTTAATATTTTACATCTTAGTTAATTTTAGTTATCAAAACCCAATCTTGTTATTTGTCTTAGCAGTGAATTAAAACCATACATTGTTGCATAGGTACTAAACTGAATTAAAAACCAAGATCTCTGTGGGAACGAACTTGACTTATATCTATATTACTTGTGACCACGTGCGCTTGCGTGATTTTGTGTTAACAAGTTTTTGGCGGCGCTGCCGGGGATCATCGATGTTTTATTTTTAGTTTATGTGCTTGTCAATAGTGGTCGTTAGCGTTCACTGACTCAAATTTCTTACTTGTTTTGTTTGTTTCATGGTGTTTCAGGTACTTAGGTTTGTATGCGAACACGCTTACAAGCTCGTTTGGAAGAACTGGCAGAAGACAATCTTGTAGAGAATAAAGAGAATAAGGAGGAATCTGAAACTCCAGTAGAGATGGCAGATGCAGCAGCAGCTAAGGCTTTGAAGGAATATTCGCAGCCGAAGATCAATGATATCCAGTCTAGTGTTATCAGGCCGGCCATCACAACTAATAACTTCGAAATCAAACCGGGCACTATTCAGATGCTACAGAATTCGGTTCAGTTTGGGGGTGCTCCTACGGAGGATCCTAACATGCATATTCGGGACTTTATCGAGATCGGTGACACTTTCAAGTTCAATGGTGTGTCGGATGATGCTATCAAATTGAGACTTTTCCCATTCTCTCTGAAGGATAAGGCTAAGGGCTGGCTACACTCTCTACCACCTGGTTCTATTACTACATGGGAGGATCTTGCTCAGAAGTTTCTTACTAAATTCTTCCCTATGGCGAAAACTGCAGCAATAAGGAACCAGCTAACTCAATTTTAGCAGCAATCTGGAGAATCTTTGTGTGAGGCCTGGGAACGATACAAGGAGATGCTTCGTAGGTGTCCACATCATGGTATGCATGACTGGATGGTTATCAATAGTTTCTACAATGGGTTGGGAGCACAGTCTAGACCTATGCTAGATGCAGCATCAGGAGGAGCTCTATGGGCTAAGAGCTACGATGAAGCTTATGATCTTATTGAGACGATGGCTGCTAATGAATATCAGAATCCAACCCAGAGGCTTTCTCAAGGCAAGGTAGCAGGTATTTTTGAAGTGGATGCAGCTTCAGCTATTGCAGCTCAGTTGAAGGCATTGACTATGAAGGTGGATTCTCTTGCAAATTATGGAGTTCAGCAGGTTGCTAATCTTTGTGAGCTATGTGCGGGCGCACATGAGACGAATCAGTGTGCTATCTCTTCTGAATCAGCACAGTTCGTGAGTAATTTCCAAAGACCTGCTGCACCAGTTCCTACCACCTATCATCCGAACAACAGGAATCATCCCAATTTCAGCTGGAGCAACAATCAAGGTGCTCAACAACAACCTTATCAGCAGTTTTAGGGACAGCAAGCGAAGCCATTCAACCAGGGCTATCAACAGCAGTATGCTCCAAGGCAACCATATCAACCTCCTGGATTTCAGCAACAGCCCCAGGCTTATGTGGGGCAATCTTCTAATGAAAAATCAGAAATGGATGAGTTGAGGATGATGATTAAAAGTCTATCAATTTCTCAAAAGACCTTGGAAAACCAGATGGGATAGCTTGCAAGTGCCTTACTTAGTAGGCCACAAGGAACTCTTCCTAGTGATACAGAGGTTAATCCAGGTAGGAGAGACAATAAAGAGCAGGTCAATGCAGTTACTTTGAGATCTGGAAAAGTCACGAGGGATCAAAAATCAGCAGCTGAGGAAGACGAAGAAATTAAGAAACATCAGGTGGAGGTTTATGTGGATAAAGAAAAGGCAAAATCTGATTTGGTGGCTAATCAGCTAGATGATGAAGTGGAAAAGAGCAAGAAGTCTGTTGAAAAGTCTATTCCAGAGCAGTCTATGAAGAGTAATCAGATCTATCCTCCTCCTCCATATCCTCGACGCGTGCAGAAAAGTCAAGAAATACAGTTTCAGAAGTTTATGGATGTTTTCAAGAAACTATCCATTAATATTCCTTTTGTTGAAGCATTGGAGCAGATGCCGAGATATGCAAAGTTCATGAAGGATATTTTGTCATGGAAGAGAAGGTTGGAAGATTTTGAAACAGTGGCTTTGACGGAGGAGTATAGTGATGTTCTTCAATAGAAGTTGCCACCTAAATTGAAAGATCCGGGAAGTTTCACAATTCCATGCACCATTGGAAAGTTGTCTTTTGGCAAATGCTTATGTGATTTGGGAGCTAGTATTAATCTCATGCCCTTGTCTGTTTTCAAGCAACTTGGTCTACCGGAGCCGAAGCCAACCAACATCTCTTTGCAGTTGGCTGATCGATCTATCACGTATCCAAGGGGTATAGTAGAAGATGTCTTGGTGAAGGTAGATAAGCTCATATTTAATGCCGATTTTGTGATTCTATATTTCAAAGAAGATAAGAAGATTCCCATAATCTTGGGAAGGCCTTTTCTAGCTATGGGTCGTACTTTGATCGATGTACAAAAAGAGAGCTTACAATGAGGGTGCAAGATCAGAATGTCACCTTTAATGTGTTTGTTAACACAAAATCACGCAAGTATACGTGGTCACAAGTAATACAATTCAAGTTCGTTCCACAGAGATCTGGTTATGGTTCTATTCAGTAGATGCACCTATTCAACAATGTATGGCTTTAATTCATTGCTAAGAAAAGTAACAAATTGGGATTTTTGAGTAACTAAATTAACTAAGATGCAAATTAACAAAATAAAGAATTAATTAACTAAGAGAATTAAATCGAATTACTTTGTTAGATATAATTGATGTGATTTAATATCAGTGTTTAAGTGTTACAGGTAAAAAGAGTTTAACTTGTTGTTGAAAGCAGCCGTAGCAGAGTTTGAGTATACGCTGATAGCTGGAAGCGCAAACGCTGACAGAAGAAAGCGTAAACACTGCTAGCTGAACACAAGGAAGCGCAAACACTACTGGCTAGGAGAGCAACAGAGTTTGCTAAAGTCTGTCTACTAGAAGCGTCTACAAGTCAACAGAGTTTGAAGATTAATTCAAGATTAATATGGAAGCAATATCTTTGAAGATTGGATAGCTGTCAAAGAGATTGAGTTGACTTAGAAGATGTGTAGCAATCGTAATTGATATCAATTGTATAGCTTAATTTTAGGAGAATCAATTAACGATTGTATGTAGCTGTATATCTTATAAATACAGTTAGGTTAACCCTAAAAGGGTATCCATCGTGAACGAATATCATTCATTGTAACCTAAGCAGCTCTCTGTGATATTTTACATCACTGAGAGAGGAATTATTAATTCCAAACAGTTTTAAGTACTAAAACGTGTGTTCTTGTTATTTACTCAAACAGTACTTGATTATATATATTGTGTATTCGACCTAACATACTTATATGAGAATAAACATGGGATCCTAACTTCATTAAATACTTCCCTTAGATCTGACGCCTTTAATCACTATGTGCAATGGTTTTGATATCTGATCGGATAACACGAAACAAGTATACGCTACCTGTCAGCATACGCATACCAAACTAAACATACATCCACAAAAGAGATAGAAGATGAATAGACACCAATTATGCTTAGACCCTATATGTCTATAGAATTTGAAAACATAACGGTTGAAGAACAAGTTATCCATTAAGATCACACATGGCAGTATAAGTATTTTCATCTCACACCACGAATCATATTGATAAACAATTATGAACCTATGCTAGCATGGCATCTAAATCTCAAGATCCACTTTCACTTCACAAGAGATTAACAAATTAGATGTTCGCGACGCATCTATCTATTAAGCATAACCATACGAGAATATCAATTATATACCACACACAGATCTTTAAAGCATCAAGATACTAAGTTCCATAAATAAATCCGTTAGAATCCCATGACAACGATTAGCTCATAATTGAACCGTTCATCGTCATGGGATTTGATGAAAACATGATAATAAACAAGATATGAAAGAAAGAAACAATAATATTATTAAAACGAAGATTTGAGAAAACAAATCTATAATCCAGAATAACACAAAAGATGAAGTAGATCTAGATCCGTTGCTTGTCACGAGCGTTGAATCCTTCTCTCCTTTTCTCCCTTGTAGATCTAAGCTATGTTACAATAATAAAGCTCTTCTAAATTACAATGCTTAGATGTGTTTATATAAGCTCTATAATTCTTGCCCAGCAAGAAATTATCTTCTATTACAATTAGAATTCAATTAAAGTTCTAAAAACTGCCCAAAATACAATTAGAACTTAAAAAGGGCAAAACAGTAATTTTCCTGCTCCCAACATTCTGTTTGTCGTGCTTCCTGCCCCCACCACGCGCAACTTGCACGTGCAACACCTGTTCCATGTTGTAGAAAATCTCTCAAGCTTCGCGTGGGCAGTAAGATCGCTGAAAACGGACTTATAGAACTCCAGATATGGCCAAAACAGCGTAGACTGCGCAACCGTACCAGAAAATCCGAATTTTAATCAATTAATCCTCCAAAAACGATAGAAGCATCCACCTTAACCAACATTCTTGTAAATCTGCACAACTAAGCAAAACACATCAAAACTACAAGAAACTAGAGTCCAAGACAATCAATTTAAGCCGATTTAGAATGCTCCAAGTGGATATAAAATCCACTTATCACACCCCCAAACTTAAACCGATGTTTGTCCTCAAGCATAAACAATTACAACTAACTAACTAACTAACTAGTACCACTTCCGTAGGTGATCACGGTTGCATTTGGCATATGCAACAAGCCCTTTAAACCCCTAGGCAGCCCTAGTGGACGAGTAAGGTCTCGTGAGGGCCTACAGCGAATGTACCCACAAAATCCATTTAACCTAATGCAATGCAATGCATGAATGCAACTAATATGGAAAAAATGCAAGATCCCTTTCAAACTCACCAAAACCAACTAACAAGCAAATATCTCAGAGAATGTAAATAAATCCAAGCAGAGCTCGACTAAGTCCCCGTATACTAAAAATACATGACAGAAACGTGAGTGTGTGCATGCTCATCAGAAATACTCCCAAAACTAGGTCAAAAATCATACATGCCCTTCGCCAAGACAATCACAGGTTTATAAAAAGAATAGACTGTAGACACTTCATAACTTAAAAACACCTCCATCCTCATTCAAGTTAGCCAGGAATTAATGCTTTATTACTACACTACAACACATACTACTATATACAATACGCATGCTTATTTAACCGTGCAATGAGTGAGACCCAAAAAGGCTTATACAATAATACTCATGTAGCGAGCGTTAGGTCAGCAATCCCAAACCACAAGGGCTTTAGGTTACTAGGACTAAGTCCCCTCAGCCTTAATTACTCGAGTATTAAAGAGCTCACTCGTGGTTAATTCTACATTTAACAATTAAACTATTCACTCTTTTTTTTCTCTTTTTTTCTGATTTTTTTTTTCATGCAATCTGGAATGAGCCTTTCTCATTTCCAACCCTAGACTACTCATATAAATATGAGCTGGCTACTAGCCAATTGACACCTAGCCATTATTTAACAAATATTAACAACTAGCATGAAATCCCTGGTTTCCTCCAAACTTAGACTTTAGTGCTCCTATGCCATCAAGGGAATAACGAAAATTCTAAATATAATCAAGTGATTAAATCTCAAAACATCCAAACAAGCATAACCTCAACCTAGCCCAAAAGCAAACAATGAGACTGTGTAAAAGTTTTGTTCCCGTAACATGCAAGTCAATTTCGTAGGAACTATAAATCAACCCTCTACTCATCATTACCACACTCAATTAAACATCTACCTACCAATCAGAATCAACTCATCCTAAGGGATCATGAAATATGCATGCCATGAAAATGCAACTAACATGAACTCACATGGTATACAAAAATAAAATAACAGAATGTCCTACATGAAACAACATAAAAAATACGAACGAACATGCATGAATTACCTAAACATGAAAAAAAAAACATGCAAACATGATATCCTATATGAACACATAATACAACATCAAGTACAACTACTAATCCCCGGCAGCGGCGCCAAAAACTTGTTAGCACAAAATTACGCAAGCATACGTGGTCACAAGTAATACAATTCAAGTACGTTCCACAGAGATCTGGTTATGGTTCTATTCAGTAGATGCACCTATTTAACAATGTATGGCTTTAATTCACTGCTAAGAAAAGTAACAAATTGGGATTTTTGAGTAACTAAATTAACTAAGATGCAAATTAACAAAATAAAGAATTAATTAACTAAGAGAATTAAATCGAATTACTTATATGAGAATAAACATGGGATCCTAACTTCATTAAATACTTCCTTTAGATCTGACGCCTTTAATCACTATGTGCAATGGTTTTGATATCTGATCGGATAACACGAAACAAGTATACGCTACCTGTCAGCATACGCATACCAAACTAAACATACATCCACAAAAGAGATAGAAGATGAATAGACACCAATTATGCTTAGACCCTATTTGTCTATAGAATTTGAAAACATAACGGTTGAAGAACAAGTTATCCATTAAGATCACACAGGGCAGTATAAGTATTTTCATCTCACACCACGAATCATATTGATAAACAATTATGAACCTATGCTAGCATGGCAAGTTCTAAATCTCAAGATCCACTTTCACTTCACAAGAGATTAACAAATTAGATGTTCGCGACGCATCTATCTATTAAGCATAACCATACGAGAATATCAATTATATACCACACACAGATTTTTAAAGCATCAAGATACTAAGTTCTATAAATAAATCCGTTAGAATCCCATGACAACGATTAGCTCATAATTGAACCGTTCATCGTCATGGGATTTGATGAAAACATGATAATAAACAAGATATGAAAGAAAGAAACAATAATATTATTAAAACGAAGAGTTGAGAAAACAAATCTATAATCCAGAATAACACAAAAGATGAAGTAGATCTAGATCCGTTGCTTGTCACGAGCGTTGAATCCTTCTCTCATTTTCTCCCTTGTAGATCTAAGCTATGTTACAATAATAAAGCTCTTCTAAATTACAATGCTTAGATGTGTTTATATAGGCTCTATAATTCTTGCCCAGCAAGAAATTATCTTCTATTACAATTAGAATTCAATTAAGGTTCTAAAAACTGCCCAAAATACAATTAGAACTTAAAAAGGGCAAAACAGTAATTTCCCAGCTCCCAACATTCTGTTTGTCGTGCTTCCTGACCCCACCACGCACAACTTGCACGTGCAACACCTGTTCCATGTTGTAGAAAATCTCCCAAGCTTCGTGTGGGCAGTAAGATCGCTGAAAACGGACTTATAGAACTCCAGATATGGCCAAAACAGTGTAGACTGCGCAACCGTACCAGAAAATCCGAATTTTAATCAATTAATCCTCCAAAAATGATAGAAGCATCCACCTTAACCAACATTCTTGTAAATCTGCACAACTAAGCAAAACACATCAAAACTACAAGAAACATGAGTCCAAGACAATCAATTTAAGCCAATTCAGAATGCTCCAAGTGGATATAAAATCCACTTATCACACCCCCAAACTTAAACCGATGCTTGTCCTCAAGCATAAACAATTACAACTAACTAACTAACTAGTACCACTTCCGTAGGTGATCACAGTTGCATTTGGCATATGCAACAAGCCCTTTAAACCCCTAGGCAGCCCTAGTGGACGAGTAAGGTCTCGTGAGGGCCTATAGCGAATGTACCCACAAAATCCATTTAACCTAATGCAATGCAATGCATGAATGCAACTAATATGGAAAAAATGCAAGATCCCTTTCAAACTCACCAAAACCAACTAACAAGCAAATATCTCAGAGAATGCAAATAAATCCAAGCAGAGCTCGACTAAGTCCCCGTATACTAACAATATATACATGACAGAAACGTGAGTGTGTGCATGCTCATCAGAAATACTCCCAAAACTAGGTCAAAAATCATACATGCCCTTCGCCAAGACAATCACAGGTTTATAAAAAGAATAGACTGTAGACACTTCATAACTTAAAAACACCTCCATCCTCATTCAAGTAAGCCAGGAATTCATGCTTTATTACTACACTACAACACATACTACTATATACAATACGCATGCTTATTTAACCGTGCAATGAGTGAGACCCTAAAAGGCTTATACAATAATACCCATGTAGCGAGCGTTAGGTCAGCAATCCCAAACCACAAGGGCTTTAGGTTACTAGGACTAAGTCCCCTCAGACTTAATTACTCGAGTATTAAAGAGCTCACTCGTGGTTAATTCTACATTTAACAATTAAACTATTGACTCTTTTTTTTTCCTCTTTTTTTTCTGATTTTTTTTTCATGCAATCTGGAATGAGCCTTTCTCATTTCCAACCCTAGACTACTCATATAAATATGAGCTGGCTACTAGCCAATTGACACCTAGCCATTATTTAACAAATATTAACAACTAGCATGAAATCCCTGGTTTCCCCCAAACTTAGACTTTAGTGCTCTTATGCCATCAAGGGAAAAACGAAAATTCTAAATATAATCAAGTGATTAAATCTCAAAACATCCAAACAAGCATAACCTCAACCTAGCCCAAAAGCAAACAATGAGACTGTGTAAAAGTTTTGTTCCCGTAACATGCAAGTCAATTTCGTAGGAACTATAAATCAACCCTCTACTCATCATTACCACACTCAGTTAAACATTTACCTACCAATCAGAATCAGCTCATCCTAAGGGATCATGAAATATGCATGCCATGAAAATGCAACTAACATGAACTCACATGGTATACAAAAATAAAATAACAGAATGTCCTACATGAAACAACATAAAAAATACGAACGAACATGCATGAATTACCTAAACATGAAAAAAAAACATGCAAACATGATATCCTATATGAACACATAATACAACATCAAGTACAACTACTAATCCCTCAAACCACCCCCAAACTTAAAATATTCAATGTCCGCATTGAATGGAAGTAAATACAAGGGATAGTAGAAAACATACCTACTCATCAGGATCATCACCCTCCTCGGGTGAATCATGCGGGAGACGAAAATTTCACAACACTAGCACCACCTCTCCCACGCTTAGGAACCAAAAGAATCAATCCCCAACTCAAAAAAAATTCACCAAAATCCACAAAAAATTCGAATTTACAAATACCCCCAAATAAGCAAGAACACACAACCCTAATAATGCAAGAACACAATTCGTTATATCCAAATGAAAGGAAGAAATATACCCCAAATACGAATCGGAGAGGTGAAGCTTGCAATTAAAAATCCCCCAAACTTGAATCTTGAAGCCTTAAAATTTTATTGTAGGAAATATAATTGGAATGGGGTAGGATTTGTGTGTCTATAGGTGCATATATAGATGGGTATATAGATTTGGGAAAAAAATGAAAAGTAAAATAAAATAAAATAAAATAAAAAATTGAAATAGGAGATGGATTGGGAATAATTTGGAATTAATATAAGACTAGAATTAGGATTTTAGGTGGAGAAAATAATTAGAAATGGGGTAGGAATTGATTTAATATATGTTAAGACATATATATATATATATATATATATATAACACGGACAACCACAGGACAGAAAATTGGCCATGATTGAAAATCGCTGTTGCACCATTTTTCATTTTATTATTTTTTTTTTATAACAACACTTGTGGCCAAAAACCACAAAAACACTTTACCGGGAGAGTTGAAGTCATGCGCCTAGGCAATAGGGGTCTGGCGCCGCAGCCTTCTGATCTCGCGCCGCAGCCTTGAAAACCTCTGTCGGCAGCTTTTATTTTGTGTAATTTTTTTTCCTAATCACAGGCCAACATAATTCATGGCCAGAAGCAATTGGCGCTGCGGCCTGGACACGCGCGCTGCAGCCTGGAACGGTTTCTGTCAACTGTTGAAAATTTGGTGCATTTTTTTTTTTGAAGAACACTCGGAATTTTTTTTCCAACACTAATGCGTGGGTTGCCTCCCACGAAGCGCTCATTTAACGTCAATAGCTTGACGTTACTTCTTCAAATCATGGCGGTTTCAAAAGAATAACTGAACCGTTCTCAACAGATAAACCATTCATACGAACGTTGACATCTTGATTGCTTGCTTTCCACAAAACTCTTTCATCAGACTTCCACCTGATTTTACTACCCCACGGCCTAATCTTCTTCTTTTTCTTCTTCACACCTCTAAGGTGCTTCTCCGACTCAACCGGCTGAACAAAAATTTCTTCTTCCTTATCATCGGTTTTCCACCTTCGCAACACGTTATCCTGCCCCTCTTCAAAAATTACTAGCTCATTATTCAAAAGGACATACCTCAAATGTGGTGGAAGTTTCCCAAGCTTTACACTCGAAAGATCTCGAACCGAAGAACTGTCAATAGAATCACTGATGGGATGCTTTAGCATGTGTGTGTTCGATTTCTCGCTCAACAATTGATCAAACTCCTTTCTCTAACCCGTATCAACCATTTCCACACTACAACACTCTTCATCCTCAGTCGGAAATTTCATGGCCTTGAACACATTAAAGGTGACATTCTGATCTTGCACCCGCATTGTAAGCTCTTCTTTTTGCACATCAATCAAAGTACGACCCGTAGCTAGAAAAGGTCTTCCCAAGATTATGGGAATCTTCTTGTCTTCTTCGAAATCCAAGATAACAAAATCAGCAAGGAAGATGAGCTTATCAACCTTCACCAAAACATCCTCCACTATACCCCTCGGATACGTGATCGATCTATCAGCCAACTGCAAAGAGATGTTAGTTGGCTTCGGCTCCGGTAGACCAAGTTGCTTGAAAACAGACAAGGGCATAAGATTAATGCTAGCTCCCAAATCACACAAATACTTACTGAAAGAAAGATTGCCAATAGTACAAGGAATGGTGAAACTTCCCGGATCTTTCAGTTTAGGTGGCAACTTCTACTACAGAACGGCACTACACTCCTCCGTCAATGCCACTGTTTCAAAATCTTCCAACCTTCTCTTCCGCGACAAAATATCCTTCATGAACTGTGCATATCTTGGCATCTGCTCCAATGCTTCAACAAAAGGAATGTTAATGGACAGTTTCTTAAAAACATCCATAAACTTCTGAAACTGTTTCTCTTGACTTTTCTGCAAGCGTCCAGGATATGGAGGGGGAGGATAGATCTGATTATTCTTTGAAGATTGCTCCGGAGTAAACTTTTCAACAGGTTTCTTGCTCTTCTCACCATCAAGCTGATCAGCCACTAAATCAGATTTCTCAATTTCTGGCACTGCAGATTTTTCAAACTGTTGATTCTGAACATCTTCATCTTCTTCAGTTGCTGATTTTGGATCTGTTGTAACCCTTCCTGATCTCAAAGTAACTGCTTTCACCTGCTCATGGACCTCCCTCTTGCCTGGATTAACCTCTGTATCACTAGGAAGAGTTCCTTGTGGCCTACTAAATAAAGCACTTGAAATCTGTCCCAGCTGGCTCTCCAAGATCTTTTGAGAAGCTTGCAGATTCTTCACCATCATCCGCAAATCATCCATCTCTGATTTTTCATTAGAAGTTTGCCCTGCATGAGCCTGGGGCTGTTGCTGCTGAAATCCAGGAGGTTGATATGGTGCCCTTGAAGCATAAGGCCGTTGATGGCCTTGATTGAATGGCTTTGCTTGCTGATAAGGTTGTTGTGCACTTTGATTGTTGCTCCAGCTGAAGTTGGGATGATTCCTGTTACTAGGATGATAAGTAGCTGGAACTGGTGCAGCAGGTCTCTGAAAATTACTCACGAACTGTGCTGATTCAGGAGAGATAGCACACTGATTCGTCTCATGTGCGCCCGCACATAGCTCACAAACACTAGCACCCTGCTGAACTTCATAATTTGCAAGAGAATCCACCTTCATAGTTAACGCCTTCAACTGAGCTGCAATAGCTGAAGCTGTATCCACCTCAAACATACCTGCTACCTTGCCTTGTGAAAGCCTCTGGGTTGGATTTTGATATTCATTGGCAGCCATAATCTCAATAAGATCATAAGCTTCATCGTAACTCTTAGCCCATAGAGCTCCTCCTGATGCTGCATCTAGCATAGGTCTAGATTGTGCTCCCAACCCATTGTAGAAACTATTGATAACCATCCAGTCAGGCATGCCATGATGTGGACACCTACGAAGCATCTCCTTGTATCGCTCCCATGCCTCACTCAGAGATTCTCCAGATTGCTGTTGAAATTAGGCTAGCTGGTTCCTCAATGCTGCAGTTTTTGCCATAGGGAAGAACTTAGTAAGAAACTTCTGCGCTAGATCCTCCCATGTAGTAATGGAACCAGGTGGTAGAGAGTGTAACCAGCCCTTGGCCTTATCCTTCAAAGAGAATGGGAAAAGTCTCAACTTGATAGCATCATCCGAAACACCATTAAACTTGAAAGTTTCACAGATCTCGATAAAGTCCCGAATATGCATGTTCGGATCCTCCGTAGGAGCACCCCCAAACTGAACCGAATTTTGTAGTATCTGAATAGTGCCCGGCTTGATCTCGAAGTTATTAGCCGTGATGGCTGGCCTGATAATGCTAGACTGGATATCATTGATTTTCGGTTGAGAATACTCCTTCAAAGCCTTAGCTTAGCTGCTGCTGCATCTACCATCTCTACTTTAGTTTCAGATTCCTCGTTCTTATTCTCTAAGTTCTCTACAAGATCGTCTTCCGCCAGTGCTTCCAAACGAGCTTGCAAGCGTGTTCGCATACAAAATTAAGCACCTGAACACCATGAAACAAACAAAACAAGTAAGAAATCCGAGTCAGTGAACGCTAACGACCACTATTGACAAGCACATAAACTAAAAATAAAACACCGATGATCCCCGGCAGCGGTGCCAAAAACTTGTTAACACAAAATCACGCAAGTATACGTGGTCACAAGTAATACAATTCAAGTTCGTTCCACAGAGATCTGGTTATGGTTCTATTAAGTAGATGCACCTATTCAACAATGTATGGCTTTAATTCACTGCTAAGAAAAGTAACAAATTGGGATTTTTGAGTAACTAAATTAACTAAGATGCAAATTAACAAAATAAAGAATTAATTAACTAAGAGAATTAAATCGAATTACTTATATGAGAATAAACATGGGATCCTAACTTCATTAAAAACTTCCCTTAGATCTGACGCCTTTAATCACTATGTGCAATGGTTTTGATATCTGATCGGATAACACGAAACAAGTATACGCTACCTGTCAGCATACGCATACCAAACTAAACATACATCCACAAAAGAGATAGAAGATGAATAGACACCAATTATGCTTAGACCCTATATGTCTATAGAATTTGAAAACATAACGGTTGAAGAACAAGTTATCCATTAAGATCACACAGGGCAGTATAAGTATTTTCATCTCACACCACGAATCATATTGATAAACAATTATGAACCTATGCTAGCATGGCATCTAAATCTCAAGATCCACTTTCAATTCACAAGAGATTAACAAATTAGATGTTCGCGACGCATCTATCTATTAAGCATAACCATACGAGAATATCAATTATATACCACACACAGATCTTTAAAGCATCAAGATACTAAGTTCCATAAATAAATCCGTTAGAATCCCATGACAACGATTAGCTCATAATTGAACCGTTCATCGTCATGGGATTTGATGAAAACATGATAATAAACAAGATATGAAAGAAAGAAACAATAATATTATTAAAACGAAGAGTTGAGAAAACAAATCTATAATCCAGAATAACACAAAAGATGAAGTAGATCTAGATCCGTTGCTTGTCACGAGCGTTGGATCCTTCTCTCCTTTTCTCCCTTGTAGATCTAAGCTATGTTACAATAATAAAGCTCTTCTAAATTACAATGCTTAGATGTGTTTATATAGGCTCTATAATTCTTGCCCAGCAAGAAATTATCTTCTATTACAATTAGAATTCAATCAAGGTTCTAAAAACTACCCAAAATACAATTAGAACTTAAAAAGGGCAAAACAGTAATTTCCCTGCTCCCAACATTCTGTTTGTCGTGCTTCCTGCCCCCACCACGTGCAACTTGCACGTGCAACACCTGTTCCATGTTGTAGAAAATCTCCCAAGCTTCGCGTGGGCAGTAAGATCGCTGAAAACGGACTTATAGAACTCCAGATATGGCCAAAACAGTGTAGACTGCGCAACCGTACCAGAAAATCCGAATTTTAATCAATTAATCCTCCAAAAACGATAGAAGCATCCAGCTTAACCAACATTCTTATAAATCTGCACAACTAAGCAAAACACATCAAAACTATAAGAAACTTGAGTCCAAGACAATCAATTTAAGCCGATTTAGAATGCTCCAAGTGGATATAAAATCCACTTATCAGTGTTCAAGGCCATGAAATTTCCAACAGAGGATGAAGAGTGTTGTAGTGTGGAAATAGTTGATACGGGTCAGAGAAAGAAGTTTGATCAGTTATTGAGTGAAAAATCTGACACACACATGCTTAAGCATCCCATCAGTGAATCCATTGACAGTTCTTCAGTTCGAGATCTCTCGAATGTCAAGCTTGGGAAACTTCCACCACATTTGAGGTATGTCCTTTTGAATAATGAGCTAGTGATTTTTGAAGAGGGGCATGATAACGTATTGCGAAGGTGGAAAACCGATGATAAGGAAGAAGAAAGTTTTGTTCAGCCGTTAGAGTCGGAGAAACACCTTAGAGGTGTGAAGAAGAAAAAGAAAAAGTCGATTGGAGGAAGAGGCAAAGTGAAGTTTGATTTAGAAAAAATGTGGGAAGATAGCAAGAAGGTTGTCAAACAATGGGTGAGTAGTCCTTCTGCTAAGGACGAGTCGAATGCGATCTTCAAGCCACCATGATTTGAATCATATTTGTCCGGCTAAATGACGTTAACGACAGCGCTTCATGGGAGGCAACCCATGTGGTTCCGACGATTAGGTATGTTTCTTACTATCCCTCGTATTTACTTCCATGCAGTGAGGACATTGAATCTTTCAAGTTTGGGGGTGGTTTGGGGGACAAGTAGTATATATATATATATATATATATATATGTTAGTAGTTATGTGTGTGTCATTGTGTTCATATAGATATCATGTTTTGTATAGTAGGTGTAATTCATGCATATATGTTCGTATTATCTACGTTTGTTTCATATAGGACATTCTGTTTTTTTATTTTATTTACCATGTGAGTTCATTTTAGTTGCATTTTCATGGCATGCATATTTCATGATCCCTTAGGACGAGCTGATTCTGATTGGTAGGTAGGTGTTTAATTGAGTGTGATAATGATGAGTAGAGGGTTGATTTATAGTCCCTACAAAATTGACTTGCATGTTACGAGAACAAAACTTTTACACAGTCTCATTGGGTGCTTTTGGGCTAGGTTAGGGTCATGCTTGTTTGGATGTTTTTAGATTTAATCACCTGATTATATTTAAAATTTTCGTTATTCCCTTGATGGCGTAGGAGTACTAAAGTCTAAGTTTGGGGGAAACCAGAGATTTCATGCCGGTTGTTAATATTTGTTAAATAATGGCTAGGTGTCAATTGGCTAGTAGCCAGCTCATACTTATATGAGTAGTCTAGGGTTGGAAATGAGAATTCTCATTCCAGATTTCAAAAAAAAAAATCCGAAAAAGAAAAAGAAAAAAAGAGTAAATAGTTTAATTGTTTAAATGCAAAATTAACCACGAGTGAGCTCTTTAATACTCGAGTAATTAAGTCTGAGGGGACTTAGTCCTAGTAACCTAAAGCCCTTGTGGTTTGGGATTGCTGACCTAACACTCGCTACATGGGTTATTGTATAAGCCTTTTGGGGTCTCATTCATTGCACGGTTAAATAAGCATGCGTATTGTACATAGTGTATTAGTTTAGTAATAAAGCATGAATTTCTGTCTACCATGAATGAGGATGGAGGTGTTTCTAAGTTATGAAGTGTCTACAGTCTATTCTATTTATAAACTTGTGATTGTCTTGGCGAAGGACATGTATGATTTTTGACCTAGTTTTTGAAGTATATCTGATGAGCATTGCACACACGCACGTTTCTGTTCATGTATTGTTGGTATATGGGGACTTAGTCGAGCTCTATTTGGATTTGTTGCATTCTTTGAGATATTTGCTTGTTAGTTGGTTTTGGTGAGTTTGAAGGGGATCTTTGCATTTTCATATTAGTTGCATTCATGCATTGCATTGCATTAGGTTAAATGGATTTTGTGGGTACATTCGCTATAGGCCCTCACGAGACCTTACTCATCCACTAGGGCTGCCTAGGGGTTTAAAGGGCTTGTTGCATATGCCAAATGCAACCGTGATCACCTACGGAAGTGGTACTAGTTAGTGTAGATAGTTTTATTTGTTTATGCTTGAGGACAAGCATCAGTTTAAGTTTGGGGGTGTGATAAGTGGATTTATATCCACTTGGATCGCTTCATTTCGACTTAAATTGATCGTTTGTATCTCAAGTATTGGTGTGTTTTAATGTGTTTTGTGATAATTGTGCAGGATGTACCTCCAGGTGCAAGTATGGAATTTTCAGTGTTTATATGGTGTTTTGAAGGTCAAGAGAACAAGTGCTGGGAATTGTATTCGAAGACAAGGAAAAATCAGCAAAAGATAGAAGGATTTCTGCTGATCAGTACTATGAGCGCGGGCGCGCTTGGTTTAAGCTAGAAGTGCACGCGGGCGCGCTTGGCAGGTGGATTCAGATTTTCTGCGCGTGGGCGCGCCTGGAATGACTTATAGGAGCGCGCGGCCGCGCCTGGCTCGATAGAAACTTGCTGAATTCAATTTCAAATAGGGAAAGTTGCCTCAAATCTTTTCCTAATCATATGGTAACTGTTTTGGACGGCCAGAAACTTCTAGAATCAGACTTAAACATGGGAATTTCAATTCTAATTCATTCAAAGACGGAATTTGCCGAAATTATATTCCAACTCAAAGACGGCAATTACTTGGAGAAGAGGACACTTGGGGCTATAAATACACACCTTGGGGGACATCAAAATATATATCTACACACTATAGTTCAGACCAATTCGTTCATAGCACGAGATCGAGAAGCCAAGGCGAGGATTGTGACGACAAGAAGATCTAGACATAGTTTTCTTGGATTCCTTTGTTTAGGCGTATCTTTTGGATGCTTGTTTCATTCACGGATTTGTTCTCTAAACCTTGTTACATTATTGATTCATGTTAACTCGAATAACTTGTAGAAGGGGGGGTTGAATACAAGTTATATAATCGTGTCTGATTTTTGCTTGATTATATGAACAAGAATAAACGAATGAATCAAACTCTGTTTGTATTAATAAGATCAAATACAAACTCTACCAAAGGTGTACAATACCTTTAGCAGCTGCTGACAATACAAATCTCTCTCTCTGTTTGTTTCGAATTCTCGAATACAAACCTTATACAGAGCTACGCACACGAACTCAATTTTTCACACTCTTTACAATGATATTGAGAGAGTATTTATAATGCTACCTATCAACTAATAACAGAAAGATATAATCTATACATGACAATGTTCTGCCTTCTAGTCGATAGTTTCCATCAATAGAAAACTCTTTCCTTCATAATATCTTCTTTCTTGTTCTTCAAACAAAGATCCTGTTTTATAGCACTTGCCAGTTTCTGTAGCATCCATAATGACATCATCAGTAACACGACTGATATCAGGATTTCATCTTGCATCAGTATCTGATCATCATCAGTATTAGACTGTCATCAGGATTTGCTCTTTGTTCCTGATATGTAGTCTCCGATACACTGTTCACTCCTGACTAAACTGTACAGATAACTGTCTTACACATAAATCCTATATACAGTGCTAAATCCTTTATAAGATCAGGATTACAAGAAGTATAATGTGTAAATTCTATTCTTAACATCACAACTTATGAATTATTCCTAACAATCTCCCCCTATTTATGCTTTAAAATCTGAAGCATAAATCTAAGTTGTGGATGTCAAAACATATAACAATACAACCAGAATAGAATTTATGAATGTAGAATTATGAAGTTAAGTACCTCCTTCCCAGATGTAGACATTTATCTAGTACCTAGAAGAAAGAATTTTAACTATTAATGCTGCTCTTCCTTTACCACTGCTGCTGAGATTCACCACTGTCACTCCTAGTTCTTCTTTTTACTTCCCTTTGTCTGCTCTTTATCTCCCCCAGCTTTATCTCCCCCAGTCTGGTGGTGTTATTGTTGTTGTCTTTGAATTGTCTTTATCTCCCCCTTTTTGACATCAGCAACATTTATTCCAAGAGATTCAGAAACAGAACAAATGATATTCATCAGAACTGCTTGATTTTCCATAATTGTGACTTGGTTATCTTCAAGTGATTGAAGTCTTGTTTGAATAGCAATTTGAGAATTCTGAATATCTTTCAAAACATCATAATGAACTTCAATGTTGGAAGTGCTTCTAGTATCTTCAGTATCAGAATCAGAAAGAGCTGTATCTTCAAGTCTTGTAGAAGAAGTTGCTTGGGTTGTATGATATTCAAGTAATAAAACCTGATTAGAAGTATCAACATCTTCATCTTTCTGATCTGGAACTGAAACATGATCATCATCTCCTTCACCAGTATTCTGTGTACTAACATCTTCAAATCCTGACTCCTCCTTAGAGTGATCAGAGACTGTAGATGTCTCAATTCTAGCTGATATTGGAAGTACATACAAAGGAACACTAGGATCATTAGGAACTTCATCTGGTACATATGTATCAAGAGATTGCTTTATCTTGGCACCTCTTCTGTTAATGATTCCTGCAAGCCTCTCCTTTTGCTTCTGAGCTTTAACTTCTGGCTTTGAATTGTGATGTGCTAGGTCATTCTTCTGATACATTTTGATGAATGAATAAGTACCAGCATCCATACCCAAATTTTCAGACCAAGATTCAGGAAAAACCTGATCCTAGAAATCAAATGATGGTTTCCTAATTTTCTCTTCCTCACTATGGAGTTGATCATCCATACCCTCATTCTCACTTTGACTTACTAAAGTCAACACTCTTTCTACCTCACCTTTTGCCTGGTCAGGAGCCAGCCTCTCTGTTTATGGATCTAAGTCCATCTTTTCAAGTGTATCACTCAAATTTAGATAAGTGATCTCATGACCTACAGAAAAATAGGGGCTAGAAGGAGTTTTTATACCTGAACTCACATGGAGAGAGGGTTCCTCATTTCGCAAGGGGCTTGAGGTTTTCTCCAAGGAGTGAGCTGCTATAGTCTCTGAACCCTTACAAACATCTTCTTTCCTTTCAGAAACTACAGGCTCCAGTATACCACTTTCAGGTTCTTTACTAGACTCTGATGTCTTCAGTAATACTTCATTAGACACCATAGTTAGTACATCACCGTCTTTAAGTGTTGTTTGCTGAGACTCACCCTCAAGGTGGATAGACTCTGATTGAATAATATTTGTTTGATCTTCAAGAAAATCAGTCAAGGTTATTCCTCCCATATCATAGGGTATCTCACTTGCATTCTCAGTCATCACAGAAGTCCTTTCAACATCAGCTATCACAGCTCTTGAGTCATCCAACCTCTGACTAGATGGTTCTTGTGTTGCAGTGACTGTGATCTGATCTTTCCTACTATTCATCACTGGTGCAATAGTATCTTCTGTTGACTGCTTCCTTCTATCTACTTCCTCCAGTTGTTCACCTTGAGCTAAAGCATCTTCAATAATGACATCCTTGTCAAATAAATATGCATGAAGTGATTGAAGTGCAACATAGTTCGAGAGTCCAAATTTCTTGACTAATTGTCTTCTGACAGATACATAGAAATACATCTTCATTAACTCAAGTCTTTGATGTAGAAGTCCATACTCATCTGGAAATAAAAGTTTTGGTACTCTTTCAACCAAAAAATCTAGAACAGGCCTTGACAACTTCACTTTGAGAGAAATTAGTCCCATAGCCAGTCTGTATGATAATGTAGTTTCCCATGAAGAATCAATATCCAGATCTCTATGGTCATTCGCTGACTTGATTGTAGCTTCATTTGTAGAGACCTGCATGATATTAGTTGAACTAGACTCTGTGTGTGTAGGTGACAATTGAATCTTTCTCCTTGTTCTCCTGATATAGTGAGCAAAAGATTTATCCTGAGAAGACTCAAGAGGTGTAGACACAGAAGTGATCTTGGGATGAGATCTTTGTTCAATAGACACAGTCTTTTGAGAGACAGTATCCAGTAACTGTTTTCCCTTTTTAAGAACTACAACCTTTTGGGAGACTGCAGCCTGGCTGTGGCTAGGTTTTTCATCTCTATGTGCTAACAGAGAAAGTTGAATTGCAGCCTTCAATTCTGCTCTCTCAGCAAGAGTTAAATCATCATCATCTTCACTAGAATTACTACTACTTGACACAACAAATCTTCTCTTCCTTACAACTGATGTCTTTTGAGAAACACCAGAGGTTGGTTTCTTTGAAACAATAGGCTGTGGATCAAAATTTGGTTCTTGAATTGTTTCAGAGACTATAATGTTTTGGGCTACTTGGGTAGACACAGGTGGGTTCTCCTCCAATTGAGATTCCTGAGCCATTTCACCACAAAAGAAAGAAGAATTGTAGAAAGTAGGAAGATGAGTTTTAAGAATTACCTGAAAATGATGTGGATAATGAATTGCAGGTATTTCATCTAGATTCTTTTCATTGTCCTTCTTTGTAATGTCAGAGAAAATTCTCTTTTGCTGTTCATAAGAAGAAATACAATGTTCCCTACCAAATCTAGCTTCAACATCAGGAATAAAATGATTAATAAACATTTGCATAAATCTATGATAATAAACCATTTTCCTGTTTTGATCTCTTAACCCAAGTTTAATACTCATCTGACTTAAGATAATATGACCAATGTTAATTACTCTGTCATAAAGCAAACTATAAGCAATATGTGATGTAACAGAAGTAATTTGCTGAAAAGAACTACATTTACCAGTAAAACATTTAGCAATTTGATCAAAATAAAAAGACCATTCCTTTCTAAGAAAAGACCTATTCAACTGGCTCATGTTGTCTAGAGGTCCACTATAACCTAATTCAGACAACATAGTTCTTACATTATCATCAGATGGTTTACTTGCATAATTATCAGTAACAGGTAAGCAAAGTACTGAATTAACAACAGATTCAGTAATGTCAAATGAATCTTGTCCTAAATGTAGAACAATCTTACCTGATTGACTCTGAGTAGAATCAATTACCTCAGCATTCTCCCAAGCTTGTGAAACAGCTGCTTGATTAATTTGTGGAGATGCTGTCAATGCATAACTTAATGGTCCATACGCCAGAAAGTCCATGATTGGATGAAAATCAGATGACACTCCTTCCTTGTTGGTGATAGCTGCTACATAATTGTTTGTCATAAAATCGAAGTCACCAAACTTGAAGGCTACTGACTTAGGTAATCTTCTCTGAGCTGCCATTTTTGATCTGAAAAGAAGTTGACACGTTGATTGACAGGTGTCAGTCCCTGAAAAATGCGGTTACCCACGATTTTTGGAAAATAAAATCCAAAATTGACTTTCATGAAATAAATCAGGGTATAAATAATCAATACTGATCAGCTTCCTTTTCCTGTTGACCTCTCATCAAAATAATCACAAAATACAATGTGATAATAATTCTCAAATCCTGATGGTCACACATGAAATCCTGATCAATATCATCATTATTCCAGAGACTTAATATGGAGTTTCCACGTGGCATTTTTCTTTTATCTGAAAAAGAAATAAACAATTAATCTGAACAAAAATCAATTGGTTAGATATATTCAATATTTCTTGAAAACAAGAAATACAGTCACACACAATAATTAGCATCTGACTTCATTAAAACTTCCAAGTGACTGTTCAGCTTCTCACGTCTTTCTTTAAAAGAAACAGACGCCTTATGCCATTCTCCATAAACCTTTCAATTTCTTTTCTTCTCAACAATGCTCCTCAAACCAAAATTCCATTCAAACCCATTCTTTAGATCTTTCTCGGTCGATGAACATCTTGTTCTTGATCATCTCTTTGAACAGACGACTCTTCTCATCGAACTAATCATGGATGGATTGGTTTCCGATAATATCCAGAGGTTTCTCCTAGAACATCCATCTGTTGGATACAATCTTCCCCTAACCTCCTCAAAACTTGAGGATGAAGAATTTGGCCGAGAGTCTGAGGTTGATCTTGATGGAGATGCTATTCATTTAAGTTAGCTGCTCTCATTCAAGTCGCCCAGACAAGGAATCCAAGAGTAGACGAGGCTATTCAATCCCCTGATGGATTTCTTGAGATGCTCCTTGTCCTGTACCTCAGAATTCATATCAATAAATAAGTATAGAATTATCAGTAGAAATTAGACAAAAAGATGTTGTATTTCATTTCCATATATGTAATGATTTCAATTAATGAAAATACAATTTCTTGTTATCTACTTGTCTTTTGATTATTGAATGATGTATAAATTATCAGTATGCAAATATTAAGACTTGCTGGTATAGACTTAACACATCACAGAATTAGATTACTACACAAAGTAAACGTCAGGATCTGAAACAATTTTCATAATCCTGATACTGACACAATACTGATGACGTCAGCATCCTGATAACAAATCTAATCCTGATGATTATTAACAAGTCTATCATACTGAAATTTATCAAGGCAAAGTGTTATAGCTAAAGCATTTAACAATCAAATATAGATCCTGACAAGAATATCAAGTCTATAAGCTAAGAACAACATACCTTGCTACTTTTGCAGATGTTAAAGATCTAAAAATTTAACATTCCTAACTCACTTACTAATCTACTGAATGTAGTCTCATCAAGTGGTTTAGTTAGAATATCTGCAAGCTGTTTGTCAGTAGGAACAAAATGAAGTTCCACAGTACCATTCTCAATATGTTCTCTAATAAAATGATACCTGACATCAATGTGCTTAGTCCTTGAATGTTGAACTGGATTTTCTGCAATTTTAATAGCACTAGTATTATCACAAAACATAAGAATATTACTAAGTGTCATACCATCATCCATCAACTGATTTCTTATCCAAAGGAGCTGTGCACAACAATTGCCTGCTGCTATGTACTCAGCTTCTGCAGTTGAGGTTGAAACAGATTGTTGCTTCTTGCTTGCCCAAGAAATCAATCTATTTCCCAAGAATTGACATGTACCTGTAGTGCTTTTACTGTCTATCTTACACCCTGCATAATCAGAGTCTGAATAGCCAATTAGAAAGAAATCAGATTCTTTAGGATACCACAAACCAAGATTTGGATCACTTTGGAATCTAGCACATAAACAGGTAGAAAACATTATATCTGGCCAACTTGCAGTTAGATATAATAATGAGCCTATCATGCCTCTATAACTAGTATTATCCACACTCTTCCCCTTAGAATCAGTGTCTAGTTTAGTGGCTGTTGCCATGGGTGTTTTTGCAACTGCACAGTCTTGAAAGTCAAACCTTCTTAAAAGATCTTTGATGTACTTTGACTGATTAATGAAAATACCAGTCTCAGTCTGTTTGACCTGCAAGCCTAAAAAATAATTTAATTCACCCATCATGCTCATCTGATACTTAGACTGCATAAGCTTGCTAAACTTAGCACACAACTTTTCATTAGTAGAACCAAAAATAATATCATCAACATAAACTTGAACTAAAAGCAATTCACCTTTTATCTTTCTAAAGAATAGAGTTTTGTCAATTGTACCTCTTGTGAAGCCATTTTCAAGGAGAAATTTAGACAAAGTCTCATACCATGCTCTTGGTGCCTGCTTTAGTCCATAGAGTGCCTTGTCAAGTTTGTAGACATGATTTGGAAACTTTGGATCAACAAATCCAGGTGGTTGTTCCACATACACTTCCTCATCAAGTTTGCCATTTAGAAAAGCACTCTTTACATCCATCTGGTATACCTTGAATTTTGAATGAGCTGCAAATGCAAGAAACATTCTGATTGCTTCCAATCTTGCTACAGGTGCAAAGGTCTCATCATAATCAATGCCTTCTTCCTGAGAATAACCCTTGGCCACCAGTCTTGCTTTGTTTCTTACAATCATACCAGATTCATCTAGCTTGTTTCTGAAAACCCATCTTGCACCAACAATAGATCTATCTTTAGGTCTTGGTACCAGTTTCCAGACTTTGTTTCTCTCAAACACATTTAACTCCTCCTGCATTGCAATTACCCAATCAGGATCTTGTAAGGCTTCTTCAACCTTCTTAGGTTCATTCTTTGAGAGAAAGCAACTATACAAGCATTCATTTTGAATTGATCTTCTAGTTCGAACACCACTATTTGGATCACCAATTATCAAATCTTCAGTATGATCCTTTGTCCATTTTCTAACAGGTGGTAGATTAATTCTACTAGTCTCTCTCCCTAAGTTAGTGGTATCTCTTGTAGAAGAATTCTCTCTACCATCAAAAACTCTTCTTTGATCAATAGAATCAGTAGATTCCATATTGCTGCTAGTTACTGATCTTTCCTCAGTAGAGTCTGAAAGATCAGTTCCTGATGGAGTAGACTCTGAAACGTCAATTCCTGATGGAGTAGACTCTAAAAGACTAGTCTGCTCCTGATGATCACTGTGTTCTCTTTGATTTATTTGCTCCCCCTCAACAATAGCATTCCTTTGAGAAGCAATAGAAATTCCTTCTGGAGAACCTTCATCATCACTGGAGAGTATCTCAGAATTCTTCAGATTTTCAAATTCCAATTTGTCATGGCTTTCATCAGTTTGCAGAATTCCAAATTTCTTATCATCAAATGCAACATGAATTGATTCCATAACAATGTGAGTTCTGAGATTATAAACTTTGAAGGCCTTAGATGCTGAATATCCTATAAAAATTGCTTCATCCGATTTGGCTTCAAATTTTCCAAGTTGTTCTGGATGAACTTTTAGGGCATAGCATTTGCATCCAAAGATGTGAAAGTATTTCACACTTGGTTTCTTTCCTTTGATCATCTCATAGGGAGTTTTTCCATGACTATTTACCAAGGTACAATTTTGAGTGAAACATGCAGTGTTAATAGCTTCTACCCAAAAGTAGGTTGGAAGTTTTGCATCTGCAAGCATGGTTCTTGCTGCCTCTATGAGAGTCCTGTTCTTTCTTTCCACTACACCATTCTGCTGAGGTGTACCAGGTGCAGAAAACTGTTGAGTGATTCCTTTGTCTGCACAAAACTCCTCCATTGTAGAATTCTTGAATTCTGTACCATTGTCACTTCTAAGTACTTTGACTTTGTACTCAGAGTTATTATGAATATTCTTGATAAGTTCAATGATTTGCTGAGGAGCTTCATCCTTCTTGTGTAGAAAGAACACCCATGTGAACCTTGTGAAATCATCCACTATAACTAGAGCATATCTTTTCTTACTGATAGACATAATGTTTACTGGACCAAACAGATCAAGATGTAGCATGTGAAATGGTTCAGTAATTGAATTTTCAGTCTTGCTCTTGAAAGTGGTTCTTCTTTGCTTTCCAAGCTGACATGCATCACAAAGTCCATCTTGCACAAAATTTGCCTGAGGTAGGCCTCTCACCAAATTGTGCTTAACAAGTTGATTAAGCTTCTTGAAGTTAAGATGTGAGAGCTTCTTGTGCCAATTCAAGCTTTCATCACTTGTTGCTTTGCTGTAGAGACATCTAACAATTCCTTTAGATGTATCACTTAAGCTGGCTTCATATATGTTACCATGTCTTTGACCAGTTAGAACAATGTCTCCATTCTGCATATTCAAGATTTTGCATCCTTCTCTGTCAAAGATTGATTTGTAACCTTTATCACCCAGTTGACTTATGCTTAAAAGAGTATGTTTCAAGCCTTCAACCAGTGCTACATTTTCTATGATGACATTCCCCAAAACAATTGAGCCATATCCCAGAGTTTCTCCTTTGTTGCCATCTCCAAAAGATATTATTGGGCCAGCTTTCCTCTCAAACTTTGTAAGCAGGGACTTCTTTCCAGTCATATGTCCAGAGCATCCACTGTCCAAGATAATTGAATGCTTCTTTCCTGTGCCCTGCAAACAAAATGTGACGCCCCCAAATCCGAGGTCAAAGATTTAGGTCGTCACATCACCATCCAACCATATCATACCTGTATTAACTTTACAACTCAACAATACATCAATCCAGACCTCAATCTTACGCACATACAAGTTAGAGCCTCAGAAACGATAATTAAAAGTAACGCTAAATATTACAACTCATCTGTACATTCTAGAATCTTGCGCACTTCCATTTATACAACTGCACTTGAAGACAAGTCTTACTATTACAGTTGAAAACCTATCAGACTTACTCTGTAGTATTTATCAGGAACTAAATCATCTCAGGGGTAAATCTTCTACTCCTCTTCTGCTGGTGCGGAGTTAACCGATCAAATTCTTCTCTTTCTGAAAAGTTTTTATAAAGCAAGAATGAGCTACATAATGCTCAGCAAGTTCACCATTTTGTAAAATAATAATGTGGTTTATTTCGAAAACGTTCCCAACTGTATGGGTATATATCTCAGATTACAAAACATAACTCGACAATATATATGTCCGAGTTTGAATAAAACATTTATACTCACTAAGGAGCTTTAAGAATAACATATGAATCCTTTATAAGGTTCTCATTTCAATATATCTCAAGTTTGAAATTATATATATACATATGAGTATATCATTTTCGGCAAAACACTCTAAGGTTAACATACTGTACATGGAATACATTATTGCAAAACCTCTTTCCTTCCATTAGCTTAGAAGGTTTCTCATTCAAAAACATTTCATTCTTTGAAATAATTGCAAGAGTGCACTAACACGTGCCAATCTTTATAGAAAATCTTGCAGTTCTAGATACTGCACAATATCAATTTTTTTCTTATCAAAAACCACACTATCGGCAACTTGGCACTTAGGCCCAAGAAGCAGTGTTTGAGTATTTTTCCAAAGTGGAGGATGGGACTGGAAGAAAACATAAAAACCTGACAAGGATTGACGATGATCAGTCGCCACAACCAAGTCCAACAATCCGCGGGTCTTCTCTACTAGTAGAAGGATAGAAACTACATCCGTAACTACCCTTGGGTGAAAACTACATCCGTAATCACCCTCGATGAAAACTACATCCGTAATCATCCTTCGGCAACACCTGGGCCGGAATAATAATTGATGGACCGCCTGGCTCACGGCCGCTTACACATCCCGGGAATCGTTCGTCAACGATTCCCACACCTGCCAGAGTCCCCTTTTTCTTTTCTTTTCAAAAATCCTTTTGATAGAAAATTCGAGTAGTTGAAGTTCGACCTCAGTCGACCAATAATTCTTGAAAAACGTACAAGAAGCAAAATCTGACCGGGGGTTTTCGAAAATGTTTTGGGTGGGAAAGAGTTCGAGTTTGAAAACGCTGAAGGTATCTTGGATTAGTTTTGTCTTTAAAATAATGAACGATAATTAATAAATAATATTTTTAGATTTAATATATAAACAATTAGTAAAATAATTATTTAATTAAAATAAGCTTTTAATCCAAGATAGATATTTTTGAGTATTTTTAACAACGTAAAAATAATAAATACGTAAGTATACGCTACTTCCCGAATGACCTTTCGGGTTTTCGTAATTTAATCACGATACAATAATATACCGCTCCCCGGTCAATAGTATATTTGGACCGCTACGACCTATATTGCTAGAGTCGTTGTCCGAAGCAATATTTTCATTCTAAGTTCAAGGGTGTACAAACACATATGCATATATCTCAAACTTCAACATAATCTCGTAAAGCATAAGCATATAATACGTTTGGAAGCTATAAACACAACAGTGAAAATCCTTATATATAAGTTTTGAAAAGTAAACTTGCATAGGTAAAATCAAGAATATAATCTTTTGAAAATAAATACTTAGGGTTGGAAAACTTGCCTTGGTGAGGTTGGGGTGGTCGGCTCGCGAAGTGGAATGGAAATCTATACATAATCAATATTTGTACGTTAGTACCTTAACAACGCTACTTAATCATAAGGTTTTAAAAAAAATCGTAAGACCAACTTAACGACTTCACTTGTGACCACTAACCCTCTCATATGACCATGTCGTCACATTATCACTTCCGTTACCCATTCGACTCAAATCTATTCCTCAAACTCGAAACTAATCCCCTAAGTGGTTTTTCACTTGCGCACACCTCGCTCCAACATTTTTATAAAATTGAAAAATACATATTTTAATCCAATTCTTTTTGGGTAGCCTTCCCCACTGCATTTACTAGCTTCTCTAATTTTTCCATGATCATACATAAATATTTAGGGGTTTAAACAAGGTTCACAAGGGGGTCACTTAGTGCAGTCCGGAATCCAGAAAGACAATTTACTTCTCCGGCCATAACTTAAAATCTATACATTACTTAGTTATGAACCTTACTTTTCCAGAAACTACATTCAATTATCTTTCCAACAATATATGGTAGGACCTCAGGTGACAAGATTTGAGGGTTCAAAACCATGTTACAAGGCAGGTCAAAGTTCCTGGAAAACTCAGCAAGCATGTATTCACTTAGATCAACCAATTTTCTCAATTCCACAACACAACCAACACCTAATTCACTTAGTTCATGCTTTATAACACTCATGGAGATACATATACTATCCACAATCATAAAAACCACAATCACAACATCAAAACTCAAGATCTACATCATCCATAACTTATATGTCCAAGATTCACACTAATAACCATGGATCTAACATTAAACATCACAATTACTACATGGCCAAGAGGGGTTAGGGTTTTTATACCTTCTTGATGTTCTTACAATCTCAAACAAGGTTGGTTAACCTTGGGGAAGCCTTACTCTATGCTCACCATCTTCAATCTCACCAAAGAAATCAAGAACATGGAAGTGAGTTTCCTGATTGGAAAAACACGCCCCAAAGATCAGCCAAAACGAAGCCCTTGCGCTCGTTTCCTGGTCGAGGCTCCTGAATGAAAGTTGTAGAGCGTCTTCACAGCTTTCTAACCATATAAAGAACAAAAAATTTCATTGAGTAATGAAGGCTCTAGGCCCGTTTTACTGAGAGGAAGTTCTGCTGGGCAGAATGGAGAGAAAATGGAGTTTCTTGGTTTTTGATTTTTGTTCTTTATCTCCAATAATGCTTACACATGTAATATATATCTAGATATTTTGGATGCATCCTTATCCTTGCTAGGTGTCACACTCCCATTGGCTCCCTTGGATTCTTATCCACTTAAAATGCAACCAAGTCCTTCCTCCTTTTGCACCTAAGTCCTTATCTCTTGTTTCTTGCACTTAAGTCCCTTGGCTTTGTTTTCTTTCCCACCAATTGGATTCCATTGTTGTTTCGTGAATAAAATTAATACGTTACAACTAATACTTTGCATATTATTGCTCTAATATGGCATAATACCTCGAACGGATATTAATTCCAGCATCCCTTGTTTATTTCTCTTTATCTCAGAAAACGTTCTCCCGCTTTCTCAAGCATTCTCTATTTCTCAATTCTAAGAGTTTATTCTCAATCCTCTTTCTTTCTCATAATATATCCTTCCTTGGACTCTTAATATACCATATCCTTAATCCATGCTTCGTTCGCTCAATCGCTTAATCTTGTTGTAACGTCTCAGTGGTTCTCGTTCTAAATCCTCGAATCAAATATAATAAAATCCTAACATATTAAATCTTTAATTCCTCAAAATTAATATCTCATTTCTTGAATAATATATAATTCACTTCCCGGTCAAATATTACACCAGAATACAAATTGGAATTTCTGAATTCCGATCGTCTTTACATACACTTATTTGCTCCGTGAATCACTAATATGACTTCGAAATATACATACCATGTCTTGTACATAGGGTGGCGTGAAAATTTTCTTGGTCCTCAAAATCACTATTTATCCATAAATTACTATTCACGCATGACAAACACTATTCACGTATATACTTATTCTTAATAAGAAAAGTTTTAATTCTACCGAAATTCTGGGTTCTTACACAAAAAGTAACTAGTTAGAATTTTTTAGGACCCAACTTTGATTGGATCCTTTCTTACTAGATTTAGAAACGACAGGCTTTGAAGATTTTGCTTTTATTTTACCTGTTGCAGAGTCAACCTTAGACTCTAATTTCACAAACTGTTTGTGACTAGGAATTTCAGATTTCAAGGAATAATAGTCATAATACAGTTCATGATATTCTCTACACATGTAAATGGAATGAAGTAAACTACCACAATGATAACAAGCTTTTTGTGGTTGGTATTGAATTTTCTGAGTCTTGGGGAATCTGGACTCAGTTTTCCAAGAAGGTTTTTGATTGCAGTCTAGGGCCAAATGATTATGATTTCCACACTTATAGCATTTTTTCCTAGGTGCATCAGGTACATTCTTGTAATTATTCTCTTTGTTAATACCTTCTTTTCCATTCCTATTTCTTTTGATCTTGCTAGACTCTGAAAGGCCATCTAATCTCTGTTTCAACTGAGACTTAGACAGAAACCCTATGTTTACATTCTTAGGTTTCTCTAACACTTTCTCATCTGAATTACTATTGTTAATCCTTTTGTGTACAACAGGGGTACCTTTTGAATCAACAAATTTAACATGATTAGGTTCAGAAACAATTTTCTTACCTTCAGATTTAGATGTGTTAGCTTCTATTTTACTATCATCATTGACAATAGCTACTCTTTCTTCTTGTCTAGCCTTATCATGTGTCTTTTTACCAGAAATGTTAATGGTCTTAATCACATCTCTCTCTTCCTCTAGTTCTTTTCTGACATAGTCATAAGCCTCAAGAATAACACTATAATCATGCTTAGCTTTATCAGAACTTAACTTGTATTCTTCCATTTGAATTAATTCAGATTCAAGAAAATTATTTCTATCAACTAATTTATCTTTCTTGACCTTAAGTTCATCTCTTTCACAAGTAAGAATTCTAAAATTAGTCATAAGATTCTTAAACTCAGCATGGATAGATCTCATTTCATCAGAATTTAAGCTATCAAATGAATCAAGAGAGTGAAGTGATACCTTAACAGAGGATGGAGAAATTTTCTTTGGAGATCCAGGTTTGTCTGAACTATTTGCCATCAATGCAATGTTGTCATAATCCAATTCATCTTCAGAATCACTGGAATCAGCCCAATCCTTCTGTGTGACCATAAGTGCATTACCCTTTCCTGAATTCCTAGGCTTCTTACACTCACTAGCAAAGTGTCCAAGCTCGCTGCAGTTAAAGCACTTGATCTTGGCCTTATCAAGCTTGACAATTGTACTTTTGCCTTTGTCACTCTTCTTCTCCTCCTTCTTTTGAAAAGGTCCTTTGCTAAATCTTCTCCTGTTGAATCTTCCTTTCTTGAAAGCTTTAGCAAACATAGCAAAGAGTTCCTGCATCTCAGATTCAGAATCATTATTGTCAGAGTCCATATCAGTAGTCTCTGACTCAGAACTTTCTTTGCTTTTCTTCTTCCTTGAATTCTTTACAGCAATCTCTTCATGCTGTTCTTCAGGAAGCTTCTTTACTTTAGATTGAGCAGTAAGTGCAATAGTCTTCATCTTTCCTTCACTCCTGCTCTTCTTCTGCTGCTTGTCAAGTTCATAAGCTCTCAATTTTCCATATACTGCCTCTAATGAAATCTCATCCAGATCATTAGCTTCCTCAATCGCAGATATCTTCTCATTGTAGAAATCAGGCAAAGCTTTCATGAACTTTGTATTCATATCCTCCAAGTCATAATATTTACCATGCATGGCCATCTCATTGATGAGTTTTGTAAACCTATCAAAGGTATCAGTAAGTGACTCACCAGACTTGGATTCAAAGTACTCATACTGTTGTATAAGTAATGTCCTCATATTCTTCCTGATAGGCTTAGTTCCTTCACAATGAACCTTAAGATTGTCCCATATATCCTTAGCAGTTTTACAAGAGAGAACATAGTTAGTAAGAACAGAATCAAGACTGTTGAATAATATGTTTCTCACTTTAGCATCTTTAAGAACATTCTCCTTGTCTTTATCTGACCATTCAGATTTTGGCTTCCCTGCTGTATGTTCTCGAACAACCACACCATCAACAGTTGCTTGTCCAACGACTTTTGTTGGAACAAAAGGTCCATCTATGATTCTGTCAAGATAATCAGGATCTGTTGCTTCCAGATGATGCAACATCTTTACTTCCCATAGAGTATATTCGTTTCTCTTGAGCATAGGAATCTTAGTATTCCCATCCTTGTAACCAGACATGATTGTAGATCTTTATGATTATTCGAAATCAACCCGCTCTGATACCAATTGTTAACTCGAATAACTTGTAGAAGGGGGGGTTGAATACAAGTTATATAATCGTGTCTGATTTTTGCTTGATTATATGAACAAGAATAAACGAATGAATCAAACTCTGTTTGTATTAATAAGATCAAATACAAACTCTACCAAAGGTGTACAATACCTTTAGCAGCTGCTGACAATACAAATCTCTCTCTCTGTTTGTTTCGAATTCTCGAATACAAACCTTATACAGAGCTACGCACACGAACTCAATTTTTCACACTCTTTACAATGATATTGAGAGAGTATTTATAATGCTACCTATCAACTAATAACAGAAAGATATAATCTATACATGACAATGTTCTACCTTCTAGTCGATAGTTTCAATCAATAGAAAACTCTTTCCTTCATAATATCTTCTTGCTTGTTCTTCAAACAAAGATCCTGTTTTATAGCACTTGCCAGTTTCTGTAGCATCCATAATGACATCATCAGTAACACGACTGATATCAGGATTTCATCTTGCATCAGTATCTGATCATCATCAGTATTAGACTGTCATCAGGATTTGCTCTTTGTTCCTGATATGTAGTCTCCGATACACTGTTCACTCCTGACTAAACTTTACAGATAACTGTCTTACACATAAATCCTATATACAGTGCTAAATCCTTTATAAGATCAGGATTACAAGAAGTATAATGTGTAAATTCTATTCTTAACATCACAACTTATGAATTATTCCTAACAATCTCCCCCTATTTATGCTTTAAAATCTGAAGCATAAATCTAAGTTGTGGATGTCAAAACATATAACAATACAACCAGAATAGAATTTATGAATGTAGAATTATGAAGTTAAGTACCTCCTTCCCAGATGTAGACATTTATCTAGTACCTAAAAGAAAGAATTTTAACTATTAATGCTGCTCTTCCTTTACCACTGCTGCTGAGATTCACCACTGTCACTCCTAGTTCTTCTTTTTACTTCCCTTTGTCTGCTCTTTATCTCCCCCAGCTTTATCTCCCCCAGTCTGGTGGTGTTATTGTTGTTGTCTTTGAATTGTCTTTATCTCCCCCTTTTTGACATCAGCAACATTAATTCCAAGAGATTTAGAAACAGAACAAATGATATTCATCAGAACTGCTTGATTTTCCATAATCGTGACTTGGTTATCTTCAAGTGATTGAAGTCTTGTTTGAATAGCAATTTGAGAATTCTGAATATCTTTCAAAACATCAGAATGAACTTCAATGTTGGAAGTGCTTCTAGTATCTTCAATATCAGAATCAGAAAGAGCTATATCTTCAAGTCTTGTAGAAGAAGTTGCTTGGGTTGTATGATATTCAAGTAATAAAACCTGATTAGAAGTATCAACATCTTCATCTTTCTGATCTGGAACTGAAACATGATCATCATCTCCTTCACCAGTATTCTGTGTACTAACATCTTCAAATCCTGACTCCTCCTTAGAGTGATCAGAGACTGTAGATGTCTCAATTCTAGCTGATATTGGAAGTACATACAAAGGAACACTAGGATCATTAGGAACTTCATCTGGTACATATGTATCAAGAGATTGCTTTATCCTGGCACCTATTCTGTTAATGATTCCTGCAAGCCTCTCCTTTTGCTTCTGAGCTCTAACTTCTGGCTTTGCATTGTGATGTGCAAGATCATTCTTCTGATACATTTTGATGAATGAATAAGTACTAGCATCCATACCCAAATTTTCAGACCAAGATTCAGGAAAAACCTGATCCCAGAAATCAAATGATGGAGGTTTCCTAATTTTCTCTCCCTCACTATGGAGTTGATCATCCATACCCTCATTCTCACTTTGACTTACTAAAGTCAACACTCTTTCTACCTCACCTTTTGCCTGGTCAGGAGCCAGCCTCTCTGTTTGTGGATCTAAGTCCATCTTTTCAAGTGTATCACTCAAATTTTGATAAGTGCTCTCATGACCTACAGAAAAATAGAGTTTAGAAGGAGTTTTTATACCTGAACTCACATGGAGAGAGGGTTCCTTATTTCGCAAGGGGCTTGAGGTTTTCTCCAAGGAGTGAGCTGCTATAATCTCTGAAACCTTACAATCATCTTCTTTCATTCCAGAGACTACAGGCTCCAGTATACCACTTTCAGGTTCTTTACTAGACTCTGATGTCTTCAGTAATACTTCATTAGACACCATAGTTAGTACATCACCGTCTTTAAGTGTTGTTTGCTGAGACTCACCCTCAAGGTGGATAGACTCTGATTGAATAATATTTGTTTGATCTTCAAGAAAATCAGTCAAGGTTATTCCTCCCATATCATAGGGTATCTCACTTGCATTCTCAGTCATCACAGAAGTCCTTTCAACATCAGCTATCACAGCTCTTGAGTCATCCAACCTCTGACTAGATGGTTCTTGTGTTGCAGTGACTGTGATCTGATCTTTCCTACTATTCATCACTGGTGCAATAGTATCTTCTGTTGACTGCTTCCTTCTATCTACTTCCTCCAGTTGTTCACCTTGAGCTAAAGCATCTTCAATAATGACATCCTTGTCAAATAAATATGCATGAAGTGATTGAAGTGCAACATGCTTCGAGAGTCCAAATTTCTTGACTAATTGTCTTCTGACAGATACATAGAAATACATCTTCATTAACTCAAGTCTTTGATGTAGAAGTCCATACTCATCTGGAAATAAAAGTTTTGGTACTCTTTCAACCAAAAAATCTAGAACAGGCCTTGACAACTTCACTTTGAGAGAAATTAGTCCCATAGCTAGTCTGTATGATAATGTAGTTTCCCATGAAGAATCAATATCCAGATCTCTATGGTCATTTGCTGACTTGATTGTAGCTTCATTTGTAGAGACATGCATGATATTAGTTGGACTAGACTCTGTGTGTGTAGGTGACAATTGAATCTTTCTCCTTGTTCTCCTGGTATAGTGAGCAAAAGATTTATCCTGAGAAGACTCAAGAGGTGTAGACACAGAAGTGATCTTGGGATGAGATCTTTGTTCAATAGACACAGTCTTTTAAGAGATAGTATCCAGTAACTATTTTCCCTTTTTAAGAACTACAGCCTTTTGGGAGACTGCAGCCTGGCTGTGACTAGGTTTTTCATCTCTTTGTGCTAACAGAGAAAGTTGAATTGCAGCCTTCAATTCTACTCTCTCAGCAAGAGTTAAATCATCATCATCTTCACTAGAATTACTACTACTTGACATAACAAATCTTCTTTTCCTTACAATTGATGTCTTTTGAGAAACACCAGAGGTTGGTTTCTTTGAAACAATAGGCTGTGGATCAAAATTTGGTTCTTGAATTGTTTCAGAGACTATAATGTTTTGGGCTACTTGGTTAGACACAGGTGGGTTCTCCTCCAATTGAGATTCCTGAGCCATTTCACCATAAAAGAAAGAAGAATTGTAGAAAGTAGGAAGATGAGTTTTAAGAATTACCTGAAAATGATGTGGATAATGAATTGCAGGTATTTCATCTAGATTCTTTTCATTGTCCTTCTTTGTAATGTCAGAGAAAATTCTCTTTTGCTGTTCATAAGAAGAAATACAATGTTCCCTACCAAATCTAGCTTCAACATCAGGAATAAAATGATTAATAAACATTTGCATAAATCTATGATAATAAACCATTTTCCTGTTTTGATCTCTTAACCCAAGTTTAATACTCATCTGACTTAAGATAATATGACCAATGTTAATTACTCTGTCATAAAGCAAACTATAAGCAATATGTGATGTAACAGAAGTAATTTGCTGAAAAGAACTACATTTACCAGTAAAACATTTAGCAATTTGATCAAAATAAAAAGACCATTCCTTTCTAAGAAAAGACCTATTCAACTGGCTCATGTTGTCTAGAGGTCCACTATAACCTAATTCAGACAACATAGTTCTTACATTATCATCAGATGGTTTACTTGCATAATTATCAGTAACAGGTAAGCAAAGTACTGAATTAACAACAGATTCAGTAATGTCAAATGAATCTTGTCCTAAATGTAGAACAATCTTACCTGATTGACTCTGAGTAGAATCAATTACCTCAGCATTCTCCCAAGCTTGTGAAACAGCTGCTTGATTAATTTGTGGAGATGCTGTCAATGCATAACTTAATGGTCCATACGCCAGAAAGTCCATGATTGGATGAAAATCAGATGACACTCCTTCCTTGTTGGTGATAGCTGCTACATAATTGTTTGTCATAAAATCGAAGTCACCAAACTTGAAGGCTACTGACTTAGGTAATCTTCTCTGAGCTGCCATTTTTGATCTGAAAAGAAGTTGACACGTTGATTGACAGGTGTCAGTCCCTGAAAAATGCGGTTACCCACGATTTTTGGAAAATAAAATCCAAAATTGATTTTCATGAAATAAATCAGGGTATAAATAATCAATACTGATCAGCTTCCTTTTCCTGTTGACCTCTCATCAAAATAATCACAAAATACAATGTGATAATAATTCTCAAATCCTGATGGTCACACATGAAATCCTGATCAATATCATCCTGATTCCAGAGACTTAATATGGAGTTTCCACGTGGCATTTTTCTTTTACTAATCTGAACAAAGATCAATTGGTTAGATATATTCAATATTTCTTGAAAACAAGAAATACAGTCACACACAATAATTAGCATCTGACTTCATTAAAACTTCCAAGTGACTGTTCAGCTTCTCACGTCTTTCTTTAAAAGAAACAGACGCCTTATGCCATTCTCCATAAACCTTTAAATTTCTTTTCTTCTCAACAATGCTCCTCAAACCAAAATTCCATTCAAACCCATTCTTTAGATCTTTCTCGGTCGATGAACATCTTGTTCTTGATCATCTCTTTGAACAGACGACTCTTCTCATCGAACTAATCATGGATGGATTGGTTTCCGATAATATCCAGAGATTTCTCCTAGAACATCCATTTGTTGGATACAATCTTCCCCTAACCTCCTCAAAACTTGAGGATGAAGAATTTGGCGGAGAGTCTGAGGTTGATCTTGATGGAGATGCTATTCATTTAAGTTAGCTGCTCTCATTCAAGTCGCCCAGACAAGGAATCCAAGAGTAGACGAGGCTATTCAATCCCCTGATGGATTTCTTGAGATGCTCCTTGTCCTGTACCTCAGAATTCATATCAATAAACAAGTATAGAATTATCAGTAGAAATTAGACAAAAAGATGTTGTATTTCATTTCCATATATGTAATGATTTCAATTAATGAAAATACAATTTCTTGTTATCTACTTGTCTTTTGATTATTGAATGATGTATAAATTATCAGTATGCAAATATTAAGACTTGCTGGTATAGACTTAACACATCACAGAATTAGATTACTACACAAAGTAAACGTCAGGATCTGAAACAATTTTCATAATCCTGATACTGACACAATACTGATGACATCAGCATCCTGATAACAAATCTAATCCTGATGATTATTAACAAGTCTATCATACTGAAATTTATCAAGGCAAAGTGTTATAGCTAAAGCATTTAACAATCAAATATAGATCCTGACAAGAATATCAAGTCTATAAGCTAAGAACAACATACCTTGCTACTTTTGCAGATGTTAAAGATCTAAAAATTTAACATTCCTAACTCACTTACTAATCTACTGAATGTAGTCTCATCAAGTGGTTTAGTTAGAATATCTGCAAGCTGTTTGTCAGTAGGAACAAAATGAAGTTCCACAATACCATTCTCAATATGTTCTCTAATAAAATGATACCTGACATCAATGTGCTTAGTCCTTGAATGTTGAACTGGATTTTCTACAATTTTAATAGCACTAGTATTATCACAAAACATAGGAATATTACTAAGTGTCATACCATAATCCATCAACTGATTTCTTATCCAAAGGAGCTGTGCACAACAACTGCCTGCTGCTATGTACTCAGCTTCTGTAGTTGAGGTTGAAACAGATTGTTGCTTCTTGCTTGCCCAAGAAATCAATCTATTTCCCAAGAATTGACATGTACCTGTAGTGCTTTTCCTGTCTATCTTACACCCTGCATAATCAGAGTCTGAATAGCCAATTAGAAAGAAATCAGATTCTCTAGGATACCACAAACCAAGATTTGGAGTTCCTTTGAGATATCTAAAAATTCTCTTCACAGCAATTAAATGAGATTCCTTAGGATCACTTTGGAATCTAGCACATAAACAGGTAGAAAACATTATATCTGGCCTGCTTGCAGTTAGATATAACAATGAGCCTATCATGCCTCTATAACTAGTATTATCCACACTCTTCCCCTTAGAATCAGAGTCTAGTTTAGTGGCTGTTGCCATGGGTGTTTTTGCAACTGCACAGTCTTGAAAGTCAAACCTTCTTAAAAGATCTTTGATATACTTTGACTGATTAATGAAAATACCAGTCTCAGTCTGTTTGACCTGCAAGCCTAAGAAATAATTTAATTCACCCATCATGCTCATCTGATACTTAGACTGCATAAGCTTGCTAAACTTAGCACACAACTTTTCATTAGTAGAACCAAAAATAATATCATCAACATAAACTTGAACTAAAAGCAATTCACCTTTTATCTTTCTAAAGAATAGAGTTTTGTCAATTGTACCTCTTGTGAAGCTATTTTCAAGAAAAAATTTAGACAAAGTCTCATACCATGCTCTTGGTGCTTGCTTTAGTCCATAGAGTGCCTTGTCAAGTTTGTAGACATGATTTGGAAACTTTGGATCAACAAATCCAGGTGGCTGTTCCACATACACTTCCTCATCAAGTTTGCCATTTAGAAAAGCACTCTTTACATCCATCTGGTATACCTTGAATTTTGAATGAGCTGCAAATGCAAGAAACATTCTGATTGCTTCTAATCTTGCTACAGGTGCAAAGGTCTCATCATAATCAATGCCTTCTTCCTGAGAATAACCCTTGGCCACCAGTCTAGCTTTGTTTCTTACAATCATACCAGATTCATCTAGCTTGTTTCTGAAAACCCATCTTGCACCAACAATTGATCTATCTTTAGGTCTTGGTACCAGTTTCCATACTTTGTTTCTCTCAAACTCATTTAACTCCTCCTGCATTGCAATTACCCAATCAGGATCCTGTAAGGCTTCTTCAACCTTCTTAGGTTCATTCTTTAAGAGAAAGCAACTATACAAGCATTCATTTTGAATTGATCTTCTAGTTCGAACACCACTATTTGGATCACCAATTATCAAATCTTCAGTATGATCCTTTGTCCATTTTCTAACAGGTGGTAGATTAACTCTGCTAGTCTCTCCCCCTAAGTTAGTGGTATCTCTTGTAGAAGAATTCTCTCTACCTTCAAAAACTCTCCTTTGATCAATAGAATTAGTAGATTCCATATTGCTGCTAGTTACTGATCTTTCCTCAGTAGACTCTGAAAGATCAGTTCCTGATGGAGTAGACTCTAAAACGTCAATTCCTGATGGAGTAGACTCTGAAAGACTAGTCTGCTCCTGATGATCACTGTGTTATCTTTGATTTATTTGCTCCCCCTCAACAGTAGCATTCCTTTGAGAAGCAATAGAAATTCCTTCTGGAGAACCTTCATCATCACTGGAGAGTATCTCAGAATTCTTCAGATTTTCAAATTCCAATTTGTCATGGCTTTCATCAGTTTGCAGAATTCCAAATTTCTTATCATCAAATGCAACATGAATTGATTCCATAACAATGTGAGTTCTGAGATTATAAACTTTGAAGGCCTTAGATGCTGAATATCCTATAAAAATTGCTTCATCCGATTTGGCTTCAAATTTTCCAAGTTGTTCTGGATGAACTTTTAGGACATAGCATTTGCATCCAAAGATGTGAAAGTATTTCACACTTGGTTTCTTTCCTTTGATCATCTCATAGGGAGTTTTTCCATGACTATTTACCAAGGTACAATTTTGAGTGAAACATGCAGTGTTAATAGCTTCTGCCCAAAAGTAGGTTGGAAGTTTTGCATCTGCAAGCATGGTTCTTGCTGCCTCTATGAGAGTCCTGTTCTTTCTTTCCACTACACCATTCTGTTGAGTTGTACCAGGTGCAGAAAACTATTGAGTGATTCCATTGTCTGCACAAAATCCCTCCATCGTAGAATTCTTGAATTCTGTACCATTGTCACTTCTAAGTACTTTGACTTTGTACTCAGAGTTATTATGAATATTCTTGATAAGTTCAATGATTTGCTGAGGAGCTTCATCCTTCTTGTGTAGAAAGAACACCCATGTGAACCTTGTGAAATCATCCACTATTACTAGAGCATATCTTTTCTTGCTGATAGACATAATGTTTAATGGACCAAACAGATCAAGATGTAGCATGTGAAATGGTTCAGTAATTGAATTTTCAGTTTTGCTCTTGAAAGTGGTTCTTCTTTGCTTTCCAAGCTGACATGCATCACAAAGTCCATCTTGCACAAAATTTGCCTGAGGTAGGCCTCTCACCAAATTGTGCTTAACAAGTTGATTAAGCTTCTTGAAGTTAAGATGTGAGAGCTTCTTGTGCCAATTCCAGCTTTCATCACTTTTTGCTTTGCTGTAGAGACATCTAACAATTCCTTTAGATGTATCACTTAAGCTGGCTTCATATATGTTACCATGTCTTTGACTAGTTAGAACAATGTCTCCATTCTGCATATTCAAGATTTTGCATCTTTCTCTGTCAAAGATTGATTTGTAACCTTTATCACCCAGTTGACTTATGCTTAAAAGAGTATGTTTCAAGCCTTCAACCAGTGCTACATTTTCTATGATGACATTCCCCAAAACAATTGAGCCATATCCCAGAGTTTCTCCTTTGTTGCCATCTCCAAAAGATATTACTGGGCCAGCTTTCCTCTCAAACTTTGTAAGCAGGGACTTCTTTCCAGTCATATGTCCAGAGCATCCACTGTCCAAGATAATTGAATGCTTCTTTCCTGTGCCCTGCAAACAAAAAGTAACTAGTTAGAATTTTTTAGGACACAACTTTGATTGGATCCTTTCTTACTAGATTTAGAAACGACAGGCTTTGAAGATTTTGCTTTTATTTTACCTGTTGCAGAGTCAACCTTAGACTCTAATTTCACAAACTGTTTGTGACTAGGAATTTCAGATTTCAAGGAATAATAGTCATAATACAGTTCATGATATTCTCTACACATGTAAATGGAATGAAGTAAACTACCACAATGATAACAAGCTTTTTGTGGTTGGTATTGAATTTTCTGAGTCTTGGGGAATCTGGACTCAGTTTTCCAAGAAGGTTTTTGATTGCAGTCTAGGGCCAAATGATTATGATTTCCACACTTATAGCATTTTTTCCTAGGTGCATCAGGTACATTCTTGTAATTATTCTCTTTGTTAATACCTTCTTTTCCATTCCTATTTCTTTTGATCTTGCTAGACTCTGAAAGGCCATCTAATCTCTGTTTCAACTGAGACTTAGACAGAAACCCTATGTTTACATTCTTAGGTTTCTCTAACACTTTCTCATCTGAATTACTATTGTTAATCCTTTTGTGTACAACAGGGGTACCTTTTGAATCAACAAATTTAACATGATTAGGTTCAGAAACAATTTTCTTACCTTCAGATTTAGATGTGTTAGCTTCTATTTTACTATCATCATTGACAATAGCTACTCTTTCTTCTTGTCTAGCCTTATCATGTGTCTTTTTACCAGAAATGTTAATGGTCTTAATCACATCTCTCTCTTCCTCTAGTTCTTTTCTGACATAGTCATAAGCCTCAAGAATAACACTATAATCATGCTTAGCTTTATCAGAACTTAACTTGTATTCTTCCATTTGAATTAATTCAGATTCAAGAAAATTATTTCTATCAACTAATTTATCATTCTTGACCTTAAGTTCATCTCTTTCACAAGTAAGAATTCTAAAATTAGTAATAAGATTCTTAAACTCAGCATGGATAGATCTCATTTCATCAGAATTTAAGCTATCAAATGAATCAAGAGAGTGAAGTGATACCTTAACAGAGGATGGAGAAATTTTCTTTGGAGATCCAGGTTTGTCTGAACTATTTGCCATCAATGCAATGTTGTCATAATCCAATTCATCTTCAGAATCACTGGAATCAGCCCAATCCTTCTGTGTGACCATAAGTGCATTACCCTTTCCTGAATTCCTAGGCTTCTTACACTCACTAGCAAAGTGTCCAAGCTCGCTGCAGTTAAAGCACTTGATCTTGGCCTTATCAAGCTTGACAATTGTACTTTTGCCTTTGTCACTCTTCTTCTCCTCCTTCTTTTGAAAAGGTCCTTTGCTAAATCTTCTCCTGTTGAATCTTCCTTTCTTGAAAGCTTTAGCAAACATAGCAAAGAGTTCCTGCATCTCAGATTCAGAATCATTGTTGTCAGAGTCCATATCAGTAGTCTCTGACTCAGAACTTTCTTTGCTTTTCTTCTTCCTTGAATTCTTTACAGCAATCTCTTCATGCTGTTCTTCAGGAAGCTTCTTTACTTTAGATTGAGCAGTAAGTGCAATAGTCTTCATCTTTCCTTCACTCCTGCTCTTCTTCTGCTGCTTGTCAAGTTCATAAGCTCTCAATTTTCCATATACTGCCTCTAATGAAATCTCATCCAGATCATTAGCTTCCTCAATCGCAGATATCTTCTCATTGTAGAAATCAGGCAAAGCTTTCATGAACTTTGTATTCATATCCTCCAAGTCATAATATTTACCATGCATGGCCATCTCATTGATGAGTTTTGTAAACCTATCAAAGGTATCAGTAAGTGACTCACCAGACTTGGATTCAAAGTACTCATACTGTTGTATAAGTAATGTCCTCATATTCTTCCTGATAGGCTTAGTTCCTTCACAATGAACCTTAAGATTGTCCCATATATCCTTAGCAGTTTTACAAGAGAGAACATAGTTAGTGAGAACAGAATCAAGACTGTTGAATAATATGTTTATCACTTTAGCATCTTTAAGAACATTCTCCTTGTCTTTATCTGACCATTCAGATTTTGGCTTCCCTGCTGTATGTTCTCGAACAACAACACCATCAACAGTTGCTTGTCCAACGACTTTTGTTGGAACAAAAGGTCCATCTCTGATTCTGTCAAGATAATCAGGATCTGTTGCTTCCAGATGATGCAACATCTTTACTTCCCATAGAGTATATTCGTTTCTCTTGAGCATAGGAATCTTAGTATTCCCATCCTTGTAACCAGACATGATTGTAGATCTTTATGATTATTCGAAATCAACCCGCTCTGATACCAATTGTTAACTCGAATAACTTGTAGAAGGGGGGGGGGGTTGAATACAAGTTATATAATCGTGTCTGATTTTTGCTTGATTATATGAACAAGAATAAACGAATGAATCAAACTCTGTTTGTATTAATAAGATCAAATACAAACTCTACCAAAGGTGTACAATACCTTTAGCAGCTGCTGACAATACAAATCTCTCTCTCTCTGTTTGTTTCGAATTCTCGAATACAAACCTTATACAGAGCTACGCACACGAACTCAATTTTTCACACTCTTTACAATGATATTGAGAGAGTATTTATAATGCTACCTATCAACTAATAACAGAAAGATACAATGTATACATGACAATGTTCTACCTTCTAGTCGATAGTTTCAATCAATAGAAAACTCTTTCCTTCATAATATCTTCTTGCTTGTTCTTCAAACAAAGATCCTGTTTTATAGCACTTGCCAGTTTCTGTAGCATCCATAATGACATCATCAGTAACACGACTGATATCAGGATTTCATCTTGCATCAGTATCTGATCATCATCAGTATTAGACTGTCATCAGGATTTGCTCTTTGTTCCTGATATGTAGTCTCCGATACACTGTTCACTCCTGACTAAACTGTACAGATAACTGTCTTACACATAAATCCTATATACAGTGCTAAATCCTTTATAAGATCAGGATTACAAGAAGTATAATGTGTAAATTCTATTCTTAATATCACAACTTATGAATTATTCCTAACAATCTCCCCCTATTTATGCTTTAAAATCTGAAGCATAAATCTAAGTTGTGGATGTCAAAACATATAACAATACAACCAGAATAGAATTTATGAATGTAGAATTATGAAGTTAAGTACCTCCTTCCCAGATGTAGACATTTATCTAGTACCTAAAAGAAAGAATTTTAACTATTAATGCTGCTCTTCCTTTACCACTGCTGCTGAGATTCACCACTGTCACTCCTAGTTCTTCTTTTTACTTCCCTTTGTCTGCTCTTTATCTCCCCCAGCTTTATCTCCCCCAGTCTGGTGGTGTTATTGTTGTTGTCTTTGAATTGTCTTTATCTCCCCCTTTTTGACATCAGCAACATTAATTCCAAGAGATTCAGAAACAGAACAAATGACATTCATCAGAACTGCTTGATTTTCCATAATCGTGACTTTGTTATCTTCAAGTGATTGAAGTCTTGTTTGAATAGCAATTTGAGAATTCTGAATATCTTTCAAAACATCAGAATGAACTTCAATGTTGGAAGTGCTTCTAGTATCTTCAATATCAGAATCAGAAAGAGCTATATCTTCAAGTCTTGTAGAAGAAGTTGCTTGGGTTGTATGATATTCAAGTAATAAAACCTGATTAGAAGTATCAACATCTTCATCTTTCTGATCTGGAACTGAAACATGATCATCATCTCCTTCACCAGTATTCTGTGTACTAACATCTTCAAATCCTGACTCCTCCTTAGAGTGATCAGAGACTGTAGATGTCTCAATTCTAGCTGATATTGGAAGTACATACAAAGGAACACTAGGATCATTAGGAACTTCATCTGGTACATATGTATCAAGAGATTGCTTTATCCTGGCACCTCTTCTGTTAATGATTCCTGCAAGCCTCTCCTTTTGCTTCTGAGCTCTAACTTCTGGCTTTGCATTGTGATGTGCAAGATCATTCTTCTGATACATTTTGATGAATGAATAAGTACCAGCATCCATACCCAAATTTTCAGACCAAGATTCAGGAAAAACCTGATCCCAGAAATCAAATGATGGAGGTTTCCTAATTTTCTCTCCCTCACTATGGAGTTGATCATCCATACCCTCATTCTCACTTTGACTTACTAAAGTCAACACTCTTTCTACCTCACCTTTTGCCTGGTCAGGAGCCAGCCTCTCTGTTTGTGGATCTAAGTCCATCTTTTCAAGTGTATTACTCAAATTTTGATAAGTGCTCTCATGACCTACAGAAAAATAGAGTTTAGAAGGAGTTTTTATACCTGAACTCACATGGAGAGAGGGTTCCTCATTTCGCAAGGGGTTTGAGGTTTTCTCCAAGGAGTGAGCTGCTATAATCTCTGAAACCTTACAATCATCTTCTTTCATTCCAGAGACTACAGGCTCCAGTATACCACTTTCAGGTTCTTTACTAGACTCTGATGTCTTCAGTAATACTTCATTAGACACCATAGTTAGTACATCACCGTCTTTAAGTGTTGTTTGCTGAGACTCACCCTCAAGGTGGATAGACTCTGACTGAATAATATTTGTTTGATCTTCAAGAAAATGAGTCAAGGTTATTCCTCCCATATCATAGGGTATCTCACTTGCATTCTCAGTCATCACAGAAGTCCTTTCAACATCAGCTATCACAGCTCTTGAGTCATCCAACCTCTGACTAGATGGTTCTTGTGTTGCAGTGACTGTGATCTGATCTTTCCTACTATTCATCACTGGTGCAATAGTATCTTCTGTTGACTGCTTCCTTCTATCTACTTCCTCCAGTTGTTCACCTTGAGCTAAAGCATCTTCAATAATGACATCCTTGTCAAATAAATATGCATGAAGTGATTGAAGTGCAACATGCTTCGAGAGTCCAAATTTCTTGACTAATTGTCTTCTGACAGATACATAGAAATACATCTTCATTAAGTCAAGTCTTTGATGTAGAAGTCCATACTCATCTGGAAATAAAAGTTTTGGTACTCTTTCAACCAAAAAATCTAGAACAGGCCTTGACAACTTCACTTTGAGAGAAATTAGTCCCATAGCCAGTCTGTATGATAATGTAGTTTCCCATGAAGAATCAATATCCAGATCTCTATGGTCATTTGCTGACTTGATTGTAGCTTCATTTGTAGAGACCTGCATGATATTAGTTGGACTAGACTCTGTGTGTGTAGGTGACAATTGAATCTTTCTCCTTGTTCTCCTGGTATAGTGAGCAAAAGATTTATCCTGAGAAGACTCAAGAGGTGTAGACACAGAAGTGATCTTGGGATGAGATCTTTGTTCAATAGACACAGTCTTTTGAGAGATAGTATCCAGTAACTGTTTTCCCTTTTTAAGAACTACAACCTTTTGGGAGACTACAGCCTGGCTGTGACTAGGTTTTTCATCTCTTTGTGCTAACAGAGAAAGTTGAATTGCAGCCTTCAATTCTGCTCTCTCAGCAAGAGTTAAATCATCATCATCTTCACTAGAATTACTACTACTTGACATAACAAATCTTCTTTTCCTTACAATTGATGTCTTTTGAGAAACACCAGAGGTTGGTTTCTTTGAAACAATAGGCTGTGGATCAAAATTTGGTTCTTGAATTGTTTCAGAGACTATAATGTTTTGGGCTACTTGGTTAGACACAGGTGGGTTCTCCTCCAATTGAGATTCCTGAGCCATTTCACCATAAAAGAAAGAAGAATTGTAGAAAGTAGGAAGATGAGTTTTAAGAATTACCTGAAAATGATGTGGATAATGAATTGCAGGTATTTCATCTAGATTCTTTTCATTGTCCTTCTTTGTAATGTCAGAGAAAATTCTCTTTTGCTGTTCATAAGAAGAAATACAATGTTCCCTACCAAATCTAGCTTCAACATCAGGAATAAAATGATTAATAAACATTTGCATAAATCTATGATAATAAACCATTTTCCTGTTTTGATCTCTTAACCCAAGTTTAATACTCATCTGACTTAAGATAATATGACCAATGTTAATTACTCTGTCATAAAGCAAACTATAAGCAATATGTGATGTAACAGAAGTAATTTGCTGAAAAGAACTACATTTACCAGTAAAACATTTAGCAATTTGATCAAAATAAAAAGACCATTCCTTTCTAAGAAAAGACCTATTCAACTGGCTCATGTTGTCTAGAGGTCCACTATAACCTAATTCAGACAACATAGTTCTTACATTATCATCAGATGGTTTACTTGCATAATTATCAGTAACAGGTAAGCAAAGTACTGAATTAACAACAGATTCAGTAATGTCAAATGAATCTTGTCCTAAATGTAGAACAATCTTACCTGATTGACTCTGAGTAGAATCAATTACCTCAGCATTCTCCCAAGCTTGTGAAACAGCTGCTTGATTAATTTGTGGAGATGCTGTCAATGCATAACTTAATGGTCCATACGCCAGAAAGTCCATGATTGGATGAAAATCAGATGACACTCCTTCCTTGTTGGTGATAGCTGCTACATAATTGTTTGTCATAAAATCGAAGTCACCAAACTTGAAGGCTACTGACTTAGGTAATCTTCTCTGAGCTGCCATTTTTGATCTGAAAAGAAGTTGACACGTTGATTGACAGGTGTCAGTCCCTGAAAAATGCGGTTACCCACGATTTTTGGAAAATAAAATCCAAAATTGATTTTCATGAAATAAATCAGGGTATAAATAATCAATACTGATCAGCTTCCTTTTCCTGTTGACCTCTCATCAAAATAATCACAAAATACAATGTGATAATAATTCTCAAATCCTGATGGTCACACATGAAATCCTGATCAATATCATCCTGATTCCAGAGACTTAATATGGAGTTTCCACGTGGCATTTTTCTTTTACTAATCTGAACAAAGATCAATTGGTTAGATATATTCAATATTTCTTGAAAACAAGAAATACAGTCACACACAATAATTAGCATCTGACTTCATTAAAACTTCCAAGTGACTGTTCAGCTTCTCACGTCTTTCTTTAAAAGAAACAGACGCCTTATGCCATTCTCCATAAACCTTTAAATTTCTTTTCTTCTCAACAATGCTCCTCAAACCAAAATTCCATTCAAACCCATTCTTTAGATCTTTCTCGGTCGATGAACATCTTGTTCTTGATCATCTCTTTGAACAGACGACTCTTCTCATCGAACTAATCATGGATGGATTGGTTTCCGATAATATCCAGAGGTTTCTCCTAGAACATCCATTTGTTGGATACAATCTTCCCCTAACCTCCTCAAAACTTGAGGATGAAGAATTTGGCGGAGAGTCTGAGGTTGATCTTGATGGAGATGCTATTCATTTAAGTTAGCTGCTCTCATTCAAGTCGCCTAGACAAGGAATCCAAGAGTAGACGAGGCTATTCAATCCCCTGATGGATTTCTAGAGATGCTCCTTGTCCTGTACCTCAGAATTCATATCAATAAACAAGTATAGAATTATCAGTAGAAATTAGACAAAAAGATGTTGTATTTCATTTCCATATATGTAATGATTTCAATTAATGAAAATACAATTTCTTGTTATCTACTTGTCTTTTGATTATTGAATGATGTATAAATTATCAGTATGCAAATATTAAGACTTGCTGGTATAGACTTAACACATCACAGAATTAGATTACTACACAAAGTAAACGTCAGGATCTGAAACAATTTTCATAATCCTGATACTGACACAATACTGATGACATCAGCATCCTGATAACAAATCTAATCCTGATGATTATTAACAAGTCTATCATACTGAAATTTATCAAGGCAAAGTTTTATAGCTAAAGCATTTAACAATCAAATATAGATCCTGACAAGAATATCAAGTCTATAAGCTAAGAACAACATACCTTGCTACTTTTGCAGATGTTAAAGATCTAAAAATTTAACATTCCTAACTCACTTACTAATCTACTGAATGTAGTCTCATCAAGTGGTTTAGTTAGAATATCTGCAAGCTATTTGTCAGTAGGAACAAAATGAAGTTCCACAATACCATTCTCAATATGTTCTCTAATAAAATGATACCTGACATCAATGTGCTTAGTCCTTGAATGTTGAACTGGATTTTCTGCAATTTTAATAGCACTAGTATTATCACAAAACATAGGAATATTACTAAGTGTCATACCATAATCCATCAACTGATTTCTTTTCCAAAGGAGCTGTGCACAACAACTGCCTGCTGCTATGTACTCAGCTTCTGCAGTTGAGGTTGAAACAGATTGTTGCTTCTTGCTTGCCCAAGAAATCAATCTATTTCCCAAGAATTGACATGTACCTGTAGTGCTTTTCCTGTCTATCTTACACCCTGCATAATCAGAGTCTGAATAGCCAATTAGAAAGAAATCAGATTCTCTAGGATACCACAAACCAAGATTTGGAGTTCCTTTGAGATATCTAAAAATTCTCTTCACAGCAATTAAATGAGATTCCTTAGGATCACTTTGGAATCTAGCACATAAACAGGTAGAAAACATTATATCTGGCCTGCTTGCAGCTAGATATAACAATGAGCCTATCATGCCTCTATAACTAGTATTATCCACACTCTTCCCCTTAGGATCAGAGTCTAGTTTAGTGGCTGTTGCCATGGGTGTTTTTGCAACTGCACAGTCTTGAAAGTCAAACCTTCTTAAAAGATCTTTGATATACTTTGACTGATTAATGAAAATACCAGTCTCAGTCTGTTTGACCTGCAAGCCTAAGAAATAATTTAATTCACCCATCATGCTCATCTGATACTTAGACTGCATAAGCTTGCTAAACTTAGCACACAACTTTTCATTAGTAGAACCAAAAATAATATCATCAACATAAACTTGAACTAAAAGCAATTCACCTTTTATCTTTCTAAAGAATAGAGTTTTGTCAATTGTACCTCTTGTGAAGCTATTTTCAAGAAAAAATTTAGACAAAGTCTCATACCATGCTCTTGGTGCTTGCTTTAGTCCATAGAGTGCCTTGTCAAGTTTGTAGACATGATTTGGAAACTTTGGATCAACAAATCCAGGTGGCTGTTCCACATACACTTCCTCATCAAGTTTGCCATTTAGAAAAGCACTCTTTACATCCATCTGGTATACCTTGAATTTTGAATGAGCTGCAAATGCAAGAAACATTCTGATTGCTTCTAATCTTGCTACAGGTGCAAAGGTCTCATCATAATCAATGCCTTCTTCCTGAGAATAACTCTTGGCCACCAGTCTAGCTTTGTTTCTTACAATCATACCAGATTCATCTAGCTTGTTTCTGAAAACCCATCTTGCACCAACAATTGATCTATCTTTAGGTCTTGGTACCAGTTTCCATACTTTGTTTCTCTCAAACTCATTTAACTCCTCCTGCATTGCAATTACCCAATCAGGATCCTGTAAGGCTTCTTCAACCTTCTTAGGTTCATTCTTTAAGAGAAAGCAACTATACAAGCATTCATTTTGAATTGATCTTCTAGTTCGAACACCACTATTTGGATCACCAATTATCAAATCTTCAGTATGATCCTTTGTCCATTTTCTAGCAGGTGGTAGATTAACTCTGCTAGTCTCTCCCCCTAAGTTAGTGGTATCTCTTGTAGAAGAATTCTCTCTACCTTCAATAACTCTCCTTTGATCAATAGAATTAGTAGATTCCATATTGCTGCTAGTTACTGATCTTTCCTCAGTAGACTCTGAAAGATCAGTTCCTGATGGAGTAGACTCTGAAACGTCAATTCCTGATGGAGTAGACTCTGAAAGACTAGTCTGCTCCTGATGATCACTGTGTTATCTTTGATTTATTTGCTCCCCCTCAACAGTAGCATTCCTTTGAGAAGCAATAGAAATTCCTTCTGGAGAACCTTCATCATCACTGGAGAGTATCTCAGAATTCTTCAGATTTTCAAATTCCAATTTGTCATGGCTTTCATCAGTTTGCAGAATTCCAAATTTCTTATCATAAAATGCAACATGAATTGATTCCATAACAATGTGAGTTCTGAGATTATAAACTTTGAAGGCCTTAGATGCTGAATATCCTAGAAAAATTGCTTCATCCGATTTGGCTTCAAATTTTCCAAGTTGTTCTGGATGAACTTTTAGGACATAGCATTTGCATCCAAAGATGTGAAAGTATTTCACACTTGGTTTCTTTCCTTTGATCATTTCATAGGGAGTTTTTCCATGACTATTTACCAAGGTACAATTTTGAGTGAAACATGCAGTGTTAATAGCTTCTGCCCAAAAGTAGGTTGGAAGTTTTGCATCTGCAAGCATGGTTCTTGCTGCCTCTATGAGAGTCCTGTTCTTTCTTTCCACTACACCATTCTGTTGAGGTGTACCAGGTGCAGAAAACTGTTGAGTGATTCCATTGTCTGCACAAAATCCCTCCATCGTAGAATTCTTGAATTCTGTACCATTGTCACTTCTAAGTACTTTGACTTTGTACTCAGAGTTATTATGAATATTCTTGATAAGTTCAATGATTTGCTGAGGAGCTTCATCCTTCTTGTGTAGAAAGAACACCCATGTGAACCTTGTGAAATCATCCACTATTACTAGAGCATATCTTTTCTTGCTGATAGACATAATGTTTAATGGACCAAACAGATCAAGATGTAGCATGTGAAATGGTTCAGTAATTGAATTTTCAGTTTTGCTCTTGAAAGTGGTTCTTCTTTGCTTTCCAAGCTGACATGCATCACAAAGTCCATCTTGCACAAAATTTGCCTGAGGTAGGCCTCTCACCAAATTGTGCTTAACAAGTTGATTAAGCTTCTTGAAGTTAAGATGTGAGAGCTTCTTGTGCCAATTCCAGCTTTCATCACTTGTTGCTTTGCTGTAGAGACATCTAACAATTCCTTTAGATGTATCACTTAAGCTGGCTTCATATATGTTACCATGTCTTTGACCAGTTAGAACAATGTCTCCATTCTGCATATTCAAGATTTTGCATCTTTCTCTGTCAAAGATTGATTTGTAACCTTTATCACCCAGTTGACTTATGCTTAAAAGAGTATGTTTCAAGCCTTCAACCAGTGCTACATTTTCTATGATGACATTCCCCAAAACAATTGAGCCATATCCCAGAGTTTCTCCTTTGTTGCCATCTCCAAAAGATATTACTGGGCCAGCTTTCCTCTCAAACTTTGTAAGCAGGGACTTCTTTCCAGTCATATGTCCAGAGCATCCACTGTCCAAGATAATTGAATGCTTCTTTCCTGTGCCCTGCAAACAAAAAGTAACTAGTTAGAATTTTTTAGGACCCAACTTTGATTGGATCCTTTCTTACTAGATTTAGAAACGACAGGCTTTGAAGATTTTGCTTTTATTTTACCTGTTGCAGAGTCAACCTTAGACTCTAATTTCACAAACTGTTTTTGACTAGGAATTTCAGATTTCAAGGAATAATAGTCATAATACAGTTCATGATATTCTCTACACATGTAAATGGAATGAAGTAAACTACCACAATGATAACAAGCTTTTTGTGGTTGGTATTGAATTTTCTGAGTCTTGGGGAATCTGGACTCACTTTTCCAAGAAGGTTTTTGATTGCAGTATAGGGCCAAATGATTATGATTTCCACACTTATAGCATTTTTTCCTAGGTGCATCAGGTACATTCTTGTAATTATTCTCTTTGTTAATACCTTCTTTTCCATTCCTATTTCTTTTGATCTTGCTAGACTCTGAAAGGCCATCTAATCTCTGTTTCAACTGAGACTTAGACAGAAACCCTATGTTTACATTCTTAGGTTTCTCTAACACTTTCTCATCTGAATTACTATTGTTAATCCTTTTATGTACAACAGGGGTACCTTTTGAATCAACAAATTTAACATGATTAGGTTCAGAAACAATTTTCTTACCTTCAGATTTAGATGTGTTAGCTTCTATTTTACTATCATCATTGACAATAGCTACTCTTTCTTCTTATCTAGCCTTATCATGTGTCTTTTTACCAGAAATGTTAATGGTCTTAATCACATCTCTCTCTTCCTCTAGTTCTTTTCTGACATAGTCATAAGCCTCAAGAATAACACTATAATCATGCTTAGCTTTATCAGAACTTAACTTGTATTCTTCCATTTGAATTAATTCAGATTCAAGAAAATTATTTCTATCAACTAATTTATCATTCTTGACCTTAAGTTCATCTCTTTCACAAGTAAGAATTCTAAAATTAGTCATAAGATTTTTAAACTCAGCATGGATAGATCTAATTTCATCAGAATTTAAGCTATCAAATGAATCAAGAGAGTGAAGTGATACCTTAACAGAGGATGGAGAAGTTTTCTTTGGAGATCCAGGTTTGTCTGAACTATTTGCCATCAATGCATTGTTGTCATAATCCAATTCATCTTCAGAATCACTGGAATCAGCCCAATCCTTCTGTGTGACCATAAGTGCATTACCCTTTCCTGAATTCCTAGGCTTCTTACACTCACTAGCAAAGTGTCCAAGCTCGCTGCAGTTAAAGCACTTGATCTTGGCCTTATCAAGCTTGACAATTGTACTTTTGCCTTTGTCACTCTTCTTCTCTTCCTTCTTTTGAAAAGGTCCTTTGCTAAATCTTCTCCTGTTGAATCTTCTTTTCTTGAAAGCTTTAGCAAACATAGCAAAGAGTTTCTGCATCTCAGATTCAGAATCATTGTTGTCAGAGTCCATATCAGTAGTCTCTGACTCAGAACTTTCTTTGCTTTTCTTCTTCCTTGAATTCTTTACAGCAATCTCTTCATGCTGTTCTTCAGGAAGCTTCTTTACTTCAGATTGAGCAGTAAGTGCAATAGTCTTCATCTTTCCTTCACTCCTGCTCTTCTTCTGCTGCTTGTCAAGTTCATAAGCTCTCAATTTTCCATATACTGCCTCTAATGAAATCTCATCCAGATCATTAGCTTCCTCAATCGCAGATATCTTCTCATTGTAGAAATCAGGCAAAGCTTTCATGAACTTTGTATTCATATCCTCCAAGTCATAATATTTACCATGCATGGCCATCTCATTGATGAGTTTTGTAAACCTATCAAAGGTATCAGTAAGTGACTCACCAGACTTGGATTCAAAGTACTCATACTGTTGTATAAGTAATGTCCTCATATTCTTCCTGACAGGCTTAGTTCCTTCATAGTGAACCTTAAGATTGTCCCATATATCCTTAGCAGTTTTACAAGAGAGAACATAGTTAGTGAGAACAGAATCAAGACTGTTGAATAATATGTTTCTCACTTTAGCATCTTTAAGAACATTCTCCTTGTCTTTATCTGACCATTCAAATTTTGGCTTCTCTGCTGTATGTTCTGGAACAACCACACCATCAACAGTTGCTTGTCCAATGACTTTTGTTGGAACAAAAGGTCCATCTCTGATTCTGTCAAGATAATCAGGATCTGTTGCTTCCAGATGATGCAACATCTTTATTTCCCATAGAGTATATTCATTTCTCTTGAGCATAGGAATCTTAGTATTCCCATCCTTGTAACCAGACATGATTGCAGATCTTTATGATTATTCGAAATCAACCCGCTCTGATACCAATTGTTAACTCGAATAACTTGTAGAAGGGGGGGGTTGAATACAAGTTATATAATCGTGTCTGATTTTTGCTTGATTATATGAACAAGAATAAACGAATGAATCAAACTCTATTTGTATTAATAAGATCAAATACAAACTCTACCAAAGGTGTACAATACCTTTAGCAGCTGCTGACAATACAAATCTCTCTCTCTGTTTGTTTCGAATTCTCGAATACAAACCTTATACAGAGCTACGCACACGAACTCAATTTTTCACACTCTTTACAATGATACTGAGAGAGTATTTATAATGCTACCTATCAACTAATAACAGAAAGATATAATCTATGCATGACAATGTTCTGCCTTCTAGTCGATAGTTTCCATCAATAGAAAACTCTTTCCTTCATAATATCTTCTTGCTTGTTCTTCAAACAAAGATCCTGTTTTATAGCACTTGCCAGTTTCTGTAGCATCCATAATGACATCATCAGTAACACGACTGATATCAGGATTTCATCTTGCATCAGTATCTGATCATCATTAGTATTAGACTGTCATCAGGATTTGCTCTTTATTCCTGATATGTAGTCTCTGATACACTGTTCACTCCTGACTAAACTGTACAGATAACTGTCTTACACATAAATCCTATCTACAGTGCTAAATCCTTTATAAGATCAGGATTACAAGAAGTATAATGTGTAAATTCTATTCTTAACATCACAACTTATGAATTATTCCTAACAGTTATCTTGTTCATTACCATGTTTTCATCAAATCCCATGGTGAAGAAAGGTTCAAATATGAACTAATCGTTGTCGTGGGATCCTAGCGGATTTATCTATGTAGCTTAGTAGTTTGCATGCCTTAAAGACTTATGTGTGCTGAATTCTTGATATCCTCGTATGGTTGTGTTTCAAGTATTTAGATGCATAGCTAACATCTAATTTGTTAATCTCTTGCTAAACGAGAGTGGATCTTGAGATTTAGAACTTGCCATGCTAGCATAGGATTGTTGATGTTTTAACATCATGATTTGTGGCGTAAATAGAGATATTATGCTACCCTATGTGATCTAAGTGGATAGCTTGTGCTTAAACCTTTATGTTTTCAAATTCTATAGAGATATAGGGTCTAAACATGATAGGTGTCTATTCATCTTCTATCTCTTTTGTGGATGTATGTTTAGTTTGGTATTCGTATACTGAGAAGTAGCGTTTACTTGTTTCGTGTTATTCGATCAGATATCAAAACCATCACATGCATTGATTCAAGGCGGCAACTCTAAGTGAAGTAGATAATGAAGTTAGGATTCCATGTTTATTCTCATATAAGTAATTCGATTCAATTCTCGTTAGTTAATTTAATTCTTAATTTAATATTTTGCATCTTAGTTAATTTTAGATATCAAAACCTAATCTTGTTATTTGTCTTAGCAGTGAATTAAAACCATACATTGTTGCATAGGTACTAAACTGAATTAAAAACCAAGATCTCTGTGGGAACGAACTTGACTTATATCTATATTACTTGTGACCACGTGCGCTTGCGTGATTTTGTTTTAACAGTAATAACCCGTACGAGGCACGGGTCAACTTTTAGCCATTGATATAAATTTGTACATTTTTACGATTAATTGTTTTTGAGTATAATTGTACATATATTGTTAGTCACATAGGCATGCCTGTATACATCTAATAACAACCCTAATTGTTTGTAATGCTTTGCATTACTTACATGACCTCTTAACTGAGCGAACCTCTAGTTGAAGAGTTTCTATTAGTTTTGTACTTATAATAGGCATCAAATCCTAGTTATGTAATTGTACTTATAAAGTCAAGAATAATGCTTGAAAGAAGTTCCAAGGTTCATGCCTCAAGAAAGAAGATAAAGACTGTCAAATAATCACAGTTGGGATTTGAAGAAATGAAGAATTTGCCTAAGTACCAATTCGAGTAGTACATTTGTCTATTCGAGAAGTCTAGCGTTCGAGTAGTCAAAGATTCGATATCTGAGAAGACACTGTTCGATATCTCTGAATGAACTATTCGATATCTCAGATATTCGACATGTCTAATACTCTATTCGAGAACTTAAGAAGTCAACCAGTCAAAGTGGTATTCGAGTTCTCAAAGAGTCAACAAGTCAAAGTTCCATTCGACATCTCAAGGACTCAGAAAGCTATTCGATATCTCAGGGATTCGACAAGTCAAGTGTTCTATTCAACAACTCAAGGAACCCTGGAGAAAAGTGTTATTCGAGAAGTGATTCGATATGCCAATCATACAGTATTCGAGAACTCAGAGTTATCTAATCCTAGTTCTCGAATCAATCACTTAGCCACTTCTCGAATACATTCTTGGAGACAAAATACTGAAGAAATTGTACAAGTCAGAAACCTGCAACAAGCCAGTGCACTTTATGGACCACAATCTGTAACGTGCTCTGGAAAGCCTACAAGGAAGCTTGGAGAGATATATAAGAGACAAAGAGCTAAAAAAGTGGATCCGAACAGAACTTTGCAAAGTCAAATCTGTAGCCGTTTGGATGCTTACTCAAAAAGGATAGACATACAAGAAAGTAATTTATCCTGTAACCTTATTTGTAGTAAGTGGGTTATATTCATGTTCTATAAGAATACAATCTCACTTCTCTAGTTGAAGAAGTTTTTCATACACACTGTAAGATATATCTCTCTGAGAAAAATGAAGCTAAGAATACTACCATTTGTATTCACATATTGTAGTAACCTTTATATAATAAAATATTAAATTAAAGTGATATTGTGTCTTGTGTTGTTCTTTATCTGCACCTACATATTTGCACACATAAACACATATCTTGCTACACAGAATCAAGAACGAGAAAAAATTCAAGAATCCATTCACCCCCCTCTTTATTCTTTTATTGTATTCAATACTCAACAAGTGGTATCAGAGCAGGCTGTTTATTCAAAAAACAGAAAAACGATCATGAGTTCGAATACACCAAAGACCACAGGAACGATGAAAGTCCCTAAGTTTGACAAAGAAAATTACAACCTCTGGAAGATAAAAATGATGTTGTTCATCAAAGCCTCTCATCCTTTGTATCCTGAGATTCTCAAGAATGGTTCTTTTGTTCCACAACAAGAAATACCTGAAAAGATTGTTGGAACCACAACCATTCCAAGATCTTATGTGGCCAAAGAACCATCCAAATGGACAGAATCATAAAAGGAGATTGTTGCTCTTGACAATCACCTCATGTTGCTAATTATTGATTCCATGGATATATCAATGTTTGCAAACATTGCATCGTGTACATCTGCCAAAGAAATGTGGGATCACATTGAGGTGTTATGTGAAGGAACTGATGAGGTCAAGGAAAACAAGAAACAGATACTGGTCACACAATATGAAGCTTTCATGGCACAGACCAAGGAAAGCATCACTGAGATGTTTGAGAGATTTCACAAGCTAGTTACTGAGTTGCAGATGAATGGAGATGTTTGTCTTCTCCAAACCACCTAATGCAGAGGGTCATTTCTCTAAGAGAAAGAGATTTGAACAAAATCACATATGATGTGCTCTATGGGGTTTTAAAAACTCATGAGCTTGAGTTGCTTCAGAAAAGGGCTATCCAAGCCAACCAAGGCAGAATGATAAACATATCATGTGCCTTGATTGTCAACAAATCTATTCAAGACCTAGAAGCATCCACAAGTCAGCTAAGGATAGAGGATATAGTAGATGATGAAGAAACTGAAGCTGAGGTAAGTGAACCTGTTGAGGAGAAGGAGGAAGAAGAGTTCTATACTCTTGAAGAACTAGATGGAATGGAAAACACTTCATATGCTTTCATGGCCAAAAAATTTCCAAACATCAGGTTCAAGAGGAACCAACCCTTCAAACCTAAAACCCAAAACCATTCATTCAACAAGATCAAGGCACCTGTGAAAGCAAACAAGAATAAATTTAAAACCAGCCATGTGGATAGGTCATCTGTAAGGTGTTATAGATGCAATGACCTAGGGCATTTTGCTAATGAATGCAAAACTCCGTTATCCCCCCCCCTTAAGAGATAGGGCAATCGTCCTACGAAATCTAAGAAGTCTAAAAAGAATGATAAAGAGTTTCTAGAGCTTGAAGCTAAGTATGAGGCCCTTCTGAAAAAGCAGACACAAGGTAAGGCCTACATAGCTGAAGGGAAGTCTTGGGATGATACTGACAGTGATGGAGAAGAACAAGTGTTTTGCAACTATGCCTTGATGGCCAATTCCAAGGAAGAAACATCTTCATCAGACTCTCAGGTACCATCTCTCACTACCATAGACATGTCTATTTCTGAGTACAAGTGCATGATTGAACAACTATCTGTTGAAATGTTTAATATTCATACTAGTATGACTGCTGCTAATGAGGAAATTGCTAAACTTTCTTCTATAAATGAAATGTTAATAAAAAAGAATGAGGAACTTGAGCTAACTGCTATGCAAGTAGAAAACCTTAAGAAAGAAGTTGAATATCTGCAGAATAAGGTTCTATGTGCTAGTCAAATTGAAAAGGCTCTTAGGGATGAACTAGCTGAAAATGAATTCAAACTGAAAACCTTTAAGAACTCATCTGGTTTACTGCAATCCTATCATGATAAAATTCAAGCTAAACCCAAGGCTGCCATTGGACTGGACTATGGCACTTTTAAACAGAGGAAAGGCTATGCTGTCATTGAAGATGACATAGTTGTTCAGGAGGAAGTGCCTCACATTTTGAAAAAGGCTGAGACTCCAATCTTTAAAGAATCAACATTTGAAATTGATGAGGATGTCTTACTCATCAAGCAAATGTTGAATGATGAGGATGAGGCACAATCCAGTGAACAACAAGCATCCTCTAAGAGTGAGAGTGTCAAGCCAAAATCCAAGGAGCCAGTAGGTGATAGGTCTAGACCTAAGAAGTTTGTTAAGTTTGTATCAGCTGGGAAAAATGAATCTGAGAAGAAAGTGGCTATGAAGAAACAGAACAGAAATGGCAAGCTAGGGATTAACAAAGATAACAACTATGCTTATATGCCTAATGCCCCTAGGAAAACTTGTCAGAATTGTTTCAGTACCAATCATTTAACTCATGCATGCAAGAAACCTGTTGGTAGTGTGCCCAAACCTTTCTATGATTGTTCTGTGCCTTTAAGACATAGAGATGCTCCATTCTGTGATAAATTTTGACTGTATGCCATGCAATATGAATGTTATGACTAGTTGTTTCAATTTGAGAAGGCAATTCATTGATGGTTGTATTAGTCACAATTCTCACACACACTACATAAGGTCAAAGTCTTCAAGTCCTCCTAGATCTAGGAAGGTACCTCTGTCACCTAAGTCTGAAACCTCAGGATCTAAGACTTCTAACAGTGACAAGAAGACTAACACCAAGAAAGTTGATAAGCATGTTGTTTATGATAAAACTGTTTCTAAGTCACATGGACCCAAACTTGTTTGGGTACCAAAGGAGAAGTAATACCTTTGTGTTTGCAGGGCAAAGAAAGTGAAAAGAAGGTCATGTGGATTTTGGACAGTGGATGCTCAAATCACATGACTGGTGATATGGCCCTGCTATCACAATATGAGGAGAAGGCTGGCCCAATGGTTGCTCTTGGAGATGACAGCATGGGTAACACATTGGGATATGGCAAGTTGAAAGTTGGTAATGTCATCATTGAAGATGTAGCGCTAGTCAAGGGACTCAAGCATAATCTGCTAAGTGTTGGTCAGTTTACTAATAGAGGATTCAAAGTGGATTTTGACAAAGATGAATGTTTTATCACCCACAAGAAGACTGGTGATTTTGCTCTATCTGGAGTAAGAAAAGGAAGCCTGTTTGTAGCCAATATGGACTCTGCAAGCAAGGACAAAGTTTGTTGCTTCTACTCAAAAGCATCAAATGAAGATTGTTGGCTGTGGCACAAAAGGTTATCACACTTGAACTTCAAAGCCATTAATTCTCTAGTCAAAAGAGAGTTAGTGAGAGGCATGCCCACACTTGAATTCTGTCAAGAAGGAGTGTGTGAGGCTTGTCAAAGAGGAAAGATGAAAAGATCAAGCCATAAGTCAAAGACAGTGACATCAATAACCAAGCCCCTGCAACTCATTCATATGGATTTGTTTGGCCTGTCAATATTATGTCACTAGGAAGAAAGAAGTATGCCTTGGTGATGGTTGATGACTTTACAAGGTATACATAGGTGGAATTTCTGGCATCAAAAGATGAGGCTCCACAAGTAATCATTGAGCACATAAAGAAAGTTGACAAGGAAAAAAAGGCCAACAATGCAAGTGTGATTGCACTGAGAAGTGATATTGGAACAGAGTTCAGAAATGCCATACTTGAAGCATTCTGCAAAGAGAATGGAATTTCTCAGCAATTCTCAGCCCCAAGGACTCCACAACAAAATGGAGTTGTTGAGAGAAAGAATAGAACTCTAATTGAGACTGCTAGAACAATGTTGCTTGATGCAAAGATACCTACATGTTTTTGGGCTGAGGCTGTGAGCACTGCATGCTATATCCAGAACAGAACCCTCATCAATAAAAACACTGGAAAGACGCCTTACAATTTGATGACTGGAAAGAACCCTACTCTAAAGTATGTTCATACTTTTGGAAGCAAATGCTTTGTATTGAAGGATAATTCAGAATATGTTGGAAAGTTTGATGCAAAGGCATTTGAAGGAATTTTTCTTGGCTACTCTATGGAAAGAATTGCATACAAAGTTTATGTCATCAGTCAAAAGAAAACTATGGAAAGCACATATGTGACATTTGATGACAGCAAACTACCTGGATTAGGAGAAGCCGATGATGAAGATAAAGATCCATTAAAGTTTGATAATCTAGATGATTCTGATGAAGAGATTGAAACTGGAGTTGAAACTCAAGTTCAACAAACTCAAGTGAATGATGATACAAGAGAAGAATTTGTGCCAATCAATAGTGGAGAAACAAGCATCCAAGACACACCTGTGAATTGTGGCAACCTCACAGGGGGGAAATGAGAATGATCATGACTTGGATGATGAAGCAACATCAAGAATGAGAAATCAGACTGAGCATTCAAGGAAATGGGATAGATCACACACTGCAGAATAAATTATTGGAGATCCAAATGTAGGAGTGAGGACTAGGAGAGCAACTCAAAATGAGTGCCTCTATGGTTGTTTTCTATCTCAGATTGAGCCTAAGAAACTTGATGATGCACTGTTGGATCTAGATTGGATTATTGCCATGCAAGAGGAGCTGAATCAATTTGAAAGAAACAAAGTATGGGAACTTGTGCATGCACCAAAGAACAGAACCATTATTGGAACAAAATGGGTTCTTAAGAATAAGATGGATGAAGATGGTGTAATAGTAAGAAACAAAGCAAGGTTGGTTGCAAAAGGATACTCTCAACAGGAAGGCATCGATTATGATGAGACATTTGCCCCCGTTGCTAGATTGGAAGCCATCGGAATATTCTTGGCATTTGCTGCTCATTCAAACTTTAAAGTTTATCAAATGGATGTCAAGGAAGAAGTTTATGTGCAACAACCACCTGGCTTTGAGGATCCACATTTTCCAGAATTTGTCTACAGATTGCTTAAGGCATTGTATGGACTTAAGCAGGCTCCAAGGGCATGGTATGATACTTTATCACAATTTCTCCTTGAAAATCAATTCACTAGAGTAGAGGCACATTGGACAAGACACTTTTTTACAAGAAACATGGTGATGATATTATCCTAGTTCAGATCTATGTGGATGATATTATATTTGGCTATACAAATGAGAAGCTGTGTGAAAAATTCTCTAAGCTCATGTAGAGTAGATATGTGATGAGTATGATGGGAGAGTTAACATTCTTTCTTGGATTGCAAGTTAGTCAAAGGAATGATGGCATTTTTATCAATCAAACCAAGTACATCAAGGATTTATTGAAGAAGTTTGACTTAGAAGATTGCTCACCTGCAAAGACACCCATGGCCACTGCCACTAAATTGGATGAAGATGCTAAAGGCAAGAAAGTAGATATCTCAGTCTACAGAGGCATGGTTGGTTCTCTACTCTACCTCACAGCAAGTAGGCTAGACATCATGTTTGCTACATGCCTGTGTGCAAGGTTTCAATCAAATCCAAAAGAGTCACATTTGATTGCTATAAAAAGGATCTTTAGATATCTGAAGGGCACTCCAAACTTGGGTTTATGGTATCCTAAGGACACAGGGTTCAATCTGGTTGGTTATTCTTATGCTGATTATGCTGGATGCAGAGTGGATAGGAAAAGCACCTCAGGTAGTTGCCAGTTTCTTGGACAAAGGTTAGTCTCTTGGTATAGCAAGAAACAACAATCTGTGTCAACTTCTACAGCTGAGGCTGAATACATAGCTGCTAGAAGTTGCTGTGCTCAAGTGCTTTGGATTAGAAATAAACTTAGAGATTATGGACTTATGTTGGAAAGAATTCCAATCATGTGTGACAACACAAGTGCAATCTCTATAGTTGCCAATCCTGTCAATCATTCTAGAACAAAGCACATTGACATCAGATATCATTTTATTAGAGAACATGGAACTAATGGAACCACTGAGTTGCATTATGTCTCTACAGATAAACAACTAGCTGACATATTCACTAAGCCATTAGATGAAGCCACATTCACAAGGTTGGTTAGTGAGATTGGAATGCTGAATTCTTCAGATTCTGGCTAAGTGAATATATCACCTAGATTGTTGCAGCAGTAAACACTTACTTTATCTAAATTCTCAATATTTTTGGAGTAAGTGTTGGCTGAAATATGATTTATAAATATTTCAAATCTGTTGCATATGTGGGAAAATCATATTTTGTCAACTTAAAATTTCTATGAAATTTTGAGAATATCACTATTTAATTTGTTAGAATATTCTTTATAGAATATGTCTGGTGAATTTTTAAAGATAGTGAAAATTGAATTTTTATGAGTGAAAAGAACGTTTCGATAAGTCAGACTTCTCGAATGATTCATTTCTTACTTATGCTCGACTTCTCTAACAAGTCTATTTAAGACACTCTTGAGTTCTCGAATATAGTCTTTAGAGAAATCGAACAGAGAAATGCTTGAGTTCTCGAATAGAGTATTTTAGTTCTCTAATGACTGAGTTCTCGAATACTATGTTTGAGTTCTCGAATAATTTGAAAAGTCTGAATTCTAACCGTTTTTGGATTTTTACTCAGAATTTTAAATCACTCATAAAAACATATTTTACCTAATTTAGAATTTATTCTAAGTTAGATAACTGCCAGCTGTGTGTTTTTAACCTGCTTGAGATATCGATTAATCCTTTCTTGACTTATCGAGTTGTTGTTTTTTACTTCTCGAATGCTTGACTTGTCGATACAAAACATATATCTAATCGACAATTCAAGTACTTCATACTTATACAATTATACATCTATTCGATTCATTTAAGTCGATTTCTCAAGCATCTAAACCTCCAAAACCTCTGAAAACCCTAATCTCAAAAGCTAAATTTCTTCTTCAACCTTTATTCTTTTCTATCTTTTTGTGTATCAATGGCAACCGTAAAATTCAACATCAACTTTATCGCCTTAACTAGTGATGTTGAGGCACCTAATGCCAATTTCAAATGCTTTGTGAAGTGGATGTCTGAATCTTACATCAAGAATGCTCTTTCAACTAATCCTACCCTGTATCTAGACCTTCTAGAGCAATTTTGGAGCTCTGCTGTCTGTGAGACTAATGCACTTCAGGATGCCACTCTCACCTATACCATTTTCTGCAAAATCCAAGACAAGGACATCACTATTACTGCTGAGGATGTGAATCAAGCACTAGGATTGGGCTCTCAAAACGAAGTATATGACCCACTAGCCACGAATGCTGAGTTGCTGGACTTCTTCGAATTCATCAGGTATTCAGATGAGATTAAGCTTGGGCATCTAACCAGGAAGAATCTCAGAAAGGAGTGGAGCTATGTGTTTTCTACTCTTCTTCAAGTCTTCACTGCCAGGAAGTCTAGCTATGATCAAATCAGTGCACCTGCACAGCAAATAGGCTATGCCTTAGCCTATGGTAGAAGGATAGATGTTGGACAATTTATTCTACAAGAGTTGTATGGGAGACTTGGTAAGAACTCAGCCAAGAGAGGTACTGACATTTTCTTCCCTCGCTTTATTCAATGTGTACTTAATTTTAAAAATGATAAATTGATTGAATTACCTGGGATAGATAGAAATAAAATAGGCTATCCTAAGTCCATGACCAAACTCATTTTTGGTAATTTGGAGACTAAGAATGATGTGGATGTAAGACTTAACATAACTCCCCATATAGAGGGTTTATTTAGGACTTACCCCCACAACATGCCAACATTTGACTCAAAATCTCAGTTAGCACAGCCCAAACAAGTAGAACACAATGCTAACCCAGGGCCTGCTAACCAACCCTCTCAACCAAACACTCTACCAAACAGTGAGCCAACTGCATCATCCTCTCAAAAGGGTGATGTCAGTAAAAAGAAGAGAAAGGAGATAACTTCTGAACCATTGCAAATATTGACTGAAACAGCACTAACTGTAGAATTAGGTTTAGAAAGTGAGGAACCTGAGTCACCCTTACTAAGGCCAAAGAAGAAAAAGAAATCAAAAACCACCTCTTCAGTCACACAAATGGCTGAAGTTGTAAAATCATGGGCACACAGTTCACTAGATGTATCCTCTCAATAGGGTGCATCTATAGAATCAAGCATCCTCCCCAATGCACCTATTTGTAAAGAGTCAGCACATGGGAGTGATAAGGCCGGCACAACACTGAGTGGAGAGCACATCACACTTGAAACTCCCTCTATTTCTTAGGGGGAGTTGCCAAAATCTATTCTAAAAGATACTTCTCTTCCAGAATCTACATCTCAAATTTCTTTGGAGCCTGTAATTCAAGAAATTGAAGAGCAAGGCATTGATCACCAAGAATTCTTTTCTCTTGGTGAGCCAATGGACTCAAGTGACTTAGTGCATGACACTTTGCTCACCACCCAGGTACCACATTTAGATGGTGAGGGAATGCAAGCTGGGGCATATCCTGATGACACCATAACAAACATAGAGGATTCACTAGTTTTTACTAGAGACTCTATGCCAGTGTCAACTACTGTTGTAACTCATCCTACTCCTGTGGAGACAACAGTAGTAGAGTCAATCCATCCGGTTACAGAAGTTGCATCTGTAATTGAGGAGTCTAGCTTGCCTAGCTCTAGCTCTGACTTTATGTTACAATGGCTGAAGCCTATGCAATATGACAGTGCTTCAGGATCAGGATCTGTTCCACCACAATTGACGGTTGAAGCACTACAAAGTATAGTTGTGGATCAGATTCCTGAGTTTGTAAAGATAGCTCAGAACCTGGTCACCTCAAACATGCCAAATCCAGACTATGAAGCAATTTTGCTATGTCACAGAGATGATGTGGAGCTGCAAAAGGCCAAGATAATAGATGATTCTGAGAGAAATGACAATGTAGATGCCTGGCTACAAGGGAAATATGACATTGCTCTCTTAGAAGGCCTCCAGTACCTTAGAGAAGAAAACATCACTAGGGTCCAATACCAAATCTCTCACACCTAGTGATGTATATGAAGCAATGAATGACACCTACAAAGGAATTCTCAAAGCTGCACACTACCTTGGCAAGGGTCTCAAGATAGAAGTGAATGAAGTGTGCAGCTACAGTCAAAGAGGTGCAGAAAGTTAAAAGGGATTTTGATACCAAATTTCCCCAACTGGATAATGTTATCAAGGAGGTTCAACTCTGCAAGTCTGAGTGCATCAAGATGGACAACTCTATGATGTTGGTCCAGGGGTCTGTCAAGACTATGGCTGCTCAGATGGCAAAATTATCAGATCAGACAACAGATGCCAATGTCATGTTGAGGACTATGTTTAAAAAAATGGAGATAAGCTAGTGACTGAGGTCCCTGTGCATGAGATGACCAAATTTGAAGTGGAGAGACTGAAAGATCAATCACTATATGGTTTTAAAGCCACTAAGTTGTTCACAAAGGTGGAATCTCTTGAGTAGTTAAGCACTCAAGCCACCACCACAGCTAATGTTCTTCTGCATCAACAATTAATGTTGTCTACAATGATGAAGCACATGGGCCTCCCTCTACCTGAAGAATCTTCAACCCCAAAGGTCACTCCTACAGCCTCTTTGCTGACAACAAGCCTAAGGGGGAGAAGAGGACATCAAGAAACTCAAATCCAAAGGGGGAGAAACCTCAAGCAAAAAGCATCAAAATAAATGAGGGTGGTCATCAAAAGGCTCCAAAATCTATAACCCATGTGCCAGGCAAAGGAAAATCTAAAGTTGATGAGCCTCCAACTCTCTGCCAGTTGTTACTCTACCAACTGTGCATGTCATTACTCCAAGTGGTCAGAAACAATCTATCACAATCACAGTGGTTGCAAGGAGCATGCCATCTGATAAACCTCCATCCTCCAAATCTGAAAGTGTCAAGCCTGTAGAAGTAAAGGTGGTTACTGAGGCCAAGCTACAAGAAGTTGCCAATTCAAATGTCTATCATGATGAAGCATTCTTGGAGTTTCTGAAAGTCTCAAGGGAACATGCTAGTGACTTTCAATTTTATCTGAGGAGCTTGAAGGATCAGATTGACTATCTCACTGTGATACTCAGAAAGATAGATGGAGTATGGATTAAGGAAATAATGATGGTGTCCAAGTCCAAGATATGGCATATAACCTATAAGACTCTACAAGCCCTAAAACACTCAGAGATAGATGCATTGATTGAGCTTATTGAGAAGAGAAATGAGAACAATAAAAGTCTGTATAATGACTTGAGAATAACCAACCTTCAAGGCTGCCAGAAGTGATTAAGAAGCCATGGACAATCATCTATCAGTCTGGCACAAAATTGAAGACATTAAACAACTGGTCATTCCCAATGATCTCACTCCTCGAAATCACAAACTTGTTATTGCTATCATTGATCAACTACAGAAGAAAGTTGAAGTCAGAAATGCTGAAGAAATAGAAGAACTGCACATCCTCAGATCTTTCATAGCAATTGGTGCAATTCCAGAAATGGCCCAACCTAGGAGGAATAAGGATGATGAAGACAAAAGTGATGGGATGAGAAGACATCACAAGAGTGATAAGGGTGATAAAGATGAGAAGAATAAAAAGGATAACAAAGACAAGAAAGATGGTGATGACCAAGGCAAAGTCTATGAGGGAAGATTGGAAAACAGCAAGCCTTAGGCATTGCTAGCAGTAAACTCACCACAACACAAGACTCTAAGTCTAGGGTGAATACTGTGAGTAATGACCTACCAAAATTTGATTCAATGGCTTCTGCAACTGTTTTGCCACCTCAAGAAGAGAAGAGGATTCAAATCAAGAAACCAGGTGTATGTTTCCAAAAGCAAACTGCTAATGGAGTACTACAATGGTCTACAAGCAATGGTCACAAGTTTCTGCCAAGTCACCAAGTGAAAAATGTCAAACTTAAACAGGCTGCAAGAAGGGTGAAACTATCCAAGTCTAGGGTACTGACAATTATTCCTGGCTTAAACCTACCACCACTAGATGAAGACTTTGATGAAGATCAACTGTAATTTCTAAGAGCTCAAAGAATCTATCATGTTGCCATTGTTGATGATTGTCTTGAATTTAAATACACTGATGGGAGACAGAAGAAATTTAGGCAATGGACATGTCAGCATTGGGGCAAGCTATATGATATAGAAAGGATTATTGCATTGTTGGATTCTGAAGATAGAGTGGAAAGGGTATGGAAGCTGGAGTTAATTAATTTTGTCAAAATGAAGAGAGATCACCAGGCAGAATAGAAGAAGAACAGTGAAGAGCTATTAAAGAAAAGAGAGGAGGAGTTTGCTGCAATGGAAGCTAAGACTGATGAATTGAGGGGTATGGGTCTATGTAGAGTCAAATTTAATCCTTACATCATTGAATACAAGAAATATGGAAGAGCCATAAAGATTAGAATGGACTACATCAGTTCCTACTCTGAGAAATAACTGAATGAAGTACTCAAGGATTTGTCAGGCTCCCCTCTAATTGAAGAACTCACTGCAATGGAAGACATTATTCTTGCAATGGAAGAAAATGCAAAGAAGAAAGCTAAAGAAGCTGAGGAAAAGATGAAAAATGAGAATCTGCAAGCCAAAGCTCAAGAGATGAATCCAAAAGGATATGGCTAGTAGTTCCTCATAACTTGTAAGAATACTTCTATGTATTTTCTTTGATCAATCTACATACATGTACTTTTCAAGTTCCATCTTTATGTATGTTAGGCTTGTTATCAGACATGAAATTGTGACTAAGGGACTCACAATTTGGGGGAGATTGTTAGTCATAGAGGCATGCCTGTATACATCTAATAACAAGCCCAATGTTTGTAATGCTTTGCATTACTTACATGACCTCTTAACTGAGGGAACCTCTAGTTGAAGATTTTCTATTTGTTTTGTACTTATAATAGGCATCAAATCCTAGTTATGTAATTGTACTTATAAAGTCAAGAATAATGCTTGAAAGAAGTTCCAAAGTTCATGCCTCAAGCAAGAAGATAAAGACTATCAAATAATCACAGTTGGGATTTGAAAAAATGAAGAATTTGCCTAAGTACCAATTCGAGAAGTACATTTGTCTATTCGAGAAGTCAGAGATTCGATATCTGAGAAGACACTGTTCGATATCTATGAATGAACTATTCGATATCACAGAGATTCGACATGTCTAATACTCTATTCGAGAACTCCAGAAGTCAACAAGTCAAAGTGGTATTCGAGTTCTCAAAGAGTCAACAAGTCAAAGTTCCATTCGATATCTCAAGGACTCAGAAAACTATTCGATATCTCATGGATTCGACAAGTCAAGTGTTTTATTCGACAACTCAAGGAACCTTGGAGAAAAGTGTTATTCGAGAAGTCATTCGATATGCCAATCATACAGTATTCGAGAACTCAGAGTTATCTAATCCTAGTTCTCGAATCAATCACTTAGCCACTTGTCGAATACATTCTTGGAGACAAAATACTGAAGAAATTGTACAAGTCAGAAACCTGCAACAAGCCAATGCACTTTATGGACCACAATCTGTAACGTGCTCTGGAAAGCCTACAAGGAAGCTTAGAGAGATATAGAAGAGACAAAGAGCTAAAGAAGTGGATCTGAACAGAACTTTGCAAAGTCAAATATGTAGCCGTTTGGATGCTTACTCAAAAAGGATAGACATACAAGAAAGTAATTTATCCTGTAACCTTATTTGTAGTAAGTGAGTTGCATTCATGTTCTATAAGAATACAATCTCACTTCTCTAGTTGAAGAAGTTTTTCATACACACTGTAAGATATATCTCTCTGAGAAAAACGAAGCTGAGAATACTACCATTTGTATTCACAGATTGTAACAACCTTTATCTAATAAAATATTAGATTAAAGTGATATTGTGTCTTGTGTTGTTCTTTATCCGCACCTACATATTTGCACACACAAACACATATCTTGCTACACAGATTCAAGAACGAGAAAAAGTTCAAGAATCCATTCACCCCCCCTCTGTATTCTTTTACTGTATTCAATACTCAACATATATATTATGTTCACACATATTATAATATCATCAATACTTTAATTTATGGATCATTTTATTTATGCATAAATCATATGAGCACAAAAAAATGTTTTGTAGCATTTAAATATATTGTATAGGCTATAACTAGAGATGCACAAAAAGCCTGGGCTCGAAAATCTGGCCAGGCCAGATCTGGTCAAAATCTGGTCAAAGCCCAGCCCGGTCCAGCCCGATTAAAGTCCGAATGAGAATCCAATTTTTCTTATATATTTATGTATTCACACTTATTACAAATATAAAACACTTCAAACGCATATATATTAACATGTTCATTACTAAATATATTATCTAAATACTTAAATTTATCAAACATGAATAAAATATATACCAAGTATACATGTAATCCGTTGATTTATCAAAAATTCAATGAACGATCGAAAGATTGTCAATATTCATGTTGGTGGTTCATCAATTGTATAAAATATATGTTTTGTATTTATTTATTTATAATAATAATATATAAAAACTTATGGAATTTGCAAGAAATTGGCTCTATCTAGCTAGGGCCCGAATAAAAGCCCGGCTCGGCCCGGTTCGGACCCGAATAAAAGCCCGACGTGGCCCGCCTTCAGGGCCGAAAAAGGCCTAGATATTTCTCGAAAGCCCGACCCGGTCAAAGCCCGGCTCGGTTAAAGCCCGGCCCGATAAGCTTTATGTGCATCTCTAGCTATAACATAATTTCTTTTAGAGTAATGATAAAAGGACATAAAACAATATAAGTCATCATTAACATATTGGCCATTGTTCTATAGAGAACCATCTTACGTGGAGAACCACTTATTCCAGACTAATTTCTGATTCTATTATAGAACCAAAAATCTATTTTTTTGGTTCTATAAAAAAAATGGTTCTACCAAAAAAAAATTATGGGCAAAAGCTGACGTGGCGACCTGTTGACGTGACAGTGCCACGTCATCAACGCTGACGTGGCAGTGCCACGTCATCACTGGTGACATCACTGATGACGTGGCACTGCCACGTCAATAGTGCTGACGCGGTAGGTGACGTGGCAATGCCACGTCAGTAGTGTTGCCGTGGTAGTGATGACGTGGCAGTTTCGAATTTTTTTAGAAAAAATTTGGTTTTGTTACAAAATCAAGAAAAAAAATAAAAAAATTTGGTTCTACTACAGAATTAAAGGGTTCTCCACGTAAGGTGGTTCTCCATAGAGTGCTATTCTTAACATATTTACTCAAAAGTTAAATTAATAGCAAAAATAGGAAAAAGGAGAGACCGGGTGTAACACCCCTACATTTTTATGCTAATTTAAAGAATATTTTTATTCATCGATTAGTCAGATATTTGAAGTGAATACGAGTTTGCAATTTTTGGCATGTTTAAAAAAAAGTTAGTTAATCCTTACGTAGATTTATAATTTTAGTTATAAGTTAATTGATTGACAATCTCTTTTATTATGTGAAAACGTATTGTACATATTTTGTAATGTCAAAGTTGTTTCACTTGCACTTTTTTGCATGAAACAAGATTATGTGTACTTTGATTAAATAGCAATGCCTGGCTATATGATTTTCTCGATTACTTAGTGTTTATAGTTTATTTAAAAATGAACACCAAGTTATGTAATCTTGAGTTTGTTTTAGATTTAGAATTTTAACTAGCAACTTGGTTGTTTTCCTTGTTAACTTTTGATTATATTTGTATGTCCTGCATTATCATGTGTACAATGTATTAGTCAGGACAATGAAGAGTTGTCATTTTATTTATTATTTTTCTAAATATGTATGCATGCATGTAGGCAGTCCATGATAGAAAGAAAAATGAAGTATGAATTTATTTTGTTTATTTCACTTGGCTAATCCATTTTCTCTCTTATGACTTTTTATATTTATGCATTATTTGCCAAAAACAAAATGTAACCTGATGTCTTGTATTAATATGCATTTATTAAGTTCATAATTAAATGTAACCAGTTACAATTGTAATATTTCTTATTTATGTAGTTTGGCATATGGGCAGTGATCATTTGTATCACCTAATCATGCTACTATGTTTTCCTGGTGGTTAGTCTTAATAAACTCTCAATCAAATTCTATCCAATTTGCATATATGAAATCAACTCGTGCCATCATTTTATTACATAACTTCTTGATTCAAAAATTAGTTGAGCCGAGTATTTCTGTGACATAGTTTCGAAGCATGAGTTAGTTCTTGATACGTGTGATATCTATTTTTATGAGTTTAGATTTAATGTTCAATGGGTAAAGGAGGAAAGTGGTTTAATATTCAGACAAAACTCGAGGCCGGGATCTTAAATCTTGAGTTGTGATCGGTGATTTCAATTTCTTATTCGACTTTTTGTTGTAAGTTTTCTATCCGAACTTTCTAGTTATTTCAAAATCATATTTATATGTTTTAAATTTGGAAATTATATTTTATTGTGATTCCGCTCTATTTTATTGATACGAAAATCTGGGTCAAGTGCTATTATTTTGAAGAGTATGATTTTGGATTTTATAAGAATATACGAGCTTTGAGACCCCAGTTGAATCTATGATCTGAACCCCTTAGTATCTGCGCATAGTTCCGGAACTAAATTCTGATACCTCTCTAGGGCGCACCGATGTGCAATTTCTGATACCTTAGTGAGGGACGTAATACTAAATTCTGGACCGTGTCACCGGTTTATAGTGACTTCTGAACTTCTGGACCGTGTCACCGGTTTGTAGTGACCTTAGTTAGACTGGTGGTTAAAAAGTTATTGTTTCGTGAGTTATGAATTTTCTGAAAATTATTGTATTTATACTATATTTTATTTGTTATTTTTGCAGCTGGTTTGTTTGGTTAGTTTGCTTGTTGGGCTTTTTAGCTCACCCTTTTAATATTTCAGGTTTGTTCCATTCGTTGGATTTTCAAGGAGCTTGGTAGTTGGATATTTTTTTAATGTACATTGTGTCTCATATTTTGGATAGCTACGCTTCTATTTTATGTGACTTTATGTGACTTGACTTGTAATAGAATTATAATAGTTTTCTGTTCGAATTTTCGAGATTAAATTTTGTATTTTACTTTTGGCTCGATCTAACATTCCGAAAAAGTGCGGGATGTTACAGATGGTATTAGAGCCCTAGGTTAATTTCCTGTAGACTGCCTATAGGCATGACCTGGGGTAGCTCACGTTATTTAGGATTTTTGACTTACTATTTTTGTTATTTATGAAATTGGTAATTTTGGAGAATTTGGGGACCAAATTCTTGTAAGGAGGGTAGTTTATAACACCCTTACATTTTTATGCTAATTTAAAGAATAGTTTTATTCATCGATTAGTCAGATATTTGAAGTGAATACGAGTTTGCAATTTTTGGCATGTTTTAAAAAAAGTTAGTTAATCCTTACGTAGATTTATAATTTTAGTTATAAGTTAATTGATTGACAATCTCTTTTATTATGTGAAAACGTATTGTACATATTTTGTAATGTCAAAGTTGTTTCAATTGCACTCTTTTGCATGAAACAAGATTATATGTACTTTGATTAAATAGCAATGCCTGGCTATATGATTTTCTCGATTACTTAGTGTTTATAGTTTATTTAAAAATGAACACCAAGTTATGTAATCTTCTGTTTGTTTTAGATTTAGAATTTTAACTAGCAACTTGGTTGTTTTCTTTGTTAACTTTTGATTATATTTGTATGTCCTGCATTATCATGTGTACAATGTATTAGTCAGGACAATGAAGAGTTGTCATTTTATTTATTATTTTTCTAAATATGTATGCATGCATGTAGGCAGTCCATGATAGAAAGAAAAATGAAGTATGAATTTATTTTGTTTATTTCACTTGGCTGATTCCATTTTCTCTCTTATGACTTTTTATATTTATGCATTATTTGCCAAAAACAAAATGTAACCCGATGTCTTGTATTAATATGCATTTATTAAGTTCATAATTAAATGTAATCAGTTACAATTGTAATATTTATTATTTATGTAGTTTGGCATATGGGTAGTGATTGTTAACGGAGGAATTTGGGAAAACAAATTCAGGGAGGGTTGCTGGAATTATAGTGGTGGTTAACGACAGCGAACGGCGTAGGACGTTTAGGGTTAGGGTTTGTGATTTAGGGATGGCTGAGATCGTATGATGTGATTATTGCAATTTAGATTGAATATTGAATTCTCTCTTTTTCGCAAGGGTTTTCATCGTACCATACAATGTGCCTACGTACCCTTATTTATAGGGATCAAGCCAAACGTAGTTCTTGGGAAGCAAGTAATTCGTAATGGGCTAGGTTACCTTATTTAGGAAGCCCATTAGATCAAGGCCACCGCCTTTGATATTATCATTATGGATTTTAAAGCCCAACTACTTTCTCGGAGCGTAACGGTTAAGCTATTGACCCGGTATTCTCGGAGTCAACGCCCTTCCTTAATCACAAAGATAAAATAAGTATAGGGCAGTCCTTGGATAAATCATAGGAGTGAGGCCCTTTATTTTAGGGCGAAATCTTTAACCTTAGGGCCAGACCCTATCCATCCTAATCGTTTTTTATGACCTAAATTATAGTCCATAGCTCGCAATATTTTCTACTGATCATGGGAAAACTTCCTCTTTAAACACTATAGAGGGCGAAATCTCCCCTTGTAGGCGATTTCCTTTAACTCGGATGCACCTTCCTGAAAGGATGATATCTCTTCTTATGGGCCAAGCCCAATGGGCGTATTTTTCCCTCAAGAATTAGGCCCCTCACCTTCGATCCATTCGGAGGGCGAGGTTCCCATTCTAGGGCGAGATCATATCTGGGTATAACAACTACCCCCAGTTTCTTGTAATATTTATTTATAAAAGAAACTAATCTTCATCAATTGTAACTCGAATCCCAGAATTTTGACAAGCCCTAGAATAATTAATTTTTCAAGAAATAATTCGAATCGTTTCTGCTAAAAATTGTCACGCCTTGATTCATGTTTCCACCCAGCCAGAGCTTGCCACGTGTCCCACGCCGGTCACCACTATATATACACCTCAAACTTCTTTCCATCTTATTTTCGGAGGCTCACAAGATTTTGCTTGATTTTTTATCTGAAGGGCGAGACTTGAATCTTCTTCGGGAGAGGTCATCTTTCTCAGGTAATTTCCTTTCTTCCCAAGGGCGATTCCTCTTCCAAAAAGGTACCGTCCTTCAAAACTTACTTCTGTTATTAATTTACTATTTTCTTGCAATAGATAAAAATTCCCCGAAGATCCACTCCTTTTAGGATAAATTTTCATATATACGCTAGTTTCTAGGTGCGTCTTAGATTCTTTGGGCGAGGAATCTTCTCTTTTATTCCACCTGCTTTTTCCCTTTCTATTTTAACTAAGACCCTCCTCGCCCTCTCTCTTTCAGATGTCAAGAGAGATCTCGCCATCTAGCGACAGAATAACACCGTCTCCTACAACTTCATCCCAGTCAACTAACGAGGTGAACTCAAATCCCAGTTGGCTTAGGGCTCACCAGGAAAACATCCCCACTTTTTCCGAGGACCTTCAAATGGGCGATAATGCCGAAGACCTAGCCAGTTATTACCTTGCCCAGGATTTGGGTGACAATAATAAGGGCGAGGATGATCTCCATGAACTTTTCGCGGACCTAGATCCACACCAACCTGGTCCCTCTAGACCAACTAAGAACCCAGGCAAAGACCTTGTCAGATATAAAGCAATGTTAAGAAGAGATTCGAATCTGTCCAACTAAGATGAGGAAGACGAGGCTGAACTAGAGGATGAGGGTGATAACGATGCTCCTGGAATAAGTTTTGAAGTCGAGGATGAAAATGAAATTGAACCTGAGGAAGAGGTCTTATCAGTCTCACCCGTTCATTATTCCATGGAAATACCTTCTCCAAATAACCCATACAAACAACCGGTTCGTCCTTGTGATGAAGACTTGGATTTCGAAGACGATGTTAGTGAACCTCTTCGGATGAAACATAGATTTGATCAAGAGAGGATCTCCTGTGCAGGACTAGCCTCAAAGATCTCTTCTGAGGAAATTATGTTCTTAATTGAGTACTATAATCTGGAGGGAAAATGGCTACGACCTCGCTCCTTCATGAGAATGCATGTTTTTGACATTGCTGGATTACCTACACCAAGAATGGTTCTCACCAATAAACTAATAGAGCTCGGATTTGGGTCCCCAATGCATCCTTTCCTCCACCAAATTATCACCTACTACAACATTGCCCCAGTGCAATTATCGCCCAACAGCTATAGGGCGGCTATTGGTTTGTACATGATGTACAAAAACAAGGAATACGATGCCCCTACCATGTCCGAATTAAGTCACTTCCTTGATCTAAGACGTTGCGGGAAGGACATCGGATTTTACTACCTTGCCTACTGGTCAACTCACAACAAGAAAGGCTTCATTACTGGTAATCCAAGCAATATGAAGATGTGGAAGGATGAGTTCTTCTATTTATTTGACGTTCCTAGGATTAGAACCCAATTCAACATACATCCTTGTAAGTATCTCGTCCCTTGACTTTGAATCTCGTACTTTAGTAACTGGTAACACTCTTTTCACATTCTTTTTAATATTATTGTATTTTTAGACAAACCATCCCAAACCAAACTGGTAGGCGACGCTGCAAAGAGAGCCTTGGCCATTTCCAATCTACCTAGACCGGAAAAAGATCTTGATATCTTGGTGACCTCGAAAAATCTTCGTGCCCATGGCTTCTATAATGAGGGTTATGGCCAAATTCCATACATCAAATTCAAAAGAGGAACCAAGAAAAATACCCGTAAAAAACAAGTCGAAGGGCGACTTACCGGTAAAAGTACCTCGCCCTTTACATAGACCTCGCCCCTTTTGGATAGCCGGTACTCCTTTGCTCGTATGTGTAAAAATGTTTATAATTAACCCTTTTCCCTTTGTGCAGGTCAAATGGCGAGACTTCCTTTCGTGCGAAATCCTTTTGCCGAACCAGCACCTTCTACAACGGCTAACCCATCTTGCCCTTCTGTCTCAACTTTGGCAAATCAATCTCGCCCAATTCCTTCCCCCATCAATCCGGGCGAGAAGCCTGACAGAAACAAAAAACGAGACTTGGTTGATGCTTCTAACAATTTACAAAGTAAAAAACACAAGTCGACCAATCTTGAAGAGTCGCCTTCCGATTCAGTTGTTTCTACTTTTGGGTCAGTTGCTGCAGAAAATTTCTCTGATCAAGATGTGAAAATTTTAAGGACTCGCACAGATGAGGAAGCTGAGCTCAACTTCAAAGTTGGATTGGGTGACGCCTTTTATCACGGGCTTCGAACTCTCGCCCAAAAAAATGCTACAATCAAGGAACATGAAAAAGTACTGAAAAAACTCAGAACTGAGTCCTCGTCCTTTCATGCCAAGCTGGGCGAGGTCCAAAAGAAATATGAAAACGAAGCTAAAGCAAGGAAAGATGAGGTTGAGAAGCTTCAATCAACGCTGAACAAGCTAAAACTTGACTCTGAAAATGCAACCAAGTTATTGGAGGACTAGAATGCGAAGCTGAGAGGCCAGAATGAAAATCTTTCTACTGGCATGAGAAAAGGTCAAAGCGAGGCCTACAATGCGGGATTTCTTGATTATCTTCGAAATTTCCTTGCAGCTGATCCTAACTATGACTGGTCCACACATTTCGCCCCTACTACTCCTGGCTATATGCTGAAGTTTCAAACTGACAATGCTGAGCTCATTGATGCTGCTAAGGAAGATCTCAGGAAGAAAATTGAAGAAGAAAGAAAGGCCATAACCGAGGAGGAGGCGAGAATGAAAGGGGTAGTTGAAGGCAGTAATGTCGGCAAAATCTCGCCCTCCGATGCTGCTGCCAAGTGACTCTATGAACTCTTTATAATTGTGAACACAATAGGAGTGCGGGCCCTCCTATAATGGCCTCGCCCTTTGTAATCTTTCTCTTAATTCATTTGACTTGCTCCCAACTAATTGGAGTGTGCGTCCTCCATTTAAAGACGTCGCCCTTATATCGACTTGGTTTAATTATTCTACATAATTATATTTTCCTTAAGTATCTGCCTATCTTATCCTACGTTTCCCTGGTACTCAATAAACTTTAACATATCTTGCCTTTATTATAGAATTTCGCCCCTTGGTGGGAATCTCGCCCCTCTTCAACTTAATTCGTGAACTTTAAACAGAATCTAATTCATGAACCTTAATAAATGTATCACTTTAAAGGTAACAACTACCATGTCTTCCAGAGGGTATCTCCCTCTAAGGGAGTCATTTTCCTCAGAATTTAATAATTTTATGATACTCTCCTCAGAGGAGATTTTCATCAAGTTCAGAAATACCCTCCTCACAGGAGGTGGATTTTTCAAAACTCGAACCCTGATGAGGCGCCGGAAGTATGGACATCCCCCCCGGAAGTACGGTTTTTGCAAGGATTTAATATTTTGGGATACCCTCCTCAAAGGAGGTCGTTCCCCATTCCAGAAATATCCCTCCTCACAGGAGGTGGATTTTCCGAAGCTCGTGCCTTGATGAGGCACCGGAAGTACGGACATCCCCCCCGGAAGTACGGTTTTTGCAAGGACTTTGATAATTCGAGATACCCTCCTCAAAGGAGGTCGTTCTCCATTCCAGAAATACCCTCCTCACAGGAGGTGGATTTTCCGAAGTTCATTTTTTAAACTATCCTCAAAAAAGATCATCTTTTCCTATATCCCACCAAGATCCTCTTTAGAAGATGTCATCTATCACAGAATTTAAACAAAAATTCAAGAAAAACAAGCATGTTTTATTCATAAATATAAATCCTGGCTAAGGAAGAGTACATGCACTACCCCCTAGACTTTCATGAAAATAATAATTAAAGGGAAAGTGTAGAAAATACATTACTGATAGTATTTCTTCAAGTGTTCCATGTTCCAGGCTCGTGGAATATGCTTCCCTTCCATATCGGCCAAATAATAAGTTCCTTCCCACAGAACCGCTCTAACCCTGTAAGGACCTTCCCAATTAGTGCCGAATACTCCATGATTCTGGATTTTCGTGTTAGGCATCACTCGTCGGAGAACATAATCGCCCACCTTTAGAGGTCTCGCCTTAACCTTTGAATTGTAGAACCTTGCCACCCTCTGCTGATAAGACACCAATCTAGTTTGAGAAGTTAATCTGAATTCCTCTACCAAATCCAAGTAGAGACGATGGTTGACCTCATTCACTTCCGGCTGATAATTATCTCTCCTGAAAGATCCTGCCCCCAACTCCACTGGCACCATGGCCTCACATCCATACGTCAAAGAGAAAGGGGTTTCCCCCGTGGTAGACCTAGGTGTCTTATTGTAACTCCATAAGACATTAGACAACTCTTCTGGCCAGTTCCCCTTACTATCGTCTAACTTTGCTTCAAGCGTATGTTTGATTATCTTGTTCACTGCCTCTGTCTGGCCGTTTGTTTTAGGATGACTAATGGCAGAGAAACTTTTCTTAATTCCCAAATTGTCACACATCTGCCTCATTTCCTTACTGTCAAACTGCTTCCCATTGTCGGATATCAACTTGTACGGTATCCCATAGCGATAAATGATGGAACGATACACAAAGTCCACCAACTTTTTTGCTGTGATTGAAGCCAGAGGCTCTGCCTCTGCCCACTTAGTAAAATAATCCACCGCCACAACAGCATACTTCACCCCTCCTTTCCCCTATCAAATCAATTCCCCACATAGCAAAGGGCCACGAACTAGTCAAAGAAGTGAGAGGAGCCGCATGACTGTTCACGTAGTTGCCATATCTCTGACATTTATCGCAAGATTTAGCAAAAACCATTGAGTCCTCCCGAAGAGTAGGCCAGAAATATCCTTGACGTAATATTTTTTGTGCAAGTGAACCACCCCCCGAGTGATTTCCACAAATTCCCTCATGAACCTCCCGTAAGACATAATTGTATTCCTCACCATCGATGCACTTCAACAGTGGTTGATTAAAGCCTCGTCTGTAAAGAGAACCTCCAAAATCCACATAACGAGCTGCCTTATATCTGAGTCTTCTAGCCTCGACTCTATCATCTGGTAGAATTCCCTCCTTCAAATATTTCCAGATTGGGGTCATCCAAGTATCTTACACAGGAACATCAACCTGCATCAATTCCACCTCCGGAACACTAGGTTGCTTCTGGACTTCCAAGGGAATAACCCCTAAAAGAGTAGCTTCCTTTTGAGATCCCAACTTAACCAAAGCGTCGGCCTCCTCATTACTGTCTCTAGGAAGTTGCTCCAATCTTGCTTCCCGAAACAAACCCATTAACCTCTGCGTACACTTCATGTATAACTCAGTTCGAGGTCCCCTAGCTTGAAACCCCCCATTAACCTGATAAACAACCAGCATCGAATCACTCATGATGTTTATATTTTCTACCTTCATCTTGAGGGCTAGCTTCAATCCCGAAATCAAAGCCTCATACTCAGCATCATTATTTGTAGCATGAAAAGCAAAATGAAATGCACTCCTGAGATGATGTCCCTCCGGACTGACTAAACAATCCCCGCACCCGCACCTTCATTATTTAATGCACCATCCACATATAAAGTCCACCAAGGTGCCGAAGTAGATCTTTCCTGAATCAACTCAGGCGGAGGGCTAGGTATCACAGCCAAGGCATCGCCCTCTTGTGCCAGAGGAAATTCCAAAATGAAATCAGCAAGAGCCTGACCCTTTATAGCACTCCTCGGTTTATACTCCACATCAAACTGCCCCAATTCCACAGCCCATTTCAACATTCGTCCAGAAGTCTTAGGTTTATGCAATACCTGTCTTAAAGGATACGCTGTTCGGACCTCTACCCTATGTGCCTGAAAATAGGGTCGCAACTTCCTAGAAGCCAAAATCAAGGCATACACTAACTTCTCCATATTCGAATACCTCGTCTCTGCCTCCAACAACCTCTTACTAACGTAATACACAGGGTACTGGATGTCACCCTCTTCTCGCACAAGGACACCACTAACAGAATACTCCGAAACTGCAAGATACAAAATAAGAATTTCTCCCTCGTGTGGCTTGGATAGAAGTGGGGGAGACCCCAAGTGATCCTTTAATGCCTGAAGAGTGTTTTCGCAATCTGATGTCCATTCAAACTTCTTCCCATCCCTCTTGATTGCTTTGAAAAATTCCTTACATTTATCATATGACTTAGACACGAAGCGGTTTAAAGCGGCAACTCTCCCAGTTAGGCTTTGCACCTCTTTTATCATCCGTGGAGATTTCATATCGAGAAGGGCTGGTATTTTTGTGGGATTCGCCTCTATCCCCCTGTGATTTACCATAAAACCCAAGAACTTTCCTGACTCTACCCCGAACACACACTTTTGAGGATTAAGTTTCATACAGAACTTTCTAAGAATCTGAAACATCTCATCCAAGTGTTGGATGTGGTCTTCTGCTTCCTTGGACTTCACCAACATGTCATCTACGTAGACTTCCATGGTCTTTCCAATCTGCTCCTTAAACATCATATTGACTAGCCTCTGATAAGTTGCTCCGGCGTTGAGTAACCCGAAGGGCATCCCAATATAACAATATAGCCCCCTATCAGTGATGAAAGAGGTGTTCTCCTGATCTAGCTCAAACATCAATATTTGGTTATATCCCGAGTAAGCATCCATGAAACTGAGAAGAGCATGCCCTGCAGTGGCATCCACCAACTGGTCGATCCTAGGTAGAGGAAAGCTATCCTTTTTACAAGCTTTGTTCAAGTCGGTAAAATCGACACAAACTCTCCACTTCCCATTGGATTTCTTCACCAAAACAGGATTTGCAAGCCAATCCGGATAAAAAGACTCCCTTACTAACCCCACATTCAATAGTCGATCGACCTCCTCTTTCAAAGCAGTTGCTCGTTCACCACTGACTGCTCGTCTCTTTTGTCGGACTCCCTTCCTGGACGGGTCTATGTTGAGATGATGACACATCACTTCGGGATCAATCCCCACCATATCAGCATGGCTCCAAGCGAATACATCCAGATTATCCTTCAAAAAGGTAACAAGCCTTGACCTCAAGCTTGGCTCTAATCTAGCCCCAATTTGTAATACTTTAGTCGAGTCACTCTGATCCACAAGAATTGGCAATGTATCTTCTGCCGGTCCCATATTCATCTTAGGCTCAAGCAACCGGGGATCCAAGTCAAATTCAACTTCCTTGGTTCCACTGGACTCGCCCTCCTCTCGTATGGAGATAACCTCGTCCTTAGACTGCTGAAGGTCCTCACCTGCCGTTGATCCTTCCGGAAATTCGACCATTGGCACATCTCCACAATCCATCACAAATTTACCCTTCTTGGCCCTAAGACTTCTTTGCTCCTCATCTTCATCAGTGACGTCCTCAACAATCCCTTCTTGAAACTGATTTTGATCAACTGGAGGGGGAGCCTCAATCATAAGCACTCTATACCTTGCACTATCAGTCATGATTCCTTCCCCAAATGCAATCTCGCCTTCTGAATTTCCTGCAAGGTCTTCCATTGCAACCTCCACAGTCTCCCCGAGGGTGGGTGGCGCTTCCAACAGAAAGAGCGGAGTACTTTGCCTGACTAACGCTTCATAACTAGCCAAGTTATCATCACCGGGGAACTCCACTGTGTAAACCATGTTGGTAAACTGCCTTAGGTTCAAATGATTTCAAGGTTTCCTGAGCGCTTTCCTCTTTGAAGTCCAGCATCTCCTCTCGTTGTTTACCTTTTGAGGAAGACTTCATCATCTTGTTGTAACAATCCCTGGAATCGTATTGACATCCCTTCACACATCCAATCCCCGCCGGAGTAGGAAACTTCATTGCTAAATGATATATTGAAGTCACCACCCTCATTTCTTTCAAGACTGGTCTCCCAAGCAATGCATTGTAGCACGTAGGTTGATCAACTACTAGAAACTCGAACACCTGAGTAGCTGAGTAAGGATCTTCCCCTAAGGTGAGCGACAACTTTACAGTACCCTTGACCCGAACTAAATCTCCTGTAAAGCCGTATATGTGGGTCATTCCATGAGTCATTTCCTTATCAAGAAGTCCCATCTTCTTATAAGTCCCATAGTAAAGAATATTAACTGAACTCCCATTATCAATAAACACCCGATGAACACTCCTTGCACCGATCCTCACATTCACCATCAAGGCGTCACTGTGTGGGTGATGAACCCATTTAGCATCTTCTTCTAAAAAAATTATCTGTGTACCCTCTCCCTTGAACAGCTTAGGAGGTCTTTCTGATAAGTGATTTACATTCGTCAGAGGGAGGTCCCTTGCCTCGCGGACATATCTCTCCATAGCATTTCTACCGTTTCTACCAATATGAGGCCCGCCAAAAATAGTATGAATACTCGCCTCTTTTATGAACATTGTCTTCTCCTGATCCGGTTTCTCTCTCCCTTCAGGACCCTCCTTAGTTTCTTCCCTAGGACGAACGTCCCCCTTAATTTTTCTGACCCATTCAGTCAACTTCCCATTCCTAATTAGTAATTCAATTTCCTCCCTCAATTGCCGACATTGGTGAGTGTCATGGCCATGAGATTCATGATAGGCACAGTATCTCTTTTTATCCCTTTGGGCATTCTTCGAAAGTGGGATGGGTGTCTTATACAATCCCTCCTTCTTTGTCACCTCATAAATATGTCCAATAGAGGCCACCAGAGGCGTGAAGATACTAGTCTGGGGATGACCCTGATCTTTCAGAGAATAAAGAGGCGGTGAAGGGTATCGTGGCATTGGGCTAGGTGACATTGATCGGTCTGACCCCCGAGTATCAGCAATATTAACATCGACTCTGCCATTCCTCTTCCCATCCCCCTTTGGGCTTGGAGATCTATCCTTGCATTTACCCCTACGACTAGTTTCAGGGTAATCACTCCTCTTCAAGGCTTCCTCCTCCCTCTTTAAGGGTTCAGCTTGTGCATAAAGATCTGCAAGGGTCGATGGTTCTTTTCGTTGAAGCTCTTTCCAAAAATCCGAATTCACTCTCACCCCAGCTATGAGAAAGTTCTTAATGGTCTCATCTGAAGCTCCTCGGACAGTGGGAACCTTCGCATTGAACCGTCTGAAATAAGATTGAAGAGTCTCCCCTTCTCTCTGCTTTATATTGGCCAGAGTCGTAACAGGGGGAGCGTAGACAATAGAAGATTGAAACTGAATTAAAAACATTCTCCGTATTTGATCCCAAGAGGTGATAGAGCCCGGTCCCAACTTTTGAAACCACTGATGAGCATTCCCCCGCAGGGTTGAGGACAGCAACCTACACTTCGTCAAGTCCTCAACCTGGTAAAGCTCCATTTCTGTGTTGAACCTTGCAATATACTCAGCCGGGTCAGAGCTTCCCGTGAACCTTAGATCTCCCACCCCCTAAAAGATGGCGGAAGGGGTGCTTCCCGTACTGCCAAAGAGAAGGGTGACGGCTCAAACATGGCCCCTGCCTGTCCCTCTGATTGTGCCAACAACCTGCGCAGAGCATCTAAGTCAAGATCTTCAAATCCGGGAATTCTACGGGGCGCTTCCTCGCGTCGCTGTTGATTTATTAACTCCTCAAATCGATACCGATCTCCAACAGTAGAATTCTCCGGACGAGAAAAATTATAACCGCGAGAGGCCATCAGATCTTTCTCCAAGTTAGATTCTATGGGTCCCCTCTGGTTCCCTTCTACTTGATTGAAGAGATTGGCATAGGACCTTCTCTCCCCATACCCCAGGTTGTAATGGTTCTGGGTTCTCATTTGAGGATTATGATTCCTAGCTCGAACCATCGTGAGTGCTGCAGGGTCAGATCCTCCCAAAACTTCATTCTCATGATAAGAGCGGCGCCTTTCTTGCTCCAAGATCCTCTGACTGCCTGCTCGAACCCCTTCCGCTTGACTTGACTGTCGGGGGTCCTCTCTATCCGGAGGGAGTTCAATATACGGATCACCAAAAGTTAAAGCTCTGGGATTGACATCCCGGAACCTTTGATTTCCTCCAGTCTCCCCAATGACTCGAACATCTCCTTCAAAAGGAATCTCCCTGTGCAGGCTACGCTGGTGGTTCATGTCAGATTCTCTACCAACGCGTCGATCTCCGACTGGTGTCCGATAGCTCGCTCCCCAGCCATTGTTTGGGCGTCGTCCATCCTGATTCAAACGAGATTCTTTGAAAAACCGCCTTTCCCTTTCCATTGCATCCATTCTTGCCCCCATTCGAGTGATCGTATTACCCATGTAAGTGATCTGGTCAAAAAGCTCAGTATTACTCATCAGAACGGGAGGGTCTCCTCCTATCCGCGGAATCGGTCATCTATCGGGCATCCCAGGCGTTACCGACCTTCGATGCGAACCCCCTGAACGATTGGGATTCCTCATCACAGAATTCCTTGGTGGCGGTGGAGGAAGATTTTCTCTGGTCCTAACCTCTTCCATACGTCGATTATCAACACGCTCTCGGTTTGACTGCGACATCCTTCCTCCTAAGATGTCAAAAACCCCTCCTTCTAGCTCCACTTGTTAACGGAGGAATTTGGGAAAACAAATTTAGGGAGGGTTGCTGGAATTATAGTGGTGGTTAACGACAGCGAACGGTGTAGGACATTTAGGGTTAGGGTTTGTGATTTAGGGATGGCTGAGATCGTATGATGTGATTATTGCAATTTAGATTGAATATTGAATTCTCTCTTTTTCGCAAGGGTTTTCATCGTACCATACAATGTGCCTACGTACCCTTATTTATTGGGATCAAGCCAAACGTAGTTCTTGGGAAGCAAGTAATTCGTAATGGGCTAGGTTACCTTATTTAGGAAGCCCATTAGATCAAGGCCACCGCCTTTGATATTATCATTATGGATATAAAAGCCCAACTACTTTCTCGGAGCGTAACGGTTAAGCTATTGACCCGGTATTCTCGAAGTCAACGTCCTTCCTTAATCACAAAGATAAAATAAGTATAGGGCAGTCCTTGGATAAATCATAGGAGCGAGGCCCTTTATTTTAGGGCGAAATCTTTAACCTTAGGGCGAGACCCAATCCATCATAATCGTTTTTTAGGACCTAAATTATAGTCCATAGCTCGCAATATTTTCTACTGATCACGGGAAAACTTCCTCTTTAAACACTATAGAGGGCGAAATCTCCCCTTGTAGGCGATTTCCTTTAACTCGGATGCACCTTCCTGAAAGGATGATATCTCTTCTTATGGGCCAAGCCCAATGGGCTTGTTTTTCCCTCAAGAATTAGGCCCCTCACCTTCGATCCATTCGGAGGGCGAGGTTCCCATTCTAGGGCGAGATCATATCTGGGTATAATAGTGATCATTGTGTATCACCTAATCATGCTACTATGTTTTCCTGGTGGTTAGTCTTAATAAACTCTCAATCAAATTCTATCCAATTTGCATATCTGAAATCAACTCGTGCCATCATTTTATTACATAACTTCTTGATTCAAAAATTAGTTGAGCCGAGTATTTCTGTGACATAGTTTCGAAGCATGAGTTAGTTCTTGATACGTGTGATATCTATTTTTATGAGTTTAGATTTAATGTTCAATGGGTAAAGGAGGAAAGTGGTTTAATATTTAGACAAAACTCGAGGTCGGGATCTTAAATCTTGAGTTGTGATCGGTGATTTCAATTTCTTATTCGACTTTTTGTTGTAAGTTTTCTATCCGAACTTTCTAGTTATTTTAAAATCATATTTATATGTTTTAAATTTTGAAATTATATTTTATTGTGATTCCGCTCTATTTTATTGATACGAAAATCTGGGTCAAGTGCTATTATTTTGAAGAGTATGATTTTGGATTTTATAAGATTATACGAGCTTTGAGACCCCAGTTGAATCTATGATCTGAACCCCTTAGTATCTGCGCATAGTTCCGGAACTAAATTCTGATACCTCTCTAGGGCGCACCGATGTGCAATTTCTGATACCTTAGTGAGGGACACAATACTAAATTCTGGACCGCGTCACCGGTTTATAGTGACTTCTGAACTTCTGGACCGTATCATCGGTTTGTAGTGACCTTAGTTAGACTGGTGGTTAAAAAGTTATTGTTTCGTGAGTTATGAATTTTCTGAAAATTATTGTATTTATACTATATTTTATTTGTTATTTTTGCTGCTGGTTTGTTTGGTTAGTTTGCTTGTTGGGCTTTTTAGCTCACCATTTTAATATTTTAGGTTTGTTCCGTTCGTTGGATTTGCAAGGAGCTTGGTAGTTGGATATTTTTTTTATGTACATTGTGTCTCATATTTTGGATAGCTACGCTTCTATTTTATGTAACTTTATGTGACTTGACTTGTAATAGAATTGTAATAGTTTTCTGTTCGAATTTTCGAGATTAAATTTTGTATTTTACTTTTGGCTCGATCTAACATTCCGAAAAAGTGCGGGATGTTATAGATGGTATCAGAGCCCTAGGTTAATATCCTGTTGACTGCCTATAGGCATGACCTGGGGTAGCTCACGTTCTTTAGGATTTTTGACTTACTATATTTGTTATTTATGAAATTGGTAATTTTGGAGAATTTGGGGACCAAATTCTTGTAAGGAGGGTAGTTTATAACACCCCTACATTTTTATGCTAATTTAAAGAATATTTTTATTCATCGATTAGTCAGATATTTGAAGTGAATACGAGTTTGCAATTTTTGGCATGTTTAAAAAAAAGTTAGTTAATCCTTACGTAGATTTATAATTTTAGTTATAAGTTAATTGATTGACAATCTCTTTTATTATGTGAAATCGTATTGTACATATTTTGTAATGTCAAAGTTGTTTCACTTGCACTCTTTTGCATGAAACAAGATTATGTGTACTTTGATTAAATAGCAATGCCTGGCTATATGATTTTCTCGATTACTTAGTGTTTATAGTTTATTTAAAAATGAACACCAAGTTATGTAATCTTCTGTTTGTTTTAGATTTAGAATTTTAACTAGCAACTTGGTTGTTTTCCTTGTTAACTTTTGATTATATTTGTATGTCATGCATTATCATTTGTACAATGTATTAGTCAGGACAATGAAGACTTGTCATTTTATTTATTATTTTTCAAAATATGTATGCATGCATGTAGGCAGTCCATGACAGAAAGAAAATGAAGTATGAATTTATTTTGTTTATTTCATTTGGTTGATTCCATTTTCTCTCTTATGACTTTTTATATTTATGCATTATTTACCAAAAACAAAATGTAACCTGATGTCTTGTATTAATATGCATTTATTAAGTTCATAATTAAATGTAATCAGTTACAATTGTAATATTTCTTATTTATGTAGTTTGGCATATGGGTAGTGATCATTGTGTATCACCTAATCATGCTACTATGTTTTCCTGGTGGTTAGTCTTAATAAACTCTCAATCAAATTCTATCCAATTTGCATATCTGAAATCAACTCGTGCCATCATTTTATTACATAACTTCTTGATTCAAAAATTAGTTGAGCCAAGTATTTCTGTGACATAGTTTCGAAGCATGAGTTAGTTCTTGATACGTGTGATATCTATTTTTTTGAGTTTAGATTTAATGTTCAATGGGTAAAGGAGGAAAGTGGTTTAATATTCAGACAAAACTCGAGGCCGGGATCTTAAATCTTGAGTTGTGATCGGTGATTTCAATTTCTTATTCGACATTTTGTTGTAAGTTTTCTATCCGAACTTTTTAGTTATTTCAAAATCATATTTATATGTTTTAAATTTTGAAATTATATTTTATTGTGATTCCGCTCTATTTTATTGATACGAAAATCTGGGTCAAGTGCTTGATAAGTGGAGTTTATATCCACTTGGAGCGTTCCATATCGGCTTAAATTGATTGTCTTGGACTCAAGTTTGTGGTGGTTTTGATGTGTTTTGTTTAGTTGTGCAGATTTACGAGAATTTTGATTAAGGTTGATGCTTCTATCGTTTTTGGAGAATAAATTGATTAAAATTTGGATTTCTGAGACGGTTGCGCAGTCTACACTGTTTTGGACATATCTGGAGTTCTAGAAGTCCGTTTTCAGCGATCTTACTGCCCACGCAAAGCTTGGAAGATTTTCTATAATATGGGACAGGTGTTGCATGAGCAGGTTGCGCGTGGTGGGCGCAGGTTGCGCGACAAACAGACTAATGGGCGCAGGTTGCACGCACATGGTGCTGAAAAATTACAGTTTTTACTATTTTGGCCATATCTTGAGTTCTACAACTCCGTTTGAGGCCCGTAAGCAGTCCACGCGAAGATAACAGAATTCTCTATCATTCTAAAGTGTTCCAGAGGTCCAAATACAACTGGAACGGTCCAGAAATACTGAAGAAAAGTCAGCTACGAATTTTCCTTAAAAACAGAATCAGTTTAGGAAACGTATTTTGCAGAAATTCTATTTTAACTCTATTTTGGGTATTTTCTTGCTGGGCAAGAATTATAGAGCCTATATAAATACATCCAACCTTTGTAATTTGTATCATTAGGAAGAGAAGCATTATATATCAATTGCTTAGTTTTATTTGTATATTTTCATATTTTGTTTTTATCATGGTTTCATCAGATCCCATGATGACGAGAGGTTCGATTATGAACTGATCGTTGTCATGGGATTCTAACGGATTTATTTATAGAGCTTTAGTATCTTGATGTTTTAAAGATCTGTGTGTGATGTATATCTGATATCCTCGTATGGTTATGCTTATTTGTTAGATGCGTAGCTAACATCTAATATGTTAATCTCTTGTGAAGTGAAAGTGGATCTTGAGATTTAGAACTTGCCATGCTAGCATAGGTTCATGATTGTTTATCAACATGATTCGTAGTATGAGATGAGAATACTTATATTGCCCTATGTGATCATTATGGATAACTTGATCTTCAACCGTTATGTTTTCAAATTCTATAGAGATATAGGGTCTAAGCATAATTGGTGTCTATTCATCTTCTATCTCTTTTGTGGATGTATGTTTCGTTTGGTATACGTATACTGAGAGGTAGCGTGTACTTGTTTCGTGTTGTCTGATCAGATATCATAACCATTGCATATAGTGATTAAAGGCATCAGATCTAAGCAAAGTATTTAATAAAGTTAGGATTCCATGTTTTCTCTTGCAGAAGTAATTAGATTTCAATTCTAGTTAGTTAGTTAATTCTTAGCTTGTTAATTTAATTCTTCGTTAATTTAGTTTATTAAACCCAAAATTGTTATTTGTCTTAGCAGTGAATAATAATCATACATTGTTGCATAGGTACTTAACTGAATTAAAAACCAGATCTCTATGGGAACGAACTCAACTTATATCTATATTACTTGTGACCACGTATGCTTGCGTGATTTAGTGCAAACAAGTTTTTGGCGCCGCTGCTGGGGATCATCGGTGTTTTATTTTTGGTTTATGTGCTTGTCAATCTCGGATTTCTTTTTCTCATCTATTCTTGTATAGTTCGTTGGTGTTTCAGGTACTTGTCAGAGAGTGTTGGCGTTGAAGATGGATTTCCTAACTTACTATGGAGTTCAGCAGGTGGCTAGTGTTTGTGAGCTATGTGCGGGCGCACATGAGACGTATCAGTGCTGGAGCAATCAAGGTGGTATTCAACAGCCTCAGCAATGTGAGTGGTGTTTGGGCGTTCATGATCCCTCACAGTATTGTTACTACGAAGGAGTTGATCCATATGTCACTTATGAGGAGCAACCATGTTAGAAATGATTGATGAAAACAGTGTTTGGAAGCTAAAGTCAGAGAACAGAGTTTAGCTGGAAGAAGTCAGAGTTTGATTAAACACTGACTGGAAGCGCAAACAGAGTTTGTTAAACTCTGTAGCGGTATTGTCTGAAGAGTCAACAGTGTTTGAAGATTGATAAATATGGAAGCAATATCTTTGAAGATTGGAAAGCTGTCAAAGAGATTGAGTTGACTTGGAAGACTGAAGCAATCGTGATTGATATCAAATGTATAGCTTAATTATAGGAGAATCAATTACAGATTGTACGAAGCTGTATGTTCTATAAATACAGTTAGGTTAACCCTAGAAGGGTAGTCGAACATTGAGATATTCATCCATTGTAACCTAAGCAGCTCTCTGTGATATTTACATCACTGAGAGAGGAATTATTAATTCCAAACAATTTTTAATTGTTAAACAGTGTGTCCTTGTTAAGTTACTCATACACTATTTGATTGCTTATTGTGTATTCGACCCAACAAGTGGTATCAGAGCCTAATCTGTTATTTTATTACAGTTAAAGATCCAAACACAATAGTAATCAATGGCAGAGATACCTCCACCAAATGAGAAAGCTCCTACTACTGTTAGTAGGTATGAAACAATAAGGGTTCCTATACTTAGGCCATCAGAGTATGCAATTTGGAAGGTGAAAATGACCATGTTTCTGGAGGCTACAGATCCAGAATACCTTGATAGAATTTATGAAGGTCCTCACAAACCAACAAAATTATCTGCTGCTGCTGGTGAGGAATCAAAGGTCATTCCAAAGGAAAAGAAAGATCTAACTGCTGAGGATCTTTCATCTATTGCAAAGGATGCAAAAGTGAGACATTTACTTCACAGTGCATTAGACAATGTTATGTCTAATAAAGTGATTAATTGCACAACTGCAAAGGAAATATGGGATGCACTTGAGGTTAGATGTCAAGGAACTCCTGCAATCAAGAAAAACAGAAGAAACATACTCACTCAGGAGTATGAGCACTTTGAGGCAAAGTCTGATGAAACCATGACAGAAACATTTGACAGATTTTGTAAACTGCTCAATGATTTGTCATTGGTTAACAAAGAATATGATTTAGAAGACTCAAATCTCAAGTTTCTTCTTTCTCTACCTGAAAAGTGGGATGTGAAAACAACCACTATTAGAGATAATTATGAACTTGGTGAAACAGAGATTGATGAAATTTATGGGCTGCTCAAAACCCATGAATTGGAATTGGAGCAGAGAAACAAAAGAACAAGTAGAAAGTCAAAATCTGTTGCACTCAAGGTTGAGGAGAAACCATCAAAGAAGGAGGCATCAAGGAGAAAGGCAAAAGGGAAAGCCTTAGTCATCCATTCAGAGAATGAGTCATCAAACACTGATGTTGACTCAAACACTGATGGATCATCTGATTCTGAAGATGATGAAGAGATGATGCAAATGGCTGCATTGATGGTAAAGACCTTCAAGAAGATGGGTTACAAGAACTTCAAGAAGGGAAAGAGATTCTCAAGGGACTACTCAAAGTCTGACAAGAAGAATTTCAAGAAAGCTGAAGGAAAGGACTTCAAATCTGGAAAGAAAGATAAGTCTGAGATTCAATGCTACAAGTGTAAGGAGATGGGACACTATGCTCCAGAGTGCAAGAAAGGTAAAACTGAAAAGGCACTCTACACCAAAGGCAGAGATTGGGCAGACACTTCAGATTCAGATGAGGAAGTCAACTATGCTCTCATGGCTACTACTCAGACTGAAAATGATGATCTCAAGGTACCTCCAACCACTTATGCTTATAACACTGATAATATAACTGAATTAAGAATTTATCTTAAAGCATTGCATATCAGTTATAGAGATCAGACCTTAGAAAATGAGAGGATAAAGTCTGAGTGTTCTCAACTCAAAGAAAGAAATAAACTTGTTGAGGAACAGTTAGAGAACATGAATAAAATTCAAAAAGAGAGAGATGATGCAGTGTTTATTGAACAGGAGTTGCTAGGTAAGTATAAGCAACTAGAATCTGAATTGGAGGATAGTAAACACATCATTAAAACTTGGACACACTCTGGCAAAGACACTCAAGAAGTGTTTCAGTCAGACACAGTAGGTCTAGGTTACTCTGTAGGAGATGAACTTAGATTTGAAAATCAGGTAAAGAAAAGACCACATTATTCATCTGAAGGTAATGTCATGGGAACAGGTGGACCTAAGACTGAAGCACAGAAAAAGGCTGTTAAAGAGTCATATGCTAAAACTTTTGTTAAAGAGGCTAACATTGGTTTAATGACAGATAAACAACTCAAGCATAAGCTTAAGGAGATAAAATCTGTCAACAAACAGAGATTGCCTAAGAAAAACAAAAATGGAAAAGTAGGCATAACTTCAGGAATTAAGCCAATGCTTGCTTCATTAGCTCCTAGAAAAACATGCTTTAATTGTGGTAGCACTAATCATCTTGCTAGTTTCTGCAATAAGAATAAGAACATTAATTCTTTGTCCTCTAAAACTGCAGTAAAGAGTGATTATGTGAGAACTAGACCACAGACTTTATGCAAACACTGTGGAAGTACTTGGCATTCTATTTACACTTGCAGAGATTATCATGCTATTTATTATAATTACTATGAACCCAAGCCAAATTTGAAATGGGCTAAAGTAAACTCTGCAAATGTAAACTCTGAAAAAGTTAGCTTAAACTCTGTTAATGAAAATTCCGCTGCAAAAGCTAACAGATTTAAGAAAGCCAAAGGATCCAAGCAAGTCTGGATCCTTAAAACTAATAATCATTGATTGTTTGTGATTGCAGGGCACCAGGGTTAGTACCCTAGTTGTGGACAGTGGATGTTCAGGACACATGACAGGAAATAAAGCCCTGCTATCAGAGTTTGAGGAGAAGGCTGGCCCAGAAGTTTCCTATGGAGATGGCAACATAGGACATACACTGGGATATGGCAATATTAATCTTGGAAATGTCATCATCACAAATGTAGCTCTTGTTCCAGGACTCAAGCATGATTTGCTATCTGTGAGTCAAATCTGTGACAGAGGATATCATGTAGATTTTCAGCCTGAATATTGTCAAGTGATCAGTAAATCTACAGGGAAAGTTGCTCTAGTTGGAAATAGACACAATAACATCTATGAAATCAAATTGTCAACAAACACTGATGGCAAAGCAGTGTGTCTGTCTACAAGGATGTCCAGTGAAGAGAGTTGGAAATGGCACAAGAAACTCTCTCATTTGAATCTGAACAACATCAATGAGCTAATCAAGAATGATCTTGTAAGAGGTCTACCAAAGTCCTTGTTGAATGTAGAAGGACTGTGTGATTCTTGTCAAAAGGCTAAACAGAGAAAAGTCTCCTTCAAAAGCAAAACTGAGTCTTCAATTGTTGATCCTTATCATCTACTACATGTTGATCTTTTTGGTCCAGTGAATGTGATGTCTCTTGGAAAGAAGAAATATGCATTAGTCATTGTTGATGAATATACCAGATTTACATGGGTATATTTTCTTGCAAAGAAGGATGAAACTGCATTAACACTGACAGAACATGTAATTCAACTGGAAAAAGGGTCAGAGCATCAAGTGAAGATAATCAGAAGTGACAATGGAACTGAGTTCAGGAATTCATCAATGGAAGAATTTTGCAAGAGTAAAGGAATAAAACAAGAGTTTTCTGCACCTGGTACTCCACAACAAAATGGTGTAGTGGAGAGGAAGAACAGAACCTTGATAGAAGCTGCCAGAACCATGCTAGATGAAGCAAAGTTGCCAACATATTTTTGGGCAGAAGCAGTTCAAACTGCTTGTTTTACTCAAAATGCAACACTGATCAACAAGCATGGTAAAACACCATATGAAATGGTGAAGAAGAAAAAGCCAAATCTAAAATATTTTCATATTTTTGGATGCAAGTGCTTTGTGTTGAAGACTCATCCTGAACAGTTGACCAAGTTTGACCTAAAGGCAGATGAAGGTATTTTTGTTGGCTATCCACTGTCAACTAAGGCATTCAGAGTTTATAATCTGAGAACCAGAGTGATCATGGAATCAATTCATGTGTCATTTGATGACAAGAAAATAACTGGACTTGAAGATGTAGATGAACATGATCAACTGCATTTTGAAAATGAAGATTTATTCTCTGAAAAAGTAAACTCTGATCAGACTGATGTGTCAAACTCTGTTGATCTAAACTCAGAACCTCTACTGGTAAATACTGAAGAAACTCTTCAATCAGAAACAAGGGAAGAACCATTTGAGGGGGAGCATGAAGAATCACATCAAAGTGAAAATTCAAACACTGATAGTGACTCAAGTGATAACTCTGAATCAAACACTGTTGATTCAAACTCTGATCATTCAAATTCTGAGCAGTCACATTCAGGGGGAGCATCTGAAAATGAAGAAAGGCACCATGAAAATCAGGAGAGCATGGATCAAGGGGGAGGATCACATGATGACAGAAGCAATATGCCTTCTGCAAGAAAATGGACTAAATCTCACACACCTGATTTGATTATTGGTGATCCAGATGCAAAAGTAAGGACAAGAAGTGCAACAACAAATGAATGTTTATTTCATGCATTCTTGTCACAATCTGAGCCAAAGAAAGTGGAAGAAGCTCTTAAAGATGCTGACTGGATAACAGCAATGCAAGAAGAGCTAAATGAATTTGAAAGAAATGAAGTGTGGACACTGGTACCAAGGCCCAAGAATAGATCCATTGTTGGTACTAAATGGGTTTTCAGGAATAAAACTGACAGTGAGGGTGTTATCACAAGGAACAAGGCAAGACTGGTTGCAAAAGGCTACTCACAACAGGAAGGAATTGACTATGATGAAACATTTGCACCAGTGGCTAGATTGGAGGCAATCAGGATTTTTCTAGCATATGCCTCCCACATGAAATTCAAAGTGTTTCAGATGGATGTGAAAAGTGCATTTTTGAATGGAAAACTTGAAGAAGAAGTGTTTGTGGAACAACCACCAGGGTTTGTAGATCCAAAATATCCAGATTATGTCTACAGGTTAGACAAGGCACTCTATGGACTTAAGCAGGCACCAAGGGCATGGTATGAAACCCTTGCCAAATTTCTACTAGAAAGTGGATTTAACAGAGGTACTATTGACAAAACTCTGTTTTATTTCCAAAATGGTAATGACTTGCTTTTAGTTCAGATATATGTGGATGATATTATTTTTGGGTCTACTAATGATAAACTCTGTAAGAAGTTTGCCAAACTCATGCAGTCAAGATATCAAATGAGTATGATGGGAGAGCTTAGTTATTTTCTAGGCCTACAGGTGAAGCAAACAGATGATGGAATTTTTATAAATCAAGCAAAATATACCAGAAACCTTCTCAAGAAATTTGGTATGCTTGACTGTTCATCTGCAACAACTCCCATGGCAACTGCAACAAAATTGGACAAAGATGCAGGGTCATCAGTAGATATGACAAGTTACAGAGGAATGATTGGTTCTTTGCTCTATTTGACAGCTAGCAGACCTGATATCATGTATGCAACTTGCTTGTGTGCAAGGTTCCAGGCTGATCCAAGAGAACCACATTTAACAGCAGTAAAGAGAATATTCAAGTACCTGAAGGGCACTATAACTTTGGGGCTGTGGTATCCAAGAGAATCAGATTTTAAGCTACTTGGTTACTCTGATGCAGACTTTGCTGGATGTAAGATAGACAGAAAAAGCACCAGTGGAAGTTGTCAATTTCTGGGTGACAGACTTGTTTCCTGGTACAGCAAGAAACAAAAGTCAATATCTACATCTACAGCTGAAGCAGAGTATATTGCTGCTGGTAGCTGCTGTGCACAGATTTTATGGATGAAGAATCAACTGCTGGATTATGGATTAAGGTATTCCAAAATACCTATTTACTGTGATAATCAAAGTGCTATTGCAATGACAGGTAATCCAGTGCAACATTCAATGACAAAGCACATCAGCATAAGGTATCACTTCATCAGAGAGCATGTAGAGGAAGGCAACATTGAGCTTCACTTTGTGTCTACAGAACAACAACTTGCAGATATCTTCACCAAGCCATTGAGTGAAGCTACATTTACAAGACTGGTCAATGAACTAGGAATGGTCTCTAGTTTTGACTAGAGATGTTGGTTAGACTCAAAAACTTATTGCTCATGTTTTCTGTAAATTGTTAAGTGCTATGTGAACCTTAGTATTAAACTCTGTTCTGCATGCTAATGTTTAAATCTTTTTAAACTCTGTCAGCATGTCTGTCTGTTAAATACTGTTAACATGTTAGATACACTCAGTGAATTCAGAATTGATTATTGTCTGAATGAAACACCAATGAAGAAAAATGTATGAAGCATGATTCTCAGTAAATAAATCATGATTCTTTCTGAGTCACTGCTATCTAATCAGACTTTGTGCAGAAAATTAACACAGCATGATACTGTTTCATATTTATAGCATCTCTTAGTTTATTTAGTCCTAAACTCTGAGTCTATGAATATTGTGTGCATGGCCACTCATAAATAATTTTGGTTATTGATGAACTCTAAACACTGATCAGTGACATTCTGTTTCCAAAGGTATGGTTCATGATGATTCCTTGTTTGTGCTTGTGAAAATCATAAAACTTGAGATGTGTCAGTGATTAGTTTGGTGAGTTCAGACTCATGTTTTCACCCTGTGAGAGTTTGAGCCAAATCAGTGATTGATACATTTTCTATCAATCAGTATTTATTGTTGTGTGATATTCATCAGGTAGTATGTTTCTCTAGAACTTGTATTAAATCATTTTGAGACTACATGATATATGTGTGCATGAAAATGATAAAGGCAATAGGATTTACCATTCTTTCAAACACTGTTTGAAATTCTTTTGAACATTGTACAAACACTGTTCATAAATTCCATTCTTAGTAAACCCCTTTGAGCCTTATTAACTGCTCATTTTTCTTATACTCTGAAGTATTAAGAGCAGTTAAATATTTTTTTTTCTCAAACAGATGAGTATTTCTCAAGAAAAGAAAAGTTTATTTAGTATATATGCTAAATAAATAAATAAAAAAAAGAGCATATATACTGATCTTGTACAAATATATACTGTGACTGAACACTTTGTTCTCTTAAGATGCTCAGCTTGAAGTCACTCTTGAATAAAACATCTCTTTTCATCTGTTTGATCTTACTCCATTTAAACCCTGAATAAAGTCCTTTTGATTTGTGAATACATGTACTCAAGGTAGTGTAGAATTGGTGGACATTCAAGCATATGGTAGACTCTGCTATTTCTGATTGAATGTGAGTGTAAACACATCACCTAAACACTTGTGTGCTTTGAGAGTTTGTGAGAATATCCAGTTCATGACTGTTATTCACTGAATGAAACTCTGATTTCTATCTCCTGATATTTTTGTCTTTAAAGACTGTGTGCTTACTTGGATAATCATGGACATCAAAGGGAATGGAAGTTTTCAGATTTCTGTATAACAGTAACTACAGAGTTTAGCATTCATCAAACAATCAGTGTTTAATATGAGAGTTTGTGCATTCAGTGTTTATTAACTGTTTGTTATGGATTTTATGAAATATTAGATGCTCTAAAAATTGATTTCAGTAAACTCTGCTTCACACACACTCATATTCACAACTGTGCAATTTTTGAAAGGGTTTTAGTGATAAAGTTGGAAAATTGATAAACACTGTTGAGTTGTGTTAAGTACTCTGAGGTAAAGTCTTATTGAGATGATTTGACTATTTTGGAGTAATTGGGGTAGTTGACAACTGTTAATTAGTGTTAATGTGTCTAAGTGTCGTGATTATAGGAATAACAGCGGTAATTATTAAGTGATCCATTGGCTGTTTGACACGTGTCCCATGATTGTGTCCCACTCACACACTACTCTACAACAGTTGCGCGCTTTTACTAAATAAACGATTGAGTTTTAATTTTACTCTAATCGTCTTTAGTCTCTCACTCCATATCGATTCACATTCACCCACTCACAATTACTTACATACTCATTCATTTTCACACTTCTCTTATTCTCTCCTTCACTTTTTGATAAACACTTACAGTGCATATACATCTTTTCTCTGAATATCTTCGTATCTTGTTACTAATGGCAACTAAAGCATTTGATGCAGCAGGGTTAGTTTTTCTCCCTAGTAACTATGCAGCACCATTGGATAATGAAAATGCTCCACAGGCGTTTCACTTGTTCCAAAACTTCTTGAACGATTCTGAGATAGGGACGGCTCTAACTACACCACCAACATTATCTGCTTCACAGATTGCTACTTTCTGGACAAACTCTGAATATGATGATGGAGGAGAGGCTGGCACTCCAACAATCATTTTCACTCATGAAGAATCAGAGTATATCATTACTCCAACCACTGTCAGGGATGCTTTGGAATTTGAGACACACACTTCTTACAGTGTTGTTGGTCATGATAGATTGAGGACTATGTTGGAACAAATTGGATGTGCAGGAAACTTGAACAAGATAGGGTCTTTGAGACGGCCAAGTTTGAGAAAGGAATGGAGTTTCTTCTTTGATTGTATAACAAGGGCTTTTGGAAAGAAGACAACAAACTGGGATGCACTTCCTCTGGATACTCTCCAAATTGGTCATGCTCTACTATATGGAGGTAACTTCGATTTTGGTAGACTAGTACTAATGAACTTGGGATAGCGATTGTCTGAATCTACTACTGTTTATTTTGCTCGTTTTTGTCAATTGCTATTTACTGCATGTGTGCCTAACATTCCAATTGATGAAGCTGATGTAATTCAGCCTTTTCAAGTTGCTAAGAGAATGTTCACTGATTTGACAAACAAAGATGTCACTAAACAGCAAATACCTGAGTTGTTTATGCCTTTAGCCTTACAAAACTATGTGAACCAACCACAAGACCCTCAATCACCACAACAAATGCCTGAACCACCAGAAACCATAAACTCTGAACCAACACCTCCAACACCCACAACTACTGCACCTACTACATCTCAACAATCACAACCAGAAACCTTAAACTCTCCACAAATAAACTCTCCACCCTCAAACACTGAACCATTAAACACTGAAGCTTTAAACACTGATACCTTACACTCTGAGCCAGCACCTACTGAACCAGCCAAAACCAAGCCAAAGAGAAAGAAACACACTGCCCAAAACACTAAACATTCAAAGGCTAAACAGACATTACCTGGAGCTGTTTATACTAGAAGAATGAAGCAACATGCAAACAGACCTTCACTTTCACCACCAAAAGAAAGCTCAAGTGAAGATGAAGAGGAGATTGTTGTCCCAATCAAGAAAAGGAGACTAATTCTTTCTGATTCAGATGCAGAGAATGTTGTTGAAGCTCCAGAGGTGGTTTCACAGCAAACACCTACTGTTGAGGATACAGTGAATGTTGAAGTACCTGCAAAAGTTGACATGCCTGCAGAGAATATTGTGGATGATAAAGTAGAAATACCTGCAGAGGTTGAAATGCCTGCAGAGGATAATGTTACTGTTGAAATACCTACAGAGGATAAAATGCCTGTAGAAGAGGATCAAAGAGATGGTTTGTCACCAGTACATGATGTTTCTGAATCAATTCTTGATCCTGTCTCACCTGTTATTCATGTTGAAGCTCTTGGTGTAGCTGATGAGCCTGCAGTACATGTTCCTGAAGCTATAGCATCACACACAGAGTTAGTAACTTTTCCAATTCAAGACAAAGGTGATGAAGCTACTAAGGTAAACTCTGTTGCAGAGCCTGTGCAACATGAGGTGATTATTGAAAAGGTTACAGAAGTTATTGCAGAAACTGTGGCTGACACTGTTCAGCACAGTGGTTCTTTCAAAGATGGTCAAGCTCAAGGTGCAAGTGATGAAGATAAATCTGACAGTGATGCATACTCTGACTCTTTTGTGAGTGCACCTGCACAGACAGATAGTAAACATACACCTTTTGCTCAGCCTTGTCCATCACATGCAGTTGAAGCAGAGCATCTTGCTAAATCTGCTGAAAATTGGTATAAACAAGATTGCATTTTTCCAAAAGGGAGAGCATCTGAGTTTGTTAAGCAAACTGCAAAGCAAATTTCAAATCCAGAAATCTTATCCTGTTTAAAGGCAACTGTGGTACAAGTCAAGACTCTGGAAGGAAATTTTGCTGACACTAAACAAGAAATTGCTTCCTTGAAGACTGAGATTCAGTCAAGAGAGTTTAAGATGGAAAGAGAGTCTAAAATAAAAGTTGTTCAGCTGTCCAAAGTTCAGGACACTCTCTTTGCCAGGCTAGGAAAGGTTGAAGAAAATCAGACTGCTTTATCTGCTAAAGTGGATTCAATTGCAAACTCTTTAGAGCTCATTACATCAATACTAATTCCTGATGATGTCAAAAAGGGGGAGAGAGTTACTAAGTCAAAATGCAAAGTTTCTCAAACTCTGACTCAAAAGGATGATGTTGGAGATGGAGGGGCAAGTGAAAAGAGCAAGGTCTTAAACTCTGAAAAGCAAACTCTGAGATCTGGTAAATCTTTTAAATCACAGTCTGTTGGAACAAACACTGAAACTCAAGGTACCTCAAAGACCAAGAGTTTGGAATTAACATCAAACCCAAAGACTGATGAGGAGTTAGCTGTTAAGCTTTTCATGGAAGAGAATGCAGAAGGAGTGACCATAGAAGATGCTAAAGCTGAAGAGAAGAGTTTACAAGAAAAGCATCTGAAAGCTTTAAAGTCTGAAAAAGGAAAGAAGAATGTGAAAGTTGCTAAAGCTGCAAAGCCTGTTCTTAAAGGCATTCAAATCAAAGAACCTGTTGGTACAGATCAAAGAATGCAAGTATTCAGAAAACCAACAGATGCAGAAGCTAAGCATAAACTGAAAAGTATAGCTACAACCTCTGTTGATACACATGTTGTACAGAAGAATGAAAACACAACTTCTGTTGCTGCACAAGTTGTGACCACACCATTATTGTCTTCTCAGTTGAAATCAACATTTGGAAAGGGTGTTCTTCATGATCCAAGACTAGAAGCCACAATTCCAATGGATTTTGCTGATGGTAGAGCTTTTTCTGGTAAAGTTGGATACAACAAGGGAGGCATAGGCTCACACAGAGATAATAGGCAATATGTTGGTCCTAGAGATCCTTCTTCACTGTCTGTTCCAGGAGGTGGTGTCACTCAAGAGAGTTTAGACAAAATGGAGTCAGTACAGCTTGTACATCAAAAGAGTCTAGAAAAGGATTTCTTGCTATATTTCATGGCTGATGGAACAGTATTTAAAGTCTCTGAAAAGGATATTGAATTAAAATATGCTGAAGAACTTGAATATGTCCTGTATATTTTCAGAGTTAGAAATCAAAGAGCTCAGTCAGTTGCAAATGTGCTTCAACAAAGAATGATTCAAAATCTTGCAAGAAGGCAAATGAAATTCAACAGCAAGTATGTTCCTAAATACAGAGATTGGAATGGCAATCTGATTGAAATGGAGAAGGGGACTACAAAGCTGAAAACAGATCTTGGAATTACTGTTCTGGATTTCAATGTAAAATCTGAAAAGGTGAAATACATCAGGCTGGGAAATGAAATGAGAAGAAACAAAATCTATGATCTTAGAGCTGCTATCTATCAAACTGATGAGAATGATCCTCAGTTGAGAGAAATCAAAGAAGCTATGCAGATAGAGCTTGAAAATGCTGAAAGAAGGTTGCTTATAGACTATCTCAGGACAGTGCCTGATCTTCAAGAGATTAGAGATTAAAGTCTGTAAGAATTTTCTTATTTTCTGTAGAATTTGTTAAGTAAAAGCTTAAACTCTGTTTGTATGTTAAACACTGTAAACTTTGTATTTGTTTTGACATCATCATTTACTGTAAAACTTGTACATTCTTGCTAATGGACAAGTTGGGGGAGATTGTTAGAAATGATTGATGAAAACAGTGTTTGGAAGCTAAAGTCAGAGAACAGAGTTTAGCTGGAAGCAGTCAGAGTTTGATTAAACACTGACTGGAAGCGCAAACAGAGTTTGTTAAACTCTGTAGCGGTATTGTCTGAAGAGTCAACAGTGTTTGAAGATTGATAAATATGGAAGCAATATCTTTGAAGATTGGAAAGCTGTCAAAGAGATTGAGTTGACTTGGAAGACTGAAGCAATCGTGATTGATATCAATTGTATAGCTTAATTATAGGAGAATCAATTACAGATTGTACGAAGCTGTATGTTCTATAAATACAGTTAGGTTAACCCTAGAAGGGTAGTCGAACATTGAGATATTCATCCATTGTAACCTAAGCAGCTCTCTGTGATATTTACATCACTGAGAGAGGAATTATTAATTCCAAACAATTTTTAATTGTTAAACAGTGTGTCCTTGTTAAGTTACTCATACAGTATTTGATTGCTTATTGTGTATTCGACCCAACAAACCATATTTTCAATATCATCCCCAACAGTACCAGCAAGATGTCTTTGGTAGTGAAGAGTTTCAACATCAGCAACCTATTCCTACTTTTCAGTCAGATGAGGTTGATGATTTGAAGGAGATTAGGAAGGAGATTAGGATGCTTGCAGAGAGTAATGAGAAGCTTATCAAATCTATGGAGACACTAGTTGCTCAAGTTTGTAGTGCCTTGGAACAAGAGAAACAACAGTTCATATTAGAGGAAATTCCAGAGAATAACGGTGACTTGGAGCAAGGTACTGCATGCTTAATTGAGGAAGACAAATTCCAAGGTGAGGTGAGCGTTCCCAAGCCATGTGAGGAATTTGATCATGCTAGGATGGTGGATGATTTGGAGAGGGCACTATTTGGGACAGACAATGATGAGCTGCACAAATTTCAAGAATTGGTATGTGCGTACCAAGAGGTTGATGATAATGGGACAGATGCAGATCTTCTACTTGTCTCAGAGTTTAAAGATGGAGGTAGCGCATTAGAGCCAATGGAGGAAGTTCTCTTTGAGGAACCAAAGGCTTCAGCAACTTACATTTACCCTCCTCCATTATATTCAAGCGAAGCCCGCGAGTGTGTGTTGTTCTACAAATTGTCAGATTTTGGGTCAACAGATGAAGGCAATGGAATAGGACAAAGTTGTTATACGAATAGGCCAAGCGAGGAGAAAGAGCAGAAAGTGTGTCGCCATGATGACGATGAAGTTTCGCGAAGAGAGGACCAGGCCAACTATTATCATCCTTAATGGAGGCTTGGAAGTAACGTCAAGCTATTGACGTTAAAGAAGCGCTTCGTGGGAGGCAACCCATGCATTAGTGTCAGAAAAAAAAGAATGTTGTGTAAAAAAAAAAAATTGGTGTTGTATTCAAAAAAAAAACGGGGAAAAAAAATTTCGGCAGGAGGTTACTCGCGCCGCAGCGCCAAACGAGCGACCCAGCGTGGTGAAGTTTCTATTCAGCCATGTTTCTGTCCAGGAGACCAGGAGTGATTGGCCGTGTCATGTCGCACACAGCATGCTAGGTTGCACTCAACCTACTGTCCACACGCTAGGTTGCACTCAACCTACTATCCAGGGTCGTGTGTTCTTGATTATTTGGGGGTATTTGTGAATTCGAATTTTTTGTGGATTTTGGTGAATTTTGTGACTAGGTATGTTTTCTATTATCCCTTGTATTTACTTCCATTCAATGCAGACATTGAATATTTTAAGTTTGGGGGTGGTTTGAGGATTTAGTAGTTGTTGTTGTATTATTTGTTCATGTAGGATTTCATGATTTGCATATTAGTAGTAGTAAATTATGCATATATGTTCGTGTTATCTACGTTTGTTTCATATAGGACACTTTTTTTTTAATGTTCGTATATCATGTGAGTTCATAGTAGTTTGCATTTGCACCCATGCTTGATAGGAATTTTGTGTTGTTGACGCTTTTGATTGAGAAGTGATATGCTTTGTTCTTGTGCACACACATATACTAGTAAGTTGAAGCTAGTAGACTTATTGAATGTTGTAAGTGATTAGAAGGACATGAATATGTGCAAGATGATTTAGTTTGCATGCTTTGAATACAAGTCGGTGCGTTAGAGAGATTTTTGCTTGGGATTGAGTATGTTTTTCCACCAAGTGAGTTTTTGAGCCGTATTGCATATTTGTTGCAATCTTATTCGTTTGCTTGAGTGTCCACGGATTATTTGCATTGCTAGCAGTTGTTTGAGGTCTTTCTTGAAACGCATGACATTATTTGACGATTAAGATGATAAAGGCATTAGGAATAACCGCATTTTTTCCCATATTACCACACCATATTTACATGATCAATTAGTTAACCCGTTGAGATTAATCCTATTTTTTCGGTGACATACCACATTACTTGCCTAGACCTTTTTCTTGTATTGGCCTTACATTAATTTGAACCCACATTGTCAAAGGCAAGTAGAGTGCTTAAGGGAGTAATAAGGTGTGCAAGGAGGGGTTATTGTTGGTCTTACTTTTGGGGGAAATATTGAAAATTGGGTTTGGTTGTTTACTTGATAGTCGGCATATATAATAAATTCATGGGATCATTGTTATTGTTTATATTATTGTTTGTGTTATATTTAGCTCTCGAAAAGAAAAAGAAAAAGAAAAAAAGAAAAAATATATATATTACGAGAGCATGTTTGTGTTTGTTGTGATCATACTTTAGTCGACTAGTCGATTGTTTTTGTTGGAAGAAAAATAAAAAAATTATGTGGGGGGGAAATAGGGTGTTGTGTATGATTTATTATGGTACTTACTAGCTTTTGACACTTCACCTGTTTTGGCTTATTTGACATACCTTATCCCTAGCCCCGTTACAACCAAAATAAAGACCTTTTGATTATCGTCATTGATGTATGTTGTGTTAAGAGTTAGATTGATACCAAATGTCAAGCATGTTTATGATTTTGTTGGAATTGAGTGATACACTTACCCTTGTTCTTGAGTGAATATTCTTTTGTGAGTGGATTGTGAGTGTTTGCTTGTTTTTGCGTATGAGATCCCGAGTTTTGTCTCAAAGATGTACTCTTGTAGGCTTAGCATGGTTACTAACTTATTCTTACACTTGACATGGACTTGTGAGAACTTATGCATGTTCATTGAGTAGACTATGTGAATACTTGCACTTTCGACACCAAGACATTGCGTATTTACTTTGATTCTTAAGTTGATATGGCATGAGAGGATTTGACGGTATGGTAGGATATTAGCTCTAGATTAATTGCATTTTCATTTAGTTGCATTCATGCATTGGATTTTGTGGGTACATTCGCTATAGGCCCTCACGAGACCTTACTCGCCCACTAGGGCTGCCTAGGGGTTTAAAGGGCTTGTTGCATATACCAAATGCAACCGTGATCACCTACGGAAGTGGTACTAGTTAGTTAATTAGTTGTAATTGTTTATGCTTGAGGACAAGCATCGGTTTAAGTTTGGGGGTGTGATAAGTGGAGTTTATATCCACTTGGAGCATTCCATATCGGCTTAAATTGATTGTCTTGGACTCAAGTTTGTGGTGGTTTTGATGTGTTTTGTTTAGTTGTGCAGATTTACGAGAATGTTGATTAAGGTTGATGCTTCTATCGTTTTTGGAGAATAAATTGATTAAAATTCGGATTTCTGAGACGGTTGCGCAGTCTACACTGTTTTGGACATATCTGGAGTTCTAGAAGTCCGTTTTCAGCGGTCTTACTGCCCACGCGAAGCTTGGGAGATTTTCTATAATATGGGACAGGTGTTGCACGAGCAGGTTGCACGTGGTGGGTGCAGGTTGCGCGACAAACAGACTGATGGGCGCAGGTTGCACGCGCGCGGTGCTGAAAAATTACAGTTTTTACTATTTTGGCCATATCTTTAGTTCTACAACTCCGTTTGAGGCCCGTAAGCAGTCCACGTGAAAATAACGGAATTCTCTATCATTCTAAAGTGGTCCAGAGGTCCAAATATAACTGGAACGGTCCAGAAATACTGAAGAAAAGTCAGCTACGAATTTTCCTTAAAAACAGAATCAGTTTAGGAAACGTATTTTGCAGAAATTCTATTTTAACTCTATTTTGGGTATTTTCTTGCTGGGCAAGAATTATAGAGCCTATATAAACACATCCAACCTTTGTAATTTGTATCATTAGGAAGAGAACCATTATATATCAATTGCTTAGTTTTATTTGTATATTTTCATACTTTGTTTTTATCATGGTTTCATCAGATCCCATGATGACGAGAGGTTCGATTATGAACTAATCGTTGTCATGGGATTCTAACGGATTTATTTATGGAGCTTTAATATCTTGATGTTTTAAAGATCTGTGTGTGATGTATATCTGATATCCTCGTATGGTTATGCTTAACTGTTAGATGCGTAGCTAACATCTAATCTGTTAATCTCTTGTGAAGTGAAAGTGGATCTTGAGATTTAGAACTTGCAATGCTAGCATAGGTTCATGATTGTTTATCAACATGATTCGTAGTATGAGATGAGAATACTTATATTGCCCTATGTGATCATTATGGATAACTTGATCTTCAACCGTTATGTTTTCAAATTCTATAGAGATATAGGGTCTAAGCATAATTGGTGTCTATTCATCTTCTATCTCTTTTGTGGATGTATGTTTAGTTTGGTATACGTATACTGAGAGGTAGCGTGTACTTGTTTCGTGTTGTCTGATCAGATATCATAACATTTGCATATAGTGATTAAAGGCGTCAGATCTAAGCAAAGTATTTAATAAAGTTAGGATTCCATGTTTTCTCTTGCAGAAGTAATTAGATTTCAATTCTAGTTAGTTAGTTAATTCTTAGCTTGTTAATTTAATTCTTCGTTAATTTAGTTTATTAAACCCAAAATTGTTATTTGTCTTAGCAGTGAATAATAATCATACATTGTTGCATAGGTACTTAACTGAATTAAAAACCAGATCTCTGTGGGAACAAACTCAACTTATATCTATATTACTTGTGACCACGTACGCTTGCGTGATTTAGTGCAAACAGTGCTATTATTTTGAAGAGTATGATTTTGGATTTTATAAGAATATACGAGCTTTGAGACCCCAGTTGTATCTATGATCTGAACCCCTTAGTATCTGCGCATAGTTCCGGAACTAAATTCTGATACCTCTCTAGGGCGCACCGATGTGCAATTTCTGATACCTTAGTGAGGGACGCAATACTAAATTCTGGACCGCGTCACCGGTTTATAGTGACTTCTGAACTTCTGGACCGTGTTTCCGGTTTGTAGTGACCTTAGTTAGACTGGTGGTTAAAAAGTTATTGTTTCGTGAGTTATGAATTTTCTGAAAATTATTGTATTTATACTATATTTTATTTGTTATTTTTGCTGCTGGTTTGTTTGGTTAGTTTGCTTATTGGGCTTTTTAGCTCACCCTTTTAATATTTCAGGTTTGTTCCGTTCGTTGGATTTGCAAGGAGCTTGGTAGTTGTTGTTTTTTATATGTACATTGTGTCTCATATTTTGGATAGTTACGCTTCTATTTTATGTGACTTTATGTGACTTGACTTGTAATAGAATTGTAATAGTTTTCTGTTCGAATTTTCGAGATTAAATTTTGTATTTTACTTTTGGCTCGATCTAACATTCCGAAAAAGTGCGGGATGTTACACCGGGTTTAAGTAATACGTTTTTTTTAGTTCAAACTCAAAAACTTTTGTAGCTCAATGGTTATAAGGATGAGTTTTTTCGAGGAGGACATGAGTTCATTCCCCATGAGAACATAATTTACTCTAATTTTTTGTGTGAATAAAAGAGTTTATTTATGCATAAATCATATTAGCAATAAAAAGAAGATGTTTTGTAGCATATAAATATATTGTATAGGATACAACATAATTTCTCTTAGAGCAATGATAAAAGGACATAAAAGAATACAAGTCATCATTAACATATTTACTCAAAAGTTAAATTAATAGCAAAAATTGGAAAAAGGAGAGACCGGGTTTAAGTAATACGTTTTTTAGTTCTAACTCAAAAACTTATGTTGCTCAGTGGTTATAAGGATGAGTTTCTTTGAAGAGGACATGAGTTCAATTCCCCATAAGAACATAATTTACTCAAATTTTTTGTGTGAATAAAAGAGTAGTGACAACTTCATGTAATTTTCTAAAATTTAAGGGTAAAATTGTACTTTCACAGGTGGTTTATTGGCTCAAAATTATCCCCTGTTCTGCTATTATATATAGAAGATGATTTTAAGATAAAATACCTTAAATATCACAAGATGAAAAAATGGTCCTTTATATCACAAGAAAATGTATGGACGTGTGGTGTTTTCAAAACATGCATTGGCGTATTGCGTTTCTATTTTTTTTTTTTTTTTTGAAAAAACGCATCTCTACATTGCGTTTGTTAAAGATGGGGTTTCAATTGGCGTCGCACTTGGAGTGGCGTTTGTGGACTTTTATTTTTTTTTTTCTAAATATCTCGGCAGTTAATATATTTGTGGCCACCATAACTTAGAGTCACGGTAGGGCCAACACCACTTGAAGTGGCGTTTGGTTTTTTTTTTTACTAAATATATATTTCTAAACACTATTAAAAAATTTATAACCAAATGGTCAATTAAATTGTATTTTTGTTACTGAGTCTGGTGGCCTGATTTATAAGTTATGGTTTATTCGTCGTTCTGAATATTTCTTATAAAACCCAAAATGGAAATGTTTAACCCCTAAGGTTAACTGTTGAATTCCTAAATTTAAATAAAATTATATTTTTAAATTTAAAAATTTTAATTAAAAAATTGAATCCGGCGGCCTGATTTTTAAACGCGTAAATAAGTTAAGGTTTAGGGTTAAGTTCGTATACGGTTTATTCATCGTTCTGGATATTTCTAAAACCCAAAATGGAAAAGTTGAACCCCAAAGGTTAACCGTTGAACCCGTAAGGGAATACAGATATATTCAAAAAAAAATTAATTAAAAAAATTGAATATTTCCAAATCCAAAATGGAACCCGTTGAACCCCAAATAAAAAAAATTTAATCCCGAAGTTGTGTTTAACACATTTTTAAAAATATATAAAAGAATGAAGAAACGCAACTTAATAATTCATTTTTTTAGGCAACGCTACTTTGTCATGCGTTTGTACTCTATTTTTCAAAAAAAAAATTAAAAAAAGTCAAGAAACGTGAAACGCCGTTACGGTTCTTATTAACGTCAGTTTAAGTTTCGTTTATTTGTGATAATAAGGGGCATTTTTTCAGTTTGTGATATTTAAGGCATTTTATTTTTAAATTGTGATAAAGAGGGTCATTTCTCTTCTCACCCTCCCTCCCTACCAAATTATCATCACATTGTTATAAAAATCATCCCTTAATCTTTTTTTTTTATTTAAGAAAAAATTTAATTTAATTTTTGAAATCAGATTATTTATTAGAAAAATAAGATCATCCTATCGACTATACTTTTTAGCAATTTTTGTTTGTGTTGTACATCAAATTCTCGCTAAATTAATACCCGATAAATTAATAATCTCTCTACATTAATAATTTCCTCCGATCCCAATTTGGGAGAGTTCAAAAAATTATCAATTTCGATAAGATAATATGATAATAATTATTTTGGAAAATCCTATATAAAGATTTGATCCCAATAATTTTATAAATTAATAATTCCTTCATAATCATAGAAATGTATGTCATATACTTTTGTAAAATATGGTTATAAGGTTCTTAAAAATTAAATCTACATGAAACTCATCCCTAACCTTCTTAATTGCATCCAAAAGTTTGAATGTGACAGTTTGGTAAAGCATCACAAAATTATTAATTAATGTTTTTGATGTCTTGATTGCTTTTCTACGTGCAGCAGGCTCCAAAAATGTTGTACTATATTTGATATCAAATAAATATGTAAATCTTTACTTTGAAACTCACTAATACCCATTGAATTTGTAAGCTATCGTACATTGAATTAACTTAATTAAGTATAAATATAAACTGTTCAATTGATTCTTTTTAAATTTACATAATGTTAGGTCTAATACACAATATATAATCAATTACTGTATGAATAAGTAACAAGAACACACGTTTTAACTCTTAAAACTGTTTGAAATTAATAATTCCTCTCTCGGTGATGTAAAGTATCACAGAGAACTGCTTAGGTTACAAGAATGATATTCGTTCACGATGGATACCCTTCTAGGGTTAACCTAACTGTATTTATAAGATATACAGTTACGTACAATCGTAAATTGATTCTCCTAAAATTAAGCTATACAATTGATATCAATTACGATTGCTACACGTCTTCTAAGTCAACTCAATCTCTTTGACAGCTATCCAATCTTTAAAGATATCGCTTCCATATTAATATTAAATTAATCTTCAAACTCTGTTGACTTGTAGATGCTCCCAGTAGACAGACTTTAGCAAACTCTGTTCTCTCCACGCTAACAGTGTTTGCGCTTCCATGTATTCAGCTATCAGTGTTTACGCTTTCCTCTGTCAGCGTTTGCGCTTCCAGCAATCAGCGTATACTTAAACTCTGTTACAACTGCTTTCAATAACAAGTTAAACTCTCTTTACCTGTAACACTTAAACACTGACATCAAATCACATCAATTATATTTAACAATCTCCCCCAACTTGTTCATTAAAAAAAATGTACAAGTTCATAATAATTGATGATGTCAAAACTAACAAATAAAAACACAGTGTTTAACATATAATCAGAGTTTAAACTTGACTTAGCAAAATTTACAGAAAATACGAATTACTTACAAATTCTGTCTACCTAACCTCCTCAAGATCTGGAGTTGTTCTGAGATAATCAATCAACAATCTCCTTTCAGCATTTTCAAGTTCAATCTCCATAGCTTGCTTGATCTCTCTTAAATCTGGATCATTCTCATCAGTTTGAAAAATAGCAGCCCTGAGATCATAGATCTTGTTTCTTCTCATTTCATTTCCCAATCTGATGTACTTTAATTCTTCAGACTTTACATTGAAATCCAGAACTGTAATTCCAAGATCAGTCTTCAGCTTTGTAGTTCCCTTCTGCATTTCAATCAGATTCCCATTCCAGTCTCTGTACTTAGGAACATACTTTTCAGCAGACTTTGTTCCTGTAGCAACTTTAGCTTTCTGCATATACTCCCTTATAGAATTAGCAATAAGCTGTGTTCTTTGATTTCTAACTCTGAAGATATGCAAGACATACTGAAGTTCCTCAAATAATTTTAGCTTGATTGCTTCTTCATTCACTCTATACACTGACCCATCTGCCATAAAGTATAGTAGAAAGTGAATGTCTAAGCTCCTTTGACGAACTACCTGAACTGACTCCAACTTGTCTAGATTTTCTTGAGTTATACCAGAACCAAGAGATACAAGTGCAGAAGGATCTCTTGGACTGTTACTAACCCTCAAATCTCTTCTTGAACCTAAGCCAGAAGTATTCCTGCCTGGTGGCTTTCCTGAACATGCAACATTATGTTGATATCCACCAGTCACTCCTACTTCTTCTTGCACTGGAATCTTTGGCCTTGAAAAACCAGGTAAGAGTTTACTTTGAGTCTGTACAACTTGTGTAGCAACAGAGGTTGTAACTATCATTTTGCCCTTGCTCTCTTCACCAATTTTCCCTTTTAATTTCAACTTTGCATCAAGAGAAGACTTTCTAACCAGCTTTCCAGTATCTTCTTCTTCTTCTTCTTGAATACCAGATAGTTTTTCTTTGATTTCAATTCCTTTCATTACAGGCCTTGCAGACTTTGAAGCTTTAACAACTTTCTTCACTTTCTTGGACTTTTGAGCTTTTAAATGCTCTTTCTGCAACAGCTTTTCTTCAGCTTGAATATCCTCAAGTGTAGCTTCAGCATTCTCTTCACGAAATAATTTTGCAGCCAATTCTTCATCTGTTTGTGGATTGTCAGAGAATGACAAATCCTTTGGCTTTGAACCAGAAGTACTCTGAGTATTTGAATCTATCACCAAATTCGGCTTTGACCTTGAAGACCTTCCATGTCCTTGTCTGAGATTTTCATTTCTTAAGCCCTTATCAGCATTGGTGCCTTCATCATCAAGATGATCTTTCTTTGACAGAGTTTGATCTTTCTTACACTTGGTTTTAGAAATTCTCTCCCCCTTTTTGACATCATCACCATCTTGAATCAGAATCGAGGTGATTAACTCAAGAGAATTTGCAATGGAATCAACCTTCTCAGTCAGTAAAATCTGATTCTTCTCAACTGTGCTCAGTCTGTCATTAATATTTGCTTGAGCTTTGGCAAATTGTTGAAAGAGCTTAGCATTAGCTAGTTGAGCTTTCTCTTCATGAGTAGCAACTTCTGTTCGAAGATCAACAATAGATTTCTGAGTATCATCAAATCTATTATTCAAAGTTTTGATTTGAATCACTGTGCCTTGCAAACAAGTGAAAATTTCTGGATTTTTAATCTTCTTAGAATTGGCTTCAAGAAACATTGCTGCCCTTCCAGGAGGAAAAATACACTCTGACTTGTACCAATCAGCAGTTTGCTTGGCCAAATAACTATCATCAACTTCATTTACAGAAGGCCCAGCAAAATCTGGTTTTTCACCTGTTTTCTGACCATCAGTCTGATTTTGTGGTTGTTCAACTCCTGTACTCTTAGCTTCAACTGAATCACTTATTGACTCACTAGTAGAGGCAACAGAAGCAATAGGTTCTTGAGCAGAAATAGGTTCTTGAGCAACCTGTTTTCCTTTATCAACTGGAGTTTGCTCTGAAGAAAAAACCTTTTCTGGTTTATCAACCTCCTCACCATGAGCAGAAACATGATTGGCATCAGAGTTCAACTCAGTGTGTGATGCAACCACAGTGTCTTCAAGAACAACAGTAGGCCCATCAGCAACACCAGTATCGATAGAAAGTGTAACCTCCATGAGTGGTGGAGTAGATGCTTCATGATTACAAGAAATTTGAGTTTCAGCAAACTCTTCCATTGGAGACAAAACATCTCTAACAGCTTCATGTTCTTGAACCTTAACAACTTCTGGTTCAGAAAGCTTGACTTCAGATTCTGGTATTATAGGTTCTATGATAACCTCTGGCTCACCAGTAGGAATATCAAAAGAGATTTTCTCTTGAGCCTCTTCAACATGCTCATCATCAGAATCAGTTAGAATAAGCCTTCTCCTCTTAGCTTGAGGTACTGCAACCAATTCTTCTTCTGCACTAGAACTTTCACTAGAACTTTCATCAACCGATGGTGTTGAAGGTCTATTTGCCCTTTGTATGAATCTTCTAGAATAAACAGCCTTTGGAGTTGTCTGTTTAGCCCTAGAATGTTTGGTGTTGATTGCAGTATGTTTCTTCCTTTTTGGCTTTGGTGGTGGTTGTGGATGAGTGGTAGTGACAGGGTTTGTTGGTTCAGTAGTCATTTGATCAGGTTGTGTTTGAGGTTCTGTTTGTGTTTGAGGTGATATGGGTTGATCAGTGGTTGTTGGTATTGGCTCAGGTGATTGAGTAGGTTGAGATGGGATGTTTTCTGTACGATCAGTGGCTAAAGGTTCAGGCATAGATTGTGGTTCTGGTTGATGTGGTTCATGTGGTTCATGGTTTGGTGATGGAGAATCTTGTGGTTGATTGACAAAGTTCTGTAAAGCAAGTGGCAATACTAAAGGAGGTATGTCTTTTCCAACATCTTTGTTAGTCATATCAGAGAATATTCTCTTAGTGACTCGAAAAGGTTGAATTTCATCAGCTTCATCAATTGTTAAACCAGAAACACATGCATTGAACAGAAGTTGACAAAATCTAGCAAAGTAAACTGTAGTAGACTCTGACAACTTATCACCCAAATTCATTAAAACATATCTACCAAAATCAAAATTACTGCCATAGAGTAGAGAATACCCAATTTGCAGACTGTCCATTGGAATAGCATCCCAGTTGGTGACCTTCTTCTGGAATGTCCTGGTGATACAATCAAAGAAAAAATTCCACTCTTTTCTCAAGTTTGGCCGCCTCACACTGCCCAGCTTGGCAAGTGATTCCATGTACCCAATCTCTGTTAGCATTTCCCTCAGATTTTGCTCAGAGACAACAGCATACGAAGTATGTGTGTCAAAATCCATGGCGTCGCGAACAGTTTGTGGAGTGATTACAAACTCTTGTTCTTCATGAGAGAAGATGATAGACGGAGTTCCATTCTCTCCTCCTTCTATATATCTTGAATTTTGCCAGAAGTTAACAACTTGGGAAGCAGATAGAGTAGCCGGTTCAACCAGCGCTTGCCCAATCTCAGAATCTCGAAGAAAATTTTGCATTAGATGGAACGCCTCTGGAGCCCGGTCGTTCTCAAGTAAAGCTGCATAATTGTTAGGCCCAAAACGTAGACCAAAGACAGTGAAAGGTTTAGTTGCCATTGAATCAAGAAATAAGCAAGAAACAACTGTGAAAATGTTTTGCAAGAAAGGTGTTTGTGAAAATGCCAAAGTGAAAAACAAAGATGTTTTCTGTTTTGGTAAAGTGAATACGAGTGGGTAAAAGTGATTGTGGCAAAAAGTAATTTGAGTTTTAATTAAAAACTAAACTCAAACGATTTTACTTGAAAACACGCAATTGTTCCCTTGAAAAGTGTAAAAGTGAGACATCATGATGAGTGAGTGGGACACGTGTCACACATGCAACGGTTCACTTAATACATGCGCAGTAAAAGCCATTATTACCGCTGTCGTTCCGTTTATCAAGACACGTTACCACTAATTACACTAATTAACAGTTGTCAACTACTCCATTTACTCCAAAATTTTCAAATTATCTTAATGAAAATTTACCTTAGAGTACATAACACAATCAATCAGTGTTTATCAAATTTTCAATTTTTATCACAAAAACCCTTTCAAAAATGCACAGTCGTGATTTTCGTGTGTGAGTAGCAGAGTTTACCAAATCAATTTTTATAGCATCTAATATTTCATAAAATCCATAAATCAAAACAATAAACACTGAATGCACAAACTCTCATATTAAACACAGAGTATATGATGAATGCTAAACTCTGTAGTTCCTTAATTACAGAAATCTGAATATCCCTGTTCCAGTTTATGATCATGATTATCCACGTAAGCACACAGTCATTATAGACAAAAAGATCAGGAGATAAACATCAAAGCATCATTCAGTGAGTTACATGTCAAGGATTTTCTCACAAACTCTCACATCACACAAGTGTTTAGGTGAAGTGTTTACTCTCAGATTCAATCAGTAAAAGCAGATACTTCCATAAGCTTGAATGTCCACCAAATCTACACCACTTCGATTACATATATGCACAAATCAAAAGGACTTTGTTCAGGGTTATAATTGAGTGAAATCAAACAGATGAGAAGAGATGAGAATTTCTAACTGAACAATTTATTTGATCAAAATGTTCAGTCAAATGATTAGTACATATTTGTACAAGATGATCAGTATATATACCCTTTTTTTTTTATATATATATACTGAGTAAGATATCTTTTCTTGAGAAATACTCACCTGCTTGAATTTGATTTAACAAACGAATATAACTGCTCTTAATACTTCAGTATTCAAGAAAAATTAGCAGTTAATTTGGCTCAAAGGGGTTTACTAAGGGTAGTGTTTTATGAACATTGTTTATGATCAGTGTTCAAAGAGGTTTTGAACAGTGTTTAAAGAAAGATGGTTAATCCTAATGCCTTTATCATCTTTATGCACACATATATCATGTAGTCCCAAAATGGTTTAATGCAAGTTCTAGAGCAACATACTTACTGATGAACATCACACAACAATAAAATCTGATTGATATAAAATGTATCAATCACTTATTCAGCTCAAAATTTCACAGGGTTCAGACATGAACTGTTTCTCACCAAACTAAACAATGACATATCTCAAGTTTTAAAATTTTCACAAGTGCAAACAAAGAATCATCAAGAATCAAGTATGACTTGAAAACAGAGTGTCACTAATCAGAGTTTAGAGTTCATCAATATCAGTGTTATTCATGAGAGGCAATGCATACAGTATTCATAGAATCAGAGTTTAGGATCAAATAAACTAAGAGATGCTCTAAATATGAAACAGTATCATGCTGTGTTAAATTACTGTGCAATTTCTGATTAGATTACAGTGACTCAAAAAGAATCTTGATTTATCACTGAAAATCATGCTTTATACATTTTTCTTCATTGGTATTTTCATTCAGACAAAAATCAACTCAGAATTCACAGAGTTTAACAAACGTATCAACAGTGTATGACCAACAATCATGCTGACAGAGTTTAATTAACAATATTCACATAGCACTTTAGCAATTTACAGAAATATGAGCAACACATTTTATTAGAAAAGTTTGAGTCTAACCAACATGTTTAGTCAAAACCAGATACCATTCCTAGTTCATTGACCAGTCTTGTAAATGTTGCTTCACTTAGAGGCTTTGTGAAAACATCTGCAAGTTGTTGATCTGTAGGCACAAAGTGAAGCTCAATATTGCCTTCCTCTACATGCTCTCTGATAAAGTGATACCTTATGCTGATGTGCTTTGTCATTGAGTGTTGTACTGGATTACCTGTCATTGCAATAGCACTTTGATTATCACAGAAAATAGGTATTTTACTATACCTCAACCCATAATCCAGTAGTTGATTCTTCATCCATAAAATCTGTGCACAACAGCTACCAGCAGCAATATACTCTGCTTCAGCTGTAGATGTAGATATTGACTTCTGTTTCTTGCTGTACCAAGACACTAGTCTGTCACCAAGAAATTGACAACTTCCACTTGTGCTTTTTCTGTCAATCTTACAGCCAGCAAAATCTGCATCAGAGTAACCAAGTAGCTTAAAATCTGATTCTCTTGGGTACCACAGCCCTAAGGTTACAGTGCCTTTGAGATATTTGAAAATCCTCTTCACAGCTGTTAAATGTGGTTCCCTTGGATCTGCCTGAAATCTTGCACACAGACAGGTGGCATACATGATATCAGGTCTACTAGCTGTTAAATAGAGTAGAGAACCAATCATCCCTCTGTAGCTTGTCATATCCACTGATGAACCTGTATCTTTGTCCAGTTTTGTTGCAGTTGCCATGGGAGTTGTTGCAGATGAACAGTCAAGCATGCCAAATTTCTTGAGTAGATTTCTGGTATATTTTGCTTGATTAATGAAAATTCCATCATCTGTTTGCTTCACCTGTAAGCCTAGAAAATAGCTTAACTCTCCCATCATACTCATTTGATATCTAGACTGCATGAGCTTGGCAAATTTCTTACAGAGTTTATCATTAGTAGATCCAAAAATGATATCATCTACATATATCTGTACTAAGAGCAGGTCATTACCAGATTGAAAGTAAAACAGAGTTTTGTCAATAGTACCTCTGTGAAACCCACTTTCTAGTAGAAATTTAGCAAGTGTTTCATACCATGCCCTAGGTGCCTGTTTAAGTCCATAGAGTGCCTTGTCTAACCTGTAGACATGATCTGGATATTTTGGATCTACAAAACCAGGTGGTTGTTCAACAAATACTTCTTCTTCAAGTTTTCCATTCAGAAAAGCACTTTTCACATCCATTTGAAAAACCTTGAATTTCTTGTGAGAAGCATAGGCAAGAAACATCCTTATTGCCTCCAATCTGGCAACTGGTGCAAAAGTCTCATCATAATCTATTCCTTCCTGCTGTGAATAGCCTTTAGCTACCAGTCTTGCTTTGTTCCTTGTGATCACACCATCACTGTCAGTTTTATTTCTGAAAACCCATTTAGTACCAACAATAGATCTGTTCTTTGGCCTTGGTACAAGGGTCCACACCTCATTTCTCTCAAATTCATTTAGCTCTTCTTGCATTGCTGTTATCCAGTCAGCATCTTTCAGAGCTTCTTCTACTTTCTTTGGCTCAGTTTGTGACAAGAATGCATGAAACAGACATTCGTTTGTTGTTGCACTTCTTGTCCTTACTCTTGCATCTGGATCACCAATAATTAAATCAGGTGTATGTGACTTAGTCCATTTTCTTGCAGAAGGCAGATTGCTTCTGTCATCATGTGATCCTCCCCCTTGATCCATGCTCTCCTGATTTTCTTGGTGTCTCTCTTCATTTTCAGATGCTCCCCCTGAATGTGACTGCTCAGAATTTGAATGATCAGAGTTTGAATCAACAGTGTTTGATTCAGAGTTATCAATTGAGTCACTATCAGTGTTTGAATTATCACTTTGATGTGATTCTTCATGCTCCCCCTCAACTGGTTCTTCCCTTGTTTCTGATTGAAAAGTTTCTTCAGTGTTTACCAGTAGAGGTTCAGAATTGACCTCAACAGTGTTTGTCAGATCTGTATCATCCGAGTTTAATAAATCTTCATTTTCAAAGTGCAGTTGATCATGCTCATTAACATCTTCAAGTCCAGTTATTTTCTTGTCATCAAATGACACATGAATAGACTCCATGATCACTCTGGTTCTCAGATTATAAACTCTGAATGCCTTTGTTGACAGTGGATAGCCAACAAAAATTCCTTCATCTGCCTTTAGGTCAAATTTGGTCAACTGTTCAGGATGAGTCTTCAACACAAAGCACTTGCATCCAAAAATATGAAAATATTTTAGATTTGGCTTCTTCTTCACCATTTCATATGGTGTTTTACCATGCTTGTTGATCAGTGTTGCATTTTGAGTAAAACAAGCAGTTTGAACTGCTTCTGCCCAGAAATATGTTGGCAACTTTGCTTCATCTAGCATGGTTCTGGCAGCTTCTATCAAAGTTCTGTTCTTTCTCTCCACTACACCATTTTGTTGTGGAGTGCCAGGTGCAGAAAACTCTTGTTTGATCCCTTTACTCTTGCAAAATTCTTCCATAGATGAATTCCTGAACTCAGTTCCATTGTCACTTCTGATTATCTTCACTTGATGCTCTGACCCTTTGTCCAGTTGGATTATATGATCTGTCAGTGTTAAAGTTGTTTCATCCTTCTTTGCAAGAAAATATACCCATGTGAATCTGGTATATTCATCAACAATGACTAATGCATATTTCTTCTTTCCAAGAGACATCACATTTACTGGACCAAAAAGATCAACATGTAGTAGATGATAAGGGTCAGCAATTGAAGACTCAGATTTGCTTTTGAAAGAGGTTTTTCTCTGTTTGGCCTTTTGACAAGAATCACACAGGCCTTCTACATTCAACAATGACTTTGGTAGTCCTCTTGCAAGATCATTCTTTATGAGCTCATTGATGTTGTTCAGATTCAAATGAGAGAGTTTCTTGTGCCACTTCCAACTCTCTTCACTGGACATTCTTGTTGACAGACATACTGCTTTGCCATCAGTGTTTGTTGACAATTTTATTTCATAGATGTTGTTGTGTCTGTTTCCAACTAGAGCAACTTTCCCTGTAGATTTACTGATCACTTGGCAATATTCAGGCTGAAAATCTACATGATATCCTCTGTCACAGATTTGACTCACAGATAGCAAATCATGCTTGAGTCCTGGAACCAGAGCTACATTTGTGATGATGACATTTCCAACATTAATATTGCCATATCCCAGTGTATGTCCTATGTTGCCATCTCCATAGGAAACTTCTGGGCCAGCCTTCTCCTCATACTCTGATAGCAGGGCTTTATTTCCAGTCATATGTCCTGAACATCCACTGTCCACGACTAGGGTACTGACCCTGGTGCCCTGCAATCACAAACAATCACTGATTATTAGTTTTAAGGATCCAGACTTGCTTGGATCCTTTGACTTTCTTAATTCTGTTAGCTTTTGCAGCGGAATTCACATTAACAGAGTTTAAGCTAACTTTTTCAGAGTTTACATTTGCAGAGTTTACTTTAACCCATTTCAAATTTGGCTTGGGTTCATAGTAATTATAGTAAATAGCATGATAATCTCTGCAAGTGTAAATAGAATGCCATGTACTTCCACAGTGTTTACATAAAGTCTGTGGTCTAGTTCTCACATAATCATTTTTAACTGCAGTTTTAGAGGGCAAAGAATTAATGTTCTTATTCTTACTGCAGAAACTAGCAAGATGATTAGTACTACCACAGTTAAAGCATGTTTTCCTAGGAGCTAATGAAGCAAGCATTGGCTTTATTCCTGATGTTATGCCTACCTTACCATTTCTGTTTTTCTTAGGCATTCTCTGTTTGTTGACAGACTTTATCTCCTTAAGCTTATGCTTGAGTTGTTTATCTGTCATTAAGCCAATGTTAGCCTCTTTAACAAAAGTTTTAGCATATGACTCTTTAACAGCCTTTTTCTGTGCTTCAGTCTTAGGTCCACCTGTTCCCATGACATTACCCTCAGATGAACAATGTGGTCTAACTTTTACCTGATTTTCAAATCTAAGTTCATCTCCTACAGAGTAACCTAGACCTACTGTATCTGACTGAAACACTTCTTGAGTATCTTTACCAGAGTGTGTCCAAGTTTTAATGATGTGTTTAGTATCCTCCAATTCTGATTCTAGTTGCTTATACTTACCTAGCAACTCCTGTTCAATAAACACTGCATCATCTCTCTCTTTTTGAATTTTATTCAAGTTCTCTAGCTGTTCTTCAACAAGTTTATTTCTCTCTTTAAGTTGAGAGCACTCAGTCTTTATTCTCTCATTTTCTAAAGTCTGATCTCTATAACTGATATGCAATGCTTTAAGATAAATTCTCAATTCAGTTATATTATCAGTATTATAAGCATAGGTAGTTGGAGGTACCTTGAGATCATCATTTTCAGTCTGAGTAGTAGCCATGAGAGCATAGTTGACTTCCTCATCTGAATCTGAAGTGTCTGCCCAGTCTCTGCCTTTGGTGTAGAGTGCCTTTTTAGTTTTACCCTTCTTGCACTCAGGAGCATAGTGACCCATCTCCTTACACTTGTAGCATTGAATCTCAGACTTATCTTTCTTACCAGATTTGAAGTCCTTTCCCTCAGATTTCTTGAAATTCTTCTTATCAAACTTTGAGTAGTCCTTGGAGAATCTCTTTCCCTTCTTGAAGTTCTTGTATCCCATCTTCTTGAAAGTCTTTACCATCAATGCAGCCATTTGCATCATCTCTTCATCATCTTCAGAATCAGATGATCCATCTGTGTTTGAGTCAACATCAGTGTCTGATGACTCATTCTCTGAATGTATGACTAAAGCTTTTCCTTTTGCCTTTCTCCTTGATGCTTCCTTCTTTGATGGTTTCTCCTCAACCTTAAGAGCAACAGACTTTGACTTTCTACTAGATCTTTTGTTTCTCTGCTCCAATTCCAATTCATGGGTTTTGAGCAGTCCATAAATTTCATCAATCTCTGTTTCACCAAGTTCATAATTATCTCTTATAGTGGTTGTTTTCACATCCCACTTTTCAGGTAGAGAGAGAAGAAACTTGAGATTTGAATCTTCTAAATCATACTCTTTGTTCACCAATGACAAATCATTGAGCAGTTTACAGAATCTGTCAAATGTTTCTGTCATGGTTTCATCAGATTTTGCCTCAAAATGCTCATACTCCTGTGTGAGTATGTTCCTTCTGTTCTTCTTAATTGCAGGTGTTCCTTGACATCTAACCTCAAGTACATCCCATATTTCCTTTGCAGTTGTGCAGTTTATCACTTTATTAGACATAACATTGTCTAACGCACTGTGAAGTAAATGCCTTACCTTCGCATCCTTTGCAATAGATGAAAGATCCTCAGCAGTTAGATCTTTCTTCTCTTTTGGAATGACTTTTGATTCCTCACCAGCAGCAGCAGCAGATAACTTTGTAGGTTTGTGAGGACCTTCATAAATTCTGTCCAGATATTCTGGATCTGTTGCCTCCAGAAACATGGTCATCTTCACCTTCCAAATTGCATACTCTAATGGCCTCAGTATAGGAACCCTAATTGTTTCATACCTACTAACAGTAGTAGGGGCTTTCTCAGATGGTGGAGGTATTTCTGCCATTGATTACTATTGTGTTTGGATCTTTAACTGTAATAAAGTAACAGATTTGGCTCTGATACCACTTGTTAGGTCTAATACACAATATATAATAAATTACTGTATGAATAAGTAACAAGAACACACGTTTTAACTCTTAAAACTGTTTGGAATTAATAATTCCTCTCTCGGTGATGTAAAGTATCACAGAGAGCTGCTTAGGTTACAAGAATGATATTCGTTCACGATGGATACCCTTCTAGGGTTAACCTAACTGTATTTATAAGATATACAGTTACGTACAATCGTAAATTGATTCTCCTAAAATTAAGCTATACAATTGATATCAATTACGATTGCTACACGTCTTCTAAGTCAACTCAATCTCTTTGACAGCTATCCAATCTTCAAAGATATCGCTTCCATATTAATATTAAATTAATCTTCAAACTCTGTTGACTTGTAGACGCTCCCAGTAGACAGACTTTAGCAAACTCTGTTCTCTCCACGCTAACAGTGTTTGCGCTTCCATGTATTCAGCTATCAGTGTTTACGCTTTCCTCTGTCAGCGTTTGCGCTTCCAGCAATCAGCGTATACTTAAACTCTGTTACAACTGCTTTCAATAACAAGTTAAACTCTCTTTACCTGTAACACTTAAACACTGACATCAAATCACATCAATTATATTTAACACATAATTAAAAGTTAATTTGGCTTGATGTCGAAAATTTTATCGATTAATTAATAACTCTCTAAATTATTAAAATTCTTTGATCCCGATTATATCAATTTATAGAGATTTTACTGTACGTACAAAATACGTTCAAAAATTACGAATTTGTCCCCAAATAGATATGAACTATTTCTAGGATGATAGCTCTTTCTATTATATTTTAAGTTAGAATGATTCAAAATATCATAATCCAAAAAAAATAATATTTTAAATTACATAAATTTAAAACACCACCCTGTGATGTGTTTCTTCAATAAGATAAATAAGGAAGATTTGAAAATACAACATTTAATCCGTTTCGTAAAATAAAATATTACTAAAAATTTAAAACGCAAGTAGCACTAGAGAGATGCACAAAAAACCCATCGGGCCGGGCTTTATACGGGTTTTAAAAAGTCCGGGCTTTTTAAGGATCGGGCCGGACCAGGTTTTTTCAAAAATTGGGCCCGTCCGGGCTGGGTTTTCTCTAAAATATGAGGCCCATTTTACGCCCTCGGGCCGGGCCGGGCTTTTTTCGGGTTTTTTAAAAATTTATATATATTTATGTAATTTTTGTCTTTTTTTGCAAAGTTAATATATGAATATACAAAAAAAAATCTTAATTCACGAACACATATGCACATATTCACACGTAATATGTGTATGATAATAACACATATGATTGAGTGATATAGTGATAGGATGGTGTGCAAATCAATGGTAAGACTTAGGTTCGATTCTCATCTATCACATTTTTTGAAAAATGAAAAATATATTATGAACTAAGATAATTAAGACTAAGATAAAATAATTAACAAAGAGTTAAATTCTTCCATTGGTGGCAACATCATCGGTGGTTCTTGGCTTTCCCGGTGGCTTCTCCCAATTGAAAGTCTTCGGAGAGTGGAGTCTGATTTGAAGTGGTATCATCTAACCCCTAACTGGGAAGCTATCTTTTTCATTTGTTCGATTAGGCGATCTTAAAAGGTATTCTGACATCTCCTTTTCTCTTTTACTTTCGTACGTGATCATCATATTTTTATATTTTTTGCGTATCATACAGATCATGGTTTTCTGAGATCTCTTCTTTGTTTGATGATTTTAATGTTAGTATTTTATTCTAAAAAATATATGTGATGTTCGGCCATTAGTAAATCTGCACCACATTATATATATATTTTGTTTCATGTTCATCTTCATTTTCATATACACATACTTGTTTTGATCAGTCAAATGGTTCTTACATCATAGTCTTTTATCTTGTTTAGGATGATTTGTGGTCCGTTTTTTGTTACGGTTCTTCTTTGCTTCCTGCATTGATATTGGAGGTTTCGTTTTTTAGATTTTATTTCAGAATTAATGTATTTTGTTTATAAATGAGGTTCAAATATATTAATGTGTCATCCATGACATAATTCTTGCAAAGAAATAATCATAACTTATGACTTTTAGTAATTGACATGTTTGTATCGATTTGAATTCAATATTTCTGATAAGGTTAGTATTTAATTCATTGATGATAATTGATTTGTGTAACGTTTCCATGATTTATGTATAACTGATTTGTTCATTTAATGTCAATACTATTAATTAGTGTTTTGAACTGATTTATATATCATTCATAGGTGATCTGATCAATGTGTCTCAAATTGATTTATGTATCACTTATGGGTGACCATGATGACTTATATCTTGGGCCTGTAAGAGGCAATCGTACCATATTGATGGCTTGTTTTATTATTTATTTGATTTTGTTCTTAAATATTCGTTTTTAATAATAATATTTAGAGGTTGCTTTTCCTGAGGTTACCACAGGTAAGTTTCCTGAGTTAATTAAAAAAACAATACAAAAATAAGGTTATTTTTGTAAATACAGAAGACCATGTTAAGTTATTACAAAATTGCCCCTGCGGGCCAATTATTTTGTAAGGATTATCTCAGGTAAGTTCCTGAGGTAACCTCAGGAACATTATTCTCTAATATTTATATTTTAATTATATGTTAATATTTTATTATGTATTAAAATATTGACGTTTTCAAATGATTTTAATGAGTATAAGTTACAAATGTCCATATTAATTACGTAATAAAGGATAGACCTTTTTAATTTAATTGATTTACTTTAATTTTGAGTAGACAATTTTGACTTTGTTATCTTTTACTCTTTTGAGTTATATTTATGTATTTTCGTATTTAGCTTGTATGTTGTAGTGTTATAATGTATATTTATTTATCTATTTAATGAAGTTCTTTGATGATTATATTGGCCCTTATATTTAATTTAAATAGGTATCTAACCAAAGGGAATCCTTTTGGTTAGAAGTGAGCATCTATTTTGTTAAAATTCAAACAAATTTTAATATTTTAATCTTATATCCCTTAAGTGATTCATTAACTTATTTATTTTTTGACGGGTTTGTTTTGGTGACTTGCAGTTTTAATAGCAACAAAAAAGTATAAATAAGACTCAGTTTTGACTTTTAAAAGGAAATAATGGAGCAATATGCTACATAGGCAGATGTGGTGACCTGCAGTAATGGAGCAGTCAAGATGAAAGGAAAATAAAGCATGTATGCGGTAATAACTGATGGCAATGGGGACTCACATAAGCAACAATAAGTTCTGATTATTTTTTGGAAAATTTGTAAAATGATGTATTTATATATTTTAAGGGCACTCTTTTTCCCCCTTGAATTTTTTCCCACAGGGTTTTGCTCTTGAGGGTTTTTTAACGAGGCCTTTCTATTATGGGGTTCTTCCTTTCAGACTTGATGATTTTATTGTCTAAACGTTCGGAGGCAACATGCGTGCTTTTCAGTTAGATGATGAATTTTCTTGAATGAATAAATCCCCTTGTACGATTATTGTATTTCGATACAATTCATGAATGAGAATTTCATCGTGGCCACTTGGCCATTTTAAAAAAAGGAAAAGAAAAAGACTAAGATAAAATATATTATGAACTAAAATATATTATAGTTAAGAAAGAAGCTTAGATATTAATTAAGCACAAGTTACTACTTAAACTGTGATATTAATTTAAAATTTTCTAGAAGAGGGTTAAGCATAATTGCAACAACTTGGGTCAAATTCAAAATACTTTGTTTTAAATCTGGTCAAGTTCTTGACCTAAAAATTCACCACATTCAAATTTCAAGTACTTTTCAAATGTTAGTCACAGAGGCATGCCTGTGTACATCTGATAACAAGCCTAATTGTTTGTAATGCTTTGCATTACTTACATGACCTCTTAACTAAGGGAACCTCTAGTTGTAGAGTTTCTGGTTGTTTTTGTACTTATAATAGGCATCAAATCCTAATTGTGTAACTGTACTCATAAAGTCAAGAATAATGCTTGAAAGAAGTTCCAAGGTTCATGCCTCAAGCATGAAGATAAAGACTGTCAAATAATCACAGTTGGGATTTGAAGGAATGAAGAATTTGCCTAAGTACCAATTCGAGAAGTATGTTTGTTATATTCGAGAAGTCTAGCATTCGACAAGTCAAGGATTCGATATCTGTAAAGACACTATTCGATATCTCTGAATACACTGTTCGATATCTCATTCGATATCTTAAAGATTCGATATGTCTAATACTCTATTCGAGAACTCAAGAAGTCAACAAGTCAAAGTGGTATTCGAGTTCTCAAAGAGTCAACAAGTCAAAGTTCCATTCGATATCTCAAGGACTCAGAAAACTATTCGACATCTCAGGGATTCGACAACTCAAGTGTTCCATTCGACAACTCAAGGATTCCTAGAGAAAAGAGTTATTCGAGAAGTGATTCGATATGTCAAATATACAGTATTCGACAACTCAATGTTATCTAATACTAGTTCTCGAATCAATCACTTAGCCACTTCTCGAATACATTCTTGGAGACAAACTACTGGAGAAATTGTACAAGTCAGAAACGTGCAACAAGCTAAAGTGTTTTATGGACCACAATCAGTAATGTACTTTGGAAAGCCTACAAAGAAGCTTGGAGAGATGTACAAGAGACAAAGAGCTAAAGAAGTGGATCTAAACAGAATTTTACAAAGTCAAACCTGTAGCCGTTTGGATGTTTACTCAAAAAGGATAGACACACTGGAAAGTAAACTTGTTTTAGCTACATTATTTGTAGTAAGTAGGTTGTATTCATGTTCTATAAGAATAAAACTCACTTCTTTAAAGATCAAGTTTTTAGAAAGTTTTTCATATACATTGTAAGAGCCCATCTCTCTGAGAAAAATGAAGCTGAGAATACTACCATTTGTATTCACAGGTTGTAGCAAATCTTTATCTAATAAAATATTAGATTAAAGTGATATCGTGTCTTGTGTTGTTCTTTATCCGCACCTACACATTTGCACACACAAACACATATCTTGCTACACAGATTCAAGAACGAGAAAAGTTCAAGAATCCATTCACTCCCCCCCCCCCCTCTGTATTCTTTAGTTGTATTCAATACTCAACATCAAACATTAAGGTATGTTTCGATTTTGAATCCGAAATATGTCGAAGTACATTGGTCCAAATGCAATGACATGCATTTAAGTGTTAAGATTATTACGTGTTCATTAACAATTAAAAAAACATGCATTTAAATTTAATAAAAAATAAAAATATCTAATAAATTTTTATAATTATCTATATATTGTAAATACTAATTATTACTATTATTTTATTAAATCGAATGATTTCGAAATATATAAGTTGACTAAATATCAAATGTCACTAATTTATACTATACTATAACATGGTATAAGATAAATTTGTAAACGTAAAATGAAGAAAAATAATTTAAATATCTTAGTAATTCAAATACCAAATATTTTTCATTCACCAGACACACATAGTATGTTTATGACTTAGAACACATGTGATTGGTTGGTCTAGTGGTATGATGATTTGCGAATGAATAGCAATACCTAGGTTTGATTCTCACCTTCAACAATTTTTTTAAAAATTAACAAATATAATGGTAATTTAGACATTTCAAGTTGAATAAAATGTCTCACAATTTAAGTTGATTAAAATGTCTCATTAATTTCTGTTGGGCTATTAGATATACTAGCTTTTAAGCCCGTGCAATGCACGGGCATGTTCTAGACATTAATAAATTGTTAATGTTTGCAGAATTAATTAAATGTATGACGAAACTTTGAGTTATACGATAGTAAATGTTAGTAAACATTTGTGTTTAGATGTTAATCATTTTTTAGTTTATTGAGCTTTATGTTTAATTATTTTCATGTAAATTTAAATTTATTTGTACTATAAATTTAATATTTAAAATATGATAGAATAAATTTCTTATTAACTAAATACATAAATAATTACAATATAAGTTATTTTCTTATAAAATATGACATAATATGATTTTGGTTTGTATACACTAAAAATTTTCTCATAAACGTATCATTTAATATCACTTTTCATATTATAATTCCAACAATACTATTACATGCTATTAATTTGAAATTTGAAAAAAAATTAAAATTTTATTATATATATATATATATATATATATATATATCAAAATATGATAAAATCTTGCATAAGATTCCATTTAGATTCTAAGATCTCTAATAATTAAGCTATTTCATGCACAAATATTGAATTAACATGAAATTAACATAAACATTTTATGATTATATTACGAAAATGTATGAATTTTATGTTAAATTTTATAATAATATTAATTTTAAAAGTTTATGAGATTCTACTTTATATTTGATATGTTAAACTTAATGATGGTTGTATTTTGTGATTATAATCTTAGCTACTCATAATACTGACTCCATCATATCTCAAGCCAACCTTCCATGCAATGCTACGGTTAACACTCTAATCTCTACTGGGACTTGGGTCTTACCTCGACCTTCCATAAGAATTCATCATCTGAATCCTGCTTTGGTTTCGTGGCTCCAGCACTTCAACTATCCTATGTTTGACCTTGGTTCTTCAGATTGTAAAAGTTGGGATGGCATGCCACTTCACAAAATTAGAACCTGGTACATTTGGAATTCTCTTCGAACAGCTCGTCCTCAGGTTGTTTGGTCTGATTTCATCTGGCACATGTTCAAAATTCTTCGATATGCTCATCGTGATTGGGTCCTCTGTCATGGGAGGTTGCCAACTTTACATAGGCTTGCTTCTTTTGGTTTGGACGTTTCACAATTCTGTCACTTCTGTGTTGGAGGTATTGAGACCGACTCGCACCTATTTGTCCTATGTCCTTATAGCAGTTTTATTCTAACAAGGCTGGCTGGCATTCTGAAAATTCAGTTTATTGGTTTATCTTGGGTGGAAGTTTTGTCTAATCAGGGCAACATCCCGGATTGCAGTCTGCGGAATGTGGCTCTCCTTGCAGCTCAGGTTTTTGCTTACCATATGTGGAGGGAAAGGAATGTCAGGCACCATGATAGAGGCTCGATTGGTCCCTAGTATTCTGCTTAAAGGCATCATAGTAGATCTCAAGGCCAAACTTCGAAGTATTACTTGGTTTCAGAGGCATGTTAATATAGATATGTATAGGTGGATTTCAATCTAACTGCTTGGGTTGCTTTGCCCTTTTTTTGTTCTCTCTATTTCTAATCTAGTTATTGATTAGATTAGTCATAGATAGCTCTCTCTAGTTTGTCCTAGAGCAAGGGTCAACCCCTGTATATTTTGTTATATATAATACATAACTCAGCAAAAAAAAACTATCCATTATTTTATTAAAAAAATGAAGTGCTATAATATTGCTCTTCCGTATTTTTTATATAAGAGTATTTCTCATGAAGTGCGTATACCCATACGTATATTTGTGTATATAAATTAACATATTCTAATGAAAATATAATTACAATGGATTATAAATCATTATAATGATTAATTATGTAATTATTATTAAATAATGATAAAGAAACATTGATTAAAGTAATATCTTATGTATATTAATGATAAATTAAAATTTATTCTTATATAATTATAAGTTGGGTATTACTAATAGATATTAGTATATATGACTTAGTATTAATGTAACTATTAATAGATATTAATGTGAGAGATAGATGTTAGTCACAAAGGCATGCCTGTATACATCTAATAATAAGCCTAATTGTTTGTAATGCTATGCATTACTTACATGACTTCTAAATTGAGGGAACCTCTAGCTGTAGAGTTTCTACTTATTGTAGTACTTATAATTGGCATCAATTTCTATCTGTGTGACTGTAATTAAAGTCAGAGAATAATGATTGAAAGAAGATCCAAAGATCATGCCTCATGCTTGAACAACAAGGTTGTCAAAATAAGCAAAGTTAGATTTTGGAGAATGAAGATTTGCCTAAGTACCAATTCGAGAAGTGTTTTGCTCTATTCGAGAACTCAATGAGTCAACTAGTCAAAGTATCATTCGAGTTCTCTAAGAGTCAACAAGTCAAAGCTATATTCGATATCTCAAGGACTCAAGAAGCTATTCGACATCTCAGGGATTCAACAAGTCAAATACTTTATTCGATAATTCAAGTATTCCTGGAGAAAAGACTAATTCGAGAAGTAATTCGATATGACAGTTATACAGTATTCGAGAACTCAAAGTTTTCTATCAAGCCAATTCTAGTTCTCGAATCAATCACTTAGTTACTTCTCGAGTGCAGTCTTGGAGACAAAATACTGAAGAACTGTACAAGTCAGAAACCTGCAACAAGTCAAAACACTTTCAGGACCATAGTACTGCAAAGTGCTTTTGGAAAGACTACAAGAAGCTTAGAGAGATGTTACAGGAGACAAGCTGCTAAAGAAGTGGATCTGAATAGAGTTAAAGCAAGTCAAATCTCAAGCCATTTGGATGTTACTTCAAAAGGGATAGACATGTTAGAAAGTAATTTTGTATGTCACCTTATTAGTAGTACGAAGGTTGTACTCATGTTAATAAGAATACAATCTCACGTCTCTAGCAAAAAAGCTTTTCAAGAACATAATCTCAACACATCTCTCTGAGAAAACGAAGCTGAGAATACTATCATTTGTATTCACGGTTTGTAGCAAATCTTTATCTAATAAAATATTAGATTAAAGTGAGTGATCCTGTTCTAGTGTTTACATTTTGCAGTTTCACATCCTGAAAAACACGAACACACACTCTTGCTACACAATCAGATTTAAACACTTAAACAACCTGCACTTGAAATATTTATTTGAAGAAGAAGTTTGAAAATACATTCACCCCCTATGTATTTTCTTGTCGATATATTCATACTCAACAAGTGGTATCAGAGTAGGCTGTTGATCAAAACAGAAAACGATCAGGAATATAAATACACCAAAGACAACAGGAACGGTGAAGGTCCTTAAGTTTGACAAAGATAATTTCAACCTCTGAAAGATAAAAATGATGTTGTTCATCAAAGACTCTCATCCTCTGCATCCCGAGATTCTCAAGAATGGTCCATTTGTTCCACAACAAGAGATCCCTGAAAAGACAGTTGGAACCACAACCTATCTAAGATCTTATGTGGCCAAGGAACCATCTAAATGGACAGAATCAGAGAAGGATGGTTGCACTTGACAGTCATCTCATGTTGTTAATCATAGACTCGATGGATATGTCAATGTTTGCAAACATTGCATCTTGTACATCTGCCAAAGAGATGTGGGATCACATTGAGGTTTTATGTGAAGGAACAGATGAGGTCAAGGAAAACAAGAAACAGATACTGGTCACACAGTAAGAAAAAATCATGGCACGACCCAAGGAATGCATCATTGATATGTTTGAGAGATTTCACAAGCTGGTTACTGAGTTGCAGATGAATGGAAAAGTCTACAGCACCAAAGAATTGAATATAAAGTTTTTACCGTCTTCACCAAAGCATTTAGAGCAAAGGTTCATTTCTCTAAGGGAAAGAAATTTGAATAAAGTCACATATGATGTGCTCTATGGTGTACTAAAAACTCATGAGCTTGAGTTGTTACAAAAGAGGGCTATTCAAGCAAATCAGGGTAAAATGATAAACACATCATGTGCCTTGATTGTGAACAGATCTATGCAAGAACTTGAAGCATCTACAAGCCATTTGAGGATTGAAGAAGTAGTGGATGAAGAACCAGTAGTGGAGATGCCTGAGACTGTTGCTGAGGAACAGGAAGAAGAAGGAGACGAGTTCTACACTCTTGAGAAGTTGGATGCTATGGAAAATACCTCATATGATTTCATGGCTAGAAAGTTTCCAAACATGAGATTCAAGAGAAAGAAACCCTTCAAACCTAGACCTCAGAACCATTCATTCAACAAGAGTAAAGCACATGTGAAACCAAACAAGAATCACTTCAAAACCAGCTATGTGGATAGGTCATCCGTGAGATGCTATAGATGCAATGACCTAGGGCATTTTGCTAGTGAATTCAAGAAGCCTAAAAAGAAATATAAAGAGTTTCTAGAGCTTGAAGCTAAGTATGAGGCCCTTCTCAAAAAGCAAACACCAGGCAAGGCCTACATAGCTGAAGGGAAGTGTTGGGATGATACCGATAGTGATGGAGAAGAGCAAGAATTCTGCAACTATGCCTTGATAGCTGATTCGAAGGATGAGAAACCTCCATCAGACACTCAGGTACCATCCTTCACTACCATAGATATGTCTGTTTCTGAATACAAAGAAATGATTGAACAACTATATGTTGAAATGTTTAATATTCATACTAGTATGACTGCTGCTAATGAAGAGATTACTAAACTTTTTACTAGAAAAGAATTCTTAAACAAAAAGAATGAGGAACTTGAGCTAACTGCTATGCAAGTAGAAAACCTTAAGAAAGAAGTTGAATACTTGCAGAATAAGGTTCTATGTGCTAGTTAGGTTGAGAAGGCTCTTAGGGATGAACTAGCTGAGAATGAGTTCAAATTGAAAACCTTTAAGAACTCCTCTAGTCTATTGCAGTCCTACCATGAGAAAAATCAAGCTAAACCAAAGGCTGCAATTGGTCTTGACTATGACACTCTGAAACAGAGGAAAGGCTATGCTGTCATTGAAGATGACAAGATTGTTCATGAGGAAGTGCCTCACATTTTGAAAAAGGTTGAATCTCCAGTTTTTAAAGAATCAACATTTGAAATTGATGAGGATGCATTACTTATTAAGCAAATGTTGAAAGATGAGGATGAGGCACAATCCAATGAACAACCAGCACCCTCTAAAAGTGAGAATGTCAAAGTAAAGACCTGATAGAGTATATATTTATATGTATTTTATATGATTTTATTATCATATTTATTGTATTTTATAAATAATTGGATATTATTAATTAGAGTTTAATGTTTTATGACAGGAAATAAAGAATTCCGAAACTTGGAAGAAATTGGACTTATATGGTCTTAAATTACAAGGAAATTCGGATTTATTGGGTTGCATGTGCATAAATCACTGTTTGGGCCATAACTCGAGTTCTAGACATCAGAATTGGGCGATCTTACAGTCCATGCGAAGCTAACGAAATTATCTACAACTTAGAAGTTGTCCAACATCAATATTCCAACTGAAACAGCCCAAAAACAGGCCTGGAAGATAGCTACAAATTTTCCCATTCAGAATTCAATTTGTTTTGGAAAATTACATGTATTTTCTTGGAAAGCTTTAAAACTCTATTATATTAGGTTTTGATATATATTGTAGAGACACCATCATATCATACATATTATAGAATAGAATAGAATAGAATAGCCGTACTTTTGGAGAGAAAATGGAGAGAAGCACCTTGAGAGGGAGATTGGAAGAAGGAGTGAAGGGATTCATCCTGATTTCGAGAAGCCTTTAAAGTTGTATTCTTCGTACTTCAATTCTTTAAACTCATGGTTTGCATTTTTAATTCATATTTGTTTTATCTTATCATGAGTTGCTAATCCCTTTATCCAAGATTTGGGTAGTATTCGATGGCTTGTTATATGTTTGTTTGATTGTATTATGGTTTTCTTGTTATTGTTAATCTATCATTGAGCACTTTATACAGTTAGAAGAGTCGCGAACTTTTAATTGAATCTCTAGGAATTATAACGAATTGGGAGAGGAGTTGTAATTCTAGTACAGGATATGATAGACACAATTTAAGTATTAGATTGGGAGATTGATATGAGAATTTTAATGCATATCAGGTGAATTCGTTCTATTCTGAAAACTCTTATTATGCTCCATACCCACCTAGTACAGATTTTTCATGTGCCTTTAAAAATCAATATTATGATCCTTATCCATATATGTGCAATGATGTTGATGAGAGCTTAATTCATTCTAATCCTTCTTTACTTTATTTGGAACTTTTTAAACACTTTCATGACCCAACTTTTGAGATTGCTAGTACGAACGAAAGTCCATGTGAACCAGAATCAATAGGTTGGTACGAGGAGAATGCTAAAAGGAATAGTTTTATCATAGAAGTACAACTTGTGATGCATAACAGTTGTCTTATAATTCCTCCTTGTGTCAATTTTCCAATGATCCATGATTCTTGTTTAGCAATTAATGATAATTTTGTGTTTGATGAGTCTACTTGTGTAGTTGATGATTGTCCCATGCGTGATAATAATAATATGGATGCAATTGAAATTCTACCAAATCTAGAAAATATTGTTGAGCTTAAAATATTGGTAGACGAGATAAAAATTGATGAGTGTCCAATTATAATTGAGGAGGAATTAAAGACTGATGAAATTGAAAATCTTGTTTTGGAGTATAGGGATCCAATTTGGGAAGAGTTTATGAGTCGTACTTATGATTATTCTGACGACTTTTCTAGCTACTTTAAAGTTTTTACGTCTATTGAGCATGTGAGATTCATGAAAGTGTTCGTAAATTTTAATGAATTAAAGGTATATTTGCACATTATGCTTGTAATGCAAATTCGTAGATATGTGCATCTATTTGCTTTTTCTCCTCATTGAAGACTTTATGTGTAAATAAGTCGAGCTAATAACAATAAACAAGCGCTCGTTGGGAGGCAATTAAAAATTTTTGTAAGATCAATATATTTTTATTTCAATTTTTTTTCTTTTCATGGTTAGACATTTTTATTTTTATTTTTTTATCCCGCAAGATGCCTTCATGTATTTTGTGTAAAATTTTGTAGAAATTTTTATGCTCTATATGAAGTGTGGCCTACCCGCGGGATGAGTAAAGCCTCGATGTGGTGCGAAAGTTATTGTGTAGACTATGTAATATTAAAATTTGATAGAACAAGATGAACTGTGATGTGAATTATGCTACCCGCGGTGCATAAATCGCTGGAAAAAAAAAAATAAGATTTTATCCCGCGGTGTAAAGTTCCCTGTTGCGACTTGCGCCTGGTCCACGCGCGCGCTACTAGCCTAGTACCAGCCTCGCCCCAGTGTTATGTACTAATACTACGTACTTTTCTTTTGTTTTTGTTATATATTATATAGGGTTTGTTTTTCCTGAGATTACCTCAGGTAAACTTCCTGAGATAATTAAAAAAACAATATAAGAATAAGGTTATTTTTGTAAATACAGGGGGCTACATTCAATTATTACAAAAATGCCATTAAAAATTTATACTGAAATCTCAGGTAAGGTTCCTGAGGTAACCTCAGGAACATTATTCTCTATTATATAATAACTTTTATTTAGTTTACTTGTACTATTATAGTAACATAATATTTTAAGTAAACTTATTATATTATACTACATTATTATTTATATTGTATTATATAAAATTATTTGTACTTTATAATATTATTTATATTATATAATTATGTATTGTTAATTATATTTGTAAATTATATTATATTATATTATAATTGTATAATTAATTTATATTAATATTTATATATTTAAGTTATTGGATATTACTCTACTTTATTTATGTTATGTATACTGTTTAGAGTTTATTTATATACTTTTATTAATATTATTAATTACTTATATATTATATTTTCTTAATATTAGATATATTATATAATAATAATGTAAAAAATATACCTTTTTTTTGTCAAAGGGAATCTATTCCATAAATGAATTGCATCGAGTACAACATTCGTAAGAAGGTGTTCCTTTCATTCAAGAAAGTTTATCATCTAACCAAAAGGCATGCATGTTGCCTCTGGACACTTAGGCAATAGAATTTTAATGTCTGAGAAAATGCCACCCGATTGGTAAGAACATTATAAATAAAAAGAAAAGTGAAAAGAAAAGTGAAAATAAAACTACAAGACCAACACTTCAAAAATGTATCATGGCGGATCTTCAAAAATTTCAAAACCCAAGTCCACTAAGCCCTGGCTTTTTCATAATTTGTCACCAGCCTACCATGAAAACCTGCATTTCTGCTCATCAACCCAATCAACAGGAACACAACGGGAACAAAGAAGGGCCTCATTAAAAACCTACAAGAGCAAAACCCTTTGGGAAAAAAACTCAAGTGGGAAAAGAGTGCCCTCCATGAAATCCAAAATCATCGAAACATAGTAGACTCCTAAGATTCTATAAACATAGTAGACTTAATTATATAACTTATGTAATATATGTATGTATATGTGATTCTAACATGTATAGATTTAGCACACATCAATCGCTCTTCCAGCTTGTATGTACGGATCAACTATTATGTGGCATCTCTACGGTTCACACCAAGCATCTTTAGGGGAGTTTTCTTTCTTTTCTTTTTAGTATAGTTATTCTTATTATTATTATTGTAGAATTAATTGTTTAGTGTGTGGGGATGTTTTTTTCAATAGTTATAATATATATTTATTTTGAAAAAACACAAAAAAAATTAAAATTTTAAAAATCAAAAAAATAATTCTAGCCTTGTAAAATGATTACTTGTTGTAAGCTGCCTTAATGCACCCATGCATGCTATAGGAATTTTGTGTTATTGACGTTTTTAATTGAGAAGTGATATGCTTTGTTTTTGTGCACACACATACACTAGTAAGTTGAAACTGGTAGACTTATTGAATGTTGTAAGTAATTAAAAGGACATGAATATGTGCAAGATGATTTGGTTTGCATGCTTTGAGTATAAGTAGATGTGTTAGAGAGACTTTTTGCTTGGGATTGATTATGTTTTGCTACCAAGTGAGTTTTTGAGCTTGTATGCATATCTTTTGCAGTTTATATTCGTTTGCTTGAGTGTCCACATGTTGTTTGCATTGCTAGCACTTGTTTGAGACCTTTCTTGAAACGCATGATATTATTTGATGATAACATGATAAAGGCATTTAGGGATAATTAACCTCATATTTCCTATATTACCACACCATGTATACATGATCAATTAGTTAACCCGTTGAGCTTAATCCTATTTTTCGGTGACACACCACATTACTTGCTTAGACCTTTTTCTTGTATTGACCTTACTTTAACTTGAACTCAAAATGTCAAAGGCTGGTAGAGTGTTTGAGGGAGTTAAAAGGTGTGCAATGAGGGGTTTATTGATGGTCATTACTTTTGGAAAATATCGGGTTTGGTTGTTTACTTGTTAGTCAAATTTCATAAGAATATGGGGTCGTAAGAATATGGGGGATGATTGTATTTGTTTATATATTAGTTCCTTAGCTCTCGAAAAAAAAGAATAGCAAAAAAAAAGAAAAAAAAAAGAAAAAAATATTATTTATATGAGAGCATACCTATGTTCTTGTGATCCTTTTTATTCGACTAATCAAGTTATTTGTTGAAAGAGAATAAAAAATCCAAGTATGGGGATGATAAATGAGGAGTTGAAGATTTATGTTGTTGGGTACTAGCTATTGACAATTCACTTTCTTTGGCTTCACTTGACATACCTTGTCCCTAGTCCTGTTACAACCCGAATAAAGACCTTTTGATTATCATCATTGATGTATGTTGTGTTAAAGTTAGATTGATACCAAATGTCAAGCATGCTTATGATTTTGTTGGAATTGAGTGATACACTTAGCCTTGTTCTTGAGTGAATATTCTTTTGTGAGTGAAAGGTGAGTTATTACTTGTTTTGGCATATGAGATCCCAAGTTTTGACTCAAAAATGTACTCTTGTATGCTTAGTATGGTTACCAACTTATTCTTACACTTGACATGAATATTTGAGAACGTATGCATATTCATTGAGTAGACTATGTGAATACATGCACACTTGACACCAAGGCATTGCATTATTCACTTTGATTCTTAAGTTGATGTGGCATAAGAGGACTTGTATGTGTGGTGTTGTATTGGCATTCAATCTTTTACATGAGTTAGATGGATTTTGTGGGTACATTCACTATAGGCCCTCACGAGACCTCACTCGTCCACTAGGGCTACCTAGGAGTTTAAAGGGCTTGTTGCATATGCTGAATGCAACCGTGATCACCTACGGAAGTTGTAATAAGTGTTAAGTGTGGGGATATTTGATAGAGTATATATCTATATGTATTTTATGTGATTTTATTTTCATATTTATTGTATTTTATAAATAATTGGATATTATTAATTAGAGTTTAATGTTTTATGACAGGAAATAAAGAATTCCCAAACTTGGAAGAAATTGGACTTATTTGGACTTAAATTACAAGGAAGTTCAGATTTATTGGGCTGCATATGCATACATCACTGTTTGGGCCATAACTCGAGTTCTAGACATCAGAATTGGGCGATCTTACAGTCCATGCGAAGCTAACGAAATTATCTACAACTTAGAAGTGGTCCAACGTCAATATTCCAACTGGAGTAGCCCAGAAACAGGCCTGGAAGACAGCTACGAATTTTCCCATTCAGAATTCAATTTGTTTTGGAAAATTACTTGTATTTTCTTGGAAAGCTTTAAAACTCTATTATATTAGGTTTTGATATATATTGTAGAGACACCATCATATCATACATATTATAGAATAGAATAGAATAGCCGTACTTTTGGAGAGAAAAAGGAGAGAAGCACCTTGAGAGGGAGATTGGAAGAAGGAGTGAAGGGATTCATCCTGATTTCGAGAAGCCTTTAAAGTTGTATCCTTCGTACTTCAATTCTTTAAACTCATGGTTTGCGTTTTTAATTCATATTTGTTTTATCTTATCATGAGTAGCTAATCCCTTTATCCAAGAGTTGGGTAGTATTTGCTGGCTTGTTATATGTTTGTTTGATTGTATTGTGGTTTTCTTGTTATTGTTAATCTATCATTGAGCACTTTATACAGTTAGAAGAATCGCGAACTTTTAATTGAATCTCTAGGAATTATAACGAATTGGAAGAGGAGTTGTAATTCTAGTACAGGATATCATAGACACAATTTAAGTATTAGATTGGGAGATTGATATGCGAATTGTGAAACTGATAATTCTTGGTTCTTAATAGTCTATAGTCATAATTTGATTGACCATGGGAGTGGCGATTAAGGGATGATTGTAGGCACTATAATTTCCTTGGGAGAGGATTTTATAAACATTAGAAGGATCATTTTTAGCAAAACAAGAGGCACAAATTAGACATTTATGATAGCCAATTGAAGAACCCTAATTCTTGAATTATTTTTTCTCATACTTAATATATATTTTTTATTTGTTTATTAGATTAATTAGTAGATAAACACAAACCACCATAATATTTCTTCCAGACTTCTGAACTGTAAGAGATAAAAGACTTGGAATTTGTATTGAAATCAGTCCTTCCCTGTGAACGAAACACTAAAAATACACATCAACAAGACCAATGAGCCAGTATGAGGTAGACCTAGACCTGAGAAATTTGTTAAGTTTGTATTAGCTGGGAAGAATGAATCTGAGAAGAAAGTGGCTAAAAAGAAACAAAACAGAAATGGCAAGCTAGGGATAAACAAGGATAATAATTATGCTTATGTGCCTAATGCCCCTAGGAAAACTTGTCAAAACTGTTTCAGCACTAATCATTTAACTCATGCATGCAAGAAACCTGTTGGTAGTGTGCCAAAACCCTTCTATGATTGTTCTATGCCTTTAAGACATAGAGATGCTCCATTCTGTGATAAATTTGACTGTATGTCATGCAATATGAATGTAATGACTAGCTGTTTCAATTTAAGAAGGCAATTCATTGATGGTTGTATCAGTCACAATTCTCCCACACACTACACAAGGTCAAAGTCTTCAAGTCCTCCTAAAGCTAGGAAGGTACCTCTGTCACCTAAGTCTGAGAACTCAAGTTCTAAGACTTCTAACAGTGACAAAAAGACTAGCACCAAGAAAGTTGATAAGCATGTTGTTAATGATAAAACTGTCTCTAAGCCAGGTGGACCCAAACTTGTTTGGGTACCAAAAAAGAAGTAATACCTTTGTATTTGCAGGGCAAAGAATAAGAAAGGAAAGTCGTATGGATTTTGGACAGTGGATGCTCAAATCATATGACTGGTGATATGGCCCTACTATCACAGTATGAGGAGAAGGCTGGCCCAATGGTTGCTTTTAGAGATGACAGCATGGGTAACACATTGGGATATGGTAAATTGAAAGTTGGTAATGTCATCATTGAAGATGTAGCACTAGTCAAGGGACTCAAGCATAATCTGCTAAGTGTTGGTCAGTTTACTGACAGAGGATTCAAAGTGAATTTTGACAAAGATGAATGTTTGATCACCCACAAGAAGACTGGTGATTTTGCTCTATCCGGAGTAAGGAAAGGAAGCCTGTTTGTAGCCAATATGGACTCTGCAAGCAAGGACAAAATCTGTTTCTTTTATTCAAAAGCATCAAGTGAGGACTGTTGGCTGTGGCACAAGAAGTTATCACACTTGAACTTCAAAGCCATTAATTCTCTAGTCAAGAGAGAGTTAGTGAAGGCATGCCCACACTTGAATTCTGTCAAGAAGGAGTGTGTGAGGCTTGTCAAAAAGGAAAGATGAAAAGGTCAAGCCACAAGTCAAAGACAATGACATCAATAACCAAGCCCGTGCAGTTAATTCATATGGACTTGTTTGGGCCTGTCAACATTATGTCAATAGGAAAAAAGAGGTATGCCTTGGTAATGGTTGATGACTATACAAGGTATACATGGGTGGAGTTTCTAGCATCAAAAGATGAGGCTCCACAAGTAATCATTGAGCACATAAAGAAAGTTGATAAGGAAGCAAAGGCCAACAATGTAAGTGTGATTGCATTGAAAAGTGATAATGGAACAGAGTTCAGAAATGCCATGCTTGAAGCATTTTGTAAAGAGAATGGTATTTCACAACAATTCTCAGCTCCAAGAACTCCACAACAAAATGGAGTTGTTGAGAGAAAGAATAGAACTCTAGTTGAGGCTGCAAGAACAATGTTACTTGATGCAAAGATGCCTACATGTTTTTAGGCTGAGGCTGTGAGCATTGCATGCTATATTCAGAACAGAACCATCATCAACAAAAACACTAGAAAGACACCTTACAATTTGATGACTGGAAAGAAGCCTACTCTTAAGTATGTTCATACTTTTGGAAGCAAATGCTTTGTGTTGAAGGATAATTCAGAATATGCTATATGCAAAGGCATTTGTCTACAGATTGCTTAAGGCATTGTATGGACTTAAACAGGCTCCAAGGGCATGGTATGACACTTTATCACAATTTCTTCTTGAAAATCAATTCACTAGAGGCACATTGGACAAGACATTGTTCTACAAGAAGCATGGTGATGATATTATCCTAGTTCAGATCTATGTGGATGATATCATATTTGGCTCTACTAATGAGAAACTGTGTGAGAAATTCTCTAAGCTCATGCAGAGCAGATATGAGATAAGTATGATGGGAGAGTTAACATTCTTTCTTGGACTGCAAGTTAGTCAAAGGAAGGATGATATTTTTATCAGTCAAACCAAGTACATCAAGGACTTATTGAAGAAGTTTGACTTAGAAGACTGCTCACCTGCAAAGACACCCATGACCACTGCCACCAAATTGGATGAAGATGCTAAAGGCAAGAAGGTAGATATCTCAGTCTACAGAGGCATGGTTGGTTCTCTACTCTATCTCACTGCAAGTAGGCTAGACATCATGTTTACTACCTGCTTGTGTGTAAGGTTTCAATCAAATCCAAAAGAGTCACATTTTATTGCAATAAAGAGGATCTTTAGATATCTGAAGGGCACTCCAAACTTGGGTTTATGGTATCCTAAGGACACATGGTTCAATCTGGTTGGTTATTCTGATGCTGATTATGCTGGATGCAGAGTGGATAGGAAAAGCACCTCAGGTAGCTACCAGTTCCTTGGACAAAGGTTAGTCTCTTGGTACAGCAAGAAACAACAATCTGTGTCAACTTCCACAGCTGAGGCTGAATACATAGCTGCTGGAAGTTGCTGTGCTCAAGTGCTTTGGATTAGAAATCAACTTAGAGATTATGGACTTGTGTTGGAAAGAATTTAATCATGTGTGACAACACAAGTGCAATCTCTATAGTTGACAATCCTGTCAATCATTCTAGAACAAAGCACATTGACATCAGATATCACTTTATTAGAGAGCATACAACTAATGGAACCATTGAGTTGCATTATGTGTAACACCCTACTATTATAACAATTAAAGCTATCTCTTAAACAATTCCAAATCATAATAAGCTGCAATAAACCAAGTCAATAATCCAACTGAAAGTACGAGGTCCAAATATCCAAAATAACGAAACTAATAAAGTTCGAAACCAACTAAATAAGTTCTCAAGATCAATAAATCTACTAAGCCAAAGCTCTACTAATGACTGGGTGGCACTTATCACTCTTCCCGCTTTACCCTATTTACCTGCGAAAAGGAAAAAATAAGGAGTGAGCCAAATGCTCTGTACGAATATTACCTACATAAAACATGAAATTTAAATATGAGTGGATTGTGTCTTACCAACACAAAGATACAACGAAAGATGATATAGAGATTAACAATATATTTCCGAAACAATTATCGATGTTAAATGAATCAGCATGGTAATGACTTAAAACAATTAGGCTAACAATGAAACTGAAAATAAGGCCGAATAGTAAGTAAGGTGGGTACAATATGGGTCTCTTACACAAGACTATACTCGCTAACTCCAATCACCAGCGAAGTACATGACAATGGTTCCTCCTTCGGTAATCCAGAAGAAAAAATAAGGAATGTATAAAACATCCCAACAATACAATAGCGATCATGATCTAATCACATCCCATACCCCAGAGACGTGCTCATATACTCACCCACCGATACGAGTAGGTGCCTAGTTCACCTTTACTCCGAACTCCATGTGAACATTGTCTGTGATTAACCCACACAGATCGGTCTAAGAGCCCAACAAATAGGTTACAAGGGTTGCTTGACTCGTTGACGAAACGAAACAAATTAAACAATGTCGCAAGAAAATGCGAAATAAAACAATATATACGAGTCAAGGCAACAATAAATCTAAAAATAAGGAATTCGAAACGAAACTGGGAATGTGTACAATTAGGTACACATGGAGTATAATAAGGTCACAATTTTAGAAAAAGAATCGACAATAAATTTAACGAATATTTATTAATTAAAAGAGAGAACCAAGAATTCGTACCTGATATAGTTATTAGGCTAGCACTAAAGTTTCCGGAATAAGGTATGCCGCTAATAGTCCTTTTGTAAATCTAAAAACGGATTTATAAACATACGAATAGGGTAGCTCATAATATAGCTAGACTCCCTTGTTTGTTAGGAACGATGAACTGTTTTACATCTCCTCCTTCCTGTGTGTTGGAGTCTATTTTGTCTGATTTTCCGGTCTGATTAATGAAATATACTTAAAAAAACATATATAAATATTAGGACATATTTAAATACCGAACCAAATACTATGTATCTATGTAATTTAAAGATAATGCATATATAGATTATAATATTACATGATGACTGTACAACCATAAAATATTCACAAAATAATAGATACAAAGTAGCTCAGATTGTACACAACACCCGAACAGGTCTAATTAATCAAAAACAATAAATACGATAAATGTCACTCATAATTTAATAAATCAATTTTGTAAAACCAGTTAGCAAAAACTAAGAAATATTAACAATTAACAGGGATTAGCTAGTATAGCCCAACATTATTAATACACACGCGGAAGAGAGTCTATTGCCAAAAATTAAGAAACACATACAATTCCATACAAATAAATTAGTAGACATCTAAAATAAATAATAAATAACTACAAAGCTAATTATAACAGTAATAATTAAATGACAAAACAAATTTAAATATAGTTAAGTGGCCTAGTATAGACATGATAGACAAACAAATTTTATTTAATAAATTAACAAACCAATAATTAAATACTGTATGATTCAAATGAAATGTCCATGACATAAGGTAACTCCACCGAGGCTTCACAAGAACATGCATGCAACTCGGTATGCTACTACACCTCAAATCACAATAAAAAGTTCTTAAAACCAAGTAACCAAAATTTTATAAAAACTTGTATATGCGAAATAACTCCTTTATTAAATTATGGATACAGTGACACTAGCACCAAAATGTACCAAAATGGCCAAATCCAGCTACTTACGCATTTGTCAAACAATACCTTTAACATAAAATAACACTAATAATTTATTTTAGAACACGTCTCATTTTGAAAATTAATAGAATAAATTACTATATACATGTATGCAACTTTAATATAATGTAACACAATTATATGATTTGATATGCTAAAATAGTATTAATAACGAAAACCAAAATAAGGAAACAAATATTAATACTAAAACAATATATAAAAAAATCAAGAATTAATAACCATGCCGAATTAATGTACAAAACAAAAACTGTACATGTATATAAAGAAAAATATGATTGATTTACAATAATAGATTGATCCGGAATTCGAAAACCGGAACTAGGCTGTATTCTAAGAATGGACGAGTGAAACACTGAAAATATATAGAGGCAACATGAGTTGAACATTCAACATAAAATATTTATATAAATATATCGTAATCAATATCCAACCTTAGTGTATTTGATATTTTCGAGACGAGTACTTTGCAAACTTGCTAATCTTGTCACTGCACCTATACGATCGAACACTTAGAATATAAAATGTAATAAATAGTATAAACCCATAGTACTTGTATATAGGTAGCTCAATTCACCTTACCTAAAGACAGAGACTATCCGATACACTCCTCCCCTGCTTTACACTCTGTGATACTGGTATATTAACATTGATTAATAAGGGTATCAGCACGACCTAATAGAAATAAGCGATAAGATTTATTTAACTTAACTGAAACTTATCATAAATACTTTAAATCTGATTAGGACTCCAACACTAGCTTCTAGATATTTTTAGAATATAAAATAGATAAATATATTTTAACACATATTTTACAAATATTAATATTTAAATAATTAACTCAAATATTGGGGTATTATATTATGTCTCTACAGATAAACAACTAGCTGACATATTCACTAAGCCATTAGATGAAGCCCCGTTCAAAAGAGAAAATGCCACAAGCCTGCAGCTAAAATACATCCAGTTTCAACATCTATGTAGTTGTCATTTCATGAAATTCTTCAACCAACCCATTACCTGGGAGATGCATTAACGCAAGTTCGTTTCAGTACTCACATGACTAAAATATGCTTAACAAGAAGCGAAATCAAAACGAGTATCAACAATCAAACACTTAATTTTACAGTATATGATCAGTAAATTGAACAAAATCAAACACTTGACATCAACAGTCAAACACTTGACATCAAACAAACAGTTGAACAATAAAACTATAATAACTGAGCTTAAAAACCAAAAGAATCATCTCACCTGAAACGCGATAAAAAACATCAGCTTTCCCTCAATCTAAAGGTATCACAATCTAAGTACTAACAATACTTCACAAAATTATAAATATATGCACACAAGTACAGGCACAAAATACTCACAGCAAAATATTCGATCCAAAATTATAGCAATTCACTTTACTTCTAAGTTTTAAGGTACCAGTAAAACACAAATATATGCACACAAGTACATGCACAGGCTCACACATAGGCACACAGCTACATAACACTTAATTAGAAGTCAAAACGAATCGAAACGAAACAAGAATAATATTTGTAATCAAAACAGTGATTGAGACTTACTATTGAGAAAGTGATTGAGACTCGATAGTGGATTGAGAGAGAGCTTAGAGCTTAGAGTATTTGTCGATAGAGTTAGGAATTAGGGATTTAGTTAGACGAATGAGTATTTGCGACTAGTGTTTTAATTTTAGTTAGTATTAGGTTTTAGATATTTAATTTGGGTCGGGTCATATACTTATATATATTTACTTCATTACTTGGGTCTAGAAAAGCAATTTGTTTTTTGAAAAAATCATAATTTTTACTTTTTTATTTTTTTATCTCCAACCAAATTAATTTTTATTTTTTGAAAATTTGGTAATATCACTAAATTAGATATATCTTGACATCCGTAAGATTGGATCGTCGAGAAATATTTTTAAGAAAATAGAAACAACAATTCGTGACAAAGCACTAGTTAATAGTACTAGTTAAAATAGTAGTGATCTACTAAGATCTCCAACCAAATTAATTTTTTATTTTTTGAAAATTTGGGAATATCACTAAATTAGATATATCTTGACATCCGTACGGTTGGATCGTCAAGATATATTTTTAAAAAAATAGAAATAACAATCCGTGACAAAACAATAGTTACTAGTACTGGTTAGAATAGAAGTGATCTATTAAGATCTCCAACCAAATTAATTGTTCGTGAACAACTCGAGCTCGGCTCGGCTCGAGACTGTTCGTGAACAACTCAAGTTCGGCTCGGTTCGGTCAAAGCTCGGCTCGGTTCGTTAAGAAATCAGCTCGGTTCGTTAAGATCAAAGCTCGGCTCGGTTCGTTAAGGTCAAAGCTCAGCTCGGTTCGGTCAAAGCTCGACTCGATTCATTTACAGCCCTAAATACGAATGGTAAGAACCTGTAGCATATGGTCTTTGCTAAGCTGCACTTCTTCTTTCAGCTTGAGAATCTTTTCTTTCGCAGAATGCAAGTCGGCAACAGCCTGATAAAGCACAAAACAATTCATACATTACATCCTCGAAACAAGTCAGCATGGGAAAACAGTGAAGATAAACAGATCATAAATATCATAAATATATATTTGATGTTATGAATGATTAACTAATAAATTTATGCATATGAATCTAATACATGATATAAGCATCTAAAACACAAGAATTATAAGCCAAATCAATTATTTTTGTAGTACAAATTGTAAAAAGGAAAAATTTTAGTTGAGATTTGTGTGTATACGAGTATCCGATACAGGGGTGCTAAATTTTAGTTCAGATATGGTTTACCATTCAAATGAGTCTTTACTAAATTGAATTTTTTCAATACGAATGGTAAGAACCTGTAGCATATGGTCTTTGCTAAGCTGCGCTTCTTCTTTCAGCTTGAGAATCTCTTCTTTCGCAGAATGCAAGTCAGCAACGGCCTGATAAAGCACAAAACAATTCATACATTACATCCTCAAAACAAGTCAGCATAGATCATAAATATCATAAATACATATTTGATGTTATGAATGATTAACTAATAAATTTATGCATATGAATCTAATACATGATATAAGCATCTAAAACACAAGAATTATAAGCCAAATCAATTATTTTTGTAGTACAAATTGCAAAAAGGAAAAAATTTAGTTGAGATTTGTGTGTATACGAGTATCCAATACAAGGGTGCTCGCAACTCGCAAGAATCCTTGATTCCTAGATTCATTAATGCAAACCATAGATTTAGCCGGTCATATTAACAAAACATAGGGATAGACTTGCAAATTGCAACTCATACTCCTACAGGTGCCCGCACAGCAAACAACTAAATTAAAGACCAACATCAGCTAACAAAAACGATACCATGCTCGACAAATCAATCCTAAGTCATGACACATTAGTTACACCAAATCGCAACATTTTAGCAACAAATATACACCAATAACACAAATCCCAAAAACACACAAGTATCCCCAAGAATCGGAATCCAATAAGGGGGTGTGCGAAGAAATAAAGATTCATTAGGTGACCTAAGAATCCACAGATAATTCATTAATGCAAAGCATATATTTAACTGGCCATATTAACAAAACACGCCGACAGATATACAAATTGCAACTCATGATCGGACAACGAAACTAAATACCAACATAAGCTAACAGTGCCCATACAGCATACATAGCTAACGGTGCCCGTACAACATACACAAGCTGAAGAATTTTTTAAAAGAGGTATTGCTTGTTTTTATGTTATCTTACTTTTGTAGTTTATACTTTTCTAGTTTATCATTTTTGTTGTTGACTTGTTGTTAGTTGTTATTGTTATTTAATTTAGTGAAAATGTATAGTCTAAGTACTTATATTGTAATGTCCGTTTTTCTAATATAAAAATCATTTTGCTAATATAAGGGGCACCGTTTTAAATGTTCGCCTTGGGCACCCAAAATCATAGGACCGGCACTGTACGGTTGAGATTATTTTGGTAGTACAGTGACCAAAATTATGGATAAGGTCCCTCTTATGCTTATTATATATAAGGATATAATAATAGATAAATAGATTAGAGGATCATCTTATGCTATTGTCAGTCACAAAGGCATGCCTGTATACATCTAATAACAAGCCTAATTGTTTGTAATGTTTTGCATTACTTTCATGATCCTTTAACTGGGGAAAACTCTAGTTGTAGAGTTTCTGCTTGCATTTAGTACTTATAATAGGCATCAAAATTCTATCTGTGTAACTGTAAATTTAGTCATGAAATAATGCTTGAAAGAAGATCCAGAGATCATGCCTCAAGCTTGGAGAACAAGGCTTTTAAAATAAACACAATTTAATTTTGAAGATTGAAGATTTGCCTAAGTACTAATTCGAGAAGTACTTTTGTCTATTAGAGAAGTCAAGCTTTCGAGAAGTCAGGGATTCGATATCTCAAAAGACATTGTTCGACATCTCAAGGATTCGACATGTCTGAAACTCTATTCGAGAACTCAACAAGTCAACAAGTCAAAGCCTCATTCGAGTTCTCAAAGGGTCAACAAAGTCAAAGTTACATTCGATATCTCAAGGACTTAAGTATTCGACATCTCAGGGATTCGATAAGTCGAATGCTCTATTCGACAACTCAAGGATCCCTAAAGAAAAGACTATTTCGAGAAGTGGTTCAACATCTCAGTTTTACAGTATTCGAGAACTGAGAGTTATCTGTTAAGTCAATTCCAGTTCTCGAATCAATCACTTGGTCACTTCTCGAATGGATTCTTGGAGACAAAATACTGAAAATTGTATAAGTCAGAAACCTGCAACAAGCCAAGACGCTTTCAGGACCACTGTACTGTAAAGTGTTCATGGACAATCTACAAAGAAGCTTAGAGAGTTGTTATTGGAGACAAGCTGCTAAAGAAGTGGATCTGGGCAGGTTAAAAAAAGTCAAATTACACGCTGCCTGGATGTATTCCAAAATAGGGATAGACAAGTTAGAAAGTAGATTTGTTTGTTTTATCTTTTCTACTCCCTCCGTCCCATCCAATTCTTAACACTTTTTTTTGTCACTTTCTGGCACACATTTTAAAGTGAATTTTAAGGATAGTTCCATAACTTATTTTTAAAATTTTCTTTTTTTGTATAAAAATAGTATTGTTCTATTTTTATACAAAAAAAAAAAGAAAATTTCAAAAATAAGTTATGCAACTTTCCTTAAAATTCACCTTAAAATGCGTTCCAGACACCCTATTTTGAAATGTTAACAAATGGTCGGGACGGAGGGAGTAGTAAGTAGGGTGTACACATGTTCTATAAGTGTACAACCTCACTTCTCTAGCAGTTAAGAATTATTGAGTTTTCTCGTTATAACTTAGAACATCTCTCTGAGAATACTAACATTTGTATTCACAGTTTGTAGCAAAACTTTATCTAATACAATATTAGATTAAAGTAAGTATTGTGTTCTTGTGTTTCTTATTTCCGCATACTTATCTTATTAAACACGAACACACACTTAGCTACAAAACATACAACAGATTCAAACCTTCAAACAAACGTTCTTAACAGATTAATTTCAAGAAAAGTTTGAAAATACATTCACCCCCTATATTTTCTTGTGTGTGTATTTCATACTCAACAAGTGGTATCAGAGCAAGCTATTAATCAAAATAGAAAAAGATCACTATGAATACACCAAAGACAACAGGAACGGTGAAGGTCCCTAAGTTTGATAAAGATAACTACAATCTCTGGAAAATCAAGATGATGCTGTTCATCAAAGCTGCCAACCCTCTGTACCCTTATATCCTCAAGAATGGTCCATTTGTGCCACAACAAGAGGTTGCTGAGAAGACTGTTGGAACTACAACCATCCAAAGATCTTATGTTGCTAAAGATCCATCCAAATAGACAAACATAGAAAATGAGAAGGTTGCCCTTGATAGTCACCTAATGTTGTCAATCATAGATTCAATGGAGCTGTTAATGTTTGCTAACATTGCCTCATGCACAACAACAAAGGAGATGTGGGATCATATTGAGATTCTGTGTGAAGGGACATATGTGGTTAGAGAAAACCGGAAATAGATACTGGTCACACAGTATGAGGCTTTCATGGCACGACCCAAAGAAAGCATTACTGAAATGTTTGAGAGATTTCACAAGTTGGTGACTGAGCTACAGATGAATGGAAAAGTCTACAGCACCAAGGAACTGAATATGAAGTTAATACTCTCTTCACCCAACACCTAGAGCATAGGGTCATTTCTCTAAGAGAAAGAGATTTGAACAAAGTTACATATGATGTACTTTATGGTGTGTTAAAGACTCATGAGCTTGAACTGTTACAAAAAAGGGCTATTCAAGCAAATCAAGGCAAGATGATCAATACATAATGTGCCTTGATTGTAACAAATCTATTCAGGATCTTAAAGCCTCTACAAGCCAACTGAGAATTGAAGAGATAGTGGATGAAAAACCAGTAGTGGAGCTGCCTGAGACTGTTGCTGAGGAACAAGAAGAAGAAGAAGATGACTAGATGAGTTCTACACTCGTGAGGAGCTAGATGGCATGGAAAACACAACATATGCTTTCACGGCCAGAAAATTTCCAAATATCATATTCAAGAAAAAGCAACCCTTCAAACCTAGACCTCAGAACCATTCATTCAGCAAGAGCAAAGCACCTGTGAAGCCAAACAAAAATAAATTCAAAACTGGCTATGTGGATAGGTCATATGTGAGATGTTATAGATGCAATGACCTAGGGCATTTTGCTAATGAATGCAAGAATCCTAAAAAAAAGGATAAAGAGTTTCTAGAGCTTAAAGCTAAGTATGAGACCCTTCTCAGAAAGCAAACACCAGGCAATGCCTACATAGCTGAAGGGAAGTGTTGGGATGATACTGATAGTGATGGAGAAGAACAAGTGTTTTGCAACTATGCCTTGATGGCCAATTCCAAGGAAGAAACATCTTCATCAGACTCTCAGGTACCCTCTCTCACTACCATAGACATGTCTGTTTCTGAATATAAAGATATGATTGAACAACTATCGGTTGAGATGTCTAATTAGACGATCAAGATTATATCATATTAAAAGAGGAAATTATAATCTAAAAAGGATAAAATTAGAAAAGATTGCATTAGAAGTGAATTTTAAAGATAAAATTATAATCTAAATAGGATATAATTAAAAAGGTTGTATTGGAATAGAATTTTAAAAAGAAAATTATAATCTTGAAATGATATAATTAAAAAAGGTTGTATTAGAATTGATTTTTTTTATTATTAGTATTTAAGAAAATTCATATTTACTATTTGAGCTCTATATTGAGATCTAGAAATTTGATTTGGATGATTTTTCAATCCAAGCGAAACTCATAAAATTATCTTTAATTTAGTGATGATTTAATAATTAGTATACAAATCGAAACACTCAGAATCTCATTAGAAAATATAATTACGAATTTTTGCATCAATCCTATTCAATGTAGAAGACCTACATTGATAATGTTATTCAGTTTAGAAAACCTGATTATATATAATTGAAATCATTGCCATACACATTTTCGTATTTCAACATAAATACACCTTTTAGTTTATAACTTATTAAAATATAAAATATTTTTTATGCTAGATCCAACGGTTTTCAACTATTTATTTTATGATCTAACATTTCTTATTTATTTTGTCGTACGATGGACCAGACTACCGATTATCAAAGTTTTGAGGTTATATTAGAATTGAATTTTATTTATTTTTTTATTAGTAATGAAAAAAATTCATATTTACCATTTGTGCTCTATCTTGAGATTTAAAAATCTGATTTGAATGATATTACAATCCAAGTGAAACTATAATTATATACAAGGATAAGATCCCTCTAATACAAAATTATTATCCCTATTACGCTTATTATATATAAGGATATAATTATATTTGTTTGTTAGTAGAACTATTTTCAAATAATAACAAGGGTATTTTGATAATCAAAACGAATTATAAGTAGAATTCATAAATTGAATAAAAATTTCAACATAAAAAATCGTCAATTTCTTCTCTATTTTGTTTCCACGTAGGTTTAATTGGAAAAAATTGTTAAACCATCACTAAATTAAAGATCATTTTGTTAATTTTACATGGGCTGTAAAATAGTCCAAGTCAAATTTAAAGAATTCAAGATAGAGTACAAATATTAAATCGAATGTGTAAAATCTTTATATCATTTTTTTAACAACAATTTGCATATGTAAATTAATAACATATTAAAATAAAAAAATTATATAAATATTAAAAAAACCGTGCATTGCACGAGTTATAAGCTAGTATTATTAAAGTCACGTAATATCATCTTAATTAATGGCATAATTTTTTTATACTTTTAATCAGTGTTATAAAAAGCAGGAATTGAACTTAGTAGGTAGGGACATTATCCAAGGATTAATCAGGTATATGGGGATTAATCAGAATGATTGATTTATCAGATAATCAAATTATTAATCAATATGATAACCCATAAAATAAAGATTAAGATTAATCGGTGATTAATATTAATCACCAATTTTAGAACAGAGCTTTTAGTAGCTTAAATTAGTACTAACCAGTGTTGTAAAAAGCGGAAATCGGATTTAATCGGTAGAGGCACTGTCCAGGGATTAATCGGGGATTAATCGGATATTTGGAGATTAATCGGAATGATTAATCGAAAAATCGGATTATTAATCAGTTCGGTAACCCATGGAATAGGGATTAATCGGTGATTAATCGTGATTAATCACCGGTTTTTAGAACAGAGGTACTAACCCATAATTTTCGTGTGCCAACCACATGTATACGTATTTTATTTTCTTATATTTTTGTAGCTAAGTAATTATTATGTAACAGTGTAATAGCCACGAGAAACAGGGTCAAGCTTAGCAGCCGCATTTCCTGCACACATACACACATTATACACACAACACATACATATACATACAGGTCTTGCAAAAGATCCATTTTGGCTGGCTGATTAAACCCACAACAACAATCAATCAATGGCTTCAGCTATTGCTTCTTCAAGTTCCTCATCTTTCATCAACCAGGTTCACTAATTCTTGATAAAAATTCAGTCTTTTTGCTTTTTTCTTATTTTCTGACAAAATCTTTGTATTTGCTGACAATTTCATGGTTTTTAGCAGAGAAAAGATGTGGGTTTATCTGCTTTTTCACCAAACACTTCATTTTACCTCTCAAATTCCAAGAAAAAGGTGTTTTTCAAGAACAATATTGTCTCTGTTATGGCCCCACAATCTCAGAGAACACCTTCCACCACTGGCTCAGTTGGGTATTTTCTTGCTTTGTTTTTTTGAATAGTGTGTGTGTATGTGTGTGTGTTTTTGAGATATGGGTGGTTTGATAATGGGGTTTTGATGGTTTTTTAGGTTAAGACTGGCATGACTATGACAGAGAAGATTCTAGCAAGGGCTTCTGAGAAACCTCAGTTGAGCCCTGGTGAAAATGTTTGGGTTAATGTCGATATTTTGATGACCCATGATGTTTGTGGCCCGGGGTCTATTGGTATTTTCAAGAAAGAGTTTGGCCAGGATGCTAAGGTAATCACACTATTTCAGATACTGTCAGATTTGTTTGTAGAAATTTGTTGTGTGTTTGATTATAACTGTTTCGCGCTTGTGGTCTAACTGAAAATTTTGTGGCCAAACATTGGAAGACTGAGTTAAAAGGCTTATGTGCTAGCTCACCCTATACCTTTGGTCACAAACCTGGCAAATTGAGGACATTGGTGTTTCTTGACTTTAAGATTAAGCTGTTTGAATCAGCATGACGCAATTTGTAACCATCTTATGATGGAAGTCGATGCTGCACTAAATGAAAGCTTGCTTTTATTCACTACATATAGAAGTGGTGTTGGCTTGCACTTTTAGATGATTATCCTTGATAACTCTGAATCTCGATCGGGTACTTCCTCGCCAACTCCTGTCTCGGAAGTGGTGTAGCTGTAGTGGGGTGTCTGCAAAACAACACCGGAGGGGGGGTTTGGCCCCGAGGTGCCTTCGGCGTGAGAATAAGAGTTGGCTTTGGAAGGTAAAAATCAAGTAGAGTATCACAAAGTAATGAATGTGTGTAGGTGCGTAATAATGGCTAACCCCTAAACCCTATTTGCTAGGGGTATTTATAGCCCTAGGCCTAGGGTTTAGGGGTAGGTTACCTTCACCCCCGACCGTTGGATCTGGGGGACAAGCCGCTGAATTCCCGGGATGTGGGACGCGTGGCCTTTGTCTGGAGTGACCATTGACTGGAGTGTGGCCATGTTGTGGTGGACACGATCTGGCATGTGTCTTCCCTTATCTTTTAGTGTTGGTCAGCGCCACCAATAGGAGTGTCAGCTGAGGTGGAGTGCCACGTATATAAAGTGCCACGAGTCAGGGGTCCCCTAGCTCGGGGTGGGGGCCACGCTCCGGGCCCGGGGTCAGCCACTCTGGGCTGGGCCGTTCTTATTCTCTTGAGATGATTCACTTGTTGTTTGGGCTCCTTGTTGGGCCTTGGCTGTTTATGGCCTATCATTTGCCCCCCACTCCCTTATGCGGATTCTCCGGATGGGGGAGTAGTAAGGAGTGCTCTTGCCTTTGGAGAGTGAGCTTTCTGTATTTTTTAGAGTGCTAGATATATGTCCTCGGGGCCGGAGGTTTTGTAGTTGTTCTGAGAGTCCGTGTCTTTTTTGGGGGAGAAACTTTTGCCTTGGTTGCCCCCAGTTCCGGGGTTTGTACTGAAGTACGTACGCCCGGGGCTAGTAGTTGGAATTTGAAGTTTTTGTTTCTTTGGCTGCCCCCCAAGCCCCGGGTTAGTATTGAAGTGCGAATCCTGGGGCTTTGTCTTCTGTAGATGTGCGAAAATGTACGTATACGAATATATATAATATTGCATATATGCACTTCTCTTTTTTTTCTTTTTTTTTTTTTTTTTTGAAAAATAATAGCTGTCATCCACTCATCTCCGAGTTTGGAGATAGTGGGCCGCTTTTGTGGGCCGCCACGTGTTCGTGGCGTTTGGCATCCAAAGTTTTGCCTATAAATAGTGGCAGTCCCTTGTCATTTTTTCTTTCACGCGTTTTTGATTTTGCTGCCGCTATTCTGCTTCTCTGAAGACCAGTGCTCCGGGCTTAAGATTTCCTTTTTCGCTTCAATTTCTCGTTGTTCCCTGCTCTCCGGAATCCTTTGTAAGTTTTCTTACCCCGGTTTTGTGATTCCTTCAGTAACTTCTTGCTTGTATTTCTTTGTCTTGCTTTGTGTTTTGGGTAGAAATACTGATTTAGGTTGTTATTTTTGTTGGGTAGCCCGGGGTTGTAGATTTGTATGGTTAGGAGGCGTGTGACTGCTAACCGTGTGTTGATTCCCCTCTCCGACCCTAGTAGTTCTTGTAGTTGTAGCTCTTCTGATAGTAGCCTTGAGTTAATAGACATATACTGGGGTATTATGGGTAAGAAGAAGAGTAGTTTGCCTGTTCTCACTAAAATAGCCACCAAGGATATGGGTCCGGGGTTCAGCCTTAGTGAACCAGATGGTAGCTGGAGCCAGACGAATTTTTATTTCGTGAGAAAGGATCCGGGGATGCCTCCAGCTTATTTCTACAGGGATCTTAGTGTAGAGTTTTCTGAGAATCCGGACGTTGCGGATATGATGAAGTATGACAAGGCGTTTTTAGATTCGAAGTTCGGGGATTTACCGGGCTCCGGGATGGATGTTGGGCCCTTCAGAGCTCAGTATTTGGAGAATCCGGTGGACTGGGATCCAATATTCCGGGCTACCTTCCATTTGGATGCGGATGTTAAGTGGAGGTGGCCTGAGCCCGGAGAGAAGATTTACGATCGGCCAGAGGGTGGCTGGGTCGGGGTGTGGCTGGAGCACCTTAGGTCGGGGTATGGGCCTAGGTGTCATCAGTTTGTAAAATCCTTATGCCTGTTTGAGTACGGGATCCCCATAACCCAGATGACCCCCAACGTGGTGAAGTGGATTTTCTATTTCTTGGGTTGCTGCGAGAAGGCCGGGGTGCTTCCCACTTTTAAGCTTTTTCACCACTTATTCCAGCTGGTCCGGTCCAACAATAAACCCATGTTTGAGTTTAGGTTCCGGGGCACTGCTTGTGGTTATCCTTCCGGGGCCTCCAAACCTCTGGGCATGCTGCCTTCGCTGAAAGGTTGGAATGGAGAGTTCGTCTTTCTCCAGGGTGTGGACATCCGGTTCATGCCCACCTTCAAGGAAAAGCCTTTGGCAATGCATTTCGAGGTTATGGACCTTCAGGGTGAGGCTTTGGAGCAAGTAAATGCCTTTTGCCGAGGTCTTGAGAGGCAAGTGACCCGGGAGGACCTCATGAGCCACAAGTACCGTTCTGAAATAGGATGTAAGTTCGGGGTCTATTTGTCTTGGCGTAGATATTTATTACTTCTTTTGTTGTCTCCGTTTTTTAATATTCCTTTTGCCCGGGCTCATGTTTTTTTTTTGTCTTCTTTGCAGGTCTCCCAGGCTATAATCCGGAGTTTGAAAAGTTTGCGATGGACAAGGCCAATGCTTCTCTTCACGTCGCCCTTCTCGGCATCGGCCAGGTGCGAGACAATACCAAGGCCCCCGGGGAGGCCAGTGGTTCCCGGACCCAGCAAGAGGGGGAGAGCACCTCTAAGGCCCCGGAGGTGGCGGCTGTTGATGTGGAGGGGGATGAAGTGCCCCTGCATCCGAGGAAGAGGAACCGCAGTTCGGTTCTGCAGGAGAAGTTTGGGGACCGGGGGTCCGATTGTGAAGTCGTTCCCCCCGAGGCCCATTCGGGGAAAGATGCTCACTTCCAACCCCACGTCCCAGCTGACATTGCCCCGGAGGAGCGGAACTTCCTTGGCTTCCTGGCCGGACTCCCGAGCCAGAAGGAATGGGATGGGATGGGCCAAAGCTCGGCGATATCCCTATTTGAGGATGCGGCGGCGGTCTACGGCCAGGTAATCTTTCCGCCGAGCTTGTCTTTACTTGATGTTAACTTCGTGTTCTGACTTTTGTTTGTTTTTTGCAGCTCGGGGTTCGTTTTGCCGGGGCCGGGGCTGCGATTCGCCGAGATATGGAGCTGGTCCGAGAGGCCCGGGAGGCTGTAAGCTCTGTGACCGAGGTGAGGAGGCTGATGAATGAGGAGGTGGATGCCTTGAAGAAGGAGCTTGCTGAGGTGAAGGAGGCATCCGAGGTCCCGGCCAAGGAGCTGAAAGAGGCTGCAAAGACCCTCCAGAATGAGCGGGATTTGGTCCGGACCAAGTGGAGGGATTCCAAGGATGATGTTAAGAAGCTCCGGGAGGAGTTGAAGAGCAAAAAATCTGAGGAGGAGGTGATTGCCGACTTCCGTACTTCGGATACTTATAATACCGATCTCGCCCAGGCCGCAGCGGCAAAAATCCACCGTTGTTGGGTTGTGGCTGAGAAAATGTGTAAGACCGATTCGGAGTCGGCCACCTGGGAGCGCTTCGTCTCTGAATATATGAAGGCGGAGGCTGCCCTGTCCCGGGGCGAAGGCGAACCCACTCCCTACAAGGCTCCAAGCTCCTCACCTCCTGAAGAATGACTACTGGCTGCGTCCAGGATCCGGGCCATGCCCGTGTAATCTCTTTTATGCTTTTCCTCAAGACTTGTTGTAAAACTTTAAATTGCGTCCTTGTATAACTTTGTAACTTTTAACTACCGGGTGTTTCGGGCTGTGGGTCAGCCCGGCCCGTTTGTTCGTCGTATATTTTGTGTTTTTCCATACTCGGTTGCTGTTGTTGTTTTTTCTTTTTATAATTTGTGCTGCCCCCCACTCTTTAATTCGGGTATCCCGGATTGACGAGTGGTGGTTTGTCCCCGGGCCTAAGCGTTGGCAAGGTCCCGGGCTTTGGCCTACTTGGAAAGGATGAAAACTTCCCCAAGTAGGTATTTTGATGCCTATGGCTTCCCGGGCCAAAGCATTGCTAAGGTCCCGGGCTTTGGCCTACTTGAAAAGGATGAAAACTTTTCCAAGTAGGTATTTTGATGCCTATGGCTTCCCGGGCCAAAGCATTGCTAAGGTCCCGGGCGTTGGCCTACTTGGAAAGGATGAAAACTTTTCCAAGTAGGTACTTTGATGCCTATGTCATCCCGGGCCAAAGCATTGCTAAGGTCTCGGGCTTTGGCCTACTTGAAAATTTTGAAAACTTTTCCAAGTAGGTATTTTGATGCCTATGGCTTCCCGGGCCAAAGCATTGCTAAGGTCCCGGGCGTTGGCCTACTTGGAAAGGATGAAAACTTTTCCAAGTAGGTACTTTGATGCCTATGGCTTCCCGGGCCAAAGCGTTGCTAAGGTCCCGGGCGTTGGCCTACTTGGAAAGGATGAAAACTTTTCCAAGTAGGTATTTTGATGCCTATGGCTTCCCGGGCCAAAGCATTGCTAAGGTCCCGGGCGTTGGCCTACTTGGAAAGGATGAAAACTTTTCCAAGTAGGTACTTTGATGCCTATGGCTTCCCGGGCCAAAGCATTGCTAAGGTCCCGGGCGTTGGCCTACTTGGAAAGGATGAAAACTTTTCCAAGTAGGTATTTTGATGCCTATGGCTTCCCGGGCCAAAGCGTTGCTAAGGTCCCGGGCGTTGGCCTACTTGGAAAGGATGAAAACTTTTCCAAGTAGGTATTTTGTAATAATTTGAAGGTTGGAGTATCAGGTAGGAACTAGAATTCTTTTTCATTGATAATAAAGCGGTTACATGATTTCCAAGTACAATTTCCAAACAATGCCCGTATATGAGCAGAAGATATTTTCTTTTACTGGTAGTACTTTCTTAGCCTGAGGCCATGCCAGGTGTTGGGGACTTCAGTGTTGTCCATGTGGCTGAGCTTGTAGGTTCCGGGGCGGAGTACTTCTTTAACCCTGTAGGGACCTTCCCACTTAGGCATAAGCTTTCCTGTGTTAGTTGGGTCTGAAGCTTCAACATCCCGGAGTACTAGGTCCCCAATTTGGAAGTTTTTGAGTCTTGACTTCTTGCCGAAGTACTCTCTTGTTTTCTCTTTGTACTTCTCCATTCTTTGTACTGCATTGTCCCGGACCTCATCAACTAGTTCCAGGTTAACTCGTAACCCATCTTCATTTGCATCTTCATCAAAGTTGATTGCTCTGTGGGAGGGGGAGCCCACTTCAATTGGCAGCATTGCTTCGGTTCCATAAGCTAGTTTAAACGGGGTTTTTCCTGTTCCAGACCTCTGGCTAGTTCTGTATGCCCATAGCACATTTGGCAGTTCTTCGGGCCATTTGTTCTTGCTTTCCTTCAGCCTCTTCTCAATTCCCCTTAGCAGAATTCTGTTTGTCACTTCCACTTGCCCATTTCCCTGGGGATAGGCCACTGAGGATTTCTTGTGTTTAATTCCCCTTTCCTTCAAGTAATTTTCAAAATCTGAGCCGACGAACTGGGGACCATTATCTGAGACCAGGACCCTGGGAAGGCCGAACCGCATTAGTATGTTGTCCATGAACTTAATGCAGTCTTGTTGATTGATGGTCCTCATTGCCTTTGCTTCGACCCACTTAGTCATGTAGTCGATGGCTACAAGAAGGTACCTCAGATCGCCCTTGGCCCGGGGGAAAGGCCCTACTATATCGATGCCCCACACAGCAAAGGGGATGGGTGATAGGACTGAAGATGGCAGGACCGGGCTTTGCCTTGGTATGTTGCTGAACAGTTGGCAGTTTCTGCACTTCTTGACGAATTCTACTGCATCTGAGTGGATTGTTGGCCAGTAGTAACCTTGCCTTATGATTTTGTATGCGAGGGCCTTTGCGGACATGTGATCCCCACAAATCCCTTCGTGCACTTCTTGTAAACAGTAATTAGCTTCTTCCGGGCCTACGCACTTCAGAGTTGGGGATGAGAAGGTTCGGCGATAGAGCTGGTTTTCTTCTATGAAGTACTTCGAAGCTTTGTTTTTCAATCTTCTGGCCTCATTCTTATCTTCGGGCAATTCCCCTTTTTCCAGGTAGAGGATGAAGGGGGTCATCCAGTTCGGGGTGTCGTCTATCTCCATTACCACTTCTTGGTTGATGGCCGGGGTTCCCAATTCTTCGAAGTAGACCGAACTACCTAGTTCGGCTGAGTTCTGGGCTAATTTGGATAGCTCATCAGCTTCAAAATTTTCTTCTCTGTTGACCTGGTTGATTTGGTACTCCGGGATGGTGGCTAAGTGGCTCTTGACAAGTGCTTGGTATTGGGCTAGCTTTTGATCTTTGGCTATGTATTCGCCTTTTGTTTGCCGTACCACGATTTGTGAGTCACTGTAGATGTTCAGGTTCCTGATTTGCAGAGTTCGCGCCAACCTTAGCCCGGCAAGGAGAGCCTCATATTCGGCTTGGTTATTGGTTGCTGGGAACTTGAATGTTATGGCCTGTTTGATTTGGAAGTCTTCCGGGCTCTTCATGATTAGTCCTGCCCCGGACCTGTCGGCTGTTGAGGATCCATCAACGTGGAGAGTCCATGACCCCGGAGCTCTGTTCTGGTTTGTCGGGTTTTCAGCCGCTGCAATAGCTTGCTGTGGTTCTGGGAAGGAGCACTCTACTATGAAATCTGCCAAAGCTTGTGCCTTGATGGCTGTCCGGGGTACGAATGTCAAGTGGAATTGGCTTAGCTCAATTGCCCAATTTATCAATCTTCCTGATGCATCCGGCTTATGGATTATCCTTCGTAGTGGCTGATCTGTTACAACCTTGATTTCTCTTCCTTGGAAATAATGTCTGAGTTTCCTTGAGGCCGTGACTAAGGCAAAGGCAAACTTCTCTAGATTGGGGTACCTGGTTTCTGCATCTTTCAAGACTTGGCTAATGTAGTACACCGGCCGTTGGTTTCCCTCAACTTCCCGGACTAGGGCCGCGGCCACAGCTAGGGGCCCGGCGGAGAGGTATAGATGTAGGGGTTCCCCGGGCTCCGGCTTTGTTAAGAGGGGTGGTGATGATAGATATTCCTTGATAGTGTCAAGAGCTTGCTGGCACTCAGGGCTCCAAGTGATTTCTTTCTTGTTGCTGGCTCCCTTGAGCAAGTTGAAGAAGGGCAAACATTTTTCTGCCAACTTGGATATGAATCTTCTTAGGGCTGCTAACGATCCAGCTAACTTCTGAATGTCTTTCTGAGTCCGGGGTGGTTGCATTTCTAAGATGGCCCTGATCTTCTCCGGATTAGCCTCAATCCCCCTTTGGCTGATCATGAAGCCTAAAAATTTCCCCGCTGCCACCCCAAAGGTGCACTTCTCCGGATTTAGCTTCATCTCATTTTTTCTAAGGTTTTCAAAACATTCCCGCAGATCGGGGACATGTTCCTTGACTGTTTTAGACTTGGCAATGATGTCGTCGACATAGGACTCCAGATTTCGGCCAATTTGGTCTTTGAAGACCTCCACCATGGCTCTTTGATACGTGGCTCCGGCATTCCGGAGTCCAAAGGGCATGAACTTATAAGCATAGACGGCTTTGTGGGTGATGAATGCAGTTTTGGCTATGTCTGCGGGATTCATCTTGATTTGATTGTACCCGGAGAAAGCGTCCATAAAGCTGAGCATCACATGTCCGGCAGTGGCGTCGATGAGCTGGTCTATACTTGGTAATGGATATGGATCTTTGGGGCAAGCTTCATTCAAGTCCGTGTAATCAACACACATCCTCCATTTTCCACTGGGTTTTTTGACTAGAACCACGTTGGCTAGCCACTCCGGGTATTTGACCTCGCAGATAATATCTGCTTTAAGTAGTTTGTCCACCTCCTCGTCTATAGCTCTCTGCCTCTCCGGGGCGAAGTTCCTTCTTTTCTGTTTCACGGGTTTCCTTCTAGGATCAACATCCAGGCTATGCATGGCAAGGGATTCCCGGAGCCCGGGCATGTCAGATGGACTCCAGGCAAAAACATCGGCATATTCCCGGAGCAGTTGGATTAGCTCTTGCCTGAAGGCAGCGTCTAGACCAGTTCCAATCTTTACTTTTCTTTCCGAGTTCCCCGGAATGAGCTCGATTGTCTCAATTTCCACGGCGGGTTCTAGCTTGGCTTGATCTTTCACCAGGGATGATTTCTGGACCCGGGCCTGGGAGTTTGAGGCTAGGTATTCCCGGGCCTCGGATGTACCTGGTTCCTGGTTCGGGGCACTTGCTGTTTCAATGTTTTGCACCTCCTTTCCGGGGTTCTTGTAAGTTGTGGCTCTGTGTTTCTTTCTGCTCAAGTTCTTCTGATAAGAGGAGGCTTTCCGCTTGTTCTCCGGGTCTGTTTCTGCCATTACTAGGGCTTGGCCATAACATCGGCTAGCTGTTTCGGTATCGCCCTTTACCTCTCCAACCCCGGAGGCCGTGGGAAATTTGAATTTGAGGTGCGGGGTTGAGGTTATGGCTCGGAGTTTGGTCAAGGCTGGGCGCCCCAGGATCACATTGTATGAGGAAGGAATGTTGATCACATAGAATTTGATCATATGGGTTATCTGCTTCGGGGCGGTGCCGAACTGGACAGGCAAGTAAAGGGTTCCTTGGATGGGGACCAAATTGTGGCCGAAGCCGTATAGCGGGTCTTCCCTGCATTCATTCATTCTGACACTGCCGAGCTGCATTCTATCCATGGTGTGTTTGAACAATACGTTGACAGAGGAGCCGTTGTCAACAAGGATTCTCTTCACCTCATTCTCAGCAATGTCTAAGGTCACCACCAGGGCTTCATTGTGGTTAGGATCCACTCCTTCGAAATCTGCGTTGCTGAAAGATATGGTTTGTTCCGGGGCCGAGTCTATCATCATTACCTCGTCTCCGGAGCCCGGACTTGCTGGAGGGGAGTTGGATCCTCCTAATACCACGTGCACCACATGTTTAGTCTTCTGAGTCCCGGATCCATCCCCCCTCTCCGTGGTTCTCCGAGCTAGGTATTGGCCCATGTTTCCTTTCTTGACCTGGTCTTCGATGAAGAACTTGAGGGAGACACAACTTTCTGTTTCGTGGCCATGAGTTGCATGATAGTCGCAGTGCTTATTCCGGGGTCTGTTCTCCGGGGCTGATACCAGAGGTTTGGGAGGATAAAAGAAGGGTTTGTTCCGAACTTCCTTTAATATTTCGGCTCTAGGCCGGTTCAGGGGTGTCCAGTCTGGTTCCGGCCTCGGCTCGGCTCTCCCCGGCCTCGGGGGCTTGGCTTCGGATTTGGCTCGGGAGGAGTGATCTTTGTCCGGGATCGTTAGTTGATGACTTGGGATGTAGTTGTATTGCTTGTTGGGCTTAAACTTCTTGTCTGGGTTGTGGTCGTTTCTAGAGCGGTCGTCTTTACTTCTTCCCGAGGAGGTGCCCTGCCGGGTCATCCTCATTGCTTGTAAGATATCAGTTTCTTTGATGAATTTGGCGGCCATAGAATAGGCTGCAGCCAGGCTCTGGGGCTCTTTGTTTACCAACTCAATCACGTAGCGTTCACTACGCTCCGGGTCTAGGTTTTTCCGGAAAATGCTCAAGGCTTCTCTTTCGTCCAGATTCGTGACTTGGTTTATGGCTTCTTGGAACCGCTTCATGAAGGCTGAAAGCGTTTCGTTGTCATTCTGCCTAATTGTTTCCAAGTGGCACATGTGATATTCCGGGGTCTTATTGGCTCGGAATCTCCGGAGGAAGGCCTCTCTGAATTCCTTCCAGCTGTGTACGCTCCGGGAAGGGATCCTGCTGAACCATCTCTGAGCCGCTCCTTTTAGCGTGGAGGCGAAGAACCTGCACTTGGTTAGATCGTTATAGAAATATATCAGGGCTATTTGCTCGAAGTAGTTGAGGTGTTCTTCAGGGTCTTCCAACCCATTAAAGGAGTCAAAGTTGTAGTGCTTGAGGTTCTTTTGCCGGGGCATGGCTTCAAGAGAGCGGCTAAAGGGGGTGAGTGTGTCTTGGATCTCAAACCCGGAGTCGTTATTGACTTTCCTCTGTAACTCCTGGATCATTTGAACCAGGTTGCTGGGACGTTCTTCATCATCTGAGATGATCTCCGGGCTTACCTCTCTCCGGGTTCTTTTGGGTTTGGATTTCCTGATTCTTTCCTCCTCTTCTTGGAGCCTTCTTTGGATTCTGTGCTCCAATTTAGCTTGTTCCTCTTGCCTTATTTTTTCCCGGAGTCTTTCCCTCCGTTTCAACTCATCGGCCTCCTCTTCTCTGGCCTTACTCTGGGTTGGATGGTCCTTTTTGTTAATGACCTAGGGCATTTTGCTAATGAATGCAAGAATCCTAAAAAAAAAGGATAAAGAGTTTCTAGAGCTTAAAGCTAAGTATGAGACCCTTCTCAGAAAGCAAACACCAGGCAATGCCTACATAGCTGAAGGGAAGTGTTGGGATGATACTGATAGTGATGGAGAAGAACAAGTGTTTTGCAACTATGCCTTGATGGCCAATTCCAAGGAAGAAACATCTTCATCAGACTCTCAGGTACCCTCTCTCACTACCATAGACATGTCTGTTTCTGAATATAAAGATATGATTGAACAACTATCGGTTGAGATGTCTAATTAGACGATCAAGATTATATCATATTAAAAGAGGAAATTATAATCTAAAAAGGATAAAATTAGAAAAGATTGCATTAGAAGTGAATTTTAAAGATAAAATTATAATCTAAATAGGATATAATTAAAAAGGTTGTATTGGAATAGAATTTTAAAAAGAAAATTATAATCTTGAAATGATATAATTAAAAAAGGTTGTATTAGAATTGATTTTTTTTATTATTAGTATTTAAGAAAATTCATATTTACTATTTGAGCTCTATATTGAGATCTAGAAATTTGATTTGGATGATTTTTCAATCCAAGCGAAACTCATAAAATTATCTTTAATTTAGTGATGATTTAATAATTAGTATACAAATCGAAACACTCAGAATCTCATTAGAAAATATAATTACGAATTTTTGCATTAATCCTATTCAATGTAGAAGACCTACATTGATAATGTTATTCAGTTTAGAAAACCTGATTATATATAATTGAAATCATTGCCATACACATTTTCGTATTTCAACATAAATACACCTTTTAGTTTATAACTTATTAAAATATAAAATATTTTTTATGCTAGATCCAACGGTTTTCAACTATTTATTTTATGATCTAACATTTCTTATTTATTTTGTCGTACGATGGACCAGACTACCGATTATCAAAGTTTTGAGGTTATATTAGAATTGAATTTTATTTATTTTTTTATTAGTAATGAAAAAAATTCATATTTACCATTTGTGCTCTATCTTGAGATTTAAAAATCTGATTTGAATGATATTACAATCCAAGTGAAACTATAATTATATACAAGGATAAGATCCCTCTAATACAAAATTATTATCCCTATTACGCTTTTTTTTTTTGAAACAATTATCCCTATTACGCTTATTATATATAAGGATATAATTATATTTGTTTGTTAGTAGAACTATTTTCAAATAATAACAAGGGTATTTTGATAATCAAAACGAATTATAAGTAGAATTCATAAATTGAATAAAAATTTCAACATAAAAAATCGTCAATTTCTTCTCTATTTTGTTTCCACGTAGGTTTAATTGGAAAAAATTGTTAAACCATCACTAAATTAAAGATCATTTTGTTAATTTTACATGGACTGTAAAATAGTCCAAGTCAAATTTAAAGAATTCAAGATAGAGTACAAATATTAAATCGAATGTGTAAAATCTTTATATCATTTTTTTAACAACAATTTGTATATGTAAATTAATAACATATTAAAATAAAAAAATTATATAAATATTAAAAAAAAACCGTGCATTGCACGAGTTATAAGCTAGTATTATTAAAGTCACGTAATATCATCTTAATTAATGGCATAATTTTTTTATACTTTTAATCAGTGTTATAAAAAGCAGGAATTGAACTTAGTAGGTAGGGACATTATCCAAGGATTAATCAGGTATATGGGGATTAATCAGAATGATTGATTTATCAGATAATCAAATTATTAATCAATATGATAACCCATAAAATAAAGATTAAGATTAATCGGTGATTAATATTAATCACCAATTTTAGAACAGAGCTTTTAGTAGCTTAAATTAGTACTAACCAGTGTTGTAAAAAGCGGAAATCGGATTTAATCGGTAGAGGCACTGTCCAGGGATTAATCGGGGATTAATCGGATATTTGGAGATTAATCGGAATGATTAATCGAAAAATCGAATTATTAATCAGTTCGGTAATCACCGGTTTTTAGAACAGAGGTACTAACCCATAATTTTCGTGTGCCAACTGCCAACCACATGTATACGTATTTTATTTTCTTATATTTTTGTAGCTAAGTAATTATTATGTAACAGTGTAATAGCCACGAGAAACAGGGTCAAGCTTAGCAGCCGCATTTCCTGCACACATACACACATTATACACACAACACATACATATACATACAGGTCTTGCAAAAGATCCATTTTGGCTGGCTGATTAAACCCACAACAACAATCAATCAATGGCTTCAGCTATTGCTTCTTCAAGTTCCTCATCTTTCATCAACCAGGTTCACTAATTCTTGATAAAAATTCAGTCTTTTTGCTTTTTTCTTATTTTCTGACAAAATCTTTGTATTTGCTGACAATTTCATGGTTTTTAGCAGAGAAAAGATGTGGGTTTATCTGCTTTTTCACCAAACACTTCATTTTACCTCTCAAATTCCAAGAAAAAGGTGTTTTTCAAGAACAATATTGTCTCTGTTATGGCCCCACAATCTCAGAGAACACCTTCCACCACTGGCTCAGTTGGGTATTTTCTTGCTTTGTTTTTTTGAATAGTGTGTGTGTATGTGTGTGTGTTTTTGAGATATGGGTGGTTTGATAATGGGGTTTTGATGGGTTTTTAGGTTAAGACTGGCATGACTATGACAGAGAAGATTCTAGCAAGGGCTTCTGAGAAACCTCAGTTGAGCCCTGGTGAAAATGTTTGGGTTAATGTCGATATTTTGATGACCCATGATGTTTGTGGCCCGGGGTCTATTGGTATTTTCAAGAAAGAGTTTGGCCAGGATGCTAAGGTAATCACACTATTTCAGATACTGTCAGATTTGTTTGTAGAAATTTGTTGTGTGTTTGATTATAACTGTTTCGCGCTTGTGGTCTAACTGAAAATTTGGTGGCCAAACATTGGAAGACTGAGTTAAAAGGCTTATGTGCTAGCTCACCCTATACCTTTGGTCACAAACCTGGCAAATTGAGGACATTGGTGTTTCTTGACTTTAAGATTAAGCTGTTTGAATCAGCATGACGCAATTTGTAACCATCTTATGATGGAAGTCGATGCTGCACTAAATGAAAGCTTGCTTTTATTCACTACATATAGAAGTGGTGTTGGCTTGCACTTTTAGATGATTATCCTCCTGATTAAATTTTTTTAAATGCATAAAACCTTCTTCAATTTCTGGACTATATAATTAGTCAATGATGAGGGGATAACCTGCAATATTTGTTAAAATTGAAGACATGTGTTATTTAAGTAAAGCTATTTGGGTGAGCTTTTTTAGTTGGCTTGAGAGTGTGATATGTATAGGCACTAGGCAGCTCATCTGAATTGTAAACTGTTTTCGTTGTCAGAAGAATGTGATACATATTCTTCTATCTATGTTGATGAGAGATCTATAACACATCATTTAAAATAACCAGAGGATTTTAGCTCATTTGAAACAATTTGAGTGTTCGCAATAAAGTTATGGGCCTTTTGTTACAATATTATGATGTGAATTGCTAAAGGATAGTGTTTGCCTGTTTGGTTACATAGGACCAAGTCTATATAGCATTGATGTGAACCCCATCTTATACTAACATGTGCCCGTTTCTGTCTTTCAACACTGTAGGTCTGGGACCGTGAGAAGCTCGTCATTATACCTGATCACTATATATTTACCAAAGATGAGCGAGCAAACCGAAATGTTGATATTTTGAGAGATTTTTGCAATGAGCAAAATATTAAGTACTTCTATGATATTAACGATCTTGGCAATTTCAAGGTAGGTCTTTTTCTTTCTTTCTTTCTTTAGTTTTCTCATGATCTTAACGACTTAACCCGTCACGTATTTTTGCTAAATCTTTACCCATACTAGCAAATGATATTCAATCTGCTTTTAAATTTCATTTATGGGTTTACAGGCCAATCCAGATTATAAGGGTGTATGCCATGTTGCTCTTGCTCAAGAAGGTCACTGCAGGCCTGGGGAGGTGTGCTTTGGATTGTTAAAATTCTCTTATATTTATTGATATCAGAAGAACTTATTCAATTCCATTTGCATTTTAAGGCGGAACAGTTGTTTTAATCTTTACACATGCAGGTCCTTCTAGGAACAGATTCTCACACGTGTACAGCAGGTGCATTTGGTCAGTTCGCAACAGGTATAGGTAATACCGACGCTGGTTTTGTACTAGGAACAGGAAAGCTTTTGCTAAAGGTTGGAAAACCAAGACCTTTACTCTCAAATTTCATACCTCTTTACATTTTCTCACAGTTTACATGTCTACTTAAATGACAGGTGCCTCCAACTTTGAGATTTGTTATGGATGGTGAAATGCCGGACTACTTGCTTGCCAAGGATTTGATTTTACAAGTGTGTTTATTCAGATGCTTTGGCATATATCTGCCTTGCAATGGTTTCTAATTTATAAATTATAGTTACATGTGGTTTATTCCATCTTTGATGCATTCTGAATTCTTTGATGTTATGGTCTGGTTACATGCTTATGGACTACGGTTTCTTGATTGATTGCTGAAATACTTATAAATATGTGTATCGTAGATTATTGGTGAAATTTCAGTCTCTGGTGCAACATACAAGTCAATGGAGTTTGTTGGGTCTACTGTTGAAAGCTTGAGTGTAAGTTTTGATTATTACCCTTCTATTGTGAGAATCTATGTTATATAATTATGTTTGAAGAAGTTTTTCTGGATCTGTGTCGGGCTCATTACTAATTTTTGTATATGATAAGATGGAAGAGAGGATGACTTTATGCAACATGGTTGTTGAAGCTGGTGGGAAAAATGGTGTTATTCCAGCTGATGCCACTACTTATAAGTACCTTGAGGTTAGTGCGACAAGTGATCTTATCTATTTGACTGGCCTCTGTTTCACATGAATGTGTACTATTTATGAAATTTGCATTAGAAAACGATCAGTTCGGGACTAGGGCTGAGCAAACAGGCGATTCGTTTCAAAACTGAAAACCGAACCAAATCGTTTTAACATTGTAAAATAAACCGACCAAAATGAGATCGTTTTAGCAGTGTAAACCGAACCAACCAAAAAAAATTTGGTTGATTCGGTTCAGTTACAATGAAACCGAATTTTTTAGAATCATATACTACTCTTCGTGTCTTCCACAGAAAGGAAAAGTTAAATAATGCATAGAAGAAGAAAAGATAAAGAAGTCAACACATGTATTTGTGCAGGGTTCAAATCACGAGAGGATTTAAGATATCTTCTGTATAATAGAAGAAGAAAAGATAAAGAAGTCAACACAAGTATTTGTGCTGGGTTCAAATAATGAGAGGATTTAAGATATCTTCTGTATTATGTATATAATATATATTTTTAATTTATGACTTTGGCCAGCTCGGTTGAACTGAGTTCATTTTCAAAAAACTGAACTGAATCGAATATTTTGGGTAATTATAAATAAAACCTAACTGTTTAATGGAAAAAACTGAACCGAGCTGGAATGAATTAGTCGGTTCGGTTCTGTTTCCCGGTTTCAGTTCGGTTTTGCTTGCCCCTATTTGCTATTACTCTGTTTGACTTCTGCTTTTTCATTGTCTATTGATTTGGACAGGACAAAACATCTCTGCCCTATGAACCACTATACAGTGACGAGAAAGCAAGGTACTGTCAAGTCCTTTCAACCCTTCATGTCTTTTTTTGTTCATGTTCTTCATATGAGTACAATTGCTAGAAATGAAGTACTGTTATTTGAATGTCTCTCAGATGATATTTACTGGGCGTCATGTAATATAGAATTATTTAGAAATTGAAACTTTCCTCAAGAGTTAGAGTACAATAGTTTTTTGGTCCTCCACTAGCTGTTAATATGACATCCTCATTTTTATTACTATTACTATTATAGTATTATTATCAAAAAATAATATAGTACTAGTACTAGTACTAGTACTAGTACTAGTAGTTCTGTTTGCCACCAATGGGGTCTGCAGGGCACTCAACAGCAACAAGAATATTCTTCTTAATAAAATAAGCTATTCTTAACAATAATAATAATAACAAAAACGATAATAAGCACTCGTTTGAGAAGATCTGCTTAATGAAATAAGCTATTCTTCTTTTGTTGAAATATACAGGGTACCGTGTCTAATGAAGTTACTTTTGAATGTAATCATTCTAGACTTGGATGTGTGAATAACTGATCAAGTCTAGTTAATTAGGACTGTAAAGAAACTTGGCAAAAAAAAAAAGGACTGTAAGAAAGAGTTCTATGTGATGTTTGTGACTTTACTTGGTTTGTATTAACACCTTAATGGGCATTCTTGTGAACCTGTGATACATGGTAACACCCTGTGCTGATGCTCTTTGTGCTTTTTTCACTATCGTCTTCATTTGCATTGAGGTTTACTTCTGTTGCTTAATAGTGAAACCATTACTTACAAAATTCTCTATCTTCTAGATTTCTCTCTGAGTACAAATTTGATATCTCGAAGCTGGAGCCCCTGGTGGCAAAGGTGAGTCTGATTGTTTTAGATTCCAGTTTTTGGCCCTGTGAATAATATAAGGAAATAATAATAAGAAGACCACACTTTAAGGGCGAGCCTTTGAGAGAAGCATCTTTGTGACCCCCTCCCCTCTCCCAACTTCAGTAATAATATATGATGGAGAATGAGCATATTATTATTGTTATCTGTGTTTGCAACTTAATCACTTGAGAGCTAGAAAGCAGGGATTCTTCGGTCACCCAACGAATCCCCGTGTCCCCATGCACCCCCGTATCAGATACTTGGATTCTTGGAGATATTTGGATGGTCAAAAATCTCAACTAAAATTCATCTTTTTTCACGATATGTTCTACAAACAGAAATGATTTTGGTTTAAATTATTGTGTTTTAGATGCTTATATCATGTATTTGATTCATTCTGCATAAAAATTATTATTTTTGTTAATGAATTTTATCATTCATAACATCAATTATATATTTATAATATTACTATATGTGCCGTATCCGCTACACCCAAATTCCCATGTGATTTTATTTTCCGAATTCATGTATCCCCGCACTACACACCCGCATCCTCGCACCCGTATCCTTGCTTCTTAGCTTGAGAGTGATCTTCAGTTCAAGGAAAAAGATTGTTTACCTCTTAATATTTCATCTAGGTTTTGAATGTTTCAGTGGCTGATTAACATCGTTGTTATGTTTTCCAGCCTCATTCGCCTGATAATCGTGCATTAGCAAGAGAATGCAAAGATGTCAAAATCGACAGAGTGTATATTGGATCTTGTACTGGTGGAAAAACTGAGGATTTTCTAGCTGCAGCCAAAGTTTTTCTAGCTTCAGTAAGACACGGTTTATCCTTACTATTAAACTGTCTGATGTAAAATGTACTCCTGATTTTTGTTTTCCATTCCAACTATGTTTCTGCACTTTTTGGCCTCTGCTGTTTTGCTGGGGGCAAGAGTACATTCTCTAGGTCATTCCGTTTCAGTATAACTGATAAAGTAGCATTTTTCAGCAGTATATGCAGTATTCATGTTGTTTTAGATCTGCATATCAAGATAAACTCTTTACGTGACTAGTTTTTCTCATGCATTTGTTCTCAATTTTTCATATCGATGGAATTCTTTTTAAGATGCATCATGCATATCAAGTAATTTAAACTTTCACTGTTTGTCCATTAAAATAGAAAATCTTTGTTCTTTTGAATAATAGATGTTCCACAGTTGTGCTTCTTTCAATAAAATAGATTCTAAAATCTCTTGGTAAGCAGTCCATTATTCTGTAATTATTGGTCCTAAATTTTATATGTATAGTCTATTTTGACTCATGCTTAGATAAAAGATGTCTAGAAATTATTCGGTCATCATTGGCTTGTACTTGTGTCTATTTTCGTACAAAGAGCTTAGGATAAACATATTGTAAAACATATTATGTAGGCATGTATTTGATGTCTCAAGTTTATTAAACTTAATCATGTGCAGGGTAAAAAGGTTAAAGTTCCCACCTTCCTGGTCCCTGCAACCCAAAAGGTTTTTTTAATATTTTTTGCAATTTTATTTCCTGATATATCGTGCGATTTGAATATATTAATTTTAAATTGCTTACCATAATCATATTTAGGTCTGGATGGACGTGTATAGCCTTCCAGTGCCAGGGTCCGGTGGGAGGACTTGTTCTCAGATATTTGAAGAAGCAGGCTGTGATACACCTGCAAGTCCTAGCTGTGGTGCTTGTTTGGGTGGTCCGAAGGACACTTATGCACGTATGAATGAAGCACAGGCAAGTTGCACCTTTTCTCAACCTAGACATGAACTAAAACCCTTGATCCAGATAGGACTTTGCTATATTTTGGCACCAAAAAGTGACATTAGGTGTTAAAATAAAACTTGTGATCCAATGCTAATGGTAAAACAACTATATATATCCAAGTTAAAATACATCGACCAAAGAAACTTCCCTCTTTTTTTTCCATAAGAAGATGATGCGGCAAAGATGGCTATGGTTTATCTTTGGTTCTAAATATAGAACCAATAATCCACTTATGCATTTTTCTATTCAACTGTAGGTATGCATTGGAGTGGTGTTTTCATAGATTTAGTTCTGTATTTTAGCTGTAGGACCAAATATAGCTATGCATTCGACACTAGATATTTGTTTTTTTAACTCGTACAGAGGTCCGTATATTTCATATTCATGCTGATGGAGTTCTTAACCTTTCTGTTAACAGAAGGGCATTTAGTTTTTCTTATAAAAACTTGAGTAGTGCCTGTTTCGCAGAGAGATTTGGAATTTAAAATTAACTTTATTGGTCCGTTTGTGTAAAATGAAACTGTAACTTAAAACTGACTTTTAGATTGAATTTAATTAGAAACTATGTACTTATTGGGTGATGGCCCAAAATATTCATATGGGAGCCATGCTGGCCCTTTTTACTACTGAAAACGCTACACCGTCTACCGTGATATGAGGGGTGTTGCGGAACACCGTGTTCCGTATCATGGGGTGTTGCGGAACACCGTGTTCCGTATCATGAGGTGTTGCGGAACACCATGTTCCGTATCACGGGGTGTTGCGGAACACCGTGTTCCGTATCATGCTAACACGGAAGATGGTGTTCCGTATCATGCATAATACGGAACACGGTGTTCCGTATTATGCTAATACGGAGGACGATTCTCCGTATCCCGTCGGTATTTCGGGTCATTTTTTTCAAAATCAGTATTTTGGGCAAAAACTTGTGAAAAATAGGCATTTTGGTAATTCTCTCGTACTTATTTTGGTTGCATCACATATATTAAGCTTGTCATTTAACTAGACAAAAACTGGTATCAACTCTCACCCAGAGCAACTTTTAAAATTTTAATAATTTTTTTTTTTTTTTTGTAACTTATAAGTTATACATTATCAATTAAACTATCCAAACAGATAATAACATAGTATAAATAAATAGAAAAATTACTTGCATTTAATTTTATTTTATTTTTGTTTTTTGAAACTGCATTTAAACTTTTTATAAGGTAAGCCAAAGTGGTACAAATTTTCATTTCCTTGCAAGCTATATCGTCATAATTTATAAATTAATGCATTTCCTTGCAAGCTATAGGGTCAAATTAATGAATTCCATGAATCGTAATATATTTACATCCATTTAATATTATAAATGTTCTCGTCCCAACTCCTAATTACATAAACACACCATTATTTCAGAACCAAATATTGTGAATTTATAGTAAACATTTCTATAATACAATAAATCATCTAAAACTGAAAAAATGCATGTGGTTGTGTGATAAAGGTGTCCATACAACCGTATGCTAAACTGTAAAGTGTCTATCTATCCATTTAAAATAATTGCTTGGCATTTGCTAATTTTCATCAGGTACAATTCACAATTTGGATAGTAACTGATATTATTAGTACCTTTGTCTTGCTGCAGGTCTGTGTCTCAACAACCAATAGGAACTTCCCTGGTCGCATGGGTCACAAGGACGGCCAGATTTATCTTGCTTCTCCATATACTGCTGCAGCATCAGCTTTGACTGGCTATGTAACTGACCCTAGAGAGTTTCTGCAGTAGGCGGTAATTGCGTACTTGGAATGGTTACTTTGGTACTTGTGTTACTTAAACTTGATCATGGGAGCTGGTATATCAGGTCCAGGATCCGACTCATTACCTTGTTTTGTTAAGAGTTCGGAGTATAGTAGATTACTGTTGTCATGTGCTATGAGTTAATGCTTATATAGTACATAGGACATTGTAAGATCAGCTAAATATTTGACCTCTAAAATATGGATATGTTAAATATGCTCACAAAGCTTTTGTATTAGTCTCTGATGAGAAATAGCAGGGATCTGGTGTTTGCATGCATGGTTCGCTGAGAATAATTTTGTATGTTCAAATTTACTGCTTTTCTTTATATCTTGACTTAGAAAAGTTGCTCCTCGTTCAAATGTGTATACCAGACTATGGAGATGTGAATAACTTAGATAGCGAAAACCTCACTCGATATTCTACTATTGAAACTAGTGTACAGATAAAGTTAGGCATATTTATGATGCACTCAAATTATATTCCAAGAACGGAAATTGAGATGGCCAATTATATACCATCCAAACACTACGAGTCTATGACACTTTCTGCGGTAATCGGGTAATCGACTATTGATGTTTTTGCTTTTTTTCTGATTGATACCGACCACCTTTTAGTCTGTACGTCAGCAATTGTCACCTCAATCAAAAGAAAGAAAATAGCTTTAATCTGATGGTTTATACTCTCTTTTTTTTTTTTGCCAAGAAATAGATATTTCATTACTTATTCAAATTGTTCGTAAGAGATCAGGATGATTATCATTCACCCTCCAAATATGATCAGCTAAAGAATAATTATAACCCGCTTTCGTAGACCGTCTAACAAATCTAAGGGATACACTCTTTTAACTCCGATAGTAGCATCCTGCAATCCTGGATGAGTCTACTAAAGTATGATGAAAGAGTTGAGGAGCCTCTGATGGTTTATACTCTGAAGATTTGCAGGATGTAGTTTTTTTTCTGTCCATGTTGTTAGCTTAACCATGGAGGGCACACTCACCCGAGGGGCCCTTGCTAGCACAAAATTTTCACCTCAAAGTCTTTAGTGGAGTGGGTCATTCCTTGATTGTATATGGGGAGCATCCACTCAGTAACCATATTCAGTGGCAGGGAAAGTAGTGAAATGTTGATTGCTGTGACATAATGATTCAAGATTGTATTAATTATTGTCACAGGGAATTATTAAAGATAAGATAAGATTATAGTAGCTTTTACAGTGGAATTATGGAAGGGGTGGCATGCATTTCTGGCTAGTGGCTACTCATTTCTAATCTGTAGGATACAGGGTAAACAATTATGGAATGCAACAAATTAAGACGATGAGAAAACAATTTATTTGTTTTTCATCCTCGTCGTATCGACAGTCGGGGTTTGTCCCACTGTTTTATGTTGTATTGGTTTGATTTATGAATATATCCTCCTGCGTTTCGTCAAAAAAAAAAAATGTACTCCCTCTGGTGACACCCTTTAAAAACGTCCTTGATAAAGTTAAATGAATGCATCATGATATTGGTAACCAAATGTCAGAGTGTTACTTCATAGGAGTAGTGTTAATTTCTTACTTGCAAATTTAAGCAGTTTTTTTCTCCAGTTTTTTAAGTTTTGTGTACGATTAAGATTTCAGTTGGCATTTTCTTGCATGGACCATGGCAGATTCTTTTATCTTCCAGCTGAAAGTAGTATTTGCTAGTATCACAATTCACAATTGCTATTTTCATAAAAACTGCTTTGCATAGATATTTCGAGAAAATCTTCCTCAGAATTAATGATAGTAATTTTTTCGACAAAAATGATCCAAAGCTTCGACTTAAATTTGAAAGAAAAGCTAATGCTTACATAAATTTTATCTTCAACTTGGAAACTTGTATATAATTAATACTATCTAAATTGATAACTTCTCTATAGTTGACATTTTTCCTCCATAGCAGGGTTCGTTGACAACAGTATTTTGATCAACCGGCCTTCAAAAGCACACTCTTTTGTAGTGGAGCTGGATCAAAGCAGTTAATTTACTGAAAATTGTCTACAAGCTCACATGACAGCACTTGTTTTACCAAGTAACAAAAAGTGAACACAATACAAAAAGTGAACACAATACAAGTTCCCAAATTATGAAAAAAAAATCAATCACAAAAAAACACAACGAAACAAATAATTTAATGACTGGAAGATGATAAGCTTCTTTCCAACATTAAGTGTCAAAGAAATCAAAACTTGCACACAGATGTTCAACACTGAAAGCATTCTTATATTTACATTATAATCAACTGGTAAATTAGCAAACTACTCAGCTGTAATAAACCTGTGTAGGGGAGCTAAAGGTGTGGTATGTTGGCTAAGAAGAAACTAATGATAGAACGAAGGTTGGGCTTCGTTTTGTAGTAAATATCGAAATGAGGCACTTCAAATAAATTAAAAAAGAAAATCCAAACTTAACCAACTTTTAAAGCTATATTTTCCTGTGATTTTTTCTTCAGCTTGTTGGAGTACTTGCAGTGATCAGTGATGCTGAGGCGGCTTCGTCTTTTGTCTGTCATGTCTTTCTTGGAGCCTTGGAGCTGCAATATAAATTTTGATTTGAAGAAAGTCATGAAAATGTATAACAGTTGCAAACTTGCAATACAGGTGCATTTGAACTATTTTACTATTTTACACTTTACGGCACATACCTAGTCCATTAGCTTCGGATGTCTTCATGATTCTAAGCCTTTTTGCAGTATTCAGAAACATCCTAGCAGAAATTAAAAAACAAGGAATCAGAATCAGAGGCATTGAACATGTCCCTTTTTACTGCTTTCTCGGCCAAGACTTTGGTCAACTAACTACTCGTTTTTTAAATTGATAATCCATGTGCGTGCTTGTGTGTAGTAAGGAGTTTCAGGAGTTGTGTATGTGTACCCCCATGGAACATCTCCAACAAGCATCCAATCTCCTTCTTTATCTTCATAGGTGAGCACAAACTCAGAGGATCCATCCAAAAGCTTTGATGGTTGCACAGTTTGTTTATTCATTGCAGCAAGGCCTAATCACACAAGGTTCAAATTTCCAGTAAACAGAATGTAAACTATTTAGAAAACATAAACCATAAATAAAAAAAAACTAGACACCAATTTTCTTGCAGCAAATGGACCATAACACGTGTTATTGGGCATTTCTCAACCCCGAAAGCTGGCTAGCTTATAGGTTTAAAGGACTTACTGTTAGAATTGATGGTTGTGGAGGACTTAAAGAACATCTCCTCGATTGTTCGAGCTAAAGTTTCATAACAAGCATGAACACTCAAATCTACTTTCCGTCCTATTTGTAGTCCATCCATATTCACCTTCACAAACTTTACAAGTCCTCTTTCTTTAGTAGTGGTGTCATTGGTGTCTCTTCCATGATTGATTTTCTTTGGAGAACTTTTACTTGTATCATTCACATCCATTTCCTTTTCTTCTTGATCACCATTTGTGGACTTTGTTTGGTTAATTATGTTGTTCATCCTGTAAGTCCTTATAGGTGGCCATCCTACAACCTGACTGTGTTTGGAAAGCAAAAAGTACATAAAACAATTAATTTAACTAATCAGGAACGAGTTGCGAATGGCATTTTGAGAGCCTCAGGCTAAGAGGTGTATTACAAATACTTGGAATTCGTTATTATCTTCTTAAACAAATCGTACAAATGTTTAATAACTAGTAGTTGGACATATACATGTATGTCAATATTAAAAAAATTGTTAATTTTTGCAACATAAATTTTGATGCAAACATATATTCGAAGAAGACTAAACTGGAAATTTAGCAAACAAGGCTCTTTCTAATCAGTTTGCAATAAAATTGCTGCCAAACACACACACGAAAGGAATTGCTGCCAACTAAAAAAGAAGGGTCATACAAACAAGTAAAGCCAAAACCCCATAGTTGAAACCAGCCACCACCTGTGTTCCCAATAAAAGGGTCATGCTTTATTGCCTATTGCCTATTGGTAAGCACACACATACATTAGTGAACATCTATATTATAATTTTTTTGGTCAGTTACATATTTTTTTAGATGTACAACTGTAAGGGGATGGGACTGAAGATTCGAAACCATGACTGAAGGTTGGGAAGGGGGTGGGGGTGAGCGGCCGGCAAGCCTTTGACACCAGGATAAGCCAAATATTACATGTTTGCTCTTGAAGATCTAAAAGGTATGCAAATCTAGCCCATAATCTTTTAGAATCGATAATAAATCATAACAACTAGTACATCTTTAATACATATGTCCTCTTTGGTATTATATACTCACAAAGACCTGCAAAATACATGGCTAAAATTCTCAAGTCCATCATTCACACACAAGTAGTTATTGTGACACAACAAATTCCCATTTGCAAAACAGTAATAAAAATTATATATCAAAAGCAACCACAAGTTATAATAACTGAAAGAAAATCAACAACACTATCAAAATATACACAAAAAACACATATTCAAAGATGAAGCATCATAAAAATGTAGTATGAATTTCAAGAAGACAGTAACTTTGACAAAAAACACAACTTCAAGAAGCTATATAGACTATCAACAGATTCAAAAACACACAGAAACAAGCTGTAAAGATCAGAAAGAATATGTAATACAAGTACCAAACATGAACATGAGAAAAAAGATTAAAGAAACACTTTCACAACATATACATACAAAACACACAGGATCAAAGATGCATGCAAATATATACCTGACAACAGGAGGAGAAGCAGAGTAGTCACCAACAGCATCAGGTACTGATCTTTTAGTGGCAGAAGGAAAATCTTGAGAAGTCCTTATTTTCTTAACATGGTCAGCACCCCATTGAGTATTATTAGTACAAGAACCAGTATGAAGACTCAAGCCAAGCCCCAGTTCAAGTTCACCCTCATTTTGGTATGAAGACGACATTTTTTTTTCTGTCCTTTCTTTAACACATACACTATTACACACCTCTTATATTTGTTGAAAGAGAATGAACATATGAGTATATAAATATGTGTGTGTCTGAACTCTGAAGTTGTACTACAAGGTTTTTATGTTTTGTCAAACTTAAAACAAGGTTACTACTATAAATTATGGAAGGAAAATTTAAGGGGGGGTTTTGGATACTAAAAAATGGGACAAAAGTAAAGGTGAAAAGTGGATTGGGGGATGGTGGAGAAGAGAGTGATGAAGAAGTGGGACCATTATGTCTCTTTTATGCTCCAAAATCTTCTTATCCCACCACCTTTCAAGTTTCAACTTGCTGCTGGTTGTGCAGGTTAATTATAGCATTTTTTTTCCTTTTTCATAAATCATTGTACATGTTTTAAGTTGTTATTATCATAAAAATAACTTTCAAAGTATATTACTCCTTCAGTCTCTTATTATCACTAGATGTCGGGGATTTATATTAATTAATTATTAATTTTTTAATTAATTAAATATTATAAAATTATAAAAAGAACTATGTTATTTGAATAAAAAAATTATGCGATTAACAAACTATAAACTTAGATTATTTAATAGAATTGCATGGAAACTCGTTTCAGTTGTTTTAGTTAAAAAATATTTAAGATAATTGATCGTATTCTTTTTTTATTCTAAGTTATAATAAAAAAATTGTTAATACAATATAAGAATTATAATAATAATAAGATTTCAATTTAATTATGTTTATTAAAAAAATAACATATAATCGCAGGAAAATTGTTCTAATTAGTGTATAGTGTATAGAAACATGTTCTAGTTGTTCTCCTTGAAAAATCTTTTGGAAAATTGATCGTATTATTTTTTGATTCTTATTTATGATAAAAAAAATTGTATTATAATTATAATAGGATTTCAGTTTTATCATTTTCTTTAAAAATAATATAGAATTATAACAGAAATATGATTGTAGGGGTGAAACTACTTTTTTTTATTTAAAGTTGTAATAAAAGAATTATAATTATAATAGGATTTCTATTTTATTAAAAAAAACATAGAAATAGAATTATAGTAAAAATAGGATTGTAGGGGTGAAACCAAAATATGGTGGAACCAAAAAGTGGTACCGTTAAAAGAGTGTTTCATTTATTAATAAAGGTTATAGATTCCTTATCATTCCAGCTGTTTGAACTGAACATATTTGTCAATGCATACTTTTGATTGTTAATATCTTTAATTTCGTATTAGTATTAAATATAAAAATTTCACTATATTAAAGTACTAACAAATACAAATCCAACAAGATCACTCATGATTATATTTAGTCTTATAGATTAAGTATAAATTAATAATTTATCTCATGTAATGAATAGAACCGATATTTCAAACAAGAATGATATAAAGAGACGGAGAGAGTACTAACCTTTTAATTTTTCATTTTCATAATATAAATAGATGAGATAAAAGGATCAAATAGCAATCCTATCGACAATATTGGAAGATACTCCTTTGTTCCACAATAGTAGTCTTTTCAAAGAATTTTTTTTCCCCATAATACATGTCTATTTCAATTTTAAATGTAAATTTGTGATCATTTTTCCTAAATTACCTTTTTTGAAAATTGTATAGCAATTAATGAGGAATGACCAAGAGTATAAAATAGATCATATTCTTAAAAGTTAATGCACTTATAATGGGTATAAGAGTAAATTTATCATCTAATTAATGTTTTCTTAAGATGCGTGATAATGTGTATTTTATACACATTTTGTCCTTTATTCTCTTGCATTTATGTTAGTTTCGAATGTAGTTTTATCGATATTAATTATGTTTTTTCATCTTTCAGTGCCTCATGGTAATTGTTGAAAAGATGACTTATTTTGGGCTTAGAAGGCAAAGATGATTCAAGAGGGTAGTTAGAAGATGCAAGCTCGTGATGTCGGGAGGTGTTTAATGCATTATATTGAAGATTTTATCTCGTACGGGCAGCTATACGGCCGTTCGACAGGCCGTTCAAAGGTTCAGATTTTCTGTACGGGTAGCTGTACGGCCGTTCAACAGGCCGTACAGAACTTGCTGTGTATTAAAAGAGAAATAAACACATCTCATATCTTATCTTCTAATATCTTAACCTAATATCTAACCTAACACCTTCATCTTCATCTTAGCCTCTTCAAGAACACAATTAGGGTTAGTAGGAATTAGAGAGGAGACATTAATTACTTGTAATCTAGCATTGATTATGAGTAATTAACTCCATTTATTTGGCTCAAGGAGGAATTCATGTACTAAACCCATTTCAATTTAAGTAATATTTATTTACCTCTATCTTGAATACTTGTGATGTATTGTTTATGATTTTGCTTGGAGATTTGTAAGTTGCTTCATCTTACTCTTCTTGTATCTTCAATTGCTAATTGTTTGTTCTAATACGTAATCGTTAGTTCATTCATTATAGTAGCACAAGGTTTGGCGTGCCTAAACTTCAAGATTCAAGTACAAATACCTAGGTTGAGCTTCTCATCCTTGGGTTTGTCCTAACCTCTATTTGTTTAATTCCTTGACTTGGTTAAATTGATAGTGCTTCATTATTGGTTGCTATTGTCAAGAGAGCTAATTTATGTGCTTCACTAAATTAGTGTTTATAATAGAAGAGAAATAAGAGATTGTGTGCTTCACCAATTATCTTGGTTAGGTAGAGTTGGATATAATTTTGCTTGTTTGTTGGGTTGAAGTGTTTGAGTTTTATCCTTGGGTCAAATATCTCTATTTCTTGCTAATTTACTCATTGTGTTGTTGTGTTGATAAATTTGGATGATTGGCATTAACTTAGTTGTATATCTATAGAAATTTATTTATTGTATGCAAGGTGTTTGATAGAACACCTCAACCAAACTAAAAACCCCCTTTGTCCACACTTCTAAATTATAAGAGATAATCTACTTGAAATCAATATTGATAGTCCTTCCCTGTGAACGAGCTACGAAAACACTACCTCCAAATTGGCGCCGCTGCCGGGGAAGGCAACAATATTAATTTTGAGTTAATTGTTTCTTATATTTTAGATTTTATCTTTGTATATAGTTTTTTTTTTCTTTCTTTCATTTTTTTGGTGTGTCTTCATGTTTATTGGATATGGACATGAACTAACCCTTTCAGGAGATGATGAATAATTATTTTGGTTGGAATAACGCTCAAGATTTCACCTATGATCAAAAACTATATCAAGATTTTAATTCTTTTCAGAATTTTAACGCGTATCAGGTGAATTCTTTATATTCTACAAACTCATGCTATGCTCCCTACCCTCCTAGCATTGATTATTCATATGCTTTTGACAATCAATGTCATGATTCACAATATTCATATGCTTTTGAAAATCAATGTTATGATTCGCAATATAATTCCCAAGGCCATCAAGGGTCTTCTTCATCTTCCTTATCATCATTAGAGGAGATGATGAAACAAATGGCGGCAAACAACCTCCAATTTCAAAACATCACTTTTCAAAGTATATCCAACTTGGAAAAGAATACTTCCCAATTTCAAAATAACATTTCTCAAAGGATATCCAACTTGGAAAAGAGCACTTCTCAAATCATATCCAACTTAGAAAAGCAAATGAATCAACTAGCCGAAAATGTGAATCGATTAGTGGACGTCAATTCTCCTACTAATCATGATTCTTGTTTTGTAATTGATGAAAATGTTGTGCATGATGAATCTGCTTGTTTAGTTGATGATTGTCCTAGGCTTGATAATGATAAATTGGATGTAGTTGAGGATCTACCAAACTTAGAAAATACCTTTGAGCTTAATGAATTGGTAGATGAGATAAAAATTGATGAATGTCCAATTAAAATTGAGGAGGAATTCAAGGTTGATGAAATTGAAATTTTTGCTTGGGTATATGAGGATCCAATTTGGGAGCATTTTATGAGTCGTACTTATAAAGATTATTCTTACAATTTTTCTAGCTACTTTGATTTTTCAAAGTCTCTTGAAGATGTGAAGATCATAAAAATATTTTTATATTTGTATGGATGAAAAGTATATTTGCACACCTTATTTTTATTATTGATTCGTAGGTATGTGCATTTATTTGCTTTTTCACCTCATTAGTTATAATACTTTTATAAATAAGTCGAGCCAACGACAATAAATAAATCGCTTTTTGGGAGGCAACCCAAGTTACACATGTATTTATATATATATTTTTATGCTTTGTTAGATTTTATTACTCGTTTGCATTTATGTAGGGTGTTATGCATATTGATCTAAATATTATTGAGTGGAGATTTCTTTTTCATCTATTTTAATTCATAAGAAAAATGACTCAAAAATATATAATAATTAATTATTATATATTTTTGTGGTGTGACTAATGAATTTTATGGATTTTCAAAAAAAAAAAACAAAAATTTGCAATAATAATGTCCCGCTCAATAATATTTAGTATCGTTAATTATAATTTTTATAATTTTATATTTGTTCCACACTTGTCTTGATGTGTTTGTTCATGTTTTCAGGAATTAATATAGTATTCAAGCATTCAAGGATTTGTGAGAATTTTCTGTACAAAGAAAATGAAAAAAAATATAATTTTGTAAATTTTCAGGACTGAACGGGCTATCATACGGGCTGCAAACCGTGCAACAAGCCGTACAACAGGCCGTTCACAATTTGTCTAGTTTTGATAAGCTTCTGTGAGTGTTTGTAGTTCAAAATGAGGGAAATTTTCAAACCCCTACCCACTTGTTGTACCGCCCGTGCAGCTCTTACAAAAAAATGGCAAACAGAAAAACAGAGCAATACAATCCCTCTCTCTATTTCCCCCTTTGGCTTCCTCCATCGAACTCCTCAACCCAGCAGTCGCGTCTCCATTCTCCGACACCCACCTCTCCGGCCAGCCATTGTCAACCGTTCTTCACTCCACCTCCATTAACCAGCAGCATCACATCTACTCCCTCCTCTCACCACTCCTCTTCAACCTCTCCTTCAATCGCTGTCCTCCCCTCCGTTCAAACAGCCGACCCACCTCGACCATCTCCTCTCCTCTTTACATTTTCAAAACCCCGCCTGCAACCATTCCATTTCACACCCGTTTTCCTGCACAAACCAACCCCCTTCTCTCCGAACTCACCCATCTCCACCTCTATCTCCCGTTTTCCACCATTCATCATCAAACAATCACACCCCCCTCTTCTCTTCATCACCACCCATTTCCCATCTCCGTCTTCACCCACAACAATCCGTTCTCCTCTCTTTCAGCTCAACCCATCTCCGTTTACCTCACCCACCTCGCCTCCAATCTCTCCTTCACCTCCGTTCTCATCCACCCATCTCACACCACTGCTCCACCTCCGCCTTCTTCCCCCAATTCCCTGCTCCCCATCTCCTTCAATTCAAACTCAGCCCCCTCCCCTGTTTTAATAACTTTTGTTTTCATTTATTTTTAGTTTTCTTTCATTTTATTTTAACTTTTGTTTTATTTTTGATTCAATTTTCATTCTGATTTTGTTTTAATTTTAATTTTGTTTCAATTTTTATTTTGATTTTGATTTTAATTATTGATTTTCTAAAACTAATTTTTTTTTATAAATTTAAAAATCAATTTTAAATTAAATTTAAATTTGGTTTTTGATTTTATTATTAATTAGTTGGTGATTTATTTTATTTTATTTTATTTTATTTTATTTTAAAAGAAAATCAAAAACCAAAATTTTAATTCTTTTTACTTTTGATTTTAGTTTTTCATTTCTAAAACTAAGTAATTTTTATAAATTTAAGAATCAATTTTAAATTTGCTTTAAATTTGATTTTTGATTTTATTATTAATTGGTTAGTTATTTTATTTTATTTTATTTTTAAAAAAAACAAAAACAAAAATTTTTATTATTTCTATTTTCCTAATTAGTGTATTGCAGGGCTTTGAGGGGGTTGGATATTGACGTGTCGGTTATTTTTGTTCGGTTGATTATGGTGTGTGGCGGTTTTTCCATTTGTGATTTGCAAGTTCGGAGTTGGATTTTGGAAAATATGATGGTGCTCCCGAACCTCGTTGTTTATTTTCAGGGGAGTTTTCTTTCTCTTTGTTTCTCTCTCGTTTTTATTTGTCATGCATGAGGACATGCTATGTTTTAAGTGGGGGAAGGATTGTTTACACACATCCTTGTATCATTGTAGTATGTAGCTATTATTAGTACTTTTCTTTTGTTTCGTTCCATGTCCGTTTCGTTTGCATTTGGGAACAAGTTTAGTCATAAAGCTTATTTACTTGTGTGTAAAATTAAAACATTGCGAGCTTATAGCCTTGTTTTCTCTTATTTCGTGCATAGCATTACCAATTTAATGTGAATCTATAAGTTTGATGCACCTTTTTGCACACATACACACACTTAAAAGGCCATGAAAAGTCTAGATTGTTGTAATTAAATTGTGAACATGACGGTTATTTCTTAGCATGCATGGAATCAAATCGAGAAAATGTTATTACAACTTAAACCATGTGAGGCCTTGAACGATGATTCTTTTGTGTTTGAGTGTTTCTCCTTCTTTATGTGTGTTTTTGCTCTAGGGCTTGCACTAAACCTTAATTTATGGATGCACCATAATAAGGAAATTCTTTTTAGCTTAACATTTTTGTTTTTTTTTAGCTTGTGAACCATGAATATAATCCCTAGTTACCGCCTTTGACCTTATATCCATGTTTTTCTTCGTCACTTTCCCCTTTTATACATGAGTCATAGCCAAATACTTCACTCTCGACCTAGTTAAGCTAGTTGAGTCTTGGAAAGAATTGATTGATGAGCATGAGAATTTGGAGAAATTGCGAAGAAGAAGAATTCTAATTATTGCAAGTGGGGACTAGTTTGATGTGTATAATTAGATGTGGTTCAAAGTTCTTTGTAATATTTATATATTTGCATCCCCTTTGCTAAAAAAAATTTAAAGGGGATGTAAAAAAAATATGAAAAAGAAAAAAAAAATCAGAAAAAAGCAATAAATCTTTGTACTTTATTTTGATTCAATTTTCTTGGTAAATGTGGTTGTGTTTTGTAATTGTAAATGAGTGGAGATATGCTTTAGTTTGAGAATTTGGTGTATGAAGAGAGCAAGCGTCGTTTTGACTCAACTAGCGAGACTTTTACACCTTCCTTGGACTTAAATTTTCACACCTTCACCCAAGCCCCATTACAACCCATTTTATGAATTCCTTGTTTTTGGTGCAATCCGGAATTTAGGTGGACATGCAAGGTCAAGTAGAGCGCATGCATTTAGACTTGGAGTTGAGTGAAAACTCTAGCCCATACTTGTGTGATGCATAATTGAGAGATGTGAGATTTTTCACTATACAATTTCATCTTCTTAATGCGAAGCCATGTATGCTTTGTGATAATCTTGTCTAGTGTTCACGATTGAAGTGCATTCATTCTATCTTTAGTGTCATGGTTACATTTTGCACAAGGTGTGTTATCTTGATTCTTGAATTGGTTGTTAGCTCGTTATAGTGGATGGCAAGGTGAATAGCTCTATGTGTTTGATTTTAGTTACAAGTAAATATAGCACCATGCTTGGCTTGTTTCCTATTTGTATGACGATTCGGACATGTGAGTGTAGTAGTTAGTCTAATTAGTAGGTATTGTTAGTTTCTTGTTTATTGGTGATTTTTGTGATTTTGTGGGTACAACATCTATAAACCCTCACGAGACCTCACTCATCCACTAGGGCTACCTAGGGGTTCCAATGGCTTGTTGCATATGCCAAATGCAACCGTGATCACCTACGGAAGTGGTACTAGTTAGTAGCATATGGTTATGTTAATTTTAGTTTGCTCGGGACTAGCAAAGTTCAAGTGGGGGAAGATTTGATAATGTGTATTTTATACACATTTTGTCCTTTATTCTCTTGCATTTTTGTTAGTTTCGAATGTAGTTTTATCGATATTAATTATGTTTTTTCATCTTTCAGTGCCTCATGGTAATTGTTGAAAAGATGACTTATTTTGGGCTTGGAAGGCAAAGATGATTCAAGAGGGTAGTTAGAAGATGCAAGCTCGTGATGTCGGGAGGTGTTTAATGCATTATATTGAAGATTTTATCTCGTACGGGCAGCTGTACGGCCGTTCGACAGGCCGTTCAAAGGTTCAGATTTTCTGTACGGGTAGCTGTACGGCCGTTCAACAGGCCGTACAGAACTTGCTGTGTATTAAAATAGAAATAAACACATCTCATATCTTATCTTCTAATCTCTTAACCTAATATCTAACCTAACACCTTCATCTTCATCTTAGCCTCTTCAAGAACACAATTAGGGTTAGTAGGAATTAGAGAGGAGACATTAATTACTTGTAATCTAGCATTGATTATGAGTAACTAACTCCATTTATTTGGCTCAAGGAGGAATTCATGTACTAAACCCATTTCAATTTAAGTAAGATTTATTTACCTCTATCTTGAATACTTGTGATGTATTGTTTATGATTTTGCTTGGAGATTTGTAAGTTGCTTCATCTTACTCTTCTTGTATCTTCAATTGCTAATTGTTTGTTCTAATACGTAATCGTTAGTTCATTCATTATAGTAGCACAAGGTTTGGCGTGCCTAAACTTCAAGATTCAGGTACAAATACCTAGGTTGAGCTTCTCATCCTTGGGTTTGTCCTAGCCTCTCTTTGTTTAATTCCTTGACTTGGTTAAATTGATAGTGCTTCATTATTGGTTGCTATTGTCAAGAGAGCTAATTTATGTGCTTCACTAAATTAGTGTTTATAATAGAAGAGAAATAAGAGATTGTGTGCTTCACCAATTATCTTGGTTAGGTAGAGTTGGATATAATTTTGCTTGTTTGTTGGGTTGAAGTGTTTGTGTTTTATCCTTGGGTCAAATATCTCTATATCTTGCTAATTTACTCATTGTGTTGTTGTGTTGGTAAATTTGGATGATTGGCATTAACTTAGTTGTATATCTATAGAAATTTATTTATTGTATGCAAGGTGTTTGATAGAACACCTCAACCAAACTAAAAAACCCCCTTTGTCCACACTTCTAAATTATAAGAGATAATCTACTTGAAATCAATATTGATAGTCCTTCCCTGTGAACGAACTACGAAAACACTACCTCCAATGCGTAATTTTTTCAAAAGAGACTTATATTGTGGGATGGAGAAGAGACTTGTATTGTGGGACGGAGGGAGTATTGTTTAGGGGTTTTGGTCCCTGACAATCATTTGTAGGGACCGATTATATAATAATCGGTTTCTAAACCGTTGGATCAACGATCCAACGACCCCCCTGGATTAAAAAAAAAACTGTCCGCGGATAGGCAATCTGCGAATTGCCTGTCCGCGGAAAATTATAGCGAACAATAATTTTTTTTTTTAATCTCAGCCGTTGAATCAACGATCCAACAGCTATGGAACCAATTATTAAATAACCGGTCCCTGACAAACGATTATCAGGGACTCGGACCTATTGTCAGGACCCGGACCTATTGTTTAGTAGGTAAGTAAGGACTAAGGCCATATCCAACAGTTGTGATTACTAGTGATCCAAATTCTAATCCAAATTTCTAATCAATTTCATCCATCCAAATTACTATTTACATATTATATTACATAAATATTATATTAAACTATTTAATCTTAAATTTAATGTTTAATTATTATTAACTATTTGTATTATATTTAATAAATTAAATAAACTAAAAATAAATTTTTTTTAATATGCGTAAATAATATTAAAATTATGTTCTTAGTTAATGAAAAACACATTCATTTTATTAATTATGTATAATTATTAATTCAATAATTAAAAAAATCAAAAATCAATTTTGAATCTAATAAACTAAAAATATATAAGTAACAAAATTATAATTTTAATATTAAACCAACTGATCCAATTTGAATAGTGAATAATGGTGATACAAATTTTAATCACCATTAAGAATTTGGGATAATTTACACCAAATTTAAATTTTTGGATCATTACTAGGTTTGTCCTAAGGCCAATACCATTCACGGGATATCCTAAAAAATTAGAAATTCTAAGTGATTTAAAGTTTCGTATCAAACAAAAAATTAAATTCAAATACATATATTTTTGTTTCTGGATGTTACTTGTATCTCCCAAGTATTTTTAGAAATTTTATGTGTTTCAAAAATATTTTATTTTTTTGTTATCTCATTCATTAGCATAAATGATTTGATTTTAGGATCAACTAGTTAGCCGTTATTTATGATACATTATATATATATATATATATATATATATATATATATATATATAATATTTTGACGGATGGTGGCTTAATCTATCATAATTTTAAATTAAATGGTCCTAAATATCATAATTTAAATTGATGGTCCCGACTATCAACCAAAAACGTTACGTAACGTTTTTTTTTTTTTTAACAAAAACGCTTCATAATATAGGCGTTTTGGTCTCTTTCTTTCTATTTTTTGTTTTAACAAAATGCTACTTTAAGTAAAATTTTAGATAAGGCTACTTTAAAATAAAATAAATTGCTTTGGCCTCAAGTTTGTGGTAGTTTTGATGTGTTTTGTTTAATTGTGCAGGGTTGGAGTGATATCGATTAAGGATGTAGATTCCGTCATTTTGGGAGTTGATTGATGATATGGAATGATGAATGGAGGCTTAAGTCAGCTACCAAGTAGTATACAAGTCAAGGGGAAATGAAGACGGAAGCTATTGCAAAAGGAACGAGAAGAAAAAGCTGAAAAACGAGGAACAAAAAAATTCCATCAGTTGGTGGCTGGGCAGACTGCGCCAGATTTGAGCAGTCTGCGCCAGAATTCGTCTTGGAATGCAGATTGGGCTTGAGCACACCGCGCCAATCTTGAGCAGACTGCCCCAAGTCGCGTGAAAATTCCAGTTTTGCCCTTATTCGATCTGAAATTGTATTTTAAGTCGTTTTTGACATCTAAATCGAATTCTAGTTGTATTTAAGGTATTTTCTTGCTGGGCAAGATGTCTAGAGATATAAAAACACATCCAACCCTTGTAAACATTATTGATTACATACAATTACATATCTTAGTTTTGCAAGAGAGAAAAGTGGAAAAGGATTCAAAGCTCGGTGACAAGCACGGATCTAGATCTACTTCATCTTTTATATACGTTGAATCATAGATTTGTTTCTCAACTCTTTACTTTATTAGTATCATTATTTCTCTCTTTTATAATTTGTCAATTATCATGTTTTCATCTAATCCCATGGTGACGAAAAGTTTTATTATGAACTAATCGTTGTCGTGGGATCCTAGTAGATTTATCTATGTAGCTTAGTAGTTTGTATGCCTTAAAGATTTATGTGCGGTGAAATTCTTGATATCCTTGTATGGTTGTGCTTTATGAATTTAGATGCGTAGCTAACATCTAATCTGTTAATCTCTTGTGAAGTGAAAGTGGATCTTGAGATTTAGAACTTGCCATGCTAGCATAGGTTCATGATTGTTTATCAACATGTTTCGTAGTATGAGATGAGAATACTTGTATTGCCCTGTGTGATCATTATGGATAACTTGTTCTTCAACCGTTATGTTTTCAAATTCTATAGAGATATAGGGTCTAAGCATAATTGGTGTCTATTCATCTTCTATCTCTTTTGTGGATGTATGTTTAGTTTGGTATTCGTATACTGAGAAGTAGCGTATACTTGTTTCGTGTTATCCGATCAGATATCATAACCATTGCATATAGTGATTAAAGGCGTCAGATCTAAGCAAAGTATTTAATGAAGTTAGGATTCCATGGTTTATCTTGCAGAAGTAATTCGATTCCAATTCTTGTTAGTTAGTTAATTCTTAGTTTGTTAATTTGCTTTTTAGTTAGATTTAGTTAATTAAAACCCAATTTGTTATCTGTCTTAGCAGTGCATAATAACCATACATTGTTGCATAGGTACAAACTGAATTAAAACTAACCAGATCTCTGTGGGAACGAACTCGACTTATTTATATATTACTTGTGACCACGTACGCTTGCGTGATTTAGTGCAAAAACAAGTTTTTGGCGTCGCTGCCGGGGAACATTCTAAATCGGCTTAAACTGATTTTAGAAAATTTCTCTTTCAAAAAAAAAAAATAAAATAAAATAAATTCCCCCTACTTTAAGTAAAATTTTAGATAAAGCTACTTTAAAATAAAATAAATTCCCCCGAACTCCCTCCCTCCCTTAAATAGCGTTTCCTTCTCCCCGACCCAAAGCAATAGCGTTTCCTTCTCCCCGACCCAAAGCAAACGCTATTTCAAGTAGCTTCAAAATGTTACACGATCCTATATTTTACTAATATTTGATGCCATATTTTTGAGTTATAACACTTTGAAATATTTAATTTAAACTTTTAATATTGGGTGTCTTTTCTCAATTCTAACAAGGATAACAAAGATATCAGGAATTCTAAATAACATGGATACCTAAAATCGATTTTAAATATTTTTCTAATAAAAAGTATTAAAATAAAGAGTAAAATTATAATTATTTATAATGAAGGTTAAATAATGATTTATTTTAATAAAAATTAAAAATATTTTATATCCAAAATCAGAATAGATGATCTTAAAGTTCAAGTTCAAAGTAGAAAATTAGGGTAAATATTTAGCTAAAAGATAATAAAAGATAAATTTTTAAATGAGACATATATTAATATATTATTGATAGATAATATAAATTTATTTAAAAAATAACACTTACGTAATAAATAGGTGTGGGAATATTATATTTATAATTGTGTCTCTTAATTTAAATAAAAAAGAAAATAAATCTAGATGTATATAAATTCAAATTATATAATAAAAAATAACTAAAATTTCCCATTCTGAATACCAACATTCCACAATATTTAAAATAAATTATAGATAAAAATTTAGACAAGTTTAACATAATAAATTTATGTCTTAAATGGAAAGTCACAACTAAAAGTTAAAAAGAAAATAACAACAAATATACATAATTATATGGAAATCATAAAATTTCTAAATTTTTTACATTTTGGAAAAATTATGGTTGATTGATAATTAAGAAAGTAATAACTAAAGTATAAAAATAATTCACATATGATTGATGTGGTTTTTAGGTCCGTTAAAAGGCTTTTTAATATAAAAAAATTCAACATAATAAGAATATTATTCTTAAAAAAAGTATTGTCTAATAAAAAATAATAAGGTTTTCAAAATTAAAAAATTCATAAAATAAGAATATTTATTTAAAAATAAAATTCAATAAACAAAAAAACATAAAATATTTACGAAAAGATAAAGATATAAATAAGGAAATGTAGTATTCAATAAAATGCCATTAGTGTACAAATTTTTTTAGAAAAAGAAAAGGATACAACTAATATAAATGAAATTATAATATTCAAGTGCATATACTATAATTAAAAATTAAAGCATCTAAAAATAATAGGAAAATACTAAAAAAAAAAGGATAAAAAATTCTACCATTACTAACTAATATGTTTGAAATTTTAAAACGAAATTGTCACTACAAACAAATATTAAACTTAAATTATCAAAATTAAATTTTTAAAAATAGGAAATACTAAATAAATGATCACAAAAAGATTAGTGATTCAAAAAAAAAATCAGAATTATGTGTCATTCCAATAAAGAACAAATAACATATATGAAAGAAATATATGTTTTAATTTTAGATATTAAAATTCATATAATTAAAATTAAAATAGCTTAATATTTTTTTAGAAGCTCCAAAAGATTACAATGTAAATGAAATTAAAAAAAATAGGTATGAGTAGGGATGTAAACGAGCCGAGCCGAACACTGACCAGACTCGGCTCGAGCTCGATTAAATAGTCCGGGCTCGAGCTCGGGCTCGAGCTCGGGCTCGAACTCGACCGAGCCATAAATTTCAAGCTCGAAGCTCGGCTCGACACATATGTGATATGTTCGAGCTCGGTTCGAAAGCTCGAATCAATTTCACTAATTGTCAACAAAAGCTCGAATAGCTTAAGTTCGGCTCGAGCTCGACTCCATTATTATATAAAAATATTAAATATTTACATAATAATATATAAATAACATAAAAATAATATATAAATAATAAAATATATATAAATAATAAAATATATATAAGCTCGATTTGGCTCGCGAGCCATACGAATCGAGTAATATGAAGCTCGAGCTCGGCTCGGTCAACTATTCGAATAGCTCGAACTCGAGCTCGGCTCGATTATTATCGAACCGAATTCGAATATTTTACAAGCCGAGCTCGAGTAACTCACGAACAATTTGACTCATTTACACCCCTAGATATGAGTGATGTTTAAAGCTTCCCCTATATTATACGGATATGAAGCTATAAATATTAAAAGACCAAGGCAGTACAAAGCACATTATGATGCAAGCTTGGTTTATTGAAAAGAACCTTACAGTACAAGTTTAGATGAGCAAAATAGCAAGAATAAACATCTGAGGAATCAATTGCAATACTAAATAATTGTGAATTGCAATGAACAAAGAAACATCGGACAACAAAGTTGAAAGCTCAAGACGACCAAAAACTGATGCACTTTATACCATAATGCCAAGAGTGCCCTGACATTCAAATCTTTATCAACATGCCAGATGTTTGGACTTTGGCCACTAGGCATATATGCTCTTTTCTATCTTTCGTCCTCTGTTCTAAAAATCGGTGATAATCGTCTATCTTTCGGCCTCTGTTCTAAAAATCGGTGATTAATCACGATTAATCACCGATTAATCCCTGTTCTATGGGTTACCGAACTGATTAATAATCCGATTATTCGATTAATCATTCCGATTAATCCCCAAATACCCCATTAATCCCTGGACAGTGCCTCTACCGATTAAGTCTGATTTCCGCTTTTTACAACACTGCTTTCGGCCATTTTCTTTTATGTTTATATTTTGCGTAAGTTAGGAATTTGCTTCTTCTCTTTTCATGAAAAGATTATTTTTTTTAGAAAAATCTTACACATTTTTGTGGGATAACTATATTTGCAGTTAAGGAATCGTAACTAATTTAAGTAAAATTTTATGAAGTACTCATTTAATTGGAGTACTTGAGTACATATACATTTTGCATTTAAAATTTTGTAAACTTTATTATTTTGTAAAGCTTATTACATGTATATCACTATTTCATCGAAAATCTTAAAAATTCTGTATGTTTTGCTAATAAAATATTGCAAAACGAATTGTTTTGCGAAATATATTTGGGTTTCAAAACATATATGTTCTGATTGCAAAACATAAAGAATTTTCAAGATGAACATATTGCAAAACATACATGATTTTCATGATTATCAATGAAATTATGATATTCATATATAACAAGGTTTGCAAAATAATAAATTTTAAAATATTTTGAATACAGAACATATATGTACTCCAAGTACTCCAATTAAAATACTATTCCACAGAACTTTTCTCCTAATTTAGATATGTTATATTATAGAATGAACAAAAATTAATGTTCTTAATATAAATGAAATGGAATGAGAAGAGCAAGTTATGAATAACAATGTGATAATCATATAATTGTTTTTGTAAGATAGATTTTACTATTTAACGCAATATTGGAATGTGGATTGTTTTAAAATTGAAAAAACATTAATAGAAAAATATTGTTTGTATGTGGAAAGATTACATGTATTATACTCATTTATTTAATATGTATGCAGATACATGTACATGTTCTCCGACAATAACCATGTGTTTAATAAAAAAAAGAAGTTGGTTCAATTAATTTTAAATTAGGATTAAGCTTTATAGGCAGAATCAAATAATGATAAAAGATCTTCATTTGAGGGGTTACAATAGCAAGAAATCACGCGTGCAATACTTTAACCCAACACTAGATCATATTTTATTTCTTTTAGGATAATTTAAGTATATTCTCGTTTTGCCTTTTGCTTTTTAGGTATAACAAATAGATTTACCACTCAAACACCAGATCGTGCGGTAAATAGAAAATGTTTATAATGATAATGAATCAGGTTTGGTGCATATTTTAAAGAGTTGTTTGCAATTTGGTGTCAAATTTTAACAGGGTGACTTCGGTTTAAAAAAAATCTCCAGTTGAAACCTCTGTTCTAAAAGTCGGCGATTAATCGGGATTAATCGCCGATTAATCGCTGTTCGGTAAGGAACCGAACTGATTTTACAAAAATCGGCCAAAAAATCGTTTTTTCAAAAAATCGGGATTAATCGGGATTAATCGGTCAAAAATCGGATTAATCGGTCAAAAATCGGCATTATTGATAAAAAATTGAAAATAAGTAGAAAAATTAAAAAAAAATTCAAAAAGTAATAAATTGAAATTTTTTTAAGAAAACTATTATTCTCATATACGAAACTAATATTTTAAACGGTTAAATAATGAATTTTATCAATTTTTTCTCTCATATTAACCCCAATTCAAAAATTAGATCTTAAAATTTATATTTACTTTAATAATGCTATGTATTTTAAATATATTTGTATAAATATATGATAATTATTCATGTATAATCAAAATAATAAAATAATTATGTATATTAATAATAATTATATTTAAAAATAATATTAAATTAGTTCCGATTAATGATCCGATTAATCATTCCGATTAATCCCCGATTACCCGATTAATCCCTGGACGGTGCCTCCACCGATTAAGTCCGATTTCCGCTTTTTACAACACTGGTTGAAACGGGAGATTACCAATTAACTATACAAATCATCAATTTTCACAATTTTTATGATTCTTATTTTAAAAGGATCATATTCGAGAGGACAAAATCATTAAAATATATAGAGTTAATTGCAAAAAAAGTGGCCAGATTTTACACTCATTTTCAAAAAAATGACCGGACTTTCAATTTTGTAAAATAGTGGTCAGACTTGTCTTTTTCCTTTCAAAACAGTGGCTGAAGACGATTTTCAGCTTATTTAGCAGGGATAAAATGGAAAAATATGTTATTTTACTAAAAAAAATGCTAAAAATCACGAAAATTATCCAAAAAAATCCTCAAATTAATATGTGTCACCATATGATTGGTTATATTCGTAATAATAATAATAATGTCCCCCATGCATGCATATAAATTGAATAATTAAATCTTGACAACTCATATTTGTGGATTTTTTGGTGAATTGATGTGCATACATGGGGGGCATTAATATTATTATTACGAATATAACCAATCACATGGTGATACATATTAATTTGAGAATTTTTGTGGACAATTTTTGGAATTTCTAGCATTTTTTTTCCAATTTTACCCATGTCAAAAAATTGAAAATCGCCTGCAGCCACCTTTTTGAAAGGAAAAAGGTAAGTCTGGCCACCATTTTGTAAAACTAAAAATCTGACCACTTTTTTGAAAATGAGCGAAAAATCTGGCCACCACTTTGAAGTTTACTCAAATATATATTTATAGGAAAAACTATGAATGTCTAATATCAAGGTTTTAAAAATCGAAAATCAATTTAATTTAATTTAATTTAATTTCCGAAAAACGAGTATTCAAATATTCGAAATGAGTATTCGGACAACTAATCGGACATTATTTTTATAATTTTAGATATAATATTAAATTTGCATGTCATAATTTAGTATAGTAATGTTAAAAGCTATATATTTTTATTTAACATAAAAAAGGTATATAAATTTGTTATTTATTAATAATTTATTATAAATACTAAAGTTATATTTAATAATTTTTTTAATAGAATATTAATAACAATAATGTTCAAATATTAATGCTATTTAATTGGTAATTTTTATCAAAACAACTGAAAATAGGTTATGATGATCAAATATATTTATTTTGTAACTTAAAGTAATTAGAAAAAATTAAATAATTCAAAATTGGGTGTAATTCCGAGTTCTAAGAGTTTAATGGAATATTGATCGATTTATGTAAAAATCGGGTTTTGATCCAAATAAGTACAATTTTGATCAATCATACCCTAAAAACGAATACTTGATCCACTCGATAAATTTTAGAACAAGGTATAATACCAACGATGAACTGCTTGCAACTTTCATTATTAAGTTAAATCGTTAAAGTACTCCCTAAATATATATCCATTTTAACTTTTAATAGATCAAATTGATAAAAGATTGATTAAAATTTATATGTACTAGCCTAAAACCCACGATGCACGGTTTTTTTTTATATTATATAAAAAATTTCATTGATTAAAATTAATTTTTTTAAAACATGAATTTTGGAGTCTTATTTTTTTATATGAGATGATTTGATAATAATTATATAAATGTTATTCGTGATATTTCTAGAAATGGAGGGATTTAGTTAGAAAATATAGAAAAGATGATAGGTTTTAGTTAAAAAGAATAATCAATTAATTATTAGTAATTATAAAATTATTACTTCATTTTATTAAATAGAATGTATGTGGTATGATTAGATAAATAGAGAATTTAGTTAGTGAAAATTAAAAAGATTATATGTTCTAGGTGAAAAAGGTAAATGATTAGTTTATAGTAATTATAACTGAATTACGTTATTTTACTAAATACAATTGCTTTAGAAAATGAGAAATTAATATTGTCCGTGGTATTTTTATTATAAAAGGGATTTTAGTTAGAAAATATAGAAAAGATGATGGAGTATGTTTTAGCTGAAAAAGATAATCGGTTAATTAAAAATATTATAATATTATTAGTTTATTTTATTAAATAGAACCGTCCGTAATATAATTTAAAAAAATTTAGTTAGAGAAAATAGAAAGGTAACATGCATGATTTATGTGGAAAAAGTAATTGATTAGTTTATAGTAAATATAATTTAATTATGTTATTTTACGAAATAAAATTGTTCATAGTTTTCAGAAAATGAGAAATTAACGCTACCCGTTATATTTCTATAAAAAAAGGAAATGTAATTAGAAAAAATAGAAAAGATTATATATTTTAGCTAAAAAGGTAATCGGTTAATTATTAGTATTATAATATCATTATTTTATTTGTATTAAATAGAAACGCCTGTAATATAATTAGAAAAATGGAGGTTTTAGTAAGAAAAAAGAAAAAAGGTAACGTGTTTTGCTGAAAAAAGGTAATCGTCCATGATATAATTGAAAAAAGAGAGATTTTAGTTAGAAAAAATAGAAAAGGTAACGTGTTTTGACTGAAAAAAGGTAATTGATTAGTTAATAATTATATATAATTATGTTATTTTTTAGCTGAAATGGTAATTGGTTAATTATTAGTATTATAATATTATTATTTTTATTATTAAATAGAAACGCCTGTAATATAATTAGAAAAGTGGAGGTTTTAGTAAGAAGAAAGAAAAAAGATAATGTGTTTTGCTGAAAAAGGTAACCATCCATAATATAATTGGAAAAATAGAGATTTTAGTTAGAGAAAAGAGAAAAGGTAACGTGTTTTGACTGAAAAAGGTAATTGATTAGTTAATATCAATTATATATAATTAAGTTATTTTTTAAAACAAAATTGCTCGTAGTGTTTTTAAAAAGGAGAAATTTTAGTTAGATAAAATGTAAAAGATATTCTATTTTAAATGAAAAGGGAAATTATTTAGTTATTGAAATATAGAAAAAGGTTATATGTTTAAATTGAAAAAGGAAATTGATTAATAAATGAGAAATTTCAGTTAGATAAAATATAAAAGATATTGTATTTTACTTGGAAAAGGAAATTATTTAGTTCTTGAAAATAGAAAAGATAATATGCGTAACCTGAAAAAATAAATTGATTAGTTAATAGATCTGTAATTGAGTAAGGGTAATTAGGTAAATTCAATAGGTACCGTTGAACCAAACTTTTAATGTTTTGGCTTTTATATAATAGTATAGATTGTATAATTGAGAAGCTAAAAATTTATATAATTTAATAATATATTTAATCTATTTTAATATGTAATTTTCATTTTTTTTAAACTAATAAATAAAAAGTTTATAATATTTAATCAGAAATTTAATTAATTTAATTTTTAGAAAATCAAATAAGAAAATATACTGCCAAAGTAGTAAAGTTTGAAATTTATTTTATCATTTCTGTCATGTAAAGATTAAAAAAAGGGGGGGTTAGAAAGGGGTATATTCTAATGTTACAATGTTGGCAGTGTATTTGAGGAGTACAGTAGTAATTTTATATAAGTGGTGTCTACTATCTACGAGACACACAGCACCTAAACTTGCTTTGGAAAGTAGGGACCTAAAGAGCTAGCCTAGCTGGCTGCACATCAAAAACCACTTTTCTCCACAATTTAATGCCTACTCACATATGATGATGTTTTAGTTTTACTTGTGCAATATCCTTCTTTAGTTCATGGCACCTCTCAAGTACTACTAAATTTTGTTGGACCACAAAATTTTGTAGTATAAAATTTTGTAAGTAGGTGTATTTGTTTATATTAAATAATTTAGGTACATGAATTTCGGTGGAAAATCGTAGTTAAATTTCAGAACCCTTTAATACTTACAATATTACTATTATTGATAAATAAGATGAAATACCTTGTCAAAAAATACACTTGTCGACTGTATACCAATTTGTTGTTAATGTTAAAGGAACTCTCCGAATCTAAACTCTATCATTTTGTCTCCAAATCCCCCCTATTTCATTTTTTGCCGAATCTATACCATACTATAATAAGCAAATTAGGTGATAATTGATAATTTGGTTGTTTGATTCAACCAAAAAATAGTGACCGTTAGATATTTAGTAAATAAATGCTAACCGTTAGATCTAATAATAATAAGTAATATTCTATATTTACATCCATCTTCTAAATATCCAAGGTTCGAATCCCGTCAACTATTATTATTACTAATAATTTTATTAATTAATATTACAAAGTTAAATTATATCTGTTGTGTAATAAAAACTAGGTTACGAATTTGTAATTAATGCTAGGGTTCGGGAGCTTCTTGCTTTAATGGCTGTTTCCGTGTTCAAGACTAATCGGTCCTCACAGAGTGCCTACGTATCTCGTATTGAGAATCAAGCCAAGACGTAGTTCCGAGAATGAGGGGTCAGACCCTTTACATAGGCTGAGAAGCCCTAAAATCGTAGTAGGGTTAGGTGACTTGGTGGGCAAGTCACCGACTAGAAGAAGGTTCTAGTCTCCTTCCATGTATGAATCAGTTTACATGTTGAAGTATTTGCCTTGGAGGCTAAGTCAGGCAAGAGTTATATCCTTGTTTGACTCTTATTTGCTGAGCTGTTTATTACCCTTAATATTAATTACGAAATTAATATAAAAATAGGGTTTGGACCTTGTTGGTGGGTCCCACGTCTGGACCTTGTCGGGTCTAATTAATATCACATTAAATGTGTCTTTAGGACTTATTTTTAGCTCATATTATTATCCACAATAATTTATTATACTTTATTTTGTTAAATCATATAATTTTTAAAATAATTAAAATAATTAAAAGTAACCCGTCACGGGCTATAAGCTAGTTTCAATAATATTTTGTTTACTCAAATATTCTCATAACTCGATGGGAAAACACCATCCAGTTTCCGTTTGATTAAGAATCTATAAATAATTGAAGTATGAGGAACTAAAAAAATATTGTAATAATCTGATAACTAATTTCATTGGTAATGGGATCATTAGATTTTGAAGTAGACGCTCTTGCTGAAGAATTGCCAAACTAACAGATTTATCAATTACAGTAGAACCTCGATAAATGAATGTTCGATAAATGAATAATATTGTTTAATCAATAAATTTCTCCGGTCCCAATTTGATTTAATGGACTTAACGAATAACCTCATTTAATGCATTAACGAATAAATATAAATGAAGTTTTTATAGGCCCTATGTAAATATAAATGAATAATTAATATATTTCAAATTATTTATTTTTATTTGTATAATATATCATGTAAAACATTTCATCCCGTGACTAATTTTCAAACACATTAATAAGTCATATTTTTTCGAAAAATGCCTCCAAAGTTGATTGTTTCTTTCCTCCCCCAAATTGCATCAGATCCTTGAGTTTGTGTAAAGCATGCACCACTTCTAGAATATTTTGATAGTGACAATAGCGAGAAAAGCTTCTCTTGAGGACACTTGTGGTATATTGATACTATCATCTGGTTCGGGATTATTTGCCTCATTAATTATCCTCTTCAGGATAGTTCAATAGATGTTCAACATCCATCACATTTCTATACCTCAATTTAGAAAGGAGTTCAGTTAAATCTTGGATCTCTTGCTCTAGCTGACCATCTTCTACTTCAAGAACATCAACTTCTACGATGGCGAAAAAGTTTAAAAATATCATCTAAATAAATTATTATTCATTTACCGATAAATAAATATTATATTCGTTAATCGATAAATAAATAATCTCGTCAAATGAATATAATTTTTTTGGTCTCAAGGATATTCATTTATCGAGGTTATACTGTAGATGATTTCATGTTTTCATTTGATATTTTTGAGTTTGTTAAATTGTTAGATTTTCTTCCAAATGATGTAATTGTTTATCAAACAATATTATTTGTATTTATGACAGTTGTATCAATCGATAAAACTTTTTTGAAGTTGAAATCATTGAAAAAATTACTTGAGATAATCGATATCACAAAAGATTGAACAATCTTGTTATCGTAAAACCCCAGTCGCATATCAAAAAAACTTGAGATTTTAGTTCGATTTAAGGCAAAGTACTATCGATAAATGCACTAACAAATCATTTTCTTTTGGGGATCTGTGGTGAACTTGTCAATTACTCAAATTGATTGCATTTGGTCCAGTGTAGTTTGGCTTATTTCAGATTCAGAATCGGGACTTGAGCCAATTTCGAAATAGGCTCGGAATTTGATTCGGGTTGTTATAAATGGTGTTAGAGCTCTACCAAGCCAGAAATGTAAAGACACTACCCGGGTTCTGTTAGTTTGTTTGTTGGCTCAACGAGGACGTTGATTCAGTAATAAGGGGTCTTTGTAACATCCCATATCGATTAGTGTTTGAGATCTTTATATTGACAGGTCAATAACTAATGTGTACCAATTTACTAGCATTTTTGGACTAATCTATGGTGCATTGTTGGGTCCCTTATGCATTCGATTGTGGACTTAGATGTTATAAATAGTATCAGAATCGACTCTCGAAAGCTTGATTTGTCAAGTTACCGAAGGTGGAAACATGAAGACTGGTTGTATTATCCTACAATGGACAGAGATTCGAAGGTAGGTATGGGATATCTGTTCAGGTCTGACGAGGACGTCAAGAGAGGGAGTTTGTAACACTCCAATCCCATATCGAGAAGATTTCGAATTTTAGTTCAATTTACAAGGCAAAGTACTACTATTAAATACACCAACAAACCATGATCTTTTGGGAGTCTATGATGGACTTATGGACTATTCAAATTACCTGCATTTGGGTTAGTGTACTTTGACTTATTTCGAATTTGGAATTGAAATTTGACCCAATTTTTTATAGAGACTTAGAATTTGACCCAGATCATCACAATTATATTATGTACTAAGAAATGTATGCAGGACAAAATAAATGTAATTATTAACTACTTTCTCGTGATATTAGAGTATCTCCAAGAGACTCCTAAATTCATTCTTTAAAATAATATAATTAAATGGTTCTTAATAAGTTATTACATTGGTTTATGTGTCAAACTCCAATAATCCTCTTTATATTAGCTCTTTATTTATAATTTATTCATAAATTAATCCCATTATAACCAAAAGTTGTGCAAGAATTGGTGGGCATGTATATTTTATTATTAAAATACAAGTTAAGAGCTACTAGTGACTCTTAGAAATGAGGAGAAAGAAAAGGCTCTTAGTGTTTTTAAGAGCCACTAAGAGTCTCTTGGAGCAACATTTTTATTCTTTCTCCTCATTTTTTGAATTAAGAGCTTGAGTAGAGAGTCTCTTGGAGTTGGAGATGCTCTTAGTTCCAAGATTTTGTTTATTTTTATTCCATATGTTAGTGTTTTGACATTATTATTATCTATGCAAATTAATGTTAATAATAATTCATTTGTTTATATATAAAATAGATGTTTTGTCATATATTAGTTTAATTTTATTCTATTTTTCTTAAAAAAAAATTAAATTTGAATATTTGTCTGAATTAGGGCTGCACAACTTTCCGGTCTGGACCGGTAAATTAGACCGGACCGGGTCTACCGGTCCAAGGACCGGACCGGACCGAATATAACCGGTCCGGTCCCCGGTCCATAAAATCAAAAAAATCCGGTCTTCGGTCCGGTCCGGTCCAAACCCTGAAAACACCCGATCCGGACCGGATCAGATCGGATTTTATGTATATAGTTAATTTTACACTATTTTGTCTTTTAATTTATATAGTTTAATGATTAAATATTCACACATAACATATTTTAATGATCCAAATTGGTAAATAATAAATTTATGAAATAGTATATATTAACACTACTCCCTCTGTCTCTCTCATTTCTTTACAGTTATTATTTTGGGGTTTCCCTTTCATTTCTTTACATTCCAAAAATAGTAAGTTTTTTCCACTATTACACCCACTATCTCACATATTTAACAATTAAAAATACTATTACACCCACTACTTTCCTCCACTATCTCAAATCTATAATTAAATATTAATAGGTCCCACCACTTTACCCACTTTTCATCTAACTTTACTCATTTTTTACACATTTTCTTGGTCTCCGTGTCCATCTCCCATGTAAACAACCATGATGGACGGAGGGAGTATAATATAAATGATTAAATTTCATATTTCATGCTATATATAATTTATAATTGCGTTTACAAATTAAAGTTACTTTACAAATAATATGACATTTACTTATTTTTAAATTTAAATTAACTTACCAAATAATTCATATATCAACAAAGATTGAAAATTAAATTATAAAAATTAATTTTTTTTATAAAATATTAACTAACCGGTCCAAACCGGTCCGGTTCCGGTCCGGGTTTTTCTGGTCCGGTCCGGTCCCAAAGACCGGTTATGACCGGTCCGGTCCCCGGTCCATGAATTTAATAAAATCCGGTCTTCAGTCCGGTCCGGGTCGGTCCGGTCCGGTTTTGGACCTTTGTGCAGCCCTAGTCTGAATGTCCATTTTTTATCATTATTGTTAGGAGCCCATTTTTCAGTTTCGTAATTAAACCTTCGAAATCTCATAAACGGCCCAATATCCATTCCTATTTCTCTGTGATGGACTTACATATATTCAAGTTAAAGGTTTATCATAGTGGGCCGCTCATTGAAGAGCCCAATCATTTGTTTGGCATATTTTGTGAGACCCTATAATTGGTATGGACTGACCCTTAGTGGTAAAATTTACTCAATATTTTTTTTGAGGGGAAGTTTTACCCTATATTGGAAACCCTAATTTCACTGTTTTATGGTTTATAATTTAGATAAATTTCACAATGGATTATTCTTTTAGGTTAAATATCGATGTGTTCATTCAAGTGAAATTCATATATCACTTTATTCATCAATTTCATCAAGATATTATTTAAATAATTAAAATCGTTATAAATATCAAACACATAATTCTAAATATGTGTTCGAAAAATAAAAATAATCTTTTCTTGATTCTGCATACTTTTCTTAAATGTTACTGCAACCAAATGAAAAGTTGTTAAATTCTAGTATTTCAGATAATATAGAAAGAATGTTAAAAATAACACTTTTTTAAATAAAAATGATGAAAATAACGTTTTTTGAAAGACATGACTGAAAATAACAATTGGAATACGCATTTCTATGTTGGGTAACCCATATCACGCATTTTTATGTTGGGTAGCAATGGGCCCGGCAGGGAAATGCAAAAAAAATTAAAAACAAAGGTGTGATACGCGTATCAGGGTCTGACATGCGTATCACACCTTTTATTACTTTTTTTTTTGCTTTTTTTCCAGTGGGGGCCGCTGTTACCCAACTTCAAAATGCGTGATATGGGTTACTAACATAGAAATGCGTATCCGAAACGAGAATTTTAACCAATTTTTCCGAAAAATGATATTTTTAGCACACTTTTCAAAAAACGTTATTTTCAGCCAACCCACATGTTATTTATGTTATTTTTAACATATCCCCGATGATATATTTAGAATTTAAAAAGGTTATTTATCATTAATTTTTAATTAAAACAGGGAAAATAACTATAAAATTAAAAATAAATAGAAAATGAATTTTTAAAATTCTAATATTTAAAATATTATAATTAATAATTTTTAATTTGGTTCCGCAATAGCATTTAAGAACAATATGCAGAATTGGCAAAAGATAATTTTTTTCCCGAACATGTAGTTAAAATTATTTATTTTATATATATAATAATTTAATGATTCAAATGATATGATATATCATCAAGATTAGTGAGTAAAGTGATATATGAATTTTCCTTCAATAATCATTTTGATATTTTATCTTTATTCTCTTTTAATTTCATCTTACTGGGAAAGGCCTGGCATAGGAAAGCACAAGTATTTTTTTTTATTTATTTTTTATTTTTTATATATATAACGAAAACGGAGAGATTCATTTATAATCACACCTCAACGTTGAGAGTGAAAGAGTGAAGATGGGTCGACACAAATCACATGCATCCTGCCAACTTCAATTATACGTTCCAGGTCTCTCCCTTCGGATCACATCACAAGGTTTCCGTTCAATTTTGTAATCACAAATTGACAACATTATTAGGATCTATGATTGCCACGTGATCGTTTTCCAATCTATTTTTTTTTCATTAACTCGGTTAATGCAGTTTCACTAATTATTTCGATTTAACGATATAAGATCCTAATCTAATACTCCCTCTGTCTCACATTGTTTTTCTTATTTGAAATGTCGGTCCTGTTCATAACATGAGACAAATTACTAATTTACGTCTAATCTATAAGACGGAATATAGTCATGAATGATCTTGTTGTATTCGTATTTATGAGTACTTTAATACAGTGAAGTTTTTATATTTAAAACTAATACAAAATTAAAGATATTAACGATCAAAAATACGCGTTGGCAAACGTGTCCAGTCAAAACAGGAATGATATTTAGGGACGGAGGGAGTAACGAATAAGTCACATGTTTAATTTCCTTCTTCATTTTTATAATTTATACTCTCATTTTACATGTCCCTTTTCTAAAAAATACATATATTAAGATAAAAGTTAGTTGAATAATATTTTCCAACTAATACCCTTAATTAATACATTGGAAAATGAGAATAGTGAGTTTGAAAAAATTCAAATTTTAGATACAATAAATGTAGGGATAGTTTTGAAAAATTACCTTAAATTTGTATTGAAAAAAGAAAAGGGACATGTAAAATGGGACAAATCCATTTTTCAAAAGGGACATGTATTTTGGGACGGGGGAGTATTATCCTTATAATTCATTTGGACAAAAAAAAGAGTAATGTTAGGGATCCCAAATTTTTTCCCCAAAAATTGTCTCATACATGAATTAGTTGGCAGTATAAATGATTTTAATTGGTGAGATTGATGTGACATTGACGAGTCCATTAAAATTATAACCAATCAAGGAGTGACACACATCATTTGGGACAATTTTTGGAAAAAAAATTGGGGAACCTAGCATTTTCCAAAAAAAAAAACTAATTATTTCGATTTGCAAATCTAGAAATATTGTAAAAATATTTACTTTCTATAGTATGTTTCATGAAAAGAAAATACATCTTAAAAATGAAGTCAACTGACGAGCATCTCCAATGGTGTAAAGTCCTTAGGTAAAATTCAAAATAAATTACCTTAAATAAGATATATAGAGAATTTGTAAAATTTTGTCCACTCCAATGGGACACAACTCTTAGGTAAAAATATAGATAATCACAATAGGTTGGCTATATCGGTCAAACCTTTAACAACCTGTAGTTTAATTCCACATCATCAATTACCATATAAAAATAATACATTCTATTTTTAACAACTTGAAATAATAATAACATACCATTTTTAAAATATAGCCAACCAATATAGTCAATCTCATTGGAGTAAAACACGTTACAGGTTCAACAAATTTTACACAATCAATATTTAGCCAATCATTTTACAAAACACCGTTGGAGATGCTCATCTCCAATGGTATTGGCTAAAATGGGAGGCTAAAATAATATAAAATAGTGATCATGTAAAATTTATTGAATATGTAAGGTGTTGTACTCTAATGGAGTTGGTTATAATGATTAGTCATATTTTAAAAATAGCAAGTTATTATTATTTCAAATTGTTGAAAATAGAATGTATTATTTTAATATGGTAATATTGATGATGTGGAGTTTTACTACAGGTCTCTAGAGGCTCGACAAATATAGCCAATATGATAGGATTTTAGAGGATTATCTAATTTTTTTTAGATAACAATAATGTCCCATTGGAGATGATTTTTTTAACACAATATCTATAATTTTTATTTAAGGCATGTTTGACACATTTTTAACTAAGGGGTCTCTATGGTCGGAAATGCTCCTAGTTTCTATAAGATTATGGAACTCTAAGATTATCGAGATCGGTTGGCTTTATATTTCCCTCACATTCTACTCGTTTTAATTGTATTTTCTGGTGTACGATTGTAATTAAGAGACTAGTTTCCGTTAAGAAATCTGTTCAGACATTCAATTTACCGAAGAAGTATAATAAAATGGGAACTTTTAGATCCCAACTATTGTGTTGTATTCTTAATTCACAAGTGGTAAACTTCCCGGAATCTAAAGCAACAAACTAAGGGGGTGGTATTGTATTATGACTTTTAATGACAATTTTTGGGGTAATGACTTTTATGGATTTTATAGACTTTTAACGACTTTTAATGATTCTTGTTGAGTCATTAAAATTTCGAAATACTTTTGATGACTCCTAATGAAATGACTTCTAAAAACTTTCATAGAATTTTTGATAGATTTTGTGGTTTACTAGACTAACTACAAAGATCATATATATTAGCCTATGCTATGAAATCCTTTAACCTTTTTTCATTGCAATACAATTTCGATTGTGTGTTCTCTGATTAATCCGGCCACCAAAAAATTGAGTACAAGGTGTATTTCTTGTTAAATTGAGTATTTATTGCATTTTTTTATCTGATAATTATATATTTATCACTATTCATAGCTAATGATGATGCAGAACTATGTCATTAGCCATCAATATTTTTATGATGCAAAGCTATTTTATTGATGTTTTATGTGAATTTATGCAAGCACAAAATTTTTAGAAGCCCATGAATTACTATGATGTTTGATGGATTCTTATTTTACTTTGTGTGTTATGATCTAGTTTTACAAAATTGCAAAAGATGATCTAGTTTTAAAAATTTGCAAAAGATCGCACCCTCAATAATATTGTTTACTAAAATGAATATAAATATGGAAATTGAAAACCAAGAAGAGGAAGAAAAAGAGATGGAAGAAGCGGAAGAAAGAGAAGTTTGAAATTATTAACAGTAGAAATTTTAAAGAAATTATTGACAATAATGAAACAATTTTATTCAAGATGATTTTAATAGAATTATTAGAAGTCATGTCAAATCTTATCAAAAAGCTCATGACTTTTTTTTCAAGGGATGTAGTTATAATTTTTGTTAAAAGTCATTAAAAGTCATTCTCATTAAAAGTCATTGACTTTTTGAATAACACGATACTTTTAACAACTCTTTAAAAGTTGTAATTGAATACCTTAAACTTTTAAATACTTTTATAAAATCCTGATACAATACCCCCTTACTTTTAAAGAGTATTTAAAAGTATTAATTGAATACCCCTAAACTTCTAAAGTCTTTAAAAGTATTTAAAACTCATGATACAATACCACCCCCTAAAGGTCACATGCACACACACATACACACATTTTCATCCGAAAATTAGAGAAAAAATGACAAAAATAACCCATTTTTTGAATAAGTTAATAAAATATAATTATTTTTAAAAAATTGGTCAACTTTAGCTGATAAATTACGCAATCATCAATGGGGTATTCTATTTTACAAAAAATACGCATTCTATGATGGAATATTCGTATTTTTTCTTTTGATAAGAATTCACCAAATACGTATAAAAAAGAATGTATACCCTTTGGTGAATGCGTAATCTATCGGCTATTTTTGCTCAACTTTTTTCAAAAAGCTATTTCTGTTAAATTTATTCAGAAATGGATCATTCTTGGCCATTGTCCAAAACTAGACCTATCAATTCATTCGTACACAAGTATTTTCGTATTTTGTGTATTTTATGCATATTTTTATATTCATATATTTTTTGTATTGTGTGCTTTTCGTGTCATATTTTTGTATAATTTTAAATAAATACATTAATTAAAATAAGTAAATAAAATATTTAAGTACTAATATTTTTGATGAAATTATTACAAACATGTACTATATATATATATATCATATTTACAAACAACTTTATAAAATTATAAATTATACTATCAATAAATATAATTTTATTTAATATAATTATAAATATATCTTATACAAATTTAAATATTTATTTAAATATTTATTTATTTCGTGTATTCCGTGTCGTGTATCCAAAGGGTAAATATAAAATCGATACTAATTTTCAATCATATACTTTCGTATTCGTGTATTTTTTATGTTGTATATCCAAAATGCAAATATAAATACTAAATTTTGGTGTTGTTTCGTGTCGTATATTAAATTATCAAATCTATTTTTTTTTACAATAAAATAGTTATAAACTTACAAATAAATATTTGTTCTAACCATTTTCGGGATGAGCGAGATTACCTAACTTAATTAAAACCATATTATTATTTTTAATTTTTACCCCTACAGATTTGAACTTCATTAACAACTTGTAAGTTGTAATGCTTTTGATTAATGAATTATTCGTTTTTTCTAAAAAAAATTAACTAACTTGTGATCTTTCTGTTTTGTGTCATCAACAAAATATCTCAAACTTCCCATTTGGGTCCTCAAAATTTACTCTAAAAACTCCATTCTTTCTTGCCAAAATCATCCAGAAGAGCTCAATCTTATATTATTCTTGAGGCTCTAGTCCTGCTTTTTATTTATAGGATTTTCACCAACCTGTTTGTATATATATTACATATACTAATCCAATGCTGAGAACTGAACCTTCTTTTTGTATTTACAATTCTGAAGATGGGATTGGAGAGGAAAAAGATGGAGAAAACATACTAAAAAATGATGGGTTATTAATTGGTGATAATATAGGAAGTGGTGAATTTAGTTTTGGTAAGAATGGTATGGGATTGATTGAGGAAGATGGTGATGACAAGGAACAAGATGATGAGAATGAAGGGTTTTATCATGGACTTGAGAATTTGAAAATGGAAGAAATGGAGAGACCAGTGAGTCCTCCAATGTATCTTGCTACAGGGTTTGGGATGGATGGTAATGGTGTTGGAGGTGGTGGTGGTTTTGGTGTTGATTTCAAGACTTCTTGTTTTGATCAAGTTGAGGATGTTGAGGAGTTTTATAAGAAGTTGGTTTCTGAGGATCCTGCTAATCCTTTGTTTTTGAGGAACTATGCTCAGCTTTTGCAGGTGTGTTTTGTTATGTTTAGATTTTGCTTTTTCAGCGAATATGAATTCATTAGTTTTAAAAATGTTTTCTTTTGTTCGTAATTACAATTGGAATCAGTGATGATATGTCTACATGATATATTATTGAGTAATAGATGCACTCACCTGATTTCCTTGATCGTTGGTTTACTAGGAAATTAGGAATTCCTAGTCATCAAGAGGCTTGTAGTGATTTGATAGAGGTTTCCTTTACAGATGTTACAAATTTTGTAGTGATAGATTTTATAATCTTGAACGTTATCGTTTAAATTATGAAAATTCATAAGTTTTGGATAGATGAACATGCTTTGTGAGGGCAAATGACACTGGTTGCAGTAGTTACATAATCCAAGAATTGTATTCTCTTTGTTGAGGTGGCTCAAGTCTACAACTGGACTGGCCAGAGCAATTATGAATCTCAAGTCTAGAAGAGTGTGAAACAGTTTCCGTTCCTCTAGTATTTTTCCTTCAGGATCCTGTTTATAGTTAGCAAGTGATCGTGTGCATTTACTTTTGGTTTATGCTTTAGTGACAATAAAATTGTAAGGGATGTCTTCTATCAGGTAATGGACAGTAAGTCTCGTTTGTTTTCTTACAGTCCAAGGGAGATCTTTACGGAGCGGAAGATCTTTACCTCCGTGCTACGGTTGCAGATCCTAAAGACAGTGAGATATTGTTGCAATATGCTAAATTGGTTTGGGAGCTACACCATGACCAAGATAGGGCGCTAAGTTACTTTGAACGTGCAGCTTGTGCTGCTCCTGAGGATAGGTGAGTGGTATTTCAGTTCAGATTATACTATCATTGCTTTCAATGAAGCAGACCTCTCATATTGCAAAAGCTCATTGTTGTTTTGTGAGCTGATATCTTAGGCGGACTCTAATTAATACTAACTGTTTTTGTCTCTCACTGTCCATTTTATCTAGAGCATCCAAATGAGTGAACTGTGGCTAATTTGTCTGTTTCTTCCATATTGTCATCTATCAAAGGAAATTTTGTTTTACAAGTCTATATTAGATAATCTCCTGGGAGGCTGTTATACCACTGGCTTGTTTCCTAAGGCATTTTGCTTTTTCTCTTGTGATTCGTGCATGTTTTTGGCTTATGGATAAACCTCATTGCAAGCAGTTTTGATTTCCCAGTTGACATGATTTCTTGTTTTCAGTCATGTTCTTGCAGCATATGCTAGTTTCTTGTGGGAAGTGGATGATCGTGAAGATTTTGCCGTCCAGGTTTTTTCTTGACCTTGTTTTCAGATGCTATTACAATTTATTCTACCTCTAATAATTTTCTAAAATTGCTTATCAGTTTAAAGACAAAATCCCGGATGAAATCCCAAACTCATTTCACCAAGAAACACGAGTTAGCACCACCAACATACATCTTGCAGCAGGGCTTGATAATCATGTTGCTGGAGGTGCCAATTATATAGAAATACCTACTGGTGAAGGTGCCAATATAGAAGACTACTACAAGAAGATGGTTGAGGATAACTCTTCAAATCCTTTGTTTCTGAAAAATTACGCGCAGTTCCTGTATCAGGTGAAATCTATATTTCCTTTTTGCAATTTCTATTCGAAATTAAAACTTCATCTAGAATACAATCTCAGATGCTGCTGCACCAATTGTTAACACTGGGTCACTGGTTGAAATAATTCATTAGCTGGTGTCTATTTGCCAGCTGCAAGCTATTCAATGTTATGGAATATATACCTCTAACCTATTTCTTTCTAATATAAAGTGTTCATAGATTTAGATTAGCCCAAGTTAAAATAAACTGAAAAGGCCTGCTCTACTAGTTTTTATATGATTAGTACCATGTCATATTTGTTCAGGAAAGGAATATAGACTATGTTTGTTCCATTAATAGCATTGCGTACCGAGTATTAAAAATAACCTTAGTTAATGAATCTTTTTGCTCAGTCCAAGGGGGACCTTAAAAGTGCCGATGATTACTACTCACGTGCAATACTAGCTGACCCTCAAGATGGTGAAATAATTTTACAGTATGCTAATTTGGTGTGGGAACTCTATCGTGATCATGATAAAGCTTCATGTTACTTTGAGCGTGCAGTTGAAGCTGCTCCGGAAGATAGGTATGCAGAGGCTTATTATTCTATAAAACTCGAGTGTTTTTGCATTTTTATCATTTCTTGATTCATGACAAACTGGGGCCCTGTTTCAGCCATATTCTAGCCGCATATGCTAGGTTTCTTTGGGAAACTGATGACGGGGATGAAGATAGCGACTCATAGCGCCTCACTGAATGACATTCAGCTTCCAGCTATTCTAGTAGCAAAAACACCTTCTCAAATTATTACTTCCAGTTGATACTGGTATAAAATTCCACGTACGTTGTGGCTAGTTAATAATTGATACATGTAATGTATTTCGTTCACTAACCTCAAAAGGTTGAATGGCTATACGAGGCTGTAATCGCTTTTGCCGTTATAAAATAATGGCATCAAAATATGTTCTCATTCCAATGTGTAATTTAAATTAGAAAGAAGAAATTTAAGATTATTACATTAAATGGGTTATTCTCTGTTGTTTTTAGCTTGCATAGATTTTAACATGTGTTGTTTCTTTCTGGTTATGTAGCACCCTAATTTGGAAAAAAATGGGGTACAAAAGGGAAACTAGAAACTTTCAAGAATCCTCAATCCTCAGTGACAGTGTCACAGTAACTTCTTCCAAAGGCCAGTACTAGTCTACCCCCTGCAGCATTCAACGCTTTGCCGCCTAAACCAGTCAAGAATTGGTCATTTTATTTCATGTCCCAGCAGCATTCAACGCCTTGCGGTCTAATTCAGTCAAGAATTGGTCATTTTAATTTCATGTTGTTTACTTACTTATTTTGCTAATTTGAACAAAGCCATTATTATATCCCACTCGAAGATAGGAGAGTGCGAATTAGGGGTGTAAACGAGCTAAATGGTTCCGGAGCTTTCGAGTTCGACTCAATAAATATTCGAATTCGGCTCGAAATTTGAGCCACACTTTATTTACCGTGCTGCGCTCGAACTTCATATTACTCTGTTCGTGTGGCTCGCGAGCGTAACGAACTTGTATTTTTTATTATTATTTATGTATTATTTGTATGTTTTTTTTATAATATTGTATAAATATTTAATATTATATATATTTGATCGAGTTAAACTCAAGCCAAACATATTACCATTCGAACTTTTCTCAATATTTGTAAAATCAATTCAAATTTGAGAACTGATCACACTGTGAATACACATACCTTACCCTGAAAACTGTTTTTATGAGGACTCTGCCAATCTGCCATATACTACTAGTCTGAATTTGATTACAAGTCTGCAACGAAATTTGAATATTCCATCTCCTAGGAAATGATTTATTTGTTTATTTTGCTAGAATTTGTTTGTTAAGTGTAATACTTCTGCAGAAACAACTGGCAAAAACAGAACATTTAAGGAGACGCACCGACAATATAGAGGTGATTTGCTACAGTAAAATTGGATTGAAAAAACCCACCATTTTCCACTGTTATATGATACTAAATGTCTTTTCAGACTAGCAACATCATAGATACTCCGAACTTTATAATAACTATGTAATTTTATTAAGCATGCATCACAAAATCTGCATTTAGTACCTTTTCATCAAACAGAACAAGCACACGCAGACCTTCATACAACTAAGAAGCTATAAGAAGTTTGAGTTCTGCAATTTTTCTTTGCTTGCAACGGAATAACCATCCATGTAAAAAATCCCCCTTCCCAATACCTATACCATGAATATGTTGAATCAAATGAGATTGCCCAAAACTGTTTCTCTGACTTTTTGTAACAAAAATATCTAATAATCTTTCATTCTGAAGAGTTGTGGCCATTTCTTGACACTTGCTGATTGCCTGAAAATACTCTTTCTTGACGTTGACTTGGTCGATGGTATCCATTTCCGTTCCCTCGAGGTCTGCTGTAGTCACCATTTTGACCACTGCCCCGACTAAAGTTACGACCACTGAAACGTCCCTTCGACGAATCCATATGGTAGCTACCCCTGCTTCTACCTCTTCCCCCTGTTAGGAAAATTTTCCAAGTTATATGACAGAAAAATCACACACTGATCAGAGGTAGCAAATATTTCCTATGTTGCATATCAACAGTTGACCACTACCAATGCCATTGCATACAAGGCACACCATCAGTCCAGCAATAGCAAGGAATTTTGACTACAACTTGACTAAACTGAGTGCAGATGATATGGGATTTATTAGAACATTAGTGCATGAGCTGGAAGTTGATCGGACATAGTGTATTACTACTGTACTCTAAGCAAGCAATACATCAAATAAAAGGTTCCAACTCCAAGAAATTAAGGTAATCACAACTGACAACTATACCAAGTGGATCATATAATATCATAATTATAATAATTTGTAACATAGAAACTTGGTAGGTGAAATAATATATAATCGAAACATACACAGACAGGACACCACAGATATAACTAAAAAAAAAAGATTGTAGTGCATACGTCCTCCGCGGAAGACATTAATTCTGTCTGCTTTTCTCTCCTCAATAAATGCTTGTTGTCCACCAATCTCAACAGTTGATGCCTACAAAGAATCAGTGAATGACTTAACAAGCATACATACAAATTCCAAGTGATATGCAGTAAACAGATTGTAAAGCAACAACTCCAGATGCGGACAACTTATCTTGTGTAAAACAAAAATTGATAAAATTAAATAGATGAGACAAAGATACATGAGTTCTGTTGAGGAGGAATGACTAGGAAATATTGCAGTTAGCCAGTTACTCTTACCTTTATTGCATTTTGAACTCCAGCTGCATCTTCAAATTCCACAAATGCATAACATTCACCCAGCTCTTTTGGCTTTACATATTATTATTTAGCAAAAAATTAATATGAATCACTGGGGCATACAAGTCAAGAATTCTAAGAGATAAAAGAACTTACTTGTCTGGTTCTAATGGCCACACCATCAGGCTTCAGTCTACCAAATTTCTTAAACTCTTGCTCAATTTCAGAAGCAGACACAGTAGATGGCACATTTCTCACATAAACAGACTTTATCTTAACTGTGAACATCAAATTATGCAGAAATCAGGGACTCGAGAGACAATATTAGCGGACATGGTAGAAAACTACATGAGTGTGAGAACCGACAACATTGGCAGACACAAAAGAAAACTACTTGTGCGTGAAAACAACAGTGCTTGCACGTCAACACACAAAAAAAATAATAGGAAAATAATTATTCTTGCAGTTCATCTATTTAATTTTCAAAGGAAGATTGTATATCGTAAAATAATATAAGTCATAGCAGTAAAAAATGGACACTTTAATGAACAGTAGTGCCTTAAAAAACAGTTGAATGATTTTAAACGCACTGTGTTAATAAACTTCCATCAGTGAACAAGAACGAAAAGAACAGAAGAAATGAAGTAAAAAAGGTCACCTTCATCTTCTACAACTGAAACTTGTTCCACAGCCTCCCTCCCAAAACTGTCAACTGAGGATGTAAAAGACTTCTGGTTAGACGATGGCTCTGGTACATACTCCCACTCTGAAGCAGGAGACGGAGTCTTCTTGAAAGACGAATGAGCATGTACAGCTACAGAATGTCCTTTAGAAACCTGTAACTTCAAGGTGAAGAATAAGGAATGAAAAAAAAAAGTCAGTCCAATGTGTGTCCAACTAAAATCTAAAAAAGTCAATCCACTGCGTGTCCAACTAAAATCTGGCTTATAAGACTCAAAGATGTAGTTCATACAATTGAAGCATAAGTGTGCTTGTGAGGTTCCTCAGCCGGTTCCTCTACAGGAGAGGATGGATGTTCTTGTACAGGATTTAGGGTACTTTGAAGTGAACCATTTGAATGTACAGACTGTACTGCAAAGTTGCCTTTGATGATACTGTCAGTCTCTGGTACTTGCGGCAGCTGTTGCTCTGAGAAACTGTAATTATTACTGGGGGGATTTTTCTTAGCATTAGATGAACCAACAAATTCCCTGGCCTGGAAATCTCCACTAAGCATGTAAGTGGGCACTGCATAAGAATTATTTGTCATCCCATCTGCTTCTAAAGATAATAATAATACACAAAACACATTCGATTTACTACATATATGTATATATCTGCACTTTCTCATAACAAGTACTAAAAATATTGTTCGTTGATTGTTTAAAATATTTATTCTGCAACATATTAGAATTTTACAACCAAAACTTGAAACAAACATACATAATTATAATATCTATTTAGAAACAACAGAATCTGGCAAAAAAATCCACGTACTTTCTCTCTGAGGTATACTTGTTAGATTTCTCTATAAATATTGTAATACACTCTATTTACTTTCCCTAATTCCTTTAGATAAGTTCTCTACACATTACTAAAGTTGCAACCACTCTCTCCCTAAGCCAATAATTACTTATGAGTTATATCTTTTCAATCCATAATGAAAATCAGAAAAGACAATTATTGAGTTGGCGGCTCATGAGCCAACCCCTAAAATCGTAATCGACTAATCGTATATTATATTCTCATAGATCCTCTTTACTAAACAATCTCTATCATTTTCTTTAATTGTTATATGCACATCCATGTATAGATGTGTGTAATACAAATATGTGAATATTGTTAGATTCATTTACATGTAAATATATGAGCGTATCATCTGAGCAACTGGTTTAAGTAGCTATTTAGCAACATGAGATAAGAAGACCGGAAAGGGCCACTACTTAAATAGCATATTTAAATGCTTCAACATAATATATATATATATATATATATATATATATATACATATACTGAGAGCTTTGGAACTCTATTTAATGATTATGCAACCTAAATCTCTTTAAAATTTCCAAGCATGTACCCCTTTAAAATTCTACACAAGTCCCTTATGTACTTTCTCCATGTACGAACTCTACAAACTTTTTTATTCTACAACTTTATTCGATCTCTTTCAGATAACTAATTAACTAAATGGATTCACGTATATGTTATACTATTTGAATTTTCAGGTACACACTTCAGCTATCCTTTTCGTGTTAATATCTTAACCCGGAAATTTTATTTGTTTTCTATAATCTAAAACTACAGTTAACTTTCTCTTTCTATAAAGATGCACTTTATGTTTTTGGACGCAGCTTTCTGAAAAAGACAATTATAATAATATAATATCACTATTAGTATAATGAAGAATCTAGAAATTTAGAATCATAAAAAATTTATAATGCAGACCAAGTATACCAAACAAACACTATATGTTATTCAAAAGCATAAATCCTTGCACAAATTATATAGGTTTACATAGATATTGCCAAAGTCACTCGAGAGACTACAAGAGCGAGCTGCGAGCTGTATACCTGACTCCTGATTAGCATTTGAAGCATGCAGCTTGGGATCATGAATGCTTGGAGCTATATAGGCAACTGAATGTTGGTGAATTAGATCCTCCTCAATGAAGTGAAATATATCACTGAGGACAAAGAATCCTGATTCTTGAGGTGCCAGAAAGAAGGTCTGAACAAATTTTCTCCTGCCATTGAAATCTTTTAAAAGCACAGAACCCGAAACCATTATGAGAACGCCTCCATTCCAAGATTCTAAAGAATTTGCTGTCTTGACTTCTATTCCAGTGTAGTTGAGTGACATGATAAGTGCATTGATTTGCTGCGATGAAGAAATACCAACAAAAAGTACCAACTCTTGTCAAAGGACTATCACAATAAGTTTATCCAAGTGCAAATATATCACTATTATACGCTCGGGACCGATATGAAATATTTGGGAAGTACACCCTCCATGGAAATTTCATAAGATAGTTACTGATTGTGTAGGTCACATTCAGAAAACCTAAAGGAAGAGGGATATATCGATGGGATACATTATTTATACCGCTTACAACACCCAGTTCGAAATATAATTTGTTACCTTTTGGTAATATAATTAATTACAAGAAAGTAAGAAAATTATCACAACCAAGGAGGTACTTTCGAATATTTACAAAATGGAAAAATAAGGTCTAAAGTCTAAACATTAAATGGTATTGTAATTTAAACCTAACCCGATTTTCAGTGGCCCAGTGTCCATTCTTTCAAATCAGCGAGTAGATTAATAAAATAGTGATTGCTTGCTTACTCACAAAACATCCTATTAAAAGTAATAGCACCTAAAATATCACACAGCATAGCACAATTCGCCTCGTATGACAAAAAATATAGTGATGGTTCGTGTTTACGTATTAATGGATAAAACTATTATGTTAGCAAGTTTTTCAAGAAGTCGCTTTTGCATGTACAGAGAAATCATGTCATATGATTTGCCATGCTACTTGACATGTGACCCCTACGAATGCTACGCTATAGGTTAGGAAGCTTCCTGATTCCCATATTGGAAACTAAGGGTAATGCAGGAAGAAGCTTTCAGAGAATGTTGAGCGTCTTTGCAATGTAGAGGGAAATAGGCAAATAGCTGAACTGTAGACCACATTTGGAGTCCATATTTATTTCATTTTAATGAGGTTTCTTCGAGTGAACGAATACAACATCATTAGATTGCATTTATTTACGAACTTTATGTCCTTTAATCGGATAACTTTTTTTCCCAGTAATGGTTCGAAATATAGACACGAGATAATTAACTTAACTTAGACCGTACAGAATTTTTGACCACACATAAGTTTACAAACTTCAGTACGGCTGATATACCAGAAAGATATGTATATCATACAGATTAGAGGCGTTCATCAATCAACTAAAATAATTTCTTATAGGGCAATCTCGAGTCTCGACACTGTTGGGACAGGCAAAAATAGTTTAGTCAGTGGGAGAACATGTCTAATTCAAGGCTTAAATTGTATCCAGAGTGTGCTGGGGAAGAAGGTAAGCTGCTTCTTAGCCTATCTTAATAGTAATGAAGCGGTTCGCGAGGACTATAAAATGCATAGAAAATTAGAAATGTTCACGGAATACCGCCTATTGAGTCACAACAAGTACCAAACATAAACCCTTATTTCAAAACCAATATATCGAAAAGGCCAGATGAATCCATTTTCATACGTTCAACAAAAAAGACAATTTGACTAATCTATTAAGGATGCACAAATACAAATTAAACACAGAAAAACTATCCAACTTGAAACATACAAAACAATTCAGTTAAAAAAGTCTCCAAACTCTACGGAATCTAGAAATAACAAAAACACATACCACCATTGCGGAAGCAGTCTCTCTGATATTGCCATCAGTACGAACAACAGTGCTGGCATCAGTATAAAAATGATGAACAACTTCTGGAGTGTTCTGTAGCGCATTGTAATACTGTCCTACGAAGTAAGTCCCAACCTGCAATCACAAACAAATATATATAAGCAGAGAGAGAGAGAGAGAGGGAAAGAAGGAGAGAGAGAGAGAGAGAGAGAGAGAGAGAGGAGAGGAGAGAGAGGGAGAGAGAAGGAGAGAGAGAGATAGATAGATAGAGAGAGAGAGAGAGAAAGAGGGAGAGAGAGAGAGAGAGAGAGAGAGAGAACCTGAGCAGCAGTGAGGGGCAAGTGAAAGGGAGTGGCCATGGGAGACGAAGTGAAATGACAGAAACCCTAATTAAACCCTAGATCTGCAATGTGAAATGATGTGTGTAGCGGCTAAACACAAATACAAGATATATATATATAGGGAGAATATGTGTTGATATTAATGTTATTTGTAGATGCAGAAAGATTTTGTGTATATTTAGAAACAGGCTCAAGAGCAGAGGCAGAGGGTTTTGGTAGATTGGGGAAACACCGAGTGAACACAAGGTTTTTGTATTTGTGTCTATCGACTGTATATTTTGTACTGTTGCTGTTGCTATTTTTTTTTTACCGTTTTACTGCTACTCCAACTTTGTTTTACTGCTACTCTAACTTACCATACCATGCACGGTCATTTTTTTTTTTTTAAATTTTCTCTTATGTTGTTATTTAGGTTTTAAGTTAGACCTGGCAATTCGGGTCGTTCTGTGTACTTTCGTGTCGTGTACATTCGTGTTCGTGTATCGAAAGGGTAAATCCATATCCATTTAAGGTTCGTGTACCTTCGTGTTCGTGTAATTTCGTATCGTTTATTCGTATCGAGTACGAAATTATCGGCTCTAATAACCATAAACAAGTATACTATATTGCCACGGCTTATTCTATATGTTTCCTTTTGTACACTTTTTAAAATAGGGGTGTCAGGAAAAACTAACGATTCTTGTTGCAGAAGTGCTAGAATTCAAGTTACTTTCTCACCACCTGCTATTTTAGGACCATAAAGTTGCTAGAAATTCACTATCCGGTTGCATATAACACCATTTTTGGCTTCTAGGACTGATTAATTACATCTCTTTGATTGTATATATCGATCATTGATATTATATTATAGTCATCTTGGAACATGTAAGAACTTAGGCAAAATGAGTGTTCAAAGTGTGTTGGTAACATGCTCCAAGAGTTTACAATATACATTTATATAATTTTAAAATATTTATTTATTTATTTCGTGTACTTTCATGTCGTGTCGTGTACCTAAAGGTAAACCCATATCCATATCCATTTATTAGTATTAAAATATATTAGTATTAAATTATTTAATATTAATAAATATATTATTATTATTAAGTAGTTACTTGTATTTAATTATGTATACATATGCATAAAAACTATTGAAAACTTATTATTTAATATATACTTCATTTTAATAATATTCTTCAATTTTGTCATTCTCATGTGTAGTTTGATTATCCCCTCATTTTTTGTTATCCCTCATTCATAGCCATTAGATCTTCAACTTAAATAAATCATGACCGCTAAATACAACAATACTAAAAAGTTGTTATATACAGAGATCTAAGGTAGGGCTGAGCGAAACCGAACCGAACCATGCAAATTTGGTTAGGTTTAGTTCTAATTTTCTGAAAATTCGGTTCGAATCGAATAGACCGAAATAAAAACCGGTTCGGTCCGGTTCTTTAAAAAACATATCGGTCTGAACCGAATAGACCAAATAGTTCGAATAATATGTACTTTAATTTTTATATCTATATTATATACATTTTATATATCTCTTATAAGATATAATTAAAATATCTAATTTGTAAATTGTAATTATATCTATGTTGGTGAAATAGTGGTGATTAATTGATTAGTATTTTTTTCATAAATTATGAATTTTAGCTTTATTTATAATATAGGTTTTTTTAAAAAAAATCAGTTTTTTCAGTCCGGACTGAAGCGAATTATTTCGGTTCAGTCCGGTTCGGTCCATAATTAAACTTCAGTCTGGAAAAAATAATATTTCGATTTTCGGTTTATTCGGTTAAGTCCGGTTCTGGACCGAACCGACCGAATGCTCAACCCTAGTCTAAGGTTCGATTCCCGCCAACAACATATTAACTTATAATTAATATAAAAAATTATTACATACAAAGATGTAAAATTCAAATTCTTCCAATAACATATTGAAATTAATAATTATAATATTATACTCCCTCTGTGCCACAATGTTCTTCTCGTTTGATATGTTGACACTGTTCATAACAAGAGACAAATTACTAATTTACGTCTAATTTATAAAACCAAATATAGTCATGAGTGATTTTGTTGGATTCGTATTTATGAGTACTTTAATACAGTGAAATTTTTATATTGAGTACTGTTGAGTATTGAATACAATAAGAGAATACAGAGGGGGGTGAATGGATTCTCGAACTTTTCTTTTCCGAATCTATGTAGCAAGAGTGTTTGTGTGTGCAGGATTGAAGGTGCGGATAAAGAATAACACAAAACACAATATCACTTTAATCTAATGTATTATTAGATAAAGGTTGCTACAATCTGTGAATACAAATGATAGTATTCTCAGCTTCGTTTTTCTCAGAGAGATACAGCTTCGTGTATGAAAAACTTGACTCACAAAGTTACTAAGTTATGAAGTGAGGCTGTGTCCTTATAGAACATGGATACAGCCTACTTACTGCAAATAAGGTAGCTAAACAAATTACTTTCTAGTCTGTCTATCCTTTTTGAGTAAGTGTCCAAACGGTTACAGATTTGACTTTGCAAAGCCTGTTTAGATCCACTTCTTTAGCTCCTTGTCTCTTCTATATCTCTCCAAGCTTCCTTGTAGGCTTTCCAGAGCACGTTACAGATTGTGGTCCATAAAGTGCATTGGCTTGTTGCAGGTTTCTGACTTGTACAATTTCTTCAGTATTTTGTCTCCAAGAATGTATTCGAGAAGTGACTAAGTAAGTGATTCGAGAACTGGAATTGACTTGATCGATAACTCTGAGTTCTCGAACACTGTTATATTGACATATCGAACCACTTCTCGAATAGCCCTTTTCCATCAGGATTCCTTGAGTTGTCGAATAGAACATTTGACTTATCGAATTCTCGAGATATCGAATAGCTTTCTGAGTCCTTGAGATATCGAATGGAACTTTGACTTGTTGACTCCTTGAGAACTCGAATACCACTTTGACTTGTTGACTTCCTGAGTTCTCGAATAGAGTACATAGACATATCGAATCTCTGAGATATCGAATGAGATGTCGAACAGTATATACAGAGATATCGAATAGTGTCTTGAGATATCGAATCCCTGACTTCTCGAATGCTGGACTTCTCGAATAGACAAATATACTTCTCGAATTGGTACTTAGGCAAATTCTTCTTTTCTTCAAATCCCAACTGTGATTATTTGACAGTCTTTAACTCCTTGCTTGAGGCATGAACCTTGGAACTTCTTTCAAGCATTATTCTAGACTCTATAAGTACAGTTACACAACTAGGATTTGATGCCTACTACAAGTACAATACAAATAGAAACTCTACAACTAGAGGTTCCCTCAGTTAAGAGGTCATGTAAGTAATGCAAAGCATTACAAACAATTAGGCTTGTTATTAGATGTATACAGGCATGCCTCTGTGACTAACAATCTCCCCCAAATTGTGAGTGAGACCCTTAGTCACAATTTCATGTCTGATAACAAGCCTAACATACATAAAGATAAAACTTTAAAAGTACAGGTATGTAGATTTTGATGAATCATTACTAGTGACATCCACCCTAGACATTGAGCCTTGTGTTGTGGTAGGAGTATCATTAGTAATGTTCATGGCTTGCTGTTTTCCAATTTTCCTCTCATAGACTCTTCCTTGGTCATCACCATCTTTCTTATTCTTGTCATCCTTCTTCTTCTTTTCATCTTCATCACCCTTATCTCTCCTGTGATGTCTCTTCCTCCCATCACTTTTGTCTTCAGAATCATCATCCTTATTTCTCCTAGGTTGAGCCCTCTCTGGAGTTTCACCAGTTGCTATAAAAGATCTGAGAATGTGCAGTGCTTCAATTTCTTCAGCATTTCTGGTTCCAACCTTTTTCTGTAGTTGATCAATGATAGCAATGACCAGTCTGTGATTTCGAGAAGTGAGATCATGGGGAATGACCAATTGCTTGATGTCTTCAATTTTGGTGCCAGACTGATAGATGATTGTCCATGGCTTCTTGATCACTTCTGGCAGCCTTGAAGGTTGGCCATTCCTCAAATCATCAAACAGACTTTTGTTGTTCTCATTTCTCTTCTCAATAAGCTCAAGTATGGCATCTATCTCTGAGTGTTTTAGGGCTTGTAGAGTCTTGTATGTTAGATGCCATATCTTTGATTTTGATATCATCACTATCTCCTTGAACCATAGATTATTGACTTTCTTGGGGATGATAGTGATGTAGTCAATCTGCTCCTTCAACTCCCTCAGATAGAACTGGGTGTCACCAGCCTGTTCCCTTGTGGCTTTCAGAAACTCCAAGAAGGCTTTATCATGATAAACATTTGAATTAGCCACTTCTTGTAGCTTGGCCTCAGTAATTACTTTGACTTCTATAGGCTTGGCACTTTCAGATATGGAGGATGGAGGTTTGTCAGTTGGCATACTCCCTGCAACCACTGTGGTTGTGATAGACTGCTTCTGGCCACCAGGAGTAATGACATGCACAGTTGGTAGAGTAACAACTGGCAGTGAGGTAGGAGGCTCATCAACCTTTGTTTTTCCTTTGCCTGGCACATGAGTTGGAGATTTATTTGCCCTTTGGTGATCACCCTCTCTGAACTTTATCCCTTTTTCCTTGGGTTTCTCCCCCTTAGTGTTTGAATTCCTTGTCCTCTTCTCCCCCTTAGGCTTGTTGTCAGGCACAGAGGCTTTAGGAGTGACCTTTGGGGTGGAAGATTCTTCAGGAAGGGGAAGACCCATATGCTTCATCATAGCAGCCAACATAGATTGTTGATGCAGAAGAACATCAGCTGTGGTAGTTGCTTGAGTGTCCAACTGATCATTGAGAAGTGCAACCTTGTCTGTAAGATGAGCATTGGACTTAGTGAGAGTAGCCACCTCCTTTTCAAGAGTATCCACTTTAGTGAATAGCTCATGTGCCCTAAAACCAGAGAGCGATTGATCCTTTAGTCTCTGGACTTCATACTTGGTCATGTCATGAACAGGGACTTCAGTTACCAGCTTGTCCCCATATTGATTCTTGAACAGTGTTCTCAGCATGGCATTTGAGTCTGTGGTTTGATCAGACAGAGATTGAAACTTATGCCCCAGCCCTGTGACAGTATCCTTGAGAAGGGCCAAGCCATTGTCCATTTTGATACAGCTAGACTTGCAGGCTAGAATTTCCTTGACCACAGTGTCCAGTTGAGGGAATTTGGAATCAAAAGCCCTTTTTAGCTCATGCACCTCCTTGGTTGTGGCTGTACACACTTCTGTGACTTCTGTCTTTAGACCCTTGCCAAGGTAGTATGCAACCTTGAGAATTCCCTTGTAACTATCATTGACTGCTTCATACACAGCACTAGGGGTGAGAGAATTGGCATTGGACCCTAGTGAAGTGATGTACTCTTCTCTGAGGTACTGTAGGCCTTCTGAGAGAGGAATGTCATATTTTCCTTGAAGCCAGACATCTATATTTCCTTCTCTCTCAGACTCATCCACAATTTTGGTCTGTTGTTGCTCCACATCCTCTTTATGGCATAGGAGAATAGCTTCATAGTCAGGATTTGGCAGGTTGGCAGTGAGGAGGTGCTGAGCAATCTTTGTGAACTCAGGAATCTGATCCACAATTAAGCTTTGAAGTGCTTCAACCGTCAATTGTTGTGGAACAGACCCTGATCCTGAAGCACTGTCATGGTGCACAGGCTTCAGCCATTGTGACTTAAAGTCAGAGCTAGAGCTAGGTAAACTAGACTCCTCAGTTACAGATGCAACTTCTGCAACCGGATGGATTGACTCTACTACTGGTGTCTCCACAGAAGTGGGATGAGTTACACCAGCAGTTGACACAGGCACAGAGTCTCTAGTGAAAACTAGTGGAACCTCTGTGTTTGTGATGGTGTCATTAGGATATGCCCCATCATGCATTCCCTCACCATCTAAATGTGGGTCCTGGGTGGTGAGCAAAGTGTCATGCACTAAGTCACTTGAGTCCATTGGCTCATCAAGAGTAAAGAATTCTTGATGATCAATGTCTTGCTCCTCAATTGCTTGAGTTGCAGGCTGCAAAGAAATTTGAGATGAAGATTCTGGAAGAGAAGTGTGTTGTAGAGTAGATTTTGGCAACGCCCCCTGAGAGATAGAGGGAGTTTCAAGGGTGATGTGCTCTCCACTCAGTGTAGTGCCATCCTTATCACTCCCATGTGCTGACTCAATACAAGAAGGTGCATTGGGGAGGATGCTTGATTCTATAGATGCACCCTGTTGAGATGATACATCTAGTGAGCTGTGTGCCCCTGATTTTACAACTTCAGCCATTTGTGTGACTGAAGAGGTGGTCTTAGTTTTCTTCTTCTTCTTTGGCCTTAGTAAGGGTGACTCTGGTTCCTCACTTTCTAGACCTAGTTCAACAGCTAATGCTGCTTCAAATAAGATATTCAAGGGTGCAGACATTACTTCCTTTCTCTTCTTTTTACTAACATCACCCTTTTGAGAGGATGATGCAGTTGGTTCAGTAATTGGTAGAGTGTTTGGGTGAGAGGGTTGGTTAGCTAGCCCTGGGTTAGCATTTTGTCCTACTTGCTTGGGCTTGGCTAACTGAGATTTTGCATCAAATATTGGCATGTTGTGGGGGTAAGTTCTAAACAAACTCTCCATATGGGGAGTTATGTTAAGTCTTACATCCACATCATTCCTAGTCTCCAAATTACCAAAAATGAGTTTGGTCATGGATTTAGGATAGCCTATGTTATTTTTATCTATCCCAGGCAATTCAATCAATTGAGCATTTTTAAAGTTAAGTACAGATTGAATAAAGCGAGGGAAGAAAATATCAGTACCTCTCTTGGTTGTGTTCTTACCAAGTCTCCCATATAGTTCTTGTAGGATGATTTGGCCAACATCTATCTTCTTTCCATAGGCCAATGCATAGCCAATTTGCTGCACAGGTGCACTGATATGATCAAAACTTGATTTCCTGGCAGTGAAGACTTGAAGAAGAGTTGCAAACACATAGCTCCACTCCTTTCTCATATTCTTTCTGTTCAGCTTGCCAAGATTGATCCCATCTGAGTAGTTGATGAACTCAAAGAATTCCTCTAACTCTGCATTCGTGGACAGTCTGTCAAATGACTCTTGTTGTAGGCCCAGTGCTTGATTCATGTCTGCAGTAGTGATAGTGATTTCCTGATTCTAAATCTTACAGTAGATGATATATGAAGTGATTGCGTTTTCCAGGGCTACAACCTCCACAATAGCAGTGCCCCAAAACTGTTCCAGGATATCCAGATATAGAGTTGGGTTAGCAGAGAGTGCATCCTTGATGTATGACTCAGCCATCCATTTCACAAAGCACTTGAAATTGGCGTTGGGTGCTTCCACATCACTAGTTAGAGCAATGAAATTGGTGTTGAACTTTACTGTTGCCATTTGTATGGAGAAGAAGAAAGGAATTGAAGGTTGAAGAAGAAATTTGGCTTTTGGTAGTTAGGGTTCCAGAGGTTTAGAGAGTGTAGATGCTTGAGAAATCGAATGAAATGAATCGAATAGGTGTAGAATTGTATAAGTATGAAGTACTTGAATTGTCGATTAGAAGTTTGTTTTGTATCGACAAGTCAGGCATTCGAGAAGTAGAAAACAACTATTCGAGAAGTGAAGAAAGGCTTAATCGATAACTCAAGCATATAGTAACTCACAGCTGGCAGTTATCTAACTCAGAAATATTTCTAAATTAAATAAAATGTGTTTTTATGAGTGAATTAAACTTTTAGACAAAAGTCCAAAATCGGTTAAAATTCAGCGAGAATTCAGCCTTTTCAAATGATTCGAGAACTCAAATATAGTATTCGAGAACTCAGTCAATCGGGAACTGAAACACTATATTCGAGAAGTCAAGGAAATCTCTATTCGAGAACTCTAAAAGACTCTATTCGAGAACTCAAGAGTACTCTAACGAGACTTGTTAGAGATGTCGAGTAGTGAATCATTCGAGAAGTTTGACTTATCGAACTATACCCATTACTCATAAAAATTGATTTTCACTATCTTTTAAAATTGACCAGCCATATTCATTGAAGAATATTCTTTGCAAATTAAATAGTGATTTTCTCAAAATTCCATAGAAATTTCAAGTTAGCAAAAATATGATTTTCCAACATATGCAACAGATTTGAAATATTTATAAATCATATTTCAGCCAACACTTACTCCAAAAATATTGAAAATTTAGATAAAGTAAGTGTTAAATGCTGCAACAATCTAGATGATATATTCACTTAGCCAGAATCTGAAGAATTCAGCATTCCAATCTCACTAACCAACCTTGTGAAGGTGGATTCATCTAGTGGCTTAGTGAATATGTCAGCTAGTTGTTTATCTGTAGAGACATAATGCAACTCAATGGTTCCATTAGTTGCATGTTCTCTAATGAAATGATATCTGATGTCAATGTGCTTTGTTCTAGAATGATTGACAGGATTGGCAACTATAGAGATTGCACTTGTGTTGTCACACATGATTGGAATTCTTTCCAACACAAGTCCATAATCTCTAAGTTGATTTCTAATCCAAAGCACTTGAGCACAGCAACTTCCAGCAGCTATGTATTCAGCCTCAGCTGTAGAAGTTGACACAGATTGTTGTTTCTTGCTATACCAAGAGACTAACCTTTGTCCAAGAAACTGGCAGCTACCTGAGGTGCTTTTCCTATCCACTCTGCAATCAGCATCAGAGTAACCAACCAGATTGAACCCTGTGTCCTTAGGATACCATAGACCCAAGTTTGGAGTGCCTTTCAGAGATCTAAAGATCCTTTTTATAGCAATCAAATGTGATTCTTTTGGATTTGATTGAAACCTTGCACACAAGCATGTAGCAAACATGATGTCTGGCATACTTGCAGTGAGATAGAGCAGAGAACCAACCATGCCTCTGTAGACTGAGATGTCTACCTTCTTGCCTTTCGCATCTTCATCCAATTTAGTGGCAGTGGCCATGGATGTCTTTGCAGGTGAGCAATCTTCCAAGTTAAACTTCTTCAATAAATCCTTGATATACTTGGTCTGACTGATAAAGATACCATCCTTCCTTTGACTGACTTGCAACCCAAGAAAGAATGTCAACTCTCCCATCATACTCATCTCATATTTGCTCTGCATGAGTTTAGAAAATTTCTCACACAGCTTCTCATTTGTAGAACCAAAAATGATATCATCCACATAGATCTGAACTAAGATAAGATCATCACCATGCTTCTTGTAAAACAATGTCTTGTCCAGTGTGCCTCTAGTGAATTGATTTTCAAGAAGAAATTGTGATAAAGTATTATACCATGCTCTTGGAGCCTGCTTAAGTCCATACAATGCCTTAAGCAATCTGTAGACAAATTCTAGGAAGTGTGGATCCTCAAAACCAGGTGGTTGTTGCACATAAACTTCTTCTTCCAACTCTCCATTCAGAAATGCACTCTTAACATCCATTTGATATACTTTAAAGTTTGAATGAGCAGCAAATGCCAAGAATATTCTGATGGCTTCCAATCTAGCAACAGGAGCAAATGTCTCATCATAATCAATGCCTTCCTGTTGAGAGTATCCCTTTGCAACCAACCTAGCTTTGTTCCTTATAATTACACCATCTTCATCCATCTTATTCTTTAGAACCCATTTTGTTCCAACAATGGTTCTTTTCTTTGGTGCAGGCACAAGTTCCCATACTTTGTTCCTTTCAAATTGATTCAGCTCCTCTTGCATGGCAATAATCCAATCTGGATCCAACAGTGCATCATCAAGTTTCTTAGGCTCAACTTGTGATAGAAAACAACCATAGAGGCACTCATTCTGAGTTGCTCTCCTAGTCCTTACTCCTGCATTAGGATCTCCAATGATTTGCTCTGCAGTGTGTGATCTATCCCATTTCCTTGAGTGCTCAGCCTGATTTCTCATTCTTGATGTTGCTTCATCATCCACATCATGGTCATTCTCATTTCCCCCCCTGTGAAGTTGCCACTACTCACAGGTGTGTCTTGGATGCTTGTTCCTTCACTATTGATTGGCACAAATTCTTCTCTTGTACCCTCATTCACTTGAGTTTGTTGAACTCGAGTTTCAACTTCAGTTTCAGTCCCTTCATCAGAGTCATCTAGATTATCAAACTTCAATGGATCTTTATCTTCATCATTGGCTTCTTCTAGTCCAGGTAGTTTGCTGTCATCAAATGTCACATCTGTGCTTTCCATAACTTTCTTTTGACTGATGACATAAACCTTGTATGCAATTCTTTCCATAGAGTAGCCAAGAAAAATTCCTTCAAATGTTTTTGCATCAAATTTTCCAACATATTCAGAATTATCCTTCAATACAAAGCATTTGCTTCCAAAAGTATGAACATACTTTAGAGTAGGCTTCTTTCCAGTCATCAAGTTATAAGGTGTCTTTCTAGTGTTTTTGTTGATGAGGGTTCTGTTCTGGATATAGCATGCAGTGCTCACAGCCTCAGCCCAAAAACATGTAGGCATTTTTGCATCAAGTAACATTGTTCTAGCAGCCTCAATTAGAGTTCTATTCTTCCTCTCAACAACTCCATTTTGTTGTGGAGTTCTTGGAGCTGAGAATTGCTGAGAAATGCCATTCTCTTTACAGAATACTTCAAGTTTGACATTTCTGAACTCTGTTCCATTATCACTTCTCAGTGCAATCACACTTGCATTGTTGGCCTTTGCTTCCTTGTCAACTTTCTTTATATGCTCAATGATTACTTGTGGAGCCTCATCTTTTGATGCTAGAAATTCCACCCATGTGTACTGATAAGTGGATTTTATATCCACTTGGAGCGTTCCATATCGACTTAAATTGATTGACTTGGTCTCAAGTTTGTTGTATTTTTTATGTGTTTTGTGTAGTTGTGCAGGGTTGTAGCTATCGGTTAGTGTTGGTGTTTCTAATCGATATTAGAGCGGAATTAAGTATTGGAATGAAGATGGTACACTTTTGTTATGTTACCAAGGAGTTACATGTGTCATGGTATTAAAGATGTTAGCTAATGCGAAAGAAACGGAGGAGAAAGGAGCAAATTGTGTAAAATTCGGATGGTTGCGCAGTCTTCACTGTTTTGGTCATATCTGGAGTTCTACAAGTCCGTTTGAGGCCCGTAAGCTGTCCACGCGAAGCCTGGGAAGTTTTCTATAATTCTGAACAGTAACAGACCGCGCAGACTGCGCTGATACCGCGCAGAGTGCGCCCGAACTCGCTGGAAATTCTGAAATTCTATCCTGTTTCGAATTAAATTGTATTTTTAGGTCTTTTCTTGTTGGAAAAGTATTCTAGGGCCTATATAAACACTACCTATCATTGTATATCATCATTATTAGGAAGATCATCAACATTGTAGCCAAGAACAATTGAAAGATACATCTCCAAGCTAGTGACAAGCAAGGAGTAATCTTTGGAACTTTTGTATTCTTCTACTTTGGGGAGTTATTTCTGAACCTTATTTTCTCTCTTCTTTTAATTATTTGTTGTTCTAGAATTATGTTATCAATTGAACCCATGATGGCGATGAGGTCGAATATGGGCTAATTCGTTGTCATGGGGTTTTAATGGATTTTGCTATGGATTCTAGAAATTGAGTGTTATTTATGCCTTGGTGTGTGATTGATTGTATTGATTGCCTAGTATGTTTATGCTTATTCGTTATAAGTGCGTCGCGAACACTTGTAATTGTTTGTTTAATCCTAGTGAATGCGGAAGTGGATCTAGGGTTTAGAACAATTCATGCTAGCATAGGTTTTTGCATGTGAAGAACATGTATTAATTTGTGATGTAATTCTAACCGTCTTGCATCGACTATGTGGTTTAATGGGTGCTTGATTTTCAACCGGTATGTGTTCAATTGCTATAGACATATAGGGACTACACATATTTGGTGACTACTTGACTTCTATCAATTGTGGATGATCAGTAGGATGGTATATGCACAACGAAAGTTGGTGTGTATCAGTTTAGTGCATCTAATCAGTAATCAACTCTGTCACATGCTAGGCTAAAGGGCATAAGATTCTAGATGAAGTAGTAAATGAAATTGAAATCCCATGTTTGTTTATTATAAAGTTAAAGTTAAGTTATTTCCTCGTAATTGGTTTAGTTGGTAATTAATCATTAGTTAAATCAACCCAATATTGTGATTGTCTTAGCAGTGAGTGTAAATCATAAGCTGGTGCATAAGTGAACATAACGAACAATTTGAGTCTCTGTGGGAACGAATCCTATTTACTCTATATTACTTGTTGACCACGTTCTCTTGCGTGAATAAGTGCGAACAAGTTTTTGGCGCCGCTGCCGGGGACTCGGTTCATTGTTTGTTTAGTTTATGATCTTGTCATCAATTTGGGTTAAATTCACTGACTCGGACGTTTTTTTTATTTTTATTTGATGGATTATTGGGAGCAGGAATTCGTAATTGTTTGTGAGCTGTGTGCAGGTGGACATTACACTCATCAATGTGAGTATAACAGAAACCGGCCAAATTTCAGCTGGGACTACAATCAGAGTGGTATGGAGCAATCCCAATATCCATCCTACCCGCTCCAAAATCAGCAGTTTGAAGATGAGCCATACAGTCCAGGGGGAATTCAGCAGCAACAAGGGCAACAATTTCAGCATCAGTATGCCCCAGTGCATCAACACTTTCAACCTCCTGAATTTCAGCAGCAGCAATTTCAGACTTGGTCTATCCAACAGTCGACTGAAGAAGCTGAATTAGAAGAATTGAGGTTGATGGCTAAAAGCAATGCATTGTCTCTCCAGAGAATAGGAGATCAGATTGGTCAAATTGCAAATGCATTACAAACATTGAATCATATTGCAAGTGACACAGAAGGCCTAGCTGTAGAGGAGGAGGACAAGAACCTTCCTATCAGTCTTGACTGGCCTTTCTTAGCCACGGGTGAGACCATGATCGTAGTTCATGAAGGAGAGTCTGAGGGCAAAGATGGGGAAGAAGCAGAACATGAAGCTGATAAGGAAGCAGAGTCGGAGGCAAACCAATCAGAAAATTCAGAATGTCCAGAAAGCTCGATTCTGAATAATCAGCCGCAACCACTTCCTTTGCAATCTGAAAATTTTGAAGAATCAGCCCAAGATCAAGAAAATTCCAAGGCTCAAGCGGCTATGCTATTTCCTTCGAAGGATGAAGAGGGTCTCAGTGTGGAAGATGATGAATTAGAAGAGCATGTTCAGTTGTTGAATGCCGCTCCGTTGCAATCTGACTTCGACCAGCTGGAGGCCGAAGAGGAAAAGAGCATCACTCCTGTTGACAAATCTACTCCGGAGAAGACTACAGAGATCGTCCAAATCGATTTTCCTCCTCCATATCCACAAGGGCTTCAGAAGCAAACTCTAGCCATGAATTTACCGGCGGAGGATGGGGAGTGTTTTAGCTTGAAATTGGTTGATGTAGGGCAGAGTAAAAAGTATGACACGGAGACGGAGAAGGAAAAGTATGACCAACTGAGGATTACAGTGCCTTGGTTAATGGGGCTACGTATTCCACATAAGTTGCTTGGAGTGGAAGATCTCTGGAATTCTCAGGTGCGCCTTAAGCCATCATTTGAAGGAGCTCCCGAACTTGAGCTAAAAACATTGCTAGTTCACCTGGGGTATGTTTCTTGTAATTCAAATCCTTTGCTTGCTATTGTTATTGCTGCTAACTTTTCAGGTAGGCGGGAGAATGTTGTTAAGAGATCTTGTGAGGAGCGAATACGGGTAAAGCTTGTCGTTGAAGATGTCGCTCCAGAAAAGATCATTAAATGGCCTTATAGAGATGCGGTGTAGAAAATTTTCAAGAGGAAAATCGTGGCCAAGTCTAGCTAAAGACGTTAAAGAAAGGCGCTTCGTGGGAGGCAACCCATGATTTCTTGCTTTCGAATAAAACAACAGTTGTGTTGGAGTCTCCACGTCTATCCACCACCAGACACACCACCCGAGGAGGGTGGAGATGCCGGCGTGTAGGGGAGTAGCTCTTGTACCCTTTTAATGTACCTTCAATGAGGACATTGCAATTTTTAAGTTTGGGGGTGATTTGGGGGATAGTAGTTGTATGTTTTGTTGTATTTTGCATATAGGATATCATGTTGCATAGTAGTGATAGTTCATGCATGATTGTTATGTTCGTATTATCTACGTTTGTTCATATAGGACATTTTGTTTTATTTTCGTATACCATGTGAGTTTTCATTTAGTTGCATTTTCATGGCATGCATATTTCATGATCCCTTAGGACGAGCTGATTCTGATTGATAGGTGGATGTTGATTTGGGTGTGATGATGATGAGTAGAGGGCTGATTTATAGTTTCTATGAAATTGACTTGCATGTTACGGGAACAAAATTTATTACACAGTCTCATTGGGGTGCTGTTGGGCTAGGTTAGGGTCATGCCTGTGGGATGTTTTGAGATTTAATCACTTGTTTATATTTAGAATTTTCGTTATTCCCTTTATAGCGTAGGAACATTAAAGTCTAAGTTTGGGGGAAACCAGGAATTTTCATGCTAGTTGTTAATATTTGTCAATAAAGGCTAGGCGTCAAATGGCTAGTAGCCAGCTCATATTTATATGAGTAGTCTAGGGTTGGAAATGAGAAAGGCTCATTCCAGATTGCGAAAAAACAAAAAAAAAAAAAAAAGAAGGAAAAAAAAAAAGTCAAGTGTTGTTTGTTAATGCAAAATTAACCAGAGTGAGCTCTTTAATACTCGAGTAATTAAGTCTGAGGGGACTTAGTCCTAGTGACCTAAGGCTTTATAGTCTGGGATCCACTGACCCAACACTCGCTACATGGGTATTATTGTATAATCCTTTTGGGGTCTCATTCATTGCACGGTTAAATAAGCATGCGTATTGTATATGTAGTGTCGTAGTATAGTAATAAAGCATGAGTTTCTGTCTACCTTGGATAAGGGTGGAGGTGTTCCTAGGCTATGGAGTGTCTACAGTCTATTCTAGTTATAAACTTGTGATTGTCTTGACGGAAAGCATGTATGATTTTTGACCTAGTTCTGGGGGTATTTCTGATGAGCATTGCACACACGCACGTTTCTGTTCATGTATTGTTAGTATACGGGGACTTAGTCGAGCTCTGCTTGGATTTGTTACGTTCATTGAGATATTTGCTTGTTAGTTGGTTTTGGTGAGTTTGAAGGGGATCTTGCATTTTCATAGTAGTTGCATTCATGCATTGCATTGCATTGGATTTTGTGGGTACATTCGCTATAGGCCCTCACGAGACCTTACTCGTCCACTAGGGCTGCCTAGGGGTTTAAAGGGCTTGTTGCATATGCCAAATGCAACCGTGATCACCTACGGAAGTGGTACTAATTAGATAGTGTAGTTGTTTATGCTTGAGGACAAGCATCGGTTTAAGTTTGGGGGTGTGATAAGTGGATTTTATATCCACTTGGAGCGTTCCATATCGACTTAAATTGATTGACTTGGTCTCAAGTTTGTTGTATTTTTTATGTGTTTTGTGTAGTTGTGCAGGGTTGTAGCTATCGGTTAGTGTTGGTGTTTCTAATCGATATTAGAGCGGAATTAAGTATTGGAATGAAGATGGTACACTTTTGTTATGTTACCAAGGAGTTACATGTGTCATGGTATTAAAGATGTTAGCTAATGCGAAAGAAACGGAGGAGAAAGGAGCAAATTGTGTAAAATTCGGATGGTTGCGCAGTCTTCACTGTTTTGGTCATATCTGGAGTTCTACAAGTCCGTTTGAGGCCCGTAAGCTGTCCACGCGAAGCCTGGGAAGTTTTCTATAATTCTGAACAGTAACAGACCGCGCAGACTGCGCTGATACTGCGCAGAGTGCGCCCGAACTCGCTGGAAATTCTGAAATTCTATCCTGTTTCGAATTAAATTGTATTTTTAGGTCTTTTCTTGTTGGAAAAGTATTCTAGGGCCTATATAAACACTACCTATCATTGTATATCATCATTATTAGGAAGATCATCAACATTGTAGCCAAGAACAATTGAAAGATACATCTCCAAGCTAGTGACAAGCAAGGAGTAATCTTTGGAACTTTTGTATTCTTCTACTTTGGGGAGTTATTTCTGAACCTTATTTTCTCTCTTCTTTTAATTATTTGTTGTTCTAGAATTATGTTATCAATTGAACCCATGATGGCGATGAGGTCGAATATGGGCTAATTCGTTGTCATGGGGTTTTAATGGATTTTGCTATGGATTCTAGAAATTGAGTGTTATTTATGCCTTGGTGTGTGATTGATTGTATTGATTGCCTAGTATGTTTATGCTTATTCGTTATAAGTGCGTCGCGAACACTTGTAATTGTTTGTTTAATCCTAGTGAATGCGGAAGTGGATCTAGGGTTTAGAACAATTCATGCTAGCATAGGTTTTTGCATGTGAAGAACATGTATTAATTTGTGATGTAATTCTAACCGTCTTGCATCGACTATGTGGTTTAATGGGTGCTTGATTTTCAACCGGTATGTGTTCAATTGCTATAGACATATAGGGACTACACATATTTGGTGACTACTTGACTTCTATTAATTGTGGATGATCAGTAGGATGGTATATGCACAACGAAAGTTGGTGTGTATCAGTTTAGTGCATCTAATCAGTAATCAACTCTGTCACATGCTAGGCTAAAGGGCATAAGATTCTAGATGAAGTAGTAAATGAAATTGAAATCCCATGTTTGTTTATTATAAAGTTAAAGTTAAGTTATTTCCTCGTAATTGGTTTAGTTGGTAATTAATCATTAGTTAAATCAACCCAATATTGTGATTGTCTTAGCAGTGAGTGTAAATCATAAGCTGGTGCATAAGTGAACATAACGAACAATTCGAGTCTCTGTGGGAACGAATCCTATTTACTCTATATTACTTGTTGACCACGTTCTCTTGCGTGAATAAGTGCGAACAAGTACCTTGAAAAATCATCAACCATCACCAAGGCATACTTCTTTCTTCCTAGAGACATAATATTGACAGGCCCAAACAAATCCATATGAATGAGTTATAGGGGCTTGGTTATAGATGTCACTGTCTTTGTCTTGTGGCTTGATCTTTTCATCTTTCCTTTTTGACAAGCCTCACACACTCCTTCTTGACAGAATTCAAGTGTGGGCATGCCTCTCACTAACTCTCTTTTGACTAGAGAGTTAATGGCTTTGAAGTTCAGGTGTGATAATTTCTTATGCCACAGCCAACAATCTTCATTTGATGCTTTTGAGTAAAAGCAACAAATTTTGTCCTTGTTTGCAGAATCCATATTGGCTACAAACAGGCTTCCATTCCTTACTCCAGATAGAGCAAAATCACCAGTCTTCTTGTGAGTGATCAAACATTCATCTTTGTCAAAATCCACCTTGAATCCCCTATCAGTAAACTAACCAACACTTAGCAGATTATGCTTGAGCCCCTTGACTAGTGCTACATCTTCAATGATGACATTACCAACTTTCAACTTGCCATATCCCAATGTGTTACCCATGCTGTCATCTCCAAAAGCAACCATTGGGCTAGTCTTTTCCTCATACTGTGATAGTAGGGCCATATCACCAGTCATATGATTTGAGCATCCACTGTCCAAAATCCACATGACCTTCTTTTCACTTTATTTGTCCTGCAAACATAAAGGTATTACTTTTCCTTTGGTACCCAAACAAGTTTGGGTCCATGTGACTTAGAAACAGTTTTATCATAAACAACATGCTTGTCAACTTTCTTGGCATTAGTCTTCTTGTCACTGTTAGAAGTCTTGGAACCTGAGGTTTCAGACTTAGGTGACAGAGGTACCTTCCTAGCTTTAAGAGGACTTGAAGACTTTGACCTGATGTAGTGTGTGTGTGTGAGAATTGTGACTGATACAACCATCAATGAATTGCCTTCTCAGATTGAAACAACTAGTCATAACATTCATATTGCATGGCATACAGTCAAATTTAACACAAAATGGTGCATCTCTATGTCTTAGAGGCACAGAACAATCATAAAAAGGTTTGGACACACTACCAACAGGTTTCTTGCATGCATGAGTTAAATGATTGGTACTGAAACAGTTCTGACAAGTTTTCCTAGGGGCATTAGGCATAAAAGCATAGTTGTTATCCTTGTTAATCCCTAACTTGCCATTTCTGTTCTGTTTCTTCTTAGTCACTTTCTTTTCTGATTCACTCTTCCCAGCTGAAACAAACTTAACAAACTTCTTAGGTCTTGGCCTATCAACTACTGGCTCCTTGTCTTTTGACCTGACACTCTCACTCTTGGATGATGCTTGTTGTTCATTTGATTGTGCCTCATCCTCATCATTCAACATTTGTTGATGAGTAAGGCATCCTCATCAATTTCAAATGTTGGTTCCTTAAAAATGGGATTTTCAGTCTTTTTCAAAATGTGAGGCACTCCCTCATGAACAACTGTGTCAGCTTCAATGACAGCATAGCCTTTTCTCTGTTTAAGAGTGTCATAATCAAGTCCAATAGCAGCCTTGGGTTTTGCTTCAATTTTCTCACAGTAGGATTTCACTAGACCAGATGATTTCTTGAAAGTTTTTAGTTTGAATTCATTTTCAGCTAATTCATCCCTAAGAGCCTTTTCAACCTGACTAGCACACAAAACCTTATTCTGCAGATATTCAACTTCTTTCTTAAGGTTTTCTATTTGCATAGCAATTAGCTCAAGTTCCTCATTCTTTTTGGTTAACGTTTCATTTCTAGTAGACAGTTTAGCAATCTCTTCATTAGCAGCAGTCATACTAGTATGAATGTTAAACATTTCAACAGATAGTTGTTCAATCATGCATTTGTACTCTGAAACAGACATATCTATAGTAGTGAGAGATGGTACCTGAGAATCAGATAGAGATGGGTCATCCTTGGAATTGGCCATCAAGGCATAATTGCAGAATTCTTGCTCCTCTTCATCACTGTCAGAATCATCCCAGCACTTCCCTTCAGCTACGTAGGCCTTACCTTGTGTCTGCTTTTTCAGAAGGGCCTCATACTTAGCTTCAAGCTCAAGATAGTCTCTATCCTTCTTTTTAGGCTTTTTGCATTCACTGGCAAAATGCCCTAAGTCATTGCATCTATAGCACCTTACAGATGACCTATCCACATGGCTGGTTTTAAAATTATTCTTGTTTGGTTTCACAATTGCCTTGCTTTTGTTGAATGAATAGTTTTGGGTTTTAGGTTTGAAGGGTTGATTCCTTTTGAATCTGATGTTTGGAAATTTTCTGGCCATGAAAGCATATGAAGTGTTTTCCATCCCATCTAGTTCTTCAAGAGTGTAAAACTCTTCTTCCTCCTTCTCCTCAACAGGTTCACTTACCTCAGGTTCAGTTTCTTCCTCTTCTACTACCTCCTATATCCTTAACTGACTTGTAGATGCTTCTAGGTCTTGAATAGATTTGTTGACAATCAAGGCACATGATGTGTTTACCATTCTGCCTTGATTGGCTTGGATAGCCCTTTTCTGAAGCAACTCAAGCTCATGAGTTTTTAAAACTCCATAGAGCACATCATATGTAACTTTGTTCAAATCTCTTTCCCTTAGAGAAATGACCCTTTGCTCTAGATAGTTTGGTGAGGATAACAGAAACTTCATGTTTAACTCCTTGGTACTGTAAACATTGTCATTCATCTGCAACTTTGTAACTAGCTTGTGAAATCTCTCAAACATCTCAGTAATGCTTTCCTTTGGCTGTGCAATGAAAGCTTCATACTGTGTGACCAGTATCTATTTCTTGTTTTCCTTAACCTCATCAGTTCCTTCACACAACACCTCAATGTGATCCCACATTTCTTTGGCAGATGTACATGATGCAATGTTTGCAAACATTGACATGTCCATGGAATCAATGATAAGCAACATAAGGTGGCTGTCAAGAGCAACCTTTTCCCTTTCTGACTCTGTCCATTTTGATGGAACCTTGGCCTCATAAGATCTTGGGATAGTTGTGGTTCCAACAGTCTTCTCTGGTATCTCTTGTTGTGGAACAAAAGGACCATTCTTGAGAATCTCAGGATACAAAGGATGAGAGACTTTGATGAACAACATCATCTTTATCTTCCAGAGGTTGAAATTCTATTTGTCAAACTTAGGGACCTTCACCGTTCCTGTAGTCTTTGGTGTATTCGAACTCATGATCGTTTTTCTGTTTTTGAATAAACAGCCCGCTCTGATACCACTTGTTGAGTATTGAATACGATAAGAGAATACAGAGGGGGGTGAATGGATTCTCGAACTTTTCTTTTCTGAGTCTATGTAGCAAGAGTGTTTGTGTGTGCAGGATTGAAGGTACGGATAAAGAATAACACAAAACACAATATCACTTTAATCTAATGTATTATTAGATAAAGGTTGCTACAATCTGTGAATACAAATGATAGTATTCTCAGCTTCGTTTTTCTCAGAGAGATACAGCTTCGTGTATGAAAAACTTGACTCACAAAGTTACTAAGTTATGAAGTGAGGCTGTGTCCTTATAGAACATGGATACAGCCTACTTACTGCAAATAAGGTAGCTAAACAAATTACTTTCTAGTCTGTCTATCCTTTTTGAGTAAGTGTCCAAACGGTTACATATTTGACTTTGCAAAGCCTGTTTAGATCCACTTCTTTAGCTCCTTGTCTCTTCTATATCTCTCCAAGCTTCCTTGTAGGCTTTCCAGAGCACGTTACAGATTGTGGTCCATAAAGTGCATTGGCTTGTTGCAGGTTTCTGACTTGTACAATTTCTTCAGTATTTTGTCTCCAAGAATGTATTCGAGAAGTGACTAAGTAAGTGATTCGAGAACTGGAATTGACTTGATCGATAACTCTGAGTTCTCGAACACTGTTATATTGACATATCGAACCACTTCTCGAATAGCCCTTTTCCATCAGGATTCCTTGAGTTGTCGAATAGAACATTTGACTTATCGAATTCTCGAGATATCGAATAGCTTTCTGAGTCCTTGAGATATCGAATGGAACTTTGACTTGTTGACTCCTTGAGAACTCGAATACCACTTTGACTTGTTGACTTCCTGAGTTCTCGAATAGAGTACATAGACATATCGAATCTCTGAGATATCGAATGAGATGTCGAACAGTATATACAGAGATATCGAATAGTGTCTTGAGATATCGAATCCCTGACTTCTCGAATGCTGGACTTCTCGAATAGACAAATATACTTCTCGAATTGGTACTTAGGCAAATTTTTCTTTTCTTCAAATCCCAACTGTGATTATTTGACAGTCTTTAACTCCTTGCTTGAGGCATGAACCTTGGAACTTCTTTCAAGCATTATTCTAGACTCTATAAGTACAGTTACACAACTAGGATTTGATGCCTACTACAAGTACAATACAAATAGAAACTCTACAACTAGAGGTTCCCTCAGTTAAGAGGTCATGTAAGTAATGCAAAGCATTACAAACAATTAGGCTTGTTATTAGATGTATACAGGCATGCCTCTGTGACTAACAAGTACTAATACGAAATTAAAGATATTAACGATTAAAAGTGTGCGTTGGCAAACGTGTCCAAGGGAAATGGGAAAAGTTTTTTGGGACGGAGGGAGTATTACATTATGAACAAATTGTAAAAAATTAAAAGTAACCCGTGCTTTGCACAGGCTATAAGCTAGTATCATGTAAAACCATTTATTAACCTTCAAGTAGTTTCTTAACCGCTCAAGGTGTACAGACGATCTACTCAATCGCATTAATCGCTTGCATCGTTCGCAACTGAACCATATTTTGCGGATAATCATGAAATATGGATCGGTTGCGGATATAAATTTTAATACTCGCTTATTTGTGGTTTGGTTATGATTTTAGATGTTCAAAACTCGCAAAATCCGAACCTCAACCGCAAACCACAATTATACATATATGTTGAGTATGGAATATACATACAAGAAAATACAGAGGGGGGGTGAATGTATTTTCAAACTTTTCTTCAACTATGAATATTAAGAATGATTGTTTGAAGGTTTGAATCTGTTTGTGTAGAAAAGTGTGTGTTGTGTTTAATAAAATGTTTAAGTGCGGAATATAAACACAAGAACACGACCACTCACTTTAATTTAATATTGTATTAAATAAAGATTTGCTACAAACTGTGAATACAAATGTTAGTAATCTCAACTGCGTTTTTCTCAAAGAGATGTTCTAAGTTGTAATAATAAAACTTCAAAACTCCTTACTGCTCGAGAGGTGGGGTTGTGCACTTATAAAACATGTGTACATCCTACTTACTACAAAAGGTAGAACAGACAAATTTACTTTCTAACTTGTCTATCCTATTTTGAAATACATCCAGGCAACATGCAATTTGACTTTCTTTAACCTGCCCAGATCCACTTCTTTAGCAGCTTATCTCCAGTAACAACTCTCTAAACTTCTCTGTAGACTGTCCATGAACACTTTTCAGTACAGTGGTCCTGAAAGTGTCTTATCTTGCTACAGGTTTCTGACTTGTACAATTATCAGTATTTTGTCTTTAGGAATCCATTCGAGAAGTAGCTGAGTGGTTGATTCGAGAACTAGAATTGACTTAATAGATAACTCTCAGTTCTCGAATACTATATAATTGAGATGTCGAACCACATCTCGAAATAACATTTTCTTTAGGAATCCTTGAGTTGTCGAATAGAGCATTTGACTTGTCGAATCCCTGAGATGTCGAATAGTTTCTTAAGTCCTTGAGATATCGAATGTAACCTGGACTTTGTTGACTCTTTGAGAACTCTAATAATACTTTGACTTGTTGACTTGTTGAGTTCTCGAATAGAGTTTCAGACATGTCGATTCTTTGAGTTATCGAATGAGGATTTGACTTGTTGACTCCTTGAGATATCGAACAGTGTCTTTTAAGATATCAAATCCCTGACTTCTCGAAACCTTGACTTCTCTAATAGATAAAAGTACTTCTCGAATTGGTACTTAGGCAAATATTCAATCTTCAAAATCCAACTATGTTTATTTTGACAGCCTTGTTATTCAACCTTGAGGCATGATCTCTGGATCTTCTTTCAAGCATTATTTCATGACTTAATTTACAGTTACACAGATAGAATTTTGATGCCTATTACAAGTACTAAATACAAGTAGAAACTCTACAACTAGAGGTTCCCCCAGTTAAGCGGTCATGTAAGTAATGCACATCATTACAAACAATTAGGCTTGTTATTAGATAAATACAGGCATGCCTCTGTGACTAACAATATAATAATTTATATATTTATATAATACATAATAAACAATAAAAGTTAATAATTAAGTTTGACACATATATATGTAATCATATATATATATATATATATATATTGTATAATATTATAAGATTGATAGCGCCCCATTTGTTGTATCATACGAAATTATAGTGGATAAATTGTATTAACTTATGTACTTCTTGTGCTCTATTTTCATGTTTAAACTTCTGCACTACTTGTGGACTAATAGAATTGAACAAAATTTTGCTTAAACATGTTGTTGTTATTGTTAGAGGTCCATCGGCCCGCCTTCATCACAGGCCCAAGATTCTAGGCCCATTTGGTACCCCATCTGAACAATGCAAGTCCAAGGTGGACGAAGGCCCACACCTGTAGAATCCCGTCCATAGCCCATTAGGACACACAATCACCTTCCAGTGACAGCTTCCACGATCTCCTACTCTACGAAGGGGAGAACATATCCAAGTAAATAAGATATTCAGTTTGAACACGTTCATTCATACACACACAACACAAGCTCTTGTACGTTACCTTCTCAAAGACCAATTAACTTATTCTCACACCAAAGGTGAATCGGGCGAACAATCTCTCGCATTATTTTCTTTGCAAGTCCGCCCGAAGTGAGGCCAATCAGAAAACTGGTTCCACCATTTGGCGCCGTCTGTGGGAACGTACAATCAAGTTCTTAGTTGTGATATCCGATCAAACACTCACAAAACACCATGGCAAATGCCACACCTGAACAACAAGTGATAACTACCGAAGAAACCTCTAAGGCGGGAGGTGCTCGCCTCTGGTCACTCGGAGCTGGCAGAACAAATGCTCGACATACGTCAATCGCCACTTCCTTAGCCTCGATCGGGGCCCGAGCGGCAAACCTGTCAGTACCCATGGCAGACCACTCTGGGTGGTAAGTCTGAACGACAACATCGTCCCCTCGAACCCATTTTTGAGGGATGCTCCCACTAGCACCAGCATCGAACTCAATCTCCTGGTCGATTGTTGTATCAATAGCTTCTCAGATCGGGGAGGGAGCACGTTCGGTGTGGGACGCCACTCCAATCCTCAAGCTTTGCTTTCCAACTCGTCCTTCCTCCGAGCAACCTTTTTCTATTACCTTTTCATCATCTCCGCACGAGTAGACACTGCACAAAATGCAAACAAGTCAAAAACAGTGCGATAAACATTAAAGAAGACGCTGAACGAAGGAGTAAAATGAGTTACCGCTACCCTATAAAGACCGAAGCCAAGTCCTGTCCCGACTCATGGCTAATGGGATTTGGTTCGGAGTACGAAGATGACACAGCTTGGCATAGTCCTCTTTGTCTTCATCGGACATCTCCGGAGCTACTAGGGTGTTGAGGTCTATTACCCTCCACACTGAATACTTAATCAGTTTGTGACCATCGACGAAGAACTAGTGATCGTGGGTTTTCTTGTTGCTTGAGTTCGTCACGGCCCAGTCAGCCCAATCGCCCCTCCTAGCTACTGTATAAAAACTCGAGCTCTTCGTGCTCTTTGCGTTCTTCTTGAAGTCATAATAATGCAAGAAGAGAGATAATCGAGGCTTCACCCCGACCTTCAAGCATCGGTCTTGAAAGGAATTAATGTGGATAAAACTATTGGGATCTAACTAGCCTAGGGCGACCCCCGTGAATGACAAAAGTTTTTTTGAAAAGGGGAAGAAGAGGGAGCCGAAGACCACAGTAGAAGTCCATTTTGGACACTCCTAAGACGACTGATCCATGCTCTTCAGCCACTCGAGACTTGTGATGATATATGAGATCCACCTACACTTGAAAGAGGGTCGAGTACAGAGGGGCATGTGCTTAAACATGTTGTTGTTATTGTTAGAGGTCCATCGGCCCGCATTCATTACAGCCCAAGGCCCATTTGGTAACCCATCTGGACGATGCAAGCCCAAGTGGACGAAGGCCCACACCTGTAGAATCCCGTTCATAGCCCTTTAGGGCGCACGATCACCACTTCCAGTGACAGCTCCCACGACCTTCTATTGATCGAAGAGGAGAACAGATTCAAGTAAATAAGTTAATCAAGTTTGAACATATTCATTCATACACACACAACGCAAGCTCTTGTACGTTTACCTTCTCAAAGACCAGTTAACTTATTCTCACACCAGAGGTGAATCGGGGGACAACCACTCGCATTCTTCTCTTCGTAGGTCCCACCGTAGTGAAGCGCATCGAAAAACTTGTTCCAATAATTATGTTTGCATTTGAGTATCACTTGTTCTTAATTTATGAATATTTAGTTGTATCTCAAAATTGATAATTTAGATACAATATATGTAATAATTTACAATAATTTAAATTTAGTACTATTAATTTATTATAATATTTGTAATAGATGGTTGAACCACAAACCGAACCGCATCAACCGCACTTTCGCGGTTGGAATTGATGTGATTAATCGCAATTGTAAATGCGGTTGTGGTTAAATTTTTTATAAAATCGCTATATACGATTTCGTTCGACTTTTACTCCAAAATGGATTTGATACAAAGCACGTACATCCTTAATTCAAGGTATACAAATTTGACTAAGATATGATAGTTTAAAAATTTGTAAAGAATTATATAAATGTCTTCATAGTAAAAATGTCAGATAAATTTCCTGAATCAACTTCGTAACACCCTAAACAAGTCCACTGCATATGTGATCAAGTCCATGGTTCCATATGGTAAAAATGAAGTTCATGCTGTGTAAAGATTGCACCTAGAAATATTTCTGGTCAACTTACAACAATTTGTGTTAGCACTTGGCACTATGCACTATGAAAACATGGAAACCATTTTACCTTTTACAGCATTTCCAAAAAACTCATAAACAGGAAGCATTTAACACAATATCTTAAAGCATAAGCATCTAAATAATATGACAATCAAACAAAAGATCATTACCACTTCCTAACTAGGATGCCACGGCATAGTTTCAAAACGAATAAAGTACTAACAAACTTGAATTTAGAAACTAGAACTTGGAATCAGTGACAACAATGTCGTCCATGATCTTAGCAAGAACGGCCCTTGATTCCTCAAGTAAGCTAATACTTTTGTTCAACCTTTTCCTCTTTGCAGCAATGAAAGGCATTTCAATCAGCAAACGCTCAATGCCACCCTTTTTTGTATCCATCACTTCATTCACGATTTCCGCTTCCATTTCACCATTTGCAAATCTCTGTATAGACAGCATCAATTGAAGAGCAATGCAATCGACCATCCTTTTCAGAACAATATTCCAATACGCAGTCATTCTGCACTTTAGGTCAAATGCATCATTCTTTATACCATTAGGATAATTTTTCAAATGAGTTATATCAACTTTCCCAAAAGGTTCAAAGGTAGTCACTGAATAACCCTGATACAAGTTACCACTATAAGTCAAAAGCTTTTTCCACTCTACCAGATACTCAGGATCACATGTATACTCTGTAATCTGCTCCATTTCCACAATCTCTAAGACTCGCTCGGTGGACTTCTCTTTGACACTTGAAATCAAATTTTGTGCTGCTCTTGTCATAAGAGACTTAAATTGTGGATATTTTTCACAATGATGCACAACAACAGCAATTACCACAGTTTCAACGTAGTCCCATACTTCAGAAATGAAGTTGGCAGGCATTTCCGAAATTGCTTTAATCTTAAGCTGTAACAGAGCATGAAAGGCTGAACGAGGAAGGAAATTAGGAAGCGCAATCGCTTTAGTCTCCTCTAACACCTCAATTTCATCAATCAAAAATTTCTCTGAAGAGTTATAGTCAGAATTAGTTTTCATTTCTTTGGAGAACTTGTCAACCATTTTAGCTAAACGAGCAGTACAATGCATCTTTTTATCATCCGGGTATTCATCAAACTCACCTCTCAAAAGAAGCTTTTTCAAAGACTCTCTAGACGATCCAACAATCTTCATGAAAATAGTTAATGCTTCTGCAACAGTAGACAGTTTTTGAGGCAGATTATTGAGCTCAGAAACATTTGCATTCAACTTCATGTTTATTTTCTTTACAATATCAGGCAAGCATTTAGATATAATATTAGCTTGAATTTGCACAAGTTTGTTCGCCAAAACAGGAACACTGACCATTGACTTGTCAATTTTTCTAAGCAGTGGATGAGCTTGAAAAAGTTTAATTTCTTTCTTTCTTGCTTCTTCATAAGACTCGTCACCGATTTGATTTCTCACACATACATAGCCAAGACCTATCTTCACATCATCTGCCATCACCTTCTCATGCAACCCGTCTGGAGCTTTATCTGATTTTGTAACAACTGCCAAAGTCCTCTCTCCTGTTTTGTCCACGAGCTGTGACATTCGAATAGATTCACAGGTCGAAAAATCTACAGTCGCAGATAGAACATTGAGTATTATACTTTCTTCTGGCTTTATAAACTCCATTATGATGTCGGAAATTTGCTCATATATATCCTCAGGCTGCCCATGAACTGGGACTCTTGTAATACCTGTTTGAAAATTTATTACTGTACTACAACTGAATATATAATATAAAAGAGTAAATTACAAAATGGTGGCCGTATTTTACACCGATTTTCAAAAAAGTGGCCGATCTTTCAGTTTCTCAAATTAGTGGCCAACCTTTTACATTGTCTTTCAAAACAGTGGCCAGTTTTTCAATTTCTCAAATTAGTGGCCAATCTTTCACTCCGCCTTTCAAAAAAGTGGCCAATAGTAGACTAAAGTGGCCACTTTTTTAAAATGCGAAGTGAAATGTTGGCCACTAATTTGAGAAATTGAAAGACTGGCCACTATTTTGAAAGATAAAGTGAAAGGTTGGCCACTAATTTGAGAAACTGAAAAATTGGCCACTTTTTTGAAAATCGGTGTAAAATATGGCCACCACCCTGTATTTTACTCTAATATAAAATTAGTTAGAAACTAATAAATGCGATATGCAGAACATGATAACCATCAACACTTGGTCTGTTGGTGATCTGCAATTTTTGCAATATGCACTGCAGCAGTACTACTGTACTAAACAAAATTATAAACAAATAATTTTCAGCATGTTATAATAAGAGATTCATTTTGTGTTTCACAATCCTAGAAAAATCTAGGAAACAATGGTTTAAAGGAACTAAATATGAGAATGTGCCTACCAGGCAAATCAATCATGGTGAGATCAGGAACACCATTTTTCTTTACAACAAGTGTCAAAGGGGTATGAGATATCCCTTTTCCATTGCCAGCAATCTCATCAGTGGCCAGATTAATCGCTTTCGCTACATTTGATTCATCCGTAGAAATTACTTCATTCAGGTACTCCAGTTGAAGATGTGTGTCGGATTGTTCATGATTCTGCAGCCTAATAACAAGAGGGACCCTGGTACAAATCCCATCTCCACGCGGCAAGCTGATACCAGCAAGAGATTCCAGGACACTGGACTTGCCAGAAGACTGATCACCAACAACAACAATAGTAGGGAGTTGAATGCCTTCTTGCATAACATTGAGATCTCGGAGCTTGTCGATGGCATCTAAGAGCGGTCGAATCCTGTCATTGTAAGATGACACAAGAGGTGCATCGACTCCAGATTTGCTGTCACTAGCATTTTCTTTAACTATCATTTTTCTATATTTCTTGTAGCAGACTAGCTACTACTATAATCTATGTATGTGCACGTTTAAATATATCAATTTCAGTTATCAACTGCATTTTAATTAGATGACTATCAGTTTGCATTTGAGTTTATCTAAAACAATTAAACTAATTAAGACCTCAGTTATCAACTGCATTTTGAATACGTCCAGTAATTATCCCTACACATTTGTAGCTGATAATGAAAATGACTCTGTGCATCACTTTATTAGGACTCGTCACAAATTATGTGGTTTTTTTTATTTACATGGTAAATAATTGTTAAAACAAATTTGCTTTTAAATTTAATATTGACATGTTACAATCATTTCTTAATTGTTGATTTTTTCTAAAATAATGTTTGAATGTTAAAGTAAATCCAATTATTTTTGTAGGTGTAAGTTGTGTACAAAAATACAGTTGGTCACTTACTTGGATGAAGGCTCAAATGAATTAACAAGATAAATTATCTTTCGAATTTTTTTATAAAAAAAATTAAAATAATATCTGATACGTCATTTGATAGAGCACTAGAGCAGATGCACTTGGAGTGGGTCATTGGATAGGCCATGAAAGTGGAGTAGTGTATTAACTTATCTTTGGAATGCTGAATATAATTATCTGAGATTTTTTGAATAAACTTTTTACCAATCCAAACAGGGCAATAAAGAAAAAGCAAATATTTGTTGAACACTACAGAGTGGTAAAATAAGAAATAAAAAGAGCGTGGTCGGCAGGATTCGAACCTGCGCGGGCGAACCCACATGATTTCTAGTCATGCCCGATAACCACTCCGGCACGACCACGTTATGTGAACATTTTCCACACTGGCTACATAACCAAAGGCCTTATAACATAACCAAAGGCCTTATTGGTGATGCACATACCCTGTTTGAGAATGCCTGAAAGAAATCAAATACAGCCTACAGAAACCTACTAATATTTTACCCAAAATTCACTCTAAAGAAATTTTTTTGGATCCGCCGGCCCGGTTGGGACAAAGAAGGTTTGATCACATGCATTGTGACATGGAAATCTATGATCTTTTGTTTCCTTTAGAATGAAGATAGGAAATGAAATGATACATGTGTAATTCTTAGAGGTGGTCAAATACAATACTGAAAAACTGTTATAGGTCATAATATATAGAGATTGGTATCTATGGTCTAGTAAGGAATGAAAGTGTAAAATTCATGCAGTACTGCAGTTTTCGAGAATATGTTGTGTCGCAAACAATTTTGATTATTATATATAGGTTACTTTGAAGTGCTTTGAAAAAGAGATGCGTACTGTATTTCGATCTTAATGAAGCTACATTCACTAGTGATTGGTGAAGCATATTTACTCCCGATCGAGTAATTAAGATGGGAATGGATTTCTTTGTTGGCATATACTTTACAGTGTATGATATATATGGAAACATGGATTCTGCCTAATTGCTATAGTTATCCTGTATGCTCAATCGCAACGTTAAATCATGGACATCTAATATGCGGACTGGCGGCTTGCCACTGATGGTGAGGAAGCTCTAGGTGTTAGTATTGGTGCCCTAGAGGCAATGCAATACATTATATTTATGTTTGAGTGATTTTATATATTCAATATATATATGTTTATTATTGGCTTTATTTACTGCGAAATAAATAAAGTATAATAAATGTCCTTAGAATCTTGATACAAATTATATAGTTGCAAGTATGTGACTTGAACATGAGATTATATAATGATCGTATCATATTCTTAAATGTCCCTAGCCGAGTATTATTATTAATTAGGACAATAATAATACACTGAGGCTAGTATGATAATTGACTGATGACCACATCTCATTGGTCATAAGTATGAAGATACTAAAAGCAATGCATAGGTAACTGTACGAGTACAGGGTACTGGACAGACCCACAGTGAGATACATCATGGTAAATAATAAATGTGTCATATGTATTCTCACAGTGATAATGGTGTAATGATCCTTAGACCTGAAGTCGTTATAATTCTACATGAGAATTAATATATTTTGAATTCGTCAAAAGTTATCTTTAGCCGGATAATGATAAAGGTGAATATCGGATATATTATGAATCATGTGAGAAATATGAACGATCTAGATGGGATTTAAATCTCCTGATAAAGGAGTGATATTATCGGCCTCTTGTTTGAGTGAGACTATGAAATGCATGGCCATGCTCAAATGTTGATTTGATTAAATAGTCTACTCATCGATCAAGAAAATGAAGATTAAATTATGAAGAGGATGACACATTACATGCCTCGAGTTTAATCTATAATATCATGATTTAAAGGGATTATATTACATGGAACATTAGTCATAAAAGGTTAATTGAATCGTTGATTTAATTATTGTTTTATTGGGTAGCAATAATGTGTTACTAGACGCCGCTTATTGTTTATAATTTTATTAGAGAATAAAATTATTGCCAATGAAATAATAACCTACAGGGTCACACACAAAGAATGTTTAAAAGGGAAATTAATTTATTTCATGAATTTAAATTAATAATAATTTAAATTATGATTTTAAATTAATAATAAATAATAATTCGAATTTTATAAAATTAATTAAGTGAGACTTGATTAGTTAAAGATAAAATTTGAAGATGTATTTTCTTGACTCATTTGATTAATTAAGTATGACTTAATTAATTTATTTAAATAAATAAGATTTGTTTAAATAAAAATGGCCTAATTGTTTAAGGCTCCATTTTACTTTATTTCTCTTTATAAGCCAAGAGTTGGCAAACCATTTGAGATAGAAGAAACTGAAATCTCAGTTCATAAACACAAGAGAGAAATCAAGCATAAGTCAAGAACACATCCGGATTATTTATTTTTGGCTAGTACCAATTTCCGTGGCAATAATCGTTCGACGATTCAAGCAAGCATTCAAGTGTGGATACCGGTGGAGGAGTTACACTTCTAGCTCTCAAGATCAACAAGTTTTTGCTCTCAAGATCAACAAGCTAGGATCTCCATTTGTCATCCATTGGAAAGCTTAACAAGGTACTATCTTGTTCTTGAGTATTTATACCATGATCATCAATTTTATACATGGATCCGGGCTTTGGAATTCGTTTTTAATTGTTATTTACGTATTATCCGCTGCGTTTTCATGCCCGAATTCCAACAATGGTATCAGAGCTTCATGTATAAAAGGATGATTTGGTCTTGTGTTCTTGAAAATGAAACATACATGAATTTATGAAATTTTGCCATGCTTCATTTTAACATACAAAAGGTGATCTATAAATTGTTAAAATTGTTTGTATGATGTTATAAATTGTTATAACATGTTTTGGATGATGTACTATATGTTAGATATGTTAAACACATCATTAGAATGATTTTGGAACTGATCAGAACTGATAAAATGCAATCTGCAATGTTTCTGGAGCTTCTGCAATTTTCTGGAAAAATCTGGTATAATTGGAGTGTTGCGCATTAGATTGATGCGTGTCAGCAGAAAGATACTGGAGTTGCGCATTCGTGTAATGCGCAACGGCAGAATAATACAGGTATTGCGCATTCTTGAAATGCGCATCAGCAGCAGGTAGCAGGTGTTGCGCATATTAGACATGCGTTACAGTGTTATGACAGACAGATCTGAGTGGACGTTCTTGAATGATTAGTTTTGTTTTTAAATAATAACTTTTCTTTTTACTTTTGCTTTCACTTGAAAAAGAAATAGTTATTGGTTTTAATCATTAGATTCCAAATGTTTTTAATGATTAAAGTTTTAATAATTGAATATTTAAATTATGAATTTATATATTATTATTAATTCAAAATTTTATTAATTAATTTAATTTCGAATTTTTTTGGAATATATTTAAATTATGAATTTGAATATTATTATTAATTCGAATTTTATTTTAATTAATGCTTTTAATAATTGAATATTTAAATTTCGAATTTAATATTATTATTAAATGCGATTTTGATTAATTTTAATTTTAAAATTCGATTTTAATTATTAAAATTGATTTTTTTTAATTCCCTTTTAAATAATTAGGTATTTAAATTGTGGAGTTAAATATTAATCGATGTGATCATGATTAATGTGATGTCTATAATTGTTATATGAGCATGGTGCATTGGTTATGGCCTAAAGACCTGTAGAATAAATGTTGTAATTTTATTTATGGTCTGTAATAATTAAATACGACTTGCATGTCGTTATTCTTGTAATTATTTATCTCGAATGCAACTCGAGTTCTTTTGTAATGTATTTCAAAACGAGCTTGGAGGCAATCAATGGAGGCTTGGGAAGCAATGAAGAATTTTGTAATAATTAGTTATTACAACCATAGATTGACCTTGATCTTTTCATAAGCTCGAAAAGATCGCATAGGATCGGGCCATAACCATCGCACGTTTAATTTTTCGTAACTGCACTTTACATATGATGCATGGATATATTAGATATATGAATGGATGCATGGATGTATGAATATTTTAGAATGTATGTATTAGATACGACACATATGCCATGTTTAAACAAGATAAAATCTGTAACGATTTAAGATTTAAACGAACGATAAAGATCGTTAAATTTTTCTAAAAATCCCTTATGAAATATTAAGTTAAACAGATGCTTTCCAATAAATAACACTCATTAAATCCTAGATCATTGAGGAGTGGATTTGCCAAAGCAAGGGCTTCTCTTTTATCGTGGTGAGATGTGATTAAGTAAACAAGCTTACTTAAATTGTTATTATTGGGTCTAACTTAAATAAGTCGTCATAATAGGATTATGAACTTATAAGCATAGAGTTTAGTGAAATCTATTAGATAGATCGGAGCAATATGTTGTTCACTAAGCTATCCAAGAGTTATATACGATATAATTGACATAACGGTCTACCTAAATAATCATATTTAAGAGGAAAGCCAAAGCTGACTTAAAATATGACGAAATATGGATCTTGGCTCACTAAGAAAGGTTTTATGGGAACCATTTTCCGAATTGATAGTAAGGGCTATTAATTTGATAAAAATAGTGGGAGGTATATTACGAATATGCTATAAATCAACTTGAACATAATTGGTTTTACGAAACATGCAAACTAACTCATTTTATGCGCTTTTACAAAATTGTAGATAATAAATGGCAAACAACACAAATCACTTTTCGATACGATCAGTCCTAGAAAAGGAAAAGCTAACAGGGACAAACTTCCTAGATTGGTTTAGGAACTTAAGGATTGTCCTTAGGCAGGAGCGAAAGCTCTATGTCATTGAAGTTCCTCACCCAAATCCTCTTCCTGTTGGAGCCACACGTGCCGAGCATAATGCTTATCAGAAGCATTTGGATGACTCAACTGATGTGTCATGCCTTATGCTTGCATGCATGGCTCCTGAGATTCAAAAGCAACATGAGTTGATGAATGCTTATGAAATAATCGAGCACCTCAAAAGCATGTTTGAGGGACAAGCTCGCCAGGAGAGATATGATACGAGCAAGGCTTTGTATGCTTGTAAACAGGGAGAACGAGACCCGGTTGGACCACACGTTCTTAAGATGATTGGGTACATCGAACAACTAAGTACCTTGGGCTTCCCGATTGGTCCGGAGGCTCAAATAGATTTGATCTTACAATCACTTAACAAGAACTTTTCTCAATTCGTTATGAACTACAACATGAATGAGATAGATAAGACACCCACTGAATTGTTGGGCATGTTAAGAACTGCTGAAACCAACATTCAGAAGGAATCCCCTGCTCCCATGCTGATGGTGAACAAAGGGGGAGCCAAAGGGAAAAGAAAGTGGAAAGGCAATAAGAAGAGGATTGCATCCAAATCTGTTGTCAATCCTAATTCTGCTCCCAAGAAGGCTATTAAGCCTAAAGGAGGTGTCGAAAAGGGTGATTGTCACCACTGTGGTAAACCGGGACACTGGAGGAGAAACTGTCAAGCCTATTTGGAAGAACTTAAGAAGAAGAAGGCTGCTGGCCAGACTTCTACTTCAGGTATTTATGTTATAGAAGTCAATTTGTCTACTTCTACATCTTGGGTATTGGATACCGGATGTGGTTCTCACATTTGTATAAATGTGCAGGAACTGCAAAGGAGTAGGGCACTGGCTAAGGGAGAGGTAGACCTACGAGTTGGAAATGGAGCAAAGGTTGCTGCTTTGGCTGTAGGGACTTACCATTTATCATTGCCCACTGGGCTTATATTAAAACTTGAAAACTGTTTGTATGTGCCTTCTATTTGTAGAAACATTATTTCTGTTTCTTGTTTGGACAAGAAAGGTTTTGCATTTACTTTTAAGGACAATGGTTGCTCTTTTGGGTTGAATGACATTACCTATGGTGTTGCACAGTTATTTAACGGTTTGTATGTTCTTAATTTAGATACTCCTATCTTGAACGTAAATAACAAACGACTTAAAACAAATGACTCAAATCAAACATACCTTTGGCACTGTCGTCTAGGCCATATAAACGAGAAACGCATTTCCAAGTTACATCAAGATGGTTTCTTGGATCAGTTTGATTTTGAATCATATGATGAATGCGAGGCTTGTTTACTAGGCAAGATGACTAAAGCTCCTTTTACCGGACAGGGTAAGAGGGCCACCGTACGACTAGAACTAATACATAGCGATGTATGTGGTCCTATGAGATCGATGGCAAGGGGTGGCTATTTCTACTTCATTACGTTTACTGATGATTTCAGTAGATACGGATATGTGTATCTTTTGAAGAACAAATCCGAAGCATTTGAAAAGTTCAAAGAGTATAAGGCAGAAGTAGAAAAGCAAACTGGCGAAAGCATAAAAACTCTAAGATCTGATCGAGGAGGTGAATACTTAAGCCATGAGTTTAAGAACTATTTGAGGGAGTGTGGTATTGTATCACAACTCACTCCTCCGGGAACACCACAATGGAATGGGGTTTCTGAAAGGAGGAATCGTACCTTGCTGGACATGGTGCGATCAATGATGAGTCAAGCAGATCTTCCAATTAGTTTCTGGGGTTATGCCCTGGAAACGGCTGCATATACACTAAACCGTGTTCCTACTAAAACGGTTCAACAAACTCCATATGAGATATGGACAGAAAAACGTCAAAGCATGTCCTTTATGAAAGTATGGGGATGTGAAGCGTTTGTGAAACGCCTAATGTCAGACAAGCTTGGACCGAAATCTGAAAAATGTATCTTTGTGGGATACCCAAGTGAAACAAAGGGCTATTCTTTCTATAATCCTTCAGAGAACAAAGTAATTGTTGCTCGAACTGTTGTATTCTTAGAAAGAGAGCTAGTCTCTAGAAAAGACAGTGGGAGGAAAATAGATCTCGATGAAGATCGAGAACCACTTGATAACATTGAACCTGAGATGGAGCATGAGCAAGATATACAAGATAACACTGCTCAAGAAACACAGGTTGTTCGTAGATCTAGTAGGACTCGCTATGATTCAAGAAGAAATTATGGATTTCTCCTAATTGAAAATGGCGATGTGATGCTCATAGATCAAGATGAGCCTCTCACCTATCAAGATGCTATGAACTCACCAGACTCTAAGAGATGGCAAGAAGCCATGAATTCTGAAATGGATTCCATGTATGAAAACCAAGTATGGACTTTGGTTGATCCACCTGAAGGGGTAAAACCTATCGAGTGCAAATGGATTTTCAAGAAGAAAATCGACATGGAAGGTAATATACAGACCTATAAAGCTCGACTGGTTGCAAAAGGTTTCAAACAAATTCATGGTATTGACTATGATGAAACCTTCTCACCAGTAGCAATGATAAAATCCATCAGAATTATGCTTGCAATAGCGGCTTACTATGATTACGAAATTTGGCAGATGGATGTAAAAACAGCCTTCCTTAACGGAAGCCTTGAAGAGGATGTGTACATGACACAACCTGAAGGTTTTAGAAATCCAAAGGATGCTGGAAAAGTATGTAAGCTGCGTAGATCCATTTATGGATTGAAGCAGTCCTCTCGGAGATGGAACATCCGGTTTGATGAAATAGTCAAAGGTTTTGGCTTTATTCAGAACATGGATGAACCATGTGTTTACAAAAAGTTTAGTGGGAGCCATGTGGCATTCCTAGTATTATATGTCGATGATATATTAATAATAGGGAATGACATTCCTTTTCTACAGGCTGTAAAGACTTGGTTAGGACAAAGTTTCTCTATGAAAGACTTGGGCGAGGCTACCTATATATTAGGGATCAGGATCTATAGAGATAGATCAAGAAGATTAATCGGCTTAAGCCAGAGTACATATATTGACAAAATTTTGCATCGTTTTAAAATGCAAGATGCAAAAAGGGGATATGTCCCTGTATCTCATGGGATAACGATCTCAAAAGAGAATGGTCCTAAATCATTAGATGATAAAGACCGCATGAGTAAGATTCCATATGCTTCAGCAATTGGATCTATCATGTATGCAATGATATGTACTCGTCCGGATGTTTCGTATGCTTTGAGCATGACGAGCAGATACCAGTCTAATCCAGGTGAAGGTCACTGGACGGCGGTCAAGAATATTATTAAGTACTTGAAAAGGACTAAAGATTCATTCTTGGTGTATGGAGGAGAAGAGAAGCTAACGGTAAAGGGTTACACGGATGCTAGTTTTCAGACTGACAGAGATGACTATGTGTCTCAGTCTGGATTTGTGTTTTGCCTAAATGGAGGTGCTGTAAGCTGGAAAAGTTCGAAGCAAGAGACAGTAGCTGATTCTACAATGGAATCCGAGTATATTGCTGCATGTGAGGCAGCCAAGGAAGCTGTATGGTTACGGAAGTTCATTACAGAGCTTGGTGTCGTTCCATCGATCGCAGATCCCATAGATCTTTACTGCGATAATAATGGAGCTATAGCTCAAGCCAAGGAGCCGAGAGCTCATAGCAGAACAAAGCATATACTTCGGAGATATCATCTTATTCGAGAAATAAATGATAGAGGTGATATTCACATATGTAAAGTGCATACTGATGATAATATTACAGACCCGCTGACTAAGGCTCTGTCGCAGCAGAAGCATGAATGTCACACTAGTAGCATGGGTATTCGATACATGGGTGATTGGCTCTAGTGCAAGTGGGAGATTGTTAGTATTGGTGCCCTAGAGGCAATGCAATACATTATATTTATGTTTGAGTGATTTTATATATTCAATATATATATGTTTATTATTGGCTTTATTTACTGCGAAATAAATAAAGTATAATAAATGTCCTTAGAATCTTGATACAAATTATATAGTTGCAAGTATGTGACTTGAACATGAGATTATATAATGATCGTATCATATTCTTAAATGTCCCTAGCCGAGTATTATTATTAATTAGGACAATAATAATACACTGAGGCTAGTATGATAATTGACTGATGACCACATCTCATTGGTCATAAGTATGAAGATACTAAAAGCAATGCATAGGTAACTGTACGAGTACAGGGTACTGGACAGACCCACAGTGAGATACATCATGGTAAATAATAAATGTGTCATATGTATTCTCACAGTGATAATGGTGTAATGATCCTTAGACCTGAAGTCGTTATAATTCTACATGAGAATTAATATATTTTGAATTCGTCAAAAGTTATCTTTAGCCGGATAATGATAAAGGTGAATATCGGATATATTATGAATCATGTGAGAAATATGAACGATCTAGATGGGATTTAAATCTCCTGATAAAGGAGTGATATTATCGGCCTCTTGTTTGAGTGAGACTATGAAATGCATGGCCATGCTCAAATGTTGATTTGATTAAATAGTCTACTCATCGATCAAGAAAATGAAGATTAAATTATGAAGAGGATGACACATTACATGCCTCGAGTTTAATCTATAATATCATGATTTAAAGGGATTATATTACATGGAACATTAGTCATAAAAGGTTAATTGAATCGTTGATTTAATTATTGTTTTATTGGGTAGCAATAATGTGTTACTAGACGCCGCTTATTGTTTATAATTTTATTAGAGAATAAAATTATTGCCAATGAAATAATAACCTACAGGGTCACACACAAAGAATGTTTAAAAGGGAAATTAATTTATTTCATGAATTTAAATTAATAATAATTTAAATTATGATTTTAAATTAATAATAAATAATAATTCGAATTTTATAAAATTAATTAAGTGAGACTTGATTAGTTAAAGATAAAATTTGAAGATGTATTTTCTTGACTCATTTGATTAATTAAGTATGACTTAATTAATTTATTTAAATAAATAAGATTTGTTTAAATAAAAATGGCCAAATTGTTTAAGGCTCCATTTTACTTTATTTCTCTTTATAAGCCAAGAGTTGGCAAACCATTTGAGATAGAAGAAACTGAAATCTCAGTTCATAAACACAAGAGAGAAATCAAGCATAAGTTAAGAACACATCCGGATTATTTATTTTTGGCTAGTACCAATTTCCGTGGCAATAATCGTTCGACGATTCAAGCAAGCATTCAAGTGTGGATACCGGTGGAGGAGTTACACTTCTAGCTCTCAAGATCAACAAGTTTTTGCTCTCAAGATCAACAAGCTAGGATCTCCATTTGTCATCCATTGGAAAGCTTAATAAGGTACTATCTTGTTCTTGAGTATTTATACCATGATCATCAATTTTATACATGGATCCGGGCTTTGGAATTCGTTTTTAATTGTTATTTACGTATTATCCGCTGCGTTTTCATGCCCGAATTCCAACAGCTTCTTCACTCCCTTTATTCTCATCGACTAAATCTTTTCAGTCACTTGGCTCCTTCTCCACTTCCCACTTTCATTTCCGTCGAAATCATATACATGCCTGAGTTTAAAGATTCTGATTGCAGTCTCAGCCACCTCTAAGTCCTTGGGTACTATGCCGGCTTCCCAGACACGATCAGGAATCTCAACTCCCTTGGTTCCAATATAGTTACTACGTCTTCTTATTTACCAAATAGATCGATAATACAATTAAACAAATATAATGCTTGTCGGTTAGCTAGGTTTAAATGACACTCATATCATGAAATCAAAAAAATTGCTCCTTGATTTACCCTTGTGCAAGATTACAAGAACTTATAGCGTAGGCCTTGCATACCTAGTGTTGGAATTCGGGCATGAAAACGCAGCGGATAATACGTAAATAACAATTAAAAACGAATTCCAAAGCCCGGATCCATGTATAAAATTGATGATCATGGTATAAATACTCAAGAACAAGATAGTACCTTGTTAAGCTTTCCAATGGATGACAAATGGAGATCCTAGCTTGTTGATCTTGAGAGCAAAAACTTGTTGATCTTGAGAGCTAGAAGTGTAACTCCTCCACCGGTATCCACACTTGAATGCTTGCTTGATTCGTCGAACGATTTCGCCACGGAAATTGGTACTAGCCAAAATAAATAAAACGGAATGTGTTCTTGACTTAGCTTAATTTTCTCTCTAGCTTCTCAACTGAAAATTTCAGTTTGGTTCTCACATGAAGACTTGCCAACAATTGGCTTATATAGAAAAAGAAAGTAAAATGGAGCCTTAAACAATTAGGCCATTTTTTTATTTAAACAAATCTTATTTATTTAAATAAATTAATTAAGTCATACTTAATTAATCAAATAAGTCAAGAAAATACATCTTCAAATTTTATCCTTAACTAATCAAGTCTCACTTAATTAATTTTATAAAATTCGAATTATTATTTATTATTAATTTAAAATCATAATTTAAAATCATAATTTAAATTATTATTAATTTAAATTCATGAAATAAATTAATTTCCCTTTTAAACATTCTTTGTGTGTGACCCTGTAGGTTATTATTTCATTGGCAATAATTTTATTCTCTAATAAAATTATAAACAATAAGCGGCGTCTAGTAACACATTATTGCTACCCAATAAAACAATAATTAAATCAACGATTCAATCAACCTTTTATGACTAATGTTCCATGTAATATAATCCCTTTAAATCATGATATTATAGATTAAACTCGAGGCATGTAATGTGTCATCCTCTTCATAATTTAATCTTCATTTTCTTGATCGATGAGTAGACTATTTAATCAAATCAACATTTGAGCATGGCCATGCATTTCATAGTCTCACTCAAACAAGAGGCCGATAATATCACTCCTTTATCAGGAGATTTAAATCCCATCTAGATCGTTCATATTTCTCACATGATTCATAATATATCCGATATTCACCTTTATCATTATCCGGCTAAAGATAACTTTTGACGAATTCAAAATATATTAATTCTCATGTAGAATTATAACGACTTCAGGTCTAAGGATCATTACACCATTATCACTGTGAGAATACATATGACACATTTATTATTTACCATGATGTATCTCACTGTGGGTCTGTCCAGTACCCTGTACTCGTACAGTTACCTATGCATTGCTTTTAGTATCTTCATACTTATGACCAATGAGATGTGGTCATCAGTCAATTATCATACTAGCCTCAGTGTATTATTATTGTCCTAATTAATAATAATACTCGGCTAGGGACATTTAAGAATATGATACAATCATTATATAATCTCATGTTCAAGTCACATACTTGCAACTATATAATTTGTATCAAGATTCTAAGGACATTTATTATACTTTATTTATTTCGCAGTAAATAAAGCCAATAATAAACATATATATATCGAATATATAAAATCACTCAAACATAAATATAATGTATTGCATTGCCTCTAGGGCACCAATACTAACAATCTCCCACTTGCACTAGAGCCAATCACCCATGTATCGAATACCCATGCTACTAGTGTGACATTCATGCTTCTGCTGCGACAGAGCCTTAGTCAGCGGGTCTGCAATATTATCATCAGTATGCACTTTACATATGTGAATATCCCCTCTATCATTTATCTCTCGAATAAGGTGATATCTCCGAAGTATATGCTTTGTTCTGCTATGAGCTCTCGGCTCCTTAGCTTGTGCTATAGCTCCATTATTATCGCAGTAAAGATCTATGGGATCTGCGATCGATGGAACGACACCAAGCTCTGTAATGAACTTCCGTAACCATACAGCTTCCTTGGCTGCCTCACATGCAGCAATATACTCGGATTCCATTGTAGAATCAGCTACTGTCTCTTGCTTCGAACTTTTCCAGCTTACAGCACCTCCATTTTGGCAAAACACAAATCCAGACTGAGACACAGAGTCATCTCTGTCAGTCTGAAAACTAGCATCCGTGTAACCCTTTACCGTTAGCTTCTCTTCTCCTCCATACACCAAGAATGAATCTTTAGTCCTTTTCAAGTACTTAAGAATATTCTTGACCGCCGTCCAGTGACCTTCACCTGGATTAGACTGGTATCTGCTCGTCATGCTCAAAGCATACGAGACATCCGGACGAGTACATATCATTGCATACATGATAGATCCAATTGCTGAAGCATATGGTATCTTACTCATGCGGTCTTTATCATCCAATGATTTAGGACCATTCTCTTTTGAGATCGTTATCCCATGAGATACAGGGACATATCCCCTTTTTGCATCTTGCATTCCAAAACGATGTAAAATTTTGTCAATATATGTACTCTGGCTTAAGCCGATTAATCTTCTTGATCTATCTCTATAGATCCTGATCCCTAATATATAGGTAGCCTCGCCCAAGTCTTTCATAGAGAAACTTTGTCCTAACCAAGTCTTTACAGCCTGTAGAGAAGGAATGTCATTCCCTATTATTAATATATCATCGACATATAAAACTAGGAATGCCACATGGCTCCCACTAAACTTTTTGTAAACACATGGTTCATCCATGTTCTGAATAAAGCCAAAACCTTTGACTATTTCATCAAACCGAATGTTCCATCTCCGAGAGGACTGCTTTAATCCATAAATGGATCTACGCAGCTTACATACTTTTCCAGCATCCTTTGGATTTCTAAAACCTTCAGGTTGTGTCATGTACACATCCTCTTCAAGGCTTCCATTAAGGAAGGTTGTTTTGACATCCATCTGCCATATCTCGTAATCATAGTAAGCTGCTATTGCAAGCATAATTCTGATGGATTTTATCATTGCTACTGGTGAGAAGGTTTCATCATAGTCAATACCATGAATTTGTTTGAAACCTTTTGCAACCAGTCAAGCTTTATAGGTCTGTATATTACCTTCCATGCCGATTTTCTTCTTGAAAATCCATTTGCACTCGATAGGTTTTACCCCTTCAGGTGGATCAACCAAAGTCCATACTTGGTTTTCATACATGGAATCCATTTCAGAATTCATGGCTTCTTGCCATCTCTTAGAGTCTGGTGAGTTCATAGCATCTTGATAGGTGAGAGGCTCATCTTGATCTATGAGCATCACATCGCCATTTTCAATTAGAAGAAATCCATAATTTCTTCTTGAATCATAGCGAGTCCTACTAGATCTACGAACGACCTGTGTTTCTTGAGCAGTGTTATCTTGTATATCTTGCTCATGCTCCATCTCAGGTTCAATGTTATCAAGTGGTTCTCGATCTTCATCGAGATCTATTTTCCTCCCACTGTCTTTTCTAGAGACTAGCTCTCTTTCTAAAAATACAGCAGTTCGAGCAACAATTACTTTGTTCTCTGAAGGATTATAGAAAGAATAACCCTTTGTTTCATTTGGGTATCCCACAAAAATACATTTTTTCAGATTTTGGTCCAAGCTTGTCTGACATTAGGCATTTCACAAACGCTTCACATCCCCATACTTTCATAAAGGACATGCTTTGACGTTTTTCTGTCCATATCTCATATGGAGTTTGTTGAACCGTTTTAGTAGGAACACGGTTTAGTGTATATGCAGCCGTTTCCAGGGCATAACCCCAGAAACTAATTGGAAGATCTGCTTGACTCATCATTGATCGCACCATGTCCAACAAGGTACGATTCCTCCTTTCAGAAACCCCATTCCATTGTGGTGTTCCAGGAGGAGTGAGTTGTGATACAATACCACACTCCCTCAAATAGTTCTTAAACTCATGGCTTAAGTATTCACCTCCTCGATCAGATCTTAGAGTTTTTATGCTTTCGCCAGTTTGCTTTTCTACTTCTGCCTTATACTCTTTGAACTTTTCAAATGCTTCGGATTTGTTCTTCAAAAGATACACATATCCGTATCTACTGAAATCATCAGTAAACGTAATGAAGTAGAAATAGCCACCCCTTGCCATCAATCTCATAGGACCACATACATCGCTATGTATTAGTTCTAGTCGTACGGTGGCCCTCTTACCCTGTCCGGTAAAAGGAGCTTTAGTCATCTTGCCTAGTAAACAAGCCTCGCATTCATCATATGATTCAAAATCAAACTGATCCAAGAAACCATCTTGATGTAACTTGGAAATGCATTTCTCGTTTATATGGCCTAGACGACAGTGCCAAAGGTATGTTTGATTTGAGTCATTAGTTTTAAGTCGTTTGTTATTTATATTCAAGATAGGAGTATCTAAATTAAGAACATACAAACCGTTAAATAACTGTGCAACACCATAGGTAATGTCATTCAAACCAAAAGAGCAACCATTGTCTTTAAAGGTAAATGAAAAACCTTTCTTGTCTAAACAAGAAACAGAAATAATGTTTCTACAAATAGAAGGCACATACAAACAGTTTTCAAGTTCTAATATAAGCCCAGTGGGCAATGATAAATGGTAAGTCCCTACAGCCAAAGCAGCAACCTTTGCTCCGTTGCCAACTCGTAGGTCTACCTCTCCCTTAGCCAGTGTCCTACTCCTTTGCAGTTCCTGCACATTTATACAAATGTGAGAACCACATCCGGTATCCAATACCCAAGATGTAGAAGTAGACAAATTGACTTCTATAACATAAATACCTGAAGCAGAAGTCTGGCCAGCAGCCTTCTTCTTCTTCAGCTCTTCCAAATAAGCATGACAGTTTCTCCTCCAGTGTCCCGGTTTACCACAGTGGTGACAATCACCCTTTTCGACACCTCCTTTGGGCTTGGTAGCCTTCTTGGGAGCAGAATTAGGATTGGCGGCAGATTTGGATGCAATCCTCTTCTTATTGCCTTTCCACTTTCTTTTCCCTTTGGCACCCCCTTTGTTTACCATCAGCATGGGAGCAGGGGATTCCTTCTGAATGTTGGTTTCAGCAGTTCTTAACATGCCCAACAATTCAGTGGGTGTCTTATCTATCTCATTCATGTTGTAGTTCATAACGAATTGAGAAAAGTTCTTGTTAAGTGATTGTAAGATCAAATCTATTTGAGCCTCCGGACCAATCGGGAAGCCCAAGTTACTTAGTTGTTCAATGTACCCAATCATCTTAAGAACGTGTGGTCCAACCGGGTCTCGCTCTCCCTGTTTGCAAGCATACAAAGCCTTGCTCGTATCATATCTCTCCTGGCGAGCTTGTCCCTCAAACATGCTTTTGAGGTGCTCAATTATTTCAAAAGCATTCATCAATTCATGTTGCTTTTGAATTTCAGGAGCCATGCATGCAAGCATAAGGCATGACACATCAGTTGAGTCATCCAAATGCTTCTGATAAGCATTATGCTCGGCACGTGTGGCTCCAGCAGGAAGAGGATTTGGATGAGGAACTTCAATGACATAGAGCTTTCGCTCTTGCCTAAGGACAATCCTCAAGTTCCTAAACCAATCCAGGAAGTTCGTCCCTGTCAGCTTTTCCTTTTCTAGGACTGATCGTATCGAAAAGTGATTTGTGTTGTTTGCCATTTATTATCTACAATTTTGTAAAAGCGCATAAAAATGATTTAGTTTGCATGTTTCGTAAAACCAATTATGTTCAAGTTGATTTATAGCATATTCGTAATATACCTCCCACTATTTTTTTTATCAAATTAATAGCCCTTACTATCAATTCGGAAAATGGTTCCCATAAAACCTTTCTTAGTGAGCCAAGATCCATATTTCGTCATATTTTAAGTCAGCTTTGGCTTTCCTCTTAAATATGATTATTTAGGTAGACCGTTATGTCAATTATATCGTATATAACTCTTGGATAGCTTAGTGAACAACATATTGCTCCGATCTATCTAATAGATTTCACTAAACTCTATGCTTCTAAGTTCATAATCCTATTATGACGACTTATTTAAGTTGGACCCAATAATAACAATTCAAGTAAGCTTGTTTACTTAATCACATCTCACCACGATAAAAGAGAAGCCCTTGCTTTGGCAAATCCACTCCTCAATGATCTAGGATTCAATGAGTGTTATTTGTTGGAAAGCATCTGTTTAACTTAATATTTCTTAAGGGATTTTTAGAAAAATTTAACGATCTTGATCGTCTGTTTAAATCTTAAATTGTTACAGATTTTATCTTGTTTAAACATGGCATATGTGTCGTATCTAATACATACATTCTAAATTATCCATTCATCCATGCATCCATACATATATCTAATATATCCATGCATCATATGTAAAGTGCAATTACGCAAAATTAAACGTGCGATGGTTATGGCCCGATCCTATGCGATCTTTTCGAGCTAATGAAAAGATCAAGGTCAATCTATAGTTGTAATAACTAATTATTACAAAATTCTTCATTGCTTCCTAAGCCTCCATTGATTGCCTCCAAGCTCGTTTTGAAATACATTACAAAAGAACTCGAGTTGCATTCGAGATAAAATAATTACAAGAATAACGACATGCAAGTCGTATTTAATTATTACAGACCATAAATAAAATTACAACATTTATTCTACGGGTCTTTAGGCCATAACCAATGCACCATGCTCATATAACAATTATAGACACCACATTAATCATGATCACATCGATTAATATTTAACTCCTCAATTTAAATACCTGATTATTTAAAAGGGAATTAAAAAATCAATTTTAATAATTAAAATCAAATTTAAAAATTAAAATTAATCAAAATCGCATTTAATAATAATATTAAATTCGAAATTTAAATATTCAGTTATTAACAACATTAATTAAAAATAAAATTCGAATTAATAATAATATTCAAATTCATAATTTAAATATATTACAAAATTCGAAATTAAATTAATTAATAAAATTTTGAATTAATAATAATATATAAATTCACAATTTAAATATTCAATTATTAAAACTTTAATCATTAAAAGCATTAGGAAAATAATGATTAAAACCAATAACTTTTCTTTTCTAAAGTAAAAGCAAAAGCTAAAGGAAAATATTAAAAGAAAAAGTTTTAATATTAAACAAGAAACCAATCATGCAACAGCTTCCACTGATCTGTACGCCATTATATTGATGCGCATGTCAATTTCGCGCGACAACTTTTATAAACTACTGATACGCATTCAACGAATGCGTTACACCTGTAAAACCTTGTTACACGCAGTTTAAGAATGCGTTACGGCCTTTTATACCAGAAATTTCCAGAAATTGCAGAATGTCCAGAAACTATGCAGATTGAGTTCTGATCAGTTTTAATCAATTCCAAATACATTCTAATGATGTGTTTAACATATCTAACATATAGTACATCATCCAAAACATGTTATAACAATTCATAACATCATACAAACAATTATAACAATTTATAAATAATCTTTTGTATGTTAAAATGAAGCATGGCATAATTCAAAAATTCATGTATGTTTCATTTTCAAGAACACAACACCAAATCATCCTTTTATACATGTAGCTCTGATACCATTGTTGGAATTCGGGCATGAAAACGCAGCGGATAATACGTAAATAACAATTAAAAACGAATTCCAAAGCCCGGATCCATGTATAAAATTGATGATCATGGTATAAATACTCAAGAACAAGATAGTACCTTATTAAGCTTTCCAATGGATGACAAATGGAGATCCTAGCTTGTTGATCTTGAGAGCAAAAACTTGTTGATCTTGAGAGCTAGAAGTGTAACTCCTCCACCGGTATCCACACTTGAATGCTTGTTTGATTCGTCGAACGATTTCGCCACGGAAATTGGTACTAGCCAAAATAAATAAAACGGAATGTGTTCTTGACTTAGCTTAATTTTCTCTCTAGCTTCTCAACTGAAAATTTCAGTTTGGTTCTCACATGAAGACTTGCCAACAATTGGCTTATATAGAAAAAGAAAGTAAAATGGAGCCTTAAACAATTAGGCCATTTTTTTATTTAAACAAATCTTATTTATTTAAATAAATTAATTAAGTCATACTTAATTAATCAAATAAGTCAAGAAAATACATCTTCAAATTTTATCCTTAACTAATCAAGTCTCACTTAATTAATTTTATAAAATTCGAATTATTATTTATTATTAATTTAAAATCATAATTTAAAATCATAATTTAAATTATTATTAATTTAAATTCATGAAATAAATTAATTTCCCTTTTAAACATTCTTTGTGTGTGACCCTGTAGGTTATTATTTCATTGGCAATAATTTTATTCTCTAATAAAATTATAAACAATAAGCGGCGTCTAGTAACACATTATTGCTACCCAATAAAACAATAATTAAATCAACGATTCAATCAACCTTTTATGACTAATGTTCCATGTAATATAATCCCTTTAAATCATGATATTATAGATTAAACTCGAGGCATGTAATGTGTCATCCTCTTCATAATTTAATCTTCATTTTCTTGATCGATGAGTAGACTATTTAATCAAATCAACATTTGAGCATGGCCATGCATTTCATAGTCTCACTCAAACAAGAGGCCGATAATATCACTCCTTTATCAGGAGATTTAAATCCCATCTAGATCGTTCATATTTCTCACATGATTCATAATATATCCGATATTCACCTTTATCATTATCCGGCTAAAGATAACTTTTGACGAATTCAAAATATATTAATTCTCATGTAGAATTATAACGACTTCAGGTCTAAGGATCATTACACCATTATCACTGTGAGAATACATATGACACATTTATTATTTACCATGATGTATCTCACTGTGGGTCTGTCCAGTACCCTGTACTCGTACAGTTACCTATGCATTGCTTTTAGTATCTTCATACTTATGACCAATGAGATGTGGTCATCAGTCAATTATCATACTAGCCTCAGTGTATTATTATTGTCCTAATTAATAATAATACTCGGCTAGGGACATTTAAGAATATGATACAATCATTATATAATCTCATGTTCAAGTCACATACTTGCAACTATATAATTTGTATCAAGATTCTAAGGACATTTATTATACTTTATTTATTTCGCAGTAAATAAAGCCAATAATAAACATATATATATCGAATATATAAAATCACTCAAACATAAATATAATGTATTGCATTGCCTCTAGGGCACCAATACTAACAGAAGCAACCTGCCTGCAGGGTGTAGTTGGATAGAGGTTTACTACAATGTGAATGTTGTTATTGCAGGAGATGGTTTGCAGTTTCGCATCCCCACTTTTAGGGCTTATGCTATGTTCCTGATCAATGCTAGAATCGGGGCGCATATATAAAAAAAAACAGTCATGTACCAAGATACAGATTTACGATTCAATAATACTTGGGTAGTACTATTTTTGTTTAAAGGACATAAAAGCTAAGAAAGTGTAATGTAACTTTAAAACTCGTTGCAAGGGAAAAATGTTGCTCATATGATGGTCTGGACTTAGAAGCTGTTGATCAAAATTTATAGCCCAAGGAAAGGGTTTGCTGGTAAAATATATTTGTCTTCACTTCATTTGCAAAAAGAAAATAACTGCAAGGAAGATTGAAAACTGATTGAAGGTGAAATATGTACTAAAAGAAAAACATATACTATTACATATATTTAGCTTGTTGAATACAAAGGAATAAGCTCACGGGAAAAACAAAGGAATAAATGAGTCAGTTTTTGCTGTCTTCTAATGTTAAAGCAATGCCCAAGTCTATGGTTCCATATAATCCAGACTTAATCACAATTCAGCTACTTGTTATGAATAATCTTCGAACAAATTTATGCTATATATGGTCAAATTTCAGCTGGTGTGATTTTCTAATGTTTACAAACATACGAATGAGAAGGGTGCTTTACCAGATGTGTAAGTAAATAGGCACCTAGAAGTATTTCTAATCAGTATATTCATTGAACAAGATCTAATGGCAGGCAGGCAACAATTTGTGTGATCATCCTTAAAAGTTGGAAACTATAACACAATATCATAGGAGTAGATCATATCTTAATCATATGACAATTAAACCAAAGATTATTACCACTTCTTAACTGAGACAAAACACCATAGTTTCAAAACATATAAAGAGCTTGTAAACTACTAATTAGAAACTAGAATTAATCATCAGACACAGCAATTCTGTCCATGATCTTAGCAAGGACAGCCCTAGATTCCTTTAGTATGCTAATACTTTTGTTCAGCCTGTCCCTCTTCATGGCAACAGAAGGCATTTCAATCAGCAAACGCTCAATGCCACCCTCTTTTGTATCCATAACTTCATTCACGATTTCCGCTTCCATTTCACCATTGGCAAACCTCTGTATAGACAGCAGCAATTGAAGAGCAATGCAATCGACCATTCTTTTGAGAACAATCTTCCAGTAAGCAGTCATTCTACACTTCAGGTCAAATGCTTCACTTTTCATACCACTAGGATAATTAATCAGATGACTAACATTAATGTTCCCAAAATGTCCAAGATTAACCGTTGAAATATTCTGGTTCAAGTTACCACTATACCCCAAATGCTTTTTCCACTCTGCCAGATACTCAGGATCACATGTATAGCCTGCAAGCTTCTCCATTTCCACAATCTCTAAAACTCGTGAAGTGGACTTCTCTTTGACACTTGAAATCAAATTGCGTGCTGCTAGTGTCATATGAGATTGAAATTGTGGATATTTTTCACAGTGATGCACAACTACAGCAATTACCACCGTTTCAACATAGTCCCATACTTCAGCAATAAAGTTGGCTGGCACATCGGCAATTGCTTTAATCTTAAGATGCAACAGAGCTTGAAAGGCCGGACGAGGAAGGAAGTTAGGCAGCGCAATTGCTTTAGTCTCCTCGAGCACCTCAATTTCAGCCATCAAAAACTTCTCTGAAGAGTTATTACCAGAACTATTTTTTATTTCTTCTGAGAACTTGTCAAGCAATTCAGCTAAACGAGCAGTACAATGCATACTTTTATCATCGGGGTATTCATCAAACTCCCCCCTCACAAGAAGTTTTTTCAAAGACTCTCTAGATAACCCCACAATCCTCATGAAAGTTGTTATCGCTTCTGCAACTGAAGACAGTTTTCGAGGCAGATTATTGAGCTCAGAAACATTCGCACTCAGCTTCACGTTGATTTTCTTTACAATATCAGGCAAGCATTTTGATATTATATTAGCTTGAATTTGCACAAGTCTTTTTGCCAAAACAGGAACACTAACCATTGACTTGTCAATTTTTTTAAGCAGTGGATGAGCTTGAAAAAGCTTAGTTTCTTTCATCCTTGCTTCTTCATAAGACTCATCACCAATTCGATTTCTCACACATACATAGCCAAGACCTATCTTCACATCATCTGCCATCACCTTCTCTTGCAACCCGTCAGGAGCTTTATCTGATTTTGTAACAACTGCCAAAGTCCTTTCTCCTGTTTTGTCAACGAGCTGCGACATTCGAATAGATTCACAGGTAGGGAAATCGACAGTTGCAGATAGAACATTGAGTATTATACTTTCTTCTGGCTTTATAAATTCCATTATGATGTTTGAAATTTGCTCATATATATCCTCGGGCTGTCCATGAACTGGAACTCTAGTAATACCTGATGAAGGGTATTATTTTATGTCAACATCATATATGAATATTACTAATCCACAGTTAGAAACTAATATATGCAGTAAGCAAAATTTGACAGGCATCAACACTTGATCATATGCCAGCAATAGACAAAACAAATGTTATTTCTAACATGTTAGCAATCCTTCGATAGTCTACGACACGATAATTAAAAGAACTTAAATATGAGAATGAGCATACCAGGCAAATCAATCATGGTTAGATCAGGAACACCATTCTTCTTTACGACAAGTGTCAAGGGGGTATGAGATATCCCTTTTCCATTGCCAGCAATCTCATCTGTGGCCATGTTAATTGCTTTTGCTACACTTGATTCATCTGTAGAAACCACTTTGGTAAGATACTCCAACTGAAGATTTGAGTCAGATTGTGCATGATTCTGCAGCCTAATAACAAGAGGGACCCTGGTACAAATTCCATCTCCACGCGGCAAGCTAATGCCAGCAAGAGATTCCAGAACGCTGGACTTGCCAGAAGACTGATCACCAACAACAACAATAGTAGGGAGTTGAATGCCTTCTTGCATAAGGTTAAGATTCCGAAGCTTGTCGATGGCATCTAAGAGTGGTCGAATTCTATCATTGTATGTTGACACAAGGGATGCATCAACACCGGATATATGGTCACTGGATTTTTCTTGAACAATCATCTTTTTAAATTTCTAGTGGTTTTACTTCTTAGTTTTAGCTGGTCGCAGAATGTTATTCTACACTCATATATATATAGTGGATTGATCAGTTTAAAATGCATGCCTGCCTGCATTCCTATTCACTACTATTAGTCAAAAACTATTCAAATTCTTTTTGCTTTCCAGAGCAGTTTCCATTGGAAAATGAATTAATATTAAAGCTCATTAAAATGCAGGCTTAGAAATACGAAGCATCAATGCTTATGTAATAGTGGAGTCCAAAAGTTGGGACGTTGAGCAAAACTATTACTCCTTGGACTTCCCTGTGATCGATTAATGAAAAGTTTTCACTACTAATTTTTGAATCACTCATACTCCCTCCTTCGCTTGACTTATACACATACTAGGTACTCCATAGGGCTTTTTAAGGCCCCGATAAAGCCTGGCCCATCAGGCTTTTTGTGCACCCACTACTAGAAATATGTCAATAGACATCGGTTTCTGGCCGTTGTTAAAAAAAAATCTGACCGATGTCTATGCGTGTGTAGAGAAAGGTCAAAAACTTTAGACATCGGTTTTTGGCCGTTGTCTATTATCAACTTAGACATTGGTTTCTTAAATATTTCTGATGTCTAAGATACATTATGTGCAGTAGTTCTTTTTAAATTATGATATATTATGTTCATTAGATCAACATAAACATAGCACGAACAAGGTAAATAATGACATATACATCGATTTCTTGATAAAAACCGATGTTTTATGTTATCTTAGACATCGGTTGTTTGGTAAGACTGATGTTATATGGTGTATTAGACATCGTGTTCATTAACAAAACCGATGTCATATGCTCCAGTAGACATCGTTTTCAGTAACAAAACCGATGTTATATGTCCTAACAGACATCAGTTTTTAACCATTCTCCGATGTTATATTTTACCATTATACATCGTTTTTTTTAGAAAAAGTGATGTGAATTATTGATAAAGATATCAGTTTTATATTGAAAAAGTGATGTGAATTATTGATAAAGAAATCAAACAAAACAGATACAAAAACCAAGTACTTGCCATTCATTTACCAAACATCCAAATGTTTACAATAGCCATAATTAGTATCAAAAATCTACTTGTCGACCAAAAGCATATATAACCAAGTACATGTACGTACTTCGACAAAAACATAACCAAAGTACATGTACGTACTTCGACAACTTTGGCAAGCATAACCAATGTACATTACCAACTATCAACTACCTTAATTACACAAACCAACTACATGTACTTCCATAAACAGACCCCTTGTTCCACAAGTACTGCAAACCAGTTCCTAGACAATTTCATTTAATAATTGGTACCAAAAGCTAGATGTTAGGCAGAGATCTCTATACCAACTGTTCCATAAACCAAGTCACTATTTCATGAGTTTTTCAATGTGCTTCAAAGTCTTGTACCGCACCTCTTCAAGCTCTACCATCTTGTAAGATGCCCGAGTCTTACAAAGCCACTGCAAACAATTAAAACCCAAAGCAAAAAATAGGATAAATATACTATTTTTCAAATGCATAAATTTTATATCTACTAATTACACAATTATATTCCATATATCAAAACACACCAGTTAAAGTATACCTTGGTAGAAAATGAGTACATGTCCTCATCCAGAATAATATCCCGCATATACCGCATGACAACATAACCATATTCAACAGCGCCAGGTTGTTTTGGCGATCCCTGTTCCAATAAAAATGAGAATATATAGATTGACCAACCAAGAAAATGAAGTACGTACATACATACAACAAACCAAGTTAAGTGCTTAAATAATTACCGCAAGATTATGTATTTCGGGAGTTTTATTTACCCTTCCTGTTTGAGCATTGAAAGTTCTCACTGCACTGCAATTAAGGCAGGGAACGACAATGTGATACCAAAGAAAGCATAATATATATATATATATATACATATAATTATTTATTTATTTGTCAATACCTTATTAAAGCTTTTTCTAAGGCTGGATTCCGTGGTGGATGAGACAGTGGATTGAGAGTGTAAATGTCACTTTCCCAGATTATAATCAAAATCCAGTGGAAACTGTATTTGTTAAAAAGAATACCACGAAGCAAGGATTAATATAAATCGTAGTGCTACAATTAGTTAAGTAAAAATCCACAAAATCACCTACTTTTCATTATGTGGCATGAAGAAAACGCGATCTGGGCTACCCTCTTTCAGCCTTTGAACAACTAAATCTTCAAAGTCAGCATTCAGGGTATATGTGGCTGAGGGATCAAAAAAGGCAAAATAGTCCAGTAACTTCTTTTTACGCAGAACATTATGCAGGTACCTACAAATAATTTAATGTAATAAGTACATATATATTCCTGTGCAATATGCAGAATTAGACAAGATTTAAAAAGAACAATACTTACGACATGTAAGTTGATATTACAGCCTGTCCAATCTGGTCGAACTCTAATAAGGAAATTAAATTCTCATGCAAGATAAATATTCTTTTCTCAAACCCGAAAACATCAATATCACATGGAATTTCAATTGAGACACCTGACACTGCCATAGTTGTTGTTGCATGTTTATACAACAACCTAAAGCGGTTTGGCACATTTTTGTTTGTTGGCTCGGCATTTTTAAACATGTTCGCCAAATTCTTTAACGGATCATCAGCCTTCTACGACACTTGCCTTTTCTTTTTCTACAAAAATTCATTTTATCAGTCATAAATATAAACACAGTTTATGGAGCACATCATGCGCGTAAACTATTGAAAAAGAAAAAGAAATACAAACCACAACAGTTGGAAAAATAATCAACTCCTTAGGCCACGCGACGTGAGAACCAACAGCTTCGTGGACCTTCACAATTTCACCCGGTACTGGCACTGGAACCAAGGCATTGTCGTTGATGCTTCCATCCACCAACACACGAATGCATCCATGCGGCATAGGCATTCCATGTATCTTTTCGTTCATGTCCCCATCAGTCATCGCCATACCAAATGCAACTATGTTCTGCACACTGCCTACAGCCAGCTCACATGGTTGCGGATCCTACATTTACAAGACATGCAAGGTGAAATTACAATTTGTTTTATTCGTATTACTGTCCATAGCTTACATAGCTGCTATATATAAAAAGAAAGCGAGTGGACGATAGAGCTTGTTTTACCTTTGTTTCCTTTTTGGATGGTGGAGTAGGGTCAATAGCAACACAATCACCATCCACATCCAATTCTTCAACAACTGCTGCCTTTTCGGGCATTGACGAGGGAAGAATGGATGAACTAATCATCGCCTTTAGGTCAGCAATTTGTGACATCAAATCATTCGTTCTTCTCTCCATTTCCTCATCCCTAAGTCGATCACGTGCCAGCAACTCGGCTTTTGTAATTCGAGTCCTTTTCACTTTCGGGGTGTTAAAGAATGATTTTGGGGTGGCGATGCCTCCGACTCCTCGAACCCTTCCTGAATGCTCAGGATTTCCTAATGCAAGAGTCAATATGTCCTCAAATTCGGACAACTGCAGTTCACCCTTTTCCTTCTTTTCCAGCAAATCATCCTGTCAACAATGCATTACATATTTACGATCAATACACATAATTACTTTTCTTGTTCACATAAAATGGCCACTTAACATATATGGTATATTTGTAGAAAAAAGGAGGTAATTGAAAGATTTCTTACAATAACTTGGTTGATCTTTTCTTGTTCTTCATCAACTTGACCGTCCTTTCCCTTTCGAGCTTTCTTCCACATAATTGCCCGATCAGGTTCTTCTCCAGGCTGAATTTTCCCTTTTTTGACCTGTTTAAAATGAATGAAACATTTAAAAGATATTCAGAAAGTATAAATTATAATTATAATGATAAAATATTACTTCTTCTTCTAGCAGTCCGATGTAGCCCTTCCTTGATGTGCGGTGTGGATATTTTCGCTCTTTGACTCTCGCCCTGTGTGCATCACGAAGTGGCTGCATCCAAACATAAAATACATTACTGACTTCAATATTGAAAGATATTACAAAAAAACCAATATGCAATGTACTACAAATTGTGCATACCACCCAATCAACGTTGGTCTTTTGAGCAACAAATTCTCTCCAAGCATCCCTACCAACAAATGCATAATTAGGTGGAGGCTTCCTTAGTTTCTTCTTTTCCCCAACAAATGGCATCACATAATTAGAGGTTAATTTTGACTTGAATTGTCTCCACTTCCAGCCTGTAGATTGTAGAATGGTTGCTCGACTTTCTGGAACAACTTTAAATCCAGCCTGAAATATGCAAGTAACTAATTAACCACTAAGATTGACCAGATAAAAGCAACTAATTTACATATAGACAAATATTACCTGAACATCATTCCATAACTTCTCTTTCAATTCAGGTTCCACATTTGGCCAGCTTCTAATGCTGATCGGAACCATAGTCCTAGCAAGCATGCCAACATAAGAACTCAAGGTGTGCCTAGTCTTTCCGATAGGATTTCCACGCGCATCATACCTGACTTTAAACTTCTTTCCTTGAGCCTTCTTCACCACAACTTTGTGCATAGCACAAACACTACGCTTTCCTCCTAACTTCCTTTTTGATGTTTCAGTACTAGCAACAAATTCTTCTGTCGTAGGCTGAGTTTCTTGATGTACAATGGGTTGTGCAGAGCCTTCTGATTCAGGATGATTGCCATTGCCTTTTGTGTTCACTTCCCTTTCAGGTTCCGACATAGCTTCCAGTTTCTTACTACTTGCCTGCTTGGTCTTTCGCTTCTTATTAGATCCTTCTGATTGAGGTACCGACATAGCTTTCGAAGGCAACTGCTCCTCCACTTCATTTTCCTTACTAATTGCCTTGGTATTTTGCTTCTTAGATCCTTCTGATTGAGGCCCCGACATAGCTTTCGAAGGCAGCTGCTTCTCCTCCACTTCCTTTTTCTTACTGCCTGCCTTGGTGAGTCGCTTTTTAGGTGCCATTCCGAGATCTGGTGCTTCAATCTGTAAGACACATATTAGTCGGGGTATACAATTACAAAATGCAAACTAAACAAATAAATTCAACTAAAATTAAGGCGAATAAAATTTCTAATACAATTTCAGACTTAAAATAAATGCAAATAAAATTACAAATTCAAATAAAATCTGGACTAAACACAAAGACAAATAAAACTGAATATTCAATTAAAATTATGCACCACAGACGGTACATGACATACAACTAGAAAATATGGATCATTTTTTAATCCAAATTCCCTCACATTTTGCCTTCTTCAACTCCTTCCCAAAAGCAAATTTTATCCGTTGCTGCTGCGCTAATACTTGTTCTCCAGAAAGGATTTGACGGGGTTGTCTAAATTCTTGTTCTCCATTAAAAGCTGCCTTATGCCTCCTATAAGGATGATACGGAGCCAAATACCGACGATGACCTTGGTAACATATTTTTCGGCTATGAGTCAAATGTTTACCAACGGTATCATCACCACATATTGGACAAGCCATATAACCCTTATTGACACAACCCGACAAATTTCCGTACGCAGGAAAGTCATTTATCGTCCACATCAAAACTGCTTTTAGAGTGAAGTAAGACTTTGTATACGCATCATACACGTTTGGTTCACCTTCTTCCCAAAGCTTCTTCAAATCATCTATCATCGGTTGTAAATACACGTCAATGTTATTACCTGGCTCATGTGGACCAGAAACTAACACCGTTAACATCATAAACTTCCTCTTCATGCATAACCATGGAGGAAGATTATAAGTTACAAGTACTACCGGCCAGCAACTGTACCGATTACTTAGACCATTATTATGTGGGTTTATACCATCTGCCGCCAATGCTAAGCGAATATTTCTCGGTTCACTACCAAATTCAGGCCACCTATAATCAATATTCCTCCAAGAAGGAGAGTCAGATGGATGACGCATTTGGCCATCTTGAGTTCGCTTCTTCGCATGCCAACTCATTAGTTCAGCTGTAGAAGCTGATTTAAACAATCGTCTAAATCTAGGAATTATCGGAAAGTACCACATAACTTTGGCTGGAATGTTAATCCTAGGGTTACCATCTTTCCCCACCTTCCAGCGAGATAGATTGCACTTAGGACAGTTGGACGCATCGACATTTACACCCCTATATAGTACACAATCATTCGGACAGGCATGAAACTTTATATACTCGAGACCTAGATCACTTAGGGTTTTCTTTGCTTCATATGCATTAACCGGCAACACATGATCTTTAGGAAGTAAAGATCCAACAGAAGAAAGGAGCTCAGTGAAGGCACTATCGCTAATACCAAATCTAGACTTCCAGTTGTGCAATTTCAACATCGACTCTAACTTAGTACACTCACTGTCCTTGTACAAAGGTTGCTCTGCATCGGCCACAAACCTCCTAAACTCATGTGAATCGTCATCGTAATCACCCCTGTTATAAGCTGCTTCACAAACATCAATCGTTTCTGATGTCGGAATTTGCCCCAAAGGTAAAGTACCACTACCTACAGTTGAATTTAGTGGCGTACTACTTGGGCACTTTTCTCCATGCCAAATCCAATCGACATACCCCAAACTAAAACCATTTTGATAAAGATGACCCCTAATTATTTTCACAGAAAACTTTTTGAAATTACCACAATGTGCACATGGGCATGGAATTTGTTTATGATTTTTAGCATTTTCTTCAGCATATATCAAGAACCTTTCAACCCCAATTTCATACTCTAAAGAATCCCTATCTTTCGAAATCCATGACTTATCCATATGTTAAAGAAACCTACATGATATCGTTGTTTTTCAAAAATTAAAAACAGACTTGTCCAAAATTATGCAAGTCATTAAATTATCATTACTATTCTAATAACATAAAGAATTAAACATATTAACAATCAAATCACAATTAAACATATTAACAATCAAATCACAATTAAACAATCAAATCACAATTAAACATTATCGAAAACATATAAACAAGCACATGCGTCTAATTAGAAATCAGGAGGACACTAAAGAATTGAGCAATTACTAACCTGAAGAATAGCTCAACAACAGAAAATGTTAACCGCACGCACACAAGCAAATGCTCCTGCAAATTCATGTTGAAAAATCAGAAGTCTAGTCTAATTAGAATGCTCAAATTAACCAATAATCCAACAGTGCAAATAAACATATCCTCATTGTTAAAGGTTTATACCCCCCACATACTTATCGCATTTAACAACATAAATATCCCCAATCTAGAACCAGATAGCACAAATTTGACCTAAACTCAACAGGAAATTACAAGAAGAAAAAACACAAAAATACGAAAATTAGTTACATACAATTACCCTATATTGCAAAACATTAAACCCCACAAAATCCCACATATATTATTCATTTCATTACAAAAACCACCCCAACATAAATAAAAACAACATAAATCTGACCCAAAATTGAACACACAACAGACTAATCTGACCCAAAACACATATATTCACCCAGACAATACAAACAAGAAACAAAAATTAAATTCAAACAAGAAAAACAAGAATTTGCAGATGACCCAAAACAAGAAAAGTAAGAAAAAGATACATGCAAAAAGAAAAACAGGTAATTAACACAAAAACTTACTGATTGAAGATGACCCAAGCAAAAAGAGCAACTAATCTGCAAAATAAATGTTCAATTAAAAATAAATCAAGTTTAATCGAGCTTAATCAAGCAACTAATCACAAAAAGACTTACGATTCGAGCTTTCGTTTCTCTTAATTCGAGCTTCCTCTTCTATATTTCGATTTAGAGAAATCGTAATTAGAGTTTTACAGAAAAGTGTGGGATGCGAGTGAGAGAGACAGAGAGAGGGTCGAGTAGAGATGAGAGTGAGAGAAAGAGAGATGAGTGAGAGAGAGACGGGTGAGAGAGAGAGAAAGAGAGATGAGTGAGTGAGAGAGATGAGTGAGTGAGAGAGAGAGGAGAAGTGGGCGGCGTATGAGTTAATTTGGGGAAAGTGTATACGCGGGCTGTGTAAATTAGGGGAAATGTTACTAAGGCGGGGAATGAAAATTTTCTAAGGGGGAAATGTTTTATGAGAATGGGGGGGAAAATGAACACACGCGTTTTTTTATTTTTTAAAACAAACATTTAGACATCGCTTATTTAACCGACCGATGTCCAGTAATCAATTTAACATCGCTTTTTAAAGAACTGATGTTAAAAACATATTTAACATCGGTGGCTTTTTAAAGCGATGTAAAAGGTGTGATGTCTAATCTACTTTTTCTAGTAGTGACCTCTAAATGCTATACATGCTTTAGCTAAATTGCTGATGTATCATTTAATTTACAAAAGGGTTTTCACTTTCTCATCTCCAACCATTTCTCCTCTTATCTATTCCCTCTGTCCCACTCAAAGTAGCTTGTTTGACTTTTCTTGGTCAAATTGACCAATTTTGCAACTTAAATTACATATATTATATGTTAAATATAGTTAATGAAAAAAATATGATAAGAAAATATAGATCATTTATTATAACCTACATTTTTTAGATTTATAAAAATGTTAGACGATAATTTTACATAATTTGTTTCAAGTCGGCTATATATAGCCAATACCTATTTTTTTTTTTACAAAAGTTCTACAATGGACACATCATCATGACATCATCAATTATTTGTAATTTTAGCATATAATCAATCATTTTACATAATACCACTGGAGTACATTAGCTTACAGGTTCAACAAATTTTATATAATCACTATTTTACATAACCTTTATACATAACGTCATTGGAGATACTCTTATATAAAATAGTAGGTGTTGTCATTATATAAAATAGTAGGTGTTGGTTTTTTGGCACAATTAAAATAAAAGGAAATTATTAAAAATGCCATTTTTTTCTAAGTTTTTTTGCAAATTTACCATCATTTGAAATTATTTGCAAAAATACCTTATGCAACCAAATGTAATATGTTTTTACATTTTTTTTTGAAAATTTATTTGAATTTGATTTTTTGTTTTTTTTTTTTTGCAAAATGAAAAAGATTTCATTTAATGAAAAAATTTACACAATCCGAAAGGGACAACAAATGAGACATTCTTTCATCCATAAAAGCTAATCATCTAACCGAAAGGTATGCTTAACCAATCCACGGGTCGTAACCTGAATTACGACAACAATGAGAAAGAGATTCCTCCGGAAGTTTAGACAATATCACCTCTATCTCAGAAGAGAAGACTCCTTACAAAGGTGGCCTCGTTAAAAACCCCGCAAGAGCAAAACCCTATGGGAAAAAAACTCAAGAGGGGAAAAAAGAGTGCCCACCCCCCAATAATACATCGATATACAATAACTGTAAAAATGTTCTAAAGGATTTCTCGTTGCTTCCATCCATCTTCTTTTTTATTGCTTCTCATCCCAGGAACCATCATCCTTCTTCCCATCCAAGTAAGTCTAACTTTTAAAGCAGTCCACTTCCAAAAAATAGTTCACCTGAACAATAAAAGGCAATCAGACTAATGAGTCTCCAATCGATATGTAAAAAATTATATATGCTATAAAAATTAAAAAGAAAATACATCCAATAATAACTTATTACTGAAAATATATGTGTTAAAATTTCATAAAAAAGGAAATAAAAATAAAATCTAACCAAAAAAATCTTTGGTTAGACACTAAAGTAAAATATATATAAAAATATGATTTAAAGGAAATAAACAAACAAAGCCAACAAAATGACACTTGATTGGCTATACAAGACCAAAATATACGCCATCCTTTCTGGCCACCCATTAATGGTACAAAAACAGCCATCAAGGCATAATTAGCATTGATCCATAAATGGAGAGGAGTTATAAAAATTAAACCAAATGAAATGGCCTTAACAATAGCGAACTTATTTACTGAATCCAGTTCACACTTAACAACCATCACATTACACTTTTAAGGCTAAAATTATGAAACATAATCAAATCACACTTTATTACTTAAAATTTAATAAGATAACAATCCAAACAAAATCGAAATCATAATCAATTAGCCCCCCAATTTAATCAAGAAATAAATTAATTCCAAATTTGACAACAATAGAGGTACCACTAAATGTACTTAATTGGATGCATTAACGACCAATAAACCCACTTTGATGATACCAATTAGTATACAATAATCATAAAAACATTAAATACATAAACCTTTCAATTATCTAATTAGCTAAATTAGGTTACATTACGGCCACTAAACTTGCACATCAACCATTAATTATATCAATCACTTATACGTAACTGAATTCCAATTGTGTTTAATATCCAATAAATGTCACTATTTAAAACATTAAAAACTTTGCAACAAACTATAAATTACCAATCAATTAAATAAATCAATTAGAACACATAAAAGTCACTAATTAATCACTTTCAATTATCAATCAAATATTTGTAAATGAAAATTAAATATAATAAACTGGACAAAATTAACAATTCCGATTGCATCAAATCCAAATTCCGGAAACGATTTCCCAGATCCGGCAACTCCAATCATAGCCAAAATTCTTTTTGAATCCGCAAAAACATGACTGCTAGAATTACATTGATCTGATAGCACTGATAGCACGGACCAAAAACAAAAACCTTATAAACAAACGCACATTCATATATTGAGAGAAAGAATCAACCGATTAATCTAACACCGCTAATCAAACAACTCCATACACATAACAACAGATATTCATAACCAGAGAAAGAGAGAGGTAGAGACAAAAACTATAACCAGAAAAATTCATTAAAAATCATTCTCTTATCATATTTTTAATGATGTATACATATACGGTATTGGAATTAACAGACGAGTGAAAAATTCATTTTCCGGCGAGTTTCATCAATCCGACAAAAGAGTTTTCGAATAAACTCAATTATAACAACATACATTGATTTAGAGGGCTAATACTACTCATATATAACGATAGAACACCAAAACACAGGTATTATTCACAGAAATCAAACAAGAAAAATGAGACCCTAATTCGTTCGAATTAAGTGTTACCAATTTCGACGAGTCAATGGAAGAAAAAGGATGCGGGGTTTGTTTCTCGATGTTTAGGCTCTCAAAACACGGTACTCCGGTGGTGAACCAGCGACGATGATGGCGTGAAGAAAGAGAGATAAACCCCCTTCATCAATTTGTGTTTGATAAGGGCTTAATTTGTTTCACAAGGAACAAAGTGTTTAAAACATTGAACTCTGCCTGTTACAAATGTTGCCTTCAACAGCTCTACGCAGTCTATAACAGCTCTACGCAGTCTATAACAAACAAATCAATTTTGTTCGGGGGCACCATTTGATTGGTTAGAAATTATTTACAAATGCTTTCCGTCTATTTGAATTTGATTTTGGTTGCATTCGAGATTGCATTTTAAGTAACCTATGATGAACCTAAAGATCATTACAATTATTAAATTTTTTAAAGTTGCATTTATGGTTGATTTTGGTTAATATCGGTTGCAATATGGTTGTAAAAGTTGGAGAACGTATTTTTATGAAAATATTTTATAAAAATTGATATTTTTATAAAATAATTTTTTTTAAAAAAAGGATTTTTATAAAAAAGATTCTAGATTCGGATATTTATGAAAAATCCTTATTTTGAAACGCTCCCACACAATTATAAATTTTGTATATAGAAACTTTATACAATATAGAAACTTTCATTCAAAAAAGTTATCGGTCAAACACTTGTACAAGCAAAAAATTTTAATTGGGTTACTGTCATTAACGTCCATTAAAAAAACAATCGGAATGTTGACGGATTGCTGACGTGTACTGCTAATCCATCACTTAACTTTATATAAATTTTCAATTAGGTTATCGGTATTTTTTTTTAATTTTAAATTTTTAAATGAAGTTTTAATTTTTAAATGGATATTTAAATTTTCAATGATTTTTATTTTTTAATTTTTAAAAATTTTCAATTATGAACATACCCATTCGATTTATATGCTTATAAATCGATACGGTTAGGATATATATATCTAAGGGATACGACTGTTTATAAGGAGAAAATGCCCAAAATGGCACAAAAATGGGGGTTGGATGTTGTTAGTTAGTCACAGAGGCATGCCTGTATACATCTAATAACAAGCCTAATTGTTTGTAATGTTTTGCATTACTTACATGACCTCTTAACTGAGGGAACCTCTAGTTGTAGAGTTTCTATTTGTATTGTACTTGTAGTAGGCATCAAATCCTAGTTGTGTAACTGTACTTATAGAGTCTAGAATAATGCTTGAAAGAAGTTCCAAGGTTCATGCCTCAAGCAAGAAGATAAAGGCTGTCAAATAATCACAGTTGGGATTTGAAGAAATGAAGAATTTGCCTAAGTACCAATTCGAGAAGTATATTTGTCTATTCGAGAAGTCCAGCATTCGAGAAGTCAGGGATTCGATATCTCAAGACACTATTCGATATCTCTGTATATACTGTTCGATATCTCATTCGATATCTCAGAGATTCGATATGTCTATGTACTCTATTCGAGAACTCAGGAAGTCAACAAGTCAAAGTAGTATTCGAGTTCTCAAGGAGTCAACAAGTCAAAGTTCCATTCGATATCTCAAGGACTCAGAAAGCTATTCGATATCTCGAGGATTCGATAAGTCAAATGTTCTATTCGACAACTCAAGGAATCCTGATGGAAAAGAGCTATTCGAGAAGTGGTTCGATATGTCAATATAACAGTGTTCGAGAACTCAGAGTTATCGATCAAGTCAATTCCAGTTCTCGAATCACTTACTTAGTCACTTCTCGAATACATTCTTGGAGACAAAATACTGAGAAAATTGTACAAGTCAGAAACCTGCAACAAGCCAATGCACTTTATGGACCACAATCTGTAACGTGCTCTGGAAAGCCTACAATGAAGCTTGGAGAGATATAGAAGAGACAAGGAGCTAAAGAAGTGGATCTAAATAGGCTTTGCAAAGTCAAATCTGTAACCGTTTGGACACTTACTCAAAAAGGATAGACAGACTAGAAAGTAATTTGTTTAGCTACCTTATTTGCAGTAAGTAGGCTGTATCCATGTTCTATAAGGACACAGCCTCACTTCTGAACTAAGTAACTTTGTGAGTCAAGTTTTTCATACACTAAGCTGTATCTCTCTGAGAAAAACGAAGCTGAGAATACTATCATTTGTATTCACAGATTGTAGCAACCTTTATCTAATAATACATTAGATTAAAGTGATATTGTGTTTTGTGTTATTCTTTATCCGCACCTTCAATCCTGCACACACAAACACTCTTGCTACATAGACTCGAAGAAGAAAAGTTTGAGAATCTATTCACCCCCCTCTGTATTCTCTTATCGTATTTAATACTCAACAAGTGGTATCAGAGCGGGCTGTTTATTCAAAAATAGAAAAACGATCATGAGTTCGAATACACCAAAGACTACAGGAACGGTGAAGGTCCCTAAGTTTGACAAAGAGAATTACAACCTCTGGAAGATAAAGATGATGTTGTTCATCAAAGCCTCTCATCCTTTGTATCCTGAGATTCTCAAGAATGGTCCTTTTGTTCCACAACAAGAGATACCAGAGAAGACTGTTGGAACCACAACTATCCCAAGATCTTATGAGGCCAAGGATCCATCAAAATGGATAGAATCAGAAAGGGAGAAGGTTGCTCTTGACAGCCACCTCATGTTGCTTATCATTGATTCCATGGACATGTCAATGTTTGCAAACATTGCATCATGTACATCTGCCAAAGAAATGTGGGATCACATTGAGGTGTTGTGTGAAGGAACTGATGAGGTTAAAGAAAACAAGAAACAGATACTGGTCACACAGTATGAAGCTTTCATGGCACAGTCCAAGGAAAGCATTACTGAGATGTTTGAGAGATTTCACAAGCTAGTTATTGAGTTGCAGATGAATGCCAAGGTTTACAGTACCAAGGAGTTAAACATGAAGTTTTTGCTATCCTCACCAAACCATCTAGAGCAAAGGGTCATTTCTCTGAGGGAAAGAGATTTGAACAAAGTTACATATGATGTGCTCTATGGAGTTTTGAAAACTCATGAGCTTGAGTTGCTTCAGAAAAGGGCTATCCAAGCCAATCAAGGTAGAATGATAAACACATCATGTGCCCTGATTGTCAATAAATCTATTCAAGACCTGGAAGCATCTACAAGTCAGTTAAGGATAGAGGAGGTAGTAGAAGAGGAAGAAACTGAACCTGAGGTAAGTGAACCTGTTGAGGAGAAGGAGGAAGAAGAGTTCTACACTCTTGAAGAACTAGATGGGATGGAAAACACTTCATATGCTTTCATGGCCAGAAAATTTCCAAACATCAGATTCAAAAGGAATCAACCCTTCAAACCCAAAACCCAAAACCATTCATTCAACAAAAGCAAGGCAATTGTGAAACCAAACAAGAATAAGTTTAAAACCAGCCATGTGGATAGGTCATCTGTAAGGTGCTATAGATGCAATGACCTAGGGCATTTTGCCAGTGAATGCAAAAAGCCTAAAAAGAAGGATAGAGACTATCTTGAGCTTGAAGCTAAGTATGAGGCCCTTCTGAAAAAGCAGACACAAGGTAAGGCCTACATAGCTGAAGGGAAGTGCTGGGATGATTCTGACAGTGATGGAGAGGAGCAAGAATTCTGCAATTATGCCTTGATGGCTAATTCCAAGGATGACCCATCTCCATCTGATTCTCAGGTACCATCTCTCACTACTATAGATATGTCTGTTTCAGAATATAAATGCATGATTGAACAACTATCTGTTGAAATGTTTAACATTCATACTAGTATGACTGCTGCTAATGAAGAGATTGCTAAACTGTCCACTAGAAATGAAATGTTAACCAAAAAGAATGAGGAACTTGAGCTAACTACTATGCAAATAGAAAACCTTGAGAAAGAAGTTGAATATCTGCAGAATAAGGTTTTGTGTGCTAGTCAGGTTGAAAAGGCTTTTAGGGATGAATTAGCTGAAAATGAATTCAAACTAAAAACTTTCAAGAAATCATCTGGTCTAGTGAAATCCTACTATGAGAAAATTGAAGCAAAACCCAAGGCTGCTATTGGACTTGATTATGACACTCTTAAACAGAAAAAAGGCTATGCTGTCATTGAAGATGACACAGTTGTTCATGAGGAAGTGCCTCACATTTTGAAAAAGACTGAAAATCCAATTTTTGAGGAACCAACATTTGAAATTGATGAGGATGCCTTACTCATCAAACAAATGTTGAATGATGAGGATGAGGCACAATCAAATGAACAACAAGCATCATCCAAGAGTGAGAGTGTCAAGTCAAAAGACAAGGAGCCAGTGGTTGATAGGCCAAGACCTAAGAAGTTTGTTAAGTTTGTTTCAGCTGGGAAGAGTGAATCAGAAAAGAAAGTGACTAAGAAGAAACAGAACAGAAATGGCAAGTTAGGGATTAACAAGGATAACAACTATGCTTATATGCCTAATGCCCCTAGGAAAACTTGTCAGAACTGTTTCAGTACCAATCATTTAACTCATGCATGCAAGAAACCTACTGGTAGTGTATCTAAACCTTTCTATGATTGTTCTGTGCCTCTAAGACATAGAGATGCACCATTTTGTGATAAATTTGACTGTATGCCATGCAATATGAATGTTATGACTAGTTGTTTCAATCTGAGAAGGCAATTCATTGATGGTTGTATCAGTCACAATTCTCACACACACTACACCAGGTCAAAGTCTTCGAGTCCTCCTAAAGCTAGGAAGGTACCTCTGTCACCTAAGTCTGAAACCTCAGGTTCCAAGACTTCTAACAGTGACAAGAAGACTAATGCCAAGAAAGTTGACAAGCATGTTGTTTATGATAAAACTGTTTCTAAGTCACATGGACCCAAACTTGTTTGGGTACCAAAGGAAAAGTAATACCTTTGTGTTTGCAGGGCAAAGAAAGTGAAAAGAAGGTCATGTGGATTTTGGACAGTGGATGCTCAAATCATATGACTGGTGATATGGCCCTGCTATCACAGTACGAGGAAAAGGCTGGCCCAATGGTTGCTTTTGGAGATGACAGCATGGGTAACACATTGGGATATGGCAAGTTGAAAGTTGGTAATGTCATCATTGAAGATGTAGCACTAGTCAAGGGGCTCAAGCATAATCTGCTAAGTGTTGGTCAGTTTACTGATAGGGGATTCAAGGTGGATTTTGACAAAGATGAATGTTTGATCACCCACAAGAAGACTGGTGATTTTGCTCTATCTGGAGTAAGGAAGGGAAGCCTGTTTGTAGCCAATATGGATTCTGCAAACAAGGACAAAATTTGTTGCTTTTACTCAAAAGCATCAAATGAAGATTGTTGGCTGTGGCACAAGAAACTATCACACCTGAACTTCAAAGCCATTAATTCTCTAGTCAAAAGAGAGTTAGTGAGAGGCATGCCCACACTTGAATTCTGTCAAGAAGGAGTGTGTGAGGCTTGTCAAAAAGGAAAAATGAAAAGATCAAGCCACAAGTCAAAGACAGTGACATCTATAATCAAGCCCCTACAACTCATTCATATGGATTTGTTTGGGCCTGTCAATATTATGTCATTAGGAAGAAAGAAGTATGCCTTGGTGATGGTTGATGATTTTTCAAGGTATACATGGGTGGAATTTCTTGCATCAAAAGATGAGGCTCCACAAGTAATCATTGAGCATATAAAGAAAGTTAACAAGGAAGCAAAGGCCAAAAATGCAAGTGTGATTGCACTGAGAAGTGATAATGGAACAGAGTTCAGAAATGTCAAACTTGAAGCATTTTGTAAAGAGAATGGTATTTATCAGCAATTCTCAGCTCCAAGAACTCCACAACAAAATGGAGTTGTTGAGAGGAAGAATAGAATGAGGCTGCTAGAACAATGTTACTTGATGCAAAATGCCTACATGTTTTTGGGCTGAGGCTGTGAGCACTGCATGCTATATCCAGAACAGAACCCTCATCAACAAAAACACTGGAAAGACACCTTATAACTTGATGACTGGAAAGAAGCCTATTCTAAAGTATGTTCATACTTTTGGAAGCAAATGCTTTGTATTGAAGGATAATTCTGAATATGTTGGAAAATTTGATGCAAAAGCATTTGAAGGAATTTTTCTTGGCTACTCTATGGAAAGAATTGCATACAAGGTTTATGTCATTAGTCAAAAGAAAGTTATGGAAAGCACAGATGTGACATTTGATGACAACAAACTACCTGGACTAGAAGAAGCCAATGATGAAGATAAAGATCCATTGAAGTTTGATAATCTAGATGATTCTGATGAAAAGACTGAAACTGAAGTTGAAACTCGAGTTCAACAAACTCAAGTGAATGATGATACAAGAGAAGAATTTGTGCCAATCAATAGTGAAGGAACAAGCATCCAAGACACACCTGTGAGTAGTGGCAACTTCACAGGGGGAGGAAATGAGAATGACCATGATGTGGATGATGAAGCAACATCAAGAATGAGAAATCAGGCTGAGCACTCAAGGAAATGGGATAGATCACACACTGTAGAGCAAATCATTGGAGATCCTAATGCAGGAGTAAGGACTAGGAGAGCAACTCAGAATGAGTGCCTCTATGGCTGTTTTCTATCACAAGTTGAGCCTAAGAAACTTGATGATGCACTGTTGGATCCAGATTGGATTATTGCCATGCAAGAGGAACTGAATCAATTTGAAAGGAACAAAGTATGGGAACTTGTGCCTGCACCAAAGAACAGAACCATTGTTGGAACAAAATGGGTTCTAAAGAATAAGATGAATGAAGATGGTGTAATTATAAGGAACAAAGCAAGGTTGGTTGCAAAAGGATACTCCTAACAGGAAGACATTGATTATGATGAGACATTTGCTCCTGTTGCTAGATTGGAAGCCATCAGAATATTCTTGGCATTTGCTGCTCATTCAAACTTTAAAGTATATCAAATGGATGTCAAGAGTGCATTTCTGAATGGAGAGTTGGAAGAAGAAGTTTATGTGCAACAACCGCCTGGTTTTGAGGATCCACACTTCCCAGAATTTGTCTACAGATTGCTTAAGGCATTGAATGGACTTAAGCAGGCTCCAAGAGCATGGTATGATACGTTATCACAATTTCTTCTTGAGAATCAATTCACTAGAGGCACACTGGACAAGACATTGTTTTACAAAAAGCATGGTGATGATCTTATCTTAGTTCAGATCTATGTGGATGATATCATTTTTGGTTCTACAAATGAGAAGCTGTGTGAGAAATTTTCTAAACTCATGCAGAGCAGATATGAGATGAGTATGATGGGAGAGTTGACATTCTTTCTTGGGTTGCAAGTCAGTCAAAGGAAGGATGGTATCTTTATCAGTCAGACCAAGTATATCAAGGATTTATTGAAGAAGTTTGACTTGGAAGATTGCTCACCTGCAAAGACACCCATGGCCACTGCCACTAAATTGGATGAAGATGCTAAAGGCAAGAAGATAGACATCTCAGTCTACAGAGGCATGGTTGGTTCTCTGCTCTATCTCACTGCAAGTAGGCCAGACATCATGTTTGCTACATGCTTGTGTGCAAGGTTTCAATCAAATCCAAAAGAATCACATTTGGTTGCTATAAAAAGGATCTTTAGATATCTAAAGGGCACTCCAAACTTGGGACTATGGTATCCTAAGGACACAGGGTTCAATCTGGTTGGTTATTCTGATGCTGATTATGCTGGATGTAGAGTGGATAGGAAAAGCACCTCAGGTAGCTGCCAGTTTCTTGGACAAAGGTTAGTCTCTTGGTATAGCAAGAAACAACAATCTGTGTCAACTTCTACAGCTGAGGCTGAATACATAGCTGCTGGAAGTTGCGGTGCTCAAGTGCTTTGGATTAGAAATCAACTTAGAGATTATGGACTTGTGTTGGAAAGAATTCCAATCATGTGTGACAACACAAGTGCAATCTCTATAGTTGCCAATCCTATCAATCATTCTAGAACAAAGCACATTAACATCAGATATCATTTCATTAGAGAACATGCAACTAATGGAACCATTGAGTTGCATTATGTCTGTACAGATAAACAACTAGCTGACATATTCACTAAGCCACTAGATGAAGCCACCTTCACAAGGTTGGTTAGTGAGATTGGAATGCTGAATTCTTCAGAGTCTGGCTAAGTGAATATATCATCTAGATTGTTGCAGCAGTAAACACTTACTTTATCTAAATTTTCAATATTTTTGGAGTAAGTGTTGGCTGAAATATGATTTATAAATATTTCAAATCTGTTGCATATGTTGGAAAATCATATTTTTGCTAACTTGAAATTTCTATGAAATTTTGAGAAAATCACTATTTAATTTGCTAGAATATTCTTCAATGAATATGGCTGGTCAATTTTAAAAGATAGTGAAAATCAATTTTTTTATAAGTAATGGGTATAGTCCGATAAGTCAAACTTCTCAAATGATTCACTATTCGACATCTCTAACAAGTCTCATTAGAGTACTCTTGAGTTCTCGAATAGAGTCTTTTAGAGTTCTCGAATAGAGATTTCCTTGACTTCTCGAATATAGTGTTTTAGTTCTCGATTGACTGAGTTCTCGAATACTATATTTGAGTTCTCGAATCATTTGAAAAGGCTGAATTCTCGCTGAATTTTAACCGATTTTGGACTTTTGTCTAAAAGTTTAATTCACTCATAAAAACACATTTTATTTAATTTAGAATTATTTCTGAGTTAGATAACTGCCAGCTGTGAGTTACTATCTGCTTGAGTTATCGATTAAGCCTTTCTTGACTTCTCGAATAGTTGTTTTCTACTTCTCGAATGCCTGACTTGTCGATACAAAACATACTTCTAATCCACAATTCAAGTACTTCATACTTATACAACTCTACACCTATTCGATTCATTTCATTCGATTTCTCAAGCATCTACACTCTCTAAACCTCTGAAACCCTAACTGTAAAAAGCCAAATTTCTTCTTCAACCTTCAATTTCTTTCTTCTCCTCTATACAAATGGCAACAGTAAAGTTCAACACCAACTTCATTGCCCTAACTAGTGATGTGGAAGCACCCAACGCCAATTTCAAGTGCTTTGTGAAGTGGATGGCTGAGTCATACATCAAGGATGCACTCTCTGCCAACCCAACTCTATATCTGGATATCCTGGAACAGTTTTGGGGCACTGCTACTGTGGAGGTTGTAGCCCTGGAAAACGCAATCACTTCATATATCATCTATTGCAAGATTCAGGATCAGGAAATCACTATCACTACTGCAGACATGAATCAAGCACTGGGCCTACAACAAGAGTCATTTGACAGATTGGCCACGAATGCAGAGTTAGAGGAATTCTTTGAGTTCATCAACTACTCAGATGGGATCAATCTTGGCAAGCTGAACAGAAAGAATCTGAGAAAGGAGTGGAGCTATGTGTTTGCAACTCTTCTTCAAGTCTTCACTGCCAGGAAATCAAGCTTTGATCAAATCAGTGCACCTGTGCAGCAAATTGGCTATGCATTGGCCTATGGAAAGAAGATAGATGTTGGCCAAATCATCCTACAAGAACTATATGGGAGACTTGGTAAGAACACAACCAAGAGAGGTACTGATATTTTCTTCCCTCGCTTTATTCAATCTGTACTTAACTTTAAAAATGCTCAATTGATTGAATTGCATGGGATAGATAAAAATAAAATAGGCTATCCTAAATCCATGACCAAACTCATTTTTGGTAATTTGGAGACTAGGAATGATGTGGATGTAAGACTTAACATAACTCCCCATATGGAGAGTTTGTTTAGAACTTACCCCCACAACATGCCAACATTTGATGCAAAATCTCAGTTAGCTAAGCCCAAGCAAGTAGAACAAAATGCTAACCCAGGGCTTGTTAATCAACCCTCTCAACCAAACACTTTACCACACACTGAGCCAACTACATCATCCTCTTAAAAGGGTGATGTTAGTAAAAAGAAGAGAAAGGAAGTAATGTCTGCACCCTTGAATATCTTATCTGAAGCAGCATTAGCTGTTGAACTAGGTCTAGAAAGTGAGGAACCAGAGTCACCCTTACTAAGGCCAAAGAAGAAGAAGAAAACTAAGACAACCTCTTCAGTCACACAAATGGCTGAAGTTATAAAATCAGGGGCAAACAGCTCACTAGATGTATCCTCTCAACAGGGTGCATCTATAGAATCAAGCATCCTCCCCAATGCACCTTCTTGTATTGAGTCAGCACATGGGAGTGATAAGGATGGCACTACACTGAGTGGAGAGCACATCACACTTGAAACTCCCTCTATCTCTCAGGGGGAGTTGCCAAAATCTACTCTACAACACACTCCTCTTCCAGAATCTAACACTGAAATTTCTTTGGAGCCTGTAATTCAAGAAATTGAAGAGCAAGGCATTGATCACCAAGAATCCTTTTCTCTTGGTGAGCCAATGGACTCAAGTGACTTAGTGCATGACACTTTGCTCATCACCCAGGACCCACATTTAGATGGTGAGGGAATGCATGCTGGGGCATATCCTGATGACACCATCACAAACACAGAGGCTTCACTAGTTTTTACTAGAGACTCTGTGCCTGTGTCAACTGCTGGTGTAACTCATCCCACTTCTGTGGAGACACCAGTAGTAGAGTCAATCCATCCGGTTACAGAAGTTGCATCTGTAACTGAGGAGTCTAGTTTACCTAGCTCTAGCTCTGACTTTATGTCACAATGGCTGAAGCCTGTGCAACATGACAGTGCTTCAAGATCAGGGTCTGTTCCACACAAATTGACGGTTGAAGCACTTCAAAGCTTAATTGTGGATCAGATTCCTGAGTTTGTAAAAATAGCTCAGAACCTTGTCACCTCCAACATCTCTAATCCAGACTATAAGGCCATCCTACTATGCCATAGAGATGATGTGGAGATGCAGAAGGCCAAGATTATTGATGATGCTGAGAGAGATGGCAATGCAGATGCCTGGATGCAAGGAAAGAATGATGTAACTCTCAGTGAAGCACTTCAATATCTTAGAGAGGAATACATCACTTCACTGGGCTCCAATGCAAAATCCCTGTCTCCTGGTGAAGTGTATGAAGCTGTCAATGATTCCTACAAGGGCTTCCTCAAGGCTGCACACTATATTGGCAAGGGAGTCAAAACTGAAGTCAACAGGGTGTGTGACAAAACAGCCACTTCAGTAGCAGAAGTAAAGAGGGCCTTTGATGCTAAATTTCCTCAACTAGACAGTGTGGTCAAAGATCTCAAACACTGCAACACCACCTGCACCAAGGTGGACCGTGGCCTAGCCTTCCTCACAGATATAGTCAAAGGCCTAGGCACAAGATTTCAAAATCTATCTGACCAGACTACAGAGGCCAATGCCATGCTCAGAATACTGTTCAAAAATCATTATGGGGACAAGTTGGTCACTGAAGTCCCTGTGCATGAAATGTCCAAGTCTGAAGTGAAAAGACTACAAGATCAATCCCTAACTGGTTTCAAGGCCACTGCACTTTTCACCAAGGTTGATTCTCTTGAAAGGGAGGTGGTGTCTCTCAAAGAATCCAATGCCCATCTGGCAGACAAGGTTACACATCTAACTGAGCAATTGGACACTCAAGCCTCTACCACTGCTAATGTTCTTTTGGATCAACAATCTATGCTGTCTGCCATGATGAAGCACATGGGTATCCCTCTACTTGAAGAATCTTCGACTCCAAAGGCTCCTACTACAGCCTCTGTGCCTGACAACAAGCCTAAGGGGGAGAAGAGGACATCAAGGAACTCAAAATCTAAGGGGGAGCCTCAGGCTAAGGGGGAGAAACCTAAGGAGAAGGGCATACAGTTAAATGAGGGTGGTCATCAAAGAGCCTCAAAATCTATAACCAATGTGCCAGGAAAAGGTAAAACAAAGGTTGATGAGCCCCCATCTCTGTCTGAGAAACCTAAGCCAGCATCCAATGATGATAAGCTAAAGAAAGTGGCTGTAGATGAAGTTGGCAAGGAAGAATATGAATTTGACATCCCTGACATTGCTAAACAATCTCTTCAAGCAGGACCCTCAGAATTAAAAAATGTGCTTACTCAAAGAGTATGTCAAGAAACTGCAAACTCCAGACTATACCATGACATAGCCTTTCTGAAGCACTTACAAGAGTTAAGGAAAAGAGCCAACTTCCACTACTTTGACTATATCAAGCTTCTTGTGCAAGATGTGTTTCTAGTCACTGTAATGAGAAGAGAAATTGTGCAAAACAATCCCCATGCCATCATTCTTTCTAATGAAAGAGAAGTCTTAGTTCACACTGCCAAGAACCTTTTTCACATCCACATTGAAGCCTTTCAAATTCTATCTAGCTCTGAACTTGGAACAATCATCAAGAAGATAGAAAGGAATAACTCACCAGACAATGATATGCTCAAGGAGATTCTCACCAAGTGCATGAAATCTCAACTGCCTCAAGTGATTCCTCAGCCTCATTGTATTCTATATGAAAAGGGTCAAGACATTGTTGCATTCAAATTTAGTCAACATCTAAAGGCAAACAACATGTCCACCATAAAGTTTCTGGCTGGGGTTCTACATTCAAGGAGTGGAAAATCTAAATCTGAAAAGGAAGCTCTTGACATCCTGGTAAAGTTCATCAATTCTCAATCTGACATCAAGCCTATTGCTCAAGGTGGAAAGTCAAATCAAGACAAGGATGATCATGATAAAAGTGGAAGCAGGGGTGGAGATCAAGGGAGATATAAGGGTAGTGATGACAAGAAGAAAAGGGATGATAAAAGCAGAAAGAAGAATGATGACAAGGGTGGAGAAAAGGTCTATGAAAAGAAGAGTGGAAAACAGCAAGCCATGAACAGTACTAATGACACTCCTACCACAACACAAGGCTCAATGTCTAGGGTGGATGTCACTAGTAATGATTCATCAAAATCTACATCTCTGGCCTCTGCAAGTGTTTTACTACCTCAAGAAGAGAAAGGGATTCAAGTCAAGAAACCATATGTATGTTTCAAAAAGCAAACTGCTAATGGAACACTACTATGGTCAGCCAACAAAGGTCAGAAGTTTCTGCCAAACAATCGAGTGAAAAAGTTTAAACTCAAGCATGCTGCTAGGAGAGTAAAGTCATCCAGGTCAAGGGCCCTAACAATATATCCAGGCTTAAAACTCCAACCATTAGATGAAGACTTTGATGAAGACCAATTGCAATATCTAAGAGCTCAAAGAATCTACTATGCTGCCATTATGAATAACTGCCTTGAGATTAAATATACTGATGGAATGGAGAAGAAATTCAAACAAGGACAGTGTCAAAATTGGGGCAAGCTATATGAAATAGAAAGAATCATTGCATTATTGGATTCTGAAGACAAAGTGGAGAAAGTATGGAAGCTGGAGTTGATTGATTTTGTAAAAATGAAGAGAGACTATGCTGAGAAGATAAGAAAGGGGTGCTTTGAGAAATGGCTAGAAAGGGAGAAGGAGATTGATAGGCTGGAAGTTGAAGCTGATAAGCTAAGGGCCAAGGGATTGTGTAGAGTTCAGTTTGATCCCTATATGGTGAAGTATAGGAGGAGAAATGGAGACAATGTCAATATCAGAATGAATCTACTCAGTCACTATCCTGCCAACATTCTAAAGCCAGTACTTGAAGATTTCAAAAACTCTGTTCTACTCGAAGAACTGGATGCTATGGCAGAAATCATAAGAGCTATGGATGAGAATGCAAGGAGGGAGAAGGAAAGAAAACAGAAAGCATATGATGATTTACAGGCCAAGGCAATGGAGATGGAATCAAATGAGAATGGCTAGTATTTCATCATACTGTAAGATTATTTATCTTGTAACTTCATTCATGTGCTCAATCAATCTACATATCTGTACTTTTAAAGTTTTATCTTTATGTATGTTAGGCTTGTTATCAGACATGAAATTGTGACTAAGGGTCTTACTCACAATTTGGGGGAGATTGTTAGTCACAGAGGCATGCATGTATACATCTAATAACAAGCCTAATTGTTTGTAATGCTTTGCATTACTTACATGACCTCTTAACTGAGGGAACCTCTAGTTGTAGAGTTTCTATTTGTATTGTACTTGTAGTAGGCATCAAATCCTAGTTGTGTAACTGTACTTATAGAGTCTAGAATAATGCTTGAAAGAAGTTCCAAGGTTCATGCCTCAAGCAAGAAGATAAAGGCTGTCAAATAATCACAGTTGGGATTTGAAGAAATGAAGAATTTGCCTAAGTACCAATTCGAGAAGTATATTTGTCTATTCGAGAAGTCCAGCATTCGAGAAGTCAGGGATTCGATATCTCAAGACACTATTCGATATCTCTGTATATATTGTTCGATATCTCATTCGATATCTCAGAGATTCGATATGTCTATGTACTCTATTCGAGAACTCAGGAAGTCAACAAGTCAAAGTAGTATTCGAGTTCTCAAGGAGTCAACAAGTCAAAGTTCCATTCGATATCTCAAGGACTCAGAAAGCTATTCGATATCTCGAGGATTCGATAAGTCAAATGTTCTATTCGACAACTCAAGGAATCCTGATGGAAAAGAGCTATTCGAGAAGTGGTTCGATATGTCAATATAACAGTGTTCGAGAACTCAGAGTTATCTATCAAGTCAATTCCAGTTCTCGAATCACTTACTTAGTCACTTCTCGAATACATTCTTGGAGACAAAATACTGAAGAAATTGTACAAGTCAGAAACCTGCAACAAGCCAATGCACTTTATGGACCACAATCTGTAACGTGCTCTGGAAAGCCTACAAGGAAGCTTGGAGAGATATAGAAGAGACAAGGAGCTAAAGAAGTGGATCTAAACAGGCTTTGCAAAGTCAAATCTGTAACCGTTTGGACACTTACTCAAAAAGGATAGACAGACTAGAAAGTAATTTGTTTAGCTACCTTATTTGCAGTAAGTAGGCTGTATCCATGTTCTATAAGGACACAACCTCACTTCTGAACCAAGTAACTTTGTGAGTCAAGTTTTTCATACACTAAGCTGTATCTCTCTGAGAAAAACGAAGCTGAGAATATTATCATTTGTATTCACAGATTGTAGCAACCTTTATCTAATAATACATTAGATTAAAGTGATATTGTGTTTTGTGTTATTCTTTATCCGCACCTTCAATCCTGCACACACAAACACTCTTGCTACATAGACTCGAAGAAGAAAAGTTCGAGAATCCATTCACCCCCCTCTGTATTCTCTTATCGTATTCAATACTCAACAGATGTCCAAAATAGCACTCCTGGAAAACCATTCCCGCGCCTGGCATTTTCTTCACGCATTTGTTAAATGCGTTAGGGGGTAAAGCATGTTCAACATGCGTTACTCGTGTATTTTTCAACCCCACCAGCTGAAAAAACAAGCAAAACGCATGGTACACTTGCGTTTGGGCTGTAACGCAAGTGCGTGATGCATTATCGTTACCCCCATAACGCATCACGCACTTGCGTTACAGCCCAAACGCTGGTACTAGATGTGTTTCTTGTCTTAAAAATCAGTTGGGGAAGGAAAAATACACGAGTAACGCATGTATGACATGCGTTACTCCCCTAACGCAGACAATACTTGCGTTATGTATGTGCTAGTGTAGGGCACATTTCCCAGAAAGTGCTATTTTGGGCATTTTGATCGGAAATTGTGCTATTTTGGCACTTCACCCGTTTATAAGCTGACCAATAATGTAATCAGTAAAAAAATATTATTAATATACTATAAAAATAAGTGTATGGGTATCCGATTAGTTTTCGGAAATTCTCGCTTTATTAATTTTTAAATACTAGGAGTTGTTATGAGTTCACAAATGTTAAATGTAAATATTTAAATATTTTTTGAATATCAAAACGATTAGTACCTAGGGCTTATGAATATTTAGAGTAATTATCTCGAATTTTTTTTTTTTTTTGAATAATTAGAATTTAATTAAATTTAAAAATGAACATACTCATTCAATTTATATATGTATAAATCGATACATGCAAACAAATATTTTAAGATATCACGTTTTTTCAATCAAAAGTAAATTTTTAAAAACATTTCGAATGATTATAATTTAATTAAAAAATGAACATACTCATTCGAATGTTTTTTTTTTAATTTTTAAATTTTTTGAATTTGAAAATGAACATATTCATTCAGTTTAATGCGTAAATTTGTTTTCAAATTAAAAAAAATAAAAAAATTTCAAGATAAGCTTATAAATTTTTTCGAATATTTAAAGATACGTGTATAAATTTTTTCAAATTAAAAATTTTTAAAAATTTTCAAATTTAAATTTTCAAATTTTTTTCGAGTGATTACAATTTATTTAAATTTAAAATTGAACATAAATACTCATTTAATTGACTTAAATTCATATAATTTTTTGAATTTTTTTTTTTTTAACGTTCGGTGACCTAATTGAAAGTTGATAAATAATTTAATATTTTCCGTCAAAGTCAAACACGATTTAAAGCTCGTGAAATTTTTTAAAAGTACGGTGTTACGATAGGCAGCAATTAATTATGCTATTAATTATACAGTTATGCAATTGAAAACTTTTTTGGGATAATAATTCAAATGAAAGTTTCTATGTTGTATAGTGATATAATAGCCATTTAATCCCATGTATAATACATTTGGAATAATCATCTTTTTATTATGACTTGGGTCTTCGTGATTGTGAGCTATTGTACCTTTCTAAATCTCTATTTCGACCCAATTTTAATCTTAACATTGTTTTTAGTCCAAAATACCAGCTTGTAATAAAAAATAAATGGCTAATGGACATTATTGACGATTTGTTACAGTACGGTGACAAGATCGAATGCCAGCTTAGAAATCTTTGGCCATATCTACCAATATGTTACGCATTCCCAAAACTGAGTATCACTTATTACGCATTTTGCAGTTGGGTAATCAATTATAATACCCATTTTAAGGATGCGTAATAGTATAGATACACATATTAGAAAGGGGTAATAGCTCATTTACATTTTCTCGGAATGCGTAATTTCCTGAATCCCTCTTGTTAGTTTACATTTTAAGACCTAAATTGTTAGTTTTATCACCCATTTTCTAAGTTACGTCGTATAAATTCTAAAGTCATGCACCCCATCTCTCTCTCTCCAACTCCGGTCTTTTTCTTCTTTACATATAGATACAATATATATATATATATACATACAGTTATTATGTCTATAATATATACATACATGCATATCATTAATCAACAAATTCGCCTTTATCATCATCCCTCAGTTGAGTTTTGAATTTCTAATTTTTATTCATAAATAAGAATACTATATTAGGTAATTAAATAACAGAGTAGGAACCTTTTCAAAACAAATAGCAGAGGAAGAGTTTGGATTATTACGCATTTCAATAAAGCGTATAAGGTCGGTAGTATTGGCCAAATTATAGAAAAAAGTTATTTTGGTAATGTGAAGTTGTTTCCTGTGGTATATTTGTCATTTTTTTCAAAATAAATCATTACTTTCATTTATGTAATGTAAAGGTGAGGGTATTGGTTAAAAATAACAATTTTTTTAAACTTCATCATGAAAATACCCATTTTAAAAGTGTTTGGTTATTTATAATAGATTGGATACCCGTTTGTGAGTTGGATATCTCATTTTATAGGGGATATCCATTTGTGAGTTATCACAAATTTTTTTTACTTTTAACTTTTTGGGATACCCATTTATAGGTTTGATATCTTATAAGAATACCCATTTATGAGTTGGGTATCTTATACAAAATGGGATACCCAATTAATTGGGTATCCCATCGGGTAAAAATAACCATACATTTTAAAAATTATTATTTTTGTCATTATTAACTCAAAAATGAGTATTTTTAGCATTTTTTTTAAGCGTTACGAGATTCAAAATTAAACACGTCAAAAAATAAATAAATTAAACCTACTAGAACATATAAGCATATAAAAAAATTCTCTTATTTTTGAAATTTAAAAAATTGAAATTGAAAGCATAAAAAAAGAGTGACGCGGAGACTCGTAACAGAGCACCACCATTAGAGCCGGCAATTTCGTACACGACACATGTGGTTGAATGTGGTTACATTCAGTTGCAACCAAAATATTACCCCACAAAAAAAAAGTACATAGACGGAAGGAATGAAAGTCGGCAAAAACGGGGGAGGGTTAGGGTTAGTATTTTTGCAATTTTGAAACTTAGGTTAGTAAAATTGCAATTAATTAAAGGAGATGGTATTTTTGCAAATAGAAACTTTAAAACCTAGTATTTTTGGTAAATACCCTTAATTTTAATAATTTTTTAATTTTAATTTAATATAATTTAATATTCTCATGTTTACGAATTATACTCATGTTTCCTTATTATAAATAACGTATATGGTTTTTTAATATATTTTATTAAATAATTGAAAAATATGGTGTGATAAAATTAGTTTTAAATCAAAAAAGTAACGTGTTTTAATTCGAAATAAAATATTAATAATTGGAAGATATGATACGATTGATGTTTTTAGGTGTTTATAAAAGGTAATATCTTCAACTAAAAGTAAATGTGAAAAAGGCAATCGACTTACCATTAATTATTTTATGTTATTATTGATTTTAGGTGTTTTAATAGTATCGATATCGAATATATTTTTTTAATGAAGAATTATACTAACGTTTCCTTATAAATAAAAAAGGTAACGTGTTTTAATTCGAAATAAAATATCAATGATTGAAAGATATGATATGATTGATGTTTTTAGGTGTTTATAAAAGTTAATATCTTCAACTAAAAGTTAACGTGTTTAAATTAGGAACAAATATTATTGATTGGAAAATATTAATTTATAAAATTATAATAAAATTTTATTATGTTATAAATAAAATTTATTGATATGGTGTTTCTTTTATTATGTTATAAATTTTATTTAATATTACAATTATGTTTTTATATAATCATTATTTTTAATAATTTTTTTAATTTTAATTTAATATAATTTAATATACTCATGTTTATGAATTATACTAATGTTTCCTTATTATAAATAACGCATATGATTTTTTTTAATATATTTTATTAAATAATTGAAAAATATGGTGTGATAAGATTAGTTTTAATACAACACGAAAATTACGGGTTTGGCTTGACCTTTGTGGTACACGAACACGAAATTACACGGATGAATTTAGTGTCAGTTTTGGGTTTACCCTTGGGTACACGACACGAAACGAAAATACACGAAATAAATAAATATTTAAATAATTTTTTTAAAATTATATGAATACATATTTTAAAATGATATTTTATATATAATTTTTACATAAGATAAATGCAAAATAGTTTCAAATTTTAGTTTCACAATACTTAAGCACACTTCAGTCCTTATGACATATTGACTTAAAACTCGACTGGTAAAAAATTAATATTTAAATATTTTTATTAAAAAATTATACGAAACACGACACGAAACATACACAAAATCAAGGTACACAAACACGAAACGAAACGAATCCTTAGCCGATTGTGAATTTAGCACTACGTACACGAAACACGACACGACACGAAAATATACGAAACCAACGAATTGTCGGGTCTAACGACCATTACTTTTCGCGTGTCCTTGGCCTTATTTATTGTTTTGTTCGTGTTTATCTTTTTGTACACTCCATCTCCTCCCGCCACTCTTCATTTCTTCCTCTCCCAAAATTTCAAAATCTCTCTCCTCTATCAACTCTCTCTCTCTCAAAATTTGAAATCTATACTCTCTCTCTCTTCTCGAGTTCTCGGAGATTAACAATGGTGAGAGTGAATATTTTTGTTGTAGAGATATTGTTTGAAATTTTGAGAGTTTCGATTTTGAATTTCGAGCTAATTAATGTTCTCAGATCTCATTATGTTGTATTTTTTTCTCGAATTTCAGGTTGTTGCACAAAAACTCAAGGAAGCTGAGATCACTGAGCTTGATTCGCTTCTCTTAGTAATCTCTCTCTCTCTCTCTCTCTCTGCGTGTGTGTGTTTGTTTGTTTGTGCGCTTGTATGTGCGTTTGTGTGTGTATTTGTGTGCTTGTGTGCGATTGCATGTTTGTTTAGGAGTAACTGAATATTTTTTTTGTGAAATTTAATTGTAATGTAATTTTGGATGTTAGCAGTTACTGTTTTCTGTTGGTGCTGTGACTAATTGTTGTTTGAGTTTGCAATTTACTGTAATCGCTTCTTTTATTTCATAAATCAATTGTAATTCATCCATATTTTGATCTGAATCTTACTGCACATGCTGTATTTTTTGCATTTAAGAGGTCGATTGAAAGTTATGTACTGTATTTGAGAATTTTAGATTAATTTCACTTGGTATGAGGCTATTGATTGGTTTGTTCAATATTTTGATGAGTCAAATGTTAATTGCACATGTTGATCTACTACTTTTTGGATAATATGTTTATACGATATGAATTTTGTTTCTATGATTGGTTTGGGTTGTGAATATAAGAAGGCTTCTTCAGTACGATTATCTTAAGAATTGATGAGAACATTGACTGATTTGTTATAGATTTGAGTGTTAGTCGAAATTTGATATTGATGCCTTGTAGAGCTCTGTACTGCTATATAGTTCTTATGTTTTAAATTTATATATGGCATCAATATAATATATGGATATTAAGTTTTGTGGATTTGCTTTACTATTGTTGTGTTATTGTAACAGTACTTGAGAATTTGATTTTAACTGGACCTGTTGGAGATTGTTAATTGATTAATTTGCTTTTTGTGTAGATGATGCAAATGTAAATTGCACTCTTTCTGAAAAATATGTCAATGATCGAATTTATGCTCATAAGATCGCTTAGTTTGCATTGTGAATACCTGAAGCTTATGCAGTACAGTACAATTATCTTAAGATATGATGAGATTAGTGACTTTCACTTGCTGGTCTATTGTAGATTTGATTTATGTTCATGTAGCCGAATGTTGACCTCTACTTTTTTCAGTTGCATGTAGATGCTTTAAAATATATTTTCCATGTTTCAAGTTTAGTTACAGTTTCAATATATGATTAACAATAGATATATGGATATTGTGTTTCCTATCAGATTTACTATTGTTGTGTAACGGTGTTTTTGTCTAATTGAACAGACAAGGAACCTACTACGCATTGCGATATTTAATATTAGCTACATAAGAGGACTTTTTCCTGAAAACTATTTCAATGACAAGTCGGTTCCAGCTCTAGGTACGCCATCTTGTTACAACAAGCAAATTTATTGCTATGAGATTCTTACATCTTAGGTCTGATCTGTTTATTTTGGTGCTGAAATCCTAAACAGAGATGAAGATTAAGAAGCTAATGCCAATGGATGCAGAGTCAAGAAGAATGATTGATTGGATGGAGAAAGGCGAGTTAATCATTAGTGTTGAAATTTACAATGAAGAAACATCTTCTCCTATTTTGTTTCTCATGATTTCTCTTTTTCTCCTCTATTTGTTTAGGTGTCTATGATGCACTGCAGAAGAAATACCTGAAAACGCTTCTGTTCTGTGTGTGCGAAACAGTAGAAGGCCCAATGATTGAGGAATATGCCTGTAAGAAAACTTCACCATCAATGTAGTGGAAGTATCATAGATTTACCATCTTAGTGATTGGGCGCGTCAAGAAGCAAACAAAGAATTTTGTAGAGTGGAAATAACTGCTTTTCATGTGCTTTCTGTTACCACGCATGTTAACTTATAGTCGTTAATTTCTGGACCTAAATGTTATGGAACCAAATCTAGTTGTCTATCTGTGTATCTTGTGTTTACTAAAATAATTAATTTCAGCTAGTGCTACATTTATAACTTCCAAACTCCTTGCCTGCAGTTTCTTTCAGTTATTCAAACTCCGAAAGTCAAGAGGTTTCAATGAATGTGAATCGCATTGGAAATAAAAGGCAAGGGGGGACATTCAAGTGCAACTCGAGTACAGAAATTACTCCAAATCAGATGAGGTATGTACATCAACTAATTGCATTGTTCACTCACATCTCAGATCTGCTATTTCTGTTTATGCAAATTTTACTTTTGATACAATATGTTAAATGCAGGAGTTCTGCTTGCAAAATGGTCCGTACATTGATACAGTTAATGAGAACTCTGGATAAGATGCCAGAAGAGGTATATTTGCATACTAGTTACTGTGTTGCTGATTAGCATGCACAGGTTCATTTTCACATTTAGTGTATTAACTCTGGTATATATTTGCAGCGGACTATATTGATGAAACTACTGTATTATGATGATGTCACGGTAAGCCCTTTCATTTCACTTGCTTTCATCTTCATTTTCTTTTAGTTCTCTTGTACTGCCAATGAAGGTTCTGCAGTTTAATAATCCTTAAAATTAAGAAAGTCAAGCGTATTTTGATACTAAACCCAATATAAAGATCTAGGAATAATGCAGCTCATCCGTTTTAACCTTTTTAATAAGAGCTGACATTTCCTGAGACTAATTGCCTAAATATAGTATCTCTTCTACTGAAATCATGTCCATCTTAGGAATTAGGCCTGATTAATTTAAAAGTGCCGCTGTAATATTATCTAAAGATTCTATTACACATACTTGTTACAGCCTGTGGACTATGAGCCGCCATTCTTCAGAGGCTGCACAGAAGAAGAAGTTAACAATCCATGGACCAAGAATCCTCTGAAAATGGAGGTTGGCAATGTCAACAGCAGACATCTAGTATTAGCTCTTAAGGTAAGGGAAAAGATACAGGAGTACATAATCCTTTATATTTCTATTCATAAACCATAAAGTAATCAATTGTTTTCTTGGAAACTTGTACAGGTTAAGAGTGTACTTGATCCTTGCGAGGATGAGAATGATGATATGCAGGATGATGATGTCAGCTTGGGGCCCGATTCTGTTGAAGGAGATGCAAGTGACTCGGAAACTGAGGTGAACCATATGTAACTAGGTTCTTATAGTCTTAAACTATACATAATTATCAGAAACTTAATCAAGCTTGGTAATATGATATAATTTGTAATTCCTTTCAGACCATAGATGAAGGCCAGTATGTGGTTGCACCAGTAGGTAAGTTGCATGTCAGCATCTTTGGTTTTATGACATTGATTTAAGATTTTGAATTGTAATGCCAAAGCTATTTCTTGCAGACAAAGAAAGGGTTCAAAAAAATCAATCAACAATTGATGACGGTACACAGCATTAAGCAGAAACTGTAGAATAACACCACTGGCATCAATATACGGATGTAATAAAGTAATTTAACAGGCTGTACTTGCCAATTTGCAGATGACACTCAGGATCCAATTGAAGATGAAGAGCAATTTCGTCGAGTAAAGGAGTGGATTAGTTCTTACCACCTTGGCACTGTGGAGCTTACGGATGTTCTCTCGAATTTCTCTGACATATCAGTGGTATAGACTCACTTTATCTCTTAAATGTGGATTAACATGGGTTTTACATTAACTGGTTAGCTGCAGAAATCTTGACAAACCAAGTTCTCAGTTTATTTACAATTCCTACTTTCCTTAATTGCAGGTTCTTATTGAAGGTACATGGAGGTTTCAATCAATATACAAAGTTTTAAGAAAAAGGCATCTACCCTTTAACTTTATCCTGGACAGATTTAACTATTCTATTTCATTGTGACTGGTTTCAGAAGTTATGGACAAGCTGGTAAAGGAGGACACTCTAACAAAAAGTGGAACAAACACTTACATCATTAATAAGCTGAAGGTGTTTTCTCTAACTTTTATAATCTATGTATCTCCTAATTTAGTTCTTCGTCCCTGATCCTCATTGTTATAGAAACTATGGTTCCAGAAATCTGACTATGAATTTGAAGCTGTAAAAGAGGAAAATGATGGCCTGATATTTCGAAATGGCAATAGATTTCAGCCTAACATGAATGAGGATCATATGTATATGAAGGTAAACATGGACCAACATTTTATGAATCGTTTATCTTTTCTTCTTCCTGTGACAAAGTTGCATGTCTTCTGCTAACCATGCTACTGGATCCAGTAACTTATTTGCTAATAGCTACTATTCTTGTTCATGTACAATTCACGTATTTTTTAGCTTCAAATGGCAAGGTCCGTGCATTCTGCCTAGATCCAGTAACTTATTACCCAATAATTGAGCTTAGTGTCTTCTCTACTAGAAAACTCTGATTTCCATTTTATTTTTAAGCTCTCACAAGTCTTAATTTATAGTTTGCAAGTTTTTCAATTATGCCAACATATGCAAGTCAAGATAGAATATAAGATTGACGAGAATGTATGATTTCAATCTTTGTTGTATATTTAATATATAAATTGCATGTCTCATTTGTAGTAATGGTTTCCCTATAAGACCAGAAATGAGTTCTATCAAAAATTTTCTGGGAGTTGATTTATAATATAATAAAGATAATGAGATGTCAACTAATTCTTAAGTTTTTAGAATGTTAAATGTTGCTCAAGTCTCTTGCAATTGTTTGCAGGCACTATACCATGCTCTTCCAATGAACTACATTACTGTTTCCATGCTTCACAACAAGCTCGAAGGAGAAGTCAACCAAACTACTGTGCGCAAGCTAATTGATAAAATGACAAAAGAAGGGTTTGTCGAAGCACAAAGCAATAGAAGACTTGGTATAGCATTTGAGCTATAAAAGTATTTTCAGTGCCTAAACCAGATTTGATGATTGTTTACATATTCCTTTTATTTCTGCAGGCAAGCGTGTGATCCATTCTGATTTAACAGAGAACAAATTGCATGAAGTCAAGAAAAACTTGAACCTTGATGAGATGGTGGAAGTTTAAAGTTCTTTATGCACATTTTTTAAAAATTTCCTTTTTAAACAGATTTATAATAATCCAATTATATTGATAGGAGTTGGATGAACCCCAAAGGAAGCTGAACCAATCAGAAGCTCAGACACTAGGTACATTATTGATAAAAATGTTATTCCCTCTATTTTGCACTGAAAGATCCAATATTTTAACTGTGTATGTCAACAACCAGGAAGCAAACAAAGGGACTTGTCTACTTGTGGTGGCGTTCGCTCCATCGGATCAGATCTTACTCGCATGATAGGCAAATCTGATGCATATCAGAATGGATCTATCAGGAGTGACCATACTGTTGTAAAGATGAAAGAGCCTGGGACACCCACAAGCAGAGCTCAGGTATGTCTGGTCAACAACTTCCTTAAATTTACCAAGTAACAAATGTTTTGCTTTCTGATTTTCTATGTCTTTTGACCCAATATCCTATAATCATCACTTTTCTGAATCATGCAGCCAGCAGCTTCAAGGGAGAGTTTCGCACAACTAATGGAAAATGGCAGAATCAATGGGAATGGTGACAACTGCGGTGAGTTTGATGCAGTCATGTGTAGCAAGTCTTCATCTCAGAGCAAGCGGTCCAGAAAAGCAAGCGCTGTAAGCTTTCAACCATGGCTGTATTTTTAGGTCTAGTTAATAGTCATCTGTCACTTAGACTGATACTCCATGCATCCACACACACACATACACACACAAAAGTATCATTTGCTAAAATTTTAATTTGTTCCTATAAATCCCCCCCTCCCCCATGGTAATACTCTGTATCTATCCTCATGCATAAGGATAAGAGCTTTCAGTGAAGAATTGGAAGAAGGATATGAGCTTTCAGTGAAGAATTGGAACGTAACATTAAAATCAAGTACTTGATTAAAGGACATCATGTCGTTTTATGTTACAGTAATGATTAATGAGAACTCGATTTCTGGGACAAAAATAGTCTTATACAACTCTTTTAAGGAGACTGAACTTGCCGTTTTCTTTTTGGTGGCAGGTTAAGGAGCCTATTCTTCAGCACACCAAGCGCCAGAAAGCTCAAGTTGCCTAGAAGGAATTGGAATGCAGCTGATAGATCCCAGAGTTCTTTTCCACTTATTCGTATTTCATGAGACAAAAAGACTCGTCTACTGCATATATGACTTAAATCAGCTCTTCCTTTCTTTGTTGAACCTGGTTATTCATATGACTAATGACTGGATATGTAATAGATGTGTTTATCCTTATTATGTTAACAGTTCTGACTTCTCACAAAAATCCCCAAATTTTGTTGGAGTTTCCAACAAAACATGCAACTAGGCAAAAGTATGATGAACAATTGAACATGTCAATTGAAGGGACCTGTTTTACGTGTTTAGATCCATGTCTGTTATGTTTGCATTTCTATCTTTGTTTAGAAGAATTAAGAAATCGTAATGCTAGGATTAGTTTGAGTTGCATCGTTTTATTTGAATTACTGAAGGTACTGGTGTTTAGATGTCGTTTTGTGATTTCTGTGTTTGTTTGTAATGACCTTTTGAATGAAGCTGTTGATGTTTCTTGGAATCTAGTAATTGCTGGTTTGATATTCAATAGCTTAATTTGGCTGAAAGGTTGTATTTTGAAAGGGATGCGATGGAGGTTTCGTTGTCGAATATTGTAATGTCTGAATACAGGACGGATTGTTTTGATGGCAAGGTTGTTAGAGTTGTTTAAGATTGAAATACAATAATAGTGGGGGTATATAAAAGTTGAATATATTGGAACTGCTGAAGTTTTTTTTTCACAAGATGCCTGTCTCAGAGAGATTGGATGTTTTAGAATGATACAATAATTGGGTTGCTTAGCTGTGGTTGAACTCAAGCTGCTTTGAGGCCAACCCTGCTCGGACCGTAAAGATACTAAAAGAGGTAGTTGATCACTTGGTGGTAGAAAGGCTGGGGAGCGAAAAGAAGCTTAATCAAATAGCCTTTCCTACGTGCACTATCTGCGTGTACTCATGCAGGACTGGTAGAATGAGGAAATTACTTGTTCGATCTTATGACATGAGTTTCAATCAAATGGGTTGAGAGTTTCGTAGTAAAAACCTAAAAACACAGAGTCGTATATGGTTTTTCCAAAAATGTACTTTTGTGGAGCAAAGAGGCTGGAAACTCAGGTGTCAAATGAGAAAAAAGGGAGTAAAGAAGCAACCTAAGCCTAGTTGGAGAGGGGTTAATAAGACATGACTGTTTTTATTGTTTGAGAAGTGAAGTTAGTTTGAAATATGTTAAATCACTTTTCAGAATTCATAAACATCAAAAATTCTTATTGTGGAGTTTTTATTCATACTTGAAGGTTTCTTAAAAGATGAATCATCAGTCCATGACATCTTTTATAGTGGGAAACTAGTGGAGGACAAGTACGATCAAAATCCTGATAGAATTGCAACAGGAAGCAACCATTAGTTTCAAGTTTCATATGCAGTGCAACTACTTGGTAATATTATGAATTTCAAATTGTTTTACTCGTATTGTTCTTCGAGTAAATAAGTTTTACCAGATTCTATGGCACTAACGTAGTGCCAAAATTGATAATTTTAAACGTTATTTTGTGAATTGGATTTAAGATTACTGATCAAATCATGCTGTGGAAAGAATTGCTACACTTATAGGAAGGTTTTCGATACTCGAGGAAAATGTTTGATAATTACTAGAGCTTGAAGCAATACAACTCTATCAAAATCTTTTTTCTTTGGGGTAAAATTATGAAGGTATTTCTCCCCTTGTGCCTGCATTACAACTCTATGAAGTTAGTATTGATTTATGCATCCTGTTACCATTAGAATTACGGTCTAGAGCAAATTTGGAAAGATTCTATTTGTTTTTTCAGATGAAGTAGGACCAAAACAGAGCTGCAAATTTTGGATGCAATAGAGAAAAAGGATAGGAATGTGTAACAGTAATGTAGTACCAACAAACATCCCATTATGGATCGGCAATGGAGCCACTACTTTTCTTATATATACAGTGTAAGAGCATCCACATCCCAAGCCTATTCCTATAATTATAGGGTATTATTTAGCTTTTTGACAAAATTCAAGCTCCAACTAGGGGTGTAAATATTATCCGCAAACCACAATCGCACCGCAAATCACTCGCAATCGCAACCGTAAAAATCGCCAAAATCGAAAAATCGTAAAATCGCAATCGCAATCGCAACCACTCGCATACTTGCGGGTTGGCTGCGGATTTGAATATTGAAAAACCGCAAAATCGCAACCGCAACCGCAAACCGCAATATATATATATATATATATTATTAAAAATATATATTTTATATATTATTTATTTTTATAAATATAAATTAATAAATCATATATTATATTATATAATTAGAAGTCTTGGTGCTAATTTTTAGCATTGATGTTCGGGCCTTACATCATATTTCTTTGTATTCTGTTGATTTACATTTCTTTGTACTCATGACTTTTAGTCTTGAAATATCACCAATTATTTATGAAAATGTTAGTCACAAAAAACCATCAAATTTTTTCAATTTGAAAATATATTTTTTATACAAATTTTAATAGGTGGTTGAACCGCAAACCGCACCGCATAACCGCGACTTTAATCGCAACCGCATATGCGGATAATTGCAACTGCAAATGCGGTTGTGGTTGGAAATTTCAAAAACCGCTAAAATCGAAAAATCGCCATAACCGCCAAAAACCGAACCGCACCGCACCGCTTACACCCCTAGCTCCAACCCATTCCCCATTATCCGGTTTAGTTTCCGGAACAAAATTTCAATCCTCAAATATGGGGATCAACTGTTTATCCCTATTCCTATATTATAATATATCTCTCTCCTATTTTCTCAAATATGAGAAAGAAGTAGTATAAAAAGAATATGGGGATATTGAGAATGGAAAATGGGAAATGGGATGTAGAAACTTTTTGATAATTTTAGGGATTTACTATTTTTATTTGAGAATTTATTATTTTTAGTAAATTTTTGGGGATGGGGAATGGAATGAGAATGATCTAAAAGAGGAAAAATGATGGAACATCCAGCAGCCAAAGGGAGAGGTTCCTCTACTTTTCATATACTGTGTTCTGCAAAAGTCTTGGGTTGTTTAACAAATTAATCGGTGATAAGATTATTTTTTATTAGATGGGATAGTAGGGTATAAGAAAATATTCGGAGTAAGGTGAATACGAATGTGGTCACGAATGTGGGTCACACGGATTCTTGGGGGATTTGGAGTTCTTGGAAAAGTTGGTTATATGAATGTTATTTTAATATTCTAGATGAAAACACGTGCGAAGCACGGATCGAGATAATTTATTAAAATTGATTTTTTTTTATTAAATTTTTATAAAAATTATTTTATTCATCATTAAAAATACTTTAAAAAATGATAAAATTACAAAAGAAAATTACGATATTTATGCAACTCAGTAGTTTATAATAAAAGAATTGTAATTAAATCAGAATTCCAATAATTCTATGAGACACGAATCTAGAAGAAATTACCATTAAAACATGATTTCACTTACTAATAAGAAATCATGACAAGGGTCCAAGAAAATTTAATTAAATTTATCATTAATTTATTATAAAAAATTACGTTATTTAAAAATAATTTGTTTATTAATAAAGGCCTTTTTACATATTATTTATTTAAGTTTATTTAAGCAAATTGGAAAAAAATTAAATGATTCCAATATATACGTTAAAATGTACATGATTATAATAAATACGTTATTTCTAAACTGAATAAGGTTATAATAAAAAAATTATAATTATAGTAGTATTAACAATTTATTATTTTATTAAATAATTATACAGTATCCTCGAAGAAATAGGAATCTTAGGACTGGAACCAAATTTTGGTACCGAAGTACCATTAAAAATGTATTTCGTTTGTTATAGATAAGCATGTCACCTATGTATTCATAGTCTTTTTTTGATTAAGTTGTAATAAAAGAATTATAATTGTAATAGAATTTTTTTTTATTTATTTTATAAAATGGCATAGAGTTCTAGGAGAAATAGTAGTTTTGGGGGGAAACCAAAATATGGTGCGAACCAAATTTGGTACAAAGTAGTACATTAAAAAGGGGTTATGTTATTAATAAATGTTATAGATATATATATATATATATATATTATTTATTATTTATTTACAATTATATTTTAAACAATCAAGAAAACATAACATACATTATTCTGGTTCTAATAAATACGCTATTTGTCAATTCAGTAAGATTATAGTAAAAAAATTATAATTATAACAAAATTCCAAACAATTTTTTTAAAAATAATATGCATTTTAGGGGAGTAAGAATATGTGATGAAACCAAAATAAGGGTGAAACAAAATTTATTATGAAAGTACCATTAAATATGGATTTATTAATAAATATTATAGATTCATTAGTGTTTTATAAAATGTTATATGATCAGGCTACGTATTCACAAAAATTTCAAAAAAAAATTACAAAAATTATTAGTGTTACAGGGATTTATTAATAATGATTAGGGATTCATTAGTGTTTTATTATGATTAGTGTTTTACAAAAATTTATATTAAGTAACCCTAGATTGTATATTATATTTGTTGGTGTTTTACCCTCTATTTGTTGGTGGTTTTTGATCGTTGGTTTTTTCAAGTAAAAAAATTATAAACAATACTCCCTCCGTCCCTTAATACTTTTCCCACTTTCCTTTTAAGGTAATTCACAATACTTTTCCCCTTACTATTTTTGGCCATAAAAAATAATATTCAATATCCACTACTCCACCACTACTCCTTAAAAATAATATTCAATATCCACTATTCCACCCACTAATCATTACAAATAATATTCAACACCCACTATTCCACCCACTACTCAAAAAAAACAATATTCAATACCCACTATTCCACCCACTACTCCTTAAAAATAATATTCAATACCCACTACTCCACCCACTACTCCAAAAAAACAATATTCAATACCCACTATCCCTTAAAAATAATATTTAATACTCCCTCTGTCCCTCTCATTTCTTTACAGTTACTATTTTGGGGTGTCCTTCTCATTTCTTTACATTCCAAAAATAGTAAGTTTCTCCCAATATTACACCCACTATCTCATATATTTAACAATAAAAAACACTATTACACCCACTACTTTCCTCCACTATCTCAAATCTATAATTAAATATTAATAGGTCTCACCACTTTACCCACTTTTCATCTAACTTTACTCATTTTTTACACATTTTCTTGGTCTCCGTGCCCATCCCTCATGTAAACAACCATGAGGGACGGAGGGAGTACCCACTACTTCATACAAAAACAATATTCATTCCCCACTATCTTAAAACCCGTGAAATTCAGCAAACGGGCAAAGTAATATGGGACGGAGGGAGTAGAATTATAATTATTATAAGAATTCTATTTTTAATTCTTTTCAAAGGAAATAGTGTTCTAGGGAAAATATGATTCTATTAAAAAATTACAAATAAACGAATTATAATTATAATAGGATTTCTATTTTTGTTCTATTTTTAAAAAAACAACATAGAATTATAGGGAAATATGATTTTAGGGGTGAAATCAAAATATAGTGCGAACCAAAAAAGTAGTGAAACCAAAATATAGTGCGAACCAAATTTTAGGTACCACTAGCATTTTGCCCGTACTTCGTACACGTCATCTTATTTAATTTAAAATGATAATACCAAAATTTTAACAAATTTGATTGATTTCTTAAAACATCTTATTTAATTTAAATTGACAATACCAAAAATTTAACAAATTTGATTGATTTCTTAAAAAGATACTGTATGCAATTATATAAATAATCAATTTTTAGAAAGATATTATATACAGTTATATAAGTATTTAATAAAATAATGATATGCTAAAATTTATATAAAAAAGTAGCATACAATTCTATTTTAACAATGTTGAAAATTTATTTAATCCATCAAAATCTGCAATAAAAGTAATAAATATTTTTACAAATATTATTCTCTAATTGAAAACAATAATAAATTGTCTTCATTTTATTCAAATGCGGAAATGATAATCCCTTCACCCCAATGGCTCCAAAACATTAAACCTCATGTAATATCAAGAACATATTATATTAACTATGAGACCTCATAGTTAATATAATATGTAAATATTAGAGAACAATAAGACCACATTTCAAGCAATTTTTAATTTTTTTGTTACTTTTTTTTATGAATGGATAGAGGGTAGAATTATAATACTTTTGTGTGAAGATGCCCCTAGCGGGCCCTTTAAAATAGCTTGAAATGTAGCGAACATGTGTGTTCTCACTGTTCTCATTTTAATTTTTTTTGTTAATTATTTTTATGAATGGATAGAGGGTAAAATTATAAGACTTTTTTTGTGAAGATGCCCCTAGCGGGGCCCTTTAAAATAGCTTGAAATGTAGTGAATATGTGTGTTATCATTGTTCTCATTCTCACCAGAGCGTGATCATTAAACTGTATTAGTAAATTCATGAATGAAAATACGGTGTATATATTACTAATATAGATTGTTTTATTAAAAATAAGTAAATTATACAATTAAATAAGCAAGCCAAAATATCAGATAAATATTCTAGTAGAGCTATAAAGTTTATGTTCAAATTAAGGTCTTTCACCATGGCTCTCACTTTCTGAAATTGTTGTATTTTTATTTTAGTGACTTTATTATATTAAAAGTATGTTCTTATTGAAACGAATATAATAATTTGAATTTGAATATATTTTTAAACTACTTATTTTGATGGGTTGTTAATTTTTTTGTGATCAACTTAGAGGGGTGACCAAAAATAAAATTAATGGGAATACATAAACCCATTACCCACGTTAGGATAAACAATACCTATAAAATGGAAGTTGTTTTGTGGTTCAGGCTTGTTAATTACTTCAATACTTCATTAGCTTGATCATCATGTGGACCATCTTTCTTTTTATCACTTATGTTGCTGCTATGTAGTCTATCTGTAACTAACATCTTTCTTTTTATCACTTATGTTGTTGCTATGTAGGGGATGTTTGGGGGAACTTTTTTCCAGAATAAGTCAACTTATTTTAAGACAAAGTTAGAGATTCCTAACTTTCCAACTTATTTTCCAACTTATTTTTGCAACTTATTGAATCTCAAACATACATTAAATACTTGTATAAAAAAAATTATTAAAATATAAAATTTTTACCCGAAAATAAGTCCATAAGTCATAGAAAAAAGGTGAGCCAAACAGGGGCGTAGTCTATTTGTAACTAAACATCTCTCTCTGCTTGTAATCTATATTTATAAATGCAAACTTCTTCTTGTATTGTATTTTGTTTTCAATATTTAAAATTATGTAGCTGGAGGAGAAGAGAAACTGAGAAAGGCTGGAGGTGCAATTGTAGTACTACAACATTACTGAAAATAACAACAATATCATAATAGAATTTTTTTGTTCCAATCTAAATTGGGTCGCTCCAAATGTCGTGTAATGACAAAAAGGGGCATTAAAGAAATAAAGAAGATTAAAAAAATGAAGGATAATACTGTTTACCAAAAACACATGTCTCCGCAAGAAGCTCACTTATTCACTTTTATCTTCAAATAATGTATGTTTACAAATTATAACAATCACATTTTCCACTACATATTCTCTCTCAAAAAGCCAACTAAACTAAAAAAAGGGAAAAGTTAGTGTTTTTATATTTTAATATGGAGCTCAAGTGAAAGTGCTAAATATGAGATCATATATGAAGTGAAATTGAACGCGAGTAAAGAAGATATTTAGAGCATAAATAAGAGCAATGTTGCCTGACCCAGAGGGTAAGGCTTGTGACGTAGGTCTGAGCTTCTAAGTATGCTATTCCATAGTCCCTTCGGAGACATCCGATAAAAAGTATGTTATTCCATAAGACCTTCTGGTACGTAGCATGTCTACCCCATGAACCTTAAGTTGAACAAATCCATAAAGAACATAAACTTGCTTGAAAACAAAACAATGTCTATAAGTATCAAATTGAGTCCCAAGATTATTTACAAATAACGTGGTTTGTACTGTGTCAATTTTATTAACTGGTAATCTTTCCAACTACCTTTGTTATTATGACATGTAAAATCGAAAATTGAAAGGCCAAGCAAATATTTTAAAGGTACCTTTTTGGTGTCCTGTATATTATTATAACATCGGGTAATTTATTAAAACTTTAATTCTTAAATTCCAAACCAAAATTAAAACCAAACAAATATTATCATGTCTAATTTTTAATACTGTGAAATCAATAAAAACTTAACTCTCTTATGGCCAAACTAAAAACCGGAATCAAAAGTGTGAAGATTTGAGCGGCTTGGATTTGAAGGTGAAAAATGACAGAGATAGATTTGAGTAATGACAAAAAGGAGAATCAAAGAAATAAAGGAAGATAAAAAAAAAATAAAGGATAATAGTAGAGGTTTAGATTTGGGTCGATCCAATTGGGTAACTCCAAATATTGTGTAATGACAAAAAATAGTATATGTTTAGATTTGGGTTGATCCAATCTAAATTGGGTCGCTCCAAATGCTGTGTAATGGTAAAAAGGGGCATCAAAGAAATAAAGAAGATTAAGAAAATGAAGGATAATAGTATCGTTGACGGAATTTGAACCATGAAATTTTAATAAATAAATTTAATCATGTAACATATTTAATCATTAGATCTAACAGTTCTAATTTTAACTAAAAATCTTACGGATATTATTCGTTGTATACGAATTTTTATTATATAAAAAAATAAATTTAAGTTAATTTTTTTAAAATATAAATTTGGGAGGCTTAAATTTTTATATGAGATGATTTGATAATAATTATATAAATGTTATCCGTGATATTTCTAGAAAATGAGGGATTTTAGTTAGAAAATATAGAAAAAATGATAGGTTTTACTTGAAAAAGGTAATCGGCTAATTATTAGTATTTATGTAATTATTATTTTATTTCATTAAATAGATGATGATGCGTTTTAGATAAAAAAAGGTAATCGCTTAATTATTAGTATTATAATATTATTAGTTTATTGTATTAAACAGAACCATCTGTGATATAATCGGAAAAAGAGAGATTTTAGTTTTAAAAAATTGAAAGGTAACGTGAAAAATAAAAAGATGACATAATTTATATGAAAAAGGTAATTGATTAGTTTATAGTAATTATAATTTAATATTGTTATTTTACTAAATAAAATTGCTCATAGTTTTTAGAAAATGAGAAATTAATGTTGCCCCTGAAATTTCAAGAAAAAAAAGGGAATTTAATTAGAAAAAATATAAAAGATGATACGTTTTACTTGAAAAGGTAATCAGTTAATTATTAGTACTATAATATTATTATTTTATTTTTATTAAATAGAATCGCCCGTGATATAATTGGAAAAAGAGAGATTTTCGTAAGAGAAAGGAAAAAAGGTAACGTATATGAAAAAGGTAACCGTCCATGATACAATTGGAAAAAGAGAGATTTTAGTTAGAGAAAAGAGAAAAGGTAACGTATTTTGGCTCAAAAAGATAATTGATTAGTTAATACTAATTATAATATAATTATGTTATTTTATTATACAAAATTTATAGTAGTTTTTTAAAAAAAAGTGAAATTTTAGTTAGATAAAATGTAAAAGATATTGTATTTTACCTAAGAAGGAAATTAGTTAGTTATTGAAAAATAGAAAAGGTAATATGTTTAACCTGGAAAAGGAAATTGATTAATAAATGGGAAATTTTAGTTAGATAAAATATAAAAAATATTGTATTTTACCTGAAAAAGGAAATTATTTATTTTTTTAAAAATAGAAAAGATAATATGTTTAACCTGAAAAGGGAAATTAATTAGTTAGTAGGATGAAAATTTTAGTTAGATAAAATATAAAAGATATTGAATTTACCTGAAAAGGAAATTATTTATTTATTGAAAAATAGAGAAGATAATATGTTTAACCTGAAAAAAGAAATTAATTAGTTAGTATGATGGATTTTATTTGAGTAGGGGTAAATAAGTAAAATCAATAGGTACTGTACCGACCGACCAAACTTTTAATGTTTCGGCATTTTATTAGTGGTTAGAAGATATGATGTCATATTTTTGGGTATATATTAATTATTGCAATATTATGTTTTAAATTAAAAGTCAACGTGTTTTAATTAGAGAGAAGAAATTATTTATTGAAAGATATGATATTTTAGGTATTTATAAAAATTTGAACCTTGAAATTTTAGTAAATAAATTTAATCATGTGATATATTTAATCATTGGATCTAACAATTCTAATTTTTAACTAAAAATCTAACTGATATTATTCGTTGTATACAAATTTTTATTATATTTTGTTAGTGGTTAGAAGATATGATGTCATATTTTTGGGTATGCATTTAATGCATTTAGTAAATAAATTTAATCATGTAATATATTTAATCATTAGATCTACAAGTTCTAATTTTTAACTAAAAATCGAATGGATATTATTCGTTGTATACGAATTTTTATTATATTTTGTGAGTGGTTAGAAGATGTGATGTCATATTTTTGTGTATGTATTAATTTTTGCAATATTATGTTTTAAATTAAAAGTCAACGTGTTTTAATTAGAGAGAAAAAAAAATTATTGATTGAAAGATATGATATTTTAGGTATTTATAAAAATTCAAACCTTGAAATTTTAGTAAATAAATTTAATCATGGAATATATTTAATCATTAGATCTAACTGTTCTAATTTTTAACTAAAAATCTAACGGATATTATTTTTTATATACAAATTTTTATTATATTTTGTTAGTGATTAGAAGATATGATGTCACATTTTTGGGTATGTATTTAGTAAATAAATTTAATCATGTAATATATTTAATCATTAGATCTAACAATTTTAATTTTTAACTAAAAATCTAACGGATATTATTCGTTGTATACGGATTTTTATTATATTTTGTTAGTGGTTAGAAGATATAATGTCATGTTTTTGGGTATGTATTAATTATTGCAATATTATGTTTTAAATTAAAAGTCAACGTGTTTTATTAGAGAGAAAAAAATTATTGATTGGAAGATATGATATTTTAGGTATTTATAAAAGGTAATATAATCAATTATAAGTAAACATATTTTAATTGAAAAAGGCAATCAGCTAATTATTATTAATTATATTATTAATAAAAAATGAAGGATAATAGTAGAGGTTTAGATTTGGGTTGATCCAATTGGATCGCTCCAAATGCTGATTAGAGAGAGAAAAATTGTTGATTGCAAGATATGATATTTTAGGTATTTATAAAAGATGATATCATATAAATTATAAGTAAACATCTTTTAATTGAAAAAGGCAATCGGTTAATTATCATTAATTATATTATTAATAAAAAAATGAAGGATAATAGTAGAGGTTTAGATTTGGGTCAATCCAATTGGGTCGATCCAAATGTTGTGTAATGATAAGAAATAGTCTAGATTTATATTTGGGTCGATCCAATATAAATTGGGTCGCTCCAAATGTTGTGTAATGACAAAAAGGGACTTCAAAGAAATAAAGAAGATTAAAAAAAATAAAGGGTAAAACCAGTAATTTTCCTGTGTAATGACAAAAAAGGACATCAAAGAAATAAAGAAGATTAAAAAAATGAAGAATAAAAGCGGTAATTTCCAAAATGCAATACTAGCCGACTTTAGGAATATATTGATTAAAAAGAGGATTTCGCTTATTAATAAAGGTTATAGATTAATAAGCCTGTTATTTTAAATAATGTAACAATATACCCCTTCCCATTTTATTTGAAACTCTTCTTTTTACACGCATTTAAATGTGTTTGGATGAAGTACTTATAAATAATATTTTTGAAATTTTTTTGTTTTGTATAAATATATAGATTATATATTTTTATACAAATAAAAAAAAATTAAAAAATATAATTCACAAGTGCCCGGTCCGAACACATTGAAATGCGTAAAAAAGTTAGAGAATCCTTAAATTCGGGACGGGACGGAGGGAGTATATATTAAGACTTATGACATGTTGGAACCGTGAAAAAATGTTTGGAATAACATCCGTGTAATAGATTCGAGTACTAAAATTAGCAGGACCGGCCAACTCTGCTTGAACACCCAACTTTACTTTAAGTGTTCTTAGCTTATGGTTATCTGTTAGAATATCAAGATTTGCTTCGTTCATCGCGTAGATAATATAATTTTACTGACCTGGATTAATAATGCATGATGATACTGTTAGAAAATGGAAAGTTTGAGGCATATTAATAATATGTTCTTGATATAATTTCTGGAAACTAACAAGTGGAAGTTGTTCCTTGTAATGAGGACTTAAACTTTCATGTTTGGATCTAAGACATTTTCTTAGTGGAATCCATAAATAAATTGAGTTGAAGTTGCTTGCTTGAAATGGGTTATGTGTGTTAGTTAGTTGAAATAACTTGAGTCCCACATAGAATTGGTAATGAGAGGTTGGTGGCTTTATATAGCTCCATGTGCAAGTGTAGTGTATAACTACTAAGGCATGTGGGTGTGCATGGTTGTAGTGTGAGCCTCGCGTGCGCACACACGCGCGCCGCCGCCGCCCGCCGCGCCGCGCCGCGCCGCGCCACGCCACGCCACGGGTCGAAGGGCGATTTGGGCGAATGTCTCGGCGTCTCGCGTACGCGAGGCGACCTGGGCGAGAAATTTTATTACATGGAATATTGATTTATTTTAACAAGTTTCAGATTTATTTGTTATAGCAGTACTGGAAATGGATGGATCAGTATTGGATAAAATCCTGGACTGGATCAGTACTTGGAACAAATCCTGATGGACTTAGTCAGACATCAGATACTGATGGACTAAATCCTGATGGGTATCAGTTCCTGACGAGCACTGAATCCTGATCCTGACGGACATCAAATCCTGATGCTACTGATGGCCAGATCCTGACGCAGTTGTAACTGAAAAATAAATACTGATGCAGTTAATGAAATTAAATCAGAATATTTACTTTCCTTTTAAGGCATATCTCTTACGTTTTATTTTTGGGTATGATTTATATCGAAGATATAACGTTAAGATAAATATGTTAAGGAAAACCCTTGCTCCTTCTTCTTCTCTGTTCTCTCTCGACACAAACATATTATTTATATAATTCTTAGGCGAACTGAGGTGCTGGTCGTCGTTGATCTCTGGTGTATCTGTGAACACATTGATCGGAGCTGTTTTATCCTGGAAGTGTTATTGCAGCAACCCAACACAGCGTAAGTGGGGCAATAATCTCTACAAGAACAGCCAAGTCTTCTCGAAGGGCTTGGTGACTCAGCTGTTCTTCTCTCTCTGATCAGTATTGCTAATAGCTTCTGTGGGAGATAAGATTATTCTTACTTTTCTCGTTAATTACAGTCTCTAATTATATTCTCGTGTTGCCTTCGTGATTTGTTTCTGTTAATTGGTTTTATGCCTGTTCTTGTTTAATATATATCACTGCCTCATTGTTGTGTTTAGTGTAAAATACCCAACAATCTTGAAGAGATTATTTGTGTTATATATTGTTAAGGGGCGCGGTCTACTGCAAACGGTTGCCAAAGTACTGTTTGGCAACATATGATTTTATAACCGTTGGATCAACTATTGAACGGTCCTGATTTAAAAAAAATTCGTACCGTACCGCATAAACTTTCTGCGGTACGGGTAAATTACCAAAATGCCTCTCCTTCTGGTACCGCATAAACTTTATGCGGTACAAGCCATTTTTTTTTCACTGTTGCATTTTGAAAACCATCGAAGTGGGCTTGGGCTGCTCCACTATTTATTTTAATTTTCTTTCTTTCTTTTTTTAATTCCTTTCAATCATTTAAAATACTTTTTAATATCATTTAAAATATTTTTAAATAGTAGTGTGTACAATAGATTTTTTATCTGAAACAGGAGGCATTTTGGTATTATAGTAGTGTGTACGAGACTTTATTGCTTTTATTTATTTATTTCTTTTTATTTATTCTTTGGTTTAGTTCAAAAACCATCGAATTGGGTATGTGTGTACAGTAGTTTTTGATGTGAATACAGGGGGCATTTTCATAATTTACCCGTACCGCAGAAACTTTCTGCGGTACGATCGTCCTACCGCAGAAAGTTTCTGCGGTACGATACAATTTTTTTTTTAAATCAGAACCGTTGGATTGTTGATCCAACGGTTATAAAACCGTATGTTGCCAAACACTAATTTGGCAAACGTTTGCAGGTGACCGGGAGCCTATTGTTAATTAACAAGATGGTTAACGAAACTGAAACTCCTGTTGTTGAGACTAGCTCTGGGTCTGGTGTTATTGTACCCACCATGGATTGGACTACGTACCGTTTCCCACAGCCTATTGATTTGTCAGGAATGCCTGATAAATTCAGTGGGGATGTTGGTTTTTCTCGTTGGCAGAAAAAGATGAAACTGTGGTTAACGGTAAAGGGTCTATGGCCGGTGGTGCAGTATGAGAAACCAGTTGTGGTTAAGGAGAAAGCTGAAACTGTTAAGGCTTATACTATGTGGGAGGAAAAGGATGGGGTGGCTAGGGCTGCAATTCTGGCAGCTTTAGCGAACACTCTATTCGATGTTTATTCATCTGACTCCTACACTGCTAAGCTCTTATGGGAGAAGCTTGACCAGACACATAATACTGACTCGCAAGGGTTGGAAAAGTATTCTGTGGCTAGGTTCCTTGATTTCAAACTGGTGGATTCTAAATCCATGACTGAGCAGGTGCATGAGTTTGAGATGTTAGTGCATGCTTTGAGGGAGTCTGGTATGGACCTACCTGAAAAGTTTCAGGTTATGTCTGTGATTGAAAAGCTCCCAAAGTCTTGGGAAGAGTTTGCACTCTCCCTGAAAAGACAGAAAGGAGAGATCACTTGGACAAACCTGATGTTGGACATCTCTGTGCAGGAGCAACACAAGTCCAAGCAAGGACATGTGATGCCTGTTGAACATGCTGAGAGTTCGAAGGTGAATGTAGTGACTGTAGGACAGAAAAGAAAGTCTGTCACTAAGAAGGAAAACACTAAGTCTAAGAACAAGAACAAGGCTAAGAAACCAAAGGCAAACAAACCATGTTGGTCTTGTGGACAGGTTGGTCATTGGAGCAAGGACTGTCCTGAAAAGAAAGCTAAGAAACCTGTTGTGGGAGCACAAGCTAACACTGTGCTTGGAACCACTGGTGGGTCAATGGTTAACATGGTTGTTGGTGAGGCTATTGCTTCTGTAACTGACAACGGGTATGTGACCTACAACCCTGTACTTCTTTCCACTTATTCGTCTCATGAATGGTTGATTGATACTGGAGCTAATGTACATATTTGTACTGATATTACTCTGTTTGTATCTTATCAACAGACTCATGGAATGACTGTGACGATGGGGAATGCGAGTGTAGCTCAAGTACTTGGAATAGGAAACGTGGACCTGAAGTTCGCTTCTGGGCGTGTTCTATCTCTCACTAGAGTGCACCATGTTCCTGATATTCGTAGAAATATAATAAGTGGAAGTTGTTTAGTTAAGAATGGTTTTGAAGTTTCTTTGAAATGTAATAAAGTAGTTATTACAAATACTGGTGTATTTTTTGGCAAAGGTTACTTGTCAGATGGATTATTTTTAATAAATGTTGAGCCTGTTTTGGGCAGTTTTATTAATAATAATGTTGCTCCTTCTGTTAATTGTGTTGAATCATCTGATTTGTGGCACGCACGTCTTGGTCACTTGAATTTTGGTGCTCTAAAGAATATGATGAACTTAGAGTTGATTCCAAAACATGCCATTGATAAGAAATCTAAATGTCATGTATGTGTGTCTGCTAAACAAACTAGGAAACCCTTTCATAATGTGGTTAGGGATTCAAATGTGTTAGATTTAGTGCACACTGACATATGTGAATTTGGTGGTGTTTTGACCAAGGAACATAATAGGTATTTCATTACTTTTATAGATGATTGTAGTAGATATTGTTATGTTTATTTGCTTAAACATAAAGATGAAGCACTAGATAAATTCATTATGTTTAAAACTGAAGCTGAAACACAAACTGGTAAAGTACTTAAACGTTTGAGATCAGATAGAGGTGGTGAGTATACGAGTAACTCATTTAATGAATTTTGCAAGAGCAATGGTATAGTTCATGAGGTAACTCCACCATACACACCTGAGTCTAATGGGGTGGCAGAACGAAAGAACAGAACCTTTAAAGATATGATCAATAGTATGTTGATTAATTCTGGGTTGCCTAAGTACATGTGGGGAGAAGCTCTGAATACGGCTTGCCATATTCTGAATAGAGTTCCTCTGAAACACATGGACAAGACACCTTATGAATTATGGACAGAGAAAAGGACTAGTTTAAAATATCTTCGTGTGCGGGGGTGCCTTGCAAAGGTACTTGTCCCTGAACACAAGAGAAAGAAACTAGGACCGAAAACTGTTGATTGCATCTTTCTGGGCTATAGGGAAACCACTACAGCTATGAGATTTTTAGTGTTAAAATCTGACATAGATGGAATAGTGGCTAATTCCATAGTTGAATTTCGTGATGCAACATTCTTTGAGAATGTGTTCCCTATGAAGACTGGTATATCTCAGGGTATTCCTGATGATGATCCCACTCACACATCGAGGTCCATTCCTGATCATGTGGAAAGGATGACAAATGTGGGGGCAGATCCTGATGGTAGCTCTATTCCTGATGAAGTAGAGGAACCTAGAAGGAGTAAGCGTGCTAAGGTAGTCAAGGATTTTGGAAGTTATTTTATCACTTACAATATCGAGGATTGTTAGTTACAGAGGCATGCCTGTATACATCTAATAACAAGCCTAATTGTTTGTAATGCTTTGCATTACTTACATGACCTCTTAACTGAGGGAACCTCTAGTTGTAGAGTTTCTGTTTGTATTGTACTTGTAATAGGCATCAAATCCTAGTTGTGTAACTGTACAAATAGAGTCTAGAATAATGCTTGAAAGAAGTTCCAAGGTTCATGCCTCAAGCAAGGAGTTAAAGACTATCAAATAATCACAGTTGGGATTTGAAGAAATGAAGAATTTGCCTAAGTACCAATTTGAGAAGTATATTTGTCTATTCGAGAAGTCCTGCATTCGAGAAGTCAGAGATTCGATATCTCAAGACACTATTCGATATCTCTGAATAAACTGTTCGATATCTCATTCGATATCTCAGGGATTCGATATGTCTACTACTCTATTCGAGAACTCAAAAAGTCAACAAGTCAAGATGGTATTCGAGTTCTCAAAGAGTCAACAAGTCAAAGTTCCATTCGATATCTTAAAGACTCAGAAAGCTAGTCGACAACTCGAGGATTCGATAAGTCAAATGCTCTATTCGACAACTCAAGGAATCCTGATGGAAAAGAGCTATTCGAGAAGTGGTTGGATATGTCACTATAACAGTATTCGAGAACTCGGAGTTATCGATCAAGTCAAATCTAGTTCTCGAATCACTTACTTAGTCACTTCTCGAATACATTCTTGGAGACAAAATACTGAAGAAATTGTACAAGTCAGAAACCTGCAACAAGCCAATGCACTTTATGGACCACAATCTGTAACGTGCTCTGGAAAGCCTACAAGGAAGCTTGGAGAGATATAGAAGAGACAAGAAGCTAAAGAAGTGGATCTAAACAGGCTTTGCAAAGTCAAATCTGTAACCGTTTGGACTCTTACTCAAAAAGGATAGACAGACTAGAAAGTAATTTGTTTAGCTACCTTATTTGTAGTAAGCAGGCTGTATCCATGTTCTATAAGGACACAGCCTCACTTCATAACTTAGTAACTTTTGTGAGTCAAGTTTTTCATACACTGTAAGCTATATCTCTCTGAGAAAAACGAAGCTGAGAATACTACCATTTGTATTCACAGATTGTAGCAACCTTTATCTAATATACATTAGATTAAAGTGATATTGTGTCTTGTGTTGTTTATTTATCCGCACCTTAATTTCTGCACACACAGGCACTTATCTGCTACATAGACTCAATCCAAGAAAAGTTCAAGAATCCATTCACCCCCCCCCCCTCTGTATTCTTTGACCGTGTTCAATACTCAACAAGTGGTATCAGAGAGGGCTGTTTATTCAAAAACAGAGAAACGATCATGAGTTCGAATACACCAAAGACTACAGGAACGGTGAAGGTCCCTAAGTTTGATAAAGAAAACTTCAACCTCTGGAAGATAAAGATGATGTTGTTCATCAAAGCCTCTCATCCCTTGTATCCTGAGATTCTCAAGAATGGTCCTTTTGTTCCACAACAAGAGATACCAGAGAAGACTGTTGGAACCATAACTATCCCAAGAGCTTATGAGGCCAAGGATCCATCAAAGTGGACAGAGTCAGAAAGGGAGAAGGTTGCTCTTGACAGCCACCTCATGTTGCTTATCATTGATTCCATGGACATGTCAATGTTTGCAAACATTGCATCATGCACGTCTGCTAAAGAGATGTGGGATCACATTGAGGTGTTGTGTGAAGGGACTGATGAGGTTAAAGAAAACAGGAAACAGATACTGGTCACGCAGTATGAAGCTTTCATGGCACAGCCCAAGGAAAGCATCACTGAGATGTTTGAAAGGTTTCACAAGCTGGTTACTGAGTTGCAGATGAATGGAAAGGTTTACAGCACCAAGGAGTTAAATATGAAATTTCTGTTGTCTTCACCAAATCATCTGGAGCAAAGAGTCATTTCTCTAAGAGAGAGAGATTTGAACAAAGTCACCTATGATGTACTCTATGGAGTCCTAAAGACTCATGAACTTGAGTTGCTTCAGAAAAGGGCTATCCAAGCCAACCAAGGTAGGATGATAAACACATCATGTGCCTTGATTGTCAACAAATCCATTCTGGACCTAGAAGCATCTACAAGCCAACTAAGGATAGAGGAGGTGGCAGATGATGAAGAAACTGAAGCTGGGGTGAGTGAACCTGTTGAGGAAAAGGAGGAAGAAGAAGAAGAGTTTTACACTCTGGAAGAACTTGATGGGATGGAAAACACCTCATATGCCTTCATGGCCAGAAAATTTCCAAACATCAGATTTAAAAGAAATCAACCCTTCAAACCCAAAACTCAAAATCATTCAGCCAACAAGAACAAAGCACCTGTGAAACCAAACAGAAATAAGTTCAAAACTGGTTATGTGGATAGGTCATCTGTAAGGTGTTATAGATGCAATGACCTAGGGCATTTTGCCAGTGAATGCAAGAAGCCTAAAAAGAAGGATAGAGATTATCTTGAGCTAGAAGCTAAGTATGAGGCCCTTCTGAAAAAGCAGACACATGGTAAGGCCTACATAGCTGAAGGGAAGTGTTGGGATGATTCTGAGAGTGATGAAGAGGAACAAGAATTCTGCAATTATGCCTTGATGGCCAACTCCAAGGATGACTCATCTTCATCTGATTCTCAGGGCAAAGAAAGTGAAAAGAAGGTCATGTGGATTTTGGACAGTGGATGCTCAAATCATATGACTGGTGATATGGCCCTGCTATCACAGTATGAGGAAAAGGCTGGCCCAATGGTTGCTTTTGGAGATGACAGCATGGGTAACACATTGGGATATGGCAAGCTGAAAGTTGGAAATGTCATCATTGAAGATGTAGCACTAGTCAAGGGGCTCAAGCATAATCTGTTAAGTGTTGGTCAGTTTACTGATAGAGGATTCAAAGTGAATTTTGACAAAGATGAATGTTTGATCACCCACAAGAAGACTGGTGATTTTGCTCTATCTGGAGTAAGGAAGGGAAGCCTGTTTGTAGCCAATATGGACTCTGCAAACAAGGACAAAATTTGTTGCTTTTATTCAAAAGCATCAAATGAAGATTGTTGGCTGTGGCACAAGAAACTATCACACCTGAACTTTAAGGCCATTAATTCTCTAGTCAAAAGAGAGTTAGTGAGAGGCATGCCCACACTTGAATTCTGCCAAGAAGGAGTGTGTGAGGCTTGTCAAAAAGGAAAAATGAAGAGATCAAGCCACAAGCCAAAGACAGTGACATCTGTAACCAAGCCACTACAACTTATTCATATGGATTTGTTTGGGCCTGTCAACATAATGTCACTTGGAAGAAAGAAGTATGCCCTGGTAATGGTTGATGATTTTTCAAGGTATACATGGGTGGAATTTCTGGCATCAAAAGATGAGGCTCCACAAGTAATCATTGAGCATATAAAGAAAGTTGACAAGGAAGCAAAGGCAAACGATGCAAGTGTGATTGCACTGAGGAGTGATAATGGAACAGAGTTCAGAAATGCCACACTTGAAGCATTCTGCAAAGAGAATGGCATTTCTCAGCAATTCTCAGCTCCAAGGACTCCACAACAAAATGGAGTTGTTGAGAGAAAGAATAGAACTTTAATTGAGGCTGCTAGAACAATGTTACTTGATGCAAAAATGCCTACATGTTTTTGGGCTGAGGCTGTGAGCACTGCATGCTATATTCAGAACAGAACCCTCATCAACAAAAACACTGGAAAGACACCTTACAACTTGATGACTGGAAAGAAGCCTACACTAAAGTATATTCATACTTTTGGAAGCAAATGCTTTGTACTTAAGGACAATTCTGAATATGTTGGAAAATTTGATGCAAAAGCATTTGAAGGAATTTTTCTTGGCTATTCTATGGAAAGAATTGCATACAAGGTTTATGTCATCAGTCAAAAGAAAGTTATGGAAAGCACAGATGTAACATTTGATGACAGCAAACTACCTGGACTAGAAGAAGCCAGTGATGAAGACAAAGATCCATTGAAGTTTGATAATCTAGATGATTCTGATGAAGAGACTGAAACTGGAGTTGAAACTCAAGTTCAACAAACTCAAGTGAATAATGATACAAGAGAAGAATCTGTGCCAATCAATAGTGGAGAAACAAGCATCCAAGACACACCTGTGAGTAATGGCAACTTCACAGGGGGAGGAAATGAGGATGACCATGATGAGGATGGTGAAGCAACATCAAGAATGAGAAGTCAGGCTGAACACTCAAGGAAATGGGATAGATCACACACTGCAGAGCAAATCATTGGAGATCCTAATGCAGGAGTAAGGACTAGGAGAGCAACTCAAAATGAGTGCCTCTATGGATGTTTTCTATCACAAGTTGAGCCTAAGAAACTTGATGATGCATTGTTGGATCCAGATTGGATTATTGCCATGCAAGAGGAGTTGAATCAATTTGAAAGGAACAAAGTATGGGAACTTGTGCCTGCACCAAAGAATAGAACCATTGTTGGAACGAAATGGGTTCTGAAGAATAAGATGGATGAAGATGGTGTAATAATAAGAAACAAAGCAAGGCTGGTTGCAAAAGGATACTCTCAACAGGAAGGCATTGATTATGATGAGACATTTGCCCCTGTTGCTAGATTGGAAGCCATTAGAATATTCTTGGCATTTGCTGCTCATTCAAACTTTAAAGTTTATCAAATGGATGTCAAGAGTGCATTTCTAAATGGAGAGTTGGAAGAAGAGGTCTATGTGCAACAACCACCTGGCTTTGAGGATCCACATTTCCCAGAATTTGTCTACAGATTGCTTAAAGCACTGTATGGACTTAAGCAAGCTCCAAGAGCATGGTATGATACTCTATCACAATTCCTTCTTGAAAATCAATTCACTCGAGGCACATTGGACAAGACACTGTTTTACAAGAAGCATGGTGATGATATGATCCTAGTTCAAATCTATGTGGATGATATCATTTTTGGTTCTACAAATGAGAAACTGTGTGAGAAATTCTCTAAACTCATGCAGAGCAGATATGAGATGAGTATGATGGGAGAGTTGACATTCTTTCTAGGGTTGCAAGTCAGTCAAAGGAAGGATGGTATCTTTATCAGTCAAACCAAGTACATCAAGGATTTATTGAAGAAGTTTGACTTGGAAGATTGTTCACCTGCCAAGACACCCATGGCCACTGCCACTAAATTGGATGAAGATGCTAAAGGCAAGAGAGTAGATATCTCAGTCTACAGAGGCATGGTTGGTTCTCTACTCTACCTCACTGCAAGTAGGCCAGACATCATGTTTGCTACATGCTTGTGTGCAAGGTTTCAATCAAATCCAAAGGAATCACATTTGATTGCAATAAAAAGGATCTTTAGATATCTGAAGGGCACTCCTAACTTGGGATTATGGTATCCTAAGGACACAGGGTTCAATCTGGTTGGTTATTCTGATGCTGATTATGCTGGATGCAGAGTGGATAGGAAAAGCACCTCAGGAAGCTGCCAGTTTCTTGGACAAAGGTTAGTTTCTTGGTATAGCAAGAAGCAACAATCTGTGTCAACTTCTACAGCTGAGGCTGAATACATAGCTGCTGGAAGTTGCTGTGCTCAAGTGCTTTGGATTAGAAATCAACTTAGAGATTATGGACTTGTGTTGGAAAGAATTCCAATCATGTGTGACAACACAAGTGCAATCTCTATAGTTGCCAATCCTGTCAATCATTCTAGAACAAAGCACATTGACATCAGATATCATTTCATAAGAGAACATGCAACTAATGGAACCATTGAGTTGCATTATGTCTCTACAGATAAACAACTAGCTGATATATTCACTAAGCCATTAGATGAAGCCACCTTCACAAGGTTGGTAAGTGAGATTGGAATGCTGAATTCTTCAGATTCTGGCTAAGTGAATACGTCATCTAGATTGTTGCAGCAGTAAACACTTACTTTATCTAAATTCTCAATATTTTTGAAGTAAGTGTTGGCTGAAATATGATTTATAAATATTTCAAATCTGTTGCATATGTTGAAAATCATATTTTTATTAACTTAAAATTTCTATGAAATTTTGAGAAAATCACTATTTAATTTGCTAGGATATTTTTCAATGAATATGTCTGGTAAATTTTTAAAAGATAGTGAAAATCAAATTTTCATGAGTGATGGGTATAGTTCGATAAGTCAGACTTCTCGAATGATTCACTATTCGACATCTCTAATAAGTCTCATTAGAGCACTCTTGAGTTCTCGAATAGAGTCTTTCTGAGATATCGAATAGAGGAATTCTTGACTTCTCGAATATAGTAACTGAGTTCTCGAATGATTGAGTTCTCGAACACTATATTTGAGTTCTCGAATCATTTGAAAAGGCTGAATTCTCGCTGAATTTTAACCGATTTTGGATTTTTGTCTAAAAGTTTAATTCACTCATAAAAACACATTTTATTTAATTTAGAATTATTTCTAAGTTAGATAACTGCCAGCTGTGAGTTTCTATCTGCTTGAGTTATCGATTAAGCCATTCTTGACTTCTCGAATAGTTGTTTTCTACTTCTCGAATGCCTGACTTGTCGATACAAAACCTTCTGCTAATCGACAATTCAAGTACTTCATACTTATACAATTTCACATCTATTCGATTCATTTCATTCGATTTCTCAAGCATCTACACTCTCTAAACCCCTGAAACCCTAGCTACGAAAAGCCAAATTTCTTCTTCAACCTTCAATTTCTTTTCTCTCTTCTACACAAATGGCAACAATAAAGTTCAACACCAACTTCATCGCTCTCACTAGTGATGTTGAAGCACCCAATGCAAATTTCAAGTGCTTTGTGAAATGGATGGCTGAGTCATATATCAAGGATGCACTCTCTGCCAACCCAACTCTATATCTCGATATTCTGGAACAATTCTGGAGTACTGCTATTGTGGAGGTTGTAGCCCTGGAAAACGCAATCACTTCATATGTCATCTACTGCAAGGTTCAAGATAAGGAAATCACTATCACTACTGCAGACATGAACCAAGCACTAGGACTACAACAAGAGTCATTTGACAGAATGGCCACTAATGCAGAGTTGGAGGAATTCTTTGAGTTCATAAACTACTCAGATGGGATTAACCTTGGAAAGCTAAACAGAAAGAATCTGAGAAAGGAGTGGAGCTATGTGTTTGCAACTCTTCTCCAAGTCTTCACTACCAGGAAATCAAGCTTTGATCAAATCAGTGCACCTGTGCAGCAAATTGGATATGCTTTGGCCTATGGAAAGAAGATTGATGTTGGCCAAATCATACTTCAAGAATTATATGGGAGACTTGGTAAGAACACAACCAAGAGAGGTACTGATATTTTCTTCCCTCGCTTTATTCAATCTGTACTTAATTATAAAAATGCTTCATTGATTGAATTGCCTGGGATTGATAAAAATAAAATAGGCTATCCTAAGTCCATGACCAAACTCATTTTTGGTAATTTGGAAACTAGGAATGATGTGGATGTAAGACTGAACATAACTCCTCATATGGAGAGTTTGTTTAGGACTTATCCCCACAACATGCCAACATTTGATGCAAAATCTAAGTTAGCACAGCCCAAGCAAGTAGAACAAAATGCTAACCAAGGGCCTGCTAACCAACCCTCTCAACCAAACACTCTACCACATACTGAGCCAACTGCATCATCCTCTCAAAAGGGTGATGTTAGTAAAAAGAAGAGAAAGGAAGTAATGTCTGCATCGTTGAATATCTTGTCTGAAGCAGCATTAGCTGTTGAATTAGGTCTAGGATGTGAGGAACCTGAGTTACCCTTACACAGGACAAAGAAGAAGAAAACTAAGACCACCTCTTCAGTCACACAAATGGCTGAAGTTGTAAAATCAGGGGCACACAGCTCACTAGGTGTATCCTCTCAACAGGGTGCACCTATAGAATCAAGCATCCTCCCCAATGCACCTTCTTGTATAGAGTCAGCACATGGGAGTGATAAGGCTGGCACAACACTGAGTGGAGAGCACATCACAATTGAAACTCCCTCTATCTCTCAGGGGGAGTTGCCAAAATCTACTCTTAAACACACTTCTCTTCCAGAATCTAACTCTGAAATTTCTTTGGAACCTGCAACTCAGGCAACTGAGATGCAAGGTATTGATCATCAAGAATTCTTTTCTCTTGATGAGCCAATAATTTCAAGTGACTTAGTGCATGACACTTTGTTCACCACTCAGAACCCCCATTTAGATGGTGAGGGAATGCATGCTGAGGCATCTCCTAATGACACCATCACAAACACAGAGGTTCCACTAGTTTTTACTAGAGACTCTGTGCCTGTGTCAACTGCTGGTGTAATTCATCCCACTTCTGTGGTGACACCAGTAGTAGAGTCAATCCATCCGGTTACAGAAGTTGCATCTGTAACTGAGGAGTCTAGCCTGCCTAGCTCTAGCTCTGACTTCATGTCAAAATGGCTGAAGCCTGTGCAACATGACAGTGCTTCAGGATCAGGGTCTGTTCCACAACAATTGACGGTTGAAGCACTCCAAAGCTTAATTGTGGATCAGATTCCTGAGTTCACAAAGATTGCTCAGAACCTTCTCACTGCAGACATGCCCAATCCAGACTATGAGGCTATTCTGTTATGCCATAGGGATGATGTGGAAGTGCAGAAATCAAAGATCATTGATGATGCTGAGAGAGATGGCAACATAGATGCCTGGTTACAAGGAAAATATGATATTACTCTCGATGAAGCACTTCAGTATCTCAGGGAGGAATATATCACTTCACTAGGATCCAATGCAAAATCCCTGTCACCTGGTGAAGTGTATGAAGCTGTAAATGACTCCTACAAGGGTTTCCTCAAGGCTGCACACTATCTTGGCAAGGGAGTCAAAACTGAAGTCAACAAGGTGTGTGACAAGACAGCCACTTCAGTAGCAGAAGTCAAGAGGGCCTTTGATGCTAAATTTCCTCAATTGGACAGTGTGTTCAAGGACATCAGACACTGTAACTCTACCTGCACTCAGATGGACAATGGGCTAGCTATGCTAAAGGATACTGTCACAGGTCTGGGGCACCAATTTCAAAATCTATCTGACCAGACTACAGATGCCAATGCCATGCTGAGGGTAATGTTCAAGAATCTTTATGGAGATAGGCTAGTGACTGAGGTCCCTGTTCATGAGTTATCTAAATATGAAGTGAAGAGGCTGCAGGATCAATCTCTATCTGGTTTCAAGGCCAATGAGTTATTCACTAAGGTGAACACTCTTGAACAGGAGGTAGCTACTCTCACCAAGACCAATGCTCATCTTACAGAAAAGGTTGCACTGCTAAATGATCAGTTGGACACTCAAGCATCCACCACAGCTGATGTCCTTCTGCATCAACAATCCATGTTAGCTGCAATGATGAAGCATATGGGTCTCCCTCTACCTGATGAATATTCAATCCCAAAGGACATTTCTACAGCCTCTGTGCCTGACAACAAGCCTAAGGGGGAGAAGAAGGCTAGGAACTCAAATTCAAAGGGGATACCAAAGAAGGCTAGGAACTCAAATTCAAAGGGGGAGTCAAAGGGGGAGAAAGGCATAATAATCAAAGAGGGTGGTCAACAAAGGGTTTCAAAGTCTCCAGCAAATGTGCCTGGCAAAGGAAAAGCCAAAGTGGATGAGCCTCCATCTATTTTGCCAGTTGTCACTTTACCAACTGTGCACATCACTACTCCTGGAGGACAAAAGCAATCCATAACCACCACAGTGGTTGCAGGGAGTATGCCATCTGACAAACCTCAAATCTCTATATCTGAGAGTGCCAAGCCTGTAGAAGTCAAAGTTGTTACTGAGGCCAAGCTACAAGAAGTTTCTAACTCCAAAGTCTATCATGATAAAGCCTTCTTGGAGTTTCTGAAAGCCATAAGGGAACAGGCTGGTGACACTCAGTTTTATCTGAGGGAGGTGAAGAAGCAGATTGACTACATCACTGTCATCCCCAAGAAAGTCAACAATCTATGGGTCAAGGAGATAGTGATGGTTTCCAAGCTAAAGATGTGGCATCTAACATACCAGACTCTACAAGACTTAAAGCACTCAGAGATAGATGCCATACTTGAGCTCATTGAGAAGAGGAATGAGAACAACAAGAGTCTGTTTGATGATTTGAGGAATGGTCAACCTACAAGGCTACCAGAAGTGATCAAGAAGCCATGGACAATCATTTATCAGTCTGGTACCAGAATTGAAGATATCAAGCAACTGGTCATTCCCCATGATCTCACCACTAGAAATCACAGACTGATCATTGCTGTCATTGATCAATTACAGAAGAAGGTTGGAGCCAGAAATGCTGAAGAAACTGAGGCACTGCACATCCTCAGAACCTATATTGCAACTGGTGAAATTCCAGAAATAGCTCAACCTAGGAGAAATAAGGATGATGATTCTGAAGACAAAGGTGATGGGAGGAGAAGTCATCACAGGAGAGATAAGGGTGATGAAGACAAGAAGAAAAAGGGGGACAAGGATAAAAAGGATGATGATGACCAGGGTAAAACATATGTGAGAAAGAGTGGAAGACAGCAAGCCTTAGGCACTCCTAGCAGTAACCTCACCACAACACAAGACTCTAAGTCTAGGGTGAATACTGTTAGTAGTGATCTAGCAAAATCTACATCTATGGCTTCTGAAACTGTCTTACCATCTCAAGAAGAGAAGAAGATTCAAGTCAAGAAACCATGTGTATGTTTCAGAAAGCAGTCTGCTAATGGAATACTACTATGGTCTACCAACCAAGGTCAAAGATTTCTGCCAAGCAATCATGTCAAGAGGATGAAATTTAAACATGCTGCAAGGAGAGTGAAGCTATCCAAATCTAGAGCCCTAACAATCATTCCAGGATTGAAGCTCCAGCCACTTGATGAAGACTTTGATGAAGAGCAACTGCTATTTCTAAGAGCTCAAAAGATATGCTATGCTGCAATTGTGGATGACCATCTTGTAATCAAGTACACTGATGGGAAAGAAATGAAATTCAAACAAGGGGGTTGTCAACATTGGGGTAAATTGTATGAGATAGAAAGAATCATTGCATTACTGGACTCTAAAGACAAGGTGGAGAAAGGATGGAAGCTGGAACTGATTGACTTTGTGAAAATGAAGAAAGAATATGCTGAGAAGATAAGAAAGGGCTGCTATGAGAAATGGTTAGAAAGGGAGAAAGAAATTGATAGACTGGAGATTGAAGCAGAAAAGCTAAGGGCAAAGGGATTGTGTAGAGTTCAGTTTGATCCCTATGTGGTGAAGTATAGGAGAAGAAATGGAGACAATGTCAATATAAGAATGGACCTACTCAGTCACTATCCTGCCAACATTCTGAAGCCAGTGCTTGAAGATTTCAAAAACTCTATTATGATTGAAGAATTGGATGCTATGACAGAAATCATGAGAGCAGTAGATGAGATTGCAAGAAAGGAGAAAGAAAGGAAACAGAAAGCATATGATGATCTACAAGCCAAAGCAATGGAGATGCAATCAAAAGAAAATGGCTAGTACCTCATCATACTGTAAGAGTATTTATCTTGTAGTTTCATTTATGTGTTCAATCAAATCACATACCTGTACTTTTAAAGTTTTATCTTTAATGTATGTTAGGCTTGTTATCAGACATGAAATTGTGACTAAGGGTCTCACTCACAATTTGGGGGAGATTGTTAGTTACAGAGGCATGCCTGTATACATCTAATAACAAGCCTAATTGTTTGTAATGCTTTGCATTACTTACATGACCTCTTAACTGAGGGAACCTCTAGTTGTAGAGTTTCTGTTTGTATTGTACTTGTAATAGGCATCAAATCCTAGTTGTGTAACTGTACAAATAGAGTCTAGAATAATGCTTGAAAGAAGTTCCAAGGTTCATGCCTCAAGCAAGGAGTTAAAGACTATCAAATAATCACAGTTGAGATTTGAAGAAATGAAGAATTTGCCTAAGTACCAATTCGAGAAGTATATTTGTCTATTCGAGAAGTCCTGCATTCGAGAAGTCAGAGATTCGATATCTCAAGACACTATTCGATATCTCTGAATACACTGTTCGATATCTCATTCGATATCTCAGGGATTCGATATGTCTACTACTCTATTCGAGAACTCAAAAAGTCAACAAGTCAAGATGGTATTCGAGTTCTTAAAGAGTCAACAAGTCAAAGTTCCATTCGATATCTCAAAGACTCAGAAAGCTAGTCGACAACTCGAGGATTCGATAAGTCAAATGCTCTATTCGACAACTCAAGGAATCCTGATGGAAAAGAGCTATTCGAGAAGTGGTTGGATATGTCACTATAACAGTATTCGAGAACTCGGAGTTATCGATCAAGTCAAATCTAGTTCTCGAATCACTTACTTAGTCACTTCTCGAATACATTCTTGGAGACAAAATACTGAAGAAATTGTACAAGTCAGAAACCTGCAACAAGCCAATGCACTTTATGGACCACAATCTGTAACGTGCTCTGGAAAGCCTACAAGGAAGCTTGGAGAGATATAGAAGAGACAAGAAGCTAAAGAAGTGGATCTAAACAAGCTTTGCAAAGTCAAATCTGTAACCGTTTGGACTCTTACTCAAAAAGGATAGACAGACTAGAAAGTAATTTGTTTAACTACCTTATTTGTAGTAAGCAGGCTGTATCCATGTTCTATAAGGACACAGCCTCACTTCATAACTTAGTAACTTTTGTGAGTCAAGTTTTTCATACACTGTAAGCTATATCTCTCTGAGAAAAACGAAGCTGAGAATACTACCATTTGTATTCACAGATTGTAGCAACCTTTATCTAATATACATTAGATTAAAGCGATATTGTGTCTTGTGTTGTTTATTTATCCGCACCTTAATTTCTGCACACACAGGCACTTATCTGCTACATAGACTCAATCCAAGAAAAGTTCAAGAATCCATTCACCCCCCCTCTGTATTCTTTGACCGTGTTCAATACTCAACAAGGATGAACCTTTAACTTTTCGACAGGCCATGGATTCTTCAGAATCTAGGTACTGGAAAGGTGCTGTAAAAAGTGAAATTGACTCTATTGTTTCTAACGGAACATGGGAGTTGGTTAATCTACCTCCTGGGTGTTCTACTATAGGATGTAAATGGGTCTTCAAAAGGAAGATGAATCCTGATGGCTCAATAGATAAGTATAAGGCTAGGCTGGTAGCTAAGGGCTTTAAGCAAAAGGAAGGCATTGATTACTTTGACACATACTCTCCAGTTGCTAGAATGACAACAATCCGAATGCTTATAGCATTGGCTTCTGTACATGGTCTTATCATCCATCAAATGGATGTAAAGACAGCTTTTCTTCATGGTGAACTTGAAGAAGAGATTTATATGGATCAGCCTGAGGGATTTGTTGCCTCTGGTAATGAGAGGAAAATATGTAAGTTAATCAAGTCTATATATGGCTTAAAACAAGCTCCAAGAGACTGGCATAAAAAGTTTGATGAAACTGTTTTAGAATCAGAATTTGTAGTTAATGAAAGTGACAAGTGTGTCTATTACATGGTTAAAGGAAATGAATGTATTATTGTGTGCCTGTATGTGGATGATATTTTATTGTTTGGAACCAATATTGAGATTATTAACGAGACAAAAAGGTTCTTGAAAAGGCATTTTGAAATGAAGGATATGGGAGAGGCTAGTGTGATTCTTGGTATCAAGTTGACTCAGTCAACTGATGGAATAACCTTGTCACAATCTCATTATATAGAGAAATCTATACTTGAGAAGTATGGTTATTCAAATTGTAGAATCGCAAGTACTCTGTATGATCCTAAAATTGCCCTTGTCAAGAATAGTTCAGGAGTACCTGTGTCTCAGTTAAGGTATTCTCAGATTATTGGGAGTTTGCAGTATCTTGCTAATGGTACTAGGCCGAATATTTCATATTCAGTGTCTAAGTTAGCAAGATATACAAGTTGTCCAAACAAGACTCATTGGGATGCTCTTGATAGAGTGCTTAGATATCTAAAAGGCACCATATATCTTGGTCTGCATTACAGGAGGTTTCCTGGAGTGCTAGAGGGATATAGTGATGCAAGTTGGATAGCTAAGAAGTCTGGTTCCAATGGAGTGACTGGATATCTGTTTACCCTAGCGGGTGGAGCAGTATCTTGGAAGTCTTCTAGACAGACTATTATAACTCGGTCTACCTTTGAGGCTGAGTTGTGTGCATTAGATGCCACGGGGACTGAGGCTGAATGGTTACATGGACTCATGTCAATGTTACCTGTAGTAAGTCGTCCACTTCCTGCTTTTGCTGTTCATTGTGATAGCCGTACAACTATCGACAAGATAAACAGCAAGAAGTATAATGTGAAAACAAAGAGACATATCCAAGTTAGACTAAAGTCTATAAGGGGTCTAATGTCTGAAAGGATTATTGCTGTTGAGTTTATTGGAACTCAAGAAAACCTAGCTGATCCTTTGACTAAAGGGCTTGAGCATGCTGTAGTCCTTAAGTCTAGGTTGGGGATGGGACTGATAGCCCATAATGATTCATCTACAGCGGGAACCCAATACACATGAGAGGAGATCCCTCGAAAGTGTATTCAATGTGGTAATAACAAGTTGTAAGGGTGAATTGGTTGTACCTTTAACTACATAGATTGATACTCATGTATCTGGAGTCTATCCCCTGTAAACCTATAAGGTACTGTCACTGCCAGAATAGCAAGAGTTATTTGAACTCTGAATGGGGTCAAGTCATTTGACGAGATGCTAGCAGTACATCTCTGGAGATGCCCAGCTAAGCGAATGTAATTGTGTGGTCGCAGTTAGAGGAAAGGGTTATTCCTTGAAACATTCGACGAACAGGATCGAGACATGACCATTAATGTCTCAAAGCCGTAGATTAGCACCATAGCCTTTGATTTGTCGTCGTCTATGGAGTGTGGTTACACCAAACGGATAAAGATTCAAGGTGAAATATTCCATCCGAATCCGGTAGCCATCGAAGTAGAGGACTTAGGAGGGTTCAAACCCGGAAGGGTACCTACTCTGAAAAACAAGTCATGATGAGAATCGATATGCATTTCTGTATGGATTCGTGGGGGATTGTTAGAAAATGGAAAGTTTGAGGCATATTAATAATATGTTCTTGATGTAATTTCCGGAAACTAACAAGTGGAAGTTGTTCCTTGTAATGAGGACTTAAACTTTCATGTTTGGATCTAAGACATTTTCTTAGTGGAATCCATAAATAAATTGAGTTGAAGTTGCTTGCTTGAAATGGGTTATGTGGGTTAGTTAGTTGAAATAACTTGAGTCCCACATAGAATTTGTAATGAGAGGTTGGTGGCTTTATATAGCTCCATGTGCAAGTGTAGTGTATAACTACTAAGGCATGTAGGTGTGCATGGTTGTAGTGTGAGCCTCGCGCACACACACGCGCGCGCCGCCGCCGCCCGCCTCGCCACGCCACGACACGACACGGGTCGGGTCGAAGGGCGATTTGGGCGAATGTCTCGACGTCTCGCGTACGCGAGGCGACCTGGGCGAGGAATTTTATTACCTGGAATATTGATTTATTTTAACAAGTTTCAGATTTATTTGTTATAGCAGTACTGGAAATGGATGGATCAGTATTGGATAAAATCCTGGACTGGATCAGTACTTGGAACAAATCCTGATGGGTATCAGTTCCTGACGAGCACTGAATCCTGATGATGCAGTTAATGAAATTAAATCAGAATATTTACTTTCCTTTTAAGGCATATCTCTTACGTTTTATTTTTGGGTATGATATATATCGAAGATATAACGTTAAGATAAATATGATAAGGAAAATCCTTGTTCCTTCTTCTTCTCTGTTCTCTCTCGACACAAACAGATTATTTATATAATTCTTAGGCGAACTGAGGTGCTGTCGTCGTTGATCTCTGGTGTATCTGTGAACACATTGATCGGAGCTGTTTTATCCTGGAAGTGTTATTGCAACAACCCAACACAGCGTAAGTGGGGCAATAATCTCTTCAAGAACAGCCAAGTCTTCTCGAAGGGCTTGGTGACTCAGTTGTTCTTCTCTCTCTGATCAGTATTGCTAATAGCTTCTGTGGGAGATAAGATTATTCTTACTTTTCTCGTTAATTACAGTCTCTAATTATATTCTTGTGTTGCCTTCGTGATTTGTTTATGCCTGTTCTTGTTTAATACTATATATCACTGCCTCATTGTTGTGTTTAGTGTAAAATACCCAACAGATACCTGTACTTAGTGTTGGGCGTGGCACCCCCCTGAACTTCTGATAACATAATAATTTTGTCATACAAAATTTTTACGATCTTGAATCTTAGCTCAGTTGGTGTAGAACTTGCTTTGCAGAGCTCATCTTAGGTTTGGTTTTGTAGCCAAGGTTCATAATCATAGCATTAAACCAAATATGTTTTTAAGACCTAAATTTAATGGCGATTGGCGAAGGCTGACTGGTACGGGCAGCTTCTCCTTGATCTTTTCCGTCATTTCTTTAATTTCATGGTTCTGCTCTCTGGTAGCAGTTCATCCTCCAGCAGTCGTGGTTGAAGTAGCATAAGATTGCTGCTGCTGATGCTCGGGACAAATTCTACTTTATCTTATCGCTATTGCAGATTTTAAGTTAACTCGAGTAAAGATTTTGGCCCCTTGATTCTAATTCTGGATCCACCACTTTTACATAACCTTGTTGTATGATGCTGCCTTTGAATTAGACCATATAGGTTCCCATCTTAGAGCATCTCCAAGAGTCTCCTAGCTCACTCCTAAATATATTATAAACAATTAAGCTCTTAGCAAGTTAATACATTGATTTGTGTGTCAACTCCAACAATACTCCCTATAATTGCTCTTTATTTTATATTTTATTCATATTTCATTTCCACTAGTACAAACATTCAATAGATGAGAGAGAAGTATCTATTTTTTATTAATAAAATATAAGTTAAGAGCTACTAATTGCTCTTAAAAGAGAGGAGAGAGAAGAAGCTCTTAGTGTTTTTAAGAGCCACTAAGAGTCTCTTGGAGCAATATTTTTGTTCTCTCTCCTCAATTTTTGAGTTAAGAGCTAGAATAAAGAGCCTCTTGGAGATGCTCTTATACAACAAAGTTAGCAAAACCAGAACAAGTACTATTCGATCAGGAAACAAAAATATTACAGTATTCCTATGGATTTACTCCCTCCGTCTCATAATATGTTTCCTGTTTGTAAAAACACATTTGCCAACGCACACTTTCAATTGTTAATATCTTGAATTTTGTATTAGTACTAAATATAAAAACTTTACTGTATTAAAGTACTCATAAATACGAATCCAACAAGATCACTCATGACTATATTTTATCTTATAAATTATGCGTCAATCGCCTAAAATGAACAATGTAAAAAGTCAAAACAGGAAAGATAAAATGAGACAGAGGGAGTACCATTTTCCTGCAGATTATTCAAAGGACTGTAGTAAAAGAATGGAGTAAGTGGTACCATTGATGTGATTTCAACCAGACCGTCTTATTTTAAATATATACGTAATTGATTTCCCATCAGCCTTTAATACCAGAATTGTCTTGGCAGTTGTTTCTGCTTCAAGAAGCGGTTTTAAAAATTGGTGACTCTTGGTCTTGGTCATAATAATGTGCAGGACAAGTACTATATACTAGCAACTGATTCACTGGATCAATGAAATATTTTGGCTCCACTAAAAAGCTCTCAGAAGAAAAGGGCAATGCACATAAAAACACCAAAGTTAGTACTCCCTCTGTTCCTAAAAAATTTTCCTGTTTGCTTTATCACGTTTGCCAACGCACACTTTTGATCGTTAATATTTTCAATTTCGTGTTAATTTTAAATATAAAAACTTCACTATATTAAACTACTCACAAATACGAATCAAACAATATCACTCATGACTATATGTTATCTTATAAATTATGCGTAAATTAGTAGTCAAGTGCTTACAATGAACAGGAACAAAAATCAAAACAGGAAAATGTTTCTGAAACGGAGGGAGTAGTAAAAAAGATTCATACCTCATGAAATCATGCAAAACCAAACCCAATATACATCCCAATAGGAAAAAGAGAGGCTGGGCCTGTAGCTCGTAGCTTGTTCAAAAGAGAGGTAAATATTGGGTCCGCTGACCTTACTCTGCTTCTAAGAACAGAGTGTGTGTTTTTCATGAAAAATTCAAACTTTCGGACAAATATTTGAAATTTGATGCAAGAAAATGAAGCAAACAATAAGCACGTTCACAATACATTAGTATTATAACCTTTAAAACTCAATATATGTAGATATTATTCGTTTGACCACTAGCCAGGGTACATAAAAATAGATTAGTGACAAGAATTAGAGCAAAGCACATGCAAGAGCAGTGTTTAGTTTCTAAAAAGAATGAAATCTGAGTGGGAAATGAAAGAGTAGATTTGAAGATGAATGGAAAAGAACAAGACAAAACTATCACATGCAGTGAGCAAAGGAAGGAAGGGCCAATTTGTTAGTTTTTCTCAGACTTTTTTGACAAACATTCATTCTTACACCTCTTCCTATTTGTTTAACTCTGTAATAAACAATTACAATTCTTTCACTTTCACATTCAATTTCCATCTCCACCATCAACACATTTTCAATCCCCATCTCAATCTCCATTTAGCAGCTCCTTCACCTCTATGGGCATCTCTTTCATTTGTCAAAAAATTAAGGAAATAATAATCCACCTCAAAATTGAACATTTTGTTCACCAAAGCCATCCTCATTTTATCAATTATCTGCACAAAAGTTACAAAAAAAAAACCCGACAAAATGCCATCAAAAATGAATTTAACTTATACTTGCACACACATAATAAATATTTTTAAATTATTGCATATAAGTTAATTGTCTTACCATCATTTTTCTTCAATAAACTTCTAGCAAATAGCATACATATAACTAGAAATCCCACTCCTGCTGCCCCTCCTAATATAATTGCTACTGTCTTCCCTGTATTCTGCTGTGTATCTACAGCAACTTTAACTACTTTAATGCTCCCCAACTAAGTCAACATACATACATAAATAAATGTGCATAAAGGAGAATAACATAAAGAAAAAGCAAAAGAGAAGATAAAAAAAAGTAAGGGTTGCTTGATTAGCACAAAAAAATATTAAAGAAATAAAGAAAAAGCAATTGTACCTGGTGAAGGAGAAGATGAGGTAGGATTATATGGAGATGAAGATGAAATAGGTGATGATCTCTTGGGAACACCATTAGGATAATAACTATAACTAATAAAACACTTGTGAAGATAAATTTGACCAGAAATAGAGCTACCACACTCAACTTGAGCTCTTTGAACTGCAGTCTTAACACAACTACCACAATCAGAAGTCCCTAAATCTCCTTGACATTGGCCTAAAACAACCATAGATTCATAACTAGTTGTGTAAAAGCCATTCCCACTAGTCACTCCACTTTCCAGTGTCGAAAAAGCTGTGTCCCTCCTCTGTTCAAATCCACTACCACCACTGTTTGTGCCTCCACAAGTCTTGTACAAAAGTTCAAGCCCTGAAATTTGAGCAAATCCAGCAACTTCATACAGCAAGTAGCAACCTTGGAGCTGAATTCTTGCTGCAACAGGCCTGCCACAAAGCTTGTCGGTGAGGATTGGGAGCCTGCTAACACAGTTGTAACAGTCTACATTTGATAAATCTCCTCTGCATTGGAAAAGACCAGTGATTGTTGTTTGAGAAGTGCCTGTTGTGGTTTTAAAGAACCTGGTTTTTGAAGATTGTGAAACAAGGGTTCCATAGAGTGTTGAAAGTGCTTGGGAGTAAATCCCAGTTGGATCTGATAAAGATTGTTTTGCACAACCCTTGTAGACCAATGTGTTGTAATCTGGTCCAGATTTGGGTTCTGCTAGAAGCTCAAGATTTGCAAAGATTGTCAAGAAAAGATAGAGGATGCAAAAGGGTTTTCTTGGTAAGCCCATTTCGTAAAGCTTATATTATTTTTGTTGTATATTTTTATCTGAAGTTCAAATCATGGGTTGATTATGAAAGGTGTTGAGAAAATATTTAGACCCAAGTTTTTGTACAGAATGGAGAGTTGGGTTTCTGATAATCTTGATTTTTCTTGATTGTTTTACTACTTGAAAAGGGTTCTTGGTTTTGGCCCTCTTGTGTTTTGGATTCACTTTGTATTTGGATGTGCAGCACAGATGAGGTAGGAGCATCTTTTCTACAAAGTGTTAAAGGAGTACATAAATAATAGAGTAAATGTAATAATATAGGTATGATTGTAAAATAATATTTTTGGGAATGATGAACTGTTGATTGGGTTCAAGAAAACATTTTTTATACTATCTGAATAAGTGTATGTGTAATGGTAAAGAAATTGGTTGGTCGAAGTGATTAAGAGGGTGTTTGGCATTGCTTAAAATAAGTTACTTTTGACTTAATGAAAGTGTTTTTAACTTAAAGGAGAAAGTAAAGTTGTTTACTTTAAGTTGAATGAATGTGTTTGGGTAATTTTACTTAAAGTCAAATGGGGGTTTAATAATTTTGACTTAAAGTGAAATTTGACTTAAAAAAATTTTAAATTCATAATATTTTAACTTTACAAGAGTCCTGAAACAAAATAAAAAATAAAAAAAATTGGATAAGTCATAAGTCATAAGTCAAAAGTATCTAAAAGGAACTTATGACTTAAAGGAGTTTTTTAACTTAAAACTAAGCTTTAAGCAAGTTACACAAACAGAACATTTTTAACTTAAAGGAGCTTTCTCCTTTAAGCAATGATACCCAAACAGGCTGTAAGTAAACAACTAAACATTGTACTACAAAGGTTGAACTTTGAAGAAAGGAGAGAGTGAAGGGAGTCTTGGATTGTGTGAGGAGGTAATAAGAGCATATCTCGAAGAGCTTCTTTATTTTAGTTCTTAATTCAAAAAATGAGGAGAGAGAATAAAAATATTATTTTAAAAGATTTTTAATGGTTCTTAAAAATACTAAGGTCGCTCGTCTCTTCTCATTTTTAAGAGCAGTTAGTAGCTCTTAACTTGTAAAATATTCATGTCCTCAATTTTTGCACAACTTTTGGTTATAATTGGATTGATTTGTGAATAAATTATAAATAAAGAGTTAATATTAAGAGCATTTTTGGAATTTGACACATAAACCAATGTAATAACTTGCTAAGAACTATTTATTTATATTATTTTTAAGAGTGAAAGTAAAGGTCTCTTGGAAATCCTCTAAGTTACTACTCCATAGTCTCAAAATATGTTGTTCATTTGAAATATCGGTATTGTTGATAAATTATTAATTTACGTATAATTTATAAGACCAAATATAAATATAGTCATGAGTGATCGATTCGTATTTGTTAATATTTTAATATATTAAAATTTTTATATTTAATACTAATACAAAATTGAGAATATTATTGATTAAAAGTGCATTATCAAATGCGTTCAACTTAGATGAAAAAGTATTTTGAGAAAGATTGTAGGAAACTGTTTAAAAGAAAGTTTGACCTAGTGTCCTAGTGGAATAACACTTGAGCTAGCCAGCTAGGGTTTGAACTTTGAATGTTGGATTATACTCCCTCCGTCCCAGCCAGTTCTTTACATGGCGGCTGGGCACGGAGGTCAAGGATAGTGGGTGTAAACCGGGTGTAATATTGTTAAAATAAATGAGGTAGTGGGTGTAATAGTGATTTTATTGTTAAAATAAGTGAAGTAGTGGGTGTAATAGTGATTTTATTGTTAAAATAAGTTAAGTAGTAGGTGAAATAGTGTAAAGTATTTTTTAAAATAAGTGAAGTAGTGGATGTAATAATGTTAAAACTTACTATTTTGGGTAATGTAAAAAAATGGTGGGACGGCCCAAAAAGGAAATTGTAAAGAAATGGATGGGACAGAGGGAGTAAGTAAATTGTTTACAATAAAATGAAAATGATCAAAGGTGTTGTAAGAGATTCTTTACTGCACATACTGTCATGCAAAAGTAGTGATTCTCTTTACTCGATTAGGGGGCTTCACAGGAGTATTTAATTTCATAGTATACTTGCACACAATACTTCTGAGTTCTGACTTACACTTCTGCACTTCACATATATGTTCGGTGAATATAATGAATACTCTTTTTTTTTTTTTAGAAAAAGGACCTGAGATATAGTTTAGGAAATTTTTCTTAAAATACATGTTAAATATTCTTTAAATTTTGTTGGGTCCGTAAGGTTAATTAAAATTTTTTGAATTTACTAAAATATTGTTGTATTTGATATATATTAGTATCAAATAATATTAATAAAGTAAATGGATACATAAATGTATTTAGTAGTTACAAATATTATAATTGATTGTGTAATTATTTATTTGAAGGTTACAAATATTGGTTAAGTGCACATTTAAATATATAAGTTACACAATTGTTTACATAATGACATTGATGGATACTTAATGGGCAGTTACATTTTTGGGGTGGAGAAATTATAAGAATTGTCTATATATAGAGATTTGTTTCTATAGAAAAAAGATACTTGTAAGAAAGAAAAATAGACCTTGTTCAATATAATTTCGGAACCCTGTGATATACAATTTTATTCGATTACTTAAAATACTTCATAGGTATCAGAGCATTTTAGGATCTACTCGTAGCTGCAGAAATCGATTTAAGTTTTGTGGATGGTTTGAGTTTTCGGGATACAAATTTCATGTAATATATTTTTGTGCTTTATATGAGTTATATATCTGGCTACTTGGTCCAAATTTTATTGACTACTTGTTTTAGTTTTTTAATGCCATCTTTTTTGTTTCTATATTGAAGTTTCATATTCAAATTATGTCTATTAAAAGGATTTAAATTTCTTGAAAATTTTGCTATGATTAGAATTTGGACCGCGTGAAATGGCATATGCGGGATATTGTGTTTTTATGATTTTCTCTCAAATTTACTTAAAAGAAGAATGGACAGTTTGGATATATATGTCCAGAAATTTTTGGCAAATAAATTTATTGTTCGTGAATCGGAAATTGTTATTTAAAAAAAAGGAATATAGATTGTTTGGAGACAGTCAAAAAATTTATCGGTTTAAAAGATAATATTTTGTAACAAATATTTTTATGATACTCGGAATAGAGAGTATATAGAAATGAAAAGAGAAATTTTTGAAATAAATTATTTATTTAATTTACAAGAAAATTGGGGCAAGTGCTCAGAATTAAATGAACAAGAATTTATTGTTTTTATTGGAATAAGGAATTAAAGAACTTTAAAAGGTATTTTGAAAAAGAACACCTAGCAAGGTGTGCTTGAGTTGGTATATCTTGTGAACCTTGTTTAAAATAATTTGTTTGACCGGAACCCGTTGGTATACGTGGTAATTGGAAATCGTTGTTGAAAAAAACAACATTGTAATCGAAGAGATTATAGTGACTATTAAAATGGAGAGTGGAAAGGTTAAGGTGTTTTTTTTTTTGTGATACTCAGAATAACGAGTAGAAAATTAGAATTTTCGAAATAGAATCGAAAGAACTTGAGTTCATGGAAATGAATAAAAGTGGGAGTTATGTGATCCACCAGAATATAGAAAATTCATGGGTTGTAAATGAATTTTGAAAAGGGAAATGAAGTTGTTGGTATATTTAACAAATTTTGATGTTTGCCTAGCTGTAAAGGTTTTATGAAAATTCGATAATGGAAGTAGACAATTATGTATGTATTTTGAAAAGTGGGAGCTTGATTGATAAAATTATAGATGTATGTGGATATTATATTTTCTGAAATTGATAAAGAACAAAACTAAGTTGGAACTTAGTAAGACGTTGAGATTATGTAAATGTTTGTGAAATTTGAGAAGTTCAAAGAAATCAAATTTAAAGAAAATAATTTGAATATTGAATATGAGCTAGAAAAGGTATCTGAGTAAAATGTTTAATTGTTTTAGGATGCAGAATTGCAGTCCGGTGTCAACCCTATTGGTAATGGGAAATTGATTAATTCAGAGAAGGAACCACTGAATGTATTATGTGCAAGTAGTCAGAAGTTCGATATATTTTATGTTAGTAATCGATTGACTTGACTTGACATTTTGAGTTAGATTTGTAAGTGGATTGTGAAGGAATTTTGCTTGAGCCTAATGAGAGAGGCTCTAAGGCGGAGACGCGCCCTCCAGCTGCAAAATTAAAAATAAGAGCACTAAGGGCGCGCCCAAGGGAAGAAACTGAAGGAAAGTGTGTACTACGAATTAAACTAATTATGTGACTTAACATTATTAATTGGACGTTCAAAATTGTTCAGAAGACATTAGGGCGCGCCCTAAGTGTAAGATGCGCCCAAGAAATTAATCTAATATTCATAAACATATTGTGTGAAGATGGTGACTACGAAATAGGATCAAGTGAAGATACATACATATAGACATACATCGGAAAATGAAGAATATGGGGAGTTGAAAAGTTAAACTACTATATCAGTCAATTTATGTGGTGAAAACTTGAAATAGAGACATAAGAGTGTACCTTGTGAGTTCTGGATTACGATTTGTCGAAGAAATTTGTAAAAAACGCGACGGAATTGGTCGGATTCTCGTCTGAAAAGTTGAAGTCGCCGGGGAGAGTTTTGGTGAAGAGAGAGAGAGTAAAAAGAGTAAAGTGAATATTAAGGGGGTATTTATAGGTGAAATATAGAATGGTGGATGACAGCTGTAGGTCGGTTAAAATTCTAAGGGCGCGCCCTGTGAAGAATGCTGTGAGAATTTTGGGCTTTGCTTGTGAAAATTCCATATATCATCTTTGATTTCATATGGAATTGGGGGGTAGTTGTTATAGCCAAAATTCGGTTCGGGTATTTTCATGATGGATTCGGGTCAATAACTGATTCAATTTGGGATTTTAGAGAACAAATTAGGGATTTCTAGAAGTTAGGGCGTGCCCTGGGGGGTTTAGGCCGCGCCCTGGGATATGGTGGAATTCCAGAATGTCAATAATGTCGATTTCGTATTTGATTATTGAAGAATTCCCTCCTATCGTATCTCAGGAGGGGGATGTCCGTCGCAGAAGGCCTCCAGGGGTTTGCCTGGATATAAGGACCCTTCTTAAACACTAAGGGCGCGCCCTAAGGTGGAAAGATGGGGACTTTCTGGTGTGTGCTTTGAGAGCTCTGTTCCTGTAGCCAATGGGCGCGCCCTCATTGGGGAACTTTGGAGTAATCCTGCACTTTGCACCCAAAAGCTCTGGATCACCTGTCCTGATATCTGGTGGGTGCTTCTCATTCGGGGGACATGGATGCGTTCTGCACTTGGGGTAAACCACGGCTATACCTGCATCTTTGAAATCAAGAAACAGCTGGTAGCGGATAGGACTAGTCCTCGACGGGGGAAGTTTCCTTATCCGTGAAGTCTTGAGATCCTAGATGAGCCTTGGGCCTTTGTGGTTAGGCCTCATAGTAGAACATTCCGGAAGCTGGTCCGTTATCCAAGCCCATTTGGGTTTCTTGATCTCCAAGAACTACGTATGGCTTGATCCCCTATAAATATCGGGGTACGTAGGCCGATCGAGGGGTTGGAGGTCGAGAGCTCTGAATAGCCGTCACTAACCCTATCAATCTCAGCCACCAATCACAAACAGCCACCACACGTCACCGCTCTTTTCGGCAAAGAACCACCGCTGTAGATCTTGTTTCCGGCGAAGTACCTCGAAATTTGTTGTTACCAAATTCCTCCATCAACAAATTGGCGCTAGAAGGAGGGGACCAATCAAGATCTTCATATTAGGAGGAAAAGATGTCTCACAATCAACGCAGGGGTTCTCACGAAGAAGATGATTACGATTCTGAAGATAGTTTGGGGGGTAACCGAGCTCGTCATGAAGCTTATGTTCCAGAGGAAATCCCCGTTCCTCCACACCACCATGGAACTCCAGCCGCCGGCGATGGCCAGCCGCCCGTTCTTATCAGTAACGCGGCATTAATGGAACAGTTGTATCGTATGGGAGATGCCATAAATAGTTTCGGAGCCAGATTGAGTTCTGTGGAGGAAGTGCAAGAATCTAGGAGAAAATCTCGGAGTATCCCATGAAATCATCGTCGAACAGGGAAAGCCCTCCAAGTCGAGGAAAGCTCTCGTAGAGACGGCGAAGTGCAGGAGAAGAGATTTCAGCTAATTACTCCTCGAAGGTTAGAATACTCTGATCCTATTATTGAACATCCTAGTGAAAATAATTCTGAGCGCAGGTTGTTGAATCCCGAAGCTAGGGCGCACCCTCACCCTCACCGTTCAGGGCGCACCCCCAGTGAGATTCAGCGGGATGAAGAACAGATTGCTAAGGAGAAGAGAGATTTTGCAAGTTTGAAAGAACGCCTTGGAATAAGACTTAATGACGATGACCTTAGGATATGTCTCCTCGAACTTCAGAAGAAAGACCAAAATTTGGAATCGCGACCCCGTGATCCACAGCGCGCGCCCCCTGTCGATGACAGGTCGAGGCCCCTTGGACATGAACGAGCCCTTCCTCAAAATGGAAATCCACAGCGCGCGCCCCCTGTTAATGACAGGACGCGGCCCCTTGGACTTGAACAAGCTCCTCATCGAGGCAGTGCTGGAAGACGAAATAGCCGTGATGACGGTGATAGAAGAATGGAGTTATACAGAGGAGACATGCGACCTCGTAATAGAGAGGGCGTGCCCTCAGGTTTTAGACCCCCTCGCATTCATCAAGTTCCTTCGAGCACTTCAAGTGAGTCCAGGTCAAGGACGCGCCCAAACTCAGGGGAACAATATCAAAGAGGATCGCGAGAAAATCCACAACCTCGAGGGAATCAACGGTCTCAGGGAAATCCAGAGAGTGAGGGAAATCCTCAAGGTCAGCAAACTCAAACTCAAGGGGATGTTGAGGTTCAACCTCAAGCAGGAACTCAAGGAGGTGTTCCGACAGCGGCTCCACCTCCACCCCCGGGGAGTGCACAAACTGCAACACAACCAAATATTCAGAATGTTCCCGGGGTTGGAACTTTCAACGTGGATGACTTGAAGAAGCTCCTTGCTCACTTGGATGGAGGAAGAATATCTGCTACTGCGTAAACATCCTCTCCATTCTCAATCGAAGTAAGAGAGGCGCAGCTTCCTACTAGGTATAGATCCATGACAAATGATTTGCGTTTTCATGGAAATGCAGACCCTGTTGAATTCCTCGGACGCTTTGACATCGAGATGGATGTTTATCAAGTGACAGAGCTGGCTAGGTGTCGATTGTTGGCAGCAACTTTCAGGGAGAGTGCTCAGCAATGGTTTCAGAAACTTGGCCCGGGAGTTATTACATCTTGGCAGGTGATGAGGAATTTGTTTTTGACAAAATTCCAAGCTGTAGTGAAATATGCCCCTCCAGTCACAACTTTGGCCAATATCAAGCAAAGGGAAGGTGAAAGTCTGCAATCCTACTTCAAGATATTCAACTCGGAATCAACTCTGGTGAGAGGAGCGACTGACGAAACGCTCAAGAGTTTTTTAATAGCTGGATTATCAGTGGGAACTGATTTCTGGAAACATCTTCAAGGACGAGATCCACCGACATTGGCTGATGTGTTTGCACAAGCTGAATCTTTCAAGATTGTGGAACAGTCTTTGGCATATAATCGAAAGACCGATAATCAAAACAGTTCTAAGGTAAAGGTCGGGAAGAGGAAGGATAGGTCTCCTAGTCCAACTCGCCGTATAGCAACTGGTGCCAATCGGGTGAACTTAGCCGAATCTGGCAGAAATTGGGGTCCCCCAGATACTTACACCTACGATCAAAGGCCGGGTAGTTATACACCCCTGGCAGCCTCCATTGAACATATTTTCGAAGTAAACAAAAATAAGGGATTCTTCAGGAAGCCAGAGCCTCTCTCTTCTTGGCAAAGCAAGGATAAGAGGAAGTACTGTGAATTCCATGAGTCTTCAGGGCATAATACTCATGAGTGCCGTCAATTGAAGGATGAAATTGAAGATTTTGATAGGATATTTGACGAAATGGATTGTCAGAGAGGTGAAAAAACATAGGGAGAATCCTGATAAGAGAGATGGAGGGCGCGCCCTCCATGTTGACGGCAAGCCTGAAGAGAAGAAGTTTGTCAAGGAAGGGAGTAGTCACATCATCTTTGGTGGACATCACCTGGGAGGTGACAGTAATCATGCTATGGAGAGGTATACTAGGGAAGCAAGATACCGACCTCTTACAAATGTGAATAGTTTAGAACTGAGGCCGCCTAAATTGTTCAAAGGGGAATGTGCTGATATCACTTTCACTGGAAGAAGCAAGGTGGGTACACCATCCTCACAATGATGCTTTGGTGGTGGCGATTCAGATTGGTTCCAAGAATGTGCATCGAGTTTTTGTTGATAATGGAAGTTCGGTGAATATTCTATATTACAGCACTTACCAAAAGCTGGGACTCCTAGATAAGGATATGATTCAAGATAACGGATGGATCTATGGTTTTTCGGGCGAATCTGTAAAGGTCATGGGAGCTATCAAGTTACCAGTAACTCTCGGGGAAGGAACTCTTTCTGTGACTCAAATGATGGATTTCATGATTTTGAATGTGGAATCGTCACACAATGCTTTAGTAGGACGTCCCTTGTTGAAAGAAATGAAGGTTATGACCACCATCTATCATCTTGCAATGAAGTTTCCTACGCCAAATGGCGTGGGAACGATCCGAGGATCCCAGCATGACTCGAGAGATTGTTATCACAAGGCAATCAAGGGATTCAGGAGGCAACAGGATGGAGGGCGCGCCCTCAATGAAAGTAGTTCAGGGGTTATGAGTATTGTCCCAGGAGAAGTAAAAGTCCACTATCTTGTCCAAGAACCAGTAGAAGACACGCCCCCATTTTGGGCGCGCCCTGAGGAGAGTATTCCAGTACTTGATGATCTTCAGGATGGAATTCTGGAGGAAATTGAAGAAGACTCAAAGGAGGTGATTTCAGTTAATATCAAAGGTGAGCAGGTCGAAGGGAGGCGAATGTTACTTGAAGGCTTGGTGCATACCCTTGTTGAGGAAGACTTCCCTCTTAAAGAGGACGCGCCCTCCAAGGATGCAGCACCAATCGAGGATCCACGAAACTTTGATTTTGATCTAGATCCAAGAACACCATAACCCGTGGAAAAGACTGGTCCTGCAGAGGATACCATCCCAATCATGGTGGATGAGAAAGATGCAGGTAAAGTTTTGAGAATTGGATCTCAACTAAATTCCAAGTTGAGAGGAATGCTCACTAATTTTCTCTTGAATAATTTGGATGTCTTTGCTTGGAGTCATGCTGATATGGTGAGAATCGATCCAAAGGTTATGTGTCACCATCTGAACATAGATCCCACCAAGAAAGGAATTCGCCAGAAACGTCGACCTGTGAGTGGAGAAAGAGCTATAGCATTAAAAGAGGAAGTTGATAGACTTCTAGATGTTGGTTTGATCAAGGAATCATATTATCCAGATTGGTTGGCTAATCCAGTTCTTGTCAAGAAGCCTAATGGAAAGTGGAGAACTTGCGTGGATTTCACGGATTTGAACAAGGCTTGTCCTAAAGATAGTTTTCCTCTCCCTCGAATTGATCAGTTGGTGGATGCTACAGCTGGCCATGCTCTTTTGAGTTTCATGGATGCTTACTCGGGCTATAATCAGATTCCTATGTATGAGCCAGATCAAGAGCATACTTCTTTCATCACAGATAGAGGTTTGTACTGTTACATTGGGATGCCATTTGGTTTGATCAACGCCGGAGCCACCTATCAAAGGTTGGTAAACATGATGTTCAAAGATCTGATTGGGAAAACTATGGAAGTGTATGTGGATGATATGCTTGTTAAATCTTTGAGGGCGGAAGACCATGTGAAGCACTTAGAGCAGATGTTCGGAGTATTGAGGAAGTTCAGGATGATGTTGAATCCTCAAAAATGTGTGTTTGGAGTGGAATCCGGAAAGTTTTTGGGATTCATTGTCAACCATCGCGGGATCGAGGCAAATCCAGCCAAGATTAAAGCCTTACTTGACATGAAATCTCCATCTAGTGTGAAGCAAGTTCAGAGTTTGGCTAGGAGAATTGCCGCACTAAATCGCTTTGTGTCAAAATCTTCGGATAGATGCCGAGAATTCTTCAAGGCAATTAAGGGAGCATCCAAAGATTTCACGTGGACTCCCGAGTGTGAAGAAGCTTTTCAGAAAATCAAGGAGCAGTTGGGGAATCCTCCGCTCTTAGCCAAGCCCGTGGAAGGAGAAACTTTGATATTGTACTTGGCAATTTCGGAGTACTCCATTAGTGCAGTGTTGGTAAGAGAAGAGATTGATCATCAGTCCCCGGTTTACTATATGAGCAAGCGTTTGCATGATGCAGAGACTCGATATACCAGTATGGAAAAGTTGGTTTACGCTTTAATCTTGGCGGCAAGAAAACTTCGTCCTTACTTTCAAGCTCATAAAATCGAGGTTCGTACTGCTTATCCATTGAGGAGTATTCTTCACAAACCGGAAGCTTCAGGAAGAATGTTGAAATGGGCCATCGAATTAGGGCAGTTTGATTTGGAATATACACCAAGAACAGCAATTAAAGGTCAGGCTTTAGCAGATTTCATCCTGGAGTTTGATTTAGAGACCGAGGAAAAGTCGTTTGTATTAGTGGAACCTGGAATTCCTCCTAAGAGGGTGCGCCCTCTTGAGGAAGTTCCCCAACCTTGGTGGAAGTTGCACGTAGATGGAGCCGTGAATAATGGGGGAGCTGGTGCAGGAGTAATTTTGATGACGCCTGAAGGAAATCAATTCATGAGTGCAATTCACTTCAAATTCGAGGCAACTAATAATGATGCAGAGTATGAAGCTTTGATTAACGGATTGAAGATGGCTTTGGAAATGAAGGTAGCAAATTTGATCGTATCAAGTGATTCGGAGTTAGTAGTCAGGCAGATCAAAGGAGGTTTTCAGTGTAGAGGTCCAAGAACAGAGCTTTACATGAAGTGTGCACATCGATTAATTCAGAAGTTTCGAGAAGTAAGGTTGGATTGTATTCCTCGGGATGAAAATTGCAGTGCAGATGTTTTAGCTAAGTTAGGATCTCAGAAAGATGCTATGCTATTGGTAACGGTTCCTCTACAAGTTCAAGAAGTGCCCAGTATTCCGGAAGTAGAAATCATGGAAGTGGAAATTATCCCGCAAGTTACTTGGATGACTCCAATTTTAGAGTATCTCCGTAAGGGGATTCTTCCGAGCAATAAGATTGAAGCAAGGCGTCTTCGATATCATTCTGCTAGGTTTGTAGAGTATGATGGAATTCTATACAAGAGAGGTTTCAATCAACCGCTTCTGAAATGCATAAATGGAGATGAATGTAATTATATCCTAAGGGAGGTGCATGAAGGAATTTGTGGAAATCACTCGGGGGGTGGTTCGTTGGCAATGAAGGTGTTAAGGCAAGGTTATTATTGGCCTACTATGAAGAAGGATGCCTATGGGTTTGTCAAGGCATGTGATAAATGTCAGAGGTTTGCCAATTTTTCAACGCTTCCGGTGACTACTTTGACTTCTATGATGAGTCCATGGCCGTTTGCTATGTGGGGAATCGATCTTATTGGAGAACTCCCCAAGTCTAAGGGAGGAGTCAAGTATGCTGTTGTTGCTGTAGATTACTTCACCAAATGGGCGGAAGCAATGCCCTTGGCCACAATCACAGCAAAGAAAATCAGGGATTTTGTGTTTAACTCCATTGTGTGCAGGTTCGGGATTCCCTACAAGCTTATTTCAGATAATGGAAAGCAATTTAACAGTAGGGAATTGCGAAAGTTATGCAAAGACTTGGGAATCAAGAAGGAATTCGCAGCTGTGTATCATCCTCAGAGCAATGGGCAGACTGAAGCGATCAACAAGATAATCAAGCATACTTTGAAAACCAAGCTAGAAGAAAGTAAAGGAAATTGGCCCGAGGAGCTTCCTATGGTTTTATGGTCGTATAACACAACACCGAGGACCACAACTGGGGAATCTCCTTTCATGTTGTCTTATGGATATGAGGCAATGGTGCCGGTGGAAATTGGGGCAGGATCATTCCGAAGGGATTTCTATGATGAAGAATCGAATATGATAAATCAAAGGCTAAATCTTGATTTCCTAGAAGAGATGAGGGCAAATTCGCAGTTGAGATTGGCAACTTGTCAGCAGAGAGCTGCAAGGTATTATAACAAGAAGGTGAAGACTCAGCCTTTCAAGGTGGGTGATCTAGTTCTGCGGAAAGTCATGCCAAATACAAGAGTAGCAGCACATGGAGTTTTTGGTCCCAACTGGGAAGGACCTTACAAGATCAAGTCTATCATCTGGGAAGGAACTTATCATCTAGAAGACTTGGATGGCAACACACTCCCAAGAGCATGGAATGCAGAGCATTTGAGAAAGTATTATCAGTAGGGTGCGGCTTTGACCCCCTATTTTATGAAGGCTATATAAGTTAGACTAGTAACAATAATTGTTCTCCTAGTCTAGGGGGTAGTACATATACGCCTTCCTTAGTTCTAGTCGAGACTTGCTATTTTTATTCCACGTTTTTTATAAACTTATTCTCCTTAGCACGGGGGGTAGTACATGTATATCTTCCCTTGTTCTGTCGAGGCTTGAATTCAATAAAGACGTTATTTGAAGATTAATGAAGTATACCAAGACGTTTTTTGACATTTTTTGAAGATTTTTTTATTGAATTACAAGAGGTTGTACTCCATGTTTTAAGGCGCGCCCTGTGAAGAAGTGCATCCTTATAAGTAAATTTTGACAAGTCAAAGGAATTTTTGCAAAGGGCAATGCCTTAGGGCGCGCCCTCAACTTATATTTGAAGATTTTTGAAGATGTTTTTATAAAATCAAGTTAAAGGTTTTTTTAACAAATTAAAACATTGAGATAAATAATAAGCATAGCAAAGTTCAAAAGGCATTAAAAGTTACGAATTGCAACTTGCAGGGTTTTACAAAGGACCCGCGCCTTAAGAGTGAATGTAGTTACGGACAAGTTCGAAGATGAAAACCCTAAGGCGCGCCCTTAGGGGGTGAAGAAGGAACAACTTTGGAAGGAGAAGGTGCGCCCTGAGTGTCATCAGGACAAACAATGGTAATAGGAGATACGTCTGTAGGAGGAGAGCTCTGTGTAGGGATAGCTGTTGGAGGGGAGGTTTGAACATTCTCAGTAGAGGGCGCGCCCTCAGGGGGATCCTCTAATCCCAGTTCAACTCTTTTTGCCTTGATGGCAGCAGCTTCATCGACTTTAAACTTTGCCACATCCTCAGCAGCAGCAGGACCAAACTTCTCCCAGTTGTAGTCAGGATCGTTGGCTAGAAAACCAGTGAGGTAGAAGTTGAATCCCTTCTCAAAGTTCTCATCCTCAATGGCTTCCCTCTGCTCCTTCAACTTGGCCTTTTCAATCTCTAAAGTGCTTTGCTGAGCTTTGAATTCTTCCATTTCTTTCTTCAACCTCTCAACTTGGTCACAAAGATATTGTCCCTGTTCAACGGATTTTTGAAGATCTACCTGGAGGGTAGTAATGGTGGCATCTTTAGCATCACATTCCTTTTTCCACTTGTTGTCATTTTCGATAACCATTGTGGAGAATTTCTTGCTCTCAGCCTCCAGTCTGTTAAGATAAAGCTTTTCTTTGCGCACTCTCTGGGCGCGCCCTAGAGATTGAATGAGTAGTTGGGCAGATGCTCGAATCATTGACTCAGATTCTTCCATGGCATTCATGTTCAACCAAAAGTCAACTTCATTTTCACCAACAAGGGGAGCAGCGGAAGGGCCGATCAGAGTCTCAACATATGAGGCCGCGCCCTCGGTTCTTGGCTTCTTGCCCCTGTCAGTGGTATGGTCTTGAGTATCAGCATTTCTTTTCAGGGATTCTGTGGACGGAGTGACTATGTCGCTAGAATCCTTTCCCCGCACAGGGCGCGCCCTGGAGTCAGATGTACCCGCTTGGTCGTTTTTCTTTTCTTTGTCATTTTTCTTGGCAGCTCCAAACCCACGAGGAATCTTAGGAGCCATACCTGTACAAGACAAAAGAGAAGAAAGGTCAGGCCGCGCCCTGGGTAAAGAAGGCAAATTATAAAATGAAACATAAGAAATGAAGAAAAACGGGTATTCCCTACAATATAACTATTACCTTCATCAGAATCAGAATTCTCACTATTACTAGATGAGATTGTGAGAACGGGTATTCCTTTCTTAAACCTTTTAAATTTACAAATGTGTCCAACTCTATCAGATAAAATTCCTACTCTCTTTAAGTTCTCTTCTGTGATTAAAGATTGAAGGTTGAATTTCTCTGATGCAACTTTCAGAACGGCTTTTGCCCGAATTAAGGCTGCGCCCTCAAGCGTTTTCTGTGTTCTCTTATCTGTTGGGATTCAAAGGAGTCAATAAACAATTGAAAATTAAAAAGTTAAGAAAGGTAAAGGGCGCGCCCTCACTTACAAGGATTCGTGTTGAATTGTATCCGAACTCGGGGAACATCCCAGACATAAAAGAAGAGTAATCAACACTTTGCACCCCTTATCTTTGGGCACTTTTTCAATTTGGTCTCAAACTATGTTTTTTGGCAGATTGCACCTCTATGTTTTCAAAATCGCTTCAATTTACACCCCTTTGATCAAATTTTGCCCACTTTGACCGCTACTATTAGGCTAATCAAGGATAAATTGACTGTTTCTTGAATAAATCTTTATATTTTTACCCTCGCTCATCCTAATAGTAGCGGTCAAAGTGGACGAAATTTGGTCAAAAGGGTGCAAACTGAAGTGAGTTTGAAACCATAGAGTTGCAATCTGCCAAGAAACATAGTTTGAGACCAAATTGAAAAAATGCCCAAAGATAAGGGGTGCAAAGTTCTGATTACTCATAAAAGAAAGGTTCTTTCCAATACTTAAGATGGCTGATTCTTCCTTCGGAAAAACCTTTGTTGTTGTGAGGTTTGTTGATTACAAGGTAGTAGTAACCAATGCTGGATTGTCGAATGCTGAAGAAATAGCTGACCTCATGCATAGAAGGAGTTCCTAACTCAAGATCATGATAAAGAATGAACAAAGCAAGTACAAGTTTGTAACTGTTGGGGGAAAGTTGAATGGGTGCTATGTCATACCACCTCAGAATCTGTTGAAGGTAAGGGTGTAAGGGCGCGCCCACGCCTAGAGCTACAAGTTTTGGTGTTAGAACCATCCTTGGAATTTTGAAATTTTTCCCGTAATTGAAGATGTGGGGGCGGTGATGAGCATGTGGGATGGCCCAGATGCCTTCTTGACCATAATACTGCATAGCCCATCCCACTTCGTCACTTGTAGCAATGGAAGACATGTTTACACAGGCAAGTTTGCCCTGTTTCTTTCTGAGTTGATTTTTCTCTTTCTCAGACATGTCATCATATCTTCCCCAGTCAATGTCAATTTCTTCATCAAGAACTTCCCAATGTTCAAACGGGACAGGGGAAGGTAGTGGAGATGTTGGTTCGGAATCAGCCATGGGTGAGATAGAAGAAGTTGAGGGCGCGCCCTCCGAGGAATAAGTATCAGAAGAATGTGTATCACTAGAAGAATTGGAGTCTGGAGTGAAATCGTTGTCAGAAGGATCTGTGTATAGGGGATTTGGAGTCTTTTCAGGTATTGGTGTTGGAGTTTTTTCAGGTATTTGAGTGCTGAGGGGGATACCATCAAGGGAATCTTCACTGTAAAAACTCATCCTGCCTTCATTAAAATCTTCGATAAGGCGCGCATTATCTTCTGAAGAAATAAAAGAGAAAGGAGGCCTATAATGCTCAGGAGACAAAGGGGCTGGTAGAGGAGAATGGATCCCTAAACGATCGTTGAATTCCCTAAATGGGTGAAAAGGCGGAGACGCGCCCTCCAGCTGCAAAATTAAAAATAAGAGCACTAAGGGCGCGCCCAAGGGAAGAAAAATGAAGGAAAGTTTGTACTACGAATTAAACTAATTATGTGACTTAACATTATTAATTGGACGTTCAAAATTGTTCAGAAGACATTAGGGCGCGCCCTAAGTGTAAGATGCGCCCAAGAAATTAATCTAATATTCAGAAACATATTGTGTGAAGATGGTGACTACGAAATAGGATCAAGTGAAGATACATACATATATACATACATCGGAAAATGAAGAATATGGGGAGTTGAAAAGTTAAACTACCATATCAGTCAATTTATGTGGTGAAAACTTGAAATAGAGACATAAGAGTGTACCTTGTGAGTTCTGGATTACGATTTGTCGAAGAAATTTGTAAAAAACGCGACGGAATTGGTCGGATTCTCGTCTGAAAAGTTGAAGTCGCCGGGGAGAGTTTTGGTGAAGAGAGAGAGAGTAAAAAGAGTAAAGTGAATATTAAGGGGGTATTTATAGGTGAAATATAGAATGGTGGATGACAGCTGTAGGTCGGTTAAAATTCCAAGGCCGCGCCCTCTCTTAGGGCGCGCCCTGTGAAGAATGCTGTGAGAATTTTGGGCTTTGCTTGTGAAAATTCCATATATCATCTTTGATTTCATATGGAATTGGGGGGTAGTTGTTATAGCCAAAATTCGGTTTGGGTATTTTCATGATGGATTCGGGTCAATAACTGATTCAATTTGGGATTTTAGAGAACAAATTAGGGATTTCTAGAAGTTAGGGCGTGCCCTGGGGGGTTTAGGCCACGCCCTGGGATATGGTGGAATTCCAGAATGTCAATAATGTCGATTTCGTATTTGATTATTGAAGAATTCCCTCCTGTCGTATCTCAGGATGGGGATGTCCGTCGCAGAAGGCCTCCAGGGATTTGCCTGGATATAAGGACCCTTCTTAAACACTAAGGGCGCGCCCTAAGGTGGAAAGATGGGGACTTTCTGGTGTGTGATTTGGGAGCTCTGTTCCTGTAGCCAATGGGCGCGCCCTCATTGGGGAACTTTGGAGTAATCCTGCACTTTGCACCCAAAAGCTCTGGATCACCTGTCCTGCTATCTGGTGGGTGCTTCTCATTCGGGGGACAGAGATGCGTTCTGCACTTGGGGTAAACCACGGCTATACCTGCATCTTTGAAATCAAGAAACAGCTGGTAGCGGATAGGACTAGTCCTCGACAGGGGAAGTTTCCTTATCCATGAAGTCTTGAGATCCTAGATGAGCCTTGGGCCTTTGTGGTTAGGCCTCATAGTAGAACATTCCGGAAGCTGGTCCGTTATCCAAGCCCATTTGGGTTTCTTGCTCTCCAAGAACTACGTATGGCTTGATCCCCTATAAATACCGGGATACGTAGGTCGATTGAGGGGTTGGAGGTCGAGAGTTCTGAATAGCCGTCACTAACCCTATCAATCTCAGCCACCAATCACAAACAGCCACCACACGTCACCGCTCTTTTCGGCAAAGAACCACCGCTATAGATCTTGTTTCCGACGAAGTACCTCGAAATTTGTTGTTACCAAATTCCTCCATCAACACATGTTTTTGGTGTGCTAAGACAATATGTCTATGATACGAGATCCCTGCAATGCACTTTTTCTTCTCTAGATTTTTCATGTGACATTTCGGTGACTCATCCACTTTGTTTTTATGAAAGTTGGTCAATCACATATCAATTATAGTCCTATGAGTTGAAAATTTTTGTTCGTACATCTTTCTCAAGTATGAAAACAGACAACATATTCTTAGATATCTGTTTTTCATACATTTTCTCCCATATTGTTCTTGTACAAATCAATCTATACACAATAACCTGTTCCGACTAGCCCAATTGACAAGCACGGTCAACAATCTGATTGTCACTAATAGGATTCCATATCAAATTTAATATAGTAACGCATTTAGCTTTGGTCAAAATCAAGTCTAAAGAGCCAACTTTCGTCGATAGTAAAAGAAGATCTGAATATTTTCAGGTTAAAAATTTGAAAATTTCCAATTTTTGATGAGTTTCGACAGCGATCAAACAAAAAATGAACTTTATAGAACATTTTAGTTCAGCAATCACGCCAAGTTCAAGTTCAGTACATGCATCATCTTTGAATGATACTCCCTCCGTCCCATTTTACACGTCCCTTTATTAAAAAGCACATATATTAAGATAAAGGTTAGTTAGATAATATTTTTTAACTGATACCCTTAATTAATATTTTGGAAAATGAAATCTATACTATTATATAAATTCCGAAACATTGAAAGTTTTGGTACCTATTTTTTGGTACTTAGTGAATTTACTTATTTACTCCATTATAAAGAAACATAAATACACCTAAAATAAATAATAACATAATATAATTAATGGTAATTAGTCGAGATAATACCTTTTATAAACACCTAAAAACATCAATAGTATCATATCTTTCCATCATTAATATTTTCTTTCCAATTAAAACACGTTATAATTAATGATAATTAGTCGATTAAGATAATAAAATTAATGGTAATTAGTCGATTGCCTTTTTCACATTTACTTTTAGTTGAACATATTACCTTTTATAAACACCTAAAAATATCAATCGTATCATAGCTTTTGATCATTAATATTTTCCTTCGAATTAAAACACATTACCTTTTTAATTTAAAACAAATCTAAATTAATGGTAATTAATCGATTACCTTTTTCACATTTACTTTTAGTTGAACATATTACCTTTTATAAACACCTAAAAGCATCAAGCGCATTATATATTTCGATCATTAATATTGCCTTTATAATTAAAACACGTTACCTTTTTAATTTACAACAAATCTTACAATCATTAATATATACCCGAAAATATCACATCATATTTCTCAATTATTAATAAAATATATTAAAAATCGTATGCATTGTTTATAATAAAGAAACATTAATATAATCTGTAAATATGAGTATATTAAATTATATTAAATAAAAATTAAAAAAATTATTAAAAATAATGATTATTAAAAAATATAATAATAATATTAAATAAAATTTATAATATTATACAAGAAACACGTGCATTGCACGGGTTATAGGCTAATCTATACTATTGTATAATGCCGAAACATTAAAAGTTTGGTTGGTCGATACATGTTGATTTTACTTATTTACCCTTACTTAATTACAAATAAAATCCATCCTACTAACTAATCAATTTATATCTTTCATATTTTATCTAACAAAATTTTTCCCTTACTAATCAATTTCCCTTTTTAAGTTAAATATATTATTTTTTTCAATTTTTCAATAACTAAATAATTTCCTTTATTTATACCTTTTATATTTTATCTAACTAAAATTTCCCCTTTAATAATTAATTTTCTTTTTCAGATTAAACATATTACCTTTTTTGTTTTTCAATAACTAAGTAATTTCCTTTTCAGGTAAAATATATAAAAGCCTTAAAAGTTTGGTTGTACCTTTTGATTTTACTTATTACCTTGCTTAATTATAGATAAAATCCAACTTATTAACTAATTAATTAATATCTTTTATATTTTATCTAACTAAAATTTCTACTTTATTAATCAATTTCTTTTTTCATGTTAAACATATTACCTTTTCTATTTTTCAATAACTAAGTAAATTCCTTTTCAGGTAAAACATATAAAAGCCTTAAAAGTTTGGTTAGTCGGTTGATTTTACTTATTACCCGTGCTTAATTATAGAAAAAATCCATTTTATTAACTAATCAATTTATATCTTTTATATTTTATCGAACTAAAATTTCTCCTTTATTAATTAATTTCTTTTTTTAGGTTAAACATATTACTTTTCTATTTTTCAATAACTAAGTAATTTCATTTTCAGGTAAAATATAATATATTTTATATTTTATCTAATTAGAAAGTATATTATAATTATATTAACTAACCAATTAACTTTTTCAATCAAAACACGTTACCTTTTCTCTTTTCTCTAACTAAAATATCTCTTTTCCTAATTGTTAGTCCGATAAGATTGTAGAATGAGGGGGTTGAATACAATCTATACCATTTATTCGAAATTTGTTCTTTAAATAAAATATGACTTGAACAAATTTGTGCGGAATTAATTGAAACAAATTTTAAGTTGAATATAACAATATATTAACTTGATGGGTGTTACAATTTCAGTACAGATTAATTATCAAGTTGATAAAAACAAATTAGAAAATTCGACATGAACTTTTCTATATTTGTTAATAAAAATCGAGATAAGTGCTAGGAGTAAAAACTCGCTAGTAGTACAAGAACAATAAATAGACAAGTTCCACCGGATTAAATATTACAAAGGTGATGAACTGAATTTTCTGTGAATTTTTGTTCTTGATGTTCTTGAGAGAAAATGAGAGAGAATGGAGGCTGTGTGTTTGTAGATATATTTTCAAGTGTTATTTTATGTCTGGCCGTCTCTTAATATTTGTAGAAAAACCGAAGTTTCTGTCAATTTTCTTCTCAAATTGCCTTCGAACTACCTTTCTTGATTTGGCTACCACCTTTGCTAGACAAACTTGCACTACCTTTTCAAGAACCCTTGCACTACCTTTGAATAAGCCTTGCATTACCTTTGAACAAGCCTTGCACTACCTTCAAAACTACGTTCGGCACTACCTTTGAGAAGGCTACTACCTTTCAATTTGCTGGTACTACCTTTGCAATTATGTTCTGTACTACCGGTTGATTTGAATTGTGAACAAGTTGAACTGCAAAGCCAAGCTGATGCCCACTCTCAGGAAGACCAGCTGCTGGACACGCGCGCGTTGTTGTAGCTTTTTGGCAGGCGCGTGTATGCCACGCTTAGCCAGACACGTAGATCATTTGTCGACAGCATTTCAATTGTTAATTACACAAAACAAGTGACCTGTTGACCTGCTGTGAATTCAAATGAAACCGGGGCCTATTTTGTTTTACATGAAATGGACTCCGTAGAAATGCTTTTTAACCCGCACAGCTTATAATCTTTAATTAATAAATAATTAATTTAATCCAGAAATTATAAAAATAAATATCTAATATTATTAGATATTTATAAATATAATTTTATAATTAAATAAATTATTTAATAATATAAATAAATCCTTAATCTGTAGGCTGCGGTTACCTGAGCATCTGGAACCGGTCTCCTTTTGCTTAACAAAAAATATATCAATTCCAACCGGGATTCCAGCTTTAAGAATATATCACTTTCCATTTCTTTGTGATAATTCATAACCCGTCCAGGTGTAAGCTACGGTCTCTTGAGTATCTGAAACCGGACTCTTTTTGGTTATTAAAAAATACAACAATTCTAACCGGAGTTTCAGCATTAAGAATATATCACTTGGAATTTCTTTGTGATAATTCTTTTTCCTCGTAGCCATTCCACTTGATAATAAAATCCTTGTGATTAAATAATTTATCACTCCTGTTGCTTGCACAATGATTTTCCCACATACCAGTCTTGATAGCTTAAACCACTGAAGTTAATGACGAACAGCCACTGTTTAATGTTGACACTCGATGTACTGTCTGGTTCATGAGTGACTAACCGCAATGACTGTTCTTCATATATTGACTTTAAAATCTGGTTTCTTTTCTTTTCTCATCTCTCTCTTTAATCTTCTGTACTGTCTCTGTCACCTTTGAAATCTTTGTCACTTTAAATGAATCCACTTCTTAACGAATACTCCACTGAGGCTTGATCAGATGACTGAGCTTCTTTCAATGTAGTAATTCTTCAAGTCTGTAGAATAACTTTGATCTTTTTCTTCTGACAGATAATACAATCTGAGATTCCTGTGACAGTCTATATACTATTTACTAATACAATCTTGTTTAAGTTGAGTTGTATCCTCGAAATACAAATAGGCTACATCATATGCCTTTCAATCTCCCCTTATTTGTTTGTTAGACAATAACAAGCAAATACCTAGAGGATAACTCAACTAACTCACTTAAACAAGAAAAAGATTAAGCGTTTAAGGCTTAGTAAATAATACATACTAAAAGAAATTTCTCTGGTTAAGATTTAACAATTCCAGAATCCTTCACATCTTACATTGGTGATTATCAGCAGTTCTTGATTTACAATCACTTCCCTTCTCTGACACAGCTTTTCTCACTTAAGAAAAACATTTGCTCTTTACTATGTAGAAAATGGTGAATCAATACCATTTCTATTACTTTTAGGAAATCTACTATTCCTCCACTTAACCTTCAACCATAGTACATTGAAAGACTAATAGAATAGTATTGTGATGTAATCTTCTCCTTATATCTTCACTTTCTTCTCAACTGAATCTCCCCTTACTTCTCCATCTAAGGCTCCCCCTTAGTAACTTGACTTGCTTCTCTTCCAAAGTACAGTCTGTAAATGCTCCCCTTTCTAACCTACAACTTCCCTTTTTCTTGTACCCCTTTACTTCTCCTCCTTAGTTGAGGAATCCTCCAATCAACTAGTTGACAAAGTAGTTGTACCAATTATAGAGTTCTTTGTTAGAAAGGAAGTTTCAATTTTCTTCCTCACTGTGAGTGTGTGATAGTGTTTAGTGTACCTCACAAGTGTTTCACTCTTCTTTCCACTCATTTGTGTCGAGTGTCTCACTTCTCTCTGTGTTTACACTCTTGCTCACTAGTGTATCACTCATATCACTCATAGCTCCAACATCCATTAGTGTACCTGCAAGGAAAAATCACCTTAGCCCATTCAAGAGAGGTCAGTGGTGGTGCAATGGGAGTTCGCAAATCCGAAATCCTCGTTGGACTCATCAGACGAATCTGAGTCATAATCTACAAGTTGCAATGGGAGTTCCCTTTTTAGGGTTTTCAGATTTGAATTCTGAGAAGGTAAACAATGATCTGTAAATTTAGCATTGAGATCAAGGTTCCCTTCTAATGTCTGTGAAGACATCACCTTGTTAAACTCATCAGGTAAAATCTAAATCATAATTTACAAGTTACCGATCCGCACCTATGTCGGACCCGTTACCCGCAGGATCCAGAGATGTTCCCTCTGGGGAGTTCGATAATGATCTTGTTGAATTTTGCATTGAGATCAATACCTTCTCTCGAGGTCTGTGAAGACTCTTGGTTCATTAAAGAACCTTTAACTTATAATCCTAACCGTAAAATGGTTGGATTACAGGTTTCCGTCAATTCATCCTTAGTGTGTGCAATCTCACTTTGTGCATATGAAATATTTTGGTTAGTGTATAAGGTAGTGACTCTCCAACTGAATATCCCACACATCCTTATTTGCTGCATCATGTGCAGTTAATCCCTGGTGACCTTTAGTTTGATAGGTAACTTCCTTTAGGGGGTAAGTCAGAATGTGTTTAAGTTTGACTGTTGTCTGTGATAAAAGTTGTTGGGTTTAAAACCTCATGACTAATCATGTGAGAAAACAAAACTCCATTTAGATGAACCTGCATCACAGAATATGAGCAATAGAGATAGAATGATATACAATTGTGATTTCAAAAGATTTACAATGTAAGCAATCACAGCTATAGAAAGAAATTTTAAGTTTGGAAAGATATAGATCTTGAGCCAGTTTTACTAAACAAAAACAAAGGCAAAAATCCAAATAACAATAAATATTAATCAAATTAATGAATGTTAGTGTTTAAACCAATACAAACAAAGCTATTTTATCATGTTTTAGATCCTGTATGTTAAATACCAACTGTTACCACTTGTTAACACTTGTTAGGTCTTGTCTTCCAATTGTTAGAACCTGAAAATCAAACGTTAGTTCCTAAATAATTGAATTGACATATACCATTTTGATACCAACAATGGTCCTAAATAAGAAAGTCTGTCAACAATAACAACACAACAAAGAATTAGAATTAAAACTGCAGGTTATGTGTGTGTTAAACAGAAGAACAGTAAAAGAACCAAGTACAGGGACCTGTTTGTAAGTTTTGAAGGTATAGTGACTAAACTGGAAAAACTACACAAATTATTTATATACACATGAAAAATAATATACAAAAATAAGAAATAATATACATAATAATAATATTAAATAAAAACTAAAAAGAAAAGAAAAATTCGAATTAAAATAAAAATTATAAAATTATACATAAGTTAATAATTTACATAGATTGACTTATAAACGGACTTAGGACTAAAATAGAAAGACAAACACTACAAAACATGTTAAATAAGATTAACATCTGAAAATTACAATACCTATACAAAAACATTAAGTATATACAAGAATATTTATAATAGGTTAGTAAATCCATATATTTTCTAACAAAATAACTTTCTACTAAAAAATTATTTAGAGAGAAAATATGATTTAATAAAATATCATAAACATCGCAGTTACTTTAAAATAATGAAATTTTAAACAAAAATAGTTTCCTAAAAAATTCTAACTTGGGAATTAGAGAAAAATATTTTTAGAGAAAATTTATCAAACATGGATTATAACAAGAGAATGACTATGACAATCCTTTTTAGAAAGATAACAAGTAAGAATTTGGAAAGAATGTCATACCAGTTACTTGGTGATTAAACTTAGGCACCAGCTTCCATGCTCTTTGTTGTTCAGGATCAACAAGTAATTTCTCAGATTCCTTAGATTCTATACCTTGATTCTGAGAAGCCTTTCTAGTTCTTAATCCAACATCTAAATCACCAATGATCAGCTCTATTCCCAATAGACTGTCCGAGAAGGTTAGATCTTGATGAACCGCCTTGTTCTTCATTGTGATGTTATGTTTGACTAGTTGATCCTTTGTTTACTATCCTCGAGTTATTACCAGAATGACTTGATGATTCTTCTCCAGTGACATGGGTATCTCCAATATTAAAATTGTTTCCACCACTATCACTTGGATAATTATCATCATTAACATTTTAAACTTATGACTTTAAGGCAACTCCTCGATAATAACAATTGTTAACTCTTAACAACTGTTTGTTGGTAGACAACCTTGGTTCTAAAAATAAAACTTGATTACCAAGACTGTCTAGTCTGTAATCTTAGAAATAACATTCTAAGTCCAATACACCTTGATCCATAGTATATAACATTTATTATCAAAGTGATTAGAAGCTTGCAAATAAGCATAAAAATTATTCGAAGTAACTGAACTATGGTAACTTTCGATATTACAATATCCATAGTTCTACTTAGATAATTTTCACACCTTGTATAGTAGAATGAGTGAATTTCAAAAGATAAGACAATGATTACTTAGAGGAGTTCACTCAAACCAATATATCTCACAATTAGTTTGTAAATAGAATTCTAACTAAATATCATTAATTGATATAAGTCAAAACTTCAATACAACCAATTGTTATAACCATGATATTAATTATAGTGAATTTCTGAAAATAATGCATTAATAAGTTCACTAGAATTAACATCTCACAACTAATTGAAGACCACGACAGATAGGTCCAAATTAGTTATGATTCGAATTTATTTTGATAAATAACGTATAGAGCAAATACTAACTTGAATTGCTTTAGGTTCTATAACTCATATTAATCAAAGTAAGTAATTAAATAAATAAATACTAAATCTCTATGACTTAGATTTTAGCATTTAAGTATTTAAATTATCCTTAAATAACCACCACTGAAATATATTACAATTATACACATGTCAGTCATTCAACAGATAATTTTCAGCTTGAGGTATAGATGTAAATAAGTTCACAAGTCCTTTCAATAATGACAATTGAATACTTGTAAAATCATTTAAGAATTACTTAACAGATGGGATTTACAAATCATATAGCATTAATAAAATCCCAAATTTACAAACCAATCTTGAAAAATTAATTTCATCAAGTGATTTAGCAAACGTGTCTGCAAGTCATTCTTAACTAAAGACATGTTCTCGAAAGAATTGATACCTTATGCACGATGCTTAGCCTTGAGTGTTCCACAGAGTTGTTGGAGATGAATTTGTTTCCTTGTGTTCTCCAGCTTTTGTATAACTCATTTGATCTGTCTCTGTAGAGATCTTCAATTATCTCAACAATTAGGAGTGCACTTGTTCACATTCCTCTAGCATCCAGATTCAGTAGGTCCAGATGTCCATTATAATCTTGAATGTGAGTAGGTACCTGATATCTCAAGTCTTGTCACTGGTGCTTCTTGTCAGATATATTGTCTTATCTGCTTGTAACCTTGCATCCAGATTGGCTTTGTCCCTCATAACAATGCCTTGACATCCAGTTAGACTTCTGGTTATCCTTGTACCAAATACGACCTTGTTGTTTGGTCTAGATACCAGCTTCCCTTCAATCTGCCATTTGTACTGATTGAGGTCATCTTGCATTGCAATCACTCAATCTGGATCTTCAGAGCCTTTGTAGCTTTATTAGTTTCTTCTGAAAGAAAACTAACAAAATAATCATTGGTACTTGAAGCTCTGCTAGTCTTTTACTTCCACCATTATGAACACTAAGAACTAAGACAAAGAATTAATTAAGTCAACATTCTTTGTCTTGGCAGACATATTCTCATAGTGTCCTTTGATTTTCAATGTGGTGTTTATTTGGCTAGTTGATCCTTCTGCTGCTCCCCCTAAGCTGTTGCTGGGTTTACATGAAGATTCTCCATGTTTAACATTGCTTGGATCTGAATCACCATAACCATTGACAGATGGGAGCTTGAAGTTGTTGAACATCAATAAGACTTTCAATCACCTTCGGTTGTGTCTTGTCTTCAGATTGTCTGAACAACAACTTGTTCGTTGAGAGAAGTCATCAGTCATCACCACTAAAATATATTTTACTTTGATTTAGAACTTCTGTGTGATGCTTCTTTGACTTCCCTTTATGACATGCCTCATGATTTCATTTTACTTTAATTTCAGATGAGGCAGTCTCCTTTACTGATTCGATTTCCAGGAAAGAATCTCTTGATTTGACATTCAGGTGTGAGAGCTTCTTATGTCATAACTGAACTCCTGTCTGATGAAGCTTTAGATTAGACATGTTGACTTCACCTTTGACTGAGATTCCATGTCAGCTACAGATAAGTTCTCTTTCCTTAATCCTCGAACAGTAAGCTCTTCATCTTATAAAAGATGCTTTATTACTAACAACATTCTTAGCTATTGAATAGCCTTGTCACTGGGTCATACCCTTGCTGTTATCTCCAAGGGATGCCACTTGGCCAGATACCTTCACCACTATTGATAGCATGGCTCTATCTTCGGTCATATGCCTTGAACATCCACTGTCCAAAATCCACATAACACGATCTACCTGTTACACACCCTGCAATGCCAAAACGGTTAAACTTTCTTCGGGACCCAAGCTTGGTTGGGTCCAGAGTACTTCAAAATTGGCCTTTGTCAGGAAAAACAACATTTTTAACCTTGACACCATCAGTCAAGAAACATTTGACCTTATAAATCGATTTGACAATCTTTTGTTTCATTTTAGGTATCCATGTTTTTTTTTTGAAATCAGGTATCCATGTTTATTTAGCAACAATAACATTCTTTTCAGTGACTGGACATTTGACTTTGTAAACAGCCTTAGTAAAAAATTGTTTAGGCTTTGGTACAAATGTCTCTCTCCTAACATTAGGAGGACTAGCAGTCTTTGATCTAACATTTGTGTTTCTGTTCATATGTTGTCGGGGGTAGTCTTATCAGCACATGCATGATTACCATTAAAGTAAGCAGACATGACATTAAAAGCACAAGACATACAATTGACAACACCACATGCTTTATGAGAAGAATCAATAATAGGCATGGTATTCATGTTAGACATGTTATTGTCCTTTTTCAACTTGTTATCACCTAACCCAATTTTAGACGAACTGGTTGACTCAATAAACTTAACTGGTTCCATAGAAACAACCTTATTAGATTTAACATTTTTGGTTGTAGGTGCCTTAACAGATTTTTCATTAAGTTGGACACTTCCACTAGCAATGTCCTCAGTACGCATCTCCTCTTGAATAACAAGAGAAGTCATATCTAGAGGCTCTGCAATAGATTTCTTAAAGAGTGGATCTTCAACATCCTTAAGCACATGTGGTATTCCCCTTTCTTTAGCACTAACAGGATTAGGGGAATTTATGCCTAACATTCCAATAGCCTCGTTGTAGCCAAACCCTATTCCTACGGTTCGTTCTACAGCTTGTTTATTGAATAACTCTTTAGAAATTTTAAAAGAATTAAAACAAGCAGATAATTTGACATCCTTCTCCTTTATCTTAGTTTCAAGTTCAGCAACTTTAGCAACTTGTTTTAACATGTATTCTGATATCGACTTTTCTCGGTGGTTAAGTCGAGCTATTTTTTTTATTTGCTGATCTTGATTATCATGCACCTTTTTTAGTTCTAACACTTCATTTTCAAAATTAGTGTTCAACAGATTTATTCTAGCATTTTCATTGTTTGCATTAATCAAGGAATTACGTAAGCTACGAATAAGTTCAGCGTCAGTAAGAATTACCGGAGTTCTGTAATAGTCAGATGTCTCAGCATTTGCCACCAACGCGAAATTTCCATATTCTTCGTCTTCGCTGTCTGTGTCATCCCAACTTTTACCAGCAGCTACATAAGCTCTTCCAGTCTTCTTCTTTTCAGAAGCATAATCTCTTTTCTGTGCATCTTGTTGAGGTTGTTGACACTCAGTTGCAAAGTGTCCCAATTCATTACATTTGAAGCATCTGATATTGCTTCTGTCTACCATCCCAGTCTCGTAGCCACCCCTTGTGCTACTTGAGAAATAACCTCCTTGCTGGAATCTGTTCCCTATAGACCTGAGTCTGAAATTGGGATTTCTTCTAAATCTGATATGACTAAACTGCCTTACAACCAGTGCCATTGACTCATCCTCCAATTGCTCCAGCTCCTCTAATGAATAAAATTCTCCACAACCCTGACTTGCAACTGTCTTCCCATATTCTGCTACAATTACCTCCTTTTCAGAGCTGTAAGGTTGAACAACCTTAGCTTCCATCTTCACCAAGGCTTCACCAACCAAAGCAGTAGAAGTGTCATCTACCCTTTCCTTATTTATTGTCAAAATGGTATCCCAGATATGCTTTTCATCTTTACAATTAACAACATGATTGTGCATGATTAAATCTAGGGATTCCATCAAAATTAGCTGTAGGTTCATATCCAGGGCAGCTTCCTCCTTTTCAGCAGGGGTATAATTATTAGGATCCTTTGGATACGTCCTTTCAACAAATTCAACAACTCCATCCACAATTACTTCCTCTTCTGTAACCATATGAATTATTGGCCCGGTTTTCAATATTCCTAAATATTTAGGATTGGCCACTTGTAGAAAAAGGGTCATTTTCTTTTTTTCACAGTTCATAATTTTCCTTGTCAAATATGGGTATCTTAACAGAACCAACTTTTGAAGACATGATGAATTTTAAGTGAGTTAAAAATTCGAGATAGATTTTTGATTGAATAAAAATAGGATCTTGATTTGTGTATCAATCAATAGGCTCTGATGCCAATTGTTAGGTCCGATAAGATTGTAGAAGGGGGGGTTGAATACAATCTATACCATTTATTCGAAATTTGTTCTTTAAATAAAATATGACTTGAACAAATTTGTGCGGAATTAATTGAAACAAATTTTAAGTTGAATATAACAATATATTAACTTGATGGGTGTTACAATTTCAGTACAAATTAATTATCAAGTTGATAAAAACAAATTAGAAAATTCGACAAGAACTTTTCTATATTTGTTAATAAAAATCGAGATAAGTGCTAGGAGTAAAAACTCGCTAGTAGTACAAGAACAATAAATAGACAAGTTCCACCGGATTAAATATTACAAAGGTGATGAACTGAATTTTCTGTGAATTTCTGTTCTTGATGTTCTTGAGAGAAAATGAGAGAAAATGGAGGCTGTGTGTTTGTAGATATATTTTCAAGTGTTATTTTATGTCTGGTCGTCTCTTAATATTTGTAGAAAACAGGAGCCGAAGTTTCTGTCAATTTTCTTCTCAAATTGCCTTCGAACTACCTTTCTTGATTTGGCTACTACCTTTGCTAGACAAACCTTGCACTACCTTTTCAAGAACCCTTGCACTACCTTTGAATAAGCCTTGCATTACCTTTGAAAAAGCCTTGCACTACCTTCAGAACTACGTTCGGCACTACCTTTGAGAAGGCTACTACCTTTCAATTTGCCGGTACTACCTTTGCAATTATGTTCTGTACTACCGGTTGATTTGAATTGTGAACAAGTTGAACTGCAAAGCCAAGCTGATGCCCACTCTCAGGAAGACCAGCTGCTGGACACGCGCGCGTTGTTGTAGCTTTTTGGCAGGCGCGTGTATGCCACGCTTAGCCAGACACGTAGATCATTTGCCGACAACATTTCAATTGTTAATTACACAAAACAAGTGACATGTTGACCTGCCGTGAATTCAAATGAAACCGGGGCCTATTTTGTTTTACATGAAATGGGCTCCGTAGAAATGCTTTTTAACCCGCACAGCTTATAATCTTTAATTAATAAATAATTAATTTAATCCTGAAATTATAAAATAAATATCTAATATTATTAGATATTTATAAATATAATTTTTTAATTAAATATATTATTTAATAATATAAATAAATCCTTAGAGCATCTCCAAGAGGCTCTCTACTCAAGCTCTTAACTCAAAAGTTGAGGAGAGAGAATGAAAATGTTGCTCCAAGAGACTCTTAGTGACTCTTAAAAATACTAAGAGCCTCTTCTCTCTCCTCATTTATAAGAGCCACTAGTAGCTCTTAACTTGTATTTTAATAATAAAATTTACATGTCCACCAATTCTTTCACAACTTTTGGTTATAGTGGGATTAATTTATGAATAAATTATAAATAAAGAGCTAATATAAAGAGGATTGTTGGAGTTTGACACATAAACCAATGTAATAACTTACTAAGAGCCATTTATTTATATTATTTTGAAAAGTGAATTTAGGAGTCTCTTGGAGATGCTCTTAATCTCTAAGCTGCGGTTACCTGGGCGTCTGGAACCGGTCTCCTTTTGCTTAACAAAAAATATATCAATTCCAACCGGGGTTCCAGCTTTAAGAATATATCACTTTCCATTTCTTTGTGATAATTCATAACCCGTCCAGGTGTAAGCTACGGTCTCTTGAGGATCTGAAACCGGACTCTTTTTGCTTAGCAAAAAATACAACAATTCTAACCAGAGTTTCAGCATTAAGAATATATCACTTAGAATTTCTTTGTGATAATTCTTTTTCCTCGTAGCCATTCCACTTGATAATAAAATCCTTGTGATTAAATAATTTATCACTACTGTTGCTTGCACAATGATTTTCCCACATACCAGTCTTGATAGCTTGAACCACTGAAGTTAATGACGAACAACCACTGTTTAATGTTGACACTCGATGTACTGTCTGGTTCATGAGTGACTAACCGCAATGACTGTTCTTCATATATTGACTTTAAAATCTGGTTCCTTTTCTTTTCTCCTCGCTCTCTTTAATCTTCTGTACTGTCTCTGTCACCTTTGAAATCTCTATCACTTTAAATGAATCCATTTCTTAACGAATACTCCACTGAGGCTTGATCAGATGACTGAGCTTCTTTCAATGTAGTAATTCTTCAAGTCTGTAGAATAACTTTGATCTTTTTCTTCTGACAGATAATACAATCTGAGATTACTGTGACAGTCTATATACTATTTACTAATACAATCTTGTTTAAGTTGAGTTGTATCCTCGAAATACAAATAGGCTACATCATATGCCTTTCACTAATTAAATCACGGGTTAACTTTTTCAGCCAAAACACATTACCTTTTTTATTTTCTCTAACTAAAACCTCTCTTTTTCCAATTATATCATGGGCGTTTCTATTTAATGAAAAAAATAATAATATTATAATGCTAATAATTAACCAATTACATTTTCAGCTAAAACATATAATTTTTTTTTCTTTTTCTAATTAAATTCCTTTTTTCTAGAAATATCCCGGGTAACATTAATTTCTCATTTTCTAAAAACACTACCAACAATTTTATTTAGTAAAATAACAACTAAATTATAATTACTATAAATTAATCAATTACCTTTTCACCTGAAGGCGAAGCATGTCATCTTTTTAATTTTCATATTACCTTTTCTATTTTCTAAAATTAAAATCTCTCTTTTTCCAATTATATCACGGACAGTTCTATTTAATAAAATAAAATAATAATATTGTAATATTATTAATTAATCGACTATCTTTTTTTAGCTAAAACGTATCATCTTTTCTATATTTTCTAACCGAAATCCTTCTTTTTCTAGAAATATCACGGACAACATTAATTTTTCCTTTTCTAAAAACATTATTAGCAATTTTATTTTGTAAAATAACATAATTAAATTATAATTATTATAGACTAATCAATTACGGAGAGGAGACCAAGGATAGTGGGCGTAATATTGTTAAAATAAATGAAGTGGTGGGTGTAATAGTGATTTTATTGTTAAAATAAGTAAAATAGTGGGTGTAATAGTGTAAAGGTAATGTATTTTATTGTTAAAAGTTATTATTTTTAGTAATGTAAGAATTGGTGGGACGTCCCAAAAATGAAATTATAAAGAAATAAAGGGACTTAGGGAGTACCTTTTTCACCTAAAACATGTTACTATTTTAATTTTCTCTAACTAAGTCTTTTTTTTTTATCCAATTATATCATGGGCATTTTGTTTAATAAAATAAAATAATAATTTTATAATTACTAATAATTAACTGATTACCTTTTTCAACTAAAACCTATCACCTTTTCTATATTTTCTAACTAAAATCCATTATTTTTTTAGAAATATTACGGATAACATTCATATAATTATGATCATCATTTCATTTAAAAATTGAAGTCTCCAAAATTCATGTTTTAAAAAAATTAATTTAAATTGATGAAAAAATTCATAAAATATTTTTTTTAAAACCGTGCATCGCACGGATTTTAAGCTAGTAGTGTTAAGCAGGGGCGGGGCAAACAAATTTGGGGCCCTGTGCGAGGTCTTAAAATTTGGCCCTCCATTTATATGAGTTGTATGAGAGTTTTATTAATTAGAGAAATTGTTCAACTTTCCAAGATGATCAATACTCAATTTATGGTAATATATTTAAAAATTAAAATAATTAATTTACCTTTATATATTGTTATTCTCAATATTTTCCAACTTTACTAGTTAAACTTGCCAAAAAAAAATTTTGGCAGAGTCAAAAGAAAATTTATGAAGTAATCTAAATTGTTTTGGTCAAAATTTCAAAATCTCTCTACGTATATATACATAGGCTAGCGTTCAAATAGAAACCAACCTTAGAATAAAAACTAGAAACCTACACTAAATAAATTATATTTCATTTATTTTAATGGCCCCGCTAGGGGCACCTTCACAAAAAACTTATAAGATTTTTGGCTCTATTCAACAAAAATATAAAAAAAAATAAAAAAAAGTTACTGTTCACGTGCCACGTCACCACGTGAACAGTACTTTTTTTAATTTTTTTTAATTTTTTTGTTGAATAGAGCCAATAATTTTAAACGTTTTTTGTATTGGGGTACCCATAATTTGGTCATTAGATTAGCTTGAAATATTTAATTTAGGTTTAGTTTCTATTCTAAGTTAGTTTCTATTAGAACATGGCCCTACATACATATATATCTATAAGGAGGAAAATATTTTGGGGCCCTATATTTTTGGGGGCCCTGTGCGGTCGCTCACCCCGCGCACCCCAACCCCGCCTCTGGTGTTAAGTTTGAAAAAACGTTAAATTTTGGATACAACAAATGTAGTGATAGTTTTGGAAAATTATCTTAAATATGTATTGAAAAAAGAAAGGGGACAAATCCATTTTTCAAAAAGAACATGTATTTTGGGACGGAGGGAGTACCATTGAAGCTTGCATATCTTTCTTAACTTCTCGATTAAACTAAACTAGCTTATAACCCGTGCAATGCACGGGTTTCTTTTAATATGTTATATAAATTTTATTTTATGTTATAATTATATTTTTATATAATCATTATTTTGAAAAAATTATTTTAATATAATTTAATATAAATTTAGTTAATCATGATTTAAAATTTACAATATTATAGAATTTTAAGTTAAATATGTCATTGACGGGATTCGAAACTTGAATTTTTAGTAAAATACTTTAATCATAAAATATATCTTATAATTACATCTAACGGTTCTTATTAATTACTAAAAATCTAACAGTAAAATGGTTTAATATTTTTCGGTATACATTAATGATTGCAAAATTATGTGGTTTAAAATTTATATTATAAACCTTTTTTTTAAAATATGTCTGACTCGAACCTTGAAATTTAAGTAAATTAATTTAAATATATAATATATCTAATCATTAGATCTAATGGTTCTGATTTTTTACTAAAAATATAATGGTCATTATTCGTTGTATATATATGTCTATTATCTTTTGTTAGTGATTAGACGATATAGTGTTTTTTTTTGGGTATATATTAATTATTGTAAGATTATATTTTCATATAAAAGTTAACGTGTTTTATTTAGAAAGAAATATTATTGATTGGAAGATACGATATCTTAGGTGTTTATAAAAGGTAATATCATCAATCAATTAAAAGTAAACCCCTTTTAATTAAAAAAAAAGGCAATCGACTAATTCACTAATTATATTATTTTACAATTTATTTATTAAATAAATTTTATTTAATATTACAATTATGTTTTTATATAATCATTATTTTTAATATTTTTTTAATTTTAATTTAATATAATTTAATATTCTCATGTCTACGGATTATACTAATGTTTCCTTATTATAAACAATGTATACGGATTTTCAATATATTTTATTAAATAGTGATATAATTGGAAAAAAAAAATTTAGTTAGAGAAAAGAGAAAAGATAAAAAATTAATTTATTAGTTAAAAGTAATTATAATTTGTTTTTAAATTAGAAAAAAAATATAAAAGATATTATATTTTACTTGAAAAAGGAAACTGTTTAGTTATTAAAAAAATAGTAGCATGTTTAACCTGAAAAAGTAGATTGATTAGTAAAGTAAAAATTTTAGTTAAATAAAATATAAAAGAAGATTTTTAAAAGGTAACCCGTGATATAATTGGAAAAAGATATATTTTAGTTAGAGAAAAGAGAAAAGATAATTTGAATGAAAAAATTAATTAATCAGTTAATAGTAATTATAATATGTTTTTTAGTTAGATAAAATATAAAAGATATTATATTTTACCTGAAAAAGGAAACTTCTTAGTTATTAAAAAGAAAAGAAAAGGTAACATGTTTAACCTGAAAAAAGAAATTGATTAGTAAAGCAAAAATTTTAGTTAGATAAAATATTTTTTATATTTTATCTATAATTAAGTAAGGGTAAATTAGTAAAATCAATAGGTACCAACCAACCAAACTTTTAATGATGACCGTGCTGAAGATCGAACGGACAAACTTTCAATGCCCGTGTGCACAAGTTTCTTTTATTATATTATATAAATTTTATTTAATATTACAATTATGTTTTTATATAATCATAATTTTTAATACTTTTTTAATTTAATTTAATATAATTTAATATTCTCATGTTTACGGATTATACTAATGTTTCCTTATTATAAACAATGTATACGAATTTTTAATATATTTTATTAAATAGTGATATAATTGGAAAAAAAAATATTATATTTTAGTTAGAGAAAAGAAAAAAATATAAAATAAAATTAATTATAATTTGTTTTTTAATTAGAAAAAATATAAAAGATATTATATTTTACTTGAAAAGGAAACTGTATAGTTATTAAAAAAAAGCAACATGCTTAACCTGAAAAAGAAAATTGATTAGTAAAGTAAAAATTTTATTCAAATAAAATATAAAAGAAGATTTTCAGAAGGTAACCCGTGATATAATTGGAAAAAAATATATTTTAGTTAGAGATAAGAGAAAAGATAATTTGAATGAAAAAATTAATTTATTAGTTAATTGTAATTATAATATGCTTTTCAGTTAGATAAAATATAAAAAATATTATATTTTACCTGAAAAAGGAAACTGCTTAGTTATTAAAAAGAAAAAAAAGTAACATGTTTAACCTGAAAAATGAAATTGATTAGTAAAGCAAAAATTTTAGTTAGATAAAATATAAAAAATATTTTATTTATAATTAAGTAATTAAAGGGTAACGTGTTTTAATTTGGAAGAAAATATTAATGATTGGAAGATATGATACGATTGATGTTTTTAGGAGTTAATAAAAGGTAATATATTTAATTAAAAGTAAATGCAAAAAAAGCCAATTGACTACTTACCATTAATTTATATTATGTTATTATTTATTTTAGAAATTTTAATAGTATAGATATCATATATATATATATATATTTTATAATGAATGGTAAATAAGTAAATTCACTTAGTACCAAAAAATAGGTACCAAAACTTTCAATTTTTCGGAATTTATATAATAGTATAGATTTAATATCTTCAACTAAAAGTTAATGTGAAAAAAGCAATCGACTAATTATCATTAATTACATTATGTTATTATTTTTAGGTGGTATATTTTTCTTAAAAATTATGGTGTGATATTTTTGGGTATATATTAATGATTGTAAGATTTGTTTTAAATTAAAAAGGTAACTTGTTTTAATTCGAAATAAAATATTAATGATCGAAAAATATTATAATGTTTTTAGGTGTTTATGAAAGGTAATATTTTCAACTAAAAGTATATGTGAAAAGGGTAGTAGGTTAATAAACATTAATTATATGATTTTATTATTTAATTTAATAATTATGATAACCAAATATACAAACTTTCAATCTTTCGACTTTAATATAGTTGTATAAATACGTATTTTAATTAAAAAAAGGCAATCGACTGCTTAACATTAATTCTATTATTTTTTTATTTATTAATTAAGATAACTGTACCTAAACCAAACTGATAAAATTTTCAATGTTTCAACTTTAATGTTATAACTACCTTATAACCCGTGCAATGCACGGGTTTCTTGTAATATATTAAAAAATTTATTTAATATTAAAATTATATTTTTATATATTCATTATTTTTAATAATTTTTTTAATTTGATATAATTTAATATACTCATGTTTACGGATTGTACTAATATTTCCTTCTTATGAACAACGTATATGATTTTTAATATATTTTATTAATAACTTAAAAATATGGTGCGATATTTTCGGGCTACATTTTTCTTGAAAATTATGATGTTATATTTTTCGATATATATTAATGATTATAATATTTGTTTTAAATTAAAAAGGTAACATGTTTTAATTCGAAAAAAGGTAAGGTATTTATAAAAGGTAATATCTTCAACTAAAATTAAATGTGAAAAAAGCAATCGACTTATTACCTTTAATTTTATTATGTTAATGTGAAAAAGACAATCGACTAATTACCATTAGTTATATTATGTTATTATTTATTTAAGGTGTTATACTTTTCTTGAAAATTATGGTTTGATATTTTTAGGTATATAATAATAATTATAAGATTTGTTTTAAATTAAAATGGTAATGTGTTTTAATTCGAAAGGAAATATTAATGATTGATTGATGTTTTTAGGTATATATAAAGGGTAATATCTTCGACTAAAAGTAAATGTGAAAAAGACAATCGACTAATTTTATTATGTTAATGTTAAAACGGCAATCGACTAATTACCATTAATTTTATCATGTTAATCAGCTAATTACCATTGATTATATTATGTTATTATTTATTTAGGTGTTATATTATTCTTGAAAATTATTGTGGGTATATATTTTAAGGTATTTATAAAAGGTAATATCTTCAACAAAAAGTAAATATGAAAAAGGCAATCGACTAATTACCATTAATTATATTATGTTATTATTTATTTTATGTGTATTTATTTTAGGTGTATTTATTTTTCTTTATAATGAAGGATAAATAAGTAAATTTACGAAGTACCGAAAAACTTGTACCAAAAAACAGGTACCAAAACTTATATTGTTTCGGTTTTTATATGGGTATATATTTTAAGGTATTTATAAAAGGTAATATCTTCAACAAAAAGTAAATATGAAAAAGGCAATCGACTAATTACCATTAATTATATTATGTTATTATTTATTTTATGTGTATTTATTTTAGGTGTATTTATTTTTCTTTATAATGAAGGATAAATAAGTAAATTTACGAAGTACCGAAAAACTTGTACCAAAAAACAGGTACCAAAACTTATATTGTTTCGATTTTTATATAATAGTATAGTTAGATAAAATGTAAAAGATATTCTATTTTAAATGAAAAAGGAAATTATTTAGTTATTGAAAAATAGAAAAGGTTATATGTTTAAACTGAAAAAGGAAATTGATTAATAAATGAGAAATTTTAGTTAGATAAAATATGAAAGATACTGTATTTTACCTGGAAAAGGAAATTTTTTAGTTCTTGAAAATAGAAAAGATAATATGTGTAATCTGAAAAAGGAAATTGATTAGTTAGTAGATCTGTAATTGAGTAAGGGTAATTAGGTAAATTCAATAGGTACCGTTGAACAAAACTTTTAATGTTTCGGAATTTATATAATAGTATAGATAACTGAATGCGAACCCATCATCTGAAATTTCTGCATAGAAGAGTAAATGTTTCCAAAGATATGACTTTCAAAAGTCATATTCTTAAAAAGGAAAAATCAAATATAAATGTTGTTTCGGAATGGAGCTAGTCTCAACTAGATAACAAATTCATGTTTTGCTCGATGTTTATCTAGCAATTTCTTATCCATCCACTGGGAAAACGGTTCTAACTTCTCTAGTAGTTTATTCGCTCTTTCCTTTGCAATAACATCTATTTTTTTTAATCTATTTTAGCAAAATTGCCTGCCTTGAGTACTTCTTAAAGTCATTTTCAAAGTTTTTTTTATCCCCCAAGCAATGAATATTCACTAAGGCGCCGGATTTTAGTTTAAAAAAGTGGTAGTATTTATATTTTGCATGTGCTTCCTACGAATACACCAAAAAATTTTAAAGTGGAAATACAGAAAGCCAGTGCTTTTGGAATTGAGGCTTAAAGGGCATTGGATTTTTTTTTTAATTTTATTAAACATGCTACTATTTTGTTGTTCAAAAATCAAAAGATAAGGTTGGAGATTACCAATTGACATGCTCCTTTTTTTTAATGATTGAATATTTTTGCTAAGTATTAATGATTGATGTTCACGCAAAAGCATGCGTGTACGCGGTCACAAGTAATATAAGATAAAGTTAAGTTCGTTCCCAAGACTGGTTCAAAACAGAATATGCACCTATGCAACAATGTATGATTTCTATTCACTGCTAAGACAAGTATCAAATTTGAGTTTTAGTTATCTAAATTATCTAAGATGCAATTTAACAAGATTACGATCTAATTAACTAACGTGGTTTAAAACTGATTTACTAATGGGAAAATAAACATGGGATCCTAACTTCATTAAATATTTCGCTTAGAGTTGATGCCTTTAATCAATGCATGTGATGGTTATGATAATTGATCGGATAACACGAAACAAGTACAGACTACCTATCGGCATACGCATACCAAACTACCCATCATCCACAAAATAGATAGAAGCTAAGTAGACACCAATTATGTTTAGACCCTATATGTCTATAAAATTTGAAAACATAACGGTTTAAGAACAAGTTATCCATTAAGATCACATAGGGCAGCGTAAGATGGTTAAAATTACACTACGAATCATGATGTCAAAACATTCATAAACCCATGCTAGCATGGCAAGTTCTAATCTTTATATCCACTGTCGCTTCAATAAATATAAACAATTTAGATTTTAGCTACGCATCTAAAAGCATTAAGTATAACCATATGAGGAAATCAACAATTCACCACACACAAATCTTTAAATCTTCAAAAATGTCCTCCTTATGATGTCTAGACAAATATTTATAGCCCCAGCGTCTTGTCCAAGAAAATACCTAAAAATCCATTTTTCAGTTGAATCAGGATTTCTGCCAGCCGAAGACCGGCCTCCGCGCCCTATGCCTGCGCGTGCGTCCCTACGGTTGGCACGCGCGCCCGCGCCTCTGCCTTTTGCCAAAATTTCTACTTTGCTGATTTTTCATCATTTCTTCACTTTGCTTCTTCCGCAAGTTCCACTCTTCAATTCTTGAGCTTGAATCCACCCTATGATCATGAGAAAGTATCACCCCGCTTCAAGATAGTAACCCTGCACAATCTCACTAAATACGAATAAAAAACACGACATACTTGAGGCCAAATTAATAAATATAAGCCAATAAGAAGCGTTCCAAGTGGATATAAAATCCACTTATCAATTGAACTCCTTAAAATAAAGAGAATTTATCAAAAATACTATATTTTCTAATTTGTTTTGCAATTATACTATCTTTTTAAATTCATTGCAAATATACTATCTTAATTGCAAATATACTAAATTTTCTAATTAGTATGATACTGACACGTGTAGTGTACCTCCCCATGTGTACTTCTTCCTCTCCTTTTCAGTGATCAACACTATCTTTTTAGTATTTTACTTTCTTATCTTTTCGTACAATCTTGTCATCGTCATATAACTATTTTTCTTACTATCTTGCCCGTCATACTTTCTTCTTCTCCAACAATCTTCGTCGCTCCTCCTCCGCCGCTCCTCCGCCCCCTTCTCCCGATTACCCACACCCATGTTGGGTTTCAACCCAATATGATGTTCAGGGCTTGGGTGGTCCAAGATATATATGTGTAAGATAATAATTGTATGTGTAGATAATTATTATATATGGTATGTCTTATTCACTAAGTTGGGTAATTAGGTGCCAAGAATTGGAAGGCTTGTATAGCAAGTATTGTAAGACTTGTAGAATAAGTATGGTAAGTCTTGGTGGCTAAGTTTTGGTTAGCTATATATACATAGTCATATTGTTTTTGTTTGAGGTGTGAAAGCTTAAGAGATGTAGTCTTAAGTATTGTTTGGGAGATGCTTGAGCATTGTTGGCTCAAGTATCAGGGTTGGGACACCGTTAAGGTGTTATTGTTTTGATGTATTATTGATTGGATTAATAATACAAGTTTGGGGCGTGGGTGTTTTCACGTCAAATATTATGTGTGTTCTTGTTTTGCTTTTACTTATTGATGATAGAAGTATAAGTAATACTTCAATAGTGATTGACCGTGCTTTGGTAGATCTTGTTAACTAATCAATTGGTATGTTTATGCTCTGTATTGGTGGTTTGTGAATCTCAGATTGTGTAAGTCCCCTAACCTAACAAGTGGTATCAAAGCCAAGGTTTGGGTTCGTGATGGATGAGGTTGAGGGAAAGTTCGGGGTTCAATTGTATGGCAGAGCATGATGAAGGATTTGCTGACAAGGAGATTGCTACTAAAGCGGGAAGAGATAAAGTTACGTGCGGTTTGAAGGTTGGCTTACACCGTGGATCAATCCCATGTTCGGACTCGAGATGGAAGAAGATGGAAGAGGTCATCGCAATTTCTTCAATGGCTTGATCAACCAGGTGAACTATTTGGATGATACTACGGATTTTCTTGAGGAGACCGAAGGATTGTGAAAGTAAGGATCGGGTGACTTAACATGTGGAGGAGCACTCGTGGTGGTTGATGCACGTGATTTTGTAGATGGATACATCGTTATGGTGAAGAACGATGTTTTGGATGGTTTGGAGGGTCACTATACGGGTTTTAGCGACACTTAATGTTTGGAAGAGCAAGAGGAGATTCTTGTTCAAGAAGAGGCATTGGTGATTGGACGTCGATGACTTGATGGTTACCGTTCAATCCGATATGGGTATTGGGTTGAAGGGGAGGATTGTTGGGTTTCAACCCAATATGATGTTCAGGGCTTGGGTGGTCCAAGATATATATGGGTAAGATAATAATTGTATGTGTAGACAATTATTATATATGGTATGTCTTGATCACTAAGTTGGGTAATTAGGTGCCAAGAATTGGAAGGCTTGTATAACAAGTATGGTAAGACTTATAGAACAAGTATGGTAAGTCTTGGTGGCTAAGTTTTGGTTGACTATATATACATAGTCATATTGTTTTTGTTTGAGGTGTGAAAGCTTAAGAGATGTAGTCTTAAGTATTGTTTGGGAGATGCTTGAGCATTGTTGGCTAAAGTATCAGGGTTGAGACACCGTTAAGGTGTTATTGTTTTGATGTATTATTGATTATTGATTGGATTAATAATACAAGTTTAGGGCGTGGGTGTTTCCACGTCAAATATTGTGTGTGTTCTTGTTTTGCTTTTACTTATTGATGATAGAAGTATAAGTAATACTTGAATAGTGATTGACCGCGCTTCGGTAGATCTTGTTAACTAATCAATTGGAATGTGTATGCTCTGTATTGGTGGTTTGTGAATCTCGGATTGTGTAAGTCCCCTAACCTAACAACCCACACCACCACCACCACCACCTTCTCCGATCTGTTGTATTTTCCGATCTGTCTTCTTCCCCGGTCAGTCGTCTTCTCCGATCTGTTGGAGATCGGGGCCGCCGAGGTTGCAGGCCAAGGAGAGAGAGTTTCGAAGAAATCCGACAAACTTTGAATGAATTCCGACAAACTTCAAATGAAATCCGACAAGCTTTGAAGGATTCCGGCGAGTTTCCGGCACAATCACCGTCGCTTCTCCATCAATTTATCCATCGCCTCAACCACCACAATTACTGCCTCAAACAACACAATAGAATCAATTTCAATCTGAATATTTCTTTTCTGGACTGCTCCCCATCCTTTCCCGCAATTTTGCAAATTATTTAAAAAATAAAGTGTAATTGCAATTCAAAACGTATATTTGCAAATTAGTTTTGTAAAGAAAAATAAAACTGCAAAATTTACTTTTAAGTATTTATTTATCAAAAAAGTTCTAAAATAAAATACATTTTTTTTATTTTTTAGCAAATTAAATACATGCTTAAGATTTAGCAAAACAAAAACATGCTTAAAAATATAGAGAATTAATTGTTGCAACAATCTAACCATCTCAATCATGGCCTACTTTAGGAATATTATTTTTAGACTAATATTTTTCAAAAATATTTCTAAATGACCTGTAACATATTTATAGTCATGCAATTCATGTATATATATGTGCACGAATGATCCTTTTTCATTTATAAGAAAATGTAATCAATAATATTGTGAAAACTCAAAATTTGAAAACAATTTTGAAATGATAACATTCTTGAATCTATATAAAATATGTAATAAAATATGTATTAAATTACGGATAAAAAGTATGATAATTATTAGTCCTAAAATTATTAGCTATAAATAATTAGACGTGTGCAAAATCGATAAAGGTAAAATTCAAGAAATTTAATGTGTTTAAAATTAAAAGATTTCAATTTAAACAACCAAATATCAACAACACAAAAGAATTATTTATAAATATAAAATATTTTTATTTATTAATCAAATTTTATATTTATTAATCAAATTAAAAATAATACTCGCTCCGTCATACTTTATCTGTCTATTTAATTTTTTGCGATCAAATTGACCAAATTTTGACTGAAATATTCATTTATAATATATAATTGAAAACAATTATAAAATTATATCATTCAAAATTATATATAATCTATTTTAATATATATTTTTAAAGTTTTTGAAAATAATGAAAAAATTATTTATAATTTACGGTTAAAGTTGGATCAATTCAATCATAAAAATATATTAAATCTATATATTACTAGCATTTTGCCCGTACTTCGTACACGGCTTCTTATTTAATTTAAAATGATAATACCAAAAATTTAACAAATTTGATTGATTTCTTAAAACATCTTATTTAATTTAAATTGACAATACCAAAAATTTAACAAATTTGATTGATTTCTTAAAAAGATATTGTATGCAATTATATAAATAATCAATTCTTAGCAAGATATTATATACAATTATATAAGTATTTAATAAAATAATGATATGCTAAAATTTATATAAAAAAGTAGCATACAATTCTATTTTAACAATGTTGAAAATTTATTTAATCCATCAAAATTTGCAATAAAAATAATAAATATTTTTACAAATATTGTTCTCTAATTGAAAACAATAATAAATTGTCTTCATTATTCAAATGCGGAAATAATAATTCCTTCACCCCCAATGACTCCAAAACATTAAATGGCTCCAAAACATTAAACCTCATATAATATCAAGAACATGTTATATTAACTATGAGACCTCATAGTTAATATAATGTGTAAATGTTGGAGAACAATGATATCACATTTCAAGCAATTTTTAATTTTTTTTGTTAAATTTTTTTATGAATGGATAAAGGGTAGAATTATAAGACTTTTGTGTGAAGATGCCCCTAGCGGGACCCTTTAAAATAGTTTGAAATGTAGCGAATATGTGTATTCTCACTGTTCTCATTTTAAATTTTTTTTTGTTAATTTTTTTATGAATGAATAGAGGGTAGAATTATATGACTTTTTTTAGTGAAGATGCCCCTAGCGGGGCCCTTTAAAATAGCTTGAAATGTAGTGAATATGTGTGTTCTCACTGTTCTCATTCTCACCAGAGCGTGACCATTAAACTGTATTAGTAAATTCATGTATGAAAAAATAGTGTATATATATTATTAATATAGATTCTTTTATTAAAAATAAGTCAATTATACAATTAAATAAGCAAGCCAAAATATCAGATAAATATTCTAGTAGATTTATTGTTTATGTTCAAATTAAGGTCTTTCACCATGGGTGACTTTATTATAATAAAAGTATGTTCTTATTGAAATGAATATAATAATTTGAATTTGAATATATTTTTAAACTACTTATTTTGATGGGTGGTTAATTTTTTTGTGATCAACTTAGAGGGGTAACCAAAAATAAAATTAATTGGAATACATAAACCCATTACCCACGTTATGATAAACAATACCTATAAAATGGAAGTTGCTTATGTGGTTCAGGCTTGTTAATTACTTCAATGCTTCATTAGCTTGATCATCATGTGGACCATCTTTCTTTTTATCTCTTATGTTGCTGCTATGTAGTCTATCTATAACTAACATCTTTCTTTTTATCACTTATGTTGTTGCTATGTAGTCTATCTGTAACTAAACATCTCTCTCTGCTTGTAATCTATATTTATAAATGCAAACTTCTTCTTGTATTGTATTTTGTTTTCAATATTTAAAATTATGTAGCTGGAGGAGAAGAGAAAGGCTGGAGGTACAATCGTAGTACTACAACATTACTGAAAATAAGTACAATATCATATTAGAATTTTTTGTTCCAATCTAAATTGGGTTGCTCCAAATGCTGTGTAATGACAAAAAGGGGCATTAAATAAATAAAGAAGATTAAAAAAATGAAGGATAATACTGTTTACCAAAAACACAGGTCTCCGCAAGAAGCTCACTTATTCACTTTTATCTTCAAATAATGTATGATTACGAATTATAACAATCACATTTTCCATTACCTATTCTCTCTCAAAAAGCCAACTAAACTGAAAAAGGGAAAAGTTAGTGCTTTTATATTTTAATATGGAGCTCAAGTGAAAGTGCTACATATGAGATCATATATGAAGTGAAATTGAACGCGAGTAAAGAAGATATTTAGAGCATAAATAAGAGCAATGTTACCTGACCCAGAGGGTGAGGCTTGTGACGTGGGTCTGAGCTTCTAAGTATGCTATTCCATATTCCCTTCGGAGACATCCGATAAAAAGTATGCTATTCCATAAGACCTTCTGGTACGTAGCATGTCTACCCCATGAACATTAAGTTGAACAAATCCATAAAGAACATAAACTTGCTTGAAAACAAAATAATGTCTATAAGTATCAAACTGAGTCCCAAGATTATTTACAAATAACGTGGTCCGTACTATGTAAATGTTATTAACTGGTAATCTTTCCAACTACCTTTGTTATTACGACATGAAAAATAAAAAATTGAAAGGCCAAACCAAACCAAAACAAAACCAAACCAAAATCAAAATCAAAACCAAACAAATATTATCCTGTCTAATTTTTAATATTGTGAAATCAATAAAAACTTAACTCTTATGGCCAAACTGAAAACTGCAACCAAACATATATGACCCATACGGAGGTCTAGTACACATACCTTAACCCTACTTCAGGGGGTTGAGATGTTAATTTGGTGAAAAACCCTGCTTTCAAATCTGAAAAGTGCAAACATGCATCAAAATCCAGCAGTGTGAAGATTTGAGCGGCTTGGACTTGAAGGTGAAAAATGACAGAGATAGATTTGAGTAATGACAAAACGGAGAATCAAATAAATAAAGAAAGATAAAAAAATAAAGGATAATACTATAGTAGAGGTTTAGATTTGGGTCGATCCAATTGGGTTACTCCAAATGTTGTGTAATGACAAAAAATAGTATATGTTTAGATTTGGGTCGATCTAATCTAATTTTGGTCGCTCCAAATGCTGTGTAATGGTAAAAAGGGGCATCAAAGAAATAAAGAAGATTAAGAAAATGAAGGATAATAGTATCGTTGACAGAATTCGAACCTTGAAATTTTAGTAAATAAATTTAATCATGTAACATATTTAATCATTAGATCTAACAGTTCTAATTTTAAATAAAATTCTAACGGATATTATTCGTTGTATACAAATTTTTATTTTATTTTGTTAGTGGTTAGAAGATATGATGTCATATTTTTGGGTATGCAATTAGTAAATAAATTTAATCATGTAATATATTTAATCATTGAATCTAACAGTTCTAATTTTTAACTAAAAATCTAACGGATATTATCCGTTGTATACGAATTTTTGTTATATTTTGTTAGTGGTTAGAAGATATGAAGTCATATTTTTGGATATGTATTAATTATTGCAATATTATGTTTTAAATTAAAAGTCAACGTGTTTTAATTAATAGAAAAAAAATTATTGATTGGAAAATATGATATTTTAGGTATTTATAAAATGTAATATCATCAATTATAAGTAAACATCTTTTAATTGAAAAAGACAATCAGCTAATTATCATTAATTATATTATTAATAAAAAAATGAAGGATAATAGTAGAGGTTTAGATTTGGGTTGATCCAATTGGATCGCTCCAAATGCTGATTAGAGAGAAAAAAATTATTGATTGGAAGATATGATATTTTAGGTATTTAAATATAAAGTTGGGAGGCTTAAATTTTTATATGAGATTTGATAATAATTATATAAATGTTATCCGTGATATTTCTAGAAAATGAGGGATTTTAGTTAGAAAATATAGAAAAAATTATAGGTTTTACTTGAAAAGGGTAATCGGCTAATTATTAGTTTTTATATAATTATTATTTTATTTCATTAAATAGAAATTGATACGTTTTAGATAAAAAATGCAATCGGTTAATTATGAATATTATAATATTATTAGTTTATTGTATTAAACAGAACCGCCCGTGATAAAATCAGAAAAAGATAGATTTTAGCTTTAAAAAATAGAAAGGTAACGTGAAAATTAAAAAGATGACATAATTTATATGAAAAAGGTAATTGATTAGTTTATTGTAACTATAATTTAATTATGTTATTTTACTAAATAAAATTGCTCATAGTTTTTAGAAAATGAGAAATTAATGTTGCCCCTGAAATTTCTAGAAAAAAAAGGGAATTTAATTAGAAAAAATATAAAAGATGATACGTTTTAGTTGAAAAAGTAATCAATTAATTATTAGTACTATAATATTATTATTTTATTTTTATTAAATAGAATCGCCCGTGATATAATTGGAAAAAGAGAGATTTTCGTAAGAGAAGGGAAAAAAGGTAACGTGTTTGAAAAAGGTAACCGTCCATGATACAATTGGAAAAAGAGAGATTTTAGTTAGAGAAAAGAGAAAAGAGAAAAGGTAACGTATTTTGGCTCAAAAAGGTAATTAATTATTTAATACTAATTATAATATAATTATGTTATTTTATTATACAAAATTGATTGTAGTTTTTTAAAATAGAGAAATTTTAGTTAGATAAAATGTAAAAGATATTGTATTTTACCTAAGAAGTAAATTATTTAGTTATTGAAAAATAGAAAAGGTAATATGTTTAACCTGAAAAAGGAAATTGATTAATAAAGGAGATTTGGGTCGATCCAATCTAAATTGGGTCGCTCCAAATATTGTGTAATGACAAAAAGAGACATCAAAGAAATAAAGAAGATTAAAAACATAAAGGATAAAAGCTGTAATTTTCCTGTGTAATGACAAAAAAGGGCATCAAAGAAATAAAGAAGATTAAAAAAATGAAGGGTAAAAGCAATAATTTTTTAGAAAATGAGAAATTAATGCTGCCCCTGAAATTTCTAGAAAAAAAAGGGAATTTAATTAGAAAAAATATAAAAGATGATACGTTTTAGTTGAAAAGGTAATCAGTTAATTATTAGTACTATAATATTATTATTTTATTTTTATTAAATAGAATCGCCCGTGATATAATTGGAAAAAGAGAGATTTTCGTAAGAGAAGGGAAAAAAGGTAACGTGTTTGAAAAAGGTAACCGTCCATGATACAATTGGAAAAAGAGAGATTTTAGTTAGAGAAAAGAGAAAAGGTAACGTATTTTGGCTCAAAAAAGTAATTAATTATTTAATACTAATTATAATATAATTATGTTATTTTATTATACAAAATTGATCATAGTTTTTAAAAATAGAGAAATTTTAGTTAGATAAAATGTAAAAAATATTGTATTTTATCTAAGAAGTAAATTATTTAGTTATTGAAAAATAGAAAAGGTAATATGTTTAACCTGAAAAAGGAAATTGATTAATAAAGGAGATCTGGGTCGATCCAATCTAAATTGGGTCGCTCCAAATATTGTGTAATGACAAAAAGAGACATCAAAGAAATAAAGAAGATTAAAAACATAAAGGATAAAAGCTGTAATTTTCCTGTGTAATGACAAAAAAGGGCATCAAAGAAATAAAGAAGATTAAAAAAATGAAGGGTAAAAGCAGTAATTTTTAAAATGCAATACTAGCAGACATTAAGAATATATTGATAAATTAATGGATAACCCTTACCTAAGGTTTGATATCCATATTTAGGTTCGGTTAATGTTTTAGTTTTATTTTCATCCATGGACTATCCACTTTTAGGTTTAGTATCCATTTTTTGGTTCATATAAGATTCATCTACATATTTGACCTGCTTTTAAATACGGAAAGTCAATATCTAAATTTAAATATCATGGTATCATTTATAATGTTTATGGTAAGCTCCTGATAGAAAATTTAATTAATCTTTTAATTTTGGTAACTTCATTAATGCAAATTATCACATAATCTATACAATAAAATATCTAATTGAATTAATTTGTTAAATGCATTTATTATAATATATAAAAGTAACACTTTATTTAATTTATATTATTTCTTCACAATTGTATTGTTTGATTATAAGTATATAATTATATAATTTATTTAATTTATCTTTATTATTAGAGAAAATTACCAAAATAATCATATTTGAGCATATCTGGTCTTATTTACCGATCTAATACGGCGTTTCGTATAAGGTATCAGTGGCTAATACAGCATTTCATATGCCGTATGAGCAGCTAATACGGCATTTGGCCGTATCAACGTTGATACTTCGCACGAAACGCCGTGTCAATGCTGATACTCTTACAGGTCCCGCCAGGGGTATTAAACTTTTAACCTAATACATTACATCAAACGCCGTATCTCGATGTTGCGGCAGACGAAATGCCGTATCATCATCGATGTTGCGGTACACGAAATGCCGTATCAGATGATGATACGGCACACGAAACTCCGTATTCGAAGGATATGATACACGCAATACCATATTCCGTCGGTATTTAGGGCCAACTTTTTCAGAATCAATAATTTGGGCAAATTTATCCCAAAAATGATTATTTTAGGCCTTCACCCTTATTATTATATATTATTATTTTTGTAAAATAACTTTTTAAAATACCGTGTATGTAACCCGGGTAAATTGGAATGGATGAAATAAATAAATGAAATAATGCCCAAACTACACCACTTTTGCTTGACCCCTTCCCAAAATACCGATGTGCGGGAGTTTCCGCCCAAATTACCCACGGGCTACGCATTCTGGGAATGTGTTTCCTAGGTTACGCATTTTGATAATGCGTATCTCAAGTAACGCATTCACATAATGCGCAATGACGTCATCATGCGTCATTATTTCGAATGACTGACCAGCGTCTCTCTGAGGCGATTTTTCGCCTCTCCGGTTCATCTTCACCGTCCATGACATTCCGGCAACCTCCGTTACTGATTATGGTATCAAAACGAAGCCCAGAGCTTCCTCTTCATTTTGATCCATCGATTTGCTAGTGTTTGGCCCCGCAGGGGCGTGTAAGAACTTATCTGAAAATTGTATCGGAAACGAGCTTGGTTTTGGGGTTTTAAAATCCGACGAAAGAAACAAAAATCGAATGGTATACACTTGTAGAGGTGGAGAAGACGAACGTTTTGATGTATGGTATGTGTGTGCTAGAAACTTGGAAAGGACTGAATGAAGTTGGCCGAATTTTGTGTAAAACTCGCCTGAAAGTCGTCCCCCGTTCACGTCTGTGAAGACGATGAACAGTGCTGGGGTTACGCATTTCTAGAATGCGTGTCTGCAGTTACGCATTTCTAGAATGCGTATCCCAGCTAAACATATGCTGCCACACTTCACTTTTATAAAGACCAAGCATGTCAGACATGCGTAGGGCTATTCACGAACCGAGCTGTTTGCGTACAAGCTCGAGCTCGGGTCGTTAAGAGCTCGAATCGGCTCGGTTCGTTAAGAGCTCGAGTCGAGCTCGAACACTGAAAAATGTTCGATAACAAAACGAGCTCGAGCCGAGCTTTTAGTGAGCTGGACTCGAGCTCGACTCGGGTTTGGCTCGAGTTCGTTCGACTCGAGATCGGCTCGATTAAGCTCGCCGGAAACCAAGAACCAAGAACTCCGGTGAATAAAAAATATTCCCAGAAATTAATGAAATTAACAAATATCGCATGATTTGCAACGATCTATATATCTATGTAATCAACACCAACAAAAACCCACCCGAACCCATACAAATAAATATACCGAAAATTAAACTTTACCCATAACTCGATTGGATGGTATCAATGGATAGAGGAGGAGAAAAGATGAATTTTGACTACTCATATCATGGAGTTGGAGTCCAAAATCATGCAAAACGAGGAATTTAATTTTGAAGAACAAGAGAGAGAGTGTAGAAAGAGATGAGAGATAGAGAGATACGGGAGATGAGAGAAAAGGGGGGTGGGGAATGTTGCGGGTAGTTTTTAGGATAAAGTAAAACTTGTTCTTTTGTTTTATTAAAATATTTGTATATTCTAAAATAAATATCCCACAAATAATTTTTGACTTCTAATATTAATTAATTGGTTCCAAAAAATACCAATTAAATAATAAGTGGGTAAAAATAATAATTCTCTATTTTTGCAAATTAAATAAATAATTGTTTTTAAAATTAATTTGGTTGGAGATCTTAATAGAACACTACTATATTGTCCAGTACTCGTAACTAGTGCTTCGTCCCAGATTATTTTTTCTATATTTTTAAAAATATTTCTCGACGATCCAACCGTACGTATGTCAAGATATATCTAATTTAATGATATTCCCAAATTTTCAAAAAATAAAAAATTAATTTGGTTGGATATCTTAATAGAACACTACTATATTGTCTAATACTCGTAACTAGTGCTTCGTCCCAGATTATTGTTTCTATATTTTTAAAAATATTTCTCGGCGATCCAACCGTACGGATGTCAAGATATATCTAATTTAATGATATTCCCAAATTTTCAAAAAATAAAAAATTAATTTGGTTGGATATCTTAATAGAACACTACTATATTGTCTAATACTCGTAACTAGTGCTTCGTCCCAGATTATTGTTTCTATATTTTTAAAAATATTTCTCGGCGATCCAACCGTACGGATGTCAAGATATATCTAATTAAAAGATATTCTCGAATTTTCAAAAAATAAAAAATTAATTTGGTTGGAAATATTAATAGAACACTACTATATTGTTTAGTACTCGTAACTAGTGTTTCGGCCCATATTATTGTTTCTATATTTTTAAAAATATTTCTCGACGATCCAACCGTACGGATGTCAAGATATATCTAATTTAATGATATTCCCAAATTTTCAAAAAACAAAAAATTAATTTGGTTGGAGATCTTAATCGAACACTACTATTCTCACTAGTACTAGTTAGATAAGTAGTGATTTACAAAGATCTCGAACCAAATTAATTTTTTATTTTTTGAAAATTTGGAAATATCACTAAATTAGATATATCTTGACATCCGTACAGTTGGATCGTCGAGAAATATTTAAAAAAAATAGAAACAACAATTCGTGACAAAGCACTAGTTACTAGTTCTAGTTAGAATAGTAGTGATCTACAAAGATCTCGAACCAAATTAATTTTTCATTTTTTGAAAATTTGGGAATATTACTAAATTAGATATATCTTGACATCCGTACTGTTGGATCGTCGAGAAATATTTTTTAAAAAATAGAAACAACAATTCGTGACAAAGCACTAGTTACTAGTTCTAGTTAGAATAGTAGTGATCTACAAAAATCTCGAACCAAATTAATTTTTTATTTTTTGAAAATTTGGCAATATCACTAAATTAGATATATCTTGACATCCGTACGGTTGGATCGTCGAGAAATATTTTTTAAAAAATAGAAACAACAATTCGTGACAAAGCACTAGTTACTAGTTATAGTTAGAATAGTAGTAATCTACAAAAATCTTGAACCAAATTAATTTTTTATTTTTTGAAAATTTTGGGAATATCACTAAATTAGATTTTAACAGATATATATGAGAACCAAATTAATTTTTTATTTTAACAGATATATGAATCAAATTAAAATGTAGGTAATACATTAGTGCAAAGATAGGGACTTGCTCAAATGAGAACCCATATTATTGGTGAGAACTGAGATCTAATCTCAGCCCCACAATCTTTATTTCTAATTAAATCCTAACCACACAACACACCCAATTAAACATAACACACCCCACACACAGATACACACACCACACACACGTACACACGCACTACACACACTCACACTTACGTATACCCTGCCCCACCAACTCCCACCCACCATTCTGAAAAAAATAAGCTCAGACCTTGTTCAATTGTTCTTCCACCTCCGATCGCAACTGTAATTTCCGACGAGCTCCCGTGTCCACACATCTCTTCTGTCTATCTATCTCCAACTACCTCCATGGATTTTAATTTCAATCATTTACTACGGAGAATTATTCTGAAAGAATAAATCACACACCTATGTTTTCCGTTCCTCCGGTGCCGCCAGGCGTGATCTCGTCTTCTTCGTCCAGATCCAAAACAATAATCGCCACAACCACATACACACTCGCCAGAATGGAACTCAATGGAGCTCCGTGACCGGAAATCTCACTCACCGAAATGGAGGTGGTGGTGTAGTGGATTTCGTGGTGGTGTGATGGTGGTGGAGGCAGTGGTGGTGAGCATTGGTGATGGTGGTGATTAATGGTGACGGTGGTGATTATTGGTGGCAACAATGAAGTGGGTTTTAGAGTCTGGTGATTTTGTTTTTGGTAGTGGTATTTGTGATGGCAGTGTGTTGATGGTGGAGGCATGGTGGTAGTGATTAGTCGTGATGGTGGTGATAAGCGGTGGCGTGGCGGTGGTTTTCTGGTGATTATCGGGATGATTGGAGTGGTGGTGATATGTGGTTGTAATGTGGGTTGTTGATGGTCGGCGGTGGTGGTGAATTTTTGTGGTTTTATGTGTTTTTTGTGGTGATTTTGTGTTTTTTGGTGGTGATTTTTGTTGGTGGTGGCGGCGGCGTGGTGGTCGGAGGTGGCAGCAACGTGGTGATTTTCTATTTACAGGTGGTGATTTTCTGGGTTGGCCGGAATTGGTCGCCGAAGATGGTGACCGGAGAAGGGAAGAAGATGATGGTGGAAGATGTGGTGAATTAAATGAATAATAAAAAAATAAAATTTTAAATATTAATTTTGGGGCTAGGATTTAATTTAGATATAAAATTATGTTGCTAGGATTAGATCTCATATCTCACCATAAGTGAGGGTTCTCATTTGAGCAAGACCCGCAAAGATATATATAAACCCAACTCCAACATAAGCAGTGGAACACTGTTGCTCTATTACTACCAGATCTATCATGTATATATTATAATGCCTGAAGATCGGAAATGCATCAGAACAGTTTAAGGTATTTTTCTTGAATTTTCGTTTTTTTTTGATTTTTTTTATTAAAATTCTTTTCTTGCATTAAATAGCTATTAATGACATTTTAATTAGTCATTTATTACACATATTAAACATAAATTAAATTTAATTATAGTTATTTTTTCAATATTAAATATTAATTATATATAGTTATGTTTATTTTTAGATAAAATGACGACTAACAATTGTTTATATTGCGTTATTTTTTATTCCCTATTCAAGTTCACTATAATTTTTTTTCGGATGATTATAGGGTACACGACCTTAACTTCTCAAGCAATTTTTATTATCAATAATTGTGAAAGTCGTAATAAATTATGGAAATAGAAGATATTTACTTAATATATGGATTTGTATACAAACAATACAGACAGATTTTCAATATTGCACATGAATAAATAATATATGAGTTTTTTTTTGAAGGAATAATATATGAGTTATGATCAAATCTATTAAAATTAAAAAATCCAGTCATTTATCGAAAGGTAAAATTGATAAAAAAAAAAAAAAAGCTATACACCCATTGTTTCGTTATATTGTGTTGAAATAAATTTTTGTTGTAATTAAACAATTTTTTACACTATTATTGAATATGTATATTATGAGAAGGGTGTCGGTTTTAAAAAATATTATTAACCTTAACTTCTCAAATAATCTTTATTATCAATTATTGTGGAGTCATATTAAATTATGGAAGTACACAAATCTTTACTTAATATCTGAAATTTATAAACAAATCATCCGCATGAATAAATTACACATGAGTTATGACCAAACTAATTAAATTGAACAACCCCAAACATTTTATTGGAAGATTAAATTGATAAAAAAATTATACACCCATTGTTTCATTATAATGTGTCAAAATAAATTAATATTCAAATTAAATAAATTCTTACACTATTATTGAACATGTATATTATGAGAGTGGTGTCGGCTTTAAAAAACGTTAGTAAGTTGTATTCAGTATTTGTAACTTTTGATCTTAAATATTAGGTTCATAGTGTAATTTTTTTTATTATGTTTTTGATATTTTTAGAATTATCAAAATTTTAGATATATAATGAGAGTATTTTTCCAATTAATAATTTATGTAAATTAATTTTTTATAAGAGACCAATCAATTTTTAAGAATAATAGAAATTAAATTATCTATTACAATACTTTTATATAAAAATTTATAAACCGTGCGAAGCGCGGATAAGTTGGCTAGTTTCTTTAAAAATTAAGAGTCCGTTTGGCTTAACTTAAAAAAAGTAACTTATGACTTTAAGCCCATAAGTTGATTATAAGTGATAAGTAAGCGCCTGTTTGGCGGAGCTCATAAGGAGCTCATAAGTTAGTAAAGTGTTTGGTAAATCAGAAATTATAAGTTTACTGTAGAACAAATATTTTTATACAAATTTCCTAAATCGCGTCGAAATATAACACATATGGTATGCAAAATGATCGTTGGGAGATGGAGAAAAATATGGTGAAGTTAGATTTGAAAAAAATATCGCCGCTTGACGGCAAAAATCCAATTAAAAACGGAGGGATCAGTGAATAGTAAATAAGCTGGAAAAAAGTTGGTACTTTCTAACTTTCAACTTATGAACTTATAAGATCATAAGTCCTTAAAATAAGTTGGTAGGCAAACACTTTAAGATAAGGACTTATTGACTTATTTGTTTTATAAGACAACTTTAAGGGGAGCCAAACACCCCCTAAATCATCATTACAACTCAACTTTTATGTTCATCTGCACCAGGTGAAATTAATATAAAAACAATGCTTTCGGTGAAGGGTGTGTACATGTACCTAACTTATGGAAGCTAATGAGTTTGTTTGGCTCTTTTTTTTTTTTTTAAGGTTTTTTGACTTATTTTTGTGTAAAAATAATAATTTGATAATTTTTTTTATAAAAATATTTAATGTATGTTTGATATTCTATAAGTTGTAAATTAGTACTCGAATGTACTAGTTAGAATAATAATGATCTACTAAGATCTCCAACAAAATTAATTGTTCGCGAACAGTTCGAGCTCAGATCGAGCTTGGCTCGGTTCGAGACTGTTCGTGAACAATTCGAGTTCGGCTCGATTCGGTCAAAATTCGGATCGGTTCGTTAAGAAATCAGCTCGGTTCGATAAGATCAAAGCTCGGTTTGGTTCATTAAGGTCAAAGCTCGGCTCGTTTCGTTTCGGTCAAAACTCGGCTCGACTCGATTCGTGAACAGCCCTAGACATGCGTGTCCAGTGTACGCATGTGAGACATGCGTGGTCCGTAGGTAAAAAGAACGGAGACTCACACAGAAAGGTATTTTGGACAAGTGGAATAAAATGGTGGATATTTTGGTTTTTAACACATAAATAAATACTTATAACTAAACAATATACAAGCTATAAAATGATTACAAATCTTTTTCTCCGGAATTCACTGCCTAAAATTGACAACACAACTATCCCTTTTGTGTCAATCAAAATTCTTCACCAAAATATTCCTTGTCTTCCTAAATTACAGGGTTTGTAATTTCCTTACAATCTGATACATAATTGATCTAAAGTTTGCATCTTTATTCTTGTTCTTGCAAGAACAGGGTTGTGGTGATATGTACTCATTAAAAGACAAAGTATCTGACAAGCTTTCTCTTCTTTTCTCTGATTCTCCTTCAACCCATCCTCAATCCCAGGTACTTTCTCAACCTATACATACATATATAACATGTTTGATATATAGTGTGATTCGATGTTGCCTCTTTTTACGTTCTTGTTTGATCATGTTTTTGTGAAATATTAAAGATGGGTAAATGTGTGGTTTAAATTGCTTTGTTTATGATGGGGTTAGATGAGAATATTTGTGGTGACCCATTAAGAATTGAGTGTAAAATGTGTGAATTTATTTAGAGATTTAGATTAAAGTTAAACAATGCCCATATGCAGAAGGCTTCTTGAGCTGCAACAACTATGTTATTGGTCATGTTTGGAAGTTAGAGGTTTGAGTTAAAACTAGAGGTTTGAGGCAAATCAGTGGTTTGACCAAATGGAACCTTTAATATGGGTGTTTGATAGTTAGCGGATTGGAATAGCGTTCTGGACTCAATAAGCTAATTTTCAAAAAGCTTCTTGGAGGAGCTTTTTGAATTACCAAGTAGCTTTTTGAATTAGAGGATTGTAGATGTGTCTAGTTAAAATATAAAAAGCTAATTCAAACAGCTAATTACCAAACATTTTCATGCGAAAAAGCTAATTCAATCCGCTAGTCAAAACAGCTAACTCAAATCCGCTAGTCAAAATAGCTAACTCAATCTGCTTCAACTAACTGCTAATTGCCAAACACGACCATTATTATTAGTTTTTGGTTCTAGTATTGAATCTGTGCATTTGTCGGTGTACGCTTCTAGTATTGCGAACCACAAATGTATTTCTGTGAATGTTTTATTTTTTTGTTGATTTGGACCTTTTAAATTGCATCATTTTGTGTTCTTGACCATATATGAACATTGTTTGTAGTCCGCGACTCCTAGTATTGTTTTTGGGGGTTTATATTTGTTCTTTTTATGATGCGAGGTTGATTAGTTTTCATTTGCATTCTTTCCTAAGTTTGTGATATAGGAACTGGCTCATTAGAATTCCTTCCCTTTTTTTTTCCTGTGAATAAATAAGTAATTAAGATGTTTAGTACAGTTGTATATGGTGTGCTGAAATATATAATGCTACTTTTCACTTGTGTAGGCCACAAAAGATACCAAGGAGGGAAAATCTTTTTCTTCTCTACTTTCCTATGTTATTCCGTCAACCAGCTTCAATACAACTCGATCAGTCGGTCAGAATGATGACCTTAACCCAGTTCAATCGAGTCCTGTTCGATGGAAAAATAGAAGTTTTTCAAAGCAAGATATACCTTTGGAAAACTATGTGGAATGTAAATATAAGTGTGTGAGTGAAGGAAATCTAACTGTACAACGTGGAGAAAGAAAGCAGGACTCTGTAATTGGGCAAGCATTCGATGAAGAAGAAAACTTCTTTACTCCAACGGGTAATGAAGATCGCATCCCCAGGTGTACCAGTGGTTCTGATACTTTTGAGGATGCAACTGATCAACGTAGTTTTAGGAAACCCATGCCCAAACTCACCCAGGAGTCACTTTTCCTCTCAACAGAGTTGTATGAATTTCTTCAGTCATCCCTTCCCAATATAGTTAAAGGTTGTGAGTGGGTGTTATTGTATAGGTAAGATTGGTTTAAAATTGTCTCATATAATGAAGTGGTGAAGTTTCTCTTTTTTATTTTATTTATATGTGAACCTGGTTTGATTTCTTTACATAAAGGGCAGTACCGTGAAACATGGTATATCACTTCGCACACTTATACGCAACAGTACTGAGCTTTCAGGTCCTTGTTTGCTGGTATGCTTACATCTCCATTTATATGTACAGAATGAGTTACTTTCCTTCTATATTAGAACTTTTTTATGACCCATTATTTGGCATGATTTATATATTATACTATTATTTTACACAGATTACTGGAGATATGCAAGGTGCTATATTTGGTGGGCTGTTCGAGGGTCCCCTAAGACCTACTGCCAAGAGAAAGTATCAAGTAAGTTGTTTTAATGATGTGAAGCAGCTTGTTGGTTGAACCCAACCACCCAAGTAGCATCACTTTCATTTAGCATTCTCTCCAGTAGTATTCATCTTCAAGCTGATACTAAGACTTTCTGCTTGCTGTAAATTTGGACAGGGAACAAATCAGACCTTTGTATTCACGACCATAGATGGGAAGCCAAGGTTATTCAGGCCAAACGGTAAACTCTCACAGACAATTTGTATTATCCTTCCACATTTTTGTGCAAGTTTTACCTAAAGCATTAAGGCATCTCCAATCACATCCTCAAATGAAGTAATTCATCTCCAACCATGCATTACTTATCTTCATATATGCGAAAACACTGTACATATAAAGCAGTAGATTTTACCAAAACATCCTCAGGCCATCTCCATTCATATCTCTGTTTTAAAGCAACTTCTTTTTAAAATATCCACCTTTTTCACTTCATATTACGATTTTCTCTCCAACAATTACTCTAAACATTTCTCCAAACATTATATTATAATAAAAAGTACACACGTGTAAAAAACCAAACCAAACCAAACATACCCAGTATATCCCGCTCAGAGCAGGGTCTGGGGAGGGTGAGATGTACGCAGACCATGCCCCTGCTTTTAACGGTAGGGAGGCTGTTTCCTTGAAGACCCCCGGCTAAGTGCACATAAGCTAAAAGTGTGTGATATTCACAAGGATTTTCTAATATTAGAAAAAGGCTCATCGACATACCTGAGCCCATGGCTTTGAACACATGGGGCTTACCTACCAGGGGATTGACTACTCCGCTCTACAAAACACTCAGATCTAAGATGACACCTTGTCAAGCTCCCTGAAACTGCACAACTAGTAAACAGAAGTCAATATGAAAAAGAAAAAGAAAATAAATACATAAAAAAAAACGAGAGATGAGAACGTAACAGCCGAACTTCTAAAATAAAGATAACCGAGACAACCCAACTCTGAGGCTCTCAATAACTGAGCCGCTCCCTAAAAGAGAATCTACCACTCTGATCTGGCGCCTCCAGGAACACCTATCAGCGGTCATGGTCTCATTTAAGTTTAAGGCCTTTAAATCCAGCCTAAGCTGCTCTTCCCACGACCTCCTCGGTCTGCCCCTCCTCCTCACCCCAACAACCGAAAGACTCTCGACCCTCCTCACTGGGGCTTCAGCTAGCCTCCTACGGACGTGGCCGAACCATCTCAACCTTCCTTCCCTAACTTTCGCAGGAAAAGGCGCCACCTCAAGCTCGCTCCTAAAAACCACATTCGGGATTCTATCCATCATCGTGCGCCCACAAGACCACCGCAACATCCTCATTTCCGCCGCTTCCAACTTGCTCTCGAGGGCCTTATTTATTATGTAATATATTAAGATAGTGTAACATGTGTCGTCACTAGATTCATTACTTCATATCAACAGTGTAACTCTATATTTGAAGTCAAACAATAGAATACTTCAAATCTAAAGATGAAACTGATAGTTGTTGCCTTGTTGGAGAGGTTTTTATGAGACTTTAAGTTTAAAAATGAAGAAAATGGTACTTTTGAAATTACCATTGGTGTTGCCCTCACAATATTACTTTACTACACATGTATCCTGCAAAATACTGAAAACTACCTTAAACTAATAGAAATTTTCACTAATTGATCATTTGTGTGAAGGAATGTGCTCATTTAGAAAATGGTATATAATTATGAGTATTTTATTTCAAAATATGATAGATTGTTTTGTTTCAAAAAAACTTTTTGGTATTATTATTGCTGATTCTGTTAAAATATTTATTTAGTTATAAAGTGTTTAATAATTATTCTAGAGAGGAGTGAAATTTTTGCTAATTCTGTTGATTAATGTTAAAGAGCAGGGCCCTTGGCGGGAGAGTGAGTGGAATGTGGGTACAAGAAGGATAAAGGAAAAATAAATTAGTTGGAAAATGAAAAGAAACACAGGATATAACAGATTTTCTACCTTGAAGTCGCATAGGATAGCTGTATTAGCTATTTCCTTTCTTAAAGTCATGTATATGTTTCAACGTGAACTCCCTGTTATAGAATTATTGACCTAAAATATATATCCTTTGTATAATTTGTGTGTCACCAAGATGAGTCTTTTGGTAGAAAATAAGTGTTTGGTGGTGTGACTTTACACTGAGTTTGAGTACGGTAGTCGTCATTTAAGCTTCCCCGTATTAAGAATTTAAGATATAATCTATTACACGCTGCATTCACAAAAAAGTGGTGGTTTATCAATTAGAATTGTCAATATGACTTTTTGCGACCTAAATCTTAGAATTGTTCTATGAATATAAATTAAAAAAAAAAAACCATCTAAACTTTCCTTTTTATTACTGAAACTTGCAAAATTCAAATTATTACGCAATCAATATATTACTTTACCTTTATCCTTTTTATTCTTGACCATTTTTTATTTTAAGTGGTTAAAATTGATTGACAAACTCGATTGCCACCTTGTGGAGGAGGAATAACTTTCTTGAATATTGTTTAGTTGAACTAGAGTGTCATGGTGTTCCGCTAGCCTCGGTTACACCCTTAGTCCTGACTTCCAAATCCCCTTGTTGATCTAACCATGTCTCTTGAGCAGTTGAGCTGTTCTTGCATAAGACGAATATATATATATATATATATATATATATATATATATATATATATATATATCATAATATGCGATACCATTTGTAGGGATGTGCTGGGACATCTGTTATTCTAATAGTGTGCTTATGATACTTCTGTAGGTGCCAATCGATATTTCTATTTGTGTTTGAATGACTTGTTGGCACTTGGAGGGGGCAGAGATTTTGCTTTACGGCTTGATGGTGATCTGTAAGATTCATTCTCTCCAACACCAAATGGATCTTTTCTCTTTTTTTCCCTTGATAAAAATCATTTAAATTTGTTGTGAAAAGGTTATCTGGAACTAGTGGACCTTGTGACACTTTTGGGAACCAATGCTTGGCTCATAATCAAGAATTTGAATTGAAGAATGTTGAGGTATTGCGGAGTCTTTTAAGTTGCCTTTATTAGCTAACTTTCAGGTTCTATTCTAATATGCTAAGTTTCACAAGATTACTTAATAAAGCAAAGATATTACTCCCTCTGTCCTACCCATTTCTTAACATAAAAAATTGCGTATTTGACACGTATTTTAAGGTGCATTTTAAGGATAGTTCTAAATGAGCACATTCCTAAATTATGGTGAACTATCTTTAAGGTGTATTTTAAGGTGAACTATCTTTAAAATTATGGCACTTTAATAAATTTGCTGCACCAGAACTTTTGTTCTTGATGTTGTATACTAAATTGTTGTTTTTTACTTATCTTCTGTTTGCAGCTTTGGGGTTTTACACATATGTCTCAGTATACAAAGTAAAAAGGAGTAGAAAACCGGTGATGCGATGCAGCGTTGGGGTTTTACACATATCTTGGTATACAGAGTAAAAAGGAGAAGAAAACGGGTATCTGCAAGTTGCGATATTTTTATTTTTCTGTAGAGCAATAGCTTATTCTTTCATTCTCTTTTGAACTGTGGTCTCTTTTCTGTCTTTATGATGGATTAATTAGTATAGCTGCAAAATGTAGTTGCAGTACATTGTTTTTCAGAATGGAGTTTTATATTTGATGAAGTCATTCACCAGATTTCACTTGTAGCTATTTTTTTAGCAAGTACAGTATAGGGGAAGTAGAGCGAGGAATTAAACCCGTGAACTTATTGTCATTTTTGTGTTCGTTACTTTTTTCATTTAATTTGTTAGTTATCTATATGAGTGTGTGTAACCCATTTTCATGTAATAAGCCTAATAAACCTAGAAGTATTCAAGTCTACAGAGTGAAGGATGCAGATCAACTCTGACATCTTCCCCAACAGTTTTCAAATTTTAGTAGCAATTTGTATTGGAATTGTGTGTTCATGCAAATGATGGACGAAAAATGTAGTTCAACTGTGAAAAACAAAAAAAAATATATTCCGGAAATAACGTTTCCCTTGAAATAAAGTGCAACAGCGAAATCAGAACCAAAGTTGGGTGCCAACTTTCTCGAGAGATGTCTCCCATGGTGCCATGCCAATTACATAACTCAGTGAAATTACGAACTCATTTTGGATGTCTACGAAAATATTTGAACTACACGGGATCATGGAATAAATTGAATTGAGCATTTCATGAACAAGTTGATATTGGCAAAGCCCAGGAGAGAAAATATAAATAGAAATGTACCTAATCGTGGATAACGAGTGGAACCGGAATTGCAATTGATATATGGGTTAAATGGCGTTTTGGTCACTCAACTGACTACAAACTTTCAATTGGGTCACTCAACTGAAAAAGCTTTCAATCAGGTCACTAAACACATTAAAACTTTCAACTGAAGAACCCTAATTTTGCAGAATTGAAAGAAAATTCATATAAATTCGAAATTTTACCATCCATAAAAACTGATTGCAGATTATGAAAGATGATGTTGAGAGCTTCGATTCGACTACTAGAACTCCAAATTCCGACATCGAAATCACCTCCAAATATGCGTTCGATCTCAAGAACGATATTTAAAAACATATAATTTGATGAAAATTTTAATGTGTTTAGTGATTCGATTGAAAGTTTTAATGTGTTTAGTGATTCGATTGAAAGTTTTAATGTGTTTAGTGATTCGATTAAAAGTTTTTATGTGTTTAGTGACCTGATTGAAAGCTTTTTCAGTTGAGTGACCCAATTGAAAGTTTAGGGTCAGTTGAGTGACCAAAACGCCATTTAACTCATTGATATATTAACCATGAATTGAACATATAGAATAAAAGAACCTTTAGAGAACAATTGTATTAAAGGAAGTACAAATCCTCGTAAGAATTGTAGGGCTTTTAGTTTTGGATGCATGGGTGCATGCTAGGATGCATTAAAGCAAAACAATTTACAATTATCTTATGCCTTACATATATCTCGAGCTGGGATCCTCTGTCCCCTTCCTCCGTGTCTCTTTTGTGTCTTCTGTTTTTAATACAAAAAAAATGTTCTTGTGAAACCCATTTTTATTATTTATTAAAATGGATCCCGTAGGGGCACTCCTTTTGTATTAAAAAGAGCAGGGGACACAAAGGGGACACGGAAGAAGTGGACAGAGGATCCGGACCCATATATCTCGCACAGGATATTAATGAAAGAATGACAAAACTACCACAAAATTGGTAAGTTTGTACTAAAATAACGAATTTCGGATTGATTGGCCAAAAATATCACCGAGTTACGCATTTGAACAATGCTTAATATAAAAAAAACCTATTACGCATTTTACACATGCTTAACATATATAAAATTTTCACCTATTACCCATTTGGAGAATGCGTAATAGCATTTACCCATTCTCCAAATGCGTAATAGGGAGCCTATTACCCCCTTTTCAAATGCGTAACTAGTATAAAACTTATGAAAAATGCTAGGGAACCAAAAAAGTGTCCTAAAAAATTCTCCAAAATGTCATGTGTTTGCTTTTAATTGGTTACAAAAATAATAATAGGATGGGACCCCCTGCATTCACACCAAGCATAAGAGTTTTTTGGTTCCCTAGCAAAGCTCAAAACCTATTACCCCTATCTCAAATGCGTAATAAAATGGTATTTATGGTCACCATCACCATTTTGTGGTATTCTGGTAATGAGATGGTACCATTCGTGGTATTCTTGGCCAAAGCCCGATATTAATCGGTAAACATTTAAATTTAAGGAATGAATCCATTGTTGACCAAACATTTGCTATCTCAAATAATATATGTATGTTATTAAAAAATGTTGTAAAAGCTCTGTGAACTGTGAAGAGCTCCAGAGCACCTACCATAAAAAAACATGAAAATTATAATAAAAAGCTTTATGTAAGTAATAATTACTTCACCCTTGGTAAGGCTATAACTGGGCTACTGTTCCAAAGAAAAAAACAATAAAATGGGGAGGCCACAGTAGAAGAAGATTTTTCCTTCTCTTACTCCTAAAGATTCTCAGACAACAATTTGTACAGTATGTCCACTTGCAAAACAAGTTAGAGCTCCATTTCCTCATAGTAGTATAAAGAGTTTTGCTGTTTTACAGTTACTACAAGTAGATTTGTGGGGACCTTACAAGGTCAAAACACATGTTGGTTGTTCTCAATTTGTCATTATTGTAAATGATTTTAGTAGGTATACCTGGGTTCAACTCATCAAGTACAAATCTGATGCAGCATCTGTTATTGAGAATTTCATTTTGTATGCAGAAAAGCAGTTTAAGTCTAATGTGATTTGTGTTCGTTCTGATAATGCACCTGAGTTGTGTGAAGGGAATTTAAAGAAGTTTTTTCAATCAAAAGGGATCATGCATCAAACAAGCTGTGCTTACACACCCCAACAAAATGGGGTTGTTGAACGTAAGCACAGACACCTAATTGAAACTGCACGAGCTCTTTTATTTCAGTCTAGAGTTCCTGATAAATACTGGGGAGAATGTGTACTTTGTCTTGCTATCTGATTAATAGGATGCCTTTAGTGAGTATTCGAGATGCTACACCATATTCTTTGTTATACAGAGAGGATCCTGATTACAACAATCTCAAACCGTTTGGTTGTTTATGCTATGTATCAACTCAAAAGGTACATCGAACTAAAATGGATCCTAGAGCTTCAATGTGTGTTTTTATGGGATATTCACCTACGCAGAAAGGATATAAGGTACTTGATTTGTCCACACAGTCTTTGTTTGTTTCCAGAGATATTATTTTCCATGAACTGAATTTTTGTAACGCCCCAAATCCGGGATCAGGGATTTGGTCGTCACGCGGAAATCCTTAACATCAAATTACCTGTTTAACAACATTAAACCATCTGTAATCATTAAAACTGAAATATAACTCTGCGACCCCAACCACCAAGCATCTTTTAGGTCATAGGGCTAGAAACAAGAACTAAAATCTTTACATCTTTATTACATCCATTTAATTACATCGCACTATGTCTTAAAAATCTTATACTACTAGTATAGCTTCGTTGGGAAGTACACCAGCAACTAGTACTACTCAGTACAAAGTAATATATATTACACATCAATACACTTATATATAACTTACTCCAGCTATCTATGTTCTGGATCATATCATCTTCACAAAGGTACACTGTCTGCTACTCCTGAGCCATGCAGATAAGCCTCAATCATCTACCTTCCTCTGAAAGGTTAATATTTAAAACAAGCAAGTATGAGCGAAAGAATTGCCCAGCAAGTATTAATAGAGCACAACAATATATATCAATATACACATGGAGTTTTCGAAATATAACGATACTTAATATCAATTTCAAAATATTTACAACAATGAAAACTCAGTAGGGGATATATGACATTTCGAGTAACATCAAATAAATAAAGTAAGTTCATGTCAACAATAATGATCCTCATACCTTATCCACATACCATACCTCATAGTATTGATAACCTCTTAGGGAGCTTTTTCAAAATATGCAGTTCAATATGCTGCTAAGATAGTTATTACCACCCTTCATAAACCAAACCATTATAAAGTTCCCTTTTTAATACTCCTCAAGTTTGTAAGTATATAAACATGAGTATAACATTATCATCAAAACACCTTACAGTTCAAGATTCTGTACAGGATATAAGTTTGTTAACCACTTGATAAGTTAAACTCAGAAATAACTGATAGGAAGAGAGTCAAAGTTCTTGAAGCAAAACATTTGGGATTTAACATCAATAACCGATGAACCAACTTTCATCTTTTGAATAATTACAAAAGTGCACAAGTACGTGCCATTATTGTTAGAATAATCCTGCAGTTCTAGATACTGCATGGATTCATCATCTTTCAAAATTGAAAACAACACTATCGGCTACTTGGCACTTAGGCCTAAGAAGCAGTGTTTGAGTATTTTTTTCCAAAGTGGAGGATGGGACTTAAAGAAAACATAAAAACCTGACAAGGATTGACGATGATCAGTCGCCACATCCAAGTCCAATAATCCGCGGGTCTTCTCTACCGGTAGAAGGATAGAAACTACATCCGTAACTATCCCCGGGTGAAAACTACATCCGTAATCACCCTCGATGAAAACTACATCCGTAATCATCCTTCGGCAACACATGGGCCGGAATAATAATTGATGGACCGCCTGGCTCACGGCCGCTTACACATCCCGAGAATCGTTCGTCAACGATTCCCACACCTGCCAGAGTCCCCTTTTTCTTTTCTTGTCAAAAGCATTTTGATAGAAAACTTGAGTAGTTGAAGTTCGACTTCAGTCGACCGATAATTTCTTGAAAAACGAGCAAGAGAGTAAAACCTGACCGGGGGGTTTTCGAAAAAGTTTTGAGTTCAAAAGAGTTCAAGTATAGATATACACTTGTACCGATATCAATCTCGACACAGGGATTTTGTGATCACACATGGAAAATGGTACGCATAAAGCTTGTAACCACAACAGGGTAATTCCATATATATATATATAAGTTCTTGAAAAGTAACTTACCTAGATAGATTCAAAATATAATATTTTAAATGACTAAGAAAGTCCTTAGACAACCTTCAAATAGTGTTTTATAACCTTCAAAACACTTAGAGTATTTAATAAATATTTGACTACTATGTAACAAATAATAATTATTCAATAATCCCTTTTTTTAAAGAATACTAAAATTAATATTAATTTATTAAGTAATATTCAAATAATAATACTGGAATATTTAATAACCTCAAAACACCCAAATACAACTCTTGGAATGTTTCTAATCAAAATCAAGACACAATCTCTCCAGCAGTCTCCAAACTTTAGCCACTTTATCAAATAACTACTACTGACTCTCGGTCAATAAGAAATAATTAATAAGCATGAAAATCCTTCTTCTCTTTCCTTTTTTTTGTTTCTTAATGAATATTATAATTAATATTCATCGAATTAAATAAACATTCAAATAACATATATCGATATCAATCTAGCTGTTTTAAGCTGAAAGTAACCAATTTATAACCATTGGAATATCTTTAATCCGTATTGAAAATAAACTATTTCCGATAAATAATATACTAGATAGAATCACTCCATTAAATTGTTTTATTATTTCTCCGGGACAAAGTGATTTTAAGAAAGCGTTTTGAAAATGATATTCATCTAATTAAATAAATTTAATTAGGCGAATGAGGTTTATTTAATTAGTAAGTGCTTTCAGGAGCATCTATTAATTAAATAAACACTGGTTTATTGGTGATGTTGCCTTTAGGTTAATTATTGCGAAATTCTTTTTAAAGGCTTTGCCCGGGTTTTCGAAAACATACAATACAAAATAGCCCCAACACGCGGCTAAGTTCTATACCTCAATACACGCTCTACCCTCTGAGCCTTTCTTATTCCGATACATAAATGTATACCTCATAACATATAGTCCACTTCCCTAGTACGAAAAGTTTATAGATATATATATATATATATATATATACCGTATAAATCAAGATATAGAGCCATAAAAATATCACTGCCCATCAACAGTATTATAAGCCATGGAGTTTTGGTTATTGCACGAGCAGGATTTAATATTGTTGGCAAAGCAAGGAATACGATGATTTGGGAGAAGAAGTACAAGATTGGAAAAACTCGCGATTATGGATTGAAAACTTATTTAACACATTTCATATATTTAAAATAAATATACTCTGAACAATAGAGTATGCATAGTAAACTTGCCTCCGGTCCTTAGCAGAAATAGAAACCGCGAACAAATCCTTCGCACCTCGTCCAAGTAATTCCATGGACCTTACCTGACGTCTCGATCTTCCTTTTTGGATGCACGTCGCTCCAATTTGATTTCGCCCTAATGGTACTGAAATAGTTACGAGTACGTGTCAGTCATACCACGTATATCGAGTAGACACAACTCGGGATTATCACTAAATAACATAAAGTAAAACTATAGGTGTCCTCCCTATAGTTGACTATTCTGATACCACTTATTGCACATAAGACATTTAGTAATAGCAAACAACACGGGAAGAATCCCCTTATATAAAGTGAACATTTCCTAGTACCAACATATCATAACCCTATACCACCATTTAGTTAACTTCACTTAACCTATACATTTATAATACCATTGACCTTCTACGGCAAAACTTGATTAATAGCTAATCCTCAAAACACAATTAATCCTCGAAACACATAAATCCTTGAATTAAATCACTTAGCACCTAAATCCTCGAGACAACAATTACCCTCGAATTAATTCACTTAACACATATACACATAAACAGTTAACACCCAAATCATACCTTTAAACCCTTGAAATCAAATAAGTTAAATAAATTAAAATGCAGGGGATTTTTAGAAAATTTCGGCATGTAGTATTCGTTTATCGGACTATGGGCTCAGCCCCTCCATGCCAACAAAACAATTTATAACCCTGCTTTTGATAAAATAAAAGCTGCCTCAACTTGCAGCAACATAAAAGTAAGCATATAAGAAAAGTACCCGCCCAGACATGCGGCAACTAGCACATAAGGAAAAGTATCCGCCCAGACATGCGGCAACTAGCACATAAGGAAAAGTATCCGCCCAGACATGCGGCACCTCAACATGTAAGGAAAGTAAACTAAGTTTATCCACATTTAAGCTAACACCACGTAGTTGGCACTATGACTTCTAACAATTGCTACGACCCGACTTAAACCATTTAGCACATAGACATTTACCGATAAGCCAACTCTTATAACTATACCTCATATGACGATAACAATTAGCACTTAGCACTTAACAATTTAAAAATTACATTTTGGAAACTAACAATTAACAATTAGCACTTAACAATTACTTGACAACTAACCCAAATATATTATCCGACAATTAATAATTACTCACTAACAATTAACAATTAGCAATTTAACAATTAACAATCACTAACCCGAACCTTTAATCGGACTCATAATTAAACTCAACAATTATAATTACAAACATACCTTCCGAATTAAATATCGGAAATTCAACCAATAATCATAATCTTACAATTTTAGTCTAATTATACCCATTACCACATTAAGCTTTCCATTTCAACTAATTAAACCACCATAATTAACCTCGCAATTTAAACTAACTAATTACCACCATAATTAACCTCGCAATTAAATCTAATTTAATTACCACAATAATCTCACAATTTAAAATCAATTAAATTACCACAATTTAAAACTAATTAAATTACAACCATTAATTTATATCAAAATTTACAACTAATGCAATACGAAAATTAAATAAATAAAATGCGAAATTATACCATTTCGATTCCGGTCCGATTTGTCGGAAAAAAAATCATCTCCCCCATCTCTCTCTCCCCCCAACTGATCTCTACTCTCTCCCTCTCTCTCTCTCTCTCTCTCTCTCTCTCTCTCTCTCTCTCTCTTGCGCGCCAACTGCCGGAGAAGCGCCACCACCGCCGGCCACCCGCCACCGCGCGGTGGTCTTCCCCTCCCCCGCGACCTGAGCTGCTAACCCCTTCCCCTCTTGCACACCCACACCCACGATTCAACACACACACACGCTCATATATATGTATGTATCGATTTTAATTGGTTCAAAATCAAACCCCCAAACTCTCTTTTTCTTTTCTCCGATTCACTCTCCCCCTCCCCCGACTGATTTGTCTGTGCGTGTTTTTGTGCGGCTGTGTGTGTATTATGTGTATATCTATGTGTGTTGTGTGTGTTTTGTTTAACCCTAATGGGCCCAAGCCCAATAACAATTAAAACAATACAATTAATCACTACATACTCTAAATAATATTTAGAGTTAAAAACTCTAATTTGTAAAAATAAAATTTCTAGTATAATTAAATACTAGAATATTTTTAAAGACTTTTGGAGAAAGAATTAGAATTAAATCTCAATTTTCTAAATTGATATGCATTTTACAAATATTAATAATTTATAAAAACAATTCATAAAAAAATAATAATTGTGATTCATAAATCACAATTTACAGGGCTTTATAAAAATACTACAAACACTATTATTTTAGTAAAATCTCAAATCCTTGATTTTATATGTTAATCAAGTAATTCCTACAAATCCTCAAATAATTAAAATAAACATTTTCTAAGGATTTTAAAATCTCTAAATTATTCAATAATTTAAAATAAAATCTTTACTGAATAATTTCACATTCCAAAATTAAATCTTTGCACAAATAAACTATTGACTCGAGATATCTACTCAATCAATAAATTTTTAAATAGGAGCACCAGGCTCCACTTAACCGAAAATAATTAAATAATTGAATAATAAAATAAAAAAAAAATATTCCTCCTCATTTTAGGAAAACAATATTATTATTGAAATAATAATAAAATCATTTCTTGAAAAATTCGGGTTATTACAGTCTACCCTCCTTAAAAGGATTCCGTCCACGGAATCAGCTAAGGCCACTACTGGGATTCCTTAACTCTTTTATCATCAACACTTATTCTGCAAAACAGGAGATAGTGTCTCTTCGTAAACAACTTCTCCAATATCTCAATTCAAACCTCAATTCTCTATCTGCCACAATTATCGCTGGAGTCTTATAACCCACCATTATTCCTTTCACATATACGTCTCGCCCAACTTTCTATTATTATACTATCCTTGAGAGAGAGTTCACTAATTCTATTCACATGACATTCTTGAGAGAGAGAATGCACTAATTCTATTGATACGTCACTGATATTCTATTCGCCTTGGGATTCGCTCTTGCTCTTGGCGATTCCGTTCGAATCCAGTTTTGATCAGCAAATTTATGACTTGGCCGACCTGGTTGGCATCCCCTTGAAATTCATTAGAGGTAATAAGAATCAGGGACCTTTGAAAAGACAGCTGTCATATCAAGGCAATTGTTACACATTGATGATCATAAGGTTATGAGTATTAAAGTAAACCTTGTTTGAAATAAGAGAGTTTACTGAGAGATCAGTATGATCATAAGAACTCACGTTGCGTGTCTCAGTTAAGACATTACTAAAGGTAGTTAGCCTTCTTGTATTTCACAACTCACAAGTGACGGCGTCCCGTCAGACTTCTATCACACAGACAGATAGCCCTTGTGTCCCCTATAAGTATAGGGTTGTTCGTCTCAGTGGAAGCTGAGAAGTATGAAAGCAATTCGAAGTGAAGACAATAATTATCGTCTTTCGACAAATAATTCTCAAGTGGACACCCTGGATTAAAATTGATCAGATTCCAAGGTGCAATTTCCAAGGAAAAGGATAACCAGAAAGATACTGGTATACAACAAGCAAGTGGTGCTATAGCACCATAGGATTATCCAATATTTGAAGAAAAGTGGGAATTTAAATATCATCAATCGATAGAGCCTCATAAATCTGAAAGTAGGTATAATGACAGCTTCTAGCAAAATTGAAACAAATATGGTTTAACATGAGTATTATAAAACAACTTCGAAGAGGGAGTATATTCTTTATCAAAATTCTCTCTTGGAGAGATGTCAAGATAGGTCATAGATTAGGGAGGTAATCCAAATAATTTATGCACGGGGATGTGTCTAATAATTTACAGATTGGGGAGGTAATAAACATAATCTGCAAATGGGGAGATGTCAAACAATTCAGATTGGGGAGATAATCAAAATGATTCATAAATGGGGAGGGTAATGCCAAGGTCTCCACGGATGCCTTTCATGTCGGCTCCTCTGACGGATAATTGTTCGATCGTAGCGCTCTTCTTTTCCACGCACACCCTAAGGTGCTCGATAACCGACGTCATCGTCGACTCGTAATAGTCGCTAGAGATTCAACCATCGGCATTTTATGATATTAAGGAGTTCTATTCGACTCGGCGCAAGCATCTCACGCAAGCGTTCTATTCTTTGAGAAGACTTCGATACCGGTGTCGCCCCTAGCAACGACGAATTCCACGTGTCGAATGGGCGATATTCCGGAACATTGCTGGAAATACATACTTAGATCCAGTCACCGTTATAACCGTATTTATACCACATATTCCTGTCCTCATGACAATTCCGTGTGCAACCTATGCTTATCCCTTTTTGGCATAACAACCTTCGTACTAGTCTCTCTCAGACTTTCTCGGTCCGTCTTGATTCTTAAAACATTTCATCTTTATTGATCAACCTCATCTTCACCATTTTACTTCTATAATTTTGAGACAATCGGTGTCTATCCACCAATCCATTCATAATATTACCTTAAGCTCTCTTAAACTCGAGAAGATTTAAATATCCGCAACTTCGGCTGATACTCTTTCATAGGGATCTTGTTTTACTTCCCTTTTTGGAATTTTAACAGTACGGATACTATCTCAACTCATCATTGTCATAATACTGGATGCCAGCTTTCCATCCTTCATCATCATATTGAAATTTCCTATCATTCGGGGAATACATAACTTCATCCATGAACCCCTAAAATTATCTTAATCTTAGGTCTCGGGCGATTTATGCCCCTGCCGACCAACACTTGTCTCTAAGAGTTCTTTAGCAGACGTTCATCACCACAAGAAGTGACGTCTATCTCCACATATTCCTCGGCATAGCCTTCCAATCTTAACTTAATCATTGGTACTATATCCAATAGTCCAACAGGAACTCTACATGAGTTCCGACGTTCTCACATAACTATACACACTCGTACTCACTCTCGTTTCTAGTTTACTATAACCTAATCTCTGATACCATTTCTGTAACGCCCCAAATCCGGGGTCAGGGATTTGGTCGTCACGCGGAAATCCTTAACATCAAATTACCTGTTTAACAACATTAAACCATCTGTAATCATTAAAACTGAAATATAACTCTGCGACCCCAACCACCAAGCATCTTTTAGGTCATAGGGCTAGAAACAAGAACTAAAATCTTTACATCTTTATTACATCCATTTAATTACATCGCACTATGTCTTAAAAATCTTATACTACTAGTATAGCTTCGTTGGGAAGTACACCAGCAACTAGTACTACTCAGTACAAAGTAATATATATTACACATCAATACACTTATATATAACTTACTCCAGCTATCTATGTTCTGGATCATATCATCTTCACAAAGGTACACTGCCTGCTACTCCTGAGCCATGCAGATAAGCCTCAATCATCTACCTTCCTCTGAAAGGTTAATATTTAAAACAAGCAAGTATGAGCGAAAGAATTGCCCAGCAAGTATTAATAGAGCACAACAATATATATCAATATACACATGGAGTTTTCGAAATATAACGATACTTAATATCAATTTCAAAATATTTACAACAATGAAAACTCAGTAGGGGATATATGACATTTCGAGTAACATCAAATAAATAAAGTAAGTTCATGTCAACAATAATGATCCTCATACCTTATCCACATACCATACCTCATAGTATTGATAACCTCTTAGGGAGCTTTTTCAAAATATGCAGTTCAATATGCTGCTAAGATAGTTATTACCACCCTTCATAAACCAAACCATTATAAAGTTCCCTTTTTAATACTCCTCAAGTTTGTAAGTATATAAACATGAGTATAACATTATCATCAAAACACCTTACAGTTCAAGATTCTGTACAGGATATAAGTTTGTTAACCACTTGATAAGTTAAACTCAGAAATAACTGATAGGAAGAGAGTCAAAGTTCTTGAAGCAAAACATTTGGGATTTAACATCAATAACCGATGAACCAACTTTCATCTTTTGAATAATTACAAAAGTGCACAAGTACGTGCCATTATTGTTAGAATAATCCTGCAGTTCTAGATACTGCATGGATTCATCATCTTTCAAAATTGAAAACAACACTATCGGCTACTTGGCACTTAGGCCTAAGAAGCAGTGTTTGAGTATTTTTTTCCAAAGTGGAGGATGGGACTTAAAGAAAACATAAAAACCTGACAAGGATTGACGATGATCAGTCGCCACATCCAAGTCCAATAATCCGCGGGTCTTCTCTACCGGTAGAAGGATAGAAACTACATCCGTAACTATCCCCGGGTGAAAACTACATCCGTAATCACCCTCGATGAAAACTACATCCGTAATCATCCTTCGGCAACACATGGGCCGGAATAATAATTGATGGACCGCCTGGCTCACGGCCGCTTACACATCCCGAGAATCGTTCGTCAACGATTCCCACACCTGCCAGAGTCCCCTTTTTCTTTTCTTGTCAAAAGCATTTTGATAGAAAACTTGAGTAGTTGAAGTTCGACTTCAGTCGACCGATAATTTCTTGAAAAACGAGCAAGAGAGTAAAACCTGACCGGGGGGTTTTCGAAAAAGTTTTGAGTTCAAAAGAGTTCAAGTATAGATATACACTTGTACCGATATCAATCTCGACACAGGGATTTTGTGATCACACATGGAAAATGGTACGCATAAAGCTTGTAACCACAACAGGGTAATTCCATATATATATATAAGTTCTTGAAAAGTAACTTACCTAGATAGATTCAAAATATAATATTTTAAATGACTAAGAAAGTCCTTAGACAACCTTCAAATAGTGTTTTATAACCTTCAAAACACTTAGAGTATTTAATAAATATTTGACTACTATGTAACAAATAATAATTATTCAATAATCCCTTTTTTTAAAGAATACTAAAATTAATATTCATTTATTAAGTAATATTCAAATAATAATACTGGAATATTTAATAACCTCAAAACACCCAAATACAACTCTTGGAATGTTTCTAATCAAAATCAAGACACAATCTCTCCAGCAGTCTCCAAACTTTAGCCACTTTATCAAATAACTACTACTGACTCTCGGTCAATAAGAAATAATTAATAAGCATGAAAATCCTTCTTCTCTTTCCTTTTTTTTGTTTCTTAATGAATATTATAATTAATATTCATCGAATTAAATAAACATTCAAATAACATATATCGATATCAATCTAGCTGTTTTAAGCTGAAAGTAACCAATTTATAACCATTGGAATATCTTTAATCCGTATTGAAAATAAACTATCTCCGATAAATAATATACTAGATAGAATCACTCCATTAAATTGTTTTATTATTTCTCCGGGACAAAGTGATTTTAAGAAAGCGTTTTGAAAATGATATTCATCTAATTAAATAAATTTAATTAGGCGAATGAGGTTTATTTAATTAGTAAGTGCTTTCAGGAGCATCTATTAATTAAATAAACACTGGTTTATTGGTGATGTTGCCTTTAGGTTAATTATTGCGAAATTCTTTTTAAAGGCTTTGCCCGAGTTTTCGAAAACATACAATACAAAATAGCCCCAACACGCGGCTAAGTTCTATACCTCAATACACGCTCTACCCTCTGAGCCTTTCTTATTCCGATACATAAATGTATACCTCATAACATATAGTCCACTTCCCTAGTACGAAAAGTTTATAGATATATATATATATATATATATATATATATACCGTATAAATCAAGATATAGAGCCATAAAAATATCACTGCCCATCAACAGTATTATAAGCCATGGAGTTTTGGTTATTGCACGAGCAGGATTTAATATTGTTGGCAAAGCAAGGAATACGATGATTTGGGAGAAGAAGTACAAGATTGGAAAAACTCGCGATTATGGATTGAAAACTTATTTAACACATTTCATATATTTAAAATAAATATACTCTGAACAATAGAGTATGCATAGTAAACTTGCCTCCGGTCCTTAGCAGAAATAGAAACCGCGAACAAATCCTTCGCACCTCGTCCAAGTAATTCCATGGACCTTACCTGACGTCTCGATCTTCCTTTTTGGATGCACGTCGCTCCAATTTGATTTCGCCCTAATGGTACTGAAATAGTTACGAGTACGTGTCAGTCATACCACGTATATCGAGTAGACACAACTCGGGATTATCACTAAATAACATAAAGTAAAACTATAGGTGTCCTCCCTATAGTTGACTATTCTGATACCACTTATTGCACATAAGACATTTAGTAATAGCAAACAACACGGGAAGAATCCCCTTATATAAAGTGAACATTTCCTAGTACCAACATATCATAACCCTATACCACCATTTAGTCAACTTCACTTAACCTATACATTTATAATACCATTGACCTTCTACGGCAAAACTTGATTAATAGCTAATCCTCAAAACACAATTAATCCTCGAAACACATAAATCCTTGAATTAAATCACTTAGCACCTAAATCCTCGAGACAACAATTACCCTCGAATTAATTCACTTAACACATATACACATAAACAGTTAACACCCAAATCATACCTTTAAACCCTTGAAATCAAATAAGTTAAATAAATTAAAATGCAGGGGATTTTTAGAAAATTTCGGCATGTAGTATTCGTTTATCGGACTATGGGCTCAGCCCCTCCATGCCAACAAAACAATTTATAACCCTGCTTTTGATAAAATAAAAGCTGCCTCAACTTGCAGCAACATAAAAGTAAGCATATAAGAAAAGTACCCGCCCAGACATGCGGCAACTAGCACATAAGGAAAAGTATCCGCCCAGACATGCGGCAACTAGCACATAAGGAAAAGTATCCGCCCAGACATGCGGCACCTCAACATGTAAGGAAAGTAAACTAAGTTTATCCACATTTAAGCTAACACCACGTAGTTGGCACTATGACTTCTAACAATTGCTACGACCCGACTTAAACCATTTAGCACATAGACATTTACCGATAAGCCAACTCTTATAACTATACCTCATATGACGATAACAATTAGCACTTAGCACTTAACAATTTAAAAATTACATTTTGGAAACTAACAATTAACAATTAGCACTTAACAATTACTTGACAACTAACCCAAATATATTATCCGACAATTAATAATTACTCACTAACAATTAACAATTAGCAATTTAACAATTAACAATCACTAACCCGAACCTTTAATCGGACTCATAATTAAACTCAACAATTATAATTACAAACATACCTTCCGAATTAAATATCGGAAATTCAACCAATAATCATAATCTTACAATTTTAGTCTAATTATACCCATTACCACATTAAGCTTTCCATTTCAACTAATTAAACCACCATAATTAACCTCGCAATTTAAACTAACTAATTACCACCATAATTAACCTCGCAATTAAATCTAATTTAATTACCACAATAATCTCACAATTTAAAATCAATTAAATTACCACAATTTAAAACTAATTAAATTACAACCATTAATTTATATCAAAATTTACAACTAATGCAATACGAAAATTAAATAAATAAAATGCGAAATTATACCATTTCGATTCCGGTCCGATTTGTCGGAAAAAAAATCATCTCCCCCATCTCTCTCTCCCCCCAACTGATCTCTACTCTCTCCCTCTCTCTCTCTCTCTCTCTCTCTCTCTCTCTCTCTCTCTCTTGCGCGCCAACTGCCGGAGAAGCGCCACCACCGCCGGCCACCCGCCACCGCGCGGTGGTCTTCCCCTCCCCCGCGACCTGAGCTGCTAACCCCTTCCCCTCTTGCACACCCACACCCACGATTCAACACACACACACGCTCATATATATGTATGTATCGATTTTAATTGGTTCAAAATCAAACCCCCAAACTCTCTTTTTCTTTTCTCCGATTCACTCTCCCCCTCCCCCGACTGATTTGTCTGTGCGTGTTTTTGTGCGGCTGTGTGTGTATTATGTGTATATCTATGTGTGTTGTGTGTGTTTTGTTTAACCCTAATGGGCCCAAGCCCAATAACAATTAAAACAATACAATTAATCACTACATACTCTAAATAATATTTAGAGTTAAAAACTCTAATTTGTAAAAATAAAATTTCTAGTATAATTAAATACTAGAATATTTTTAAAGACTTTTGGAGAAAGAATTAGAATTAAATCTCAATTTTCTAAATTGATATGCATTTTACAAATATTAATAATTTATAAAAACAATTCATAAAAAAATAATAATTGTGATTCATAAATCACAATTTACAGGGCTTTATAAAAATACTACAAACACTATTATTTTAGTAAAATCTCAAATCCTTGATTTTATATGTTAATCAAGTAATTCCTACAAATCCTCAAATAATTAAAATAAACATTTTCTAAGGATTTTAAAATCTCTAAATTATTCAATAATTTAAAATAAAATCTTTACTGAATAATTTCACATTCCAAAATTAAATCTTTGCACAAATAAACTATTGACTCGAGATATCTACTCAATCAATAAATTTTTAAATAGGAGCACCAGGCTCCACTTAACCGAAAATAATTAAATAATTGAATAATAAAATAAAAAAAAAATATTCCTCCTCATTTTAGGAAAACAATATTATTATTGAAATAATAATAAAATCATTTCTTGAAAAATTCGGGTTATTACAGTCTACCCTCCTTAAAAGGATTCCGTCCACGGAATCAGCTAAGGCCACTACTGGGATTCCTTAACTCTTTTATCATCAACACTTATTCTGCAAAACAGGAGATAGTGTCTCTTCGTAAACAACTTCTCCAATATCTCAATTCAAACCTCAATTCTCTATCTGCCACAATTATCGCTGGAGTCTTATAACCCACCATTATTCCTTTCACATATACGTCTCGCCCAACTTTCTATTATTATACTATCCTTGAGAGAGAGTTCACTAATTCTATTCACATGACATTCTTGAGAGAGAGAATGCACTAATTCTATTGATACGTCACTGATATTCTATTCGCCTTGGGATTCGCTCTTGCTCTTGGCGATTCCGTTCGAATCCAGTTTTGATCAGCAAATTTATGACTTGGCCGACCTGGTTGGCATCCCCTTGAAATTCATTAGAGGTAATAAGAATCAGGGACCTTTGAAAAGACAGCTGTCATATCAAGGCAATTGTTACACATTGATGATCATAAGGTTATGAGTATTAAAGTAAACCTTGTTTGAAATAAGAGAGTTTACTGAGAGATCAGTATGATCATAAGAACTCACGTTGCGTGTCTCAGTTAAGACATTACTAAAGGTAGTTAGCCTTCTTGTATTTCACAACTCACAAGTGACGGCGTCCCGTCAGACTTCTATCACACAGACAGATAGCCCTTGTGTCCCCTATAAGTATAGGGTTGTTCGTCTCAGTGGAAGCTGAGAAGTATGAAAGCAATTCGAAGTGAAGACAATAATTATCGTCTTTCGACAAATAATTCTCAAGTGGACACCCTGGATTAAAATTGATCAGATTCCAAGGTGCAATTTCCAAGGAAAAGGATAACCAGAAAGATACTGGTATACAACAAGCAAGTGGTGCTATAGCACCATAGGATTATCCAATATTTGAAGAAAAGTGGGAATTTAAATATCATCAATCGATAGAGCCTCATAAATCTGAAAGTAGGTATAATGACAGCTTCTAGCAAAATTGAAACAAATATGGTTTAACATGAGTATTATAAAACAACTTCGAAGAGGGAGTATATTCTTTATCAAAATTCTCTCTTGGAGAGATGTCAAGATAGGTCATAGATTAGGGAGGTAATCCAAATAATTTATGCACGGGGATGTGTCTAATAATTTACAGATTGGGGAGGTAATAAACATAATCTGCAAATGGGGAGATGTCAAACAATTCAGATTGGGGAGATAATCAAAATGATTCATAAATGGGGAGGGTAATGCCAAGGTCTCCACGGATGCCTTTCATGTCGGCTCCTCTGACGGATAATTGTTCGATCGTAGCGCTCTTCTTTTCCACGCACACCCTAAGGTGCTCGATAACCGACGTCATCGTCGACTCGTAATAGTCGCTAGAGATTCAACCATCGGCATTTTATGATATTAAGGAGTTCTATTCGACTCGGCGCAAGCATCTCACGCAAGCGTTCTATTCTTTGAGAAGACTTCGATACCGGTGTCGCCCCTAGCAACGACGAATTCCACGTGTCGAATGGGCGATATTCCGGAACATTGCTGGAAATACATACTTAGATCCAGTCACCGTTATAACCGTATTTATACCACATATTCCTGTCCTCATGACAATTCCGTGTGCAACCTATGCTTATCCCTTTTTGGCATAACAACCTTCGTACTAGTCTCTCTCAGACTTTCTCGGTCCGTCTTGATTCTTAAAACATTTCATCTTTATTGATCAACCTCATCTTCACCATTTTACTTCTATAATTTTGAGACAATCGGTGTCTATCCACCAATCCATTCATAATATTACCTTAAGCTCTCTTAAACTCGAGAAGATTTAAATATCCGCAACTTCGGCTGATACTCTTTCATAGGGATCTTGTTTTACTTCCCTTTTTGGAATTTTAACAGTACGGATACTATCTCAACTCATCATTGTCATAATACTGGATGCCAGCTTTCCATCCTTCATCATCATATTGAAATTTCCTATCATTCGGGGAATACATAACTTCATCCATGAACCCCTAAAATTATCTTAATCTTAGGTCTCGGGCGATTTATGCCCCTGCCGACCAACACTTGTCTCTAAGAGTTCTTTAGCAGACGTTCATCACCACAAGAAGTGACGTCTATCTCCACATATTCCTCGGCATAGCCTTCCAATCTTAACTTAATCATTGGTACTATATCCAATAGTCCAACAGGAACTCTACATGAGTTCCGACGTTCTCACATAACTATACACACTCGTACTCACTCTCGTTTCTAGTTTACTATAACCTAATCTCTGATACCATTTCTGTAACGCCCCAAATCCGGGGTCAGGGATTTGGTCGTCACGCGGAAATCCTTAACATCAAATTACCTGTTTAACAACATTAAACCATCTGTAATCATTAAAACTGAAATATAACTCTGCGACCCCAACCACCAAGCATCTTTTAGGTCATAGGGCTAGAAACAAGAACTAAAATCTTTACATCTTTATTACATCCATTTAATTACATCGCACTATGTCTTAAAAATCTTATACTACTAGTATAGCTTCGTTGGGAAGTACACCAGCAACTAGTACTACTCAGTACAAAGTAATATATATTACACATCAATACACTTATATATAACTTACTCCAGCTATCTATGTTCTGGATCATATCATCTTCACAAAGGTACACTGCCTGCTACTCCTGAGCCATGCAGATAAGCCTCAATCATCTACCTTCCTCTGAAAGGTTAATATTTAAAACAAGCAAGTATGAGCGAAAGAATTGCCCAGCAAGTATTAATAGAGCACAACAATATATATCAATATACACATGGAGTTTTCGAAATATAACGATACTTAATATCAATTTCAAAATATTTACAACAATGAAAACTCAGTAGGGGATATATGACATTTCGAGTAACATCAAATAAATAAAGTAAGTTCATGTCAACAATAATGATCCTCATACCTTATCCACATACCATACCTCATAGTATTGATAACCTCTTAGGGAGCTTTTTCAAAATATGCAGTTCAATATGCTGCTAAGATAGTTATTACCACCCTTCATAAACCAAACCATTATAAAGTTCCCTTTTTAATACTCCTCAAGTTTGTAAGTATATAAACATGAGTATAACATTATCATCAAAACACCTTACAGTTCAAGATTCTGTACAGGATATAAGTTTGTTAACCACTTGATAAGTTAAACTCAGAAATAACTGATAGGAAGAGAGTCAAAGTTCTTGAAGCAAAACATTTGGGATTTAACATCAATAACCGATGAACCAACTTTCATCTTTTGAATAATTACAAAAGTGCACAAGTACGTGCCATTATTGTTAGAATAATCCTGCAGTTCTAGATACTGCATGGATTCATCATCTTTCAAAATTGAAAACAACACTATCGGCTACTTGGCACTTAGGCCTAAGAAGCAGTGTTTGAGTATTTTTTTCCAAAGTGGAGGATGGGACTTAAAGAAAACATAAAAACCTGACAAGGATTGACGATGATCAGTCGCCACATCCAAGTCCAATAATCCGCGGGTCTTCTCTACCGGTAGAAGGATAGAAACTACATCCGTAACTATCCCCGGGTGAAAACTACATCCGTAATCACCCTCGATGAAAACTACATCCGTAATCATCCTTCGGCAACACATGGGCCGGAATAATAATTGATGGACCGCCTGGCTCACGGCCGCTTACACATCCCGAGAATCGTTCGTCAACGATTCCCACACCTGCCAGAGTCCCCTTTTTCTTTTCTTGTCAAAAGCATTTTGATAGAAAACTTGAGTAGTTGAAGTTCGACTTCAGTCGACCGATAATTTCTTGAAAAACGAGCAAGAGAGTAAAACCTGACCGGGGGGTTTTCGAAAAAGTTTTGAGTTCAAAAGAGTTCAAGTATAGATATACACTTGTACCGATATCAATCTCGACACAGGGATTTTGTGATCACACATGGAAAATGGTACGCATAAAGCTTGTAACCACAACAGGGTAATTCCATATATATATATAAGTTCTTGAAAAGTAACTTACCTAGATAGATTCAAAATATAATATTTTAAATGACTAAGAAAGTCCTTAGACAACCTTCAAATAGTGTTTTATAACCTTCAAAACACTTAGAGTATTTAATAAATATTTGACTACTATGTAACAAATAATAATTATTCAATAATCCCTTTTTTTAAAGAATACTAAAATTAATATTCATTTATTAAGTAATATTCAAATAATAATACTGGAATATTTAATAACCTCAAAACACCCAAATACAACTCTTGGAATGTTTCTAATCAAAATCAAGACACAATCTCTCCAGCAGTCTCCAAACTTTAGCCACTTTATCAAATAACTACTACTGACTCTCGGTCAATAAGAAATAATTAATAAGCATGAAAATCCTTCTTCTCTTTCCTTTTTTTTGTTTCTTAATGAATATTATAATTAATATTCATCGAATTAAATAAACATTCAAATAACATATATCGATATCAATCTAGCTGTTTTAAGCTGAAAGTAACCAATTTATAACCATTGGAATATCTTTAATCCGTATTGAAAATAAACTATCTCCGATAAATAATATACTAGATAGAATCACTCCATTAAATTGTTTTATTATTTCTCCGGGACAAAGTGATTTTAAGAAAGCGTTTTGAAAATGATATTCATCTAATTAAATAAATTTAATTAGGCGAATGAGGTTTATTTAATTAGTAAGTGCTTTCAGGAGCATCTATTAATTAAATAAACACTGGTTTATTGGTGATGTTGCCTTTAGGTTAATTATTGCGAAATTCTTTTTAAAGGCTTTGCCCGAGTTTTCGAAAACATACAATACAAAATAGCCCCAACACGCGGCTAAGTTCTATACCTCAATACACGCTCTACCCTCTGAGCCTTTCTTATTCCGATACATAAATGTATACCTCATAACATGTAGTCCACTTCCCTAGTACGAAAAGTTTATATATATATATATATATATATATATATATATACCGTATAAATCAAGATATAGAGCCATAAAAATATCACTGCCCATCAACAGTATTATAAGCCATGGAGTTTTGGTTATTGCACGAGCAGGATTTAATATTGTTGGCAGAGCAAGGAATACGATGATTTGGGAGAAGAAGTACAAGATTGGAAAAACTCGCGATTATGGATTGAAAACTTATTTAACACATTTCATATATTTAAAATAAATATACTCTGAACAATAGAGTATGCATAGTAAACTTGCCTCCGGTCCTTAGCAGAAATAGAAACCGCGAACAAATCCTTCGCACCTCGTCCAAGTAATTCCATGGACCTTACCTGACGTCTCGATCTTCCTTTTTGGATGCACGTCGCTCCAATTTGATTTCGCCCTAATGGTACTGAAATAGTTACGAGTACGTGTCAGTCATACCACGTATATCGAGTAGACACAACTCGGGATTATCACTAAATAACATAAAGTAAAACTATAGGTGTCCTCCCTATAGTTGACTATTCTGATACCACTTATTGCACATAAGACATTTAGTAATAGCAAACAACACGGGAAGAATCCCCTTATATAAAGTGAACATTTCCTAGTACCAACATATCATAACCCTATACCACCATTTAGTCAACTTCACTTAACCTATACATTTATAATACCATTGACCTTCTACGGCAAAACTTGATTAATAGCTAATCCTCAAAACACAATTAATCCTCGAAACACATAAATCCTTGAATTAAATCACTTAGCACCTAAATCCTCGAGACAACAATTACCCTCGAATTAATTCACTTAACACATATACACATAAACAGTTAACACCCAAATCATACCTTTAAACCCTTGAAATCAAATAAGTTAAATAAATTAAAATGCAGGGGATTTTTAGAAAATTTCGGCATGTAGTATTCGTTTATCGGACTATGGTGTAATAACCCGAATTTTCAGAAAATGATTTTATTATTATTTTAAGAATATTAATGTTTTCCTAAAATGAGGAGGAAATTTTTATTTTATTTTATTGTTCATTATCCGGTTCAAGGAATTTCAAAAGCGAATTATTTAATTAGTGTCTGGTTCAGTGTAATTATGAACTATATTATGTGATTATTGTTGGAAGGTGGAATGTATGTGAAGTTGTGTTTATGTGTTTATATGATGATTTGTGTGAGCTGTGAAGGCTGATGTATTTTATTTATATTTTTGAGGATTTTAATATAATTAAATCATGCATTTTGATCCTCTATTAATTTTATAAAATTATCGGAGAAATTAAAAATCATGAAATCTTTTGTAATATTATCTTTATAATATTATTTAGTTTTTAAAATGATTGGGTGAATTAATTTGGATGTTTCGGTATTTTAAATGATTTTTAAGAGTTTTATTGTATTTAAAGGATCAAAACTTTGAAAATTCATATTTAATTCATTTTTGATCCGAAAAATATTTTAAAAATATGTGGGTGTTCATAATTTTATACTCTCCATTTTAAAAATGAAAAGTTTAATTTTCCCAAATTTTTATTTAATTTCGATTTATAAAAGATGTGTATTAGTTTTTACAAGAATGAGTAGTATTTTAATTGGGCCCGAAAGATGTTGTTAGTAATATAAGTTTGGGCCAAGCCCAATTCACCCAAAACAAGACACAGCCGACAGAGAGAAGCATCGGGAAGAAATTAGGAGAGAAATTCAATTTGGGGGTTTGTTTAAAATCAGTGGGTATATATATATATAATCGTGTGTGTATATATATCTTTGTGTGTGTATACCTTGAGTGTGTGTGTGTGGCGAAAGTGTGTGATTCGAGCTGTGTGTGCAAGTGAACGGGAAAGGGGGCGCAGCCGCGAAGAACGGCGGCGGCCGGCGAGCTCGGTGGCGACCGGAAACGCGGGAGTAGCAGAGAGGGGGCGAGGCAACAGTAGTGGAAGAGGGGGGGGGGGCTGCCATGGTGGTGGTGGTGGTGTTGTGCGGGAAAAAGAGAGAGAGAGAGAGAGAGAGAGAGAGAGATGGAGAGAGAGATGGAGAGAGATTTGGAGAGGGATGCGAGGCTAATTTCCGACGAATGGGTTTCCGATGGCTTGATTTTCGGGTCGTTATCGAAAGGGTATAATTTCTATATTTTTAATTTATGTATTTAATTGTGGTAATTTAGTTAATTAATTGTTGTATTTCCGTGATTAATTCGGAGAGTTTAGTTGCTAATTATAATTGATGGGAGTAATTGTGAGTTTAATGTGTTAATTGTAGTAGTTTAATTATTAAATTAGTATGGTTACAATTTGATTAATTGTGAAATTCGAGTATTGTTTAATTGGCATAATTGTAATTAGATATAAGTTGTGAGTTAAATATGTGGATTTTCTTAATTGAATTAAAGTGGAAAATTGTGGATATTACTATGTTATGTGAATTAAATTGGTAAATAAAGTTGAGTATTATTACTATTTGTTAATTAATGGTAAGTTAAGTTGCTATTTGTAATTGTTGGGATTAGTTGTGTGTCGAGCTATATGATTTTGTTATTCGGATTAGTGATTACTGATTTGTTAATTGTTGTTGTCTTATAAAGTGTAGATATAAGGGTTGGTTAAATTGTAAAGGTTTATGTGCTAAATGGTAAATGTTTATGTGTTAAATCCTAAATGGTATAAATCAAGTCTTAGTATTTGTTGAATGTATAATCGTCAATTACTTGGTGTTGGTAAGTATGGGAATACGTGGTACATGTTAAATGTTAGAATTTTATAATAATTAGAATTGTGCTAGGGGTTATGAGAAGATCACAAGTTTTTAAATGTCAATATTTAAAGGACTTGTGTAATTCTTTTCGACTAATCCCTAGGGCTTACGAATATCCATGATTAGCTATCACGAGTATAATTAATATACTTGAGTGATGTGATCATTGATATAGCGTAAGTAATAGTTAGTGCTAGGGGTTGTTCCCTAGGGCTTACGAACATCAATGATTGGTTGTCACGTGTATCATTAAAATGCGTGAGAAATACGATCATTGGTGTAGCGTAAGTAGTAGTGTTAATTATTATGTGCTAGGTGCCGCATGTCTGGGCGGGTACTTTTCATTATTTGTTTACTTTTATGTTGCTGCAAGTTGAGGCAGCTTTTATTTTATCAAAAACAGGGATTAAATTGTTTTGTTTGGCATGGAGGGGCTGAGCCCATAGTCCGATAAACGAATACTACATGCCGAAATTTTCTAAAAATCCCCTGCATTTTAATTTATTTAACTTATTTGATTTCAATGGTTTAAATGTATGATTTTGGTGTTAACCGTTTATGTGTATATGTGCTAAGTGATTTATTTTGAGGATTATTTATAAACTTAGTTTTGTCATAAAATGACACTAGTATTATAATTGTATATGTTAAGTGAAGTTGACTAAATGTGTTATGTGCATTAATTGGTATTTGAGTAGTCAGCTATAGGGATAACAACTATAGTACGACTTTATGTGACTTAGTAGTAATTCCGAGTGGTGTCTACCCGAGATACGAGGTAGGACTGACACGTACTCGTAACAATTACAGTACCGTTAGGGCGTGATCAAGGGGAGCAACGTGTATCAAAAAGGAAGGATCGAGGCGTCGTGTAAAGTTTATGGAACTGCTTGGGCGAAACGCCAAAGATTTATTCGCGGTGTTCCGTTTGGTGCTAAGGACCAGAGGCAAGTTTATTTATACATACTCTATCGTTCAGAGTATATTTATTTTAAAATATATGTAATGTGTGGAATAAGACCTCAGTCCATATTTGCAAGATTTCTTCTATCTTTATCTTGATAAATTGTTTACTTTTAAGTAAAATGGTTTGATTGGAAATATATGTGATATGGAGAGAGTGATATACTATAAAGAGTAAAGTGATATGGGAAGGAATGGTATCAGTTGTTATTATGGTTATTTTTATGATATTATGTTATCAGTTGTTATGTAAAGTTATTTTATAATATTACAGTTATGTGTAAATTGAGGATAATTGAGTTCTAAACTGTTTCAGATGTTAGTAATAAATATTTTGTTATGTAAGGTGACAAGGGCTGATATTTACAGATTTTCTTAAAAAGGGATTTACATGTAAAGTATTTTAGTTGGTGTATTTTAAAGGTATTGATATATGAACGGAAAATGGAAGGGGTTATCTTGAGAGGTATATTTTCGAAAACCCGGACAAAGTTTTTAGAAAGAATTTCGCAATAATTAACCTAATGGCAACATCACCAATAAACTAGTGTTTATTTAATTATTAGATACCTCTCGAAGCATCTACTAATTAAATAAACCTTATTCGTCTAATTAAATTTATTTAATTAGATGAATATTATTTTTAAAATGTTTTCTTAAAATCGCTTTGTTCCGGAATAATAATAATAAAGATATTTCGATGATTATAAATGAGACATTTTTAGTTAAAAATGTCTGGAATGATATTGATAAATGTTATTTTAATGGTTATTTAAATATTAATTATAATATTCATTTTAAAAGGGATTATTGAATAGTTATTCTTTAGATATTCTAAGTGTTATAAGGGTGATTAAATATTGTTAAAAAGGGTGTTTAAGGAATTTCATAGTGAACTGAATGTACGTCTTGAATTGATACACTGATGATATATCTTTATAAATGTTTTCAAATGGTTATAATGTGAAATGGAAATGGAAATGTGAAATGTGAAATGGTGTTGATAAAGTGAATAATGATCTTATAAAAAGGGGGATTAGTAACAAATTTGCATAAGAGGCTATGTCAGGGCTGTGTGCGACATAGTCTAGTATTCATGATTCGGCACGAAGATGCCAAGGGAGGATGTTATGCAGGTGGCCTTCCTCCAGGGATGATGTTATGCAGGTGGCCTTCATTCCTTCTACTAGTAGTAAAAAGAGAGCGGATACGGTCAGGCGACTGATCATCGTCCTACGTATCTGGCGCCAGTAGATATCCCCAAAAGATTAAAAAGAAAGAATTCAGAATGGTTTTCAGATTTCTATACTGAAAACAGAAAAATGATATGAAATGATGGAATTATTGTTACAGATGAAGAGAAACTGATTTTTATATTAAAATATATAATTGTTGCATAAGAAGGAAATGAGAAGATGATAGTGAGAGATTTGTTCAAGTATTTATATTATCTTGTTATAGCAGAGTAACTGATATTATATTATTGGAAGAGAAATTGATATTATATTACCAATAAGTAAGTGATTTCATATTGAGTAATCAGTAATAACTTGCTGAGCAATTCTTTCGCTCATTCTTGCTTGTTTTCAAATATTAACTTTTCAGTGGAAGGTAGCCGGACGAGGTTATCTGCATGGCTTAGATGAAGCGAGCAGTATGCCCTTATGAAGACGATATGATCTAGAAAGTTTATAGCTGGAGTAAATTATATGTAAGTATATTGATGTGTAATATATATGTTACTTTGCTTAATATAGTACTAGTTGCTGGTGTACTTCTCAACGAAGTTATACTAGTAGTAAGGAGTTGATTCTTGTTTCTAGCCCTATAACCTAAAAGATGCTTGGTGGTTGGGGTCTCAAATGTTGTAACTTAATTATTAATGATTACAGATGGTTTAATGTGGTTAAGCTGGTGATTTGTTATTAAGGATTTCCGCGTGACGACCAAATCCCTGACCCCGGATTTGGGGGCGTTACATATGGGCTCAGCCCCTCCATGCCAACAAAACAATTTATAACCCTGCTTTTGATAAAATAAAAGCTGCCTCAACTTGCAGCAACATAAAAGTAAACATATAAGAAAAGTACCCGCCCAGACATGCGGCAACTAGCACATAAGGAAAAGTATCCGCCCAGACATGCGGCAACTAGCACATAAGGAAAAGTATCCGCCCAGACATGCGGCACCTCAACATGTAAGGAAAGTAAACTAAGTTTATCCACATTTAAGCCAACACCACGTAGTTGGCACTATGACTTCTAACAATTGCTACGACCCGACTTAAACCATTTAGCACATAGACATTTACCGATAAGCCAACTCTTATAACTATACCTCATATGACGATAACAATTAGCACTTAGCACTTAGCACTTAACAATTTAAAAATTACATTTTGGAAACTAACAATTAGCAATTAGCACTTAACAATTACTTGACAACTAACCCAAATATATTATCCGACAATTAATAATTACTCACTAACAATTAACAATTAGCAATTTAACAATTAACAATCACTAACCCGAACCTTTAATCGGACTCATAATTAAACTCAACAATTATAATTACAAACATACCTTCCGAATTAAATATCGGAAATTCAACCAATAATCATAATCTTACAATTTTAGTCTAATTATACCCATTACCACATTAAGCTTTCCATTTCAACTAATCAAACCACCATAATTAACCTCGCAATTTAAACTAACTAATTACCACCATAATTAACCTCGCAATTAAATCTAATTTAATTACCACAATAATCTCACAATTTAAAATCAATTAAATTACCACAATTTAAAACTAATTAAATTACAACCATTAATTTATATCAAAATTTACAACTAATGCAATACGAAAATTAAATAAATAAAATGCGAAATTATACCATTTCGATTCCGGTCCGATTTGTCGGAAAAAAAATCATCTCCCCCATCTCTCTCTCCCCCCAACTGATCTCTACTCTCTCCCTCTCTCTCTCTCTCTCTCTCTCTCTTGCGCGCCAACTGCCGGAGAACCGCCACCACCGCCGGCCACCCGCCACCGCGCGGTGGTCTTCCCCTCCCCCGCGACCTGAGCTGCTAACCCCTTCCCCTCTTGCACACCCACACCCACGATTCAACACACACACACGCTCATATATATGTATGTATCGATTTTAATTGGTTCAAAATCAAACCCCCAAACTCTCTTTTTCTTTTCTCCGATTCACTCTCCCCCTCCCCCGACTGATTTGTCTGTGCGTGTTTTTGTGCGGCTGTGTGTGTATTATGTGTATATCTATGTGTGCTGTGTGTGTTTTGTTTAACCCTAATGGGCCCAAGCCCAATAACAATTAAAACAATACAATTAATCACTACATACTCTAAATAATATTTAGAGTTAAAAACTCTAATTTGTAAAAATAAAATTTCTAGTATAATTAAATACTAGAATATTTTTAAAGACTTTTGGAGAAAGAATTAGAATTAAATCTCAATTTTCTAAATTGATATGCATTTTACAAATATTAATAATTTATAAAAACAATTCATAAAAAAATAATAATTGTGATTCATAAATCACAATTTACAGGGCTTTATAAAAATACTACAAACACTATTGTTTTAGTAAAATCTCAAATCCTTGATTTTATATATTAATCAAGTAATTCCTACAAATCCTCAAATAATTAAAATAAACATTTTCTAAGGATTTTAAAATCTCTAAATTATTCAATAATTTAAAATAAAATCTTTACTGAATAATTTCACATTCCAAAATTAAATCTTTGCACAAATAAACTATTGACTCGAGGTATCTACTCAATCAATAAATTTTTAAATAGGAGCACCAGGCTCCACTTAACCGAAAATAATTAAATAATTGAATAATAAAATAAAAAAAAATATTCCTCCTCATTTTAGGAAAACAATATTATTATTGAAATAATAATAAAATCATTTCTTGAAAAATTCGGGTTATTACAATTTTCCATATCATACTAAAACACAAAATCTAGAAACTAGCATTTTCTTACCAGCTATTACTACACCATTATCAGCTTTTAGCACAGACCCTTTTTCACATGCTAATTCTGATAATTCATCTCATGATAATTCTGATTCCATACATGTTCATTCTTTTGATAATTCTCAGTCCTCATCTGAATCAAATTCTCAATCACATTCTTCTGATCATTCTTCTTCACACAATACACTTCGACAGTCTTCAAGAGTTAAAACTCAACCATCATATCTTCGAGATTTTTATTGTCACACAGCTGTTACTCCTCATCATACAGCTTTATTGTCTAAGTTGTCTGATATAACTGAACCTAAGAATTATAAAGAAGCATGTAAGCAGCCTCTTTGGCAAGAGGCTATGCAAAAGGAAATAAATGCACCGAATGAAAATCTTACCTGGGACTTAGTTCCATTACCTCCTGGTAAGAAATCAATTGGCTGCAGATGGGTATATAAGGTCAAACTCAAAGCTGATGGTTCTCTCGAAAATTGCAAAGCACGTTTAGTAGCTAAGGGATACAATCAACAGCTATGAATAAATTACGAGGAAAGTTTTTCACTAGTTGTCAAGATGAATACTGTCCGTTGTTTGATTGCGTTAGCTGCTAGTAAGAATTGGCCACTTTATCAACTTGATGTGAATAATGCGTTCTTACACGGAGATTTATTTGAAGATGTGTACATGGATGTTCCTGAAGGTATTGCCAATCCATTTAACTTGGTCTGTAAACTTCGAAAGTCTCTATATGGTTTACGACAAGCATCTCGTCAATGGTTTGATAAACTTCTAACAGAGCTAATTGAGCAAGGTTTTACTCAATCGAAGAATGATTATAGCTTGTTCATAAAAAGGTCTGCAGATAAAATTACCATCATGGCTGTTTATGTAGACGACATTATCATCACTGGTACAGATAGTGCAACTATTTCTCATATCAAAAATCATTTGAATGATACTTTTAGTATCAAGGATCTGGGAATATTGAATTACTTCTTAGGTCTTGAGGTGGATTATTTACCAAAAGGTATTGCTCTTACTCAGTCCAAATTTACTAAGGAATTACTTCATGACTTACCATTTCCTTTGTTAAAGAAAGCTTCCACTCCCTTGCCACATCATTTGAAGTTAACTGCAGAAATAGGTGATTTTATTCCTACTCCAGAGTTATATCGATCTTTAGTAGGTAAACTTAATTACCTAACAAACACTCGTCCAGATCTCAGTTATTCTGTACAAGTGTTGAGTCAGTTTATGCAAAAACCTAGAACTACACATTTAGATGCCTTGATTCATACTCTGTCCTATGTTTCCAATACTCCACATCAAGGTATCATTTTACGAGCTTCAGATCAACTTACATTACAAGCTTATTCAGATAGTGATTGGGCATCATGTCCAGATACTCGTAGGTCTATCACAGGTTACATCTTATTGTTTGGTAATTCACCTATTGCCTGGAAATCGAAGAAACAAAATACTGTTTCAAGATCATCTTCTGAAAGTGAATACCGTGCAATGGCTTCTGCAGCATCTGAGGTAACTTGGATAATTCGTTTACTATGAGAGCTTGGAGTTAGTAATCTCAAACCAGTGACTTTGCATTGTGATAATCAGTCTTCTATTTATATTGCTAAGAACCCTGTGTTTCATGAAAGAACGAAGCACATCGAAATAGATTGTCATTTTACACGAGACAAGGTTCTTGAAGGTCTATTACAATTAACGTATCTCCCTACTACAAATCAGCTTGCTGATGTCTTTACAAAGATCCTACCTACACAGCAATTTAACAATCTTTTATCCAAGTTAGGAATGCTTTCCATGCCTTCCAACTTGAGGGGGGATATTGAGACTAATACAGAGCATGACAAATCAGCTAGTGTGGCAATGCAGATTGACAGGTTGGACGACATGAACAAGCTAGCAGACTTGAGTGACACACCACCACCTCACTTGTTACAATCTATACGATCAGCATACTATAGCAAATAAGTTAGTTACATGTATAGAGATAGAAGATATATGTATAGATTTTCTGTTAGATCTTAGCTTAGTTGTTAGCTCATGTATATAAAGCATTGTACAGATACATTTTACAATCAATGAAACAGAGTTTATTTTCCATTTTACTGATTCTTTAGTTCAGAGAAAGTTAAGATGTATGTAATAAGTGCTCATATGTAATGGTTAATATGGCAAAATTTCTGTTTAAAATAATAATATGTTAGTCAAGTGTATACGTATGTGATACATGGATATAGGTATGTTAAAATATTATTCTTGAACTTCTGGAAAAAATCTACACCTTTGTTTCATAATCATGTGAAGAAATAATATGGGCCTGGCATTACGCTGCAAACAAAAAAAAATAAGAGGTTAAGACTGTTGCCCTACAATGACAATATTAATTGCCTCAGGTACTTATTTTAAGTAGTAAACTCATTATCTATATTGTTAGTCATAAAAGCATGCCTGAATACATCTAATAACAAGCCTAATTGTTTGTAATGCTATGCATTACCTACATGACCTCTTAACTGAGAAAACCTCTAGTTGTAGAGTTTCTACTTGTTGTAATACTTGTAATAGGCATCAATTTCTATCTGTGTAACTGTAATTAAAAGTCATAGAATAATGCTTGAAAGAAGTTCCAAGGATCATGTCCCAAACTTGAAGATCAAGACTGTCAAAATAAACACAGATGGAATTTGAAGAATGAAAATTTACCTAAGTACCAATTCGAGAAGTATGTTTGTCATATTCGAGAAGTCTAGCCTTCGAGAAGTCAAGGATTCGATATCTCAAAAGACACTGTTCGATATCTCTGAATGACTTCAAGTCTAATTTTTAAAAATAAATCTAAATTTGCCCATGCTTGGCACGGGTTATAAGTTAGTTAGATTTTTATATGTTATGCCCGAATCTTGGTATAAGACCTAAGCTGAATTAATAGGCTTAAATAATGGTTCCCAACTCACAATGGGCCTAAACATGAAGATTGGGTTACTAAATTTCACCACGGAATATTTGTACTTGTACTTGACAGTTTGTACCCTTCATGTATAGTGGTTTTGTCAAATTGGTTCATTTTTACGTTTTGTGACACTTTACAGTCTCTATCTTCAAATCTCGCTTCAATTTGAACCTCTTTACTAACATTTTTATTTTTTTTAACACTTTACAACCCCTATTTTTAAATCTCGCTTCTCTATTTTTACTATTCATTATTTTTGTTCGATTATTTTTGGTCGACGTGTACTATTCCAAAAATTATGAAACTTTGGGGAATGTCTTAAAAAAATATTTAGAAAGCTCCAGTAATATTTTTAGAATTTTTGGAAAATATTTTTCATACGAATTTAAATTCGTCGATTAACTCAAATTAGACGGGGGAGTTAGTGAAGGGATTATATTTGAATATTGGAGTTGTAAAGTATCACAAACCGTATAAATGAACCAATTTAACAAAATCCCTATACATGAGAGATACAAACCGTCATTTTGTCTATATCACACTTTAACTGTTACACTTTAAAGCACAAGTGAAAGAGAGTTTCGATACTTTCAAAAAGCATAAGTGAAATGTTGATATTAAAGTCTAGTCTAAATATTTGTTTAGATCAATATTTACTCACTACTGCCATTTTTTAAAGAAAGAAATCCAAAAAAGGAAAAACATAGGGTTCGTTTGGGAAATTTTATTTTTCAGAAATAAGTTATATTTATTATGGAAAAAAATTAAGAAATATATACTTTTTTTTAAAAATAAATAACTTATTTTTGCAAGATAACGAATATTAAACTCCCCATACACATTTTTTTTCTAAAAGAAAGTAGGTAAATACGATTTTTTTTTCAAAATAAGCAATTTACATGTTCGATTTAATATTTGACAAACGGGACCATAATCACATAGTGTCTGTCACTAGACTTGATAAATATCTTGCCAATGGTAGCAACAGGATTTATTGGAAATAAATGTGTATAACTTACTTTAACCAACCTGTGAAAAGAATACTCGTTTAATATTAAATATGACGTCACATGCGAAAAAAAAATCATTTTTTCATTATAGTATTTCAATGACTACTACTTTCTAATTAAATATCGAAGAATGTTTAATTTCTACAAAATTACATTATAGAAATATATATTATCAAGTACACATAATTTCACGTTACAAATTTTGTATAAACATATAATTAGAAATCAGTAACTTAACCTAATTTAACTTTTGTGTTCTCATAGGAAAGGACTTTGGAATACCCATGTCCGAACAAACCAGAATAATCAGTTTCAAAATGAATTTAACCTAATTTTAGTTGAGTTATACAATGTAAATATCAATCATTTTCAAAATTAACTTACAATATTTGGGCACGAGGACAAGGAGCTTAATTTTCAAGCAAATGTTCTGTGTCTAATAAATACAGGAAAATCCGCCTTCAACTACTATCTCTTCAGCAGCTCACACAGTACGATACCGCAACTGAAACTAGACAATGCAGGACTTGCTACCAAGGATTGATCCTACGCCTGAAATTATTACATTGCTGCTTCTTATGAAGCCATTACACCATCTTCCATGGGCAACCCGAAAATCTTGAGGTTTCTATCCATCGACCCAACTGCTAGATATTTTGCATCTGGACCGAATTTCACAGAAGACACTTTACCTGAAATTACATCGGTTAAATTACATCTCAGGAGATTTCTAATCTATGATGTAATTTAGGAACAATCACACACGCCCACCAGAGAGAGAGAGAGAGGGGGGGGGGAGAGTGGTAGAGAGAGGGGGGGTAGAGAGATAGAGAGAGAGAGAGAGAGAGAGAGAAAACCTGTGCCAGACAAATCAGGTAATATTTTTATACAATTCCATTCAGACTTGACATTGGCAACTTGGTATACTCTGCAGCAACATAATCAAAACAAATTAAGAAAATTCAAAGTATTTCAAACTCTCTAGAATTAAGCATGTGATTCCTCCATCACGTCTACTACGTGACTTCGAAATCTATGCTATGATCTCAAGATCACACGGTAATAAAGTCTAGCTTTTGGAGCATCGAAAGAGATGCCAAAAACATTCTTAAACCTTGTTATACCAAGCAGCAGTACCAGTAATAGACCAACCTGATATCTGAGCCTCCGATAGCAAGGTAGCTTCCACTGTGATCAAAGTCCACTGAAAACAGTAATAAATGAAGCACTATGTCAACATAACAAAGACAAATATATAGAAGAGTATCTTTTTCTCCCTATTTACTATAAGAGTATAACAATAACAATAAACCCACTCCCCTGAAGAGAAATAAGACAGTACTACAATTCCCATAATGCAATCAATATTAAAATATTATCTATACTTAAATTGTGATGAAGTGTCTATAATTATGCAAAATAAACACTGCACGGCATTGACACGTAATTCTTTTATAAGAACATATGTAGTAACCAGTTTGTTGTGTGTCAAGAAAAATTAATGTGGCTTCAGGCAAGACTGTCCAGGCTAACCCGAAAAGGAAGATTCAAATTGACAAAGGTAATCGAAATGCTCACTTACCCCCAAAGTTAATTATAATTCCCAACAGAATGTAACTTTATATCAAGTCACAACACCAGGATGTTATTGAATTCAATTTAAATGTCCAAGGGGTATATTGTTGAAATTCATTCAATTTTAATATAGTTAAAAAAAAAATAAAAAAAAAACCTTCTACTTGGTACCAAAGAAAATAAAAGAAAAAGCTTCAACCATATGAAGAAGAATATAATAATGAAGGATCACCCCAATGTTACAATTAAATCTCAAATATTCATATCCCAGGCAATAAGATTTGCTTCAAAACATATATGTAAACACAAAATCTGGGCATGCTAATTGATACACTACCTGATTGTGTGGGTGTATCCTCATCATAGGGTGAAAATGTTCTGAAATTCTTCAATTTGCGGAGATCCCACAGTTTCACACCATCTTGAGCAGCAGTCTGACAATTGACGAAAAAACACTTAGGCTGTGACATGAAAAATCTTAAAATCAGCTACATACTTGGCATTTCTCAGTAAATAGGAACACATACCGCAAGAAAGTAACCATTTTCTGAAAAAGATATAGAATTTACAGCCCCAATGTGGCCATCAAATCTCGCGACATTAGCCTGCATATAAAAAAGACATGAGCAAGATATAACAGGAAGACTACACACAAATAAGTACAAAACCAAATAAGTATCATACTTGGCTTTTTACATCCCAGATTTTAACAACAGCCCCAGAGGTGCCTGTTCCAAGGATGAGACCATCAGGATGGAAGGCAGCAGAAGTATAACCATCAGAGTTTGTAGTATCAGAAACCTGCAAAATTCCAGTGCAGAATTCATGAAGAAAACTATCAAGGAGGAGACATAAAAGAAAGCATGAAATATATGTCAGTCTTTACAACTCTATGTCATGAAAGGGAGCAAGAGAAACCTGTGCTAGACATGAACCAGAAGCAATATCGTAGAAGCACCAAGTACTATCAAGAGAAGCCGTCACAAAGTAGTTGCTGGTTGCATGGACAGTGACAGCTTGCACCTGTCACACAAGTTGATCAATTTTTCATCAGTAATTGTACTGTAGGCCTACATACTGAGTGACATGAACAGAAAGAACGTGTAAATAACTATAAGCATCACCAAATAAACATGCACCTAGTGTAGGCAGTTAAATATTCAGAGGGGTGAACTTGAGTGAGACAAATTTTGGGACCCTTCATGATAATCGTGTTACCACCAACTAATAGTAGCCCCTTCAGTAATCTCTAATGAAAACCAGAATTATCTTAACAATTAATTTTAGCTAATTAACTTCGATAGAGAAGGGCTTGGGGAAAGAGAATACAAAATGTATTGACTAAATACGATTAGAGTTTTATGGGGTTCACTGATTTCGAGACATAAAAAACTTGGTACACTAAAAAGCCACCTGACACAAAATTATATAGCCTTCCTTAATAATTACCTTCCATACTAGGTGCGCAATATGATGAAAACGAAATATTAATTTCAAATAAATACTGGGTCCAACATGCTCCTAGACATAACCAACAACCATCACTGTTTGCGAAGGCACATAATACAAATCTCAAGGTTACAGGGAACAAAAGTCAACCAATGTTACATAGGAAGGGGTTCGTTACAGGAATTGACGATCTGGAGTGGGACCAGCAACTCTGAATTCCACTACTAAGTCCAAACAAATGGATTGGATATTCTTATTGTCAATGCATACAATCATATATCTTAATAAAGAAAATAACATTATTTTTACCTCTGCGGTATGATCCTTTAAAATGTGCCTACAATCATAATTTCCACCCTCTGACCCTTGCCATATGCGGACTGTCTGCAAATGAAAAATCCAAATAATATAAATATGAGCGGAAAATGCTATACATATTAATAATATTTACAGAAAACCAGCATAAATTTTGAAATGAATAGAGAAAATGAAAAAACAATAACAAAAATAAATACATAATCAACAAGTGCTAAAATGAAAGGCAGTGAAAACATAAACCAAAAACAAGGATGCGAACCTTATCAGCAGAGCCAGTAACTACAAGTTCACCATCAGCTACAAATCTTACACTTGTCACCTAGTAGAAAAATACACAAGAACCATTGCAATCAGCCGAAATCTTAATAGAAATTATAAAAATTATGAAAAAGAGGAAAACCTTTTTCGAGTGACCACTGAGTGTAGATAGGATCTCTCCTGATGTTCTATCAAACACTACAGCATTTGTATCAACCCCACTGGTGGCAATGATATCCTGATAAACAAATAAACAAATGACACAACGAAAATAATTATTAATAAATAGCTTAACTGAATGAGCAATACTACAATAGATTTTTTAATCCTGCAGTGTAGTTACGGTAAGTAAAAATCATTGCGGTAACTTATCAAATGACTTCAATCCATAATGTTGTCAAAGGAAGACATTTGCCATATAAACTGCAAAGCATAGCTTATTAAAGAGTGCCTGTATTTTTGTTTCAAGATAGTATTGCATCATCTTCAAAGGTCAACCAGGGTTGTCACAAAGTTCACTTAAAACAAATATAAATTTATGTATAAGAGGCCAAACTAACACAAGTTACACAACCAAACTTATTAGTAGTTTACCAACTAAAAAAATAACATCAGGGTTTTGTGGGAAAGAAACTGACATAGTTTGTTGGTGTTCAGTTTGTATATTACTATGATTAACTGATAAATGAACCAACCACAACATGTGACTTGCTTCTGGACAGCTTTATATTACTTTTGCTGCTAATAGAAATAGAAAATAGAGTATCATTAGGTCCATCATTAAATGGGTTTCTAAAAACCTATTTTTATTTCAACAATCTTAAAAATTTTCAACATTAACAAAATAAAAAAGAAAGCCTATCTACTCCTAGTTTTGGCCTTTGCAAGTTAAAATTTGCACAGATGTCACCCTCCTACATCCTGAGCTGACCCTACTCCCAAATAGGACATGATAGTCAAATAGGACATGAAGCCTACAGTATGAAACATCCATTTCGCTTTCTTTGTGAGGCAATTACATGTTAATTGAAACAGGATATACAAAAATTGCACTAGGCAATGGCCACGAATGGAATCACATGTCTAGATATAGCAATAAGTAGCATACTAAACTTATGAATAAACCAGTATGTGTATGATTAACCAAAACCAAACTACCAAACATACTCGGTATGAACTTTATGTTTATTAAATGGTTCATCAGTATTTGTATGTTGCTAAAGTACATGGCATGTACCCCTCACCTTGGAGTTATGAATGTCCACAGATAATATCCCAGGTTTGTTAGTTTTGTGAAGAGGATAACTATTGAGTTGGGTGTACCGCTCCACAGCATCAACAAGAGCTAATGATGAAGAAATCTGCAGTTTAGCAGCCATCAATAGAATATTAAATGAACACAGTGTTTCTAATTTCTACCAATTATGCTAAAGACTACTTATGACCACTCAGGTAAGTAGGAGAAGCAAATTCCAATGCCCTTTTTGGACCATCTATATGAGAAGTTAACTTATATTTATATAAGTATAGATGTAATACCTGGCGCCTTTTCCGTTGCTGTGAAAGTGCCGCGTTGCAATCAGTTAACTCCTCAATAATTTTGGAAGAAATTCCTGGCCGTAATTTCTTCCCATCAGGACCCATATCATCCTCCTCGGAAGCTTTATAAGATAAGAAAAACAGTTCATATATCAAATATTGTATATATACAAAGAAAACCCTAGGAATTGAGAACAGGCACAAATTCAATATTGTTGATAAATGTGTATGTGTGGAAACCTCTTTTCCCATTGCTTAAAGCAGAACCATTTTCTGGTACTGCAGTAGACGTAAACATGGGTATCTGTCTCTCTGCCTGTGCTAATAGTGCCCTCGCTTCATCTCTTTCTTTCTTTAGTCTAGCAATTACACGGCAGGCGGCATCATGCTGCCAACACAAAGATATTGAAATATTGAATCTATATACATTTAAAATTGATGAAAAATTATGAAAAGAACAAACAGATAATAAATAGACACCTGGTAAAGGGCATGACTGAGCTCTTCCCTTGCTGTATGTAGTTGTTTCTCCAAAGCAAAATTTGATAACATCAGGCCGTCCCATTCCTAGTATTAGAACAAAGAATACACACATACACATAAATTAAGATTAATTGTCGAAGGTTGCAGAATATTTCAAAGAAGAAAATTGATGTCATAACCAATATAAACTTATAGACTGAGTAATTACCGACAACAGACAACATATATATTGTGTCAACTACAAAACTAAATTATGGAAGAACAAGTGACAGATGAAGAACTATGGGAGCCAGCATACATAAATACATATTATTAGCATTAAAAAAGGTCGTCATTAATACTTTGTTTTATTGAATATATACCGGTTATATTCTATGGACAAGTAGTTGTTCGGGAGCCATTAGATACTCTTGAATTAGTATTATGTGTCATCCGAGACGCTTTTTAGAAACAATACATTAAGCATCAACCAAACGGACAGTATGTTCTTATCACAACATTGTACACATCAGAGTGCATCACACATATATCATATATTTGTATACGATGTTAAAAGATAATCAACTGATGGGCAAAATTACGGTGCTGTGGTACAAAAATAATATGGTTTACAAAAATCTGTATGCTATAAAAAACAAATCAGTTGAATGCAGATTCAATCTACACATAAAGTCACTTTCCGATAAGATAGAAATAAAAGGATGAGCTATAGAGCTATAAGATAGACACCACCCCTAAAGAACATTAGTCCAAAAGATCTTCTAAAACAATAATGGTCATAAATAACATTATACGAGAAAGCAAACTTCAACAGTAATAATAAGTAATAACAATAATGTATAACAAAGTCTTTACAACTGCATTCAAATCATAGCCTAATAACCTATACATAAGAAGAAGAGCAAAAGTTAAAACAGATAAAATATCTCTAACATTAAAAACAAATTCAAGAGTGCAAAAACTCCCATATGACTTTTCAACCCTTTCAACTAAAAGTTTAATATACATAGAGAGCTGGCATAAATCACAACTAGTTAACACTCAAGAAACACCTGCATATCATGTCATCATTTAAAATATTATAGTAATAAGTTTTCAAAGGAAAAGAACCGCACTGACAATTCAAAAAAGCATAAGTTTTGTACGGTTCATAAAAACTACCTATATACAAAAATGCTTTTCAAGGAACCATGAATTAGAGGTACTTACAATCTGGAACATCCCTAGCATCCCGGGAATGCTTGCAGCCTGTACTGGTCTTGGCTTTACAATCTGCATATATATTGAACAGAATTAACCTCAAATTGACAATAGCATTACGTATAAACTTCATCACACACTCGCACGAACACATATACAAACCTTGGAAGTTTTAATTGGAACAAGGTCTTCCATAGTGAGAGGCTCCCCAGTAACCGGACATTTTCCGTAATCCTATCAAGAGCAGAAAACAGAAACAATACAACTTCTTATCAAACAAACATTCAACTCCCATACAGCATCATAAACCCTCCTTTAGTGGTCATGATAAGCTAAAGGATGCACATAAGACATGTTCGATTTTCTAAATAACCTTCAGTATAAACTAAAAATAACAATTCAATTCCACAAACAAGATTTCAATTAATGTAAATTCTTCATTCATCACCTTGTTTCGTCCAAAACATTAACTTTACCCAAATTTAACTTCAAATGACATTAGCTAGACCCTATACATTACAGTATTGTACAATGAAAACTAAAATATTTAATAAAATTAACCAAAAGAAAATTTTAGTTTTATAAAGACTAGAAGTTACTGTATAAAAGAAATGAAACTAAAATATATCGTTACAATTAATGATAAACGAAATGCTGTTCTATAAACTCTAACTTATGATAAACAATAAACTACAAACAAAAACTAACATATATTTGTACAATCAATGACAAACAAAATGCCTGTTATATAAACTTTATAAAGTAACTTATAATAAACGAGAAACCGAAACTAAAGTATATCCAACTAACAAACAAAATGCCTGTTAAATAAACTCTATAAACTCTAACTTATGATAACCGAAAAACTAAAACTAAAAGATATTATTACAATTAGCCATAAACAAAATGCCGATAATATAAACTCCATAGGAAACACACATTCCGATAACGAGAAACGAAACAGCTTGTTACATAAACCCTAAAAATCACAAATAAAAAAAGAAAGGCGAAACAGACCAAGACGTGGCGCTCGATTAATCTCTTCTCATACAGAAGTCCAGAGTTCTTGGAAACAACTGGCTCTTCCGGAACTTCACCGGAGACTGTGCAATTACAGAACAAGAAGAGAAATTAGCAGAAATTAGATGTATAGATATTCAAATATATGTGAATGGAGAGAGAGAGAGAGAGAGAGAGAGGAGGAGGATGTGTTTACTTGAGCAGTTCATGGCGATTGGAAAATTGGTAGCTAGGGTTTTAGCGAGAGAGGGGGTTGAAGAAGGGGATCCGATTTGAAGATAAGTTGATTTGGGTTTTAACAGTCTGGATCGGCCTAAATTCCTTTCAGCTAAATATATGTATGCTTTATTTTTCTCACTTTTCACTCATGTATCAGTATCGTGTATGTTGCATTCCTTATTTTTGGATTTTTTTTTATTTCATTTTACTTATTTTTCTATATCAAATTTCAATCTCAATTTTGATTGGCACCCGTTTAACCAAATTCTTCCAAATTGACTACCCTTTTTTTTTATTACTAGGATAGTTTTGCCCGCGCTATTACATTAAAATGGATGAAATTGTGTTAAAAAAAATTTTTCTAAAGAATAATAAAATTTGATATTAGAATGAAAATAATTGGTAAATATTGTAATTAAGGTGTTATTTTATTTTATTTAGCGTTGTTAAAAGTTTACTCATGCCATCGAGTTTTATGAATTTATTTTCATAATCATATTTATATGACATTTATTAATTTCATTTATAATTGTATCATATATGCTCTTGTTAAGTTGTTAATATTGCGAACTATTTGACTCAAGAACACTCTTTATTTCACCTCAATTTGAGAAAACCAAGAAATAAGAAATTTAAAAGTAAATAGTCAAGATTGTGAAACAATAATTTTAATATGTTGATAACATTTCAAAATTATGAAATTAATTTTTTTTTATATAATTTGATTCATATAATTTAATAGATAATCATGCTAAATTGAAATTATAGCAAATTTCCACAACTTTAATTGAATAGTTAAATATCACTAATTACATAAATTATATAAAATCATTTGTACTTTACAATAATCACAATTATACGCTTCAATAGTAGCAACATCTCTATGACTTCCACATGCTTTTGTCCAATGAAGATCATTCATTGTTGACATTTTACTGCATAATTGAGGAATCTTTTTGACGTTAAAGTGCATACCAGATAATGTTGTTTGGCGCCAACTTCGGAATAAACAGATTAAAGCTTTCAAATGATTAAATTTTGTCTCGTCTTCTATAATCTTAAGCAAATGGTTTATGAGTATAGATCTTTTCTCATCTTTGAAAAGTAAAACGCAAACATAATAAAAAAAAAATTTGAAAATAAATGCTCATGTTCTATAGCATTATGGATTAGGATTGTCAAGTTTTCATCAAGGTTGTGAAGATATCTGATAATATCATGGCAACACTTGATGAATACTCCATGTGGATTGTTGAATGCCGCAACCATATCCATGAATGGTCTAAAATTCTGGTGGTATACTGCCTCTGGCATATATTGTAAAAGAATTACTTTTGATAGGATGTGTGTATTGTGCTGCAAACTCTCACCTTTTGTAACTATTCGATGCAAAATGAGAAAAGTCCAAAAATCAACTTTAGAGAATAATATGGCTAGAACTTCTGCATGCAACATTTTCAACAAAGACATTGTGCTAAATATTTGGACTAAATTTGAAGAGAAGGTTTTGATACTGGAAGGAATGCAGATGGAGTAGTTTTTATAGTGGTAGAAAGTGAATTGCTGAGAACATCGTGCATTTATAGCTAGTTTACATTAATTGGAGAATTTGAAGTGAAAGGTCAAATATTATGTCAATATGAAGTACTATGTATTTGATTTTGAACTGAGCCATATGATAGTTAATTGTGTACACATTTACATTGATATCTGAACAGATAGAGCTATACAACCTAGAGAACGAAGAGATAGTGACACATAAGTAGTTTAATTATTAGTTAGTTCTGTATGAATTAATGTTCTTCACGGTTTCAAGAAATGTGGTTTATTTTAATTTTAGTCCAAGACTGATTGTTTCCCTTTCTTGTAATCTTTAAGAATACAGAAAATGAGATGTAACTTATATATATCATTATTGAGAGTTTTCATAACAAATGCGTGCTTTACAAATGATAACAACATAGAATGTGAATTAATTGTAACAGACGAAATCAATGTTAATTGTATGGCAATTCTATAAGACTTTATCTATGAATCTATGTTGTAATTTAAGGCATGATCAGAATTCGAAGAGTTAGAATACTTTAAGGAACAGAGGTGTAAAACATATAAAATAAATTGATTATTATGAACTATGCTGAAGTATGCTGCACATTCATGAACTATGGTTCATATTTGGGTGCTAAAAATGCCATGTTATACAGTCCAGTAGTCGAATTCTTATGGAGTGTTATTTCTTATGGTCGAATTAATGTTAATTTTTACTTTTTGTCTTTCATGATCCAGGTTGTGTTTAATAATCTTTGTAAATCAAACAATGTACGACTATGGATAATGGATTTGGTTTGTCTCAAGCAAGCTATCTTGGAACCTATAAAATTTGATTTCAATTAACTGGAAACGTGTTGTTATCAGATGAATAGGAGAAGTATCTTAGTGAAATTATAACTGAATGATAATTAGCAAATAGTTGGGTTCATATAGTTGGGTTCCTGAACCAACAACTGTAGCAAACAAGGATTTAAATTCACTCTTATATCTAGAAGCAAAGAAGTCACTGAACAAGGTAAGAGTAATGTAAAGTAGGTAAATAGAAATAAAGTCAGTATCGTTCAGTAAGAGTAATATCTCCTCTTGGTCATCAGCTGATTCCTCATCACGTGCGTACCTTTCATATGTATAATATAAAATAAGATGCAACATGAAGTTGAAGAAAGCAACACTAACTTAGCAAAAAAAAATGAAAAAAGAAGAAAGCAACACTAATATCCTTACTTGATAAAATCATTTTTAAGTACCCGCATGAGGATTGTGGCAAGAAGGCCAGTTAGAAGAAGAATCGTGACACAAAAGTTTATAAGGATGGTAGGTGAAATTAATTTTTACCCACCAATATTTAAGGTAGTCATCTACTTAAGGTAAACATCTACTTAAGGTAAACAACCTTGATTGGGACTGTAATAATAATCAGTTACTACATATCAAAATCATCTACTATATATGTATGGTAATAATTATCAACTACTACATCAAAATCAGCTACTATATCAAAATTTGGAGAAGGCCAAAAAATTGCTTCCATTGTGACAATATTATAAAAAAATATTTCTTACAAGGGGAAAGCATTGCATTCTAATTCTGCAACATATATATTATATATTATCTTCAACTTTTTGGTACGCTACAAACCAAAATTCATCCCACTTGTGATATCCAAATTAACATACACTTTTACTATATTCTAAATGCATTGTTTTAACTTATGATCTAATTAAAATTTTACTTCACTCAAAAATTTCAATAGTAAAAATTTCAATACAAAATAGTAAAGTAATAGTATTAAATATTTATTGAATAACTTAACATTATTTATTTGAATAACTTAACATTTATCGTTCTCAAGTCATTTTAGATGACAGATACTTGAGTACATCTTAACTAAATTTTGGTACATCTCTATTTTTATGATCACCCAATCATTTTTATTTGCCAGCATACACACAGCTCCCATAACCTGTAATATTAAGAAAACAAGAAAAAAAGAACAAGTCAGCCATAATTTTTACAGAAACAAATAATCTGAGTCAGAAAATTTGTAAAAGAAACTTACTCGGATCATTAATGGTGATCAAACTAGTTCCTGAGAAATCACAATCCCAGGCGTTTCCACCTTCGTGATGATAATACACATTCATCACAGCCGAAGCATGACTGTAGATATCTCGCGGGAGGAAGCAAGCACCACCTTCCTGGATGATATCACAGTTCATGTTCATGTTATCACATACGAAGTTCATATTTTGTATCAGAAAATTTTTTGGGTGCTACAGCAACCGATTGGATGCTACAGTACTACTTGAATTAAATATTTATTTTATAATATTTAAACAATTGTTGAATAAAATTATATTTTATTTAACATATTGTACTTTTCATAAAATTAAAAAATAATTATATTCTTAAATTTAAATTTGAATTAGGCGTTCCCGCCAAGGTTAAAAAATTTGCCGCTCCCGCCAATTATAAATACAGGTGAGACTCTGTTGTCAAGTTGAAAATTCCCGATGGTTCGTGTAAGTCAATATTCTCGCGTCGTTCGGTATTCATCTTATCAGAAGAATAGGAACTACGTTCCAAAAGGATTTAGGAGGGGTCGTGTATGGAAACCATCCTGGAAACCTGGTGGCACCTATCGTCGGTGAGGATTCAGGACACGCCATTTAAATGAAGTACTACCACTATTTACGTCTACTGGTACAAAATTTTTGCAAGCAGGTTATGTGTCGTTTCCCGCATTAGGAAAATCAAACGGGTGCAGGAAGAAAAAATACATGTTGCTGAAGGGTGTCGAGTTCCAGAGAACGTTTCGTATATTGAGCTTGCCCGTCGATTCGAAAGAGGGTATTTCAATGGAAATTGAAAGACCTTCTTCTGCTCCTGCCCCTGGTGTAAACGGAATGACGACTATTTTTGTTGTGCTTGATAAACGTCCGAGGGGCGATGTGCTTGCTACTTTCGAGGAAATTTTTGAATTTAAAGAAGACGGATTTTGTGGAGACGTCGTCTTAAAGGCTTCTGCCCTGGATAAGTTTGCCTTTCTTATCAAGAAACGGAATGTTTTTCAGAGCAAGGAGTCTACAAGGATTATAGCATTCCGTTGTTCATATGTGCCAAAGGAAAGAATTTGGGTGGAGTTTCACGATTACGATGATGCTACCAGTGGAGGCAATTTCAAAAATATTTCCGCTAATGGGTTGTTGTATTATGTGCTTTACGAGAGTCATGGTAATAGTATTTGTTGGCCTAGTGCTAATAGTTGCATTACCTATTAGCGGAAATCATGTAATAATTTGATGAAATAGCATTTTACATCTGATGTAATGGAAATAAAATTATATAGCATTTTACATTTGATGCAATGGGAAATTAACACTATTATATTTCAAACGGCCCTACAAGAGCAATACGTATTACAAAGCATATTACAATGGTTTGGAACTAGTCCCCGATGTTGTAGTATCTCTAATTATTCTTTCTAGCCCCGTTGGGGTCAATTTGAATGTTGCCTCGTCCTTAACAGTCTGGGCATCGTCTGATATATTGTATCTAGACGATGTGTATTTTATTATGTCCTGTAAACTTTGTCCAGGTAACAAATAAGTGCTTGCTGTTAGGGAAGGCGGCCGGTTGTTGTTATCTTCATGGTTATTTTGTGTTCCGCACAATTCAAGTTTTATTTCGCCTTGGGAGACGTGCTTGTAATCGATTTGTTCAAGCGAGACGTCGTTGCACAAGAGCTGTATCGTAGGAGGCTTAAATGTCACTTGTGTGCTCGTCTTCTCCGAAGAAAAGCGTAAGTGTGCCCTCATCTTGCAGAATGTTGTCCCGTTATTAACGTTCGTTCCCCGTACAACGAAGGTTGCCTTCCAGGGAATAGCTTCGGAGGTAGAAAAATAAGAACTCGAGAAAAAATTTAATTTAATGTGGGCAATTGTGGGGAATGTGTACTCAGCTTGAAGCGTCGCATCAAGGTGTAACCTGGTATCATGTATCTCCACCCTAACAGTACCGGTCGCGTTGAACGGTACTTGTGGATGATATTCAATTTTGCAGTGGTCGATTTTCATACATCTCCGTTTGAAGAACTGATATGTTGTTTCAGTAATAGATGGGAACTGCATAGTGATGGTTTGATATGTTGTTATAATTAGAAATGACACAAAAATTCAACAAAATATAATTTACAAAACAAACGCTAATTCTAAACAAAAAAAAATCTAAATTTAGAAAATTAAAATGAAAAATAAAATTTATGGGTTTTTTCAAAAATATATGTATATATATATATAATATAAAATTTAGGGGTTTTTTAAAAAATATATGTATAGAGATATACATGAGTAAGGATCTAGGGAAAACCTCGTTTAATGGAAAACTTAGAAAACTAAATCGAAATATAGCATATATGGTATGCAAACTAATCGTTGGGAGAAGAAGAAAAATGTGGTGAAATTAGATTTAAAAAAAATATCACCGATTGACGGGAAAAATCAAATTAAAAATGGAGGGGATTAGGTGTGATTCTGTGTGTGAGGGTGTATTTGATTAGTGTGTAGGTGCCCCTGGCGGGGCCATTGATCTTAATACATCTAATGGCTAGGATTAGTACCTTAGTTTTCTTCAAAAAATAAGTTCTCTTTTGAGCACTTGCCTATATATATATATATATATATATATATATATATATATCAGAGTTCAAAAAAGAGGTCGAAAATGACATCTGACAAATGGAACTTGAAATCAGAAATTTGAAAACTGGAAGTTGCAAATGAGGTTGCAAGGCCCCGCCAAGGGCACTCATAATTGGTGAATTTGGGTTGCAAGGCCCCGCCAGGGGCACTCATAATTGGTGAATTTGGGTTGCAAGGCCCCGCCAGGGGCACTCAAAATTGGTGGATTTCTGATTTGCAACTTTCAGTTTTCAGTTGCAAAAGTTGCAACTGAGGTTGCAAAAGTTGCAACTGAAAACTGAGGTTGCAAAAGTTGCAACTGAGGTTGCAAAATTTGCAACTGAGGTTGCAAAAGTTGCAACCGAGGTTGCAAAAGTTGCAACTGAAAACTGAGGAGTTGCAACCTCAGTTGCAAAAGTTGCAACCTCAGTTGCAAAAGTTACAACTGAGGTTGCAAAAGTTGCAACTGAGGTTGAAAAAGTTGCAACTGAAAACTGAGGTTGCAAAAGTTGCAACTGAGGTTGCAAAAGTTGCAACTGAAAACTGAAAGTTGCAAATCAGAAATCCACCAATTATGAGTGCCCCTGGCGGGGCCTTGCAACCCAAATTCACCAATTATGAGTGCCCTTGGTGGGGCCTTGCAACCTCATTTGCAACTTCCAGTTTTCAAATTTCTGATTTCAAGTTCCATTTGTCAGATGTCATTTTCGACCTCTTTTTTGGACTCTGATATATATATATATATATATATATATATATATATATATATATATATATATATATCAGAGTCCAGAAAAGAGGTCGAAAATGACATCTGAACCCCAGAACATGAAATCAGAAATTTGAAAACTGGAAGTTGCAAATGAGGTTGCAAAAGTTGCAATTGAGGAAGGTAGTATTTTTGGAATTTTGAAAACAAGGTCGGTATTTTTAGAATTTCAGAAAGATGGGTAGTATATATTTAAAAATCTGATAGTTCACATGGGTAGTTTTGAAACTAAAAATAATGCCTTTAAAAACTATAAAAATACTATAATAAAAGATCTAAAATTTTTAAGATAACTATTAAATTACATAATCAAAAAGATAAAAAAAATAATAAATTGTTACACGAATATAGTACCTACTAGCTTATAACCCGTGCAATGCATGGTTTTTTGTATTATGTTATAAATTTTATTTAATATTACAATTATGTTTTTATATAATCATTATTTTTAATAATTTTTAATTATAATTTGATATAATTTAATATACTCATGTTTACGGATTATACTAATGTTTCCTTATTATAAACAATGTATAAGATTTTTAATATATTTTATTAATAATTGAAAAATATGGTGTGATATTTTCGAGTATATATTGTAAGATTTGATGTAAATTAAAAAGGTAACGTGTTTTAATTAGAACGGAAATATTAATGATTGAAAGATATGATACGATTGCTCTTTTTAGGTGTTTATAAAATGTCATATCTTCCACTAAAAGTAAATATGAAAAGGCAATCGACTAATTACCATTAATTATATTATGTTATTTTTAGCTTATAACCCGTGCAATGCACGGGTTTATTGTATTATATTATAAATTTTATTTAATATTATAATTATGTTTTTTATAATCATTATTTTTAATAATTTTTTTAATTTTTATTTAATATAATTTAATATACTCATGTTTAAAGATTATATTAATGTTTCCTTATTATAAACAATGTATACGATTTTTAATATATTTTATTAATAATTGAGAGATTTGATGTGATATTTTCGGGTATATATTAATGATTGTAAGATTTGTTGTAAATTAAAAAGGTAACGTGTTTTAATTATAAAGGAAATATTAATGATGGAAATATATGATACGCTTGATGTTTTTATGTGTTTATAAAAGGTAATATGTTCAACTAAAAGTAAATATGAAAAAGGTAATCGATTAATTATCATTAATTTAGATTTGTTTTAAATTAAAAAGGTAATGTGTTTTAATTTGAAAGAAAATATTAATGATCGAAAGATATGATACGATTGATGTTTTTAGGTGTTTATAAAAGGTAATATGTTCAACTAAAAGTAAATGTGAAAAAGACAATCGAGTAATTACCATTAATTTTATTATATTAATGTGAAAAAGGCAATCGACTAATTACCATTAATTTTATTATCTTAATCGACTAATTATCATTAATTATAACGTGTTTTAATTGGAAAGAAAATATTAATGACGGAAAGATATGATACGATTGATGTTTTTAGGTGTTTATAAAAGGTATTATCTCGACTAATTACCATTAATTATATTATATTATTAATATTTCCTTATTATAAACAATGTATAAGATTTTTAATATATTTTATTAATAATTGAAAAATATTGTGTGATATTTTCGAGTATATATTGTAAGATTTGTTGTAAATTAAAAAGGTAACGTGTTTTAATTAGAACGGAAATATTAATGATTGAAAGATATGATACGATTGATCTTTTTAGGTGTTTATAAAATGTCGTATCTTCAACTAAAAGTAAATATGAAAAGGCAATCGACTAATTACAATTAATTATATTATGTTATTTCTAGCTTATAACCCGTGCAATGCACGAGTTTATTGTATTATATTATAAATTTTATTTAATATTATAATTATGTTTTTTATAATCATTATTTTTAATAATTTTTTAATTTTTATTTAATATAATTTAAAATACTCATGTTTAAAGATTATAGTAATGTTTCCTTATTATAAACAATGTATACGATTTTTAATATATTTTATTAATAATTGAGAAATATGATGTGATATTTTCGGGTAAATATTAATGATTGTAAGATTTATTGAATTAAAAAGGTAACGTGTTTTAATTATAAAGGAAATATTAATGATGGAAATATATGATACGCTTGATGTTTTTATGTGTTTATAAAAGGTAATATGTTCAACTAAAAGTAAATGTGAAAAAGGTAATCGATTAATTATCATCAATTTAGATTTGTTTTAAATTAAAATGGTAATGTGTTTTAATTTGAAAGAAAATATTAATGATCGAAAGATATGATACGATTGATGTTTTTAGGTGTTTATAAAAGGTAATATGTTCAACTAAAAGTAAATGTGAAACAGACAATCGACTAATTACCATTAATTTTATTATATTGATGTGAAAAAGGCAATCGACTAATTACCATTAATTTTATTATCTTAATCGACTAATTATCATTAATTATAACGTGTTTTAATTGGAAATAAAATATTAATGACGGAAAGATATGATACGATTGATGTTTTTAGGCGTTTATAAAAGGTATTATCTCGACTAATTACCATTAATTATATTATATTGTTAATGTTTCCTTATTATAAACAATGTATAAGATGTTAACTCGAATAACTTGTAGAAGGGGGGGGGGTTGAATACAAGTTTTATAATCGTGTCTGATTTTTGCTTGGTTATATGAACAAGAATAAACGAATGAATCAAACTCTGTTTGTATTAATAAGATCAAATACAAACTCTACCAAAGGTGTACAAATACCTTTAGCAGCTGCTGACAATACAAATCTCTCTCTCTCTCTGTTTGTTTCGAACTCTCGAATACAAACCTTATACAGAGCTACGCACACGAACTTACAACTCACACTTGTTCGACTCTTTTTACAATGATATAGAGAGAGTATTTATAATGCTTCCTATCAACTAATTACAGAAGGATAATCTATACATGACAATGTTCTGCCGTCCAGTTGATAGTTTCCATCAATAGAAAATTCTTCCCTTCATAATATCTTCTTGCTTGTTCTTCAAACAACGATCCTGTTTTATAGCACTTGCCAGTTTCTGTAGCATCCATAATGACATCATCAGTAACACGACTGATATCAGGATTCCCTCTTGCATCAGGATCTAACCATCCTATCAATACTTGATCAGTATTTGACTTGACATATCAGGATTCGATCTCAGTTCCTGACATGTAGTACTTGATGCACTTGTTAGTAGTATTTTTATGTGTTCGTTCTCAGGGAAGGACTGAATTGTAATATCGAGTTCAAGTTTTTATCTCTCACAATTTAGAAGTGTAGAAGAATGTTTGGTGTGTTTATAAACTAAATTAAACTAAACAAAATTAAACTAATTATCAATAAAGAATAAAATATATGAGGAAAACAATCCAAGAACTGGGGTTCTTCACTTGGTTTCAATGCACATTCAATATCTATGTGATGTCTACGTTCTTACTCTGCTGAAAACAATTCTTCTAAGGTTATAATGTTCTCTTCCAAGATACAATATAATGTCTACAACTATACCCTAATTGTCACTTCCGTGATACAATCAAAGACAATCATAAACTATTAAGCTCCAAGAATTATAAGTCTCACAACTCTCATATTAATCTTCCAATCAAATATTCGAGTTATGTCTGTTAAATCATGTACTAAAATTGCAACTCCTCTTCCAAGTTATTACAATCCCTAGAATACAATCAAAAGTTAGCTACTCTTCTAATTGTGTTAAGCCCTCAATAACAAATCAGCAAAGCAAGAAAATTACAGATAATTAAACACACATGAATACCAAGGAATACTACCCAATCCTCAGATTAAAGATTTAGTTACACATAATTAAAGAAGAAAACAAAATAATAATGATAATGAATGAAAACATAATATTGAAGAATTGAAGATCGAAAGTACCTTGATATGATTACAAGCTATGAATTGTTATCTATGGATTATTATGATTTACAATGGTAGGATGTGTTTAAATAGGCTCTACAAATCTTGCCTAGCAAGATATTGCCTTCTATTACAATTAGGATTTAAAGAAGGTACCCAAAACTGCCCAGAATACAATTAGAATTAGAAAAAGGGCAAAACAGTAAATTCCAAGCCTTCTTTAATAAGAACACGTGCGCGACTTTAATCAGTACGTTTCTTGCACTTGTTTCCTATCCCAGGTTGTAGAAAATCTCTCAAGCTTCGCGTGGGCAGTAAGATCGCTGAAAACGGACTTCTAGAACTCTAGATATGGCCAAAACAGTATAAGCTGCGCAGCCTTCCCGGAAAATCCGAATTTTAATCAATTAAATCTCCAAAAACGACAAAAGCTTAGATATTCTTGCAAACCTACACAACTACACAAAACACATCAAAACTACACAAACTTGAGTCCAAAACAATCAATTTAAGCCGAACGGAGACATTCCAAGTGGATATAAAATCCACTTATCAAACCCCCAAACTTAAACTGATGCTTGTCCTCAAGCATAAACAATTATAACTACCTAACTAGTACCACTTCCGTAGGTGATCACGGTTGCATTTGGCATATGCAACAAGCCCTTTAAACCCCTAGGCAGCCCTAGTGGACGAGTAAGGTCTCGTGAGGGTCTATAGCGAATGTACCCACAAAATCCATTTAACCTAATGCAATGCAATGCATGAATGCAACTAATATGAAAAATGCAAAGATCTAGCCTACCATACCTTCAAATCCTCTCATGCCATATCAACTTAAGAATCAAAGTAAATACGCAATGTCTTGGTGTCGAAAGTGCAAGTATTCACATAGTCTACTCAATGAACATGAATAAGTTCTCACAAGTCCATGTCAAGTGTAAGAATAAGTTAGTAAACATGCTAAACCTACAAGAGTACATCTTTGAGACAAAACTCGGGATCTCATACGCAAAAACAAGCAAACACTCACTATCCACTCACAAAAGAATATTCACTCAAGAACAAGGGTAAGTGTATCACTCAATTCCAACAAAATCATAAACATGCTTGACATTTGGTATCAATCTAACTCTTAACACAACATACATCAATGACGATAATCAAAAGGTCTTTAATTGGGTTGTAACGTGGGCTAGGGACAAGGTAAGTCAAATAAGCCAAAAACAGGTGAAGTGTCAAAAGCTAGTAAGTACCATAATAAATCATACACAACACCCTATTTTCCCTCCACATAAATTTTACTAAGAACACTCGACTAGTCGACTAAAGTAGGATCACAACAAACACAAACTTGCTCTCATAATATATATTTTTCTTTTTTTTTTCTTTTTTTTTTCTTTTTTTTTTTTTTCGAGAGCTAAATAAAATAATAATATAAACAATAACAATGATCCCCCAATTTATTACAGATGCCGACTATCAAGTAAACAACCAAACCCAATCTCAATATTTTGCCCAAAAGTATGACCAACAATAAACCCCTCCTTGCACACCTTATTACTCCCTTAAGCACTTTACTAGCCTTTGACAATGTGGGTTCAAATTAATGTAAGGCCAATACAAGAAAAAGGTCTAGGCAAGTAATGTGGTGTGTCACCGAAAAATAGGATTAAGCTCAACGGGTAACTAATTGATCATGTAAACATGGTGTGGTAATATGGGAAAATATGCGGTTATTCCTAATTGCCTTTATCATTTTAATCGTCAAATAATGTCATGTGTTTCAAGAAAGACCTCAAACAACTGCTAGCAATGCAAACAATCCGTGGACACTCAAGCAAACGAATAAATTGCAAAAAATATGCAATATGACTCAAAAACTCACTTGGTGGAAAAACATACTCAATCCCAAGCAAAAATCTCTCTAACGCACCAACTTGTATTCAAAGCATGCAAACTAAATCATCTTGCACATATTCATGTCCTTCTAATTACTTACAACATTCAATAAGTCTACTAGCTTCAACTTACTAGTGTATGTGTGTGCACAAGAACAAAGCATATCACTTCTCAATCAAAAGCGTCAACAACACAAAATTCCTATCAAGCATGGGTGCAAATGCAAACTACTATGAACTCACATGAATACGAACATAAAAACAGAATGTCCTATATGAAACAAACGTAGATAACACGAACAAATATGCATAATTTACTACTACTAATATGCAAAGCATGAAATCCTACATGAACAATTAATACAACAACAACTACATATCCCTCAAACCACCCCCAAACTTAAAATATTCAATGCCCTCATTGAATGGAAGTAAATACAAGGGATAGTAGAAACATACCTGCAATGCCTCATCCTCGAATGAATCATGCGGGAGACGAAAATTTCAGAACACCAACACCACCTCTCCCACGCTTAGAAGCCAAAAGAATCAATCCCCAACTCACAAGAAGCTCCACCAATAATTACCAAGCAATATCACACCACAAATAGCCCAAATTCCAAGAATAATACAAAATCCCAATTTACAAGAACACAAATTCGTAATAAAAATAAAATTAGAGAAAAAGATTTACCCAATACGAATCAAAGAGGTGAACTTGCAATTAATTCCTCTTTAGAATTGAATTTTTAGAGATTTAAAAAAAAAAAATAGAAGAGGAATTGGATTTGTATGTATAGGTGGGTATATATATTTGGGGGAAAAATAATAATAATAAAAATAAAAATAAAAAATAAAAATAAAAATAAATAAAATAAATAAAATAAAAATAAAATATGAAATAGAAGATGGATTAGGAATAATTTGGAATTAATATGGGGCTAGAATTAGGATTTTAGGTGGAGAAAATAATTAGAAAAGGGGTAGGAATTGATTTAGGAGATAAGAATTGATTATTAATATATATATACTACGTACAAAACTTGACGCAAAACAGACTCGTGATTTACTTACCTGGAGTCCTGGACAGAAGCTGGTCGAGGCTGTGGCGCGGTGAAAATTCTGTTGCATTTTTTTTTTTTTTTTTTTGAATACAACACTCAATTTTTTATTATTTTTTTTTTTTGAAAACACAGAATTTTTTTTTTCTTCCTATACTAATGCGGGTTGCCTCCCACCAAGCGCTTCTTTAACGTCAATAGCTTGACGTATTTGCACATAAAATCTTCAGTGAGGAGAAAAAGCAAATAGATTCACATATTTACGAATTAGTAATAAAATTATGATGCGCATATATGCCTTAGATCCATTGAAAGATACGAAAACATTCAAGAACCTATCATGCTCAAGAGACTTGGAAACATCAAAATAGCTAGAAAAATCATCAGAATAATCATTATAAGTACGACTCATATACTCCTCCCAAATCGGATCCTTATACTCTAAAACAAGATTTTCAACTTCATCAATCTTAACTTCCTTCTCTTGTATAATTAGACACTCATCAATTTTAATCTCGTCTACCAATGTATAAAGCTCAAAATTTTCTAGATTTGGTAGAATTTCAATTGCATCCAAATTATCATTAATGCGCATGGGACAATTATCAACTACACAAGTAGACTCATCAGACACAACATTATCATCAATTGCTAAACAAGAATCATGGCATAGAGGAAAATTGACACAAGGAGGAGTTCGATAACATCCTTCATACCACACTGCTCGAACTTCCCAAATAAAATTATTTAGTTTAGCATTCTCCTCGTACCAAGCTATTGAATCACATGGAATATCATTATCACTAGCAATTTCTAAAGTTGGTTCATCAAAAACTCCCAAAGAAAGTAAAGGAGGATTAGACTGAGTTCCTTGAATCATTTTATTGAGTGCAATTTCCCAATCAGCAAGTAAAGAAGGATTAGACTGAGTTAAACTCGTATCAACATCATTACACATATATGGATAAACATCATCATGATATTGATTTTCAAATGAATATGAATAATCATTGCTAGGGGCATATGGAGCATAAAATGAGTTCTCAGAATAGAACGAATTCACCTGATATGCATTACAATCCTCATAGGAATTGAATTGTGGGTAAGGATTGAAGTCTTGATATTGTTCTTGACTGTTATAGAAATTCTGAGCATTGTTCCAACCAAAGTTGTACTCCATCTAGTCTCTCTCCTCAAAACCTGTATAAGTTGTCTACCTCAAAGAACCTGTAGACACACCAAAGAAAGAAACACAAAAAGAAAGAAAAGAAAAATATATACAAAGATAAAATCTAAACAATAAGAAACAATTAACCTAAACTCAACTATACTGCCTTCCCCGGCAGCGGCGCCAATTTGTTAGTAGTATTTTTATGTGTTCGTTCTCAGGGAAGGACTGAATTGTAATATCGAGTTCAAGTTTTTATCTCTCACAATTTAGAAGTGTAGAAGAATGTTTGGTGTGTTTATAAACTAAATTAAACTAAACAAAATTAAACTAATTATCAATAAAGAATAAAATATATGAGGAAAACAATCCAAGAACTGGGGTTCTTCACTTGGTTTCAATGCACATTCAATATCTATGTGATGTCTACGTTCTTACTCTGCTGAAAACAATTCTTCTAAGGTTATAATGTTCTCTTCCAAGATACAATATAATGTCTACAACTATACCCTAATTGTCACTTCCGTGATACAATCAAAGACAATCATAAACTATTAAGCTCCAAGAATTATAAGTCTCACAACTCTCATATTAATCTTCCAATCAAATATTCGAGTTATGTCTGTTAAATCATGTACTAAAATTGCAACTCCTCTTCCAAGTTATTACAATCCCTAGAATACAATCAAAAGTTAGCTACTCTTCTAATTGTGTTAAGCCCTCAATAACAAATCAGCAAAGCAAGAAAATCACAGATAATTAAACACACATGAATACCAAGGAATACTACCCAATCCTCAGATTAAAGATTTAGTTACACATAATTAAAGAAGAAAACAAAATAATAATGATAATGAATGAAAACATAATATTGAAGAATTGAAGATCGAAAGTACCTTGATATGATTACAAGCTATGAATTGTTATCTATGGATTATTATGATTTACAATGGTAGGATGTGTTTAAATAGGCTCTACAAATCTTGCCTAGCAAGATATTGCCTTCTATTACAATTAGGATTTAAAGAAGGTACCCAAAACTGCCCAGAATACAATTAGAATTAGAAAAAGGGCAAAACAGTAAATTCCAAGCCTTCTTTAATAAGAACACGTGCGCGACTTTAATCAGTACGTTTCTTGCACTTGTTTCCTATCCCAGGTTGTAGAAAATCTCTCAAGCTTCGCGTGGGCAGTAAGATCGCTGAAAACGGACTTCTAGAACTCCAGATATGGCCAAAACAGTATAAGCTGCGCAGCCTTCCCGGAAAATCCGAATTTTAATCAATTAAATCTCCAAAAACGACAAAAGCTTAGATATTCTTGCAAACCTGCACAACTACACAAAACACATCAAAACTACATAAACTTGAGTCCAAAACAATCAATTTAAGCCGAACGGAGACATTCCAAGTGGATATAAAATCCACTTATCAGCACTGTTCATTCCTGACTAAACTTTACAGATAACTGTCTAACACATATTTCCTATACAAGGTGCTAAATCCTTTATAAGATCAGGATATACAAGAAGTATAAGTAAAATTCTATTCTTAACATCACAACTCATGAATTATTCCTAACAATCTCCCCCTATTTATGCTTTAAAATCTGAAGCATAAATCTGAGTTGTTGATGTCAAAACATATAACAATACAATCAGAATAGAATTTATGAATTCAAAAATCATGAAATTAAGTACCTCCTCTTTTTAGATATAGACATAGTATCAAGTACTTAGACGAAAGAATTCAACTATTTGACGCTTCTTTTCCTTTACCACTTCCATGATGAGATTCACCTCTGTCACCCTTAGCCTTAGTTCTTCTTTTATCTCTCCCAGTCTGTTTATCTCCCCCAGTTTGTTGCCTTTGAACTGTTTTTATCTCCCCCTTTTTGACATCAGCAACATGAATTTCAAGAGATTCAGTAACAGAACAAATAAGATTCATCAAAACTGCTTGATTTTCCATAATAGTGACTTGGTTATCTTCAAGTGTTTGAAGTCTTGATTGAATTTCAACTTGAGATTTCTGAATATCTTGTAGAACGTTATCTTCAAGTGTTTGAAGTCTTGATTGAATTTCAACTTGAGATTTCTAAATATCTTGTAGAACTTCAGAATTGACTTCAATGTTGGAAGTGTTTGAAATATCTTCATATTCAAGTCTTGTAGAAGAAGTTGCCTGTGTAGAATGATATTCAAGTAATAAAACTCGATTAGAGTTACAAACATCTTCATCTTTCTGATCTGAAGCTGCAATATGATCATCTTGTCCTTCACCAGTATTCTGTGTACTAACATCTACAAATCCTGACGCCTCCTTAGATTGATCAGATACTGTTGATGTCTCAATTCCGGCTGATATTGGAAGTACATACAAAGGAATACTTGGATAATTAGAAATATCTTCTGGTACTGATAATGTAGAAGTTTGTCTTAGCCTTTCACCACTTCTGTTGATAATTCCTGCAAGCCTTTCTTTTTGCTTCTGAGCTTTAACTTCTGGCTTTGAATTGTGCTTTGTTACGTCATTCTTCTCATACATTTTGATAAAAGAATAAGTACCAGCATCCATACCAAGATTATTAGACCAAGATTCAGGAAAAACCTGATCCGAGAAATCAAACGATGGTAGTTTCCTAATTTTCTCTCCCTCACTATGGAGTTGATCATCCATACCCTTAATCTCACTTTGACTATCTAAAGTCAACACTCTTTCTACCTCTCCTTTTGCCTGGTCAGGAGCCAGCCGCTCTGATTGTGGATCATCCATCTTTTCAAGTGTATCACTCGAATTTGGATAAGTGCTCTCATGACCTACAGAAAAATAGAGTTTAGAAGAAATTTTTATACCTGAACTCGCATGGAGAGAGGGTTCCTCATATGGCAAGGGGCTTGAGGTTTTCTCCAAGGAGTGAGCTGCTATAATCTCTGAACCCTTACAATCATCTTCTTTCCTTCTAGAGACTACAGGCTCCAGTATACCACTTTCAGGTTTTCTACTAGACTCTGATGTCTTCAGTAATACTTCATTAGACACCATAGTTAGTATTTCACCGTCTTTAAGTGTTGTTTGCTGAGACTCACCCTCAAGGTGGATAGACTCTGACTGAACAATGTTTGGTTGATCTTCAAGAAAATCAGTCAAAGTTATTCCTCCCATATCATAGGGTTTCTCACTTGCAATTTCAGTCATCACAGAAGACCTTTCAACATCAGCTATCACAGCTCCTGAGTCATCCAACCTCTGACTAGATGGTTCTTGTGTTGCAGTGACTGTGATCTGATCTTTCCTACTATCCACCACTGGTGCAATAGTATCTTCTGTTGACTGCATTCCACTATCTACTTCCTCATGTTGTTCACCTTGAGCTGAAGCATCTTTAATAATGACATCCTTGTCAAATAAATATGCATGTAGTGATTGAAGTGCAACATGCTTTGAGAGTCCAAATTTCTTGACTAATTGTCTTCTGACAGACACATAGAAATACATCTTCATTAAGTCAAGTCTTTGATGTAGAAGTCCATATTCATCTGGAAATAAAAGTTTTGGTACTCTTTCAACCAGAAAATCTAGAACAGGCCTTGACAACTTCACTTTGAGAGAAATTAGTCCCATAGCCAGTCTATATGATAATGTAGTTTCCCATGAAGAATCAATATCCAGATCTCTATAGTCATTTGCTGACTTGATTGTAGCTTCATTTGTAGAGACCTGCATGATATTAGTTGGACTAGACTCTGTGTGTGTAGGTGACAATTGAATCTTTCTCCTTGTTCTCCTGGTATAGTGAGCAAAAGATTTATCCTGAGAAGACTCAAGAGGTGTAGACACAGAATTGATCTTGGGATGAGATCCTTTTTCAATAGACAAAGTCTTTTGAGAGACAGTATCCAGTAACTGTTTTCCCTTTTTAAGTACTACAGTCTTTTGAGAAACTGCAGCATGGCTGTGACTAGGTGCTTCATCTCTTTGTCCTAGCTTAGAAAGTCGAATTGCAGCCTTCAATTCTTCTCTCTCAGCAAGAGATATATTATCATCATCTTCACTAGAACTACTACTACTACTTGACACAACAAATCTTCTCTTCCTTACAACTGATGTCTTTTGAGAAACACCAGAGGTTGGTTTCTTTGAAACAATAGGCTGTAAATTAAAACTTTGTTCTTGGATTGTTTCAGAGACTATAACGTTTTGGGCTACTTGGGTAGACACAGGTGGGTTCTCCTCTAAATGAGATTCCTGAGCCATTTTACCACAAAAGAAAGAAGAATTGTAGAGAGTAGGAAGATGAGTTTTAAGAATTACCTGAACATGATGTGGATAATGAATTGCAGGTATTTCATCTAGATTCTTTTCATTGTCCTTCTTTGTAATGTCAGAGAAAATTCTCTTTTGCTGTACATAAGAAGAAACACAATGTTCTCTACCAAATCTAGTTTCAACATCAGGAATAAAATGGTTAATAAACATTTGTATAAATCTATGATAATAAACCATTTTCCTGTTTTGATCTCTTAACCCAAGTTTAATACACATCTAACTTAAGATAATGTGACCAATGTTAATTACTCTGTCATAAATCAAACTGTAAGCAATATGTGAAGTAACAGAAGTAATTTGATCAAAAGAACTACATTTACCAGTAAAGCATTTAGCTAATTGATCAAAGAAGAAATACCACTCTTTCCTAAGATAAGATCTTCTTAACTGGCTCATGTTATCTAAAGGTCCATTATAACCTGATGCAGATAACATAGTTTTAACATCATCATCAGATGGTACATTCTCATAATTCAAACTAACAGGTAAGTGAAGTACTGAATTAACAACAGATTCAGTAATATCAAAAGAATCTTGTCCTAAGTGTAGAACAATCTTATCTGATTGACTCTGAGTAGAATCAATTACCTCAGCATTCTCCCAAGCTTGTGTAACAGCTGCTTGATTAATTTGTGGAGATGCTGTCAATGCATAACTTAATGGTCCATACGCCAGAAAGTTCATGATTGGATGAAAATCAGTTGACACTCCTTCCTTGTTGGTGATAGCTGCTACATGATTGTTTTTCATAAAATCAAAGTCACCAAACTTGAAGGCTACTGATTTAGGTAATCTTCTTTGAGCTGCCATTTTTTATCTGAAAAGAACTTGAAAATTCTTGAAATGGATTAGTGATTTTGAAACTTCGAGAGTGTCTTTGCTTTAGAGAATGTGAAATTAGAGAAAGCAATTACACGATTAGAGTTTTAAAACAAATATATTTCACAAATCTTTCAGACCATTATCCCACGTCGACACGTAGATTGACAGGTGTCAGTCCCTGAAAAGTGCGGTTACCCACGATTTTTGGAAAATAAAATCCAAAATTGATTTTCATGAAATAAATCTGGGTATTATCAAGATAAAAAATCAATACTGATCAGCTTCATTTTCCTGTTGACCTCCCATCAAAATAATCACAAAATGCAATGTGATTTAAAAATATAATTTTCAAATCCTGATGGTCACACTTGAAATCCTGATCAATATCATCCTGATTCCAGAGACTTAATATGGAGTTTCCACGTGGCATTTTTCTTTTATCTGAAAAAGAAATAAACAATTAATCTGAACAAAATCAATTGGTTAGATATATTCGACATTTCTTGAAAACAAGAAATACAGTCACACGCAATAATTAGCATCTGACTTCATTAAAAATTCCAAGTGACTGTTCAGCTTCTCACGTCTTTCTATAAAAGAAACAGACGCCTAATGCCATTCTCCATAAACCTTTCTATTTCTTTTCTTCTCAACAATGATCTTAAAATCAAAATTCCATTCAAACCCATTCTTTAGGTTTTTCACAGTCGATGAACATCCTGTTCTTGATCATCTCTTTGAAGAGACAACTTTTCTCATCGAACCAATCATGAATGGAGTAGTTTCAGATAATATCCAGATGTTTCTCCTAGAATATCCATCTGTTGGATACAATCTTCCATTAACCTCCTCAAAACTTGAGGATGAAGAATTTGGCCGAGAGTCTGAGGTTGATCTTGATGGAGATGCTATTCATTTAAGTTAGCTACTCTCATTCAAGTCGCCCAGACAAGAAATCCAAAAATAGACAAGGCTGTTCAAATCCCCTGATGGATTTCTTGATGCTCCTTGTCATGTATCTCAGAATTCATATTATTAGACAAGTTCAGAATTATAAGTAGAAGTTAGACAAAAAGATGTTGTATTTCATTTCCATGTATGTAATGCGTTCAATTAATGAAAATACAATTTCTTATTATCTACTTGTCTTTTGACTATTGATTGATAAATAAATTATCAGTATGCAAATATTAAAACTTGCTGGCATAGACTTAACACATCACAGAATTAGATTACTACACAAAGTAAACGTCAGGATCTGAAACAATTTTCACAATCCTGATACTGACACAATACTGATGATGTTAGCATCCTGATACAAGTCTAATCCTGATGATTATTAACAAGTCTATCATACTGAAATTTATCAAGGCAAAGTGTTATAGCTAAAGCATTTAACAATCAAATATAGATCCTAACAAGAATATCAAGTCTATAAGCTAAAAACAACATACCTTGCTACTATTGCAGATGTTAAAGATCTAGAAATTTAACATTCCTAACTCACTTACTAATCTACTGAATGTAGTTTCATCAAGTGGTTTAGTTAGAATATCTGCAAGCTGTTTGTCAGTAGGAACAAAATGAAGTTCCACAGTACCATTCTCAATATGTTCTCTAATAAAATGATACCTGACATCAATATTCTTAGTCCTTGAATGTTGAACTGGATTTCCTGCAATTTTGATAGCACTAGTATTATCACAAAACATAGGAATATTACTAAGTGTCATACCATAATCCATCAACTGATTTCTTATCCAAAGGAGTTGTGCACAACAACTGCCTGCTGCTATGTACTCAGCTTCTGCAGTTGAGGTTGAAACAGATTGTTGTTTCTTGCTTGCCCAAGAAATCAATCTATTTCCCAAGAATTGACATGTACCTGTAGTGCTTTTCCTGTCTATCTTACACCCTGCATAATCAGAGTCTGAATAGCCAATTAGGAAGAAATCAGATTCTCTAGGGTACCACAAACCAAGATTTGGAGTTCCTTTGAGATATCTAAAAATTCTCTTCACAGCAATTAAATGAGATTCCTTAGGATCACTTTGGAATCTAGCACATAAACAGGTAGAAAACATTATATCTGGTCTACTTGCAGTTAGATATAACAATGAGCCTATCATGCCTCTATAACTAGTATTATTGTAACGACCCGAAAAATTACGTGTAATTTATTATATTAAAATATATTTTTAGTTGATTTTAATGTGTGTTAGTTTATTTTTAATGCATTTAAACGCATTATGATTTTTATTAAATAGGAAAATTATCCCATACATGTTATGTGACTTCCGTGTATCATAGAATATTTTATTCTATTTTTCTGTAATTTTTATATTTTTAGAATACAGTTATTTCGCATTTTAATTTTCGGACCCAGCCCCTGTATTGGATTCGAGGCCCTGTTTTTCATAAAATTATTTTCATATAATAATGGGATGTTCAAAAATGTATTATGTTGTAATTTTTGTAAAATTCATAATTTTTGGGGAATTTTGGCATATATATTATATTTGTTTAAAAATAAAATTTTTACATTTTTATCCCATAAAAATTATTTTTAAGGCTTAATGATTTTAATTAGGGGTTAAAAATATTTTTGGGGTATTAATTTTCGATTAATATATATAGGAATCAGAATTATTTTTATTTATTAAAAATTCATAAAAATCAGATTTTATATAAATTAATAAATATAAAAATATATTTTCTCTCTCCTGTTCTTGAGGATCAAATCCAAATTTGAAGGTGTTGTAGACATCTGATTTTGGCGATCTAGTAGTCGAATCGAAGTTCTCAATACCCTCTTTCATAATCCATCAACGGATTTCAGTTTGGGTAAATTTTCGATTTTATATAAATTTTTGAAGAATTCTGCCGAATTAGGGTTCATCTTACAATTTGGGGTTTTCATTTTCTGAGCTTTTCCAGTGAAAATGATGATGATTATAGCTTTATTTGGATGCTATGAGTCTAATTATGTGATCAATTTCATCATTCTAATGCCCGATTTACAAATTCGAAATTAGGGTTCTTGAGCAAATTAGGGCTTTTTAATTGGTGCATTGTTTGCTTGTTTTGATGATTCCAATAGCTTTATATGATCATTTATAGTCGATTCATGTAGTTAATTGTATCATTCTATTGTTGTATTGTGATATTTGAGTTTTAAGTTTAATTAGTTTATTTAATCGATTCGTTCGTGCGTTGTGATGATTGTTCGTGTTAGAGGTGTTAGGGGTTAGATTGTATGAGTTATAAGCTTCATTTTGTGATGTTAAACACGCGATTTGGTTTAGAAATGAAGGAGAACGATTTTGGACCGAATTTGGGTTCAAGCTCGCCGGAATTTGGTCGTGTTTTTGTTGTTTTCGTTGGCACGGTTGAGTTTGTCGTGAAATTTTAGTCAAGATCCGTATTTTACACGCTTGATTTGGCTTAGTTTTGTGAAAGTTATGGTCGCCGGAAGTTCGCCGGATTTTTTTTCCGGTGACCGGATTCTGGAGAAACCTCCATTGTTGGAGGTGGTGTTCTTCGAAACATTCATACGAAGAACAGCGTAGATGGTGATGAATAGTAACGTTTTGATCTTCAAAATCTTAAAACTTTTCAGAAAAATGTTTTTGGGTCAAATTTTTATAAAATTTTTCTAAAATTCAGATTTCTTTTAATTATTATTATTTTAACTTCTAAAAATTAAATTTAATTAGTTAATTATTTTTAAATAATAATTTAATTGATTTAATTAATTGATTAATTCATTTTAATTGATTAATTATATTAATTAATTATTATTTAAATATATAATTGACTTCATTGAATTTAAATCTTTTTATTATAAAAGATTTATTATTTTTATGAGTTGATTAATAAATAATTAATTTGAATAATCAATTAATTTAATTATTAATTGAATTATTCTTATTAATTGCGTATTAATTAAACCGTTTATCCGTTTTCAACGAGAAAAGTATTTCTGGAATTAGAAAAATGATCCGGTTCTTATAAAAATAGTTTTAAGTTACAATTCAACTTTTAAATTTGGATCGACTTTTTACCAAACCTTTTTATTGAGTCGGTTATATCCGATAATTAGGGTTTTGACCGTTTTATGTTTTAAAAATATTAGATAAAATCTTTTTATGATCTGATCAAACGTGCTATGTGATTATGTGAATTGCGTGTTATTATTCTATGATTATCTATTAGTGATTTGTAAATATTCTATGAATAATTTGAGTGCTCTTTTATTTGTGAGCCGTATATGCTATGTGTTAATTGGTTATGTGGCAGGTATATATGTATTTAATTCGAGGATTAATGATTATCTCTAGGGTTAATTATTGTCTTGAGGATTAATGACTTATTTCGAGGATTAATTGTTATCTCGAGGATTAATCGTGTCTTGAGGATTAACTGATTTTCGTGTTTCTTTATTGATGAATAAGATAAATGTTTTGAGGATTATTTATAGATTGAGTTGGACTAAGTTGAATGCATAAATGTTTAATTCGAGGATTAATTGGTAAATATTGACTTAGGAATGTCAGCGGAGTTAAGTTGGTATGAGACGAAGGAAATTGGAGATGGATGAAATATTCTTTGTGGGTTATGAAGAAGGTTGGGGATGGAAGTATTGTTTGTGGAATTGCTGGTTTACTTGCGAGGTGTTTTAACACCGGGAAAATGTCTATATTCAAAGGGGATATTTCCAATTATTTTCTTCCGACGTAGATATTGAAGTAGAACTTGATGTTTGAAGACTGAAGTACCAGCTTATGTTTGATTATAGAAGTAGACGCGCGGGCTCGATGTCGACGGATCAGACTCATGGCAACCGCTGAAGCGTAAACCAAAGCATGATTAAAGCAGAGGTCATGATGACGTGAGATAGAAGAAGATAGTTGTATTACTTCGGCATTGCACAATAGCTAAGGACCAGAGGCAAGTATTTTCTTTATCATCTTAAACACTTTTTATTTTATGTTTCATTGATTCATATCATGACGAATAGCTATTGTTCAGAGCTATTTGTGATTCTTAAATATTTTGTGCGAACACAGTTGCTTGATATTGGTACCCTTGATGTGGGGAATTGTTTCAGATAAACTCTTCATATCCTCATTATCGTAGTAATAATGGGATATGACCTGTATTTAAAACTAAGCATTTCCTGTTGAATTCGGAAATTGCTCTATTGGATTGGAAAATAGTAAAGCGTAGGAGGCCACATCGAGTAGTTGGTCCAGCTATATTTAAGGAGGATATGGTAACCATTCCATCTTCCTATAGGCTAACATTACTTGCCTATTTTGGGTACCCCAGAAATCCTCGTTATACCCACGCGGATAGAAAGGTATTCGGTGGTTGTATAAAGTGGTCCCATTGCTTTTGAACCTGATCAGGGGGCAATGGTGTTTCAGTTATATAAGTGTATCCAATCCATATCGCCCGAATGGCTATTATATATTGTGAGTTGGCAGATGATTCATTTTTATGACATGCCAAATGATTTCAGTTATGATTTGAATTATATCACAGTTGTTGATTCAGTTTCTCTATAAACTGTTATACATTTCAGTTGATTTTTATGCCCCACTAATCCTGGTTTTATATCAAAATTTTTATACGCTTGCTGAGCATTTCTTTCGCTCATACTTGCTGTTGCAAATCCTAACATTTCAGTAAGGTGGTTTGGCGAGACTTATCCGCTCAGTTCAGAAAGAGAAGAAGCATGATGCTATTTCGAAGATGACTTGGCTCAGGATGTCTGGATTTAGTGTAAGATCTATTTTATATAATTGATTTCTAATATTTATTATTATTAATATTATTATGTGATGGTCTAGTTAGCCTGGCGTACTTCTTATCGAAGTTACACCAGTGGTTTAAGATTTGATCAAAGAGAATGTTGTAAAGAATGAATGCTTTTTATTTAATGGAATTTGGATTCTTGTTTCTAGCCCTATAACCTTAAAAGATCTTGGTATGTTTGGGGTCACAGATGTTATATTTCCAGTGTTGGACAATCACAAATGGATGATTATTATTAAACAGATGTTTTATTTTGAGGATTTTCGCGTGACAACCAAATCTTCTGACCCCGGATTTGGGGGGTGTCACAGTTGGTATCAGAGCAGGGTTATAGTAAACTAGAAACGAGAGTGTGTAGGAGTGTGTATAGCTAAGTAAGGAACGTCAGAGCTCATGTAGAGTTCGTGTTGGACTATTGGATATAGTACCAATTAGTAAGTTAAGATTGGAGTACTAGTTTGAGATAGTTGTGCTGAATTGGATAGATCGCCTGGCGAATGGAGATGTCTACTGTGGAATCTTCAGAGATTATTACGAGTTGACGATGACATACGATATCGATATTTTTAAAACGTGGAACGGAAGAAGCTTAAAATCGAATGACGAGCTATCGAAGGAACTGACAAAGAAGGTATAAGTAGACCTTGGCAATACCTTTCCTTTCTATGAACTATTTTGATATCCCTCTTAAAGAAGCATTCTTTCAAAGATATATCTCTTCTTCTAAACAGTGACATTTTGACACTTGTGTTCAATCTCCATTTTGAATCTCAATTGCTTCAGTGGTTACTATGAAACCTATTTTTAAATTTCTGAGACTTTCAACTTTTTGTTTTCTCCAATGATTAATAACCTTATTTGCAATATAGTACCACTTGTTCGGTACTTTCTTCCTGGTTCTTCTTTTCGGAAAATAACAAATTTGGAATTCCTTTCATATTTCTCTAATCCTACTGAGACGAACAACCCTATTTATAGGGGACACCAGGTATATCTGTCTGTGTGATAGAAGTTGGATGGGACGCCATCACTGGTGTGTTGTGTATTACAAGAAGGCTGATCACCTTTAATTGTAAATGTCGGAGCTAAGACACACAACGTCGGGTTCATGTGATCATATTGATCTCTCAGTTATTCTCTTATTTCAAATCAGGTTGCTTTAAAAATTCGTAAATTCATAACCACAATTGTGGAACATTTGCTATGATATGGAATCCGTTCTTTTCAAAATTTCATGATTCTTGTTATCTCTACTGAATTTCAAGGGTATGCCAATCAGGTCAGGATAAGCGAAATTCGCAGATAGAAATTAGATTCGCAACGGAATCGCCAAGAGTAAGAACGAGCCCTAAAATGATTAGAATATCAGTGACATATCAATGGAATCAATTCTCTCTCTCTCTCTCTATTAAGGATATTATGTTAATGGAAAGTTGGCCGAGCCATATTTGGAACGAATAACGATGGGTGGTAAGACTCCAGTGATAACTGTGTCAAATAGAGACCCTATAGTTGATTGAGATTTTGGAGAAGTTGTTTAAGAAGGAACATTATCCCCAGTTTTGTAAAGCAAGTGTTGATGATGAAGGAATTAAGAAAACCCACTAATTGCCTTAGCTGATTCCGAGGACGGAATCCTTATAAGGGGGGAAGAATGTAACGACCCGAAAAATTACGTGTAATTTATTATATTAAAATATATTTTTAGTTGATTTTAATGTGTGTTAGTTTATTTTTAATGCATTTAAACGCATTATGATTTTTATTAAATAGGAAAATTATCCCATACATGTTATGTGACTTCCGTGTATCATAGAATATTTTATTCTATTTTTCTGTAATTTTTATATTTTTAGAATACAGTTATTTCGCATTTTAATTTTCGGACCCAGCCCCTGTATTGGATTCGAGGCCCTGTTTTTCATAAAATTATTTTCATATAATAATGGGATGTTCAAAAATGTATTATGTTGTAATTTTTGTAAAATTCATAATTTTTGGGGAATTTTGGCATATATATTATATTTGTTTAAAAATAAAATTTTTACATTTTTATCCCATAAAAATTATTTTTAAGGCTTAATGATTTTAATTAGGGGTTAAAAATATTTTTGGGGTATTAATTTTCGATTAATATATATAGGAATCAGAATTATTTTTATTTATTAAAAATTCATAAAAATCAGATTTTATATAAATTAATAAATATAAAAATATATTTTCTCTCTCCTGTTCTTGAGGATCAAATCCAAATTTGAAGGTGTTGTAGACATCTGATTTTGGCGATCTAGTAGTCGAATCGAAGTTCTCAATACCCTCTTTCATAATCCATCAACGGATTTCAGTTTGGGTAAATTTTCGATTTTATATAAATTTTTGAAGAATTCTGCCGAATTAGGGTTCATCTTACAATTTGGGGTTTTCATTTTCTGAGCTTTTCCAGTGAAAATGATGATGATTATAGCTTTATTTGGATGCTATGAGTCTAATTATGTGATCAATTTCATCATTCTAATGCCCGATTTACAAATTCGAAATTAGGGTTCTTGAGCAAATTAGGGCTTTTTAATTGGTGCATTGTTTGCTTGTTTTGATGATTCCAATAGCTTTATATGATCATTTATAGTCGATTCATGTAGTTAATTGTATCATTCTATTGTTGTATTGTGATATTTGAGTTTTAAGTTTAATTAGTTTATTTAATCGATTCGTTCGTGCGTTGTGATGATTGTTCGTGTTAGAGGTGTTAGGGGTTAGATTGTATGAGTTATAAGCTTCATTTTGTGATGTTAAACACGCGATTTGGTTTAGAAATGAAGGAGAACGATTTTGGACCGAATTTGGGTTCAAGCTCGCCGGAATTTGGTCGTGTTTTTGTTGTTTTCGTTGGCACGGTTGAGTTTGTCGTGAAATTTTAGTCAAGATCCGTATTTTACACGCTTGATTTGGCTTAGTTTTGTGAAAGTTATGGTCGCCGGAAGTTCGCCGGATTTTTTTTCCGGTGACCGGATTCTGGAGAAACCTCCATTGTTGGAGGTGGTGTTCTTCGAAGCATTCATACGAAGAACAGCGTAGATGGTGATGAATAGTAACGTTTTGATCTTCAAAATCTTAAAACTTTTCAGAAAAATGTTTTTGGGTCAAATTTTTATAAAATTTTTCTAAAATTCAGATTTCTTTTAATTATTATTATTTTAACTTCTAAAAATTAAATTTAATTAGTTAATTATTTTTAAATAATAATTTAATTGATTTAATTAATTGATTAATTCATTTTAATTGATTAATTATATTAATTAATTATTATTTAAATATATAATTGACTTCATTGAATTTAAATCTTTTTATTATAAAAGATTTATTATTTTTATGAGTTGATTAATAAATAATTAATTTGAATAATCAATTAATTTAATTATTAATTGAATTATTCTTATTAATTGCGTATTAATTAAACCGTTTATCCGTTTTCAACGAGAAAAGTATTTCTGGAATTAGAAAAATGATCCGGTTCTTATAAAAATAGTTTTAAGTTACAATTCAACTTTTAAATTTGGATCGACTTTTTACCAAACCTTTTTATTGAGTCGGTTATATCCGATAATTAGGGTTTTGACCGTTTTATGTTTTAAAAATATTAGATAAAATCTTTTTATGATCTGATCAAACGTGCTATGTGATTATGTGAATTGCGTGTTATTATTCTATGATTATCTATTAGTGATTTGTAAATATTCTATGAATAATTTGAGTGCTCTTTTATTTGTGAGCCGTATATGCTATGTGTTAATTGGTTATGTGGCAGGTATATATGTATTTAATTCGAGGATTAATGATTATCTCTAGGGTTAATTATTGTCTTGAGGATTAATGACTTACTTCGAGGATTAATTGTTATCTCGAGGATTAATCGTGTCTTGAGGATTAACTGATTTTCGTGTTTCTTTATTGATGAATAAGATAAATGTTTTGAGGATTATTTATAGATTGAGTTGGACTAAGTTGAATGCATAAATGTTTAATTCGAGGATTAATTGGTAAATATTGACTTAGGAATGTCAGCGGAGTTAAGTTGGTATGAGACGAAGGAAATTGGAGATGGATGAAATATTCTTTGTGGGTTATGAAGAAGGTTGGGGATGGAAGTATTGTTTGTGGAATTGCTGGTTTACTTGCGAGGTGTTTTAACACCGGGAAAATGTCTATATTCAAAGGGGATATTTCCAATTATTTTCTTCCGACGTAGATATTGAAGTAGAACTTGATGTTTGAAGACTGAAGTACCAGCTTATGTTTGATTATAGAAGTAGACGCGCGGGCTCGATGTCGACGGATCAGACTCATGGCAACCGCTGAAGCGTAAACCAAAGCATGATTAAAGCAGAGGTCATGATGACGTGAGATAGAAGAAGATAGTTGTATTACTTCGGCATTGCACAATAGCTAAGGACCAGAGGCAAGTATTTTCTTTATCATCTTAAACACTTTTTATTTTATGTTTCATTGATTCATATCATGACGAATAGCTATTGTTCAGAGCTATTTGTGATTCTTAAATATTTTGTGCGAACACAGTTGCTTGATATTGGTACCCTTGATGTGGGGAATTGTTTCAGATAAACTCTTCATATCCTCATTATCGTAGTAATAATGGGATATGACCTGTATTTAAAACTAAGCATTTCCTGTTGAATTCGGAAATTGCTCTATTGGATTGGAAAATAGTAAAGCGTAGGAGGCCACATCGAGTAGTTGGTCCAGCTATATTTAAGGAGGATATGGTAACCATTCCATCTTCCTATAGGCTAACATTACTTGCCTATTTTGGGTACCCCAGAAATCCTCGTTATACCCACGCGGATAGAAAGGTATTCGGTGGTTGTATAAAGTGGTCCCATTGCTTTTGAACCTGATCAGGGGGCAATGGTGTTTCAGTTATATAAGTGTATCCAATCCATATCGCCCGAATGGCTATTATATATTGTGAGTTGGCAGATGATTCATTTTTATGACATGCCAAATGATTTCAGTTATGATTTGAATTATATCACAGTTGTTGATTCAGTTTCTCTATAAACTGTTATACATTTCAGTTGATTTTTATGCCCCACTAATCCTGGTTTTATATCAAAATTTTTATACGCTTGCTGAGCATTTCTTTCGCTCATACTTGCTGTTGCAAATCCTAACATTTCAGTAAGGTGGTTTGGCGAGACTTATCCGCTCAGTTCAGAAAGAGAAGAAGCATGATGCTATTTCGAAGATGACTTGGCTCAGGATGTCTGGATTTAGTGTAAGATCTATTTTATATAATTGATTTCTAATATTTATTATTATTAATATTATTATGTGATGGTCTAGTTAGCCTGGCGTACTTCTTATCGAAGTTACACCAGTGGTTTAAGATTTGATCAAAGAGAATGTTGTAAAGAATGAATGCTTTTTATTTAATGGAATTTGGATTCTTGTTTCTAGCCCTATAACCTTAAAAGATCTTGGTATGTTTGGGGTCACAGATGTTATATTTCCAGTGTTGGACAATCACAAATGGATGATTATTATTAAACAGATGTTTTATTTTGAGGATTTTCGCGTGACAACCAAATCTTCTGACCCCGGATTTGGGGGGTGTCACAATTATCCACACTTTTTCCCTTAGGATCAGAGTCTAGTTTAGTGGTTGTTGCCATGGGTGTTTTTGCAACTACACAGTCTTGAAAGTCAAACCTTCTTAAAAGATCTTTGATATACTTTGACTGATTAATGAAAATACCAGTCTCAGTTTGTTTGACCTGCAAGCCTAAGAAATAATTTAATTCACCCATCATGCTCATCTGATATTTAGACTGCATAAGCTTTCTAAACTTAGCACACAACTTTTCATTAGTAGAACCAAAAATAATATCATCAACATAAACTTGAACTAAAAGCAATTCACCTTTTATCTTTCTAAAGAATAGAGTTTTGTCAATTGTACCTCTTGTAAAGCCATTTTCAAGAAGAAATTTAGACAAAGTCTCATACCATGCTCTTGGTGCATGCTTTAGTCCATAGAGTGCCTTGTCAAGTTTGTAGACATGATTTGGAAATTTTGGATCAACAAATCCAGGTGGCTGTTCCACATACACTTCCTCATCAAGTTTGCCATTTAGAAAAGCACTCTTTACATCCATCTGATATACCTTGAATTTTGAATGGGCTGCAAATGCAAGAAACATTATAATTGCTTCCAATCTTGCTACAGGTGCAAAGGTCTCATCATAATCAATGCCTTCTTCCTGAGAATAACCCTTGGCCACCAGTCTTGCTTTGTTTCTTACAATCATACCAGATTCATCTAGCTTGTTTCTAAAAACCCATCTTGCACCAACAATAGATCTATCTTTAGGTCTTGGTACCAGTTTCCAGACTTTGTTTCTCTCAAACTCATTTAACTCCTCCTGCATTGCAATTACCCAATCAGGATCCTGTAAGGCTTCTTCAACCTTCTTAGGTTCATTTTTTGAGAGAAAGCAACTATACAAGCATTCATTTTGAATTGATCTTCTAGTTCGAACACCACTATTTGGATCACCAATAATCAAATCTTCAGTATGATCCTTTGTCCATTTTCTAACAGGTGGTAGATTGACTCTGCTAGTTTCCCCCCCTATGTTAGTGGTATCTCTTGTAGAAGAATTCTCTCTGCCTTCAATAACTCCCCTTTGATCAATAGAATCAGTAGATTCCATATTGCTGCTAGTTACTGATCTTTCCTCAGCAGACTTTAAAAAATCAGTTCCTGATGGAGTAGACTCTGAATAGCTAGTCTGCTCCTGATGATCACTGTGTTCTCTTTGATTTATTTGCTCCCCCTCAACAGTAGCATTCCTTTGAGAAGCAATAGAAATTTTTTCTGGAGAACCTTCATCATCACTGGAGAGTATCTTAGAATTCTTCATATTTTCAAATTCCAATTTGTCATGGCTTTCATCAGTTTGCAAAATTCCAAATTTCTTATCATCAAATGCATCATGAATTGATTCCATAACAATGTGAGTTCTGAGATTATAAACTTTGAAGGCCTTAGATGCTGAATATCCTAGAAAGATTGTTTCATCCGATTTGGCTTCAAATTTTCCAAGTTGTTCTGGATGAACTTTTAGGACATAGCATTGATAGTGTTAGTGCCCTAGAGACAATGTAATTGTGCTTCTAGGATAAACTATTTTGTTATTCAGTGATTATGTTATATCGATTATTCAACAATGATTTATTATGTCTTTATTTACTGCGATATAAATATTAGAACAATAAATGTCCTTGGAATATGTAACATGTATTCTATATCTTTAAGTATGTGACTTAAAAATGAGATTATAAGAATAGTGTTAATATTCCTAAATATCCCTAATCGAGCATTATTAATATGGGACAATTATAATGCATAAAGATTAGTATGTTTGTTGACTGATGACTACATCTCATTGGTCATAGGTATAGTGATACTAAAGTCAAGAACATAGGTGCATGTAATATTCTACATGGCACTGGATTGACCCACAGTGAGTTTCTACATGTTGATAATGTCATTAGAAAGACTCACAGTGATAATGGTGTAATGATCCTTAGACTTGAGATCATTATATTTCTATACGAGGATTAATATACTTTGACTACATTAAAAGTTACCTTTGACCGGGTGATGATAAAAATGTACATCGGGTATATTATGAGACGTATGAGAAATATGAATGATAGATAAAGGATTTAACCCTCCTATTATTATGAGAGATATTATTGGCCTCTTGATTGAGTGAGACTATGAAAATGCATGGCCATGCTCAAATATTGATTTGTTTTTAATAGTCTACTCATTGATCAAGGAAACCCGGATTAAACATTGATGAGGATGACTAATAACATGCCTCGAGTTTAATCTATAATATATATGGTTAAAGGGATTATATTACACGGAAACATTAATCATGAAAGGTTTAATTGGATCACCAATTATTATTATTACTTGGGTAGCAATGATGTATTACTAGATGCCGCTCATTGTTTATAATTTTATTATTGGATATTAAAATTATAGCCAACGTAATAATAACCTAAAGGGTTACACAATAAGAACGTTTAAAAGGAGTTTTAATTTAAATTTCGAATTTAAATTAATTAATGATAAAATTCGAAATTCGTTATTTAATTAATTAAGTTGGATTTAGTTAATTAGATTTCGAATTTAAATCATTAAAACCCAAATCAGTTTGGTTTTAGTAGAAGCCCAAACCGATTAGGGTTAAGCCCAGCTCACTCTCTCTTATAAATACATAGAGATGTATTGGTTTAGGGTTAGAGACTTTGCCAAAATCGTTTTTAGCAAATACCCTAGCAGCTCTACATCAAGAGAGGCTAGAGAAAGAGAGAGAGAAAGAGGGCAGATTACGGCTAGTACCAACTCCGGAGATTGTGGAGACAATCGTGCGTTCATGTGGACTGATTAGCGAAGCAGATCTCACGAAGAGGGCTGTGTGGTGATCGTTCTTGGACCTCCATCTATCAACCGAACCAGAAAGCTTTTAAAAGGTACAGATTCTGTTCTCCATAATCAACATGTCTTATACACGGATCCTAGGGTTAGGTTTCGGTTTTTTTATTGTTTATTATTGTTTTTCCGTTGCGTTTGTTACCCCGAAACCTATCAATGGTATCAGAGCTACGTGTATAAGAGGTTGGTTTGGTTACGTGTTTACTATATTATTACGAGTATGCATGTTTGATGAATCTGCCATGATACAGTTATGTTATATGTGTGATATAATGAATCTGTATATTCTGATATGATGATGCTAGCATGTTTAGAATCTGCCATGACTCATATGTATGCGATCGGTTAATGATATGTATGCTGCTTGGTTTGTATGATGATATAAACTGTCGGATGGATGTTATTGGATATGATTTGTATACAGGGATTAGGGTTATGTGTATGCTGATACATGTTTTATGGTAACTGGAATTAAGGTCGCATGTATACTGATATATGCTTCTGGAATCGAATTCTGGTAAGGATTTGCTTGTATTTTGATACGTAATATTGCAAAATTTTCATGTGATAAATTTGGGCTTGTGACAAATTTGGGCTTGTGACATATGCTTTATTCATGTGATATATTTTGATATGATGTTCTTAAGTGTTAATTGAGCATGGTGATTGGTTATGGCCTTGAGACCCATAGGTTAGTGGTTTTAATTATTGTGGTTTGGTTTTATAAATACGACTTGCATGTCATTTTCTTGGTGCTTTGTAATTGTTCATCTCGAATGTAACTCGAGTTCTTATGTAAGTACATTAGTATATTTATGTTTTATATTCTATGTAATAAGAAGATCATTGGAAGCATGCAATGAAGGATCAATGGAGATGAAGGTTGATGACACAAAGAAGACATGTATTTATGAAGACCAAGTATGTAATAATTTAGTTTTATTAACCACCATAGATTGACCTAGATTTTTCCATTAGCTTGGAAAGATCATATAGGATTGGGCCATAACCAAGCACGATTTTACATTCATGCACTTTATATATGATGATATGTATGCGTAATGATAGATATGCATGCTTAATTAGATTAAGTAGAATGTATGTATATATTAGATACATCACCCATGCCATGCCTGCTTAAATAAGATAAAATCTGTAACGACTCGAGATTTTAAAATTTACTATAACGACTATGAGATTTCTGTATTTAATGGAATACGGAATTAAATACGAATTTTCAATTATTTCGATATGGGGAGATTTTGTCAAAAACGGGTCATACCTGTAAGGAAGTTGGATATTAAGTGAGGCCACTTGTGACTCCTCCAACAACCTGGAATTCAAACCATTGGTGAATATCGATTTGAAGTATTTAATTCAAGGAAAAATTGGGAATCTTTTTATGATGGGATCATGGTCGTTTTAAATAAACCCCTAACAGAATATTAAGTTTAAGATGCCTTCCAAATGGGAAACACTCGTCAAGACCTAGATCGATAAAGGGTAGGTGCGCCAAAGTGGAGTACCCTCGTTTATTGTGGTAAGGCGCGATCGAGTAAGTTAGTGATACTCAAATGTTAGACCTTTGGGTTTGACTTAACTAAGTGACCACAATAGGATTGTGAACTTAGAGGCATAGAGTTTGGTAAGATTTACTGGATGAATAGGAACAAATGTTGTTCTACCAAACTATCCAAGAGTTATATATGATATAATTGATAAATGTTGTCTACCTAAATAATCATTTTAAGGAGAAAAGCCAAAGCTGACCTTAAAAGGGATGAAATATGGATCTTGGCTCACTAGAAAGGTTTAGAGAAACTTTTCTGAATTGATAGGTAGGGCTATTAATTTGATAAAATAGTGGGAGATATATATTATGAATATATATGAATAATCACTTGAACATAATTTAACAATTCCGTAGACTAATTAATTTATGCATTTTAACATTGTAGATATTCGAAATGGCAAACAACACAAACAACACTTTCTCTGTGCGATCAGTCCTTGAGAAGGACAAGCTTACAGGATCAAACTTCCTTGACTGGTCTAGGAATTTGAGAATTGTTCTCATGCAGGAAAAGAAATCTTATGTGATTGATATTCCTCCACCGGCAGCCCCTGCTGCTAATGCCACTCAAGATCAACGAAATGCTTATCAGAAGCATATTGATGATGCTACTGATGTGGCTTGTCTTATGCTTGCTACTATGGATGCTGAGCTTCAGAAGCAGCATTTTGATATGAATGCTTATACTATGTTTGAACATCTTTCGACGATGTTTCAATCACAGGCTCGTGTGGAAAAGTTCAACACAAGCAAAGCACTCTTCTCGTGTAAGCAGGGCAACAGACCAGTCGGACCACATGTTCTAAAGATGATCGGGTATTGTGATTACCTTTCTCGTTTGGGTTTCCCGCTTCAGCGAGAGGCTCAAGTCGATATAATCTTGCAATCTTTGAACAGCGACTATACTCAGTTCATTATGACTTTTAATATGACTGAGCAAGATAAGACTCCTATGGAATTGTTGGCCATGCTGAGGACCACTGAAGCAAATATGGTCAAGGCACCTGAGAAAGCTCCCATAATGATGGTGGGCAAGAAAGGTGCTAAGGGAAAAGGGAAATGGAAGGGTAAGAAAAAGGTAGCATCAAAAGATCTTGGTCCTTCTAAGCCCTCTTTCAAAAAGGCTAAAAAGCCGAAGGGAGATGTCGTACAGGCTGACAAAGGTGAATGTCACTACTGCAAGAAGCCTGGTCACTGGAAGAGAAACTGTCCTGTTTACTTGGAAGATCTGAAGAAGAAGAAGGCTGCGCAAGCTTCTACTTCAGGTATTTATGTTATAGAAGTCAATCTGTCTATTTCTACATCTTGGGTATTGGATACTGGATGTGCTTCTCACATTTGTATAAATGTGCAGGAACTGCAGAGAAGTAGGACTTTGGCTAAGGGAGAAGTTGACCTACGCGTTGGCAATGGAGCAAAGGTTGCTGCTTTAGCTGTAGGGACTTATCATTTATCGTTGCCCACAGGGCTCATTTTAGAACTTGAGAACTGTTTTTACGTGCCTGCGATTTGCAGAAACATTATTTCCATTTCTTGTTTGGACAAGATTGGTTTTTCTTTCTTAATTCAGAACAATAGTTGTTCCTTTTCATTGAATAATGTTACCTATGGGGTTGCACGTTTGTTTAATGGTTTATATGTTCTTGATCTTGATACTTCTGTCTATAACATAAATAACAAACGTCTTAAAACAAATGACTCAAATCATACATACCTCTGGCACTGTCGTTTAGGCCATATAAATGAGAATCGCATTTCCAAGTTACATAAGGATGGATACTTGGACAAGTTTGATTTCGAATCATACGAGGAATGTGAACCATGTCTCATTGGCAAAATGACTAAAGCTCCTTTTACCGGTCAAGGTGAGAGGGCCACCAAACGATTGGAACTGATACATAGTGATGTATGTGGTCCAATGCGTACGATGGCAAGAGGTGGCTATTACTATTTCATAACCTTTACTGATGATTTTAGTAGATACGAATATGTGTATCTTTTGAAGAACAAATCCGAATCGTTTGAAAAATTCAAAGAGTAAAAGGCTGAAGTAGAGAAGCAAAAGAGCGAAAGTATTAAAACTCTACGATCTGATCGTGGGGGAGAATACTTAAGCTTAGAATTTAAGAATTTCTTAAAGGAGTGTGGTATCGTATCACAACTCACTCCTCCTGGAACACCACAATGGAATGGGGTGTCTGAAAGGAGAAATCGTACCTTGTTAGACATGGTGCGATCGATGATGAGTCATGCGGATCTTCCAATTAGTTTCTGGGGTTATGCCCTAGAGACGGCTGCACAAACACTAAACCGTGTTCCTTCAAAATCGGTTCAAAAGACACCATATGAGTTATGGACTGAAAAACGTAATAGCGTTTCATTTATGAAAGTTTGGGGATGTGAAGCGTTTGTGAAACGTTTGATCTCTGATAAGCTAGGACCGAAATCAGACAAATGTAATTTTGTAGGATACCCATTGGAAACTAAAGGGTATTATTTCTATAAACCTTCTGAGAACAAAGTGTTTGTTGCTCGAACGGCTGTATTTCTAGAGAGAGAACTGCTTTCTAAGAAAAATAGTGGGAGGACAATAGATCTCGATGAGGATCGAGAACTACAAGATGTTGTTGAACCAGAGTTGGAACATGAGCAGAATGAGACTCAAGATGTTGAGAACAATACTGCTCAAGAAACACAGGTCGTTCATAGATCAAGTAGGATTCGCCATGAGCCAGAGAGATATTATGGATTTCTCCTGACTCAAAGTGGCGATGTGATGCTTGTAGATAATGATGAGCCTCTCACCTACAAGGATGCTATGAATAGTCCAGATTCTGAGAGATGGCTGGAAGCCATAAAATCTGAGATGGATTCCATGTATGAAAACAAAGTATGGACTTTGGTTGCACCACCTGATGGGGTTAAACCCATAGAATGCAAGTGGGTTTTCAAGAAGAAAACTGACATGGATGGAAATTTATAGACCTACAAAGCAAGACTGGTGGCGAAAGGTTTCAAGCAAATTCATGGTATAGACTATGATGAAACTTTCTCACCGGTAGCTATGGTCAAATCCATCAGGATTTTGCTTGCGATGGCGGCTTATTATGACTATGAAATCTGGCAAATGGATGTCAAGACTGCTTTCCTAAATGGAAGCTTAGAAGAGGATGTGTACATGACACAACCTGAGGGTTTTGTCGATCCAAAGTTTGCTAGAATGGTTTGTAAGTTGCTACGATCTATTTATGGATTGAAGCAGGCCTCAAGGAGGTGGAACATCCGTTTTGATGAAACAGTCAAAGATTTTGGCTTCATACAAAATGAGGATGAGCCGTGTGTTTACAAGAAGGTTAGTGGGAGCCATGTGGCATTCCTAGTATTATATGTGGATGACATATTACTAATAGGAAATGACATTCCTTCTCTACAGGCTGTGAAGACTTGGTTGGGAAAAAGTTTCTCGATGAAAGACTTAGGCGATGCTACCTATATCTTAGGGATCAGGATCTATAGAGATAGATCTAAAAGATTAATCGGCCTAAGTCAGAGTACATACATTGACAAAGTATTGCATCATTTTGGAATGCAAGAGGCAAAGAGGGGCTTTGTCCCGGTGTCTCATGGGATAGTGATCTCAAAGGAAAACTGTCCTAAATCATCAGATGATAAGGACCGTATGAGTAAAGTACCATATGCTTCGGCAATTGGTTCTATAATGTATGCGATGATATGTACTCGTCCTGATGTCTCGTATGCTTTAAGCATGACGAGCAGGTACCAGTCAAATCCTGGTGAGGGTCACTGGACAGCTGTCAAGAATATTCTTAAGTACCTTAAACGGACTAAAGATTCGTTCTTGATATACGGAGGAGATGAGAAGCTGGTTGTAAAAGGTTACACTGATGCTAGTTTCCAGACAGATAGGGATGATTCTGTGTCCCAGTCTGGATTCGTGTTTTGTCTAAATGGAGGTGCTGTAAGCTGGAAAAGTTCGAAGCAAGAGACAGTAGCTGATTCTACAATGGAAGCTGAGTATATTGCTGCCAGTGAAGCAGCCAAAGAGGCTGTTTGGATTCGAAAATTTATTTCGGGACTTGGTGTGGTTCCGTCGATCGCAGATCCAGTTGATCTGTATTGCGATAACAATGGAGCTATTGCGCAGGCAAAGGAACCGAGGTCCCATTCCAAAGCAAAGCATATACTTAGGAGATATCACCTTCTTCGAGAGATAAACGAGAGAGGAGATATACATATATGTAAAGTGCATACTAATGATAATGTTCGGACCCACTGACCAAAGCTTTGTCGCAGCAGAAGCACGAAGGTCACACTAGTTCCATGGGTATTAGATACATAGGCGATTGGCTCTAGTGCAAGTGGGAGATTGATAGTGTTAGTGCCCTAGAGACAATGTAATTGTGCTTCTAGGATAAACTATTTTGTTATTCAGTGATTATGTTATATCGATTATTCAACAATGATTTATTATGTCTTTATTTACTGCGATATAAATATTAGAACAATAAATGTCCTTGGAATATGTAACATGTATTCTATATCTTTAAGTATGTGACTTAAAAATGAGATTATAAGAATAGTGTTAATATTCCTAAATATCCCTAATCGAGCATTATTAATATGGGATAATTATAATGCATAAAGATTAGTATGTTTGTTGACTGATGACCACATCTCATTGGTCATAGGTATAGTGATACTAAAGTCAAGAACATAGGTGCATGTAATATTCTACATGGCACTGGATTGACCCACAGTGAGTTTCTACATGTTGATAATGTCATTAGAAAGACTCACAGTGATAATGGTGTAATGATCCTTAGACTTGAGATCATTATATTTCTATACGAGGATTAATATACTTTGACTACATTAAAAGTTACCTTTGACCGAAGAAATCAAATACCAAACAAAGTATATACAAAAAACCCAATTATTCGGAAAAACTAATGGAACTCTCTCTCTCCATCCACCGGAAACCACCACTCTTATTACCGTTGACCAACCTTTAAACCTTAACCCGTTATCAGCTTTCCTCACGCTCCAAAAATTCCTGCTCCCATTTCCCTCCTCTGTCTAATCTTATCTTTCTTTTGCCCGATCTGTTATCTCTACCTTTCCAATGGGCTCCATTAACTCTGAACATTCAGGCTCCATGAACTCAGATGAGTTTGTTGCCTTTCTTGGTCATAACCATACTGCCCCAGCCCATATCTTGCAAGCCCAGCTACACATTGAAGTAGATAATGAGTTATCTCAATTTAATGAAGTTTTGGTTGAGCCTCTCTCCCCGACAGCTCAAGCTCGTATGAGAGAACAAATCGACCTAATTCTTAATGATGGCTCAATTCAACATGCTACTGGCCCAGAACTGGAAGGTTCTAGTCATAGCTCTCACATCAATAAATCTCCGGATGAAATTACTTCTCAGAACAAGGTTATATCTTTGGAGGCCCTCAAAGATTCAAAGGAAGTAAAAACAAGTATAACTCCAGAAGCACAGACAGCAAAGAAATCTGTAACTTGGAGCAATATTGTGACTAAGAATGTTGTTAATACTGAACCTGTGGTTGGGGATGCGGCTATTAGCTACAACGAGGATGGAACAGCAACGGTGATGTTTTCTAATGAATTCTTTGTTAAGGCACATAAACAGTGGGAAACAAGCATTATTGGATATTTTATTGGTGGATCCTTTGCCTTCAAATTCATCCGAGAGCAAGCACAAAGGTTTTGGAAAAATCGCGGTTTAAATGGAGTCTATTACAACACGAAGGGCTACTATACTTTCCGATTTGGCACAATGGAGGAGAAAGATAGAGCCTTGAAATTGAACACTATTCAAATTGGGGGGAAGACCATGTTTCTCAAACCATGGATTGAAGGTACTAAATTTAAACGTAATGTTATTGATACAGTCCCATGTTGGATTAAATTGGTTGATGTTCCAGATATTTTTTGGTTTAAAGAAGCATTAAGTTCGATTGCTAGTACAGTGGGTAAACCCTTGAAGTTCGATGCTGTTACATCTAATTTTGAACCCTTGAAATATGCGGGTGTTCAAGTTGAGTTAACATATTCTGCCCCAAGGCCTGACTTTGTGAGAGTGCCTATCCCAAACTCGAATGAAGAAGTCAAAATTGAGATTCAGTATGGTGAATTACCCTATTCGTGCAGCCTCTGCAATGCTTTTGGACATTCATTGTCTAGATGCATTAACAATCCAGATAGGGTTGTTAAAAAACCAAGGACCGCACAAAAAACTAGACCCACAATGCCAGAGCCCTCAACATCAGACCCAAATCCTACTTGTCCTAGCACAGATAACAACTTGACTGCAATGGTCCCATATACCATTGGAACTCTTTTTGGTTGCCCGGTTGTTCGTGAAGAGGATGAAGTTATGAACCATGAACAGGTTTGCAATAATGATGACCTGGATGAATTTGATAGAAATATTATCAGTGGAACAGAGCATACTATGATAGGGGATCCGAATGAAGTGGAAGAAGGGGAATTTAGGTCAACCCTAGTTCTTGCTAATGCCTTTCAAACTCTGGAAGACTGTGAAGATGAAATTTTGCCTACTGATCCAATTATGGTTGAGAATGTTGAACCTCTATCAATCATTAAAAGGAAGCGTAATGTAACACAGAAGCCTAAGTGTGCTTCTGGATGCGGTACTTCAGATACGAAAGCACAGAACTCGGATAAAGCAGTGTTCACACCGGTCATTAACAAGAATTCTCTCAGGCTGGCATGCAGGTCGGCAAAAAATCTTCATTAATTTATGGATTTTGCTGTTTGGAACGTTCGTGGCTTGAATAAGAGCTCTCATCAGAAGGAACTCAAAAACTTTATTCGTAGTAATAATATCAGCCTCATGGCATGTATTGAAACCAAAGTTCAAGAAGATAAGTCTTTAAATCTGTCCCGTAGAATTGCTAGAAATTGGAGTTGGCTATTCAACTATGCGCACCATCATTATGGGCGTATTTGGGTCGGGTTTGATACCTCGATTTGGTCTGTCACTGTTGTCAATAGCTCCTCTCAACAAATAACATGCAATGTTATCTTTTTAGAGAAGCAGACTAACTTCATGATCACCTTTGTTTATGCTCTAAACAAGCCTCACCAGCGTTTAGATCTATGGAAAGACTTAGCAACGTTGAGTCGTACAATCTCAGTGCCTTGGTCTGTCTTAGGGGATTTTAATTGCATTTTAAATCTCTCTGAAGTCAGTGGGGGCCTTCAACACTGGACTCCCGATATGCAAAGTTTCAAGGATTGTGTTATCGACTCTGGCTTAGACCACCTTAGAACAGTGGGAGACCTCTTTACCTGGTGCAATAACAGACCGTCTGATACGATTCACAAACGTCTTGATAGAATCCTGGTAAACTCTACTTGGCTTCAAACTTTTACTGATAGCATAGGATTTGTTAAACCAAGAGGTTTAATGGATCATTGTCCTCTCATTGCCCATACCCCGATGCAGTTAGAAAGAATTCGTAAACCTTTCCAGTTTTTCAATTTCATGACTCACCTTCCTGGTTTCCAAGCAACTGTGGAGAGAGCTTGGTCAACTACATGGTTTGGTGACCCAATGGCCATCCTCAATAGGAGAATTAAGGAGGTTAAGAAAGCCTTAATTTCCCTTAACAAAGAAAATGGCAATGTGCATTCAAATGTGGCTCAGAGTCGTTCTAACCTTCAGCTTATTCAAGCTCAGATCCAAGATGACCCCCAAAACGGTGACCTCATTAAACAGCAGAAAACTCTCTCTATGACTCTTGAGAATCATTTAATTCAGGAAGAAGCTTTGGATATGCAAAAATCCAGGGTCAAATGGCTAGAGCAAGGAGATGGAAATAATTCTTTCTTTTTCAACAAGGTTAGATCGAACTGGAACACTAATAAAATCTTAGCCCTTGTTGACAGGGAGGGAAACTTTGTTACAGGACATATGCAATGCTCTAGAGTTGCAGTAGACTTCTTTCAGTCCTCCATTGGCACTACTTCTATCAACAATGTTCAGTTGCCCCCTATTCAGTGCAAGAAAATCACAGATGCTCAAGCAAACTTTTTGGAAGCTCCCATAACTGCTGATCTCATTCTAAATACCCTCAAAACCATGAAAAAAAACAGGGCCCCTGGCCCTGATGGTCTAACTGTGGAGTTCTACCTCGCCACGTGGGACATTGTCGGTCCATGCTTCTGTGCTGCTGTGCTGCACTTTTTCAACACTGCCATCATGCATCCTGGTATTAACTCGACGAGCATAGCCCTGGTTCCTAAAGGTCTGACTCCTACTACTATGGCAGATTATAGGCCCATTTCTTTGTGTTCTATTACCTATAAATGCATTGCTAAGATTATGGCTAACAGAATCAAGAATGTTCTTCCTGGTATCATTGATTTAGCTCAATCTGCTTTTGTCAAAAACAGAAACATTTCTAATAATATTTTGATGGCTCAAGAATTGTTTCGTGGCTATACTAGAGATTCTGGGGTTGCAAAGTGTGCTATGAAAATTGACTTACATAAGGCTTTTGATTCCATTAGCTGGGATTTTTTAATGCATGCTCTATCCCTTATGAATTTTCCAGAAAAGTTCAAAGGTTGGGTCTACGCTTGCATATCCACAGTTAGATACTCGGTGAAAATTAATGGTAGCTTACAAGGTTATTTCAAAGGGGGGAAAGGGCTTCGTCAAGGAGATCCAATGTCGCCCTACTTATTCACTGTGGCTATGAATATCCTCTCGTGTATGCTCAACAACAAGCCTAGTGGGTTCATGCACCACTGGCGATGCAAAGACCTCAAGCTCTCTCACTTGTTTTTCGCTGATGATGTCCTAGTCTTCTCCCATGGTGACAAGCATTCTATAAGTCACATTATGTCTTGTTTCTCTCAATTCTCTGCTTTGAGTGGTCTCTCCCCAAGTGCGAACAAAAGCAATGTTTTCTTTGCTAACTGCAATCGGGAGATTATCGAATGGTTCGATAATACTTTTCATATCCCTCATGGAGAATTACCGGTGAAGTTTTTAGGGGTGCCGCTCATTTCTTCGAAGCTTAGCATCAACGACTGCATTCCTTTGATTGATAAATTAACTGCTAGAATCTACAGTTGGACCAACATCCTTCTTTCTTTTGCTGGCCGGGTGCAATTAATCAAGGCTGTCCTTTTTGCTATCCAGGCTTATTGGACAAACCATTTCCTCTTACCTCAAGCAGTTCACAAACAGATCCAATCTATCCTAACCCGTTTTCTTTGGAAAGGAGATGCTGTTTCTAAAGGAGGAGCTAAAGTGGCTTGGCAGAATATTTGTTTGCCTTTCGAGGAAGGAGGTCTCTCTATCAAAAATACCAAAGAATGGAACAAAGCGCAACTAATTCTGCACCTTTTCAAAATCATTAGAAAAGAAAAGTCCCTGTGGCCTATGTGGGTTAATTTGACAGTCCTTAAGCATCACCATTTCTGGACCATGGAAGAACCAACAGACTGTTCTTGGATTTGGCGCAAAATCCTTAAGCTAAGGCATGAAGTGATTCGGTATATCTCCTACAGGATTGGCAGTGGCACTAACATATCCCTCTGGTTCGATCCTTGGTGGAGAGGAACCTGCCTTGCTACCTACAACAGAGATGCTATTATTTCTCAGGCTCATTCTGACTCACAAGCTACTGTCAATAACCTTATTCATTCTGGTGCTTGGCGGATGCCTGTGCTAAACAGCAGACATCATCACAATCATGCCTTGAGAAAATGGATAAATGATTTCAATTATCCTCCTTTCGATCTCACGGTACATGATGCAATCCTGTGGGATGGTATTCCGATTACAAAGGTAAGAACCCGGCATATATGGGAGACAATTCGCTTTAAGCTTCCAGTCATCACTTGGCATAAATGGGTATGGCATAAACTTAGAATCACTAGATACGCCTATCATGAGTGGCTTGTTTGCCATGGTCGTCTGAGTACATTCCTTAGACTAGCTTCCTTTGGTCTCGACTTGTCTCAGCACTGCATTCTTTGTGTAGGAGGAATTGAAAGCTCTGACCATCTAATGGTTACTTGTACCTATACTTCATTCGTGTTTGACCTCCTGATTCCTCATATAGGACGCTACAATCATAACTTTTCTACTTGGATTAATATGCTCACTGATTGGGGTTCGGTTACAAATGAGGCGCACAAACACCTTCTTCTCCTTGGTGCTCAAGTCGTATGTTATCATATTTGGCGAGAGAGGAACGCTCGTCTTCATGGGAAAGGTTGTGTTAACCCCATGCAATTGTTTCAGGACATTATTCTAGTGATTAAGTCTAGACTTATCTCTTCTAAATGGTTTGTAAACATAGCTACAAACTCCAATTGTGATAGCTGGTTGGACTAGTTCCTTTTAGTTTTGTTTTTCTTTGCTTTCTTCTTTTGAAGGTTGTTTTAGTTGTCCTCCCCTTCGGTTTGTCGTTGGGCATGGGTTAACCCCTTTTTTGGTTCGTTTATAAAATCTTAATTTAGCAAAAAAAAAAAAAAGTTACCTTTGACCGGGTGATGATAAAAATGTACATCGGGTATATTATGAGACGTATGAGAAATATGAATGATAGATAAAGGATTTAACCCTCCTATTATTATGAGAGATATTATTGGCCTCTTGATTGAGTGAGACTATGAAAATGCATGGCCATGCTCAAATATTGATTTGTTTTTAATAGTCTACTCATTGATCAAGGAAACCCGGATTAAACATTGATGAGGATGACTAATAACATGCCTCGAGTTTAATCTATAATATATATGGTTAAAGGGATTATATTACACGGAAACATTAATCATGAAAGGTTTAATTGGATCACCAATTATTATTATTACTTGGGTAGCAATGATGTATTACTAGATGCCGCTCATTGTTTATAATTTTATTATTGGATATTAAAATTATAGCCAACGTAATAATAACCTAAAGGGTTACACAATAAGAACGTTTAAAAGGAGTTTTAATTTAAATTTCGAATTTAAATTAATTAATGATAAAATTCGAAATTGGTTATTTAATTAATTAAGTTGGACTTAGTTAATTAGATTTCGAATTTAAATCATTAAAACCCAAATCAGTTTGGTTTTAGTAGAAGCCCAAACCGATTAGGGTTAAGCCCAGCTCACTCTCTCTTATAAATACATAGAGATGTAATGGTTTAGGGTTAGAGACTTTGCCAAAATCGTTTTTAGCAAATACCCTAGCAGCTCTACATCAAGAGAGGCTAGAGAGAGAGAAAGAAAGAGGGCAGATTACGGCTAGTACCAACTCCGGAGATTGTGGAGACAATCGTGCGTTCGTGTGGACTGATTAGCGAAGCAGATCTCACGAAGAGGGCTGTGTGGTGATCGTTCTTGGACCTCCATCTGTCAACCGAATCGGAAAGCTTTTAAAAGGTACAGATTCTGTTCTCCATAATCAACATGTCTTATACACGGATTCTAGGGTTAGGTTTCGGTTTTTTTATTGTTTATTATCGTTTTTCCGTTGCGTTTGTTGCCCCGAAACCTATCAAGCATTTGCATCCAAAGATGTGAAAGTATTTCACACTTGGTTTCTTTCCTTTGATCATCTCATAGGGAGTTTTTCCATGACTATTTACCAAGGTACAGTTTTGAGTGAAACATGCAGTGTTAATAGCTTCTGCCCAAAAGTAGGTTGGAAGTTTTGCATCTGCAAGCATGGTTCTTGCTACCTCTATGAGAGTCCTGTTCTTTCTTTCCACTACACCATTCTGCTGAGGTGTACCAGGTGCAGAAAACTGTCGAGTGATTCCATTATCTGCACAATACTCCTCCATTGTAGAATTCTTGAATTCTGTACCATTGTCACTCCTAAGTACTTTGACTTTGTACTTAGAGCTATTCTGAATATTCTTGACAAGTTCAATGATTTGCTGAGGAGCTTCATCCTTCTTGTGTAGAAAGAACACCCATGTGAACCTTGTGAAATCATCCACTATCACTAGAGCGAATCTTTTCTTGCTGATAGACATAATGTTTACTGGACCAAACAGATCAAGATGTAGCATGTGAAATGGTTCAGTAATTGAATTTTCAGTCTTGCTCTTGAAAGTGGTTCTTCTTTGCTTTCCAAGCTGACATGCATCACAAAGTCCATCTTGCACATAATTTGCCTGAGGTAGGCCTCTCACCAGATTGTGCTTAACAAGTTGATTAAGCTTCTTGAAGTTGAGATGTGAGAGTTTCTTGTGCCAATTCCAGCTTTCATTACTTGTTGCTTTGCTGTAGAGACATCTAACAATTCCTTTAGATGTATCACTTAAGCTGGCTTCATATATGTTACCATGTCTTTGACCAGTTAGAACAATGTCTCCATTCTGCATATTCAAGATTTTGCATCATTCTCTGTCAAAGATTGATTTGTAACCTTTATCACCCAGTTGACTTATGCTTAAAAGAGTATGTTTCAAGCCTTCAACCAGTGCTACATTTTCTATGATGACATTCCCCAAAACAATTGAGCCATATCCCAGAGTTTCTCCTTTGTTGCCATCTCCAAAAAATATTACTGGGCCAGCTTTCCTCTCAAACTTTGTAAGCAGGGATTTCTTTCCAGTCATATGTCCAGAGCATCCACTGTCCAAGATAATTGAATGCTTCTTTCCTGTGCCCTGCAAACAAAAAGTAACTAGTTAGAATTTTTTAGGACCCAACTTTGATTGGATCCTTTCTTACTAGATTTTGAAACAACAGGTTTTGAGAATTTTGCCTTTACTTTACCTGTTGTAGAGTCAACTTTAGACTCTGATTTCACAAACTGTTTGTGACTAGGAGTTTCAGATTTCAAAGAATAATAGTCATAATACAGTTCATGATATTCTCTACACATGTAAATGGAATGAAGTAAACTACCACAATGATAACAAGCTTTTTGTGGTTGGTATTGAATTTTCTGAGTCTTGGGGAATCTGGACTCAGTTTTCCAAGAAGGTTTTTGATTGCAGTCTAGGGCCAAATGATTATGATTTCCACACTTACAGCATTTTTTCCTAGGTGCATTAGGTACATTCTTGTAATTATTCTCTTTGTTAATACCTTCTTTTCCATTCCTATTTCTCTTGATCTTGCTAGACTCTGAAAGACCATCTAATCTCTATTTCAACTGAGACTTAGACAGAAACCCTATGTTTACATTTTTAGGTTTCTCTAACACTTTCTCATCTGAATTACTATTGTTAATCCTTTTGTGTACAACAAGGGTACCTTTTGAATCAACAAATTTAACATGATTAGGTTCAGAAACAATTTTCTTACCTTCAGATTTAGATGTGCTAGCTTCTACTTTACTATCATCATTGACAATAGCTACTTTTTCCTCTTGTCTAGCCTTATTAAAACCTAAACCATTAACTTTACCACGAATTCCATTTTCGATGATTTCTTGTGTCTTTTTACCAGAAATGTTAATGGTCTTAATCACATCTCTCTCTTCCTCTAGTTCTTTTCTGACATAGTCATAAGCCTAAAGAATAACACTGTAATCATGCTTAGCTTTATCAGAACTTAACTTGTATTCTTCCATTTGAATTAACTCAGATTCAAGAAAATTATTTCTATCAACTAATTTATTATTCTTAATCTTAAGTTCATCTTTTTCACAAGTAAGAATTCTAAAATTAGTCATAAGATTCTTAAACTCAGCATGGATAGACCTAATTTCATCAGAATTTAAGTTATCAAATGAATCAAGAGAGTGAAGTGATACCTTAACAGAGGATGGAGAAGTTTTCTTTGGAGATCCAGGTTTGTCTGAAACATTTGCCATCAGTGCAATGTTATCATAATCCAATTCATCTTCAGAATCACTGGAATCAGCCCAATCCTTCTGTGTGACCATAAGTGCATTACCCTTTCCTGAATTCCTAGGCTTCTTACACTTACTAGCAAAGTGTCCAAGCTCGTTGCAATTAAAGCACTTGATCTTGGCCTTATCAAGCTTGACAATTGTACCTTTGCCTTTGTCACTCTTCTCCTCCTCCTTCTTTTGAAAAGGTCCTTTGCTAAATCTTCTCCTGTTGAATCTTCCTTTCTTGAAGGCTTTAGGAAACATAGCAAAGAGTTCCTGCATCTCAGATTCAGAATCATTGTTGTCAGAGTCTATATCAGTAGTCTATGACTCAGAACTTTCTTTGCTTTTCTTCTTCCTTGAGTTCTTTACAGCAATCTCTTCATGTTGTTCTTCCGGAAGCTTCTTTAATTCAGATTGAGCAGTAAGTGCAACAGTCTTCATCTTTCCTTCACTCCTGCTCTTCTTCTGCTGCTTGTCAAGTTCAGAAGCTCTCAGTTTTCCATATACTGCCTCTAATGATATTTCATCCAGATCATTAGCTTCCTCAATCGCAGATATCTTCTCATTGTAGAAATCAGGCAAAGCTTTCATGAACTTTGTATTCATATCCTCCAAGTCATAATATTTACCATGCATAGCCATCTCATTGATGAGTTTTGTAAACCTATCAAATGTATCAGTAAGTGACTTACCAGACTTGGATTCAAAGTACTCATACTGTTGTATAAGTAGTGTCCTCATATTCTTCCTGACAGGCTTAGTTCCTTCACAATGAACCTTAAGATTGTCCCATATATCCTTAGCAGTTTTACAAGAGAGAACATAGTTATTGAGAACAGAATCAAGACTGTTGAATAATATGTTTCTCACTTTAGCATCTTTAAAAACATTCTCCTTATCCTTATCTGACCACTCAGATTTTGGCTTCTCTGCTGTATGTTCTGGAACAACCACACCATCAACAGTTGCATGTCCAACGACCTTTGTTGGAACAAAAGGTCCATCTCTGATTCTGTCAAGATAATCAGGATCTGTTGCTTCCAGATGATGCAACATCTTTACTTCCCATAGAGTATATTCGTTTCTCTTGAGCATAGGAATCTTAGTATTCCCATCCTTGAAACCAGACATGATTACAGATCTTTATGATTATTCGAAATCAACCTGCTCTGATACCAATTGTTAACTCGAATAACTTGTAGAAGGGGGGTTGAATACAAGTTATATACTCGTGTCTGATTTTTGCTTGGTTATATGAACAAGAATAAACGAATGAATCAAACTCTGTTTGTATTAATAAGATCAAATACAAACTCTACCAAAGGTGTACAAATACCTTTAGCAGCTGCTGACAATACAAATCTCTCTCTCTGTTTGTTTCAAACTCTCGAATACAAACCTTATACAGAGTTACGCACACGAACTTACAACTCACACTTGTTCGACTCTTTTTACAATGATATAGAGAGAGTATTTATAATGCTTCCTATCAACTAATTACAGAAGGATAATCTATACATGACAATGTTCTGCCGTCCAGTTGATAGTTTCCATCAATAGAAAATTCTTCCCTTCATAATATCTTCTTGCTTGTTCTTCAAACAACGATCCTGTTTTATAGCACTTGCCAGTTTCTGTAGCATCCATAATGACATCATCAGTAACACGACTGATATCAGGATTCCTTCTTGCATCAGGATCTAACCATCCGATCAGTACTTGATCAGTATTTGACTTGACATATCAGGATTCGATCTCAGTTCCTGACATGTAGTACTTAATGCACTGTTCATTCCTGACTAAACTTTACAGATAACTGTCTAACACATATTTCCTATACAAGGTGCTAAATCCTTTATAAGATCAGGATATACAAGAAGTATAAGTAAAATTCTATTCTTAACATCACAACTCATGAATTATTCCTAACATAAGATTTTCAATATATTTTATTAATAATTGAAAAATATGGTGTGATATTTTTGAGTATATATTGTAAGATTTGTTGTAAATTAAAAAGGTAACGTGTTTTAATTAGAACGAAAATATTAATGATTGAAAGATATGATTCGATTGATCTTTTTAGGTGTTTATAAAATATCATATATTCAACTAAAAGTAAATATGAAAAGGCAATCGACTAATTAACATTAATTATATTATGTTATTTCTAGCTTATAACCCGTGCAATGCACGGGTTTATTGTATTATATTATAAATTTTATTTAATATTATAATCATGTTTTTTATAATCATTATTTTTAATAATTTTTATTTAATATAATTTAATATACTCATGTTTAAAAATTATATTAATGTTTCCTTATTATAAACAATGTATACGATTTTTAATATATTTAATTAATAATTGAGAAATATGATGTGATATTTTCGGGTATATATTAATGATTGTAAGATTTGTTGTAAATTAAAAAGGTAACGTGTTTTAATTATAAAGGAAATATTAATGATGGAAATATATGATACGATTGATGTTTTTATGTGTTTATAAAAGGTAATATGTTCAACTAAAAGTAAATGTGAAAAAGGTAATCGATTAATTATCATTAATTTATATTTGATTTAAATTAAAAAGGTAACGTGTTTTAATTTGAAAGAAAATATTAATGATCGAAAGATATGATACGATTGATGTTTTTAGGTGTTTATAAAAGGTAATATGTTCAACTAAAAGTAAATGTGAAAAAGACAATCGAGTAATTACCATTAATTTTATTATATTAATGTGAAAAAGGCAATCGACTAATTACCATTAATTTTATTATCTTAATCGACTAATTATCATTAATTATAACGTGTTTTAATTGGAAAGAAAATATTAATGACGGAAAGATATGATACGATTGATGTTTTTAGGTGTTTATAAAAGGTATTATCTCGACTAATTACCATTAATTATATTATATTGTTATTTATTTTAAGTGTATTTATGTTTCTTTATAATGAAGGGTAAATAAGTAAATTCACTTAGTACCAAAAAACATGTACCAAAACTTTCAATGTTTCAGAATTTATATAATAGTATAGATATGTTTCAAGTATATTATATGTAATATAATAAAACAAAAAAAATCAGAAATAATTATGAAATACTAAAATATATGTTACCCTAAATTTTAAAAAATAAATTATAAAAAAGCAATTTACAAGAAAAAAACAAATGTATACTTACAAACCATATAATATATGTATCATTATCATTAAAAGTAAAAACAAATTATTCAAAATGCTAAAAACTAATTTTTCAAGAAAAAATTATAATCAAAATTTGTACTACAAAATATTAATAAAGTTACCGATGCATCGCACGGGTATAAAGCTATAAATATGAATACGGATTATGGATTTACTCCAAGAGCCTCATTACATGTTTCTTATAAATATTATAAAATATTAGTATCTTAGTGATTTAAGACATTGTAAGGGAATATGGATATCAACTCAAACAACATTTCTTATATACGTTCCTTATCAATATTATAATATTAAAATATAAGAGATGAAATAGAAATAATTGAAAATGAAGATTGTAGTTGGAGGGAAGTGGATATTTTATTCACAAAATAAGATAAGGAAGGTTTCACCACTCCTTACAAATAAAGGGAGAACGTGATGTCCTTAAAATTTTAAGGAACAAATAGGGAGTCTTTGGAGCACTTTTTCATCAAAATTCCTTATTTTTAGTTATAAAGAAGCATATAAGTAGTTTGTTGGAGTTGCTCTTAGATCTTCCCAAACCCTATTATGTCAGCTCCCAAAACAGAAACCAACCCCAATAAAGTTATGGCCCCGCCCTGTTTAGAATTCTCGACAGCAAACCAGCCATGTCACTACTTAGAATTCTCAACCGACAGCAGACCAGACATGTCACACAAAACTTCACAAAATCATTTAATTGTGTTCTGGGACAGCAGACCAGCCATGTCACTGCTTAGAATTCTCGACCGACAGCGGACCAGCCATGTCACACAAAACTTCACAAAATCCTTTAACTGTGTTAAGTTTTTTATGCCCAACTTATATTCATCCTTATTGTAACGCCCCCGATATACTCTAATTTGAGTCGTCACGCTATCTCACCATCACACCCGTCACCATATACAATAATATAAAAATCCGTTCCATAATATTACAACTTAAACCAAAATAATATGACAAACTATACCTCAAATTCATTGTCATCATTATAACACAAAATATAATATAAGTTCCTTAGCAAAAGTTATTACATAATACTAATTATATCCTATATATAATTGGCGTAAGGGGGTTATGATGGTCGTATGGTTGTTGTCTGGTCGACTGGTTGTCAGGGCTAATACAATAATTTCAAGCTATACTTACTCAATAAAAATAAATGTAGTGGTATCATTTTTACTTCATAACAATTACTATTTTAAAATGTTTGACATTTCAAAGAAAGAATTTTGAATTAAAATAATTTTACAGGTAACCATTTTTATGATGCCAACAAAAAATTCTTAATAAGAAAATATAGTTCCTCGGATAATTAATTTGACAAGTACCTCAAATACTTAGTTGTTGTCGGGAGCCATTTTATTAGTCAAAAAAATTCTAAAAAATAATAATAATAAATGTAGTAGTATCGTTTTCAGTTCATAACATACTATTTTAAAATGTTTGAAATTTCAAAGAAAGAATTTTGAATTAAAATAATTTTACAGGTAACCAATTTTATGATGCCAACAAGTAATTCTAAATAAGAAAATATAGTTTCTCGGATAATTAATTTTACAAGTACCTCAAATACTTAGTTGTTGTTGGGAGCCATTTTAATAATGCCAAAAAAAATTCTAAAAAATAAATATAGTTTGTCAGGGGTAGTATTTTTACATAAACTATTTACTTAGACTCACTAAAATGCTTCATTGATTAAAAAAATAAAATCACTATAATTCTTTCATTTAAAAACAAAAATAAATAGTAAAAATGATTAATAAAGATAAGTCACAAATTACATTCTATAATATATAATCTACAAAACAAATAATAAAATAGTTTTTTTAAAAACAAAAAATTAAAATTAAAAAAAAATACTAACATAAGTTAGAATAAATAAAAAAACACAAAAACGTATTAAAAAAAGTACAAACTTTTCTAACATTAAAAATGAAATAAAAAATATGTGATATTTGGAAATGGCACAGAAATCAACAAATTGTGATCTACAAAACAAACACTAATTTTAAAGACACACTAGATTTAAAAAGCTAAAATGCACAAAAAATTCTAAAATAATGCAAATAGAACAAATAAAAACTAATACAAAAACATTAAAAAAAGTACCCCTTTGAAAAAAAATGAGTTGTATAACATATATTCAAAAACATATTTTGAAATAAATAAAACAACATAGCCAAAAATATCAAATTTCAAATAAATGAAACAAATTAATACCACATATTTTTTTAAAGAAGTTCAAAAACACCTAATAAAAAACATCCACTCACGAGTTCAAAAAAAAACTCATGTAAAAAAATAACAAATTATTTTAAATAATTCTTAGATAATCATGTTTGTTAAATACATGTAAAAAAAATCTAAAATATTCTTAGATTATATATGTTAAATAACAAAATAATAATAAATACTAATACCAATATAGTATCAACATGTTTCAAGTATATCATATAAAACTTAAGAAAATAAAAAAACCACCTGTTATGGAATAAAATTTAGGTTATGATTATGACGGCTAGGGTTCGGGAGCTTCGTGCTTTAAGGGCTGCTCTCGTGCTCGTGGTTGTATCTGCCTTCACAAGATGCCTACGTACTTTGATGTGTATCAAAGATCAAGCCAAAAACGTAGTTCTGAGATTGAGGGGTCAGACCCTTTATATAGGCTGAGAAGCCCTAGAATCGTAGTAGGGTTAGGTGACTTGGTGGGCAAGTCACCGACTAGAAGAAGGTTCTAGACTCCTTCCTTTCAAGAATCAGTTTCCATGTTGAGATATGTATCTTGGAGGCTAAGTCAGGCAAGGGTTGTATCCTTGTTTGACTCTTATTGGCTGAGCTGTTTATTACCCCTAATATTAATTACGAAATTAATATAATAATTAGGGTTTGGGCCCATCTGGTGGGCCCCACGTTTGGACCATTCTAGGTCTAATTAATGCCACATTAAATGTGTCCTTAGGGCTTACTTTTAGCCCATATCATTTGCCCCCCAACTTCTAGGAAAACTGATCAGGTTTTCCTTGAAGTTATAACGGCCTTTCTCGAGACTTGGGTCAGGGTTTATTGCTCTTACGTGAGTATTCTTAACAACATCATCTTAATGTAAAGCGTGGAGCGACCGACGCATTTACGACAATGTTGAACGACACTAAACGGTGTTAAACGGCACTACACAGCGCTACTCAGCCTTAAACAACGTTTAAACAGTGTTAAACGACGTCAAACGGCATAAAACGGCACTATCGGCACTAATCGGTGCTAAACGGCACTAAACGGCGCTAAAACGGCGCTAAACGGCACTAACTTCAAACTTGGTTTTCACTTTCCCTAAGTACGAAATAAGAAAAATAAAAAATAAAAAATTGCAATCCCGACTCGAGCATCGCCACGGGTCGGCCGAGCAAAAACCCGTACCGACCGTCGACGCCGGTCGGCCGAGGCGCTAAGCGGAGGGGCGGTCGGCTGGAGGCTCGGTCGGCCGGGGCATACCCGTACCGACGGCGGGTTCCAGTCGGCTGAAGCATGCCCGGGGAAGCCGGTCGGCTGGGAACTCGGTCGGGGTCGCCTGAAAACTCTTTTTTTTTTTTTGAGACGGAACCAGAAAACCCGTACCGACCGTTGATGCCGGTCGGCCGGAGGGCTTCCCGGAGGGCCGATCGGCCGGGATCCCGGTCAGCTGGAGATTTTTCCCATTTTTTTTTAATCCACACCGATGATCAATGTCGGTCGGCTGGAGCTTCTCAAAAATGGTCAATCGGCTGGGAACTCAGTTGGCTTGAAAAATTTCGCCTACCGCCATCGTCCTTCAACATGGAATAAGTTTGGTCACTGTTATGGGTTTTAATTTTCGCATATCGACATCGACATGGAATCTTAAGATCAATGTTAGCCTTTCATGGCTCTGTTTGAAGTTTTACTCTGTGCCATGATTCATATCACTTAATCCAGTGCTTAGTACTAATCTTCCAATTAAGCATTTCTTAAGTGCGCTTAGCTTTCTAAGCCCATATGACTGATCTGGTAGAATATCTTGCCGAATATTCACTTAAATTCTCCGTTTTCTCTCCCAAAATATCATGAGTTTTAACGATTCTTTCCATTCATAACGGATAGTTTTTGCTCCTTTTTCGTATTTTAACGATACTTGACCTGTAAATGCGAACTGAGCTGCATTTCAACCTGAGATAACAAGTCAAATTTTCCTTATAAAAGGAGGAGAGCACCCTTCATTTCTCTTCACTTCTTCACTTCTCAAACTTTCTTAAGTTCTAAAAGCTCTTGAGTTCTCTAGCTTCTAAGCTGCCAAGTTCAAGCTTCGAGTTTCCAGATTCAAGGTTCAAGATGACCGACAAGCAAGCTGCCCCCCAACTCTCCATAGAGGAGGCTTTCAGAAAGAGGAGCATGGCGCGAACAATGAAAGGTAAGCTAAAACTCATGCCTCCTAAATATATTGAGCGTCGGTTTGAGTCAACGTTAGATTTGCTCAGCATTATGGGAGAATCGTTTCCCAATAGTTCAAGCTTAGTTGCTTTTAGTAGTCCTTCTAAGTTAAGAAAGAAGGATGTTGAGAAGATCAGGAGCACTTTCGGCTTTCCGAGCGCAATCAGGGTATTGTTAGTGTAGGTGCCCTAGAGGCAATACATTGTTTCTCGAATAAATCTTATGTCATTTGATTATTAAATAAATGTATTTATTATGATTCTAATTACTGCGATATTTGTTAGCATAATAAATGTCCTTAGAATAATGATACACATTATATAGTTTAAGTTTACAACTTGAGTTTGAGATTATATAATATATGTCATATTCTTAAAGGTCCCTAGTCGAGTATTATTATACAGGACAATAATAATAAGATATATGAGATATATGAGATATGATTTTAATAATTAAGTTTGACTTAATTATTATTTATTTGAATAATAGAATTAGATTTTATTATTTAAATAAATCATATTTGGGCTAGGTTTTTGATAAGGGTTTTTGGCTTTATATTATCCAATATATAAAGATATGGGAAAAAGGATTGGGTACGTGAAAATCACTAGAGCCGCATCCCAAAAACCAAAACCCTAAAAAATCTACATCTCATATTTTCATTGGAGGCTAGTACCTCCCTTCCATTGAAGAATCGTTCTTCGAGTGTTCGTGTGGATACCGTAGAGGAGGCTTCGAAGAGGAGCGCTCAATATTCGTGGGAGGCTTGCATCTCCATCATTGTTACGATTGCAAAGCTTTAAAAAGGTAAACATATTCTTACTACCATGATTATCTAGCATTAAACATGGATCCCGGGCTTGGAATTCGATTTAATTTTATTGTTTTCGCTGCGTTTTTGATGCTCGAATTCCAACAATGGCATCAGAGCTACATGTTTAATGGATAATCTGGTTAATACATGATGTATTCGATCTGTTTTATGGATTAAAAGTTCTGAATTTTTTTTTCTCCCGAAGAACCCTAGCGAACTGCATGGCTTTTATCGATCTGCATGCTTTATTTTCTCCTGTTTTGTTACGTTAAGATGATCTGTTATGTGTTAATGGGATTAAAACGTAATACTAACATCTAAAATCAGTAGCAGTCGACTCAGATTATCAGACTGGTGGTTCATGCATATGAATATAGACATACGTGTTTATATATATATTATCTTCTCCGAATTGCATGCTGCGTTTTCTTCTGTTTTGCTGCGTCCAGATGATATGCTATGTAGTAATAAGATTAAATCGAGGGTTGAACATCTTATAAACCAGTCCATGATCATGATTTTTAGTTCATGCATACGTATGTATACATACATGTTCATACGTGTTTAAGATATATACTACCGGCTAAGTTTTTGATTTTAAATCGTTCAAGAACCATGATTTATGATTGTGTTATTACTGATAAGGTAATCGTAGGTCTGAATGATAAGTTATGGAATCAAAATCGAGTGAAAAACTGATGCAAACAATGAACTGGGTTTCTGGAAATCTGCAGAAAATTGCATGTACAGGTGATGCGCATACTCAGTATGCGCATCTGCTAGGGTTTTAGCCATACACGCATTCCTGGAATGCGTGTCAAATGGAATTAACAGAATAGGTCTGTTGCGCATACTGTAGATGCGTATCTGATGTTTTATAAAAAAAAAAAGTTTTTTTTCCAGCCAGGTTTTGCATGCTTAGATTAAATAATAAATGTTAATGTTTAACTTGAAGTATGTAAAATTTTATTAATTAGTAATTTTGATTACTAAGTTAATATTTAAATTTATTTTATTATTTATGATTTGATCATATTTAATTTATGTTGTATAAAATTGTGTTTATACAATATGTGATGCTCTTAATTGCTATGTGAGCATGATGCATGGTTATGGCCCCAAGACCTAGTTTTCAATTTATTTTAATTAATTTTAATTTATGGTTTGTAATAATTAAAATACGACTTGCATGTCGTTTTCCTTTTTGTAATTATTTTATCTCGAATGCAACTCGAGTTCTTTTGTAAAATGTTTCAAGAGGAGCTTGGAGGCAATCAAGGCAGCTTTGGAAGCGAAGCAAGAGATTTTGTAATAATTAATTATTACCACCATAGATTGACCTTGATTTTTCCATTAGCTTGGAAAAATCGCATAGGATTGGGCCATAACCATAGCATATTAATTTAGGTGATGCACTTTACATATGATGCATGTGTAGAGTAACAAATGTATGCATGTTTTAATTAGATTAATGATGTATGCATGTATTATATACGTCACCCATGCCATTTTTGCCATGCTAAACAAGATAAAATCTGTAACGATTCGAGATTTTAAAATGAACAAACGATCATGAGATTTCTGTGTTTATGAAACACGGAATTAAATACGAATTTTCAATTATTTAGATATGGGGAGATTTTGTCAAAAACAGGTTTTACCTGTAAGGAAGTTGGGTATTAAGTGAGGCTACTTGTGACTCCTCCAACAACCTGGAAATCAAACTATTGATGAATATTGATTTGAAGTATTTAATTCAAGGAAAAATTGGGAATCTCTTTATGATGGGATCATGGTCGTTTTAATTTTGAAACCCCTTAACAAAATATTAAGTTTTAATCGGATGCTTTCCAATGAATGAACACTCATTGAATCCTAGATCGATAAGGGGAATGACTGCCAGTGGCAGGGGACTCCTGTCTATCGTGGTGAGATGTGACGAATATAAGCGGTTATATTCGACCGTTGAATCATTGGGTTTAACTTAACTGAGTCGTCATAATAAGGTGAAAATAAACGGTTATATTCAATTATTATGAACTTAGAAGCATAGAGTTTGGTTCAAAATCTATTAGATAGACAAGAACAATTGTTGTTCACTAAACTATCCAAGAATTATATATGATATAATTGACAATTGTTGTCTACCTAAATAATCATGTTTTAAGGACTACCAGTGGTTGACTTAGGATATGACGAAATATGGATCTTGGCTCACTAGAAAGATTTATGGGATATTCTTTTCGATTTAATAGTAAGGGCTATTAATTTGATAAAAATAGTGGGAGATATATTATGAATATATCATAATCATTTGAACATAATAATGATAACTCAGACAATCTAATGTTTATTATGTGCTTTTAACATTGTAGATACTGAATAATGACAAACAACACAAACTCTCTATCCGTTCGATCAATCCTTGAGAAGGATAGATTGAAGGAGGATCTGAAGAAGAAGAAGGCTCAACAAGCTTCTACTTCAGGAATATATGTTATAGAAGTCAATCTGTCTACTTCTACATCTTGGGTATTGGATACTGGATGTGCTTCTCACATTTGTATAAATGTGCAGGAACTGCAGAGAAGTAGGACTTTGGCTAAGGGAGAAGTGGACCTACGAGTAGGCAATGGAGCAAGAGTTGCTGCTTTAGCCGTAGGAACTTATTATCTATCTTTGCCCTCTGGGCTTGTTTTAGAACTTGAAGACTGTTTTTACGTGCCTGCGATTCGCAGAAACATTATTTCTGTTTCTTGTTTGGACAAGAAAGGTTTTTCGTTTATAATAAAGAACAATAGTTGCTCTTTTGCTTTGAATGATTTAACCTATGGTGTTGCACGTTTATTTAATGGTTTATATGTTCTTGATTTAGATAAACCTGTCTGTAACATAGAAAACAAACGACTTAAAGTTAATGACTCAAATCAAACATACCTCTGGCATTGTCGTCTAGGACTTATAAATGAGAAACGCATATCCAAATTACATAAGGATGGATACTTGGATAAGTTTGATTTTGAATCATACGAAAAATGCAAATCTTGTTTGCTTGGTAAGATGACTAAAGCCCCTTTTACTGGTAAGGGTCAAAGGGCCACTGAACGTTTGGAGCTAATACATAGTGATGTATGTGGCCCAATGCGTGTGATGGCTAGAGGAGGCTACTACTACTTCATAACATTTACTGATGACTTCAGTAGATATGGATATGTGTATCTTATGAAGAATAAATCCGATTCTTTTGAAAAATTCAAAGAATACAAGGCTGAAGTAGAAAAGCAAATAGGCGGAGGTGCAAGTATTAAAATCTTACGATCCGATCGTGGGGGTGAATACTTAAGCACCGAATTTAAAGAGTATTTAAAGGAGTGTGGTATTGTATCACAACTCACTCCGCCAGGTACACCTCAATGGAATGGAGTTTCAGAGAGGAGAAATCGTACTCTGTTGGACATGGTACGATCGATGATGAGTCATGCAGATCTTCCAATAAGTTTCTGGGGTTATGCTCTAGAAACAGCGGCTTTCACACTTAACCGTGTTCCAACCAAGAAGGTTCAAAAGACTCCATATGAGATATGGGAGGAGAAACGGTCAAGCATGAACTTTATGAAAGTTTGGGGATGCAAAGCGTTTGTAAAACGTCTAGTATCTGACAAGCTTGGACCTAAATCCGAAGAGTGCAATTTTGTGGGATACCCTAAAGAAACAAAGGCGTATTATTTTTATAGTCCTTCTGAGCAGAAAGTGTTCATTGCTCGAGATGCTGTCTTCATGGAAAAGGATTTTGTTTCCAAAAGAGACAGTGGGAGAACTATAGATCTCGATGAAGATCGAGAACCACAAAATAGTTTTGAAACTGAGGTGGAACAAGAGCAGAATAATGATAATGCTCAAGAAACACAGGTTGTTCGTAGATCTAGTAGAATTCGCCATGAGCCAGAGAGATATGGATTTCTTTTGACTCAATGTGGGGATTTGATGCTCATAGATGATGATGAGCCTCTCACATACCAAGATGCTATGAACAGTCCAGACTCTAAGAGATGGCTTGAAGCCATGAAATCCGTGATGGATTCCATGTTCGAAAACCAAGTTTGGGATTTGGTTGATCCACCTGAAGGGGTAAAACCCGTAGGGTGCAAGTGGGTCTTCAAGAAGAAAACTGACATGGAAGGAAATGTTCAGACCTATAAAGCAAGACTGGTTGCGAAAGGGTTCAAACAAATTCATGGTATTGACTATGATGAAACTTTCTCACCAGTTGCTATGGTCAAGTCCATACGGATTTTGCTTGCAATTGCAGCATTCCATGATTACGAAATCTGGCAAATGGATGTCAAAACAGCTTTCCTTAATGGGAGCCTTGAAGAGGATGTGTACATGACACAACCTGAAGGTTTTGTCGATCCAAGGAATGTTGGCAAGGTATGTAATTACGTCGATCCATTTATGGATTGAAGCAAGCCTCTAGGAGATGGAATATACGTTTTGATGAAATAGTCAAGGAGTATGGTTTTATTCAAAACGAGGATGAACCTTGTGTTTACAAGAAGGTTAGTGGGAGCCATGTGGCATTCATAGTACTGTATGTTGATGACATACTACTAATGGGGAATGACATACCTTCTCTAAAGGCTGTTAAGACTTGGTTAGGGAGCAATTTCTCTATGAAAGACTTAGGAGAGGCAACCTACATTCTAGGAATGAGGATCTATAGAGAAAGATCTAAAAGGATGATCGGTCTAAGTCAGAGTACATACATTGATAAGGTTTTGCATCGTTTTGGTATGCAAAATGCTAAAAGGGGATATGTCCCTGTGTCTCAAGGAATAACGATTTCTAAAGACCAGTGTCCGAAATCATTAGATGAGAAGGACCACATGAATAAAGTTCCATATGCATCAGCAATTGGATCTATCATGTATGCAATGGTATGTACTCGCCCCGATGTTTCGTATGCTTTGAGCATGACGAGCAGATATCAGTCTAATCCAGGTGAAGGTCACTGGACGGCAGTCAAGAATATTCTAAAGTACCTGAAAAGGACTAAAGATTCATTCTTGGTGTATGGAGGAGAGGAGAAACTGGTTGTAAAGGGTTACACCGATGCAAGTTTCCAAACAGACAGGGATGATACTATATCACAGTCTGGTTTTGTGTTTTGTCTAAATGGAGGTGCTGTAAGCTGGAAGAGTTCAAAGCAAGAAACAGTAGCTGATTCTACAATGGAGGCTGAGTACATTGCAGCTTGTGAAGCGGCTAAGGAGGCAGTTTGGATTCAAAAATTCATTTCTGATTTGGAAGTGGTTCCATCGATTGCAGATCCCATTGATCTATACTGCGATAATAATGGGGCCATCGCATAGGCTAGAGAGCCTAGATCGCACTCCCGATCCAAACATATACTCAGAAGATATCACCTCATACGAGAGATTAATGAAAGGGGTGAAATACATATATGTAAAGTGCATACAAATGATAACATTGCAGACCCACTGACCAAAGGCCTGTCGCAGCAGAAGCACGACGGTCACACTAGTTCCATGGGTATTAGATACATGGGTGATTGGCTCTAGTGCAAGTGGGAGATTGTTAGTGTAGGTGCCCTAGAGGCAATACATTGTTTCTCGAATAAATCTTATGTCATTTGATTATTAAATAAATGTATTTATTATGACTCTAATTACTGCGATATTTGTTAGCATAATAAATGTCCTTAGAATAATGATACACATTATATAGTTTAAGTTTACAACTTGAGTTTGAGATTATATAATATATGTCATATTCTTAAAGGTCCCTAGTCGAGTATTATTATACAGGACAATAATAATACATAAATAGACTAGTATGTTTTTGACTGATAACCACATCTCATTGGTTATAAGTATGGAGATACTAAAGTCAATACATAGGTACATGTAGGGTACATGGTACTGGACAGACCCACCGTGAGATTCTTCATGTTAATTAAGTCATAAGAAAGACTCACAGTGATAATGGTGTAATGATCCTTTGACTTGAGATCATTATATTTCTATACGAGGATAATATACTTTGACTACATTAAAAGTTACCTTTGACCGGGTAATGATAAAAGTGGACATCGGGTATATTATGAATCGTATGAGAAATATGAATGATAGATAAAGGATTTAACCCTCTTATCAGATAGGAGAGATATTATTGGCCTCTTGATTGAGTGAGACTATGAAATGCATGGCCGTGCTCAAATAATGATTTGTAATTAATAGTCTACTCATGGATCAAGTAAACCCGGATTAAATTATGAAGAGGATGACAATAAACATGCCTCGAGTTTAATCTATAATATTTGGTTAAAGGGATTATATTACACGGGAACATTAATCACAAAAGGTTTATCGAATCACGATTTAATTATTATTTAATTGGGTAGCAATGATGTATTACTAGATACCGCTCATTGTTTATAATTTTATTGGAGAATAAAATTATTGCCAAAATAAATAATAACCTACAGGGTAACACACATAGAACATTTTAAAGGAAGAATTTATTTAAATTATGAATTTAAATTAATTAATGATAAGTTGGATTTTATTATATTAATTAAGTGGGACTTAATTAATATATAATAAAATACAAAGATATATGAGATATGATTTTAATAATTAAGTTTGACTTAATTATTATTTATTTGAATAATAGAATTAGATTTTATTATTTAAATAAATCATATTTGGGCTAGGTTTTTGATAAGGGTTTTTTGCTTTATATTATCCAATATATAAAGATATGGGAAAAAGGATTGGGTACGTGAAAATCACTAGAGCCGCATCCCAAAAACCAAAACCCTAAAAAATCTACATCTCATATTTTCATTGGAGGCTAGTACCTCCCTTCCATTGAAGAATCGTTCTTCGAGTGTTCGTGTGGATACCGTAGAGGAGGCTTCGAAGAGGAGCGCTCAATATTCGTGGGAGGCTTGCATCTCCATCATTGTTACGATTGCAAAGCTTTAAAAAGGTAAACATATTCTTACTACCATGATTATCTAGCATTAAACATGGATCCCGGGCTTGGAATTCGATTTAATTTTATTGTTTTCGCTGCGTTTTTGATGCTCGAATTCCAACAGGTATGCCTCCCAAATCCAGGGGACAGAACCTGCAACTGGCACCCCGAAAGGATATGCGTCATGAAAGGAGCATTGGAGGCGGGATTTAGGTTCCCTGTTCACACATTCATCATCAGGTTCTTAGCAGAACTTCAAATACATCCTTGCCAGCTATATCCCAACTCCTGGAGATTTTTAATCATCTTCTTGTTGAGATGCCACGAGTTGGAAATCCCTTGGAGTACAACTATGTTTCGAAGTATCTTTGCAGTAAAGAACTCCTCTGATGCTAAGCCGGGATGGATTGGCTTTCAACTTAGAAGTGGCCTTCCTCATATAGTAAACTCTTTCTCCTTCCCGGACTCTCATCATTTGTGGGAGAGGGACTTTGTTGTCTTGGAGTGGGAAGGCGGTGGTTGGGGTCACTTCTTTGTCAAGAAATTCAGGTTTGTACATGATAGCTCACACTTCGTGTGCGATCTTAACTCCCAAGAATTGTTATACCGAGATAGGCTTCTTGCTGACGATGGTCGCACTCACTATAGGACTATTCTAACTGAGAAGAAGCTTATTGAAGCTGGCCTCAGCAATCTTTCTTTTGAGGGTAATTTTTCCTTCATTACTTCATTATGAACTATGTTTGTTCTTATTCCAATGTTTTCTCTTCATCTTTCAGCTGCTGAGGAGATAGACAAACGTCCTGCAAATCAGCCAACTATCACTAGGCGGATGATAAAGAAGGTCGAAGCTCAAGTGAATCCTCCATGCCGAGAAGTTCCTCAATTCCTGGAGGAAAGTAGCCAAGGGGGAAAGAGGTACAGGAACGCTGGCGAGGGTATGAGAACCCCCTTTACTCCAGATTGGGGTATCTACGATCAAGATTCTGTTTTTGGGAGTTCTTCCTTGGCCGTGGCTTGGTCAAGACTTTCTATCACCCCTCCCGATATCCTGACCGCGACTGCTGGAGACAAAATCGACGAAGCCGAGCGCCTTGGGGCTCAGGGTTTATATCAGGTAGCAACTTGTATACTTACATTCTTTGTTCACTTTATTGCTGTCTTACTAACTTCCTTATCGCAGGTCAATGCTTATCTTCAGTCCGCGACTCGCCAAGGTCGAGCCCATCGAGATGAAAATGTAACATTAAAGAGCGAGAAAGCCAAGTTGAATGAGGAGATCCAAGACTTGAACTCCAGAGCCATTCGAGCTGAAGCTAACTGCCAATCTCTTCAAAAGAGTCTTCGCTCTTTGGCCAGGAAAAAATCTTCCCAGGCTGGCAAAGTAATTGATGCCTATCATAGGTCGGAGGAATTTTATGAGTTCATGGACAAGCATGATGATGAAATGCGGCCATTCAATATGTCCGTTGGATGGGACAAGGCCATTGGTGCTGTCAACCACATGTATCCTAAAGTGGTTAACCCGACAGACTTCCCTTGCCCTAACTGGGGTGTTGGTGGTGGAAGTCATGTGGCCCAAGCATCAGGCTCTGGGGGTTCTCGTAGGCCTTCCGGCTCTGGGCTGAGGAAATGTACTCAAGTTGTCAACTCGGGTTCAGCTTCTTTCCGCTCCGCTGAAGGAAGAATGTCGAAGAGGGAAGCAGCCGTCAGGCAATCTTTCCCTGGGAAAGCTCTTCCAACAAGACCTAGCTCTTCAACAGAGACCTCCGACGATGAAGGAGTGGTGGCAAAGAAAGGAGAGACTCAGCCGATGGCAGTTGAAGAAGAAGAAGAAGGATCCGGAGAGGAGGAAGAAAATGACGATGAAGATGGAGACGAGGAGGAGGGAAACGAGGAGGAAGACGATGAAGTGATAGGAGAATCCTCCGAGGAGTAAGTGGCCTTGCATGGCCTTGTTAGCCACATATGGCTTTATCTTTTCTGCTTTTCAATCAAGGTCCTTAGGGACTTAACTTTTTATTTGGTGATGTAACCTAAATCCATCTTTGGCCCCTCGGGGGTACTTTATTTATGCACTTGTTTTATTTTCACTTGTGTATTCTTTATTTTCGTTACTTGGTCATCTTTGACTTGCACTCATCAGGTGCTTGGTACATAAATAAAATCACACAATCACAGATAGAAAACAAACTTGCATTAATAACTCGAAACGGGTTCAACCATTACATAAATACTCTATCTCCTACTGGGAGCAACATGCTCTGTGATGGTTTCCTGGAACCTTATTTCTACTTCTCCTATAGACACAGATAAAAGCCAAGTCCTTACTAGGAAGGCTTATACATAATAAATTTTGAGATTGGTTGCATGCCAAGTTCGGGGTACCTCAGTCCCATCTAACGTTTCCAACTTGTATGATCCTCGTCCCAGTACCTTCTTGACTCGATACGGTCCTTCCCAATTTGGGGCTAGCTTGCCTTTCTGACCAACTCCTGAGGCTTCTATCTTCCTTGAAACCAAATCATTTTGTCGAAAGAACCTTTCTTTAACCCTTTGGTTGTAGTGGAAAGATGCCTTCTTTTGATGTTCAGCGTTCCTGGCATTTGCTTCATCCCTGACCTCATCAATCAAGTCAAGGGCAAGCCTCATGCCCTCTTCATTAGTCTCCGGTTCATACGTCTCAACTCGAGGTGATGCATGCATGATCTCGAAAGGCACCACTGCTTCGGCTCCGTAAGCCAGTAAAAACGGGGTTGCTCCTGTTGTTACCTTACAAGTGGTGTGATACGCCCAGAGTATAGGCAATAACTCATCCACCCAAGTGTTCCTTGAGCGTTCAACCCTTTTCTTTAGTCCATCAAGGATAATTCGGTTAGCTACCTCAGCTTGTCCATTAGCCTGGGGGTGTGCTACTGAAGTAAAATGAAGCTCAATAGCGTTCTCTTCACAATACTTTTTGAATTCTTCATTGTTAAACTGCGTCCCATTATCCGTTACAAGGATTCGTGGGATTCCATATCTACAAATTATGTTCTCCCAAAAGAATTGGGAAACTTGCTTGGTGGTTATCTTGGATAAAGGCTTAGCCTCAATCCACTTGGTGAAGTAGTCAATGGCGACTATCAGAAACTTCCTCTGTGCTGATGCCTAGGGAAAGGACCAAGTATGTCCATCCCCCACATTGCAAACGGGATGGGGGAACTGACTGACGTTAACATCTCAGGCGGCTGCCTTACAATCGAAGCGTGTTTTTGGCACCTATCACACCTCTTGACGTAACTCTGTGCATCGGCTAGCATCTCTGGCCAATAGAATCCCAGACGAGTTATTTTGTGAGCCAGGGCTCTGCCCCCCAAATGCTGCCCACAAATTCCTTCATGAACTTCTTCCAATGCTTCTCTTGCCTCTTGGGGCCTCAAACACTTCAAGTATGGGATGACAAATAACCTTTTGTAAAGGATGCCTTCGATCAAGGCATACCTCAATGCTCTCACTGACAGTTTTCGTGCCTCCAAGGCATTGTCAGGGAGCCATCCAGTTTCCAGATGAGCTTTAATAGGATCTATCCAACAGCTTCCAACATCGATTGGTGCTACCAACTTAGAGTTGACGGTAGGGGCTTTCAAGACCTGGAAGTAAACATTTCCTGCATAATTCTCTATCTCGGAAGAAGCGAACTTGGAGAGGGCATCGGCCTTAACGTTCTCTTCTCTCGGGATATGCTCCACATAGCATTCATCAAACTGAGTCATAACAACTTTCACGACTCTTAGGTACTTTGCCATAGTTTCATCCTTGGCCTCAAATTCACCATTCACTTGCGAGACTACCAGTCTTGAATCTCCACACACTTTGAGGTTCTTGACCCTCATGACTCTGGCCAATCCCAATCCGGCTATTAATGCCTCATACTCAGCTTCATTATTAGTAGTAGGAAAATCCAATTTCAAAGCATACTCAACTGTGAACCCATCGGGGCTTTGCAAAACCAAACCTGCACTACTAGATTTTGTTTTTGATGCTCCATCAAAATAGAGCACCCAATACTCTTTCTGGTCAGCTACCAGTCCTTTATCTTTATCTTCGTTCTCAGGGGTGGTTATCATCTCCTGCCCCCCGACTTCTTGGTTGTCAATGGTGCATTCAACCACGAAGTCAGCCAATGCCTGAGCCTTGATGGTCGTTCGAGGCTTATACTTGATATCAAACTCTCCAAGCTCTATGGCCCATTTGATCAATCTTCCACTTGCTTTCGGGCTGTGCAATATGCTTCTCAATTGTTGGTCTGTCAAGACTTCGATCTTGTGGGCCTGGAAGTATGGTCGCAATTTCCTTGAGGCAGTAATCAATGCCAAAGCAAACTTCTCAATGGGAGAGTAATTTAACTCCGCCCCATGCAATACCTTACTCACGTAGTAGATGGGTTTCTGAACTTTCTTTTCTTCTTTGACAAGAACAGCACTCAATGCCTTTTCGGATACCGCCAGATATAAGTAAAGAATCTCCCCAGGATTAGGTTTGGCCAACAACGGGGCTTGAGCCATATATTTCTTTAACTGCTCAAAGGCCTCTTGGCTCTCTGTGGTCCACTCAAAATTTTTCACCTTCTTTAATGCCTGAAAGAAAGGCAAGCATTTGTCACCAGATTTGGAGATGAATCTCCCTAGGGCCGCAACTCGGCCAGTTAATTTCTGTACATCTCGTATTGAGCGGGGTGGCTCCATATCCAGAATAGCCTTAATCTTGTCCGGGTTGGCCTCTATGCCTCTCTTGGAAACCATCAGCCCTAAAAAATTTCCCGATCCAACACCAAAAGCATACTTGGCTGGATTCAGCATCATCTTATGGTGCCATAGCACTTCAAATGCCTCTCTGAGGTGCCTTATGTGATCTGCCTTGAGTAGGCTCTTGACTAACATGTCATCAACATAGACCTCCATGGTTTTTCCGATTAGATGGGCAAATATCTTATTCACTAGCCGTTGGTAAGTAGCTCCTGCATTCTTTAAACCAAAAGCCATAACAAGATAGCAGAAAACACCAAAGTCAGTTATAAAAGATACCTTAGGGATGTCCTCCTTGTGCATCTTAATCTGATTGTATCCGCTAAAACCATCCATGAAGCTCAACATTTCATGTCCAGCGGTGGCATCTATCAACATATCAATCCTAGGCAGAGGAAAACAATCTTTTGGACATGCATCATTCAGATCAGTGAAGTCTATACACATCCTCCACTTTCCATTCGCCTTCTTGACCATCACAGGGTTAGCTAACCATTCAGGGAATTGAATTTCTTCAACAAATCCAGCTTCCAATAGTTTGTCAACTTCTTGCTTAATGGCCTCTTGCCTTTCAGGAGCAAAATTCCTCTTTTTCTGCTTTATTTTCTTCCGTTCAGGATCGACGTTCAACCTATGAGATATAAGTTGGGGGTCAATTCCTGGCATATCCGCTGCTGTCCAAGCAAACACATCGCTATTCTCTTGCAAGAATGCTGTCAATTCGCCCTTCAGGGGTTCCTTCAGAGATGCTCCTATGTATGTAACCTTTTCTGGGTCGCCCAGCTCCAGAGGGACGGGGATTAAATCCTCTGCTGGCTTCCCTCGGTGTTCACCATCACTACGGACATCCATGTCTTCAATCGGGAGTACCTGCCCCCCGACTCCATCAGCTCTTAGGGTGGATACATAACAACTTCTTGCCATCTTCTGGTCGCCTTTTTGTTCTCCGACCCCATTTCGGGTTGGAAACTTAATCTTCATGTGATATGTTGAGGCAACAGCCTTGAACGCATGAAGTCCAGTCCTTCCCAGGATTGCGTTATAAGTCGAGGCTACCTTAATTACCAGAAAATTCAACATTTGAGTAGCTTCCTTAGGTTCCTGCCCGATTGTCACGGGTAACTGGATAGTACCCTCCACCTTGGACTCAACTCCATTGAATCCGTAGATGGGCATGTTGGTCGGGGTCAGCTGAGAATCGGTATATCCCATCTTCACAAAAGCATCATGAAACAGAATGTCAACAAAAGCTCCATTGTCTATCAAGACTCGCTTTACCTCCGAGTTCCCAATCACAGGGGTTATAACTAACGGGTCATCATGGGGGAATTTCACCCCTTCAAGATCAGAATCATCAAAACCAATTACGATTTCAGTTCTAGCACGCTTCGGGGCCTCTTCCACGATGTGCATCACCTCCCTGGCGTATGCCTTTCGAGAGTTTCGAGTTGTACCGGCCGCTGTCGGGCCTCCCCAGATCATGTTGATAACTGGCCCTCGGGGCTGTGTGTTACGGTCACGATCATTATCCCTTCTATCATTATTTCTCCTATCATAGTCCCTTCTTTGGGTTCCACGATCTTCACCCTTGGTGAAGTTACTCAGTTTTCCTTTGCGGATCAAGAATTCTATCTCATCCTTTAACTGCCTACAATCATCTGTATCATGCCCCACATCTCGGTGGAACCGACAATATTGATCCTTGTTTCTCTTTGCGGGGTCTCCCTTGAGTGGCTTCGGCCATCGAAAGTCCTTATCCTTCTCGATCTCCAACAAGATTTGACTTCTAGGAGCATTTAACCTTGCATAGTCAGAGAACCTCGGTCCCAAGCTCTTTTTTGGTGGCGAATCAGAGTTTTTGCCAGTTCGGGGATACTTGTCCCTAGCATCGTACTCCTGCTCTTGCTTGCACTTTTTTGTATCAATGTTACTCCGACCATTGCCTAATGTGACTTCCTTCTTCGTACTATCCTCGGCCTTGATGTATTTATCAGCCCTTCGCTGGAGCTCAGCCATATTCTCAGGGGGATGCTTTGCCAATGATCTCTTAAAGTATAGGTCGGTGGTACCGTGCTCCAAAGCTACCATTGCAACCTTATTGTCCAGATCAGTGATGTTCAAAGTCTCCTTGGTGTACCTCTTAAGATAGTCTCTCAGACTTTCGTTCTTCCCTTGTACCACATACATAAGAGATGCAGAACTTTTCTCATGCGCTCTTCCACTGATAAACTGACTAACGAAAGCAACACTCAACTCCTTAAATGAACCAATCGAGTTTGCAGGAAGCCGACTATACCATCTTTGAGCCATACCTGATAGAGTTTGCGGGAATGCCCTACACTTCAAAGCGTCACTTGCAGGCTGCAATAGCAGAGCGTTTGAGAATGTTCTAACGTGGTTTGCAGGATCACCCATTCCATCATAAGCTTTAATTGTCGGCATCTTAAACTTCTTTGAGATACGAGCATTCATCACCTCATCAGTAAACGGGGGCGTGGGATCATCAGGATCCCCAAGTGGCATCAGATCCTTGGGGTTGCTCTTGGGGGTTTCCACCCTTGTTGTTCTTCCAATTGGGGCGTCAGCCCTTCTCTGCCTCCTTGAAGGCCCCTCTAGATCTATAAAGGGAATCGGTCCTGATGTTGGAGGAAGCTGAGTTTGATTCAACCTAGCCTCTTCTCTAGCAATATCTTCCTTTATCCTTAAAATCTCGGCCTCATGAGCCTTGATTCTTTCAGCAGCTGTCAAGGGAGGTCCATCATGGATAGTTTGTGTTCTCCTTCTTCATTCTCTGCTAGTACGTCGCCTTCTCGGGGCTTCATCACGATCATCATCAGTCGATGAATCATCGGTATAGGGGCCAGAGTAGTCAAGATGCTTTCGATCTCTGATTTGCAAGGCATGACCACTGGGTCCAGGAGGGTAATTAGGTAAACCATACATTGGATTGGTATTCCTGGGGAGATCCGTAGTATGGATCTGTACTCCTGGCGGCGGGCGACTGGGATCAATCAAAGGAGGAAACAGCGTCTGAAGGGAGCTGGTTCCTGGGTGGATGACCATAGGTAACGTCCCCCCGGCATGGGGATCAGTCCCTGAAGGTTGAGAAAACTGAGTTTGAGTAATCGCCCCTGTGACTGGGGGTATCTGCTCGGTAACAGGCGGAGCGGAGCTTAGAGGCAGAGCCTCAGTAGTGATTGGCTCGGTAGTGACTGGTGTTGTTATTCGTGTATTTACCATGGTTGATGTCTTCTTCCCACAGATGGTGCCAAATGTTATGGAATAAAATTTAGGTTATGATTATGACGGCTAGGGTTCGGGAGCTTCGTGCTTTAAGGGCTGCTCTCGTGCTCGTGGCTGTATCTGCCTTCACAAGATGCCTACGTACTTTGATGTGTATCAAAGATCAAGCCAAAAACGTAGTTCTGAGATTGAGGGGTCAGACCCTTTATATAGGCTGAGAAGCCCTAGAATCGTAGTAAGGTTAAGTGACTTGGTGGGCAAGTCACCGACTAGAAGAAGGTTCTAGACTCCTTCCTTTCAAGAATCAGTTTCCATGTTGAGATATGTATCTTGGAGGCTAAGTCAGGCAAGGGTTGTATCCTTGTTTGACTCTTATTGGCTGAGCTGTTTATTACCCCTAATATTAATTACGAAATTAATATAATAATTAGGGTTTGGGCCCATCTGGTGGGCCCCACATTTTGACCATTCTAGGTCTAATTAATGCCACATTAAATGTGTCCTTAGGGCTTACTTTTAGCCCATATCACCACCCAAAAAAAAATCTTAAACTAAACTTTAGAATATAATTTACAAAACAAACAAATACCACATAAAAGTCCTTTAAAAAAATATTTTTTAATGAATATAATAAAAAAATTTCATTTATGTTTTACGTAAAGAAATAGATTCGGTTCTAAAGTAGTAAATAATTAAAAAAAACAAACTAAAATCTTGTTGTGACCAAAATCTTGCATGGGTTAGATTTAGGCCCACTAGAGGATTAGGGTCCAGGTCCATGAAGGAAACGAGTAATCTATCAGGTTTCCGGAGGCCCATGGTAGTCCTAGGGGTTACCATATACATTGCGGCACGGGAACGTACAACTAAGGGTCTCAAGGTACCCCCTTGAGGATAACCTATAATTATTATCGGCCATCCAGTAGAGCTTCCAGAGTAGCTTCCATGATAGGGGTTACCGGAATGGGTACCGGAGCCAGGCTACCGGGCGGTACCCCCAGCTTCCGCCGGAAGCCTGATTAAGCTGCCAATACAGATAAGGCACGCCTCCTATTTTTTAGGAACACGTCTATATCACCTAAAAACACTCTAAAACTGATATACTTTCAGTTACTTGAGGATATATGTCATATATACTTGATAAATGATACAAAATCATGATAAATACAAGAGATAATCATTCTATGTTACCTAAACTGCTTGGTAACCTGATTATACACATCATACTCGATTATTATCAGAAATAACAGTCATTATCCCACTAGAGAGAGGATAACTCATCATAAACAAACGATCATATCCTTCAAGAACTACATTCGGGCTTGATCCACTATAAATAGTGGTATGTAGGCAGTTTACGGGATCTTCTTCGACACTTACACTCCTTGAGTAGCTAGAGCACGTGCACTCTTGTGTGACACAGTCAAATTAGGGTTCTTGGCTGGCCAACATTTGGTCCTTGAGCTCTCATCCCATAGATTCAGTCCGATCCTTCCGAGGAACCACATCCCGTGTTCTTCGGTAACCCTAGTCGTGAGCCTTCCCGGGCGGCTAGCTATTGATCTTCAACCACGAGCCTTTCTGGGTGGTTGGACGATTCCTTGTTTATTGGCACTATTCCAGCACGAGGCCTCATAATCTGTTGTGCTAAAAATCCTCCCACAACAATTGGCGCCCGAAGGAGGGGCCTCAAAAATCGTCATTTGGAGGAGATATGGCGAGTAACAATTCTGACAGTGATAAGACACCATCTCAGGATGGTAATGAACGAAACAAAGATGGTGGTGATGATGTTAGTAACAAAGACATCATGGATTATCTGAAAATGATGAATGAAAGAGTTAACCACTTGGAAAAAGGTTACGAGAAAATGAAAAAATGGCAAAGGAAGTGCAAGTCGAAGTTGAAAAAGAAGAATGTGACTCCGACAAGGTTAAATTTCGAGTCTGAGGACAATAGTGAAGACGACACTGATTATGTCCCATCTGAAGAAGAGGTAGAGGAGCCTGTGGAAGAAGAATACGAGGGTGACCAATCCGATGTCCCGGAAGCCCAGGGTACCGAAGGTTCACCCACCAGAAGTCTGAGCGTTTTTGACCGAGTTGGCAAAAGACTGACTAACAAAGACCTTCGTCACAAGTTAATTCACATTGGAAACAAAGATCGAAGGGATGACAGTGGGGGTTCCATAACCCGGGGTTCCCGAGAACGTAGAGAGAGGTCCCACTCGGTACCCCCAAGAAGCACTTCCAGGAGGTCTCGATCTGATGGCAGAAGGAGTCATAGGCAAAGTGGTCACTCTTCTGGGCATAAAAGTAGGAAATCCCGTTCTACCGGAGTCCCAACCGGTGGGGGTACCAACCAGGATTCCAGCTCCCATCAGAGTTCGGTTCCTAGAAGAAGTAAGACAACCAATGAAGATGATGACTCTGGAAGTGATATGCTTTCAGATGGTGAAAATTGACAGTTCAGGATGTCTGACTGGAAAAAGGCCTTGGAAAAGATCAAGGAGGAGAAAAAGTTTAAGTCCGGTATCACTGTCGGTTCCCCATTTTCTGTGAAAGTGAAAAAGGCAGCCTTGCTAAGGTTCTTTAAGATGAATACTGACTTGAAATTCAATGGAAACTCAGATCCAGTTGAATACTTGAGCCGTTTTAATACGGAAATGGATGTCTACCAGGTGGAGGACTTAGCAAGGTGTAGGCTACTGGCATCCACACTGACTGGAAATGCCCACCAATGGTTCAAAAGGCTAGCCGAAGGGTCTATCAAATCCTGGAGGAAGATGGGAGATCAGTTTATCTCTCAATTCAGGGCTACCGTGGCCTATGCCCCACCGGTGAATACCCTGGCTAATATCAAGCAAGAAACCCACGAATCTTTAAGACAATACTTCAAAAGATTTAATGAGCAAGTGCCAAAAGTGAAGAAGGCCTCTGATGAAACTCTGAAAAATTTCCTAATAGCCGGGGTTAGGCCTGGAACCGAGTTTTGGAAAGAATTGCAAACTGAAGAGCCCGGAACCCTGGCGGAATTCTACCAACAGGCAGAACGCCACAAAGTGATTGAGGAATCCATGGCAAAACTGTCCAAAGATTCCAATTCCCGAGGTTGGAGCAGGAACAAGAGAAATCGTTCTTACAGCCCTAAAAGAGATTCAAATAAGAGGGCTTCCGGGAGTGGTACTGCTGGTTTGGGAGCCCTCCGGTATGATGACAAGACTGCCCCTATTGCTGTTAATGCAACTAAGGATAGAGTTCCTGTCAAGGACAGACTCACTCCAAAGGCAAATTTTCAGAAATACTCAGAGTATACTCCATTGACTGTCCCAATTAGTCATATTCTCGAAGTGAATGAGAAGAATGGGCTATTCCGGAGGCCCTACCGGGCAGGCCCCCCAGGAGTGAAAGATCAGGGAAAGTACTGTGCATTTCATAAAGTGAATGGTCACGAGACTGCTGATTGCAGGCACTTGAAAGATCAAATTGAAGAATTGATTAGAGGTGGATACCTGACGGAATTTGTAGCCCAAGAGGCTAAGAAGTATAAAGAAGATAGAGATAGCAAGGACAAGGCTCCTAGAAACCAAAAAAGGACTACCCGAGCTAATAGCATCCATACCATCTTTGGCGGCCCTTACTTGGGGGGTGCTAGTCGAAATGCCAGAGATAGGTATGCCCGGGAAGCCAGGGGAAACCCCTAACAAACATTTTCCACCTTTCAGAAAGGCCCCCCAAGTTATTCAAAGGGGAAACCGCCGATATTTCCTTTACCGAGGAGGATGCCAAGTGGGTTCACCACCCCCATAATGATGCTTTGGTGGTAACCGTGAATATTGGTGGAATGAATGTACACAGAGTGTTGGTTGATAATGGAAGCTCAGTAAATATCTTGGCATATACTACATTCCAGAAATTGGGGCTTTTGGACAAAGAGTTATTGCCTACCAACAATGAGCTATATGGGTTTACCGGTAACCCAGTCCAAATCATGGGCAAGGTCAAATTACCCTTGACATTGGGCGTGGATAGCAAGGCCACCCAAATGGCAGAATTCATGGTGGTAGATGAAGACATTTCCCACAATGCAATTCTCGGTAGACCAATATTGAAAGATATGAGGGTGGTAACCTCAATATACCATTTTTCAATGAAGTTTCCTACACCAAATGGCATTGGGTGTGTGAAAGGATGTCAACATGAGTCAAGGGAATGCTATAACAGAGCTGTGCAGGCTGCCGAGAAGGCAGACAAACCTATTCAAGTTGAAGAAAAGGCTGATGGAGAAGCCTTAATGAGAAGCCATGGGCTTGAGCCACAGAAATTTGAAAGAGCATCGTGTAATGCCATCATGATAGTGGAGTTACCGGAGGAACCTACTGAAGAGGTTCCTGTTTTTCGGGGGGTAGTACCACCACAAAGCTTGTTGTTGGAAGCTGCCGAGAAAAATGATGAAATTCAAAACATTTCACTGGAAGGCATAGTAAAAAGTGCCTCAGATGATGATCTAGGCGAAGCAATGCTAGAGAATGAGAACCAGAGAGCGGAGAAAGGACTCCCGGTTGAGATTGACATTGATCCCAGGATGCCCGATACCTTGGAAAAGGCAGGGGCTACCGAAGATACTATCCCCATACTAGTGGATGCTGAAGATCCTAGTAAAATCTTGAAAATTGGACAACAGCTAGATGAAAGGACAAGAGAAAGGTTGACTGCTTTCCTTAAAAGCAACCTTGATGTGTTTGCATGGTGTCATTCTGACATGGTGGGGATCGACCCGAAAGTCATGTGCCACCACTTGAACATTGACCCTGAGATAAGGGGTATCCGGCAGAAAAGAAGGCCTGTCAGTGGTGAAAGGGCTACCGCCCTCCAGGAAGAGGTAGACCGGTTATTGAAGGCTGGTTTGATCAAAGAATCCTTCTACCCAACATGGCTAGCAAACCCGATACTGGTCCGGAAGCCCAATGGGAAATGGATGACATGTGTTGACTTCACTGATCTGAATAAGGCATGCCCTAAGGATAGCTTCCCGCTACCCAGAATTGATCAACTGGTGGATGCCACGGCAGGCCATGCTTTGCTAAGTTTCATGGATGCCTACTCTGGATATAACCAGATACCGATGCATGAACCAGACCAGGAGCATACCAGCTTCATAACTGATAGGGGACTGTACTGTTATGTGGGGATGCCGTTTGGGCTATTGAATGCCGGGGCAACCTACCAAAGGCTGGTAAACATGATGTTTAAAGAACAGATTGGTAAGACTATGGAAGTCTATGTTGACGATATGTTGGTCAAATCAAAGGTGGCAGCCGACCATGTGTTGCACCTATCTGAGATGTTCGATATCCTAAGGAAATACCGGATGAAGTTGAACCCTCAAAAGTGTGTTTTTGGTGTGGAGTCTGGAAAATTTCTTGGATTCATTGTGAACCACAGAGGGATTGAGGCAAACCCTGCCAAAATCAAAGCATTGCTGGAACTGATGTCACCAAGGAATGTAAAAGAAGTCCAAGGGCTTACCGGAAGGGTAGCAGCCCTAAATAGATTCGTATCTCGGTCTTCCGACAAGTGCAAGGAGTTTTTCAAGGCTATCAAGAAGGGTCAAAACTTTGAATGGACCCCGGAATGTGAGGAAGCCTTCAAGAAACTAAAAGAACAGTTGGGAAGCCCACCATTGCTCTCCAAACCCTTGGAAGGTGAGGTACTCATTTTATATTTAGCTGTTTCTGAATACTCTATAAGTGCTGTGTTGATCCGGGAGGAAGAACAAGTACCATACCCGGTATACTACGTGAGCAAAAGGCTAATGGACGCGGAAACCCGGTATCCCAGCATGGAAAAGCTATCATATGCTCTAATATTGGCTTCCAGGAAGCTAAGGCCTTACTTTCAGGCCCATAAAATTGAAGTTAGAACATCCTTCCCGCTAAGGCAAGTGATGCACAAGCCGGAAGCCTCCGGTAGAATGATGAAATGGGCTGTCGAGCTAGGACAGTTTGAAATAGATTACAAGCCCCGAACTGCTATCAAAGGCCAAGCGCTGGCTGATTTCTTACTGGAGTTTCCTCCTGATTTTGAGGTTACCAAAGAAGATTGTACCCCGGTACCCCTAGTTACCGAAGGGGATGCCGGAGGCCCCTAATTATGGTGGAACCTACATGTTGATGGAGCAGTAAACAATAATGGGGGAGGTGCAGGAATAGAGTTGGTAAGCCCAGAGGGGCACCGAATTCAGAGTGCCATACACTTTGGCTTCAAGGCTACCAACAACGATGCAGAGTATGAGGCCCTGATTACTGGCTTAAAACTGGCTCTGGAAATGAAGGTAGATTGTAGAATACCTAAATGTGTTCAGTGACTCCATGCTGATTGTGTGGCAAATTAAAGGAAGCTTCCAGAGTCGAGGCCCCCGCACTGAACTCTACATGAGGTCTGCCCAAGAACTTATCAGTAGGTTCAAATTGCTAAATCTAAATCAGATCCCAAGGGTGGAAAATGCCAATGCTGATGCCCTTGCCAAGTTGGGATCCCAAAAAGAAGCTGTTCTGTTAGGAGTGATACCCCTCGAAGTGCAACTCCAACCAAGTATCCATCGAGAGGAGACTATGGAAATAGAATCTTCAATGGAAAGCCAATGGACAACCCCAATACGTGAGTATATCACCAAGGGGACGCTTCCAAAAGACAAAGATGAAGCCCGGAAACTCAAATACAAGGCTGCCCGTTATGTGATCTATGATGGCATTCTATACAAGAGGGGTTTTAACCAACCTCTACTTAAATGTATATCTGGAAATGAATGTGAATATGTCCTAAGGGAAATTCATGAAGGCATTTGTGGCAACCACTCGGGGGGTACCTCCCTGGCCCACAAAATTCTCCGACAGGGTTACTACTGGCCTACCATGAAAACTGATGCTTATGACTTTGCTAAAGCTTATGATCAATGCCAAAGGTTTGCTAACTTCAATAGCAACCCAGTTGTGGAACTAAGGCCCATTGGAAGCCCCTGGCCCTTTGCAATATGGGGGATTGACCTGATTGGGGAGCTTCCCAAAGGCAGATGTGGTGTGAAATATGCCGTGGTAGCCGTTGACTACTTTACCAAATGGGCAGAGGCGGAACCCCTAGCTACCATCACTGCCGTTAAGCTGAAGGAATTTGTTAAGCGAGCCATTATATGTAGATACGGGGTACCGTACAAGCTGATCTCAGACAATGGCAAGCAATTTGATAGTAGAGAGATGAGAAGTCTATGTGAGGACTTGGAGATAAAGAAAGATTTTTCAGCCGTTTGCCACCCCCAGAGCAATGGGCAGACGGAAGCTGTGAATAAAATCATCAAGCACACTCTAAAAGCCAAGTTGGAAGATAAAAAGGGAAACTGGCCAGAGGAGCTTCCAATGGTCTTGTGGTCTTACAACACCACTCCCAGGTCCACAACCGGAGAGTCTCCCTTTGCTCTAACCTATGGCTGTGAAGCTATGGTCCCAGTGGAAGTCGGGACAGGGTCCTACCGGAGGGACAATTTTAATCAAGAATCAAATGAAATAAATCAGAGGCTGGCCCTAGACATGGTAGAGGAAAACCGGGCTACCGCCCAGCTGAAACTTGCGGCTTACCAGCAGAGGACCCGCAAATACTACAACAACAAGGTATGCCCTCGACCCCTCAAGGTTGGCGACCTAGTACTGAGAAGAATGATGCCCAATATGCGGGTTCCCGGGCACGGAGCCTTTGGAGCAAATTGGGAAGGGCCTTACAAAATAAAGTCTATCTTTTGGGAAGGCACTTACCACCTTGAAGACATGGATGGGAACACTATTCCCCGTGCTTGGAATGCCGAGCACCTAAAAAAGTACTATCAATAAGACTCTTTTCAGAGCAAACGTAGGCCTCTTTCAGGCTTAGGATGAATAAAGGCAACCTACTAGTTGTGGTTGCGTCATTTCCCTTTCAGTTCTTAGAATTTCATGATTTTCAGTAGATGCCCGGGGGGTAGTGGATACACACCCCGCCTGGATGAAATTTGATGTAATCGTACTCTTTGATTTTCAGTAAAAGTAGAAGTTGATTGTTTCCTTTTACATTTACCACTTATAAATATTTTCAGAAAAATATGTAAGACCAACAAGCATAGTTCTACATGGCAGCCAGGCTACCATCCAGAACTAGGGGGGTAGTAGTGGATACACCTCTCAGCTTAACAGGTTGAAATTATTAGAATTTTAAAATTTGAATTACCAAACATGTACGGAACCTTGAGTGGTTCACATGGCTTACTTGGTTATCAGGGCATGTATGGAACCTTGTTCGGCATACATGGTTCCCTTCATTACTTGGGCTTGTGTGGTACCCTGTTCGGCACACTTGGATCCCTTCAACACCAGACATGTATGGAACCTTGAGTGGTTCACATGGCTTACTTGGTTATCAGGGCATGTATGGAACCCTGTTCGGCATACATGGTTCCCTTCATTACTTGGGCTTGTGTGGTACCCTGTTCGGCACACTTGGATCCCTTCAACACCAGACATGTATGGAACCTTGAGTGGTTCACATGGCTTACTTGGTTATCAGGGCATGTATGGAACCCTGTTCGGCATACATGGTTCCCTTCATTACTTGGGCTTGTGTGGTACCCTGTTCGGCACACTTGGATCCCTTCAACACCAGACATGTATGGAACCTTGAGTGGTTCACATGGCTTACTTGGTTATCAGGGCATGTATGGAACCCTGTTCGGCATACATGGTTCCCTTCATTACTTGGGCTTGTGTGTACCCTGTTCGGCACACTTGGATCCCTTCAACACCAGACATGTATGGAACCTTGAGTGGTTCACATGGCTTACTTGGTTATCAGGGCATGTATGGAACCCTGTTCGGCATACATGGTTCCCTTCATTACTTGGGCTTGTGTGGTACCTTGTTCGGCACACTTGGATCCTTTTCAATATGAGACATGTGCGTAACCTTGAGTGGTTCACATATCTCACTTAGCCAATAATCGTGTATGAAATCATGACTGACATACATTAATTATTCAATCATCAGCCTATGTGGTTACAAGAGTTAACCCATATGGATTACCAAATACCATACAAACACGGCCTTACAGGAATGGCTTACATGGCATCACCACATATGATTCATTAATTGATTGGGACTCCCGGAACAAAGGTTTCCAGGCTGAGCCTCCGGCATCCAGGCTACCGGATATGGGCTACCGGCCAAGGGGCTCCCGGAGTCAGGTTCCCGCCTTCGTGCTCCCAGATATAATAGGGTTACCGGACGAAACCCCCACACCCGGAGTAATAGTTTCACGGACCAAGGCACGAGTAGTACATCATTACTGTGGCTACCTATCCAGGTATGTGTTGCCACAACTACTCAAGCGCACTTCCGTATTACGTTACCATTCTATCATCCAATTCTCGAAGCATGATTTATCATTCATTTCATTAATCAACATATATATGGCATATATCCTCTAAATATTTGTATAAACTAATTCTAGGATCAATGTCCAGAGTCGTATTACCCATTAGAGTCCAATAGTGACATTCAGTTGTGAATTGCCTTAAGTTATAATGTTGCCCTTCTTACTTACCAAATTAATACCTTAGAATACGAATAAGTTTGAGGTATAAATTCCCAGAACTATCGATTACGAATTAGCGTTCGTCGGGTAGTCAGTAAATAATTAACATACCACTAAGTTAGAAACATACACTGGACGTATCCATCTGAACCGAACTACTTGTGTTATAGTTGCGGTAGCCTGTAAGTACCCGTCGCAGGACCCTCATACGAATAATATTTAGGATAGAACTAGTCCTACCACGGTACCTGTACCTATCACAGAACAATTAGATGATAAAACAAACACGCATTAATCGGATAAAACCAGTTCAAACTGCCAAGGCCCCATGGCCGTAGGACAGTTAAGTTACAAATTCAAAAGTACCAGGCCCGAGGCCATAATGCGAACAGAGTCAAAAGATTAAATCCTTACATATGTGGAGCGTTATAGGAGCCCACCCCCTTGATTAAAACCAAGGTTCATAAACTGGCACAGTAAAAAGTTCAAGGTGATTGGAAAAGGATGATTTAGGAGGATGAGGGATCTTTAGTAGCCTCGGAACTAGGGGAATCCTCAATAGGGTCCACCTTTTTGGTGGAATCACCTAGAGCCACCTCGACCGCACCCGCGGGAGCATCAACCCTGGTATCCTGAGTATCCTTAGCCATGTCTTTCGGAATATCGGCTGGCTTGGGAGTCACCTTCGCGGCAGAGGTCGGAGATTTGATAACTTCTGCTTTAAACTTCTCTACCTGCTTCACGGCATCCTCGCCCAGAAGGGCCCAATCCAGGTTCGGCATCACCTCCCAAGTAGATTTCATGTAGTCCTGGACTCCCTTAGCAAACCCCAACTTATACCTCTCGGGAAGCACCTCTTTTAACTTCCTTACAGAGGCTTGAAGGGTATCCACTTGTAGCTGCAGCTCCGCAACTTCGGTGGCATGGGCTGCCACCATCTTCTCCTTATCTCTATCTTGCTCATAAACCAACTTTCCCAGCTTGTCTTTCTCCTTCGTGACAACTGAAACCTCACCCTTCAACTTCTTATTTGCATCTACCAGCTTCTTCCTTTCTTCATCAACAGTGTTAAAATCAGACCTTACCTGCTTCAGATCCTCTTTCAGCTTCATGTCACCACGGGTAGCCGCCACCAATTGGTTACCGATCCTTATTTGATGAAACAGACTCTCTCCTGAAGAGAATAGCATTGACCTGGCAGCGTCATTAGTCTTCTGTTTAGCCCATCCTGCAATAATCTCCATGGGTATCTGTCCACCGCATGCCCGGTAGAATTGCTCCACCTCATTTATAGGTGCGCCCTGCGTGGATATCTTAACTCTTTTCGAAGATCGAGTCTCTGGGGTAGATTTTAAACTCCCGGAAGCCTGGGATAGTCTACGTTTCTCAGTAGCTGAAAGCTCAGCCTTGATGGATGCAGAAGCTTGGACCCTGGAAACCGGGGTGGCAACGATAGGGGTCTCCATCATGAGCAGTTCATCCTCAGGGAATAAGTCTTCATACTTGTCAGATGGTTTAATGAAGGACGACACGGTGCCAGACATACCTGAAATGATAGAATATTCGGAATGTTATAAATGGCAATGCACATGTATAAAGAAGAACATGGATAAAGCACCTGATTACAAGATAAACAGAAACCACTATACGACTAACATACGCATGGAAGCCCATAAGACTGTAGGTAACAAAAAAGAAAAAAAATAATAAGTAAGGCATAATAGCTACAAAGACACACGAAATGTACGGTTATAGAAAGCAGGAGCCTGGGTTACCAGGGCTAGAGTGGTGGGAAACCCTCTTTTTCTTTTGGCTGGTACCCTGTGTCTCAAGTTCTATGCCAGACCCTTCCTCAACCTTCACCCCTTGGACCGGGGATGAGGGAGCCAGGGGCATTGAGAACCCTAACCTCACCAGGGTATTCGGGGTCAGCAGACTTTCTCCATCTCCTAAGTCGGCGGCCAGCCCCATAATTTTTCTAGCCCTCTTCTCCTCAATCCCCTCGAGAGAAGTTTGTGTTGGGATCCCTAAATGATATAATAAATAGTATAAAGGAGGAAAGAGTTATATCAGGATTCAATCAGATAAAGGTCACCAGTAATGAAAAGGGGTACCGGGTGCTTACCCGGAGTCAGATTCCACTTTTTTCTTATTTCTTCACAATCATAACAATATAAAAACATCTCCAGCCAGTCGTACATCCCACGTTTATTTCCCTTAATGCATCCCCCTTGCTTATCATTCCAGGAGGTTAGGTAAAAGATACCTATCTTCCTCCCTACACCCTTCAATTGGTAAAAATACCCCAGTTCCCGGGCAGTGAGAGGAATGGAAAAAACTTTGTCATAAAGGATGTACATACAGGCTGCTACCCTGAAAGAGTTGGGGGTCAGCTGCATAGGAGCAATTTCATAGAAAGAGAGCAACTCAACAAAAAATGGATGCAGGGGAAGAGAAAATCCGAGCTTAAAGAATGAAGCAGATAGAACTGCATTGGGTATGGATTGATCAGGTTCAAAGTTATCAAATCTGTGGCACCTCTCACCATCACTGGGTATCACCAGGCCACACCCTGGGTTGCACAACTCAAGCAGCCTGGCAAGTCTATCCATATTCATAGTGGTATCTAAATTTTCACAGGATGGAACGAAGCATGCAGGGACATGTGGCTTCCGCTCAACCTCCATCACTAATTCCCCATCGAATTTCTCTTCTCCACCCAGTAACTCTGTGTCATCAAGAAGCGGCTGCTTAGCTTCATTCTCGAACTCGCTATCGAATTTCTCTTCTTCATCTGTGTTTGAACTCAGATAGATCCTATCAATACCCTCATTATTAAAGTTTGACGAACCAGCCTCCAAAGAGGGATCAAGACGCCTACCCACAATTTCAGCCTCTAAAGGATTAATCACCTCTACACGGGAACGTGTCCGGGAGCTGACAGAGGGTTTAGGCTGTAGCAAGGGTTGTGTGATAAGGACATCATTCAAGTGGGTCGACCAAGAATCTGATGGTTCCCCCGAAGCAGGTGATAGATTACCCGGGTATTGAGATGAACCTCCCAAAATAGACGAGATGGACATCTGCAACCGCAAAAAGGAAGCAGATTAGAAAAAGGGGAGTGAAATTGGGTGACCAAAGGAAAAAAAAAGTAAAGGTACACCAACAAGCGACTCGGTGATACCCCAAGCAACCCCAGGGGCTACCAGGCCAAACCAAAATTAAAAGGTTAACACTCGGGGGGTGGCTGTTGATATGATGGCCCAATCTAACGATACCGGAGTTAACCAAGTGAGATAAAGCGAAGAACACAAGTGCAGGGTATCGAAAAAGCACTTAGATTGACCAGTTACATACATCTACTTGATGAAATAAATCTAAGACGATGATACTCGATTAAAGCAAATATCAAACATGTAATGAGCATCTAAAGAGTAACCAAGGGGGAACCGGAGTACAAATCACCTCAAACCCCTTCGATGTGCACGCAAAAGACAGGAATTTACACATGCAACTAGAAATCAAGATCTAGACGGACAGATCTATTCCAAAGAAGGGCCAACAGTTGAAAAATACAACAAGAATCAATGGATGAACATGAAAAGGTTCAAATGAATCAAAATAATTGACATGCAACATCTCCTAGAATACGGAACCCACTGTCGATTCAAGGACATGTAATGATGTGTACGGAGTTCAGTGTGTGTGTAGCAATCATACGCATAATCACCAAAAAATTGCATACAGGCAGGTTAAGAAATTCAGAAGTATACCTGGATAAAGTCGAAAGGAAGAGTGTAAAAACGCTGTAGCCTTCGCCGGAAGCCTCGTCGGGAAAATCTCGAAAACCTTTGCGTTCTCGGAAGAGAATATGGTGAGTGGTAAAAAGAAAAGTGAAAGGTTAATAATATAGATATATAAGAAAAGAAGAAAAGAGGCGTGATCCACTTTATTAATGAATGTGGCACAGAAAACGAGATGGAGTGGGAAACGTCCTTTGCTTGGGAAATGGCTGATTTTTTGAATTTATCTGTGTAAAAATGGTAGAGTCCTAGCCTATTTTTCCCTCCTCAATAGTTATCATTTTATTTCCAAAGAATTAAAATGATTAATCTATCCTTAAACGAGTAAAAATACGAGGCTTCCGCTTTTATTCTGATTCGAGCTTCTGTAGCACAATTACGAGAGCTACTAATTATAAACATCAGAATTAGCCCCAACTTTATGATTAAGAGTTTTCAGTATTGACATGTGGTGTTGATTTAGCAAGATAGCAAAAAGATGAATTTTCTTAGCAACCGGCACCCCATGGATAATAAGGTTCCCCTTGCACACAGTACTTCAAGAAACCGGGGGGTAGTTGTTGTGACCAAAATCTTGCATGGGTTAGATTTAGGCCCACTAGAGGATTAGGGTCCAGGTCCATGAAGGAAACGAGTAATCTGTCAGGTTTCTGGAGGCCCATGGTAGTCCTATGGGTTACCATATACATTGCGGCACGGGAACGTACAACTAAGGGTCTCAAGGTACCCCCTTGAGGATAACCTATAATTATTATCGGCCATCCAGTAGAGCTTCCAGAGTAGCTTCCATGATAGGGGTTACCGGAATGGGTACCGGAGCCAGGCTACCGGGCGGTACCCCCAGCTTCCGCCGGAAGCCTGATTAAGCTGCCAATACAGATAAGGCACGCCTCCTATTTTTTAGGAACACGTCTATATCACCTAAAAACACTCTAAAACAGATATACTTTCAGTTACTTGAGGATATATGTCATATATACTTGATAAATGATACAAAATCATGATAAATACAAGAGATAATCATTCTATGTTACCTAAACTGCTTGGTAACCTGATTATACACATCACACTCGATTATTATCAGAAATAACAGTCATTATCCCACTAGAGAGAGGATAACTCATCATAAACAAACGATCATATCCTTCAAGAACTACATTCGGGCTTGATCCACTATAAATAGTGGTATGTAGGCAGTTTACGGGATCTTCTTCGACACTTACACTCCTTGAGTAGCTAGAGCACGTGCACTCTTGTGTGACACAGTGAAATTAGGGTTCTTGGCTGGCCAACATTTGGTCCTTGAGCTCTCATCCCATAGATTCAGTCCGATCCTTCCGAGGAACCACATCCCGTGTTCTTCGGTAACCCTAGTCGTGAGCCTTCCCGGGCGGCTAGCTATTGATCTTCAACCACGAGCCTTTCTGGGTGGTTGGACGATTCCTTGTTTATTGGCACTATTCCAGCACGAGGCCTCATAATCTGTTGTGCTAAAATCCTCCCACAACAAATCTCAAAACAAGAAATTTAAAAATTATCTAAATATAAAAAAGATGTTAAGTTACATAATAAAAAAGATAAAAAAAAACATGAATATTTAAAAACATGTCTCAATTATATCATGTATAATAAATATTGTAACATAAAATATTTACTTATAAATTCTTCAATAAAAATGTTTATTAAATTTATATTAAAAAACAAACACAAATAACAAAACTAACAGCTCTATTGTAAAATAATATTTTTATTACATTATATTATTATTTTACCAAAAATGTTGACGCAATACTATAGTTGTAAAAATATTTAAGAACCCAAAAAAGAAACATAATGTAAAACTCTAAAATATTATCCTATAAAAAAATTAAAAATTAAAAATTACAAAAATGTAAAATTTTATCAACAATTAAATTAAAACTAAATTTATACAATTTAAACAAATGAAATACATGTCAAACAAATTTATCAATTATTATTATAAGTAAATGAATTTTACTAATGCTTTTATAATTATTTAATGTGAAAAATACAATTTAAAACAATATTAAAAGATTTTTGTAAGAAATTATATTAATAATTTTTTTATGATATAATGACAAAACAACCCGTGCATTGCACGGGTATAAAGCTAGTGCATTATAGCCATGCAAGCAAAACTCCCGGACCGGTGAATACTACTAAGACATCTTCGATTTCCCTTTTCCTACAGAGGGGTGGGTCTCCTGATTTTCTTCCTATCGTGAGCGACATAATCGCTCAGCAAGGCTACTACTAGAGTAGCAAGATGCATCAGATAATTCCCATTTATAAATGATATATTTATTAATGAAGTAACTATAAAAGAATGGAAAGGGTTTGATTAAAAACAAATTTCCCACTTATTCGTTGTCTCACAACTTAAGAACTCTAATGATCTCTAGTATGTGAAACTCATTTATTAAAGATGGAAGAAACTCAAGGAGCACTGGTGTTTAGGTCAACTTTTTTCCCATAGTCGGTGATCGGCCGATCTATGGCACCTGCTAGTAGATGGATGCACTTGTCACTCATGCCACACATGAGTCATAGTTCACCTTTTTTCAAGTATTCTGAATTCTTGAACAAAATCATTACCAGGACTCATTTTGTTGAATAATCCCGTTGACCAGTATCAGATGAAAATATGCACTTGAAAAGTAACAACACAAGCTCATTTATAAGAATAAAAGTACTCAAATATAATCATGATTAGCTAACTCGAACAATTGAGGTTAACTTATGTCTCCGAATTTTTAATAATTTGAAAAATAATCTTTTAGTCATGAAATTTGGAAGATTTCAACTTCAATATCAAACCAAACTTCCATAAAAATTTCATCTCTAAATCACTTAATTAACATATAAAATGAATTGGAACAAACTCAATTAAACAGAGGCACTGAAATTTCTATTTTGCGCAACATTCACTAAAATGTGCAGAACTCTTAGCTCATTCGCTCTATCAACGCACGATTTTTGCGTACATAAACTAGACTCCAAATAGAACAACTTTAATTAAGAAACCACTGACCAGAACAGACCACAACCCATGCAAATTCCTCTTGCAAAAACAGGGCAGTAGCTATTTTTATAATAGTTTTTTTTCCTCATGCTTAACAATGATCAAAACACATAAATAACTTACTAACTCAAGAACCCTAATTAACATATTCAAACCCTAAGAAAGAATGAACATAATCAGCCATGATTAAGCTTAAGAATCATACCTCTTACAAGCTTATAAACAACCACAAATCTTCAACCAAGCAAAGCTCTCAGTTTCTCCACCAAAATTACTATTCACTTTCTTATCCGAGCTTCTTCCTTTCCAAACCACCACAAAATTAGCTAAACCTTCAATTCAAGCTTAACTCATTATGTATATGTGTTTGCCCTTCGATTTCTAGTATAAAACAAGCACACAAAACTCACAATTTTTCTCTCCTTCCTCTCTTTTCTTCTTAGCCTAATTTTCTTCTCTTTCTCTTTTTTTTTCTTCTTCTCCCACTTCTACTTGTATAATTATATATATCCCCAAGGACACTTGTCATCCTCTCCTTCAATATTCCCACGTTCTAGAAATTTCTACATATCTCTACTAGTTGACTAAGCCGCGCTTCGCGGCGGCCTTGTAATATTTTTTAAAAAAATTTGAAATATAAATTTAAAAAAAATGAAAATAAAATATCTATGAATAAATTAATAAACATAATATTGTAAAATTTTTATTGAATGTTGACAACTAAATAAACTATGTACTTATTTTTTATGTTAATTTTGTATCACGTTTTTTTAGGCCGACACCCGTTGTAATAAATACATATAAGACACGTTTCTCGGTGGTCTTATATTATTTTTATATTTTTTTCAAAACATAGACTATTTAAGAAATAAATCAAAAAGAAAATATTTATAAATAAATTAGTGAAGACAATATTGCAAAATTTTATATATATATATATATATATATATATATATAATAAAGGAAATTCCCCGTGATATTAAAATTATTTAAATTGATTTTGAAAATAATTGGTTTCCCAGTAATTGAAAGAGTCTAAAAAAGTTGGGTGTAGGTAAAGAATTTTAAATTAAATATAACTAAAAGAGTATGTAATTGAATATTAATTGGAGTATAATTAAAAGAGTTTGTTATTAAGTTAAATATGTGGTTTAGTTTTTGTAAAATAAAATTTTATATACAATTTAATTTATATTTTCATTTTTGGAAGGTGTTAACCAACTTTTTCGGAAGGCGTTAACCAACTAACCAACCAACCAATTATACCCTATTTCGCTTATAATAAATAAACCATATACTTATTTTTATGTCGCTTTTATGTCACGTTTTCTTAGGCCGTAACCCTTTGTCATCCCTACACGTAAAATAAGATATTTGAAAATGAGTATCGCATACCATTTTTCCAATTGACTATCATGCTAAAATAGAAAACAGAAAATGAAATAAAATCAAATGTGTTATATATAAAACATAATCACATTATTTTATATGTGTCCTTGTAATTTAATTATCGGGTTAGAAAATATGAAATTCATTTTTCTTTAACAATGAGCATATAAATTATTACAAAGCCTTATGTGTAGACCTGGCAAATCGTTTGTGTTGTGTACATTAATTCACGACGTGTGTCTTTGGGATCTTTTATGAAAATGACATGAACTTGTTTTTTGTACTCAAAAATCAAACTTAAAATGCTACTAAACTACACAAATTTTGCATTGTACACGAAACGAAAATTGTACGTGAAAGAAAAAATGTGACAATCACATATAAATTTACTTTAAACCCAAGTTATTTATGTAAGTTACTATATAACTGAAAACAACATTGAGATGCTACAAAACAAAACTAAGAGTAGAGTACATAAAATGAAGGATTTTTTTAATTATGTTTGTTGTTAATAAATATCTATGTTTGTTTAGAATCTATCTACCAAGTTAATAATTTTTTTTTACCTATATTTAAGGTTTTATTGATATTAAAAAATAAGTATTTTCAACCAACCAAACAAATTCGATATTTCCGCTCTTAGATTAGGATATGTGAATTGATTACTATTACTTTTATTCATGAATACAAAATTTAAAAAGGGTACCTTTTATTTGAAATAATATATAATTGTATATGTATCGATCTAGTTATCAATAATAGTGATTTTTATAATGAAGGTCGTAGTGGTTTCTCTCTCTCCTCCACTTCCATAAAAACTAAACTAAAGTTTAAGGGCTGATATCAGCATTTTGGTTGATGGTTGATGGTTGATGTTAAACCTTCTTTTTATTGTTTTTCTTTATTTTACTTTGTTTTACAATAAATATCTCTTTTTATTGAGAGTCTATTACCCCGTTGGTGGGTTTTATCTATTGATATATTGGATTTTGGCTTTTCTCCTTGTTGTGATTTATAACTCCAGTTTCTCAACCTTGATTTTATTTTGTTTTTCAATAAAAATATCTCTTTATTGAAAATTTAGTACCTCGTTAGTGAATTTTGTTTACCCATATTGGGTTACGTTCTTTCTATTTGTGAGAGTAGGTTATTTTATTCTGGCATCCTGGATCTCAAATCTACAAGATTTTATTATATTGGTTCATTGATTTGGATAATATAGAATCATAATTATGGTTGATTGTTCGAATACGTTCTGACAAATCAGATATATATTTTCCTTACAATTACAATAAATTGTTGGATCATCTCACCAAAACGACTATATATTTTAGTGATATAAGCGAGGGATGTACCACAATTTAAAATCTTATTAGTGATCGTAGTTGGGATGAAGAAAAACCTTGAAATAATCTATTTTAATATGTGATTTATGATCTAGATTATTGTTAGTCACAGAGACATGCCTGTTTAACTCTAATAACAAGCCTAATTGTTTATAATGCTTTGCATTACTTACATGACCTCTTAACTGAGGGAACCTCTAGTTGTAGAGTTTCTACTTGCTTTGTACTTGTAATAGGCATCAAATTCTAGCTGTGTAACTGTACTTATATAGTCAAGAATAATGCTTGAAAGAAGTTCCAAGGTTCATGCCTCAAGCAAGAAGATGAAGACTGTCAAATAAATCACAGTTGGGATTTGAAGAAATGAAGAATTTGCCTAAGTACCAATTCGAGAAGTACTTTTGTTTATTCGAGAAGTCAGAGATTCGATATCTAAGAAGACACTGTTCGATATCTCAGAATGAACTGTTCGATATCTCAGAATGAACTGTTCGATATCTCATTTGATATCTCAGAGATTCGACATGTCTAAATGTTCTATTCGAGAACTCAAGAAGTCAACAAGTCAAAGTGGTATTCGAGTTCTCAAAGAGTCAACAAGTCAAAGTTCCATTCGATATCTCAAGGACTCAGAAAGCTATTCGATATCTCAGGGATTCGACATGTCAAAATGCTCTATTCGACAACTCAAGGATTCCCAGAGAAAAGAGCTTTTCGAGAAGTGATTCGATATGTCATATAACAGTATTCGAGAACTCAGAGTTATCGATCAAGTCAATCCTAGTTCTCGAACCACTTAGTCACTTCTCGAATACAATCTTGGAGACAAAATACTGAAGAAATTGTACAAGTCAGAAGCCTGAACAAGCCAATGCACTTTATGGACCACAACCTGTAACGTGCTCTGGAAAGCCTACAAGGAAGCTTGGAGAGATATAGAAGAGACAAAAGGGCTAAAGAAGTGGATCTGAACAGGCTTTGCAAAGTCAAATCTGTAACCGTTTGGACACTTACTCAAAAAGGATAGACAGACTAGAAAGTAATTTGTTCAGCTACCTTATTTTCAGTAAGTAGGTTGTATCCATGTTCTATAAGGATACAGCCTCACTTCCTTAGTTGTTAACCTTTTTGAGGAGTAAAGTTTTTCATACATTGTAAGTCATATCTCTCTGAGAAAAACTGAAGCTGAGAATACTATCATTTGTATTCACAAATTGTAGCAACCTTTATCTAATACAATATTAGATTAAAGTGATATCGTGTCTTGTGTTGTTTTTATCCGCACTCATATATTTGCACACACAAACACTTATCTTGCTACATAGATTCAAGAACAAGAAAAGTTCAAGAATCCATTCACCCCCCCTCTGTATTCTTTTACTGTATTCAATACTCAACAAGTGGTATCAGAGCGGGCTGTTTAAATATAAACAGGAAACGATCATGAGTTTAAATACACCAAAGACTATAGGAACGGTGAAGGTCCCTAAGTTTGACAAAGAGAACTACAACCTTTGGAAGATCAAGATGCAGTTGTTCATCAAAGCCTCTCATCATTTGTATCCTGAGATTCTCAAGAATGGTCTCTTTGTTCCCCAACAGGAGATTCCTGAAAAGACTGTTGGAACCACAACTATTCCAAGATCTTATGTGGCGAAGGAACCATCCAAATGGACATAATCAGAAAAGGAGAAGGTTGCCCTTGACAATCATCTCATGTTGCTGATTATAGATTCCATGGACATGTCAATGTTTGCAAACATTGCATCATGCACATCTGCCAAAGAAATATGGGATCACATTGAGGTGTTATGTGAAGGAACTGATGAGGTCAGGGAAAACAAGAAACAGATACTGGTCACACAGTATGAAGCTTTCATGGCACAACCCAAGGAAACCATCACTGAGATGTTTGAGAGATTTCACAAGCTAGTTACTGAGTTGCTGATGAATGGCAAGGTTTACAGCACCAAAGAGTTGAACATGAAGTTTCTGCTATCTTCACCAAATCATCTAGAGCAAAGGGTCATTTCTCTAAGGGAAAGAGATTTGAACAAAGTTACATATGATGTGCTCTATGGGTTTTAAAAACTCATAAGCTTGAGTTGCTTCAGAAAAGGACTATCCAAGCCAACCAAGGCAGGATGATAAACACATCATGTGACTTGATTGTCAACAAATCTATTCAAGACCTAGAAGCATCTACAAGCCAGCTCAGGATAGAGGAGATAGTAGATGATGAAGAAACTGAAGCTGAGGTAAGTGAATCTGTTGAGGAGAAGGAGGAAGAAGAGTTCTATACTCTTGAAGAGCTAGATGGAATGGAAAACACTTCATATGCTTTCATGGCCAGAAAATTTCCAAACATCAGATTCAAGATGAACCAATCCTTCAAACCCAAAACCCAAAGCCATTCATTCAACAAAAGCAAGGCACCTGTGAAAGCAAACAAGAACAAATTTAAAACTAGCTATGTGGATAGGTCATCTGTAAGGTGTTATAGATGCAATGACCTAGGGCATTTTGCCAGTGAATGCAAGAAGCCTAAAAAGAAGGATAAAGAGTTTCCAGAGCTTGAAGCTAAGTATGAGGCCTTCTGAAAAAGCAAACACAAGGTAAGGCCTACATTGCTGAAGGGAAGTGTTGGGATGATACTGACAGTGATGAAGAAGAGCAAGGATTCTGCAACTATGCCTTGATGGCCAATTCCAAGGATTACACATCTTCATCAGACTCTCAGGTACCATCTCTCACTACCATAGACATGTCTGTTTCTGAGTATAAATGCATGATTGAACAACTATCTATTGAAATGTTTAATATTCATACTAGTATGACTGTTGCTAATGAGGAAATTGCTAAAATGTCTGCTAAAAATGAAATATTAATCAAAAGAAATGAGGAACTTGAGCTAACTGCTATGCAAGTAGAAAACCTTAAGAAAGAAGTTGAATATCTGCAAAATAAGGTTCTATGTGCTAGTCAGGTTGAAAAAGCTCTTAGGGATGAACTAGCTGAAAATGAATTCAAGATAAAAACCTTTAAAAATTCATCTGGTCTATTGCAATCCTACCATGAGAAAAATCAAGTAAAACCCAAGGCTGCCATTGGACTTGACTATGGCACTCTTAACCAGAGAAAAGGCTATGCTGTCATTGAAGATGACACTGCTGTTCAAGAGGAAGTTCCTCACATCTTGAAAAAGACCGAGACTCCTTTCTTAAACATCCAACACTTGAAATTGATGAGGAAGCCTTACTCATCAGGCAAATGTTGAATGATGAGGATGAGGCACAGTCCAGTGAACAACAGGCATCCTCCAAGAGTAAGAGTGTCAAAGCCAAAGCCAAGGAGCCAGTAGGTAATAGACCTAAGATTGAAAAGTTTGTGAAATTCGTTTCAGCTGTAAATCATGAATCTAAAAAGAAAATGACTAAGAAGAAATAGAACATAAATGGCAAGCTAGGGATCAATAAAGATAACAACCATGATTATATGCCTAATGCCCCTAGGAAAACTTGTCAAAATTGCTTTAGTACCAATCATTTAACTCATGCATACAAGAAACCTGTTGGTAGTGTACCTAAGCCATTCTATGATTGCTAGTGCCTTTAAGACATAGAGACTCTCCTTTCTGTGATAAACTTAATTGTATGCCATGCAACATGAATGTGATGACTAGCTGTTTTAACTTGAGAAGACAATTCATGGAAGGTTGCATCAGTCATAATGTTCACACACACCACACAAGGACAAAGTCTTCAAGTCCTCCTAAAGTTAGGAAGGTACCTCTGTCACCTAAGTCTAAGAATCCTAATTCTAAGACTTCTAATAGTGATAAGGAGACTAGCACCAAGAAAGTTGATAAGCATGTTGTTTATGATAAAACTGTTTCTAAGTCACATGGACCCAAACTTGTTTGAGTACCAAAGGAGAAGTAATACCTTTGTGTTTGCAAGGCAAAGAAAGTGAAAAGAAGGTCATGTGGATTTTGGACAGTGGATGCTCAAATCATATGACTGGTGATATGGCCTCGCTATCACAGTATGAGGAGAAGGCTGGCCCAATGGTTGCTTTTGAAGATAACAGCATGGGTAACATATTGGGATATGGCAAATTGAAAGTTGGTGATGTCATCATTGAAGATGTAGCACTAGTCAAGGGACTCAAGCATAATCTGCTAAGTGTTGGTCAGTTTACTGATAGAGGATTCAAGGTGGATTTTGACAAAGATGAATGTTTGATCACTCACAAGAAGACTGGTGATTTTGCTCTATCTGGAGTAAGGAAAGGAAGCCTGTTTGTAGCCAATATGGACTCTGCAAACAAGGACAAAATTTGTTGCTTCTACTCAAAAGCATCAAATAAAGATTGTTGGATGTGGCACAAGAAATTATCACACCTGAACTTCAAAGCCATTAATTCTCTGGTCAAAAGAGAGTTAGTGAGATGCATGCCCACACTTGAATTCTGTCAAGAAGGAGTGTGTGAGGCTTGTCAAAAAGGAAAAATGAAAAGATCGAGCCACAAGTCAAAGACAGTGACATCAATAGCCAAGCCCCTATAACTCATTCATATGGACTTGTTTGGGCCTGTCAATATTATGTCACTAGGAAGAAAGAAGTATGCCTTAGTGATGGTTGATGACTTTACAAGATATACATGGGTGGAATTTCTGGCATCAAAAGATGAGGCTCCACAAGAAATCATTGAGCACATAAAGAAAGTTGACAAGGAAGCAAAGGCCAACATTGCAAGTGTGATTGCATTAAGAAGTGATAATGGAACAAAATTCAGAAATGCCATCCTTGAAGCATTCTGCGAAGATAATGGTATTTCCCAGCAATTCTCAGCTCCAAGAACTCCCCAACAAAATGGAGTTGTTGAGAGAAAGAATAGAACTCTAATTGAGGCTGCTAGGACAATGTTGCTTGATGCAAAGATGCCTACATGTTTTTGGGCTGAGGCTGTGAGTACTGCATGCTATATCCAAAACAGAACCCTTATCAACAAAAACACTGGAAAGACACCTTACAATTTGATGACTGGAAAGAAGCTTACTCTAAAGTATGTTCATACTTTTGGAAGCAAATGCTTTGTGTTGAAGGATAATTCAGAATATGTTGGAAAATTTGATGCAAAGGCATTTGAAGGAATTTTTCTTGGCTACTCTATGGAAAGAATTGCATACAAAGTTTATGTCATCAGTCAAAAGAAAATTATGGAAAGCACAGATGTGATATTTGATGACAGCAAACTACCTGGTTTAGAAGAAGCCAATGATGAAGATAAAGATCCATTAAGGTTTGACAATCTAGATGATTCTGATGAAGAGATTGAAACTGGAGTTGAAACTGAAGTTCAACAAACTCAAGTGAATGATGAAGCAAGAGAAGAATTTGTGCCAATCAACAGTGGAGAAACAAGCATCCAAGACACACCTGTGAATAGTGGCAACTTCACAGAGGGAGGAAATGAGAGTGATCATGACTTGGATGATGAAGCAACATCAAGAGTGAGAAATCAGACTGAGCATTCAAGGAAATGGGATAGATCACATACTGCAGACCAAATCATTGGAGATGCAAATACAGGAGTAAGAACTAGGAGAGCAACTCTAAATGACTGCCTCTATGGTTGCTTTTTATCTCAAGTTGAGCCTAAGAAACTTGATGATGCACTGATGGACCCCGACTGGAAAATTGCTATGCAAGAAGAGCTGAATCAATTTGAAAGGAGCAAAGTATGGGAACTTGTGCCTGCACCAAAAGATAGAACCGTTGTTGGAACAAAATGGGTTCTGAAGAATAAGATGGATGAAAATGGTGTAATCATAAGAAACAAAGCAAGGTTGGTTGCAAAAGGATACTCTCAACAGGAAGACATTGATTATGATGAGACATTTGCCCCTGTTGCTAGATTGGAAGCCATCAGAATCTTCTTGGCATTTGCTGCACATTCAAATTTCAAGGTTTATCAAATGGATGTCAAGAGTGCCTTTCTGAATGGAGAGTTGGAAGAAGAAGTATATGTGCAACAGCCACCTGGCTTTGAGGATCCACAATTCCCTCACTTTGTCTATAAATTGCTTAAGGCATTGTATGGACTTAAGCAGGCTCCAAGGGCATGGTATGACACTCTATCACAATTTCTTCTTGAAAATAAATTCACTAGAGGCACATTAGACAAGACACTGTTTTACAAGACACTGTTTTACCAGAAACATGGTGATGATATTATCTTAGTTCAGATCTATGTGGATGATATCATATTTGGTTGTACTAATGAAAAGTTATGTGAAAAGTTCTCTAAGCTCATGCAGAGCAGATATGAGATGAGCATGATGGGAGAGCTAACATTCTTTCTTGGATTGCAAGTTAGTCAAAGGAAGGATGGCATTTTTATCAGTCAAACCAAGTACATCAAGGATTTGTTAAAGAAGTTTGACTTAGAAGACTGCTCACCTGCAAAGACACCCATGGCCACTGCCACTAAATTGGATGAAGATGCTAAAGGCAAGAAAGTAGATATCTCAGACTCTCAGTCTATAGAGGCATGGTTGGTTCTTTACTCTATCTCACTGCAAGCAGGCCAGACATCATGTTTGCTACATGTTTGTGCGCAAGGTTTCAATCAAATCCAAAAGAGACACATTTGATTGCTATAAAAAGGATCTTTAGATATCTGAAGGGCACTCCAAACTTGGGTTTATGGTATCCTAAGGACACAGGGTTCAATCTGGTTGGTTATTCTGATGCTGATTATGCTAGATGCAGAGTGGATAGGAAAAGCACCTCAGGTAGCTGCCAGTTTCTTGGACAAAGGTTAGTCTCTTGGTATAGCAAGAAACAACAATCTGTGTCAACTTCTACAGCTGAGGCTGAATACATAGCTGCTGGAAGTTGCTGTGCTCAAGTGCTTTGGATTAGAAACCAACTTAGAGATTATGGACTTGTGTTGGAAAGAATTCCAATCATGTGTGACAACACAAGTGCAATCTCTATAGTTGCCAATCCTGTCAATCATTCTTGAACAAAGCACATTGACATCAGATATCATTTCATTGGAGAACATGCAACTAATGGAACCATTGAGTTGCATTATGTCTCTACAGATAAATAACTAGCTGACATATTCACTAAGCCATTAGATGAAGCCACCTTCACAAGGTTGGTTAGTGAGATTGGAATGCTGAATTCTTCAGATTCTGGCTAAGTGAATATATCAACTAAGTTGTTGCAGCAGTAAACACTTACTTTATTTAAATGCTCAATATTTTTTAAGTAAGTGTTGGCTGAAATATATGATTTATAAATATTTTCAATCTACTGCATATATCAGAAAATCATATTTTGTTAACTTGAAATTTCTGTGAAATTTTGAGAACATCACTATTTAATCTGTTGGAATATTCTTTATAGAATATGTGATAAGTGGATTTATATCCGCTTGGATCGTTCCATTTTAGCTTGAATTGATGTCTTGTATCTCAAGTATTTGTGTGATTTGACGTGTTTTTGTGTAGAGTTGTGTAGGATATCATTTGCAGGCTTTCCAGTGGTTATGAGGTGTTTTTAAACACAAAGGAACAAGTGCCGAGAGTGCAATGGAAATAGACGAGAAATTAGTTAAGGATTAAAATTCAGTCTGTGCAGCATATTCTGGGCGCGGGTGCGCTCCAACCTAACTGTAACTGCGCGCGGGCGCGCTCAACAGAATCCAGCAATTATACGCGCGCGGGCGCGCTGGAAGAGAACTACAGGTGCGCGCGGCCGCGCGGGAGTCCGGCTGAAACTTCCTGGAATCTGATTTTAATTGGGGAAATTGCCGTTTTCTTCTCCTAATCAAGATAGCAATCAATTGGGACGATTAGAAGCTTCTGGAAGTCAGTTTAAACAAGGGAATTGCAATTCTATTTCAATCAAAGAAGGAAAATTAACGGAATTCTATCCTATTTCAATTACGGTAATTGCTTGGACAAAGAGGCACTTGGGGGCTATAAATACACACCTTGGGGCACAGAAAAATCATCATCTACATCATCTACACACTAATTTCGTTCAGAGCACAAGGAAGAGAAGCCAAGGCGAGGATTGTGACGACAAGAAGATCTAGAAATAGTTTTCTTGTATTTCTTTGTTAGGCGTATCTTTTGGATGCTTGTTACTTTTCCGGATTTGTTCGCTAAACCTTATCTCATTATTGATTTATTCATCTTTATTATCTTGTTTACTATCATGCTTTCATCAAATCCCATGGTGACGAAAAGTTCAATTATGAACTAATCGTTGTCGTGGGATCCTAGTGGATTTATCTATGTAACTTAGTAGTTTGCATGCCTTAGAGATTTATGTGTGGTGAATTCTTGATATCCTTGTATGGTTGTACTTATTGAATTTAGGTGCGTCGCGAACATCTAATATGTTAATCTCTTGCTAAACGAGAGTGGATCTTGAGATTTAGAACTTGCCATGCTAGCATAGGATAGGTTGATGTTAAGCATCATGATTTGTGGCATGAATAGAGATATTATGCTACCCTATGTGATCTAAGTGGATAACTTGTGCTTAACCCTTTATGTTTTCAAATTCTATAGAGATATAGGGTCTAAACATATTAGGTGCCTATTCATCTTCTATCTCTTTGTGGATGTATGTGTAGATTGGTACTAGTATACCGAGAGGTAACTTTTACTCTTTTCGTGTTATTCGATCAGGTATCAAAACCATCGCATGTTGTAATCAAAGGCTGCAACTCTAAGTGAAGTAGATAATGAAACTAGGATTCCATGTTTATTCTCATATAAGTAATTCGATTTTAATTCTTGTCAATTAGTTAATCTTTAATTTTATAAATTACATCTCAGCTTAATTTAGATAGTTAAAAACCATATTTGTTATTTTTCTTAGCAGTGAATTAAAACCATACATTATTGCATAGACGTATTTTCTGAGTAAAACTTAACCAAGATCTCTGTGGAACGAACTTTAATTGTATTACTTGTGACTACGTGCGCTTGCGTGAGTTTAGCATAACAAGTTTTTGGCGCCGCTGCCGGGGATCATCGGTGTTTTTATTTCAGTTTATGTGTTTGTCAATAGTGGTCGTTAGCGTTCACTGACTCGGAATCTTACTTAGTTTGTTTGTTTCGTGGTGTTTCAGGTACTTGAGTTTGTATGCAAACAAGTTCGCAAGCTCGTTTACAAAGACTGGCAGAAGACGATCTTGTAGAGAATTTAGAGAATAAGGAAGAGGAGGCTGAAACTACAGTAGCAATGGCAGATGCAGCAGCAGCTAAGGCTTTGAAGGACTATTCTCAGCCGAAACTCAATGACATCCAGTCTAGCATTGTTAGACCAGCTATTGCAGCGAACAACTTTGAGATCAAGCCGGGCACAATTCAGATGGTGCAGAATTCAGTCCAGTTTGGGGGAGCTTCTACGGAGGATCCAAACATGCATGTTCGGGACTTCATCGAAATCTGCGACACTTTCAAGTGTAATGGTGTGACGGATGATGCTATCAGGTTGAGGCTTTTCCCATTCTCTCTGAGGGATAAGGCTAAGAGCTGGCTACACTCTTTACCACCTGGTTCCATTACTACATGGGAAGATCTTGCTCAGAAGTTTCTTACTAAATTCTTCCCTATGGCGAAAACTGCAGCAATAAGGAACCAGTTGACTCAATTTCAACAACAATCTGGCGAGTCATTGTGTGAGGCTTGGGAACGCTACAAGGAGATGCTAAGGAAGTGTCCTCATCATGGCATGCCTGATTGGATGGTTATTAATGGTTTTTACAATGGGTTGGGAGCACAATCTAGGCCTTTGCTAGATGCAGCATCAGGTGGAGCTCTTTGGGCAAAAAGTTATGATGAAGCTTATGAACTTATTGAGATGATGGCTGCTAATGAATACCAGAATCCAACCCAGAGACTTTCTCAAGGCAAGGTAGCAGGAGTTTTGGAAGTAGATACAGCTTCAATGATTACGGCTCAGTTGAAGGCTCTTGCTATGAAAGTGGATTCTCTTGCTAATTATGGAGTTCAGCAGGTGGCGAGTGTTTGTGAGTTATGTGCGGGCGCACATGAGACGAATCAGTGTGCTATCTCTTCTGAATCAGCACAGTTCGTGAGTAATTTCCAGAGACCTGCTGCACCAGTTCCAGCCACTTATCATCCTAATAATCGGAATCATCCTAACTTCAGCTGGAGCAACAATCAGAATACTCAACAATCTTATCAGCAAACGAAGCCATACAATCAAGGCTATCAACAACCTTATAGGGCATCATATCAACCTCCGGGATTTCAGCAGCAACAACCCCAGACTCATGCGGGGCAATCAGCTAATGATAAATCTGATGAGATGTGGATAGCATTAAAGAACCTACAAGCTGGTCAGAAGCTCTTGGAAACTCAGATAGGACATATTGCAAGTGCCTTAGGTAGTAGGCCACAAGGAACTCTTCTTAGTGATACGGAAGCAAATCCAGGTAGGAGGGACTTCAAGGAGCAGGTAAAGGCCGTAACTTTGAGATCGGGAAGGGTCACATCAGATCCTAAATCAGCCACTAAGGAGGATGAAGAAGTGCATAATCAACAAGTCGAAAAATCTACATTGCCCGAAAGTGAGAAATCTGACTTGGTAGCTGATCAGGTTGAAGGTGAATTAGAGAAGAGCAAGGAATCCGTTGAGAAGGCTTCTCCGGAGCTGTCTACGAATAATAATCAGATCTATCCTCCTCCTCCATATCCTAGGAGACTCCAGAAGCAGAATTTGGATAAAAAGTTTGCTAAGTTCCTAGAGGTGTTCAAGAAGTTGCACATCAACATACCTTTTGCGGAAGCTCTTGAACAGATGCCAAGCTATGCCAAGTTCATGAAAGGAATTCTCTCTCGTAAGTTGAAGCTCGATGCATTAGAGACCGTTGCCTTAACGGAAGAATGTAGTGTCGTTCTGCAACAGAAGTTGCCCCCAAAGCTAAAGGATCCGGGTAGTTTTACTATTCCATGCACTATTGGTAATCTATTCTTTGAGAAGTGCTTGTGTGACTTGGGAGCTAGCATCAATCTCATGCCCTTGTCAGTATTCTTGCAACTGGGTCTACCGGAGCCAAAGCCAACTAACATCTCGCTACAGTTGGCTGATCGTTCAATTACCTATCCTAGAGGCATAGTTGAGGATGTATTGGTAAAGGTTGATAAACTCATCTTCCCTGCTGATTTTGTGATCTTGGATTTCGAGGAAGATAAGAAGATTCCCATAATTTTGGGAAGGCCATTCTTAGCCACGGGTAGTACCTTGATCGATGTGTAGAAAGGAGAGCTCACCATGAGGGTACAAAATCAGAATGTCACCTTTAATGTGTTCAATGATATGAAGCTTCCATCTGATGAAGAAGAATGTTTCAATGTTGATTTGGTTGATTCCGTGGTAGCTAAGGATCTTGATCATTTGTTGCTAACAGATTCTTTGGAAAAAGCATTGAGTGGGAACTCTGAGGTGAAAGATAAAGATGAAAGGATGCAAATTCAGATGTTGAATGCAAATTCGTGGAAGAGAAAATTTGATATGCCATTCGAGTCTCTTGGATTAAAGGAGCTGGAAAAGTCACAAATCCGTCTTAAACCATCTATTGAGGAGGCTCCTACTCTTGAACTCAAACCTTTGCCTAATCACTTGAGGTATGCTTTTCTTGGTGATACCTCTACGCTACCTGTTATTATTTCTTCTAATCTGTCAGATGTTGAGGAAGAAAAGCTCTTGCGTATTTTGAGGGAGTTCAAGTCAGCGATTGGTTGGACTATAGCAGATATCAAGGGAATCAGCCCTTCTTATTGCATGCATAAAATTCTGCTAGAGGAAGGAGCTAAGCCTACTGTTGAACATCAAAGAAGACTCAATCCGATTATGAAAGAGGTAGTGAAGAAGGAAATTTTAAAGTGGCTTGATGCGGGTATTATCTATCCTATCTCAGATAGTTCTTGGGTGAGTCCGGTTCAATGTGTGCCAAAGAAAGGAGGCATGACGGTGGTTGCTAATGAGAAGAATGAGCTCATCCCTACTCGAACAGTCACGGGATGGAGAGTTTGTATGGACTATCGGAAGCTCAACAAAGCCACGAGAAAAGACCACTTTCCTCTTCCTTTTATTGACCAGATGCTAGACAGGTTGGCAGGGCACGAGTATTATTGTTTGTTGGATGGTTATTCCGGCTATAATCAGATTTGCATTGCTCCGGAAGATCAAGAGAAGACTACATTTACATGTCCTTTTGGCACTTTTGCTTTTCGACGAGTCTCTTTTGGACTTTGTGGTGCTCCCGCTACTTTTCAAAGGTGCATGATGGCTATTTTCTCAGACATGATTGGCACGAATGTGGAAGTTTTTATGGATGACTTCTCAGTTTTTGGTACATCTTATGATGAGTGCTTGCATAATCTTGGTTTGGTTTTGAAGAGGTGTGTGGAGACGAATTTGGTGCTTAATTGGGAAAAGTGTCACTTTATGGTACAAGAAGGAATTATTCTTGGGCACAAGGTATCTAGCAAGGGACTTGAAGTGGATAGAGCCAAGGTGGAGACAATCGAGAATCTTCCTCCACCTATTTCAGTTAAAGGAATTCGCAGTTTTCTTGGTCATGCGGGATTCTATAGGCGATTCATTCAAGACTTCTCGAAAATCTCTAAACCTTTGTGCAACCTGTTAGAGAAGGACGTTCCTTTCAAGTTTGATGATGAATGTCTTGCGGCTTTTGAGCTTTTGAAGAAGAAGTTGACCACTACACCTGTTATTACCGCACCCAATTGGGAGGAACCGTTTGAGCTTATGTGTGATGCTAGTGATTATGCTGTTGGAGTTGTGCTTGGCCAAAGGAAGGATAAAATTTTTCATGTGGTTTACTATGCTAGTAAAACCCTCAATGAGGCACAGCTTAACTACACCACTACGGAGAAGGAGTTGCTAGCAGTTGTCTATGCTTTCGAGAAATTCAGATCTTACTTGCTTGGTACGAAGGTGATTGTGTATACGGATCATGCTGCTATTCGATATCTCATGTCGAAGAAGGATTCGAAGCCTAGATTGATTCGTTGGGTGTTGTTATTACAAGAATTTGATGTGGAAATCAAGGATAGGAAGGGCACGGAAAATCAAGTAGCTGATCATCTTTCACGTTTGGAGGACCAAGGTAAGGATTCATATGCTAAATCTCTTATTAATGAATCTTTCCCAGATGAGCAACTTTTTGGGGTGAAAGGTGAAGAGCCATGGTTTGCAGATTATGTGAACTATCTTGTTAGTAATGTCATCCCTCCGGAATTCTCTTATGCTCAAAGGAAGAAGTTTTTACATGATGTGAAGTGGTACCATTGGGACGAGCCATTCCTGTTCAAACTTGGTATAGATCAGATTTTGAGGAGGTGCATTCCTTATAGTGAGACAGAGAGTATTTTGCATGATTATCATTCTACCACATATGGAGGTCATTATGGTGGTGATAAAACAGCTCAGAAGGTACTTCAAGCAGGATTCTATTCGCCGACTCTGTTTAAGGATTCTCATCGTTTTGTGATGAGTTGTGATCGATGTCAAAGGGTTGGTAATATCTCTAGAAGGAATGAGATGCCTTTGAATTCTATTCTTGAAGTTGAGATTTTTGATGTGTGGGGAATTGATTTCATGGGTCCGTTTGTTTCATCTTGTAATAATCAGTATATCTTGCTAGCTGTGGATTACGTGTCTAAATGGGTTGAGGTGAAAGCCTTACCAACAAATGATGCTAAGGTGGTTCTGAATTTTCTTCACAAACAGATTTTCACGCGTTTTGGGACTCCACGAGCTATAATCAGTGATGAGGGGACACACTTCTGTAATCGTCAGTTTACTGCTATAATGGCAAAGTACAATGTGACGCATCGTGTTGCCACTGCTTATCATCCCCAAACTAATGGTCAAGCGGAGGTGTCAAATCGTGAAATCAAAAGAATTCTTGAGAAAGTGGTAAATCCATCTCGTAAGGATTGGTCATTGAAATTAGACGAGGCGGTTTGGGCTTATAGAACTGCTTACAAGACACCTCTTGGGATGTCACCTTATCAGTTGGTGTTTGGTAAGGCTTGTCATTTACCGGCTGAGGTAGAGCACAAGGCTTTTTGGGCATTGAAGAAGTTGAATTTGGATATCTCAGCTGCGGGTGAAAAACGTCTACTTCAGTTGAATGAGCTTGAGGAATTTCGTGAGCAGGCTTATGAAAATGCAAAAATGTACAAGGAGAAGGTTAAAAGGTGGCATGATAGAAAGTTGGTGCACAAGGCATTTGTGCTGGGTCAACAGGTTTTGCTTTACAACTCTCGCCTTAAACTTTTTCCTGGAAAGCTCAAGTTAGGGTGGTCTGGTCCGTTTACAGTTAAGGAGGTATTTCCACATGGAGCGGTGGAGATATTTAGGGGGTCTATCAATGATGCATTTAAAGTAAATGGACATCGACTGAAGCCTTATTATGGAGGAACGGTGAACCGTGAGACGGTTGCTTCCGTTTTGTCAGAATTGTGAAATTTCGGAAGTACGTCAAGCTAATGACGTAAAACAAGCGCTTCTTGGGAGGCAACCCATGGTGATAGGTATTTTTGTAGAATCCAGTAGGTAGGTATTTCTCTTAGTTGAAAAAAGAAAAAAAAAAAATCTGGAATTTTTGCTGGGCGCGGGCGCGGAGGATATACTGGGTTGGGCGCGGCCGCGCAGAAAGGCTGGAAAGAAAAAAAAATCGACAGAAGCAGTTTTTAACTTCTAAACTCCATTCTATTTTCTCCTAATTCGAAACCTAGCCCTCTAATCCTCTCCTATTAATTTCGAATTCCCCTCATCATCTCCTTCCATATCATCTTACTTACCATACACATACAAACCAACCTATACTTACATATCTAAAACACACACATACACACATTCATCTCTATTGTCAAAACCCTAATTGGATTTCGAAGGGGGCTGTGATTTTCGAGTTTGGGGGCTGTTCTTGCAAGTCAGACATTTACGGATTCGAATTGGTAATCTCTTGTTCTTATTTTCCGAATTGGAGTTCTTGTATTTTTGGGGATTTTTGTGTGAGACTTGTTGGTCAGATTTTGGTTCGAATTGGGCAGTTGTGGTGTGATTGTTATTGTTATTCTTGATTACTATGGCACCGAAGAGAGCACGAGTTGTGGGTAGTAGTTCCCGTGGTCGGTCATTGTCAGGTTCTGACTCGAGTTCGGGGGATGATGATATGAGTAAATTTCGTTCTGAGGAGGCTCGGGCTGAGTATGTGAAATTGATGACTCGGTCTGTGGCGAAGGATAGGATTTGGTTGCCTATTGCTGCTGATGGTGAGATTGTGGCTATGATTGAGGAAAGGGGTTGGCAGAATCTGTGTGAGCTCGCATCCGCTGTCCCGTTGAGTATAGTCCGGGAGTTCTATGCTAATGCCAAGGAAACTAAGGATGGTTATTCGATTGTCCGTGGGTTTACTATAGATTATACTGCACGTGCTATTCGGCTTTTGCTTGGGTTGCCGGATAGACCTGTTGGGGCGGAGGACTGGACTTTTAAGGCCAGGTCTGAGGTTGTGGCACGTCTGTGTGTGCCAGGTACGACATGGAAATTGAAGGTTGGGTCGGCTGAGAAAGCAACATTCGCATCTGCTTCTATGAACAGATATGCTAGGGCTTGGAATTCATTTATTTGTGCTAATCTGTTGCCTACTACGCATACGCATGAGGTGACAGTTGAGAGAGCTATCTTGTTGTGGGCTATTCTGAATGGGCATTATATCGATGTTGGATATTTGGTGCATCAGAGTATGTTGCGGTTCTTGAGGGGGTCGACAGGGGCAGTTTCTTATGGCTCTATTGTTACGAGGTTGTGTTCGATGGCTGGGGTGACATGGTCGTCTGAGGAGCAGATTCAGATGCCAGCTGGACCCATTGATCTGTCGAAGTTGGTGGAATGGCCTGGCGGCATTCCTCATCCTAGGGGTCTGGGCTATGAGATTGTTGGTGCTCCTCCAGTTCAGCAGGCTCCTGTTGCCATCTCGAGTGCTTCACATGATAGGCGGATGTTGAGGCGGATGGATGCATTGTATGAGAGCCATAGCCATTTTTCAGCGAGGTTGACACAGGCTTTCAGTGCTGCTTTTGGAGCTAGTGGTGCCCATGTTGAGTGGCCAATCTTTGGATCGGACACTGTTTATCCACCTCCTGATTCTCCACCCGAGGAGGGTGATGACGCTGCGGCGTAGGTATGTTCTACTTTCCCTCGTATTTACTTCCATTCAATGAGGTCATTGAATATCTTAAGTTTGGGGGTGGTTTGGGGGAAAAGTATTGAATATGTTGTATATGTTTTATATGTTTCATTGTGTTCATGTAGGATATCATGTTTCGCATATTAGTGTAAGTCATGCATTTTATGTTCGTATTATCTACGTTTGTTTCATATAGGGCATTTTGTTATTGTTTGTTTGTTACCATGTGAGTTCATATTAGTTGCATTTTCATGGCATGCATTTTTCATGATCCCTTAAAATGAGCTGATTCTGATTGATAGGTAGATGTTGATTTGAGTGTGATGATGATGAGTAGAGGGCTGATTTATAGTTCCTAGGAAATTGACTTGCATGTTTCGGGAACAAAATTATTACACAGTCTCATTGGGTGCTTTTGGGTTAGGTTGGAGTCATGCATGTTGGATGTTTTGAGATTTAATCACTTGTTTATTATTAGAATTTTCGTTATTCCCTTTATAGCGTAGGAACACTAAAATCTAAGTTGGGGGAAAACAGGAATTTCATGTAGTTGTTAATAATGGCTAGGTGTCAAATGGCTAGTAGCCGGCTCATATTTATGTGAGTAGTCTAGGGTTGGAAATGAGAAAGGCTCATTCCAGATTGCGAAGAAAAAAAAGAGAAAAAAAAAGAAAAAAAAAGAGAAAAGAAAAAAAGAAAAAAAGAGTAAATTTTTTGTTTGTTAATGCAAAATTAACCAGAGTGAGCTCTTTAATACTCGAGTAATTAAGTCTGAGGGGACTTAGTCCTAGTAACCTAAAGCCTTGTGGTTTGGGATTGCTGACCTAACACTCGCTACATGGGTATTATTGTATAAGCCTTTTGGGGTCTCATTCATTGCACAGTTAAATAAGCATGCGTATTGTATATGTAGTGTCGTAGTATAGTAATAAAGCATGAGTTTCTGTCTACTTTGGATAAGGGTGGAGGTATTCCTAGGTTATGGAGTGTCTACAGTCTATTCTAGTTATAAACCTGCGATTGTCTTGACGGAAGGCATGTATGATTTTTGACCTAGTTCTGGGAGTATTTCTGATGAGCATTGCACACACGCACGTTTCTGTTCATGTACTGTTAGTATACGGGGCCTTAGTCGAGCTCTGCTTGGATTTGTTGCATTCGTTGAGATATTTGCTTGTTAGTTGGTGTTGGTAAGTTTGAAGGGGATCTTTGCATTTTTCATAGTAGTTGCATTCATGCATTTGCATTGCATTAGGTTAAATGGATTTTGTGGGTACATTCACTATAGGCCCTCACGAGACCTTACTCGTCCACTAGGGCTACCTAGGGGTTTAAAGGGCTTGTTGCATATGCCAAATGCAACTGTGATCACCTACGGAAGTGGTACTAGCTAGTTGTATATATTTTTGTTTGTTTATGCTTGAGGACAAGCATCGGTTTAAGTTTGGGGGTGTGATAAGTGGATTTATATCCGCTTGGATCGTTCCATTTTGGCTTGAATTGATGTCTTGTATCTCAAGTATTTTTGTGATTTGACGTGTTTTTGTGTAGAGTTGTGTAGGATATCATTTGCAGGCTTTCCAGTGGTTACGAGGTGTTTTTAAACACAAAGGAACAAGTGCCGAGAGTGCAATGGAAATAGACGAGAAATCAGTTAAGGATTAAAATTCAATCTGTGCAGCATATTCTGGGCGCGGGCGCGCTCCAACCTAACTGTAACTGCGCGCGAGCGCGCTCAACAGAATCCAGCAATTATACGCGCGCGGGCGCGCTGGAAGAGAACTACAGGTGCGCGCGGCCGCGCGGGAGTCCGGCTGAAACTTCCTTGAATCTGATTTTAATTGGGGAAATTGCCGTTTTCTTCTCCTAATCAAGATAGCAATCAATTGGGACGATTAGAAGCTTCTGGAAGTCAGTTTAAACAAGGGAATTGCAATTCTATTTCAATCAAAGAAGGAAAATTACCGGAATTCTATCCTATTTCAATTACGGTAATTGCTTGGACAAGGAGGCACTTAGGGGCTATAAATACACACCTTGGGGCACAGAAAAATCATCATCTACATCATCTACACACTAATTTCGTTCAGAGCACAAGGAAGAGAAGCCAAGGCGAGGATTGTGACGACAAGAAGATCTAGAAATAGTTTTCTTGTATTTCTTTGTTAGGCGTATCTTTTGGATGCTTGTTACTTTTCCGGATTTGTTCGCTAAACCTTATCTCATTATTGATTTATTCATCTTTATTATCTTGTTTACTATCATGCTTTCATCAAATCCCATGGTGACGAAAAGTTCAATTATGAACTAATCGTTGTCGTGGGATCCTAGTGGATTTATCTATGTAACTTAGTAGTTTGCATGCCTTAGAGATTTATGTGTGGTGAATTCTTGATATCCTTGTATGGTTGTACTTATTGAATTTAGGTGTGTCGCGAACATCTAATATGTTAATCTCTTGCTAAACGAGAGTGGATCTTGAGATTTAGAACTTGCCATGCTAGCATAGGATAGGTTGATGTTAAGCATCATGATTTGTGGCATGAATAGAGATATTATGCTACCCTATGTGATCTAAGTGGATAACTTGTGCTTAACCCTTTATGTTTTCAAATTCTATAGAGATATAGGGTCTAAACATATTAGGTGCCTATTCATCTTCTATCTCTTTGTGGATGTATGTGTAGATTGGTACTAGTATACCGAGAGGTAACTTTTACTCTTTTCGTGTTATTCGATCAGGTATCAAAACCATCGCATGTTGTAATCAAAGGCTGCAACTCTAAGTGAAGTAGATAATGAAACTAGGATTCCATGTTTATTCTCATATAAGTAATTCGATTTTAATTCTTGTCAATTAGTTAATCTTTAATTTTATAAATTGCATCTCAGCTTAATTTAGATAGTTAAAAACCATATTTGTTATTTTTCTTAGCAGTGAATTAAAACCATACATTATTGCATAGACGTATTTTCTGAGTAAAACTTAACCAAGATCTCTGTGGAACGAACTTTAATTGTATTATTTGTGACTACGTGCGCTTGCGTGAGTTTAGCATAACAATATGTCTAGTAGATTTTCAAAAGATAGTGAAAATTGAGTTTCTATGAGTAAAAAGAATAGTTCGATAAGTCAGACTTCTCGAATGGTTCATTTCATTGTTAGTGGTCGACTTCTCTAACAAGCCTATTCAGGACACTCTTGAGTTCTCGAATAGTGTCTTTTAGAGAACTCGAACAGAGACATGAGTGAGTTCTCGAATAAGGTATTTAAGTTCTCTATTGACAGAGTTCTCGAATAGCATGTTTGAGTTCTCGAATCATTTGAAAAGGCTGATTTCTCGGTGAATTTTAACCGATTTTGGATTTTTATTCAAAATTCAGAATTACTCATAAAAACATATCTTACCTAATTTAGAATTTATTCTAAGTTAGATAACTGCCAGCTGTGAGTTACAACATGCTTGAGTTATCGATTAAGCCTTTCTTGACTTATCGAATAGTTGTTTTCTACTTCTCGAATGCCTGACTTGTCGATACAAAACATATGTCTAATCGACAATTCTAGTACTTCATACCTATACAATTCTACATCTATTCGATTCACTTCATTCGATTTCTCAAGCATCTAAACTCCCAAAACCTCTGAAAACCCTAACTGCAAAAGGCTTAAATTTCTTCTTCAACCTTCATTCTCTTTTCTTCTATATACAAATGGCAAACACCCACCTCACCATACCCACTCAAACCAATTTCATCGCAATAACTAACGATGTGGAAGCACCTAATGCAAACTTCAAGTGCTTTGTACGCTGGATCTCAGAATCATACATCAAGAGTGCACTATCAACCAACCCAACTCTGTATCTGGACCTCCTAGAACAGTTTTGGAGAACTGCCACCGTGGAAGTCATCGCCCTCGAGAATGCTATAACCTCCTACGTAGTCTATTGCAAGATTCAAGGCCAGGATATTACTATTACTCCAGAAGACATGAATCAAGCACTGGAATTACAACAAGAGGCATATGACCCACTAGCCACAAATGAAGCGTTGGGAGAATTCTTTGAGTTTATCAACTACTCAGATGTGATCAATCTTGGGAAGTTAAACAGGAAGCATCTGCGAAAAGAGTGGAGTTATGTGTTTGCCACCATTCTTCAAGTCTTCACAGCCAGGAAGTCAAGCTTCGATCAGATTATTGCACCTGCACAGCAAATAGGCTATGCCTTGGCTTATGGGAGAAAGATAGATGTTGGTCAAATTATTCTACAGGAGCTATGTGGGAGACTTGGCAAGAACATAGCCAAAAGAGGTACTGAAATTTTCTTCCCTCGCTTTATTCAATCCGTACTTAACTTTAAAATGCTAAATTGATTGAATTGACTGGAGTAGATAACAGTAGAATAGGCTACCCTAGGTCCATGACCAAACTTATTTTTGGTAATTTGGAGACTAGGAATGATGTGGATGTAAGACTCAAAATAACTCCCCATATGGAGAGTCTATTTAGGACTTACCCCCACAACATGCCAACATTTGACTCAAAGTCACAGTTAGCACAGCCTAAGCAAGTAGTATAAGATGCTAACCCAAGGCTTGCTAACCAACTCTCTCAACCAAACACTCTACCATACAGTGAGCCAACTACATCATCCTCTCAAAGGGATGATGTTAGTAAAAAGAAGAGAAATGAGGTAATGTCTGCACCCTTGAACATATTATCTGAAGCAGCATTGGCTGTGGAACTAGGTATAGGTAGTGAGGGACCTGAGTCACCCTTATAGAGGCCAAAGAGGAAGAAATCTAGGACCACCTCTTCAGTCACACAAATGGCTGAAGTTGTAAAATCAGGGGCACACATGTCACTAGATGTATCCTCTCAACAGGGTGCATCTATAGAATCAAGCATCCTCCCCAATGCACCTATTTGTACAGAGTCAGCACATGGGAGTGATAAGGCTGGCACAACACTGAGTGGAGAGCACATCACAATTGAAACTCCCTCTATCTCTCAGGGGGAGTTTCCAAAATCTAATCTACAAAACACTTCTCTTCCAGAATCTACCACTCATATTTCTTTGGAGCCTGCAACTCAAACAATTGAGGAACAAGGCATTGATCATCAAGAATTCTCTTCTCTTGATGAGCCAATGGATTTAAGTGACTTGGTGCATGACACCTTGCTCACCACCCAGGACCCACATTTAGATGGTGAGGGAATGCATGCTGGGGCATATCCTAATGACACCATCACAAACACAGAGGTACCACTAGTTGTCACTAGAGACTCTGTGCCTGTGTCAACTACTGGTGTAACTCATCCCACTTCTGTGAAGACACAGGTAGTAGAGTCAATCCATCCGGTTGCAGAAGTTGCATCTGTAACTCAGGAGTCTAGCTTGCCTAGATCTAGCTCTGACTTTATGTCACAATAGCTGAAGCCTGTGCAACATGACAGTGCTTCAGGATCAGGGTCTGTTCCACAACAATTGACGGTTGAAGCACTTCAAAGATTAATTGTGGATCAGATCCCTGAGTTCACAAAGATTGCTCAGAACCTCCTCACTGCAAACCTGCCAAATCCTGACTATGAAGCTATTCTCTTATGCCACAGAGATGATGTGGAGCTATAGAAGGCAAAGATAATAAATGATACTGAGAGAGATGGCAATGTAGATGCCTGGCTACAAGGACAGTTTGATATTCCTCTCTCAGACAGTCTTCAGTATCTCAGAGAAGAGTACATCACTTCACTAGGGTCCAATGCCAAATCTCTCACCCCTAGTGATGTGTATGAAGCAGTGAATGACAACTACAAGGGCATTTTCAAGGCTGTACACTACCTTGGAAAGGGTCTAAAGATAGAAGTTAATGAAGTGTGTACAGCCACAACCAAGGAGGTGCATGAGATCAAGAGGACTTTTGATTCCAAATTCCCTCAATTGGAGACTGTAGTCAAGGATATTCTAGCCTGCAAGTCTACCTGTACCAAGATGGACAATGGTTTAGCCATTCTCAAAGATGTTGTCACAGGCCTAGGGCACAAATTCCAAAATCTCACTGATCAGACAACTGAGGCCAATGCCATGCTTAGGACACTTTTTGCCAATCAGTATGGAGATAAGCTAATCACTGAAGTCCCACTGCATGATATGACTAGGTTTGAAGTGCAGAGACTTAAAGAACAATCCCTGTCTGGCTTCAAATCTACTCAATTGTTCAACAAGGTAGATGCACTTGAAAAGGAGGTAGCCACTCTCACTCAGTCTAATGCTCATCTTACAGACAAGGTAGCAACTCTCACTGAGCAGCTGAACACTCAAGCCACCACCACAGCTGATGTTCTCCTGCATCAACAATCCATGTTGTCTGCAATGATGAAGCACATGGGTCTCCCTCTCTCTGAAGAATCTTCAAACCCTGTGGTCACTCATAAAGACTCTGTGCCTGACAACAAGCCTAAGGGGAAGAAGAGGACCTCAAGGAACTCAAATCCAAAGGGGGAGAAAACTCAAGCTAAAGGAATCAAGATAAATGAGGGTGGTCACCAAAGAGCTTCAAAATCCATATCCATACCCAATGTGCCAGGCAAAGGAAAATCAAAAATTGATGAGCCTCCATCTTCTCTGCCAGTTGTCACTCTACCAACTGTGCACATCACCACTCCTGATGGTCAGAAGCAATCTATCACAACCACAGTGATTGCAGGGCTAACTCTCCATCTACCAAAGTTGAAAGTGTCAAACCTGTAGAAGTAAAGGTGGTTACTGAGGCCAAGCTACAAGAAGTTGCAAACTCTAATGTCTACCATGATGATGCATTCTTGAAGTTTCTGAAAGTCTCAAGGGAACAGGCTGATGACACTCAAATATATCTAAGGAGGCTGAGGGATCAGATTAATTACTTCACTGTGATACCTAGGAGAGTCAATGGCTTATGGCTCAAGGAGGTGATGATGGTGGCAAAATCCAGTATCTGGCATCTAACCTATAACACTCTACAAGCATTGAAACATTTAGAGATAGATGCACTGATCAGGCATATTGAGAAGAGGGATGCAAATGAAAACAATAAAAGTTTATATGATCACCTGAGGAATGACCAACCTTCTAGGCTCCCAGAAGTGTTTAAGAAGCCATGGATAATTGTCTATCAGGCTGGCACCAGAATTGAAGACATTAAACAACTGGTGATTCCTCATGATCTCACACCTCAAAATCAAAAACTTATTATTGCAATCATTGATCAACTACAGAAGAAGGGTGGAACCAGAAATGCTGAAGAACTAGAGGCACTACAAATTCTCAGATCCTTTATTGCAACTGGTGTAATTCCAGAAATTACCAAGCCTAGGAGAAATAAGGATGACAAAGATGAGGATAAAAGTGATGGGAGGAGAAGACATCACAGGAGTGATAAAGGAGATGAAGACAAGAAAAAGAAGAGGGATGACAAAGAGAAGAAAGATGGTAATGACCAAGGGAAAGTCTATGAGAGGACAAGTGTGAAACAGCAAGCCATAGGCATTGTTGACAGTAACCTCACCACAACATAAGACTCTAAGTCTAGGGTGAATACTGTTAGTAGTGACCTACAAAAGTCAAATTCCATGGCCTCTGTAAATGTTTTACTACCTCAAGAAGAGAAGGAGATTCAAGCCAAGAAACCATGTGTATGTTTCAGAAAGCAAACTGCTAATGGAATACTACTATGGTCTTCCAACAAAGGTCAAAAATTTCAGCCAAGCAATCAAGTAAAAAGATCAAATTTCAAGCATACTGCTAAGAGAGTAAAGCCATCCAGGTCAAGAGCCCTAACAATCATTCCAGGATTGAAACTCCAACCACTAGATGAAGATTTTGATAAAGACCAACTGCTACTTCTGAGAGCTCAAAGAATCTACTCTGCTACAATTTTGAATGACTTCCTTGAGATCAAGTATACTGATAGGAGACAGAGAAAATTCAAACAAGGGGGTTGTCAAAGTTGGGGCAAGTCATATGAGATAGAAAGAATTATTGCATTGTTGGATTCTGAAGACAAGGTGGAGAAAGTATGGAAGCTGGAGTTGATTGACTTTTTGAGAATGAAGAGAAATCATGCTGAAGCAATAAGGAAGGGGTGCCTTGAGAAATGGTTAGATAGAGAGAAAGAAATTGATAGATTGGAGATTGAGGCAGAAAAGCTAAGGGCTAAGGGATTGTGTGGAGTTCAGTTTGATCCCTGTGTGGTGAAGTATAGGAGAAGAAATGGAGACAATGTCAATATCAGAATGAACCTACTCAATCATTATCCTGCCAATATACTAAAACCAGTACTTGAAGATTTCAAAAACTCTATCCTTCTTGAAGAATTAGATGCTATGGCAGAAATCATAAGAGCTATGGATGAGAATGCAAGGAGGGAGCAAGAAAGAAAACAGAAAGCATATGATGATCTACAAGCCAAAGCAATGAAAATGGAATCAAAGGGGAATGGCTAGTATTTCATCATATTGTAAGAATACTCAACTTGTAATTCAACTCTGCTCTCAATCAAATTTCATACATGTACTTTTTAAAGTTTTATCTTTATGTATGTTAGGCTTGTTATCAGACATGAAATTGTGACTAAGGGTCTTACTCATAATTTGGGGGAGATTTTTAGTCACAGAGACATGCCTGTTTAACTCTAATAACAAGCCTAATTGTTTGTAATGCTTTGCATTACTTACATGACCTCTTAACTGAGGGAACCTCTAGTTGTAGAGTTTCTACTTGCTTTGTACTTGTAATAGGCATCAAATTCTAGTTGTGTAACTATGCTTATATAGTCAAGAATAATGCTTGAAAGAAGTTCCAAGGTTCATGCCTCAAGCAAGAAGATGAAGACTGTCAAATAAATCACAGTTGGGATTTGAAGAAATGAAGAATTTGCCTAAGTACCAATTCGAGAAGTACTTTTGTTTATTCGAGAAGTCTAGCATTCGAGAAGTCAGAGATTCGATATCTAAGATGTGACAGCCCCAAATCCGGGGTCATGAATTTGGGCCATCACGAACCAACTTCCGTTCAAAATCAATATCTCTTGGGTTTTTTTTTTTTTTTTTTTTTTTTATAATTAACACTTATGCAATTGACCCCACAGTAATACTCACACACACCAGTCATATGCTCAGAGAACAACATTTACCATAATAAGAGTTTAGAGTTAAAAAGTTATTACAAGCCCAGAATCATACTTAAGTACATTGTTGAGTGATGCTTCTACAAGAAGCATTTCAACAACCAAATTTATTACAATCTTTCAAACTTACACACTTAATATACATAAGACCACTAAATCCCTTGCGCTGGTCGTCTACCTCGGGGATTGATGCTAACGAGCTCTCAGTAGGTCGTCTTTCCCTTACCCTCTTGCGGGGCGTTCTGCGTAGTATTGGCATACCTAGCTGTATATAGATAAGTAGCAAGAGTGAGCTATAATAGCTCAGCAAGATATTATTATAACTAGAGTTTAAAAATGTGACCAAATATACATGTATATACATATGTAAATGGTAAGCACTTATAGACTTTAAGGAAGAATCAAAATTCTTATTTAATAATACATCATCCACTTACTATTATAAGAAAGAAATCTAGAATAATACAGTATCAGTTTCTCTTCTTAAATATAACAATCAATATAATCTTTCAGTGTAATATCTCAGGATAATATGAATACTTACTTAAATCTCTTACCGACATCATCTCATTTCCTTCTTAGGTGACAATTTTTATAAATGAATATAAAATCAGTTTCTCTTCATCTAAAACAATAATCCCATCTTTCATATCATTTTCCCTTTCCAGTATATCAATCTGACTTTATCATTTATTCTTTATTCACATATTGTAAGGGTTTTCACTGTTGCCGAATACGTGAGGCACGATGATCAGTCGCCCTCCGTATCCGTCCCTTTTTACTACCGGTAGAAGGAGGAAGGTCCACCACTACATCCCCCTGGAGGAAGGTCCACCACTACATCCTCCTTCGGCAACTCTTGGGCCGAATTAAAATATTGATTGCTGGACTGTGCAGCACACAGCCTCTTACGCTTTTTATTGATTGATTGCTGGACTGTGCAGCACACAGCCTCTTACGCTTTTTATTGCTATCCCCCTTTTTATAAGATCATTATTCAATTTATCAACACCATTTCACATTTCCATTCTCGCACATTATTTCCATAAAATATATGTATATATCATACACTAAAAGAATGTTTATAATATAGCATTATAAACCATATAACCCTAGATAACAACTGATACCATTCTCTTTCATATCTCTTTTACCTTAGAGCATATTTGCTCCATTCGTAATCATCTCTCTTTAACTTCCCACAATCAAGAGAATATATTCTTTGCAATATAGCAACAAAAGCATCACATGTACATAAATATATTCCATGATATCATTATTATTCCGAAGATAAATAATTTTTAAAGTAGGGATAGAAGGATCTTGCCTCGATTTCTGTATCCTGACAGTAGGGCTGGTTCCTCCTCCGGAATTTCTATAAACACAAAAGGACCGTCATTAGAATATCACATCTCTTACTCACTACCCTCTCGTATAACAACACCCTTTACACTTCAATGTATGTTTAACGTATTATTATTACCCCAAAGGTTCAAGGACTTAACCATTTATAAGTTCAATTGAAGTTTCAGGGGTTTTCACCATTTTCCCTAACGACCACACTTAACTGTAAAAATTCTCAGAAAATATGGATTTCGAATTTTAATGTAACGTCAACTGTCAAGGGTCCTCTGACTATCCTACCACACTATCCCAAAATTTCGTGGCTTGTAAGACTGTCTAACTATGGTAACTGTAACCTCAAAGTTGATACAATTACGTTTTCTCGGTTATCGAACGTCTTTCACTAAAACTGACTTTTCTCCTAAACCGTTCATCAGATTTTAACGCACCGTATATCAAAACGATCTATGAACTAAGCTATATCATTTCATGGTCACTTAGGGGTCCAAACAGTAAGGTACCGTATGGTTACAGTGGCTAAAAACAGGGTAATTTCTGTCCTAACGAAAATCGGACATTATAACTGCTGTAATTTCATACTTTCCAAAATTTCACCACTCCAAAACCATCATCAAACACCATAATCAAACCCCACACCATGTGGACTACATTCCAGCCATGGTTCCAAGTTCACAACACAAATTTCATATCAAACCCAACCATTCATAACACATATTCATCATAAACTTTCCATTAACAACACTTAACTACTAATCACTTCAATATCTACTATAAATACAAAAGGGCAAGGGTTATTATACCTCCTTGAAGCTTGAAGAACACTTAATAATCCTTAATAATCCTTGGACACACCTTGAACAACCTTACAATAGCTTGAATTAACTAAAGAAATCATAAAAACCAAGTTAGTTTCTTGAAATCACTATTCATCACTATTCATCCATCAACTTTGGAGATTTTATTACCTTACTAAATGGTGTTGGTTTGCTATGAAACTTTGTAGATGATCCTTTCTAACCTCCAAGAGCCTCCATAATTTTTCTCTTGAATTAATCTTGAAGAGAGCTAGGGTTTGTAAATTTTTTTTTTTCTTATTTCTAGGTTTTGCCGAATGTAGTATAAGAGGAAAGGGGGAGAGATTTTTGTGTTTATTTCTTTGATCTCATCTTAATCTTACTACTTACTTGTTTGTGTAGCTTGTCTTGGAAGCTTGGTAAAAAAAATCTAGGTGTTAAAAGACTAATCTACCCTTAATTTGGTTTAGTGGAAGATGATGTAATCTTAATGATCTCATCTCTTGTTTTCTAGATTTTCTAAGTAAAATGCTAAGTACATTGATAAATAATGTGGTATGTATCCTTGTTATATTACTAATCTTGGTTGCTTAATCTCCATATTCGTCTAATTGTGGTTCGTTACGAATGTACCTCATTATCTCAGTGGTTTTGAGATCATTTAACAACCCAAATTCCATTGGTATTCTCTTAACTTAAAAATCCCCTGGCTCAATTCTAAATTCACTAATCCCTCAATATATAATTCTTATAATGTTTCCATGCTCCTTAATGTCCAATAGAAGCTCATTCGAAATCAAAATCCTCAAAATCCATGTTTCAGGAATTTCTGAAATCTAACGTCATTTCGAGTCACTTATTTCCATTGTACAACACTAATATGGTTTATGTTTATTCATTTTCCATTTCCATTATAGAGTACCTATATACCATTTCTCTAAATCCTCGAAATTTACTATTCATGTGACCACTGTAGCATTACTGAAGTTAGGGTTATTACATCCTTCCCCCCTTAAAAGGATTCCGTCCCGGAATCATGTCAGAAATGTCCATAGATACCTTTTTATCTACACCTTATAACTTCTATATCACTTTCTCCATCCTTTTTCCTTCATAATATCTCTATCTTGTTTGCGCAGAATTACACCAACATAAACTTGCTTGTCATTCATCAACATTCCTCTTTTAATTATGGGTATCGGCCACCACATTGGCCTTTCCTGAATGGTAGTGTATCTCACTTATGGTTTATCCCTATGTTGATCTCTATCATGACATAAAATATACATATTTCGCTCTTATTATATCTTGTCTCTGTAAAATCTTCCAGAAATCCAACTAGAATAAGATTCTTTGAAACAATTGTAAGAAAATATTACCTATAATATATATTTCCTGTTCGTATATAAATGGTTTACCCCCAAAATACTATTATTCTCCTTTTCATAGAATTTCTAACCCCTAACAGATACTGATTTTCCTTATCTAGATTATCAACCTACCTATACCATTCATTGACCACATTGATTCCTAACCAAACGTTTACACTAAAAATTTAAATACTAGAAAAATGTTCACCTGCATCTGTATCCGGCTTTCTCAATGCCTCTCCTAAAGTCATATTGTACACCCTGGCAGTAGGTTTATTTGAAGCAGTCACACTCTGTTCTGGCACAGATGACCCACCAAAACGACAATCCCTAGCAATATGTCCTAGTCTTCCACATTGATAACACTTTACATCACCCTTATCAGCTGATGGACACCTATCCTGATAATGCCCTTTCTGTCCACACTTAAAGCAAGTTACTCCCAACATCTTACACTCTCCGATATGCTTTTTACCACATGTGTTGCAATCTGGCAATGGTGGTCGCGATTGATTGGACTGAAAAGTTCCTGTGGACCTACCACCCTGATTTACCGTCTCACTGATAGTCTTATTATTTCCTGACTTTCCAAACCGGGGTTTTTGTCCTTTACCAAATTTATTAAAGTAGCTTCCCTCACTTGAACCTCCTTTTGGACCCTCAAATTTTCTTTTCTTGTTCTCTCGACCTAATTGGTTTTGTTCACTCTCGGCCTCAATAATAGATGCCTTCTGAACCACCGCAGCATACTCGGTCAACTCAAATGGTGCCACTCTAGTCCGTAGCCATGGTTTCAATCCTTGTTGAAACCTTTTCGCTCGTTGCTCTTCAGTACGCACAAATTCTGGAACAAACCTAGACAGTTCGGTAAATTTCGTTTCATACTCAGCCACTGTTAGATTTTCCTGCTTTAGCTCCAAAAATTTTATTTCCATCTGGTTCTCCAAGTACCTAGGGGAATATTTGTCTAGAAACACCCTAGTGAAACGCTCCCAAGTTATCACTCCCGCTCCTTCCAGATTCTTTTGAGTTTCCCACCAGTAATTTGCCTCTCCCTTTAAGAGATAGGCTGCAAAAACTATCTTCTGGTCTTCCTCTATCCTCAGTATCTCAAAAGCCTTTTCCATCTCTTTCAGCCATGCCCTGGCTGCTACTGGGTTAGTGGTTCCCTCAAATTCTGGGGGTTTTAATGACTTAAAGGCACGAAAAGAGTTAGCTGCCTGGTTGGGAAGAACAGGTGGTTGTGGCGGATTCTGTGGATTAGCTAAATTCTGCCTCAATAGTTCCATAAATTGGTTAAAAGGGTTACCACCCTGACTTCCCTGTTGGCCAGTTGATTCATCTTCTTCTTCCTCATGATCTTGTTCATTATGAGCGTTTTCATCCTGCCTATTCTGACTTGCTTCCTCTCTCTCATTTTCCCTTGCATTCATTCTATTATTACGCTTAGGCGGCATGATTCTGTATATAATAATATTCTTCATTAATCACCCAAATTTAGGGTACAATATACATCATTTCCATATATGCACAACTATATCATTAGTTAATCTTATTTATGCATCCCAGTATTCTTAACTTCACACAAGTAATATTTAATTATAATACAATTTTGACAAATAAGCTTGGTACTTTTAGCACAATAACCTTTTCATTTAAGTCAATCACCTCATATTTATCAACATTTTTGAATCTCAACATTTAATATCAAAATACGGTAAAATTAGGCAAAGTACATAAACTTCATTAATTTACATAATATTTTACAACTTGGGTACAACGTCTTTTACTACTAATATCATACATCATAAGTACAAGGTTCGAAACCTCAAAAGCATAACTATACATACTAACTCGCTATAACAAAAGCACTACTAGCTGTCCTCTAATCAGACTGGGATTAAGACAGTAAACAACTAACCTAATCCTCAAAATGACATCCACAAGATGACTAGTCTGATTAGTATCCAAGACTACTACTCCTAATCATGGTAACGACGCCCTGATAACCTCTCTGATCTGCACTACCATGGTGGTGACTGTATTAACTATCTGAGCCCTCCATACTGGATCTCCTCTGTCTCCCAACATCGTCCTAATATCACCGAGTGCCCGCAGCTCGATACTAACTATGCTCAAAGTCAACCCATCTGGTATCACACCTCCTCCTCCTCTCGCCCTGTCTAACCTCTGTATAAGCGTATCTATAGTCCGACGGGACTCATCCAGCTGTCCCTGAAGAGCAAAGTACTCTGACAAGAAAATAGCTGGCAACTGACCAGCTGGAAACATAGGTGCCTCATGAGGTGGCATAGCATCTGGGGGAGGTACATCTACAAGTGGGGGTGCATCCACTGGTGGAGGTGGTGGTGGTGCAAATGGTGGGGATGGAACTGCCTGTGGAGATGGAGGAATAGGCTCTGTGTCCGCATCCTCGGAAGGGTCATCCTCCAACTCATCCTCTGACAAGATAAAGTGTCCCGGTGGAGTGAACTGCTCAACTGGATCCTCAAAAGGGTCAGGGCTAGGTAGAGGAGATGGAACTGGTGATGGCACTGGGACAGGTGGGACAGGAGTAGGAGTCACGTGTATGTCCCTCCACTCAATCGGCTCCTCAGGTATAACAGATAGCCTAGGCCTCTTACGTAAGGGCATCTCCTCCTCAGGAATATCCGTCCGCACTCGGGAAGGTCCGGCCCCATCAGGTCCTACATATGGTCTACCAGAATATGGCACTATAGCCCCAGCATCCCTCTGCCTGCGCTCCTCAGCCTCCTCCCTCAGTCTCTGCTCATATCTCTCTCTAGCACTCGCCCGTCGTCTCTCCCTGAGGTCATCAATAGCATACTCTGGAACCTCTACACCTACCAGCAACAAGTCTCTAAGCTCCTGCTCGGACAATCCTAGCCACTGGGGGTCTCGACTCGGCTCACCCATCTCTGCTCCCTATAATAAAACATAAAATTCTATTAGTAACGGTCTATAAAATTATAAACAATACTTAAAATAAATACTACCTGCGATATACCACCCCTGAACTTGATGGAAGTTCAAAATTTAATATTATAAATGATACAATATTATTATCACTCTTGTTCCTGAGCATTATGACTCTTAGCTCTGATACCAACTGTGACAGCCCCAAATCCGGGGTCATGAATTTGGGCCATCACGAACCAACTTCCGTTCAAAATCAATATCTCTTGGGTTTTTTTTTTTTTTTTTTTTTTTATAATTAACACTTATGCAATTGACCCCACAGTAATACTCACACACACCAGTCATATGCTCAGAGAACAACATTTACCATAATAAGAGTTTAGAGTTAAAAAGTTATTACAAGCCCAGAATCATACTTAAGTACATTGTTGAGTGATGCTTCTACAAGAAGCATTTCAACAACCAAATTTATTACAATCTTTCAAACTTACACACTTAATATACATAAGACCACTAAATCCCTTGCGCTGGTCGTCTACCTCGGGGATTGATGCTAACGAGCTCTCAGTAGGTCGCCTTTCCCTTACCCTCTTGCGGGGCGTTCTGCGTAGTATTGGCATACCTAGCTGTATATAGATAAGTAGCAAGAGTGAGCTATAATAGCTCAGCAAGATATTATTATAACTAGAGTTTAAAAATGTGACCAAATATACATGTATATACATATGTAAATGGTAAGCACTTATAGACTTTAAGGAAGAATCAAAATTCTTATTTAATAATACATCATCCACTTACTATTATAAGAAAGAAATCTAGAATAATACAGTATCAGTTTCTCTTCTTAAATATAACAATCAATATAATCTTTCAGTGTAATATCTCAGGATAATATGAATACTTACTTAAATCTCTTACCGACATCATCTCATTTCCTTCTTAGGTGACAATTTTTATAAATGAATATAAAATCAGTTTCTCTTCATCTAAAACAATAATCCCATCTTTCATATCATTTTCCCTTTCCAGTATATCAATCTGACTTTATCATTTATTCTTTATTCACATATTGTAAGGGTTTTCACTGTTGCCGAATACGTGAGGCACGATGATCAGTCGCCCTCCGTATCCGTCCCTTTTTACTACCGGTAGAAGGAGGAAGGTCCACCACTACATCCCCCTGGAGGAAGGTCCACCACTACATCCTCCTTCGGCAACTCTTGGGCCGAATTAAAATATTGATTGCTGGATTGTGCAGCACACAGCCTCTTACGCTTTTTATTGATTGATTGCTGGACTGTGCAGCACACAGCCTCTTACGCTTTTTATTGCTATCCCCCTTTTTATAAGATCATTATTCAATTTATCAACACCATTTCACATTTCCATTCTCGCACATTATTTCCATAAAATATATGTATATATCATACACTAAAAGAATGTTTATAATATAGCATTATAAACCATATAACCCTAGATAACAACTGATACCATTCTCTTTCATATCTCTTTTACCTTAGAGCATATTTGCTCCATTCGTAATCATCTCTCTTTAACTTCCCACAATCAAGAGAATATATTCTTTGCAATATAGCAACAAAAGCATCACATGTACATAAATATATTCCATGATATCATTATTATTCCGAAGATAAATAATTTTTAAAGTAGGGATAGAAGGATCTTGCCTCGATTTCTGTATCCTGACAGTAGGGCTGGTTCCTCCTCCGGAATTTCTATAAACACAAAAGGACCGTCATTAGAATATCACATCTCTTACTCACTACCCTCTCGTATAACAACACCCTTTACACTTCAATGTATGTTTAACGTATTATTATTACCCCAAAGGTTCAAGGACTTAACCATTTATAAGTTCAATTGAAGTTTCAGGGGTTTTCACCATTTTCCCTAACGACCACACTTAACTGTAAAAATTCTCAGAAAATATGGATTTCGAATTTTAATGTAACGTCAACTGTCAAGGGTCCTCTGACTATCCTACCACACTATCCCAAAATTTCGTGGCTTGTAAGACTGTCTAACTATGGTAACTGTAACCTCAAAGTTGATACAATTACGTTTTCTCGGTTATCGAACGTCTTTCACTAAAACTGACTTTTCTCCTAAACCGTTCATCAGATTTTAACGCACCGTATATCAAAACGATCTATGAACTAAGCTCTATCATTTCATGGTCACTTAGGGGTCCAAACAGTAAGGTACCGTATGGTTACAGTGGCTAAAAACAGGGTAATTTCTGTCCTAACGAAAATCGGACATTATAACTGCTGTAATTTCATACTTTCCAAAATTTCACCACTCCAAAACCATCATCAAACACCATAATCAAACCCCACACCATGTGGACTACATTCCAGCCATGGTTCCAAGTTCACAACACAAATTTCATATCAAACCCAACCATTCATAACACATATTCATCATAAACTTTCCATTAACAACACTTAACTACTAATCACTTCAATATCTACTATAAATACAAAAGGGCAAGGGTTATTATACCTCCTTGAAGCTTGAAGAACACTTAATAATCCTTAATAATCCTTGGACACACCTTGAACAACCTTACAATAGCTTGAATTAACTAAAGAAATCATAAAAACCAAGTTAGTTTCTTGAAATCACTATTCATCACTATTCATCCATCAACTTTGGAGATTTTATTACCTTACTAAATGGTGTTGGTTTGCTATGAAACTTTGTAGATGATCCTTTCTAACCTCCAAGAGCCTCCATAATTTTTCTCTTGAATTAATCTTGAAGAGAGCTAGGGTTTGTAAATTTTTTTTTTCTTATTTCTAGGTTTTGCCGAATGTAGTATAAGAGGAAAGGGGGAGAGATTTTTGTGTTTATTTCTTTGATCTCATCTTAATCTTACTACTTACTTGTTTGTGTAGCTTGTCTTGGAAGCTTGGTAAAAAAAATCTAGGTGTTAAAAGACTAATCTACCCTTAATTTGGTTTAGTGGAAGATGATGTAATCTTAATGATCTCATCTCTTGTTTTCTAGATTTTCTAAGTAAAATGCTAAGTACATTGATAAATAATGTGGTATGTATCCTTGTTATATTACTAATCTTGGTTGCTTAATCTCCATATTCGTCTAATTGTGGTTCGTTACGAATGTACCTCATTATCTCAGTGGTTTTGAGATCATTTAACAACCCAAATTCCATTGGTATTCTCTTAACTTAAAAATCCCCTGGCTCAATTCTAAATTCACTAATCCCTCAATATATAATTCTTATAATGTTTCCATGCTCCTTAATGTCCAATAGAAGCTCATTCGAAATCAAAATCCTCAAAATCCATGTTTCAGGAATTTCTGAAATCTAACGTCATTTCGAGTCACTTATTTCCATTGTACAACACTAATATGGTTTATGTTTATTCATTTTCCATTTCCATTATAGAGTACCTATATACCATTTCTCTAAATCCTCGAAATTTACTATTCATGTGACCACTGTAGCATTACTGAAGTTAGGGTTATTACATAAGAAGACACTGTTCGATATCTCAGAACGAACTGTTCGATATCTCAGAATGAACTGTTCGATATCTCAGAATGAACTGTTCGATATCTCATTCGATATCTCAGAGATTCGACATGTCTAAATGCTCTATTCGAGAACTCAAGAAGTCAACAAGTCAAAGTGGTATTCGAGTTCTCAAAGAGTCAACAAGTCAAAGTTCCATTCGATATCTCAAGGACTCAGAAAGCTATTCGATATCTCAGGGATTCGACATGTCAAAATGCTCTATTCGATAACTCAAGGATTCCCAAAGAAAAGAGCTATTCGAGAAGTGATTCAATATGTCATATAACAGTATTCGAGAACTCAGAGTTATCGATCAAGTCAATCCTAGTTCTCGAACCACTTACTTAGTCACTTCTCGAATACATTCTTGGAGACAAAATACTGAAGAAATTGTACAAGTCAGAAGCCTGCAACAAGCCAATGCACTTTATGGACCACAACCTGTAACGTGCTCTGGAAAGCCTACAAGGAAGCTTGGAGAGATATAGAAGAGACAAAAGGGCTAAAGAAGTGGATCTGAACAGGCTTTGCAAAGTCAAATCTGTAACCGTTTGGACACTTACTCAAAAAGGATGGACAGACTAGAAAGTAATTTGTTCAGCTACCTTATTTGCAGTAAGTAGGTTGTATCCATGTTCTATAAGGATACATCCTCACTTCCTTAGTTGTTAACCTTTTTTAGGAGTAAATTTTTTCATACATTGTAAGTCATATCTCTCTGAGAAAAACTGAAGCTGAGAATACTATCATTTGTATTCACAGATTGTAGCAACCTTTATCTAATACAATATTAGATTAAAGTGATATCGTGTCTTGTGTTGTTTTTATCCGCACTCATATATTTGCACACACAAACACTTATCTTGCTACATAGATTCAAGAACAAGAAAAGTTCAAGAATCCATTCACCCCCTCTGTATTCTTTTACTGTATTCAATGCTCAACAATTATTTTGTAAATGTTGTATGACCTTTTATTGATGAAATAATTAAATATAAAAAATTGTGATTTATAAGAAAATTTAAAATGTTGATTATTTTTGTAGGTGTCATGTGTCCATTTATTGATTAATTAATTATTTATCAAAAATACTGAATTATAAATTTTTTTGTGCTTAGTTGACCAATTTGCTACAACAATATTCACTAACAATATTTTTATTAACTCTATAATGAATTTTATTTTTTGATTGATAACTTATACACCAAATAATACTAATTTAAAGTATATTTAGTATTTTGAATAATTCAAACAAAAATGTCGGGTCAATTTGTTTGCCCCATTAATTATAGATGTGACAGTAAATAATAACATAAGTGTGATTAATTTAAATTAAAAATTATGATTCATTAGTTAATAAGTATTTATGAAAACTAGGGAATTTTGCCCACGCTACGCGCGCTATAAAAAAGGTGAAGGCCCGAAATAATCATTTTTGAGATAAATTTGCCCAAATTACTGATTCTGAAAAAGTTGGCCCTAAATACCGACGGGATACGATATTGCGTGCACCGTATCCTTCAAATACGTCGTTTCGTGTGTCGTATCATCATCTGATACAGTGTTTCGTGTGCCGCAACATCGAGATACGGCATTTGGTGTAACGTATTAGGTTAAAAGTTTAGTACCCCTGGCGGGGCATGTAAGAGTATCAGTATTGATACGGCGTTTCCTGTGAAGTATCAACGCAGATACGGCACACCAAACACCGTATTAGCTGCTAATACGGCACACCAAACGAAGTATCAGCTGCTGATACGGCACACGAAACGCCGTATTAACCACTGATACTTCACACGAAACACCGTATTAGATCAGTAAATAAGGCCAGACATGCTCAAATATGATTATTTTGGTGATTTTCTCGTATAAAAATTATAAAAAGTTTATTAACTTTTTTTATTATCATATTTAAAAGAAAATATTATTTCTTTTAATCATAATATTGATTTCTTCCAATTTAAAGATATAACGTTAGATCCTTATTTATAATAAGCATAAGAGGGATTTTATCCAAATTTTTGGTCTGGTCACTGTACTACCAAAATCATATGATCCATTGGATTAAAAATAGACGATCAAGATTAGATCATATTAAAAAGAAAATTATAATCTAAAAAGGATATAATTAGGAAAGGTTGCATTAGATGTGAATTTTAAAAAGAAAATTATAATATATAAAGGATATACTTAAAAAGGGTTGTATTAGAATTTAATTTAAAATAGAAATTATTATCTAAAAAGGATATAATTAAAAAAGGTTGTATTAGAATTGAATTAAAAAAAAATTATTATAATCTGAAAAGGATATAATAAAAAAAAGTTATATTAGAATTGAATTTTAAAAAGAAAATTATAATATTAAAATGATTTAATTAAAAAAGGTTGTATTAAAATTGAATTTCATATATTTTTTATTAGTATTAAAAGTTTTTCATATTTACTATTTGGGCTTTATCTTGAGATCAAGAAATCAAATTTGGATGATTTTACTATCCACGCGAACTTCGTAAAATTATTTTTAATTTAGTGATGATTTAATAATTTTTATTCAAATGGAAATACTCAGAATCTCAAGAAAAAATATAATTATAAAATTTTACATTAATCATATTAAATGCAGATGCCCAATGTAGAAGCCCTACATTGATGATGCTATTCAATGTAGAAAACGTAATTATATATGATGTAAATCATTGACATATATACATTTTCGTTTTTCAATATATACATTTTCGTATTTAAATATAAATACAGGTTGTAAAATCTTATATATATATATATATCAATTTTTAAAAATAATTTGATATGTAAATTAATAACATATAAAATTTTAAAAAAGTAAAATAATTATGGATATTAAAAAAGGAGTCGTGTGTTGCACGAGTTATAAGCTAGTATAAAAAAATTGAATAAAAGGTTTCTCGGCATACGCCTCACATTTTAAATATAATAAAATTATATAAAAATAAACCGTTTGAATAAAAGGATTCTCGGCATCGCCGTTAGGCGATGCCTCGGAATTTAAATATAATAAAATTATATAAAAATTAACCAAAAAAATAAATCAATTCTAAAAACAAAGTTCAAATTTAAATATTTTATAATGTTAGTTCCGATAAGATTGTAGAAGGGGGTTGAATACAATCTATACCATTTTATCGAAATTTGTCCTTTAAATAAAATTTAATTTAGACAAATTTGTGCGGAATAAATTGAAACAAATTTCAAGTTGAATATAACAATATATTAACTTGATGGGTGTTACAATTTCAGTACAGATTAATTATCAAGTTGATAAAAATAAATTAGAAAATTCGACATGAAATTTTCTAGATTTGTTAATAAAAATCAAGATAAGTGCTAGGAGTAAAAAGTCGCTAGTAGTACAAGAGTACCAAGTAATCAAGTTCCATCGGATTAAATATTACAAAGGTGTTGAACTGAATTTTATGTGAATTTTTTTCTTGATGTTCTTGAGAGAAAATTAGATAGATAAGCTCCTGGGAGTGTTCTTGATAGATATTTGCCCGTTTGGGAAATCTTATTTTTCAGAAAAAAGTTATTTATTTTGGAAAAAAGTTTGGAAATATGTTCTTTTTCCTGAAATAAGTAACTTATTTTTGCAAGATAACGAATATTAAACACCCGATACACATTTTTCTCTAAAAAAAAGTTTGTAAATACAAAATTTTTCCCGAAATAAGTAACTTATAAGTCTATCATCAGATTTGGCAAACACCCCCGTAATGTTGTGTGTACTGATCTTCTGGCCGCCTTGAACTTTAATAAGCCTACTGTCTCTTTTTGTTGAAAATGAATTGTTAAGACAATTCATTTGTACTGTTAAGACAATCCTTAAGACCTCTTACAAAATATTAAGACAATAGTTAATACCAACAGATTATCTTAATAGTTCATTTCAACCCCCATTAAGACTGTCGGTAAGACAATTAATATTGTCTTAATAAATAAACAAATCCGGGTGAATTGATTTGAATTGAACAACACTGATTGAACTGCCATGCTGAGAACCAGTTGCAGGAAAGGAGACTGAGCCACACGCGCGCATTTTCTGTTTTGACTTTGGCGCATGGATTACACGCGCGGCCTGTGAGAGTGGAAGAAGCTGCTTGCCGACAGGAACATGTGACTACTACTTAATTTTTTATTCTCTCAATTCATTTGTTTCCTTCCGCCAACTGTTAATCTTTTGCTTCAATTAATCAAGTTGACAACTGCTAAGGCAGAAGGGAGAGAGGAGAAGATGATTGAAGTTTTTTGAGGGGGCTTTCATCGGGTTTCACCGGTGGAAAGCCCTAATTCAATTCATTTTTTGTTTGTCTTGCTTTCTTTCCTTTCAATAAAGTTCCCAATTTATTTGGGTTTCAGTTATTCCCAATTTATTTGGGCTGTGTTTGCCTCTCCTTGTGAGAGTTTGGTTTTTGTTTGGATTGAATTTGGGAGTTTTCCATGGCCGAGGTTATAGATCGACAAGTTTTTCATGATTTTGATTCAAAGATGAAGGCTACTATGGAATCGCATCTATGGTCGTCGGTCCAGAACAGTTCGATGATTGTAGTAAAAACATGTATATATCAATTATCTTCAAAACGCTTGGTTGCCTTTAGAAAGGATTCAACGGCGATCCCCTTAAGCGTCTGTTCTTGCGATTGTTTTTGTAGATGCCGTACGGCTTTTGATTAATGGATTGATTTCTTTTTGTTCAAAAAAAAAAAGTTGACAACTGCTTTTATTCTTTTTACAATCAACTAATTTCAATTCTTTCGAATTGATTTTCTTCTCCTTTTAATCTAAGTAATTAATTTAATCAATTAATCATTTAATCAATTCATGATTAACTAGCATAAAAATCCGTGCGAGGCACGGGTCACTATTTTAAATTGTATTTTTAAATTAAATTGTGCATGATCAATGTCTTTCAAAGTACTCCATGTGATTGGTTTTAATGAAATTTTGCTTGTTAATGACACATATGCAATTATTGTGTACTTATTTAAGTATGTTCAAGTTTGTAATCTGAAAATTAATATGAGTAATATTGATAGTAGTCATGTTGGTTTTTCTTTTTATGAGTCATATAATATAATTCGAGTGTTTTATGGGCATCGTCTAATTAAGAGGATTTTTTTGAACACTTACAATACTAAACTGTTCTTCCACTTCTTTGAAAATGATACATCTATTTAGTTCGATCTCCAATAATATTCAAGATACAAACTAAATAGGTTTCAAGATATTGCATTCTGCGAATGTAGGTTTTACTCTTGATTAATCAAAAATTTCGTAAATCTTCAAATATTCTACTCAGACCTTGCGCTTTCACTTCTAAAACTATCTTTCCAACTCTTTCATCTATTTTCTTCTAATTTATTCATTTTAAGCATCCTTTGCCCTTTACTATTCCTCTGTCCGATAGACTTTTAAAACACCAGATAATTCTAATTGACTGAGTAAATATATCTTGTGTAACTACAAGCTTATCACACTCTAGAATATTTTTTCATACTTTTATCATCATAAGTTGATATGCCTTATGTTCGTGCTTTAACAATGAACTAGTTTCATTACCCGTGCAAGGCACGGGGATATTCTAGCTTTATTGTGAAATTTTATTTTTTACTGTATTATTTGTGATCATGAATATTCTTCAATTTGTTGCAATGTTACCTAAATATAGATTAACTTACTCTTTTTTCAAGTGCTCTCGCTTTCTAACAGGTTGTGTCCAAAATATTCTAATATCCATTCAATTAGTCATATAGTTCAATGATTTTAGCTATAAATTTAAATTCTTTATACTTATAACTGGATGTCACAGTTTCGATTCTGAAAAATGTGAAGATTAACTAACGTTTTCATAGCATTTGACTTTAGGAGGATTTTAGAGTTAAATCATAGAAAATTGGAAGGCATAAATGTGAAATGATATTAAATAAAATGTGGAATATTGTGATATTTTGGATTTTAGTAGTTCGAATTTGTAGCCGTGAACACCTTTCAATTTGTAGCGGTGTAGCCTAAATATAGCTTAGCAACTCTCTTCTCGAGACTTTCATTTTCAACATGAATTATCTAAGATTTATAATATCTATTAAAATAGTCATCTAATTCAATGTTTTCAGTTGTGAATTTAAATTCACTTTATTCAGAACTGAGAATCTAAATCTGATTACTCGCTATTAAATTTTAAATAGTATATTTTATTACAAATTAGACTAATACATTAAATACTATTATTACTAAAATATATATGTTTATTATTCTTGTTATTCCCAAGCTTAATTCCTAATCGTGAACACAATCGTTTAGTTCCGATTCTCGAGTTTTATAAGTATTTCTATACAATTATTATTCATATATTGGCGTAATTATATAATAATTTACCCAAGAATTTTAATCTAAATATATGGACCAATATAAATTATTAAAAGTTAATGGCTATTATTAGTTTGTTGTAATTAATTACGTAATATTAAAGTAGATATTAAATAATCATATTGAATATAAGTTTATTAAATGATATAACTTTGCCAGGAATAAAATGTGACATGTTATGGTATACAAAGTATCTAAGTTCACTACGTATCATGTATCACTAATTTATACTAAACTATAACATATATAATATCTTAGAAATTAAAATACCAAATATTCTTCATCCATCACGCGACTTACATAGCATATTTATGATTTACAACACAAGTGATTGGTTAGCCAAGTGGTAAGGTGATGTTCATATGAATGGAAAGACTTAGGTTCGATTCTCCACAACAACTTTTTGGAAAAAGACTAAATGGATTAAAATGCAGGGCTAAAATAGTAACTTTGCAAGGAATAAAATGTGACATGTTGTGGTATTATATATATAACTAGGTAACAAAGCCGAAAATATTTTTAAAAATTACAGTTAAATTCTTGAATATTAATAATAATAATAATAATTTGAAGATATTGACGAACCTATTTTGTCGCATAAAAAATGCTTTTAAAATCCAATATTGACAAACATTTGCAAAGTTTGACATTGAATAAGTAAAAATAACATTTGTGAATCTTTTCTATTGTCGATGACATCATAAAAGACGTGATTGCTTAATTTGTTATTAAATTATTTGTTAGTAAAATTGATTATAAGATGAAAAGAATTAGAATGTAAATGTGATAATTCCTATAATAACACCTTTTACTTTTTTCCATACCAAACTACAATGTCAACATAATTCCTATAGTAAAAATTTGTAAATATTAAATATAGCTAATTAACGATTTTAAACACCGTTTCCCATCTCATAACATACATGCATGATTAATTGATTAGTAATCTATACTATTATATATATAAATTCCGAAACATTGAAAGTTTTGGTACCTGTTTTTTGGTACCAATTTTTTGGTACCTGTTTTTTGGTACTTCGTGAATTTACTTATGTACCCTTCATTATAAAGAAAAATATATATTAAAACACCTAAAATAAATTTTAACATAATATAATTAATAGTAATTAGTCGATTGCATTTTTTATATTTACTTTTAGTTGATGATGTTACCTTTTATCATATCTTCCAATCATTAATATTACCTTTCGAATTAAAATACGTTTCCTTTTTGATTTAAAACAAATCTTAAAATCATTAATATATACCCGAAAATATCATATAATATTTTTCAATTATTAATAAAATATATTAAAAATATGCTTTGTGTATAATAAGGAAACATTAGTATAATCCGTAAACATGTGTATAGTAAATTATATTAATTAAAATTAAAAATTTCTATACTATTATATAAATTCCGAAACATTGAAAGTTTTGGTACCTGTTTTTTTGTACCAATTTTTTGGTACCTGTTTTTTGGTACTTCGTGAATTTACTTATGTACCCTTCATTATAAAGAAAAATATATATTAAAACACCTAAAATAAATTTTAACATAATATAATTAATGGTAATTAGTCGATTGCCTTTTTTATATTTACTTTTAGTTGAAGATGTTACCTTTTATCATATCTTCCAATCATTAATATTACCTTTCGAATTAAAATACGTTTCCTTTTTGATTTAAAACTAATATTACAATCATTAATATATACCCGAAAATATCATATAATATTTTTCAATTATTAATAAAATATATTAAAAATATGCTTTGTGTATAATAAGAAAACATTAGTATAATCCGTAAACATGTGTATATTAAATTATATTAATTAAAATTAAAAATTATGTAAAAAAATAATGATTACATATGGTACGAGTTTTTTTGTACCTATTTTTTTGGTACTTCGTGATTTACTTATTTACCCTTCATTATAAAGAAAAATATATATTAAAACACCTAAAATAAATATTAACATAATATAATTAATGGTAAGTAGTCGATTGCCATTTTCATATTTACTTTTAGTTGAAGATGTTACCTTTTATCATAGCTTCCAATCATTAATATTTCCTTTCGAATTAAAATACTTTTGCTTTTTGATTTAAAACTAATCTTACAATCATTAATATATATCCGAAAATATCGTACCATATTTTTCGATTATTAATAAAATCTATACTATCTATCTATACTATTATATAAAAGCTGAAACATTAAAAGTTTGGTTCAACGGTACCTATTGAATTTACCTAATTACCCTTACTCAATTACAAATCTACTAACTAATCAATTTCCTTTTTGAGGTTACACATATTATCTTTTCTATTTTCAATAACTAAATAATTTCCTTTTCCAAGTAAAATACAATATCTTTTATATTTTATCAATTTTGTTTAATTAAATAACATAACTATATATAATTACTATTAACTAATCAATTACCTTTTTCAGTAAAAACATATTACATATCTCTTTTCTCTAACTAAAATCTCTCTTTTTCCAATTACATCATGGACGGTTACCTTGAACATATAACCTTTTTAATTTTCAATAAGTAAATTCTCTATTTTTCTAATTTTTATTTAATAAAATGAAGTAATAATTTATAATTATTAATAATTAACTGATTTTTCTTTTTAACTAAAACATATCATCTTTTCTATATTTTCTAACTAAATTCCTCAATTTCTAGAAATATCTCGAATAACATTTATATACTTATTATCAAATCATCTCATATAAAAAAGTAAGCCTCCAAAATTCATGTATTAAAAAAATTAATTTTAATTAATGAATTTTTTAATATAATATAAAAAAATCCGTGCATCGCACGGGTTTTAGGCTAGTAGTATAAGAATGTGTTTAATTAGAATATTAATTTTTCCAACACAAAATAATCAAACAACGAATGGGTAATTTTTTTATTGATTTAATTGACGAAAAAAAGGGTCCACTTGATTCAATTTAATCGAGTTGTCACACCCCGTGTATAATTTGTTCAAGTATAAATGTAAATTCTACGATATTACTTTTATTTAAATTGTGGATGTTAATCGAAAAATATATATACTTATGTATCTTATCATGATTCTCACGATCATTGATTACGAATTTATCGAAAAGTTAAAATCATCTATTAATTATTGCCAAAAAATTTGCAATGATTTTGAATAAGGATTAGAAATGACGATAAAAATTATTTTATTTTATTATTTTATTTTAAAATAATGATATTTTTATATAAATCATTAATATTTTATAACAAAATAATAATAATAATAATGTTCTAATAAAATTGTTAAAATTATATATTAAATATGAAATAAAGTGTATTTAATATATATTTAATAGGTATAATTAATTATTAATTAAATGCAAGAAAATTATTTTAATAAAAAAATGTGAAAATTCAAGAAAAATATTTTGAAGCTTCTGAGTGCAAGTCTCTCCAGTTTCCTGCTATTATAATAAATTTTTATATAAAAGTATTGTAATAGATAAATTAATTTCTATTATTCTTAAAAATTGATTGGTCTCCTATGAATTTTCTATTAAAAATTAATTTAAAAATAATTTACATGAATTATTAATTGGAAAAATATTTTCATTATATATATCTAAAATTATGATAATATTAAAAACATCACAAACATATAAAAATAAAAATTACAATATGAACGTAATATTTACAATCAAAAGTTACAAATATTGAATACAACTTAATAACGTTTTTTAAAACCAACACCCCTCTCATAATATACATGTTCAATAATAGTTTAAGAATTTATTTAATTTGAATATTAATTTATTTTGACATAATATAATGAAACAATGGGCATATAATTTTTTTATCAATTTAATCTTCCGATAAAATGGTTGAGTTTGTTCAATTTAATTAGTTTGGTCATAACTCATGTGTGTATGCACTTGATTTATTTACAAATTTCAGATATTAAGTAAAGATCCATGTAATTCTATAATTTACTACGATTCCACAATCATTGATAATAAAAATTATTTGAGAAGTTGGTTAATAATGTTTTTTAAAACCGACAGCTCTCTCATAATATACATAATCAATAATAGTATAAGAATTTGTATAATTACAATAAAAAATTATTTCAACACAATATAACGAAACAATGGGTGTATAGCTTTTTTTTATCAATTTTATCTTCCGATAAATGACTTGATTTGTTAAATTTAATCGGTTTGATCATAACTCATGTATCATTATATTTATTTATGTGCAAAATTGAAAATCTATCTGTACTGTTTGTATACAATTCCAGATATTAAATAAATATCTTGTACTTCCATAATTTATTACAATTTTCACAATTATTGATAATAAAAATTGCTTGAGAAGTTACGATCGTGTACCCTATAATCATCCGAAAAGAAATTATAGTGATCTTGAATAGGGAATAAAAAATAACGCAATATAAACAATTGTTATTCGTCATTTTAACTAAAAGTAAACATAACTATATATAATTAATATTTAATATTGAAAAAATAACTATAATGTTCAACTAAAGTTTGCTAATTTTTAAACAAATTAAATAGAGTAAATTTAATATATGTTTAATAGGTGTAATTAATGACTAATTAAAATGTCATTAATAGCTATTTAATGCAAGAAAAGAATTTTAATAAAAAAAAATCAAAAAAACGAAAATTTAAGAAAAATACCTTGAAGTGTTCTGGTGCATTTCCGATCTCCAAGCATTATAATATATATAGATAGATAGATAATAGATTAATCATTTCTTTTTTCAAATACAGTTTCATCATTGGAGTGAACAGATAGACCAAAGACTTGAATGAGTTTGTTGATTCTCTTAGCAAATTACGAGCCTCTAGCTAGCTTTACTTATTTTATAAAATTCATTATAATTTTTTAATTGATATTTTAATTATTTAAAAAATTCAAAAATTGTACCTTTAATCAATTGTGTCTTGGTAAATAAATATTTGATAAATCAATAAATTCGTCAAATAAATAATTTGTATAATTCTATATATTGATATCGATAAAGAATAATATTAATAAATGATATAACGTAATATACTATAATCTGAATCAATAAATGTGAAAATAAAATATAGCCAAAAATTGTTAATATGTTACAATAATAAAAATATCAAAATTTGTTTCATTCAAGTAATGCATGTACACACATCTATAATGTGTATGATTTAAAACACATGAGACTAAGAGCCCGTTTGGCAACGGCTTAAAGTCGGAGCTTAAAGTCATTTTTTTACTTTAAATCAAAAAATGTCTGTTTGTGTAATAAGTCAAAAATTGACTTAAAAGTTCAAAAAATAGCTTAAAGTCAAAAGTTGGTAGGAGGTATTTTTTTGAATGACTTATTTTATTTGATTAAAATTAATATCATCATTCAAATAGATAATTTATCAAATTTATTTTTATGTTTCCATTTTCAACTATTCATAAGTCACTCATAATATAAAATTAGTCAAACAGATATTGACTTAAAATTTTTACTTTTCAGTATGATTTAGTGATAGAAAGATGTGTGAATTAAATCGGTGACCCTATGAATATTATGTTGATTATTATTATTATTATTATTATTATTATTATTATTATTATTATTATTTTAAAGTTTAATTTCACTCCAAAGTTATTACTGTTAAGACATTCACATATTACGTGTATGATTTATAAATACATGTGATATAATGGTGTAGTGGCAAGAGCATGCATAAGTAACTTGATAGATTCCCATGAACAACACTTTTTTTAAATAAAAATGTGTTGGTGTTTTACCTAAGTTTAATTTAGCTCCATAGTTATTTACAAATGTATTACTCTTAAACGACATTCACTTATTATGTGTATGGTTTGAAAACACATGTGACATAGCGTAGTGGTAAGAGCATGCCTAAGTTATTTGATAGACTCAAGTTTGATTCCTATCATGAACAACACATTTTTTTAATAAATATTAAACATGAGGGTAAATTGATCTTTTCATGTGCATTAAAAAATCTCACATTTTCTTCTTGTGTTGGCCTATTATATATATAATAATAGATTAATTAATTAAATCAATTTAGATTAATATGTTAATTCAAAGTTAATTAATATGATAATTAATTTAATAAATAAATTAATTCAGAATGAATTAATTTATTAATTAAATCAATTACATAATTATATTAATTAAATGAGAATTAATACAAATCAATTGAATGCCAATCTTTTTCTCAAACCACTGAAAGTAATAAAGAAGTACCACTGAATTTCTGTTGACGCTCGATGCACGGTCTAGTTCATGAGTGACTAACTCCAACGACTTTTCTTTATTTTTGACTCTATGATGTGGTTCCTTTTCTTTTCTCGTCTCTCTCTTTTAATTTTCTGTACTGTCTCTGTCACCTTTAAAATCTCTGTCACTTCAAATAAATCCACTTCTTAACGAATTTTCCATTGAGGCTTGATCAGTTAACTGAGCTTCTTTCAATGTAGTAATTCCTCAAGTCTGTAGATTGACCTTGTTCTTTTTCTTCTGACAAATATAACAATCTGAGATTCCTTGTGACAGTCTATATACTATTTACTAGTACAATCTTGTTTAAGTTGAGTTGTATCCTCAAAATACAAATAGGCTACATCATATGCCTTTCAATCTCACCCTATTTGTTTGTTAGACAATAACAAGCAAATACTTAGAGGATAACTCAACTAACTAACTTAAACAAGAAAAAGATAAAGCAATTCGAAGCTTAGTAAATAATACATACTAAAAAATTTTCTCTGGTTAAGATTTAACAATTCTAGAATCCTCAGTTGATGAAATGATAGATGACTGTTCCTCTAGCACTAAACTGATCTTCAATAGATAACTCATCTTCATTTCTGATTCTTCGTATCTCTGCATGATAATCCTTCACATCTTACATTGGTAATTATCAGCAGTACTTGATTTACAATTACTTCCCTTCTCTGACACAGCTTTTCTCACTAAAGAAAAACAATTGTTCCTACTATGTAGATAATGGTGAATCAATACCATTTATATAACTTCTAGGAAATCTACTATTCCTCCACTTAGCCTCTATACATAGTACATTGAAAGACTAATAGAATAGTATTCTAATGTAACTCTCCTTATATCTCCACTTTCATCTCAACTGAAAGTCCCCTTGCTTCTCCATCTAAATCTCCCCCTTAGTAACTTTACTTGTTTCTCATCCCAAGCACAGTCTTTAAATGCTCCCTCTTTCTAACCTACTCTCCTTTTTCTTGTACCCCTTACTTCTCCCCCTTAGTTGAGGAATCCTCCAAACAACTAGTTGACAAAGTAGTTGATGCCAACTTTTAGAGCTTTGTTAGAAAGGAAGTTTTATTTTCTTCATCATTGTGAGTGTGTGATAGTGTTTAGTGTACCTCACAAGTGTTTCACTCTTCTCTCCACTCATTTGTGTTGAGTGTCTCACTACTCTCTGTGTTTACACTCTTGCTCACTAGTGTATCACTCATAGCTCCAACATCCTTTAGTGTACCTGCAAGGAACAATCACCCTAGCCCCTTCGAGAGAGGTCAGTGGTGGTGCAATGGGAGTTCGCAAATCCCAAATCCTCGTTGAACTCGTCAGAAGAATCTGAGTCAAAATCTACAAGTTGCTAGTTTTCCCTTTTTAGGGTTTTAGATTTGAATTCTGAGAAGATAAACAATGATCTATAAATTTAGCATTGAGATCAAGGTTTCCTTCTAATGTCTATGAAGACATCACCTTGTTAAACTCATCAGGTAAAATCTGAATGATAGTTCACAAGTTACCGATCCGCACCTATGTCGGACCCGTTACCTGCAGGATCCAGAGATGTTCCCTATGGGGAGTTAGATAATGATCTTGTTGAATTTTGCATTGAGATCAATACCTTCTCTCGAGGTCTGTGAAGACTCTTGGTTCATTATAGAACCTTTAACTTATAATCCTAACCGTAAAATGGTTGGATTATAGGTTTCCGTCAATTCATCCTTAGTGCGTACAATCTCACTTTGTGCATATGAAATATTTTGGTTAGTGTATAAGGTAGTGACTCTCCAACTGAATATCCCACACATTCTTATTTGTTGCATCAAGTGCAGTTACTCCCTGGTGACTTTTAGTTTGATAGGTAACTTCCTTTTAGGGGGTAAGTCAGAATGTGTTTGAGTTTGACTGTAGTCTGGGATAAAAGTTATGGGGTTTACAACCTCATGACTAATCATGTGAGAAAACAAAACTCCATTTAGATGAACCTGCATCATAGAATATGAGCAATAGAGATAGAATGCATTTTTATCAATGAAAAGTTTTCTGAGAAAATATTGCATTTTATCTTAAGAGAAATGATATACAATTGTGATTTCAAAAGATTTACAATATAAGCAATCACAGTTGTAGAAAGAGATTTTGAGTTATAGGAAAGATATAGATCTTGAGTCAGTTTTACTAAACAAGAACATAAGCAAAAATTCAATTAATAAGTACTAATCGAATTAATGTAAGTTAATGTTTAAACCAATACAAACAAAACTATTTTATCATGTTTTAGGTCCTGTAAGATAGATACCAACTATTAGAAATTGTTAGCAATTAATATTGATAGGTCTTGTCTTTCAATTGTTAGATCCTGAAAATCAAACGTTAGTTCCTAAACAATTGAATTGACATATACCAATTTGATACCAACAATGGTCCTATATAAAAAAGTCTATCAACAACAACAACACAACAAATAATTAGAATTAAAACGGCAGATCATGTGTGTGTTAAACAGAAGAATCGGTAAAAGAACCAAGTACAAGAACCTGTTTGTAAGTTTTGAAAGTATAATGACTAAACTGTAAAAACTACACAAACTATTTATATACACATGAAAAATAATATACACAAAATTATACAAAATAAAAACTAAAAAGAACAGAAAAATTAGATTTTTTATTTTATTTAATTTATTTTTTATATTTTTAAGTTGTACGAAAAAGACTTGTTAAGACAATCGAGAAATTGTCTTAACGACTGTCATAATAGGCAAAAGACTAATTAAGACAGCTGATTAAGACTATTGACACTAATAAAATAAAATAATAAAATAAAAACAAAAATACAATTACACATAGTCTTAATAGATATAACGTGAACTGTTAAGACAATCCTATTATGGCAATTGAAAATTGTCTTAACGATAGTCTTAATAGTTCAAAACTACCAGGGACTAAACTGAAAACCTTAAAAACTAAGTGACTGAAATAGAATAATGCTAAATAATTTACAGACAGCTTAACAATATATAAATCTAATTTACATACGTCTGAATAATTTACAAACAATATTAAAAAGACCATAGGATGTTCCTTAAACAAAAACGAGACAATAATAGCAAAAGGACAAACACTACAAATTATTAAATAAAATATTAACTAATTACATAAATATTTGTAGTAAATTAATAAATCTATATATTTTCTTAATAAAATAACTTTCTACTAGAAATTTTTTTAAAGATAAAATATGACTTATTAAATCATCACAAATATTCAAAAGTGACTTTAGAATAATGTCATTTTCAAGAAAAATAGATTTCTCACAAATTACAACTTGTAAAATTTGAGAAAAATATTTTTAGAGAAAATGAATTGCTCCAAAATTAAAAAGAAGTAAGTAAGGATTTATTAAGAAGATAATGACAACGATTTGAGAATTAGCAAGCAAGAAGGTAAGTTGATAAAATAATTATACAAGTGATTTTAATAACAAATATTAACAAAGTAATCACTTATATATTATTAAAGAGCAAACCTCAGATATTAACTAGTTTAATTACTAAGACTATTTAACATACCCAATTCACCAACAATTCTGGTGAATGTGGATTCGTCAAGAGACTTAGTAAAAATATCTGCTGTTTGTTCTTCCGTGGGTACAAAATGTAATTCCACAGTACCATTCATGACATGCTCTCTAATGAAATGATACCTGATATCGATGTGCTTAGTCCTTGTATGCTGCACAGGATTGTTGGAGATTGCTATGGCACTTGTATTGTCATACAAGATTGGAATATTATCAAGTACAAAGCCATAGTCACGTAGCTGATTCCTAATCCACAAGATTTGAGCACAACAGCTTCTAGAAGCTATATATTCAGCTTCAGCTGTTGAGTTGGAAACTGTTTGTTGCTTCTTGCTGTACCAGGAAACCAATCTGCCACCTAGGAATTGACAACTCCCAGAGGTGCTTTTTCTATCTAAAACACTTCCTGCATAATCTGAATCTATATATCCAACAAAGTTAAAACCAGATTCTTTAGGGTACCAAATACCTAAGTTAGGTGTACTCTTAAGATATCTTAAGATTCATTTTACAGCAATGAGATGCACATCTCTAGGATCCGCTTGGGACCTTACACACAAGCATGTAGCATGCATAATATCTGGTCTACTTGCAGTAAGGTAAAGTAATTAGCCTATCATACCTCTGTAGCTTGTGACATCTACCTTGGAAGAATTTTCACATGCTCCAAACTTGACAGCTGTAGATGATGGTGTTCTTGCTGAAGATGAGTCCTCCATTTGATATTTCTTGAGAAGCTCTCTGAAATACTGGGATTGACAGATAAATATTCCATCTGACCTTTGACTTACTTGCAAACCAAAAAAGAACTTCAGCTAACCCATCATGCTCATTTCAAATTTACCCTGCATTAACTTATCAAATTTCTTGCACAAAAGATCATTAGTATACCCGAATATTATATCATCCACATAGACTTGGACTAGTATTATATCATTCTTATGTTTCTTTGTGAAGAGAGTTTTGTCTATGACACCTCTAACAAAACCATTTTCAAGTAAAAATTCAGAAAGAGTGTCATACCATTTCCTTGGAGCTTGCTTAAGACCATAAATAGCCTTGAAGAGAAAGTAGACATAATCCAATAGATCTGGATCTTCAAAGCCAGGGGACTATTCCACATAAACCTCTTCATCCATCTTACCATTCAAGAAGGCACTCTTGGCATCCATTTGATAAACTTTAAAGTTTGAGAATGTTGCGAATGCTAAGAATATTCTAATGGCCTCAAGTCTATCCACTGGAGCATGGGTCTCATCATAATCAATACCTTCAGCTTGTGAGTAACCCTTTGCTACCAGTCTTGCTTTGTTTCTCGTCACTGTGCCATCTTCATCTAGCTTATTTCTGAATACCCACCTTATGTCAACCACTTTTCTGTCTGTAGGTCTGGGTACCAGCTTCCATACTTCTTGTTGTTTGAATTGATTGAGTTCATCTTGCATAACAATCACCCAATCAGGATTAGAAAGAGCTTCTTCAGTTTTCTTAGGTTCCATTTTAGACAGGAACCCTAAATTATTACATTGATTCTGATAAGATCTTCTAGTTATCATACTAACATCTGGATCACCAATGATTATCTCAAAAGGATGAGCTCTATTCCAAACAGTCTTTCTAGGAAGATTAGATCTTAATGATTCGCCTTGATCTTCATTGTGATGTTGAGTATGACTAGATGATCCTTCATTATATCCCCCTGAATTGTTGCCAGGTTGACTAGATGAATATTTATGAGTGTCAGGTGTATCTCCAATATTATTATTGTTTCCACCACCATTACCCTGATCATCATCATCATTATCATTAGCATCAGCAAAAATATCAGGTGGATTGTCATCATCTGAATCTGGATCTATCATGTCATCAAAAGATAACTTTTCAGATGGATCCTTAGTTTGGATACTAGGGAGTTTAGTGTCATTAAATGATACATTGACACTTTCACTCATTTTCTGCTGATCAATTACGTACACCATGTAAGCTCTTCTTGTATAACAATAAAAATTGCTTCATATGCTTTGGCCTCGAATTTTCCACCTTGATCATCACCTTCTTTAAGCACAAAAGATTTTGCTCCAAATACATGAAAGTATTTGAGTGTTGGTTTCTTTTTAGTCATAGCTTCATAGGGTGTCTTCATCAAGTCTTTGTTAATAAGAGTTCGATTCTGGGTATAGCAAGCAGTGTTGACAACTTCACCCAAAAGTACAATGGAAGCCTTGATTCACTTAACATAGTACGTGCAGCTTCAATCAAGGTTCTATTCTTTCTTTCCACTACCCCATTTTGCTGAGGAGTTCTTGGAGCTGAGTACTGTCTGGTTATATGTAACGCCCCATCTTCCCAATACTAAAAATATACTTTTTGTAATAAAATAAACTTTGATATAGGGGAATTTTAGAAAATTTCGGCATGAAGTATTCGTAAATCGGACTATCCACCTGTAATTCAACCCAAGCCAAATTCCAGTTTGACGAATACAATTAAAACTTAATATACCCATGATTCCTCACCGAGGATCGATTCCAGGTTATGGTATGAAACAAGAATCTAAATTACACAAATTATTACAACTTATATCTCTACTTCTAAATACAAATTTACTATACCATCTAATTCGTAGCTCAATCCCAAATTTGTGCTTACCCGCTCTAGCTCCGAAATCTATCCTGTATAGAATGCCTCATCGCTCTCATTCGCAAGGATACATGTAGTAGATGATCCTTAAACCTAACTGCAAAGGGTTAGGTAAAACAAAGCAAGAGTGAGCCAAAGAACGCTCAGCAAGTTAATAGTATAGTGAAACAACAATATCTCGATAATTCATTGATGAACAATATCAATGATCAATTAATCTCAAGGAAAGAATTCAATTTCCATCATAGGATAAACTTTCCATTTTCATCAAATCATAAATTTCATGAAAACATTCATTTTCTTAAAACCATTCCATTATTAAAACATAATTTCCATAAAACCCTTTTTAAAATCATTTCAGTTGATTGGAGTTTTTTTCACGATTACGGACAATACGGGTGATCAGCCACGTAAAGTCTCCAGCCCGGACACTTAGTCCGTCTGGACATAAATTGGGTTCCCAATTAGGCAACACATTGGCCTTTAAAGGTGCTGGACTGGTCCCACCAGAACTACAGTACAAAAATAAAACTTGCTGGACCGGTATCACCCGGCCTCTTACGCTGCTCCAATATGAAGGAATCCGTAGAAAATATTTTGACGGAATCCCCCACAATAAAATCTTTGAAACTTAAAAAAAACCTTTCACTTTTAAGTCCTTTATACTTACTGATAATAGATCAGCCTAGTATAAGGAATTTTTAAAACATCTTTAATTATTTAAGCCATTTTTATTTGCAATTATAGAAGATGGAGGGTCAGGGAAGCAATTGATATAGGGTATTATAAATAACAAAGCAATAAGATTGAACTAAGCAGGGTATAGATCAGCAAAACAAAATCATATATCAACAAGGAAACATGATAAATTAAATAACTGAGCAATTATTTAGAATCTAGAAATGGAACAACAATTATAAAAAAACAGGGAATAAAGAAAGTTCGAAGTTCAACAATAGTTTTGAGTACTACACAAGCCATAAACACTTATTTCCAGGATTATCAATTTATGAAATTACGCTGTTGTTAGGAATAATTCATGAGTTGTGATGTTAAGAATAGAATTTTACTTATACTTCTTGTATATCCTGATTTTATAAAGGATTTAGCACTTTGTATAGGAAATATGTGTTAGACAGTTATCTGTAAGGTTTAGTCAGGAATGAACAGTGTATCGGAGACTACATGTCAGGAACAGAGAGCAAATCCTGATGAAGGTATAATACTGATGGTGATCAGATACTGATGCAAGATGAAATCCTGATATCAGTCGTGTTACTGATGATGTCATTATGGATGCTACAGAAACTGGCAAGTGCTATAAAACAGGATCTTTGTTTGAGGAACAAGCAAGAAGATATTATGAAGAGAAGAATTTTCTATTGATGGAAACTATCAACTGGACGGCAGAACATTGTCATGTATAGATTATCTTTCTGTTATTAGTTGATAGGTAGCATTATAAATACTCTCTCTATATCATTGTAAAAAGTGTTAAGTTCGTGAGGTTTGTAATCGTAAGTATACGAGAGTGCAAACAGAGAGAAATTTATTTTGTCAGCAGCTACTAAAGGTATTTGTACACCTTTGGTAGAGTTTGTATTTGATCTTATTAATACAAACAGAGTTTGATTCATTCATTTATTCTTGTTCATATAATCAAGCAAAAATCAGACACGATTAAATAACTTGTATTCAACCCCCCCTTCTACAAGTTATTCGAGTTAACAATTGGTATCAGAGCAGGTTGATTTCGAATAATCATAAAGATCTGCAATCATGTCTGTTACAAGGATGGGAATACTAAGATTCCTATGCTCAAGAGAAACGAATATACTCTTTGGAAAGTAAAGATGTTGCATCATCTGGAAGCAACAGATCCTGATTATCTTGATAGAATCAGAGATGGACCTTTTGTTCCAACAAAGGTCGTTGGACAAGCAACTGTTGATGGTGTGGTTGTTCCAGAACATACAGCAGAGAAGCCAAAATCTGAATGGTCAGATAAGGACAAGGAGAATGTTCTTAAAGATGCTAAAGTGAGAAACATATTATTCAACAGTCTTGATTCTGTTCTCACTAACTATGTTCTCTCTTGTAAAACTGCTAAGGATATATGGGACAATCTTAAGGTTCACTGTGAAGGAACTAAGCCTGTCAGGAAGAATATGAGGACATTACTTATACAACAGTATGAGTACTTTGAATCCAAGTCTGGTGAGTCACTTACTGATACCTTTGATAGGTTTACAAAACTCATCAATGAGATGGCCATGCATGGTAAATATTATGACTTGGAGGATATGAATACAAAGTTCATGAAAGTTTTGCCTGATTTCTACAATGAGAAGATATATGCGATTGAGGAAGCTAATGATCTGGATGAGATATCATTAGAGGCAGTATATGGAAAATTGAGAGCTTTTGAACTTGACAAGCAGCAGAAGAAGAGCAGGAGTGAAGGAAAGATGAAGACTGTTGCACATACTGCTCAATCTGAATTAAAGAAGCTTCCTGAAGAACAGCATGAAGAGATTGCTGTAAAGAACTCAAGGAAGAAGAAAAGCAAAGAAAGTTCTGAGTCAGAGACTACTGATATAGACTCTGATAACGGTGATTCTGAATCAGAGATGCAGGAACTCTTTGCTATGTTTGCTAAAGCTTTCAAGAAAGGTAGATTCAACATGAGAAGATTTAGCAAAGGACCTTTTCAAAAGAAGGAGGAGAAGAAGAGTGACAAAGGCAAAGGTACAATTGTCAAGCTTGATAAGGCCAAGATCAAGTGCTTTAATTGCAGCGAGCTTGGACACTTTGCTAGTGAGTGTAAGAAGCCTAGGAATTCAGGAAAGGGTAATGCACTTATGATCACACAGAAGGATTGGGCTGATTCCAGTGATTCTGAAGATGAATTGGATTATGACAACATTGCACTGATGGTAAATGTTTCAGACAAACCTGGATCTCCAAAGAAAACTTCTCCATCCTCTGTTAAGGTATCACTTCACTCTCTTGATTCATTTGATAACTTAAATTCTGATGAAATTAGATCTATCCATGCCGAGTTTAAGAATCTTATGACTAATTTTAGAATTCTTACTTGTGAAAGAGATGAACTTAAGGTTAAGAATGATAAATTAGTTGATAGAAATAATTTTCTTGAATCTGAGTTAATTCAAATGGAAGAATACAAGTTAAGTTCTGATAAAGCTAAGCATGATTATAGTGTTATTCTTGAGGCTTATGACTATGTCAGAAAAGAACTAGAGGAAGAGAGAGATGTGATTAAGACCATTAACATTTCTGGTAAAAAGACACAAGAAATCATCGAAAATAGAATTCGTGGTAAGGTTAATGGTTTAGGTTTTGATAAAGCTAGACAAGAAGAAAAAGTAGCTATTGTCAATAATGATAGTAAAGTAGAAGCTAGCACATCTAAATCTGAAGGTAAGAAAATTGTTTCTGAACCTAATCATGTTAAATTTGTTGATTCAAAATGTACCCCTGTTGTACAAAAAAGGATTAACAATAGTAATTCAGATGAGAAAGTGTTAGAGAAACCTAAGAATGTAAACATAGGGTTTCTGTCTAAGTCTCAGTTGAAACAGAGATTAGATGGTCTTTCAGAGTCTAGCAAGATCAAAAGAAATAGGAATGGAAAAGAAGGTATTAACAAAGAGAATAATTACAAGAATGTACCTGATGCACCTAGGAAAAAATGCTATAAGTATGGAAATCATAATCATTTGGCCCTAGACTGCAATCAAAAACCTTCTTGGAAAACTGAGTCCAGATTCCCCAAGACTCAGAAAATTCAATACCAACCACAAAAAGCTTGTTATCATTGTGGTAGTTTACTTCATTCCATTACATGTGTAGAGAATATCATGAACTGTATTATGACTATTATTCCTTGAAATCTGAAACTCATAGTCACAAACAGTTTGTGAAATTAGAGTCTAAAGTTGACTCTACAACAGGTAAAGTAAAGACAAAATTCTCAAAGCCTGTTGTTTCTAAATCTAGTAAGAAAGGATCCAATCAAATTTGGGTCCTAAAAAATTCTAACTAGTTACTTTTTGTTTGCAGGGCACAGAAAAGAAGCATTCAATTATCTTGGATAGTGGATGCTCTGGACATATGACTGGAAAGAAGTCCCTGCTTACAAAGTTTGAGAGGAAAGCAGGCCCAGTAATATCTTTTGGAGATGGCAATAAAGGAGAAACTCTGGGATATGGCTCAATTGTTTTGGGGAATGTCATCATAGAAAATGTAGCACTGGTTGAAGGCTTGAAACATACTCTTTTAAGCATAAGTCAACTGGGTGATAAAGGTTACAAATTAATCTTTGACAAAGAAGGATGCAAAATCTTGAATATGCAGAATGGAGATATTGTTCTAACTGGTCAAAGACATGGTAACATATATGAAGCCAGCTTAAGTGATACATCAAAAGGAATTGTTAGATGTCTCTACAGTAAAGCAACAAGTGATGAAAGCTGGAATTGGCACAAGAAACTCTCACATCTTAATTTCAAGAAGCTTAATCAACTTGTTAAGCACAATCTGGTGAGAGGCCTACCTCAGGCAAATTATGTGCAAGATGGACTTTGTGATGCATGTCAGCTTGGAAAGCAAAGAAGAACCACTTTCAAGAGCAAGACTGAAAATTCAATTACTGAACCATTTCACATGCTACATCTTGATCTGTTTAGTCCAGTAAACATTATGTCTATTAGCAAGAAAAGATTTGCTCTAGTAATAGTGGATGATTTCACAAGGTTCACATGGGTGTTCTTTCTACACAAGAAGGATGAAGCTCCTCAGCAAATCATTGAACTTGTCAAGAATATTCAGAATAACTCTGAGTACAAAGTCAAAGTACTTAGGAGTGACAATGGTACAGAATTCAAGAATTCTACAATGGAGGGGTTTTGTGCAGACAATGGAATCACTCAACAGTTTTCTGCACCTGGTACACCTCAGCAGAATGTTGTAGTGGAAAGAAAGAAAAGGACTCTCATAGAGGCAACAAGAACCATGCTTGCAGATGCAAAACTTCCAACCTACTTTTGGGCAGAAGCTATTAACACTGCATGTTTCACTCAAAACTGTACCTTGGTAAATAGTCATGGAAAAACTCCCTATGAAATGATGGAAAGAAACCAAGTGTGAAATATTTTCACATCTTTGGATGCAAATGCTATGTCCTAAAAGTTCATCCAGAATAACTTGGAAAATTTGAAGCCAAATCGGATGAAGCAATTTTTCTAGGATATTCAGCATCTAAGGCCTTCAAAGTTTATAATCTCAGAACTCACATTGTTATGGAATCAATTCATGTTGCATTTGATGATAAGAACTTTGGAATTCTGTAAACTAATGAAAGCCATGACAAATTGGAATTTGAAAATCTGAAGAATTCTGAGATACTCTTCAGTGATGATGAAGGTTCTCTAGAAGAAATTTCTATTGCTTCTCAAAGGAATGCTACTGTTGAGGGGGAGCAAATAAATCAAAGAGAACACAGTGATCATCAGGAGCAGATTAGTTATTCAGAGTCTACTCCATCAGGAACTGATCTTTCAGAGTCTACTGAGGAAAGATCAGTAACTAGCAGCAATATGGAATCTACTGATTCTATTGATCAAAGGAGAGTTATTGAAGGCAGAGAGAATTCTTCTACAAGAGATACCACTAACTTAGGGGGAGAGACTAGCAGAGTTAATCTACCACCTGTTAGAAAATGGACAAAGGATCATACTGAAGATTTGATTATTGGTGATCCAAATAGTGGTGTTCGAACTAGAAGATCAATTCAAAATGAATGCTTGTATAGTTGCTTTCTCTCAAAGAATGAACCTAAGAAGGTTGAAGAAGCCTTACAGGATCCTGATTGGGTAATTACAATGCAGGAGGAGTTAAATGAGTTTGAGAGAAACAAAGTCTGGAAACTGGTACCAAGACCTAAAGATAGATCTATTGTTGGTGCAAGATGGGTTTTCAGAAACAAGCTAGATGAATCTGGTATGATTGTAAGAAACAAAGCAAGACTGGTGGCCAAGGGTTATTCTCAGGAAGAAGGCATTGATTATGATGAGACCTTTGCACCTGTAGCAAGATTGGAAGCAATCAGAATGTTTCTAGCATTTGCAGCTCATTCAAAATTCAAGGTATATCAGATGGATGTAAAGATTGCTTTTCTAAATGGCAAACTTGATGAGGAAGTGTATGTGGAACAGCCACCTGGATTTGTTGATCCAAAGTTTCCAAATCATGTCTACAAACTTGACAAGGCACTCTATGGACTAAAGCAGGCACCAAGAGCATGGTATGAGACTTTGTCTAAATTTCTTCTTGAAAATGGCTTCACAAGAGGTACAATTAACAAAACTCTATTCTTTAGAAAGATAAAAGGTGAATTGCTTTTAGTTCAAGTTTATGTTGATGATATTATTTTTGGTTCTACTAATGAAAAATTGTGTGCTAAGTTTAGCAAGCTTATGCAGTCTAAGTATCAGATGAGCATGATGGGTGAATTAAATTATTTCTTAGGCTTGCAGGTCAAACAGATTGAGACTGGTATTTTCATTAATCAGTCAAAGTATATCAAAGATCTTTTAAGAAGGTTTGACTTTCAAGACTGTGCAGTTTCAAAAACACCCATGGCAACAACCACTAAACTAGACTCTGATCCTAAGGGAAAGAGTGTGGATAATACTAGTTATAGAGGCATGATAGGCTCATTATTATATCTAACTGCAAGTAGACCAGATATAATGTTTTCTACCTGTTTATGTGCTAGATTCCAAAGTGATCCTAAGGAATCTCATTTAATTGCTGTGAAGAGAATTTTTAGATATCTCAAAGGAACTCCAAATCTTGGTTTGTGGTACCCTAGAGAATCTGATTTCTTTCTAATTGGCTATTCAGACTCTGATTATGCAGGGTGTAAGATAGACAGGAAAAGCACTACAGGTACATGTCAATTCTTAGGAAATAGATTGATTTCTTGGGCAAGCAAGAAGCAATAATCTGTTTCAACCTCAACTGCAGAAGCTGAGTACATAGCAGCAGGCAGTTGTTGTGCACAGCTCCTTTGGATAAGAAATCAGTTGATGGATTATGGTATGACACTTAGTAATATTCCTATGTTTTGTGATAATACTAGTGCTATTAAAATTGCAGAAAATCCAATTCAACATTCAAGGACTAAGCACATTGATGTCAAGTATCATTTTATTAGAGAACATATTGAGAATGGTACTGTGGAACTTCATTTTGTTCCTACTGACAAACAGCTTGCAGATATTCTAACTAAACCACTTGATGAGACTACATTCAGTAGATTAGTAAGTGAGTTAGGAATGTTAAATTTCTAGATCTTTAACATCTGCAATAGTAGCAAGGTATGTTGTTTTTAGCTTATAGACTTGATATTCTTGTCAGGATCTATATTTGATTGTTAAATGCTTTAGCTATAACACTTTGCCTTGATAAATTTCAGTATGCTAGACTTGTTAATAATCATCAGGATTAGATTTGCTATCAGGATGCTGACGTCATCAGTATTGTGTCAGTATCAGGATTGTGAAAATTGTTTCAGATCCTGACGTTTACTTTGTGTAGTAATCTAATTCTGTGATGTGTTAAGTCTATGCCAGCAAGTTTTAATATTTGCATACTGATAATTTATACATCATTCAATAATCAAAAGACAAGTAGATAATAAGAAATTGTATTTTCATTAATTGAAAGCATTACATATATGGAAATAAAATACAACATCTTTTTGTCTAACTTCTACTGATAATTCTATACTTGTCTAATGAAATGAATTCTGAGGTACAGGACAAGGAGCATCTCTGGAAATCCATCAGGGGATTAAACATCCTCGTCTGCTCTTGGATTCCTTGTCTGGGCGACTTGAATGAGAGTAGCTAACTTAAATGTATAGCATCCCCATCAAGATCAACCTCAGACTCTCGGCCAAATTCTTCATCCTCAAGTTTTGAGGAGGTTAGGGGAAGATTGTATCCAACAGATGGATGTTCTAGGAGAAACCTCTGGATATTATCTAAAACTAATTCATCCATGATTAGTTCGATGAGAAGAGTCGTCTTTTCAAAGAGATGATCAAGAACAAGATGTTCATCGACTGTGAAAAATCTAAAGAATGGGTTTGAATGGAATTTTGGTTTGAGAAGCATTGTTGATTGAAGAAAAGAAATTGAAAGGTTTATGGAGAATGGCATAAGGCATCTGTTTCTTTTATAGAAAGACATAAAAGGAAAATGCCACATGGAAACTCCATATTAAGTCTCTAGAATCAGGATGATATTGATCAGGATTTCAAGTGTGATCATCAGGATTTGAGAATTATTATTTTTAAATCACATTGCATTTTGTGATTACTTTGATGGAGGTCACAACAGGAAAATGAAGCTGATCAGTATTGATTTTTTATCTTGATAATACCCTGATTTATTTCATGAAAATCAATTTTGAATTTTATTTTCCAAAAATCATGGATAACCGCATTTTTTCAGGGACTGACACCTGTCAATCTACGTGTCAACGTGGGATAGTGGTCTGAAATATTTGTGAAATATATTTGTTTTGAAACTCTAATCGTGTAATTGCTTTCTCTAATTTCATATTCTCTAAAGTAAAAACACTCTCGAGTTTTCAAAATCACTAATCCATTTCAAGAATTTTTCAAGTTCTTTTCAGATTAAAAATGGCAGCTCAGAGAAGATTACCTAAGTCAGTAGCTTTCAAGTTTGGTGACTTCGATTTTATGACGAACAATCATGTAGCAGCTATCACCAACAAGGAAGGAGTGTCATCTGATTTTCATCCAATCATGAACTTTCTGGCATATGGACCATTAAGTTATGCATTGACAGCATCTCCACAAATTAATCAAGCAGCTGTTACACAAGCTTGGGAGAATGCTGAGGTAATTGATTCTACTCAGAGTCAATCAGGTAAGATTGTTCTACATTTAGGACAAGACTCATTTGATATTACTGAATCTGTTGTTAATTCAGTACTTCACTTACCTGTTAGTTTGATTTATGAGAATGTACCATCTGATGATGATGTTAGAACTATGTTGTCTGCATTAGGTTATAATGGACCTTTAGATAACATGAGCCAGTTAAGAAGATCTTATCTTAGGAAAGAGTGGTCTTTCTTATTTGATCAATTAGCTAAATGCTTTACTGGTAAATGTAGTTCTTTTGATCAAATTACTTCTGTTACTTCACATATTGCTTACAGTTTGCTTTATGACAGAGTAGTTAACATTGGTCACATTATCTTAAGTCAGATGTGTATTAAACTTGGGTTAAGAGATCAAAGCAGGAAAATAGTTTATTATCATAGATTTATACAATTGTTTATTAACCATTTTATTCCTGATGTTGAAGCTAGATTTGGTAGAGAACATTGTGTTTCTTCTTATGTACAGCAAAAGAGAATTTTCTCTGACATTACAAAGAAGGACAATGAAAAGATTCTAGATGAAATACCTGAAATTCATTATCCACATCATGTTCAGGTAATTCTTAAAACTCATCTTCCTACTCTCTACAATTCTTCTTTCTTTTGTGGTGAAATGGCTTAGGAATCTCATTTGGAGGAGAACTCACCTGTGTCTACCCAAGTAGCCCAAAACATTATAGTCTCTGAAACAATTCAAGAACAAAGTTTTAATCCACAACCTATTGTTTCAAATAAACCAACCTCTGGTGTTTCTCAAAAGACATCAGTTGTAAGGAAGAGAAGATTTGTTGTGTCAAGTAGTAGTAGTAGTTCTAGTGAAGATGATGATAATATATCTCTTGCTGAGAGAGAGGAATTGAAGGCTGTACTCAGGATCTCTCGCGAGACTTGGTCAAGTAAAAAGGCCACATCTGAGGAAGGAGTGGAGTTTCTTTTTCGATTGCATCACAAGGGCATTTAGAAAGAAAATCACCAATTGGGATGCTATTCCTACTGACAGTCTTCAAATCGGGTATTCTCTTCTTTGTGGAAGTAATTTTGATTTTGGTAGACTCGTCTTGATGAATATGGGTGAAAAATTGTCAGAGTCTAGTACAACTATGTATTTTTCAAGATTTTGTCAATTATTATTCTCTACTTGTATGCCTGGTGTTGAAATTGTTGAGGAAGATGTTATTCAGGCCTTTAAGGTTCATAAGAGAATATTCTCTGATTTGACCAACAAGGATGCCACCAAGGGGCAATTATCTGACTTGTTTTTGCCTCTTGCTCTTCAAAACTTCCTGAATCAACCTCAAGAACCACAACAACCTGAACCTGAACTTTCACCACCAGCAAACACTGAAACTTTACAACCTCTGAACACTGAAACACAACCTCAACCATCTCGACCTGCAAATGATGAGCCAAACACTGAACACATTCAACCAACACCTACTCAACCTCAATCTCAACCTCACATCCCTGAGCCAATTGCAGACTCTAAACAAAATCCACCTACACAGGCTAAACTAAAGAAAACAAAGCACATAGCTATCAGGGCTAAAAAGGAAAGAGCAAAAAGGCATGCCCTCTCAAACTCTATTGAAGAAGAAGTGGCAGCTGAGGTGCCTAAACCAAATAGGAGAAGGCTATTAATTGATGAGTCAGATGAGGAGATGAATTCTGAAGCTCCAGAGGTGATTTCTAAGGAGATACCTACTATTGAGATACATACTGTAGAAGAAGTTGTCAAGACAACTGAAGATGCACAGATGGATGTGGGAAACAGAGATAGTTTTGCTGATATGGATGTTGCTGTTGAGTCATTCATTCCATTCTCTGCTGAAATTGAAGTTCCTATCTCTTCACCTATTGTTGCTAACTCTGAAGCAACTGGTGTAGCTGATCAACCTATTGTGGTACTTGATGAAATAGTAGCAACACATACTGAATTATTATCTGATGCTCACTAAGTTACTGAACAAGGTGAAGAAATTGATCAACCAACTAAGGCTGTAATCTCTGAGCCTGTGGATGAAGTTCTTGCAATTGCAAAGTCTGTTGAAGCTGGAGGGCAAATTGTAGAGAATGCTGAGGAGACTTTTGCTGAAAATATTGAAGTTGCAAAGACTATTGCTGAAAATGTTGAAGCTGCAGTGAATATTGCTGAGACTGCTCCAGTTGAAGATGAAAATGCTGAAGTTGATGTTAAAGATGAAGGCAGTACTGAGTCTCACTCTTCTCAGAGACCACCAGTACAAATTGATGTAAAGATAACTGATTTTTCTGGACCTTCCAATCAACGTGAGATTGAAGAAGATTATTATGCCAAATTTTTGGAGAATTGGTATAAACCAGATTGCATTTTTCCTGATGGAAGAGCATCTAATTTTGTGCGTAGAACTGCTCAAACGATTTCAAATCCAGATATTCTTTCAAGTCTGAAAGCCACTATTGTTCAAGTCAAGACTCTTAATACCATGTTTGATGATTCTCAACAAGCAATCACTGGTCTGCGAGATGAAGTTGTTAAAAGAGACATGACTATGCAAAGAGATAATACTCTGAAGTTTCAAACATTTTCCAAAGATCAAGAGAATTTGTTTACAAGGCTTAGTAAAGTGGAAGAGAATCAAACTGTCTTGTCTACTAAGATTGACTCTATTGCTAACTCTTTGGAATTTATCACATCTATCTTGATTCCTGATGATGTCAAAAAGGGGGAGAGAGTTGCTAAGATCAAATGCAGGCAATCCCAAACTCTGACTAAGAAGGATGATGCTGGAGATGGAGGAGCAAATGACCGAGAAAAGAGATTAAAATCAAAAGTTGGCAAAGATATGAGTCTAAGATCTAGCAAGTCTTATACAAAGTCTGATGGAATAAATACTGATGCTCGGGGTACTTCAAAGATCAAGAGCTTGTTATTTACTGACAATCCACAGACAAATGAAGAATTGGCTGCTAGACTGTTTCTTGAAGAGAATGAAGAAGGAGTTACAATTGAAGACATTCAAGCTGAAGAGAAGAATTTACAAGAAGAACATCAAAAAGCTTTGAAGTCTAGAAAGTTAAAGAAGAATGTGAAAGCTTCTAGGCCTGTTTAAAAAGGCATTTTTATTAAAGAAAATGTTGGTGTTGATCAGAATTTACCATTGTCTAGGAAACCAACAGTAGATGCTAAACAGAAGCTGAAAGGCAAGATTGTTGAAGAAGAAAAGGTTTCAAAGAAAGTGCAAACAACCTCTGTTGCTACACAAGTTGTACAGAAACCATTGTCTAATCAGATGCAAATGTCCTTTTCAAAACCAACTATTCCTGATCAAACTCTGAAGACTGGAGATACTAATTTTCTACAAGGCAGAGCTTGTTTGTCCAAGCAAAGTCGAGATACTTCTGGCTTAGGCTCAGATAGAGAAATTAGAGTGAATAATAGTCCTCTAGATCCTTCATCACTGGCTGTTCCAGGACATAGTGTTCCACATGAGAATTTGGACATACTGGAATCAGTACAGTTGATTCATCAAAAGAGTTTGAAGAAAGATTTTCTGCTGTATTTCATGGCTGATGGGACTGTGTATAAAATTGGTGAGTATGATATTAATTTGAAGCTATTGGAAGAGTTGGAATATGTTCTATATCTGTTCAAAGTGAAAAATCAAAGGACTCAGCAAGCTGCTAATGTGCTAAGGAATAAGATGTTGAAAGCTAAGGCAATTAGTGGTACAAGATACACAGGTGAGTATGTTCCGAAATACAGAGATTATCATGGAAAGATAGTTGAGATGAAGAAAAATAGTGCTCGACTGAAGACAGATCTAGGTATAACTGTTTTAGATTTTAATCCAGAGGCAGAGATACTAAGCACATTTTATCAGATTGGGAAATGATATGAGGAAGAACAAAATATATTCTCTGAGATCTGAAATCTATCAGACTAGTGAAGATGATCCTGAACTTAAAGAGATTAAGAAGATATTGCAGATAGAACTTGAGAATGCAGAAAGAAGATTGCTTATAGACTATCTCAGATCAACACCAGATGTTGAGGAAATTAAGTAAATAGAGCTCTGTAAGTATTTTCTTGTTTTCTGTAAATTTTGTTTAAGTAGAAGTTTAAACTCTGATTATTTATTAAACACTGTATTTGTCTAGTTGTTTTGACATCATCAATTATTATTAACTTGTGCATGTTTGCTAATGAACAAGTTGGGGGAGATTTTTAAATATAATTGATGTGAATAATGTCAGTGTTTAAGTGTTACAGTGATTCATCAGAGTTTAACTGGAAGCGGTCAGAGTTTAATTAAACTCTGACAGATGGAAGCTTGGCACAGTTTGATAAACTCTGTCAGAAGGAAGCGTCTACTGGTCATCATCAGATTTTGAAGAGTAATTGAAGATAATTATGGAAGCGATATCTTTGAAGATTGGATAGCTGTCGAAGACATTGTGTTGACTAAGAAGACGTGTAACAATCATAATTGATATCATTTGTATAGCTGATTTATAGGAGTATCAATTATAGATTGTACAGTAGCTGTATTTCTTTATAAATACAGTTAGGTTAACCCTAGAAGGGTATCAAGAAATGTATTATCAATTCATTGTAACCTAAGCAACTCTCTGTGATATTTTACATCACTGAGAGAGGAATTATTAATTCCATACAGTTTTTGATTGTTTAATCGTGTGTTAATTGTTATTCTCTCATATGAACTTGATTATATTTTTGTATTCGGCCTAACATTGAAGAAGTATCACTTCTTGATGGACTTAAGCATAACTTGCTAAGTGTCAGTAAACTGTGTGATAAAGGCCAGAATGTCTGGTTTATATCTGAAGCTTGTGTCATTTTCAAGAAAAGTGACAACAAGGTAGTGTTGACAGGAGATAGAAGAGGAAATGTGTACATTGTTGACTTCAATTCAATAAATGCAAACATGACTACATGTCTTCTCAGCAAGGCAAGTGTAGATGAAGGTTGGCTTTGGCATAAAAGACTGTCACACTTGAGTTTTAAAGCAATGAATGAGTTGGTTAAGAAGGATTTGGTTAGAGGTATTCCAAAATTGGATTACTCCAATGATGGATTGTGTGATACTGTGATGCATTGTGACAGCCCCAAATCCGGGGTCATGAATTTGGGCCATCACGAACCAACTTCCGTTCAAAATCAATATCTCTTGGGTTTTTTTTTTATAATTAACACTTATGCAATTGACCCAACAGTAATACACACACACACCAGTCATATGCTCAGAGAACAACATTTACCATAATAAGAGTTTAGAGTTAAAAAGTTATTACAAGCCCAGAATCATACTTAAGTACATTGTTGAGTGATGCTTCTACAAGAAGCATTTCAACAACCAAATTTATTACAATCTTTCAAACTTACACACTTAATATACATAAGACCACTAAATCCCTTGCGCTGGTCGTCTACCTCGGGGATTGATGCTAACGAGCTCTCAGTAGGTCGCCTTTCCCTTACCCTCTTGCGGGGCGTTCTGCGTAGTATTGGCATACCTAGCTGTATATAGATAAGTAGCAAGAGTGAGCTATAATAGCTCAGCAAGATATTATTATAACTAGAGTTTAAAAATGTGACCAAATATACATGTATATACATATGTAAATGGTAAGCACTTATAGACTTTAAGGAAGAATCAAAATTCTTATTTAATAATACATCATCCACTTACTATTATAAGAAAGAAATCTAGAATAATACAGTATCAGTTTCTCTTCTTAAATATAACAATCAATATAATCTTTCAGTGTAATATCTCAGGATAATATGAATACTTACTTAAATCTCTTACCGACATCATCTCATTTCCTTCTTAGGTGACAATTTTTATAAATGAATATAAAATCAGTTTCTCTTCATCTAAAACAATAATCCCATCTTTCATATCATTTTCCCTTTCCAGTATATCAATCTGACTTTATCATTTATTCTTTATTCACATATTGTAAGGGTTTTCACTGTTGCCGAATACGTGAGGCACGATGATCAGTCGCCCTCCGTATCCGTCCCTTTTTACTACCGGTAGAAGGAGGAAGGTCCACCACTACATCCCCCTGGAGGAAGGTCCACCACTACATCCTCCTTCGGCAACTCTTGGGCCGAATTAAAATATTGATTGCTGGACTGTGCAGCACACAGCCTCTTACGCTTTTTATTGATTGATTGATGGACTGTGCAGCACACAGCCTCTTACGCTTTTTATTGCTATCCCCCTTTTTATAAGATCATTATTCAATTTATCAACACCATTTCACATTTCCATTCTCGCACATTATTTCCATAAAATATATGTATATATCATACACTAAAAGAATGTTTATAATATAGCATTATAAACCATATAACCCTAGATAACAACTGATACCATTCTCTTTCATATCTCTTTTACCTTAGAGCATATTTGCTCCATTCGTAATCATCTCTCTTTAACTTCCCACAATCAAGAGAATATATTCTTTGCAATATAGCAACAAAAGCATCACATGTACATAAATATATTCCATGATATCATTATTATTCCGAAGATAAATAATTTTTAAAGTAGGGATAGAAGGATCTTGCCTCGATTTCTGTATCCTGACAGTAGGGCTGGTTCCTCCTCCGGAATTTCTATAAACACAAAAGGACCGTCATTAGAATATCACATCTCTTACTCACTACCCTCTCGTATAACAACACCCTTTACACTTCAATGTATGTTTAACGTATTATTATTACCCCAAAGGTTCAAGGACTTAACCATTTATAAGTTCAATTGAAGTTTCAGGGGTTTTCACCATTTTCCCTAACGACCACACTTAACTGTAAAAATTCTCAGAAAATATGGATTTCGAATTTTAATGTAACGTCAACTGTCAAGGGTCCTCTGACTATCCTACCACACTATCCCAAAATTTCGTGGCTTGTAAGACTGTCTAACTATGGTAACTGTAACCTCAAAGTTGATACAATTACGTTTTCTCGGTTATCGAACGTCTTTCACTAAAACTGACTTTTCTCCTAAACCGTTCATCAGATTTTAACGCACCTTATATCAAAACGATCTATGAACTAAGCTCTATCATTTCATGGTCACTTAGGGGTCCAAACAGTAAGGTACCGTATGGTTACAGTGGCTAAAAACAGGGTAATTTCTGTCCTAACGAAAATCGGACATTATAACTGCTGTAATTTCATACTTTCCAAAATTTCACCACTCCAAAACCATCATCAAACACCATAATCAAACCCCACACCATGTGGACTACATTCCAGCCATGGTTCCAAGTTCACAACACAAATTTCATATCAAACCCAACCATTCATAACACATATTCATCATAAACTTTCCATTAACAACACTTAACTACTAATCACTTCAATATCTACTATAAATACAAAAGGGCAAGGGTTATTATACCTCCTTGAAGCTTGAAGAACACTTAATAATCCTTAATAATCCTTGGACACACCTTGAACAACCTTACAATAGCTTGAATTAACTAAAGAAATCATAAAAACCAAGTTAGTTTCTTGAAATCACTATTCATCACTATTCATCCATCAACTTTGGAGATTTTATTACCTTACTAAATGGTGTTGGTTTGCTATGAAACTTTGTAGATGATCCTTTCTAACCTCCAAGAGCCTCCATAATTTTTCTCTTGAATTAATCTTGAAGAGAGCTAGGGTTTGTAAATTTTTTTTTTCTTATTTCTAGGTTTTGCCGAATGTAGTATAAGAGGAAAGGGGGAGAGATTTTTGTGTTTATTTCTTTGATCTCATCTTAATCTTACTACTTACTTGTTTGTGTAGCTTGTCTTGGAAGCTTGGTAAAAAAAATCTAGGTGTTAAAAGACTAATCTACCCTTAATTTGGTTTAGTGGAAGATGATGTAATCTTAATGATCTCATCTCTTGTTTTCTAGATTTTCTAAGTAAAATGCTAAGTACATTGATAAATAATGTGGTATGTATCCTTGTTATATTACTAATCTTGGTTGCTTAATCTCCATATTCGTCTAATTGTGGTTCGTTACGAATGTACCTCATTATCTCAGTGGTTTTGAGATCATTTAACAACCCAAATTCCATTGGTATTCTCTTAACTTAAAAATCCCCTGGCTCAATTCTAAATTCACTAATCCCTCAATATATAATTCTTATAATGTTTCCATGCTCCTTAATGTCCAATAGAAGCTCATTCGAAATCAAAATCCTCAAAATCCATGTTTCAGGAATTTCTGAAATCTAACGTCATTTCGAGTCACTTATTTCCATTGTACAACACTAATATGGTTTATGTTTATTCATTTTCCATTTCCATTATAGAGTACCTATATACCATTTCTCTAAATCCTCGAAATTTACTATTCATGTGACCACTGTAGCATTACTGAAGTTAGGGTTATTACATGCATGCCAGAAAGGGAAGCAGAAGAAGGCCTCTTTCAAATCAAAGTCAATGTCATCAATTGATCAAGATCTCTTTGGACCAGTCAATGTGTTGTCAATCTCAAAGAAGAAATATTGTCTTGTGATTATTGATGATTTCTTAAAATTCTCTTGGACATTCTTTCTGCACTCTAAGGATGAGGCAGGTGAAGTCATTATAAATCACATCAAGATAGTCAACAATAGTCCTTTACTCAAAGTAAGGAGAATCAAAAGTGATAATGGAACTGAGTTCAAGAATACTGAAATAAAAAAGTTTTGTGAAGAAGGAATTGTCCAAGAATTCTCTGCACCAAGAACTCCTCAAAAAATGGTGTAGTGGAAAGAAAGAACAGAACTCTAATTGAAGCTGCAAGAACAATGCTTGAAGAGTCTAAGCTACCAACATACTTCTGGGCAGAAGCAATAAAAACTACATGCTACACCCAGAATATTTCTTTGGTCAATCAAGCAAAAGGCATGACACCTTATCAACTTTTCAAAGGCAAGAAACCAACAATCAACTTTCTACATGTCTTTGGATGCAAATGCTTTGTACTAAAAAATCATGGTGAGCATTGATAAGTGGATTTATGTCCACTTGGAACATTCTAAATCGGCTTAAATTGATTGTCTTGGACTCAAGTTTCTTGTAGTTTTGATGTGTTTTGCTTAGTTGTGCAGGTTTACGAGAATGTTGATTAAGGTGGATGCTTCTATAATTTTTTGGGAATTAATTGATTAAAATTCGGATTTTCTGGGAAGGCTGCGCAGCTTTCACTGTTTTGGCCATATCTGGAGTTCTGTAAGTCCGTTTTCATCGATCTTACTGCCCACGCGAAGCTTGAGAGATTTTCTACAACCTGGGATAGGAAGCACGTGCAAGTAATGTGCTGAATAAAATCGCGCGCGTATTCTTTGTGAAGCATGGCTGGGAAATTCCTGTTTTGCCCTTTTCAAGTTCTAATTATATTCCGGGCAGGTTTTAGCACCTTAATTAAATTCTAATTGTAATAGAAGATAAATTCTTGCTGGGCAAGAAATCTAGAGCCTATAAAAACACATCTAAGCATTGTAATAGATATACACATTATCATAGTTTTATTATTGTAACCAGCTTAGATCTGCAAGGGAGAAAAGGAGAGAAGGATTCAACGCTCGTGACAAGCAACGGATCTAGATCTACTTCATCCTTTGTGTTATTCTGGATTATAGATTTGTTTCCTCAACTCCTTGTTTTAATAATATTTTTACTTCTTTCTTTCATATCTTGTTTATTATCATGTTTTCATCAAATCCCATGACGATGAACGGTTCAATTATGGGCTAATCGTTGTCATGGGATTCTAACGGAGTTACTTATGGAACTTAGTATCTTGATGCTTTAAAGATCTGTGTGTGATGTATATCTGATATCCTCGTATGGTTAATCTTAATGCTTTTAGATGCGTAGCTAACATCTAAATTGAATTGTTAATCTCTTGTGAAGTGAAAGTGGATCTTGAGATTTAGAACTTGCCATGCTAGCATAGGTTCATAATTGTTTATCAATATGATTCGTGGGTGAGATGAAAATACTCATACTGCCCTGTGTGATCTTTATGGATAACTTGTTCTTCAACCGTTATGTTTTCAAATTCTATAGAGATATAGGGTCTAAGCATAATTGGTGTCTATTCATCTTCTATCTCTTTTGTGGATGTATGTTTAGTTTGGTATGCGTATGCTGACAGGTAGCGTATACTTGTTTCGTGTTATCCGATCAGATATCAAAACCATTGCACATAGTGATTAAAGGCGTCAGATCTAAGGGAAGTATTTAATGAAGTTAGAGTCCCATGTTTTTATTCTCATAAGTAACTCGATTTCTATTCTTATTAGTTAATTTAATTCTTAGTTTTATAATTTGCATCTTAGTTTAATTTAGTAGTTAATAAAAATCCAATTTGTTATTTGTCTTAGCAGTGAATAAAAACCATACATCGGTGCATAGGTACATTAATTGAATTGAACACCATTCTAGATCTCTGTGGGAACGAACTTGATTTAATCATATATTACTTGTGACAACGTGCGCTTGCGTAATTTTGCATAACAAGTTTTTGGCGCCGCTGCCGGGGATCATCGGTGTTTTTATTTTAGTTTATGTGCTTGTCATCAGTGGTCGTTAGCGTTCACTGACTTGGATTCTTACTTAGTTTGTTTGATTCGTGGTGTTTCAGGTACTTAAGTTTGTATGTGAACATGCTTACAAGCTCGTTTGGAAGAACTGGCGGAAGACGACCTTATAGTGGATAATAAAGAAGAGAAACTTGAAACTACTGTAGAGATGGGTGACGCAGCAGAAGCAGCTAAGGCTTTGAAGGAGTATTCTCAGCCGAAACTCAATGATATCCAGTCTAGCATTATTAGACCAGCTATTGAAGCAAACAATTTTGAGATTAAGTCGGGCACAATTCAGATGGTGCAGAATTCAGTTCAGTTTGGGGGAGCTCCTACGGAGAATGCCAACATGCATGTTCGGGACTTTATCGAAATCTGCGACACTTTCAAGTGTAATGGTGTGACGGATGATGCTATCAGGTTGAGGCTTTTCCCATTCTCTCTGAGGGATAAGGCTAAGAGCTGGCTACACTCTTTGCCACCTGGTTCCATTACTACATGGGAAGATCTTGCTCAGAAGTTCCTTACTAAATTCTTCCCTATGGCGAAAACTACAGCATTAAGGAACCAGTTGACTCAATTCCAACAGCAATCTGGTGAGACCTTGTGTGAGGCTTGGGAACGCTACAAGGAGATGCTAAGGAAGTGTCCTCATCATGGCATGCCTGATTGGATGGTTATTAATGGATTCTACAATGGGTTGGGAGCACAGTCTAGGCCTTTGCTAGATGCAGCATCAGGTGGAGCTCTGTGGGCAAAGAGCTATGATGAAGCTTATGATCTTATAGAGATGATGGCTGCTAATGAATATTAAAATCCAATCCAAAGGCTATCTCAAGGCAAGGCAGCAGGAATTTTTGAAGTAGATACAGTTGCAATGATTACGGCTCAGTTGAAGGCTCTTGCTATGAAGGTGGATTCTCTTGCTAATTATGGAGTTCAGCAGGTGGCTAGTGTTTGTGAGCTATGTGCGGGCGCATATGAGACGAATCAGTGTGCTATCTCTTCTGAATCAGCATAATTCGTGAGTAATTTCCAGAGACCTGCTGCACCAGTTCCAGCCACTTATCATCCTAATAATCGGAATCATCCCAATTTCAGCTGAAGCAATAATCAAAATACTCAACAATCTTATCAGCAAGCGAAGCCATTCAATCAAGGTTATCAACAGCCTTATGCCCCAAAGGCACCATATCAACCTCCGGGATTTCAGCAGCATCAGCCCCAGACTCATATGGGGCAATCATCTAATGATAAATCAGATGAAGTATGGATAGCGGTAAAGAACCTACAAGCTGGTCAGAAAGTCTTGGAAACCCAGATAGGACAGATTGCAAGTGCCTTGCTTAGTAGGCCTCAAGGAACTCTTCCTAGTGATACGGAGGTTAATCCAGGTAGGAGGGAAAGCAAGGAACAGGTCAATGCAGTTACTTTGAGATCTGGAAAAGTCACGAGTGATCCTAAATCAGCAACTGAAGAAGATGAAGATGTTCAGAATCAGCAGGTTGAAAAATCTGCAGTGCCAGAAATTGAGAAATCTGATTTAGTGGCTGATCAGCTAGATGGTGAGAAGAGTAAGAAACCTGTTGAAAAGTCTACTCCGGAGCAATCTTCAAAGAATAATCAGATTTATCCACCTCCGCCATTTCCTGGACGCTTGCAGAAAAGTAAAGAGAAACAGTTTCAAAAATTTATGGATGTCTTCAAGAAACTGTCCATTAACATTCCTTTTGTTGAAGCGTTGGAGCAGATGCCAAGATATGCTAAGTTCATGAAGGATATTTTGTCAAGGAAGAGAAGGTTGGAAGAATTTGAAACAGTGGCATTGACGGAGGAGTGTAGTGCTGTTCTGCAACAGAAGTTGCCTCCTAAACTGAATGATCCGGGAAGTTTCACTATTCCATGCACTATTGGCAACCTTTCTTTCAACAAGTGTTTATGTGATTTGGGAGCTAGTATTAATCTCATGCCCTTGTCTGTTTTCAAGCAACTTGGTCTACCGGAGCCAAAGCCAACTAACATCTCTTTGCAGTTGGCTGATCGATCTATCACATATCCTAGAGGCATTGTGGAGGACGTTTTGGTGAAGGTTGATAAGCTCATATTTCCAGCTGATTTTGTTATCTTAGATTTCGAGGAAGATAAGAAGATTCCCATAATCTTGGGAAGACCGTTCTTGGCTACAGGAAAGACTTTAATTGATGTGCAAAAAGGAGAGCTTACAATGAGGGTGCAAGATCAGAGTGTCACCTTTAATGTGTTCAAGGCAATGAAATTTCCGACAGAGGATGAAGAATGTTGCAGTGTGGAAATAGTTGATACGGGTCAGAGAAAGAAATTTGATCAGTTATTGAGCGAGAAGTCAGATATGCATGTGCTAAAGCATCCTATCAGTGATTCCCTTGACAGTTCTTCGGTTCGTGATCTTTCGAAAGTAAAGCTTGGCAAACTTCCACCACATTTGAGGTATGTCCTTTTGAATAATGAGCTAGTGATTTTTGAGGAGGGACATGATTACGTGTTGCGAAGGTGGAAGGCAGATGATAAGGAAGAAGAAATTTTTGTTCAGCCGGTTGAGTCGGAGAAGCAATTTAGAGGTGTGAAGAAGAAAAAGAAGAAGATTTGGCCGTTGGGTAGTAAATTTAAGTTGAAGTCTGATGGAAGAGATTTGTGGAAAGCAAGCAACCAAGATGTCAACATTCGTATGAGTGGTTTGTCTATTGAAGATGGTTCGGTTATTCTTTTGAAACCGCCTTGAGTTGAGGAAGTAACGTCAAGCTATTGACGTTAAACAAGCGCTTGGTGGGAGGCAACCCATGCATTAGTATAGGAAAAAAAAGAGTAGTAGTGTTGTGTAAAAAAAAAAATAAAAAAAATCGAATTTTCTCAGTGTAACGCAGGCTGCGCCTGCGTTTCTGGATTTTCCGCAGGTTGCAGGTATGTAACGCAGGCGCAGCCTGCGTTACTGGATGTGCCGCAGTCTGCATCCCTGACGCGCAGGCTGCGCCTGCGCAACTGCTATTGAGGCAGGTTGCCCCCACGCGCGCAGCTTGCGCGTTCTCCAGTGGTACAAAATTTTTTTTTCAGCTTGTTTCTTCAGTTGTCGTGTGTGTTGCTGTTGTACATATATAAAAAATTCTCTACACCCATTCTATTTATACCCCATTCTTTCTAATTCTTTTCCTATTTCTATTTCAAAAACCTTCCATCTTTTCTTCAAAATTCTAAACCAATTTCTTTTCTAATTCTAATTTATTATTATTATTATTATTATTATTATTATTATTATTATTATTCTTATTATTTTTATTTATTATTTATTATTATTTATTATTATTATTAGTATTATTATATTTATTTTTTGTATATACCCACCTATACATACAAATCCAATTCCTCTTCTATTTTATTTAAATATCTAAAAATTCAATTCTAAAGAGGAATTTATTGCAAGTTCACCTCTTTGATTCGTATTGGGTAAATATTTTTCTCTAATCTTATTTTTATTACGAATTTGTGTTCTTGTCAATTGTGGGTTTTGTAGTATTCAGGCAAGGTGGCCAGTCTATGGAGCTCGTGCGCAGTATCCTCCACCAGATTCATCCGAGGAGGAAGAGGACGAGTAGGTATGTTTTCTATTATCCCTTGTATTACTTTCCATTCAATGCGGACATTGAATATTTTAAGTTTGGGGGTGGTTTGAGGGATAAGTAGTTGTTGTATTATTTGTTCATGTAGGATTTCATGCTTTGCATATTAGTAGTAGTAAATTATGCATTTATGTTCGTGTTATCTACGTTTGTTTCATATAGGGCATTCTGTTTTTATGTTTGTATATCATGTGAGTTCATAATAGTTTGCATTTGCACCCATGCTTGATAAGAATTTTGTGTTGTTGACGCTTTGATTGAGAAGTGATATGCTTTGTTCTTGTGCACACACATACACTAGTAAGTTGAAGCTAGTAGACTTTTTGAATGTTGTAAGTGATTAGAAGGACATGAATATGTGCAAGATGATTTAGTTTGCATGATTTGAATACAAGTTGGTGCGTTAGAGAGATGTTTGCTTGGGATTGAGTATGTTTTTCCACCAAGTGAGTTTTTGAGCCTTATTGCATATTGCATATTTGCAATTTATTCGTTTGGTTGAGTGTCCACAGATTGTTGGCATTGCTAGCAGTTGTTTGAGGTCTTTCTTGAAACGTATGACATTATTTAACGATTAAAATGATAAAGGCATTTAGGAATAACCACATATTTTCCCATATTACCACACCATGTTTACATGATCAATTAGTTAACCCGTTGAGCTTAATCCTATTTTTTCGGTGACATACCACATTACTTGCCGAGACCTTTGTCTTGTATTGGCCTTACATTAATTTGAACCCACATTGTCAAAGGCTAGTAGAGTGCTTCAGGGAGTAATAAGGTGTGCAAGGAGGGGTTTATTGTTGGTCATACTATTGGGAAAATTTTGAATATTGGGTTTGGTTGTCTACTTGATAGTCGACATATGTAATAAATTATGGGATCATTGTTATTGTTTATATTATTGTTTGTGTTTTATTTAGCTCTCGGGAAAAAAAAAAGAAAAAAAAAGAAAAAGAAAAAAAAAAGAAAAAAATATATATATTATGAGAGCATGTTTGTATTGTTGTGATCCTATTTCAGTCGACTAGTCGAGTGTTTGTTTTAGTAAAAATTATGTGGGGGGAAAATAGGGTGTTGTGTATGATTTATTATGGTACTTACTAGCTTTTGACACTTCACCTGTTTTGGCTTATTTGACATACCTTGTCCCTAGCCCCGTTACAACCCAATTAAAGACCTTTTGATTATCGTCATTGATGTGTGTTGTGTTAAGAGTTAGATTGATACCAAATGTCAAGCATGTTTATGATTTTGTTGGAATTGAGTGATACACTTACCCTTGTTCTTGAGTGAATATTCGTTTATGAGTGGATTGTGAGTGTTTGCTTGTTCTTGCATATGAGATCCCGAGTGTTGTCTCAAAGATGTGCTCTTGTAGGCTTAGCATGTTTACTAACTTATTCTTACACTTGACATGGGCTTGTGAGAACTTATGCATGTTCATTGAGTAGACTATGTGAATACTTGCACTTTTGACACCAAGACATTGCGTATTTACTTTGATTCTTAAGTTGATGTGGCATGAGAGGATTTGAAGGTATGGTAGATTAGATTAATTGCATTTTCATTTAGTTGCATTCATGCATTGCATTGCATTAGGTTAAATGGATTTTGTGGGTACATTCGCTATAGGCCCTCACGAGACCTTACTCGTCCACTAGGGCTGCCTAGGGGTTTAAAGGGCTTGTTGCATATGCCAAATGCAACCGTGATCACCTACGGAAGTGGTACTAGTTAGTTAGTTAGTTGTAATTGTTTATGCTTGAGGACAAGCATCGGTTTAAGTTTGGGGGTGTGATAAGTGGATTTATGTCCACTTGGAACATTCTAAATCGGCTTAAATTGATTGTCTTGGACTCAAGTTTCTTGTAGTTTTGATGTGTTTTGCTTAGTTGTGCAGGTTTACGAGAATGTTGATTAAGGTGGATGCTTCTATAATTTTTTGGGAATTAATTGATTAAAATTCGGATTTTCTGGGAAGGCTGCGCAGCTTTCACTGTTTTGGCCATATCTGGAGTTCTGTAAGTCCGTTTTCAGCGATCTTACTGCCCACGCGAAGCTTGAGAGATTTTCTACAACCTGGGATAGGAAGCACGTGCAAGTAATGTGCTGAATAAAATCGCGCGCGTATTCTTTGTGAAGCATGGCTGGGAAATTCCTGTTTTGCCCTTTTCAAGTTCTAATTATATTCCGGGCAGGTTTTAGCACCTTAATTAAATTCTAATTGTAATAGAAGATAAATTCTTGCTGGGCAAGAAATCTAGAGCCTATAAAAACACATCTAAGCATTGTAATAGATATACACATTATCATAGTTTTATTATTGTAACCAGCTTAGATCTGCAAGGGAGAAAAGGAGAGAAGGATTCAACGCTCGTGACAAGCAACGGATCTAGATCTACTTCATCCTTTGTGTTATTCTGGATTATAGATTTGTTTCCTCAACTCCTTGTTTTAATAATATTTTTACTTCTTTCTTTCATATCTTGTTTATTATCATGTTTTCATCAAATCCCATGACGATGAACGGTTCAATTATGGGCTAATCGTTGTCATGGGATTCTAACGGAGTTACTTATGGAACTTAGTATCTTGATGCTTTAAAGATCTGTGTGTGATGTATATCTGATATCCTCGTATGGTTAATCTTAATGCTTTTAGATGCGTAGCTAACATCTAAATTGAATTGTTAATCTCTTGTGAAGTGAAAGTGGATCTTGAGATTTAGAACTTGCCATGCTAACATAGGTTCATAATTGTTTATCAATATGATTCGTGGGTGAGATGAAAATACTCATACTACCCTGTGTGATCTTTATGGATAACTTGTTCTTCAACCGTTATGTTTTCAAATTCTATAGAGATATAGGGTCTAAGCATAATTGGTGTCTATTCATCTTTTATCTCTTTTGTGGATGTATGTTTAGTTTGGTATGCGTATGCTGACAGGTAGCGTATACTTGTTTCGTGTTATCCGATCAGATATCAAAACCATTGCACATAGTGATTAAAGGCGTCAGATCTAAGGAAAGTATTTAATGAAGTTAGAGTCCCATGTTTTTATTCTCATAAGTAACTCGATTTCTATTCTTATTAGTTAATTTAATTCTTAGTTTTATAATTTGCATCTTAGTTTAATTTAGTAGTTAATAAAAATCCAATTTGTTATTTGTCTTAGCAGTGGATAAAAACCATACATCGGTGCATAGGTACATTAATTGAATTGAACACCATTCTAGATCTCTGTGGGAACGAACTTGATAAAATTATATATTACTTGTGACAACGTGCGCTTGCGTAATTTTGCATAACAAGCATCTTGGAAAATTTGATTCAAAGGCAGATGAAGCTATCTTTGTTGGATACTTAGCTGGAAAATCCTACAGAGTCTACAACCTAAGACTAAACATTGTAATGGAGTCCATACATATTGTCTTTGATGACAAGAAAATATCTGGTCTAGTAGATGAAGGTTTTCATGAGTCTCCCTCATTTGAGAATAAGAGAAGTAATGAAGAAAGTGAAGATGATGATGAAGAATGGAGATCAAATGGTGTGAGAAACAGACAAGGATCATCAGTTAAAGTGCAGAATGAACAACCTGTTGAAGAGCAACTTACACCGTCAGCTGGAAATCAATTTGAAGCATCTGTAGAAAATCAAAGAGGAACATCTGTTGATGAATCTGCAAGAACTCCATCAATCTCGAGGGCCATACACTCAAGGGGAGTTTCTCATAGTTAAAACTCAACAACAAGCCACAATGATCAATATAGAGAAAATGAAGCCACTTCATCAAGGTCAAACTTACCACCACAAAGAAAATGGACCAGGGATCATCCATTTGAGCTTATCATTGGAGATCCTAATGCAAAGGTCCAAACCAGAAGAGCAACTCAAGAAGAATGCTTATATAGCAGTTTTCTATCCAAAGAGGAACCTAAGAGAGTTGAACATGCTCTTCTGAATCCAGAATGGGTTTTAGCAATGCAAGAAGAGCTAAACCAGTTTGAAAGAAATGAAGTATGGAAGCTGGTGCCAAGACCAAAAGATAAATCTGTAATTGGCACTAGATTGGTGTTTAGGAATAAACTGGATGAAAATGGTATTGTTTCGAGGAACATGGCTCGATTGGTAGCAAAGGGTTACTCTCAAGAAGAGGGAATTGATTATGATGAAACCAATGCTCCAGTTGCAAGGCTTGAAGCAATTAGGATGTTTTTAGCATTTGCTGCACACTCCAACTTCAAGGTTTTTCAGATGGATGTGAAGAGTGCATTTTTGAACGGAGATCTAGAAGAAGAAGTCTATGTTGAACAACCCCTTTGGTTCGAAGACAAGGAATTTGAAGGTTTTGTGTACTTTCTCTTTAAAGCTCTCTATGGTCTCAAGCAAGCCCCTCGAACATGGTATGATACTCTCTTCAAGTTCTTACTTTAAAATGGTTTTAAAAGAGGTATCATCGACAAAACTCTCTTTCATAAAAAGCATAAAAATGATATAATTCTGGTGCAAGTATATGTGGATGATATAATATTTGGTTCTACTAATGATTTGCTATGCAAGAGATTTGCTAAGCTAATGCAGAGTAAGTACGAGATGAGCATGATGGGTGATTTGTCCTTCTTTCTTGAACTTCAAGTTGTTCAGAAGCCTGATGGTATTTTCATCTACCAGTCAAAATACATAAAGGATCTTCTGAAGAAGTATGGGATGGAAGAAGTAGCTACTGCCAAGACCCCGATGCCAACTACTATCAAGCTTGATCAAGACAAATCTGGTAAGTCAGTTGACATCACGAAGTATCGAGGTATGATCGGCTCTCTCTTGTACTTAACTGCTAGTAGACCAGATATTATGTTCGCAACTTGTTTATGTGCTAGATTCCAAGCTAACCTTAAAGAGTCACATCTTATAGCTATTAAACGTATTTTCAGATACCTTAAGGGAACCCCCAATCTTGGGATTTGGTACCCTAAAGGAACAGGTTTTGACCTAGTTGGCTATACAGATTCTGACTTCGCGGGTTGTAAGATTGATTAGAAAAGTACTTTTAGAAGCTGTCAGTTTCTAGGAAAAAGGCTGGTATCTTGGTACAACAAGAAGCAACACTCAGTATCTACCTCGACAGCCGAAGCAGAATACATTGCGGCAGGTAGTTGTTGTGCTCAGATCCTGTGGATGAGGAATCAACTTCAGGACTATGGACTCATGTTGGACAAAATTCCAATTCTATGCGACAACACGAGTGCCATTGCCAACAATCCAGTTCAACACACCAGGACTAAGCACATTGATATCATGTATCATTTCTTACGAGAGCATGTCATGAATGGAACTGTGGTATTATATTTTGTTCCCACAGATCAACAAATTGTAGACATCTTTACTAAACCACTGGATGAATCCACTTTCTCCAGGTTAGTTGGTGAACTTGGGATGTTAAATCTATCTAATTAATTTTGGATAATCAATAACTGCAATTTGTTATAAGTTCACATATATGTATTTTAAATGTCCATATGTTTAGGACTGGTGAATTTATTTGCATCCAATCCTCATATTATAGTTATCTCTATATTAATTACCATGCTTATAAATGTTATATTTTATGGTAATTAGTTAGTAAATAATTGTGTTAATTGTAGCATAATTAAATAAATATTTTATTGATATATATCAATTAATGATATTTAGTAAATTTTATGTCTATTTAATTGTGAGTTTATCTGATTATTGTGGATTAATTCTTGATTTACCGCGTGATTATTTTTAAATCCATAATAATTAGAAGTATTAAATATGTGTATATGTGTATATGCTGATAGGTCTTGGTGATAAGATGTTTTTCGACCGACAGGTTTCGGTCATAAGATGTTTTTTCGGCTAATTAGGTTGTTAGGTGAGAAATTATTGAGCGATGTTATTTTTTTAAACTTAACCTGTCACTATTACACCTAACCCACTAATCCTTGAGACCTTATAAATGATGAGTTTATGTTTATGTTTAACATCATTATTTTTCAGATATACAGAGCATATACACACAATTGCTGAAAATTTCAAACTTTGACCGGAAAGATCTCACGATCTAGTTGGTGGTTTTTAGATCGGATTTCATATTCTTGCTTTATACATCATCCTTTATAAAAACTAACCCTTGTTTTTGAATTTCCTCAAAGTTTTGAAAATGGCATTGCAGGGAAGCTTTTTAATTGCTAAAGTTAATCCTATTTCCATTCAGCAAATCGAAACCATTCAGGATGAGCAATTTCGGGCTTGGACACAATTTCTGAATGAACATTTATTAATTCGCTATGCTTTAGTTACACCAGTGCAGCTTAACCATGATGCATTGCGTGAACTATATTGCAGTGCGGTTAACACTTCTGGACAAGACGGGTGTGCAATCACATATCGAATGTTTGGTAGGTCGATTAGGGTCACTGAGCGAGATGTTAATCGAATTCTTCATTTTCCTATAGAAAATCTCGTTTCTGATCCTACACCTGAACAGATTGAAATGTTATTTCGTTTTATAAGGTACCAAGATGGCAATTTCAATACTGGTAATCTTTCTAGAACATTTCTAACCCATTACTGGAATTTCTTCTTTTACATTCTTAACCATGTTTTTTCCTTAGATAGAACAAATCAAGATCGAATACCTAAATTTATTCAAAAAATAGAGTATGCGGTCGCCAATAATTTGAGGATTAATTTTGGAAAAATAGTGCTTGGTCAAATCATTTTAAAAATGAAACGCTTGGGAACAAGAGATGTTCGGACTCAAATATCAAATGTCTATATCCAAGGTTTCTACAGTTAATATTAAATGATTTTTTGAATGATGAAGACAGGGTACGCTTGGAAAATGGTTAAAAGGTGGAATGTTCTTACATGAAGGCGAATGTAATTAATTACCTAAGCAAAAAGAACTATACGGATGTGCCTACAGTCCTAACTGAATATCTAAAGACTGTCCCACTTCCGTTGTTACCAAGACCAGTGAGAGCAGGTATACGACAAGGTAATATTCAATCCCTGATATTCCAACCTCTGTATTCCCTATTGTGTCACAGGAAATACAGTTTCTATAGTTGTTAGGTCCAAAGAGATTGTAGAAGGGGGTTGAATACAATCTATATCATTTTCTCGAAATTTATTCTTTAAATAAAAATTTATTTTAAATAAATTTTTGCGGAATAAATTGAAACAGATTTCAAGTTGAATATAATGATATATTAACTTGATGTGTGTTACAAAATCAGTCAAGATCATTATCAAGTAATTAATAACTAATTAGAAAATTCGACATGAACTTTTCTAATTTAGTTAATAAAAAACAAGATAAGTACTAGGAAACTTAATTCGCTAGTAGTACATGTTAGGAATATATTGTAGTTGATGATAACTTTATATTCAAGCAAAATTGTACAAGTATTGTAGCTGTCAACGGATGAGGATTTATAACTCTATCCGTTGACAGGTAGCTCATCAACGGATGAGATTATGTAGCACACTGCAGTACCTTCAATTATCAGTTGATAGTGTCTTAGTTCTTGTGTCATGTTGACCATCAATGGATAGGCAGAATAGGGTAGTCAATTGTAAATGTTCTATGCTATGTAATTCTGTCTAAGTGAAAGATCATCAACGGATGAAGACCTCATACTATCAACGGATACAGCAAATCAACCATCAACGGATAAAGATGTATACCATCAACGGATACAGGAAAACCTGCTATCAACGGATAATCAAAGAATGCCACATTGGATTCTAGATCGTGATTAGCAGTTGATTGTGGGCAGTTTGTCTGTCAGACCACATGCGTTGATGAAAGGTGCACAAAGCAGTGTGGCAGCCATTATTGTGGAAATAAAGAAGAAAGATTCCATTCACTTTGCAATGGAGTAGCAAGCCAACTTGGACTAGATTAGTATTATCTTATTCCATTAGGGCTTGTAAACTTGGGTATTTATAACCAAGTGTAGCAACTCTTTGATACTTAAGAAAACTGGTTTGTCAGTTCATTTGCTTAGGTTTTCTTGAATATTCCTAGAAGCAAAGAGTTTTAAATAGAAGTTGTGTACGTTTGTATCACAAGGTTTTCTTCAATAAAAAGAAAAACATCAGATGGTACATTTGGCCATCTGACCTTATATGTGTGTGTGAATTGTTCTTCATTTTTGCAGTTATTCCATTATAAGTTTCTGTGGTTGTTATCAGAAATTTATAAATATCAAGAATTATATTCAACCCCCCCTTCTACAATTATACAAGTAAAACAAGTGTGTAATCTGGGAATAACAATTGGTATCAGAGCAAGCTTCTAATATATTTGAAGTTTAAAGATCAACACACTTCCAACATGTCTAAGAAGGATTATGGAGTAAAGATACCAGTTCTTGATAGAGAAAATTACTTTCACTGGAAAGTAAAAATGCGTTTACATCTCATGTCTATTGATGAGGGTTTTGTGAACTGCATTGAGAGAGGTCCTCATGTTCCAATGAAGACTGCATCTAGAGTTGGTGTTGCTGCAGATGCGCCAGATGTTCATATTCCCAAGCCTGTCTCTGAGTGGAGCATTGAAGATGTTGTAGAAGTCCACAAAGACAAAAATACCATAATTATATTATTCAATGGTCTAGAAACAGACATGATTGATAATGTCATCAACTGTACTACCTCCAAGGAAGTATGGAACATTGTTAAAACACTCTGTAAAGGAACAGAACAGGTGAGGGAGAACAAGATGTAACTACTGATCCAACAGTATGAGCACTTTCACTTCAAGAGTGGAGAAACATTGAATGACACATTCAGTAGATTTCAAAAACTATTTAATGGCCTGAAACTGTATGGAAGAATCTACCAAGTGAAAGATTCTAATCTCAAATTTCTGAGATCACTGCCCAAAGAGTGGAAGCCTATGACTGTTTCTTTGAGAAACACTCAAGAGTACAAGACATTTACTCTTGAAAGGCTCTATGGAACTTTAAAGACATATGAACTAGAAATGGAGCAGGATGAAGAAATTGAGAAGGCCCAAAAGAAAAGAGGGTCAGTTGCACTTGTCACCAACTTAGAACAGAAGGAGGAGAAGAGGACAGAAGCTGTTCAATCTACACCAAACATGGAGGTTTGTGAAAGTAGAACAGAATCAAGCAAAAGCAAGGAAAAAGTGTCTGAAGAATTGAATACTCATCAGCAGGATGAATTGGATGAGATAGATGAGCATTTATCCTTTCTATCTAGAAGATTCTCTAAGCTGAAATTCAAGAGAAACTCTGGGGTGACCAAGCCATTTAACAAGGATTACTCCACAAGCAATTTAGTGGATAAATCCAAAATTAAATGCTATAATTGTGGAAATACTGGTCACATGATGAATGAATGCAGGAAACCTAGGTCTGAGTTTAAGGGAAAGTCAACTAAAACTGTTGACTATAAAAAGAAATATTTTGATCTTCTCAGACAGAAGGGAAAGGCATTCATGTCCCAAGAGTATGATTGGGCTGCTGATGGAAATCATTCTGATGATGATGTTGAGTATGTCAACCTTGCATTAATGGCTGATTCTGAAGAACAGGAAGCAAGTTCAGCTAGCAATCAGGTAACTACTATTAATCTCTCTGAGCTCACCAAGGAGGAATGCAGTAGTGTTATAGATGAAATGTCTACTGAACTATATCACTTGAGTATTTCTCTTAAATCACTTACTAAGGAGAACAATAGAATTAAAGAGGCTAATCTATTTTTAAGTGATAAGAATGTTGCTCTAGAAAGTCAATTTCTAGAATTTGAGAAAATGAGAGTTGATTGCAATGATGCTAAAAATGAACTTGAGGCTGTGTTAAAAAGAGAAATTATCTTAAGAAACCAGCTTGAAAAAGAACAAGGAGTAATTGCTAGATTTCAAAGTTGTAGGAACATTTCACAAAACATAGTAGAAGTCCAGGGAATAGAATCATTTGTGAAGGAAACCTGGAAAAAGAATAAAAAGAAGCTAGAACCTTATCATGAGGATCTAGAGACTATTTGTGAATCAACGGATAATGATCACCCGTTGACAGTTGATCCATCGACAGATAAGAATTATCCGTTGACTAACAAAAAGTCGGTTAGTAAAAAGGAACTCAAGAAACTGAATCATCAATATGGTACAGTTGCCAAAAACTTTGTTGTTGGTGAAAGTAGCCAAGCCAAATCAAGTGATAAGGCTATTGGTAAATCAGACAATGAGGGTAAAAAGAAAAAGAACAGAATGGCAAGATAGGCATCAACAAGAAAAATAATTACTCTCCTGACAAGTTTGCCCCTAGGAAGACTTGTGGTAATTGTAATAATGTCAATCACCTATCTTCCAATTGCAAGTCTGTGAATAAGACTTATGTTCATGTACCTCAATCTATGCCATATATGCCTGCAATGCCTGGTTTGCATCAGAATGCTAGTTTTGCAAATCCATATGTTAACATGCCATGTGTGCCTAATCCTTATTTTCAATCTGTGAATATGCCACAAATGTCATGGAACATTCCAAGCATGAATAACATGTATGCTAAATTTCCACAAAATCATGCATCAAACATTTATGCAGATGAGCATCTATCAAACCCCATCACTCAAGCATCTACATCTAAGATGAAGAATGTCAAGAGTGTAAAGTCAAAGGCTAACAAGAAAGGACCCAAGGAAACTTGGGTACCAAAATCAACTTGATTTGTTTTTGGATGTGTGCAGTGAAACAGGAGGAATCTTTGGTACCTAGACAGTGGATGCTCTAGGCACATGACAGGAGATTCAACCCTGCTCACAGAGTTCAAGGAGATAGCTAGCCCTAGAATTACCTTTGGAGATGACAGCAAAGGATATACACAGGGATATGGCTTGATTTCAAAAGACAATGTCATCATTGAAGAAGTGGCCTTAGTTGAAGGTTTAAAGCACAATTTTTTGAGTATCAGTCAAATTTGTGACAAAGACTATGAAGTAAGGTTCACAAAAGAAGCCTGTGTTGTCTCTGCCAAGAAAGACAACAATGTGGTATTGACAGGCTTTAGAAAAGGAAATGTTTACATAGCTGACTTCAACTCAGTATGTTCAGAATCCATTACTTGTCTCCTCAGCAAAGCAAGCAAGGATAAGAGTTGGCTATGGCATAAAAAGCTGTCACATTTAAATTTTAAAGTTATGAATGACTTGGTAAGAAAGGATCTTGCTAGAGGAATCCCTCAATTGGAATTCATCAAAGATGGATTATGTGATGCATGCCAATTAGGGAAACAAAAGAAATCATCCTTCAAAAGCAAGATAGAGTCATCCATTGTTCAACCACTTCAATTGCTGCATATGGATATATTTGGTCCAGTAAATGTCATGTCCATTTCAAAAGAAGAAATACTGTCTGGTGATTGTAGATGATTTTTCCAAGTTTACATGGACCTTCTTTCTGCACTCCAAAGATTGTGCAAGTGAAAACATCATCAATCATCTCAGAATAGTAAACAATGGTTCTGAAGTCAAAGTATAAAGAATCAGGAGTGACAATGGTACTGAATTTAAGAATTCCACAATGAAGACTTTCTGTGAAGAGAATGGAATTATCCATGAGTTTTATACTGCTAGAACACCTCAACAAAATGGGGTAGTTGAAAGGAAAAACAGAACTCTCATTGAAGCAGCTAGAACAATGTTAATTGAATCAAGATTGCCAACATATTTCTGGGCTGAAGTTGTCAGCACTGCATGCTTCACTTAGAACATTTCCTTTGTCAATCAAGCTAGAGGAATGACTCCTTATCAGTTGTTAACCAACAAGAAGTTGAAGAAGATGCCTTCTATAGGCAACTCCAAGTGCAGATTGAGTCTAACTCTGCCAAAGAAGGAAAATCAAGGGTGATGCCAACCAGAGAGAAGAAAAAGTATTAATCTGCTCAGCCTAGAGGAGCATCTCTCTGATAAGTTTCTTAGAACTTTTTGTTTTTAATTTTTGTAGCTTAATACAATTTTTGCATATTTCAGTATATATATATATCTTTAGGAATGTTTTGTTATCATCAAGGTCCTAAATTTATACTTTACAGCCATCAAGTATAAATTGGGGGAGATTGTTAGGAATATGTTGTAGTTGATGATAACTTTACATTCAAGCAAAATTGTACAAGTATTGTAGTTGTCAACGAATGAGGATTTATAACTCTATCTGTAATACCCCGTCCTAAATTAATATATACATATCATTCGTGACTTAGAAAACATTTATTAAACATAGTTATTGGCTGAAAGTATGATTATCGGATGATAGGATGATAGTACAATTATGGGTGGTCAAGTTCTATTATTCTAGCACGAATAGAACCAAAAAGGAAAAAAAATCTTATTTATATTTATACATTAGGTTTTGATAGTTTGCGAGGAAAGTGTGGAGTTTATGACTAATTTTTGTTATAAACACAAAAGTTTAGATTGATCAATTCCGGATGCGAGTATAACCCAAAATGCGGTTATTTGAGGACATTTTGATTATTTATAAAATGAAATAGTTTAATAAAATACATTTTTCCGATAAAAGAGGAAGAAAAAGATGGAATTTTTAAAGAAAAATTTGAGTTGGTGGCAAGACTTGTTATCACTAAGAAAAGTGTGAGCACATTATTATTAAGTTTTTTTTTATATAAAGGAAATTGGTGCCTAATTTACACGGGCTTGTATAAAATGAGCTAATGATGGTCTTTAATGATGTTGGGTCATTTTTGTATAGTGGGTTGAAAATGAAAGAGTTAAAATTGGGTTAGTAAATTAGAGGGATTATAGTGGACCCAACCAACCTAACTGATGATAGAAAATGGGTTAAGGATCTAAGTATAATGGGTTAGTCATTTACATAAATGGGCCATTAAAATTATTAAGCTATTCATTCGTGTTTGTGAACTAAAAGAATGAGCTTTATTAATTAATAATTAGTAGTGTAGCATATTAATAAATGTCATGGAAGGTGATTTATAAAGGAGGATTAAATAAGATACTAAATAAGAGGAGTGATAGCTAGGTAATTATTTGTAAAGAAACGTGAATTGGCTCTATATGAGTTTGTAATAATTAAAAGGAAGTGAAATTGGGCCAATATATTTTTTATATATAAATTGGGCTCGTTGTGTAGGACTTAATGGTGAATGAAGCCTATAATTAAATTAAGTTGAGACAAACAAAGATGAATTGGACCAAATGTGTCCATTTACTATTCCTTTAAATAACATATAGTATAATTTGGTTTTATGTTCTACAAGAAAGAATAGAAATTAGTGCACGTGAAGTGAAGAACAAGTACTAGACTTCTCTAGTAAGTTTACTGAAAGAAATAATTAAAATATATTAAAAGCATATAGCACTTGTGTTGTAAAGATATACATGGGCCAACTAGAGTAAACAAAAGGGATAAGACCGACTTAGAAAAAGAAAAGGTGTTGAGCCGACTTAAATATTTTATTATTTAAAGGCGGTTTCGGAAGCCTATGAATACAGGAGGCATGAAATCACTTAGAACGAATTTCGTTTGCTCTTTATACTGTAGGGAGAGAAATGAGAGCTCGTCTAGTAAATATGAAGAAGAGTCCAGGCGAGAGACGTTAATTATATTGAGGAGTCGAGAAAAATTTAAGGATTGGAAGCGACGCGAGGTAAGTATATACTATACTGATTTACTGTTGTGAATGATTAAACTGATTTTGAAATATCGATGATTTGTTGATGAAAATTGAGTATTCTTACATTGATATTGTGAATTGATGATGATGCTTCCAAATTGGAAGTAAAGCTAAACCAATTGTTTAGCTGGCCGGGATCCCCACTAGTAGAAATTGTGAACCTATCGTGTTTGAATGCTCAATTTTCAATGTGATTAATGATTTTGTGAATAAACTTCTGTTTACTGGTACAGTGTATATTTACTGAGCTGTGTAGCTCATTCTTTTATTTCCTAAATATTACAGGAAAGAATTTTTGGGAAGAATTGTGGAGAAATATTAAAATTTGGAACGAATCGAGAATAAGTGCTTCGGGTGAAGATGTGTAGAGATCTGTACAGTTGCTATTACAACGTGTTCGAGGTTTGTATCATGAATTTTAAAGATATGTAAATGGAAGAAATTGTAAATATATTATTAAATTAAATTTAAGTATTGTGAGCATATATGGAGATTAAAGGTTTGGATTTGACGGACCCCGGGCCGGGTCCAGTTGGGACTTCCGGGATCGGGGGCGTCACAGGTGGTATCAGAGCTAATGGTAGAATGTGGGACGAGAGCTAAGATTTAGAGTGAGTTTAAGCGGATAGACTAGAAAAAAGGGGAGTGATATTAAGATTTGAAGTTTCTGGCAAATGAGGTTGTGCAATAGCACAAGGTTAAAATATGGGACGATGATTAAGAACGAAATCTCTTATGGATGAGGTTTGAGTTAGTATGACCAGAAAGCTTGTTAGACTTGAGTATTAAATCTATAGAAAAAAAAAGTGATATTTGATGATTATTTTTTTTATTTGATCGCATTAAAAAGACGATATCCCCTTAAATCTTTTATAAGGAATTGAGGATACCTATTGTGGATGTTAGTGAACACATTGTGTATCTAGAAAGTGTGCTAGTTTTAGGATACATAAATTTGATTTGTAATAAAGGATATAGAAGGCTATTGCAGTAAAGAAACTTTTAGGAATATAGACATTTGTTACATAACAAATTTTGAAGTTAGATATGATTATTTATATAAGGTGAGTGATAGAGTTTATTTTTGAAATACAAAAAGATTTTTGGGAGATGAGAATTTGATCCATACTAGTGTAATTGAACAAAGAAATGTTTGAGGATTTAGTTGTTTCCTGAAGATAATATTGGCAAACTTTGGTATCGAAATCTTGTAATCTAGATTTGTGGTTTAGTGAAACACTATATATATCCAGAAGTTTGGCTGAGCGGATCCGAGTTTGAATTTTATACGGTTTATGTGAAGATTATAAAATGAAATCAAGAGTTGGGGAGCAAGAGATTGAGTTATTGATAATGATATAATTTTGGAGATCACTAAGGCTTAGAAACTGTAAAGATCAAAGAAGGATGTCATTTGTTTGAAGGCTCACTTGTAATTCCGAAGCAAAGATTTTGAAAACAAGGCCATGCTCTATAAAGTAGAATGTGATCGAGGCTTTGTAAATTTTGGATAATATTTTTTTCAGGTTTTTAGATGATATATGATATGTATTAACCTGAAAAGATTTTAAGGTTTAAAAGTATCGGATGTTTAATAAGTATGTATAATTGAATTTCTGGTAATTAATCATGATACGAGGGTTTGGATAATGTGTTTGGGGATGCGATCTTTTTGTCAAATATATGATCTGTTATGGAAAAAAAATTAAAAAAAAAAATAAATAAAAAATACAGAAGCTAATCATTTTTTGAGGAATTAGATTGCTTTGAATGTTCTAGACTTTCAGTATTTTCTATTAGGATTGGTGACAGAAGAATTTAGTTCAATTTAAAAAAAAAAAATTAGGTCGTAAAGGATTCTGAGATTTAAAATGATATATTGAATATATGATATTAGATATTACTGTTACAAAGGACTTGGTGGTTTAGACCCTGTAATGAAAGAAAGAAATTTTGGATTTAATTGAAGGAGTCCTTTAAGATTGAGATTAAATAGAATCAGAGTTGTAATTTCATATAATTGTGTAAGGATATCACTTTCAGGGATTGATAATAGAAGGAATATTGAGATTTCTTGTATATAATTTGAGGATGTTTTTTTGCTTGGTATAGAAAAATATAAATATAAATATATATATATATATATATATATATATATATATATATACAATGATTGTGTATAAATTGGTCTAGAGATTTTGAGATTTAGAATGAAATTTAGATTAAATATAATATAAAAGTTTCGGGATGTAGATGAAACAATTTGAGATTTATTATTTAAGTAGAAATACTATTTGTGAGTTAAATAAATGAATATTTGGGCTATTTGAGGATATATATTAAAGTTTTGAGGGAACCACGTATTGTTTATAATGGTCAAGAAACAAATTTTGAAAATGTTGATGATAAAGACTTGGTAGAGTCAGCCTACAGTTATTACGTTAAGTGAGCCTAGCAATATCAGTTGACTAATTTGGTACGCAATAGTATTGATATGTTTTGTTGAAATATCAAATGTTACATGACTAAAATTTGAAATGATAGATTAGTACAGTTGCACGAGAATATGGATTACAAGTTTTGAGGATACACCATATTAGAATATTGATATGAAATTTTGGATTTTGAATAATGTTGCCTGAGAATTTAAAATTTAAGAATTAAAAAAATATTAGTAATTTAATCAAATTAGTGCTGCATTGAAGTTTTGGGGATACGTGCTATTTATTTAGGATGGAATATATTTAGAACATGGAAAAAAGAAGATTTTCTTGAGGGTTTGTATCTGCTTGAAGATACGAGTTGTACAATGAGAATTTAGTAGATAATAATAAATAAAAAAAAGACAACGGTGACATCAATTTTCGAGGATTTAACCGTCACATTATATAGGCCAAGTGATAGAGCAAGAGGATCTGATAATTAATTCAATAAAATTGGAAAGTGAGAGAAAGCAATATATCAAATTATCTATTAGTCAATTCAAATTTCGAGGACGAAATTTTTTATAAGGAGGGAAGAATGTAATACCCCGTCCTAAATTAATATATACATATCATTCGTGACTTAGAAAACATTTATTAAACATAGTTATTGGCTGAAAGTATGATTATCGGATGATAGGATGATAGTACAATTATGGGTGGTCAAGTTCTATTATTCTAGCACGAATAGAACCAAAAAGGAAAAAAAAATCTTATTTATATTTATACATTAGGTTTTGATAGTTTGCCGAGGAAAGTGTGGAGTTTATGACTAATTTTTGTTATAAACGCAAAAGTTTAGATTGATCAATTTCGGATGCGAGTATAACCCAAAATGCGGTTATTTGAGGACATTTTGATTATTTATAAAATGAAATAGTTTAATAAAATACATTTTTCCGATAAAAGAGGAAGAAAAAGATGGAATTTTTAAAGAAAAATTTGAGTTGGTGGCAAGACTTGTTATCACTAAGAAAAGTGTGAGCACATTATTATTAAGTTTTTTTTATATAAAGGAAATTGGTGCCTAATTTACACGGGCTTGTATAAAATGAGCTAATGATGGTCTTTAATGATGTTGGGTCATTTTTGTATAGTGGGTTGAAAATGAAAGAGTTAAAATTGGGTTAGTAAATTAGAGGGATTATAGTGGACCCAACCAACCTAACTGATGATAGAAAATGGGTTAAGGATCTAAGTATAATGGGTTAGTCATTTACATAAATGGGCCATTAAAATTATTAAGCTATTCATTCGTGTTTGTGAACTAAAAGAATGAGCTTTATTAATTAATAATTAGTAGTGTAGCATATTAATAAATGTCATGGAAGGTGATTTATAAAGGAGGATTAAATAAGATACTAAATAAGAGGAGTGATAGCTAGGTAATTATTTATAAAGAAACGTGAATTGGCTCTATATGAGTTTGTAATAATTAAAAGGAAATGAAATTGGGCCAATATATTTTATATATAAATTGGGCTCGTTGTGTAGGACTTAATGGTGAATGAAGCCTATAATTAAATTAAGTTGAGACAAACAAAGATGAATTGGACCAAATGTGTCCATTTACTGTTCCTTTAAATAACATATAGTATAATTTGGTTTTATGTTCTACAAGAAAGAATAGAAATTAGTGCACGTGAAGTGAAGAACAAGTACTAGACTTCTCTAGTAAGTTTACTGAAAGAAATAATTAAAATATATTAAAAGCATATAGCACTTGTGTTGTAAAGATATACATGGGCCAACTAGAGTAAACAAAAGGGATAAGACCTACTTAGAAAAAGAAAAGGTGTTGAGCCGACTTAAATATTTTATTATTTAAAGGCGGTTTCGGAAGCCTATGAATACAGGAGGCATGAAATCACTTAGAACGAATTTCGTTTGCTCTTTGTACTGTAGGGAGAGAAACGAGAGCTCGTCTAGTAAATATGAAGAAGAGTCCAGGCGAGAGACGTTAATTATATTGAGGAGTCGAGAAAAATTTAAGGATTGGAAGCGACGCGAGGTAAGTATATACTGTACTGATTTACTGTTGTGAATGATTAAACTGATTTTGAAATATCGATGATTTGTTGATGAAAATTGAGTATTCTTACATTGATATTGTGAATTGATGATGATGCTTCCAAATTGGAAGTAAAGCTAAACCAATTGTTTAGCTGACCGGGATCCCCACTAGTAGAAATTGTGAACCTATCGTGTTTGAATGCTCAGTTTTCAATGTGATTAATGATTTTGTGAATAAACTTCTTTTACTGGTACAGTGTATATTTACTGAGCTGTGTAGCTCATCCTTTTATTTCCTAAATATTACAGGAAAGAATTTTTGGGAAGAATTGTGGAGAAATATTAAAATTTGGATCGAATCGAGAATAAGTGCTTCGGGTGAAGATGTGTAGAGATCTGTACAGTTGCTATTACAACGTGTTCGAGGTTTGTATCATGAATTTTAAAGATATGTAAATGGAAGAAATTGTAAATATATTATTAAATTAAATTTAAGTATTGTGAGCATATATGGAGATTAAAGGTTTGGATTTGACGGACCCCGGGCCGGGTCCAGTTGGGACTTCCGGGATCGGGGGCGTCACACTATCGGTTGACAGGTAGCTCATCAACGGATGAGATTGTGTAGCACACTGCAGTACCTTCAATTATTAGTTGATAGTGTCTTAGTTCTTGAGACATGTTGACCATCAATGGATAGGCAGAATAGGGTAGTCAATTGTAAATATTCTATGTTATGTAATTCTGTCTAAGTGAAAGATCATCAACGGATGAAGAACTCATATTATCAACGGATACAGTAAATCAACCATCAACGGATAAAGATGTATACCATCAACGGATACAGGCAAACCTGCTATCAACTGGTAATCAAAGAATGCCACATTGGATTCTAGATCGTGATTAGCAGTTGATTGTGGACAGTTTGTCTGTCAGACCACATGCGTTGATAAAAGGTGCACAAAGTAGTGTGGCAGCCATTATTGTGGAAATAAAGAAGAAAGATTCCATTCACTTTGCAATGGAGTAGCAAGCCAACTTGGACTAGATTAGTATTATCTTATTCCATTAGGGCTTGTAAACTTGGGTATTTATAACCAAGTGTAGCAACTATTTGATACTTAAGAAAACTGGTTTGTCAGTTCATTTGCTTAGGTTTTCTTGAATATTCCTAGAAGCAAAGAGTTGTAAACAGAAGCTGTGTACGTTTGTATCACAGAGTTTTCTTCAATAAAAAGAAAAACGTCAGATGGTACATTTGGCCATCTGACCTTATATGTGTGTGTGAATTGTTCTTCATTTTTGCAGTTATTCCATTATAAGTTTTTGTGGTTGTTATCAGAAATTTTTAAATATCAAGAATTGCATTCAACCCCCCCCCCTTCTACAATTATACAAGTAATACAAGTGTGTAATCTGGGAATAACAGTACAAGAATCACAAATAAACAAGTTCCACCGGATAAAATATTACAAAGGGGATGAACTTGATTTTCTGGGAATTAATTTGTTCTTGATGTGTTCTTGAATATTAGACAGAGAATGGAGTCTGCTGCTTTTGAATGTAATGTTCGTGTATGTGTGTAAGTCTGCTGCCTTCTGCTGCCTTTATAGCCTTTATAGTCGATAGTAATAATGTTGTTAAATATGACTCTCATCACAGCTTTTATGACAATCGGTATTACTATCCAACGAGTTGATATGACTGTCACTTGATCCATTATAACAATCGGTATGACTGTCTCTTGATTATAACAATCGGTATGACTGTCTCTTGATTATAACTATCGGTATGACTGTCTCTTGATTATAACTATCGGTATGACTGTCTCCAATAAGGCTGATATGACTATCTCTTTGTTCTATTATAACTTTCGGTATGACTATCGGATAGTCATAATAGACCAAATTTCAGACTTAGAATTTATTTTGAAATATCTATTATATGATAATTCTGATTTAATTAAATTAATAATTATTTTAACAAATAAATTAATTCTAATAGAATTAACTTATTAGTTAAAATAATTACCTTATTTGAATTAATAAAAAAGGAATTATTATAAATCCTTCATCGGTCAAATCTTTACTGTGTACCACTGAAAACTAACCAAGAACTTCCACTGAATATTTGTTGATGCTCGATACACGGTCTGGTTCATGAACGACTAACTTCAGTTTCAGTTCTTCATTTAAACTTTAAGCTGTGGTCTTTTTATTCTCTCAACTTTCTTCAAATATCCTGTACTGATATTGTTTCTTTGTCACTTGTAGAAATCTCTGTCTTCTAATACTGAATCTATGACTTTGAATATCTCACTGAGGCTTGATCAGTAAACTGAACTTCTTCTAGTGTAAAACATCAAAACTCTCGATTGACTTGTTGATTATTTTTCTGACAGATAGCATCTTCTGAGATTCCTGTGATAGATAATATTATTTACTTATTACAATCTAATTTAAGTTGAGTTGTATCCTCGAACTACAAATAGGCTATGTCATATGCCTTTCGATCTCCCCTTATTTGTTTGTTAGAAAATAACAAGCAAATACCTAGAGGATAACTCAACTAACTCAACTTAACTTAGTAAAAGATAGAACTTTTAAATGCAAAGTAAATAATGGAAAGGTTCTGGTTTTATATTTAACATTTACCAGATTCAAACATAACAATAGATACAAGATAGATGATCCTCTAGCCTAATCATATTTAACATAATCCTATCTTGATCTATCTAGCTCTAAAAATATTACATGTAGAGTTGATCTTCACTTCTGACTGTCTTCTCTCCTAAACTCTCCTTCTTCTGGTTCTTCAATTTCTGGCAAGATTTTATGCAGTTCAGCATCGACTAGCAGCTCTCTTCTTGATGAGAATCCTGTAGGAAGAACTAATGGAATTCCAAGTGCTTTTCTTAATTCACTTTTGAATCTCTTATACTTCTTCAAACACACCTCTGCATAGGATTATATTTGATCTGCAATTTCTAACTTCTCTGGAGTAGTGAATCCTTGATTTCACAGAATATGCTCCACATAAACTAGATGCCTGGCAGAATGTGTAAACAATTCACTATTCTCGAGATTGATGGTATGAAGCACCTCACCTTTAAGGAATTTTAATTCCCTAGGCCTTTCAACTATTTATGGCCCAGCTCTTTCAGCAAACTCCTTAAGCTTCTCATTAAGCAGCACACCCAATTCAGAAGAAGTTCTCACCTTTGACCTAAGAACCCAAATTTTTGTCAATGGTTTGTCATAGAAGAACTGAATAGATACTCTTTTTGTTCCAAAATTATGACAATCAATAAAAATTATTAACTCATTGGTGTTTGGTTCAAATGCAGTTGTTATTCTGGCAACTTCTATTCTTAAGGTTCTCATGTACATCTCGTGTATTGGATTAACCTTTTTGAGATCTTCAAGGATAGCAACAAAATGACAATCATCATTAGCAGACATTTGAGGTGAGTCTATTGCTCTTTGAGCACGATCCCATTTTTAACCACTTTTAAACCTTATGTACAGCTTCCTTTCATTAAGCTTGAAAACATGTTCCCGTTTCTTTGCTTCTGCTTTAAGTAATCTTTCCTTGTGCAAGCAGATCTAATTTTTTCGAAGCCTTTCATCTTTCAGTTTCAGTTCTGCTTCTTGCCTATCAATTTCTAATTCAACTTCAAAATCCCTGCTCATTTCTGCTTCTTGCCTCTCAATTTCTAATTCGACTTCAAAATCCCTGCGAATTTGTTCATCTTCATCATCAGCTTCATCATCCCAGTTGCTAAAATCTGGTTCTGGTAATTTTTCACCCACATCAGGAAAATGTAAATAAGCAAAAACATCAAAATTATCTGGTTCTCCTGAGTAGTAATACCCTTCAGCATCTTCTGGATGAATATCTTGAGCAGCTCTTACCTTCTTCCCCTTATCTCTCCTATCACCTCCTTGATCAGTTTTTGACTTGACTCCAGAACTTTCTCCTCCCTCTTTAGACTTTGACTTATCCCCCTTACTTGAGGAATCCTCTACTAAAGGATTAAGGTCACTAGTTCTCGAGTCACGCTCATCATCACCTCCACTTTTATCTTCAAAGAATCCCTTTTCTTCTGCTGTGGGTGTGTGAATTCTGCTGATCATGTTGAACAAATGTTTCATCCCTTTACCTTGTTTCTCATTCTGGCTTTCAATCATAGTGAGACGATGTTCAATAGATAACTGATTTTTAACTATTTCTGTTTGAAGATCATCCACTTTGGTAGAAATATCAGAAGTGAGTATATCTTGAGCCACGGTGACATTTCCTTATTCAGAAAGTAAAGTTTTGATCTTTGTATTGAAGCCAGTCTTCATGTTCTCAATATCCCTCCTTATTTCTCCAAGCTGACTATTGACAGAGGTAGATGAAGAAGACCGTCCATCCACTTGTGCTCGTAGTAATCTTGCTTCAGCTTTAGTTTCTTCAAGTTCCTTTTCAAGAGCTTTTATCCTTTCTTGCAATGAAAGAGTATATGCGTCAGTGTGTGCACTCACCTGAATATTACTTTCAGTTTCACTCATCAGATGTGCATGTGTTTCACTCAATTTAGAGGTGATCCTCACATCACTCCTCTCAATTTCCATAGCTCCAGAAGGTGTACCTGCAAACAAAATCACCCTAGCCTCCTCTTGGGAGGTCAGTGGTGGTGCAATGGGAGTTCGCAAATCCTTATCCTCAGTCATTTTTATCATCTAATTTGGAATTGATTTCTGAATTACTTCAGTGACAGAAAGACCGAGTTACCTTCCACTTTCTCCAGTCGAAACTTCGAGTGGAAACTCCCTTGAGGGATCTAGGTATGTTCCACCTGGGAGGGGAGATGATGATTCTATTATAAGTGGCTCAGAATCAAGATTTCCCTCATAAGCCTGTGAGGGCTCCTTTACCGTAACAATGGTAGACACTGTTTCATTTCCTAGGTGCTCTCCTCTCTGAGTGTCCCTATCTTCATCCATTTCTACATGTTCTCCCATTGTTAGTAATAACAGTGGGGTTGTGCTTGACACATTACAGGATGCCATGGCCCTATGGCAAATTTCAATAGTTTCATCCTGTTGAGAGGATGAAACTAGTAACTGTTTATCGGCCATTTCAATGTCCAAATCCTTTTGAGAGGAAATGGATGGGCTTACAGTTGCCTTAGGTTCATTTCTACTCTTCTTTAGTAGAGGCAGAGCTGTGGGTTCACTCACTTCATCACTACTTCTTTCTGATCTTTTAAGTTGTAACTTCTTCTTTTTGGTTTGATAGAATTTGCCTTTTTTGACCTTGTGTTTTGCTCTTTGACCTGGGTTAGAGATTGTGGTGTTACAATCCCTTGGTCAGTCCTATCAACCACTTGGGTTCCACAATCCCTTGGTCAGTCCTATCAACCACTTGGGTTCCAGAAGAAGATTGCAAAAGAGAAATATTTAATGGATCAGAAGACAATACCTGATCAGCTGATGTTGCAGAAGCTCCTGCTGGATTAGGTTGAGCCTCTTGAGATTGAACTACTTGTTCAGGAATAGGTTGCTCAATAGAAGGCTCTGCTTGTTCAGGTACAGATTCAAGTGGATCATGAACTTCTTGTTCAATAGCATGTGCTTGTGGTTCAGGAGCAAGTGGCTTAGGTTGTACAGGAACAATCACTGGTAATACATTTGGCAGATCTATGTACTGAGCCATATAAGTTGTTATTACCACTGGGATATTTGTCAGAGCTCCAGAAGTGTCTAGCTTAGTATAGAACTTCTTATTTGGTTTACCAAACACTTGAATTCGATCATTAGGGAATGGAGCAGGCTGATCAGAAGGAATCACATGATTAAAGATTAATGTCAAAAATCGAGGATAATAACATGATACCTTTTTCCCTTTGACAAAATTCTTTTTGGCCTTTTTCAATCGAGATATAAGAGTATTCCAAATCAAATCAGCAACATTGAGTCTTCGATTGTTAGCAAATGAGAAAGCAATCTTTTGCAACACAGTTGTTATAACAGTATTGTTGCTCTTGGTAGAATTAGCAAACACCTTGGCAATGATCTCGAAAAAGATATTCCATTCTTGAACCATGTTCTTCTTGTTTATCTTACTAAGATAAACCTGTCCTTGATAATTTATACCACTGAAGAACTGTATCAACTCTTCACTTGTGACTGGATTATCAAATCGCTCATTTGGAAGATTTAAAGCAGTACTGAAGACTAATTCATTGACTGTGTAGGTTTCTTCATTAAACTTGAAAGAGAGAGATTTCTCATCCTTGGCCACAACAACAGTAGTGCACATCAATTTAAGTGGACCAAACTTCATGGGAACATTAGTAGTTATAGCAGTGCTACAAATATTATGTTCGTTCAAAAATCTTATCCAGGGCTTAAATCGATCAACTAAACAATCTTCGGGATTAAAATAACCAAGAAAATTATGATTTACAAGCTCAAAATTATTATAAACATCAGCCATTTTTTACTTGATTTTAAACCCCTTGAAATTTCAGATTTTAACAATTATAATCAATTAATGTGAATTAATTCGAATTAATAATTAATAAAAAATTCCAAAAATTCAAATTATCTTGAAAAATTCTGAAAAATTCAGGATATGATCTTGAGACACACACCAACACACAGATATTTTTAGTTTTCACAAAATCAATCTCAAACTCCCAGAATTTTAGATCGAAAAGTCGAGTTTTTGAAAAACAAAACTTGTTGAAACTTGACCAAATCGTGCGATTCAACTGTTAAAATACAGATTATCAGTCAGGAAATCAGCGTTTGTTCTCAGATGATGATTCAAGTAAGATTTGAGGTGAGAATTCGGCAGCAATTCGTTTCAAGAACTCGTGTATATTGTGTGTATATGTATCGTACTCTGTGACTTAACACGAGAGTTATAATAGAAACTGATTATGACTCTACGAATTATGACTATCGCTTATATACAATCTAAGCACAATATAACTATCTGATGGATAGTTATACCGATAGTTATAATTAGTATTAAACAACTATTATGACTATCAAAACACGCCTCAATATGACAATCTATCGATAGTTATACCGATAGTTATAATACGTTTAAATGGCAATATGACTCACTAACCTAATAGTTATAATAGCTGTAATTAGTAATATGACTCTCTAATATGACCACAGAATATTACTAATATAAAATAAAATAAAAATAAATACTAATATGACTCAATAATATAACTACTTACACTCTGTTATGACAATCAAGACTCTATCATGACAATTGTTTTAATATGACAATCATGTGGATTGTCATACCGATAGTCATAACAAAGTATCAAAATGTCATAATGAGTTCACTCACTTACAAATCACTAAAGGAATGCAAATTTATTTACAACTAATATAATCATATGTAGTCCTTTAAACGGAAACAAAGCATTAATAACGAAAGGACAAACACTACAATTATTTTTTTAAAAAATAATGAAAATCAATTATTCTAGGATTAAAAGAAGTAGGAACATATTAAGATGATAATCACAATGATTTAAGAATTAACAAGCAAGAAGATAAGTTGATAAAATAATTATACAAGTGATTCTTAATAATAAATATTAACAAAATAATCACTTATAAATTATTAAAGAGCAAACCTCAGATATTAACTAGTTTAATTCCTAGGACTATTTAACATACCCAATTCACCAACAAATCTGGTGAATGTGGATTCGTCAAGAGACTTAGTAAAAATATTTGTTGTTTGTTCTTCCGTGGGTACAAAATGCAACTCCACGGTACCATTCATGACATGCTCTCGAATAAAATGATACCCGATATCAATGTGCTTGGTCCTTGTGTGTTGCACAGGATTGTTGGAAATTGCTATGGCACTTGTATTGTAACATAGAATAGGAATCCTGTCAAGTACAAAGCCATAATCTCTTAGCTGATTCCTAATCCACAAGATCTGAGCGCAACAGCTTCCAGCAGCTATGTATCCAGCTTCGGCGATAGAGTTGGAAACTGTTTGCTGTTTCTTGCTGTACCAGGAAACCAACCTGCCACCTAGGAATTGACAACTCCCAGATGTGCTTTTCCTATCTACAACACTTCCTGCATAATCCAAAACTGTATATCCAACAAGATTAAAACCAGATTCTTTAGGGTACCAAATTCCTAAATTAGGAGTACCCTTAAGATATCTCAAGATTCGTTTTACAGCAATGAGATGCACATCTCTAGGATCCGATTGGAACCTTACACACAAACATGTAGCATGCATAATATCTGGTCTACTTGCAGTAAGGTAAAGTATTGAACCTATCATACCTCTGTAACTTGTGATATCTACCTCGGCAGAATTTTCACAAGCTCCAAATTTGACAGCTGAAGATGAGTCCTCCATTTGATATTTCTTGAGAAGCTCTTTGACATACTTGGATTGACAGATAAATATCCCATCTGTCCTTTGACTTACTTGCAATCCAAGAAAGAACTTCAGCTCACCCAACATGTTCATTTCAAACTTACCCTGCATTAATTTAGCAAATTTCTTGCAAAGAAGATCATTAGTAGACCCGAATATTATATCATCTACATAGATTTCAACTAATATTGTATCATTCTTATGTTTCTTTGTAAATAGAGTTTTGTCTATAACACCTCTAACAAAACCATTTTCAAGTAAAAATTCAGAGAGAGTGTCATACCATTTCCTTGGAGCTTGCTTAAGACCATAAATAGCCTTGAAGAGAAAGTAAACATAATTCAACATGTAGCGCCCCCGGTCCCGGGATGACCTCATAACCCGATCCGGGGCACACCAACAAAACCAACCAACTTGTCAAATTACTCCAACTCCAACAAAGATACTCTTTCCCTAATTGGAGGTTTCAGTCCCTCTTGAAACCTCTGACATTTCCTAGCTTCAGTATTAACCTGATGAGGAGCAAACCTAGAAAGAAATAAGTAAACATATTTTAGTGACGAGTTTTTATATCATTCATATAAAATTATAATAATTTTGAAAGTAAACATAAAATTTTAATAATTTATATCATTCAAATAAAACTAAGTTGGGATATTACACAACAGATCTGGATCTTCAAAACCAGGAGGCTGTTCCACATAAACTTCTTCATCCAGTTTACAATTTAAGAAGGCACTCTTGACATCCATTTGATAAACATTAAAGTTAGAAAATGCCGCGAATGCCAAGAATATCCTAATGGCCTCAAGTCTAGCCACTGGAGCATAGGTCTCATCATAGTCAATGCCTTCAGATTGTGAGTAACCCTTTGCTACCAGTCTTGCTTTATTTCTCGTCACTGTGCCATCTTCATCAAGTTTGTTTCTGAATACCCACCTAGTGCCAACCACTGCTCTGTCTGTAGGTCTGGGTACCAGCTTCCATACTTCTTCTTGTTTAAATTGATTGAGTTCATCTTGCATAGCAATCACCCAATCAGGATCAGATAGAGCTTCTTCAGTTTTCTTAAGTTCCATTTCAGACAGGAACCCTGAGTAATTACATTGATTATGAAAACCTCTTCTAGTTTTCAAATGAACATCTGGATCACCAATAATTAACTCAAAGGGATGAGCTCTATTCCAAACATTCTGTCTGGGAAGGTTAGATCTTGATGATTCACCTTGTTCTGCATTGTGATGTTGAGTATGATTAATTGATCCCTCATTAACTCCCCCTGAGTTGTTGTCAGGTTGACTAGATAAATGTTCAGGAGTATCAGACGTATCTGCATTATTATCAATGTTTTCATTACCATTACCCTGATCATCATCGTTGTCATTAGCATCAGCAAAAACATCAGGTGGATTTTCACCATTTGAATCTGGATCTGTCATGTCATCAAAAGATAGTTTTTCAGATGGATCCTCAGTTTGGATACTAGGGAGTTTAGTGTCATCAAAGGTTACATTGACACTTTCAAGCATTTTCTGCTCATCAATTACATACACCCTTTAAGCTCTTCTTATATAACCAATAAAAATTGCTTCATGTGCTTTGGCCTCGAATTTTCCACCTTGATCATCTCTTTCTTTAAGCACAAAAGATTTTGCTCCAAATACATGAAAGTATTTGAGTGTTGGTTTCTTTTCCGTCACAGCTTCATAGGGCGTCTTCATCAGATCTTTGTTGATTAGAGTTCGATTCTGGGTATAGCAAGAAGTGTTAACAGCTTCAGCCCAAAAGTATAGTGGAAGCCTTGATTCACTTAATATAGTACGTGCAGCTTCAATCAAGGTTCTATTCTTTCTTTCCACTACCCCATTTTGCTGAGGAGTTCTTGGAGCTGAGTACTGTCTAGTTATCCCCTTCTCGGTGCAGAAATCATTCAAAACTACATTCTTGAATTCCGTTCCATTGTCTAATCTTATAGCTCTCACTGGATGCTTGGAATCCATCTCGATCAACTTGATGTGATCAATCACTAGCTGTGGAGTCTCATCTTTGGAATTTAGAAACAGGACCCATGTGAACTTTAAAAAATCATCAACAATAACAAGAGCATATCTTTTCTTTGACATTGACTTCACATTCACTGGACCAAACAAATCCATGTGAAGTAATTGTAAAGGATCAGTTATTGAAGATATATCAGTGCTCCTGTGAGTTGCCCTTTTAATCTTGCATTTTTTACAGGCATCACAAAGTCCTTCCTGTGTGAATTCCATAGAAGGTAATCCTCTCACCATTTCTCTCCTAACCAGAGAATTCATTGTTTTGAAATTTAAGTGAGAAAGTTTCTTGTGCCATAGCCAACTTTCATCAATGGATGCTTTAGAATAGAAGCAGTTGATTTCTTCAGTGCTTCCTATGTTCATATTGGCCACGTACAAGTTTCCTTTTCTAACTCCGAGAAAAGATGGTTGTTTATTTCTTTTATGTGTAATCAGACAATTCTTCTTGTTAAAGTAGACCTCAAATCCCTTATCACAGAATTGACTTACACTTAGCAAGTTATGCTGAAGTCCTTTTACAAAGGACACTTCCTCAATGATAACATTTCCAGCTTCAAGTCTCCCATATCCATTAGTTCTACCTTTGCTGTTATCTCCAAAGGTAACTACTGGGATGGCCTTCTCCACCACATTTGTCAGCAGGGTTCTGTCTCCAGTCATATGCCTTGAACATCCACTATCCAAGATCCAGGTTACTCGTTCAACCTGTTCAACACCCTGCAATGACAAATGGATTAAACCTTCTTCGAAACCCAAATTTGATTGGGTCTAGAATACTTAAAGAATTGGCCTTTGTCAGGCAAAACAACATTTTTAATATTAACACCAATTTTACCATTAGTTAACAAGCATTTTACCCTGTAAACAGATTTGACAATCTTTTGTTTTATTCGGGGTATCCAAGTTTCTTTAGCATCAATAACACTTGTTTCATTGACTGGACATTTGACCTTCTAAACAGCCTAAGTAAAACTTTGTTTAGGCTTAGGTACAAGTGTTTCTCTCCTAACATGAGAAGGACTAGCAGTCTTTGATTTGACATTTTTGTTTTTATTCATATGTTGTCGAGGAGCCGTCTTATCAACACATGCATGATTACCATTAAAGTAAGCAGACATGACATTAAACGCACAAGACATACAACTGACAACACCACATGCTTTATGATTAGAATCAATGATAGACATGGTATTCATGTTAGACATGTTATTGTTATTTTTCAAATTATTACCACCTAATCCAGTCTTAGAAGAACTAGTGGTTTCAACAACCTTGACTGGCACTTTAGGTACATCTTTCTTATATGGAACACTCTTTGGATTAACGTCCTTAACAAATTTAACATTATCAATGACTATGCCATTAGCACTGTCCTCATTTCGCATCTCTTCCTGGATAACGATAGAAAGCATATTTGGTGGTCCAGCATCAGACTTCTTAAAGATGGGATCTTTAACATACTTGAGAATATGTGGTATACCTCTTTCTTTAGCACTAATAGGATTAGCAGAATTTATGCCCAATGATCCAACAGCTTCGTTGTAGCCAAATCCTATTCCTACAGTTTGCTCTACAGCTTGTCTATTGAAGAACTCTTTAGAAACTTTAACTGAATTATAACAAGCTCTAATTTGTGTTTCAAGTTCCGTAATCCTAGCAATTTTTTTGGCCACAACTTCTAGAATATATTTCTCTCTTCTATTGAGTGTAGCTATTTCTTCTCTTTGCTAATCTTGATTAATGTGCACCTTTTTTAGTTTTAACATTTCATCTTGAAGATTAGTGTTCAAAGGATTTATTCTAGCATTTTCATTTTTTGCATTAATCAAGGAATTACGTAAACTACGAATTATCTCAGTGTTAGTAAGAATTACCGGAGTTCTATAAACATTGGATGTTTCAGTATTTGCCATCAGTGCAAAATTTCCATATTCTTCATCTTCACTATCTGTGTCATCCCAGCTTTTACCAGCAGCAACATATGCTTTTCCAGCTTTCTTCTTTTCTTGAACAAAGTATTTTTTTGTGCTTGTTTGGGTTTCTGACACTCAGTAGCAAAGTGTCCCAATTCATTACAGTTAAAGCAATGAATCCTGCTTCTGTCAACAGTTCCAATTTTGTATCCTCCCCTGTTACTAGAGGATGAAGAACCTCCTCTCTGAATCTGAAGTTACTGAATTGCCTCACCATCATTGCCATGGATTCATCTTCCAACTGATCTAGCTCTTCTAGTGATTAAAATTCTCCACCATCCTGAGTAGCTGGTGCCTGACCATGTTCCACTTCAGTCTATTCCTTGTCTGAGCTGTAAGGTAGAACAACCTTAGCTTCCACTTCCTTAGGAACCTCAACTACTAGAGCTGTAGAAGAACTTTCCACTCTGCCTTTACCAGAGATCTCCTTCTGTTGTACTTGTTCCAACTCATAAGTTTTCAAAACACCAAATAGTCTTTCTAGAGCAATTTTATTTAAATCTCTAGATTCTCTGATGGTAGTTATCCTATGTTCTAGGTGAGTAGGCATAGTCAACAAAAACTTCATGTTAATATCTTTTTGTGTATAGTGCTTGCCATGAACTTGAAAGTTGTTGATTATTTTGTTATACCTTTCAAACACTTCCTGAATGCCTTCATTAGGGCCAGATCTGAAGTGTTCAAATTCAGAGGTTAAAATCTGAAGTATGTTTTCCCTGACTTCATCAGTTCCTTCATTGATGGTCTCAATAGTTTCCCATATGTGTTTAGCAGTTTTACAATTCATCACATGACTATACATCACAGCATTTAGGGAATCTATCAGAATGAGTCTCAGATTCTTGTCTAGTCCAGCATCTTCCATTTCATCAGAAGAATACGAAGCAGGATCCTTTGGGAAATATCTAGCAGGTGTTACAACAACTCCTGCAGTAACAGTTTGTTCTTCATGATCCATAGGAATTATAGGTCCATTTTTCAAAACACCCAAATACTTAGAATTTGTAACATCAAGAAACAACTCCATTTTATTTTTCCATATATCATAATTATCCTTATTAAATATGGGAATCTTAACAATGGCTTTGGAAGATATGATGAATTTTTAAGTGAGTTAAAAATTCAAGATAGATTTTTGATTGAATAAAAATAGGATCTTGATTTGTGTATCAATCAATAGGCTTTGATACCAATTATTAGGTCCAAAGAGATTGTAGAAGGGGGGTTGAATACAATCTATATCATTTTCTCGAAATTTGTTCTTTAAATAAAAATTTATTTTAAACAAATTTGTGCGGAATAAATTGAAACAGATTTCAAGTTGAATATAATGATATATTAACTTGATGTGTGTTACAAAATCAGTCAAGATGATTATCAAGTAATTAATAACTAATTAGAAAATTCGACATGAACTTTTCTAATTTAGTTAATAAAAAACAAGATAAGTACTAGGAAACTTAATTCGCTAGTAGTACAAGAATCACAAATAAACAAATTCCACCGGATAAAATATTACAAAGGGGATGAACTTGATTTTCTGGGAATTAATTTGTTCTTGATGTGTTCTTGAATATTAGAGAGAGAATGGAGGCTGCTGCTTTTGAATGTAATGTTCGTGTATGTGTGTAAGTCTGCTGCCTTCTGCTGCCTGATAAGTGGATTTTATATCCACTTCGATCGCTTCAATTTGGCTTAAATTGATTGTCTTGGACTCAAGTTTGTTGTAGTTTTGATATGTTTTTGTTAGTTGTGCAGGTTTGCGAATTATCGATTAGGGTTGATGTTTTCGTCAGTTTTGGGAGTTGAATTCTAGCATGGAAAGGAGAAATGGAGACTTGTTTTGAGCCACCATGATGACTTGAAGTCTAGAGAATTGAAGACGGAAGCATTTGCAAAAGAAACGAAGGATAAAGGAGTTAAAACGAAGAAAATCATCCAAAATTAGCTCCAAACAGGAAATTCATGCACCTGGAGCGCGTAATTGTGCGCCGGGAGCGCGTGGAACAGTAGGTTTACGCGCCGGGAGCGCGTATTTGTGAGCCGGGAGCGCGTAGAAATTCTGCCAGATTTTTGGATTTTGTTTTGGCCATATCTTGAGTTCTACAAGTCCGTTTTGGGCGATCTTACTGTCCACACGAAGCTAACGAGATTCTCTATCATTATAAGGTGGTCCAGATGTCCAAATACAACTGAAATGGCCCAGAAATACTGAAGAAAAGTCAGCCATGAATTTTCCTTAAAAACAGAATCAGTTTAGGAAACGTAATTTGCTGAAATTCTATTTTAACTCTATTTTGGGGAATTTCTTGCTGGGCAAGACTTCTAGAGCCTATATGAACACATCCTACCATTGTAATTTGGATGACCATTATATATCAATTACTTAGGTTTATTTGTATCTTTTCATACTTTGTTTTTATCATGGTTTCATCAGATCCCATGATGACGAGCGGTTCGATTATGAACTAATCATTGTCATGGGATTCTAACGGATTTATCTATGGAGCTTTAGTATCTTGATGCTTTAAAGATCTGTGTGTGATGTATATTTGATATCCTCGTAGGGTTATGCTTAATTGATAAATGCGTCATGAACATCTAATTTGTTAATCTCTTGTGAAGTGAAAGTGGATCTTGAGATTTAGAACTTGCCATGCTAGCATAGGTTCATAATTGTTTATCAATATGATTCGTGGTGTGAGATGAAAATACTTATACTTCCCTGTGTGATCTTAATGGATAACTTGTTCCTCAACCGTTATGTTTTCAAATTCTATAGACATATAGGGTCTAAGCATAATTGGTGTCTATTCATCTTCTATCTCTTTTGTGGATGTATGGGTAGTTTGGTATACGTATGCTGACAGGTAGCGTGTACTTGTTTCGTGTTGTCCGATCAGATATCATAACCAATGCATATAGTGATTAAAGGCGTCAGATCTAAGCGAAGTATTTAATGAAGTTAGAATCCCATGGTTTATCTTGCATAAGTAATTTGATTTTAATTATCATTAGTTAAGTAATTCTTAGTTTAATAGTTTGCATCTTAGTTTAATTTAGATAATCAAAATCCCAATATTGTTAATTGTCTTAGCAGTGTATAATAACCATACATTGTTGCATAAGTACAAAACTGAATTAAAACCATAACCAGATCTCTGTGGGAACGAACTCGACTTATTCATATATTACTTGTGACTACGTACGCTTGCGTGATTTTGTGTAAACAAGTTTTTGGCGCCGCTGCCGGGGATCATCGGTGTTTTATTTTTGGTTTATGTGCTTGTCAATAGTGGTCGTTAGAGTTCACTGACTCAGATTTTTTCTTACCTATCTTGTTTAGTTCGGTGTGTTCAGGTACTTGAGTGTTTGAAGATGGCATGCGAGGAGTTGCTATGGTGGGCATATTCGAGGACATCCCTGCCTCAGCAATCTGAGCAGTGTTTGGGCATTCATGATCCCTCACAATATTGTTACTACGAAGGAGTTGATCCATATGTCACTTATGAGGAACAACCATATTCTCAATACCATCCTCAACAGTACCAGCAAGATGTTCCAAATATGTCATATTTCTTTGGTAGTGAAGAGTTTCAACATCAGCAACCTACTCCTACTTTTCAGTCAGATGAGGTTGATGTTATGGAGGAGATTAGGATGCTTACAAAGAGTAATGAGGAGTCTCTCAAATTTTTGGAGATACTAGTTGCTTGAGTTGTGAGTGTTGTGGAACAGAAGAAACAACAATTCATACTAGAGGTAATTCCAGAAAAGAACGGTGACTTGGAGCAAGGTACTGCATGCTTAATTGAGGAAGACAAATTCCAAGGTGAGGTGAGCATTCACAAGCCATGTGAGGAATTTGATCATGTTAGGATGGTGGATGATTTGGAAATGGCACTATTTGGGACAGACACTGATGAGCTAAACAAATTTCAAAAATTGGTATGTGCGTACCAAGAGGCTGAAGAACATGGGAAAGATGCAGGTCTTCTACTTGTCTCAGATTTTAAAGATGGAGGTAGCGCATTAGAGCCAATGGAGGAAGTTCTCTTTGAGGAACCAAAGGCTTCAGCAACTTACATTTACCCTCCTCCATTATATTCAAGCGAAGCCCGCGAGTGTGTGTTGTTCTACAAATTGACAGATTTTGGGTCAACAGATAAAGGCATTGGAATAGGACATAATTGTTACACGAATAGGCCAAACGAGGAGAAGAGGCAGAAAGTGTGCCGCTGTGATGACGATGAAGTCTCACGAAGAGAGGAACAGGCAAACTATTATCATCCTTAATGGAGGCTTGGAAGAATGTCAAGCTAATGACGTTAAAGAAGCGCTTCATGGGAAGCAACCCATGTGTTTCGATATTTTTAGGTATGTTTTCTACTACCCTTTGTATTACCTTCAATTCAATGGGGACATTGAATCTTTTAAGTTTGGGGGTGGTTTAGGGGATAAGTATTGTATATAGTTATTTATGTGTAGTATTTATGTGTTCATGTAGGATATCATGCTTTGCATATTAGTAGTAATTCATGCATATATGTTCGTATTATCTACGTTTGTTTCATATAGGACATTCTATTTTTATTTTCGTATATCATGTGAGTTCATAATAGTTTGCATTTGCACCCATGCTTGATAGGAATTTTGTGTTGTTGACGCTTTTGATTGAGAAGTGATATGCTTTGTTCTTGTGCACACACATACACTAGTAAGTTGAAGCTAGTAGACTTATTGAATGTTGTAAGTGATTAGAAGGACATGAATATGTGCAAGTTGATTTAGTTTGCATGCTTTGAATACAAGTAGGGGCATTAAAGAGATTTTTTGCTTGGGGTTGAGTATGTTTTTCCACCAAGTGAGCTTTTGAGCCTTATTGCATATTATTTGCAATTTATTCGTTTGCTTGAGTGTCCACGGATTGTTTGCATTGCTAGCAGTTGTTTGAGGTCTTTCTTGAAACGCATGACATTATTTGATGATTAAAATGATAAAGGAATTTAGGAATAACCGCATATTTTCCCATATTACCACACCATATTTACATGATCAATTAGTTAACCCGTTGAGCTTAATCCTATTTTTTTTTCGGTGACATACCACATTACTTGCCTAGACCTTTTTCTTGTATTGACCTTACATTAATTTGAACCCACATTGTCAAAGGCTAGTAGAGTGCTTAAAGGAGTAATAAGGTGTGCAAGGAGGGGTTATTGCTGGTCTTACTTTTGGGGGAAATATTGAAAATTGGGTTTGGTTGTTTACTTGATAGTCGGCATATGTAATAAAATTGTGGGATCATTGTTATTGTTTATATTATTGTTTGTGTTATATTTAGCTCTCGAGAAAAAAAAAGAAAGAAAAAAAAGAAGAAAATATATATATATATATATATATATATATATTATGAGAGCATGTTTGTGTTTGTTGTGATCCTATTTCAGTCGACTAGTCGAGTGTTTGTTTTAGTAAAAATTATGTGGAGGGAAAATAGGGTGTTGTGTATGATTTATTATGGTACTTACTAGTTTGACACTTCACCTGATTTGGCTTATTTGACATACCTTGTCCCTAGCCCCGTTACAACCCAAATAAAGACCTTTTGATTATCGTCATTGATGTATGTTGTGTTAAGAGTTAGATTGATACCAAATGTCAAGCATGTTTATGATTTTGTTGGAATTGAGTGATACACTTACCCTTGTTCTTGAGTGAATATTCTTTTGTGAGTGGATTGTGAGTGTTTGCTTGTTTTTGCGTATGAGATCCCGAGTTTTGTCTCAAAGATGTACTCTTGTAGGCTTAGCATGGTTACTAACTTATTCTTACACTTGACATGGACTTTTGAGAGCTTATGCATGTTCATTGAGTAGACTATGTGAATGCTTGCACTTTCGACACCAAGTCATTGCATTATTACTTTGATTCTTAAGTTAAAATGACATGAGAGGATTTGAAGGCGTGGTGATGTATTAGTAGTAAATCATTTGCATTTTCATATTAGTTGCATTCATGCATTGCATTGCATTGGATTTTGTGGGTACATTCGCTATAGGCCCTCACGAGACCTTACTCGTCCACTAGGTGTAACATCTGGGATGTTACACTAGGGCTGCCTAGGGGTTTAAAGGGCTTGTTGCATACGCCAAATGCAACCGTGATCACCTACGGAAGTGGTACTAGTTAGTTAGTTAGTTGTAATTTTTTATGCTTAAGGACAAGAATCGGTTTAAGTTTGGGGGTGACCTTTATAGCCTTTGTAGTCGATAGTCATAATGCTGTTAAATATGACTCTCATCACAGCCTTTATGACAATCGGTATGACCATCCAACGAGTTGATATGACTGTCACTTGATCCATTATAACAATCGGTATGACTGTCTCTTGATTATGACAATCGGTATGACTGTCTCTTGATTATTACTATCGGTATGATTGTCTCTTGATTATAACTATCGTTATGACTGTCTCCAATAAGGCTGATATGACTATCTCTTTGTTCTATTATAACTTTCGGTATGACTATCGGATAGTCATAATAGACCAAATTTCAGACTTAGAATTTATTTTGAAATATCTTTTATATGATAATTCTGATTTAATTAAATTAATAATTATTTTAACAAATAAAATAATTCTAATAGAATTAACTTATTTATTAAAATAATTACCTTATTTTAATTAATTAAAAAAGAATTATTATAAATCCTTCATCGGTCAAATCTTTATTGTGTACCACTGAAAACTAACCAAGAACTTCCACTGAATATTTGTTGACGCTCGATGTACGATCTGGTTCATGAATGACTAACTTCAGTTTCAGTTCTTCATTTAAACTTTAAGCTGTGGTCTTTTTCTTCTCTCAACTTTCTTCAAATATCATGTACTGATACTGTTTCTTTGTCACTTGTAGAAATCTCTGTCTTCTAATACTGAATCTATGACTTTGAATATCTCACTGAGGCTTGATCAGTAAACTGAACTTCTTCTAGTGTAAAACATCAAAACTCTCGATTGACTTGTTGATTATTCTTCTGACAGATAGCATCTTCTGAGATTCCTGTGACATATAATATTATTTACTTATTACAATCTAATTTAAGTTGAGTTGTATCCTCGAACTACAAATAGGCTGTGTCATATGCCTTTCAACAGTCCCTAGTGGCCATCTTACCCGACCAAGAGCAGGAAATCCCACCAACTCTAACACAGGTCGAAGAGCCCATTCTACAAATACAAACACAAACACAACAAACTTCTACACCTCAATTGTCACTTAAAAGACCATCCATCAACACTTTTGTGGGAGATTGTACCTCAGCAGCAGCACATAAGGAGTTAGTTACATCAGCCGCTCTACCTCATTCTAAACGGAGTAAACCCAATGAACCTAAGGTAACGGCAACTGTTAGTGAAACAATTCTTCCTTATCCAATGAGTGAAAATGTAAATGAGGTTGAATTGACGGGAGCAACTATCTTTAGTTCCATTTCACGGAACATAAGAGTGCTTGATGATCTTTCTAAAGATCAAAAGCCTTCACAGGCATCCGAGGTAGAATTACCTACCTAAATAACTGCTAGTGAATCTTCTATTTTATGGAAAGATCCATCGGTAGGTGGTTTTTTTATGAACCAAGTGTCTTCACAGACGTACGAGGAAAACTTGGGTTTTGTGCCATTTAATCGATTCAAGTTTAACCTCCCAGAGGGAAAATCTCTGGATCTCTTTCGAGATTTACCACTCTTTACCAGTGGTCGGTAACACGCTTCATGCGAGGACGGAAGCTCATGAACTTTCATTGCACCATCTGTGACCTCTGAAAAAGGGGCTTGGATGATTTCATTTGCAGGTACACATATCGGTGGAAGCTCTGGAGGAGAGTTGAGGGAAACACGAACAGAACATGTAAGTGTAACCCAAACCACTAAACCGAGTGAATATACTGTGTTGAGTGAAATACCTGCAGAACGTACGAGTGAGCAACCTACTCAACCACATGCATCTGTAACCAGAAAGGAATACAACAGACTCCTTACACAGGTCCAAACAATGGAGAAAGAGTTGCAAAATATCTGTAAGTCCATTGCAGAAATAAAAAATTTGCAAATTATTCAACATGATGTATTCCAGGTTCGATTGAATACCATGGCAACCCAATTTAATGATGCACTCAACTCCTTGGTAAAGTCATCTTCGTCCAATTTACCAACTCCACATCCTACTATTCTAGAGGATAACCCAACTGAGGGGAAAAGGTGGATGGGCAAGAAGCTACTAGGCGTAATAAGGACAAGAAAAAGGTTGTTGACATGGAATTAACTTTATTTTGGGAAAGGAAAAGCTAATGGGAGTATTAGTGCTATGTGGAAAGAAAGCAAAGGCGAACTTGAAGATATGTCCAGTCTACAGGAATAATTGTCTTGCACTTGGTTAATTTTAGAAATCTGAAAAATGTACATATACATGATCCAGAATTCACTTTAATATTATTTATCTTTGAACTTTATTTTTTTTTTGTATCAGTTGAATTATCCTCTAGGAATTTGCTTGTCAAACCCTAACAATCAAATAGGGGGAGATTGTAAAGCATAATGTAATGTAATATGTAATAGAGGACATATATAACTCAACTAGGATAAAAGATAAATAATATTAACTCGATACAGGGATCATGAAATTTGAAGAATAGGCAATGACAAGGATCAAGTCGTTGAAAGAAGTTCATTAACATGATCAAGCCTCAATGACAGAATAAGATGTACAGATGATTTAGTTGAAGGGCCAAAAGATTCCATGTATTTATATTATTTGAAGATACTGCTGCAGGCTAATCAATTGGAATGTAACGAAGGTGTGAAGATCAAGATCAGTGCTAGTCACTTGTGAACCAGACCAGTGCACTATGTGTCAGCACATACGAGAAGGATCAACACATTAATTCACAGAAAGAATTTCCAAAGCCTATTGACGATCAAGGACAGACATAATATCTCAAGCGAAATATTTGAAACAGAAGAGAGAAGACCAAAAGAAGCAGCCAAAAATAGTTATACCATGCAAAGTTACTATGCACGATTACTATGCATGGTTACAATTCAAGATTACTCTGCGCGGTTACTATGCAAGATTACTATGCGCGCTAGCTATGCGCGGTTACAATGCAAGATTACTATGCATGTACTGTACAAATAGTGATTACTGTGCATATTGTGGTTATTGTGCAAATGGCGGTTATTGTGCAAATGGCGGTTACTGTGCAAATGGCGGTTACTATTCAAATAGTGGCTGGTGGGGCCAACGGGGGTTGTTGGAATAGTACAGCATAATGACTTTCTAAAACCTATAAATAGGCTTGTTGTATTTCATTTCAAAACATACCTCAACACACAACTTTCTCTTCTCTCTCTTATATCTTCTCTGTGTAAGCTGCTAGACAGTCCATCTAGTAGAAAAGCTGGCTTAGCCCGCTTTCAGGAAGTGTCAGGTAGAAGGTCCTCGTGCCTAAACTATCCTTAGGAATGTTCTGATTTTGAAACTAATCCATTGGATTAGAAGTTGTAACACTCCTTCAGGTTTATTATCAATAAAGATATATTCCTGGAATTGTGTTTCGTTATTTTGATTTCAAGATCCGAAAAATTGTTATCCGCAAAAATCTTGAAAATCGAAATATTTTGGTAGTATCGTATTCACCCCCCCTTCTACGATACTTCGGGACCTAACAATGTAGTTATTTTAAAACATAATTCTGATTAGAACACATTTAAATAACAATTATGATCGAAACACATCTCAAAAATCATCTTAATTTATTTATTGTAATGATTAAATTATTAAAAAAAATATGTCAATCGACCTCATTTTTTAAAATCTAACACGCGTGCACAGCTCCTTTTTATTATCTATAATTATATTGATTTTTATAAATTATATATGTTATTAATTTACATATCAAATTGTGTTTAAAAATTGATATAAATAGTATTTTATATGTTTGATTAATATTTGTACTCAATATTGAATTCTTAAAATTAGATTTGAACGATTTTATAGTCCACGTGAAATTAACAATATAATCTTTAATTTAGTGATGATTTAACAATTATTTTTCAATTAATTCTACGCAGAAGCAAAAGAGAGAGAAGAAATTGATGATTTTTTACTTTGAAAATTCTATTAGATTTATAAATTTTAATTTGTTTTGATTATCAAAATACCCTTGTTATTGTTTGAAGACAATCTAGTAACAACCAAATATAATTATATCCTTATATATAATAAGCATAAGATATATAAACTAAAAAGTGCATTTATACTGAAATACGAAAAGGTGTATGTTAATGATTCAAATCATATATAATTAGGTTTTTTACATTAAATAACATTATAAATATAGGACTTCTACATTGAATAAGATTAATATAAAATTTATAATCAAATTTTCTTTTGAGATTGTGTGTGTTTTCATTTGAATAATAGTTACTAAATCATTGTTAAATTAAAGATAATTTTATGAGTTTCGTGTGGATTGTAAAATCATTTAAATCTGATTTCTAGATCTCAAGATAGAACCCAAATAGTAAAGATAATTTTTTTAAAATACTAATGAAAAAATAAAATTCAATTCTATTATAACCTTTTTTAATTATATCCTTTTCTGATTATAATTTTCTATTTAAAATTCATTTCTTTTACAATCTTTTTTTATTTTATCCATTTTAGATTATAATTTTTTTAAAAATTTACTTCTAATGCAACATTTTCTAATTATATCCTTTTTAGATCATGATTTTCTTTTTAAAATTCAATTTTAGTGCAAGCTCTTTTAATTATATCCGTTTTAGATTATAATTTCTTTTTAAAATTCATTTCTATTGAAACCTTTTCTAATTATATCACTTTTAGATTATAATTTAATATGATATAATCTTGATCATCTAGTTTTAAAATTATTAAATTCGATAGTTGAAATCCTTTTATGCTTATTATATACTAGCTTATAACCCGTGTGATGCGCGCTTTTTTTTAATTTTCTTTATTTAATAAATTAATTTTTGTGTGTTTTATTTTGAAAATTGCTATTTTATGTATGGTGTCATCGAAATTAAAAATTAAGAAATAAATTGCCCTTGGTTCTACCCACGAACTCAAAATTTGAGAAAATTAAAAAAATTGTCACTTTGGTTCAATCCACAAACTCTTCCACGACTGATACATCATTACAATGATGTACTACTGTTATTAGTTATATATTTTATGAAACAAACAAAATCTTATACACTACAAATGCTTAAAAGTAATCAAAACAAAAGGTAAAAAAACATGCAATGGAAGGAAAATTGTAAATAAATTTATATAACCTTTTCTAATGATATCCTTTTAGATTATAATTTTCTTTTTAATGTGATATAATCTTGATCGTTTATTTTAAAAAATATTAGATTCGACGATTGAGATTATTTGGGTAGTACAGTGATATCCTTTTTAGATTATAATTTCCTTTTTAATATGATATAATCTTGATCGTCTATTTTTAAAAATATTAGATTCGACGGTTGAGATTATTTTGGTAGTATAGTGACCAAACCACAGTGACTAAACCAAAATTATGGATAAGATCCCTCTTACGCTTATTATATATAAGGATATAATAAGGATATAATGTTTATTAAAATATTTATAATTGCACTAATTTGAACACGAAACTACTTATTCCAAAAATCTTTCTTTATATAATAGGACAACAGGTACCTGTCAAACCTGCATCCTGAGCAAATAAATTAGCTCCGAACCTAACTCAATTATAATATTAAAAAAATATTGTTGTTTCAAGGAGTTGAACCCATGACCTCTCATCATGAAACTAAACTTACCAACCAATTTGGCTAGATAGACATTTAAACTTAAAATGGAATTCATTAACTACATACATAAATCCTTTTTGGGTTATATTATGTTTAATATATATTAAATTATTCATTTATTTTTAGTTAAAATTACTTATATTATAACTTGTGTGCATTTTTTTTATAGACCTACCCATCTAAATAAATTTTATAGTAAATTTTCTTATATTTTTAAATGGAGAAAATAATTGTTATTTTGAGATAAATTGTTTTGTTCATAATCTCATATATGAAATGATAGATAAAATAAGTATTCTTTGAGATCAACTATTTTGTTAAGAATATCACATATGAAGTGCTCGTGGTTAATTTTGTTGTGAAATTTAATAAAAAAAAAGTAAAGTGCACTTTATGTACCTGCACTTTGCCCAAGACACCACTTGAAATACTATAATTTAGAAACTACCATTTGCAATACTGAACAAACACTTTACTTAAACTTCGTGTACTACCGGCTGTTTGTTGCTAACTCCGTTAAATCATCAGGGGTAAGGATGTCTTTTCCACGCTGGATTTATTTTTGTTTTTACTTTTCTTATTCCCTTCTCCCCCACCCCCGTTTGTCTCTCTCTACTCATTCTGTTCTTTGCTTGCAAGTTCTTTGCTCCAGTTCATAAAAAGTGCTCTCTTCATGTTTCAATTAAGCTTAAAATAAAAGAATAATGAATTCATCCCATCATCTTGATGAATAAAAACAGGATGCTATATAAGCATTAATTTTTTTTTTTACACTATCATCTGCTTACATAATAATTCAACTTGTACAAAGCTTAATACGCCGCTAATGGGAACCCATTTTTAGTTGCATATCCTTAATCTTATCATGATCTCTGGGGGCCATTTTCCTTAATGACAAATGAATAATAGTTAATAACAGCTTGAGGACAGTACTCAAGGTCAATCACACCACTATAACAATCAGGAAAATCTTTTGTCTGTTCACCATTACATCCATGAGACTGCTCATATGATGTAGTTACAACTGTGCATGACCACAATACTCAGGAACAATGTCACCAGAAACCCAAACACATTGCGTACTTTCCTTGGCATGCGGCACTTGATGTTGAAACATGGGCTTGACTGAGCCAGACGATGGTATTGTATCCAATCTACCACTATCCACAACCGATACCACTCTATCCACACTAATCTAGATCGGGATGCAATATGGGAACCAATCGCATCTCCAACAACAAATCTATAAACCTGGTCTCTGACCTCCACCTAACTCCTACCAGCCTCTTTCTTGTTTCCAGTTTCCTTCATCAACTTTCTCATTCTTGCAAAATCCCCCAATCACCCTGAGCTGCAAAAATATTAGCTAGCATAACATAACTTCCTGCCACATTTGGCTTTGACGCTGGTACTTTCAGAGCTGCACGATTGCTAAGATCTGAATTCCATGAGCCTTACAAGCTCTTAAAAGTGCTCCCCAAACAGATTCATTGGGCTTAAATGGCATACTTTCTATCAATTCAAAAGCTTCCTAAACTCTACCACTCTGACCAAGCAAATAAACAAATAATGGTCAAGGGTGAGTCTGGGAAGTGTTCTTATCTTTTCCCATCTACAAATAATGGCCTAGATAGACCTATACAGCCACATAAACAGAATCAACAAACAATCCCTAAAGTTCAAAGTTCGGCAAGTCAAATTTTTCCGACGAAGTCAAGCCAATAGTTTTTGGTGACATGTAACACGGTTTACACTATAATTAGCTCTTGTACTATGATTATCAGTTACTACGAATCATAAATAGCATGAAAATTGAACCAAAACAAAATCTCAATTTCAATGAAATCAAAATTTTACCCAGGTTCGATTTCGGTTATTTGATACAGGTAGAGGAGATGATGGACTTCGATTCGATTGTGTTCTTGAGTGGTTTGGACCAAGCTTCGTGAACGACGGTGGTGACGGTGGCAAAACGGAAAGAGACGGTGGGAAGAGAGAACAAAGTGAGTAGAAAGAAAAAGATGGGGGGTTGGGTGAAGGGAATAAGAAAAGCAAAAACTAAAATAAAGCCAGCATGGAAAAGACAGCTTTACCCCTAGTGATTTAACGGAGTTAGCAACAAATAGACGGTAGTACACGAAATTTAAGTAAAGTGTTTGTTCAGTATTTCAAATGGTAGTTTCTAAATTATAGTATTTCAAGTGGTGTCTTGGGCAAAGTGCAAGTACACAAAGTGCACTTTACTCTAAAAAAAATATACAAATGCGATTTGGATTACATATCGATTATTGGTTAATAATTACATATAAAATATAGTTTATTTATAAGGTGGTGTGATAAATACTATTCAAAATATAGGAAATTAATTAGCGAAATGAGAAAGTTGTGAATTTTGAAAGGAAATTTGAAACAAATATATATATATATATATATATATATATATATATGTGTGTGTGTGTGTGTGTGTGTGTGTGTGTGTGTTTGTGTGTGTGTGAAATTTGTACTCCATGTCGGTTATCAGATATCGATTAAATAACTAAATAAAATATATCGATGAGTTATGATACGATACATAATTAAGATTATGATTATGTACATAGTGCTATATAATAAACAATATTCAAAATATAGGAAATTAATTAGCGAAATAAGAAAGTTTTGAAGTTTTGAAAGGAAATTTGAAACATATATATATATATATATATTGCCAGATTTGTACTCCATTTCGGTTATCAATTATCGATTAAATAACTAAATAAAATATATCGTTGAGTTATGATACGATACTATAATTAAGATTGTGTATATAGTGCTATATAACAGGGTATTTTCTTCTATATATAATAGGAGAACAAAGGGAGTACCTCAGACTTTAATTTTTAATAAGTAAGATCTTGTATGTTACAATAATTAATGTCTTGTAATCTTTAAAATGTACTGTAAAATGTCTAAAATTTCAAACATGAACGGATTCAATAATTTGTTGCATGGTTATTTCCCTTTAAATGCTTGTAAAAACATATATTTGTCTATTGGTGGTCGAGGAAGAAGTTGTTTTGCCATCAAAAGCCACAACGGTATACTCTTACACTTTTGGTGATCGTATACATGCTCCAAATTTGTTTCATATATTTCTAATGTATAAAAATATCGCCAACTTATCAAATAATACACATCTTCGTGATATTCAACAATGCTAGAAATGACCCGTGCCTCGCACGGGCTATTATGCTAGTTCTATTCTAATGAATCTACTGTAATTATTTTGAAACATATTTTAATGATTAAAATACATCTAACGAATAGAAATAATAAAATACTTAGTAGTAAATATAAATCGTACATCACACGGGATTTTGAAGAATTTATCCAAAATTTTGTTCATTATAGATAGCTGGAAACCGTAGGATCTAATATTTTAAAATGTATTTGGTTGTTAATATTTAATGAAACATTATTTGGATATTAAAATGTGTATTATAATAATTTAAACCAAATAAAAGTACATTTATATTGAATATAATTTTCATTGTAAGAATTTGTAACATTATTTTCTATTCAATTTTGAATATATTTATTTGGATGATAATTATTAAAAAATCACTAAATTTGATATTATTTCGTAAGTTTCGTATGGATCGTAAAATCGTCATAATCTAATTTATACCTTTCGACCGAATCCTAATACTAAAATAAACGTACTGAATGTAGTGTTTTTTGTAATTCGTTCACAGGGAAGGACTATCAATATTGGTTTCGAGTAGATTATTTCTTACAATCTAGAAGTGTGGAAAATGGGGGGTTTTGAGTTGGTTGTGGTGTTTTATCAAATACCTTGCATACAATAAATAAATTGCTAGAGATGTACAACTATGTTAATGGCAATCACCCAAATTTATCAACACAACAACACAATGAATGAATAAGCAAGATATAGAGATATTTGACCCAAGGATAATGGAAACTCAAGCACTTCAACCCAAACAAGCAAAATATATCCAACTCTACCTAACCAAGATAATTGGTGAAGCACACAATCACTTATTTCTCTTCTAAAAATACTAATTTAGTGAAGCACATAAATTAGCTCTCTTGACATTAGCAACCAATAATGAAGCACTATCAATTTAACCAAGTCAAGGAATTAAACAAAGAGAGGCTAGGACAAACCCAAGGATGAGAAGCTCAACCTAGGTATTTGTACTTGAATCTTGAAGTTTAGGCACGCCAAACCTTGTGCTACTACAATGAATGTACTAACAATTACGGATTAGCACAAACAATTAGCAATTGAAATTACAAGAAGAGCAAGATGAAGCAACTTACAAATCTCCAAGCAAAATCATAAACAATACATCACAAGTATTCAAGATAGAGTTAAATAAATCTTACTTAAATTGAAATGGGTTTAGTACAAGAATTCCTCCTTGAGCCAAATAAATGGAGTTAGTTACTCATAATCAATGCTAGATTACAAGTAATTAATGTCTCCTCTCTAATTCCAACTAACCCTAATTGTGTTCTTGAAGAGGGGAAAATGAAGATGAAGGTGTTAGATGTTAGATGATATAAGTTAAGAGATGTGTTATGAAGATAAGAGATTAGATGTTTGGCTTCATTTAATACACAGCAGCTCTGTACGGTCTGTTGAACGGCCGTACAGCTGCCTGTACAGAAAATCTGCTCCTTTGAACGGCCTGTCGAACGGCCGTACACCTGCCCGTACGAGATAAAATCTTCATTATAATGCATTAAACACCTCCCGGCATCACGAGCTTGCATCTTCTAACTACCCTCTTGAATCATCTTTGCCTTCCAAGCCCAAAATAAGTCATCTTTTCAACAATTAAGCATGAGGCACTGAAAGATGAAAAACATAATAATATCGATAAAACTACATTCGGAATTAACAAAAATGCACGAGAATAAAAGACAAAACGTGTATAAAATACACATTATCACGTACAAACTTTAATAAATATTAATTTAATTTTTCGAATATAAGAATTATTTATTTTATCCAAGAAAATATTGAAAAATTGCCCAAAATACCCACTTTTTTAGTACCCACTACCCAAAATACCCAATTTTCAGTACATTGCCCGAAATACCCACATGTTGCGCGTTTGCAGAAGGCGCAACCTTCGTTTTACTGTAGCAACCGTTTACTTCATCTCTCTCCGTTGCTTTCTCTTTTCCGGCGTGAATCGCCGATCTGGGGCTTAAACATCTGGCAATCGGACTGGGCTAATACTGGTATAGGATTGTAGATCGTCTAGAGACGAATCTAATGACCTATAACACATCAACGTAATGTTAATGGAACTGGACGAACGGACGAGGAGTGGTTCGTCGGAAAATTGGGTTTTGGGTTCGAATTGGGCGTTTACAATCCGAGAATAGAAATCGTTTAAATTTGACATAGGATTGTAGAGATTTGAAAGACGAATCTAGTGATATATGTGAGTAAAACGGAAACTGACTGATGGTCGAGAACGAACCACGCCGGAGAAGTCGCCAAAAATCGCCAAATCGCTAGAGCTGGTGATTTTTCTGAAAAATACGGTCTGACGTCATCACGCTAGTCGCAGATGCGCAACAGATGATATCTGTAGTAAATACTACTCATCCATGGGCGTAATCTCTTATTTACGTCCTAGATATGGGTGTATTCTATCAATTGCTCCTCTGTAAAAGGCGTATTCGGGGATACTCCTCTGTCATAGGCGTATCCCATGCATTTTGGACATCAAACAATAAAAAGTGGGTATTTAGGGCACTCACCCGAAAATATTTAAATTCTAATAAAGTTATTTTTTAATACAAAATATAATTAATATAAAGATAAAATTATATGAAATCATATAATATAATGGACTTTCTTCAAATACTTGTTGCAAATTTGCTTTTTCAAAATACGATGTAACATCTACACAACCTAAAATGCAATTATTTTTAACCTGCAGTGCAATCTTATATGCAATTTCTATTGTATTTTTGAAAAAAACATTTAAAAACATGAAATATTTTGATAAATTTCCTTAATATAATTAACAAAAAAGTATTAATTGTTACTCCCTCTGTCCCATCCATTTCTTTACAATTTCCTTTTTTGGACGTCCCACCAATTCTTTACATTACCAAAAATAATAACTTTTAACAATAAAATACATTATTACATCCACTACTTTTACTCCACTTTTTCAACACTTTATACTATTACACCCACTACTTCACTTATTTTAACAATAAAATCACTATTACACCCAATACTTCATTTATTTTAACAATATTACACCCATTATCCTTGGTCTCCGTGCCCGAACCCCATGTTAAGAACCTATCGGGACGGAGGGAGTAATTATTAGTTGGTGTTAAAAGAATGCTTGATGATGTACTAGGGTACGAGTTAGATCTGTCCATAAAGGCCTCTCATAAATTTGGCCCATTAAACAAAATCCACAAAACCAAAAGCCCAGTAAAAGCCCGATTACAAACCCTAAGGATCACACCTCCTGTATATATAATAAATACACACACAAATGACAATGAAAAACCCTAGTCTCATCAGCCACCACCATGTCGAAGCGAGGTAAGTTCATCTCTTCATCTCCCTTTACTTGAAATATATATACAAATCTCTGTATGCATACATCAAATGATTCAATACTGTGTGTTTATGTGTGTGTGTAAAATATAATCAGCTCGATATAAAACTCTGAAAATGTAAAATTAAATCTTTTTATGCTGTTCATATTTAAAGAAAGATTGATTGTAAACCAACACGAAAGATTAAAAAACGAAATGTGGGTTTTGGTATTTTTGAACTAATTATTCAAATTTAAAAATATGATTTTGTGTGTGTGTTAGATTATGTGGTTAATTGTTGTGGCTGATTATGTGTTAAATGGGTGTTGGTGGAATTAGGTAGAGGAGGTTCTGCGGGTAACAAGTTTCGAATGTCACTGGGTTTGCCAGTGGCAGCTACGGTGAATTGTGCCGATAATACGGGTGCCAAGAATCTGTATATCATCTCAGTTAAGGGAATTAAGGGAAGGTTGAACAGGTTGCCTTCAGCTTGTGTTGGTGATATGGTGATGGCCACTGTTAAGAAGGGTAAGCCTGATCTCCGTAAGAAGGTTATGCCGGCTGTCATTGTTAGGCAGCGTAAGCCTTGGCGCCGAAAGGATGGGGTTTTTATGTATTTCGAAGGTTTGTGACTCTACCGGTTGAATTTTATTGTTTTAGGTTTTGTTGATGTGTTTGTTTGGTTTTGGATGTTAGTGTGATGTGTATTAGAATTGTTGTTGATGGTTGTGGGTTTATGTTTTGGTGTGTGTATGATGATTGATTGTTGTCGTTTTTATGAAGTTGATGTTGCTGGTGATGTGGTGCTAAGAATAATTTAAATGAGGTTTCTGTGCACCTCCCATACCCAGCTAGATCAAACTCCAGCTTATACCAGGTGGCAAGTTGTTTTTGTCACCCCTGTCTGAGGCTGGAAAATGTTCTTTTGTTAATTGGGCACAATCGGTTTTTCATTGTAATGATATAATAGTTACTCAGTCTGTCATATATACTTCAGATTTTTGACTACTTATTGTTCTAGATCTGTTCTGCTTATTGTTCTATATCTGTTCTGCTCTGTAGATTATGATATTGTGACACGTAAGGAAGCTTGCTCGTAAGTTGTGTGTTTTTTAAAAGAAGCTATCCAGATTTAAGTCAGGTGTCCACTCTTAATCCATAGTTGATACAGTTACTAATCTGGAAAACTGATTGTGTCTATCGTTACAGATGTCTTGATGCATATAGTGCTCACATCTGCTCCATTCAGACCCTACAATTGTTATGAAATGTTTTTCACTTGTGTAGTTAGTCGAAAAGCATTTGATTCCTTTTTGTGAATCTATGCATTAAGACTAACGAGGTTTTTAAGTCCTTGTACGATTAGTTATTCTCTTTGCCAATGTTGGTGCTCGGTGCACCCATGTATTCATCATCTTCTTTATTTCTATGCTTTAAAAATATATCTTGTTTTTACATTTTCCTTTGCTCAAGATATTCTGTTTAACTGGTTTGTAACATTTAGTTTCTTCTTTTAATTTGCAGATAATGCTGGTGTCATTGTGAACCCAAAGGGAGAGATGAAAGGCAAGTGGAAACAGAGTTCAATGCTTTGCCCTCTGTTATCAGTAACCTTATTCATGCCATATATTTGAAATATATATAGTGTATCTATATTGGGTTACAAGTTGCTAAATTTGCTTGTATGCCTCTTTCAGGTTCTGCTATTACCGGGCCAATTGGAAAGGAGTGTGCTGATTTGTGGCCAAGGATTGCCAGTGCAGCCAATGCTATTGTTTAAAGTGCTTGTTTTCTTCATAAATCTGTTATAGACAGTTGTCGTAGGTTGAACTAGTTTTGTTCTTAAAATATTTGCCTGAAAGTTCAAGTTTGTGTTCTTGGCTGTTGTTAAATTAAGACTTGCAAGTTACTTATGAGATTAAATTTCAGAGGTCTCCTTTGCTCTGAGATATATACTCCCTTTGTTCCATCCAATTTTTAACACTTTTTTTGTTACTTACTGGCACGCATTTTAAGATGAAGTTTAAGGATAGTTCCATAACTTGTTTTTGAAATTTTCTTTTTTTGTATAAAAATAGGATTGTTCTATTTTTATACAAAAAAGGAAAATTTCAAAAATAAGTTATGGAACTATCCGTAATATCTACTTTAGAATGCGTGCCAGAAACTCTATTTTGAAATGTTAATAATTGGCCGGGACGGAGGGAGTATTTTGTTTTACCACTCCGCATAACAAATATTTTGTTTGGTAATGACAGCACATATCATGTTACTTATGTTGAAGTTCACAAATTGTGGAGAATTGAAGTACGTAGCCTAATTGCAAATTTACATTGGTTGATTGTAGACGCCCTGTTATGATATTGCAATTTTTGTATACCCAAGTTTCTGCTACTCTGATTACTAGTTTGATTAGAGGCTCTTTGTTGGTTTTATAAAAGCCACCTTATTTAAGATGTGGAATAGTTGCTACGATTTTGGTGAAATATGTTCTTTTCGTGGAAGTAGCCACTCCATTAGTCCATTGTAAATTTGTAATGCAAGCAAATTTTATTTAGTTCTCTATCAGTAGCATCTTACCAAGTATTGAATGATCAGCGTATGTAAAAAAAAAAAAAATACTAAAATTTACTCCTTTATCACAGAGCAACAAGGCATTGTTCGAAGCTCTTTTTTTTATTAAGGCCTTATTAGAAGTTGATAAATTGTGTTATTGGTTTAAGTTGCAATATCCTACTTAACATTTGCATCTTTGCACTAGTTGCAATGTTTTCAAAGATGGTAAAGATGCCTGGATATGTGACACTGATGATGCTCTTCTGTCTACTGTGCCTTACTGCAGGAAACGTAAGTACGGGACATGAATCTGTTTATTGAGGCCCTTAGTTCCGAAACTTGTGTAAATCCTTTTATGATAAATGATCTGAAAGCTAATAGAGTCCAGATCATTATGATTTTCTCCAGAAGAGGAACTCTCTGATCCGCAACTATTGCCAATTTTTTTAAGGTGAACGATCCCTGACAAACATTTACCAGGGAACTGTTTCCCAACATATGGTTTCTGGATCGTTGGATCGTTGATCCAACGGTCCTGATTTAAAAAAAAATATTACACCGTACCGCAGAAACTTTCCGCAGTACGGAGTAATTACAAAAATGCCCCCTGTTTTCACATCAAAAATCTACTGTTCACCGTACCGCAGAAACTTTCTGCGGTACGTGAACAGTGAGGGTGATAGAATATATTTTTATATATATTTTAGATGATTTTATTCCCGTATTTAATTGCATTTTGCATTTATTTGGATATTTATTTAATAAATATTAATGTTTTATTGTAGAAGACAAGAATTCCTAATTTTGGAAGAATTTGAGCTTAAAGGGCTATTTTGGAGCTAAAAATGAAGAAATTCGGATTTATTGAGCTACACCCGCTTTCTATGGTATTTAATTCATATCTGGAGTTGTAGGAGTCGGATTTGGACGATCTTACAGTCCACGCGAAACTTGTGAAATTATCTTTAATTCAAAGATGATTTAATGAGCAAAACCCTACTAGAGCAGTCCGTAATCTGAGGAGGAAGTAGCTGCGTTTTATTGAAAATCCACTTTTATCAAGGAATTCCACTTGTATTCTATTTAAATCATTAAAAGTTGGTGAAGCAATTCTTTAGCTTTTGCAAATGAGAACTCAGCCGAAAGTCTTGCATTGGTTGGCAAAGATTGAAAAAAAAGCAATTGCCAAAGTGGACTAAATGATGAAGGTAATAATGGAGGCATATTTTATGCAAATTGGATGCATGAATCAAGCTATAAAAGCTAGCTTCTTGCACTGGAGAGAGATCATCATAGATTAGGCCAACAAACACCACACAACATGCATTTCTACATCTTTCATTCGGCTAAGTTTATTACTCCCTCCGTTCCTAAATGTTTTTCCTGTTTGCCTTTGACACGTTTGCCAATGCACACTTTTGATCGTTAATATTTTCAATTTCGTGTTAGTATCAAATATAAAAACTTCACTGTATTAAAGTACTCACAAATACGAATCAAACAAGATCACTCATGAATATATTTTATCTTATAAATTATGCGTAAATTAGTAGTCAAGCGCTTACAATGAACAGGAACAAAAGTCAAAACAAGAAAATGTTTATGAAACAGAGGGAGTATGGATTAGGGGCTTGATTTTCTTTCCTCTCTTTTATGTACACTTTCTTCGGCTTAATTCTTCGTTAATGTAAGGTATTTTCTATTTTCTTTTGTTAATTAAATATATATTTTAGATGGATTGTTATATAATTTTAGTTGTTCTTAATTTTTATATTAGTGAGTAGTTTGTTCTAGGGCATAATGGGATGCCATGTTTGCATGATAATTCTAGCATGATTTTCATAGTGGTTTGATTGATTATGGTAAATTCTAATCGATTATGTTTTTATATTTAATTTGTGTTATCGGCCAATATCACGAATTAATTATATGCAAATAGGGGTAATGATCGAGAGATTTTACTCACTAGAGGCACACATACGGTTAACGGAATTGAATTTTAGTGCGAGAGCATAATTGGATTTCCGAGAGCGTTAATACTTGAGAGAGATTAACACATGTTCTAATTACCCGATTAATTAAATTACTAAAAATGATTATATGTGTAAGCATGTTTCGGGAATGTTGATACTTGAGAGAGATTAACAAACTCTAAATTGCATGACCATTTTGATCACTTTAGCTTAGAAGCCAGATATTATGTAAACATGGTGAACCTAATTGCCCTAGATTTTAAATTCATTGTTTATCCCTTAATTAATTAGTTAAATTAATATAAATAATTAGTTAGTAAATATTTTCATAATTATATAATTTTGTCCCGGAAACAATTGAATTAAAATTGATAAAACCTGCCTCCCTGAGAACGAACTTAAAAATATACCGCATCAAATTTGGCGCCGCTGCCGGGGAGGCAAAAATTATCGATTTTGAATTAATCGTTTCTTATAGTTTAGATTTTGTTTTGTTCAGTGTAAAAAAAAAAAAATATTTATATATATATATATATTAGTTTTATTAATATTTCAGTATTTGTTTTCTGTATTTTTGGTGTTAATTCGAACCTTAGTTTCCCCTGTTTTTGTTTCAAAACCCAACACCCTCCTCCCCTGTTTTCCATACAGACATAAACCCAGATCTTTTTCTCCTCGTCTAAAAACCCCAACCCATCTGTGTCTTTCTTCTTGATTCAAACAAACCCAGCTTCACCTCTTTCTTACCCTTTCTCCGTTCACACGCCCCCATCACTCCATTCACTCTCATCCCCACCTTGCGACTCCACACAAACCACCACCGCCACTTCTCCCTTTCCCCACGAACACCACTACAAAACACCAGCCCCACCCTCTTGCATTCACCTCCTGCAAATCTTCAACAAACCCAGTTCCCTTACATCAACACCGCCTCTCTCTCCCACCATTCACCATTTCTCTTCTTCGTTTTTTTTCCCCTTCGATTCACGCCATCAATCCTCCCTTCTTCTTCCACCACACCTCCAAACACTCAATATTCTCTTTCCCCCACGCCTGCAACATCAGCCTTTCCACAAACACACACACAGCCTCCCTCCTGTTCTTCACACCTCTCTCCCACGACCCACATCTTCCTCAACACAAATCTCATCTCCCTTCCTCTCTTCCTTACACGAACCACCGTCTCCTCTTCCTTCTCCGATTCACAGTAAACATACCCGATTCACATCATCTCACAGCGCCTCCACCACTCTTCCCCGCCAGTCACACCAGCCCTCCCCATTTCTCCCTTTCAAAACCCAGATTCGCCCTTCCTTACTCTGTTCTTATCGTCGTTGAAGCCGCTGCAAACACCTCGTCTGTGTGTCGTGCTGCGTCCTGAGTGTGCAGTTGTGTTTAACGCTGAGTTGCTTTGGTTTTTGCTGTTTTTCATTGCTTGTTGGTGCGAGTTTTGATGTTACTAAGTTTTGTTATTTTTCCGAGTTTTGCGAGTTGTTGAATTGGTGTAGCTGCTGTGTTCCGTTTGTGTTTTTGGAGTCTTCGGTTTCGTACTGTAGTGTTCACCTCATTCGTTTCTGAGTTGTTGATCATAAATGGCTGCCGGGTTGGCTCACTTAGTGTTCTGTTTTTGCTGAGTCGATTTACCAAGTTTGTTGCTGGGTATTTCCGAGTGTTGTTTTTGAGTCGACTGGGTTCGTTTTTTTTTTTTGCCGAGTAATGTTGTTGAGTCTTGCGTGTTTGTTGTTTACGCTGAGTTACTATATTGAGTCGTAATTTGCACTGGGTATTTGTCTGAGAATTGCTGGGTGATGTGCAGATTCTGAGTTTTGGTTTAGTCGAGAATTCGTTTTTGTGGTTATGTTGTTCGAGTTCTCGAGACTGAGTCCGGTTTCGAGTTTACTGAGTGGCCGAGTTGAATTTGCTGCATTGAGTTTTCTTGCTGCGTTTTTATTCGAATTGCTGTCTGAGTTTTCGTAGAGTTTCGATTTGGTTGTTTTATTGGCAAGTCATGCAGAATTTTTGAATCTTCTGTAAATAAATTTTAATAGTAAAAAAAAAAAAAGTTAAAAAAAAAATAAATTAAAAAATAAATAAAAATACATATTTTAGATTTTGTTAAATTTTGTGTTAAATTTCTAGTTTTTCTATGTTTTCTTTGTCTCATTGGAACTTTAGTTCCAATTGAGACCGGTTTTACTTCGTTTCTTGGTTTTGTAGTGTGTTTACAGGTCTGCAATGGATGAAGTTGATACTTTTGCATATCTTTCTTTCCGAGTAGAGGCATATACTCGAGAAATTGCCTCGTGGAAGACTGCAGAGCCCACTACATGTCCGATGAGTACAAATGAGATGTCACAAGTGGCCCCTGAAACTTACACTGGTTGTGAAGTTTGTGGAATTTATGGTCACTTTGGTTTCGAATGCTCTTACAATGTCTATAATTCTCAGAGTGCTCAGTTGGAACAAATGAATTCTTTTGAAGATGGATATGGGTACAATCAGTATTCAAACACTTTTGACCAAGAATGCGTGAATCAACCAGATTTTTACTACCAGGACAATGGTGCTCAAAATTTTTCATATCATAATCAGCAACAATTTGAGCAACAATTTTATCAGTCATATGAGCAGCCGCCACAACAAGAATATCAACATCCTCATCTACAAGAAGATCTACATGTTTCTCAACCCAGCGTAGATATGCAAACTGATCAGACAAATGAGATGTGGGATATCTTGAATAAAATTCTAAAGCATTTTGAAGAATTAGAAACTCAAAGTTTGGCGATTGAATCTCAAATTGCACAGTTGGCTAACTCTTCTACTACAGGGCAGCTCGACTATTTACCATCATCATCTATCCGATCCGAAGAGGACCTGACCGCTATCAATCTCACAAGCGATCAGGAATATGATAGTTTCCCCATGTATGTTGATGATGAGGCCATTGATAAAGAGAAGGAGCATGCCACCGATGACAAGATCAATGATGTTGCTGCTACCGAGAACAATATGATTGATGATGAGGCTACAAAGGAAAGCAATACAGAGATGGTTGTTGTTTCTCTTCCGCAACCTGTGCCTAAGCTACCATGTATTGATAAATTTGCTCTTGATCTAGCCTCTACTTACAAGGCTTCTTTGCTCAAGAACACTTATTTCAAGGTTGATGTGATAGCAAAAATTGTCCAAGATGATCTTTCTCAAATTTTGGTTGATGTTCCATACAAAGTGGCTCCTACGCTTCAAGCTCGAGAAGAGGGAGAAGATGGAAGTGTTTTCTTAGCCAATGATGTGATAAGCCAAGATGTCCGAATGACTCCAGTGAAAGTGAGGAGTGAAGAAAAGCCACCACCAGAACCTCCACCTTATGTCAAGGGAGTTCGATACTTTCGTGGTGTCGAATTCTATCGTTGTTTCATCACAAAGTTTTCCAAAACTGCAGAAGCACTTAATCAATTATTGCTTATTGATGTCATATTTTATTTTATTAATGCTTGTTTGGAAACTTTGTGCAGGATTAAAACAATTGTTGATGCTCGTGGTGGTCCCGTACAACAAGTTTTTGAGCTTTTTGGAGTGGCACTCCATGCTTCGACATTCAGTGCCTCGACACTTCATGCTTATGCATTAGGGGAGTATTTCTTACTTTTCTTTGTATTTCCTACTTTTGTTTTATATAATTGTTCATTGAGGACAATGAACCACTTAAGTGTGGGGATGAGTTCTCGGTGATTAAAAATTCCAAAAAAAATCAGAAAATTAGAAAATTAATTGTCTCGTCTCATAGTGTGTTAACAAGGATAGGTACACATCTTGTAAGCTTATTTTGCATGATTATTTGACATGTCATATCTCTAGAAAATCATTTGCTACTTGATGATTCCTTGTTTGTACTTGCGAAAATTTCAAAACTTGAGATACATCATTGCCAATTTTAGTGAGTACTGAAGCATGCTTTCACCTTGTGAGATCTCGAGCCTAAATTGTGATTGATACATTTTATATCAATCGAATTCTTATTGTTGTGTGTTGTTCATCATTTGGCATGTTGCTCTAGAACTTGTTTTAAACCATTTTGAGATTACATGATATCTGTATGCATGAAAATGATAAAGGCACTAGGATTAACCGTATTTATCCAAACAGTACCCTTGAATCATATATCCTTAGTGAACCCCTTTGAGCTTTTATCCGTTCTTTTCGTAGCACCAATCTAAATTCTTGAGCCTACTTGTTTATTCTTCTCTTGATTCACTAGTAGAGCATTTTGATTCATTTGGAGGTTGGTGAATGCATAGTGTGGGGATTTCTTTGTTGAAGTGTGAAAATTTAGTGGGAATTTCTAAAAAAAAAAAAAAAAGAAAAGAAAGAAAAAGGATCAAGTAGAGTTGTGTTCATTGGTTTGTAAAATATGAAAGTGAAAAAGTACATGGTAATATGTGCTTGGGGTTTAATGCTTGTGAGAGTCTGATCAGCTTTTACATGATCAAAATTTCATGTTGAGTGCTTTAATTAGAAATGAACACTATGCTCTATTAGTTTGTCGAGTTAGCCACTTGTCATCCTTTTCTTGATTTCCTACCCTTCACCTTAGCCACGTTACAACCTTTAACAAAGACCTTTTGATTTGTGCATGCATGTATACAAAGTAGTGGAGATTTGGTGGACAACCAAGCATATGGTAGCACATGACTTAATTGATTGAACTTGAGCGAATACACTTCACCTATACACATGTGTGATTTGAGAGTCTTGTGAGCTTCATTTATATCCATAGCATGTTACTCACTGAATGCGGCATTGATATTTATTTCATGATATTTTTGTCTATCTAGACTGTGTGTTTACTTGGATAGTCTCGTGCATATGACGTGTAAGTGAACAGACTTTCAGTATTGTGCAATTGAGGTTTACTTGTGTGGAGTACTATGATAGGTTGCATACTTGAGACTTGGCAGAGAAAAAAATGGATTTTGTGGGTAAATTCACTATAAACCCTCACGAGACAACACTCGTCCTACTAGGGCTGCCTAGGGGTTTAACGGCTTGTTGCATATGCTCAATGCAATCGTGTCATCTACGAAAGTGATATTAGGATTTAGTTTTTATTTCACTTATTTGCCCGAGGACGTGCAAATGCTTAGTGTGGGGATGTTTGATAGGATATATTTTTATATATATTTTAGATGATTTTATTCCCGTATTTAATTGCATTTTGCATTTATTTGGATATTTATTTAATAAATATTAATGTTTTATTGTAGAAGACAAGAATTCCTAATTTTGGAAGAATTTGAGCTTAAAGGGCTATTTTGGAGCTAAAAATGAAGAAATTCGGATTTATTGAGCTACACCCGCTTTCTATGGTATTTAATTCATATCTGGAGTTGTAGGAGTCGGATTTGGACGATCTTACAGTCCACGCGAAGCTTGTGAAATTATCTTTAATTCAAAGATGATTTAATGAGCAAAACCCTACTAGAGCAGTCCGTAATCTGAGGAGGAAGTAGCTGCGTTTTATTGAAAATCCACTTTTATCAAGGAATTCCACTTGTATTCTATTTAAATCATTAAAAGTTGGTGAAGCAATTCTTTAGCTTTTGCAAATGAGAACTCAGCCGAAAGTCTTGCATTGGTTGGCAAAGATTGAAAAAAAAGCAATTGCCAAAGTGGACTAAATGATGAAGGTAATAATGGAGGCATATTTTATGCAAATTGGATGCATGAATCTAGCTATAAAAGCTAGCTTCTTGCACTGGAGAGAGATCATCATAGATTAGGCCAACAAACACCACACAACATGCATTTCTACATCTTTCATTCGGCTAAGTTTATTATGGATTAGGGGCTTGATTTTCTTTCCTCTCTTTTATGTACACTTTCTTTGGCTTAATTCTTCGTTAATGTAAGGTATTTTCTATTTTCTTTTGTTAATTAAATATATATTTTAGATGGATTGTTATATAATTTTAGTTGTTCTTAATTTTTATATTAGTGAGTAGTTTGTTCTAGGGCATAATGGGAAGCCATGTTTGCATGATAATTCTGGCATGATTTAACGTTGACTACAAAAGATGTCGGGAGGAGAGGGAGGAGAAGGCGATTCTCAATTTTCCAACGGTCAAATCGGTGGCAAAGGTACATCGGAGTTCAGAGTTTCAAGCAGTGGGATCGAGAAGGGAGATCAACAGGACGCTAATCTAGTTGGGTTTATTAAAAATCATGAGGCTCTGGTTGATAAAGAAGTCTTACAAAGGGTTAATGAAGGGGATAGTCAAGCTTTTATGGATGCTTTGAATCAGATTCACTGGAGGAGTCTCCGAAGAGTGGATACATCGTTTATCAGGAATAGAGAGGGCAAGCCTTTAGCACGCATTTTCTCGGAAAAGGTAAGCAACAGATCTAATCATTTCTCTTACTTGGATGCTGCAAAAAACCCTTTGAACAGGGTTATTCCTAAGGAGAGGATTATTAATAAGTGGAATCAGACTAAGACCAAGTTTAATTTGGAACGGGCTACTTGTGTGAATGAATCTAGATGTACCATTTTCATCTCTAAGATTCCAATTGATACTTCGGCCAAGGAAATTTGGGACTTATTCAAAGATTGTGGGAAAATCTTTGATATTATTCTACCTAGAAGGAGGGATAGACACAATAATAGATTCGGCTTTGTCAAAACTACCTCTGAAGAGGAAGCGGGCTTAATAATTAATAATGCCAAGGCGAGGAAAGGTTTGGGTCGAGTTCTGAAAATGTCTATAAACATCAGTCATGAACCTGGGAATAGATTTAAACCAACTAAAACTGCAACTCACCCGAAAACTTTGGGAATCGATCGAGATCGAATTGAAAGAAAGGAAAATGTAAACTCGGGTATGGAATATGAAGAAGGTGGAACCAGGATTTTTGAAGGAATTGAAGCTGAAATCGATGATTGTATTGATGAGAGATTAAGGAAAAGCTTGGTGGCAATTTCCTCAATAGAGGTTTGTCCAATTATTCTCTTGAAGGAAATTAAGGAAAGTGGTTTTTCAGGGGCAAAAGTTTTGAAATTAAATCCTTTCAAATTTCTTATCTCTTCTGACGAGGATTTAGAATTGAAAAGTTTGGAGGAGAAGGTTTCTAAATGGTTTACTAAAGTAAGGGCTTTCAGAGAGGAAGATTTCATTATACCTAGAGTGGCTAGGATGGTTATTAAAGGACTGCCTATGAATGCTTGGGTAAGTGACAATATGAAAGCTTACACTCAGCATCTTGGAGAATGGGTCTCGTGGGAATACCAAAATGAGGAAAAAATGAAGGTTTTTAATCCGGAAGTAATTTTGTTAACTGTCAAAGAACAGTTGATAGATGAAAACATGGTTATTTTAGTTAAAGGAAAGAAATATAATATCTGCCTCAAAGAAACTACGGAAGAGAAGCACACTACATCTGGTGTTTTGAAAAGCTTTGTAAAGATGGGGAATTCTAACCAGACTAATAAAGAGAACCCAACCTCTTCTAGTAATGAGCTCGCTGATGAGAATGCACCTTCAAGGTTAAATATTGAAGATCAAGGGATTTTGGATGAACAGGGTCTGGTGGAGAGCGGTAATGTTCAGGTTACACAGTTTCAGGGTAATAATGGAACAGAAAATGTGTTATCTCTGGACAATACAGTGGACTCTGTAGTGCCTGAAACTGACATGAATTCAATTGTTAAGGGAGATAGTATAACAAACAGCCTAATAGTTCACATAGCTTCTATTAACGATAGAAGGCTGTTGAAAACTGGAAACGACTCTGTCTCCTCAATCAATAGTAATAATGAATTATTTCTGGAAGATAGAGGTGGAGAATCAGGGAGGGTGCATGATTCAAATGAAAGCATTCCGCTGTTTATTAAGTCTCAAGATACTATTTGTCTTAACTTGGATAAACTCATGATGGGAAGGGGTAGAGGCAGACCAAGGAAGAAAGGTAAGAACCCCAAGAATCCTTTTGATTTAAACTTGAGCAAAAAATTCTTCAATGAAGGTTTGAAGAAGAAAAGAGGTCCTTTCAGGAGAAACTTATTTAGCTCGCGAGTTAAGGTTCATACTGATAAGAGTAATGAAGATGAATCAGAAAAGATCATAGACACAGCACTTGGTTTGGGTTTAGTACTGCCTAAAGGGAGAGTGGAAAGTATTTCAACTCTTGCTAAAGGGTTGGATTCAGGTGAGTTGTAAGGTATTCAATTTGGTTTTAATTGTTAGTCATCTGTTATTATGAAGAATTTATCACTGCTATCTTGGAATATTAGAGGGGCTTGTAATAGTGAGTCAAGAAGAATGGTCAGAGATTTATCAAATAGTTATAAATCAAATGTCTTATGTTTACAAGAAACGAAATGTGGTAAATGGCAAAACTCTATGATCAACTCCATCTGGGACAGGAACATGCATGAATGGATTGAAATGGAGGCTGTAGGTTTGTCTGGTGGCTTGCTAACCTCTTGGAATACAAGCCTATACAAGTTAGTGAGCTCTCTTTGTACTAGATACTGGTTATGGAGCAAATTGGAAAGTAAGGAAGATGGAAATGTATTTCATATATTGAACATCTATGGCCCAAATGACATAAATCTTAAGGAAGACTTATGGAGAGATTTAAAAAATTTCTTAATTCGTATTCCGAATGAAAGAGTTTGTCTCATTGGCGATTTCAATTGTATTAGGGATGAGGCTGAAAGGCAGAATTGTTGTTATAGAAGGAGGGACTCTGAATCGTTTAACAATTTTATTGGTGATTTGAATCTACTGGAATTGGATTTACTAAATTCTCAATTTACTTGGTTTGGGCCAAATGGCAAGAAGAGTAAATTGGACAGAGTTCTTGTGTCTACTTCTTGGTATGCTATAGGTCAATGGGAATTAAGTGCGTTGTGTAGAAAATGTTCAGATCACAAGCCACTTCTTTTGAAAATGGAGTCAGTTGATTGGGGCCCAAAACCTTTTAAGGTTTTTAATTGCTGGCTTAAAAATGAGACTCTTAGATCTATTTTAGAGAGTCATCTTGGGGGGTCCTCTAATGCAACAGGTTGGGATGCTCAAGGCTTGATTAGGAGGTTTAAATCCCTCATTAAAAATTGGGCCTCTGACCCTCAGAACAATGTTGATTCTAGAATTAAACAAATTGAAGGGAAACTTAACCTACTAGATGCAATGCAAAATGCTAGCAGAGAGGTGGGGGCTGTCAGAGAAGAACTTAATAGACTTTATGAGTTAAAGGGATAAATTTTAAGGCAGAAAGCTAGGATTTCTTGGCTGGCTGAAGGAGATAAAAACACGAAATTCTTTCATAGAATGGTGCAGAAGAGGAAGTGTAGGAATACAATCAGGAAATTAATTTGGCAGGGTGGTTTTATTTCTTCTCCTACTCAGATCAAAAGTGCCTTTTTGAATCACTATTCATCTCTTTTTTCGAAAAAACCACCTCTGGTGGAAATGAAGATTGGTTCACTTGTAGGGGTGAAACTCAATGCTGAGGATAGCAACTGGCTTGAGTTAGATTTCCAAATTGAGGAATTGGATAGGGCCTTAAGAGAATCTCCTGACGAAAAAGCCCCAGGCCCCGATGGAGTAAATATGGGTTGCTTGAAATTTCTATGGAGCAATCTGAGAAATAAGCTTTTTGATGATTTCAAAAACTTTGCCAATTCTGGCAGTCTACCCAGGGGTATGAATTCCTCTTTTATTTCCTTAATACCTAAGGTAGAATGCCCGATGTCTGTCACGGATTATAGACCTATAAGTCTAATCAATTGCTCGATGAAGCTCCTTACAAAGATTCTGGCTAATAGGCTCAGTGTGGTGCTGGATAAAGTTATAGGAGTTAATCAGTTTGCATTCATCAAGGGTAGACAGGCTGCAGATAGCATTGTAATGCTGAATGAAATTTGTCATAGTTTGAAGAGGAGAAAAGACTCAGGTGTAATTTTTAAAATTGACTTTGAAAAGGCTTTTGATACAGTTGACTGGTCTTTCTTACTTGACCTCTTAAAGTATATGGGTTTTGGCTGCAAATGGATCAGTTGGATTGAAAATTACTTGCTTCAGAGTAGATCCTCTATACTGGTAAATGGTTCGCCCACTACGGAATTTGTACCTGAGAGGGGAGTTAGACAAGGTGATCCCCTATCACCGCTTTTGTTTAATTTAGCTGTGGAAGTTCTAAGTAGAATGTTGAACAATGCTGCCACCAATAAGGTATTCAAAGGAATTGCGATAGATGGTGTGAGAGATCAAGTTACTCATCTTCAATTCGCCGATGACACTATTGTATTCATTGACTTAGAATTAAACTCAGTTGCTGCTGTTAAGAGAATACTTTTGTGCTTCCAAATGCTTTCAGGGTTGAAAATAAACTTCACTAAAAGCAAGCTTTACTCTTTTAGCTCCAATAGCCAGCTAGTCAATCAATGTGCAGCCACCTTAAATTGTTCATTAGGTGATTGGCCTATGACCTATTTAGGTACTACAGTGGGTTTATCACCCAAAAGATCCTGCTTTTGGGATCCTTTGATTAAAAATGTGAAGAGTAAACTAGCTTCTTGGAAGTGCGAATCTTTGAACATGGCGGGTAGAGCTGTTCTTCTTAAATCCACCATTGATAGTTTACCTTCTTACTGGTTTAACACCTTCTTAATACCAGCTATGGTAAACAAGAAAGTGGAGACTATTAGAAGAAAATTTTTGTGGGGAGAATTTAAAGAAAATGGCGAAGTTACTAAGAAACTTCACTTATTAAAGTGGAATAAAGTTTGTCTTCCAAAGGACAAGGGGGGTCTGGGATTACCTTCTTTGAGAAATAAAAACATTTCAATGCTAGCTAAATGGTGGTCAAGATGGCTTGTTGAACGAGGAAGGAGTTGGAATGTTCTGATAAGAGAGAAATATAATGGTCAACCTGGAGAAGATATGCAAGCAACAATTAGGGGTAAAGACTGTTCTCATGTACTAAGAGGCATTGTTAGTATCAACAATGATAATGGTTTCTGTCAGGCTTTATCCAAGGAAAATTTCAAATGGAAAATAAAGAATGGTTGTGGAGCTCTATTCTGGGAAGATATTTGGTATGAAGAACTACCCTTATGTCAGGTTTTTGGTAGGATTTATTCAATTTCTTCATTAAAGCATCTATCTGTAAGAAGCTTTTGTCAAGCATGGATGAACCCTAATCATACTATTAGTAATCTGTGGTCAAGGGATTTAAGGAGTTGGGAACTGGAAGAAGTTATGAAAATCAATGATATAGTTAATGGAGTAATTTTTTCTCATGGAGAAGATGTGTTGATATGGTGCAAAACAGGAAATTTGTATAACTGCAAAGAGGGCAGGGGGTATCTTGCTGGTCAATTTTCTTCTCAGACTTTTAATGCAGTTTGGAATCCACTCTGGAAGGTCAAAGCCCCCCCAATGGTCCTTCTCTTTCTATGGAAATTTCAGAATAAAATTCTTCCAACAAAATCTGTTCTGGTGAGTAGAATGGTTAATTGTATTACAAATTCTCATTGTGAATGGTGCAAGCAAATGGAAGAAACTCAGGACCATATGTTCTGGTATTGCCCTTGGGTTAAGAAAGTATGGTTGGAAATTTTCAAATGGTGGGGATTGGAAAATAAGTGTCATGGTTTTTTAATCTCTAATATTTGGTCGTGGCAAAGTGTTTTTGGTAAATCAGTTCTAAAAGTGTGCTGGAATATTTCAATTGCTTCTACTTTATGGTCATTATGGTTGACCAGGAACCAGATTATTTTTGAGAAAAAATCAACAAATCTCGAAGATTTGATTTATTTGATAAAGTTCAGAGTGTTGAAATGGAGCGCCGCAGCAGGTTTATGTGATGATTCTTTAAGTCCAGCTTGGTTGTTAAGCCCTGAATGCACCATCAGGTTCAAGTATAGAGCTAATCTAAATTGTTTGTTACATGGTGATTTTGATCTTTTTTGTTTTGCTGATGGTGCATTTTTCAGCAATCCTGATGGAAGTGCAAATGCAGGGGTGGGGGGTTTCATCAAAAACAAAGATGGTGAAGTTTTGTATATTTTTTCAGGACCATCTCAGGTGAACTGTCCGTTGAGGGCAGAAATTGAAGCCATAACTTTTCTGATCAATCTAGTTGCTGCAAGTCAGTTCAGAGGTTCTAAAATCAAACTTTATACAGATTGTAAGCCAGTAATAGAAGCTTTATCAAAATTGAAGGTAGGTTGCTTCTCAAACTTGACGTTAGAGGTTGATCATTTGAGAGATACTCTACGTTGGCTCAGTATTGACTTTGGGTGGATTAGTAGGAACTTGAATGAGGGAGCGGATGATTTAGCAAGACAAGGACTCAATAGGGCTAAATTGGTGGGCGCTTGGTTCTAAAGGGCTTTTTGATCAAATGGGGCTTAAAGAATTTGCTCAATACTTATTCTATTCTGTGCACCAACAGCAAATGCAACAAAGAAGTGCAGACAAGAATCTCAGAATCAATGTTTGGCTGCTATAAGCTATGCTAGGTGCAGTCACTTTTGTTCGTTCTGGGGTTACTTTTTAGTGTCTTTAATGGGCCTGGTGTTAATTTTGGGGTCTGTTCTCTTTCAGCTGTTTAATCAAACAGTTTAAGCTCTTGTATTATTAACTAGTGCATTCTTCATAATGGCTAGTTTTCTATCTAATGAACTATCTTGGCGTTGCAAAAAAAAAAAAAATTCTGGCATGATTTTCATAGTGGTTTGATTGATTATGGTAAATTCTAATCGATTATGTTTTTATATTTAATTTGTGTTATCGGCCAATATCACGAATTAATTATATGCAAATAGGGGTAATGATCGAGAGATTTTACTCACTAGAGGCACACATACGGTTAGCGGAATTGAATTTTAGTGCGAGAGCATAACTGGATTTCCGAGAGCGTTAATACTTGAGAGAGATTAACACATGTTCTAATTACCCGATTAATTAAATTACTAAAAATGATTATATGTGTAAGCATGTTTCGGGAATGTTGATACTTGAGAGAGATTAACAAACTCTAAATTGCATGACCATTTTGATCACTTTAGCTTAGAAGTCAGATATTATGTAAACATGGTGAACCTAATTGCCCTAGATTTTAAATTCATTGTTTATCCCTTAATTAATTAGTTAAATTAATATAAATAATTAGTTAGTAAATATTTTCATAATTATATAATTTTGTCTCGGAAACAATTGAATTAAAATTGATAAAACCTGCCTCCCTGAGAACGAACTTAAAAATATACCACATCAGAGGGCAATTTTGTAATTACTCCGTACCGCGGAAAGTTTCTGCGGTACGGTGTAATTTTTTTTTAAAATCAGGACCGTTGGATCGTTGATCCAACGGTCCAGAAACCATATGTTGGGAAACAGTTCCCTGGCAAATGTTTGCCAGGGAACGTTCCCCTTTTTTTAATGTTGGTTAACATGGTTGGACCTGTCTTATTGTAAAGTTTTAGTTCATCTGTTGTAAAAGTTATTGCCAACCTTAGGACTAATGTTTGGTCGATCAAATATTAATTATATTGAGGTGTTTTAGATCCTGCTAATATCCTAGAATCTTGAAGACCAAGATTCTTTCATATTCCACTTGGGGCATTCTTGAAGACCAGTAGAGCAGCATCCAAGGCTTCAGAAGTGTGTCAAGAACATGTAAGCTTCCATATTCTTTGTAATAAAAAGAGTGAAAGAGACGTCATCTTCTGGCCCTCTGGCATTGACTGTTATATGATGTTGCTCTTTCATTTGTTGAGAATAAGAAATAAGCAATTTGCTGAAAATTAGCAACTGAAAATAACTTTACCTTTTTTTACAAACGTTGAAATAGTTGATATTCTAACATAGCTTACAACTTCAACACACTTAATTAAGATAAGAAGACTACTGTAAATTATTATTATTTATAATTGTTGCACCACTTTGAAAATAAATGATAATTAATCATTTTTAGGTTATGCTGACTAGGAGGGTAGCTCATTTGGCCATGAGGCCATCCATCTTTTTATCAACTCCGGTTTGGTAGTTTCTGGCTAGTTTTTCAAATAAGCTCCCATCAAACAACCTTCTCACATTATCCTTGGACACAAAGCCATCTTTATCTTTTGCGATAATGTAAAATATTGTCCAACTACCCTTAGATTCAATCCTGCAATTAGCAGAAATATAAGTATGAACTCTTTTGACTTTTAAACTATGTTGCATATAATCATATGGTTCTAACTTGCATTTGCAGTTTAACTAAAATAGACAAGAAAAATGTACGAACCAGTCAACAATATCACAAGCAACTCGATTTCCCTCGGTCATGTTCCACAGCTCTCCATATGTCATCTTTTCAGGGTCTGTTTTCGCATATTTGCTAAACATGTTCTCAAGATTTACTGGCATGAACCTGCAAAAGTACGCGTAATGTAATTAAAGCATGAGCTGTGTGTGTGTGTGTGTTTTGAGGTTCTAAAAGCAGTTCCAAACTAGCTAACTTAAAGTTCTATTACCTCCCTTCAGTATCATAGACTCCAGTGTCACCTCCATGCTTTGCTTTATGAATTTTGTCTATATATACAGGTAAAAGAAGGGAAGGAATCCACCCCTGCAAAAGAATGTAATTGATCAATTAAAATGATTAGGCATATATATATTGATATTGATACAGCTTTTATGAAATATATCCCTAGCACATTAATTTTTTTTAAAATTTATTATAGCCTTCTGCAATATAGAAAGTAATGTTCATGCAGAAGTACATTTACTCACAGGAAGAGTTGGGTAACTGTTGGCCAGATTGAAAGCAAATGCCAAAATGACAGACACGATCACATTAAAACCAATTGTTCTAAATCCTGATCATGACATAAAGATCATACGGATCAGCAAGTAATCCTTATATTTACTGCAGAAATTGTAAAATATAAGACAATGGGTTGAGGTTGAATGATAATCACCAGCATAAGTCTCCCAAGGATAAACTATCCCATCGTTGTTCTTATCAAAGAAAGCAACATGCTGTTGAAGAACACTCATTCCATGATTCTTGTGGCCTACTGTTCCAGTAGGATGATCGGTGTCTGCTGCAACAAGTGCTCTTGTTAGATCTTTTTTACATATAAAAAAGAAAGTAAACAATCATTAAAAAAAAACGAAGGTAAAACAATATTCGTATTCGTAATACTTGTAACTAGTGGTATATCTTTTGATGCTGGAAACCTCAGAATTCAAAACTTTCTTTACAATTTTCATGACATTTCAAAATTTCCAGGAGTCGCACAGTTTTCATAAGAAGGTAAGATTTCGTGCTTATAAGTATCTCATATCCCTCTTTCCTGACCCCTGGAAATATCAGTCTCCTAAGCATCTGGATTCTAACTTTGCATCAAACAATCGGAGATGCCTACGTTTTTATAAAACATAGAAGAACAACTTACAAGGCTTTGGAAGAGAGTCTTCTAAATTATTTCTTATCTTTCTTTGAGTAGTAACTGGAGCCAAATGAGCCTCTGTTACCATTGAATCATCCTTCTTTATCTCGCTTGCCATTTCGCTCTGTTGTTTTAGCGTCAGTATCTCTTGTCGATTGTTAACACTTAACTGAAGAAAATTAGTATTGATGCAATTTAAAGCTGAGAGAACGTTAACTTGGACAGTAACCAGACACATAACTCTGAATCTCTATTACTAACTATGTTGCACAAATTTGATTGGAAGAAGTTTGATTACATTCTCTAATCTCTTTTGATTTGTATTTTAGTTATGGTACAAAATCCTTCCGTGCTAAAATAATCATCCTCTTCCTTCTCCAATGCATGATGCCATCAAGTGCATTAAGACATGAGTGTTTTAAGGTAAGAATTTTCTAACAAACTTTCGATCACGCAGAGTAGTTTCTTGCGTAGTTGGGGTTGGTTTGTATTCTAGTTTTTAGCAGTTACGATTTGGAAATCAGCAAATGTTGTGTTTGTTATTTAGTAGGTATATCTTCTTTGATTATAAATATATAAGACTTGTCTGCAGTTGTTGAAAGCAGCATTATATTACTCAATGAATCACAAGGGATGTGCGAAAATTCCACATTGACTGAGAAGACAGTTCTCAGAGCAGATAATAAAAAGTTACGAACGAGGTTTAAACAAAATTTATATAGAGAATACTAGCTTTATATCTCCATAATCAAAGACCACTAAATATTACAGAGATGAATATAAATACATGGATGCAGTCTTTACAAAACAGTCTACCATAATTTTAGTACAATGTTGCGAAAAACACATTTTACATGATAGATAATCTGCATACAGGATTGTGATGCAAAGAGATCCTGCATCAGATTGTCTAATATAGAAAAACAAACAGCATCCTACTTGTACTTTCAAATTTGTTATCATTTTTTTTGGGGGGGGGGGGGGGGGGGGGGTTGGCAAATTAAAAAGCACTGCAAACAAATATCCTCCTCTAAACATTAAAATTTTTACTTAAACCAAAAAAGAAAAATAAATCACTTCTGAGGATACCATTGGCCACATTCTTCGATCCTCCCAGCCAATATGTTTTGCTTCATCAGCTCAATGCGGTTGAGAATCTGCATCCTTACTATTCCATTTTTGGCACCATACAGACCCTTTGAAGCTGCACATTCAGTATGTGCAACATATTCGTAACAAACATTACAACCATAACACCATAACTTTTGGTTAATTGTTTTGCTGCATATTGCACATGAAATACTTTTTTCCTCCTCAGTCGGTTTATAAGAAGTACGTAAAATTAGCATGTGATCATGATCTACATGTTGGATGCTGATAGGTAAGGTCACACAGTAGACATGGAGCTCATAATTATGCTTCTCTTTGCAATCCAAACAACCAAAAGAAACCCTTTCATTAGGATCACCACATGCTGCACAATGGCTAGATGATGTTGAAGCTTTGAGGCTAAGAGGGTGTGAGTGAGACCGGTGCTTGAGAGACTCAGGTATCAAAGCACAATGCACATCAATAGAAAATTGGCAAGTAGCACAATTATAATGAAAGCCTTTACCAACACCACCACAAGCACAACAAACAAACTTGCCATTGTAATTTGGGGTGTCAAGTAGGAGTGTTAAGGGGTGTTTTCTATGGGCTACATCATGCATTTTTCGAGGCACTTTTGCACATAGGTAATGAAGGACATAACTGCATTCATCACAGCTATATGTTGGACCACCGGATAGTGCTAATCTGCAGCCAGAGCAAAAAAGTCTTTCGTCGCTCTTTTTAGAGAAGGTCAACGGATGTTCATGACTTATATGGTGAAGCTCCGCTGCTCTGTTATTAGGTGTGAAGAGGTCTTTCAAAGACTGAGGAAAACCTTGCAATCTGTAACATTTGTCGATTGTATGACTGTTTAATTTGCAATAACCACAGTGGAGATGTAGGTCCGACTTATCAGGTGAGATAAGGTTGTTATGTGTTGACAAATAACTTTGTGTGTTCTTGACTAATGCACTATAACTGTTTCTATGTTCAGATGCAACAGCCAGAATAGAAAGGCCTCTTCCACTTTCTTCCTTTAAAACAAGATTATATGCATCATCAGCCGACGGAAGAGGTTCCATAGAAAGTATTTTCCTCCTTAGGTCATCATAGGTCTCATTGAGACCTATAAGAAACTGCATCAAATTTTGTACCTGGAAATAATTTTCAGTGGATTCAAAACTACAAGGAGTTGCAAACAGATATAGGCTTAAATAATACCATATATCTTTCAACTTCTCAAAATAAACTGTCACAGTATCATTCCCCTGCTTAAGAGTTGCAAGGGCCTTTTGTAGGTTAAACATCCTATGCCCTTCATCTGGCGAAAAACGATACAAAAGATCTTTCCATAGCTCAGCAGCAGAGTTTACATTAACATTCCTAAGAACAAAATCTTCATGAAGTGAATTAACTAACCATGACAAGACCATCTGATCTGCTCGCTTCCAAGACGAAAATGCAACAGGATCATCATCTGCACTAGGCTTCTTGATGGTTCCATCAACAAATCCTACCTTGTTTTTAGCACAAAGTGTCATCATCATTGCATCACTCCATTCCTTGTAGTTGTCACCAGTGAGTTGTGTGGACACAACAAGACTGTTTAGACTATCAGAAGGGTTTACATAATAAGGATCATACATGGTGGACTCAGTATCACAAGTAGAAGATAAAGATTTTTGAGATGATATAACTATACTACTGCTATTAGCCATTGTATTGTTACTAAAAAGATGCAGGTCTTGAAGTATTTTTTTGTGTTCTACTAGCTCACAAAGTTCGTTTCCATGATCAATTTTTATAGCGCAAAAAGTGAGCTGTCCCACTTCAATAAAGCACAAAAATTGAGTGTCTGGGGCGTGGAACTACATGATTCAAATTCAATAGTCCCTCCGTCTTTTCCTGGTTCTTCTGACACGTTTGTCAACGCACAATTTTAATCGTTAATATCTTCAATTTTGTATTAGTATTAAATATAAAAAGTTCATTGTATTAAAGTACTCATAAATACGAATCCAACAATATCACTCGTGACTATATTTGATCTTATAGATTATACATAAATTAATAGTCAACCGCTTATAATGAATAGTATAAAAAGTCAAAACAGGAAACACATATTGAGACGAGTCAGGATCCTCTGTCCCCTTCATTGTGTCCCCTTCTGTGTCCCTTATACAAAATGGGTGCCCTTGGCAGGGCCCATTGTAAGATAAATGGAAATAAAATATTATTTCCATTTATCTTACAATGGGCCCTGCCAGGGGCACTCATTTTGTATAGGGGACACAGAAGGGGACACAATAAAGGAGACAGAGGATCCTCACCCTATTGAGACGGAGGGAGTAATAAATTTAAGGTCTGCAGTTCTTGAGTTCCGCAAATGAAGAAGAATATTTCAATATATGCTAGATAAGATTTTAACTGATATATTTAGCAAAGAAAAAAAAAGATTTTAATTGATATAGAAGACGTTTTAGTTGGCTTGTAGTCTGTTGTAAACGAATATTTCAATATTAAACAAAATTTGTAAACGTAGCAGTGTCACTCAAATAAACGAGTGTGAGTAACATATTGTTACTTTGATTAGTTGTTTAGTTGAATTGTGGCATTTAGTTTGCACATGTAGCTGTCAAATCAGAAAAGATTCTTGTCATGATAATAAAATTTTCTTTAAATATGTATTTTAATTTTTGGATGCTAGTTAGAATTTTTAAAGAGAAAAAAGCCCTGAGATTATATTAGGAGAATTACCTGAGGCTATAGTTTAAATAGATTGTGGCATTTTTGTAAATATTGAAAACTTTCTAAAAAATTCATGTAATTACTATTATATCCTCGTGCATTAATATGGAGAATCTTAGTTACTCCCTCCGTCCCAATTTACATGTCCCTTTTCTAAAAAGCACACATATTAAGATAAAGTTAGTTGAATAAAATTTTCCAACTAATACCCCTATTTAATACATTGGTAAATGAGAAAGAGTTAAGTTTAAAAAAGTCAAAATTTTGGTACAATAAATGTAGAAATAGTTTTGTACACTTAAATTTGCATTGAAAAGACATGGGCCTTGCACAGATCTGAATAATCATTTTCTTTCCGAAATGACATGTATCTTTCCTAAAATGCGGACATGAATGGGACCAACTAGCATAGCGGTTAGTTGTTGACTAAATTCATAGAGATCCATCCAAAATCATTTTCTCATGCAAGCAGAGTTAAGAATTGGGTTTTATACGTATCAAACTAAAAATTACTCCCTTCGTCCCATTTTTATTGTCCACTATTTCCTATTTTCTTTGTCCCAAAATAATTGTTCACATTTAATTAATAAGGTATATTATGTGTTAATTATGTTAACTTTTATAAAAAACAATACAATTATTTTGTAACTATGAGTTTAATTGACATGATTGAATAAAAGGTGGATTTTGATAGATGGACAATAAAAATGGGACGGAGGGAGTATCATTTAACCCACCATTTTCATCGGAGTCTCATTTAAACCACTAAACTAAGAAAATATATTATTTGCCCCCCTGCATTCAAAAAAATTAATACAATTTATGATGGTCTAAGTGATATACAGGGGGCAAATGATATATTTTCTTAATTTAGTGGTTTAAATGAGACCCCGATGAAAATGGTGGGTTCAATGATAATTTTTGACGAAGGAAGTGGCCTGTTTGATATAAAACCCGTTAAGAATTGTTAGAAACTAGGAACATGAGTCGAATGATAAGAATTTAAGTCGAAAGCAGAGTTATTTAAAAGAAATATACTTCCTCTGTCCTTTTTGATTTATTATCATTTCAAAATAGGTTGTTTAACACGTATTTTAAGTTAGATTTTAAGGATAGTTCCATAACTAATTTTTGATTTTTTTTGTATAAAATAAAACAATTCTATTTTTATAATTATTTTAAAAAATAAATTATGAAATTATCCTTAAAATCTACCTTAAAATGTGAGTCAACAAGTGATAATAAATCAAAAGGAGGGAGGGAGTATCTAAGGCTGTAATTCGAGCCGAGCGGCTCGCGAGCTCGCTCGGCTCGAACTCGTTTAAGTTGGCTCGACTCGGCTCGTTTAGTTAAACGAGCCGAGTTCAGGTAGAGGTTCCGGGTCGTTTAATTCGGCTCGGCTCGGCTCGTGAAATTAAACAAGCCAAGTTCGGGTAGAAAATTAGGCTCGTTTAAGTGTTATTTCGGCTCGCTCGACTCGTTTAAATAGGCTCGTTTATAAACGAGCCGGCTCGACTCAGCCCGTTTAGTTAAACGAGCCGAGTTCGGGCAGAAAATTCGGCTCGTTTAGTTAAACGAGTCGGCTCGGCTCGGCTCGTGAAAAAAACCCGACTCAAATAACTACCCGGCTCGAACTCACTCGACTCTGTCCAAATTACAGCTCTAGGAGTATCTATGAAGAATTTCACTCATCTGTAATTCCAAAGTTTATTTCTCATAAACAAAACAATATTTTCACAAAAGAATTCATAGATAGGTTTCTCGAACAAAAGAATATCCAACTTATCTTTTGAATTAGTCTCGACTGGTTCATGATCTAGCACTTGTTTATTTTTAGCATTGTAGTGAAATCTTACAGCAATTTTCGATCTAAATACTTGATTGTCGTTCGATTCCTTTGCAAGATTAACAGAGTTCTAATAAGTATTTAACTTAGTTTCTAACCCTGTTATACGACTCCTAAGAGAAGTATATACCTCAGTATTAGCTTTAATATTGGTTTCTAAATACTCATTTCTCTGTTTTAGATTTTTTATTATAATATTAGTGAGTTCCAGACTTCCAGTTCATCATTTCTGCCTCTAACTTTATATATCCATCTCAGTATTTACTCATTTCACTTCGTGATTGCTGCCAATTAGACTCTCAGTAATATCACTAAGACTTTTCCTAATCTCTATCACATACTTAATACAATCACGATTTGTGTATTTAAATCAGTGTTCTAAAAAACGCATTAAGCGGCCGCTTAAGCGGAAGCGGGTCTTAAACGCCTCGATTAGTGTATAATCGGATTTTTAAGCATTTCGTGTGGATTTATGCGGATTTATGCGGGTTTAAGTGGAATTAAGCAGGATTAAGCGGACTAATTTTAAAAAAATTATTTAAATATAATTTTGTAATTTATTTAAATATATATTTACTTATTTATTTACGGTCCGTTTAATGATCCGTTTTTAAAACCGCTTAAGCATCCACTTTACCGCTTAAGCGCTAGAAGGAGATCTTCCCATTTAGGTCCAATTTGCGCTTTTCACAACATTGATTTAAATGTAGCAACCATGTGACCGGCGTAGAAGATATCTCATATCCTTATATAGGGTCATAATCTACCATAAATGCAAGATTTTCATATTCCTTTTCCTATGTAATTCGAATCGAGCCGATTTTGTGTATATCAAATTCAAATTTTAGTTTTTTTTTCAAGTCGAATCGAGTTTAAAATTTATCGAGTCTGAAATTTGTGTTCAAACTCCACTCGTTTACTATACGAGTCGAGTTCAAGCTGTCATCGATCTTTCGAGTTTATCAAGTTTTTAAATGAACTTACGAGTTTATTGAGTTTTTAACGAGTTTATTGAATTTTTAAACGAGTTTTCGAGTTTTTATCGAATTTTCAAGTTTATCGGGTTATTGTCGAGTTTTTGAGTTTTAAGTTAAGTTCTGTGAAAACAATTTGTTTATATCAATTTCTTTTCAAGTTTAACCTAATTTTTTCCCCCAATTTCAAAAGACAATAAATTTTTCAAATTTTTATTTTTACATTTAATTATTTTGATAATCAATTTTTCCAATCAATTAAGTAATCTTTTAGTTGATTCTATTTATATTTATTTACGGTTTAATTTTATCTTTAATACAGATTATGCATCCAACTACCTAAACATCTTAATTAGTAAACGAGGATAATAAAAATAATAAAATGTAAAAAATAATAATTAATTGTGAGCTCATTTTTGTTTTATTTTTTCAAAATAGGCAAATAGGCACCCTACACCTAAAGTCATTAAAAAATTTATAAATTTTATTTATAATTTAATAAAAATATTGCATACAACAAGTATATGACGATGTTACTATCTTACTTTTGTAGTTTACAATTGTTCAAAGACAAAATATATGGAAGTAAAATTCAGAAATCAAACTTGATAAGAATCGATCAAAAATCAATCGAACTAGCAATAAACTAATCGTGGTGATATCATATATATATATATATATATATATATATAATATTTAATTCGGGTTAATAATCATTATATCTAAGTGTAAGAATGTTAATAATTAATTTAATGTCATAATATGATAAGAACATAAGTACTATATAAATTGTAAATAAAAATTTATTAAATTTTAGATAAATTATATGCATAAATCATATTTGAGAGGATTTTATTGAATTACCAATCCTATCCATCAAAATATGTATTTAGCCGTCATTACATTCCTTTGTTAAGATTTTTATATTTTAAAAGTTTGTACAAAATTTAAAATAATTATAAAAATAGAATTGTTTTATTTTATACAAAAAAAATCAAAAATTAGTTATGGAACTATCCTTAAAATCTAACTTAAAATGTGAGTCAACAAGTGATAATAAATCAAAAAGGACGGAGGGAGTATTTAGGGATGTAATTCGAGCCGAGCGGCTCGCGAGCTCGCTCGGCTCGAACTCGTTTAAGTTGGCTCGACTCGGCTCGTGAAATTAAACAAGCCAAGTTCGGGTAGAAAATTAGGCTCGTTTAAGTGTTATTTCGGCTCGCTCGACTCGTTTAAGTAGGCTCGTTTATAAACGAGCCGGCTCGACTCGGCCCGTTTAGCTAAACGAGCCGAGTTCGGGCAGAAAATTCGGCTCGTTTAGTTAAACGAGTCGGCTCGGCTCGTGAAAAAAACCCGACTCGAATAACTACCAGGCTCGAACTCGCTCGACTCTGTCCAAATTACAGCTCTAGGAGTATCTATGAAGAATTTCACTCATCTATAATTCCAAAGTTTATTTCTCATAAACAAAACAATATTTTCACAAAAGAATTCATAGATAGGTTTCTCGAACAAAAGAATATCCAACTTATCTTTTGAATTAGTCTCGACTGGTTCATGATCTAGCACTTGTTTATTTTTAGCATTGTAGTGAAATCTTACAGCAATTTTCGATCTAAATATTTGATTGTCGTTCGATTCCTTTGCAAGATTAACAGAGTTCTAATAAGTATTTAACTTAGTTTCTAACCCTGTTATACGACTCCTAAAAGAAGTATCTACCTCATTATTAGCTTTAATATTGGTTTCTAAATACTCATTTCTCTGTTTTAGATTTTTTATTATAACATTAGTGAGTTCCAGACTTCCAGTTCATCATTTCTGCCTCTAACTTTATCCATCTCAGTATTTACTCACTTCACTTCATGATTGCTGCCAATTAGACTCTCAGCAATATCACTAAGACTTTTCCTAATCTCTATCACATACTTAATACAATCACGATTTGTGTATTTAAATCAGTGTTCTAAAAAACGCATTAAGCGACCGCTTAAGCGGAAGCGGGTCTTAAACGCCTCGATTAGTGTATAATCGGATTTTTAAGCGTTTCGTGCGGATTTGTGCGGATTTTAGTGGAATTAAGCGGGATTAAGCGAACTAATTTAAAAAAAATTATTTAAATATAATTTTGTAATTTATTTAAATATATATTTACTTATTTATTTACGGTCCGTTTAATGATCCGTTTTTAAAACCGCTTAAGCATCCACTTTACCGCTTAAGCGCTAGAAGGAGATCTTCCCATTTAGGTCCAATTTGCGCTTTTCACAATATTGATTTAAATGTAGCAACCATGCGACCGGCGTAGAAGATATCTCATATCCTTATATAGGGTCATAATCTACCATAAATGCAAGATTTTCATATTCCTTTTCCTATGTAATTCGAATCAAGCCGATTTTGTGTATATCAAATTCAAATTTTAGTTTTTTTTTAAGTAGAATCGAGTTTAAAATTTATCGAGTCTGAAATTTGTGTTCAAACTCCACTCGTCTACTATACGAGTCGAGTTCAAGCTGTCATCGATCTTTCGAGTTTATCAAGTTTTTAAATGAACTTACGAGTTTATCGAGTTTTTAACGAGTTTATTGAATTTTTAAACGAGTTTTCGAGTTTTTATCGAATTTTCAAGTTTATCGGGTTATTGTCGAGTTTTTGAGTTTTAAGTTAAGTTATGTGAAAACAATTTGTTTATATCAATTTCTTTTCAAGTTTAACCTAATTTTTCCCCCCAATTTCAAAAGACAATAAATTTTTGAAATTTTTATTTTTACCCATTTAATTATTTTGATAATCAATTTTTCCAATCAATTAAGTAATCTTTTAGTTGATTCTATTTATATTTATTTACGGATTAATTTTATCTTTAATACAGATTATGCATCCAACTATCTAAACATCTTAATTAGTAAACGAGGATAATAAAAATAATAAAATGTAAAAAAAAAAATTAATTGTGAGCTCATTTTTGTTTTATTTTTTCAAAATAGGCACCCTACACCTAAAGTCATTAAAAAATTTATAAATTTTATTTATAATTTAATAAAAATATTGCATACAACAAGTATATGACGATGTTACTATCTTACTTTTGTAGTTTACAATTGTTCAAAGACAAAATATATGGAAGTAAAATTCAAAAATCAAACTTGATAAGAATCGATCAAAAATCAATCGAACTAGCAATAAACTAATCGTGGTGATATCATATATATATATATAATATTTAATTCGAGTTACTAATCATTATATCTAAGTGTAAGAATGTTAATAATTAATTTAATGTCATAATATGATAAGAACATAAGTACTATATAAATTGTAAATAAAAATTTATTAAATTTTAGATAAATTATATGCATAAATCATATTTGAGAGGATTTTATTGAATTACCAATCCTATCCATCAAAATATGTATTTAGCCGTCATTACATTCCTTTGTTAAGATTTTTATATTTTAAAAGTTTGTACAAAAAATCAATAAATAAAAAAAATCACATATTAAATATTATAATGGTCAAAAATATATGTTTACTTATTTTCGACGAACTGCAATCGTATTTTTTAATTCGAGAGTAGAACCTAGTTTTTCGAATTTATAAACTCGACCGAAGAGAATCGAATTTATAAATTTGACTGCAACTAGTCAAATTTAAGTTTAAGCGGAAAAATTCCCGCCAAAATTTTGCCAAAATATTTTAAATTAAATTCGACCAAAAAACAGTTGGGAATTGATAAATAAGCTCCATGAATTGATATTTAAGCTCCAACTGATATGTAAATGACATAACTACTCATGATAAAAACAAAATCAATGAAATTAATCATTTAGAAATCATGGTTAGTAATGCAATTAAAATATCTAAAAATTGAAATTGGAACTTAAATAATAAAAACAGGAGCTTATTTATCAATTCCCTTTTCTTTTTTTTTTTTTTGCTAATTACCGTCATTACATTCTCAATAGCGTCATAAGTGAACAAAGTTAACAAGTCATAGTACTATCTATAAAGATTTCAAGTGTTTCAACAATTTTTGAATGAAAATAAAATATCCGATAATCATGCACTTACAATGTCATCTAATCGAATTACATATGTACACATTACTTTCACAGAAAAATTATAATATAACGAATCAAAATTTCATCATTGAAATTTAATCAATAAGATATTGGAGGATAACTTACATTTTGTATGAATTTATGATCTTATATCGATGAAGTCCTAATTTAGTGATAAAGGTTGAGTATTTACTACTTACATGTATGAACTTACATGGTTCTAAAAATCCCCGATTTAATCGATTAATTCCCGATTAATCCTCTAAAAGGTAACTAACCGATTCGATTTTTAAAATCCGATTAAATATTATAATATCCGATTAAATATTATTATAATATCTGATTAATCATTCGATTAATCCTTCCGATTAATCCCCGATTACCCGATTAATCTTAAATCGGTAACTCAATCGATTTATACCAATTACCAATTTTTACAACCATGCCTTATATCGATGAGGTACCAGTTTAGTAACCAAGATTGAGTACCGACTGCCTCTTCTCCTTAATTTGTACCATTCTTGTAGCTCATTTGGATTAAAAGAAAAAACATGTATGATCTTATGTAATTCGTAAATAATTGTTAGGAGGATGTCTTCAGTGCTCTTGTTATGTTTAATTAGACAACAGTATACATTTCAGTTGTATTAATTTGAGTAAAACTAATCTGTATAGAACTACATCAAGAACAATCTGTATATTCTATGAAATGTAGAAGATGAAGTGTTTGTTACAAAGCTCCATTGTTACAAGTAAAATGAATGAATAGAGTTAGTACAGAGAGAGTGATCAATGTGTTTATATATACAATACAGATGTAAAACTTGAAGTAAAGAAATGGAGGGAAAGTTTGTTATTTTAGACAGCTGTTGAATCTGACGCGGAGCTTCTGACGTGTCAAACGTGTCAACTAATAGCCTCCCTTAAGTTGGAGGATGGTGAGATAATAGCCTCCCTCAAGTTGGAGGATGGTGAGATGTCAAACATACCCAACTTGAACAATAATTCTTTGAACTGTGGACTTAGAAGAACCTTAGTCATAACATCTGCAATTTGATGTTGAGTTGGTAGATAAGACAATTGCAGAAACCCTTCAAGAACTTTGTCACGTGTAAAGTGGCAATCTATTTCAATATGTTTAGTACGTTCGTGGAATACTGGATTTCTAGCAATGTGGAGAGCAGATTGGTTGTCACAATGTAAGGTAACTGGAGTTAAATTGGTGACACCTAACTCTTGTAACAATCGAACTAGCCAAGTGACTTCAGAAGCAGCTGAGGCCATGGCTCTATATTCGGCTTCAGAAGAAGATCGAGAAACAGTACTTTGCTTTTTTGATTTCCATGAAACAGGTGAGTTTCCAAATAGCATAACATAACCAGTGAGTGACCTTCGAGAATCTGGGCAAGATGCCCAGTCAGAATCTGAAAAAGCCTGAACAGTAAAAGAATTGGATGCTTTGAGAAGAATACCTTGTCCAACAGATTGAGCTACATATCTCAATGTATGTGTTAATGCTTCAAGATGAGGAGCTCTTGGACAATGCAAAAACTGACTCAATTTTTGGACCACATAGGATAAATCTGGACGAGTATTGGTTAGATAGTTTAATTTTCCAACCAATGATCTGTAATGCTCTGGATCATCAAGTAAGCATCCATCTGTAGCTGTCAATTTAAGATGTAAAGGAAGAGGTGTGACTGCAGGTTGAGAAATGTTCAGATTACAATCCTTTAACAAGTTAGATGCAAATTTCTTCTGGGAAAGTAATATGCCCTCTTGGACATAGCCAACTTCCAATCCTAGGAAATAGTGTAAAATTCCTAAATCTTTAATACTAAACACCTTGTCCAAATGTGCCTTCAAAGATTCAGTTTCTTGTAAATCATCACCCGTGACTATGATGTCATCAACATAAACAGCTACAATTGTCATAAGACTGCCATTATACTTTATAAACAGACTGTAATCATTCTTGGACTGCTCATACCCTTGAAACACAAGTTCCTGAAGTAGTTTAGAAAACCATTCTCTACTGGCTTGCTTAAGTCCATATAACGATTTCTTAAGCCTACATACTTGATTAGGAAGATGAGGAACACCCTGAGGAACTTGCATATAAACTTCTTCCTTTAAATCTCCATGTAAAAATGCATTATTTACATCTAATTGAAACAGTTTCCAGTTTCTGCTAGCAGCTAAAGCAAGTAAGCATCTTACTGTAGTCATCTTTACAACTGGTGAAAACGTTTCAGCATAATCTACCCCAAATTTCTGATTAAAACCCTTGGCTACTAATCGAGCTTTGCATCTCTCAAGAGAACCATCTGCTTTGAGTTTTACCTTAAAAACCCATTTAAAGCCAATAGCCTTTTTATCAGGTGGAAGATCAACTAAGTCCCATGTGTTATTATCAGATAAGGCTTTAAGTTCCTTTTGCACAGCTTCGACCCATAAAGGATGCTGTGAAGCTTCCTCATATGATTGAGGTTCAGAAATGACAGAGGTAGAAGCTAAAAAAGCTTTATGAGAAGAAGGAAATCTGTCAAAAGTGACTAGATTACACCAATGAGATGGGCCAGATAAAGAGTCTAAATGACTTACATTACAGTGATAAGATGACAAATATGATGGTTTATTCCTTATTCTGGTAGACTGTCTAATTTGTGGAATAAGAATAGAATCTGAAGAATCTGAGTTTGAACTTGAAGATGACTGGCTGTTTGAAGTTGAATAGCTGTTTGACTGATTATTATCAAAATGATCAGAAGATTCAGAATTATTAGTGGCATCTCTGTTGTCAGATTGACCAGTATGATCAGAATTGTTAACAGAAGGAGATTGTATATAATCTAAATCCTCATACAATTGAGTAGTGGAACTGGTATTAGTAGGAATAAAAGTGGCAGAATCATACAATTTCTGAGAAGTGTGAGATAAAATATGATAGGGAAAATGATGTTCATGAAAAATAACATCTCTAGAAATTATTATAGCTTTAGCATTCAAATCCAGTACTTTATAAGCCTTCTGATATGGTGGATATCCAAGAAAAACACATGGTACTGATCTTGGATCAAATTTAGATCTGTTGGGCTTAGTGGTAGACACATAGCATAAACAGCCAAAAACTCTAAGATTGTCTAAGCTAGGTGGTTCTTTATGCAGCTTTTGATAAGGTGTAATATTGTTGATACTCTTGAGTGGCATTCTATTAATCAAATAACAAGCACAGAGAATGCACTCACCCCAATAATGAGCTGGAAGCTTGGATTGAAAATAAAGAGACCTTGCAGTTTCCAGTAAATGCCTATGCTTCCTGAAAGGCAGAGTGTGTAAACTTGTAACACTATAACTAATGTAACTCAATTAAAGGAAAATATACTTAACCAGAAGACAATCAAGAACAAGAAGTCACAAGGAATCAACACTAAATGAAGACAAGGTAATTGATACAGTTGAACATGTTAACTATGATCAAGCCAAGAAGAAATCATTGAGAGAAGTTCAAGTCAAAGTTGTTCATGCCTCAGTGATTTGAGAAATCAAGAATCAAGATCATAACTATCAGTATCAATAAGACCAATTGATTTCAAGTGAACAAGAAGGAAAGCGAACATTGGAAAGCCATGTTACTAAGTGAATATGGTAATTTATTCAAGAAGCAGAAACACTATCAAGACTAGTCACTTATGAACCAGACCAGTGCATCAAGTGTCAGGACATTGATAGCAAGTTTATGTCAGTAATAAAGATCCATGTTCAAGAGCTTGCTGAAGAATAAAGAAGACATGAAGATATCACAAGCTCAAGATGTGCATTGAAGTTTCAAGTTGAAGATCAGAATATTTTCTAAGTACTAAATATTCTAGATGACCAAGTAGAATATTTCTAAGTAGAAGTTCTACTTAGAAATTCGAGATGGCTAAGTAGAAATTCTCAAGTAGAAGTTCTACTTAGAGTGCAGCTTCAACATGACACATGGCATCTTCTGATTGGCAGATTTCCAAGCTTTCAAGATAAGGCAAGATTTATGTGGACATCATTGGGCCACGTATATCTTAGTCTTTGAAGACTACAGGACATAGATTACATGTAGTATAAATAGAAGTACTTGTGTGATGTTTTATGGAAGAGAGCAATAGTTGAAGAAAACACAAGAAAAAGAGAGAGAGTGCATTCACAGAGCTTAGTATCATTCACTTCTCTCTGAACTTCTGTTATACTTTATAATGAATGTTGTAGCAACCATTTCAAGTTATATATAAGAAATATATTCCTTGAATCTGCGTGTTCATTTATTGCATCGTATTTATTGCTTCTCATATTCGAAAAGTTGTATTCACCCCCCTCTACAACACATTTGGACCTAACAATTGGTATCAGAGAGATATGTTTAACATACAAAACATAGATCCTTGTGTTTAGTAGAAGATTCGTGAGTTTTCATTTTCTAGATCTACTTTTCATTTTCTCGAAAAGTGTGCTTTAATTCGTTGGTAGTGAAAACTCATCCGAAAAATTATTTAAATACTCCAGGTGTGATTATTTAGCTTGGGTGTATTTTAATTAATTTTTGTGAATTAATCTGGGTTCGTTGATATTTGGTGTTTTTGAGTGTTCATCATCTGTTCTTATCAAAGAAGACAACCCAACAACTTTTTGATCTCCTTTTCAAATAGATAAATAGTAAAAGAATAAAAAAGGTGTTTTTGGACTTTTGATTTGCATTATTCACGGCCGAAAGTGTAACAAGACATACTCAGTACCTAGCACGTGGGTTAGGTGGGTTAGTTGAGTAAAGCATCAAAGTCAAAAAGGTGTTAAAGAGATAATATTGTTTATTCAATATTAAAGTAATCTGCAGAAAATTTATTCTAAGGACAAAAGTTCTACATAGAATTTCTACTTGAGATTTTCTACATAGAATTTCGACTTGGACAATTTCTACTTGGTGAAGTTCGACTTGAGCAAAATTTCTACTTAGAGAAATTTCGACTTAGGCAAAAGTTCTACATATATATACTACATAGCCTAGTCTTGGGTACTTAGAAACTTTTAGTGACCAGAATTGAAATGGCTCCTAAAAATGCATTCAAGATCTCAATGTTCAACCGAGATCACTATGAAGAATGGGTTTTCAGAATGAGACTCTATTTAGAGACTGTTAACCCTGAATATCTGGAAGTCCTTGACAAGGGTAAATTTGTTCCAATGGTGGTTATTCCTACACATACGGAAGGAGGGGTGGTTATAGCACCTCGGTCTGAGCCCAAAAAGGTAGCGGACTTTTCGGATGCTGACAAGGAACAAATAGCTTGTGATACTGCCGTACGACAAACCTTGATGGAATCTCTTGATCATGAAATGTTCAACATAGTCAAAGGTCTGACTACAACGAAGAAGATTTGGGACAAGATAGAAGTTGTCATGGAAGGATCTGTAGAGGTTAGAAGTAACAAGACACTCATACTCAAGATGGAGTATGACACCTTTAGAATACGAAAAGGAGAAGGCATAACGGAAGTCTATCTACGATTCAGTCAGTTGGTATTGGATTTGAATCTGAGAGGTGTAACTCTCCCCATGGTTGAGACCAATACGAGATATCTGAGGAACCAGCCAAAGAGCATTGAACATAGGGTCTACGCAATCAGAGAAACCAGAGATTTGCATACAACTTCTCTGGAAGAATATTATGGAATATTAAAGACCTATGAGCTGGAAACGCTTCAAGATCAAGCATGGGAAAATGATTCAAAGGGAAAAGAAATTGCATCAGGATTAGTTGCTGATGAGGAAGAGTCTAAGAAGGCAATGGTTGCAGCAAAGCCTAAATCATCAATTGCACCACATCAAGTTGATAATGATGACGAGTGCACATCTAACAGTGATGATGACTACTACACCCAAGAAGAGACTGAATTGATAGCTAGATATGAGATTGAGATGGAAGATCGCCAGGAAGCACAACCTATAACTCCTATCAAACAAGTTAAAATCAATTTCCCTAGAGATGAATCTAGACCAGGATTAGGAGCTAAGGCTGTTAAACAACAAGGGAAGAAAGGCATAAAAGAGGTTAAGGCTGAACGGATAAAGAAAGCATGTTATCACTGCAAATCTACTGAACATCTTTCTTATGCATGTAAAGCTAACATAAATGTTCCTGCTACACATGTCATGCCTACCACACATACAATGAATAATCTGCATCAGAATCATGCACAGTGTGGTCAACCTAATTGTATGCCATGCACTTTTAACATCATGCAAACTTTTGTGCATTTAATGAATGCATCTAGCCAGTCATGCTCAAATACTGCTGCTAGTTCAAACATCAAGAAAAAGCATGTGAGAGCCAAGACTGTCAGTCCTCCTAAAGTTAGGAGTGAAAAACCTTCTCCTAGGACTGAAAAACATGTCAAGTCTGAGAAAGGAAAGGAGAAAGTCGAAAGCTCTAGTAATGTTAAGAAAAGTGCATCTCCTGTTGTTAAATCTGTTGATTCTCGATCTTATCGAAAAGCCGGGCCCAATCAAAGTTGGGTTCCGAAGAATGTCTAATCAATCTGTCATTGCAGGGCATTAAGCAGAATAGAAATAAAGTTATATGGGTTCTAGACAGTGGAGCATCGAGGCATATGACTGGAAACAAGTCCCTGCTTACAGAGTTGGTTATGAAAGCTGACCCTTATGTTACCTTTGGAGATGACAGCATAGGTGTGACAAAGGGATATGGCAAACTGAAAACTGGCAATGTCATCATTGAAGATATTTCCTATGTTGAGGGATTAAAGCACAATTTGTTGAGTATCAGTCAATTCTGTGACAAAGGTTACGAAATTGTCTTCAACAAGAAAGGTGTATCAATCACTCACATCAAGGAAGGCTCACTGGCTTTGAGAGGAGTTAGAAAGGCAGATCTTTTTGTTGCAGACATGGATTCAGCAAATCAGAATGAGGTTACCTATTTCTACAGCAAAGCCTCGTATGATGAAAGCTGGTTATGGCACAAAAAACTATCTCACTTAAACTTCAAAACGATGAATACTCTCGCGAGACGAGAATCAGTGAGAGATCTACCTCAAATGGAGTTCGCTCCGAAAGGACTCTGTGAAGCCTGTGAAATGGGAAAGTCGAAGCAAGCCTCGCATAAAAGCAAAGAAATTTCTAGTATTACTGAGCCTCTGCAACTTCTTCATATGGATTTGTTTGGCCCAGTGAATGTCCTATCTTTGTCTAGGAAAAGATATGCATTGGTAATCGTGGATGACTTCTCCAAGTATACATGGGTATTGTTCGCAATGACGAAAGACGAAGTACCTTTCCTAATCATTGATCACATCACTCAAATTGAGAATGTTTCAACACTTACTGTGAAGACGATTAGATCAGACAATGGCACTGAATTCAAAAATGCAGTGCTGAATGACTTCTGTGTATCTAAGGGAATACGTCGTCAGTATTCAGCCCCGAGAACTCCACAACAAAATGGAGTAGTTGAAAGGAAGAATAGAACATTGGTTGAAGCAGCAAGAACTTTGTTGTATAATTCGAAACTTCCTCTGTACTTCTGGGCAGAAGCAGTGAGTACCGTGTGTTACACTCAAAATCGATCCTTGATCATAAAAGATAAAGAAAAGACACCATGTGAGCTAATGAACGGCAGAAGACCAACAATCAAATACTTTCATGTCTTTGGAGCAAAATGCTATGTACTTATAGATGATGAAAATCTAGGCAAGTTTGCAGCAAAAGCTCGTGAAGGAATCTTTGTTGGTTACTCCACAGATGTGGTGGCAGCTTATAGGGTGTTCTTAGTGAATGATCGAAAAGTGACTGAAAGCTACAACGTCAGATTCGACGATACCAAACTCCCATCAATTTCAAGAGATTCTAGTGAACCTGAGTCCCTAAAATTTCAGAATCTGGACTTAGAAGAACTTGAAGATGAACCTGAGTTGGTTGTCCCATTAAATGTTCCAAGTGTACGTGAAGAACCTGAGTCTAGTGAACAAGCTAATTCTACAAGATCAGGAGAGACTTCTTCAGTACGAACTGACAACAACTCAGGGGGAGTAAATAGCAGCTCAAGGACTACTGTTCAAGGCTCGAGTTGAGTTGACTCTAGTTCTGTAGGAGCTGGCACTAACTCAGGGGGAGTTAGTGAAAATAATCAAAGTAGTCAGCACCACAACTCAGAAAGTCAAGCTGAATCATCAAGACAATTTCTAAGAGAACGGGTATGGAATAGAGACCATCCGTTTGAATTAATTATTGGTGATCCAGATGCTGGTGTGTCTACTAGAAGAACTGCAAGAGCTGACCTGGCTAATATTTGCTTATATTCTGGGTTCTTATCCAAGCTTGAACCTAAAGAAATAGAAGAAGCTCTTGGTGATGCTGATTGGGTGATTGCAATGCAAGAGGAACTCAATCAGTTTGAAAGGCAGAAAGTTTGGAAACTGGTACCCCGACCAAAGAACAAATCAGTAATTGGAGCTAGGTGGGTATTCAGAAATAAAATGGATGAAAATGGACTTGTAACTCGAAACAAGGCTCGTTTGGTTGCAAAAGGTTATTCTCAGCGAGAAGGAATTGATTATGATGAGACCTATGCACCGGTTGCAAGACTTGAGGCAGTCAGGATGTTCTTGGCATTTGCAGCACATAAGAACTTCAAGGTTTTTCAGATGGATGTGAAAAGTGCCTTCCTGAACGGAGAGTTAGAAGATGAAGTGTATCTGGAACAGCCGCCTGGCTTCATTGATCCAGAACTTGTAGATTTTGTGTATCTTCTCTTCAAATCTGTCTATGATCTCAGGCAATCCCCAAGGCGATGGTATGAAACCCTATCTTTATTCTTAATTGAAAATGGTTTTATTAGGGGAGTAATTGATAAAACATTGTTCTATAAAAATGTAAAGAATGATTTAATACTTGTTCAAGTCTATGTGGACGATATTATTTTTGGGTCATCTAATGAGCGCTTGTGCGAGAAATTTGCTAAGCTAATGCAGGAAAAATATGAGATGAGCATGATGGGAGAGCTGTCCTTCTTCCTTGGATTACAGATCAGTCAGAGAAAAGATGGTATCTTTATCTGTCAATCCAAGTACGTCAGAGATTTACTCAAGAAGTACAATCTAGAAGATGCATCAGCAGCTAAGACTCCCATGGCTACAGCCACGAAGCTTGATGAAGACAAATTAGGTAAACCAGTTGACATCACAAGCTATCGAGGTATGATTGGCTCACTCCTCTATTTAACTGCAAGTAGACCCGATATAATGTTCGCGACTTGTTTATGTGCAAGATTCCAAGCGGATCCTAGAGAATCACATCTCATAGCCGTCAAAAGAATTTTTAGGTATCTTAAGGGCACACCAAATCTAGGGATTTGGTACCCAAGAGATACAGGTTTTAATCTAATTGGCTATACGGATTCAGACTATGCAGGTTGCAGGATTGATAGGAAAAGCACATCTGGTGCTTGTCAATTTCTTGGCAGAAGATTGGTGTCCTGGCAAAGTAAAAAGCAACATACAGTATCTACTTCTACTGCTGAAGCTGAGTACATTGCTGCTGGAAGCTGTGTAGCTCAAATACTGTGGATGAGGAACCAATTGAAGGATTATGGCATGGAGCACAAGAAAATTCCAATTATGTGTGACAACACAAGTGCCATTGCCATAACCAACAATCCTGTAGATCACTCAAGAACCAAGCACATCGACATCAGGTATCACTTCATAAGAGAACATGTCGAGGAGGGGACTGTGGAGCTACATTTCGTGCCCACAATGCAACAAATTGCAGATATATTCACCAAACCCCTTGATGAAGTAACATTCAATAGATTGGTTGGTGAATTGGGAATTCTTAACACAAGTTAGTAAAGCCTTCTATCTGTAAAATCCATGTTTATGTTTGTATATGCAAGCTACTTAATCATTATGTGCTTAGACTTTAAAATGCCTAATTAATGATTGTTATAGGATGCATATAGTGTCATTTTACATGAATTCATTGTGTTTTTAAGTGTCTTTTATAGCACAAATCTTTGAATTTATGCTTGTTAGATTGCATGATCATAGGGGGAGTTAAATTCATAATATTCTAAATTTTGCATGATTTTTAGATGAATTTACCTGTGTTTTTCATGTAATTAGAGGCCTTAAAATTATCAAGGAATGTTTTAATTATGTCATATATTAAAATCCTTGAATTGATATTTATATTAATTTGGCAATATTAAGTGTTGAGTTTTTCAAGAAGAATTGTCAAATTATTCTAAGTATATTCAAAATTTCGAGTTAGTCTCTATCTCGAAACTCATCTCGAAATTCTACTTGGATTTCGATTTGAGCTTCCAGAGTGAAGTTTTGAAAATTCTAAGTCTGGGAAGAATTTCGAGTTAGTTTCTATCTCGAAATTCATCTCGAAATTCGACTTAAGATTCGAATTCGAGTTACCAGTGTGCCTATTTCTTTCTTCAAAATATTCCAGATAATGTCTATCTTACTGGGGATATTTTTTGAAAAGATCAAGTCTGAGAGAATAACTTCGAGTTAGTTAATAACTTCGAGTTAGTCTCTATCTCGAAACTCAACTCGAATTTCGACTTGATGTTCGAGATAGAGTTCTCAGTTGGTTAAGGGGATTTTTCGAGTTAACTTCTAACTCGAAACTTATCTCGAATTTCAGCTTGAAATTTTGAGATAGGTTTCCCTGGTGGTTTTGCTGCATAAATAGTTAAAAGTGTTTGTTCGAGTTAACCTATCTCGAAATTCATCTCGAAGTTCGACTAGATAAATTTCGAGATAGAATTCGACTTAAGAAGTTCGAGATAGAGTTCGACTTAAGTGTTCCCTGTATGTACTTAATGTTTTTCACTCTTTTTAACAGGGACATTTCTGTCATTTCATATTCATGCCTATATATACATCTCTAACTCGATGCTTTCATTCACTTTTACCTAATTCATTTTTACAACAGCCTCCACATACAAATAGGCAATTTCAAAGTTACAACCACTGATTCGTGATTTTTGTGATTAAACTCATACAGATCTCGAATTAATGCCCGATTTTAGACTGCCATTATTTGAGTGATTATTAATATCTGAGTTTGTGTGTTTGTGTATCTGTTCATCTTCCTCGATATATACACACGCATATACACACACGATTTCACTGGTGTATACACACATAACTTCACTGGTATTCACACACGTATATACATCTTCATTGCAGATTCCATTAATTGGTTGTTGTTATTCGCCTCTCAGTGATTATTGTCTATAACCCGTAGTTTAATTTTTCAAGAGTGACTTTTGGTCTTCTAGTTAAATTAAAAGGGCTATAACTGATAATTCTTTAATTAATTGTTTTTCGAAAATTCAAATTAAATTTCAATTTTTTTTAAAGGAAAAACATTTTAATTAAAATGGCTCACCATTTTTCACTTGCTAAAAACAATTTTTATAATATTTTTACGGAAATTGGTGATCAACTCCCGCGCTTTAAGTTTTGGATACGATTTCTCAATTTGTACTCCAAAGCTAGCCATGCTTTTACTGCTAAACCTACACTAGTACATGATGCTTTACAGCAATTATGGACTAGTGCGGTTACTTTTGGGAGCAAAACAACCCCCTACGGTTTCAGGTTTACCCTAGCGGGTCAGGAATATGAGGTGACTGAAGAAATTGTCAACAGGGTTCTGGAATTCCCGATAAAAGATGCTTATGATCCAGAACCTACAGCTGCAGAACGCCTCAGATTCTTTGAAGAAATAGGATGTTATACTCCGACTGGCCGGATCACTGGAAACATCCAAAAACAATTCTTTCATGTGGAATGGAATTACTTTTTCGAGGCTATCACAAAATGTTTTCGGGCACGCGAAAAAGATTTTCATCAAATTCCAATTCCCATGCAAACCTTTGGAATTGCCCTAGCAAGAGAACTGGATATAAATTATGGACGCATAGTTCTTTCTAAGATAGTGGCTGTAATGGGATCTCCTGCAAGCAGAGACCTCAACACAACAGATGTTGTCTGCTGGTTTCCTCGGTTCCTACAAATGCTGATTAATGATTTAATACCGAAGGATGCTCTTGCTGTTAGACAGGGATTTGCCAGAAGCCCAACATCTGCACCACTAGGGATGGGCACTAAGTCACTTTCAACAATTGCTAATCAGGATAAACATCACGGAAAACCGATGTCAATTCCTGATACCATACAAACGTGGCTTACATATGATGAAGGAGTTACCACTTTGGCGGAATCATCGCAAGTTTCATCATATGCTCAGAATCCGTCTGCTCATGCTGAGGCATTTGAAGGGATTCCTGATGAGCAAAGCGATGACGAACAAGGTAATGAATCAGGTAATCTCTCTCTGCATACTACTCATTCCTCTTCCTATGTATCTGATTCCGGAACCCAAGAGACTGCTAGCCCGCAGGATCTATCCCAGGGTGAGAGCTATATTTCTGAGTATGTCAAACATTCTTATTCTCGTTCACCCCTGTCACCGGAATCCAGAAAGCCAGCACATGTAGATGTAGGATATGATGAGGAGAGTGACCCCGAAGAGCAGCCTCTTACTCGAAAGAAAGCCAAATTTTCTCATGCTGCTACTTCTAAACCACAGTCAAACCCTAGTGTGTCACACGCAACCACTCCACCTCACGAGAGTGGTTCTCCCCTTGAACAATCTGCACATAGGGATTTTGGTAAGGATTATGTACCTTTTGAAGATACTGTTGCTTCAAAAGGACATGAAGCTTTAAGAGCTTCAGCCGTACCTTCACCGGTACGTACTGATGCTGCAAAGAGGATCGGTTCTGATGTTGTACAAGAACACTTTGCAGCCTCTCAGCCTGAGATTCCAACTCAGGAACCAACATAAATTGATCCCATAACTACCAATTATATTGCTTATCCAGTTTCTGCAGGTACTGCTTCATACTTTGGATCAATCATTGAAGACATACACGAGCGTGAGACAGGGAGTGTGTGTGAGAGGTTAGGGAGAGAGGGACCTTCATTTTTAAGGCCCGAAACCGAGCGCCAAATACTAACAGAACGAGTATTAGAGCGAGGTCACCTAAACCAAACACCGTCCCTTAACATTGAAAATCTTGATACACGTATGACTTCTATGGAAAATCAGATGAAGCATTTCGGGCAGACGATGGGGCAGTTAGGGATTAACATTGGAAACAATCAAAGGGCTCTTGATGACTACGCAGCACGAATGGCAAGTCAAGCTACAGCGTTTGATGCTTTGACAAACAAGGTCAATGACTTGGGCCATGCTGGTGGTGTCTTGGGAAGCACTCTGAATGAGAGGATGGGAGAAATGGAGACTTCAATGCATACAATGGCTGTGGAGATCAGTAGAGTGATGTTCGCAATCAGAAGTTTTGTGCCCCCTGAGTGTTTCGAGCCGCAACAACCTCCCCCCGATGCTGGTGCAGGTGGTGCTAGTGGAGCAGGAGTCTCTGGTTCTGATTTTGGAGGTTCTTATGCAGCTGGTGGATCTGAAGACCAAGGTGGAGTTCAGGATAACTCACCTAAGGGGGAGAGTGGCAAGGAGACGAGACAGCAGGCAGTTCATATCGAAGAAATTGAAGAACATGCTGATCTTGTCAAGGAAATAGAAATTGAGCCATCTGTTGATGAAGAGGCTCTGAGGAAGAGAAATGGTAAGGCAATAATGGTTGAGCAAGATGAACCATTCGTTGACCTGAGTCATCAGGAAACAGTACAGAAGGTACATGACTTAGATTCTGATATGGAAGACGTACCTTTGGAACATGCTATAAAGAGATCTTTGAAGGATCAAGGTGGAGGTGCTGGGATGTCTTTCGGAATGCCTGAAGAAGTTACCGTTGATGAGAAAACCCTTAAGTCTCAACAGTTAGCCTTGGAACAAGCTGAGTTCCTTAAAATGAAGATGATGCAAGAACGTGCTGTGTTTCTAGAAAAGAAAGTGGAGCTACAAGGGAAGCAGTACGATCATGAGCTTGCAAGGCTAGCTGATCCTCAAGTTGATCTGGACAAGAGAAGGATAGGGCAGAAGTGGGATGAAGCAAGGAAGATATTTATGGGACCCTGTGCAAAAGGAGTTCATAACAAGGAGGCAGATGATCTGTTCTACAACCTGAATTTGCAGAATCCAATGACTGCGGACTACATAAGTGCATTGAAGAGATTAATTTCTAAAGTCAGGGTTGGATACAATGCAACGCTTAAGGAGTGGCAGGTTATATTGTCTTTGGTAGAAGGAGTCCCAATGTCTTTCCTATATGTGGATGACCAATTCATAACGAGAAAATCTGCGTCAGAGTTGTTCTTGCTAGCAACAAAAATTCAATACTCTCAATCTGAGGAGCTAAGCATTCTGTATAGGGATCAGTTAATGCAGCTAGCAGAGGACAAGGGTCCAGAATTCTCAGCATATCCTAATGTTGTCCGGATGGTAGTTGACAGGAAAATGAAGAGGGTTAGCATGGAGGAAAAGGATTTAATGGAACTTTCAGTGGAATCTCTTAAAGCCGTCTGTAGACAAATGATGAGTAAGGGGTTCGCTTCTGAGCTTAAAGAAAAATCAGTGAAGATCATTGAAAGAGTCATATTCAAGAAGAGCAATGAGGTGTGGAAGTGTGATATCATTGCTCCAAACCCTCTCGATAACGTGAAGATTGAGCCAGAGCTAATAGAAAAGAAATGGAATATTCTTCAAGCAATGAAGAATGTAGATGAAGCTCTGAATCTTCCTTCTGGAGCACTGGAACAAGGAGAGATAAGGGAGTCAGTTGGCGTTCCAGGAAGAGATAGTGTATACTGGATACACGCTTTTGTTGATGATACAGCTGATGCCTTAGTATTCATAGATGCAGACCAGAATCAAACACTCTTGCATATGAGTAGAAAATGGCTGCTACAGACTCAAGATGCTGTATTTCTGGAGAGAGTATTATATGTGTTCAAATGGGGCGAAGTGGAAGATAAGTATGTGGAAGAAAAGCAGAGACTCATGAGTTACCTGTCTGAAGTAGTAGTGGAAAAGAAGCGAATGGAAAAAGATGCGGCTAGTGTCCACAATACTAACCGTGTCAAGGGCTATCCCAAAATGATCTATTATCAGTTTAAAGCTGATAAACCTCATTGGAAACCTCAGCTTATAATGAAGAACTTTGAGGACATTCCAAAGATCAGGACTACTCAGGAGGTGAACAAACTCAGAAGGCTTTTCAAACATCCTTACCCAGAGCCCAAGAATCCTCTAGAAATGGAAGCTGTAAGTCTGTTGAATGCTAGGTGGGAGCAGCTTCACGATCCAGTGTACAAGAAAGAACAGCAGCAGAAGGAGAAGCGCAGAAGGCAGAAAGAAGAGAAAGACCAAGCTGCTGAAGCTAGGAAGAGGAAACGGAATTAGGGTTAAAGGTCAGAGTGGTGTGAACTTGAAGTTGGAAAAACTTCATGTCTTTCGGTTGCTTTAACTCACTTGAGGAAAATTCACCTTAGAGTGAATCCAATAAGGTGATATAAGTTTGACTAATAGGTATGAAATAATCCAGGTGATAGGAATCATTCAAATGATCTTTAATTCGAGGTTCGAATTCTGTTTCTAGTTTGAGTTCTTTGTATTGTTTTCAAGTACTTTTCAATTGTATATTATTCAAGACTGTAATGTTAATTATCTTTTCTCGTCTCATTGTTTAGTTGAGTTATCCTTCATTAATTTGAATGTCATTGTTAGACAATTAAATAGGGGGAGATTGAAAGGCAGAGTGTGTAAACTTGTAACACTATAACTAATGTAACTCAATTAAAGGAAAAGATACTTAACCAGAAGACAATCAAGAACAAGAAGTCACAAGGAATCAACACTAAATGAAGACAAGGTAATTGATACAGTTGAACATGTTAACTATGATCAAGCCAAGAAGAAATCATTGAGAGAAGTTCAAGTCAAAGTTGTTCATGCCTCAGTGATTTGAGAAATCAAGAATCAAGATCATAACTATCAGTATCAATAAGACCAATTGATTTCAAGTGAACAAGAAGGAAAGCGAACATTGGAAAGCCATGTTACTAAGTGAATATGGTAATTTATTCAAGAAGCAGAAACACTATCAAGACTAGTCACTTATGAACCAGACCAGTGCATCAAGTGTCAGGACATTGATAGCAAGTTTATGTCAGTAATAAAGATCCATGTTCAAGAGCTTGCTGAAGAATAAAGAAGACATGAAGATATCACAAGCTCAAGATGTGCATTGAAGTTTCAAGTTGAAGATCAGAATATTTTCTAAGTACTAAATATTCTAGATGACCAAGTAGAATATTTCTAAGTAGAAGTTCTACTTAGAAATTCGAGATGGCTAAGTAGAAATTCTCAAGTAGAAGTTCTACTTAGAGTGCAGCTTCAACATGACACATGGCATCTTCTGATTGGCAGATTTCAAAGCTTTCAAGATAAGGCAAGATTTATGTGGACATCATTGGGCCACGTATATCTTAGTCTTTGAAGACTACAGGACATAGATTACATGTAGTATAAATAGAAGTACTTGTGTGATGTTTTATGGAAGAGAGCAATAGTTGAAGAAAACACAAGAAAAAGAGAGAGAGTGCATTCACAGAGCTTAGTATCATTCACTTCTCTCTGAACTTCTGTTATACTTTGTAATGAATGTTGTAGCAACCATTTCAAGTTATATATAAGAAATATATTCCTTGAATCTGCGTGTTCATTTATTGCATCGTATTTATTGCTTCTCATATTCGAAAAGTTGTATTCACCCCCCCTCTACAACACATTTGGACCTAACACTTCCTTTCAACCACCCCATTTTGCTGAGGGGTGTAGCTGCAACTAGTTTGATGTATGATGCCCTTAGATTGGAAAAATTGCTTTAAGGTTCCTTCAGTCAGTTCTTTAGCATTGTCTGTCCTGATACATTTAACAACTGCATTGAACTGTACCTCAGCATAGTTAACAAATTGTGTCAAAACATTAGCAATTTCTGATTTGTACTTAATCAAATGAACCCATATATATCTGAACCCATATATATCTGCTAAAATCATCCACAATAGTCACAAACTGTGTACATCCATTATGATTAGACACCCTATAAGGGCCCCAAATATCCACATGTAATAATTGAAAACTACAAGTAGACTTAATACTACTATTTGGAAAACAAAGTCTGGTTTGCTTGGCCTTAGGACAAATCTGACAAATTGAACTCTTTATACAATCTTTTACTGAACAAGTAGGCTGAATGTGTTTAAGCTTGTCAAAAGGGAGATGTCCAAGTCTTAAATGCCACAATTTTGCTTCTCCTGAAACACTAACATAAGCAGCTTTGCTGTCGAAAATAGAATTTGCAGAAGTTGTTGTTGAAGAATCTTTGACAGTTGTAGAATGCACAGTATACAAACCCCTTTCAAGATTACCAAGATGCAGTGGAGGCTGTTTCTGAGAAAGGGCCTGTAGATAACATTTGTCATCAGAAAAATACAGATTAGAGTGCATATATTTGCACAATTTGTTGACTGAAATCAGTTTGTATTTGAACTCTGGAACAAGTAGTACATTAAGCAAAGTAATGTCACTACTCAAGATAACAGTTCCAATATGTGTTACTTGAATTTTTCTTCCATCTGGTATAGTAATATGACTATCATTGTCAGTCACACACTTAAAATCCTGAAAGTCATTAATAGAATTTGTGATATGGTCTGTAGCACCACTATCCAGCAGCCATTCATCATCAGAAAATGATGACATTAGACATTTACCTGCAAGAAGAGCATGTCCAGAAACACCAGTAGCTTCTGAAGTAGTCAGTGTTTGTTTATTGATTAGCTTCAGAATGTGATTGTATTGATCCATAGTAACAGGTGCAGAACCATTTTGTGTGTCTTGAGCATTTGGTTGATCAGTATGTGAAAGAGCAGCAACTTTTCTATCTCTGTTTCCTTTAAAACCAGGTGGAAAACCATGAATTTTGAAGCATCTTTCAATACTGTGACCAGCAATCTTGCAATGAGTACAATAAAAATTGTTTGCAGGCTTCTGATTTTGGTTAAACCTCCTAGGTGGAAAGTTTGAGTTCTGTCTCTGAAATCCAGTTGAAGAGTTATAAGTCTGAGATTTATTCTGAAAATTTCTCTTGTCTGCAACAAAAACCAAAGTATCATTTTGATTCACAGTCTGATAAAAATCTTTATGAGTCTCCTCTTGAGCTATCATTCTGTATGTTTGAGCCAAAGATGGTAATGGCACCATCATTAAGATGTTTGCTCGAACCATAGAAAACTGATCATTCAACTTCATTAAGAACTGCAGAACTCTTTGATCTTGTTGCATCTTCAAAATTCTACCAGATAGTGTACATGTACAGCTATCACAAGTACAGTTAGGTAAAGGATTAGCATCATCCAAAGAATCCCATACAATTTTAATCTATGTATAGAACTCAGACACAGATTGTTGACCTTGTTTCATCTCAGATAACTTTTGTTCAAGAGAAAACACTTGTGTAACAGATGCAAAATCAAACCTAGCCTCCAAATCATTCCACATTGCTTTTGCTGTTTTCAGAAATAATACACTTCGTGCAATGTTTTCTTCAAGATTGAACAAAATCCATGAGATTACTAAATCATTGCATCGTTCCCATGATTTATAGTTTGGATCAGTAACAATAGGCATCTCTATAGTACCATCAACAAAACCTAACTTGTTTTTCGCTGAGAGAGTTAGCATCATGCTCCTTTTCCAATTATTAAAACCTTGTCCATTGAACTTAACAGAAACAAGTTGATTCGCACTAGAATCAGAAGGATGAATGAAGTATACACTAGTAGGATCTTGAACTACTCGTGTTGCCATATCTAATCACACAATGTCTTCAGATAATTGAAAAATTTCTAGATATGATCAAGAAGATATTCCAAAGCAAATCATCAAACAGATTCTGTGTAGCCAGAGATTCACAAAACTCACTGATGTAACTAAGATGTAACTAAATTGATCAGTTCAATCAATTAATCAATCAGATTCTTAGAACGTAACAAGAATCAAAAGATATCAAGATCGTTATAACAATTAATTGATCAATCAATAACAATCTCAACCGATCGATTAATCAATATATGAACACAAATTTACCGAAATGAACACTAGATGATCAATCACTAGTTGTAACACACATTAGATGATCAAGATTTACAGAAGAACAACACCTGAAATCAATGAATCTGGCGTGTTGAATGTGATCAAACCAACTCTGATACCATATTAATCTGAGTAAAACTAATTTGTATAGAACTACATCAAGAACAATCTGTATATTCTATGAAATGTAGAAGATGAAGTGTTTGTTACAAAGCTCCATTGTTACAAGTAAAATGAATGAATAGAGTTAGTACAGAGAGAGTGATCAATGTGTTTATATATACAATACAGATGTAAAACTTGAAGTAAAGAAATGGAGGGAAAGTTTGTTATTTTAGACGGCTGTTGAATATGACGTGGAGCTTCTAACGTGTCAACTAATAGCCTCCCTTAAGTTGGAGGATGGTGAGATAATAAGTTGAAATAAGATGAAGAAATCTGGTAGCAAGAGTACTAAATTTGAAAATACATTTTACAATCAAATAATCGTTTATACATGCTACTACCCTTTAGCTAAAAAATAATTTATCCTGTGCTTTGGATACCTAGCTAAAATTGAAATATCTATTGTTTCGAAAATGAAACAATGAAAAAATAAAAATCGATCTTAGTAGATGAATGAGCTGTTTAGAGTTCTTTTCTAACAATCATATTTAAAAAATCAAGTTAAAAAACTTAAAACATGATGATGATAATTTACTGATATGCGTGTGGATAAAAAAACTCGAGCTTCCCAATACTCTTCCTAATTTTATATGGAAGCTGTCAGGAACCGGTTATTTAACAATCAGTTTCTAAACCGTTGGATCGTAACAATCAGTTTCTAAACCGTTGGATCAACGATCCAACGGCCCCTGGATTACAAAAAAAAAAAATTCCCTGTCCACGGAAAATGCGGATCGGTTCCGCGGAACGTAATATTTTTTTTTTAATCTCAACGAAGCTGATTGTTAAATAACCGGTCGCTGACAAACGATTGACAGGGACCGGGACCCATTTTATATATCCCAACTTAGATTTTATAATAATTGAAGAAAACAAGTTAAAATTAACCACAACAAATATCCATTCCAAACACATCTCATATATCTATGTTTGTACAGCTGAACTTACATCATTCAGCAACTTTTTTTATTCAGAAGTTGGAATTAAAGTTCACAAGTCCATCACAAACTCATTACCTGCCCCCAGACTCCCCAATTTACATCAGTAAGTCTTCCCCTGCAACCCCATGTTCACCTTAGCACAATACTCGAATAAGCTACCATCAAAGCAGCGCCTGATTGCTTCTTTTGACAAGAATCCTTCTTCGTCCCTGGCCAGAACATACAAAACGCCCCACTCTAATTTGCTCGAGACCCTGTCACCGAAACACAAAATCAAATTATACATATCTGCAAGCCTACACAAAATGTACTAATTATCAAGGCATGTACAAAATAAGCTGCACATAACAACTTACCATCCGAATGGATCAAATGCAATGCGGTTCCCCTCGGTCATGTCCCAAAGCTCTCCAAACGTCAACTTATTGGGCACAGTACGAGCGTACTTGCTAAATATATTCTCAAGGTTCACTGGCATGTACCTGCATCATTAGTTGAAGATCAGTATAATCGATTAAGAAAGTATTTCTGTCTCGGGGACACACAACAAAAATAAATAATTCCAGATGCTTTACCTTCCTTCTGTGTCATATGTCCCTGAATCACTGCCATGCTTGGATTTATGAATGTTATGTATGTATATAGGAAACAACGGATTTGGAAACCACCCCTGATTATGATAGCACAACAATATCAGGTCTTAAGGTCCGGATTTTATAAATGTAACTACCGACCGGAATTGAATAAAATTATTCCAATTGAGATAATAAAATGAACTTACAGGTAGAGTTGGATAGCTCAGCCCGACATTGATGAACACAGCAGCCAGTAGAGACACAATCATGTTAAATCCAAGCTGTCTAAATCCTGTTAATATAGTGGTAATTAAAAAAACAGAGTACAGTCAGCTTAACGTGTTCACAATTTACAAGTTGTGTAACCGATTATCAGCATCAGTACTAGTATTCGGATTTCGGGACGACCTAAATAAGTTTTAGTTTTCTTTTGCAGACAATAAATCTTGAAAGATTACACTAAAGCAAGACCAATAAATGATATGATTATACAGTACCTGAGTAAGTCTCCCAGGGGTAAACAATTCCATTGTCATCCTGATCAAAGAAAGCACAATGCTGCTGAAGAACACTCATACTGTGATGATGATGACCTGGTGTCCCATTCGGGTGCTCTGTATCCGGCGCAGCCAAAGCCCTCGCCATGTCTGAACATTACATCCAGTTAAAACAATCATCCAGTGTTTACTGTGTCATACTAATACTATATGCAGTAGTTACGTTTTTACAAATTCGGAGTAGAAATAATTACCCTTAACCATAGCATATTTTAAAAGGGACAACTCATAATTTAGTCCTCCTAACCAAACTCTAATAAATAAACCCCTATAATAAAAAGTACAAAGTTCAACTCGAACTCGAACCAGCTTAATTTTTCAGTTCGATTCACTTAAATTTTCGGTTCGATTCAAATCAATACGAATTGAGAAAAATATTGCAATTCGAAGACATTTTTCGAGCATGAACAATACTTTTTTTTTTTTTTTTTACTTTAGCTAAGTAACCATATTTGTACTTAAACGTGATCATCTTTCCAAGCTACTCCTATGTTATTTAAAATTTTCTGGTTCCGTCGCTGCCGACAGTGGAGTGGTATGTAAATAGAGGAAAAGAGGGGGTTACAACTTACAAGGCTTAGGAAGAGGAGTATCGTCCAAGTCGGTGCGAACCTTCCTCTGCATAGTAACGGGAGCAAGTGGTGCCTCCGTCATGGTTGAGTTCCTTTCCATTCCTTCTATTATTCCTGCCATCTTCTCTCTCTCTCGATCTCGATCTCGATCTCGATCTCGATCTCTCTCAATATACTGCTGTTTTTTTTCTTTTCTATGCAACAACTGAAGTCGGCAAGTGTAAGAAAGCATGAAGAGAGATAAGATTGAAAGAAAATCGTGGCAAGCATGCAAGGGTTTGTAGTGATTACACATGTCTCGATGTATTCTCTTTTCGACACCTGTTTTCCCCTCCTCCACGTGTACCATCCGCCTCCTTCCCTGGCTCGGAAAGCATCACACTATGCCCCCGACTTAATTTTTACTATATTTTTAGTTTTTTCGTCAAAGGGATAAACTTTAGAGAATTTGTCAAGAATGTCAATTTTGGAGTAGTTTATTGCAAATATACCAACTTCTTATCTTTATTGCAAAAATACGGTTTTCAGAAATTAAGTTTAATTAATTTGCAATAATACGGACAACTTTCCCAACCACTTTCTCTGTCTTCATTTAATTTTGCTCTTAATATCTTTTTCTCATCTCTCTCTCTCTATCTATCTCTCCTCTATCGTTCTATCATTTTCGCTTTCTCCATGGGTTGTTGATATCTCCAATTCGTTCGTTGGCGAGCTGCTTATCTCATTTCATTTGGTTGTTGTTACTATCTCCATATTTCGTATTACAGAGGTGATTTTCATATCATTGATCTATATCCCAATTTTAATTGAGTTGCATGCTTAATTTTGATATTTGGGGGTTTAATTCTTTGTTATAAAACCCTAAATGTTTGAATTCTACCGTCGTTTGTTACAATCGAGTTATATAAGTGTTTTTATGTATTATGTTTTTATGTTGTAATCGGTGTTTTGCCTTGTATTGTTTGTTCACAGCTACTATGGTTCATACGAGATTTTCATCTGCTTCTCCTTCTACCTCGGAAGGCCTGTATCGCGTAAACTTAAGTTTTCTCCACATAATGTGAAGGGGAAAAAGCTGAAAAAATCACCAGTCAAGCTGAAAAACTCACCAGTCAAGCTTAAAAAATCCACCAAATTTATGTGTGAGACTGAGCTTTTTGCACCTCCTCAGGTACAAAGTCTTGTAAAACTATTGCCTAATTTGTTTACATAGTTTAGTACTTTTGTATTAATGTGGGTTAATATTGATTGAGCTTAAAGCTTACTTACCCATATATATGAGCTCAGTTGCTATTAATTTTGTACATTGCATATTCAATATGAATTTATGTGTTTATGTGTTTATTGCAACTGCATAACCATATCTGCAATCATCTTATCTTACAATGTTTTATTTGTGTGATTGGGGCGTGAAAATTGTTTTCAAGTTCTAGATTCACAATGCATGTAGAATGCAATTCATTATATTCTTTCTATGCTCTGCTGTGCCGCCCTACCTTTCAATCGAGTCACGATTAAGTAGGTTGATTATGAGGCAAATAAAAACAAGTAGCCTAGTTTACATAGTCTACTGTTTTCTTATTAAATTTGCTACACGTTGTGATAAAATGTGTTGTTGGTTTTATGTATATACTGAGCTTATGTAGTGTTTTACATTAATGTCTGTATTGAGCCGGTGGAGTGTTTACAGTTACAATATGTAACACCATATGGATATATTTACTGTATTTGTATTGCATACCTTATGGTAAAATTTCCAATGCAACGACCTAGCTGTTGCATATCCTGCTGGTCTTGTTCGTTTTGAACTTATGTGTTTAGGTTTATTTACGTTAAAATTAGTTACATATTTAGTTAGATGAATACATTTTATGGCTTTCTTTCAAACTTGTTGTTTCAATTGAACTAATGATATTCATGTTCCTTTTTCATAGGGAATGGTTTATGATATCCCTGTTCAGAATCATCAGTCTGCTAAGATTACGACCCTTAACAAGTATGAGCCCATTACAGATCTGAGGGCGTTGTTGTCCAAAGAACAGCTAACTGCTTTCTCTTAGTCTTGCTTTGGGCATTTCATGAATATGCCCCATTTCAAGATCCAGCATCAACTTATTCACAATCTTCTCATTAGGCAACTGAAGCAACCTAATCCGAATGAGCTCTGGCTTGGTTTAGGTGGTATTAAAATGAAATTTGGACTAGAAGAATTTGCTACTGTCACCGGGCTTCTATGTGTTGGGACATCTGATAAAATGCGGTTTTCAAAGGCTGAGAACTCTATTGTAACTGCCTACTATGAAGGCAATAATTCGGTTGCCAAATCTGCACTGAAGAATACAGTGTTTCGTAAACAGTGGAAGACTGATGGTGATGCAGTGAAGCTTGCAAAGTTATATTTATTGCATCACTTCCTTCTTACGTCAAACACTGAATGTCAAATTCCGAAAGGCGATCTTGATCTCGTAGATATTGATGGATTTGATAAATATCCATGGGGCAAAGAAGTTTTCAAGCTAACGATTGATTCATTAAAACATCATGCGAAGACTACTTCTAAGGATAATTACTACAGACTTATTGGGTTTCCTTATGCCCTCCAAGTGTGGTTTTATGAGTGTTGTCCTTACATGAATGGGAAGTATTGTGACCGTATCAGTGGTTCTATACCACGTGTTTTGAACTGGACAAGCAACTACACTGCTAAATTTGGTGAAGTTTATACCACTCTGTCATTGGATGCTAAAGAAGTATGGTTTAGTATTATTATTTCCCTGTTTTCATTTTGTTTAAAGTTTATTTTGCAAAAAACTAATTTTTTGGTGGTTGTTTTTACTTGTAGTTGCAACTTACAAAGCTTACTCCAACTGCAACGGAACTTGAAGCCCTTCAGTTGAAAGAGTTGTTTGGGAAACATTCTACTGCGGTTGTTGGCTGCAACGAAATTTTGGCCTATAACAGTGATGATGATTTCGTCTCCCCTACTCCCCCTCGTCGTACTGGTGATGCTTCTTCATCAGTTCCATCTAAAGCTAATATATCATTGACTAAACTACAAATTCAGATGCGAAAACTTGAATCAGGACAGAAAAAATTAAAAAATGAGGTCAATGATCTGAAATGTTTAGTGAATGATCAACGTACTTATTTTGATTTGGAATTGTCAAAGATTCGAGACACATTGGTGACGAAGGTAGATATTTTCTTTATTTTTACCTGTTTCTTAATTTAAATGGTTGTTTTACTATTTTTCCCCCTTTATGTACAACCTAATCATTGCTTATTTGTGTGCAGTTTGTAGTTGAGCCTGATGTATATGATAAAGTAAACGGTGAAGCCAATGAAGAAGCTTTTAAATTTGATAACATTTTAGGAGAGGAGGAGGTATGAATACTACATTATGCTTTTGAAAATTTTCTGTCTATTGTACATGTTATTTAGTTATCTTTTCATGCTTTGTTTTTTCTTAAAAAACATTTTTCTAACACCAAAACAGGTGTCACCAAGGATTGTTGAAGATGTAACAAATTATCCAAACGTAGTTGAAACTTGCGCAACTGATGTTGTTGGTGTTGGAAATGACCAAGCATATGAGAACGAACCCATTTTACATGGTGATTTTTCTCCAGAAACAATGGAGAAGGTTGAATCTTTTATGAAGGGATTTGATAATGATCCAAATCAGAAAAGTCCAAATTTGGTAATTTTTTATACCTTTTTGCTTTTAATAATTTTCTATCATTGCCAATTCATATATAATATTTTGATGTGCACTCCTGTCATACAGGTTACAGAGGTTGAATGTGAGCTGCAAAAGGTTGCATCAGTTGCAGCTAATGGTCAAAAGGTTGCTGAATCAGTTGAAGAAATCATAAAAGAAGTTGCACAAACTCCAGAGATGATGGCAAGTGCTGAAGCTTATGTACTACAGGTACCTTTTCATTTCTCCAATTTTGAGTCAGTTTACTATCTTGGTTTTTAACTTGCTTCTGGTGCCCTATTTTTTGTTAATTCTGCACCCTATTCTAATTTTTCATATCCAATATTTCACGTATAATTTTCGTTTTGTTTTAGTTCTATGTGTTTACTTATAACCGAACAAGCATCTCGAAAATGGTAAAATATATTTAGTTGAATAGGCCCCGCAGGGGCACCGTTGTAATTTCAATGTTCAAATATATTAAAATTAATTGTATATTTTTGTTGAATTAAGTTGCTATTTTAGTTGAAAGGGTTGCATTTAGTTGCAAACTTGGTTGAACATAGTTGAATATTGATTTAAATTTAGTTACATGCTTATTAGTTTTATACTTTCATTGTTCCTGGACAAAGATGCAACTATGCATCTTTGTTTTAATACAGTTACATGGTTAGATTCCTTTATATTTGGGGGTTTAATATTATAAAGCTTATGTACTACACAGGTGGCACGTGAGATTATTAAGGATACTGTTCCTAGTGACACAATGGATGAAATGGGAAATGCGTTTAAAAACTCTATGGATGTTGAGATGAAAGATACAGGAGGGGTAAATTTCATTTTATTTCTCCAATTTTGATTGATTTTACTGTCATGTTTTTTAAATTGTTTTTGGTGCCCTTTTTTTGTTAATTTTGTACCATATCCATATTCTGTTTTGTTAAAAAATATTACTGTTTTTCAGGACAAGTCGAAAGCTATTGTCTTACGTGGTGTTGAAAGTGGTCCGAGTGGCTTGGTCAAGATGACTCCTGTTTTACCAAAAAGAGGGGTCAAGCTCCCTGCGTATTTGTGTTCGCCATTCTTGCAAGACTTTGGATCTAGTGCACAAGAAACCACTGAGCCTATCATCGTCAACAGTGTTAAAGGCATTACTCCACTGGATAGTGAGATTGGGAAGTTGCCAACTATGGATCAAAGTTCAGATTATTACATTTGGCTAGAGACAGGACTTTCCGTGAAGGTGACCAAGTATATGTTTATATACTTGTACAAACATATATATATATATATATATATATATATATATATATATATATATATTCCCCCCTAAATTGGTTGCATATGTATTTACTAGTTTTATTATGTTTTCTGTTAGGAAAAAGTTTTATTCAAAAGAAGACAATGATATCAGTCCTCCCATGAAGTTTGGCTGTGAGATAATATCTGAGAAAACTTGGTTTCACACCATTGAGTATGGTAGCAACGATTTATCTATCTCTGTAAGTTTTACCGTTACTTTTACAGTTGTTTTAATTTGTTTAGTTCTACCTCTTACCGTTATTTAGTTGTTTTTATGTCATAAGCAGTTAATATTTGTTGTTAATTTTTTTTTATGTAGCATGTCAATGCGTTTTTCTATTATTTGAGGAAGATGTCGAAGTACCGTGATGACTGTAAGATAAAGTTTACTACATCTGACTGCAAACTTCAGAAAGCAATTGCTTCTTTTAATGCTGGTGTTTCAGAATCTGATAATATCCAAAGTAATCTCATTGCAAAACGGGGTATTTTAGATGTTTTTAATGGAGTTGCGCTGCCTTTTAGTACTCCTTGGTACTTGGTTGATTATGTCTTTCTCCCAATTTGGTTGGAGTCGAAAAAACATTGGGTTCTTGCTGTTATAAATTTTAAACAAAGACATATACGTGTATGGAATACATTAGCTTGTGAAGGTATTGCATTGATTGCGAGGGAAGCACTGATGCCATTGACTAGGATACTACCTCACTACTTGCTCCTTACTGACTTTTACTCGAGGTCCGATATCAATTTCTCCGGCAAAAGCTATGCGGGCAAACCTAAGACTCATTGTTTCAAAACGACAATGCACAATGTTTATAGTTGTGAAAAATCAGTGTGAGTATTTACATTATATGTAATTTATAGTTTATTGGTTTTGATAACGTTCTCAAGTTTATGATTTGTTTTTATGTTATTTCATGCAGTGATAGTGGAGTAGCTATGATCGCAATTGCTGAGTATCTTGTTTTGTATAAGGAACTCCAGAATGATTCCTTTGACATTGCTGGTTATAGATCGAGGATTTCATTTTCATTTTATGCATATGGAATGGCAAAGCTGATATATTCATATGAAAGCGAGCATGAGTACTTTGATGATGGACGTGGAGATGCTGTGGCAAAAAGGACAAGGGCTGGAAGGGTTCAGACTAGGAAAAGAAATCTGGGAAATGCTTGTCCAAACAGAAAGAAGGAAAGGAAGGGCTAGGCTTTATTAGTTCTATCAGTTAAACTAAAATTGTTCTTGTGTTGCTCTCTACTTATTTGTCTGTGCTAAACTTTGAATTTATCCAGACATATTAATACTCTAGTTGAAGGAAGCATTAACTGTTTTAAAAAAATTGCTTGTTGCAGCTTGTTTTGGTTTTTCCCATAGCCAATATTTCACGTATAATTTTCGTTTTGTTTTAGTTCTATGTGTTTACTTATAACCAAACAAGCATCTCGAAAAAAGTGAAAATCTATTTAGTTGAATAGGCCCCGCAGGGGCACCGTTGTAATTACAATGTTCAAATATATTAAGATTGGTTGTATATTTTTGTTGAATTAAGTTGCTATTTTAGTTGAAAGGGTTGCATTTAGTTGCAAACTTGGTTGAACATATTTGAAAAATGGCCTACGTGTAATTGCATGGCCAGCATTTTTATATTACATTGTTTCTCAACAAATATGCCTACTTGCATCTTTGTGTTAATGTATTTGCAAGTATAGCTTTCTTAAAATTTTGGGGGTTTAGTATTCTGACTTTATCATGATGTTTGAAGCTAGTTGTATATTTGGTTAAAACTAGTTGCAGCTTCGGTGGGAACATTTAAATCTAGTAGCAAATTTAGTTTTTAAACTCTAGTCTACATCTTCATTAGAGTTTAGATTCGAGAGTTACAACTAGTTATGTTTTGGTTTGAAAATAGTTGCCAATTCAATTGTTTGGGTGTTTGGGATAAAGGATTTGCGTTGAAGGGTAAAAACTAGTTGCATTTTTGGTTGAAACTAGTTGCAAGATGTACTTAAATAAATTGCATGTTTAGTCTCAAGAATTTGGTTTTTGTATTTGTTGGCATTGGTCCAAACTAGTTGCATATTGGGTTGAAAATAGTTGCATGACTAGTTGCATATTGGGTTGAAAATAGTTGCATATTTCCTAACATTAAGCTAACTATTTAATTGGTTAAAAATAGTTGCAAGTTTGGTTTAATATTTATTTAATTTCAGTTATTTTACTTTTCAGGTATTGACTTAATGTTTCTGTTTACATTTATATTTAAAAGTTGAAACGAGTTGCATGTTAAGTTAAATTTTATCATGTATATAAATAAAAACCCTACACAAAGCTTTCGGGAAAAAAAATATAAATATTAAAAATTATATCCCAAGCCAAAATCATATACATGCAACTCCAATCAATGGCAAATGTGCTTATACAAAATGATTAAACAGTCATTCGTGGATTTCTACAAGTCCTCCTGTTATGTCCATTTTGGTTGCATTTACTACATTTTATTACTTTCAATGTCCTCGCATTTCTCTCCCAAAAAGCTTTGCATCTTCTTTTTTTCGGCCTGCCAACTCGAATTCTTCCTTCTGGTGGTTGTACAATAAATGATTTGACAGTTTCAGGTACTTCCCAGGTGTCTTTGTTCCCAACTGGATAGACAATTTCTTTATAAGCCGCAAGCATTGCTTCTTTCTTGTAATAAGGCGAACAGTAGTCATATGGATCGAGGTTACATTTCTGAAAAACAGCAATAGCATGGGCACATGGAATTTGATCCATTTGGAACCTGTGATATTTAGAAAATCATAAATACAACATATTAAATACAGTACCATGGACATTTACACAGATAGCTTCGTACTAATAAGTAGTTGCACAAACCTTTTGCATGTGCAACTTCTCGCACTAAGATCAACTACATTCTTCCTGTCACCAGTAAGGACTTCAAATAAGATGTGATTTGTTGGGTGCACCTATTAATTTGTTCCCTGGTTAGTCAAGCAAATACAAATAATAATAAAGGAAAGTCACATATAACAGTATGAAGAATTTACAGTTAAATCCAGAGACAACAGGTAGCTTTTCTTGAGAAGGTCTTCATATTTACTAGTTAATCTTGTGGAGGTTGCATTTGCTTCATTCCTGTTTCTCCAACTCCATTTTTGTATCGAAGCTCGAAGACTTTCTAACATTGTACAGATGGGTAGCTCCCTAATTGACATGGTTACAACATTCAAAGACTCTGCAACATTGGATGTCATGTGTGCGTATCTATTGTTCATAGAATAAACCTTGGCCCATTTGTCATACCCAACCTCCTCTAAGTAAACTTGTACTCTCTTGTCAACTTTTTCTAGTTCTTTCATATGATATTCAAATTTTTTCAAAGTGTAAGCATTTGCAGCAGAGAAGAATGCATCTTTAATCTTCTTCGAATTCTTCTTAAACTTACTTTTTATGTTCCCAATAAGATGAAAGATGCAGAAAACATTTGGTACTTCTGGGTAAACTTTATTCGCTCCCTTGTTAATGCTTTCATGTCGATCCGAGACTATGACCATGTCTTCCCTTCCACCATAAGCTTTTTTAAACTTTTCAAAAAACCACGCCCATGACAGATCATTCTCCGAATCAACTACACCAAATGCTAGTGGAAATATTTTGCCGCCTGCATCTTGAGTTGCTGCAACCAACAGTGTACCTCCATATGCTGATTTCAAAAACGTTCCATCAACAACTACAACAGGTGGACAATAACTCCACCCTTTGATTGACAAATTCAATGCAACGAACACATATAGGAAACAATTATTCGAAGTTAGTTGCAGTTCTACTATAGATCCCGCATTCGTAGTGTACAACATATACAAATAAGTATATAGTTCAGCAAATGATTCAGTAGAATTCCCTCTCACAATATCTAGGGCCTTTTCTTTTGATCTCCAAGCTTTGTTGTACTTCACATCCACATTATGATCGTGCTTCATATCTCTTATTATGTCTGCAACACTATATCTTGTTTTGATATTTGTGAACTTGTGTTTGATAACATCTGCTATAACACTTGTTGTTGCTTGGCGTTTATCCTTAAACCTTATCTCAAGAGAACAAGTATGACAGCTGGAGAACTTCCGGATAATAAACTGATCTATTTTCCCGTTCCTGGATGCTCGCAGTAACCAGTTACAATTCTCGTCAAGGCATTTAACCAAGTACTCGTTTTTGCATGACTTATTCACTCTATATTGAAAATTGTTCTTAATCGCATAGAGACTTAGAACCATCTGCAATGTCTCTTTATCTCTATATATTTGAAACAACGATAAATCTTGATACTGCTTGTTGCTGATTACCCCTTCTTCACTAATATCTAATCTTTCTTCATCAGTAGTAGATTCAGGTGACATGTCCATCATTTGTCGACTCAAATGTTCAGCATAATCAACATAATCTTCAACCACTTCTTTGCTCACTTCATCACTGTTGTAATAAGAAATATTACATGACATCCCTTCTGTATTCGCAACTTCAACATCAACATCACTAGCTGTTAAACCACTCTGATTTGAAAATGAAGTTAGTTGTATGCTTCTAGTTTCTATTGTGAGACACAGAGGATATATCGTGAAATCTGCCTCCTTTTTCTTGAGCTCAATATAAAATTTTACGTGCTGGTCATCAACTATTTTAAAAGGCGGATATCCATCCTTCACTTGATATTCTATTTTCACAGAAGTTGATTCTGGTTGTAGCTTCAGTTCAATGCATATCATTGACACCAAGTTGCTATAGCTACAATTGTTTGGCATGAGAAACCCAAGAACCTCAAATTCTATATATCGTAAACTCTCATCCCAATGCCCACTGTATTGTACTATAACAGGGATATTCTCCAACATATTATCCATTCCTACAAAAAATTGAAACAATGAAGGACAATTAGTAAACCAACACAAGCATTTGACAAAAATTGAAAATCTATTTAGTGGAATAGGCCCCGCAGGGGCACCAATGTAAATTACAAGATTCAACTATCTCAAAATTAGTTTGCAACTGTTGAAAATTAGGTTGCAACTCATAGAAATAAACAAAATCAACAAACAAAAAACTTTAATTCAATAAAGCATAAATTGTATTGATTCTGTTTGTTCAATTTGTACAATATATGTTGCATATCTAGAATAAAAGTATCGAACTGCCCTAATTACATTGTTAATTGAGATCACTCCCAATTGATCTATATAATCCATTACATGGAACCTAAATCTTGATCTAAAACCCTCCGTCGATGGTGTCAAAGTTGTCCAGAATGTGAAGTTTATCCAACATTTGTTGATTCTTAGAGATCTTCGCAGGTTCTTGTTGAAACGAATTTGGATTTCAATAATATCCAGATTCATGTTGAATGGTCTTTGTATATGTCTTACAACTGTGAAATATAGAGGGTTTGAAATATCCCAACTGTATATTCCAGTAGAGCACTGAGAGAAAGTCAATTCCTCCCCGGTTCTTTCATCCATTGTTTCAAATATCCATGCAATGTAATACAACAATGGTAATGTTTGTTCAAGAACCTGGACTATTTTAAAAGTCATTAGCAACTAGCAATAGCTATAGACAAGCCAGTGGTTTAACAAAATGACATTAAACTAGTAGAAATTAGTAAGACAATTTAGATGGTGTTGCGCAACACCATTTGGTCCTGGCATCAACTGTAAATAAACAGAGCAACCTTGATATCAACTCCAAACAAACCACAAAAACCTTGTCTACAATATCCGAACTACAATAGCTCAACACTTTGTAAAAATTTGGTAAAACTAGTCGAAGTTAGTCTCACAATATGCTTGATCCTGACAAACTGAATTTGCTACTCAAATCAACTACAAACAACCCAAAGAAACCTTGTCTACAATATCCGAACTACACTAGCTCAATGCCTTGAAAATTTTTGGTAAAACTAGACAATCTTAGTCTCACAATATGCATGATCCTGACAAACTCAATTCGCAACTGGAAGCAACTACAAACAACGCAGAGAAACCTTGTCTACAATATCCGAACTACACTAGCTCAATGCCTTGAAAAAATTTGGCAAAACTAGTCGATCTTAGTCTCACAACATGCTTGATCCTGACAAACTCAATTCGCAATTCAAAGCAACTACAAACAACCTAGATAAACCTTGTTTAGTCTTATCTAAATAAAAAACTCACTTTGCTACTTAAATCAACAATAAACGAATAACATCAATCTTCCATATCGATTTGATATTAATTAGAGTCATGGTTTTAAAAGCATGAAAATACATACATTAAGAACAATATTAATCATGTTTCTGAAGAGAGATGATATTTTATCAACTAAAATTAAACGAAAAACAACAAAATTTCATAAAATTTCAGAATCGAAAAGCTGAAAACTAGATCTAACAGTTACAATTAGTTCGATTTCGACAAATTACTGTTTAGACATACCTTTTCACTGATTTAGCACAAATCGACTTGATATCTGTAGAATCTACTTCATAAGATGATGATTTGAGGCAGAGAAAGATGATGATTGAGGCGGAGACATCAGAAGTTTGGTTGACAGACAAGTGAAGAAGAAACTGAATTAACAAACTCTGCAACTAATTAACTACCGTATATTTGCAATTTATTTTTAAAAAACGTAAAACTGTAAATTTGAACGTATATTTGCAAATTACTTTTGTTAAAAAAAGTAAAATTGCAAAAAGTTTACTTTTTATATATATTTGTCAAAAAATCTCTAAACTTTATTAAAATAACTTACTATTTTCTAATAATTTAAATTATTATAGTATTATTCTTAACTATATTTTAGAGTACTTTTTATTATTTTTGGCTTCTAATTTTCGTTCTCATTTATTTTTAAAAAAAATGGAATTACCTATTGAAAATATTTGATAGGCATGTTTGTGTTAGAAAATGGAAAAATTGTCCAAAATACCCACTTTTCCCCAACCCATTGCCCAAAATACCCGTTTCTGAAAACTCCGCCCTAAATACCCACGGTCTACGCATTCTCAGAATGAGTGATGACGTCAGTTGACGTCATTCTCACACTTACCACATCTGAGCTCCGGCGACCAAAAAATCGCCCAAAAATCGCCATCGTCCGTTCTACTTATTCATGCCACCTCCAGTGCTTCTGAGGGCATCAAAAGGAAGCCCTCACCTCCCTAATCCCTTTCCCATGTTTGGTTTGTTGTTTTATGGCCCTGCAGGGGCGTCACGAACAAGTCGGAAAATGAATCGGAGAATGGATCTCGAATTGGGTCTTCTTATTCCGGCAAAATAAACTACAATTGAAGGACATAGGATTGTAGAGGGTGGAGAGGCGATCATTTTGATATGTAGAACGTGTATGCTCGAGTGCTGGAAAGCTATGAACGATTGTGCCAAATTTTTGGTCGGAAAAACGACGCCGGACGCGAGCTGGGGACGATGAACGGTGACTATAGATAAGCATGTTGAACATGCGCATCTCAAGTCACGCATGTTCAACATGCGTAATCAAGGTTACTGTTCACGTACAGAATTTGAATTTAACAAAGGCCACGCATGTAAGACATGCGTATACCCTGTACGCATGTCCAAAATGCGTGGTCCGTGGGTATTTTGGGCGGACGTTTCAGTCTTTAGGTATTTTGGGCACCCAGAATTAAAATGTGGGCATTCTGGTTTTTCACCCTAGAAAATGTGGGGTTTTAGACCCACATTATCGAGTCATTTTGAGCTCCGATTTGAGTGTGCCTTGTGTGCGTGTTTGCAACAAGTCTTGCTTGGAGAGTGTTCTCCTCCGCGAGAGCTTTCCAATGCATATTTGAACACTCAAAATGACTAAGGGATGGATGAGTTATGATTACTCAAAGTTGGTCCCTTGATTAAGGTAAGCCGGTGGCAAAAAATTCGTTATAAAAACGGAATTGATTTTACCGACACAACAGTTATATTCGAATAACCCAGTGAAAATAATTAATTTAGCAAAACTAGTCCGGGTTTATTCGGTCCAATTTTTTGTTGCATTCGTGTCCGCATGTCGCACATGCGAAAAGCCCGAAGGCTTGCAAAGCCTCGGTTTTCCCTCGAAATCCCCACAATTCGCACCCTCTGCGCGTCCGCGTAGGAGATGGAAACTATGATTACTCAAAGTTGGTCCCTTAATTGTGTAGCGCACAAGTTTTCCTATCATATATAAACTCTTGTAGAGCCTTAGAATTATTCATTCGAAAACACATCCTCTTCTTATACACAGCCTCTTCTCTTCCTTCGGTGATATTCTTGCTTGTTTCAAGCTCGTTGAGAGTGACGATTTTATAGCTTCACTGCAATCCGTTTTATCCTGGGAGGCGATTCGCTCGCAAATACGGTGAGGGCTAATACGCTTTAAGGAGACAGTCATGCACTGGACTCGGGTTTTTCTGTTCCTGCCTCCTCATCCATGCTCTTTATTTATTTTAATTGTTCTGTTATTCACACACACGATTGCTATTATTTTGTACTATTTTCACAGATTGTCTAACATTTTGGACTATTGTTTATTTCGGAAGACATTTAACCTTGCAGTAGAGTTTTAAACGAACCGAATTCAGACGAGCTTTTAACGAATACGAACAAATTTTTAACGAATCGTATAATGTTCGATAAGTTTATCGGACAAATATAATAATATATATATAATATTGTAAAATAAATAATTTTAATAATTTTTTTAAAAAAATATAAAATTATAAATATTATTATTTTTATCAAACGAATCAAATTCGGACGAACTCAAACGAAATTCTAACGAACCGAACTATGTTTGGTAACTTTACCGAACATATTTTATTTACAACTCTAGCCAGCACTGTGAACTATCTTATTTCCAAGGCTTGTAGTATGAGAAAGTTTATAAAAGTAATTAATTCACTTGTTCTTACGGTGAACACAATTCAAAGCACTGTAATAAACTGAAGCCATGTTGTATTTACGTCGATCTTTCTTCTTCTCCAGGTTTTTTTAAATAAATATTTAATTAATATAAACTCTTTTTTTTTGCTAAGAAATTAATATAAACTTGTTTGTTCACAAGATCAAATGTTCGATTATTCTTCAAAATATAATTGTTGGAATGAAACCTAGTAGTAAATTGCATCATTGTTACCTCTATGGTAATGCAAATGACGGAAATGATGGTTTTCCGAATTGGGTGTTGATCTGTTCGTATAATGATGGTGTGGTAGAGCATCTCCAAGGACCTTGAGTCCTTACCAATATTGATGCCACCTGGAGGAGGGAGAGCAGAGATGTTACCTACATATGGGGATTACATATCTCTCCTGTATCTCTTTTTTTTAAGTTTCTTTCTCTCTCTTGTTTCTCTTTTCTTTTTTTCTTTCGCTGTCTCATCTTCTTAAAATATTATTTTAATATTATTTTTAAATTATAGGGAATCAATATAGAGAATAACATTGGAATAAAACAAATTTTTGGTTATCTTTATTTTAGGGAATCAATATTTTAATATATTCTGTCTTCCTAACAGTAATGTTGCAGCAAAAGGGTATCTCAGTATCTGGATTATGTCCAGTTTGCAAGCATGGGAACGAAACAATTGAGCATGTTTTTATGAGATGTGCACAGGCTGTTCAATGCTGGCAAATAGTCTTACCAGGTGTTCAGAATACAGGAGGGGACTTATTTCAGTGGTGGGAGAGCATTTTGAATAATTTTGACAGTGACAAAAGGGCTGAAATAACTGCTATTTGTTGGTCGCAGTGGAAGTCAAGGAACGAGGTGGTGTGGAATAATAGAAGTACTCGAATACATGTGATTATTGCGAAGGCCAAGCAATACCTTGAACAATGGAGATATTCCCAAAGAATTACAACAATCACTCGATTTCCTCAGTTGCATGAAGGAGATGGAGGGAGTGCTTGGGTTAAGCCATAGATGATGCATATCAAGGTTTCGGTCGACGCAGCAACATTTCGAGAGTTTAATTCCTCAGGTATAGGTATGGTGGCAAGAGATGACAAAGGAGAATTACTGTTAGCCAGAACATTGTATTTCAGTGACATTAACTCTGCAGAAATGGCTGAAGGTTTAGCTATCAAAGAAGCTTTAAGCTGGATTAAGTCTCAAGCATGGCAGGAAGTTGTAATCAAATCAGATTGTATGGGTGCAGTTCAAGCGGTAAGGAGTAAGGTCCATATGAGGTCTCCTTATGTGCGCATAACTGAGGATTGTAGACGGTTGTTGGAAGATCAAAACACAGTGTCGGTGTTATTTATTAAACGGTCTGCTAATATGGCAGCTCATGAGCTTGCTCGTGTGTCGTATTATTTTCCAGATCGAGTATTCGATAGGAGTTTTGTTACTATTGGTGTAGAAAATGCTTTGAAAGCTGATTTATATTAAATAAAATTTATTTGTTCGTCAAAATTTTTTTTTTTACTATATTTTAGGGATCTAAAATAGACACTAGCATTGGAATTGTTCTTAGTTGTTAATTGTTCCCAAACATATGCGTTTTATCTCATCTGGTTGCGTTTATTTAAATGCAAAATAAAGATATCAATTGCAAAATTATGAATTTAGGAAAACAGATTATTTATTTAGTGAAATTTCAAATGGTACCATTATACAATTGATTTTTTTCATGGAATAATATTTACTATTTTTAACTTTCAAATGGTACCATTGTATAATTAGTTTTTTCATGAAATATCATTCTCTTAACCAAATGTTAATATCTGTATTTTCAAATGGTAAGTTAACTTTCAAATGATACCATTGTAAGTTAACTAGTGAATAGTATCACATGAAAAATGATACCAAATTGAAAAGTCATCTTTTATCCTTTATATTCTAAATGTGTGCTAGTGAAGGATTTGCATAATTCTTTAAAATATCCTTGAAACTTTACCCTCTTAATACAACTTATGCCTATTTTCGTAATTTCCCAAATAAAAAATATTATGTCATCTTACATCATCATCCTTAATTAGTGAAGGATTTGCATAATTCTTTAAAATATCCTTGAAAATTTATCCTCTTAATACAACTTAAGCCTATTTCCGTAATTTTCCAATTATAAAATATTATGTCATCTTACATCATCATCCTTAATTAGTAATATATAGTATCTTATTACATCCCTAAATTTATGTCATCTAAGAATAGATAATATCTTAATTAGCAATAGATCATATCTTAATACATCCCCAAATCATCATCCTTAATTAGTGAAAGATTTGCATAATTCCTTTAAATAACCTTTAAAATTTATCAACACAATACAACTTATGCCTATTTACGTAATTTCCCAATTATAAAATATTATGTCATCTTACATCGCCATCCTTAATTAGCAATAAATAATATCTTATTACATGCCCAAATTATGTCATATAACATCATCATCATTAATTAAGAATAAATAATATCTTATTACATCCCCAAATCATGTCATCTAACATCATCATTCTTAAATTTTAACTATTATTTACCTTACTACTTATTTGCAAGGTCATTCTAGACAATTAACTTATTTTATGATTCAATGGATAAAACCCGTTTACCCATTAGAAATCATTCAATACAAAATAAACTTGGTTAGTACAAGACCCGGTTACCATATTAGAAAATGGGTATGACCCGTTAGTAGTAAATCAAATTTTATGCAATATTTTGTTATTGAAAGACAATAATTAACACCATTTTTCCATGATTTTAGCACACGAAATTTGTTGTTGATTTTAGCATTTAAACTTCCTAAATTTTAGTCCGTATATGCAATCATCCAGTACAAAATGTACTTGGATTACTACAAAACCGGGTTACCAAAGTAAAAAATGGATATGACCCGTTATTGTTAAATTAAATTATAATTATATGTTATGGAAAAGCAATAACTAAGCATTATTCTCCTCCATGATTTTAGCACACAAAATTATATACTTGGATTACTACAAAACCCGGTTACCATATTAGAAAATGAATATGACCCGTTAGTGGTAATTCAAATTCTAAGCATTATTTCTGTTATGAAAAGGCAATAACTAAGCATTATTCTCCTCCATGATTTTAGCACATAAAATTAAATTTTAATTTCATCATTTTAAAATTCCAAAATTTTAGTCCGTATATGCAATCATCCAGTACAAAATATACTTTGATTACTACAAAACTTGGTTACCATATTAGAAAATGGATATGACCCGTTAGTGGTAATTCAAGCATTATTCTATATTGTAAAGGCAATAACTAAGCATTATTCTGCTCCATGATTTTAGCACACGAAATTAAATTTTAATTTCTTCATTTTAAACTTCCTAAATTTTAGTATGTATATGTAATTCACACGGTTATCACTCTTCGATTTCTTCATTTTAAACTTCCTAAATTTTAGTATGTATATGCAATTCACACTATCATCACTCTTCATCGAATTAATCCATCATATCTTCCAATATACCATCTATAAATGGTCCTTTTTTCCATCTACAATATTCGACACCTCGAACTCTGCATTGTAATGGATAAAACAGGTACGCAATTTTTTTGTTTATATGTTAGTTCTTTTATATTTTGAATCTAGACATTTGCTTAATCGTGAAATAGGTCGTAAGAGGATTCCGCTTGGTCCTGTTTTTCTTACTTTAGAACGAAACTGTAAGCGAATCATTTATACTTGGATTCTTTTGCTTTTTTATGTTTCAAAAACTTGCATTTCCTGATGCATTTTTTTTGGGACATTTTATTAATTGTTATACATCTCCAATCCATATATTGTATGGCCCTTTCACAAATTTGAATCTTTTGGTCAGTTTCCGGTCATCTCTGAAACTGCATTGCATAATTTAAGGATTTGAAGCATTGACTAATTTTTTCTTTGGTTTTTCTTGAACTTGCTTCTTTGCATCAAGCCATTGTTATCTTCGATATTGAGACATTGGCTTATTGCAATATGTTTCCTAAGACATGATAATCAAATCTATTTTTGTGTTAAGTTTTCACAACCAAACATGGTTTATATGTTGGTTACGTTATATTTTGAATCTAGACATTTGCTTAATTGTAAAACAGATCGTAAGAAAATTCCGCTTGGTCCTATTTCTCCTACTTCAAAATGAAAATGTAAGCGAATCATTTGTACTTGGATTCTTTTGATTTTCCATGGACTATCCATAATATGACCTATTTTCAATTATTTGTGATTAACTCAAAACAATATTTCTATTTAATTCATAATAAAATTTGAAATTCAAATTACTTATTTAATACACAATCTTTCCATTTAATTCAAAATTTAGCTTGATTTTCTCTTATAAGTTTCCTCCCAAATATTTTTTAAATATTTTTGAATTCATAATTACTCATTTATGGAAATATGACTCATTCAAAATGTTGCTCAGTGTTCTATATGTAATGTATTCCATTGTAATTCACAATATTCACGGATTATCCATATTATGTTCTATTTTCAGTTATTTATAATCAAGTCAAAACGATATTTTCATTTAATACATAATAAGAATTTGAAATTCAAAGTACTTATTTAATACACAATCTTCCCAATTATTTCAAAATATTGCTTGATTTTCTCTTATCATATTATGATCCATTTTCAATTATCTATAATCAAGTCGACACAATCTTTTCATTTAATACGTAATAAGAATTTGAAATTCAAATTACTTATTTAATGCACAATTTTCCCAATTAATTTAAAATCTTGCATGATTTTCTCTTATCATATTATGATCCATTTTCAATTATCAGTAATCAAGTCAACACTATCTTTTCATTTAATACGTTTTTTAAATTCAAATTACTTATTTAATACACATTAATCTTCCCAATTAATTCGAAATCTTGCTTGATTTTCTCTTATCAGTTCCCTCCCATATATTTTGCAAATAATTTTAAATTTATGATTACTCATTTATGGAAACTATAACCCATTCATATAGTATATAACTATATATCAACTAACATTAATTATTCATATATTTAGCTTTCAATTTTTTTAAAAATCTCCTTTTTGACTGTTTCAAAATCTTAAATTTAAACGTATTTATAGGATCAAATAGATTTGTTGTCCAAATTTTCTAATTGAATTTTTAGAATTTTCAAATTTAAGGAATATAAATAACTAAATTTTGAAATTGAAATTCTAAAGAGAAACCTAGAGCTGAATTTGTACTTTTTTACATACATTGTTGGAGTTAGTAAAATATGAGATATAAGAAATTTTCATAATTGATTGATATTTTTTAGTTAATATTTTTAATATTACAATATTTAAATTGCAAGTATTCGTTGTTAAGAGATGAGGGAGAAATCTTGAACTAAATTTTGAATTTTTTTATAAACATCTATGCAATTAGTGGAATATGAGATATGATACCTTTTCATAATCAATGTTTATATTTTGTTGCAATTTTTTAATTTTACAATATCTAAATTGTGAGCCAACGCCGCGGCGATGGCGAGAAGCCTTGAACTGAATTTATAATTTTTTATTATAGACATCTATGCAATTAATGGAATATGAAATATGATACCTTCTCATAATAGTTTTGAGTTTTTTAGTTACAATATCTAAATTAAGGGCGACGACGAGAAAACTTAAACCAAATCTTTATATAAACTTATTAGATACATTTATGCCGTCATGAAATATCTTAAAATACATTTTCATAATTGAATTTTTATTTTTTAATTTTAATTTTCAGTTTTAAATGTTTAAAATGCGAGAAGTCACCGTTAGGCGACAACGAGAAACTTTGAACGGAATCTTATATAAATTTTTGTATACATTTATGTGATTATTGAAATATCCAATATGCTATCTTTTTTATAATTTTTTATACATTTATGTTATTGTTTTTATTTGATGCTTTTGACATCGATTAAAAATATGATTACAATTTAACATAATTTTTTTTCATTTCTTTTAAATTAAAATTAGAATATTTTGTTAAACAATTTTTTGTAATTTTTAATCGCATGTGTACCGTAAGTTATCATTGATAATATGATTATACATTGGACGAGGTCAATATTGTGAATAACAATAATAGACATTAATCGTTAAATTGATATTTTAAAAAAATATTATTTTTAGAGCGCGCGGGCAAAATTCCCAGCATGATAATTATAATTCGTAAATTACAATCAATTAATATCAATCATAACTTAAACTTTGATTTATGTAAAATTGCAATCAATTATTAATAATCATTTCCTTAAAAATTGATTATGTAAAATACATAATCATGTATTTTATGGCTAATTTTATATCAAATAAATCATACAAAATAGAATATCATTATAACATTATAATTTCTAAAATCATCTAACAACAAGATCATGTGCATTTCTTATAATCTTTTTGTTTAAACTATTTCTAAATTTTTGTTAATCAATTGATTTCGTAACTTAGCAAGATAATTTTTTATAACATTTTAATTATTTTTTATATTGTGTGAGTATCAAATATAATAATTAGTAAGATAATTGTATTGTATAAATCTTAATAGTACATCTTAAATTTTATATCATGTTCTTTAAAAATGTGCTACCCGCATGAACGAGAAATGATGAGATAAACAATAGAATGACATGGAAAGACCTGGTCGACCCCAGCCAAGGGCTTGGGCGAGCTTTATTTCTTTAGATGGAATAGTATATCGATTTAGGTAAAATTTGATATAATTAATTATTTATTATATATTATATCATTAAATATCTAATTCATACATATATACATAATAAATAACAAAGCTGCCTATATACATATTTTTATTTTTATTCACTGAATTTTGTATATTTTTCCTTTATAAAACAAATTAAATCAAATTGAACATCATTATAATTCCTAAAATCATTTAAAAAACAAGATCCTCTATATTTCTTAGAATCATTTTGTTTAAATGTCCCTAATTTTTTTGTTAATCCATTGATTTCATTTAGCATGAATATCAAATTTAATAATCAAATAAGATATGGTATCAAATTAATATTCCTTCTCCTCACATTACAAATAATAAATATGTTTGATCAATTATTGTTAGTGACCCGAATAAAATGGAGGATCAAACTTCGTGTGACAAAGAAATGGCCTTCTGGTTTTATCATAAGCTGATACAAGAGATGCGTTAAAAGGACACAACTTTTTTTTTAGAATCGAACCCATGGCCCTGGGACGAGATAAACTCTTACCACTTGAGTTATTTCATCGCGCTTGGATATAACTTAATTATACTGAATAATGATGTTGTTAAAGATATATGTGAATATTGTTTGTTCATGTAATTAGTTAAGGTCCTTAACTAATTACATGAACAAACAATATTCACATATATCTTTAACAGATGTAAATATATGGTGTTAATAAGTATATGTTGATGTCGATGACTTATTCAATGTTGCAAGTTTTTTTGATAATCTTTTTCATATAACCGTCATGTTTTTTTTAAGAGCAAACTTTTCCTGAGGTTACATCAGGAGACTTACCTAAGGTTATAGTGTAAATAGTTATGGCATTTTTGTAAATATTAGTAACTTTTTTAAAAAATCCTGAAATTACAATTGTACCCTCATGCATTAATATGAAGAATTTTAATTACCTCAGAGAATTTTCCTGAGGTAACCTCAAGAACATCAAACCCTTTTTTTAATCATTAGTTAATTGGATAAATAAATTAAGTTTCCCATGTGCGAAGCACGGGCCATATTGCTAGTATCTTTAAATGTGTGCTAGTGAATGATTTACATAATTCCTTAAAATATCCTTAAAAATTTATCCTCTTAATACAACTTATGCCTATTTTCGTAATCTCCCAATTAAAAATATTATGTCATCTTACATCATCATCCTTAATTAGTGAAGGATTTGCATAATTCCTTTAAATGTCCTTGAAAATTTATCCACTTAAGATAACTTATGTCTATTTGCGTAATTTCCCAATTATAAAATATTATGTCATTTTACATCATCATCCTTAATTAGCAATAGATAATATCTTATTACATCCCAAAATTATGTCATGTAACATCATCATCCTTAATTAGCAATAGATAATATCTTAGTACATCCCCAAATCATCATCCTTAATTAATGAAAGATTTGCATAATCTATCTATATATTCTTGAAGCATGAACATGAAGGATTCCAAAAATTACATATTATATCCCTTAATTTTTAACTATTATTTACCTTACTACTTATTTGCAAGGTCATTCTATACAATTAACTAATTTTATGATCCAGTGGATATAACCCGTTTACTCATTAAAAATCATTCAATACAAAATAAACTTGGTTAGTACAAGACCCGGTTACCATATTAAAAAATGAGTATGACCCGTTAGTAGTAAATCAAATTTTATGCAATATTTTGTTATTGAAAGACAATAATTAACACCATTTTCCCATGATTTTAGCACACGAAATTTGTTGTTGATTTTAGCATTTAAACTTCCTAAATTTTAGTCCGTATATGCAATCATCCAGTACAAAATGTACTTGGACTACTCAAAACCGGGTTACCAAATTAAAAAATGGATATGACCCGTTAGTGTTAAATCAAATTCTAATATGTTATGGAAAAGCAATAACTAAGCATTATTCTCCTCCATGATTTTAGCACACGAAATTATATACTTGGATTACTACAAAACCCGGTTACCATATTAGAAAATGAATATGACCCGTTAGTGGTAATTCAAATTCTAAGCATTATTTCTGTTATGGAAAGGCAATAACTAAACATTATTCTCCTCCATGATTTTAGCACACAAAATTAAATTTTAATTTCGTCATTTTAAAATTCCTAAATTTTAGTCTGTATATGCAATCATCCAGTACACAATATACTTGGATTACTACAAAACTCGATTACCATATTAGAAAATGGATATAACCCGTTAGTGGTAATTCAAGCATTATTCTGTAATGGAAAGGCAATAACTAAGCATTATTCTGCTCCATGATTTTAGCACACAAATTAAATTTAAATTTTGATTTCTTCATTTTAAATTTCCTAAATTTTAGTCTGTATATGCAATTCACACGGTTATCACTCTTCGATTTCTTCATTTTAAACTTCATAAATTTTAGTCTGTATATGCAATTCACACTATCATCACTCTTCATCGAATTAATCCATCATATCTTCCAATATACCATCTATAAATGGTCCTTTTTCCATCTACAATATTCTACACCTCAAACTCTGCATTGTAATGGATAAAACATGTACGCAAATTTTTTGTTTATATGTTAGTTCTGTTATATTTTGAATCTAGACATTTGCTTAATCGTGAAATAGGTCGTAAGAGGATTCCGCTTGGTCCTGTTTTTCCTACTTTAGAACGAAACTGTAAGCGAAGCATTTGTACTTGAATTCTTTTGCTTTTTTTATGTTTCAAAAACTTGCATTACCTGATGCATTTTTTCTGGGACATCTTATTAATTGTTATACATCTCCAATCCATATATTGTATGGTCCTTTCACAAATTTGAATCCTTTGGTCAGTTTCCGGTCATCTCTGAAACTGCATTGCATAATTTAAGGATTTGAAGCATTGACTAATTTTTTTTGGTTTTTCTTGAACTTGCTTCTTGGCATCAAGCCATTGTTATCTTCGAGATTGAGACGTTGGCTTATTGCAATATATTTCCTAAGACATGATAATCAAATCTATTTTTGTGTTAAGTTTTCACAACCAAACATGTTTTATAAATTGGTTACGTTATATTTTCAATCTAGATATTTGTTTAATTTTAAAACAGGTCGTAAGAGAATTCCGCTTGGTCCTATTTCTCCTACTTCCGAACGAAACTGTAAGCGAATCATTTGTACTTGGATTCTTTTGATTTTCCATGGACTATCCATAATATGACCTGTGATTAACTCAAAACAATCTTTCTATTTAATTCATAATAAAATTTGAAATTCAAATTACTTATTTAATACACAATCTTTCCATTTAATTCAAAATTTTGCTTGATTTTTTCTTATAAATTTCCTCCCAAATATTTTTAAAATATTTTTGAATTCATAATTACTCATTTATGGAAATATGACTCATTCAAAATGTTGCTCAATGTTCTATATGTAATGTATTCCATTGTAATTCACAATATTCACGGATTATCTATTTTATGATCTATTTTCAGTTATTTATAATCAAGTCAATACAATATTTTCATTTAATACATAATAAGAATTTGAAATTCAAAGTACTTATTTAATACATAATCTTCCCAATTATTTCAAAATCTTGTTTGATTTTCTCTTATCATATTATGATCCATTTTCAATTATCTATAATCAAGTCGACACAATCTTTTCATTTAATACGTAATAAGAATTTGAAATTCAAATTACTTATTTAATGCACAATTTTCCCAATTAATTTAAAATCTTGCATAATTTTCTCTTATCAGATTATGATCCATTTTCAGTTATCAATAATCAAGTCAACACTATCTTTTCATTTAATACGTTTTTGAAATTCAAATTACTTATTTAATACACATTAATCTTCCCAATTAATTCGAAATCTTGCTTGATTTTTCTCTTATCAGTTCCCTCCCATATATTTTGCAAATAATTTTAAATTTATAATTACTCGTTTATGGAAACTATAACGCATTCATATAGTATATATCAATTAGCATTAATTATTCATATATCTATCTTTCATTTTTTTTAAAAAAATCTCCTTTTTGACTGTTTCAAAATCTTAAATTTAAATGTATTTTTAGCATCAAATAGATTTGTTGGCCCAATTTTCTAATTGGATTTTTAGAATTTTCAAATTTAAGGAATACAAATAACTAAATTTTGAAATTGAAATTCTAAAGAGAAACCAAGAGCTGAATTTGTACTTTTTATGTACATTGTTGTTTGTACTAAATCATGCAAGCGTACGTGGTCACAAGTAATATATGAATAAGTCGAGTTCGTTCCCACAGAGATCTGGTTTTTAATTCTGTATTGTACCTATGCAACAATGTATGATTTTAATTCACTGCTAAGACAAATAACAAATTGGAGTTTGATTAACTAAAAATTAACTAAGAAACAAATTAACAAACTAAGAATTAACTAACTAACAAGAATTTAAATCTAATTACTTCTGCAAGAAAAAGCATGAAATCCTAATATTGTGCTAAAAATAATTAAAATTGGGAATTGCAAGCGCACAATTCGTTTCGTTGTAAAATTTGTGATTCGTTCCTCAGGGACTAATATTTTCGCAATCCTTAATAATTTAATTTAATCGGATTAGGACGATTGGGTTTTGGAAAATTCGATTATTACTAATTAATTCCTAATTTTAAAAATTCTAAATTAATCTAAAACTAAATTATTCTAAAAATCTCAAATTCGAATTAAAAACAAATTTTATTCTAAAACAACTTTTTTATTGAATTAAACTTTATTTACGGAAAATTTAGAAAAATTAAACATGACGTATTCGTACATTACGTTAGCCAAAAACAACCAATCACAGGAAATTTCCAGTCGAAACAGTGACAGAACTCGGCACAATACAGTAAAACAGCAAAAACTCGAAACAATTGTAACTAAGACGAGACAATCGACTACACTACTCAAATAGTAACGATAATAAACTCAGACAGGGATTCAACATCTACGAACTTAGAGCCCCAGCAAACGTAGGACTCGGAAATGCAGTAAAGGCACAAAGGAAATTCGAATACATAAACTCAGATTACAACTCAACCAAAAACAAGCAAAGAGACTCTGCAATTAACAGCGTCAAAAACAAGACACTACGCACAAAAGTAAAACTCGAAGGAACTGAGGATTTCAACATTGATACAGGACTCGGAAAGAAACAGAATTAACAAAACCAGAAACTTCGCAAATGCTAAATCATTTTACCGAAATAACAAACTCCACATTCAACACAAACTCACAAACACGAACTCGAAAATTAACTCAAGGATTCGGAATGGAACTCAGCAAAATATCAGCAACAAAAAGCATATCTACAACCCAGTCGACTCAGAGGAATAGACCAGGGAACTCAACTTCAAACTCAGACAACAGCAATTCGACAGCAAACCACACGGAAGCAACCACAAAACTCAGCAATTTCCAATCAAAACAGAACGAAAATAAACTCCGAGAACAGAACTCAAAACTCGGCTATCTCTAAACCCGAACATAGAAACTTTAAATCGAAAAACTTAGAAACGCAACAACAAACACAAACCAACAGACAACGAACTAAGAATCCACACGGTAAACTCAAATCAACAGCTAAACGAACTCAGACAGCTCGGTAAAAGAGATTCGCGGCTAGACTTGAAACGAAAAGAACAGAAAATAGGGGAATACATCTAAAACAGGGGAAGGAGGTTTAGACAGTAAAGAAGAAGAAAATCTGGGCTTGTTTATGGCGAAGTCGAAAAGAGAGAATGAAGGTAAGGGGCTGGTGGGTTTGTTTGAAGAAAGGGAAAAGGGTTTTCTTGTGTATTCGTAGAATAAGAATGAGAAAAGGGAACTGGGTTTCTTTATTTTTTTTTTTTTCGACTTGACAAATACAAAGGATGAAAACAGGGGAAGATTGTCTGTGCTTGTAAATCGAAAAAGACAGGAATATAGAGGTGCTGGGTTGATTCGAATAAAACTAAAACAGAGGAGGCGATCTAAGCTTTGAATTAAACAATTAAAAGTGAATTAAAAACGTACTGAAAATTAAAACTACTATTTTTGTGGTTTTTTCTTTATTTTTAAATTAAATACGAAAATTTAATAAATAAACTACGAAATTAAAAATAAACAAAAACGATGTTGTAGAAATAAATGGCCCACAATAAAATTGATTTTTAAAGGGGCTTTACTACGGATTAAAACTAAATTAAACTACGAATACGAAACCAAAATTTCGTTACTCTCAACCCCTAGTGGTTAGCTTTTCGCTACTTTGTCCACTAAACGGAATTACGAAAGTAACGAAACAAGGCAACGAAAAATAGAGAGCAAGACAAGAAATTAAAGGAAATGAAAATTGCATTAATTAAAAGAGGGGTGTTTACAAAATTTAGAACTACAAAATAAGAAATTAAATCTACCCTAAAACTACTCTACACTAAAATCTATTCTACTCTTGGTTCAAAATACAAGGGAAATGAGGGGGTATTTATAGGATGGGAATTAGGGTTTAGGCGGGTGTGTGTTAATCTTGGCCCTACATTTGGGGTGTGTGGTGGTGTAATCCTAGCCATTAAAAGATTCCTTCCCCATTAAGATTTGGTAGAGTTGATCTTGGCCATACACTTTTTTAGTGTGTTGGGATGATCTCCACCTTCCATTTGTCCTCAAAGATTCCCTTTCCACCAAAATCCTAATTCTTTTTCCTCTTTTTCTTTTTGGTCCTTTTTCTTCCTCTTTTTCCCTTCCTTGCAATTTATTTCTTTATTTTGCCATTTCTTTATTTATTTACGAATTTCCTTGAAATACAACAAAATAAATTATTAAATTACGAGTTCAAGCAATAAATAGGTAATAAAAATATGCAAAAATATGCACTTATCACCTAACTTCATTAAATACTTTGCTTAGATCTGACGCCTTTAATCACTATATGAAATGTTTATGATATTTGATCAGACAACACGAAACAAGTAAACGCTACTTCTCAGTATACGAATACCAAACTAAACATACATCCACAAAAGAGATAGAAGATGAATAGACACCAATTATGCTTAGACCATACATCTCTATAAGATTTGAAAACATAACGGTTGAAGAACAAGTTATCCACATTGATCACATAGGGTAGCATAATATCTCTATTTACGCCACAAATCATGATGTTAAAACATCAATCTATCCTATGCTAGCATGGCAAGTTCTAAATCTCAAGATCCACTCTCGCTTCACAAGAGATTAACAAATTAGATGTTAGCTACGCATCTAAATTCAATAAGCACAACCATACGAGGATATCAAATATACATCACACACAGATCTGTAAAGCATCAAGATACTAAAGCTCCATAAATAACTCCGTTAGAATCCATGACAACGATTAGTTCGTAATCGAACCGCTCGTCATCATGGGATCTGATGAAACCATGATAAAAACAAAGTATGAAAAAAATACAAATAAACCTAAGTAATTGATATGTAATGGCTCTAGAAGTCTTGCCCAGCAAGAAAATACCAAAAACAGAATTATAATAGAATTTCTGCAAAATACGTTTCCTAAACTGATTCTGTTTTTAAGAAAAATTCGTAACTGACTTTTATTTAGTATTTATGGACCGTTCCAGTTGTGTTTGGACCTCTGGACCACTTTAGAATGATAGAGAATTCCGTTATCTTCGCGTGGACTGCTTACGGGCCTCAAACGGACTTCTAAAACTCAAGATATGGCCAAAATAGTAAAAGCTGTAATTTTTCAGCACCGCGAGCGTGCAACCTGCGCCCATCAGTCTGTTTGTCGCGCAACCTGCGCCCACCACGCGCAACCTGCTCCTGCAACACCTGTCCCATATTATAGAAAATCTCCCAAGCTTCGCGTGGGCAGTAAGATCGCTGAAAACGGACTTATAAACTCCAGATATGGCCAAAACAGTGTAGACTGCGCAACCATCCCGGAAAATCCGAATTTTAATAAATTAATCCTCCAAAAACGACAGAAGCATCCACCTTAATGGACATTCTTGTAAATCTGCACAACTAAGCAAAACACATCAAAACTACAAGAAACTTGAGTCCAAGACAATCAATTTAAGCCGATATAGAATGTTCCAAGTAGATATAGATCCACTTATCACACCCCCAAACTTAAACCGATGCTTGTCCTCAAGCATAAACAATTACAACTAACTAACTAACTAGTACCACTTCCGTAGGTGATCACGGTTGCATTTGGCATATGCAACAAGCCCTTTAAACCCCTAGGCAGCCCTAGTGGACGAGTAAGGTCTCGTGAGGGCCTATAGCGAATATACCCACAAAATCCAATGCAATGCAATGCATGAATGCAACTAATATGAAAATGCAAATGATCTAGTACTAATATCCTACCATACCTTCAAATCCTCTCATGCCATATCAACTTAAGAATCAAAGTAAATACGCAATGTCTTGGTGTCGAAAGTGCAAGCATTCACATAGTCTACTCAACGAACATGCATAAGTTCTCACAAGTCCATGTCAAATGTAAGAATAAGTTATTAAACATGCTAAGCCTACAAGAGTACATCCTTGAGACAAAACTCGGGATCTCATACGCAAAAACAAGCAAACACTCACAATCCACTCACAAAAGAATACTCTCTCAAGAACAAGGGTAAGTGTATCACTCAATTCCAACAAAATCATAAGCATGCTTGACATTTGGTATCAATCTAACTCTTAACACAACATACATCAATGACGATAATCAAAAGGTCTTTATTTGGGTTGTAACGGGGCTAGGGACAAGGTATGTCAAATAAGCCAAAACAGGTAAAGTGTCAAAAGCTAGTAAGAACTATAATAAATCATACACAACACCCTATTTTCCCCACATAATTTTTACTAAAACAAACACTCGACTAGTCGACTGAAATAGGATCGTAACAAACACAAACATGCTCTCATAATATATATATATATATATATATATATATATATATATATATATATATATATATATATTCATATTTTTTTCTCTTTTTTTTCTCTTTTTTTTCTTGTTTTTTTTTTTCTCTTTTTTTTTCGAGAGCTAAATATAACACAAACAATAATATAAACAATAAACAATGATCCCACAATTTTATTACACAAGCCGACTATCAAGTAAACAATCCCAATTTTCAATATTTCCCCCAAAAGTAAGACCAACAATAAACCTCTCCTTGCACACCTTATTACTCCCTTAAGCACTCTACTAGCCTTTGACAATGTGGTTCAAATTAATGTAAGGCAAATACAAGAAAAGGTCTAGGCAAGTAATGCGGTATGTCACCGAAAAATAGGATTAAGCAACGGGTTAACTAATTGATCATGTAAATATGGTGTGGTAATATGGGAAAATATGCGGTTATTCCTAATGCCTTTATCATTTTAATCGTCAAATAATGTCATGCGTTTCAAGAAAGACCTCAAACAACTGCTAGCAATGCAAACAATCCGTGGACACTCAAGCAAACGAATAAATTGCAACAAATATGCAATAAGGCTCAAAAACTCACTTGGTGGAAAAACATACTCAATCCCAAGCAAAAAATCTCTCTAACGCACCGACTTGTATTCAAAGCATGCAAACTAAATCATCTTGCACATATTCATGTCCTTCTAATTACTTACAACATTCAATAAGTCTACTAGCTTCAACTTACTAGTGTATGTGTGTGCACAAGAACAAAGCATATCACTTCTCAATCAAAAGCGTCAACAACACAAAATTCCTATCAAGCATGGGTGCAAATGCAAACTATTATGAACTCACATGAAATACTAACAAAAAAACAGAATGTCCTATATGAAACAAACGTAGATAACACGAACATAAATGCATAATTTACTACTACTAATATGCAAAGCATGAAATCCTATATGAACACAATGACTAATAATCACATATATATACACTACTTATCCCTCAAACCACCCCCAAACTTAGAATATTCAATGTCCTCATTGAATGGAAGTAAATACAAGGGAAAGTAGAAAACATACCTTGGGTTGCCTCCCAAGAAGCGCTTCTTTAACGTCAATAGCTTGACGTTACTTCCAAGCCTCCATTAAGGATGATAATAGTTTGCCTGGTCATCTCTTCGCGAGACTTCATCGTCATCACGGCGGCACACTTTCTGTCCTTTCTCCTCACTTGGCCTATTCGTATAACAACTATGTCCAATTCCAATGCCTTCATCTGTTGACCCAAAATCTGATAATTTGTAGAACAGCACACATTCGCAGGCTTCGCTTGAATATAATGGAGGAGGGTAAATGTAAGTTGCTAAAGCCTTTGGTTCCTCAAAGAGAACTTCCTCCATTGGCTCTAATGCGCTACCTCCATCTTTACATTCTGAGACAAGTAGAAGACCTGCATCTTTCCCATGTTCTTCAGCTTCTTGGTACGCACATACCAATTTTTGAAATTTGCGTAGCTCATCAGTGTCTGTCCCAAATAATGCCCTTTCCAAATCATCCACCATCCTAACATGATCAAATTCCTCACATGGCTTGCGAATGCTCACCTCACCTTAGAATTTGTCTTCCTCAATTATGCATGCAGTACCTTGCTCCAAGTCACCATTATTTTCTGGAATTGCCTCTGGTATGAATTGCTGTTTCTCTTGTTCCAAGGCACTCAAAACTTGAGCAATTAGTGTCCCCATAGATTTGGTAGACTCCTCATAACTCTTTGCAAGCATCCTAATCTCCTCCATAGCATCAACCTCATCTGACAGAAAAGTAGGAGTAGGTTGCTGATGTTGAAACTCTTCACTACCAAAGAAATATGACATATTTGGAACATCTTGCTGGTACTGTTGAGGATGGTATTGAAAATATGGTTGTTCCTCATAAGTGACATATGGATAAACTCCTTCGTAGTAACAATATTGTGAGGGATCATGAACGCCCAAACACCGCACACATTGCTGAGGCTGTTGAATACCACCTTGGTTGCTCGAGCACTGATACATCTCATGTGCGCCCGCACATAGCTCACAAACACTAGCCACCTGCTGAACTTCATAGTAAGTTAGAAAATCCATCTTCAACGCCCACACTCTCTGACAAGTACCTGAAACACCAACGAACTATACAAGAATAGATGAGAATAACAAATCCGAGTCAGTGAACGCTAACGACCACTATTGACAAGAACATAAACCAAAAATAAAACACCGTTGATCCCCGGCAGCGGCGCCAAAAACTTGTTTGCACTAAATCACGCAAGCGTACGTGGTCACAAGTAATATATGAATAAGTCGAGTTTGTTCCCACAGAGATCTGGTTTTTAATTCAGTATTGTACCTATGCAACAATGTATGGTTTTAATTCACTGCTAAGACAAATAACAAATTGGAGTTTGATTAACTAAAAATTAACTAAGAAACAAATTAACAAACTAAGAATTAACTAACTAACAAGAATTTAAATCTAATTACTTCTGCAAGAAAAAGCATGGAATCCTAACTTCATTAAATACTTTGCTTAGATCTGACGCCTTTAATCACTATATGCAATGTTTAGATATCTGATCAGACAACACGAAACAAGTAAACGCTACTTCTAAGTATACGAATACCAAACTAAACATACATCCACAAAAGAGATAGAAGATTAATAGACACCAATTATGCTTAGACCCTATATCTCTATAAGATTTGAAAACATAACGGTTGAAGAACAAGTTATCCACATTGATCACATAGGGCAGCATAATATCTCTATTTACGCCACAAATCATGATGTTAAAACATCAACCTATCCTATGCTAGCATGGCAAGTTCTAAATCTCAAGATCCACTATCGCTTCACAAGAGATTAACAAATTAGATGTTAGCTACGCATCTAAATTCAATTAGCACAACCATACGAGGATATCAAATATACATCACACACAAATCTGTAAAGTATCAAGATACTAAATCTCCATAAATAACTCCGTTAGAATCCCGTGACAACGATTAGTTCGTAATCGAACCGCTCGTCATCATGGGATCTGATGAAACCATGATAAAAACAAACTATAAAAAAATACAAATAAACCTAAGTAATTGATATGTAATGGTCTCTCCTAATGATACAAATTACAAAGGTTGGATGTGTTTATATAGGCTCTAGAAGTCTTGCCCAGCAAGAAAATACCAAAAACAGAATTATAATAGAATTTCTGCAAAATACGTTTCCTAAACTGATTCTGTTTTTAAGGAAAATTCGTAACTGACTTTTCTTCAGTATTTCTGGACCGTTCCAGTTGTGTTTGGACCTCTGGACCACTTTAGAATGATAGAGAATTCCGTTATCTTCGCGTGGACTGCTTACGGGCCTCAAACGGACTTCTAAAACTCAAGATATGGCCAAAATAGTAAAAACTGTCATTTTTCAGCACCGCGCGCGTGCAACCTGCGCCCATCAGTCTGTTTGTCGCGCAACCTGCGCCCACCATACGCAACCTGCTCCTGCAACACCTGTCCCATATTATAGAAAATCTCCCAAGCTTCGCGTGGGCAGTAAGATCGCTGAAAACGGACTTATAGAACTCCAGATATGGCCAAAACAGTGTAGACTGCGCAACCATCCCGGAAAATCCGAATTTTAATAAATTAATCCTCCAAAAACGACAGAAGCATCCACCTTAATCGACATTCTTGTAAATCTGCACAACTAAGCAAAACACATCAAAACTACAAGAAACTTGAGTCCAAGACAATCAATTTAAGCCGATATAGAATGTTCCAAGTAGATATAATAAATTTTCATAATTGATTGATATTTTTTAGTTAAAATTTTTAATATTAAAATATTTAAATTTCAAGTATTCGTTGTTAAGAGACGGGGGAGAAATCTTGAACTAAATTTATAAATTTTTTTTTATAAACATCTATGCAATTAGTGGAATATGAGATATGATACCTTTTCATAATCAATGTTTATATTTTGTTACAATTTTTTAATTTTACAATATCTAAATTGCGAGCCATCGTCGTTAGGCGATGGCGAGAAGCCTTGAAATAAATTTATAAATTTTTATTATAGACATCTATGCAATTAATGAAATATGAAATATGATACCTTCTCATCGATTTGAGTTTTTTAGTTACAATATCTAAATTAAGGGCGACGACGAGAAAACTTAAACCAAATCTTTATATAAACTTATTAGATAAATTTATGCCGTCATGAAATATCTTAAAATACATTTTCATAATTGAATTTTTATCTTTTAATTTTAATTTTCAGTTTTAAAATGTTTAAAATGCGAGAAGTCACCGTTAGGCGGCAACGAGAAACTTTGAACGGAATCTTATATAAATTTTTGTATACATTTATGTGATTATTGAAATATCCAATATGCTATCTTTTTTATAATTTTTTATACATTTATGTTATTGTTTTTATTTGATGCTTTTGACATCGATTAAAAATATGATTACAATTTAACACAATTTTTTTCATTTATTTTAAATTAAAATTAAAATGTTTTGTTAAACTATTTTTTGTAATATTTAATCGCATGTGTACCGTAAGTTATCATTGATAATATGACTATACATTGGATGAGGTCAATATTGTGAATAACAATAATAAACATTAATATTTAAATTGATATTAAAAAAATATTATTTTTAGAGCGCGCGGCCAAAATTCGCAGCAAGATAATTGTAATTCGTAAATTACAATCAATTAATATCAATCATATATAACTTAAACTTTGATTTATGTAAAATTGTAATCAATTATTAATAATTATTTTCTTAAAAAGTGATTATGTAAAATACATAATCATGTATTTTATGGCTAAATTTTATATCAAACAAATCATACAAAATAAAATATCATTATAACATTATAATTTCTAAAATCATCTAACAACAAGATCATGTGTATTTCTTATAATCTTTTTGTTTAAACTATTTCTAAATTTTTGTTAATCGATCGATTTCGTAACTTAGCACGATAATTTTTGATAACATTTTAATTATTGTTTATATTGTGTGAGTATCAAATATAATAAATTAGCAAGATAATTGTATTGTATAAATCTTAATGATATCTTGAATTTTATATTATGTTCTTTAAAAACTTGCTACCCACATGAACGAGAAATGATGAGATCAACAATAGAATGACAGGGAAAGACTTGGCCGACCCCATCCAAGGACTTGAGGGCGAACTTTATTTCTTTAGATAGAATAGTATATCGATTTAGGTAAAATTTGATATATTAATTATTTATTATATATTATATCATTAAATATCTAATTCATACATATATACATAATAAATAATAAAGCTGCCTATATACATATTTTTTATTTTTATTCACCGAATTTTGTATATTTTTCCTTTATAAAACAAATTAAATCAAATTGAACATCATTATAATATCTAAAATCATTTAAAAAAACAAGATCCTCTATATTTCTTAGAATCTTTTTTGTTTAAATGTCCTTAATTTTTTTGTTAATCAATTGATTTCATATAGCATGAATATCAAATTTAATAATCAAACAAGATATGGTATCAAATTAATATTTCTTCTCCTCACATTACTAATAATAAATATGTTTGATCAATTACTGTTAGTGACCCGAATAAAATGGAGGATCAAACTTCGTGTGACAAAGAAATGGCCTTATGGTTTTATCATAAGCTGATACTAGAGATGCGTTAAAAGGACACAATTTTTTTTTTTTTTTTAGAATTGAACCCATGACCCTGGGACGAGATAAACTCTTACCACTTGAGTTATCTCATCGCGTTTGGATACAACTTAATTATATTGAACAATGATGTAAATATATGGTGTTAATAAGTATATGTTGATGTCCATAACTTATTCAATGTTGCAAGTTTTTTTGATAACCTTTTTCATATAACCGTCATGCTTTTTTTTAATCATTAGTTAATTAGATAAATAAATTAAGTTTCCCATGTGCGAAGCACGGGCCATATGGCTAGTTTTTACAATAGTTACAAATGCAATATCACATTTATTTATCATAAAAATAAATAAATTATATTTGCTCGCCTATACCTATAATAGGCCAACCGGCCCAGCCCGTCACATAAAAAAAAAACCAGAACTGGCTCGGCCCAACAAAATTATCCAAAATCCGAAACCTGTATGTGAATAACACAACATACATAAAGCTAGCTCCTTCCTCTACAGAGCTGCTGCAAGAGATAGAAATAAACAATAACAAAAATGGTGGAAGTGAGCGGCGGAGCAGCGACTGAGCAAGTGGAGGAGATTCAAACCCAGCAGCAACAGCCCAACTTGTTGGAAAACAAATGGGCTTTTTGGTTTGATAACCAATCCAAGCCCAAAATCGGCGCCGCTTGGGGTTCTTCTCTTCGCAAGGCCTTCACTTTTGATTCCATTCAAGATTTCTGGTGGTATATATCTTACACATCATTTCATATATATTTTTTCTTATTAAATTGCTTGTATTTCACTTGCTTTTGTTTTTTTTTTTTTTAATTTTATTTTGTATGTTTTAATTGTTGTTGTGTTTATGCTAGTTAGTGTAATTTCATGTTTTCTGTAGTTTGTACATCATGTGTTTGATTTTTCGATTAGTTGTATACTTGTATCGGGTAATGTTGTAAAGATTGGATTTTTTTTTATCACACTTTAACCTGAATTGTAGTTCTTTTATCTTGTGATTTTACCTGGTGTTGAGAGTTAGGGTAATATATACGTAGACGTTATCTTCACTAGTAAGACGAGAGAGTGAGAAGAGATGTTAATGTAAAGACCAGAGGCCTTAATGGCAGAAAAAAGGTAATATGACAGCTGTGTAAATGTAACATTTACGGATGTATGTATGGATGAGCTGAGTTTGATATTAGTGCGGCGTGTTTGAGAGTTCATTTTGATTATCGTTTTCTTTAGTCTTCAAAGAACTTAGTTAGAGCCCAGTCGAACTTGAGCAACCCAAAATATGATGTTGGTAGGCATGAAGTAGGTGTGAGCTATGAACTTGAATTAAGTTGGAAATTTTACTGCCCCTTGCATATGGAAAAGTATCATTTTTAAGTGTGTCAAGATTGATAAGTAACTTGATGTTTTCAATATTCTCGCAGCTTGTATGATCAGGTATTTAAGCCTAGCAAGTTGCCTGAAAAAGCTGATTATCATCTATTCCGAGCTGGGGTTGAGCCCAAGTGGGAAGATCCTGCATGTGCTAATGGAGGCAAATGGACTGTAATTTCGAGCAACAAGGATGGCCTTGAAACCATGTGGCTTGAAACTGTATGTATTTTCATCTTTCTTGGTTGTAATCAGTGTTGTCTCAATGGATTTGTGCTCTTATTTCTTAAGCTCTGATTTTGGTGGACGTGTTGTATAAATGAGGTGACGTTTTTTTTATCGAGCAGCTGATGGCTTTAATTGGAGAGCAATTTGAGGAGGCTGAAGAGATATGTGGTGTAGTCGTCAGTGTGCGTCAAAGACAGGATAAAATTGCTTTGTGGACTAGGAATGCAGCGAATGAAGCAGTTCAGGTTAATAATTTTTGCATTTAATGCTGACATACTTTGATAGTTGCTTTGAAATGCTTTCTTTCTGTATTTTCTGATTTACAGCTAGTAGATACAGTCTTAGTTTTTTGAAGCTGAGATTTGTTAGAAAACCCTTAATGTGCATGACTACATCTACTGTGATGTCAGTAGGGCTGTGCACACGATTTGGTTAACTGAAAATTTTCGGTTCGGTCAACTGAAATAATCCTAAAGTTTAGTTTATTGTTCATATTAGAATTTTCGATACTTAGTTATTCCGTAATTTCAATTCAGGAACAGTATTTTCTAGATTATTTCAGTTAAGCAAACCGTAAAGTTCGCCTTAATTGTTCATATAGGATTTTTTTCATAATTTGGTAATCACTAAACAGTTAGACCGTATAAGAACCTAACCGAATCATATGGTATATGCATTAATATTTATCTATATTTAGGGATTTGGGTTGGGCCTCTACCTAATTATTTGGGCTACACTACTAGTCTACTACAAATTACACCTATCAGTCTATTTAGTATTTACTAATACTGTGTCCCTATTTCTTACGTAAGTTATTACGTAGCGACGTCTCACTCTCTGATCTCTCATCTTTAAGCCTATTTCTTCTTCTTTAAATCAATAGTTGTTAATTGTTCAATTTCTCTCTAGAGGTAAATCTCTTTTGCTTGGATTGTATATTTGTTTTTAATATATGGTTTTCAAAGGGATTTAAGTTTTACTACTATATTATTTTCTTCTATCATATATGCAGATTGTATATATGTGTGTGTATTGATGTATTCCCAAAATTGGTGTTTGATGTTTGGATTCTGAACCATATTTTCCAATTTTTCCTCTTTACACAAATTGGTTAGCTCGCATTATTCAGGTTTTTAATCCCCTAATGGTGTTCCCATATATAAATTTGGGTTTATTAATTTGTTTTAGTTTTCTCATTCATATTTTCCTCCCTGTTTTCTGTCACCAGAAAATGACGTGCTACTATTACTTTGTTTTGAATAGGCAAGTCGGTTATAACCAATTTGTTCATTCTTGTTTTTTTTAAATAAGAGAATTTAATTTGGTTTGACAATTGATATTTAGTTTACCGAAATATAAATTTGGTTCAATAACCGAATTGCCAAATGCACAGTGTGTAAGCTATACAATTAATTTTGTTAAGAGCACTCAGTTGTGTGCAATTTTCTATGAATCAATTATTTATATGGACTAATAAGTTAGATATAATCTTCTAGGTACTTATAGTTTGATGAGAAAGAAAACACTTTCAAAGATTAGGTTAAGCATTGTGAAGATAATGATGATAGATTTTGTCGAACTAGAAGTGTGCTACTACACGTTTTTATAGGTAATCAATAGTGCAGGTGTAGAAGCTGATGTTCTTTTTTTAAGTCTTAGAATGGAAAGAAGATCAAGGATAAATAAACCCAAAAAGCCACAGGAAGATATTAATAATATCCTATTTTCTCGTCATATATGATTACATGTATTATGCTAAACCAGAAACTTCTATTTCGACTCCACTGGTGTTTAAGGTGTCTAATTTCTAATTTTTATAGTAATAATGTATATGTGCTGATCTGCATAATCGTGTATAAGAGCAACTCCAATCCATCACTAAATCACTATAATAGTGATGGATATAGTGTCAAACTCACTCCAATGCAACACTAAAATGGTGACCCAAGATCACCAAATGAGTTTTGGGTCACCAAATTTGGTGACAAAAGTACATTTGGTGATCCTTGGTCACCAAATTTGGTGACTTTCAAAATTCCAACAATACCCCTATATTTGTTAACAAAACAACTTTTTTCCATCTATGTCCTACTATTTGTTCTTGTAATTTTTTTCCAACTAATTTGTTCTCATAATTTTTAACTTTAAATTTTTATTAATTGAAACTTCTTTTCTTCTTAGCTCTTGTTAAAATTTTTATCTATGTCCTACTATTTATTCCTAGCTCTTGTTAATTCTAAAATGTCGTAATTCTAAAATATCAATTTTCAACAAAATTTGGATATTGATTTTTTTAATTAATTTTTATATTAATAAATTTAATATTATGTGACCATAACATTACAATTTAAAATATAATAGATATTAATAATGTAAATCGAACAAAGTTAGAATATTCTATTTTATTGGTGAAAGATTCCTTTTAGTGTCAAGTATAGTGATCATGGGTTGGAGTGTATTTTGTGAATGGTGTAATTTTGTCACCAAAATAGTGTTCCTAGGACACTATTTTAGTGTCTTGGGTTGGAGATGGTCTAAGTAGTACTGAAACCAGTCCTACAAGAGCAAGTGTGTATGCATCTACGATGACAATGCACAACTACTATACCTTGTGAAGAGCATTTAGACGAGTTATATATAACCTATAATGGCCAACAATATCTTAAGTTGAAATTGAGAGATAAGTAGAACCAACGAAGGATGGGATAGTTATGATGTATTTTAAGAAAGAACTCAAACTACTCAACATAGGATATACTGTAAGAAAGAACTCAAGGTACTCAACACCCTTGAACATATTCTTGTTAAATATAACCTAGGAAGTAAGGTAAGCAATGACAAGTATCCACCAAGTATCTACTCTAAGGAGGAAGCTAAGTTTATCTATATGAAGAGGCTTAGTCTCCCTTGTAATATGAAACACAATAACAGAAAACGCAGCAGAAGTAGTAGTACAATCATACACACAGTCCACTGCACATCTCTTGTGCTCATTATCTCTCTACCTTATCTCTATATACTCTGCCTATATACGTATAAAGCGTGACATGGTATCAGAGCGGGTCGATTAATTTGTAGAGAGAAATCAGTAGTGTAAGTCTGCATAAAAATAAGTTTTTCAAGGGAAACTTGCTGATTCTGAGATGGTATCAAAGCGGGAGTAGAGAGGAGCAGTATTTCAGTTGAAGCTTATGGTTTTTTCAAGGTAAACATATGCTGCCAAGACCCAGACTTATATCTGCAATTGATAACCCCACAAAACATAACCCAAACGAAGATCTGAATAAATACCAGTGTAGAGCTTTAAGGGGCTACTCACTCGTTGAAATCCAGCTTGTAAACACCACCACACGCGCTGTCAATTGAAGCTTTGAGGTTTCTCAAGAGAAACTGAAGCTGCCCATCCCTTATTTCAACATATATCCACTAAACAAAACCAAATCACAAATACAAATATATACCAGCAGAGAAAATCACAAGTAGACCTGCCACAAAGAGAACCAGCAAAAGCTTAAGGGAAGATTTTGGTAAAACTTCTTAAGGGAAGATTGTTCGCATCTATCTTATTCTAGCAGGCTGTTTTAAGGTTGTTTCTGGCAGATCTGAGTCTTCTCCTGGAAAGCAGCAGGAGCTCCATTCCCAAAAAAGTTTAGGGAGCTCAGTTCCAGTGAAGTTATCAGGTGATGATCATTATTATGGCAAGTTCATTCAGTAAAACGACTACAAAGCAGTAGAAGTAGTAGTATGTATACAGATACATACAGACCAGTTCGTGTACGATCTTAAGGGATACAATCCACTAAACCTACCATTCCAGTTGCTCTAAGTTTAAGCAATGAATGATGCACCTCTGTATTATTTTTGACATGGCCTAAAATATACCGCGTGGTTGCAAGTTCGAGTCCCGGTATCCCAAAATTCTCCACTACATAAATCTCAAGATTGGTCAATCCTAAAATGGGTCTAGCTGGACGCTCAGATTAAGCTCAAGGGCTACTAGTGTCCACTCTTCAGTCCCAAGATAGGTCTTTAATCCGAAGATGGGATTTCGAGTGAGGGGGCGTGTTAAATATAACCTAGGAAGTAAGGTAAGCAATGACAAGTATCCACCAAGTATCTACTCTAAGGAGGAAGCTAAGTTTATCTATATAAAGAGGCTTAGTCTCCCTTGTAATATATAACACAAATAAGAAAACAGCAGCAGAAGTAGTAGTACAATCATACACACAGTTCACTGCACATCTCTTGTGCTCATTATCTCTCTACCTTATCTCTATATACTCTGCCTATATACGTATAGTTGAACCATGCAGCGTATACAAACTACCAGATCTATTTGCCTTTAGTAATACAAGAGCACTTTTGGACACTTTTAGAACTCCACCTTCAGCTGAATACTTACACCCTAGTGATTCAAGGGTGCCTAAGGAGATAAGATTCCTTTTTAAGTCGGGGACGTGTCTGACACCGGTCAAAGTTCTAGTAATACTATCATGAGTTTTAATTTGGATTGTACCTAAACCGACAACTTTGCATTGAGCATCGTTACCCATCAAAACAAGACCACCATCAATTGGCTCATAGGTAGTAAACCAATTTCTATTAGGTGACATGTGAAATGTACAGCCAGACTCAAGTATCCACTCATTTCTAGACCTTTGTTCTATGTCAGCCGCTATTAATAACTCCCCATCAGAACCGGACTCAACGACACTAGCTTCAGCATGGTGATCGGGTTGTTTAACTTTACCCTTATCTTCTTTATCTTGCTTATTTTTTAATTTAAAGCATTCAGAGACTTCGTGTCCTTTCTTCTTGCAATAACGACAAAACTTAGAGTTTCTACCTCTAGATTTTGATCTGGGCCTATTCTTACTGTTGCTACCAATTTCAGCATTTCTCCCTCTAATAACCAAGCCTTCACCCGAATTTTCAGAATGAATTTCGGTATCAAATTTTTCTTTTGACAGTAAATGTGACTTGACATCTTCGAAAGACAAGCTAACACGATTTCCTTATAGCATAATTTCTTTGAAGTGTTTATATGAGGGTGGTAGTGAGACAATAAGTAAAACGACTTTATCTTCATCATCAATAGTGACATCTAGGTTTTCTAAATCAACAGTAATTGAATTAAACTCATTTAAGTGAGTTTGAATAGGAGTACCTTCTGACATACGGAGTGTGAAGAGACGCTCCTTAAGCCGCAATTTGTTTGCAAGGCTCTTGGTCATGTAGAGAGACTCCAATTTAGTCCACATGCTTTCGGCGGACTTTTCTTTAATGACCTCACGCAATACTTCTCGTGATAAACAAAGTTGAATCACAGATAACGTCTTCTCATCAATTTCAACCCACTGATCATCTGTTACAGTGGCCGGCTTCTTTGATTTACCATCCAAAGCTTTCTTTAAACCATTTTGGATTAAAACGGCTTGCATTTGGACGCGCCATATAGCGAAACTAATTTTACCGTCAAATTTCTCAATATCGAATTTTGTCGACATAGTAAAAATCTTAGTTGAAAAATATATGGCTCTGATGCCAATTTGTTAGGATCTAGAGTGCGGAAGCGATATAATTCAACCAAAGATTTAAAGAGAAATGATATAAAGACTGTAACCTGGATTTTAGGTGGAAAAACCCTCTTTTAATAGAGGTAAAAAAACCACCGGCGAGAGAGCCAAAAATATCCACTGTAATAAAATGGGAGTACAAGAATATTTCCTTCTAAGGCTGACAGAGAATAGCCCAAGTTAACAACTCTCTACGGGTTAAATAATTATACCCGAAATATAGAATGAGAGAAATATAAGAGAGGAGGTGTGTTTGTTGTGGTGTAATCGGAGCCTATTTATAGGATTTTAAAGAACAAAGATACATCATCCCTTACGTCATTTGGGGGCATGATTTATTTGACTAGCATGATTTCTTTGATTTGTGGCTTCTAGTTTTTTCAACACAAAACTTTGAATGTGAGTCACCACCGTCCAACAAAATCACTAGGGTGTAAGTATTCAGCTGAAGGTGGAGTTCTAAAAGTGTCCAAAGGTGCTCTTGTATTACTAGAGGCAAATATATATGGTAGTTTGTATACGCTGCATGGTTCAACTATTTCAGGTTCTGCAGATGTTATCTCATCCACTGATGATACAATTTTGTGGCATATGCGTTTGGGCCACATGAGTGAAAAGGGAATGCAGGTCCTCAACAAGGAAGGAAAACTCGGAAGCCATTGTACCGGTAAGGTTGATTTCTGCGAAAACTGTATTTTTGGTAAGCAGAAAAAGGTTAGTTTTTCAAAAGGCGTTCATAGAAAACTAAAGGTACATTGGATTATATCCATTCGGATCTTTGGGGTCCTTCACGAGTTCCTTCTAAAGGAAGATGTCATTATATGCTGACCATTATTGATGATTTCTCAAGAAAGCTCGGGGTTTATTTTCTAAAACACAAAAATGATGCATTTTCAACTTTCAAGGTTGGAAAACCTTGATTGAAAACCAGACTAGTAGGAAGGTGAAAAGATTGAGAACTGACAATGGTCTTGAATTCTGTTATACTGAATTTAATGTTTTTTGCAAAAAGGAAGGTATTGCCAGACACCACACCATTCCATGGATCCTGCAACAAAATGGAGTTGCAGAACGTATGAACAGAACTATATTGGAGAAAGTTCGTTGTTTACTCTCTCATTCTGGCTTGGGGAAAGAGTTTTGGGCAGAAGCGGCATCCACGGCATGTTATTTGATAAACCGCTCCCCAAACAGTTCACCTGACGGCAATATTCCAGAAGAAGTTTGGGCAGGTAAACCTGTTGATTATTCTAACCTTAGAATATTTGGTTGTCCTGTTTATTCCCATGTGAACGAGGGAAAATCGGAACCTCGTGCGAAAAAATGCATTTTCTTGGGTTATGGTTTAGGGGTCAAAGGTTATCGGTTGTATGACCCTGAGTCTAAAATGATTTTTCATAGCCGAAATGTTACATTTAATGAAAATATTATGCTATCTTCTGGAAAAGATGTTGTTGCTTCCCCTACAGGTACAAATGATATAGATAGTACCGGAGTGAAGGTGGAGTTCGAAGTCAAAACTTCAGATGAAGAGGAAAATGTCCAAACTTCCTCCACTCCACAAAATTCCAACGATCAAACTATTGTTGCTGACCACAGAAGTCCACAACGTCAACCACAAAGGCGAGGTTTACCACAACCATGGTCTATGGCTCAAAATCTTCCTAAACAGAGACCAAAAAGGACGACTCAAAGATACTTTGACCAAAGTGCCAACATTGCTTTTGCTTTAGCTGTTGCGCAAGAGATTGATGATTCTAATGAGCCCAGAAGTTACTCTGAGGCTATCTCTAGTACAGACTCAGCAAGATGAGTTACAACTATGCAAGAAGAGATTAAGAGTCTTCATAAAAATGATACTTGGGATCTTGTGAAGTTACCTGAGGGTAAGAGAGCCATAAGTTGTAAGTGGATCTTTAAGAAGGAAGAAGGCATCCCTGGCATTGAAAGTGCAAGACACAAAGCAAGGTTTGTTGTCAGAGGATTTGATCAACATGAAGGCATTGACTTCAATGAGGTATGTCGGAGGTATTCTCTCCTGTTGTCCGACATACCTCTATTCGTACATTACTTGCTCTGGTTGCGTTGCATGATTTGGAGTTGGAACAGTTAGATGTGAAAACTGCATTTCTTGATGGAAGTCTCGAAGAAGAAATTTATATTCATCAACCTGAGGGGTTTATAGTTCCGGGAAAAGAAGACTGTGTATGCCGGTTGAAGAAGTCTCTTTATGGTCTGAAGCAGTCTCCTAGACAATGGTATAAAAGGTTTGATTCCTTCATGATTGAACACGGCTACTCTAGAAGTAGTTATGATAATTGTGTTTATTTTCAGAAGACATCAGATGGGTCTTTCGTGTACTTGTTGCTTTATGTCGATGACATGTTAATTGCTGCTCGAGATAAATCTCTCGTTAACAAGCTAAAAGCCCAGTTGAGTAGTGAATTTGATATGAAGGACTTAGGTCCCGCCAAGAAGATTCTTGGAATGGAGATTAGTAGAGATCGTCAAGCAGGTAAGCTTCTGTTGTCACAGAAGAATTATGTTTTGAAGATGATCGACAGGTTCAACATGAAAGATTGTAAACCTGTTAATACTCCACTTGCTGCTCATTTCAAATTATCATCAGAACAGTGTCCACAATCCGAAGAAGGTAAAAGGCGCATGTCACACGTTCCTTATTCTAATGTCGTTGGAAGTTTAATGTATGCCATGGTGTGTACCCAGCCTGATTTGGCCTATGCTGTTAGTATGGTTAGCAGATTCATGCACAATCCAGGAAAACAACATTGGGAAGCAGTGAAATGGATTCTTCGTTATTTGAAGGATTCATCTGATATTGGTTTGGTATTTGATAGACACAGAGCTGATCCCGGAGGCGTAGTTGGATATGTTGATGCTGACTATGGTGGTGACTTAGATCGGAGAAGATCTCTTTCTGCTTATATATTTACCTTGTGTAGTTCTGCAATCAGTTGGTATTCTTCATTACAAGCCATTGCGGCATTGTCAACCACTGAAGCAGAATACATTGCTGCCACTGAAGGTATGAAAGAGGCTATATGAACTTGGTATACAACAAGATATTCTGGTTGTATTCAGTGATAGTCAGAGTGCTGTCCATTTAACCAAGAACAGCAAATATCATTCCAAGACCAAGCATATTGATATAAGGCACCATTTTATCCGAGATACTGTTGCTGTAGGAAATCTTACTGTCGAGAAGGTTCATACAACCGATAATCCTGTAGACATGTTAACCAAGCCACTTCCATCAGCTAAGTTTGATCATTGTCTTAACTTAGCTGGTATCATCCACACTTAATCAAGGTGTTCATGGCGAGAAGAGCATTTTGCTGAATGATGAGTCAAGGTGGAGATTTGTTGGACGATGGTGACTCACATTCAAAATTTGGTGTTGAAAAAACTAGAAGCCACGAATCAAAGAAATCATGCTAGTCAAATAAATCATGCCCCCAAATGACGTAAGGAATGATGTATCTTTGTTCTTTAAAATCCTATAAATAGGCTCCGGTTACACCATAACAAACACACCTCCTCTCTTATATTTCTCTCTTTCTATATTTCGGGTATAATTATTTAACCCGTAGAGAGTTGTTAACTTGGGCTATTCTTTGTCAGCCTTAGAAGGAAATATTCTTGTACTCCCATTTTATTATAGTGGATATTTTTGGCTCTCTCGCCGGTGGTTTTTTACCTCTATTAAAAGAGGGTTTTTCCACCTAAAATCCAGGTTACAGTCTTTATATCATTTCTCTTTAAATCTTTGCCTCTTTGGTTGAATTATATCGCTTCCGCACTCTAGATCCCTAACAAGGCGGCTGCTGAATCGTCATCCCGTACGTAATTTTGGGGTACTATGCAGCATAGTGATTTTCTAGAAAATAGGCCTATTGTATTTCATTTCAAAATACACCTCAACACACAACTCTATCTTATATCTTCTCTGTGTAAGCTGCTAGACAGTCCATCTAGTAGGAAAGCCGGCTTAGCCCGCTTTCAGGAAGCCCGCTTTCAGGAAGTGTCGGGTAGAAGGTCCTCATGCCTTGTCAAATATTGTGTGCTAATTGTCAAATATGGTGTGCTAGTAGTGCTTGAGTAGTGGTGCTTGAGTGCCTTTCATTATTATGTCTAGCTTTAATTATTGTGTCCCCTAGTATCTATTCTATATATTGGAGCATTGGCTCATGTAATAAATGATATCCGATTAATACAATTCTACTATATTTCTAGTATATCAATTTCTGACATGGTATCAGAGCAGGTCACCTAGGAAGATCAATGAGAGTCGCTGTAAGCTCAGAGTTTTTAAGGAAACTAAGAGCCCAGACTGCCCAGTTGTTCATTTCGAGAAATCAAATCATCAAACATACAGACAAGACAACGAACATAGCATGGGAAAGAGCAATGAAAGGCGACCAACCAACAGTTTTTCCGTCCGACAAAATATCAGACACGCGTGCGACACACGCCACCCCACGCACTGCAGGCCGCCACCACGCGTGCCACGCGCCGGCGCGTGGAGTCGTACTGTTCATTTTCTGGAAACGTTACTTCAGAATTTCTTACTCGTTTTTTCGATTTCGAGTCTATATGTGGTGTATTAACAGTTATTTTCTTAAAAAAAATGTTTTATGATTTATAGATCCGATAAAAAAAATAAAAATATTTTACATTTATTTTCTTAAGGGAAAGTAGTGTTAATATAAAAAAAAATATTCGGGATCTTTTTTTATTTTAGAGTGTGCCCCTGTTACCGATTTAATTGTGTAGTATTCAAGCGGTTGTTGATATTACAGTATCTCTCCGGTTTATTATTGTGCTGCAAATTAAATAGTTCAGAGGGCTTTATCGCGAAGAAGAAGAAGCAATGTATATACAGATACACACAGTTCATTGTTGATATATTTCTTTTATGATTTTGTCCTGGCCTAAAAAATACTGTGCGGTCGAAAGTTGCGGTCGAAAGTTTGATAGCAAGTATCCCAAAAGACTCAAGAAACTCAAGATCGGTCGATCCTAAAATGGGTAGTTGGAACTTGGACGCTCAGATTAAGCTGAGCTACTAGTGTCCACTCTTCAATCCCAGGAAAGATCTTTCATCCGAAGATGGGATTTCGAGTGAGGGGGCGTGTCAAATATTGTGTGCTAAGTGTCAAATATGGTGTGCTAGTAGTGCTTCAGTAGTGGTGCTTGAGTGCCTTTCATTATTATGTCTAGCTTTAATTATTGTGTCCCCTAGTATCTAGGGGGGAGCAAACCCCGGTTCGGTTCGGTTTTGGGGTAAAACCGGAACCGGAACCGCATGTTCTCGGTTTTAAAAACCGGAACCGCAACCGAACCATCGGTTTCGGTTTCGGTTTTAAAATCCCGGTTTCGGTTTTTATCGGTTCGGTTTCGGTTTTAAAACTGATTAAAATAAAAAATAAAAAAATATTACAAATTAATTAAAAAAGTAATTCTTCCATAAAAACATGAATGGTCCAAATGTATTCATACAACAATTTTTAAAACTTGAAGAAGCAGCCGAGAAACTTGCTAGTTGCCATGACAATAATAATCCGTCTTGGAGACATAATTCTGGGAAAAGACGACTTAGATTTGAAAAAACGACAATCATAGTACAGTACTAGAAGTAGAATGCAAAATAGTGTAAACCTCACAGTTAACAAAAAAATGATGCAATTGTTGACAGTTGACATAGTACCTCTACTCCTCTGGCTTTAGTAATATAATATACATATATGTATGATTAATTTTAAAAATATTTATAAAAAATATAAATATTTATTTATATAAATAATCGGTTCGGTTTCGGGTTTTTTCGGTTCGGTTTGAACCTAAAACCGGAACCGCAACCATTAAAATCGGATCGGTTTTTAGATTTCGGTTTCGGTTCGGTTTTTAACGGTTTCGGTTTTTTTCGGTTCGGTTTTCATCGGTTTCGGTTTCGGTTTCGGTTTCGGATTGATTCGGTTTTTTGCTCACCCCTACTAGTATCTATTCTATATATTGGAGCATTGGCTCATGTAATAGATGATATCCGATTAATACAATTCTACTATATTTCTAGTATATCAATTTCTGACAGTTCTCTTTTTTATTGCTAATTTTAAATATGATTTTAACTTTGACATACTTTGATAGGATTTTTTACTGCATTTCTTGGTGATGGTATTTCCTACTTCCTGAGACCTCAGTTTAAATAACGAATTAATAGGCCCAGTGCATGCATTTATTGATGAACACAATTGTTGTTTTGATTTCTTAGTAGTTTGTATTCTTGTCATAATCTGCTGTCAACTCCATTACATACATCATGTAACTGGATTGCGAATTCTTTGATCAATGTGTCTCTGTGCTGATAAGCTGAAGTTTTTCTTTCGTGTATTAGCATATAATATGATGCAGTCCAGTACAGAATGTAATTTTATAATGTAATTGTGTTTTTTCAGATGAGCATTGGGAGGAAATGGAAGGAAATTCTCGATATCACGGATAAGATTTCATACAGCTTTCATGTAAGAATTTGTTGCTGCCTTTTACTATTTGAGTCATGAAAAGACAATAAACTCAGAAATGGTCTTTGATTGTTGCAGGATGATTCTAAGAGGGAGAGATCTGTGAAAAGTCGATATTTTGTCTAACTTACTAAACCCTCCCCATTCATCTTGTTGAATTTTGAATTTCCAGATTGTAATGAACAATATATTGATGTAGCAATGATTTGCCATCAAATGTCTTGGACCTGTATTTTTGATTAATTATTATACTTTAATGTTGAAAATCATTAAAATTTTAGTTTGTATATGTGCTTATGGTATCTTCCACCATGCGTTAAAGGGATTGGCTTCTCAACCCTAATGTTGTAACTTCAACCCATTTCCGTGCCTGGTGCCTGGAGCTAAGAATTACTACTTATTAGAGATCCATCCTTGTCTCAGTAAGATCTTTTAGGAATATCATGGCTACCATAAGTTTTAAATTCAAAGTGAAATCTGATAATGTCAAAATTTTGGTGACCAAACTTCAAGAGAATGGTTCTTTCAACTTCTCATGTTGCCTCGCTATGCCCGGATTGCGTTTTGTGAACGATGTGAACCGCAATGTCTCACAATACAGCACTTACTGTTTGTGCAAACAGCGGTTTTGATATGGCTAGCAGTGATGGTTAAAAGAACTTCCATATCCCAATTTCATGATGCTAGATTCACTGTATTTACCTTTATAATTACATGTTGCTTGTAAATTTGTCTTTTTGGCTGAATAATGCATAGATATTATATAGCCTCTTGAATCAAGACCACACATAGGAGATACGACTCTTTGAAACCAAGACCACATGTTCGAGTTCATGCACTAAGCTATTATCGTGAACTCATCAACGAAGTACCTAAGCATCTGTCACAAATTTTAACTATCATCTGAAATGATAGCAACTTGAAGTAACAAAATAGTATATGGATGTATGAATATGATGATATTAGCTTAACATGGTTACTATTTCTTAACCCAGATGAAGAGAAGAGTATATTTACATCTGGAAGTCCTTAAACTATTACAAACTTTGAATCTGAAGGTTCCCTTGATGTACGCTTCAAGGCCTGAACCCCGAAATTATGCCAGGAATCCAAGTCTCTCCCCGTTTTTCTTTGCCAGTCTGATCAGACCTTGTCGTTGTTTCTGATCTGCTCCTATCGACTTGCAGAACTCGTTAATAACCTGCACAAATATACTTAGTTGATTAAATTGGAAGAACATATTGGAAACTTGTACAAGTTAGTTTAAAGCAACTGTTAAGTACCTGAGAGTGTAAAGCAATGGCCTTTCCTCTAAGCTGATTGAACTGCTTCTTACCAACTATGTTACGTACTACGACAACAACAGGAGCAAAAATTCCTTTGCCTTCATTAACATTCTTCATCATTGGTTGTGATCGAATCGGCTTTCCAACTCGTACCTGTGTAGGAACTGACGACTTAACCAACATGGCGCAATCTTCATTAGCCATGGATGTTGCCCATGTTCCGGTAAAAGAAGAACAAATGGAAACTGAAGTTGCCATCTGAAACACACGTACACCACAATAGTAACTAAAAGTTTCCTTGTGCGTTTTGGTAGATCTTGAAATGTGTTTTTTAAGGCTCTCAAGAGAAGTAGTGTTTGAGGGGTGGTTTATTTTTTTTTTTCTAGTGAATTCTCAAGCACCTATCTCTTAAGAAGTGTTTGATATGTTTTGGTGTAGTTATAAGAACCTCATGTTGCATTGGATGATATTGTGTGGGAAATGTTATAGAGTCCCTAAGAACCACACATGCTGGTGACTTGAAAATTCACTTTGATTTTTCTTAACACGTACTCCCTCCGTTTATTTGATTTCTTTACATTTGCTTTTTGCACGGAAACCAAGATAGTGGATGTAATATTGTTAAAATAAATGTAGTAGTGGGTGTAATAGTAATTTTATTATTAAAATAAATGAAGTAGTGGGTGTAATAGTGTAAAGGGTTGAAAAGGTGGAGTAAGGTAGTGGATGTAATAATGTATTTTATTGTTAAAAGTTACTATTTTTAGTAATGTAAAGAAATGGAATGTACGGCCCAAAATAGAAAGTGTAAAGAAATGAAATGGACGGAGGGAGTATTTCTTTTAAATTTTCACTTCTCCTCCCTTCTGGTCCCATCTGTTTGGAGGAAAATCTATTACAGCCCTTCTAGCGGTCCTCATTTGTTTATGGGTCCCCAAATTTCCATGTGGAACATTCAAGACTGTTGAATTCATGAAAGGTTTAGAATCGGAGGAGCTGCATGGCATCGATGGTAGAACTGGCCGCTCGACTTACAATTACTGGGTTCTGCTCCGAGACATGATGTTAAAATTTGTTCTCCATGATTTTTTTCGCGAATATAACTATTACTAAATACTAGCTGATAGATGGAACAGGAGTCGAGATTAAAAAATTAATATTAATACACAATTTTGTAGTTATAAAGAATCGAATCCGAGATAAAGTTAAAAAAATTAAAGTAAATAAATCTTTATAATTATGTCAGGAATTGAACCCCTTATAGGATCGAACACGCGATGAAATTAAATTAAATAATAAATCTTGTATAATTAGGTAGTTGGAAAGAATGGAACACCGAGTTAAGTGATAACCGTCAAACCCCTTATAGATTAAATTAAATAATAAATCTTGTGTAATTATGTAGTTGGAAGGGATTGAACCCCGAGTTAAGTGATAACCAAATTTGGTACTTTTGATACTTTGGTACTATTATGTACCATTAAAACATGGTTTTGCACATTAATATAGAATATAGATTTCTATGAATATAACGGGTCACATGCACATCACTATATTCATATTTAATAGGAAATTGCTAAAATTATAGTAAGTTTCACAAAAAATTTCACAAAATAATAAAGGAAGCTGGTCCCTGGTCAGTGGTTATTTAACAATCATTTTCTAAACCGTTGAATCAACGATCCAACGGCCCTCCTGGATTACAAAAAAAATTCCCTGTCCGCGGAAATTTTCCGCGGAGCGTAATTTTTTTTTTTTATCTCAGCCGTTGGATCATCCAACGACTGAGAAACTGATTGTTAAATAACCGGTTCCTGACAAATGATTGTCAGGGACCGGGACCCAACAATAAATATCTCAATTTAATTGATTATAACTCAATCACTCCCATCAGGTTCTTGCATCCACATTAATATCAGTTAATAAAAATCCACATTAATGAAAACCAACTGATTTTGCGCAAAAATTTTGTAACCAATTCTGTGCATCTATCATTACTCTAATAAGAAAAGGAAAATGCTAGAGTACCCAAATTGGATCGCAAAAAATTTCTCAAATACCACGTGTCATCTTCTGATTGGTTATATTATAATTAAATAAGATGGATCATCCTATATTCACATCAATCACACCAATAAAAATAATTCATTTTACCAGATCACCAATAACAAACATCATTCGAAAACTCTTTTTAGAATCCAATTCGAGATCCCTAGCACTGCTCATAAAAAAATGCTAGCATTACCCTATTTAATATTTCAGAATTTGCATCTTACCATTGTAAAGTAATCACGATGATTGGTAACAATGGCATGGTAGGAACTAATTACCACAATTATATACATGATTTTTGTTTAAATACGAGCTAATTGAGATAAGGGTTTTGGTCCCTGACAATCGTTTGTCAGGGACCGGTTATATAATAATCGGTTTTTAAATCGTTGGATCGTTAATCAAACGACCCCTGGATTAAAAAAAAAAAAAATTTACTGTCCGCTATAATTTTCCGCGGACGGAAATTTTCCCTATTTGCGGAAAATTATAGCGAACAATAAATTTTTTTTAAATCTCAACGATCCAACGATCGTGGAACAAATTATTAAATAACCGATCTCTGACAAATGATTGTCAGGGACCAGGATCCTTGAGATAAAATCATTGAGAACTAGTAAGTTAACTGCAAATTAATGATTACGATGTCAATACAAATAACAATTTGCATCTAAATTACGATATTCAACTAGATCGATAGTAACCGTAAGTTTTGGCTACTTTCCTGGACGAGATCGTTTTGACCAAAGAGTGTAGGTGCAACAAATGTGAACCTTGTTTATGCAGATGGACGGAGGGAAACAGATACTTGGTCACACAACTACATGTTAACATCAAAATAAAGCTTGTTTTTCAGCCGTTCAAAAAGTTGCAGAGAAAGTCCCCATGAATAATGACATGACCGACTCGTTTTTTTAGGAACGTAGTACGTAACAACTAAATTGCATGTTTATTTGTTCCAAATGCAATGTTTCCAACTTTTCAAACTCAACATTTTTTCTCATACTAGCATGTATCCTGATGTAATCAAGGATGCAAGTACAAATTTTGTAACTGTTGAAATGAAAATCACTGTTGTTTACTAATTCGAGTGGGATCTTTATTTGTACAGGGCAAAAAAGATCACGATTTAAAAATGAATAAATATCATTAAATTTAATGGAACTCGACAATCAAGAGTTTTATATTGTATTGATCGACTTTTAACTTAATCTTCACACATTTTTTCTGTTCAAAATGTAATTACGTCACAGCCTTTCCAAACTGCTTAACAAATATTTCTCAATAAATTAACAAACATTTTTTCAATAATTTATAATAAGTTTCTTTAAAAAAAAAATTATAATAAGTTTTCTCCAACGTCTCAATTTTGATTATAAATTTTTGGGTTTTAGACCAAAGTACATCCTAGCTTATATAATATATTTTCATAAATTGTTTGTGGACAACAATCCGTGGCTTAGTGCATTTGATTTAACTTTTTTTCCCCCCCTTTCAAAAAGTACTTTTTACCAAGAATTAAAACTAAACTAGACACATTTAATACATGTTTAATTTTTCGTATAAACATGTACTCCCTCTGTCCCGGTTGTTTCTTTACATTGTCTTTTTGCACGGAGATCAATGAATATTGTTAAGATAAATGAAGTAGTGGGTGTAATAGTGATTTTATTATTAAAATAAGTAAAGTAGTGGGTGTAATAGTGTAAAGTGTTGAAAAAATAGAGTGAAATAGTGGATGTAATAATGTATTTTATTGTTAAAAGTTACTATTTTTAATAATGTAAAGAATTGGTAGGACGTCCCAAAAAAAAATTGTAAAGAAATGAATGGGACAGAAGAAGTATATTGCATGACAGGATTATTATGTTAAACACATGAACTGTATATGACCCAAATCTCTATAGTAAAAACACTTGGAATTATATTTTTTACCAAACTTCTTTTTCTTGTCACATGCATCTATCATGGGTGCACTTTCATCTGATGCATTACTCGAAATAATACAATAATCTCAATCAAAACTAAATTCGTTTTCCTAATTAATTAATTAAGAAGTAATCACTACTATGAGCCTGTTTGTTTTATCATATTACTGTTAACTTATGATTTATAAGGCCATAATAACTTATGAGAAGTATTTATCTATTTAAGTTTTAGCTCAACTTAGAGCATTTACATCCCATCCCCCATCGCCCATCTCCATCCCCAAAAACTTACTAAAAATAGTAAATTCCCAAAATTATCAAAAATGTTCTACATCCCATTCCCCATTTTTCAACCACATATCCCTACATTCCTTTTTATATTACTTCTTTCTCCCTCTTTCACTTAAATTTTAACTATCAAAACTCACCCACTACAATTAAATATATTTAAAAGAGGAGAGAGATGATTTGGGGTTCAAAACAGTAATATGCAAATATGGGGATTCAAAACTTGTCCCCAAAATTAATCCCTAAAATGGGGAATGTGATGGAAGCCATTTTTTGCATAAAAGCTAAATATTTCCCTAAATATTTGGGGGTAGGGTCTTGAATGTGGATGCTCTTATGACTTATATGTTGATAAGTTGAATGTTAGGAAATCCTAACATTCTACTTATGCTTACAACTTATTTCTCGATACACGCAATATATAATATCCTTTAAATTTTTAAAATCATATATCTTTTGATTCATTCATCAGAAAATTATTATATATATAACAAATTACTCTACTCATCGAGATCTATCCATTGACATCCATTGATATATATATTAAAAAACAAATATTTTGAAAATAATAAAAAAAGTTAACTTATAAGTTCTGATTTACCAAGGGCCTGTTTGTTTTCTCATATCACTATGAGCTTATGGCTTATAAGCCCATAAGCACTTATGGGGGTGTTTGTCAAAATAAGTTTTAGCTTAACTTATAACTTATAAACCCATGAATGTTAAGAATCCTTGGGCCTGTTTGGGATCCCATTTCGCTTCCAACTTATGGCTTATAAGCCCATAAGTCCTTATGGGGGGTGTTTGCCAAAATAAGTTTTAGCTAAACTTATAACTTATAAGAGCATCTCCAATGGCGTTAGCTAAAAATGATTGGCTAAATTACATAAAATATTGATTATGTAAAATTTGTCGAATCTGTAAGAAATTGTGTTCCGAGGGTATTGGCTATAATGATTGGCTATATTTTAAAAATGGTATGTTATTAATATTTCAAGTTGTTATTAATGGAATATATAATTTTAATATAGAAATAAGTGATGTGGCAATTCACTACAGGTCTATAGAGGTTCGACAAATATAGTCAACATCAAGAGATTATCTATAATTATAGATAACAGTTTTGTCCCATTGGAGTGTAAATTTTTTTACACATTCTTTATAATTCTTATTTATGGTAATTAATTTTAAAATTTACCTAAGGGGTCTCTCCCATTGGAGATGCTCTAAGTCCATAAGTTGAATGTTAAGAATTCTTAACTTTTAACTTATAACTTATTCTTGATATACACAATATATAATATCCTTCAAATCTTCAAAACCACATATCTCTCGATCCATTCATTAGAAAATTGATATGTATATATTAAATTTTCCTATTCATCGAGATCTATCCATTGATATCCATTGTTATATATAAAAAAATAAACATTTTGAAAATTATAAAAAAAAGTTAACTTATAAGTTCTGATTTACCCAAACAGTCTACTGATTATAAGTTCTGATTTACCAAACACTCTAATCTCTACTCTACTTATCACTTATATGACATAAGTTCTTATAAGTCATAAGCTACTCATTTTAAGATACCCCAAACATACACCTTAACTTTCAACTTATAACTTATCAATATATAATATCCTTCAAATCTTCAAAACCATATATCTCTCGATCCATTCATTAGAAAATTGATATGTATATATCAAATTTCCCCATTCATCGAGATTTATCCATGGATATCCATTGTTATATATATAAATTTTTTTTTTTTGAAAATTATATATATAAAAAAAAAGTTAACTTATAAGTTCTGATTTACCCAAACAGTCTATTGATTATAAATTTTGATTTACCAAACACTCTACTGATTGTTCTACGTATCACTTATATGACATAAGTGCTTATAAATCATAAGCTACTTATTTTAAGATACCCCAAACACTCTACTGATTTATAAGTTCTGATTTATCAAACATTCTACTGATTCATAATTTCTGATCTACTTATTACTTATATAACATCTATGCTTATAAGCCATAAGCTACTCATTTTAAGGTAAGCCAAACGGTCGCTATATTTCTCTGATAGAAAAACAAGTGGAAGAACAATTTTATCCTCAATCTTAATTTCTCATCCAAAATTTAGCTTCTTGATCAAGCCATTAAAATCATTAAGATGATCTCTGTTAGTTACAGAGGCATGCCTGTACACATCTAATAACAAGCCTAATTGTTTGTAATGCTTTGCATTACTTACATGTCCTCTTAACTGAGGGAACCTCTAGTTGTAGAGTTTCTGTTTGTATTGTACTTATAGTAGGCATCAAATCCTAGTTGTGTAATTGTACAAATAGAGTCTAGAATAATGCTTGAAAGAAGTTCCAAGGTTCATGCCTCAAGCAAGGAGTTAAAGACTGTCAAATAATCACAGTTGGGATTTGAAGAAATGAAGAATTTGCCTAAGTACCAATTCGAGAAGTATATTTGTCTATTCGAGAAGTCCAGCATTCGAGAATTCAGGGATTCGATATCTCAAGACACTATTCGATATCTCTGAATACACTGTTCGATATCTTATTCGATATCTCAGGGATTCGATATATCTACTACTCTATTCGAGAACTCAAGAAGTCAACAAGTCAAGATGGTATTCGAGTTCTCAAAGAGTCAACAAGTCAAAGTTCCATTCGATATCTCAAGGACTCAGAAAGCTATTCGATATCTCGAGGATTCGATAAGTCAAATGTTCTATTCGACAACTCAAGGAATCCTGATGGAAAAGAGCTATTCGAGAAGTGGTTCGATATGTCAATATAACAGTGTTCGAGAACTCAGAGTTATCGATCAAGTCAATTCTAGTTCTCGAATCACTTACTTAGTCACTTCTCGAATACATTCTTGGAGACAAAATACTGAAGAAATTGTACAAGTCAGAAACCTGCAACAAGCCAATGCACTTTATGGACCACAATCTGTAACGTGCTCTGAAAAGCCTACAAGGAAGCTTGGAGAGATATAGAAGAGACAAGGAGCTAAAGAAGTGGATCTAAACAGGCTTTGCAAAGTCAAATCTGTAACCGTTTGGACACTTACTCAAAAAGGATAGACAGACTAGAAAGTAATTTGTTTAGCTACCTTATTTGCAGTAAGTAGGCTGTATCCATATTCTATAAGGACACAGCCTCACTTCATAACTTAGTAACTTTGTGCGAGTCTAGTTTTTCATACACTGTAAGTTATATCTCTCTGAGAAAAACGAAGCTGAGAATACTATCATTTGTATTCACAGATTGTAGCAACCTTTATCTAATAATACATTAGATTAAAGTGATATTGTGTTGTGTGTTGTTCTTTATCCGCATCTACATCACTGCACACACAATACTTGTTTGCTACATAGACTCAAAGCACGAAAAGTTCAAGAATCCATTCACCCCCCCTCTGTATTCTTTCTTTGTGTTCAATACTCAACAAGTGGTATCAGAGCGGGCTGTTTATTCAAAAACAGAAAAACGATCATGAGTTCGAATACACCAAAGACTACAGGAACGGTGAAGGTCCCTAAGTTTGACAAAGAAAACTTCAACCTCTGGAAGATAAAGATGATGTTGTTCATTAAAGCCTCTCATCCCTTGTATCCTGAGATTCTCAAGAATGGTCCTTTTGTTCCACAACAAGAGATACCAGAAAAGACTGTAGGAACCACAACTATCCCAAGATCTTATGAGGCCAAGGATCCATCAAAATGGACAGAATCAGAAAGGGAGAAGGTTGCTCTTGACAGCCACCTCATGCTGCTTATCATTGATTCCATGGACATGTCAATGTTTGCTAACATTGCATCATGTACGTCTGCCAAAGAGATGTGGGATCACATTGAGGTGTTGTGTGAAGGGACTGATGAGGTTAAGGAAAACAAGAAACAGATATTGGTCACACAGTATGAAGCTTTCATGGCACAACCCAAGGAAAGCATCACTGAAATGTTTGAAAGGTTTCACAAGCTAGTTACTGAGTTGCAGATGAATGGCAAGGTTTACAGCACCAAGGAGTTAAATATGAAATTTCTGTTGTCTTCACCAAATCATCTAGAGCAAAGTGTCATTTCTCTAAGGGAGAGAGATTTGAACAAAGTCACCTATGATGTGCTCTATGGAGTCCTAAAGACTCATGAACTTGAGTTGCTTCAGAAAAGGGCTATCCAAGCCAATCAAGGTAGAATGATAAACACATCATGTGCCTTGATTGTCAACAAATCTATTCTGAACCTAGAAGCATCTACAAGCCAGCTAAGGATAGAGGAGGTAGCAGATGATGAAGAAGCTGAAGCTGGGGTGAGTGAACCTGTTGAGGAAAAGGAGGAAGAAGAAGAAGAGTTTTACACTCTGGAAGAACTTGATGGGATGGAAAATACTTCATATGCCTTCATGGCCAGAAAATTTCCAAACATCAGATTTAAAAGAAATCAACCCTTCAAACCCAAACCTCAAAACCATTCATTCAACAAGAACAAGGCACCTGTGAAACCAAACAGAAATAAATTCAAAACCAGTTATGTGGATAGGTCATCTGTAAGGTGCTATAGATGCAATGACCTAGGGCATTTTGCCAGTGAATGCAAGAAGCCTAAAAAGAAGGATAGAGATTATCTTGAGCTCGAAGCTAAGTATGAGGCCCTTCTGAAAAAGCAGACACAAGGTAAGGCCTACATAGCTGAAGGGAAGTGTTGGGATGATTCTGAGAGTGATGGAGAGGAACAAGAATTCTGCAATTATGCCTTGATGGCCAACTCCAAGGATGACTCATCTCCATCTGATTCTCAGGTACCATCTCTCACTACTATAGACATGTCTGTTTCTGAGTATAAATGCATGATCGAACAACTATCTGTTGAAATGTTTAATATTCATACTAGTATGACTGTTGCTAATGAGGAGATTGCTAAACTGTCTACTAGAAATGAAATATTAACCAAAAAGAATGAGGAACTTGAGCTAACTGCTATGCAAGTAGAAAACCTTAAGAAAGAAGTTGAATATTTGCAGAACAAGGTTTTATGTGCTAGTCAAGTAGAGAAGGCTCTTAGGGATGAATTAGCTGAAAATGAATTCAAACTGAAAACTTTCAAGAAATCATCTGGTCTAGTGCAATCCTACTGTGAGAAAATTGAAGCTAAACCCAAAGCAGCTATTGGACTTGACTATGACTCTCTCAAACAGAGGAAAGGCTATGCTGTTATTGAAGAGGACACAACTGTTCATGAGAAAGTGCCTCACATATTGAGAAAGACTGAAAATCCAATTTTTAAGGAATCAACATTTGAAATTGATGAGGATGCCTTACTCATCAAACAAATGTTGAATGATGAGGATGAGGCACAATCTAGTGAACAACAAGCATCCTCTAAGAGTGAGAGTGTCAAGTCAAAGACCAAGGAACCAGTAGTTGATAGGCCAAGACCTAAGAAGTTTGTTAAGTTTGTCTCAGCTGGGAAGAGTGAATCATAAAAGAAAGTGACTAAGAAGAAACAGAACAGAAATGGCAAGTTAGGGATTAACAAGGATAACAACTATGCTTATATGCCTAATGCCCCTAGGAAAACTTGTCAGAACTGTTTCAGTACCAATCATTTAACTCATGCATGCAAGAAACCTGTTGGTAGTGTGTCTAAACCTTTCTATGATTGTTCTGTGTCTCTAAGTCATAGAGATGCACCTTTTTGTGATAAATTTGACTGTATGCCATGCAATATAAATGTTATGACTAGTTGTTTTAATTTAAGAAGGCAATTCATTGATGGTTGTATCAGTCACAATTCTCACACACACTACACAAGGTCAAAGTCTTCAAGTCCTCCTAAAGCTAGGAAGGTACCACTGTCACCTAAGTCTGAAACTTCAGGTTCTAAGACTTCCAACAGTGACAAGAAGACTAACATTAAGAAAGTTAATAAGCATGTTGTTTATGATAAAACTGTCTCTAAGTCACATGGACCCAAACTTGTTTGGGTACCAAAGGAAAAGTAATACCTTTGTGTTTGCAGGGCAAAGAAAGTGAAAAGAAGGTCATGTGGATTTTGGACAGTGGATGCTCAAATCATATGATTGGTGATATGGCCCTGCTATCACAGTATGAGGAAAAGGCTGGCCCAATGGTTGCTTTTGGAGATGACAGCATGGGTAACACATTGGGATATGGCAAGCTAAAAGTTGGTAATGTCATCATTGAAGATGTAGCACTAGTCAAGGGGCTCAAGCATAATCTGCTAAGTGTTGGTCAGTTTACTGATAGAGGATTCAAAGTGAATTTTGACAAAGATGAATGTTTGATCACCCACAAAAAGACTGGTGATTTTGCTCTATCTGGAGTAAGGAAGGGAAGCCTGTTTGTAGCCAATATGGACTCTGCAAACAAGGACAAAATTTGTTGCTTTTACTCAAAAGCATCAAATGAAGATTGTTGGCTGTGGCACAAGAAACTATCACACCTGAACTTCAAGGCCATTAATTCTCTAGTCAAAAGAGAGTTAGTGAGAGGCATGCCCACACTTGAATTCTGCCAAGAAGGAGTGTGTGAGGCTTGTCAAAAAGGAAAAATGAAAAGATCAAGCCACAAGTCAAAGACAGTGACATCAATAACCAATCCATTACAACTCATTCATATGGATTTGTTTGGGACTGTCAACATTATGTCACTTGGAAGGAAGAAGTATGCCCTGGTAATGGTTGATGATTTTTCAAGGTATACATGGGTGGAATTTCTGGCATCAAAAGATGAGGCTCCAAAAGTAATTATTGAGCATATAAAGAAAGTTGACAAGGAAGCAAAGGCAAACAATGCAAGTGTGATTGCACTGAGAAGTGATAATGGAACAGAGTTCAGAAATGCCATACTCGAAGCATTCTGTAAAGAGAATGGTATTTCTCAGCAATTCTCAGCTCCAAGGACTCCACAACAAAATGGAGTTGTTGAGAGAAAGAATAGAACTCTAATTGAGGCTGCTAGAATAATGTTGCTTGATGCAAAGATGCCTACATGTTTTTGGGCTGAGGCTGTGAGCACTGCATGCTATATCCAGAACAGAACCCTCATCAACAAAAATACTGGAAAGACACCTTACAATTTGATGACTGGAAAGAAGCCTACTCTAAAGTATGTTCATACTTTTGGAAGCAAATGCTTTGTATTGAAGGATAATTCAGAATATGTTGGAAAATTTGATGCAAAGGCATTTGAAGGAATTTTTCTTGCCTACTCTATAGAAAGAATTGCATACAAAGTTTATGTCATCAGTCAAAAGAAAATTATGGAAAGTACAGATGTGACATTTGATGACAGCAAACTACCTGGATTAGAAGAAGCCAATGATGAAGATAAAGATCCATTAAAGTTTGATAATCTAGATGATTCTGATGAAGAGAATGAAACTGGAGTTAAAACTCAAGTTCAACAAACTCAAGTGAATAATGATACAAGAGAAGAATTTGTGCCAATCGATAGTGGAGAAACAAGCATCCAAGACACACCTGTGAGTAATGGCAACTTCACAGGGGGAGGAAATGAGGATGACCATGATGTGGATGATGAAGCAACATCAAGAATGAGAAATCAGGCTGAACACTCGAGGAAATGGGATAGATCACACACTGCAGAGCAAATCATTGGAGATCCTAATGCAGGAGTAAGGACTAGGAGAGCAACTCAAAATGAGTGCCTCTATGGATGTTTTCTATCACAAGTTGAGCCTAAGAAACTTGATGATGCACTGTTGGATCCGGATTGGATTATTGCTATGCAAGAAGAGTTGAATCAATTTGAAAGGAACAAAGTATGGGAACTTGTGCCTGCACCAAAGAATAGAACCATTGTTGGAACAAAATGGATTCTGAAGAATAAGATGGATGAAGATGGTGTAATAATAAGAAACAAAGCAAGGCTGGTTGCAAAAGGATACTCTCAACAGGAAGGCATTGATTATGATGAGACATTTGCCCCTGTTGCTAGACTGGAAGCCATCAGAATATTCTTGGCATTTGCTGCTCATTCAAACTTTAAAGTTTATCAAATGGATGTCAAGAGTGCATTTCTAAATGGAGAGTTGGAAGAAGAGGTTTATGTGCAACAACCACCTGGCTTTGAGGATCCACATTTCCCAGAATTTGTCTACAGATTGCTTAAGGCATTGTATGGACTTAAGCAGGCTCCAAGAGCATGGTATGATACTTTATCACAATTTCTTCTTGAAAATCAATTCACTAGAGGCACATTGGACAAGACACTGTTTTACAAGAAGCATGGTGATGATATTATCCTAGTCCAAATTTATGTGGATGATATCATTTTTGGGTCTACAAATGAGAAGCTATGTGAGAAATTTTCCAAACTCATGCAGAGCAGATATGAGATGAGTATGATGGGAGAGTTGACATTCTTTCTTGGGTTGCAAGTCAGTCAAAAGAAGGATGGTATCTTTATCAGTCAGACCAAATACATCAAGGATCTATTGAAGAAGTTTGACTTGGAAGACTGCTCACCTGCAAAGACACCCATGGCCACTGCAACTAAGTTGGATGAAGATGCTAAAGGCAAGAAAGTAGATATCTCAGTCTACAGAGGCATGGTTGGTTCTCTACTCTACCTCACTGCAAGTAGGCCAGACATCATGTTTGCTACATGTCTATGTGCTAGATTTCAATCAAATCCAAAGGAATCACATTTGATTGCAATAAAAAGGATCTTTAGATATCTGAAGGGCACTCCAAACTTGGGATTATGGTATCCTAAGGACACAGGGTTCAATCTGGTTGGTTATTCTGATGCTGATTATGCTGGATGCAGGGTGGATAGGAAAAGCACCTCAGGAAGCTGCCAGTTTCTTGGACAAAGGTTAGTTTCTTGGTATAGCAATAAGCAACAATCTGTGTCAACTTCTACAGCTGAGGCTGAATACATAGCTGCTGGAAGTTGCTGTGCTCAAGTGCTTTGGATTAGAAATCAACTTAGAGATTATGGACTTGTGTTGGAAAGAATTCTAATCATGTGTGACAACACAAGTGCAATCTCTATAGTTGCCAATCCTGTCAATCATTCTAGAACAAAGCACATTGACATCAGATATCATTTCATAAGAGAACATGCAACTAATGGAACCATTGAGTTGCATTATGTCTCTACAGATAAACAACTAGCTGATATATTCACTAAGCCATTAGATGAAGCCACCTTCACAAGGTTGGTAAGTGAGATTGGAATGCTGAATTCTTCAGATTCTGGCTAATTGAATACAGCATCTAGATTGTTGCAGCAGTAAACACTTACTTTATCTAAATTCTCAATATTTTTGGAGTGAGTGTTGGCTGAAATATGATTTATAAATATTTCAAATCTGTTGCATATGTTGAAAATCATATTTTTATTAACTTAAAATTTCTATGAAATTTTGAGAAAATCACTATTTAATTTGCTAGGATATTCTTCAATGAATATGTCTGGTAAATTTTAAAAAGATAGTGAAAATCAAATTTTTATGAGTGATGGGTACAGTTCGATAAGTCAGACTTCTCAAATGATTCACTATTCGACATCTCTAACAAGTCTCATTAGAGTACTCTTGAGTTCTCGAATAGAGTCTTTCTGAGATATCGAATAGAGGTATTCTTGACTTCTCGAATATAGTAACTGAGTTCTCGAATGATTGAGTTCTCGAACACTATATTTGAGTTCTCGAATCATTTGAAAAGGCTGAATTCTCGCTGAATTTTAACCGATTTTGGACTCTTGTCTAAAAGTTTAATTCACTCATAAAAACACATTTTATTTAATTCAGAATTATTTCTGAGTTAGATAACTGCCAGCTGTGAGTTTCTATCTGCTTGAGTTATCGATTAAGCCTTTCTTGACTTCTCGAATAGTTGTTTTCTACTTCTCGAATGCCTGACTTGTCGATACAAAACTTTCATCTAATCGACAATTCAAGTACTTCATACTTATACAATTCCACATCTATTCGATTCATTTCATTCGATTTCTCAAGCATCTACACTCTCTAAACCCCTGAAACCCTAGCTACGAAAAGCAAAATTTCTTCTTCAACCTTCAATTTCTTTCCTCTCTTCTTACACAAATGGCAACAGTAAAGTTCAACACCAACTTCATCGCTCTCACTAGTGATGTTGAAGCACCCAATGCCAATTTCAAGTGCTTTGTGAAATGGATGGCTGAGTCATACATCAAGGATGCACTCTCTGCCAACCCAACTCTGTATCTAGATATCCTGGAACAGTTTTGGGGTACTGCTATTGTGGAGGTTGTAGCCCTGGAAAACGCAATCACTTCATATATCATCTACTGCAAGATTCAAGATAAGGAAATCACTATCACTACTGCAGACATGAATCAAGCACTGGGCCTACAACAAGAGTCATTTGACAGACTGACCACAAATGCAGAGTTAGAGGAATTCTTTGAGTTCATCAACTACTCAGATGGGATCAATCTTGGAAAGCTAAACAGAAAGAATCTGAGAAAGGAGTGGAGCTATGTGTTTGCAACTCTTCTTCAAGTCTTCACTGCCAGGAAATCAAGCTTTGATCAAATCAGTGCACCTGTGCAGCAAATTGGCTATGCATTGGCCTATGAAAAGAAGATAGATGTTGGCCAAATCATCCTCTAAGAACTATATGGAAGACTTGGTAAGAACACAACCAAGAGAGGTACTGATATTTTCTTCCCTCGCTTTATTCAATCTGTACTTAATTTTAAGAATGCTTCATTGATTGAATTGCCTGGGATTGATAAAAACAGAATAGGCTATCCTAAGTCCATGACCAAACTCATTTTTGGTAATTTGGAGACTAGGAATGATGTGGATGTAAGACTAAACATAACTCCCCATATGGAGAGTTTGTTTAGAACTTATCCCCACAACATGCCAACATTTGATGCAAAATCTAAGTTAGCACAGCCCAAGCAAGTAGAACAAAATGCTAACCCAGGGCCTGCTAACCAACCCTCTCAACCAAACACTCTACCACACACTGAGCCTACTGCATCATCCTCTCAAAAGGGTGATGTTAGTAAAAAGAATAGAAAGGAAGTAATGTCTGCACCACTGAATATATTATCTGAAGCAGCATTGGCTGTGGAACTAGGGCTAGAAAGTGAGGAACCTGAGTCACCCTTACAAAAGCCAAAGAAGAAGAAAACCAAGACCACCTTTTCAGTCACACAAATGGTTGAAGTTGTAAAATCAGGGGCACACAGCTCACTAGGTGTATCCTCTCAACAGGGTGCACCTATAGAATCAAGCATCCTCCCCAATGCACCTTCTTGTACAGAGTCAGCACATGGGAGTGATAAGGCTGGCACTACACTGAGTAGAGAGCACATCACACTTGAAACTCCCTCTATCTCTCAGGGGGAGTTGCCAAAATCTACTCTAAAACACACTTCTCTTCCAGAATCTAATACTGAAATTTCTTTGGAACCTGCAACTCAGGCAACTGAGATGCAAGGCATTGATCATCAAGAATTCTTTTCTCTTGATGAGCCAATAATTTCAAGTGACTTAGTGCATGACACTTTGCTCACCACCCAGGACCCACATTTAGATGGTGAGGGAATGCATGCTGGGGCATATCCTAATGACACCATCACAACCACAGAGGCTTCACTAGTTTTTACTAGAGACTCTGTGCCTGTGTCAACTACTGGTGTAACTCATCCCACTCCTGTGGAGACACCAGTAGTAGAGTCAATCCATCCGGTTACAGAAGTTGCATCTATAACTGAGGAGTCTAGCTTGCCTAGCTCTAGCTCTGACTTTATGTCACAATGGCTGAAGCCTGTGCAACATGACAGTGCTTCAGGATCAGGGTCTGTTCCACAAACATTGACGGTTGAAGCACTTCAAAGCTTAATTGTGGATCAGATTCCTGAGTTTGTAAAGATAGCTCAGAACCTTGTCACCTCCAATATCCCTAATCCAGACTATGAGGCCATCCTACTATGCCATAGGGATGATGTGGAGATGCAGAAGGCCAAGATTATTGATGATGCTGAAAGAGATGGCAATGTAGATGCCTGGCTGCAAGGAAAGAATGATATAACTCTCAGTGAAGCACTTCAATATCTTAGAGAGGAATACATCACTTCACTGAGCTCCAATGCAAAATCCCTGTCTCCTGGTGAAGTGTATGAAGCTGTCAATGATTCCTACAAGGGTTTCCTCAAGGCTGCACACTACCTTGGCAAGGGAGTCAAAACTGAAGTCAACAGGGTGTGTGACAAGACAGCCACTTCAGTAGCAGAAGTCAAGAGGGCCTTTGATGCTAAATTTCCTCAACTGGACAGTGTGGTCAAAGATCTCAAACACTGCAACACCACCTGCACAAAGATGGACAATGGCCTAGCCCTCCTCAAAGATACAGTCACAGGCCTAGGTAGCAGATTTCAAAATCTATCTGAACAGACTACAGAGGCAAATGCCATGCTGAGGACAATGTTCAAGAATCTTTATGGAGATAGGCTAGTGACTGAAGTCCCTGTACATGAACTGTCTAAGTATGAAGTGAAGAGGCTGCAGGATCAATCTTTGTCTGGTTTCAAGGCCAATGAGCTATTCACTAAGGTGAACACTCTTGAAAAGGAGGTTGCTACTCTCACTAAATCAAATGCTCACCTTACAGACAAGGTTGCACTTCTCCATGATCAGTTGGACACTCAAGCAACCACCACAGCTAATGTCCTTCTGCATTAGCAATCCATGTTGGCTGCAATGATGAAGCACATGGGTCTCCCTCTACCTGAAGAATCGTTCAACCCACAGGTGGTGTAAGAACCCTAATTTTTGGTAATATTTTATTTTATTTAATATCTTGTGGCAATGTCAATATGGAACCTTTCTGGTCATCCCTGTGATTAATGGAATTGATTGTCTGGAAAACTGTGTTGTTGTGTTCACTATGTAAGATAAAAAGGGAGATTGTGAAGGCAAGAGTCTTATTGTTAGTGAGATTTATGAAACTTGGGATTTGAGAATGATTAGAGTGTTAAAAGATTTATTAAGAATTATGATAAGGAATTATGGACATTAGAGGAATTTACACAATTAGTACTTAAGGAATTATAGGGGAAATCTCTACGCGACAAAATATTATTACGAGAGATTAATTAAGATACGATACGAATTAAGGATTAAATAATAAGCATTGGTGGAAGAATAATATTACAAGGAGTAGTATTGCATGCAAGCCCATGCAACCAAGTAGTTAGAAACCAAGCCAACTAGTTAGCCATTGGAAGATGAATAGTATTTGGTTACTTGCTTTTTGAAAAAGGAGGAGACATGTAGTACAAAGAGCCATACCTATAGCCATACCTAGGCTTGTACCATACTAATACATACAATAATATGTAACACCCAATCAATTACTCAACCAACACAAACACAAAAAGAAATCAAACTCTCCCCCCCTTGAACAAGGAGCTCTCGGCCAAGCATAAAAGTGGAGAAGAAAAATTCTTCTCCTCCCTCTTCCATCACTCATAAATCATAATATAATTCCTAGGTCATCTACATCATCTAAGCAAGGTATGCTAGCAATTTCACTCCATTTCATCCATCCAATTCCAAGTTATAAATTGTTAAAGTTTGGATGAATAGTAACCAAGTTTGTTCTTCCTTTAGATCTTGCATTGTGAGTGTTGTAGGAGGCCATATAAGGTGTTTTTAAGTTTTATAAAGATTGTTCAAAGTCTCTAGGAGCTCAAGAAGGTATGAAATCTCAAACCACCCTTGGTTATGTGTTGTTCATGTAGTATGGTAGTAGATCCATGCATTTTAGGGGTTATCTTGAATGTATATGTATTGGATAACATGGATCTTGGGTTTTGATGTTGAGATGGTGAATTTTATGACTATGGTGAATATATATATCTCCATGAGTGTTATGAGTCATGATCTAAGTGTTTTAAGTGGTGTTTATGTTATGGAAGCATGAAAAATGGTTGATCTAAGTGATTTGAGCTTGCTGATTTTGTCCAGGAACTTTGATCTGTGTTGTAGCACGATTTTGAACACCCAAATGATGTCCCCTGATGTCCTACCTTATATTGTTGGAAAGATAATTGAATGTAGTTTCTGGATATGTAAGATTAATAGCTAGGTGATGTGTGGATTTTTAGTTATGGCCGGAGGAGTAAATTTTGTTTCTGGACTATGGACTGCATAAAGTGACCCCCTTGTGAACCTTGTTTAAGCACCTTAAAAAATATTTGGGATCATGGAAAAATTTGAGAACGTAGGTAATGCAGTGGTGAAGACCACCCAAAAGGAATTGGATTAAAATATGAATTTTTGGATTTTATAAAAATGCTAGAGTAAAATTCGCGCAATGGAAAAAGGTCGATTAGTGGAACATTATTCTAGGGTTAGTGGTTATGGTTCGAACGTGGTAACTAAATTAAGTCGAGTAAGTGACGAGCGTAAACGAGTGATGTCATGGACCTATAGTGGGGCTAGGGAGTCATAAGACGAAGTCGTTAAGTTAATTTCGTATCCCCTTAAAACCCCGTAATTAGAAAGAAGTTGTTAAGGTACTAACGAACGATTATTGTTTATGTATAGATCGTTCGAATTCGCACGCTCGACCACCCCAGCCAAACCAAGGCAAGTTTACTTTTCAAAACTTATCCCTATACAAGGATTTTCACTGTTGTGTTTGTAGTTTTCAAATTATATCAAATGCTATGTTTATCGAAGTATTGATGCAATTGAGATTGAACAAGTACATGTATGCTTTTACCCCTTGAACTTAGATTGAAATGTTTTCTTCGGACAACGACTCTAGCAATAGAGGTCGTAGCGGTCCGTATATACTATTGACCGGGGAGCGGTATATTATTATATCGTATCTATATTGCGAAAACCCGAAGGGTCATCCGGGTGGTATCGTATATTCAAATAACTATTATTATATCTTCGTAAATACTCGAAACCCTATCTTGGATTAAAAGTTTATTTATTAAATAATTATTTTATTAATTATTAATATTAAATCTTAAAATATCATTTAATAATTATTGTTCACTATTTTAAAAACAAAGTTAATCCAAGATACCTTTTAATACTTTCAAACTCGAACTTTTTCGAACTCAAAACATTTTCGAAAACCCCCGGTCAGGTTCTGCTTCTTGTACGATTTCGAGAATTATCAATCGACTTATGTCAAACCACAACTACTCTGTTTTCAATCAAAAATCAAGTTTCAAAAGAAAAAAGAAAAAGGGACTCTGGCAGGTGTGGGAACCGTTGACGAACGATTCCCGGGATGTGTAAGCGGCCGTGAGCCAGGCGGTCCATCACTTATTATTCCGGCCCAGGTGTTGCCGAAGGATGATTACGGATGTAGTTTTCATCGAGGGTGATTACGGATGTAGTTTTCACTCGGGGATAGTTACGGATGTAGTTTCTATCCTTCTACCGGTAGAGAAGACCCGCGGATTATTGGACTCGGATGTGGCGACTGATCATCGTCAATCCCTGTCAGGTTTTATGTTTTCTTTAAGTCCCATTCCTCCACTTTGGAAAAATGCTTTGACACTGCATCTTAGGCCTATGTGCCAGTTGCCGATAGTGTCCTATTTTGATGAGAAAGACGTTGACTTTATGCAGTAGCTAGAACTGCAAGGTTATTTTGAAAACAAGGGCACGTACTGGTGCACCTTTGAAATTTACCAATAATGACAAGTGATTTTATAACTGATTGATACAACGAGTTTAATGACTGTTATACATATGAAATGTTATATTGCTTATCTTATACCTATATTCTTGCTGAGCTATAGTTGCTCACTCTTGCTTGTTTTCAAATTTTACAAACACAACAGCTAAGAAAAATGGCAAGAACCTGTCAGACTGTTCGAAAGCAGGTGACTAGACCCCAGGCTGCAGTTGAGATCCCACCGGTAGGCCCCATTAGCCGGATTGGTTGGCAGCTTTTGTTAGTACGTTTTATTTATAAGTATGACCTGTGCAAGGCAGTGTACCGTAACAAACTTTCAAGCCGCCAACTTCGCTTCATATCGAAGTGTTGCTGGTAGCATAAATGCTATTTAATTCGGTCTGTAATAACTCTAAAATTCTTACTTTTGCTTATTCATATGTATGACGTTTCTGAGACTCTAACCTGTGTGTGTGTGTGTGTGCGGTGTGAGTTTATTGTGGGGTCGATGGTTGTTTATTTATATTATGTGCAAGAACAAGTATGTTATTAATGGAAAATGGACCGTGAGCGCCTAGATCTCCGACCCCGGATCTGGGGGCGTCACAGAAATGGTATCAGAGAGAAGGTTACAGTTCTCAGAAACGATAGTAACTTAGGGAAGCAACCATAATGATACTAATAATAATAACAATAATAATAATCCCATTAATACCTAGAGCTCTCATCGAGTTCACAGTCGGGTTATCGGATATAGCCCTGACTTCTAAGGCCCGTGAGGGAACTACTCCTTAAACCCTTCTTTTTGGTTAGTAACCTAGCTTATTTCCCTTGTGTAGATGGAGGAGATACCAGACCCTGAGGCCTATGAGAGGGAGCATGATGAGGCACTACTGAGAGAGACTGAGGACCCTGTTGAGGATACTGATGCTGACTCTGAGACTGACCCTGTGATTGAGCTGATAGAGGACACTGAGGAGGAGGATCCCGATGAGGAGCCCTTTGTTGAGCCTGAGCCTGTTACCCCCTCCCCTGTGGCCACTGATGAGGAGAGTGTGCGATCCGGTGAGGTCCGTGTTGTGTCACCCCCACCCTCTCCACAGTCATTGAGCCCCACTTCTTCAGATGATGACTTCGAGGAGGATACTTCTAGCGAGGAGGAGCGTGACCCTACCCCTGCTCCTGCTCCTTCCCCTGTTATGCCACCCCCACCACTGGACCTACCCCCAGTATCGGGCGCCGAGCACGCCTATGTGGTGCAGTTCCTGACCCAAGACTTACTTTCTGCGGAGGCCCGACTTAACGAGGCGAGGAGGGTGATAGTGGAGGAGCGCGAGGCGCGCTTGAGGATCCAGGCTGAGATGAGGACTACTGTTGCTAGGAGGACTAGAGCTCGACTCCACAGGATTGAGAGGAGGAGTCGCGAGAGGGTTCTCGGATTAGGGATCCGCGGGGGCGGAGTGATCCAGGCTAGGGATGTTAGACGTGTTGTGCGTCGTGCATTTTCCCGAGTGAGGACCTTGCTCCGTCGCGGTGCGGCCCCGTGATGTGTTACTGATAGCTCAGTCCCCTAGGTTCAGATGACCTTAGTATGTCGATTTTGCGGGATAGTTGACTTATGCAGTGGCGTCCTTTCTGACCAGTGGATGAGTAGACTGACCTACATATATGTAGATGTGACTTCGGATAGTATGTACGGATGTAGCCCTACTTTTGTGTAGCCCTGACTATTCGGATTATGTACTTGTATTTGTTCCACTTTTGCTAGACTTTGACATCGGAACTATGTATTTGGCTCTAACATCCAAACTTTGTGACCACCCTTGTACCGTACTTATTTAGTTTCAGTTTCCTTGATATTGTCTCAACTGTTTTACTTTCCGATGCCATGCTCTACTGTTTTGATATACAACTGTGATTATACAACTGCTACAAGCCACAAATACAACCATGCTGTTTCAAATTTACGATATGCGATTTCAAATTGTTCTCCAAATTTTTCCAAAATGTTCCTACAATCTTTCTAAAATAAACCTTTAAAAAAAAAAAAACGGTTTTAGTTTATTTAAAATTCAAAAAAAAAAAAAAAATATATATATATATATATATATATATATATATATATTTCTACAGATTGCGAAGTTTCGAAATTTTGGAAATTCCTACAAATGTTTTCGAACCACGTAACGACTTTCCTAAAAAGGTTTTACAGTTTATCGCCATCATAAGGGCACTGCGAGTTCGAAATTTTAACCCTGTATAAGAAGGAACAATACGTTCCTGACTTCTCTAAATACGGTCAAATAAATTGAAACCCTGACCCATTTTTGTCTTATTATCAGAATCATGCCACCCAGAAGAATGAACACTCGAGCTCACCCGGCCAGCTCTGAAGGCCAGGGTAGCCACCATGGGCCGGAAGGCCACCAAAACCGAGAGAGAGAGGATCAGAACCTGAGCGAGGATGAAGGTAGTGACTATAACTTGTTTGATAACTCTGAGTATGATGAAGAGGAAGCTGAAGATGATACCCTAGGGGTAGAAAACCCAAGGAGAGACCCTATGGAGCGATTCATGGACCTACTCAGGCAAAACTTGGACCGTCCCCCGGTTCAGCCACCACTCAACAATGCGAATGCCAATGCCTTTCGGAATTTCAAATCCCTGAAACCCCCGGAGTTTAAGGGAACTGCGGACCCAGTCGAGGCAAGAGCCTGGCTGAAAGAAATGGAAAAATCTTTTGAGATACTAGGAGTCGCTGAAGAGCAGAAAACTGTTTTCGCCACCTATCTGCTGAAGGGTGAGGCAAACTACTGGTGGGAAGCTAAAAAGAATTTGGAGGGAAGAGGTGTAGTGACCTGGGAGAGGTTTAGCGAGTTGTTCTTGGAAAAGTATTTCCCTAGGTTCATGGAAACACAAATGGAGCTGAAATTTTTGGAACTAAAGCAGGGCAACATGACGGTGGCCGAGTATGAGGCAAGATTTACTGAGCTGTCAAGGTTTGTGCCGGAATATGTGAACTCTGAGGTGAAGAGGGCCCGAAGGTTTCAATTGGGGCTGAAGCAATGGATTCAGAATCGTGTGGCGGTTCTTGAGCTGACAGACTATGCCACCCTGGTACAGAAAGCATCGATTGTTGAGGCTGGAGGTGAACAGATGCAGAAGGAGAGAGAAGGAAGGAAGAGGAAGTTTGATAGTCGAAAGGGGAACTCTGCGGGAGGTAGCTTTCCGAGCAAATTTAAGCGAGGAACAATGTCCCAACCCAGCGGAAACTTTGGAACCAAGAGAGCCAAAAGTTGGAGTGTGGGCCAGGGCGACCGACCTCAGGGATCATCGTACTCTACCCCACCCCGAGCCCCACTCCCGGAATGCAAGAAATGTGGAAGGAAACATGCGGGCGTGTGTAACCTGCAAGACGTGAAGTGCTTCAAGTGTGGGCTGATGGGACATTATGCTAACACCTGTCGAGGGACTAGTAACAACACCAGTGCCGGAGGTAACTGCTTCAAGTGTGGGAAACCAGGGCACCGAATGAGGGAATGTATGTCCTCTGGGCCAGCTGCATCAAGAGTGAGTGGAACTGCTTCTAACAGGGCCCCGACTGCAAGAACTTTTAACATGACTGTGCAAGATGCCGTGAGGAACACGGATGTGATCGCAGGTACCCTACTACTAAACTCAGTTAATGCGAATGTTTTATTTGATTCGGGAGCTACCAAGTCTTTCATATCTCTAGATTTTGTAAGTCAATTAGGCCTTAAGACTGAACCACTGAGAGACAGACTGCAAGTAGAGATAGCAAACCATGAAATTATTCCTGTTAACCAAGTATGCCCAGGTTGTGACCTAGAAATAGAAGGGCGACACTTTCGGGTAGATTTAATACCTTTTAAATTAGGAGAGTTTGACGTAATAATAGGTATGGATTGGTTGACAACCCACGGAGCTCAGATTGATTGCGTGAAGAAGAAAGTGAGTTTAAGATTGCCAGGGGATGAGGAAGTAGTGTTTAGTGGAAAACGACAAACCCAAAAGTTTCTGACTATGATTCAAGCAAAAAGGCTGTTACGTAAAGGATGCGAGGCCTATTTAGCCTATGTAAAGGATACCAAGAAGGAGGCGCCAAACCTACAGGAAATCCCAGTCGTTAATGAGTTCGCGGACGTATTTTCGGATGATCTTCCAGGACTACCACCTGATAGAGACATCGAGTTCGCTATAGATTTAGTTCCGGGCACGGCCCCAATTTCAAAGGCCCCGTATAGGCTAGCCCCAGTGGAGATGAAAGAGTTGGCCACCCAATTGCAAGAGCTGTTGGATAAAGGAATGATAAGACCTAGTGTGTCACCGTGGGGAGCCCCGGTGCTATTCGTGAAAAAGAAGGATGGCAGTATGAGATTATGCATAGACTACAGGGAGTTGAATAAGGTGACCATCAAGAATAAGTATCCTTTGCCCAGAATAGATGACCTGTTTGACCAACTAAAGGACGCGGTTTATTTTTCCAAGATCGATTTGAGAACCGGGTACCACCAGTTAAGGATTAAGCCAGAAGATATACCAAAGACGGCCTTTGATAAGTGGATTTTATATCCACTTGGAACATTCTATATCGGCTTAAATTGATTGTTTTGGACTCAAGTTTGTGTAGTTTTGATGTGTTTTGTGTAGTTGTGCAGGTTTCCAAGAATATCTAAGCTTTTGTCGTTTTTGGAGATTTAATTGATTAAAATTCGGATTTTCCGAGAAGGCTGCGCAGCTTATACTGTTTTGGCCATATCTGGAGTTCTAGAAGTCCATTTTCAGCGATCTTACTGCCCACGCGAAGCTTGAGAGATTTTCTACAACCTGGGATAGGAAACAAGTGCAAGAAACGTACTTATTAAAGGCGCGCACATAATCTTTATTAAAGAAGGCTGGGAATTTACTGTTTTGCCCTTTTTCTAATTCTAATTGTATTCTGGGCAGTTTTGGGTACCTTCTTTAAATCCTAATTGTAATAGAAGGCAATATCTTGCTGGGCAAGATTTGTAGAGCCTATATAAACACATCATACCATTGTAAAAGATAACAATTCATAGCTTTTAATTGTATCAAGGTACTTTCGATCTTCAATTCTTTTTCAATATTATGTTTTCATTAATTATTATTATTATTTTGTTTTCTTCTTTAATTATGTATAACTAATTCTCTAATCTGAGGATTGGGTAGTATTCCTTGGTATTCATGCATGCTTGATTACGTGATTTTCTGCTTTGCTGATCTGTTAATGAGATCTTAACACAATTAGAAGAGTAGCTAACTTTTGATTGTATTCTAGGGATTGTAATAAGCTTGGGAGAGAAGTTGCAATCTTAGTACATGATTTAACAGACATAATTTGAATATTAGATCGGGAGATTAATAGGAGAATTGTGAGACATATAATTCTTGGCACTTAACAGTTTATAGATATACTTTGATTGTATCACGGGAGTGACAATTAGGGTGTAGCTGTAGGCACTATATTGTAGCCTGGGAGGGTGCAGTATAACTTTAGAAGAATTGTTTTCAGCAAGGTAGGAACACAGATATCACATTAATATTGAGCATGTATTGAGACCAAGTGAAGAACCCCAGTTCTTAGATTGTTTTCCCATATATTTGAATTTCAGTTTTAAATCAATTCTTAGTGCTTATAATTAGTTCTTAGTTAATTTAGTTAATACACAAACCCAAAAATTCTTCTCACACACTTCTAGACGAAAAGAGATAAGAAACCTGAACTTTGATATTACATTCAGTCCTTCCCTGCGAACGAACACAAAAAATACTACTAACAAATTGGCGCCGCTGCCGGGGAAGGCAGTATACTTGAGTTTAGGTTAATTGTTTCTTATTGTTTAGATTTTAATTGGTTCCACAAGTTGTTTTGTTGGTGATTTTCAGGTGTATGCTACGTTCATCTTGCGTTAGAAAGTTGGAATTTGACCCTGAAATTGAGCGTACCTTGAGAAAGATAAGAAAAGAGAAAGCTAAGATGACGGACGCTAAGAATGTCAACGCGAATGTTAATGCAAATGTTAATGCAAATGTCAATGTTGATCAGACTTCTATTTGGGACCATGAGACACCTAATCCTGCCAATTGCATGTACAAAACTCCAGAGATTGGTGCAACCCAATTCAACATTAACCCGAGTTTAATTCAGATGATCAGCAATCAAGCTTTTGAAGGAGATATTGAATTAGAAGACCCACACAGACATCTAGAGCGTTTCGTGCAGATGTGTGGCTCATTCAGAATCAATGGTGTTACGAGTGATCAGATTCGTCTCCATATGTTTCCCTACTCTATTAAGGGAAGAGCTTTGGAATGGTTTCAGCAACTTCCAAACACTGCGGTTGCTACATGGGATAGTCTTTCTACTGCATTCTTGTCCAAATATTATCCTTCTGACAAGACGCAACAATTGAGGACTATGATTATGAGTTTTAAAGCGCAACCAGGTGAAGGTCTATACCAGGCATGGGAGAGATTCAAGGCACTGCTAAGGAAGTGTCCACATCACGGCTTGGAAGATTGGCAGATCATCAGTACTTTTTATGGGGCCATGAATGCAGATATTCGTTTGAGTTTGGATGTGGCTGCTGGTGGAAATTTCAAGAAGGCACCAACTACACAGTCTAAAGCACTCCTTGAGGAATTGGCATCTAATAATTATTCATGGGCACCTAGTGGGACGAGCTCAGCTAAAGCAGCACAAGAATCTGAGATGATCAACATGCTGGCTCAAAAATTGGATACTCTAACTCAGGAGGTGCGAGGACAAAGAGCAAATGTGAATGCTATTTCTTCACCTATGGAGGGGTATAATGATTATGGTGCTAATCAGAACTCTTATGTGCAACAATTTCCAGAAGAAGCATCTTTCATTCAGGGAAGACAGCCGTGGCCTGTTCAGAATAACTCCTATTACAATCCAAATCAAAGGCCAAACAACAATCTTTCTTACAGTAATAATCATGCGGCTAATCCTTCTTATGCATTTCCAAGGCAGAATCAACCTTCTGGTTTTCAGTCACGACCACCATATCAAGCACAGCAGCAGTATCAACCTCCTCCGAAGAAAGAACCAGCTGATTGGGAGGTTGCACTAAATAAGATTATGCAAGGAACTTCTGGGGCATTGGCTAATATGGAATCAAGAATAGAGCAGATGGCATCATCTCAAAAGATGCTAGAAACACAGATTGGACAGATTGCCTCCAAGATGGGTGTTCGTGAGCAAGGATCACTTCCTAGTCAACCCGATCAGACTGGTAAAGAGCAATGCAAAGCAATTACTTTGAGGAGCGGGAAAGAGTTGCCCGAGGTTGAGGTTTTCGAGCCAAAAGAGAAGGATGCTGAAAAAGAAAGTGAGATATTAGAGATCGATGCAGAAAAGTCAGAAAAAGTAGATGAAGAGAAGAAGGAAGAAGAACCAGAAAAGCCGTATGTTCCTCCACCACCTTATGTTCCTCCTATTCCATTTCCACAGAGACTTCACAACAGGCAGTTAGAGAAGCAGTACGAGAAGTTCTTGACTATGTTCCGGAAGTTGCATGTCAATATTCCTTTGGCTGAAGCTTTGAATCAAATGCCACTCTATGCTAAATTTCTTAAGGAGATGTTGACAAAGAAGAGGAAACTTGAGGATGCAGAAACCATTACTCTCAATGCTGAATGCAGTGCAGTCATCCAAAAGGCCATTCCTCAGAAATTGAAAGATCCGGGAAGCTTTTCTTTGCCTTGCACTATTGGGAAGATGGAGAACACGAAAGCCTTGTGTGATTTAGGGGCTAGTGTGAGTTTGATGCCATATTCAATCTGTAAACGACTTGGTCTTGGAGAGTTTAAAAAGACACGGATTTCACTTCAGTTAGCGGATCGTTCTGTTAAATATCCGTTGGGGGTCATCGAAGATGTGGTTGTCAAAGTGGATAAATTTGTCATACCTTGTGATTTTGTGGTGTTAGAGATGGATGAAGATGTCGAGATACCCATTATCTTGGGAAGGCCATTCTTGGCTACTGCTGGCACTACTATTGATGTTAAAGCTGGAAAATTGACATTGAATGTTGGAGAGGACAAAGTGGAATTTGATCTGAACAAAGTAATGAAGATGCCTCCTTTTGGAGCAACTTGTTTTACTGTTGACATTGTTGATGAAATTGTGCAGCTAGAAAATGAACACTTCATGGGAGCAGAACGGGTGTTAGATGATGTAGTAGAAGAAGAAGAAATTATTGTTCGAGACACACAAGTTGAGATGGTTTTTACACTTTCAGAGGCACCACAGGTGGAACTTAAACCTCTTGAAGAGGGGCATGATAACGTGTTGCGAAGGTGGAAAACCGATGATAAGGAAGAAGAAATTTTTGTTCAGCCGGTTGAGTCAGAGAAGCATCTTAGAGGTGTGAAGAAGAAAAAGAAGAAAATTTGGCCGTTGGGTAGTAGAATCAAGTTGAAATCTGATGGAAGAGATTTGTGGAAATCAAGTAAACCGGATGTCAACGTTCGTATGAATGGTTTGTCTGTTGAAGATGGTTCAGTTATTCTTTTGAAACCACCATGATTTGAGGAAGTAACGTCAAGCTATTGACGTTAAAGAAGCGCTTGGTGGGAGGCAACCCATGCATTAAAAAAAAAATAAAAAATTGAGTGTTGTAAAAAAAAAAAAAAAAAAATCGAATTTTGGGTCTGAAACGCAGGCTGCGCCTGCGTTTCTGCAGGCGGGGCAGGTTGCAGGGGTGTAACGCAGGCTGCGCCTGCGTTACTGGACTTGAAGCAGACTGCAGGGTAGTCACGCAGTTTGCGCCTGCGCAACTGCCTTTGGGGCAGGCTGCTTCACGCGCGCGCAGTCAGTTTCTTTTTGGTTTTGAGCAGTTGTTTCAGCTGTTGTGCGCGTGTATAAAAAAAAAAATATTCTTTCTACCTCCCATTCTATTTATACCCCTATTTTATCTAATTCTTTTCCTATTTCAATTCCAAAACCCTCCATCTTTCCTCCAAAAATTCTAAACCTATTTCTATTCTAATTATTATTATTATTATTATTATTATTATTATTATTAGTTATTATTATTATTATAGTTATTATTTATTATTATTATTATTATTATTTTCTTATTTATTATTATCTTTATTATTATTATTATTATTATTATTATTTTTTGTATATACCCACCTATACATACAAATCCAATTCCTCTTCTATTTTATTTTAATCTCTAAAAATTCAATTCTAAAGAGGAATTTATTGCAAGTTCACCTCTTTGATTCGTATTGGGTAAATCTTTTTCTCTAATCTTATTACGAATTTGTGTTCTTGTCAATGGGATTTTGTAGTGTTCAGGCAAGGTGGCCAGACTATGGAGCTCGTATGCAGTATCCTCCGCCAGATTCATCCGAGGAGGAGGACGAGTAGGTATGTTTTCTGCTATCCCTTGTATTATTTCCATTCAATGCGGACATTGAATATTTTAAGTTTGGGGGTGGTTTGAGGGATATGTAGTTGTTGTTGTATTAATTGTTCATGTAGGATTTCATGATTTGCATATTAGTAGTAGTAAATTATGCATATTTGTTCGTGTTATCTACGTGTGTTTCATATAGGACATTCTGTTTTTTTTTTTTTTTTTTTTTTTTTGTTTTTTTTCGTATATCATGTGAGTTCATAATAGTTTGCATTTGCACCCATGCTTGATAGGAATTTTGTGTTGTTGACGCTTTTGATTGAGAAGTGATATGCTTTGTTCTTGTGCACACACATACACTAGTAAGTTGAAGCTAGTAGACTTATTGAATGTTGTAAGTGATTAGAAGGACATGAATATGTGCAAGATGATTTAGTTTGCATGCTTTGAATACAAGTTGGTGCGTTAGAGAGATTTTTGCTTGGGATTGAGTATGTTTTTCCACCAAGTGAGTTTTTGAGCCATATTGCATATTTTTTGCAATTTATTCGTTTGCTTGAGTGTCCACGGATTGTTTGCATTGCTAGCAGTTGTTTGAGGTCTTTCTTGAAACGCATGACATTATTTGACGATTAAAATGATAAAGGCATTTAGGAATAACCGCATATTTTCCCATATTACCACACCATGTTTACATGATCAATTAGTTAACCCGTTGAGCTTAATCCTATTTTTCGGTGACATACCACATTACTTGCCTAGACCTTTTTCTTGTATTGGCCGTACATTAATTTGAACCCACATTGTCAAAGGCTAGTAAAGTGCTTAAGGGAGTAATAAGGTGTGCAAGGAGGGGTTTATTGTTGGTCATACTTTTGGGGAAAATATTGAGATTGGGTTTGGTTGTTTACTTGATAGTCGGCATATGTAATAAATTGGGGGATCATTGTTATTATTTATATTATTGTTTTATTTAGCTCTCGAAAAAAAAAAAAAAAAGAAAAAAAAAAGAAAAAAAAAAGAAAAAAAAAAGAAAAAAAGAAAAAAAAAAGAGAAAAAAAATATATTATGAGAGCATGTTTGTGTTTGTTGTGATCCTACTTTAGTCGACTAGTCGAGTGTCTTAGTAAAATTTATGTGGGGGGAAAATAGAGTGTTGTGTATGATTTATTATGGTACTTACTAGCTTTTGACACTTCACCTGTTTTTGGCTTATTTGACATACCTTGTCCCTAGCCCACATTACAACCCAATTAAAGACCTTTTGATTATCGTCATTGATGTATGTTGTGTTAAGAGTTAGATTGATACCAAATGTCAAGCATGTTTATGATTTTGTTGGAATTGAGTGATACACTTACCCTTGTTCTTGAGTGAATATTCTTTTGTGAGTGGATTGTGAGTGTTTGCTTATTTTTGCGTATGAGATCCCGAGTTTTGTCTCAAAGATGTACTCTTGTAGGCTTAGCATGTTTACTAACTTATTCTTACACTTGACATGGACTTGTGAGAACTTATGCATGTTCATTGAGTAGACTATGTGAATACTTGCACTTTCGACACCAAGACATTGCGTATTTACTTTGATTCTTAAGTTGATATGGCATGAGAGGATTTGAAGGTATGGTAGGCTAGATTAATTGCATTTGCATATTAGTTGCATTCATGCATTGCATTGCATTAGGTTAAATGGATTTTGTGGGTACATTCGCTATAGGCCCTCACGAGACCTTACTCGTCCACTAGGGTTGCCTAGGGGTTTAAAGGGCTTGTTGCATATGCCAAATGCAACCGTGATCACCTACGGAAGTGGTACTAATTAGGTAGTTATAATTGTTTATGCTTGAGGACAAGCATCGGTTTAAGTTTGGGGGTGTTTGATAAGTGGATTTTATATCCACTTGGAACATTATATATCGGCTTAAATTGATTGTTTTGGACTCAAGTTTGTGTAGTTTTGATGTGTTTTGTGTAGTTGTGCAGGTTTCCAAGAATATCTAAGCTTTTGTCGTTTTTGGAGATTTAATTGATTAAAATTCGGATTTTCCGAGAAGGCTGCGCAGCTTATACTGTTTTGGCCATATCTGGAGTTCTAGAAGTCCGTTTTCAGCGATCTTACTGCCCACGCGAAGCTTGAGAGATTTTCTACAACCTGGGATAGGAAACAAGTGCAAGAAACGTACTTATTAAAGGCGCGCACATAATCTTTATTAAAGAAGGCTGAGAATTTACTGTTTTGCCCTTTTTCTAATTCTAATTGTATTCTGGGCAGTTTTGGGTACCTTCTTTAAATCCTAATTGTAATAGAAGGCAATATCTTGCTGGGCAAGATTTGTAGAGCCTATATAAACACATCATACCATTGTAAAAGATAACAATTCATAGCTTTTAATTGTATCAAGGTACTTTCGATCTTCAATTCTTTTTCAATATTATGTTTTCATTAATTATTATTATTATTTTGTTTTCTTCTTTAATTATGTATAACTAATTCTCTAATCTGAGGATTGGGTAGTATTCCTTGGTATTCATGCATGCTTGATTACGTGATTTTCTGCTTTGCTGATCTGTTAATGAGATCTTAACACAATTAGAAGAGTAGCTAACTTTTGATTGTATTCTAGGGATTGTAATAAGCTTGGGAGAGAAGTTGCAATCTTAGTACATGATTTAACAGACATAATTTGAATATTAGATCGGGAGATTAATAGGAGAATTGTGAGACATATAATTCTTGGCACTTAACAGTTTATAGATATACTTTGATTGTATCACGGGAGTGACAATTAGGGTGTAGCTGTAGGCACTATATTGTAGCCTGGGAGGGTGCAGTATAACTTTAGAAGAATTGTTTTCAGCAAGGTAGGAACACAGATATCACATTAATATTGAGCATGTATTGAGACCAAGTGAAGAACCCCAGTTCTTAGATTGTTTTCCCATATATTTGAATTTCAGTTTTAAATCAATTCTTAGTGCTTATAATTAGTTCTTAGTTAATTTAGTTAATACACAAACCCAAAAATTCTTCTCACACACTTCTAGACGAAAAGAGATAAGAAACCTGAACTTTGATATTACATTCAGTCCTTCCCTGCGAACGAACACAAAAAATACTACTAACAGCCTTTCGCACCCGGTACGGACACTATGAGTTTTTAGTAATGTCGTTTGGGTTAACAAATGCACCCGCAGCTTTCATGGACTTAATGAATCGAGTCTTCAAGAAGTACCTGGACAAGTGCGTTATAGTCTTCATCGATGACATCTTAATTTATTCCAAGACGAAGGAAGAACATGCAGAGCACTTGAGGATTGTATTGGGAGCATTAAGAGAAGAAAAGTTGTACGCTAAGTTCTCGAAGTGTGAATTTTGGTTGAAGGAAGTTCAGTTTTTGGGGCATGTGATTAGCGAACAAGGCATCCTAGTGGACCCAGCCAAAATAGAGGCTGTATCAAATTGGGAGAGACCAACCACTCCGACAGAGGTGAGAAGTTTCATAGGATTGGCCGGCTACTATAGAAGATTTGTCCAAGACTTTGCCAAGATAGCAGCCCCTTTGACCCGGCTAACCCGCAAGACCGAGAAGTTTGTGTGGACTGAAAAATGCGAAGAGAGCTTTCAAGAGTTGAAAAAGAGGTTGGTGACAGCACCAGTACTAGCCCTACCGGATGATAAGGGAGATTTTGTGATTTATAGCGATGCATCCCATAAAGGTTTAGGGTGTGTGCTTATGCAGCACGGTAAGGTGATTGCGTATGCGTCCAGACAACTTAAGGAGTATGAGATAAGATACCCCACCCATGATTTGGAATTAGCAGCAATAGTCTTTGCTTTGAAGATCTGGAGACATTTTCTTTACGGAGAAAAGTGTGAAATCTACACGGATCACAAGAGCTTAAAGTACATATTCACTCAGAAAGAGTTAAACATGAGGCAGAGGAGATGGTTAGAGCTAATCAAGGATTATGATTGTGAGATTCATTATCACCCAGGGAAGGCCAACGTAGTGGCCGATGCACTTAGCCGAAAGGAGAAGCTCAAGATGATAACGTCAGTGGACGAAGTGATCAAGGACCTCGAGAGGCTGGAGATTGAGGTGAGGTTGCCAGGAATTGGCCAAGAGAGTCTAATGGAAATAAAAGTCCAACCACCGCTATTGGAAAAGATTAAGTTATGCCAAGAAAAGAAGATAGAAGAAGAAAAGAATTCGATGGAGAAAATTTTGACTGGCGAAGAAATTAGGTGTGAGAAGGACGGGAATGGAGTTATGAGGTACGCATCTAGGATATGGATTCCGAACGTTCGAGAGTTAAAAGACGAGATTTTGCAAGAGGCTCATAGTTCAAGGTACTCAATCCACCCTGGAGGCACTAAGATGTATAGAGATTTAAGAGAATACTATTGGTGGCCTAATATGAAAAAGGACGTGGCAGAGTGGGTAAGTAAGTGTTTGACATGTCAAGGAGTAAACGCCGAATACCAGAGGCCCAGCGGATTGTTGCAACCCTTAGAGATACCCGAGTGGAAGTGGGAGCAGATTGCGATGGACTTTGTGGTCGGATTACCAAGGACCAAGACGAATCATGATGCCATTTGGGTAATTATCGATAGGTTGACCAAGTCAGCACATTTTCTTCCAATCAACGAGAGATATACTGTCGACAAGCTGGCAGATATTTACTTAAAGGAGATTGTGGTTAGACATGGGGTTCCTGTGAGCATTGTATCAGATAGAGACCCAAGATTCAACTCCCGGTTCTGGAGGAGTTTTCAGGATTGTGTGGGGACTAAGTTAAACATGAGTACTGCATACCATCCCCAAACAGACGGACAGAGCGAGAGAACCATCCAGACCATCGAGGACATGCTGAGAGTATGTGCCATAGATTTCAAGGGAAGTTGGGACGACCACTTGCCGTTGATCGAATTTTCCTACAACAACAGTTACCATGCGAGTATAGGCATGCCCCCATATGAAGCTTTGTACGGACGAAGATGTCGGTCTCCTTTGTGTTGGGAAGAAGTTGGAGAGCGGAAGATTTTAGGGCCTGAACTGGTCCAACAGACAAGAGAAACTATCGAGCTCATAAGAGGACGGCTGGTAGCGGCCCAAGACAGACAGAAGAAGTATGCGGACCAGACCCGCAAGGACAAAGAATATGAGGTAGGAGAGTTTGTGATGTTAAAAGTATCACCGTGGAAGGGATTGATGAGATTTGGTAAGAAGGGGAAACTAAGCCCGAGATTTATTGGACCTATTGAGATCTTGAAACGAGTTGGAAAGTTAGCCTATGAATTGGCTTTACCTCCGAGCTTACAGCAAGTACATAATGTGTTCCATGTGTCCATGCTACGACCCTACCATACCGACTTCCGACATGTGATAGAACATGATCAAGTGGATCTGCAACCCGACTTAACATATGTGGAACAACCCGTAGAAATTATGGATAGAAAAGAACATGTGCTGAGGAACAAGGTTGTCAAATTAGTGAGAGTCTTGTGGAGGAACCAGAATGTCGAAGAATCAACATGGGAGCTAGAAAGCGCAATGCGTGAAAAGCACCCCCAACTGTTTTCAGCCTGATTCCGGGACGGAATCCTTTAAGGAGGGGAGGCTGTAAGAACCCTAATTTTTGGTAATATTTTATTTTATTTAATATCTTGTGGCAATGTCAATATGGAACCTTTCTGGTCATCCCTGTGATTAATGGAATTGATTGTCTGGAAAACTGTGTTGTTGTGTTCACTATGTAAGATAAAAAGGGAGATTGTGAAGGCAAGAGTCTTATTGTTAGTGAGATTTATGAAACTTGGGATTTGAGAATGATTAGAGTGTTAAAAGATTTATTAAGAATTATGATAAGGAATTATGGACATTAGAGGAATTTACACAATTAGTACTTAAGGAATTATAGGGGAAATCTCTACGCGACAAAATATTATTACGAGAGATTAATTAAGATACGATACGAATTAAGGATTAAATAATAAGCATTGGTGGAAGAATAATATTACAAGGAGTAGTATTGCATGCAAGCCCATGCAACCAAGTAGTTAGAAACCAAGCCAACTAGTTAGCCATTGGAAGATGAATAGTATTTGGTTACTTGCTTTTTGAAAAAGGAGGAGACATGTAGTACAAAGAGCCATACCTATAGCCATACCTAGGCTTGTACCATACTAATACATACAATAATATGTAACACCCAATCAATTACTCAACCAACACAAACACAAAAAGAAATCAAACTCTCCCCCCCCTTGAACAAGGAGCTCTCGGCCAAGCATAAAAGTGGAGAAGAAAAATTCTTCTCCTCTCTCTTCCATCACTCATAAATCATAATATAATTCCTAGGTCATCTACATCATCTAAGCAAGGTATGCTAGCAATTTCACTCCATTTCATCCATCCAATTCCAAGTTATAAATTGTTAAAGTTTGGATGAATAGTAACCAAGTTTGTTCTTCCTTTAGATCTTGCATTGTGAGTGTTGTAGGAGGCCATCTAAGGTGTTTTTAAGTTGTATAAAGATTGTTCAAAGTCTCCAGGAGCTCAAGAAGGTATGAAATCTCAAACCACCCTTGGTTATGTGTTGTTCATGTAGTATGGTAGTAGATCCATGCATTTTAGGGGTTATCTTGAATGTATATGTATTGGATAACATGGATCTTGGGTTTTGATGTTGAGATGGTGAATTTTATGACTATGGTGAATATATATATCTCCATGAGTGTTATGAGTCATGATCTAAGTGTTTTAAGTGGTGTTTATGTTATGGAAGCATGAAAAATGGTTGATCTAAGTGATTTGAGCTTGCTGATTTTGTCCAGGAACTTTGATCTGTGTTGTAGCACGATTTTGAACACCCAAATGATGTCCCCTGATGTCCTACCTTATATTGTTGGAAAGATAATTGAATGTAGTTTCTGGATATGTAAGATTAATAGATAGGTGATGTGTGGATTTTTAGTTATGGCCGGAGGAGTAAATTTTGTTTCTGGACTATGGACTGCATAAAGTGACCCCCTTGTGAACCTTGTTTAAGCACCTTAAAAAATATTTGGGATCATGGAAAAATTTGAGAACGTAGGTAATGCAGTGGTGAAGACCACCCAAAAGGAATTGGATTAAAATATGAATTTTTGGATTTTATAAAAATGCTAGAGTAAAATTCGCGCAATGGAAAAAGGTCGATTAGTGGAACATTATTCTAGGGTTAGTGGTTATGGTTCGAACCAAACCAAACCAAACCAAACATACCCAGTATATCCCGCTCAGAGCAGGGTCTGGGGAGGGTAAGTTGTACGCAGACCATGCCCCCACTTTTTAAGGCAGAGAGGCTGTTTCCGTGAAGACCCTCGGCTATGTGCACGACAAATACTGTGGGTGATATATACACGGTAATCCAAATGGTACGAAAATCTTCAAAGCAATACCTAAGCCCATGGCATTCTCCACATGGGACCTACCCGCCTGCTTGGAATTATGATACTCAGGTCCTGATGCGCTCCGCTCCGGACGACCCCCTGCATAAAAAACCACAAGCAAACGACAACATACAAAACCAAACGAGTCACACATACCCAGAATACCCCGCACAGAGGTAGGACCGGACCAATCTCCCTGCAACCGCAAAACCGGCAAACAGAATACAATAAAAATGAAAAAATGAAAAAATGATAATGAAGAAGCCGAACTTCTAAGATAAAGCTAACCGAGACAACCCAACTCTGAGGCTCTCTACCACAGAGCCGCTCCCTAAAAGAGAATCCACCACTCTGATATGACGCCTCCACGCGCACCTGTCAGCGGTCATGGTCTCATTCAAGTTTAAGGCCTTCAGATCCAACCTAAGCTGCTCTTCCCACGACCTCCTCGGTCTGCCTCTCCTCCTCACCCCAACCACCGCAAGACTCTCGACCCTCCTCACTGGGGCTTCAGCCAGCCTCCTACGGACGTGCCCGAACCATCTCAACCTCCCTTCCCTGACTTTCGCAGAAAGAGGCGCCACTTCAAGCTCGCTCCTAAACACCCCATTCGGGATTCTATCTAACATCGTGCGCCCACACGACCATCGTAACATCCTCATTTCGGCCGCTTCCAACTTGCTTTCGAGGGCCTTCTTCACCGCCCAACACTCAGAACCGTAAAGCAATGCAGGCCGGATTGCCGCTCTATAGAATTTCCCTTTCAACTTTAAAGGGACCTTCTTGTCGCACATCACCCCTGACGCTGCTCTCCACCTTAGCCACCCAGCCTTGATACGATGTTTGACATCGTCTTCAACCTCACCTTCCTTCTGGATGATCGAACCTAGATACTTAAACTTATCCGTACTAGGTACAATCTGATCTTGAATCTTAACCTCCACTCCTTCCTCGTTGGCCTCACCACTGAAGTTACACCATAGATACTCGGTTTTAGATCGGCTCATACGTAAGCCTTGGGACTCCAAAGTAGATCTCCATAGCTCCAGTTTCTCGTTCACCTCCCCTCTCGACTCCGCCACTAACACGATATCATCAGCGAAGAGCATGCACCAAGGGACGGAATCTTGAATCCCTCGTGACATGACATCAAGGATAAGAGCGAAAAGAAGTGGACTAAGGGCCGACCCCTGATGAAGCCCTATCTCAACAGGGAAAAAACGGGAGTCGCCCATTGGGGTCCGGACACAAGAACTAGCTAGGGAGTACATGTCTTGAATCGCCCTAACATATGATGGCGCCACTCTCCTCTCTTCAAGGCTCTTCCAAATAGCTTCACGGGGGATGCTATCATAGGCCTTCTCCAGATCAACGAACACCATATGAAGGTCTTTGCGACGCTCCCTGAACTTCTCCATAAGGCGTCTGACGAGATGGATGGCCTCGGTCGTCGATCTCCCAGGCATAAAACCAAATTGATTCTCTGAGATTTCAACTACTCTTCTAATCCGACATTCGACCACTCTCTCCCAAAGTTTCATAGTATGACTGAGTAATTTAATACCCCGGTAGTTACTACAACTCTGGGCATCGCCTTTGTTCTTGAAAAAAGGGACCACGATACTACGCCTCCATTCCTCTGGCATCTTAGCACCCAAGAGGAGATCATTGAACAGATCTGCTAGCCATTGGACGCCCACCACACCCAGACATAGCCACGCCTCGATCGGGATCTGATCCGGGCCAACCGCCTTCCCTCTAGCCATCTTTAGGAGGGCACCCTTAACTTCCTCCTTGCTGATTCGTTCACATGAACCGATAGAAAGCACAGACGAAGGGGGGACCCCTTGCTCCACCCCAGTACCACTCCTTAACGTGGTAACTAAATTAAGTCGAGTAAGTGACGAGCGTAAACGAGTGATGTCATGGACCTATAGTGGGGCTAGGGAGTCATAAGACGAAGTCGTTAAGTTAATTTCGTATCCCCTTAAAACCCCGTAATTAGAAAGAAGTTGTTAAGGTACTAACGAACGATTATTGTTTATGTATAGATCGTTCGAATTCGCACGCTCGACCACCCCAGCCAAACCAAGGCAAGTTTACTTTTCAAAACTTATCCCTATACAAGGATTTTCACTGTTGTGTTTGTAGTTTTCAAATTATATCAAATGCTATGTTTATCGAAGTATTGATGCAATTGAGATTGAACAAGTACATGTATGCTTTTACCCCTTGAACTTAGATTGAAATGTTTTCTTCGGACAACGACTCTAGCAATAGAGGTCGTAGCGGTCCGTATATACTATTGACCGGGAAGCGGTATATTATTATATCGTATCTATATTGCGAAAACCCGAAGGGTCATCCGGGTGGTATCGTATATTCAAATAACTATTATTATATCTTCGTAAATACTCGAAACCCTATCTTGGATTAAAAGTTTATTTATTAAATAATTATTTTATTAATTATTAATATTAAATCTTAAAATATCATTTAATAATTGTTGTTCACTATTTTAAAAACAAAGTTAATCCAAGATACCTTTTAATACTTTCAAACTCGAACTTTTTCGAACTCAAAACATTTTCGAAAACCCCCGGTCAGGTTCTGCTTCTTGTACGATTTCGAGAATTATCAATCGACTGATGTCAAACCACAACTACTCTGTTTTCAATCAAAAATCAAGTTTCAAAAGAAAAAAGAAAAAGGGACTCTGGCAGGTGTGGGAACCGTTGACGAACGATTCCCGGGATGTGTAAGCGGCCGTGAGCCAGGCGGTCCATCACTTATTATTCCGGCCCAGGTGTTGCCGAAGGATGATTACGGATGTAGTTTTCATCGAGGGTGATTACGGATGTAGTTTTCACTCGGGGATAGTTACGGATGTAGTTTCTATCCTTCTACCGGTAGAGAAGACCCGCGGATTATTGGACTCGGATGTGGCGACTGATCATCGTCAATCCCTGTCAGGTTTTATGTTTTCTTTAAGTCCCATTCCTCCACTTTGGAAAAATGCTTTGACACTGCATCTTAGGCCTATGTGCCAGTTGCCGATAGTGTCCTATTTTGATGAGAAAGACGTTGACTTTATGCAGTAGCTAGAACTGCAAGGTTATTTTGAAAACAAGGGCACGTACTGGTGCACCTTTGAAATTTACCAATAATGACAAGTGATTTTATAACTGATTGATACAACGAGTTTAATGACTGTTATACATATGAAATGTTATATTGCTTATCTTATACCTATATTCTTGCTGAGCTATAGTTGCTCACTCTTGCTTGTTTTCAAATTTTACAAACACAACAGCTAAGAGAAATGGCAAGAACCTGCCAGACTGTTCGAAAGCAGGTGACTAGACCCCAGGCTGCAGTTGAGATCCCACCGGTAGGCCCCATTAGCCGGATTGGTTGGCAGCTTTTGTTAGTACGTTTTATTTATAAGTATGACCTGTGCAAGGCAGTGTACCGTAACAAACTTTCAAGCCGCCAACTTCGCTTCATATCGAAGTGTTGCTGGTAGCATAAATGCTATTTAATTCGGTCTGTAATAACTCTAAAATTCTTACTTTTGCTTATTCATATGTATGACATTTCTGAGACTCTAACCTGTGTGTGCGTGTGTGTGCGGTGTGAGTTTATTGTGGGGTCGATGGTTGTTTATTTATATTATGTGCAAGAACAAGTATGTTATTAATGGAAAATGGACCGTGAGCGCCTAGATCTCCGACCCCGGATCTGGGGGCGTCACAGGTGGTTTCTACAGCCTCTGTGCCTGACAACAAGCCTAAGGGGGAGAAAAGGTCCAGGAACTCAAATCCAAAGGGGGAGAAAGGCATAGAGATAAATGAGGGAGGTCATCACAGAGCACAATCTACAACCAATGTGCCAGGCAAAGGCAAATCCAAAGTTGATGAGCCTCCTACCTCACTGCCAGTTGTTACTCTACCAACTGTGCACATTACTACTCCTGGTGGTCAAAAGCAATCCATAACTACCACAGTGGTTGCAGGGAGTATGCCTTCTGACAAACTTCCATCCACCATACCTGAGAGTGCCAAGCCTGTAGAAGTTAAAGTTATTACTGAGGCCAAGCTACAAGAAGATGCTAACTCAAATGTTTATCATGATAAAGCCTTCTTGGAGTTTCTGAAAGCCACAAGGGAACAGGTTGGTGACACTCAGTTCTATCTGAGGGAGTTGAAGAAGCAGATTGATTTCATCACTGTCATCCCCAAGAAAGTCAATAACCTATGGATCAAGGAGATAGTGTTGATATCCAAACTAAAGATATGGCATCTAACATACAAGACTCTACAAGATCTAAAACACTCAGAGATAGATGCCATACTTGAGCTTATTGAGAAGAAGAATGAGAACAATAAAAGTCTGTTTGATGATTTGAGGAATGGCCAACCTTCAAGGCTACCAGAAGTGATCAAGAAGCCATGGACAATCATCTATCAGTCTGGCACCAGAATTGAAGACATCAAACAATTGGTCATTCCCCATGATCTCACCTCTCGAAATCACAGACTGGTCATTGCTATCATTGATCAACTACAGAAGAAGGTTGGAGCCAGAAATGCTGAAGAAATTGAAGCTCTGCACATTCTCAGATCTTTTATAGCAACTGGTGAACCTCCAGAAAGTGCTCAACCTAGGAGAAATAAGGATGATGATTCTGAAGACAAAAGTGATGGGAGGAGAAGACATCACAGGAGAGATAAGGGTGATGAAGACAAGAAGAAGAAGAAGAGTGACAAGGATAAGAAGAATGATGATGACCAAGGCAAAAATCTATGAGAGGAAGACTGGAAAACAGCAAGCCATGAACATTACTAATGACACTCCTACCACAACACAAGGCTCAATGTCTAGGGTGGATGTCACTGGTAATGATTCACCAAAATTAACATCCCTGGCTTCTGCAACTGTCTTGGCACCTCAAGAAGAGAAGAGGATTCAAATCAAGAAACCAGGTATATGTATCCATAAGCAAACTGCTAGTGGAGTACTACAATGGTCTTCTAGCAAGGGTCACAAGTTACTGCCTGACAATCATGTAAAGAAGATTAAAGTCAAACATGCTGCAAGAAGAGTGAAGCTATCCAAATCAAGAGCCCTAACAATCATTCCAGGATTGAAACTCCAGCCACTTGATGAAGACTTTGATGAAGAGCAACTGCAATTTCTAAGAGCTCAAAAGATATGCTATGCTGCAATTGTGGATGACCACCTTGAGATCAAGTACACTGATGGGAGAGAAATGAAATTCAAACAAGGGGGTTGTCAACATTGGGGTAAATTGTATGAGATAGAAAGAATCATTGCATTGCTGGACTCTAAAGACAAGGTGGAGAAAGTATGGAAGCTGGAATTGATTGACTTTGTGAAAATGAAGAGAGATTATGCTGAAAAGATAAGAAAGGGCTGCTATGAGAAGTGGTTAGAAAGGGAGAAAGAAATTGACAGACTGGAGATTGAAGCAGAAAAGCTAAGGGCAAAGGGATTGTGTAGAGTTCAGTTTGATCCCTATGTGGTGAAGTATAGGAGAAGAAATGGAGACAATGTCAATATAAGAATGAACCTACTCAGTCACTATCCTGCCAATATTCTGAAGCCAGTGCTTGAAGATTTCAAAAACTCTATCATGATTGAAGAATTGGATGCTATGGCAGAAATCATAAGAGCAATAGATGAGAATGCAAGAAAGGAGAAAGAAAGGAAACAGAAAGCATATGATGATCTACAAGCCAAAGCAATGGAGATGCAATCAAATGAAAATGGCTAGTACCTCATCATACTGTAAGAGTATTTATCTTGTAATTCCATTTATGTGTTCAACCAATATACATACCTGTACTTTTAAAGTCTTATCCCTATGTATGTTAGGCTTGTTATCAGACATGAAATTATGACTAAGGGTCTCACTCACAATTTGGGGGAGATTGTTAGTTACAGAGGCATGCCTGTACACATCTAATAACAAGCCTAATTGTTTGTAATGCTTTGCATTACTTACATGACCTCTTAACTGAGGGAACCTCTAATTGTAGAGTTTCTGTTTGTATTGTACTTATAGTAGGCATCAAATCCTAGTTGTGTAATTGTACAAATAGAGTCTAGAATAATGCTTGAAAGAAGTTCCAAGGTTCATGCCTCAAGCAAGGAGTTAAAGACTGTCAAATAATCACAGTTGGGATTTGAAGAAATGAAGAATTTGCCTAAGTACCAATTCGAGAAGTATATTTGTCTATTCGAGAAGTCCAGCATTCGAGAAGTCAGGGATTCGATATCTCAAGACACTATTCGATATCTCTGAATACACTGTTCGATATCTCATTCGATATCTCAGGGATTCGATATGTCTACTACTCTATTCGAGAACTCAAGAAGTCAACAAGTCAAGATGGTATTCGAGTTCTCAAAGAGTCAACAAGTCAAAGTTCCATTCGATATCTCAAGGACTCAGAAAGCTATTCGATATCTCGAGGATTCGATAAGTCAAATGTTCTATTCGACAACTCAAGGAATCCTGATGGAAAAGAACTATTCGAGAAGTGGTTCGATATGTCAATATAACAGTGTTCGAGAACTCAGAGTTATCGATCAAGTCAATTCTAGTTATCGAATCACTTACTTAGTCACTTCTCGAATACATTCTTGGAGACAAAATACTGAAGAAATTGTACAAGTCAGAAACCTGCAACAAGCCAATGCACTTTATGGACCACAATCTGTAACGTGCTCTGGAAAGCCTACAAGGAAGCTTGGAGAGATATAGAAGAGACAAGGAGCTAAAGAAGTGGATCTAAACAGGCTTTGCAAAGTCAAATCTGTAACCGTTTGGACACTTACTCAAAAAGGATAGACAGACTAGAAAGTAATTTGTTTAGCTACCTTATTTGCAGTAAGTAGGCTGTATCCATGTTCTATAAGGACACAGCCTCACTTCATAACTTAGTAACTTTGTGCGAGTCTAGTTTTTCATACACTGTAAGTTATATCTCTCTGAGAAAAACGAAGCTGAGAATACTATCATTTGTATTCACAGATTGTAGCAACCTTTATCTAATAATACATTAGATTAAAGTAATATTGTGTTGTGTGTTGTTCTTTATCCGCATCTACATCACTGCACACACAATACTTGTTTGCTACACAGACTCAAAGCACGAAAAGTTCAAGAATCCATTCACCCCCTCTGTATTCTTTCTTTGTGTTCAATACTCAACAATCTCTTAAATTCCCATCTTCTTCCATTTAAGTTCAAGATTTGTCTTGAGAAACAACTCTGGTCAGAGACTTGGAGCAATCTGTCTACGTCAATTTCTTTCACAATTTTTTGGAAATATTGTCCTTAAGAACATCATACACGATTTGATTTTCGGTTAAAGGACCAACTAGATTATCGATCCTACACCTAACTTCATATTTTTTTTTCATTTTGTAATGTCAATCTTAATAGGACACTATTAAATTTTTTATGCAATGAACACTTTACATCGATTTAAAATCAAAAGGTTGGTGTGAAACTAGAACCGAGCAGAAAAATTGAAATCAAATCGAAATCGAAGTGAAACCATTTAAAATTAAAAAAAACCAAATTGAATTAAAATCGAAAAACCGAAAAATCGAACCGAGACTAAAGGTTCGGTTTCGGTTTTAACATTAAACCGAACCGAGAAAAATTGAATCGAACTGATAATTATATATATTAATATATATTTATATATTATAAAATATATAAGAGTTTTTCATAAAATATTATAGATATATATTTTAAAAATTAGTGAGAAATGAAAATTTGAGCCAGTGTTATATTTGCTTTCATTCATGATGTTTGTTGTGCTTCCATTACTCATACTTTTAAGCATTTCAATCTTACTCCAAATTTATGACCTTTGAAAGATTGATAAGTGAGCCTGGTTAACCAGCTTATGTAGATGGAAATGTATCCATTTTCCTAAGTATGTCACTATTTTTATTCCAATTTTGTAAATTCTAATAAAATAAAATAAATTTTTTATTAAATAAGCTTTTTTATTTAAATTATAATAATTTTATTTTATTACGGTTTTAAATTGAAACCGAACCGATTGCAATCGAGCCGAGATTTTTGAAACCGAAACCAGTGATTCGGTTGCGGTTGTGATTTTCTATTTTCAAAATCGAAGACTTTCAATTTCGGTTTCGATTTATCTAAAAACCGAGTCGAACCGAATAGTATAGATCTTTTTGATGCATTTCCTTAAAGTTTTGATTTTCAATTCGTTTTTGCTCATCCCTTAATAAAAGTGATTAGTTTTGATTCGTTCAACTCCAATTTGTCTTTATAATGAAAGTTTATATGAATACGTAAGTATAAGCATTGCATTACATACCACCCATTTTTCTACAAATATTTAATAAAGATTAAACAAAATTCAACTAAGTGCATAGTATGACCAAAATATTAGCAAAATAAAAATATGAGAAAAATCTTTGCCAAAATTACAATATATCTATTATATATATAATACCACAACATGTCACATTTTATTTCTTGCAAAGTTACTATTTTAGCCCTGCATTTTAATCTATTTAGTTTTTTTCCAAAAAATTGTTGTTGTGGAGAATCGAACCCAAGTCTTTTCATTCATATGCACATCACCTTACCACTAGGCTAACCAATCACTTGTGTTGTAAATCATAAATATACTATGTAAGTCGCGTATAATGTCACATTTTATTCCTTGCAAAGTTACTATTTTAGCCCTGCATTTTAATCCATTTAGTTTTTTTCCAAAAAGTTGTTGTGGAGAATCGAACCTAAGTCTTTCCATTCATATGCACATCACATTACCATTAGGCTAACCAATCACTTTTAATGTAAATCATAAATATGCTATGTAAGTCACGTGATGATTGAAGAATATTTGGTATTTTAATTTCTAAGATATTTTATATGTTATAGTTTAGTATAAATTAGTGATACATGATATGTAGTGAACTTACATACTCCGTATATACCATAACATGTCACATTTTATTCCTGGCAAAGTTAATATCATTTAATAAACTTATATTCAATATGATTATTTAATATCTACTTTAATATTAAGTAATTAATTACAACAAACTAATAATATCCATTAACTTTTAATAATTTATATTGGTGCATATATTTGGATTAAAATTCTTGGGTAAATTATTATATAATTACGCCAATATATGAATAATAATTGTATAGAAATACTTATAAAACTCGAGAATCGGAACTAAACGATTGTGTTCACGATTAGGAATTAAGCTTGGGAATAACAAGAATAATAAACATATATATTTTAGTAATAATAGTATTTAATGTATTAGTCTAATTTGTAATAAAATATACTATTTAAAAGTTCATAGCGAGTAATCAGATTTAAATTCTCAGTTCTGAATAAAATAAAGTGAATTTAAATTCACAACTGAAAACATTGAATTAGGTGACTATTTTAATAGATATTATAAATCTTAGACAATTCATGTTGAAAATGAAGCTCTCGAGAAGAGAGTTGATAAGCTATATTTAGGCAACACCGCTACGAATTGAAAGGTGTTCACGGCTACAAATTCGAACTACTAAAATCCAAAATATCACAATATTCCACATTTTATTTAATATAATTTCACATTTATGCCTTCCAATTTTCTATGATTTAACTCTAAAATCCCCCTAAAGTCAAATGCTATGAAAACGTTAGTTAATCTTCACATTGTCCAGAATCGAAACTGTGACATCCAGTTCTAAGTATAAAGAATTTAAATTTATAGCTAAAATCATTGAACTATATGAGTAATTGAATGGATATTAGAATATTTTGGACACAACCAGTTAGAAAGCGAGAGCACTTGAAAAAAGAGTAAGTTAATCTATATTTAGGTAACATTACAACAAATTGAAGAATATTCATAATCACAAATAATAAAAATTAAAATTTAACAATAAAACTAGAATATCCCCGTGCCTTGCACGGGTAACGAAGCTACTTAATTAATTAATATACAAACTCAGTAAGTTAAATTTACATAAAAGAGTTATATAGTAAAATGACTTGAAATGAGACATTCATATTTATTGTTTCCTAAGTCGGTGATACAGGAAACGGTTTTTCTAACTTTTAAACATTTTCTCCAATATCTCAAGATTTTACTTATTAAAGTTATGGACAAAATACATAGATAAAAATTGTTTATGTATACTCTACTAAATTGAAATAACAATATCTTTTCATTCATCTACATTCATATTGAATAACAATCTTATAACAGTCTTATAATGTGTTGACATGACAATTAATTATGTTTTATCGTTAATCAACATACATATCGTATGACGTTTTTATAACCACATAGTGTGTTAACACTTACCAATGTGAGAACAACTGTCCACTTAAAGGTCCAATTGTTTAATTGCTTGATTGTAACATATAAGAGCATCTCCAAAGCCTCTTTATAGTGGTTCTTAACTTTTAAATATAAAGAGCTAAGCCACTTTTTTCCTCCAAGTGACTCCTAAATTTACTAAAATTCTCTTCACTCTCCTTAATTTTAAGAGCTACTAGCCACTATTAACTTATATTATATAATAAATTTGTATAAAAGCATTCTCTCTCAACCCACTTTCTTTTGTACTTTTATGAATGCAACTTACTTTTAACTCGATTATGAAAAATAGAACTGTTGAAGCCAATTTTCGTCACGGACTAAGCTTCAAGATAAGATTTATAATCAGGTATTCATATAGAGCTCGGATTTAATATCCATGGCGATTTTGGGGGAAAACTAGGGTTTATGTATTTTTCGGCTACGCTTGAGAGAATTAATTCTAAGAGATAGTAGAATTTTGGGGATCCCTTCTCAAGTGCCTACGTATCCTTTTATAAGGAATCAAACCCACGTAGTTCTTTTCAGTATCGGATCTGGTTTAGGCCCATACTCCTATTATTTATGAACAAGTCACCTAAAGTTGTTAAGTTTCTTCGTTTATTATATTCCCAATTATATTGGGTTTAGTCGAATATTCATTCAGGATCGAGTCCATATTTTGTATCAACAAGTCCCAGTGTTTATCGGAGGTTTTTCCTTCGGTGAACACTTTTTTTGTTTAGTGTCGAGAGCAAACCTCTTAAGTTGTGATCAGTCACCAATATATTTGTGTCTTCGAGCATGAATAATGATATACCTTAAATATTAGCTATATTTTTTATCTGCCACGATGTTAATTTTTGTGTGTTTGACACTTTGTTTTTGTCTATGTGGTTCCGAGCATCAAGCAATTTTGATTCGGGCCCAAATCATTGCTAGATTTTGCTTGCATAGAATATGTTTCCAAGCGTCAAGTAATTTGATTTATATAAAACAAAATCTTGCTTGCCTTTGCTTGCTTTTGATGCAAGGTCGTCCGTAAGCCATAAAATTGTCAAAATACTCTGCTTACCAATTCTCATATCCCGGTACAAAGTCCCCGGTATATGAACCATCATAGCATTAAACGCAATTTTTTGGTTCATTTTTGTGCTTCTAACCCTCATGTGAGTGTCAACGGTCATAAGTCTAGGATTTGATTAATTTGTTGCCCCCAAATGATCGTCGATAGGTCACAAGTCTAGGTTTAGAATTTATTCCCCCCAAGTATTTGACGATGGTTCACTAGTCTAGGACATAACAAATTCGTTGCCCCCAAGTGACCTTCGTTGAACACTCGTTTGGGTTGGATTATTGTTTGGTCGAACCATCATAGCATAAATGGCAGTTTTTCGGTTCAGCTTCTGCTTCCAATCCTCAAAAGTCACTTTAATCACCTTTGGTTCAGATTGTAGAGCGATGAGATATATTTTGTGATCTATGAAATGTTAAATCTAAAAAACTGTAGATCACCACTTTCTCATCTCCCAACTTTAAAAGTTGGCGGGTTGACCATCATAGCTTCGCACTGAAGCGTATATCTAGCCAGATCTATCCTCGGCCCCCTAGTGATTTATTGCTTCAATTTTGAAGGGATATATTACTAGTGTAGGAAGGAAGATTCTCTTGTCCCCAAGTGAGTGCCGAAAAATCATAAGTCGGGATTAAATTTGATATTTGTCCCCAATTGACTATCGGTAGGTCACGAGTCTTGTGAGTGTCGATAAATCATAAGTCGGGACTTGGTCTAAATTTTTGCCCCCAGTTGATTATCGATTGGTCACAAGTGTAGGATTAGAGCAGTTTGATCCCCCCAAGTGTTTGACGATGGGTCACTAGTCCAGGACTGAAACAAATTTTTGCCCCCAAGTGACCCTCAGTGAACACTTGTTTGGGTAGGATTATTTTTTCTTCCATAATATATTTGCATAAAGCTTGGAAAAAAGAGAAAAAATTGCACAACATGAAATATATGAATGCTAAGGAGAAAATAGCACTTATCTTGATTTTGTCGAGCAGATTTTGATTTTTGGATCAGCAAAGCTTGAACATTCAGATGTGTTTGTTGTAGCAGCCTGGAGTGCGTCATGCAGAGAAAATAATTAATATGTATCCCAGATGTTTTAACAATCGCTCCTTGCTATGTTTGCCCATGGTTTGCTGCTGCCACATTTTTAATTTCATGTTGTTTGTAGGCTGATTATGCTAAAAATTTCAAATTGTAGGCTGACTCTAATTTTTTAGTCATGCTCCTCCATATGGACAAGCATTCTAGACATCCATTATGCACGTGATGTTATTCCGAATGCTTGTTGCAGACCGCATATTTTTCATCTTTGATCATTCACGAATCTCTGGAGAGCCTAATCTTTAGCCTTAAATTTACATGGTTCTCTCATGTTAGGTTTTTTGTCAATGATTTCCACTGTTGAACTCAACTTTGATGCGTTTTGCTTTAAATATTTTATTCGCTGAACTCGGAATTTGCACTTCCTGAAGCATTTGTGCTCTTATGGTTGTGCTTCTTCCATACACTTGGCAAGTTCAAATTTTTTTCTTGTACTTATTTCTCCTTGCTTTGAGCTCCACAGGACTGACTGCTATGTTAGGCTCTGTCCACCTTTTTTCACATAATTGTATTGAGAATTATCTACATTTTCCAATGCCTTGTATTTTTTGTAAACTAGATCTCTGCCTGCTCATTTTCTTTTTCAAAGAATCTATATCTCCCTTGCTGCGGGACATAGTATGCACAGACCTTGCATAGTCGAAGCAAGTTTTGTTCCGCAAGGAACCACGATTTTCAGAAGTAGGTTGCTGTAGTGCTCATCGATGGTGATTTTTGAGCGCGTCACTATAGGAACATCAAGATTTGGTTGACTCTGAGCAAGCTCTCCAAATCCGAATTTTTAATTTTTTTAGAAGCTTTCTTATGGATTATAATGTCTTAACTGGACAAGGGAGTTGTACTTCCAGGTTGAGTGTATGCAGGGCCTAGAATTCATGAAATCTTTATTCTAACGACTTCATCCATCAAAATTTTTGCAAGTTCCTTTTAAAGATTTCCCGTTGTTTCTTTCTTCAAGCCACTGCCATTTTGTTCGCCATGTCTTGATTATATAATTGATAGATGATAAGTGGATTTTATATCTACTTGGAGCATTCTAAATCGGCTTAAATTGATTGTCTTGGACTCAAGTTTCTGGTAGTTTTGATGTGTTTTGCTTAGTTGTGCAGATTTACAAGAATGTTGATTATGGTTGATGCTTCTATCATTTTTGGAGAATAAATTAATTAAAATTCTGATTTCTGAGACGGTTACGCAGTCTACACTGTTTTGGACATATCTGGAGTTCTAGAAGTCCGTTTTCAGCGATCTTACTGCCCACGCGAAGCCTGGGAGATTTTCTACAACTTGGGATAGGATTCCCAGGAGCAAATTGCGCTGGGTAGGAGCAATCTGCGCGAAGAAATTCTGCCAGATTTCTGATTCACTGTTTGGGCCATATCTTGAGTTCTATAAGTCTGTTTTCAGCCCGTAAGCAGTCCACGCGAAGATAATGAGATTCTCTATCATTCTAAAGAGGCCCAGACGTCCAAGCACAACTGGGAAGGTTCGTAAAAACAGAAGAAAAGTCAAATACGAATTTTCCTTAAAAAACAGATTCAGTTTAGGAAACGTATTTTGCAGAAATTCTATTATAATTCTGTTTTGATATTTTCTTGCTGGGCAAGACTTTTAGAGCCTATATAAACACATCTAGATATAGTTTTTGAGGATGGAAAAATTATTGTACATAACTTGTATATTCTAGTATAGAGAGATTGGAGATAGCTATTCACTTTTCTTTGGAGATTGAAGGTTTTTCTCTATTCTTGATAATATTATGTGTTCATATTATATCTCTTGCTTTATTAGTTTAATTATGTATGAGTAAATAATTAATCTAGGGTTAAGTAGAACCCTAGTTATGATTGATGTGTGAATTTCCCAATTCTCCCAATTTGATTGTTTAATTGCTCTTGCTTATTGAGTTGTTTTAATTATCAATTACAAATCAGACGTGATTATGTTTATTGTTTGAACCATTGTCTATTTATCAAAGAGAGTTGGATTTAGATGGTTGTGATTTATCCAATGAGGACATGAACTTCTCCATGAGAATAGGTAGAACGGATTGTTAGGAAGTTAGGGTGCTGTGATTAATGTCTCTAAATTGCATGATACCATGAGAATAGGCTTGATTGTATTTTAGAGAAGCCATTAGTACTCGAGAGAGGTTATTGGTAATTTATAGGGCGCACCTTTCCTGTTGAGTATTATACGATTGATTGGGGAGGGAATTCACGATTGCATTAATTCATGCTAGTGGGGACACTTAATTCTGGATGTTTTAGTTAATTGATTAATTGCATTAGTATAAAATTAGTATAATAATCTTTGATATTTTATTGTGTTACTTGTTTGGCTGAATTGAATCGAGAACAACTGGTGATTGACACGTTTGTCTCTGTGGGATCGACTCTGACTTACCCTGCTACATAGTTAGAAGGATTTGCTAGATATTATTATTTGATAGGCACGCGACAGCCTTGTCAAATTTTTGGCGCCGCTGCCGGGGACAAAGCAGTGTTAGAAGCAGTGTTAGATTAGTTAATTTTTGAGTTAGTTTGGCCAAGTTGTTTAGTTGTGTTGCTTAGGCTATTATTCTTGTTCTGTTTGATCTTTGCTTGTGGTTTTTCTTGCTTCTTGTAAAATTGATTTTCAGATTCCTATAACAAGAAATTAAGCGAGTAAAGAGAGGAGCAAGAAGAAAGCATGGAGGCATTGGTTAAGACTATGCAGGCATTATCTCAAAAGATCGATGATATTGAGTCAAGAAATTCTTCTTTGTTTGCCACTTGTGATGTTTGCGGTATACAGGGACATACTCAAAATAATTGCCAATTTAATATCCCTTACTACCCAAATCAAACACACTTTTGTGATGGTAATTTTTATTACAATACCCATGACCACCCTCACCAGCTACCACAATATAATCCTTATGCTGATACTTACACTTCTGGTTGGGAAGATTACACTAATTTTTCCTACCAAGACAATCTACCTCAGCCACCACAGAAATCCAACTTGGAAAATCTTTTGGAAGGAGTTATTGTTGCACAGCTGAACAAGAATGAAGAGGTTGAGACAAGTCTTAATGAGTTGAAAACTCAAGGTAAGTTGATTGAAAACTCAATTGCTCAACTAGCTCAAGAGGTAACTGAATTCGTTGAGAGGCGCTCTCAAACGGAAAAAATACCAATGAGTCAATTTGATGATGCAACTTTGTGGAGTGGTAAGGAGTTCAAAGAGTCGCAAAACGAGGTTAGTAACAGTAAGTTAATTTTTGATGAATTTGATGATGAAGATGGTTATTTTGATAGTCTCACTCTTATTGACCCATATGCTTCTCAAGAAATTAACTCGTGTGAAAACTCTTTTTATAATAATGATGTTGATTTCTTAGATGACTCTATTTGCATGCTATTTGACGAGGGTGATAATATGGTTGTGGCAGATGTTAATTTGAATAAGGATATTGTGAATCCAATTGTGGTAAATGAGATAGAACCGAATTTGAATATGCTTGACTTGAACAATGCTAAGATTGAGAATGTGTATATGCCTTATGTAGACCCGATTTGGGAGGAATTTGTGAAAAGAAGCTATAAGTATTTTGATGTTGATTTTGCTAAATATTTTCACATCCCGAAATTTCTTGAGCATTACATGAGCCTCATATGTCAATTTATATATCTTTTTGGTTATCTAATTGGTGCTCATATCATTAGATTAATTCAAATTAGGAGATATGTACATCTATATGCTTTTTCGCCAGGATAATTGTCAACAGGCGTCGGGCTAACGACATTAAACAAATGCGCTTCGTGGGAGGCAACCCATGCATTAGTGTAGTGAAAAAAAAAAAAAAAATTGAGTGTTGTATTGAAAAAAAAAAAAAATGAACAGTATTTTTTTCGCGCAAGTTGCGCCCCTATAACGCAACCTGCGCTCCCGTTACTGCATTCAGCGCAATTTGCGCCACAGTAACGCAGGTTGCGCCTGCGTTACATGATGTTTTTTCCCCCTGTCACGCATGTCACTCCTGCGTGTCTGCTGTTTCCGCGCCTGATGCCCTGTAACGCAGCTTCTAGATGCGTTACACCCCCTTTCTGCCCAGATTTTTTCCGAAAATTGGTGTTTTTCACCTCCAAAATTCCCCAAATTCAATCCTAACCCAAATTTCTTCAATTCTAAATTCCTATATCTATCATACATCAAATCTTAACCTCTCCAAATCTCTCCTACACTCTAAATTTTTAAATCTCAACTATCCATCATATTATATTTATACACATCAGGCCATACAAATCCAATTCCTCTTCTATTTTATTTAAATCTCTAAAAATTCAATTCTAAAGTGGAATTAATTGCAAGTTCACCTCTCCAATTCGTAGTGGGTTTATTTCTTCTCTCAAATTTTATTTTGATTACGAATTTGTGTTCTTGTAAATTGGGATTTGTATTATTCTTGATATATTGGGGTATTTTTGGTGTGTTATTGCTTGGTAATTTTTGGTGGAGCTTCTTGTGAGTTGGGTATTGATTCTTTTGGCTCGTAAGCATGGGAGAGATAGTGCTAATGTTGGGAAATTTTCGTTTTCGACGGCGGAGATTAAATTTAATCGGTTGTTTTGAGGCCAATTGCTAAGGAAAGAGGATTTTTGCGAAAAAAATTGTTGGGTATGTTTCGGTATTCAGGTATGTTTTCTACTATCCCTTGTATTTACTTCCATTCAATGAGGACATTGAATATTTTAAGTTTGGGGTGGTTTGAGGGATTAGTAGTTGTTGTTGTATTATTTGTTCATGTAGGATTTCATGCTTTGCATATTAGTAGTAGTAAATTATGCATTTATGTTCGTGTTATCTACGTTTGTTTCATATAGGACATTCTATTTTTTATTTTTGTATACCATGTGAGTCATAATAGTTTGCATTTGCACCCATGCTTGATAGGAATTTTGTGTTGTTGACACTTTTGATTGAGAAGTGATATGCTTTGTTCTTGTACACACACATACACTAGTAAGTTGAAGCTAGTAGACTTATTGAATGTTGTAAGTGATTAGAAGGACATGAATATGTGCAAGTTGATTTAGTTCGCATGCTTTGAATACAAGTAGGTGCATTAGAGAGATTTTTTTGCTTGGGATTGAGTATGTTTTTCCACCAAGTGAGTTTTTGAGCCATATTGCATGTTTGTTGCCATTGCTAGCAGTTGTTTGAGGTCTTTCTTGAAACGCATGACATTATTTGACGATTAAAATGATAAAGGCATTTAGGAATAACCGCATATTTTCCCATATTACCACACCATGTTTACATGATCAATTAGTTAACCCGTTGAGCTTAATCCTATTTTTCGGTGACATACCACATTACTTGCCTAGACCTTTTTCTTGTATTAGCCTTACATTAATTTGAACCCACATTGTCAAAGGCTAGTAAAGTGCTTAAGGGAGTAATAAGGTGTGCAAGGAGGGGTTTATTCTTGGTCATAATTTTGGGGGAAATATTGAATATTGGGTTTGATTGTTACTTGATAGTCGGCATGTGTAATAAAATTGTGGGATCATTGTTATTGTTCATATTATTGTTTTATTTAGCTCTCGAAAAAAAAAGAAAAAAAAAAGAAATAAAAAAGAAATAAAATATATTATGAGAGCATATTTGTCATATTGTGTTTATTGCGATCCTACTTTAGTCGACTAGTCGAGTATTTTTGTTGGAAAAAAAAAAGATAGTAAAATCATGTGTGGGGGGAAAGTAGGGTGTTGTGAATGGTTTATTAAGGTACTTACTAGCTTTTGACACTTCACCTGATTTAGCTTTATTTGTCATACCTTGTCCTTAGCCCCGTTACAACCCAAATAAAGACCTTTTGATTATCGTCATTGATGTATGTTGTGTTAAGAGTTAGATTGATACCAAATGTCAAGCATGCTTATGATTTTGTTGGAATTGAGTGATACACTTACCCTTGTTTTTGAGTGAATCTTTTGTGAGTGGATTGTGAGTGTTTGCTTGTTTTTGCATATGAGATCCCGAGTTTTGTCTCAAAGATGTACTCTTGTAGGCTTAGCATGTTTACTAACTTATTCTTACACTTGACATGGACTTGTGAGAACTTATGCATGTTCATTGAGTAGACTATGTGAATACTTGCACTTTCGACACCAAGACATTGCGTATTTACTTTGATTCTTAAGTTGATATGGCATGAGAGGATTCGAAGGTATGGTAGGATATTAGTACTAGATTAATTGCATTTTCATATTAGTTGCATTCATGCATTGCATTGCATTGGATTTTGTGGGTACATTCACTATAGGCCCTCACGAGACCTTACTCGTCCACTAGGGCTGCCTAGGGGTTTAAAGGGCTTGTTGCATATGCCAAATGCAACCGTGATCACCTACGGAAGTGGTACTAGTTAGTTAGTTAGTTAGTTTTTAATTGTTTATGCTTGAGGACAAGCATCGGTTTAAGTTTGGGGGTGTTTGATAAGTGGATTTTATATCTACTTGGAGCATTCTAAATCGGCTTAAATTGATTGTCTTGGACTCAAGTTTCTGGTAGTTTTGATGTGTTTTGCTTAGTTGTGCAGATTTAAAAGAATGTTGATTATGGTTGATGCTTCTATCGTTTTTGGAGAATAAATTAATTAAAATTCGGATTTCTGAGACGGTTGCGCAGTCTACACTGTTTTGGACATATCTTGAGTTCTATAAGTCTGTTTTCAGCCCGTAAGCAGTCCACGCGAAGATAATGAGATTCTCTATCATTCTAAAGAGGCCCAGACGTCCAAGCACAAGTGGAAAGGTTCGTAAAAACAGAAGAAAAGTCAAATACGAATTTTCCTTAAAAAACAGATTCAGTTTAGGAAACGTATTTTGCAGAAATTCTATTATAATTCTGTTTTGATATTTTCTTGCTGGGCAAGACTTTTAGAGCCTATATAAACACATCTAGATATAGTTTTTGAGGATGGAAAAATTATTGTACATAACTTGTATATTCTAGTATAGAGAGATTGGAGATAGCTATTCACTTTTCTTTGGAGATTGAAGGTTTTTCTCTATTCTTGATAATATTATGTGTTCATATTATATCTCTTGCTTTATTAGTTTAATTATGTATGAGTAAATAATTAATCTAGGGTTAAGTAGAACCCTAGTTATGATTGATGTGTGAATTTCCCAATTCTCCCAATTTGATTGTTTAATTGCTCTTGCTTATTGAGTTGTTTTAATTAGCAATTACAAATCAGACGTGATTATGTTTATTGTTTGAACCATTGTCTATTTATCAAAGAGAGTTGGATTTAGATGGTTGTGATTTATCCAATGAGGACATGAACTTCTCCATGAGAATAGGTAGAACGGATTGTTAGGAAGTTAGGGTGCTGTGATTAATGTCTCTAAATTGCATGATACCATGAGAATAGGCTTGATTGTATTTTAGAGAAGCCATTAGTACTCGAGAGAGGTTATTGGTAATTTATAGGGCGCACCTTTCCTGTTGAGTATTATACGATTGATTGGGGAGGGAATTCACGATTGCATTAATTCATGCTAGTGGGGCCACTTAATTCTGGATGTTTTAGTTAATTGATTAATTGCATTAGTATAAAATTAGTATAATAATCTTTGATATTTTATTGTGTTACTTGTTTGGCTGAATTGAATCGAGAACAACTGGTGATTGACACGTTTGTCTCTGTGGGATCGACTCTGACTTACCCTGCTACATAGTTAGAAGGATTTGCTAGATATTATTATTTGATAGGCACGCGACAGCCTTGTCAATAGAGATGCAGTTAAGCTGAAGTAACAAGTCATGTGGAGATGCTCCCTTATTACATAACAAATTCCACCCATCTCATTCTCATTATAAGTTGTTCTCTGATGCTTTTTCTTTGTCATTATGGGTTTCTTCATATACTGGCTTGAAATATGTAAAATTTAAAGATAAATCGCACTTATCTTGATATTTCTGGACAGATTCTGATTTTTTCAACTCTCGATGTATCTCGCAAAGTGACTTAATAGCAATGTCTTTCTCAAATAAGCTTTCCGGGATAAATGTTGCTATGCACTGCCCAGGATAAGATCCAATGTAGCATGTCATATGTACAGCCGGTGTTGATGTGTCGTTTCTAGCTACTCTTCTCTGCATAAGTTCTGCGTCTGTGCATCATATAATTGAGCATCGATGTCTTTACTGTGTCTACATGCTTGTAATCGCAGCATTCTTCTAGTTTCTGACTTGTGTTGTATGCTTGTATCAAACTAATTGACTGATGTTCAGGTCTGAAGCCGTTGTAAAGTTTGTAGTAGGTCAAGAAGCCTTATTTTTGCAGTTGCTGTAGTCGCGAAACTATGACACAACGAGAGAGGTTGAAAGTAGTCATATATTCTCTTCTTGAAGATCAGCCTAACCTAGTTTTTCTTCCTGTTGCTTTCCTGACATAGTTTATACATAAATGAGAGAAAGCATCACCTGATGTGTTTACTTTGATTGTATTCAAGAACTTGGTTTAGTGTCATAATATTTCCAAGACATAATCTCCTGATGTCTTCGTATCTTTTTCCCAGCCAGGGGGTAATGTAGAAAGCATGTAATGCAGAAAAAGGTCGCCAAAAAACGTTCGAGCACAAATCTGGGCAGCTTGACCACTGCTCACTAAAACAGCTCTAACTTCTTGTAGAAAATTTATTTTCATAAACCGTTTTTTGCATGAGAAACTAGACTCCAAGCTCTTTCCAACGGTGTATAGTTTACTGCCCAGAAAATTCTTTAAGAAAGCAGTTTATTCCACGAAGTCAGGCCTTGTGCAGTTCTCCCGATCTGAACAGCTTGACCAATGCTTACTAAAACAGTCATAACTTCATGTAGAAAAATCTTTTTTATGAACCGTTTGTTAAATAAAAAGCTAGACTTCAAGATCTTTCTATTGGTATATAATTCACTTCCAAGAACTTTCTCAATCAAAGCAGTTTATTCTTCAAAATTAGGCATATGCAGCTTCTAGTTTTTTTCCCGTATGGTATAAGTAATCAGAAATTTCCGTTCCAGCACTTGTTTCTGTCAGAGATGCCTTGATTTGTTTTCGTGTTCGTTATCATCTGTGATACTTTTTACAGATGCATCGAACAAATCAACACCCAAAAATCTTGCGGTAGTTATTGATGCATCGAACAGAACAACACCCAGAAATCTAACAAGGGTTACACTTGAGGTATAAAATTATGCCCCACGCCCCGTGTTACGACCAGATTTCTCCCGGGCTTCGTTCGGTAGGACCTGCAGAAAGAGAATGCGAGGGTGGAGCCCCCCGATTCACCTCCGGTGTGAGAATAAGTTAGTCGGTTTTTTGTAAGGTAATTTGAACGTAGAGAGTCTGTATTGTTGTGTGTGTAGTTATTGATTTTATGAACAAACATACCTCCTTTTATACTTATTTTCCTTTGTAGTTGTTGAGATGTAGATCTGCTTTCCAGAGTATCAAATATTCTTGGGATCATGGACCATGTGACCGTTTAAAGGTAAAGTACCTTTAATTATGGCCACGGTCGGCCACATAAACCATGTGAACGTTTGTATGGAACAGGCTGTTTTATTCCTTGGGCTCAATATTGGACTATGGGTTCGGCCCATTAAGAGATTGGACCTCTAACATGTCCCTAGGCTTCGTTCGGAGTAATCCTCAGGACGAAGGCTAAAACCTAAATCTTTCTTTGGAACATTCCCTTCGGATCGCCTGAAATTACCTTTAAAAAGAAAAGTTAATGCCTTGACCTGTCTTCTTTGGAACATTCGTTCGGTCGCCCTTTCCAAAAATAACTTTTTGGGATGATAAAATAAAAATTGATTCGGCCTTCGTTGTATCATCTGGATAATGAGAACGAAGGACAAGGTCGAGTCTTTTCTTGGGAAGTCGTGTCCCTTTATGACTTGACAGCTGTTTTTTCTCAAGATTCACGCCCCAATCTCAACCGTTGAATTTGAAACGTCCATCATCCAACCGCTACAATCTCCCTATTAACCCCTCATCTCTTTTCTTTTCCCCTTTACACATACGTCCTCATATTTCCAGAGAAGAACGCTTTTAGAAAAAAAACTTTAGCAACTATTGGAGCCGTCGTTTCGTCACCGATTTCTTTCAACTCTCCTGTTCCGGTTGACGTCCACGTCCAAGCGTTTTATCCCCGGGAATTCGATCTTATCAGCAATCTTCAAAACAGTAAGTCTCTATACTTTTCATATCGATAAATTGGATATTGTTTCTGTACCTTCTTGATTATGTGTTCTCGAGTATATATGTAGGCATTTGTATGTAAGTATCTGTATACACACATATGTGGATATACGCTTGATTTTACCTGTATTCTTTGCATAAGAAATAGGCGTGTTAGCTTTCCTTTGTCCCTTTTGCATATTTCGTTAGGATTTCTGGAATTGATAGATTGTTTAGGAGAGACATATCCTTCGGAATGTTTGAATCTGTTGAGTGTTCTTCGGTCTGTCGTGAGTTCGAATCACTTTATCTTTAGTTGGTAGGGATTTTTTTTTTTTTTGGCCGGTCCTAGCCCTCTGTACTCGATCTTTTTTCTTCCTTTCGATTGTTTTCTTTTTTATTCGAGTACATGGCTAATCTCTACATTTCCGAATGCAGGGATATGGACCGGTCGAACGAAGGTACAGATCCTTCGGTATCCTCTCCTTTTAGCGATGCCGTAGAGTATCCGGCCGCCAATCGTCCTTCTCGGCTGACCGAAGACGATATAGAGCATTTCTGCTCGACTTATTGTGTACTGAAATACGTATGGTATTTCTTCGCCCCGAGGAAGAATGATAGGATTTGGCAAAACCCCCAAGTTGCAGCTATCTGTGGGGGAGGGTTCGCCACGGGTATATCCGAAGCGGCATTCAAATGTGGCTTTCGATTGCCCATATTGCGTATTTTGAAGAGCGTCTTGAAACAGTCGGGCATCGCTATCGGTCAGCTGGACCCGAATAGTTTCATTCATGTGAATACTTTTCAAGCTCGATGTATGGCCAGTAAAGTGACTCCAAGGACGTCTCTGTTTTGGCATCACTACGAGCTTCGCCGGAATTCGAAGAGTAAGGGTTTCTACACCATTGCTCGGCGAGTGGGTAGGCCCGACTGGTCGTATACGAACTCAAACAATAAGGAGGCTCATATTAAATGGGTTTTTGTTTCCGGCCCGAAGTTGGAGAAGTTCGGTGTTTGGAAGGTGGTCGATCCCACGAGGTTTGTTTATCCTGAACTTACGGCGGCGGATAAGCATGACTACCGATTACTGTGTGACCTTGTTATGGACAAGGTACCATTGTCGGATAGTAGGGATGGAGACTGGTTGGTCGGTCTTTGGGGTAATGGTAACATTCCTCCGTTCTTTTCTTCTTTTTTCTTTTTACAGTTTTATCTTTCCAAAAGTATGATAACTCCTGTTTATTGTCTTTATCCTGTATATAATGTTCTTCTTTATCTTGTGCAGTGACAACTCGATTGGATATTCTGGAACGAAAGAGGTAGAAGGCGGCCGACCTAGCTGCTGCTGCTTTGGCGGCCGAAGCAAGTGCTACTCAGCCGGTCGAAGGGGAGGGACCATTGGCTCTTGATCAAGGGGAAAAGAGCTTGGTCGTTACTCCACATATTTCTTCGCCTCCCAGAGAGTCGGTCTCGGAGGATACTCCTGTTGAACCGAAGAAAAGACCTCGGTCGGAGAATACAGAATTAAAAGTGTATTCTCCTCAATGGAGTGTTCTGGAGACCGACCAGATTATTGTCCCAGCTCCTTCTTCGTCAAAGAATGTGGGTCCTGATCTGTGTCGTGGCCTCGTTCTTCCGGCCGATCGATCAACTATTTCCAAGCTAAATAATGTTGAAGCTTGTACCGAAATGATGACCCTTCTTTCTATGGTAAGTTTCTTACCCTTCGTACGTACATATTTGCCTTAGAAAATTTTTTAACGTTTTCCATGTTTGTGTTCAGGGCGCTGCCTGGTCAGCTGTGGTGACCGAACGGTTAGAAGAGACGGAAGTGAGAGCGGCCAAAGCCGAAGAGAACTTTCGGAACTCTTCTACCGAATTGGATAGGGTCACTGGCCAGGCTGAGGCTCTAAGGTCCGAAAGGGATGCTCTTAAGGACGAGTTAGAGAAGCTGAAGGCCACAAGCTCAAGGCGAATCGAATGGAGGAACACCCAGCTGAAGCAATCAAGGAAGAGTGCCCGGAAATTGCATAAGCAGCTTCTTTTGACAGAAGAACGATGCTATCAGATGGGCTACGATGATGCTGTGGTGAAGGCCCACTCACTTGGTTTTGATCATACCCAACTGCTCGATGCTACCATGGGTATGACCGATCCAGTGGGTAGGGAAAAATCTGATGACCCCGAAGTTATTTCTTCGGGAGAAGATGAGCCGCTTGATGAGCCTTCAATGGAGTAGTTTTATATTTGTTTTTGTGGCCTTCGGCTTTTTGTAACTTCTAACATTTGCTTTATGAATTGGTGCCTTCGGGCTTTTATTTTTGTCTTGGCGTAATGTAATGTGTCTTAGCCTTTTTTTCTTTCTGCCTTAGCATAATTGTTCTATTTTTTATGCATCTTCGGCCTTAAATTTGCCTTAGCATAATTTTTATATGCATCTTAGCTTTCAATAATTTTTTATGCTTCTTCGGCTTTCAATTGCCTTGGCATAATTTTTTCCTTTTTTATGCGTCTTCGGCTTTCAATTGCCTTGGCATAATTTTTCATTTTATATGCATCTTCGGTCGTAACCTAGCATGTTGTGCGCCTTCGGTCGTAACCTAGCTGCCCCCAGTTTTTAAGGGGTTTTTGTAAAGGATTTAGGCCCCGTTCGGTCGGTTAAGATATTTCCTCCCGGACTTAATATATGACAAAGCCACTTAAATACTAGGACATTCTTGTAAGTGTCCAAATTTCATTTGGTCGGCCCCAAATTTGGATATGTCAAGTATTGGCAACTTAAATTAGAATGTGTTTGAGCACTAAAAATAAGTTAGGGGCGCATGTTTCATTCGGTCGGCCCCAAGCATGGGTCTATTTAACTTGATATTGTGCACTTAACCTTTCGGCTATAGGTGTACTTGACTTAATTATGATATGTAGAAAAATGTAGCGAACAGTCTGTTATTGAACATGTGGAACTCGCATGTTTTTGTATTACAGATTGATGCTTACTTAGGGAATTCAAAAGATAACTTGCAATTAGACCACAAATTTAAAAGGGTAAAAAGTAAAAAAAAAAAAATGTTTCCAGTAAGCTTACTGGTAAAAACGGCGAAGGCGAGCAGCGTGCCAGGTGTTCTTAATCAAGCTGCCGTCCGAATGAGCTAACTTGTATGTGCCCGGTCGGACCACTTCGCTTACCACATAAGGGCCTTCCCAGTTGGGCATAAGTTTGCCTTGTTTTGTTGGCATTGATGTTGCCAATTCTCGAAGCACTAAGTCTCCGATTCGGAATGATCTCTTTTTTACTCCCGAATCATAATGTTGTGCTGCTTGAAGCTGGTACCTTAAGTTCCTTTGGTGAGCTGCTTCCCTTTCTTCTTCAAGTAAGTCTACATTCGCTCGGAGACCACATTCGTTTGTCTCTATGTTGAAAACCTGTGTTCGGTAAGATTCTAGGCAAACTTCGACTGGCAAAAGAGCATCTGTTCCGAAAGCTAATTTGAATGGTGTTTCTCCTGTTGATGACCTTGGTGTCGTTCGGTATGCCCACAGAACCCATGGTAGCTCTTCAGCCCAAAGTCCTTTGGCGTCTCCCAGCCTCTTCTTTATTCCATCGAAGATAATTTTATTTGCAGCTTCGATCGCCCCGTTCCCCTGGGGATGCCCGACCGAACTGAATTTTTGCTGAATCCCGAATTGAGCTAAGAATTTTCTGAATTTGCTTCCGATGAATTGGGTTCCGTTGTCCGATACACATACCATAGGGATACCGAATCTTAATATTAATTGTTCTAACATGAACTTCTTTGCTGCTTCTTCGGTAATGGATGAAAGTGGTCGGGCTTCTATCCACTTGGTCATATAGTCGATCGCCACAATGCAATACTTGGTTTGTTTGGTACTGGTGGGTAGAATCCCTACAATATCAACCGCCCACATAGCAAATGGAATGGGGCTAAGGACTGAAGACATTTCCTCGGGTGGTTGCTTCGGTATAGTGCTGAATAACTGGCATTGTACACATCTTTTGGCATATTCGGACGCGTCTTCCTTCATTTTTTGCCAGAAAAACCCTTGCCTAAGAATTTTGAGGGCCAAAGACCTTCCTGCTAGATGTTCTCCGCAAATTCCCTCATGAACTGTTTCAAGGGCTAAAATCTGTTCATCTTTGTTTAAACATCGAAGAAGGGGTTGCGTCACCGATCTTCTGAACAAACGGCCTCCAACCATAGTATAATTGGCCGATCGATGTTTTATCTTTTGTGCTTCCCTTCGTTCGAGTGGCAAAGTTCCTTTCTCTAGGAATGCTCTGATTGGGGTCATCCAATTGGTTCCTTGGTGGATTTCCATGCATTGCTTTTTGTCTATCGAAGGAGTCTTTACTTCGGTCAGATAAATTGACCCGTTGAGTTTTTGGGTTTCTGCCGAGGCTAACCTTGATAGAGCGTCCGCCCGATTGTTGTTCTCTCTTGCTACCTGATTTAGTTCGAATGATTCAAATAGTAGAGATTTCTCACGTACCTTGAGGGCGTAGGCCTTCGTTCTGGGATCTTTTTGTCCGTACTCTCCTGTGAAATGTTTTACAACCAACATTGAGTCGCTGAATGCTCTTAGGTGCTTAACCTCCAAATTTCTCGCCAAATCTAGGCCTGCCAGAAGCGCTTCGTATTCGGCCTCATTGTTCGTTAAAAGGAAAGTGAACCTGATAGCTTGGCATATTTCGAATCCTTCTGGACTTGTTAAAATTAAACCAGCCCCACACTTTTCTTTGGCGACCGACCCATCAACGAATAGTTTCCATTTTCCTGGCGTCGGAATTAGTTGTTCTTCGGGAGTCAAATCCTTTGGTTCCAAAAATGAGCATTCTACCATAAAATCTGCAAGTGCCTGGGCTTTGATCGCAGTTCTTGGTGTATATTCCAGGTCATGCTCTCCAAGTTCGATCGCCCAAGCTACCATTCTGCCCGATGCTTCTGGCTTTTGTAAGATTTTCTTCAGGGGTTGGCATATCTCCTTCTTCATCAAAGTTTAGCAGTCTTGGGGGAATGGGTGGGGCTGTCCTCGGAAATATTGGAGGAACGGAACGACTGTTTCCAGCCACGGTGCTGCTATCATTGATGGGTGTTTCTTCAATCGTCATAGTTTTCTGGTAGGTTTCTTGATACGAGTATATCTCTACGTTCCCACAGACGGCGCCAAATGTTACGACCAGATTTCTCCCGGGCTTCGTTCGGTAGGACCTGCAGAAAGAGAATGCGAGGGTGGAGCCCCCCGATTCACCTCCGGTGTGAGAATAAGTTAGTCGGTTTTTTGTAAGGTAATTTGAACGTAGAGAGTCTGTATTGTTGTGTGTGTAGTTATTGATTTTATGAACAAACATACCTCCTTTTATACTTATTTTCCTTTGTAGTTGTTGAGATGTAGATCTGCTTTCCAGAGTATCAAATATTCTTGGGATCATGGACCATGTGACCGTTTAAAGGTAAAGTACCTTTAATTATGGCCACGGTCGGCCACATAAACCATGTGAACGTTTGTATGGAACAGGCTGTTTTATTCCTTGGGCTCAATATTGGACTATGGGTTCGGCCCATTAAGAGATTGGACCTCTAACACCCCGCTTTGTCCAGGAGTTTTGTACACATGTAGAAAGTTCAAAAAATCGTATGAGCAATAAGTTCTAATTTATTCTTGAATTTGTAAGTTGTAACAATAATAAACATAATATAGAGTAAACTTAGGATTACACAAACGCATGTCACTCGGTAATACCATCATATTATAATGTTATAGTGTGCAAAGAAATATATATATATAAGCTAAAGGATAGTCACTTAGCTTTTCTTTTTGATCTAATTTGGTGAAACTGCGAATAAAGTAGATCATTGGACTTTGTTGTAGCCACCAAGCTTTCTTCTTGGTTGTAACTATTCGACAAGATTGTGTTTGTTTGGTTGATGATTATTTGTTCGTCCTCTGTGGCTATTCTGCAAAGGTTTGTTCAGCAATATTCTTCCACCAATATTCTTTAAATTGCTGTAAAAGTCTCCCCCTCGCGTTTATTGTCAGTGTTGAGTATTGAATACAGTAAAAGAATACAGAGGGGGGGTGAATGGATTCTTGAACTTTTCTTGTTCTTGAGTCTATGTAGCAAGATAGGTGTTTGTGTGTGCAAAGATATGAGTGCGGATAAAAGCAACACAAGACACGATATCACTTTAATCTAATATTGTATTAGATAAAGGTTGCTACAATCTCTGAATACAAATGATAGTATTCTCAGCTTCAGTTTTTCTCAGAGAGATATGACTTACAATGTATGAAAAACTTGACTCCTCAAAAGTTAACAACTAAGGAAGTGAGGTTGTATCCTTATAGAACATGGATACAACCTACTTACTGCAAATAAGGTAGCTAAACAAATTACTTTCTAGTCTGTCTATCCTTTTTGAGTAAGTGTCCAAACGGTTTCAGATTTGACTTTGCAAAGCCTGTTCAGATCCACTTCTTTAGCCCTTTTGTCTCTTCTATATCTCTCCAAGCTTCCTTGTAGGCTTTCCAGAGCACATTACAGATTGTGGTCCATAAAGTGCATTGGCTTGTTCCAGGCTTTTGACTTGTACAATTTCTTCAGTATTTTGTCTCCAAGAATGTATTCGAGAAGTGACTAAGTAAGTGATTCGAGAACTAGGATTGACTTGATCGATAACTCTGAGTTCTCGAATACTGTTATATGACATATCGAATCACTTCTCGAATAGCTCTTTTCGAATCCTTGAGTTGTCGAATAGAGCATTTTGACATGTCGAATCCCTGAGATATCGAATAGCTTTCTGAGTCCTTGAGATATCGAACTGAACTTTGACTTGTTGACTCTTTGAGAACTCGAATACCATCTTGACTTGTTGACTTCTTGAGTTCTCGAATAGAGTAGTAGACATATCGAATCCCTGAGATATCGAATGAGATATCGAACAGTGTATTCAGAGATATCGAATAGTGTCTTGAGATATCGAATCGTTGACTTCTCGAATGCTAGACTTCTCGAATAGACAAAAGTACTTCTCGAATTGGTACTTTGGCAAATTCTTCATTTCTTCAAATCCCAACTGTGATTTATTTGACAGTCTTCATCTTCTTGCTTGAGGCATGAACCTTGAAACTTCTTTCAAGCATTATTCTTGACTCAATAAGTATAGTTACACAGCTAGAATTTGATGCCTATTACAAGTACAAAGCAAGTAGAAACTCTACAACTAGAGGTTCCCTCAGTTAAGAGGTCATGTAAGTAATGCAAAGCATTACAAACAATTAGGCTTGTTATTAGAGTTAAACAGGCATGTCTCTGTGACTAATAATCTCCCCCAAATTGTGAGTAAGACCCTTAGTCACAATTTCATGTCTGATAACAAGCCTAACATACATAAAGATAAAACTTTAAAAAGTACAAGTATGAAATTTGATTGAGAGCATGAGTTGAATTACAAGTTGAGTATTCTTACAATATGATGAAATACTAGCCATTCCCCTTTGATTCCATTTTCATTGCTTTGGCTTGTAGATCATCATATGCTTTCTGTTTTCTTTCTTGCTCCCTCCTTGCATTCTCATCCATAGCTCTTATGATTTCTGCCATAGCATCTAATTCTTCAAGCAGGATAGAGTTTTTGAAATCTTCAAGTACTGGTTTTAGTATATTGGCAGGATAATGATTGAGTAGGTTCAATCTGATATTGACATTGTCTCCATTTCTTCTCCTATACTTCACCACATAGGGATCAAACTGAACTCTACACAATCCCTTAGCCCTTAGCTTTTCTGCCTCAATCTCCAGTCTATCAATTTCTTTCTCTCTTTCTAACCATTTCTCAAGGCACCCCTTTCTTATTGCTTCAACATGATTTCTTTTCATTCTCACAAAGTTAATCAACTCCAGCTTCCATACTTTCTCCACCTTGTCTTCAGAATCCAACAATGCAATAATTCTTTCTATCTCATATAACTTGCCCCAACTTTGACAACCCCCTTGTTTGAATTTTCTCTGTCTCCCATCAGTATACTTGATCTCAAGGAAGTCATTCACAATTGCAGCATAGTAGATTCTTTGAGCTCTCAGAAATAGCAGTTGGTCTTCATCAAAATCTTCATCTAGTGGTTGGAGTTTCAGTCCTAGAATGATTGTTAGGGCTCTTGACCTGGATGGCTTTACTCTCTTAGCAGCATGCTTGAAATTACATTTTTTTACTTGATTGCTTGGCTAAAATTTTTGACCTTTGTTGGAAGACCATAGTAGTATTCCATTAGCAGTTTGCTTTCTGAAACATACACATGGTTTCTTGGCTTGAATCTCCTTCTCTTCTTGAGGTAGTAAAACATTTGCAGAGGCCATGGAATTTGACTTTTGTAGGTCACTACTAACAGTATTCACCCTAGACTTAGAGTCTTGTATTGTGGTGAGGTTACTGTCAACAATGCCTATGGCTTACTGTTTCACACTTGTCCTCTCATAGACTTTCCCTTGGTCATTACCATCTTTCTTCTCTTTGTCATCCCTCTTCTTTTTCTTGTCTTCATCTCCCTTATCACTCCTGTGATCTCTCCTCCTCCCATCACTTTTATCCTCATCTTTGTCATCCTTATTTCTCCTAGGCTTGGCAATTTATGGAATTACATCAGTTGCAATAAAGGATCTGAGAATTTGCAGTGCCTCTAGTTCTTCAGCATTTCTGGTTCCACCCTTCTTCTGTAGTTGATCAGTGATAGCAATGATAAGTCTGTGATTTCTAGAAGTGAGGTCATTGGGAATGACCAACTGCTTGATGTCTTCAATTTTGGTGCCATATTGGTAGATGATTGTCCATGGCTTCTTGATTACTTCTGGCAGCCTGATCAGTGCATCTATCTCTGAATGTTTCAATGTTTGTAGAGTGTTGTAGGTTAGATGCCAGATACTGGATTTTGCCACCATCATCACCTCCTTGAGCCATAAGCCATTTACTCTCCTAGGTATCACAGTGAAGTAATTAATCTGATCCCTCAGCCTCCTTAGATATATTTAAAGTGTCATCAGCCTATTCCCTTGAGACTTTCAGAAACTTCAAGAATGCATCATCATGGTAGACATTAGAGTTTGCAACTTCTTGTAGCTTGGCCTCAGTAACCACCTTTACTTCTACAAGTTTGACACTTTCAACTTTGGTAGATGGAGAGTTATCAGATGGCATACTCCCTGCAATCACTGTGGTTGTGATAGATTGCTTCTGACCATCAGGAGTGGTGATGTGCACAGTTGGTAGAGTGACAACTGGCATAGAAGATGGAGGCTCATCAACTTTTGATTTTCCTTTGCCTGGTACATTGGGTATGGATATGGATTTTGAAGCTCTTTGGTGACCACCCTCATTTATCTTGATGCTTTTAGCTTGAGTTTTCTCCCCCTTTGGATTTGAGTTCCTTGAGGTCCTCTTCTCCCCCTTAGGCTTGTTGTCATGCACAGAGGCTTGATGAGAGACCACAGGGTTTGAAGATTCTTCAAGGAGAGGGAGACCCATGTGCTTTATCATTGTAGACAACATGGACTGTTGATGCAGGAGAACATCAGCTGTGGTGGTGGCTTGAGTGTTCAGCTGCTCAGTGAGAGTTGCTACCTTGTCTGTAAGATGAGAATTAGACTGAGTGAGAGTGGCTACCTCCTTTTCAAGTGCATCTACCTTGTTGAATAATTGAGTAGATTTGAAGCCAGACAGGGATTGTTCTTTAAGTCTCTGCACTTCAAACCTAGTCATATCATGCACTGGGACTTCAGTGATTAGCTTATCTCCATACTGATTGGCAAAAAGTGTCCTAAGCATGGCATTGGCCTCAGTTGTCTGATCAGAGAGATTTTGGAATTGGTGCCCTAGGCCTGTGACAGCATCTTTGAGAATGGATAAACCATTGTCCATCTTGGTGCATGTAGACTTGCAGGCTAGAATATCCTTGACTATAGTCTCCAATTGAGGGAATTTAGAATCAAAAGTCCTCTTTATCTCATACACCTCCTTGGTTGTGGCTGTACACACTTCATTAACTTCTGTCTTTAGACCCTTTCCAAGGAAGTGAGAGATTTGGCATTGGACCCTAGTGAAGTGATGTACTCTTCTTTGAGATACTGAAGGTTGTCTGAGAGAGGAATATCAAACTGTCCTTGTAGCCAGGCATCTACATTGTCATCTCTCTCAGTATCATCTATTATCTTTGTCTTCTGTAGCTCCACATCATCTCTGTGGCATAAGAGAATAGCTTCATAGTCAGGATTTGGCAGGTTGACAGTGAGAAGGTTCTGAGCAATCTTTGTGAACTCAGGGATCTGATCCACGATTAAGCTTTGAAGTGCTTCAACCGTCAATTGTTGTGGAACAGACCCTGATCCTGAAGCACTGTCATGTTGCACAGGCTTCAGCCATTGTGACATAAAGTCAGAGCTAGAGCTAGGCAAGCTAGACTCCTCAGTTACAGATGCAACTTCTGCAACCGGATGGATTGACTCTACTACTGGTGTCTCCACAGAATTGGGATGAGTTACACCAGTAGTTGACACAGGCACAGAGTCTCTAGTGATAACTAGTGGAACCTCTGTGTTTGTGATGGTGTCATTAGGATATGCCCCAGCATGCATTCCCTCACCATCTAAATGTGGGTCCTGGGTGGTGAGCAAGGTGTCATGCACCAAGTCACTTGAATCCATTGGCTCATCAAGAGAAGAGAATTCTTGATGATCAATGCCTTGCTCCTCAATTGTTTGAGTTGCAGGCTCCAAAGAAAAATTAATGGTAGATTCTGGAAGAGAAGTGTTTTGTAGATTTGATTTTGGCAACTCCCCCTGAGAGATAGAGGGAGTTTCAATTATGATGTACCCTCCACTCAGTGTTGTGCCAGCCTTATCACTCCCATGTACTGACTCTGTACAAATAGGTGCATTGGGGAGGATGCTTGATTCTATAGATGCACCCTGTTGAGAGGATACATCTAGTGAACTGTGTGCCCCTGATTTTACAACTTCAGCCATTTGTGTGACTGAAGAGGTGGTCCTAGATTTCTTCCTCTTTGGCCTCTGTAAGGGTGACTTAGGTTCCTCACTACCTATACCTAATTCCACAGCCAATGCTGCGTCAGATAATATGTTCAAGGGTGCAGACATTACCTCATTTCTCTTCTTTTTACTAACATCACCCTTTTGAGAGGATGATGCAGTTGGCTCACTATGTGGTAGAGTGTTCGGTTGAGAGGGTTGGTTAGCAAGCCTTGGGTTAGCATCTTGTACTACTTGCTTAGGCTGTGCTAACTGTGACTTTGAGTCAAATGTTGGCATATTGTGGGGGTAAGTCCTAAATAGACTCTCCATATGGGGAGTTATTTTGAGTCTTACATCCACATCATTCCTAGTCTCCAAATTACCAAAAATAAGTTTGGTCATGGACCTAGGGTAGCCTATTCTACTGTTATCTACTCCAGGCAATTCAATCAATTTAGCATTTTTAAAGTTAAGTACAGATTAAATAAAGCGAGGGAAGAAAATTTCAGTACCTCTCTTGGCTGTGTTCTTGCCAAGTCTCCCATATAGCTCCTATAGAATAATTTGACCAACATCTATCTTTCTCCCATAAGCCAAGGCATAGCTAATTTGCTGTGCAGGTGCACTAATTTGATCGAAGCTTGACTTTCTGGCTGTGAAGACTTGAAGAATGGTGGCAAACACATAACTCCACTCTTTCCGCAGATGCTTCCTGTTTAACTTCCCAAAATTGATCACATCTGAGTAGTTGATGAATTCAAAGAATTCTTCCAACTGTGTATTTGTGGCCAGTGTGTCATATGACTCTTGTTATAATTCCAGTGCTTGATTCATGTCTGCTGTAGTAATAGTAATATCCTGGCCTTGAATCTTGCAATAGACTACATAGGAGGTTATAGCATTCTTGAGGGCAATGACTTCCACAGTGGCAGTTCTCCAAAACTGTTCTAGGAGGTCCAGATACAGAGTTGGGTTGGTTGATAGTGCACTCTTGATGTATGATTCTGACATCCAACGTACAAAGCACTTGAAGTTTGCATTAGGTGCTTCCACATCGTTAGTTATTGCGATGAAATTGGTTTGAGTGGGTATGGTGAGTTGGGTGTTTGCCATTTGTATATAGAAGAAAAGAGAATGAAGGTTGAAGAAGAAATTAAGCTTTTGCAGTTAGGGTTTTCAGAGGTTTTGGGAGTTTAGATGCTTGAGAAATCGAATGAAGTGAATCGAATAGATGTAGAATTGTATATGTATGAAGTAATAGAATTGTCGATTAGACATATGTTTTGTATCGACAAGTCAGGCATTCGAGAAGTAGAAAACAACTATTCGATAAGTCAAGAAAGGCTTAATCGATAACTCAAGCATGTTGTGACTCACAGCTGGCAGTTATCTAACTTAGAATAAATTCTAAATTAGGTAAGATATGTTTTTATGAGTAATTCTGAATTTTGAATAAAAATCCAAAATCGGTTAAAATTCAACGAGAAATCAGCCTTTTCAAATGATTCGAGAACTCAAACATGCTATTCGAGAACTCTGTCAATAGAGAACTTAAATACCTTATTCGAGAACTCACTCATGTCTCTGTTCGAGTTCTCTAAAAGACACTATTTGAGAACTCAAGAGTGTCCTGAATAGGTTTGTTATAGAAGTCGACCACTAACAATGAAATGAACCATTCGAGAAGTCTGACTTATCGAACTATTCTTTTTACTCATAGAAACTCAATTTTCACTATCTTTTGAAAATCTACCAGACATATTCTATAAAGAATATTCCAACAGATTAAATAGTGATGTTCTCAAAATTTCACAGAAATTTCAAGTTGACAAAATATGATTTTCTGATATATGTAGCAGATTGGAAATATTTATAAATCATATATTTCAGCCAACACTTACTTCAAAAATATTGAGCATCTAAATAAAGTAAGTGTTTACTGCTGCAACAACTTAGTTGATATATTCGCTTAGCCAGAATCAGAAGAATTCAGCATTCCAATCTCACTAACCAACCTTGTGAAGGTGGCTTCATCTAATGGCTTAGTGAATATGTCAGCTAGTTATTAATCTGTAGGGACATAATGAAACTCAATGGTTCCATTAGTTGCATGTTCTCTAATGAAATGATATCTGATGTCAATGTGCTTTGTTCTAGAATGATTGACAGGATTGGCAACTATAGAGCAATCTTGTGTTGTCACACATGATTGGAATTCTTTCCAACACAAGTCCATAATCTCTAAGTTGGTTTCTAATCCAAAGCACTTGAGCACAACAACTTCCAGCAGCTATGTATTCAGCCTCAGTTGTAGAAGTTGACACAGATTGTTGTTTCTTGCTATACCAAAAGACTAACCTTTGTCCAAGAAACTGGCAGCTACCTGAGGTGCTTTTCCTATCCACTCTGCATCCAGCATAATCAGCATCAGAATAACCAACCAGATTGAACCTTGTGTCCTTAGGATACCATAAACCCAAGTTTGGAGTGCCCTTCAGATATCTAAAGATCCTTTTTATAGCAATCAAATGTGATTCTTTTGGATTTGATTGAAACCTTGCACACAAACATGTAGCAAACATGATGTCTGGCCTACTTGTAGTGAGATAGAGTAGAGAACCAACCATGCCTCTGTAGACTGTGATATCTACTTTCTTGCCTTTAGCATCTTCATCTAATTTAGTGACAGTGGCCATGGGTGTCTTTGCAGGTGAGGAGTCTTCTAAGTCAAAATTCTTCAATAAATCCTTGATGTACTTGTAGGGATGAGCATTTCACCCGCCCCGCTCAACCCCGATCCGATCCCCGCCCCGTTCGGGTCGGGGATTCGGGGAATTTTTCGGGTTTGGGGTGGGGAGCGGGGAATATTTTTAAAAAAATTCGGGGATCGGGGCGGGGTCGGGGATTAGGGGATCCCTGCCCCGATCCCCGATTCTAATTTTTAATATATATATATATAATAAATTGTTATAAGTAAATATATTTACATATATTATTAATGCTTAAAATTTTGAATTCATTTCGTATATTCAAGAGTTTAATAGTAAAATTTAATTTAATTATAATAATTTAATTATATCTTTTAGTACAAAAAAAATTAATTTGAAACATTTTTTAGAATAGACCATTGAATTTAAAATATATATAATATATTATAATTTAGCAAATTAATTTTATTATGAAAATTGTTTAAAAATATATAAAATTTATTTTTTTAATAAAAATAAAAAACCCCGATTCCCCGCGAGGATCCCCGTCCCCCGTTCGGGACGGGGATCGGGGAGCAAAATATCTCCCCGTTCGGGGATCGGGGCGGGTTCGGGGAGCGGGTAGGAGTTCGGGGATCGGGGGCGGGGATTGCACTCCCCGACCCCGAAGTGACCCGACGCCCATCCCTATGTACTTGGTTTGACTGATAAAGATACCATCCTTCCTTTGATTGACTTGCAACCCAAGAAAGAATGTCAACTCTCCCATCATACTCATCTCATATCTGCTCTGCATGAGTTTAGAGAATTTCTCACACAGCTTCTCATTTGTGGACCCAAATATGATATCATCCACATAGATCTGAACTAGGATAATATCATCACCATGCTTCTTGTAAAAGAGTGTTTTGTCCAATGTGCCTCTAGTGAATTGATTTTCAAGAAGATATTGTGATAGAGTATCATACCATGCCCTTGGAGCCTGCTTAAGTCCATACAATGCCTTAAGCAATCTGTAGACAAATTCTGGGAAGTGTGGATCCTCAAAGCCAGGTGGTTGTTGCACATAAACTTCTTCTTCCAACTCTCCATTCAGAAATGCACTCTTGACATCCATTTGATAAACTTTAAAGTTTGAATGAGCAGCAAATGCCAAGAAGATTCTGATGGCTTCCAATCTAGCAACAGGGGCAAATGTCTCATCATAATCAATGCCTTCCTGTTGAGAGTATCCTTTTGCAACCAACCTTGCTTTGTTTCTTATGACTACACCATTTTCATCCATCTTATTCTTCAGAACCCATTTTCTTCCAACAATGGTTCTATCTTTTGGTGCAGGCACAAGTTCCCATACTTTGCTCCTTTCAAATTTATTCAGCTCCTCTTGCATAGCAATTATCCAATCTGGATCTAAAAGTGCATCATCAAGTTTCTTAGGCTCAACCTGAGATAGAAAACAACCATAGAGGCACTCATTCTGAGTTGCTCTCCTAGTCCTTACTCCTGCATTAGGATCTCCCATAATTTGCTCTGCAGTGTGTGATCTATCCCATTTCCTTGAATGCTCAGTCTGATTTCTCATTCTTGATGTTGCTTCATCATCCAAGTCCTGATCATTCTCATTTCCTTCCCCTGTGATGTTGCCACTATTCACAGGTGTGTCTTGGATGCTTGTTTCTCCACTATTGATTGGCACAAATTCTTCTCTTGTATCATCATTCACTTGAGTTTGTTGAACTTGAGTTTCAACTTCAGTTTCATTCTCTTCATCAGAATCATCTAGATTATCAAACTTTAATGGATCTTTATCTTCATTATTGGCTTCTTCTAATCCAGGTAGTTTGCTGTCATCAAATGTCACATCTGTACTTTCCATAATTTTCTTTTGACTGATGACATAAACTTTGTATGCAATTCTTTCCATAGAGTAGGCAAGAAAAATTCCTTCAAATGCCTTTGCATCAAATTTTCCAACATATTCTGAATTATCCTTCAATACAAAGCATTTGCTTCCAAAAGTATGAACATACTTTAGAGTAGGCTTCTTTCCAGTCATCAAATTGTAAGGTGTCTTTCCAGTGTTTTTGTTGATGAGGGTTCTGTTCTGGATATAGCATGCAGTGCTCACAGCCTCAGCCCAAAAACATGTAGGCATCTTTGCATCAAGCAACATTATTCTAGCAGCCTCAATTAGAGTTCTATTCTTTCTCTCAACAACTCCATTTTGTTGTGGAGTCCTTGGAGCAGAAAATTGCTGAGAAATTCCATTCTCTTTGCAGAATGCTTCAAGTATGGCATTTCTGAACTCTGTTCCATTATCACTTCTTAATGCAATCACACTTGCATTGTTGGCCTTTGCTTCCTTGTCAACTTTCTTTATGTGCTCAATGATTACTTGTGGAGCCTCATCTTTTGATGCCAGAAATTTCACCCATGTATACCTTGTAAAGTCATCAACCATCACTAAGGCATACTTCTTTCTTCCTAATGACATAATATTGACAGGCCCAAACAAGTCCATATGAATGAGTTGTAGGGGCTAGGTTATTGATGTCACTGTCTTTGACTTGTGGCTCGATCTTTTCATTTTTCCTCTTTAACAAGCCACACACACTCCTTCTTGACAGAATTCAAGTGTGGGCATGCCTCTTACTAACTCTCTTTTGACCAGAGAATTAATGGCTTTGAAGTTCAGGTGTGATAATTTCTTGTGCCACAGCCAACAATCTTCATTTGATGCTTTTGAGTAGAAGCAACAAATTTTGTCCTTGTTTGCAGAGTCCATATTGGCTACAAACAGGCTTCCTTTCCTTACTCCAGATAGAGCAAAATCACCAGTCTTCTTGTGGGTGATCAAACATTCATCTTTGTCAAAATCCACCTTGAATCCTCTATCAGTAAATTGACCAACACTTAGCAGATTATGCTTGAGTCCTTTGACCAGTGCTATATCTTCAATGATGATATTTCCAACTTTCAACTTGCCATATCCCAATGTGTTACCCATGCTGTCATCTCCAAAAGCAACCATTGGGCCAGCCTTCTCCTCATACTGTGATAGCAGGGCCATATCACCAGTCATATGATTTGAGCATCCACTGTCGAAAATCCACATGACCTTCTTTTCACTTTCTTTGCCCTGCAAACACAAAGGTATTACTTCTCCTTTGGTACCCAAACAAGTTTGGGTCCATGTGACTTAGAAACAGTTTTATCATAAACAACATGCTTATCAACTTTCTTGGTGTTAGTCTTCTTGTCACTGTTAGAAGTCTTAGAGCCTGAGGTCTCAGACTTAGGTGACAAAGGTACCTTCCTAGCTTTAGGAGGACTTGAAGACTTTGACCTTGTGTAGTGTGTGTGTGAGAATTGTGACTGATACAACCATCAATGAATGGCCTTCTCAAATTGAAACAACTAGTCATAACATTCATATTGCATGGCATACAGTCAAATTTATCATAAAATGGTGTATCTCTATGTCTTAGAGGCACAGAACAATCATAGAAAGGTTTGGGCACACTACCAACAGGTTTCTTGCATGCATCAGTTAGATGATTGGTACTGAAATAGTTCTGACAAGTTTTCCTAGGGGCATTAGGCATATAAGCATAGTTGTTATCTTTGTTAATCCCTAACTTGCCATTTCTGTTCTGTTTCTTCTTAGTCACTTTCTTTTTAGATTCATGATTTCCAGCTGAAACGAATTTCACAAACTTTTCAATCTTAGGTCTATTACCTACTGGTTCCTTGGCTTTGGCTTTGACACTCTTACTCTTGGAGGATGCCTGTTGTTCACTGGACTGTGCCTCATCCTCATCATTCAACATTTGCTTGATGAGTAAGGCTTCCTCATCAATTTCAAGTGTTGGATGTTTAAAAATAGGAGTCTCAGTCTTTTTCAAGATGTGAGGGACTTCCTCTTGAACAGCAGTGTCGTCTTCAATGACAGCATAGCCTTTTCTCTGGTTAAGAGTGCCATAGTCAAGTCCAATAGCAGTCTTGGGTTTTGCTTGAATTTTCTCACAGTAGGATTGCACTAGACCAGATGATTTCTTAAACGTTTTCAGTTTGAATTCATTTACAGCTAATTCATCCCTAAGAGCCTTTTCCACTTGACTAGCACATAAAACCTTATTCTGTAAATATTCAACTTCTTTCTTAAGGTTTTCTACTTGCATAGCAGTTAGCTCAAGTTTCTCATTCTTTTTTATTAACATTTCATTTCTAGTAGGCAGTTTAGCAATCTCCTCATTAGCAGCAGTCATACTAGTATGAATATTAAACATTTCCACAGATAGTTGTTCAATCATGCATTTATACTCAGAAACAGACATGTCTATAGTAGTGAGAGATGGTACCTGAGAGTCTGATGGAGATGTGTCATCCTTGGAATTGGCCATCAAGGCATAGTTGCAAAATTCTTGTTCCTCTCCATCACTATCAGAATCATCCCAACACTTCTCTTCAGCTATGTAGGCCTTACCTTGTGTTTGCTTTTTCAGAAGGGCCTCATACTTAGCTTCAAGCTCTAGAAACTCTTTATCCTTCTTTTTAGGCTTCTTGCATTCACTGGAAAAATGCCCTAGGTCATTGCATCTATAACACCTTACTGATGACCTATCCACATAGCTGGTTTTAAATTTGTTCTTGTTTGCTTTCACAGGTGCCTTGCTCTTGTTGAATGAATGGATTTGGGTTTTAGGTTTGAAGGGTTGGTTCCTCTTAAATCTGATGTTAGGAAATTTTCTGGCCATAAAAGCATATGAAGTGTTTTCCATCCCATCTAGTTCTTCAAGAGTGTAAAACTCTTCTTTCTCCTTCTCCTCAACAGGTTCACTAGCCTCAGCTTCATTTTCTTAATCATCTACTATCTCCTCTATCCTCAGTTGGCTTGTAGATGCTTCTAGGTCTTGAATAGATTTGTTGACAATCAAGGCACATGATGTGTTTATTATTCTGCCTTGGTTGGCTTGGATAGCCCTTTTCTGAAGCAACTCAAGCTCATGAGTTTTTAAAACCCCATAGAGCACATCATATGTAACTTTGTTCAATCTCTTTTCCTTAGAGAAATGACCCTTTGCTCTAGATGATTTGGTGAAGATAGCAGAAACTTCATGTTCAATTTTTTGGTGCTGTAAACCTTGCCATTCATTAGCAACTCAGTAACTAGCTTGTGAAATCTCTCAAACATCTCAGTGATGCTTTCCTTGGGTTGTGCCATGTAAGCTTCATATTGTGTGACCAGTATCTATTTCTTGTTTTCACTGACCTCATCAGTTCCTTCACATAACACCTCAATGTGATCCCACATTTCTTTGGTAGATGTGCATGATGCAATGTTTGCAAACATTGACATGTCCATGGAATCTATAATCAGCAACATGAGATGACTGTCAAGGGCAACCTTCTCCTTTTCTGATTCTGTCAATTTGGATGGTTTCTTGGCCACATAAGATCTTGGAACAGTTGTGGTTCCAACAGTCTTCTCAGGTATTTCTTGTTGTGGAACAAAGGGACCATTCTTGAGAATCTTAGGATACAAAGGATGAGAGGCTTTGATGAACAACATCATTTTTATCATCCAGAGGTTGTAATTCTCTTTGTCAAACTTAGGGACTTTCACCGTTCCTGTAGTCTTTGGTGTATTCGAACTCATGATTGTTTTTCTGTTTTTGAATAAATAGCCTACTCTGATACCACTTGTTGAGTATTGAATACAGTAAAAGAATACAGAGGGGGGGGTGAATGGATTCTTGAACTTTTCTTGTTCTTGAGTCTATGTAGCAAGATAGGTGTTTGTGTGTGCAAAGATATGAGTGCGGATAAAAGCAACACAAGACACGATATCACTTTAATCTAATATTGTATTAGATAAAGGTTGCTACAATCTGTGAATACAAATGATAGTATTCTGAGCTTCAGTTTTTCTCAGAGAGATATGACTTACAATGTATGAAAAACTTGACTTCTCAAAAGTTAACAACTAAGGAAGTGAGGTTGTATCCTTATAGAACATGGATACTGAAAACTACACCTAGAGGGGGGGTGAATAGGTGTATTAGACTAACTATATCCAATTTTTAATTATTACCAAGTTGTTCGACTATATCAAGCAAAGATAGTCTAGAGTGCTGTCTGACAGCTTACTGATTGCAATAAAAATAGTCTGTCAGCTAGCTAACATGAATAAATGCAGTGCAGGAAAATAAGAACACCAAGGATTTTAGCTAGGTTCGACCCCTAATCTCTGTGGTCTACGTCCTAGTCCCTTACCAACGTGGTAAGAGAATATATTATTAATCACTATAAATTCCGATTACAAGATTAGATAATATATCTCCCTTTAACTCCCTGTTGCTGATAGTAGCTTGCTGAAACCCCTGCTCCTTTGAACCAAATGCTCTCTAAGAACTATACTACCCCTGAGTACAATCTTCTCTAGCAAACTAGTTCCCGAACCCTTGTTTCCAAGCTCACTTATCCAGCAACACCAATTACACCTTGAGCAATACAAAATGAAAGTGTTTACAACTCAAACTAAGAACTCTCTAAAAATATAAATATTGCATATACTACTAGGGCTCGTTTAGGAAGAATTTTGATGAAGGCACTGAGTTGATTTTGTTTGTTCTTGCTTGTCTCCTTTGAACATAATAAACCACACACGAATTTATAGCAAGGTGGATGAACTTGAATTTCTTTATCTCTTGCCCATATGCTCCTCATGTTGAATTTTGATGCTTCTTCCTTTGAAACTTGATGAAGGCAAGTTATTCAAATTTGCAAACCGTTTTTGTTGAAGAAAGTAAACACCACCAGCTATATTCCCTTGAACATGCACAAGAATTATTAGAGTTGTTACTTTCAAAAAGCTAGTCAAAAGGTTCCTTGATTTAAGGGATTTTGTTTTTGAAAGAAGCTTTAAAGAAAGTGGAGCTCTAATATATAATACAACACATATATATATATTAGACAACTGCTATATAATATTTCTTATAATAATTCCTTGATTCAAGGACGTTGGAATCTTCAACATATATTTCTGGACAGTGGCTGGCAGCTTGCTGTTATCATCTGTTTTCACCGTCACAGCTTGTTGTTATGTCATGTTTGCAATGTCTTAGCTTGCTGACAATGAGGTGTTCAGCTATTTAATTAAGTCCTGCAAAACAAAGTTAGAGCATAACCAAACAGCCAACTATAACATTCGTTTACAAGCTTATCAGCTTGCTGACAAAGTGATCATCAAAACTATAAGGCTATCAATCTCCCCCTTTTTGATGATTACTCAATAATTTATAGGAGAGTAAAACTCCCCCTAAATCCATGCTTCCTGTAAAACAAGATTAGATAATAACGCATGAAATATTCACAAACAACATTTGTATTCATCATCAAAATATCAAGCTAACAATCTCCCCTTTTTTGATGATGACATACTAGAATGCATCGGAGAGACTATGTTGCTCCCCCTAAAATAATGCTCCCCCTGATTAACAAAATATCTCAACATATAGTCATGTAAGCAGGTTAACATATATCATCGTATGCAATAGGATATACACACGAATCATCCCTGCATAAAACACTCGTTGATAAATCCCAAACGTGTTATCTAATATAACATTATAGCCCTTTTATCACATGTATTCATATTCTTCTCCCCCTATGACATCATCAGAAAAGGGGTTAACAAGATGAGCATGTAAGCACAAAACATGCAGTAAATAATTTAACAAATAGTAGGATGGTTGTATATATATAGTAGATAAATCAAACCAGCTTGCTGAATACATATTTTCAGGTTATTCATGTGCAAAGTAGGTTGCTGATTAGACAATATACATTCCAAATGATGATGAATGTGACTTCATCCCATTTCACCAATCAATCAACCATAGTAGTGTTCCATTTTTTTTTTGTTTCCTGCACAATATAATGTATATATACATATATTTATCCCATCTATATGCTAGAGGAATCTTGTTAGTACCACAATATATAACAATTAAATCAGATAAATAGAGTGATTGAGCACATTATCAAGTATGATGCAAACAAATATAAGGACATATAGTAGTAAGCTGATAGTACCCGTTTTGTTGATGTCAGCTTGCTACCAGCATTCTTTTTGTTGATCTCAGATTGCTAACTAGATATTGCACATTCCAATCTCCCTTCTAATGACAGAAAATCTTTCTTCGGCTAAGGGCTTAGTGAAGATGTCGGCTAACTGATATTCAGTTGGAACAAATATCAGTTCTATTTTGCCTTTGGTAACATTGTCTCTTAAAAAATGATGTCGAACATCAATGTGCTTCGTTCTTGAGTGATTCACCGGATTTTTCGAAATGTTGATAGCGCTAGTATTATCACAATAGATTGGAACTTTTTCACATTTAATCCCAAAATCCCGAAGTGTTTGAATCATCCATAATATTTGAGAACAACAACTTCCCGCCGCTATGTATTCTCCTTCGGCCGTAGATAATGCAACCTATGATTGTTTCTTACTTTACCACGAGACTAAGCTATGTCCCAAAAATGCACCAACACCACTAGTGCTTTTCCGATCAGTTTGACTACCTGCATAATCTGCATCACTATACCCAACAAGATCAAATGTTTTTGTGATGGGATAAAATAAACCAAGTGTAATCGTGCCACTTAAATATTTAAAAATTCTTTTAATGGCTTGTAAGTGAGACTCTTTTGGATTCGCCTGAAATCTTGCACAAACACATACACTATACATAATATCTGGTCTTGAGGCTGTTAAATATAATAAACTACCAATCATACCTCTATATTTTCGAATATCAACATCTTTACCATTTTCATCTGCTGTCAGCTTGCTGACAGGATTCATAGGTGTTGATTTTGACTTGATGTTTTCATATCCAAATTTCTTCAGTAGATTTTTTACATATTTGGATTGATGTACATATATTCCTTCTCCTGTTTGCTTGATTTGGAGACCCAAGAAATAATTGAGTTCTCCCATCATGCTCATATCGAATTCACTATGCATACACTTAGAAAACCTTTTACACAAAGAATCATTAGTAGATCCAAAAATAATATCATCCACATATATTTGAACAACTAAAATATCTGAATTGTCATGCTTAGTAAATAATGTGGGATCGATTTTACCTCTAGTGAATCCATTCTTGATTAAAAACTTACTTAACCTTTCATACCATGATCTAGGAGCTTGTCGTAGTCCATATAGTGCCTTTTTAAGCTTGAAGACATGGTTAGGAAATTTTGCATCTTCAAATCCGGGAGGTTGCTTGACATAAACTTCTTCTTTTATGTAGCCATTTAGGAACGCACTCTTCACATCCATTTGATGTAGTTTGAATTTCTTGTAACATGCAAATGAGAGAAGCATTCTTATTGATTCTAGCCTTGCAACCGGTGCAAACGTTTGATCGAAGTCGATACCCTCTTGTTGATTATAACCTTGTGCAACAAGTCTCGCTTTGTTTCGAGTAATCGTACCGGATTCATCAACTTTATTTTTGAAAACCCATTTTGTTCCAATGATTGAAACATCCTTTGATGGTTCTACAAGTTCCCAAACATCACATCGTTCGAATTAGTTAAGTTCCTCTTGCATAGCCATGATCCAACTTTCGTCTTGTAATGCTTCTTTGACATTCTTTGGTTCTTCTTGAGCTAGAAATGCGGAAAATGCACAAAAATTGACTAGACCTCTTCTTGTCATCATTCCGTCTGTTTTGTCTCCAATAATTAGCTCTTGAGGATGATTCTTAGTTGTCCTTGTTGCTTTTGGTAAAGAATGTGGAACTATGACCTCTTCGGATATCCTAATCTTCTTGTTAGGTGGTGAAGCTTCTCCACCCTCATAGATAGGCATCTTTTCTGAAGATCTTTGATTTCTAGAATCTTCTAAGGTAAGATTTGGCAGCTTTTCAGTTGATTCATCAACTGGTGAAGATGTATCAGTTTGCTGATCTGCTACTGGATTTGTCTCAACTTGACTGTCAGCTTGCTGAGACACTGTATTTTTCGTTGTCAGCTTGCTGGCATCACCTGTACCTGCATTATCTTCCTCATCTCTTGACAGATCAACATTAGTTTCTTGAAAGGAAACATCTATAGATTCTTCAATAATACGTTTAGAAAGATTGTATACTCTATAAGTTCTACTTGTTGAAGAATAACCCAAGAAAATTGCTTCATATGATTTAGCATCGAATTTACCATCACGATCAATAGATTTGAGTACAAAGCACCTTGATCCAAAGACTTTGAAATAGGAGATGTTTGGCTTCTTATTCTTCAGTAGTTCATAAGGAGTTTTATTGAGGATAGGTCTGATTAGTACTCGATTAAGCACATAGCTTGCTGTGTTGACAGCTTCTGCCCAAAAATTTCTTGGCAGCTTGCTCTCTTGCAGCAATGTCCTTGCTGTTTCTTGTAATGATCTGTTCTTTCTCTCTACTACTCCATTTTGCTGTGGAGTTCTTGGGGAAGAGAATTCATGAGATATTCCTCTTTCCTCACAGTAAGTAACAAAGTCCTTTTGAAATTCACCACCTCGATCACTTCTTATACTTACAAGTCTTGTATCAAGCTTGTTCTCAAGTAACTTAATTAACTTCTCAAACTCATTGAAAGCACAATCTTTAGTACGCAAAAATAATACCCAAGTATATCTAGAATAATCATCCACGATAACAAAACAATATTGTTTACCTCCAATGCTTTTATATGCTTCCGGACCAAATAAGTCTAAATGTAGAAGTTCCAAGGGTTTAAAAGATGATACCATATTCTTTGATTTATGTGGAGTCCTGATTTGCTTGCCTAATTGACATGATGCACAAGTTTCCATCTTGACATACTTCAATTTTGGTAATCCTCTAACTAGCTTCTTTGCAGATAGCTTGCTAAGTAAATCCATATGAGCATGTCCGAGTCTTCTATGCCAAAGTTCAGGAGATCTATCAATTGCAGCTAGACAGCAAGCTGCTTCCTGCATCTCAAAATCTAAAATATATATATATTTCCTTCCCTTCTAGCAACTAGGGGGACTTTGTTAGTGCCAATATTGATAATACATTTATTTTTATCAAAAGCTACACTATGTCCATCATCATACAGCTGACTTATACTAAGTAAGTTGTACTTTAAACCTTGAACAAATTGAACTTTATCAATTGAGATAGAATCATTACCAATTTTGCCTTTACCACAAATTTGAAGAGTTTTGCTATCACCAATTGTGACTCTTCCATACTTTTTCTTTTTGAGATTGAGAAATTGAGACTCATCTCCGCACATATGTCTAGTACATCCGCTATCCAAAATCCATTCCTTTGATTTCATTCTTGCTACTAGACATACCTACAAAACACATAAAACACATCTCAACGTTTTGGTACCCAAATTTGTTTGGGTCCAAACTGGTTAGTAGATAGAACATAAAGAACATTTAAATCGGACTTCTTGATCCATTTTTGGATCATTTTTGGGGAGTGATTTATGCTTCTCTTGGTTCTGTCAGCTTGCTTATTATAGGTCTTCTGTTTATTCCAGTAAGCTGGCTCAACTTGAACATTGCAATGTTTTGCTAGATGACCCTTCTTTTGACATTTTTGACAGATCTTCCAAGGCATTGCATAGTCATAAGGAATTCCACTCTTTCCATTATATTTGAGAGTTGTTGAGGCTCTTCCAAGTCCTTCATTTTTCAACGGAACCTTAGCTTGCTTCATCATAGATTTGAGTACTTCCTCTCCTTGAACAAATTTTCTCATTCCCTTTTGGAGATTCTTCACTTCCTGTTCCAGTTCCTTTATTCTCTCAATTTTCTGAATTTCTTCTTTTGAACTTGATTCCTCAAGTTTAAATTTCTCAATACATGCATTTTTGACTTCAACTTCTGCTATCAGCTTGCTGACTTCCTTTTGCAAAACATCATTTCTTTTTATTACGACTTTATTCAATCCTTCCAATTGAGTGATCTTGGCCTTGAGCTCAATAACCTCATCATGTGAATTTTTCAGGGCTTTTTCAGCCATTAGATCAGAAACAACTTTCTTAAGATTAGCATTCTTCTCTTTCAGCTTGCTGTTTGCAGTTTTTAGTGCTAAAACTTCTTCCATTGACATACTACTATGTTCCTGCATGGTTAATTTTTCTAATACAAAATCATCAGTAGACAAGTCATAGTTGAATGAATTTACCTCACTACCATTATCTTCCGAATTCGAGGCATCACTTTCAATAAGATCTTCCTCCGTATTCTCTTGTGAGATATCTTCTTCATCCATTCCAACAAGTGCTAGATTAATCATTTCATCATTGGAATCATCATCAGAAGCCGATTCCTCATCATCACTCCATGATAAAAATGCTTTAGATTTCTTTTTGTCTCTTAAGGCAGCTTGCTGATTAGGTTTCTTTTTCAGCTTGTAACAATTTCTTTTGAAGTGACCCGTCTTGCCACACTCAAAACATGTTTGATCATTGCTTTCTCTTGAGAACTTTTTGTTGTTGGAGAACTTCTTTTCCCGTTTCATTTTGTTCCTGAGTTCCATCATCTTTTTTATCTTCCTTGTTATGAGAGCAAGCTCTTCATCAGATTCATCATCTGATTCCAGCTTGCTGACAGAATCAGTATGAAGTGCCAAATTCCTCATTTGAGAATTTGATGCATGAGTAGAGCTTTTCTTACTTTCCAGAATTTTGTTTTCAAACTGTTCCAATTCAGCAAACACAGATAATTGATCCATAGTATCAATTATTGGTGATGATTCCAAGGCCGTCACCTTTGGTTCAAAGACAAATGGCACCGCACTCAAAATCTTCATATTGATCTCTTCTTGAGGAATGTTCTTTCCGAGTTGCTTTAGTGCATTCATGTTTGTCTGGAACCTTGCTTGACTCTCTCTAATAGTTTCGCCTTCCTTGAGTTTGAAGTTTCCAAACTCATTCATTAGCTTGCTTAGTTTCACCTTCTTTAATCCTTTGGAACCTTCATGGCATAACTCCAAAGTATCCAAAATTTCTTTGGCGGTCTTGCATGAGGAAATTTTATCACATTCAGTTGAACATAAGCCATTCATGAGAGAGTTCCTGGCCTTTCCATTGTAACTATACTTGATAAGCTCCGCATCAGTAAGCTCATCAACATCCTTTAATTTTGCTTTGTCGTCAAAGAATTCAAATGGCCCCTTTTGAACGACCCTTAGCATAAGTGGTTCTCTAGATAAATATATCTCCATTCTATTCTTCCACCAGTTGTAATTCTCAGTACCAAGCAATAGAGGTGCTCGGTGATCGGAAGTTCCTTCTGGATATTTGTCAGCCATTACATCGATACTTTTCCTGTTACAGAAAGATTAGTATTCCAAGCTCTGATACCAATTGAAAACTACACCTAGAGGGGGGGTGAATAGGTGTATTAGACTAACTATATCCAATTTTTAATTATTACCAAGTTGTTCGACTATATCAAGCAAAGATAGTCTAGAGTGCTGTCTGACAGCTTACTGATTGCAATAAAAATAGTCTGTCAGCTAGCTAACATGAATAAATGCAGTGCAGGAAAATAAGAACACCAAGAATTTTAGCTAGGTTCGACCCCTAATCTCTATGGTCTACGTCCTAGTCCCTTACCAACGTGGTAAGAGAATATATTATTAATCACTATAAATTCCGATTACAAGATTAGATAATATATCTCCCTTTAACTCCCTGTTGCTGATAATAGCTTGCTGAAACCCCTGCTCCTTTGAACCAAATGCTCTCTAAGAACTATACTACCCCTGAGTACAATCTTCTCTAGCAAACTAGTTCCCGAACCCTTGTTTCCAAGCTCACTTATCCAGCAACACCAATTACACCTTGAGCAATACAAAATGAAAGTGTTTACAACTCAAACTAAGAACTCTCTAAAAATATAAATATTGCATATACTACTAGAGCTCGTTTAGGAAGAATTTTGATGAAGGCACTGAGTTGATTTTGTGTGTTCTTGCTTGTCTCCTTTGAACATAAACCACACACGAATTTATAGCAAGGTGGATGAACTTGAATTTCTTTATCTCTTGCCCATACGCTCCTCATGTTGAATTTTGATGCTTCTTCCTTTGAAACTTGATGAAGGCAAGTTATTCAAACTTGCAAACCGTTTTTGTTGAAGAAAGTAAACACCACCAGCTATATTCCCTTGAACATGCACAAGAATTATTAGAGTTGTTACTTTCAAAAAGCTAGTCAAAAGGTTCCTTGATTTAAGGGATTTTGTTTTTGAAAGAAGCTTTAAAGAAAGTGGAGCTCTAATATATAATACAACACATATATATATATTAGACAACTGCTATATAATATTTCTTATAATAATTCCTTGATTCAAGGACGTTGGAATCTTCAACATATATTTCTGGACAGTGGCTGGCAGCTTGCTGTTATCATCTGTTTTCACCGTCACAGCTTGCTGTTATGTCATGTTTGCAATGTCTTAGCTTGCTGACAATGAGGTGTTCAGCTATTTAATTAAGTCCTGCAAAACAAAGTTAGAGCACAACCAAACAGCCAACTATAACATTCGGTTACAAGCTTATCAGCTTGCTGACAGAGTGATCATCAAAACTATAAGGCTATCAGATACAACCTACTTACTGCAAATAAGGTAGCTGAACAAATTACTTTCTAGTCTGTCTATCCTTTTTGAGTAAGTGTCCAAATGGTTACAGATTTGACTTTGCAAAGCCTGTTCAGATCCACTTCTTTAGCCCTTTTGTCTCTTCTATATCTCTCCAAGCTTCCTTGTAGGCTTTCCAGAGCACATTAGAGCATCTCCAAGGCTTTCAAACCCTTAGCAAAAATGTACAACTGGCACTTCAACAGTAAAAAATATAGCCAACCTCTCCCATTTCCTCTTCTCCAACCAGCAAGTCCCCTTATCTAAATATATAGCCATCCATCTTTAGTTGGCTATATATAGCCCATCACTACAGACCTGTAATGCACGCCACATCAGCTATTTGTTTATTACTCTTGTTTTTCTTCTCTCCAACCAATTGTAAAGAGCGTATACCTACTTCATCTTTATTTATTAATTTTTAATTAAATTAATTGTTTAGATATTAATTATAATCTAATTTATTATAGTTTTGAAAATATAATTTTAGTCATAATTTATGATTCTAAATATATGACAACATTTTTAGATCAATTGGTTTTAATATTAATTTATTAAAATTTAATTTTTAATAAAAATATGTTTTTCAAAGTAATAAAATACAATTTTCAAAATATAGCCAACAACTATAGCCAACCACATTGGAGCACAATATCTTACAGATTCAACAAATTTTAGCCAATCATTATTATATATTATTTTAGCCAACCATTTTAGCCAACCCCATTGAAGATGCTCTTACAGATTGTGGTCCATAAAGTGCATTGGCTTGTTACAGGCTTCTGACTGGTACAATTTCTTCAGTATTTTATCTCCAAGAATGTATTCGATAAGTGACTAAGTAAGTGATTTGAGAACTAGGATTGACTTGATCGATAACTCTGAGTTCTCGAATATTGTTATATGACATATCGAATCACTTCTCGAATAACTCTTTTCTCTGGGAATCCTTGAGTTATCGAATAGAGCATTTTGACATGTCGAATCCCTGAGATATCGAATAGCTTTCTGATTCCTTGAGATATCGAATTGAACTTTGACTTGTTGACTCTTTGAGAACTCGAATACCACTTTGACTTGTTGACTTCTTGAGTTCTCGAATAGAGCAGTAGACATATCGAATCTCTGAGATATCGAATAGTGTCTTGAGATATCGAATCCCTGACTTCTCGAATGCTAGACTTCTCGAATAGACAAAAGTACTTCTCGAATTGGTACTTTATCAAATTCTTCATTTCTTCAAATCCCAACTGTGATTTATTTGACAGTCTTCATCTTTTTGCTTGAGGCATGAACCTTGGAACTTCTTTCAAGCATTATTCTTGACTCAATAAGTACAGTTACATAGCTAGAATTTGATGCCTATTACAAGTACAAAGCAAGTAGAAATTCTACAACTAGAGGTTCCCTCAGTTAAGAGGTCATGTAAGTAATGCAAAGCATTACAAACAATTAGGCTTGTTATTAGAGTTAAACATGCATGTCTTTGTGACTAACAGTCAGCCAAGGAGAATAATAAGTTTTAAATATTCTCTATACGAATCCCACAGACGGCGCCAATGTTGAAGCCAATTTTCGTCACGGACTAAGCTTCAAGATAAGATTTATAATCAGGTATTCGTATGCTCGGATTTAATATCTATGGCGATTTTGGGGGAAAACTAGGGTTTATGTATTTTTGGGTTGCGCTTGAAAGAATTAATTCTAAGAGATAGTAGAATTTTGGGGATCCCTTTTCAAGGTGACTACGTATCCTTTTATAAGAAATCAAGTCCACGTAGTTCTTTTCAGTATCGGATCTGGTTTAGGTCCATACTCCTATTCTTTAGGAGCAAGTCATCTAAAGTTGTTAAGTTTCTTCGTTTATTATATTCCCAATTATATTGGGTTTAGTCGAATATCCATTCATAATCGAGTCCATATTTTGTATCAACAAGAACCAAGCCATATAATTTCATGTTGGGCTGATTCAATTTGAGTTAAATTAATTGATATAAACTAAAATATTTATCATAATCTTATGACAATTAGACATCCTCAAAATAAATTAATAATAATAAAATGTAACTCTCCAATGTAGAAAGAAAATAAATCTTTACATCCTATATATAATTGGTATACGAATATAAATGAACAAGAGATACAAATTATTAGTACATTTTTAAAGAAAATATGTACGCGAGATACAAATAAATATACAAGTATCATTTTCTCCAACACAAACATGAAATGAAGTAAAAGTGGACTTGGGAAAACGGGTCTTCATACTACAAACATATACTTCCTTCGTCTCTCTCATTTCTTTTCAGTTCTTTTTCATGACACATGTATTTTAAGATTCTTAAAAAATATAATTTCATAACTTATTTTTAATTTTATTTTTATATAAAAATAGAACAATTCTATTTTTATACAAAAAAAGAAAATTTTAAAAATAAGTTACGAAATTGTTAAGAAAATGCAGCTTAAAATCCGTGCCAGAATTACGTCCCAAAGATAAAGAACCAAGGGTAACGAAGGGAGTAATAAATAGAAACAAAAAAATCAATATTCAAATATATAAAAAAATTAATATCTAACATATTTTCTCATCATATAAAAAAAACCTCCCATACATACACCTAAAGACACTATAACAAAACCTCTAATAATTTTTATATAACCACTCATATGTTACAATACATAATAAAAAAGTAAAAATAATAATTATAAAAATATAGTACTTAACATGTTTCAAATATATTTTATATAATCAAATAATTTGAGAAAAAGACATCCCAACAAAAATTAAATATTAAAAAATATGTTTGACTTTAATAATATAATAATTAAAAAATAATAATTCCCACATAAATGTATTTTTAAAAAGTATATTTTAACAAATATCATAAAATAATTTACTTAAGATTTTACAACAATCACGTTTTAAAATTTAAACTAAAAAAGTAAAAACAAATCAACAAATAAAATATGACTTTAATTAAAATCCCATATTTTCATTTCTTCATATTGTTACTTTGTAAAAATTGTAAATGTGATACTGAAGACGTATATATATTACAAAAAAAATCTAAAAACCAAAAAGGTTAAAAATATATTATATCTAAATATTACAAGGTTAAAAAAACTTTACAATTAATAATTTAAAAGTAACAAAAATATAAAATCTCATCAGCAATTAAATTTGAACTAAATTAACAATAATTAAAATTGTAAATAAATTATTAAAAAAAATCTGAAACTTAAAATTTATTGTAATATCTAAATTTATATAGCAAACAAAACTTAAAATTTAATAATTTGAAAGCTAAAAAAATATAAAATCTCATCAGAAATAATATTTAAACTAAATTAAGAAAAATTAAAACTAAAAAAAAATCATCAAAGATGGCATTAATTATTATTATATATTAACATATCACCCCTTACTATGTTAGTAGATATGAAATTACAAAATACGTATGTATGAATATCAATCAAAATTAAAAAAATTAAAATAGATATAAAAATACTCTTGGAAAAAATATTCATGATTTAAAATGCAATACAAAATATTAATAAAGGATCCTGTGCGATATAAAACTAATATTTAGGAGGGGCAAGAGTGATTAGAAACATAGAAATTATATCATGTGTATTTATAATTATAATGTTACAACTCTACAATGTTGTTTAAATAATTATTTTTCTTATAATGTGTCACCGGATTTATCTATACAATACAACAAAACTTAAGATATTTAATTGGTTGTTATTTTGGTTTTATATTTGGTATGCTAAAGTACAATCCTTAAATTTTAATATAAGTTCAAGTTTCGAGTCCCGTATTATTAGCAAATAGTATTATCATCTATTTTCTAAATTATTTTCACAAATTTAAGGTTCAATTTCCATTAACAACATATTATAATCAAAAATTTATATTATATATTATCAAATCTCAATATATATCTAAGCAAAGGATCATCTTTTAGAATACCATTATATATATATATATATATATATATATATATATATATATAATTTATTATTTTCTATAATTTATTTTCTTACTAATAAAAAAAATATTAATGCATGAGTGAAGAATATTTAAAATATTAGCACCCTATTTCAAGTAAATTAACACGATATCTGAAAAAAATAATTTGGTTCTACTATAAAAACATTTTGAACTATTTCCATACTATTATGAGTGATTTTCACTTATTTTTCAAAGAAATAAATTATGTAACTTCATTTTTGATTTGCTAATTGAAAATTTTACTTCTGTTCGATAAATAATGAGTTAGATATAGGGTTAAATCTCAAAGTACTCATTGAAGTGAAGGGCTAGTATCAAATTGCTCACTCTAGTTATCGGCATCTCATTTGAATCATTAAAGTCATAATAAATATCAAATGGATACCTTAAAAATATACTCGAAAACTAAAATTAATTTTTCATTGATTTCTACACATTTTTCTTGAATGCTTCCATAACCAAACGAAAGGTTAATAATTCTAATATTTTTGATAATATATTTAGAATTTAAAAAATTTATTTACTATTTATTTTTAATTAAAACAAGAAAAATGACAATAAAATTAAAAATAAATAGTAAATGAATTTTTAAAAATCTAAATATATTATCAGAAATACTAGAATTATTAATCTTTCGTTTGGTTATGGAAGCATTCAAGAAAAATGTGTAAAAATCAAAGAAAAATTATTTTTATTTTTCGAGTATATTTTAAAGTTATCTATTTGATATTTATTATGACTTTAATTATTCAAATGAGATGCCGATAACTAGAGTGAGTAATTTGATACTAGCCCTCCACTTCAATGAGCACTTTGAGATTTAACCCGTTAGATATATGTATAACATGTATGTATATAGTGATTTTTCTTGAATTTAATACGAGGATTATAACTATGGGTAGAAAAATATAACTTTTGCCTATGTGGTTTTAAAGTTATACCATTATTTACTCAAAAAGCCTACTCCGACAATAGAGAAATGTAAGTCTAATAAATGGAACTATTTCAAAATACTTTTATAATAATTAGGATTAAACTCTTTGAACTAGAAAAAACAACTGTTTGAGGATATTCTTACAGTATTTAGAATTGAACCTTTTAACTAAAAAAATCATGCTATTTGATGTGTAGGTATATAAACAATTTTTTTTTACGAGCAAGATGATTTTATTAACGGGTAAACGAGCTATTTGGTCACTATATTATTCAAAAACTTTTAATTGAGTCACCAACCAAAAAAAAAAATTCAATAGCATAATAAAACGTTCAAAACGTTCAAAACATTGCAATTAGGTTTTAGCCATTACTCCTGTTAAATTGACCAACGGGAGGGTGATGTGTTATCCTACATGGCAGATCCTTCACCAGCTGATTGGTCCAATTCAATTATTCAATCCACCCATTTGTTTAACTCGTATCTACTTCCCCCCTATATATTAAGTTTAATTAGAGTTCTTCCACCATTTTTCTCTCTTCCATCTTCTCATCTCTTCCATCTCGTAACTTTTTCAATGTCTACTTCAAGAAGCTCCTTTGCTTCAATTAGGAACCCATATGGTGGTGGTGGTTATAGTTCGGACATGTACATACCTACGAAAAAAACAATAGCTTGGATATTGGCTACGAATTTGTTGGAGTAAAATGTAAATGAGATCTCCCCGCTCCTTGTCAAGAAACTTGGAATGAAGGCACACCTAATCCGGGTAGACGATTCTTCGGTTGTAGTCGATACAAGGTTTGATATTTTACATACATTTGTCAAAACAAATTAGAAATTGCTTCTTTGTTCATGTTTATGAATTTTTTGTTTTGATGGGATCCTAGAAGAAGATGTAATTTTTTTCTATGTACCAATCCAACATACCCGTAAAGCGCCAGGGATGTTATTAAAATGTTGAAGATGAAATTGAAGAGCAAAGAAGATGATTTGCATAATGCTAAAGTTGATATGAACTTTTTAAAGAAGAAAATGTTGATTTTAGATGAAGAAGTTGGTCGCCTTCGAAAGAAGAATGAAGAAGCAAATAATGAAAAAAGATTGCAGAGAGGTGTATCAATGAAGAAGGTGTTAGTTTTGGTGGTGGTGTTTTGGATGATGTTTGTTGTATTGAAGTTAAATTTGCTTGCTTCAATGTGTAATGATCGTTTTTAGTTGAAATGAGAAAATAAGTTGTTTACAGTTCACTATAAATGGTATGTTTTCATTGATATTACTTGACTGAATTTTAGATGCAACAAAGACATACATACACATTATTGCAACAAAGATATAAAAACCAAGAGCTTTGTCATAGAATAAAGCTTAAGATTCCTTACAAGTCATAAAATTGACATAAAAACAAGCACATGGGTCTAATAATGTTTCCCACAGTAATAAAGCAAAACAAATACCAAGTCTGTGCTTCATTGAAGCTTACAAAATATGCATTGGATAAACACTACTTATTACTTAACTACTACTTCTTTCTTGGAACTTTGAAACCTTTGACTGGGCCTTTACCCTTCCTCTTTGATGTCCCTGGCTTGTTTGCAATGGGAGTGCTACCTTTGTTTCCCAAGTGAACTCTAAAACCAGATGTAGGCATCTGCATACATTAATTATCATTGTAATTATATTGTAAAACTTACAATGAATAAAGACATAGTATAGTTGTCATACTATATTTACAAACATAGTATTGTCTGCAGTTCCGGTATTTTCCCCTGTGTTCTTAGTCCCTTAAGTAAGCCTTTGGCTTCTTCTCGGAGTAGGTGGTGTCGGGGTCTCATTCATCAAAACATCTTCCATCAACTCTGCTTCCCATGTTTGCACTAACCTTTCATTTCTCTCAATTTTTGCCGCTATTTCTTGTTCTTCCTCAGTAGCCTTCCTCTTTCTCCCCCTCTTTGTTTTTGTTGTTTTAGGTGCACTTGTTTAAAGAAGTTTAGGGCATTTTGTTATGTTGTTTTGTTGCAATTTGAGCAATGCATTACCCTACCCTGCCTAGTGAACTTGGTCAATTTAACCCTAGGTGCCCTTTCATCCCTTCCCTCCTATCCTTCCCTTCTTTTCTGTTTTTTTGGCCTCCCTCTCAATTGTTTGAAAATTGGAGGTGGCAACACATCATCACCATTTACCTCTTCCCAAAATGGCTTACCTCTTAAAACTTCTAGACAATGTGAGTATGTTCTCATGTATGCATCTTTTTTAAAGTAATGGGATACATAATCATAAGGGTCCAGTCTCATCCTTTGTATAGCACAGATGGCATGAGCACAAGGGATACCTGTTAACTCCCAAACCCTACAACTACATGTCTATTCTGTTAAGTTTACACAAAATCCTATACCCTTCCATTTTAATTGAAAATTTTGTCTCGCATCCCAAAGTACACTACATTCAGCACCTTTAACACAATCATCTAAAACTCTTTTAATCCAAGGTAACATAATACAGTCTACTTGCAACATGGCATCTCTTTTTACATACAACCTTTTCATTATCATGCCATGTATTTTAGGAAGCATGTCAATAATAGGCATGTACCTTGATATTGTTAGTTGACTTATTTTTCAAATTCAAATATATAGTATATTATGTTGAATATATTTTGGAGTTACAAAATATATATTTATTATGGAGTTAATAAATTAAATGTGTATCAAATATTGATTGTGTAAATTAATTGGGCAGTTTCTTTTTGGGATGGAGGTGTGTTTGGTGAAGCCCATATATTGTGGTGTAGACCATCTTGAATAAGCACTTGAAAAGAAAAAAAAAAGCATAGCTTGTTCTCCTCTCCACCGGAATCCCATAACAATTATATTTTTCTCAACAAATCAGACAATACATATTTCTATTTCATTGGTATCAGAGCTCAACGGTATTTATTCTTGGGTCTGTTGTGGCTGGTTTAGTTTTTTCGGTTCTCGCATCTGGCTCTCGACTTTTGTGTCGGCACATTGTTTCATCTCCTGTTGATTTTTGTAGAGTATCATTCTTTTCTTGTACGTAGTTTAATTAGATAGTATAATATCTTAGTTTGTTTTTTAAGATCCCATGTGCTCTTTTGTTTTTAGGATTTTGTGCATGCTTTCGTAAGTCTGCATTGGTTCAGTGTTGTTTTGTACTGTTTTATATGTTTTTAGAATATTCTTTTTCCTTTTCCCCTACCATCTTTTTGTTTTTGTTGGTTGTTTTTGTTTTCATTGGCGATCTGTTGTTTATATTATTATCTGGTTCCTATATATTGATATTGGTTATATAGAATCCTTGTTGTATCAAATTGTCTTATTCATTTTTTTTGTCTGATCAATAATCTGTTTTGTGGTGTTTACAATAGTTGCTTTTTGTTTGTGCAATCTTATTTGTGTTTCTGTTTTTTAATTGATCATTATTTTGTGGATTGAATATATCTGGTCAATCAATTTTTTGTATATCAAAATTTTTCGTTGGATCAGACGATATGGTGCTTAAAGAATTTTTGAGTAAGGCTAAGAAAATAGAGCACGAAAAATATGAACACCGGTTTATTGGTGTAGTTGAATGTAATATTGGACATATGACCAACAATATAGATGGTTGGTGGATTGACTCGGGTGCGACCCATCACATTGCAAAAACTAAGAATGGTTTAGTTGAATTTGTAGAACTTAAAAAAGGAAAGCAAATAATTTATATGGGAAATGGTACCGGCCTAGATGTGGTAGGACTTGGTACATATAGATTGGATCTTGGGAACAATATATTGGTTCTAAAAAATGTGTTATTTGTTCCCGGAGTAAGGCGTAATCTCATTTCAGTCCCCACCTTGACTAAAAATGGTGTGGAAGTGCGTTTTTTTATAATAAATTTTTAATAGAAAAAGATGATGAAATGGTTGCCATGGGCATGTATGAGCCGGAACATGGATTATTTAAGCTTCCGATTGTGACAAAAATTGAGAATAATGAAATTGGCACTTCTCATCGATTTTTGTCTAATAATACGGCTATGTATGATTTATGGCATCAAAGATTGGGACATCCTGAAATTACTAAGATGGAACGTATTATTAAAGATAATTTGTTGCCTCGTATGGATATTAACAAATCAGTTTGTGAACATTGTGTAAAAGGAAAAATGACGAGAAAACCTTTTAAAGAAGGGGAAAAAGCTAAAGAGCTTTTGGGTTTGGTACACTTGGACATATGTGGGCCGTTGAATTGTAAAACATATTGTAATAAAGAATATTTTATTACATTTATAGATGATTACTCCAAATATGCTAAAGTGTATCTTATATCACGAAAATCTGAAGCATTTGAGTGTTTTAGGAAATATAAGATTGAAGTTGATAAACAACTTGGAACTGATATAAAAGTGTTGAGAACTGATAGAGGTGGAGAATATAGATCCAATGAATTTGACAATTATTGCAAAGCGAATGGAATAATAAGACACATGACTATGTCTTATACGCCACAACAGAATGGTGTAGCGGAAAGAAAAAAATAGAACATTATTAAATGTCGTAAGATGTTTGTTGCCACATTCTGGATTGTCTAAAAGTTTTTGGGGAGATGCATTACTTACTGCAAATTATATATTGAATAGAATTCCCACAAAGTCAGTTGAGTTGACACCTTACGAAATATGGACTGGAAGAAAATCAGATTTGAGTCTTATGAGAAAATGGGGATGCATTGCACATGTAATGATCCCGTCTCAAAATAGAGACAAATTAGACTTCAGAACAGTGAAGTGTAATTTTATCGGTTACCCAGAAAATTCTAAGGGTTGTAAATTTTATAACAAAGAATTGGGAATAATTTAAAGCATAGATGCTATTTTTATAGAAAATTCTCAGGAACAAGAAAATGTGGTGGAGGACACACGTCCTCTGAATGTTATTGATGAAGTTCCTCCAGAAAATTTTGGTACGCATATGGAACAAGATCCAACTCAAAATAGTGAATCGGATCAAAATGCTAGTAATGAACCAGTTGAAGTGGTTGGAAATAAAAGATTAAGAGCTCCACCTGAGTGGATGAATGACTATTATGTATATAATAGTGAAGCATCTTGTTTTTTGGTAGATATGGATGTAAGAGATCCTATTGATCCCATTACTTATTTAGAAGCGATGAGATCGCAAGAATCAGAATTATGGATGTAAGCCAGGAAAGATGAGATAGAGTCAATAGAAAAGAATCAAGTGTGGCAGTTGTGTGATCTACCTAAAGATAAAAAATCCATAGGTTGTAAATGGATTTTGAAACGGAAATATAAGGCTGATGGGTCTATCGATAAATTTAAATCTCGCCTAGTTGCAAAAGGTTTTACACAAAAACCGGGAATAGATTACCAGGAGACGTATTCTCTAGTGGCAAAGTTTGCGTCAATAAGAATTATATTGGCCTTGGTAGCTTGTCTTGATTTAGAACTTTACCAAATGGATGTAAAGATAGCTTTTCTTAACGGGGAGTTAAAAGAGGATATATACATGGATCAACCTGAAGGATTTCAAGTTGAAGGACAAGAAGACAAAGTCTACAAGTTAAGAAAGTCAATATATGGACTAAGGCAAGCATCTAGAGATTGGAATCTCAAATTTCATGAGGTTGTAGTGCAACTTGGTTTTGTCAAGAATAATTTAGACAATTGTGTGTATACTTTGAAAAGTGGGAGTTCGTTTGCAATACTATCAGTATACGTGGATGATATATTGTTAGCGGGAAATGACAAAGATATGTTGAATAATATCAAGTTAGAGCTTAGTAGTAAATTTGAGATGAAAGATATGGGTGAAGCTTCATATGTTCTTGGTATCCAGATTATAAGAGATAGAAAGAATAGAACATTGAGTTTGAATCAAGAAAGGTATCTACGTAAAGTGCTTAATCGTTTTGGGATGCAGAATTGTAGTCCGGCACCAACCCCATTGGTAATGGGGAAACGATTAACACGTAGTAAAAATTCAGAACATGGACAAGAACCACTGAATGTACCATATGCACAAGCAGTCGGAAGTTTGATGTATGCAATGTTGTGTACTCGACCTGACTTGGCATATCCATGTTTGCACTAAATCACGCAAGCGTACGTGGTCACAAGTAATATAGAATAAAGTTGAGTTCGTTCCCACAAAGATCTGGTTATGGTTTTAATTCAGTTAATGCACCTATGCAACAATGTATGGTTTTTATTCACTGCTAAGATAATTAACAAATTTGGGTTTTAATTAACTAAAATTAACTAAGGAAGAAAAACAAATTAACAAACTAAGAATTAATTAACTAACAAGAATTGGAATCGAATTACTTCTGCAAGATAAACCATGGAATCCTAACTTCATTAAATACTTCGCTTAGATCTGACGCCTTTAATCACTATATGCAATGGTTATGATATCTGATCGGATAACACGAAACAAGTATACGCTACTTCTCAGTATACGAATACCAAACTAAACATACATCCACAAAAGAGATAGAAGATGAATAGACACCAATTATGCTTAGACCCTATATGTCTATAGGATTTGAAAACATAATGGTTGAAGAACAAGTTATCCATAATGATCACATATGGCAATATAAGTATTCTCATCTCATACTACGAATCATGTTGATAAACAATCATGAACCTATGCTAGCATGGTAAGTTCTAAATCTCAAGATCCACTTTCACTTCACAAGAGATTAACAAATTAGATGTTAGCTACGCATCTATCAATTAAGCACAACCATACGAGGATATCAGATATACATCACACACAGTTCTTTAAAGCATCAAGATACTAAAGCTCCATAAATAAATCCGTTAGAATCCCATGACAACGATTAGTTCATAATCGAACCTCTCGTCATCATGGGATCTGATGAAACCATGATAATAAAACAAGATATGAAAAAAAATACAAATAAACCTAAGTAATTGATATGTAATGGTTCTACTCCTAATGATACAAATTACAAGGGTTGGATGTGTTTATATAGGCTCTAGAAGTCTTGTCCACCAAGCAATTGCCTTTTTAGAGTTGGAATAGAAGATTGGCAATTTCCGTTCTTGAATGAGAATAGAATTGCAAATTCCATGTGTAGATCTGATTCTGGAATGTTCTAGCCGCCCAAAGCAATTACCATACTTATTAGAAGTAGGAATTATAGCAATTTCCTTGTCAAAGTTGAATTTCTGCAGTTCGGCACATAATACGTTTCCTAAACTGATTCGGTTTTTAAGGAAAATTCGTAGCTGACTTTTCTTCAATATTTCTGGACCGTTACAGTTGTAATTGGACCTCTGGAGCACTTTCGAATAAAAGAGAATTCCGTTATCTTCGCGTGGACAGTAAGATCGTCCAAAACAGACTTGTAGAACTCAAGATATGGCCAAAATAGTGAATCAGGATTTTTAGGACAAAATTTCAGAATTTCCAGAAGGGTTCTCGCGCTGCAGCGCCCTTCCCAGGCCGCAGCGCGCCATTCTTTCTCTCCAGGATTGTAGAAAATCTCCCAAGCTTCGCGTGGGCAGTAAGATCGCTGAAAACGGACTTATAGAACTCCAGATATGGCCAAAACAGTGTAGACTTCGCAACCTACCCAGAAAATCCGAATTTTACACAAATTGCTCCTTTTTCCTCCGTTTCTTTTGCATTAGCTAACATCTTCAATACCATGACACATGTAACTCCTTGGTAGCATAACACAAGTGTCCAATCTTCATTCCAATGCTTAATTCCACTCTAATATCAATTAGAAACACCAACACTAACCGATAGCTACAACCCTGCACAACTACACAAAACACATAAAAAATACAACAAACTTGAGACCAAGTCAATCAATTTAAGCCGTTATGGACCGCTCCAAGTGGATATAAAATTCACTTATCACACCCCCAAACTTAAACTGATGCTTGTCCTCAAGCATAAACAACTAACTCTACCTAACTAGTACCACTTCCGTAGGTGATCACGATTGCATTTGGCATATGCAACAAGCCCTTTAAACCCCTAGGCATCCCTAGTGGACGAGTAAGGTCTCGTGAGGGCCTATAGCGAATGCACCCACAAAATCCAATGCAATGCAATGCATGAATGCAACTAAATGAAAATGCAAATAATCTAGTACTAATATCCTACCATACCTTCAAATCCTCTCATGTCATATCAACTTAAGAATCAAAGTAATAACGCAATGTCTTGGTGTCGAAAGTGCAAGTATTCACATAGTCTACTCAATGAACATGCATAAGTTCTCACAAGCCCATGTCAAATGTAAGAATAAGTTAGTAATCATGCTAAGCCTACAAGAGTACATCTTTGAGACAAAACTCGGGATCTCATACGCAAAAACAGGCAAACACTCACAATCCACTCACAAAAGAATATTCACTCAAGAACAAGGGTAAGTGTATCACTCAATTCCAACAAAATCATAAACATGCTTGACATTTGGTATCAATCTAACTCTTAACACAACATACATCAATGATGATAATCAAAAGGTCTTTATTTGGGTTGTAACGGGGCTAGGGACAAGGTATGTCAAATAAGCCAAAACAGGTGAAGTGTCAAAAGCTAGTAAGTACCATAATAAATTGATAAGTGGATTTTATATCCACTTGGATCGTTCCAAATCGGCTTAAATTGATTGACTTGGTCTCAAGTTCGTTGAATTTTTGATGTGTTTTGTGTAGTTGTGCAGGGTTGTAGTTATCGGTTAGTGTTGGTGTTTCTAATCGATATTAGAGTGGAATTAAGCATTGGAATGAAGATTGGACACTTGTGTTATGCTACCAAGGAGTTACATGTGTCATGGTATTGAAGATGTTAGCTAATGCAAAAGAAACGGAGGAGAAAGGAGCAATTTGTGCAAAATTCGGATTTTCTGGGTAGGTTACGCAGTCTTCACTGTTTTGGCCATATCTGGAGTTCTACAAGTCCGTTTGAGGCCCATAAGCTGTCCACGCGAAGCCTGGGAAATTTTCTATAATTCTAAGCAGGAGCTAGCCACGCTGAGAGCGCCCTGCCGCGCTGAGAGCGCCCGAACTCGCTGGAAATTCTGAAATTCTATCCTGTTTCGAATTAAATTGATTCACTGACTCATAATTCGCCCAATGCAGTGAAGGTGCTTGTCAATAGTGGTCGTTAGAGTTCACTGACTCGGATTGTTTCTTATATATAGTTGTTTAGTTTTATGTGTTGCAGGTAGCAATGGAAGAACCAGCAACAACAGCGAAAGCATTGATGTATTATTCTCAACCAAAGATAAAGGACATCCAATTTAGCATTGTCAGGCCAGCTATTGCAGCTAATACTTTCGAAATCAAGCCTAGCATAATTCAGATGGTGTAGAATTCGTTTCAGTTTGGGGGTGCTCCTACGGAGGATCCTAACATGCACATCCGAGACTTTATTGAGATCTGCGACACTTTCAAGATCAACGGTATGTCAGAAGATGCTGTGAAATTGAGACTTTTCCCATTCTCTTTGAGGGATAAAGCTAAGGGCTGGTTACACTCTCTACCAGCCTGTTCCATTACTATATGGGAGGATCTTGCTCAGAAGTTTCTCACTAAATTTTTCCCCATGTCAAAGACCGCAGCAATCAGGAACGCTATTACTCAATTTTCACAGCAGTCTGAAGAATCTTTGTGCGAGGCTTCGGAGCGATATAAGGAGATGCTAAGGAAGTGTCCACATCATGGGATGCCTGATTGGATGGTGATTAACTGCTTTTATAATGGCTTGGGTGCACAGTCAAGACCCATGCTAGACGTAGCATCAGGTGGAGCTTTGTGGGCTAAGAGCTATGCGGAAGCTTATGAGCTAATTGAGATGATGGCTACGAATGAATACCAGAATCCAACTCAGAGATTATCACAAGGCAAATTAGCGGGAATTCTGGAAGTTAATACAGTCACAGCTCTATCAGCTCAGCTAGAGGCACTTAATAAGAAATTGGATTTTATGTCAAAGCAAGGGGTGCCTCAAGTTGCTAGTGTTTGTGAGCTATGTGAGGGCGCACATGAGACGAGTCAATGTGCCATATCTTCTGAATCGGCACAGTTTGTGAGCAACTTCCAGCAAACTTCGCAACCAGCTCCAGCCACCTATCATCCCAATTTCGACTAGAGCAACAATCAAGATTTTCAGCAGCTACAGTTTCATGGGGATGATGGTCAATTTTTGAATGAAAAATCTGAATTGGATGAATTGAGGTTGATGGTTAAAATTCAGGCGGTATCTCTCAAGACATTGGAGAGTCAGATTGGGCAAATTGCAAGTGCCTTTATCAACGGACCGCAGGGAGTTCTTCCTAGTGACACAGAGGTGAATCCAGGAAAACAAGATGGCATTGAGCAGGTTAATGCCATAACACTCAGATCTGGAAAAGTCAGGAACGATCAGAATTCAGCAATTGAGGATGAAGAAGGAATTCATGATCAGGATCCTACAGTAAAAGAAGAAAATTCTGTTTTGTCAGAACCTGTGGTGGATAGTGATGAGGAGGAAGAGTGTAAGTCACTAGGCTTGGCTGATCTCTGGGATTCTAAGGTGCTGATTGATGAGGTGGTTTCATGGTCAAATCTTGAGGATAGTGCAATTGAGTCTTTTCTTGAGGAAGATGTTTTGATTAAGGGTAATGAAGATCTTCATGAGTTGTATAGGAATTTCACTTCTGATGAGATGTTGGAGGAATTAAATGCTATTTGTGCTAAGCATGGAAGTCAGCTTGAGGATTGTTCTTTTGATCCAAAGTCTGTTGTTAAGACTTCTATTGGTGAACCACCCACTTCCGTTCCTAGTCCGTTTATTTCCACTCTGGGTCAGTCTTTGGTAGTTAATCATCATGTTGAAGAAGCTTCCAAACTCGAGCTTAAACCACCAGATCACTTAATGTATGTATATTCGGGCCAATCATCTGCTTTGCTTATTATTATTGTTGCTAACTTTGCAGGTAGTGGAATGAACATTGTGGCTGATACCTTTGAAGAGAAAAGAAGGCTAAAACTTGTCATCGAGGATGTAGCTCCGGAAAAGATAATTAAATGGCCATATAGAGATACAGTGTAAGAATTTTCAAGTTTCGATGATTAGGTATGTTTGTTATCCCTCGTATTTACTTCCATTCAATGCGGACATTGAATATTTTAAGTTTGGGGGATTAGTAGTTGTTGTATTATTTGTTCATGTAGAATTTCATGCTTTGCATATTAGTAGTAGTAAATTATGCATTTATGTTCGTGTTATCTACGTTTGTTTCATATAGGACATTCTGTTTTTATTTTCGTATTTCATGTGAGTTCATAATAGATTGCATTTGCACCCATGTTTGATAGGAATTTTGTGTTGTTGATGCTTTTGATTGAGAAGTGATATGCTTTGTTCTTGTGCACACACATACACTAGTAAATTGAAGCTAGTAGACTTATTGAATGTTGTAAGTGATTAGAAGGACATGAATATGTGCAAGTTGATTTAGTTCGCATGCTTTGAATACAAGTAGGTGTGTTAGAGAGATGTTTGCTTGGGATTGAGTATGTTTTTCTACCAAGTGAGTTTTTGAGCCTTATTGCATATTTGTTGCAAATTTATTCGTTTGCTTGAGTGTCCACGGATTGTTTACATTGCTAGCAGTTGTTTGAGGTCTTTCTTGAAACGCATGACATTAATTGACGATAAAAATGATAAAGACATTAGGAATAACCGCATATTTTCCCATATTACCACACCATATTTACATGATCAATTAGTTAACCCGTTGAGCTTAATCCTATTTTTCGGTGACATACCACATCACTTGCCTAGACCTTTTCTTGTATTGGTCGTACATTAATTTGAACCCGCATTGTCAAAGGCTAGTAGAGTTCTTAAGGGAGTAATAAGGTGTACAAAGGAGGGGTATTGTTGGTCTTACTTTTGGGGGAAATATTGAAAATTGGGTTTGTTTATTTGATAGTCGGCATATGTAATAAATTGTGGGATCATTGTTTATTGTTTATATTATTGTTTGTGTTATATTTAGCTCTCGAAAAAAAAGGAAAAAAAAAGAGAAAAAAATATGAAAAAAAAAGAAAAAAATATATATTATGAGAGCATGTTTGTGTTTATTACGATCCTATTTCAGTCGACTAGTCGAGTGTTGTTTTAGTAAAAATTATGTGGGGGGGAAATAGGGTGTTGTTTATGATTTATTATGGTACTTACTAGCTTTTGACACTTCACCTGATTTGGCTTAATTGACATACCTTGTCCCTAGCTCCGTTACAACCCAATTAAAGACCTTTTGATTATCGTCATTGATGTATGTTGTGTTAAGAGTTAGATTGATACCAAATGTCAAGCATGCTTATGATTTTGTTGGAATTGAGTGATACACTTACCCTTGTTCTTGAGTGAATATTCTTTTGTGAGTGGATTGTGAGTGTTTGCTTATTTTTTCGTATGAGATCCCGAGTTTTGTCTCAAAGATGTACTCTTGTAGGCTTAGCATGTTTACTAACTTATTCTTACATTTGACATGGACTTGTGAGAACTTATGCATGTTAATTGAGTAGACTATGTGAATACTTGCACTTTTGACACCAAGACATTGCGTATTTACTTTGATTCTTAAGTTGATATGGCATGAGAGGATTTGAAGGTATGGTAGGATATTAGTACTAGATTATTTGCATTTTCATGTTAGTTGCATTCATGCATTGCATTGCATTATTAGGTTACATGGATTTTGTGGGTACATTCGCTATAGGCCCTCACGAGACCTTACTCGTCCACTAGGGCTGCCTAGGGGTTTAAAGGGCTTGTTGCATATGCCAAATGCAACCGTGATCACCTACGGAAGTGGTACTAATTAGTTAGTTGTAATTGTTAATGCTTGAGGACAAGCATCAATTTAAGTTTGGGGGTATGATAAGTGGATTTTATATCCACTTGGATCGTTCCAAATCGGCTTAAATTGATTGACTTGGTCTAAAGTTTGTTGAATTTTTTATGTGTTTTGTGTAGTTGTGCAGGGTTGTAGTTATCGGTTAGTGTTGGTGTTTCTAATCGATATTAGAGTGGAATTAAGCATTGGAATGAAGATTGGACACTTGTGTTATGCTACCAAGGAGTTACATGTGTCATGGTATTGAAGATGTTAGCTAATGCAAAAGAAACGGAGGAGAAAGGAGCAATTTGTGCAAAATTCGGATTTTCTAGGTAGGTTGCGCAGTCTTCACTGTTTTGGCCATATCTGGAGTTCTACAAGTCCGTTTGAGGCCCATAAGCTGTCCACGCGAAGCCTGGGAAATTTTCTATAATTCTAAATAGGAGCTAGCCGCGCTGAGAGCGCCCTGCCGCGCTGAGAGCGCCTGAACTCGCTGGAAATTCTGAAATTCTATCCTGTTTCGAATTAAATTGTATTTTTAGGTCTTTTCTTGTTGGAAAAGTATTCTAGGGCCTATATAAACACTACCTATCATTGTAAATCAGATCATTAGGAGTAGGACCATTACATATCAATTACTTAGGTTTATTTGTATCTTTTCATACTTTGTTTTATCATGGTTTCATCAGATCCCATGATGACGAGAGGTTCGATTATGAACTAATCGTTGTCATGGGATTCTAACGGATTTATTTATGGAGCTTTAGTATCTTGATGTTTTAAAGATCTGTGTGTGATATATATCTGATATCCTCGTATGGTTATGCTTAATTGATAGATGCGTCATGAACATCTAATTTGTTAATCTCTTGTGAAGTGAAAGTGGATCTTGAGATTTAGAACTTGCCATGCTAGCATAGGTTCATGATTGTTTATCAACATGATTCGTAGTATGAGATGAGAATACTTATATTGCCCTATGTGATCAATGTGGATAACTTGTTCTTCAACCGTTATGTTTTCAAATTCTATAGACATATAGGGTCTAAGCATAATTGGTGTCTATTCATCTTCTATCTCTTTTGTGGATGTATGTTTAGTTTGGTATACGTATACTGAGAGGTAGCGTGTACTTGTTTCGTGTTGTCCGATCAGATATCATAATCATTGCATACAGTGATTAAAGACGTCAGATTTAAGCAAAGTATTTAATGAAGTTAGGATTCCATGGTTTATCTTGCAAAAGTAATTCGATTCTAATTCTTGTTAGTTAGTTAATTCTTAGTTTGTTAATTTGCTTTTTAGTTAGATTTAGTTAATTAAAATCCAATTTGTTATTTGTCTTAGCAGTGAATTAAAACCATACATTGTTGCATAGGTACAATACTGAATTAAAAACCAGATCTCTGTGGGAACGAACTTGACTTATATCTATATTACTTGTGACCACGTGCGCATGCGTGATTTTGTGTTAACATAAATCATACACAACACCCTATTTCCCCCCCACATAATTTTTACTCAAAACAAACACTCGACTAGTCGACTAAAATAGGATCACAACAAACACAAACATGCTCTCATAATATATATTTTTTCTTTTTTTCTTTTTTTTTCTCTATTTTTTTTCTTTTTTTTTTCTCTTTTTTTTTCTCTTTTTTTTTTCTCTTTTTTCGAGAGCTAAATATAACACAAACAATAATATAAACAATAACAATGATCCCACAATTTTATTACACATGCCGACTATCAAGTACACAACCCAATTTTCAATATTTCCCCCAAAAGTAAGACCAACAATTAACCCCTCCTTACACACCTTATTACTCCCTTAAGCACTCTACTAGCCTTTGACAATGTAGGTTCAAATTAATGTAAGGCCAATACAAGAAAAAGGTCTAGGTAAGTAATGTGGTATGTCACCGAAAAAATAGGATTAAGCTCAACGGGTTAACTAATTGATCATGTAAAAATGGTGTGGTAATATGGGAAAATATGCGGTTATTCCTAAATGCCTTTATCATTTTAATCATCAAATAATGTCATGCGTTTCAAGAAAGACCTCAAACAACTGCTAGCAATGCAAACAATCCGTGGACACTCAAGCAAACGAATAAATTGCAACAAATATGCAATATGGCTCAAAAACTCACTTGATGGAAAAACATACTCAATCCCAAGCAAAAATCTCTCTAATGCACCGACTTGTATTCAAAGTATGCAAACTAAATCATCTTGCACATATTCATGTCCTTCTAATCACTTACAACATTCAATAAGTCTACTAGCTTCAACTCACTAGTGTATGTGTGTGCACAAGAACAAAGCATATCACTTCTCAATCAAAAGCATCAACAACACAAAATTCCTATCAAGCATGGGTGCAAATGCAACTATTATGAACTCACATGAAATACGAACATAGAAACAGAATGTCCTATATGAAACAAACGTAGATAACACGAACATAAATGCATAATTTACTACTAACAAGCAAAATATGATTGCTACATGAACACACTGACTCACAAATAACTACTACACACTACTTATCCCCCAAACCACCCCCAAACTTAGAATATTCAATGTCCGCATTGAATGGAAAGTAATACAAGGGATAGTAGAAAACATACCTAAATTAAATTGCCGAAAAGCGTGGGTTGCCTCCCACGAAGAGCCTTTGTTTAAAGTCTTTAGCTAGACCGTATCTCTATATGGCCATTTAATTATCTTTTCCGGGGCTACATCCTCGATGACAAGTTTTAGCCTTCTTCGCTCCTCAAAAGTGTCAGTATTCTCTTCACTACCTGACAAGTTAGCAACAGTAATAATAAGCAAAGCAGATGATTGACCCAAATATGCATACCTCTTGTGATCTGATAGTTTAAGTTCAAGTTTGGAAGCTTCTTCAACATGATGATTTTCATTATTTACTTCCCAAGACTGATCAAGAATGGAGATAGACGGACTAGGAACGAAAGTAGGTGGTTCACCAACAGAAGTCTTCACAACAGACTTAGGATCAAAAGAACTCTCCTCAAGTTGAATTTCATGCTTAGAACAAATAGCATTCAATTCATCTAACATCTCAACAGAAGTAAAATTCCTATAAAACTCATGAAGTTCTTTATTGCTCTCATACTCTAACAAAGCATCTTCCTCAAGAAAAGACTCAATTGCACTATCATCAAGATTTTACCATGAAACCTCCTCATTAATCAGTACCTTAGAATCCCAGAGATCAGCCAAGCCTAGTGACCCACACTCTTCCTCCTCATCACTATCCACCACAGGTTCTGACAAAACAGAATGTTCTTCTTTTTCTGTAGGATCCTGATCATGAATTCCTTCTTCATCCTCAATTGCTGAATTCTGATCGTTCGTGACTTTTCCAGAGCTGAGTGTTATGGCATTAACCTTCTCCATGCCATCTTGTTTTCCTGGATTTATCTTTGTGGCACTAGGAAGAACTCCATGCGGTCCGTTGAGAAAGGCACTTGCAATTTTCCCAATCTGATTCTCCAATGTCTTGAGAGATACTGCCTGACTTTTAACCATCAACCTCAATTCATCCAATTCAGATTTTTCATTCGAAAATTGACCATCATCCCCATGAAACTGTTGCTGCTGAAAATCTTGATTGTTGCTCCAGTCGAAATTGGGATGATAGGTGGCTGGAGCTGGTTGCGAAGGTTGCTGGAAGTTGCTCACAAACTGTGCCGAATCAGAAGATATGGCACATTGACTCGTCTCATGTGCGCCCTCACAAAGCTCACAAACACTAGCAACTTGAGGCACCCCATGCTTTGACATAAAATCCAATTTCTTATTAAGTGCCTCTAGCTGAGCTGCTAGAGCTGTGACTGTATTAACTTCCAGAATTCTTGCTATTTTGTCTTGTGATAATCTCTGAGTTGAATTCTGGTATTCATTCGCAGCTATCATCTCAATTAGCTCATAAGCTTCTGCATAGCTCTTAGCCCATAAAGCTCCACCTGATGCTGCATCTAGCATGGGTCTTGACTGTGCACCCAAGCCATTATAAAAGCAGTTAATCACCATCCACTCAGGCATCCCATGATGTGGACACTTCCTTAGCATCTCCTTATATCGCTCCTAAGGCTCGCTCAAAGATTCTTCAGACTGCTGTGAAAATTGAGTAATAGCGTTCTTGATTGCTGCGGTCTTTGCCATGGGGAAAAATTTAGTGAGAAATCTCTGAGCAAGATCCTCCCATGTCAAAATAGAACCTGCTGGTAGAGATTGCAACCAGCCCTTAGCTTTATCCCTCAAAGAGAATGGGAAAAGTCTCAATTTGATAGCATCTTCCGACACCCCGTTGATCTTGAAAGTGTCGCAGATCTCAATAAAGTCCCGGATGTGCATGTTAGGATCCTCCGTAGGAGCACCCCCAAACAGAAACGAATTCTGAACCATCTGAATTATGCTAGGCTTGATTTCGAAAGTATTAGCTACAATAGCTGGCCTGACAATGCTAAATTGGATGTCCTTGATCTTTGGTTGAGAATAATACATTAATGCTTTCGCTACTGCTGCTGGTTCTCCCATTGCTACCTGCAACACACAAAACTAAACAACTATATAAGAAACAATCCGAGTCAGTGAACTCTAACGACCACTATTGACAAGCACAAAAACCAAAAATAAAACACCGATGATCCCCGGCAGCGGCGCCAAAAACTTGTTCGCACTAAATCACGCAAACGTACGTGGTCACAAGTAATATAGAATAAAGTTGAGTTCGTTCCCACAGAGATCTAGTTATGGTTTTAATTCAGTTAATGCACCTATGCAACAATGTATGGTTTTTATTCACTGCTAAGACAATTAACAAATTTGGGTTTTAATTAACTAAAATTAACTACTAAGGAAAAAAAAACAAATTAACAAACTAAGAATTAATTAACTAACAAGAATTGGAATCGAATTACTTCTGCAAGATAAACCATGGAATCCTAACTTCATTAAATACTTCGCTTAGATCTGACGCCTTTAATCACTATATGCAATGGTTATGATATCTGATCGGATAACACGAAACAAGTATACGCTACTTCTCAGTATACGAATACCAAACTAAACATACATCCACAAAAGAGATAGAAGGTGAATAGACACCAATTATGCTTAGACCCTATATGTCTATAGAATTTGAAAACATAATGGTTGAAGAACAAGTTATCCATAATGATCACATAGGGCAATAATTATTCTCATCTCATACTACGAATCATGTTGATAAACAATCATGAACCTATGCTAGCATGGTAAGTTCTAAATCTCAAGATCCACTTTCACTTCACAAGAGATTAACAAATTAGATGTTAGCTACGCATCTATCAATTAAGCACAACCATACGAGGATATCAGATATACATCACACACAGTTCTTTAAAGCATCAAGATACTAAAGCTCCATAAATAAATTCGTTAGAATCCCATGACAACGATTAGTTCATAATCGAACCTCTCGTCATCATGGGATCTGATGAAACCATGATAATAAAACAAGATATGAAAAAAAATACAAATAAATCTAAGTAATTGATATGTAATGGTTCTACTCCTAATGATACAAATTACAAGGGTTGGATGTGTTTATATAGGCTCTAGAAGTCTTGTCCACCAAGCAATTGCCTTTTTAGAGTTGGAATAGAAGATTGGCAATTTCCGTTCTTGAATGAGAATAGAATTGCAAATTCCATGTGTAGATCTGATTCTGGAATGTTCTAGCCGCCCAAAGCAATTACCATACTTATTAGAAGTAGGAATTATAGCAATTTCCTTGTCAAAGTTGAATTTCTGCAGTTCGGCACATAATACGTTTCCTAAACTGATTCGATTTTTAAGGAAAATTCGTAGCTGACTTTTCTTCAATATTTCTGGGACGTTTCAGTTGTAATTGGACCTCTGGAGCACTTTAGAATGAAAGAGAATTCCATTATCTTCGCGTGGACAGTAAGATCGTCCAAAACAGACTTGTAGAACTTAAGATATGGCCAAAATAGTGAATCAGGATTTTTAGGACAAAATTTCAGAATTTCCAGAAGGGTTCTCGCGCTGCAGCGCCCTTCCCAGGCCGCAGCGCGCCATGCTTTCTGTCCAAGATTGTAGAAAATCTCCCAAGCTTCGCGTGGGCAGTAAGATCGCTGAAAACGGACTTATAGAACTCCAGATATGGCCAAAACAGTGTAGACTGCGCAACCTACCCAGAAAATCCGAATTTTACACAAATTGCTCCTTTTTCCTCCGTTTCTTTTGCATTAGCTAACATCTTCAATACCATGACACATGTAACTACTTGGTAGCATAACACAAGTGTCCAATCTTCATTCCAATGCTTAATTCCACTCTAATATCGATTAGAAACACCAACACTAACCGATAGCTACAACCCTGCACAACTACACAAAACACATCAAAAATACAACAAACTTGAGACCAAGTCAATCAATTTAAGCCGTTATGGTACGCTCCAAGTGGATATAAAATCCACTTATCAATCCAATTAGTCTAGTAAGTAGATACCAAAGCAATCCTAATCAAGCCCATTGGGAGGCTGTGAAGAGTATAATGAAGTATTTGAAGGGTACGTTGCACCATAAATTGATTGGTCTATCAGGCAAAGAAGCCTGAAATTATTGGTTATTCCAATTCAGATCTCGGAGGTGATAAAGATGATGGAAAATCGACTTTGGGATACCTGTTTATATTTGGTGGAGCCTCCGTAAGTTGGGGAAGTAAGAAACAGGGATGTGGTGCAAGATACACACAAGAAGCTGAATATGTGGCTTGTAGCATGGCTGCTACTCATGCTGTTTGGATAAGACGATTTTTACTTGAGTTAAATCTAAATCTAATAGATGGGCCTATTGAGATTTGTTGTGACAATACATCGGCTATTGATTTGATTTATAGTGGTGCAAATAGTTCGAGAGGACAACATATTGATATACAATATCACTATATTCATGATGTTGTAGTTGAAAAGAAAGAAGTGAAAGTGACATATATTCCCACTAGTGATATGATTGCAGATCCTTTAACAAAAGGCATTCCTGCAGAAACATTTATTAAACACGTTGGCTTGATGGGACTTAAAAATATTTAATTCTGGACACTCCGAGAAATGTGGGAGTAAGAAGAATTTGATAAACAAGTCAAGTGGGAGATGTTAGTTGACTTATTTTTCAAATTCAAATAAATAGTATATTATGTTGAATATATTTTGGAGTTACAAAATATATATTTATTATGGAGTTAATAAATTAAATGTGTATCAAATATTGATTGTGTAAATTAATTGGGCAGTTTCTTTTTGGGATGGAGGTGTGTTTGGTGAAGCCCATATATTGTGGTGTAGACCATCTTGAATAAGCACTTGAAAAGAAAAAAAAAGCATAGCTTGTTCTCCTCTCCACCGGAATCCCATAACAATTATATTTTCTCAACAAATCAGACAATACATATTTCTATTTCAGATATGAGGATCCATGAATTGAAGCATTCAGAGACATTATTTTCAGTGTTGTCTATTTTTGAGTGGATCTCAAAGTAGGCCTTGCTACACACATTTGGTTCAAACTTGTTCATCTTCTCAAAAGCCTTTTTAGATGCCTTCTCAAGATCCTTCATAGCTTTTTTAAAGCTTGAGGATGAGTTGTCGTGCTTGCTTCATAGAAGGCATTCTTGACAGCTTCACTACCATGCTTTCCTCTGAGATTTGTGTAAATATGCCTTGTGAAGTTTCTGTGCTCAGCATGGGAAAATAGCTCCTAAACAGCTTTTAACAACACCTGTAATTAGACATAAGATACAATTACACATAGACTTAGATACAAACAGACATAAGATACAATTAGACATAATGTTAATACCTTTTGCTGGTCAAAAATGAAGGTATGAGCATAGCCAGTATCAAGTTGAAGGTCATCACCAATAAGCATCAAGAACCATTTCCAACTGTCATAGGATTCTGTCTCAATAACTACCATAACAACTAGAAATATGGTGTTGTTTCCATCCCTTCCTACATCTGACAATAGTTGTCCACCACATACATTTTTGAGGAAACATCCATCTAATCCAAGGACGGGTCTACACCCATCCTTCCATGCTTTCTTCAACTCAGCATAACATACATAGAATCTCTGAAAGTGAGGAGCATCATTTTCATTCATCCTAGATATGCATATCTTTACAGTGTTCTCCTTATTACTCCTCAATATCTTACCTGAAAATTTCCTTAGATTTGCATAATGCTTCTTCATTTCTTCCACTACTCCACTCAATGCCATCTCCTTACTCTACAACACTTTTGCATCACAGACTTACACCTTTAAAACTCTTCTAAACTCATCCTTCACCTCTGATAATTACCAATTTAGATTCTTCCTGATCCTATCACCATACAGATCTACAAGGTATTTGATAGTAACTAGCTTGTTTGAAAAATGATAGATGCAGTTGTGGTCATTATTGACTGTTTTTATTTGCCACCCATGTGCTTCTTTAAGTTTAGGTAGTCACATCTTAAAAGGGCATCCATCAGCACACACAACCTGGATTCTAATGCAAGGAAAAGTCAATCCAAATAATGTGAAAAAATAAAAATAAAAAATTGAGAAAAAGGAAAGGGGAATGATGATAATAAATTAATTTTGAAAATGACAAACACACTGGAGAAGAAAAATTTTAACTAGATAAGTGTGTATGTATTATTTATACTAACTTATAGCGTGTGCAAATTATGGGTTATTTTTAATTTTTTATAATTTGTTTATAGTATAGTATAATATTATGAATATTAATTTTAATATTTATTGAAAGAATACGAATCTTACATATTTGTATAAAACAATTTTTAATATTAAATTTAAATTAATATGTTGTTGGCGGGAATCGAACCTTAGACATCTGTATATAACAATTTTTAGTATTGTTGTACCTTAGACATCTGTATATAACAACTTTTAGTATTGTTGTATCTAATGATCATGATTATATATATATTATTTTTAATATGTTATTGGAAGAATTCGAATCCTACATTTTTGTATATAATAATTTTTAGTATTAAATATAAATTAATATGTTGTTGACGGGAATCGAACCTTAGACCTTTGTGTATAAGAGCATCTCTAACGGTACTAGCTAAAATGGTTAGCTAAAATAATATAAAATAATGGTTATGTAAAATTTACTGAACATATAAGGAGTTGTACTCCAATGGTGTTAGCTATAATTGTTAGCTATATTTCAAAAACAATATTTTATTGTTATTTTAATTAGTAAATATATATAAGATTAAACTAAATTGATGATGTGTTACAATATAAGTGGATATGATATTTTTAGATGTTATGTATAAATTTTTGGATATCCTCCAAATATAGAAGATATGTATCGTGTTATCTAAAAATTTACCTATGCATGGTTGGAGGAGAAAAAATAATAACTATTAGCTAAAATGACTGTCACATCACTATTATATCTAACAGATTGTAAGTCTTGGAGATGCTCTAACAACTTTTAGTATTGTTGTATCTAACGGTTATGATTTATTTGAATTAAAGATCTAACGGTTGTGAATGAGGAATAACCATAAATGGAGGATAACCAAAAATAGGGGATAAACAAAATACAAATTATGCATCATTTCATTTATTATAATATAGTATAGTATAGATAGATAGTAAAGATTTATGGATAATCCGGGTGACGAAATGAAATAGCCAGAAAATAAAAATAAGTATAAAATACAAGATTAAATTGTGTGATCCAAATTAATTTAAAATAATATAATCTAAAATGAACAGATGAGATTTAATTTTAGTTCTCATTTTAAGATGATTCCTTATTTGATTACTTAATATTTTTTATACTTTATGTATAGGATTTTTTGTAATTTACTACTCATTTATATTGTGTCAAAATTGTTTTAGCTAATTAATGTTATCAAATTTTTTATGCGACTTACTCTAATTCTGAAAAAGGGTTAAATATTAAATTGGTCACTAAAGTGATGGTCATATATCACTTTACTCACTGATTTCAACGGGATCTCATTTGAATCACTTAAGTCATAATAAATATCAAACAGATACCTATAAATATGTGATTGAGAATTAAAATAATTTTTTGTTAAGTTCTATACATTTTTCTTCAATGCCACCATAACCAAATGAAAGTCATGGATTCTAATATTTTAGATAATATATTACCCATGACTTTTCATTTGGTTATGGTATCATTGAAGAAAAATGTATAGAACTTAACAAAAAAATAATTTAATTCTCGATTATATATTTATAGGTATCTGTTTGATATTTATTATGACTTAAGTAATTCAAATGAGACCCCGTTAAAATTAATCAGTAAAGTGATATATGGCCACCACTTCAATGACCAATTTGATATTTAACCCTTCTGAAAAATCACCCCATACAGAGACACCCAATAAACTGGGGTTAAGTCTCAAAGTGGTCACTGAAGTGAAGGCCATATATCATTTTACTCACTCAAGTTATCGGGGACTCATATGTATCACTAAAGTCGTGAGTAATGACAACGCCGTTAGTTTGACTTGTTGACTGACGGAAAAGGTTAGGGTTATTGTTCAAAGTGACTTTATGAATCAAAATGGTCACTGAAGTGGAGTTGCTGTTCACAACACGTGCATTTTAAATCTGGTCTATTTTTTTATTTTAAAATCATTTTAATGGACCTACTTTATTCTAATTAACGGGTTACACATATTATTCTAACATAAATATATTTCTAGAATAGAATTAAATATAATTCAAGAAATTTTAAAGATTTATAATTCAAAATACAAAGATTCATTTTATTTTATAATTCAAAATACACATATTTATTTATAATTCAAAATTTAAACTAATTTATGCACATTACTGTGTTGTACGTAGTATAAAATAAAGTAAATAATTAATGAATTCGAATCTAGCTTTTATTATAAATACGCATTCGAATTATTAAAAAAATGTGATAAAATATAAAAGTAGTATTACTCAAGTTAAAAAAAATGGATGAAATATGCTGACGATATGAAGTTTAACTACAAATCTATCACTCAAGTTTATATTAATTTTCAATTAGGTCATGGTACATTTTTTTTTCAATTTTATTTTTTTTCGAATTATTAGAATTTTATAAAATTTAAATTGAACATGCCTCTTCAATTTATATGCATATTAATCGATACATGTGAACACATATTTGAAAATATTACGTTTTTTTAATCCAAAATGTAATTTTTTTTGAATTTTGAATTTTTTAAATTTTTTCGAATGATTATAATTTGTTTAAATTTAAAAATGAACATACCTTTGGAGATGACAACAAGAGTAAAAATAATAATATTAGTACTCTCTGGTTAGTTTTCGAAAATTCTCATTTTACATGCCTGTAAATTATTTTTTTGAGTGTTGTTAATATTGTTATTGTTATCCAAGGATATATATCTAAGGGATACGATTGTTTACAAACTCGTAATTTCATTCGTAAAAATATATTATTAATATACTCTAAAAATAAGTGTATGGATATCCGATTAGTTTTCGAAAATTCTCACTTTATTAATTTTTTTAATAAACCCACTTTATTAATTTTAACTGCTAGAAGTTGTTATGAGTTCACAAATATAATTTTAAATTACGAACAAATCTCTGAAATTTAAGTAATTCTTTCATATATGAAAAAAATAAAACGACGAATGATGAAATACAGACCCCGATAACTAGAGTGAAGATTTTGATATATGGATTTCACTTTAGTGACCACTTTGATACTTAATTCTAACGTTTCCCGTCAGTCAACAAGTCAAACTAACGGCATTGTCATTACTCGCGACTTTAATGATACATATAAATCCCCGATAAATTGAATAAGTAAAATAATATAAGACCTTCACTTCAGTGACCACTTTGAAATTTAAGCCCAATAAACTGCAATTCACTGAGTTCTCTTGTTTAACTGTTTATACACGGGGCACGGTCTACTGCAAACGGTTGCCAAAATACTGTTTGGCAACTTATGGTTTTATAACCGTTGGATCAACTATTGAACGATCCTGATTTAAAAAAAATTTGTACCGTACCGCATAAACTTTCTGCGGTACGGGTAAATTACCAAAATGCCTCTCCTTCTGGTACCGCATAAACTTTATGCGGTACAAGCCATTTTTTTTTCACTGTTGCATTTTGAAAACCATCGAAGTGGGCTTGGGCTGCTCCACTATTTATTTAATTTTCTTTCTTTCTTTTTTTAATTCCTTTCAATCATTTAAAATACTTTTTAATATCATTTAAAATATTTTTAAATAGTAGTGTTAAATAGTAGTGTGTACAGCATTTTGGTATTATAGTAGTGTGTACGAGACTTTATTGCTTTTATTTATTTATTTCTTTTTATTTATTCTTTGGTTTAGTTCAAAAACCATCGAATTGGGTATGTGTGTACAGTAGTCTTTTGATGTGAATACAGGGGGCATTTTCATAATTTATCCGTACCGCAGAAACTTTCTGCGGTACGATCGTCGTACCGCAGAAAATTTCTGCGGTACGATACAATTTTTTTTTAAATCAGAACCGTTGGATTGTTGATCCAACGGTTATAAAACCGTATGTTGCCAAACACTAATTTGGCAAACGTTTGCAGGTGACCGGGAGCCTTTATACACTATCAAACACAAGTTGAAATTAATCACTAAAATTTATTAACCAAAACATGGAATCATTAGTAACCCATGTCTCATCATTCCTCATAATCTTCCCAATTGGTGTTAAACGCCTTGTTTCTTCTCTATCTCTATATCTCAAAAACCCATCTCACTACAGATCCAAATCTTGGTATTTTTCTGAACCCAAATGGAAAAGTTTCGATTTTTACATTCTCTTAATTGGCCTACCCATTTTTTCAATTTTCATGTTCTCACTCTTTTTAGTAGTTTCTGGCCACCCAACTTACAAATTTGCATTTTTGCAGCAATCTTTAGTGATTTTACTCTTCTGGGTACTCTTAATTTTGATTTATTTCAAGGAAAGTTGTAAACTTTTTGTGATTCCTGAGAATTCTTTGTATTTATATGCTGGGGTTTCGTTTTTAATTGAGTGTACAATGACTGGAGAAGGGATTATTGGTTATGCTGAGGCAATGTATGATTGGTTAGGGGGGTTGGATGTTGTTTGTGCAGCCTGTTGTTTTTTTCTTTCATATAGGTCTTCTGCGTTTTTCGCGGAGTTTTTGTTATCGTTTGGGATGATGTTGAAGGGGACTTGGGTTTTGCAAGTTGGGTTGTCATTGTATACTGATGCATTTGTGTTTAGAGGGTGTGAGAGAGTGCCGTTTGATGTTGCCAACGGGAGGCATTATATTAAGTGTGAGCTTGATGAGGATAAATATCGAGGTGAAGCTTTGGTGAATCTAATATTTATTGGACATGTGCTTGTAGTGCTGATCATATGTTTCTTGTTGTCGGGATTCTTGTGTCGATCTTATAATAGAAAGTCGTATCAGTCTAGTGGGCAATTGCTAGCAGGGTTAGATGCTGAGAACTCTGTGGTTCGACCAGTTAATGAATTTGAGTTAGATTGAGAGAGGTGATTTTGTTCTCTTTTTGAGCTACAAAGGAATGGGGGTATGGCTGTATTGCTAAATTATACGTTTATATTGTTCAATAAAATACAAGTATCTAGTTATAGATACATTTGATTTTGTCCTCTCTGTTTTTCCTAACAAATGCCTTATGTTAACATACAGAAACATTGTTTTGACATGTTTGTTGATGATAGGCTACTATTTCCTATTAATGTCATCCGTATGTGATTCATATAGACCTCATTGTGTGTTCCTTTTGTTTTTTTGTATGACAAATGATTTTAAATCATGTACATTATGAGCTATTGCAAAGCAGTAGAGTAGATGTTACAGGTTCATGAGATACCATAAACATTTGTACGAACTTTCCCTACTTTGGATGTACTTGTAAGAAACGGATTGCATTGTCATTTGTATCATTTTTAATATGTGGGGTAGTGCAGAAGAAGCTAAAAAGCTTTGGAAAATCCCTTTAATCTGTTCACTGTGGTGAATACTTCAGCCATTTAATACGCATTGTATTTGTCAAACCAATCCATATCACTGAATTCCATACCTACTGTATTAACGTAATAATGTGACGTCTTCAACTTCACGGCATATGACTGCAAGAAATTCCTCTATTCAGTTCATAACTGATAAATAAAAGTCTTATTATAGAATAATATCTTGAAGTGCTTTTTTGTAGTGTTTGTATCTTGTGACAGAAGGAAATTAGGAATTCTTAAAAGTTCTCTGTGAAATTACCGAAACTATGTTTGTTGATTCTTGGGTGGATATGCTTTATCTTATTTGCGAAATTGAATCTTCCCCTAATGAAGTTCGAATTTAATGAAGCAATGTCTGGAATGTTCAGGGTCAAGACCAGTACAAAAGCAACAATGTTCTGTTTCTGGTCCTAAGTAATTGCACTAAATTCTTTTAAATACTGTACAGATTTAAATGGTGTCTCATCATGTCTGACATGTATAAGAAGGCATACTTGGATCCTTTCACTATCATATCTTCTATAGTTTCTTTTGCAGGGTCTGTAACTTTGGTCTTAAAAATAGATAACATTACATGCTGGGACTTGCTACTTGCTAGCTCATGCAGGATTCACACAATACTACGCATGCAAAAAAAAAAATGGATGATGTACTTATGTAAATTTAGATGATTAACTACATTGCTGATATGTGTCTTCTTTACCTCAACCAAGCTATCCAAGTGTTTACTCATCCCTCTTTGTATATAACCTGCACGAGACCCCTCAAATTTCATCATTATATATATATCCAAATTAATTTTTACCTTAACATGATATAAGTGTAATTATTCCAGCTACTCCATGATTTAAACATCTATGTAATTTTCAATATCTGACTATTTTTTAGTTTGAATTACCTAACGTGAAGCAATATTTTGTTTATAATATATTCACACCAGTTTTTATTATCATAGTGTTCATTTTTTGTGCATAATTTTTCATTACGGTGAGTAGAGTTCATACCAAAATGAACAAACACTCCATTTGCGCTCAATTCTTCAACATGCTCTCATCTTAAATTGTAGTGGTGAAATGGGTGACCTGCAGCATGGAAGTGCTTTTGTAAAGGCTTGCGCTCTTCCGACATCCATGAGTTCCTATATGAAAGAAAAGAATATAGTCACTCCAGGTACAAAATTTTGGTTTGATGTGTAATGTACTTCTACAGTAACTATTGATTACAAAACTGAAATTAAGCTTTGATTGGTTTGTACAAATCTCAAGATTCTGCCAGGGAGTTGACATTTTCTAACACATTTCCCTAAGTTGGGAGCTCAATATGATAGCTATTTGCTTGTACACTGATATTTCTGTGATCTTTTCTGCGTCTGAAATTTCTGCATCTTTTTGTTAATCCATGAATGAACTTCTTGATCAGGGAAGAATTACATATCACCGTGATGAGAATTTCTTTGTGATTTCTGAATTCTAATAAAAAGGATTATTAATGTTATAATGTAGATAGAAATTCAGTTGCTCATAATAATAGACCGGGGTCACAATTCTTACGGTGCATTAATGGTATTAAAAAAAAGAAGTTATATTAATGTATTTTATTTAAATTAAGAGCATAATAAATGTTGTAACTTCTTAAGAAAATTAGGAGATTTTATGCCTTTAGAGATTGTATGTCTGCATAAATCAGAGCGCCACCGTAAGTGCATTCACCATATAGTTAGTACACTAGATAGAGGTAAGGCTGCGTACATATATACACTAGATAGAGGTAAGGCTGCATACATCTTACCCTCCTCACAACCTCACACCCTGCTCTTTGAGCGGGATAAGAGAGTGCGTTCCTTGTTTTTACTAGATAAAAAAAACACATGGGGTTGGAACAGCTGCATAGTTCAGCTATGAGGATGCAAGTCTGTAGTACAACCACCGATATGGTCTGTTGATGCAGGATCCATTAAAAGGCTTGTAATAAAAATTGACAGAAATGATGATTAGAGAAAGGACAAAGAATCTAGCCTCAAACCCAAAAATATAGAAAAAAACTGATGTAGTTGAAGTCTTCCTTCCACAATACAGCAGCCACTATTTCTAGGACTTCAAGATTTTGCGACTCATAGGAATTAATGTTCCTGGCCCAGGGACTGTAATTTTGACTCTCAAGATTCTATAATATAGTATAACTAATAAATATATGACTTTTGACTAAATAAATTGAACTTGACCATAATCTAGAGTCTAAAAGGGATGAGTAGATAATCTGAACTCAGCGTTATCTGAAAATTTCAGAGCAAGGATTCTGAAGACTAATAATCTATGGACTTCCACCAAATTCTAGACTCTAGAAATGGAAAAATGATTTTTTGTTTCACATCATCTGTGCTCAGTCACCGACAATCAGTACTCTACTACTCTCCCTTTGATGAAAAAAAAGGTGTACTTGTTCATAAGAATGTTAACTGAATGCCTAGCCTTCCAAATTAACAGTTTCTTGGTTATTATTTATCAAGGACCAAAAGCTTCTTGTAAATCGTAAAAGTAATATAATGGATACATACCTTTCTTCTGCTGAATTTTAACGAGGTAAATTATAAGTGTCAGCTGGAACTCTTTCAGGTTCTACTAATTACACAATACCAAAATAGATATTGTCAGGCAATGTTGTTCTATTTTGTGGAGCCATGGAAATCCATATGAAGGTGGATCCACTTAGACTGAGATAGAACAGGAGTTGATATGGACGAGTAAATATGCTCTGGATCTGACCCTGAAAACTGGTGACCATTATGATAAACTTGTTACTGTGTATGTCTAGTTTGGTTTAATTAAATAATACGTACCTTTTATTTAAGTAGAGTCAATTGTGATTAGATAATACTACTTGCATCTGTAATGTAGGGCATGGGGTGATTATTTATTAGAATTTTAAAATGTTGTTACTGATTTGCTAATATTTTTATTAAACTATCTCTTTTATGATTTTGTGTGGTGCAACTACGATTTATGACAAAGTTTTAATTGAGACCATAAAAATGAGAAGAATAAAGTGCTAAGTTACTGTCATTACACACACATTATTAAGTAAGCAACCACGAAAATCCATAATTTGGTAAACCTCTAAATGTGATATTCTACAGATCCAAATTCAAGAATGATCAATGCAATTAGTTTCTGAATTCTGAGCACTGCATTAAAGGAACTGTAGCCGTCCATATTTTTTTTATTTACTTGCCAACATTTGAGATATGTACATTTGGTGATCTTATTCTTTGAAAGTATACTGTTAATTTTCCATCCCATAGCGCTCCAAGTATTTTGATGTATGTTTTATTTAAATACTTTAACCAAATAAATTTAAAATTTTACTTTATGTTTGCATCTTCTTTTGCAATTAGTTCTTTTTTTTTTAAAGATAATTTTGAGTCCGTTGTTAACTATGATACTCATCTTGCAACACTGAAAACGTGTGAGTGCTGGTCTTTTGTGAATTGTATACTGACCAAGAGACGCTAATTCTATATGCCACAGATGTTCATAGACGAGATAGCTGTTCCACCTCCTGACTTCCTGGTAATGCAGCCACTACCATTTGGACTGCTCTTAGAAAAAGACGTTTACTGTGCCCACCACTCATTGTTGTAATCAACATTGGAACTGAAGTGGATACCCTTTGTCTGCCAAAGAGAAATACACGAAATCCCTTATAACATTTTTCAATTTGCGAGGTTAGCGCAGCTGCGCAGATGGCTTGCCTTGTAATTTTAAGGTTTAATCGCTTTATTTATGGTCCAAGAATGTTGCCTTTCAGGAGACCGAAATAGAAGAATTAGCATCTGCATTCTGCCAGAATCTAATTCAATGAAAAGTTTAAATTTTTGTAGAGCAGTTTGCCAAATAATTAAACTAGTTGGAAATCTGTATTTTATTCCTTTTTAACCCACGTAATATCGGCAAATGTCTTTTGCCAGATTTTGAACAGATTCTCATTCAGTGGGTGATGCCTTCTCAAAGGGTGTCATCTTTGTTATAAAAGCTTGCGGCGTGCGCGTGCCCACACACAAACGCACTTGTTCATATGAAGAGTGAGTGTGCGTGGTTGTGTCTGTGCTGGGATAGAGAGGGGTGACAACTGAGACAAGTGCACCATTATACATTGTGTTATGTGTACGATGTTGAGATTACTAAAAGGCAATTTAGTAGTATGAACTAAGTCCTGGGTTGATGCACATATTTTGTTAAGTTAGCTACTTGCATTCAGATACATCAGACTACTTGATTTTGGTAGTAATAATTTTTTTTCTTTAAGAGTAGAGGAAATTTACCAGGCTACTTGCATTCAGATACATCAGACTACTTGATTTTGGTAGTAATAATTTTTTTTCTTTAAGAGTAGAGGAAATTTACCAGGTACATAGTTGGAAAAGTAATTTCTTTTATAATGATGACATTACAGGTCTGGAGTCAACCTGGGCTAAGTCCAGTCGGGGCTAGTTATTGTCTATCATGTACATGTACAAATTCTATTTCACTAGATTCGAGCTTTGATTCTTATAACCAAAGACAGGAGAGATTAGAGAATGTCTGCTTAATTCACCAGGTCACAAGTCTAGGGATGCATGCAAGAAAAGTTATTAAGAAGATATAAGAATAATAATTTCAACCTCTTGAAAATTGAGGAAAGAAATACAATTGGGGCGTTTGTTTTGCCCTTTCTGATACTAATAAATTATGAATTTGAGGCCCTCGTGTAATTTAGGTAAGATCATCAAATATGTAGATGGGAATATTTAGGATATGAATAAAATCAGATTATTTTGATATTTTTTTGCCAAGAACTTCGAAGATATGTTAATTGCATTATATTTTTTTAAAATTATTCCCAAATAATTATATTATTGTATTTTTATTAAAAATTAAGGTTTTTTTATTATCATTTCTTTGATACCAATTATTTTGTATTGACCAAAAAAACTGTTCAAAATACACACATCAAATCATACAATCAATTGCCCCCAAAATTTTTGTCATTATGAAAAATATATTCTGGGACCAAAGGAAATAGAAACTGTAGCTAATATGAACATTGCAGTATTATTAGCAATGTTAAACAATTCTAGCTAAAAGTTCAAAAATTTTATTTTTTAACAAAAGCAAAACTAGTATATATACTATATACTAGCTTTTTTCAGAAATATAAGGAATTATTAGAAAAATTAAGAGAACACCATTTTAGACAAAAATAAAATACACAAGTACACATGAGTTTAGTTGTATTGCAAGAATAGTAGTCAATGTCTCCTTTTCTCAACTCTTGTCCAATTCATATTCCCTCTTTCCTAGGGTTTCTCACCCCTCTAATTACCATCTAATTCATACTTTCTTTCTTCCCTTTTTCTCTGTAATCTTCTTAGATTGTGTTAACTCAATTACACAACTTTCTTTATATATATGTGTGTCTCTCTCTCTATATGTATGATTGCTGCTTTCACTTGGGTTGACTTGTTGGTTGATTAGTCTATGATCTTCAATTTTGCATTCTTGATTGCAAAATTTGATCTTTTTGTGTTTAGTGATTATATTTTATGTTTATTTTAATAAAGATTTGATCTTTTTCAGGTTTATGGATTTTATTGTATCTTGATGTCAAGAATTTTGTGTTATTGCATTATTAGTGTCATGATTTGTTGGTGTTTTTAAGGTTTTTAGGAGTTTTTGTTAGTTTTCGAGTTTATTGATTGCGGGGATTCAATGGATAGTAATGGGAAAGATTATGATACTGATAAAACTGATGTTAAGATTAATGCATTGAGTGATGTGGACTCGAAAACAACTAGTTTGCTTATTGGAGATAGGAAGGATGAGGAGGAAGATGAGACGACTACATTGTTGGTTCCTCCTCGGAGAGGTGGGTTGTCGAGGAAGGTGGATAAACAGCAAAGGAAAGTAATGTGGAATGATAATAATGGGAATAAGCTTGCTCAAGTACTGGAATATCAACCAAGGTAATTTTATTTATTGGTGCGTTTTGTTTATGTAAATGTGTTTGATCGTATGAATGTGATCAGAACTGTAATCGTGTTGCTTTCCGATGCCTGATTAGCATTTGTATGTTAGCTGGTAAAATTTCTTAATTGTGTTTGGTACTTTGGTTGGTATAGGAAAGTTATCTGGTTTATATGTGGGTAAACCAATCCTTGAATATAGGGGAGGAAAGAATAGTAAAAAGGAAAGAGAAGTGTAAGTCATTTGTTAATACATACTCCTTTATTCTTTTTTAGCAAATATATCTTATAGTCATTAATATGAAAATTGTGATAGTCCGTGTTAGCAAGGGCTATAATGTTTTAAGCATGAGCTATTAAAGCTAAATCTGCTTAGGGTACCATCCACTAGTAATGCGTTGCCATGTATTGGCGAATGTTCCAGGTTAATATAATATTTGGGCATCGAGTCTATCAATTAATGGTAGTTATAAATGGTTTTTTATTGTTTAAACTTGTTTAGATGTTATCTCTCGGAAGTTAACTTTTGTATGTGCTAAATTATGTAGTATGACTGTATGAGGCCCAAGTCATTGCTTTTCACACTCATCTGTTGTTCTCCCAATTTTATATAGAGAAAAGTCATTAAGATTATGTAAGCATGGATTACTTTTAGAAGTTCATTATAAACTTGTGAATAAGTTCACTATGTAGTACTTTGAGATCAGAATTATTGATAAGTGTCGTCACAATCCGTGGTCCATAAACAACACTGTGGGCTAACACAATCACAATGATTTGAATGTTTGTGTGGCTGAGTGGTTGACAATGATTTGGAAATATCAGTGGATAATGGAAGCATGAGTATATCGGAACCCAAGGAGCTGCATTATTTGCTAGCCTCCAAAATTCATATAACTCCTGGTTTAAACCTGTTTTCTTATGGAAGTAATGATTACTCAAGCCTCATATTCACGTTACAATGAAATGCAAGTTTTCAGTTTCCAGACAGTTGATGTGTCATTTCTTAATTATTTTCATAACTTTTGCAAGAGTGTGCAAGGCTTCAATTGATACATACCTATAGGACGAGGAGGAATATATTTGGGGTTTGTTTAAAGAGCTAGGGAGTAGGGACAGCATAGGTTAAAGTTACTCTTTCGGTCGTATCCATCTCTTCCATCTCTTCTGCATAGCAAATCTGTAGTTATAGGATGGTTAGGGTTGGAAGTTGGAACACGAGTTACTTTAAATGACCCTTTCAATTCCTATTCCTGCGTAGTGCTTACGACTGCGGAATATATATTTATGACTGTTATGTTTCCATTCCCAATCCCTCTTTTCTTTCTACCTAGGTTATATATGAATTGCACTTGAGAATTACTCTTTCAATATACTAGTATTTTTCTAGCAGAATTAAGATGACATTAGAAACTGAGAAGAGATCTTTTGTAAAATTTACAGAGGTTACAAGTAGAATTGATCAAAGTTAAATAAAGATAATTGTTGGAGAACTTTGCAAAGATGCAGCAGAATTTTTTTGCAAAAGAACATGGAAAGAAAAAAGAGAATTCAGGTTTTCTGTGAAGAAATCTTAACTATATCGAGCAAGAATAATTGACATTTCAAAAAAAAAATCAAGAATAGCTTAAATAACCTAACCACCAACGTTGATGATGATTATACCACTGTTGTAGCATCATTAGTAAGAATGTTAAATGTACGTAGCGTCTTTGGAAGTTGCTGTAGAGCGAAAACTTTGAGTTGACATCTTTGCTAATCTTTTGTATATTCTCTTGTTTTTCTTCAGTGACGTAAGTGACTCTGATGACGAGGAATCAGATTCTTGCCTCTGTAGAATAATGTAGAGCTTATTCAAGATAACCTGTCAACAAATATATCTTCTCTCAACAGAGTGAAAGTTTGTGAGTTGTACTTTTAACAGTAAAATGTTTCGATCGGTAGCAATCTGTTGCTGTTTTGAGCAAGTTCTACAAGTGCAATGTTGTCACCTGGCAGTTTGCTACGGATCTTTAACAGATGCTGAGGTTCCTGGTGAAAGAAGACCTGCTGTGTTCTTACTATTAAATGCTCATGGTCGTGATTATATTTTGATACAGCCTTTTGAAATACATTTACTACACATGTTTGCTTAATAATTGTGTCAGCTACCTTTAGTATGTATAAATGTAAACCCATTTTGTTCTTGTTATATTATATATCATATCACAGGAGAAAGTAATTATGCAATTCTTGATTCTCATTTGGACAAAATTGTTTTATGTAATGCTTTACCTAGGTATTCTCAGTCCACATGACATCATGTAATGTATATAATCAAACTTGAACATATTCAGCTACTCTGCTCAATATTACAGTTTAAATAAATATGCAAGAAATGTAAAACAAATCTTCCATAAATTTGTCTGTACTACTACTAAACTGTAGAATCCAAATTTTCTGCCCAACATTAGAGCAAGTCCAATGCAATGCATCTCTGGTGCTAAAAAACTCATCTCCAAAGGGGTGATATAGTTAGATGCATTCTTGGTGTTGTTGGTATATTATGTATCCTTGTTGCTAAATTTGAAACCAAAAATGCATTTATGCATCCATGTCACGTCATCATTTAACTAGAATGAAATGAGTTTGTTAAGAATATTTAATAGAAATTAAAAGAGTTAGGTAAAAGTTAAAAGAGTTGATTAAATTTGAAACTAGTTATAGAACTAGCTTTGGAGAGTGAATTTTATTTTAACACTAAAATTCATTTTTTGATTATATATTATAGCAATAGCAATTTAACATCTAGTATTGAACTTGCTCTTACAACAAGTGTAAAACAATTAGTCGGCAGTTATCTGTAATACAGAAGTGTTGAAATTCATCTTTGACCAAGAACGGCTATTTTTCCACTCGAAAGTGAAAAATGTAATATAATATTTTTTATAATAAAATTAACTTTTTATATAATATTCTTTATTAATAGCTATTTTAATTTTAATTTAATTATATTCTTGTTAACGGAGGAATTTGGTGATAACAGATTTCGGAGGTTGCTGGAATAACGAATTATGAAAATAGGGGGATTTGGGATTTTGGATGTTTGGGGCTGGACTTGAGAGGTGTCTCAACTTGTTAGATGTGTCGGATCCTTTTTCAAGATGCCTGCGTACCTTATATTTATAAGAATCAAGCCAACGCAGTTCTGTTAAAAAGGGATTGGTTTTTAATCCCTATGATTGTTAAGGGATGTATTTTGGGAATTAGTAGATTTTATCTCTTTGAATTATATTCGTGTTGGGATACCTTCCTGATTTGAAGGATATCGTTTAGAGATATTTTCTATCATTAATTGATTGGGATTGATTCTTTCCTCGTTTCAGAGAGAGGAAATAATTAACTTGGGGGTTAAGTTAATTATTACTAGATTCGTATTTGGAAATTTGGGAGATAATAGAGGCAACCGAAATTATGCCGTAACAACTACCCCCAGTTCTTCAGTGTAGCTTGCTGCAGTGGAGAACTAAGAATGCTTCGATATTCCAAATTTCCTGAGTCACTGAAATAACTAGGTGATAAAGATTAGTAAAAAAATATGGAGCACACCTAGGTGCCCGTAGGAGGTTGAGATGGTTCGGCCACGTTCGTAGGAGGCTTCCGGAAGCCCCAGTGAGGAGGGTCGAGAGTCTTACGGTTGTTGGGGTGCGGAGAAGAGGCAGACCGAGGAGGTCGTGGGACGAACAGCTCAGGATGGATTTGAAGGCCTTAAACTTGGATGAGAACTTGATAGCTGATAGGAGTTGTTGGAGGCGCCAGATTAGAGTCGTTGATTCCCTTCTAGGGAGTGGTTCTGTGGTTGAGAGCCTCAGAGTTGGGCTCTCTCGGTTAGCATTAGCTTAGAAGCTTGGATTTCCATCTTAATATTGTCTTCTGTTTTCTGTTTTTGCAGGCGCAGGGAGCTTGGCCGGAGGTCTTCCTAGATCAGGAGAGGAGTGCCCCTTGCCCGAGTAGGTAAGCCCCATGAGATCCAGGCCATGGGCTCAGGTCAGGTCAACTACTTTACCCAACATTATCATCTTTGTATAAAATTCACTATGCTATTCGGTGCACTAAGCCGGGGGTCTTCACGGAAACAGCCTCTCTACTGTAAAGTAGGGGTATGGTCTGCGTACATTTTACCCTCCCCAGACCCTACTTCATGTGGGATATACTGGGTATGTTTGGTTTGGTTTGGTTTTACCTAGGTGCCCGTAATGCGGATGTAGATGTAAACGAGACAATATGCGAGAATTAAATAATAAGTTTTGTAGGTGTGAGAGAATTTATCTTGGAGGGTCAAGCATTATCCGGAAGAGTCATTCAAAGCATTCCAAGCAATTTCCTGAAAAACAAACTTAGCAAGAAATACCCTCCTTCAAGGAGGTCGTATTCCTAAAAAATCTGAAAAATATATCTCGGAATACCCTCCTCTCGGGAGGTCGTATCCTCATTCTAAAAATACCCTCCTCTCGGGAGGTCATATTCCCAAAGTCTTACCTTGATGAGGCGCCGGAAGTACGGACATCCCCCCCGGAAGTACGGTTTTTGCAAGGATTTAATTATCGGGATACCCTCCTCTCGGGAGGTCATATCCAAATTCCAGAAACACTCTCCTCCCGGGAGATAATGTAGCTGAAAAATCGTACCTTGATGAGGCGCCGGAAGTACGGACATCCCCCCCCGGAAGTACGGTTTTTGCAAGGATTTAAATTATCGGGTGATACCCTTCTCTCGGGAGGTCATATCCAAATTCCAAAAACACTCTCCTCCCGGGAGATAATGTTTTAGAAAATCGTTATAGTTTTATTAAAACTCTCCTTAGAGAAGATCGTCTTTTCACATATTACCCTCATCAGAATTGGGTTTTCCAAAATAATCAACTCTTCGAATAAGAGCCTTCCCAAATAATTACCCATGCAAAGGAGGGCCTTCCAAAATAATAAACTCTTTAATTAAGAGCCTTTCAAAATCATGTAACACGAAAATAACACCTAAAATCTTGAAAATCTTCACAATTCTAATTCTGCCCAGATATGTTTTTGGCGTTTTTGACCTTCTAAACATTTTTTTCTGGAAAAACACAAAACACGAAAGTTGTAGAGAATGAAAATACCTTTCCGGCGATATAAGGATCATCAAAAACGGACTTATAGCGAATCGGGAATTAAATAAAACGTCTGCTGATCTGCTTCTCGATGCTGAAAAAACGAGATCTGATTGTATTTTGTGATTTCGAGAATAAATCGAGATATAATCTGAGAAAACTCAAAGAACGAAAGTTATAGGCAATTTAACAAGCTTTCCGAATCATTAAAAATCATCGAAATCCGACATGTATTGAATTTACTACGAATTTTATAAGATAACTAACTTGTATGAACAAAATCATAAGAAAACTTATCTTAATTCGGAATAGATCCACCGCCTCCACCGCTTAGCTCCTCCATTAAAGCCGCTCCAGATCCATAATAACCCCCCATGCGTATGAATTTATTGTCCTCCACAATCAATAAATAATGCCCCTCCTTCTAGCGCCAATTGTTAACGGAGGAATTTGGTGATAACAGATTTCGGAGGTTGCTGGAATAACGAATTATGAAAATAGGGGGATTTGGGATTTTGGATGTTTGGGGCTGGACTTGAGAGGTGTCTCAACTTGTTAGATGTGTCGGATCCTTTTTCAAGATGCCTGCGTACCTAATATTTATAAGGATCAAGCCAACGCAGTTCTGTTAAAAAAGGATTGGTTTTTAATCCCTATGATTGTTAAGGGATGTATTTTGGGAATTAGTAGATTTTATCTCTTTGAATTATATTCGTGTTGGGATACCTTCCTGATTTGAAGGATATCGTTTAGAGATATTTTCTATCATAAATTGATTGCAAATTTATTCTTTCCTCGTTTCAGAGAGAGGAAATAATTAACTTGGGGGTTAAGTTAATTATTACTAGATTCGTATTTGGAAATTTTGGAGATAATAGAGACAACCGAAATTATGCCGTAACAATTATTATACATAATTTGAGTAAAAAGTTTTTGTGATATGGTTTGGCGTGAGAAATTATATCAAAACATTATAAACAAATATTAAAAGCTTACTATTCTGGTGTTAAAAGCTGTAACATAAAAATTGAAAATATATATGCACGTATTATCAATGTTAAAATAATTTTAATTAAAAAAAATAAAGCATTCATGCAAATACATGATTATCAAATTTTAAATATTCATGGAATCATGCTTCAAAATTGAAGAAAGAAGGCTGAAATAATCACAGTGGAAGAAGAATGAATATTTTGCTTACTACATATTCGAGAAATAATTTGTTTTTATTAGAAAAGTCAAGAATTCGACATCTCAAGATTCAACATGTCAAATACACTGCTAGAGATCTTAAGAAGTCAAAGTTCCATTCGATATCTCAAGGACTTTGCTTATAAAAGACATAATTCGACATCTCAAGAATTCCATATGTCAAAGAAGGTATTCGATATCTAAAGGATTCCATAAGTCAAAGAAGCTATGCAACATCTTAGGATTCCAGAAGTAAAAGTCTCATTTGAGAAGTAATTCGATATCTCAAAATAACTTGATAAAGAACTAAGAGATGTCTAGCAATTCAAAAGTAGTTCTTGAATCAAGTACTTAGCTAATTCTCGAATGTTTCAAAAGACAAATTATTGAAGATTTTCAATATAGAAAATCTACAGAAACCAAGGCACCCGTAGTGGTCCATTTGTTCCAATGTGCACCTGGCAAGCCTACGAAGATGTTTGGAGAGAAATTCAAGGAGAAACAACTAAAGAAGTGGATCTGGTCAGTATGCAAAACAGGGAAAAATTACATGATACAGTACCAAGTTTCACCAAAATAGTATAGACATGCTTAGCTTACTAGTTTCCCTGTTACTAATTTTGTAAAAAGTGGACTGTGAACATCTTCTATAAGTGCATAGGCTCACTCCTTTAGTTAAATTTTTCATTACAATATCAATAATATCTCTTTGAGAAAAACGAAGCTAAAAATACAATTTGTGTTCATAGTTATAGCATACTTCAAATCTAATAAATTATTAGATTTATAGTGAGTTTGTGTGTTGTTTAAATTTCGCATTATTCTTGTTCAAACATACATACTCAAGCTATAAGATCAAACTGTTGAGTATACAACAACGAAAGCAAAACCCAAAGCGAATAAACAAGAACAAGAAAATAAACGACAATCACGTACACAAGACAAAGATTTAACGTGGTTCGGAAATTCCTACTCCACAAGCCGCACTAATTTTGTATTGATATCTCACAATTGTGTTGTATTGTTATGTTACAATTACATGAGTATTTATAAGAGAAGAAACTGGGTCTAAGAATCAGAGTCTAATTCTGAAATCCTAACTCTAATTAGAGTCCAATTCAGGATTCCTAACTCAAGTCAGAATCCAATTCCAATTCTGAAACCTGATAGACTCCACAAACCCAACAATATCCCACTTGGAGTCTGACCACATCTTCGCTTCACTCTTGTAAATCTAGTAACAAATAATCTCTCGATCAATAACTCTGACTAATACAGCACCTTCTCATCAATCAGTTCTGAAGGCCAGTTGAAGCTATGCAAAGCTTCAACTTTTCATTAGTAACCACCTTAGTCAACATATCTGCAGGATTCTTTGAACCAAGGATTTTCTTCAAGGACAAAGTACCATTGCTAATCAACTCTCTTGTAAAGTGATATCTTAGCTGAATATGCTTCGTCCTAGCATGAAACACAGGATTCTTCGCAAGATGAATAGCACTCTGACTGTCGCTATACAAAGCACTGTCCGCCTGTTTCTTGCCCAACTCCTCAAGAAAATTCTTCAACCAAATCATATCCTTGCTAGCTTCAGAGATAGCCATATATTCTGCTTCTGTGGTTGAAAGAGCAACATTCTTTTGAAGTCGAGACATCCAACTAACTGCTGTGCCACCCAAAGTGAAAATATATCCTGTAGTACTTTTTCTTGTATCCAAACATCCACCCAAATCTGCATCAGAGAACCCTTCCAAGATAACATCTTTCTTGCTGAAACATAACGCAACCTTGGATGTGCCTTTCAAGTAGCGCAACAACCACTTGACTGCTTCCCAATGCTCTCTTCCTGGATTAGACATGAACCTGCTAACAACTCCCACTGCATAAGCAATATCTGGCCTTGTACACACCATAACATACATCAAACTGCCAACTGCAGATGCATACGGAACTTTAGCCATATCTTTCTTGCCTTCATCCATTTTAGGTGACTGCTTTTTCGTGAGATTAAAGTGAGTTGCCAACGGTGTACTTCTGGTCTTCGCATCCTGGACACTGAATTTCTGCAACACTTTCTCAATATACTTCTCTTGAGATAATTTCAGTGTACCTTCAGATCTATCCCTTATGATGCTCATACCAAGTATCTGTTTTGATGCACCCATATCTTTCATCTCAAACTCCTCAGACATTTGCCTCTTTAACCTGTTGATTTCCCTCATGTTTGATCCTGCTATCAACATGTCATCAACATACAACAACAATATGATATAAGATGAATCAAATTGTTTAAAATAACAACAATGATCCATAGCACTCCTAGTGTATCCATTCTTCATCATAAAGCTATCAAACTTCAAGTACCATTGTCTTGGTGCTTGCTTCAAACCATACAAGCTTTTTATAAGCTTGCAAACAAGGTTTTCTTTCCCAGCTACCTAAAATCCCTCTGGCTGTACCATGTAGATGTCTTCCTCAAGATCACCATGTAAGAACGCGGTCTTAACATCTAGTTGCTCTAGATGTAACTCCTCTGCAGCCACAATACTTAGCACAATTCTAATAGTAGTCATCTTAACAACCGGAGAAAATATATCAGTATAGTCAATACCCTTTTTCTGTTGATAACCCTTGACTACTAACCTCGCCTTGTATCTCTTGCTGCCATCAGGTTCTTCTTTGATCTGGAACACCCACTTATTCTGTAAAGCCTTCTTTCATGCTGGTAATTCTGTTAAAGACCAAGTTTCATTCTTCTCAAGAGAACTCATCTCTTCTTCCATGGCTGATTTCCACTGAACTGAATCATCCACCTGAACTGCCTCTGAATAACACTGAGGCTCTCCATCCTCGGTCAATAACATATAATATTCTGAAGGAGAAAATCTTTGTGGTGGCCTCACAATTCTGCTAGATCTTCTTACCACAGCCTGTGGAGTAACTGGAACTGTGTCATCACCATTCCCCAAACTCCCACTATTTCCTGCACGATCTTCTTCTGTAATATCTTCAAGTACTGCTTTCTCTTTCTCAGGTTTTTCTTTTGCAAACTCAGAATCGACTGCAAGCTTATCCTTGTACACTGCACTTTCGTTAAAAGTAACATCTCTACATCTAACAACCTTCTTCGTCAGTTCATCCCAGAAACGGTAACCCATATCATCTGAGCCATAACCAATGAAGATACACTTCTTTGCTTTTGGATCAAGCTTGTCCCTGTCAGAATCTTTAACACGCATATAAGAAACACAACCAAAAACTCGCAAGTGTGAAAGATTTACCTCCTTTTTCTGCCACTCTTCTTCAGGAATCTTGAACCCCAAAGGAACTGAAAGTCCTCTATTTATGAGATACGCTGTTGTGCTAACTGCATCTGCCCAAAAAATCTTTGGCAACCCTGCATGCAACCTCATACTCTTGGCCCTCTCATTCAAGGTTCTATTCATGCGCTCTGCAACACCATTCTGTTGCGGTGTCTCTGTAATTGTTTTAATCATTCTAATCCCATATTCTGCGCAATAGCTTTTAACCTCATCACTACTGTACTCACCACCATTATCTGACATCAGACTCTTAATCTTCAAACCGGTATGATTTTCAACTTCAGTCTTCCACTTCTTGAAAGTAGCAAACACATCTGATTTATTCTTCAAGAAATAAACCCATACCTTTCTAGTGGAATCGTCAATGAAAGTGACATAGTAGCGAGATCCTCCCAACGACGCAACTGCTGTTGGACCATATACATCTGTATCAACTAGCTCTAACCTCTCAGCCTTGGGTGTCCTCCCTGATTTTGCAAAAGTAACTCATTTCTGTTTTCCAAGAACACATGGCTCACAGAACCCAACTTCCACATTCTTCAGCTCTGGAATCTTTCCCTTCGAAGTTAACAGCTTCATACCCTTTTCACTCATATGACCAAGTCTTTGGTGCCACAAAGTTGAAGACCCAATCTCATCAGCAACTGCATTTGCTTCATAGCTAGATTGTTCAACTATGTACAACGTCCCCTTTTTCTCTCCACGAGCAACAACTAGATTCCCCTTTATAACCTTCCACTGTCCGTCTCCGAAAGTAACTCGATACCCTTCCTTATTTAACTGGCCCACAGATATCAACATCTTCTTCAGTCCAGGAATGTATCTCACATCTTTCAACGTCCAGCTAGTCCCCAAAGAGGTCTTGAGATTAATATCTCCCATGCCCGCAATATCCAAAGTCTCATCATCAGCAAGACGGACTTTACCAAAATTTCCAAGTTTGAAATTTAACATCAAATCCTTGCAAGGGGTATCATGGAATGATGCACCAGAATCCATAACCCATGATTCAACGGAACATTCAACACAACAAATCAAAGCATCGTCATCCGCCACTTCTTCAACTACATTAGCTGAATTATCCTCTTTCTTCTTTCTTTTAGGAGCTGCTGTTATGCTATAATTTACGCAAGCGCACGTAGTCACAAGTAATACAATTAAAGTTCGTTCCACAGAGATCTGGTTATGGTTCTATTCAGTAAATATGCCTATGCAACAATGTATGGTTTTAACTCACTGCTAAGAAAAGTAACAAATTGGGTTTGATTATCTAATTTATAATAAGATGCAAGAATTAAACTAAAAATTAACTAATTAACAAGAATTAAAATCGAATTACTTATATGAGAATAAACATGGAATCCTAACTTCATTAAATACTTCCCCTAGATCTGGCGCCTTTAATCACTATGTGCAATGGTTTTGATATCTGATCGGATAACACGAAACAAGTATACGCTACATGTCAGCATACGCATACCAAACTAAACATACATCCACAAAAGAGATAGAAGATGAATAGACACCAATTATGCTTAGACCCTATATGTCTATAGAATTTGAAAACATAACGGTTGAAGAACAAGTTATCCATAAAGATCACACAGGGTAGTATAAGTATTTTCATCTCACACCACGAATCATATTGATAACAATTATGAACCTATGCTAGCATGGCAAGTTCTAAATCTCAAGATCCACTTTCACTTCACAAGAGATTAACAATTCAATTTAGATGTTAGCTACGCATCTAAAAGCATTAAGATTAACCATACGAGGATATCAGATATACACCACACACAGATCTTTAAAGCATCAAGATACTAAGTTCCATAAATAAATCCGTTAGAATCCCATGACAACGATTAGCCCATAATTGAACTGTTCATCGTCATGGGATTTGATGAAAACATGATAATAAACAAGATATAACTAAAAGAATCAATAATATTAATAAAACAAAAGTTGAGAAAATAAATCTATAATCCAAAGTAACATAAAAGATGAAGTAGATCTAGATCCGTTGCTTGTCACGAGCGTTGAATCCTTCTCTCCTTTTCTCCCTTGCAGATCTAAGCTATAATATGTAATGTATGTAATAATGATAATGATCTTATTTTACAAGGGTTGGATGTGTTTATATAGGCTCTAGACATCTTGCCCAACAAGAAAATATCAAATCAGAATTATAATAGAAGTACGTTTCCTAAACTGATTCTGATTTAAAGGGAAATTCGTAGCTGTCTTTTCTTCAGTAATTCTGGAACGTTCCAGCTTCAATTGGGCCTCTGGACCACTTTAGAATGATAGAGAATCTCGTTATCTTCGCGTGGACAGTAAGATCACCCAAAACTGACTTCTAGAACTCAAGATATGGCCCAAACAGTGAATCTCACGCGTGCAGCCCAATAAATCCGAATTTTAATAAATTAAATCTCCAAAAACGACAAAAACATCCACCATAATCAACATCCTTGTAAATCTGCACAACTAAACAAAACACATCAAAACTACAAGAAACTTGAGCCCAAGACAATCAATTTAAACCGATTTAGAATGCTCCAAGTGGATATAAAAGCCACTTATCAGCTGCGGGAGCCGTACACTGATTTCTGAAGTGACATTTCTTCTGACAATTCCAACAAACAATCTCTTTGCGATCTTTGGCCTGTCCTCTCTTCTGTAACTTCGATCTGCTACGCCCTTGATTCTGCCCCTATCGGACTTTCTGCCTCTACTCTCAGTACTCAACAAGGAACCTGATGACTCTCCTGAGTTTCTCCTACGAATATCTTCTACAAGAATCGCATCTCGAACTCCATCAAAAGTCATCTTACTGCTCCCAGATGAATTACAAATAGCAGTGATAAATCCTGACCAACTGTCAGGTAACGAGGATACCAACAACAAGGCTTGTACTTCATCATCGAATTTAATATCCACTGATGTCAATCTTGATAGGATAGAGTTAAATTCGTTCACATGATCAGCAACACAATCACCTTCATTCAATTTTGTGGCAAACAACAAGCGACATAAATATACCTTATTCGAAGCAGACGGCTTCTCATACATATTTGATAACGCCTTGATCAATCCATAAGTTGTCGTTTCCTTGACGATACTGTAAGCAACGTTCTTCGCCAAAGTCAATCTGACAACACCCAGAGCCTGCCTATCCAATAGATTCCAATCTTTGTCATCCATCTTTTCTGGCTTCTTCTCCTCCAGTGGTTCGTGTAGTTTTTTCTGATACAAATAATCTTCAATTTTCATCTTCCAAAACCCAAAATCTTTGCCATCAAATTTGTCGATCTTTACTTTCCCTTCTTCTGCCATCGCTCCCACTGGCCTGAAAACCTAGGCTCTTGATACCAGTTGTTGAGTATACAACAACAAAAGCAAAACCTAAAGCGAATAAACAAGAATAAGAAAATAAACGACAATCACACAAGACAAAGATTTAACGTGGTTCGGAAATTCCTACTCCACAAGCCGCACTAATTTTGTATTGATCTCTCACAATTGTGTTGTATTGTTATGTTATAATTACATGAGTATTTATAAGAGAAGAAACTGGGTCTAAGAATCAGAGTCTAATTCTGAAATCCTAACTCTAATTAGAGTCCAATTCAGGATTCCTAACTCAAGTCAGAATCCAATTCCAATTCTGAAACCTGATAGACTCCACAAACCCAACATAAACATATTCAAATACTTAAACAAGACAAATAAAAAACTAGAAAAGGTTGATAATACATTCACCCCCATGTATTATCCTAGTGTATTTCATACTTGATAAGTGCTATCAGAGCAAGTTGTTAATCAAAATAGTAAAAGATCAAGATGAATACATCAAGGACAACAGGAATAGTGAAGTTCCCAAGATTCAGCAAAAAAAACTACAATCTATGGAAGATAAAGATGTTGCTGTTTATCAAAGCTACTAACCCTTTTTATCCAGCCATTCTATAAAATGGTCCCTTTATTCCACAACAAAAAGTCCCTGAAAAGACTGTTGGAACTTCTATAACTCGAAAGAATTATGTTGCTGAAGATCCATCAAAATGGACTGACATTGAGAAAGAGAATGTAGCTTTTGATAGCCATCTCATGCTTATCATCATAGACTCTATGGAGCTCTCAATGTTTGCAAATATTGCTACCTACATTTCAGCAAAAGAGATGTGGTATCATATTGAGATACTGTGTGAGGGAACTGAAAAAGTAAGAGAAGACATTACTAACATATTTCAAAGGTTGACATACTTGTGAATGAGTTTCAGTTGAAACAACAATCTATGTCAATTTCTACAGCTGAGGCTGAATATATTGTTGTTGGAAGTTGCTGTTCTCAAGTGCTTTGGATTAGAAATGAACGAAGAGATCATGAACTTGGGTTGGAGAAAATTCCTATCATATGTGACAACATAAGTGCAATCTCTATAGTTACAAATCCTGTTAATCATTTTTAGACAAAGCACATTGTCACATTGACATCAGATATCATTACATTAGTGCAGTTAATGGCACCATTGAGTTGCATTATGTTCCCATTTACTAAGTCGTGAGATGAAGCCACCTTAAACAGGTTGGTTAGTGAGATTGAAATGCTGAATTCTTCACCTATTGGCTAAGTATTAATGCTAACTAATTGTTGTAGCAGTAAACACTTGGTTTTATCTAAATGATACATATTTTTGAATTAAGTGTTGGGTAAAATATGACTTATAAATATTTCTACAATCTAGTGCATATGCTGAAAAATCATATTTTATCAACTTGAAATTTCTGTGAAATTTTTAAAAAATCACTATTTAATTTATTAGAATATTCTTTGTTGAGTATTGAATACGACTAAAGAATACAGAGGGGGGGTTGAATGGATTCTTGAACTTTTCTTGTTCTTGAATCTGTGTAGCAAGATATGAGTTTGTGTGTGCAGATGTGTAGGTGCGGATAATGGACAACAAAGACACGATATCACTTTAATCTAATATTTTATTAGATAAAGATTTGCTACAATTTGTGAATACAAATGATAGTATTCTCAGCTTCGTTTTTCTCAAAGAAATGTGCTCTTTACAATGTATGTGAAAAACTTTCTAAAAACTTAATCTCTAAAGAAGTGAGGTTGTATTCTTATAGAACATGAATACAACCTACTTACTACAAATAAGGTAGCTAAACAAGTTTACTTTCCAGTGTGTCTATCCTTTTTGAGTAAGCATCCAAACGGCTACAGATTTGACTTTGTAAAGTTCTGTTCAAATCCACTTCTTTAGCTCTTTGTCTCTTCTACATCTCTCCAAGCTTCTTTGTAGGCTTTCCAGAGCACGTTACAGATTGTGGTCCATAAAATGCTTTGGCTTGTTGCAGGTTTCTGACTTGTACAATTTCTCAGTAGTTTGTCTCCAAGAATGTATTCGAGAAATGGCTAAGTGATTGATTCGAGAACTAGGATTAGATAACTCTGAGTTCTCGAATACTTTATATTTGACATATCGAATCACTTCTCGAATAACTCTTTTCTCCAGGAATCCTTGAGTTGTCGAATGGAACACTTGACTTGTCGAATCCCTGAGATGTCGAATAGCTTTCTGAGTCCTTGAGATATCGAATGGAACTTTGACTTGTTGACTCTTTGAGAACTCGAATACCACTTTGACTTATTGACTTCTTGAGTTCTCGAATATAGTATTAGACATATCGAATCTCTGAGATATCGAATGAGATATCGAACAGTGTATTCAGAGTAATCAAATAGTATCTTTACAGATATCGAATCCTTGACTTCTCGAATATAACAAACACACTTCTCAAATTGGTACTTAGGCAAATTCTTCATTTCTTCAAATCCCAATTGTGATTATTTGATAGTCTTGTTCTTCAAGCTTGAGGCATGAACCTTGAAACTTCTTTCAAGCATTATTCTATGACTTTTAAGTACAATTACACAGATAGGAATTGATGCCTATTACAAGCACTAAACAAGTATAAACTCTACAACTAGAGGTTCACTCAGTTAAGAGGTCATGTAAGTAATGCAAAGCATTACAAACAATTAGGCTTGTTATTAAATGTATACATGCATGCCTCTGTGACTAGCATTCTTAAATGAATAATTCTAGTAAATTTTAAGATATAGTGAAAATCAAGTTTTTGTGAGTGAAATCATAATTCGACATGTCAGACTTTTCTAATGATTCAAATAATTTCTCTCTTGACATCTTGAATAAGTCATTTTGGGATACTCTTGAGTTCTCGAATAAAGTCTTTTTAAGATTTCGAATGAGAAACTACTCTTCATTTTCAATTCTATTTTAGTTCTCAAATGTTTGAGTTATCTAATAGTGTAAACTGAGTTATCGAATCAATTGAAAATGTTGATTTTTTGCTGAATTTGAACCTTTTTGAATTTTTATCTAAAATTTAAATTCACTCTCCTCAATTTAGAATTATTTTCAAGAGATAACATAATATAATTAATAAAAGATCAATCGTGTCATATCTTTCAATCATTAATATTTCCTTTCTTTCAACCATATTTTCCAATTATTAATAAAATAAATTAAAAATCATATGCGTTGTTTATAATAAGGAAACATTAGTATGATCCGTAAACATGAGTATATTAAATTATATCAAATTAAAATTAAAAAAATTATTAAATATAAAGATTATATAAAAACATAATACTAATATTAAATAAAATTTATAACATAAAACAAGAAACCCATACATTGCACGGGTTATATGCTAATAAACTAATAATATTATTACTACCAATAATTAACTAATTACCTTTTTTCAGCTAAAAAGTTAAAACCTAATCGCTGTTCAGTACTTCTCCGAGTGGATTTCAGCAAAATCAGGATAAAAATTGTTTTCTGTAAAAAGTGGTCAATAAGCGAATAATTCGGTCAATAAGCGGTAAATTCAGTCAAAAGCGGTCATGTTCGGTCAAAATTTTTAAAAAATATATTAAACTTAAATTTTATGAAATATTTATTTAAAATTCATAATATTATATGTATAAAAAATAATCGTATATAAAAAATAATATTAAATTGATTCGATTTAATGGTCCAATTTATCTTTTCAATTAATTCCCAATTATCCAATTAACTTCTATCTGTATTTTCACCGCTTTAATCCGAATTTCACTTTTTATAAAACTAAACTCAATAATTAAATCTTTAGCGCTCGTACATATTAACAAGACAGCTGGACAACTAAAAAATAAAACGACTTATATTGTCCAAATAAAACTAAAAGGATAATAATAAGCAATATAAACAAAAAAAAAGAAAAACCCGATTAAATCCTGACCGTTGATTACTATTAGGTTGACACACCCTATCAACATTATTATACTGTAATATATATATCCCACCATTGACACACACTCTGCGGCTTCTTCCCCTTCGAGAAAAGCTATACATACACCTATACACACAGGACAGGATGGATTCAGATCAGGGGAAGCTATTTATTGGTGGGATATCATGGGAGACTGATGAGCAAAAGCTGAGCGAGTATTTTGGGAATTATGGGAATGTTTTGTTGACATCTGTTATGAAAGATAAGCTTACTGGCAAGCCTAGAGGCTTTGGATTTGTTGTCTTTTCAGATCCTTCTGTTCTTGATACTGTTCTGCAGGACAAACATGTTATTGATGGCAGAATGGTAATTTTTTAATTTTTTTTTTATGTGCAGAGGTGTTTTTTTGTTGGGTTTGATTTGGTGGTTTTTGGGGTTTTATGTAATGGGTATTTGTTGGATTTTTTAGTGCTAGGCTGGGTGATTTTTTGTTAAATTATGTGTGTAGAGGTTTTTTTTTTTGGATTTGATTTTGTGTGTTTTTTGTATCGATTTGATGTTTTGTGGGTGTTTGCTGTAATGGGTCTTTGTTGGTGTTTAATTGATGTGTTCAGTTTATTTTCTGTCCTTTGTTGGGATATGTTGTTTTTTATTCAACTTTGTAATGCTTTTGGTTGTGTTTGTTTTGTTTCGTTAGCTGCCTTGGAATGGATGTTACTGTAAGATTGTTAGTTGCTTGTGTTTGGTGGATATATTTGTGAATTATATGATTCTTTTATGTTCTTACATGAATGTTACTGTCTTGATATCATGCAGGTTACTCACTTGTTCCGTTTGATTGAGTACTTTTATCTAGATTGGGTGTTTTTACACTGTTAATGTTTTGTTAGATAGGCTTTGGTAGTTGGGCACATCTTGTATTTGCGGTTTGGTTATTTTTATTGATTTTTGGCCGCCTGTTTTTGCTTGCTCCTTTTTTTCTTTTACAATAAAAATTTTCCTTTTAGGTTGAGCCTAAGAGGGCAATGTCAAGAGAAGAACAACAGGTTTCAAAGGTGGGGAACCCAGGTTCTGGTAGGAACTATGGGGGTGGTGATGTTAGGACTAAGAAAATTTTCGTTGGGGGCTTACCTCCAACATTGAGCGAAGATGAATTTCGTCAGTATTTTGAGAGCTATGGCCAAGTTACTGATGTGGTTGTTATGTATGACCAGCAGACTAATCGTCCACGTGGATTTGGGTTTATTTCTTTTGATACTGAAGATGCAGTTGATCGTGTTCTACACAAAAACTTCCATGATTTGAACGGTAAGCAAGTGGAAGTTAAAAGAGCTCTTCCCAGAGACTCCAATGCTGGTGGTGGTGGTGGTGGTCGTACTATGGGAGGTGGTGCAAGTCGTGGTGGTGGAGGTTATCCGAGCTATGGTGCATCTGGTGGCAATGTAAGTTCATATGAAGGTCGTGATTCCAGCAGATACATGCAGTCTCAGAATACTGGTAGTGGTTATCCATCATATGGATCCTCTGGATATGGTGCATCTAATAATTGGTATGGTCCTGGAGGTAATGGTGCTGGTTCTGGTGGGTATGGTAGTTATGGTGGTGCGAATCCTGGCTATGGTGGTCCTACCGGGGCCCCATATGGAAACCCTAATGCCCCAAATACTGGTTATGGTTCTTATGGAAGTGGTCCAGCAGGTGCTTCAAGAAATCCATATGGTGCTCATGCGTCTTCTGGATATGGTAATACTCAGTGGGGTGCTTCGGGTGGCTCTAATGGTGGTCCTGGCGGTGTACCTGTTTCAGCACCCACAGGTCAATCTCCCAGTGGAGCTACTGCTTATGGAAATCAAGGTTATGGCTATGGTGGATATGGTGGAGTGGATGGGTCTTATGGAAATCCAGCTGCTTATGGTGCTGTTGGGGGTCGGCCTGTTGGTCCCCCAAATAGCGGTTTATCTGCTGGTGCCGATGTGCAATCTAGTGGCGGAGGCTACATGGGTGGTAATTATGGTGATCCAACTGGCAATTCAGGATACGGAAATCAAGGATGGAGATCTGAACCCTCACAAGGTGCTGGTTATGGGGCACCTAGTGCTGGGCAAGTTGGATATGGTGCTGGTTATGGTGCACAGCAGCAGTAATTTTGATAAAGTGAGACTGGTCATGACAAACCCATGCAGTTGATGTTCTGAGGGGCTGTTGCAGAGGACAATTGATGCAGCATGCATGCGACAATGGAAATGGTTGGAATGCTTGATTTTATCTTTTTAAGTGTTTTGGTAGTTTATAATAACTAGTATTCTAATTAGATTTTGATTCCTCGTATTTGCTCGCTGAGTGTAGCTTTAAATTTCGTGTGCTTACAAGTATCTGTTTGTCTATCTGGAGGTTTCTCTTGTGTTAGTTTGTATGAATGACATAGAACTATTAAATAATGTTTTCTACTTTGCTGTGATGTGGTTGTAGTTTATGTATGTGGTTTGAATTTGTCTTCAAAATGAGGTCATTAGAACTGAAATCAGAGTCCTGTTGCAGTCATTGATATGACACGTAGCAGTATGGAGATTTAGTGAGCGTTCTGTTCTCTCTGTTGGAAACTACCTTCCAAGATGATGAGGTAAATAGAGTAAAAAGTAGACGAGGTGTAGCATTATGGAGATTTTGTGAGCTATGTATATGGTAGAAGTGGAGCTCTTTAGCCAATTTGGATCATCTGTATGTTATGCGACAGTAGTGTTAGCAGTACGTAGTTGTATTGGTAACCATAGTGTTAGCGGTAAGTAGTTGTGGTAATTGTAGTGGCAGCAGTGAGTAGTTGTAGTGGTACCCGTAGTGGTAGCAGTTGTGGTAGCATTAGTGGTAACCAATAGTAAAATTAGTGGTAACCGTAGTGGTAGCTGAAATTAGAGAATGGCATAATGACTTGCCTCTGTGCCCTTGTGTTGTGTACAGGAGGAGGTATGCTTGATAACCAATTTGATGTGTCAAATCTTGGCTAAAACGAAAGCTCCATGCTAAGGATTCTGAAGCGAGGCCTTGAAGATCTCAGAGTGCCACTAAGGTTGTGGTGGAATCAAAGTGTTCAGAGGCTAACTTCCGGAGTTCATGTGGGTATCCTGCAATCTACATAAACATTAGCTATTATTTGCCTAATGTTTGGGCTGATTAGACCAGGACAAGTAGAGTTAAAGTTGCCCCCGAATTCGTATAATATATGGTAGATTCTAGGTGAATACGAGCCTTTTGTTAATGTTACTTGTTAAAAGCAGCATGTTATATGTTTTATTCTGGTTTCCATATCTTTATATGATGTCTTTAAAGTTGCCACTAAGGTTGTGGTGGAATCAAAGTGTTCAGAGGCTAACTTCCGGAGTTCATGTGGGTATCCTGCAATCTACATAAACATTAGCTATTATTTGCCTAATGTTTGGGCTGATTAGACCAGGACAAGTAGAGTTAAAGTTGCCCCCTAATTCGTATAATATATGGTAGATTCTAGGTGAATACGAGCCTTTTGTTAATGTTACTTGTTAAAAGCAGCATGTTATATGTTTTATTCTGGTTTCCATATCTTTATATGATGTCTTTCTAGAGAAGAATATAATATTGTTGAAAAAGTTCACTCTTGTTTTGACTATAGGTATTTGGTGCTATTTTTTCCCCTTGTGCTATGGTGTTCATATACAGTATCTTGCTAGTGTTAGAACATAGCATGTCTTGTTTTTGAGCCACTAATTCTACTTTCATAGATCGTGTAGAGAACTGGTTTTAAGAAAAGTAATATTCTTTCAAAAATGAAAAGAAAAGAAAAGTACCAGTTTTATAAATGAAAATACGCAGGCAGTTGTAGTAACAAGCTATTGAAGTGCTTTTATTGGTGTTTGATAATCATTATTTATTTTTGGTGCTCTACACACTTGATTCTCAGCAATGCAATTATTGTATCAGTTTGGTGTTCTGTAAATCAGACTAGCATTGTTCTGTAAACCTAATTGGCTTGCACACGGGGCCGAATTTGATCATGTCAAGACTGGAGAAGCATTTGATTATGTCAAGACTGGAGAGGCATCATGTAACATTAAATATTTTCTCCCATTGAATATTACAACTATGTGGGTGTGCTGTAGTAATCTTATACTAGAAGTTTACGAGTGATTGATGGAATCACGATGTGTACACAGGATGCAATCCGAGATTAACATGCTCAAGTTTGCATTGTAACTACAAACTTCCTTCTTATTAATAGAGGGTGACTTGCAAAAATAAGACAATCACTCTTATGTTTTCTTTGAGAGTGACAAGAAATTCTATTGGCTGGTCTCCGAAATCCATCCATTATATATATATATATAGGGTCCTACTCCAATACAAAGTAAAATTAATTACAAACTAAAAACTAAACACTAATATAATATTTCAAGCTAATCTAATGACCAAATTAGGGGTACCCCAATACAAAAAATGCTTAAAATAATTGGCTCTATCCAACCAAAAAAAAATAAAAAATCACTGTTCACGTGATGACGTGGCAGTGGATTTCACTGGTTAACGGTGCTTCGCACCTTCTTGTACGGCGCTTCGCGCCTTTATCATTCTAAAGTTGTAAGGAATGGCAATCAATGGTAAAGGTAATAGACGATTGACGGGTGTGTCGAGGGTTCGGCCCTCATGACTACCTAACTCATCCGTTTACTGTCTTAAATGCTTCGCATTTCCACGGCAGGGATTTTTTTTTTTTTTTGTTGGATAGAGCCAATTATTTTAAGCATATTTCATGAAGGTACCCTTGGCGGGAAACTTAGAATAGATGAAATATAATTAATTTAGTGTTAGTTTGTAGTTTGTATTTAAGGATTGGTTTGTATTTGAACAAAAGCCTATATATATATATATAGAGTCCTACTCCAATAGAAACCAAATTAAAATAGAAACTAGAAACTAAACCATAATCTAACATTTTAAGCAAATCTAATGACCAAACTAGGGGTACCCCAATACAAAAAACGTTTAAAATACTTGGCTCTATCCAACAAAAAAAAAAAATCACCGTTCACGTGATGACGTGACAGTATATTTCACTGGTTAACGGTGCTTCGCACCTTCTTGTACGGCGCTTCGCGCCTTTATCATTCTAAAGTTGTAAGGAATGACAATCAATGGTAAAAGCAATAGACGATTGACGGGTGTGTCGAGAGCCTTCGGCCCTCATGACTACCTAACTCATCCGTTTACTGTCTAAAATGCTTCGCATTTCCACGGCAAGATTTTTTTTTTGTTGGATAGAGCCAATTATTTTAAGCATTTTTTGTGAAGGTACCCTTGGCGGGAACCTTATAATAGATGAAATATAATTTATTTAGTGTTAGTTTGTAGTTTCTACTTAACGCCCCGCTTCCGAGTTTTAAAATGGGAGGAAAGCAAGTGAAAGAGAAAGCAAATAGCACAATTTTCACTCCTTTCATGCTTCCGAGTTTTTTTTAGGGAAGAAAGCAAGTGATTAGGAATGAAAGTTTTACAAGTTTTCTCCCCAAAACTTTCACTCCAAAAGTGGGATGCAAGTGAAAGCAAGGATTAAAAAACACTTGATATTACCAATATACCCTTATCATTTGAATGAAAACATTTTATATTTAAGGATTAAATTGTAACTTGACAATCATTTACATGCTTTCCTTCCAACTCGGGAGCACGCTAATAAAATCAATTTCGCTCTACAATTTTCAAACTCGGGAGCAAGTGAACGAAATATATTACTTCCGTTTTCACTTACTTCCTCTTGCATTCATTTACTTTCGCTCCTTAAAGAACTCGGGAGCAAGACCTAAGAGTTGTTTTCTATTTGATACTTTGCCTATATATATATATATTATAGGTCAACATCCCCTTCCATGCCATTTAGTAATTTACTAAAACACCACTATATTATAATAAAAATATACTAAAAAGATTATGTTGTCATGGATTGAACCATGACCTTAGATTACAACCATCATGCTAGAAGATCACCTCACATACAACATGTCTACGTCCAAAGAACTCTTATTATATTATTCATTTAAAATTTATATTAAACATATTAAAAATAAAATAATTAAAATATTTATCTATTTTCAAATATATATATATATATAGTGTGTGTGTGTGTGAGAGAGAGAGATTATAATTAGAAATAACTCACATATAAGTATAAATATGTTCCGTTGTTCAATAATTGGTTTTGGATATAATATTATAAATCAAATTAATCGTATAATGAAAAAAAAATTAAAAAATCATATAAAATTTGGATTTTATGCTGATTATCGATTAAATAAGAGGAAAAAATATATAGTCGGTAGGCCTTGGAGTATCTAAAATTCATTATAGAAAAGTTTTCAATTAATACGGAGCTTTAAATTATAAATTGTACATTTTTTTTTCTATTTTAAAGATAAAATCATGAAATATATCTTTGTTGAGTATTGAATACGGTAAAAGAATACAGAGGGGGGGGGGTGAATGGATTCTTGAACTTTTCTTGATTGAGTCTATGTAGCAGATAAGTGCCTGTGTGTGTAGAAGTGAAGGTGCGGATAAATAAACAACACAAGACACAATATCACTTTAATCTAATGTATTATTAGATAAAGGTTGCTACAATCTGTGAATACAAATGGTAGTATTCTCAGCTTCGTTTTTCTCAGAGAGATATGGCTTACAGTGTATGAAAAACTTGACTCACAAAAGTTACTAAGTTATGAAGTGAGGCTGTGTCCTTATAGAACATGGATACAGCCCACTTACTGCAAATAAGGTAGCTAAACAAATTACTTTCTAGTCTGTCTATCCTTTTTGAGTAAGCGTCCAAACGGTTACAGATTTGACTTTGCAAAGCCTGTTTAGATCCACTTCTTTAGCTCCTTGTCTCTTCTATATCTCTCCAAGCTTCCTTGTAGGCTTTCCAGAGCACGTTACAGATTGTGGTCCATAAAGTGCATTGGCTTGTTGCAGGTTTCTGACTTGTACAATTTCTTCAGTATTTTGTCTCCAAGAATGTATTCGAGAAGTGACTAAGTAAGTGATTCGAGAACTAGAATTGACTTGATCGATAACTCTGAGTTCTCGAATACTGTTATAATGACATATCGAACCACTTCTCGAATAGCTCTTTTCCATCAGGATTCCTTGAGATGTCGAATAGAACATTTGACTTATCGAATCCTCGAGTTGTCGAATAGCTTTCTGAGTCCTTGATATATCGAATGGAACTTTGACTTGTTGACTCTTTGAGAACTCGAATACCATCTTGACTTGTTGACTTCTTGAGTTCTCGAATAGAGTAGTAGACATATCGAATCCCTGAGATATCGAATGAGATATCGAACAGTGTATTCAGAGATATCGAATAGTGTCTTGAGATATCGAATCCCTGACTTCTCGAATGCTGGACTTCTCGAATAGACAAATATACTTCTCGAATTGGTACTTAGGCAAATTCTTCATTTCTTCAAATCCCAACTGTGATTATTTGACAGTCTTTAACTCCTTGCTTGAGGCATGAACCTTGGAACTTCTTTCAAGCATTATTTTAGACTCTATTTGTACAATTACACAACTAGGATTTGATGCCTACTACAAGTACAATACAAACAGAAACTCTACAACTAGAGGTTCCCTCAGTAAAGAGGTCATGTAAGTAATGCAAAGCATTACAAACAATTAGGCTTGTTATTAGATGTGTACAGGCATGCCTCTGTAACTAACAATCTCCCCCAAATTGTGAGTGAGACCCTTAGTCACAATTTCATGTCTGATAACAAGCCTAACATACATAAAGATAAAACTTTAAAAGTACAGGTATGTATTTTGATTGAACACATAAATGAAATTACAAGATAAATACTCTTACAGTATGATGAGGTACTAGCCATTTTCTTTTGATTGCATCTCCATTGCTTTGGCTTGTAGATCATCATATGCTTTCTGTTTCCTTTCTTTCTCCTTTCTTGCAATCTCATCTACTGCTCTCATGATTTCTGTCATAGCATCCAATTCTTCAATCATAATAGAGTTTTTGAAATCTTCAAGCACTGGCTTCAGAATGTTGGCAGGATAGTGACTGAGTAGGTCCATTCTTATATTGACATTGGCTCCATTTCTTCTCCTATACTTCACCACATAGGGATCAAACTGAACTCTACACAATCCCTTTGCCCTTAGCTTTTCTGCTTCAATCTCCAGTCTATCAATTTCTTTCTCCCTTTCTAACCATTTCTCATAGCAGCCCTTTCTTATCTTCTCAGCATAATCTTTCTTCATTTTCACAAAGTCAATCAATTCTAGCTTCCATACTTTCTCCACCTTGTCTTTAGAATCCAGCAATGCAATGATTCTTTCTATCTCATACAATTTACCCCAATGTTGACAACCCCCTTGTTTGAATTTCATTTCTTTCCCATCAGTGTACTTGATTTCAAGGTGGTCATCCACAATTGCAGCATAGCATATCTTTTGAGCTCTTAGAAATTGCAGTTGCTCTTCATCAAAGTCTTCATCAAGTGGCTGGAGTTTCAATCCTGGAATGATTGTTAGGGCTCTAGATTTGGATAGCTTCACTCTCCTTGCAGCATGTTTAAATTTCATCCTCTTGACATGATTGCTTGGCAGAAATCTTTGACCTTTGTTGGTAGACCATAGTAGTATTCCATTAGCAGATTGCTTTCTGAAACATACACATGGTTTCTTGTCTTGAATCTTCTTCTCTTCTTGAGGTGGTAAGACAGTTGCAGAAGCCATAGATGTAGATTTTGGTAGGTCACTACTAACAGTATTCACCCTAGACCTAGAGTCTTGTGTTGTGGTGAGGTTACTGCTAGCAGTGCCTAAGGCTTGCTGTCTTCCACTCTTTCTCTCATATGTTTTACCTTGGTCATCATCATCCTTTTTATCCTTGTCTCCCTTTTTCTTCTTGTCTTCATCACCCTTATCTCTCCTGTGATGTCTTCTCCTCCCATCACCTTTGTCTTCAGAATCATCATCCTTATTTCTCCTAGGTTGAGCCATCTCTGGAATTTTACCAGTTGCAATATAGGTTCTGAGGATGTGAAGTGCCTCAGTTTCTTCAGCATTTCTGGCTCCAACCTTCTTCTGTAATTGATCAATGATAGCAATGATCAGTCTGTGATTTCTGGTGGTGAGATCATGGGGAATGACCAATTGCTTGATATCTTCAATTCTGGTGCCAGACTGATAAATGATTGTCCATGGCTTCTTGATCACTTCTGGTAGCCTTGAAGGTTGGTCATTCCTCAAGTCATCAAACAGACTTTTGTTGTTCTCATTCTTCTTTTCTATAAGCTCGAGTATGGCATCTATCTCTGAGTGTTTCAGTTCTTGTAGAGTCTTGTATGTTAGATGCCATATCTTCAATTTGGATATCATCACTATCTCCTTGATCCACAGATTATTGACTTTCTTAGGAATGACAGTGATGCAATCAATCTGCTTCTTCAACTCCCTCAGATAGAACTGAGTGTCACCAACCTGTTCCCTTGTGGCTTTCAGAAACTCCAAGAAGGCTTTATCATGATAAACATTGGAGTTAGCAACCTCTTGTAGCTTGGCCTCAGTAACAACTTTAACTTCTACAGGCTTGGCACTCTCAGATATAGAGGTTGGAGGTTTGTCAGATGGCATACTTCCTGCAACCACTGTGGTGGTTATGGATTGCTTCTGTCCTCCTGGAGTAGTGATGTGCACAGTTGGTAGAGTGACAACTGGCAAGATAGATGGAGGCTCATCCACTTTGGATTTTCCTTTGTCAGGCACATTTGGTAGAGACTTTGAAGCCCTTTGTTGACCACCCTCTTTTATTATTATACCTTTCTCCCCCTTTGCATTTGAGTTCCTTGTCTTCTTCTCCCCCTTAGGCTTGTTGTCAGGCACAGAGGCTGTAGAAATGTCCTTTGGGATTGAAGATTCATCAGGTAGAGGGAGACCCATATGCTTCATCATTGCAGCTAACATGGATTGTTGATGCAGAAGGACATCAGCTGTGGTGGATGCTTGAGTGTCCAACTGATCATTTAGCAGTACAACCTTTTCTGTAAGATGAGCATTGGTTTTGGTGAGAGTAGCTACCTCCTGTTCAAGAGTGTTCACCTTAGTGAATAACTCATTGGCCTTGAAACCAGATAAAGATTGATCCTGCAGCCTCTTCACTTCATATTTAGACAGTTCATGCACAGGGACATCAGTCACTAGCCTATCTCCATAAAGATTCTTGAACATTATCCTCAGCATGGCATTGGCATCTGTAGTCTGGTCAGATAGATTTTGAAATTGATGCCCCAGACCTATGACAGTATCCTTTAGCAGAGCTAGCCCATTGTCCATCTTGGTGCAGGTAGAGTTGCAGTGTTTGATATCCTTGACCACAGTGTCTAGTTGATGAAACTTAGCATCAAAGGCCCTCTTGACTTCTGCTACTGAAGTGGCTGTCTTGTCACACACCTTGTTGACTTCAGTTTTGACTCCCTTGCCAAGATAGTGTGCAGCCTTGAGGAAACCCTTGTAGGAATCATTTACAGCTTCATACACTTCACCAGGTGACAGGGATTTTGCATTGGAGCCCAGTGAAGTGATGTATTCCTCCCTGAGATACTGAAGTGCTTCATCGAGAGTAATATCATATTTTCCTTGCAACCAGGCATCTATGTTGCCATCTCTCTCAGCATCATCAATTATCTTTGACTTCTGCACTTCCACATCATCCCTATGGCATAACAGAATAGCCTCATAGTCTGGATTAGGCATGTCTGCAGTGAGAAGGTTCTGAGCAATCTTTGTGAACTCAGGAATCTGATCCACAATTAAGCTTTGAAGTGCTTCAACCGTCAATTGTTGTGGAACAGACCCTGATCCTGAAGCACTGTCATGTTGCACAGGCTTCAGCCATTTTGACATGAAGTCAGAGCTAGAGCTAGGCAGGCTAGACTCCTCAGTTACAGATGCAACTTCTGTAACCGGATGGATTGACTCTACTACTGGTGTCACCACAGAAGTGGGATGAATTACACCAGCAGTTGACACAGGCACAGAGTCTCTAGTAAAAACTAGTGAAGCCTCTGTGTTTGTGATGGTGTCATTAGGAGATGCCTCAGCATGCATTCCCTCACCATCTAAATGTGGGTTCTGAGTGGTGAACAAAGTGTCATGCACTAAGTCACTTGAAATTATTGGCTCATCAAGAGAAAAGAATTCTTGATGATCAATACCTTGCATATCAGTTGCCTGAGTTGCAGGTTCCAAAGAAATTTCAGAGTTAGATTCTGGAAGAGAAGTGTGATTAAGAGTAGATTTTGGCAACTCCCCCTGAGAGATAGAGGGAGTTTCAAATGTGATGTGCTCTCCACTCAATGTTGTGCCAGCCTTATCACTCCCATGTGCTGACTCTATACAAGAAGGTGCATTGGGGAGGATGCTTGATTCTATAGGTGCACCCTGTTGAGAGGATACACCTAGTGAGCTGTGTGCCCCTGATTTTACAACTTCAGCCATTTACGTGACTGAAGAGGTGGTCTTAGTTTTCTTCTTCTTTGTCCTGTGTAAAGGTAACTCAGGTTCCTCACTTCCTAGACCTAATTCAACAGCTAATGCTGCTTCAGACAAGATATTCAATGGTGCAGACATTACTTCCTTTCTCTTCTTTTTACTAACATCACCCTTTTGAGAGGATGATGCAGTTGGCTCAGTATGTGGTAGAGTGTTTGATTGAGAGGGTTGGTTAGCAGGCCCTGGGTTAGCATTTTGTTCTACTTGCTTGGGCTGTGCTAACTTGGATTTTGCATCAAATGTTGGCATGTTGTGGGGATAAGTCCTAAACAAACTCTCCATGTGGGGAGTTATGTTCAGTCTTACATCCACATCATTCCTAGTCTCCAAATTACCAAAAATGAGTTTGGTCATGGACTTAGGATAGCCTATTTTATTTTTATCAATCCCAGGCAATTCAATCAATGAAGCATTTTTATAATTAAGTACAGATTGAATAAAGCGAGGGAAGAAAATATCAGTACCTCTCTTGGTTGTGTTCTTACCAAGTCTCCCATATAATTCTTGAAGTATGATTTGGCCAACATCAATTTTCTTTCCATAGGCCAAAGCATATCCAATTTGCTGCACAGGTGCACTGATTTGGTCAAAGCTTGATTTCCTGGTAGTGAAGACTTGGAGAAGAGTTGCAAACACATAACTCCACTCCTTTCTCAGATTCTTTCTGTTTAGCTTTCCAAGGTTAATCCCATCTGAGTAGTTTATGAATTCAAAGAATTCCTCCAACTCTGCATTAGTGGCCAGTCTGTCAAATGACTCTTGTTGTAGGCCTAGTGCTTGGTTCATGTCTGTAGTAGTGATAGTGATTTCCTCATTTTGAACCTTGCAGTAGATGACATATGAAGTAATTTCGTTTTCCAGGGCTACAACCTCCACAGTAGCAGTACTCCAGAATTGTTCCAGAATATCTAGATATAGAGTTGGGTTGGCAGAGAGTGCATCCTTGATATACGACTCAGCCATCCATTTCACAAAGAACTTGAAATTGGCATTGGGTGCTTCAACATCACTAGTGAGTGCGATGAAGTTGGTGTTAAACTTTACTGTTGCCATTTGTGTAGAAGAGAGGAAAGAAATTGAAGGTTGAAGAAGAAATTTGGCTTTTCGTAGCTAGGGTTTCAGGGGTTTAGAGAGTGTGGATGCTTGAGAAATCGAATGAAATGAATCGAATAGATGTGAAATTGTATAAGTATGAAGTACTTGAATTGTCGATTAGCAGAGAGTTTTGTATCGACAAGTCAGACATTCGAGAAGTAGAAAACAACTATTCGAGAAGTCAAGAATGGCTTAATCGATAACTCAAGCAGATAGAAACTCACAGCTGGCAGTTATCTAACTTAGAAATAATTCTAAATTAAATAATATGTGTTTTTATGAGTGAATTAAACTTTTAGACAAAAGGTCCAAAATCGGTTAAAATTCAGCGAGAATTCAGCCTTTTCAAATGATTCGAGAACTCAAATATAGTGTTCGAGAACTCAGTCATTCGAGAACTCAGTTGCTATATTCGAGAAGTCAAGAATTCCTCTATTCGATATCTCAGAAAGACTCTATTCGAGAACTCAAGAGTACTCTAATGAGACTTATTAGAGATGTCGAATAGTGAATCATTCGAGAAGTCTGACTTATCGAACTATACCCATCACTCATAAAAATTTGATTTTCACTATCTTTTAAAATTTACCAGACATATTCATTTGAAAAATATCCTAGCAAATTAAATAGTGATTTTCTCAAAATTTCATAGAAATTTTAAGTTAATAGGAATATGATTTTTAACATATACAACAGATTTGAAATATTTATAAATCATATTTCAGCCAACACTTACTCCAAAAATATTGAGAATTTAGATAAAGTAAGTGTTTACTGCTGCAACAATCTAGATGATGTATTCACTTAGCCAGAATCTGAAGAATTCAGCATTCCAATCTCACTTACCAACCTTGTGAAGGTGGCTTCATCTAATGGCTTAGTGAATATATCAGCTAGTTGTTTATCTGTAGAGACATAATGCAACTCAATGGTTCCATTAGTTGCATGTTCTCTTATGAAATGATATCTGATGTCAATGTGCTTTGTTCTAGAATGATTGACAGGATTGGCAACTATAGAGATTGCACTTGTGTTGTCACACATGATTGGAATTCTTTCCAACACAAGTCCATAATCTCTAAGTTGATTTCTAATCCAAAGCACTTGAGCACAGCAACCTCCAGCAGCTATGTATTCAGCCTCAGCTGTAGAAGTTGACACAGATTGTTGCTTCTTGCTATACCAAGAAACTAACCTTTGTCCAAGAAACTGGCAGCTTCCTGAGGTGCTTTTCCTATCCACTCTGCATCCAGCATAATCAGCATCAGAATAACCAACCAGATTGAACCCTGTGTCCTTAGGATACCATAATCCCAAGTTAGGAGTGCCCTTCAGATATCTAAAGATCCTTTTTATTGCAATCAAATGTGATTCCTTTGGATTTGATTGAAACCTTGCACACAAGCATGTAGCAAACATGATGTCTGGCCTACTTGCAGTGAGGTAGAGTAGAGAACCAACCATGCCTCTGTAGACTGAGATATCTACTCTCTTGCCTTTAGCATCTTCATCCAATTTAGTGGCAGTGGCCATGGGTGTCTTGGCAGGTGAACAATCTTCCAAGTCAAACTTCTTCAATAAATCCTTGATGTACTTGGTTTGACTGATAAAGATACCATCCTTCCTTTGACTGACTTGCAACCCTAGAAAGAATGTCAACTCTCCCATCATACTCATCTCATATCTGCTCTGCATGAGTTTAGAGAATTTCTCACACAGTTTCTCATTTGTAGAACCAAAAATGATATCATCCACATAGATTTGAACTAGGATCATATCATCACCATGCTTCTTGTAAAACAGTGTCTTGTCCAATGTGCCTCGAGTGAATTGATTTTCAAGAAGGAATTGTGATAGAGTATCATACCACGCTCTTGGAGCTTGCTTAAGTCCATACAATGCCTTAAGTAATCTGTAGACAAATTCTGGGAAATGTGGATCCTCAAAGCCAGGTGGTTGTTGCACATAAACCTCTTCTTCCAATTCTCCATTTAGAAATGCACTCTTGACATCCATTTGATAAACTTTAAAGTTTGAATGAGCAGCAAATGCCAAGAATATTCTAATGGCTTCCAATCTAGCAACAGGGGCAAATGTCTCATCATAATCAATGCCTTCCTGTTGAGAGTATCCTTTTGCAACCAGCCTTACTTTGTTTCTTATTATTACACCATCTTCATCCATCTTATTCTTCAGAACCCATTTTGTTCCAACAATGGTTCTGTTCTTTGGTGCAGGCACAAGTTCCCATACTTTGTTCCTTTCAAATTGATTCAGCTCCTCTTGCATGGCAATAATCCAATCTGGATCCAACAATGCATCATCAAGTTTCTTAGGCTCAACTTGTGATAGAAAACATCCATAGAGGCACTCATTTTGAGTTGCTCTCCTAGTCCTTACTCCTGCATTAGGATCTCCAATGATTTGCTCTGCAGTGTGTGATCTATCCCATTTCCTCGAGTGTTCAGCCTGATTTCTCATTCTTGATGTTGCTTCATCATCCACATCATGGTCATCCTCATTTCCTCCCCCTGTGAAGTTGCCATTACTCACAGGTGTGTCTTGGATGCTTGTTTCTCCACTATTGGTTGGCACAAATTCTTCTCTTGTATCATTATTCACTTGAGAATGTTGAACTTGAGTTTCAACTCCAGTTTCAGTCTCTTCATCAGAATCATCTAGATTATCAAACTTCAATGGATCTTTGTCTTCATCATTGGCTTCTTCTAGTCCAGGTAGTTTGCTGTCATCAAATGTTACATCTGTGCTTTCCATAACTTTCTTTTGACTGATGACATAAACCTTGTATGCAATTCTTTCCATAGAATAGCCAAGAAAAATTCCTTCAAATGCTTTTGCATCAAACTTTCCAACATATTCAGAATTATCCTTGAGTACAAAGCATTTGCTTCCAAAAGTATGAACATACTTTAGTGTAGGCTTCTTTCCAGTCATCAAGTTGTAAGGTGTCTTTCCAGTGTTTTTGTTGATGAGGGTCCTGTTCTGAATATAGCATGCAGTGCTCACAGCCTCAGCCCAAAAACATGTAGGCATTTTTGCATCAAGTAACATTGTTCTAGCAGCCTCAATTAAAGTTCTATTCTTTCTCTCAACAACTCCATTTTGTTGTGGAGTCCTTGGAGCTGAGAATTGCTGAGAAATGCCATTCTCTTTGCAGAATGCTTCAAGTGTGGCATTTCTGAACTCTGTTCCATTATCACTCCTCAGTGCAATCACACTTGCATCGTTTGCCTTTGCTTCCTTGTCAACTTTCTTTATATGCTCAATAATTACTTGTGGAGCCTCATCTTTTGATGCCAGAAATTCCACCCATGTATACCTTGAAAAATCATCAACCATTACCAGGGCATACTTCTTTCTTCCAAGTGACATTATGTTGACAGGCCCAAACAAATCCATATGGATAAGTTGTAGTGGCTTGGTTACAGATGTCACTGTCTTTGACTTGTGGCTTGATCTCTTCATTTTTCCTTTTTGACAAGCCTCACACACTCCTTCTTGGCAGAATTCAAGTGTGGGCATGCCTCTCACTAACTCTCTTTTGACTAGAGAATTAATGGCCTTGAAGTTCAGGTGTGATAGTTTCTTGTGCCACAGCCAACAATCTTCATTTGATGCTTTTGAGTAAAAGCAACAAATTTTGTCCTTGTTTGCAGAGTCCATATTGGCTACAAACAGGCTTCCCTTCCTTACTCCAGATAGAGCAAAAATCACCAGTCTTCTTGTGGGTGATCAAACATTCATCTTTGTCAAAATTCACTTTGAATCCTCTATCAGTAAACTGACCAACACTTAACAGATTATGCTTGAGCCCCTTGACTTGTGCTACATCTTCAATGATGACATTTCCAACTTTCAGCTTGCCATATCCCAATGTGTTACCCATGCTGTCATCTCCAAAAGCAACCATTGGGCCAGCCGTTTCCTCATACTGTGATAGCAGGGCCATATCACCAGTCATATGGTTTGAGCATCCACTGTCCAAAATCCACATGACCTTCTTTTCACTTTCTTTGCCCTGCAAACACAAAGGTATTACTTTTCCTTTGGTACCCAAACAAGTTTGGGTCCATGTGACTTAGAGACAGTTTTATCATAAACAACATGCTTGTCAACTTTCTTAGTGTTAGTCTTCTTGTCACTCTTGGAAGTCTTAGAACCTGAGGTTTCAGATTTAGGTGACAAAGGTACCTTCCTAGCTTTAGGAGGACTTGAAGACTTTGACCTTGTGTAGTGTGTGTGAGAATTGTGACTGATACAACCATCAATGAACTGCCTTCTTAAATTAAAACAACTAGTCATAACATTCATATTGCATGGCATACAGTCAAATTTATCACAGAAAGGTGCATCTCTATGACTTAGAGGCACAGAACAATCATAGAAAGGTTTAGACACACTACCAACAGGTTTCTTGCATGCCTGAGTTAGATGATTCGTACTGAAACAGTTCTGACAAGTTTTCCTAGGGGCATTAGGCATGTAAGCATAGTTGTTATCCTTGTTAATCCCTAACTTGCCATTTCTGTTCTATTTCTTCTTAGTCACTTCCTTTTCTGATTCACTCTTCCCAGCTGAAACAAACTTAACAAACTTCTTAGGTCTTGGCCTATCAACTACTGGCTTCTTGGTCTTTGACTTGACACTCTCACCCTTAGAGGATGCTTGCTGTTCACTAGATTGTGCCTCATCCTCATCATTCAACATTTGCTTGATGAGTAAGGCATCCTCATCAATTTCAAATGTTGATTCCTTAAAAATTGGATTTTCAGTTTTTCTCAAAATGTGAGGCACTTTCTCATGAACAGCTGTGTCCTCTTCAATGACAGCATAGCCTTTCCTTTGTTTGAGAGAGTCATAGTCAAGTCCAATAGCTGCTTTGGGTTTAGCTTCAATTTTCTCACAGTAGGATTGCACTAAACCAGATGATTTCTTGAAAGTTTTAAGTTTGAATTCATTCTCAGCTAATTCATCCCTAAGAGCCTTCTCTACTTGACTAGCACATAAAACCTTGTTCTTCAAATATTCAACTTCTTTCTTAAGGTTTTCTACTTGCATAGTAGTTAGCTCAAGTTCCTCATTCTTTTTGGTTAATATTTCATTTCTAGTATACAGTTTAGCAATCTCCTCATTAGTAGCAGTCATACTAGTATGAATATTAAACATTTCAACAGATAATTGTTCAATCATGCATTTGTATTCAGAAACAGACATGTCTATAGTAGTGAGAGATGGTACCTGAGAATCAGATGAAGATGAGTCATCCTTGGAGTTGGCCATCAAGGCATAGTTGCAGAATTCTTGTTCCTCTTCATCACTCTCAGAATCATCCCAACACTTCCCTTCAGCTATGTAGGCCTTACCATGTGTCTGCTTTCTCAGAAGGGCCTCATACTTAGCTTCTAGCTCAAGATAATCTCTATCCTTCTTTTTAGGCTTCTTGCATTCACTGGCAAAATGCCCTAGGTCATTGCATGTATAAAACCTTACAGATGACCTATCCACATAACCAGTTTTGAACTTATTTCTGTTTGGTTTCACAGGTGCCTTGTTCTTGTTGGCTGAATGGTTTTGAGTTTTGGGTTTGAAGGGTTGATTTCTTTTAAATCTGATGTTTGGAAATTTTCTGGCCATGAAGGCGTATGAGGTATTTTCCATCCCATCAAGTTCTTCCAGAGTGTAAAACTCTTCTTCTTCTTCCTCCTTTTCCTCAACAGGTTCACTCACCCCAGCTTCAGTTTCTTCATCATCTGCCACCTCCGCTATCCTTAGTTGGCTTGTAGATGCTTCTAGGTCCAGAATGGATTTGTTGACAATCAAGGCACATGATGTGTTTATCATCCTACCTTGGTTGGCTTGGATAGCCCTTTTCTGAAGCAACTCAAGTTCATGAGTCTTTAGTACTCCATAAAGCACATCATAGGTGACTTTGTTCAAATCTCTCTCTCTTAGAGAAATGACTCTTTGCTCCAGATGATTTGGTGAAGACAACAGAAATTTCATATTTAACTCCTTGGTGCTGTAAACCTTTCCATTCATCTGCAACTCAGTAACTAGCTTGTGAAACCTTTCAAACATTTCAGTGATGCTTTCCTTGGGCTGTGCCATGAAAGCTTCATACTGTGTGACCAGTATCTGTTTCCTGTTTTCCTTAACCTCATCAGTCCCTTCACACAACACCTCAATGTGATCCCACATCTCTTTAGCAGACGTGCATGATGCAATGTTTGCAAACATTGACATGTCCATGGAATCAATGATGAGCAACATGAGGTGGCTGTCAAGAGCAACCTTCTCCCTTTCTGACTCTGTCCACTTTGATGGATCCTTGGCCTCATAAGTTCTTGGGATAGTTATGGTTCCAACAGTCTTCTCTGGTATCTCTTGTTGTGGAACAAAAGGACCATTCTTGAGAATCTCAGGATACAAGGGATGAGAGGCTTTAATGAACAACATCATCTTTATCTTCCAGAGGTTGAAGTTTTCTTTATCAAACTTAGGGACCTTCACCGTTCCTGTAGTCTTTGGTGTATTCGAACTCATGATCGTTTCTCTGTTTTTGAATAAACAGCCCGCTCTGATACCACTTGTTGAGTATTGAATACGGTAAAAGAATACAGAGGGGGGGGGGTGAATGGATTCTTGAACTTTTCTTGATTGAGTCTATGTAGCAGATAAGTGCCTGTGTGTGTAGAAGTGAAGGTGCGGATAAATAAACAACACAAGACACAATATCACTTTAATCTAATGTATTATTAGATAAAGGTTGCTACAATCTGTGAATACAAATGGTAGTATTCTCAGCTTCGTTTTTCTCAGAGAGATATGGCTTACAGTGTATGAAAAACTTGACTCACAAAAGTTACTAAGTTATGAAGTGAGGCTGTGTCCTTATAGAACATGGATACAGCCCACTTACTGCAAATAAGGTAGCTAAACAAATTACTTTCTAGTCTGTCTATCCTTTTTGAGTAAGCGTCCAAACGGTTACAGATTTGACTTTGCAAAGCCTGTTTAGATCCACTTCTTTAGCTCCTTGTCTCTTCTATATCTCTCCAAGCTTCCTTGTAGGCTTTCCAGAGCACGTTACAGATTGTGGTCCATAAAGTGAATTGGCCTGTTGCAGGTTTCTGACTTGTACAATTTCTTCAGTATTTTGTCTCCAAGAATGTATTCGAGAAGTGACTAAGTAAGTGATTCGAGAACTAGAATTGACTTGATCGATAACTCTGAGTTCTCGAATACTGTTATAATGACATATCGAACCACTTCTCGAATAGCTCTTTTCCATCAGGATTCCTTGAGATGTCGAATAGAACATTTGACTTATCGAATCCTCGAGTTGTCGAATAGCTTTCTGAGTCCTTGAGATATCGAATGGAACTTTGACTTGTTGACTCTTTGAGAACTCGAATACCATCTTGACTTGTTGACTTCTTGAGTTCTCGAATAGAGTAGTAGACATATCGAATCCCTGAGATATCGAATGAGATATCGAACAGTGTATTCAGAGATATCGAATAGTGTCTTGAGATATCGAATCCCTGACTTCTCGAATGCTGGACTTCTCGAATAGACAAATATACTTCTCGAATTGGTACTTAGGCAAATTCTTCATTTCTTCAAATCCCAACTGTGATTATTTGACAGTCTTTAACTCCTTGCTTGAGGCATGAACCTTGGAACTTCTTTCAAGCATTATTCTAGACTCTATTTGTACAATTACACAACTAGGATTTGATGCCTACTACAAGTACAATACAAACAGAAACTCTACAACTAGAGGTTCCCTCAGTAAAGAGGTCATGTAAGTAATGCAAAGCATTACAAACAATTAGGCTTGTTATTAGATGTGTACAGGCATGCCTCTGTAACTAACAATCTTTAACTTTGAATACAGTATTGTAAATGAGATTATTCATGTTATAAATACAATATTGTAAATGAAATTATCGTTGACTTTGAATACAATATTTAGACTCTATACTGGTTAAAATACAATGTTATGAAATTATCATTGACTTTGAATACAATATTTAGACTCCATACTGGTTATCGATTAAATAATTAGATCTTTTAATGATTAAATCATAAAATATATAGTTGACTTTATATACAATACTATAAATGCCTAAATTCAAAAATTTTGTATTTAGACACCAACATGAAAAGAAATTTTTATTATCGTATTTAAAGTGAAACCAAATAAATAAATTTGTGTAATTTTTTTACTAATGATATATACACAATTAAAATCTTAAAATATTGAGGATTATGTATTAAAATTTTGTATGTGGAATCATTGTGATAGAAATGGTTAATAACTATAAAAGTAATATAATATTAAAAAAATATTTTTTATGAAATCATAATGATTATTTTATGAAATTATAATATTAAGATATTTTTCTTTTTATTATGCGTAATGACACCTAAACACGAAACTAAATTACAGATTCACGAGATGACAAAAATTAATTTGATTTTAAATTTGGACTTCTGGTACATGTTATGAAATTATATTATTACAATATTTTCATTGTACTACACATATGACACAAAAAGACATGGTGTACGAGATGACATCAATTTATATAGTATCAAATTTGGGATTTAGGTAGATGAAACACGAAAACATGACAAGAATATAAATTTGAAATTCATTTATTATCATAAATATAGTAAATATATTTACGATCTCTAAATAAAAATGAAATTAAATTCACATACACTGAATCAAAAATAGATTCTATTTAGTTGACATTAATGTGTTATTTTATATTAAGTACATTTATATTAGATTAATTAAATGATTAATATTGGATAAAATAAATGTCCTATTTAGTCATTAAATTGTTAAAAATTAAACTGTGTAATCAATTTTAAAATCGTCCTTGTACTTTATGAATTCAACCCAAATAACACGTGGGAAAAAAATACTTTTTATATTCCAAAACAGATATACAAGATTATCATGGAAGAAGCTTAATTATGAAGTTTAAAATTGAACTATACAAAGTTTTAAAACTTGAGCTCAATTAGGCACAAAAAAAATTACATTACGAATTTTATTTACAAGCAAAAGTTTGGACTACTTCCACTTTTAATTAAGGAAAATATTAAATGATTCGGCGATAGTTTATTAATAAACTAAAAGTTTATGTTGCGGGGTTGTATTTGTAAATGGAAATGTAAAATATGACCGATAACATCTAAATAAACAATGCATAAAGTTAATTGATAATAAATGCATTATTAATTTTGATAATGTAATATTTACAATACATATTGTTGTGCCAAAAATCTCCATGGGCTAGATTTAGGCCCATTAAGCTAAATGGTTCGATCCATACGAGCCAGAAGATAGATCCAGTACGAGTTGTGAAGGTCAGATAGAAGAAATGACTAAGGAAGTATGAGTATCAGGAGGTTCCCAATGGTCAGGAAGCTGAGCTGAGCACTAGAAGACCAGGTTCCTCCCAGCAGAAGAGTTCGAGTTAGCATAGCAACAACCATAGAGATGACAAGAGCATGTGAAGAGCTATCCAGTCTAACCATTTGTGCAGGTACTAATGCCTAAAGGGAGGTCCCTAAGTGATATGCCCCGAAATAAGGAGGTTCCTGAGAAACAGGCTCCTGAGATATAGGTTCCTGAGCACCAGGTTCCTACGAGTTGCCAACAGAAGGTTCTAGAAGCCATCTAGAACAGATAAACGAATTGGTATCTGAGTATAATTCTAGGGCGCAGATGATCCTAGTATGTCTCTGACCAATGAGAGAATCATAGTTGGGTACGAACTCGAGTTCTACTCTACTTAGCCAACTAGTTCGTGAAAGGCTCTAAAGGAACCTGAGTCCTACACGAACTAGGTAATCGAATACAACTATTTCCAGCAGAGATAGAGTCACATTAGAACTACGTGAGCTTGATCCCTATATAAACAAGGGTACGTAGGCACCTCGAAGGTAAGACGCATTCAGTTCTCTAATTCTCTCTAAAGGCACTTGAGATTATTGGAGACACCCTCGAGCACAGCTCAACCCCCACAAACACAACCCAAACCTTCCACAGAACAGTTGATCGCTAGCCTATACAACTACCCGTAAACCTCTCAAAAGTTGTTACAAAATCCACTCATCAACATTGGCACTAGAAGGAGGGGACTTTTAACATTTTAAGAGTGGAAAAGATGTCAGGCAACTCTGATAGCGAAGCAACCCGTTCTGAGGAACAAATTCATGATGGAAACGAATCTCCTCATCAAGCAAAGAAGGTTACCAAAGCAGCTATGATGGAAATCTTAAAGAATGTTGGAGAAAGACTGTCGACTTTGGAGTAGGCTTCAAGCAAAAAGAAGAAAAAGAAGGCAAAGAAAAGCAAGAAGTCGAAGGTTACTCCAAAACAGCTGAATTTCGAGGAAGAAGAACCTGAGGACGAAGAGGAGGTTCCAGAAGATGATGAAGAACCAAGGCAGGGTAATGGCGATGAAGAACCAGAAAATCCTGGGAAGGATAAAACTCCTAGCAAGAAGGGACCTTCCCAAGCCCGCACAGAGTCCAAAGGAAAGAAGAAGGATAAGACTGGAGGTTCCTCACAGAAAAAGAAGAAAGACAAAGACCTATCTGTTGAGATAATTGAAGAAGAGGAAACAGACTCAGATGAGGTTACTGAGGAGTCCAGCACTGCAAAATCGAAAGAGGAGGAAGGAACGAGCAAAAAGACAAAGGCAGAAGCTACTGGGGAGGTGACAACAGAAGATATCAAGAAAATTCTGGCTCAACTCAAGGATGAAAAGAATCTTGCTGTGAATCCCATAACTGCTTCCCCTTTCACCAAAATGGTTCAAAAGTCGGCTCTACCTAGGTCTTACAGACCCTCGAATGAGTTGAAATTCAATGGAACTACTGATCCCATTGAATACTGTTGATGAGTGGATTTCGTAACAACTTTTGAGAGGTTTATGGTGAGTTGTAAAGGCTAACGATCAACTAATCTATGGAGAATGGAGGTTTTTTGTGGGGGTTGAACTGAGCTCGAGAGCGTTTACAAGAATCTCGTGAGTTCCTTTGAGGCTTGTGTCGTGTGTTCTCAAGAATCTCGTAGGTGTATTGCGAGGCTTGTAAAACATGTTCTCAAGGTGCCTACGTACCCTTGTATATATAGGGATCAAGTTCACGTAGTTCTTTTTAGACTAGAAGTCTGGTTAGGCGGCAATATGTAGGTTCCTAATTCGTGGGGAAGTCCTTTTCTCCAGATTCAGCCACGAATAGGCGACCTAAGTCGAATAGAACTCGAGTTCTAGTCCGACTAGGAGTATCTTTACTAGTTCTACTCTTATTAGATATATTCAAGGATAATCTGCGCCCAAGGAATACATTCCAATAAGGAGTTGATGTTCATGACTTGCTCCTAAAGAATAGGAGGCTTTATCGTACTATAAATCTACTGGAATAAATCTATTTTCGCACAGGAAGCTATCTCTCAGGAACCTGTCTGCAGGAACCTGTTTCTCGGGAAGCTGTCTGCAAGAAGCTGTCTCTCGGGAAGCTGAACCTATCCAGATCTATTTCAAGTGTTATTTAGCCTCATTTAACTTAAGGGACCTCAATCATAACCCATATTAATCATACGGATTGGATCATTAAGCCCAATGGGCCTAAATCTAGCCCGTGGAGATTTTGGGCATAACAACTACCCCCGGTTCCTCGAAGTCATAGGGTGCGAGAGGAACCTAAATAGCCTGATATTTTAAGGTCCAATCCCTTCAGTGCTCCCATGTTTCTTCTGAATGAACCATGCAGGTCTTTATCTTGTTGCTTGAATCGTGACAAGGGCACAAAGTGAATCCAATTAGGCGCTGAGTGAATCCTTTGACGAGGGCACAAAGCGAATCTAATTGGGCACTAAGTGAGCCTTAAGAATGCTAAGGGAACCAAGTGAATCCAAATAAGGGCATAAAGTGAACCTAGTTGGGCGTTATGTGAACCTATGCTGAGGGCACAAAACGAATCCAATAGGGCACTAGATGAATCCTTAAAAGGGACAAGGTGAATCTTAAGATTGTTAAGGGAACCAAGTAAATCCAAATAAGGGCATAAAGTGAACCTAGTTGGGCGTTATGCGAACCTATGCTGAGGGCACAAAACGAATCCAATAGGGCACTAGATGAATCCTTAGAAGGGCACGAGGTTAACCTTGAAAATCATAACTTAATTGCTCAAGAGGTTGCTTCATCTGATAAGCTGCTTTTCATCTGACTGTCTTGTGCATACTGTCTATTAGAGGTAATCTAGGATCAGCTGCGTCCTAGGAGTACTCTCCAATAATAAGTCGGCATCTGTCTGGATGGCTTCTAGATCTTTCTGCTGTCTATGCTCAGGAACCTGGTGCTCAGGAACCTACGTCTGGGAACCTGTTTCTCAGGAACCTCCATCTCGGAACCTGGTTCTCAGGAACCTCTCTACAGGAAACTGTACCTGCACAAATAACAAATTTGTTAGTCTGGGGAGCCTTTCTATGGTTCCCATGTACTTCTTGTTGTTCTCATTGCTGCTGCTAGGCTGACTCGGGCTCTTCTGCGGGGAGGAACCTGGTTCATTCGTAATCTGCTCAGCTACTGGTTCATCAGGAACGTCTTGATACTCATAATCTTTTGATTGTCTTCTCAGCTAGTGCTCATTTTTCCATGTTTGGTCTTCATATATGGTACTGGATCTGTCTCCTGGCTCAAACAATACTCGTTGATTGGAACCTATGACTTAATAGGTCTAAATCTAGCCCATGGTGATTTTGGGCACAACACTAAGAAAACTAGAAAAATAGATTAGTAATACGAGTTGAAGAGCTCACATATAAGTGATGCATGTATGCAAGTATGAATGATTATCTACATTATATATGCTGCTACCTTCTCAAGTGGCATACCAATTATCTACTCGACTGATTCAACTAAGAAGTTCGAGATCATAAACTAGCATATATGTTGCGTAAACTGTAAACCTATAGGGCATGACAACATCCTAAGCATAAGTTCATATAAATTTCATTTCTAAAGATCATGCAGTATGCACATTAAACGCTATATGTATCTAATCATTATAGAAATATAAGCTCTCATTAACAGGAAATGTGCATGATAGTTAAGGTATAAAGGCATAAAGTTAGAACTTATCTATGCTTCATCGTGCTTGTTTGTATTGAGGTTCCGTTACTGAACCTGGAAAATGGAAGCTCTTCTGTGTGTAAGCTCACAAAAGTAAGACATAGGGGAATTGAGCTACCCCCCGAACCGTCATGACGCGTGAACCTCCTATAGCTTGTTGAAGCGGTTGACTGAAAACTGCTTGTTTCGCCTATTGACTGGAGGCTGCAAGCTATTTTATCAAGAACCTGTTAGTAGTACGATACCTGTTTCGATCATATACAAGCTTTAAAAAATGAGAGTATTCATCTATGTATCACTTTGATGAGGGCACAAGGCGAATCCAATTGAGCTCTAGGTGAATCCTGGGAAGGGCACTTAGAGAATTCAATTGGGCGCTAAGTAAATCCTTAGTAGGGCATAAGACGAAACCAGTTGAGCTTTAAGTGAATCCTGAGAAGGGCACTTGAAGAATTCGACTGGGCATCAAATGAATCCTTTTGGCTTTAGGTGAATCCTGAAGAGGGCACAGAGAGAATCTATAGGGCACATGATGAATCATTTCAAATTCTAGGGGCACCAAGTGAATCCGTAAGGGCACTAGGTGAATCCCTTCAAATGCTAGGGGCACCAAGTGAATCCGTAAGGGCACAAGGTGAATCCCTTTGAAGGCTTTTCAAGTACAAGCGAACTCTAGGTTAGGTTACCCATGCTTAGTGTTGATGAGTGGATTTCGTAACAACTTGTTGAGAGGTTTACGGGTAGTTGTATAGGCTAGCGATCAATTGTTCTGTGAAAAGGTTTGGGTTGTGTTTGTGGGGGTTGAGCTGTGCTCGAGGGTGTCTCCAATAATCTCAAGTGCCTTTAGAGAGAATTAGAGAACTTAATGCCTCTTTCCTCAAGGTGCCTACGTACCCTTGTATATATAGGGATCAAGCTCACGTAGTTCTAATGTGATTCTGTCTCTTACTGGAATAGCTGTATTCGGTCACCTAGTTCGTGTAGGACTCAGGTTCCTTTAGAGCCTTCCACGAACTAGTTGGCTAAGTAGAGCACAAACTCGAGTTCGTACCCTACTATAATTCTCTCATTGATCAGAGATATTCTAGGATCATCTGCGCCCTAGAATTATACTCCAATATCAATTCGTTTATCTGTTCTAGATGGCTTCTAGAACTTTCTGTTGGCAACTCGTAGGAACCTGGTACTCAGGAACCTATATCTCAGGAGCTTGTTTCTCAGGAACCTCCTTATTTCGGGACATATCACTTAGGGACCTCCTTTAGGCGTCAGTACCTACACAAATAACAAACAGGTTAGTCTGGATAACTCTTCTCATGCTTTTATCATCTCTATGGCTGTTGCTATGCTAACTCGAACTCTTCTGCTGGGAGGAACCTGGCCTTCTAATACTCTGCTCAGCTTCCTGACCATTGGGAACCTCCTGATACTCATACTTCCTTAGTCATTTCTTCTATCTGATCTTCATAACTCATACTGGATCAATCTTTTGGCTCGTATGGATCGAACTCCATAGCTTAATGGGCCTAAATCTAGCCCATGGAGATTTTGGGCACAACAAGTACCCCCTGGTTCCTTGAAATCATGTAATGTGAAAGGAACCTGTTCTAATTCTACGATCAATGGTTCAATGCTAAACCATTCTGGCAACAATACATTGCTTCACCATTTTATATCCAAGCCTACATGAGCTAACTCGGCGTAGGAAACATGACATAGAATATTTTCAGCTTAATATAATCTTGAGTAAGCTTCCTTCATACCAAGGAACCTGTTATCTTGCTATTTTCTTCTTCAGATCGCAGCTCCCGAAATCTACCCTATGTTTGCATTCAACTTCCCAGGGAATCTAACTTGTTACTCAACTCCACGTCTCTTTAAATTTAATAATTTAAGAGGGGATAATGGTTGGTAAGCAAGAGATAATTCAAAATTCAAATTCAAACTTATCACTTACCGACGCTGCAGTTAATGCGTGAGTTCCCTAGGTTCACACGCCTCTCACGCGTGTACCTCTTCGTTTTACCGCCCCAGTAACGCTCTGCCACGTGTACGGAGCTGTTTTATTTACCTTGACTAGTTAATCGCCATCTCACCCCTCCCCAGGTCCATTTTTACCTTTACCAAATTCTTGCAAAAACCCTTGGAGAGAGAACAAGAGGAGTTCGAAAGTCGCCCGCTTAATTCATCTTCTCCGCCGCCGTTCAACTCAAATCAAGGTATGGTTTCGACTTATTTCTTTCTGTTCTCCCATGTCCTTGTCTCGTTTTTCAATTATCTGTTTCCTTGGGCTTTGCATGCCGTCGTTTTTCTTTGTATGTACGCGTCTGTATCTGTTCTTCACACTCCATATTTCACACACACAAACATTCACAATCTCTGGTTTATCAGTACCTTAACCGTCGATTCATGGTTGCGTCGTCATGATTTTATCATAATCTTTAACTGTCTGTCTATTCATATGTGTGATTCATGCCTTCTTCAAGGTTTCCTGTAATATACCCTGTAAATAACTGCACTGCGTCTAAACACTTTAGAACCCTAATATTTCTCCTAGGTTCCATAAAACCTGACCCTTTTTCGTCTGTCTTTTTGCAGATGTCTTCTCAGTCTACCCATTCTGACCATCAATCTTCAATTCAACCCTTAGTTGCTATGCCGATTGGTGAGAGAACTAGATCCAGGGTTGTGACACCTAATGTAAATGAACCCGAGGACATACTCATTAAACCCACAATATCTCCATTGTCTCAACCTCCTGTCCCTGCATTTGTTGACTTAGGAGATGATTGGCCCTCTGATGATGAGGAGGTGTCAAAACCTAAACTTAAACTTGAATCCCTCTTGGAACCTGATTTTCAAAGTGAGGTGACTGTTGAGAGAGAGTTGTACAAACAAGAAATTGTGCCTTTCTGTGAGAAAGTTGATTCGTCCATGACTTCAGCTAGGTTAGAGAAGTTGTGGGAAGAATGTGTTCGTCCAACCTGTCCAATCATTGTTCCAGAACCTGGTGAGAGATCTCACAGGTTCGACTCTAAAGTTCCTGAACGTGGTATTCCTAATGCAGTGACCTCTACCGCCTTTTTTAGAGTGGGTGTTTACTTCCCCCTACATCCTTTCTTGCAAGAAGTTCTCGACTTTTATAGCTTAGCCCCTCTCCAACTGACTCCCAATTCCTATAGGCTAGCCATGAGCACATATATTCTGTACTCCAGTCTGTTCACCACTCCTTTATCTGCACCTGAGTTAGGCTATTTCTTCAGACTAAAAGATACTGGAAAGGGTTCTGGTTGTTTCTATTTGATTGCGTGGCCTGGTCACCAAGGCCAGTGTATAAAAAGTATTAAGCAAAACTTTGACCAATGGCAAGAGCAGTTCCTGTACTGTTTTGATTGTCCATCCGTTCGATTTGAGTTCAATCGTCGTCCGTTGATCCCCAAACAAACTATTCTCTCTGGGGTTTGTTTACAAAGAGCTGAAGAGGCCTTAAAACATTATTCCTCTATAAGAGATTGCATGATTTTGTTAACATCTGACAACCTCATTACCTTAGGTTTTATTCCTGCTTCCCCTGGTAATACTTTATTTTACTTGTCTTCACTGCATTCTTGTAACTATGTCCGTTCATCTTATGTTCTTTACCTATCCTGATTTATTTTCTGACCCTGTATTTACAGACATGGCTCCCAAGGTTCCCTCTTTCGTAAAAAGATCCAAGAACGTAGAGGAAGTTTTTAAGGTTGAGAATAAGGAGGTTCCGCTTGTTGCAACTCCTATAAGTCAAGTTCCTACCCCAGCATCTACTCAGAACCAGCCATCAAACTCCTCCAAACGCAGGCTTGCTCAAACTACTCTTGATCTTTCTGGAATTTCTCAGACTCGGTCCATGAAAAAAGGTAAGGCTGTGAAGATTGAATCAACCGTGGCCCAGAATGCCTTTAAAGAATTAATCGATACTCATGTGCTCCCGGAAGCAATTGTTAGTTGGGCCAAGATGGATTCCACTGAAGCTATGCATGCCATGAGGTTTTCTGTTGCACAGAATGCATTCTTTGCCCTCAGGTATTGTGATGATTTTGCTGAGAAGACACAGTATGACCTCCGATTGCAAGGAGAAGTTTCAAAATTGAAAGAGGAGCTAACTGCTATGGAAGGGAAGGTGAACCTAGCTACCGCTGCTGTGAGGAAAGCCAAAGCTATTGAGACCTCTTTGAAGAATGACAAGGAGAAACTTCAAGCTCAAGTCAAGAATCTGTGTGATGAGAAACTGTCGATGCTGGAGAAGGTCAATGAGCTAGAAACTCAAGTTGATGCTTTAAACACTGCTGCTGCTACTGTCAGATCATCCATGCTCGTCCAGGAGAAAGCTAGATACGATGAAGGTTATAATGAAGGCATCCGAGACTACATGAAGTCTATGTGGGAGAAAATGCCTAAGCTAAACTGGTCTCTCTTGGGCGACGACGTGGTAAGCATGATCCATGACTTTGAAGATGAAGCTGCGATTCCACAGGACCCTGTACCTCCCGTGGCTGCGGTTGAGAGGTCTCCAGGTACTATCCTTGAGATTGCAGAGGTTCCTGCTACCGAAGATGCTCAACCTGTCCTTCCAATTCCTCCAGTTGTTGAAGATCCAGACAAAACTCCTACTGCTTGAAACTTTATGATTTATTGAACTCTTAATAACTTTTGATGAGGTCGCGGGCCCCTCGTAGCGCCTCGCATAATGTAAACTTTAAATTTGGTTTCTTATGGCCTTCGTGCCTTACAACTCTTTATGCTGGTTTCCTGGGTCTTTGTACCCATAACTCTTTATGGTTTATGACAATTATCTGCTTTTGCTACATATCTATGTCACATATTTGTACTTATATGCTTCCATCATTGCATCTTACCTTCATTCCCTCTAGCAATTACTTAGTGTCCATACTTGTACATTCAAGCTTACGTGGGCTAGCCCTTTGTAAGAAACAGAATATACTTGTACTTTCACTTTATAATTTCCTGAAATAAAAGGCAATCAAATCGCAACAACTTACTTGTAAGCTTAAACACGTCTTTTCCTATGCTTCACTCAACATTCTCAGAGTCGCATTCTGAACTAAAACCCTTTCTGATAACCTTAGATCCTAAATGGTTTGACCAGGTTCCTCGACCATTAAACCTGCAAAATAAACAGAAAACAAAAAACTAGTTAAGGTTAGTAAAATTTCTCTTGTTTAACTCGGGTCATCTCTTGGAAAGGTTGCCTGCTTGGCTCCCAATCCTAATGTCTAGGTTCCAACATGCCTCGAGGCATGTTGGTTCCTTTTTTCTCTTGGAAAGGTAACCTGCTTGGTTCCCAGTCCTATTCTTTAGGTCCCAACATGCCTCGAGACATGTTGGTTCCTTTTTGTGCCTCGAGGCGATTCTAGGAACCTGTGCGCCATTCTAGGAGTCCACACAGATTCCTCTTCTTCATGTGTCAGGCTAGACATCTTATGAAGGTAAATGCTAAGGATTTTATCCCTTCTTCCCATGTGCCAAAGGTGGTTCCACATGAGGGAGAGCTTATTAGGCTTCTCTTTAAGAACAAGTGTGCCGGTCTAGGCTCCACACAGGTTCCTTTAGGTGCCTTTTGTCAGGACTTTAATTCACGTGCTCAAGGAACTTGAGGCTTTTGGCAACAATGTCGTGCTCAGTCAGCTGAGGCTTTTCAATCACATTCGCTCAGGAAGCTACCCGAGGCTTTTCTCTTGCTCAGGAAGCTACCTGAGGCTTTGGTTCAAGTCATTCATTCTCAATTTGCATACTTTGTCAAATCACATTCATACTTTCATCGCTACAGGGACCTGTAAGTCAAGGTAACCTGCAAATACAATACAATGCTACAGGAACCTGTTAGCCTAGGTATCCTGCAAATACAATACAAGTACTAAAGCAATCACTTAAAAATTTTCAAATTGGCATATGAAATGTCAAATCATAGCATGCACAATACTGTCTAAGTAGGAATACTACCCCCCAGTTCTTTTGGGTAATTATTATTACATAAAAGAACTATTAAGGAGCTATAGCTGCAAAGAATGCACTCACAATATTCAACGTAGAGCTATCTATCGCTCAAAACTTTAAAAAGAAATTGTCTTGCAAGTAGGGAGGTTCGCATCAAGTACCCCCCGAGTACATGCATAATCAAATACTGAAATCAAAATGCTGGTCAGCTATAACTAATAAGCTGCCTTTATTCTTGGGCTGAAAGAGCCTTACTTTTCCTAAGAAAACATATAAAAGAATTACTGATAATACTTCTTGAGATGTTCTGCATTCCAAGCTCTCGGAATGAGGTTCCCATCCATATCCATCAAGTGGTAGGTTCCTTCCCAAATGGCTGACTTTATCTGGTAAGGTCCCTCCCAATTTGCTCCAAGAGCTCCATGCGCCAGAACCCTGGTATTTGGCATGACTTTTCTCAGAACTAGGTCTCCAACTTTAAAAGGTCTTGCCTTCACCTTTTTGTTGTAATACCTTCGAACTCTCTGTTGATATGCTGCTAACTTCACTTGCGAATCTGCTCTCAACTCTTCGACCATGTCCAAATACAGTCTATGATTGACCTCATTGTTCTCGGGGTCAAAATACTTTCTTCTTAAGGAACCTGTTCCAACTTCCACAGGTACCATAGCTTCACAACCATAAGCAAGAGTAAAGGGAGACTCACCAGTTGTAGTTCTAGGCGTGGTGTTATATGACCACAAGACTCCAGGAAGCTCCTCTGGCCAGCTTCCTTTCTTATCTTCAAGCCTTGTCTTCAAAGTGTGCTTGATAATCTTATTCACTGCTTCAGTCTGTCCATTACTCTGTGGATAGTACACTGCTGAAAATGCCTTCTGAATTCCAAACTGCTCACACAACCCTCTAAGCTCTCTACTATCAAACTGCTTCCCGTTGTCAGAAATCAGCTTCTACGGAATGCCAAATCTACATACAATGGCTCGAAACACGAACTCAGTCAATTTTGATGCTGTAATCTTAGCAAGTAGTTCCGCTTCTGTCCACTTTGTAAAGTAATCAACTGCAACCACTGCATATTTCACTCCTCCTTTTCCTTTCGGGAGTTCTCCAATGAGGTCTATCCCCCAAACAGCGAATGGCCAAGGACTAACAATCTGTTTGATAGGTGCTACAGGACGACTATCAAAATTTGAAAACTTCTGACAATTACTGCATGCCTGTACAAATTTGGTAGCATCTGCTTTGATGGTTGGCCAATAATATCCTTGTCGAAGGACCTTCATGGCTAAAGAATTACCCCCCCGAGTGATTTCCACATACTCCTTCATGAATCTCTTCGAGGATATACTTGCATTGTTCTCCAGCTACACACTTGAGCAAAGGTTGATTGAATCCTCGTTTATACAGAACTCCATCATAGATTACATACTTGGCTGCATGATACCTCAGCTTCCTGGCATCATCTTGACTGGGAGGTAGCTCCCCTTTATCCAGGTAACGATGTATTGGGGTCATCCAGGAATCTTCAACTGGAAACTCGATGTCCATCACTTCTTCTTTGAAAACACTAGGTTGCTCCTGAATCTGAAGTGGAATTACCCCCAATAATGTGGATTCTCTCTGAGATCCTAGCTTGGCTAATGCATCTGCATTGGTATTTTTTCCTCGAGGTATTTGATCTAGCTTCACCTCTTTGAACTTCGCGATCAACTCCTGGGAGTACCTCAAATACAAGTCTGTTCGTGGACCTCTTGCCTGAAAACCACCACGAATCTGCCAAACTACTAACATCGAATCAATGAACACTCTAATATTCTCAACTTTCATTTCCAAGGCTAGCTTGAGACCTGCAATCAATGCCTCATACTCTGCGTCATTGTTTGTAGCTCGAAAAGCAAAATGAATCGAGCTATAGAGTTGGTGTCCCTCTGGACTAACTAGCTCTATGCCTGCACCTGCTCCACTACTGTTAGCAGCTCCATCTACATACAGTGTCCACCAGGGTGCACAGTTGTCATTCTCTGTCCGTTCTTCCACCACCTCTTTTGGGCCCTCCTGGCCAGTAACCTCCACATGAGGTGGAAACTCGATTAAGAAGTCTGCTAGAGCTTGAGCTTTGATTGCTGTCTTTGGCTTGTATTCTATGTCGAACTGTCCTAGCTCCACAGTCCACTTTAACATTCTCCCAGAAGTTTCTGGCCTATGCATCACTTGCTTAAGTGGATATGAGGTTCTCACCTCAATCTTGTGAGCTTGGAAGTAAGGTCGCAGCTTCCTGGAAGCTAGAATCAATGCGAAAACCAGCTTCTCCATTCCTGTATACCTCGTTTCTGCATCAAGTAACCTTTTACTAACATAGTAAACTGGGCTTTGCTGTCCATTCTCTTCTCGAACCAGAACTGCACTAATGGAATACTCTGATACGGCCAAGTAAAGTATCAATGTTTCTCCATCCACAGGTTTGGCTAACAGTGGGGGGCTCCCCAAATGCTCCTTTAACTTTCCAAACGCTATCTCACATTCTGATGTCCACTCGAACTTGCTTCCTTTCTTTATGGCTTTAAAGAACTCCTGACACTTATCAGTGGAGTTCGAGATGAATCTGTTCAAGGCCGCAACTCTCCCTGTGAGGGACTGAACCTCTCTCACAGTCCTTGGTGACCTCATATCAATCAATGCTTTAATCTTGGCTGGGTTGGCTTCGATACCTCTAAGATTCACCATAAAACCCAGAAACTTTCCTGATTCTACTCCGAACACACATTTTTGAGGGTTCAGCTTCATTCTGTACTTTCGCAAGATTCCGAACATTTCTTCTAAGTGCTTTACATGGTCAACAGCTTTCTTGGATTTGACTAGCATATCATCCACATATACTTCCATGGTATGGCCAATTTGGTCTTTAAACATCATATTCACTAACCGTTGGTATGTGGCTCCAGCATTAATCAATCCAAATGGCATGCATACATAGCAATAAAGACCTCTATCCGTAATAAAAGAAGTATGCTCTTGATCAGGTTCATACATAGGGATTTGATTGTAACCTGAATATGCATCCATGAAGCTGAGGAGGGCATGTCCAGCTGTTGCATCCACTAGCTGATCAATCCGTGGCAGCGGGAAACTGTCCTTCGGGCATGCTTTGTTGAGATCTGTGAAGTCTACACAGGTTCTCCATTTCCCATTAGGTTTCTTTACCAAAACAAGGTTTGCCAACCATACTGGGTAGAAAGATTCTTTAACCAATCCTGCATCCAATAACCTGTCGACCTCTTCTTCCAATGCTTGAGCTCTTTCTCTACTAACTGGTCTTCGCTTCTGTCTCACTCCTTTCTTCTCTGGATCAATATTCAACTTATGACACATGACCCTTGGATCTATCCCTTCCATATCTGCGTGACACCATGCAAACACATCCAGGTTCTTGCTCAAAAAGGTAATGAGAGATTCCTTTAAGGCTAGGTCGAGTTGAGCTCCAATCTTCAACACTTTTGTACCATCTTTGTCATTGATCTTCACATCCAAAGTTTCACCAACTGGTCCAGCCTTGACCATGGTTTCTGGCATTCGAGGATCTAAGTCTACCTCCATCTCTGTGGTTGAATCCTCTTGAGGTTCCTGGACTGTAATCGGTTCCTGAACCTCGTGCATGACATTCTTTCTTTTTGATGCTGGCTGACTATCTTCATTGCTTCCATTATGTTTCAGTTTTCAGGATTTTTCTTCATCCAATCCTTCTGCCATACCCACATCACCATCCTTGTCCGTAAGGGGTACACTTTCTAACAACAGGTAAGGGGTATCTGGTCCCCGAAAAACTGGAATCCCAACATGGGGTTCTTCTTCTATGATCTCTTCAATTCTTATAGTTCTACAGGATGCTGGCACAAAACCTTCCAAGGGCGTACTACGCAGATCGAGCGTTATTTTATCTGGGTTCTTTCCTGGAAAATCATCAGGAACCTCGTCCATGGGTTCCGGCAATTTAGCAGCCTTAGCAGCATGTTGCAAAGCTTTGGTGTAGCACTCTCTAGACTCATACTGGCATCCTCGAACTACACCAATTCCATTTGGTGTTGGGAACTTCATAGTTAGATGGTAAATGGAGGTTACCACCCTCATCTCTTTCAAAACGGGTCTTCCCAGAATAGCATTGTAATTCATATTTTCTTCTATAACAATGAATTCTGCCAGCTGTGTAATGCAACATGGTTTGTCACCTAGAGTTACTGGCAAACGAATCTTACCTTTGATAGGAACCTGATTATTAGTGAATCCGTACAAGGTATCGTTTGTCGGAGTTAAGTCTTTATCTAGAAAATGCATCTTCTTGAAAGCTGAGTAAGATAACAAGTTTACAGAGCTTCCATTATCAACTAGCACTCGATGAACCTCATAAGACCCGATTCCTGCCTCGACCACTAAAGCATCGGTATGGGGATGGTGCACCCAAGAAGCATCTTCTTCAGTGAAAGTAATATCTGCATCCTCTCCTTCAAACAGCCTTGGGGACCTCTGTGACAGATTGTAAATACTGGTCAAAGGACGTTCTTTAGCTTCACGGGTATACCTCTCCATGGCGCTCCTGCTGCTTCCTCCAATGTGGGGACCTCCTATAATTGTGCGTATGCACCCAGCCTTAGGTGGTCCTTCTGTCACAATAGGTTCCTGTGTCTGTGTCTTCTGAGTCTTCTCATCTCTATACTTTTTGCCTTCTTGAGCCACCCATTCATTCAACTGCCCTTGCCTGATTAGAGTTTCAATTAGGTCCCTGAGGTAATGGCAATCTGCAGTATTATGCCCATTGTTATCATGGAAGTCACAGTATGGGCGCTCATTCTTATTCCCTGGAGGGCCAGTTCTGAAAGGCTTCTTAAACCACGAGGACTTCTCATTCACCACGTAAATGTGATCGATTGGGGTGACCAAAGGGGTGAAAGTTTCATAGACAGGTCTCTCATGTTTGTTGTTGTTATAGGAAGCTGGTGGCGGGACCTGACTCATGACAGGTCTAGTAGGATTCACAGCTTCAGGCTTCACCTGGGATGTACGACTAACCACCTTTTTATTGTCACGACCACTGGGGCTTCTTTGTCTCGACCTCTTGCTTCCACTTTGCCTTACAAAATCTGGATCCTTTTTTAACTCAGCCAGAGATTCCTCCACAAGACGAAAGGGTTCTGCTTGGGCATAAAAATCTGCCAACGTCTCTGGTTCTTTTCCTTGAAGTGCTTTCCAAAAGTCCGAGCCTCCTTTGACTCCAGCAATTAAGAAATTCTTTATGGTTTCCTCAGATGCTTTCCTAACCTTTGGAACCTCTGCATTGAACCTCTTGAAATATTCCGTCAATGTCTCACTAGGTCTTTGCTTGATATTGGCTAAGGTATTGGTAGGTGGTGCGAATGCAACAGATGCTCTAAATTGAGTAACGAAGAGCTTCCCCATACTCGCCCAAGAACTAATCGAATCAGCAGGTAACCTTTTGAACCATTGATGGACTCCACCCTGTAGAGTTGCAGCCAGTAACCTACACCTGGTGGCTTCCTTCACTTGATATACATCCATCTCTGTGTCGAAACGACTGAGGTATTCAATGGGGTCAGTAGTTCCATCGAATTTCAACTCATTCGAAGGCCTGTAGGACCTAGGCAGAGCCGACTTTCGAACCTTCTTGGTGAAAGGAGAAGCAGTTATAGGATTCACAGCAAGATTCTTTTCGTCCTTGAGTTGAGCCAAAATTTTCTTGATATCTTCTGCTGTCACCTCCCTAGTAGCTTCCGCCTTTGTCTTTTTGCTCGTTCCTTCCTCCTCTTGCGACTCTGCAGTGCTTGATTCTTCAGTATCCTCGTCTGAATCTGTGTTTTCTTCTTCGATTATTTCAACAGATGGGTCTTTATCTTTCTTCTTTTTTTGTGAGGAACCTCCAGTCTTGGTCTTCTTCTTTCCTTTGGACCCTGTACGGCCCTTGCTAACAGTTTTACTCTTCTCAGGATTCTCTAGTTCTTCATCACCATTATTCTGCTTTGGTTCTTCACCGTCTTCTGGAACCTCCTCTCCATCGTCAGATTCTTCTTCCTCAAAGTTCAACTGTTTCGGAGTAACCTTCGACTTCTTGCCTTTCTTTGCCTTCTTTTTCTTCTTTTTGCTTGAAGCCTGCTCCAAAGTCGACAATCGCTCTCCCACAGTCTTTAAGACTTCCATCATAGCTGCTTTGGTAACCTTTGGTGCTCTGGGAGGAGATTTGTTCCCATCGTGAATCTGTCGCTCAGAACGGGTTGCTTCGCTATCAGAGTTGCCTGACATCTTTTCCACTCTTAAGATATTAATTATCCCCTCCTTCTAGCGCCAATGTTGATGAGTGGATTTCGTAACAACTTATTGAGAGGTTTACGGGTAGTTGTATAGGCTAGCGATCAACTGTTCTGTGAAAAGGTTTGGGTTGTGTTTGTGGGGGTTGAGCTGTGCTCGAGGGTGTCTCCAATAATCTCAAGTGCCTTTAGAGAGAATTAGAGAACTTAATGCCTCTTTCCTCAAGGTGCCTACGTACCCTTGTATATATAGGGATCAAGCTCACGTAGTTCTAATATGATTCTGTCTCTTACTGGAATAGCTATATTCGGTCACCTAGTTCGTGTAGGACTCAGGTTCCTTTAGAGCCTTCCACGAACTAGTTGGCTAAGTAGAGCACAAACTCGAGTTCGTACCCTACTATAATTCTCTCATTGATCAGAGATATTCTAGGATCATCTGCGCCCTAGAATTATACTCCAATATCAATTCGTTTATCTGTTCTAGATGGCTTCTAGAACTTTCTGTTGGCAACTCGTAGGAACCTGGTACTCAGGAACCTATATCTCAGGAGCCTGTTTCTCAGGAACCTCCTTATTTCGGGACATATCACTTAGGGACCTCCCTTTAGGCGTCAGTACCTGCACAAATAACAAACAGGTTAGTCTGGATAACTCTTCTCATGCTTTTATCATCTCTATGGCTGTTGCTATGCTAACTCGAACTCTTCTGCTGGGAGGAACCTGGCCTTCTAATACTCTGCTCAGCTTCCTAACCATTGGGAACCTCCTGATACTCATACTTCCTTAGTCATTTCTTCTATCTGATCTTCATAACTCGTACTGGATCAATCTTTTGGCTCGTATGGATCGAACTCCATAGCTTAATGGGCCTAAATCTTGCCCATGGAGATTTTGGGCACAACACTTAGGTTCCCAAAACCCTTAACTAGGTGCCCACATGCTTATGGGACTTTTGAATGTGTGCCTACGATTCATAGGCTTTTCGAGATGAATCTTTCATGCTTGCAAGTCTTTTCTGGCTATCGAGTGCATGTAGCTGACATGGCTTTTCTAGGTGAATCTTTCTGGGCTCTATGCAAATCCTTGTAAGGGCATAAGGTGAATCCAACTGGTTGTTTATGTGAACCTCTGCTTAGAACAAAAACCGAAACCAATTGGGCACCAAATGAATCCCTAAAAGGGTACAAAGAGAATCCATTAGGATACCAAACAAATGCGCATGGATGTATGAAGCACCAAGTGAATCCTTTTGGGCTCTAAGTGAACCTATACGGGCACATAGAGAATCCATAAGGGTACTAGGTCAATACATGGATATGCTTAGGGAACCTGGTGAGTCCTTCTAGGCTCTAAGTGAATCCTTGGATGGAGCACAAAGAGAATCCAGAAGGGCACTAGATTAATCCTCTACAGGCCTGGAGCTCTTGCTGTAAGTACACTTTCCTCTATTCAGGTATCGGCTAGTTGGGAACTTCAAGTAGGAAGCTGCTAATCAGAAACTGTCAACAATTGGCTTCTAACAAATGTCAATTAACTTGGAAACTGTTACATACAAGCTTTAGGTATATATGAATGAACCTGCAAGATGTCAGTTACAGGAAAATAACAAGGAATCTACTAGACACATATAAATGCAACTAGACCTGGAAGCTGTTACCTATGAGCTTCAGGTGAGTAACACAAAACCTGTTAACTAAAGGTAAATACATGGAACCTGTAAGCTACAGGTAAATATCAAGGAACCTGCGAGGTGCAGGTAAATATCAAGGAACCTACGAGATGCAGGTAAATATAAGGAACCTGTAATATGTTAGGTACATGTGCATTCTAACATCTAGAAACATAATCAATACATAATCATAACTTTATCGCATATACGACCACAATATCATAGATGTTTAAGCATGCTTTAGGTATAGTAAGAGTTTGCTGAGCGTACCTGGGAGGTTTTCTACGAATATCTTAGCATAAAAGGAGATGAATCACCTGGATCTTTCTGTAGACTGATCAGATGTGAAGTGGAAGCCTCCGTTAAGATTTGAAAACTCATTGACGTGTTCCTGATGCAAGCATGCTGCTCTTCAAGATACTAGACCAAATCAATCCTCAAGGTTCTTGAACCAAATATGAGCTATGAGGTTTCTAAACTGTATCCTAGCCGTGAGGTTCCTGAATCAAATCACGAGCTTCCTGGACCTGATGGTGAGGTTCATGATCTGAATTCTCAAAATTTTGAAATCCTCAATTTTCAAAGTACCACGTCCAATAGTAATCATACTACCCCCCAGTTCTTTGATGAAGAACTAACTCCGGTAAGCTTCACAATTCTTCGATAATCTCTAATAAGTCGTTGAATATTCATCCATAAAGTTGAGTACTACATGTTTGCTTCAAGATGCTCATATCATATTCTTGTAGCTACTCTTCATCAAAATCTTCAACTATGTCGAATTTTCCTTAACACTCGAATAGATACTATAATTACATCATTCCTGCTTGTAGCTTTAACATATATTCTCTTTTCTTCTTTAACTTCTCACGAAACATGTTGAGAATGAACCTCTATACAAATATCCCAATACAACACCTCTAAGCTTACGCGAGCTAACTCATTGTAAGAAACAAGAGATACTTAAAGAGATTAATTGCGAGGTATTTCTCGCAGGTCACTGAATTGAATGAGGTACGTTCCTTGTTTTACAAGCTAAATATAAGCTCATGTATTACGTAATACAAGGAAAAGAACTACTCATAATTTTGTTGAAAACTACTCGAAAGAAATAGGTTTGCTTACTAGGGAGGTATACATGCACTACCCCCCAGTTCTAAGAAGGAAATACATATATAAATAAAGGTCTCTCAACTCTACTTTAAGGAAGCTCTCAAACTTTCAACTACTGGTCACCTTGAGCTATCCATTCCGCAAGCTTCCCGGCTTTAATCAATTTCTCAATTTGGTCTTTTAGTGCTCTGCATTCGGAAGTATCATGGCAATTATCCTCATGGAAGTCACAATATTTCTTCATATCTTTCCTTGCTCCTATAGGTAAAGGTGTAGGCTTCACAAATATTCCTTCTTTCCCATAAACTGTGAAGATGTGGTCCATTGGAGCGACCAAAGAGGTATAATTGTTGCACTTTATCTTCGATTTTACTTTACTTCTTTTGGAGGAAGCTCGATCCCTAATAACATATGCTTGCGGGCTTGGAGACCTCTCTTGCTTGCTTCCTTTATGACTAGCTTCATCTCCAAGATCTTCTGTTTCTCTCAACTTCAACAAGGATTCTTCCACACATTTATATAGTTCAGCTTGTTTGTAGAACTCAGCTAGTGTACCAGGTTCACGTACTTGTAGCTCCTTCCAGAAGTCTGAACCAGCTCTAACTCCAGCAATCAGGAAGCTCATAATGACCTCGTCAGGAGCTTTCTTAACTCTGGGAACCTCTGCATTAAAACGTTTGAGGTACTCTGTCAAGGTCTTATCTGCTCTCTGCTTGATGTTGGCCAAGGTATTGGTTGGGGGTGCAAAAGTGATGGAAGCTCTAAATTGAGTAACGAAGAGTTCCCCATATTCTCCCAGGAATTTATAGAATCTGATGGTAACCTCTTAAACCACTGATGAGCTCCACCATAAAGGGTTGCAGCCAATAATCTACACCTTGTTGTCTCCTTAACTTGATAAACATCCATCTCGGTATTGAAACGACCCAGATACTCCACAGAATCCGTAGTGCCATCAAATTTAAACTCGTTTGACATACGATAGGATTTAGGTAACGGGGATTTTCTAACCTTATTGGTGAATGGAGATGAGGTCATCGCACCTGTTATTGACCGCTTTTCTTCCTTGAGTTTCACTAGAATCTTCTTGATGTCTTCATCATTCAAATCACCAGCTCCACCGTCCTTTGCTTCCTTATCTTTATCATCGGCTTCCTGTGAATCTGCTATACACGAATCGTTCACGATCTCGACTGAACTTGAATCATCTTTAATTATCTCGATGGAAGGTTCCTTAACAAGAGGTTGTTTATCCTTCGGTTCACCATCTTCTCCACCTTCAGTATCTTTCTTTGGGTCTTCGATCTCCTCCTCAGCCTTTTCTTCACGTTTTTCTTCATCGACGCCTAACTGCTTGGGATTAATCTTAGCTTTTTTACCCTTCTTACCAGCTGCTAACTTCGACTTCTTCTTCTTATTCTTCGGTGTTATTTGTTCGAGGGTTGTAAGCCTTTCTTCAATCAACTTTAGATGCTCTAGGACGTCAGCAGGAGTAATCTTCTTCGCTTTCGGGGTTTGATCTTTCTCTACAGATTGTGTTGCTTCGCTATCAGAACTGCCTACCATCTTTCCACTCTTAAGATGATAACTCTCCCCTCCTTCTAGCGCCAATGTTGATGAGTGGATTTCATAACAACTTTTGAGAGGTTTATGGTGAGTTGTAAAGGCTAACGATCAACTAATCTATGGAGAATGGAGGTTTTTTGTGGGGGTTGAACTGAGCTCGAGAGCGTTTACAAGAATCTCGTGAGTTCCTTTGAGGCTTGTGTCGTGTGTTCTCAAGAATCTCGTAGGTGTATTGCGAGGCTTGTAAAACATGTTCTCAAGGTGCCTACGTACCCTTGTATATATAGGGATCAAGTTCACGTAGTTCTTTTTAGACTAGAAGTCTGGTTAGGCGGCAATATGTAGGTTCCTAATTCGTGGGGAAGTCCTTTTCTCCAGATTCAGCCACGAATAGGCGACCTAAGTCGAATAGAACTCGAGTTCTAGTCCGACTAGGAGTATCTTTACTAGTTCTACTCTTATTAGATATATTCAAGGATAATCTGCGCCCAAGGAATACATTCCAATAAGGAGTTGATGTTCATGACTTGCTCCTAAAGAATAGGAGGCTTTATCGTACTATAAATCTACTGGAATAAATCTATTTTCGCACAGGAAGCTATCTCTCAGGAACCTGTCTGCAGGAACCTGTTTCTCGGGAAGCTGTCTGCAGGAAGCTGTCTCTCGGGAAGCTGAACCTATCCAGATCTATTTCACGTGTTATTTAGCCTCATTTAACTTAAGGGACCTCAATCATAACCCATATTAATCATACGGATTGGATCCTTAAGCCCAATCGGCCTAAATCTAGCCCGTGGAGATTTTGGGCATAACAAATACCTAAGTCGTTTCGACACAGAGATGGATGTCTATCAAGTGAAGGAAGCCACTAGATGTAGGTTACTGGCTGCAACCCTACAAGGGGGAGCTCATCAATGGTTCAAGAGGTTACCTGTTGATTCGATTAGTTCCTGGGAAAGTATGGGAAAGCTCTTCGTTACTCAATTCAGGGCATCTGTCGCATTTGCACCACCTACCAATACCCTAGCCAACATCAAGCAGAGACCTAGTGAGACGTTGACTGAATACTTCAAGAGATTCAATGCAGAGGTTCCGAAGGTTAGGAAAGCATCTGAGGAAACCATAAAGAATTTCTTGATTGCTGGAGTCAAAGGAGGCTCAAACTTCTGGAAAGCACTTCAAGGAAAAGAACCAGAGACGTTGGCAGATTTTTATGCTCAGGCGGAACCTTTTCGTCTCGTGGAGGAATCTCTGGCTGATTTAAAGAAGGATCCAGATTTCGTAAGGCAAAGTGGATGGTCAGGAAGCAAGAGGTCAAGGCCCAGAAGCCCCAACGGTCGTGATAGTAAGAAGGTGGTTAGTCGTACATGTAATAACCCTAACTTTGGCAATGCTACAGTGATCCTATAAATAGTAAATTTCGAGGATTTAGAGAAATGGTATATAGGTACTCTATAATGGAAACATAAAATGAATAAACAGAAACCATAGTAGTGTTGTACAATGGAAATAAGTGACTCGAAATGACGTTAGATTTCAGAAATTCCTGAAACATGGATTTTGAGGATTTTGATTTCGAATAAGCTTCTATTGGACATTAAGGAGCATGGAAACATTATAAGAATTATATATATTGAGGAATTAGTGAATTTAGGTTAAACCAAAGGATTATTAAGTTAAGAGAAATACCAATGGAAATTGGATTCGTAAATAGTTTCAAAACCACTGAGATAATGAGGTACATTTGAAACGAACCACAATTAGACGAATATGGAGATTAAGCAACCAAGATTTATAATATAACAAGGATACATACCCCATTATAATTATCAAGAGTACTAGCATTATAATTAGAAAAGAAAATCAAGAAAAAAGAGAATTATGAAGTCATGTTGATAATGTCATTTTCCACTAAACTTTTTAAGGGTGAATTAGTAATTTTTGCAAGGTTTAATCACAAATATCTTTCAAGGCTTCTAGGACAAGCTAGGATTAACAAATATTAACATAATACTAGTAAGATAAGATTAAAATCAAGATCAAAAACCTCTCCCCCATCCTCTTCTTCATCAATTCGAATTTCACTATTCACAAGAAAGAAAAAAATTTCAAAACCCTAGTTTCAAGCCATTAAAACTCAAGAGAAAATTCATGGAGCTTCCTGGAGATTAGAAAGAGTTACCCACCAAGTTTCATAGCCATCCAACATCATTTGCATAGGTAATAAAATTCTCAAAGTTGCTTGATGAATAGTGTGAATAGTAATTTTAAGAACTAACATTGATTTTTATGGTTTCTTTAGTGGATCCAAGTTAGTGTAAGGATTTTTAAGCATAACCCAAGGCTTATTAAGTGTCTTTAAAGCTTCAAGAAGGTATACCTACTCTTGCCCTTTTATATTTATGATGGATATTGATTTAGTTAGTGATTAAGTAATGTAGATGTAAAGTTTTGGTGATTTATGTGTTATAAATGGTTTGATTGGATATGGGAATTATGATGTGGACTTGTAACCAAGGCTGGGATGTAGACCACTTGGTGTATGGTTTGGAATGAGTGTGAAATGGTGGTATTGGAGTGGTTAAAATATGGAAAGTACGAAAGTACAGCAGTTATAATGTCCGATTTTCGTTGAACCGGAAAACTGCCCTGTTTTTAGCAACTGCGCACACACGGTAGGTTACTGTCCAGCACACTAAGTGACCATGAAATGATAGAGCTTAGTTCATAGATTGTTTTGATATAAGGTGCGTTAAAATCTGATGAACGGTTTAGAGAAAAGTCAGTTTTAGTGAAAGGCGTTCGATAACCGAGAAAACGTAATTGTATCAACTTTGAGGCTAAAGTTACCATACTTAGACATTTTTATAAGCCACGAAATTTTGGGATAAGGTAGTAGGGTGGTCAGAGGACCCTTGACAGTTGACCTTACATTAAAATTCGAAATCCATATTTTCTGAGAATTTTTACAGTTAAGTGTGGTCGTTAGGAAAAATGGTGAAAAACCACTGAAACTTCAATTGAGCTTGTAAATGGTTAAGTTCTTGAACCTTTGGGGTAATAGTGATACGTTAGGCATATATTGAAATATCAAGGGTAATGTTATACAAGAGTGTAGTGAGTAAGAGATGTGATATTCTAATGACGGTCCTTTTGTGTTTATAGAAACTCCGGAAGAGGGACCAGCCTTACTGTCAGGATACAGGAACCGAGGCAAGATCCTTCTATCCCTACTTTAAAAATTATTTATCTTCGGAATAATAATGATATCATGGAATATATTTATGTATATGTGATGCTTTTGTTGCTATATTGCAAAGAATATATTATCTTGATTGTGGAAAGTTAAAGAGATGATTACGAATTGAGCGAATATGCTCTAGAGTAAAAGAGATATGAAAGAGAATGGTATCAGTTGTTATCTAGGGTTATATGGTTTATAATGCTATATTATAAATATTCTTTTAGTGTATGATATATACATATATTTTATAGAAATAATGTGCGAGAATGGAAATGTGAAATGGTGTTGATAAATTGAATAATGATCTTATAAAAAGGGGGATTAGCAATAAATTTGCATAAGAGGCTGTGTCAGGGCTGTGTGCGACATAGTCTAACATTCATGATTCGGCACGAAGATGCCAAGGGAGGATGTTAGCAGGTGGCCTTCCTCCAGGAGGATGTTAGCAGGTGGCCTTCCTCCAGGGATGATGTTAGTAGGTGGCCTTCATTCCTTCTACTAGTAGTAAACAGAGAGCGGATACGGTCAGGCGACTGATCATCGTCCTACGTATCTGGCGCCAGTATATATATCCCCAAAACTTGAAAGAAAGAATTGAAAATGGTTTTCAGACTTCTATAACTGAAAACAGAAAATTGATATGGAACGATGAAATTATTGATATAGATGAAGAGAAACTGATTTTATATTAATTTATAAAATTACTGTATAGGAAGGAAATGAGGAGATGATAGTGAGAGATTTATTTAATTATTCATATTATTTTAAAATATTACACTGAAAGGGTATATTGATTGTTACATTATTTAAGAAGAGAAACTGATACTGTATTATCTTAGAATTTTTTTATAATAGTCAGTGGATGATGTATTATTAAATAAAAGTTTTATTCTTCCTTAAAGTTTATAATTTGGTTACTGCTTACATATGTATATACATGTATACTTGGTTGCATTTTAAATTCTAGTTTTCAATATTATCTTGCTGAGCTATTATAGCTCACTCTTGCTACTTATCTATATACAGCTAGGTATGCCAATACTACGCAGAACGCCCCGCAAGAGGGTAAGGGAAAGGCGACCTTCTGAGAGCTCGTTAGCATCAATCCCCGAGGTAGTCGACCAGCGCAAGGGGTTTAGTGGTTTTATGTACATTAAGTGTGTAAGGTTGTAATAAATTTGGTTGTTGAAATGCTTCTTGTAGAAGCATCACTCAACAATGTACTTAAGTATGATTCTGGGTTTGTAATAACTTTCTAACTTAAAACTTTTATTATGGTGAATGTTGTTCTCTGAGCATATGACTGGTGTGTGTGTGTATTACTGTGGGGTCAATTGCATAAGTATTAATTATAAGTAAAAAAAAAAAAACCCAAGAGATATTGATTTTGAATGGAAGTTGGTTCGTGATGGCCCAGATTCATGACCCCGGATTTGGGGCTATCACAGTTGGTATCAGAGCTAAGAGTCATAATGCTCAGGAACAAGAGTGATAATAATATTGTATCATTTATAATATTAAATTTTGAACTTCCATCAAGTTCAGGGGTGGTATATCGCAGGTAGTATTTATTTTAAGTATTGTTTATAAATTTATAGACCGTTACTAATAGAATTTTATGTTTTATTATAGGGAGCAGAGATGGGTGAGCCGAGTCGAGACCCCCAGTGGCTAGGATTGTCCGAGCAGGAGCTTAGAGACTTGTTGCTGGTAGGTGTAGAGGTTCCAGAGTATGCTATTGATGACCTTAGGGAGAGACGACGGGCGAGTGCTAGAGAGAGATATGAGCAGAGACTGAGGGAGGAGGCTGAGGAGCGCAGACAGAGGGATGTTGTGGCTATAGTGCCATATTCTGGTAGACCATATGTAGGACCTGATGGGGCCGGACCTTCCCGAGTGCGGACTGATATTCCTGAGGAGGAGATGCCCTTACGTAAGAGGCCTAGGCTATCTGTTATACCTGAGGAGCCGATTGAGTGGAGGGACATTCATGTGACTCCTACTCCTGTCCCACCTGTCCCAGTGCCATCACCAGTTCCATCTCCTCTACCTAGCCCCGACCCTTTTGAGGACCCAGTTGAGCAGTTCACTCCACCGGGACACTTTATCTTGTCAGAGGATGAGTTGGAGGATGACCCTTCCGAGGATGCGGACACAGAGCCTGTTCCCCCGTCTCCACAGGCAGTTCCATCCCCACCATTTGCACCACCACCACCTCCACCAGTGGATGCACCCCCACTTGTAGATGTACCTCCCCCAGATGCTATGCCACCTCAGGAGGCACCTATGTTTCCAGCTGGTCAGTTGCCAGCTATTTTCTTGTCAGAGTACTTTGCCCTACAGGGACAGCTAGATGAGTCCCGTCGGACTATAGATACGCTTATACAGAGGTTAGACAGGGCGAGAGGAGGAGGAGGTGTGATACCAGATGGGTTGACTTTGAGCATAGTTAGTATCGAGCTGCGGGCACTCGGTGATATTAGGACGATGTTGGGAGACAGAGGAGATCCAGTATGGAGGGCTCAGATAGTTGATACAGTCACCACTATGGTAGTGCAGATCAGAGATGTTATCAGGGCGTCGTTACCATGATTAGGAGTAGTAGTCTTGGATACTAATCAGACTAGTCATCTTATGGATGTCATTTTGGGGATTAGGTTAGTTGTTTACTGTCTTAATCCCAGTCTGATTAGAGGACAGCTAGTAGTGCTTTTGTTATAGCGAGTTAGTATGTACAGTTAAGCTTTTGGGGTTTCGAACCTTGTACTTTATGATGTATGATATTAGTAGTAAAAGACGTTGTACCCAAGTTGTAAAATATCTATGTAAATTAATGAAGTTTATGTACTTTGCCTAATTTTATCGTATTTTGATATTAAATGTTGAGATTCAGAAATATTGATATATATGAGGTGATTGACTTAAATGAAAAGGTTATTGTGCTAAAGGTACTAAGCTTATTTGTCAAAGTTGTATTATGATTAAATATTACTTGTGTGAATTTAAAATACTGGGATGCATAAATAAGATTAACTAATGATATAGTTGTGCATATATGGAAATGATGTATATTGTACCCTAAATTTGGGTGATTAATGAAGAATATTATTATATACAGAATCATGCCGCCTAAGCGTAATAATAGAATGAATGCAAGGGAAAATGAGAGAGAGGAAGCAAGTCAGAATAGGCAGGATGAAAACGCTCATAATGAACAAGATCATGAGGAAGAAGAAGATGAATCAACTGGCCAACAGGGAAGTCAGGGTGGTAACCCTTTTAACCAATTTATGGAACTTTTGAGGCAGAATTTAGCTAATCCACAGAATCCGCCACAACCACCTGTTCTTCCCAACCAGGCAGCTAACTCTTTTCGTGCTTTTAAGTCACTAAAACCCCCAGAATTTGAGGGAACCACTAACCCAGTAGCAGCCAGGGCATGGCTGAAAGAAATGGAGAAGGCTTTTGAGATACTGAGGGTAGAGGAAGATCAGAAGACAGTCTTTGCAGCCTATCTCCTAAAGGGAGAGGCAAATTATTGGTGGGAAGCTAAGAAAAATCTCGAGGGAGCGGGAGTGATAACTTGGGAGCGTTTCACTAGGGTGTTTCTAGACAAATATTCCCCTAGGTACTTGGAGAACCAGATGGAAATAAAATTTTTGGAGCTAAAGCAGGAAAACCTATCAGTGGCAGAGTATGAAACTAAGTTTACAGAACTGTCTAGGTTTGTTCCAGAATTCGTGCGTACTGAAGAGCAACGAGCGAAAAGGTTCCAACAAGGATTGAAACCATGGCTACGTACTAGAGTGGCACCATTTGAGTTGACCGAGTATGCTGCGGTAGTTCATAAGGCATCTATTATCGAAGCTGAGAGTGAACAGACTCAAGTAGGACGAGAGAATAAGAAAAGGAAATTTGAGGGTCAGAAGGGAGGTTCAAGTGTGGGAAGCTACTTTAACAAATTTGGTAAGGGACAAAAACCCCAGTTTGGAGGAAAGTTAGGGAATAATAAGACTACCAGTGAGACTGTGAATCAGGGTGGTAGATCCACAGGAACTTTTCAATCTAGTCAATCTCGAACACCATTTCCAGACTGTAACACGTGTGGTAAGAAGCATACAGGAGTGTGTAGAGCGTTAGAAATAAACTGCTTTAACTGTGGACAAAAAGGACACTACCTTAGCCAGTGCCCATCGGCTAATACCAATCCTAAGAGGGACGTCAAGTGTTACCAGTGTGGGAAACTAGGACACATTGCCAGAGATTACCGTTCAGGGGGATCATCTGTGCCAGAACAGAGTGTGACTGCTTCAAATAAACCTACTGCCAGGGTGTACAATATGACTTTAGGAGAGGCATTGAGAAAGCCGGATACAGATGCAGGTGAACATTTTTTTTAGTATTTAAATTTTTAGTGTAAACGTTTGGTTAGGAATCAATGTGGTCAATGAATGGTATAGGTAGGTTGATAATCTAGATAAGGAAAATCAGTATCTGTTAGGGGTTAGAAATTCTATGAAAAGGAGAATGATAGTATTTTGGGGGTAAACCATAGACTTATTTAAATACGAACAGGAAATATATATTATAGGTAATATTTTCTTACAATTGTTTCAAGGAATCTTATTCTAGTTGGATTTCTGGAAGATTTTACAGAGACAAGATATAATAAGAGCGAAATATGTATATTTTATGTCATGATAGAGATCAACATAGGGATAAACCATAAGTGAGATACACTACCATTCAGGAGAGGCCAATGTGGTGGCCGATAACCATAACTAAAAGAGGGATGTTGATGAATGACAAGCAAGTTATGTTGGTGTATTTTGTACAAACAAGATAGAGATATTATGAAGGAAAAAGGATGGAGAAAGTGATATAGAAGTTATAAGGTGTAGATGAAAAGGGTATCTATGACATTTCTAACGTGATTCCGGGACGGAATCCTTTTAAGGGGGGAAGGATGTAATAACCCTAACTTTGGCAATGCTACAGTGATCCTATAAATAGTAAATTTCGAGGATTTAGAGAAATGGTATATAGGTACTCTATAATGGAAACATAAAATGAATAAACAGAAACCATAGTAGTGTTGTACAATGGAAATAAGTGACTCGAAATGACGTTAGATTTCAGAAATTCCTGAAACATGGATTTTGAGGATTTTGATTTCGAATAAGCTTCTATTGGACATTAAGGAGCATGGAAACATTATAAGAATTATATATATTGAGGAATTAGTGAATTTAGGTTAAACCAAAGGATTATTAAGTTAAGAGAAATACCAATGGAAATTGGATTCGTAAATAGTTTCAAAACCACTGAGATAATGAGGTACATTTGAAACGAACCACAATTAGACGAATATGGAGATTAAGCAACCAAGATTTATAATATAACAAGGATACATACCCCATTATAATTATCAAGAGTACTAGCATTATAATTAGAAAAGAAAATCAAGAAAAAAGAGAATTATGAAGTCATGTTGATAATGTCATTTTCCACTAAACTTTTTAAGGGTGAATTAGTAATTTTTGCAAGGTTTAATCACAAATATCTTTCAAGGCTTCTAGGACAAGCTAGGATTAACAAATATTAACATAATACTAGTAAGATAAGATTAAAATCAAGATCAAAAACCTCTCCCCCATCCTCTTCTTCATCAATTCGAATTTCACTATTCACAAGAAAGAAAAAAATTTCAAAACCCTAGTTTCAAGCCATTAAAACTCAAGAGAAAATTCATGGAGCTTCCTGGAGATTAGAAAGAGTTACCCACCAAGTTTCATAGCCATCCAACATCATTTGCATAGGTAATAAAATTCTCAAAGTTGCTTGATGAATAGTGTGAATAGTAATTTTAAGAACTAACATTGATTTTTATGGTTTCTTTAGTGGATCCAAGTTAGTGTAAGGATTTTTAAGCATAACCCAAGGCTTATTAAGTGTCTTTAAAGCTTCAAGAAGGTATACCTACTCTTGCCCTTTTATATTTATGATGGATATTGATTTAGTTAGTGATTAAGTAATGTAGATGTAAAGTTTTGGTGATTTATGTGTTATAAATGGTTTGATTGGATATGGGAATTATGATGTGGACTTGTAACCAAGGCTGGGATGTAGACCACTTGGTGTATGGTTTGGAATGAGTGTGAAATGGTGGTATTGGAGTGGTTAAAATATGGAAAGTACGAAAGTACAGCAGTTATAATGTCCGATTTTCGTTGAACCGGAAAACTGCCCTGTTTTTAGCAACTGCGCACACACGGTAGGTTACTGTCCAGCACACTAAGTGACCATGAAATGATAGAGCTTAGTTCATAGATTGTTTTGATATAAGGTGCGTTAAAATCTGATGAACGGTTTAGAGAAAAGTCAGTTTTAGTGAAAGGCGTTCGATAACCGAGAAAACGTAATTGTATCAACTTTGAGGCTAAAGTTACCATACTTAGACATTTTTATAAGCCACGAAATTTTGGGATAAGGTAGTAGGGTGGTCAGAGGACCCTTGACAGTTGACCTTACATTAAAATTCGAAATCCATATTTTCTGAGAATTTTTACAGTTAAGTGTGGTCGTTAGGAAAAATGGTGAAAAACCACTGAAACTTCAATTGAGCTTGTAAATGGTTAAGTTCTTGAACCTTTGGGGTAATAGTGATACGTTAGGCATATATTGAAATATCAAGGGTAATGTTATACAAGAGTGTAGTGAGTAAGAGATGTGATATTCTAATGACGGTCCTTTTGTGTTTATAGAAACTCCGGAAGAGGGACCAGCCTTACTGTCAGGATACAGGAACCGAGGCAAGATCCTTCTATCCCTACTTTAAAAATTATTTATCTTCGGAATAATAATGATATCATGGAATATATTTATGTATATGTGATGCTTTTGTTGCTATATTGCAAAGAATATATTATCTTGATTGTGGAAAGTTAAAGAGATGATTACGAATTGAGCGAATATGCTCTAGAGTAAAAGAGATATGAAAGAGAATGGTATCAGTTGTTATCTAGGGTTATATGGTTTATAATGCTATATTATAAATATTCTTTTAGTGTATGATATATACATATATTTTATAGAAATAATGTGCGAGAATGGAAATGTGAAATGGTGTTGATAAATTGAATAATGATCTTATAAAAAGGGGGATTAGCAATAAATTTGCATAAGAGGCTGTGTCAGGGCTGTGTGCGACATAGTCTAACATTCATGATTCGGCACGAAGATGCCAAGGGAGGATGTTAGCAGGTGGCCTTCCTCCAGGAGGATGTTAGCAGGTGGCCTTCCTCCAGGGATGATGTTAGTAGGTGGCCTTCATTCCTTCTACTAGTAGTAAACAGAGAGCGGATACGGTCAGGCGACTGATCATCGTCCTACGTATCTGGCGCCAGTATATATATCCCCAAAACTTGAAAGAAAGAATTGAAAATGGTTTTCAGACTTCTATAACTGAAAACAGAAAATTGATATGGAACGATGAAATTATTGATATAGATGAAGAGAAACTGATTTTATATTAATTTATAAAATTACTGTATAGGAAGGAAATGAGGAGATGATAGTGAGAGATTTATTTAATTATTCATATTATTTTAAAATATTACACTGAAAGGGTATATTGATTGTTACATTATTTAAGAAGAGAAACTGATACTGTATTATCTTAGAATTTTTTTATAATAGTCAGTGGATGATGTATTATTAAATAAAAGTTTTATTCTTCCTTAAAGTTTATAATTTGGTTACTGCTTACATATGTATATACATGTATACTTGGTTGCATTTTAAATTCTAGTTTTCAATATTATCTTGCTGAGCTATTATAGCTCACTCTTGCTACTTATCTATATACAGCTAGGTATGCCAATACTACGCAGAACGCCCCGCAAGAGGGTAAGGGAAAGGCGACCTTCTGAGAGCTCGTTAGCATCAATCCCCGAGGTAGTCGACCAGCGCAAGGGGTTTAGTGGTTTTATGTACATTAAGTGTGTAAGGTTGTAATAAATTTGGTTGTTGAAATGCTTCTTGTAGAAGCATCACTCAACAATGTACTTAAGTATGATTCTGGGTTTGTAATAACTTTCTAACTTAAAACTTTTATTATGGTGAATGTTGTTCTCTGAGCATATGACTGGTGTGTGTGTGTATTACTGTGGGGTCAATTGCATAAGTATTAATTATAAGTAAAAAAAAAAAAAAACCAAGAGATATTGATTTTGAATGGAAGTTGGTTCGTGATGGCCCAGATTCATGACCCCGGATTTGGGGCTGTCACAGTACATCCCAGGTGAAGCCTGAAGCTGAAGCTGTGAATCCTACTAGACCTGTCATGAGTCAGGTCCCGCCACCAGCTTTCTACAATAACAACAAACGGGAGAGACCTGTCTACGAAACTTTTACCCTTTTGGTAGCTCCAATCGATCACATTTACGCAGTGAATGAGAAGTCCTCGTGGTTTAAGAATCCTTTCAGAACTGGTCCTCCAGGGAATAAGAATGAGCGCCCATACTGTGATTTTCATGATAACAATGGACATAATACTGCAGACTACCGTTACCTCAGGGACTTAATTGAAACTCTAATCAGATAAGGGTAGTTAAGTGAATGGGTGGCTCAGGAAGGTAAAAAGTATAGAGATGAGAAGACTCAGAAGGCACAGACACAGGAACCTGTTGTGATGGAAGGGCCACCTAAGGCTGGGTGCATACGCACAATTATAGGAGGTCCCCACATTGGAGGAAGTAGCAGGAGCGCCATGGAGAGGTACACTCACGAAGCTAAAGAACGTCCTTTGACCAGTATTTATAATCTGTCACAGAGGTCTCCCAGGCTGTTTGAAGGAGAGGATGCAGATATCACCTTTACTGAAGGAGATGCCTCTTGGGTACACCACCCCCACATCGATGCCTTAGTGGTCGAGGCAGGAATCGGATCTTATGAGGTTCATCGAGTACTAGTGGATAATGGAAGCTCTGTAAACTTGTTGTCTTACTCAGCTTTCAAGAAGATGCATTTTCTGGATAAAGACTTAACCCCAACGAAGGATACCGTGTATGGTTTTACTAACAACCAGGTTCCTATCAAAGGTAAGATTCGTTTACCAGTAACTCTAGGTGATAAACCATGTTGCATTACACAACTAGCAGAATTCATCGTTATAGTGGAGAATATGAACTACAATGCTATTCTGGGAAGACCCGTCTTGAAAGAGATGAGGGTGGTAACCTTCATTTACCACATGACTATGAAGTTCCCAACACCAAATGGAATTGGTGTAGTTCGAGGATACCAGTATGAGTCTAGAGAGTGCTACACTAAAGCTTTGCAACATGCTGCTAAGGCTGCCAAATTGCCTGAACCAATGGACGAGGTTCCTGATGATTTTCCAGGAAAGAACCCAGACAAAATAACGCTCGACCTGCATAGTCCGCTCTTGGAAGGTTTTGTACCAGCATCCTGTAGAGTCATAAGAATTGAAGAAATCATAGAAGAAGAACCTCATGCTGAGATTCCAGTTTTTCGGGGACCAGATACCCCTTACCTGCTGTTAGAAAGTGCACCCCCTACGGACAAGGATGGTGATGTGTGTATGGCAGAAGGATTGGATGAAGAAAATTCCAGAAAACTGAAATATAATGGAAGCAGTGAAGACAGTCAGCCAGCATCAAAGAGAAGGAATGTCATGCACGAAGTTCAGGAACCGTCTACAGTCCAGGAACCTCAAGAGGACTCAACCACAGAGATGGAGGTAGACTTAGATCCTCGAATGCCAGAAACCATGGTCAAGGCTGGACCAGCTGGTGAAACTTTAGATGTGAAGATGAATGACAAAGATGGTACAAAAGTGTTGAAGATTGGAGCTCAACTCGACCCAGCCTTAAAGGAATCTCTCATTACCTTTTTGGGCAAGAACCTGGATGTGTTCGCATGGTGTCACGCAGATATGGAAGGGATAGATCCAAGGGTCATGTGTCACAAGTTGAATATTGATCCAGAAAAGAAAGGAGTGAGACAGAAGCGAAGACCAGTTAGTGGAGAGAGAGCTCAAGCATTGAAAGAAGAGGTCGACAGGTTATCGGATGCAGGATTGGTTAAAGAATCTTTCTACCCAGTATGGTTGGCAAACCCTGTCCTAGTGAAGAAACCAAATGGGAAGTGGAGAACCTGTGTGGACTTCACAGATCTCAACAAGGCATGCCCGAAGGACAGCTTCCCACTGCCACGAATTGATCAGCTAGTGGATGCAACAGCTGGACATGCCCTCCTCAGCTTCATGGATGCATATTCAGGTTACAATCAAATCCCTATGTATGAACCTGATCAAGAGCATACTTCTTTTATTACAGATAGAGGTCTTTATTGCTATGTATGCATGCCATTTGGATTGATTAATGCTAGAGCCACATACCAACGGTTAGTGAACATGATGTTTAAAGACCAAATTGGCCATACTATGGAAGTATATGTGAATGATATGCTAGTCAAATCCAAGGAAGCTGTTGACCATGTAAAGCACTTAGAAGAAATGTTTGGAATCTTGCGAAAGTACAGAATGAAACTGAACCCACAGAAATGTGTGTTCGGGGTAGAATCAGGAAAGTTTCTGGGTTTCATGGTGAATCATAGAGGTATAGAAGCCAACCCAGCCAAGATTAAAGCATTGATTGATATGAGATCACCAAAGACTGTGAGAGAGGTTTAGTCCCTTACAGGGAGAATTGCAGCCTTGAACAGGTTCATCTCGAAGTCCACTGATAAGTGTCAGGAGTTCTTTAAAGCCATAAAGAAAGGAAGCAAGTTCGAGTGGACAGCAGAATGTGAGATAGCGTTTGGAAAATTAAAAGAGCATTTGGGGAGCCCCCCCACTTTTAGCCAAACCTGTGGATGGAGAAACATTGATACTTTACTTGGCTGTATCAGAATATTCCATTAGTGCAGTTCTAGTTCGAGAAGAGGATGGACAGCATAGCCCAGTTTAATATGTCATTAAGAGGTTACTTGATGCAGAAACGAGGTATACAGGAATGGAGAAGCTGGTTTACGCATTGATTCTAGCTTCAAGGAAGCTGCGACCTTACTTCCAAGCTCACAAGATCGAGGTAAGAACCTCATATCCACTTAGGCAAGTGATGCACAGGCCAGAAACTTCATGAAGAATGTTAAAGTGGGCTGTGGAGTTAGGATAGTTCGACATAGAATACAAGCCAAAAACAGCAATCAAGGCTCAAGCTCTAGCAGATTTCTTAATCGAGTTTCCACCTCATGTGGTACTGGCCAGGAGGAACCAAAGGAGGTGATGGAAGAACAAACAGAGAATGATAATTGTGCACCCTGGTGGACATTGCACGTGGATGGAGCTGCCAACAGTAGTGAAGCAGGTTCTGGCATAGAGCTAGTTAGTCCAGAAGGACACAAACTCCATAGCTCGATTCATTTGCTTTTAGAGCTACAAATAATGATGCAGAGTATGAGGCATTGATTGCAGGCCTCAAGCTAGCCTTGGAGATGAAAGTCGAGAATATCAGAGTGTTTAGTGATTCGATGTTAGTGGTTTGGCAGATTCGTGGTGGTTTTCAGGCAAGAGGTCCACGAACAGATTTGTATCTGAGGTACTCCCAGGAGTTGATTGCAAAGTTTAGAGAGGTGAAGTTGGATCAGATACCACGAGGGAAGAATACCAATGCAGATGCATTAGCCAAGCTAGGTTCCCAGAGAGAATCCATATTATTAGGAGTAATTCCACTTCAGATTCAGGAGCAACCTAGCGTTTTCAAAGAAGAAGTGATGGACATCGAGTTTCCAGTTGAGGATTCCTGGATGACCCCAATATATCGTTACCTGGATAAAGGGGAGTTACCTCCCAGTCAAGAGGAAGCCAGGAAGCTGAGGTATCATGCAGCCAAGTATGTAATCTATGATGGAGTTCTATACAGACGAGGATTCAATCAACCTTTGCTCAAGTGTGTTGCTGGAGAGCAATGCAAGTACATCCTCGAGGAGATTCATGAAGGAGTATGTGGAAATCACTCGGGGGGTAATTCTTTAGCCATGAAGGTCCTTCGACAAGGATATTATTGGCCAACCATCAAAGCAGATGCTTCTAAGTTTGCACAGGCATGTAGCAATTGTCAGAAGTTTGCAAATTTTGATAGTCGTCCTGTAGCACCTATCAAATAGATTGTTAGTCCTTGGCCATTCGCCGTTTGGGGAATAGACCTCATTGGAGAGCTCCCGAAAGGAAAAGGAGGAGTGAAATATGCAGTGGTTGCAGTTGATTACTTCACAAAGTGGGCAGAAGCAGAACCACTTGCTAAGATTACAGCATCAAAATTGACTGAGTTCGTGTTTCGAGCCATTGTATGCAGGTTTGGCATTCCGCAGAAGCTGATTTCTGACAATGGGAAGCAGTTTGATAGCAGAGAGCTTAGAGGATTGTGTGAGCAGTTTGGAATTCAGAAAGCATTTTTAGCAGTGTATTATCCACAGAGTAATGGACAGACTGAAGCTGTGAACAAGATTATCAAGCATACTTTGAAGACAAGGCTTGAAGATAAGAAAGGAAGCTGGCCAGAGGAGCTTCCTGGAGTCTTGTGGTCGTATAACACCACGCCTAGAACTACAACTGGTGAGTCTCCCTTTACTCTCGCTTATGGTTGTGAAGCTATGGTACCTGTGGAAGTTGGAACAGGTTCCCTGAGAAGAAAACATTTTGACCCCGAGAACAATGAGGTCAATCATAGACTGTATTTGGACATGGTCGAAGAGTTGAGAGCAGATTCGCAAGTGAAGTTGGCAGCATATCAACAGAGAGTTCGAAGGTATTACAACAAAAAGGTGAAGGCAAGACCTTTTAAAGTTGGAGACCAAGGTTCTGGCACATGGAGCTTTTGGAGTAAATTGGGAGGGACCTTACCAGATAAAGTCAGCCATTTGGGAAGGAACCTACCACTTGATGGATTTGGATGGGAACCTTATTCCGAGAGCTTGGAATGCAGAACATCTCAAGAAGTATTATCAGTAACTCTTTTATATGTTTTTTCTTAGGAAAAGTAAGGCTCTTTCAGCCCAAGAATAAAGGCAGCTTATTAGCTGACCAGCATTTTGATTTCAGTATTTGATTATGCATGTACTCGGGGGGTACTTGATGTGAACCTCCCTACTTGCAAGACAGTTTCTTCTTAAGAAGTATTAAGCGACTGATAGCTCTACGTTGAATATTTTGAGTGCATTTTTTGTAGTTATAGCTCCTTAATAGTTCATTTACGTAACAATAATTACCCAAAAGAACTGGGGGGTAGTATTCCTACTTAGATAGTATTGTGCATGATATGATTTGATATTTCATATGCCAATTTGAAACTTTTTAAGTGCTTGCTTTAGTACTTGTATTTGCAGGTTACCTAGACTAACAGGTTCCTGTAGCATTGCATAGTATTTGCAGGTTACCTCGACTGACAGGTTCCTGTAGCATTGAAAGTATGAGAAAGTATGAATGTGATTTGACAGAGTATGCAGATTGAGAAAAGCCTCAGGTAGCTTCCTGGGCATGAATTAAGCCTTGGGTAGCTTCCCGAGCATGTATTGAGTTAAGCCTTGGGTAGCTTCCCGAGCATGCAACGAGAAAAGCCTCAGGCAGCTTCCTGAGCACATTTGATCGAAAAGCCTCAGCTGACTGAGCAAAGCATTTTAGCCAAAAGCCTCAGGTAGCTTCCTGAGCATGAATTGAAAGTATCAAGTTCCTTGAGCACATGACCTAAAGTCCTGACAAAAGGCACCTAAAGTCCTGACACAAGGCACCTAAAGGAACCTGTATGGAGTCGAGACTGGCATACAGGAACCTGAGAGCATATGTTTAAACCCTCCGTGGAGCCGCCACTGGCACGAGAGGAAGTGGGAACCTGTGTGGAGCCTAGACCGGCACACTTGTTCTTAAAGAGAAGCCTAATAAGCTATCCCTCATGTGGAACCGCCTTTGGCACATGGGAAGAAGGGATAAAACCCTTAGCATTTACCTTCATGAAATGTCTAGCTTGACACTTGGAGAAGAGGAAACTGTGTGGACTCCCAGAACGGCACACAGGTTCCTAGAATCGCCTCGAGGCAAAGAAATAAAAGGAACCAACATACCCCGAGGTATGTTGGGACCTAGAGTTTAGGACTGGGACCCAAGCAGGGAACCTTTCCACCAGTTGACCCGAATGGAACAAGAGAAATTTTACTAACCTTAACTAGTTTCTGTTTTATGTTTATTTTGCAGGATTAATACTCGAGGAACCTGGTTTTTGATGTAGAAGAAGTTATTAAAGAAGGCTACAGTTTAGATTATCGACTCAAGGTGTAAACACAGAGGTACTACAGCCTTTGTATTTTGTTGCATTTATTTTGAGAATAAACAAGTGGAAATATGCGTGTGTTCTGTTTCTTAAAATGGGTTAGCCCGCGTAAGCTTGAACATATGAGTAAGGAAGCTGAGTTATTCTCTAATGCATAACAGTGAAGTATTTCATGAGGTTTTGAAGAAAAGTACGTAGTAAGTTAAGATTCGAACAAAGAAATATGTATGTGCTTACCCTGGACAAGAGATATGTAGCAAAAGTAAATAGCTATTATAGAAAAAAACCATAAAGAGTTAAGGGTACAAAGACCCAGGAAACCAGCATAAAGAGTTATTGGCACGAAGGCCATGGAAACCAAATTTAGAATTACATCTTGCGAGGCGTTACGAGGAGCCCGCGACCTCATCAAAAGTTATCATATTATAAAAGCTTTAAAGGTTTTTGTTGAGTTTATGAAGGAGTAACTTCATCGGAACCCTTGGTGACAACAGGAGGAGTTGGATGGATAGGCTGAACAACTTCAGGAGCAGGAACCTCTGCAGTCTCAGGGTTGGAACCTGGAGACCTCTCAACCGTTTCCATGGAAGGTACAGAGGTTGCAACAGCAGCTTCATTCTCAAATTCCTTGATCATCCCCACTACGTCCTCGCCTAGGAGAGACCAGTTTAGCTCGGGCATTTTCTCCCACATGGACCTCATGTAGTCTCGAATGCCTTCGTCATAACCTTCATCATACCTAGCTTTCTCCTGGACGAGCATGGATGATTTGACAGTGGCGGCAGCAGCATTTAAAGCATCAACCTGAGTTTCTAGTTAATTGATTTTCTCTAGCATGGACAATTTCTCATCCTGCAAACTCTTCACCTATCCTTGAAGCTCATCCCTGCTATTCTTTAGTGAGGTTTCGATGGTTTTTGCTCTTCGAACAGCAGCAGTGGCTATGTTCACCTTACCTTCCATAGCAGTCAACTCTTCCTTCAACCTTGAAACTTCTCCTTGTAACTGGAGATCATATTGAGTTTTCTCAGCAATATCATCGCAAAACCGGAGAGTAAAGAAAGCATTTTGGGCAGCCGAGAACCTCATGGCATGCATAGCTTCGGTGGTATCCATTTTAGCCCAGCTGGCAACCGCTTCTGGAAGCACGTGTGTGTCAATCAAGTCTTTGAATTAATTCTGTGCCACAGCTGATTCAATCTTCACAGCTTTCCCCTTTTTCATGGACCTGGTTTGGGAGCTTCCAGAGAGATCAAGTGTAGTCTGAGCCAGCTTACGCTTGGAGGAACCAGACGGCTGGACTGAAGCTGGAGTGGGAACTTGGTTGATAGGAGTTGCAGCAAGCGGAACCTCCTTATCTTCAACCTTGAAGATCTCGTCTACGTTCTTGGTTCGTTTGACGAAAGAAGGAACTTTAGGAGCCATGCCTGTATAAGTCAATAAGATAAGATCAGTAGAGTATATATGAAACGAACAAATGTAATGGCACAAATGCAGTCAATAAAAAAAGCATATCAACAAGGAAGCTCGTACCGGAAGCTGAAGGAACAAACCCTAGGGTAACGAGGTTCTCAGGTGTCAACAGAACCATACAATCTCTCATTGAGAAGGAATGTTTTAGGGCCTCTTCGGCTCTTTGCAAGCAAACTCCAGAAAGAACAGTTTGTTTAGGTATTAGAGGACGGCGGTTAAACTCAAAACGGATAGAAGGATAGTCGAAGCAATAAAGGAATTGCTCTTGCCATTGGTCGAAGTTCTGTTTGATGCCTTTTATACATTGGCCTTGATGACCAGGCTAGGCGGTCAGATAGAAGCAACCAGAACCCTTCCCGGTGTCTTTTAATCTAAAGAAATAATTAAGCTCGGGTGCAGATAAAGGAGTGATAAACAAGCTGGAGTACAAAACATACGTGCCAATAGCTAACCTATATGTGTTAGGTGTCAATTGAAGAGGGGCAAGGTTATAGAAATCAAGGACTTCCTGTAAAAACGGGTGGAGAGGAAAGTAAACACCAACCTTAAAGAAGGCGGCTGAGGTCACGGCATTGGGAACCCCACGATTGGGAGTTTTGATGTCAAACCTGTGAGCTCTCTCACCAGGTTCGGGGATCACAATGGAGCAGGTTGGACGGGGACATTCTTCGTACATTTTATCTAACCTAGCCGAGGTCATAATAGAATCCACTTTCTCACAATAAGGGATGATCTCTTGTTTGTACAATTCTCTCTCAACGGTTATCTCAGTGTCGAAGTCAGGTTCAGGAAGCAGTTCCTGACTAGGTTTGGATACTTCTTCATTGTCAGAGGGCCAATCCTCTCCCAAATCAATCAGGCTAAGTGGTTTGATATGGTCATTGGTGTGGAGAGGTTTCAAGAGGATATCTTGAGGTTCGGTAGTGTCGGGAATCAGGACCCTAGACCTAGTCCTATTGCTGACAGATTTGGTAAGGACAGGGTTAATTGAAGAATGATGGTCGGAATTTGTAGACTCAGAAGACATCTGTAAAGACAGACGAAGAAAGGTCAAGCTAAAGGGTATGAGAAAGAGAAATCAGGGTTCTAGAAGTTCTATAGTCACATATTGGATGAGTAATCTTAAAAACGACATACACCCATATGAAGACGAACAGAAATAAAGAAAACGATGACGAGCAAAGTATTGTGGATGTTCGTGTGTGTGAAACATGGAGTGTGAAGAAATCAATACATATGCAGGCATATTCGTACCGTTAAGACAACATGCAAAACATGGATGTACTGATAGTATGAAACGAAGTTGAGAATACGCAAGGACAGAAAGAAATGTATCGAAATCGTACCTTGAATCGAAGCGAACGGCGAAGAATAAGTTGAATTGAGCGGAGGACCGTCGGTTTTCTTCTTCTCTCTCCAAGGGTTTTTGCAAGAATTTGGTAAAGGTAAAAATGGACCTGAGGGGGTGAGATGGTGATTAAATAGTCAAGGTAAATGAAACAGCTCCATACACGTGGCAGAGCATTATTGGAGCGGTAAAACGAAGAGGTACACGCGTGAGAGGCGTGTGAACCTAGGGAACTCACGCATTAACTGCAGCTTCGGTAAGTGATAAGTTTGAATTTCAATTTTGAATTATCTCCTGCTTACCAACCATTATCCCCTCTTAAATTATTAAATTTAAAGAGACGTGGAGTTGAGTGACAAGTTAGATTCCCTGGGGAGCTAAATGCAAGCATCGAGTTGATTTCGAGAGCTGAAGCAAGAAGAAGAAAATAACGAGATAACAGGTTCCCTGGTATAAAGGAAGCTTACTCAAGATTATTTTAAGATGAAAATATTTTATGTCCTGTTTCCTACGCCGAGTTAGCTCATGTAGGCTTGGATATAAAATGTTAAAGCGATGTATTGTTACTAGAATGGTTTAGCATTGAACCTTTGATCGTAGAATTAGAATAGGTTCCTTTCACATTACATGATTTCAAGGAACCGGGGGGTACTTGTTGTGCCCAAAATCTCCATGGGCTAGATGTTTGCACTAAATCACGCAAGCGTACGTGGTCACAAGTAATACAGATATAAGTCGAGTTCATTCCCATAGAGATCTGGTTATAGTTTTAATTCAGTAAACGCACCTATGCAACAGTGTATGGTTATTATGCACTGCTAAGACAAATAACAAATATGGGTTTTAACTATCTAAATTAACTAAAAAGCAAATTGACAAAACTACAAATTAACTAACTAGAAAGAATTGAAATCTAATTACTTCTGCAAGAGAAAACATGGAATCCTAACTTCATTTAATACTTTGCTTAGATCTGACGCCTTTAATCACTATATGCAATGGTTATGATATCTGATCGAATAACACGAAACAAGTATACGCTACTTCTCAGTATACGAATACCAAACTAAACATACATCCACAAAAGAGATAGAAGATGAATAGACACCAATTATGCTTAGACCCTATATGTCTATAGAATTTGAAAACATAACGATTGAAGAACAAGTTATCCACATTGATCACACAGGGCAGTATAAGTATTTTCATCTCACACCACGAATCATATTGATAAACAATTATGAACCTATGCTAGCATGGCAAGTTCTAAATCTCAAGATCCACTTTCACTTCACAAGAGATTAACAAATTAGATGTTCATGACGCATCTATCAATTAAGCATAACCATATGAGGATATCAGATATACATCACACACAGATCTGTAAAGCATCAAGATACTAAAGCTCCATAAATAAATTAGAATCCCATGACAACGATTAGTTCATAATTGAACCTCTCGTCATCATGGGATCTGATGAAACCATGATAAAAACAAAGTATGAAAGATACAAATAAAACTAAGTAATTGATATGTAATGGTTCTACTCCTAATGATGATCTTGATCTTAATACAATTTACAAGGGTTGGATGTGTTTATATAGGCTCTAGACATCTTGCCCAGCAAGAAAATACCAGATCAGAATTATAATAGAATTTCTGCAAAATACGTTTCTTAAACTGATTCTGATTTAAAGGGAAATTCGTAGCTGACTTTTATTCAGATATTCTGGAACGTTCCAAACGTAATTGGATCTCTGGACCACCTTAGAATGATAGAGAATCTCGTTATCTTCGCGTGGACAGCTTACGGGCTGAAAACAGACTTATAGAACTCAAGATATGGCCAAAATAGTAAAAACTGTAATTTTTCAGCACCGCGCGCGTGCAACTTGCGCCCAACAGTGTAGACTGCGCAACCGTCTCAGAAATCCGAATTTTAATTAATTTATTCTCCAAAAACGATAGAAGCATCCACCTTAGTCAACATTCTCGTAAATCTGCACAACTAAGCAAAACACATCAAAACTACCACAAACTTGAGTCCAAGACAATCAATTTAAGCCGATTTAGAATGCTCCAAGTGAATATAAACTCCACTTATCACACCCCCAAACTTAAACCGATGCTTGTCCTCAAGCATAAACAATTACAACTAACTAGTACCAATTCCGTAGGTGATCACGGTTGCATTTGGCATATGCAACAAGCCCTTTAAACCCCTAGGCAGCCCTAGTGGACGAGTAAGGTCTCGTGAGGGCCTATAGCGAATGTACCCACAAAATCCATTTAACCTAATGCAATGCATGAATGCAACTAATATGAAAAATGCAATTAATCTAGTACTAATATCCTACCATACCTTCAAATCCTCTCATGCCATATCAACTTAAGAATCAAAGTAAATACACTATGTCTTGGTGTCGAAAGTGCAAGTATTCACATAGTCTACTCAATGAACATGCATAAGTTCTCACAAGTCCATGTCAAATGTAAGAATAAGTTAGTAAACATGCTAAGCCTACAAGAGTACATCTTTGAGACAAAACTCGGGATCTCATACGCAAAAACAAGCAAACACTCACAATCCACTCACAAAAGAATATTCACTCAAGAACAAGGGTAAGTGTATCACTCAATTCCAACGAAATCATAAGCATGCTTGACATTTGGTATCAATCTAACTCTTAACACAACATACATCAATGACGATAATCAAAAGGTCTTTATCTGGGTTGTAACGGGGCTAGGGACAAGGTATGTCAAATAAGCCGAATCAGGTGAAGTGTCAAAAGCTAGTAAGTACCATAATAAATCATACACAACACCCTATTTCCCCCCCACATAATTTTTCTATTTTTCTTCCAACAATAACAATCGACTAGTCGACTAAAGTAGGATCACAACAAACACAAACATGCTCTCATAATATTTTTTTTTTCTTTTTTTTTTCTTTTTTTCTTTTTTTTTTCCTCATATTTTTTTCTTTTTTCATATTTTTTTTTTCTTTTCTTTCCTTTTCGAGAGCTAGATAAAACAAACAATAATATAACAATAACAATGATCCCACAATTTATTACATAAGCCGATTATCAAGTAAACAACCAAACCCAATTTTCAATATTTTCCCCAAAAGTAAGACCAACAATAAACCCCTCCTTGAACACCTTATTACTCCATTAAGCACTCTACTAGCCTTTGACAATGTAGGTTCAAATTAATGTAAGGCCAATACAAGAAAAGGTCTAGGCAAGTAATGTGGTATGTCACCGAAAAAATAGGATTAAGCTCAACGGGTTAACTAATTGATCATGTAAATATGGTGTGGTAATATGGGAAAATATGTGGTTATTCCTAAATGCCTTTATCATTTTAATCGTCAAATAATGTCATGCGTTTCAAGAAAGACCTCAAACAACTGCTAGCAATGCAAACAATCCGTGGACACACAAGCAAACGAATAAATTGCAACAACTATGCAATATGGCTCAAAACTCACTTGGTGGCAAAACATACTCAATCCCAAGCAAAAATCTCTCTAATGCACCTACTTGTATTCAAAGCATGTAAACTAAATCATCTTGCACATATTCATGTCCTTCTAATCACTTACAACATTCAATAAGTCTACTAGCTTCAACTTACTAGTGTATGTGTGTGCACAAGAACAAAGCATATCACTTCTCAATCAAAAGCGTCAACAACACAAAATTCCTATCAAGCATGGGTGCAAATGCAATCTATTATGGACTCACATGGAATACAAAAAAAACAGAATGTCCTATATGAAACAAACGTAGATATCACGAACAAACATGCATAATTTACTACTACTAATATGCAAAACATGAAATCCTATATGAACAAATAATACAACAACAACTACTAATCCCCCAAACCACCCCCAAACTTAGAATATTCAATGTCCTCATTGAATGGAAGTAAATACAAGGGATAGCAGAAAACATACCTGAATACCGAAGCATACCCAACAATTTTTTTTTCGCAAAAATCCCCTTTCCTTAGCAATTGGCCACAACAACCGATTAAATTTAACCTGGATGGACAAGGCGACCTTCCTGGACTGTCCAGAGACTTGAGCTCGACCTGGCGCGCGTCTGGCGACATGTCGCGTCGAATCAGCTGTTGAAGAACAAGTTATCCACATTGATCACATAGGGCAGTATAAGTATTTTCATCTCACACCACGAATCATATTGATAAACAATTATGAACCTATGCTAGCATGGCAAGTTCTAAATCTCAAGATCCACTTTCACTTCACAAAAGATTAACAAATTAGATGTTCATGACGCATCTATCAATTAAGCATAACCATACGAGGATATCAGATATACATCACACACAGATCTGTAAAGCATCAAGATACTAAAGCTCCATAAATAAATCCGTTAGAATCCCATGACAACGATTAGTTCATAATTGAACCTCTCGTCATCATGGGATCTGATGAAACCATGATAAAAACAAAGTATGAAAGATACAAATAAAACTAAGTAATTGATATGTAATGGTTCTACTCCTAATGATGATCTTGATCTTAATACAATTTACAAGGGTTGTATGTGTTTATATAGGCTCTAGACATCTTGCCCAGCAAGAAAATACCAGATCAGAATTATAATAGAATTTCTGCAAAATACGTTTCCTAAACTGATTCTGATTTAAAGGGAAATTCGTAGCTGACTTTTCTTCAGATATTCTGGAATGTTCCAAACGTAATTGGATCTCTGGACCACCTTAGAATGATAGAGAATCTCGTTATCTTCGCGTGGACAGCTTACGGGCTGAAAACAGACTTATAGAACTCAAGATATGGCCAAAATAGTAAAAACTGTAATTTTTCAGCACCGCGCGCGTGCAACTTGCGCCCAACAGTCTGTTCTTCGCGCAGATTGCTCCTACCCGGCGCAATTTGCTCGTGGGAATCCTATCCCAAGTTGTAGAAAATCTCCCAGGCTTCGCGTGGGCAGTAAGATCGCTGAAAACGGACTTCTAGAACTCCAGATATGTCCAAAACAGTGTAGACTGCGCAACCGTCTCAGAAATCCGAAATTTAATTAATTTATTCTCCAAAAATGATAGAAGCATCCAGCTTAGTCAACATTCTCGTAAATCTGCACAACTAAGCAAAACACATCAAAATTACCACAAACTTGAGTCCAAGACAATCAATTTAAACCGATTTAGAATGCTCCAAGTGGATATAAACTCCACTTATCACTAGATTTAGGCCCATTAAGCTATAGAGTTCGATCCATATGAGCCAGAAGATAGATCCAGTACGAGTTGTGAAGGTCAGATAGAAGAAATGACTAAGGAAGTATGAGTATCAGGAGGTTCCCAATGGTCAGGAAGCTGAGCTGAGCACTAGAAGACCAGGTTCCTCCCAGCAGAAGAGTTCGAGTTAGCATAGCAACAGCCATAGAGATGACAAGAGCATGTGAAGAGCTATCCAGTCTAACCAGTTTGTTATTTGTGCAGGTACTAATGCCTAAAGGGAGGTCCCTAAGTGATATGCCCCGAAATAAGGAGGTTCCTGAGAAACAGGCTCCTGAGATATAGGTTCCTGAGCACCAGGTTCCTACGAGTTGCCAACAGAAGGTTCTAGAAGCCATCTAGAACAGATAAACAAATTGGTATCTGAGTATAATTCTAGGGCGCAGATGATCCTAGAATGTCTCTGACCAATGAGAGAATCATAGTAGGGTACGAGCTCGAGTTCTACTCTACTTAGCCAACTAGTTCGTGAAAGGCTCTAAAGGAACCTGAGTCCTACACGAACTAGGTAATCGAATACAGCTATTTCCAGCAGAGATAGAGTCACATTAGAACTACGTGAGCTTGATCCCTATATAAACAAGGGTACGTAGGCACCTCGAAGGTAAGACGCATTCAGTTCTCTAATTCTCTCTAAAGGCACTTGAGATTATTGGAGACACCCTCGAGCACAGCTCAACCCCCATAAACACAACCCAAACCTTCCATAGAACAGTTGATCGCTAGCCTATACAACTACCCATAAACCTCTCAAAAGTTGTTACAAAATCCACTCATTAACACATATATACCAATCTACCACCTTGTAACACGATAGTGATGATTTCTGATAGTGATGATTTCTGAATGACATATAAATATATGCTTAATAATAATAAATTAAAATGTAGTTCGTATAAAATAATATTACAATGACATCCACAATTTATTTGAAAAATTAATGAATGAGATATACGCACAATAAATAATTTTTTATACGATAACATATCAAATACTCATTTACCGCTGATAATCACAATAATAACTTAATAACGATATATGAAATATGTGAATATAAAAAATAACACGATACCCGTGCAACAGTAATCACAATAATAACTTAATAACGATATATGAAATACGTGAATATAAAAAAACATGATGTCCGTGCTTTGCACGTGCTATCATGCTAGTTGTACTAGTAAGTAACAATAGCATTCTCAGCAAGTGTCTTACAGGCTCCCTAGTAATTCATGCCAGGTCCAATTGTAGCAACCAGACCTTGAACTTTTAGCGGCATCTCTCAGGTCACAATTGATGACAATCTTCAAATTTGTAAGTTCCGAAACAAGGTTGGCCAAATAAAGTATAAATCTTTAAGGGTCACAAGAATTTATTTCTTATAAAAAATTTTAGCTGAAAACTTGTATAATGGTATGTAATATATCAGGTTGAAAAGCTTGCAAGATCAAGAATAAGTTCATCTGCAACACATCAAACACCAGGACTTAATAAAGCAAGTCCAAGAAATTAAAAATATAGGGCAACAATTCTTCTGATTTCAATATTAAAGTTCAGATGCAGCACACACATAACATAATAATACATGGTTGTAATTTATTCATTCTCTTTCACACAGACATAATTATCTTAAACTCAGTAAAAAAAATAGAAAAAGGAACTACTCTTAGACATCCATAGTAATATAACCTGCATATTGCTTAAAACTAACTTAAAATGACCCCCAAATATTAACCAAGTCACCACTCACCACCACTATTTATACCACCTCTGTTGTTTTGCATGATCTCTACTCTATAATTTCCAGCTACAAAAGTTTTCACATATATTCAGCTGCTGTAAGAGGAAAGAAAGCATATCCTTCTCCCCCAACAATGTCATGAGGTTGAACTCTATCCGTTTCCTGGTCCTTCAAAATCTAAAATAATAGAGGGTTTTTGATAAATATATTGCTAAAAGCAATTTTTTGCAATTTTTCTTTTTTAAGAAAAGTTATTTGCAAATTCACCATCTTAATTGCAATTATACCAATTTCTTTTTTAAAATTTCTAAATAGCTCTTGGGAAAAGTGTCATGAGATTAAATTACAAGGGCATATAACCGTGATTATATGATTAACTTAATAATCTGTTAGAGCAAGTTCAATGCTAAAACTAAAATGACTATAGCTATTGCTATAATTTTAGACCAAAAAATAATTTTTATTTTTGGTCTTAAAATACAACTAGTGCTCCAATGCATTGTTCTAAAATAAGACCAACTACATTCAAAGTGTATTTTAACGTTTTTTTTGATAATGAATAGAATTCATTTGTCCTCCATAATCTAGTTGGTTGAATGATGTGGCAAAGATGACTATAGTTATTTTTAGTCCTAAATATAGGACCAACTATCCATTTATGCATTTACAGGACTAAGTATAGCTATGCATTGGAGTGGTGATTTTGCAAACTCAGTTCTATATTATAACTATACATCCCATTATAGCTATGCATTGAACTTGCTCTTAGTAACTTCATCACATAAAATCTCCACTCAAAAGATCATCACATAAAAAAGTCACAATATTAACTACACAATCTCATCGATATTATCTTCTTTGCTGTCTTACACCCCCAATTACTCATTTCAACAAACTATAACGAACTGATAAAGAAGGGTTGCAACACCCTGGATCGATGCAAATATGTGCAAATATACAGAAAGTTCCGAAAGCAAGATTCAACAATCTAACAAGAGTACAAAGTCTCCAATCATTCTAATTATGTAGATTATTCAGATAATACAAATTAATTAACCACCTAAGATCTAACTTCTCTTTTTCTACCAAAACTCCTAAACACAATAAGAAATAGTATTTGAGAAAGTCATCTACTGTGGTGGAGTCGAGTCGGGTCGGGTCGACCAGGAGACTATGGGTTCGATAAAGTCGGAGAGGCCAAGAGTTTAAGAGAGGTGGAAGATAGTTGAAGGCCTGCGGCCCCGACATCGGAGGTGGGGATTGGGGTCGTTGGAGAAGTAGGTGGAGGTTTGGAGGTCGCCGGAGAATGAGGTGGAGGTAGGGAGGTCGCCGAAGGAGGTTGTCGGGGAAGGAGGTGGAGGTTGGGAGGTCGCCGAAGGAGGTCGTCGGAGAAGGAGATGGATTGGATATGGCGGAGGTGGGGATTGGGGAAGGAAGGGAGAAAAGAGAAGAAGGGAGATGGGGAGTACATTTGCAATTAAGATAGTATATTTGCATATGTTATTTGAACAATTATAATTCCTCTTCGCGAGAGTCAACCCCCATATTCAGATCTAGGGTTCTAGCCGCCTCTTCCACTCCCCATTCTCCAGATCTACAACCCCCTTCACCGATAAGCCTATTTTTCATGTTTTTCTTTGTTTAACCTTCAATAAAATTCAATTTGTTTAGGTGTTTGTGTGTCTTTACTTTTGGAGTGTTTGTGTGTCTCTCCTTTTGGGGTGTTTTGCTATGTTTTTGTATGTTCTTGTTGGTTGTTTTATGGTTCTGCTGATGATTTATATGGTGTTTTGGGAGATGTGGAAAGCCCACAATGAGACTAGGTCGGTGGTGAATATCACAAAAGCTTACCTTTCACAACTGAAGATTGTCCATATTTGAGGGATTTTGATCCTCCAGTTCATGCAATTGAAAGTTCTGAACACTGGATTTCAACCATTATTAGAGGAAAGGTCAACTGTGCTGCTATTGGTTTTAAGATTGGTGTAGGTTGTATTTCTCGGGATGCCCTAATCTTTTTTAGGTTCAAAGAATTTTAAATTCTATTTGTTAAGCGATCTGGAAACAAAACTGCTATTTGTTTAGCTCGTTTATTTGTTTTTTCACCCAGATTGTATTGCTAGTTTGGGGGTCTGTCCCAGCTGTGTTAATAATGTTTTGTTGAGTAATTTGTCTTAATAAAATCATTTGTTCGTCAAAAAAATATATATATATATTTGCAATTAATTTGAAAATATAGTATATTTGCAAAACAAAGTAGAAAACCTAGTAATTTTGATAAATACTCATAAACAATATACATGTAATATTTATACATTATATAATGTAAAATTAATATAAATAGATTTGTACGTATTATAAAACAAAATTGGAAACAAAAAAAATAATAACAAAAATATTGAAATAAAAATAATAAAAAACTATACATATGTATCATTATCTTTTTTTACTATTTTTTATGTACAAAATTTGGGAATAAAAAAAACTAAAGAAACAAAAAACAAAACAAAATCATAACTAAATAATATACTGAAGTACATATTATTAATAACTAAAAAAAATAAAAGTAAGAAAGAAAGAGAGAAAAATTAAAAATAAGAAAAACAAAATAAAAAAAATAAAAAAATAACATGACCACAATTGTATTGAACATACAACACAGCCACTAATTATTACGAACTCAACACACAAGACTAACACACAAGACTGAGCAAGTCCAACCAGGCTAACCATAGTTTCTAAATATAGAAATATAACCAACTCTTGGTTTAGTTTTAGAAAGTAGCAATGTACAGAGAATGTATATATACTAGCTATTAGATGTTACTTCTCACTCTCTCTCTCCTGTAACAGAAAACATATAGATATAGCAAATGTATATACTCTTCTTCTTCTTGATCAAGTAAATACATAGTGTTCTTGAGCATTACATTGTGAATCGATCTTCATTTTACAAAGATTAACATGGTATCAGAGCCGACTGATATGATTACGATCTTCGTCGACAGTTGATTTCAGATTTTCTTCGTCTTGTTCATCGAAATCTGCAGAAATTTGCAGATTTATAAGGTGTTTTCTTCTTACCTGAACTCAGGATTCATCATTTCTGTTATTGTGTTTCAATTTCACTGAAAATTTAGATCCTCTTTACGATCTGTTGTTCTAAACGTCATAACTGATTGAGTAATCGTTGTTTTACTTGTTTCTGAATTGAGAAGTTCGTTGTTGTTACTCTGAAATTCATTGATCTGTACTTGATTGTGTGAAAAATCTATAAAAAATGACAACTCAACCAAATACTGATCCTTCGAGTGTGTATTATATTCATCCATCCGATGCGAACACGACGCAACTTATTTCAGTCAAGTTTAATGGCAACAATTTCAGTAACTGGAAAAGGTCGATGATGTTGATTTAATCAGCTAAGAACAAATTAGGTTTTGTTAACGGAACGCTTAATGCACCAGAAACAACTTCAGCAGACTATGATGCTTGGGAACGCTGTAATTCTCTTGTTATTTCTTGGATTTTGTTTAATCTCGATGAAACTATTGCGAGAAGTGTATTGTTCCTTAAGAATGCTAGGTCGATCTGGAAAGATCTAGAGGAACGATTTGGTAGTTCATCTATCACAGAGTTATATTCTTTGGAACAAGAATTGACAGAAATTTCTCAGGGTACTCAATCTGTCTCTGAATTTTATACGAAGATTAAAACAGTTTGGGATAGTATTGATGATATTGATCTTGTTCCTAGCTGCACTTGTGGAAAATGTACTTGTGAATTGGGGCAAAAGTTTCACAAGAAACAACAGGAACAGAGATTGTTGCAGTTCTTGCTCAAATTGAATGATAAGTATAGTTCTGTTAGGGCTCATATCATGATGATGCAGCCTTTACCATCTGTTTCACAAGCCTATAGGCCAATTGCTCAAGAAGAGAATCATAAGGGCATTTCTCAGGTCTCTTTGAACTCTGAAAATATGGCTTTTGTTGCAGAAAAAGGCCATTTCAAAAGTCTTTTGTTTCTCAGAATTTTCAGAAACAGTCAGTTGGAACATATGGTTTTAGGCCTCAGAATCAGAACTCTTTTAGGTCTCAGAACTCTACACCAAGAAGGCCAACTAAACCTGGAGCTAATTACTTTTGCACACATTGTAAAGTGCAAGGTCATAGTATTGATCGATGCTTTCAGATTCATGGTTTTCCACCTGGATTTAAGGGGTTTAAGGACAGAAAATTCAACTCAACTGCTGCTATTGTTAGCTCTCATTCTCAGGAATCTGTTGTTGATAATTCATCAAATGAACATCAAGATGTTTCTCAGTCTTCACAAGATTCGACTCCTCATGGTTCTCTTACTGATGAACAGTATACCCAACTTCTGGATTTGCTTAATAAGCAATTTTCTCCAAGTACTCAATCCAATGACCACTCAGGACATGCTCTTTTAGCAGGTAATATCTGTCTAATGACTTCTTCAAAATCCAATTGGTTAATAGACAGCGGAGCTACTGATCACATTTGTCCAAATTTGACACATTTTGTGGATTATACAGCTATTACTGATTCTTACATAACAATTCCATATGGAAGTAAAATCCCATTTTTACATAAAGGAACAGTCATTCTTGATGATAGAATTACATTGAAAGATGTTCTTCATATGCCTGACTTTCATTTCTATCTTGTATCAGTTAATAAACTGTACAAAGACCTGAACTGTAGAATGATTTTTTCTGATACACAATGCATTCTACAGGTCCATTCTCAGAAAGAACCTCTGATGCTTCTTGGTAAGCTGAGTGATGGACTCTACACTATTGCCAACAACTCAAATTCTGTTCTTTCAAAGAAGTCTCAATTTGTTTGCAACACCTCCCTATCTCAGACCTCACATGAAGCTAGGTTATGGCACATGCGACTTGGTCATATACCATTCTCTCAACTGAAGATTCTAAAGCCTGAATGTAATATTTCTGATGTTTTGAGTTCTGTAATATGTCAAATTTGTCCAGCAGCTAGACAATGTCGAAAATCTTTTCCTCATAGTTCTATTAAAACTTCAAATGCTCTTGAATTGTTACATATTGATATATGGGGTCCGTATAGGACAAAAACATATACAAATTGTACATACTTCTTAACCATCGTTGATGATTTTAGCCGTTTTACATGGGTCCATCTGTTTCAACATAAGTCTGAGGTTCCATTTATACTTGAATCTTTTATTGCCTATGCTGAAACACAGTTTAAAGCCAAAGTTTTATGTGTTCGATCAGACAATGCTTTGGAGCTTACAGCTGGTTCTTTAAAGCAATTCTATCTGAAACGAGGCATTATTAATCAAACCAGCTGCATTCATACCCCACAACAGAATGGGGTAGTTGAACTTAAACATCGCCATCTGTTGGAAATGGCTAGAGCCTTGTTTTTGCAATCTAAACTACCAGATCAGTATTGGGGAGATAGCATTTTATGTGCTGTTTATCTTATCAATCGTATGCCACTGCAAGTTATTGGTAATACTTCTCCTTACTTTAAACTTTATAGAACTGATCCTTCCCTTGATAATCTGAGAAATTTTGGTTATTTATGTTACTTTTCTACATCCAAAGTTCAACGTTCTAAGTTTCAGTCGTGCTGAACCATGCATTTTTCTTGGTTACCCTTCTTCACAAAAAGGTTACAAAATCTTAAGCCTTCGAACTAAACAAGTTTCTGTTTCTCGTGATGTTACATTTCACGAGTTACATTTTCCATTCCATATTATTTCATCTACATCCAATTCGACCTCATATTTTAATTCTATTTTCTTACCATCTGTTACAAATGTTAATGACTCTGCTCATTTTGATGATATTCCCATAATTTCTCAAAATTCTCATACCCCCTCTACTTCTCAAAATTCTTCTGGCAATCACTTTAATTCTCAGAATTTTTCTGATAATCACACTAATTCTACTTCTCAACCTTCATCTGATTCTCAAACTTCATCTAGTTCTCAGAATTCAAATTCTAACTTTTCTGAACCTAGAGTTCAACATTCAGTTCGTGCTTCTACTAGACAACGTACCACACCTTCTTATTTACAAGATTATCATAGTCACATTGCTACCATTTCTACACCATCCCATCATTGCAATTTTGTTTCATCAGAAAATTTTACACCTGCACATAAAGCACACATTTCTCAGCTCTGTAATATAACTGAACCTAAATCTTATACTAAGGCATCCAAAGATCCTATCTGGGTCGAAGCTATGACCAAAGAACTACAGGCTTTAAACAGTAATCACACCTGGGATTTAGTTCCACTTCCACCTGGTAAAAAGCCAATTGATTGTCGCTGGGTATACAAGGTTAAGCTTAAATCTGATGGGTCTTTAGAACGTTGTAAGGCTCGTCTTATGGCTAAAGGTTATACTCAAAAACTTGGTATCGATTACGAGGAAACATTTTCTCCTGTCATAAAGATGATTAATGTTCGTTGTCTCATTGCTCTGGCTGCTAGTAAACATTGGGATCTTTTTCAACTTGACGTTAACAACGCCTTTCTACATGGTGACCTTAAAGAAGAGGTTTAAATGAAACCCCCTCCTAGTTTAACAGTTAGTCCAAATTTGGTTTGTCGATTAATCAAATCTTTATACGGTCTTAAGCAAGCCTCACGAGAATGGTTCTCTAAGCTTGTTTCTGAACTTACTACTCAGGGTTTTGTGCAATCCAAAAATGATTACAATCTCTTTATCAAAAGATCTGGTTCTTTGGTCACAATCATGGCAGTATATGTCGATGATATAATCGTTACAGGTAATGATCTTGTCTCCATTAACAGCATTAAGGCTCATCTTCATCACGTTTTTAGCATTAAAGACTTGGGTCTTTTACATTATTTTCTGGGCATTGAGGTTGGATATTATGCTAATGGTGTAACTCTTAGTCAGAATAAGTTCACTAAAGAATTGCTCCAAGAATGTCCATTTGATTTGCCTCGAAAGGCATCCACTCCTTTGCCTTTACATCTTAAGTTGCTTCCTGATTCTGGAACTTTACTGTCTAATCCATAAACATATCGTTCTTTGGTTGGTAAACTCAATTATCTCACGAATACTCGTCCCGATTTGAGCTATGCAGTTCAAGTCTTAAGTCAGTTTATGCAAACCCCACGTTCTTGTCATCTTGATGCTTTATTACATACTCTTAAGTATCTTTCCACCTCTCCAAATCAAGGCATATTACTTCGAGCCTCTAATTCCTTGACTCTTCAGGTTTATTCAGACAGTGATTGGGCTGCCTGTCCAACGTCTCGATGATCCATTACTGGTTACATACTTTTATTTGGCGATTCTCCTATTACCTGGAAATCGAAGAAACAGGCTACTATATCTCGTTCTTCCTCTGAATCTGAGTACCGTGCCATGGCTTTGGCTGCTGCAGAGGTTACTTGGATGGTTCGTTTATTAGAAGAACTTGGTGTCACTGATCTCAAACCAGTAACGTTACATTGTGACAACAAATCTGCAATTCATATCGCGAAGAACCCTGTTTTTCACGAACGTACTAAGCATATTGACATCGATTGTCATTTTACACGAGATAAGGTTCTTGAAGGTCTTCTCCAGCTCACTTATTTACCTACACAAAATCAACTAGCTGATGGTTTTACGAAGATTCTTCCCCTTCCTCAGTTTCAGAATCTAATCTCCAAGTTGGGCATGTATTCTACATCCTCCAACTTGAGGGGGGATATTGAACATACAACACATCCACTAATTATTACGAACTCAACACACAAGACTGAACAAGTCCAACCAGGCTAACCACAGTTTCTAAATATAGAAATATAACCAACTCTTGGTTTAGTTTTAGAAAGTAGCAATGTACAGAGAATGTATATATACTAGCTTAGATGTTACTTCTCACTCTCTCTCTCATGTAACAGAAAACATATAGATACAGCAAATGTATATACTCTTCTTCTTCTTGATCAAGTAAATACATAGTGTTCTTGAGCATTACATTGTGAATCAATCTTCATTTTACAAAGATTAACAAATTGTAAGTCACGTACAATGACCACAAAACAAACAAAAACAAGCTCCCTGGCCAGGGATATAATACCACGGGATTGAAAAATGAGCTGGCAGTATTGAACTTCTTGTGAACACAGGACAAGCTTAGGGTTTATATACCAGCGACTGAATTTTCGATACCAATATTTTCTTTTGCCGGCTTAACCTTTTTTTTTTCAACCCCGAGAGGCAATGCTCTCTTCCTCTAACCAGTAACAAATGCATGCTCAGCATAATTACCAACGGTCCTGTTTCAACATCTTTCTTTCCTGCATTACTAGCTACTTCACAAACAATCCTCTTGCAGTAGTGATTTATTGTGTTAATCATCACAAGTCACAACATAATCGGTTGTTGCTAACTCCATGCAATTGGGCTTCTTTGCCTTCTGAACTGCTGGCTGTAGGTTGTGGAATAGATCAGATTTGCTGCTGAATGAGGTAGACTTCATGTTGCTGAATGCTGAATGGTTTTTACTTCTGAGTGTTGAATGCCGAGTGTTGAACGCATAAACTTGATGCTGAATGAGAAGTTGATACCGTACTGCTGAGTGGACTCGATAGGATGCTAAATGCTGAGTTTTGGGCAGGTCTGATTAGAAGCAGCTGGTAGCTATAGAATGAGGTAGGAGAACAAACAACAGACATTTTCATCGCATTGTTGTGCCAGATTTGCATGGGCATCTTAGTTCCCCTGTTCTCCTTCGGTAGCGAAACAAAACTATCCCCCGACTTTGCTTTAACTTGGCATTATCTTGTACTTCAGCCCGTCTGCTACACTGTTGCTATAGCATCGTTCATTCGCAAATTCTATGCATTCTGATCTCTCCCTTTTTCCTTCTGCTGAGAAACGACTTCAAATTCACATCAAAGCATTTTGAGGGAGTTAAAAAAATAACATCAAGCCTAACAGTTCATACAGTAACTTTGGTTGCCTCCCAAAAGCGCACTTCTTTATTGTCTTTGACTGGACTTATTTAAACACCTTATCTTATCAATGAGAAGAAAAAGCATACAAATTAGCATATCTTCCAATTTTTATTAATCTAACTTTGTAGGCATATATTAAGCATTAAAAAACATTTAAAAATTGGGAAGTACTAACATGAAACTCAAGAAATTTTGGAATGCTAAAAGTACTTAAAATACTCATCACACATATTTAAGCACTTACGTTAAAAAAAGGAGTCCCAAATTGGATCGATGTAAGACAAACATAACTCTTCTTCTATTCTAACTTCATCCAAAACAAATTCATTAGATTTTAGAGCAACTTTATCAAAGTTTGGTTCTACTACAACCGAATTCTCTTCTACATTATACAACATTAGAGGAGGATCAATTAATACGTCAAATTCATTGTTGAGACAAGAACTTTCAGTTACTAAAATATCTTCCTGAAATGTAGTAGAGGGACAAATTCAAGATGGAATTTCATAATCATCAAATTCGTTCCGTTTTGCGTTAGAGCTTAAATCTATTGACCCTTCTTCACAAGACACACCATATTTTAATTCCTGAAGAACATACCAATCAATTGACCCTTCACGCAATGATGATCATGTTGTATTACATAATCAAGCATACGAGAATTGCAATTACTAACTTGATGCAAGTACGGGTAACGTTCTAACAAATACGATGAATCAAGATAAGAATAAGAACACATGATTGTTTACAAGCTCAAGCTATCTTCTTAATCAATTCTGCAAAACACTACACTATACGCTAAGTAACTTAACCTCAAAATACTAAATAGTGTAATGATATTAACAAACAAATGCTTAAAATTAGTCCCCGGCAGCGATGCCAAAAACTTGTTAGCGATTTTACAAATCAAATGCAAGTGTACATATCGTATCAAGTAGTAGAAAAATTCGTTCCCACAAGGACTAGTCTAAGATGTTAACTATAACACATTATTGTTAAATAACAAGTGGGTTAAAAACATGAACTAATTATCACTAGATATTAAACTAACATATAATTCTCCAAGATTAACAAAAACTAGGCCTTTAACTTTATCTTGTGTTCTTTAATAAACTACGTGTAAATCTTTATTTTGGTGTTCTAATTACTACTCTAAGGCTTCTAAGTAATTAAAAGGACCTTCCGTATCTCAAATGATCTTACATAATTCATAAACTAATTCCCGTATTCCTACCAAGAATTTAAGTTAATGAACAACATTAACTTCCACCTTATACTTGACTACCAAGGATGATCAGGTATATTGTTAGGTTAGGGGCTACTCAATTACGAGATTCAAACAAGCAAAGCAAAACAAAACAAACACACAAATATATTTGACGCGGAAAACCCACGTCCCAAACTCGTATTATTAATCTTAACAATATCAATAATACATCAATCACTCAGTGTATCACTCACACGATACTCAAGCCAAAACAATACTCAAGCATACATAAAACATAATATGACTATGTTTATATATCCACCCAAAACTTAGCCACCAAGACTTGCCATTCTTGATACCTAATTACCTAACTTTGTGAACAAGACATACCATCTATAATAATTGTCTTTCCATACAATTATTATCTTATCAATATATGACTTGTATCACCAAGGCCCATACTACCGTATTGGGTTTAAGCCCAACAATCCTCCCCTTCAACCCAATACGGTTCAATACACAACCGATTTAACGGTCACCATCAATACATCGACATCCATCCGCCAATGCCTCCCCTCGAACAATAACCTCTCCTTCTAGCACAAAAAGATTTTTTTTGTCCTTCCATCCTTTGAGTATCTCTAAATCCCTTTTAGTGACCTCCAAAATACCGTTCTTCATCATAATAGTATATCCCAAATCAACTAATTTACCCAATGAAATTAGATTTCGATTTAACTCCGGTACGTACCTCACTTGAGTTAACTTTCGAACACGACCATTGTGTAGTTTCATCATTACCTCACCAATGCTAGCAACCTTTACCCTCTTACCGTTTGGTAAAGCGACCATCTTTCCATCACACTTCTTGTAGGACGAGAACCACTCCCTCCTAGCACATATGTGATGAGAACATCCCGAGTCAAGCACCCATTCTTTTTTCGATCCCTTATCTTCTTGTACTAAAAGAGCATCACCTTCCACAAGCGAAACACTACCCCCTCCTCGAGTTTTCTTCAACTCCTTCAAGTCTTCTCTTGCCTTTGGACACCAGGATTGTATATGACCCAATTCATCACAATAAAAGCACTTGATATTAGGGTTATATTTCTTACCAGACTTCTTTTTCTTGTCACGTGCATCAACCACGAGTGCACTTCCATCAGATGCGTCACTCGATCCTTGCGTCATCAATCTTTCAGACTCCAGAAGAACAACAATAGTCTCATCCAAAGCTAACTCCGTATTCCCAACCAATAACGAAGTAATCACAGTACTATACTTCTTTGGTAGAGACACAAGTAGAAGAACAGCTTTGTCCTCATCCTTCAATTTTTCATCCAAATTATTCAGCTGGTTGATCAGGCCATTAAAACGATTCAGATGATCTCTCAAATCTCCATCTTCTTCCATCTTGAGCCAGAACAAATCTTTCTTGAGGAACAACTTATTTGCCAATGACTTTGAGTGATACGTCTTCGTCAACTTCTCCCACAATTTTTTAGGGTTATCCTCCTCAAGAACATCATACTTGATTTTCGGTGCAAGGGCCAACCGGATTGTCGATGCTGCACGTAACTTCATATCTGCCCACTTTGGATCTTCCACATCATCAGGCTTCTTGTCTTCAAGAGTTGCATACAACCCTCGTTGAATCAAAAGATCTTTCACCGTGCTCTGCCATAAAGTAAAATTGTTTCTTCCAGTAAACAATTCAATCTCGAATCCCCCGACCTTTTCCATCACGAACCTCGGCTCTGATACTACTTGTTAGGTTAGGGGCTACTCAATTACGAGATTCAAACAAGCAAAGCAAAACAAAACAAACACACAAATATATTTGACGCGAAAAACCCACGTCCCAAACTCGTATTATTAATCTTAACAATATCAATAATACATCAATCACTCAGTGTATCACTCACACGATACTCAAGCCAAAACAATACTCAAGCATACATAAAACATAATATGACTATGTTTATATATCCACCCAAAACTTAGCCACCAAGACTTGCCATTCTTGATACCTAATTACCTAACTTTGTGAACAAGACATACCATCTATAATAATTGTCTTTCCATACAATTATTATCTTATCAATATATGACTTGTATCACCAAGGCCCATACTACCGTATTGGGTTTAAGCCCAACATATATTTCTATCCAAACCACAAATTAGTATAATGTATAATATATTAATCCCAAATTATAGTGACTAGGCCTTAACTTAGGTTTTCTTTTCCAAGTCAATCTAAATTACCAATTCAATTTCAAGGTTGATCATTTCTTGAAAAGCATTAAACTCAAATCACTACAAACAATTATAATAAACATCATGAATAGAGAATCAAAGAATAATCTATATAAAAATACAAGAATTCATTACAGGCCTAGAAAGGTTTTTAGTTAAACATCACCAAAGAGAACACTACATACATAAAGCATAAAGGAAGACAAGATATAAGTTTATAATAAAGAAAAGTGAAGCATAGAAGATAAAATTAACAAATCAATGGCTTTTTAAATTCCAAAATCAATGGCTTTTCTCCTTGAGTGTTTATGTCTTCTTCCTTGTCCGTGTGTCTCTCTCCCGTATCCCTCTCGGTGTGTGTGTCTTTTTATCCTCTCTAATATAATAATATAATTGACCTACATCTAAATATAAGTGTATTTTAAATATTTAATAACAATACAAATAAGTTTCCTACACAAAATATAACTCTTAAAAATAGAAATTCGAGCTGACTACTTCCCGTCTTTTTCTGGATAGTTTGGAATATAAATAAAATTTGAGACCATATTTGAAATAAAGGTATTCCCGCAAGTTCTCCAACGGCAACTGAATCACCTCATTCCGACATCCTGAGTTTCCGTAACAGCCAAAACAGTGAACATCACGTAACCTGTCCCGAAAATCTGAATTTTGCAAGAATTACTTCAAATTATGCAATTTTAGCCACTGTCCTTCTATTATAAGAAATCATTATTTCTTCAAATTAAACATGAAAATTAGTTAAATAGAAATCCAAATTCGTGTAAAATAAACTAAAAATATAGAGAATATATGATCATAAAAATCATGTATCAATGAGCGAAGTTGTAGACATTGCACTTGACGATAAAGATCAGGATTCACGAAATTCTGATGGTAAACCTTTGATTTTAGAAGCAAAACACTTGGAGCGAGCACTAAAATATTAAGATTTACGCTTAAATGGTCATAATATTTCTAGTACTCTTGTGCATAGTTTTAATTAAATAATAATAAAAAAATAGAAGCATTACAATTTTTTTTTTGCAGTGGTTTGAATGGAAGGACAAGTATACAACAGCTAGACTTTATTTTTGGTGCTGGAATTTGATTTTAATGTTCATTGCAAACAATTCAAACTAATACTTGCGTAGTGATTAGTACTTATTTGACTATATTCAAATAATTAATATTTATTCAGTTCAATGTAAAATATTTTAATGTATTTTTTATGCATATTGTACGCTTCCCAGGAAGCTGTCCTACAGCAGGCATAGACACATTTTTTATATTACTCAATAAGATGCACATTTGTTTTTTAAAAAATGTATCTGTTTGGATTTAATGTTATTTCTACGATTTAAATATCTTTTGTGCAGGAAAACTAGATTTACAGATGTTGGACACAACGTGGCTGCTCGGAATGCCTTCAGCCCGGCCTCATCAGGCACTTGATCAACCAGGTATGGGCGTGTATCCTGCTTGCTGCAGCCTGCAGTTACTTAAAATATATGTATATCATAACCATTTGTGTCACAAACCTGAGGAATTTCAGCCAGAGAGGTTCTTAAATTCCTCTATTGATTTCAAAGGACATGATTTCCAACTGATTCCCTTATGAGCTGGCAGAAGAGGCTGCCGTGGAATCGCTTTTGCCACAGCCACTAATGAATTTGTGTTGGCTAATCTTCTGCATAAGTTTGACCGGAAGCTGCCGAATGGAACAACTGAGGAGAATTTGGACATGAGTGAAAGCGCTGGTTCCACAACTCACAGAAAAGTTGTTCTTTTTGCTGTTGCAAGTTCATGTTGCTTCTAGTTTACTTGGAAAAAAAAACAAGATTCTCTGATAAGTGTTGAATTTAGTATAATAAAAATAGGGTTTTGGTCCCTGACAATCATTTGTCAGGGACGGCTTATCTAACAATCGGTTTCTAAACCGTTGGATCGTTGATCCAACGGCCCCCCTGGATTACAAAAAAAAATTACTGTCCGCTATAATTTTTCGCGGAAAATTATAGCGGACAGTAATTTTTTTTTTTTTTTTAATCTCAGCCGTTGGATCAACGATCCAACAGCTGGAATCGATTGTTAAATAACCGGTCCCTGACAAATGATTGTCAGGACCAGGACCCATAAAAATATGAATGAGAGAACTATTCAGACCTTTCTATTCTACACATGGTGATAGGCGATAGCACCTTTGCCGATCAAATCTGCACCTCCATCAGCTCATTATAGCTTTTTGAGTTATCGTGCTTGTATGATATGTTAAATTGTTTGTTGATTCTTCAAGTATTTCTCCTGCTAAGCATGTTGTTAGAAAAACTAGCTTATAGCCAGTGCTTTGCTTTTAAATATTTTTAAAATTATATGATTAAATAAAATAAAATAAAATAATTTATTATGAATATAATTTAACTTTATAATATTAATTAATAAAATTATTAGTAATAATAATAATAGTTATTTAATAAAAGACATGTATTGTTTAAAACCAACAATATAAAATCTTAATATAAATTTGTTGTTGACGTGATTCGAACCTTGGATTTTTAGGAGAGAGATATAAATATAGAATATTTCTTATTATTAGATCTAACGACTATCATCTATTTACTAAATATCTAACATTCACTATTCTTTTAATAGTTGGTTGAACCAAACAACCAAATCTAACGATCACTATTGTTTTAATAGTTGGTTGAACCAAACTACCAATTATCCCCTAGTCTATACTAAACTTATATATATATAGTATAGGATAGTATAGATTAGTTTGTAGGATTTAAAATCCATAATATTAAATGAAGTTCATCCATATAGTATGACAGTATCCACTAATACAACAAATGAACTATATATGTTGCGTCAGGAAACTTACGAACGTTGTTAAATCTATTTCTGAGGAATTTCAAGGAAAAATAAAATTCATATTTCAAAGAAGAGGAATGAATAACCTCTCAATATCATTGCTAATGCCCAGAACATAATTAGCGTTTGTGTCCCTAGCAAAGTAAAGAATGGGCTGCAGCCAATATGAGACAAAAGTTCATTTTTAATTTACCGGACATCAGCTAACAATACAACAGATATAACAGAGTTGAGATAGTAAATCAAAACATTTTAGTAGTGTGACCCTAGAGTTAGATGCTTCTATTTTCAGAATCATTGCAGAATATGTTCACAAGTTTAACTACACCTTATTTTGTTATATTAATCTTTCTAAAAGAAAATTTATTTGCTATAATTATGCTCACTGGTTTCGCAGTTCACTCTTCTAAATTTACAGTTTATCTAAGTGGATCAAGGTTGGTTAAACTAATGAGTAACTCATAAATCATCCTCATCCTAGACTAGACAGTTGATTATACGACTTCACAACAGCCGAAATATCATAAACATTTGTATTCGATCGACTAAACTGACCACATTATCCTAACTACCATTGACAGCTGCCCAACAATTTAACGATTTTTCTGTTACAATTTTGCAAATTTCTATGATACTCAGTCTCAAAATCAATAAGCTCATTTTTTCGTGGTCCTGACCCGATATATGACCCATTAGTTGGACAAAAAATTTGAAAATTGTCGCTTTACCTGGATGTTTGTGGTAACATCTTAAAATTAGCATGTGGTGCAGTCGCTTGTATGATTTGTCTTGTCCAAGGACAAGTGACAGGAGCCATTCTTATGCAACGGCCTGCAGTCGACAATTTATCGTAACTTAGCATTTCACATCTCATCTTATGACAATTCCATGAAGTAGGGGAAGAGTAGGCAAAGTAATACCAGATGAGAAAATTAGGAAGAGTAGGCAAAGTAATAATACCAGATGAGAAAATTAGGTACAAATATATATCTTCATGGTCAGCAAGAAGAATCTTACTGTAAAGGGAAAAGGATACAGTATATTGGTCAAAGAAAGTTTACTCCCTCCGTCCCAATGATTTTTATACATTGGGGGACGAACGTGACATGCATTTGTATCAAGAGATTTAAAGACTTTTAATAATTTTAAAAGTCATGAGGTGTTCAATTCTAACAATTAAAGAGTCTCTAAAACTATGGTGTTATTCAATCAAAACTATGGTCTTCCTGACAAAAAAAAAACTATGGTCTTTAAAAGTAGGATGATAATATTGAATTATATATACTCTTTACCGGTACGGTGTTATTCAAAAGATAAATGATTTTTTAATAAGAATGACTTTTAATAAAAATTATAACTATATAACTTGAAAAAAAGTCATGAGCATTTTCATAATTTGGTATGACTTCTAATAGAAAATCATCTTGAATTTCACTAACTCTTTAGAAGTTGCTAAAAGTATGCAAAATCCTTGAAAGTCATCAACCTCAAAAAAATCATTAGAAGTATTAATACAATACCAAAACTGAGGATTAGATAAACAAAATATAAAAACGAAGATGGAGAAGAAGCTAGATTTGTTAATTAATCATTTAACATACTTTCGAACAGAAAATAGCAGAGTTGCCCCTGACACTTATAAAAATGCTACAGAAATGCTCTTAGCCTGTTAAATTTTTTTCTACTCTTTACAACAAATAAGACCTAATTAAGGGGACGCCCACACTTCCAACTCATACCAACAATCGTTTCCCAGATCTTATTTCTAGTCTTCTCGTAACGTAAACGTCGCATTAGGTACAGAGAGTTGATTTGTTAACTATGGTGCTAACCCTACTCCAAATCTAGCTAGCCTCAGAAACAGTTTAAAATTTATTATTTTTACTCCTGATATAGACGATTAGTATTAGTAGAACCCCATGTCATTTGAAATCCTAGTTCTGCCAGTGCTCATGCCCACTAACATGCTACAGTACGAGACTGCTGCATTCAGTGGCCATTACAATAATGGCACGGAGCTGTAGTCTGTGGCCATCACAAGACTGCAACTATAAATTCTTGGCGCATATACAAACAAAACAGGTCACCAGATAGTTGGATAGGAACTTATTTTACATTCAATTTAGTTCTATTTGCCATATAACAAAAGATTTACCATACGCTATAAAAGTGGAATGGACCTTCCTGCAATATTTTTTTGAGCAAGAATTTTAGCCTCCGGCTACATTTTATAGCTGAAAGTACATTAGGCCTATCTAATCTCCCAGACTCATTCCACCTATCAGAAAAGTTGGCTCAAATCAGCTCGAATACGACTGGGGCTGTACAACCAAACACGTATTTCCCAATTTTGCTAAGACAAATTTATCTTCCTTTATATATATAATGTGACCACGCATTCTTCTGAGTTTTAATCTTAGGCAGAATAACAGCAATGAAGATGCTGGAGCAATATTCTCTGAACCTATATTTCTTTGCATTGTTTTCTGTCACAATTTATCTCTACAAATGGTTAACTAGAAAAACAGCCTTAACAAATCTTCCACCTTCTCCACCAAAACTTCCTATAATCGGAAACCTTCATCAAATTGGTCCAGACCAGCACATTTCACTTCGGTCCCTAGCTCAAAACTATGGTCCGGTAATGCTACTTAAGTTTGGAAGTGTACCTGTTCTAGTTGTTTCCTCCGCTGATGCAGCTCGGGAGATTTTAAAAACCCATGATCTGGTTTTCTCCAACAGGCCTACTACACAAATCACCAATAGAATATTCTATAATAGTAGGGAGGTTGCGTTTTCTCATTATAGTGAATATTGGAGACAGGTAAAGAGTACATGTGTTACTCAGCTCCTGAGTAAGAAAAGGGTTCATTCATTTCACAAAGTCAGAGAAGAAGAAATTGACCTTTTGATCCATAATATCAAATATTCTCACTCAAAAGTAGTAAATTTAAGTGATTTGTTTTCTAAACTAACCAGTAATGTAGTCTGCAGGGCTGCACTTGGAAAGAAATATGCAAGCAACAACGGAAATTCTTTGAGTAACTTACTTTGGGAAATAAATGAGCTTTTAGGTTATTTCAGCAGCATAGGGAATTATATTCCATCACTCTTCTGGGTTGATTCGCTTAAAGGTTTGAAGTGGAAGGTCGAGAGAGTAGCAAACGATTTTGATGCTTTTCTGGAACATGTTGTTAAAGATCATCAAAGTTCTATTCCATCAGATAATAGTTATACAAACAAAGACTTTGTATCTATTTTGCTTGAGTTTCAGACACAGAAAACCGATACTGGCTTTTCTATGGACAAAGATTGCATTAAAGCTGTTATCTTGGTAACAAACGAAATTTCTCCCTTCCGAAATCATCTGTTAGTCTTCACAATAACAAATAACATTGACTTCAGGGATTTGATGAGCTGGAATTGTAACAGATAAAGAAACTAAAGAATTGGATCCACCTTATTGTTACAAGAATAACGACTTCTTTGTCTATTACTTAGAATTTCTTTAATCATTTACCTGTTGCATACTTCTTGCAGGATATCCTCTTTGCTGGAATTGAACCATCATCATCAACTTTAGAGTGGACAATAGCAGCCCTGATAAAAAATCCGGACATCGTGTTTAAATTGAAGAATGATGTCAGAGAAGTAGGCAAAGCCAAATCAAAAATAGAGGAGGGTGATTTAGTCAAGATGAACTATCTGAAAGCAGTATTGAAAGAGAGCATGCGATTGTACTCCCTCTGTCCCAGCAGTTTGTATACATTGGGGGACGGGGAATTTGGCACGCATTTTAAGGTACATTTTAAGGATAATTTCATAACTTATTTTTCAAATTTTCTTTTTTTATATAAAAATAGATATGTTAAATTTTTATACAAAAAAAAGAAAATTTTAAAAATAAATTATGGAACTATACTTTATAAGTGCCTTAAAATGCGTGTCAGCAGAATGCAAATAGTAATGCATAGAATCTGGTGGGACGGAGGGTGTACATGACAGCTCCACTGCTACTTCCTAGAGAAGCAAGGCAGGATGTAAACGTAATGGGGTATGACCTTAAAGCTAGGACACAAGTACTCATAAATGCCTATGCAATTTCCAGAGATCCTTCTCTGTGGGACAACCCAGAAGAGTTTCAGCCTGAGAGGTTCCTAGATAATCCTATTGATTACAAAGGCCTTGAATATGAATTTCTTCCCTTTGGAGGCGGTCGGAGGGTTTGTCCAGGGATTCAATTTGCAACTTGTTAGGCAGCAGCCATACCCATTCTTCTTTGCCAAACTTGTTAGGTAGCCTACAATATTAATCTACCAATCTTATTTCCAATTCCACCAACTACTCACCAACCCCCCCCCATTTCATCCTATAAATACCCTTCTCCTCATTCATAATATTTACACCAAAATTCTCTCTTCTCTCTCTATAGCTGCTAGATAGTCCGTCTAGTAGGAAAGCCGGTTTAGCCCGCTTTCAGGAAGTGTCGGGATAGAAGGTCCTCGTGCCTAAACTATTCCTTAGGGTACTTGGGTCTGACTGCAGCCATCGGAGGTGGTCCCGCTGCAGGGGGTCTTTCTATCAGGTTGTGTGGCACTGTCCGGGTTGGGAGAGAGAGAAGGAAAGGTTGTCGGGAAACAGTGATAGGGGGAGGTTTTGGGATAAACACTTCAGTGAGTTGGGGATATACATAATAGGTATTGTAGGGCTGAATTTTTGTATGAAATTCAAGGGGCCGGATACCCGGATATTGTAATCTCTTTTATCAAGTGTGAAGTTGTTGCTCTTGTGGATGTAGGCTGGGCCGAACCACGTTAAATCTCTTGTATCTTTTACTGTATTGTTGGTTTGTTGCTTCATTACTATCACATATATTTGTGGGATCTAAGCGCACTTATTTACCAAATCGCTTCCGCATTCGCAGGGAATCGGGCAGATTCCTAACAGTTGGCATCAGAGCTAGTTGTGTCTAAATTATTGGTGCCGAAGGAAAGTCGTTAAGAAAAGTGGTTGTCTAATTTGGCGCCGTTTTGACGGAAGTGCTCCCATTGTTTCTTACACTTACCTGGCCAATTGATTTAGTTGTTTGGATTGGTTTGTGTGTGCAAACGGAGATCATGGTAAGTACTGGAGGATTCAAGGTGACTCCATATGATGGTAAAGGAAGTTTTACTCTTTGGCAGAGAAGGGTAAAGGATATCCTAACCCAACAGAAGCTAGCAAGGGCTTTGAAGGGGAAGGAGGGAAAACCAACAAAGATGAGCGATGTAAAATTGGAGGAAGAAGATAAGGCCCTTATTCTTCTTACTTCGCTTCCAGAGTCATTCGATCATTTGGTCACAACCATTTTGTACGGAAAGGACACGTTAAAAATGGAGGAGGTTCAGTCAGCACTTTTGTCAAATGCTGGAAGGAAGAACCAGGATGGTGACAAGGACGGAATGACAGTTTTGGCTTTGCGTAGTCAAAATAATAGAGGAAGGGGTGCTGTGAGAGGATCTACCAATAGCAGGGGTAAATCTAGATACAGTGAAAAGGGCATGCAGTGCTTTGGTTGCAAGGAGTGGGGTCATATTAGGCCGAATTGTCCGCTTAATAAGAAGGATCCAGATGCATCATTGGTTGTGGTTACTCTCGATTGTGAAGATGTTTGCACCGTCTTCAATCGAGGCACTAGTTCTCCAGGAGAATGGATATTAGACTCAGGGTCATCTTACCATGTTTGTTCCGAGAGGGGGCATTTTGACAAATTCCAAGATACAAAGAATGAAACAGTTTCTTTGGCTGATGGATCTACTTGTGAGATCAAGGGGATTGGAATTGTGAAAATCAAAATGTTCGATGGAATAGTTCGCAGCTTGAACGGGGTAAGATATGTGCCTAAGCTGAGGAAGAATCTAATATCTATCGATCGGTTAGCTTCAGAAGGCTACAGATGCTCTGTAGTAGGGGGAGCTATGAATATCAAAAGAGGCCGTGTGGTTCGGATGAAAGGAGAGCTACGTGGGGAATATATCGTCTGATTAGTACGTGGCCAGAACGTACTGGAACTTCGAAAATCTGGTTATCTCGTGCACGAGGGAAGAGTGACTTGAAGGATACTGCTGCGGTTGTATTGCCTTCCAGTCTAGACGATGGTGCAAAGACTGCTGGGATGGATGCTTGGTCGAAGGGCTTCCACGACATCAACAAGTAGTTTGTGTGTTGCAGCTGCATATGGGCATCGATCAACACGAATCAAGTGAGCAGTGAACCATGCAACAGATTGATTTGTTTGATATGCAGTTGGGGAGTAAATGAAAGATCGATGGTCACACTTGTGTGTGTGATGGTCACACTTGCGTGTGTGATGGACTACATATGGGATTGGCCGACGTGAATCAAGTGAGTATGTGTGTATACAACAGATTGCTTCACATGTATGTAGTTGGACAAATAGAGGTCAATGGTACACTTGTGCGTATAGCAAGTGGGAATTCGAGAATGAATGTGCAAACTAGGGTATAGTTTGAAGTCTTGGACTCGGGGGGAGTTTTGTCGTATGAAATGATACGGATCGAGGAAAAGTTGGAGTTGTGCCAACAGGGCGCAGGTATGGAGTGCAAGTGAAGAGCTGTGAGTTTGGAAAGAGGGGGAGATTGTTAGGCAGCAGCCATACCCATTCTTCTTTGCCAAACTTGTTAGGTAGCCTACAATATTAGTCTACCAATCTTATTTCCAATTCCACCAACTACTCACCAACCCCCCCCATTTCATCCTATAAATACCCTTCTCCTCATTCATAATATTTACACCAAAATTCTCTCTTCTCTCTCTATAGCTGCTAGATAGTCCGTCTAGTAGGAAAGCCGGTTTAGCCCGCTTTCAGGAAGTGTCGGGATAGAAGGTCCTCGTGCCTAAACTATTCCTTAGGGTACTTGGGTCTGACTGCAGCCATCGGAGGTGGTCCCGCTGCAGGGGGTCTTTCTATCAGGTTGTGTGGCACTGTCCGGGTTGGGAGAGAGAGAAGGAAAGGTTGTCGGGAAACAGTGATATGGGGAGGTTTTGGGATAAACACTTCAGTGAGTTGGGGATATACATAATAGGTATTGTAGGGCTGAATTTTTGTATGAAATTCAAGGGGCCGGATACCCGGATATTGTAATCTCTTTTATCTAGTGTGAAGTTGTTGCTCTTGTGGATGTAGGCTGGGCCGAACCACGTTAAATCTCTTGTCTCTTTTACTGTATTGTTGGTTTGTTGCTTCATTACTATCACGTATATTTGTGGGATCTAAGCGCACTTATTTACCAAATCGCTTCCGCATTCGCAGGGAATCGGGCAGATTCCTAACAGTTGGCATCAGAGCTAGTTGTGTCTAAATTATTGGTGCTGAAGGAAAGTCGTTAAGAAAAGTGGTTGTCTAATTTGGCGCCGTTTTGACGGAAGTGCTCCCATTGTTTCTTACACTTACCTGGCCAATTGATTTAGTTGTTTGGATTGGTTTGTGTGTGCAAACGGAGATCATGGTAAGTACTGGAGGATTCAAGGTGACTCCATATGATGGTAAAGGAAGTTTTACTCTTTGGCAGAGAAGGGTAAAGGATATCGTAACCCAACAGAAGCTAACAAGGGCTTTGAAGGGGAAGGAGGGAAAACCAACAAAGATGAGCGATGTAAAATTGTTGGAAGAAGATAAGGCCCTTATTCTTCTTACTTCGCTTCCAGAGTCATTCGATCATTTGGTCACAACCATTTTGTACGGAAAGGACACGTTAAAAATGGAGGAGGTTCAGTCAGCACTTTTGTCAAATGCTGGAAGGAAGAACCAGGATGGTGACAAGGACGGAATGGCAGTTTTGGCTTTGCGTAGTCAAAATAATAGAGGAAGGGGTGCTGTGAGAGGATCTACCAATAGCAGGGGTAAATCTAGATACAGTGAAAAGGGCATGCAGTGCTTTGGTTGCAAGGAGTGGGGTCATATTAGGCCGAATTGTCCGCTTAATAAGAAGGATCCAGATGCATCATTGGCTGTGGTTACTCTCGATTGTGAAGATGTTTGCACCGTCTTCAATGGAGGCACTAGTTCTCCAGGAGAATGGATATTAGACTCAGGGTCATCTTACCATGTATGTTCCGAGAGGGGGCATTTTGACAAATTCCAAGATACAAAGAATGAAACAGTTTCTTTGGCTGATGGATCTACTTGTGAGATCAAGGGGATTGGAATTGTGAAAATCAAAATGTTCGATGGAATAGTTCGCAGCTTGAACGGGGTAAGATATGTGCCTAAGCTGAGGAAGAATCTAATATCTATCGGTCGGTTAGCTTCAGAAGGCTACAGATGCTCTGTAGTAGGGGGAGCTATGAATATCAAAAGAGGCCGTGTGGTTCGGATGAAGGGAGAGCTACGTGGGGAATATATCGTCTGATTAGTACGTGGCCAGAACGTACTGGAACTTCGAAAATCTGGTTATCTCGTGCACGAGGGAAGAGTGACTTGAAGGATACTGCTGCGGTTGTATTGCCTTCCAGTCTAGACGATGGTGCAAAGACTGCTGGGATGGATGCTTGGTCGAAGGGCTTCCACGACATCAACAAGTAGTTGGTGTGTTGCAGCTGCATATGGGCATCGATCAACACGAATCAAGTGAGCAGTGAACCATGCAACAGATTGATTTGTTTGATATGCAGTTGGGGAGTAAATGAAAGATCGATGGTCACACTTGTGTGTGTGATGGTCACACTTGCGTGTGTGATGGACTACATATGGGATTGGCCGACGTGAATCAAGTGAGTATGTGTGTATACAACAGATTGCTTCACATGTATGTAGTTGGACAAATAGAGGTCAATGGTACACTTGTGCGTATAGCAAGTGGGCATTCGAGAATGAATGTGCAAACTAGGGTATAGTTTGAAGTCTTGGACTCGGGGGGAGTTTTGTCGTATGAAATGATACGGATCGAGGAAAAGTTGGAGTTGTGCCAACAGGGCGCAGGTATGGAGTGCAAGTGAAGAGCTGTGAGTTTGGAAAGAGGGGGAGATTGTTAGGCAGCAGCCATACCCATTCTTCTTTGCCAAACTTGTTAGGTAGCCTACAATATTAGTCTACCAATCTTATTTCCAATTCCACCAACTACTCACCAACCCCCCCCCCCCATTTCATCCTATAAATACCCTTCTCCTCATTCATAATATTTACACCAAAATTCTCTCTTCTCTCTCTATAGCTGCTAGATAGTCCGTCTAGTAGGAAAGCCGGTTTAGCCCGCTTTCAGGAAGTGTCGGGATAGAAGGTCCTCGTGCCTAAACTATTCCTTAGGGTACTTGGGTCTGACTGCAGCCATCGGAGGTGGTCCCGCTGCAGGGGGTCTTTCTATCAGGTTGTGTGGCACTGTCCGGGTTGGGAGAGAGAGAAGGAAAGGTTGTCGGGAAACAGTGATAGGGGGAGGCTTTGGGATAAACACTTCAGTGAGTTGGGGATATACATAATAGGTATTGTAGGGCTGAATTTTTGTATGAAATTCAAGGGGCCGGATACCCGGATATTGTAATCTCTTTTATCTAGTGTGAAGTTGTTGCTCTTGTGGATGTAGGCTGGGCCGAACCACGTTAAATCTCTTGTATCTTTTACTGTATTGTTGGTTTGTTGCTTCATTACTATCACGTATATTTGTGGGATCTAAGCGCACTTATTTACCAAATCGCTTCCGCATTCGCAGGGAATCGGGCAGATTCCTAACACAACTGCCATTTTAGAGCTTGCAATAGCAAATATAGTTCACAGCTTTGATTTTGAATTGCCTGGTGGAGAAAGAATGGAGGACTTGGACATGACTGGTGTCCCGGCCATCAGTGTTCGCAAAAAATCTCCCCTCTTGGTGATTGCCACACCACACGTTTAATTACTAAGGCTGCATCTATAGTTGATTATTTAGCCTGAAGCCCGAATTTGCAATATGTCAGTACTTGTCCTATTAATATGTGAATCAGGATATGAATAAATTTATTTATGTCGTACTTATGAGCAGTATATGCATATAAATATTATCCAATGTTTTCTACATAAAGGATGAACTTTTTGATACTTGTTAGGGCTAGATGTATCTTAAACTATTTACTCGCAAACATGTTATTAGCAACTATTGTTTGCTAAGTCATGAACTAGATCCCAGGGATACAACCATACAAGTACTCTATAGGTGCATCGACGCACCATCTTCATGATAAAATCACTGAATATACTTTGTCTTGATCGAAGTCGACTGAAAATCTTCAGAGCTCAATCACGTTTGCAGACTGCATGATAAAAACAAGAAACCAGAACTATGAAAATTAATAGGAAACCAGGACTTGAGAAATTTGTCTCTGTTTTAAGTTTAAAATTAGCTTTTTCCAAACATGTATATTATTCACAAAGAAAATAAGGACTTCTCATGAACACGAGAGGCACTATTTTTCCAATATGCATTATCCAGCGCATGGCGGAAGATGAAATGTACCACATCACAACATCCACAGGGTCAATTTTATAAAATTTCATGACAAATTCGAATGGCAAGGCGAAACATGTCCTTTTCACTTTTGCCCTTCATTTTTAAGTAGTAAATTCTGGGTGGATTTTAAAATACTATGCATCTTCTTCCCGCAGCCCCGCTAAACAGTCACTTCAGTTTAATTAATGGCAAATTTATTGTTAATTCTTCTTAATTAATACAGTAGCAAAGCTAACACAGTGGGCAAAGAAATGTAATTACTCAGAACGCCGGTGTTGCCTGTATTGTAGTTGTAGCAAATATTAGAGTTATAGATAAAATTTGGCCTTGATTAATTATAATTTATACAAAGATATCAAAACTTTTATCAAATTTGACTATAAACGTTCGTCACCTATATTTTAAAATTGGTATAAGGTACAACCTCTCTACATGAATATATTATGTTACGGAGCATTTTGATGCAAATGAGCAGTACAAATTACAAAGGAAAAGAGGGAATCGGACCTATGGGTGTTGCTCTAAAAGACCATCAGTACCTTCAGACATAACTCTACTAAATGAGTCATGCAAATTGACATCCTCACATAACCAGAGTACAAAGATCTTGGAGATTCAGCACCAACCCCAGGAATCTAACTGTCTCAAGTTTCCTAGGACAGGCATATATCAGCATGTGTGTTACCGTGCATCAATTTGGCATTTTCCCTTGAAAGAAAAAAAAACCTGCACTTACTAGCGATGTTTTTGTACACTAACAATGTATATGTTTTGTTTGAAGCCATCAATGGACGAAATTTAAATATTTAAAAGCCAACTCTTTAACTAAGACTTATTCGTCAGTCTAAAAACAAATGAAACATAACATTTACAATGATGCATTTTCGCTGTAATATTTTATGATGAGCCCTAAAAGAAAGGATTATAATGAAATTTTGCATAAGATGGAACCAGGAAATAGTAGTGAAAGATGTCTTTGTCAAAACCACCACACATACTGTTGCTACGATTATGTTGTCTTGAGATTCTTGTCCAACCCTAAAGTCTCACTATCATGTTGTATAAAAAACACCCAGTAGACAACATTTTTGTTATTCTATTAATACACCAAACTATTGACATCTGGAGTATCAAATTCGTGTGATTCTATTTTTACACAGTTTGTACAACTTGCAACAACTAAAACACACACAAAGAGTACAAAAGAAAGAAATAAGATGGTTTTTTTAGATTTACTGCAGCAAGAATATGCGAGAATGTTCTTGCAAGACCTTTTGTTTGCTCTTCTGCCACTAATCCTCTTACTCTTCCTTGTCAAATGGCTATTCTTCAAAGCCCCAGTAAGCAACAAAAACTTGCCACCTTCACCAGCAAGACTCCCAGTACTAGGCAACTTCCATCAACTAGGACTTCTTCCACACCGGAATCTCCAATCTTTGGCTGGAAAACATGGCCCCATCATGCTTCTTCACCTTGGTAGTGTGCCTACTCTTGTGCTCTCCTCTGCTGATGCAGCTCGCGAAGTCATGAAAATTCAGGACATTATATTTTGTGACAGGCCTAAATCGAGTGTTGGCAGACGATTGCTCTATGACATGAAGGATATATCTGCAGCGCCTTATGGAGAGTACTGGAGGCAGCTGAAAAGCATCTTTATTCTCCAGATAGCAAGCAACAAAAGGGTGCAGTCATTTCGTGAAGTAAGAGAAGAAGAAACTGCTCTTATGGTGAAAAAGATTGAAGACTTGTCTTCTTCCTCATCACCCGTGGATCTAAGTAAGTTGTTCATGACACTTACCAATGACGTATCCTGTAGGTCTGCGTTTGGAAGGAAGTACAGTGAAGAGGGGAACGGCAGGGAATTTAAAAAATTACTGAGTGAGTTTTTGGAGTTACTAGGTGCTCTTAGTTTTAGGGATTTTATTCCATGGCTTAGATGGGTTGATCGAATCAGCGGTTTGGATGCTAGACTAGACAGAGTTTCTAAGCAACTTGATGACTTCCTCCAAGGTGTTGTTCAAGAGCACATACAACTTGGTGAAAGAAACATTACAACTGAACAGAAAGAGGATTTTGTTGATATATTACTTAAGATTCAAAAGGAAACAACTCATGGGATATCAATCGACAATGATAGTGTCAAGGCTATTCTCTTGGTAAGGACTAACTGAGAACAACTCTTCCATTCTTTTTTTTTTAGTATATATCTGTTTTATCTCTAGTCTTCTAGCATTTTCATCTAACCTTGGTAAATAAAGGTTGATGGCTCAAACATGGGAATAATATGTGAATGTTTAAAATTCTGCCACTAATCATTTACAGAAAAGTTTGTGCGCATCTTGATATCAATCACCTGAATTATGTTCTAGGATATATATGCTGCTGGAACTGATACCACAGCTACAGCTCTAGAATGGGCAATGACAGAACTCTTGAGACACCCGGAGGTCATGAATACTGTGCAAAAGGAGGTCAAAGAAATTCTTGATTGCAAACCTGATATAGAAGATCAGGATTTGGAGAAAATGCAGTATCTAAAAGCAGTAATTAAAGAAACTCTTCGCCTGCATCCACCAGTACCCTTGTTGATCCCAAGATCAGCACGCGAAGATGTGAAAGTAAACGGCTACGACATTGCTGCTGGAACCATGGTAATGACTAATGCCTGGGCTGTTGGAAGAGACCCCGTAACATGGAACGAACCAGAGGAGTTTCAGCCAGAGAGGTTCTTGAATTCCTCTATTGATTTCAAAGGACATGATTTCCAACTGATTCCTTTTGGAGCTGGCAGAAGAGGCTGCCCTGGAATCGCTTTTGCCACGGCCACCAATGAATTTGTGTTGGCAAATATTCTGCATAAATTTGAATGGAAGCTGCCGAATGGCACAACTAGGGAGAATTTAGACATGAGTGAAAGCACCGGTGTCACAATTCACAGAAAAGTTCCTCTCCTTGCTGTTCCAACTTCACGCTGCTTGTAGTGTACTGCAATAAAAACCAAAACCATCTGATACAGTGAATTTTAATTAAAAAATAATAAATTATTGGGACAGATAAGCAGACCTTAGTATTCTAGTATGTTTTATGTAGCACCTTTACCATTTAAATCTGTAAAACCATCAACTCACTGCAGCGTTTTGATTATTGTATTTATATGATATGTTTGATGCTAATAGAATTCTTTCGGGCTAATCGAAAATGAATTTGTGGATAGAAATACATAATATTCTACTTCCTTCGTCCCAAAATATATGTTCCTTTTGTAAAAAAAAATTGTCCCAAATTACATGTCCCCCTCTTCTTTCCATACAAATATCTCTTCTTTCTATACAAATTTAAGTCTAATTTTCCAAAATTATCCCTATATTTGTATTTTCAATGCTTAAAACCCATTTTTGACTTTTTCGTTAAATCAATTGATAAATGCTTTTCTAGAATGCCCAATATCTGTTTTACATCGTTTATGCGAAAATGTTAAAAATTTCGACTCTAAAAAGTGAACTTTACAATATTAAGAATAGCAAGAGGAATTCACATCTTTTTTTTGACTTACTTCTTTAAAACTTAACTCTATTCTCATTTTTCAATGCATTTATTAAGGTTATTTATTGTAAAACCTTATCCAACCAACCTTTTTCTTAATATGCGTATTTTTTCCAAAAGGGACATGTAAATTGGGACGGAGATAGTATTGTTTTCGAATCTAATGTGCATATAGTTACCAACTCTGTAGATTCATAAAATCTTAAGGTGTCATCACAAGTATTTAATTGGCAGATTGTTGAATTTTACCAGCAAAAAAAAAAAAAAACTACAGACTTCAATAAATCAAACTTAATACACCCAATACGTTTCACTATCTAAGCACGCTACTCAGGGTCCAAATCCTCTACACCGTAATTGGTGTGTCATCCCCTCTTCCACTTTTTTAATTTGCTGTTGATGCTGACTTGGATTCCACTACCACCATAATTTATATCAATACATTTAATACACTTTAATCATTATTCTATCAAAATTTTTTTCTTAAAATCATATAATAATTATTTTTATATAACTCAATCTTCACAAACAAAATAAAATGCTTCAAATCAATAAAATGCTTTTTCTTTATAACGATTCAAACTTCACAAACAACAAAATAAAATATTCTCATTGTTCATACATAAAAAAGCAACTAGCAAGATAGCCCGTGCAAAGCACGGGTCACACTTTAATTCGTATAATTTTTTCCAAACGTTACTATAGAGTCTTTCATTTCTTATCTGTTTCACGTGTCTCGGTCTATATATAATCAGTGGTTGATCGCCGTTCTAATTTCAAAATATTAGTATACTCAAAATCCTTAATACCATATTTATAGTATTGTTTGTTCAATGTGTTAACGATAACCGGTAAATGCGGTAAATAAAAGTTAATCATTAGCTATCGCGTATTACAACAATAATAGTGTGTCCTGTAGTCTATTTTTGTGACAACCCGGGTCAAATCCGAGCTTTTTTCCGAAATCGGGTCAAATCCCGTTTCCGAATTCGAAATAAACTGAAGTACATTGGTCCAAATGTAACATCTTGGATAATCTACAAGTGCACCACAGGTCCCAAAAAATCATGATGTGTTGGTGCAATTGGTATTAGTACTTTGCCTTATATAGTCAACTAAAGTCAATTCTGGGGTGTAGTTTCTCCATCTGAACACTGGGCTACCAATGGTTCTTACGTGTTAAGGTCAATTGTGATACTATTGTATTCAGGGATGTTGGTGCAATTTGGATTTATTGGTTTGTCTTTGATTTCATTTTCAGTTAAAAGAATTTTTCAATTCTGTTTTGTCAAACAGTCAGGAAGTAAATCAGCTAAGTGTTTTAGCTTGCCTTTGTTTTTCAACCTGGTCGTATCGCCAGTTGGGGGTTTGTCCCGACTGTGTTTGTTCTAATTAATGAAAACTGTCATTTTTTTGCAAAAAAAAAAGGTCTCCACCCTCCTCGATGTGGGAATATTACAAAACTTATAAACAAGATTTACAATGTAACAATATTTTTACCTAGCTAATTGAGCACAAAATTTCAAACTAAGTACAATTTAATTTTAAATTTAACAATGAAACATTTTCCATGATAATCCTGTATACTCGTTTAGTAGGATAAAAATACAATATTTTTTTATGTGTTAACCATGTTGAATTCCTTGAGTACAAGAAAATTTTTAAAATTGTTACATAATTAACTCATATTTAACAAAATTTAGAGACTAAACAGGTGCTCTCTTTGTAATTGAGGTTGCTTTGAAAAGAATTATCCTTTAATTTATAAAGTATATTATTATAGTTTGCATTATATTACACTCATAGAGTTTGTCAATTCAAAAGTTTATATTTGAACACAATATCATATATCTATATTATTTATACTATTATATTAAAGATGAATTTAAGATAACCCATTGATCAGTACAATAAATTCAACTATTTTGAATCATAGGCACAATAATTTTAATAGATCTTTTATCACTTTTACCCATCTTCTCACCTCATATATACTACAACTTATTCACTTCTCCTCCCTCTGACCACGTCATATATGTGCATCCATCTTCCTCCGACTACCTCTCTTTTATTTTTTACGACCTTAAATTTGTTCATTTTTCCTTCGTTCGACCATCTCTAATTCATATTTAGTAACCTCTCTTCTAATTGTATTTCTAAAATTCCTCAAATTTGATTGATTTTGGGAAGTGATGATTATCACAATGATGGTGAATACGACAACAACGACAGAAGTGGAAGAGGTGTGGTTCTAAATTTTATTATAGTGATGATTTATGACATCCACACTCAAATTCACGACATCACCACATATTCAGATCTAATTATTTTTGAAACTTGAGACTCCTTTAAATTATTGTGATTTGGATTGAAATTTGAATTAATATTTACATATAGTAAAAGGCATTTTTTTAAAACAATTTTTTTTTACAAATACAATTATTTTAGTAGTGCCAACATTTGATTAGTTGAATATTATCTCTTTTATAATTATGTACAAGCTAGTATCTCATTTGATAAATATAATCTCTATAATTTTTGTGTAATCTTTATAATCTTATTTATAATATTGTAATCTAATTCAATGTATTTTATTTTATCAGGTAATTGATGTAGAGTTGAAATCTCAAATATGAATTATTATTTTATTTTCTTTTAAAATTTTAATTTTTTCCGATGTAGTTACATATTGCATTCTAATCTAATTACATATTTTATCTAATTATTTTAAATTTTTATTTTTTAGCCTACTCATATATTTTAATGGATGTCAATCAAAATATCTTGTTTACTATATATGTAGTTAATATGAAATATTATACAAATATTAACAAAATATATGTTATTCACTTTATTTTATTTTTTTTCGTGTAAATCGAATCATAATCATTACATAATCTAATCATTTGTATGATATACATCTTTAATTATTAAAATTGAAAAATATTCTCATAATTTTATTCTGAATAAATTTTAAAATAGATATAGTGAGAAGGTTATTCATGAATGTGGTTAATGATTTGAAGATATGTATCAAAAGTCGAGCTGGTTTAATGGTTGTGGGTGTGAATAAATTTTAAAATAGATATAGTGAAGAGGTTACATGAATGTGATTAATGATTTAAAAATATTTATCAAAAGTTGAGTTGGTTCAATGGTTGTGGGTGTGAGTATAAGATCTTGTGCACAATGGGGTTATGGGTTCAATTCCCATGAAAAGCAAATTTTTTAACATTAATATAATTTTGAGGGCATAATGGTAAATTACTAAATAGGAGGAAAAACCATGTTCCCCTCTAATAGATATAAATAGTGAGGAGGTTACATGAATGTGATTAATGATTTAAAAATATTTATTAAAAGTTGAGTTGGTTCAATGGTTGTGGGTGTAAGTATAATATCTTGTGCACAATGGGGTCATGGGTTCAATTCCCATGAAAAGCAATTTTTTTAACATTAATATAATTTTGAGGGCATAAAGGTAAATTACTAAATAGGAGGAAAAACCATGTTCCCCTATAATAGATATAATGGATTACAATATCTTCCCAGACTACTACTACTAAAATGTATTCAGTGATTGCACCAGCTTCTTTATAAACCTCCACGCTGCAGTTCCATGTCTTCCAAATTTCTTCATAGAATATCTTGAATACTTCCAATGTATAAACAGTAGCAACATGTTTTAGAATTTCAACGGGATAAGGCAAAGCAGGCATACTTATGGAAGATTTTACATCAGCTTTTGACTCTTCATATCGTCGATCATCTAACAAACTTTGAAAATGCTTGAAGAATTGTAACAAATCATGTTTATAACTAATATAATCCTTCACTTTGCTATTCATACTTTCACTCCGTTGTGTAGTACTCATATCTGCAGAAAACGTGTCTCGTCCATAAACTAATGCCCATTTCTCCTTGCTTTTGTACAACTTCTTCAACCATTCATTTTCCTCCAAGTTATATTTTTCAAGCAACTTATTTCGCGCGTCAACAAAATCTAAAACTTCATCATGATCATAAACACAACTACTAAAATCTCAAGCAAAATTTTTGAATTTCTCAAACACATTACTGAGATGTTTTGCCGCATTTTGATACATATGCCATACGCAAAGTCGATGATTTGTTTCTGGCCATTGAGTGGATAATGCTTTCTCCATTGCTGCGTCCTAGTCTGTCAAAATTGTTTTAGGCTTCTTTCCTGACATTGAATTTACAAAAGTATAAAACAGCCACTCAAAAGTATTTATCGTTTCATCATACAATAAAGCAACACCAAAATTATAGTTTGCTTGTGATGATTGACTCCAACAAACAATGCGAGTGGACAACCTTCTTTATTGCTTCTATATTTTGTATCGAATGATACCACGTCACCAAAACAATCATAATCAACTTTCATCCTTGCATCAGCCCAAAAAATATTAGTAATCAAGTCATCTGCGTCTACTTGTATTGCATAAGTGAAATTCGGATCTTCATGATATGTCAAATTATACCTAACCGCAAGCGCACGGTGTCTATTGCTAGTACAAATGGCAAGCGGGTCGAATCCACAAGGAGACAGGTTCTACTAATTCCTTTTCAGTTATCGCTAATTGTTTCAAGGGTCATACGAATATGTGAAATTATTAATTAACTAATTAAACTAAATTAACACTAATTAAACAGATGATAAACAAATTATTTAAAACCTAGGGCAATTAAGTCCACCATGCTTACACAATTGGCTCTTAAGCTAAAGCAATCAATGTGATCCTATAACTAGAGTATGTTAATCTATTTCAAGCATTAACACTCTCGAAACATTCAACACAATTAACCACTTTTAGTAATTCAATCAATCAGGTAATTAGAGTCAAGTTAATCTCTTCCAAGAATTAACGCTCTCAGAAATCCAATGATGCTTCCGCACTCAAATTCAATTTTGTTAATCGTATGTGTGCCTCTAGTAAGTAAATCTCTCGATCCATACCCCTATTTGCATATAATTAATCCATGATATTGGCCAATTACACAAATTAATGATTAAAACATATCAATCAGAATTAACCATAACCAATCAAACCACTATGAAAATCATGCCAATATTAGTGCAAACATGGCTTCCCTTTAAGCCCTAGAAATAACTACTCGCTAATAATTAAACAAGTAAAACAACTAGTAAAACAAGAAAACATAATTAAACTAATAAGAACAAAGAAAAGATTAAGAGAACAAAACCTTCAAACTTCAATGTTGTCACCCAAAAGAAGAGTCATGGTGTTTCTCTACATCTCCAACTAATAATAATACTAATCTACTCTAAACTATATTATCTAATCTAATATTACATCTTTCTTCTTCCCTCATAAAATAATACCCTAGATGTGTTTATATAGGCTATAAAAGTCTTGCCCAATAAAAGTATTTTAATACTCTAAATAAATTACAAGTAGGATTCCATAACTGAATAGGATTCCTTGTAAAATTCGTCACTTCTTTTTCTCCTCTGTTTCTAGGCTCTTCCAGTTGGATTTTGCTTATTGGACCACCTCTGAATTAAAGATAATTCTACAAGCTTCGCGTGGACAGTAAGATCGTCAAATTCTGACTTCTAGAACTCAAGATACGGCCCAAACAGTGTTAGACAGCCCGTGTAGCCCAATAATACGAATTTTCTCCTATTTTATCTCCAAAATAGCTCTTTTTGCTCCAAATCCTTCCAAGCCATGAATTCTTTATTTCCTACAATAAAACAATCAAATCTATTAAATAAAACTCCAAATCAATGCAAAACACAATAAATATGAGAATAAAATCATCTAGAATATATATAAAAATATACTCTATCAAACATCCCCACACTAAGCATTTGCACGTCCTCGGGCAAATAAGTGAAATAAAAACTAAGTCCTAACAAACATCACTTTCGTAGATGACACGATTGCATTGAGCATATGCAACAAGCCGTTAAACCCCTAGGCAGCCCTAGTAGGACGAGTGTTGTCTCGTGAGGGTTTATAGTGAATATACCCACAAAATTCATCTAACCATGCAAAAGATCAATGCTAACACAACACCACACACACAAGTCCTCTCATGCCACATCAACTTAAGAATCAAAGCAAACATACGATGTCTTGGTGTCGAAAGTGCAAGTATTCATGTAGTCTACTCAACCAATATGCAGAAGGTCATAAATATTCATGTCAAGTGTAAAAATCGTTGGTAATCATGCTAAGCCCACAAGAAATACATCTTTAAGTCTAAACCTGGGATCTCCTATGCCAAAACAAGTAATAACTCACCTTTCACTCAAAAATGAATATTCACTCAAGAACAAGGTTAAGTGTATCACTCAATTCCAACAAAATCATAAACACAACTTGACACTCGCAATCAATCTCACTCTCAACACAACATACATCACTGATGACAATCAAAAGGTCTTTATTCGGGTTGTAGCGTGGGCTAGGGACCAGGTATGTCAAGTAAAGCTAAAACAGGTTAATGTCAAAAGCTAGTACCCAACAATAATCATTATTCAATTCCCTTTCTATTAAAACAAATACTTCCCCACACTTGGATTTTTCAATAACCCTTACATAATAACTTGACTAGTCGAATGAAGAAGGATCATACAAACATAAGAATGCTCTCAAATTTATTTATTTTTTTTCTTTTTTTTTTCTGTTTTTTTTTCTGTTTTTTTTTCTTTCTTTTGAGAGCTAAGGAATAAACACAATGATCCATGGATATTTTTATGAATTTCAACTAGCAAGCATCAACCCAAAATCAATATTCCCCAAAAGTATGATCATCAATAAAACCCCCCCTTTTATGAACACCTTATTACTCCCTTAAGCACGATACTAGCCTTTGACAATTTAGGTTCAAATTTAATGTAAGGCCAATAGAATAAAAAGGATAATGGCAAGTAATGTGGTGTGTCACCGAAAGAATAGGATTAAGCTCAACGGGTTAACTAATTGATCATGTTTAAAAGGTGTGGAAATATGGAAAATACGAGGTTAAACCTAAGTGCCTTTATCATCTCATCATCAAGTAATATCATGCATTTCAAGAAAGATCTCAAGTAAGTGCTAGCAATGTAAACAACATGTGGACACTCAAGCAAACGAAAAATCATGCAAACAATATGCATATAGGCTCAAAACTCACTTGGTGTGACAAAACATAATCAATCCCAAGTAACAAGACTCTCTAACGCACCTACTTGTACTCAAAACATGAAAACCAAGTCATCTTGCACATATTCATGTCATTCTAATCACTTACAACATCCAATTAAGTCTACCAGCTTCAACTTGCTAGTGAAAGTGTGTGCACAAGAACAAATCACGTCACTTCTCATACAAAAGCGTCAAGAACACAAGAATTCTACGCATGCATGGGTGTATCAAGCAAAATACAACAACTAATCAAATTGCATGGCTAGAATTATTTTTGGTATTTTTCAATTTTTTAATTTTTTTGGATTTTTAAATTTATATATATTTTTTTATTTTTTTTTAAACATTGAGAACTCATCCCCACACTTAAGCGGTTCATTGTCCCCAATGAACTAATGTATAAAAGAAAAATAAGAAAAAGAAAAAAGTATACAAAAATAATATTCCTAAATAAAAATACAAAAATAATAAAGAAAAAAATAATAATAATAATAATTACAATAAAGATACAAAGAAAGGTGAAAAATACTCCCCTAGTGCATAAGCATGAAGTGGCCCTTGAAAAATCTTGGAGAAATATTTGCTTGCTCAAATTTAATTTTCGTCCTCACTCTCGGATGAATCAGAATCTGGCGGAGAGTATTTCGTACGAGCTCCATAGACTGGCCCCCTTGCCTGAATACTACAAAACCCCCAATTGACAAGAACACAAATTCGTAATAAAAATAAGATTAGAAAAAACCCAATACGAATCAAAGAGGTGAACTTGTACTAATTTTTCCCAAACTTGAATGAATTTTAGTGTGGAAAAGAAAAATTTTTGGGTAGATATGAAATTTTATGGAAGGTAGGAATAGGATTTGATGAATTAAGGAAAAAGAATTAGAATAAATATAGGTTTAGAATTTTTGAAGGAGAGATGGGAGTTTTTGGAATTTAAATAGGAAAAGAATTAGGTGTAAAGGGGAGAGTATAAATAGAATTTAGGGTGTTTGAAAGATTTTTTTTTTTTTATACACAGCGCGCACAACTGACAGAACAAGGCTGAAAAATTCTGTACAACCACGGGATCACGCGTAACTTGCTCGCGTGGGAAACAACTGCTCCATTATGATACGCTAGTGCAAATTGCGCAACAGGGACGCAAATTGCCTTTAGGACAGATGCGCAGGCGCAAGTTGCGCGACAGGAGCGCAAACTGCCTTACACTCAGTAACGCAGGAGCAACCTGCGTTACACACTAAAATTTTGATTTTCTTTTTTTTTTAGAAAGAGATGAAGGAATAATGTACACAACAAGGCTTGGAATGAACAAATAACTAAGCAATTCTACTATATATGAAAGAGAAGGAAAAAAAATACTCCCCTATGCAAAAGCATGAAGTGCACCGATCCTCCAATGAAATCTTGGGTTGCCTCCCAAGCAGCGCTTATTTAAAGTTATTAGCTTAACCTCCTCAAAAATACTCCGGTAAAGGCGTAATATCCACTTTCTCGATCATAAACTCGTCACCACAAAAAGTATCAAGAGTGTTAGTGATTGTCTTTATCCTACAGGAAGTCTCCAAACAAGCATCAGTAAAATAAAATATGTCATCAATAAGCAACAATTCAGTAAGTGCTTGTACGGCTTTGGAAAACTTTGTGATAAAACAACGATAAAATTCAAAACCACAAAAATATTGAACTCCCTTGACATAAGGTGGAGGTTCTGGTGGTGGCTTTTCTTCACTCCTCAGTTTCACTGGAGCCATTCGGACATCTTGGCTTATCACATCATTGGCTAATAAGACACTTCCATCTCCTCCCTCTTCTCGAGCTTGAAACGTATGAGCCACTTTGTATGGATCCTCAACCAGAATTTGAGAAATATCATCTTGGACAATATTTGTTATCACATCAACCTTGAAATAAGTGTTCTTGAGCAAAGAAGCCTTGTAAGTAGAGGCTAGATCGAGAGCAAATTTATCAATACATGGTAGCTTAGTCACAGGTTGTGGAAGAGAAACAACAACCATCTCTGTATTGCTTTCCTTTGTAGCCTCATCATCAGTCACATTGTTCTCAGTAGCAGCAACATCATTGATCTCGTCATCGGTGGCATGCTCCTTCTCTTTATCAATGGCCTCATCATCAACATACATGGAGAAACTATCATATTCCTGATCGCTTGTGAGATTGATAGCAATCAGGTCCTCTTCGGATCGGATAGATGATGATGGTAAATAGTCGAGCTGCCCTGTAGTAGAAGAGTTAGCCAACTGTGCAATTTGAGATTCAATCGCCAGACTTTGAGTTTCCAATTCTTCAAAACTATTTAGCATTTTATTCAAGATATCCCACATCTCATTTGTCTGATCAGCTTGCACATCTACACTGGGTTGATAAACATGTAAATCTTCTTGTAGAGGAGGATATTGATATTCTTGCTGTGGCGGCTGCTCATATGACTGATAATATTGTTGCTCAAACTGTTTCTGATTATGATATGAAAAATTTTGAGCACCATTGTCCTGGTAGTAGAAATCTGGTTGATTCACGCATTCTTGATCAAAAGTGTTTAAATACTGATTGTACCCATATCATTCTTCAAAAGAATTCATTTGTCCCAACTGAGCACTCTGAGAATTATAGAAATTGTAAGAGCATTCAAAACCATAGTGACCCTGCACACCGCAAATTTGACAGAAGTTGTAAGTTTTAGGGGCCACTTGTGACATCTCATTGATACTCATTGGACGTATAGTGGGCTCTGTAGTCTTCGACATGGCAATCTCTCGAGTATGTGCCTCTACTAAGGAAGATAAGAGTGCAAAAGTATCAACTTCACCCATTGCAAACCTGTAGACACTCAACAAAGCCAAGAAAACGCAGTAAAATTTGCATCAATTGGAACAAAAGTTCCAACGAGACAATGGAAACAATCTAAACAACTAAATTAAAATCAATAGAAACTCGCTGTCTCCCCGACAGCGGCGCCAAAAACTTGATATGTCAAATTATACCTAACCGCAAGCGCACGGTGTCTATTGCTAGTACAAATGGCAAGCGGGTCGAATCCACAAGGAGACAGGTTCTACTAATTCCTTTTCAGTTATCGCTAATTGTTTCAAGGGTCATACGAATATGTGAAATTATTAATTAACTAATTAAACTAAATTAACACTAATTAAACAGATGATAAACAAATTATTTAAAACCTAGGGCAATCAGGTCCACCATGCTTACACAATTGGCTCTTAAGCTAAAGCAATCAATGTGATCCTATAACTAGAGTATGTTAATCTTTTTCAAGCATTAACACTCTCGAAACATTCAACACAATTAACCACTTTTAGTAATTCAATCAATCAGGTAATTAGAGTCAAGTTAATCTCTTCCAAGAATTAACGCTCTCAGAAATCCAATGATGCTTCCGCACTCAAATTCAATTCTGCTAATCGTATGTGTGCCTCTAGTAAGTAAATCTCTCGATCCATACCCCTATTTGCATATAATTAATCCATGATATTGGCCAATTACACAAATTAATGATTAAAACATATCAATCAGAATTAACCATAACCAATCAAACCACTATGAAAATCATGCCAATATTAGTGCAAACATGGCTTCCCTTTAAGCCCTAGAAATAACTACTCGCTAATAATTAAACAAGTAAAACAACTAGTAAAACAAGAAAACATAATTAAACTAATAAAAACAAAGAAAAGATTAAGAGAACAAAACCTTCAAACTTCAATGTTGTCACCCAAAAGAAGAGTCATGGTGTTTCTCTACATCTCCAACTAATAATAATACAAATCTACTCTAAACTATATTATCTGATCTAATATTACATCTTTCTTCTTCCCTAATAAAATAATACCCTAGATGTGTTTATATAGGCTATAAAAGTCTTGTCCAATAAAAGTATTTTAATACTCTAAATAAATTACAAGTAGGATTCCATAACTGAATAGGATTCCTTGTAAAATTCGTCACTTCTTTTTCTCCTCTGTTTCTGGGCTCTTCCAATTGGATTTTGCTTACTGGACCACCTCTGAATTAAAGATAATTCTACAAGCTTCGCGTGGACAGTAATATCGTCAAATTCTGACTTCTGGAACTCAAGATACGGCCCAAACAGTGTTAGACAGCCCGTGTAGCCCAATAATACGAATTTTCTCCTATTTTATCTCCAAAATAGCTCTTTTTGCTCCAAATCCTTCCAAGTCATGAATTCTTTATTTCCTACAATAAAACAATCAAATCTATTAAATAAAAATCCAAATCAATGCAAAACACAATAAATATGAGAATAAAATCATCTAGAATATATATAAAAATATTCTCTATCACTTCACCCTGCATCTTTTGTAAGTATTCGGATGCTAAAACCAGAATTTTCAGCATAAGTATTATAAAAATTGTAAGCTGCTTCTTCAGATTCAAACTACATTCCTACTTTAGGTATTGTATTGTCATCTAAGGCTTCGTTAATAAAGTTTTTGGTGGGTGTTGTAGGTTCTTCTTGATTCCATTCAAGGGAAGACATATTGTTCAAATAACCTATAAAATTAAACAATTTCATATACACAATGCAGAAGGATAAGCATAGTCATAACAAAAGATTAAAATAAATATATATATGAACTTACTTCTATCCCAGGCAGTGAATAATGATCAGTAGTAGCAGTGAACAATGACCCAGAAGCACACGAACAGACCAATGAATGAGAAAAGGAGAAGGGTTGACGATTGAGTTATATAAAAATAATTATTATATGATTTTAAGAAAAAAAAAATGACTAAAGTGTATTAAATGTATTGATATAAATTATGGTGGTAGTGGAATCCAAGTCAGCATCAACAGCCAATTAAAAAAGTGGAAGAGGGGATGGCACACCAATTATGATGTAGAGGATTTGGACCCCGCTACTCATGGGATATCAATCGAAAATTATAAAAATTATAGTGTCAAGGCTATCCTCCAATGACGCTTTTCTATTTCTTTTTTATGGTACATGTGTGTTGTGCTAATACTTTTCTGATTTATTTTATAAGATATTTATGCTGCTAGGACTGATACCACAACTGCAGTCCTAGAATGGGCAATGGCAGAACTCTTGAGACACCCATATGCTATGAATACTGTGCAAAAGGAGATCAGAGAAATTATTGGTTCCAATTCTGATATAACACACAACGATTTGGAGAAAATGCAGTATTTAAGAGCAGTAATCAAAGAAACTCTTCGCCTGCATCCACCAATACCCTTGTTGGTTCCAAGATCAAAGTTACTCTTCGGGATGACATGGAATAAAATTTTACAAAAAAGTTGGAAAGCGACCTTAGAATTAAGCATTTGTAAGGGAAGCTGGTTGCAAAGTTTAAAAAATCATAAACGAGCTAATTAATCTGTTGTAAAACATATATGTATAGGAACTAACCAATCCAATTAAGTGTCCAGTGCACGAAGCTTACAACCTGCACGATGTCATAATTGGATTAAGCAATATGTATAAGCTAACAATCGGCCCGATGTCATAATTGGATTAAGCAATATGAATATGTATAGTAAAAAGTATATAACTAATGTAAGTACCATTTTTTTTTGTTGAAGAGAACGATAATGGAATGATGGGAGGACTTGTAGAAATTTTAACCATCTCCTCAATAATTACAACCTGCAATCACACATGATAACATCATCTGAACCAATTTTTTTTCAGATATGACAGTATATAGTAATGTGCTAACAGGAATAAGGACCACAAAATCAAATCATTTATTAAATTCGAACCATTGCAATAATTACTTATTACCTATGTCTAAGATACATTTTACCGTTTATTGCATCACATTTAGTTTACCGGCAAAGAAAACTTATTAATTAATCATTCAATTTTCGTTTTAGATTTTCCCTTGATTTTCTGTGTGCAGTTATATACATGGAAGACGTTCTTATACATTGTTTAAATTTTAAGTAGCTAATGATATGAAGGATGCACGAATTTAAATTTGATCCAGGTTCGAGTAATATCTGAATAAAAATCTAATCTGGGTTTTATGTGGATTCTTTGAAATTTCTGGATAAACTCATATTTTATCCAAACATTTACAAAATTGAACAAAATCTGGGATAGAAATAATTCAAAATATTGATATTGAAATTATCGAAAAAATCTAATTCGGCCCGATCTACATATCTAAGTAAGTTAGATATTTTGAGGAAATCAGTCTGGACAAAGGTGCATCCATTTGTAAAAATTCCGAATTTTTTATAATCAGACCTAAATTCGAGAGTTTCAAATTTTATGCATCTAAAGGATAGGGAGACACTTACATTTCCTGATCCATAAACTTTTTCTTGTTTCCCGTCTTTTATCCAAATCAAATCCTGAATTATTATCTCAAATCTAATCAGGATCGAATGGACAGGAGTTGAATTAGAGTCGAGAGACCGGAGAGTACATACATTCCTAGAGGTAGTTATGAATGACCACTCGTTAATTTAAATTTAATATATAGAATTGTACTCATATCCTACTTAGAATCAAATTTTACATGCCTTCATGAATTTTTTTTCCTTTTAATTGATGGTTTTAAAAAATGTTACTCCTCTAGTTGATAAGATATATTTTTATATACATTTTATATAATTTTATTCCCACATTTAATCGCATTTTGCATTGATTTGGATATTTATTTAATTAATTTTGATGTTTTATTTCAGGAGACAAGAATTTCTAAGTTTGGAAGAATTTGGGCTTAAAGAGCTATTTTGGAGCTAAAATTGGAAGAAATTCGGAAAGATGAAGAAATAGCAAAATAAAGAAATAAGGTGCAAAGAAGAAATAAAAGAAGAAGGAAAAAGAATTAGGAGCTTGGAGCAAATTGGAATATTTCAAACACACCCTATCCCCTCCCATTTTTAACACATTTTGTTTTAATGGTCAAAGGTTTCCACCACTCACGGGATTGATGGTAGAAAAATCAGAATATTTGCCAATTTGTCAATGCATGCAGCAAGCTTTGAAAAGGAAAAGCAGAAGTCTTTGAAAATAAATGAGCAGACTTTGAAAAGCAACCAAACAAAAGTCCTATAAAAAGAATAGGCATTTGTTCATTCAAGGGGGGATTACTACACAGGGAGATTAGAAAAGTAGAAGGCAAAAGCACACTGCATACACTTTACATATTTTCAAAGCATCAGTTTTATGTATTGATTCCATTCGGCTAGGAGCTACAACTAGGGGCTTGGTTTTCTTCTCTTTTATGTATAATTTGGCTCAATTCTCCGTTCTATTGTAAATTTGAGGTACCCTAAATTTTATCTTGTTTATTAATATATGTTTTATATGTCTTGTTTAAATATTTTTGTCGTTTCGATTAATAGCATGTGTGAGTAGTTTATTTCTAGGGTATAAGGGGAAGCCTTGTTTACACCACAATAATGCTTTAATTTTATTAGTTGTTTAACGGATATAAAATAATTCTAATCGATATGTTATAAAATTTAATTTGTGTTATCGGCCGGTATCATTAATTAATTATTTGCGAATAGGAATAATAGATCGAGAGATTTTATTCACTAGAGGCGTACATACGAATAGCGGAATTGAATTTTAGTGCGAGAGCATAATTTGATTTCCGAGAGCTTTAAAACTTGAAAAAGATTAACAAATGCTCTAATTATTTAAAATCCGTTAAATTGCTATATCCGTATAATTTGTTTTGGTGTAAACATGGTGAACCCGGTTGCCCTAGACTTTTAATTAATCGACTTAAAAACACATTTATTTGCGTTAGTTAGTTTTATAAAAATTCTTAATAATTGTTAAAATTATAAAATTCGTGACAATTAAATTGAAATTGATAAAACCTGTCTCCCTGTGAACGAACTTAAAAATATACGCATCAAATTGGCGCCGCTGCCGGGGAGGCAATTAGTTTTTATAAATTTTGATTTTATTGTCCGGGTTTTATATATTTTAATTATAAATTTAATTTTTATATTTTATGTGTTAGTGTAAAAAAAAAAAAATAGTCAATTTTTTTAATTTTCCAGCATTGTTAGTTTTTTAAGATTTCGATTAAAAATTGTTTTACTTTCTAAATTTGAGGTACTTGATTTATTCTGTTTTCCAGTCCTTTCTGTCAAACCCAGCACAAATCTCTCAAACTCTCCTTCACCTCTCTTCATATCTCTCTCGTTCTTAGTCGACCTCTCTCCCCTGTCCTCACCCCATTCTTCTTCCAATTAACCTCCTTCCCCCATTTCCACCACCATCCGCTTCCACCACAACCCACACCCATCACCATCCCTCACCTCAATCCGACCACCCCCATCTCCTTCTTTTGCTTCGAAACACAACCACACCCAGGGCTGTTTCGCGCAAGTTTGTAATCCGAGTACAGTTTCCGAGTTATATTCGTGTTATGTGGTGTTAGTTTATTGTTAATTTGCGATTTCAAAGTTTGATGTTATTGGGTCCTTCGAGTTTCTGTTTTCGTTTGTTGCCGAGTTTCGAGTTACTGTTGTTGAAGTTCTGTGCTGATTCCGAGTGCATACCGAGTCCTGCGCTGTTTGGCGAGTTTTGGAGTCGCTGATTAGCTGAGTTTTGTTCTGTTGAATGAAAGTCCTTGGTTGCGAGGTTGCCGAGTTGTTGGTGGTTGTTGCGTTAAGTCCGAGTGTTGTAAATTTTGATGATTGTGTTCTTCTCTGAGTTCAGTCTAGTGTTGAAATCGCTATATAAGCGTAGATGAGTCTGTGTGCTTAGTTTCTGAGTTCGCGTATTCCTTGTGTGTGCTAAGTTTCATGGCTGGTTGTTTAAAGTCCGAATTCTGGGTTTTTGCGAGTTGCTGTAACTGTGTCAATGTCCTGTTTGTGGCCCAGTTTTAGTCGCTGAGTTGAGGTATTACTGTGATTTGTAAGGAGATTGCCGAGTCTTGTGTCCTTGTTTCATGCCGAGTTTGTCACTGATTCAGTAAATTGCCGAGTTAGTTCGTGGCTGAGTTTAGTTCGTTTTTGTGCCGAGAAATCTGAGTCAACTGGGCTCGGTTTTGAATTTGCTGGAATTTAGTTTTGGTTAATTTAGTTCGTTAATGTTGGTTTGTTGCTGGCTAGTCGTAATTACGAACAAGTCATTTTTGAATTCTCTGTAAATAAAATTTAACTTCAAAAAAAAAAAAAAAAAAAAGTTATAGTATAAAATCTAGTTGTTAATTCGAATTTGAAATTTTTAAAATAATTTAGTTTTTCCATTTTTAATAAAAAAAAAAATAATTAGATTTTGTGTTAACTTCTTTAATTAGTTTATTTTTCCATTGTCTCGTTGGAATTTTAGTTCCAATTGAGACTAGTTTTACTGCTTTTCTTGTTTTTGTTGTTGATGCACAGGTCTACAGAAGGCGCATTTTTAACTCCTGATTCTACTCGGGATCTTGATTCTGGAGAACCTCTGCAACAATATATCGATAAACAGAGAAATAAAACGCAGCGAAAGATTCATTTCTCAGAGATTAAAATGGCCGACCCTCCTGTTAAATCTTTGAAGAACTATTCACAACCTTCTCCGAGTGGGGTACCTACTGGCCTTGCTATGCCAGCAATTCAAGCAGCAAATTTCGAAATCAAGCCTGCTTTGCTCACTATGATCCAACAAAATCAATTTGCCGGGCTTACCTCCGAAGACCCTACAAATCATCTACAACGGTTTCAACAGCTCTGTTCTACAATTAAACATCAGGGAGTCACTCCAGACCAGTTGAAAGTCATGTTGTTCGGTTTCTCTCTTCGTGATAAAGCTCAAAAATGGTTGAATGATATTAACTTGACCGAGTGGGATGAGATTGCTCAGGCTTTCCTAACTGAGTTCTTCCCTCCTAACAGAACCGACGATTTGATCGACAAGATGATGGGTTTTAAACAAGATTATGGTGAATCTCTTCGGGATGCCTGGGATAGATTTAAGGATTATCAACGTGCATGCCCTCACCATGGTCTTGAGAAGTGGTTTCTGCTTAAACGTTTCTACAATGGTCTTGATCCTGAAACAAAAGGGATGGTTGATAACGCTGCAGGTGGCGTATTTTTAGACAAAGGAGTTGATGATGCACATGCCTTTCTTTCCAATTTGGCCGCCAATCATTTCAGTAACCCGAGAGCAGCCAAGAAAGGGGGTAAACTTGAAGTGGATGCATATTCTCTATTATCATCTCAACTCGCTGCATTGACTCAGGAGATCCACTCATTGAAGACATCTCAGTCCTCTACTCCACCTATGAGTATCAATGCATTGTCATCCATGGCTCCTAGGAATTATCCTATTTGTGAAGTCTGTGGCATCCAAGGCCACTATGGTAACGATTGCCAATACAATGCTCAAAATTCACAAAATTTTCAGATGGAGCAAGCAAATGTTTTCCAACAGAGACAGCAGTACAATCCGTATTCCAACACTTACAATCCTGGTTGGAAAGATCATCCGAACTTCTCATATAGGAACAACAACGCACAGAATTCAAATGTTCCTAATCAGCAGCAATATCAGCAGTCGTACCAGCCTCCTCCACAGCAGCAGTATAGGCCCCCACAAGGACCTATAAATCCCCCTGGATTTCAGAAGCCCTATCAGAGTTATGCCCCTCAAGCCAATCAAGCTACACAGGCTGATAATCAAGGTGACATGATGAAGATATTGTTACAAATGCAAAAGAATATGGAGGATACCAACAGAAAAATGAACCAGATGGAGATTCATAATAAGATGCTGGAAACTCAGATTGCTCAAATGGCTAGTTCTTCGTCTTCAAGGCAACAAGGCTCTTTACCCGCACAACCAACTCAGCCAAAGGAAAACGTGAATGCCATTACTCTTAGGAGTGGTCGTACATATGATGCTCCTCCAATGCCTACTGACGATGTTCCTACTGAGCAAGAAAAAGAGAATTCTGAGGAAGACAAGGTAGAGAAAATTGTTGAAGACACAAACGAAGGTGAAACTAAGGAAAGCAAGGAAAAGGACAAAGAGAAGATTGCAGTTACCCCTCCACCATTTGTGCCAAAGCTCCCATTCCCTAGCAGGATGAACAGAACTAAGGTGGACCAGCAGTTTGGTAAGTTCATGACACTTGTCAAGAATCTTGAGGTAACAGTTCCTTTCACTGATTTAATTTCTCAAGTTCCATCATATGCAAAGTTTCTTAAGGATATTCTCACTAAGAAAAGGTCCTTTGGTGAGGTAGAGACAGTAGCTTTTACTGAGGAATGTAGTGCTGTTTTACAGAATAAGTCTCCACCTAAACTTAAAGATCCTGGTAGTTTTTCAATCCCGTGTCATTTAGGTGCAGTGTTCATTGATAAAGCTTTATGTGATTTAGGCGCTAGCGTCTCAGTCATGCCTCTCTCGGTTTTTCAAAAACTAAATATGGGAGAATTAAAATGTACACAGATGACTTTGCAAATGGCAGACCGTTCAATAAAATATCCCCTTGGAATTTTAGAGGATGTGCCTGTTAGGGTTGGAAAATTCTATATTCCTGTAGACTTTGTAGTTCTAGATATGGAAGAGGACAGCCAAATACCTATTATTTTAGGTAGACCATTTCTCTGTACTGCAGGTGCTATAATTGATGTTAAAAGTGGGACTCTCACATTGAGCGTTGGTGATGATAAAATTACTTTTACTCTAACCTCTGCTCTTAAATCCCCTTTGCTTGAGAATACTTGCTGCAGGATTGATGTTGTAGATGAAATTGTCCAAGATGAAACACCTCAGATTTTATTGAATGATGCATTGGAAGCAGTGCTCATGCTTGAAGCTTCAGAAGGAGAAGGACATGCTGAAGTCGATTCATTGGTTCTTGAGTTGGATGGTGCAGCTGATCCGAATTATGAGGTAACCAATACTGTCACTTCTTGTGGTGAACCTCAGGTAAACAAGTTAGAGCTAAAGCCTTTGCCATCTAATCTGAAATATGTGTTTCTTGATGATGAAAAGACTTGTCCTGTGATTGTTAGCTCTAGTCTTGATGATGACCAGGTTTTTAAGCTTCTTACTGTTTTGCGTGCGCATAGAAAAGCTATTGGGTATAGTATTGATGATCTTACAGGAATTAGCCCAGACCTTTGCATGCATAGAATTCACTTAGATGATGACCATAAGCCTTGCATACAGGGACAACGTCGCTTGAACCCTAACATGCAAGAGGTTGTTAAAAAAGAAGTCCTGAAGTTGTTAGATGCGGGCATCATTTACCCAATTTCTGATTCTAAATGGGTAAGCCCAGTTCAGGTAGTCCCTAAGAAAGGAGGAACAACGGTAATTAAGAATGATAAAAATGAATTAATTCCCACTCGAATTGTCACCGATTGGCGAATGTGCATTGATTACCGTAAGTTAAACACTGCTACTAGAAAAGACCATTACCCTCTCCCTTTCATTGATCAGATGCTAGAAAGACTTGCTAAGCATAAGTACTTTTGCTATTTAGACGGATATTCAGGGTTCTTTCAGATCCCTATACATCCTGATGACCAAGAAAAGACTACATTTACTTGCCCATATGGTACTTTTGCATATCGTAGAGTGCCTTTTGGTTTGTGCAATGCCCCTGCTACTTTTCAGCGTTGCATGACTGCCATATTTTCTGATTTCATAGAGTCTATCATGGAAGTATTTATGGATGATTTCAGTGTTTATGGGTCTGATTTTGATGTATGTCTGCATAATCTCTCTAAAGTGCTTAAACGTTGTGAAGAGGTGAATTTGGTTTTAAATTGGGAAAAGTGCCACTTCATGGTCAATGAAGGAGTGGTACTTGGTCATTTGATTTCTGAACGTGGCATCCAGGTTGACAAAGCAAAAATTGAGGTGATTGAGAAGCTTCCTCCTCCTGTTAATGTCAAGGGAGTGAGGAGTTTCCTTGGTCATGCGGGTTTTTATCGTCGTTTTATAAAAGATTTTTCAAAAATTGCAAAACCCCTCACTCAATTGTTGCTTAAGGATGCCACCTTTGTGTTTACTGACGCTTGTTTGGAGTCTTTTAACAGGATTAAGGAAGCTTTGATAAGTGCACCAATCATTCAATCTCCAGATTGGAATCTTCCATTTGAAATCATGTGTGATGCAAGTGACTATGCAGTGGGAGCCGTTCTCGGTCAAAGGAAAGACAAGGTATTGCACGCCATCTACTATGCAAGTAAAACCTTGGATGAAGCTCAGGTCAATTATGCTACCACTGAGAAGGAGCTTCTAGATGTAGTCTATGCTCTTGACAAGTTTCGGACATATCTCATTGGCTCCAAAGTCATTGTTCACACTGATCATTCGGCACTTAAATATCTGTTGGCGAAGAAGGAAGCAAAACCAAGGCTTATTCGTTGGATTCTGTTACTCCAAGAATTTGACTTGGAAATCAAAGACAAGAAGGGTGCTGAGAATGTGGTTGCGGATCATCTTTCACGGTTGCGTTTCAAATCTGACATTGCGTCAAGTACTCCTATTGACGATTCTTTTCCAGATGATCACCTGTTTTCGGTTGCTACTCAAACTCCATGGTATGCAGATTTTGCAAATTTCTGTGTTAGTGGATCTCACCCTCCAGAATTGACTTATCAGCAAAGAAAGAGGTTTTATCACGATGCTAAACAATATTTTTGGGATGACCCTTTCTTGTATCGAAAGTGTGCTGATGGAATCTTTCGTAGATGTGTCCCTGAGTTCGAAGTACATGACATTCTCAAGCATTGTCATTCTCTCGCATGTGGAGGCCACCATGGTCCTTCTAAAACTGCTGCTAAGGTACTGCAATCTGGTTTCTTTTGGCCCTCTCTATTTAAGGATGCTCGTACTTTCTGTTTGGCGTGTGATGCATGTCAAAGGACGGGTAATATTTCTAAACGCCATGAGATGCCTCAAACTGGTATTCTAGAGGTCGAGATATTTGACGTATGGGGTGTTGATTTTATGGGACCCTTTCCAAGTTCTTGTGGGATGAGATACATTCTTGTTGCTGTCGATTATGTGTCCAAATGGGTTGAAGCTGTTGGATCAGTAACCAATGATTCCAAGGTTGTTATGAAGCTCTTTAAAAATATCATCTTCCCTCGTTTTGGAGTTCCAAGGACAGTGATAAGTGATGGTGGTTCTCATTTTCGCCATCGACAGTTGAAACTTTATTGAAGAAATATGGCGTTACTCACAAGGTTGCTCTTGCATATCACCCTCAAACAAGTGGCCAAGTGGAGGTTTCTAATCGCCAAATCAAAAACATTTTGGAGAAGATGGTTGCAAAGTCAAGGAAAGATTGGTACTTGAAGCTAGATGATGCTTTGTGGGCTTATCGTACGGCATACAAAACACCTATAGGAACCACTCCTTATCGATTGGTTTATGGTAAAGCATGTCACTTGCCAGTGGAATTGGAGCATCGCGCCTTTTGGGCTATCAAAGAACTCAACATGGATTTGAAGGCTGCGGGACAAGCGAGACTTCTTCAACTTAATGAGCTAGATGAGCTTCGATTTGATGCTTATGATAATTCTCGGCTTTACAAGGAAAGAACGAAGAAGATGCATGATAAGATGATTCAGAGAAGAGACTTTCAGGTTGGTGACAAGGTATTGTTGTTCAATTCCAGACTTCGGCTTTTTCCAGGGAAGCTCAAATCAAGATGGTCCGGACCTTTTACTGTCACCGATGTCAAATTTTATGGTGCTATTGAAGTTATGGGACGAGATGGAACAAAATTTAAGGTCAACGGTCAACGCCTTAAATTATATGTGGATGGTGCATTCGTAGGGAAGATGGAAGTGATTTATCTTGACAACCCCTCCACGGAGATCTGAACCAGCTGAGTCGAGCCAACGACGTTAAACAAAAGCGCTTCTTGGGAGGCAACCCATGGATCATGCTTCTGCAAAGGGGAGTTCTTCTTTCCTTTCGTTTTATATATTGTTGATTTCTTTGGTTAGTTAATGAGTCATTGAGGACATTGACTCGCTTAAGTGTGGGGAGGTGTTCTCGGTGTTCTCAGCGTAGTGTATATACAAAAAAAAAAAAAAAAAAAAATTTTGAAAAATGCCAAAAATAATTCTAGTCATGTGAAGATTTCTTGTGAAAATGCACCCATGCATGCTTAGGAATCTTGTGTTTATGGATGCTTTTGATTGAGAAGTGATTTGTGCTTTGTTCTTGTGCACACACGTACACTAGCAAGTTGAAACTAGTAGACTTATTGAATGTGCTAAATAATTAGAATGCCATGAATATGTGCAAAGTAATTTGGTCTACATGCTCTGAGTACAAGTAGATGCGTTAGAGAGACTGTTATTTGGGATTGATTATGCTTTGTCACACCAAGTGAGTTTTGAGCCTATATGCATATCTTTTGCATGATTTTTCGTTTGCTTGAGTGTCCACTTATCGTTTGGATTGCTAGCACTTGCTTGAGATCTTTCTTGAGATGCATGACATTAATTGATGATAACATGATAAAGGCAATAGGATAACCTCATATTTCCTATATATCCAAACCATTATACATGATCCATTAGTTAACCCTTTGAGCCTAATCTTGTTCTTTCGGTGACACACCATGTACCTGCCATATATCCTTTTTATTGTATTAGCCTTACATTAATTTTGAACCCAATTGTCAAAGGCTAGTATTGTGCTTAAGGGAGTGATAAGGTGTGCATAAAAAGGGGGGTTTTTATTAATGATCATAACTTTGGGGGAATATTTGGGGTTTGTTTCATAGCTTGTTAGTCGAAGTTTGAAATCATATTTATGGGATCATTTTTCTTGCTATTACTTAGCTCTCTTGAAAAAAAAAAAAAAAAAAAAAGAAAATAATAATAAATACGAGAGCATACTTATTCTTTGTGATCCTACTTTGATTCGACTAGTCAAGTTGTTTATAAATAAAAGCTCAAGTGTGGGGAAGTATTTATAGATTTTAATAATTATGGGAGAACTTCAATGTCAGGTACTAGCTTTTGACTTAACCTTCTTTGGCTTTCTTGACATACCTTATCCCTAGCCCCGTTACAACCTTAACAAAGACCTTTTGATTGTCATCGATCATGTATGTTGCGTTAAAGATTAGATTGATACCAAGGACGAAGCATGTTTATGATATTGTTGGAGTTGAGTGATACACTTACCCTTTGTTTTGAGTGAATATTTTTGTGAGTGAACGGTGAGTTGTTGCTTTTGCATAGGATATCCCAGGTCGTGTCTTAAAGATGTGCTCTTGTGTGCTTAGCATGTTTACCAACTTATTCTTACATTTGACATGAATTTCTATGATCTTATGCATCTTCTTTGAGTACGCTATGTGGATACTTGCACTTTAGACACCAAGGCATTGCATTTTCATTCTGATTCTTAAGCCGATTTCGCATGAGAGGACGGGTGTGTGTGGTGTTGTGTTGATGTGTGGTCTTTTGCATGAGCTAGATGAATTTTGTGGGTATATTCACTATAAACCCTCACGAGACAACACTCGTCCTACTAGGGCTGCCTAGGGGTTTAACGGCTTGTTGCATATGCTCAATGCAATCGTGTCATCTACGAAAGTGATATTAGTTAGGATTTAGTTTTTATTTCGCTTATTTGCCCGAGGACGTGCAAATGCTTAGTGTGGGGATATTTGATAAGATATATTTTTATATACATTTTATATAATTTTATTCCCACATTTAATCGCATTTTGCATTGATTTGGATATTTATTTAATTAATTTTGATGTTTTATTTCAGGAGACAAGAATTTCTAAGTTTGGAAGAATTTGGGCTTAAAGAGCTATTTTGGAGCTAAAATTGGAAGAAATTCGGAAAGATGAAGAAATAGCAAAATAAAGAAATAAGGTGCAAAGAAGAAATAAAAGAAGAAGGAAAAAGAATTAGGAGCTTGGAGCAAATTGGAATATTTCAAACACACCCTATCCCCTCCCATTTTTAACACATTTTGTTTTAATGGTCAAAGGTTTCCACCACTCACGGGATTGATGGTAGAAAAATCAGAATATATATTTGCCAATTTGTCAATGCATGCAGCAAGCTTTGAAAAGGAAAAGCAGAAGTCTTTGAAAATAAATGAGCAGACTTTGAAAAGCAACCAAACAAAAGTCCTATAAAAAGAATAGGCATTTGTTCATTCAAGGGGGGATTACTACACAGGGAGATTAGAAAAGTAGAAGGCAAAAGCACACTGCATACACTTTACATATTTTCAAAGCATCAGTTTTATGTATTGATTCCATTCGGCTAGGAGCTACAACCAGGGGCTTGGTTTTCTTCTCTTTTATGTATAATTTGGCTCAATTCTCCGTTCTATTGTAAATTTGAGGTACCCTAAATTTTATCTTGTTTATTAATATATGTTTTATATGTCTTGTTTAAATATTTTTGTCGTTTCGATTAATAGCATGTGTGAGTAGTTTATTTCTAGGGTATAAGGGGAAGCCTTGTTTACACCACAATAATGCTTTAATTTTATTAGTTGTTTAACGGATATAAAATAATTCTAATCGATATGTTATAAAATTTAATTTGTGTTATCGGCCGGTATCATTAATTAATTATTTGCGAATAGGAATAATAGATCGAGAGATTTTATTCACTAGAGGCGTACATACGAATAGCGGAATTGAATTTTAGTGCGAGAGCATAATTTGATTTCCGAGAGCTTTAATACTTGAAAAAGATTAACAAATGCTCTAATTATTTAAAATCCGTTAAATTGCTATATCCGTATAATTTGTTTTGGTGTAAACATGGTGAACCCGGTTGCCCTAGACTTTTAATTAATCGACTTAAAAACACATTTATTTGCGTTAGTTAGTTTTATAAAAATTCTTAATAATTGTTAAAATTATAAAATTCGTGACAATTAAATTGAAATTGATAAAACCTGTCTCCCTGTGAACGAACTTAAAAATATACCGCATCACTAGTCCTCCCTGATCGAATTTACGGACACGTTAGCCCATCCACGTGAAACTTATCGAACGATCAAGATTTAACATTCCAACACAATAATCCAATGGTACATATTTACATTCTCCATTCACCCTGATCTTTCAACCCCTTTCTCTTTCATATATATAATCTGCATCAAATACAAAATTTTCTTAAATATAAATTTATAAATTCTTTTTGTTCAACATATTTATAACTTCGGTTCAACATAATTTATCAAATAATAATTAAAATTTTAGTGAATACATATAATTTAATTATTAGGAGAAATGAGTGCAGAGATAATATTCTCACAGACGAAATAACAATCTAATTCAATATGTTTAGTGCGTTCATGAAAAACTAGATTCTCGGCAATGTGAATAGTCGCTTGATTATCACAATAAATTGGAATAAGACCAGTGAATGGAATACCTAGATCACGAAATAAATAATGCAATCACTGCAATTCAGCACTGAGATTTTCAAGAGCTCTATACTCTGCTTCTACTGAAGAACGAGATACAGTTGTTTCTTTGATTCCCAACAGATAGGACTTGCACCCAGCATGGTGAAATATCCTATTGTGGATCAACCAGCCCAATCTGAATCGGTGTAACCTTGCAAGCATAAAGAGCTTGAAAAAGATAGAAAAATGCCATGGTTGATTGTGCCTCGAAGATAATGTAGGACACGAAAAGCAGCATCTATATGAGAAGTTCGTGGATGTTGCATGAATTGGCTGGGACAATTTACTGGAAATGCAATGTTTGGACGAGTAACTATGAGATATAATAGTCGACCAATTAAACGATGATATTGATTTGGGTCTGATACCATGTGGAATAGTAGAATTGTTATGTTGTTATTGATGTTAGGACAATTACAAGAGAGCTGCTTATATATCAGGATAGAGATTGTAGCAATACATAAGATATGAGAGCTAATCTCTCTAATACTAATTGTTAGCTACAAATTAGGGATATATGAGATGCTATACTAATTGCTAACTATAGTATAGGATTCCTATCATATTGTACATGATATAATACAGATAATATAAAATACTAACAACAATCATTTTATCCTTTCCAAAACTCATTTTCGACTTGTCAAAGTCGGGAACAATGTTTGCCTTTTCTGCAATAATGAGGAAGAAACGATTGTGCATGTGTTGGTGAACTATCCATTTGCAAACTAATGTTGGATGAAGGTCATTCCTAATATTCATGTGGGGGACAGTGGGGAGTTTACGAGTTGGTTAGACATTGTGTTTAAGTTCGCTCAGGAAAAACCAACATGCAAAAATAGCTACAATGTGCTGGGCCATTTGGAGGACTCAGAATGAGTTGGTATGGAATCAAAAGCATCCTTAATTGAATGTAGTCATTGCCTCAACAATGTAGTACCTTGTAAGCTGGAGAAGTGCCCAAGTTTGTTCAACAATTAGTTTATATATTTCCTAATCTATGTCCGGGAGATGGAGCTTCATCTTGGGTTAAGCCAACTGAGTCTATAATCAAGGTAAACGTTGATGCATCTACATTTAATGAAGAAAATGCGTTTGGTTTTAGATTGGTAGCCCGAGATCATCATGGCGAGCTGGTTCAGGCAAGGTCTGATAATTTCCAAGGCATAGTATCTCCGGAATAGGCCTGTCAATGGATCAAGAATCCGATCCGATCCGATCCGATCCGATCCAATCCAAAATTAGCGGGTATGGATCCTTCAAAAAAAATATCCGATCCGATAAGGATTCGATCCGATAAGGATCCGATCCGATAAAGAGCGGGTATGGATTTAGCATGATCCGATCCGTTAAGAATCTGATCCGAATATATTTATATATTAAATATTTTTTATATTTATATATATTATATTTAATATATTTATTATATATAATATATAATATAAAAAATATATCTACATATCTATACTATATTATATATATAATACATGTTATATTTATTATTTATATGTATTTAGTATATATATATATATATATATATATATAATTTTTTTTATCTATCATATATAATATAAAATTTATAAAAAATATATAGACTTTCGATTAACATCTAAAAATTTGAACACAAGTCAAAGTACTAATCAAAATACTAGTTGACCGTTAAATCACCAAATCAAATTAATTTATGAAATTTTAAATATGGATATGTCAATTTTATAATTTTGCATATTTTTCCCTTTTTTAATTAAACGGGTCGGACCTCCGATCCGAAAATCCGAAACCCGAACGGATCGGGTATAGATCGGAATAAAAAATATCCGCTCCTGATCCGATCCGATCCGAATTCGAAAATTTTTAATGGATTCGGATATGGATTTAGGATAATCCGATCCGAATCCGACCCATTGACAGGCCTACTCCGGAATATGCAGAAGTTATCGCCATTAAAGAAGCACTCAGTTGAATAAAGAAGCAAGGATGGCAATTAATAGAGATTGAGTCTGATTGTTTGGTTCTTATTCAGGTAATCAGAAGTAAAGTCCCTATGACATCTCCGTTTGGTCGAGTTTTTGAGGAATGTCGAGGTATGATTCGTATGTTAAACATAAGTTCGATGTTATTTATCAAACGGTCTGCTAATACGGCTGTCCACCTCTTAGCTAGGGAGTCGTATTCATTTTCAGATCGAGTTATTAAAAGGAGGGATGTTCCCCTATTAATCTTAATATTGTATTATGAGCAGACTTGACAAGTTAATAAAATCTCATTGCGATTGTAAAAAAAACATATAATTCAAGAATTGCTCTAAAATATGCACATTCTTCCTTATTAGCAATTTTTTTTTGAAAAATCCTTATTAGCATTTAAGTAAATTAAACTATCACTAGATTATAGCCCGTGCTACGTACACGGTAGTTTAAATTTAAATTTCATGATAATTATGATATATAATAATAACGATTAAATAAAAAAAATAACTTTATATTTAAGATCAAATAATTTAATATTGAAAGAAATATTATTAATAAATATTATTTTTCTATATCATAACAAATGCAATCAGAGATAAAATTATTTAGATTTTCTATATCTGTTATGTAGTAATAAAGAAAAGAGAAAATAACTTTATATTTAAGATCAAATGAATTAATATTGAAAGAAATAATATTAATAAAATAATATTTTTCTATATTATAACAAATGCAATCAAAGATAAAATTATTTAGATTTTTTATATATGTTATGTAGTAATTAACAATGGGTCAAATAATGAATTTGGATCTTTCCCAAACGTAATATGGATACCAAACCTAAGAATGGATTATCCAGCGGTTCAAAATCAATACAAAATCTTGTCCAAACCTAAATATGGATACCAAACCTTAGGTAAGGGCTATCCACTAATTTATAATATATAAATTCGCAAAAAAAAAAGGTGCGAAATCCCAAATTAAAATTCCGTTTATTTTTCCTAACATCTCACCTTTTCTTGAATCATTTCCAATGCTAAGGATTCCAAATTCGTTCCCCGAATTTTAATCCATGAAACACATATATATACATGGAGAAACTCTTTATTTCGAATATACTAAATATATTGGAACCATTTCAAGAATATTTTTAGAAACTAACTTTTCTCGTTTTTTTATTTTTATTTTGATGGCACATATTTAGAGCATCTCCAACCATGAAGAACCCTTAGATAAAAGTGGATTTTAATTACCATAAATAAGAATTATGAAGAATAAAACTCCACATCATCTATTACCATATTAAAATAAAAAATTCTATTTTTAACAACTTAAAATAATAATAACATACTATTTTTAAAATATAAAAAATCATTATAGCCAACTATATTGGAGTATAATACCATACAGATTCAACAAATTTTACATAATCAATATTTTATATCGTTCTAGCTAACCGTTTTAAATACATTGGAGTATAATACCTTAAAGATTCAACAAATTTTACATAATCAATATTTTATATCATTTTAGCTAACCATTTTAAATACGCCTTCGGAGATGCTCTTAGAGCATTGCCAATGGTTGTGCTAAAATAGATGGAGTTATTGCTATAATATAGCACTAAAAAGTGGTTTTTTGTGCTAAAATAACATGTCTCCAATGGTTTGTGCTATATCTTGTTTCATATTTAACCTTTTTGGGGTGTTTGTGCTAAAAAGGTCATCAAGCTTTGGGGTGTTTGTGCTAAAAAGGTCATCAAGCAAAGCAAATGTAGAAATGATTTCCCTCCTTTTTATATTCTCCACTCACTTTTTACCTTTTTGGGGTGTTTCAAAATATAACACAATACTATAGTTTGTACTATATATAGCATAAATTATAGCATTGTGCTATTTTAGCACAAACTATAGAAATCATTTAATCTATATCACAAGATATAGCACACCATTGGCCTTGCTTGTAGTTAAAGCTGCCAGGACACCAGATTGTCACCAGATTGTTGCCCAATACTCTAGTAAACAAGTACTCTGCCAAACCAGATAATTCTGTTTAATAATAGAGCTCACACACACATTTCGAACCCTCAACATCTCGTAAATCGATTAGAAAAGCAAGAAGATGAACAAGATGAGGTTTAGTTTGAGTTGTTTGAGATCGAACATTCGATGCTTCAAATCTGTAAGACCTATACACAAAGCTACAACATCATCATCAGGTATTTTTCTTACACCATTTCTTCATTCACATTCTCTTCATAGTTCATACTATCCCTGATATTCCCAAGAAACCCTATATTCCTTCTTTATCAACCCCTAATGCTGACCTGAAACAATTACTTTATGAGAAATCAAAGGTTGGTTTCGATAAGCTAGATGATGCTCTTAATGTGTTCGATAAAATGCTCAAAATGAAACCTCTGCTTCCTGTTTTGCAATTCAATCAACTCTCAGCGGCTCTTGTTCGAATGAAGGACTACTCGGTTGCCATTTCTCTGTTTAGAGATATGTGCGCTTTCACCATTCCAATTGATATATTCACTTTTAATACTTTCATCAACTGTTGTTGTCACTTGAATACACTTGATCATGCCTTTTCGTTGTTGGGCGGAATCATTAAGCTTGGTTTTGTCCCGGATGTGGTGACCTACAACACTCTGATCAAGGGACTTCTATCTCAAGACAGGCCTGTTGAGGCTGAACTTTTGTTTAAGAAGCTTCTTAAATTCAATGAGGTTTGGCCCGATGTAGTTACCTATAGCATTATCATTGATGGTCTCTGCAAAACTTCAAATACTTCCATGGCTGTTCAGTTGTTTAGAGATATGGAGAAGAAGGGTTGTAAACCCGATGTAGTGACTTATAGCACCATTATTGATAGTTTATGCAAAGACCAACATGTCGACTATGCTGTGAGTCTTCTTTCGGAAATGATCCACAGAGGCATTTTACCCAGTGTCGTAACCTATAATTCATTAATTCAAGGTCTCTGCAACTTTAGTCGATGGGAAGATGCAATTCGATTGCTAGGAGAGATGAATACTAGGAATATCTCTCAAAATGTGCATACTTTTAATATATTGATCGATGCATGTGGAAAAGAAGGAAAGGTTACAGATGCAGCGACTGTGATGGAATTAATGATTCAAAGAGGCCAATATCCCGATGTAGTCACATACAATTCACTGATGGATGGATATTGCTTGCGTGGAGAAATTGAAGAAGCATTAGAGGTGCTCAAAACCATGAAGGGAAAGGGTGTATTTCCCGATCCTTTTACCTACAACATTTTGATAAATGGTTATTGTAAAAAGATGGAAGTAGACAGTGCAATTGATCTCCTTAAACAGATGTCCCTTGAAGGTTTGGCACCAACAATTGAAACTTTCAATACTATTTTGCAAGGTTTCTTTCAGACCGGTAGACTTGTTGAAGCACGAAAGTTTCTTCAGGAGAGGATGCTAAACGAAGGTCGTAAACTAACTATTGTGACATGTCATATAATATTGCATGGTCTATGCGAGAACCATCTTGTTGGTAAAGCACTCTCGTTCTTTCGTACAATGGAATGTGCTGGTATGCTTCCAGATATACATACTTGCACTATTCTGATTAACGGATTGAGCAAAGATGGACATCTAGAAAAGGCAAGAAGTCTTTTCGATAGCCTACCGTCAAAAGGTTTGCGACCTAATGTCAGGACATATACAGTCATGATCGGGGCATTTTGTCGTGAAGGGTTACTCGACGAAGCCAATGATCTATTTGCGCAAATGAGAGACAGTAATTGCTTGCCTAACGATGCTACCTACAACACACTTATCCGCGGCAGTTTTCACCACAAGAAGTACAATGAAGCAAGTATACTCATAGATGAGATGTATGCTCGCGGCTTCTCAGCAGATGCATCTACCACATCCTTGTTACTGACCTTACTTGAATCAAAAGAACAAGATCCTGCTCTTCTTGCTTTGCGTAAGAAATACTTGACATAGTTACCTGGTATAATTCCAATCTGGGCTCTGATAAGCTCGATAATCTCTTCTTTTGTTTCGGTTAAAATCTCCAATTGATACCTCTGTTTCCTGTTATGATATTTAATTGAATGTTCCTGTATGAATTTTCATCAACTACTAGCCCAATTGCTATACATATAACATTCTAATGGATGCATATTACAATAAAAGAGAAAATTAGACATAAGTATTGATCGTCACAGAGATATTGAAAAGGTTCAGCATTTTATTACATGGACTATGTCAGCCGCGTAAATACATAAAGTACACCTTTGTTTTGAATAAGATGTAAGATCAAGGCAACAATACTGTAACATACACTATCCTGTCAGATTGTATTTGCAAGAACTAAATATTGATAAAGCACTGTCTTCGTTTTGATGCGTTCTAATGCTTTATCCTTGCAAATTCCGTAATTTCTAATTGTATTGCTTACAATATTCTTATCTGTATATGTGTTCAATATAAGACTTATAAAAGCATGTGTACTTATAGACAACATTTTTGGTTGTGGCTTCTAAGGAGATGCATTCACAAGGTCCACAATATTACACATTTCGATGAGTACGCAAACTGTTATACTTCCTAAATTGAATACATATACGAATGTGATTATTAGATGTTCTGAATCCCTTGCTATGTTGCAGACGTTCATGCATTCAAGAGGTAATTCCAGACTCTGCTCCTGATTCTGAGGCGACAGGATCTAACAATGGCCTTCCTTTGTCGGGCATGAACCACTCGTGTTCCTGAGTCGGTTCCAAATTATTAGATCATTTTTATTTTTATATTTATAAACTTGTCTTCTGCTACATACCCTGTAATTTGGGAGACTGATGTGTATTATGATCTCTGTTAATGCTGGAAACTAATGTTCCGAATTTTTGTTTTGGTACTATGGTAGTTCTGATAATCTTTATCATGATAGCCTCAATATCTAATAGAAAAGCTTCAAGAGAAGGGAGAAATTATTACCCAGTATTCTGTTCTAAGATTAAATTGGCGAAAATAGGCTATACTTTATGGCCAACATGGTCTTCCTTTCACCATTGTTTTTCCCTGGTGATTCTAAAGATTTTCATGCAATAATGTTGTACCAAACCATGCATGAGTTCAAGAGGTCCGTCATTTGTATATATCTATAGACCTAAAATTTCCTTCCGTATGAAGCTGATGAAGCAATTTAAAAACTAGCAACAGATGGGTTCCGGTCAAATTTATGCAATTTAAAAGTTCTATATTTTGACATGTAGCTCTGGTCACGAACCTAGAGAGTTGGTCAATCTTTTGGTAAAGTTGGATAACTATTCATAATTGCTAGAGACTAGAGTAATTCCTTTACAATGTGTTGTTTTTACTATCTCTGTGGTCAAGTATATTTGACGCAGAAGCTGGGATGGGGTTGAGTGCATCCTTCATGAAGCTTGTATCGTGGTATGACAATGAGCGGTGCTACAGGTACAGTCACTATCATCTAACTTTCAAATTCGTTTACTCTTCTAAGTTCTATCTCTCTTTGATGTGAGTGCTTGTGACAATATTTTTGTATCTTTCTTTCAGCAACCGAGTGCTGGACCTGATCGAACACATGGCATTGGTAGCAGCAACCTACTAAATTTGACGGGAAGCAGCTGATGCTACATTTCGCTCTATAATAAGTAGCTTGTCAAACATAGAAATCAGAAATATAGAGGTCATTTTTGTCGTTGAGTTGACCTTTGTTGTCATCCTTTGTAAGATTTGAAACAAAATGCTGGAGCTTAAAATAATTCGCCCAAGTAACAACTTTGTTATTTGTTTGTTCAGGTGTCTTCGGTTAGCTTCTGTCACAGTTCGTTAAAGTCTCAATCATATTTGGTGATTCTATTCCTGGGGATTTATCATCTATACAGTTAAGAGATTCGTAGAATCCTAAACTACTAGTTATCATATTAAGTGTAAGAGATGTAATGTAATTGATATTGTTTTTCTCTACCCTGTAATTGTTACAGAAAATCTAGTTCTCGGAGGATCCAACCAATCCAAGCTACGGCCACTGAACTGCCTCCTACCATTCAGAGTAAGAAAATTAGTTTGACACCTAAGCATGGCTGGAAATTTGAGGAATTAAAAATTCTAATTCTACTTGACTTTCTTTCTTTCTTAGAGTCGAAAACTGGCGGGAAGACAAGAATTGGAATCAATGGTATGTTAAGTTGTTTGCTGTGTTGTGTTTTATGTTTGTTTCTTCAATATTGTTATTTCTAATTTAACAAGAAATTTTTTGGATCCTGTGTCAGACACTACATTCCTTGTCAGATCATTTGACCAAAATGTGGACACTTTGGCATGTACCAACTTAAACACCAAATCAGAGATGAACATGGAATGCAAAATAAAAAAATTGAGAGAAGAAAAGAGATGAGAAATGAGAAAAAAATGAGAGGGAAAGAAGATGCCTATTTTGCAAAGGGGTCCTGTTAACAACAGCCCTTAGGGCTATGTTTAAGAATTAATTTTTGCCATGTGGTGGATTTTTATTGGATGATTTATGTGAATGCATGGGGCACATACTTTTTTGCAAGTGGGGCACAACCTTAAGCCAATTAAAAACTAGCACATAACACCTTAACCATAGCCCTAAGGGCTATGGTTAACATTTTCCTTTGCAAAGTTCTTTTGAAAAATCTTGTTTAATTTGGGTTGATTATTAAACTTTGGTACAGAATTATATCTATTTTTACTTGTTTATTAATAAATTTTGTCATCTCCCCTAGCCTGTTTTCAAAGATAGGCCTAGTTCTCGTGTTCCCAATTTTTTTAGAAATACTGAGTTTGACACTTAGATATGTGTCGTGTCCGACACTCGAACACTCTGTACCTAAGTCCAAGTAACATAGGTTACGCGCCGAAAAGATATCAAAATATAAAACTATATTTCAAGTACTCACATGGTCACATGTTACTGGTTTTGGAAGAATTGGAAGGCTTGTGTTAAGAGTAGCAACTTTTAGAGATGATATTGATGTCGTAGCAGTCAATGATCCATTTGTGGATGCCAAGTACATAGTAAACAATGATCACTAGCTTATATCAATTATTAATGTTATTTTTTCTGCACAATAACGCTGGGAAGTTTTTGTGGGAAAATTCATTAATTTAGATTTTTTTTTTACTATAGATTACCCTACTGGCCTACTCTTTTACCCACAATGGCATTTGGTCAGTAAGGATGTTCTGGTTGTGATCATTCTGAATATTAATCTAGCTATCACTCTTTTCCCTTCCCAATTAAATTTTACATTATGCTAACTTTTCTGTTATTGTCAAACTTATGTACTTTGAAGATTATTGCAATTAGCTTTTTCCTAGAGAGCTCATATGAATTTTATTATTTACGATACAGGCATACATGTTTAAATATGATTCTACTCATGGTGTATACAATGGATCCATCAAAGTTGGATGCAACCACTTTAGAAATAAATGGAAAGAAGATCATTAGATCAAGAGTTTTTCAATATAACTTTATCTCATACCTTTGAAGCACCAGTGGAACTAGGGATAATATTTTGCCCAGCACCACTTCCCCCACGCCAATCTTTCATGGAAGGTCCATCAACTGCTTCTGCGTAGCTGAACATTCAGTATGAAAATAACAAATCAAAATAATGCAAACAGACGTGCATAATGAATGTGTTTGCATGAGAAATAATACCTGTTGTTGCATGCACGGTAGTCATCAACCCCTCTAGAATGCCAAACTCCTCGTGAACCACCTGCAAGAAAATATTTTGTATTTAACATATACAAACTCCACGATTGCTATAACCATGATAACATATGAATTTCTTCATGCCAGTTATCTTATTACTAGTTTATTTCTGTTATCCTTTCGAACAAGATCACTTGGTTGTGAGGCTGTGAGCAATTAAAGTCATGTTGTAGTTTATACAAGCACCTTTCACAGCTTAACAGTACAAGAAACCAGTAGTCTTTATACAAACCAACCATGGCAAGAGGAGCAAGACAATTGGTAGTGCAGCTTGCGTTAGATACTATAACCATGTTTGGTTCGTATATTTTCTCATTAACGCCCACAACAAACATAGGTGCATCAGCTGAGGGAGCAGAAATTACAACTTTCTTCGCACCACCCTGCAGATTAATGTTCCAAATACTCATATTGAAGTGCTAAAGACAGTTTGAGAGAAGAGAAGAAAGAAAGACATCTGTGTGTGCGAGAAAGATAGAGAAAGATTATATCCACCTTTTTGTGTTCTGAAGCCTTTTCAATCGTAGTGAAAACCCCAGAAGATTCAACAACAAAGTATGCCCCATATTCACCCCAAGGGATCTCTGCAGGGTTCCTGGTAGAGTCCAGTAGCACATTTAAGTTTCATAATAAAAAAGAATTAATTAAATACATAAACATTTGACTAGCAAGAAATTCGTACAGAACAACTATTTATAATTGTGAATTGAACAGCTGTACTACCTGTTGCTAATAACCTTGATCTTCTTTCCATTTAGGAAACAAAAAGTTGAAGAACAACAGTTGGAAGACTACACAATAATGCCATCTAGATAACATTGATACATGGAAATGATAATGATAATGATACAGTTCAACACAAAGTTGTTACTTGGGCGAAATATTTCAAGCTCCAACATTTTGTTTCTAATCTTACAAAGGATGACAACAAAGGTCAACTCAACGACAAAAATGACCTCTCTATTTCTGATTTTTATGTTTGACAAGCTACTTATTATAAAGCTAAAAATGTAGCATCAGGTGCTTCCCGTCAAATTTAGTAGGTAGCTGCTACCAATGCCATGTGTTCGATCAGGTCCAGCACGCGGTTGCTGAAAGAAAGTTACCGAGATATTGTCACAAGCACTCACATCAAAGAGACACAGCCTTGCCAGCAGCAGATCTTTGTTGGTCAGTCCAACTGCAATATTTGTGGTATGGTAAGATGTCTTTGAAATCCCATGGATTTACATTTCAGTATGTCATTACATCATGCACACCATTCTAACTAAATCCATTTACACATAAAATTTTCACAACTTTTACTGTCTGATCCAAAAAATGAATCTCCAAGTATGTCAAAGTAAATGCAAGAATTTAATTTTAATAATTTTATTTAAACGTTATTAAGCTGCAAAAATACCTACAAACAAATGTCATGTATCATTAGTTCAATGTTGATATTCATGTGTTCAAATTTTAAAAAAGGAAACCACATATCATTAGTCTATACTTTGTATAAACGATAATAATAATAATAATTTAGTTTAAGAGAATAAATGATAAATTAAAGTTTTGCTTTCAAAAAGAAATGATAAATTAAAGTTTTAATAAAAGATTTTATTGACAGCTTAACTTGCACTCACATGTAATATTTAATATGTTATTTGTTAATTCTTTGTTAAATTTTCTTTTTTTAAATTAACTTTTTTCAATTTTAATCGATTAGCATCAATTTTTAATCATTTCGATAGATTAATTTTGTTTTACCTGCCTTTTTATTAATTAATTAAAACAAACTATTTTCTAACCTGCTTTTCACCTATAATCGAAATGAAATCAGTTCTATACTTCTATCCGGTGTGTCCGAAAAATGGCTAGACGGTCCATGCAGTTCGGGTACCACCTAGCGCCTAATCGGGTAGCAGAGATTAATCGGATTGATCAATCGGAACACTAATAGGATATTATAATAATATTTAATATATTAGTATAATTTATAGTTAAAAATATAATTTTAAATAAATTAATAGGATTAGTCGAATTTCAAAAATCGAATCAATTGATCATCTTATAGAAAATTAATGGTGGATTAATCAGTTAAATGGGAAATTTTTAGAAGGTGCTTCTATCTACGGGTTAATCTAATGGAATTTTAGAAGACGGAATGAAAGTGTAAAAAGCTGGTAAATTGTCAATTTTTTCTATCCAAACAAATCACAACCGTTGGATTTACATAAGTAAACAAACACATACTATCGACCTATACACACACCACTTTGTATCTACACTTCTCTTCCTTTCTCTCCCTCTCTCTGCCTCTTCACTTCTCACTCTCTCAACCCCATTCCAGCTCAAAAACTGATGGATTCAGATCAAGGGAAGCTTTTTATTGGTGGGATATCATGGGAGACAAGTGAGGAGAAGATGAGTGAGTATTTTAGTAATTATGGTGAAGTTTTGCAAACTACTATAATGAAAGATAAGACTACTGGCAGGCCCAGAGGCTTTGGCTTTGTTGTGTTTGCAGATCCTTCTGTTCTTGATGCTGTTCTTCAAGATAAGCATATGATTGATGGCAGAACGGTAATTTTCTTAATTTTTTTCATGTGGGTTGTTTAAAGATTTGATTTATTTGTTGAATTCAATAATTGGTTTTAGTTGTTATTTTGGTGTGATACTTTTGATGGGTTTGTTTTGAATTTGTGTGAATTATTTTTAGGTTTTGACATTTAGGGATTTTTATGATATTTAGGGCTTTTGTAATATTTAGGGATTTTTGGGTGTTTCTGTTTTGGATGATAATTTGTGCTACTGTGTTTGTTGGGTTTGTTTTGATTTTTGTGTTTTGTTCTTAGGTTTTGACATTTAGGGTTTTTGTGATATTTAGGTATTTTTTGGTGTTTTGTACTTTTCGCTAACTTTTAATGGGTTTGTTTTGATTGATTGGAGCTGTATGATATTCTTAGGATTTCACTTTAGGTCTTTTTTGATATTGAGGGCTCTTTGGATATATAAACTTATGGTTTTGGCAGAATTATGGTTCTTCAACTTTAAATTTAATATTTCACTAATTTGTTGATAGTTTGTTTTCATAAAATTTGTACTTTATTAATGTCTAAAGTTGAATCAGTAGTATCCCTAATCTCTGTATGGCTCTTTTAAAGGACTTGTATAATTCTATATACTAAAATGCAAAACACTCACAGTAGCCTGCATTTCTATTCAGCCATGAGCACGTTTGACCCACCTTTTTACATGGAATGCTAAATGTGTTCAGTGGTGTGTAAATAGACAGCAGTTTTATGTCAAACTGGTGTATCATGAATAAATTTTTCACTCGTGGTATTCTTGAATACAGAGTAGCGTCGAAGTTGTTTCCCACTTAGGACCAGTCTTTAGTTTTTGTACAATAGCTTATCGTTGTTTTTTTTTTCCAAATATACTTGTGTAGGTTTCAACTTTGTGAAGTATTTGTGTAGACTGAATATCTGCATCTTGTAGTAGTAGTAGTAGTAGTAGCAGTGTCTTATGATTATGTTATTTTTGGGTTTGTCCATCACCTTTCGTATCTAGGTTGAGGCTAAGAGGGCCATGTCGAGAGAGGAACAACAGGTTTCCAAAGCTGACAATCCTAGTGCTGGTAGAAATTTTGGTGGCAGTGGAAATGACAGGACCAAGAAAATCTTTGTTGGGGGTTTACCTCCAACACTGAGTGAGGGTGAATTTTCCCAATATTTTGAATCTTATGGCAATGTGACTGATGTGGTTGTCATGTACGACCAGCAGACAAATCGACCACGTGGATTTGGGTTTATTTCATTTGACTCCGAGGATGCAGTTGATCGTGTCTTACATAAGAACTATCATGATCTGGGTGGAAAGCAGGTCGAAGTTAAAAGGGCCCTTCCTAAAGATGGGAGTGGTGGTGGTCGTTCCATGGGTGGAGGTGGTGGAGGTTATCAGGGTTATGGCTCTTCCGGTGGCAATTCGAGTGCTTATGAAGGTCGTGATTCCAGCAGGTACATGCAATCTCAGAATTCTGGTAATGGATTTCCATCATACGGATCTGCTGGATATGGTGCATCAGGTTATTGGGGCATGGGCTCTGGTGGGTATGGTAGTTATGGTGGTGCGAATCCTGGATATGGTGGTATGGCTGGTGTGGCCTATGGAAACCCTGGTGTACCTAATGTTGGTTATGGAAGTGGTCCTCCTGGTGCACCAAGAAATGCATATGGCTCTCAGCCTTCCTCTGGCTATGGTAATATTGGTTATGGTGCACCTGGTTCAGCACCCACAGGTCAATCTCCAAGTGGGCCTGCTGGTTATGGGAATCAAGGTTATGGGAACGGGGGATACGGTGGAACTGATGGGTCTTATGGTAATCCAGCTGCATATGGTGCAGTTGGGGGTCGGCTTGGGAGTGGCCCAAATAGCAACACCTCTGCTGGTGGAGACCTACAACCTAGTGGCGGATACATGGGAGGCAGCTATGGTGATGCAAATGGAAATTCAGGATATGGATCTGGAAATTATGGGGCTCAGGTTAACGGGCCTAATGGAGGGCAAGTTGGATATGGTGGTGGATATGGTGTTGCTCCGACTCGACAGATGCAGCAGCAGTGAATTTGATGTTATCAGTTTCATCAAGGACTTCTTTTTTTATAAAACCCGCAGTTGATGCTTTGCAGTGCTGCCTCATAGGGAATTCTTGCCGGATGCACCCACACTGCGGGTCTGGTTATCCTAGTTGCTTGCTACATCTATTTTATTAGTTATTAAGAATAAACAGTACTTTTAAGGAGTAGAGTTGCCCTTATTTGATATTTGCTGCTGACTGTAGCTTTAAATTGGTGTGCTAATGTTTGTGTCTTGTCTTCTATGTTATATAGAGATTTTTCTTATCATTATAATGTTATGATGTTGCCTATATTTAACTGTTTGTTTTGGTAAACTGTTCTACTATGATGGGGAGATGGTCGATTGCATATTTAGCGGAATGTTAAGGGTATATTGGAGTAGCAGTATTGTTAGAAGATTATATGAGCTCTCACAATGCAGTCTTTCGTATGATAAAGTAGCAGTATGGGGATTTAGCTAGCCTTGCTAATGATAGAACTTGAGATCTTGGCCACTCCGGCTCGTCAGTTCATAGTCGGTAGCAATAGCGGTAGTGGTAGTTAAATTTGATTATGGCATAATCATTTGCGCCTGTGCCCTTGTGTTGTACAGGAGGACATTATGGAAAACGAAAGTGTTGTGTCTGGCCCTGGCTAAACATGAGCTTCATATCGGGGATGTATTTAACCGTGGATGAGAGTTACAAAGTGAACTAAGTAAAAATCATGCTGAAGCCAGGCCATGAAGATCCGACAGTGTGACTGAGATTGTGGAACAAGTCAAGTTTTGAGAGGCTGACATTTGTGGTATGTGGTTGTCTACAGTAGCTAGAGATTTCATCCTATAGTATTAGTTAAACTGTGACAACACATTCAGGGGGATCTTGATGGAGAAGTAGATCTATATAACTAGTTCATCCTATAGTTTTAGAACATTTGAGGAATTTGATTTTTCATAGTAAGTTAATATAATTATACATTTTATTACGTCTCAGTACACTTTTCACTCTCACTTTTGTTTTGTCTAGGATGGATGTACCATTTTCCCTTGTGCTGAGCTAGGAATGGTTATAATGCTCTTGACATCTCTTGCCATTTTCGATAATGTTCTTATATCTGATTCTTAGTTATTTTTAGTAAATGATGGGTTTAAAACATATAGATAACTAATAACTGAGCTTTGTTAGGGAAAGCATATAGATAACTAATAATGAGCTTTGTTGGGGAAAACCTGGGGTGTTATATAACGTGCTGAACTAGATAGTTGGAGTCAAATTAGTTCAAGTGTGCAATTGCAAGTACATAGGCCAGTAGCACATTTATGTAAGCGAATGCCTTGATACGACTACATGTAAGTTAAACATGAATCAAATACAACTACGTACAATTCTGAATGTTCAGTATATGCATAATTAACAATTATTACTTAACATTGCATTTTAATTTTTGTGCTTTGTTTAAGCATGTATTAGTAAACATATGGCTCAAGTGTCATATTGAGTAGGACTTGTGTTTGATATTGAGCTTCATTTCCTCCCAGCTAATCCAGAGCCCTAGCAATCTTAATTTTTTGCATGTTGATCATTGATTTTTTTCCCCTGATAAGTGATATAGAGCTCTAGCATTTACATGAAAAACTGTTCTCTTAGAAAATAAGTATGCACCAAGCTTGAACTGCATTATTTCTTTTTGAGATATAGCATTGTAATTGTGTTGCGACACATATTAAGCTTGCTTGAGCCAACTCTTATTCAGAATATATAGGCTTTGAGATGTTCTTATTGTTCTAGAGCTCTAGAATTGGCAAGCACAGTTCTCATATTTTTGAATACCGTGCCGGAACTGCATTTGTTATTTGCTGTGCTTGAATACTTGGGAACCTGTTATGCACTATCCTTCTTCAATTCACTTTCATCGAGTAATGAATGGGTGACAAGAAATTTCAATTCAGTCATAGTTTTCACTTTTCATAGCACTTGTATTTACAGATTATAGGTTGACGAGTTTTTGAACTACAACTTTATTTCATAGCACAATGAACTTTGATGGTACTGAGTAAACTCTATTCAAAGCTTTGATTTCTACGCAGAAAAATCACATAGTAGCCTGATTGTTTGATTTTTACACTCGGGTTAAAGTCTAATTTTTGCTGCAGGTGGTTTAATTTCTTTACATAATTGCTAAATGCAGCACCCATTCTTTACTGCCAACACAATATGGCAGCATATACATAATAGTTTGCCACACAATTGTATAATAGTTTTTTTTTTATTCTACCCTGTCTGAACTTGTGTTTATATAATTTTTCATTAAAAATAATGTTTTATTGATAAATTAAAATGTTTAATACTATATCCAGTTCCTCTTTTACTTTTATTTTTCAGTTGTTAATCTGAGATTGATGTATTCTTCACTCAAAACTTATAGGAAAAAAGAAAATATTAACCGTTTTGTAGCATTGTAAACCCTTATTTTAATCACAAGTATGTATGAGTAGACTTATAATTCGGATAATCGGATCGGTTTTAATCGTTTAATGGTCATAGTTGGTTCTAGCATTTCAGATTATTTTCGGTTTTTCAATTTGGATATAAAATCAGATTTAATTTTATAAGTTTTGGTTCGGTTTTTTGGATCCAAATCAATTTGATCAGGTCTATGCGTAAGGCAATTAAGAGGCTATTAAATATAATCAGTATTCAGGTCAGGTAAGAATTTTGAATCTGGTCTAGTATTTTAATTGTACGTTTTTTGTTTTAATTACGGTTGGATTGGATTTCTTAAGTACGTGATTGACTAAAAATAGAGTGGGAACTGAAAATACAAAGAAGACATGAAAAAAAATACTACTCACCTAGGCTTGTCAATGGATCGGATATTCGATCCGATCCGATCCGATCCAAGCCTTATTAGTGGATATGGATTCTATAAAAAAGAATCCGATCCGATAATAATCCGATCCGATAAAGATCCGATGTATAATGGATCGGATATGGATTTTAGTTTACCCCGATCCAATAAAAACCCGATCCGACCATTTATAATTATTTATATATAATTTTAATATAATATATAAGATAATATAAATTTAAATATATATAATCAAATTAATCTACTTCTCTGGGATTTATTATTTTATTTCTCATTCAAGTATTTTCTTCATATTTCATGTGCACTATAATTTCATTAGATTTTCATATTTTGTATATACCATTATTTCATTAGATTCAAACGAATGAATATATACATTCTAAGTTATTTGTTCATATTTATTTATTAGTTAAATTTATGTTAATAGTTATAATATATATACAAATCACATATACTTAAATTCAAATTTTATTATTAAATCTTGAATATTATATTTTGGGAATTTTTTTGCTATTTTAAATATTTTTTGGTTTTATTTTATTTTGTTATTTTACTATTTGTTATATTAATTTTTAATTTTTATTTTAAATTTAAATGGATTCGGAGGTCCGATCCGATAATCCGAAATCCTAATGGATTGGATATGGATCAGGCTATTAATAATCCGACAATGATCCGATCCGAATCTGAACCGACAAATTTAAATGAATATGGATATGGATTTTGTCGAATCCGATCCAAACCCGACCCGTTGACAAGCCTATACTCACCATGACATTCTGTGTCAATTTTTTCGCAAAACAATGCTCACCCTTCCTTATCCTTGTCCTTCTCCCCTAAGTCCATATCATTCATTCATTTCTCTCTCTACATTTCTTCTCTTCTCTCCTTCATTATTCTCTTAACAATTCACAAAAACAAATGTTGATCAAAACAATTTATAAGATACACTGATCATAATTATAAAAAATATTCATCAGGTGGCTGCAGGGTAGCTGTTCCTCCCTTCATCTACTTGTACTCAACATGGTACATGACACGGCGGAGACTTCTACCGCTGACCACCTTGCATGGCCTTTTGGCGGTCTCATCCAAGGCCTCGATCAAGACGACCTTTCCATGGCTGCCTATGAAATTTTCTTCACGTCATGTCGTTCTTCACCTGGTTTTGGAGGACGCACCACACTTTCATTTCACTCATCTTTTACTGACGGTCATGGTCATGATCATCATTCTAGTTTCTCCAACCACGGGTCCCCGAAGAAGGGATCCGGGGTTGGGATGGCACCGACAAGCAGGATAAAAAGGGCTCTGGGGCTGAAAATGTTGAGGCGTTCATTAAGTTCTAGAAGGACTAACTCGTCTGGCACAAGTCCAGCTTCGCCAAGGGGTTCACCTAGGGAACATGATGGGTCGGGGAGTCCGGTTTTTTCTCATTCGTTGTCGCAGTCTAGGCAGAAACGGCCGTTGACATCTGCGGAGATAATGAGGCAACAAATGAGGGTGACAGAGCAAAGTGATAATAGGCTAAGGAAAACGCTCATGAGGACTCTTGTTGGCCAAGTATGTTACATATGCACCCATTTATATTATTTTTTGTTGTTTATAAATCACAAATAAGATACATTTTCCTATTCAACAGAGGTTGTGGAGCTAGAAATGCTTTGAAACCTCAGTCTGTGTTTAATCATTTGCGATTAATACGTTATTTTGTACACGGTCTTGATGTCTAAAATAAAATGCCGCCATGTTTTGTCTTGTTTTCTGCTTGCGTACAAGATTTCTAATTTTAATGTTGTGAATTTGTTAAAGTTTCTATTTAAGGGAGGTGCAGTTGCCTCCGACATTTTTTACAGAAAAATCTTCTGGTTACTGACTTTACTACTTGTACATAACATGTTTGCAGGTGGGGAGGAGGGCAGAGACCATAATACTTCCACTAGAGCTGCTTCGCCATCTAAAGCCTGCCGAATTCAACAATCCAGTGGAGTACCATGTTTGGCAAAAGCGTCAACTCAAACTTCTTGAGGCAGGGCTCCTCCACTACCCTTCAATCCCACTGGAAAAAACAAATGAATTTGCAATGCGTCTCCGTGAAACAATCAATTCTTGTGAAGAAAAACCACTAGACACTGGCAAAAACTCTGAACCAATGAAAGCGTTATGTAATACTATAGTCGCATTAGCATGGAGAAACCCTGATGGATCAGCATCTGATGTGTGCCACTGGGCTGATGGATATCCCCTCAACATACACTTATACACAGCTCTTCTCTACTCAATTTTTGACTTGAAGGATAATACAAGTGTGCTTGATGAGGTTGACGAGCTTCTTGAACTTATGAAGAAGACATGGTCCACATTGGGGATCAATAGATCCATTCACAATGTGTGTTTTACTTGGGTACTTTTCGAGCAATATGTTGAGACCGGGCAAGTGGAGGGTGATCTTGTTGGAGCTGCTCTTGCTATGTTGGCAGAGGTAGCAAATGATGCAAAAAAGGTGGATAGGGAACCTATATATGTGAAGATGTTAGCCCAAGTACTGAACTGCATGAAAAAATGGTGTGATAAGAGATTGCTAGATTACCATGCTAATTTTAATAGGGAAAATATAGGGTTGATGGAGAGCCTTTTACCACTGGTGTTCTCAGCCTCCAGGATCCTTGAAGAAGATGTCCCAGGCTATACTTCAACTTCGCACGAGAAAGATCAGGACACATCTTCGGAGTTAAGTGGGAACAGAGTTGATCTCTATGTTAGGTCATCATTAAGACATGCTTTCACAAATGTAAGTTTTTGCATTTTTGTGACAACAGAATGTATGTTTGTAATGCATACATGTCAAATTGCTAAATGTTGATCAGTTTTCATGAACTATTAAGTTCTAGAAAGTAGAAATGTATATGCACTTTCTGCTTCAGGTAGTTAATTGTTCTTTGTTATGCGTTTCTTATTTTTGCAGATGCTTGATCACGGAAATGTTAATGTCAATGTGGTTGAAGTAGAAGAAGTTGGCCAAGCTCTTCTACATATAGCTCAGGCCACAGAGGAATTGGCAACTATGGAGAAGGAAACTTATAGTCATGTGCTAAAGAAGTGGCACCCAATTCCAGCAGGTGTTGCAGCTGTGACACTACACACTTGCTATGGAACCTTACTGAGGCAATACTTATCTGATTCGTCCTCACTTACAAATGAGACACTTGAAGTTTTGCAAAGGGCTGGAAAGCTTGAAAAGGTTTTGGTTCAGGTGGTGGTGGAAGACTCGGTGGAGAGTGAAGATGGCGGCAAAACAATTGTGAGAGAAATGGAACCATTTGAAGTTGAATCAATCATAATGAAATCTGTTAGACACTGGGTTCAAGAAAGGTTAAGAGTGGGGAAAGAACTTCTCCAAAGAGCTAAAGAAACTGAAGTAAGATTTTAGTATTGAATATGAGTCTCGAAAAATTGTTATAACACATGTAATACACATCTGCTGAACATAAAACCACGCGTGACTTAGTAAAACTCATGTTCTTGTAAAACAAATTGGAAACGGAGCATATATAGTTGGTCTTTAACATATAATTTTTCAGACGTGGAATCCAAAGTCGAAGCACGAGCCTTATGCACAATCTGCAGCGGAGTTAGTGAAACATACAAAGATTGCACTGGATGAATTCTTTGAAATTCCAATACCTATGCCTGAGGACTTGGTTAATGACATAGCTGAGGGTTTAGAGCATGCATTCCAGGAATACACCACATGTGCTTCATCTTGTGGTATGTCTCTTCTAAGTTCTATTTTCCCTTGCTACTGGTTTTAAAAATTATTGCTATGAAATCACTTGAGGATGATTAGCTTCTAAGTAACTTTCTACAAATTTGTAGAATTAATGTTTTATTTATTATTGGCATAGTTAGCTTAACTAAATGCGTGTTCCTGGTTTTGATTTAAGGATCAAAACAGAGCTATATTCCTACTCTGCCTCCTCTCACACGCTGCAACCGAGACTCGAAGTTCTTAACGTTGTGGAAGAAAGCTTCCCCTTCTTGCACAGCCCCTTCTTGCTCCGTTCCCATGGATAATTCAATCAACACTGCTGCACCTAATGAAGAACACCATCCTCGGCCTTCAACCAGTCGTGGAACACAACGCATGTACATTCGCCTCAACACCTTGCATTACCTTCTTTCACAGCTCCACATGTTCGACAAAACACTTACTTTATCCCCTAAAATAGTCCCCTCACCAAATAACCGCTTCAACAATCGTAGTCACCAGCTTGGCAATTCCTACTTTGAAGAAACACGAACCGCCATTCAGTCTGCCATGCAACATGTGTCAGAAGTTGCAGCCTATCGTCTAATATTCCTTGATTCAAATTCTGTTTTCTATGGGAACATATATGTTCATGACATAGAGAATGCACGTATAAAACCAGCTTTGAGGGTTCTCAAGCAAAACCTTACACTTTTAGGAGCAATAGTAACAGAGAGAATCCAGCCATTGGCGATAAAAGAAGTGATGAAGGCATGTTTTGATGTGTATCTTATGATTTTGCTAGCCGGAGGGGGTTCTCGGGCATTTACTAGGCAAGAACACCCTATGATTGAGGAGGATTTTGATAGCTTAAAGAAAGTATTTTCCACAGTTGGTGAAGGATTGATCGCGGAAGATATAGTGGATAAGGAGTCAGAGACCGTTGATGGTGTCGTAGGGTTGATGGGACAGTCCACAGAACAGCTTGTGGAAGATTTTGGCATTCTTTTAACAGAAATTAACGGCACAGCTGCTGTTGGGTCAGGCCAAAAACTGCCTATGCCACCAACAACCGGAAGATGGGGTAGGTCGGATCCGAATACCATATTAAGAGTCTTGTGCCATAGAAATGATCAAGCAGCTAACAATTACTTGAAAAAGACATTCCAATTATCAAAGAGGAGGTAAAGATAGCTTTTCTTTAAATGTACAAACAACAAGAATATAGAAAGGCATCATTTTTGCATGTATATTACTGGACCTGAATATTTGTGTAGTTTGAATAGAGTTAATTGCAAAAAAATGACCAGATTTTACACTCATTTTCAAAAAAGTGGCCAGATTTTCAATTTTGCAAAATGGTGGCCAGACTTGCCTTTTTCCTTTCAAAAAAGTGGCTGGATATGATTTTCAGCTTATTTTACGGGGGTAAAATGGGAAAATAGGTTATTTTACTAAAAAATAATGCTAAAAATCCCAAAAATTATCCAAAAAATCCCCAAATTAATATGTGTCACCATATAATTGGTTATATTCGTAATAATAATAATAATGCCCCCTCCATGCATGCACATAAATTGAATAATTAAATCTTGACAACTCATATTTGTGGATTTTTTGTTGAATTGATGTGCATACATGGGGGTATTATTATTATTATTATTACGAATATAACCAATCATATGGTGACATATATTAATTTGGGAATTTTTGTGGACAATTTTTGGGATTTCTAGCATTTTTTTTCCCATTTTACCCCTGCCAAAAAGCTGAAAATCGCCTATAGCCACCTTTTTTAAAGGAAAAAGGCAAGTCTAGCCACCATTTTGCAAAATTGAAAATCTGGCCACTTTTTTTAAAATGAGTGTAAAATCTGGCCACCACTTTGAAGTTTACTCGTTTGAATAATGTTGCAATTTTGAAACAAGTGGCTGTATATACCAATTTGAAGCAAGGGACTTCATATACCATCCTTATTCCATATCCCTATATTCTACATGTAAATTGTTTTTGTACAATCTTTTTTTTGCTAACTTCTTGTTATTGTATAGTCTGTTGTTAATTGTAAACTAAAGCATTCTTTCCTTGTCATATTTTTTATAAACCTGCATTCGTATTTCGACTAGCTTCATTTTCATGGCTGCACACACTGAATTAAAAAATAAAAAAGGAAGCTGTTATTAATTCATCATATTATGAAAGTGATCAAGTACGACATAGGAAAAGCTCTAAATTTTTCACACAGACGTGTACAATTTATATCATATGATCAAATACTTGCAAGCATCAACTGAAGGGGAGAGATTTGAAGGCACAATATACTGCTAATAAACAACATATGTGGAGAAATTTTTACAGCCATTTAGCAAAGTGTAAATGTTGCTAACTTTTGCTAAGCTTCCCTTACTATCAACTTTGTCTAGATCTTCTACTTGATTCCTGATCAGATCTTCTCGATTCCCTCAATTCTTGTCCAAGCACCTCCATCGAATCGGAAACCTCTGCCTTATATATATAGTACCTACTTACAACTAAGAAGAAAATAAAATTCAAGAAGTTGAGTATTGCGAAAAATGCATAGTAGTAGTCCAGGTGAGAAGCATTGAGGTTATTCAAGATCCACCCTTTGTGTTCATTCTTTTTGGTAATATGCGACACAGTCGTAAGAAGAAAGCTACTAAAGAAATTTCCAATTCCCAAACTAGTTGTTGAATAAGAAGTTCCAAGACTCTTCATACTTTCGGGAGCTTGATCATAAAAAAATTCAATCTTAGCCACCTCCAGAAATGCGTCAGCTGTCCCCATAAGGATAAATTGTGGAAGAAGAACAAATATTGTTAATGGAACTTGTTTCCCATTCTCAACTACACCATGATCCTTGGCTACACTAAGTCTGTATCTTTCCATGAGTGAAGCAACAGTCATGATAACAATGTGGAAAACTATACCAATCCCCATCCTCTGCAGAATAGTTATACCTCTTGGATTATTTGTCCATTTTCGTAAAACTTTAACGAAAACTCTGTCGTAGAGCACGACACATACAAGCATGGACAATGTAACGAATCCGGCTAAGCTTGCTGGAGGAATCCTAAAGGAACCAATGTTTCTGTCTAGAGTTGTGCCTTGCTTCACAAAAAGCGTGTTAATTTGGGCTATCATCGTGCTTGGAACAATGGTAGCAAATAAAATAGGAATCATGCGCAACATTTGCTTGGTTTCCTCCACTTGTGTCACTGTACTTAGTGTCCATTCATCTGTTGGCCCTGTTTTCACACAAGCCTTGTTGAGGAACCTGCATAAAAAAAATTCTTACATTTAAGAAAAATTGTTTCAACAATTGTTGTTCAGTAATTTTTTTTAGATACTACGTATTTTCTAAGTTTACTTAATAAATTATACTACGTTACTTGATTCGGGTCAATCCAAGTTGCAGTTGATTATAGCTGCAAAGATTTTGATAAAACACTAACCTCAATGAGGGCGTGGAATCAATTCTGAACTTTCCTTTCTTGGTATACACTTCCAAATCAAGTTCATAAAATTCTTTAGGATCACTTGGGATGGGCACATGCCACTTCTTCAAGGCAGAAACTATAACCTTAACCATTCTTGTAAATGGGCTTCCGGCAGGCACCTTGTGACGATAAAATCGTGTACCAGTCAAGAAAATGATGATGGATATGGCAAGGCCTAGCGTCGGAAGTCCATAACCAAGAGTCCATCCTACATTGTCTTGTATGTACACAAGTACAGTGTTTGCAAAGAGAGTTCCAAGAAAAATGCTGAACATCCACCAGTTGAAGAAGGAAAGCTTATGGGCCTTTTCTTTTGGATCAAAGTCGTCAAATTGGTCTGCGCCAATGGTTGAAATGTTGGGCTTGGTTCCACCAGTTCCTATTGTCAATGTGTACAAAGCACCGTAAAACAATGCTAGTTGTAATGTGGAGGCCTTCTCGCAATTTTCTATGTTGGGGTCCATACATTTGGGCGGTTTTAAACCGGGGATTGAGACCGTGAGAGTCAGTACAAACATACCCTGTGTGAATCATGTAAAAAAAAAAATCATAAAATTAATTATCTGTCCTACTCAAAAGTAAGATACACACAAATTTTAACAATATTTGCAAGAATATAAGTAGGGAGACTGTTTTCGTCAATAATATTTAACTAGCCGATAACCCGTGCGAAGCACGGATTGTGATAAATTATCTTAAATTCCTAATTTTTAATTTTTTTAAATGAATAAAATCTTGAACCACCAAGTTGTATATAATACTATATTCTCGACTTTTATTTCGATTGTTAGTTAATAGCAGGGTTGTAAAAATCGGGAACTCGGGCCGAGTACTCGGCCGAGTACTCGTTTTGGATCCCTAAACCGATCCGAGTAGTGACTAATCGGACCAAAAACCGGTTTTTGCTATAACTCGGTCAAGATTCGGGTTGACTCCGAGTAATCGGGGTCAAACTCGGGTTTGACTATTTTTTTTTTTTTTTTTTGCAAAGTACTAAAATATAATTTTTATTGCTCAACTTATAGACTATATAGTTATAATTTAGATTCCGCACAATTAAAAGTTCTCTCTCTCAAAGATTCTATACATACACACTTATATCACGTTTTAATATTATTAGTAATATTAATATTATTACTTGGACACATGTACACTAAAATTAGAATAAATATTATTAGTAATATTAATATTATTACTTGTTAGCAGGGTTGTAATAATATTATTAGTAATATTAATATTATTGTTAAGTTTTAAGTTTAACATATGTACACTAAAATTAGAATAAATACATATAAATTATGAGAAAAAAAAATTAAAAAACAATATCCGATTAGTAGTCCGAGTACTCATTCCGAGTACTCGTCGAGTTTCCGATTACTCATTTTTCTGGACCAAAACCGAGTTGGTCCGATTTCCGATTTTTACAACCTTGGTTAATAGACTCCTAGTATATAACTTCAATAATAAATTAAATTATTATTTAATTTTATTATTTTAATTAATTAAATGTATATAACTTATCTCTGGTAATATAAGAATAGTTATATTATTAATTGTATTTATTATTAATCTATTATAGATATATTTTAAATATTAATTAATGGAGCCCTAAGTCCTATATTCTCGACTTTTATTTCAATTTTTAGTTAATAGACTTCTAGTATATAACTTCATTATTAAATTAATATTTAGTGGCATACCGCTGTATACATGGCATACCGCGGTATACATTAATTAATTAATTAATTGGCATACCGTATTTTAGTTTAAAGAGGACTTGTTTCATTAGTAGTTCTTCTTATTGGTCTTCTATACACTTAAAAAACAGTTTTTTAAAGTAAGATCAAATAGTAAAATAAGTTATTATTAATTAATTAATTAATTAATTAATTAATTGGCATACCGTGCATACCGCGGTATACATGGCATACCATTTAAAGGGGGTTTGTGCTTTTAATAAAGAGTATAGATACCGATAAAATATTATCGGTATGCTTAATATTTTCTACTATTAGCTAGGTTTATTTGTATTAAACTTCGCACATATTGGAATAGATATTTAAAGTACATGAACATAAAAGAATATACATTGTTAACCAAACATCAACCTTATCTAAATTCTGGTTTAGCCAGAAGAAACTTTTGTTCAATAGCGTCTCATGGATTCATCTAAACCAATTAAAATAGAACTTGACAAGGACCATGAAATAGAAGGCATGACTACCTTGCACACATATATGTGAAACGACAAATGTAGCTGTTGTATTTATTTGGATAAAACCAACGAAAAAAGACATTTACGTAAATGCAACATGTTACATGTCTATTAGGGGAAATATCCATGAAATATTGTATTATATTTTTAACAATTTAATAGGACATATTTCAACCGATCGAAAACAACCGTAATAGTTAATAAAATGAATAAAGACAAGGAACATGATTATTTAAATATTGATATATGTGTGCAATTATTACAACAAATTTCTTTACAAAAATTGTAAAATTATTGTGCTATCTTGCGGAACATTTCGTAATTTTCCAATGGAGCGATATATGTAACATGATGAATATATAATGGCTATTGGCTAAGATACAATCTTATTTTGTCACTCACACATATAATTGGTCAACTATGAGTAGTTTAATTTTGTAAAATAGACAACATGCAACGAACTAATAATTCTGCACAGTTCACGCCTTCCTATTGCATAAGATATGTAGGTATTCTGACTCATCTAATTGACTCGACCGTTTAAATTACGCAAGTAAGACAACGGACAACGACGATATTACATAAAATATAGCCGACAGAGATCGATGAGTTTAAGTATACGTAAATAAGTCACAGATTCGATGGGATCTGGTCTTTAGCAAACGGTTGCTACAGCAAACCCGTATATGTACAATAGGGTTTGCAGAAAATATTTACGATATGATATACTGTAAACAAACGTTTGATGTTGACCGTCAACATATTTACGTAACTGGACAAAGACATGTACTGCATGTTTTCTGGTTGAATCTGTCTTGTGGATAACATATTCACAAGTTGCACAAGACATGGCCATTGGGAGTAGACTACAGCCTACAGAGGTCAAGCTAGATATGTAGTCAAATTAAATATATTGTTCACACAAACAGTTGAAATAGAAGTGAAGTGTAGTACTAGAACTAGTTGAAAAACATGCAAGCGCATGTCACTCTTGCCCCCCCCCCCCCCCCCCCCCCCCCCCCCCCATTTGTGATATGTACAAGTCCAACTCCACATGTGTTGAAAAAAATATCATAGCTAGCTAGATTCAGTATATACTCTCTCTTGTTCTTCAATATCTCAATCCTTTCCTAATATAATTTCAATTATTTCGAATAATTTATAAGTTTGTCACATATGATATCAAAGCCAGATAGATGACCGTTGCTCTAACAAGATCGAGGATGAGAGCTCGTTTTTTAAATAAATAAATACGCAATTGCTATTTGAATTGTAATCCACCGTCATCCAAAAAATAAGGTGAAAAACGTACGTACCGTGAGGTAGATGGCGGAGGCAATGACGAAAGTCCAGTACCGGCCGAGATGAGCGTCGGCAATATAGGCACCCAAGACTGGAGTCATCCAGATTGTGCCAACCCAGTTGGTTACATTGTTTGATGCCGTAACTGTGCCCTGGTGCAGCTTCCTTGTTAGGTATAATATCAAATTTGATGATATTCCATAGTAGGCCATCCGTTCGAATATCTCATATACTGCACCATAACAATTTCAATGTTAATTATTTCTACGAATAAATTTAAATACGAATTTACTATTTAAAATGTGACTTAAATAGGGAAGGTACAAGTTAGTTATTGGTGATGTAGTTGCAACATGAAGATATATAATTTAGGGTAATTTCTAAAACTTACCAACTATAAACTCTACAAGTTAATGCCTTGCGAATTTAGGGTAATTCCTAAAACTTACCAAGTGTAAACTTAATTATGTCAATTTTGTAGTACAACTGAAGTAAATATTTCCAGAAAAAAGAAAAATGTGATGAAACCCGAGACGAGAAGGAACATAATTTTTCCAAAAAATAGGTAAATGGAGGTTGTACCATACTATTTTAACCTATACCTACTACCATGTGCATAGATGCAAGTGTTAAGTATTTCTTTTTATTTTTGCAAAGTAGATGCAAGTGATAATTATGTATACTGGCCAAAGGCAAAAAATCCAATAGAAGGCTTATATATAGTAATTTTGTGCATTGAATATAATTAAAATTCGAATCAATTTAGAAAATCTTAATAATCTGTAGTTTGATTTCTACATCCAGACATAATGTATATAGTACGCCGGAGGTTGAAGAACAGTACAGAGTTTACACCGGAAGGCGGTGGTATGAAAAATTCCGGTCATCTAGTTGGAAACATGATAGAACTTTAGTATGATAGAACTTTAGTATGAGAAGGTTTTGTAAAAAATATTCTGGTTAGTACATGGTATAAGTTGTTCATGGCATTATGATTGACGAGAGAGAGAGAGAGGGGGGAGAGATAGGAGAGAGAGAGAGAGAGAGACAGAGAGAGAGAGACAGAGAGAGAGAGGGAGGGAGGAGAGAGGGAGGGAGAGGGAGAGGGAGAGGGAGAGGATTATGTACCGACAACAAAAGAACAAGCAGTCCATCCTCCTCTCTGTGATTTTCGAACAGGGTTTCCTCTAAGATCTACAGTTCCATCTTGTGTGTAATCATCATGCCCCGTTTCTTCCGCACCCATTCTATATATATATTTTGGTTGATGTTCTTCTGTGGTTGTATATATTTGTGTGTACGTAACTTCACTTCACTAGCTAAAACTATTCAGCACTGTTGAAGAAAAGCGTGTACTCGCTCTGTCAACATACTGTAAGGAACTCGGCCCTTTTATAGACCGCTTACCGCTCGCATCGCATCTTACTTTAAGAAAATTGAAACTGGAATAAGTTAGAAATATACTAAGACTATAGACTATTGTCGATACTTTCCACAAAAAAAGTAAAAACAACTTCTGAAATGAGAATTTCCACTTTTCTTCAAAAAAAAAAAAAAAAAACTTCTGAGTACATGTAGTCCATAACTCCATAATCATTAAACAAAAAGATTTGAAAAGTCATACAGTAATATTTAATGATTAATGTTTTCTATTCCAAAATTTTTACCAAAATTTTTCTCACTAACATAATAAATGCCTAATTTTAAAAAAAAAACTTCTGAGTACATGTAGTCCATAACTCCATAATCATTAAACAAAAAGATTTGAAAAGTCATACAGTAATATTTAATGATTAATGTTTTCTATTCCAAAATTTTTACCAAAATTTTTCTCACTAACATAATAAATGCCTAATTTTAATGGGTTAAGGGAGCCTAAAGTTAACTTTAGGAATATTTCCTAAAGTTAACCAATAACATCAATATAAATCATCACAATCATTTATGTCCATGCGGGACCCTCATATATTAAAGGAAACAAAAAATTAAAATTACATAGTTTAAAAGTTAACTTTAGGAAATTCTCCTACAGTTAACTTTAGAAACCTTTTTCTCAATTTTAATTTATGGGTGCATATATATATATGTGAGATCTTGTATTATCATTAATAAAATTATCATTTATTTATGTGACACAATTTTTGAGAAAAAATTGGGACAAATTTTAGAATATCTAGCATTTTTGATATTTAATACTATCATATAAATTAAGCGTTGTACCATAAAGTATTTTCATAAAGAGGTAAATAAATAATCAAGTAATCGTCATTTTGTTTGCTTTTAATGAGTACACAGAATTAGTTCAAAAAATTATTTCCAAATGACATGACATAAAGAGGATCCTCTGTCCCCTTCATTGTGTCCCTTTCTGTGTCCCTTATACAAAATGGGTGCCCCTGGCGGGGCCCATTGTAAGGAAAATGGAAATAAAATATTTTATTTCCATTTTCCCTACAATGGGCCCCGCCAGGGGCACCCATTGTATAAGGGACACAATGAAGGGGACAGAGGATCCTGGCTCTGAAATTTTTTGATTAATGTTGTTTGTGTGGATACAGGAACCCATTTATTATTAAAATAAATCATAAATTACCACATGTAATTGGAAAAAAATAAATAAAATTGCATGACATCCGGACCTGGGTCAGAAATAAAAGATGCTCAATTATTGAAACGGATACGTTGAATTCGATTTCAAAGATAGGATCATTGTTCTAAAAATCCCCGATTTGATCGATTAATCTTCTGTAAGTTAATCAATCGATTCGGTTTTTGAAATTCGATTAATCCTGTGAATTTATTTAAAATGATATGTTTAATTGTAAATTAGACAAATATATTAAATATTATTATAATATCCGATTAATGTTTCGATTAATCCGTCCGATTAATCCCCGCCTACCTGATTAAGCGATAGGCGGTACCCCAACCGCCCTGGACCGCCGCAATTTCTGGAACACTGCAGAGGACTAGTAGACATGGAGCTCAAGTCATACTTTGTACTCCTATATCTCTTATGTAGTGTTTGGTTGGGATAAATGAAATTGGAGGGAATGAAATGGAATTTGAATAAGAATATAGTTAATTGTTTAAAAATTTCAGTACTTACATCATTCCATTCCTAACCACCTAGCCTAATATTTAAACACACCATTTTGAAAAGGAATAATTCATTGTCCGTCGTCAAACCTATTTTCTTCTCAATTTCTACCATACAAAATTTGCATCCAATAATTTTTTTTGAAATCTCACCTCTCATATTCGTTGTATTCTTTTAATTTCTATTTATTTCATTCCATTCCATTTCATTCTCCCCAACCAAACACAATCTTAGGCTTTTGGTAATCCTGAGTACTGACGTTGCGGCATCAGAGACGTTCACCTTTCGTATCTTTTGGTTCTATCCTTAAATTGTCCACGAAAAATAAATTTATTAAAAATTGGATAAAAATCATGACCCTAAGGTCACCCCTGAGGTTACTACATGAAAGACTGAGATAAAAACAAGATTTTATAAAGATGCACAAGGGCAAACTTAATAATTTAGGTTGGGTTTCCCATACTTATAAAATTATCATTAAATTTAAATGGAAAAAAATTTTAATCTCACAAAGTTACCTAAGCTCAAGCTCATACTCCCTTTGTCCCGTGTGTTTGTTTACATTTGCGGACCAATTTCCGACATGGATTTTAAGTGCATTTTAAGGATAGTTCTATAATTTATTTTTGATATTTTCTTTTTTTGTATAAAAATAGAACAATCCTATTTTTATACAAAAAAATAATATAAAAAATAAATTATAGAACTATTTTTAAAATACACATTAAAATACGTGTCAGATACGTAATTTTTTATGTAAAAAAATGGATGGGACGGAGGGAGTACCAATTTTTCTCAAAATTGATAATGTATCCAAACGCAAATGTAAAATGTTAATATAGTGTCCATAAAAATACTTTCTTATAGTCTATTCCAATTTAGACGGATTAATCACGGATGATCTGGCCATGGTTAAATCAATTACTCCCTCCGGTCCATTATATAAGGCATTTGACTAAAGCACTACATAGCTAAAATAATTATTTTTTAATTTTTCTTTTTTTGAATAAAAATATAATATTTTAATTTTTATTTAGAAAAAGAAATTTTAAAAAATAATAATTTTAACTATGTATTCAAAGCACCTAAAGTTACGCGCAGAAAAGTCAAATGCTTTATATAATGGACCGGAGGGAGTATTTCTTTTATGAAAAATGCTAGGTACCCCAAATTGGTACCCAAATTTTTTCCCAAATTACACGTGTCATTATCTGAATGGTTATAATTACAATGGGCCCGCCAGGGCCATAAATATCTCACTAATTAAAATCCTTCCTGCATCCAACTCATCAATGACACATTATTTGGGAGCATTTTTTGGGTACCAATTTGGGGTACCTAGCATTACTTTCTTTTATTTTCTCTTCGTTTCAAAACAGAGGAGTCTCGCTAGCCTTAATTACTGTAAACGAGGTTAATAGATTTTTTTTGGTTGGACCAGATATCAACACTAAGCATGTACAAGATTCGAAATCGATAAGGTTATAAAAGTCTGATAGTATGTTTCTGGATGACAATAACAGCCAAGTTGCTTCAACACCTAACTATATTGTTGAGCTATGTCACTTGTCAATATATATGCTGTAGCCTGTAAGAGTGTTGACCATTCACATTAAGCTGGAGAATCAGAATTAAGCATGTAAAACAGTAAAAGGGAGTCGATATACATTTTGGATACATTCACAATAGTTTAAGAACGTATTACAAGGAGCTAGCTGGATGAAGAGCGAAAAGAGTAATAAGGCAAATATAATGTGATTATATGGGGCTGGGATCCTCTGTCCCCTTTGTGTCCCCTACTCTTTTTAATAGTATAAAAAGAGTGTCTTGCAGGGACATTCTTTTTATATTAAAAAGAGTAGGGAACACAAAGGAGACACGGAGGAAGGGGAGAAAAAATCCGGACCCAATTATATGGTAGTTGGAACATGCAGTCAGTGAGTTTATTGGAGTAATTAACTGGAGTTAAGTGGACTTGTTTTGTTACCTTATGAAAATCTCTAGCGATAATAGTTGATAATTCGTGTGAACACATAATTAAAAGGTATATAAATTTTGTGTAATTACCTAATTATAAGGAATCGAATTCGTGATGAAGTTAAAAAAATTAAAATAAATAAATTTTGTATAATTATGTAATTGTAAGTAATGAATTTAATGAGAATCAAATTCTCTGTTATTGGAACTGATTCGGCCGCTTTTACAAAAATCGCTGATAAATTTCCTATTTTTCAACCGAATCACACGATAAATCGTAAATCGGTACCTCAACCGAATAGTTTCGATTTCCAAAATCTGCAACATTGATCAAATTTAGTATTATGGTATTTTTGAAACGTAGTAAAGGTGTATTCTCTGTCGTCCCAGGTCATGGGTTCGACTCTCGCTCATCTCGAAAATTATCTTAGAACAAATACTAAATTGTAAGGCATATAAGCCTATATAGCCAAAAAAAAGTATATAAACTAAAGTCAGTAGAAATAGATTTGTAAAAAAATTAACAAATAAATAAAACCCACATTACACATTGTGGGTGTTTTGAATATCTTAAAATGAGTAGCTTTTGCCTTAAAAGTATAAATGTCATATAAGTGATAAATACAACAATACTTATAAGTTATATAAGTATTTGGATAAATTTACTTATAAGTTGGTGAAGTATTTTTAAAATTAAATCAAAAAAATATTATTTAATACAATAATATCAATACAAGTATTTTAAATTAAAAATACATCAAAACACACTGATTTAAAAATATAAATTATTAAACAAGTAAAGAAATCAAGTAAATAAGAAATAAGTCGGCATGGAAGTACGTCGTTGTTAACATCCAACTTATCACAATATAAATTATAAGTTGAGTAGACAAACAAGCTCTTATGGATTTATAAGCCATTAATCACCTACTTTAAGACGAAACAATCAGCCCCATTGATTTGTTGCTATTGTAGTATCGAATTTCATTATTTTATCCCATGCTAGCTTATAAGAAATAAAATGTTCATACAGTAATCAGTAGATTTTTTTTTTATGAAGCTAGTAGACCATGCACTTAATGAGTTAATTGGAGTGCAAAAACAGCTGATAAACAAATCCTCTTGTTTACAAATGAAGATGATCCATTTGGAAGTATATATCAACGGGATAACAAAGAAAGATATATGAGAACTGCGTTGCAACGAGCCAAAGATGCTCATGAACTTGGCATCTCAATTAAACTTCGGGTTAATTATCTGATTGGTTATTGAAGTCAGCCTGGATTATCAAGTTGGTCATTGAACTTAAAACGGTCTCAATCAGGTCACTAAAGTCATCCTGGATTATCAAGTTGTTCATTTTTTTGACGAAAATTACTGTCCGCAAAATTTCGTCTGAAAAATCTCCACCAAATTTTATGAAATTAAAGTGTGTTAATCTAGATGCTATGGGTCTCATAAAACTGGTTTAGATTTTCAATATGAGCTCTAGATTTATATGAATCGAAAAAGAAAATTCAAGAACTAGAATTGTTCTTCTTCAAAAATTGAAATAAAACTTATCAATATTGTATCTATTTTGAAGAGAATAATCTGGGTAACATAAATATGGTCTCGGATTTTTTAAATGTTAAGTGAATGTGCAGTTATAAGCGTTTATGTCAATCTGCAGTCTGTTTCCGTCAAAAAAATGAAGACTATTTAACGGATCATACATTTATGTCGAGTAAGTGATCTGATTGAGACCGTTTTGAGTTCAGTGACCAACTTGATAATCCAGGCTGACTTCAGTGACCAATCAGATAATTAACTCATTAAACTTCTCCATTTAGTAGAAAGAGTATTTTTAAAAGAGTAAATTATAGAGTTGTCACTAGTACAAAAACTACCATATGCGTCTCTTCATTTGCATCTGTTACAAACGAAACAGATGCATAAAGTAGTTTTATGCGTCTGTCCTACATTAAACAGACGTATATATTGGAAAGAGGTATGTTTATACGTCTGTTGGACCTAAACAGATGCATAAGGTAATTTTATACGACTGTCGAAGAATCTTTTGCGTCTGTTATATGTTAACAGACGTATAAAGTTTAATTATATGCATCTGTTATATTGTAACAGACGTATAAAGTTCAATTATATGCGTCTGGCCTTTTAAAACAGTCGTATAAGGCGATTTAAAAAAAATATATATATATGTAAATATTCAGCGCCCCAATTGGTATATCTCCTTATATACGTCTATTTATTTACACCAGATACATAAACAACAATTTTTTTTTTACATGAACAGAAATTAATCGAAAAGAAAATAGAAAACAAATCATATTATATACACTAAAAATAGATTACCCCCAATTTCACATAACACGATCACTCGTATACACTCTCACTCCTAGCCCTGCTCTACAATTTCACAAACTCCCACAGAATCCCTAATTCCTTCTAAGATTGACTACGATTGATTCACGGAGAAGCCCTAATTTCACCGATTTAGGGGCATACCCATTCATACCGGTAACTTCCCTCTCTCCCTCTCTCTATCTGTCTCACGTATGTGCCTATATATGTGTAAATATGTGTGTATAGTTCGATTGAGTCATTGTATGTTTATGCTTCTCCCTTATCTTCATGTATGTATGTGTGGATTGTTAGTATATATGCTTCTCACTTAGTAATACATGTGTGTATATATGTGTATTGTCTGTATTATGCTTCTCAATGGGTAATATATGTGTACTGTCTCTATGTTTATGCTTAAAGTGTTTTGAGCAAATTAATAACTAGAAGTATCCCTTCATTATGAACTCTGTAATGTGCTCCATTAATTTGGTTCTACTTTAAGTCGAGGGCTCCTATGATATATGTAATCATATATTTTTTATGATTTAAATGGTTTAGGAATGTGGTTATTAGGTAAGAATAGTTACTGCCTAAAGCATAAGCATATATATATATTGGAATACTAGCAAGAGGACGCGACAACGAGCAATTCTTCGTATTGACTCTAAAAGACACATACTTTTTGGGGTAGAGAGTTCTTTACTGCCAGGACCAGGTGCTTGTGTTTCTGTTAACATGGTGCAGACACATACTTCTGCAGCATGGTCATTCTGCTATCTACCAGCTCTTTTAGAATAAATTATTTGCACTAGTAGATGGATGTTAGGTTCTTAAAAACTTATATTGTAGTATTCATTATATATACATCTGGATTAGTAGATGGATTCTGTCATTATCTGAGGATTGTCATGATTTGACGTATATTTATGATATATGAATATTTTTTATAGATAGGGTTTGGATCAATTTAGAACCAATGACTAAATAGAATTAATGAAAACCACTAATTTTCATCGCATGTATAATTAACGATAAACATATTTCTGTGTGTAGAACCAATATGGTTTATTTACTGTCAAGGGAGATCCAAGTTCACTTGGATATATCAATATCAAGTTACTTGGTTAATATGTTCTAATCAATGACAACGGTCCTTCTTGAATCATTGTAGTATATCGGTTATTCAATATGTTAGGTCCAACAATATTTGAGTAAGGCTAACATCAAAGGTTCACGGTTCCTATTCTGCTTGTATTTTTTTTTTTTTTGCTAAATTCTATTCTGCTTGTTTTATATTTGAACTAGACAATATATAATTAAATCTCATGGACTAACAATTTGAATAAAATTTAGGTAAAAAAAGCACTGCACAGTTTAGTATATTACAATTAGTTGTACAACTAATTTCAAGCTAAGTAATTTCTTGATATGGATTTTCGTATGTGTGAGATTACTCTCAACATCTTAGTTTTGATTTTCTTTTTCTATTTACTCTGCTCATTGGTGTTCATCAATTTTGATATAGATGATTAATCACTGTTTCACTGTAAAATTATAAATAAATAAATTAAAGAAGAACTCAAAATCATGTGAATTTTACAATCTAATTCATAATTTTTCAATCTTTGTTAGGGAACTGAAAGATGAAAATTTGTAAATAGTAAAAGTACATATAATACTTTACAATTTTTTAAATAAAGAGTAATACATACGCTTAAATTAAAATTAAAATTGAGAAGAAGTGTGTGCATAAAAGGTCACATGTGTGTCTGGTTTCTCTCCTTTAATTTTCTCCCCATTCTAGCTTATAAAATCATGTTAAGAAAATGCTAGAAGTAGAAGGTATACTTCTGAATTTCTACTAAAGATAGTCAATATGTGGAATACATTGAGACAAGGGATGCGTGTTACTGATCAGCAGCATTTATTTTCCTGTTGTATTTATTTTTTGTTTTTAGGATGTTATTTTTCAATCAAGTGATAGTATTTTACTCTGCTTAATTGCGTAAAAACTGCCATGTTTTTATCAGCATTCTGCCCTATTTTTATTAGCATTCTACCCTATTTTTTATTAGCATTTTGCCCTGCTTTCTACCTTAAAACTGCTCAGCTTTCTACATTAAAAATGAATCAGAAGTATACCTTCTACTTCTAACATGAACTCTGCTGTTATGTGTTTAACTAGTCTAGGTAGTTGCCAAAGCTATTGCATTTTTTCATTATCATCTATCACAATGAACACTGATGCTCCTGTACCTCACCTAAACTAAATCTTCCTCAACTGACAAAGTGTGTTGGACTTAGAACTCTAATAGTATATTATAGTATATAATGTTGGCAAGTGATTTTGGTTCAAACCAACCCTACATTTTATATCTGAAATTATTATGTAATCTCATTTTCTTGGTGGTCCTTTAATGTACTAGTTTATATCTCACTTCAGGTAAACTTATTTATGTGTCTGATTCTCTCTGTTGAACCATATGGATTAATGTTTAATTATAAAAAATAAAATAAAATATTGTATTTGTAATTTCCCTTTTGACAATAGGTAAGTCATTAGTGAGTTTGCGATAAATTTAAACAAAATACCATTCTGTATGATGGTAATTAAACACACTTGTACAACAAAAGTTACATTTTAAAGAAAAAAAGATGAGAAGGGCACTCTACATATATCCACTGGTAGATAACTGAAATTTAGAACATAATAGATCAAGAAAAAGGCCTTTGATTACTGCTGCTATTTTGCATTTTGCTCTGTTTAAATGCATAAAAACTGTCCTGCTTTTCATTATCATTCTACCCTGTTTTCTGCATTAAAAATGCTCAGATTTATGGATTATTATTTATCTGTTTACAAGTCTGTTTTCTTTTTTTTTTTTTTATTCACATAATATTGAAGTTAACAATGTTTGATACATAGGAAGGAAACTAGTAAATGGATCGTAAAACATGGATGTACAATATTTCGCATGTTGAGGAGGAATATATTCTTGGTGTTAATAACTTTATTAAATGTGCTTTGGAACACCAAGAAAAGAAAGAGAAGGAACTTGGTTACAAAGAGTCGATTTCGTGTCCTTGTCAATTATGTGGTAACATGAAAAAATTTTCCAATGTCGACATTGTGCAAGACCATCTATTTCGTCATTGTTTTAAAAAGAATTACACTAACTGGATTTGGCACGGTGAGCTAATAGATTCTGGTGGTACTTCTCGTAGAGATTATGAACATGAGGGAGAGAGTATGACCAACAATGACGAAGATGATATAGGTAATGACATAATACAGGAGATGATAGAAGATGTTGAGGACCAATTCATTCACCAACCAGATATTCGCGAGAACTTAGTAAGCGATTTAAGGAAACTTTTGTATCCCGGGTGCAAGAGTGAATTCACTAGGTTATCAACAACATTGAAGTTATGTGGAATGAAAGTAAAACATGGGTGGACTGACAAGAGTTTTACAGACCTATTAAAACTTATGAGAGAGATGCTTCCTCCAAATAACGAGCTCCCGAATTCCACGTACGAGGCTAAGAAGATATTATGTCCCATGGGTATGGAAGTAAAAAAGATACATGCATGTCCAAATGATTGTATTTTGTTTCGAAATGAACATGAAGATTGACACGTTTGTCCCAAGTGTGGAGCATCTCGATATAAACCAGATAGCAATATTTCTTCAGATGAGAACAAGAAAAGGCCTCCTGCCAAGGTGGTTTGGTATTTCCCTATTGTGGAACGTTTTCAACGCCTTTTTACAAATGCAAAAGATGCTAAACATTTAAGGTGGCATGCAGAAGGGAGAAAATCAGATGGGATGCTTAGACATCCATGTGACTCTCCACAATGGAGAACTATTGATGGAATGTATCCTGAATTTGGTACAGATGTTAGGAATCTACGACTTGGACTTTGTGCAGATGGCATGAATCCGTATCGTACTTTAAGTTGTAATCATAGCACTTGGCCAGTTATGCTCACGATTTATAATTTGCCTCCTTGGTTGTGCATGAAGCGCAAGTATATAATGTTGGCAGTGCTAATCTCTGGACCTAAAGAGCCGGGGAATAACATAGATGTTTATCTTCAACCTCTTATTGAAGATTTGAAATCATTGTGGGACGAAGGCGTGACAGCTTATGATTCTTATAATCAATCAAATTTTAATCTACGTGCCATGATATTTTGCACCATAAGTGACTTTCCGGGTTATGGAAACCTTTCGGGATACCCCATTAAAGGAGCCAAAGCATGCCCAATATGCGAAGATGGTACAAATACCCACCGGTTAAAACATTGCAAGAAAAATATGTATATGAATCATCGAAGATTTCTTCCTATCAATCACCCTTATCGTAAGGACAAGAAGTCTTTTGATGGACTTGTCGAGACTCGAGTAGCTCGTTTGCCTTTGAGTGGAATGGAGACTTTTCAGAAGGTTAAACATCTTGATGTTGAACTTGGAAAGCACTACAAAAAGCCTCAGGAGAATATTTGGAAGAAGAGATCTATTTTTTGGGAGCTTCCTTACTGGAAACACTTACAGGTCAGGCATAGCCTTGACCTAATGCATATTGAGAAAAATGTTTGTGAAAGCATTATTAGAACATTGTTGAATATACCTGGCAAGACAAAGGATGGGATCAAGGCTAGACTGGACATGGAAGAAATGGGAATTCGAAAAGAGTTAGCACCACAAGTGTCAACAAAACGTTCCTATCTACCTCCAGCTTGTTATACTTTGTCTAGAAAAGAGAAGATTAGCTTTTGTAAGTGTTTATCTAGTGTGAAAGCTCCACATGGATATTCCTCTAACATCAAAAAGCTTGTGTCCATGAAAGATTTGAAACTGGTGGGTTTGAAGTCACATGATTGTCATGTGTTAATGCAACAGTTTCTACCAATTGCGATTCGAGGCATACTACCGAAGCATGTCAGATTTGTTATTACGAAACTTTGTGCCTTTTTTAATGCTATATGCAGTAAAGTAATCGATCTTGATTCGTTGGATAAATTACAAGCTGATATTATTGTTACACTTTGCCAATTTGAGATGTATTTTCCATTTTCCTTTTTTGACATCATGGTGCACTTAGTTATTCATTTAGTGAGGGAGGTCAAATTGTGTGGCCCACTATATTTGCGCCACATGTATCCTTTTGAGAGATTTTTGTGCACTTTAAAAGGATATGTGAAAAATCGATACCGGCCAGAAGGTAGTATAGTTGAAGCATATTATGTGGAGGAGGCAATTGAATTTTGCAGTGATTATTTAGCAAGTCTGGATCCTATTGGCGTTCAAAAATCTCGTCACGAGGGTAGACTTAAAGGTCATGGTACACTGGGCTTAAAGATGATCTCTCATGGAGCTGAAATACTGAATAAAGCTCATCTCTTTGTCCTACAACATATGACAGAAGTTAATGCCAATTTGGAGGAACATGTAACCCAAATTTGCCAAATGCATCCTTCTAAGAATCGTAAGTGGGTAATAAATGAGCACAATCGCATGTTTGGTGGATGGTTTAAAGAGCGAGTAATGTCTCTCATATCAAAAACACCTAGTGAGATATCAAATACAGTACAGTGGTTAGCCTATGGCCCTGGAGTGCTTGTGAGTGAAAATGCACACCTAGAGGGGGGGTGAATAGGTGTAAATGGCTAACTATATTCAACTAAGTTTGATTTTAAAAATTACCAGAAACAGCTTACTGATTTCGTTTTATGCAGAGACAAATGGTAAGCTGATTGCAAACAGTATGCTGAATGTAAAGACAATAAGTACAGTAAAGTGCATAAACAGTAAGCTAAATGCAAGCAGTAAGTAAAGAACAGAAAATAAAGAACACAGAGACTTTTAGCCAGGTTCGACCCCTAACCCCTATGGTCTACGTCCTGGTCCCTTACCAACTTGGTAAGAGAATATATTATTGATCACTGAAATAAAACCAATTACAAGATACAATAATATATCTCCCTTATATCCCAGCTGTTGACAAATGGCGTGCTGAACTCCTATTTCTGAACTTGCTCTCTAAGCTATACTTCCCAAGTATACTTATCTAGCAACGATCACCAAACCCTAGTTCCCAAGCCAACTTGTCCAACAACTAAACCTTACAAATCGAACAATACAATCAATAGATGAATACAACTCAAACTATGAACTCTTTAAGATATAGCACGTATATAATATATTAAGAGCTCGAGAGAACGAAAGATATAGCAATGGAAAACTGAGTTGTTTATGTTCTTTTTGTGTTTGAATATTTTCTCTGGATTGTTAGAAACGAATGAACACAAGAATCAGGTTTATAAAGCTTCACATCAACGTTCAGAAAATCAATCACCAATTATTCGAACGATTTAAAATCAATTTCCAACGTTCAATTGGTTAGAGATTTTACAAACGTTCTTGTGAACGTTAGACAGAGGGTTTGAGAGAAAGAGATCGATGAAAAACATATCCCTTCTGTTCGTATGAATATAAAACGTGTATAGGAGATTTTGAAGAAAGAAATCTTTTAAATAAGGAAACTCCTATAAGTTTTATAAAATAATTTAAAGAAAGATATTTGAAAAGATTTGAGCTCTAGAATATATTGTGTACGTATTATATAATAAAGAATCCTCACAATATATTTCCTGAAATAAATCCATGAGAATAAATCTTGATCTTTATCTTCAGGATTTCTGGCAGATTGCAAATGGCTTGCTGTTTGTGTCTATCAATGCAAATGGCTTGCCAAACTGTCTCTGTTGTAACACCAAATGGCTTGCTGTTTATATATTCTCTGTAAACAATTAGTAGACTTAATATACCCTGCAAAACCAAGTTAGTACAACCATAACACAATGTTTTATATCAAACTACAAGCAAATAGCTTGCTGAATGTGATCATCAAAACCATAGGAGTATCAGTGAGGTCTTATGAAAGTTATGATGTCAATGGATACACATTCTATACCAAACATCAAGACGAAAAAAGTGCTATGCAAAATAGTGGAGTATGTGTGGAAGCTTCGTCAACAGAAATTGATAGAAGTAGTAATACTCAATCACGAAATGTGAAAAATTCTTATTATGGAATTATTGAACATATTTGGGAGCTTGATTATAGAGACTTCAAGATTGCTTTATTTAAATGTAAGTGGTTTGATATCCGACGTGGTGTTCGAAAGGATGAGTTAGGTTTCACTTTAGTGGACTTCAGTCGCTTTGGTCACGAAGATGACCCTTTCATACTTGCAACACAAGTGAAGCAAGTATTTTACATTCAAGACCCCGCTGATTCTAAATGTTCGATTGTTGTTCAAGGCAAAAGACGAATTCTGGGTATTGATGATGTTATAGACGAAGAGGAGTACAACCAATTTGATGAAAATCCCCCTTTCTCCACAGGGCTGCCCACCTCATATGTGGACGAGAATTTTGGTACACATTATGCACGGAATGACCACGATGAAGGAATGTAGATTGATTAGGTATAATTTTGTAAATGGTATATCTGAATATGCTATATCTTATAGTATTGTAGTTGTGTGATCTAAAAGCTTATGTATAAACCTTTTAGTTGCCGGACATACCTCATGATCATTCTTAGTTGCTTAATTGTCTATCTAATTATAATCAGCAAAAGATAATCACTGTGAAATTAATAAAGGGTTCTTGCATTTTGTTTCACAAAATATAGTTGAATTTAAGACATTTGTACGTATTTTAGGTCTGTAGCATACATTTAATCTTTATGCTCTTGATTTCTGTAAATACTCCTAATATGTTGCTTAATTATTAAACTTTCTCTCCTTTTTTATTTTCAAATTTATTAATGGATGAGAGTACAAATTCTAGTCAAACTGAATCCAAAAAAAGAACACGTGGTCCAACTGTATGCAAGAAGCTGAAAGAGCAAACTGCTAACAAAGATGTTGAGAAAACGACTGAGTTGGACGAATATGGTAAACCAAAACCTGGAAAGTGGAAAAACCAGTTCACGACTTATATAGGAGTAATTGGTCGACAAAAGGTGGATATCAATACCAAGAGTTGGAAAATTGTAAATGAAGGGCTGAAGAACACAATTTGGGAGGATATCAAGGTATATACTTTTCAAAATTTTATCACTTGTATACGAGTTCAATTGGCAACTGTTGTGTTACTCTGTCATATAGGCTGTAAGGTTACGTACACTGTTCTGAGTTATGCATTATTGACACTTCATTTAATTTATTTAACACTACCAAAAACAGGGCATTTCCAACTAATATATTATGATTTGTAATAATAATATTCTTACATACCAACTGCAACATAAATATAAAAGGATAAAAGCTAACCCTGAAGACAAGATAACTAGGTTTAGGGAGAATTGCATGAATATAATTGCATCCAAGGTATAACAGGATACATGATCTCCTATTTATCTTGAAATCCAATATATATTTTTAAAATACATTATCCATCATCATGGCATGTAATCAATGAACCTAACTAATTTGGACAACTGATGTGATTTATTCACTACGCCATAGATGGCCTGCAGCAACGTTTTTAAAACGTTGTAGCAAGCCAAAAAAACGTTGCAGTAGGTGTCTACGACAATGCTTTTGTTCACTACGACAACGCTACTACTTTTGTTACCAGAAACTTCTATGGCAACGTTAATGTAATGTACAACAACACTAAACTAGTGTTGCAGTAGATGTTCAAATTTGGTAAATTTGGGTCCCACATTGGAGCCCACAAGGGAACACCCATGCAGGACCCACTTGTGGGCCCCTCCCATTGATTTTCAAGTGGGTCCCACATAAACAAATTTTGAGCAATTGATGACAATAATATATAATATCTACAACACTTTCATAATAAAAACTTAAGAGGAACAATTTGTATATATGCATTTCCCAAAAATTGAAAACTTGTTTTATTACACCAATACCAAAATTCATAAATACAAGTTAATGGGCTTCATAACCCTTAACCCAAAAAAAAAGTTACAATCCAATACTACAAGAAAACAAATAGAATCCTTCTCCATTTCATGTATGTACAAAGTCGGCAACTCGCAAAATATCCATGTACGTTTAGTAAGCACCTGTAATTAACAAAATAGAAGTAAGAATCATATTAAAACTAAAATAAAAAGATACTTTACTAACAACTATAAAATGCAGAGAAAACATAAAATTAGAATAAAGTTGTATTGCATCTTTAAATATGCTCTTACAAAGTTATAAATTACACTATATATGATGCGTTACTAATTGTCACAAATAAATAATAATAAAAAATAAAGAGGTGAAACCACTTCATATATAAGCAATAATTGGAAATAAAATGTCTCACCTTTGAACCTTTAAAATCATCAGAAGTTAATTCATCTGCCTGATGATCAAAAGCAAGATGGTAAATGGAAGCTCATCTAGGTGAGCAATCATCAAAGGTCCATAAAAATTATATTGAAAGCAGTGTGCACCTGGACTTTAGATGCATTTAAAGGTGAGCAACAGTTTAGTTGCATCCCACTATTTGGTTCCTGATTTCCATGCATGTATGATTTATATGAGAACATACTACAATTACATAGACAATTACTTTAAGGTTTTTGACACTCCATTCCAGACTTTATTTAAAAATTTGTGTTAACCACTCTCCAATATATAGTGTTGGTCCATGGTATATGGCAAACTTAACTTCAATATAAGAACAACGAATAGGATTATATAGAAACAATTATTTTGTTTACCTGAAGAAGCATATGCAAAAAGTAAATGAAATCAGTCAGGCTTCTCAAAGAAATAAGAATTTTCGTTAGGGTCTCATCAAATACTATGCATTTGTGCTCCTGTTACAAATTCTAGAATTAGATAATATCCATCTTCTGCTCATACTTTCACATCACTTGCAGAGCCCTTATCTTAGTACATGAATAATTCATCAGCTTTCAAAAGTACACAACAGGGAACACTAGAGTGGGATCATATCAATAAAGTATATAATCCAATGACAACTAAATTGCATACAATAAACAGAACCACATTAGTCTACATGACAAATAGGATAGCATAAAAATGTTCATACCCATCCTTACATAAAACAATAATGCATAAACTTACCTGACTGCCCATTCTTCAGCAACTCCTTATGCCTTACAACAGCTTCCTTCTTTTCCAGGAATTGTTTCTAAAAATCCAAATCAACCGTTCCATCAATTTGAAAAAAAATCAAAATCAACAGTTCCATCAATTTGAATATAACTTTTTTCTGCACATGGTAGCATAGAATACAAGAGAGGCATTTATTCATTTAATTCACTTATTTTCTCATCCTCAAGTAACTAAAAGCTAGACTAGATCTAGCGGGGAAAAAAAAAGATAGACTAGAGCATACTAGGTGAACATTGACATCCTTAATTGCTTGTCCATCTTCCCATGTCTCTGATGTGACGTTACCAGCTCTGTGATTCAAAGACAAACAGCTCAGCTCTAACTGATTAAACAGGTAATAAGAAAGAAAGGGATGTTGAAATCGCAAAACATGAGAATCTTTAGCAATCAAGGATCGCCACCTTATGCGGAATTAAAGAGATTCAAAGTTTACACAGAAGACAATCATATAAACATAACAAGCTAATATCCTGCACACTCAGTTATATCCTTAAGTACTTTCATATCTATTTTCCTCTTGTGACAAACATATGGCAGAGAAAAGAGTGCTCCTGCTATATATGAGCAATAAATTTTGTTCCCCATTTACCTGTTTACACCTACATTACCAAGTCGTAAACAATCTTGGCTTACTTTCCTCCTGGCTTCTCGCCGCTCAGCTTTTGAGTCAGATATTAAAAGATCAATTAGTGCTTTCAGTCTCTGCATTAGAGGAACAAAATTAATCAACTAAACTTTTTTCCAACATGACAATGGTACATCATTTAAAGAGGAAATGTTTAAAATCTATTACATAATTATATCTTTGTTACAAAATTATATGGTTGCAACTTTAATTGAACAGAACAATCAGGATGGATCAAAAGTAGTAATGACAACCGATCTCTGTTAATTGATGAAGATTTTTATAGATGTGCAGAATATAAACCATGTATAGATATGTATGTTATGATTGAAGTTACTTGAAGCTATTTTTTCATAAGATAAAATGTGTAAATGTGTGCAGCTAAAAATATAGTCATTGTGTTTGCTTTCTAATGCATAATACCATAATGTCCATTCCCCCTGCACTACAGTATTTAATTAATTAAAAGTATCAGAAAAAATTTGCAAATGAATTCATTTATGTTGGCCGGATTTAATAACAAGATAGATAAAAGCACACTAAAACCCGCCTTTGGCTTCACTTGCTACTCCTTTTCTTCCTTAATTTCCTGTATAGATCACAATAAGAAATATGAAAGGATATTATGGTTTCAGTAAATTTATTCACCTTGCATACAAATGGTAAAATCTGATGACAACTATACCTTCTCCAATTGGTTGCACAAATGTCGACTGTTAGAAGCCTCTTGACGTACCTTTTCCTCGCCTCCTCCTCTAATGCAACAACTTTTGAACGTAAAGATGTAAGCTCCTATCATATTGACAAATAGGTAGACATTAGGGCAGCATCCCCTTTGTACAAGTAAACACTATTTTTAGAAAGTTTATAATTATAGAAAATTCGGGCAGCATCCCCTTTGTACAAGTAGGCTGCCCATCGAACACAAGGCGACACAACAAGCAATCAAGCAATTCCTTCTACCCAATATCAATTCAAATCGACTTACAATTTGCAGTTCATATACCACTAGTTCATATTAAGCTCACTAATCAACAATCCGAAAAATCAACTAAAATTGTTTAAATATTCTTGCAGGTCATATAATCATCATAATATGAAGTTAACACTTAACAATCATCTACACATGTTAATTAACACTAACAATTCATATAATTTAAAAATTAACTATATAAATCCCAAATAATACATCAAAATTCGCAAATCACCCATAAAATTGAATTAATCTATAATTAACATATGTACACAAAATCGAGAGAGAGACAGAGAGGGGGGAGGGAGAGTGAGAGAGGGGGAGCGAGCGAGAGAGAGACATAGAAAGAGAGGGAGAGAGATACAACAAACATACTTTGATATAACAAAGAAACCGAAACACTATATCAAATCAAAGAAAATCCCCAATTCAATTCGATCCCAAATCGAAACCCTAATTGAATCAGGGACGGAGAGAGCGGTGAGCGGTAGAGAGTGAGAGTGAGGGGCTGTGTTTTTGTTAGAACCCTAATTAGAGTGTGAGTGAGTGTTTTGTTTGTCTTTGTGAGTGAGGGACTTTTCTAACAGGTGGCAAAATTGCCGCGTTCTAATATTAGAATTTTTCGGACCGCGCCACAAGCCCACAACTCAACACAGCATCCACATTTTTTTTTATTTTGTTAATTTTTTATTTGAAAATTTCTTTAATTTAATTAAATTTATAAGAAGATATGTTATTTTTATAAAAAAATTATATTTTAGTTCAACAATGCATACAAATTTTTTAATATCAAATTTAACATTATTTCACAAACTTTATTCATTTTCTATAAAATTAAAGTTTTAAAAAAAATTGTTACATTTTTTTTAATAATTTGGTCTATTTCAAATTATAAAAAATGTCATATTTTTTTCCTTCAATTTTTTTATATTTTATAAAAATGTCAATATTGACTCTAATAACAAATTTTGAAATTTTAAATTATTTGTTTTTTAAATTAATTAATTTTAATTCACAATAATTATTTATTTCAATTTTTGTTAAAAAAATTGTGTTTAAATCATATTAACGGCAACACTTCACAAGTGTTGCAACTTGCTACGTTTCTTATTGCTACGGCAACACCTTGTTTTGTATACAGCAACATAAAAACAAAACGTTGCTGCAAGCCATCAAGTTTAGAGCTACTGTAACGTTTTTCATTGCAACACCGAAAAAAATCGTTGCTGCAGGCCATCTATGACGTAGTGATTATTCAGTGAAACCAGATTAAACGTTTCTATGTATAAGGAGAGACATATACTTTGGCATCAGACAATGTAGTTAAAAAAGACATAACCAAACCTTTATGCATCATTTCAAAGGAATGTCACCCCATGATTAGCAAACAGGTATGAGAGGACAATTTCTTTCCACACATCAGGCACTCCAGGCAGGCACCAGTGGCTACAATCTGATAGAGATGAATTGTCACTCCAGTAACCCACATGTGCATCACTCCGCAATGCTGACATTGGTGTGATGTGTAGTACAGTCACAGGAACTTTCATATCCTTTACTACATTCATTATGGTGTCAGAGAATTCACTCTGGAAAACATTGCTAACCCTGAATTATTAACCGCATAAAAGCTAACCCTGAATTTGTGTAGATTAACCGCATAACCTGTAGTTAAGTTTGTTGTCAATCAGGGCTCTGACTTAAGTTTGGAAAACATGATCATATTAGGATATCCTTACTGTTGATTTAAACCATGTTCTAGTGTAGTAACTTAAAGATCTTATCAGGACTCAGGAATCATAAGCAAAAGCAACATAATATGCATTAAAATACCTATGTTACGAGATCATCTGGCGCTATTGTGTGCAATTTATGTTCTATTTTTGTAGTCCAACAATTTATGTTCATGTGCATGTATGAACTTTGTCAGGAAGAGTGGAATATAAAGGATGATGAACATAAAAAGCACATAATGAAGAGGGTTGGGAGCACGTGGAAGGATTTTAAGTCACGGATGGTTGATAAGTTATTTTAAGGTGAAGATCCATCTGAGAAATACGATTACATCACAAAAGAACAGTGGGAAATTTTTAAGAAGGCCAAAGAAACTCCTGAATTTAAGGTGACATAATTATGCAGTAATTTTAGGTAAAAGCAGTAATTTTGTTAGTTCTTTCTCTTAATCAGATTTTTTGGGATAGGAAATTCGTGAGAAAGCACAGAAACACCAAAAATGCAACAAGCATTCACAATATCTGGGAAAGGGTGGTTATGATGAAGCAAGGATGAAGTGGCTTAAAGAGGACCCTCTTGCTAATTTGTCTCAATCTAAATGCATTGATCCATCCATGTTATCTGATGATTATACGGGTCGTGGTTTTGATTGGGTTAAAGCACGACTCAAGAAGAAGGAGGGAGAAGAAGGTTATTATTTTCCCAAAGCTTCCACGAAGGAAGTGTTTGAAAAAATGGTAAATTGCTATTTCTATAAGTTAACATATCACTTTAATTATTTGAGCAACCAATGATAATCAGTATGTACTATACTAACTAATCTCCTCATATTGAAACAGGTAGCCTTGAAGGGTAAAATCTTTGAAGGTGAATGGAGTCCGCACGGTCATGATGATATTTTGACACGTGCACTTGAAACAAAGGAGCATGGTGGACACGTTAGAGGGGTTGGTGGAGGAGCTTGTATCAGGGATGTGTTTGGGTCACAAAAAAATACAAAAAGTACCAAAATTGTCTCAGCAGATGACTTGGCTACGATTACCAGGAGAGTGAAAGAGGAGTGCAAGGAGGAAATCAGTGAGATTCATGTGAAGTATAATAAAGAAATCAGTGAAATGCATGCGAAATATAGTAATGAGGTTAATGAGATGCATACGAAGCTACGGGGCATCTTGGATCATTTCAAGCAAATTGGTATGCCGCTTCCTAATAATTTTGGGATTGAGCTTAGTACCCCACCGAAAGATTTAATTAGAAGCAGCTGCCAATCTGTGGAGCCAAACGGTTTGGATCCTTTAATGGATATCCAGGTATTTAATTGTCATGTTCCAATTTTGTATATAATTACTTCATTTTTAATTTATTCCATGTTTTCTTGTAGGATTTCTGTCCTGTTTCAATTTTTTATTTGGTATTTTCCATTTGTAGATGACTGTTCATAAACATGTGAAGCTAAAAATTCTGACTAAGTTTAGCAAAAAATTAACAAGAAAAAAATTATGACTAATACAGAAATGTCCAATTATAATATAACATTAAAGAATCTGAGATGCCTGTTTATTACCTCTTGAACCAGCAATAAGTAGAGCTGAATGAATGAAGAATATAAAGTACCCAGGATACAAACCCTGTCATACGAACAAACCATTTAAACTAATCAAATTGACGAAGCAACAAATTCGCAAAAGATATGCAAGCCTCAGACTAGTTTATTATGTTCAGTAAATAGTTCTACCTGTTCTCATATTCGCAAAATTGTAAAATTTTTAGTCAAAATATAATCGACCTGGGCTTTATAAAAAGAACTTATTGACAATACAACAATTTTTGTTTAAAGAGTTCTTGAGTTTCAGCCACTAGTTTAGAAATCTGAACTGCATCTTTCCTTTATGATTAGCTAGTGAAGTGCATAGTTTGAACTTGCATATCTTTCCTTTATGATCCTGACACTGAATCTGCATAATTGTTATTTAAACTTATGTTATATGAAATGCAGAAACCCACCCCATGTCGTCTTTCTGTGATGACATCTAAATCTAAAAAATTGATCGTGGCAAGAGGGATAGTTTTTCCATCTATTTTACCAGGGGCTGGCATGGTTCATGGCGTACAAATAGCGCCAGGTAATGTTAAAGTGTGTGTTGATGATGTCTTTGGTGAATATAAAACAACCCCCTTCCGGTGCCATGCAATGAGCACATTTTGGTAGGGGATGCAAGTGGTAGCTTTGTTCAATGGCCAAAGAATCTCATTCTGTTGGGACAGGTAATAATTTCGAATTAAATTTGTAGTTATGACTGTTATAAAAAAATTACATGTCTCCATTGGAAATAATTAATAATTTAAATTTTGTTTCTACTTTATTAAAAATAAATTTAATTTTTTGGTATCCATTTAATTAGGATCCTATTATACCTGAGAAGAATAAAGTCCAACAAACACAGAAAAAGGTTGCTAGTAAAGGGTCGGTTACGTGTAATCAAAAGCATGAACGACTTGATATTAATAGTGATGCAGAATTTCAAAATCTGAGTGAAACCTGTAAATATCTGCATGATGTGATTATGCTGCCTGCTAAGTCTAACACCAGTGTTGATAAGGATAGTGAAGTTTTTAAGTGTAATCTTGTTGAAGGACAACCCATGGCAGTGACACGTGGTGATATAATTGAATTTTTGACGATGAGTCGCTTGAATATACCAATCTTGCAGATTTTCATGATGTGAGTCTCTATATATATATATATATATATAATTTATAATTAATTTGATAATTTGGATAGATCTATGTTTGTCATACAAACTATCTTTTAACACGTTTTTTTATATATTAAGGTACATTCATAAATTGTGCAAGGAATATAATGTTGTTGATTTCGGATTCATGTGTCCTTCAGCATTGGCATTGGTGCGTAAAAATCCAGATCGAATAACTAACTACATGACTGAGGTTATGATTGAATTAAAGACGAAACGTTTTATCTTGGCACCATACATTCAAGAGTAAGCATAATACATGTTGTTCCTCTTGTATCATCTATTGTTAAATATCTAACTCTAGTTTTAAATTTTAACATGGTTATTTTAGTAATCACTGGGTATTACTCCTTATTTGTTGTCGCGAAAGTCGTGCTTATGTGTTCAATTCCTTAGGAAAAACCCCAAAGATTCACATAAAGCCATTTCTCAATGTGTAAGTAATGCACTCTAAATTTGGATAATTGTGATAATTTCTTTTTTTTTGTTAAAGTGAGTGGCTAATTTTTCTTATTTCACAGGGCATACCAAGTCTATGTTGGGCCCTATGGCAACAAGAAAGGAAGTATGGATGGTAAGATGCATTGGCATGAAGATCTTCTGGTACCCTTTTAATTATAATTTTTTTGGTCTAAAACCGAATCATAACCAATACGGTGCTATTTTAAGAATCATAACCACTAGCTCAGGTGTGTTTACTTTGTCTTTAACTGGTGTTAATATATCATTAGCACGAGTAGAGTGATTTATATATTGCAAGCCATCTTACCAAAATCGAACCAAGGTTCCTAGTAATTCTATAAATAGCACCGTACTGTTATGTTTTTTTTTTGCTTCTTTAATTTAATAAATTATTTAATTGGTTATGCAGTGTCCTCAACAACAAGGTGGTACCGAGTGTGGTTATTATGTTATGAAATACATGTATGACATAGTATCACAATATAGTAAAAATGGCGAGGCTAATTGGACTAAGGTATGTGAAAAACCATATCTAATGTCTTTTTTTAAGTATATGATAGGAAATATGTTGCCTACAAATTAATCTCGGCATGTAAATATTATTGTAGGGTATTGGAAGGGTGACATCCTACACTCGACAAGAAATTGATGAAATTCGAGACATTTGGGCTGATTATTTTACGAATGAATATTTGTAGGATTGGTAAGTATGATGGAGTTTGTTAATTTAGGTTGTGAAAATATTTGAATTTAAGGTTTTTTAATTGTGGTGAAACATTGTACTTCGGTGGAACAAGTTGAAAATTTATATGATTATTGTCGGTTTTTGTTAATTAAGTACTATTTTCATTCTGTTAAATTAGTAAGTTTAATATTTTTGGGATTGAGAATATGTTTAGTACTTGATTTGAATTTGGTTGAGCAGCTATAATGTATATATGCAAATTATTAGCATTGACAGGTGCTAAGTGAAACATGTGCTAAGCGAAAATATAGGATAATTCATTCATATTATTGGTATGGACAGGTATAGCAGAAAATTAATACAAAATAAATATTAAAAAAAAGATTTTTTGCGTCTGTTCTAGCATAACAGACATATCATGCATTATTATATACTTCTGTTCTCGGACTTTATACGTCTGTTGTAGACAGATGTAAAAATATTTTATCCGTCTGTTATAGAAAGCAGACGCAAAAGATAAAACTTTTTGCATCCGTTCTCATGTTTTATGCGTCTGTTGTTAACTGTTGCAAAAATACTTTATACGTTTGTTGTTATAAAAACCCGACGCAAAAGTTCAACTTTTTGCGTCTGTTTCCTGTTATATGCGTCAGTAAATGACAGACGCAATTGACTATATGTGTCTGTTTTCCAACAGACGCATATATTTTTAGCTGATACTACTCCTCCATACGCATCTGTTGTGAACAGCTGCATATCACCCCTTTTGACAGACGCGTAAAGCAGTTTTTGTACTAGTGTGTGTCTGAATTCAAATTTTCATTTTAATGGTCGGAGTTTGAAATTTGAAGTATATTGACTAGACATTATTTTTACATTTCAAAATATTGGCTAAAAACCACTTTTCTGAGAAAAAATAGGTTAAAAAAGTGGACCGTAACCACGTTTTTGAAACGCAAAAGTAATTGACGGTAAAGTTCAACCACCACTTTGCAATTTACTCTTTTTAAAATTATTTTCTGACAATTACATAATTCCATTGTCAATCTAATTTATTTGATTTCGTATAACATATATATATATATATATATATATATAGGCCTTTACTCCATAAAGAACACTCTTATATAACAAACAATAAAGAACACTATAAAATCATTTATTCCAATAGATCCATTGGCCCCGCCAGGGGCCCCCAATACAAAAAGTTCTTATTTTTTTAGGCTCTATCCATCCAGCAAAAAAAAAAATTGAAAATTTTACTGTTCATGATGACGTCACTGATGACGTCATCGATGAACAGTAAATTTTTCAAATTTTTTATTTTTTTTATTTTTTTTGCTGGATGGATAGAGCCTAAAAAAATAAGAACTTTTTGTATTGGGTGGCCCCGCCAGGGGCAATAGATCTATTAGATATGAGGTGTTCTTTGTTGTTCTTTATATAAGGTGTTCTTTATGGAGTCCAACCCTATATATATATATTATATATATATATATATATATATATAGGCAAGTGCTCAAAATGGAACTTATTTTTTGAAGAAAACTAATGTACTAATCCTAGCCATTAGATGTATTAAGATCAATGGCCCCGCCAGGGGCACCCACACACTAATCAAATACACCCTCACACACAGAATCACACCTAATCCCCTCCATTTTTAATTTGATTTTTCCCATCAATCGGTGATATTTTTTTTAAATCTAATTTCACCACATTTTTCTTCATCTCCCAACGATTAGTTTGCATACCATATACATTTTGCATTCAAAATTTTGCAAAGCTTATTATATGAATATCACTATTTCATTGAAAATCTTGAAAATTTTGTATGTTTTGCTAACAAAATATTGCAAAATAAATTGTTCTGCAAAACACATTTGGTTGCAAAACATTTATGTTCTGATTGCAAAACTTAAAGGATTTTCAAGATGAACATATTGCAAAGCATACATGAATTTCAAGATTATCAATGAAATTATGATATTCATGTAACAAGGTTTGCAAATTTTTTAAAATATGCAGAACGTATATGTACTCCAAGTACTTCAATTAAATGAGTACTCAACTTTACTCATAGATAGTAAAAAAATATATATATTGTTAAATATAATTGATGTGAATAATATCAGTGTTTAAGTGTTACAGAGATTCATCAGTGTTTAACTGGAAGCTGGAAGTGGTCAGAGTTTATTTAAACTCTGACAGGTGGAAGCTCGACAGAGTTTGCTAAACTATGTCAGGAGGAAGCGTCTACTGGTCATCAGAGTTTGAAGGATTATTGAAGATAATTATAGAAACGATATCTTTGAAGATTGGATAGTTGTCAAAGACATCGTGATGACAAAGAAGACGTGTAACAATCATAATTGATAGCATTTGTATAGCTGATTTATAGGAGTATCAATTATCGATTGTATCGTAGCTGTATATCTTTATAAATACAGTTAGGTTAACCCTAGAAGGGTGTCGTGTAATGTATTATTATTCATTGTAACTGTTGTGGAATAAAATCTAGGTTATCGAATTACGGCTAGGGTTTGTGTGTATTTAATGCAAAGGGGTTGGTGAGCTTCAAGCTTTAATGGTTGTTTCCGTGTTTCGAGACTGATCGGTCCTCACAAAATGCCTACGTATCTCGTTATTGAGAATCAAGCCAAGACGTAGTTCTGAGAATGAGGGGTCGGGCCCTTATATAGGCTGTAGGAGCCTTAGAATTATGGTAGGATTCGGATACTTGGTGGGCAAGCCACCGCCTTGAGGAAGGTTCTAGACTCCTTCCTTGTAGGAGTCTGTTTCCTTATTAAATTGGATGCCTTGAAGGCTAAGTCAGGCAGGAGTAATATCCTTATTTGACTCTTATTGCTAAGCTATTTATTACCCTTAATATTAATTACGAAATTAATATTAAATTAGGGCTTTTGACCTCATCAATGGGCCCCATGTTTGGACCATGCTGGGTCTAATTACTGCCACATTAAATGTGTCTTTAGGACTTACTTTCAGCCCATATCATTTGCCCCCCAATTTCTAGGAAAACTGATCAGGTTTTCCTTGAAGTTTTAACTGCCTTATTCGAGACTTGGGTCAGGATTTATTGCAAGTATTTTCAACAATACCGTCTTAATGTAAAGCGTGGAGCGACCGACGCGTTTACGACGATGTCAAACGACACTAAACGGTGTTAAACGGCACTGAACAGCGCTAATCAGCCTTAAACAACGTTTAAGCAGTGTTAAACGACGTTAAACGCCATAAAATGGCACTAACGACGCTACTCGGCACTAAACGGTGCTTAAACGACACTAAATAGCGCTAATCGGCACTAAACGATGCTAATCGACACTAAACGGTGCTTAAACGGCACTAAACAGCGCTAATCGGCACTAAACAATGCTACTCAGCCTTAAACGACGTTCAAACAATGTTAAACGACATTGAACGGCATAAAACAGCGCTAATCTTAATTTCAGCTTCCGCTTGGTTATCACGTTCAAGACAACCTCAACATCGACATTTACCGTCGATACGGGAAACAAAAAACTCGAAACCTCACGCTGACGATCAATGTCAGTCGGTCGGAGCCTTCCGTTGGAGCCCGGTCGGCCGGTTCTCGGTCGGTTGGGCGAAACCTCGTGTTGACGATCAAGGTCAGTCGGCCGGAGCTCCCCCGGTGCCTCAGTCGATCGTGTTTCGGTCGGCCGGAGCCCTCCTCGGGAGCTCGATTGGAGGTAGACAGACTTGTTGGCCATCAAGGCTTAATTTTTGTGTCGGGATTTGGGATTCAAGATTTTAAGTATGGAATGACAAAGGACCTCTTATCTCAACACTCTCTCACTAACAGTTTCTATGCCTTCAAGGCATTATCAGGGAGCCAACCAGTCTCAAGATGAGCTTTGATAGGGTCTATCCTTTAGCTTCATTCATCAATCGCTGCTACCAACTTAGAGTTGATGGTCGGGGCCTTCAAGACCTGGAAGTAAACACTCCCTGCATAATTCTCTATCTCAGAAGAAACGAATTTAGACCGGGCATCATCCTTAACGTTCTCATTTCATGGAATATGCTCCACATAGCACTCATCAAACTGAGTCGTAACAGCTTTCATAACTCGCAAATACTTTGTCATAGTTTCATGCTTGGCCTCAAATTCACCATTCACTTGCGATGCTACTAGTCTTGAATCCCCACAAACTTTGAGATTCTTGACCCTCATGATTCTGGCCAAGCCCAACCCGGCTATCGGAAAATCTCTATTGGTTATCGGAAAATCCAACTTCAAAGCATACTCAACTGTGAACCCATCGGGGCTTTGCAAGACTAAACCTGCACCGCTAGATTTTGTTTTTAATGCTCCATCAAAATAGAGCACCCAATATTCCTTCTGATCAGGTACAAGCTCCTCATCTTTTTCTTCACTCCCAGGGGTGGTTACTATATCCTGCCCCCCGACTTCTTGGTTGTCAATGGTACATTCAACCACGAAGTCAGCTAATGCCTGAGCCTTGATGGTTGTTCGAGGCTTATACGTGATGTCAAATTCTCCAATTTCAATTGCCCACTTAATCAACCTTCCACTGGCCTTCGGGCTATGTAATATGTTCCTTAATTGCTGGTCTCTTAGCTTCCTCGAGGCTGTTATCAATGCCAAAGCAAACTTCTCAATGGTTGAGTAATTCAACTCAGCCCCATGCAACACCTTGCTCACGTAGTAGATGGGTTTCTGAACCTTTTTTCTTCTCGAACAAGGACGACACTCAATGCTTGTTCAGATATCGCCAGGTATAGATAAAGAGTTTCCCCAGGACTAGGTTTGGCCAACAATGGGGCTTCAGCCATGTACTTCTTCAACTATTCAAAGGCCTCTTGGCTCTCAGGAGTTCACTCAAAATTTTTGACCTTCTTCAGTGCCTGAAAGAAAGGCAAGCATTTGTCACCAGACTTGGAGATACATCTCCTCAGGGCTGCAACTTGGCCCGTTAACTTCTGTACATCCCGTATAGAGCGGGGCAGTTCCATATCCAGAGTCGCTTTGATCTTATCAGGGTTGGCCTCTATGCCTCTTTTCGAAACCATTAGACCCAAAAATTTTCCGATCCAACGCCAAAAGCACACTTGGCTGGATTCAACATCATCTTATGGTGCCTCAGCACTTCAAATGCCTCTCTGAGGTGCTTAATGTGGTCAACCATAAATAGGCTCTTGACTAACATGTCGTCGACATAGACCTCCATGGTTTTCCCAATCAGATGGGCGAATATCTTATTCACCAGTCGTTGGTAAGTAGCTCCTGCATTCTTTAGACCAAAAGCCATAACAAGATAACAGAAAACACCAAAGTCAATTATAAAAGATACCTTTGGAATATCATCCTTGTGCATCTTAATCTGATTGTAGCCACTAAACCCATCCATGAAGCTCAACATCTCATGTCCAGTTGTGGCATCTATCAATGTGTCTATCCTCGACAGGGGAAAACAATCCTTTGGACATGCATCATTCAAATCAGTGAAGTCTATACACATCCTCCACTTCCCATTAGCCTTCTTGACCATCACAGGTTAGCCAACCATTCGGGGAACTGAATCTCTTCAATAAAACCAGCTTCCAAGAGCTTATCAACCTCTTGCTTAATGGCCTCTTGCCTCTCAGAATCAAAATTCCTCTTCTTCTGCTTTATTGTCTCTCTCTTGGGATCGACATTCAATCTGTGAGTTAAAAGTTAGGGATCAATCCCTGGCATATCAGCTGATGTCCAAGCAAATACATCACTGTTCTCTTGTAAGAATGCTGTCAACTTGCCCTTCAAGGGTTTTTATTTATGCATTTGTTTGTTTCCCTTCGCGTATTCTCTTATTTTCGGTACTTGGGTCATCTTTGACTTACACACATCAGGTGCTTGATACATAAATAAAATCACATAATCAATGAATGGAAAACAAACTTGCATTGATAACTTGAAGTGGGTTCAACCCTTACATAGAGTACTACTCTCCTACTCGGAGCAACATGCTCTGCAATGGCCTGGTTTCAATGAACCTTATTTCTACTTCTACTAGATAAATATGAAGCTAAGTCCGACTAGGATAACTTGAACCCATCGGGGCTTTGCAAGACTAGGCATGTACCATTTGTTTTTGTTTTTGATGCTCCATCAAAATAGAGCGCCCACCACTCATTCTGGTCTCTTCATTCTTATTTTGAGGTTCACTTCCTGCTTAGGTTAATATTTCTTGCCCCCCGAATTTTTGGTTGCAAATGGTACATTCAACCACAAAGTCAGTTAATGCCTTAGCCTCAATGGTTGTCCGAGGCTTCTGTGTGATGTCCTCTGCTGACCTTTCTTGGTGTTCCTTACCACTGCGGACATTCATGTCTTCAATCGGAAGGATCTGCCCCCCGACTCCATCAGGCCTTAACGAGGCAACATAACAGCTTCGTGCCATCTTTTGATCACCTTTATGTTCTCCAACACCATTCCTGGTTGGGAACTTGATCTTCATATGATAAGTTGAGGCAACAGCCTTGAATGCATGAAGTCCAGTCCTTCCGAGGATAGCGTTGTACGTTAAAACCGCCTTGATTACCATGAAGTTCAACATCTAGGTGGCCTCCTTGGGCTCCTGTCCAATAGTTACAAGCAACTAAATAGTCCCTTCAACTTTGGATTCTACTCCATTAAATCCATATATAGGCATGTTATTAGGGGTCAACTGAGAATCATTGTACCCCATCTTCACAAATGCATCATGAAACAGAATGTCAACGGAAGCTCCATTGTCTATCAAGACTCGCTCACTACACCAAATATGGGCTGTTGCAACACCAAAAAAGTGTATCATTAGGCTCCAAAAGTGTTACAATAGATGTTTATGCAACACTTTTGCTAAAAATCAGTGTTGCATTTGCCGGCGTTGCAACAGCCTTCTATAGCAACGCTTTTTGTGTTTATTGCAACGCTTTTCAAAGTATTACAAAAAGAGTTTGGTGTAGTTTGTTGTAACACTTTTGCATGTTTTAGCAACATTTTCAATATGTTACAATAGACGAATGCAACACTTTTTTGCAACATTAATTGACTTAAAAATGTTACAAAGTGAGTTTATTGCAACATATTTTTGCAACATTATTATGCATTTTGCAATACTTTTGGTTTTTTTTTGCAACATTTATGTGCAACATTTTGGAACCTTTTGCAATACTTTTTGATTTTTTTGCAACATTTCTCTGCAACATTTTAATTACTATTGTAATACTTTTAAATTTTATTGGCAACACTTTTTTGCAACATTTTTATTAGTTCACATTCAATGTCCTTTTTGAAATTTCAATATACCATGCATGAAAGCATATACCAAACAGAAATTACATTTCAATGTCCCAAATGGCAAATCCAACAAACACAAGTCAAAATCTAAAATCGAAACACATGTCGACTTACACCACAATTCTACTTTGAACCTAGTCTTAGTTTCATGTCAAAATACCAACCTACTACCAAAAGTACACATATATAAAATCATAGTTAAGTACTGATCATTAGTCATCATTTTCGTCATCATCGTGATCATTGTCATCATCGCGATCATCATCCTCGTCCTCCTGCTACAGTCTTTCCATCATCATTTTGCCAAGTATAAAATGCTTTGATCTCCTGATTTTTTTCCCATAAAACACTTCAAATACCAAGCCTCTCAACTGTTTTCAGTTAGATGACTAGATCAGGAACAAAACATATGTGTTAAAATATAAGTTTTGTAGAAAAATATGTAAAAAAAAATGTATGCATTCATTCATCGAAAAAGTATCAAACATCATGTGAAAGCATCAATCTTATACCATGTTACCTTCAGCCTATAAAAGGGTGTCTTGCATGCAGAACAATTTAACAAAATTACACAAGGTAGTGAGGTAGTTGCCAAGGATACGGTTAATAGTGGTTACTTTGGACGTCTAAATTTTGAATTCTGACTAAAACATAAGTCCATAACACTACATGAAGTTACCATTATCTACACTCCTGTCAAATTATTGATCCTAGTTACACTTAAAGGTTTATGGCTTCAAGATATAACAATTTCATATAAATGACAATTTAAATCCTCCTCTCTTCATCCACTCAGCAGTATGAAAATCAGTTCAACTTGTGCCTTACTAGGACAATGTACATAACTTTGTGCAGAAATATCATTAACAACATCACCTTCCATTGTATCAACTGAGCTAATTCTAGAAAATTGGCCTCTTGTACTACTCTCACTTTGTGTAGAAATATCACTAACAGCATCACCTTTCTCACCTTCAGACAAATCTTTAGACATATCAGAAACTGCTTCTCTGGAACCCGTGTATGATATCTGGATGAGGAAATTATAAACAAAAAAACTATGGTGTAAAGCTGCTACTATTTTTACAGAAATAATTGGAGTGCACTAATTTTGTAGTATAATTTAAAATTGTAGTACCTACTTTCCAAGTTCCTCACTTGCTATTCTCAAACGTACTGCTACTCTTTACTTCCCGCTCCCAATACTTCGTATAGAAACACTATGCTATTCTCAGTCTGCTCCCTCAGCCTTCGGATTGTGCTCCTAACTGTCACGGCAGCAGCAGTGCTAGCAATTGCAAGAAAATAAAGGCATTAGAACCTCAACACCAAGTGTTAAACTATTAGAGAAACCTATACTAATAATGCATATGAGAAACAGTACTTTAATGTATAAGCACCGCCTGCTTTGACTTTGCCACAATCTTTGCATCCCCAGATGCCAACACACACACATAAATTCTAATAACATTTTCTTCCATTTCATACCTTGCTCAGTAAAGGTTCCAGGATCTTTTCTCTTCTTGAGATTATCAAACCGCTGCTGAAGTTACCACACTAGCTTTTTTCAAATAAACCAAGGTATTGTCACTTTACAAGCTGAATGACCAAAATCATTAAGGGATGGAGGAAAAGGAGCTTTATGCCTCGACAAGAGAATTAGTCCATTAAGGATTTCATTGAAAAAACCATCACCACCCTGGAGCCAAATCAGATAAGAGAAGAAAATTAGTTAGCAGAATAGTTTAATTTAATATATAGATTGTTGGAATAGAGGCACTGTAATCAATTAGTACGTATAAACACCTCTTTCGGAAAGATTGTGTTATTACCCCTGAAATCATCAAGTTACAAAACTATTTTTGGCACAAAAAACACTTTTTTATTGAGTAATGCAAAATAGAGGCAATATCCTGATCTGGTAGCCTGGTACTAATATACCAGGTATTGACATTTTCTAGACTTGATAAGAAATCTGACAATATTTTAATTTTATATGTCATCTTCAAAATTTAGAGTTTAGAGTAACAACAAAGATTCTCAGAAACATATTATAATCCTAAATTTTCTAAATTTTCAAGTGCCGATGTAAAATATTATAATCCTAGATTTTCTAAATTTTCAGCCCTATCGACATTCTATATTTTTAGCCAGTGACAGGGTTGTAGTTTATAATTTTTTATTACAAGACATTCACGATTTCGCAAGCTTAACACAAACAAGTTGACAACTAATTAAAGATATTATAGTACAGTATCACTATCTTTAACTTCAGTCAAGTACTTTAAATCATTGGAGAGCAATGCAAATTCCGAAAAGCATACATTATACTTAAATAGAACTAAAGACCAAATATTAAATTAAGAACAATTTTAACAAGCATAGGCATTAGGATACGAATACAACAAAAATCTTTCTTTAAGAACTTATTAATTTCTGCTGGAATAACTGAATATAAGCTAACTACAAACTAAGAAATGAATAAATAGACAATAATTAAACAAAATACTGCAGAAATTTGAAATGACAAGGGCATTCTCCTTGTCTACGAAGCTGTGTACCTTCTACATCCCAGAAATCAGCTAAACAATAAAAAAAAACTCACCCTGTAAGGCCACTTTCCTCGCCTTCCATCCCGCTTCTAGTCATCAGAGAAGACTTTCATCACCATCCAGAAATGTAGTGACAAAGATAAAATTATAATTACATAGAAGGAACAGTAAAATTATAAAAAAAATAGACCACATATTTCATATATATTTCAGAGACAAAGATAAATTTATATTTACATAGAAGGAACAGTAAGAGAGTTAACTATACCTCTATAAATTGTAGTGTTGATATATTGTTTCTTTTCCCCTCTTCTTCTTCTATATCTATCCAAAATTATCAAACACCACATATACATAGTAAATTAATACAATTAACAAAAACAAATTACAAACATAATTTTATTAATTTGTGATAGATTTTAAAAAATCTAGACATAATTTTAACATCCATATAAGAATAGAGCAGACTCTTTTTTTACACATACATACACATGTAATCAGACAAATGTCGTCTAATCAAACACAAAATTACCATAAATAAACCGAAAATTTCAAATAGCAACTTCAATTTGCAGAAAATTAAGAACATATAATCTCACCGAACGATATGAATACGGACAATCTGGTGCATATACGTCTAATCGAACCATAAAAGATTGTTAAAAGAATAAACACACACAAAAAATAAAAACATCCGAGATATTTAATTATCAGATGCAATAGAAAAAACACTTCAATGAAAAAAAACCCCTGTGCTGTCCAGATACGGATACCCATGTACAAAAATTTCTTAAACAACTACAAAGTAGAATTGCCTAACCACAGATTTCAGTCTAGATATTAATTTACTTATGTTACAGGACAAATTTATACACTAGAACGGAAGTATGCATGTTTAGTTAAATGTTTAACACCATTGCACAGAACAGAGCAAACAAATAAATTACTTCGAAAAATAAATAGCTCACAAAGCATCAAGTGTATCTTTGAGCATCTCTAATAGCCTACAATTTGGATGAAATAATGATTCGATAGTCACAACTCTGTCCACTTTTTTCTACTCTCCAGAGTTGTACAAATTGAGAAGATTGTTTTCAGAAAAGAGAAGAGAATACATAGCCTATCTGCAACTTCAGTTGTTAATGATCACGGAATAATAAATAAATTTTTATTTCTTCTACATGTATATAAAACCTTCCAGAATGATAACATGACACTGATTCTTTATTCTCTTGAATAAATAAGAATTTATACTTATTGTTATTTATACTCTTAAAAATGCAAACATAAACAACAACATTGATTCAGTGATTCTTATGATATCAAACACACACACACACACACACACACTGATAATAAAATTTACTTACATAAGAGTCGTCAGGATCAATCCAGTTGCGGCCAACACCAGATGGATATATCATCCTGGAGCGTCGTGCCTCCTTAATAAGCTTGGGTAGAACTTTGCAGGTCCTGTTCACTGCTAGTAAAATTTTAGTTTCAGATATTGTTCAAATACCAAAAAGAAAAAAAATCGTTAACAAAGACGAAAATATAATGAATCACAGATACACAAACATGATCAGTTAATCACATAAGAAATGTAACTACATGTACACACTAGGAACAGAACTTGAATTTATTTTAATTCTTAGGAAGGGGGTGTTGTAAAATCCCAATTATACAATGACAAATCACATATGCAAATCAGTATTCACAAGTTAAATACAAATCACTAGCTATTCGCATTCAATAATTTTATCCATTTCATTATTTCAACTATACTAATCACAAGTTCTTAGCTCTGCACATATAGAAAACACAACTTAATTACTTACGTGGTATACAATTATCATCATAATTAACACTAATAAATCCATACATGGGGAATTAAAACACTGGCACATAACCAAATCGTAAAACCAATTATACACAAATCCAAATATTTTAATCATCCAACTGGAATTGATAATACACAAAACAACAAGAATCTTAGTAAGAGACAAAGTGAGGTGGACATACTCATGTACATGAACAGACTTGGTACTTTAATTATCAGCTGATGCTTCTACTATTACAAAACCCTCAAACCGAAGATCAACGTCTGTGTCGATGTATGTAACTGTATGTACACGGACATGGTTGAGTTCTCCAACTAAAAATCAACACAAAATTAATACAAAAATAATGCTAATTAACACAAATTTCACCCATAATTTAACACTTAATACCATTAAACAATCATGAACCTTCAAACACCAGTTCTAATCTACATAAAATATAATCGAAAATTTTAACATGGGTACATAGATATACATATATAATCAAACATAATAAAAACAAATTGGGTCCTTTACCTCTAATCGAAACTTCAATTGAATCTTTATTCTAATCTTTGCACTAATCAGTTTTGTGGTTTTGTTCTAATCAATTTTAACAATTCGAGGAAGATGTGAGAGATGGGCGAGAGAGATGAGTGAGAGAGGGGTGAGAGCGATGAACGAGAAAGGAGATGGGAATATACATACGGATATATACACACATATATATAAATCAAACATAATCGAAAATTACCTCAAATCCAAGCCCATATCGAAGCCCTAATTCGATAAAAGCTCTAATATAATTTTGAGATTTTGCTTTAATTGATTCTAGGGTGAGAGGATTGAGAGATGGGTGAGCCGGAGAGAGTAAGAGGGGAGTGAGAGTAAGAGGAGAGGTGAGAGAGATGGTCGAGAGAGGTGAGAGAGACGGTCGAGAGAGGTGAGGTCGAGAGAGTGAGATCTGAGAGAGGTCTGTGTGAGAGAGAGAGAGAGATGAGGGATATGTTGTTTATGTTTTTACGTAATAAAACATTATTTCTGTGTAATAAAAGTCTTGGCACGAAAAAAACTAGGCAAGCCCGGGAACAAAAAATTAGAATATCCCGCTTATTGGCAAGCCCGCGAACAAAAAATTAGAATATTTCGGTAGTGTATTGTAACACTTTTCGTAAAGTGCGAAAAGTGTTGCAATTGTTATAAAATTTCAAAATTATCATTTTGCTTGCAACACTTTTGGTATTTCTTGCAACACTATAAAAAATATTGCAATATACTATCAAGTTTTGTGTCTATTGTAACACTTTTTGTAACACTTATACATATCGGTATTGCAATAGGCCATATATGGTGTAGTGGCTTCACCTCTGAGTTTCCAATCACAGAAGTTATGACCAACGGGTCGTCATAGGGGAACTTCACCCCTTCCAAGTCGGAGTCATCAAAACCAACCATTACTTCAGTCTTTGCACGCTTTGGTGCCTCTCCAACAATATGCATCACCTCTCGGGCATAAGCCTTCTGAGAGTTCCTAGTTGTCCCGGTCGTAGTCGGGCCTCCTGAGATCATGTTGATTACTGGCCCTCGGGGCTGTGGGTTGCGATCTTGATCATCATCCCTTCTATTATAATCTCTTATTTGATTACCACGATCTTCACCCTTAGTGAAGTGGTTCAGTTTCCCTCTACGGATTAAAAACTCGATCTCATCTTTGAGTTGCTTGCAATCATCAGTGTCATGCCCCACATCTCTATGAAATCTGCAATACTGATTCTTGTTTCTCTTTGCGGGATCATCCCTAAGTGGCTTCGGCCATCGGAAATCCTTATCCTTCTCAATGTCCAACAAGATTCGACTCCTAGGAGTATTCAACCTTGCATACTCAGTGAACCTTGGTCCTTGGTTCTTCTTAGGGGCAGAGTCGGAGTCCTCGCTAGTTCGGGGATACTTGTCCCTAGCATCATACTCCTGGTCATCATTCTCATGGTCTTGCTTTCGCTTCTTGGAGTCGTTGTTACCTTATCTTCCACCTACTATGGCTTCTTTCTTCATACTATCCTCAGCTTTAATATACTTGTCAGCCCTTCGTTGGAGTTCAGCCATACTCTCAGGAGGATGCTTTGCTAATGACCTTTTACAGAAGAGGTCAGTGGTTCCGTGCTCCGAGGCCACCATGGCTATCTTATTTTCTAAGTTAGTAATATTTAGTGTCTCCTTAGTAAATCTCTTAAGGTAATCCCTCAGATTTTTGTTCTTTCCTTCTACCACATACATAAGAGATGTGGAGCTTTTCTCATGAACTCTTCCGCTAATGAATTGGCTGACAAAAGCGACACTCAACTCCTTAAAAGAGCCAATAGAATTTGCAGGCAACCGGATATACCATCTTTGGGCCATGCCCGACAAAGTTTGAGGGAACGCCCTACACTTTAGGGCATCACTTGTAGGTTGCAGCAGCAGTGCATTAGAGAACGTCCTGACGTGGTTCGCGGGATCACCCGTTCCATCATAAGCCTTAATTGTCGGCATCTTGAACTTCTTTGAGATATGAGCATTCATCACCTCCTCAGTAAACGGGGCTGTGGGATCATCAGGATCTCCAAGTGGCATCAGATCCTTGGGGTTGCTTTTGGGGGTTTACACCCTTGTTGTTCTTCCAGTTGGAGCGTCAGCCCTTCTCTGTCTTCTTGAAGACCTCTCTAAGTCTATAATGGGAATCCTTCCTGAGGTTGGAGGAGGTTGAGTTTGATTCAACCTAGCTTGTTCTCTCGCAATATCGTCCTTTAACCTTAAAATCTCGGCCTCATGAGCCTTGATTCTCTCAGCAGCTGTCAAAGGGGGTCCATCATGGACAGTTTGTGTCCTCCTTCGAGGTTCTCTACTAGCGCGTCGCCTTCTTGGGGCTTCATCGCGATCATCATCATCAGACGATGAATCATCATTATAGGGACCAGAGCAGTCATCATACTCTCGATCTCGAATCTGCAAGGCATGGCCACTTGGTCCAACACCTTGAGTAGTGGGAGGGTAGTAAGGCAGACCATACATCGGGTTGGTATTCATGGGGAGATCCGTAGTATGGATCTGTACCCCTGGTGGTAAGGGATGATTAGGATTAACCAGAGGAGAAACCATCATCTGAAGAGAGTTGGTTTCTTGACTTAGGTGGATGACCATAGGTAATGTTCTCTCAGCATGGGGATTCGTCCCTGGAGATTGAGAAACTTGAGTTTGAGTGATCGCCCCTGTTGTTGGGGGTACTTGCTCAGTGACAGGCGGAGCAGAGCTTAGAGGTAGGTTCTTAGTAGAGGTCGGTACTGTTCTTCGTGTGGTTACCATGGTTGATGTTGTTTTCCCACAGACGGAGCCAAATGTTATGGAATAAAAACTAGGTTATCGAATTACGGCTAGGGTTTGTGTGTATTTAATGCAAAGGGTTGGTGAGCTTCAAGCTTTAATGGCTGTTTCCGTGTTTCGAGACTGATCGGTCCTTACAGAATGCCTACGTATCTCGTTATTGAGAATCAAGCCAAGACGTAGTTCTGAGAATGAGGGGTCAGACCCTTATATAGGCTGTAGGAGCCTTAGAATTATGGTAGGATTCGGATACTTGGTGGGCAAGCCACCGCCTTGAGGAAGGTTCTAGACTCCTTCCTTGTAGGAGTCTGTTTCCTTATTAAATTGGATGCCTTGGAGGCTAAGTCAGGCAGGAATAATATCCTTATTTGACTCTTATTGCTGAGCTATTTATTACCCTTAATATTAATTACGAAATTAATATTAAATTAGGGCTTTTGACCTCATCAATGGGCCCCATGTTTGGACCATGCTGGGTCTAATTAATGTCACATTAAATGTGTCTTTAAGACTTACTTTCAGCCCATATCAGTAACCTAAGCAGCTCTCTGTGATATTTTACATCACGGAGAGAGGAGTTTTTAATTCCAAACAGTTTTTGATTGTTCGAACGTGTTTTACTTGTTATTCTCTCATACAAACTTGATTATAATTGTGTATTCGGCCTAACAAGTGGTATCAGAGCAAATCTGTTACTTTAATACAGTTAAAGATTCACACACAACTATAATCAATGGCAGAGATTCCTCCTCCATCAGGTTCAGGTTCTGAGAAGGCTCCTACTACTGTGAGTCGTTATAAGACAATTAGGGTTCCTATTCTCAGGCCAGCAGATTATGCAATCTGGAAGGTGAAGATGACTATGTTTCTGGAGGCTACAAATCCAGAATATCTTGACAGAATTTATGAAGGTCCACATAAGCCTACAAAGCTATCTGTTGCTACTGCTGGTCAAGAAGCTAAATCAGTTCCAAAGGAGAAGAAAGATCTGACTCCTGAGGATATTTCATCTATTGCTAAGGATGCAAAGGTTAGACATCTACTTCATAGTGCCTTAGAAAATGTTATGTCTAACAAAGTGATTAATTGCACAACTGCCAAAGAAATCAAGGATGCTCTTGAAGTTAGATGTCAAGGAACTGCTGCTATCAAGAAGAATAGAAGGAAGTACTCACACAAGAGTATGAACATTTTGAGGCTAAATCTGAAGAAACCATGACAGAAACTTTTGACAGATTCTGTAAGCTGCTCAATGATTTGTCATTGGTAAATAAAGAGTATGATCTAGAAGACTCAAATCTTAAATTTCTTCTTGCTCTACCTGAAAAGTGGGATGTGAAGACAATCACTATTAGAGACAATTCTGATCTTGCTGATACTGATATTGATGAAATCTATGGGTTGCTCAAAACTTATGAACTAAAAATGGAGCAGAGAAACAGGAGATCAAGCAAGAAGACAAAGTATGTTGCTCTTAAGATTGAAGAAAAACCCTTGAAGAAGGTAGCATCAAGGAATACAGCTAAGGGAAAAGCTTTAGTCATACAGTCTGAAAGTGAGTCATCAAACTCTGATGTTGACTCAAACACTAATGAATCATCTGACTCTGAGGATGATGATGAAGAAATGAGGAAAATGGTTGTCTTGATGGTGAAGACTTTCAAGAAGATAGGTTTCAAGAACTTCAAGAAGGGAAACAGGTTCTCTAAAGATTCAAATTCAGACAGGAAGAATTTCAGAAAGTCTGATAGAAAGGATACCAAATCTGGGAAGAAAGACAAGTCTGAGATTCAATGCTACAAGTGTAAGGGGATGGGTCACTATGCTCCTGGGTGCAAGAAGGGTAAAACTGAAAAAGCACTCATCACAAAAGGCATAGATTGGGTAGACACTTTAGACTCAGATGAGGAAGTCAACTATGCTCTCATGGCTTCCATTGAGAATGAATCTGAAGATTCTGAAAACAAGGTACCCCTAACTACCTATGCTTACAATACTGATAATATATCTGAATTGAGAATTTATCTTAAGTAATTACATATCAGTTACAGGGATCAGACTTTAGAGAATGAGAGAATCAAATCTGAGAATTCTGAACTTAAAGAAAGAAATAAAATTGTTGAAGAGAAACTTGTTAACATGCAACAAGTTCCGAAAGAAAGAGATGATGCTGTTTACTTAGAACAGGAGTTGCTTGGAAGATATAGGCAACTAGAATCTGAACTGGAGAAAGCAAATCACATAATTAAGACTTGGACTCATTCAGGAAAAGACACTCAAGAGTTTTTTCAGTCAGACACAGTTGGTTTAGGTTACTGTGAGGAAGATGAACTTAGGTTTCAAAATAAATTCAAAATTAGAACACATCTTCCATCTAGAAAATTTGTAACTGGAACAAGTGAACCTAAGTCTGAAATTGAAAAAGAAGCTGTTAAGGAAGAACCAGTAAAAACTTGTGTTAAACGGATCAATATTGGTTCAATAACAGATAAACAACTCAAGCATAAGCTTAAGGAGTTAAAATCTTTTAAGAAACAGAAAGTGTCTAGGAAGAATAGAAATGGAAAAGAAGGTATTACTAAAAGTAATTATCCAATGCTTGCTACTTTTGCCCAAGAAAGACATGTCATAATTGTGGTAGTACTAATCATCTTGCTAGTTTCTGCAGGAAGAATAAAAACATTAAGTCTTTACCCTCCAAATCTGGAGTAAAGAAAGATTATGTTAGAATTAGACCACAGACTTTATGCAAACATTGTGGAAGTACTTGGCATTCTATTTATACTTGCAGATTATCATGCTATTTATCATAATTACTATGAACTTAAGCCCAATTTGAAATGGGTTAAGGTTAATTCTGCAAGTGTAAATTCTGATAATGTTAGCTTAAACTCTGATAACAAAAATTCCGCTGCTAAAGCTAACAAAGTTAAGAAAGCCAAAGGATCCAAGCAAGTCTAGATCCTTAAATCTGACCTTCAGTGAATGTTTGTGATTTCAGGGCATCAGAGAGAGTACCCTAGTCGTGGACAGTGGATGTTCAGGACACATGACTGGAAATAAAGCCCTGCTATCAGAGTATATGGAGAAGGCTGGCCCAAAAGTTTCCTATGGAGATGGCAACATAGGACGTACTCTGGGATATGGCAATATCAACCTTGGAAGTGTCATCATCACAAATGTAGCTCTGGTTCCAGGACTCAAGCATGATTTGCTATCTGTGACAGAGGTTATCATGTAGATTTTCAACCTGAATACTGTGAAATTATCAGTAAATCTACAGGTAAAGTTGTTCTAGTTGGACACAGGCGCAATAATATCTATGAAATAAGTTTGTCAACAAACTCTGATGGAAAAGCTGTGTGCCTGTCAACAAGAATGTCTAGTGAAGAGAGTTGGAAGTGGCATAAGAAACTCTCTCATTTGAATCTGAACAACATCAATGAGTTGATAAGAAAGGATCTTGTAAGGGGACTTCCAAAGTCTTTATTAAATGTTGATGGCCTGTGTGATTCCAGTCAAAAGGCCAAACAAAGGAAGTCATCTTTCAAAAGCAAGTCTGAATCTTCAATTGTTGATCCTTATCATCTTCTACATGTTGATCTGTTTGGACCAGTGAATGTCCTGTCTATTGGAAGAAAGAAATATGCTTTAGTCATTGTTGATGAGCACACCAGATATACTTGGGTGTATTTTATATCAAAGAAGAATGAAACTGCATTAACTCTGATGGAGCATGTAAAGCTGCTGGACAAAGGATCAAATCACAAAGTCAAGATAATCAGGAGTGATAATGGAACTGAATTTAGGAATGCAACAATGGAAGAATTCTGCAAGAATAGAGGAGTGAAGCAAGAGTTTTCTGCACTTGGTACACCACAGCAAAATGGTGTAGTTGAAAGAAAGAACAGAACCTTGATAGAAGCTGCCAGAACTATGTTTGATGAAGCAAAATTGCCAACCTATTTCTGGGCAGAAGCAGTTCAAACTGCCTGTTTTACTCAAAATTCCACTCTGATCAACAAGCATGGGAAAACACCATATGAAATGGTGAAGGAAAAGAAGCCTAACCTGAAATATTTTCATATTTTTGGGTGCAAATGTTTTGTGTTGAAAACTCATCCTGAACAGTTGACCAAATTTGAGTTAAAAGCTGATGAAGGAATTTTTGTTGGCTATCCGCTGTCAACTAAGGCATTCAGAGTTTATAATCTGAGAACCAAGGTGATTATGGAGTCAATACATGTGTCATTTGATGACAAGAAAATTACTGGACTTGAAGATGTAGATGAACATGATCAACTACGCTTTGAAAATGAAGAATTAATCTATGATGAAGTAAACTCTGATGAAGCTGAGTCGACAAACTCTGTTGAAGCAAACTCTGAACCTTTACTGGTAAACACTGAAAAAACTTCTCAGCCACAACCAAGGGGAGAACCAGTTGAGGGGGAGCATGAAGAATCACTTCAAAGTGATGACTCAAATACTGAAAGTGAGTCAGCTGAAAAATCTGGATCAAACTCTGATGACTCAAACTCTGAAAGTCCAAAATCTGACAGTTCAAACACTGAGCAGTCAAATTCAGGGGGAGCCTCAGAGAATGAAGAAAGGCAACAAGAAAATCAGGAAAACATGGATCAAGGGGGAGGATCAAATACTGATAGAAGCCATTTACCTTCAGCTAGGAAATGGACAAAATCTCATACACCTGATTCAATTATTGGTGATCCAGATGCAAAAGTAAGGACAAGGAGTGCTACAACAAATGAATGTCCGTTTCATGCATTCTTGTCTCAATCTGAACCAAAGAAGGTACAAGAAGTTCTTCAAGATGCTGACTGGATAACAGCAATGCAGGAGGAGTTAAATGAATTTGAAAGAAATGAAGTTTGGACCCTTGTACCAAGACCAAAGAATAGATCTGTTGTTGGTACTAAATGGGTTTTCAGGAATAAAACTGATAGTGAGGGAGTTGTTACAAGGGACAAGGCTAGACTTGTAGCAAAAGGCTATTCACAACAGGAAGGAATAGATTATGATGAAACTTTTGCTCCAGTCGCAAGATTGGAGGCAATAAGGATTTTTCTAGCATATGCCTCTCAAAAGAAATTCAAGGTATTTGAGATGGATGTAAAAAGTGCTTTTCTGAATGGGAAGCTTGAAGAAGAAGTGTTTGTTGAACAACCACCAGGATTTGTGGACCCCAAATATCCAGATTATGTCTACAGGCTAGATAAGGCACTCTATGGACTTAAGCATGCACCAAGAGCATGGTATGAAACTCTGGCTCAATTTCTTCTAAAAAGTGGGTTCCACAGAGGTACAATTGATAAAACCCTGTTCTATTTTAAATCTGATACAGACTTGCTTTTAGTTCAGATATAATGACATAATTTTTGGGTCTACTAATGATAAACTCTGTAAGAAGTTTGCCAAGCTCATGCAGTCCAAATATCAAATGAGCATGATGGGAGAGCTTAGTTATTTTCTAGGCCTACAAGTGAAGCAAACAGATGATGGGATTTTTATAAATAAAGCAAAATATACCAGAAATCTTCTCAAGAAATTTGGTATGCTTGACTGTTCATCTACAACAACTCCCATGGCAACAGCAACAAAGTTGGACAAAGACACAGGAGCTTCAGTAGATATGACAAGCTACAGAGGCATGATAGGGTCTCTTCTTTATCTGACAGCAAGTAGACCTGACATCATGTATGCAACCTGTCTTTGTGCAAGGTTTCAGGCAGACCCCAGAGAACCACATCTAACAGCTGTGAAGAGAATTCTTAAGTATCTCAAGGGTACCATAACCTTAGGTCTGTGGTATCCCAGAGAACCAAATTTCAAGCTACTTGGTTACTCTGATGCAGATTTTGTAGGCTGTAAGATAGACAGAAAAATCACCAGTGGAAGTTGTCAATTTCTGGGTGACAGACTTGTTTCTTGGTACAACAAGAAACAGAAATCAATTTCTACATCTATAGCTGAAGCAGAGTATATTGCAGCTGGTAGATGTTGTGCACAGATTCTGTGGATGAAGAATCAATTGCTGGATTATGGATTGAGGTACAGTAAAATTCAAATTTACTGTGATAATCAAAGTGCTATTGCTATGACAGGTAATCCAGTACAGCATTCAATGACCAAGCACATCAACATAAGGTACCACTTTATCAGAGAACATGTAGAGGAAGGAAATATTGAGCTTCATTTTGTGTCTACAGAACAACAGCTTGCAGATATCTTCACCAAGCCATTGAGTGAAGCTACATTTACAAGACTGGTAAATGAACTAGGAATGATCTCTGGTTTCGACTAGAGATAATGGTTAGACTGAAAATTACTTATGTAATATGTTGCTCATGTTTTTGTGATTATGTTAAAAGCTATGCAAACTCTGCTATTAAACTCTGTTACTATATCTTGATGTGGTCATACATCTGTTAGCATACTCTGTAGGTCATACAATGTTGACATGTTGGATAAACTCTGATAAACTCTGATAATGTTATTGTCTGTTATGAACACCGATGAAGAAATATGTATGAAGCATGATTCTCAGTAATTAATAATGAATCCTTCTAAGTTATTTGTGATCTAATCTTAGACTGTGCAGAAAATTAACACAGCATGATACTGTTTTCATATTTATAGCATCTCTTAGTTTATCTATCCTAAACTCTAAGTCTGTAAATGCTGTGTGCATTGCCTCTCATGAATAACTTCTGGTGTTGATGACTTCTAAACTCTGTTAGTTAAACTTTGTTTAGTTAGATGCTGTAATTAGTCTACCCCCAAAGAAATTGTAAATAGGATGTTAGAATTCCTTTCAGATTATGTTGTGTCTAGGACGACCCAGGAACTTGCTGGTAAAAAGCAAGGGCTAAAATTCTCTGATTTTTGGTGACTAATCAAAGACTAGGAAGAACCAGGAACTTATCAAAAAGATAAGGGCTAAAATTCTCTAATTTTTGGTGACTAGTCAAAGACTAGGAAGACCCAGGAACTTATCAAAACGATAAGGGCTAAAATTATAGGATTTTTGGTGACTAGTCAAAGATTAGGAAGACCCAGGAACTTATCAAAACGATAAGGGCTAAAATTTTAGGATTTTTGGTGACTAGTCAAAGATTAGGAAGACCCAGGAACTTATCAAAATTTTTGGTGACTAGTTCTAAACTTTGATTACTAAAAAAAAAAAATTTAGTTAGAAGGGGGGTATAAGTTAGTTCAGAGTTACTGTATACCAATTTTCTACAGAGTTTAGCATTCATCATACATTCAGTGTTTACTATGAGAGTTTGTGCAAACATTGTTTACTGATTTATTTTTTGGATTTTATGAAAAATTAGATGCTCTAAATATTGAATTAGTAAACTCTGCTAAACACACACATAAATTCACAACTGTGCAGTTTTTGAAAGGGTCATGGTAATAAAGTTGGAGAATTGACAAACACTGACGAATTTTGTCTAGTACTCTAAGGTAAATTTTATTTCAGACAATTTACATACTTGGGGTGAAAAGAGTATTTTTTTTATAAAAAAAATGAGATAAATGATTGCCAACTGTTACTGTGCATTAGAGTATTAAAGTGTATTGGTAATAGGAGAGAGAGAGAGAGAGAGAATAGCAGTAATTATTGCTATAATTACTGAGCGTGCATAGTTGTTTCATTGCATGTGTGCCACGTGTCCCACTCACCCATTAACGTGTCCCACTCACACATTTAACAAGAAACAGTTGCGTGTGTTAATGTTAAAATGATTGGGTTTTAATTTTTAATTACATATCTAATCATTTCACTTAAACGGTTAATATCTCTTTGCACACAACCACTCACAGTTATCTTGTTCACTCTCTTGCGCATTTTGACAAACACCTTGCATACACATCATTTTATCTGCTATTCTCTTCTCAAATCTAATCATATGGCCACCAAAGCTTTTAACGCTCAAGGGCTAGTATTTGTCCCTAACAATTATGCAGCTCCGTTGAATAATGAGAACGTTCCTGAGGCGTTTCATCTTATTCAAAACTTTTTGCTGGACTCGAAAATTGGTCGAGCACTAGTCGAACCTACAAAGCTTTCTGCTGCACAGATTGCTTCTTTCTGGCAGAACTCTACTTATGACGATGGAGGGGGGAATGAGACTCCTTCAATCATTTTCACATATGAGGAAACAGAATATGTCATTACTCCCACGACAGTCAGAGAATATTTTGGATTTGACACACACAATTCATATAGTGCTGTTGGTGAAGCACATCTAAAAAGGCTGTTGCAGCAAATTAGGTACTCAGGCCCTTTAGATAAGTTTAGTCAAGTAAAAACACTACTAGAAAAAAGCTCATAGACATCGGTTTCTGGCCGATGTCTATGAAAAAACCATACCGATGTCTTTGTCGGTGATGTTAAAAGTACCATGTCATAGACATCGGTTTTTGACTGATGTCTAGTAAGCTATTACACATCGATTATAAACCAAAAAATGATGTTTATATCTAATTGTTTTGTATAAATTGCATGAACTTGACATTTCTACCGTACTATTACAGGTGCTAGATGCAAATAAACATGTTGTACACAACTCACAATTCGACATATACATCATTATTTTGAAATAAAATGATGTCTAAGGCCTTTTTGGACATCAATTTCTTCTATCGCAACTGATGTATCAAGTCATATTAGACATTGGTTTTGGACGATGTTAAATATATCCTTAGACAGCGGTTTTCTTTGTGATAACCGATGTGGAAGAGTATATTAGACATCGATTTCTAGCAACATTTTTTACGTGTGTTTTTGTTAGACGTCGGTTTAATATATGTTCTACATTTAAAACTGATGTTTTTGCTATTGTTACAAACAGGAGAATTTTAAAAATTGATGCCCAGAAAAACAAAAATAGCCATTCATATATATATATATATACCAGACATTCATACAATGGCTCAAACAACCATACTCCAAACTATTGCAAAACATTCATACCAAAAGCTAGCTAATGAAACCAAACTATATTGTCTATGGATACCTTAATCCAAAACAACCAAAGCTGATTACTACATCAAGCTACATTATCCACAAAAACAACCAATATATTCCTAGAAATTTTTAAACCAACATGAACCATACGAGCAGTTTATCTATTTTCTTCTTTAGAGTTGGAGTCACCAGATCACGTTCCACGTCAAAAGGCTCAGGCACCAAATGTACACCTTTGATATATTAGAAACCTCTCTCAACTGGTTTTTGGAAAAGGCGTGTAAATTATAGTTAAACACTGTCACTCTGAAATATAGTACTGCAATAATGTAACTTCAATGGAAAACCAGAAGAAAATTTCTAAAGACTTGTGAAAGTCTTTAGAGTAGATTGGCCTATGTGTATTACCTTATTTCTTTCTCCTGTATATTTAAGCTCATAAAGAACATACTCCTCTAACATCTTTAGGGAGCATAGTTGAGAAAAAGACCTTTGTGCCCACTTCTCGCTGTTCTCTTTGTGTGGTACGACTACATCCATTACTGCTGACTTGAAGCTGTCTCCATATACCCATATCTAATAAAAAGTATCAAACATTTGGAGAAAGTTCTATCAATACTGGTGCAAAGTAAATCAAACTTACTGTAGTGAACTTTTAAAACTCGAGAGAAGGTAAATTATCAATGTATATCGATGCTTACATCTTCAACAATGGGAGTGATGCAGTAAACTTTTTCAAGAAGTTCAATTGCAACACTCTCCTTGAGATAGCTTAATCAAATTCTTTTTCCTATCAATAATTTTTTGACTCTCACTAAGTCCAGAGAGTAAACTTATGGGGCATGTAAACTGAAATCTATAACACCAGAGAAATCAGAGCAATTGATTCATTTATTGTTTAATTTTTTTGCTAATCATAAACCAGAGGGATTTTTTGACAGAAGTGAATTATCAAGTTTTACTTCTCCGCGTTGAAATTTAGAATTAAAAGGCATTGTTGAACTAAACCGAGAATAAGAAGAAAAGGCTTCTTATTTAGGGAAACGTAAATCAGAGTCAGCCCTTGCATATGAACATTTTACTTTTAAGTAAAATATATTCAATTAAGAAAAAAGAACAAAGTCAATAAGAACTACCAATATTAATGTTAAATAGCATTAAATATGCAGATTTCTTGGTAACAGTCCATGGAAAGGGTGTTATAATATTTAACGTGATATAGCGGAAATGTGATCAAAGATTAATCTCAAGTCCTAACAAGTAGCAGAAATGTGATGAAAGTATGATACTTAATGGGTTAGGTTAGTTACACTGATGTGTTAGATCCTGTCACACTACCAAAAAATCCATTCAGTAGAGTTCCAATTCCCTGGAGATTCAAAGATGTCAATATGAAAAGTCAATGAACAAACAGAGTTTTGGACAAGGATTGCATTGTACATACCAGCCAACCTATACCACGACTCAAGATCCAATACTGTAACTATCTCCCGCACCTGCAATATTATTGAGTGACAGGTAAGGCACAAGAAAATGTTAAATACCACCAACACATTGTTGTGAATAGGAATTTAACTCTTGGACATGTTAAAAACTGTATAATGCTCATAAATTAGACAGTCATGGTAGCATTCATTTTGAAGAATAAAAACTTGGTTTAGACAAATTTGCTGATCAATTGAAAGTAAGATGTTTACCTTTCGACAAAACGGACAGCTGAAGATTCCACGCGATTAATGATAATTCACAGAGTGGGAAAGGAACAGAGGTTTAGTCTTAATTCATAATGACCATACAGAAAGCTATACGCAAAAAATAAAGGGCTACATTGAGGGTATAAGTGAAATCTAAAGTATGTCTATAATATTGCTACCTACACCTTCATAAAAAGATATAATGACCATAGAGAAGTTTAATTACCCTTCGAATTCATAAATCTCGATAGGCAACTCAGGTTGAGGACCTGGCTTTGAGGTCTCCTTAATTTTGTAACCTATTTAAGCACAAATTGCTCAATTAATCAATTACATAATAATGATATTAAAATCTATGTGCATACAATAGTAAGCCCCAAAAATGTGTACAAGTTTTATGTGTACGAGTAAAGAAAAACTTGTTTTAAGACATTGTCTTAAAAATCAGGAAGCTAACAGATATACATGATACATCTACACGTAATTCTAGTTGAGCAAAATTTTATAAAAACATAACCATATATGTTGCAGAGAAGGATCGCCTTTATTTTACACACCAACTCTTGCTTAACAACTCAAATTGCGTAATGTGATACACATTATACATGTAGTATCAACACAATTACCAGCAAATCTGAGTGCATACTGATCAGATGGAAACTCATCCTTGGAAACAATAGATGCTGAATACCTGTCATGTTACATGGAAACTTAAAAAACTAATTAGCAAATTAAAAGATGTTCCAATTCATCTCCAAAGTAATTGATTATAATTATTTGATAACAATTAAATCACAGCAAGTACAAAGTATTCATACCCAGAAACCAAAACACCGGTGCCCAAGCGAAAACACTTATCCAATCACCAATTAAAAAAAGTAGGGTTTCGAGTTTAAAAACCCCCAAATTAGTACTAAATCGAACAAATGGTTCAATTCAAGATAATTCGAGTTCAATTCAAGCTAATTCCAGTTCAGTGCAAGCTTACCCAAATCGAGCTTTGTAGAAATCGAGTTAATTTAATGCAAGAGAGCTCTTAGTACTCGAACAAGTCTCCAGTCAAATCAGTTGAGAGAGGGAGAGGGAGAGAGGGAGAGAGAGAGAGAGAGAGAGAGAGAGAGAGAGAGAGAGAGAGAGAGAGAGAAAGGCCGGCGAGTGTAAGATTTAGGGTTCTTGAGATGAGAGGGGTGAATATCGTGAGTGAAGAGAGAGAGAGAGAGAGAGAGAGAGAGAGAGAGAGAGTGTGTTTTTTTGTTTTATGATTTTATGTTTTTATGTTTTTTAGTCTGAATAAGCTTCGAGTAGTGTGTTTGATAATTTGGGGGGAACAAAAAAATTGCTTAAGGGGGGAAACATTTTAACAAATTGGGGAAAACATTTTAAGGGGGAAAGTATTTGGGGTACGCGCGGGATTTTTTTATTTTTTTTAGCTTATTTAAGACACCGGTTCTTCTCGAAAGCGATGTCTTAAAATATAAAGACATCGGTTTTATTTCAAGCGATGTATTAAAACACAAAGACATCGGTGGCATTACTGACCGATGTTAAAGGCGTGATGTCTATTAACAGATTTCTAGTAGTGAAAGGCCACAGTTGAGGAAGGAGTAGAGTTTCTTCTTCGATTGCATCACAAGGGAGTTTTCAAAGAAAATCACAAATTGGGATGCTATTCCTATTGACAGTCTTCAAATTGGGCATGCTCTTCTTTTTGGAGGTAATTTTGATTTTGGTAGACTTGTCTTGATGAATATAGGTGAACGATTGTCAGAGTCTAGTACAACTGTATATTTTGCTAGATTTTGTCAATTACTATTCTCTGCTTGTGTGCCTGGTGTTGAAATTGCTGAGGAAGACACTATTCAGGCTTTTAAGTGTCATAAGAGAGTATTCTCTTATTTGACCAAAAAGGATGAAACCAAGGGGCAACTACCTGACTTGTTCTTGCCTCTTGCTCTTCAAAACTTCCTCAATCAACCTCAAGAACCACAACAGCCTGAGCCAAACACATCTGTAAACACTAAACTCTTACAACCTCTAGACACTGAAACACAACCTCAACCTTCTCAACCTGAAAATGCTGAGCCAAACACTGACCACATTCAACTAACATCCACTCACACTCACTACGCCATAGATGACCTATAGCAACCTTTTGGCATGGGTGTTACCACTATGGATGTTACCATAGCTATGAAAATTTTGACATGTCGCAACCTTTTGATTGTGGTGTTACCATAGGCACAAAAGTATGTTACTTTAGTTATAAATGGTGTTACAGTGGGCTAACACCATGAGGTGTGTTACCATAGAGTATTCATTAACAAATTTTTTATTTAATTTAAAATTAATGATTTAATAATTATTTGACTTTAAAAATAATTAATTTTAACAAAATCATTGAAATAATCATTTTAAAACGTAATATTCCATCAAATAATTAAATTATTGATTTTTCAAAATATTAAATTTGTTTATAAATTTCGAATAAAAAGGTTTTAAAATAAAGTAATATCTAAAAAATTCATATCAAGAAAATAATAAAAATATTAAATTTTAACTAAATTCATTAAAAAATTAATAGAGAAAACAAATTTTTTATAAATTGTGAGTTATTTCAAAATAATGAAAATTAATAATATATTTAACAATTATATTTTAATATCAATAAATTAATATAAATTTATAATATTTAAAAAAAATAAAAAAGGGAAGTGCACTGATTAGGATTGATTAGGAGTGCTGAGCGGCAAACAAAAACAGAGAATGGACAAACAAAAATAGAGAGCGGGCAAACAAAAATTTAGAATTTGGGAAAAACAAGTTAAACTTTCATTCCTCATTTCTCTCTTTCATAAATTACGAATTTTAACTTTATTATAAATATTTAATATTAACATAAATTGAATATTTTATTGGTAAAATTAAAATTTAAAAATTAAATTTATCAGATTTTAAGATAAAAAATTAAGTTTCAAGATAATATTTACAAATATTTTTTTCAAATTGAATATATAATATATTATAATATCCAAAATGTTTTAATTTTTTCTTAAAAATTTAATTTAAAATTGAAAATTTAAGAATACACTTTAAAAAATTAATCAACACAGCGCACACAACATTAGGCACGAGCTAAAAATTTTGGGCACCTTATTTTCCCCCCTTAATCAAGTAAATCTCCCCCAACTTTCCCCCAAAACGAACCCTCGCCTCATTTTCTCACAAGAACAAACCCTCGCCTCTCTCTCTCTCTCTCTCTCTCTCCACACATACACACTCTTTCTCTATCTCTCTCGCTTCATTTTTATCTTTGTTTGTTTATTTAAATTGAATCGGTTTCTTCCGATTACAATTTATAAGCTTCAATTAATTTTTATCTTTTCGATCGGAAGAGCTCTGTTCACAATTTATAAGCTTCAATTAGTTTTTTTTTGTTTTTAAATTAAGAACATCGGTAGAGATTTGAATTTAAAGTGCGAGAGCGACGATGATTCTCGATCAGCATCAGTCTCATGAGTTTGTTGTTGATAGTAAAGATAAGAAGAAGAAGCGTCGATCTAACAGAAAATCAAGGCAGATCTCTCCTATCTCAGGTGTATATACTTACACATACATGTATAATCTTTGTTTATGTATGCGTTTATGTGTGTTTTGTGTTTTTGTGTGTGTGAGATGGTGAATTAGTCTTATAAGGAGCTTCAAATTGCCTCTAATGACTTTAGTGTGGTCAATAAAATTGGGAGGGGAGGCTTTGGTCCTGTTTACAAGGTAAGATTAACAAACTATTATATATGCCAGGGGAAATGTTCATCTCTTTTCACTACTTTCACTCTATGCTCGTGGATAACCAGGTCGTTATTGTCTACAGGAATCATTGGACAATATTACTCTATTTTCGGTGATAACAATCATGTCCTTCATCTTGTCAGCCCCTGTTTCCATTTTAATAGAAGGAGTTAAATTCACCCATTCATACCTGCAGTCTGCTGTGAGTAATTCGCAAATTTAAATGCTTCTAAACACAAAAGGGTTTGTTGACACATGAATGTCTTTTGTATTGTTATTGATTTTCAGCTGTTTTTATGTCAGGGATTAAATGTCAACCAAATTTATACTAGGTCGTTTATTGCTGCACTCTGTTATCATGCATACCAACAGGTAAGCTTCCTAGACATACAATCTGCTTTGTTACACAATTACAGTCTTTTGTCAGTATTAAGTATGTACTTTTTACCGGTAGTTTATTGGAGTTGGGATCTGTGATAATGAAAGTAATTGTGCAATTTAATAATAATAACATTTTATTATTCCTTTCCACTATGAAATGTTTTACCATTGTTTCTTGTGCAAAAAATAAAACTTGACTTAAAATAGGATAGGAATAACATCGATCCCAACAGAGCTTCATTAGAAGTTTTCTTGTGACATTGTTGGTGTGCATCTTTTGTTCAGGTTGCTGGTGTGCATTAATTGGAAGTACATGGCTGAGTCATCTAGTTTATGGGTGATATATACCTACACTTGGAGCAACTATATGAGGACCTGATATATATGTCAAGCATTTAGATACGGAAATTATGATAATGATAATGATGATGTCGAGGATGTATGTAGAAAATGGAACCTTTTTTCTTCTTTTGTTACACATTTCTGCATTTGCATGTTACGTACTTCAAATATTTATAATTAAAGTATTTATTATACAATTACATAAGAAGGAGGATTAATGTCTTTGAGTCTGGTAAAACTTCAGAAATATGACTCTGCTAGTAAAAATGATGAAGTATAATATGATCTTGGCACAGCACAAATAGCGAAAACCATGTAAACTGTGACCATCTCATTGTTAGGGAGGCATAATAGGGTTTTGTTTACATATATTTGCATGCCATATGATTTGTTTTTGCATTTTACTTACAAATAATCGATACACACTTTGCAGGAACCCCAGCTGATTGTACAGCTTTAGGACTATCCAAAGCTCTATTTCCTTCAGTGCCTGATCTGGTAGTTATTTACGCTTCAGTCTAAAGTGTATTATGTTGGTTCAATATTTCCTTACACAAGATCTTCCTTTAATAAGTACTGGTGACTTAAAGCCACTATTTTCCAGAACTTTTGGGTGCTTTTATAGCCTGGGGAGTGAAATATAGAATTATGTACATTGTTCAATACCTCAACATAATGGTTCTTTTTATTTTTGTTATTTTGCAGTGTAGATTTGGAGTCTCCTGGAATGGTGCTGCAACCTTTTCTTGTTTAATATTTGCAAGAAGAACCAAAAGAAGGAAGTGATGATGAGAGGGAGGAGAGGCTCCGTTGGATATTTATTTTGCCAAGATGTATTTGGAAATTTTGTGTTTGTAAATTTTCTTAGATGTATTTGGAATTTTTGTAAATTTGAACTAGATGTATTTGGAATTTTTGGTTTTTGTAATTATGAAGAATTTCTCTCTTTAATATTTCTAATTTTTCTAGTAAATGCAAATTTCATAAAAAAAATCATTTTTTGAATTTTATTTCTTGTGGAGCCCACACATGGATGGGTCCCGCATGTGGGTCCCATAAGTAGGCCCAAACAGTGGAACTTAGATGTGGGCCCCACAGTTGCCCCTGTGCAAAATTGTAACATCTATTGTAATACACAAACTATGTTGCTATAGAGTGTTTAAGATGTTGCTATAGAGGTTTTTTGTAACCACATTTGCTATGTTACCTTAGGCTGTGTTTTGATGTTACCTTAGATATCTATAATTACTGCTGAGAACCTAACACGGCTGAAGTGTTACCATAGCCCGATTTTGGCCTATGGTAACTTCAAACAGGGGTCTATGGTAACACAGTTTGGGGGTTACTATAAGCAATCTATGGCGTAGTGACTCCTACTCAACCTCAACCTGACATCAATGAGAAAATTACAACCTTTGAACAAAATCCACCACCTACACAGGCTAAACCAAAGAAGAGAGGTATAACCAAGCACATAGCTGTAAAAAGGGTTCAAAAGGCTGGAAAGGAAAGAGCAAACAGACCTCCATCACCATCTGTTGTAGAAGAAGATTCTTCTGAAGAAGAAGTGGCAGCAAAGGTGCCTCAATCAAAGAGGAGAAGGTTGATAGTTGGTGAGTCTGATGATGAGGTTAATTTTGAAGCTCCAGAGGTGATTTCTAAGGAGATACCTACTGTTGAGATGCATACTGAAGAAGAAGTTGTCAAGCCAACTGAAGATGCACAGGTGACTGCAGAAAACAGAGATGGTTCTGCTGCTATGGATGATTTTGTTGAGACATTCATACCATTCTCTGATAACATTGAAATTCTTATCTCACCTGTTGTTGCTCAATCTGAAGAAACTGGTGTAGCTGATCAACCTACTGTAGTACTTGATGAAACAGTAGCAACTCATACTGAGTTATTTTCTGATGCTCACCAAGTTCCTGAACAAGGTGAAGAAGTTGATCAATCCACCAAGGCTGTAATCTCTGAGCCTGTGGATGAAATTCTTGAAATTGCAAAGTCTGTTGCAGTTGGGGAGCAAACTGCAGAGAATGTTGCAGAGCCTACTGCTGAAAATGTTGAACCTGCAGTGGATATTGCTGAGACTGATCCAGTTAAAAATGCAAATGCTGATGTTGCAACTGAAGGAAGTGCCGAGTCTAACTCTTCTCAGAGTATACCAGTACAAACTGATGTAAAGCACACTGGTTTTTCTGGACCTTCACATCAACATGAAATTGAAGAAGAATATTATGCCAAGTTTTCGAAGAATTGGTATAAAGCATATTGCATTTTTCCTACTGGAAGAGCAGCTAATTTTGTGCATAAGACTGCTAAAAAGATTTCAAATCCAGACATTCTCTCAAGTCTGAAAGCAACTATTGTTCAAGTCAAGACTCTGAATGAAAGGTTTGATGATTCTAAAAAATCCATCACTGATCTGAGAGCTGAAGTTGTTGCAAGAGACATGAATATGCAGAGAGATAATCAACTGAAGTTTCAGACTTTCTCTAAAGCTCAAGAAACTCTGCTTACAAGGCTAAGCAAAGTTGAAGAGAATCAAACTGAATTGTCTGGTAATATTGACTCCATTGCTACCTCATTGGAATTGATAACATCTATCTTGATTCCTGGTGATGTCAAAAAGGGGGAGAGAGTTGCTAAGTCCAAATGCAGGCAATCTCAAACTCTGACTAAGAAGGATGATGCTGAAGATGGAGGAGCAAATGACAGAGGAAATAGATTAAGAGCTGATCAAGATATGAGTCTAAGATCTGGCAAGTCTTCTAAGTCAAAGTCTGATGAAATAAATACTGATGCTCAGGGTACTTCAAAGACCCAGAGTTTGTTATTCACTGATAATCCACAAACAGATGAAGAATTGGCTGCTAGATTATTTCTTGAAGAAAATGAAGAAGGAGTTACAATTGAAGACATTCAAGCTGAGGAAAAGAGTTTACAAGAAGAACATCAAAAAGCTTTGAAGTCTGGAAAATTCAAGAAGGATAAGAAAGCTCCTAGGCCTGTTCTTAAAGGCATTGTTATCAAGGAAAATGTTGGTGCTGATCAAAGGTTACAAGTGTCTAGGAAACCAACTAGAAAATGCTAAACAGAAGCTGAAGGGTAAAGTTGGTGAAGAAGAAAAGGTTTCGAAGAAAGTGCATACAACCTCTGTTGCTACACAAGTTGTACAGAAACCATTGTCTACACAGATGCAAATGTTTTTTTGGAAAACCAACTACTCTTGATCAAACTCTGAAGGATCAAACTCTGAAGACCGGAGATACTAATTTTTCACATGGTAGAGCTTATATGTCCAAACAAAGTCGAGATACATCTGCTTTGGGCTCAGGTAGAGAAGTTATAGTGAATACTAGTCCTCTAGATCCTTCATCACTGGCTGTTCCAGGCCAAGGTGTTACTCAGGAGAGTTTAGACAGACTGGAATCAGTACAGTTGATTCATCAAAAGAGCTTGAAGAAATATTTTCTGTTGTACTTCATGGCTGATGGTACTGTGTTTAAAGTTAGTGAGGATGATATTGGTCTGAAGATATGGGAAGAATTGGAATATGTTCTATATATCTTCAAAGTGAAAAATCAAAGGACTCAACAAGCTGCTAATGTGCTAAGGAATAAGATGTTGAAAAACATTACGATTCGTGGTGCAAAATATACAAGTGAATATATTACAAAGTACAGAGATTATCATGGGAAGATTGTTGAGATGAAGAAAAATTGTGCTCGATTGAAGATAGATCTGGGTATAATTGTTTTAGATTTTAATCCAGAGTCAGAGAAAGCACATTTTATCAGACTGGGTAATGATATGAGGAAGAACAAAATGTATTCTCTGAGATTTGCAATTTATCAGATTGGTGAAGATGATCTTAAACTGAAAGAGATTAAGAAGATCATGCAGAGAGAACTCGAGAATGCAAAAAGAAGATTGTTTATAGACTATCTCAGATCAACACCAGATGTTGAGGAAATTAAGTAATTAAAGCTCTGTAAGTATTTCTTGTTTTCTGTAAATTTTGTCTAAGTAGAAGTTTAAACTCTGATTATTTATTAAACACTGCATTTGTCTATTTGTTTTGACATCATCAATTATTATTATTAACTTGTGCATTTTTGCTAATGAACAAGTTGGGGGAGATTGTTAAATATAATTGATGTGAATAATATCAGTGTTTAAGTGTTAAAGAGATTCATCAGTGTTTAACTGGAAGCTGGAAGCGGCCAGAGTTTATTTAAACTCTGACAGGTGAAAGCTCGACGGAGTTTGCTAAACTCTGTCAAGAGGAAGCGTCTACTGGTCATCAAACTTTGAAGGATTATTGAAGATAATTATAGAAACGATATCTTTGAAGATTGGATAGCTGTCAAAGACATCGTGATGACTAAGAAGACGTGTAACAATCATAATTGATAGCATTTGTATAGCTGATTTATAGGAGTATCAATTATCGATTGTATCGTAGCTGTATATCTTTATAAATACAGTTAGGTTAACCCTAGAAGGGTGTCGTGTAACGTATTATTATTCACTGTAACCTAAGCAGGTCTCTGTGATATTTTACATCACCGAGAGAGGAGTTTTTAATTCCAAACAGTTTTTGATTGTTCGAACGTGTTTTACTTGTTATTCTCTCATACAAACTTGATTATAATTGTGTATTCGGCCTAACATATATATGTATATATATATATATATATATATATATATATAGCATGTTACATATATATAGCATGTTACATATTATTTAAATTTTCAGCAAATTTATTTTATTTTATTTTTGAATTTAGATATTAACATTTAAAATGACATGCTTTTTGCTTAGCAAAAAAAAAAACCTTGCTTTGTAAAAAAATTGACATGTTTTTTAGTATAGATTTCAATTCAAGTTCATCATAGTGATATAGTAATCCTCCATCCCATTTTAAATCCCATTTTAAATGATCTTATCACTTTATGTTCGGATTTCTAGGAGCATAAATGAGGTATTTTCATATAATATTTTTTTATGATTTTTATTTTGTATAAAAATTTGAACTTTAAACTTTTATACAAAACAAAAATTATGAAAAAATATTATATATAAGTACCTTTTTTAAACACATTGAAGTACGCGTAAACAATACACAAGTCAAATATTATGGGACGGAGGTAGTATGTGTTAAAGTCTTACTAATCACGTAAAATATGAATATGTTAAAAATTATCAAAAAATGATTTCGATTTTGATTTGGATAAAAACTTAATAATCTTAAAAATTATTATTTTAAAAATGTATTTATCGTTAATTGTGGTGATATTTTACCGAACTTAGAGCATCTTTAATGATAAGAAATCCTTAGAGCATCTCCAATGGGAGAGACCCCTTAGGTAAATTTTAAAATTAATTACCATAAATAAAAATTATAAAGAATGTGTAAAAAAATGTACACTCCAATGGGACAAAACTGTTATCTATAATTATAGATAATCTCTTGATGTTGGCTATATTTGTCGAACCTCTACAGACCTGTAGTGAATTGCCACATCACTTATTTCTATATTGAAATTATATATTCCATTAATAACAACTTGAAATATTAATAACATACCATTTTTAAAATATAGGCAATCATTATAGCCAATACCCTCGGATCACAATGTCTTACAGGTTCGACAAATTTTACATAATCAATATTTTATGTAATTTAGCCAATCATTTTTAGCCAACTCCATTGGAGATGCTCTTAGCTAAATTATTTATATGGCATCTAGGTGGCACTTTTAGATAATATTTAAAAATTGAGGCACTACAACCCTCTTTTCCCTTAGCAAAAAATATAGACAACCACATATGATTGACTATATTTCTTGAATCAACAAACCCCTTATGTATAATTTTACATAATTATAATTATAGATAATATCATTGGAGTGCATATATTTCCTCTTAACTAAAATTTTACATAATTATAATAATCAATCATTTTAACCAATTCTTTTACATTTTATTATTGGAGATGCTCTGTAACTTTAAATGAAAATTGAATTTGTACTTTGGAATTTTTAGAAATTTCAGGTTTTAAGTTCGAACACGGAGTTAGATTTTTATTCTGATCCGTTTTCACAATCATGCGGTCCCACGTTACCATTTTCACGTCTTATTATTCTTGGCTGACCATGGACTTGGACTTGGACTAACACAAGTATCACGTGTAAGGGCAACTCCGGGATTATAAATTTAAATTTGGGACAATTTTGTTCCAAATTATTCTAATCATACATTAAAAAGTTATTCAAATTTGGATAATAGCATAATTTTAAATTTTGATCATCAATATTTATTGATTCAAAATTTTTTATTATTATTAATTTTTTGATTTTTTTTAATGTTATTAGATATTAATCAATTAATTTTAGAATATAACTAAAATTCACGATAATTTATAAATTAAAATAGAAAAATAGAAAAAAAATTCAAATACATGGAAATAAAAATATGAAATAAAATAATATAATATGGATAATTTCACGATAATACAACTTCAAACAAAATAAAACTAAATTATCGCTTTAGTCGCTGCCATCACGATTTTAGTTGTAATTTGATTGTTTATGGTGTTATTATGATTTATAATGAAATTAATTAATTTTTTTAAAAAATATTTGAAATCAAAACTCTTGAACATAAAAAAGAACATTAAATTTGGGTTTGTATTTGGATGGAATAAAATTTGGATCAAATCGGAAATTTGGAAGATGATACTCCCTCTGTCCCTTTTTATTTTTCTCATTTGCCCAAAAACACAGGTTTTAAGAACAAATATAAACAATGTTTAAGTAACGATTGAGCTGTGTTGATTAAGAAGGAAGCTAGCTAAGAAAATAAGAGGGAAAAGTACATAAAGTTTCCCCCCAATTTACATTACCATTCAAAATAAACCAATCACAAAGCTTTATTACATATACATGGATTACAACTTTCCCCCTAAAAACAGATTACAAACAGATTACAAACTACAAACAGATTACAAAGAGATTAAACACAACAGATTACAAAAAGTTTGAAAAAACAAAAAAATGCATCATTGCTTGGCGATCTCTGTTCAGACATGAATGTTGGAGGCTTCACTTTTGATCTCAATGAACCAGCAGCATAAGATGGATACATGGAAGATGTTATCCACCATTTTAATTTAAATGAACCACCAGAACAAGAACCAACAGGGCGTACACAACAACAGCAAACTGGTAATCATCATAACAGAAATTTTACCAAGCTCAGCTCTGATGCAAGACTGCAAGTACTCTTGTTCTTGCTAAGCAACCAGTCAACAGAGGGCAAACCTTACAAAGGTGCCATACAGGAGGCAACAAAGAAGTTTAATGTCACAAGAAGAACAATTAGCACCATATGGAACAAAGCAAAGAAACAAAAGGCATCAAATCAGGCATACAACAAGGCAACAGCTGGACACAATTCCGGAAGGAAAAGAATCCAACTGCCACCTAATGCAGTAACCGACATTAACATGGGAGATAGATCATGCATAAGGGACCTTGCAGTTCAGTTAAAAGTATGCAAAAGTACTGCTAACAGAATGATAAAAAGGGGACTGATCAAACCTCACACAAATCCTCTACATCCTGGATTAAAAGATGCAAATATCATGAAAAGAATGCAATGGATTCTAGACCTACTCATGGGAGACACACTAGCAACAAAAAGGCAGTATAAGGCAATGTATGATTTTGTGCATATAGACGAAAAATGGTTCTACCCTAGCAAAAAAGCACAAAGACTTTACTTAGACAAAAATGAAAGAGGCAAGTACATATCTGCTAAGTCAAGTAAGTTCATACAAAAGGTTATGTTCACAGCTGCAGTTGCAAGACCATGGTTTTATGCACAAGATGAATGTATATTTGATGGCAAAATAGGCATATTTCCATTCACATACAAAGAACCAGCAAAGAGAGCATCTAAAATCAGAGCTAAGGGTACTATAATCACTAAGGTGGTTGAGTCAGTAGGCAAGAATTAAACAAGGAGCATGCTTATAAATGAGATAGTACCAGCAATCATGCAAAAATGGCCAACAGTTGAAGGACCAAAGATCATTTTCATACAACAAGACAATGCAAGGACTCACATTACTCAGACAGATGCAGAATGGCAACAAGTTCATCAACAAGGAGACTTCACATTTATTCTTCTACAACAATCACCAAACAGTCCTGACCTAAACATCCTAGACTTGGGTTTTTTTAGAAGTATTCGGTTTTTAATGCATACACTAGTAGAAAACTGGTCTTTTACGTCGGTTAAATAGGTCTTATACGTCGGTTAAGTGGCGACGTATGGGCAGGCGACGTATAAGATCAGACTCTTTTACGTCGGTTAAAAAGGCGACGTATATTGTATCTTTTTACGTCGGTTCTTCTAAACAACCGACGTATATTGTATCCTTTTACGTCAGTTCTTTTAAACAACCGACGTATATTGTATCTTTTTACGTCGGTTCTTCTAAACAACCGACGTATATTGTATCCTTTTACGTCAGTTCTTTTAAACAACCGACGTATATTATTATCCTTTTACGTCGGTTCTTCTAAACAACCGACGTATATTATTATCCTTTTACGTCGATTCTGACAACCGACGTATATTGTCCAAAATATTAAAAAAAATATTTTTTTTTCCTGTACAAAACCCAAAAAATAATTAAAAACCATAATTTCCAAAATCAACCAATAATTTTTATCCATAATTTTACAACCGAACATCCAGAAAATTAATTAAAAACAATAATTCCCAAAATCAACCGAACAACAATTTTTTGAGACTCATATCTTCCAAACCAGCTAGTTTTTACAGAAAATGATCCAGCAAACTAATCACTCCGACAGCATGTGAAATCACACCTTTTAGACCTTTATCAGACATTCAACATAATCACTCTTCTTGCATCAGACACATCATCACCATCGCCCAGATCATCACCATCGTCGCAGACAACTCCCTCCCAATTACAGCAAATAGAATCATTAGACCATGCAGTAATGGAGCCATTTGTGAGGTTTCCAGCAAATTGCTTAAGGGCCAGAAGATCAACCGGATGACAAGTTTGACTCAGGGACCCCATCACTTCCATTGCTGAAACCAAAGAATGAAAAGACTCAAAAAATACTCAACATCACCATAAACATAGTTGATTCAGATATGATTGAACTTGAATATCTTCTTACAAAAAATCAATTTCCAATTACAAAACTTTACACACACACATCCAAAAGCAACTATGAACAGTCCAATTAAGATCAATCTGCATACCAGAACTTAAGGAAAAGAGGGTCTAAATTCTTTGCTGCTTCTTAGCAACTCGGCACGCTTCCTTTGCAAAAGTCAGGGGAGTTACCAATCTCTGAATTTTAGGAGCTTTACTGCATTTCTTTCCTATAAAATTTAACAGATCTGGATGAGTCGCTAAGTAATATTCAGAGCATTACCAACACTATAATATTGAAGGATTGTATACCGAACATATAATACGATTAGGACTCAGGAAGCTACAACTGTTTTGGTTAAAACAAAATGAAAGGAATCGAAATAATTAGTGAAGTGAAGACGCAAGATGAAAAATATGAAGTCTTAAAATGCTGTCTTGCCTATTTTTTTGAGCCAATAATTCCATGTTCCTTTCCTCCAAAAAACTTGTATTCATTAAATATATTAGTGGAAGTATTATATGAGGTGGAACTATCATGTCAAGACAATACCAGTACGCTGCAGCAAGCTAACTGACATTCAAATCATTTAATCTCATAATTGCTATAATCTAACTACTACATCAAGATAGGGCTGCCCAGATGAAACCACAATTTAAATACATATTGAACAGAAATATGGACCAAAAGAGCTTGGAAGTTACATGAACTATATTAGTAAAGGTCTATAGGATAACAGATAAAATCAAGGTAAGTTAATTTTTTTCCCACAATTGCCCATTTGAATACATCCCAAAATTTAGATAGGCTTCTCAAACACAGTAGCAACTTGCTAACTTTTATTGTATTTAGCAAAAAAAACCTTGCCAACTATACCAGGGCAAAGAGCTAATTCCATAAAACGCATCTTCAGACGATTATAAGGATATTCTGGTTTTAAACATTAGCCCTCCAATATTTAGCTGGTCTTTAACACATGGCACAATGCAAAAATAACAGATGTGAGTATGTGACACCATCTTGCCTCTGGTCAGAAAACGATGTTAAACATGATGCATTCATCTTATCCAACGATTCAAAGTGAATTATCCAAGCCTGAAGCTAACTTGTATATCTAAACTTACTAACTATACAGGCACACAAAATACTAGGTGCGAGTGTAAATCGGTTCACGTCCACCATATGAAGCAGTGCATTGTTGTGGTATAAAAATGTAACATTATTAAGTAAAACCTATACAAATACCAAACATCACTTTTATTTGGACCAAACATTACCTGAGCAGAAGTGTTTAGATTCTTTTCAACTACTGGAGAAACTATTTAGACTAAAGAACTCACCCGTAATAGCCGTAAAGCAGGAGGTCTTTTAAATGATCAACTTCATATATATATACACATGTACATTGCAGTGCGTATATGAACTGTGGGGATTTAGAATTTGCTGATTTCGAAATTGATAAATATATTGCTCCTAAGAGTTCTGTTTGTTAGTCCAGCTATGGAGGTAAATGATTCTATTGTTCTGTTTACTGATAAATCATAAATCATCATAATGCACCTTAAACTCTTGATTCATTAAATTAATGCATGCATATGATATGGTATTAGTAATATGATATAGCTGAATATGATTTTGATATGGTTTGAACTTTGATATGACTATGCAGCAAAAGATAGTTATTAAGATACGTTCACACTGCAAGAAATGTAGGTCCAAGGCTCTGGCAATGGCTGCCACGGAATCAGGTACATCGATGTATGCATGTATATGCTTTTCTATCACACACAACAAAGATTTTTCTATCTAATTTCCTAAACGAATGGTAAAAACAAACTATTTAAAGTGCAATTAAGTAGGTATATCTTAATCGTTCTCTGGTGTCATATATTGTGCATAGTGCACGTGTGACATCAGTGGCACTGGAAGGGGAAAAGAAAGACCAAGTAATTGTGATTGGAAATGGGGTTGATGCAGCGGGTTTGACAAGCTCAATGAGAAAGAAACTGGGGTACGCGAGCTTGGAGCTTGTTCAGGAAATAATATTGGACGATCCTGTGAAAGAAGCTTAATTCCTGAAGACTCTCTAAGCCTTGTACATGGGATGGAACAATAATCAATTGACTTGTTATGTGTTAGACAACGTATCTTGTTTGGAAAGAGGAACTAGTTCTAGCTGCGATCTGGATCATTAATTGTACTGCAAAATTATAGTTAATCTCCTTGAACTTACTATCAGCGTATCCTGTCAACTGGTATTGTTTGTCAATTGTCTTTTCCACCTCTTTTTGCTTGTACCCAGAATCTTACAAAATCTGATTCAGTTGAATAAATTGATTTCCCTATGAGAACGAAGTTACTAATACCAATCCTAAACAATTTGAGCATTGCTCTGTCTGCTTTTGGTCAATAGATCTTCTAGTATAAAAATCAATTACTCAGGTCCAGCAATATCCATGTAGCTGACAGTTGATTCTGAGCTGACTAGGTTAGTTACATATATTATGAAGCAATAACGATATACAGTTAGTTCTAAACTGAGAAAGAGCTAGCATTGGAGAATTGATTGGGAAATTGTTAACCTGATCACACATGCAGTAATTTTTTTTTTTTTGAGAGGACACATGCAGTACTTTAATTCATGATTTACGAGTCATGAATTAAATTACTAAAACCAAGAAAACAGGAATCATATAAGTCATTTGGTCATAGCTACAAATACTTGATCGATATTAATATCAAACGGGTCATCGAAGTATGTCATATATCTGAACAGGATATCACAAAAACGTTGGAAAGTCCATCTTATGAAAAATGCAGGATGCCACTGAAGTGAAATAATGATGTATCATTGTCCAGAGTGATTCAAAGCATGATGAAGTTCACTTTTAATACTGAAGGTGTTAAAATTCTATTTAATGACCACACAATTCACCAAACAGAGTGATTCAGAGGGAGCCTAAGGAAATCAAACTCTAAAATTCATAAAAACATAAGTAATTAAACAAATTCTTGATGGGGTTCAAGCATCATGCTTCTTATGATTTTACTAGGCTACAAATTCTGTGTTGGGATCCAAGTGACACAATAACAGCTGCAGAAACTCTTAAGTGCAGGTGTTTCTGAATATATCCAGGGTCACATTGTCATTCGAATTCTCCTCAATATGTCCTATAATATCTTTGGCATATTCTCAGATATCACAGAAGTAGTTCACTATTTTTTCATCTTAATAATAGAACATAAACAATATGAAACACAATTGCAGGCACTTATAAAACAGGGACACCCTTCACAATTGGCTCCTCTGGCCTACAAATCCAAGTGCATATAGAACTCTTTCCAGGTCATTTTTCTATATAGTGAAAGGTATACGCAAGCTTATCTAAGTTGAAGAGACTTCAGTAATTTTGACAATGACAAGAAAACTAAACTGAGGACGATGCTAATTCTCAATATTAAAAATACATTCAATGACAAAATAACAGTTACTCTGGAAATCTAAATTGTTTACCTGATGAATGGTCATTTCTTGCAAATTAATATAAGTGTAAACTCTATCTCTAGCCAAAGAGGTGATATCACTGCCAAAGAGATACATCACCATTAACATTAAAAAGGAAAATTTTAATTTCAAAATGCCAATGAAACAAAAGGAGACATCTACAACATGGACCACCATCTTTACCTTCGAGAGTAAACATCCAACAGAGAGTCATTATCATCCACTACAGGAATTGAGCAAACTTGAGCTGAAAAAGAGAGGCATCACTACTCAGTATTTACTAACAAGATTACAGTGAACATACATCAGATATTAATCGAATACCAAAAAAATTGGAGGACTCCAAAGTTGTGTTCACGAAGAGAGAGAGAGAGAGATCTGGAATGATGTGTTCACGAAGGAGATGAGTGACGGAGCAAGAACAGGCGGTGCAAGCGCTAATTGAGTAGAAGGACCGCTCCAAGTAGAGTACAAAGCGTCGGAGATCGATTGGGGATCGAGAGTTTGAATTTGGGATCGATCCCCAAAAATATTTCGATTTTACCAACCCAGCACATCGGTATGATCCTTGAACGATGAATAGAACATATTTAAGTGTAAGTGTATCTTAGAAGAGAGGCTGAAATCACTCATCTTGGCGCCGCAGAGAGAAAGAGAGGCGAGAGAGATTAGGGTAGATTGGAGTGTGTGAATGAGCACAGTAGACGCGGTGTTATTAGAAGTTATATCTTTAACGGGTTTATACGTCGGTTATATTAAGAGTAGCGACGTATATAATAGCATTATATACGTTGTTTTTTCCTCGACCGACGTATATAGTAGCATTATATACGTTGCCTTTTTCTCAACCGACGTATAATATAACTTTATACGTCGGCATTTTCTTGAACCGACGTAAAAAATGTTTAAAAATGTACATATATGTCGCCTTTAGGCGGAACCGACGTATATAAGTACTTTATACGTCGCCTTTGGCCAGAACCGACGTATATGAGGCGACGTAAAAAATCATTTTTGTACTAGTGATAAGAAGATGCCAAAAGATGTTGATGGAATGATGGATGCAGTCAATCAAGCATTTTATGAGTTAGAGCCAAGAACACTTGCAAATGTATGGTTAACTTTGCAGTATGTCATGAATGAAATTCTTAAAGTAAAGGGCAGCGGTGACTACTTAGTACCTCATGTGAACAAGAAGAAATTAGCAAGAGAAGGACAACTACCAGTTCAGGTAACAGCACCAATGTGGGCAGTATATGAAGCATGGAATTTGGTATATGGTCCACAATAGAACTAGAAGCATGCAATGTTTTATGCACATGTATTAATGTTTGCAATGTATGAAGGCAAGACTGAATGTAATGCAGACTATACATGTATGACAAACAATGTATGCAAGTTTACTTTTTGAATGCACTATATGAATGTAATGCAAGTTTACTTTTTGAATGCACTATATGAATGTATGATTGCAATCAATTAGACAGTGCACAATACAATCAATGTATGACTGCAATCAATTAGACAGTGCACAATACAATCAATGTATGACTACAATTAGTGAGTAGTAAGTGCCCTAAATACTAAGTGGCCGTGTCCAACAGGGATGCAGATTCAAGGGAGCTCGAATGACCCCCAAGACAGCTCTTATTGGCAGGGCATAATGTGTGTGAAAAGTGTGTGTGCATAGTGTAAACACGCAGAAGACAACAATTAAACAAGCTGTGAATCATGTAAACAGGCATAAGACAATTCGAATTAACAAATGACAAGAACACATGAACTAAACAATCATAGCAATTAAACAATCACAACAAGTAAGCAGGAATTAAACAGCAATTAAACACGAATTAGCCTAAAATAATTAAACAATCACAACAATTAAACACAAATTAAACAGCAATTAAACACGAATTAGCCTAAAATAATTAAACAATCACAACAATTAAACACGAATTAGCCTAAAATAATTAAACAATCACAGCAATTAAACAGGAATTAAACAGCACAAATCGGAATAAAACAGGAATTAAGAGTACGAATAAAGCACAGGAATAAAGAGATCGCATAAAAGAGAGAAGAGAGTAAACCATTAAGCATAGGAACATGCATCATCGGAATCGTCACAGTTAGGTTCGTCGTCGTTAGGGGCCTCATCACCTGATTCTGACCACAAATCGCTTGGGGGGGCTTCACCGGAATCCTCATCGCCATCACAGTCCTCCACAACTGCATGCAAATCGGATCCGGACGTTCCATCCACCGTACGGTCTTCAGATCCCTCAGATCGTCCCTGATCCAGTCTTGACCGGAGATATTCTTCACTATAAGTGTGGTCGCTGTCACAGTCAACGCCTCTATCGCAATGCTCATCGGAACAACTGTACGAACCACTAGCCTCATCATCGGAATCCGAAAAACCATAGTGTGCATCCATTAGAACAGATTTTGTGGGTGAATTAAGAGAGAGGGGAGAGAGAGCAGCGAGAGAGAATTAGGGTTTGAGAGAAAGAGAGGTCGCGTAATTGAGAGAATAGAGAGAAGAGAGTGAACCGGGCACAAAGCCCAATGACAACAAAAATATCCCACAATAAACTGAATAAACAAATGAAGGTGGGATAAAATTAAAGTAAAATAATTTTTGGGGAAAAGGGGGATATATTTGTTTAAGTTGGTGGGTTAGTTTTTTAGTTTATTTTCTTTGCTAAAAATAGAAACGGAAAGAGTTTTTTTAATGTCCCGATAAGGAAAGTGGGAAAAGTTTTAAGGGACGGAGGGAGTATAACTTTAAATTTATGATTGGAGTTGATTTAATAGTGTTCACTTATTTTTCAACACTAGCTTATAACCCGTGCAACGCACGACACCTTTTTAATATCTACAATTATATTATTTTTATGAAACTTTATAAGTTATCAATTTACATATCAAATTGGTGTTTAAAAATTGATATATATAAGATTTTACATTTTCGATTTAATATTTGTACTCTATCTTGAATTTTAAAATTTGATTTGGACGTTTACAACCCACATGAAATTAACAAAATAATCTTTAAATTACTGATGGTTTAATATAATTAAATCTACACAGAAACAAAAAAGAGAAGAAATTGACGATTTTTTAAGTTGAAAATTCAATTTGATTTATGAATTCTATTTATAATTCGTTTTGATTATCAAAATATCCTTATAATTATTTAAAGATAGTTCTACTCACAATCAAATACAATTTTAATAATAAGTGTAAGAGAGATTTTGTCCGAAATTTTGATAATCGGTAGTCTATTCCTCCGTATGACAAAGATCTTAAAATAAATAGATGAAAATCGTTGGATCTAGCATAAATTTTTTTTATATTTTAATATTTTATAAACTAAAAAGTGCTCCGTATATATATTTATATAAGATAGATTTTGTCCAAAATTTTGATAATCGTCTATTCCTCCGTACGACAAAGATATTAAAATAAATAGATGAAAATCGTTGTATTTAGCATAAAAATGTTTTATATTTTAATATGTTATAAAATAAAAAGTATATTTATATTGAAATACGAAAATGAATATGTCAATGATTTAAATCATATACAATTAGGTTTTCTACAATTTATAGCATTATCAATGTAGAACTTCTACATAGATTAGGATTAATGTAAAAATTCGTAATTATATTTTCTCTTGATATTCTGAGTGTTTCTATTTGAATAATAATTATTAAAGTATCACTAAATTAAAGAAAATTTTATGAGGTTCGCATGGATTGTAAAATCATTCAAATCTGATTTCTAGATCTCAAGATAGAGGCCAAATAGTAAATATGAAATTTTTTAATACTAATAAATAAAAAATAAAATTCAATTCTAAAACAACTTTTTTTAATTATATCCTTTTTAGAATATAATTTTCTTTTTAAAATTCAATTATAATACAACTTTTTTTAATTATATCCTTTTCAGATTATAATTTTCTTTTAAAATTCACTTCTAATACAACCTTTTCATATTATAATTTCTTTTTTATATGATCTAATCATGATCGTCTAGTTTCAATCCAACCGATCATATAATTTTGGTAGTACAGCGACCAGACCAAAAATTTGGATAAGATCCCTCTTATAAAGATATTTTTAAATTAAATTTAGTTTTAATGATGAAGAAAAAAAACAAATCGATGAAGAAAGGGTATTATAGTAAATTAACAAAGTGAAAATTATAAATAAATATATAAGGATATAATTTATAATCCAACGGATGACTTTCAATCCAATTTTTTAATCCAACAGATCATATGCTTTTGATAGTACATTGACGACGACCAAAAATTTGGATAAAATCTCCCTTATGCTTATTATATACTCCGTATAAGGTATTAATTATACTGTACTCCCTTTGTCCCATCTATTTCTTTACAATTTCCTTTTTGGGACGTCCCACCAATTCTTTACATTACTAAAAATAGTACTCCCTCTGTCCCTCCCATTTCTTTACATTTCTTTTTCACTACTCGACACGCATTTTAAGGCTCCTAAAAAGTATAGTTCCATAACTTATTTTTTAAATTTTCCTTTTTTGTATAAAAATAGAACAATTCTATTTTTATACAAAAAAGGAAAATTTAAAAAATAAGTTATGAAACTATCCGCAAATTGCACCTTAAAATCCGTGCCAGAATTACGTCCCCCAAGGTAAAGAACCAAGGGGGACAGAGGGAGTAACTTTTAACAATAAAATATATTATTACATCTACTACTTCACTCCACTTAATCAACACTTTACACTATTACACCCACTACTTCACTTATTTTAATAATAAAATTACTATTATACCTACTACTTCATTTATTTTAATAATATTATACCCAATATCCTTGATCTCCGTGCCCAACCCATGTAAAGAACCGGCGGGACAGAGGGAGTATATTGTAAACTCTACTTCCTGGGCATTATGGCTTTTACGTCACATCTCATCTCAATGTGCCTACCATATTTGTCAAATAAATATGTCGTCCTTTGCGAAAACATGATTTTGGTCAAAAACATGAAGCAATATAAAATTTATTTAGGGGAGGTATTCTAGAAAGAACCATCTAAAATCTAAGAAATAATTACTATAAAATATATATTTATCGTTTTCTTACTAAAATATAATTATAAATTAATAAAGAAATTTAAAATGAAATTATACAAATTTTTTTTTGAAAAATCATTAAAAATTAATGAAATAATTCAAAGCAATTTCCATAAAATCAAATTTATTAAAAATAATTCTACAGTAAAATCAAATTTAAATCAAATTTTTTATTCAAATTTTATGTGTTAAATCCTTTATAAAATTTATATGTCGTTAGTATTCTACATTAGAATCAAATTTTATGTTTTTAAAAAAATTATTTATAATTTATTGATATTTTTTTTTGGTGAAATCAATGATTTTTTCCGAAATATAACAAGGTTCTCTTTAAAATAATGGCCTACATATTTTTTTACATGCTCTTGATGAGAACACCGCAAAAACTAATATATATTTGATGTGTAAAATTGATGGACATAAAATTTTTAATCGCTGTAAATTGTGAGGATAAAAAAGGTTATGTTTTATTGAGAAAGGTGTATGCTGGACCTTTTCTTTCATTGATCGTATAATTTGACTATTATTTTGAATAGATAAGTCTAGTTTTAATCATAGTTAGAATTTTAAATATAGTGTATGAATAGTAAAATAAATTCTACTCCGTAAATTTTAGAACTTTGAACAAAATTATAATTCGTCCTTGCATAGGTACACGTGCATGCATTACGCATCTATCTTATAGTCCACACTGTAGGTGATGTTCGTTTTCTTTTTCTCCTGCATGCAGTTGGTAACAAACAAGTCAAGGGTTCAACACAAGCACCATGACGATCAAAAATAAACGTTTGTTAATTATTACTCCATTTGATATTATTGTTCACATATTACAGAGAGTTTCTACAATACTTTAAAAGATGGAATTCTCTATTTTCATACTAAAAATCCTACTATACATACATATAACAGAAATTATTTTAACAATCATTTATCCCTAAACGAACCCTCTAAACAAAGGGTAGCGACTAATAAATTTTCCGTCGGATGAATTACGTGATCATGATTTAAACTTTGCTACTTACGTACTCATCACAATATGGATATTTATAACAATGGAACGAAAAGTGCGAATTGTGTTCTTGAAGAATAATCAACTCTCTTCGTAAAAAAACAAATATATAAACTAGTCAAAGATTAAGTTTGCAAAAATCAAAATCACAATATTTTCTTAACATTTTATAGTCATTACTCTATTTGGAAATAATCCCAACCAACCAACTCATCAAAAAGGGAGGGGCAATAATATTGCAGCGACGGTGGAATACTGGAACTCATCTTAGAGCATTCACATCCCATCCCCCATCCTCATCCCCAAAAACTTACTAAAAATAGTAAATCCTCAAATAAAAATAGTAAATCCCCAAAATTATAAAAAATGTTCTACATCCCATTCCCCATTTTCCATCCACATATCACTACATTCCTTTTTATATTACTTCTTTCTCTCTCTTTCACTTAAATTTTAACTATCAAAACTCACCCACTACAATTAAATATATTTAAAAGAGGAGAGAGATGATTTGGGGTTCAAAATAGTAATCCCCAAATATGGGGATTCAAAACTTGTCCCTAAAATTAATCCCTAAAATGGAGAATGGGATGGAAGCTATTTTTTGCATAAAAGCTAAATATTTCCCTAAATATTTGGGGATGGAATGTGAATGCTCTTACTAGCTAGTCGTGGAAGTGTATACATTTATTTTCCTTGAAAAAGACAATTGTAGTACTCCCTCCGTCCCAATTATATTGTCCACTATTTCCTATTTTCTTTGTCCCAAAATTATTGTCCATATTTAGCTGATAAGGTAAATTATGTGTTAATTATGTTAACTTTTATGAAAAAATAATACAAATATTTGGTAACTTAAATATATTTGGCATGATTGAATAAAAGGTGGATTTTGATGGATGGACAATAAAAATGGGACAGAGGGAGTAATATTTTATTTATTGCTTGCATCAACTAATCTACGATTAATCATCAAATTATTAGTACTTGTTCTTAGTGATAGTAACAAATTAACGCCGTCTTAATGCATGCTCGCCAAAATCTCGGAATATATTAAAGGAGTAAACTTCAAAGTGGTGGCCAGATTTTACACTCATTTTCAAAAAAGTGGTCTTTTGCAAAATGGTGGTCTTTTGCAAAATGGTGGCCAGATTTGCCTTTTTCTTTTCAAAAAGGTGGTTGCAGGCGATTTTCAGCTTTTTGGCAGGGGTAAAATGGGAAAAAAATGCTCGAGATCCGAAAAATTGTCCACAAAAATTCCCAAATTAATATGTGTCAACATATGAGTGGTTATATTCATAATAATAATAATAATGTAACCCCATGCATGCACATCAATTCACAAAAAAAATCCACAAATATGATTTGTCAAGATTTAATTAGTCAATTTATGTGCATGCATGGGGTTACATTATTATTATTATTATGAATATAATCAATCATATGGTGACACATATTAATTTGGGGATTTTTTGGTTAATTTTTGGGGTTTTTAACATTTTTTTTAGTAAAATAACATATTTTTCCATTTTACCCCTACCAAATAAGCTGAAAATCATCTCCAGCCACTTTTTTGAAAGGAAAAAGTCAAGTCTGACCACCATTTTGAAAAATTGAAAGTCTGGCCACTTTTTTGAAAATGAGTGTAAAATCTGGTCACTTTTTTGCAATTAACTCTATATTAAAGTCATCTAGAGAGATTGTAAGACTGATACAAGGTCATTGTAGACAACAAGTAACTTAAATGACTATTTTTAGCTGAACACTCAATAATTCAAGATTATTAAGACATTAATATAATGAGCTTCAAGCAATTATTGGAGGATAATGGATACATATAAATCATACAGTGACCATAATTTACTCAATGATTTTGTATTTCTTTAATTGTGATCTCATTGACATTACTTCATTTAGTAATTTTGAACTGATTGCATCGCGAATGTAATAATTGTTCCTTGTTTTAGCCTAGGGGACGGAAATATAAGAGTAATTAGCATATTACATCCCTTAACTTTGGGCGCTTTTTCGATTTGGTCCTATTTTATGTTTTGTATCAGTTTGCACCTCTATGTTCAAATCTCGTTTCGATTTGCACCCTTTTGACCAACTGCCGTTAATTTTGACCGTTAACGTTAACAGTCAGGAGGGTAAATGTGTAATAATGTATCCCAACGGCTCCAATCGATATATATCATCTGTATATATATACTACCACATGTATCACTTTCCTTATCTCTTCAATCCCTAAAATTTCTTTACTACAAGTTTTTATTTCTCTTTTTTTGGTAGATCCATGGCCAGAATGTGTTATTGTAGGAAATGGGCAGCTCAACAGTGTGCTTGGACCACTGCAAATGCTGGTAGACGATTCTTGACATGTCCCGATCGATGTTGTAATTTTTTTCGGTGGGTAGACCCTCCTTTGTGTCCACGGGCGCAATTAATTATACCCGGTCTTATAAGGAGGATAAAGAATCTTGAAGCTCAACAAACAACTGGTGAAGACATGAATATGATTGATGTGGATGTAGTGGAGAAGAAGCATTGTTGCAGCAAAACAATGTTATTTCTGATCTTCACATGGATTTGCATTTTCCTTTACATATTTTCATCTTAACTTCTAATGTAATATATATGGTTTAGAGTATGTTTTGACTATGTAGTTCGTTCAAGTTTGTGAATCTAATGTATTGATAATTTTATTGATATCAATGAATTAATATTTGAAGAAATGTGTGTGCAAAAGATTGTCAAAGTACTTGCTTGCTGCCGAATAACATCTTAATAATAGCTTAAAAGAAAGGGTCACCACTGCTTAACATAAATGTCACCAAATAAAATGAAAAGAAAAGCATGCTAGTTCCAACATTAACTTCAAATCTACCACTCCTTACAAATTAAAAGCATGTCTCCAACTCAAAACATAACAGTTAGCATAAATGTCTTTAGAAAAGCAGTTGGGCAATAATGTTTGGTGGTTCATTTGGACAAAAGAAAAGGTGTTCCATGCTTCATATCTTGCTCTTTCCCTTGCTTTTCTGCATCTCTTGTCTTGCTGCTTCCAAGTTCTTCAACGATGTAAATTTCTGACCTCTCACTGGCTCGACATTTAAGGGATTCTTTGAAGTAGTTCTAGCAGGTGGTTTGAAGGCTTTGATGACACCTCCATGAGAAACACCATCTACGGCACTCTTCTTAGTACATGGGACGATTACACCTCCATTCTTCAGGGGTGATGATCTCATAGTTCTTCTGGCAAGTTGTTTTGTTCTTTTAGGACTGTTTCTACTTCCTTCTGCAATTGTCCTTTCATCTCTGTCTTCGGTAGTTGTAGTCTCTGTGACATCAATTTTCTGTTTCTTGTTTTGTTCATTGGTTGTCTGCACCAAAATATGATATTAAATTGGCTTTACTGGTGACTTATGAAGACTTAATGGAGGTGGATAATTTACCTTGGACTTGCAAGTTCTTGCATTGTGTCCCTCCTGTTTGCACTTAGTACATGTAGGAGGTTTTTTTGAGCTGCTTTGTCCTATCACTCCTTCCTCTTGCCTTTTTCTCTCTTCATCATTTTTCTAAAAAACAAAAGCATGTTTGATTTTTTTTAATCTGAAATGTATCAGACCTCTGCATCTTCAATCCATAACATTTCCACTCACAGCCATCACTGCAGACCCATTTGACTTTGTTAGAAAGATTTTTTTTCAATCTAATAGCTCTTTGATTTTTTATGGCATACTTCCTGACTGCAGCTCTGAACACTTTTCCACTAGTGAATAACATACCAAGTTCAAATTTTGGATCATCCATGTCTGTGAGTTCATTGAATTCAGGGAATTGTATGTCATCAGCCTCATCACATGAACTGTCATCATTCATCCTTTCATCAGCACTATTGTATCCCCCCTCTGAACTGTCATCATCAAATTCCATTGTCCCATCAGCCACACCCTTAGTATCTCCATCAGCTCCATCATCTCCATCAAATTCATTACATGGTTCCTCAAACTGATCCCCCACCCCATCACTGTGATGATCAGCTTCAGATTGTCCCACTGGATCTCCAGTTTTAATTTCTTTTTCTTTAACAACTTCATTGACAGGTTGGCTCTGGCTATCTGGGGGACCACAGTCATCATCCAAAATCACTGGAGTGTCCTCTGTATTCTTAAAAAGACCCTATAACAGAAAACAGTTGCAAACATTACATTATCCACTAAAAACAAACATGAATTTGAAAGGCAATCAAACAGGAAAAAAAACTTACCCTAAGCATTGAGTATCTCCCTCTTCTTCTAAGCCTGAATGGAGGATTTGGAGGCGGAATTTTCCTCTTCTTCTTTTTTGGAGTTATTTCAGCTTCACTCTCACTAGAATCCATGTTTGAACTATCTCCATGGAAACTAATTTCATCTTCTTCCTTGTATTCAATATCCTCATTTTCTTCCTTTTGACACTCATTAGTCATCTCATCATCATCATACATTTCACCTACTCTAATAATTCTTTCATCCTCAACATACTGTGTGTATGAAAAATCATTCATATCTTCTACACCAAACTCAGTTTTAGCAGTTGTGTACACAGTCAGACAGTTAGTATACACCAACATATCCCACATTGTAACAACATCAGGTTCTTCATTTATAGGTAATACCATTTCTACATCTAAAGGCCTATCGGGAATGTAGTACCACAAATCATAAGAACCTTCACCTATCCCAATTTCCTTACACATTGAGTACAGATCAAAAAGTTTAAAATTGTTTAGTGTGCACATGTCAAAGTACTTGCAGTCACCATCAACATATGATTCGAATTTCTCATCAAATTCCCCACCATGAAACAATTTAATGGTAAAGTTCAAAGAAACATCTGTTCAAATTGAAAGAGTGTAAAGAAATGTATAAGCATAAACATACAGTAGCCCTAAAAATAAAAACTAGAATAAACAAAGTAAGCACTAAAACCCGACAAAAAGGTATATCTCAATTACAAAAAAATAGGTACAAAACAAGATTCAAAGGGACCACCACAATAAACAATCAAAACCCTATAAATCATGCATGCAATAAAGAGTCTTAGCCCCGTATACTAAAAATCATATTATCTAAGGCTTGAATAAAGAGTCTTACCCCCGTATTCTGGTATTTCAGATCCATTAGGTAGGATAGGCACACCGATGGTTGGAATTTCGGCACCAGTTTCAAGCACCTCATGCCAATACTCTTCTGGAACTTCAGCCCAACTTGCTATCCTCAAGTTATCATCACTAACTACTCTCAATCGACCTCTCATTTTAGTGTAATCGAAATCTCGAGTTAGGGTTTCAGAGCATCAATTTGGGGGGCGGGAAACTGAATCGATCGTCTTTGGTAAAATGAAAGAGGATAAAATGGTTTTACGTTTTAATGTTATTTGTTTTTTTAACTTAACTTAACAGTTAATTACATAAATAACCCTGACTGTTAACGTTAACGGTCAAAACTAACGGCAGTTGGTCAAAAGGGTGCAAATCGAAGCGAAATTTGAACATAAGGGTGCAAACTGATACAAAACATAAAGTAGGACCAATTCGAAAAAGCGCCCAAAGTTAAGGGGTGCAATATGCTAATTACTCGAAATATAAACACTTCTTGAATGTACCCCATACACTACTACTATTTCCTCTTCGCTAAAAAGCAATTCCGACAACCTCTTTACATTGAATTTTAGTCAAAAATTATCTCCAACAAATTTGGTTAATTTAATTGATAGTCAAATTTATTACTTTTATATTATTACACGTCACTGATACATTATTAAAACACGCATTATTGGATATTCTCTTCTTATTTCTCGTCTATTTACAAATGAATTGGGTACGGAAGTTAAAAAAAATGTAAAGTAGTGGAGAAAACTAAGAAAAGTTAGTAAAGTGATGAGACTAATTAATATTTTATGTAATAAAGTGAGTTTAATGGAGTAAAGTAGGAGATGTAATTACTTTACTGAGTCCCACTCTAGAGAGAGTTCTCTTACGTGGAGAACCCCATATGGTTCTATAGTAGAATCATTTTTTTTCAAAAAAAAATCCATTTCTTTTTTTTAAAAAAAAATTTACAAAAAAAAAAAATCGGACCTGCTACCACGTCATCACTGCCACGTGGTAGTGCCACATCATCACTGCTGACGTCACTGCTGCCGTGTCAATACCACGTCAACACTACTGATGTCACTATTGACATGGCAGTGACACGTCAGCATTGACGTCAACAATGCTGACGTGGCACTGCCACGTCAGCAGACAGTTTTTTTTAAAAAAAAATTTAAAAAAAAATGTTTGGTTCTATCACAAAATCAGCAAGTTGGTCTTTTTTTTGTTATAGAACCAAAAAAAATTGGTATTTTTTTTATAGAACCAAAAAATTAGAACTTTGATTCTATTATAGAATAAAAAATCAGTGGTTCTCCACGGTTCTCCACGTAAGATGGTTATCCGTAGAACAATGACCTTGCTTTTTATATTATAAAACTTTCTTATTTGTAAAAAATTGAAAAGAATATTCCAAAAAGGAAAGTTTAAGAAAAAATGAGAAAAACACAGAGAGTACTAATTAAGGTTCCAACATATATTGATGTACATGGAGTCCAATGGCAACTGTGTAGTAATTAAGTTTTGTCGATAACACAACATAAATGAGTAGTGTAAGATCATCTCTAATGCTTTACATCTATTAGCTAAAATTGATGACATGTCATAATTTTTAGATAATATGTATATTTTTTCTTCTCCAACCATGCTTTCTGTTAGGTAAATTTTTAGATAATCATCTTGACATCCTCTATATTTGGAGGACATCTATAATATACAGATAATATCTATAATTCATTATCTTCACTTATATCGTGACACATCATCTATCTTATTTACTTATATATATATATATATATATATATATATATATATATATAATTAAAATAATAATAAAATTCTATTTTTAAAATATAGCTATTCATTATAGCTAATACCATTGAAGTAAAACATCTTACAGTTCAGCAAATGTTTAGATAATCATTATATAGCTAATGATTTTAACTATTATCATTGGAGATGCTCCAAAAGTAGCGAGATGGTAAAATTGAAGTGATATAGATGGATTTTTTGAAAACTAATCATCGAAAAAATTGTAGTAAATTCTCAATTAATCTACAAACGATCTTATGACCTTTTGTTATTTAAAGCTAGAAGAAGAATGAACAAGAGCACAAAAGTTGTAGAGAAATTATTTAGTTCATATATCTCATTGTTTCAGATCTAAAAGCTGTGACATACAATGCCATACGCTCCCTTATATCACAGCTAACATAACAGAAAGATGCTCCTAGAATAAGATAGTATTGTCCTCTACTAGACACCTGGCATACCAGGTGGAAAAATCCTTAAACAAACAAACATGGATAAATATTAAGACAATAAGACAAAGGTTGTTGACTGAGAATATTTGATGAAGGAAATAGTCTTCATTACTCCCCCTCAAGCTTGGAGGGGAGCTCTGTTGCAGCTCCTAGCTTGTCCAGTAAGTAGTAGTGTTGCTTTGTAGAGAGAGCCTTGGTAAAGATGTCAGCAACTTGAGTATAGGTTGGCACATGTTTGGTGACTATAGTTCCAGAATTGACCTTCTCACGAATGTAATGACAGTCCACTTCAATATGTTTAGTTCTTTCGTGAAGAACATGATTGGCTGCCAGAGCAATTGTAGCTTGATTGTCACAGTGCAGAACAGTTGGAGGAAGGTTCTGCAAGCCCATATCTTTAAGAAGTGCAGCAAGCCAGGTTATTTCACAGGAAGCCACAGCCATGGAGCGATATTCTGCTTCGGCTGACGATCGAGACACAACAGGTTGCTTTTTAGTTTTCCATGATATAGGGGAGGAGCCCAGAAGCATACAAAAACCAGTGGTGGAGCGCCTTATCATTGGGCATGTAGCCCAATCACTATCACAATAGGCCTTGAGAGTGGCTGCAGAGGAGGAAGCAAGTAAAATGCCCTGTCCAGGATTTGAGTTGACATAGCGAAGAAGTTTAGTTGCAGCATCCATGTGAGCAGTCGTTGGGTGTTGCATAAATTGAGTTAAAATGTGAACTGAGAAGACGATGTCAGGACGAGTTATGGTGAGGTATATCAACTTACCAAGTAAACTTTGGTAGGGATGAAGGTCTGTCAAGAAGGTGCCAGTCTCAAAAGTAAGGCGTAGATGAATATCCGTGGGCAATTTTAGAGGTGTGACATCAGTGAAGCCAAACTCGTCTATGAGATCAATGTCATATTTTTTCTGAGATACGAAGAATCCAGCTGAAGATCGATCAATCTCAAGTCCAAGAAAGTACTTGACATCACCCAAGTCTTTCATCTTGAAAGTACTAGATAGCATCTGTTTTAAACGAGTAATTTAACCATTATCGTTGCCTGCAAGCAACAAATCATCAACATACACCAGAACTAGGGTGATGGAAGTTGCAGTAGACTGTGTGAAGAGGATATAATCAGACAATGATTGAACAAACCCAAGCTCTTTCAAAGTAGTTGATAGTTTGCTAAACCAGTTTCTTGGAGCTTGACGAAGCCCATACAGGGATTTTTTAAGTTTACACACCATAGTGGATTTCATGTTGTGTAGCTCCCCCTGATTGAGATTAACTCTGTTGCCCAAACCACTATAACCTTGAGGTAGACGCATGTATACAGTCTCGTAGAGTTCACCGTGTAGAAATGCGTTTGTCACATCCATTTGCATAACATGCCAATTCTGCAAAGCTACAACTGCTAAAAGAGCTCGTACCTTTGTCATTTTTGCAATGGGAGCGAAGGTGTGCTCATAATCAACACCATACGTTTGTCGACAACCAAATATCACCAATCTGGCCTTGTAACGTTCAACTGTTCCAGCTATTGTAAACTTTGTCTTGTAAAGCCATTTACAAGCAATGGCCTTTTTCCTTAGAGGCAGTTCAACTATATCCCATGTTTCATTGTCTTCGAGTGCACTTAATTCAAGATTCATAGCATCAACCCAGTTGATGTCTGTGATAGCATGTTTAAAACTGACTGGGTCCTTGTGTTTAGTGAGAGATGTGAGAAAACAAGCAAAGTTAGGTTGTGTCTGACAAGCAGTAACGGTAACTAGATTTACAGAAGGGTTGGGAAAAGGTTTAGTGATATAGGACTCCATCCACACAGGTGGTTTGTGTACACGAGAAGATCTTCTAGGTGGAGTTTGCTGCATCAATTCACTAGAAGGTGAGTTTGAGTCTGTGGTGGTGATGGGTGAATGTGACATGTCAGGAGAAGAAACAGTAGGTGATATAGTAGGTGAGAGTGGTTCACGAATTTCACTATGCAAGACAGGATCAGTATTTGGTTTATCAATAAAAAACTCATCATCCAAATAGGAGTTTTAGTGACAGGCATGACAGTTGGCAGTGGCAACATATAGGGTTTAGGTGTTGATTTATTCAAAGAAAAGACACTTTCGTTAAAGGACACATCCCTACACACAAAGGATTTCATAGTCTTTATGTCTAGAAGTCTAAACCCCTTTTGTGTAGGTGGGCAGCCAATAAATACACAAGGTACACCCTTTGCAGCAAACTTATCAGTACTATGCACAGGATTAACAGCAAAAGCTAGACACCCAAAAGACTTTAGATTGTCATAGGTTACAGGTTCATCATAAATCAATTCATATGGACATTTATTATTGAGCACAGATGAGGGTAACCTGTTTATTAGATAGGCTACTGTCAGAACTGATTCTCCCCAATGACACAGTTACAAGCCAGATTGAAATATGAGTGCTCTTGCTACCTCAAGTATGTGCCTATGCTTCCTTTCCACTTGATCATTTTGCTGATTCCTATAGTTGCACGAGGTCTGATGGACAATCCCATGTGACTGGAAGAAGTTTTGACATGCAGTGTCCTTGAATTCGAGTGCATTATCTTACCTCACTACTTTCAATGAGGAGTTAAATTATTTTTGAATGAAACTCTGAAAAACCTCCAAGCACTTCAGATACTCAGACTTACACTGCAAAAGATATATCCAAGTCATCCTTGAGTAATCGTCTACAATAGTGAGGAAATACTTGAATTTTCCACGAGTACATACTCGATACGGCCCCCATATATCTGTGTATATTAGATCAAATGCCTTTTTAGCATGTGAACTGATCTCAGGAAATGGAAGTCGTGTGAACTTGGTCATTGGGCATGTCAAGCATACTTGGTCTGAGACATGTGCACAATGCTTGATGCACTCTATCAATTTCAGTTTAGAGACAGGGGCATGGCCTAGTCTGTTATGCCACAAGGCATATTGTTCTGTAGCAGATGACTTTAGTACACTCAGACACTGTTGAGCATTGTTTGTCACCACATTTTTGGCATCAAGATCAGACAGGTGATAAAGGCCATTCGATACAGTTCCCTTTCCTCTCACTTTGTTAGTCTGACCATCCACAATAGTGCAAACAGTTGGGGAAAAAACAGCATAGCACTCATTGTCTTGAGACAATTTTCGAATGGACAACAGATTATGAGTAAACACTGGTACATACAGCACATTGATCAGCTTCAACCCATTGTTCAAAAACACATCTCCTATATGAGTCACAGTTGCCTTAGCTCCAGTATGAAGGTTCACAGTCAAATTCTTCACATTAGCTTTAACATTTTTAGCAGGCCAAAGTCTGGAGTCATATGATCCGTGGCTCAAGTGTCAACTATCCACACATTGGAACTGACTCGAACATTGTTACATGTAATCATTCCAGAAAATGGACTATCAATCACTTCATCTGCACTCCCTTGATACTGATTTGGAATAAGCTGAAGCAATTGTTGGAGTTGCTGAGGAGAAAATACAATAGGCTGTTGTGATACATCACTCGAACCATCAGAGGTATTGACAGCATTGGCACTTCTAGGAAAGAAGAATTGACGTTTGGTTGTTTGCTGTCTAGAGGATGAGGGGTTCTTTGGTCTGTATTTATAGTGCCACCTTGGGTACCCAATAATGTTCCAGCACTTTTCATTAGTGTGCCCCTTTCCACCACAAGCTTCACACACAGGCACTTTATCGTTTACAGAAGTTTTACTCAGCATAGCAGACATATTATTTTTAAAGGGCAACATAGTTTTCAAGACCTCACGTTGTGACTCTTCCTGTTGAATAGATGCACATGCCATTTCAACACTAGGAAGAGGTTGGATCATTAACAACTAACTACGTTGAGGACCATATACATCATCTAAACAATTAAGAAACTGAAAAAGCTTGGCCTCCTTTTGAGTATTAATACATTTCAACAGCTTAGAAACATCCTCTCATGTACTTGTAACAGAAGGTAATAGGTTCATAGAGTCGATCTCCTCCCACAGACTACTAAGAGTTGTAAAGTACTCAACAATATAAAGACCATTTTGATTTAGACCAAACAATTCTTTACTTAACTTATACTTACGAGATCCATGAGTTAAATGAAAACGTGTTTTTAACTGTTTCCATGCCTCAGATGCAGACGTAATGAACATAATCGACTGCTTAATAGAATCAGAGACATTATTATGGATCTAAGAAGTTACCATACTGTTGCAGGTGTCCCATTGCAAAGCCTCAGTGGTGTCTGTAGCATTTTTTATCTCTGTGCCAGTGACAAAGCCAAGTTTCCGTTTCGATGAAAGCTGAATCTCCATGGACCGCTTCCACGATCGATAATCGCCTGCTCCTTGAAGCTTGGTGACACTAATCGACAACGGATTATCTGAGGGAAGCAAGAACAGAGGGTTCTACATATCTGAAAACGAGAACTTACTTCCATTTGCCATGTAAGAGATGAACAAGAATACTGAGCACTGCTCTCACTCTCTACAAACACAGCAAAACAGGAACACGAATGAGCTTTGACAGATGAGATAAACACAAAAAATGAGCTAATACAAATCACTCTATTCAACTCACTCTTGAAAAAAAAAATCAGATCTTCAACAGCTGCTCTGATACCATATGACCTTTTGTGATTTAAAGCTAGAAGAAGAATGAACAAGAGCACAAAAGTTGTAGAGCAATTATTTAGTTCATATATCTCATTGTTTCAGATCTAAAAGCTGTGACATACAATGCCATACGCTCCCTTATATCACAGCTAGCATAACAGAAAGATGCTCCTAGAATAAGATAGTATTGTCCTCTACTAGACACCTGGCATACCAGGTGGAAAGATCCTTAAACAAACAAACATGGATAAATATTAAGACAATAAGACAAAGGTTGTTGACTGAGAATATTTGACGAAGGAAATAGTCTTCATTATCTGGTAAAAACACTAGGAGTTTAGCTACAAGAAATCTTGATAATTGAGACAAAAATTAGTACTGAAATGCCTTCCGTTATAAATATTTGATGGATTAATGAGGCACTTCAGTTAAAAAAGAATCAACAACCTTACCAACAGACTAACGATTATTCCATTGCTAATGTCAGCAAGCTGTACCGACAATATAGCAGCAAAGTTGGTAACGGAATTTAGCAATAGAAACCAACCGTAGCTAGTTAGTTTTCCATTTCCATTGTGTTTAGATGTAAGAGTTGTTAGTGTTTGTATTTTGTTACAATTTGATCGTTCTGAGTTGTGTGTGATAATTCGGGTCAAATTTTATTTTTTTTTTGAAAATCGGATCAAGTCCTGATTCTGAATCCGAATAAGCTAAAGTAACTGACCCAAATGCAACCAACTTGGATAGTCTACAAGTCCATCACAGACATCAAAAAGATCATGATTTGATGATTTTCTTAATAGTATTAGTTTGCCTTATGAACCGAACGAAAGTTCCAACTTTTTTTTATGTGAGACTGAAATGTTACAGGTTGTGCGTGAAAAATATAGCTGGAATCATGTGGTTTAAGGATGGATAAGCAAATTATGCAAGTGTTTTATATTCATTAACATGTCTAAAATAGCTTCAATTTTTTTTATATAAAATACCTTACTAAGTTTTTATGAAGCTGTGAGACTTGGACAAGTTAGGAATTATACGGTAGGATATGATATATGAAAAATGATAGAGAATTCAAAACTTTTCCCAAAATTTGTTCCAATTGTTTATGTGTTATCCGTTTAATTAGCAACTTGTCTAATAAAAATATGAGATTTCGCTTGCATACATATGCACATCAAATCAAATGTGATATGTGTCATGCCACATTATTTGGGACACTTTTGGGGATTAAATTTTGGGTTCAAGTGATGTAGAAATATTTTTTTATTGGTTTAAGTCCCCTGATACATGGTTATTTCGTTTCAAGTTTGCAGAATGTCTAAATAGATCATTGCTGCATCTTATGGAAATATTGTAGCACTGTTGTCTTCTGTGTGTCACAGAAACATATTTGTCACCATCCAAAGTTCGATTGAATTTTATTTGTTTTTGAGCTTTGGACAAATTGAAATTTTAATTGATCTCCTTTGTAATACAGAGATCATTTTATCTCCTGATGGTGTTATATTCAGTTGCTAATATCTAGATAGTGTAATTTACATTGTCTTTTTGGTTACTACTATTTAGTTTTATTCTATTTGCTAGTGGACATGCTAAATGGTTTTGCTTTCTTTCTTTTCCTTCCAAAATGCAGGCAATTGGAGAATGGCAGCATGTGGTGCGTCACAAAAATTTCGCCACAAATAGAGAGAATTGTGGTAATATAATTTGGTGAATTCACGAAAATCCGTTGGTATTTGATTGCCAGAGGTGATTAACAATGAGAGGATTATTATATTAAAATTGTAAAGTTTGTTTTTGTTGAGAACTATGTCGACATCTTGAATTGTCAATGATAGTTGGGTTCTATCGACGGAATTTTCTTTGGACTTTGCCGACGGAATTTTTCGTTGCAAAAATTCTATTATAAATAGCAACAATTGTGGAAATGTAATTTGGTGAGAATGGAATTTTCCGTCGCAAATAGCGAGAATCATGGTAAAAGTAAAAAAACAAAAAAAACACATAATAATGTATTATAACTTTTTTTCTAGGAAAGAAAATTAAAACGAAAAACAAGCAAAATCATGAAACTTTCAGTAATGATTTGAATATTTCACTATAGACTACCAATCAAATTTCTTTTAATAAGATAGAATTCTAAGCGAACAATTTATTTTAAGTAATTGCTTATAGCTGTCAGAGGTAATTACATAAATATTTTTTCTGTTTCAATTAAACAATAATAAATTTAATTTTTATAGCTGAACAAAAAGTTACTAAAACACTAACAAATAATTACACATGTTATGGAAGTAAAAATATGTTTGTATGTGACAAGAAAAAGACTTCAACTTATTACCTCTACGTATGATAATTTGAACTAGTAAAAACTACATACAACTCAGTTGTCTTTCCTCTTAATTAATTAAGAACTAACTTTTTCTGAGTTTTGAATGACTTATTATTATCATACACTACTTGGGTATTAGAGAAACTAGAGCATGGTTAATTTAGGAAGCAAGAAAACAGAAATGTACTCGGAAGTATTCATCTTTTAACTTAAATTTAGTTTACACCCATATTTTCTTCGTGATACAAAAGATAAATGATTATTTATAAATATGAGAAAAAGGATCCTGAGATTGATCTAGGAAATTTTTCCTAAGATATGTACAAAATATACTCTAAATATGAATCGGCCCGCAGGGCTAATTAAAAATATTTGATTTTGTAAAAGCCCATCTTATTTTTACATGTAAATCCCATATATCTTAGTTAATTTACGTGAGATACATCTCAGGTTCCCTATCCTCTATAAATCTGATATAATTTGGAGATATAAGATATGTATAGTCGTATATCACACCAAGTTGAGGAACATACAAAATGGATGATTATAGTACATAAATGTGAAATCAAGTGAGTAAATTGTGTACTTAATTGGTTTTTGTTCTCTCGGAGAGTAGTTTAAGTTTCATTTTTTTAGTGCTTATAGAATAAAGATTAAATTGCATTTCGCAACCCTGGTTCTTTCCAAAATTACTTTGGTACTCATAGTTTGCATAAATGCACTTTGCAACCCACAACATAATTTGACGGTTCAAATTGCACCCCTTTCGTCTGTTTTTGACCAAATTGCCCCTGATAATTTAGGAAAAATTCGAAAAAATTAGGAAAAATTCGAAAAATTAGAAAAAATTAGGAAAATTTTAAAAAAAATTAGGAAAAATTCTAAAAATTAGAAAAAAATAGGAAAAATTAGGAAAATTTTAAAAAAAATTAGGAAAAATTCGAAAAATTAGGAAAAATTCAAAATTTCGGAAAAAATTTCGATTTAGGAAAAATTTCAAAATTAGGAAAAATTCAAAATTTTGAAAAATAAAATATGGCATAACAATAAAAATCGAAAAATTTAGTACTTTTTAAAAAATAAAATATGGAAAATTGCAATTTTTCTAATTTTTGCTTTTTCCAAACTTTCGAATTTTTCCTAAATTTTCGGATTTTCGAATTTTTCCTTTTTTTTTTTGAATTTTTGATAAATTTTCGAATTTTTGAAAATATCCCTTAGTTTTCGAATTTTTTGCTTTTTCCTCATTTTCGAATTTTTGAAAATATCCTTTAGTTTATTAAAAAATTTCGAATTTTTGCTTTTTCCTAAATTTCGAATTTTTCCTAAATTTTCGAATTTTCTAATTTTTCCTAAATTTTTTCGAATTTTTCCTTTTTTTTTTTGAATTTTTCCTAATTTTGTAATTTTTTCCTAAATTTTCGAATTTTTCCTTATTTTTTTTAAATTTTCCTTAATTATCAAGGGCAATTTGGTCAAAAACAGACGAAAAGGGTACAATTTGAACCGGCAAATTAAGTCGTGGGTTGCAAAGTGCATTTATGCAAACTATGAGTACCAAAGTGATTTTAGAAAGAACCAAAGGGTTGCGAAATGCAATTTAGTCTAGAATAAATGTGAGGGAAGTTGTTTGGCAAGTGATATATACTCCTATAAGAGTTTTTGTTTTGACCAGAACAAAAATTTTGTAGCAAGAAAGTTTTAAGTGTAAATACATGTTGACAATGTGTGTGGCCTGATGATCTGCTTCTCAGAGTTCTGTTTTTAATTCTTGAAACTATTTTATGACAATCACAGAGACAATGCAAGTTAAACTTTGAGAGAAGGCTCCAATTTCATATATTAATTTTAGTCGAGATTTTATTGGTGTACATAATGGTAGCAGTACAGTTGACAGAAATATTGCTCTCATTTTTCACTATAGTAATTAGTAAGACTTCTTGTGTATTGATTTCATCTGATACACATGCACTGGTCGGTCCTTGTAGCATCTCAATGTCATGCAAAAAGAAAAGCTAATATTTATCAGTTGTGTCCACCAATGCCTCCGCCTCCACCTCCACCTCCACCACCACCACCACCACCACCTCCACCAAATCCACCCCCAAAACCACCTCCTGCACCTCCACCTATTCCTCCTCCAATTCCACCACCTTTACCAAAACCACCTCCACCCCCAACGCCACCACCTTTGCCTATACCTCCTCCAAAACCCCCACCCTTTCCAAATCCTCCACCACCTTTCCCGAATCCGCCTCCTCCACCAATGCCTCCACCTTTGCCTATTCCACCTCCAATGCCTCCACCCTTGCCTATGCCACCACCAACGCCTCCACCCTTGCCTATGCCACCACCAACGCCTCCACCCTTGCCTATGCCACCACCAACTCCTCCACCCTTGCCTATGCCACCACCAACTCCTCCACCCTTGCCTATGCCACCACCAATGCCTCCCCCTTTGCCAATACCGCCTCCAATGCCACCCCCTCCACCAGCGCCTCCACCTTTTCCGATCCCTCCGCCAATGCCACCTCCTTTTCCTATCCCTCCACCTACACCACCACCCTTGCCATATCCTCCTCCAACACCACCACCTTTACCAAATCCTCCTCCGGCACCTCCACCTTTTCCACCGCCTCCTCCAACACCACCACCTTTACCAAACCCTCCTCCGCTACCTCCACCTTTACCAATACCACCACCCTTACCAATTCCTCCACCAACACCACCACCTTTTCCATACCCACCTCCTGCTCCTCCGCCAGTACCACCACCTTTTCCATACCCACCTCCTGCTCCTCCGCCAACTCCTCCACCTTTTCCTATTCCGCCACCCACTCCTCCACCTTCTCCTATCCCACCCCCAACTCCACCCCCATGTCCACCACCAATACCACCACCTTTACCAATACCTCCACCTACACCACCCCCATGTCCACCACCAGTACCACCACCTTTTCCAATACCTCCACCACCACCAAGTCCACCACCCTTACCAATGCCACCACCTTTTCCAATTCCTCCACCTACACCACCCCCAACCCCTCCACCCTTTCCAATGCCACCTCCACTACCACCACCAAATCCACCTCCACTCCCAACACCTCCAAATCCGCCACCACTTCCACCTCCAAATCCTCCACCGCTCCCACCACCACTACTACCTCCACCTCCAAACCCGCCTCCAAATCCACCCCCAGTACCACCTCCAAACCCTCCACCAAAACCACCTCCTTTACCAACACTCAAGAACTTTTCTTCCTCATCACTTCTCACATCTCTAGCAAACACAACATGACTCGCTACAAGAACATGAAGACAAAGCAATGCCAAGACACTCACATTCATAAAACCAAGACGCCCCATCTTTAACATCAGTATCAACCTCGAACTTGGTGAACTTCACACTGATACCGAATGAACAGCCTTCACCAGTGTTTATATATAGGACTCCAATAGGTCTATTCTAAATCATGTTCCATGTAATAAATACTTTCAACAACTAACTGCTATCCACAATGACAATGAATGCTAAAAACTACTGCACCTCTATTATATACATTACCCCCATTTGCTTTCACATGCATGATATCTAAGTACCACACCAGCCTGTTATACTGGTAATCGACAGGCATCTACCTAAGTTGATTGTGTGTGTATATACCTTAAAAAAGTACACAAACTCTGAAAATTTCTGAACTTCAAATGTAATAATATATACTCGGAAAATTACTGCACCAAGTGAAATGAAAGCCTTTACTGCAAATTATATTGGCATACCTATTTAGTTTGCAATGAGATTTTATTATTTCAGGTGTCTGTAATTAGGTGGTGACATTTGTATAATCAAGGATTATGTTGCATGCATTATCTACTTATCTCACAATAGTCTTGCAACATATTCTCAGTTTGTGTGTATGTTATCTATATTTACATAAATATTTCAAGATCTATCTCATACATAAAGATTTCAACTGTGGGGTTGTAACCATGTGCATGGTAGTTTTGAAATTAATGTTTATGTCAATACACAGGACATAATTGATATGTCAATTATCAATTTTCATTAAGATAGCTACAAGATAGTTAAAGAAACTTTTCTTCCCTTTTTTTTTTTTCATTTTTCTTGGTATGTTTTGGTCATTTATAACTGTTAAATGAGATACTTTCATAAAGCTATTTCTAAATCACAGATATAACCGAGTAAAAGTCGTGTCTGAAAGGTGTTGTCTCAGCTTGGGGCTTTGATTAGAACCTTAAAGAACATACTAAAATTTATTTTAGGCTACGACTAGCTACATATTAATTGGTCGGTTAACTATTTGCTATACACTGGTAGAAATATGATTGATATATGTGTGTGTCCAGATACATTAACATGTGAAGGTCAACTTATTAGTCACCATCATTATTAATGGTCATTAAATATATGTACATTTTTTCAAAAATGTAAAATAGCTTTGTAACTTAATTGATACATTTTATTTTCAATGGCGTTGGATGGTTTGGTTGTAAGTCATCTGGCGGTAAAACATAAGATGCCTGGTATATATTTATCCACACATTATCTGAAATAAGCTCCCTCACGAGGGGTGCCTGTGTATGTAATCAGGCTAACAGCAGTTGTTTGAGAAATTGCAAAATCTACTGTTTGTATATTATGGTGAAAAACTGAAAGGTATATCACAAATTCAACAAGAGGCGGGACAGATTAACTACGGTACAGATAAAATAATCCAAGATCTAGAAATTAATACCTGCCCCAGATCTGCATTCTGCCAGTATGACAAACCAATTTGCTGAAACTAGCGCAACAAAATCCAGAGTTGCAACTATAAACTATATGAGGTTTATATATACTATTACCGTGAACTATATGTTTATTTCTTGCTTCTTTTCTGGGAAGACTTGGCAAGAGCATCATATGTCTTCCGTTTGTTATTGTTATGGTGGTGGTTGTTGCCACCCGTGCTTGCTGAACTCTTATTTTGAAACTGCAGAGCTCCCTTTACGAAAAACTTTAATTTCCATAATGTCGATTCACTCTGCAAAAAATATTTACCATAAAGAACACAACTCTATACTAATACAAATAATAGTTTTCTAATATCACATAATTAGACCATAAGAATTATTACCAGCGAATCAATGTCAAGGTCAACCTCTCGACTAGTTGCATGAAAGCTTGGGTAATCAAGGGAAACAATTAAAAGCGCTCTGTCAAGATCTTCTGGAGATAAACTCGTCAGAGCTGAACTAAGTTTCTTTTTCTCTTCAGTTGACATTCTCCTGTAAAATTTCTCAATCAGTTTAGTGGTAGCAAACATGCTAAATAGTATACTATTAATAACAAAAATATTTCTATATTGATAAACAATGATCACCAACACCAAGAAACATGTCTATTGACCATAGTATTCTGAATAAAAATTACAACCTGGGAAATGACTTCAAGTCTTCAACAACATAGCAATAAAATGAGCATTCCCTAAAGGATACATGGGTTAACATAGGAATAGAGAACTATATACATAGAAAGGGTAAAGCGCAAAATGCCTCCAAATTTATTGTAAAGGTAATAGCACCCTGGCGTGCAAAACCAAATGCGAGAGGAGTTAGCCCCTCATCTTACTTGTCTTTCTCTTCTTCGTTATGTTGCTGTACTGTACTATTCTTCTGACTGTTTTAGTGCAACTATAAATAACAAATTCAAACTTATTAAGAAATTTATGGACCTAGCAAATTACTTCTTGCACGATATTTTTTGAAAATTAAATTATTGACCATTTTCTTAATTATTCCTAGTTAGCACTAACGTGTCTGAATTACAATTAAATATTTAGTATTTCATGTGAGATACGTAAAACAAAAAGTTCGCATGTATTTATATAGAACATGTCTCACATATTTCTATAAATGTGCTCCTCATTCCAAAAATGCACCTAGCTCAGCTTGTGTATCACTTGGCCTCAATTTTTTAACAAATGCCCCCACTCCACATGGGAGGCTATTAAATTTATATTTTGCATCGTAAGGTATAGTGTAGACAATGGCAGATCCGCAAGTCAAATGGAGGGGGAAGGTGGGGACTTTTAAATAAAATCAATATCGATAATATTAAAAAAAATTAAAAAATTATTAAAATTGTATTAATAAAGTAAGGATAGATAATAAAATTTTGGGAACTGATATATAACCTCTACAATTAACTAATCAAACTATAATTTACAATTCCATGTGCATGTACTGTATTATGAGATACATTGTACTTGTACCATATAATATGCACGACTGGAGGTGGAGCTTGAATAGCAAAAGTTGGGGTTTATCTCTGTTGGCTAAAATTTATTGTAAGAATATACTAAAAAGTTAATTACAAATCATAATTTAATTAACTGAATAGTTAAAATGAACTGATAAGAATTTAGCAAAAAAAAAAATGAACTAATAAGTAAAAATAAACCGCATATATTGATCTATACAGGACACGACTAAATAGTGACATATATACTGATAAATAACAAGCAAGGGTAGTGAAAAATAATAAAAGTCAGTAATTACGGCCACAACGGTATCTGGACACGACTTTCTAAAAAAACTAAGATAAACCAACAATGAAGATCCGAAGCAAGAGTCATTTACAAGCAAGCAAATTTCTATTGCAACAGACAACATTAATATCTTATATACAATTAGTGCAAGGTTGCTAAGTGGTTGGTCGTCCGTGAACCCCGCAACACAAAAAGTTAGAAAAGAGATACTTAAGGTGAAAATTAATAGTATTATACTATTATTCATACACTACTTCTGTTTATTAAAAACGAAAATACAATTAATCGAAGATATTCAATAATAATTTTATACATTTAAACATAGAAATACAAGTAACCAATTAGTAGGATTAACAAATTAATATTTATATATATTAAATAAATTTACAAAAGTTGTTGAAAGAAATTAAAAATATATACATATATTCAAATATTAGAAAAACATGTGTATCACGTGGAATAGAAGCTAGTATCATTAATATACCATAGCTATATTATTTGTACGCTAGCTCGGATTCTAAAGTGGGGGCCAGGGACGCTGCTGGATCCCCTGGGTCCATCCTTGGCTGTAAAGTACATGAGCAAGGTAGGTATGAAAGTGATCTGGACCCGGTAGACAAATCAAATCTACTAATATATACACTTCATTAAATTTGTCAAACATATTTAGTTTATGTTTAATTAAACTCTAAGTTGGGGTCAATAATTTAAGCATAACTAGTGAACTCTAGAATCCAGACCGCATCGGCCTCTGACATCCCCGGAAAAGCTGCTATGAACATACTAATAGAGGCGATCCTACCCACTAATTCAGGTCTGCAATCTTAGTTTCAATGTACAACAACTCGAAAGACTTGTTTCCCATTTCATTATTTTTTGACAGATGAAATCAATGATTAACACAAATATAATTAGGGTTGCAAAAGAAGCCGAGTCAGAACTCAAAAGTAGTTGAAACATAAAAAAAGTAGGAATAAACCTGCAGTTCCGAAGCACCATATCTCTTAGTTCTTCCAAATCCCTGTCAACCTTTTCAAGCTGAAAAAAAAATAATCACATGACTGCATATCTAAAAAATGTTGTCGTATGCTCAAGTTAATGAATAGATATTGGTTTACCTCAATGTTTAGATCCTTCGTTATCCTGGCATGAGTAGCTTCCTGAGCTAGCTGCATATCTATCTGAGTGTCTGCTTCTTCCTCTTTTCGATTTTTCTCCTGAAAGTGATAGTTATAAATTAAAAAAAAATCCTCAAATTATAAATAAGAAAACTCTAACAACCATATACATTACACACACCTCCTAACTCATGCAGGACAAGAAAAAACAATAAAAAGGATGGATAATTGTGGATTAACCGCAGAAAACCCACAAGTTTAAGGATTTCTCAATCACAGAAGAGAAGAATCTGTTAGGATTGCAACCAATAACAAGAGAGAGAACAATCTCAATTCAATTAATCAATTAAAGCCTTCCTAATAATAAAAGATCACATTTTCTAAATAGGAGTGAATCCCTAAAACTTAACCATCAATCTAAAATGTTGATAAGTAAATAAAAACGTGGTAGAGCAAGGTTGGATAGCCCAAGTGATTAAGGGTATATCCTCTGTTGACCCAGGTCATGGGTTTGATCCTCGCTCACCCCGAGAATTGTTAGAACAAATACTCATTTATAAGCTTATAAGCACTTTATTGTCAAAAAAAAAAACGTGGTAACACTCCAAGAGGACAGATCTGAAATCTTAATAATGTGGGGAGCAATTGTTTACCTCTTCATCTACTTTTGGCAAAAGCTGCAACCATTTCTCATCAACTTTTCCCAGCAAAGTTTTTGCCATAACGTGAACATCATTCCTTTCATCATTATATTTCATTGCATTCTTAAATATTAATCTCACATCTGCATATATTTCTCTGACGCTTTGTTAGGAAACACAATTATTACGTTAATCAGTTTCATAATCAGAATGGAGGATTGGGTGGATCAGTTACATAATTAGAATAAGTGATTTGTGCATCAGTTATAGATTTTGAATGGAGGAATTTGTGGAGTAATAATATATCAGCTATAGTTTAGGAATTAGGACTTTGATGTTGGGGTTATAAATAGGAAGACATTTGCATGTTTCTAGGCATCAAGAAATAAGATTGAGTGAAGTGTGAGTGTGGAGAGTGGGTGGTCTCTCGAATACCACCTAAATATTCTGTTTTCCGTGTGTGTGTGTTTATCAATAAAAGTGTTTATTTCAATTATATTAGAGCAGATCAGATCGGGTCCTAACAGTGGTATCAGAGCATCTACGTTCGTGGGATAATGGCAGGTGTGAAACGGGTGGAAAATCGAGTGGAGGAGTTAGAGGAGAAACTGGAAGCAGTGCAAGCAGAACTTCGAAAGTTGGATATAGAACAGTTGCAAGCAGGTATAAACAAAATCCCTTTATTGGAAGAAAGTATTGGCATACTGATTAAGAAAATAGACAACCTTAATCATACGGCTACTGGACCATCTACAAATGTTTCTGAGGGACTGCAGCAACCTCCAACTACAGGTAGTGGGAAGGAAAAAGGAACTGAGTTGGACATCATTGCGCCAACATCAGGATCTACGTTGGACTCATTACCACGACGGCTTGAATTGCCCGTGTTTGAAGGCCTGAATCCCGAAGGTTGGTTGTTTCGTGTCGAACGATACTTTGAGCTCAATAACCTGTCATCGGCAGAAAAGCTCCGGTCTGCGGTGGTGTGTTTTGAAGGCGAAGCTTTATCATGGTATTATTATGAAGAAGGTCGAAGACCTTTTCGCAGTTGGGATGAACTTAAAATACAATTACTAGAGCGGTTCCAACTCACACAGGAGGGTGCTCTTTATGACCAGCTATTCTCTCTTCAACAAACCACAACTGTACGCGAATATCGATGCCAATTTGAGGTACTTTCTGCTCCTCTAAGTGAATTATCTGAGTCGGTTTTGGAAATCGTATTTCGAAAAGGACTTCAAGCTGATATACGTGCCGAGTTGAGACTAATGGGTCCAGTTGGGCTGCCCAAGATGATGCGCATGGCACAGCAAATTGAGGATAAAAATATGGCCATACAGCTTCATCAGAGTGGAAGTAATTATTCAAAGCAACACCACAACTCATCTGGGATTAATTTCTCGAAAAATGTGGCTCGACAACTTTCTGTGGTATCTTCTTCTGCCTCTCCAGTTCAGCCTTCTGCAAAAACACCAGCTACATCCAAATTTCGGCGTTTGTCAGAAGCTGAAATGTTGGAAAAAAGAGAAAAAGGTCTTTGTTTTCGTTGTGATGAAAAGTTTGGTCCAGGACATCGTTGCAAGAAAAAGGAATTACAAGTCCTTTGGGTGCATGGAGATGAGCATGAGGTGAACGAATCGAATGAGAATTACGAGGAAACAATCATTCCAGATGATTATGGAGGAATTTCATCATTTCAACCTTGAGGACAAGGTTTGAGTTTGGGCGGCGAGTAATGTTAGGAAACACAATTATTACGTTAATCAGTTTCATAATCAGAATGGAGGATTGGGTGGATCAGTTACATAATTAGAATAAGTGATTTGTGCATCAGTTATAGATTTTGAATGGAGGAATTTGTGGAGTAATAATATATCAGCTATAGTTTAGGAATTAGGACATTGATGTTGGGGTTATAAATAGGAAGACATTTGCATGTTTCTAGGCATCAAGAAATAAGATTGAGTGAAGTGTGAGTGTGGAGAGTGGGTGGTCTCTCGAATACCACCTAAATATTCTGTTTTCCGTGTGTGTGTGTTTATCAATAAAAGTGTTTATTTCAATTATATTAGAGCAGATCAGATCGGGTCCTAACACGCTTCTATATCCACTGCCATCCTTGGACTCCATTTTGTTTTTAATTGTACTGAAGTCCATAGGCTTTTCGATCACCTAGTATACAACATGTAAAACACATTATCCAAACAACTAATGTTGAAAGAATAATAAAAAAAAGATTAGAGGGTACAGAAAGGTAGTACAACTCCTGGCACTGAGACACAGTGGTTCGAGTAGCAAACAATTAAAAAAGGAGTAAAATGCAGAAAAACTTTACATCATAGTAGTCGTGCAAACTAAGACCTACGACATCCACAGGCTGCATAAAAGGCCCTGCCCATTTGTGCTGAGTAATCTGAGAAGTAAATATAGGCATGTCAGATAACTATTTGTATTTAGATACCAATTAACCACACTTGTAATCAGTTCAATAACTAAACAATAAAATAATTAAAGATTTTAGGGAAGTTTGAGGTCATAGATACAAGTCCACTGACTTGTTCCTACATTTAAAATTTTCATATAAACATACAATAACACACCACAATTTATATACTCCATCCTTGACAAAGTACAAAATCATCTTCACTTGTAAAAGTCCCTTTAACCCACCACAATTTAAAGTCAATGTGCTTCAGATAAAAGAAAACAACAGCAAGTTTATGTCATTCCCTGATCATATTGGCTAAAACTAAATAAACTTCATTAATTCAGAAAAACATAAAGATTAAAAAGAAACCTTCCCTGTTCAGTGCAAAAGTTAATGACTTCAATATTCTAATAACAGAATGTGAGGGTGGAATCCTTATGGGGAACAAACATTTCGAGAGAAAATTTCCAATGATCTCTACTTACCTGTCTTATTATCGTGCCAAACTGGCGCATAAGCTCTTGCATTCTCTTCAAGGCAGCTGACTCCCTACGCGATGCATCCTGTTGTCTCTTTCTAAAGTTAGCTAAATGCTTATCCTTGTCCTTCGGAATTGAACTACCTTTAGAAGTATTTAGTTGCTTTTTACTTGAGTAGAACTGCTCAACTTTGTTTAGTGTTTGCTCAAGCTGCAATGAATAAGATGAGGCATATTTTGCCAAAAGATAGTGTAGGTTTTAAATGTCAAATATATCTTATGGCTTCAATAAATAATAGAGACATTATACTAGAAGTAATTAAATTAAAAGGAAAATCTAGAGACTGTCATCATGCAGGCAATTGGAATGGTGCTTTCTACATCAATTCATTTCGCTACATATGCAGCAGATAATCAGAAAACAATTTCCAAATGTATTAATATAGAGCACTAACTACAAAATAATATCATTGTACATTTGTATACCTAGAATCCTAAATTAGCATCAAACATCGAAGTCTAATATAGAATAACTAAAAAAACAATTAAATTCATTTCCAGGGTATCATTAGGTTCGAGAAGCCCGAGCAGTTGTATACAAGACCCAGCTTCTGGTCCTATTACAAGGTTGGTAACTGACTTTTATATGTAATGATACATAATCTAAGTACATACCCATAGTAAATTAAAAGTTATTGATTAAATCTTTTAAGACAATCTGGACTTCGATACAGCAAGAGGAAATAAATAAATAAATTTATGGTGCATGACAACAAAAGAATACTTAAATAGGTTGTCCATAGTTTTCACTTTTCACTTTTCAGCCAACCAGTTTACATGATGGACAGATTGAAAAGACTACGAGTTACTCAATCTATTAATATGGTATTCCTAGAGTTCCAAATAAAGTAGCTCTCCCAAAATATAGCATATGAGCAAACAATTTAACATAATACAAAGTGACTAAAATAGCAGCGGACTAGAAGGTAAAAGGTAATAGTAATTTGCCATGGTCCAAAAAATGCAGATACCTTCCTGCCATAGAAAATAACAAACCCTACTATCTACAAAGTCTCACAAATGTCAAATTCAACGTATATCCTTGGAGCGTGTGCAAAAGTCAAAGTCTCGCATAAACTGGGAATGAGGGACTAATTTACAAACTTATAAGAAATTGTAACGGCTGCATGTTGGTTTCATTAACTAACCTGATCAACCTTCATGAACATATTGTCAACACTTTGCCCAAAATCCTCCACATCATTACCATTGCCGTCCAAATATTCGGGATCTGCTGGGATTGTTGCATTTACAATTTCCATCTCTATAAAGAAATTAAAAAAACATGTGTAAACATCTTCACTGATAAAACTAATACAACAACACTGTACCCACAAAGTTTAAGAAAACAAGAGATTGTTGTATGTGACAGGTTCGAGACCAAGATCTGTCCTAGACACAAAAAGACATGTCTGAGATATATACTTTACCCTCAAGAAATATATGATTGCTGTTGGGAGATACAATTAAGTGCTTAAACATAAAGTAAAAGGTACGACAAACATATTACCCTATAATCCAACTACAATGCATACAGGCTATTCGATTTAATATCCTTAAGCCCCAGCCTTTTAGCTTCAACCACTACTCTCCACTTTTTTTTGATATTTTCTGAACAGTATTCAAATTGATCACAAAACCTGTTCGGCCCTTCATTTCTTATATAACATTAACTAAAGTAGATGGGACCAATGGAGACATTAACCACCATGGATTTAATGAGCGATTTAAAAAGAGAAATTATATGGGGGTGGGGGTTGAAAGATTTATAGAGGAGTTAATTAAAAAAACTGATCAACTTTCACTTTTTTCGCATTAAAATCATTGTTAGTTTCCACAAAAACAATCGAACCCATTATTAAAGGTCGGCGCTATCTGGCCTAGTCATATAAACCTCGATAATTAAAGCTGATGCAGCATATACTTTGGTTAGCAGCATGGTGGCAGCCACATTAGAAAGGAATAAGAATATCACTCGCACCTCTTCCTCATGAGCTCTTGACCCTAAAAATAAAACTTTTACAGTCTATTTTACATCTTCATCGTTAATTTAAAACCTTCACCTACAAAGGCTACATTAGCGTAAGAAATAATATGATATATTCTCCATTTACGTCATTTAACCAAGGTTAATATTCTCACATTTTGCATTTTAGCAAAGAATAAACAAATTGTTAAAGCGCTACAAAAAGAAAATTGATTGCCATGTTCAATTCAACTCATTTATGGACATACCTTACATACATATAACTTAGGAAGAAGCTGAAGAAAGATTAGGGATAAACCAAAGACAGAAGAAACAGAAAAACCCTACAATCGTCTTGAAAATAAAAGGCAAGCTAGAATAGCTATAGCCAACATAAGATGAGGAATTAAAATAGGTAGTGATTGCCAAATGCAGTCTTTCTCTCTCACACACAGACATTCTTTTCTCTCTTTTTTTTTCATCTTTTTTAATACATGGAAAATCCAACAGTTTTATGACCGTACCTTCCAACGAAAATCCCTAGATGACACCAAAACAACTCGATAAAAATATAATTAGCCTGATACCCCAGGTACCGGTCCTTAAGTCATCCTACTTCATTTCCCTTCCCTCCCACTTGAATGCCTAGGAAACGTGCCACTTGACAAGAATGTGTACTAAGACGCACAACAAAAGCAAAATTCCCTTCCCTTGAGACCTCCCCTTGTCATCACATTGTTTCTCCCACTTGGGTGTCATGGCAGGTACTTAACAAAAATGTATAAAAAGGCATTTCGAAGCCAACATAAATTATAGGGTTCACATTTAATTTCTCACCCGCCTTATTAGTCATAATCCCATTATACTTAATAATTATTATTCTAACTTACATATATACGACAAGTTTAGACTCTATATAATTTTTCTGATCTAATTCAACTTGTACCATATTTAATTACATTCCCAGTCCTTTGTATATTCTCTGTGATTCTCAATACTTTAGATAACTATATTAATTGGTTACGAATCACAAATACAGCCTAAACAAGTTCATTCATTGTTTTCCAACCGACACAACATTAACAAACACAAGCTTAGCGCATCACATTATACAGACTCAAGCTACCGTTCACAACGTACTGGACATCATAATTTATTTCAGACACAAAATAAAATAATCAAGCGTAATTCCCAATTCTTTGTCGAAATTCTATCAGCCACATTTTCGGCAACAAATCAATACAATTCACTCAAGAAACAAATCATCAATACAGTCAAATTGTTCACTAAAATTCAGTACTACACAAAGAAATTACGCACACACAAATACACAATAAAAGTGAATAAAACGCGAAATTAACAACTTATATAATGTTTTCGGAGACTATAAATCGAAAAACAAAACAAGCTCAAGAACCACCGCAAGATTGTGGTATGAGAATCTAAAGCAATTGAATTGGAATTGATGTACGTATAATGTGTGCATAGATTAAGTGAATGAGGAGAGTAAAAAAAAAATTACCACGAGTACGTGAAAATTGAAGAACCCTAACTACCAATTGCTGAGCAATATATGTATGTATGTATGTATAGATTAAAGGATTCTAGGGTTTGACGGCAGTCTCTGTTATTGAATTATGCTGCGTGGGATGGAAGACGATGACGCTCTTACACTTGTGAAAGTCAAATTTATACTTTTCTATTTTTCAAGATTACTTTCTGTTTTTAAGAAAAAAGGGTAAGTGGACTAGGGGTGTATCAACTCGAACCAAACCGATTCTATATTCGGTCAATTCAATCTAATTAATTTTAAATCGAAGCAAGATTGGATTAAAAATATTTCAACCCGATATTAATGGGTTGGGTATAGGTTTTGATTTTTTTATCTCAACCTAATCCAACCCATTTAATTTTTTGGTAAATTAATAAATATATATCTAAAATTTCATTAGTCTAACCAACTGTCTCTTTATCAATCCAGTCCATATATTATTATTTATTAGGTTTACTCGAATCTTCAAAATATTTCAACCCGACATTAATGGGTTGGGCATAGGTTTCGATTTTTTTAACTCAACCCAACCCAACCTGTTTAAAATTTTGCTAAATTAATAAATATATATCTAAAATTTCATTAGTCTAGTCCACTGTCCATTTATCAATCCGATCCATATATTATTATTTATTAGGTTTACTCCAATCTTCCTATAATAACTTTTTACATAATCAATTTGACTTGCATATATAAATAATGTGGTGACGATGCTTGATATTGTTTTTGTAACATACATAAACACAAGCAATGCTAAGACCAAGTACTTTCTTAAAATAAATAAAAATAGAATCATGATAATTCTTTCTAGTAGGGATATCATTTAAATCTTAGTGTGATTTTTTATATTATACTTATGTATTACTATTTATAAGTACATTGCACCGTTTCTGTCTTGTTGACCTTTAGCTTAAGAAACATGCTAATCGACTAGTCAATTGGTTTAACAATTTGTTCTAATTAGTTTCAGTTGGCAATGTACCAAGTAAGAGGAGATTACTGTTAATTATATGCATCATCTGCAAATGTAGATAACCGAAAAGAAGAATGATGTTGATATATACTTAAACGAAGAACTTTTCAAATCAACAATGTACCCATCCAAATCGACCCTAAGCAATCCAACCCGACTTTTTAATATATAGCTAGGGTTGAGTGAAAAAATTATTTTCGATGAATTAGGTTGGGTTGGAATTTTCCAAACTATTGGAAATGGGTTGGATTGAGAAACTTATTGACCTTTAACTTAAGAAACATGCTAATCGACTGGTCAATTGGTTTAACAATTTGTTCTAACAGAGTGAAGTTTGTAATACACCGTTTGTAATACACCGAAGTGTTGTATCAATAGAGAGATAAAGAGCTGAAGCTCTAGAGTGTGTAAAAGAAAGAAGGCTGTAGCCTTTGTGTGTTGTACTTTTATTATTCAGCAAAATAAAAGTGTAGTGTTGTTGTATTTGTGCTTCAATATTATCAAAGTTTTTGGTATAAAAGCCAATACACGTTTCCAACAACCCCATCGACGCGTAAATTGCTGGCCACACATATGAGTTTGATGAGGTTGAAACGGAAGATTCGTACCAAGACAATACATATTGATAACTCCCACGGCTGATTAGAGGCTTCCGACTACTGTTCCGTGACGTGTCACCTGAGTTTGGGTATCTGCAAAACAATGCTTGCCCGGGGGTGGTGGCAGTCAAGCACCTCCGGTGTAAGAATCAGTAATCGGAAATGATAATAATCAAGCTGGTAAGAGTGTATCGGATGTAAAAAGAGAGAATATGTAGAGAGCTTTTGTGTTGTTAAAGTTGTGTATGCTTAATTGTGTGTGTGTTCAATTCTCCTTTTTACCTTATGTGTAGAATGGGGTATTTATAGGTTAAGCCTCCCAGCCACTGTAGGCCACTTGGTAGCCGCAAAAGCTACAGTGAGCCCCACTTGATAGCTGCAAAAGCTACAGTGAGCCCCACTTGGTAGCCGCAAAAGTTACAGTGATTGGTGTGACCTTTCCTGACACGCCGCCATTCTACAACTGGCTTTGTACTTTTCAGAGTTTGTCTGCTTCAACTTGATGTCCTTGTGTTCCCTTGAATAGTGTATTGTCCCCTGTCTTGTAGAGCAAGATAGCAAGATATTTTGTACAAGAGTATTTTTCTAATTATATTCATTGTCAAGTTGAGCTGTTTAAGCAAGTAAATATCTTATGACACGTGTTGTGAGAGTGACAAATGCTGGCTGTAGGCGGGCACCTACTCGCGGGCGCGTGCCCGCGAATGGACCGTCTTTACAGCGGGTACCTATCATTGCCCCCCACTCCCTCTATGCGCTTTTAAGCGGATGGGGGGAGGAGAAAAATTGAGAAGAGAAAAAATGGTAGATGCTTGAGTATGATTTTTTAGAATTTTTTGCAATATGATGCCCCCATGTGTTGGTGGACTACACGTAGGGGTTAGGAAAAATTTTGAACCGCTGACCCCCAAGTGTTGGCGGACAACACTTAGGAGTTAGAAAAAATTTTGAACTGCTACCCCCCAAGTGTTGGCGGACAACACTTAGGAGTTAGAAAAAATTTTGAACCGCTGCCCCCCAAGTGTTGACGGACAACACTTAGGAGTTAGAAAAAATTGTGAACCGCTGCCCCCCAAGTGTTGGCGGACAACACTTAGGAGTTAGAAAAAATTTTGATGGCGGACTGCCTATGCATTGGATGCTGGTGCTTGACGGGCTTGTAATTTGAATCGTTTTTGTTTTTATTCTCGTGACTGATGTGAAATAAATGCTATTTCTGCTAATAAATGAGAATCGAAATAAATGAAAGAATAATATTTAATGCCAATAATATGAGAAATGATAAATGGAGGTGCGTATTAATGAGTGAAGTGACCTTTGGGTGGAAAGAGAATGTACTTTTGTGATGTAATATGAAGAGAAAGGTGAAAAGTTATTACCCCGTGGGTGGTTGTGGCTTGTACCGAAGCAGTTACTGTTTGCTTTTGACGTGGCCCAATCAGAAGCTGCCACGTTTTGGCCTGTAATTTCTCCCCCTCTTTTCACGCGCCTCACGTAATAAAAAGGGAAGTTGTGCAGTTTTTTCTTTCATCTCTTTACCGTCTTCGTATCTTTTGCTTTCAATTTTTTCTTGCTTGTTCTTGGACTTGTTGCTGCGTTTTTTCCGGTGATCGACGAGATTTCTGTCTCTTGAAGCCATTTATATCTCCTGCTTCGAGGTGAGATTCTTGCTCCTTCTTTGTATTTTATTTTGTGATTTATGTTTCCTAGATAGTTGTGCCATGTCTGTATCTCCATTTTTGTGATATCTGTGCGAATAGATTGGTTTCGAGATGGGTTTGTGTTTGCTTTCGTTAAATGGTAAGTAGGTTTTAGTGAGTTTTGTTTTGATTTGGTAGTTCGTAAAGGGAGTTCGATTTGTTTTTTGATAAGTTTTTTGCCATGATTCTTGGTTGTACACTGTTTGTTGTTCGTGATTCATGAGTTTGAATGTTGTGAATCTTATGATGTAAGAGTATGTTTAAGTGACTGGGGGTCTGGATCTTTGTATGTATGTATTGGATAAAGTGTATAAATTGTTTTATGATGCTAGGGTTTCGTTATTTGTGGAGGGAAGTGGAATATGAATCATTTTTCTTGTAGAATTTCATAAAAAGAAAAATGTAAATTGCTGTGAATATCCACGTGTACCTTGTATATTTATTAGCGGGTATTCCGTAGGCGGTATTGTGCTGTGACTTAGAATTTCTGTGTAGATGGGTGATGAATTTACCGATGCCGCTACCGGCGAGAAAAAAGCTTTGATTAACGGGTATGGTCGCTGGGCGTATCCCAACCAGTTAACATTTCCGGCCGTTCTGCCACGGAACCGTTATCAGTACTTTGAAAGTAGTGAAAGTTTGTTACGTGCGACCAAAGTTGCGCCTACGGCTTACTCAAATGCGGATATGGACCTCGAGTTTGCTGCGTTTCTCCATCTTCAGCACGATAGTACTTTCAAAGCTGATGATTGGGCCAGATATGTAGGAAGAATGTTTAGGATTGAAGATGGCTACTTCTGGAGGCATGCAGAGCCTGGGGAAAGGTTATATCACCGGTTTGATGACGGGTCCATGTGCATACCCGTCAATCACTTGAAGTCGGGCTTCCGCTTGCCCCCCCCGCACAAATTTGTCATGGATTTGTTTCGCCTTCATTTTCAGTGCCCGCTGGCCCAATTCACTCCTAATTCGATAAGGGCCATAAATTGGTTTATAGCTAGCTGTGAGAGAAAGAGGAAGCAGCCTACGTTCAAGGCATTTTTCTGTTTATTTGATGTGAAAGCCAGCCATGCAAAACCTTTCTACGAGCTTTAGTTTGTTAAGCCCAAGAGTCGTATTGGGAAGGCCTTGCATGGACATCGACCGTTTGTATTTCCCAAAGGAATGACCGGATGGCAAGAGGAGTTTCTCGTAATTGGTGGTGGGGAGTTTGCCTGGCAGAGGAATTTCATGAAAAAGGTCGAGTGTGTTTATAAGGTGAACCGTAGTCGGCTGAGCCGCAATGAAATTGACGTCCTTGTTAGTCTTGTGAAGGTATTGGGCGAAGTATGGTCGGAGAAGAATTTGATCGACCCCGCTGACCTGAGACAGAATTGCTGTAAGTGTCCCTTTTTATATCTTGTTGTTTTTCGTTGTGTTTTGTGACTGACATTGTTTTTCCTTATTTTTGTAGTGTTGGATCCTCGTAAGCAGGAGCTAGATCTACACCCAACTCTGGGTTTGACTGAGGCAAAGTTATATGCTGACTTCATGCTTACTGTGCCGCCAAGACCGCAATGGGTGCGTGCCGGGTTATTTGCTGTTGATAATATCATGAATGTTTTTGATCTTTCCGGTAATGCTGAGGTTGGTGAGACTTCTTCCCCTGTTGATGACCCTAAAACCGCTGTTGAAGAGGCCGTTTCTGAAGAGGAATTTTCTGAGGATGACATAGATTCTGAAGCTGAGTCTTTGTCGGAAGAATTTTTAGGCGGTTCTAATGCTGAGGTTGTGGGTGGAGAGGGTCAACCTATTGATGAGGGTGTTAGTTCTGAGCAGGAGGAAGGAGACAGCCCTTCACAAGAAGATAGTGGTGAAGATGATGTTGCTGTTGAAGATTCCGCTGAGGTTGATGTAAACGCGGAGGGCGATGTGCCCGCTGATACTGATGTTGTTGTTGAGATAGATGTGCCTGCTGATAGTGGTGCCAACAGTCCTGGTACCGTGGCTAGGCAATATGCCGCTAGCCTGCATGTGGATGAGAGTGAGCCCAATATTCTTTCAAGGGAGTTTAGGGCTTCAATTCGCAGGATTGAGCGAGGGTCGGTTGCTGTTTCTGAGGCGGTGCCTGCTACTGGGAGCAGAATAGTTGTTGATCTGGATGGTGAGGAAGATATGTTGACCGCTCAAATGGCTGAGGTCGTAGCGGATACATATATTGCAGATGTGTCGGGTGATGCTCCGCCTCAAGGGTCTAAACGGAAGGCTGTTGATGATGTTGGTCCTTCCAAACGTATACGGATTGAGGCTACCAGGATGGGTGATTATGTTCCTTCAAACCGGGTGGTTGATGAGGCCGTTGGTACCGCTTCTGATGATACTGAGAAAGAAGGTGGTGAGGATGGTGGAGAGTCTTCTAAAGAGATTGTTTACTATACGAGCAGTGATGATGAAGTCAATGATGCAGAAGTTGAAGCAAGGCCCGGTTATGGCTTTTTTTTTAAGTCGGGGCCTAACACCTTTACTGTTGGTTCGATGACCGATGATGATCTGGTGATGATGAATGGGTTGAGTTGGGAGCGGATGTGCCGTCTGTCCCAAAAATATTCTACGCGGGTAAGTATTTTTGTAATAATTTTGTTTTGACTCTATTTTTGTGTTGTGTCCGCCAGTAACTTTCTTGTTTTTTATGCCTTGTGTAGAACCAATGCATGTACACGGGTCTGATGGCTCGAGGCAACCAATACCGCCGCAACAGTAATATTGTTTTGAAAGAAAGAGTGAAGCAACTCGAGGCGGAACTGGCTGCTGAGCGGGTGATGAAAGATAATGCCGCCAAAGCTTTGCATGAGATTGAGGCGGAGAAGACCGATATCAAGGCGAGCTATGCGTATAGTTCAGATCTTCGACGTTTCTTAGCTGAGGACAAAATTGAACTCATGGCTGATAAGGAGGCTTTATCTGAAGAGATTCACAACCTGAAAGTCCTGCTAAGGTTTGAAAAGGAACGTGCTGAGGATGCTGAGGCTCATCTTGACTCTCGCCCTACCGAAGAGGATGCTATAAGGAAATTCAGAAATAGTGCTGAGTTTGGTGAGATTGTGTAAGAGGAGGCCGCCAAAGTGCGTGTAGCGGTGTCTGGGGATGAGTCCCTTGAGCTTGTTGAGCTAAAGCAGAGGGCCGCTGAGAATGCTGAAGAAATTGCCCGCTTGAAAAATAAAGCGTCAAAGCTTAAGTCAAAAGCGAGGAGAGGCAAACGAAAAGTGAAGTCGCTAGAAGCCCGTGTTGGGGAAGTGGCCAAAGTGAGTGTTGGTTGTCAGGTTGATGCCGCCGTAAGTGATGTTGGCGTGCAAACCGCTGAGGATGACATGGCTGTGGATGAGGAGGCTCTAGTTGTAGAGGTTGTTACACCGCTGTCAGCTATAGCGGTTGTCTATGGTGAAGAAGAAGATGCAGGAGAAGAGGAGCCGTTGAGAGGCATGACAAGCCCGTTGAGTGCTTCCCGTTGGGGATGATATTTCTTGTACTTGTGTAGTTTTTTCTTTTCATTTGTTTAGAAGTCACGCAGCAGGTCTGTCCGTTGTGCGACTTGTAAACAGGTTGATGTAGTTTGCACTTGGGACTTTCAAACTCTGAAGTATTTTGTTGGTTGGTGGAATATATTTTCGATTTTTGTAGAGAAATATAATTGTATTGTGTGTATTATTTTGTTGTCAAAGGGAGAAGTAAATAGGCTTTTGGGAAATGTTACCTGGAAATCACGCGTTTGACTGTGGGAAATCACCTGGAATTTCTTTTGACTGTGCTTTTACCGTAGTCTGCATGGGGATGGAGGATTTTTGACTGTGGGTTGTTTTAACCTTCTTTCATCACCCTATAAAAGGGGGGTAATTTGCTTGATCCTGAGCATTCTTCTCTCCCTCCTTTAGAAAAAATCTTTCTTTATAAACTGCAGCATGAATATCTCTGATATGAATGATTTTTTCACCCCTTTTTCATGGGGTCGCGAGCTCAGCATCTCGAAGGAGAGTGAGAGTGCTTGGAGAGCCCTAGCTATCGTTTACGAGGAGGAGGGTGATTTGTACAATGCTGAAGAGTGCCGGAAGGTTGCTCGGAGTGTCGCCGCCGCTCGTGCTGCGAAGGAGGCGAAAGAGGCGCCAGAGACGGATGCAATTGACTTCCGTTTTCGTGCACCGAAGCAGGGTGAGAGCTCCGGACAGAAGGATGCGGATGCTGAGAAGAAAGCTCCCCAAGCATGAAGGGTTTTAGATGTAGGAATCTCAATCCTTGTAACCCATGCTTGTAACAAGAAAAAAAATATTTTTATGAATAAAATATCTCTTTTTCCATTTGCGTCTATTTGTATTTTCCTTTTGCTTTATATTGCATATCTTGCCTCTGTACTTGCGTAATTCTTTGTAGATTGTCTGTAGTAGTTTGCCTTAGCGTCACTGTTATGTTAGATAGCTTTGGTGTATCTTTTTTGCTTATGCCCGCTGAGGGAACTGAGTCCTGTTGTCTGTAACTTATAGAACATTTTGATTTTGTAGTAGTTGCGTGCCCGTCTATGGGACTTAGCCTTTGTAGATAGATATTTGTCCGTCTAGGGGACTTTGTTATTGTAGTTGGATGCTTGTCCGCTTAGGGACTTTGCTATTGTATAAGGTTGCTTGCCCGCTTAGGGACTTTGCTATTGTAGTAGGATGCTTGCCCACTTAGGGACTTTGCTATTGTAGATGGTTGCTTGCCCGCTTAGGGACTTTGCTATTGTAGTAGGATGCTTGCCCACTTAGGGACTTTGCTATTGTAGATGGTTGCTTGCCCGCTTAGGGACTTTGCTATTGTAGTAGGATGTTTGCCCACTTAGGGACTTTGCTATTGTAGATGGTTGCTTTCTCGCTTAGGGACTTTGCTATTGAAGTTGGTTGCTTGCCCGTCCAGGGGACTTTGCTATTGAAGTAAATTGTTTTTGTGCAAAAGATGTTTCATTAAAACACAAGGCCATTGATTACAAACAAGAGAAAGTACAAACTGCATAACCATCTATTGGTAATATTTTCTCAGCTTGTCTTCGTGCCAAGTGTTGTTGACTTCCGTGTCGTCTAGGCGTGCTAGTTTGTAGGAACCCGGCCTTAGTACTTGAATGATTTTATAAGGACCCTCCCACTTTGGCATAAGTTTGTCAGTGTGTCTAGGGTCGGATGCTTCGGTTTCCCGGTTAACCAAATCGCCTTGGTCATAAGCTTTGACTCTAGCCCTTTTGCCAAAAAATTCTTTTGTTTTTTCTTTGAAGGCGGCCATTTTTTCAACAGCGGCCTCCCTTGTCTCGTCTTAGAGGTCAAGGTTTGTTTTGAGTCCATGGTTATTCGCTTTTTCTTCAAAACTGATGGTACGGTAGGATGGGGACCCTATCTCAATTGGGGCAAGGGCTTCGGTACCAAAAGCTAACTTGAAAGGGGATTCTCCCGTACTTGTTCTGGCTGATGTCCGGTAAGACCAAAGGACGTTAGGCAACTCATGTGGCCACTTTTTCTTGGAAGTAGTTAGCCTTTTTCTAGGCCCCTGACAATGATGCGGTTGGTTACTTCGACTTGACCGTTGCTTTGAGGATGGCATACATAAGCCTTTTTGTGTTTGATCCCATAATCAGATAGGAACTTTGTGAATTTCGATCCAACGAATTGTGTGCCGTTGTCGGATATGAGTACTACCGGAATTCCAAATCTTGTAATAACTTGCTCTGTGACGAAACGGATTGCATCATCTTGTGTGATGTTTTTGAGTGCCTTTGCTTCGGCCCACTTGGTCATGTAATCAATAGCGACCATCACATATTGTAGATCACCTTTTGCCTTGGGGAAAGGTCCCATGATATCGATGCCCCAAACTGCAAACGGTATGGGTGACAATATTGCTGTTGGAAGGGCTGGTGCTTTTCTGGACATGTTGCTGAACAACTGGCATTGGTGGCATTTCTTGGTGAATGTTTTGCATTCTTTATGCATTTTGGGCCAGTAATAACATTGCCTGAGTATTTTATGTGCCAGTGCCTTCCCAGCCATGTGGTCGCCACAGATGCCTTCGTGGACTTCTCTCATGCAATATAGATCTTCTTCTTCATCGACACATTTGAGTATGGGAGAGTCAAAAATTCTTTTGTACAGGGTGCCTTCTTGTATAAAGTACTTCATTGCTTGTGATTTGAGTACTTTAGCTCTTATACCATCGTCCAACAAGGTACCACTTTTCCAAGTAGCGGAAATAAGGAGTCATCCAGCTCTCTACTGGCGGGCTTATTTCCATAACGGGCAGGTCGTTTATACTGGGAGCCTGCAACTCTTCGAAATACACTGTGTCAGAATCCATCTATTCCCCTGTGTTAATTTGGATATCATGTCTGCCATTGTGTTATCCGTCCTGTCTATCTGTTCCAGGATGTTTTTTTCAAATTGGGAGAGCATTGCTTGCACCATCTCTTGGTATTTGCTAAGATTTGTATCTTTTGTTGAGTAATCTCCCGTTGTTTGGCGAACAACTAATTACGAATCGCTGTAGATGGTGATTCTCTTTACTTGCAAGTTTTTTGCCAATGTTGAGCCGGCCAAGAGCGCCTCGTACTCCGCTTGGTTGTTTGTGGCTTTGAAATTTAGTTGTATGGCTTGCTTGACTTGGAAACCGTCGGGGCTAGTAAGGATAAGACCCGCCCCACAACGGGTGTTTGTGGAGGAACCGTCTACATATAGTTGCCAATTGTTGTCCGTCGTGGCAATGTTTTTTGTGGGAGTTTCTTTCTCTGTTTCTGAAAATGAGCACTCGACTATGAAGTCCGCTAGTGCTTGTGCTTTAATGGCGGTTCGTAGTTTGTACTTTAGGTCGAATTGGCCGAGTTCTACGGCCCAATTGATCAACCTGCCAGACAAGTCTGTCTTGTGCAGTATTTTCCTTAGCGGTTGGTCCGTGATGACCCTGATTTGTCTACCTTGGAAGTAATGTCTTAATTTTCTTCTTGCTACTACCAAAGCTAGAGCAAACTTTTGGACGTTGGGATAACGAGTTTCCGCATCTTTGATCACTTGGCTGACAAAATAGACGGGTTTTTGCTCGCCATTTTCCTCTTTGATGAGTACTGCCCCCACGGCTTTATCTGTGGCGGACAAGTAAAGTGATAGCGGTTCTGAAGGAGCCGCGACCGCAAGTAATGGAGCAGAAGAGAGATAAGTTTTGAGATCTTCGAAGGCTTTCTAGCATTCGTCTGTCCAAGATATTGCCTTAGTTTTTGTTGCTCCCTTTAACTTGTCAAAAAATGGGAGGCAGCTGTTTGCCAATTTCGCAATGAATCTTCTGAGAGCGGCTAACCTTCCTGTCAATTTTTGTATATATTTCAATGTTTTGGGAAAATTTGTTAACACAAAATCACGCAAGCGTACGTGGTCACAAGTAATACAGATATAAGTCAAGTTCGTTCCCACAGAGATCCGATTTTTAATTCAATTTAGTACCTATGCAACAATGTATGGTTTTAATTCACTGCTAAGACAAATAACAATTTTGGGTTTGATTAACTAAAAAGCAAATTAACAAACTAAGAATTAAATTACGACTAAGATTCAAAACTGAATTACTTATAGAAGAATAAACATGGGACTCTAACTTCATTATCTACTTTGCCTAGAGTTGATGCCTTTAATCCATGCATGTGATGGTTTTGATATCTGATCAGACAACACGAAACAAGTACACGCTACCTCTCAGTATACGTATACCAAACTAAACATACATCCACAAAAGAGATAGAAAATGAATAGACACTAATTATGCTTAGACCCTATATGTCTATAGAATTTGAAAACATAACGGTTGAAGAACAAGTTATCCATAATGATCACATAGGGCAATGTAAGTATTCTCATCTCATACTACGAATCATGTTGATAAACAATCATGAACCTATGCTAGCATGACAAGTTCTAAATCTCAAGATCCACTTTCACTTCACAAGAGATTAACAATTCAATTTAGATGTTAGCTACGCATCTAAAAGCATTAAGATTAACCATACGAGGATATCAAGAATTCACCACACACATATCTTTAAAACAATCAAACTACTAAGTTACATAGATAAATCCGTTAGAATCCCATGACAACGATTAGTTCATAATTGAACCGTTCGTCACCATGGGATTTGATGACAACATGATATTAAGCAAATTATGAATGGAAGTAATAATATTAATAGGAAAGGAACACAATAGATGAAGTAGATCTTGATCCGTTGCTGATAGAGTATATTTATATATATATTTTAGATGATTTTATTCTCATATTTATTGTGTTTTGCATTGATTTGGATTTTTATTTAATAGATTTTATTGTTTTATTGTAGGAAATAAAGAATTCATAACTTGGAAGGATTTGGAGCAAAAAGAGCTATTTTGGAGATAAAATAGGAGAAAATTCGTAATATTGGGCTACACGGGCTGCCTGCACTGTTTTGGCCATATCTTGAGTTCCAGAAGTCAGAATTTGACGATCTTACTGTCCACGCGAAGCTTGTGGAATTTTCTACAATTCAGAGGTGGTCCAGTAAGCAAAATCCAACTGGAAGAGCCCAGAAACAGAGGAGAAAAAGAAGTGACGAATTTTAATTAAGGAATCCTATTCAGTTATGGAATCCTACTTGTAATTTATTTAGAGTATTAAAATACTTTTATTGGGCAAGATTTTTAGAGCCTATATAAACACATCTAGGGTATTATTTGATAGGGAGATACATACGTGCTCCTACTCTTAGGAGCTAGGGTTTTGGAGAGGAGACCATGAATTTCATTCTTGTGACAGGATTGATGATTGCAGGTTTTCTTATCTGAATTTCTTCTCAATTCTTATTAGTTTAATTATGTTTTCTTGTTTTACTAGTTGTTTTACTTGTTTAATTATTAGCGAGTAGTTATTTCTAGGGTTTAAAGGGAAGCCATGTTTGCACTAATATTGGCATGATTTTCATAGTGGTTTGATTGGTTATGGTTAATTCTAATTGATATGTTTTAATCATTAATTTGTGTAATTGGCCAATATCATGGATTAATTATATGCAAATAGGGGTATGGATCGAGAGATTTACTTACTAGAGGCACACATACGATTAGCAGAATTGAATTTGAGTGCGAAAGCATCATTGGATTTCTGAGAGCGTTAATTCTTGAAAGAGATTAACTTGACTCTAATTACCTGATTGATTGAATTACTAAAAGTGGTTAATTGTGTTGAATGTTTCGAGAGTGTTAATGCTTGAAAGAGATTAACAAACTCTAGTTATAGGATCACATTAATTGCTTTAGCTTAAGAGCCAATTGTGTAAGCATGGTGGACCTGATTGCCCTAGGTTTTAAATAATTTGTTTATCATCTGTTTAATTAGTGTTAATTTAGTTTAATTAGTTAATTAATAATTTCACATATTCGTTTGACCCTTGAAACAATTAGCGATAACTGAAAAGGAATTAGTAGAACCTGTCTCCTTGTGGATTCGACCCGCTTGCCATCTGTACTAGCAGTAGACACCGTGCGCTTGCGGTTAGGTATAATTTGACACATCAAGTTTTTGGCGCCGCTGCCGGGGAGACAGCGAGTTTCTATTGATTTTAATTTAGTTGTTTAGATTGTTTCCATTGTCTCATTGGAACCTTTGTTCCAAATGAGGCAGATTTTACTACGTTTTCTTGGCTTTGTTGAGTGTCTACAGGTTTGCAATGGGTGAAGTTGATACTTTTGCACTACTCTCTTCCATGTTGGAGGCACGCACTCAAGAAATTGCCTCATTCAACCCTACAGAGCCCACTATGCGTCCAATGAGTATCAATGAGATGTCATAAGTGGCCCCTAAAACTTACAACTTCTGTCAAATTTGCGGTGTGCAGGGTCACTTTGGTTTTGAATGCTCTTACAATGTTTACAATTCTCAGAGTGCTCAGTTGGGACAAATGAATTCTTTGGAAGAAGGATATGGGTACAATCGGTATTCAAACACTTTTGATCAAGAATGCGTGAATCAACCAGATTTCTACTACCAGGACAATGGTGCTCAAAATTTTTCATATCATAATCAGCAACAGTTTGAGCAACAATATTATCAGTCATATGAGCAGCTGGCACAACAAGAATATCAATATCCTCCTCTACAAGAAGATCTACATGTTTCTCAATCCAGTGTAGATGTGCAAGCTGATCAGACAAATGAGATGTGGGATATCTTGAATAAAATGCTAAAGAGTTTTGAAGAATTAGAAACTCAAAGTTTGGCGATTGAATCTAAAATTGCACAGTTGGCTAACTCTTATACTACAGGGCAGCTCGACTATTTACCATCATCATCTATCCGATCCGAAGAGGACCTGATTGCTATCAATCTCACAAGCGATCAGGAATATGATAGTTTCTCCATGTATGTTGATGATGAGGCCATTGATAATGAGAAGGAGTATGCCACCGATGACGAGATCAATGATGTTGCTGCTACTGAGAACAATGTGACTGATGATGAGGCTACAAAGGAAAGCAATACAGAGATAGTTGTTGTTTCTCTTCCACAACCTGTGCCTAAGCTACCATGTATTGATAAATTTGCTCTCGATCTAGCCTCTATTTACAAGGCTTCTTTGCTCAAGACTACTTATTTCAAGGTTGATGTGATAACAAATATTGTCCAAGATGATATTTCTCAAATTCTGGTTGAGGATCCATACAAAGTGGCTCCTACGTTTGAAGCTCGAGAAGAGGGAGAAGATGGAAGTGTCTTATTAGCCAATGATGTGATAAGCCAAGATGTCCGAATGGCTCCAGTGAAAGTGAGGAGTGAAGAAAAGCCACCACCAGAACCTCCACCTTATGTCAAGGGAGTTCAATATTTTCATGGTGTTGAATTTTATCGCTGTTTTATCTCAAAGTTTTCCAAAACTACACAAGCACTCTCTCTATTGCTTATTAATGACATATTTTATTTTACTGATGCTTGTTTGGAGACTTTTTGCAGGATAAAGACAACCACTAACACTCTTGATACTTTTTGTGGTGGCGAGTTTAGGATCGAGAAATTGAATATTCCGTCTCCATCGGAGTATTTTTGAGGACGTCAAGCTATTGACGTTAAAGAAGCGCTTCGTGGGAGGCAACCCATGCATTAGTGTAAAAAAAAAAATAATAATAATAATTCCAGGAGGTCTCCGCGCGTGAAGCGCCAGTACGCGCATGAAGCGCCAGGAGGGACAGAAGCCGCCCGCGCCTCACGCGCCCGTCCTTGCACCAGACTCGTACTGCCAGACTTGTACCAGGTTAATTAACATATATACTAGTTAGTTTATGTACGTTTATATATATGTTTTATTATATATTAAATTCAATTCATCTTCTAAATCAATTCCTACCCCTTTTCTAATTATTTTCTCCACCTAAAATCCTAATTTTAGCCCCATATTAATTCCAAATTATTCCCAATTCATCTCCTATTTCATATTTTATTTTATTTTATTTATTTTTATTTTATTTTTTTATTTTTATTTTTATTTTTTTTATTTTCCCCAATTATATATATACACACCTATCCATACAAATCCAATTCCTCTTCTATTTATTTAAATCTCTAAAAATTCAATTCTAAAGAGGAATTAATTGCAAGTTCACCTCTCCGATTCGTATTGGGTAAATCTTTTTCTCTAAACTTATTTTTATTACGAATTTGTGTTCTTGTAAATTGGGATTTTGTATTATTCTTGGAATTTGGGCTATTTTGTGGTGTGATATTGCTTGGTAATTATTGGTGGAGCTTCTTGTGAGTTGGGGATTGATTCTTTTGGCTTCTAAGCGTGGGAGAGGTTGTGCTAGTGTTGTGAAATTTCCGTACCCTCCGCCTGATTCATCTGATGAGGATGACGAGGGTGACGACAGCGAGGCTGAGTACGACACCTTGATTCCAGGGGAGTTTTCTTTCTTTTCTTTTTAGTGTAGTTTTATTTTGTTTTTAGTTGTAGTTTTATATCTTGTTTATTAGTTCATTGGGGACAATGAACCGCTTAAGTGTGGGGAGGTGTTCTCAACGTAGTGTATTATTTGTTTAAAAAAAAAAATCCAAAAAAATTAAAAAATTAAAAATATCAAAAATAATTCTAGCCATGCAATTTGATTAGTTGTTGTATTTTGCATGATACACCCATGCATGCGTAGAATTCTTGTGTTTATTGACGCTTTTGTATGAGAAGTGACGTGCTTTGTTCTTGTGCACACACTTACACTAGCAAGTTGAAGCTGGTAGACTTAATTGAATGTTGTAAGTGATTAGAATGACATGAATATGTGCAAGATGACTTGGTTTTCATGCTTTGAGTACAAGTAGGTGCGTTAGAGAGTCTTGTTACCTGGGATTGATTATGTTTTGTCACACCAAGTGAGTTTTGAGCCTATATGCATATCTTTTGCATGATTTTTCGTTTGCTTGAGTGTCCACATGTTGTTTACATTGCTAGCACTTACTTGAGATCTTTCTTGAAATGCATGACATTACTTGATGATGAGATGATAAAGGCACTTAGGTTTAACCTCGTGTTTCCCATATTTCCACACCATTTATACATGATCAATTAGTTAACCCGTTGAGCTTAATACTATTCTTTCGGTGACACACCACATTACTTGCCATTATCCTTTTTATTCTATTGGCCTTACATTGAATTTGAACCTAAATTGTCAAAGGCTAGTATCGTGCTTAAGGGAGTAATAAGGTGTTCATAAAAGGGGGGTTATTGATGATCATACTTTTGGGGAATAATAATTTTGGGTTGATGCTTGCTAGTCAAAATTCATAAAAATATCTATGGATCATTGTGTTTATTCTTTAGCTCTCAAGAAAAAAAAAAGAAAAAAAAAGAAAAAAAAGAAAAAAATAAATAAATCTGAGAGCATTCTTATGTTTGTATGATCCTTCTTCATTCGACTAGTCAAGTTATTATATAAGGGATATTGAAAAATCCAAGTGTGGGGAAGTATTTGTTTTAATAGAAAGGGAATTGAATAATGATTATTGTTGGGTACTAGCTTTTGACTTAACCTGTTTTAGCTTTACTTGACATACCTGGTCCCTAGCCCACGCTACAACCCGAATAAAGACCTTTTGATTGTCATCAGTGATGTATGTTGTGTTGAGAGTGAGATTGATTGCGAGTGTCAAGTTGTGTTTATGATTTTGTTGGAATTGAGTGATACACTTAACCTTGTTCTTGAGTGAATATTCGTTTTTGAGTGAAAGGTGAGTTATTACTTGTTTTGGCATAGGAGATCCCAGGTTTAGACTTAAAGATGTGTTTCTTGTGGGCTTAGCATGATTACCAACGATTTTTACACTTGACATGAATTTTTATGACCTTCTGCATGTTGGTTGAGTAGACTACGTGAATACTTGCACTTTTGACACCAAGACATCGTATGTTTGCTTTGATTCTTAAGTTGATGTGGCATGAGAGGACTTGTGTGTGTGATGTTGTGTTGGCATTGATCTTTTGCATGGTTGGATGAATTTTGTGGGTACATTCACTATAAACCCTCACGAGACAACACTCGTCCTACTAGGGCTGCCTAGGGGTTTAACGGCTTGTTGCATATGCTCAATGCAATCGTGTCATCTACGAAAGTGATGTTTGTTAGGACTTAGTTTTTATTTCACTTATTTGCCCGAGGACGTGCAAATGCTAAGTGTGGGGATGTTTGATAGAGTATATTTTTATATATATTTTAGATGATTTTATTCTCATATTTATTGTGTTTTGCATTGATTTGGATTTTTTTTAATAGATTTTATTGTTTTATTGTAGGAAATAAAGAATTCATAACTTGGAAGGATTTGGAGCAAAAAGAGCTATTTTGGAGATAAAATAGGAGAAAATTCGTAATATTGGGCTACACGGGCTGCCTGCACTGTTTTGGCCATATCTTGAGTTCCAGAAGTCAGAATTTGACGATCTTACTGTCCACGCGAAGCTTGTGGAATTTTCTACAATTCAGAGGTGGTCCAGTAAGCAAAATCCAACTGGAAGAGCCCAGAAACAGAGGAGAAAAAGAAGTGACGAATTTTAATTAAGGAATCCTATTCAGTTATGGAATCCTACTTGTAATTTATTTAGAGTATTAAAATACTTTTATTGGGCAAGATTTTTAGAGCCTATATAAACACATCTAGGGTATTATTTGATAGGGAGATACATACGTGCTCCTACTCTTAGGAGCTAGGATTTTGGAGAGGAGACCATGAATTTCATTCTTGTGACAGGATTGATGATTGCAGGTTTTCTTATCTGAATTTCTTCTCAATTCTTATTAGTTTAATTATGTTTTCTTGTTTTACTAGTTGTTTTACTTGTTTAATTATTAGCGAGTAGTTATTTCTAGGGTTTAAAGGGAAGCCATGTTTGCACTAATATTGGCATGATTTTCATAGTGGTTTGATTGGTTATGGTTAATTCTAATTGATATGTTTTAATCATTAATTTGTGTAATTGGCCAATATCATGGATTAATTATATGCAAATAGGGGTATGGATCGAGAGATTTACTTACTAGAGGCACACATACGATTAGCAGAATTGAATTTGAGTGCGAAAGCATCATTGGATTTCTGAGAGCGTTAATTCTTGAAAGAGATTAACTTGACTCTAATTACCTGATTGATTGAATTACTAAAAGTGGTTAATTGTGTTGAATGTTTCGAGAGTGTTAATGCTTGAAAGAGATTAACAAACTCTAGTTATAGGATCACATTAATTGCTTTAGCTTAAGAGCCAATTGTGTAAGCATGGTGGACCTGATTGTCCTAGGTTTTAAATAATTTGTTTATCATCTGTTTAATTAGTGTTAATTTAGTTTAATTAGTTAATTAATAATTTCACATATTCGTTTGACCCTTGAAACAATTAGCGATAATTGAAAAGGAATTAGTAGAACCTGTCTCCTTGTGGATTCGACCCGCTTGCCATCTGTACTAGCAATAGACACCGTGCGCTTGCGGTTAGGTATAATTTGACACATCAGTTGCTTGTCACGAGCGTTGAATCTCCTTCTCCTTTTCTTCCCTTACAATTCTATGTTACAATAATAAAACGATGATACAATTTTACAAGGCTAAGATGTGTGTTTATAGGCCTAGATATCTTGCCCAGCAAGAAAAACAACCTATAATACAACTATAAATAGGTTTTGATACCAAAAATACAATTAAAACTCGAATAGGGACAAAACTGTCAAAAATCAGCTTTTTCTGGTCGGCCAGAGCGCCGCCTGCGCCTCCTGGAGCGCAGCCTGCGCTTCATTCTCTGTTCTGGAGCTTTTGGAGCGCTGCCAGCACTCTAATTGGCGCTACCTGCGCTTGACTTGCTATTTCGGGAACTTCTGGGGCGCTGCCAGCGCTTGGATTTCTGTCCAGGTTTTTGATTTTACTTTATTCTTGTAGAAAATTTCCCAAGCTTCGCGTGGACAGTAAGATCGTCCAAAATGGACTTCTAGAACTCCAGATATGGCCAAAACAGTGTAGATTGCGAAATATGAATTTTCCACAATTTGCTCATTTCTCATCCGTTTTCTCTTCCGATTCTTTTGCCACTTCCCGTTCTTCAATTCTTGACTTATAAATCCTCATGGTAGCCTAGGGAAATACGCCATCCTTCATTCCAATGCTCAATTTTAACTCAAAGATCGACGAGAATCAACAACCCTAGACGACATTTTATTAACCTGCACAACTACACAAAACACATAAAAAACGCAACAAACTTGAGGCCAAGTGAATCAATTTAAGCCGATATGGAATGCTCCAAATGGATATAAAATCCATTTATCACACCCCCAAACTTAAACCGATGCTTGTCCTCAAGCATAAACAATTACAACTAACTAGTACCACGTAGGTGATCACGGTTGCATTTGGCATATGCAACAAGCCCTTTAAACCCCTAGGCAGCCCTAGTGGACGAGTAAGGTTTCGTGAGGGCCTATAGCGAATGTACCCACAAAATTCATTTAACCTAATGCAATGCAATGCATGAATGCAACTAATATGAAAAATGCAAAGATCCCCTTCAAACTCACCAATCCAACTAACAAGCAAACATCTCAAAGAATGCAAATAAATCCAAGCAGAGCTCGACTAAGTCCCCGTATACTAACAGTACATAACAGAAATGTGCGTGTGTGCAATGCTCACCAGAAATACTCCCAAAACTAGGTCAAAAATCATACCTATTCTTCGCCAAGACAATCACAAGTTTATAAATAGAATAGACTGTAGATACTTCATAACTTAGGAACACCTCCATCCTTATTCAAGTTAGTCAGTAATTCATGCTTTATTACTACGACACTATATACAATACGCATGCTTATTTAACCGTGCAATTACTTAGGTTTATTTGTATCTTTTCATACTTTGTTTTTATCATGGTTTCATCAGATCCCATGATGACGAGAGGTTTGATTATGAACTAATCGTTGTCATGGGATTCTAACGGATTTATTTATGGAGCTTTAGTATCTTGATGCTTTAAAGATCTGTGTGTGATGTATATCTGATATCCTCGTATGGTTGTGTTTCATGTATTTAGATGCGTAGCTAACATCTAATTTGTTAATCTCTTGTGAAGCGAAAGTGGATCTTGAGATTTAGAACTTGTCATGCTAGCATAGGATAGGTTGATGTTTTAACATTATGATTTGTAGCGTAAATAGAGATATTATGCTGCCCTATGTGATCTTAATAGACAACTTGTTCTTCAACTGTTATGTTTTCAAATTCTATAGAGATATAGGGTCTAAGCATAATTGGTGTATATTTATCTTCTATCTCTTTTGTGGATGTATGTTTAGTTTGGTATTCGTATACTAAGAAGTAGTGTATACTTATTTCGTGTTGTCTGATCAGATATCATAACCATTGCATATAGTGATTAAAGGCGTCAGATCTAAGCAAAGTATTTGATGAAGTTAGGATCCCATGTTTTCTCTTGCAGAAGTAATTCGATTCCAATTCTTGTTAGTTAGTTAATTCTTAGTTTGTTAATTTACTTCTTAGTTAATTTAGTTGATTAAAACCCAAATTTGTTATTTGTCTTAGTAGTGAATAATAATCATACATTGTTGCATAGGTACATCTACTGAATTAAACCATGACCAGATCTCTGTGGGAACGAACTTGCTTATATCTGTATTACTTGTGACCGCGTACGCTTGCGTGATTTAGTGCAAACAAGTTTTTGGCGCCGCTGCCGGGGATCATTGGTGTTTTATTTTTGGTTTATGTGCTTGTCAATAGTGGTCGTTAGAGTTCACTGACTCGGATTTTTTCTTACCTATCTTGTTTAGTTCGGTGTGTTTCAGGTACTTGAGTGTTTGAAGATGGCATGCGAGGAGTTGCCATGGTGGGCATATTCGAGGACATCCATGCCTCAGCAATGTGAGCAGTGTTTGGGCGTTCATGACACCTCACAATATTGTTACTACGAAGGAGTTGATCCATATGTCACTTATGAGGAGCAACCATATTTTCAATATCATCCTCAACAGTACCAGCAAGATGTTCCAGATATGTCATATTTCTTTGGTAGTGAAGAGTTTCAACATCAGCAACCTACTCCTAATTTTCAGTCAGATGAGGTTGTAACTATGGAGGAGCTTAGGATGCTTATAAAGAGTAATGAGGAGTCTATCAAATCTTTGGAGACACTAGTTGCTCGAGCTGTGAGTGCCTTGGAACAAGAGAAACAACAATTCATACGAGAGGCAATTCCATAGAATAACGGTGACTTGGAGCAAGGTACTGCTTGTATAATTGAGGAAGACAAATTCCAAGAGGAGGTTAGCGTTCACAAGCCATGTGAGGAATTTGATCATGTTTAGATGGTGGATGATTTGGAAAGGGCACTATTTGGGACAGACACTGATGAGCTGCACAAATTTCAAGAATTGGTATGTGTGTACCAAGAGGCTGAAGAACATGGGAAAGATGCAGGTCTTCTACTTGTCTCTGAGTGTAAAGATGGAGGTAGCGCATTAGAGCCAATGGAGGAAGTTCTCTTTGAGGAACCAAAGGCTTCAGCAACTTACATTTACCCTCCTTCATTATATTCAAGCGAAGCCCGCAAATGTGTGTTGTTCTACAAATTGACAGATTTTGGTTCAACAGATGAAGGCATTGGAATAAGATATAGTTGTTACACGAATAGGCCAAGCGAGGAGAAAGGGCAGAAAGTGTGTCGCCGTGATGATGATGAAGTATCGCGAAGAGATGACCAGACAAACTATTATCATCCTTAATGGAGGCTTGGAAGTAACGTCAAGCTATTGACGTTAAAGGAGCGCTTCGTGGGAGGCAACCCACGCATTAGTTTAGAAAAAAAAAAGTGTTATGCAAAAAAAAAATGTTGTGCAAAAAAAAAACGAAACAGTGATTTTTTAGCAGGCTGCACCTGTGTAACGCAGGCTGCGCCTGCGTTTCTGTCCATTGCGCAAGTTGCGCCTGCGTTACTGCATGTTGAGCAGACTGTGCACCTGTAACGCAGCCTGCGCCTGCGTTACAGCCCTTCCAGATTTTTTTTTTTACCCGATTTTTTGTTTCTTCACCACAAAATCAACCCTAAATTCTATCCTAACTCAAATTCTTTCACTCCCTAATTCCTATATCTATCCTAGATCAATTCCATACCATCCTAAATCTCTCCTACACTCTAAATTTTTAAATGCTCAGCAAGTTATATATAGAACTGAACTGGATGAAATAAGAATACAATAATTGCAATTCAAGAAATAGGAACAATAAATATGAGCGAAGGAATGCTCACCAATTTATAATCAATACTATAATTGAAATCTGGATTCTTAACTTTAACAGAAGATTAATATCATTTAAAACATTTATAACTCGAAATCAGAATTTAATAACTGAGAAGGTTTGTAATACTAGATTCAATACTTTTAATACTTGCAAAATACTTTAACTATCGCTTTAACAAAATCTCCAAGAAATTCTCAGTTACTCAAATTTCATTCATGTCGCTAAGCGTTTGCATACCTAGCTGCCTAACCGGCCTGACAATCATGAGTTTGAATAAATAAGAAGATCTCAAATCATTCTCGGTTCTCACTATCACTGCGCAACACATGCCACAGTGACCGTAATAACCGTGAATTAGTTTTCACCGTTCAAAACACTAATATAATAACTTTACATTTCTATACTAACAGTACTTATTAACTCAAATCGTAACTTGATATCCAACATACTTGGAAATGAAAATGTACTTTAACTTAAACATTCTATCCTGAGAATATACTTGCATAAAACAACGTTCAATAGAATTGGAGTTTTTCATCATACTCTGGACATTACGGGTGATCAGCCACGTAAAGTCCAGCCAAAAACAATACTCTGGGATCCCCTCACTAGGCACTTATTGACATTGGCCTTTAATACTCTGACCATGAAGCTGGTCCACATTTTATAAAAATTCTTCCAATTCCATTAAACTACTTTACTTTCAAATAATCTCAGGGAAACTATATACTTTAAGAACATTATACTAAAACAAGGAATAAGAATGCAATACATGCAAAAAATTTAACATAATATTACTGACAATACTTAAGAAAGGATAATACTGGCAATAAAACTGAAATTCTACTCTCCACATGATATGTGAATAAAATATATCCTTATCAATAATTTGAAGGAAAGGATACTAGCAATAAGGATTTGAAAGAAATACTTATACTGAATAGAAACATATTTATCTTGCTTGAACGATAAGCGAGGGTTAGTACACTTGCCTTGATTCCAATGCGTTGATTCGCTACTTACTATACTTCGGTCTTTACTCGATCACGCATTCATTTCCTTCAATCGTCTCTTCAACACGCTCGCTGGGTCCATATCGAATCCCTAATCATACTCGAAATAATAGTAAAGTACTATTTAGTACATAAACAACCCAATTGATAACTAATTACTTATAACTCGCAAAGCAATACATACATAAATATATATACCCACGCCTCATTAATCATCACATATGTACTTAAACACTCATACACATACATGCCTTTAAATCTTTAAATCAAATAATTTAAATAACTTTAAATACAGGGGATTTTTAGAAAATTTCGGCATGAAGTATTCGTTTATCGGACTATGGGCACAGCCCCTCAAATACAATTCAACCCTGTTTTTGTAAAAAAATAAAGTTGCCTCAACTTGCAGCAACATAAAAGTAAACAAGTAAGAAAAGTACCCGCCCAGACATGCGCCACCTAGCACATAATACTTTACATTACACTACTACTTACGCTACACCAATGATCGTATTTCTCACGCATTTTAATGATACACGTGACAACCAATCATTGATGTTCGTAAGCCCTAGGGAACAACCCCTAACACTAACTATTACTTACGCTATATCAATGATCACATCACTCAAGTATATTAATTATACTCGTGATAGCTAATCATGGATATTCGTAAGCCCGAGGAACTAGTTGTAGAGAATTACACAAGTTCTTAAATATTGACACTTAAGACTTGTGATCTCATTACAACTCCTCGCAGATAAACACATAACATATCATAGTCATAATTAGCAAAGTCATTAAATACTATGACTCGATTTATACCATCTAACATATAAACATTTTTCAACTTAGGCAATTATATAACTCCTTTATCAAAACTAGTTAACCACATATCATTTACCACCAAGAATTTAACAGATAAGCACTTAGCAAATATGATTATTCGACCTATAACCTTTAGCACATGGCATTTACCATTTAGTCAACTCGTATAATTTCCACAAATAATACCAACATACTTTAAACCCGAATATTAATGAGACCACAAATAATTCCGACAATTACAATTAGCAAGTAACAATTAACAATTACTAATCCGAACATTTAATCAGACTCACAATTACTCCCATCAATTATAATTAGCAACTAAACTCTCCGAATTAATTTTCGGAAATTAACAAATTAACTCGTAATTTAAAACTAATTTAATTACAACAATTAAACTATCGAAATTTACAACGAATTTAATACAAAAATTAATTAAATAAAATGCGAAATTATACCATTTCGATTTCGATTCGACTCGCACGAAAATCAAACCACCGGAAAAATCCCCACCATCTCCTCTCTCTCTCTCTCTCTCTCTCTCTCTCTCCACAACTCACACACAACAGCCACGCAAGGCCTCTCCCTTCTCCTTCCTAGCTCCTGCTGCCGGAGAGCCGCCAGCCGCCGTGACCCACCGGAAACACCTTCAGCCACGCGCGCCTCCTCCCTTTGCTGCACACACCACTCGTATATATACACACACACATACACACGAATCACACACTTACACACACACACACGCATATATATATATATATATGTGTATAAACCCAATTCAATCTCTTCATCCCCTCTTTTTTTCCCTATTTTTTTTCCCAACTGCTGCGTTTCTCGACTTCTCCAGAATACTCTACTGCTCTCTATATATTGGGCTTGGCCCAATACTAACAAATACTACTTATAATTCATTCTGTCCCAATTTAAAACACTACTGATAAATCTATAAATCATACTTAAATAAAATATTCGAAAATTTAAACTTTTCATTTTTAAAATAAAGAATATAAAATTATGAGCACCCACATATTTTTAAAATATTTTTCGGATCAAAAATGAATTAAATATGGATTTTCAAAGTTTTGATCCTTTAAATACAATAAAACTCTTAAAATCATTTTAAAATACTCAAGCATCCAAATTAATCCACCCAACAATGTTAAAAACTCAATAAATATATAAATATAATTTTACAAAAGATTTGATGATTTTTAAGCACTCCGATAATTAAATAAAGATTTTTGAAGATCAATAATACTTGATTTAAATATTTTTTAAATCACTAAAAAAAATACCAATAAAATACTGGGGCACACATTGGCACACATAACTCAATATATACTCATATAAACTCAATACTAAATATCGTTAAATTACACAACGATATTCTCAAATCCAATTCCATCCTTTAAATACTAATTAACATAATAATAAAATAATAATAATAAATCCTAAAATAATCTGGTATCTTACATATGCACTAGATTTACCAGCTAGATTGTTTATGAGAATAAGGAATGTTTCTTTTTCTTATTCGTTTCCAATACTGGTTCCCATACCTCTTTTAAGTTTATCAACCCATGTGATTTGTCAGGCATGTCAAGTCGCCATCAACCTCTAATCCCAAGACATTATTGGTTGAAGCATTTATCCGTTGAAGTAGACATGGATCGATAGGTTGATTTATGCTTGCTGAGAATACCATATCCGTTGACGTAGAATCTTCATCCGTTGATCACCACTTCACTTATACAGAATTACATAGCACAGCCTATATACAATTAGCTACCCTATTATGCATATCCATTGATAGTCAACATGACTTAGGATTTCTAGCAACTATGGTATTAGCAAACAAAATTAAACTTAAATACAATGCATGGTACAATCTTATGAGTTGATAAGCTGCCTCATCAACGGATGTGCATAGCTTGGATATCCGTTGATAAGTTACAAAACTTAATCTTGTACACATATGGTTTTCAAGGTGTTTTATGGATGTATATCATCAAGGACAACATAATTCCTAACAAGTCTTCCATAGAATAGTTGATCGTTTGCCTATACAACTCACCATAAGCCTTTCCAAAGTTGTTAGGAAATCCACTCATCAACAATATATATATATATATATATATATATATATATATATATATATATATATATATAGGGTTAGGCTCTAGAGAGAACACCCTTAAAAAGAGAACGAGAGAACACATCATTTAACTATTGAATCTATTAGATCTAATGGCCCCGCCAAGGGCACCCAATACAAAAAAGTCTTATAATTCCACCATCTATCCATTCATTAGAAAAAAAATATAATTTTTTAAAAAAAATAATAATGATGATGATGATGATGTCACTATGACGTCATAACAGGTTTTTTGAAATTTTTTTTTGAATTTTTTTTTGAATTTTTTTTATAAATGGATAGAGGGTAGAATTATAAGACTTTTTTGTATTGGGTGCCCCTGGCGGGGCCATTAGATCTAATAGATTCATTGGTTAGATGATGTGTTCTCTCGTTCTCTTTTTAAGGGTGTTCTCTCTAGAACCTTGGCCTATATATATATATATATATATATATATATAGGGTTAAGTTCTATGGAAACCAACATTTTTAGTGGAGACCGGAGACCAATATCAATCAAAACATTACAAAAACTTATTTATTAAAAATCATGTTCTATAAAAATCACTATACCATCTATTTCACTGAAAATCTTGAAGATCATATATGTTTTACATGCAAATTTCATTAAAAATCTTGAAAATCATGTATGTTCTGCAAACAAAATATTGCAGAACGTATTGTTCTCCAAAACATGTTCTGCTTGCAAATCATATATGATTTTTAAGATTTGAATGAAATAATAGTGTTAATTGAACATTCTTTGCAAATATATATATTTTGCAATGTTTTGAGTGCATAATGTATATGGTCTCCACGGTCTTCACTCAAATGGTGGTCTCCATAGAACTTAACTCTATATATATATATATATATAAACATGAATATAACAATAAAATAAACAAATATGAACAAATTACATATATCACATTTAGAAAATTAGAGTACTTTTACATTTTTATAATTAGAAATGAAAATTTTCTAATTACAATGGTGTATACATAATATAAAATTTAAAGAAATTATAGTGCACAAGAAAGGTGAAAAAAATACTTGAAAAAAAATAAACTAATAAATCCCAGATAAGTAGATTAATTTGATTATATATATTTAAATTTATCTTATAAATTATATTAAAATTACATGTAAATAATTATAAATGGTCGGATCGGATTTTCATCGGATAGGATAAATTAAAAACCATATATGATTCATTATACATCGAATTTTTGTCGGGTCGAATTATTATCGGTTCATATTTTTTTATACAATTCATATTCACTAAATTATAGCCTATGCTACGCACACGGGTATTTCAAAAAATAATTTTATAAAAATTGTAAATATAAGAAAATAATTGGTTAATTAAAAAATTGTGAAATTGTATATTTCTAATTATAATTATGAAAGAAATAATATCAGTGAAATAAAAGGTTATCTTTTTATTATTATAACAAATGCATTTAAAGATGATTTCACTTAAAATATTTAATTGTATATATTTTATGATGATATGCATTGAAGAACTTACCTGAATTAAAAGATTATTCAAATTTTTATTAACGAGCTTACCATAAATATTATAATTGACATTAATGATATTTAAATTGGTATGTAGATTTCCATAATTAAGAATGGGTTAAATAAATATATGGATCTTTACAACCCTAAATATGAACACCAAACCTGAAATATGGATAGTTCATGAATTAAAATATAGTTAAAAATTTAAAGAGTGCCATATTTGATGGCTTTTTGGACCATATCTGGTTATCTGTTATTTGTTGTGGACGAATTTGTGTCATTTTGGTGACTTTTATTATGGTTAAATGTCAATTTGATGACTATATGTAGTGTTTTTAACCATAATTGGTGTTATTAGCTGTCGTCAGTTGACGAATTTTTGCCAGTTTATGTGACTAATTTTGGTTAGGAAAGATTGTGTTTTGTATAGTTTTTTATATTTTTATGTTACTTTATTAAATTTTATGTCTAACCAGAGGAATCACCTTTGGTTAGAAGATTATAAATTCATTTTAATCGAATTACATAATGCTATAATATTTGTATTCTTAATTTCTTTTGTTGTTTCATCGACTAATTAACTTTTGGTATGGTTGTTTTGGTGGTTTCAGATGTACAATGAAATAAAATGGAAGTTGGCTGGTTATATGTGTCACACGGGTAGGTTAAATTTACAAAGAGAAGGGAAGAAGTGTGAAGAGAAGATGGATGAAGGCGGGAACTTGCTTTACTATAGAAGAGCAACAAGGAGCTTCTAGTCATTTGCTTATGTAGGATTTATGTAAATTTATGTTCTCAATTTTAGTAGGGCATTGTTTTTCCTCCTTGAGGTTTTCTCCCATATGGTTTTACTCTTGTGAGGTTTTAACGAGGCCTTATTTGTTGGATATAAAGGTTTTTATTATCTAAACTTCCGGAGGAATCTCTTTTCTATGGATCCTGCGATCCATGGATTGCCTAAGCATAACTTTTGGTTAGATAATGAGCTTTTATTATCTCTTAAGATGTATTATTTGATTTTATATCAATAAAATGATTTATTATTTTAGGATAAAAAAAAATTTAACTAAACCTAAATAGATCACGAAACTGAAGAAAGGTTTATCCAACAATTTATAAGGGTTAATTATCTTGATGGTCATTAAAGTTAGCCTACTCTAACAAAATGGTCACTGAACTGAAATTCGACTCAAGTAGGTCCCTAACTTGTATCAATTGAACATTCCGTTAATTTGTCCCAATTTTTTAAACGAATTTGCTGACCTGATACACATTCTATCTACGTGGCTAACGTATGTTTGTGTAACTATCGTTACTTAACTCTAAATTTAACTAAATTCTCGTTTAAAATTGATAAAACCTGAATAAAAAATTGAGAAAATTTAACGGACTGTACACTTAATACAAGTTAGTGACATGCTTGAGTCGAATTTTAGTTCAGTGACCATTTTAATACGTTAGGCCGACTTGAGTGACCATCAATATAATTAACCCAAATCTATCTATTATATATCTAATACTAGGGGTGAGCAAAAAAAAACTGAAAAACCGAAACCGAGCCGAAAAACCGAAAAACCAAACCGAAAAAAACCGAAACCGACTAAAATCGTAACCAAACCGAACCGAAAGAACGGTTTTATAACGGTTTCGGTTTTACCCTTGTAACCGAACCGAAAAATTGAACCGCCCATATTATTTTTTTATAATATTATATATACTAACTTATGAGAAAATTTGTTCATTTTTTAGAGCCTGACAAGAGACATATATAATAAAAAATAAAAGTTGCTACCTCCTGTCATTACTTGTTCAGAATTCATAAATTTTTATAATAAGTAACAATGTTGTACTAAGTCTGAATTCACAGAATCATGTTGCAGTGACAGTGAATTCATAGAATCATCACCCGAGCCCTCACATTTCATCACCTTATATTCAAAGTCTCATGCTTCAGTTTAGTTATTGAATTATCATTGAAATTTTATAATAATAGAAATTATGTAATGTAAATTATGTTTTTATTTTATAGTATCTGCAAGGTAAGTATTATAGAACTTGTATATTAATAAAGTAAAAACCGAAAAAACCCGAAACCGACCGACGGTTAACCGAACCGAAAAAAAACCGTTTGAACGGTTTGGTTACGGTTGTAAGGTAAAAACCGAACCGACGTACACGGCTTGGTAACGGTTTTATCAAAAAACTGAGCCGAACCGACCCGTGCACACCCCTATCTAATACAACAACAAGGGGGTTTTGTGAGCAATTTAATTCATGTACTATTTTACCCTTAACCTTAATATATGTTTTTAGGGTTATTTTGGTATTTTAACATTAACATATTTAATACTTATTAATGTCTAACATTCTTTAATGTATAATTATTAATTATACATACATATATACATATATACCTACATACATACACATACATACTTACATACATACATGCATGCATGCATATACACATACATACATACATACATTTATGTTGTATAATCTATTAATTTTTCATTAATTTTAATCTATTAATTATTTTATAATTAATATGCATATTTATACATACATACATATATACATATATACATTTATGTGGATATATAATAATATATGATAATATTTACTAGCATGTACCATATCTCATTATACTATTATTTAGATCTCTACTTTAAGTATTTGTGAATTAAAAATTATAAAAAATATTACAGGGAAAAAAAATCTATATAGGAGTATCAAACATGCATGTGCATTATAATCATCCATACCTTCAATACAACAATGTATTTTTAAATTCTGTGATACTTTAAGTATTATGTTTACATGACACAAATAAATTCAAATAAATATAAAAAAGGAACCTTCATATGTATTTAAATATATTACAAACTTGTATTAACATTAGCAAATCGTAAAACTCATCATTCACATCTTTAATACGCAAATGCATAAAATAATATAACAAATATCGAATTTTGGTATATATAGGAATTACACTCAGTATTGGATCATTAGTCCAACAACTGAAAATCATATAACTCATTTATCGCACCTAGATACATCATATACTTTAGGAAGAAGTAAAAATTTATTGATATTTAGAACATGCCCGTGCTTTGCACGGGATAAAGAGCTAGTTTATAATAAATTTATCAAGGTTTGGATCGTATCCGATACATTGACAAGCCCTAAATGTGACTAATAAAAATAAGAATTAATTTAATCTATGTTATTTAATCTATGTTTGTGTTCAAATTATTAATTATGTTATTTAATCTATGTTATTAATTATGTTATTTAATCTATGTTTGTGTTCAAATTGAATTGGGAAATTTTAATTATTGTAGGTTTTTTTATTGTACAAAATTTTGTTAAAGCGGGTGATTTTGATTGTTTAACAGGTTTTTGGGTATGGGCACAGAAAAAACAAAAAAAAATATTTTTTTAAATTTTTATGGACAATATACGTCGGTTCCCATATAGACGATGTATAAAGCATAATCTATATACGTCGGATTTTTGGACATTATACGTCGCCCTACTTAGACATTATATGTCGCCCAACTTTAACTTTATACGTCGCCTTTTTAACCGAGGTATATTAAACTTTATACGTCGCCTTTTTAACCGACGTAAAAGACACGTGACTTTATACGTCGCCCCTCTATACGTCGCCATTTAACCGACGTATAAGACCTATTTAACCGACGTAAAAAGCCAGTTTTGTACTAGTGAAACAAAATATATTTATTCCTTCTCCCATTCATATTTATTTATACCAAACTAGAATACTAAACCCAAATCAAAAGCTTGTTCATTTCACAAATCTCAATGGCATCACTCTTCCTCCGATCACACGCCAAACCCCAAACCCTAAAACCCCTCTTCACAACCCGCTCATACGGCGCCGTTTCATCATCCTCCCACAAACCCACCACACCCACCACCAGAAAACCCACTCTTACACTTCCCCAAATGAGTTTCTCAACAGCTGGGACCCACCCAAGAACCCTAAAGAAGCCAATTTGAAGCCGGATTTGCTAAGGAGACAGTATGCTAAGCAAGTGAAAGAGGTTCGAAAAGAGTATATTCAAGAAATGGAAGTGCAGAGGATTGAGAAGCAGAGGAAAGATGAGGCTAAGAAGGAAGCTCTTCGGGTTGCCAATGAGGAGAGGAAAGCTGCTAAATTGGAAGCTAAGAAGGTTAAGGCTGCGGAAAGGATGGTGGCTGAGGAGGACTTTCGGAGAATGCTCGTATGTTTTACTTTTCAAATCTTTTCTCCAAATTATGCTTGCATTGCATTGCAGTGCATTTATGTGTTGATATTGAATGCGATTGTGATATTCAAGTTGTAAATATTGCGTAATTATATTCAACTATCCACTATAAGTGAAAAGTGGATTCTTTTTTAACAACTAAATAAATAATAAGAAGGGGGCAGGTTTTTGGGTAAGGTAATTTACAGGTATATAAATACGCACGCGCGTATACACACACATGCCTCCATCAATGGTTGAACGCTCAACCTATTATTCTTAAGAGGCGAGGGGTATCTGCTAATCTGCTAGTCTGCTAGAAAACGGGACTGTTTATTGGATAGAGGGTCAGAATTCGATGCAAATATGCTATAGGGCAGTTTGTTCAATAGAGGGTCTAAATTGGATGCAAAGATGATATTGAGCTGTTTGTTGGATTAGAGGTTTGGAATTGGATGCAAATACAATCGGGGTGATTGTCTTTGCTGATAACTAACTTTCACTAAAAGTAAGTAGAAAAGCTACCTAGAGTCTTTGGACTCGTTGTTCAAGTGATTAAGAGACCTCGTTGTTCAAGTGATTTAGCTTAGATTGAGATCATACGTATGAATGTCCATTTCTCACTCAGTTACTCAGCTTATTATACGTAGGACCTCAGTAGTTTGTACGTTTTGTACTACTCGATTTTGTGAGAGTATCAGTGTTTATTGTGATTGATTAAGCTGGGGTTTTTGTGCTGTCGACTATTGTTGTGTTGGACTACAATGAACCATGTTGATGGATTGTTTTAATGTTCATCATTGTTGTCTGAGAATTTTGAACTAGTGAAAAGCTATGCATACTGTTGTTTTCTGGGAATTATGATATAGTGAAAGCTATGCTAATGTCTAACATTCTTTAATGTATAATTATTAATTATACATACATACATATATACCTACATACATACACATACATACTTACATACATACATGCATGCATGCATATACACATACATACATACATACATACATACATTTATGTTGTATAATCTATTAATTTTTCATGAATTTTAATCTATTAATTATTTTATAATTAATATGCATATTTATACATACATATATACATATATACATTTATGTGGATATATAATAATATATGATAATATTTACTAGCATGTACCGTATCTCATTATACTATTATTTAGATCTCTACTTTAAGTATTTGTGAATTAAAAATTATAAAAAATGTTACAGGAAAAAAAAATTCTATATAGGAGTATCAAACTTGAATGTGCATTATAATCATCCATACCTTCAATACAACAATGTATTTTTAAATTCTGTGATATTTTAAGTATTATGTTTACATGACACAAATAAATTCAAATCAATATAAAAAAGGAACCTTCATATGTATTTAAATATATTACAAACTTGTATTAACATTAGCAAATCGTAAAACTCATCATTCATATCTTTAATACGCAAATGCATAAAATAATATAACAAATATCGAATTTTGGTATATATAGGAATTACACTCAGTATTGGATCATTAGTCTAACAACTGAAAATCATATAACTCATTTATCGCACCTAGATATATCATATACTTTAGGAAGAAGTAAAAATTTATTGATATTTAGAACATGCCCGTGATTTGCACGGGCTAAAGAGCTAGTTTATAATAAATTTATCAAGGTTTGGATCGTATCTGATACATTGACAAGCCCTAAATGTGACTAATAAAAATAAGAATTAATTTGAGATTGATTTAATTAATTTTTTTCAAACAAAATATATTTATTCCTTCCCCCATTGATATTTATTTATACCAAATTGGAATACTAAACCCAAATCAAAAGCTTGCTCATTTCACAAATCTCAATGACAATCAGGGGCGGACCTGCAAAGGGGCTGGGGTTGGCTGTAGCCCAGGTGAAACTGGGCCAGCCCAGTTAACATATATTCTGAAAATAAATTCAGCCCGGTTAGTTAAAATGTGAGCCCTGTTATATTTTTTCCAGCCCATAAGTCTAGCCCATTTTTGATTAAATCTGATGAAATTGAAGACTTATATTTGAGTAGGAAAAATCCCCAAATTGAAAGTAATTAGGTCGGATACTGGATTGAACTCAGCAGCGGCATCTCTTCAAACCTTCGGGCTTAATCTTCACTAAAATGTGAGTAATTGTGTATTAATCTTTTAATTAAAGGTGTGTCTATATATGTGTGTATACCTACGATCTTTTAATTAAATGTCAGTTAATAACAGATTGTGATTTTTTCTCTAGACATTATTAAGGTGATTAGTTACTTGGATGCTCTTCCTTCGAGTTTTAGTGCTAAGGTGAAATTAGCTGATGAATTATAAGTGAAGATGAAAAATGGGATTGTTGTGAATTAGAAGTTTTAGTTGCCTAAGAGTCCTAGATGCTCTGTAATAAGAGGTGGTTGTTTAAGCTAATGTATTGCCAATTGTTTGTAAAGCTTCATCTTGTCCATTAAGCTTTAACAGAATAGTCGAAGTATAGTCGTTCTTCAATATATACAACCAGACCATAAACAAAACTAAACTAAAATAGGACAATATTTCAAAATATAACTCTTAACAATAATAACAAACACATGAATGTAAGACGGAACCTAGGTCATTCACATACATTTTGTACAGAGGTGTCTTTCCAGCCATATCAGATAAGAACATGCCAACACTGCATACCAAAAATAAATTTATAAGTCTATCCGCGTGAGTGTGTGTTTGTGTGTGAGGCATCAATGGAGTTACCACAGGACATTGAGCATATTTTTAAGAAATGTGATGTAATAGTAAATGCAGAAAAAGCACATAATATGTTGTAAAAATTGATCATATTTTAGGACATTGTGCATTTATCATTTTTGTTAAGTGTGCGAATTTTTTTTTTACTCCAGCCCCAGTAGCCTGAATGGCATCACTCTTCCTCCGATCACACGCCAAACCCCAAACCCTAAAACCCCTCTTCACAACCCGCTCATACGGCGCCGTTTCATCATCCTCCCCACAAACCCACCACACCCACCACCAGAAAACCCACTCTTACACTTCCCCAAATGAGTTTCTCAACAGCTGGGACCCACCCAAGAACCCTAAAGAGGCCAATTTGAAGCTGGCTTTGCTAAGGAGACAGTATGCTAAGCAAGTGAAAGAGGTTCGAAAAGAGTATATTCAAGAAATGGAAGTGCAGAGGATTGAGAAGCAGAGGAAAGATGAGGCTAAGAAGGAAGCTCTTCGGGTTGCCAATGAGGAGAGGAAAGCTGCTAAATTGGAAGCTAAGAAGGTTAAGGCTGCGGAAAGGATGGTGGCTGAGGAGGACTTTCGGAGAATGCTCGTATGTTTTACTTTTCAAATCTTTTCTCCAAATTATGCTTGCATTGCATTGCATTTATGTGTTGATATTGAATGCGATTGTGATATTCAAGTTGTAAATATTGTGTAATTATATTCAACTATCCACTATAAGTGAAAAGTGGATTCTTTTTTAACAACTAAATAAATAATAAGAAGGGGGCAGATTTTTGGGTAAGGTAATTTACAGGTATATAAATACGCACGCGCGTATACACACACATGCCTCCATTAATGGTTGAACGCTCAACCTATTATTCTTAAGAGGCGAGGGGTATCTGCTAGTCTGCTAGAAAACGGGACTGTTTGTTGGATAGAGGGTCAGAATTCGATGCAAATATGCTATAGGGCAGTTTGTTCAATAGAGGGTCTAAATTGGATGCAAAGATGATATTGAGCTGTTTGTTGGATTAGAGGTTTGGAATTGGATGCAAATACAATCGGGGTGATTGTCTTTGCTGATAACTAACTTTCACTAAAAGTAAGTAGAAAAGCTACCTAGAGTCTTTGGCCTCGTTGTTCAAGTGATTAAGAGACCTCGTTGTTCAAGTGATTTAGCTTAGATTGAGTTCATACGTATGAATGTCCATTTCTCACTCAGTTACTCAGCTTATTATACGTAGGACCTCAGTAGTTTGTACGCTTTGTACTACTCGGTTTTGTGAGAGTATCAGTGTTTATTGTGATTGATTAAGCTGGGGTTTTTGTGCTGTCGACTATTGTTGTGTTGGACTACAATGAACCAGTTGATGGATTGTTTTAATGTTCATCATTGTTGTCTGAGAATTTTGAACTAGTGAAAAGCTATGCATACTGTTCTTTTCTGGGAATTATGATATAGTGAAAGCTTTGCATACTATTATGTCTTTAGATTTGTTTTTGAAATATCTTACATGGGAACCAAGGAACACATTAGCATCATGTGTACTGCTGACTCTATACATTTACGTGTCGACAATTTATTTTTGTAAATGTGCCCACAATGCCCATCATATACTCTGCTATCATTTTTAATATTATATATTTTTATTATATTAAACTTGTAAATATTGTGTACTCGTGTACAACTAACAATTATAGGTGAAAAGCAGGTCCTCCTTTTCAAACTGTCAAACTGAATACTTCTTAATAATGGGGCTGATTTTTGGGTAAGGTGAATTACAAATATTTAATACGTACACACACAAGCTTCTCTTGATAGTTGAACCCTTAACCTGTTATTACTAAAAGGAGAGGAGGCTATCTGCTAGGCTGTGCTTGTTGAAAAATGGGGCTGCTTGTTAGATAGAGGGTCGATCTATTATTTCTAAGTGGAGAGAGATATCCACTAGGCTACTCTTATTAAAAAACGGGCTGTTTGTTGGATAGAGGTTCAGAATTGGTTGCAAAGATGATATAGGGCTGTTTGTAGGAAAAAGGGTTGGAATTGGATGCAAAGACGATAGGAGTGTTTGTTTTTTGTTGATAACTTACTTGTTACTCAAAAAATAGAAATTTATATCTTTTAAACATTATATAAAAGTATAAATTACAAATATATGCAAAGAATCTAATACGAGTTAAAAGGTGACTCAAATATTTAAAAATTGACATGAGAAAAAAAAAAGTTGACAAAAAGTACCTCGAAGGTACTTAAATTTTTTGAACTAAAACTAACTTTAAATTGAAAAATTCAAGTGTACACAAACACATCAACTAGCAACTTAAAGTGGATTGGGTAGCTTTAAGCTACCCCAAACAGGCTCTTAATGTCTTTGATCTAGTTGTTCCAGTAATTTGGCATAGATTGAGTTCATACATTATGAATGTTCATTTCTCACTCCACTACTCACCTTAGTATACTCAGGAGTTCCGTAGTTTAGACCTTTTATGCAACTCGGTTTTGTGTTAAAACTAGATTGAGCTGCCATAATGCATTGTGTTTAATGTTCACTGTTGTGTGAGAATTAGGAAATCGTATAAAACTATATGCTAACTGATGTGTCTTTAAATTTGTCTCGAAATGTCTTACATGCACCACTAACTGTATGTATTCACTTGCCTACCATTTTTAATTTTGTAAATGTGTCCACAATTCCCATCATACCCTCCTTTAGCATTTCATACTTAAATATACGGAACAACTTATCCTCATTGTTATAACAAAACAAAGCATCTGACTCTTGTCTTCATATTTTTCTTTCCGCTAAGTCATCTTATTGTAATTGTAGTAACTATGTGAGAGTTTTTTCCTCCTTTGCCCAATCATGGCTATTTTGTGGCTCATAGTTGTAGAATTCTTAAATGAATGTGCTTGAAAATTATTGCGTGCTTGCTCTGGGTTGGTGTAGATAAAAGAGAGGGCAGAAAAACTGGAATATTGGAAAAAGAGAGAGAGCCTTGTACAGGAGAAAAAGGAGAAGAAGAAGGAAGACTTGCGCCGCCAAAGTTCAATGTGGATTGATGAGAATAAATTGGAAGCAAGGACACTGGAAGCCCTGGTTGATGGAAGCAATCAATTTTGAGCCTTGAGCTTCTTTTAAAAGAGGAAGATTCATCTCATTGCTGTTCTTAATATGGAAGACAAATGAAAAACCTCTCTTCAAGTTTGTTAACAATTGAAGAACCTATATTGGTTAGAAGTTTAGCTTAGCTCTCTGACCAAATGAACCGATCATTGTGAATTTTTGATGTTTTGCTTTATGTTTTAGTGTAATTGAATCCAAATTTCTCTGCTGGCTTTAGGTCTTCCTGCAGAAACAATTGGGGTATTATTGTATTTTTTTATGCAAAATGTTTTAATTCATGCAGGCTTGTTCTTTTCAGATAATTAATTGTTACATGTTTGTGTGCAATTTTCATGGCAATTCATATCCTGACTTGCTCTTTTATGGAAATCTTTTCTGTTGCTACTGACTCTCAGATGGCCATTATCGTCTTTATTTGACACCATAACTTTAAATCATTCTTACTGATGGGTAATCATCATTTCATCTCTGCTACCACTGTGCCCATCCCTGCTAACTCCTCCCTCAACCTTCCTCTTTATACCTTCATCATTGGCTATTTGGGATCACTCATCCTGTCTCCAGCACCAACAGCACAGTCTTTGCATCTCACAATCCTCTGTATGGCATCACAGCAACCTTCAACATCTCTTTCATTCCATTTCCATCAAATGTCTCACTGTGAAGCAAATGTACTGACCCCAGACCACAAGCATCAGAATTTAGAGAAGAGATTGGTTAAAGTCGTCAAAATATCTAGTTCTCAAACTGAAGCTTTAGTCGTCAAAGAGAAGAAAATAGGAACACCCTGACAGGACTCCTTGTTATCATGACAGACTTTCCGATATTTGATTTCCTTTTGTTGCCGTTTGGGAAAAAGATAGGGAAATGTTATTTCCAGAGTTTTTTTTAAACACTTTGTGAACATAAGGAACATATGTTACAAATACAGCTCTGGAAATATAAAAAGAGCTCTGGAAATAACATTTCCCAAAAAGAAACTGTACATTAAATTATGTTAGATGTCAGTAAACCACTTGATCGTGTTTAACTGTTTATGCATGACTAGAGTATATCTCCGGCCAACATTCACAGGTGGCTGACGCTTAAAACATCTTAAGGCAATATTTCTGTGGTGAACTAAAATATGATATCAGATAGTTAAAATTAAAACCGAGAGACTTTTAAGTTCTTGAACAAACCTCAAGAACAGTAAAAACTAAATGATGTATAAACTACATTTGAAATCTCTTACCTCATCAGTAGTAAAAACTAAAGAATGATTCTAAACTACATATCAAATCACTTGTACTACATTGTTGTTGATATACTTCATAAAAATATAACCCAATCCTTCACAGTATTCTGAGCACTCCGGCAATCAAAACATCACAAAAATTATTAGTAGTACCAAAACATCAAAAAAATAATTAGACAACAGGGAAAATAGTAGTATAAAAGGAGTTCTGGTGACCATTAAAGCCTGGTTCAAAAGATGAAGAACAAATACCATACAGCAGGCAATATCATCTTCTACATCAAAAAATTAACTACCATAAACCGACTAGCAAACCAAATTTCAACTATCATTTACATCCATTCTTCAACTCGAGTTAAATGAAATATAGATAATAATTTTCAACCTGCTTCTAACTCGCTTTAAACGGCCATTTGGCCAAATTCAAAGGAAGGGTGTATCTTTCTTGGACAGCCACTCGTTTTACTTGACTTTTGTTTTTTCAATCTTCACATAAGGGAATATTCCCATGAGGTGCTTAACTTTTGGATTCCATTCTCGTTGTTGAGCACGGCAGAACATCATAAATGTATTTGCATAATACGAGTTAAAACCCATCAATACATGCCACAATGCATGACCTTGCGGATTGAGATACCAGTGAGAAATGTCCTTGCAAAACACACGGTCACAGAGCCAACAGAAACTTGCCAGAAATAAGGTGACAACATATAGTTTTGCAAGACACTTTGCAGATCTATCTTCTGTGTAAATGTAATATTTGTACATCCTAGGGATGCAGAGAAGACAAAGAACCGCATAATGCACCTTAAAGCCAATTTCAAACCGTATTTGTGAATGCACAATGGCAACTATTGCACCATATAGGAACAAAAAGGTGGGCATCGTACTGCGATAATGCCAATCTGGAGAATAAAGTATGTAGATATATAGAAGCATTTCCCAGACCATTGGTGTTTCATCACCTTGCTGCTGGCAAGATATATATGTATAGGGTTCTACTCCACTACAAACTAAAAACTAAAGATTAATGATGGGGAATGGGGCTGGTTTAGGGTTTGGTGGATAGTTGTTATGATTCTCACGCAGAGAACAATTCAACAAGAAAATATCAAATATCAATCATAATAATCTGATTTGCTTACAATAATCAATCCAATATTTATAAGAATCCTACACAATATTTCCTAATTTAAATAAGGTAATAATTAATATAATTAAGGGATTCTAGAATACTCTAACTAATGGGCTTCCATAGCCTAAAATATTGTTCCCAAATAGTTTCTTTGGGCTTCTTAATGGGCTGTCCTGCATCAATTCTCCTCCACTGAAAAGAACTCGACTCCGTCGAGTTAAATAAAACATAAGGAACACGATGAAGCACCAAAGATTTACGCAAGAGCGGCACATGAGGGCAAGCACAAGTAAGAGTATAAATTGTGCCTCCTTTGACAACAGAATAAGTATTAGGACGAGCAGCATGATGTGCATCACGATCAGAAAGCCATGGACGTCCCAAAATAATGTTGCAGAGCTTGACAGGCAAGACATCACACATAACTTTTTCTTTGAACTTCCCAATTGAAAATGTCACCAGACATCGTTCCTGTACTCGCAGCTTTGTATTATCAATCCATGCTAAGTCATAAGGTTCGGGATGAGGCTCCACCTTCAAGCCCAATTGTCGAACTGTATCACTAGATATCACATTCGTACAACTACCGGTGTCAATAATCATGGAGCAGATTTTACCAAAACATGTAGCTCTAGTTTGAAATATCTGTTGACGATTATGTGCTTGAACAACTTTAGTATTCTTGCCCAAGTGTGATGACTGCATAGCTCCAAGACAATTTTCTAACTCATCACACACCTTTTGTTCCTCATCAGTCGTCTCGTTATAACCATCTGGAGGGCATTCTTCACCTTTTTCAATGAATGTTACTCTTTTACCCGGGTTTGGTGTTTTTGGAGAAGGACACTCAAAATATTTATGACCTGTCCCGTTGCAGTTAAAGCACTTGAGATCCTTTTCAGGCTGACTCTTGTTGATCTTGTTGTATGAATTCTGTAGTGGGGGAGAAACTCGTCCTTGATTAACGCTAGACATGGAGGCAGTTGACTTATAACCGAAAACAAGATTTTCCCCGAAATTACCAAACAACTCTTCCTCAATTTGTTGAGCAGCTTGCATTATATCAGTCAGAGAATAATAAAGATTTCCAGACATTCTTTTAACAATAGCAAGCTTCAAACCAGATCTATACATGCTAACCAAGCTAGTTTCATCAAGATTAAAATCTGAACGAGTGGACAAATGATAAAACTTACTAGTATAATCAGCCACAGAAAGATTATCTTGCCTCAGTTGGATAAACCTGATATGGTTTTGTTGCTTGTAGTTAGCCGGCAAAAAATGTCGTTGCATTGAAGCTTTCATTTCTTCCCATAGCAAGATTTCTCCTCTACCAACATGACGATTGCTCTTCTTTTCTTTATCCCACCACATACGAGCTGTACCTCGTAGTTTAGCTTCAGCAAAATAGATTTTCCTTGCATCACTCATATTATGCCACCTGAAGAAACTCTCCAAACTATGTATCCAATCAAGAAACACATCTCCACGAGTATCGCCATTAAATTCAGGAACCTCTAGCTTTACTCCTCTAACCTTGATCGTGAGGCTCGTTAACAACATCCCTTTGATTTTTAGGCGGCTCTTTAATTAATTCAACATGACCAATCAATTGATTAATACTATTTTGCATGGCTGTTTGTTGCCTAATCATAGCAGCCATCTGTTCTTTCAACTCATCAATTGAAAGTTTATACTCTGCATTCTTCTTCTCTTGTTCTTGGATGTGTCCTTCAAGTATTGCATTAACCTCATTAGCATTCACCATTTTTTTTCTAGGCAGGACTGTCAAAATCAGAAGCTTAGGGGTAGCGGATGTTTTGTGAATTCTGGGAAGACCGGAGGCTGGTTCTGGTAATAAGATCGTGGCGTGGAATACCAATTAATAGGCTGAAAGAGAAAATAGATGGTGTTTGAACTTGTTTTGAATGGAATATGCAGGAGTGGTTATGTATTTTAAATGTATGCGAAGTGTTTGATGTAAGTTCCGACAGAAAATAACTGGGTAGAGATTTAATGGGTGATGTAGGTCGATTCAACGATGTGTAGAGTGAGGAACAATGGATTTTGATGGCTGTTTGTGACTACTGGTGGCTGTTGGCGGCTGCTGGTGACTGCTGGCAACTGCTGGTGGCTGTTGGCGGTTTTTGGTGGCTGGTCGGTGGCTGTTGGTGGCAGGAAGATGGCTCTTGATACCACTTTGATGGGGAATGGGGCTGGTTTAGGGTTTGGTGGATAGTTGTTCAGATGATTCTCACGCAGAGAACAATTCAACAAGAAAATATCAAATATCAATCATAATAATCTGATTTGCTTACAATAATCAATCCAATATTTATAAGAATCCTACACAATATTTCCTAATTTAAATAAGGTAATAATTAATATAATTAAGGAATTCTAGAATACTCTAACTAATGGGCTTCCATAGCCTAAAATATTGTTCCCAAATAGTTTCTTTGGGCTTCTTAATGGGCTGTCCTGCATCAATTAATCTAATATTTCAAGCTAATCTAATGACCAAACTAGGGGTACCCCAATACAAAAAATGCTTAAAATAATTGGCTCTATCCAACAAAAAAAAAAAAAATCACTGTTCACGTGATGACGTGGCAGTGGATTTCACTGGTTAACGGTGCTTCGCACCTTCTTGTACGGCGCTTCGCGCCTTTATCATTCTAAAGTTGTAAGGAATGACAATCAATGATTCAATGGTAAAGGCAATAGACGATTGACGGGTGTGTCGAGGGCCGAAAAAATGCTGAAAATACCGATATTTTTAGGGAAGAAAACAAGAATACCAATTTTGGGGAAGGGGTGCGAAATATACCCATTTTGTTACCCAAATAGAATATGCGTACTGCATATACGCATGTAAGTAATGCGTATACCCCTCTACTGTAGCTTCGTCTCTCTCGACTGGCCGGCGACGGGACGGAGATTATGTTGAAGCTCCGATCTCCCCTATCTGAACACTATCATAACCACTATAGCATCGGACCGTATCCCCGAATCATCTCCTTCCTATTTCGCCTATCATTTTCTATCCTCCGGCCCCGCAGGGGCTTGTAAGACACTCGTCGGAATATTCCAACATTTAGGCTTCGATTTGGGCGTTTCCATTGAGGCATATAAAATGCTAAGAAATTTATATAGGTGTGTAGAGAATTTGATTGTAATTGTAATGATATATGGTATGTGGTGGGAAAGTTCGACTACAGATGAGCGGATCGATCGAAAAACTCGCCGGAATCGCCATGTAATATCGTCTCTGGAGCTCCGTCTGTGGAAAGATGACAATGACGTCATCTGATGTCATAACGCAGGATGCCAATGCGTTATAGTAGATACGCAAATGAGGCATGCGTATCTCAGTTTTACCCCACTGCCACTTGCGTATTCAAGGTTTTGTAATATATTTGTTACCCGACTGGCTGTTGCGTAACCCCTATTACCCCAATCCCAAATGCGTAACCCACGTTACCCAAATTCCAAATGCGTATCCAAATGGGTATTTTTAACACCCTTTCCCGAAAAATGTTATTTTCATTTTTTTAAACCAAAAAATCGTTATTTTTAGTTTTAACCCTCGAGGGCCTTCAGCCTCATGACTACCTAACTCATCCGTTTACTGTCTTAAATGCTTCGCATTTCTACGGCAGGGATTTTTTTTTTTTTTTGTTGGATAGAGCCAATTATTTTAAGCATCTTTCGTGAAGGTACCCTTGGCGGGAAACTTAGAATAGATGAAATATAATTAATTTAATGTTAGTTTGTAGTTTGTATTTAAAAATTGGTTTGTATTTGACCAAAAGCCTATATATATATATATATATATATATATATATATATATATATATATATATATATATATATATATATATATAGTGACATCAGTCATATCAGCAGCATGTTAAGAAAGCACATATACAGCCTGTTTGGCTGCATCTCCTTAAAGGAGAAATCGGCTTTAAGGAGAAATTGAACTGTTTGGCTACGAAGGCTTTAAGCCGATATTAAGTTAAAAAACTCCTTTAAGTCATAAGTTCCATTTAGGTACTTTTGACTTATGACTTATGACTTATGGAGTTTTTTTTTTTTTTTTCTTTTTCACAATTCTTGTAAAGTTTAAATATTATGAATTTAAAAATTTTTTAAGTCAAATTTCACTTTAAGTCAAAATTATTAAATCTCCATTTAACTTTAAGTAAAATTACCCAAACACTTTTACTGAACTTAAAGTAAACAACTTCACTTTCTCCTTTAAGTTAAAAACACCTCCATTAAGTCAAAAGTAACTTATTTTAAGCAATCTCAAACACCCTCATAGTATAAAAATCTACATTGTAGTAATTTTTCATTCTTTTCTGACTTGCACGTGAGCCAGATTCATAAGCCCAAAAAAATGACCGGGAAACAAGGCTTCTAGCTCTTCTTCGAAGTTTAAACAGGTTAAAATACTAGCTCACCAATTACCATATAGCAAGTTAAAATTACACAAATTTGAATACAAAACAATCAATTTAAGCTGATTTAGAATGTTCCAAGTGGATATAAAATCCACTTATCACGAAATCAATGTAAGACTTCAGGAATATATTTGAAACAAAGAGAAAAGAGCCTATAACTTTAAAATTCAATTGATAATATCAAGGAGCAGATGATCACACAATGATTAGGCAAGAAAGAATCATGTAAGACAGTCTTAATACATTCCATGATTGTTGTGAACCACATTAACTATTAATAACATATATACACTGTACATATACCAATCTTTTTCATAAAAATAATTTTATTAAAATTATCAATTTTGAAGGAAAACATATATACTGTCTTATTGAACTTAAATAACTTCTAAACTGTTGGTGCATATGATACTTAAACGTGTAAGTGGACCACCCAACTCTTATAAACCAAAAAAAGTGGGTTTAGGTATCTAGCACAAAACAACACACTTAGAGCGTGTTTGGCTTAACTTAAAAAATGTTACTTATCACTTAAAGTGTTACTTACTCACTTTAAGTGAAAAGTGATAATTTTTACTTAAAGTTAGGTGTATCTGTTTGGCTAATTCCACTTAAAGTAAATTTATTTTTAAAAAATTAATTAAAAAAAAAGAAATTTATATTTTTTTGAAAGTATAAAATACAAATATATGAAAAGAATACAATACAAGTTAAAAGGTGACTCAAATACATAAAAATTGATATACATTTTTTTTAGCCTACTTTCCATTTTAAGTGGCTCCACTTTAAGGGAGCCAAACACCTCCATGCAAACTTTAAGTGAAAAAAAAAAAAAAAATGGGGGCCAAACACCCTGTTAAAAGTGTCAAAGTAGAAACATATTGTACTCGGAACCTTTTTGGCCATCGGATAATCAATACTCCGTAGTTGTCATTATAGAGTATTTAAATTTATAAAGTGAATGATATATGCCATAATTTACAATTGTCGTGCACGTGATCTTCTCGGGAAAAAAAAATACTACAAAGTGATTTCAAAATGTTCACACTCTGTCGTGGCAACACATATCTCAAGTTGTGAAACAGAGCACCATTGTAGAATAGCTTATTTAATTCAAATGAGAAAGTTTGCATGCTATTATTATTATACACACACAACCCAAAAACTACGAGCACAAAGATTACGAACCCCCATAAGACTGAGAGCTTGCACCAATGTTGCAGATTTCGGAAATCGGAACTATTCGGTTGAGATACCGATTTACGATTTATCGGGTGATTTAATTGAAAAATCGGCGATTTATCAACGATTTTTGCAAAATCGGTCGAATCGGTTCCAAAATTTTAGCCAATTTTTGGCCGATTTATCGGCAATTTTTCAGAAATCGGGCGATTTCTATAACAGAGGCTTGCACACGTTATCAAGATATCAGCAGGTTGAAAAGTAATAAAATCTGGTTATAGCTTCTTTTTTTATATCGAAGATAAAATCAAAATAGGTAACAATTTGGCCAATATCCGGACGATTTAGACAAGCCTAATCTACTGCATAATTTGTGCGTTCATAATTTTCAGGGTGGGGTTCGGATCCTCTGTCCCCTTCCTCCGTGTCCCCCTTGTGTCCCCTACTCTTTTTAGTACAAAAAGAGTGCTCCTGCGGGATCCATTTTAATAAATAATAAGAATGGGCTCCACAAGAGTATTTTTTTGTATTAAAAACAACAGAGGACACAAAGGAGACACGGAGGAAGGGGACAGAAGATCCCGTCTCTTAAGGGTGGGTGTATAACATCACAATATTATTCGTTATAATCATCCAAGAAAGAGCTGGAGATTGGATAAACGTCCAAGCAAAAAGGGCAAGGTCGGACGAGCTATTCTACAACAATTTCCTGTCTAAAGACTTCAAATGTATTTGAATACCTGACCACGACAAAAAGAGTCTGCTTAGAGTTTGGTTCTCACAAGCCATAAATCATTCGATTTTTTTTCTGACAAAGGTGTTCTAAATGATTTTGTAATTGACTGTTGTCCAAAGATTCTGAAAACACCCAAAAGGAAACTTAGAAATTCCCTCTTTCAGAGAGGCTTTAAAGCAGGATGGTATTCACTTGCAAGGTAGTATTTTTAAAAAGGATACATGCCCCATGTTTATCAATGATGACATCCATGTTTCACTATATGAAAAAGGTGCAATACTCAACTACCCTACAAAGGGTATTATCAACTGTAACTGCTCAAAAAGTTAAGATTTTGTGTTGTATCCACTTAGAGCATCTCCACTCCAAGAGTCTCTTAACTCACTCTTAAATATATTATAAACAATTAAGCTCTTAGCAAGTTATTATATTGATTTGTGTGTCAACTCCAACAATGTTCTCTATTATGGCTCTTTATTTTATATTTTATTCATATTTCAATTCCACTTGGAAAAACAATCGATATATGAGAGAGAAGAACCACTGTTTTATTAATGTAATAAAATATTAAGTTAAGAGCTACTAGTTGCTCCTAAAATAGAGGAGAGAGAAAAAGCTAAAGAGCCTCTAAGAATCTCTTGGAACTTGATTTTTATTCTCTCTTCTCATTTTTTGAGTTAAGAGCTACAATAGAATCTCTTGGAAATGCTCTTAGCTATTGTGAAATGGTGTTTCATGATACACCCATTTTTTTTGTTAACATTTGGTGGTGATATATAAGAGTATATATCACCAAAGTTTTGGTAATAAAGGACAACAAATTGAATGAATAATTTTGCAAATCAACCACATAAAATCCACAGGAGCTAACGAGACTCAAACTCAAACGAACTCAAGAACCAAATACCAAAGTTTTATCATTATTAGAAGAGATAAATTTGTTTGGATCGCAAACCATAAGAGTGAGAAATTATCACTTTAATGGTCAATTAAAGTCTTCCACCTCTTTGAAGTGAGGTCCATAAACACTATATGATATTTTCTCTCTCATGAGAGTCACCTAAACCTAGCCGCGCCGCCCCCCTTCCCCCTTCCCCCTTCCCCCTTCCCCTTTCTCCGCTTCCCTTTCCCCTCCATCTTTCTTCGCCGCCCCCCTTCTTCATCTTTCATATCTACCCATCGGCTCCCTTAATTCAATCTTCTCCTCCATTCACCAATCCATTTCCTCTCCCTCCATCCTCTCATCCGAATCCATAATTTCTATTATTACTTTTATTCAATAAATTTGTGCTTTGTTATTAATAAGTTTATTAATCTTCATCTCCGGGTGAGATTTTGGTTATTTTTGTCCACCTTTTTGGGTGGTTTTTTGTCTCTCCTACGTGAGAGTTGTGGTTTTCGCTTCTTAATTGTGAGCGTGGTTTTGTTGAAAAAGATTTTGTTGATGTTTTGGAGAATCCGGAAAATCCGCATTGAAACTGGATTGGTGGTGATTATTACAAGAGCTCACCTTTCACAATTAAAGATTGTTCATTCGTTATCGGTTTTCATTTTCGGCATGTTTATAGCTGGTATCCGGCATGTAGATAGCTGGGGTGAAGAATCCATTTTCGGCATGTCTATAGCTGGTATCCGGCATGTAGATAGCTGGGGTGTCGCCTCTACACTTGGAGGTTTTGAACAATGGGCTAACAATTGTTCTTATGTGATATGGTCATTTGTGATGATGTTGCTTTCTGGGATGTTGGTGCAATATGGATTGCTCGGGATGTCTTCGATTTCGTTTTTAATTTCAAGAATTTTTAAATTGTATGTGTTAAACGATCAGAAAACAAATCAACTAATTATGTTTAGTTTGTTATTTGTTTCACAATCTGATTGTAATGGCAGTTGGAGATTTGTTCTGACTGTATTATGTTATTAATGAAACAATGCTTTTTGTCAAAAAAAGTCTTCCACCTCTTTTGATAATAAAAGATTACGTCTCTTTACGTAGGCCCTAAAAAGTAAAAGCTAAAACAAACAAGTAAAATCCTAATATTAATGAAACAGATTTTTTTTAAAATTTTACTAACATACCTTGACTTTCTTGATATAATTTACCACATATAAATAAACTTAATACAAAATTACAATGAGCTCTGTTTCAAAAAGTATGACATAAACATATACAAGTTAATAATTTTTTTGTATTACTCCTGAATTAAAAGTTTAGAGTAAATTGCAGTTAACCATATCCCTAAATAATAACATAATATAGGACAAATTTTCTACTTTAATACTTGCTATTTAGTACTTTAGTAGCAGTTCAAATTCAGCTTATTCAATTTTATATCCACTCTGATTTAGAAATACTATAATATACAGACACTAAGAGCATCTCCAAGAGACTCTCTAATCAAGCTCTTAACTCAAAAAATGAGGAGAGAGAATGAAAATGTTGCTCCAAGAGATTCTTAGTGGCTCTTAAAAATACTAAGAGCCTCTTCTCTCTCCTCATTTCTAAGAGCCACTAGTAGCTCTTAACTTGCATTTTAATAATAAAATATACATGTCCACCAATTCTTGCACAACTTTTGGTTATAGTGGGGTTAATTTATGAATAAATTATTAATAAGGAGCTAATATAAAGAGGATTGTTGGAGTTTGACACATAAACCAATGTAATAACTTGCTAAGAGCCATTTATTTATATTATTTTGAAGAATGAAAGTAGGACTCTCTTGGAGATGCTCTAATAAGTGCCAAAAGAATGCCCAGAATATTTTGACTTGTGCTCTATCTCTAAACACCCCTTCTTATCCATCTGTCAATTTTTCCCTTGTTTTCATCTAAAAAGAAACTAAATTTTGACCTTTTTTGATAAGTACTCCCTCCGTCCCAGCCGGTTCTTTACATGGCAGCTGGGCACGGAGGTCAAGGATAGTGGGTGTAAAGTGGATGTAATATTGTTAAAATAAATGAAGTAGTGGGTGTAATAGTGATTTTATTGTTAAAATAAGTGAAGTAGTGGGTGTAATAGTGATTTTATTGTTAAAATAAGTTAAGTAGTGGGTGAAATAGTGTAAAGTATTGTTAAAATAAGTGAAGTAGTGGGTGTAATAGTGTTAAAACTTACTATTTTGGGTAATGTTAAGAAATGGTGGGACGGCCCAAAAAGGAAATTGTAAAGAAATGGATGGGACAGAGGGAGTATCAAGAAGCTTAAGTTGGGTAACATATTTAAAGTAGTTGACGTAGTTTTACTAGTACTAATAAATGTAAGGTTTCTAAGGCCACTGTTGAATATAAGGTTTCCTGCTAAAAAATTGTTTATTTATCCACAAATCAACATAAATATGTCACATGGGCAATCATGGTGAGATCATCTACATCTGTCCTTAACAAGTCTTCAATATCTAGGTATCAATAAGTATTTATTTAGCAAAAAAGAAATGTCTCAAGAGACTTAGCAATATGTGTGTACATGTGTGCGCGCGCACACACACCAAGTAAAGGTTCTATATTTAGAAAAACATATAAATGTTTCAAAACTGAAAAAAAAATAGTTTCTAGACTGGATTTGAAAAGATTCTCATCCGTTCTCTCACTTGCTCGTAACTAACGAAAACTGCACATAGACAATAGAAAACAACATACACCGTCTCTATAACAATATTTGCACACACTAAATACCTATCCAACACATACATAGCTACTATTCATTGTCATATTGACGGCAAGATCCTGAACTTAATGAAAACACTTTATTATTGTCCCCCCAAAGAACAAGAACTCTCACTGATTTTATTTTAGGAAGTATACATATTGGGTCTCCAACTCCAAATAAGAATGACTTGATGAGAACCGGAGAATCAAAGGGGCAGATGTTTGGCAATTTTTTCCATGTTGTTAGAGCAAGTCCACTACATGGCTACACTTAAATGCATGAATAAATAGCGGGTACTAAATATGGAACCAGAAATGTAGTTATGCATTCATGAATTCAAGTATAACTAAGCATTGGATTCAATCACTTGTAAACGTAATTTAATATTTTAGCTATAGCATTTTTGCTAATTATGCTTAAACACCGAAATTCAATTTTGGTTCCAAAAAAGTAGTAATGACAAAGCAAATTTAACATTAGCCTCGGACTATTTTGTGTTCAAGTGCATAGCACTTGGTTTCGAGAGTTGCCACTGACCCATATACATATACATATCTCTAGTACTACAGCAGCAAAGAAAAAAACACCTCAATTCAAACAAACAAACAAGCAAGTAGTATTTGTGATTCAATACACATTCTCATGAAAGAAATAAACATCAAGTATACTATTAAAACCCACAAAAAAGTCTCATACCATTAAAACATACATACATAAAGACACATGTATAAAAGATAAGAAAAGGGCATGCGGGAAAAGATAGATAGGACTTGCCCTTTACATCAGATCTATGATTTTCTCATCTTTGTGTTTGTATAATAAAACCCTGTTTATTTTGCCACTCAGCGGTGGATGTATGTATATATGTAAGTATAATTAAACAAGAGAGGAGAGATCTATGAAGAAACCCAGTGGGGGGGATACAAGGGTTTGTTTTTTGAGGTTCCAAGATATGCCCCTTGCCTCCGCCCAGTCGTTCCCGACACTTTCCCTTTTTCATTTTGCTTTCTTTTGTTTCTTTTAAATTAAGGGTACTTCACTTACTCTCATCAATGAGAGTCGACCCACGTCAAATAGTATAGACCGGCGGCCACCCCCTCCACCCCTTCCCCCTCTTTTCCGATCTCTCCTCCCCCTCCCCTTCATTCCTTTTCAAGCCTCCTCCCCCTTACATCTCAAATCAACCTCCCTCCCTCCCCAACGCCCCCGCCCCCCGTCGCCCCGCCGCCTCCGCCGCTCGCCCGCCGCTCGCCGTCTCTCCGCTTTGCTTGCTTTCTAATTTCAATAAAATCGAGTGTTGTTTAAACCTCGAAGATTCCAATCGAGTTTTAGTCTCGGATTTGTTTCGGATTTGAGCTTGGGCTTGATTGTTTTCCGAATAAATCAGATCTTTTGTAATCAATGGTCCGATTATATTTGTGGTTGTTATGTCTTCGTGTGTTATCAATGAGAATGATTCAGATGGAGTTTTGGGAGATCTGGATTACCGCATCATTAATACTTTCGGCATGTCTATAGCTGGCTCTCGGCATGTAGATAGCTGGGGTATGCTTGATACTTTCGGCATGTCTATAGCTGGATTCCGGCATGTAGATACCTGGGGTATGCTTGGAACGGTTGCGACTACATGTGCTCACCTTTCACAAATTATAGTTGTTCATTATTCGAGGATTCTTGTTCCTTATTGCTTATTTTTGCAACTGAGTCGCCTGAACACCGCAACAGCAGTGGAACTACTATGAAGGTCAATTGTGAAGCCAACATTTTCGGGACTGATGTAGGCTGGATTACTCGAGAAGACTTTGTATTCATTTTCAGTTTCAAGAATCCTTGGATTCAGTTTGTTAAGCAGTCTGGAAACAATGCGGCTATTTGTTTAGCTCGTTTATTGTTTATCAACCTGATTGCATTGTCAGTTGGGGGTTTGTCCCGACTAGACTTTTTTTAACTTAATGGAATGAATTTGCATTTTGTCAAAAAAAAGGGTACTTCACTTACATTTTTTTACTAAAAAAAATTAAAAACCTTTTCTCTATTTTCACGAACAATCCAAATGCAAAATTTTCAATTTAAAAGAATTTTTTAAATTCATCTCTAGGGTGGCAATATTGATCCACATCCATTTATCCAATCCAATCCGATCCATATTTGTTGGAGTGGGTCAAACTAATATCACATATTCTTAAATGGTTTTGGATCGGGTAAAAGTCACCTTTTTTAAAAAATTATTTGATTCAGATACGTGATTTAACAATTTTACCCATTTTACCCACATTCTTTTTACCCTTTAATCCAAGTCAAATCTAAGTCGCTGATTTTCTTCTCTCTTCACACTGCTATACGAACGAAAAACACAGACTTACATATACAATTAAACTTGGGCAATTTCAATCAATGAAGATCATGATTCTCAAGTTTTGAGCTAGATAATTAGAGGTATGTTATACATATACATACACACATACATATATATAGATCCATATCTCTAGTTGATTTACTTTTTGTTAAAAATCCCAAAAATTCTAATGTTATATGAGGATTTTGTGTGTTTGTATTTATCTTACACTTGATGCTTCCCCATTTCATAAATGACTTGCTCTGGTTAATGTGTTTGCCATCAAATGTAGGCCTAAGATGCTTGATGAAAGTAGTGTAGAAGAGGTGTTTGATTATATGTCACAGCCAACTTTTATTTTGTTTAACTTCTATTTAAATGTTGTAGGTACTGAAATTTGTTGGGTTTTCGCACGAATAGCTTTGGAAACTTGCGGAGTTCAAGCATCAGACTTTTTCTAAGCACTGCTAGCATCCTTTTTTCTTCTACTGCATTACTTTCTTCCGAACAAGTCCCTTATCGTTGCCTCTTTATTTTCTACTGTGTGTGTATCTTATGGAAGAAGAACATAGTTCTAATACTAGTAGAAGTGCAAAAAGATATAAAAAAACCTACTTCTAAAATTTTGGGATGTAGTTGATAAATTTGTAGTTAATGGAATACGTAAAGCAAAGTGTAAGGACTGTGGTCAGATTTATACCATTGAGCATGGTACTAGTAATATGCGGAGACACATGTTGTCAAAACATGGACAAAATGTACGTGATGATGAATTTGAAAATGCCCCTTTTGATCAAAAAGTTTTTTTTTTGCTAATTAAGATTTTATAAACAAAGGCAAAGAATACACTTCTAGGGGCATACCCCGCGAAAGTAACTCCTCAACTAAACAAAGAATAAGAGGGGTAAACCCCAATCAACAACCACTACATCAGCTCAACTGATTAGCAAGATGTACCCAGCCTATTCCCCTAGAATAACAACAAGATAAGTGTCGGGTCTTTGCTGACCCACTTCTTAAACAAACTGCATGAGGACAGTCTCTCACGAACCATTCTCCTAATCTCCGTGCATAAAACAATGGTGGGGTTGCCTGGACCCGCATTGTGCATACGATGATTACGCTCCTTCCATACATGGTAGATTGTGGTGCATAGGAAAACTCCAGCAATGGCTTTCACCTTAGGCTCTAACTGCCTTCTAAAGAAATTCCCCTGTTGACAGAGAGACCAATCTCTATTAAGATGAACTGGCATAGTTGATCTAATAAGATAAAAAAAAAAGGACAATTAGAGAACAGATGATTAACAGTCTCTATCTCCAGCCGACAAAGAACACACAGAGGATCAACCTGCATTCCAAAAGATGTCATTCTGTCCTTGGTGAGGAGCCTATTCTTGATAGCCAACCATGTGATGAAAGAGCATTTAGGCACATTGAAAGATCCCAGACAATATCCTTCCAAGGAACAGGGGTACCAGAACTTCTAATAGATGATCAAAAAGTTTATCGCGACTTAGTGGGTAAAGCAATTGTTAGACATAATATGCAATTTAGTTATGTTGAGTATGAAGGTGTACGGGATGTGCATACTTACTTATGTTCCCAAGTACAACACATTTCAAGAAATACTATCAAAAGTGATATCTTGGATACATATAGGATTGAGAAAAGGAAAATGCAAAATATATTGCAATCCTTACCTGGAAAAGTATGTCTTACATCTGATTTGTGGTTTTCGTCAATTATGGATGGATATTTGTCTCTTACAGCTCATTTTGTGGATGGTAATTGGAAAGCACATTCTAGGATTTTAAATTTTAGATTTCTCCCTTCACCACACAATGGACAACTTTTAGCAGAAAAAGTTATTAATTTGCTAAAGGAATGGGGAATTGAGAAGAAGGTTTCCTTTATATATATTATATGCCAACAAGGTCTTTCAAGGCTATTTATAAATTACGTGTTTACCCCTTATTTAGTAAATTATGTATTTACCCCTGACAATTTTAATATATTAAAAAATGTTGGCACCAAGGTTTGAACCCATGTTCTTTGGATTAGAAAAGAATTATGTTACCATCTCCAACCACTACACCAAAGAAGAATTTATGTTACCTTTTTAAAAATCATTTACTACATGCACAAATAACTCTCATGTTCTATTTTATTTAATATTACTACCTTGCTGGGAATTAAAAACTTTAATCAAATGAATTATGTTATCTATCTATTATGTTTAGTATGGGCATCAAATGAATTATGTTGTTTGTGTATTATGTTTAGTACTAGCATAATAGCCCGTGCGAGGCACAGGCCATTTCTAGTATTATTGAACATCACGAATGTGTATTATTTGAACGATTTGGTGATAATTTTTATACATTAGAAATATATGAAACAAATTTGGAGCACGTATGTGAGGAATGCAGGATCACCAAAAGTATGGGAGGATACCGTTGTGGTTTCTTATGCCAATTCAACTTTTTCCTCGACCACCAATAGGCAAGTATGTATATGTCTTTGCAAGCATTTAAAGGGAAATGACCATGTAACAAATTGTTGAATGCTTTTATGTTTGAAATTTTAGACATTTTACAATACATTTTAAAGATTACAAGACCTTAATTATTGTAACATACAAAATCTTACTTATTAAAGTTAAAGTATGAGGTACTCCCTTTGTTCTCCTATTGTATATAGAAGAAGATACACTGTTATATAATATTATATACATAATCTTAATTATAGTATCGTCTCATAACTCAACGATATATTTTATTTAGTTATTTAATCGATAACTGATAACCGACATGGTGTACAAATCTTATATATAAATGTTTCAAATTTCCTTTCAAAACTTCATATCTTTCTTATTTCGCTAATTAATTTGCTATATTTTGTATAGTATTTATCATACCGTCTTATAAATAAACTATATATTATATGTAATTATTAACCAATAATCGATATGTAATCCAAATCGCATTTGTATATTTTTTTTATAAATTTTCTTAAAATTCATATTTTTAGTATGTCTAGAGTTTAATTGATTCTAATTTGACCAACTAATTTTAATTTAATGCATTTTTTTATTAAATTTCACAACAATATTAACCACGAGCACTTCATATGTGATATTGTTAACAAAATAGTTGATCTCAACGAATAATTATTTTATCTATGCATTTCATATATGAGATTATGAACAAAATAATTTATCTCAAAATATAATTATTTTCTCCATTTCAAAAATATAAGAATTTTTTTTTGTAAAATTTAGATGGGTAGGTCTGTAAATATTTATAAAAAAATAATGTGCACAAGTTATAATATAAGTAATTTTATCTTAAATGAATAGTGTAATATATATTAAACATGATATAACCCAAAAAGTATTTATGTATGTGGTTAATGAATTCCATTATTATTGTAAGTATAAATGTCCATCTAGCCAAATTGGTTTGTGTGTTTAGTTTCATTATGATAAGTTTCAACTCCTTGGAACAACATTATTTTTTAAATATTATAATTGAGTTAGGTTCGGAAGCTAATTTATTTGCTCAGGATACAGGTTTGACAAGTACCTGTTCTCCTATTATATATAGAAAGATAGGTCAAATGATTTTTGACGAGTTATAAAAAATTCAATATACCCGTTATAATAATTTAAAACATAATTTTGTGATAAAAAACTTCTCTCTCTCCATCACATGAGAGTCGGCTACTAGTTTTTCCCCCGACGGCTACCCCCGTCCCAGCCCCCACCCCTCCGCCTCCCCCTTTCCCACTCTATCCTTCCACCTCCCTTTCTTTCTCTTCAACCTCCTCCTCCCTTTCTTCCCTCCCCTGCCCAGCGCCACTCCCGCCGTTCTCCGCCCGCCGCCCGCCCGCCACTCTCCCGCCGCCCGACCGTCGATCCCTTTTCCTTTCCTTTTCAATTATCTCAGTTTTTAATTCAATAAAGCTCCGAAAATTCCTTCGAATTTTCTCAAATCTGTTCCAATCTTGAGCTAGATTGCGCAATTAAAACTCATCTTTGTTGGGTTTCGTCTCGCCTCTTGGCGTGTGTATCGCTTTATGTGCGATTGTTATTATTTAAGTTATTACTGTTTATGGTTATGTTTTTGTTGATAACGTTGTTGACTCCACTGAAATTGGTTTATTTGGCATTTTGGGAAGTCTTGAATGCTTGCATCGATGCTACTTGCGGCATGTCTATAGCTGATTTTTGGCATGTAGATAGCCGGGGTATGATTATTTTTGGCAGGTCTATAGCTGTTTTACGGCAGGTAGATAGCTGGAATATGCTTGAGATGGTAGTGGAATTCACAAGAGCTGACCTTTCACAATTACAGTTTGTTCCGGTTATGGGGGCTTATGATCCCCCAACTTTAGTTGAAGGTTTGGAACATTGGACTTCAGTACGCATTTATGTGAGGGTCATTTGTGCTACTACGGATTTCAGGACTGATGCTGGTAGGATTGATCGGGATACCATTGTAACCTTTTTTAGTTCGAAGAATTTTAATATTCTATCTGTTAAGCGATCTGAAAACAGAACGACTATTTGTTTAGTTTGGTTATCTGTTTACTACTCAGGTTGTAATGTCAGTACGGGGGTTTGTCCTGACTGGATGCCATTATTTTAATGAATACATTCTCCTTTATGTCAAAAAAAAAACATAATTTTGTGATCAGTTAAATAATTTAGATATGAGATACAAACACTTTATTGATTTTTAATTAAATTAAAAAGCGTAGTTGGACTTAGATAAAAAATTTAATCAAATGAATTATGTTATCTATCTATTATGTTTAGTATGAGCATCAAATGAATTATGTTGTTTGTGTATTATGTTTAGTATAGGTCAAAATGATTTTTGACGAGTTATAAAAAATTCAATATAACCGTTATAATAATTTAAAACATAATTTTGTGATCAGTTAAATAATTTACATATGATATACAAATACTGTATTGATTTTTAATTAAATTAAAAAGCGTAGTTTGACTTGGTTAGGACACGACATTATAAATTAGATTATAGATGCAATACAATTAATTATGAGATTAAGATGTATAGTTATGTTAATGAAAGATTGATATTTAAAAAAAATACTAAATTTTATATATAATACATAAAGTATAATGATCGGTTAGTTGAATTTAAAAAATTAAATTCAAAAAAAATAACCAATTAATTATATAGTTTTTAAAAGAAATTTAAAATTTTAGATTAAAAAAGGTGAATTTTTAATATAAGACTATGCGTATACACATTTATATAATTGTTATTGGTTACTTATATAGTTTCAAGGAAGAATTAACTATAAAATTATAAATAATACGTAACTAAAATCATAGAACATATATTTTATATTATCGTTCAATTTGTAAGAATATATATATATATATATATATATATATATATATATATATATATATATATATATATATATATATATATATATATATATACGTTTATATAATTATAATTGGCTAATTATGGAGTTTAAAGGAAGAATTAACTATAAAATTATAAATAATGCGTAACTAAATCATAGATCATATATTTCATATTATCGTTCAATTTGTAAGAAAAAAAAAAATATAAGTCATGTGTTTTCTATGAATACATGTATCATTATCAATATCAACACTAACAACACATCGCTAACACCACTATCACCATCACGGCCATACCACCACCACATCGCCATCACCACACACAATCGCTAGAAGCACGAGTAAAATCACTAAATTTTTACTGCAATCAAATCAATATCAGGCTCTACACCACTAAAAATCAAAATGATAGTAGAATGACTGAACATTCAACTTAAATCACTAAAATTTGAATCCAAATCACTAAAATTTTGAACGCAATTACCAAAATTTCCAAAATCTGAAAATCTAGTAGTGTTCGAAGGTGATGGTATGACGGTGGTAGAGTGGGTGAATGGGCTTTATAAACTCGGATCTTATGTGAGAGGATGAAAAGTGAGATGAATGAGCGATCGGAGGTGTAGGGTGGTTCGAATTCGTGACAAACGTGTTTACAAGTTATTTCTAGAGTGTTGGTCGATTTGGTGACATTAAAGAATTGTCGAGTAATAATAGTTTATAGATGTATACACACAATGTATCATACTTCAAATATTTTATTAAATGTATCACACTTTTTATCTATTATATTTCAAAAATTACGAATCATCTATCTTAATAATCATAACAATTAAATTAGACGAATTTAAATGGTGCCCGTGCTTTGCACAGGCTATCATGCTAGTTCACATTAAATCTAGATAATGCTGCTGTTAATAATGGCTTGATAGAGGTTTTAAGAAGTCACTTGAATTTGAATGATACATTGCTTTGTGATGGAAAATATTTGCATGTGCGTTGCAGTGCTCATATCTTAAATTTGATAGTTCAAAAAGGCCTCACGGTGATTGATGAATGTGTGAGCAAAGTAAGAGAAACTGTGAAATATGTTAGAGCATCAAATGCAAGGATGATAAAATTTGCAGAATTTGTTTGGGAACATTCAATAGATTGTAAAAAAAAAAAAGCTTTCTCAAGATGTTTCAACAAGATGGAACACTACTTACACCATGCTTGATGGTGCATTACAATATAAGGTTGCCTTGTCAGAATATGCATTGGTAGACAGAAATTTGACTTATTTAATAGAAGAAGAATGGGTCAAAGTTCACAAGATTTGTCAATTTCTAAAACCTTTTTATGATATCACAGTCCTCTTTTCTTGAAGTGAATACTCAACTTCTAATCTCTATTTCTATGGGGTGCACAAGATACAATCACATATCTTTTTGGCGATGCAAGATGAGAGTAGTATTCTACATGAAGTGGCATTTGAAATGAATGAAAAATTTAAGAAGTATTGGGAGGACTATAGCTTAATATTGTCATTTGCTATAATATTAGATCCCCGGTACAAGTTGAAGTATGTGGAGTATGTTTTTCGAAAACTTTATCCAAGAAATTACATTGATAAAGTTTGGGAAATTCGGGACAAGATGGAGGAACTTTACTTGGACTATTGTAGAGTATTAAGTGATACTTCTACAAGTGTTACATCATGTACAGATGCTAGAAGGAGAGATCATAATGAAACAATGGATGAAATAGATATAAGTAATATGTATTTGGGTCCCGGTCCCTGACAATCGTTTGTCAGGGACCGGTTATTTAACAATCAGTTTCTCAGCCGTTGGATCAACGATCCAACGGCTGAGATTAAAAAAAAAAAAATTATGCTTCGCGGAAATTTTCCGCGGATCGGTCCGCGGAAATTTTTTGTAATCCAGGGGGGCCGTTGGATCGTTGATCCAACGGTTTAGAAACTGATTGTTAAATAACCGGTCCCTGACAATCGATTGTCAGGGACCAGCTTCCTATGTATTTAAATTTGTGTTTATTAATTTAAGTGATGGGAATACCGGTATTCTTGACTAACTTGGTCATTTTTTAATAGGATTTTGAATTTTGTTTCAGCCAAGAAAACACACGTGATGAAAGCAAATCACAGTTCGAGGTGTATGTTAGAAATGATTGATGGAAACAGTGTTTGGAAGCTAAAGTCAGAAAACAGAGTTTAGCTGGAAGCAGTCAGAGTTTGGTTAAACACTGACTGGAAGCGCAAACAGAGTTTGTTAAACTCTGTAGCGATATTGTCTGAAGAGTCAACAGTGTTTGAAGATTGATAAATATGGAAGCAATATCTTTGAAGATTGTAAAAGCTGTCAAAGAGATTGAGTTGACTTGGAAGACTGAAGCAATCGTGATTGATATCAATTGTATAGCTTAATTATAGGAGAATCAATTACTGATTGTACGAAGCTGTATGTTTTATAAATACAGTTAGGTTAACCCTAGAAGGGTAATAGAACATTGAAAAATCTATTGATTGTAACCTAAGCAGCTCTCTGTGATATTTACATCACCGAGAGAGGAATTATTAATTCCAAACAATTTTTAATTGTTAAACAGTGTGTTCTTGTTAAGTTACTCATATAGTATTTGATTGCTTATTGTGTATTCGACCTAACAAGTGGTATCAGAGCCTAATCTGTTATTTTATTACAGTTAAAGATCCAAACACAATAGTAATCAATGGCAGAGATACCTCCACCAACTGAGAAAGCCCCTACTACTGTTAGTAGGTATGAAACAATAAGGGTTCCTATACTTAGGCCATCAGAGTATGCAATTTGGAAGGTGAAAATGACCATGTTTCTGGAGGCTACAGATCCAGAATACCTTGATAGAATTTATGAAGGTCCTCACAAACCAACAAAATTATCTGCTGCTGCTGCTGGTGAGGAATCAAAGGTCATTCCAAAGGAAAAGAAAGATCTAACTGCTGAGGATCTTTCATCTATTGCAAAGGATGCAAAAGTGAGACATTTACTTCACAGTGCATTAGACAATGTTATGTCTAATAAAGTGATTAATTGCACAACTGCAAAGGAAATATGGGATGCACTTGAGGTTAGGTGTCAAGGAACTCCTGCAATCAAGAAAAACAGAAGAAACATACTCACTCAGGAGTATGAGCACTTTGAGGCAAAGTCTGATGAAACCATGACAGAAACATTTGACAGATTCTGTAAACTGCTCAATGATTTGTCATTGGTTAACAAAGAGTATGATTTAGAAGACTCAAATCTCAAGTTTCTTCTTTCTCTACCTGAAAAGTGGGATGTGAAAACAACCACTATAAGAGATAATTATGAACTTGGTGAAACAGAGATTGATGAAATTTATGGACTGCTCAAAACCCATGAATTGGAATTGGAGCAGAGAAATAAAAGATCAAGTAGAAAGTCAAAGTCTGTTGCACTTAAGGTTGAGGAGAAACCATCAAGGAGAAAGGCAAAAGGAAAAGCCTTAGTCATACATTCAGAGAATGAGTCATCAAACACTGATGTTGACTCAAACACTGATGGATCATCTGATTCTGAAGATGATGAAGAGATGATGCAAATGGCTGCTTTGATGGTAAAAACCTTCAAGAAGATGGGATACAAGAACTTCAAGAAGGGAAAGAGATTCTCCAGGGACTACTCAAAGTCTGACAAGAAGAATTTCAAGAAAGCTGAGGGAAAGGACTTCAAATCTGGCAAGAAAGAAAAGTCTGAAATTCAATGCTACAAGTGTAAGGAGATGGGTCACTATGCTCCTGAGTGCAAGAAGGGTAAAACTGAAAAGGCACTCTACACCAAAGGCAGAGATTGGGCAGACACTTCAGATTCAGATGAGGAAGTCAACTATGCTCTCATGGCTACTACTCAGACTGAAAATGATGATCTCAAGGTACCTCCAACTACTTATGCTTATAACACTGATAATATAACTGAATTGAGGATTTATCTTAAAGCATTGCATATCAGTTATAGGGATCAGACTTTAGAAAATGAAAGGATAAAGTCTGAGTGTTCTCAACTCAAAGAAAGAAATAAACTTGTTGAGGAACAGCTAGAGAACATGAATAAAATTCAAAAAGAGAGAGATGATGCAGTGTTTATTGAACAGGAGTTGCTAGGTAAGTATAAGCAACTAGAATCTGAATTGGAGGATACTAAACACATCATTAAAACTTGGACACACTCTGGTAAAGACACTCAAGAAGTGTTTCAGTCAGATACAGTAGGTCTAGGTTACTCTGTAGGAGATGAACTTAGATTTGAAAATCAGGTAAAGGTTAGACCACATTGTTCATCTGGGGGTAATGTCATGGGAACAGGTGGACCTAAGACTGAAGCACAGAAAAAGGCTGTTAAAAAGTCATATGCTAAAACTTTTGTTAAAGAGGCTAACATTGGTTTAATGACAGATAAACAACTCAAGCATAAGCTTAAGGAGATAAAATCTGTCAACAAACAGAGATTGCCTAAGAAAAATAAAAATGGAAAAGTAGGCATCACATCAGGAATTAAGCCAATGCTTGCTTCATTAGCTCCTAGAAAAACATGCTTTAATTGTGGTAGCACTAATCATCTTGCTAGTTTCTGCAGTAAGAATAAGAACATTAATTCTTTGCCCTCTAAAACTGCAGTTAAAAATGATTATGTGAGAACTAGACCACAGACTTTATGCAAACACTGTGGAAGTACTTGGCATTCTATTTACACTTGCAGAGATTATCATGCTATTTACTATAATTACTATGAACCCAAGCCAAATTTGAAATGGGTTAAAGTAAACTCTGCAAATGTAAACTCTGAAAAAGTTAGCTTAAACTCTGTTAATGAAAATTCCGCTGCAAAAGCTAACAGATTTAAGAAAGCCAAAGGATCCAAGCAAGTCTGGATCCTTAAAACTAATAATCATTGATTGTTTGTGATTGCAGGGCACCAGGGTTAGTACCCTAGTCGTGGACAGTGGATGTTCAGGACACATGACAGGAAATAAAGCCCTGCTATCAGAGTTTGAGGAGAAGGCTGGCCCAGAAGTTTCCTATGGAGATGGCAACATAGGACATACACTGGGATATGACAATATTAATCTTGGAAATGTCATCATCACAAATGTAGCTCTGGTTCCAGGACTCAAGCATGATCTGCTATCTGTGAGTCAAATCTGTGACAGAGGATATCATGTGGATTTTCAGCCTGAATATTGTCAAGTGATCAGTAAATCTACAGGGAAAGTTGCTCTAGTTGGAAACAGACACAATAACATCTATGAAATCAAATTGTCAACAAACACTGATGGCAAAGCAGTGTGTCTGTCTACAAGAATGTCCAGTGAAGAGAGTTGGAAATGGCACAAGAAACTCTCTCATTTGAACCTGAACTACATCAATGAGCTAATCAAGAATGATCTTGTAAGAGGTCTACCAAAGTCCTTGTTGAATGTAGAAGGACTGTGTGATTCTTGTCAAAAGGCTAAACAGAGAAAAGTCTCCTTCAAAAGCAAAACTGAGTCTTCAATTGTTGATCCTTATCATCTACTACATGTTGATCTTTTTGGTCCAGTGAATGTGATGTCTCTTGGAAAGAAGAAATATGCATTAGTCATTATTGATGAATATACCAGATTTACATGGGTATATTTTCTTGCAAAGAAGGATGAAACTGCATTAACACTGACAGAACATGTAATTCAACTGGAAAAAGGGTCAGAGCATCAAGTGAAGATAATCAGAAGTGACAATGGAACTGAGTTCAGGAATTCATCAATGGAAGAAGTTTGCAAGAGTAAAGGGATAAAACAAGAGTTTTCTGCACCTGGTACTCCACAACAAAATGGTGTAGTGGAGAGGAAGAACAGAACCTTGATAGAAGCTGCCAGAACCATGCTAGATGAAGCAAAGTTGCCAACATATTTCTGGGCAGAAGCAGTTCAAACTGCTTGTTTTACTCAAAATGCAACACTGATCAACAAGCATGGTAAAACACCATATGAAATGGTGAAGAAGAAAAAGCCAAATCTAAAATATTTTCATATTTTTGGATGCAAATGCTTTGTGTTGAAGACTCATCCTGAACAGTTGACCAAGTTTGACCTAAAGGCAGATGAAGGAATTTTTGTTGGCTATCCACTGTCAACAAAGGCATTCAGAGTTTATAATCTGAGAACTAGAGTGATCATGGAATCAATTCATGTGTCATTTGATGACAAGAAAATAACTGGACTTGAAGATGTCAATGAACATGATCAACTGCACTTTGAAAATGAAGATTTATTCTCTGAAAAAGTAAACTCTGATCAGACTGATTTGACAAACTCTGTTGATCTAAACTCTGAACCTCTACTGGTAAATACTGAAGAAACTCTTCAATCAGAAACAAGGGAAGAACCAGTTGAGGGGGAGCATGAAGAATCACATCAAAGTGATAAGTCAAACACTGAAAGTGACTCAATTGATGATTCTGAATCAAACTCTGTTGATTCAAACTCTGTTGATGATTCTGAGAAGTCACATTCAGGGGGAGCATCAGAAAATGAAGAAAGGCACCAAGAAAATCAGGAGAGCATGGATCAAGGGGGAGGATCACATGATGACAGAAGCAATCTGCCTTCTGCAAGAAAATGGACTAAATCTCACACACCTGATTTGATTATTGGTGATCCTGATGCAAAAGTAAGGACAAGAAGTGCAACAACAAATGAATGTCTGTTTCATGCATTCTTGTCACAATCTGAGCCAAAGAAAGTGGAAGAAGCTCTTAAAGATGCTGACTGGATAACAGCAATGCAAGAAGAGCTAAATGAATTTGAAAGAAATGAAGTGTGGACACTTGTACCAAGGCCCAAGAACAGATCCATTGTTGGTACTAAATGGGTCTTCAGGAATAAAACTGACAGTGAGGGTGTTATCACAAGGAACAAGGCAAGACTGGTTGCAAAAGGCTACTCACAACAGGAAGGAATAGACTATGATGAAACATTTGCTCCAGTGGCTAGATTGGAGGCAATCAGAATCTTTCTTGCATATGCCTCTCACATGAAATTCAAAGTATTTCAAATGGATGTAAAAAGTGCATTTTTGAATGGAAAACTTGAAGAAGAAGTGTTTGTGGAACAACCACCAGGGTTTGTAGATCCAAAATATCCAGATTATGTCTACAGGTTAGACAAGGCACTCTATGGACTTAAGCAGGCACCAAGGGCATGGTATGAAACCCTTGCCAAATTTCTACTAGAAAGTGGATTTAACAGAGGTACTATTGACAAAACTCTGTTTTACTTCCAATATGGTAGTGACTTGCTTTTAGTTCAGATATATGTGGATGATATTATTTTTGGGTCTACTAATGAAAAACTCTGCAAGAAGTTTGCCAAACTCATGCAGTCAAGATATCAAATGAGTATGATGGGAGAGCTTAGTTATTTTCTAGGCCTACAGGTGAAGCAAACAGATGATGGAATTTTTATAAATCAAGCAAAATATACCAGAAACCTTCTCAAGAAATTTGGTATGCTTGATTGTTCATCTGCAACAACTCCCATGGCAACTGCAACAAAATTGGACAAAGATGCAGGGTCATCAGTAGATATGACAAGTTACAGAGGAATGATTGGTTCTTTGCTCTATTTGACAGCTAGCAGACCTGATATCATGTATGCAACTTGTTTGTGTGCAAGGTTCCAGGCAGATCCAAGAGAACCACATTTAACAGCAGTAAAGAGGATATTCAAGTACCTCAAGGGCACTATGACTTTGGGGCTGTGGTATCCAAGAGAATCAGAGTTTAAACTTCTTGGTTACTCTGATGCAGACTTTGCTGGATGTAAGATAGACAGAAAAAGCACCAGTGGAAGTTGTCAATTTCTGGGTGACAGACTTGTTTCCTGGTACAGCAAGAAACAGAAGTCAATATCTACATCTACAGCTGAAGCAGAGTATATTGCTGCTGGTAGCTGCTGTGCACAGATTTTATGGATGAAGAATCAACTGCTGGATTATGGATTAAGGTATACCAAGATACCTATTTACTGTGATAATCAAAGTGCTATTGCAATGACAGGTAATCCAGTACAACATTCAATGACAAAGCACATCAGCATAAGGTATCACTTCATCAGAGAGCATGTAGAGGAAGGCAACATTGAGCTTCACTTTGTGTCTACAGAACAACAACTTGCAGATATCTTCACCAAGCCATTGAGTGAAGCTACATTTACAAGACTGGTCAATGAACTAGGAATGGTCTCTAGTTTTGACTAGAGATGTTGGTTAGACTCAAAAACTTATTTCTAAAATATGTTGCTCATGTTTCTGCAAATTGTTAAGTGCTATGTGAACCTTAGTACTAAACTCTGTTATGCATGTTTATGTTTAAAACTTTTTAAACTCTGTCAGCATGTCTATCTGTTAAACACTGTTAACATGTTAGATACACTCAGTGAATTCAGAATTGATTATTGTCTGAATGAAACACCAATGAAGAAAATTGTATGAAGCATGATTCTCAGTAAATAAATCATGATTCTTTCTGAGTCACTGTAATCTAATCAGACTTTGTGCAGAAAATCAACACAGCATGATACTGTTTCATATTTATAGCATCTCTTAGTTTATTCAGTCCTAAACTCTGAGTCTATGAATATTGTGTGCATTGCCTCTCATAAATAATTTTGGTTATTGATGAACTCTAAACTCTGATAAGTGACATTCTGTTTCCAAAGGTATGGTTCATGATGATTCCTTGTTTGTACTTGTGAAAACCATAAAACTTGAGATGTGTCATTGATTAGTTTGGTGAGTTCAGATTCATGTCTACAACCTGTGAGAGTTTGAGCCAAATCAGTGATTGATACATTTTCTATCAATCAGTATTTATTGTTGTGTGATATTCATCAGGTAGTATGTTTCTCTAGAACTTGTATTAAACCATTTTGAGACTACATGATATGTGTGTGCATGAAAATGATAAAGGCAATAGGATTTACCATTCTTTCAAACACTGTTCAAAATTCTTTTGAACATTATACAAATACTGTATAAACACTGTTCATAAATTCCATCCTTAGTAAACCCCTTTGAGCCTTATTAACTGCTCATTTTTCTTATACTCTGAAGTGTTAAGAGCAGTTATATTTTTTTTTCTCAAACAGATGAGTATTTCTCAAGAAAAGAAAAGTTTATTCAGTATATATGGTAAATAATAATAATAAAAAAAAAAGAAAAAGAAAAAGAGCATATATACTGATCTTATACAAATACATACTGTGACTGAACACTTTGTTCTATTAAGATGTTCAGCTTGAAGTCACTCATGAATAAAACATCTCTTTTCATCTGTTTGATCTTACTCCATTTAAACCCTGAATAAAGTCCTTTTGATTTGTGAATACATGTACTCAAGGTAGTGTAGAATTGGTGGACATTCAAGCATATGGTAGATTTTGCTATTTCTGATTGAATGTGAGTGTAAACACTTCACCTAAACACTTGTGTGCATTGAGAGTTTGTGAGAATATCCAGTTCATGACTGTTATTCACTGAATGAAACTCTGATTTCTATCTCTTGATCTTTTTGTCTTTAAAGACTGTGTGCTTACTTGGATAATCATGGACATCAAAGGGAATAGAAGTTTTCAGATTTCTGTATTACAGTAACTACAGAGTTTAGCATTCATCAAACAATCAGTGTTTAATATGAGAGTTTGTGCATTCAGTGTTTATTAACTGGTTGTTATGGATTTTATGAAATATTAGATGATTTAAAAATTGATTATGGTAAACTCTGCTTCACACACACTCAATTCACAACTGTGAAATTTTTGAAAGGGTTTTTAGTGATAAAGTTGAAAAATTGATAAACACTGTTGAGTTGTGTTAAGTACTCTGAGGTAAAGTCTCATTGAGATGATTTGACTATTTTGGAGTAATTGGGGTAGTTGACAACTGTTAATTAGTGTTAATATGTCTAAGTGTCGTGATTATAGTAATGACAGCGGTAATTATTGAGTGCTCCATTGGTTGTTTGACACGTGTCCCATGATGGTGTCCCACTCACACATTACTCGCGCCTTTACTGCATAAACGATTGAGTTTTAGTTTACTCTAATCGTTTTTATTCTCTCACCTCATATCTATTCACATTCACCCACTCACAATTACTTACATACTCATTCATTTTCAAACTTTTCATATACTCTCCTTCACATTTTGATAAACACTTACAGTGCATAAACATCTTTTCTCTGAATATCTTCGTATCTTGTTACTAATGGCAACTAAAGTGTTTGATGCAGCAGGGTTAGTTTTTCTTCCTAGTAACTATGCAGCACCATTGGAGAATGCAAATGCTCCACAGGCATTTCATTTGTTTCAAAATTTCTTGAACGATTCTGAAATAGGGAAAGCTCTAACAGCACCACCTACACTATCTGCTTCGCAAATTGCTGCTTTCTGGACAAACTCTGTATATGATGATGGAGAAGAGTCTGGCACTCCTACAATCACTTTCACTCATGATGAATCAGAGTATATAATTACTCCAACTACTGTTAGGGATGCTCTGGATTTTAAGACACACACTTCTTACAGTGTTGTTGGTCATGATCGGTTGAGGACAATGTTGGAACAAATTGGATGTGCAGGAAATTTGAATAAGATAGGGTCTTTGAGACGACCAAGTTTGAGAAAAGAATGGAGTTTCTTTTTTGATTGTATAACAAGGGCTTTTGGAAAGAAGACAACAAACTGGGATGCACTTCCTCTGGATACTCTCCAAATTGGTCATGCTCTACTATATGGAGGTAACTTCGATTTTGGTAGACTAGTACTAATGAACTTGGGAGAGCGTTTGTCTGAGTCTACTACTGTTTATTTTGCTCGTTTTTGTCAACTGCTATTTACTGCCTGTGTGCCTAACATTCCAATTGATGAAGCTGATGTTATTCAGCCTTTTCAAGTTGCTAAGAGAATGTTTTCTGATTTGACAAACAAAGATATCACTAAACAGCAAATACCAGATATGTTTATGCCTTTAGCCTTACAAAACTATGTAAACCAACCACAAGATCCTCAATCACCACAACAAATGCCTGAACCAACATCTACAACACCCACACCCACTGTACCTACTACATCTCATCAACCACAACCAGAAACCTTAAACTCTCCACCAATAAACTCAACACCCTTAAACACTGAACCCTCAAACACTGAAAACTTAAACACTGAACCATTAAACACTGAACCATTAAACACTGACACCTTAAACACTGAAACCTTAAACCCTGAGCCAGCACCTACTGAACAACCCAAAACCAAGCCAAAAAGAAAGAAACACACCGCCCAAAACACTAAACACTCAAAGGCTAAACAAACAACACCTGAAGCTGTTTATACAAGAAGGAAGAAACAGAAAGCAAACAGACCTTCACTTTCACCACCAAGAGAGAGCTCAAGTGAAGATGAAGAGGAGAATGTGGTGCCTCAAATCAAGAAAAGGAGATTAATTCTTTCTGATTCAGATGAAGATAATCTTGTTGCAACTCCAGAGGTGGTTTCACAGCAAACACCTACTGTTGAGGTTACAGTGAATGTTGCTATACCTGCAGAGGTTAAAATGCCTGCAGAGGATATTATGACTGACAAAGTTGAATTACCTACAGAGGATAAAATGCCTGTAGAAGAGGATAACAGAGATGGTTTTTCATTTGAACCATTCTCTGATCCTATCTCACCTTTTGTTCATACTGAAGCTCCTGGTGTAGCTGATGAGCTTGCAGCAAAAGTTCCTGAAGCTGAAGCATCACCCACAGAGCTAGTATCTTCTCAAATTCAAGACAAAGGTGATGAAGTTGATCAGGCAACAAAGATAATTTCTGAATTCATGCCTGTTGAAGCTACAAAGGCAAACTCTGTTGCAGAGCCTGTGCAACATGAGGTGATTGTTGAAAAGGTTGAAGAAACTGTGGCTGACACTACTCAACACAGTGGTTCTTTAAAAGATGATCAATCTAAGGATGCAAGTGCTGAAGATGAATCTGCTAGTAGTGCAAACTCTGACTCTTTTATGAGTGCACCTGCACAGACAGATAATAAACATACACCTTTTGATCAGCCTTGTCCATCTCATGCAGTTGAAGTAGAGCATCTTGCTAAGTCTGCTGAAAATTGGTATAAACAAGATTGCATTTTTCCAAAAGGAAGAGCATCTGAGTTTCCAGAAATCCTATCCTGTTTAAAGGCAACTGTAGTACAAGTCAAGACTCTGGAAGGAAATTTTGCTGAAACTAAATAAGAAATTGCTTCCTTGAAGACTGAGATTCAGTCAAGAGAATTGAAGATGGAAAGAGAGTGTAAAATAAAAGCTGTTCAGCTGTCTAAAGTTCAAGACATTCTCTTTGCCAGGCTAGGAAAAGTTGAAGACAATCAGACTGCTTTATTTGCTAAGGTTGATTCCATTGCTAATTCTTTGGAGCTCATTACATCAATCCTTATTCCTGATGATGTCAAAAAGGGGGAGAGAGTGGCTAAGTCTAGCTGCAAAGTTTCTCAAACTCTGACTCAAAAGGATGATGCTGGAGATGGAGGGGCAAGTGAAAAGAGCAAGGTCTTAAACTCTGAAAAGCAAACTCTGAGATCTGGCAAATCTTTTAAATCACAGTCTGTTGGAATAAACACTGAAACTCAAGGTACTTCAAAGATCAAGAGTTTGGAATTAACATCAAACCCAAAGACTGATGAGGAGTTAGCTGTTAAGCTTTTTATGGAAGAGAATGCAGAAGGAGTGACCATAGAAGATGCTAAAGCTGAAGAGAAGAGTTTACAAGAAAAGCATCTGAAAGCTCTAAAGTCTGTAAAAGCAAAGAAGAATGTGAAAGTTGTTGAAGCTGCAAAGCCTGTTCTTAAAGGCATTCAAATCAAAGAACCTGTTGGTACAAATCAAAGAATGCAAATATTTAGAAAACCAACAGATGCAGAAGCCAAGCAAAAGCTGAAAAGTATAGTTACAACCTCTGTTGATACACATGTTGTACAGAAGAATGAAGACACAACCTCTGTTGCTGCACAAGTTGTGACCACACCATTATTGTCTTCTCAGTTGAAATCAACATTTAAGAGGGGTGCTCCTCATGATCCAAGACTAGAAGCTACAATTCCAATGGATTTTACTGATGGTAGAGCTTTATCTGGTAAAGTTGGATACAACAAAGAAGGCATAGGCTCACACAGAGATAAAAGGCAATATGTTGGTCCTAGAGATCCTTCTTCACTGTCTGTTCCAGGTAGTGGTGTCACTCAAGAGAGTTTGGACAAACTGGAGTCAGTACAGCTTGTATATCAGAAGAGTCTAGAAAAGGATTTCTTGCTATATTTCATGGCTGATGGAACAGTATTTAAAGTCTCTGAAAAGGATATCGAATTAAAGTATGCTGAGGAACTTGAATATGTTTTGTATATTTTCAGAGTGAGAAATCAAAGAGCTCAGTCAGTTGCAAATGTACTTCAACAAAGAATGATTCAAAACCTTGCAAGAAGGCAAATGAAATTCAACAGCAAGTATGTTCCTAAATACAGAGATTGGAATGGCAATCTGATTGAAATGGAGAAGGGGACTACAAAGCTGAAAACAGATCTTGGAATTACTGTTCTGGATTTCAATGTAAAATCTGAAGAGGTGAAATACATCAGGCTGGGAAATGAGATGAGAAGAAACAAAATCTACGATCTTAGAGCTGCTATCTATCAAACTGATGAGAATGATTCTCAGTTGAGAGAAATCAAAGAAGCTATGCAGATAGAGCTTGAAAATGCTGAAAGAAGGTTGCTTATAGACTATCTCAGAACAATGCCTGATCTGCAAGAGATTAGAAATTAAAGTCTGTAAGAATTTTCTTATTTTCTGTAGAATTTGTTAAGTAAAAACTTAAATTCTGTTTGTATGTTAAACACTGTAAAACTTTGTATTTGTTTTGACATCATCATTTACTGTAAACTTGTACATTTTTGCTAATGGACAAGTTGGGGGAGATTGTTAGAAATGATTGATGGAAACAGTGTTTGGAAGCTAAAGTCAGAAAACAGAGTTTAGCTGGAAGCAGTCAGAGTTTGGTTAAACACTGACTGGAAGCGCAAACAGAGTTTGTTAAACTCTGTAGCGATATTGTCTGAAGAGTCAACAGTGTTTGAAGATTGATAAATATGGAAGCAATATCTTTGAAGATTGTAAAAGCTGTCAAAGAGATTGAGTTGACTTGGAAGACTGAAGCAATCGTGATTGATATCAATTGTATAGCTTAATTATAGGAGAATCAATTACTGATTGTACGAAGCTGTATGTTTTATAAATACAGTTAGGTTAACCCTAGAAGGGTAATAGAACATTGAAAAATCTATTGATTGTAACCTAAGCAGCTCTCTGTGATATTTACATCACCGAGAGAGGAATTATTAATTCCAAACAATTTTTAATTGTTAAACAGTGTGTTCTTGTTAAGTTACTCATATAGTATTTGATTGCTTATTGTGTATTCGACCTAACAGTGTACTTGGAAGAAGGTAAGTTAGATGCTAGAGTGCATATCGATGTTCTAACGTGGTGGAAATCAAATAAGAGCAAGTACACAGTGTTATCAGTCATGGCACGAGACATATTAAGTATATCGATAACTACAGTTGCTTCAGAGTCTTGTTTTAGTACAGGAGGTCAAATTATTAGCAAGTATCGTAGTTGTATCACTCCAGAAAATGCGGAGGCATTATTATGCACTCGTAATTGGTTGCATGGGATTGAAGGTAAATATTGTTGATTATTTATATCTTCTTGTTATTAGTTGTAAACGACCAGTGATTGTTTCAAGCTTATATTTATACTTTAATATTCTGAAATGTAGTTGCTGAAGATGAAGAGGATGGAAGTGAAAATTTCATGGGTGATGTTGAGCACTTTGTTCTTAGCCTTAAGGTGACTTGCTTTGTTTAATATATTTGCTTAACACATGTAAGATATATTAATACCATTTTGTTTTATGTGCAGAATGCAGATGCAGCTTTAGGTGGTACTTGATCATATGTAGAAAGCTAGTCTGGTGAGGAAAGAGCTTGTCAAGCAAAAGAAGCTAAAGACATAAAATCTTTTAATTAATGTCCAATGAAAATTATTTTTTACAGACATGTTGTCCTTGTTCCGTTTACCAAGAAAAGTTTGGTTATGTTATTGAATTTTTTTTTTATCTTTATACCATTCACTTGTACTTGGGTATTTTGTCATGCACTTGCAATTATTAACCAGGTACTTTTTTTTTACTATTACATGAATTTAAGTTTTACAAATGTTACTTTGCAAAAATGAATTAAATGTGATTAAAAAAAATTAAAAGAATCAAAATACCAATTATTTTAACAATATTAAAAATTGCAAATAAAAATGGGTTATCCATATTTTGACCCAAAATCATTTAAACCCGAACCAAATTTATAACCACATTTATTTAAATATGGGTCAAATACGGTTGTAAGTTAGGATCCAACCCAAACCTAAATTTATTGATCCAAATCCGACCCATATCCATTTTTTGCCACCTCTATTCATCTCTATATATTTCAACTAGCATAATAACCCGTGCGAGACACGGGTCAATTTCTAGATATTTTTTGTTTAACATGTAACAATAACATTCTTAATTATTTGTTTATTAAGCATATGTATAATGTTTTAGATTTATATCAATGTTTTTGATTTGTACGTAAGACATTACTAATTTGAGCTACGTTAGTAATTTAGCTCATAAAGCGAATGATAAATTTTCTTGATTGTGACATGTAATCTGCATGTATTGAATAAGTACAAATTATGTAGTTAGTGATAAATATTGGGTCACTACGTCGTGTGGAGTGATATCTTCCCCCCCATCCTGAATCTGTCCCGATCCAAAAGTAAAAATTATTTTGCTAACTAATCCCCGTCCCATATGGGATACAGAAATCTCGCGGTAAGTGGAGAATTCATATTTTTTCTTAAAATGAAATTTTATATATTTTAAAACCCATGCGAGTGATGAGCTATTTTCTAGTATCAGACTTAAATATTTGTACTAATGTCGTTCGAGCATTATTTTGATTATGATCGAATTTCAAATATTAATTCAATAATATTGTATGTAATCTATAACCTATATATTTTTAATATAGGTGATATTTGAAATCAATGGATTTATATGCGATTGTCAAATTGCATTGATCGGTGAAAAATCTTTTTAATTAATAACAAATAGTTTAATTTTTATTCTAAATTGGCATTAAATATTAAATTAAGACAATAAATGACCTTTTTTATAAAAAAAATCACCATTATTAAAATTGACATAAGCTAATATTTTAAACTGTGATATAAATTGAAACTTTTTATAAAATTGTGAAATGTGATAAATGAGTTGATCAAGTTTAATTGCAATAATCATGGTCAATTCGAAGTATTTCCTAAAATCATGTCAAGTTCTTGACCTAAAAACTCACCACATACTAAGATTGTAATTTTGATATGCATTATATTAATTTGCTCTTGTAGAGGCGTCAAATACACTAATTCGTATCGATGTGGAATGTTACAATCCCTATCGTAGTTGGACGACGATCTCGTCTATCCCACGAACGAACAAACATACTAAATCTTGCAAATGACGATGCAATTCCCTCCAGGCAAGGCTAATATGATATGTATAAAATGATGAAATTTTGAGTACTTTTAAAACATCAAGTCATGCTCCGATTTTGAATCTGAAATATGTCGAACTACATTGGTTCAATGACATGCATTTAAATGTTCAGATTGTTACGCTTTCATTAACCATTTTTCGAAATAATATGCATTTAAATGTAATGAAAAAATTTAAATATCTAATAGATATCTTATATTTATCTATTAATATTGTAAATACTTACTATTAATATTATTTTATTGAACTGAATGATTTGAAAATATATAAGTTGACTACATATTATAAATCACTATTTTATACTATAAAATAATATGATACAAATTTGTAAATGTAACACGAAAAAAATGATTTAGAAAATTTAGTAGTCATAATACTAAATATTCTTAATTCATGAACATACACAAACACATAGTATGTATATGATTCATAACACAAATGATTGAGTGGTGTAGTTGTAGGATGGTGTGCAAATCAATGGTAAGACTTGAGTTCGATTCCCACCTACCACATTTTTAAAAAAATGAAAGTAAAAGGGCAATTTAGACAATTCAAATAGAATAAAATGTGTCACTATTTAAGTTGATTAAAATGTTTCACTAATTTAAGTCCCTTGTTGGGCTATTATATAGATAATAGATAGATTACATGCATATTTCACAAAACACTATATTTTAAACTTAAATTCCTAATTTAGGCATCATTTGAAAGCAACGGGGTCATTTCTTTTTTCTTAATCTTTCTTAATAAACTTATCTCAATTATTTGATCCATTAAAATTGTTTAGATCTGAGCGCGATTGGATAACCCAAAGTGGTAAATGATGTATCTTCTGTCATCCCAGATTATAGGTTTGACTCTCGCTCACCCCGATAATTATCTTAAACCAGATAATCAAAAAGATTGTTTAGATCAATTAGGAAAAAGATATATAGGCGTATGTTATATGACCTAAAATAGTTTTGTAATGTATAATCATTCGGATTGTATATAAGTTATATTATAACTTATAAGTTACTTATTACGAAATGTTCGACTCGAGATATTCGAGATTGATTCGAACTCTACTCTACTCGTTAAACTCGACTCGACAAGTTATATACATAAAAAAATATATTAATACATTAATACAAATATAAAAAATATTTGGATAATAGATAAACATGAAAATCCATTAAATATTGAGAAAAAATGAGTATTAAATGATAATTAAATAAAATATTATTGACAAACTCGAACTCGAGTTGGTTCGACTCGACTCGAAATAATTGTGAACAACTCAAATTCGACTCGTTTGTTAACAAACTCGAGTTTGAATAACCGAACTTGAACAATAAGGTAATCAAGTTTGGCTCGACTCGTTAAGAAAAAGGTCGAACTCGATAAGTAAAAGCTCGACTCGACTCGGTTCGTTTACAGACCTAAACAAAATAGTTATATTGGTTTTTTTTTTTAAATCCAAGTTACAATTTTTTTTAAAAAAATACGGCGCAACTTAATATACAATCCCAAATGCAATTGTTGCAACATGAAATGCAACTACTTTTAACCTGCTACGCAAACAAATATGCAATTTTTATCGTATTTTTGTGAAAAAATTTGAAAACATGATTTTTTCGCGATAATTTTCCTTTATTTTATAAAATAATAGCTGTAGTGTTTTTAAATTGCTTGTCATCACGAGAAAAAATGAAAAGATTAACATGTTTTTCGTAAAATTACATGAAAACAATGTTTTTGGAAAAATTGGCCAATTATAACCTTTTATATCTGCCATTCTCAAATATGTATTCAATCTATTTTCTGTTTGGTGATGCCAGCTTACATCGTTCTTTTTATGCCTTGTTTTTATATTCAAATATATGACAGCATAATTCTGCCACAAGAGCACGCTGAAGTATTGGATTACACATAATACGTAATTGCGTATTTCCTTTTTGTTTTTATTATTTATTTTGATGCAAAATGCGTATTCAGTGAATATTTCACCTAAAAATTACCTAAGTTATAAAGAATACTCCACCATGAATTGCGTATTGTATATTACTCTACTGCTTATTGTTTCTATCGCCTATATATATATTACCATGAATTGCGTATTATATATTACTCTACTGCCTATTGTTTCTAGTGCCTATATATATTACGTATTTCATCGAGTAAAGTTGGCCAAAAAATTAAAACAAGTTACTTGTGTCATATTAAATCAAAAAAATAGTTAAACTTGAGTTTAAATCTACCTCATCACGATTCATTGACGGGAAAAAGAAAGGGTTTTATATCAAATTGCCCACCCGTTTCACTCAAAACTATCATTTAGATAATTCATTCAAAAACGATATCATTTGAATCACTAAAGTCATAATAAATATCAAAGTGGTCACCCATTATAGTAATCGGAAAGTAAAAATAATTTTTCATCGAGTTTTACACATTTTCTTAATTACTACTATAATCAAATGAAAGGTTATGAATTCTAGTATTTTTGATAATATATTTAGAATTTAAAAAATTTATTTATTATTTATTTTTAATTAAAACAAGGAAAATGATAATAAAATAAAAAATAAATAGTAAATGAATTTTTAAAAATCTAAATATATTATCAGAAATACTAGAATTATTAACCTTTGGTTATGGAATCATTGAAGAAAAATGTGTAGAACTCGATGAAAAATTACTTTTACTTTCCGAGTACTATAATGGGTGGCCAATTTGATATTTATTATGATTTTAGTTATTCAAATGATATCGTTTTTGAATAAATAATGTAATTGATAATTTAGAATGAAACGCGTGGTTAGTGTGATATAAAACACTGATATAAAACACGAAAAAGAAATGTGGCTATGGTTTATTAATTCGATGGTTGGAGATATATTGCTTCATTTTCAAGCACCTACACTATATGTGTAACAAATTTAATGCAGCTATAGTTATCCAAAATAATTATGTGGGTGACTTTTTCTACAGATCGAGAAACGTATCTATTCCGGCATTGACCTGGGCGAAGACTGGTATAGTTGAATAAGACAGGGCTATCATGGACCAAAGACCTGGGACTATCAAGTATTAGGAATTGCACATTTTACACGTATTCTACGATTGGAGTTTTAGGTACTAGACCTATCCTGCCAATAAACAAAGCCTCAGATTTTTTTCTTTAAAAAACATTATATATTTTATATTACTTTCATTTCAGATCATACATACTTACAAAATTGATGGGGATTTACAGTAGGATGGTTGTTCTTGTTCATTTCATGCTCTGTTGTTTACTTATCATAGTTCCATGCACTGAACAAGCTGCACCCGAGTACCTTTATCACATTTGTCGCAATAGCACAACTTACAAACCCAGTAGTAACTATTTTTCCAATCGAAAATCCCTGCTGTCTACTCTTGCGTCAAATTCTACACGAAATCATGGATACTACAGTTACACAGCTGGTCGCGATTCTAAAGATATCGTTTATGGTGCTTCTCTCTGTCAAGGAGATCTTACCGCTAAAGATTGTCAAAATTGTGTTACTACAGCTACTCAAGATATTGGAACTAGGTGCCCCAACCAAACTATTGGGGTCATCTGGTACGGAGAGTGCATGGTACGCTATGACAGCAAGAACTTCTTTACATCTTTCGGTACAGGGGATGATATACTAGCAGCATATATGTAAAATTCAGGGAATGTCACAGATGAAACTCAGTTTCAGCGAGTGTTGGGGAATACTTTTAATAATCTGGTAAACAGGGCTTCAGAAGGGAAGCCATTAAGCAATCAAATAATTAAAGGTTTTGCAGTAGAAACTGCAAACTTAAGTTCCCTACAGAGTCTGTATGGATTAGCTCAATGTATGCCTGACCTGCCTAAGGCTGATTGTACTAGGTGCCTTCGAGGGTGTATTAGTTATCTGCAAACCCATAATAATTCAATTGGTGGCAGGGCTCTGGGCGCAAGTTGTACAATTCGTTATGAGTTTTACCCCTTCTACAGAGATATAGCCACTGCTCCTTCCCCCTCACCGGTGAAAAATCCTACTATAAGGTCCCAAACAAGGGACAATCCTTGACGCAGCGGAATAACACCCCAAAGAGAAGACTACGATCACAAGTTATAAGCTATAACAAGACAATAATAAAAGTAAACACACAAAGAAGAAGGAATTTGTTGGCCAAGTGAAAGAGCCCTTTTTCTTGTATATTGATACGTTTTTTGTTTTCTGTATACAATATCACAATCATTTAAAACCTAGCTAATTCACTACCATTTACATATCATATTAACTATGGGCCTAGTTTAAGAATTAACCCAAAAATACTTTTGGGCCAAAAATACCCGCTCCAAGTCGCCTCACCACGGGGAGCTTAATCCACACTGTGGTGCAAAAACTTCTGCCCCTACCTCAATAAACAGGCCTTCTGCACCTCCAAATCCGATCTCCACCGTTCAGAATTTAGATACATGAGTAAGGAAGACGCTGTCCAAAATTCAGGACGATCCGACCGTTGGAACTCCGGGAAACGTAAAAACAAAATAGCTAACGCAACCAGAAAAAATTACTACGATTTTTTCACATTAGCACCAAAAAACTAGCCCAACCTTTCAATCTCACAATTCTCCACCTCGTACATTATTTGATCAACCTCAAATTATGGACGAACACTGAGAACACCATGAAAGCCTTGATATGTAAACCCCAACCGACTGCGCCATATTACCATGACTGCCTACGTACCCTTAACTGGGATCAAGCCACCGTAGTTCACACCATGGGGTGAAATCTCCACCTCACCCCAACACCGCCCCGAAGGGCATTCAACAACGGATGATATTCAGCAAGTCCAAGCAATGTTGAAACTTGCTCCCTGTCACCACCTTGGTTAACATGTCTGCCGGATTTTCAATTGTGTGCACCTTCAATAGAGAAACATCACCATCCTCTATGACATCTCGCACAAAGTGATACCTGACATCTATATGTTTGGTACGCGCATGATGAACTTGATTCTTAGCCAAGTGAATCACACTTTGATTATCACACCATAAGTCAACATGATCTTGCTCAATCCTTAAATCACATAGAAAACCCCATAACCACAATGCTTCCTTCACTCCCTCTGCAATAGCCATGTACTCGGCGTCTGTAGTAGAAAGTGTCACTGTAGCTTGCAACATCGATCGCCAACTAACTGGAGCACCATGTATACTAAACACATAACCAGTAGTAGATCGTCGCTTGTCAAGATCACCTGCATAATCCGAGTCCACAAATCCGCTAAACTTACATGTATCACCACCAAAGCATAAACCTTTGTCCATAGTACCCTTTAAATACCGCAGTATCCATTTCACTCCTTGCCAATGTGCTTTCCCAGGATTCGCCATGAATCTACTGATCACACTAACTGCCTGTGAAATATCCGGACGTGTACACACCATTGCATACATCAAACTGCCAACTGCACTAGCATAAGGAATACGCTCCATATTTTTCTTCTCTGCCATTGTACTAGGAGATTGTTTATTGGAGAGCCTAAAGTGTGGAGCCAATGGAGTCACCACTGGTTTAGCACTTTGCATCCCGAACCTCGCAATAACCCGTTCAATGTAGCCTTTCTGACTTAAGAACAATTTATGATTCAACCTCTCTCTCTGAATCTCCATTCCCAAAATTTTCTTAGTAGCACCCATGTCTTTCATCTCAAACTCCTCACTAAGTTGAGATTTCAACCTATCTATCTCCACCTTGCTTTTTGAAGCAATAAGCATGTCATCCACATACAATAATAGATAGATATATTCACCTCTACGAAGCTTTCGAATATAAACACAACAATCATACTTACTTCTGGTGTATCCATGCTTTCGCATGAAGGAGTCAAATCGCTTGTACCATTGCCGAGGAGACTACTTTAGTCCATACAATGACTTCCTCAAACGACATACATGACGTTCCTTACCCTCAACCTTGTATCCCTCAGGTTGACGCATATAAATTTCCTCGTCTAAGTTTCCATGCAAGAAGGCTGTTTTTACATCAAGCTGTTCTAGCTCAAGATCACCATGAGCAACAATACTCAATAACGCCCGAATGGAAGTGTGCTTTACCACTGGAGAAAAAATCTCGTTATAGTCCACTCCCTCTTTCTGCGCATACCCATTCGCTACTAACCTCGCCTTGTACCTTGTACCACCGAGTTCAGAAGGGTCTTCTTTCTTCTTGTACACCCACTTGCAACCAATAGCTTTTCTACCTGTAGGCAAAGTGACTAAATCCCAAGTTTGGTTCTTTTTAAGAGACTCCATCTCTTCTTCCATTGCTGCCAACCAACTCTCACTATTACTATTCTGAATAGCTTCTTTGAAGGAAATAGGCTCATCATCCTCCACCGAGAGTGCATACTCTACTGCATTAACCTGCCCGTAGTGTTTCAAAGGCTTATCTGACCCAAGCTTTTGAACTTGTTTGTATGCCCGTTTTGGCCTAGCAGAAGCCAAACTTTCCTCGAACTGTTGTCGTTCGCGTGCCTGCACATTTTCTTGCTCAATAGTCTCATATTCAAACTTATCATCCTCATCATCATGAGTGTCTCCATGATCTTCCTGTTGAACATGACTAGAACCTGGATGACTTGCAGATTCTATCTCAACCACTTGAGACTTAGAAGTCTCAATGTCACCACCACTAGTCACCTTAGCTTTCGGAGAAGCTACCATAGTGTCCTCATCAAACGTAACATCCCTGCTGATTATAAACTTAGAATCATCAATAGACCAAAGACGATAACCTTTTGTACCTGTTGCATACCCCAAGAATATAGCCTTCTTGGCCTTCGCATCAAGTTTTCCCTCGTCAACATGGTAGTAGGCTGTGCACCCAAAAATTCTAAGTCTCCCATAATCTGCATGTTTTCCAGACCATACGTTAAAAGGTACATCTCCATCTAGAGATGCATGAGGTGATTGGTTGACAATATAGCGAGCTGTATTAATTGACTCCGCCCACCATTCTTTACCCAAACCAGCATAGGATCGCATACACATTGATTTTTCCCGTAACGTACGATTGAGCCTTTCCGCAACCCCATTCTGCTGTGGTGTTTTTCTGACTGTCCAGTGTCTAACAATGCCTTCCTGATCACAAAACTCCTTAAAAACACCATCTGTATACTCTATACCGTTATCAGATCGCAGTGTCTTCAACTTTTTACCAGTTCTGTTTTCAACCATTATTTTCCACTTCTTGAATATGTTGAATACCTCATTCTTATGCTTCATGAAATACACACAAACATACCTAGAATGATCATCAACAAAAGTGACAAAATACCTCGAGCCTCCCTTGGAAGTGACTGAAGCTGGACCCCAAACATCCGTATGCACATAGTCTAATATACCTCTGCTTCTATGTATACTTGCCTTGAACTGAACCCGGTGTACTTTACCGTACATGCAATGCTCACAAAAATCCATGCAAGCCTTTTTCAAGTTCTTCAACAAACCCTCTTCACCAAGATAATTTAGACCTTTCTCCGACATATGCCCAAGCCGCCTATGCCATAACCTAGTGCATTCACATGGGTCTCCACCACTGCCAGTAGCTGCAACCGCCACACTATCAGTCACCGTTGTACCCAAAAGCGCATAAAGATTTCCTCGAGAAATACCTTTCATCACTACCAAAGAACCACGAACAACTTTCATCTCACCGTCTTGTGTAACAATTTTGCACCCACCAGAATCCAAAGCACCAATAGAAATAAGGTTTTTCTTCAATTCAGGGACATGTCTCATATCCGTCAACGTTCTTACCACTCCATCATGCATCCTAATCCTTATAGAACCAAGTCCTACCATTTTACAAGCATGGTTGTTCCCCATCACTACGGTTCCACCTTCGACGCCTCTATAAGTTGTAAACCAATTACGATTTGGACACATATGGTAAGAGCAACCAGAATCGAGAATCCACCTGTTTATGATTTCTCCTTCACATGTGACAGAATAACAATCATCACTGACCCCTTCTCCGAAGCATAACCAACCTCTTGTTTCTCTTTCTCTTGTACTTTTCTGGTATCCTTGTTGTTCTTGTTCTTCTTCCATGCAACCCTTTTATTAGGACAATTTGCTTTATAATGTCCAAACTCACCACACTTGTAGCACTTTCTCTCCGCAGGAGGTCTAGAATTTGACTTAGACTTACCTCTCCTACCTTTTCCTCGATCATTGCCTCCACCCCTTACAAACAACCCTTGTGCCTGCTCATTATTACCACTAGTATCCATACTGCTAGTTGCAATCTTCCGAAGATCATCCGCTAGAAGTGAAGTTCTAGTATCATCCATCGTAAGAGTGTCACCCACAAGCATCAATGTACAAGGTTCTCATATGACTTCGGCAACGAAAGAAGTAACAAAAGTGCTTGATCTTCATCACCTACCTCCACATCAATATCCTTCAAATCTGATATGCACCTATCAAACTTGTTGATGTAGTCCCGGATAGATGACCCTTCCTCCATCTTGCAAGTACATAGTCTCGACTTCAAATAGATACGATTAGTTAGAGTCTTCGTCATGAAGTTGGACTCCAACTTTATCCAAACAGTCGCAGCCGTTTTCTCGCCATCAACCAAGAATGCAACATCTCTCTCGAGGCATAACATGATTGAAGCCCGTGCTTCGAGATCTAATTCTTCCCAGTCTTCATCCGACATATCCTTGCCCCCCTTTGCCTTACCCGACAAAGCTTTGTGTAACTTTTGCGAGATAAGCAAATTCTTCATCTGCATCCTCCAATAGGAAAAATCATTCTTCCCATTAAATTTCTCTATCTCGTACTTCCCAACTTTGACTACACCGCCTGTAGAAGCCATACCTAACTTGTTACACAACCAGTCTCTCTCAGGAATTTCACCAAACACCTTGTGTGCACCACACAAGACTCAACCCAGAAACACCTCAAATCGGAGCTTTACCACCCAAATCTGATTCTAGCTCTGATGCCAATTGAAAGGTCCCAAACAAGGGACAACCCTTGACGCAGCGGAATAACACCCCAAAGAGAAGACTACGATCACAAGTTATAAGCTATAACAAGACAATAATAAAAGTAAACACACAAAGAAGAAGGAATTTGTTGGCAAAGTGAAAGAGCCTTTTTTCTTGTATATTGATACGTTTTTTGTTTTCTGTATACAATATCATAATCATTTAAAACCTAGCTAATTCACTACCGTTTACATATCATATTAACTATGGGCCTAGTTTAAGAATTAACCCAAAAATACTATTGGGCCAAAAATACCCGCTCCAAGTCGCCTCATCACGGGGAGCTTAATCCACACCGTGGTGCAAAAACTTCTGCCCCTACCTCAATAAACAGGCCTTCTGCACCTCCAAATCCGATCTCCACCGTTCAGAATTTAGATACATGAGTAAGGAAGACGCTGTCCAAAATTCAGGACGATCCGACCGTTGGAACTCCGGAAAACGTAAAAACAAAACAGCTAACGCAACCAGAAAAAATTACTACGAATTTTTCACATTAACACCAAAAAACTAGCCCAACCTTTCAATCTCACGCTTACTCCTCCAAGGACGGGGTCTCCAAACTCCAGGCCTAAAGGTAATATATTTTCATGTACTAATGTTTCATATCCTGCTCAACATCTTTGGAGAGACATGAAAAAGTAACATCTGAGGTCAAAAACTTTTCTGCACAATAAAGATGACATAAATAGAGGTAAGAAATTGCTAGTTACTGATTAAAACCTTAAACCATGCCATTTATGCAGGAAGTGAAGAAAATTCGTCAAAAGTGATTGTCCCTATTGTTGTACCTATATGCATTGCCCTGGTTGTTTTCTTCATTGGCTACTGGTACTTCATTCGCAAGACGAAGATAAAAGGTTCCACTCTACAAGAAGAAACTGGTAATATAAAACTATAATGAAATAGTTATATACTAGCTAAGCTTTATGTTCTATATCGAGTGACCTTGTCTTGAATTATTATATGTACACTCGGTCTTTGTGCTAGGCGATGATGAAATCACAACTGTTGAAAATCTGAAATTCGATTTTGGGACGATTGAAGCAGCCACCAACAATTTCTCTGCCGGTAACAAGATAGGTGCGGGAGGATTTGGTGATGTATATAAGGTACAATTATGGGGTATTGGCCCTTTCTATCACATTTTCAAAGAAAATGGTCCCAAATATCACAACTCAAAAACTTGGCCCCAAATATCACTCCAAGACACAGTATAATATAACGTTTTAATATTTTTAGCATAAACGCTACTTCGTGTAGCGTTATCCCCAAAACACCACATAAAACTGTGTCTTCCCACCCAAAAACACAACTTAAACTAGCGTTTCCCACAAAACACCACATAAAACAGTGTCTTTCCTCCCCCCAAAACACAACTTAATCTAGCGTTCTCCCTAAAACACCACATTAACCAGCGTCTTCCCCTTCAAAACGCTAAACGCATTAGCGTTTTTATTGAAAAAATTAAATAAAAATCTTGACAAGCTGATGAAAAGATTCTTATCTACGAATATTGGGATTTTGTCTACAAGCTGATGAAAAGATTCTTATCTACGAATATATTCCAAATAAAAGCCTTGACAACATTCTATTCGGTAATTGAATCCTTCAGATTATGTGTTTCTTCTTTGGTATACCTCTACTTACATGCAATTTCTACTTGCAACTATCTTTAGAGTTCAGTAAGAAGGTAAACTAGATATATCAATATCTAGTATTTGGTGAAAATCACAGATAAAATATGTTTCAGAGTGAGAATTCATCTTATACAAAGTTAACTAGATATATCTCATCATGTATGTAGATCCTGAAAGACAAAGGGAGCTGGATTGGTCAAAACGTTACAAAATAATAGGAGGAATTGCTAGAGGTTTGGTTTATCTCCATGAAGATTCCCGACTAAGAATTATACATCGAGATCTCAAAGCTAGCAATATTTTGTTAGACCAAAACATGAACGCAAAGATATCTGACTTTGGTGGGGAGCAAACTCATGGAGATACAAGTAGAATTGTCGGAACTTAGTAAGTCTGCTATCTAATCACTCCATATCATAATTTTTCATCACCATAATTACATTAGGATATTTTCATGTTATATTAAAGCAAAGCAGAGAAGCATTTTTTGTCCTTTAATCATCAGAAAATTTCTTGCCGATGATACCTGGCAATCTTCTTTCTTGTAGTACGTAGTTTGTGCTATTCTTGGAAATTTCTATCCTAACTTGATGAATCTTTTATTAGTGGTTACATGTCTCCGGAGTATGCAATGCATGGACAGTTCTCTTCGAAATCGGATGTCTACAGTTTTGGAGTCTTGGTTCTCGAGATCATCAGTGGGAAAAAGAACAGTAGCTTTTATCAATCTGACCGCGCTGAGGACCTCCTCAGCTATGTAAGTTGACAACACATATAATTTTTTTTCTCCATAATTGTACCGCAAAGTTTTTCATGTTAGATTCTACAATTCTCAGGCCTGGAAACAGTGGATGAACAGCACACCGCTGGAATTACTTGATCCAACTTTAACAGATTCATATTTGAGAGCCGAAGTAGTTCGGTGTTTTCAAATTGGGTTATTATGTGTCCAAGAGGATGTAGATGCAAGACCGTCTATGGCTTCAGTGCTCACGCTGCTTACCAGTCACTCTGTTAGCATTGCATTGCCTAAACAACCACCATTCTACTATCATACAAAAGCAGGATCACAACCCTCAGGAGGGCTTATATCTGATCAATCCACAAGCAAATCAACGACCATATCTGTTGATGATGCATCGATTACTGGAGTTTATGCAAGATAACGTACCAAAGTACAATCAATGTTATAATATTAATCAAAGCTGTATATACTCAGCTTGCAGCTTTTTTCCATCCTTGATTGTTATCCGTTTGTATTTATCAAGTTCCTCTTATGCTATTATAGACTCCACCTGTATTAATAAGTTATATGTTGCAACATGTACGTTTCGCTCACATGTTTCCTAGTCACTGCAGAAAGTTTGCAAGTTAAAAAATCCTTGTTATATTGCGAGCTCTATCTGCAGAAAGGAGAATGTGCATGTTCCAATCTTATTAGCTATAAATGTTGGTTCAACTAATATAGCCAATGAAAACTAATTATCTAAATTTTTTGCTAAGGAAATTGTGGATTGGAGTGCTATAATTTCTACATCATATTAGGTATAAGGTATGCCATCTAGATAATTTCGCTAAAGGTTCTACATAATTGGAGATGCTTTGACATAGTTAAAAAAAAAAAACTCACTCATGCAATGGAGAAAGTTATGTAGCTTCATATAGAGCAGGAAAACAAGTTCAAGACCTATTATTAGGTGGCGAGTAACATGTCAAATGCAATTTTAACTTAAGGTAGAGGTATTACAGAGGTAAGATGCACCCCAAGTATAGTTGTTACAAGCATTCGGCTCAGAGGCATCAAGAACACATTGTTGTGGGGAGCTGTGTTTTCTATCAAACAATTGGATTTGCTTCTCGTCATTAAACCATTTTCCAACAGCGTCTGAAATAGTCTGCCATCATCATGGTAACAATATTAATTTATGTCCCAAGTGTATTTAAATAAATTTAATTGTGCTGCTTGTACCTATAGTGATGGATAATTAAGAGTACGTCAACATGTATGAAGTTTTGAGCTGGAAGATATATCTAGGAAAGAGATCATGATGTGTACAATTAATTTTCGATTAATTACCATATTATCAAGCATGGATTTGGGATCTCCTAGCCATTTACATTGAAACTCAGATTGAGAATGAGTGTGGCATGAGTTTATGAATAACCCTCGTCTGGAAAGGTTTCCCACGGTCACTTGTTGCAGAATTTTCAACCTAAAATCTGGACAAAAAAGAAGCCCCTTTCCTTTAATTATAACATAGCAGCACGGTTATATAAAATAAACAATCTCTTATATAGGATAGAACTAAGGGTCTTAACGTTTAGGAATTTACGATTACTTACCTTTCCATTGTTTCTGCACAGTAATTGGGCAGCCCGTTAAATTATATAAGCATGATCGAGAAGAGGCTGCAGGCAACCGAACAGTTGCTGCTATCTGAAAGAAAGAATAAACTGTATCTTGAAATAAAGAAAAGAATTTATTTAATATCGCTACATAAAGAATGATGAGCGAGCTACATAAAGCATGGGGTCATATTGTACTCTGAGGACTGAGATCTAAGAATAAATATTTTGTGTGTATTACAAATATACGTTCTAACTTCCAACAATAAAGGTTGCCAAGTTGGTTGAAGTCACCACAACTGTGGCATACTCAGTACGTTCCACTCTTGGAAGAAGAGTCGAGAAGAATTAGGCTATGTTCACTTGGATTGAATGGAATGAGGGGAGAATGGAATGAAATTTATACTATTATTTCGGGGAGATTGGGGAAAGTGTTTATAAATTTCATTCCTTGCTCATTCCTCTCCAAATAATTTGAACTAGAATTCTAACCCACATGTTTTGGAAGGAATGCTCCATTCCCAATCTTCATCATTTTCCTTGCAATCTTCATCATAAAAAACTTCTTCTCCCTCATATTTGTACATTATTTCCCCCAACATCCCCCTTTCTTCATAAATTTTGTTTAGAATTTTCATTCCATTCTTTCCAAGTGAACACACCATTAGATGTCAACCTTTTCTAGGGAAGTTATAGACTTTTTGAAGAAAGTTGTAATGACTGTCAGTAAAAGTACTAACCTGGAATGTATCATATGCAGAATTTAACAGAAACAAAGGAGTCTGGACATCTGGAACAACATTCCGTGGGTAGAGGCACTGCCAATTTCTAAATTAGTACCAACCAATATTTTTTTTTTTTTTTTGAAACAATACCAACCAATACTTATTTTCTTGTTTCTGAATCATAGACTTGACTCTAGTGTTGACACATTTGCAATTTACTCTGAAAAGCATAATACTTCATAAAGTTGAAAAAAAAAAAAGAATATACCAAGGCAGCATCCATCTTTGATGTGCAAGATACTGGTAAATTTGTAGCTGATCCCTACAGGTTTAGCGAATGCATATCAATTTTGTTAGTAAATTAATCATGATTCAGGCTTCAGATTTGACTCGAGCCAGATACATGTCCAATAACCAATTAACATAATGAAAAATCAATTGCGGAGGAGATAGAGCTTAATTACATGAAGTGCAACAAATCCATATGGATTATTCCTGTTGATCAGGAAACAAAAATAAGTTATTCAGCTTTAACCCATAGCGAACAAAGATAAAATGAAAGTACACAATAAAAATCATTTAGACTTACAGGGTAATGAAATAAGAAGCATCAGATAGGCATTTCACTTTAGTAAAAGGAGGTAGCCGGTTCTTAAATCTATCACAATGTAACATTGCTCCCAACCCCCCTGCAGAACTGCCGGAGAGAAGTACCTACATAACATGCAGTATGTAATATTCTCAAATTCCTTCTTAGTTAAAGCAAACAGGCATTTTTGTTCAATATTTACAGTGCCTAAGCCTTGCCATAACATAAATCAGTATATATTGAATCAAACCATCCTCCACATTGCCTAAGTACGCCAAGCGATTTTCTGACTCTGATAGTAAACAAAAAAATTGTTCAAAATACAGAGGAGCATACACTGGGGGCATTTTTCATTCCAAGTTCCAAAAGCTCATCCATGATAGCAGTGAAAATTCTACCACCTCGGTAGTATGGTCCATCTGCCTGTGTATCGAAAAATAATATATCAGGTCATTTTTTTTATTCAAAAACCAAATCATTTTAGCCTGCACACCCTACAGATCATTCTTCGTCGACAAATTACCGATTTATAGGCTAATTACTTTGTATATAAACAGACCCAAAACACAAAAAAAGAAAAAAAAAAAAGAAAAAAAAACTAACACTAGATTCTTGTTTGTTTCCAGTGAAGCAGGATCCGTCACAGTATCTTACAAAGACCCTGTTCCAGTTATAAAAGTCTGCAGATAATCAACAGCCATGATGAAATGTCAAATTGTTTTCGAGGAAATTGCACAAAATGTGATTGAATGATTTTTCAATCTTACTCGGGTTTAGAGTTTTATTATTGCTTAAAATTCCAGTAAAGAAAGAACTCTTCATTTTTGTTGATGAACCAAGACCGCTGCTGTCATTTATTCGCGTCCGACATTCTTCGGTTGTCGTACACCAGTATCCTCCCTACAACCAATGTTAACAGTCCTATATTACATCATCTTTAACCACTTGTTATTACATAACTATTACACAACAAGTCCTGTCTAAACCAAATTTAGATGCAAAATACTTAGCTAGCTATTAGATTAACTTTGAAAAAAATTACATGTATTATATTTTAATATGTAATAACAAGATATCAATCAAACCTGCAAGTGTAACAGCCAATTCTTGGCTCCTTCCTCTTTGCCCCAATCAAGTTGGTAGGCAGGTGGACTCCCATCCAGGCATACTGTACAGGCACACACATAACATATCTATAGATTACTTGATATATACGTATATAAATATCATCCAAAACCAATATATTACTATGCATAACGATACCACCACATTTACATGGTAGTATATTAATAAGATAAAAAAGTATACGTGTATGCAATGGCGGAACCAGGAAGGGCTATCTCAGGTTGAAGCCATGGCTGAAGTCGAAAATTGAAATACTACATACTGCAATTTATCACCCAGGGTTACATACATGGTAGAAGGATATTGATATATACCTGCTCCTTTGGCAACAGCAGTCTCAAGCTTGATTAAATCAGGTGGATTTGCCATAGCTTGGAGCCCATTAAAAACAGAGTAGACGACAAGTGCTACAATTACAATTAGATAAATTGATCCCATCTTCACGTTGAGATACTACACACAACATACATATATGATTTATATAAGCACACACGGAGGTGTCTGTACATTGATACATACAAATGCACTAGCGTTACATTATTGCAGAATTTTGGATACGGTATCTTTACAATCTGAGAAATTAAATTATTTATTTACATAAGATAATAGCCACATATAATTGACAACATGCATTAAATCCCTAGCTAAAATTAAAGAAAAATGCTAGAGGTACCAAATTGGGTACCAAAAATTGTTACCAAATGAATGTGATTGGTTATAATTATAATGGGCCCGCCAGGGCCATCCAATTGAAACATTACAATTTGTCAAATCACTCATGCCATGTCATTTGGGAACTTTTTTGGGGACTAAATTTGGGGTCCCTAGCACTACTCAAAATTAAAACTATTTGATAGCGAGGCTAGTAAAAAGCTTATGCTAAAGTGAACCACATGTGCCTTAAAAGTCACGGGAATGACAAAACTCCCGCGTGCAATATATCCTCTACAAAGTCCACACCACATATGAAAAAATGAATGTTAACTTTTCTCTGCTAAATCGGTAAAATTGCTTTGTAATACACTGATTCCTGATAAATTAAAATACAAAAATTGATCAAGAAGACGACTATGTTTTTAGTATCATAACTCTTATTTGGGGTACAATATAACAAAATACATCAGAATTCATTATTTTATAAAATCGAAAAGATCCATAAGTTTTTATATTATATCCCATAAACTGAATCTCCCAAATTTGAAGGAAAAAAAAAATTACAATCTTGATTAAATATACAAAGATACTTTTCAAAATTTGGCTATTTTACATTTCCAGCAAATATTAAAATTAACTTTCTCCAGACAATCAATCATCAATCCTGTTCCAACTAGTGTATTGCAAACTGAGGAAAAAACAAGTATTCGTTAATCAAAGGATTTACATTTGTCTCAACCTTACATGCATTTTTTTAAAAAAACAAAATACCTTGCACACATTCTTGTCTTAGCAATTGCAACTCCAAATACAGAAGCACTCTCTGAAAGGTACTGAGTCATGCCTTGACAGCATTTCCTTAAGGTGTTCAAAGAGCACCCCTGCTAAATCAGTATTTGTTTCTGGTATTCTGTCATTTCTGATAATATCGATTTTACATCTAGTGTTCTAAAATAGCTGGTATCACCAGTGTTTACTTTTACACTTCTGAAATTCCTGGCACTACCAGTATTCAGTTCTAGTGCTCTGAAAAGCGAAAACTCTGACACTGCCAGCATTCACGTCTGATGTTCCCATAGGAGCCTCCAGGACAGGAAATAATTTGTGTCATATTCTTAACTCTTTGAAGAAGGAAAGTCCCACAAATAATAGTGATAAAACCAGTTACTGCACTAGTAATTTGTGATGAACCTGCACCTGCATGATCCCAATCCTAAATGGGCAACGGGAACAGTCAAAAATTCAAGTTCAAATCATTAAGATATCCTAAAAGAAAATAATCAAGTTTTTGGTGAATATACTGTATGTGTTACTAAAGAGGTGTTACAGCCGGTCAACTATACTTCTGGACTATTATTGGTTATATTGGAAGATTATACTTGTAGTAGAAGCAACATTTGGGGGAGAGACTGTTGATGCTTGCTTGTAAGGTACCCCCCAGTGCAACTAATGTGGTGCCTGCTACAGATATTGTAGTCCAAAAATTTCAACTCAAAATACCAAGTGATCAGGAAAGGCAGACTGCAAACTGCAATTCAGTATTTTCCTCCAGGAAAAGTTAAGGGAACGCTGGTGGAAGAAACTCTAGATAATTTTATCACTGGAGAAGGTGAAGACTTTCGATATGAAACAAAAATGATATTGATGTGAAGCAATGAAAATACAAGAAATAATGGGAATAGCTTATTCATTCAAGTGCTTTAAAATCTCTATAGCTTGGTGCAAGAAAAATTGGCTGAACACACTAAGCTTCTAAAGAAGAAAATCACTCCTAAAAGTGTAATGGTCAACAGCTTTAAAAGATGGTGTATAACTCTGAAAATGGCTGGTGCTCAAAGTTATATTGTCACCAAGGGCCTAATTGATGAGCTACAGTTTTCTGTGATAAACGCCATGGTGATTTTTGTCGAAATGCCATGGTGATTTTTGTGAATGATAGCAACTCCAACCACAAAGCTCACATGAAGCAAGCCTTGAAGAAATTGGTTGGGGATAAATTACTACAGAGATCCATTGCTCTCCAAATCTTGTCAAGTACAGAACAAGGATAAAAAAACAGAATTCTAAATTTCGAAAGGCTCAAAACTTACGGTGTTAAGGTAATAAATTTTTGAGTAATTAGCACTTTGCACCCCTTTTCTTTGGACGTTTTTGCGATTTGTGTCACTAGTATGTATCTTGTCATATTGCACCCTTAACTTTAAATGTCGATTCGATTTGCACTTTCCCGTTAATAATTTTTAACACCGTTAATTTTGAATTTTTTTTTAAAATTTGACAGGGGTATATTCGGTATTTAGAAATTTGTTTTTCAGAAAAAATAAAAAAAATCATAAAATTATATTTGTTTTTGAAAAAAATATTTTCCGGTTTTTAAGAAATATATGGTTTTAAAAAAATATTTTTGGGGAAAAATTATATAATTCTTTTGGCAAAAAAAATTTCAAAAATGAAATCTGTATTTTTTTTATTATTAAGTTAAACTCTTAAACACTTAGATACAAGAGTGAGCCATAAGAACGAGAAGCTACCTTGAAGATAATTCTGGACTCTAATAAAAAAGATGGTAAAGTCGATAGTGGATCAGGAGTAGCTAATGTGGGAGTTTTAGGAGCTAAGAGTTCTCATGCTGCTAACATATGTATACTTGAAACTCAAGATCAAGAAGTGTCAAAATGAAGGAACAATGTGTAGATGTTGATGATGTGGAAGAAGTTGAGGCAAACGATGCTATAGAAAGAATGCTCTTAAGAACATCCATTCAATTTGAAGAAACTGAAAGGAAGATTGCTAAATGAATTTACTGTGGAGGCAACCACGAAATTTTCTTTCAGTTGTGAGAACAATGTTGTCAAGGAAGAAGCAAAAAACTTTTTGTGTATACAGCGTAGAAGTTACTTTCATATGAAAATGAAGTTACTGTCAAGGGTGATGCCGTAGAACTTAATCACTTATTGCATGTCAGGTATCAGTAGGAGGATACTGTCACATAATGTCTTGATTCAAAAGACAACAAAAAAGTCTAGTAAGGAGCTTATAATGAAAATGGAGAAGAAATTTAAAATGAATGTTAGGCTCAAGAAGCTAGATATTAATAGGGATACTTTGGACCCGCTTCTCATCTCTATCAAAGGAGAGATCTCAACAAATTTCTTGCTCCAAATATGGAATCCAGGAAACTAGGTTTTCTAAAGAAAAATACAAAAGAGAGATTAGAGACATTGAAGTCAAGTGGTCAGAAAACAAAAAAGTTGAACAAATTTTTTTGAAATACCTAAAGGAAGCAAATTTCTACATTATGCAAAGGATGCTCTTCTTGACAAGGGACAATGACACTGCATCATAGTTGCAAAGATCTGGAATATGAGTATGAACCTACAAAAAGAGGAAGAGGAGAAAGAAGAAGAGGAAGAGCTGGAGTAATTGATCTCCCATAATCCTGAGTGAAATATTCCAATGAAGAATACTCAACTTTTGAGTCCCTTAATCTGGAAACTTTGAAACCTAATTACCAACCATAATACTTAGGCAATTGGAAAAGTAACTAGAGAAAGTGCCACTTCTTGAGGATCAACCGTTGAAAGCAAAACTGATCAGGGTTATGCAAGATAGGGAAAAGGGGAAGAAGATTGAAGAATGAGGGTAAAAAAATGTTTGCTAGAAAATCATAAGAGAATAGTATTCATATATACGAAAATATTTATCTTGAGAATTTCACATTTGAAGAACTTCACTTTTTAGCTGACTTTCTCTACTCTTAGAATTTCAGAAGCAACTAAGAAATGTAAATGAGCCAAGTCTTCAACACCTCATGGACAAAGATCTTAAAATCTGTTCTGCTAAAAAAGATGAGAAAGCACAAAATGCTAAGGACAGGTTAAATGATGAGACATTTAGAAGAAACAGAGAAATGTCCTCACTTCCATTCTACAGGTCAAAAAATCTCAAAATATCTTAAGTGAAAGGTAAATGTTCATTTTAAAGACTTTAGGAGCTACCAACCAAAGATCTTAATGAAATTTAAAGGATGGAGACTTGTATACTCAGAAGACTCTAATAAACCCATTTCCTCAATGGAATTAATAGATGAAGGGGAGGGAACCTGGAACTTGATAAGATTAGAAAATCCAAAGTTTTTGCTAGGTTTTTTCAAGGAAAAAAATATCAAAGTTGATGAAGATAGGAATCATCAAGATCCAAGTTCGTGATCCTAGAGGTGCTACTAGATAGTAAAGACCTCAAGATTTGGACAACTGTCCTTCAAGATCTACCAAAGCATCAATGGACTTTCTCAAGGACTCGTTAAAAACTTCCCTTGATAGGACAATCTTCCAAGTTCTTGAAAGGATGTATGAGATGGTGGTGAAGGAAGAAAAGCAATCAAAGGAAGCACAAGCTACAAGAAATTATTCATTTGTTCGGTATTAGAGAACTAGCTTACTGATTTCGATTTATATAATTCTAAACTTTAAATAGCTGTATTTAATTTTCATTATCTAGTTAAGTTTTTATTTATATTAATTATTCATTTTAAATAAAAAATAATACTTGGAGATTGCTAGGAATTATGTAATTGCCCATAATGCCAATGCCATACTCTCTAGTGACCAGCTCCAGAACTCGAGAAGCAGAGAGTCCCTTCATGAGTTTATGAACTCAATCTACAATCTTGCTACCTCTATGCAAATTGCTAAATGGAAGTATGTATAATCTAGCTAATTAACCTACCTTCAGGGCTTGTTGAGTGAATAGTAAATGACTTTGGATACATTGTTTCTCAAACCCTCATTTGGATTCAAAGGAAAACATTGTTTCTCCGAAAATGCTGATTCCTTTTAATGGTTTAGTTGCTGTATTAGATATACCAACTCTTGGTGTTTATGATAATGAGAGTAGTGTGTCTAGTTATCCACCTTTGGAGTTTCTTAATGTTATATAACCAACTCAACTACAAAAGTCCAAGGTGTTAGAGGGATATCTTAAATTGCTCATATATTTTTGAACACTTTCTTTTAATCGTACCATTGAACAGATATACAGCAGATCAAACCAAAGCGACAAATAAACAATTAACTGAAACAAATGGGATGGGAGGACTCCATCCCTAAATTATGCTTTGATACCATGTTAACTAATCAACTGATCACTTAGAATTTTAAGCTGTTAAATGGAGACCATAAATGGATCATATATTACACTAAGGTCTAGTGCTAAATGATATTCTAGTTTAATTTGTTGGTTTGTTTGGGATGGTATCTATATTATTATATAAATTCCGAAACATTAAAAGTTTTGGTACCTATTTTTTGGTACTAAGTGAATTTACTTATTTACCCTTCATTATAAAAAAAATGTATATGATATCTATACTATTAAAACTTCTAAAATAAATAATAACATAATATAAATTAATGGTAAGTAGTCAATTGCCTTTTTTCGCATTTACTTTTAATTGAAGATATTACCTTTTATTAACTCCTAAAAACATCAATCGTATCATATATTCCAATCATTAATATTTTTTTTCAAATTAAAACACGTTATCCTTTTAATTTAAAACTAATCTTTAAAACTAATATTATAATCATTAATATATTAAAAGTCTGACTTCGAGTTGGTTTTTGATGGTTTTGATTACATATATGCATAGATTGGTGCATATAAAGATGTTGTGTATATGTATAAATTAATATAATATCATATTTTTCAATTATTAATAAATATATTAAAAATATGTATACGCTGTTTATAATAAGAAAGCATTAGCCGAAACATTAAAAATTTTGAAACTTATTTTTTGGTATATGTTTCTTAGTATATCGTGAATTTACTTATTTAACCTTTATTATAAAGAAAAATATATACAATATCTATACTATTAAAACACCTAAAATAAATAATAATATAATATAATTACGGTAATTAGTGGATTGTGTTTTTCACATTTACTTTTAGTTGAAGATATTACCTTTTATAAATGTAACACCCCCAGATCCGGGTCAGGGATCTGTCATTACGGTCTCAATCTCCATCCACAAAACTAGCAAAAAATTCAAATTACAACCTTGTGACCCAAAACAACAACATAAAACACACCCGTTATAGTCCCAGAGATGAAATCAGAGTAACTACCAAATTTTATTAATCACAAGTTTGAGTTCTTACAGCCCAAAAGATTTACAATTTAAATATTACATACTCTTTGCCATCCATTTGTATATGTCTTATAATCAATACATTTGATACTCAAATGCTAACATCTAGCATACCAATGGCTGCCTCTTCAGCAATGGTAGATATAATCTTAACTGCTATTCCTCTGACGGCTGTCACATGCTTGTACTGAATGCGCCTTGCGCGGACCATCTGATCTAGCTGTTGTTGTGATATCACGCGCCAGCTGTCCCACTCTCCGATGATCAGTCGAAGATGGTACAGCCCAATATAGTATACTACCGGTAGAAGGAAGAACTGACGGATTTACTTGTCTACCGCCCTTAATAGTAACTCCCTGGCCAACGGTTGGGCCTTGTGATGGACCGCGCGACTCGGCCTCTTACACACGACTCCTAGTTCAAATAAATCCATGACTCTGAAACGTAAAGCTCGTCCCCCTTTCCCCAAGTGTAATACTTGTTGATAAGACTCCACAAAGTAGTCGTATCTAGTTGGAAAGGAAAATTCACCAATATTTCCCAAGCTGCTGCTTGTTAATGGATATCAACTTGTTCCAACATTCCTACCCCTCGAATGATGAGTGGGTACACAAAGAGTTAATGCATAATATCAACCAAGTTGCGAGTGAAACGAATAATTTATGACCGGGCAGTCACAAGATAAATAACAATTCTCAAGTCAGGTTCCCTTATTATTTGATAGATAGGATTGAACGAAGAATAGAGTTTGAGAACCTTCCTTGATAATATAATAATAATAGTAAGACTCTGAATTAATTTATATAATGTTCGAAGGTCAATGATACTATATGAATGAAGTAAATCTTCTTTGAATCGAATTAGAAGAATTAAATAAATATTCCAAGAATATTTATTAAGTCACAATTATTGGAAGAGTATTATTCGTAATAATCTTTGAATAAATATTCAGGATAATATTCATTGAACGAATAATGAATATTCAAATTAACAATAATATTTATTGATGAAATAATCATCAAATGGATATTTGAGATAATATTCATTGAATAAATAATGAATACTCAACTTAAGAATGATACTTATTGATGAAATAATTATCGAATGATTATTTGAGACAATATTCATTGAATAAATAATGAATATTCAACTTAATAATATTTCTTGAAGAAATGATTGTCGAATGAATATTTGAAATAATATTCAATAATTGAATCGACTTTAAATGAATGTGGAAGATAATATTTATCGAATGACTTGAGTTCGAATCAATGTTCAACTAATATTTATAGAATAGCTGAAGTCTGAATGAATATTCGAAATAATATTCATTTGAATAGATAAGGCTCGAATGAATAATAAAATAATATTCATTAAATAAATAACTCGAATGAATATTCAAAATAATATCTATTGAGTAAATAAGAATGAATATTCTTTAGGTAAATAACTTAACTGAGGGTTCGAAATAATATTCGAATATTAAATCGACTTTAGATGAATATTAAAGATAATGTTCATCAAATAAATAAATATCTGATGAATAATCCGAATAATATTTATCAAATAATCTCAAAGGAATATTCCAATAATATTCGCCAGATTATAAATTGGAAATATTTACTTAATTATTTTCCTCTGAAAATAATATCAATATATCAAGAAATAACGACTCCCGGTCTATAATAAAAAAAATGAAATTCAACTGTCCTTCGCTTAAGGGTCTTAGTAATTTCCGGCTTATAACTGATATAATAACTATCTAGCTTATAAGCCAACAATAATTCAGGGAACAAGTATATCAATATGACTTTGAAAGTAGGCAAGCATGCTATGGCATATGTATAACAGAAAGTATACATATATATTCACAATAACAGCCCTTTAAAAAGGATTTGAAACTTGCCCTGCAATCCTGTAGGGGTAGTGTGCCTTGTGTCAATCCGGTGATCTATAAATATTCACCATAATCGAGGTCAATCACTTAACACTTTTTTTTAAAAAGGCTAAGTATAACTTAACTTAAGTCGAAACACGTTTTCGAGTTATCTCGTTAAATACCCTTTAGTGCAACTCTCTTTATTATCGCTATGACCCGTCATTCATTCGCTACTATGACACGTCGTCATACTTACACTTGGTATATACTTAAGTCGTATAAATCCTAAGGTCGATCGTTTACGAATCAAGATTATACCTCGAGTTTTATCGCCCGTTTTCTAAGTTATAACCAAAGTCATACTTTTAAGGGGTTCGTTCGCGTTTAACCTCAATTCGAACATTTTTATAAAATCGGAAAACGATCCGTTTGACATGAGGTTTTCTCCCACACCTTCCTTTTCATCTCTAATATTTAATTATCAAAATTCGCCACTGATTTCGTAAAATTAAAGGGGTCCAATTTCAGTTACGAACTTTCGTTTACGGTTTCGAACCACTTTTACGAATTTAACCATAACTCCTAAACCGTAAGTCCGTTGGTTTCGATTCTCATGCCAAAACGATCTATGAATCAAGATCTACAAGTTCATGGCAGGTCCTCAACCTTGTAAGAAAATTACAGTTTCGGACATGCTCTGTTTTTAACACCTATGTAAATTTCGACATTACGACGGCTTAAAAAATGAATAATCCAATTTTCAAACAACCCAAATAATCATTCAACCAACAACCAACACTCATGGACACTATTTATCATCTTCCTCACTGTCTCAACAGGTCTTGGAGCCACAAAACATATTTTAACATTTTTATAACACCCACATAACATACATGCTCTAAATCATGTATACAAGCCATAAACACCATCAAATCTCATATAAAACTCAAAGGTGGGTTAAGGGTTTACCTTCTTGGAAGCTCTAGAAACACTATCAAGTGTTTATAAACACTTAACAAGCCTTATATAGTCTTTATATAGCTTAATCCTTAAGAACAAAACAAGAAAACTAGTTAATCACTTCGAAATTACTATTCATCAGTCCAAAGAAATGCAAAAAAGAGGTCCTTACCTTGCTTTTCTGGATGAGGGTCCTAAAGAGTTGTAGAGCATCTAACCCGATTTCCAACAAGCTAAAGAACACCAAATTTCATTGAGTAATGAAGGAGATATGGCCGTTAGAAAATCGGTCCAGAAACTGTCAAGCATCAGGACAGTTTGCTTCTTCAACTTGGGGAGGTGATTTGCCTAGGTTATACTACTTGGATTGCTATGAAACATTGAGAGAATATTTACCATGGAGTGGAGAGGCTGTGGTAAAAATTTGGTGATTTTATCATGGATAGAAATGGAGATATGAATTTTTCTTTGAGTTGTGTTCTTGCTTGGCAGTTTTGAAGAAATGGAGAGAATGGAGTTTTGCTTTGTGTTTTGGTGTGTAATGATATAATGCTTGTAATATCTAGCTATATTGGATGCATCTCTTTCCTTTTAGGTTGTTAACAATCTATTGGTCTAAGTGTCACCCATCTATTTGGCCACTTGTTGGCACCACAACATGCAACTCCATTTTTGGCAAAGTGCAAGTACACCACTCACTTGCTTGTTGACTTATATGTGTGTCACTTGTATCTTTATTTTTTCACCAATTTATTTCTCTTCTATCTTGGCTCCCTACTTGTCTTTTTGTCCGGTTATTACTCAATTTGATCGATCGCGCGTAGTAATATCTCAAGGATTTCTAGTTAGGGTTTTACTGGAAACCTTCTTAATAATAATATTATCATCCTCCATCTTTCTTAATACTTCTCGAATTTAAATTCCTTAAATCCTTTTAATAAATCCTTAAGTCTTGCAGTGTCTAGGGAAATCTCGAAGAAAATAAAAGTGCTATTTTTCTGAATCCGGTGTCGTTTACATACACTCATTTCGCCCCTGGATCATGAATACGAACTCAGAAATCCATTCTGAATACTTCTATATAGCATCGTCTAATAATATTCTCATTTCCACCAAAAACACTATTCATTGCTTATTCTCTTTTAATTCCTTATAAAAATGTCCTTGTTCTCTTTCGGGCGTTCCTTAACCCTTTCACGGAACCACTGGACTAATAACAGATATCGATTTGGATGACATGAGAATATTTCCTCTACTTGGAATTTCCATATCTTATCTTTCTAGGAGATAGATTATTCTAATTTAGGTTATCAACCCATTGCATTCTTCATGACATATAATCATTGGAATCTTTACCCAGTCACATTCATTCGTTAGAACTGCTAATACCTTGTAGTCAGAGTCACTGTTCATTCTTTCATGAATATATAAAAAAAGTTTTAATTCTACCAAAAATTCGGGTTCTTACAGTCTCCCCTCCTTAAAAGGATTCCGTCCCGGAATCAGGTAAAAGACAAATGGGGTACTTGTTGGTTATTTCACTTTCCAGTTTCCTAGTCAATCTTTAATCAATCCCAATCCTTTTTCAGCACATCTTACTAGTGCTACAATACATCCTTTATCCTTTTTCATTAATCTTTGCTACTTTTCGTACAATACACTATCCGGTTTATGCTCTTTCCCAGTCATATGCTATTTTCCTTATTGGTATCGGTAGTGACTTTGGTATCACTATCGCGCTGTGAATTCGGAGATAACCTCACTCGTAATTACGCATTTCCTAATCGCTTTAATCTTCGCAATCTCGATCAATATATAGAATTAGAGGAATCTATTGAGAGATCACTATGATCAATGAACATTCGTCCTATTGCATAGTTAGTACAGAAGGTGGCCAACCTTTAGTACTTGACAAGCAATTTAGACAAGTTATGGTACTCCACTTAGACTCCTTTCACATAGACAGGTAGTCACGTAGCAGTACCTCCCCTCCTTAAAGGGTTGTTCTTCTCAATATAGAAGAAAATAAATAAGAGAGAAGAAAAGAAAAGAATTTCAGAGAATTATAGAAATTTTTCATGATTGTCAAATATCATACTTAGAATTTACCTCTGAACTATAGAGGTGCATTAGAGAAAAAAATAATCGTAATCGTATCAAATACTACTTTATCGTAATCTCACGTGTCAACAAATCCTAGCTGCTCTGTCCATCATTTTATGGACCTATTCTCTTGTTCGATCTTAGCATCACTCACTTTTGGAAATCCTTCAACCTTTCAGGTTAAATGTGTAGATTTCTCGCTTGATATTATTGTTACTAGCATTCCACGCCACGACACTGGCTCTTTCATATACATAATACTAACACTATCAGGTTGTCATCCCGAGAGCTCATTAGAAAAACCCATCACCTTTACTTAATAACGTCACATTTTTGGGGTTAAACTTTCCTTTGTTCAACCGTCTAGATTTTCACTCCCTTGATCAATGAGTCTCCTTATTACTCAACCGATCTATTCCAAATTTCCTCGAATTTTCCAAACTTAAAAGGAGTTAATCCTTATGTCATTTATGCTTTCAATTTCAGCGTTCCATCGTGACCAATACTTACAATGTCAATCTCATACTTTTCTCGCTTCATTACTGGAACTTCTCATGATTCCGCATATCCGACTCCCTTATTGACCCTCTACTCTATATTCATCTCTATCAGTCACTTGTCTTTATTTCTTCTATAATCATTCTATGAACCATCATAGCCTAATCATTTTTTTTAAATATCCCGTCGTTCCAAAATTAAACCATCCGAAATAAACCTGGACGATTTCTCTAACTTAGATTCAATTCGACATTTCCACAGTCGTTATCACCTAATTTCTCAGAAGGATCACCATCGTTTATCGTTTACGCAGTGCTTTAATAACTAAACATACGGGTTTCATAATTGTCAATTCAAGATCCTCTAGGAAAACAAAATCATCACTACTCCCCATCCAAGGAACGCTTCCTGAACTTGACATAGATATTACATAAAGCAGATAAAATTGCAGAAGAGCTTTCAGCATCGCAGCTGGAACAGGATGGTGAGATTATTAATCATATGTCTCCAGTAGAAGACTAGAAGCTTAGCGGTTTGCTTAATCACTTGCCAACCTCATATTCTCTATCTTGTTTGCACAGAATTACACCAACATAAACTTGCGTGTCATTCATCATCATACCAATCAGCTTATCAATATCAGTACCAATCTATCTTCTGTATTCAGTCATCCATTATTATCTAGTCCCTCCTCTCTCTTCCTAAAAGAAAGGCGAGTCTCTTGGGGAATTTGGTCTGGCCTATCGCAGAAACTCCTAATGTCGGTAATGAGCTAAAGACAAAATCAGGAATCGAATGTTTACTTAAACTATCCTTATATACAGTTGATCCTTGTACAATCATCAGGGGAACGTAAATTCCTCCATCATATTCTGACCTTCAAGGCCCTTCTCATTATCACACTATTTCTTTGGTATGAGCATTTATACTTACTCCCTTATACTTAAAGTGTCGGCCACCTCATTGGCCTTTCCTGATAATAATAATTCCTTATAATCAATGTTTTCTGGGCCTATTCCAACTTAAATTTTTCTACCACGTTTTCATCACTGCTGGTTGAAAGTATTCTTCCTTAGACTCTGTTGAAGGAGAGAAAATATATATCATTCTTTTTCCATAAGTCATTGCTTCCACCTTTCCGTGTGGACTTTATCATGGTTACTCCCAATCATACCTAGGATATTTCTTATCATAGTCCTTCCTTATTTTAGGATAATCTCAACCTTATTGGTTCAATCCATACTTTCTCATGGTTTCACACATGCTTCATCTGGCCTTATTGTTACTATGTCATACATTCCTTACCAAACTTCCCTTTTGAAGTTCAGAATATTACCTCTTCCCCAATAAGGTTTCTTAGGTCATCCTCATCATTCCTCCTGTATCTTCTGGGTACAGGGCATATCAAACATCATTAATCAATTATATAACAATTCTGTCTATGTACTTTTCGAGTCTCCTTTCCACAAATCCTTACAGGTTATTGATACCTTAGTCAATTCAACTTATATCTCTGAATTCACAATGTCTTTATTAGGGGTGATGCTATCCTTTGTGCATCCCCCAGGGTTCGTCTTAATATATGGACATTCTATCCTCAATTCTATTTTCAAGGAATACTTACATCCTGTAATTGGCAATCCAATCATATATCCTTAATAAGGGTCTCTTTTCAACCATTCCCATCTTGATAATCTATAGGTAGCTTAATGCTAACCTCTTCTTTCAAACGAATGTCAGTCTATATGACCTTCCAAAAGACAACACATGTCTATCTATTCTTTCTTACAGAACTTGGTAATGGTAGCAAGGATGTTCTGAAAGATATTGGTCGTGTTCAACATGAATCTCTTGGTACCTATTGCTCTTCTTGAGGACACTAAGCTTCAGATAACATTTATGCATCATACTGCACTATCTTTGATAATCTTCGTAACTCTTCATTGGTCACTACCCTCAATCCTAATACGTCCATGGTATATATAAAATCCATCATCTTGTATCTCAATTCATTTTATATTAAAAGTCCTCGCGATTGGCGCTTAATTAGAAGCACCCCGCTTTGTCCTTACATTGTTGGTTTAGTCACATTCTAATCCTTTGTGACTTGGCCTCCCCTGGCCACACTAAATATGTGAGTTTAGGGGTTGGCTAATAGCATTACTTTTCTAGCAATTTCCGGCATAGTGCCTTCATTCTTTGATACCTTTTGATATTTTCAAAACTTTACTCCATATAAGTCTCAATCGACTTCTCGGTACCGTCTCCGGTCACCTTCCTTTACTTTTATCTTTTCAACTATTTTTATTAATTCCATGTGCCACAAAAGTTTACACTATTTTTATTACATTTCCCTTTTACCGTCCAATCTCAACTTCATAATTTTGTTTCTATAATCAATCGTAATAATTGGGGTCTGTCCACCAACCCGTATAGCGGTTACCTTACCCAATCCATAGGGTTCACTCCAGTTTCCACTCTCTTCAGTGAAATATTCCGATAATGAGAAAGACAAGGTTTGCTAAAATTTGTTGAAGTTCTTTCCAGAATCATGGAAATTTCAATCAATCTATCCACCCACTGGTAACACTAAGAAGATCCATTTCAATACCCGAAGAATATTTTTAGGAACATCCAAGCGGGTGGAACCATAAAAAGTTATAATAACGAAATGATTGACATCAAGTTGGGAGTTCAACCATCGGGAAGAAACCAAATATATATACCTCCCCTAGAAGGGAAAATCAAAGTTTCCAAACTGAAACATACCACATCTTCCCGGTACATATTCGTCCTAATAGTCGATACTACCGAATACTAGTTTACCTAACATCTAGTCTCAGAAGGAACACTACCGTCGAAGTTAGTCGTTCCACAAAACTGGCACTACCAGGGCCTTCCGAATCTGATGAACCGTGCTGTCCGAATGCATCCGCAATTACCCTGCCATGTTGCACAAGCACAACACCTAAACCTATACGAGGTGCATCCTAATAAATTCTAAAATTTTCCTTCCTCCATTAGGTAACGCCAATGCTGGGTCGTAACCAATTTTATCTTTAGCTCTAGGGAGATTTCCCCCCATTTATCTTGTACATTCAAACTTTTAGTCTTACTAATAAGTCGGGTTACGGGACTGCACTCTTTGTAAGGTCCTGAGCAAATCTTTGGTACTACCCCGTGAATCTTATGAAATTTCTCACTTTTGCCGGTGTGGTTGGCCTTTCTCCATTTGAAACTGTCTTTAACTTGGTGGGGTCGACCAACACTACTCCTATTGATCATATGTCCTATTAACTGGACTTCATTTTGCCAAAATTCTTACTTCGAGAACTTGGCCTACACCTGTTCTTTCAGGTTTCATCATATCTAAAAGCATTCTCAATTACATCTTAACCAATGCTCGCCTCACCTAATCCATTTACGATTTAGTGTCGGAATAACTTAAGATAACTACATTAATCCATTCAAGGAAAAGAAAGAATTTACTATTCCTCTGAATCCCATCATACCATTACTTTCCAATGTCTTTATTTTCTAAGCTGGTCCATTCATAAAATGAACATTTCCCTGAATTAAACCACCTCATCAATTCTCAAGTTGACTTTATAAATTATAACTTATGAAATCTGCCTTCTCATGGCGAATTATTATTGACAATATTCGAACTTAACCCATTTATCAGATGATATGACACTTCTTGCCTCTATTTCAATTGTTCCTGGGACTCTACTTCCTGACATATATCGATGTCTTTGATAATTATGCATCATTCTACTCTTTTCTCATTAATCTGAAAGGCACTAAGGATTCTTATCGAACTCCATATAAGATCTCAAGCAATCCTTCCAATTTGTCTTACTTGCTGGTACTTCATCCGGCAGTCCGGCTATGAATCCAATATGCCTCTTTAATTCTCTTAATAATATCTCAGTTCTCTATGTTCACTTCTCTGAGCACTATACCTTAACTCTTACAGTCTCTCTGGCTGCAACCCTCATTTCCTCCAGGGTAAACTCCTTATCCCTAACAGATTTCTCCTCTTTAGTTGAAACCTCCTCCTGGTTCTCAGTAGAGTATTCCATCGAATCAACAAGCCGATCACCAGCATATAATAAAACATCACCGTGCTGCTGCTCGTACGCCTCAAGGTCTGCCGCCTTACAAGTCGACACGAGAACGAGTTAAATTACTACCATGATACTTAAGAGTTCCCATGAGGGTTTTATATGTCAGTACTACCTTAAGTAGTCCGACTATGAACTTGGCAAGAGTTCTTATTATATTAGTGAATTTTTTGTTTTAACGTCGCGTCATCTCTGGGATATATAACGCTATCTCTGATACCATTTCTGTAACACCCCCAGATCCGGGTCAGGGCTCTGTCATTACGGTCTCAATCTCCATCCATAAAACTAGCATAAAAATCAAATTACAACCTTGTGACCCAAAACAACAACATAAAACACACCCGTTATAGTCCCAGAGATGAAATCAGAGTAACTACCAAATTTTATTAATCACAAGATTGAGTTCTTACAACCCAAAAGATTTACAATTTAACTATTACATACTCTTTGCCATCCATTTGTATATGTCATATAATCAATACATTTGATACTCAAATGCTAACATCTAGCATACCAATGGCTGCCTATTCAACAATGGTAGATATAATCTTAACTGCTATTCCTCTGACATATTCATTAGAACTGCTAATACCTTGTAGTTAAAGTCACTGTTCATTCTTTCATCAATATATAAAAAAAGTTTTAATTCTACCAGAAATTCGGGTTCTTACAATAAACACCTAAAAGCATCAATCATATCATATCTTCCAATCATATCATATCTATCAATAATTAATATATACCAAAAAATTTCACTTCATATCTTCTAATCATTAACAAAATATAATAAAAATCTGTATACTACGAATAATGACCATTAGATTTTTAGTAAAAAAATAAAAATCGTTAGATCTAATGATTAAATATATTATATTCAAGGTTCGAATCCTATCAACGACATATTTATTTTAAAATTTTATAATATAAGTTTTAAACCATGCATATCACTAATTAAATTTATATTAAATTATTAATATTAAAATTAAAATAAAATATTATAAATAATGATTTTATAAAAATATATTTATAACATAAAATAAAATTTGTTACATATCAAAAAAAATCTGTGCATCGCACGGGTTATAAGCTAGTTATCTTAAATTTCAAGGATGCAATTGATGCTTTAATAACTGGGTACCAAAATTTGTTACCAAAATGACTTGGCATTAATTACTTAGCATTTTGGAATGTTTTAATTGGATGGTCCTGGTGGGCCCATCACAATTAGAACCAATCAAAACAATGCCACATCATTTGTTAACAATTTTTGGTACCCAATTTGGTACCTCTAGCATTTTTCTTATATATTTTTCATTTAATGCGATTAAGGTTAAAGCGCATATACTCTCTAAAGTTTATATTATCATTGATAAGAAAATCTTATATCTAAAATCGTGAATGGAAGACCGTAACATTGTTTAGACTTGCATTTTACCAATTTTATCAAGAATGTTTTTAGTCTTGTTGGTCTAGTGGGGGCCGGTCCTATATGTTAGGAATTTCAGTTTCCCGTCTTTGCGAAAATGAAACCAAGAGAATTATCACGTGCAATAATAAAAATAGATAATAAATAATTAAGACCATGACTTTGTTTAGTAAATCTTACATGTAATTTTCTAATACGCAGATATGAATAGATATATTGCTAGAATGAAACGTGTTCGAATTGAAGTACAACTAGCAATTTCAAAAAGCATGAAAAAGTGTGATAACAAAAGCATGAAAAAGTTTGCTCATTTTTTGATCATCTCGCATCTTTGGTAAACTTTGATGGGGGATGGGGCTTCTTGCAAGAAAAAAGATTTAGTTCGAGTGAAGCAAATAGAAAAGATAGCCGAAGAAAATTCTCAAGGCAATCGAATGATTGGCAAAGGTTTAAATCATGAGGCAGTTCTAAAACATGTTGGAGATACAAGATGGGGTTCACATTATCATACAATTCTAAGTGTGCTTTCTTTATTTTTACCGGTACTTGATGTGCTTCAAGCAATAAAAGATAAGGCATCCTTTAGTGAAAAACTGAAAATAAAGGAGAGATATATAGACTCATTCAAGAAATGGATGCAAATATAATGTTTGTAAGTCTTGTGAAAGTTTTGTGATCGATGTCCCGGATATGGATGCAATCTTTCTGCCTCGTAGAAGTTCAAGACGTCAACTTCAAAAAGTTTCTAATCAACAATACTTACTTTCAAGTTAGTTTGTTGACTACTGTGATTGATTATCAATTGCAAGAGATGAATGAGCGTTTTGACAAAGATAATATGGAATTACTCTCATGTTTATTGTTGTGCCCAAAATCTCCATGGGCCAGATTTAGGCCCATTAAGCTATAGGGTCCAATCTATATGAGGCATAAGATAGATCCAATACTGTTACATATAATTGATGTGATTTAATATCAGTGTTTAAGTGTTACAGGGAAACAGAGTTTAACTTGTTGATGAAAGCAGTCGCAGCAGAGTTTGAGTAAACGCTGATAGAAGGAAGCGCAAACGCTGACAAAAGGAAGCGCAAACACTGCTGACTGGAAGCGCAACAGAGTTTGTTAAACTCTGTCTAGCGGAAGCGTCTGAGGGTCAACAGAGATTGAAGATTAATTCAAGATAAACATGGAAGCAATATCTTTGAAGATTGGATAGCTGTCAAAGAGATTGAGTTGACTTAGAAGACGTGTAGCAATCGTAATTGATATCAATTGTATAGCTTAATTATAGGAGAATCAATTAATGATTGTATGTAGCTGTATATCTTATAAATACAGTTAGGTTAACCCTAGAAGGGGATCGAACATCGAGAATATCATTCATTGTAACCTAAGCAGCTCTCTGTGATATTTACATCAATGAGAGAGGAGTTAATACAAAAACAGTTTTTAAATTGTTATTCGCTCATACTTTATTGATTATTAGTGTGTATTCGGCCTAACAATTGGTATCAGAGCCAATCTGTTAATTCACTACAGTTTAAGATCCACTCAAATACTACTATAATCAATGGCAGAGATTCCTCCTCCATCAGGTTCTGAGAAAGCCCCTACTACTGTTAGTAGGTATGAGACAATTAGGGTTCCTATACTTAGGCCAGCAGAGTATGCAATCTGGAAGGTGAAGATGACCATGTTTCTGGAGGCTACAGATCCAGAATATCTTGATAGAATTTATGAAGGTCCTCATAAACCTACAAAGTTATCTGCTGCTGTTGCTGGTGAGGAATCAAAGGTAATTCCAAAGGAAAAGAAAGATCTAACTGCTGAGGATCTTTCATCTATTGCTAAGGATGCAAAAGTAAGGCATTTACTTCACAGTGCTTTAGACAATGTTATGTCTAATAAGGTGATTAACTGCACAACTGCAAAAGAAATTTGGGATGCACTTGAGGTTAGGTGTCAAGGAACTGCTGCAATCAAGAAGAATAGAAGGAACATACTCACACAGGAGTATGAGCATTTTGAGGCAAAGTCTGAAGAAACCATGACAGAAACATTTGACAGGTTCTGTAAACTACTCAATGATCTGTCATTGGTTAACAAAGAGTATGATCTAGAAGACTCAAATCTCAAGTTTCTTCTTTCTCTACCTGAAAAGTGGGATGTGAAAACAACCACTATAAGAGATAACTATGATCTTGCTGATACTGAGATTGATGAAATCTATGGACTGCTCAAGACTCATGAGTTGGAAATGGAGCAGAGAAACAGGAGATCAAGCAAGAAGTCAAAGTCTGTTGCTCTGAAAGTTGAAGAAAGACCTTCAAAGAAAGAAGCATCAAGGAAGAAGGTAAAAGGAAAAGCCTTGGTCATTCATTCAGAAAGTGAGTCATCAAACTCTGATGTTGACTCAAACACAGATGGATCATCTAATTCTGAAGAAATGATGCAAATGGCTGCGTTGATGGTAAAGACCTTCAAGAAGATGGGGTTCAAGAACTTTAAGAAGGGAAAGAGATTCTCCAAGAATGACTCAAAGTCTGACAGGAAGAATTTCAGCAAATCTGAGGGAAAGGACTCCAAATCTGGGAAGAAAGATAAGTCTGAGATTCAATGCTACAAGTGTAAGGAGATGGGTCACTATGCTCCTGAGTGCAAGAAGGGTAAAACTGAAAAGGCACTCTACACCAAAGGCAGAGACTGGGTAGACACCTCAGATTCAGATGAGGAGGTGAACTATGCACTCATGGCTTCTACTCAGAATGAAGATTCTGAACTCAAGGTACCCCCAACTACCTATGCTTATAATACTGATAATATAACTGAATTAAGAATTTATCTTAAAGCATTACATATCAGTTATAGGGATCAGACCTTAGAGAATGAGAGAATCAAGAATGAGAATTCTCAACTTAAAGAGAGAAACAAACTGATTGAAGAAAAACTTGAAAACATGCAAAATATTCAGAAAGAAAGAGATGATGCTGTTTTTCTAGAACAGGAGTTGCTAGGTAAGTATAAGCAACTAGAATCTGAATTGGAAGATGCAAATCACATTATTAAAACATGGACTGATTCTGGAAAAGACACTCATGAGGTTTTTCAAGCTGACACTGTTGGTTTAGGGTACTGTGAGGAAGATGAGCTTAGATTTCTAAATCATGTGAAAGTTAGGCAATCTCTTCCAACAAGAAAATTTGTTCATGGTACAGTTAAAACTGAACATGGAGCTGTTGAAAGTGAGCCAGTAAAAACCTGTGCAAAACAGGTTAACATTGGTTCAATGACAGATAAACAACTTAAGCAAAAGCTTAAAGAGATAAAATCTGTCAACAAACAGAAAATGCCTAAGAAAAACAGAAATGGAAAGGTAGGCATTACATCAAGAAATAGGCCAATGCTTGCTACACTTACACCTAGAAAAACTTGTCATAACGGTGGTAGTACTAATCATCTTGCTAGTTTTTGCAGGAAGAACAAAGACATTAATTCTAGAATAATGTCAAACCTAGACCACAAACTCTGTGCAAACATTATGGAAGTACTTGGCATTCAATTTACACTTGCAAGAATTATCATGCTATTGATCATAATTACTATGAACTGAAACCTAATTTGAAATGGGTTAAAGTAAATTCTGCAGGTGCTAAGTCTGAAAATGTTAGTTTAAACTCTGATAATGACAAATCCGCTGCAAAAGCTAACAGATTCATTAAAGCAAAAGAATCCAAGCAAGTCTGGATCCTTAAAACTAACAATCAGTGATTGTTTGTGATTGCAGGGCACCAGGGAAAGTACCCTAGTCGTGGACAGTGGATGTTCAGGACACATGACTGGAAATAAAGCCCTGCTATCAGAGTATGTGGAGAAGGCTGGCCCAAAAGTTTCCTATGGAGATGGCAACATAGGACATACTCTGGGATATGGCAATATTAATCTTGGAAGTGTCATCATCACAAATGTAGCTCTGGTTCCAGGACTCAAGCATGATCTGCTATCTGTGAGTCAAATCTGTGACAGAGGATATCATGTAGATTTTCAGCCTGAATACTGTCAAGTCATCAGTAAATCTACAGAGAAAGTTGCTCTAGTTGGAAACAGACACAATAACATCTATGAAATAAAATTGTCAACAAACTCTGATGGCAAAGCAGTGTGTCTGTCAACAAGGATGTCCAGTGAAGAGAGTTGGAAGTGGCACAAGAAACTCTCTCATTTAAATCTTAATAACATTAATGAGCTGATAAAGAATGATCTTGTGAGAGGACTTCCAAAGTCCTTATTAAATGCAGACGGCCTGTGTAATTCATGTCAAAAGGCCAAACAGAGAAAAGTTTCCTTCAAAAGCAAGTCTGAGTCTTCAATTGTTGATCCTTATCATCTTCTACATGTTGATCTTTTTGGACCAGTGAATGTTATGTCTCTTGGAAAGAAGAAATATGCTCTAGTCATTGTTGATGAATACACCAGATACACATGGGTGTATTTTCTAGCAAAGAAAGATGAAACTGCATTAACTCTGACAGAACATATAATGCAGCTGGACAAAGGGTCAAAGAATCAAGTGAAGATTATCAGAAGTGACAATGGAACTGAATTCAGGAATTCAACAATGGAAGAATTTTGCAAAGACAAAGGAATTAAACAAGAGTTTTCTGCACCTGGCACTCCACAACAGAATGGTGTAGTTGAGAGAAAGAACAGAACTTTGATAGAAGCTGCCAGAACTATGCTTGATGAAGCAAAACTACCAACCTATTTCTGGGCAGAAGCTGTTCAAACTGCTTATTTTACTCAGAATGCCACTTTGATCAATAAGCATGGAAAAACACCATATGAAATGGTGAGAGAAAAGAAGCCAAACCTGAAATATTTTCATATTTTTGGGTGCAAATGCTTTGTGTTGAAAACTCATCCTGAACAGTTGACCAAATTTGACCTGAAGGCAGATGAAGGAATTTTTGTTGGTTATCCACTGTCAACTAAGGCATTCAGAGTTTATAATCTGAGAACCAAAGTGATCATGGAATCAATTCATGTGTCATTTGATGACAAGAAAATAACTGGACTTGAAGATGTAAATGAACATGATCAACTGCACTTCGAAAATGAAGATTTATTCTGTGATGAGGCTGATCTGACAAACTCTGTTGAGCTAAACTCTGAACCTCTACTGGTAAATACTGAAGAGACTTTCCAGCCAGAAACAAGAGAAGAACCAGTTGAGGGGGAGCATGAAGAATCACATCAAAGTGATAACTCAAATTCTGAAAGTGACTCAGCCGAAAATTCTGAATCAAACTCTGATGACTCAAACTCTGATAGTCCAAAATCTGACAGTTCAAACACTGAGCAGTCACATTCAGGGGGAGCCTCAGAGAATGAAGAAAGACACCAAGGAAATCAGGAGAACATGGATCGAGGGGGAGGATCAAACTCTGAGAGAAGTCATTTACCTTCAGCTAGGAAATGGACCAAATCTCACACACCTGATTTGATTATTGGTGATCCAGATGCAAGAGTAAGGACAAGAAGTGCAACAACAAATGAATGTCTGTTTCATGCATTCTTGTCACAAACTGAGCCAAAGAAGGTTGAAGAAGCTCTTAAAGATGCTGACTGGATAACAGCAATGCATGAAGAGTTAAATGAATTTGAGAGAAATGAAGTGTGGACACTTGTACCAAGACCCAAGAATAGGTCTATTGTTGGTACTAAGTGGGTTTTCAGAAACAAAACTGATAGTGAAGGGGTTGTTACAAGAAAAAAAGCCAGACTTGTGGCAAAAGGCTATTCACAACAAGAGGGAATAGATTATGATGAGACTTTTGCTCCAGTTGCCAGGTTGGAGGCAATAAGGATGTTTCTTGCTTATGCTTCTCACAAGAAATTCAAGGTTTTAAAATGGATGTGAAAAGTGCTTTTCTGAATGGAAAACTTGAAGAAGAAGTGTTTGTTGAACAACCACCTGGTTTTGTAGATCCAAAATATCCAGACCATGTCTACAGGCTAGACAAGGCACTCTATGGACTTAAGCAGGTACCAAGAGCATGGTATGAAACTCTGGCTCAATTTCTCTTAGAAAGTGAGTTCAACAGAGGTACAATTGATAAAACTTTGTTTTATTTCAAATCTGGAAGTGACTTGCTTTTAGTTCAGATATATGTTGATGACATTATTTTTGGATCTACTAATGATAAACTCTGTAAGAAGTTTGCCAAGCTCATGCAGTCCAGGTATCAAATGAGCATGATGGGAGAGCTTAGTTATTTTCTAGGCTTACAGGTGAAGCAAACAGATGATGATATCTTTATCAATCAAGCAAAATATACCAGAAATCTTCTCAAGAAATTTGGCATGCTTGACTGTTCATCTGCAACAACTCCCATGGCAACTGCAACTAAATTGGACAAAGATACAGGGTCACCAGTAGATATGACAAGCTACAGAGGAATGATTGGCTCTCTTCTCTATTTAACAGCAAGTAGACCTGATATCATGTATGCAACATGTCTGTGTGCAAGATTTCAGGCAGATCCAAGAGAACCACATCTAACAGCTGTGAAGAGGATTTTTAAGTATCTCAAGGGCACTATAACTTTAGGGCTGTGGTATCCAAGAGAATCAGATTTTAACCTACTTGGCTACTCTGATGCAGACTTTGCAGGCTGTAAGATTGACAGAAAAAGCACCAGTGGAAGTTGTCAATTTCTTGGTGACAGACTTGTTTCTTGGTACAGCAAGAAACAGAAATCAATATCCACATCTACAGCTGAAGTAGAGTATATTGCTGCTGGTAGCTGTTGTGCACAGATTCTATGGATGAAGAATCAACTGCTGGATTATGGATTGAGGTGTAAGAACCCAGATTTTTGGGTAGAATTAAAACTTTTATTATGTATTGATGTAAGAGTGAACAGTGGTTACAACTACAATGTAATACTGGCTTTAAAGAATGAATAATGAAAGGATATATATTCCAAGGTTATATGGCCTGAAGGAAGCTATTGGGTGATAACTTAGATTAGAATAATCTATCTCCTAGGAAGTTAAGATAAGATTCCCTAGAAAGAAATAGATACCCTCATGTCATCCAAATCAATATCTATTATAAGCCCAGCGGTTCCATAAAAAGGTTAAGGAACACTCGAGGGTGAACCAGGTTCATTTTCCTAATTATAGGAATTAAATAAAAATAAGTGATGAATAGTGATTTTGGTGGAATTTGGAATATTATTATAATAATGTTATACCCGGTATTCGGAACGGATTTCTGAGTTCGTATTAGTGATCCAGGAGGAAAATAAGTGTATGTAAAAGCTGTCGGATTCAGAAAAAGAGCACTTTTATTTTCTCCGAGATTTCCCTAGACACTGCAAGACTTAAAGATTTATAAAAGGGAATTAAGGAATTTAAATTCGAGAAGTATTAAGAAAGATGAAGAATAGTATTAGAATTATTAAGAAGGTTTTCGGTAAAACCCTAACTAGAAACGAATGAGTTATTCCCTCGAACGATCAATGAATTGAGCAATAAACGGACAAAAGAACAAGCAGAGGACTAAGATACATACATGTGCAAGTGGGTGGAGTAAGTAACTAAGCTAGTGGCAAGGAGTAACTAGCACACTTAGGATTAAACCAAGCATACAAGATATTATCTCTTAAGATGCTACTTGTCCACTTGATTTATTAAGCTTCCTTGACACACCACTTTTAATAAAGCCACTTTATGGCCTTGATATTATTTGGATGCATCAATAATGCAAGGAACCAAGCAAGTTTCATACATACAAGCACAATTGGAAACAAACTAAACTAGTTGGCATGAGGATGCAACATAAGGCACCAATACTTGCTCACATGTTATCAAAACCTTAACCAAGCCTTAACCCATCAACTAAACCATGGTCTAAGCAACAAATATCTTCCAATAATACAACTTAGATTGGATGAGAACAAGAGAAAGCAAGCAACCAACTCCATTTCCTCTCCAAAAAGAGCCATTCGGCTTTTCCTTTAATTCAAAAACCAAAATCAAGCTTGCAACCATTGTTTGATCTCCAAACTTTTATTATGAATCTTACATTTCATAAAAATGGTCTCCTAGAAATCCTAGCTTCAAACTCCAAGTTTTCCATTTTCAAACAAATCATCAAAGCCTAGGGTGAATAGTGTTTTCAAGAACAAAATTCTTGGATCTTGATTTCTTGGATGATCTAAGCTTGGTAAAGGGTATACAAGGACTATACAAGGCTTAGCAAGGTCTTTAACACACTCCAAGGAAGGTATAAATCTTAAGAACCTTAGATCTTACTTTGAGTTTTAATGATGTTCTTGATAGTTTTGAATTAGTATGGTTATGGTGATGATTAAAGCATGATTATGTAGTTAGTTTTGTTGATTAAGAGATTCAATGATTATGATGGTTAAGTAAGATGTTCTTGGACATTTTGGGATGAGAAATCATGTGAATAAGTTGTATGGATGCCCGGTGTGGCTTGATTGATTGTTATGATTTTTAGAATATTCGAATTATAGCCGTCGTAATGCCGAAATGTCGTTAACCTTAAGAACATGAACTTAGCAGTAGATTTAACTCACTGATTAGCTTCTCTTTTTACCATGATAAGCTAGATTATGTTATAAGCTTCGTTTTGATATAAAGATCGCATGAAATGGACTTACGGTTTAGGAGTTATGATTAAATTCGTAAAAGTGGTTCGAAATCGTAAACGAAGGTTCGTAATTGAAATTGATTCCCTTAAATGTCGTTTAATCAGTGGCGAATCTTATTAATTAAATATTAGAGGTAAAAAGGAAGGTGTGGGAGAAAACCACATGTCGAATGGATCGTTTTCCGATTTTATAAAAATGTTTGAATCGAGGTTAAACGCGAACGAACCCCTTAAAGGTATGACTTTGGTTATAACTTAGAAAACGGGCGATAACACTCGAGGTATAATCTTGATTCGTAAACGACCAACCTTAGAACTTATACGACTTAAGTATATACCAAGTATAAGCATGATGACATGTCTTGATAACGAACGAATGTCGGATCGTATCGGTGATAAAAAGAGTTACACTAAAAGAGACGTAACGAGATAACTCGAAAACATGTTTCGATTTAAGTGGAGTTTATACTTAGCCTTTTAAGAAGCGTTAAGTGATTAATCTTAAATATTCTGATTGTTTATAGATCGTCGAGCTGACCCGGGACACATTACCCCTACCCGCACTCGATTCTCAGGCAAGTTTCCAATACCTTGGAACTGTTGTTGTGATAATATATATGATTGTTGTTATACCTATGCCATAGCATGCATGTTTGCTTTCAAGTTAATATTGAATTACTTGTTCCCTGAATTGTTATCGGCTTATAGACTATATATGAAATATCAGTTATAAGCCGGATTGTTTGGTTAAGACCCTTAGCGAAGGGCGTATGATATTCATACTTCAAATATAGACCGGGAGTCGATATTTTGTAATATGCAAATAGTCGTGGAAACCCGGAGGGATCCCAGCGATAAATTTATTATTTCGAGGATTTTTATTCGATTACGAATCTATCGAGGAACGTTATTTGAATATTACCTCAGTGAAGGAATATTTAATGAATATTATTTTAATATTCATTTAGAATGTCATTTATTTAATTAATTTTATTTTGATCATTCATTGGAGTTATTTAGTTAATGAATATTATTTTGAATATTCATTAGAGTTATTTGGTTGACGAATATCATTCCCAAATATTCATTTGGCTTACTTATTATTATTTGGAATATTCATTTGATCTTGATTTACTTAATGAATATTACTTTCGAATATTCATTTAAGGTTTGATTTACTTAATGAATGTTATTTTAAAATATTCAGTGGAAGTTCTATTTACTCAAGGAATATTACTTTGAATATTCCTTTAAAGTTTTGATTACTAAATGAACATTATTCGGATATTCATTTAGAATATTATTGGTTAAATGAATATTATTTTGGATATTCATTTAGAATATTATTTGTTTAATGAATATTATTTGGATATTCATTTGGAATGTTATTTATTAAATGAATATTATTTTCAAATATTCATTTAAGGTTTGATTTATTCAGTAAATATTATTTTAAATATTTATTTAAGTTTATTTATTCAAGGAAGATTATTTTGAATATTCATTTAAGAAGAGACTTATTTAATAAATAATTCTATATATTCATTCGAGGATTACTTACGAGCAATATTATGATTTATTCATATTCCTTAATTATTATTGATTTAATAAACATTCTTGGAATATTTATTTAAATTCTTTTAAGTTCTTTTTATGATGATTCATATTATTCAAAGATTATCCATCACCTTCGGATAAGGTGTAAAATATTTCGGAATAACTTATGACTATTTATATCAAGGGGAGGTTCCTAAACTTTAATTTCATTTAAATCTATCTTAAAGAAGATTTAAATACTCGCTCAACTTCCAAACGTATATAAGGGGACCTCACTTGAGCGATGTTATTTATTGGACTGCCCGGTCCTATACTTGCTAAAACTATCTTGTCACTCATATCTTGATTCTTTCAAGCATCGATATGAGTCTTTTGGTTACCTCCTCAACGCTCGAGGGGTATGATTGATGTAACAAGTTTATATCCATTAACAAGCATCAGCTTGGGAAATATTGGTGAATTTTTCCTTTCCAATTAGATATGACTACTTTGTGGAGTCCTATCAACAAGTGTTACACTTGGGGAAAAGGGGAACGAACTTTACGTTTCAGAGTCATGGATGATATTCGAACTAGGAGACGCGTAAGTGGCCGAGTGGCGCCGGTCCAGCAATAGCCCAACCGTTGGCTGAGGGGTTCCAGAGGGCGGTAGATAAATAATTCCGTCGGAGCTACCTTCTACATGTAGAGAACGACTGATGAGATGCATGACATACGACTGATCATCGTAAACGTCAGGGCATCTGGCGCGGCAATGCTCCCGTATTAGTTCATCTTCTAAAAGTAAGAAATTTCTGCAACACTGTTGGTGTTGGCAAGGTGAAAAAGTGTTGAAACCGGAATTGCAATATTTTTCCTGCAAGTTCCTCTTTTATGATAATTGAGAATATCTTGCTTATCTTTTGCACAACAGATATTTATTCAAAACAAATATATTTTTGAGTTACCTTGTAACTTCATCTCATACCTTATATTGGTACTACATCGTTAATGCATGGCATATGGTTTCAAAGATATTTTGGACTGTTATATATTATCACTGTTCAATTATATTTCTGGTGGGCTATTGCTCACCCTTGCTTTATTTATTTATATCACAACAACAGCTAGATCAGATGGCCGCGCAAGGCGCACACAGCATAAGCAGGTGTCAACCGTCAGAGGTTTACCGCTAAGGTCTTGGCTACCTTGTTAAGGATGCAACTACTGGTAGGCTAGTTGTTAGCAATTGAGCCTCAATGTATTTATATTATGGTATCTATTAATGGATGGCAAAGAGTATGTAATTGTACAATTGTAATTCTTTGGGTTGTAAGAACTCACACTTGTGATTAATAATATTGTTGGTTACTCTGATTTCATCTCTGGGACTATAACGGGTGTGTTTTATGTTGTTGTTTTGGGTCACAAGGTTGTAATTTAAATTATGTTGGTTTTGTGGATGGATATTGAGACCGTAACGACCAGATCCCTGACCCCGGATCTGGGGGTGTTACAGAAATGGTATCAGAGAGAGCGTTATATATCCCAGAGATGATGCGACGTTAAAACAATAAATTCATTAAGATAATAAGAACTCTTGCCAAGTTCATAGTCGGACTACTTAAGGTAGTATTGACATATAAAACCCTTATGGGAACTATTAAGTATCATGGTAGTAACTTAGCTCGTTCTTGTACCGACTAGTAAGGCGACAGACCTTGAGGCATACGAGCAGCAGCACGATGATGCCTGATTATATGCTGACGATCGGATGGTGGATTCGATAGAGTACCCTACTGAGGACCCGGAAGAGGTTCCAGCAGAGAGGGAGAATCCTGTTAGAGAAAGGGAAGTTTACCTTGAGGAGATGAGGGCTGCAGCCAGAGAGACTGTAAGAATCTAGATATAGTGCTCAGAGATGTGAGCGTAAAGAACTGATGTATTATGAAGAGAATTAAAGAGGTATATTGGATCTATAGCTGGACTGCCGGATAAAGTGCCAGCAAGTTAGATGGATTTGAGGAATTACTCAAGATCTTAAGTAAGGATAGATAAGAATCCTTGGAGACTTTCAGATTAATGAGAAAGGAATTAGAATGATGCATGATTATCAAAGACATTGATAGAGGACGGGGAGCAGAGTCCCTAGGAACAGTTAAGACATAGGTGGCAAGTGCCATATCTTCAGATAAATGAATTGGTGTGAATGTTATTAAGGATAATTCGCCATGAGAAGGCAGATTTCATAAGTGATAATTTGTAAAGTCCAACTTAGATTGATGAGGTGGTTGGGTTCAAGGAAATGTCCATTTTATGAATGGATCAACTTAGAAAATAAAGACATTGAAAGGTGATGGCATGATTGAATAAAGTATATAAGGAAATAGTAAGCGAGACAATGATCTCAGAACCTACAAGACTAAAAGACCAGTGAGTCTATGATAAACTAGTAATGAGGCTATCGTCAAGAAACCAAGTATAAGTTCAGTTCAATTCAGTGAAATGATGAACCAGAAACATTAGTTGCATGTGATTCAGAAGAATATTAAATTCTTTCTTTTCCCTGAATGGATTATGGTAGTTACCTTAAGTTTATTCTGACACTGAATCATAAATGGATTAGGCAAGGCGAGCAGCGGTCGAGATGTAATTGAGAATGCTTCTAGATGCAACCTGAAAGAACAGGCGTAGGACATGTTCTTGAAATAAGAGTTTTGGCAAAATGAAGTCCAGCAATAGGACACATGATCAATAGGAGTAGTGTTGGTCGGCCCTACCAAGTTAAAGACAGTTTCAAATAGAGATTGGCCAACCACACTGGCAAAGGTGAGAAATTTCATAAAATTCACAAGGTATTACCAAAGATTTGCTCAGGACTTTACGGAAAGTGTAGTCCCGTAACCCGACTTATTATAAGAATAAAAGTTTGAATGGACAAGATAAACGTGAGAAGATCTTCCTGGAGCTAAAGGTAAAGTTGGTGATGACCAGGGTTGGCGTTGCCTAATGGAAGAAGGAAACTTTGGAAGATATTATGATACAACTCATACAGGTATAGGTCTGCGCTTATGCAGCACGACAGCGTAATTTCGAATACATTGAGACAGCGCAGTTCATCGGATTCGGATGGCCTTGGTAGTGCCAATGTTGAGGAACGACTAACCCCGACGGTAGTGTTCCTTCTGAGACTAGTTGATTAAGTAGACTGGTATTCGGTAGTATCGACTATTAGGACAAGCATGTATCGGGAAGGTATGGCATGTTTAGTTTGAAACTTTTGATTCCCCTTCTAGGGACGATGTATATTTGGTTTCCTTCTAATGATTAAACCCCCAGCTTTATGTCGATCATTTCGTTACTGTAACTGTTTATGGTTCGACCAGCTCGGATGTTCATAGAAATATTCTTTGGGTATCGGAATGGATTTTCTTAATGTAACCAGTGGGTGGATAGATTAACTGAAATTTCCCCAAATTCTGGAAAGGAATTCAACGAATTTTGGCAAACCTTGTCTTTCTGATTATCAAAAGACGTCATTGAAGAGAGTGGAAACTGGAGCGAACCCTGTGGATTGGGTAAAGTAGCCACTATACAGGTGGGTAGACATACCCCGATTATTACAGTTGAATGTAGGGATAAAATTATGAAGTTGAATGTAATTAAGAAACAAGCCGGACTGAGAAATTCTGGGATTGACTTAAATGAAAAGGTTGTTATGCCAGAAGTGTTAAGCTTTTGTGGTACGTGAAATTGATAAGAGAAGTTGAAATAATAAAAATAAAGGAGGATGGTGACCAGTAAAGGTTATGAGGATTGTCAGAGATGGTGCAGTATGATGCATAAATGTTATCTGAAGCTTAGTGTCCTCAAAAAGAGCATTTGGCACTAAGAGATTCAAGTTGAACAAGACTAATATCTTCCAGAACCTCCTTGCTACCATTACCAAGTTCTGTAAGAAAGAGCAGATAGACATGTGTTGCCTTTTTGGAAGGTCATATAGACTAACATTCGTTTGAAAGAAGAGGTTAGCATTAGTCTACCTATAGACTATCAAGATGAGAATGATTAAAAGAGACCCTTATTAAGGATATATGATTGAATTGCCAAGTACAGGATATAAGTATTCCTTGAAACTAGAATTAAGCATAGAATGTCCATATATTAAGACGAACCCTGGGGGATGCACAAAGGATAGCATCACCCCTAACAATAGGCACTGTGAAATCAGACGATATAAGTTGAATCGACCAAGGTATCAATAACCTGTAAGGATTTGTGGAAAGGAGTCTCTAAAAGTACATAGACAGAATTGTTATCGAATTGATTAATGATGTTTGATATACCCTGTAACCAGGAGATACAGGAGGAATGATGAGGATGGCCTAAGAAACCTTACAAGGGAAGAAGTAATATTCTGAACTCCAGAAAGGGAAGTTTGGTAAGGAATGTATGACATAGTAACAATAAGGCCAGAGGAAGTATGTGTGAAACCATGAGAAAGTATGGATTGAACCAATAAGGTTGAGATTATCCTAAAACAAGAAGGGATTTAAGTAAGGAAATATCCTAGGTATGATTGGGAGTACTGGTAGTAAAGTTCACACTAGAGAGGTGGAAGCAATGACTTTTGGAAAAGACTGTTAGATGTTTTCTCTCATTCAGCAGAATTGAAGGGAGAATGCTTCCACCCTGAGTTGGAATAGATCCAGAAAACATTGATCTCAAGAAATTATTATAATCAGGAAAGGCTAACGAGGTGGCCGACACTTTAAGTATAGGGGAGTAGGTATAAATGCTCAGACCAAAGAAATAGAATGATAATGTAAGGACCTTGATGGTCATAATGTGGGAGAGGAAGTTACATTCCGTCTAATGATTTTGCCAGGATCAACTATAAGAATAGTTTAAGTAAAGATTCGATTCCTGATGTTGCCAGTAGCACATTACCGACATTAGGAGGCTCTACGACAGACCAGACCAAATTCCCCAAGAGACTCGCCTTTTCTTTGGAAAGAGAGAGGGGAGGTTAAGTAACAATGAATTGGTAGTAAATAACCAGAAATAGAGAGGGTACAAATACTGATAAGCCAAATGGCACGATGATGAATGACAAGCAAGTTTATGTTGGTGTATTTCTGTGCAAACAAGATAGAGAATTATGAGATTGGCAAGCGATTAAGCAAACCGCTAAGCTTTTAGTCTTCTACCGGAGATATATGATTAATAATCTCACCAGCCTGTTCCAGCTGCGATGCTGGAAGCTTTCCTGCAATTTTATCTGCTTCATGTAATATCTACGTCAAGTTTAGCAAGCATTCCCTATGGATAGGGAATAGTGATTATTTTGTTTTCCTAGAGGATCTTGAATTGACAATTATGATGCGTAGTTGTTAAAGCACTAAGTAAACGATAAGCGATGGTGATCCTTCTGAGAAATTAGGTGGTAATGACTGTGGAAATGTCGAAGTGAATCTAAGTTAGAGAAATCATCCAGGGTTATTTCGGATGGTGTAATTTCTGGATCGACGGGATATTTGAAATGAAGAATTAGGTTATGATGGTTCATAAAATGATTATAGTAGAAATAAAGACAAGAGACTGATAGAGATGGAAATAGAATTAGGAATTAATAAGAGAGTCAGATAGGCAGACTCATGAGAAGCTCCAGTAATGAAGCGAGAAGAGTATGGAATTGGCAAGGTAAGGGTATTGGCCAAAGCGGAAAGTTGGAATTAGGAGCATGAATGACATACAAATTGACTCCTTTTAAGTTTGGAAAATCCGAGGAAATATGGAATAGTTTGATTGAGTAATAAAAGAGACTCATGGAATGAGAAAGTGAAATCTAGCTGGTTGAACAAAGGAAAGTTTGACCACAAACGTGCCACGTATATTGAATAAAGGTAACATGCGTTCCCCTAATAAGGTGACGGTGGAGTTCAATAACAGAAGTGAATGAGAACTAGATGATAAGATGGATGTGATTGATAAAGAAAAGAATGGGAAATAATTATGGAATGTGAAGCAAGAAATGTTATGAATGGATTGATGAATGGGTTTTTCCTAACGAGCACTCGGAATGACAACCTGATAGTGTTAGAATTATAAGTATGAAAGAGCTAGTGTCGGGGCGTGAAATGTGAGTAATAATAATGTCAAACAGGAAATCCAAAATTTAACCTGAGAGGTTGAAGGATTTTCCAAAAAGTTAGTGGTGCTAATATCGAGCAAGAGTATAGGTCCATAGAATGATGGACAGAGCAGCAAGGACATGTGATATGTGAGATTACGAAAAATTAGTATTTAATACGAATATGATTACTTTTTCTTTTTTTTCTTTTCTTTCTAATAAACCTCTATAGTTCAGAGGTAAATTCTAAGTATGACATTTTGACAATCATGAAAACTTTCTTATATGATTCTTTGAAATTCGCTCCTTTTCTTCTCCCTTATTTACCTTCTTCTAAAATGAGAAGAACAACCCTTTAAGGAGGGGAGGTAATACTACGTGACTCTCTGTCTGTGTGATAGGAGTCTAAGTGGAATGCCATTAATTGTTTAATTGCTTGTCAAGTACTAAAGGCTGGCCCCCTTCTGTACTAGCTATGCAATATAACAAATGTTCATTGATCATAGTGATCTCTCAATAAATTCTTCCAATTCAATATATATACATCGAGATTGCGAAGATTAGGAATTGCAAAATTACGAGTGAGGGTATCTCCGAATTTCGTAGCGCGTTAGTGATACCGAAGTCACTGCACGTACCAATAAGGTTAATAGTATAAGACCGGACAAGAGCGTATACCGGTTAATGTGTCATGCGAAAGTATCAAAGAATTGGTAGAACGGATAAAGGGTGTGTTGTAACACCAGTACGATGTGCTTTAGAAAGATTGGAATGTGTAAGATCGACCGGAGAATTGGAAAGCGAAATAACCAACAAAGTACCCAATTGTCTTCTACCTGATTCCGGGACGGAATCCTTTTAAGGAGGGGAGACTGTAAGAACCCAGATTTTTGGGTAGAATTAAAACTTTTATTATGTATTGATGTAAGAGTGAACAGTGGTTACAACTACAATGTAATACTGGCTTTAAAGAATGAATAATGAAAGGATATATATTCCAAGGTTATATGGCCTGAAGGAAGCTATTGGGTGATAACTTAGATTAGAATAATCTATCTCCTAGGAAGTTAAGATAAGAATCCCTAGAAAGAAATAGATACCCTCATGTCATCCAAATCAATATCTATTATAAGCCCAGCGGTTCCATAAAAAGGTTAAGGAACACTCGAGGGTGAACCAGGTTCATTTTCCTAATTATAGGAATTAAATAAAAATAAGTGATGAATAGTGATTTTGGTGGAATTTGGAATATTATTATAATAATGTTATACCCGGTATTCGGAACGGATTTCTGAGTTCGTATTAGTGATCCAGGAGGAAAATAAGTGTATGTAAAAGCTGTCGGATTCAGAAAAAGAGCACTTTTATTTTCTCCGAGATTTCCCTAGACACTGCAAGACTTAAAGATTTATAAAAGGGAATTAAGGAATTTAAATTCGAGAAGTATTAAGAAAGATGAAGAATAGTATTAGAATTATTAAGAAGGTTTTCGGTAAAACCCTAACTAGAAACGAATGAGTTATTCCCTCGAACGATCAATGAATTGAGCAATAAACGGACAAAAGAACAAGCAGAGGACTAAGATACATACATGTGCAAGTGGGTGGAGTAAGTAACTAAGCTAGTGGCAAGGAGTAACTAGCACACTTAGGATTAAACCAAGCATACAAGATATTATCTCTTAAGATGCTACTTGTCCACTTGATTTATTAAGCTTCCTTGACACACCACTTTTAATAAAGCCACTTTATGGCCTTGATATTATTTGGATGCATCAATAATGCAAGGAACCAAGCAAGTTTCATACATACAAGCACAATTGGAAACAAACTAAACTAGTTGGCATGAGGATGCAACATAAGGCACCAATACTTGCTCACATGTTATCAAAACCTTAACCAAGCCTTAACCCATCAACTAAACCATGGTCTAAGCAACAAATATCTTCCAATAATACAACTTAGATTGGATGAGAACAAGAGAAAGCAAGCAACCAACTCCATTTCCTCTCCAAAAAGAGCCATTCGGCTTTTCCTTTAATTCAAAAACCAAAATCAAGATTGCAACCATTGTTTGATCTCCAAACTTTTATTATGAATCTTACATTTCATAAAAATGGTCTCCTAGAAATCCTAGCTTCAAACTCCAAGTTTTCCATTTTCAAACAAATCATCAAAGCCTAGGGTGAATAGTGTTTTCAAGAACAAAATTCTTGGATCTTGATTTCTTGGATGATCTAAGCTTGGTAAAGGGTATACAAGGACTATACAAGGCTTAGCAAGGTCTTTAACACACTCCAAGGAAGGTATAAATCTTAAGAACCTTAGATCTTACTTTGAGTTTTAATGATGTTCTTGATAGTTTTGAATTAGTATGGTTATGGTGATGATTAAAGCATGATTATGTAGTTAGTTTTGTTGATTAAGAGATTCAATGATTATGATGGTTAAGTAAGATGTTCTTGGACATTTTGGGATGAGAAATCATGTGAATAAGTTGTATGGATGCCCGGTGTGGCTTGATTGATTGTTATGATTTTTAGAATATTCGAATTATAGCCGTCGTAATGCCGAAATGTCGTTAACCTTAAGAACATGAACTTAGTAGTAGATTTAACTCACTGATTAGCTTCTCTTTTTACCATGACAAGCTAGATTATGTTATAAGCTTCGTTTTGATATAAAGATCGCATGAAATGGACTTACGGTTTAGGAGTTATGATTAAATTCGTAAAAGTGGTTCGAAATCGTAAACGAAGGTTCGTAATTGAAATTGATTCCCTTAAATGTCGTTTAATCAGTGGCGAATCTTATTAATTAAATATTAGAAGTAAAAAGGAAGGTGTGGGAGAAAACCACATGTCGAATGGATCGTTTTCCGATTTTATAAAAATGTTTGAATCGAGGTTAAACGCGAACGAACCCCTTAAAGGTATGACTTTGGTTATAACTTAGAAAACGGGCGATAACACTCGAGGTATAATCTTGATTCGTAAACGACCAACCTTAGAACTTATACGACTTAAGTATATACCAAGTATAAGCATGATGACATGTCTTGATAACGAACGAATGTCGGATCGTATCGGTGATAAAAAGAGTTACACTAAAAGAGACGTAACGAGATAACTCGAAAACATGTTTCGATTTAAGTGGAGTTTATACTTAGCCTTTTAAGAAGCGTTAAGTGATTAATCTTAAATATTCTGATTGTTTATAGATCGTCGAGCTGACCCGGGACACATTACCCCTACCCGCACTCGATTCTCAGGCAAGTTTCCAATACCTTGGAACTGTTGTTGTGATAATATATATGATTGTTGTTATACCTATGCCATAGCATGCATGTTTGCTTTCAAGTTAATATTGAATTACTTGTTCCCTGAATTGTTATCGGCTTATAGACTATATATGAAATATCAGTTATAAGCCGGATTGTTTGGTTAAGACCCTTAGCGAAGGGCGTATGATATTCATACTTCAAATATAGACCGGGAGTCGATATTTTGTAATATGCAAATAGTCGTGGAAACCCGGAGGGATCCCAACGACAAATTTATTATTTCGAGGATTTTTATTCGATTACGAATCTATCGAGGAACGTTATTTGAATATTACCTCAGTGAAGGAATATTTAATGAATATTATTTTAATATTCATTTAGAATGTCATTTATTTAATTAATTTTATTTTGATCATTCATTGGAGTTATTTAGTTAATGAATATTATTTTGAATATTCATTAGAGTTATTTGGTTGACGAATATCATTCCCAAATATTCATTTGGCTTACTTATTATTATTTGGAATATTCATTTGATCTTGATTTACTTAATGAATATTACTTTCGAATATTCATTTAAGGTTTGATTTACTTAATGAATGTTATTTTAAAATATTCAGTGGAAGTTCTATTTACTCAAGGAATATTACTTCGAATATTCCTTTAAAGTTTTGATTACTAAATGAACATTATTCGGATATTCATTTAGAATATTATTGGTTAAATGAATATTATTTTGGATATTCATTTAGAATATTATTTGTTTAATGAATATTATTTGGATATTCATTTGGAATGTTATTTATTAAATGAATATTATTTTCAAATATTCATTTAAGGTTTGATTTATTCAGTAAATATTATTTTAAATATTTATTTAAGTTTATTTATTCAAGGAAGATTATTTTGAATATTCATTTAAGAAGAGACTTATTTAATAAATAATTCTATATATTCATTCGAGGATTACTTACGAGCAATATTATGATTTATTCATATTCCTTAATTATTATTGATTTAATAAACATTCTTGGAATATTTATTTAAATTCTTTTAAGTTCTTTTTATGATGATTCATATTATTCAAAGATTATCCATCACCTTCGGATAAGGTGTAAAATATTTCGGAATAACTTATGACTATTTATATCAAGGGGAGGTTCCTAAACTTTAATTTCATTTAAATCTATCTTAAAGAAGATTTAAATACTCGCTCAACTTCCAAACGTATATAAGGGGACCTCACTTGAGCGATGTTATTTATTGGACTGCCCGGTCCTATACTTGCTAAAACTATCTTGTCACTCACATCTTGATTCTTTCAAGCATCGATATGAGTCTTTTGGTTACCTCCTCAACGCTCGAGGGGTATGATTGATGTAACAAGTTTATATCCATTAACAAGCATCAGCTTGGGAAATATTGGTGAATTTTTCCTTTCCAATTAGATATGACTACTTTGTGGAGTCCTATCAACAAGTGTTACACTTGGGGAAAAGGGGAACGAACTTTACGTTTCAGAGTCATGGATGATATTCGAACTAGGAGACGCGTAAGTGGCCGAGTGGCGCCGGTCCAGCAATAGCCCAACCGTTGGCTGAGGGGTTCCAGAGGGCGGTAGATAAATAATTCCGTCGGAGCTACCTTCTACATGTAGAGAACGACTGATGAGATGCATGACATACGATTGATCATCGTAAACGTCAGGGCATCTGGCGCGGCAATGCTCCCGTATTAGTTCATCTTCTAAAAGTAAGAAATTTCTGCAACACTGTTGGTGTTGGCAAGGTGAAAAAGTGTTGAAACCGGAATTGCAATATTTTTCCTGCAAGTTCCTCTTTTATGATAATTGAGAATATCTTGCTTATCTTTTGCACAACAGATATTTATTCAAAACAAATATATTTTTGAGTTACCTTGTAACTTCATCTCATACCTTATATTGGTACTACATCGTTAATGCATGGCATATGGTTTCAAAGATATTTTGGACTGTTATATATTATCACTGTTCAATTATATTTCTGGTGGGCTATTGCTCACCCTTGCTTTATTTATTTATATCACAACAACAGCTAGATCAGATGGCCGCGCAAGGCGCACACAGCATAAGCAGGTGTCAACCGTCAGAGGTTTACCGCTAAGGTCTTGGCTACCTTGTTAAGGATGCAACTACTGGTAGGCTAGTTGTTAGCAATTGAGCCTCAATGTATTTATATTATGGTATATATTAATGGATGGCAAAGAGTATGTAATTGTACAATTGTAATTCTTTGGGTTGTAAGAACTCACACTTGTGATTAATAATATTGTTGGTTACTCTGATTTCATCTCTGGGACTATAACGGGTGTGTTTTATGTTGTTGTTTTGGGTCACAAGGTTGTAATTTAAATTATGTTGGTTTTGTGGATGGATATTGAGACCGTAACGACCAGATCCCTGACCCCGGATCTGGGGGTGTTACATGAGGTATAGCAAAATACCTATTTTATGTGATAATCAAAGTGCTATTGCAATGACAGGTAATCCAGTACAACACTCAATGACCAAGCACATCAGCATAAGGTATCACTTTATCAGAGAGCATGTAGAGGAAGGCAACATTGAGCTCCACTTTGTGTCTACAGAACAACAACTTACAGATGTCTTCACCAAGCCTTTGAGTGAAGCTACATTTACAAGACTGGTCAATGAACTAGGAATGGTCTCTGGTTTTGACTAGAGATGTTGGTTAGACTCAAAATTTTACTTATGTAATGTGTTGCTCATATTTCTGTGAAATGTTAAGTGCTATGTGAACTTTGTTGATTAAACTCTTGTTAGGCCGAATACACAATATATAATCAAGTACTGTATAAGAGAATAATAAGAACACACAGATCAGTACTTAAAAACTGTTTGGAATTAATAATTCCTCTCTCAGTGATGTAAAATATCACAGAGAGCTGCTTAGGTTACAATGAATGATATTCGTTCACGATGGATACCCTTCTAGGGTTAACCTAACTGTATTTATAAGATATACAGCTACGTACAATCGTTAATTGATTCTCCTATAATTAAGCTATACAATTGATATCAATTACGATTGCTACACGTCTTCTAAGTCAACTCAATCTCTTTGACAGCTATCCAATCTTCAAAGATATTGCTTCCATGTTTATCTTGAATTAATATTCAATCTCTGTTGACTTGTAGACGCTTCCAGTAGACAGACTTTAACAAACTCTGTTGCGCTCCTAGCCAGCAGTGTTTGCGCTTCATTCTGTCAGCCAGCAGTGTTTGCACTTCCTTCTATCAGCGTTTGCGCTTCCTTCTGTCAGCGTTTACTCAAACTCTGCTACGACTGCTTTCATTAACAAGTTAAAATCTTTTTCCCTGTAACACTTAAACACTGACATTAAATCACATCAATTATATCTAACAATCTCCCCCAACTTGTTCATTAGAAAAATGTACAAGTTCACAGTAATTGATGATGTCAAAACAATCAAATAAAATCACAGTGTTTAACATTTAACCAGAGTTTAATCTTGACTTAACAAAATCTACAGAAAATTCGAATTACTTACAAATTCTGTCTACCTAACCTCCTCAAGATCTGGTGTTGTTCTGAGATAATCTATCAACAGTCTTCTCTCAGCATTTTCAAGTTCTCTCTGCATAACTTCCTTGATTTCTCTTAAATCAGGATCACTTTCATCAGTCTGATAGATAGCAGCTCTTAGATCGTAGATTTTATTTCTCCTCATTTTGTTTCCCAGTCTTATGAACTTTACTTCCTCTAATTGAGAATTAAAATCAAGAACTGTAATACCCAGATCAGTCTTTAACTTTGCAGTTCCCTTCTTCATTTCAACAAGGTTCCCATTCCAATCTCTGTATTTAGGTACATACTCTTCAGTAGTCTTTGATCCAGTAAAGGCTTTAGCTCTCATCATATATTCTCTTATAGAATTAGCAATGTGTTCTGTTCGTCGATTTCTGACTCTGAATATATACAGAACATACTGAAGTTCTTCAAACAACTTGAGCTTGATCGCATCTTCATTCACTCTATACACTGTTCCATCTGCCATAAAGTACAACAGAAAGTGAATATCTAAGCTCTTTTGGTGAACTAGTTGAACTGATTCCAATTTGTCCAGATTCTCTTGAATAATACCAGAACCAAGAGAGACAAGTGAAGAGGGATCTCTTGGACTGTTACTAACTCTCAATTCTCTTCTTGAACCCAAGCCAGAAGTATCCCTGCCAGGAGGCTTTCCTGAACAAGCAACACTATGTTGATAACTACCAATCCCTTCTGTTTGTGCTTGAACTGGAATCTTTGGTCTAGAAAACCCAGGTAAAGGTTTGCTTTGAATCTATAGAGAATCACTTACAACTTGTGTAGCAACAGAGGTTGTATCTATCTTTTTACCTTTGCCTTCTTCACCCATCACCCCTTTCAGTTTCAACTTAGCATTAAGAGAAGATTTTCTTATCAGCTTTCCTTCTTCTTCTTCTTCTTCTTCCTCTTCTTGAATACCAGATAAATTTTATTTGATTTCAATTCCTTTCCTTGTAGACCTTGAAGCTTTGACAGTCTTCTTTCCTTTCCTAGACTTCAATGCCTTCAAATGTTCTTCTTGCAACAGCTTTTCTTCAGCATGTATATCTTCAAGTGTAGCCTCAACATTTTCCTCACGAAAAATCTTAGCAGCTAGCTCTTCATCTGTTTGTGGATTGTCAGTGAATAACAAATCCTTTTGCCTTGAAGTAGAAGTACTCTGAAGATTTGTATTTGTTACTAAATATGATTTTGATCTTGTAGACCTTCCATGTCCATGTCTTGGATTTGCAGTTCTTAACCCCTTTTCAGAATTTGCACCTTCTTCATCCAGATGATCCCTCTTTGACAGAGTTTGAGGTTGCTTGCACTTAGTTCTAGCAATTCTCTCCCCCTTTTTGACATCATCACCATCTGGAATCAGAATAGAGGTGATTAACTCAAGAGAGTTTGCAATAGAGTCAACCTTTTCAGTCAGCAAAAGCTGATTATGTTCAACTTTACTCAATCTTTCAGTAAGTGTCTCCTGAGCCTTGGAAAATTGTTGAAATAACTTGGAATTTGCTCTTTGAGATTTCTCCTCATGAGTAGCAACCTCTATTCTGAGGTCAATAAGTGCTTTCTGATTTTCATCAAACCTGTGATTTAAAGACTTGACTTGAATCACTGTCCCTTGTAGACATGTAAAGATATCAGGATTTGAAATCTTTGAAGAATTGTCCTTGAGAAAGGTAGCTGCTCTACCAGGAGGAAAAATACAATCTGATTTGTACCAATCTGCAGTTTGCTTGGACAAATAATTATCATCAATTTCTCGAACAGAAGGTCCAGCAAAGTCTGGTTTCTCCCCTGTTTTCTGTCCATCAGTTTGAAAATTTTCATTTTCAGCTCCTGTACTCATGTCTTCAAAAGAATCACTAACTGACGCATCAGTATGTGCAACTGAAGCAATTTCTTCATTTAAGTCAGCAACTTGTTCTTGAGCAACTTGTTTTCCTTGATCACCTTGTGCATGCTCTGAAGAAACAACCTTTGCTAGTTGATCAATTTCCTCACCATGATCAAAAAGATGATGTGCATTCGAGTATAACTCTGTGTGAGATGCAACCTCTGTGTCTTCTAGCACAACAGTAGGGTCATCTGCAACACCAGTATCAACAGAGTTCGTGGCAACCATAGGTGTTGGAGTAGATGCTTCAGCTTCAAAAGAAAATGGAACGGGAGTTTCATCAAACTCTTCCATTACAGGTAATGCATCTCTGTCATCTTTATCAGTCTGAACCTCAGCAATTACTGGTTCATCAATTTTGAAATCAGTTTCTTCTACAGTAGGTTCTATGATAACCTCTGTCTCAACAGTAGGAATATCTTTAGAAATAGTCTCTGGAGCTTCAAGAACTTGCTCATCATCAGAGTCTGTAAGAATCAGCCTCCTCCTTTTTGCTTGAGGCGCTTCAATCACCTCTTCTTCTTCACTAGAGCTGTCCTCAACTGGTGGTGATGAAGGCCTATTTGCCCTTTTAATGACTCTTCTGGTATAAACAGCTCCAGAAGATGTCTGTTTAGCCTTGGAATGCCTTGTATTAAGAGCAGTATGCTTTTGCCTTTTTGGTTTAGATTGTGGTTGAGGTTGAGTAGTAGTGACTTGCTCAATGTTTATTGGTTCAATGATTGGTTCAGGTTGTGGCTGTTGTGATGTAGTAGGTACAGTGTTTGGTGTTGGTTCAGGTGATGTAGTAGGGTTAGAGTGTATGGTTTCAGTATGATCAGTGGCCAGTGGTTCGGGCATTTGTTGTGGATCATTTTGTGGTGATTGTGAATCTTGAGGTTGGTTGAGAAAGTTTTGTAAGGCAAGTGGCAAAACAAAAGCAGGTAGGTCTTTACCAACATCCTTATTGGTCATATCAGAGAAAATCCTCTTATTGACTTTAAAGGGCTGAATCACATCAGCTGCATCAATTTCTAACCCAGATACACAGGCATTGAATAAAAGTTGACAAAATCTAGCAAAGTATACAGTAGTAGACTCTGACAATTTATCACCTAAATTCATTAAAACATATCGACCAAAATCAAAATTACTGCCATAGAGTAGAGAATACCCAATTTGCAGACTATCCATAGGTATGGCATCCCAGTTGGTGACTTTCTTCTGGAATGTTCTGGTGATGCAGTCAAAGAAAAAATTCCATTCCTTTCTAAGATTTGGCCGTTTAACACTGCCTAGCTTTGCAAGAGAATCCATGTAACCAATTTCTGTTAGCATGTCCCGCAGATTTTGCTCAGAAACAACAGCATACGAGGTATGTGTGTCAAAATCCATGGTTTCTCGAACAGTTTGTGGAGTAATCACAAACTCTTGTTCATCATGAGTGAAGATTATAGACGGAGTCCCATTCTCTCCTCCATCTACATACTTTGAGTTTTTCCAGAAAGTGGCAATCTGAGATGCAGATAGAACAGCTGGTTCAATCAATGCTTGCCCAATCTCAGAGTCACGAAGAAAATTCTGTATAAGATGAAATGCTTCGGGAGCACGGTCATTCTCAAGTAGAGCTGCAAAATTGTTAGGAACAAAACGAAGACCAAGAGATGTAAAAGGTTTAGTTGCCATTAGATCAAGAAACGAGCAAGAAATGACAGTGAAATTTATGTGTTTGAAAGGTGTTTGTGAAAATGTCGTAGTGAAAAACACAAAAGAGCTCTGTGGTTGGGTAAAGTGAATATGAGTGAATGTGAAGGTGAGAGAAAGAAAATGAATCGATATACACAAAAATGATTAGAGTTGTAATTAAAAATTAAAACCCAATCGTTTGTGCATTAAAACACTCAACCGTTCATAGAGTAATGTGTGAGTGGGACACAAAAATGAGTGAGTGGGACACGTGTCAATCATCCAACGAATCAATTAATCACGCGCAGTAAAAAGCAATTATCACCGCTGTCTTTCCTATTATCAAGACACTTTACCACATTTACACTCATTAACAGTTGTCAAACACTCTATTTACTCCAAAATTTTCAAATCATCCCAATGAAAAATTACCTTAGAGTACTAGACACAATCCAACAGTGTTTGTCAATTTTCTAACTTTATCACTGAAACCCTTTCAATAATTGGACAGTTGTGAATATATGTGTGTGTGTAGCAGAGGTTACCAAATCAATTTTTATAGCATTTAATATTTCATAAAATCCATAACATAAATCAATAAATACCGAATGCACAAACTCTCATATTAAACACTGATTATGTGATGAATGCTAAACTCTGTAGTTCCTTAAATACAAAAATCTGAATAACCCTATTCCCATTGATGTTCATGATTATCCAAGTAAGCACACAGTCGTTATAGACAGAAAGATCAAGAGATAGGTATCAAAGCATCATTCAGTGAGTAACATGCCAGGGATTTGATAAACTCACAAACTCTCAAAGCACACAAGTGTTTAGGTGAAGTGTTTTCACTCAATTTCAATCAGTAAAAGCAGATACTACCATAGGCTTGAATGTCAACCAAATCTACACTACTTTGAGTACATATATGCACGAATCAAAAGGACTTTATTCAAGGGTGTAATTTAGTAAAATCAAACAGATGAGAAGAGATGGATTAAATGAATAAATGGCGAACTGAACAATTTAATAGACCAAAGTGTTCAGTTGCACTATTTGTACAAGATGATCAGCATATATACTTTTTTTTTTAATTTTATGTATATATATATTTACTGAGTAAACTTTTCTTTGTAGAGAAAATCTCACCTGTTTGCTCTTCAATATACAAATGAATATAACTGCTCTTGATATATCAGAAATTAAAAAGGAGCAGTTAATGAGGCTCAAAGGGGTTTACTAAGGGTGGAATTTATGAACAGTGTTTGGAGAAAGATGGTAAATCCTAGTGCCTTTATCATTTTCATGCACACACATATCATGTAGTCTCAAAATGGTTTAATACAAGTTCTAGAGCAACATACTCACTGATGAACATCACACATCAATAAAATCTGATTGATATAAAATGTATCAATCATTTACTTGGCTCAAATTCTCACAGGGTGCAGACATGAATTTGTACTCACCAAAATCAACAATGACACATCTCAAGTTTTGTAATTTTCACAAGTACAAACAGGAATCATCAAGAACCATGTATACGTCTTGGGAACAGAGTGTCACTATCAGAGTTTAGAGTTCATCAATATCGGAAGTTATTCATGAGAGGCAATGCACACAGTATTCATAGACTCAGAGTTTAGGATCAAATAAACTAAGAGATGCTATAAATATGAAACAGTATCATGCTGTGTTAATTTACTGCACAATTTCTGATTAGATCACAGTGACTCAGAAAGAGTCTTGATTTAATTACTGAGAATCATGCTTCATACATATTCCTTCATTGGTGATTTCATCCAGACAAAAATCAATTCAGAATACACAGAGTTTATCAAACATATTAAAAGTGTATGACATACAGACATGCTGACAGAGTTTAACAGTGTTTAAACAAAAACGTGTTAACAGAGTATGCATAACAGAGTTTAATCAACAAAGTTCACATAGCACTTAACAATTCACAGAAAAATGAGCAACACATCTTATAAGAAAAATTTTGAGTCTAACCAACATTTTTAGTCAAAACCAGAGACCATTCCTAGTTCATTGACCAGCCTTGTAAATGTTGCTTCACTCAAAGGCTTGGTGAAGACATCTGCAAGTTGTTGATCTGTAGGCACAAAGTGGAGCTCAATGTTGCCTTCCTCTACATGCTCTCTGATAAAGTGATACCTTATGCTGATGTGCTTGGTCATTGAGTGTTATATTGGATTACCTGTCATTGCAATAGCACTCTGATTATCACAGAAAATAGGTATCTTGCTATACCTCAATCCATAATCTAGTAATTGATTCTTCATCCATAGAATCTGTGCACAACAGCTACCAGCAGCAATATACTCTACTTCAGCTGTAGATGTGGATATTGATTTCTGTTTCTTGCTGTACCAAGAAACAAGTCTGTCACCAAGAAATTGACAACTTCAACTTGTGCTTTTTCTGTCAATTTTACAGCCTGCAAAGTCTGCATCAGAGTAGCCAAGTAGGTTGAAATCTGATTCTCTTGGATACCACAACCCTAAAGTTATGGTGCCTTTGAGATACTTAAAAATCCTCTTCACAGCTGTTAGATGTGGCTCTCTAGGATCTGCCTGAAACCTTGCACACAGACATGTTGCATACATGATATCAGGTCTACTTGCTGTTAAATAGAGTAGAGAGCCAATCATTCCTCTGTAGCTTGTCATGTCTACTGATGACCCTGTAACTTTGTCCAGTTTAGTTGCAGTTGCCATGGGAGTTGTTGCAGATGAACAGTCAAGCATGCTAAACTTCTTGAGAAGATTTCTGGTATATTTTGCTTGATTGATAAAAATACCATCATCTGTTTGCTTCACCTGTAAGCCTAGAAAGTAACTAAGCTCTCCCATCATACTCATTTGATACCTGGACTGCATGAGCTTGGCAAACTTCTTACAGAGTTTATCATTAGTAGATCCAAAAATAATGTCATCAACATATATCTGAACTAAAAGCAAGTCACTTCCAGATTTGAAATAAAATAGAGTTTTATCAATTGTACCTCTGTTGAATCCACTTTCTAAAAGAAATTGAGCCAGAGTTTCATACCATGCTCTTGGTGCCTGCTTAAGTCCATATAGTGCCTTGTCTAGCCTGTAGACATGATCTGGATATTTTGGATCTACAAAACCAGGTGGTTGTTCAACAAACACTTCTTCTTCAAGTTTTCCATTCAGAAAGGCACTTTTCACATCCATCTGAAAAACCTTGAATTTCTTGTGAGAAGCATAAGCAAGAAACATCCTTATTGCCTCCAACCTTGCAACTGGAGCAAAAGTCTCATCATAATCTATCCCCTCTTGCTGTGAATAGCCTTTTGCCACAAGTCTGGCTTTGTTTCTTGTAACAACCCCTTCACTATCAGTTTTGTTTCTGAAAACCCAGTTAGTACCAACAATAGATCTGTTCTTGGGTCTTGGTACTAGTGTCCACACTTCATTTCTCTCAAATTCATTTAACTCTTCTTGCATTGCTGTTATCCAGTCAGCATCTTTAAGAGCTTCTTCAACTTTCTTTGGTTCAGTTTGTGACAAGAATGCATGAAACAGACATTCATTTGTTGTTGCACTTCTTGTCCTTACTCTTGCATCTGGATCACCAATGATCAAATCAGGTGTGTGAGATTTGGTCCATTTCCTAGCTGAAGGCAATTGACTTCTCTCAGAGTTTGATCCTCCCCCTCGATCCATGTTCTCCTGATTTCCTTGGTGTCTTTCTTCATTCTATGAGGCTCCTCCTGAATTTGACTGCTCAGAATGTGAATCATCAGAGATTGATCCAGATTTTTCATGTGATTCACTTTCAGAATGTGAATCATCAGAGTTTGATCCTTCATACTCCCCTTCAACTGGTTCTCTCCTTTGTTCTGCTTGAACAATTTCTTCAGTGTTTACCAGTAGAGGTTCAGAGTTTGTATCAACAGAGTCTGTTGGAATTGATCCGTCAGAGTTTATTTCATCAGATATTAGATCTTCATTTTCAAAATGTAGTTGATCATGGTCATTGACATCTTCAAGTCTAGTTATTTTCTTGTCATCAAAAGACACATGAATAGATTCCATGATCACTCTGGTTCTCAGATTATAAACTCTGAATGCCTTAGTTGACAGTGGATAGCCAACAAAAATTCCTTCATCTGCCTTCAGATCAAATTTGGTCAACTGTTCAGGATGAGTTTTCAGCACAAAGCATTTGCACCCAAAAATATGAAAATATTTCAGGTTTGGCTTCTTTTCTCTCACCATTTCATATGGTGTTTTTCCATGCTTATTGATCAGAGTGGCATTCTGAGTAAAACAAGCAGTTTGAACAGCTTCTGCCCAGAAATAGGTTGGTAATTTTGCTTCATCAGGCATAGTTCTGGCAGCTTCTATCAAAGTTCTGTTCTTCCTTTCAACTACACCATTCTGTTGTGGAGTGCCAGGTGCAGAAAACTCTTGTTTAATTCCTTTGTTCTTGCAAAATTCTTCCATTGTTGAATTCCTGAATTCAGTTCCATTGTCACTTCTGATAATCTTCACTTGATTCTTTGACCCTTTGTCCAACTGCATTATATGTTCTGCCAGAGTTAATGCAGTTTCATCCTTCTTTGCTAGAAAATACACCTAAGTGTATCTGGTGTATTCATCAACAATGACTAGAGCATATTTCTTCTTTCCAAGAGACATAACATTCACTGGTCCAAAAAGATCAACATGTAGAAGATGATAAGGATCAACAATTGAAGATTCAAACTTGCTTTTAAAAGAGGCTTTTCTCTGTTTGGCCTTTTGACAAGAATCACACAGGCCTTCTGCATTCAACAAAGACTTTGGAAGTCCCCTCACAAGATCATTCTTTATCAGCTCATTGATGCTGTTTAGATTTAAATGAGAGAGTTTCTTATGCCACTTCCAACTCTCTTCACTGGACATCCTTGTTGACAGACACACTGCTTTGCCATCAGAGTTTGTTGACAATTTTATTTCATAGATGTTATTGTGTCTGTTTCCAACTAGAGCAACTTTCCCTGTAGATTTACTGATCACTTGACAGTATTCAAGCTGAAAATCTACATGATATCCTCTGTCACAGATTTGACTCACAGAAAGCAGATCATGCTTCAGTCCTGGAACCAGAGCTACATTTGTGATGATGACACTTCCAAGATTAATATTGCCATATCCCAGAGTGTGTCCTATGTTGCCATCTCCATAGGAAACTTTTGGGCCAGCCTTCTCCACATACTCTGATAGCAGGGCTTTATTTCCAGTCATGTGTCCTGAACATCCACTGTCCACGACTAGGGTACTTTCCCTGGTGCCCTGCAATCACAAACAATCACTGATTGTTAGTTTTAAGGATCCAGACTTGCTTGGATCCTTTTGTTCTATTGAATCTATTAGTTTTTGCAGCGGATTTGTCATTATCAGAGTTTAAACTAACATTTTCAAACTTAGTACCTGTAGAATTAACTTTAACCCATTTCAGATTAGGTTTCAGTTCATAGTAATTATGATAAATAGCATGATAATTCTTGCAAGTATAAATCGAGTGCCAAGTACTTCCACAATGTTTGCACAGAGTTTGTGGTCTAGGTTTGACATTATTCTTTTTCACTCCAGATTTGGAGGGTAAAGAATTAATATCTTTGTTCTTCCTGCAAAAACTGGCAAGATGATTAGTACTACCACAGTTATGACAAGTTTTTCTAGGTGCAAATGTAGCAAGCATTGGCCTATTTCCTGATGTTATGCCTACCTTTCCATTTCTGTTTTTCCTAGGCATTTTCTGTTTATTTACAGATTTTATCTCTTTAAGCTTTTGCTTAAGTTGTTTATCTGTCATTGAACCAATGTTAACCTGTTTGGCACAGGTTTTTACTTGCTCATTTTCAACAGCTCCATGTTCAGTTTTAACAGTACCATGAACAAATTTTCTAGTTGGAAGAGTTTGCCTAACTTTCACATGATTTAGAAATCTAAGCTCATCTTCCTCACAGTACCCTAAACCAACAGTGTCAGCTTGAAAAACCTCATGAGTGTCTTTTCCAGAATCAGTCCAAGTTTTAATGATGTGATTAGCATCCTCCAGTTTAGATTCTAGTTGCTTATACTTACCTAGCAACTCTTGTTCTATAAAAACAGCATCATCTCTTTCTTTCTGAATTTTTTGCATGTTTTCAAGTTTGTCTTCAACAAGTTTGTTTCTCTCTTTAAGTTGAGAGCACTCATTTTTGATTCTCTCATTCTCTAAAGATTGATCCCTATAACTGATATATAATGCTTTAAGATAAATTCTCAATTCAGTTATATTATCAGTATTATAAGCATAGGTAGTTGGGGGTACCTTGAGTTCAGAATCTTCATTATGAGTAGAAGCCATGAGTGCATAATTAACTTCCTCATCTGAATCTGAGGTGTCTGCCCAGTCTCTGCCTTTGGTGTAGAGTGCCTTTTCAGTTTTACCCTTCTTGCACTCAGGAGCATAGTGACCCATCTCCTTACACTTGTAGCATTGAATCTCAGACTTATCTTTCTTCCCAGATTTGGAGTCCTTTCCCTCAGATTTGCTGAAATTCTTCCTGTCAGACTTTGAGTAATTCTTGGAGAATCTCTTTCCCTTCTTGAAGTTTTTGAATCCCATCTTCTTGAAGGTCTTTACCATCAATGCAGCCATTTTCATCATCTCTTCATCATCTTCAGAATCAGATGATTCATCTGTGTTTGAGTCAACAATAGTGTTTGATGACTCACTTTCTAAATGAATGACCAAGGCTTTTCCTTTTGCCTTCTTCCTTAATGCTTCTTTCTTTGAAGATTTTTCTTCAACTTTCAAAGCAACAGACTTTGACTTCATGCTTGATCTCCTGTTTCTCTACTCCATTTCCAATTCACGAGTCTTGAGCAGTCCATAGATTTCATCAATCTCAGTATAAGCAAGATCATAGTTATCTCTTATAGTGGTTGTTTTCACATCCCACTTTTCAGGTAGAAAAAGAAGAAACTTGAGATTTGAGTCTTCTAGATCATATTCTTTGTCAACCAATGATAGATCATTGAGCAGTTTACAGAATCTGTCAAATGTCTCTGTCATGGTTTCTTCAGACTTTGCCTCAAAATGCTCATACTCCTGTGTGAGTATGTTCCTTCTATTCTTCTTGATAGCAGCAGTTCCCTGACATCTAACCTCAAGTGCATCCCAAATCTCTTTTGCAGTTGTGTAGTTAATCACTTTGTTAGACATAACATTGTCTAAAGCACTGTGAAGTAAATGCCTTACTTTTGCATCCTTAGCAATAGATGAAAGATCCTCAGCAGTTAGATCTTTCTTTTCCTTTGGAATCACTTTTGATTCCTCACCAGCAACAGCAGCAGTTAACTTTGTAGGTTTATGAGGGCCTTCATAAATTCTGTCAAGATATTCTGGATCTGTAGCCTCCAGAAACATTGTCATCTTAACCTTCCAGATTGAATACTCTGCTGGCTTAAGTATAGGAACCCTAATTGTCTCATACCTACTAACAGTAGTAGGAGCTTTCTCAGAACCTGATGGAGGAGGAATCTCTGCCATTGATTACTATTGTGTTTTGGATCTTAAACTGTAATAAAGTAACAGATTTGGCTCTGATACCAATTGTTAGGCCGAATACACAATATATAATCAAGTACTGTATAAGCGAATAATAAGAACACACAGATCAGTACTTAAAAACTGTTTGGAATTAATAATTCATCTCTCAGTGATGTAAAATATCACAGAGAGCTGCTTAGGTTACAATGAATGATATTCGTTCACGATGGATACCCTTCTAGGGTTAATCTAACTGTATTTATAAGATATACAGCTACGTACAATCGTTAATTGATTCTCCTATAATTAAGCTATACAATTGATATCAATTACGATTGCTACACGTCTTCTAAGTCAACTCAATCTCTTTGACAGCTATCCAATCTTCAAAGATATTGCTTCCATGTTTATCTTGAATTAATATTCAATCTCTGTTGACTTGTAGACACTTCCAGTAGACAGACTTTAACAAACTCTGTTGCGCTCCTAGCCAGCAGTGTTTGCGCTTAATTCTGTCAGCCAGCAGTGTTTGCACTTCCTTCTGTCAGCGTTTGCGCTTCCTTCTGTCAGCGTTTACTCAAACTCTGCTACGACTGCTTTCATTAACAAGTTAAACTCTTTTTCCCTGTAACACTTAAACACTGACATTAAATCACATCAATTATATCTAACAACTCTGTTATGCATACTCTGTTAACATGTTTTTGTTTAAACACTGTTAAACTCTGTCAGCATGTCTGTATGTCATACACTATTAACATGTTTGATAAACTCTGTGAATTCTGGATTGATTATTGTCTGGATGAAAACACCAATGAAGAAATATGTATGAAGCATGATTCTCAGTAATTAAATCATGACTCTTTCTTAGTCACTGTGATCTAATCAGAACTTGTGTAGTAAGTTAACACATCATGATACTGTTTCATATTTATAGCATCTCTTAGTTTATTTAGTCCTAAACTCTGAGTCTATGAATACTGTGTGCATTGCCTCTCATAAATAACTTCTGATATTGATGAACTCTAAACTCTGATTAGTAACACTCTGTTCCCAAGACATATACATGGTTCTTGATGATTCCTTGTTTGTACTTGTGAAAATTATAAAACTTGAGATGTGTCATTGTTTAGTTTGGTGAGTACCAATTCATGTCTGCACCCTGTGAGAATTTGAGCCAAGTAAGTGATTGATACATTTTATGTCAATCAGATTTTATTGTTGTGTGATGTTCATCAGTGAGTATGTTGCTCTAGAACTTGTTTTAAACCATTTTGAGACTGCATGATATGTGTGTGCATGAAAATGATAAAGGCACTAGGATTTACCACATTTCTCCAAGCACTGTTCATAAATTCCACCCTTAGTGAACCCCTTTGAGCCTTATTAACTGCTTCTTTTAAACTCTGAAGTATTAAGAGCAGTTATATTCATTTGGAAATTCAAGAGCAAGCAGGTGAGAGTTTCTCTACAAAGGAAAGTTTCCTTAATGGATATATATATTCAAAAAAAAAAATGTATATATGCTGATCATCTTGTACAAATATGTACTAACAGTGCAACTGAACACTTTGCTCTATTAAATTGTTCAGTTAGCCATTTATTCAATTATTTTCTCTCTTCTCACCTGTTTGATTTTAAACAAATTATAACCCTGAATAAAGTCTTTTTGATTTGTGCATATATGTACTCAAAGTAGTGTAGATTTGGTGGACAATCAAGCATATGGTAGCATCTGCTTTTACTGATTGAACTTGAGTGTAAACACTTCACCTAAACACTTGTGTGCTTTGAGAGTTTGTGAGTTTATCAAACCCCTGACATGTTACTCACTGAATGATGCTTTGATATCTATCTCTTGATCTTTTTGTCTAGAAAGACTGTGTGCTTACTTGGATAATCATGGACATCAAAGGGAATAGGTGTATTCAGAATTCTGTATTTAAGTTACTACAGAGTTTAGCGTTCATCATATAATCAGTGTTTATAATGAGAGTTTGTGCATTCGGTGTTTATTGATTTGCTTTATGGATTTTATGAAATATTAGATGCTCTAAAAATTGATTTGGTAACCTCTGCTACACACACACATATATATTCACAACTGTGCAATTTTTGAAAGGGTTTCAGTGATAAAGTTGGAAAATTGACAAACGCTGTTGAATTGTGTTCAGTACTCTAAGGTAAATTTTCATTGAGATAATTTGAAAATTTTGGAGTAAGTAGAGTGTTTGACAACTGTTAATGAGTGTAAATGTGTTAAAGTGTCTTGGTAATAGGAAAGACAGCGGTGATAATTGTTATTTTACTGCGCATGATTAATTGATCCGCTGGATGATTGACACGTGTCCCACTCACCCATTATTGTGTCCCACTCACACACTACTCTAGGAACGGTTGTGTGTTTTAAATGCACAAACGATTGAGTTTTGATTTTTAATTACAACTCTAATCACTTTTACTCTCACAAACGATTCCTTTCTACTCTCACTTACACATCCACTCATATTCACTTTACTAAACCACACAGTTATTTTGTGTTTTTCACTTCGACATTTTCACAAACACCTTTCCTACACACAAATTTCACTATCGTTTCTTGTTCTTTTCTTGATTTAATGGCGACTAAACCTTTTACATCTCTTGGTCTTCGATTTGTTCCTAACAACTTTGCAGCCCCACTCCATAATGAACGTGTTCCAGAAGCGTTTCATTTTATGCAAAAATTTCTCCGCGACTCCGAGATTGGGCAAGCGTTGATTGAACCATCTATTCTATCTGCATCTCAAATTGCCACTTTCTGTCAGAACTCACAATATGTGGATGGAGGAGAGAATGGGACTCCGACTATAATCTTTACTCATGATGAAAAAGAGTTTATAATTACTCCACAAACTATCAGAGAAACTATGGGGTTTGACACTCACACCTCATATGCTATTGTTTCTGAACAAAATCTGCGGGAAATGCTAACAGAGATTGGGTACATGGAATCTCTTGCAAAGCTAGGCAGTGTGAGAAGGCCAAATCTCAGAAAGGAATGGAACTTTTTCTTTGACTGCATCACCAGAACATTCCAGAAGAAGGTCACAAACTGGGATGCCATTCCTATGGATAGTCTGCAAATTGGGTATTCTCTACTCTATGGCAGTAATTTTGATTTTGGTCGTTATGTTTGAATGAATTTAGGTGATAAAATGTCAGAGTCTACTACAGTATACTTTGCTAGATTTTGTCAACTATTATTCACTGCCTGTGTATCTGGGTTAGTTATTGATGAAGCTGATGTGATTCAGCCCTTTAAAGTCAATAAGAGAATATTCTCTGATATGACTAATAAGGATGCTGGTAAAGAGAACCTACCTACTTTTGTTTTGCCACTGGCTCTGCAGAATTTTCTCAACCAACCTCGAGATCCACAACAACCTGAACCCTTAAACACTGAACACCAACCTGAGCCAACACCCACAAACACTGTACCTACTCCATCACAACAACCACAACCTGCACCAATCATTGAACCAATAAACTCTGAACCATCAATCTCTGAACCTCGAGTTACTACTACTCAACCTCAACCACAATCTAAATCAAAAAGGCAAATACATACTGCACATAATACAAGGCATTCCAAGGCTAAACAGACATCTACTGGAGCTGTTTACACCAGAAGGATCATTCAAAGGGTAAATAGGCCTTCATCACCATCAGTTGATGACAAATCTACTGAAGAAGAAGAGGTAGTTGAAGTGTCTCAAGCCAAAAGAAGGAAGTTGATACTTGCAGAATTTGATGAAGAACAAGTTGTTGAAGCTCCAGAGGATATCTCTAAAGAGATTCCTGCTGTTGAGACAGAGATTATCATAGAACCTACTGTAGCAGAAACAGACTTCAGAATTGATGAACCAGTATTTGCTGAGGTTCAGACTGAGAAAGATGACAGAACTGAGTTACCTGCAATGGAAGAATTTGATGAGAATTTCATGCCATTTTCTTTTGAAGTTGAAGTATCTACTCCAACACCCATGGATGCAACAAATTCTGCTGATACTGGTGTTGTAGATCAGCCTACTGTAGTGCTAGAAGATACAGAGGTTGCATCTCACACAGAGTTATTCTCTGATGCACATCAAGTTTCTGATCATGGTGAGGAAATTGATCAACCTGCAAAAGTTGTTTCTTCAGAGCATTAACAAGTTGCTCAAGAAAATCTTGTTGCTCAAGAACAAGTTGTTGAATTCAATGAAGAAATTGCCTCAGTTGCACATACAGATAATTCTGATAATGATTCTTCTGAAGCAATGAGTGTAGAAGCTGAAAATGATCAAATTCAAACTGATGGACAGAAAATAGGGGAGAGACCAGACTTTGCTGGACCTTCTGTACGAGAAATTGAAGATGAATATTTGGCAAGGCAAACTGTAGATTGGTATAAAGCAGACTGCATATTTCCTACTGGAAGAGCAGCTACCTTTCTCAAGGAAAATTCTCAAAAGATTTCAAATCCTGATATCCTAACTTGTCTACAAGGAACAGTGATTCAGGTTAAGGCTTTAAATTACAGGTTTGATGAGAGTCAAAAAGCACTTATTGATCTCAGAACTGAAGTTGCTACTCATGAGGAGAAATCTCACAGAGAAAACTCAAAGCTATTTCAACAGTTTTCTAAGGCACAACAGACTTTCACTGAAAGATTAAGTAAAGTTGAACAGAATCAGACTTTGCTCACTGAAAAGGTTGACTCTATTGCAAACTCTCTTGAGTTAATAACATCTATTTTGATCCAAGATAGTGATGATGTCAAAAAGGGGGAGAGAATTGCTAGAACTAAGTGCAAGCAGTCTCAAACTCTGTCAAAGAGGGATCATCTGGATGATGAAGGTACAAATCCAAATGCAGAGAAGAGATTAAGAAAGTCTGATGCTGCAAATCCAAGATTTGGAAGGTCTACAAGATCAAGCTCAGCAGTAAATACAAATTTTCAGAGTACTTCTACTTTAAGACAAAAGGATTTGTCATTCTCTGACAATCTACAAACAGATGAAGAATTGGCTGCTAAGATTTTTCTTAAAGAAAATGCTGAGGGTGTTACACTTGAAGATGTTCATACTGAAGAGATGCTCTTACAAGAAGAACATTTGAAGGCATTAAAGTCTGGGAAAGGAAAGAAGATTGCTAAAGCTTCAAGGCCTGTTGAGAAAGGAATTGTAATCAAAGAAAATATTGTTGGCATTCAAGAAGAAGAAGAAGAAGAAGGAAAATTGATAAGAAAATCTTCTCTTGATGCTAAGTTAAAATTGAAAGGTATAATGGGTGAAGAAGACAAAGGGAAGAAGGTAGACACAACCTCTGTTGCTACACAAGTTGTGAGTGAATCTCTACCAGTACAAAGCAAACTCTTACCTGGGTTCTCTAGACCTAAGATTCCAGTTCCAGCACAAACAGAAGGGATTTGTAGCTACCAACATAGCATAGCTTGTTTAGGAAAGCCTCCTGGCAAGAATACTTCTGGTTTGGGTTCAAAAAGAGATTTGAGAATCAATAACTGTCCAAGAGATCCCTCATCACTCATCTCTCCTGGTTCTGGTATGATTCAAGAGAATCTGGATAAATTGGAGTCAGTTCAACTGGTTCGACAGAAGAGTTTGGATATTCACTTCTTGTTGTATTTCATGGAAGATGGGACAGTGTATAGGGTGAATGAAGATGCTATTAAGCTCAAATTGTTTGAAGAACTTCAGTATGTTCTGTATATATTCAGGGTCAGAAATCAATGAACAGCACTCATTGCTAATTCCATAAGAGGATATATGCAGAAAGCCAAAATTTTTACTGGATCGAAGACTACTGAAGAGTATGTGCCTAAGTACAGAGATTATCGAGGGAGACTGATTGAAATGCAGAAGAACAGTGCTAGATTGAAGACTGATCTTGGTGTAATAGTTCTGGATTTCACTTCAGAATCTAAACAGGCATATTTCATCAAGCTGGGAAATGATATGAGGAAAATCTACTCTCTAAGAGCTGCAATTTATCAGACTGGAGATAATGATCCTCAGTTGAGAGAAATCAAGCAAATTATGCAGAGAGAGCTAGAAAATGTAGAAAGAAGGTGATAAGTGGCTTTTATATCCACTTGGAGCATTCTAAATCGGCTTAAATTGATTGTCTTGGGCTCAAGTTTCTTGTAGTTTTGTTTAGTTGTGCAGATTTACAAGGATGTTGATTATGGTGGATGTTTTTGTCGTTTTTGGAGATTTAATTTATTAAAATTCGGATTTATTGGGCTGCACGCGTGAGATTCACTGTTTGGGCCATATCTTGAGTTCTATAAGTCTGTTTTCAGCCCGTAAGCTGTCCACGCGAAGATAACGAGATTATCTATCATTCTAAGGTGGTCCAGAGGTCCAATTACGTTTGTGACGTTCCAGAAAAACTGAAGAAAAGTCAGCTACGAATTTCCCTAGAAAACAGAATCAGTTTAGGAAACGTATCTTGCAGAAATTCTATTATAATTCTGTTTTGGTATTTTCTTGCTGGGCAAGACTTTTAGAGCCTATTTAAACACATCCTACCATTGTAATAGATATATATACACAGATCATAGTTTAATTATTGTAACCTAGCTTAGATCTGCAAGGGAGAAAAGGAGAGAAGGGTTCAACGCTCGTGACAAGCAACGGATCTAGATCTACTTCATCCTTTGTGTTACTTTGGATTATAGATTTGTTTTCTCAAACTCTTGTTTATTAATATAATTACTTCTTTTATTCATATTTTGTTATTTACCATGTTTTCATTAAATCCCATGGTGACGAAAGGTTTAATTATGAACTAATCGTTGTCATGGGATCCTAGTTGATTTATCTATGTAGCTTAGTAGTTTGCATGCCTTAAAGATTTATGTGTGGTAAATTCTTGATATCCTCGTATGGTTAATCTTAATGCTTTTGGATGCGTAGCTAACATCTAAACTGAATTGTTAATCTCTTGTGAAGCGAGAGTGGATCTTGAGATTTAGAACTTGCCATGCTAGCATAGGTTCATAATTGTTATCAATATGATTGTGGTGTGAGATGAAAATACTTATACTGCCCTGTGTGATCTTTATGGATAACTTGTGCTTCAACCCTTATGTTTTCAAATTCTATAGAGATATAGGGTCTAAACATAATAGGTGCCTATTCATCTTTTATCTCTTTTGTGGATGTATGTGTAGATTGGTACTAGTATACCGAGAGGTAACTTTTACTCTTTTCGTGTTATCCGATCAGATATCATAACCATCGCATGTTTTAATTAAAGGCTGCAACTCTAAGTGAAGTAGATGATGAAACTAGGATTCCATGTTTTATTCTCATATTAGTAATTCGATTTTAATCTCTTAAATTAGTTAATCTTTAGTTTGATAATTAATTTAGTAGTCAATAAAAATTCAATTTGTTATTTGTCTTAACAGTGGATAAAAAACCATACATAGGTGCATAGGTACATTAATTGAATTAAACACCATTCTAGATCTCTGTGGGAACGAACTTGATTTAATCATATATTACTTGTGACAACGTGCGCTTGCGTAATTTAGCATAACAAGTTTTTGGCGCCGCTGCCGGGGATCATCGGTGTTTTTATTTTAGTTTATGTGCTTGTCATCAGTGGTCGTTAGCGTTCACTGACTCGGATTCTTACTTTGTTTGTTTCGTGGTGTTTGCAGGTACTTAGGTTTGTATGCAAACACGTTTGCAAACTCATTTACAAAGACTGGCAGAAGACGATCTTGTAGAGAATTTAGAGAATAAGGAAGAGGAATCTGAAACTACAGTAGCAATGGCAGATGCAGCCGCAGCAGTTAAGGCTTTGAAGGAGTATTCTCAGCCGAAGATCAATGATATCCAGTCTAGCATTATCAGGCCAGCTATTGCAGCTAACACTTTCGAGATCAAGCCGGGCACTATTCAGATGCTATAGAATTCGGTTCAGTTTGGGGGTGCTCCTGCGGAGGATCCTAACATGCATATTCGGGACTTTATCGAGATCTGTGATACTTTCAAGTTTAATGGTGTTTCGGATGATGCTATCAAGTTGAGGCTTTTCCCATTCTCTCTAAAGGATAAGGCTAAGGGCTGGTTACACTCTCTACCACCTGGTTCCATTACTACTTGGGAGGATCTTGCTCAGAAGTTTCTTATTAAATTCTTCCCTATGGCGAAAACTGCAGCATTGAGGAATCAGCTAGCCCAATTTCAGCAGCAACCTGGAGAATCTCTGTGTGAGGCTTGGGAACGTTATAAGGAGATGCTAAGGAGATGCCCACATCATGGGATGCCAAACTGGATGGTAATCAATTGTTTTTACAATGGGCTGGGAGCACAATCTAGGCCAATGGTAGACGCAGCATCAGGAGGAGCCTTATGGGCTAAGAGCTACGAGGAAGCTTACGATCTAATTGAGATGATGGCTGCTAATGAATATCAAAATCCAACTCAAAGACTACCACAAGGCAAGGTTGCAAGAATTCTGGGAGTTGACACAGTTACAGCTCTAGCAGCCCAGCTAGAGGCACTTAATATGAAATTAGATTTAATGACAAAGCATGGGGTGCCTCAGGTTGCGAGAGTATGTGAACTATGTGCTGGCGCACATGAGACGAGTCAATGCGCCATCTCCAGTGAATCAGTGCAGTTTGTGAGCAATTTTCAAAGGCAACAACAACCAGCTCCAAATTATCAACATCCACATCAGTCTTATCACCAGTTTCAGGGTCATCAGTACGGAGTTGAGCCATTTAATTCTTCAGGTTTTCAGCAACAATATGCTCCAAGGCAACAGTTTCAACCTCCTGGTTTTCAGCAGCAACAGTTTCATACTGGTTCTAGCCATCAGTCGAATGAAAAATCTGAATTAGAAGAGTTGAGATTAATGTGCAAGAGTCAGGCAGCAACTCTCAAGAGTCAGGAAGCATCTCTCAAGACATTGGAGAGTCATATAGGACAAATTGCAAGTGCCTTGGTAAATATGCAACAAGGAACTCTTCCAAGTGATACAATGGGTAATCCAGGCAAGAGGGAGGTTCATGAGCAGGTGAAGGCTGTGACTTTGAGATCTGGAAAAGTCACGAGTGATCCTAAATCAGCAACTGAAGAAGATGAAGATGTTCAGAATCAGCAGGATGAAAAATCTGTAGTGCCAGTAATTGAGAAATCTGATTTAGTGGCTGATCAGCTAGATGGTGAGAAGAGCAAGAACCCAGTTGAAAAGTTTACTCCGGAGCAATCTTCAAAGAATAATCAGATCTATCCACCTCCTCCATTTCCTGGACGTTTGAAGAAAAGTCAAGAGAAACAGTTTCAGAAATTTATGGATGTCTTCAAGAAATTGTCCATTAACATTCCTTTTGTTGAAGCATTGGAGCAGATGCCGAGATATGCAAAGTTCATGAAGGATATTTTGTCAAGAAAGAGAAGGTTGGAAGAATTTGAAACAGTGGCATTGACGGAGGAGTGTAGTGCCGTTCTGCAACAGAAATTGCCTCCTAAACTTAAAGATCCGGGAAGTTTCACTATTCCATGCACTATTGGCAACCTTTCTTTCAACAAGTGTTTATGTGATTTGGGAGCTAGTATTAATCTCATGCCCTTGTCTGTTTTCAAGCAACTTGGTCTACCGGAGCCAAAGCCAACTAACATCTCTTTGCAGTTGGCTGATCGATCTATCACTTATCCGAGGGGTATAGTAGAGGATGTTTGGTAAAGGTTGATAAGCTCATATTCCCAGCTGATTTTGTGATCTTGGATTTCGAGGAAGATAAGAAGATTCCCATAATCTTGGGAAGACCGTTCTTGGCTACAGGAAAGACTTTGATTGATGTGCAAAAAGGAGAACTTACAATGAGGGTGCAAGATCAGAGTGTCACCTTTAATGTGTTCAAGGCCATGAAATTTCCAACAGAGGATGAAGAGTGTTGCAGTGTGGAAATAGTTGATACGGGTCAGAGAAAGAAGTTTGATCAATTGTTGAGCGAGAAATCGGACAGTTCTTCGGTTCGTGATCTTTCGAGTGTAAAGCTTGGAAAACTTCCACCACATTTGAGGTATGTCCTTTTGAATAATGAGCTAGTGATTTTTGAAGAGGGGCATGATAACGTGTTGCGAAGGTGGAAAGCAGATGATAAGGAAGAAGAAATTTTTGTTCAGCCGGTTAAGTCGGAGAAGCACCGTAGAGGTGTGAAGAAGAAAAAGAAAAAGATTTGGCCGTTGGGTAGTAAATTCAAGTTGATGTCTGAAGGAAGAAATTTGTGGAAAGCAAGCAACAAAGATGTCAATATTCGTATGAATGGTTTGTCTGTTGAGAATGGTTCGGTTATTCTTTTGAAACCGCCATGAGTTGAGGAAGTAACATCAAGCTATTGACGTTAAAGAAGCGCTTCGTGGGAGGCAACCCATGCATTAGTGTAAGAAAAAAAAACAAAAAAAAAAAATCCGAACAGTATGCGCCAGCGCATGAAGCGCCAGCACACGCGCAAGTGCGCCAGGATTGGCAGAATAGTTCCGTGCGTGAAGCGCCCCAACCGTGCATCATGCACCAGACTCGTACTGCCAAATTGTAACAGGTTAGTTTTGTCCATGGATTGTGTTTATTATTTTGTACGTGTGTTGTTATGTATAATATATAATAAATTTAATTCATCTCCTAAATCAATTCCAACCCCTTTTCTAATTATTTTCTCCACCTAAAATCCTGATTCTAGCCCCATATTAATTCCAAATTATTCCCAATCCATATCCTATTTCATATTTTATTTTATTTTATTTATTCTTATTTTTATTTTTTTTATTTTTATTATTATTTTTTTCCCCCAAATATATATACCCACCTATACATACAAATCCAATTCCTTTTCTACTTCTTTAAAAATTCAATTCTAAAGAGGAATTAATTGCAAGTTCACCTCTTTGATTCGTATTGGGTAAATCTTTTTCTCTAATTTATTTTTATTACGAATTTGTGTTCTTGTAAATTGGGATTTTGTATTATTCTTGGAATTTGGGCTATTTGTGGTGTGATATTGCTTGGTAATTATTGGTGGAGCTTCTTGTGAGTTGGGTATTGATTCTTATGGCTCCTAAGCGTGGGAGAGGTGGTGCTAGTATTGTGAAATTTTCGTCTTCCGCATGATTCATTCGAGGATGAGGCATTGCAGGTATGTTTTCTACTATCCTTTGTATTTACTTCCATTCAATGCGGACATTGAATATTTTAAGTTTGGGGGTGGTTTGAGGGATTAGTAGTTGTTGTTGTATTATTTGTTCATGTAGGATTTCATGTTTTGCATATTAGTAGTAGTAAATTATGCATATATGTTCGTATTATCTACGTTTGTTCATATAGGGCATTCTGTTTTATGTTCGTATGTCATGTGAGTTCATAATAGCTTGCATTTGCACCCATGCTTGATAGGAATTTTGTGTTATTGAGGCTTTTGATTGAGAAGTGATATGCTTTGTTCTTGTGCACACACATACACTAGTAAGTTGAAGCGAGTAGACTTATTGAATGTTGTAAGTAATTAGAAGGACATGAATATGTGCAAGATGATTTAGTTTGCATGCTTTGAATACAAGTTGGTGCGTTAGAGAGATGTTGCTTGGGATTGAGTATGTTTTTCCACCAAGTGAGATTTTGAGCCTTATTGCATATTGCATATTATTTGCAATTTATTCGTTTGCTTGAGTGTCCACGGATTGTTTGCATTGCTAGCAGTTGTTTGAGGTCTTTCTTGAAACGCATGACATTATTTGACGATTAAAATGATAAAGGCATTAGGAATAACCGCATATTTTCCCATATTACCATACCATGTTTACATGATCCATTAGTTAACCCGTTGAGCTTAATCCTATTTTTTCGGTGACATACCACATTACTTGCCGAGACCTTTTTCTTGTATTGGCCTTACATTAATTTGAACCCGCATTGTCAAAGGCTAGTAGAGTGCTTAAGGGAGTAATAAGGTGTGCAAAGGAGGGGTTATTGTTGGTCTTACTATTGGGGAAAATATTGAGATTGGGTTTGGTTGTTTACTTGATAGTTGACATATGTAATAAATTATGGGATCATTGTTATTGTTTATATTATTGTTTGTGTTCTATTTAGCTCTCGGAAAAAAAAAAGAAAAAAAATATATGAAAAAAAAGAAAAAAAGGAAAAAAAAAGAGAAAAAAATATATATTATGAGAGCATGTTGTTTTTGTTGTGATCCTATTTCAGTCGACTAGTCGAGTGCTTGTTTTTAATAAAAATTATGGGGGGAAAATAGGGTGTTGTGTGTGATTTATTATGGTACTTACTAGCTTTTGACACTACACCTGTTTTGGCTTATTTGACATACCTTGTCCCTAGTCCCGTTACAACCCAATTAAAGACCTTTTGATTATCGTCATTGATGTATGTTGTGTTAAGAGTTAGATTGATACCAAATGTCAAGCATGTTTATGATTTTGTTGGAATTGAGTGATACACTTACCCTTGTTTTTGAGTGAATATTCTTTTGTGAGTGGATTGTGAGTGTTTGCTTGTTCTTGCGTATGAGATCCCGAGTGTTGTCTCAAAGATGTGCTCTTGTAGGCTTAGCATGTTTACTAACTTATTCTTACACTTGACATGGGCTTGTGAGAACTTATGCATGTTCATTGAGTGGACTATGTGAATACTTGCACTTTCGACACCAAGACATTGCGTATTTACTTTGATTCTTAAGTTGATATGGCATGAGAGGATTTGAAGGTATGGTAGATTAGATTAATTGCATTTGCATATTTAGTTGCATTCATGCATTGCATTGCATTAGGTTAAATGGATTTTGTGGGTACATTCGCTATAGGCCCTCACGAGACCTTACTCGTCCACTAGGGCTGCCTAGGGGTTTAAAGGGCTTGTTGCATATGCCAAATGTAACCGTGATCACCTACGGAAGTGGTACTAGTTAGTTAGTTAGTTGTAATTGTTTATGCTTGAGGACAAGCATCGGTTTAAGTTTGGGGGTGTGATAAGTGGCTTTTATATCCACTTGGAGCATTCTAAATCGGCTTAAATTGATTGTCTTGGGCTCAAGTTTCTTGTAGTTTTGATGTGTTTTGTTTAGTTGTGCAGATTTACAAGGATGTTGATTATGGTGGATGTTTTTGTCGTTTTTTGAGATTTAATTTATTAAAATTCGGATTTATTGGGCTGCACGCGTGAGATTCACTGTTTGGGCCATATCTTGAGTTCTATAAGTCTGTTTTCAGCACGTAAGCTGTCCACGCGAAGATAACGAGATTCTCTATCATTCTAAGGTGGTCCAGAGGTCTAATTACGTTTGTGACATTCCAGAAAAACTGAAGAAAAGTCAGCTACGAATTTCCCTAGAAAACAGAATCAGTTTAGGAAACGTATCTTGCAGAAATTCTATTATAATTCTGTTTTGGTATTTTCTTGCTGGGCAAGACTTTTAGAGCCTATTTAAACACATCCTACCATTGTAATAGATATATATACACAGATCATAGTTTAATTATTGTAACCTAGCTTAGATCTGCAAGGGAGAAAAGGAGAGAAGGGTTCAACGCTCGTGACAAGCAACGGATCTAGATCTACTTCATCCTTTGTGTTACTTTGGATTATAGATTTGTTTTCTCAAACTCTTGTTTATTAATATAATTACTTCTTTTATTCATATTTTGTTATTTACCATGTTTTCATTAAATCCCATGGTGACGAAAGGTTTAATTATGAACTAATCGTTGTCATGGGATCCTAGTTGATTTATCTATGTAGCTTAGTAGTTTGCATGCCTTAAAGATTTATGTGTGGTGAATTCTTGATATCCTCGTATGGTTAATCTTAATGCTTTTGGATGCGTAGCTAACATCTAAACTGAATTGTTAATCTCTTATGAAGCGAGAGTGGATCTTGAGATTTAGAACTTGCCATGCTAGCATAGGTTCATAATTGTTATCAATATGATTGTGGTGTGAGATGAAAATACTTATACTGCCCTGTATGATCTTTATGGATAACTTGTGCTTCAACCCTTATGTTTTCAAATTCTATAGAGATATAGGGTCTAAACATAATAGGTGCCTATTCATCTTCTATCTCTTTTGTGGATGTATGTGTAGATTGGTACTAGTATACCGAGAGGTAACTTTTACTCTTTTCGTGTTATCCGATAAGATATCATAACCATCGCATGTTTTAATTAAAGGCTGCAACTCTAAGTGAAGTAGATGATGAAACTAGGATTCCATGTTTTATTCTCATATTAGTAATTCGATTTTAATCTCTTAAATTAGTTAATCTTTAGTTTGATAATTAATTTAGTAGTCAATAAAAATTCAATTTGTTATTTGTCTTAGCAGTGGATAAAAAACCATACATAGGTGCATAGGTACATTAATTGAATTAAACACCATTCTAGATCTCTGTGGGAACGAACTTGATTTAATCATATATTATTTGTGACAACGTGCGCTTGCGTGATTTAGCATAACAGAAGGTTACTCATTGACTACCTTAGAACAACATTAGATCTTGAGGAGGTTAGGTAGAAAGAGTTTGTAAGTAATTCTGATTTTCTGTAGATTTTGTTAAGTCAAGATTAAACTCTGCTTAAATGTTAAACACTGTGATTATAATAGATTGTTTTGACATCATCAATTACGGTGAACTTGTGCATTTTTACTAGTGAACAAGTTGGGGGAGATTGTTACATATAATTGATGTGATTTAATATCAGTGTTTAAGTGTTACAGGGAAACAGAGTTTAACTTGTTGATGAAAGCAGTCGCAGCAGAGTTTGAGTAAACGCTGACAGAAGGAAGCGCAAACGCTGACAGAAGGAAGCGCAAACACTGCTGATTGGAAGCGCAACAGAGTTTGTTAAACTCTGTCTAGCGGAAGCGTCTGAGGGTCAACAGAGATTGAAGATTAATTCAAGATAAACATGGAAGCAATATCTTTGAAGATTGGATAGCTGTCAAAGAGATTGAGTTGACTTAGAAGACGTGTAGCAATCGTAATTGATATCAATTGTATAGGTTAATTATAGGAGAATCAATTAACGATTGTACGTAGCTGTATATCTTATAAATACAGTTAGGTTAACCCTAGAAGGGGATCGAACATCGAGAATATCATTCATTGTAACCTAAGCAGCTCTCTGTGATATTTACATCACTGAGAGAGGAGTTAATACAAAAACAGTTTTTAAATTGTTATTCGCTCATACTTTATTGATTATTAGTGTGTATTCGGCCTAACAAATACAAGATATGAAGACTAGACATGAAGAAATGAGCACTCGCTGAGTAGACAGTCAAGAAGCTATAAGTATTATGAGGTTCCTGATGAACCGGAAGCTGAGTAGATTACGAATGGACCAGGTTCCTCCCTGCAGAAGAGTTCAAGATAGCCCAGCAGCAGTAGTAAAGATAGCAAGAGCATATAGGAACCACAAAGAGGCTCCCCAAACTAATATATTTGTTATTTGTGCAGGTATAGTTTCCTGTAGAGAGGTTCCTGAGAAATAGGTTCCTAGACAGAGGTTCCTGAGAACCAGGTTCCCGAAATATAGGTTCCTGAGCACCAGGTTCCTGAGACATAGGTTCCTGAGCACCAGGTTCCTAAGCATGACTGACAGAATGTTCTAGAAGCTATCTAAAACAGATAAACGCATTATTATTGGAGTATAATTCTAGGGCGCAGATGATCCTAGAATATCTCTGATATACGAGAGAATTAGAATGGGGGTACGAACTCGAGTTCTACTCTATTCCAACAACTAGTTCGTGAAAGGCTCTAAAGGAACCTGAGTCCAACACGAACTAGGAAATCGAATACAGTTGGTCAAGCAGAATCAGCTTCGCATTAGAACTACGTAAGCTTGATCACTATATAAACAAGGGTACGTAGGCACCTTGAGAGAACGGACACATATCTCGCTAATGGAACCTGCGATGATTCTCGTAACCTCTCAAGCTCAGCTCACCCCCACCATCAAATCACACCCAAATCACTAAAAGAACAGCCAATTACATGTGTTACACTTGTAAATTCCAGCGGGCCTCCGAAAATCACGTTGATTACGAAAATCCTCCATCAACATTGGCGCTAGAAGGAGGGCCCCTGCCTTGCTCGTTTGTGGAGGATAAACGAGAAATCACATAAAAAGATGGGTGTTTATTAATTCTTTGATAATAACAAATTTGGTGATGGCTGTTGGAATATCACCGGGACAGGCTCCGTAATTCAGTGCTACGTGGGACACCATTAAAACCTATATACATGTACACAGAGATGAAACAAAGATGATGGGTCTCGAAAATAGCGATGTGCAATTTAAATAGCAATAATTCTCCTGAAGACGCATATAAAAGCGAAACGCAATTCTGGTAGCATCGAAACGAGATGACATCAACAGATATGAAGGTGTTTGTTGCTGCTGCTATATTCGACCAGGATTATGAATTATTTTCTTTTGTACCAAGGGTGATAATATGGATGATAGCATGGTATAGATGGTATAAACGGTCCATCAACGACAAACAGTTATCGTAGGTTACATAGATGCATAGTTAAGCGAAGATGTGGAATCAATCCCCTGGTGCATACACGATTTGGGTAATCTTGACAAGATAACTAGGAGGAGCAAGATAGTGATAACTGGTATAGCAGGAAGATGACAATGATAGGCCTGAAGACTTCAAATTTAAAGTTCAGATTCTTGTGGTTATAAACCAGTGGTTGACAAAAGTTGCCGTAAGTACTAGTGGCTGTTATGACAAAACCGTGGGCTGTGATTTACAGGTCATACACGCATGAGCATACAAAGAATTATGGGCTGCGATAAAGATTTGTGTTTGTTAGGAGATTCGCATGGTTGTAAACCTGGAACAAGAATAATGTGCTGGTGAAGCGTGAGTTAGTAAAATAGGCCGGGCATTGCGTGACGTGGTAAATAATGAGGAACATGTGGTTCCTAACGGTTTTTTGATGGAGGAAGCAGCAGTAGCTATACATAGGAGCATGATGGTATATGAATACAAATAGTATATATCGATGGAGTCTTTATGTCGACCAACAATTACATTCCAGCAAGAAGAAGTGTCGTAGCTGTTTTGTTGGTAAATTCGTGCGGGTAAACCGACATGGTTATGATTACTGCAGAACATGATTGTGCGAGGGCTGGATAGAACGTCTAACCAAGGCTTAGTTACCAAATAAAAAACCAACAGGACAGAACGCGTTTTCTTTTGTTTATCTGGGGGTTTGATCACTGGCAGAGAGAAAGTGACAAATTTAGACTTCAAGTTTTTGGCTTTTATAGTTATAGTCTTTGTCATTAAGAGGCTCATATATGTGTATGTGTATACACGGAGTACATAATATGATGAATCTACAAGACACTGCTGAGATGATTGAGAGAAGTTACAATAATTATCGGCCTAACAACAACAACGATACATCAGTGGTGATGATTTACTAGTGGAAAATGGTGACAGTAACCTTCAGGAGATCTGAAAAAGATTGCAACACAACCAAGTGAAGCAACATGACACTTCCGGAGTTAAAAACCAAGATCAAAGGAACGACGTATTTTGTGGAAAATACTAAGAAGACCCAGACCGTGCTGTGGTGAAAGCATAAATCATGACTACTGAGTGAGGACAACAGGATGTAGATTAATCAACGAATCAAACCAAGCATCAGCATGGTGAAGCGAGAGGTTGTTTTACCTGTATGGTGATAAAACGATGACAACATTGATGTGATGATTCAATATATGGCATGATTAAAATCCTATAGGTTATTGAAGAAGACTTCGCATAATTTATTCGCATGAAAATTCACCTGATTGTTATATGTCGAGCAAGTCTTCAAGAATAAATGCTTTTCACATACTCGCAAGCTGGCAGTAATGATGTTGGCCATGACTCGTTGAGAAAATTACCAGAGATGACGATGCTAACACGCAGTGACAACAAGGTGGTTTAGTCAATGAAAGATGGCAACACAATGAAGATGAAAACCAGTTACTAGCAACTGTCCAGGAGATTTACATTCATGTGGAGAAAACAGAGAAGTATAAGCCAGAGAACGATTAACAGGTCCATTTGTTGGAAGCAAACCGCGACCACTACAGATATTGAAGGTCTGTGAGTTATGATTTTAGAGGTGCCAGAAGCATGCCGCATTTACACCAGAGTCAAAAGCACAAGAATGAAGTTAAAAGTTAACCTGACTAGGGAAAAATACAAAGCTAAGCTTTAAATTCTATTCCTTAATTTCGAAAATGCATACCTATATGATGTTTGCAAGGAGATCAGGCTTCTAGCTTTCTATCAATGGCCAGGAATCAAGCCAACATAAGGAACCTATTGATGGATTGTTTGCGTGGAAAAGACAATGCAGAAAATAAGAATCCAGAGACTACAGTTTTTTGAGCCAACTTTGTGGAATAAACTGTTCTGATATAGAAGGTTGTAGATGCAGTATGATATACCGTTGGAAAGGTACCGAGTCTAGTTTCTAGAAAAATTTACACCTCATAAAAATACCTTTCCAACAGGAAGTTATGCCATATTTAGTCAAGGGGGTCCAACTGTCTATAATTCTGAGTCTCCCGTTCTTGAGCCAAATTCACAGAATAAACTGCTTTGATCTGGAAAGTTCTAGGTGCAGTATGATACATCGTTGGAAAGATATTGGAGTCTAGTTTCCATCAAAATTTACGGATTGAAAAAATATTTTTTCTACAAAAAGTTATTCCACTTTTAGTAAGAGGTGATCAAGATGTCCAGGATGGTGCATTTCCGAGTAAAAAATCTGCATTGAGATGTTAAAACATTGATACGCAAAAATGAGGCAGTGAAAGGATGAGAATGACAATAACATGCGAAATTAGTTTGATCAGTGACATATAAGAATATAGAAGGGAAGCTTAGGGATGACATGAGGTCTCAACCATGGCTTTCAACAAGCTACTCGCATGGAATGGACAATGATCTTGCGATGATGACGAAAGATTGGATATGCAGCGAGTCGGTAGAAGGACTAGACAATATGAAGATCCCTACTCCTGCTTTGAAAAGGGGGAGATGATATAACATTACATGCATGCGTCGTGCAAAGACGCATGATAGAATTAAACATCGATAACGTTGAAAGACTGAATGGCGATGTATAAGACGTAAGAATCACAAGAAGAGAAAAATAAAGAATGATGCACCAGTGGTATGTTGATATGCATAAAGGGGGTACATAAAAGATTTTATAGTGGCAACTCCGCCAAACGAAAGAAAAGCCGGAAGACTCAAAGACTGGACCTGATCATGTAGCTACGGAGAAAAGCAGGCGAGTTAAAAATATAAGGAAATATGCAAATATAGGTACAACCTAATGGAAGCTGGTGGCATAAGAAATTCAGCTTGAGTTTGGTGGATTTACACGAATAAATAATGAAGCAGAAGCTGTTCAGCAAGAAATATGAAGCTAAGAATACATGGCTAGCCACTTGGATAAATATATTTTTGTAGCCATAGCGACGAAGGAAAAGAATTTACGAAGTCGAGCATGATGGTACAGAAAATGGTGCTTTGTTCTTGTGCACACACATACACTAGTAAGTTGAAGCTAGTAGACTTATTGAATGTTGTAAGTGATTAGAAGGACATGAATATGTGGAAGATGATTTAGTTTGCATGCTTTGAATACAAGTCGGTGCATTAGAGAGATTTTTTGCTTGGGATTGAGTATGTTTTTCCACCAAGTGAGTTTTTGAGCCTTATTGCATGTTGCAATTTATTCGTTTGCTTGAGTGTCCACGGATTGTTTCCATTGCTAGGAGTTGTTTGAGGTCTTTCTTGAATCGCATGACATTATTTGACGATTAAAATGATTAAGGCATTTAGGAATAACTGCATATTTTCCCATATTACCACACCATATTTACATGATCAATTAGTTAACTCATTGAGCTTAATCCTATTTTTTCGGTGACATACCACATGACTTGCCTAGACCTTTTCTTGTATTGGCCTTACATTAATTTGAACCCACATTGTCAAAGGCTAGTAGAGTGCTTACGGGAGTAATAAGGTGTGCAAGGAGGGGTTTATTGTTGGTCTTACTTTTGGGGGAAATATTGAAAATTGGGTTTGTTTACTTGATAGTCGGCATGTATAATAAAATTGTGGGATCATTGTTATTGTTTATATTATTGTTTGTGTTATATTTAGCTCTCGAGAAAAAACAAAAAGAGAAAATATATATATATATATATATATATTATGAGAGCAAATTTGTGTTTGTGGTGATCCTACTTAAGTCGACTAGTCGAGTGTTTTGTTGGAAGAAAAATAATAGATTATGTGGGGGGGAAATAGGGTGTTGTGTATAATTTATTATGGTACTTACTAGCTTTTGACAATTCACCTGATTCGGCTTATTTGACATACCTTGTCCCTAGCCCCGTTACAACCCAAATAAAGACCTTTTGATTATCGTCATTAATGTATGTTGTGTTAAGAGTTAGATTGATACCAAATGTCAAGCGTGCTTATGATTTTTTTGGAATTGAGTGATACACTTACCCTTGTTCTTGAGTGAATATTCTTTTGTGAGTGGATTGTGAGTGTTTGCTTGTTTTTGCGTATGAGATCCCGAGTTTTGTATCAAAGATGTACTCTTGTAGGCTTAGCATGTTTACTAACTTATTCTTACATTTGACATGGGTTTGTGAGAACTTATGCATGTTCATTGAATAGACTATGTGAATACTTGCACTTTCGACACCAAGACATTGCGTATTTACTTTGATTCTTAAGTTGATATGGCATGAGAGGATTTGAAGGTATGGTAGGATATTAGTAGTAGATTATTTGCATTTTCATTTAGTTGCATTCATGCATTGCATTGCATTAGGTTAAATGGATTTTGTGGGTACATTCACTATAGGCCCTCACGAGACCTTACTCGTCCACTAGGGCTGCCTAGGGGTTTAAAGGGCTTGTTGCATATGCCAAATGCAACCGTGATCACCTACGGAAGTGGTACTAGTTACTTAGTTAGTTAGTTGTAATTGTTAATGCTTGAGGACAAGCATCGGTTTAAGTTTGGGGGTGTGATAAGTGGATTTTTTATCCACTTGGAGCGTTCCATATCGGCTTAAATTGATTGTTTTGGACTCAAGTTTGTTGTAGTTTTGATGTGTTTTGTGTAGTGTGCAGGTTTGCAAGAATGTCGATTATGGTGGATGCTTCTGTCGTTTTTAGAGGTTAAATTGATTAAAATTCGGAGTTATTGGGCTGCACGCGTGAGCTTCACTGTTTGGGACATATCTTGAGTTCTACAAGTCCGTTTTGGACGATCTTACAGTCCACACGAAGATAACGGAATTCTCTTTCATTCTAAAGTGGTCCAGATGTCCAATTACAACTGGAACAGCCCAGAAATACTGAAGAAAAGTCAGCTACGAATTTTCCTTAAAAATAGAATCAGTTTAGGAAACGTATTTTGCAGAAATTCTATTTTAACTCTATTTTGGATATTTTCTTGCTGGGCAAGGCTTCTAGAGCCTATATAAACAGTTCATACCATTGTAATTAAGAGAACCATTACATATCAATTACTTAGGTTTATTTGTATCTTTTCATACTTTGTTTTTATCATGGTTTCATCAGATCCCATGATGACGAGAGGTTTGATTATGAACTAATCGTTGTCATGGGATTCTAACGGATTTATTTATGGAGCTTTAGTATCTTGATGCTTTAAAGCTGTGTGTGTGATGTATATCTGATATCCTCGTATGGTTGTGTTTCATGTATTTAGATGCGTAGCTAACATCTAATTTGTTAATCTCTTGTGAAGCGAGAGTGGATCTTGAGATTTAGAACTTGTCATGCTAGCATAGGATAGGTTGATGTTTTAACATCATGATTTGTAGCGTAAATAGAGATATTATGCTACCCTATGTGATCTTAATAGACAACTTGTTCTTCAACCGTTATATTTTCAAATTCTATAGAGATATAGGGTCTAAGCATAATTGGTGTCTATTCATCTTCTATCTCTTTTGTGGATGTATGTTTAGTTTGGTATTCGTATACTGAGAAGTAGCGTATACTTATTTCGTGTTGTCTGATCAGATATCATAACCATTGCATATAGTGATTAAAGGCGTCAGATCTAAGCAAAGTATTTAATGAAGTTAGGATCCCATGTTTTCTCTTGCAGAAGTAATTCGATTCCAATTCTTGTTAGTTAGTTAATTCTTAGTTTGTTAATTTACTTCTTAGTTAATTTAGTTGATTAAAACCCAAATTTGTTATTTGTCTTAGCAGTGAATAATAATCATACATTGTTGCATAGGTACATCTACTGAATTAAACCATAACCAGATCTCTGTGGGAACGAACTTGACTTATATCTATATTACTTGTGACCGCGTACGCTTGTGTGATTTAGTGCAAACCATACGTGATAGATCGATCAGCCAACTGCAAAGAGATGTTAGTTGGCTTCGGCTCAGGTAGACCAAGTTGCTTGAAAACAGACAAGGGCATGAGATTAATACTAGCTCCCAAATCACATAAGCATTTGTCAAAAGACAACTTCCCAATGGTGCATGGAATTGTAAAGCTCCCTGGATCCTTAAATTTAGGAGGCAATTTCTGTTGCAACACCGCACTGCACTCCTCTGTCAATGCCACTATTTCAAATTCTTCCAATCTTCTCTTTCGTGACAAAATATCCTTCATGAACTTTTCATATCTCGGCATCTGCTCCAACGCTTCAACAAAAGGAATGTTAATGGACAATTTCTTAAAGACATCTATAAACTTTTGAAACTGTTTTCCTTGATCTTGTTTCTACCAGCGTTGAGGATATGGATTAGGAGGATAGATTTGATTCACCCACTTCTTTGGAGGAGAGTTTTCAACAGAATTTTGCTTTTGAAGTCTTTTTGGGAATGGAGGGGGTGGATAGATCTGATTGTTCTCTGTAGATTGCTTTGGAGTAGATTTTTCATCAGGTTCCTTGCTCTTTTTTACTTCACCATCTAGCTGCTCAATTACCAAGTCAGATTTTTCAATTCTGGGCACTGCTGATTTTCCAAGTTGCTGATTCTGCCTTTCTTCATCTTCCTCAGCTGCTGATTTTTTATCCCTCGTGACTTTTCCAGATCTCAAAATAACTGCATTGACCTGCTCCTTACCTTCTCTTCTTCCTGGATTAGCCTCCGTATCACTCGGAAGAGTTCCTTGTTGCCTACTAAGTAAGGCACTTGCAAGCTATCCCATCTGGTTTTCCAAGGTCTTTTGAGAAACTGACAGACTTTTAATCATCATCCTCAACTCATCCATTTCTGATTTTTCATTAGAAGATTGCCCCGTATTAGCCTGGGGCTGTTGCTGAAATCCAAGAGGCTGATATGGTTGCCTTGGAGCAAACTGCTGCTGATAACCTTGATTAAATGGCCTTGCTTACTGATCCTGAAACTGCTGATAGGGCTGCTGAGGTTGTTGAGCACCTTGGTTGTTGCTCCAGCTGAAGTTAGGATGATTCCTGTTATTAGGATGATAAGTACCTGGAACTGGTGCAGCATGTCTCTGGAAATTACTCACGAACTATGCTGATTTAGAAGAGATAGCACACTGATTCGTCTCATGTGCGCCCGCACATAGCTCACAAACACTAGCCACCTGTTGAACTCCATAATTTGCAAGAGAATCCACCTTCATAGTCAAATCCTTCAGCTGAGCTGCAATTGCTTAAGTTGTATCCACTTCAAAAATACCTGCTAACTTGCCTTGAGAAAGCCTCTAGGTTGGATTCTGATATTCATTAGCAGCCATCGTCTCAGTAAGATCATAAGCTTCATCATAGCTCTTAGCCCATAGAGCTCCACCAGATGCTGCATCTAACATAGGTCTAGATTGTGCTCCCAACCCATTATAGAAACTATTGATAACCATCCAGTCAGGCATGCCATGATGTGGACACCTACGAAGCATCTCCTTGTATCGTTCCCAAGCCTCACACAAAGATTCTCCAGATTGCTGCTGAAATTGAGTTAGCTGTTTCCTTATTGCTGCAGTTTTCGCCATAGGGAAGAATTTAGTAAGAAACTTGTGAGTAAGATCCTCCCATGTAGTAATGGAACCAGGTGGTAGCGAGTGTAACCAGCCCTTAGCCTTATCCCTCAGAGAGAATGGGAAAAGCCTCAACTTGATAGCATCATCCGACACACCATTGAACTTGAAAATATCACAGATCTCGATAAAGTCCCGAATATGCATGTTAGGATCCTCCGTAGAAGCACCCCCAAACTGAACCGAATTCTGTACCATCTGAATAGTGCTCAGCTTGATCTCGAAGTTATTAGCCGTGATGGCCGGCCTGATAATACTAGACTGGATGTCATTGATCTTCGGCTGAGAATATTCCTTCAAAGCCTTAGCTGTTGCTGCATCTGCCATCTCTACTGGAGTTTCAGATTCCTCTTTCTTATTCTCTATATTCTCTACAATATTGTCTTCCGCCAGTTCTTACTTACGAGCTTGTAAGCGTGTTCGCATACAAATTCAAGTACCTGAAACACCACGAAACAAACAAACTAAGTAAGAAATCCGAGTCAGTGAACGCTAACGACCACTATTGACAAGCACATAAACTAAAAATAAAACACCGATGATCCCCGGCAGCGGCGCCAAAAACTTGTTAACACAAAATCACGCAAGCGTATGTGGTCACAAGTAATACAGATATAAGTCAAGTTCGTTCCCACAGAGATTCGATTTTTAATTCAATTTAGTACCTATGCAACAATGTATGGTTTTAATTCACTGCTAAGCCAAATAACAATTTTGGGTTTGATTAACTAAAAATAACTAAAAAGCAAATTAACAAACTAAGAATTAAATTACGACTGAGATTCAAAACTGAATTACTTATAGAAGAATAAACATGGGACTCTAACTTCATTATCTTCTTTCCCTAGAGTTGATGCCTTTAATCCATGCATGTGATGGTTTTGATATCTGATCAGACAACACGAAACAAGTACACGCTACCTCTTAGTATACGTATACCAAACTAAACATACATCCACAAAAGAGATAGAAGATGAATAGACACCAATTATTCTTAGACCCTATATGTCTATAGAATTTGAAAACATAATGGTTGAAGAACAAGTTATCCATAATGATCACATAGGGCAATATAAGTATTCTCATCTCATACTACGAATCATGTTGATAAACAATCATGAACCTATGCTAGCATGTCAAGTTCTAAATCTCAAGATCCACTTTCACTTCACAAGAGATTAACAATTCAATTTAGATGTTAGCTACGCATCTAGAAGCATTAAGATTAACCATACGAGGATATCAAGAATTCACCACATACATATCTTTAAAGCAATCAAACTACTAAGTTACATAGATAAATCCGTTAGAATCCCATGACAACGATTAGTTCATAATTGAACCGTTCGTCACCATGGGATTTGATGAAAACATGATATTAAGCAAATTATGAATGGAAGTAATAATATTAATAGGAAAGGAACACAAAAGATGAAGTAGATCTTGATCCGTTACTTGTCACGAGCGTTGAATCTCCTTATCCTTTTCTCCCTTGCAATTCTATGTTACAATAATAAAACAATGATACAATTTTACAAGGCTAAGATGTGTTTTTATAGGCCTAGATATCTTGCCCAGCAAGAAAAACAACCTATAATACAACTAGAAATAGGTTTTGATACCAAAAATACAATTAAAACTCGAATAGGGACAAAATTGTCAAAAATCAGCTTTTTCTAGTCGGCCAGAGCGCTGCCTGCGCCTCGTGGAGCGCAGCCTGCACTCTAATGGGCGCTGCCTGCGCTTGACTTGCTGTTTCGGGAACTTCTGGGGCGTTGCCAGCGCTTGAATTTCTGTCCAGGTTTTTGATTTTGCTTTATTGTTGTAGAAAATTTCCCAAGCTTCGCGTGGACAGTAAGATCGTCCAAAACGGACTTCTAGAACTCCAGATATGGCCAAAACAGTGTAGACTGCGCAACATACCCTGAAATATGAATTTTCCACAATTTGCTCATTTCTTATCCGTTTTCTCTTCCGATTCTTTTGCCACTTCCCGTTCTTCAATTCTTGACTTATAAATCCTCATGGTAGCCTAGGGAAATACGCCATCATTCATTCCAATGCTCAATTTCAACTCCAAGATCGACGAGAATCAACAACCCTAGACGACATTTTATTAACCTGCACAACTACACAAAACACATAAAAAATGCAACAAACATGAGGCCAAGTGAATCAATTTAAGCCGATATGGAATGCTCCAAATGGATATAAAATCCATTTATCAGCGGTTGCATGTCGATTATAGCTTTTATTTTTTCAGGGTTGGCCTCAATGCCTCTGTGGGATACCAAGAAACCAAGGAACTTGCCCGCGTCTAGTGCGAATGCGCATTTGTCTGGGTTGAGTTTCATGTTGTATTTTCTGAGAGTTGAGAAACATTCCTCTAAGTCTTGAAGGTGAGAAGCCGTTAGGAGAGACTTTACTATGAGATCATCCACGTATACTTCCATATTGCGGCCCAACTAACCACCGAAGATTTCATTCATGGTTTTTTGGAAGGTGGCACCGGCGTTGATCAGTCCAAATGGCATAACTTTGTAGCAATATACCCCCTATGTGTGATGAAAGCTATTTTTTCTCTGTCTTCAGGGGTCATTTTGATTTGATTGTAGCCGGAATAGGCATCCATGAATCTTAGCATTAAATGGCCCGCTGTTGCGTCAATGAGTTGGTCTATTGAAGGGAGTGGATACGGATCCTTTGGGAATGCTGCGTTTAAATCAGTGTAATCCACGCATATTCTCCATTTCCCGTTAGCTTTTTTCACCAGTACCACATTTGCAACCCACTTAGGGTAGGTGACTTCGCAAATTAAATCTGCATCCAAGAGTTTGTCAATTTCAACATCAATTGCCTGTTGTCGCTCTGGCGCAAAATTCCTTCTCTTTTGTATTTTTGGGGCTCTGTCCGGGTCCACATTTAACTTGTGGATTGCTATTGACTCATCTAGACCCGGCATATCCTTTGGGCTCCATGCGAAAATGTCGGCGTATTTCCTCAAAAGGTCTGTGAGGCTAGCCTTGAAGATTGAGTCTAAACCTGCTCCCACACTTACACACTTGGTCGAGTCTCTGGGCACAATTTCTATTTTTTCTGTTTGCACCGCGGGGCTGATTAGAGGTTTCTCCTCTCATTTAAGACATTTCAGGAGGTTCGCATCTATCCGGGGCGGGTCTTCCAACGCCGGGTCATGCCCGTCTATGAATTGTACCTCTTTCTTTCTTTTGTTGTGGTTTTGCTGATGTTTGGCTTCCCTTTGCCTTTTTTCTCGCCTTCTCTTGTTTGCCTTTTCTCGACGGAGGTTGCTGGGTTAAGTTTTGCCCAGGGTGAGTGCTATGCCATAGCATCTTTTGGAAGTTTCTGAGTCTCCCTTGATTTCTCCTACCTCGTTTAGAGTGGGGAATTTGATTTTGAGATGAGGGGTGGAGGTGACTGCCTTGAGCATGTTTAGTGTGGGCCTTCCCAAGATCATGTTATAAGAGGAGGCGGTATTGATGACGTAAAATTTGATGATTCGACAAACTTGCCTGGGAGATTCGCCAAAATAGACAGGGAGTCTGGCGATGCCCGCAATTGGAACGGCATTGTGCCCGAAACCGTAGAGAGGTGTTTCATCAGGACACGCTTCCAATTTTTCACCATCTAGCTTTAATCTGTCCCATGTGTGTTTGAAGCATATATCAACCGCAAGGATCCTTTTTACTTCATTGTTGGCGACGCCTAGTGACACGACTAGTGCCTCGGTGTGATTTGGATCTATGCCTTCATAATCCGCGTTTGTGAAGGTAATTATGTTTGGCGGTCCCTCAGATATTGTATATACGGTGTGCTCTTCTCTTGGCGGTAAGGATTGGCCACCAAAGATGGTATGTACAATATTTTTGTTCTGTCCTTGCGAGGCGGACGCCCCTTGCACTTGCCTTGGCAAATACTGAGATACGTTGCCAGCCTTAACTTGTCTCTCCAAGAAATATTTGAGGGACAAACAACTGTCTGTGTAGTGCCCATGCGTTTCGTGGTAATCACAGTGTTTGTCTTTTGGCCTGTCATCGGGTGAGGAAATCATAGGGGCTGGAGGCATGTAAAAGGGTTTTCCCCTGATTTCTCGAAGAATAGTTGCCCTTGGGAGTGTGAATTTCGTCCATTCTGGCTCCGGGCATTTATCCGGTCTTGGCGGGTTGGTCGGCCCCAAGCGATCTCTGACCGGGGTCTCCGATTGTGACCTCTGGGAGGAAGGCAACGGCCCATGAGTAGTTTGTACCTGATGTTGAGCCGGTGCCTGCGTTTGATAGGGTGTAAATCTTTCCCTTTGGAAGAATGGAGATTGAGTTGGCGGGGCCCTGGATTGTTTGAGCACATTCAAGGATTCTGCCTCGTTGATGGCCTGGGATGCTAAATCATATGCTTTTGACAAAGTGGTGGGTTTCGTTTCCATGAGACGACATACGTATTTCTCGCATTCATAGGGGTTAAGGCCCATTCTCAAGTGGACCAATGCCTCTATCTCATTAACGCAGACAACTTTGTTGATGGCTTCCATGAAGCGGTCGATGTAATTTTGCAAAGTCTCTCCGTTGCATTGTGCAATAGTTTCTAGAAACACGGTATGAACCTCGTGCTGTTGGTTCGCCTTGAATTTATTCAAGAATAGCTTTTTAAACTCAAACCAAGTATCTATGGACCTGGTGGTTATTCTACAGAACCATCTCTGTGCATTTCCACGAAGAGTCGCGGCAAAGAAACGACATCGTGTTAGATCATTATATTCGTAGTGGAGAGCTAGCTGGTCAAAGTAGCTAAGATGCTCTTCTGGGTCGCCCAGCCCGTCAAAAGAATTGAAGCTGTGGTGTTTGATGTTCTTTTGGCGAGGCTCCGCCTCCAACCTTGCAGTAAATGGTGTGCCTTTCAGCTCTGGCTCGCTATTACCCTCTATCTTTTTCTTAATTTCCATAATGGTACGTAACATATCTGCGTTTGTAGGCTGCGCATCGTCTACCTCTTTTGGGCAGACAGGGGATCGTTCTCTCTGTCTTTGTTTCTCGTTTTCGGCTACGACCTTTTCATAGGCGGCCTTTTTGTCGATGATCATCTTCCTTAGGTCCCTCTGTTTTCTGTTTTGTTCCCACATTTCGGGCTGATGATGGCCTTGATTATGCCTTTTATGATTTGTGTTCTGGGAGGAGCCTAGGCCGGAGAAGGCGGAATCTGCACGTCTAGGCCGGTTGTGGGCCTCACTTCGGTCATTGTTTGGATTGGCTTGGGAATCTCTTGGCTCTGGTGGCGGGCCTTAGCCTTGTTGTGGGAAAGTTGAAGCTATTTGCATGATTAAGTCGATTTGCTGTTGAGTGTAGCTTGCGAGGTTAAGGCTAAGGATTTGCTCTTGGTCTTCTCCCCTAGGGGGGTTTGTTTGTAGGCGGCTATCTGGGTTTAGTAACGGGTTATGCGGTGGGACGCCATTTGTGTTTCCTTCTCTTTCCAGTGGTGGTATTTCGTCTGGGTTTGCTGTTGTTGCGGTGCCTCTAGATACCGTGTTGTGGGCCATTTTAGTAGCGTGTATTATGTTTGTTTGGGATTGTTTCGTTCGTGTTTTGTCTCGTGGAGTTAGCTCGGGTAGAGCAGGCGAGGGATTTCTCTTTAAGAAAAATAGCGCCCTCCTTCTAGCACCAAATGATTACTCTCACGGCTGATTAGAGGCTTCCGACTACTGTTCCGTGACGTGTCACCTAAGTTTGGGTATCTGGAAAACAATTCTTGCCCAGGGGTGGTGGCCGTCAAGCACCTCCGGTGTAAGAATCAGTAATCGGAAATGATAATAATCAAGTTGGTAAGAGTGTATCGGATGTAAAAAGAGAGAATATGTAGAGAGCTTTTGTGTTGTTAAAATTGTGTATACTTAATTGTGTTTGTGTTCAATTCTCCTTTTTACCTTATGTGCAGAATGGGGTATTTATAGGTTAAGCCTCCCAGCCACTGTAGGCCACTTGGTAGCCGCAAAAGCTACAGTGAGCCCCACTTGATAGCCGCAAAAGCTACAGTGAGCCCCACTTGGTAGCCGCAAAAGCTACAGTGATTGGTGTGACCTTTCCTGACATGCCGCCATTCTACAACTGGCTTTGTACTGTTCAGAGTTTGTCTGCTTCAACTTGATGTCCTTGTGTTCCCTTGAATAGTGTATTGTCCCCTGTCTTGTATAGCAAGATAGCAAGATAGCAACATATTTTGTACAAGAGTATTTTTCTAATTATATTCATTGTCAAGTTGAGCAGTTTAAACAAGTAAATATTTTATGACACGTGTTGTGAGAGTGACAAATGCTGGATGTAGGAGGGCACCTACTCGCGGGCGCGTGCCCGCGAATAGACCGTCTTTACAGCGGGTACCTATCACATATATGAGGAGGTTCTGCTGCAGATGTGAATGATGGAGGACACCCTGCTGGCAAATGCTAAATTTTGCATGAACAAATTCATCCAGGTGCTGAAATCGTTTGCGCTTCAGTAAGTTAGCTGCTATATCCTACAACTGAGAAGTTCTCTTGATCATTACAGAATTTTATTTATAATTGAGTCATGAGTGCTAGCAATGTGATTTGGCATTCAGTTCTAAATCAATGATTTAATATACTATATATTGGATATGTGATGCTTCAGTGATTTTAAATTTCAGACAAAATTGTGGAATGCGTATATGAACTACAAGCCGTGGAAGCATATATGCGTATATTTGACGATGACAAATGAAAATCCCGAAAATTAAGATAAAGAAGCGACGTGCAGATGCAGTACAGATAAAGTAGGTCACTTGTTAATATTTTAATATGATAATAATGTTCCTGAGATTACCTCAGGAAAGTACTTACCTTACTTCTTTATAAAATCTTATAAAATAAATGGCCCCGCAGGGGCATTTTTGTGAAATCTAGATTACCCATAAGATTTTTCTTGATTTTATGGAAACATCTCAGGAAAAATACTTGAGGTAATCTCAGGTACAACATTCTCTTTTAATATTAACAAGATTTGACCACCAATTATTTATAATATTATAGGAGATACACTATTATGAAATTTATAATAATATATAAATAAATATAATCATATTTATAGTATAATATTATATTATATTATTAATTGATTCATACAAGCAGAAGCTATGGTAAATTATAATAAAATATTATATTAATAAATAATATTTATCAAACAATAATATTAAAAACAATAATTAAATATTATTGTTTAATTTATAATATGATAATGATTAAGAAATAAAGGAGCCATAAGAAGCCGAACATCAGAACAACTTTCTCCTGTTTCATGTGATCCTCATTTGCAAACCTTTATAGATTCTGCGTCAAAGTTGCTTCAAGCGAAGATCTTCTGATTCTGATCCTGTTGCATGTCCCCGTAAAGACACTCATGGGCTTCAAATGTGTATCCAAACAATGGTTATCCCTTATTACTAACCCACACTTTGTTCGTCTTCGCAACCCACTGTCCCCTTCTGCATCTGCTTCTGCCCTCTTCTTTGCTAGCTCGTCCTCTAAGCGAAGCAACCCTGACTACCAATTCATTCCTCTGGATGTTAGTGATGAATGCCCGCCCCTTTTCAAATTTCTTAATTTTATTAATGACCCTTTAGGTTCAGGCATATCAGCTTACAATCTTGCAATGGCCTATTGTTATGTGCTAGCTATAGAGCATGTGAAATCAACCGCAGATATTATGTGTACAACCCCACTACTGGGCAATATACTACCATTCCTCAAATTAGCCGTGAATATTCAAAATTTGTTTATAGTATGAGTTTAGCCTATGATCCTGTAAAGTCACCTTACTACAAAGTTCTTTGTGTTAGACGTTCTGAGACGTCTCGTCAACTTTTTCAAATTGAGATTTATGTCTGAGATTCGGTTGTGGAGAGTCTCTGGTCAACCCTTTATCCCACAAAGTATACAGAGTTCCAAAATTCTATATTTTGGAACGGTTCTCCTCAGATCTATTATATCTCTGCTAAAACATACATATTTCATATACATATAATTTTTTTCCCACACTTCATCTCTCCATCTTTTGCCTGTCTTACTCCGCCATATCTGTTTTCCCCTGCTGCACCTCAATCTTCTCCAGGTGAATTGTTATTTTATTTGTTTATTGTTTTTAGATTAAAGTTATTTTGAATAATATTAGGGTTTCTTGTGATTTCAATTAGATGTTTGTATTCATGTATGAATTTATTTTTAATATCACTTCCATTGGAAATATCTCTGGTTATAAGGAGTCTCTCAGCAGAAAAGGCCTTTCTGTTATTTCAAGTTTTACTTGATTTGATTACTTGAGTGTATTAGCCTGAAGACTCATTCTTCTAAGTATAGGTCTAGGTTTTGATTGCAAAAGGATGAACGCGTATAAATCTCATTCTTAGATGCGAAATGGTGTTCTAGACAGTCTTTTCCCCTTGCCAGGTGAATATGAAGTTTTAATTGCACAAACGAAATCATCTTGCAGGCCTTCTGTAAATTAATTAAGATGTAATCATTCGGTCATTGTTTTGTTACATGGGCAGAATGAACAGATGGTTATAAATTAATATCCCGCCGAGAAGGACATTCTTGACAAAATTCAGAACTTATCCCATAGGTATTTTTTCATACTTTATAATAATTGCATTTGATTGCTTATTATAGTTATGTTGTTATGCTTGTGATAATGGTCCTACTAGCTTTGTCTTAGGTGATTGTTATAAATCTTAATGACAATAGCAACTCAAATACTTGATTGATTTGATTGGTGATATCACGCATGATCGTAACTACAGCTTGATGCTTGATTCGAAATTAAAAGGATGATCTGATAACTAATGGTTTTGTTCTTGATTGGTTATTACTATGTTTTGCATATCTTAGTATGTTTGGGATGTCTATTTATCGATGCTTGCCCTTTTAGGCATGATCAGGCTTTGGGTGTTCAGTCTATGTGCTTGGCTTCTATTTAAAGTTATGTCATGCTTTTCTTGCGTTATTGAAAATGCTTTTCTGGATAAAGTAATTTCTCCTACAGATAGGCCACAAAGTAGTGATCGGGAAGAACTGCATAATATGTGGAAAAGTTGGAATAGTGGGTTCTATGACTTCTGTTATCCTTGTTATACTTCATCTTTTATTTCAACTTACAAAATTCTGTTTAGGTTTACTTTTGATTTCTGCAGAGGATTTGCTAAGCTTATTTAAATTCTAGATATAACATGATTAAATGTTTTTAGAGCGGGGGAGACTACGTTACTTTTGCTGGAAGGGAGGCTTTGCGTGACCATGTGTCGTTGCATCCAAGGTATCCACCTGTAGTTGCTTATTATCTTTTAATCATTGACTTGACAGATTTCCCTTTCTGATCTGCATGCCAAATTTTTTTTGGCTTAAGAATTAATGTGGAGTATGAATTATAAAATAATAGGTATATACCCATTGACAAAGATCCCTGGCTCAGTGACTACTTCAGCGACCCAATACTGACTTAATTAATCATCTTGAAGAGTTACAGGTCCAGCTAGCTGCTTATAGCTGTGTTCCAAAGGATATCAGCGTACCTGGGATTATGGTGGCTTCCCTGCTATAAGTACTACTATTCCAAGCCGAATCAAAAACCATAGTAGTTGCACATTTTACATGGTAATTATATAGACTATTATTTGCATATCTTAATGTGTTTTTGATGCCCATCTATCGATGCTTGACCTTTTAGGCCTTAACCAAGCTCTTGGGTTTGGTCTATGTAACACCCCCAGATCCGGGGTCCGGGATCGGGTCGTTACGGTCTTATTTTCCATGATTAATACTTTACTTGAGTCCACAATAAATAAATCACCTGCTGTGACCCCACAATAATAACCACTCACACACACACAGTTATAGTCCCAGAGATGAAATTGAAATAAGTCTTGCATTACTGGTTTACGAATAAAAGTTATTACAAGCCAAAAGGATAACATCATAAGTTTAAAAGTTTTGCCGTTGATTAATCATTATTTATACATATAATAAAACTGGAAATCAAAGGCTGCTGATCTATGCTACCTCAGCAATGGCAGCGATGATATCAACGGGTAGCCCTGTGGGGCGGGTAACCTGCTTGCGCCGAGTGCGCCTGATGCGGGCCATGTGACCTAGCTGTTGTTGTGACATAATAAATAAGCAAGGGTGAGCAACAGCCCACCAACAATATATAACTGTGCAGTAATATATAAGACAGTTCAAAGATATGTTTTGAAATCATATGCCATGCATTAGAGAAAATATTGCCAGTTTAATATAAAGGATGAAGTTACAAGGTAACTCAACAGATATATATTTCGTGGAAGCATATGCTATGCCAAAATAAGCAAGATAGCATCATTTTCATAAAAATAGGAACTTGCAGAATGATATTGCAATTCCAGTTTGAAATACTTTTCAATTCTGCCAACTATGATGGTGTTGCAGAAAATTTCCAACATTGAGTGATGAACTAATACTGGAGTTTGACGCGCCAGGAGACATAGCATATACACGATGATCAGTCGCATGTTATGCTCCTCACCTCTTGTTTACTACATGTAGAAGGAAGCACCGACGGATTTAATTGTCTACCGCCCTCTGGAACCCCCTCGGCCAACGGTTGGGCCATTTGCTGGACCGGCGCCACTGGGTCACTTACGCATCTCCTAGTTCATTCCACATCCATAACTTTGAAACGTAAAGTTCGTCCCCCTTTCCCCAAGTATAATACTTGTTGATAAGACTCCACAAGGTAGTCATTTCTAAATGGAAAGGAAAATTTACCAATATTTCCCAAGCTGCTGCTTGTTAATGGATACTGACTTGTTCCAACATTCTTACCCCTCGAATAATGCACTACGCCATAGATGGCCTATAGCAACCTTTTGGCATGGGTGTTACCATAGCTATGAAAATTTTGACCTATCGCAACCTTTTGATTGTGGTGTTACCATAGGCACAAAAGTATGTTACTTTAGTTATAAAAGGTGTTACAGTGGGCTAACACCATGAGGTGTGTTACCATAGAGTATTCATTAACAAAATTTTTATTTATTTTAAAATTAATGATTTAATAATTATTTGACTTTAAAAACAATTAATTTTAACAAAATCATTGAAATAAACATTTTAAAACGTAATATTCCATCAAATAATTAAATTATTGATTTTTCATAAATATTAAATTTTGTTTATAAATTTCACATAAAAAGGCTTTAAAATAAAGTAATATCTAAACATTATTAAATTTTAACTAAATTCATTAAAAGTTTAATAAAGAAATTTTTATAAAGGTTAAAACATTTTAAGATGAATAATTTTATTTTTATGTTCATTAAATATTATTAAACAAAATTTTAATATGATTTTTTTCTATATATATTAAATATTTTAATATATTATTAATTAAAATAAAAATAGTTTCGTATGTGATTAAAAATATTTGAATTATATTACTTCAAATTATGTAAACGAATCGTTTAACAAAAAGAAAAAAGAAATCGAATATATATGAAAACTAATATATTTGATTGAAATAATAAAAAAATGGTCAAAAATAAAAGTTTATTATAACTGAAAATTTTAAAATGAATCAAAATTATAAATTTAATATAATAATTTTAATATCAACAAAATGAAAAAAAAATATACGAATGTTTAATAATTTCGAAAAGAAAATATGAACACAGATATCGATGAATTGTTTAGGCGGGGGTTCAAATATTTCACGAGCGGCAAACCAAATTGGGGCTAATTAAGATTACATTAGGACAAGGGATGAAATATTTCACTTCTCTCGCTCTTCACTCTCGTATTCACTCGACCTACCTCTCTCTCTCTCTCCGCCTCTCTCACTCGACCCTCTCTCTCACTGGCTTCTCTCTCACCGGCCTCTCTCTCTCTCTCTCTCTCTCTCTCTCTCTTTCTTTCTCTCTTTCTCTAAATTAAACCCTAGCTTATCTCTAAGTTAAACCCCTTAATCGAAAGAGATGAGATGACATACGAACCTATCCCTAAATTGGTAACTTTAGTTTGAATTAACTCGAATTAAGAGAAGAGGAAGCTCGAATTTTTTGATTTATTTTTTGAATCTCAGTTTTTAATATTTAATTGCACTTCTTTTTACAGATTGGTTGCTTATTCAGCAACCATCTCTACCTCTGCCTCGATTAGAGCTTTGATTAGCGGTTGAAACTATTGGTATGTGTGCTTTCTCTCTCTCTCTCTCTCTTTCCCCGTTCAAACTATTATTTGTTTGAGTTCTTGATTGTTGGGTTGGTGGAAATTTATGTTTTGGTAGAGATATGCAGCCTGGTCAGAGTAAAAAGGTAAATCTGGAGTGTTTTAGAGTTTGGGTTTAATGTGTGTGTATGTCTGTTATTGTTGTGTTTTTATATGATTTGCCTTTTTGTTGAAGGGAATTTGATGGGTTATTGGTTAATTTGTTTTTTAGCAGTATGTTAGATTTTGAGTTTGTGTTTCGAAATGCTTTTAGCTGTAGAAAATGGTTAATTATGTAGGGATTCAATCTACTGTTTAGGGCAATTAGTTATCCTTTCATTTGTTCTTCTGTACTTGTCAAAGTTTACTGTGATGGGTTGTAGTAGTAGGAGATTGTATGCTTAGAGGATGATTATGCAAAGTCAACCACATACCACAGATTAACATTTACAAAGATCCTACAGAAGTCTAAAACTCTCTGTATAACATATAACAGTTGCTGCTTTTCAGTATACTTTGTTAAAAAAAAACCTAGAATTATTTGCATCAACTCTCTTTAGGTGTTCCCCTTCAAATCCATTTTAAAATATCTACCAGCTCTCTGATTCTATTAGCAAAAATCTTACTTTTCGACACATGGCTGGCTTAAAACTAGACCCTATTGTTTCTTTATTCTAATTCTTTTCTGACCTCTGGTTGAAGTTGCACCCAATTATTCTCTCTAGATCTAGAAGTATGCCATACTAATAATAATATAAAGATTTCCCACAACCTTGGAGGGCACTTGCATTTTTTTTAGTTGTCCATCTTTTCTGCAATTCTTATGAGATTTTGATTTGCAGATTGTTTCAGCTCACTCAACTCCTCTGTCAACAGACCAAAGGCTCCTAATGTGTTTGGAATTGTAAGTGAAAATAGTGAAAACTGCAGTTCTACTTTTACATGAGTAATAATCTCTTAAATTATGTTTGTTTTGACATAGTTTTGAACCAAGCTCATTGCTTTCTGTTGTTGTTTAGCTTTAATGTGATTAAGATGCACCTGTATAAAAGCATGCCATTAATCTAATTATGTAAATACGTTATATAAGATTTTCTCTTTAACATAGAGTTAGCGTAAGCCTTTAACTAGTTAACTGATTCCATGGCTTGTACATATTCACTGATTCGCTAATTTGATGAAGGTTATATATATATATATATATGTCATAGTGGTTCCTTGTTACTGTTTTTTATTCTAAAAAATCTTGTGATCTTTTATAGAAGGAGATGCATCATCTTACATCAGTCTTCTATGCTGATTGCTGACTGATGTGTTTCTCCTGGTGATTTTTCTGATATTCAGATAATCAATTTTTTTTTGATATGCTTTGGATTATGTTGCAACAAAATGGTACAGAGCTCCCAAATTGTGTGGATCCTTCTTCTTAAGGTATTATAAATCACTTCTTTCAATTGTATTGTTCTGTAAACCAATAAATCGTAAGACATTGTTGTAAAATGTTTCACATGCAGATAATGTGGTGATAGTTTGATAGGTGTCAACTTAACTACATGTAGATAATGTAGAGATGCAGATAATGTAGAGATGTATTTTTTCTAGAATTTGTATAGATAAGTCTGTATGGATTAGTTTGGTTGGTTAAGATATATAATTATAAACTTAATATGAGTAGTTTGCTGATATGTAGTGAGTGTAAGGCTATATAAGGATCTCATTCTTGTATGTGATTTAAATTTTCAATAATATTATTATTTCGATCTGAATAATAAGTATGCCTTAAGTAACTCGGGCATTTAGAGTTTAGCAGATCATGATTGCAACTAGCTATAGATTACTAAAGTAGAGACGAAAAACATATATAGGTGAATTTGCAGAAACAAATCTTCTGATACTTGATATACTACCCTCCCTGCAAAGTTGGTTAATACAGGTATTAAGTCTTCTTCCTGAAGTCTTGAAGCAACTAAATCATCGTTTATTTATTTAAGTTCTTGAATTTCATTTTCTGCACTACGATTCTGTTAGTACGTTGAACGTTTGTGAATCAAGGAGATTCTACTTATTTCTTTGGTACAAACCTTGATATTACTTGTAATTTGTTGCTCCAATTTGATTTTTGTATGGAAGTATACTACTCTTTCTTTGTTCTACTCTCTTATGTGTGTTTTTCGTATTTTCCGAAAAGTTGCAGAAACTGATCTTCTGAACTTAAAATCTGCTTCCTCCCTCCAAAGTTACAATAACCTTTCACATGTATTTCTATCAATTCTTGGATTTATTTTTGTCACTTAGTGCAACAAAGTTCAATTGATATATTCAGAATTTGTAAATATCAAAAAATACTTGCTTTAACTTTTCTGGATAGAGACAATGGAACATAGATGCCAGAAGAATCAAGCGAAGAAGCAAGCAGCATTAAGAAAATATCAGTTAGGCAGAAGAGAAGAAAAACATATATGATTGTTAATCACATACTGTACTAGTTAGTATCATATAATTATACTGTTAACTATATGTTTATTACCGTACTAGTCATATGAATATTTTTGCCAAGAGTTTAAGCAGAGCTGCATAGATTATAATAGTTTGTTAATGAATACATAGATTATAATAAACATTTGTTTACATATGAATATGCAACATAATTTTGCCAAGGTGCAATAAATATTCCTTCAAGTTTTTACATAAAGCTTATGTAACAGTTTGTTAATGCAACTGAGTCTTGCTAATGTTCTAACTTAGTTTCCTTTGCCTTGACCAGGATATGATTGGTTTCGATTTTAATGAAGATAAGACTGATGGAACTGGTTTTATCTTAGAACACATGGCAAGAAAGTGTCAAAGTCTTCTGATATAAAACCAGTTCCATTAGTCTTGCTATATCTTGCTTATCCTTGGCTAAGAAGATGGAATAGAGGTTTGATACTTTCTATCGGCAAGGCAATGGTCTGGTCAGAAGAACTTTGCGGGGTCCAACTGTTACCTTTTCAGTTGCTAATGTAGCTGAAGACAATATACTTCAAGTGTGGTAGATGGAAGATCATATATACCTTGGTGAGGAAAGTTCACCCGAAGATGATGCAACTAAAAGATGGATCAAAGACTTCACATACATGGAAGCTGATTTTTATTTTTTTGTGTTTCTTATATCGGTAGAATTGTAAAGTTAGTATACATTCGTCAGATAAATGTTCTTGTCCATTCGTCAGATAAATGTTGTTGGTGAATTAAATTAGGACGTGAATTGTTGTTGGTTTGTTTTATGGAAATTCAATATTCTGTTGGTGCATTTTTATTTTGTTACATTTATGGTGTTATAATCGGTAAAATATGTGTTGCAATAGGGGTGTTGCAATAGGTGATATTAGGTGTTGCAATAGGTAATATTAGGTGTTACAATAGGCCTTGCACAGTGAGCAGGTAGGCCCCATAATAGGTCCAAAAAGTGGGCCCCACATGTGGGCCTAAATGTGAATCCCACGTGTCCCCACATGTGGGACCCACGTGTGGATCCTACGTGTGGCCCCACGTGTGGGCCCCATAATATTATGCAAAATTGTATCATCTGTGGTAACACACAACCTATGTTGCTATAGAGTGTTTAAGGTGTTGCTATAGAGGTTTTTGGTAACCACATTTGCTGTGTTACCTTAGGTTGGTTTTTGATGTTACCTTAGATACCTGTAGTTACTGCTGAGAACCTAACACAGCTGAAGTGTTACCATAGCCCTATTTTGGCCTATGGTAACTTAAAACAGGGGTCTATGGTAACACAGTTTGGGGGTTGCTATAGGCCGTTTATGGCGTAGTGATGAGTGGGTACACACAATACCATGAATAATAGCAACCAAGTTGCGAGTGAAGCGAATAATTTATGACCGGGCAGTCATAAGATAAATAACATTCCTCAAGTAAGGTTCCCTTACAATAGAATCGAAGGGAGAATGGAATCACTGAGAACCTTCCTTGATAATATAATAATAATATGACTCTGAAATAATTTATATAATATTCGAAGGTCGATGATACTATGCGAATGAAGTAAATTATCTTTGATACGAGTTCGAAGAATTTAATAAATATTCCAAGAATATTTATTGAGTCATAGATACTGGAACAGTGTTACTCGGAGTAATCTTTGAATAAATATTCAGAATAATATTCATTGAACAAATAATGAATATTCAAATTAATGACAATGTTTATTGATGGAGTAATCATCAAATGGATATTTGAGAATTATTTATTGAATCAATAGTGAATATTCAACTCAAGAAGGATACATATTGATGGAATAATTATCGACTTAATATGTGGGACAATATTCATTGAATAAATAATGAATATTCAACTTAATAATATTTATCGAAGAAATGATTATCGAATGAATATTTGAAATTATGTTCAATAATTGAATCGACTTTAAATAAAGGCCGAAGATAATATTCCTTATCTCAAGGGAATATTCAAAATAATATTTATCGAATAACTGGAGTTAGAATCAATGTTCAACTAATATTTATAAAATAAATAGAGATTGAATGAATATTCGAATTAATACTCATTTAAATAAATAAGGCTCGAATGAATATTAAAATAATATTCATTTAATAAATAAGCTTGAATGAATATTCAAAATAATATTTACCGAGTAAACAAGAATGAATATTCGGTAAGTAAATAATTCAACTGAGGGTTCGAATAATATTCGAATATTTAATCGACTTTAGATGAATATTAAATATATAATATTCCTCGAATAAATAAACATCTGATGAATAATCCGAATAATATTTATCAAATAATCCCAAGGAATATCCCAACAATATTCACCAGATAACAAATGGAAGATATTTACTTAAATATTTTCCTCTGAAAATAATATCAATATATCAAGAAATAACGACTCCCGGTCAATAATCAAAGAATGAGATTCACTGCCCTTCGATTAAGGGTCTAAATAATTTCCGGCTTATAACTGATATATATCTATCTAGCTTATACGCCAACAATAAATCAGGGAACAAGTATATCAATTTGACTTTGAAAGTAGGCATGCATGCTATGGCACATGTATAACAGAAATCATATATATATATTCACAACAACAGCCTTATAAAAAGGATTTGAAACTTGCCTGGAAATCGAGTACGAGTAGGGGTAGTGGTAGCGTGTCCCGGGTCAGCCTGATGATCTATAATTAGCCAAGGCATTCGGGATTAATCACTTAACACCTTTCAAAAGGTTAAGTATAAACTTAACTTAAATCGAAACACGTTTTCAAGTCGTTTCGTTATACCCCTCTAATTCACTCTTATTATTGCTTTTATTACCCGATACTTGTTCGTTATTAAAGCATGACATTACTCTTACATATGGTAAGTATTTAAATCGTATAAGTTTTAAAGTCGAAATATTAGACCTCGATATTTATAGATCGTTTTCTAAGTGGTTTACCGAAGTTATAACCAAGTATACCTCTTAGGGGTACTTTCGTACTTAACCATGATTCGAACATTTTTATAAAATCGGAAAACGATCCATTCGACATGTGGTCTTCTCCCACACCTACATTTTTACCTCTAATATTTAATTATTAATATTCGCCACTGATTTCGCAATATTAAAGGGATCCAATTTCGGTTACGAACTTTTGATTACGGTTCCGAACCACTTTTACGAATTTAATCATAACTCCTAAACCGTAAGTCCGTTTCATGCGATCTTTATATCAAAACGAAGCTCATAACATAATCTAGCTAATCATGGCATAAGTCGAAGCTATGCAGTGAGTTTTATCTACTGTCAAGTTCGATTTTCAAGGTTAAACGAAAATCGGGCATTACGACGGCTATAAATCGAACGTTCTACTAATCGTAACACTAAAACCAAGCCACACCGGGCACCAATACAACTTATACATATGATTCTCATCTCAACAATCTCAAGAACACAATATTTAACCAACATAATCATCATCTCTTAAATCCATTAGATCTACCACATAATCATGATTATAACATCACTAACATGCTCCTAACACTTAAATCCATCAAGAACATGCAAAAACTCAAAGTAGGCCTAGGGTTTCAAGATCATTATACCTTCTTGAGGGTGTGATATGGCCTTACAAAGCTTGGTATGGTCCTTTTCTAGCTTTAACAAACCTAAGATCAACCAAAGAAACATGAAAATCAAAGTTAGTTCTTGAAGAACACTATTCACCCTCCTCTTTAATAATTTTTTTGAAAATGGAAAAAGAAGAGATTGAAGCTAGGATTTTGAGGAGATCATTTTTATGAATTATAGGACTCACATAAAAAGTTTCAAGATCAAAGGATGGTTGGAAGTGGGATTTTCCCCTTTGAATTTCCACAAAAGCCGAATGGCTATATTAGAGAGAGTTTGGAGTTGGTTGCTTGATCTTTTGCTTGGTGGATGTGTTAAAATGAATTATTGATGAGAGTAAGATAATATCTTGGCTAAAAGCTACTTTAATAAAGTGATTTGGTCATGGCATGCATCACTTAATGGACAAGTGTTGGTTTTGTGTGGTTAAATGAGATGGTGATGCTAAGTACTTGGTTGATCCTCTTGATTCTAGTTACTCTTGTAACTATATTGGTTACTAGATATTTTCTAGTAGCTTGCACAAGACTCTTGCTCCCTCTGCTTGTTTCTTTATCCGTTTATTGCTTAATTCGTTGATCGTTCGAGGGAATAACTCATCCGTTTCTAATTAGGGTTTTACCGAAAACCTTCTTAATATTTCTAATACTATTCTTCATCTTTCTTAATACTTCTCGAATTTAAATTCCTTAATTCCTTTTATAAATCCTTAAGTCTTGCAGTGTCCAGGGAAATCTCGGAGAAAATAAAAGTGCTCTTTTTCTGAATCCGACAGCTTTTACATACACTTATTTTCCTCCTGGATCACTAATATGAACTCAGAAATCCGTTCCGAATACCGGGTATAACATTATTATAATAATATTCCAAATTCCACCAAAATCACTATTCATCACTTATTTTTATTTAATTCCTATAATTAGGAAAATGAACCTGGTTCACTCTCGAGTGTTCCTTAACCTTTTTACGGAACCGCTGGACTTATAATAGATATTGATTTGGATGACACAAGAATAATCTTACTTGAAGTAATATACTTATATCCTTAGGAGATAGATCATTCTTATCTATGCTGTCAACCAAAAGTATTCTGCATGACATATAAATAATTGAATTCAAATCCATTCCATTCATTTAATAGACATTCGTTACATCGCAGTCATAACCATTATTCATTCCCATATTATTACATACTAAAAAGTTTTAATTCTATCAAAAATCTGGGTTCTTACAGTCTCCCCTCCTTAAAAGGATTCCGTCCCGGAATCAGCTTGAAAACAAATGGGGGTACTTTTCCATCATTGCACTTTCTAGCTCCCAGGTTGATTCTTCTATGTTGTGGTTCTGCCATAAAACTCTGACAAGCTTGATGACCTTGTTTCGGAGCACTTGATCTTTTCTGTCTATGATTTCCACAGGTTGCTCTACGTAGGTCAAATCTGGTTGCATGTCCACGTGCTCATATTCCACTATGTGCTTGGCATCTGGGTTATATTTCCTTAGCATTGAGACATGGAACACATTGTGCACTTGCTGCAGGTTTGGGGGTAATGCCAGTTCATAAGCTAGCTCCCCAATACGTCTTAAGATCTCAAATGGCCCAATATATCTAGGGCTCAGCTTCCCTTTCTTTCCAAACCTCATTAAACCCTTCCAAGGAGATACCTTCAAGAACACTAGGTCTCCCACCTCATATTCTTTTCCTTTCCGAGCTAAGTCGGCATATTTCTTTTGTCGATCCTGTGCTGCTACCAGTCGACCCCTGATTAAATCCACTGCATCTTTTGTTCGTTGGACCATCTCAGGTCCGAGCATCTTTCGCTCTCCAACTTCATCCCAATATAAGGGAGATCGGCATTTCCTTCCATAAAGGGCCTCGTAAGGCGGCATCCCTATGCTTGAATGAAAGCTATTATTGTAGGAGAACTCAATCAATGGCAAGTGATCATCCCAATTTCCTTTAAAGTCTATAGCACAGACTCTCAACATATCTTCTAGTGTCTGGATGGTCCTTTCACTTTGCCCGTCTGTCTGGGGATGGTAAGCTGTACTCATGTTTAGCCTGGTTCCCACACATTCCTGAAAGCTCCTCCAAAACCTGGAGTTAAATCTGGGATCTCTGTTAGATACTATGGCGGCTGGGACTCCATGTCGCGCCACTATCTCTTTGAGGTAGATATCTACTAGCCTATCGACCGTGTACCTTTCATTGATAGGAAGAAAGTGAGCTGACTTTGTTAGTCGGTCTATAATCACCCATATGGCGTCATGATTTGCTTTGGTCCTTGGTAAACCTACTACGAAGTCCATAGCTATATGTTCCCATTTCCATTCGGGAATCTCCAAGGGGTGCAGAAGTCCACTGGGCCTCTGGTGCTCTGCTTTCACTTTCTGGCAAGTCAAGCATTTGCTTACCCACTCTACCACGTCCTTTTTCATGTTGGGCCACCAGTAGTACTCTTTCAAATCTCTATACATCTTGGTGCTACCGGGGTGCACTGAGTATCCTGAGTTGTGTGCCTCGAATAGAATTTCTTCCTTGAGTTCCTGATCATTTGGGACCCATATCCTCCACATGTATCTCATAATTCCTCCTTTATCTTTTTCACACTTGATTTCTTCCCCAGTCATTAACTCCTTAGTCGAGTTCTTTTCTGCTTCCATCATTTGCTCTTGGCATAACCTAATCTTTTCCAACAGTAGAGGCTGGATTCGAATTTCCATCAACTTTTCTTGACCTTCTTCAGGTATCTTAATCTCAATTTCCAGTCTCTCAAAGTCTTTTATCAATTCTTTCTCCGTAGTTATCATTTTTAGCTTCTCTTTCCTACTAAGGGCGTCAGCCACCACATTGGCTTTGCCCGGGTGATAACGAATCTCACAGTCGTAATCCTTGATTAGCTCTAGCCATCTTTTCTGACGCATGTTGAGCTCTTTCTGCGTAAAAATGTACTTGAGGCTCTTATGGTCAGTGTAAATCTCACACTTCTCTCCATACAAGTAGTGCCTCCAAATTTTTAAGGCAAAAACAATTGCTGCTAATTCTAGATCATGGGTGGGGTATCGGATCTCGTAATCCTTCAATTGTCTTGACGCATATGCTATTACCTTGCCGTGCTGCATAAGCACACATCCCAATCCTTTATGCGAAGCATCACTGTAAATTACGAAATCTCCTTTTCCATCAGGCAACGCCAACACTGGGGCCGTTACCAACCTCTTCTTCAGCTCTTGAAAACTCTTCTCGCATTTTTCAGTCCATTCAAATTTCTCAGTTTTACGGGTAAGCCGAGTTAACGGGGCTGCAATCTTGGCAAAATCTTGAACAAATCGTCTATAATATCCTGCTAACCCTATGAAACTCCTTACCTCTGTTGGAGTGGTTGGTCGTTCCCAATTTGAAACTGCCTCTATCTTGGAGGGGTCAACTAGCACTCCTTCTTTGTTGATTACGTGCCCTAAAAATTGTACTTCATTTTTCCAGAACTCACACTTTGAGAATTTGGCATATAACTGCTCCTTCCGGAGTGTTTCCAAGGTTATCCTCAAATGCTCAACGTGCTCTTCTTCTGTCTTTGAGTAGATCAGAATATCATCAATAAAGACTATAACAAACTGATCCAAATATTCCTTGAACACTCTGTTCATTAAATCCATGAAAGCTGCTGGGGCGTTGGTTAATCCAAACGACATCACCAAGAATTCATAGTGTCCATATCTGGTACGGAATGCAGTCTTTGGGATATCTTCAGGTTTAATCTTCAGTTGGTGATATCCGGTTCTCAAGTCAATCTTGGAGAAATACACAGCTCCTTTTAGCTGATCAAACAAATCATCAATTCTGGGTAACGGGTACTTATTCTTTATGGTTAGCTTGTTCAACTCTCGATAGTCGATGCATAACCTCATACTCCCGTCCTTTTTCTTAACGAATAACACTGGTGCGCCCCAAGGTGACACACTGGGTCTTATCATACCCTTATCCAACAATTCCTGTAATTGCTTTGCTATCTCTTTCATTTCCACTGGTGCTAATCGGTACGGGGCCTTTGAAACTGGCGCCATCCCCGGGGCTAACTCGATAGCAAACTCAATCACTCTATCTGGTGGTAATCCAGGAAGATCTTCAGGAAACACATCTTCAAATTCGTTAACCACCGGAATGTCTTGTATCTTGGGCGCCTCTTTCTGGGTGTCGATAACGTAAGCTAAATAAGCTTCGTTTCCTTTTCGTAGCAGTCTCTTGGTCTGTGCCATGGTTAGAATGGTCTGGGTCTGTCGTAACCCTTTAAACACTATTTCCTTCTTTCTTGGGGTTTTCAACTTAACCTTTTTCCCTTTACAATCTATTTGCGCATTATTACGAGACAACCAGTCCATTCCCAAAATAACATCAAATTCCCCTAGCTTAAAAGGGATCAAATCAACCCAGAAGGATCGTCCTCCTATTTCTATTTTGCAATCGGAGTGAATCTGATTAACTGGAACGACTTCCTGATTAGTTATCTCTACTTGCAAAGACTCCCTTAGTGGTTGAGTTTTAAGTTTCAATTTATGTGCAAAATCTCTAGATATAAAAGACTTAGTTGCCCCAGAATCAAATAAAACATTTGCACTGACTGAATTGAGGGAAAATGTACCTGCTATCACATCCGTGTTCCTCACGGCATCTTGCACTGTCATGTTAAAAGTTCTAGCAGTTGGTGGCCTGTTGGAGGCAGCTTTGCTTGCCCCTGAGGCTGCTGGTTTGTTCATTGGGCAGTCCTTCCTCATGTGCCCTGGACGTCCACACTGGAAACAGGTATTGTTCTTACTAGCAGTAGGATTAACCACGGTACACCTGTTGGAGTAGTGACCCACTCGTCCACACTTATAACAGACGGACTGCTTCTGATTGCATACTCCAGGGTGCCTTTTCCCACAAGTTGTGCACACTGGTAGTGGAGGTCTGGAAAGGTGAGAACGAGGCATTCCTAACTGCTGGCCGCCCTGGCTCACAGTTGCACTCACAGATGGTTTAAACTCAACACTCCTCCCAAGTAGGGATACTGCTCCTCGATTGAACCTATTCGGGGGTCTTCCCCCTGCGGAACCTCCGCCCATACTGGCATGCTTTCTCTTTAATCCCCCTTTTTCTCTTTCTCTCTGTGCCTGATCACTACCTGTTTCCACAATGGTTGCCTTTTGTACCAAGGTGGCATAATCTGTAATCTCTAGAACCGCCACTTGATTCTGAATCCATTGTTTCAACCCCTGCTGAAACCTGTTAGCCCTCTTTTCCTCAGTATCTACAAATTCCGGCACAAACCTTGATAACTCAGTAAACTTGGCTTCATAATCGGCCACCGACAAGTTGTTCTGCTTTAGCTCTAGAAACTTAAGCTCCATCTGGGTTTTCATAAACTTTGGGAAATACTTCTCTAGAAACAATTGTTTAAACCTATCCCAGGTTACAATAGCATCGGTCTCCATATTCTTCTGAGCTTCCCACCAATAGTTGGCCTCTCCTTTTAGCAAGTAGGTAGCAAAGACAGTCTTTTGGGCTTCCCCAATACTCAGAATCTCGAAAGATTTCTCCATTTCCTTGACCCAGGCCCTTGCCTCTACGGGGTCAGCCGATCCGTGAAACTCTGGGGGTTTGAGGGACTTGAAGGCCCTAAAGGAATTGGCCACAGTGGTGTTGTTTCCTTGGGGTGGTTGGGGATGTTGGTTCAAATTCTGCCTGAGCAGATCCATAAATTGTCCCATGGGGTTTCCGCCCTGGTTCTCCCCCTGATGCTCGACTTCAGTTTCCCCTTCTTCCATTTCCTCTTCAAACTCTGCAGTATAGAAAGTTTCATCCCCCATCCCATAATGGGAATCCTCCTGCTCATTATAGTCCTGATCCTGTTCTTCATTATACTCAAAATTTTCCTCATGTTGATTGTGACTTTCTTGGTCAGTAGATTCGTGAGGGTTAGCCCTAGTACCCATTCTTCTCGGAGGCATTTTACTGAAAATTTGGACAATATACATTAGGTTTATTCACCTATTTTAGAGGGTTTTCCTCACAATATCGATACATAAATGGATTTAGGATCCCACAGTTCTATATATCATGGCAGTTTTAGTCGAAAGCAGTACGGCAGATATAATATAATAAACTAGTGATCGCGTCATAAGAAAACTGAAATGACTGAAAAGGGAAATAGATATATACCAAGTACCAAACGGTACAATATCCGACATACAACAACAGTTTTAAGGAAATACAACCATCCGAATAATAACTAGTCAAAAGTGAGATAAACTGTCTATCTGTCTAGTCTGCAACAGGGAACTACAAGCTGAAACTATCCCTACCAAAAATCGGCACTACTATGACCGTATAAGACTAGACAACTAGACCAATACATCACTAACACTGCAGTCAGCCACGACGGCGGGCCAAATCTAGAACCCTCCTCATAGCAAGGCGGAAAATCTCCTCTGCATCAGCCCTAGATACCATGCCATGCCCATCACTGGGTAACCGTCGCACCCTCACACGGGCCCTCAGCTCTATGCCGGTCACCTGCCTGTACATATCTCTAGCTCTGGCACGCCTACCACCCAGGTGCCTCAACCAGGCCTCTCTCTCTGCGGCTAGCTCTCTGCGGGACTCTGCCAGCCTGGCCTCAGCCACGGCTATCTCAGTAGTAAGTCTGGTCACAACGTAGTGGTGAAAACATGCTGGGACGTCCCCTGTCGGACCATGGGGTGGAGGGGCTGGATCTGCTGGAAGGGCAGCCTCTGCCTGCTGTGGCTCTGGGGTCAATGCCTCAAACTCATCTGACAATGGGCTCATAGGTAGTGGTGGCGGGGTAGGGGCTCTCTCATCAGAGAGGGGTGGCACATGAAGTCCGGAACCCCCTACAACATCAGCCATGGGCTCATCAACATCTCCCTCGGCACCCTCATCAACTAACTCAACGTCTTGCCCTGCCTGGACCTCCTCCGGGTCCTCCTCCTCCTCAGACTCAATGACATCAGCATCAACCTGGACCTCAGGGTCCTCCTCCTCTGAATCAACAACATCAGTATCAGCATCAACCTGGACCTCAGGGTCCTCCTCCTCTGACTCAACAACATCAGTATCAGCATCAACCTGGACCTCCTCATCGTGCTGTCTCTCATACTCCTTTGGATCAGGGACGTCGCTCGCCTACACAATGACGAATTATATTACTATCATGATACTTAAAAGTTCCCATAAGGGTTTTAGGTGAACTTGGCAAGAGTTCTTATTATCTTAGTGAATTTATTATTGTATAGCGTCGCATCATCTCTTGGGATTTATAACTCTCTCTCTGATACCATTTCTGTAACACCCCCAGATCCGGGGTCCGGGATCGGGTCGTTATGGTCTTATTTTCCATGATTAATACTTTACTTGAGTCCACAATAAATAAATCACCTGCTATGACCCCACAATAATAACCACTCACACACACACAGTTATAGTCCCAGAGATGAAATTGAAATAAGTCTTGCATTACTGGTTTACGAATAAAAGTTATTACAAGCCAAAAGGATAACATCATAAGTTTAAAAGTTTTGCCGTTGATTAATCATTATTGATACATATAATTAAACTGGTAATCAAAGGCTGCTGATCTATGCTACCTCAGCAATGGCAGCGATGATATCAACGGGTAGCCCTGTGGGACGGGTAACCTGCTTGCGCCGAGTGCGCCTGACGCGGGCCATGTGACCTAGCTGTTGTTGTGACATAATAAATAAGCAAGGGTGAGCAACAGCCCACCAACAATATATAACTGTGCAGTAATATATAAGACAGTTCAAAGATATGTTTTGAAATCATATGCCATGCATTAGAGAAAATATTGCCAGTTTAATATAAAGGATGAAGTTACAAGGTAACTCAACAGATATATATTTCGTGGAAGCATATGCTATGCCAAAATAAGCAAGATAGCATCATTTTCATAAAAATAGGAACTTGCAGAATGATATTGCAATTCCAGTTTGAAATACTTTTCAATTCTGCCAACTATGATGGTGTTGCAGAAAATTTCCAACATTGAGTGATGAACTAATACTGGAGTTTGACGCGCCAGGAGACATAGCATACACACGATGATCAGTCGCATGTTATGCTCCCCACCTCTTGTTTACTACATGTAGAAGGAAGCACCGACGGATTTAATTGTCTACCGCCCTCTGGAACCCCCTCGGCCAACGGTTAGGCCATTTGCTGGACCGGCGCCACTGGGTCACTTACGCATCTCCTAGTTCATTCCACATCCATAACTTTGAAACGTAAAGTTCGTCCCCCTTTCCCCAAGTATAATACTTGTTGATAAGACTCCACAAGGTAGTCATATCTAAATGGAAAGGAAAATTTACCAATATTTCCCAAGCTGCTGCTTGTTAATGGATACTGACTTGTTCCAACATTCTTACCCCTCGAATAATGAGTGGGTACACACAATACCATGAATAATAGCAACCAAGTTGCGAGTGAAGCGAATAATTTATGACCGGGCAGTCATAAGATAAATAACATTCCTCAAGTAAGGTTCCCTTACAATAGAATCGAAGGGAGAATGGAATCACTGAGAACCTTCCTTGATAATATAATAATAATAGGACTCTGAAATAATTTATATAATATTCGAAGGTCGATGATACTATGCGAATGAAGTAAATTATCTTTGATACGAGTTCGAAGAATTTAATACATATTCCAAGAATATTTATTGAGTCATAGATACTGGAACAGTGTTACTCGGAGTAATCTTTGAATAAATATTCAGAATAATATTCATTGAACAAATAATGAATATTCAAATTAATGACAATGTTTATTGATGGAGTAATCATCAAATGGATATTTGAGAATTATTTATTGAATCAATAGTGAATATTCAACTCAAGAAGGATACATATTGATGGAATAATTATCGACTTAATATGTGGGACAATATTCATTGAATAAATAATGAATATTCAACTTAATAATATTTATCGAAGAAATGATTATCGAATGAATATTTGAAATTATGTTCAATAATTGAATCGACTTTAAATAAAGGCCGAAGATAATATTCCTTATCTCAAGGGAATATTCAAAATAATATTTATCGAATAACTGGAGTTAGAATCAATGTTCAACTAATATTTATAAAATAAATAGAGATTGAATGAATATTCGAATTAATACTCATTTAAATAAATAAGGCTCGAATGAATATTAAAATAATATTCATTTAATAAATAAGCTTGAATGAATATTCAAAATAATATTTACCGAGTAAACAAGAATGAATATTCGGTAAGTAAATAATTCAACTGAGGGTTCGAATAATATTCGAATATTTAATCGACTTTAGATGAATATTAAATATATAATATTCCTCGAATAAATAAACATCTGATGAATAATCCGAATAATATTTATCAAATAATCCCAAGGAATATCCCAACAATATTCACCAGATAACAAATGGAAGATATTTACTTAAATATTTTCCTCTGAAAATAATATCAATATATCAAGAAATAACGACTCCCGGTCTATAATCAAAGAATGAGATTCACTGCCCTTCGATTAAGGGTCTAAATAATTTCCGGCTTATAACTGATATATATCTATCTAGCTTATACGCCAACAATAAATCAGGGAACAAGTATATCAATTTGACTTTGAAAGTAGGCATGCATGCTATGGCACATGTATAACAGAAAGCATATATATATATTCACAACAACAGCCTTATAAAAAGGATTTGAAACTTGCCTGGAAATCGAGTACGAGTAGGGGTAGTGGTAGCGTGTCCCGGGTCAGCCTGATGATCTATAATTAGCCAAGGCATTCGGGATTAATCACTTAACACCTTTCAAAAGGTTAAGTATAAACTTAACTTAAATCGAATCACGTTTTCAAGTCGTTTCGTTATACCCCTCTAATTCACTCTTATTATTGCTTTTATTACCTGATACTTGTTCGTTACTAAAGCATGACATTACTCTTACATATGGTAAGTATTTAAATCGTATAAGTTTTAAAGTCGAAATATTAGACCTCGATATTTATAGATCATTTTCTAAGTGGTTTACCGAAGTTATAACCAAGTATACCTCTTAGGGGTACTTTCGTACTTAACCATGATTCGAACATTTTTATAAAATCGGAAAACGATCCATTCGACATGTGGTCTTCTCCCACACCTACATTTTTACCTCTAATATTTAATTATTAAGATTCGCCACTGATTTCGCAATATTAAAGGGATCCAATTTCGGTTACGAACTTTTGATTACGGTTCCGAACCACTTTTACGAATTTAATCATAACTCCTAAACCGTAAGTCCGTTTCATGCGATCTTTATATCAAAACGAAGCTCATAACATAATCTAGATAATCATGTCATAAGTCGAAGCTATGCAGTGAGTTTTATCTACTGTCAAGTTCGAATTTCAAGGTTAAACGAAAATCGGGCATTACGACGGCTATAAATCGAACGTTCTACTAATCGTAACACTAAAACCAAGCCACGCCGGGCACCAATACAACTTATACATATGATTCTCATCTCAACAATCTCAAGAACACAATATTTAACCAACATAATCATCATCTCTTAAATCCATTAGATCTACCACATAATCATGATTATAACATCACTAACATGCTCCTAACACTTAAATCCATCAAGAACATGCAAAAACTCAAAGTAGGCCTAGGGTTTCAAGATCATTATACCTTCTTGAGGGTGTGATATGGCCTTACAAAGCTTGGTATGGTCCTTGTCTAGCTTTAACAAACCTAAGATCAACCAAAGAAACATGAAAATCAAAGTTAGTTCTTGAAGAACACTATTCACCCTCCTCTTTAATGATTTTTTTGAAAATGGAAAAAGAAGAGATTGAAGCTAGGATTTTGAGGAGATCATTTTTATGAATTATAGGACTCACATAAAAAGTTTCAAGATCAAAGGATGGTTGGAAGTGGGATTTTCCCCTTTGAATTTCCACAAAAGCCGAATGGCTATATTAGAGAGAGTTTGGAGTTGGTTGCTTGATCTTTTGCTTGGTGGATGTGTTAAAATGAATTATTGATGAGAGTAAGATAATATCTTGGCTAAAAGCTACTTTAATAAAGTGATTTGGTCATGGCATGCATCACTTAATGGACAAGTGTTGGTTTTGTGTGGTTAAATGAGATGATGATGCTAAGTACTTGGTTGATCCTCTTGATTCTAGTTACTCTTGTAACTATATTGGTTACTAGATATTTTCTAGTAGCTTGCACAAGACTCTTGCTCCCTCTGCTTGTTTCTTTATCCGTTTATTGCTTAATTCGTTGATCGTTCGAGGGAATAACTCATCCGTTTCTAATTAGGGTTTTACCGAAAACCTTCTTAATATTTCTAATACTATTCTTCATCTTTCTTAATACTTCTCGAATTTAAATTCCTTAATTCCCTTTTATAAATCCTTAAGTCTTGCAGTGTCCAGGGAAATCTCGGAGAAAATAAAAGTGCTCTTTTTCTGAATCCGACAGCTTTTACACACACTTATTTTCCTCCTGGATCACTAATACGAACTCAGAAATCCGTTCCGAATACCGGGTATAACATTATTATAATAATATTCCAAATTCCACCAAAATCACTATTCATCACTTATTTTTATTTAATTCCTATAATTAGGAAAATGAACCTGGTTCACTCTCGAGTGTTCCTTAACCTTTTTACGGAACCGCTGGACTTATAATAGATATTGATTTGGATGACACAAGAATAATCTTACTTGAAGTAATATACTTATATCCTTAGGAGATAGATCATTCTTATCTATGCTGTCAACCAAAAGTATTCTGCATGACATATAAATAATTGAATTCAAATCCATTCCATTCATTTAATAGACATTCGTTACATCGCAGTCATAACCACTATTCATTCCCATATTACTACATACTAAAAAGTTTTAATTCTATCAAAAATCTGGGTTTTTACAGTCTATGTGTTTTTCTTCTATCAAAGTTATTTTATTGTATGTTTAGTGGTGATACATTTATTCTTACCTGATGCGGAACAAGGAATAATTAAATTAGTTTGTATATATTTTACATTATTATTTAGATTTAAATTGATTATAATTGATTCAGTAGTTTAGTTATATTAGATATATTTATTATGAAGATTCTAGATTATTCTGATAGAATAAAGAAGGATTTGTTTCCTTCAATCAATTATGGCAGTAGATATTTAAAGATTTAGTTTTATTATGAAATTACTTGGCTCCCAAGTAATTAATTATCTATATAAACTCTTGTAGTCCTTCATTATTGAATAGAGTTGAATTTTTATTGAAATTGAGAATTGTTTCTCTTTTGTTATGGGTTGCGATCCTAACAACTTCTCTTCTGCGATTGAGAAATCCTAGGGCAACACCTTAGGCGTGGGTTTTCTGCGGTTAATCCACAATTATCTATCCTTCTACTTGTTTTTAACCCCTGTCCTGCATCAAGTGGCATCAGAGCTTAGGTTTCAACATCAAATTCTTATTTGGTGAGAGATCTAGTGTTTTGCCAAAAAAAAAAGACACCATAAACTGATAAGTGGATTTATATCCACTTGGAGCATTCTAAATCGGCTTAAATTGATTGTCTTGGACTCAAGTTTGTGGTGGTTTTGATGTGTTTTGTTTAGTTGTGCAGATTTACGAGAATATTGATTAAGGTTGATGCTTCTATCATTTTTGGAGAATAAATTGATTAAAATTCGGATTTCTGAGACGGTTGCGCAGTCTACACTGTTTTGGACATATCTGGAGTTCTAAAAGTCCGTTTTCAGCGATCTTACTGCCCACGCGAAGCTTGGGAGATTTTCTATAATATGGGACAGGTGTTTCACGAACAAATTACGCCGGGTAGGAGCAATCTGCGCGAAGAACAGACTGTTGGGCGCAAGTTGCACGCGCGCGGTGCTGAAAAATTACAGTTTTTACTATTTTGGCCATATCTTGAGTTCTACAACTCTGTTTGAGGCCCGTAAGCAGTCCATGCGAAGATAACGAGATTCTCTATCATTCTAAAGTGGTCCAGAGGTCCAATTACGTTTGGAACGTTCCAGAATATCTGAAGAAAAGTCAGCTACGAATTTCCCTTTAAATCAGAATCAGTTTAGGAAACGAATTTTGCAGAAGTTCTATTATAATTCTGATCTGGTATTTTCTTGCTGGGCAAGATGTCTAGAGCCTATATAAACACATCCAACCCTTGTAAATTGTATTAAGATCATTAAGATCATCATTAGGAGTAGAACCATTACATAACAATTACTTAGGTTTATTTGTATCTTTTCATAGTTTGTTTTTATCATGGTTTCATCAGATCCCATGATGACGAGAGGTTCGATTATGAACGAATCATTGTCATGGGATTCTAACGGATTTATTTATGGAGCTTTAGTATCTTGATGCTTTAAAGATTTGTGTGTGATGTATATTTGATATCCTTGTATGGTTGTGCTTAATTGTTAGATGCGTAGCTAACATCTAATTTGTTAATCTCTTGTGAAGTGAAAATGGATCTTGAGATTTAGAACTTGCCATGCTAGCATAGGTTCATGATTGTTTATCAACATGATTCGTAGTATGAGATGAGAATACTTATATTGCCCTATGTGATCATTATGGATAACTTGCTCTTCAACCGTCATGTTTTCAAATCTTATAGAGATATAGGGTCTAAGCATAATTGGTGTCTATTCATCTTCTATCTCTTTTGTGGATGTATGTTTAGTTTGGTATACGTATACTGAGAGGTAGCGTATACTTGTTTCGTGTTATCCGATCAGATATCATAACCATTGCATATAGTGATTAAAGGCGTCAGATCTAAGCGAGGTATTTAATGAAGTTAGGATTCCATGGTTTATCTTGCAGAAGTAATTTGATTTAAATTCTAGTTAGTTAGTTAATTCTTAGTTTTGTTAATTTGTGTCTTAGGTAATTTAGTTTAATAAACCCAAAATTGTTATTGTCTTAGCAGTGCATAATAACCATACATTGTTGCATAGGCATATTTACTGAATAGAACCATAACTTGATCCCTGTGGGAACGAATTTGGACTTAACCTTATATATTACTTGTGACCACGTACGCTTGCGTGATTTAGTGCAAACAAGTTTTTGGCGCCGCTGCCGGGGATCATCGGTGTTTATTTTTGGTTTATGTGCTTGTCAATAGTGGTCGTTAGAGTTCATTGACTCGGATTCTTTCCTACATAGTTGTTTAGTTTTATGTGTTGCATGTAGCAATGGGAGAACCAGCAGCAGCAACGAAAGCATTGATGTATTATTCTCAACCAAAGATCAAGGACATCCAATTTAGCATTGTCAGGCCAACTATTGCAGCTAATACTTTCGAAATCAAGCCTAGCATAATTCAGATGGTGCAGAATTCGGTTCAGTTTGGGGGTGCTCCGACTGAAGATCCTAACATGCACATCCGAAATTTCATTGAGATCTGCGATACTTTCAAGATCAACGGGGTGTCGGAAGATGCTATCAAATTGAGACTTTTCCCATTCTCTTTGAGGGATAAAGCTAAGGGCTGGTTACACTCTCTACCAGCTTGTTCCATTACTACATGGGAGGATCTTGCTCAGAAATTTCTCACTAAATTTTTCCCTATGGCGAAAACCGTAGCAATCAGGAACGCTATTACTCAATTTTCACAGCAGTCTGAAGAATCTTTGTGCGAGGCTTGGGAGCGATATAAGGAGATGCTAAGGAAGTGTCCACATCATGGGATCCCTGATTGGATGGTGATTAACTGTTTTTATAATGGCTTGGGTGCACAGTCAAGACCCATGCTAGATGCAGCATCAGGTGGAGCTCTATGGGCTAAGAGCTATGCGGAAGCTTATGAGTTGATTGAGATGATGGCTGCGAATGAATACCAGAATCCAATTCAGAGATTATCACAAGGCAAATTAGCAGGAATTCTGGAAGTTAATACAGTCACAGCTCTAGCAGCTCAGCTAGAGGCACTTAATAAGAAATTGGATTTTATGTCAAAACATGGGGTGCCTCAAGTTGCTAGTGTTTGTGAGCTTTGTGAGGGCGCACATGAGACAAGTCAATGCGCCATATCTTCTGAAGCGGCACAGTTTGTGAGCAACTTCCAGCAACCTTCGCAACCAGCTCTAGCAACCTATCATTCCAATTTCGGCTGGAGCAACAATCAAGATTTTCAGCAGCAACAATTTCATGGGGATGATGGTCAATCTTCGAATGAAAAATCTGAATTGGATGAATTGAGGTTGATGATTGAAAGTCAGGCGGAATCTCTCAAGACATTGGAGAATCAGTTTGGGCAAATTGCAAGTGCCTTTCTCAATGGACCACAAGGAGTTCTTCCTAGTGCCACAGATGTAAATCCAGGAAAAGAAGATGGCATGGAGCAGGTTAAGGCCATAACACTCAGATCTGGAAAAGTCACGAACGATCAGAATTCAGCAATTGAGGATGAAGAAGGAATTCATGATCAGGATCCTATAGAAAAAGAAGAACATGCTGTTTTGTCAGAACCTATGGTGGATAGTGATGAGGAGGAAGAGTGTAAGTCGCTCGGCTTGGCTGATCTCTGGGATTCTAAGGTGCTGATTGATGAGGTTGTTTCATGGTCAAATCTTGAGGATAGTGCAATTGCGTCTTATCTTGAGGAAGACAAATTCCAAGGTGAGGTGAGTGTTCGCAAGCCATGTGAGGAATTTGATCATGTTAGGATGGTGGATGATTTGGAAAGGGCACTATTTGGGACAGACACTGTTGAGCTGTGCAAATTTCAAGAATTGGTATGTGCGTACCAAGAGGCTGATGAACATGAGAAAGATGCAGGTCTTCTACTTGTCTCTGAATGTAAAGATGGAGGTAGCGCATTAGAGCCAATGGAGGAAGTTCTCTTTGAGGAACCAAAGGCTTCAGCAACTTACATTTACCCTCCTCCATTATATTCAAGCAAAGCCCACGATTGTTTGTTGTTCTACAAATTGAGAGATTTTGGGTCAACAGATGAAGGCATTGGAATTGGATATAGCTGTTATACGAATAGGCCAAGCGAGGAGAAGGGACAGAAAGTGTGCCGCCGTGATGACGATGAAGTCTCGCGAAGAGAAGACCAGGCCAATTATTATCATCCTTAATGGAGGCTTGGAAGTAACGTCAAGCTATTGACGTTAAAGAAGCGCTTCTTGGGAGGCAACCCAAGCATTGTTGTATACTGGTATGTTTTTTTACTTTCCTTCGTATTTACTTCCATTCAATGAGGACATTGAATATTTTAAGTTTGGGGGTGGTTTGAGGGATAAGTAGTGTATATAATTGTGATTTTGAGTCATTGTGTACATGTAGGATTTCATATTTTGCAAATTAATAGTAGTAAATTATGCATTTATGTTCGTGTTATCTACGTTTGTTTCATATAGAACATTCTGTTATTCTGTTTTTATGTTCGTATATCATGTGAGTTCATAATAGTTTGCATTTGCACCCATGCTTGATAGGAATTTTGTGTTGTTGACGCTTTTGATTGAGAAGTGATATGCTTTCTTCTTGTGCACACACATACACTAGTAAGTTGAAGCTAGTAGACTTTTTGAATGTTGTAAGTGTTTAGAAGGACATGAATATGTGCAAGATGATTTAGTTTGCATGCTTTGAATACAAGTAGGTGCGTTAGAGAGATTTTTGCTTGGGATTGAGTATGTTTTTCCACCAAGTGAGATTTTGAGCCTTATTGCATATTGCATATTTTTGCAATTTATTCGTTTGCTTGAGTGTCCACGGATTGTTTGCATTGCTAGCAGTTGTTTGAGGTCTTTCTTGAAACGCATGACATTAATTGACGATTAAAATGATAAAGGCATTTAGGAATAACCACATATTTTCCCATATTACCATACCATTTTTACATGATCAATTAGTTAACCAGTTGAGCTTAATCCTATTTTTTCGGTGACATACCACATTACTTGCCTAGACCTTTTTCTTGTATTGGCCTTACATTTATTTGAACCCACATTGTCAAAGGCTAGTAGAGTGCTTAAGGGAGTAATAAGGTGTGCAAGGAGGGGTTTATTGTTGGTCTTACTTTTGGGGGAAATATTGAAAATTGGGTTTATTTATTTGATAGTCGGCATATGTAATAAATTCATGGGATCATTGTTATTGTGTATATTATTGTTTGTGATATATTTAGCTCTCGAAAAAAAAAAGAAAAAAAAAAGAAGAAAAAGAAAAAAAAAGGAAAAAAAAATATTACGAGAGCATGTTTGTGTTTATTGTGATCCTACTTTAGTCGACTAGTCGAGCATTTTTTTTGTTGGAAGAAGAATAGATTATGTGGGGGGAAATAGGGTGTTGTGTATGATTTATTATGGTACTTACTAGCTTTTGACATTTCACCTGATTCGGCTTATTTGACATACCTTGTCCCTAGCCCCGTTACAACCCAAATGAAGACCTTTTGATTATCGTCATTGATGTATGTTGTGTTAAGAGTTAGATTGATACCAAATGTCAAGCATGCTTATGATTTTGTTGGAATTGAGTGATACACTTACCCTTGTTCTTGAGTGAATATTCTTTTGTGAGTGGATTGTGAGTGTTTGCTTGTTTTTACGTATGAGATCCCGAGTTTTGTCTCAAAGATGTACTCTTGTAGGCTTAGCATGATTACTAACTTATTCTTACATTTGACATGGGCTTGTGAGAACTTATGCATGTTCATTGAGTAGACTATGTGAATACTTGCACTTTCGACACCAAGACATTGCGTATTTACTTTGATTCTTAAGTTGATATGGCATAAGAGGATTTGAAGATATGGTAGGATATTAGTAGTAGTCAATTGCATTTTTCATATTAGTTGCATTCATGCATTGCATTAGGTTAAATGGATTTTGTGGGTACATTCGCTATAGGCCCTCACGAGACCTTACTCGTACACTAGGGCTGCCTAGGGGTTTAAAGGGCTTGTTGCATATGCCAAATGCAACCGTGATCACCTACGGAAGTGGTACTAGTTAGTTAGTTAGTTGTAATTGTTTATGCTTGAGGACAAACATCGGTCTAAGTTTAGGGGTGTGATAAGTGGATTTATATCCACTTGGAGCATTCTAAATCGGCTTAAATTGATTGTCTTGGACTCAAGTTTGTGGTGGTTTTGATGTGTTTTGTTTAGTTGTGCAGATTTACGAGAATATTGATTAAGGTTGATGCTTCTATCATTTTTGGAGAATAAATTGATTAAAATTCGGATTTCTGAGACGGTTGCGCAGTCTACACTGTTTTGGACATATCTGGAGTTCTAAAAGTCCGTTTTCAGCGATCTTACTGCCCACGCGAAGCTTGGGAGATTTTCTATAATATGGGACAGGTGTTTCATGAACAAATTGCGCCGGGTAGGAGCAATCTGCGCGAAGAACAGACTGTTGGGCGCAAGTTGCACGCGCGCGGTGCTGAAAAATTACAGTTTTTACTATTTTTTGGCCATATCTTGAGTTCTACAACTCCGTTTGAGGCCCGTAAGCAGTCCATGCGAAGATAAAGAGATTCTCTATCATTCTAAAGTGGTCTAGAGGTCCAATTACGTTTGGAACGTTCCAGAATATCTGAAGAAAAGTCAGCTACGAATTTCCCTTTAAATCAGAATCAGTTTAGGAAACGTATTTTGCAGAAATTCTATTATAATTCTGATCTGGTATTTTCTTGTTGGGCAAGATGTCTAGAGCCTATATAAACACATCCAACCCTTGTAAATTGTATTAAGATCATTAAGATCATCATTAGGAGTAGAACCATTACATATCAATTACTTAGGTTTATTTGTATCTTTTCATAGTTTGTTTTTATCATGGTTTCATCAGATCCCATGATGACGAGAGGTTCGATTATGAACTAATCATTGTCATGGGATTCTAACGGATTTATTTATGGAGCTTTAGTATCTTGATGCTTTAAAGATTTGTGTGTGATGTATATCTGATATCCTTGTATGGTTGTGCTTAATTGTTAGATGCGTAGCTAACATCTAATTTGTTAATCTCTTGTGAAGTGAAAGTGGATCTTGAGATTTAGAACTTGACATGCTAGAATAGGTTCATGATTGTTTATCAACATGATTCGTAGTATGAGATGAGAATACTTATATTGCCCTATGTGATCATTATGGATAACTTGCTCTTCAACCGTCATGTTTTCAAATCTTATAGAGATATTGGGTCTAAGCATAATTGGTGTCTATTCATCTTCTATCTCTTTTGTGGATGTATGTTTAGTTTGGTATACGTATACTGAGAGGTAGCGTATACTTGTTTCGTGTTATCCGATCAGATATCATAACCATTGCATATAGTGATTAAAGGCGTCAGATCTAAGCGAGGTATTTAATGAAGTTAGGATTCTATGGTTTATCTTGCAGAAGTAATTTGATTTAAATTCTAGTTAGTTAGTTAATTCTTAGTTTTGTTAATTTGTGTCTTAGTTAATTTAGTTTAATAAACCCAAAATTGTTATTGTCTTAGCAGTGCATAATAACCATACATTGTTGCATAGGCATATTTACTGAATAGAACCATAACTTGATCCCTGTGGGAACGAATTTGGACTTAACCTTATATATTACTTGTGACCACGTACGCTTGCGTGATTTAGTGCAAACATAAACCACCATCTGCCCACACTAGCAGCCCACAGGAGCCACATCACAGCCACCGTTCTTCCACCCAAACACCAGGATCTTGCCACCATTAGCCTCCAATAGCCGCCAGCAGCCACCACCAGCCACCGGCAACCACCAGAAAGCCACCAACAGCTACCATCCAGCCCACCAGTAGCCACCAGAACAGTCCTTAAACTTGCAAAACAGCCCTTAAACTTGCAAAACAGCCCCTGAATTTGTCCAGAACTTACAAGTCAGCCCTCAATTTTACACAATGATTAATGCTGACGAAGTAAACAGCCGTCTTGATACGTATATCAGGCAAAACAATATGAGATTATGAAATGTGGAGAATAAACTCGAAGATTTGGATTTGCAGATGCAAGATGTGCAAGCAATGCTAAGAGAAATAATGGATAAACTTGGCGTACTACATAATCGTCCACTTGTTAGACCTCCATCCCTGCCTCAATATCATCCTACTGGTGAGAAAGTGTCAAGAGAACCTTTTAGACACCACGAGGATATTAGATCACATAGTAAACATGTGATTGTCAAAGAAAATCAGATTGTTCAATCGCCTACAATTCAGTGTTTTAACAATGAAAAAGAAGTAGACAAGGTCGTTAAAAGTGAAGAAGTTGTAAACCGCGAGAACATCATCAAGGTGGAATATGTTGATTTTTTAGGCATCGACAACATAATGGGAATGGCTACCACATCAAAAAATCTTATTAAGAGAGTGTTGTTTCCGAAGATCTTGCTTATGGAGTTGGAATTTGATGTCTTCATGTACTATGACAAGTCATCTCTTTGTTCGTTGATTCTCAAATTTTATAAAACTCGAGGCCGAGTTTTTTAAAGGCGAGGAGAATGATGCGGAACAAGGAATAATTAAATTAGTTTGTATATATTTTACATTATTATTTAGATTTAAATTGATTATAATTGATTCAGTAGTTTAGTTATATTAGATATATTTATTATGAAGATTCTAGATTATTCTGATAGAATAAAGAAGGATTTGTTTCCTTCAATCAATTATGGCAGTAGATATTTAAAGATTCAGTTTTATTAGGAAATTACTTGGCTCCCAAGTAATTAATTATCTATATAAACTCTTGTAGTCCTTCTTTATTGAATAGAGTTGAATTATTATTGAAATTGAGAATTGTTTCTCTTTTGTTATGGGTTGCGATCCTAACAACTTCTCTTCTGCGGTTGAGAAATCCTAGGGCAACACCTTAGGCGTGGGTTTTCTGCGGTTAATCCACAATTATCTATCCTTCTATTTGTTTTTAACCCCTGTCCTGCATCATTACCCGAGAAGACTAACACGCTTGGTTATATAAATATGAATCTTATCTATACGATTGACAGAAGCTAAGTTTGATATTATGGGGACTTCTATTGCACTTGCAAACCTAGCTGTTGCAGCCATACCAGCACTGCAGGTATGTACTTGAAACTGTTAACTAGGTTTCTTTTTGCTTTTTTTTCATTTCTCTGCACTTCATTGTTTTTTGTAGAATTGTATTAAATTAGATATATACTTTTTAGCTAAAGTAGTTGTGAAATTCGTTATTAAGATCTTTCTCAAGCCAAAAGATTAGATAAGGACCGAGTTACTCAAAGATATGTAATGCAATTGGCAAGAATAACCAGCACAATATAAAATTTAACAACAGAGTTCAACCCTTCTAAAACAATTTTTAATAATGTTTTATGATACTAACAGCCCTCAAGCTTCAAGAAACCATTTTAAGATGAGATAGCCTTTTTTTTTGTCAGGATGAGATAGCCTATTCTAAAACTGCATAAATTCAAAGGAATTAGCACACCAATCAACAATTTAGAATTGGGACCATGATTGCTGGTTTTGGCCTCTGTGACGTCATTATTTTAATCCTTTTAATTGGATTTATTTATCCGTAGAGGATAGTCTTATGGCTGGCTGCATAAGGTCTGGCCGTCTGGGCACCATATGTAGGCTGTCGATGCATACATATAAAGTCCAAGCTTACATATAAATATGAAATATTTATAAAGATACAGAAAGGGTATAAAGATTTACGTGGCAGCCTTCATCGATTCGTTTCTATATATAAGTGTTCTCCAAACTCTTCTATGTATTTATGTTTAATGTATGTAGAAAAGAGGATCTCAAGTTATGAATATCGGGAAAGTCGACGCCATTTATTCGTTCTGGCTCACTTGGAGAGCGCAACTAAGATGTGAATGTACAACACATAATGGTTGAATTCAGCTGCCTGAAACTGAAATAGATCCACTCAGCCTGACTTTCAACAATTTTTAGTATAAACATTATTTTACTCCTTTTCAATATGGCATTCTTTTTCAATATGGCCGTCTGTTGTCTTATCATCTAATAGTATAAATTGAAATATGCTCTACATTTCTCTGCATGCATTACTTTTTTGGTGTTTTATATATTATGAAAAATAATTGTTATCTTTAAGAATAATTCTAAATTCTAATATCACTATGCAACATTAACCCTGAGTATTGTAAATATATGTTCATGTAGTGCATCGTCTTCTGCGCAACGTGTACTAACATCCTTCATTGATGACCTCTTATTGTCACATAGTACATCTAAAAAAAACTATCTAATGCCTACCTAAAAATTAAGCAAAAAAATGAAGCCCCATAAGAGGTGGTGCAAAATTATACTAGCAGTTAAATATGATTGTTAGATGTAGAATTAGGTATAAAGTGACTGATAAGACAAACAGCAAGAAAGCAAGAAACCGAGTTAGATACGTTGAGAGGCATATAAAAGCCCGTGATGATATATATCCAAAAAAAATTGATTCTTATATGGAATAAAATTTTTACTTCTTTTTTGAGCTTAAGAACCGGCCTTGCATATGAAAAGCAAAAGAAACATTGTATTATTTAGAAATAGAATTATGTATCATTAATTTGGAGTTACATGGATATAGGATTAACTTAGTGTGACTTGTATTAGTTACTCTGCATCTATCTGTTGGAAGGACATGCACACATACAGGACTGATTAATGAGTTTTGTGAGCACTGTTTGGTGCTGGAAATGATATCAGGTTTAAATTTTGTGTAGGTGGTTTCTCTAGACTTGAAAACAAGGAGTAAAATACTACATGAACATTACTAAGAACGCTCTCTAGGTAAGCCTGGATTTGATTTGATCTACCTCTTTGTGCGCCTTCTATCTCATTAGCTCCCACTTCTTCTTCTATACATATATTGCGGTTCAATGTTGCCTAAGTAATTATATTCATGGATCGTATTTTTTTTGTTGATTTTGTTTCCTTCTTGCAAAATCTATTTATAATACATATGCAGTTTCACTGGAAGAGCAGTCTCCGCATTTTGAATTTATAAAGCATCAAAAAATGGCCAACATTCACTGTATATTTTTTTAAAATAACTTCTTTATGACGATTGATGAGGCACTCTTATTGTTATGACAGCTTTTGATACTAAGATATAGTAGATCTGAATGGTACAGATATAGTGTGTTATATCTTGGTTTTAGTTTTCTCAGGCATGCTCTTTCACTTTCCAAGGTGACTTTTGTTTTTCTTCAAGGTGAGATATATGCAATAAATGGGAATATAGCCAATACCAAATTTTGTAATAGTTTCTTCAATTTTTGTAGAACCAAGAGGTGCATGAGGAGGATGATGATTTCGATGGGACTGGTGCAAGTTCTCAAGCTCGCAAAACAATATTCCTGGAAGGTTTTTAAAAGTATTTTTCATTAATTATCTAGGACATTTCTGTATGTTAAAGTTAAGGAGCTGCAAAATCAAATGACACACTTACGATATTGGCCAAGTTTTTGTTTCCGTGAGGAAGTTTTCTATAACTACGTTATGTGACTCTTAAAGATCAAGTAGAGTACCCATCTAATTGCCAATTTCAATATAAATCCATTTACATATTTCGTGCCCTTATTTGGGATGAAGGCTTTGAGGCAGTATTTACCCTGTGCCTTGTTTTGTGTCATGATTTAATGGGGAAGGAGAAGCAACACAGATTCTCGGATTCGATGACCTGAACATGTAGCAGCCATGAAGCTTCAGATACATATTATAGCCAAATTGATCTTGCATGAGGGAGAGGGAGAAGCTATTATGGTGAGGAATAAAAAATCAAGAAGACTTAAGAAGATGCAATGGGTAGAAAAGCACTCGTATAAATCATTAATTTAGCAATTACTGTTATTATTTATGATTCAACTGAATGTCAAGAGATATTACATTTTTATCACCTCTTTTCTTGTAGTCATAATGTATTAATTTATGTTAAAAAGTTTAATAAAATAGATACAATTATAATGTACTAAAAAGCAAATATTGTTTTCACGTGCCTGCAACAACTGAAATGTATCTAGAGCATGTTCGTGCCTTGCACGGGCTATAAAGCTATTGCACCGGCTATAAAGCTAGTTAGTCAAGTATAAATATGTTAAAATCCTATAAATATGTTAGTAATTGAATTTGAACTTAGTAAATTTCATTTAATTACTAAATATATGGGTTAATGTTCCCAGAAGGAGTATTAACACATGATTCTTTTATTAGGCTTCGGATTGTGATTTAATTTGTTAAATCGTTTCCAATAAGATAAGTAAAGTTTAGAGTATTTTTAACGGTATTTGCTAAAAATGATTGGATAAATTAAATAAAATAGTGATTATTTAAAATTTGGTGAACCTGTAAGATGTTGTGTTCTAATGGTATATTGGTTAATGATGTTTGGTTATATTGTAAATATAGTATGTTATTATTATTTCAGGTTGTTATAATAAGGAGAATATATTTTTATAAGGTAATATATCATATAGGGTTGACCAAATATAGCAACAAAAAAGACTATCTAAATTTTTTGCTAAGGATAATGTCTGATTGGAGTGAAACTTTTTTTAACATATTTTTTAAAATTTTATTTATGATATTATATATATGATTCTAGCTATAGATGTTACATGTCTTCTCCATTAGAGATGCTCTTAGGATGTTACATTTCAAACCCATATCAAAAAAATTTAAGATTTTGGTTTAGTTTTTAAAACAAAATATCATTATTAATTATACTAACAAATGTTGATTTTTTATTTTAATTATCATTATTAATTATACTAACAAATGATAATTTTTTAAGGTTTCTGATGAGCTTAATCCATCAAGTTCGTGGAACTCGAAAACAGGTGGTATTTTTCCACATGGACAGAGATTCGGAGGTGGGAATACGAAATTAGCCGATTTTTCTTTGCAATGGTTAAAGAGGAACAATCCAGACCTACCACCGACTATTTGTTTAGGCCTGACTGACGAGGACGTCAAGAATTTAATTGGAAGAGTTTATAACACCATTGTCCCATATGGATGAAATTTGGGCTTTTAATTCAGTCTATGATACAAAATCTTACTATTAATTGCATCAACAAGTCATGTTTTTTTTTTAAATTTTGATGGGCTTGTTAACTATTCAAATTGATTAGATTTGACCTTATTTTTGGACAAGGTTCGAGATTTGACCCGAATTATCACATAAAACATATAAAACATGTATTGAAAGAGAAAATAGTCGCAATAAATGACGGTTATCTTGAATCTTTGATGTTGATGTTGAGACTAGGTTAAATTGCACATATACAATGTCAGAATTGCCATAGTTTATGGAGGTGTTTTCGAAAGATTGTTCAGTAAAGATACCAATATTTAAACTTAATCAAAAAATGATCAAAATGAGAGTTTGATTAAATTTATTTATAAATATCGCCGTGATATATTTGATTAAATGGAGATTAAGCGATTTGGTGATAGAATTATGTATATTCAATTAGTTGTTGCATGAATTGTTGGGACTGTGGTTTGTGTTTATGAGCCTCAAGTTGGATTGGGGGCATTGAGACCGAGACTTTTTGGGGTTGTTTCGATAATTTGGTTAGAAAGATTCCTGAGGATGAATTTTTATTTGTTGGTGGTGATTTTAATGGTCACATTGGTGCACAAGTGGATGGATACCATGGTATACATGGGGGTTTTGGATTTGGTGTTAGGAATGCAAGTGGTTCGACACTTTTGGACATTACGAGGGCTTATGAGTTGGTGATTGTTAACTCTTGTTTTCGTAAGAGGGATGATCATCTTATTACGTTTAGGAGTGGCGGTTATACCACACAAGTTGATTATCTTCTTATTCGTAATAGGGATCGAAATTTCTGTACAGACTGTCAGGTATTTCCAAAGGATACATGTGCTTCACAACATCGTCTCTTAGCAATGGATTTATATGTAAATAGTCAATCACCAGAAAGAAGGAGGGCGGGTACACCAAGAATCCTTTGGCGTAATTTACAAGGGGGAAAAGTAGCAAAATTTAAGGCAGGGCTAGAGGGTTGTTTTCACATTATGGAAGATGCTGAGCAAATGTGGGAAAACATGGCAAATTTAATTAGGACTGTGGCAAGAAGGTTGTTGGGGGTGACATCAGGCAAGGTACATGATCATAAAGAATCTTGGTGGTGAAATGCGGAGGTACAAGCGAAAGTACAGTTCAAGAAGGGTTGTTATATGGAGTTTTTGTCATGTCCAGATGGGCCCGAAAGGACCATAAAAAAGGGTTGTTTCAAATTGCAAACAAAATGGCTGAAACAGCAGTTGCAGAAGCCAAAGCTAAGGCGTATAAGGATATGTATAGGCGTCTCAACTCTAAGGAGGGGGTGAATGAAATTTCTAAACTTGCAAAGGCACGTAATAGGAGGCGACAAGATCTTAGTTCGGTCCGTTATATTAAGGATGAGGAGGATCGTGTGGTACTACAGGATGAGGATATTAAATCGAGGTGGGTGCGGTACTTTTCTGAGTTATTTAATGCAGCTAGAGGTAGAGATTTTGCTTTTGATCAAGGTAATATCCAATTTACTGAGACGGATGTGGGTCTTCTTCAGCCTATTAATGTCATAGAAGTGCGCACACCCTTGGGCATGATGGGTAAAGGTAAATCAGCTAGCTTGGATGAGATTCCGATTGAGGTATTGCAGTGTCTGGAAGAATTGGGTTTAAGATGGTTGACAGATTTCTTCAATGTTATATTTCGGACATCAAAGATGCCGAGTGAGTGGAGGTTGAGTGTTGTTGTACCTATTTATAAAAATAAAGGTGATGCCCAAAGCTGTAGTAATTATCGTGGTATTAAGTTACTTAGTCATACGATGAAACTCTGGGAACGAGTTATTGAATGCAAGTTTAGACGATTCATTGACATTTCAGCAAATCAATTTGGGTTCATGCCTGGACGGTCAACGATTGATGCTATTTATCTTGTTCGTTGCCTCATGGAAAAATATCGGGAGCGACATAAAGATCTTCATATGGTGTTTATTGATCTTGAAAAGGCTTATGATAGTGTGCCACGGGAGGTAATTAGGAATTATTTAGAAGCTAGGGGAGTTTCAGGTGTGTATCTAAGACTCATTCAGGATATGTATGCAGAGGTATGGACATGTGTTAGAACGCCGATAAGAGATACTCAATTTTTTCCAGTTGATGTAGGCCTTCATCAGGGGTCGGTATTGAGCCCCCTGCTTTTCATTGTTGTTTTGGATGTGATTACTCGTGACATTCAAACTCCTGTGCTTTGGTGTATGCTTTTTGCTGATGACATTGTGTTAATAGCAGAGACTAAGGGTGAGGTTAATAGACATTTAGAACAATGGCGTGCAACATTGGAGAATAAAGGATTACGTTTGAGCCGTTCTAAGACCGAGTACCTTTGGGTAAATTTCAGCGAGGATAATCATTCAGATGATATTGCAGTTTGTATTGCTGATGATGTGGTGCCACAAACTGATAGTTTCAAGTATTTAGGGTCTATCATACAGAGCAATGGGGATATTCGTGCTGATGTCATGCATCGTATTAAAACAGGTTGGGTAAGATGGAGGGCTGCTATCGGAGTGTTGTGTGATAAGAGTGTACCTTTGAAGTTGAAAGGTAAATTCTATAGAGTTGCAGTTAGGCCGTCATTATTATATGGGTCCGAATGTTGGCCATTGAGGCAGGTTTAGGAGCGTAGGATGGAGGCGATGGAAATGCGTATGTTGCGGTGGATTTGTGGTTGCACAATGTTTGATTGTATACCGAATGATGCTTTTAGAAGAGTTTTAGGTGTTGACTCTATTTCCAAGAAACTGAAGGAGGGGCGCTTACGTTGGTATGGGCATGTCCGGCGCAGATGTACTTCAGCTTCGGTTAGAAGGGTTGAAAGTATTTTGGTTAGGGGAAGAGAAAGTTAGGTAAACCACGTAGAACGTTGCAAGATCAACTGAGTATGGATATGGCAGCTTTGAATCTCACAGGTGATATGACATTTGATAAGGCTGATTGAAGACGTCGTATTAGAGTATTAGAGGTTGCCTCAAGTAGGTTCCGGTGAGGTCCATGAATGTATTTTAATCTTTGGTCATGCAAAAACACTGAACTCGAGGTACGTCCTGTGTGTATAATGCCACGGGCTAAGGTATTATCCCAATATCACTCATTTTTATGCACTATACACTAAGCCGGGGGTCTACACGGAAACAGCCTCCCTACTTTCAGGGTAGGGGCAGGGTCTGCTTACAATCTACCCTCCCCAGACCCCGTTATAAACGGGATATACTGGGTATGTTTGGTTTGGTTTGGTTAGGGAATTTTGCCCGCGCTATGCGCGCTCTAGAATATTTTTTTTAAAGATTATTTTAAATTTAAAATATAATAAAAATGTTATATTGATTTTATTAGTAACAAACATAGATATTAATTTATAACATGTAAGAATTGTGTGTACAAACTTATGTACTTTTTACAATAAATTTGACGATAAATTTTAGTAGTAACACATCATAAAAACACAGATAAGTATGAGTTGACATTCTATTAGTTTGAAGTATGAGTTGTGTACATAAGTTTTTGTGATTTTTGACAATAAAGGTGATGATATTTAAATTAAATAATTTTGTGAGAATTGTCAACACAGTTATATTTATATTATAGGAAAAAGAATTGAACAAAGATAATTTATGATTTTAACTGTGAATCTCATTTTCTAACTGTACGAAGCGAAAATTTGGTTTGCTCATTAACATTAATTAAAATTTCAATATAATAACATGACTTCATAAATATTAGTTTTATTAAATTTCTTCAAAAGACAAACTACAATAACTTTATTTACAATCACATTCTAAATATAATTAATTTTCACAATTTTTAAACTTTAAAATTAGTAAATTTGGAGACGGGTGTATCTATCTCAAATAAGTCTCACTTTAATCTGTTTTGGTGTAAAATTCTCTTTGTAATTTCTAATAATATGAAGCAAAAAAATAGTTTGCTCAATAATATTAACTAAATTTCCATATAATAACATGACTTCACAATATATATTTTTATTAATATTCTTGAAAACATAAACTACAATCACTTTATTTACAATCACATATATAGGGACTTTTGTCCGCGCTATGCGCGCTCTAAAAATTATAATAAATTTATAAAATTTTGATATCATATTTTAAAAGATTATATTATTTTCATGAATCATAATATTGATCTCATACAATTTATAGATATCTATACTATTATATAAAAGCCGAAACATTAAAAGTTTGGTTGGTTGGTTGGTTGGTACATGTTGATTTTACTTATTTACCCTTAACAAATAAAATATGTTATTTTACTTAATTATCTTTACTTAATTATTATTTATAATAATCTAATAAATAGTTATTAGCCGATTGCCTTTTTAACATTTACTTTTAATTGAAGATATTACCTTTTATAAACACCTAAAATTGTACCATATAATAAAATATGTTATTTTACTTAATTATCCTTACTTAATTATTATTTATAATAATCTAATAAATAGTTATTAGCCGATTGCCTTTTTAACATTTATTTTAATTAAAGAAATTACCTTTTATAAACGCCTAAAATTGTACGTTATCTTACAAACGCGAATATTTGTTTTCTAACTAAAACATGTTACCTTTAAATTTAAAACTAATCTTGCAATAACTAATATAAACCCATAAATATCACACCGCATCATACAATCATTAATAAAATATAATAAAAATCTATATACATTGCTAATAATAAGAAAACATGAGGATAATCCTTGAACATGAGTATATTAAATTATATTAAAAGTAAAAAAATTATTGAAAATAATGATTATATAAAACCTAATTATATTATTAAATAAAATTTATAACATATCAAAAGAAACGTACTTGTTGATTTTACTTATTTACCCTTAACTAATAAAACATGTTATTTTACTTAATTATTATTTTTAATAATATAATAAATAGTTATTAGCTGATTGCCTTTTTATCATTAACTTTTAATTGAAGAAATTACCTTTTATAAACACCTAAAATTGAACCATATCTTACAAACGCTAATATTTGTTTTCTAACTAAAACATGTTACCTTTAAATTTAAAACTAATCTTGCAATCACTAATATAAACCCAAAAATATCACACCGCATCTTACAATCATTAATCAAAATCTATACTATTATATAAAAGACGAAACATTAAAAGGTTGGTTGATTGGTACTTGTTGATTTTACTTATTTACCCTTAACTAATAAAACATGTTATTTTACTGAATTATTATTTATAATAATATAATAAATTGTTATTAGCCGATTGCCTTTTTAACATTTACTTTTAATTGAAGAAATTACCTTTTATAAATACCTAAAATTGTATCATATCTTACAAACGCTAATATTTGTTTTCTAACTAAAACATGTTACCTTTAAATTTAAAACTAATCTTGCAATAACTAATATAAATCCAAAAATATCACACCGCATATTACAGTCGTTAATAAAATATAATAAAAATCTATATACATTGCTAATAATAAGAAAACATGCGAATAATCCTTGAAAAGAAGTATATTAAAAGTAAAAAAATTATTGAAAATAATGATTATATAAAACCTAATTATATTATTAAATAAAATTTATAACATATCAAAAGAAAGGTACCTCTTCATTTTACTTATTTACCCTTAACTAATAAAACATGTTATTTTACTTAATTATTCTTACTTAATTATTATTTATAATAATATAATACTCCGTAAATAGTTATTAGCCGATTGTCTTTTTAACATTTACTTTTAATTGAAGAAATTACCTTTTATAAACACCTAAAATTGTATCATATCTTACCAATGCTAATATTTGTTTCATAACTAAAACATGTTACCTTTAAATTTAAAACTAATCTTGCATTCACTAATATAAACCAAAAAATATCACACCGCATCTTACAATCATTAATAAATTATCTTAAAATCTATATACGTTGCTAATAATAAGAAAACATGAGGATAATCCTTGAAAAAGAGTATATTAAATTATATTAAAAGTAAAAAAATTAATGAAAATAGTGATTATATAAAACCTAATTAATTAAATAAAATTTATAATATATCAAAAGAAAGGTACCTCTTTATTTTACTTATTTACCCTTAACTAATAAAACATGTTATTTTACTTAATTATTCTTACTTAATTATTATTTATAATAATATAATAAATAGTTATTAGCCGATTGCCTTTTTAACATTTACTTTTAATTGAAGAAATTACCAAACACCTAAAATTGTACCATATCTTACAAACGCTAATATTTGTTTTCTAACTAAATCATGTTACCTTTAAATTTAAAACTAATCTTGCAATCACTAATATAAACAAAAAAATATCACACCGTGTCTTACAATCTTTAATCAAAATATAATAAAAATCTATATACATCTATACTAATATATAATAAGCAAACATGGATATAATTTGGTTGTTTGGTTCAACAATTTAAAACAATAGTGACCGTTAGATATTTAGTCGATAGATGATAACCGTTAGATCTAATAATAAGGAATATTCTATATTTAAATCCTTTTTCGAATCCCGTCAACAACAAATTTACATTAAAATTTTATATTATTAGTTCTAAACAATACATATGATTTATTAAATAATTTTAAAAAGTTCAATTAATTCCATAATAAATTATAAAACTCTATTTTGTTTAATCGTATAATTTTAAAAATATTTAAAAATAACCCGTGTTTTGCACGGGCTATAAGCTAGTAATGTATAAAAAATGAGTTAAAGATTTCTCGGCATCGTCGTGAGTTAAAGGCGGCGATGCCTCGCAATCTAAACACAATAAAATTATAAAAATTAACCTAAAAAGAATTAAGTACTAAAAACAAAGTTTCAAATTTAATTATTTTATAATTTATAGATTCATTACAAATTAATTATCGGTATAGAAAATATAAAATTTTATTTAAGATTAAAAAGCATTTCTTACATAAATTGACACCCATCTCATCAGCATATGCTAACTTCCAAAAATAATAAATAAAATTCATCCTAAGGTATGTGTGTGCCAGTACCTTTTCTAAGCTTCTAATTTGCATGAATTGAAGGATATCACACAAAGTTTGCATAATCACAAAATATAAGTTATCAAAATATTTTCTATAATCTCAATCTACATATATCATTTTATGTTTAAGTTTATGATATAGCATTGTTAAAGATATTGGAGGACACTAATATAGGTGAAAAGATAATGAAACTCTGGACACTAATATAGGTGAAAAGTTAATGAAACTCTTTCACAATCAAGTGTTACAATAAGTTCCGTTAATGTAAATTAGTTTTTAAGTAAAGATAATTTTAAGCAGAGTATAAGACAATCTACAATCAAGGATTCATGAATGTTTTGTCATTGGCATAATACAATTAGTTCCTCACCTGTTAGCAATAATGTCCATAATAGATTTGCACAAATCTCTCTATCAATCTACAATCAAGGATTCATAATGTTTTGTCATTGGCATAATACAATTAGTTCCTCACCTGTTAGCAATAATGTCCATAAAAGATTTGCACAAATCTCTCTATTAACTATTCTGTATGTATATATGAAATAGAAAGAATAAGTTGAAAAGAGTTATTTACATTGATCAGAAAATTAGTTACAAAATGAACTCTCAACAGAGTATTTATATACACATTGTGTTTACAATCTCAGCACACACTAGTCACATACTAAAACAGAAAACGGTTACAGCCTGGCACTTTTAAGTCCATACACAATACTGTAACATTTTGTTCATTTGTGAAGTTAAAGCATTCTGGATGGAAGCTTTGTGTTGAGGCTTGAGATGAACCAAAACTGCTAAATGTTCACTAAATGTACTAGTCGTATTACTCCCCCCCACAAACTGAAGCCAAACAAGGATTGTGAAGGCCCAGTTTGGAGCTTATAAACCAATGTGCAGAACTACCCAATGCCTTTGTAAAAATGTCAGCCAACTGAAGCTTAGAAGAAATCTTCTGAGGACTAATGATTCCAGCCTGAACTTTCTCACGTATGAAGTGACAATCTAACTCTATGTGCTTCGTACGAGCATGTTGAACAAGGTTATTGGCAATGTCAACTGCAGCCTGATTATCACAATAAACAAGTACAACATTAGGAACTGGAATCTGAAGATCAGCAAGCAAGTACTTAAGCCACATAATCTCAGTAGTTATCGATGCTAAAGCTCGATATTCTGCCTTAGCAGTGCTTTGAGAAGTCACTGTCTGCTTCTTAGCCTGCCAAGAAATCAAAGCAGGACCCATTTGAAGACAAAACCCAGTAACTGATCTACCAGTGATGGTGCAACCACCCCAATCACTATCACAATACCCTTTTAATACAAGATCATTATTCACAGGAAAGAATAAGCCCAAACCAACATTGCACTTAAGATAACGAAGAACTCGAAATAAGGCATCAAGATGTTTTTCTCGAGGTACCTGCATAAATTGGCTTAACAAATGAACAGAGTAGCTAATATCTGGACGAGTAAAGGTTAAGTAGAGTAACTTCCCTACTAAACTCTTGTATAAGGAAGCATTCTTAATCAAAGCACCAGATTGAACAATGGCATACAACTTAATACTCTGATCTAATGGGATAGATAAAGGCTTAGAATTGATAAGATTGGTACTAGTCAATAAGTCCAGAATAAAATTTTGTTGACTCAAAACAAGACCTGTATCACTCCTGGAAATTTCCAAGCCTAGATTGTACTTAGCTTGACCCAAATCCTTAATACGAAACTGATCATGCAAAGCCTTTTTAACAATCTCAATAAAAGAAACATGATTCCCAGTAAGCAGGATGACATCAACATAAACGATTGCAATCGTAAAATGAGATTCTTGATGATGAGTGGATAAAGCATAATCAGCTAGTGACTGTTTGAAACCAAGAAAAAGAAGAAAATTTGATAACTTCTTGTGCCATTGACGAGAAGCTTGACGTAATCCATAGATGGATTTGACTAACTTACAAACCAAATGAGAAGTATGAGCATCAACCATAAACCCAAGAGGAAGATCCATATAGACTTTTTCTAAAAAATCACCATGAAGAAAAGCGTTGTTAATGTCTAATTGAAAAATCGGCCAATTTTTAGATGAAGCAACTGCCATAACAGCCTTGACAGTAACCCCTTTTGCAACTGGTGCAAAAGCGTCATGAAAATCAACCCCTGGTTCTTGTGTATAACATTTAGCTACCAAATGGGCTTTGTAACGATCTATATCACCATTGGCATGATACTTGATCCTGAAAACCCATTTGCAACCAATAGATTGCTTACCATCAGGTAAAGAAACAAGCACCCAAGTATTGTTAGACTCTAGAGCATCAAGCTCTTTGTTCATGGCCTCGATCCATTTGGGATCAAGAATGACCTGAGCAAAAGACTTAGGTTCTTGATGCTTAGTCACTTGATCCATAAAAGCAATGTGATGATCAGTAGAAAAAGACTGTGTGGAAACAAAGTTGGCCAGAGGATACATGGGTTTAGCAGTAGGACATTGAAAATCAATCATTAGCTCGAATTTTTTGAGTCCTAGTAGACTTTCTGAGAATATAATCTTTTGAAGAATCAACCAGATCTGTTTCTGGTTGTAAATTGGTCAAATTGTCAAAATCATGAGGTAAACTATGCCAATCATCATGGCCAAAAGAATGTGAATCCGAATGTGAATCCACACCATCATTATTAACTATATCATGACATTGCTGAACAGACTGAATGCTTTATACCCCTGTCTTGCTTTCTCATCTTGTTTAACATAAGCATATGCTTGTAAAACAGGAGGCAAGGGACTCATCATGAGTATCTGCCCCCTTATGGTGGCATTACTTTCATGTAATCCCATTAGAAATTGCAACAACTTCCGTTTTTGATCACGTTCGATCTGAACTTTATGTGCACCACATACACAATTCACACTTGGCTCCAACATAGAATATTCATCCCATAGCCCCTTGAGCTTATGAAAATACACCTCTATAGATTTAGTTCCTTGTTCTAGGCTATGAATATCCTTCATTACTTGAAAAATTCTGTGACCACTAACTCCAGAAAATCTTTCATGCAATTCTCTCCAAACCTCACTAGCAGTTGTGACATAGTTTAATCCATCACTGATATCCTTTGCTACTGTTTTAAGAATCCAGTTGATGATCAAGTCATTTACTCTTTCCCACTGAGCATACAATGGTGAAGTGACATCTGGTTTTTGGTAAGTGCCATTAACCATTAAGAGCAATCTGCATTGACCTACTCCATGGAGCATAATTTTCTGGACCTATCAGTTTCTTAGCCTGGATGATCGTGATTATGAATGTACAGAGGATGAAAGTTGTTGTCTACAGCCAAAGGATTATACAAAGGAACATTAACATTCTCTGTATTGTTCTTTTCTCCATTAGTTAAATCTTTATCTAAAGAATTATCATTTTCATCTACATCAGGAATCACATTATTACTAGATCCTACACCTTGAACAACATTCGCATAGCTAATTTGCATCATGATTGTGACAAATTAGGGCTCCAAAACGACACTTGATGAAGAAAAATTGTAAAACACGAACAAATTAACAATTCACAACCAGGAAGAAATCAACAACACTGAATTGATATCTGGAACGTAAATCTGTGAACTATCGAATCAGCGATCACAAATACGAAAATAAACTGCTTGAAGATTTATCAAATCGAGAACAAGACGTATTCAAAGATGATAAAAAGAACAGAAAACACCTGAAATGAACGTTCTGCAAATGAAAAACACGAATAAGTCGCCAGAAAACATGAAGATACCGGTCAAAACTCATCGTAAACCAATCACTGAAACAGATCCGTAACGTTAAGTGAAGATAAGATGAAGAACACATCTTGTCGTCTCTATCAATCAAAAACACAGTCATGAAAGCTCTGATACCATAATAGATTTGCACAAATCTCTCTATTAACTATTCTGTATGTATATATGAGATAGAAAGAATAAGCTGAAAAGAGTTATTTATATTGATCAGAAAATTAGTTACAAAATGAACTCTGTTGTAGGGAGAATTTCGTTACAACACGAAATTGGAGGTTGCTGGAATCACGGAGCAAAATACGGATATTTTGCTAAGAACACGAAGAACACGGGAGGAGATTGGTGTTTGTTTGTGGCTGATCTTGTTGATAGATAGTCAGGGGTAAGCTGAGGCATATCCAAACAAGAGGCCTACGTACCCTATTTATAGGGATCAAGCCGTACGTAGTTCTTGGAGAAGAAGTTACCTAGACGGGCTAGGGTTTCTAGAAGCTTCCATGGCCCAAGCCCATCAGTTTTAGGGCTGACGTGGACATCATGGTGCTAGAGATAGTGAGACCTCATTAGCAAGGCCAACATAGAGATGACAAGGGCCTGACATGCGACCTCGAGGGGTGCAGACATGCGAGGCGGACCCAAGTATGTAGATACTCATGCGACCTCGAGGGGTGCAGACATGAGCCTTCCAATAGAGAGTGAGATAGCATTGTTCTGTTTGTAGATGTGACCCCACGTTGGAGGTTATGTGCGAAGCGATCCCTTGACGGGAGCCTGACGAAGCGATCCCCGGGTAGCGACCCCGGTAGATGCGATCCCGAGGCTGAGCTAGTATGTGAATGTAGATGCGATCCCGAGAGGTGCGATCCCGAGAGGTGCGATCCCGAGGGGTGCGATCCTGAGAGGTGCGATCCCGAGGTCGGGATAGTATGAAAATGGAGATGCGATCCCGAGAGGTGCGATCCCGAGAGGTGCGATCCCGAGGCCGAGATAGTATGAAGGTGGAGATGCGATCCCGAGAGGTGCGATCCCGAAGTAGTATGAAGAGATAGATTGAGTGTGATCCTGAGTCCGAGCTAGCATGAGACGCCTAGAGGCCTAGCGTGAGAGCCCTTTGAGGCCTAGCGTGAGACCTCATTTTCCTTTATCGTTGGCATGAGAGGACGCCTTGAGTAGTAGTAGGAGATCATAGTGAGGCGACCCCTAGGGCGGGATCATGTCTTCGAGAGATTGTCTTCAAATAATATGATGAGATAAAGGTGAGGCGATCCCTGATCGGGACTCACGCCTTGTTGATCCTTCTTCCATATTTAAGCCCATTAGTAGATAATTTAGCCCATTAAGAGAGGTGGTTGAGCCCATTAAGAGAGGTGGTTGAGCCCATTAAGAGAGGTGGGCCCCTTGTATAGTCGTTTGAGCCTGTTTAGGATCTATGCCGAGATTCGGGCATAACAACTACCCCCGATTCCATATTGCCATTATGAATGCGATGTGGAATCAAGTAAAGTGGTGTCTTCCAATTGATGCAAAGCCAAGTACATGTAAGTGATTGTGATCTCGAGGGGTCCTTCCAAGCGCGATGTGATCCCATAGAGACTTTGAGAGGCGGCCCCATAGGGCCTTGTAGTCATGAATTGTTAAATATGTCTTCTGTTTAGCTAATATATGAGATCATGCTTTCACTTGTGTCTTTAAGTTCTTCTTAGAATATGATGAGAGGACTCTCCTCCGAGCTTACTCCTTGTTATTATGATGAGAGGACTCCTTATAGCCTCCTATGTTGCGAGGCCTCCTTGCAACCTCATATGTTGAGAAGCCTCCTCCTAGCAGCCTCATATGTTGAGAGGCCTCCTCCTCGCAGCCTCATATGTTGAGAAGCCTCCTCCTAGCAACCTCACATAATCCATATTGCTGGCTCTAGCCCCACCTCGCATATGTAGCTGGTGGGCCTTGCATCTTTGAAAACTAGTAATTTTGAATTTTCCCAAGTGCTTTGGGATAGCTAATTGAGTCTTCATATGCTCTTATTTGCTTATAGACTGACTTTAACACATGCCTTGAGATAGCTCCACATTTTTTAGACTTACGGATTGACCCATCATCGCCAATGAGGTAAAGTGGCCTTACATTGTAAGATATCGGGCTTGCGGCCTCACAACGCTAGGTGCAGCCTCGCAATGCTAGATGATGCCTCACAACGCTGGGTACGGCCTCGCAACGCTAGGTGTGGCCTCGCAATGCTAGGTGCTGGCCTTGTCTTGAAAATTTTCAAATGCCCTGCTAGAAGAGGTGTTTATGTAATGCCACTACCCCCCGAGTCCTCATTATCATTGTAGATGTGATGAGGAATCAAAGTGTTTCAGCAATCTTCTTGTATTATTTGGAGTTGACACCATTTGTAATGAAAGGAATTTGATGTGATCCCGCTATAAGCATACTTGACTCCTTCAACGCTATCCCAGAGCACTTGTACTCGATCTTCACTGTTGTCCCAAGGCACTTGGCCTCATCAACGCTATCCGGGGGCACTTGGCCTCATTACGATATCTCGGAGCACTTGGCCTCATCACACGCTATCCCAGGGCACTTGGCCTCATCACGCTATCCCGGGATACTTGGCCTCATCAATGTTGTCCCAAGGCATTTGGGCTCTCCAACGCTATCCCAGAGCACTTGTACTTGATTTCTTCAACGCTATCCCAAAGTACTTGTATTCTTCGTTGTTGTGCCAAGGCACTTGGCCTCACCATCGCTATCTCGGGGCCCTTGGCCTCGTCATGTTATCCCGATGCCCTTGGTCTCATCATGCTATACCGAGGCCCTTGGCCTCATCATGCTATCCTGGGGCACTTGGCCTCATCATCGCTATCCCGGGGCCCTTGGCCACGTCATGTTATCCCGATGCCCTTGGCCTCATCATGCTATACCGGGGCACTTGGCCTCATCATGCTATCCCGGGGCACTTGGCCTCATCATCGCTAAGCGAGACCACTTGGCTTCTATCCTTTCATCTCTAGTGCGATCTTGAGGCTAATTGATGAGGACCTCGGGCTCAGCCTCGTTATTTGTTGCTTGCTCTTCCCAGTGTCTTGAGATAGTCGATGACCTCCTCATTGCCGGTGAGGATCAGGGGCGTCCCCCTCTCCCCGACAAGGATCAGGGGCGTCCCCCCTCTCCTCGACGTAGAGGTATTTCACCAAGAAGAAGCATCTCATGTAGAAGTATCTCATGTAGAAGTATCTCATTAAAAGGCATCTCACTAGGAGGCATCTCAAGATCTCGATTGTTACTCCATATTGGGGCCTCTCGATCTCGACGAGGAGATGGGGGTTTGTCGTCATGACGATGGGACCACTCACGATCTCCACAAGGAGAGGGGGTCTGTCATCATGACGATGGGACCGCTCACGATCTCGATAAAGAGATGGAGGTCACTTAGAACCTTGACCCTTGCCTTGGCCTCTATCATTTATCCTTCTCGAACCCGGCCTCGCTACACTAGGTGCAAGCATGGCCTCGCTACGCTAGGTGTAAGCATGGCCTCGCTCCTATGGGGTCGCAGTCCGGGGTCATGTGCTACCCCGGGGTCTCGCTCCTTGCAACCCGGGGTCATGTCTATCCCGGGGTCTCGCTCCTTAGGGGTCGCAGCCCGGGGTCATATGCTACCCCGGGGTCTCGCGCTTTGGCCTCTCCGTTCTTCTTGTTCGAGTTAGTCATCGTTCTCCAAAATTAATGACTAGCCCCTCCTTCTAGCGCCAATTGTTGTAGGGAGAATTTCGTTACAACACGAAATTGGAGGTTGCTGGAATCACGGAGCAAAATACAGATATTTTGCTAAGAACACGAAGAACACGGGAGGAGATTGGTGTTTATTTGTGGCTGATCTTGTTGATAGATAGTCAGGGGTGAGCTGAGGCGTATCCAAACAAGAGGCCTACGTACCCTATTTATAGGGATCAAGCCGTACGTAGTTCTTGGAGAAGAAGTTACCTAGACGGGCTAGGGTTTCTAGAAGCTTCCATGGCCCAAGCCCATCAGTTTTAGGGCTGACGTGGACATCATGGTGCTAGAGATAGTGAGACCTCATTAGCAAGGCCAACATAGAGATGACAAAGGCCTGACATGCGACCTCGAGGGGTGCAGACATGCGAGGCAGACCCAAGTATGTAGATACTCATGCGACCTCGAGGGGTGCAGACATGAGCCTTCCAATAGAGAGTGAGATAGCATTGTTCTGTTTGTAGATGTGACCCCACGTTGGAGGTTATGTGCGAAGCGATCCCTTGACGGGAGTCTGACGAAGCGATCCCTGGGTAGCGACCCCGGTAGAACAATGCGATCCCGAGGCTGAGCTAGTATGTGAATGTAGATGCGATCCCGAGAGGTGCGATCCCGAGAGGTGCGATCCCGAGGGGTGCGATCCTCAGAGGTGCGATCCCGAGGTCGGGATAGTATGAAAGTGGAGATGCGATCCCGAGGCCGGGATAGTATGAAAGTGGAGATGTGATCCCGAGAGGTGCGATCCCGAAGTAGTATGAAGAGATAGATTGAGTGCGATCCTGAGTCCGAGCTAGCATGAGACGCCTAGAGGCCTAGCATGAGAGCCCTTTGAGGCCTAGCGTGAGACCTCATTTTCCTTTATCGTTGGCATGAGAGGACGCCTTGAGTAGTAGTAGGAGATCATAGTGAGGCGACCCCTAGGGCGGGATCATGTCTTCGAGAGATTGTCTTCAAATAATATGATGAGATAAAGGTGAGGCGATCCCTGATCGGGACTCACGCCTTGTTGATCCTTCTTCCATATTTAAGCCCATTAGTAGATAATTGAGCCCATTAATAGAGGTGGTTGAGCCCATTAAGAGAGGTGGTTGAGCCAATTAAGAGAGGTGGTTGAGCCCATTAAGAGAGGTGGGCCCCTTGTATAGTCGTTTGAGCCTGTTTAGGATCTATGCCGAGATTCGGGCATAACAAACTCTCAACAGAGTATTTATATAGACATTGTGTTTACAATCTCAGCACACACTAGTCACATACTAAAACAGAAATCGATTATAGCCAGCTGGCACTTTTAAGTCCATACACAATACTGTAACATTTTGTTCATTTGTGAAGTTAAAGCATTCTGGATGGCAGCTTTGTGTTGAGGCTTGAGATGAACCAAAGCTGCTAAATGTTCACTAGATGTACTAGTCGTATTAGTCCATGTATCACTTCAACAGTACAAGTTATAAAAATCCTTTAAAAAACAGAGCACTCTAAGAACAGTATAATGTCCATGTATCACTTCAACAGTACAAGTTATAAAAATCCATATAATAACATGACTTCACAATATATATTTTTATTAATTTTCTAAAAAACATAAACTACAATAACTTTATTTACAATCACATATATAGGGATTTTTGCCCGCGCTACGCGCGCGCTTTAAAAATTATAATAAATTTATTAAATTTTGATATCATATTTTAAAGATTATATTATTTTCATGAATCATAATATTGATCTCATCCAATTTATAGATATAATGTATAAAAAAATTTGAGTTAAAGGTTTCTCGGCATCGTCGTGAGTTAAAGGTTTCTCGGCATCGCCTAACGGTGATGCCTCACAATTTAAATACAATAAAATTATAAAAATTAACCTAAAAAAGAATTAAGTACTAAAAACAAAGTTTCAAGTTTAATTATTTTATAATTTATAGATTCATTACAAATTAATTATCGGTAAAGAAAATACAAAATTTTATTTAAAATTAAAAAGCATTTCTTACATAAATTGACACCCATCTTATCAGCATATGCTAACTTCTAAAAATAATAAATAAAATTTAATAAAATTCATCCTAAGGTACGTGTGTGCCAGTACCTTTTCTAAGCTTCTAATTTGCATGAATGGAAGGATATCACCGTGGTTCTAAAAATCCCCGATTTAACCGATTAATCCCCGATTAATCCTCTTTAAGGTAACCAACCGATTCGATTTTTGAAATCCGATTAATCCTATTAATTTATTTAAAATGATATGTTTAACTATAAATTAGACTAATATATTAAATATTATTATAATATCCGATTAATCCCCGATTACCCGATTAATCTTAAATCGATACCTCAACCGATTTATACCGATTACCGATTTTTACAACCATGGATATCACACAAAGTTTGCATAATCACAAAATATAAGTTATCAAAATATTTTCTATAATCTCAATCTACATATATTATTTTATGTTTAAGTTTATGACATAGCATTGTTAAAAATATTGGTGGAAACTAATATAGGTGAAAAGATAATGAAACTCTGAATAGAGGCGGCTCTAGGGGGAGTATAGTCATACTCATACTCTTGTCTAGGACCATCAACTTTTTAGGGGTCTCATTTTTTAGTCAATATATAATACATTAATAATATTTATTGTTACAAATAAAAAGGAAAAAAATCTAAATATAACTGTAAACTTATCTATTAGTTCGTTTTTAGATTTCAATATTTGAATACTTAATTAAAAATCCAACCGTACAAAAATAAACATTTAATAGAAATAAATATGTAAATTTTCAAATGATTTAGTGATTTGGATAAATTATTTTTTAACAAACAATAATTGATTAATCCCTACCGTTAGCATTATATAAGAAGATAATATCATTATAAAACCAATACTTCACAACTTAAATTTGCATAAAAAAATATTTTACAATAATATTTTTATGTACGGTCAAATCGTTCAAAAATATTTAAATATGACTTAAGGACGCTATAATAGATTTTTTTTTTTTTTAACTATAACCTTCAGAAATAAATTAGATTATTATGAGAAGATGATGTTAGCTAAACTAAATTATAGTGATTTAATTAGAAATTTTGCACATTTAAAAGTGAGAACGATAATAAATTCTTAGCTTCAAATTATACAAAAAATTGAAATTTGGATTATTAAATTATTTCAAGTTCTCATGTAAATTGATTTATAAAATTTGCAATTTTCAAATATATTGTTTGAAAAAAAAATTGAGCCTCCAAATATTAAAAAGCTAGGGCCTCAAAATTGCTGGAGACGACCCTGACTCTGAACACTAATATAGGTGAAAAGATAATGAAATTCTTTCACAATCATGTGTTACAATAAGTTGAAAGAATGACATAAATACCCTATTTTTTAATAAAAATGACGAGAATAACACAAATCACAGATGGTGACCATAAATATCCTCTATTACGTATTTGGGAGAGGAGTAATAGATTTTATACATATTAAGCATTTGGAAAAGGAATGATAAACCTGTCAGAGAAGCCTATTACGCATTTGGAAAATGGATAACCCCTATTACTCATTCTCCAAATGCGTAATAGATGAAAAATCTATACTAGTTACCCCAATATCAAATGCGTAACCCTATTACTTCCATATGAAATGCGTAATAGACGGATATTTATGATCTTATCAGTGCTTTGGGGTGTATTCTTATTATGTGATATAGCTTTTTGGGGTATTTTTGGCCAAGGCTCCAATAAGTTCCGTTAATGTAAATTAGTTTTTTTTTTTTTTTTTTTTTTTGAACAAAAAGAAATCAATCCATTAATCAAAAGCCATACGGCATCTACAAAAACAATCGCAAGGATGAATCCTTTCTAAAGGCAACCAAGCGATTTGAAGATATTTGATATATACATGTTTTTACTGCAATCATCGAACTGTTCTGGACCGACGACCGTAGATGCGATTCCATAGTAGCCTTCATCTCTGAATCAAAATCATGAAAAACTTGCCGATTTATAACATCGGCCATGGAAAACTCCTAAATTCAATCCAAACAAAAACCAAACTCTCACAAGGAGAGACAAACACAACCCAAATAAATTGGGAATAACTGAAACCCAAATAAATTGGGAACTTTATTGAAAAAAAAAAAGCAAGACAAACGAAAAATAAATTGAATTGGGGCTTTCCACCGGTGAAACCCGATGAAAGCCCCCTCAAAAAATTTTAATGGAGGCTAGGGTAGAAACTAGAAGGGAGAGAATTTTAAGCAGTAAGACATGCTACAATCAAGGATTCATGAATATTTTGTCATTGGCATAATACAATTAGTTCCACTGTTAGCAATAATGTCCATGTATCACTTCAACAGTACAAGTTATAAAAATCATTTAAAAAACAGAGCACTCTAAGAACAGTGTAATTTCCATGTATCACTTCAACAGTTCAAGTTATAAAATTCTGTTGAAGTACAAGTTATAAAAATCCTTTAAAAAACAGAGCACTCTAAGAATAATGTAATGTCCATGTATCACTTCAACAGTTTAAGTTATAAAAATCCTTTAAAAACAGAGCACTATAAGGACAGATAACTGTTTGAGACATAATTATAGATACCAATATTTGTTGAACCTCACCCCATCATATAAATACCTCCACATCATCTCCCGCTTGTTTCTTTTCAGCTGCTCCATTCTTCCCTCTATTTTATCTTTCTATTTTATCTGTGTGGTGCATAGGTATGGCTTCATCATTTTATACAATTAAAATACTGTTTTTGATAATTTTTATTAAACAATTATCTTTATGGGCATTGTTCTTTAAGGCGTACAGGCTCTGTTTTAAAAGTCGGCGATTAATCGGGATTAATCGCCGATTAATCGCTGTTCGGTAATGAACCGAACTGATTTTACAAAAATCGGTCAAAAAGTCGTTTTTTCGAAAAATCGGGATTAATCGGTCAAAAATCGGATTAATCGGTCAAAAATCGGATTAATCGGTCAAAAATCGGCATTATTGATAAAAAAAATTGAAAAATATTTAGAAAAATTAAAAAAAAATTCAAAAAGTATAAAATTGAATAAATTTTAGGAAAAATAATATTCTCATATACGAAACTAATATTTTAAACGGTTAAATCATGAATTTTATCAATTTTTTCTCTAATATTAACCCCAATTCAAAAATTAGATCTTAAAATTTATATTTACTTTAATAATGCTATATATTTTAAATATATTTGTATAAATATATGATAATTATTCATGTATAATCAAAATAATAAAATAATTATGTATATTAATAATAATTATATTTAAAAATAATATTAAATTAGTTCCGATTAATGATCCGATTAATCATTCCGATTAATCCCCGATTACCCGATTAATCCCTGGACGGTGCCTCCACCGATTAAGTCCGATTCCCGCTTTTTACAACACTGCGTACAGGGTATGCATTTACTGATATGATACATAATGTTATTAAACACCGGCTTCCAAATGTAGAAGATTACAAAGTGATAGGCTTCTCAAATGATGATAGTAGTGTACATTTTATGAAATTGCTTATGTGAAAATAATAATTTCAAGATTAATATAACTTAGACATGGGAATGGTATGCTTCTTTCTTAACATCTCTACTATCTTGTTGGAGAGGCAATAAGTAGTTGCTTGGATGGTAATCATTGGATTGACACCAACAGCACTAGGTAGAACACTAGCGTCGCAAACAAAAAGGTTTTGTGCTTCCCAACTCTCCCCATTATCGTCGACTGCACCTTGTGTGTAATCAGACCCCATTCTGCAACTTCCCATTTGATGTGCTGTGCTGTAGGTAGTCCAATTTGTCACCATCGATTTTGGCCCTTGACCTACAGAAATTCCGTCAAGATATTCTTCCAGCTCGGCTGCAGTAGTCCCCTTGCATTTGAATATTTTTCCTTCACTTTGATGTGTTCCTACCTCAACAGCTCCTGCTGCTATTAGAATCCTCAATGCTTCCTTCAGCCCAGCTCTGCTATTTTCTTGGTCTTCCTTGTTCAGTGTATGACTAATCCTCCTTTCCACCTTTACTTCCCCTGATCCTCGGTCCCTAATCATCACAAACAAATGTGCTGTTCTAGCATACTTTAACATTCTTGTCTTGTAATCAAGTCCAGACACCCAAGGACATATTGCAGCAAATGATCCTGGGAATAATGCAGGAGTTTCAAGCAATGCTCTAACATTTTTAGACTTTGAATCAATAACCTTATGGACCGATGTCATAATTCCACCCTGATATATTTTTCCTTTGATTTCTGAACTACTTTCTTCTGGAAAATAGCCCCATACCAGTAAAGATGGGTGTAGGTGAAGGTTCCGACCAATGTGTTTATTTCTTAACCCACTAGAGATCATAAGAGGTGGTGTCAAGAAAGCTCCACATGCTGAGACAGTTGCTTTTGCCTCAATCCGAAGTATGATCTTCTTATGAATGTTGTTATCCCCTTTCATATCAAGTTTGGCAATCACTCCGAGGCATTCTTTTTTTCTTTTTCCTCCACATTGCAGGTTGCTTGAATTCTTTTCTATTATGAATTTCTCTGCTCTGCATCCTGATATGATGACTGCACCAGCATTAACCGCATCAACCAGCCAAGTCGTATCAGTCCCTTTCTTATCTCCTGATTTACAACCATAACAGCAAGAACCACAATAATGATTCTCTGAGGAGTTTCTTGGAATTGTTTTAACTTCAAGACCAAGTCGTTCGCACCCTTTGCGAAGAACTTCATTTTGGAAACCCTCTTTAATGCAATTTTCCGTGACCCCTATTCTTTCACAGACTGTATTCATAGCTGAATCATACTCGGGGCTTGTAAAAAGTGGGAGTTTGTTGTCATTTCCCCATTCCTGGAGCACTTCCTTCGGTGTTTTGAGGCTGCCTGACCAGTTAACAGCTGAACCACCACCAACCACTGATCCCGCCATCAATGTCATTTTCCCATCCAAAGTTGAAAGAATTCCTCCATTTTCATATAGTTGGGTCATGGAGGGTCCTTCCAGTGAAGAATAGTCCGTTTTAGTAAAATAATTGCCTTTCTCGAGAACCACAACCTTATAACACGAACTCGCTAGCACTGCAGCTGCCACACCTCCACCAGAACCAGACCCAACAACTACAACATCACATTTGATGTTGTATGCATTTCCTTTCTTAGGATCTTTTGTGACAGTGAGGCCTTTCTGGGTGAGGGATTGGAGAAAACTTGACTCGGTTTCATGAATAGTTTCGAACATTCCTTTTTCAAGTGGCCGTTCTTTCTCTTCTTTTGTGGATAACCTCTCCTCGAGATTATCTTCATGGTATCCAATGGCTTCCCATGCTGGATTTTCTGAATTTTCGTCAGCCTATAAGAAGGAAAGCAAAAATTCCGTTTGTAGATTTCTTTTAAAATTTCAGGTCTTCGCACAAATAATTTAAGTGGGACTTGGAAGCCAACACTTTCTTTTCTGCATTTTTATAAAACATCTGTGTTGTAACAGAAGTAGTGATGCCTAGCCATAACAGAAGTGTCTGTGTTGTAATAGATGACCTGTTATGCTATCAATTGTTACACACTTAACTGAATATTTGAAGTATAAGCAGAGCAACCTGCTAGCTGCTATACATGCAAGATTCCGAGATTTAATTAGTTGGTAAATGTCTAAACAATATTTTTCTCGGTGATGATGAACGAGAAGATACAAATTTTATCACACTTCCTCTACTGAAAGATATCTGATTTTAGTTTAAGCTTATATGGCTGCTTAGTATGATGCCATCTGAACGAGTTCGATGTCAGTTTGTATGTATATAACACCTTATCTTGTTAATGGGTAAATTATACTGGTACATACCTTAGCCCATCAATATATCATTTCATGTATGTCTGTCCAAGCATGTTTATATTAGCATCAAATGAAGGGTCTATAAATGCAGCATGAATAGATCATTTGAGCTTTTGCTGATTAATTCGCACGTACAATTTGGTTAAATTAACAGTGATTTGGTTCTCCTAGAGGTCCTTGTATCTCATCTATCATTTGTGTAATTTTGAATATTTGTTGGTTTTGAAATTCATGGAATAAATTTACATGTAATCTCTAAAAGCGCTCTGCCCTGTTTGCACAGATCCTGATCTGATTCATACTTTGCAGTTACTCTCATGACTAGTAAATATAAAACTCACTAGAAGTCTAGAAATAAAATGCAGTAATAGGAGGATGCAAATGCACGCATGTATTAACGCTGCCAAAGCCTGGAAATTACGTTCTATTATGCCCGTGCAGACAAACATGAGAATAAAATGGCGTACCTGACTGAAAAAAACCCAGACACACAAGAATTTGATGAATATGAACCCGAGACGGATAGGTGTTATCAACCAATTCTTATACCATTTCTGGACAACTTGCTCTCTCTTTTTCAAAGGCATAGAGGCGAACGTGTTGAAGTATGGCCACTTATCACCAAGACACAAAAATCCACATAGTAAGAAAGTCCCCAGCCTGCTAGACAGAAGTATTAACACCAGCCTAACTACCAGCACTGCTTCAAAAAATACTCCCTTTGTTATGATTTCAGCAACCTGCGGCCAAAAATAGTGTCTTAAATTTACAATTTTATAGCATTTACAAAACTATCAACAATGTACTACGAATTTAAAAAATTTGCAAGGTAATCAAATAGAATGACTTTTTTCTCACCTCTTCGGGAACATAATTCTGGGAGCCAGAAGCTTGAAGGAATGATTGTATCTGTTCATCAGTCTGATCTCCATTCCCTGTGAAAGTTACAGAATCTTTAGGAATAGGAGGTAGAAAAACCTCACAGATGCTAGCTAAAGTCTGTAGTTCAGATGATGATAAACTGTGCTTGTACTCTCTTTCTCTTTTTCCACCTTTTAGTAAAGGATGGCAATCTTTCACCATTCTCCCACTCTCTTCCTTTGGCTTTAGTATTCTTCGGTTTGTTTTAAGCTTGTAAGACTACAGAAGGTGGGAATATAGCTACGATATTTATACTGTTAAAAACTTCATGTCTTAAACTTTGTGATGGTATTAGAGTGTGCATTTGCTGGAAATGTGCTAGCAAGTTTGAGGAATTAATGGCCATTGCAAGAACAATTATGACTTGCTTTCAAGAAACAAAAAAAAGAACAATTATGACTTACCAACCGTAGTTATTTCAATAAGTATTCTGCTACATCACTAAGAACATATATAGTACTACCTTTGTCCCATATCATATGTTCTTTTAACAGTTCCTTTTAACACTAGCTTTATACATGGCACGGGATTATTAGAGAGAATGCCCAAAATGCCGATATTTCAATCTATCTGGTCCGAAATACCCCGAAATACCCATATGCGGGAAATTGATCCTAAATACCCACGGGATACGCATGTGTGTGTTACGTATCCTGTCACTGTAGCCACTCCATTCACAGTTCTCTTGCCGAATTCGATTCCTCTTGTCGTCGTTCATCTCTCTCTCGTCTCTCCTTCCTCTCGCTTATCTCCCCCTTCTCTATCTCCCGTCGTAATTATTTCTCATTTTCCGGCCTCGCAGGAGCGTGTACAAGCTCATCGGAAATTGAAATCGGAAACTTATGGTTCTATTTGGGTGTTTATAATTGAGCATTAAAAATGTAATAAAAATGGTGTAGGTTTGTTGAGCATGAAAAGATGATTCTAATGATGAAAATGACGGGATTGTGGTAACGGAGCTTCACCGGAAAAACGAACAAAATTACCTCAATCGTCGCCAGTCGCGTTTTACTAAAGATGACGTCAAATACGCATATGACATGCATGTTTGATGATACGCAAACTCTAAAGATGCGTATCTTGAGACACGCATTTGTTTTGGAGCGTTCAATTTCTAAACAACATGTTGGTACAAAATGCATGTTCCCTACACGCATCTCCAGATGCATTTTTCATGGGTATTAAGGGCCTTTGTGGTTATTTTGGACAAAATATTCTGAAAAATGGTATTTACCTTGATTATTAATAATTTTTAAGAAAAAGTTTTGCTACAAAATTTTTTAAATTAAATTATTTTATCAATTTCATTATAAAAAATATATACACTTAATTTTAAATTTTTGATGAATAAGTTTGTTCATTATTTATTTACAATTTATTAATTCCGAAATTATTTAAACTATTATAGGATATAATTTAAATTTTGAATATTTTATTTTGATTATTATTTTCCAAATTTTAATTTACTTCAATTACTTCAAAAAGAATTAAATTCTATTTAGTATGATGGATATATTATTACATCTTAATTACTTGTTTTTTATTTACATGCAAATTATAATTACTTGTTTTTTATTTACATGCAAATTATAAAATTTTAGAACATAATTATTGAATGTTTTCTATTAATTTATTTTTCTTATAATATATCAATGTTTATTTCCTATTTTATCGTTATGACTTTTTTATTTAGTTTTTTAATTTTATTTAATACAATATGTGGATAAACATTACTAGTAATTGTTTTAGTCAATGATTTATGATAGTATTCAAATACTTGTAAATTATTAAAGAATTAGAATATTATTACTGATGTATTTATGTATTTTTTTAACACTTACCCTCTAACAATCACCTATGTTAGTATTTATTTTCACCTATAATTTTTGATAACGATCAAGAAGTATTTTCTACTAATATTAATTTTATTATAATATTCGGATGTTTATTTTTTATTTTAGTATTACTATTATTTTAATTCTACTTAATTGCATGTATGAATATATATATTAATTTATTATAATTGTTTTAACTAACTATTTATGATTTCATTTTAAACAAGTGTAAATAATAAAAATAATAGAATATTATTAGTAATGAATATTATTTATTTATTTTTCTAATGTGGGATTGGTGACAACCCCAATTATGTCCACGCTTTCTTTATCACCCTGTCCTGCTTTCTTTAAAATAATAATTCTAATGTTGTTTCTTTCTTTTGGGTTTTTGTATCCTTCTTATTTTTGAGTAATTTATCCGGATATTTCATTTGAGTTTTTGTTTGCCACATTCCTGTAATTCGAGTCGAGCTGGACGAGTTCGAGCTGAATTTTAAATAGAGTCAGATTTTTTTAACGAGTCGAGCCGGGCTCGTTTATTAAACGAGCCGAAAATCCCCACCGAACCCGGCTCGTTTATTATACGAGTCGTGTCGAGTTTACTCGCGAGCCTAACGAGCTGAGTCGGGTAGCAGTTAAACGAGCCGAGCCGGGTAGCTCGTTTAGTCATTGATTTTTTTTTTAATTCTAAAAATTACTTTTTAAAAAAAAAAATTAAAAATTACATATTAATTATATAAACATCTTTACACATAATAAAAAAGTAAACAAACAAGATGTTAAAAATTATTTAATTTACAAATTATCAAAAAAATTAAATATAATAAAAAATTATCTAATTTTCATTTATTTAACCAAATATAACAAGAATAGTAGTGTTTTATTAAGATCTCCAACCAAATTAATTTTTTGACATCCGTACGGTTGGATCGTCGAGAAATATTTTTAAGAAAAAACAATAATTTGGGACGAAGCACTAGTTACGAGTACTAGACAATACAGTAGTATTCTATTAAGATCTCCAACCAAATTAATTTTTTATTTTTAAAAAATTTGGGAATATTATTTAATTAGATATATCTTAACATCCGTACGGTTGGATTGTCGAGAAATATGTTTAAAAAAATAGAAACTATAATTTGGGACGAAGCACTAGTTACAAGTACTAGACAATATAGTAGTGTTATATTAAGTTCTTCAACCAAATTAATTTTTTTTTTTTGAAAATTTAGGAATATCATTTAATTAGATATATCTTGACATTCGTACGGTTGGATCGTCGAGAAATATTTTTAAAAAAATAGAAAAACTAATTTGGGATAAAGCACTAGTTACGAGTACTAGACAATATAGTAGTGTTCTATTAAGACCTCCAACCAAATTAATTTTTTATTTTTTGAAAATTTGGAAATATCATTTAATTAGATATATCTTGACATCAGTTGGTTGGATCGTCGAGAAATATTTTTTAAAAAATAGAAACAATATTTTGAAAAACAATAGGAAATTTTGTAAACGAGCTCGAGCCGAATCGAGCCGGGTCGAGTTCGAGTTTTCGAACCGGGTTTTATTCAAGCTCGACACATACCCGAACCGGCTCGTTTATATAAACGAGCCTAAAATCGCTGTCGAGCTCGACTCGTTTACGAGCTCAAATCGAGCCGGGTTCAATTAAACGAGTTCGAACCGGATAGACTCGCGAGCCACCCGACTCGAATTACAGCCTTAATTCCTGACCCCGTGTACTCTTTTGGTTTTTTTGCATTTTGTGGATGCTTTTCAAACGTAGTACCATATTGGTTGATGTAGTGTTGTTGATTCATGTTTTTAGAATATTCATTTCTCTTGAGTCTTGATTCCCTGTTTGTTCTTTTCTTATCCATACATCCTTTTCAGTAGTTTTTTTTTTAACAGTAGTAGTTGTTTTATTATGAGTAAACTGTAATGTGGTGGCCTTAATTTATACTAAATTGCAAAAAAAAAAAGTTGCATTTTCATAATTTTATTTTTTGTTTTTTATTTTTAAAATAATGGCCATAGTTTTTTTTATTTTTAAAATAAGTGGCCAAAATTGTTTTTGATTTCTAAAATGAGTAAACTCCAGATTTTACACTCATTTTCAAAAAAGTGGTCAGATTTTCAATTTTACAAAATGGTGGCTAGACTTGTTTTTTTCCTTTTAAAAAGGTGGCTACATGCGATTTTCAGCTTTTTGGCAGGGGTAAAATGGGAAAAAAAATGCTAGAGATCTCAAAAATTGTCCATAAAAATTCCCAAATTAATACGTGTCACCATATGATTGGTTATATTCGTAATAATAATAATGCCACCATGTATGCACATCAATTCACAAAAAAAAACCTACAAATATGAGTTGTCAAGATTTAATTAGTCAATTTATGTGCATGCATGGAGGGGGCATTATTATTATTATTATTACGAATATAACCAATCATATGTTGACACATATTAATTTGGGAATTTTTTGGATAATTTTTGGGGATTTTAGAATTATTTTTTAGTAAAATAACGTATTTCCCATTTTGCCCCTGCCAAATAAGCTGAAAATCATCTTCAACCACTTTTTGAAAGGAAAAAGGCAAGTTTGACCACCATTTTGTAAAATTGAAAATCTGGCCACTTTTTTGAAAATGAGTATAAAATCTGGCCACTTTTTTCAATTAACTCTTTCTAAAATAATTGCTAAATTTTTTTAAAATTTTCAGAAAAGTAGATGAAAAAATATCGATAGCCACTAAAATGAAAATCTGAAAGTTCGACCAACTTTTTGCAATTCAGCATAAATTACGACCATCATTTTGTAATTTACTTTTTTGTTATTGTCATCATACTTTACTATTTTTTGGAGAATTTATATAGGTCGGTTTCAAGAGTTTATCCAATTTTAAAAATTAATTTTTGTAAATGATTCTCTAATTCTCTTTCCTAGGATTGAGGATTCTTCCTATAATCTTAGTCAATTTATATATTATTTTATCGTTAGTGCTCCTCTGTTTAGTTTGTTTGTTGACTTTTTACTTGATCTCAAGTGTTGTTGTAATATTTTATTAGGCTATTATTTTTGTTCTTAATTCTTTAATTAGTTCTTGCATATTGACTCGGTCGTTGTGGCTGTGGTATTTGTTTTTGGGCATATTTTTTTGGGATAAGTTCAAAATTACCTATGTTAACTATTGGGTTTTTAAAAATATACATTCCAATTTTCTAAAATTCTAAAATTACCATACATACTTTTCTTAATTTAAAAAATACCATCCACACTTTTCTTAATTTTAAAAATACATTTTGCAACCTCATTTGCAACTTCTGTACGGCGCCAGCCGTGTGAGTTGCAAATGAGATTGCAATTAAAAACTTGAAGTTGCAATTGCAAAAGTTGCAAATGAGGTTACAAAGGTTGCAAAGGTTGTAAAACTTGCAACTGAAAACTGGAAGTTGCAAATGAGGTTGCAACTAAAAACTAGAAGTTGCAAATGTTGCAAAGGTTGCAAAAGTTGCAACTGAAAACTGGAGGTTGCAAAAGTTGCAAATGTTGGAAATTCGTCTGCTCCCCTATATAGCATAACCTCATATTCAACCTTATATGCAACCGAAAACTGAAAACTGAAAGTTCAAGTTCCGGTTTTCATTTATCATTTCCGACCTCTTTTTTGAAATCTATTATTTATATAGATTTCAAAAAAGAGGTCGAAAATGACAAATGAAAACTGGAACTTGCAATTGGAAATTCGTCTGCTCTCATATGCAACCGAAAACTGAAAACTGGAAGTTTATATATATATATATATATATGATAAGTGGATTTTATATCTACTTGGAGCATTCTAAATCGGCTTAAATTGATTGTCTTGGACTCAAGTTTCTTGTAGTTTTGATGTGTTTTGCTTAGTTGTGCAGATTTACAAGAATGTTGATTAAGGTTGATGCTTCTGTCGTTTTTGGAGATTTATTTGATTAAAATTCGGATTTTTGGGGAAGGCTGCGCAGCTTACACTGTTTTGGCCATATCTGGAGTTCTAGAAGTCCGTTTTCAGCGATCTTACTACCCACGCGAAGCTTGGGAGATTTTCTACAACATGGAACAGGTTTTACAAGAGCAAGTTGCGCGGGGTAGGAGCGGGAAGCACGACAAGCAGACTGTTGGGAGCAGTGAAATTACTGTTTTGCCCTTTTTAAGTTCTAATTGTATTTTGGGCAGTTTTTAGAACTTTAATTAAATTGTAATTGTATTAGAAGGTAATTTCTTGCTGGGCAAGAAATTTAGAGCCTATATAAACACATCTTGGGGACACATTATAGAGGATGTAATATTAGATCAGATAATATAGTTTAGAGTAGATTAGTATTATTATTAATTGGAGATGTAGAGAAACACCATGACTCTTCTTTTGGGTGACAACATTGAAGTTTGAAGGTTTTGTTCTCTTAATCTTTTCTTTGTTCTTATTAGTTTAATTATGTTTTCTTGTTTTACTAGTTGTTTTACTTGTTTAATTATTAGCGACTAGTTATTTCTAGGGCTTAAAGGGAAGCCATGTTTGCACTAATATTGGCATGATTTTCATAGTGGTTTGATTGGTTATGGTTAATTCTGATTGATATGTTTTAATCATTAATTTGTGTAATCGGCCGATATCATGGATTAATTATATGCAAATAGGAGTATGGATCGAGAGATTTACTTACTAGAGGCACACATACGATTAGCAGAATTGAATTTGAGTGCGGAAGCATCATTGGATTTCTGAGAGCATTAATGCTTGGAGGAGATTAACTTGACTCTAATTACCTGATTGATTGAATTAATAAAAGTGGTTAATTGTGTTGAATGTTTCGAGAGTGTTAATGCTTGGAAGAGATTAACATACTCTAGTTATAGGATCACATTGATTGCTTTAACTTAAGAGCCAATTGTGTAAGCATGATAAACCTGATTGCCTAGGTTTTAAATAAATTGTTTATCATCTGTTTAATTAGTGTTAATCTTGTTTAATTAGTTAATTAATATTCTCCAATAATCGTTTATCCTTGAAACAATTAGCGATAACTGAAAAGGAATTAGTAGAACCTGTCTCCTTGTGGATTCGACCCGCTTGCCATTTGTACTAGCAATAGACACCGTGCGCTTGCGGTTAGGTATAATTTGACACATCAATATATATATATATATAATAGATTTAGAAAAAAAGATCGAAAATGACAACTGAAAACTGGAACTTACAATCGGAAATTCGTCTGCTCCCATATATAGCATCGAAGTTGCAACTTTTGCAACTTCCAGTTTTCAGTTGCAACCTCATTTGCAACTTCCCGTTTTCAGTTGCAACCTCATTTGCAACTTCCAGTTTTCAGTTACAACCTCATTTGCAACTTCAGGATGATTTGGAACTCACACGGCTGGCGCCGCCCTGAAGTTGCAAATGAGGTTGCAAGGGTTGCAAAACGTATTTTTAGAAAAAATAAAAAGTTAAAAACAAATTTGTTAGTATTTTTGTAAAAATAAAAGTATAGAATTGAAAGAGGAAATTAATGATAGTAAAAACTTAAAAGTATATATATTTTTGTAAATATCCCTATTTTTTTAGGAGGTTACATGTGAACACCCTTTTCTTATATATACACACTCAGATATGAATTTGAGATATTTTACGCTTTTAATTTATCACATAAATGGATTACTTTTATAATATTTATCATTAATAGTAGGGTCCTGGTCCCTGACAATTGTTTGTCAGGGACCGGTTATTTAACAATCGGTTCCACAGCCGTTGGATCGTTGATCCAACGGCTGAGATTAAAAAAAAATTACTGTCTGTTATAATTTTCCGCGGATAGGCAATCTAGTAATTTTTTTTTATAATCCAGGGGGGTCGTTGGATCAAATCCAACGGTTTGGAAACCGATTGTTAGATAAACCGTCCCTGACAAATGATTGTCAGGGACAAAAACCCTTAATAGTATATATCAAATATATTGTTTTTTTTATAAGCAAATATATATTAGAAACCATGATACAACAACAGACAGTAGCAAGGCATGCATAGCCTTTGTGGGCTACGCCACAGCCACCATGTTAAGCACACAGGATACATAGACTGAAACTAACTTATTGTAGATAAACTTCGCCACTACCTATCACTGCAACTCTATTACAACTGCATTCATCCAAAATGTTGCACTGAAAAACTAAATACTAGAGATCCTGAGGAACCATTGTCTGGTTCATAATCCATCAAAGTCCTTAGTCTAGATCCCCTAGAGGGGGATCATTTGCAAGAAGACTTACTCCATGATCAACATGGTGGATTAATAAAAGCTCTCGTGTATAATATTTAGCATCAAAACAATTACAGTATGAATAGAACTTTTTTTACCGATCAAAATGGTATGGTTTCATTATGAATGCAGGTCAAAATGTGCGGCTAGTAATTAAGTTCATCAAAACAAATTTACAAAATGTCTCGTACATGTGTAATGTGTGATCATCAAACTACTCATTTTGATGATCAAGTTTAGAATGGTTTGCAAACTCGAAATCTTTTGAGTGAAGAGATCGATACATTTATAGCCCTTCAATACAATCTAATGATTAAACAAACAACTTACATATTGTCTCTGTATGATGAATTCTTGCCACACTTGCGAATGAAATGGTAACTAGTAACAACTAACAAGTATGAAGTATCTCAGTCGCAGATTTTCTAGAAGAGGTTATAACAGACAAAATATGTTAAAGCTAAAAGGGGTAAACTGTAAATAAATTTTTAAAGTGGGCATTTTGCTAACTATTTCAAAGAATAGTGAAATGTGCACAGAAATGCTTGCGTTTATTAAGTAATCAATCCCATCGTGATCTTAGACTATTAAAAGGCTCCTTGTTAATCGTATGATGAAACAAACATTACCAATAATGAATCCGAGACCTCTTCCTAAATCGAGTTTTGATATCAAGTTAAGTAACTATTCAAAAACATTAAGATGAGGAAGCCGAAGCCCTGATAATTACTCTTCAATCGCATGGTACTACTACTTCAACTTAGGTTAAGATGCTATTGCATAGTTGCCTTCAATACAATATCAGTAGGACCGCTCCACAAGGGTTTCCTAGTTGTATGTTCTTTTGAGTTTATTAAAGCTGAAAGTCTTAAACTCGAAAGTTATTTGACCAGACCAGCTATTTGAAAATCAGGTTGTTGTCGATATGTATGTACTATGTAGAACTAATTCGAGTTCTCGTGCGGAACTCAAACATATCAAAATTTTGTACAGCCAAAGTCTAGAGCTTAAAATTTAAGGTTTGATCGAGCCAAGTGTTGAACATTAATTTATCAAAAAAAAAATATCAAATTTCTTAGTTATAGCTCAAGACTTCAAGAATTAATTTAAATTTAGTAAAATAACATTTTTATTGTGAAATGAATGTCCTAGAAAGTTCTATCCTAGAAAGTTCCAGACAAACCTTTGGCTTTTCAAGTCTTAGACCTTTGGCTTTTCATCTTTAGACTTTTGGCCTTTTATTTGATTGTAACTTACAACTTGTAACCCTATAAATAGGCATCATATGTGAACTTGTAAACTCACTTGAAGCAATAGAAATTCTCTTCTTGATATTCTTGATCTCTCTCTAAATATCTAATACTAGTTATAATATATTCATAATACGTTATCAGCACGAAGTTGCTCTTTACATCACCCGATTGCTCATCCATCAAGAATCAAATCACCCTTCGTATTAAGGTATGCAATTTTTATAAAAATATTATGTTATGCTTACATCTAGTACTTACATGTTTACATAAATGTCTATATATATATGTTATCATGCATGTTTGAGTAAGTTGTTGTAAAGAATAAATCATAGTGAACTTAAGGAGTTGTTGTTTATTACGTTTTGTATGACTTTGACCATGTAACAAAAAAAATGGTTAAATTTGTTGGCCATATATGAAATATAGTATGTTTCATGTCATCTTAATAAACATGCAAGTACTTGATTCATGCCTGCTACTTTCTTTGTGATCTACCTTTGTTTTAAAATATCTTAATGTTTGCATCCCATTAAAATCTTTTCTGATGATGCTTTTAAGAATAAACTATAATTTGATATTTTGTACTCAAATAATATGATTTTTCCTAATGACTTCTTTGGACTTAAATGCATTGTTTTGGGTTCTTTATTTTGGATTCTCTGTTCTATGTTTTTGGATACTTTTGGAATTAGATAAATTGTTTTTGGATTATTTGTTGAGCTGTTTGAACCCCTCTTTTTGGAATCTGGTTATATACTTTTCCATGGTTACCTTGATTATGTATGCTTGTTTTTATAAATCAATACTGATTTAAAACATGTTTATATATTAGTGAAAATGTCAAATTTTACCAAACTTGAATTTGAGGCTCTTGATATTACCGGAAAGAACTATTTATCATGGATATTAGACATTGAAATTCATTTAGCCGCACAAGGTCTTGGAGACACAATCAAAGAGGGAAATAAAGAATCTGAATCAAACCGCGCCAAGGCAATGATTTTTCTTCGCCGCCACCTCCACGAAGGACTCAAAACTGAATATCTTACGGTGAAAGATCCACTTGAACTTTGGAAAAATTTGAAGGATAGATATGATCATCAAAAGACCGTGATTCTTCCAAAAGCTCGTTATGATTGGATGCATTTGAGGCTTCAAGATTTTAAAACCGTCAGTGAATATAACTCCGCACTTTTCAAAATAACTTCTCAACTAAAATTATGTGGAGAAAATATTACTGACGCAGACATGTTAGAAAAAACTTATTCAACTTTTCATGCCTCAAATGTACTCCTCCAGCAACAATATCGTGAAAAAGGTTTTACAAAATATTCAGATTTAATATCATGTCTTCTTGTTGCTGAGCAAAATAATAAGCTTTTGATGAAGAATCACGAGTCTCGCCCTACGGGATCTAGCCCTTTCCCTGAAGTGAATGCGGCATCTTATAATTTTGGCCGTGGACGTGGTGGTGGATGTGGTCGTGGACGCGGTCGAGGAAATTTTGTGAGAAACAACCATTTTCTCAAACATAGAAAACCAAATTCCAACCCGAAGTTGGAAAAAGTGGAGAAAGATAAAAGAGGACAAAAGAATGTTGAGAATGTCTGCTTTCGATGCGGAATGAAGGGTCATTGGTCGCGTACCTGTCGTGCGCCCAAACACTTGGTTGACCTATACCAAGCATCCCAGAAGGAGAAAGAAAAATCTGTTGAAGCAAACTTTGTTTTTCAAGATGATGGACCCAAATACAACCCCTCTGATATGACACATCTGGAAGTGTCTGATTTTTATGAAATCCCTGAAGGAAGCGGAAATGAATGATGCAATAAATTATATAAATACCATGTTGGTTGAAAAGACTGTTTATCTGAATTATTATGTGTAAGACTTAGTATGCTTAATTATTATGAAATTTCTAATTATATGTGCTTTTATTTGAAGTGATATGGATATTTCTCATTCTCGCGCTGGTCATAAAATAGATGAAGATATTTGTCTCGTTGATAGCGCAACTACGCACACTATCCTTAAAAATGAAAAATATTTTACTTCTTTACACAAGTATGAAGGCAATGTTAACACTATATCCGGAAGTATTAATTTAATTGAAGGCTCTGGAAGAGCTAACCTGTTATTACCTGGAGGAACAAAATTTGTTATAACCGATGCATTGTTCTCTCCAAAATCACAAAGAAACTTGTTGAGTTTCAAAGATATTCGCAGAAATGGATATCATATTGAAACAATCAGTAAAGAAAATAAAGAATTTCTTTGTATAACATACATCATTTCGGGTAAGAAATATATGAAGGAACAACTACCTGCTTTTTCTTCCGGATTATATTATACAAATATACGTGAAATTGAGGCAAATGCAATCGTAAACTAGAAGTTTATTGATACGGGCAATTTTGTTGTTTGGCATGACCGGTTGGGACATCCGGGATCAACTATGATGCGGAGAATTATTGAAAACTTGCATGGGCATCCATTGAAAAACCAGAAGATTTTTCAATCGAATGAATTCTCCTGTGTTGCTTTTTCTCAAGGAAAATTAATTATCAGGCCTTTTTTGGCAAAAGTTGGAACAGAATCTCCTAAATTTTTAGAACGGATACAGGGTGATATATGTGGGCCCATTCACCCATCATGTGGACCATTTAAATACTTTATGGTATTAATTGATGCATCAACTCGATGGTCACATGTGTGCTTATTATCGTCTCGTAACCTGGCGTTTGCGAGACTACTTGCTCAAATAATTTGATTAAGAGCACAGTTTCCTGATCATAATATTGATACAATCCGTTTAGATAATGCTGGAGAATTCACATCACGAGCCTTCAATGAGTACTGTGTGTCAATTGGAATCAATATTGAACATCCTGTTGCTCATGTTCATACACAGAATGGTCTCGCAGAATCATTCATCAAACGACTCCAATTGATTGCCAGACCATTGATTATGAGAACAAATCTCCCCACTTCAGTTTGGGGGCATGCTATTTTGCATGCAGCAGCACTTGTACGCATCAGACCTACAAGTTATCATAAATTTTCTCCCCTACAATTGGCTTCTGGAAGAGAGCCTAATATTTCCCATCTGAGAACTTTTGGATGTGCGGTATATGTCCCAATTGCTCCGCCGTAACGAACAAAGATGGGTCCCCAAAGAAGGTTGGGAATATATATCGGTTATGAATCTCCCTCTATAATAAAATATCTTGAACCATTGACAGGGGATATGTTTACTGCAAGATTTGCAGACTGTCATTTTGATGAAACTATTTTTCCAAGATTAGGGGGAGAGAACAAGATTATCCTTAAATCAGGGGGAGAAAATAAACGGCTGGAAAAATAAATTACATGGAATGCATCAACATTGAATACTTATGATCCTCGAACAAATCAATGTGAACTGGAAGTTCAGAAAATAATTCATTTACAAGGCATTGCAAATCAGTTGCCTGATGCATTCACTGATATAAATAGAGTAACTAAGTCATACATTCCAGCTGAAAATGCTCCTGCAAAAATAGAAGTCCTAGAAGGACAATTAATTAAAGCAAGTGAGTCAAAACCTCGCATGAAGCGTGGTAGACCGATCGGTTCCAAAGATAAAAATCCTCGAAAAAGAAAAGGAGCAAGGAGTGAAGATGCCCAAATAGAGGAAATAAAATCTCTAGAAGAGACTCCAGAAGAGTCCTGTGACATGAAAGATGAAACCCCAGAAGAGGATCAGGTAACTGAAAAGGAAAATGAAGAGATCTCAATTAATTATGTTATCACAGGAAAAAGATGGAACCGAAATGATATCATCGTCGACGAAAATTTTGCATATAATGTAGCGCTTGATATAATGATTGAAAATGAGGATCTTGAACCAAAATCCGTCGATGAATGTCGACGTAGAGATGATTGGCCAAAATGGAAAGAAGCAATTGAAAAAGAATTGAGCTCACTTAATAAACATAAGGTTTTTGGACCTGTAGTCCGAACCCCCGAAGGGACAAAACCCGTTGGATATAAATGGGTATTTGTGCGAAAGAGAAATGATAAAAATGAGATTGTGAGATACAAGGCACGTCTAGTTGCTCAAGGATTTACACAAAGGCCAGGCATTGACTATGAGGAAACATATTCCCCTGTAATGGATGGTACAACTTTTCGTTACCTTATTAGCCTGGATGTTATTGAAAAATTAGATATGCGCTTAATGGATGTTGTAACAACATACTTGTATGGTTCCCTCGAAAAAGATATTTATATGAGGATCCCTGAAGGATTTCGAATGCCTGAAGCATCTATATCACATTCACGTGACCTTTATTCGATTAAGTTACAAAGATCCATATACGGATTGAAACAGTCTGGTCGAATGTACGTGGTATAAAAGATTAAGTGATTATTTATTAAGGGAACAGTACAAGAATGATCCTATTTGTCCATGTGTTTTTATAAAGAAGACAAAATCTTCATTTGCTATAGTTGCTGTATATGTTGATGATATAAATATTATCGGAACTCCTGAAGAGCTCCAAAAGACAGTCGATTATTTAAAGGCAGAATTTGAAATGAAAGACCTTGGAAAAACAAAACTCTGCCTTGGATTGCAAATTGAGCATCTATCTGGTGGAATATTTGTGCACCAGTCAGCGTATACAGAAAAAATCTTAAAACGTTTTTACATGGACAAATCACATCCATTTAGCTCTCCAATGGTTGTACGGTCACTTGATAAGAAAAAGGATGTGTTTCGACCAAGAGAGGAAAACGAAGAAGTACTTGGTCCTGAAGTACCATATCTTAGTGCTATCGGTGCATTGATGTATCTGGCTAATAACACACGGCCCGACATAGCATTTTCTGTAAATTTGTTAGCAAGGCATAGTTGTGCTCCAACACGGAGACATTGGTATGGAGTTAAACATATTTTTCGATATCTCCGGGGCACAACTGATATGGGATTATTTTATTCTAATAAATCCAAAGCAACACTAACGGGTTATGCAGATGCAGGATATTTATCAGATCCAGATAAAGCTCGATCACAAACAGGTTATTTGTTTACTTATGGCGAGACAGCCATCTCATGGCGTTCTGTGAAACAGTCTTTGGCAGCTACATTTTCTGACCATGCGGAAATTCTTGCCATCCATGAAGCTAGCCGAGAATGTGTTTGGCTAAGGTCAATATGTCAACATATTCGTGAATCATGCGGCATGCATCATGATAGGACAACCCCGACAGTAATGTTTGAGGACAACACAACATGTATTGAACAGTTAAAGGGAGGTTACATTAAAGGCGACAAAACTAAACACATTTCCCCCAAATTCTTCTTCACACATGACCTTCAAGAAAATGGAGAGATTGAAGTTCGACAAATTCGTTCCAGTGACAATCTTGCAGATCTATTTACCAAGTCATTACCGCCAACAATTTATGAAAAATTAGTACACAAGATTGGGATGCGTCGGCTCAAAGATCTCAAATAAATTTTCAATAATTGATGTACTCTTTTTCCTTTACTAGGATTTTTTTCCTAAAGGATTTTTTCCTAGAAAGGTTTTAACGAGGCACAATTATTGGAAATAGGACATTCAAGGGGGAGTATTGTGAAATGAATGTCCTAGAAAGTTCTATCCTAGAAAGTTCTAGACAAACCTTTGGCTTTTCAAGTCTTAACCTTTGGTTTTTCATCTTTAGACTTTTGGCCTTTTATTTGATTGTAACTTACAACTTGTAAGCCTATAAATAGACATCATATGTGAACTTGTAAACTCACTTGAACTAATAGAAATTCTCTTCTTGATATTTTTGATCTCTCTCTAAATATCTAATACTAGTTATAATATATTCATAATAATTTTAAATATATAAAGGTAGGGCAGAAAATATGTGAACTACCTTTAACAACTGGAATAAATGCACCTACATTGTACAGGGGGCGAAGCGAAGACCCGACTGGATACATGTCCTACGTCCCGTACTTTGAACACCGCAGTATGCCAGTATCTCTGTATGACATAGACTTCTTAGATGTCCTCCATCTACAAAAATCATTGTCTTACAAAATTCTACAGAGGTCCAGATGATTTGAATACTTTTGAACGTCGAATCAATCAAAATGTTAAAATATTATATGTTAAACTTATTTTATTATTTTATCTCTCTAGAATGTTCTTAAAAATATTTAGAAGGGTCTTTTGAGTTCATGACTTTTTACATTTCAAGATTGTTTATGTACTTAAGAGTTACATATTAATTAAGGTCATTCTAGCTAGTAGGTTCCATATAGTCTTATTATAAATAGGACAATCTTCCAAGCTTTGTAATCATAAAAAATTATCAAATCATTCGAGTGAAATACAAGTGTGAGTTTTATATTTCTTTTGTGTGAGTAAGTGGGTCGTTAAGAACAAGTTTCTTCTTGTAATTAGCATCAGGATCTTGCAGGTCCAGTGACATCTTCACCCATTTCGGATGGTACGCTACCTGGTACCATGCTGACGCCTTGTGTTCATATGCTGCATTCTTTTCATCCTTGGAAATGTCATCAAAACAAGCATCCATATGCTCAAAGACTCTCCTGAACTCCTTTTTCAAAGCGTTCTAAGCATTTTTAAGTCTCCCTTTTAGTTCACCTTGCTTCTTGCTACTATCTTTCGGCATGGACCAAATGTGTTCCGTTACAACCTCTTCTTCCTTGTTCACTTCATACTGTTCATACTGTCCTAGAAGGCTATTTAACTGTTCATCGTAAGAGCACTTAATTCTCCATGCATCATTGATGAAAGTTGCCGATCTTGGTATCTCGAGATCCGTGTCATAAGGAATTTCTCTAGGTAGAAAATTGATCTCCATAGAATCTGTCCAATCCATATCATAATTATTTTTGATTTCGTGAAATAGCCTGCGTAATATTTTAGTAGAATTATACGACTGAAAATCCTCTTTTCCCATAAAGTCTGGGTACAATTTCAGTTTTAGATGAGATGCATGTTTACAATTTTTCATGTTTTTGGCAAATTAACAGCTTTGGCAGCAAGCTCTGCCAAAGCAAGGCAGTTTTCATCCATTGTTCCATAATCGCTGCTAACAGCATGAACTACATGGGCACTGCAGATGGTACCCAGGCTTTCATTGACCATGTTTCTAGCGAATAAATCTGATATGTCCTTAATCTTAACATCGCGCAGCAACTCTTTAGCTTCTGCAGGGGAGTAATCCATTGTTGTTCAGCTCGCTTTACCAGGCGGAATAAGATTCTCATCCCATGTGACAAAGTAAAGATCGCCATCAAGGTCACTACCAGACGCTTCATTTGCATGAGGTCGATCTCCTTTTTGCGGAAATACCAGGCAATCATAAAGATGATGCAGGCTGGGACATCTATCTACTGCCTCTAAAATGCGCACATCTCCAGGGTGTAGACAGGGGTTCTTTGCCACCACCACAAGGCCCTTAATTACTTGTAAATTTCTTTTTGTCTCCGAAAAATCTGAACCATGTTTCACAAAGCAGTTTTCAAGTTAAGGATTTGACACTTGGACAAAGCACTGCCCTTGTTCAAGTACTGCTAGCTCATCCAAACATCCCATTAACCACCTTCCTGATGAAACATAGATCCTAGCCTTTTCTCTGAGGTCTCCAAACTGTGAAGCTCTTATACTTGTTAGCATGCCTCTTAAATGAGGGTCCTCATGAGGCTTGAAACCAGCACTTAACATTATTGCCGCCGTATTTCCCTTTTCAGCACACTAGGAAGTAACAACATCGAAAGCTACGTCTACACTTACAAGCACCTGATTTAGTTTAGAAATCATTGACTCCTGCATATTCCAAAACACATTATCACCGACGTTCAAAGCTGACAGCAAGGTTATAATCTGCCTATTTAAGAACCCAGGCTGGAAACGGGTCCAAGAACAGATTTCAAGAATAGTGTGGTTGGACACAAACTTATTCATGCTAGGCCTCAAAGAAAGATGGATCCCACTTTTTCTGTCTGGCCAACAGGCAACAACACCTTTGCAGCCACCATATCGAATCTGATAGGCACATGGAGGGCTTAAGCTCAACTGTAATCTCTTTGCAACTTCCATTGCAAGATCAAGTGATATCTTGCCAATGCCATCAGAAAAATCATATCCATTCCTCTTGATATCAGCAAGCTCAAAATCTACGTTATCATGTAGAACATCGACAGTTGCATAAGTGGAAGAGAAGCACAGACCCATCCTAGTAGCACATTTTTCAATATTCTTGTTGGTGAAGCGGCCCATCCAACTTATAACATCAAGCACAGAAGTATTCCCGTCCCCAGCAAAAAACCACGCAGACTGATCCCTTAGTTGATTAGCTGAGAAGGCCAAAAAAGAGTACTCTCAACCACATAAACGAAATCCATCAATTGCTATATCCTTCACCCTTTTAAACACCAAGGTTTTTTGGGCATTCACATTTGATGTGATGTCTCTCACAATAGGAGCAGAATAGTAGGTGACAACATTCTTATTTAGTGTCTGCATGCCATCATCCATGAAGGTAACCCATAAAAATCGATCAACAACCGATATATAGTGCGTAATAACCCTATTAGAAAGTTCAACTTCTGGTGGAAAACAGTAAGCTCTTGTTGGGGTGATGATTAACCTTCGAACTTCAACAATATCATCCAACTCTCTGGTTCTTAAGAGCTTGGGATTTTTCAGCAACCAATCCTGCACATTTTTCATCCTTTCACATGCATTAAAATAAGGACGCTTGGTGGAATATATATGTTTCAGTGCAGCAATATTTACTTCCTCCTTTTGGGATTTCAATAGATTAAAGAACTGATCTGACAATGTGTACTGACTGAATATGCCTTTATGCAGTACAGCATTCAACAAAAACAAGATTTTAAAGTTAATACCTTCCTTAAAATGTATACAAAAAAATGGATCAGGCATGGGAATTCCAAAGTCAGGTTCATCTTGTATAGTAAGTTGTGTCTTAAAATATCTGATAGAAACCCTTTGCTCTTTCAGGGATTGCATAGCCTTCCACAACTTCAATCCGTGGCGCGGTCATATAATCAGGGCACTGTTAAGACATTTTTCTTTTCAGTTGTAATGTTCTTTATATAAAAATAACAAATTTTGCCTTGATCCGCCAAAATTTAGTTTTTTTCTAGTGTAACCCCGATTTCCCTACTTGATTTCACTTTTTCCTTCTAATTTCGAATTTTACCAAAAAACAAAAATATCATAAAATCTATGCGCGGCATAAGCCAATTTTCAGAATTCTGATTCAGACATGTCTACAGGATTGTGTTTAGTTGATTGGTAATGAATTTTTGGGAAAATGGAAATGTGTTTTGCACTATGCTTAAGATTAAAGTTTTCTTGTAATTATCTTACACTTTTTTTACTCTGCCTGTGAGTTCTGGTTAACCTGTTTATCATACCTTTGTTTAGTTTCCCAGTTCATCCTGGTAGCATAGTTTCGCTTTCAGTGTCTTACTTTTGTCCATAATTTCTAACATTAGTTGCGATTTTCGATCTTCTACATTCTTGGAATGTGGATGAGTAATATTCAATCATCTTGATAGATTTAAAGAGCTCATGTACTTTACTTCCCTGAACTGGTGACTTCTTGTGTTCTGGGCTATAAGTATAACCATCCTGCTTTTGTCCTAATTCCTAAATATTCAGCATGAAATTTTACGAATGTTGTATAATTATTTGTGTCGGTAGGTGGAGGGTTTGAAGAAGTATACTACTACACACCAATGGAAAATGAAGCAGCTTATTATCTGCATGTTGACTAAAAGCTTTTAGCAGTTGGTAGACTAGTGAAATCTTTACGGATGCAACTTTTAGAGAGGTCTTCTCAGCTAGCAAGCATTAAATCAGCTACATCAATGTTGGTTTTAGTTTGTGTCCCAATGCAGTATATGAATGCCTGATGGCACCATCAGTGAAGTAAACAAAGCCCATAGTGTGTTACCTTTGTAATTATATATACACGATAGATCGGGATTTAGTAAGGAATAAGGTGTGTCCACAAGAATTTTAGCTGAAAAAATCCTTAGTACATTGTACGCTTTATCTCTAGTTACTTATATATCACCCAAATGCTATAGAATTTTATTAGAGACATGCTACTGAATTCGTTGAATTTATGCTTCAGTACCGCAAGTCAAGAGGACTTTGGATTAGTTCAGTCACTTGATGAAGATTTTCCAAAGTAATATAGGCTTCTGTAAAAACACTCAACTAGAATGTAAATGCACAACTAGAAACAGGCATAACTGACAAGGTTTGAAGAATAAATTTAACTTGGATGTGATGCCCTTTCCTTCAGAATCTTTGTGATCTTGTTTGAGAGGCAATAAGCAGTTGCTTCGATGGTAATCATTGGATTGACGCCAACAGCACTAGGTAGAACACTAGCGTCACAAACAAAAAGGTCTTGTACTTCCCAACTCTCCCCATTATCATCAACTGCGCCTTGACTTTCATCAATCCCCATTCTACAACTTCCCATTTGATGGGCTGTGCAATAGGTTGTCCAATTTTTTACCATTGATTTAGGCCCAGGAGCTGCAGAAATTTCATTGAGAAATTCTTCTACCTCAGCTGCAGTAGTACCCTTGCACTTGAATCTCTGTCCGTCACTCTGATGGGTTCCCACCTCAACAGCTCCTGCAGCTATCAAAATCCTCAGCGCTTCCTTCAGCCCTGCTCTACAATTTTCTTCGTCCACCTTGTTCATACTATAACTTATCCTCCCTTCCACCTTGACTTCCCCAGATCCTCGGTCCCTAACTAGTGAAATTAAATGAGATGTTCTATCATACTTCAACATCCTTGTCTTGTGATCGAGTCCAGACTCCCAAGGACATAATGCAGCAAATGATCCAGGTAATAGTGCAGGTGTTTCAAGAATAGCTCTCACCTTATTAGACTCGGAATCAACAACCTTATGGACTGATGTAATAATTCCGCCCTGGTAGGGTGTTCCTTCGATCTCTGAACTATTTTCTTCTGGGAAATACCCCCATGCCATTAAAACGGGGTGGAGATGAAGGTTCCGGCCAATGTGTTGATTTCTCAACCCACTTGAGATCATAAGAGGTGGTGTCAAGAGCGCTCCACATGCCGAGACAGTTGCTTTTGCCTCAATCTGAAGTATGCTCGTCTTATGAATGTTGCTATCCCCGTTGAAATTGAATTGAGCAATCACTCCTAGACATTTATTTTTTCTTTTCCTTTCATGATGCAGACTCCCTGAGTTCTTTTCTATTATGAATTTCTCAGCTTTGCATCCCGATATGATAACTGCTCCAGCATTGACCGCATCAACCAGCCAAGTCGTGTCAGTCCCTTTCTTATCTCCAGATTTACAGCCAAAATTGCAAGAACCACAATAATGATTCTCTGAAGAGTTCCTCGAAACTGCTTCAACTTCAAGACCAAGTTGTACGCAACCTTTCCGAAGAACTTGATTTTGGAAACTTTCTTTAACACATTTCTCTGTAACTCCTATTCGTTTACTCACAGTATTCATAGCTGAATCATACTCATGGCTTGTAAAGAGTGGGAGTTTATGGTCGTTCCCCCATTCCTGGAGCACATCCTTCGGTGTTTTGATGCAGGCTGACCAATTAATAGCTGAACCACCACCAACTGTTGATCCTGCCATAACCATTATTTTACCATCGACAGTTGAAAGAATACCTCCATTTTCATATAGCTGGGTAATGGAGGGTCCTTCTAGTGAAGAATAGTCTGTCTTAGTAAAATAGTTGCCCTTCTCAAGAACCACTACCTTATAACCCGAATTTGCTAGCACTGCAGCTGCCACACCTCCACCACAACCAGACCCTACAATTACAACATCACAGGTTATCTTGTATGTATCTCCTCTTTTAGGATCTTTGGTAACAGTGAGGCCTTTCTCGGTGAGGGAATGGACAAAGCTTGACTCCGTCTCATAGATGGTTTCCACCATTCCTTTATCAAGAGGTCGTTCCTCTTCCTCTTTTTCGCCTTCTTCTGATGAAAACTTCTCATTGACATCATCTACATGGTACCCAATGGCTTTCCATGCTGGGTTCTCTGAATTTTCATTGGCCTAAAAGAATTGCATAACAGACTTTAGAACTCAGTACAATATTTGAGTGATCAACTAACCGAATTTTATGACAACATACAGATATTACCGAAGATGTATTTTCAGTGCTTTGTTGCCTGTGAGTCCAAGCGTGTCCAAAAAATTTATTTATCTTAAATTTGAAAGGATTTGAAAAACAAAAACATGTAATTATGCAGGGTTTTTTATATGCTTCGAAGAAATACTTGATATATTAATTTTTCGAAAAGTGAAGCTCCTTACGCCCCCCTCAGTTCCTCTTATGGCTTGTTAAAGTTACGGATGAGTCATTTTGGACACCCATAATCTCATGTTTTGTCTGTATAGAATATCATGATCTTTTCCAATATATATGAAAATTTTAAAAAAGCTGGAGAGGACAGCCTATCGATTTGGCTTCGAAATGAACAAAATCTTTGCTACAATTATCTCCCCCGGCTGTCAATGGCTACTATTTGATAAGTGATCATTTTGTGAATTATTGATCCCTTATAATGGAAACATAACTGTCGATTTCTTTGCTCAAAGAGTCGAGACAGTGATGTCTAGAAATAATGGAAGTGTGTGGCTAATGATAGATGACCTGTTTAACTATTATAAGCTGCAGGCTTAAATATTTGAAAGATGAACAGAGTATAACCTGCTACAAGTCTACAACCCGTGAATGATTCTGATTTGTGCATGTATCGTACACAACTAGAACTCAAAGCCTAACAACTAGCAGGCACAATAAAAACATGAGAAGAAGATGGTTTGTTTACCTGACTGAAGAAGATTAAGAGACACAAGAATTTGATGAAGATGAAACCGAGACGAATAGGTGTAAGAAGCCAATTCTTGTACCATTTCTGAACAACTTGCTCCCTCTTTTCCAAAGAAAGGGAGGAGAATTTGTTCAAGTATGGCCACTGATCTCCAACACACAAAAATCCACAGAGTAAGAAAGTTCCTAGCCTGGTAGACAAAATTCTCACAACCAGCCTAACAACTAGCACTGCTTCAAAAAATGCTTTCTTCATTAAAAGTTCAGCAACCTGCGGGTACACAAGTACATATTATTATCAACAAAGTAGTACTAATTTCAAAACGCACGAAAGAAATTTTCGAAACCACTTATCATACCTCTTCTGGAATAAAATTTTCAGAGCCAGAAGATTCGAGGAACGACTGAATGTGTTCATCGGTTCTGTCTCCATTCGACGAAAATGGAACAGAGTTTTGTGGTACAGGAGGTAGGAAAACCTCACAGATGCTAGCTAAAGTCTCGAGATCACCTGAAGGGAAGCCATGAGTATACTTGCTTTCTCTCCTTCCACCTTTTAGTAAAGGATGACACTCTTTTCCCATTTCTCCCACTCTTTTTGTTTGGCTTTTAAGTCTTAGAACTTGTGCTATTGCAAATGATGAACTAAGAAGAAGAGTATTTATAGTAGCAAAACTGCAAAAGACTTGAATGGCTGAGTTGTTAGTTAGTGTATTTTTGGTAATATATCACAGCATTGTAACGGAGGTGAATATAAAATGTGATACGACTAAGTCATTTAACTGCTCCTTTCCCTATTTAAAGCCGTTAAATATCACAGGATTCCGCCTGCATGCAACAAAAACGTATCAGCTATGCAAACTTGATTATAATAACTTGTAAATGTCACTCTCTTCTCAAGTTGAAATTCACCGATCTATTTTTTGTGTTGGTTATGTTTTAAAAATGGGAAAATAAATTACTATCAACTACTTGACTATCTCGAGTTGTATAGATTTTTAAGTAACCAACTCATATGGAAAGTCCATTTATGGGTGCTCGAAACATAACTTTCATATTAAATGTTCAAAAAGTGGATCACAAAATCGAACCTAGCTCTGATAGCATGTTAAGTAACCAACTTATCTAAAATATTAAAGTGTTAGAGGAAGGTATGAATCTTAAATATATTCAAAAGTTCAATTTATCTTTCTCATTTATCATTTGTATCGTTTTTGTGGTTAATTTGGATAAAAGAAAAACTGGCTTAACTTATTTTGTACTATTTTAATTTGATTAGTGAAACTGAAAATATCAACGTATTTGGAAAATAATAGTATGCGGTAATTGAATTTATGGATTATGGAGGTGATTTGGAATCTATTGTCATGATTCCAGTGATTGCACCTTATAGCAACTTTCGTACGAAAATCAAATTCATTAATTAATTTCTAATTACAAGGACAAATACAGTTATAGCATTGCCCACTGTAATTATTTCACCCGATAATCGGCATGTTTTTTTTAGACACACACGTATACATACATGTACGTGCCAATAAGGAAACCACAATTTTCAAATGTCCCACATTTGAGGTGTAAGGTCACTAAAATTTGTCCACTACACCCTCCTAACACATGCACCTATCCCCGTTCTTAGAAAAAGATTTGGGGTCCGTTTGGGAAACCTTATTTTTCAGAAATAAGTTAATTATTCTGAAAAAAAGTTAGGAAATATGTACTTTTTTCTGAAATAACTAACTTATTTTTGCAAGATAACGAATATTAAACTCCCGATACACATTTTTCTCCAACAAAAATTATGTAAATACGAAATTTTTTCCAAAATAAGTAACTTATAAATTGTTCGACAGATTTGCCAAACACCCCTTGCATTATTCATGTTGGTCTTAGCAAGATGGAGGAGGATAGGGGTGTGATATTTTGAAAACATTTGTAATGTCGCATATTTATTTATGTGGGATTTCAATCTCAAAATGTTGTCACTATGAAAGTTGATATATGATCGTGTTAGGTGTTATCTCTGTTCTAAAAATCCCCGATTCAGCCGATTAATCCCCGATTAATCTTCTGGAAGGTAACCAACCGATTCGATTTTTGAAATCCGATTAATCCTTTTAATTTATTTAAAATGATATGTTTAACTGTAAATTAGACTAATATATTAAATATTATTATAATATCCGATTAATGCTCCGATTAATCCGTCCGATTAATCCCCGCCTACCCGATTAGGCGCTAGGCGGTACCCCGACCGCCCTGGACCGCCTAGCGATTTCTGGAACACTGGGTGTTATAAGGAAAATACTAGATACTTTAAAACGGTTTTCATTTTTTTTTTTAAATATTGATGTGATACATATATAATTAGTAATTTTTCGATTATAATATGAGATTTTGCATGTATTAATCAAATGAATTCACAAATCAAAATCAGACACGTGTAATGATATGTCATTTAAAAAATATTTTATAAAAATATTTGAGATACCTAATATTTATATGATAAAATTTGATCAACGTTGTTATATATGTGTCACATCAATATTTAAAAAAAAAAATTAGTATCACTTGAATTTTTCCTTATAACACATATCTAATGAAAATATGATTAAATTGGTTCGATTTCAAATGATACATACTTCTTAGTATCATTTAATATTGATGTGACATCAATATTAATTTTTTAAAATTCAGGAAAAATTAGTATTGATACTAATTATATTTAATATTGATTTAAAAAATTTAGTATCATTTGAAATCGAACCAATTTAATCATATCTTCTTAGTAGAAATGTCAACTTAAGTTTCTAACTGAAAATATAATTAAATATTATCTTAAATGTAAGCAATCCGTCAGTATCACTGAGAAGAAATTAGAATGAGAATTTTCGGGATGAGAAAAATAAATCTGTTGAGATTTTGCTCTGTAATTAAACCGGATTATAATTTTGTGCGACTTAGCACAGAATGTGCATATGCCAAATAAAAATTAGCAGCTAGAAAAGATAAATATTTTAAATAAACAGACATGATCTTGAATTATCGGTTCTGATTTCCAGGGTCAAGCATGCTTCTGTTGGAGGTTTGGAGGTGAGTCTGATTCAACAGGTCCAAGTCATTTTTATAACCCTGAAAAAGAAAAACGTAGTTCGGAGATTTTTTTTTTTTGCCAAAAACAATAATGCATGTTTTATTCAATATAACAGATCATAGCCGACCAAACTCCCAACTGTTGATACAACCAAGTTGGAAAAACAAATAACAAATTAAAAATAATAAGCTAATTTGTTTTCTGATCATTTAATGCACTGAATTGAAAAGTTCTTAAAACTAAAAACGAAATCAAAGACATCCCGAGCGATCCAAACTCCGTCGACATCCCTGAAAGCAGTAACTTCACAATTGACCTTACCATATAAAAACCATTATTAGCACAACATTCAGAAGTCCCAATTGAATAAACTGAGGTTAGTGTAACGACACCCCAGCTATCTATGTGTCGAATACCAACTATAGACATACCGAAAGTAGGAATTCCTAAAGGATGAATAATTTTTGGTTGTGACAGATGAGCTCTTACAATAATCACCATCGCCAAGCTTATGGAAACCAAAATCAACAAAAATGAAAGAAAACTAAGTGGTTGGGACTTTCCACCGAAAAAAACAAGGGTTCTAAAAATCGTCGAGTCAGCCGAGTACTCATTCCGAGTACTCGTTTTTAACCCCTCGTCCGATCCGAGTTCCGAGTTTCGGGGTCAAATCGAATTACACGTACTCATATTTTTAATGTTTATCTATTGGTTTTAATACTATTAAATAATTATTAGTATATATATAAAATATATATTACTGTTAAATTCTAAATTTTAACACATGTACATTAAAATATGAATGAATGGATTTAATATATGAGAAAAAAAAATTAAAAAAATCCGATTTGTTCTCCGAGTACTCATTCCGAGTACTCTCCGAGTTTCCGAGTACTCATTTTTTTGGAACAAAACCGAGTCGAACCGAGTTCCGATTTTTACAACCTTGACCCAATCGAAGCCCCTAAACTAGCTTGAGGCAAAACCAAAAGGGAGGCGGCTTTAATTGTCTTAACCAGTGTTACGGATTTCGGAAATCGGAACTATTCGGTTGAGGTACCGATTTACGATTTATCGGGTGATTTGGTTGAAAAATCGGCGATTTATCGTCGATTTTTTCAAAATCGGCCGAATCGGTTCCAAAATTTTGACCAATTTTTGGCCGATTTATCGGCGATTTATCAGAAATCGGCCGATTTTCATAACAGAGGTCTTAACAAGTATCAATAGTGTGTTGAGATATTATTATCATACGTGAAGTACGAAGCACGGGTCACAAATTGAACACCAATAATGCGAAATTAAAATATTAATATTAATACATTATTTAATAATGTAGTATAGAGAATCGAACGTGAGATAAAACTAAAAAAATTTAAATAAATAAATTTTTATAATTATGTAGTTGTAAAGAATCGAACTTGAGGTGAAGTTAAAAAAATTAAAATAAATAAATCTTGTATAATTATTTAGTTGTAAGGAATCAAATCCCGAATTTAGTGATAACCAAATTTCATATTTTGGTATTTTGATACTGTTGTGTACCATTAAAATATGATTTTTCAAGTTAATAAATAGTATAGGTTTCAAGAAAGTGATGAAGGGCCATTTTTTGAAAAAGATAGATGATGTTCCTCAAAATAAAGGTAATGTCTAATATATTGTAAATTTTAAATTTTGATCACTAAAATGTTAAAAGTGGATTATGATGTGTAATCACTTTGCAATTAATTTTAAAAAAATTAACAACTAAATAGTGATACATAAATATTTGAAAAAAATTGTAAATAACTTTATTTGGTATTTAAATGTAATTTATGGATGTGAATGAGTGACTTGCACACAAAGGTCTCGTTTGTTTCCATGTAATATATAATTTAAATTTCTTGGATTAAATGAGTTACATTATTTAGTTCGTTTTATTTTAAAATGGATCGGATAAGGAAAATTCAAATTCCAAGATTTTTATAGCTATAACAAAATATGGGAATTTAGTTGAGCACAGCACAAGTAACATAGCTATCCAATATAAAGTTGATAACTACTCACCAAAATTAACAACGTAACCTCTAGTTGCATAATAATAAATTAAATACAAATATTTTAATTATCTTAAAATACTATAAATTAATTATAGAAAAGTTCAAGTTTCGTATGTAATTACAAAATTAACAAACCAAATGGTCAAAAGTAAGCAATGACCTAAATTCTAAAGAAAGTGTAGTTATTGAGGTAGATTAGTTTATAAAAAAATATTAAATATATAATCTATGCAACCTGTTAACGTCCATTATATCAAAATGTATTACGGCCAAAATAACATTTTACACCATAAGATTTAATTATAGGTGATTCTAATCCATTGTAGGATGTGTATTAGGTTTATCGTAATCAGGAATCCAAAAAATTTATAAAAAATTTATATTTATACATAATTTTATATATGCATAAGATATTGAAAATTTGAAACTGATAATGCATCCCCTAAAATTTATTATCCATGTTTCTAAACTTAATATATCTATACATCCATTAATGTATCTATACATCCATTGTTGTTGATTGAGAGAGAAAAGTGTTACGGAGTTTTAGAAGAAATTAAAAATTTTTGTTTTTAAATTTAGGTGAATTATATTTTTATAGAAAGGTTCACACTATTTTATTTAGGGGTGGTATTGTATTAAGACTTTTAAACGCTTTTAATGATTTTAAAAGTTATGGGGTATTCAATTCTAACTTTTAAAGAGTCTTTAAAAGTATGGTGTTATTCAATTAAGACTTTTAAGAAGTATTTAAAAGTAGGACGGTATTGAATTTAGACATTTATAGACTCTTTATAAGTATCATGTTATTCAAAAAGTCAATGAGTTTTAATGAGAATGACTTTTAACAAAAAAATATAACTACATCCCTTGAAAAAAAAAGTCATTAGCTTTTTGATAAGATTTGACATGACTTCTAATAATTCTATTAAAATCATCTTAAATAAAATTGTTTCATTTACTATCAATAAATTTTTTAAAATTTCCTGTCGATTTTCTTCTCTTTCTTCCTCTTCTTCCATCTCTTTTTCTTCCTCTTCTTGGTTTTTCAATTGCCATATTATATTCATTTTAGTAAACAATATTATTGAGGGTGCAATCTTTTGCAATTTTGTAAAACTAGATCATCTTTTACAATTTTGTAAAACTAGATCATAACACACAAAGTAAAATAAGAATTCATCAAACATTATAGTAATTCATGGGTTTCTAAAAATATTGTGCTTTCAAAAATTCACATAAACACCAATAAAATAGCTTTGTATCATAAAAATATTGTTGCCTAATGACATTGCTCTACATCATCATTAGCTATGAATAGTGACAACTATATAATTATCAGATAAAAATATGCAACGAATACTCAATTTAACAAGAAATATACCTTGTACTCAATTTTTTGGTGGCCGGATTAATCAGAGAACACACGATCGAAAGGTTCACACTATTTTATTTAGGGGTGGTATTGTATTAAGACTTTTAAAGGCTTTTAATGATTTTAAAAGTTATGGGGTATTCAATTCTAACTTTTAAAAAGTCTTTAAAAATATGGTGTTATTCAATCAAGACTTTTAAGAAGTATTAAAAAGTAGGGCGGTATTGAATTTAGACATTTATAAACTCTTTATAAGTATCGTGTTATTCAAAAAGTCAATGAGTTTTAATGAGAATGACTTTTAATGATTTTTGACAAAAATGTTGAGTATTGAACACGGTAAAAGAATACAGAGGGGGGGGTGAATGGATTCTTGAACTTTTCTTGGATTGAGTCTGTGTAGCAGATAAGTGCCTGTGTGTGCAGAAATTAAGGTGCGGATAAATAAACAACACAAGACACAATATCACTTTAATCTAATGTATATTAGATAAAGGTTGCTACAATCTGTGAATACAAATGGTAGTATTCTCAGCTTCGTTTTTCTCAGAGAGATATAGCTTACAGTGTATGAAAAACTTGACTCACAAAAGTTACTAAGTTATGAAGTGAGGCTGTGTCCTTATAGAACATGGATACAACCTGCTTACTACAAATAAGGTAGCTAAACACATTACTTTCTAGTCTGTCTATCCTTTTTGAGTAAGAGTCCAAACGGTTACAGATTTGACTTTGCAAAGCCTGTTTAGATCCACTTCTTTAGCTCCTTGTCTCTTCTATATCTCTCCAAGCTTCCTTGTAGGCTTTCCAGAGCACGTTACAGGTTGTGGTCCATAAAGTGCATTGGCTTGTTGCAGGTTTCTGACTTGTACAATTTCTTCAGTATTTTGTCTCCAAGAATGTATTCGAGAAGTGACTAAGTAAGTGATTCGAGAACTAGAATTGACTTGATCGATAACTCTGAGTTCTCGAATACTGTTATAGTGACATATCGAACCACTTCTCGAATAGCTCTTTTCCATCAGGATTCCTTGAGTTGTCGAATAGAGCATTTGACTTATCGAATCCTCGAGTTGTCGAATAGCTTTCTGAGTCTTTGAGATATCGAATGGAACTTTGACTTGTTGACTCTTTGAGACCTCGAATACCATCTTGACTTGTTGACTTCTTGAGTTCTCGAATAGAGTAGTAGACATATCGAATCCCTGAGATATCGAATGAGATATCGAACAGTGTATTCAGAGATATCGAATAGTGTCTTGAGATATCGAATCTCTGACTTCTCGAATGCTGGACTTCTCGAATAGACAAATATACTTCTTGAATTGGTACTTAGGCAAATTCTTCATTTCTTCAAATCCCAACTGTGATTATTTGGCAGTCTTTAACTCCTTGCTTGAGGCATGAACCATGGAACTTCTTTCAAGCATTATTCTAGACTCTATTTGTACAGTTACACAACTAGGATTTGATGCCTATTACAAGTACAATACAAACAGAAACTCTACAACTAGAGGTTCCCTCAGTTAAGAGGTCATGTAAGTAATGCAAAGCATTACAAACAATTAGGCTTGTTATTAGATGTATACAGGCATGCCTCTGTAACTAACAAAAAATTATAACTATATCCCTTGAAAAAAAAATCATTAGCTTTTTGATAAGATTTGACATGACTTCTAATAATTCTATTAAAATCATCTTAAATAAAATTGTTTCATTTACTATTAATAAATTTTTTAAAATTTCCTGTCGCTTTTCTTCTCTTTCTTCCTCTTCTTCCATCTCTTTTTCTTCCTCTTCTTGGTTTTTCATTTTCCATATTATATTCATTTTAGTAAACAATATTATTGAGGGTGCGATCTTTTGCATTTTTGTAAAACTAGATCATATTTTGCAATTTTGTAAAACTAGATCATAACACACAAAGTAAAATAAGAATTCATCAAACATTATAATAATTCATTGGCTTCTAAAAATATTGTGCTTGCAAAAATTCACATAAACAACAATAAGATAGCTTTGCATCATAAAAATATTGCTGCTTAATGACATAGCTCTACATCATCATTAGCTATGAATAGTGACAACTATATAATTCTCAGATAAAAGTATGATGAGGTACTAGCCGTTTTCTTTTGATTGCATCTCCATTGCCTTGGCTTGTAGATCATCATATGCTTTCTGTTTCCTTTCTTTCTCCTTTCTTGCAATCTCATCTACTGCTCTCATGATTTCTTTTCATCCTTGTCCCCCTTTTTCTTCTTATCTTCATCACCCTTATCTCTCCTGTGATGTCTTCTCCTCCCATCACCTTTTCTTCAGAATCATCATCCTTATTTCTCCTAGGTTGAGCCATCTCTGGAATTTCACCAGTTGCAATATAGGTTCTGAGGATATGCAGTGCCTCAATTTCTTCAGCAATTCTGGCTCCAACCTTCTTCTGTAATTGATCAATGATAGCAATGATCAGTCTGTGATTTCTGGAGGTGAGATCATGAGGAATGACCAATTGCTTGATATCTTCAATTCTGGTACCAGACTGATAAATAATTGTCCATGGCTTCTTGATCACTTCTGGTAGCCTTGTAGGTTGACCATTCCTCAAATCATCAAACAGACTCTTGCTGTTCTCATTTTTCTTCTCAATGATCTCAAGTATGGCATCTATCTCTGAGTGCTTTAGGTCTTGTAGAGTCTGGTATGTTAGATGCCATATCTTTAGTTTGGAAACCATCACTATCTCCTTAACCCATATATTGTTGACTTTCTTGGGGATGACAGTGATGTAGTCTATCTGCTTCTTCACCTCCCTCAGATAAAACTGAGTGTCACCAACCTGTTCCCTTATGGCTTTCAGAAACTCCAAGAAGGCTTTATCATGGTAGTCATTGGAGTTAGCAACTTCTTGTAGCTTGGCCTCAGTAACAACTTTGACTTCTACAGGCTTGGCACTCTCAGATATAGAGATTGGAGGTTTGTCAGATGGCATACTCCCTGCAACCACTGTGGTAGTTATGGATTGCTTTTGTCCTCCAGGAGTAGTGATGTGCACAGTTGGTAAGGTGACAACTGGCAAGATAGATGGAGGCTCATCTACTTTGGCTTTTCCCTTGCCAGGCACATTTGCTAGAGACTTAGAAGCCCTTTGTTGACCACCCTCTTTGATTATTATGCCTTTCTCTCCCTTTGTCTCCCCCTTTGAATTTGAGTTCCTAGCCTTCTTCTCCACCTTAGGCTTGTTGTCAGGCACAGAGGCTGTAGAAATGTCCTTTGGGAGTGAAGATTCATCAGGTAGAGGGAGACCCATATGCTTCATCATTGCAGCTAACATGGATTGTTGATGCAGAAGGACATCAGCTGTGGTGGATGCTTGAGTGTCCAACTGATCATTTAGCAATGCAACCTTTTCTGTGAGATGAGCATTGGTCTTGGTGAGAGTAGCTACCTCCTGCTCAAGAGTGTTGACCTTAGTGAATAACTCAGTGGCCTTGAAGCCAGATAAAGATTGATCCTGCAGCCTCTTCACTTCATATTTAGATAGTTCATGCACAGGGACATCAGTCACTAGTCTATCTCCATAAAGATTCTTGAACATTATCCTCAGCATGGCATTGGCATCTGTAGTCTGGTCAGATAGATTCTGAAATTGATGCCCCAGACCTGTGACAGCATCTTTTAGCACAGCCAGCCCATTGTCCACCTGAGTGCAGGTAGAGTTGCAGTGTTTGATGTCCTTAAACACACTGTCCAATTGAGGAAATTTAGCATCAAAGGCCCTCTTGACTTCTGCTACTGAAGTGGCTGTCTTATCACACACCCTGTTGACTTCAGTTTTGACTCCCTTGCCAAAATAGTGTGCAGCCTTGAGGAAACCCTTGTAGGAGTCATTTACAGCTTCATACACTTCACCAGGTGACAGGGATTTTGCATTAGAGCCCAGTGAAGTGATGTATTCCTCCCTGAGATACTGAAGTGCTTCATCGAGAGTAATATCATATTTTCCTTGCAACCAGGCATCTATGTTGCCATCTCTCTCAGCATCATCAATGATCTTTGACTTCTGCACTTCCACATCATCCCTATGGCATAACAGAATAGCCTCATAGTCTGGATTGGGCATGTCTGCAGTGAGAAGGTGCTGAGCAATCTTTGTGAACTCAGGAATCTGATCCACAATTAAGCTTTGAAGTGCTTCAACCGTCAATTGTTGTGGAACAGACCCTGATCCTGAAGCACTGTCATGTTGCACAGGCTTCAGCCATGTTGACATGAAGTCAGAGCTAGAGCTAGGCAAGCTAGTCTCCTCAGTTACAGATGCAATTTCTGTAACCGGATGGATTGACTCTACTACTGGTGTCACCACAGAAGTGGGATGAATTACACCAGCAGTTGACACAGGCACAGAGTCTCTAGTAAAAACTAGGGGAACCTCTGTGTTTGTGATGGTGTCATTAGGATATGCCTCAGCATGCATTCCCTCACCATCTAAATGTGGGTTCTGAGTGGTGAACAAAGTGTCATGCACTAAGTCACTTGAAATTATTGGCTCATCAAGCAAAAAGGATTCTTGATGATCAATACCTTGCATCTCAGTTGTCTGAGTTGCAGGTTCCAAAGAAATTTCAGAGTTAGATTCTGGAAGAGAAGTGTGTTTTAGAGTAGATTTTGGCAACTCCCCCTGAGAGATAGAGGAAGTTTCAAAAGTGATGTGCTCTCCACTCAGTGTTGTGCCAGCCTTATCACTCCCATGTGCTGACTCTATACAAGAGGGTGCATTGGGGAGAATGCTTGATTCTATAGGTGCACCCTGTTGAGAGGATACACCTAGTGAGCTGTGTGCCCCTGATTTTACAACTTCAGCCATTTGTGTGACTAAAGAGGTGGTCTTAGTTTTCTTCTTCTTTGTTCTGTGTAAGGGTAACTCAGTTTCCTCACTTCCTAGACCTAATTCAACAGCTAATGCTGCTTCAGACAAGATATTTAAAGGTGCAGACATTACTTCCTTTCTCTTCTTTTTACTAACATCACCCTTTTGAGAGGATGATGCAGTTGGCTCAGTAAGAGGTAGAGTGTTTGGTTGAGAGGGTTGGTTAGCAGGCCCTGGGTTAGCATTTTGTTCTACTTGCTTGGGCTGTGCTAACTTAGATTTTGCATCAAATGTTGGCATGTTGTGGGGGTAAGTCCTAAACAAACTCTCCATATGGGGAGTTATGTTCAGTCTTACATCCACATCATTCCTAGTTTCCAAGTTACCAAAAATGAGTTTGGTCATGGACTTAGGATAGCCTATTTTATTTTTATCAATCCCAGGCAATTCAATCAATGAAGCATTTTTATAATTAAGTACAGATTTAATGAAGCGAGGGAAGAAAATATCAGTACCTCTCTTGGTTGTGTTCTTACCAAGTCTCCCATATAATTCTTGAAGTATGATTTGGCCAACATCTATCTTCTTTCCATAGGCCAAAGCATATCCAATTTGCTGCACAGGTGCACTGATTTGATCAAAGCTTGATTTCCTGGCAGTGAAGACTTGGAGAAGAGTTGCAAACACATAGCTCCACTCCTTTCTCAGATTCTTTCTGTTTAGCTTTCCAAGGTTAATCCCATCTGAGTAGTTTATGAACTCAAAGAATTCCTCCAACTCTGCGTTAGTGGCCATTCTGTCAAATGACTCTTGTTGTAGTCCTAGTGCTTGGTTCATGTCTGCAGTAGTGATAGTGATTTCCTTATCTTAAACCTTGCAGTAGATGACATAGGAAGTGATTGCGTTTTCCAGGGCTACAACCTCCACAATAGCAGTACTCCAGAATTGTTCCAGAATATCGAGATACAGAGTTGGGTTGGCAGAGAGTGCATCCTTGATATATGACTCAGCCATCCATTTCACAAAGCACTTGAAATTTGCATTGGGTGCTTCAACATCACTGGTGAGAGCGATGAAGTTGGTGTTGAACTTTACTGTTGCCATTTGTGTAGAAGAGAGAAAAGAAATTGAAGGTTGAAGAAGAAATTTGGCTTTTCGTAGCTAGGGTTTCAGGGGTTTAGAGAGTGTAGATGCTTGAGAAATCGAATGAAATGAATCGAATAGATGTGAGATTGTATAAGTATGAAGTACTTGAATTGTCGATTAGCAGACTGTTTTGTATCGACAAGTCAGGCATTCGAGAAGTAGAAAACAACTATTCGAGAAGTCAAGAATGGCTTAATCGATAACTCAAGCAGATAGAAACTCACAGCTGGCAGTTATCTAACTTAGAAATAATTCTAAATTAAATAAAATGTGTTTTTATGAGTGAATTAAATTTTTAGATAAAAATCCAAAATCGGTTAAAATTCAGCGAGAATTCAGCCTTTTCAAATGATTCGAGAACTCAAATATAGTGTTCGAGAACTCAATCATTCAAGAACTCAGTTACTATATTCGAGAAGTCTAGAATTCCTCTATTCGATATCTCTGAAAGACTCTATTCGAGAACTCAAGAGTACTCTAATGAGACTTATTAGAGATGTCGAATAGTGAATCATTCGAGAAGTCTGACTTATCGAACTATACCCATCACTCATAGAAATTTGATTTTCACTATCTTGTAAAAATTTACCAGACATATTCATTGAAAAAATATCCTAGCAAATCAAATAGTGATTTTCTCAAAATTTCATAGAAATTTTAAGTTAATAAAAATATGATTTTCAACATATGCAACAGATTTGAAATATTTATAAATCATATTTCAGCCAACACTTACTTCAAAAATATTGAGGATTTAGATAAAGTAAGTGTTTACTGCTGCAACAATCTAGATGATGTATTCACTTAGCCAGAATCTGAAGAATTCAGCATTCCAATCTCACTTACCAACCTTGTGAAGGTGGCTTCATCTAATGGCTTAGTGAATATATCAGCTAGTTGTTTATCTGTAGAGACATAATGCAACTCAATGGTTCCATTAGTTGCATGTTCTCTTATGAAATGATATCTGATGTCAATGTGCTTTGTTCTAGAATGATTGACAGGATTGGCAACTATAGAGATTGCACTTGTGTTGTCACACATGATTGGAATTCTTTCCAACACAAGTCCATAATCTCTAAGTTGATTTCTAATCCAAAGCACTTGAGCACAGCAACTTCCAGCAGCTATGTATTCAGCCTCAGCTGTAGAAGTTGACACAGATTGTTGCTTCTTGCTATACCAAGAAACTAACCTTTGTCCAAGAAACTGGCAGCTTCCTGAGGTGCTTTTCCTATCCACTCTGCATCCAGCATAATCTGCATCAGAGTAGCCAACCAGATTGAACCCCGTGTCCTTAGGGTACCATAATCCCAAGTTAGGAGTGCCCTTCAGATATCTAAAGATCCTTTTTATTGCAATCAAATGTGATTCCTTTGGATTTGATTGAAACCTTGCACACAAGCATGTAGCAAACATGATGTCTGGCCTACTTGCAGTGAGGTAGAGTAGAGAACCAACCATGCCTCTGTAGACTGAGATATCTACTCTCTTGCCTTTAGCATCTTCATCCAATTTAGTGGCAGTGGCCATGGGTGTCTTGGCAGGTGAACAATCTTCCAAGTCAAACTTCTTCAATAAATCCTTGATGTACTTGGTTTGACTGATAAAGATACCATCCTTCCTTTGACTGACTTGCAACCCTAGAAAGAATGTCAACTCTCCCATCATACTCATCTCATATCTGCTCTGCATGAGTTTAGAGAATTTCTCACACAGTTTCTCATTTGTAGAACCAAAAATGATATCATCCACATAGATTTGAACTAGGATCATATCATCACCATGCTTCTTGTAAAACAGTGTCTTGTCCAATGTGCCTCGAGTGAATTGATTTTCAAGAAGAAATTGTGATAGAGTATCATACCATGCTCTTGGAGCTTGCTTAAGTCCATACAGTGCCTTAAGCAATCTGTAGACAAATTCTGGGAAATGTGGATCCTCAAAGCCAGGTGGTTGTTGCACATAAACCTCTTCTTCCAACTCTCCATTTAGAAATGCACTCTTGACATCCATTTGATAAACTTTAAAGTTTGAATGAGCAGCAAATGCCAAGAATATTCTAATGGCTTCCAATCTAGCAACAGGGGCAAATGTCTCATCATAGTCAATGCCTTCCTGTTGAGAGTATCCTTTTGCAACCAGCCTTGCTTTGTTTCTTATTATTACACCATCTTCATCCATCTTATTCTTCAGAACCCATTTTGTTCCAACAATGGTTCTATTCTTTGGTGCAGGCACAAGTTCCCATACTTTGTTCCTTTCAAATTGATTCAGCTCCTCTTGCATGGCAATAATCCAATCTGGATCCAACAATGCATCATCAAGTTTCTTAGGCTCAACTTGTGATAGAAAACATCCATAGAGGCACTCATTTTGAGTTGCTCTCCTAGTCCTTACTCCTGCATTAGGATCTCCAATGATTTGCTCTGCAGTGTGTGATCTATCCCATTTCCTTGAGTGTTCAGCCTGATTTCTCATCCTTGATGTTGCTTCATCATCCTCATCATGATCATCCTCATTTCCTCCCCCTGTGAAGTTGCCATTACTCACAGGTGTGTCTTGGATGCTTGTTTCTTCATTATTGATTGGCACAAATTCTTCTCTTGTATCATTATTCACTTGAGTTTGTTGAACTTGAGTTTCAACTCCAGTTTCAGTCTCTTCATCAGAATCATCTAGATTATCAAACTTCAATGGATCTTTGTCTTCATCATTGGCTTCTTCTAGTCCAGGTAGTTTGCTGTCATCAAATGTTACATCTGTGCTTTCCATAACTTTCTTTTGACTGATGACATAAACCTTGTATGCAATTCTTTCCATAGAATAGCCAAGAAAAATTCCTTCAAATGCTTTTGCATCAAACTTTCCAACATATTCAGAATTGTCCTTAAGTACAAAGCATTTGCTTCCAAAAGTATGAATATACTTCAGTGTAGGCTTCTTTCCAGTCATCAAGTTGTAAGGAGTCTTTCCAGTGTTTTTGTTGATGAGGGTCCTGTTCTGAATATAGCATGCAGTGCTCACAGCCTCAGCCCAAAAACATGTGGGCATTTTTGCATCAAGTAACATTGTTCTAGCAGCCTCAATTAGAGTTCTATTCTTTCTCTCAACAACTCCATTTTGTTGTGGAGTCCTTGGAGCTGAGAATTGCTGAGAAATGCCATTCTCTTTGCAGAATGCTTCAAGTGTGGCATTTCTGAACTCTGTTCCATTATCACTCCTCAATGCAATCACACTTGCATCGTTTGCCTTTGCTTCCTTGTCAACTTTCTTTATATGCTCAATGATTACTCGTGGAGCCTCATCTTTTGATGCCAGAAATTCTACCCATGTATACCTTGAAAAATCATCAACCATTACCAGGGCATACTTCTTTCTTCCAAGTGACATTATGTTAACAGGCCCAAACAAATCCATATGGATAAGTTGTAGTGGCTTGGTTACAGATGTCACTGTCTTTGACTTGTGGCTTGATCTCTTCATTTTTCCTTTCTGACAAGCCTCACACACTCCTTCTTGGCAGAATTCAAGTGTGGGCATGCCTCTCACTAACTCTCTTTTGACTAGAGAATTAATGGCCTTAAAGTTCAGGTGTGATAGTTTCTTGTGCCACAGCCAACAATCTTCATTTGATGCTTTTGAGTAAAAGCAACAAATTTTGTCCTTGTTTGCAGAGTCCATATTGGCTACAAACAGGCTTCCCTTCCTTACTCCAGATAGAGCAAAATCACCAGTCTTCTTGTGGGTGATCAAACATTCATCTTTGTCAAAATTCACTTTGAATCCTCTATCAGTAAACTGACCAACACTTAACAGATTATGCTTGAGCCCCTTGACTAGTGCTACATCTTCAATGATGACATTTCCAACTTTCAGCTTGCCATATCCCAATGTGTTACCCATGCTGTCATCTCCAAAAGCAACCATTGGGCCAGCCTTTTCCTCATACTGTGATAGCAGGGCCATATCACCAGTCATATGATTTGAGCATCCACTGTCCAAAATCCACATGACCTTCTTCTCACTTTCTTTGCCCTGCAAACACAAAGGTATTACTTTTCCTTTGGTACCCAAACAAGTTTGGGTCCATGTGACTTAGAGACAGTTTTATCATAAACAACATGCTTGTTAACTTTCTTAGTGTCAGTCTTCTTGTCACTGTTGGAAGTCTTAGAACCTGAGGTTTCAAACTTAGGTGACAAAGGTACCTTCCTAGCTTTAGGAGGACTTGAAGACTTTGACCTTGTGTAGTGTGTGTGAGAATTGTGACTGATACAACCATCAATGAACTGTCTTCTTAAATTGAAACAACTAGTCATAACATTCATATTGCATGGCATACAGTCAAATTTATCACAGAAGGGTGCATCTCTATGTCTTAGAGGCACAGAACAATCATAGAAAGGTTTAGACACACTACCAACAGGTTTCTTGCATGCATGAGTTAGATGGTTGGTACTGAAACAGTTCTGACAAGTTTTCCTAGGGGCATTAGGCATATAAGCATAGTTGTTATCCTTGTTAATCCCTAACTTGCCATTTCTGTTCTGTTTCTTTTTAGTCACTTCCTTTTCTGATTCACTCTTCCCAGCTGATACAAACTTAACAAACTTCTTAGGTCTTGGCCTATCAACTACTGGCTTCTTGGTCTTTGACTTGGCACTCTCACCCTTAGAGGATGCTTGCTGTTCACTAGATTGTGCCTCATCCTCATCATTCAACATTTGCTTGATGAGTAAGGCATCCTCATCAATTTCAAATGTTGATTCCTTAAAAATTGGATTTTCAGTTTTTCTCAAAATGTGAGGCACTTTCTCATGAACAGCTGTGTCCTCTTCGATGACAGCATAGCCTTTCCTTTGTTTGAGAGAGTCATAGTCAAGTCCAATAGCTGCTTTAGGTTTAGCTTCAATTTTCTCACAGTAGGATTGCACTAAACCAGATGATTTCTTGAAAGTTTTAAGTTTGAATTCATTCTCAGCTAATTCATCCCTAAGAGCCTTCTCTACTTGACTAGCACATAGAACCTTGTTCTCCAAATATTCAACTTCTTTCTTAAGGTTTTCTACTTGCATAGCAGTTAGCTCAAGTTCCTCATTCTTTTTGGTTAATACTTCATTTCTAGTAGACAGTTTAGCAATCTCCTCATTAGCAGCAGTCATACTAGTATGAATATTAAACATTTCAACAGATAATTGTTCAATCATGGATTTGTATTCAGAAACAGACATGTCTATAGTAGTGAGAGATGGTACCTGAGAATCAGATGAAGATGAGTCTTCCTTGGAGTTGGCCATCAAGGCATAATTGCAGAATTCTTGTTCCTCTTCATCACTCTCAGAATCATCCCAACACTTCCCTTCAGCTATGTAGGCCTTACCATGTGTCTGCTTTTTCAGAAGGGCCTCATACTTAGCTTCTAGCTCAAGATAATCTCTATCCTTCTTTTTAGGCTTCTTGCATTCACTGGCAAAATGCCCTAGGTCATTGCATCTATAACACCTTACAGATGACCTATCCACATAACCGGTTTTGAACTTATTTCTGTTTGGTTTCACAGGTGCCTTGTTCTTGTTGGCTGAATGGTTTTGAGTTTTGGGTTTGAAGGGTTGATTTCTTTTAAATCTGATGTTTGGAAATTTTCTGGCCATGAAAGCATATGAAGTATTTTCCATCCCATCAAGTTCTTCCAGAGTGTAAAACTCCTCTTCTTCTTCCTCCTTTTCCTCAACAGGTTCACTCACCCCAGCTTCAGTTTCTTCATCATCTGCCACCTCCTCTATCCTTAGTTGGCTTGTAGATGCTTCTAGGTCCAGGATGGATTTGTTGACAATCAAGGCACATGATGTGTTTATCATCCTACCTTGGTTTGCTTGGATAGCCCTCTTCTGAAGCAACTCAAGTTCATGAGTCTTTAGGACTCCATAGAGTACATCATAGGTGACTTTGTTCAAATCTCTCTCTCTTAGGGAAATGACTCTTTGCTCCAGATGATTTGGTGAAGACAACAGAAATTTCATATTTAACTCCTTGGTGCTGTAAACCTTTCCATTCATCTGCAACTCAGTAACTAGCTTGTGAAACCTTTCAAACATCTCAGTGATGCTTTCCTTGGGCTGTGCCATGAAAGCTTCATACTGTGTGACCAATATCTGTTTCCTGTTTTCTTTAACCTCATCAGTCCCTTCACACAACACCTCAATGTGATCCCACATCTCTTTAGCAGACGTGCATGATGCAATGTTTGCAAACATTGACATATCCATGGAATCAATGATGAGCAACATGAGGTGGCTGTCAAGAGCAACCTTCTCCCTTTCTGACTCTGTCCACTTTGATGGATCCTTGGCCTCATAAGCTCTAGGGATTGTTATGGTTCCAACAGTCTTCTCTGGTATCTCTTGTTGTGGAACAAAAGGACCGTTCTTGAGAATCTCAGGATACAAGGGATGAGAGGCTTTGATGAACAACATCATCTTTATCTTCCAGAGGTTGAAGTTTTCTTTATCAAACTTAGGGACCTTCACCGTTCCTGTAGTCTTTGGTGTATTCGAACTCATGATCGTTTCTCTGTTTTTGAATAAACAGCCCGCTCTGATACCACTTGTTGAGTATTGAACACGGTAAAAGAATACAGAGGGGGGGTGAATGGATTCTTGAACTTTTCTTGGATTGAGTCTGTGTAGCAGATAAGTGCCTGTGTGTGCAGAAATTAAGGTGCGGATAAATAAACAACACAAGACACAATATCACTTTAATCTAATGTATATTAGATAAAGGTTGCTACAATCTGTGAATACAAATGGTAGTATTCTCAGCTTCGTTTTTCTCAGAGAGATATAGCTTACAGTGTATGAAAAACTTGACTCACAAAAGTTACTAAGTTATGAAGTGAGGCTGTGTCCTTATAGAACATGGATACAGCCTGCTTACTACAAATAAGGTAGCTAAACACATTACTTTCTAGTCTGTCTATCCTTTTTGAGTAAGAGTCCAAACGGTTACAGATTTGACTTTGCAAAGCCTGTTTAGATCCACTTCTTTAGCTCCTTGTCTCTTCTATATCTCTCAAAGCTTCCTTGTAGGCTTTCCAGAGCACGTTACAGGTTGTGGTCCATAAAGTGCATTGGCTTGTTGCAGGTTTCTGACTTGTACAATTTCTTCAGTATTTTGTCTCCAAGAATGTATTCGAGAAGTGACTAAGTAAGTGATTCGAGAACTAGAATTGACTTGATCGATAACTCTGAGTTCTCGAATACTGTTATAGTGACATATCGAACCACTTCTCGAATAGCTCTTTTCCATCAGGATTCCTTGAGTTGTCGAATAGAGCATTTGACTTATCGAATCCTCGAGTTGTCGAATAGCTTTCTGAGTCTTTGAGATATCGAATGGAACTTTGACTTGTTGACTCTTTGAGACCTCGAATACCATCTTGACTTGTTGACTTCTTAAGTTCTCGAATAGAGTAGTAGACATATCGAATCCCTGAGATATCGAATGAGATATCGAACAGTGTATTCAGAGATATCGAATAGTGTCTTGAGATATCGAATCTCTGACTTCTCGAATGCTGGACTTCTCGAATAGACAAATATACTTCTTGAATTGGTACTTAGTCAAATTCTTCATTTCTTCAAATCCCAACTGTGATTATTTGGCAGTCTTTAACTCCTTGCTTGAGGCATGAACCATGGAACTTCTTTCAAGCATTATTCTAGACTCTATTTGTACAGTTACACAACTAGGATTTGATGCCTATTACAAGTACAATACAAACAGAAACTCTACAACTAGAGGTTCCCTCAGTTAAGAGGTCATGTAAGTAATGCAAAGCATTACAAACAATTAGGCTTGTTATTAGATGTATACAGGCATGCCTCTGTAACTAACAAAAAATTATAACTATATCCCTTGAAAAAAAATCATTAGCTTTTTGATAAGATTTGACATGACTTCTAATAATTCTATTAAAATCATCTTAAATAAAATTGTTTCATTTACTATTAATAAATTTTTTAAAATTTCCTGTCGCTTTTCTTCTCTTTCTTCCTCTTCTTCCATCTCTTTTTCTTCCTCTTCTTGGTTTTTCATTTTCCATATTATATTCATTTTAGTAAACAATATTATTGAGGGTGCGATCTTTTGCATTTTTGTAAAACTAGATCATATTTTGAAATTTTGTAAAACTAGATCATAACACACAAAGTAAAATAAGAATTCATCAAACATTATAATAATTCATTGGCTTCTAAAAATATTGTGCTTGCAAAAATTCACATAAACAACAATAAGATAGCTTTGCATCATAAAAATATTGCTGCTTAATGACATAGCTCTACATCATCATTAGCTATGAATAGTGACAACTATATAATTCTCAGATAAAAATATGCAATGAATACTCAATTTAACAAGAAATATACCTTGTACTCAATTTTTTGGTGGCCGGATTAATTAGAGAACACACGATCGAAATTGGATTGCAGTGAAAAAAGGTCGAATGATTTCACAACATAGGCTAATATATAATCTTTGTAGTTAGTCTAGTAAAGCACAAAATCTATCAAAAAGTGTATGAAAGTTTTTAGAAGTCATTTCATTAGGAGTCTTCAAAAGTATTTCGAAATTTTAGTGATTTAACAAGAATCATTAAAAGTCATTAAAAGTTTATAAAATTCATAAAAATCATTACCACAAAAATTATCATTAAAAATCATAATACAATAATTTCTAAGATTTTTAAGATTACTATAAGTAACAAAAATTCTAGTCCATATTTACATAGCTTATATATAGATGGTTGTGTTGATTCATAAATATAAAATTGATGTACTTTTCGAAATTAATGATTCTTTAGTGTTTTAGTAAGATAAATTATTGTTTACCAATTGTGCAATAATTCATTAAATTTCAAATTCTAAGTGAAAAGAAATTTCAATATTTATATTTTTAACAATTTTTCTTGAAAGGATCTTTAAAATTTTTTTGTACTGGATTTTAAATTCGAAAGGACCGGTCCTGGATCTAGAGCCTGTTTGGCTTCTGCCACTTTAAGGAGAAACCGGCTTGAAGGAGAAAATGCTCTGTTTGGCTTACTTGCTTAAAGCAGAGTTTTAAGTTAAAAAACTCCATTAAATCATAAGTTCCTTTTAGGTACTTTTGACTTATGACTTATCCATTTTTTTTTTTTTGGTTTCAGGACTCTTGTAAAGTTTAAATATTATGAATTTAAAATTTTTTTAAGTTAAATTTCACTTTAAGTTAAAATTATTAAATCCCCATTTAACTTTAAGGCCTTGTTTGGTTAGGTGTAACCCAACTAAGTAACTTGAAGTACCTGGGAAGATAAAAAAGTTACACTGTTTGGTTGTGCAATTTTTTAAATGGACAGAGTAACCTCCACTTCCCAGGTGTTTAGAGTTACTATAAATCACGGTAACCTAGTTACCTAGTCTACCCACGGTCACCTCAAATTACGTAGTTGTTTATCAATTTTTTGTCAATGTATTTTTAACTTTTAATATACCATTTTTAATATAGTTATAATTAGTGTTTTTTTTTCTTTTTGATATCAATATGACTGATGTAGTCATTAAAAGGAATTAAATGTATATATTTTTCTAAATTACAAATTTTTATGATTGTTTATAATATTTTTTATTAATCTTAATAATTATTTTAAATTTTAATCAATCTTTATATTACTTTATAATATACAATTCTCAATAATAATTTACAAATTATTCTTAATAGTTTATATCTCTGTAATAGTTTACAAATAATTTTTATTTTTATTTATATGTATCTAAATCTAATGGAAGTTACAAAAATGAATGGAAGTTAAAAAAAAAAACAACCAAACACATGCTTTTCATTAACACATGAACTCTAAACTGTAATTTAGTTCCAGGAAGTTTAAGTTACCTACGTTACCATATATCCGGATAAACAAACGAGGCCTAAGTAAAATTATCTAAACACATTCATTCAACTTAAAGCAAACAACTTTACTTTCTCCATTAAGTTAAAAACACCTCCATTAAGTCAAAATTAACCTATTTTAAGCAATCTCAAACGACCTCTCTTAATAAAGGACGACTAATTAAGTAATTGATTTTGACATAATCTCAACCTGTGTTATCTGGACCAAAATAAAGAAAATTGTAGCGTACAACCTGTCTAGTTAAAGCATGCAGATGCGGGTAAGTGGCTGTTTAAGAAATTGCTGAACGACTTATTTTTATTAGGATGTCGACGTTCACAACTTGCATTGGTCGTACCTTTCAGCGTTTGCCTTTAAATACAAGAATTTTAAATATACAGGGGCCACAGGCCACTTATAATATAAAATGCGATCTTTTCCGCTTGTCTAAAAGGTACACTTATTTATCTATTCACATTTTTCAACTCCAATTTTTCAGAACATATAAGGAGAAATGGGCTCTATTATCACAAATTTGGAGTGAAATATCCAAAACATCACAAATTAAAAAAATGGTCATTTGTATCATTAAGAGATGCTATATAAATATGCGTTTCTTTTTTAAACTAAAAATCTGCTGTTGGTGCAATGGTTGTGTGTTACATTTAGGAAATCAGCGCACGCAACGTTGTAAGTTCAAATCAGCTGTGTAGCACTTTCTTTTTATATCATAACACAGAAAACGCATGAAAAACATGCGTTAAAAGCAGCCACGCAAATAACAAATGCGTTTTCAAGCTAAACGCATAACAGACATGCGGTTTTCAATTTTTTTAAATTTACAATGAAAACGCAATTAAAAAATGCATTTCTCAAAAACGTAGTTCAAAGATGCGTTTTCTCGTGAGAGAAAGGGCCATTTTTTCTTATAGTGATATTTTGAACCATTTGACTTAAAATTGTGATATTAAGGGCCAATATTCACATTAGGGATGACAACGGATCGGATCGGGTTTGGCCAAATCGAAATCCAAAATTTTCGGATCGGATCGGGTTTGGATCCGGGTTTGAAAATCAAAATCCAAATCCATATCATCGGGTTTTATCGGGTTTCGGATCGGATTCGGGTTTAAATCGGGTTTTTAATTCAAAATTCAAAAATTAAAATAATCACATTAAGCAAAACATAAAAGTACAAATATATTTAAAATTAATATAAAAATATTTTAGTTGCATAAAAAATATAGAATATTATAAATAAAATTTAAAAACTATAAGAAAAATAATGAATATTTACATTTATATAAATATATTCGAATTTTAATAAAAAATTTGAATAAATAAATTAAAATTGTGGCTTATATATATATTTTTAACTCGAATAACTTGTAGAAGGGGGGGTTGAATACAAGTTATATAATCGTGTCTGATTTTTGCTCAAATGAATAAATGAAACTGTTTGTATTAAAAAGATCAAATACAAACTCTACCAAAGGTGTACAAATACCTTTAGCAGCTGCTGACAATACAAATCTCTCTCTGTTTGTTTCGAACTCTCGAATACAAACCTTATGCTATCGACTCACAATCGCTCGACTCTTTTTACAATGATATAGAGAGAGTATTTATAATGCTACCTATCAACTAATAACAGAAAGTTAATCTATACATGACAATGTTCTGCCGTCCAGTTGATAGTTTCCACCAATAAAAAATTCTTTCCTTCATGATATCTTCTTGCTTGTTCTTCAAACAACGATCCTGTTTTATAGCACTTGCCAGTTTCTGTAGCATCCATAACATCATCAGTAACAAGACTGATATCAGGATTCCATCTTGCATCAGGATCTGACCATCCCATCAGTACTTGATCAGTATTTGACTTGTCGTATAAGGATTCAATCTCAGTTCCTGACATGTAGTACTTGATGCACTGTTCCTGACTTAACTCTACAGATTACTGTCTAACACATATATCCTATACAAAGTGCTAAATCCTTTATAAGATCAGGATATACAAGAAGTATTTGCAAATTCTATTCTTAACATCACAACACATGAATTATTCCTAACAATCTCCCCTATTTATGCTTTAAGATCTGAAGCATAAATCTGAGTTGTTGATGTCAAAACATATAACAGTACAACCATAATAGAATTTATGAATTTAAGATCATGAAGTTAAGTACCTCCTTCTTTAGATGTAGACAAAGTATCTAGTACTTAGTAGAAAGAATTCAACTATTCGATGCTTCTTTTCCTTTACCACTTCCATGATAAGATTCACCTCTGTCATCATTAGTTCTTCTTTTATCTCTCCCGGTCTGTTTATCTCCCCCAGTCTGTTGCCTTTGAATTGTTTTTATCTCCCCTTTTTTGACATCAGCAACATTAATTCCAAGAGATTGTGTAACAGAACAAATGAGATTCATCAGAACTGCTTGATTTTCCATAATAGTGACTTGGTTATCTTCAAGTATTTGAAGTCTTGATTGAATTTCAACTTGAGATTTCTGAATATCGTGTAGAACTTCAGAATTGACTTCAATGTTGGAAGCGTTTGGAATATCTTCAGATTCAAGTCTTGTAGAAGAAGTTGCCTGCGTAGAATGATATTCAAGTAATAATACCCGAGTAGAGTTACAACCTTCATCTTTCTGATCTGAAGCTGAAATATGATCATTCTATCCTTCACCAGTATTCTGTGTACTAACATCTACAAATCCTGACTCTTCCTTAGAGTGATCAGATACTGTTGATGTCTCAATTCTAGCTGATATTGGAAGTACATACAAAGGAATACTAGGATCATTAGGAATTTCTTCTGGTACATGTGATGTAGAAGTTTGTCTTAGCCTTTCACCTCTTCTGTTGATAATTCCTTCAAGCCTTTCTTTTTGCTTCTGAGATTTAACTTTTGGCTTTGCATTGTGCTTTGCTAAGTCATTCTTCTCATACATATTGATAAAAGAATAAGTACCAGCATTCATACCAAGATTGTCAGACCAAGATTCAGGAAAAACCTGATCCCAGAAATCAAACGATGGTGGTTTCCTAATTTTCTCTCCCTCACTATGGAGTTGATCATCCATACCCTCATTCTCACTTTGACTATCTAAAGTCAACACTCTTTCTACCTCTCCTTTTGCCTGGTCAGGAGCTAGCCTCTCTGTTTATGGATCTATGTCCATCTTTTCAAGTGTATCACTCAAATTTTGATAAGTGCTCTCATGACCTACAGAAAAATAGGGTTTAAAAGAAGTTTTTATACCTGAACTCACATGGAGAGAGGGTTCCTCATCTGGCAATGGGCTTGAGGTTTTTTCTAAGGAGTGAGCTGCTATAGTCTCTGAATCCTCACAAGCATCTTCTTTCTTTCCAGAGACTACAGGCTCCAGTATACCACTTTCAGGTTCTATACTAGACTCTTATGTCTTCAGTAATACTTCATTAGACACCATAGTTAGCATGTTACCATCTTTAAGTGTTGTTTGCTGAGACACACCCTCAAGGTGGATAGACTCTGTCTGAACAATGTTTGTTTGATCTTCAGTAAAATCAATCAAAGTCATTCCTCCCATATCATAGGGTTTCTCACTTGCAATTTCAGTCATCACAGAAGACCTTTCAGCATCAGCTATCACAGCTCCTGAGTCATCCAACCTCTGACTAGATGGTTCTTGTGTTGCAGTGATTGTGATCTGATCTGTCCTACTTTCCACCACTGGTGCAATAGTATCTCCTGTTGACTGCATTCATCTATCTACTTCCTCATGTTGTTCACCTTGAGCTGAAGCATGTGACATCCTTGTCAAATAAATATGCATGAAGTGATTGAAGTGCAACATGCTTCGAGAGTCCAAATTTCTTGACTAATTGTCTTCTGACAAATACATAGAAATACATCTTCATTAAGTCAAGTCTTTGATGTAGAAGTCCATATTTTTTAGGAAATAAAAGTTTTGGTACTCTTTCAACTAGAAAATTTAGAACATGCCTGGATAGTTTCACTTTGATAGAAATAACTCCCATAGCCAGTCTGTATGACAATGTAGTTTCCCATGAAGAATCAATATCAAGATCTCTATTGTCAATTTTTGACTTGATTGTACCTTCATTTGTAGAAACCTGCATGATGTTAGTTGGACTAGATTCTGTGTGTAGGTGACAATTGAATCTTTCTCCTTGTTCTCCTAGTATAGTGAGCAAAATATTTAACTTGAGAAGACTCAAGAGGTGTAGACACAGAAGTGATCTTGGGATGAGATCGTTTTTCAATAGACACAGTCTGTTGAGAGACAGTATCCAGTAATTGTTTTCCCTTTTTAAGTACTACAACCTTTTGAGAGACTACAGCCTGACTGTGACTAGGTGCTTCATCTCTTTGTCCTAGCTTAGAAAGTTGAATTGCAGCCTTCAATTCTGCTCTCTCAGCAAGAGATATATTATCATCATCTTCAATAGAACTACTACTACTTGACACAACAAATCTTCTCTTCCTTACAACTGATGTCTTTTGAGAAACACCAGAGGTTGGTTTCTTTGAAACAATAGGCTGTGGATCAAAACTTGGTTCTTGAATTGTTTCAGAGACTATAATGTTTTGGGCTACTTGGGTAGACAAAGGGGGGTTCTCCTCCAAATGAGATTCCTGAGTCATTTCACCACAAAAGAAAGAAGAATTGTATAGAGTAGGAAGATGAGTTTTTAGAATTACCTGAACATGATGTGGATAGTGAATTGCAGGTATTTCATCTAGATTCTTTTCATTGTCCTTCTTTGTAATGTCAGAGAAAATTCTCTTTTGCTGTACATAAGAAGAAACACAATGTTCTCTACCAAATCCAGCTTCAACATCAGGAATAAAATGGTTAATAAACATTTGCATAAATCTATGATAATAAACCATTTTCCTGTCTTGATCTCTTGACCCAAGTTTGATACACATCTGACTTAAGATAATGTGACCAATATTAATTACTTTGTGATAAAGCAAACTATAAGCAATGTGTGAGGTAACAGAAGTAATTTGCTGAAAAGAACTACATTTACCAGTAAAACATTTAGCAATTTGATCAAAGAAGAAAGACCATTCTTTCCTAAGAAAAGATCTATTTAACTGGCTCATGTTGTCTAGAGGTCCACTATAACCTAGTGCAGACAACATAGTTCTTACATCATCATCAGATGGTTCACTAGCATAATTCACATTAACAGGTAAGTGAAGTACTGAATTAACAATAGATTCAGTAATGTCATAAGTATCTTGTCCTAAGTGTAGAACAATCTTACCTGATTGACTCTGAGTAGAATCAACTAATTCAGCATTCTCCCAAGCTTGTGAAACAGCAGCTTGATTTATTTCTGGAGATGCTGCCAATGCATAACGCAAAGGTCCAATAGCCATAAAATCCATCACTGGATAAAAATCAACTGATACCCCTTTCTTGCTGGTGATTACTGCAACATGATTGTTAGTCATAAAATCAAAGTCACCAAACTTGAAAGCTACTGATTTGGATAGTCTTCTTTGAGCTGCCATTTTTTATCTGAAAAGAACTTGAGAAATCTTGAATTTGATTAGTGATTTTGAGAACTCAAAAGAATGTTTTTGCCTTTGGAAATTCGAATTAGAAGTTAGCAATAAACAATCAGAGTCTCAAAATAAAGATATATTCAAAAATCCTTCAGACCCACTATCCCACGTTGTCTTCCTGATCACTATCATCCTCATTTCAGAGATTAAATGGAGTTCCACGTGGCAATTTAAAAAATTATCCTGAAAAAAAACATCCATAATCCAAGCAAAAATATTTTTGTTAGATTGTCAAAATATCTTGGAAATATGAGAGGGCCAGTCATACACATGAATATTTACGTCGATGCATTGAACACTTCAAATGATTGTTCAGCTTCTCACTTTTTCCTTTATAAACACCTGATGTCTTTTGCCTTTCTTTACTCCACAAACACACAAAAACTCTATGTAAACACAGAGCTTCCACAAAACACAATGGCCTTTAACATAATCTTTCGATTCCTTACAAACAATGAACAGATTGTTCATGACCAAAAGTTCATAGTTTATCTCTTTGAAGAGATGACTTTTCTCACCGAATTAGACATGGCTGGAGTAGATCCAAATAATGTCCGGAACCTTCTCTTAGAACATCCATTTGTTGGATACAATCTCCCTCTAACCTCCTCAAAACTTGAGGATGAAGAATTTGGCCAAAAGTCTGAGGTTGATCTTGATGGAGATGCTATTCATTCTCCTCAATAAACATGGAGCTACGTCTGCTGCTCTCATTCAAGTCGCCCAGACAAGGAATCCAGGAGTAGATCATCCAAGTGACTCTTGAGATGCTCCTTGTCCTGTTGTCGATTATTGAAGATTAAAAGTAAAAGCAACTTTAGACAAGAATAAGGTTATCAGTAGAAGTTAGACAAAAAGACGTTTGTATTTTATTTCTATGTATGTAATGCTTTTGATTAATGAAAATACAAGCTTTCTTATTATCTACATGCATATTGTTGTTTATTGACTGATCTGAAAAACAATATAAACTATCAGTATGAATGTATTAAAGCTTGCTAGCATAGACTTAACAGAACTCAGAATTAGATCACTACACAAAATGAACTTCAGGATTTGAAACAATAAGACACACAAATTTCACAATCCTGGTACTGACGATAAAATCCTGATGACGTCAGCATACTGATAGCAATCCTGATCCTGATGTTTATTAACAAGTCTATCATATTGTAATTTATCAAAGTACAATGTTACAGCTTAAGCATTTAACGATCAAATATAGATCCTGACAAAATATCAAGTCTATAAGCTGAACACCATACCTTGCTACTTTTGCAGATGTTAAAGATCAAGAAATTTAACATTCCTAACTCACTTACCAACCTAATGAATGTAGCCTCATCAAGTGGTTTAGTTAGAATATATGCAAGCTGTTTGTCAGTAGGAACAAAATGAAGTTCCACAGTACCATTCTCAATATGTTCTCTAATAAAATGATACCTGACATCAATGTGCTTAGTCCTTGAATGTTGAACTGGATTTTATGCAATTTTGATAGCACTGGTATTATCACAAAACATAGGAATATTACTAAGTGTCATACCATAATCCTTCAACTGATTTCTTATCCAAAGGAGCTGTGCACAACAACTGCCTGCCGCAATGTACTCAGCTTCTGCAGTTGAGGTTGAGACAGAATGTTGCTTCGTGCTTGCCCAAGAAATCAATCTGTTTCCCAAGAATTGACATGTACTTGTAGTGCTTTTTCTGTCTATTTTACACCCTGCATAATCAGAGTCTGAATAGCCAATTAGGGAGAAATCAGATTCTCTAGGATACCACAAACCAAGATTTGGAGTTCCTTTGAGATATCTAAAAATTCTCTTTACAGCAATTAAATGAGATTCCTTAGGATCACTTTGGAATCTAGCACATAAACAGGTAGAAAACATTATATCTGGTCTACTTGTAGTTAAATACAACATTGAGCCTATCATGCCTCTATAGCTAGTGTTATCAACACTCTTTCCCTTAGGATCAGAGTCTAGCTTAGTGGCTGTTGCCATGGGTGTTTTTGCAACTGCACAGTCTTGAAAGTCAAACCTTCTTAAAAGATCTTTGATATACTTTGACTGATTAGTGAAAATACCAGTCTCAGTTTGTTTGACCTGCAAGCCTAAGAAATAATTAAGTTCACCCATCATGCTCATCTGATACTTAGACTGCATAAGCTTGCTAAACTTAGCACACAACTTTTCATTAGTAGAACCAAAAATTATATCATCAACATAAACTTGAACTAAAAGCAATTCACCTTTTATCTTTCTAAAGAATAGTGTTTTGTCAATTGTACCTCTTGTGAAGCCATTTTCAAGAAGAAATTTAGACAAAGTCTCATACCATGCTCTTGGTGCCTGCTTTAGTCCATAGAGTGCCTTGTCAAGTTTGTAGACATGATTTGGAAACTTTGAATCAACAAAACCAGGTGGTTGCTCCACATATACTTCCTCATCAATCTTGCCATTTAGAAAAGCACTCTTTACATCCATCTGGTATACCTTGAATTTTGAATGAGCTGTAAATGCAAGAAACATCCTGATTGCTTCCAATCTAGCTACAGGGGCAAAGGTTTCATCATAGTCAATTCCTTCCTCCTGAGAGTAACCCTTGGCCACCAGTCTTGCTTTTTTTCTTACAATCATACCAGATTCATCTAGCTTGTTTCTGAAAACCCATTTTGCACCAACAATAGATCTATATTTAGGTCTTGGTACCAGTTTCCAGACTTTGTTTCTCTCAAACTCATTTAACTCTTCCTGCATTGCAATTACCCAATCAGGATCCTGTAAGGCTTCTTCAACCTTCTTAGGTTCATTTTTTGAGAGAAAGCAACCGTACAAGCATTCATTTTGAATTGATCTTCTAGTTCGAACACCACTATTTGGATCACCAATTATCAAATCTTCAGTATGATCCTTCGTCCATTTTCTAACAGGTGGTAGATTTCCTCTGTTAGACTCTCCCTCTAAGTTAGTGGTATCTCTTATAGAAGAACTCTCTCTGATTTCAAAAGCTCCCCCTTGATCAGTAGAATCAGTAGATTCCATATTGGTGCTAGTTACTGATCTTTCCTCAGTAGACACTGAAGGATCAGTTCCTGATGGAGTAGACTCTGAATAACTAGTCTGGTCCTGATGATCACTGTGTCCTCCTTGATTTATTTGTTCCCCCTCAAGTCTCAGCAATAGCATTCCTTTGAGAAGCAATAGAAATTCCTTCTGGAGAACCTTCATCATCACTGGAGAGTATCTTAGAATCCTTAAGATATTCAAAGTCCAATTCGTCATGGCTTTCATTAGTTTGCAGAATTCTAAATTTCTTGTCATCAAATGCCACATTAATTGATTACATAACAATGTGAGTTCTGAGATTATAAACTTTGAAAGCCTTTGATGCTGAATATCCTATAAAGATTGCTTCATCCGATTTGGCTTCAAACTTACCAAGTTGTTCTGGATGAACTTTCAGTACATAGCATTTACATCCAAAGATGTGAAAGTATTTCACACTTGGTTTCTTTCCTTCGATCATCTCATAGGGAGTCTTTCCATGACCATTTACCAAGGTACAATTTTGAGTAAAACATGCAGTGTTAATAGCTTCTGCCGAGAAATAGGTTGGAAGCTTTGCGTCTGCAAGAATGGTTCTTGCTGCCTCTATGAGAGTCATGTTCTTTCTTTCCACTACACCATTCTGTTGTGGTGTTCCAGGTGCAGAAAACTGTTGAGTGATTCCATTGTCTGCACAAAACTCCTCCATTGTAAAATTCTTGAATTCTGTACCATTGTCACTCCTAAGTACTTTGACTTTGTACTCAGAGCTGTTCTGAATATTCTTGACAAGTTCAATGATTTGCTGAGGAGCTTCATCCTTTTTGTGTAGAAAGAACACCCATGTTAACCTTGTAAAATCATCCACTATAACTAGAGCATATCTTTTCTGGCTTATAGACATAATATTTACTGGACCAAATAGATCAAGATGGAGTATATGAAATGGTTCAGTAATTGAATTTTCAGTCTTGCTCTTGAAAGTGGTTCTTCTTTGTTTTCCATGCTGACAAGCATCACAAAGTCCATCTTGCACATAATTTGCCTGAGGTAGGCCTCTCACTAGATTGTGCTTAACAAGTTGATTAAGCTTCTTGAAATTGAGATGTGAGAGCTTCTTGTGCCAATTCCAGCTTTCATTATTTGCTGCTTTGCTGTAGAGACATATAACAATTCCTTTAGATGTATCACTCAAGCTGGCTTCATATATGTTACCATGTCTTTGACCAGTTAGAACAATGTCTCCATTCTGCATATTCAAGATTTTGCATCCTTCTCTGTCAAAGATTGATTGGTAACCTTTATCACCCAGTTGACTTATGCTTAAAAGTGTATGTTTCAAGCCTTCAACCAGTGCTACGTTTTTTATGATGACATTCCCCAAAACAATTTAGCCATATCCCAGAGTTTCACCTTTGTTGCCATCTCCAAAAGATATTACTGGGCCAGCTTTCCTCTCAAACTTTGTAGGCAGGGACTTCTTTCCAGTCATATGTCCAGAGCATCCACTGTCCAAGATAATTGAATGCTTCTTTCTAGAGCCGGCAATTTGGTACACGACACGAAAACGACACGAAAATTACGGGTTTGGGTTGACCTTTGCGGTACACGAACACGAAAGTACACGAACACGAAATTACACGGATGAATTTAGTGTCGGTTTTGGGTTTACCCTTGGGTACACGACACGAAACGAAAATACACGAAATAAATAAATATTTAAATAATTTTATTAAAATTATATGAATACATATTTTAAAATAATATTACATATATGTTTTTTACCTAAGATAAATACAAAATAGTTTCAACTTTTAGTTTTACAAGACTTGAGCACACTTGATTCTCTACACATGTAAATGGAATGAAGTAAACTACCACAATGAAAACAAGTTTTTTGTGGTTGGTATTGAATTTTCTGAGTCTTGGGAAATCTAGACTCAGTTTTCCAAGAAGGTTTTTGATTGCAGTCTAGGGCCAAATGATTGTGATTTCCACACTTATAGCATTTTTTCCTAGGTGCATCAGGTACATTCTTGTAATTATTCTCTTTGTTAATACCTTCTTTTCCATTCCTATTTCTTTTGATTTTGCTAGACTCTGAAAGACCATCTAGTCTCTGTTTCAACTGAGACTTAGACAGAAAACCTATGTTGACATTCTTAGGTTTCTCTAACACTTTCTCATCTGAATTAATATTGTTAATTCTTTTGTGTACAACAGGGGTACCTTTTGAATCAACAAGTTTAACATGTTTAGGTTCAGAAACTATCTTCTTACCTTCAGATTTAGATGTGCTAGCTTCTAATTTACTATCATCACTGACAATAGCTACTTTTTTTTCTTGTCTAGCCTTATCAAAACCTAAACCATTAACTTTACCACGAATTCCACTTTTAAAGATTTCTTGATTCTTTTTACCAGAATTGTTAATGGTCTTAATCACATCTCTCTCTTCTTCTAGTTCTTTCCTAACATAGTCATAAGCCTCAAGAATAACACTATAATCATGCTTAGCTTTGTCAGAACTTAACTTATATTCTTCCATTTGAATTAACTCAGATTCAAGAAAATTATTTCTATCAACTAACTTATCATTCTTAACCTTAAGATCATCTCTTTCACCAGTAAGAATTCTAAAATTAGTCATAAGATTCTTAAACTCAGCATGGATAGATCTAATATCATCAGAATCTAAGCTATCAAATGAGTCAAGAGAGTAAAGTGATACCTTAACAGAAGATGGAGAAGTTTTCTTTGGAGATCCAGGTTTGTCTAAAACATTTGCCATCAATGCAATGTTGTCATAATCCAATTCATCTTCAGAATCACTGGAATCAGCCCAATCCTTCTGTGTGACCATGAGTGCATTACCCTTTCCTGAATTCCTAGGCTTCTTACACTCACTAGCAAAGTGTCCAAGCTCGCTGCAGTTAAAGCACTTGATCTTGGCCTTATCAAGCTTGATAATTGTACTTTTGCCTTTGTCACTCTTCTTCTCATCTTTCTTTTGAAAATATCCTTTGCTAAATCTTCTCCTGTTGAATCTTCCTTTTTTGAAAGTTTTAGCAAACATAGCAAAGAGTTCCTGTATCTCTGATTCAGAATCACTGTTGTCAGAGTCTATATCAATAGTCTCTGACTCAGAACTTTCTTTGCCTTTCTTCTTCCTTGAGTTCTTTACAGAAGGCTCAACATCCTGTTCCTCTAGAAGCTTCTTTGATTCAGATTGAGCAGTGAGTGCAACAGTTTTCATATTTCTTTCACTCCTGCTCTTCTTCTGCTGCTTGTCAAGTTCATAAGCCTTCAGTTTTCCATACACTGTCTCTAATGATATTTCATCCAGATCATTAGCTTCCTCAATTGCAGATATCTTCTCATTGTAAAAATCAGGCAAGGCTTTCATGAACTTAGTATTCATATCCTCCAAGTCATAATATTTACCATACATGGCCATCTCATTGATAAGTTTTGTAAACCTATCAAAGGTATCAGTAAGTGACTCACCAGACTTGTATTCGAAGTACTCGTACTGTTGTATAAGTAGTGTCCTCATATTCTTCCTGACAGGCTTAGTTCCTTCACAGTGAACCTTAAGATTGTCCCATATCTCCTTAGTAGTCTTACAAGAGAGAACATAGTTAGTGAGAATAGAATCAAGACTGTTGAACAATATGTTTCTCACTTTAGCATCTTTAAGAACGTTCTCCTTGTCCTTATCTGACCATTCAGATTTTGGCTTCTCTTCTGTGTGTTCTGGTTGAATTTACCATCAACAGTTGTTTGACCAACAACCTTTGTTGGAACAAAAGCTCCATCTCTGATTCTGTCAAGATAATCAGGGTCTGTTGCTTCCAGGTGATGCAACATCTTTACTTCCCACAGAGTATACTCGTTTCTCTTGAGCATAGGAATCTTAGTATTACCATCCTTGTAACCAGACATGATTGCAGATCTTTATGATTATTCGAAATCAACCTGCTCTGATACCAATTGTTACCTCGAATAACTTGTAGAAGGGGGGGTTGAATACAAGTTATATAATCGTGTCTGATTTTTGCTCAAATAAATAAACAAGAACAAACGAATAAATCAAACTGTTTGTATTAATAAGATCAAAAACAAACTCTACCAAAGGTGTACAAATACCTTTAGCAGTTGCTGACAATACAAATCTCTCTCTATTTGTTTCGAACTCTCGAATACAAACCTTATGCTATCGACTCACAATCGCTTGACACTTTTTACAATGATATAGAGAGAGTATTTATAATGCTACCTATCAACTAATAACAGAAAGTTAATATATACATGACAATGTTCTGCCGTCCAGTAGATAGTTTCCACCAATAAAAAATTATTTCCTTCAAGATATCTTCTTGCTTGTTCTTCAAACAACGATCCTGTTTTATAGCACTTGCCAGTTTCTGTAGCATCCATAATGACATCATCAGTAACAAGACTGATATCAGGATTCCATCTTGCATCAGGATCATCTGACCATCCCATCAGTACTTGATCAGTATTTGACTTGTCGTATCAGGATTCAATCTCAGTTCCTGACATGTAGTACTTGATGCACTGTTCCTGACTTAACTCTACAGATTACTGTCTAACACATATATCCTATACAAAGTACTAAATCCTTTATAAGATCAGGATGTACAAGAAGTATTTGCAAATTCTATTCTTAACATCACAACGCATGAATATATATATATATATATATATATATATGCTTAATGATTCTATAGTTAACTATAGGTAATAACCTATAGTTAAGTCATATTATAATACAATTGGAAGGTTATTTTTGTAAATACATGGGGGTGTATTTCATTATTACAAAAATGCCATCAACATTTTATACTCAAAATTCATATAACTATAGGTAATTACCTATAGTTAACTATAGGAACATTTTTCTCATATATATATATATATATATATATATATATGGGTGCCCTTCCATAGCCACCGTTGGTTGAAAATAGCCCACAGCCACCAAACTCGTACACTGCCGCAAGTCTTCATTGCGGCAGGAAAATTTAAAAAAAAAAAAAGGAAGCCGCAATGAATAGTTGCGGTAGCGTTTTTAACTTAAAAATACTTTATTCCCCAGAGATAACACCAACATGACCACTACACCAAACAAAATTATTTGTAATTTACTTCAAAACAAAACAGTATTAAATATTATTTTATGTTTTATACTTTTATTTTTATTATTTATTAAAATTAAAAAGAAATTGGTAAATTAATACATTATAAAATATAAAATTGTTTATAAAATTTGAATTATTACATAAAATTTTAAATAAATTATTATAGTTTTATAATTAATAAAAGTAATAAAAAATAATAAATCAATAAAGCTGTTAATTTGAAATATAGAAACAAGTAAAAAATATGAAATTACGTTTTCACCCTCAAAATAACTGCCGCAATGAAACATAGCGGAAGAGGAAAAACATGCTAACTGCCGCAATGAAACATAGCGGAAGAGGAAAAACATGCAATTACTATTTTACCCTTAAATCGTCTGCCGCAATGATACGATGCGGATACTGCCGCAATGAAACATAGCGGAAGAGGAAAAACATGCAATTACTATTTTACCCTTAAATCGTCTGCCGCAATGATACGATGCGGATACCAGCAGTACATAATCACCCATTGCGGTTTCCGCGACCCGAACTGAACCTAATTAACCACAGAGCTCGATTTCCAGGCGACTCTCAGGCGATTTCCAGCCGATTCCGGGCGATTTACACACACAGTTGAGAATGTCAGGCGATCTTCCTCCTCATGGTATCTTCTAATTGACACTTACAAACACGCACGTAGTTATACATACACACACGCACTACTATATACATTGCTACTCACAATTATATGTACATGGTTTGATTCGTTTTTAACTGTGGGTGGTGTTTATTTGCTTCATTTTAGTTAAAATCATGAATTAATTCGAATTGTTAGGGTTCATAGTTCGAATTTTACCCATTTTTGGTTTAAATTAGTTTGAAATTAGGGCTTTTACCCTCAATTGAGTTGAAATTAGGGTTTCTCATCTTTAATTAGGTTGAATTAGCTCGAAATGCCCAATTTAGAAATAGGTTTCGAATTATTATTCGAATTTTTATTAAAACTATGAATTAATTCGAATTATTAGGGTTTATAATTATGAAATTATAATTATAATTTTTTTATGAGTTGTGGAAATTTTAATTCAAAATTTTGAAATATTAATTTGATTTTTTGAGTTTAAAATTCGAATTTATGAATTAATATGATTTATTAATTCAAATTTTGATTAATTAACATATTAGTACTGCATTTTATTTGATAAATGATATTCATTGTTAATTTATTCTTGTTTTAAATATGTCTTAATGGAATGATAATTTTAGCCAATTTTGGTACATGTTTATGAAATGTGCCTTATTTTTTTGATCTTGCACATTGCAGATGCTATGGATATGCAGTGCGGGCCTCTCGATAGGTCCCTCTCGACCATGCAGGATGATCATATTAGCAGTCACATATGGCAAGGGGGTGAGCGGGAGAAGTTGGATGTCTGCCAGTTGACAGCCAACCTCGACGATTGGGTATTTGATGACACCCAGGTTAGTTTGCTGTCAGACTGGGGTTTCCGAGCGTTTACTAACCCACGCTCGATTCCCCAGAACGACATCCGATTGATCACGGCGTTGGTGGAGAGGTTTAGGCCAGAGACCAACACCTTTCATTTCCCATTTGGTAAGATCACCATCACTCTAGAGGATGTTTACATGATATTGGGATTGCCTATTCGTGGTCGTGCTGTTACTCATACGGAGCTTTCCGCACCGCTTCCATATTGGCTAAGACGGTGGCATGATTTGAGGTTGACTGAGACCGAACGCAAAGATATGTATAAAAAAGGTTTGAATTTTAGTCCATAAATTCTAATTTCTTGCATTTTAGTCCTTAACTTGTTTAATTCTTGCATGTTATACATTAAATTTTCATTTGTTTGCAATTTAGGAAGATAATTATCTAGTTATTGCATTTTAGTCCATAAATTCTAATTTCTTGCATTTTAGTCCTTAATTTGTTTAATTCTTGCATGTTATACATTAAATTATCATTTCTTTGCAATTTTGGAAGATAATTATCTAGTTATTGCATTTTAGTCCATAAATTCTAATTTCTTGCATTTTAGTCCTTATTTTTTTTAATTCTTGCATGTTATACATTAAATTATCATTTCTTTGCAATTTTGGAAGATAATTATCTAGTTATTGCATTTTAGTCCATAAATTCTAATTTCTTGCATTTTAGTCCTTAATTTGTTTAATTCTTGCATGTTATACATTAAATTATCATTTCTTTGCAATTTTGGAAGATAATTATCTAGTTATTGCATTTTAGTCCATAAATTCTAATTTCTTGCATTTTAGTCCTTAATTTGTTTAATTCTTGCATGTTATACATTAAATTATCATTTCTTTGCAATTTTGGAAGATAATTATCTAGTTATTGCATTTTATCGGGGGGACTTTGACAGCTTTCAGCTTGGTTGGCTGACATGGCAGCCTTATCAGAGATTTTATGACATTCAGGATGTTTCTGTGGACTATAATATCGATTTGATGGATGCTCACTATATGGCTCTCGGTCGTGTCCCTCTCATTTCTTTTGATATCGTTGAGTATGTCATGCCAGATAGAGTCTTGAGACAGTTTGGTATTCTACAGCATATCCCACAGGCCCCGGTTGCCATGACTTCACTGCGGACGGAGAGAGCATCTCGTTGGGTGCGGGACAATCATACAGTGACCTTGGCAGATTACGTTGAGGAGTGGCATGCTTTTAATGATGGCATGATACCTATTGTCGAGGAGGGCAATTACGTGTCTATAGAGGAGTACATGTATTGGTACAGGCGCGTCAGTAAGCTAAGGATTGCTCCATTTGTGGCTGAGCATCGTGCTAAGATTGTGCCTCGTGACTGGTATCCCCAGCAGGACATGGCTGATGCGGTATGCATTTTATACCGTTATTTTTCTAATTCTTGCATTTTAGACCTTTATTTCTCCAATTCATGCATTTTAGACATTTATTTGTAAAATTCTGCATTTTAGACCTTTATTTATACTTTTGCACTTTAGACCTTTATTTATCTAATTCCTGCATCTAAAGCCTTTTGGGAATTCTCAATGAATTCTTTCAAACCGGTAGATGCTTGCACATATTCATCAAAAAATGAATTCATTGATTCGCTTCTAGAGGTAGTGGTCATATCGGCGGCAAAATACGACTTTGTGTAAGCACGAATCCATTGATGTCTAATGCGATGCATTTCATTCAACCAAACATGATCCTCAAGTTTGTACTTCTTGACCAATTCCTCCCATCTACCTTCAAATTCCGTGGGTGACAACGACTTGTACACACATGCATTAAAATCCGTTTTGAATTCCGGATATTTGGTGTACAAACTAGATAACTTCTCGGGAAATTTACTACTTATATGCCATGTACAATATAAGTGATTTGTTTCGGGCATAACTGTGGCAATAGCATTTCCCAAAGCAATGTCTTGATCGGTAATTATTGTAGTGGGAGGTTTGTTGTCAACAGCTTCCAACCAAGTTTCTAAAACCCATTGATAAGAAGTCTCGGTCTCATCTCTCATGAGTGCAAATCCAAACAAAATATTTTGGTAATGGTGGTTCACCCCCGTAATAGGTATGAAAGGCATACAATACCTATTCGTTCGATAAGTTGAGTCGAACGTCACCACATCACCAAAATTCTTGTAAGCGTTCATGCATCGAGTATCAACCCACACCAAACCTTTAACACGATTCTCGTTATCCAGATCCACTCGATAGAAGAAATGACCGAACGCATTCTTTTGTTGTAACTTTCGTAACAAGACCAAGCCACACTCCGCATCACCGAATTCAAACACTCGGCGCCGAATATCCCGTATGACATTACGTACATCTTGATTAGAAAACCCTAAATTTTCAATGCCTCCACATGTCTCACCAAGATATTTCATCACTTTACTCGTCTCGATCCCCAATTTGTTAAACAACTCAATCAATGATCGGGTGATCGGATCGATGTTGCGCGATGTTTGAAAAAATTGTCGCTTATCCGGTGTTACCATGGAATGATTGTGTTTCAAATCAACCAAAGTTACCTTCCATTTGTTTACATTCACTAGGTGACATACGTACATTCGAGCACGACAATTCGTTCGTGGATCTACATCCCTAATGCGTCGTTTTCCTTTATCAAGATAATCCGATTCCGGTGCTACTCTTCCACCCTTCGTACAAATAAACAAACGGGATGATGGATCATGACTCCGTTGATGTTTATGAGTATTCCTAATTATTATCTCGAATCCGACATTTCGACCATAATTTCTATAAAAACTTTCTATCTCATCTAATGTATCGAAAATCATTCCAACACAAGGCACAACCTTATTAACATCCTCATCATCAATTTTTTCCATCCTAATATCCTCATCTCCTTCACCATCATTTTTTCCAATCCCAAATTTCTCATCTTTTTCATCATCACCATCACTAATAATTATCTTGTTTTTACCCTTTCCATCATCATTTTTTCCCCACCAACATCATCAACATTCATTCTATTTTTATGAACATTGTGATTCACTCTACGTTTATGAACACTACTATAATAATTAGCAATATCTACATCATCAATGAATAATTTACGAGAAACATGCTTTTTTTTAATGGGCGGCGTAACATAATCATCACCATTACGTTCACTAGATGAACTAGACGAGCTAAATAAAAATGAAGCCATTGAATAGAGCACTAACCTTAATTTTGGATGAATTTTTGAGCTCCAAACCCTATATTTTCGTTGGTGTTTTCTGCTATTTGAAAGAAAGGAAAGTGGAAAAAAAGACAAATTCTGTAACCTTAAAGGAAACATTTCAATATTGCCGCAATTTTTCATTGCGGCAGGAAGCCTTAAATGCCAACTGCCGCAATGAAACATTGCTGCAGTTGATTCATTTATTACTAACCACCAACCATAATTAATGTCTAAAAATTTTTCAAAGCCACAACCAAACATTGCGGCAGTAAAATCTACCGCAATGTCTCATTGCGGCAATAATTTAAGATTTTTTTTTTTTTTTTTAAATCTTTAAATATGCATCAAAATAATAAAATATATTAATTTTAACTTTAAAGTATCTTTAATAATCTATTATGGACATTTTTTACATGTTATGTAGTTTAAATAATGATGGAATGACATCTACATCTCAATATTAGATAACTGTTGAAAAATAAATCAGGATGGTAACATTTTTTGTTATTTTTTCTATTTAAAATATTTAATATAAATTTTTTCTTAACGCTTTCATTCATTTTAACTTACATTAATGTTTTATGCTATTTTTTTCATTTTTAAGATTATCCGGGACAAAACACTAGTTAGGAGTACAGGTCAAATCGATAGTTGACCACGATTTTTACCTTCCAAATTAATTTATTATTTTTAGAAATATTGGGAATATCACTAAATTAGACATATATTGACTTACGTGCGGTTGTATCGTCGATAAGTATTTTTTAAAAAATAGAAACAACAATCCGGGACAAAGCACTAGTTAGATGTACTGGTCAAATCGATAGTTCACTACCACTTTTACCATCCAAATAAACTTATTATTTTTTCAAAACTTGGGAATATCACTAAATTAGACATATATTGACATATGTGCAGTTGGATCGTCGATAAGTATTTTTTAAAAAATAGAAACAACCATCCGGGACAATATATGTCTGTCCCGGATTGTTGTTTCTATTTTTTAAAAAATACTTATCGACGATCCAACCGCACATATGTCAATATATGTCTAATTTAGTGATATTCCCAAGTTTTAAAAAAATAATAAATAGCAAGATTCTCCTAGGTGCTGCTCAGTCTTATATACTTTGTTATTATTTATTTTAGTGTTATTTATTAACTTTTTTTAGGAATCCTTTTTTTTGTTACCATTTTGGATATTTTTAAAATCAATATTTAAATTTCAGTCTAAGATTCCATTAAGTGTTTTTGATCCACACATTAATTATTTTATCTTAACCACGAACTTTTTTAATCAAAAAATCATTGATATATTAGTTGTTAAGTGTTAACATTTATTTTTTCTTATTACCGATCTTTTAAGATTCCACTAAGTATTGCACATTGATATATTATTTTTTTCACTTATTGCAAGATTCCACTAGTATTGCACATTAATATATTATTTTTTCATTTATTCTAAATTATTTATTTTTATGAGTCTTTTTTTTATTTTTACCTTTTTGGATATTTTTAAAATCAATACTTAAGTTTTTAGACTAAGATTCAAGTAAGTGTTTTGGATCCACACATTAATTATTTATTTTAACCACAAACTTTTATTATCAAAAAATTATGAGTAAGATGACCTTACCTAGCACGTTGATAAATTATTTGGTATTATTTTTTAAGATACTAGTATTTATTTATTTTTAAGAGTTTTTGTTTTTCATTTACCTTTTAATATATTTTCTTAAGAATCTTTTATTGCAAGATTTCATATTGCACAATAATATATCTTTTTCATTTAAGCTTCCATTAGGTATTGCGCATCTTTTATTGCAAGATTTCACTAGATATTGCACATTGATATATTATATATATTTTAATGAACTTCGCCATATATCAAAAAATTACAAAAAATGAAATATTTTTTCTAAAAGAATATTTAGTGGGATATGAGTGCTTTAAAAAAATCATTGGAAAATTATGTAGTGATTCACTTATTCTTTCTAAATATGTTCTTTCCAAATACACAGGTTATTTGTACGTGGCTGTATTAGCTCATTTCCAAATAGATGTCGGTCATAAATCATTGAAATACTCTATTAGTGGTTGTATTATTAATGAGATCACGTGATAATGAACTTTAGATTACATTCAACCTCAATAGAATACTATCAAGAATCCTTAGAATACTATCAAGAATCCTTTGGAGAACACGTTTTTACGTTTGTACTGAAGAGAATGTTTTAATCTGATTTTTTTATTATAAGTAATCAAAATATTTACAAAATTTCATTGATTCAGCATCAGATGAAGATTTGTTATTGCTCCAATATGTCAAGGTGTTTTTTTTAACTGGCGAGATTACATGAATCCTGCCATTCGTAAATCAAACCTTAAAACACATACAAAATGAATATTTGTATTCCAAAACAAACAACGAACTAGTTGTAAGGTTCGGTGTTTCAGCTTCTCATTTTTAATTTTTATTTGTTTTGGTTGTTAAGATTCATTATGGTGTTTTTTTGGATGAATCTCTTATTAATAAGAATTGCTGAGCTTTTAAGATTCAATAATGTCTACTGTGTGTTCTGTTATTAAGATTCATTAAGGTACTTTTTTTAGGGTGATTTCCTTGTTATCAATGATTCGCTAAGATATTAGGATTCTTTAACGTGTTCTCGGTATTCTATTTAATTGTTCTATTATTAAGATTCGCTTAAGTGTTAAAGTTCATTAACGTGTTCTATTGGTGTCCTATTTAAGTATTTTCTTAAATGTTCGATAAATCATTTATAGTGTTGTATTTGTGCCTAACTATATTCAAAACTTATTCTAGATCACTACGTAGAATTTTAATATAAATATCTAATAAAGTATTATTACAATTTCAAAGTAATTAATAAAACACCTAAGAAAATCTTAGTGTATTACGTAATATTTTCATATATATTTTTTCAAAAACAATTATACATTTCTTCTAAAATTAAGTTATATTTTGAAATATTATGTTACACACCAAGATTCTCTTAAGTGTTTCAAAAAAAAATTAAATTCTAATTCTAAAAAATCTCAAAAATTAAAAATATTATTTTAAATAGAAATTTTATAATATTTTGAAGAATCTCAAAATATTTTAAAAATTAATATAAATATCTAAAAAAATAATACTACAATATTAATATAATTAACAAAAACACATAAGAGAATCTTGGTGGGTTACATAATATTTTTATACATTTAAAAAAAAACTATACATTTCTTTTAAAATTAAGTTACAAATAAAAATATCATCTAATACTCCAAGATTCTCTTACGTGTTTCAAATCATTATATCAATTTATTTCCTTTTATTATCTTTTTGAAATTCCTTCGAGAATTATTTTAAAAAACATGGTATAAAAAATTGAATTCTAATTAAAAATAAAATTCTGTGGCTTTCCTTAAATTTTCGATGAATCATTTATAGTGTTGTACTTGTGCCTAACTATTCAAAAGAGATCAATAAAATATTTAGTAGAATTTTAATATAAATATCTAATAAAGTAGCATTACGATTTCAAAGTAATTAAGAAAACACCTAAGACATAATATTTCTATATATTTCTTTCTTTTTAAAAAAAAATATACACTTCTTCTAAAATTAAGTTACATTTAGAAATATTATGTTACACACCAAGATTCTCTTAGGTGTTTCAAATAATACTACAATTTTAATAATACTTCAATTCTAATAAAATTTTAATAAAATTTTAATAAAATTTTAAAAAACTTGTTTAGATTCTATTAAGTGTTTTTTTTAAATATAAATTAATATAAAATATCTTAATTGTATAAATAAATTATTTATATGATTAGAGGAGATACATTTTGGTGTTTTTTAAAGAAATTGTTAGTAATTAAAAAATTCATTTGTGTGTCATTTACGATGAAACGAGTTTTTCTTCGCACAATTTCTGTAAATTTATTTTTTCCTTATTTTTTAAATATTCATTACACTCTAAATAATCATTACACTCTAAACCATTAAATTTTACAAAAATACTAGTAAACGAGATTCTCTTTCCTTTTTCACGTGTAACTGATATTCTTTAGAATATTATGTTAAAAAAACTATTAATAATTTCAAATAACAATAATGTGTTATTTTAACAATGGGATAAAGTTCTCTTAAAAATTTTGCTAAAAAAATTATTAATGATTAAAAATTAAATTTCGGGTGTCATTTCTTCGTTCACTTAAGTATTTTACACAATTTTAGTAAATTTATTTTTTCCGTATTTTTTTTATTCGCTCAAGTGTTATTGGGTTACATTATGTTGTATACCATTAAATTTTGCAAAATATATTTATCTATAGTTATAAAACTTTTACATTTTACATAATTTTTATTATGTTGATACATTTTTCAATTTTTATATTTTGTTGATATATATTTCCAAAAAAATATATATAAATATATATAATTTGTATTTTTTATTTAGATTTGCGTGTATTTGTTTTACATGGATTCAGTTAAGTGTTTCACTAAAACAGAATATATATTAATAATTAAAAAACAACTTACTTTAGTAGACAAACTATTTTTACGCATTGAAGATATTTTCTACAATATTTTATTAAACACTTTTTAAATAATAAAAAATATTTTCATGAATCTTTTAATAAGTTATTCATTTAAATATTCTTTTATAAAATTCCTTTTTTTGTAGTCTTCTCACATATAGTAAGATTAATTGTGGTCTTTTTAATATTTTAAATATTATTTATGTATATTGAAAATTTTCAATAAATTAAACAGATTTTTTTTAAGTGTTCCATGTATTAAGACTTATATTGATATTTGAATTACAAATCCTATCATAACAATCAACATTATAGCATTGCTTTTGGCTCGAAAAACATTTGCAACAACAAAGTTTTCAACTTTGAAACAAAAAATAACCTCCTTGTGTTGCTTGTGCTTCGGCCAATTAGACCTCCCTTTTGAGAATCTCTATAAGAACACAAGTTTTATAATCTCTAATATTTCTATAGAACACACGTCTAAGGGAGGGTTTTTTTTTGTTGCTAAGTGTAGGGAAGGGTTTCTAACAAAAAGTAAAGCATCATTGTTCAATGTTAGCAGCTGTTGAGTATTGAATACGGTAAAAGAATACAGAGGGGGGGTGAATGGATTTTTGAACTTTTCTTGGATTGAGTCTATGTAGCAGATAAGTGCCTGTGTGTGTAGAAGTGAAGGTGCGGATAAAGAAACAACACAAGACACAATATCACTTTAATCTAATGTATTATTAGATAAAGGTTGCTACAATCTGTGAATACAAATGGTAGTATTCTCAGCTTCGTTTTTCTTAGAGAGATATAGCTTACAGTGTATGAAAAACTTGACTCACAAAAGTTACTAAGTTATGAAGTGAGGCTGTGTCCTTATAGAACATGGATACAGCCTACTTACTGCAAATAAGGAAGCTAAACAAATTACTTTCTAGTCTGTCTATCCTTTTTGAGTAAGTGTCCAAACGGTTACAGATTTGACTTTGCAAAGCCTGTTTAGATCCACTTCTTTAGCTCCTTGTCTCTTCTATATCTCTCCAAGCTTCCTTGTAGGCTTTCCAGAGCACGTTACAGATTGTGGTCCATAAAGTGCATTGGCTTGTTGCAGGTTTCTGACTTGTACAATTTCTTCAGTATTTTGTCTCCAAGAATGTATTCGAGAAGTGACTAAGAAGTGATTCGAGAACTAGAATTGACTTGATCGATAACTCTGAGTTCTCGAATACTGTTATATTGACATATCGAACCACTTCTCGAATAGCTCTTTTCCATCAGGATTCCTTGAGTTGTCGAATAGAACATTTGACTTATCGAATCCTCGAGATATCGAATAGCTTTCTGAGTCCTTGAGATATCGAATGGAACTTTGACTTGTTGACTCTTTGAGAACTCGAATACCATCTTGACTTGTTGACTTCTTGAGTTCTCGAATAGAGTAGTAGACATATCGAATCCCTGAGATATCGAATGAGATATCGAACAGTGTATTCAGAGATATCGAATAGTGTCTTGAGATATCGAATCCCTGACTTCTCGAATGCTGGACTTCTCGAATAGACAAATATACTTCTCGAATTGGTACTTAGGCAAATTCTTCATTTCTTCAAATCCCAACTGTGATTATTTGACAGTCTTTAACTCCTTGCTTGAGGCATGAACCTTGGAACTTCTTTCAAGCATTATTCTAGACTCAATTTGTACAATTACACAACTAGGATTTGATGCCTACTACAAGTACAATACAAACAGAAACTCTACAACTAGAGGTTCCCTCAGTTAAGAGGTCATGTAAGTAATGCAAAGCATTACAAACAATTAGGTTTGTTATTAGATGTGTACAGGCATGCCTCTGTAACTAACAATCTCCCCCAAATTGTGAGTGAGACCCTTAGTCACAATTTCATGTCTGATAACAAGCCTAACATACATAAAGATAAAACTTTTAAAAGTACATGTATGAATTTGATTGAAGAAATTACATAGAAGTATACTTACAAGTTATGAGGAACTACTTAGCCATATCCTTTTGGATTCATCTTTTGAGCTTTGGCTTGCAGATTCTCATTTTTCATCCTATCTTCAGCTTCTTTGGCTTTCTTCTTTGCAATTTATTCCATGGCAAGAATGATATCTTCCATTGCAGTGAGTTCTTCAATTAGAGGAGAGCCTGATAAATCCTTGAGCACTTCATTTAGCTGTTTCTCAGAGTAGGAACTGATGTAGTCCATTCTAATCTTCACATTTCTACCATATTTCTTGTACTCAATGATGTAAGGATTAAACTTGACTCTGCACAGACCCATAGCTCTCAACTCATCAGCCTTAGCTTCCATTGCAGCAAACTCCTCCTCCCTTTTCTTTCGTAGCTTTTCACTGTTCTTTCTCATTTCTTCCTGGTGATCTCTTTTCATCTTGACAAAGTCAATTAACTCCAGCTTCCACACCCTTTCCACTCTGTCTTCAGAATCCAACATTGCAATTATCCTTTCTATGTCATACAGCCTGCCCCAGTGCTGGCATGTTCCTTGTCTGAATTTCTTTTGTCTTCCATCAGAATACTTAACTTCAAGAAAATCATCAACAATGACAACATGATAGATTCTTTGAGCCCATAGAAACTGCAATTGGTCTTCATCATAGCTTTCATCCAGAGGTGGTAGGTTTAATCCTGGGATAATTGTCAGTGCCTTAGATTTGGATAGCTTCACCTTTCTTGCAACATGTTTAAATTTCATTGTCTTGACATGGTTGCTTGGCAGAAATCTTTGACCTTTGTTGGTAGACCATAGTAGTATTCCATTAGCAGTTTGCTTTCTGAAACATACACATGGTTTCTTGACTTGAATCTTCTTCTCCTCTTGAGGTGGCAAAACAGTTGCAGAAGCCATAGATGTAGATTTTGCTAGGTCACCACTAACAATATTCACCCTAGACTTAGAGTCTTGTGATGTGGTGAGGTTACTGCTAGCAATGCCTAAGGCTTGCTGTTTTCCAATCTTCCTCTCATAGACTCTTCCTTGGTCATCATCATTCTTCTTATCTTTGTCCCCCTTCTTCTTCTTGTCTTCATCACCCTTATCTCTCATGTGATGTCTTATCCTCCCATCACCTTTGTCTTCAGAATCATCATCCTTATTTCTCCTAGGTTGAGCCATCTCTGGAATTTCACCAGTTGCAATATAAGTTCTGAGGATGTGCAGTGCCTCAGTTTCTTCAGCATTTCTGGCTCCAACCTTCTTCTGTAATTGATCAATGATAGCAATGATCAGTCTGTGATTTCTAGTGGTGAGATCATGGGGAATGACCAATTGCTTGATATCTTCAATTCTGGTGCCAGACTGATAAATGATTGTCCATGGCTTCTTGATCACTTCTGGTAGCCTTGAAGGTTGGTCATTCCTCAAGTCATCAAACAGACTTTTGTTGTTCTCATTCTTCTTCTCAATAAGCTCAAGTATGGCATCTATCTCTGAGTGTTTCAGTTCTTGTAGAGTCTTGTATGTTAGATGCCATATCTTCAATTTGGATATCATCACTATCTCCTTAATCCATAGATTATTGACTTTCTTAGGAATGACAGTGATGCAATCAATCTGCTTCTTTAGCTCCCTCAGATAGAACTGAGTGTCACCAACCTGTTCCCTTGTGGCTTTCAGAAACTCCAAGAAGGCTTTATCATGATAAACATTGGAGTTAGCAACTTCTTGTAGTTTGGCCTCAGTAACAACTTTAACTTCTACAGGCTTGGCACTCTCAGGTAAGGTTGGAGGTTTGTCAGATGGCATACTCCCTGCAACCACTGTTGTAGTTATGGATTGCTTTTGTCCTCCAGGAGTAGTGATGTGCACAGTTGGTAGAGTGACAACTGGCAAGGTAGATGGAGGCTCATCCACTTTGGATTTTCCTTTGCCAGGCACATTAGGTAGAGATTTTGAAGAAGCTCTTTGTTGACCACCCTCTTTTATTATTATGCCTTTCTCCCCCTTTGATTTTGAGTTCCTTGTCTTCTTCTCCCCCTTAGGCTTGTTGTCAGGCATTGAGGCCGTAGAAATGTCCTTTGGGATTGAAGATTCATCAGGGAGAGGGAGACCCATATGCTTCATCATAGCAGCTAACATGGATTGTTGATGCAGAAGGACATCAGCTGTGGTGGATGCTTGAGTGTCCAACTGATCATTTAGAAGTGCAACCTTGTCTGTAAGATGAGCATTGGACTTAGTGAGAGTAGCCACCTCCTTCTCAAGTGCATCTACTTTGCTGAATAACTCAGTAGATTTGAAGCCAGACAGGGATTGTTCTTTGAGTCTCTGCACTTCAAATCTAGTCATGTCATGTACTGGGACTTCAGTAATCAGTCTGTCTCCATATAGATTTTTGAACATGGTCCTCAGCATGGCATTGGCATCTGTGGTCTGATCAGACAGAATTTAAAATTGATGCCCCAGACCTGTGACAGTATCCTTTAGCAGAGCTAGCCCATTGTCCATTTTGGTGCAGGTAGTGTTGCAGTGTTTGATGTCCTTGAACACACTGTCTAGCTGAGGGAATTTGGCATCAAAGGTCCTCTTGATTGCTTCTACTATGGTGGTGGTCTTATCACACACTTTATTGACCTCAGTTTTAACACCTTTTCCAAGATAATGTGCAGCCTTGAGGAATCCCTTGTGTGTATCATTCATAGCCTCATACACTTCACCAGGGGTCAGAGATTTGGCATTGGAACCCAGTGAAGTGAGTTATTCCTCCCTGAGATACTGAAGTGTTTCATCAAGAGTAATATCATATTTTCCTTGCAACCAGGCATCTATGTTGCCATCTCTCTCAGCATCATCAATGATCTTTGTCTTCTGCACCTCCACATCATCCCTATGGCATAACAGAATAGCCTCATAGTCTGGATTAGGCATGTCTGCAGTGAGAAGGTTCTGAGCAATCTTTGTGAACTCAGGAATCTGATCCATAATTAAGCTTTGAAGTGCTTCAACCGTCAGTTATTGTGGAACAGACCCTGATCCTGAAGCACTGTCATGTTGCACAGGCTTCAGCCATTGTGACATAAAGTCAGAGCTAGAGCTAGGCAAGCTAGACTCCTCAGTTACAGATGCAACTTCTGTAACCGGATGGATTGACTCTACTACTGGTGTCACCACAGAAGTGGGATGAATTACACCAGCAGTTGACACAGGCACAGAGTCTCTAGTAAGGACTAGTGGAACCTCTGTGTTTGTGGTGGTGTCATCAGGAGATGCCTCAGCATGCATTCCCTCACCATCTAAATGTGGGTTCTGAGTGGTGAGCAAAGTGTCATGCACTAAGTCACTTGAAATTATTGGCTCATCAAGAGAAAAGAATTCTTGATGATCAATGCCTTGCATCTCAGTTGCCTGAGTTGCAGGTTCCAAAGAAATTTCAGTGTTAGATTCTGGAAGAGAAGTGTGTTTAAGAGTAGATTTTGGCAACTCCCCCTGAGAAATAGAGGGAGTTTCAATTGTGATGTGCTCTCCACTCAGTGTAGTGCCAGCCTTATCACTCCCATGTGCTGACTCTGTACAAGAAGGTGCATTGGGGAGAATGCTTGATTCTATAGGTGCACCCTGTTGAGAGGATACACCTAGTGAGCTGTGTGCCCCTGATTTTACAACTTCAGCCATTTGTGTGACTGAAGAGGTGGTCTTAGTTTTCTTCTTCTTTGTCCTGTGTAAGGGTGACTCAGGTTCCTCACTTTCTAGACCTAATTCAACAGCTAATGCTGCTTCAGATAAGATATTTAATGGTGCAGACATTACTTCCTTTCTCTTCTTTTTACTAACATCACCCTTTTGAGAGGATGATGCAGTTGGCTCAGTATGTGGTAGAGTGTTTGGTTGAGAGGGTTGGTTAGCAGGCCCTGGGTTAGCATTTTGTTCTACTTGCTTGGGCTGTGCTAACTTAGATTTTGCATCAAATGTTGGCATGTTGTGGGGATAAGTTCTAAACAAACTCTCCATATGGGGAGTTATGTTCAGTCTTACATCCACATCATTCCTAGTCTCCAAATTACCAAAAATGAGTTTGGTCATGGACTTAAGATAGCCTATTTTATTTTTATCAATCCCAGGCAATTCAATCAATGAAGCATTCTTAAAATTAAGTACAGATTGAATAAAGCGAGGGAAGAAAATATCAGTACCTCTCTTGGTTGTGTTCTTACCAAGTCTCCCATATAGTTCTTGGAGGATGATTTGGCCAACATCTATCTTCTTTCCATAGGCCAATGCATATCCAATTTGCTGCACAGGTGCACTGATTTGATCAAAGCTTGATTTCCTGGCAGTGAAGACTTGGAGAAGAGTTGCAAACACATAGCTCCACTCCTTTCTCAGATTCTTTCTGTTTAGCTTTCCAAGATTGATCCCATCTGAGTAATTGATGAACTCAAAGAATTCCTCTAACTCTGCATTAGTGGCCAGTCTGTCGAATGACTCTTGTTGTAGGCCCAATAATTGGTTCATGTCTGCAGTAGTGATAGTGATTTCCTTATCTTGAATCTTGCAGTAGATGATATATGAAGTGATTGCGTTTTCCAGGGCTACAACTTCCACAATAGCAGTACCCCAAAACTGTTCCAGGATATCTAGATACAGAGTTGGGTTGGCAGAGAGTGCATCCTTGATGTATGACTCAGCCATCCATTTCATAAAGCACTTGAAATTGGCATTGGGTGCTTCAACATCACTAGTGAGAGCGATGAAGTTGGTGTTGAACTTTACTGTTGCCATTTGTGTAGAAGAGAGGAAAGAAATTGAAGATTGAAGAAGAAATTTGGCTTTTCGTAGCTAGGGTTTCAGGGGTTTAGAGAGTGTAGATGCTTGAGAAATCGAATGAAATGAATCGAATAGATGTGAAATTGTATAAGTATGAAGTACTTGAATTGTCGATTAGCAAAAAGTTTTATATCGACAAGTCAGGCATTCGAGAAGTAGAAAACAACTATTCGAGAAGTCAAGAAAGGCTTAATCGATAACTCAAGTAGATAGAAACTCACAGCTGGCAGTTATCTAACTTAGAAATAATTCTAAATTAAATAAAATATGTTTTTATGAGTGAAATAAACTTTTAGACAAAAGTCCAAAATCGGTTAAAATTCAGCGAGAATTCAGCCTTTTCAAATGATTCGAGAACTCAAATATAGTGTTCGAGAACTCAATCATTCGAGAACTCAGTTACTATATTCGAGAAGTCAAGAATACCTCTATTCGATATCTCAGAAAGACTCTATTCGAGAACTCAAGAGTACTCTAATGAGACTTATTAGAGATATGTCGAATAGTGAATCATTCGAGAAGTCTGACTTATCGAGCTATACTCATCACTCATAAAAATTTGATTTTCACTATCTTTTAAAATTTACCAGACATATTCATTGAAGAATATCCTAGCAAATTAAATAGTGATTTTCTCAAAATTTCATAGAAATTTTAAGTTAATAGAAATATGATTTTCAACATATGCAACAGATTTGAAATATTTATAAATCATATTTCAGCCAACACTTACTCCAAAAATATTGAGAATTTAGATAAAGTAAGTGTTTACTGCTGCAACAATCTAGATGGTGTATTCACTTAGCCAGAATCTGAAGAATTCAGCATTCCAATCTCACTTACCAACCTTGTGAAGGTGGCTTCATCTAATGGCTTAGTGAATATATCAGCTAGTTGTTTATCTGTAGAGACATAATGCAACTCAATGGTTCCATTAGTTGCATGTTCTCTTATGAAATGATATCTGATGTCAATGTGCTTTGTTCTAGAATGATTGACAGGATTGGCAACTATAGAGATTGCACTTGTGTTGTCACACATGATTGGAATTCTTTCCAACACAAGTCCATAATCTCTAAGTTGATTTCTAATCCAAAGCACTTGAGCACAGCAACTTCCAGCAGCTATGTATTCAGCCTCAGCTATAGAAGTTGACACAGATTGTTGCTTCTTGCTATACCAAGAAACTAACCATTGTCCAAGAAACTGGAAGCTTCCTGAGGTGCTTTTCCTATCCACTCTGCATCCAGCATAATCAGCATCAGAATAACCAACCAGATTGAACCCTATGTCCTTAGGATACCATAAACCCAAGTTTGGAGTGCCCTTCAGATATCTAAAGATCCTTTTTATTGCAATCAAATGTGATTCCTTTGGATTTGATTGAAACCTTGCACACAAGCATGTAGCAAACATGATGTCTGGCCTACTTGCAGTGAGGTAGAGTAGAGAACCAACCATGCCTCTGTAGACTGAGATATCTACTTTCTTGCCTTTAGCATCTTCATCCAGTTTAGTGGCAGTGGCCATGGGTGTCTTGGCAGGTGAACAATCTTCCAAGTCAAACTTCTTCAATAAATCCTTGATGTACTTGGTTTGACTGATAAAGATACCATCCTTCCTTTGACTGACTTGCAACCCTAGAAAGAATGTCAACTCTCCCATCATACTCATCTCATATCTGCTCTGCATGAGTTTAGAGAACTTCTCACACAGCTTCTCATTTGTAGAACCAAAAATGATATCATCCACATAAATTGGACTAGGATAATATCATCACCATGCTTCTTGTAAAACAGTGTCTTGTCCAATGTGCCTCTAGTGAATTGATTCTCAAGAAGAAATTGTGATAAAGTATCATACCATGCTCTTGGAGCTTGCTTAAGTCCATACAGTGCCTTAAGCAATCTGTAGACAAATTCTGGGAAATGTGGATCCTCAAAGCCAGGTGGTTGTTGCACATAAACCTCTTCTTCCAACTCTCCATTTAGAAATGCACTCTTGACATCCATCTGATAAACTTTAAAGTTTTAATGAGCAGCAAATGCCAAGAATATTCTAATGGCTTCCAATCTAGCAACAGGGGCAAATGTCTCATCATAATCAATGCCTTCCTGTTGAGAGTATCCTTTTGCAACCAGCCTTGCTTTGTTTCTTATTATTACACCATCTTCATCCATCTTATTCTTCAGAACCCATTTTGTTCCAACAATGGTTCTATTCTTTGGTGCAGGCACAAGTTCCCATACTTTGTTCCTTTCAAATTGATTCAGCTCCTCTTGCATGGCAATAATCCAATCTGGATCCAACAGTGCATCATCAAGTTTCTTAGGCTCAACTTGTGATAGAAAACATCCATAGAGGCACTCATTTTGAGTTGCTCTCCTAGTCCTTACTCCTGCATTAGGATCTCCAATGATTTGCTCTGCAGTGTGTGATCTATCCCATTTCCTCGAGTGTTCAGCCTGACTTCTCATTCTTGATGTTGCTTCATCATCCACATCATGGTCATCCTTATTTCCTCCCCATGTGAAGTTGCCATTACTCACAGGTGTGTCTTGGATGCTTGTTTCTCCACTATCGATTGGCACAAATTCCTCTCTTGTATCATTAATCACTTGAGTTTGTTGAACTTGAGTTTCAACTCCAGTTTCAATCTCTTCATCAGAATCATCTAGATTATCAAATCTCAATGGATCTTTGTCTTCATCATTGGCTTCTTCTAGTCCAGGTAGTTTGCTGTCATCAAATGTAACATCTGTGCTTTCCATAACTTTCTTTTGACTGATGACATAAACCTTGTATGCAATTCTTTCCATAGAATAGCCAAGAAAAATTCCTTCAAATGCTTTTGCATCAAACTTTCCAACATATTCAGAATTATCCTTTAGTACAAAGCATTTGCTTCCAAAAGTATGAGCATACTTTAGAGTAGGCTTCTTTCCAGTCATCAAGTTGTAAGGTGTCTTTCCAGTGTTTTTGTTGATGAGGGTCCTGTTCTGAATATAGCATGCAGTGCTCACAGCCTCAGCCCAAAAACATGTAGGCATTTTTGCATCAAGTAACATTGTTCTAGCAGCCTCAATTAGAGTTCTATTCTTTCTCTCAACAACTCCATTTTGTTGTGGAGTCCTTGGAGCTGAGAATTGCTGAGAAATGCCATTCTCTTTGCAGAATGCTTCAAGTGTGGCATTTCTGAACTCGGTTCCATTATCACTCCTCAGTGCAATTACACTTGCATCGTTTGCCTTTGCTTCCTTGTCAACTTTCTTTATATGCTCAATAATTACTTGTGGAGCCTCATCTTTTGATGCCAGAAATTCCACCCATGTATACCTTGAAAAATCATCAACCATTACCAGGGCATACTTCTTTCTTCCAAGTGACATTATGTTGACAGGCCCAAACAAATCCATATGGATGAGTTGTAATGGCTTGGTTATTGATGTCACTGTTTTTGACTTATGGCTTGATCTTTTCATTTTTCCTTTTTGACAAGCCTCACACACTCCTTCTTGGCAGAATTCAAGTGTGGGCATGCCTCTCACTAACTCTCTTTTGACTAGAGAATTAATGGCCTTGAAGTTCAGGTGTGATAGTTTCTTGTGCCACAGCCAACAATCTTCATTTGATGCTTTTGAGTAAAAGCAACAAATTTTGTCCTTGTTTGCAGAGTCCATATTGGCTACAAACAGGCTTCCCTTCCTTACTCCAGATAGAGCAAAATCACCAGTCTTCTTGTGGGTGATCAAACATTCATCTTTGTCAAAATTCACTTTGAATCCTCTATCAGTAAACTGACCAACACTTAACAGATTATGCTTGAGCCCCTTGACTAGTGCTACATCTTCAATGATGACATTTCCAACTTTCAGCTTGCCATATCCCAATGTGTTACCCATGCTGTCATCTCCAAAAGCAACCATTGGGCCAGCCTTTTCCTCATACTGTGATAGCAGGGCCATATCACCAGTCATATGATTTGAGCATCCATTGTCCAAAATCCACATGACCTTCTTTTCACTTTCTTTGCACTGCAAACACAAAGGTATTACTTTTCCTTTGGTACCCAAACAAGTTTGGGTCCATGTGACTTAGAGACAATTTTATCATAAACAACATGCTTGTCAACTTTCTTAGTGTTAGTCTTCTTGTCACTGTTGGAAGTCTTAAAACCTGAAGTTTCAGACTTAGGTGACAGAGGTACCTTCCTAGCTTTAGGAGGACTTGAAGACTTTGACCTTGTGTAGTGTGTGTGAGAATTGTGACTGATACAACCATCAATGAACTGCCTTCTTAAATTAAAACAACTAGTCATAACATTCATATTGCATGGCATATAGTCAAATTTATCACAGAAAGGTGCATCTCTATGACTTAGAGGCACAGAACAATCATAGAAAGGTTTAGACACACTACCAACAGGTTTCTTGCATGCATGAGTTAAATGATTGGTACTGAAACAGTTCTGACAAGTTTTCCTAGGGGCATTAGGCATATAAGCATAGTTGTTATCTTTGTTAATCCCTAACTTGCCATTTCTGTTCTGTTTCTTCTTAGTCACTTCCTTTTCTGATTCACTCTTCCCAGCTGAGACAAACTTAACAAACTTCTTAGGTCTTGGCCTATCAACTACTGGTTTCTTGGTCTTTGACTTGACACTCTCATTCTTAGAGGATGCTTGTTGTTCACTAGATTGTGCCTCATCCTCATTATTCAACATTTGCTTGATGAGTAAGGCATCCTCATCAATTTCAAATGTTGATTCCTTAAAAATTGGATTTTCAATTTTTCTCAAAATGTGAGGCACTTTCTCATGAACATCTGTGTCCTCTTCAATGACAGCATAGCCTTTCCTTTGTTTGAGAGAGTCATAGTCAAGTCCAATAGCTGCTTTGGGATTAGCTTCAATTTTCTCACAGTAGGATTGCACTAAACCAGATGATTTCTTGAAAGTTTTTAGTTTGAATTCATTCTCAGCTAATTCATCCCTAAGAGAGCCTTCTCTACTTGACTAGCACATAAAACCTTGTTCTGCAAATATTCAACTTCTTTCTTAAGGTTTTCTACTTGCATAGTAGTTAGCTCAAGTTCCTCATTCTTTTTGGTTAATATTTCATTTCTAGTAGACAGTTTAGCAATCTCCTCATTAGCAGCAGTCATACTAGTTTGAATATTAAACATTTCAACAGATAGTTGTTCGATCATGCATTTATACTCAGAAACAGACATGTCTATAGTAGTGAGAGATGGTACCTGAGAATCAGATGAAGATGAGTCATCCTTGGAGTTGGCCATCAAGGCATAATTGCAGAAATCTTGTTCCTCTTCATCACTCTCAGAATCATCCCAACACTTCCCTTCAGCTATGTAGGCCTTACCATGTGTCTGCTTTTTCATAAGGGCCTCATACTTAGCTTCGAGCTCAAGATAATCTCTATCCTTCTTTTTAGGCTTCTTGCATTCACTGGCAAAATGCCCTAGGTCATTGCATCTATAGCACCTTACAGATGACCTATCCACATAACTGGTTTTGAACTTATTTCTGTTTGGTTTCACAGGTGCCTTGTTCTTGTTGGCTGAATGGTTTTGAGTTTTGGGTTTGAAGGGTTGATTTCTTTTAAATCTGATGTTTGGAAATTTTCTGGCCATGAAAGCATATGAAGTATTTTCCATCCCATCAAGTTCTTCCAGAGTGTAAAACTCTTCTTCTTCTTCCTCCTTTTCCTCAACAGGTTCACTCACCCCAGCTTCAGTTTCTTCATCATCTGCCACCTCCTCTATCCTTAGTTGGCTTGTAGATGCTTCTAGGTCCAGAATGGATTTGTTGACAATCAAGGCACATGATGTGTTTATCATCCTACCTTGGTTGGCTTGGATAGCCCTTTTCTGAAGCAACTCAAGTTCATGAGTCTTTAGGACTCCATAGAGCACATCATAGGTGACTTTGTTCAAATCTCTCTCTCTTAGAGAAATGACTCTTTGCTCTAGATGATTTGGTGAAGACAACAGAAATTTCATATTTAACTCCTTGGTGCTGTAAACCTTTCCATTCATCTGCAACTCAGTAACTAGCTTGTGAAACCTTTCAAACATTTCAGTGATGCTTTCCTTGGGTTGTGCCATGAAAGCTTCATACTGTGTGACCAGTATCTGTTTCCTGTTTTCCTTAACCTCATCAGTCCCTTCACACAACACCTCAATGTGATCCCACATCTCTTTAGCAGACGTGCATGATGCAATGTTTGCAAACATTGACATGTCCATGGAATCAATGATAAGCAACATGAGGTGGCTGTCAAGAGCAACCTTCTCCCTTTCTGACTCTGTCCACTTTGATGGATCCTTGGCCTCATAAGATCTTGGGATAGTTATGGTTCCAACAGTCTTCTCTGGTATCTCTTGTTGTGGAACAAAAGGACCATTCTTGAGAATCTCAGGATACAAGGGATGAGAGGCTTTAATGAACAACATCATCTTTATCTTCCAGAGGTTGAAGTTTTCTTTGTCAAACTTAGGGACCTTCACCATTCCTGTAGTCTTTGGTGTATTCGAACTCATGATCGTTTTTCTATTTTTGAATAAATAGCCCGCTCTGATACCACTTGTTGAGTATTGAATATGGTAAAAGAATACAGAGGGGGGGGGAGTGAATGGATTCTTGAACTTTTCTTGGATTGAGTCTATGTAGCAGATAAGTGCCTGTGTGTGTAGAAGTGAAGGTGCGGATAAAGAAACAACACAAGACACCATATCACTTTAATTTAATGTATTATTAGATAAAGGTTGCTACAATCTGTGAATACAAATGGTAGTATTCTCAGCTTCGTTTTTCTCAGAGAGATATAGCTTACAGTGTATGAAAAACTTGACTCACAAAAGTTACTAAGTTATGAAGCGAGGCTGTGTCCTTATAGAACATGGATACAGCCTACTTACTGCAAATAAGGAAGCTAAACAAATTACTTTCTAGTCTGTCTATCCTTTTTGAGTAAGTGTCCAAACGGTTACAGATTTGACTTTGCAAAGCCTGTTTAGATCCACTTCTTTAGCTCCTTGTCTCTTCTATATCTCTCCAAGCTTCCTTGTAGGCTTTCCAGAGCACGTTACAGATTGTGGTCCATAAAGTGCATTGGCTTGTTGCAGGTTTCTGACTTGTACAATTTCTTCAGTATTTTGTCTCCAAGAATGTATTCGAGAAGTGACTAAGAAGTGATTCGAGAACTAGAATTGACTTGATCGATAACTCTGAGTTCTCGAATACTGTTATATTGACATATCGAACCACTTCTCGAATAGCTCTTTTCCATCAGGATTCCTTGAGTTGTCGAATAGAACATTTAACTTATCGAATCCTCGAGATATCGAATAGCTTTCTGAGTACTTGAGATATCGAATGGAACTTTGACTTGTTGACTCTTTGAGAACTCGAATACCATCTTGACTTGTTGACTTCTTGAGTTCTCGAATAGAGTAGTAGACATATCGAATCCCTGAGATATCGAATGAGATATCGAACAGTGTATTCAGAGATATCGAATAGTGTCTTGAGATATCGAATCCCTGACTTCTCGAATGCTGGACTTCTCGAATAGACAAATATACTTCTCGAATTGGTACTTAGGCAAATTCTTCATTTCTTCAAATCCCAACTGTGATTATTTGACAGTCTTTAACTCCTTGCTTGAGGCATGAACCTTGGAACTTCTTTCAAGCATTATTCTAGACTCTATTTGTACAATTACACAACTAGGATTTGATGCCTACTACAAGTACAATACAAACAGAAACTCTACAACTAGAGGTTCCCTCAGTTAAGAGGTCATGTAAGTAATGCAAAGCATTACAAACAATTAGGCTTGTTATTAGATGTGTACAGGCATGCCTCTGTAACTAACAGCAGCTACACCCCCTTGGAACACCACTTCTTATTCCCCAACCTCCTCTTGCAGGGCTCCATTTAATTCAAACTCATTGTGAATGATCAGAGGGGTGTTAACCTAACAAAGACCAAACATATTGATTAGATCTTCTAATACAATAACGAAGTTCACAAGAGCCTCATTAGAAAGCACGACATCAACCGAAAACATGTATTAGTGTGATAAACGATGATGACGCTGTCTAATGAAATCAAATGAAAGATATGGTATCAAATAACTATTAATACTAATAAACGTAAAAATGGCAAGTTGTGTTAAAATTTCATTCAATCTTTAAAAAATCTTTGCAAATATGGTAACGAATCTTCAGAATACGTACGTTTTGTGTAGAAATCATATGTATTTTTAGTTTACAAATATTACCCTTCCAGTATAAAATGAGTGTAGTAATAATTGACATGTTTAAAATTTAAGCCATTGGATTAGATTGGAATCAATGGTGATAATGAGGGTTCTCTAGTTCTCTTGCTAAGGAGGGTTCTCTTTTGAACCTCCTCCTATATATATATAGGTCTTTGCTCCATAAAGAACACTCTTATATAACAAACAATAAAGAACACTATAAAATCATTTATTCCAATAGATCCATTGGTCCCGCCAGGGGCACCCAATACAAAAAGTTCTTATTTTTTTAGGCTCTATCCATCCAGCAAAAAAAAAATTTGAAAATTTACTGTTCATCGATGACGTCATCGATGAACAGTAAATTTTCAATTTTTTTTTTTTTTGCTGGATGGATAGAGTCTAAAAAAAATAAGAACTTTTTGTATTGGGTGCCCCCGCCAGGGGCAATGGATCTATTAGATATAAGGTGTTCTTTGTTGTTTGTTATATAAGGTGTTTGCTATGGAGTCCAACCCTATGAGTAGGGATCTAGGGAAAACCATTTTTGATAGAAAACTTAAGTAACACATCTTAACCGTTGATTATATATAATTTAACATTAAGTATTTACTACTTAAATTTAACTAAAGGGGTATTACAGACTTTTGAACTTATACATATCTTTATACAATCAAATCAATTTATGATTCAATCAATCATCCAAAATCAATCAATTTATACATATTCTTTATAGTTCCTCTCCGAAGCTCTCCCATTCATCCAGAAGTTTCGAAACAAAACAATTGTGGTTAAGTACGATGGGGCCGCCATGAAATATGGTAATCTCCAGGCTTCTGTTATTGCTGATCTTGTTTTACTATCATGTGTTGGTATTCATATTGTTTTTGTTCATGGTGGTGGCCCTGAAATCATTATTTGGCTTTCGAAACTCGGGATTAATCTGACTTTTTTGAATGGGTTGAGGGTTAGTGATGCTTCGACTATGGACATTGTGTATATGGTTTTGATAGGAAAAGTTAATAAAATGTTGGTTAGTTTGATTAATCAAGCGGGTGGGACTGCAGTCGGGTTATCGGGGATTGATGGGAGGTTATTAACTTCACCACTTCAGGTTTTGAGTTCTGCTTGGAATTCTGTTTGCAGGTCCTTATTAGGAATGTAACAGACCCCTGTTGCACCTGCTCGGAGGAATTAATATGTATTATAGTGTATCTGATGGTGATCAGCAGCGCTATAATCAAGTGTGAACCCTCTGATTGTCGCCATATTTCTTCCATACTCATGCGAATTTTTTGGGAGCACCTGTCTTAAAATTATTTCCAATTTACTTAAAACATTTATTAAATAAAAGTGTTTTTTGAGGTGTTCTTTTAAGTGTTCTATTAAATGTTCTTTAAACTATAATAAAGAAATTTATAGCATGTTCTTTAATTTTAAAAATTAAAATGTTCTTTTGAGTGTTCTTTATTATTTTATTTGTTTAATTAGTTTATGACCATTTTAAGGAATACTTATTAAAAAATTATTTAAAAAAACACTTAAATAAAAGTGTTCTTTAATTATTTAAGTGTTCTATTAATTGGTCTTTCAAACATACTTTTAAAAAAAATGACATGAATTTTCAAAAGTATTTGTTAAAGAATTCTTGTATGTTCTCTATTTTTTGTATTTGTTAAAAAATTCTTGTATGTGTTCCTTTATTTCATTAAACACGTAATATCATCGAAACTAAAGAAACTAAAGAACAATTAAAAGAACATTATAATTTTTTAAATCATAATAAAGAAATTTATAGCGTGTTATTTAATTTAAAAAATTATTATGTTATTTTAAATGTTCTTTAGTTTCAAGTCATTTCATATGATTTATGAAAAAAACACGCTATAAATTTAACTAATTAGTTTATGACATTTTTAAAGAACACTTATTAAAAAAGTATTTAAAAGAACACTTAAATTTAAGTGTTCTTTAATTTTTTTTGTATTCTATTAAGTGAACTTTCTAAAATACTTTAAAAGAAAATGACCTGAATTTTCAAAAATATTCGTTAAAGAATTCTTGTATGTGTTTTTATTTTATTGGAACAGATAAAAGAACACTTATTATTATTTTAATTAAATTTGTATTGTTTTTAAGTTTTTAATATAACACTTAGAAGAACACGTTATTAGTATTTTAATTATTGTTTTAATTATTTTAGTTATTTTTTTGATTAAAGAACAAGTTATTAAAATTTTTATTAGAATAAAAATTATAAAAAAAAAATTTTTATATATTTCGGAAACTATTTTATTGTCTTATTAGTTTATTACCTTTTTAAAGAACACTTATTGAAAAATTATGTTATTTTTCATTTATTATGTTATTTATATTTATTTTATTGGAACACTTAAAAGAACACTTATTAATATTTTTGTTAAATTTGAATTGTTTTTTAATTTTTAATAGAACACTTAGAAGAACACGTTATTAGTTTTTTAATTATTTTTTAATAAGAACTCGGAATCATAAAAAAACAAGTTCCTTTATTTCATGAAACACTTAAAAGAATGTTTAAATTAAATTAATTTAGAAAGAACACTTAAAAAATCGTTATAATATTTTTTAATTGAAGAACACGTTATTAATTTTTATATTAGAATACAAATTTAGAGAAAAAATAATTTTACACATTTTCAAAAACACTTTACTTGTCTTTTTAGTTTATTACTCCCTCAGTCCCATGCGAACATTATTACTTTTTGGACATGTACTACAGATAGCCACTATTTTCCTCCATTATCTCAAATTTATTATTAAATATTTTAGGCCACTTTACCCACTTTTTAACTAATTTTACTCTTTTTTTACTACCTTTACTTAATCTCCACAAAAATCAAACCCATTCACACAATTTGGGACAGAGGCAATACCTTTTTAAAGAACACTTAATGAAAAATTATGTTATTTTATTTTATTATGTTATTTATATCTATTTATTGGAACACTTAAAGAAAACATTTTTTATTATTTCAACTAAATTTGATTTTTTTTTAATTTTTAATAAAACATTTAGAAGAACAAGTTATTAGTATTTTAATTATTTTTTAATTAGAATTCGAAATCATCAAAATCATTAAAAAACACGTTCCTTTATTTCATGGAAGAACATTTAAAAGAACGTTACAATTTTTTAATTGTTTTATAGTTTTTAATAGAACACTTTGAAGAACACGTTATTAGTATTATAATTATTTTTTTAATAAGAATTCGAAATCATCAAAACAAATCGTGTCCTAATTTTCATGGAACATTAAAAGAACACTTAAAAGATTATTTAAAATTAAATTATTTCAAAAAGAACATCTAAAAGAACGTTATTTATTTTAATTAAAGAACACGTTATTGAAAATTTATGTTATTTTTCCTTTATTATGTTATTTATATTTATTTTATTTGAACACTTAAAGAACACTTATTAATATTTTAATTAAATTTGAATTATTTTTTTATTTTTAATAGAACATTTAGAAGAACGCGTTATTAGTATTTTAAATATTTTTTAGTAAGAATTCGAAATCATCAAAATCATCAAAAAACAGGTTCCTTTTTTTCATGGAACACTTAAAAAAAATTAAAACTAAAATATTTCAGAAAGAACACTTAAAAGAACGTTACAATTTTTTAATTATTTTTTAGTTTTTAATAGAACACTTTGAAAAACACATTATTAGTATTTTAATTATTTTTTAATAAGAATTCGAAATCATCAAATTCATCAAAACAACACGTTCCCTTATTTTCATGGAACATTAAAAGAACACTTAAAAGATTATTTAAAATTAAATTATTTCAAAAGGAACACTTAAAAGAACGTTATTTATTTTAATTAAAGAACACGTTATTATTTTTTTTATTAGAATACAAAATTATAGGAAAAAGATAATTTTATATATTTCATAAACACTTTAATTGTCTTATTAGTTTATTACCTTTTTAAAGAACACCTATTGAAAAATTATGTTATTTTTCATTTATTACGTTATTTATATTTATTTTATTTGAACACTTAAAGAACACTTATTAATATTTTAATTAAATTTGAATTATTTTTTAAATTTTTAGTAGACCATTTAGAAGAACGCGTTATTAGTATTTTAACTTATTTTTTAAGTAAGAATTCAAAATCATCAAAAAACACATTCCTTTTTTTCATGGAACACTTAAAAAAATATTTAAAATTAAATTATTTCAAAAAGAACACTTAAAAGAACGTTACAATATTTTAATTGTTTTTTAGTTTTTAATAGAACACTTTGAAAAACATATTATTAGTATTTTAATTATTTTTAATAAGAATTCGAAATCATCAAATTCATCAAAACAACACGTTCCCTTATTTTCATGGAACATTAATAGAACACTTAAAAGATTATTCAAAATTAAATTATTTCAAAAAGAATACTTAAAAGAACGTTATTCATTTTAATTAAAGAACACGTTATTAATTTTTTATTAGAATACAAAATTATAGGAAAAAGATAATTTTATATATTTCGTAAACACTTTAATTGTCTTATTAGTTTATTACCTTTTTAAAGAACGCTTATTGAAAAATTATGTTATTTTTCATTTATTATGTTATTTACATTTATTTTATTTGAACACTTATTAATATTTTAATTAAATTTGAATTATTTTTTTAATTTTTAGTAGAACATTATGAAGAACGCGCTATTAGTATTTTAAACATTTTTTAGTAAGAATTCAAAATCATCAAAATCATCAAAAAACACGTTCCTTTTTTTTCATGGAAACTTAAAAAAATATTTAAAATTAAATTATTTCAAAAAGAATACTTTTTTTTTGTAAGAAAATTCTTAGAAAATTAAATTAATGTAATTAAATATTCAAAATAAATTAATGTAATTGAGTATGTAGCAATGTATATTAATTATTTTCAATGTAAATTCTTAGAAAATAAATTATGCATCAAGCTGAAAGATTTAAACAAAAAAATCGTAGCGTTCAAAATGAGAAATTGATACTTTTTTTACCAAATAAAGAATAGGTTGACTGCTTCCCATGTGACAACTAAAAAATGGAAATGATTTACTTATTTCTTTCCTTGATCCATGATAACGTAAGAAATCCTAAATTTAAGTTTATGATTGCCATAAATGTGAAAATTCGCATCGACATATCTGCTCATAATTAAGAACTGATTTCCTTTTTTTTTTCTTTTTTTTTCTTTTGCCAATATTGTCCTTTAGTTGTAAAAAGAGTGTTATTATTGTACATATGCGACCATTAGATCATTTTAAAATTAATGGTAGATTAGAGGTTCTTTTGGTTCTCTCATCAATAGAGGTTCTCCCTTGATCTTTCTCATATATATATATATATATATATATATATATATATATATATATATATATATATATATCGAGCTTTTATCGGGTTTCGGGTTCGGATCGGGTTGCGGGTCGGGTATCGGATCGGGTTACCTAAGATCCAAATCCAGATTCAAACTCTTTCGGGTCCAAAAATAAAATCTAAATCCAAAAAATCGGGTTCGGGTAGACCCAAACGGATCGGGTATCCATCATATAGGATTTTTCTGCCATCCCTAATCCACATACGCAAGGACCGTAAACGATTACAAATATTTTTGGTTAATTTTAATATTTTATATAAGTAGAACCAAATAGAGCCGATGTTATGACCTCGATGCATGAGCGAGTGTGACAATATTTAAGATAAATTAGTTTTATTTATGTACGGTGCACAGAATATTATCATTTTATTTAAATTTATTTAATTATAATATATTTTATTTTTAAAAAAACTATTATTTATGTCGGTTATATATGATTCATCAATATTATTATATGAGTCTATTTATTTTATGTATTCTTCTATTATATGAGATCTAAGAAAACATTGTTATAAAATGAAAATTTAATTTTATTAACTTTTAATGATAATAATACATATATACTTTATAATTATATATATGTTAAGATAATGGTGGAATATATGTTAACTTATAATAGTAAAAATGAAATCGATGATAGTTTTTATTAATAATAGTATTCTATACTATCTATACTATACTATATATACTATACTATAGATAGTATAGAATACTATTTAATTGAGCTACCGAAGGGATAACCAAAATCAAAATACAAAATATACACCGTTTTTCTTATTAATAAAAGATGCTACTAAAACATGTCCTAGTTCTATGGTGATAAAAAAAGGCTTAGTTTGTTAATTTGTACTCCTCTATTCCTCTCATTTTTTATAGTTTTTTTATTGGTTGGCATGCATTTTAAGATACTATTATTTTGTAACTTATTTTATGATGTTAAAAAGTATTGTTTCGTAAATTAGTTTTTAAATCTTCATCTTTCAATTATACGTGGTTTACAAGCCTATTCTGATGCCGACTGGGTTGGGTGTCCAATGATCGAAGGTCTACCAATGGTATTCTTTGTTCTTTGGTCAGAATTTGATTTCCTGGAATGCTCGAAAATAAAAACTGTTTCAAAGTCTAGCGTAGAAGCTGAATACAAATCATTAGCTACTGTTACAGTGAAACGTATTTAGATTCAATCTTTGTTGTCTAAGATAGGGTATCATCCTCCTACTTTTCCAAATTTGTGGTGTGATAGTCTTGGAACAACTTACCTCACAATTAATCTCATCTTTCACGCATGCACAAAACATATATAAATTGATTTTCATTTTGTTATAGAACGGATAGCTCACAAGCAATTCATTATTCGCTTCCTCTCTTCACGTAATCAGTTTGCGAACTTCTTAACTAAAAAGCTATCTAAATAAAGAATTGAAGATTTTCGACACAAATTGATCATCCGCAATGGGATGCTCTACTTCCGGGGATATTATACGAAAGGTTTAGTCCCTAAATAGTGTGTTAGGTGTATAACATATCTTATCTTCAACTTTATTTATTACTCCCTCTGTCCCTTTTATTTATTAACATAAAAAATTGCGTGTCTAACACGCATTTTAAGGTACATTTTAAGGATCGTTCTATAACTTATTTTTGATATTTTCATTTTTTTGTATAAAAATAGAATAATCCTATTTTTATACAAAAAAAAATATCAAAAATAAATTATAGAACTATCCTTAAAATGCACCTTAAAATTCGTGCCGAAAACTAATCCGTAAACGTTAACAATTCAAAGGGACGAAGGGAGTAAGATTTTTTTTTTTTTTTTTTTGCGAAAGCGAAAACTCGTTTCATTGATTGAAAAGATAGGAAATACATCCCAAAGATAATAAAAGCTTATTATCTAACCGAAAGGTATGCTTAACCAATCCATGGATCGTACGACCCATAAGAAAGAGATTCCTCCGGAAGTTTAGATAATAAAAAACCTTTATATCCACCAAACTAGGTCTCGTTAAAACCCCACATGAGCAAAACCCTTTGGGAAAAAAACTCAAGCGGGGAAAAAGAGTGCCCAACTAAAATAAGAGTACATCATTTTACATCATGCCTAACTAAACAAAAGGCTTGACTCTTCTTGATTCTTCTGCTATAGCAATCCCATTCCTGACTTCAACTATCTCCTTTTCCGTCCATGAAAACCTGAAAGGTCACCAAAACCAGATACAAATAAAAAACTAAGTTAATACAGGGACATAAGTTTTAGCAAAAACAAAAATATATAATATTATATTATTTAATAATAAAATCTATATACTGAGATAAGATATTAATAGAAAAACTAAGTATATATAAAATCTAACCAAAGGGGATCCCTTTGGTTAGACCTCTATTAAACATATAAAGTAAAAATTTGTAAATTTAGAGAAGAGTCGTTATTATTATATATAGATGAAAATAATAAAATAACTAAAATTGAATAAATTGTAATACTTTTTTGAAAATAAAAATTAATAAATAAGATAGATTTAAAATCCATCCAAATATAAAAAACTACAAATTTATTAAATACTAAATTGATTCTTAAGAGCACAAAAATGCCACCAATTATGGCCTCCAAAAAAGGTACAAATATGCCACCAATTGTGGCCTCCAAAAATGGTACAAATATGCCACCAATTTTTGTTTAAGATATTTACTAAACAGAAAATAGAAATATGCATGTTAACTTGTTCCGAGAAAATCACTCAAATATGTTTGTAAATTAATTACTATAAATACATAGAACACCATAATGTGTTTTGGTGTGAAAAATCCAAACTCAATTATGTTCTACTAGTATATAAATGCTAAATATACCAAAATCAGAAATAAAAAGGAATAAGATAGATTAAATGATTTTATTGTCCAAAATCTAATCTAAATCTGGTTTTTACCATACAAACTCTTTTTTGTTGTTTGAGACAGGTAGAATATAAAAAAATATCTTAAAACAAGAAAAACCTAAACGCTCTCTCCCTTTTCCTTCATCACTCAGAAGCCGCACGTCTTAAAGGATCCCTCCTCTGGCGGTGGCTTCTCCACCGACCGGAGGCTCGATTTTCTTGTTTTCGTTTGTATTTTCTCTTTTTCCCTGTTTTCTTCAATAATTAAATCTCCTTGTGAGATTTGTTTGATCCCTTTCTAGTTCTAGATCTGAATCTTCGGAGTTTCCGGATTTTTCTTCTCTGATTTGTGATGATCTTCAGTTTTCTTCCCCGATTCCTGATGGATCTTCGCTCTCAAGAGGGATCCGGTTTCTCTTGTTTTTGAGGTTCCGTTTTCTAGATCTAAGACTTGTTTTAGTTTGGTTTTTTTTTTTGTGTAATTTCAATTTTACTTTGTAAGTTCAGTTTAATTTCTCTCCTTGGTGAGAGGTGTGGATTTCTCTCCTTCTTTTGTGAGAGTTGGTTCGGATTCAACGATAAGAGCTTATTCGGAACTACATTTGTGGTCGTTAGCTCAAACGAATTTTGACGAAGATATTGAGCGTAGAGCGAGTATTTATAGATATATCATTTCTTTCAGACATATGCTTATTTGTCTCATTTTGATTATGAAGACGAGCGTGTCATCCTGTTCTATATTTGATCGATTCGATCATTCTTGTAGATGTTGTATGGCTTTTATGTATTGAATTATCACCTTTCATAAAAAAAATAATAAAAAATAGAACAAATAAAAGTTTGATCGACTAGAACAAATGGGAAGATATGCACAGTTTCTTTCTGGTCCGTTAACAAAAATTTCATCTTATCAGTTGTTACCATTGATATGGGCTAAAAGTAAGCTCTAATGACACATTTAATGTGGCGTTAATTAGTTCTAGTATGATCCAAATACAAGGCCCATTGATTGAGGCCCAAAAACCTAATTCAATATTAAATTCGTAATTAATATTGAGGGTGAATAGCAGCTTGCAAATAAGAGTCAGATAAGGATACAATATCTCTATGAGTAGTCTCCAAGGCACCTACTTCAACATGGAAACAGACTCCTACAAGGCAAGAGTCTAGAAGCTTCTTCAAGACAGTGACTTGCCCACCAAGTCACCTAACCCTACCACCAAGTCACCTAATCCTACTACGATTCTAAGGCTTCTTAGCCTATATAAAGACCTGACCCCTCATTCTCGGAACTACGTTTTTGGCTTGATTCACAACTTCGAGATACGTAGACATTCTGTGAGGACCGATTAGGCTTGAACACGGAAACAACCATTAAAGTACGAAGCTCACGAACCCTAACATTAATTACATACAAACCGTAATCACAATTTGATAAACTAGTTTTTATTTATGTTTTGCTTTCAAAATTGTTAATGGAGGAAATTGGTGATAACAGATTTCAGAGGTTGTTGGAATAACGAAACTATGAAAATAGGGGAATTTAGGATTTTGGATGTTTGGGGCTGGACTTGAGAGGTGTCTCAACTTGTTAGATGTGTCGGATCCTTTTCCAAGATGCCTGCGTACCTTATATTTATAAGGATCAAGCCAACGCAGTTCTGTTAAAGGATTGGTTTTTAATCCCAATGATTGTTAAGGGATGTATTTTGGGAATTAGTAGATTTTATCTCTTTGAATTATATTCGCGTTGGGATACCTTCCTGATTTGAAGGATATCGTTTGGAGATATTTTCTATCATTAATTGGAGATAATTCCTCATTTCAGAGAGAGGAAATAATTAACTTGGGGGTTAAGTTAATTATTATTAGATTCGTATTTGGAAATTTGGGAGATATTAGAGGCAACCGAAAATATGGCGTAACAACTACCCCCCAGTTCTTCAGTGCAGCTTGATGGACTGGAGAACTAAGCATGCTTCGATCTTCCAAATTTCTTGAGTCACTGAAACAACTTCAAAGAAATATCCTTAAGTCGAAGAAGGTCATATCTACCATGTCTTCTCGAGGGTATCCCCCTCCAAGGGGGTCATTTTCCTCAGAATTTTATAAATTTGGGATACCCTCCTCAAAGGAGGTCGCTCCCCATTTCAGAAATACCCTCCTCACAGGAGGTGGATTTTCCGAAGATCGTACCTTGATGAGGCGCCGGAAGTACGGACATCCTCCCCGGAAGTATGGTTTTTGCAAGGATTTAAAAATTTGTGATACCCTCCTCACAGGAGGTCTTTCCCCTTTCCAGAAATATCCATCCTCACAGGAGGTGGATTTTCCGAAGATCGTACCTTGATGAGGCGCCGGAAGTACGGACATCCCCCGAAAGTACGGTTTTTCAAGGATTTAATAATTTGGGATACCCTCCTCAAAGGAGGTCGTTCCCCGTTCCAGAAATACCCTCCTCACAGGAGGTGGATTTTCCAAAGATCGCTTCATTCTTACTAAGACTCTCCTTAGAGGAGATCGTCTCTTCACATATTCCACGAAGACCCTCCTTAGAGGAGGTCGTCTATCAAAATAAATAAAGGAGACCCTCCTTAGAGGAAGTCATCTTCCCAAAGCCATATTAATATCCCAAGATTTTTCCAAAAAATATATCAACAACACTTGAAGGATCTTTCAAAAAATATAAGCAATACCCAAAATTCTTCGAAAAAATATCAGCAACACCAAAGAGTTTTCTAAAAAAATATCAGCAGCACCCAAAGGTCTTCTAAAAAATATCTAAAATACCCTCATCACAAAGGGTCTTCTTGTGTAGTTCTTAACAAAAACTCGATTTTTGTTTCCGGTAAATTCAGAATTTTTCAAGCTTCCATTTGTTCTTCATGTACCACGAAATTGCATCTCAAATCTTGAACAGCTTCACGATTTAGAATCTGCCCAGATCTGTATTTACCCTTTTTGATCATCTAAACGATTTTTTCTTAGAAAACACAAAACATGAAAGTTGTAGATAACGAAAAGATATTTCTGACAATATATTGCTCATAAAAAACGGACTTATAACGAATCGGAAATCAAATAAAACGTCAACTGATTAACTTCTCGATGCTGAAAAACAATATCTGATTGTTTTTTGTGATTTTGAGAATAGATCGGGATATAATCTGAGAAAACTCAAAAAACGAAAGTTATGGGCAATTTAAAAAGCTTTCCGAATCATTAAAAATCATCGAAATCCGACATGTACTGAATTTACTATGAATTTTATAAGATTGCTAATTAATATGGACAGAATCATAAGAAAACTTATCTTAATTCTGAACAGAGCCACCGTCTTCATCATTTAACTTCTCCATTAAAGCAGCTCCAGATCCATAATAACCCCCGTGCGTATGAATTGATTGTCCTCCACAATCAAAATATATATCCCCTCCTTCTAGCGCCAATTGTTAACGGTGGAATTTGGTGATAACAGATTTCGGAGGTTGCTGGAATAACGAAACTATGAAAATGGGGGGATTTAGGATTTTGGATGTTTGGGGCTGGACTTGAGAGGTGTTTCGACTTGTTAGATGTGTCGGATCCTTTTCCAAGATGCTTGCGTACCTTATATTTATAAGGATCAAGTCAACGCAGTACTGTTAAAGGATTGGTTTTTAATCCCTATGATTGTTAAGGGATGTATTTTGGGAATTAGTAGATTTTATCTTTTTGAATTATATTCGTATTGGGATACCTTCCTGATTTGAAAGATATCGTTTAGAGATATATTCTATCATTAATTGGAGATAATTCCTCGTTTCAGAGAGAGGAAATAATTAACTTGGGATTAAATTAATTATTATTAGATTCGTATTTGGAAATTTGTGAGATATTAGAGACAACAAAAAATATGGCGTAACAAAAATCTTGTTTAATATAAAACTAGCGTAACAGCCCGTGCAAGGCACGGGCCTGTATGTAGACACCAATAGTACTTTTGTAATGAAGATTGTTGGGGAATTGGGTGATAACTTGGATTTTTCTGAAGTCGTGTGAACACTTTCAGATTGAAGTTATTTGTGGTTCACCCAAATAATTCAATCGGATAAAATCAGAAATTCTGCAAGAAGAGAGAATGTATTTTGCTGTGTATTTCAAATGAACCTATACTGAAAATGATCAATGCCACACCTATTTATAGATGTCAACAGATGTATCTTTTGCCAATAGACACACCTCAAGATGTGTCTTTTGCCAAAAGACACATCTCATTTCCAACAGTCATGTCCAATGCCAATAGACACACCTCAAGATGTATCTTTTCCAATAGACACACCTCAAGATGTGTCTTTTCCAATAGACACATCTCATTCTAACAGATGTGTTTGATGCCAATAGACATGTCTCATAAGCAATAATTCTGAAATCATAACGAACTCGAACAAAGCATGCACTCCGCATTCTCCCGACTTGTTCGATGTAACATTACGATTACATTGATCAACTAGTCAATCCAATTACACTAAAATATCCAACAATCCTCCCCCATTTTAGCGTAATCCATGATTAACTAAACAAAATTACAACAAACGATAAATTTATGCATAAATGAAATATCATGACGATTGAATTTCACATTAGTATATTACACATTCCAAATATTCGAATATCAAGGTATCACTATGGATTGAACCTTGGTTATTCATAGTGAATACATGAAGATAATATACACATAAATTTACATTCTCAAATGTTCTTACTTGACACTATATTTTACTAGCCTAGTGTCCTAATCCTTCATAAACATATCAAAGCCAAGTCCAAGCTTCTTGAAGCAGCTAAACTTCATGCTCATATAGGTAGTTCTTTTATTCTCGCACCTGCATATGCAATTTTTCAAAAGAACTATTAAGAAGACAAACTTCAACCTCCTTAACTTGCAGGTCTGAACACATACCTTGGGATGATGCTTTAATGTGTTCCAATCTCTAAATGTTAAGCTTTCCACATTGAATTCAGCACCTAATGTCATATTAGATGGGAATTGGGTATCTCAACATGAGAGGTTATTCGATGGACTTTAATCCCATCCCTACAACCGACTTGTGCACAAGATCTCTACTCAACCCTTTGGTTAGATGATCGGCTAAATTATGTTGAGTTCTTATAAACTCCACTGATATAACACCATGCGTGATAAGCTCACGAATCATGCTATGTCTAACACCTAAGTGTCTAGACTTGCCTTTGAACACTTGTCTATAAGCATTAGACAAGGCAGACTCACTATCACATCTGATAGATATGGGTGATAGCGGTTTAGGCCACAATGGAATCTCATAAATCAGATTTCTCAGCCATTCAGCTTCTTTACCAGCCGCAGATAATGCCACAAATTCAGATTTCATCGTTGAATCAGTAATGCAACTTTGTTTCTTTGATGCCCAAGAGATAGCACCTCCCCCAAGAAGGAATACCCATCCACTTGTGGAAGAATGATCTTCCTTATTGGAAATCCAACTTGCATCTGAATGACCTTCAATAACCGAAGGAAATCCAGTATATGTCAAACCATAATCCATGGTTCCTTTCAAGTATTTGAACACTCGGCTTAAGGCTTGCCAATGATGTATGCTTGGCTTGCTAGTATACCTACTAAGCTTTCCAACAGCATAGGCAATATCTGGCCTAGTGCTTATCATGGCATACATGAGACTACCAATAGCCCTTGAGTATTCAAGTTGAGATACTGCAACACCTGTATTAGGTAGGAGTTTAATACTAGGATCAAGAGGAGTGCTAACAGGAGAACAATCCTTAAAGTTAAATCTTTTAAGAATCTTCTCAATATAATGAGATTGAGAAATTGAAATGCCATTGTTCTCACGCTTGATCCTTATACCAAGAATCACCTCAGCCTCCCCCATGTCTTTCATATCAAAATTAGATGACAAGAACTTCTTGGTTTTATCCACTTGATTTTGGTCAGTACCAAAAATCAACATGTCATCCACATATAAACAAATTATAACTCCTTTACCAGAAGCATCAAATTTGCTATATACACACTTGTCTGCTTGGTTAAGAAAATAACCGTTAGACAAGACTACAGTATCAAATTTATCATGCCAATCCTTTGGTGCTTGTTTCAGACCATAAATTGATTTCTTCAATTTACACACCTTGTTCTCACAACCAGGCATAACGAACCCTTCGGGTTGTTTCATATAAATCTCTTCATCTAATTCACCATTCAAGAATGCAGTTTTCACATCCATTTGGTGAATGACAAGGTTGTGTATAGCAGCAAGTGCTATTAACAACCTAATAGTGGAGGTTCTAGCAACAGGAGCATAAGTATCAAAATAATCAATCCCTTCTTTTTGTCTAAAACCTTGGATCACCAATCTGGCTTTAAACTTATCTATGGTACCGTCCACCTTCATTTTCCTTTTGAAGATCCATCTGTTCCCCAATGCTTTACAGCCAGGGTGCAGATCACTCAATTCCCAAGTATTATTATTCATGATAGAATCAATTTCATCTTGGATAGCTTCTTTCCAGAATGCAACATCCCTAGATTTCATAGCTTCGCTAAAAGTATTTGGATCCTCCTCAATAACAAAACAATATTGGTATTGATATTCAATTTCATCTCTAGAGCCTTCCACTAGATAAAGATGAAAGTCATCTCCAAAAGACTTTGCTTTTCTAGCTCTAGTACTTCTCCTTGGTTCAGACGGTCCATTCACATCTTCAGTAGAAACCGAGTTCTTACTAGAAGAAATCTGAAGCATGTCCCTTGGTCTAGGTATAGATGTAAATCTATTTTCATCAAATATAGCATCTCTTGACTCGATAATCGAGTTCACAGATACATAGTCATTAGATTCTAACACATAGAATCTATATGCTATAGAATGCTCAGCATAGCCAACAAATATGCAATCTATACCTCGTTCACCCAAGTTTCTTCTTTTGGGTTCAGTGAGTCTTACAACTGCTCTACAACCCCAAACTCTCAGAAAACTTAATTTTGGTGACTCTTTATACCAAAGTTCATATGGGGTAATCTTATTCCTCTTACTAGGAATTCGATTCAATAAGTGACAGGCTGTCATCATAGCCTCACCCCAAAATCCCTCACTCAAACCTGAGTAGGATAACAAGGAATTAACCATTTCTTTCAAAGTCCTATTCTTTCTCTCTGCCACACCATTTTGTTGTGGTGTATAAGGAGCCGTGGTTTGATGTATTATACCAGTAGATTGAAAATAAACCGGATCATAATACTCACCTCCTCTATCAGTACGTAGATTTTTAATCATGGTACTCTGATGTAGCTCTACTTCTTCTTTATAAATTTTAAAGAAGTCAAGAGCTTCATCCTTAGCATTCAACAAATATACATAGCAATATCTAGTAGCATCATTAATAAAAATAACTACATACTTTTTATTTCCTAATGATGGTGTAGAATGGAAATCACACAAATCACTATGTATTAATTCTAAAACATCAGACACCCTACTAACCTCCTTAAAGGGCTTTCTTGTTATCTTTGTTAACATGCATGTTTTGCATTTTTCATTGTCTAAATCAATAGCAGGTATGAGACTCATTTTTGACATATCCTTTATTCTTTTGTAATGTACATGTCCTAGTCTAGCATGCCATAATTCTGGTTTGTTCAAATTATTGCTAGTACTAGTAGAAGCCATGCAAGCAGATTCATCAATGAATGGAGTATTTACATTCAACATAAACATGCCATTACACAAATAGCCAAAGCCAACAAAAGAGCCATGTTTTGACAATATATATTTGTCACTTTCATAAACTTGTTTATATCCACAATTGTTCAATACAACACCAGACAAGAGATTCTTACGAATCCCAGGAACATACAACACTTTATTTAACAATATACATTTGCCAGAAGTAAAAACTATCTTGACATTTCCTAGTCCTTTGATCGGTTCAGTTGCAACATTTCCCATCTTTAAGATAGATCCATCTTCAATTGGTTGAAAGTCTATGAACCAACGAAGATCTTTGCATACATGACTCGTTGCTCCTGAATCAACCCACCAAGCAACATTGTCATCCTGCACATAAAATGCCTCAGATATTAGTGACACATAATTCTGACTAGAATTACAATTTTGCATTAAAATCTGACCTTGTTGCTTTTCTGGATCCTTGGATCCACTTGGACCAGCATTTTGCTTTTCTTGCTTGCCTTTACCAACCCGACAATCCTTCTTGAAATGTCCAGGTTTGCCACACTTCCAACATGCCATCTTAGGCCTTTTGTTGGAAGAATTGTTGTTGTTTCCTTTAAACTTTCGTTTATCACCCTTGCCATACTTAGAATTCTTAGAAGATCCACCATCTTCAACCATATTCACAGAAGAGTTACCGACTTGGTTCTTGCCCTTAGGATTATTCTCAATTTCTTGAGTCCTCAAAGCCTCTTCAATTCTGAAGTGACTTCCAAGTTGAACCAGAGTCATATCCTCTTTGTTATGTTTCAAGGAGTGTTTAAAATCCTTCCATGATGGTGGTAGTTTGTCTATAACACCAGAAACTGAGATAGATTCATCCATCTTCAGATTGTGTTGGGCAAACTGACCCAGAATCTTTAACAATTCATTGTATTGTTCCATCACCGGTCTAGAATCGACCATTTTATAATTCATAAAATTACTGACCAGAAACTTCTTACTAGAAGCATCTTCTGCCATGTATTTGGATTCAAGAGAATCCCACAATTCTTTTGCTGACTCAACATTTTGATATACATCGAAAAGGGAATCAGACATACCGTTTAAGATGTGACCGCGGCATATGTAATCAGCGTTTTCCCATTTGCAACGCCTCCTTGTTTGTTCAGCGGTTTCATCCTCAACCACTTCTGGAATGGGGGTACTCAAAACATATACAACCTTCAGCGTTGTCAATAGAAAATGCATCTTCTTTTGCCATCTTCTAAAATCATGACCCTCAAACTTGTCCAACTTTGCAAACTTGCTTGTCATGTCTTTTGCAGATTCTGAGTTCGACATCTTCAGAAAATGGATAACTTCAATCTTTGTTGGGGAATTGGGTGATAACTTGGATTTTTCTGAAGTCGTGTGAACACTTTCAGATTGAAGTTATTTGTGGTTCACCCAAATAATTCAATCGGATAAAATCAGAAATTCTGCAAGAAGAGAGAATGTATTTTGCTGTGTATTTCAAATGAACCTATACTGAAAATGATCAATGCCACACCTATTTATAGATGTCAACAGATGTATCTTTTGCCAATAGACACACCTCAAGATGTGTCTTTTGCCAAAAGACACATCTCATTTCCAACAGTCATGTCCAATGCCAATAGACACACCTCAAGATGTATCTTTTCCAATAGACACACCTCAAGATGTGTCTTTTCCAATAGACACATCTCATTCTAACAGATGTGTTTGATGCCAATAGACATGTCTCATAAGCAATAATTCTGAAATCATAACGAACTCGAACAAAGCATGCACTCCGCATTCTCCCGACTTGTTCGATGTAACATTACGATTACATTGATCAACTAGCCAATCCAATTACACTAAAATATCCAACAATCCTCCCCCATTTTAGCGTAATCCATGATTAACTAAACAAAATTACAACAAACGACAAATTTATGCATAAATGAAATATCATGACGATTGAATTTCACATTAGTATATTACACATTCCAAATATTCGAATATCAAGGTATCACTATGGATTGAACCTTGGTTATTCATAGTGAATACATGAAGATAATATACACATAAATTTACATTCTCAAATGTTCTTACTTGACACTATATTTTACTAGCCTAGTGTCCTAATCCTTCATAAACATATCAAAGCCAAGTCCAAGCTTCTTGAAGCAGCTAAACTTCATGCTCATATAGGTAGTTCTTTTATTCTCGCACCTGCATATGCAATTTTTCAAAAGAACTATTAAGAAGACAAACTTCAACCTCCTTAACTTGCAGGTCTGAACACATACCTTGGGATGATGCTTTAATGTGTTCCAATCTCTAAATGTTAAGCTTTCCACATTGAATTCAGCACCTAATGTCATATTAGATGGGAATTGGGTATCTCAACATGAGAGGTTATTCGATGGACTTTAATCCCATCCCTACAACCGACTTGTGCACAAGATCTCTACTCAACCCTTTGGTTAGATGATCGGCTAAATTATGTTGAGTTCTTATAAACTCCACTGATATAACACCATGCGTGATAAGCTCACGAATCATGCTATGTCTAACACCTAAGTGTCTAGACTTGCCTTTGAACACTTGTCTATAAGCATTAGACAAGGCAGACTCACTATCACATCTGATAGATATGGGTGATATCGGTTTAGGCCACAATGGAATCTCATAAATAAGATTTCTCAGCCATTCAGCTTCTTTACCAGCCGCAGATAATGCCACAAATTCAGATTTCATCGTTGAATCAGTAATGCAACTTTGTTTCTTTGATGCCCAAGAGATAGCACCTCCCCCAAGAAGGAATACCCATCCACTTGTGGAAGAATGATCTTCCTTATTGGAAATCCAACTTGCATCTGAATGACCTTCAATAACCGAAGGAAATCCAGTATATGTCAAACCATAATCCATGGTTCCTTTCAAGTATTTGAACACTCGGCTTAAGGCTTGCCAATGATGTGTGCTTGGCTTGCTAGTATACCTACTAAGCTTTCCAACAGCATAGGCAATATCTGGCCTAGTGCTTATCATGGCATACATGAGACTACCAATAACCCTTGAGTATTCAAGTTGAGATACTGCAACACCTGTATTAGGTAGGAGTTTAATACTAGGATCAAGAGGAGTGCTAACAGGAGAACAATCCTTAAAGTTAAATCTTTTAAGAATCTTCTCAATATAATGAGATTGAGAAATTGAAATGCCATTGTTCTCACGCTTGATCCTTATACCAAGAATCACCTCAGCCTCCCCCATGTCTTTCATATCAAAATTAGATGACAAGAACTTCTTGGTTTTATCCACTTGATTTTGGTCAGTACCAAAAATCAACATGTCATCCACATATAAACAAATTATAACTCCTTTACCAGAAGCATCAAATTTGCTATATACACACTTGTCTGCTTGGTTAAGAAAATAACCGTTAGACAAGACTACAGTATCAAATTTATCATGCCAATCCTTTGGTGCTTGTTTCAGACCATAAATTGATTTCTTCAATTTACACACCTTGTTCTCACAACCAGGCATAACGAACCCTTCGGGTTGTTTCATATAAATCTCTTCATCTAATTCACCATTCAAGAATGCAGTTTTCACATCCATTTGGTGAATGACAAGGTTGTGTATAGCAGCAAGTGCTATTAACAACCTAATAGTGGAGGTTCTAGCAACAGGAGCATAAGTATCAAAATAATCAATCCCTTCTTTTTGTCTAAAACCTTGGATCACCAATCTGGCTTTAAACTTATCTATGGTACCGTCCACCTTCATTTTCCTTTTGAAGATCCATCTGTTCCCCAATGCTTTACAGCCAGGGTGCAGATCACTCAATTCCCAAGTATTATTATTCATGATAGAATCAATTTCATCTTGGATAGCTTCTTTCCAGAATGCAACATCCCTAGATTTCATAGCTTCGCTAAAAGTATTTGGATCCTCCTCAATAACAAAACAATATTGGTATTGATATTCAATTTCATCTCTAGAGCCTTCCACTAGATAAAGATGAAAGTCATCTCCAAAAGACTTTGCTTTTCTAGCTCTAGTACTTCTCCTTGGTTCAGACGGTCCATTCACATCTTTAGTAGAAACCGAGTTCTTACTAGAAGAAATCTGAAGCATGTCCCTTGGTCTAGGTATAGATGTAAATCTATTTTCATCAAATATAGCATCTCTTGACTCGATAATCGAGTTCACAGATACATAGTCATTAGATTCTAACACATAGAATCTATATGCTATAGAATGCTCAGCATAGCCAACAAATATGCAATCTATACCTCGTTCACCCAAGTTTCTTCTTTTGGGTTCAGTGAGTCTTACAACTGCTCTACAACCCCAAACTCTCAGAAAACTTAATTTTGGTGACTCTTTATACCAAAGTTCATATGGGGTAATCTTATTCCTCTTACTAGGAATTCGATTCAATAAGTGACAGGCTGTCATCATAGCCTCACCCCAAAATCCCTCACTCAAACCTGAGTAGGATAACAAGGAATTAACCATTTCTTTCAAAGTCCTATTCTTTCTCTCTGCCACACCATTTTGTTGTGGTGTATAAGGAGCCGTGGTTTGATGTATTATACCAGTAGATTGAAAATAAACCGGATCATAATACTCACCTCCTCTATCAGTACGTAGATTTTTAATCATGGTACTCTGATGTAGCTCTACTTCTTCTTTATAAATTTTAAAGAAGTCAAGAGCTTCATCCTTAGCATTCAACAAATATACATAGCAATATCTAGTAGCATCATTAATAAAAATAACTACATACTTTTTATTTCCTAATGATGGTGTAGAATGGAAATCACACAAATCACTATGTATTAATTCTAAAACATCAGACACCCTATTAACCTCCTTAAAGGGCTTCACTACGCCATAGATTGCCTATAGCAACCCCCAAACTGTGTTACCATAGACCCCTGTTTGAAGTTACCAAAGGCCAAAATAGGGCTATGGTAACACTTCAGCTGTGTTAGGTTCTCAGCAGTAACTACAGATATCTAAGGTAACATCAAGACACAGCCTAAGGTAACATAGCAAATGTGGTTACCAAAAACCTCTATAGCAACATCTTAAACACTCTATAGTAACATAGTGTGTGTGTTACAATAGATGTTACAAATTTGCACATGAGCAGCTGTGGGACCCACATCTCGTGGGGCCCACATCTAGGTCCCACTTTTTGGTCCAGATGTGGGGCCCACCTGCTCAATGTGCAAGGCCTATTGTAACACCTAATATTACCTACTGCAACACATACAGTGATAACAATAACAGCCTATTGCAACACACTTTGTACCTATTGTAACACCATAAATGTAACAAAATAAAAATGCACCAATAGAATATTGAATTTCCATAAAACAAACCAACAACAATTCACGTCCTAATTTAATTCACCAACAACATTTATCTGACAGATGGACAAGAACATTTATCTAACGAATTATACTAACTTTACAATTCTACCGATATAAGAAACACAAAAAAGTAAAAATCAGCTTCCATGTATGTGAAGTCTTTGATCCATCTTTTAGTTGCATCGTCTCCGGGACGTTATAAGTATAGGCGTATAGGATGCTGAAAATCTGCATGACCTTGTCTTTGGCCTTCTAGAAATCTGAATGTGTTACCTTGTCTTGCTTTCTGTTCATCTGACACATCCTCCAGTCCAACAATTAGATCAAACTGCAAAAAAACAGTAGATCGGTACTTCAGATTTCTACATTTGGTAACCTGAACAGAAGGACATGGTGCTTTAATTCAAGTTGAATACCCTTTTTCAAGTTTCAACCTTTTTTCAAAGATTCAAGTCATCATTATAATTACTATAATCAAATAGAATGTATTGTTATGAGTACAAATAAGTGAGTCGAATCATTTCAAACCAATCATGTTTAGTAAAACATTCGAGTTGGAATTGAATCCAAATTAGTACAACAAAACCAATATTCAAGCATGGTAAACTTAAATTACAGGTCTTTAGGTCTGCATAATAATATCATTTAGATCTTGTTAACCAAAAGTTATAGTTTTCTGGTTAGAACTAGAGGGTTCACAACGACATATAGTTCTACTGCACACAGTATAAGAAAGACTTATAATTTATAACTTAAATAGGACCAAGAATTCATACCTGATTGGAACGATTGATGCAAAAAAAAAATTACTCAACAGATGAACATAAGTGCCAAATATGTCTGATTAGTTGAATTATACAGTTAATTAATTATATAGAAAGGAAGAGACTTGAATTGAGATCCAAACAATAACTTTGTTGACATCCTTGAAGTTTACCATAATGGCTCGCTATATCATGTGAAGTAATAAACTGTATAAACTATAAACCAAAACCTATAAGAAAGTAAAGCTTTGAATATTTTAAAGATATAAAACCTATTAGGACGGGATTTAACAATTTCTACATTAATTCACCTACATGATAATAAAATCATAAATCCTCTCCACCATTCTTGCAGAACATAACAGTTAAGAGATCCCACATTCTGAATTACAAAAAATGATCAACGATGATCGAAGAAAGTAGTATTTTGATATGTTACTCTTTATTTAGGCAAAACACTTACACTCGTGATTCTACATCTTTACGAGGATCGTATCCTCTTCTGATCCAAAACTTAAGGAATGGCCCATTGGAAAAATAGTAAGCTGCTCGATACAGAAGCCTGAAACACGAAACAAAGGACCGGCTAGAATATCAGTATAAGAATCATTAATCGCTGTTTATAGAAGTACAATAATAGGAGACAACCCTTCTGTTCAAAGTAAACTAGACCACATGCCAATTAGAATCGAAATTAAGCTGTTATTTAATAAGCAAGAATATTAGTCAACACCAAACCTTACAGATTTTCAACAAAAAAACACATAACCTCTTATTCTATAGAGGCTGTTAGATTTCAAATGTAACAAAGACATGTGAATCAAAGTATTGTACCATATATAAGTTCGACCACCAAAGTTAGCACTGCGGGCGTTATTCAACAACTTCGAATATCTGAAAAAACCAGTAACTAAAAATTTTGCCATGGAAAATGTTAAAAACAGAAGTCCTGCTAAACCACATCAACTTTGTCTTTCTACTTATCAAACAGAAGATCCTTACACGCATATGCACGATATTAAAAGGCACGATATTAAACACCACACATTCTTTCATTCTGGACAAAATAAATATATCAAAGGGCCAACCAGGTTACAAAAGGCTTAGTCTGGATTAGTTGTGGATCACCGTCGCTACCAAACTTTACTACAGACCAAGGACAGATGAATAAATAAAATCGAAACATACAGTACCTCCCACTCAACTGAGATTGTTAGATTCCTTGCCAGCACCTTAAGCCATGTACTTACAAATACCATAACCTGAAACAAAAAATAACAAATGAGCTCAATATTGAAGATGTAGACAAGATTAATAAATGCACAGAATGTGGATCAGGAGGAACAAAAGCAAAGCTACTTACTTGGATCATTGGAAATTTACACTTGGAAGATAAGTAACAATTTAAAGAAAATCTAGAAGTCTCAAATTCATGATCTAGTTTAAAAACAGAACTTTCATATTAATGTATAGCAATTAGCAAGCAAAGAACAAGCACAAACAATAACAAGCAAGAAATAGACGTCAACAGGAACATATATCATATGTATTAAAAGTGCAATGTAAAATAAAAGTTAAGTGACTACTTGGTAGAGAGGAAGATGTCAACAGGAACATATATCATATATATTCAATTAAACCGGAAGGACTAATAAAGCACAGTGAAAAAATCACCTTAGGAAAATAAGGAAGCAAGGCCCCCTTGACTGAATCATAAGTGAAAGTATAGACAACAGAAATCGGTGCTGAAGCAGCAATATTGCTAGCAATTCCACGGTAGAGTCCTGTTATACCTGACCAGAGTCATCCTTTAGGCACTCTGTCACCATCAGAAGGAATTATATCGCACAACCGATGAGATTCATCACTCGCAATAAGTCGTAATGCAGTAGCAAGGTCAAGCGCCGAGTTGTAATACTCGTCTAGCTACCTTCAAAAATCGCACCTGCACATGAAAAAAAAAAGACTTGTTAAGCTAATATCAAACACAAATACAAGTGAGAGACAGAGGGAAAGAGAGATGGAGAATGAGACAGAGAGAGGGAAATAGATACAAAGATAGAGAGACAGAGAGAGGGAGAGAGAGAGAGAGAGAGAGAGGAAGAGAGATACATAAAGAGACAGGGGTAGAGAGAGAGATAGTGATACTGAGAGAGAGATAGAGAGAGAATGGGAGAGAGAGAGAGAGGGGAGAGATATAGAGAGATATAGAGAAAGGGGGAGAGAGAGGGAGAGATGCAGAGAGAGACAGAGAGAGGGGGGGAGAGATACAAACGCAGCTTCCATTCTCCAGCTCAAGCCCTAATTGAAGTATGCAACATATTGAAATCGTGGAATCAAGCTTCCATTAACCCAGCTCAAACCCTAATTGAATCCTAATTAAATGAGAAATGAGAGGCGAGAGAAATGAGAAAGGTGAGAGTAGCGAGAGACTTGTGTTTTTCCCCTAATTTCCCCGATTTGTATTTGGCTAATTTTTTCCAATTCTAATTTTTCGTTTTCCCGTTCTCTGTCTCGTTTGCCGCCCAACTCTCCTCATTCACTGCTCAACTCTCTTCAATAATTCACTGTACTTTTCTTTTTAAAAAAAATATTATAAATTTATTTAATTTTCTTGATATTAGATTATAATTATTAAATCTATTAATTTAATTATTTGTAATAATTCAAAGTTTGTATAAACTATTATTTTCTCTATTAATTTTTTTAATGACTTTAATTAAATTTAATAATATTTTAATATCACTTTACTTTAGATATCTTTTCATTCTAAATTTATTAAAAATATTTTAATATTTTAATATTAAAAATCTTTTCATTAATTTTAAATAACATAAAAATTTTATTTATGACTACTCTATGGTAACACATCACATGGTGTTACCCACTGTTAACACCTTTTATAACTATAGTAACATACTTTTGAGGCTTTGGTAACACCACAATCAGAAGGTTGCGATAGCTCAAAAATTTCATACCTATGGTAACACTCATAGTGGTAACACCCATGCCAAAAGGTTGCAATAGGCCATCTATGGCGTAGTGCTTTCTTGTTATCTTTGTTAACATGCATGTTTTGCATTTTTCATTGTCTAAATCAATAGCAGGTATGAGACTCATTTTTGACATATCCTTTATTCTTTTGTAATGTACATGTCCTAGTCTAGCATGCCATAATTCTGGTTTGTTCAAATTATTGCTAGTACTAGTAGAAGCCATGCAAGCAGATTCATCAATGAATGGAGTATTTACATTCAACATAAACATGCCATTACACAAATAGCCAAAGCCAACAAAAGAGCCATGTTTTGACAATATATATTTGTCACTTTCATAAACTTGTTTATATCCACAATTGTTCAATACAACACCAGACAAGAGATTCTTACGAATCCCAGGAACATACAACACTTTATTTAACAATATACATTTGCCAGAAGTAAAAACTATCTTGACATTTCCTAGTCCTTTGATCGGTTCAGTTGCAACATTTCCCATCTTTAAGATAGATCCATCTTCAATTGGTTGAAAGTCTATGAACCAACGAAGATCTTTGCATACATGACTCGTTGCTCCTGAATCAATCCACCAAGCAACATTGTCATCCTGCACATAAAATGCCTCAGATATTAGTGACACATAATTCTGACTAGAATTACAATTTTGCATTAAAATCTGACCTTGTTGCTTTTCTGGATCCTTGGATCCACTTGGACCAGCATTTTGCTTTTCTTGCTTGCCTTTACCAACCCGACAATCCTTCTTGAAATGTCCAGGTTTGCCACACTTCCAACATGCCATCTTAGGCCTTTTGTTGGAAGAATTGTTGTTGTTTCCTTTAAACTTTCGTTTATCACCCTTGCCATACTTAGAATTCTTAGAAGATCCACCATCTTCAACCATATTCACAGAAGAGTTACCGACTTGGTTCTTGCCCTTAGGATTATTCTCAATTTCTTGAGTCCTCAAAGCCTCTTCAATTCTGAAGTGACTTCCAAGTTGAACCAGAGTCATATCCTCTTTGTTATGTTTCAAGGAGTGTTTAAAATCCTTCCATGATGGTGGTAGTTTGTCTATAACACCAGAAACTGAGATAGATTCATCCATCTTCAGATTGTGTTGGGCAAACTGACCCAGAATCTTTAACAATTCATTGTATTGTTCCATCACCGGTCTAGAATCGACCATTTTATAATTCATAAAATTACTGACCAGAAACTTCTTACTAGAAGCATCTTCTGCCATGTATTTGGATTCAAGAGAATCCCACAATTCTTTTGCTGACTCAACATTTTGATATACATCGAAAAGGGAATCAGACATACCGTTTAAGATGTGACCGCGGCATATGTAATCAGCGTTTTCCCATTTGCAACGCCTCCTTGTTTGTTCAGCGGTTTCATCCTCAACCACTTCTGGAATGGGGGTACTCAAAACATATACAACCTTCAGCGTTGTCAATAGAAAATGCATCTTCTTTTGCCATCTTCTAAAATCATGACCCTCAAACTTGTCCAACTTTGCAAACTTGCTTGTCATGTCTTTTGCAGATTCTGAGTTCGACATCTTCAGAAAATGGATAACTTCAATCTTTGTTGGGGAATTGGGTGATAACTTGGATTTTTCTGAAGTCGTGTGAACACTTTCAGATTGAAGTTATTTGTGGTTCACCCAAATAATTCAATCGGATAAAATCAGAAATTCTGCAAGAAGAGAGAATGTATTTTGCTGTGTATTTCAAATGAACCTATACTGAAAATGATCAATGCCACACCTATTTATAGATGTCAACAGATGTATCTTTTGCCAATAGACACACCTCAAGATGTGTCTTTTGCCAAAAGACACATCTCATTTCCAACAGTCATGTCCAATGCCAATAGACACACCTCAAGATGTATCTTTTCCAATAGACACACCTCAAGATGTGTCTTTTCCAATAGACACATCTCATTCTAACAGATGTGTTTGATGCCAATAGACATGTCTCATAAGCAATAATTCTGAAATCATAACGAACTCGAACAAAGCATGCACTCCGCATTCTCCCGACTTGTTCGATGTAACATTACGATTACATTGATCAACTAGCCAATCCAATTACACTAAAATATCCAACAAAGATTACAGAAAATGGGTTAGTAACGTGCTGATTGTGAGGTCGTAAGTGATCGTAATTATTAGATTGTTAGATTAGTAGAGTCCTCGACCCTTGAGCTTAGCTGGCGAATAGGTATCTACTTTGCATTAGAAATGTGGGAGCATGTAGAATTTAGAGTGATACATATTGAGTAGTAACGAACCTTGTAACCTATCATACCGTGGCTGGGTTTGAACCATGAGGGCAATATTGCCTCCACCTTACAATTTATAACAGATTTTCCAGTGTTAGTTTTATTTGTAGGATAACAAAGGGTTTAACTTGTTAGTGAACAGTGTGCATTTCAAAAGGGTTGGGATTTGTTTTTGATGCAATTAGTTGGTCTTGTTATACATTTTTTGTAGCAATGTAAATTATCACAATGAATGTATCTATACAAGTTGAAAATGTGAAATTTTAGTTAAGTAATGTATAATGAAATGGTAACCGTGTAACCTTTTTTAAAAAAATTGAAAGATAAAAACAATCAGTTAGTATTTTTTAGAGCTGGTTATATATCTTGGATCATTATATTTTAGCTACGCATTGTTGTCTTTTTTATTTTTGCTATTACACCAATTGTAGCTCTCCATTACACTCGCTCTTATGACAAGCATTTTGTCCTCTAATTGACTATACAGTTGAGGAAATAAATATCCCTCATTTGTTCAAAAAGGAAGCAGAACCAACTAACAAACTACTATCATGTATAAATTACTAAAGAAATAGAAATGTTTTATTTGTGTTTATGGTAAGTTCAAGCGAGTAACACTATACAAGTAGTCAGAACATATGTACTCTCAGAAGTAACAACTAAGGAATCTAGTTTGACAAAAGTGGAGAAGCACTACAATAGTTGGGAACTGTTCATAGTGATTAGTAATGACCTTAGTCGACTCAAACTTTATTCAAATAAATTGTTTGCGGTGCCTGCATATTGCTGAGCTAGTACGGCCCTGCGAAAGGCACATCAAACCGAAGTCATATTATCACCAACACATAATGTACACAGCAGATATAGGCAAATATAGCCTAAAAGCTCTTATGTAATGAAGGTTTAGTTTGATAGTTTAAAACTCAGGGTTGAGCACCTAGATTGTTACCAGTTTAATGAGGTTTGGATTAGGCAATAAAGGCTAGAAACATATAGTCCTTATGTTACGTTATTAGAACAGAATAAGTACGTCAAATAGTGGAAAGAAACAGTTGCCATATGAACATTTAAGTGTAACAATTCTCGAGAAGCTATGATGTTTTGACGTTGTAGAGGAAAAGCACAAGTAGGATTTGCACGAATATCATGCATTAAATTTATGGGTGTTATCTTTTATTTATAAGGATCCCGCAGGGACATTAATGATTATGATGATGTATGTTGATTTTATTGTTACTTTAGAAAATTCTCTTAACTTAGGCTTACTTCACCCTTTTATAGATAATGTTTCTAAAGTTAATTTTTGGAGAATTTTCTAAAGTTAATCTTTAAAACTATGTGATTTTAAATATTTGTTATTTTTTATTTATAAGGATCCCGCAGGGATATTAATCTCGAAATTTCCATAATATATATGAATATTTTCAGTGTTAAGAAATTTATTTATTTTACTCATAACTCAAATATTTCTTTTTGTATAATTTAGAATTTTATTTTCTCTTAATCCAATAATGATGCAAACAATAGAGTGCGATTAATCGATCAATTTTTTTTTTGTAATTATATATTATATATTTTTATTATAATTATAATTATATTTATATTTATCTTTACTCAAGCTATAAAAAATTGTATTATATTAATCAAACATATGTTATGTATATTGTTCATCTAATATATATCCATTCATTATTATTATAAATCAAATAATTATTGAGATTATAAATTTTACATAAAATTATAAATAGATAAATTACCTATATATGTACTATAACATTAATCTAATATGAAATATAATAATTAACATAAAATATTTATTTAATCAACAGAAAGATAAGCATGCAATATGTCATGTTAAAATTATTTACGAAATTTAAAAATTTGTAGAACACGTAGATATGTAATTATATAGAAAATGATGAAAAGTCAAAATCCGAACTGATGTAATTAGTATGAATCATCAATTTTTTTCTTAAAATAAAAGATAAATATATACGATAAGATTAAAGTTTCTAGTTATCAATAAATTTTTTGTAAGTAGATAAATAAATCAAGTAGCCCAATTGGTTAGAACTTTGAATTTGTATCATGAGATTAATGGTTCGATTCCAACCAATGAAATTAATTAATAAATTTTTAGCACTAATAGATGATTGTTGGTATAAATTACAATTTTATAATATTTAGAGATATATATATATGTAACTTCACCGGATTTATTGATTCAATACCCATAAATTATTCATATTAGAATTGCTGGTTATCAATATATTTTTTGTTGGAATATAACAAAATCAAGTAGCACAAATGGCTACCTTAGGATAGTTAGAGTTACTGTCGCCGTTTACCCGGGCTTCCATTCAAAGCTTATAACACTTCTCCTTCTGACCTTCCAGCACCGGACAGGTGTCAGACTCTATACATCATGTTACCACTTAGTAGAGTCTTGTGTTTTTAATTAACAGTCGCTACCCCCTTTTTCTGAAAGAGTCGTCATTTTTTATCAGAAACGCTATGTCATTTACAACCCCAGCGTATTTCGGATGGCGAAAACTCCAAAACCACGGTTCCAAACCTGGTTTAAGGGTTAAGTTGTTTCGTCTTCCATTTCTAATGATGAATCTGAACCTCTTCAACTTCCTCTTCATTTCTATCAACAACTTCCCCAATTAGGAGTGACATCTTCCAAGCCAATGTTCAGAATTAAGCCACCCGGAATAAAATGCTCCACTTCATTTTGAACCCCTTCATTCTTAGTCTCCAAAGCCTTGGTTTTGAATTAGAGACGTTAAAAATGTTGAATTGACTTTGAATTTGTATCATGAGATTATTGGGTCGATTCCAATCAATGACATTAATTAATATATTTTTTACGTTATTAAATGATTGATGGCATAACTAAAATTTTATAATATTTAGGGGTATATTTGTAACTTCACAATGGATTTATTGGCTCAATACTCCTAAATTATCCATATGTTGTTCTATTATATATAGAAAGAGATAGTTAATTTATAGGGATAAAATAAAATCTTCACAGTTATTTTATTGACACTTTTCACCTTGTGCTGTCTAATGCAGAAAAATCTAAAAAAAAGAGTTATATAATTAATACAATTTAATTTTTTATTTAACTCAAAAATTAAAACAAAAAAGGAAAGTAAATAAAATAAGAGGATAAGTCGTGGTTTATCTATTAAGATTTTTAAAGCTAACACAAGCGACTGAGTAGCACACTGGTTATGATATGAACTTCTTTAATAAAAGGTTCGGGGTTCGATTCTTGGATAACACAAATTTATATATATTTTATATAAATTTGTATAAATAGTAAAGTAGTGGCATTTTTGAAATTTTTTAACATAAAAAGGTAAAACTGTAACTTCACAGTCATTAAAATGGCAAACTTTGCCCTTGTGTTCTCTTTTAATATATAGTAATAGATAGATTGATGATACAAATAATGCTCTCAATGTCGGATTGTCGGGTAAACAATACCATTATTTATTGACACTTGACACAAGGGAAAAAAAGACTTATTGCTCATGCTAATAGATGTCTTGTTCGATTGTTCATGTTGAGGGAAAAATAAACTGAAATTTTAGTTAATAATTTTTGTTTAGTTTTATAAAAATATCAAAACGAACAATATAGCTTACTTTACTTTTAAGAAAGTGTAGTTATTATATCTTCAAATTACGATCGACAATAATGGCATAATGGAACGCACATATTAAAAGTAGTATTGTAGGAAGAACTTTTTATATAAAAAATTGGAGTTTTAATTTTTGGTTCTATAAAAGAAAAAGATCAATTTTTTAGTTTTATAAAAGAAAAACACCAATTTTCTGATTATGAGGTAGAACCAAATGATGACATGACCACGCCATCACTCTGCCACGTTTGATGACGTGTCACTGCTATGTCACTATTCACATCATCATGTCAGCATTTGTGACGTGCCGTGATTCCAGCCATCTCGACTGACGTGGCAGTGATACTTGGCAATGTCACGTCATCAAAATGTTGACGTGGTAGTGGACAGAATTTATTTTTTTGATTCTTTTAATTTGTTTTATTAAAATTGAAATAAAAAATATTTTTTTGAAATAAAATTAAAAAAAGATGGTATACTACGATTCCCTATATAATTTGGTTTTTTTTTAAATAATAACCCACATTAATACCTTATATATAATAAGCATAAACGAGATCTTATCCAAAATTTTGGTCGTCGTCGCTGTACTACCAAAAGCATATGATCCGTTGGATTAAAAAATTGGATTAAAAGTCGTTCGTTGGATTATAAATTATATCCTTATATATTTATTTATAATTTTCACTTTGTTAATTTACTATAATACCCTTTCTTCATCGATTTGATCGATTTGTTTTTTTCTTCATCATTAAAACTAAATTTAATTTAAAAATATCTTTATAAGAGGGATCTTATCCAAATTTTTGGTCTGGTCGCTGTACTACCAAAATTATATGATCCGTTGGATTGAAACTAAACGATCAAGATTAGATCACATAAAAAATAAATTATAATCTAAAAAGGATATAATTAGAAAAGGTTGTATTAGAAGTGAATTTTAAAAAGAAAATTATAATCTAAAAAGGATATAATTAAAAAAAATTGAATTATAATTGAATTTTAAAAAGAAAATTATATTCTAAAAAGGATATAATTAAAAAAAGTTGTATTAGAATTGAATTTTATTTTTTATTTATTAGTATTAAAAAATTTCATATTTAATATTTGGCCTCTATCTTGAGATCTAGAAATCAGATTTGATGGTTTTACAATCCATGCGAACCTCATAAAATTATATTTAATTTAGTGATGCTTTAATAATTATTATTCAAATAGAAGCACTCAAAATATCAAGAGAAAATATAATTACAAATTTTTATATTAATCCTAATCTATGTAGAAGTTCTACATTGATAATGCTATCAATTGTAGAAAACCTAATTGTATATGATTTAAATAATTGACATATACATTTTCGTATTTCAATATAAATATACTTTTTATTTTATAACATATTGAAATATAAAACATTTTTTATGCTAAATCCAACGATTTTCATCTATTTATTTTAAGATCTTTGTCGTACGGAGGAATAGACGATTATCAAAATTTTGGACAAAATCTATCTTATATAAATATACAGAGTACTTTTTAGTTTATAACATATTAAAATATAAAACATATTTTATGTTAGATCCAACGGTTTTCATCTATTTATTTTAAGATATTTGTCATACGGAGGAATAGACTACTGATTATCAAAATTTCGGACAAAATCTCTCTTACACTTATTATTGAAATTGTATTTGGTTGTGATTAGAACTATCTTTAAATAATTATAAGGATATTTTGATAATCAAAACAAATTATAAGTAGAATTCATAAATCAAAAAGAATTTTTAACTTAAAAAATCGTTAATTTCTTCTCTTTTTTGTTTCTATGTATATTTAATTATATTAAACCATCATTAATTTAAGGATTATTTTGTTAATTTCATGTGGGCTGTAAACATCCAAATCAAATTTTAAAATTCAAGATAGAGTACAAATATTAAATCGAACATGTAAAATCTTATATATATCAATTTTTAAACACCAATTTGATATGTAAATTAATAACTTATAAAATTTCATAAAAGAAATATAATTGTAGATATTAAAATTTATTAGCTTATAACCCGTGCAACGCACGGCTCCTTTTCTAATATCTATAATTATATTATTATTATTTTAATATTTATATGTTATTGATTTACATATCAAATTTTTATTAAAAAATTAACATATATAAGATTTTACACGTTCAATTTAATATTTGTGCTCTGTCTTGAATTCTTAAAATTTTATTTGGACAATTTTACAACCCACATGAAATTAGCAAAATTATCTTTAATTTAGCGATGGCTTAACAAATATTTTCCAATTAAAATCACGCAAAAACAAAATAGAGAAGAAATTGACCATTTTTACATTGAAAATTTAATTCGATTTATGAAATTTTACTTATATTTCGTTTTGATTATCAAAATACCCATCTTATTATTTGAAGATAGTTCTACTAACAACCAAATAAAGTTTTAATAATAAATTAAGAATCGTTAGATTATAAAATAATTAGATGTAAAACGATTGATCTAGCATAAAAGAATGTTTTACAGTATTTTTTAACATGTAAACTAAAAAGTGTATGTATATTGAAATACCAAATTGTGTATGTCAATGATTTAAACCGTATGTAATTTGGTTACCTACATTGAATAGGATTATCAATGTATGTCTTCTACACTGAATAGGATTAACGTAAATATATGTAATTATATATTTTTTTTGAGATTCTGAGTGTTTCTATTTCGATAATAATTATCAAATCATTACTAAATTAAAGATAATTTTATGAGCTTCGCATGGAATGTAAAATCATCCAAATCTAATGATTTATAGATCTTGGGATAGATCCCAAATAGTAAATATAAACTTTTTAATATTGATAGAAAAAATAAAGTAAAATTCAATTGTATCCTTTTCATATTATAATTTTCTTTTTTAAAAATCAATTCCAATATAACCTTTTTTAATTATATCCTATTTAGATTATAATTTTTTTTAATATGATATATATCCTATTTAGATTATAATTTTCTTTTTAATATGATATAATTTGGTTATTTGGTTCAAGCATCTAAAAAAAATAGTGACAGTTAGATATTTAGTAAATAGATGATAGCCGTTAGATCTAATAATAAGGAATATTCTTTATTTAAATCTCTCTTCTACAAATCAAGGTTCGAATCCCGTCAACAACAAATTTACATTAAAATTTTATATTATTAATTCTAATCAATATATATCATTCATTAAATAACTATTATTATTATTAATAGTTTTATTAATTAATATTACAAAATTAAATTATATCCATAATAAAATATTATACTTTATTTTATTTAATCATATAATTTTAAAAATATTTAAAAGTAACTCGTGCAAAGCACGGGCTATAAGCTAGTATTAAATACAAATACTGGGGGCGTAAATTTTTATGAACCAGAAAACTACACGTCCACGCATGTGCCTGCTATACGGATGGTGGCGAGCTTCTTTAGAGCGAGTTCGATGCTAGAGGTAAATTAATTATAATTATTGTTATAATTTAATATTAAAAAATATCTTTTAGTATTAAAATAAAATTTCAACTTCAATACTAATTACATTTTACATCCAGATTGGGTCTTCTCATCACTCTTCAGAATGTTGCAGCAACCATACTGTGCATCTGCTTATTTTATTTAATTTTTTTTAATTTCATTCAATGTTGAATGTTCAATTCCCAATAACTACATAGTATTTAATTATTATATACTTTTAACATTCAATTTTTTACAAATTTTTATTTAATATTTATTATTAAATTTATATTTAATATTTAGTATTTTTAATTATTTTAATTTCTTTAATTTCACTTCATGTCCGATTCTTTATAATTACATAGTTTAATAGTGTTTATTAATTATATACTTTTATCATTCAATTTTCTAAAATTACTTATTTAAATAAAATTTAATGATTACATTTATTCTCGATAATTTATTCATATAAATATTTTAATCTCAACTCGTACTCGATTATGTCCGTGCTTTGCAGGTTATCGGCTAGTATTTATTAACTTTACTTTCCTTTTTATATCATGATTTTTGGTGGACTTTAAATTATAAACTATTAGTATTTGTCAACTGATAATTTAGTCTCTGGCCAGCTTTTGGTTGAATAATAAATAGCTAATTGGTTGAAATAAATCTATACTCTTTATTAAAAGAAAAAAAAAAACAGAAACCCCCTTTAAATGGTATGTCATGTATACCGCGATATGCACCGTAGGGCTGTAAATGAGTCGAACCGAGCCGAACTCTTAAATGTTCGTGTATCAGCTCGCTATGAATACATCGAACTCGAACTCGAGCTCGAACTTTGATCGAGCCATTATTTTTGTTTGTGTATCGACTCGTTAAGAAATATTCTATTCACGAACATGTTCGCGAGCAGTTCACGAACATGTTTAACGAGCTACTATTCACGAATATCTCAACCTCAACCTTTTTTTTTCTAGAAAATTTTTAATGCAATTAAAATAAAAATAAAATCGGGGATGAAACATTGAAAACTTGAGAAATGCTTCCAATTTAGACTTATCAACGAATCAAATTTGGATCAAGTTTAGTTAATACATAACGAACTAATGTTATAATTTATAATGTAACATATGTATAAATTTTTTTTTGCCAAGTAACATATGTATAATTTAATTATTATTAATAAAATATTTATAAATTTTTGAGCTTTTTTCCCACAGGGTTTTGCTCTTGGAGGGTTTTAACGAGGCCTTCCTTCTGTGGGGTTCTTCCTTTCAGACTTGAAGGTTTTATTGTCTAAGCGTCCCGAGGCAACATGCGTGCCTTTTGGGTTAGATGGTGAACTTTCTTGAATGAAAAAATTCCCTCTGTACGTTTTATTGTATTTCGGTACAATTTATGAACGAGTAAGTTATTTCTGACAAAAAAAGAAAAAAGAACATATAACGAATAGACAAAATAAACTAACATATTATTTCGTAACACTAACTTATACAATTATTTACAAATAATCGTGAATTCAAGAACTCCCGTTAAATGTTAATGAAATATGTTCATGAACATATATATATATGAAGTTTGTGCACAAACTTATTCATGAACCATATTTACGAACAAGGTTCACGAACTTGCTCATGAACTATATAATCGAACTTATTTGCAAACTTTCGAGCCGAACTATGTCGTGTTCGGGTTCAGCTCATTTACGAGACGAACCTCAAAATCGTATTCATGTTCGACTCGTTTACAAAACGAACCGAACTCGAATCGAACTTTTTTCGAACCGAACACCGAACTATTCGTGAACGTATCGACTCATTTACAGCCCTATATGCACGGTATGCCACTAAATATTAATTAATTTAATTAATAAAAATTGTAATATTATATACTCCTTCCGTCCTATCTATTTCTTTACTTTTTTTTGTCACCTTTAAATGGTATGCCATGTATACCGCGGTATGCACGGTATGCCACTAAATATTAATTAATTTAATTAATAAAAAATTTTAATATTATATACTCCCTCCATCCTATCCATTTCTTTACATTTTTTTTCACTTTCTGACACGCATTTTAAGGTGAATTTTAAAAATAGTTCCATAACTTATTTTTAAACTTTTCTTTTTTTGTATAAAAATAGGATTGTTCTATTTTTATACAAAAAAAAAAAGAAAATTACAAAAATAAGTTATGGAACTATCCTTAAAATTCACCTTAAAATGCGTGCCGGACACCCTATTTTCAAATGATAAGAAATCCAATGGATAGTGGGAGTAATAATTTAATTTAATAATGAAATTATATATTTTGAATTTATTAACTAAAAATTGAAATAAAAGTCATGAATATAGTATCAAATAGAACTTAGGACTCCTTTAATTAATAAAAAATCAGGAATATAGTATTAAATAGAACTTCGGACTCCTTTAATTAATATTTAAATGTATCTATAATAAATTAATAATAAATACAATTAATAATATAGCTACTCTTATATTATATTACCAGAATGGAGTTATGTAAATTTAATTAATTAAAATAACAATATTAAATATTAATTTAATTTAATAGTGAAGTTATATACTAGGAGTATATTAACTAGCAATCGAAATAAAAGTCGAGAATATAGTATTATATACAACTTGGTGTTTTAAGATTTTATTTTATTAAAAAAAGTTAAAAATTAAAAATTTAAGATAATTTATTACGATCCGTTCCCACGACTTATCGGCTAGTATACTTAAAACATAAAGTGACATACAGATATTGCTTAAAACTTAAAAGTACCAAATACTCCACAACAGTGAATGCCTACAAAAATTAATAAGATGATGATGCAGTTTACCAAATTAATTAATTAATAAGGATACTTTAGGGCAAGCAGGCGTGTATTCATGCCGACAGAATTGAACTAGAAGATCACATCAGTGCATATTTTTAAACAGTTAATGCATTTGGCCATTTAGGTATGACAAGCATATAAGGTTCGATCACTGTTTTCTAATGTGATAAGCAAACTTGCAGGTGCCTCAGCACACAATTAAGACACATACAAGGGAAAATTCTTGAATTTTTCACAAACACAGAAAAGCGAAAATAGTTCGAAGTCCTATATATTTAAATACTATGACATGAACTTCCACATTGCTGGGCGATCTCTTGATATGAGCAATACTCGAGAACCCAAGTAATCGAACGATGGCGAGTACAAACCATCTGGTCCGATTACTTCACTCACTTGTTGCAGGAGGCCGTAATCACTGGTGCAAGATTGCATTTGATCATCAAAGGCATCAAACGCAAATAATCCTAAACCACATACTCCCATGACAAAGTTTGAATTTCCCCAAACTTGAGCTATGGTTGTGTTCTGGGCTTTTGACTCTGGCAAAGCGTAGGTACTAACAAGCCTTTGCTTGCGCATGGAGAATTGTTGGATCTGTGAAGATGACTGCTTTTTTACAGATGACCTTAAGTTGGTGCAACCAATATAAATGTAATCTCCGCGAGAAAACACAGACTGTGCACTTGCACCAAGTTTAGGTATCTTAAAACCCACACCGGTTGGATGACGAAAATCTATTATATTTATTGAATCTGAAGTGCAAAACACGCCGTCATTACCTTCTGCATCGGATGAGCTTACCCTGCAAATCCATATATAGACAGCTTTAGTACTAGTTCCATTTTCAAATTGTTATTAGTTGTTAAGGCACAAACTGTGTCCAAAATTTAATTATACAAGAAATTTATAACAATTCATAATATCTATAAGATATCAAGTAGTAGCACAAAACATATCCGCAGCTTCTAAATGTAGCATATTACATGTGAGCTATGTTACTCGTACTCAAAATGTTGCCGAGTCTGATACTTGGACACGTACCCATGTCGGACACTTATTGCCGAGTCCGAGTAACATAGCATGTGAGTATATATGCGATGTTTGTAACAGTTTTAAAGCCTGAAAAAAGTCAGTTTGAGTTCAATTGGGTACAATACTTGCATTTGTGACACACACACACAGACACATGTACACATTTTCGGTTGCCAATAAAGTAGGTGTTTCGTGGCAGCCAAAATTCTCAAGTAGGTAACGACAGAACACAATTCGGCCTCACAGTGATCACCGGTTGCACCAAGATGTAACAACCGTTACTTTAAAAAAAATATAGCATCAAACTTGCCAGTCTTTGTATACAAATGACATGGATGAATTATGTGAAGATTTGGCAAACTTGGCCTACCCAACTTTTTTAAAGTTAGTATTCAAAAAATTTCAACTAATCAACTCTTGGCATATGCAGCCACATAGTGAAGCTATCATCAATTCTAGACTAGAGAAATATAATACACATCCTCTTTGTTCTAATTTCCTCGCTCGGTAAAATTACTGGCATGCTTTGTCTGTTTATGCATGTGTGAAGAAGAATAAAGGAACATTGCGATCAGTAAGAAGTTCAAGTGGTAGAAACCTGAGACTGGAACAACGAAACACACTGCAGAACATGTATTACAACGCTTTAATATCCTCCACGTCATCGCGTTATTCGCTTGATGATATTCGCGTTATTTAGGAAAGTAGTTTATTACATATAGGATTTTAGGGTTAGGGCAGAAATCCTCTGGCAAGAGAAAATCAGAAAACTCAATAATTAATTTCCAAAATAATGATCTCTAGCAACTTACAATAATGATATCCTATTTATAAAAATTTACTTTCCCAGAGAAACTTAAAGTCTAAGATGATAACAATAATAATAATAATCCATAGTAAACCTATTCTAAATTATTAAGTAAAGGGCTTCCAAAGCCTATAACATTCTCCAATATTGATGCTCTCCGCCTTTTGAAAGGCCTGTCCTGCGTCATTAGGTCTTGTTCTAAAGATTCATTATATAGCCAGCAGCTTGGGCTGCTCAGAGATGCAGTTCGTCTTCAAAAAATTTTGGAGCTACAAAATTGGAGGTCATCACAATTCACCTAGTGGACCAAATCAGTCCGTTTGCGGCTGTTTGATTAGTTTATATTTTTGGATGTAATTTAGAATCTTTAAATATATTTTTTTAAAACAATAATTGATTAGTTAGATTTCAAAAGATATAAATTTGCCTATTCAACGTTGCTGCCAATTCACGGGCAACATTAGTCATCGCTGCCATCTGCAACCAACAACTGTTAAGTTTGACCCTAATTTTTCTTTTTCTGGAAACTGAAAATAACGGCTTGACAACCCTCTGATGACTACAACTAGACAGAGAAGTCCTCCTGTATGATGTATTATTTTCTTTTTCTCCACAAATCTTTATTGTTCACATTTTCTTAGTTGAAGCTTGTGTTGTCAAGCTTTATAGTTGAAGCCTAATTTTTCCAACAGAAAACTATCACAATTTGATATAACATCCACTAAGAAAATATAAAGCAACAAATAAATGTGTTACCTGTGCCTAACTCCTCCACCCATCTCAGCATCTGTATTGTTCACATGAAGAGCTGAAATTTTTCTGCCAAGTGAAGAAACTGACACCAATGATTGAGGATTTTGAGAGTTGACATCCCACAAAGATATATTTTCCGCCTCTGCAATGACAATTTTTCCCCGGTTTCTCCACTGCACAGGGCTTGAATAATCCATTGCCAGCACAGGCTTCTGCACCTCCCATTTCATTATATGCTCCCCATCACGAATATCAAAAAGCTTGACAACCCTCTGATGACTGGCTGTTGACACAATGAGTGGTCCAGAAGGTTTATACCACCATTGCTGGTTTTCTGGTGCCATATAGCTAGACAGAGAATTCCTCCTATATGATGTATTATTGGGTAAAGGAGCAAGAGCTGTTCTTGTATTAACCATTCCATCCTCGATATGAACTGCCTTCACTTCCTTCGAATAGAAGTCCCAAGAGCAGAACCCTGATTCCATTGTATTTCCAGCTGATGCCGCCACAACAAATTTTCCAGAACAACCATCTGCACTAGGGGCACGAATTATCCAACAATCCCTCCACATATTAGGAGAAACTCCAATTGGTGGCCTGTATTCAGCTTTCTCCTGATTTGTATGCATTATATAAGAATGAGGTATAAGTGTGTCAGCATTTTTCACTCTTACACAACAGGTGTTTCAACATAGAAAATGACAATGTACGATTTTGAAAACAGACAAGTGCTTAAACCAGACTAATAACAAGATCAAAAATTTTTGCTCTTTTTACAAAAATTCAAATGACGTATAAAATGCATACCTCGCAGTGGGAAATATCATGAAAGGTACATGAGCTGTCATCGTGTGCGAGAAGAACGGACTCCCCATCAGACACAAACCATCCACCTGTTGATGACTTATGGCCTATCACATTCAACTGATAAAAGCAATTATCTTCAGTCTCTTCATCGAGTATCATTGCTGGCAAGTTCTCTTGATCATCAAACTCATCAAGTGTTTCACTTGTTGTGAGAACTAATTCAGCAGACCGTTCTTCACTCACAATGTTTGAAGAATCATAAGCCTTTGAATTCCCAGGGCCATCTGTTTCTTGGACAGCACTGTGGTCCAAAATCTGATTGTGCCCTTTACTAGTATTCTTTGACTGCTCATCACTGAGTGAAGCTAGAAACTCCACAACTATAGGCTTCTCATCTATTGGACTTGATAATATAGCTTCCAGACTGGATACACTCTTTGTCTCCTCAACTTTAGGCTCACTTATCTGTGAGCTCCTTGACAAGCCTCCGACAGATGTTTTAAGTGACGTCCTGTCTCGAAGCAACTTATGATGTGGGAAGAGTCTTGCTTCTAACTCCTCAGTATTCAACCCCTTAGCTAAACTTTTCACACTCGTCTCCACTGCATTAAGATGTTGAATATTTTCGCTAGCATGATCAACAACCATCTTTAGTTCAGCAGCAGCAACATGGCCCATCACCTTCTCAATTCCCGATATCTTTTCTTGAATATCAGTAATTATTACCTTCGATGCATCTGTATTATTCGAATCCAAAATCTCCTGAGTCCTCTTAATATCTGTTGCTATCCTCTTAACCTTTCCTTCCAAAAAGGCAAGCTTCTCATGTAATTTACTTGGATAATTAGTACCAGACGTTGTCATCGCTTCTTCACTTCCACATTTCCCTTTTGAAACTTCCAAACCACTTGTCCTACTCAAAGAATTCCTCCTAATCTCTCTCACACCCTTTTCACCCCCTTCATTAGACCTCAAACCAACACTAGCCCTCCCCCTAGATTCCTCCCTAGCTCGAACTCCACCCGAAACCACCTTACTACTTTCCAAACCCCGATTACCCAAACTCTCCCTTCCTTTCAACTTGGACTCCGAATCCTTCCCAAGCTCACTACTTTTCTCCATCCCCACAACATTTCTCCCCAAACTTCTCGACTCCTTTCTCTCCACTGACACCTCTCTTTCTTTCGATTTCAACCCCGAAACGTTCCCAGGATCACTACTTTTCTCCATCCCCACAACATTCCTACCAAAACTTCTCGACTCCTTTCTCTCGACAGACACCTCTCTTTCTTTCGATTTCACCCCGGAAACCTTCCCAAGATCACTACTTTTCTCCAACCCCACATCATTCCCAGCCAAATTTCTCGAATCCTTCAAACCCCTCCTCCTAATTTCACTATTTTCCCTACCCTTTTCCAACAACTTGTTATGACTACCATCCAAACCCCTAAATTTACTCAAACCAGTACTAAATTCACAAGGACTAGAGCTCCTACCTCTCGAAACAGAACGAAAAAGACCAGAACCAGCAGACGCCTTATCGATACGAGGCACAGGCCTAATCACTGGCTTCACTGCTGCAGATGCTGCTCTAATTCTTGAATTAGGTCTAGGGTTTTCTTTACCAGAAGATCTTTTAATTGAATCTGAACCAACATTGTTAATTGATTCTTTTGAAATTGGGGTTATGGGTTTGGTGGGTTTCGATGCGGTGGTGGTGGTGGGTTTGGCTGCCGTTCCGCCGGCGCCGGCGCGGTCTAGATTCCGGCGAAGTGATAAAGTTGACATTATTGTTAAGTGTGTGTATGAGTAACAGTGAGTATTGATTTGGGTAAAGATTATAATTTGGTTTGGATTGAGAAATGAGGGGTGATTCGGATTATAATTTGGTAGGGAGGGAAAATGATTTTGAAATTTTCAAATTATTATCACTCAATTTTCTCCTGCATAAAGGTTAAAAAACTTTCATGTTTGGAAATATCCAATATTAATATATGGGTTTGATGTTCCTGAGGTAAGCTCAGGAAAATTACCTGAGATAACATATATTTTTCATATTAATGCACGAGGGTATAATTGTAATTACAGGATTTTTAAAAAAAAATTCAATATTTACAAAAATGCCACAAATATTTACACTGCTGCCTCAGGTAACTCTCCTGAGGTAACCTCAGGGCCCTTTTTCTCTTAATATATACCTAAATCTCGATTAAACTAATAATTTCCAAATCAGCATATTTGATTAATTTATTTACTATATATTGATAGCATATATGCAATCATGTTTTCTATAATACTTTATTTTAATAATATAAATAAAAATTAGTTATATTATTTTAATAATATAAATAAAAATTAGTTATATTATAGAGAATGAAAATGTGTCTTTCACCTTTTTATTTTGAATATAATATAATTCGAAAAAATTTCATTAATGTCTTTCGGTAATTAACTTTTTCAAATGGTGTCATTTCACTGTAAATGAAATGAAATATTTATTTTTTAACTAAAATAAAAGACTAAACAAAATAGAAAAAAAAAATTAAGTCGGGTAGAAACTGTGTCAAATAAATACTAACGAAACACATTCATATGATCAAACACATATGACATACCTACAAAAGATTAGGCCCTGCACAGTAAACTCATTTCTTAATTTTGTATCGCTTCCCCTAACATATCTGCCATTCTCAATCGTACAAGGAATGTTGGCTAAAATTCCAATCCAAGGATAAACGAGCAATTCATTAAGTCACTGTTTTGCATGCTTCTTTTTTCGATGTCAATAGAGAAAAAAAATTGAGAAACAAAGTTAGTATAGTTTGGATAAACAAATATAATGATTGATAGTATGATTAAAAAACCTACGCAGGCATTCTACTACTTACATCTTTCTTGAACACTTATGATGATATTTGCAGAGACTACAATGATACAGATATGAACGATCACCCAAAGGTGAATAATCTTATATAAGATTGTTCCTTGGCAAATGAGTCATCAGTGTTGTTCAATTCTATTTATTGTTTTTTGTGTTTGGTGGATACTGACTTGTTGAGCACAGGAACCTACTCATTTTTATCAAAGAAACAGATGAATGTAAAGAATTGTACCATTGGATATTAATTCAATAGACTATGATAAATTGAATTTTAAACAGACAAAACGATGAATTTAAAATTTTACTTGGTTGATAATTGAATTTCAAACAAAGTGATCCTCTAAGCATAGAGATATTGGTTCCTGGTGGGCTTAACAGGTGTTTTCTCTACTTTAACAATTTTGTTCTCTATATTTACTTTTTCAAAACTAACAAATAATATCATATTCATTATTCCCAAATAATTCTCTTTAAAATAATAAAATACTCCCTCAGTCCCATCCATTTATTTACATTTAGATTTGACTATACTAACATGTATTTTAAGGTGTATATAAAGTATAGTTGTTTCATGTGTTGTATTGATGAAATTTATCGGATTTGATGTGGAGTGTTCTATCAAGTTTTCTGTCCTTGTTTTCCGGGATACCATCCTTTGCAACACAATTCTTCACGAGTATGCAATCAAGATAAACGTACAAAAACCCATGTATAGTGCAGAAATGCATGGTACACCTCCCATATTTGTTTCATCATTAATATTCAATGGCAAACATTATGTTGCACAAGGAGGCATGAATAAGAAAGAGTCTCAGCAATTGGTTGCATGTGCTGCTATCCAATCTATTCTAGGTAATTTTTGCTGATTAGAATATTTTGTGGTATTTACTTTCTTAACAAATGCTTACTAGTTCATTGTTCTGAATTTTTTTTTCTTTATGTGTAGATTCTGATGCTTCCTCTATTATTTCTGAGATAATCAATTCAAAAAAAGATTTTTCTTGCTGCAAATATGCCCGTGAAAATTTTGGTTCCAGTGCAATTCAAAAGGAAATGAGAAAAAAGTGCTCATCAACATGAGCTTGTTAAATTTATTTCTAGTAATAATCTAAATTTTGTAAGCTTTTAGATCTATTGTTTTTGTTTCTTAATTACTAATTATTGTTTGGAATAATTTTGTAACTAGAAACACGATCAAGAATAAAGTTTCAATTTTATCTCATATCTGTATATAGGGGTGAGCAAAAATGGATATCCGGTCCGATTATTGAAAATCGTATCGATTATTCCATTTTCCGGGTCACTAAAATCTTATTACGGTTCCGTATACAATGAAACCGGATATTTCCGACAACCCGAAAACTTAATAGAAATGAGAATAAAAACCAAAGATTAAAGAAATCGAAATATATACCAATGTAAACAATTAACCAATCAAATTATCATTTAACCGAAAATAATAAAATGCATGAGGTCTAAATCATTTACATATCACATGACATCCATTAAAAGAACAAGCAATTCTAAATCAACAAAATCACACCACACTATAAAGAAAATTTCATCTTCTTTGGAGGAGTTTCATCTGCTAGATCATTCTCTACGTATCTTCTTTGGAGGAGCTTCATCTACAAGATCATTCTCTAGATACTGTGCTAATGCAAGATGTTGGGCCTTTTGATTAACTTCTCTTATAGAGGACCCTTTACCTACACCAACTGCATGTTGAAGGAGGTCTATGTACTTGTATTCTTGTTTCTTCTTTCCGGTGTAGAAGGGACAGCGCAGGCTTTTATAAATGGGTCTTTTTACTTGCAGCTCGCCATTCTTCAATAATGCATATGGTTTTTACATGTATTCATGCATCTCTAACTCACTTATATAAGTATCTGAATCTCTAAAATGTTATATTTGACTTAATTTGACAAATAAAACAAATTGAAAAAAATACATAAATGTGTTTAGTAATTACAAATAAGTATATATTTGTAAGTTACATAGTAAATGTATTTATGGTATTGATTAATATAATTAAAGGGGCAGTTACAAATGGGGATGGAGGAGGTATTTGAATGCCTATAAATTGTGGAAGTATTCCATAGAAAAAGTAGAGAAAAGATATTGAGTTACTTGTTCAAAATACTTACCGGAATCCCCAAAATCAATCTATATTTTATCTATTCAAATCTCTTCATAAATAATTTCTATTTTTTTTCCAAATCTCTTCATTGGTATCAGAGCGAGGACAATTTTTTTCTTGTTCTTACACACTTACTGCGGCTTCTTTCCGGACTGGTTTTGTGATTCAAGGTTTTGTTTTCGTGACTGGGCTAAACATTTGTTAAGGGGACACTATATATTTCAATTGTTCGTCATGTCGTCTCTCTGGGTTCACTCGGTTATCCTTGGATTCTAGGTTTGGTATCCACGTTTTTATTTTTGCTAAATTATTTTATCATATATGCTTCCTGGTATACTAGTAGCCATAATTATTGCCTCTTGTTTTTTTTCTTCGTGTTATTTAATATTTTATTTATTTTAAGCATTGCATTATTTTATTAGCATGATTGTTGCGTGTTAGCATATTTATAGTCCAAGTTGGTTGTTTGATTACCATATATTTTTGCTCTTTTTCTCACATGTAGGGGACTGTTTTGTGATGTTATTTTTTTTTTCTCGTGTTGCCGGATCTAATTATAAATTTCATGCTTTGTATTATGTGAATTTTATAATCATGTTGTTTTCTTGTTGTTTATTAGTTTATCCATTAAGTTTTATATATTGTCGTATAAAATGTTATTAGATTTTTTTTATATATATGGTCTGACTCTTGTGACAATATTTCTATTATGTTGCCTCTTTACATACTTGTATAAAATTGGTAACTGGTCTTCACTTGTAATATTTTTACATTCTTATTCATTTGCCCTGGTTACCTAGTTTTTACTCTAGCACGTGAGATTTAATTCTCTCCCATATTTTATGCGAGTAGCTTATTATTCTTTCTTATTAGGATTGTTTACCATCACTTGTGTTTGCATTGTGAGCTTCTTGTATCATGTCTGGAACTAGTTATGCATGTACGATTTGAATATTATTGTGAAATTGAGTGGCATGCATTATTTGTTTGAAGCCGGAAAAATATTTGTAGATTAAAATAATTTGGAATGAAATACAAATTACTTTATAAGAATTGGTAAATATGTTGGTCACGTCTAAATTCGTTAATATTGGAGAATTGAATGGCAGTATCATTATTTATTTGGAGCTAGAAAAATTAGAATATAGATTGTTTTTAAACAATCAGAAAATTATAGTTGAAAAGACTATGTTAAGAGGAATTTTTTTTCTCCGAAAATAGAGTATAAAATTTGTAAATACGGATTGTTTTAAGAGAATTTGATTTGTATTACTATATAACATATTGTGTGCCTACTGCTTTGTAATTATTGTTACTTTTTGTTGTTCTAATTTGCTGTGTTAATCTTGGATCAATGTTTCAGCTAGTTTTATTTCCGCATAAAAAGTAGAGGCATTGCTTTTATCATTTTCGGTGAATATGAAAAAATGAATGGCCCGAATAATAATATATGAGGTTAGATATTATGAAATAATTTATTTTGAGACAATTTTGAAATTATTGGTAAAGAAAAATGGTACTCGAAAAGAGAATTTTTAGTGATGCTCAGAATAGAAAGCATGTGAAATATTAATTTCTTGATAAATAATTTTTTTTTTGCTGAGTTAGAGAAACTCAAGAAAGGATTAAGTGTAAGTGCCTTGAAATGGAAAGATCATTGACATCCGTCTATAATTGAGAAAGATCGGAAAATTGATAAATGATTGAAAATAGAAAAGCTATTTTCAGAAATATTTCGAGGAATAAGAAATTGTATTTGAGGATATAAGACATTTAGTTGTCGTTTATGTGATTGTGACCATGATGTTTTTTTTAAATATTGAAGCATGGGTTGAAGTAGAACGAAATGATCCTAATTAGCACCATGATCTGAATATTGACATTGTTGAATATAATAATTCATTATCTTGTTTTTTTCGGTATATATATAGATGTAAGGAATTCTAATGATCCTAATACTTGTATAGAAGCGACCAGATCAAAAAAATCTAAATTATCAAAGGGAAATCATGAAATATGATTTGAGTCAATTTGAAAAAATCAAGTGTGGGAGTTGTGTGATCAACCCCAATATAAAAAATTCATAGGTTGTATATGGATTTGATGAAAGGGAAAAATGAGACAAAATGTGCCCATTTTCAAATTGGAAGTATGTACAATTAAAAGGTTTTACGCGGAAATTGAAAATATTTTGCCGAGAATAAATTAGATAATTATGTCTGTATTTTGAAAAGTGGGAGTTTGTTTACAATATTATCAGTATATGTTAATGATATATTGTTAGCGAAAAATAAAGGCATGCTCAATAAAACTAAATTGAAACTTAGTTGGAAGTTGAGAATATTGGTGAAATCTGATTAGTTCAGGAAATTCAAATTAAAGGAAAATAATTTGAATATTTGGTGTGAACCAGAAAGGTATCCAAGTGAGATGCTTAATCATTTTGGGATGCAAAATTGCAGTCCGGCGCCAACCCATTGGTAATGGAAAACGGTTAATGTGGAAAGGCACTTGATGTATCATGTGCGCAAGTAGTCGGAAGTTCGATGTTGTGTAATCGATTGACTTGACTTGGCATATTTAATTGGCCTATTGAATGGATACGAAATAAATCCTAATCAAGCCTAGTGAGAGGTTGTGAATGGGATAATTAAGTAATTGAAGTATATATTGCACCACTAATTGGTTATGAGGCAGACGTGCCTGAATTTATTGATTATTCTGGTGCAGATTTTGAAGGTGATAAGATAATGAGAATTCAACTTCGGAAGACCTGTTGATTTATAGTGGATCCGAAGTTGGGAAATTAAGGAACATGAATATGTTGCAAGAAGTGAAAATGACAATGTTTAATTAGAGATTGTGAATTTTTAACGGAAGGTATTTTTGTGAAAGTTTTTGTCAAACATGTTGGTTTGATTAGACTCGAAAATTTGAGTCATGAAATATGGAATTTAACTATAATGAAAAGTGAAAATTCATACTTGAATTATAGATTCTAAAAATGTGGGAGTCACGAAAAATATTTGACAAATACGTCAAGTGGGAGATGTTATATTTGACTTAATTTGACAAATAAAACAAATTGAAAAAAATACATAAATGTGTTTAGTAATTACAAATAAGTATATATTTGTAAGTTACATAGTAAATGTATTTATGGTATTGATTAATATAATTAAAGGGGCAGTTACAAATGGGGATGGAGGAGGTATTTGAATGCCTATAAATTGTGGAAGTATTCCATAGAAAAAGTAGAGAAAATCAATTTCTATTTTATCTATTCAAATCTCTTCATAAATAATTTCTATTTTGTTTTTCCAAATCTATTCATAAAATCCATCTAAAACGAAGATTTAAAATCATGCTCAATCAAAATGTTTTTCCAACGTAAAGAAAAATTAAGTATACCCTTCTATAGTCAATGGCTTATGTAATATTTACAAGGTTTTGATGATTGTTACCTCTATTTCTTTAAGGTGCATAGCTTTTTCCTCTATCACATTACTCAGATTCGACAAAAGTTTGTCTGATTTTCTCTTTTCTTCTTGTTATGCCATAATTTTGGCATGTCTAATAATCTCCCAAATTCCTAATATTTATTAATTATTAATTCAGATTAATAATTATGACTTAACCGCTAAGTAATATCCTCTCCCTGAAATGAGGAAAGAATCAATCTCAATAAATCAATAACGGAAAATATCTCCAAACGATATTCTTCAAATTCGGAAGATATCACAACGATAAGATTAAATTAGATAAAATCAGTAATCACCCAGATTAACGTAACTTATCCCTTAAGTCTCTCGGGATAAGACCAATCAATTTCAAAGAACTACGTGGGCTTGATCCTATATAAACATAGGTACGTAGGCATCTTGGCATATGCAATCTGATACACGAGACAAATCAAGACAGCTGCCGAGTCCAGCCCTATTTTTTATAAACCCTAATCCCCTAAAATAGCCACATACGCTCTAATATTTCAGCACACCTCCGATTTCGTGTTGTTACGAAATTCCTCCAACAACATTTGGCGCTAGAAGGAGGGGTTTTATTATTCAAGTAGGACGAATAATTCATAATTGGTGTTAGAACACAATCAAAATGGTTCTAACAGGATGGCGGTGGAGGGATCAATAATCACAAAAATCATGGCGGCTTGGAGCATGAAAGATGAGACAAATGTGATGCACATCGGAGGAAAAAAAACAGGGTGATGCACAGCGGAGGAAAAAAAATAAAATGGAAGACAAAAAAGAGAGGTGAAAATTGGTGATGACAGAGAAGGCTACGCGGACAGTTAAAAAAATAAAGAAAAAAACAGAGCAAAAAGCAACAGGAAGCAACTTGGCTAATGGACTTGGCTAATGGAGCCGCGGGAGAAGCAGCTCGAAAATCAATCGGAACCGGGCTGTACTAAAAAACATAAATCCGGAGGTGCAATCATGGCTCGACAAAAATAAAAGATAAGCTTTTCTTTTCTTCTTATTTTAATTTTCTGCTCATTAATTATATTATGCCATGCATGCATAATTATCATGTTTTTAAATATTTTTCAAGAAAAATATTTATTATTCAAAAAATTCGTGCGAGCTATCTATTTTTATGCTTGTAAAATAATTGCGATTTAGAAAATATCGTACGAGATATTTATGTTGATGAATTGCGGATATTTATGCTGATTGATTGTAGATTTATTTTGCAATCCCGTACGAGCTGCATGTTTCAAATGAAAAAATACATATACAAGGCACATAATTTTGTAAAAGATTTTCTACAAAAAGGAGCATTATTTTCGAAGAAAATAAATATCGTGACATTCTTAAAAGAGCATATTTATTATTGCATTTGGATTTGTAAAATATTTTTCATATATCGTCGCGATAGTACATATATGTCAAAAATATTTTTAAACTTGCGAACTAAATTGTCAAGTAGGGTAGCCTGGACAAGCTATAAATCTCGCAATGCAACATGCTTAGTAAAGTGCAGCACCCTCTGGATTATTGAAGGCCCATGAGATATCGAATGGGTGGAGGCATCCCTATGCAAACTATCTTTATTGAAGGCCCATGAGATCTCTCTATATCGAATGGGTGGAGGCATCCCTATGCAAACTAGTTCGCCAGAACTACATCTACATCTGCATCTCACAAACGAAGACACATCCTTATGTGGTTGCATCAGACACTTGAAAAGCGTGTATGCCAGTTCGGGATATATACAAGCGCCAAGGTCCTAACTAGACAACAAGGATCGCAAAGGATTTCAAAAATATTATTTATACTCTCGCACATTTGAAAACCTTGGCAAATATATCTATCCTATAATGGTCATCGCATGCTATCACACTTGCATCCGCATACGCCTAACGAGCACATTGGTGCTCTAAGTGTTTTTCTAATCATCTATTTTCAGTTTTTTCAGCGACTCAAGAAATTTGGAAGCTTGAAGAATTCTTAGTTCTCCACTGCATCAAGCTACACTGAAGAACTGGGGGCTAGTTGTTATGCCATAATTTTGGCATGTCTAATAATCTCCCAAATTCCTAATATTTATTAATTATTAATTCAGACTAATAATTATGACTTAACCCCTGAGTAATATCCTCTCCCTGAAATGAGGAAAATATCAATCTCAATAAATCAATAACGGAAAATATCTCCAAACGATATTCTTCAAATTCGGAAGATATCACAACGATAAGATTAAATCAGATAAAATCAGTAATCACCCAGATTAACGTAACTTATCCCTTAAGTCTCTCGGGATAAGACCAATCAATTTCACAGAACTACGTGGGCTTGATCCTATATAAACATAGGTACGTAGGCATATTGGCATATGCAATCTGATACACGAGACAAATCAAGACAGCTGCCGAGTCCAGCCCTATTTTTTATAAACCCTAATCCCCTAAAATAGCCACATACGCTATAATATTTCAGCACACCTCCGATTTCGTGTTGTTACGAAATTCCTCCAACAACACTTCTGCTTCTATTTCATGGACAGTCATTAGATATCCAAACTTTTTAAGAAAGTCACCAATTGCCTTTTCTGAATAGAAATCATCCTCCCATCCAATCCATCTATAGATTTCAATCCCCTGGTGCTCTACATTTAAGTAAATCTCATTTTCCCTTACCAAAAGCTTCAAAAAAAATTTCAAATTTCATGGCACAATGAAATCCTGGCCTGTCTTTGCCAAACTCTTGTACTGCAAAACCAGTATGACCTCTGTGGTTTCACAAAGCGTTAACCTTTTTGTGGTTAAACCCTTGAACAATAAACTCATTTCTTAATTTTGTACCGCGTCCCCCAACATATCTGCCATACTCAATCGTACGAGGAATGTTGGCCAAAATTCCAACCCAAGGATAAACGAGCAATTCATTAATGTCACTATTTTGCATGCTTCTTTTTTCGATGTCAATAGAGAAAAAAATTGAGAAACAAAGTTAGTATAGTATGGGTAAACAAATATAATGATTGATTGTGTGATTAAAAAACCTACGCAGGCATTCTACTACTTGACATATTTCTTAAACACTTCTGATGATATTTGCAGAGAATACAATGATACATATATGAATGACCACCCAAGGGTTGTTCCTTGGCAAATGGGTCGTCAGTGTTTTTCAATTCTATAAAAGGTTCCTGAGATTGACCTCAGGGAACTTTTCCTGAGATACCTACAAAATATACTTTAAATTTGCTTGGGGCCGCAGGGCTAATTAAAAATTTCTAATTTTACAAAAATGCCCCCCCATATTTTATAAGAATTTAGGCAAAGGATCTCAGGTAAGTCCCTGAGGTAATCTCAGGAACATTATACTCATATTGTTTTTTGTGTTCGATGGATGATGACTTGCTGAGCACAGGAACTGACCCATTTTTATCAAAAAAACAGATGAATGTACAGAATTGTACCAATGGATATTAATTCAGTAGACTATGATAAATTGAATTTTAAACAGACAAATCAATGAATTTAAAAATATTACTTGGTTGATAATTGAATTTTAAACAAATTGATCCGCTAAGCATCGGAATATCGATTCCTGGTGGGCTTAACAGGTGTTTTCTCTACCTTAACAATTTTGTTCTCTATATTTACTTTTTCAAAACTAACAAATAATATCATATTCATTATTCCCAAATAATTTTCTTTAAAATAATAAAATACTCCCTGAGTCCCATCCATTTGTTTACATTTACATTTGACTGTTCTGACACGTATTTTAAGGTGTATATAAAGTATAATTGCATAATTTATTATAATATTTTTAAAATAAAAATTTTAAGTTTAAATTTTTATTCAGAAAATGCAAACAAATTGATGGGACGAAGTGAGTATTACTTTATTGATAAAATAATATTTTAATATTATATCGATCAATTAATAAACTCAATAAAGTAATATTTTCTCGGAATTCAAATATTACTTTTAAAAAGTTATGCTTTTAAAGAGATTTAATTGCATTTGACTTTATAAGAGTATAAGTTTTACTTTTACACACTAATTCAAGCCACTAGTACACACATCATCGGTGTAAGACAAACACCATTTCAAAAGGGGGTTATTAGTGTTCCTGTTCTGTTCCGTTCCGTTTCCATCTCTTAGCTACTTTTACTGTTACTTCGCATCAATGGTTTTTGGAGATGACCTTATTGCAACTATTTTTGGAGTTCTTTTAATATCATTCTCATTTCAACACTTGTTTTCGTTTTGGTTTATGACCTTGTTGCTTTGCTAAAGAGAAGGAAGTCCGAGGCCCTTCCAGAACATGGCATATATCCCATGTTGTTGTGCTAGTCATAGTCTTTTTTTTTTTTGCTAAGCAAATAAGTATGTATAAATTTTAATTTTGGATTACAGGGAGGTGAGGGATTTACCCTCTGTACCATGGTAGAAACCAAGGCAAGAACAAGCAGCCCACACAGGGGAGCAAAACTACAATCTGAAAACCTACATCTGAAAAAACCATCCCACGCAGGGGAACAGCATTATGCAAGATAAAAACCTAACAAATTACATCCTTCCTAACCTCTATGCACAAGGACTTAGAGCACAACATCAGTTTGACAAAGGCCAAGGCATCTCCTAGGCATGTTGTAGTGGCAACCAAGAACCATGAGCACCAGGCGGAATGACCTATTGGATTGTATCCTTTCTATCCTCTATGCACTAAACTTGGAGGGCAACAACAGTTAAACAAAGGCCAAGGCATCTCCTAGGCAGTGTTGAAGCAGCAGCCAAAAACCAGTAACACCAAGGAAGAAAGGGCACTTAATTTCAATAATCTTCTCCCAACACCTAAGCAAGAAAGAGTGCAGCCATCCGACACAAGCAAACACAACATAACCGGAGGTTTTACATATAGTTAAACCATTGATGCTCCATTATTCCAACAGAAACTACCAGCCCAGTCTCAACCAAACATAGCATTCCACACTCAACCCCGGCGACCCAGAACGTGTCATTGAATAATTCCAATCATCACAAACACAACAGTCAACAACCACCCCAATGCAACCAAGTTGCTCAAGCTTACGTCTACATCGAATAATTGGTTTGTAATGAAGAGAAACTATCCCCAAGACTAAATAAGGAGACCATTTGTAGTTAAAATCTAAACCGCCAGCAACCGTAGAGCAACAAAACGCCAGCAGTAGAACAAACACAGCCCACAGAAAAATCATGTAAACCAGGATAAATGTTCAACTATGTAGCAAATCTCAAGCAAACCCGGAGACCGAGAACCGTATCATTGAATAGCTCCAAGCATCACAAACACAAACAACCCCAATGCAACCAAGTTGCTCAAGCTTGCGACTACATCAGAAAATTGATGTGCAATGAAGAGAAACTATCCCCAAGCCAAAGAGAATATACACCATAATATTATAGCAAAAATCCAAGTCAAGCACCAGGACAATATTAGTGAAAACAACCAAAAGAACATGAATCCCCTACCAAGTTCCAAACCAGAAATTTCACAGCCATCCAAAACACAAGCTATCACCACATAATCAAAGGATTAGCAAGTACTCAATAGCTCAAACAGAACACTAGCAACCAAGCAAATGGTAAGCAAATCCAGTCAATATCACTATGTCCGAGAACCGTGACTACGGATAGCTCCAAACAAACACCGAAAATCTTTCAACCAAGTGGCCCAAACTTGCATCAAAAGATGAGGATGAATATTGGAGCATTCTCGGGACAAAGAAAGGAAAGAACCCACAACAGGCAGGTAGCCAGTAACGTAAAAACCCATTAGCACTAACAAAGCCCAGAGATAGGAGTGAGAGCTCATAGAAGGATGTTCAACCAAGTTGCCAGCAAGGTCTTATAGCTTTTTTCATAACAAAACAGAGGAGTGGTTCAAGAACAAAAAGAAACCAGATATGAGCTAAAACCGAAGTAATCCCTCACAAAATGGAATAAAACATATAAATAACCTATAATCTATAATGGGTAAGTCAAAAACTCAAGAAAAATCAAGGACCAAGAGGAATCCATGACAGTTCTTGACTGATGAACAGTACCTCCGAACAGAGATGCAGATTGGAATGGCTACAAATCGATTTTGTGAGTTGAAAACCCAGAAAAATGATGGAAACAAATAGATATAACTATAATCTATAATGGGTAAGCCAAAAACTAAAGAAAAATCAAAGAACCAAGAAGGAATCCATGATTTTCTAAGCTTATGAACAGTACCACGGGAGCAGTTTTTAGAAGCTAAAAACCGAATTTGTGAGTTAAAAAACTCAAGAACGAAGTGAATACATGAAGCAAAAGCTTCAAGTATTGATGGGAAAGCAGAAAATCGAAGAAGAAATCAAGAAATATTGATTTTCCGAGAGATGCGGCTAGGTTAGATGAAGAAAAAAGGGGGGAAGGAGGAGAGAGAAGAGAGAAAACGTTTTGACCTAAAACGACTCTCAAAACCACGACGAAATATATCGTCTTAGTTTTTTTAACTATGTACAACTAGCTTAATAGGGATTCGTTCAAATATCAAATTGCCATTTTTTTTCTCTTTTTTCCATTGAATCTTTCGATCCCTTACTTAAACTAACTGTAATTTAGACTAACTGATCCGTTAACTGTAAATTTTCTATTGAGTTCTTTTTAGTTACACACAATAACCTAAATATTATGAAAACGGATAATAATTATTTTTCATACATTTCAATTACAATGAATTATGGAATTCTTGAAGTAAGCTTAAGTAATGGAGATGTTGATTTTCATAGTCAATTAAATGTTTAATAAACCGTAATCAACTTGATGCTACATAACATCTGGATCCCAAATCTCAAAGTAAATTACAATTTATTAAATGTTTCATTTTCATTAAAGGGGGTGACCTCAGTTTGTACGGGAATATGTGTCACTTACTTTTGGAGATGTATCACTTATCATGGAAATCAACACCTGAGTGAATGAAGAGTTGAGCTATGAATGAATGTATGTACATGTAAACAGTTCTACTCATGTGTCATAAGCACGGTATAAATACGGCCTGTATCATAACTTGATTTATTTACTTTCAATATTTAACTCACATCATCACCAAATCACAAATCGTTTATACCAATCTTTCAAAAAATGACAAAACCAATACCTCGGGAAGCATTCATTCTCCTGTTTGATTTTGATATTGTTATTCATATTTTCAACATATTACTACAAACCCAGTTTGTGGATTTTGCTAAAAAAAATTCTATTTGGGTTTATATCATAGCCATGAAGAATCATTGTTCGACCTAAAAAATTTGGACTGGGCATACATGCAGTTGACCCACATGCAGTGGTGTAAATGGGATCCAAAATTCAAAATCAAATATTGGGGTTTCATTGACTGTTGTCAATTACTAATGATAGACCATGCCATTTTTTATGTTTCAGCTAAACATCTTTTAAGAGGCAACGATATTGATCAAAATCTTTTGTACCTTGAACAGCTTTCAGTTAATCATTATCATTTATTAAGGAATGTGCAGTAGCTATTCATCAGAAGTTTAAAGATCAAAATTTTAGATCTTTATTTTGCAGATTGGTACAAATCATCCACAACTACAATAAACAATTTCAGTCTGGGTCTTATCGAAATGTCCGCTGAACTCCTGAAGGTGGAATATGCCCTGAAGCACAGAAAGATTTGAAAAGCCATTTTTACATATACGGTTGGCCTCCAACTTGCGGCAACATTTTAGAACATGATTGTCCCATATGTTGCCTTAAAATATTATATTTTCAGCTCTTTGAAGAGTATGCATGATTGATTTTACAACAATTTCAAAATGTATTTAATAAATTTTAATTTGTGAAGACGTTTTTGAATGATATATCCACCATAGATGCTTTGTACATAGATGCTTTGTATAGAAACATAATAAATTTTTTAAAATTTAGGTTTTTAATTTTAATATGTTTCCCAAGGTTATCCTTCCCAAGTAATCTCAGTGGTACTTGTATGATCTAACAAGTGCTTGTTTGATTTATGATTAAGTCGATGTAATTATTTGATTCTTGTATGATTTGTTCTCTTCTATTTTTACAATTCGAAGAAACAGATGTTCTGTCTAGCGTTTTTGTCAAACTATAATTTTTCTCAAGTTTGTGCAGCTGATCTTCTTTGCTTTTGTTCTCTTAGTTGTCCCCTAACAACGCTCATATAAAAATCATTTACAAGAATGTGCTCAAAAAGCTTGTATCCATTTGCCATCATATAACACAATAAATGTGGGATCCCAACATGTCCCAAAGTTTAGATCCTTGGTGGTATTTAATGGTGAAATTTATAGATCACAAAATGTTTTCTCGCACAAAAAAACTGCAGAGATGGATGCGGCTAGAATCGTATAGGTAAGTTTGGGATGTTTGAGACCTTAGATTAGGGAAGAAAGTTGTTTGCTAGGTCAAGAGGTAATTGCATTTAAAAATCAAAGATTAAAGAAACCGTAATATATACCAATAAAAACAATTAACCAATCAAATTATCATTTAATCGAAAATAATAAAATGCATGAGGTCTAAATCGTTTTACATATCACATGACATCCATTAAAGGAACAAGCAATTCTAGATTAACAAAATCACACCACACTATAAAGCAAATTTCATCTTCTTTGGAGGAGCTTCATCTGCTACAACATTCTTTATGTATCTTCTTTGGAGGAACTTCATCTGCAAGATCATTCTCTATACTGTGTTAATGCCAGATGTTGGGCCTTTTGTTTAACTTTTCTTATAGAGGACCCTTTATCTACATCAGCTACATGTTGAATGTAACGCCCCCAAATCCGGGGTCAGGGATTTGGTCGTCACGCGGAAATTCTTAATAACAAATCACCTGCTTAACCACATTAAACCATCTGTAGTCATTAATAATTGAGTTACAACATTTGAGACCCCAACCACCAAGCATCTTTTAGGTTATAGGGCTAGAAACAAGAATCAAGTCCTTACTACCAGTATAACTTCGTTGAGAAGTACACCAGCAACTAGTACTATATTATGCAAAGTAACATATATATTACACATCAATATACTTACATATAACTTACTCCAGCTAAAAACTTTCTAGATCATATCGTCTCCATAAGGGCACACTGCTCGCTTCATCTAAGCCATGCAGATAACCTCGTCCGGCTACCTTCCACTGAAAAGTTAATATTTGAAAACAAGCAAGTATGAGCGAAAGAATTGCTCAGCAAGTTATTACTATAGTTTAACAAAATATCCCATCATGTGCATGGGTTTCCAACATTCAACTGATACTTAATATCCTTCTTGAAACATTTTTAACCACGAAAGTCTATACGGAAGTATAATGTTTGAAAATAACATCAACTGAACAATATACCAATATAATATAAAAGATGCCGTTACAAAGTAATTAAATAGATTATTTCCATAAATAGCCACATCTTGTTTGCGCAGTAATACACCAACCATTTTCTTTATAAGAAAAGAAATATAGAACAATATAATATCGGTTTCTCTTCTAATATAATATAATATCAGTTCTTCTTCTATAACAAGATAATAATAAATACATCATCTCAGTAAAATATCTCAAGATAATACAACATTTGAAATAAATATCTCAATATAATCTTTCCATTTCCTTTTATACAACAATTATATAAAAATAATATAAAATCAGTTTCTCTTCAATCCATAAAAAAATTCCATACTTTCATACCATTTTCCCTTTTTCAGTATATAAATTTGAAAACCCTTATTAATTCTTTCCTTTAAAGTTTTGGGGATTTTCACTGTTGCCGAATATGTAAGGACGATGATCAGTCGCCCTCCGTACCCGTCCCTTTTTATTACCGGTAGACGGAGGTAGGTTCTCCACCATCCCCCAGGAGGAAGGTCCACCATTACATCCTCCCTCGGCAACTCTTGGACCGGAATAAATATTGAATGCTGGACTGTGCCGCACACAGCCTCCTACGCTTTTTGTTGCTATCCCCCTTTTTGTCAAATCATTTTTCCATTATTAAACACCATTTCACATTTTCCACTCACATATAACGTATCCATTTCCCTTTATCATTCACACATATCATTTCCATTCTCATATATCATTTCCATATTCGTATTATGACCATTTGAAAACAATTATAAAGGTATATCATCAGTGTATCAATTCAAGACATACATTCATTTCATTATGAAATTCCTTAAACAACCTTTTAACAATATCTAATCACCCTTAGAACACGTATGATATCTAAAGAATAACTATTCAATAATCCCTTTTTAAATGAATATTATAATTAATATTCATTGAATTAAATAACCATTAAAATATCATTTATCAATATCATTCCAGACATTTTTAACCAAAAATGTCTCATTTATAACCATAGAAATATTTTTATTATTATTATTCCGGAACAAAGCAATTGTAAGAAAACGTTTTAAAAATAATATTCATCTAATTAAATAAATTTAATTGGACGAATAAGGTTTATTTAATCAGTAGATGCTTCAAGAGGTATCTACTAATTAAATAAACACTAGTTTGTTGGTGATGTTGCCATTAGGTTAATTATTGCGAAATTCTTTCTAAAAAATTTGTCCGGGTTTTCGAAAATATACATTTCAAGATAACCCCTTCCACTTTTCCATTCATATATCAATACCTTTAAAATACACCAACTAAAATACTTTACATGTAAATCCCTTTTAAGAAAATCTGTAAATATCGGCCCTTGTCACCTTACATAACAAAATATTTATTAATAACGTCTGAAACAGTTTAGAACTCAAATATCCCTAATTTACACATAATTGCAACATTATAAAATAACTTTAGATAACAACTGATACCATAATATCATTAAAATAACCATAAATAACAACTGATACCATTCCTTCCCATATCACTTTACTCTTTATAGTATATCACTCTCTCCATATCACATATATTACCCGTCAAACCATTTTACTTAAAAGTAAACAATTTATCAAGATAAAGATAGAAGAAATCTTGTAAATATGGACTAAGTCTTATTTCACACATTTCATATATTTCAAAATAAATATACTCTGAACGATAGAGTATGTATAAATAAACTTGTCTCTGGTCCTTAGCACCAAACGAAACACCGCGAATAAATCCTTGGCGTTTCGCCCAAGCAGTTCCATAAACTTTACACGACTCCTTGATCCTTCCTTTTTGATACACGTTGCTCCACTCGATCACGCCCTAATGGTACTGAAACGGTTACGAGTACGTATCAGTCCCCCCTCGTATCTCGAGTAGACACCACTATGTCACATAAAGTCAACTATCGGTGTCCTCCCTATGGTTGATTACTCTAATACCACGTAATGCACACAACCCATTTAGTCAACTTCACTTAACATATACAATTATAATACTAGTGTCATTCTATGACAAAACTAAGTTTATAAATAATCCTCAAAACGAATTGAATCCCCGAAACACATAAATCCTTGAATTAACACATAAATCCTCGAAATAAATCACTTAGCACATAAATCCTCGAGACAACAATTACCCTCGAATTAATTCACTTAACACATATACACATAAACAGTTAACACCCAAATCATACCTTTAAACCATTGAAATCAAGTAAGTTAAATAAATTAAAATGCAGGGGATTTTTAGAAAATTTCGGCATGAGGTATTCGTTTATCGGACTATGGGCACAGCCCCTCAATATCAATCAAAAACAATTTCAACCCTGTTTTTACAAAAATTAAAGTTGCCTCAACTTGCAGCAACATAAAAGTAAACAAGTACAGAAAGTACCCGCCCAGACATGCGTCACCTAGCACATAAGGAAAAGTATCCGCCCAGACATGCGGCACCTCAACATTTAAAGAAAGTAAACTAAGTTTATCCACATGTAAGTCAACACCATGTAGTTGACATTTATACTTCCAACATATACTATGACCCAATTTATACCATTTAGCACATAGACCTTTACAATTTAACCAACCCTTGTATCGACACCTTATAACACAACAACAATTAGCACTTAGTAATTAACAATTACAATTTGGAAACTAACAATTAACACTAAACATTTAGCAATCACTAAACTCAACAATTACGATTAATCACAAATATAGACTCTCCGAATAAAATACGAAAATCCCAATAATATTCACAATCCACCATATTAATCTAATTACGAAAATTAGCATATTAAATTACAAATTAAATCCAACTTAATTACCACAATAATCTCACCATTTAACTAATTAAATTACCATAATTTACAACTAATTAAATTCAACAATAAACTAACTAAATGCGATAATTAAATACATAATTTAAAAATAAAAAAAATATACCATTCGGTTCGCTCCGATTCGACTCGCAAAATTAATCTTCCACCAAACTATCCCTCTCCCTTCTCTCTCTCTCTCTCTCTCCCTTCCTTCCTTGCTGCCTCCTCCCCGCGCGCTGCTGGAGAACCGCCACCACCGCCGGCCACCTGCCACCGCGCGGTGGTCTTCCTCCTTCCCCGCTGCTACCGGCCGACCCACATACACACACACACGACTCATACACACACATATACACGCGTATATATATATACACACACTCATCCCCTCTTCTTTCACCTTCAATTTCAATCCCCCAATTCAATTTCTTCTCTAAATCCCTAATTTTCTTTTCCCCCAACCTCTCATTTCTCTCTCCCCGATTGTGTTAACTGCGGCTGTGTTTGTTTTGTGTGATTGGGCTTGGCCCAATTACAAGTAAATACTACTACTTGCACTTTATTCCGGGCCCACTACTAATTAAACATAAACATAACACGCTTAATTACTACACGCTTAATTACTACACGCTTTAAATAATATTTTAAGCTAATAACTCTAATTTGTAAAAAATAAAATTTCTAGCATAATTAAATACTAGAATATTTTTAAAGATTTACGGAGAAAGAATTAGAATAAAATCTAAGTTTTCTGAATTGATATGCATTTTACAAATATTAATAATTTATAAAAACAAATCATAAAAATAATAATTGTGATTCATAAATCACAATTTACAGGGCTTTATAAAAATACTACAAACACTATTGTTTTAGTAAAATCTCAAATTCTTGATATTTATAAATTAATCGAGTAATTTCTATAAATCCTCAAATAATTAAAATAATCCTCTTCTAAGGATTTTAAAATCTCCTAATTATTCAATAATTTAACATAAAATCTCCACTGAATAATTCCACACTCCAAAACTAAATCTTTACCCAAATAAACTATTGACTCGAGGTATCTATTCGGTCAATATAATTTTAAAAAGAAAAACCCGGTTCCACTTAACCGAAGAAATTAAATAATCCACTTTTGAAATTCCTTGAACTGAAATAATGAACAATAAAATAAAATAAAAATTTCCTCCTCATTTTAGGAAAACATTTATATTCTTAAAATAATAATAAAAATCATTTTCTGAAAATCCGGGTTATTACAGTCTACCCTCCTTAAAAGGATTCCGTCCTCGGAATCAGCTAAGGTCACTACTGGAATTCCTTAACTCTTTCATCATCAACACTTATTTTGCAAAACCATAGATAATCATAAGCAACTCCTCCAAAACTCAATTCAACTATAGGGTATCTATCTGACACATCACTATTCCTTTCACATATATGTGTCGACCAACTTGCCATTATCATCCTATCCTTGAGAGAGAATCCACTGATTCCATTAACATAACACTCTTGAGAGAGAGATTGCACTCATTCTATTAATCATAACATCCATGAGAGAAAGCGTACTAATTCTATCAATACGCCACTGATATTCTATTCGTTTTGCGATTCGCTCCTGCTCTTGGCGATTCCGCTCGAATCTAATTTCTATCAGCGAATTTTGACTTGAACGACCTGGTTGGCATCCCCTTGAAATTCATTAGAGATAACAAGAATCATGGATCTTTGAAAAGATAGTTGCCATATCAAGGCAGAGGTCACACACCGGTGATCATAAGGTTAGGAGTTTTGAAGCAAACCTTATTTCAGATAAGAGAATTTACTGAGAGATCAATACGATCATAAGAACTCACGTTGTGTGTCTCTGATAAGACATTACTAAAGGTAATTAGCCTTCTTGTATTTCACAACTCACAAGTGACGGCGTCCCGTCAGACTTCTATCACACAGATAGATAGTCCTTGTGGCCCCTATATGTATAGGGTTGTTCGTCTCAGTGGAAGTTGAGAAGTATGAAAGAAATTCAAAGTCAAGTCAATAATAATCATCTTCTGATAATTAATTCTCAAAGAGACACCTTGGATTAAAATCGAACAATTTCCAAGGCGCGATTTCCAAAGAAAAGGATAACCAGAAAGATACTGGTATTCAACAAGCAAGTGGTGCTATATCACCATTGAATTATCCAATATTGAAGAAAAGTGGAAGTTTGAAATAATATCATTTGATAGGGCTTCGAAAACCTGAAGGTAGGGATAATGATAGCTTCTGGCACAATTGAAATTTAATATGGCTTAACACAAGTATTAAAGAATAACTTCGAAGAGGAAACATATCCTTTATCACAATTCCCTCTTAGAGAGATGTCAAATAATTTATAGATTGGGAAGGTAATCAAAAATATTCACCAATGGGGATATTGCCAAGGTCTCCACGGATGCCTTCTATGTCGGCTCCTCTGACGGATAATCGTTCGATCCCGGAGCGGTTTTTTTTTTCCATGCACACCCTAAGGTGCTTGATAACTTACGTCATCGTCGACTCGTAATAGTCACTAAGGATTCAATCATTAACATTAATAATCGCAGGGAGTTCTATCTCAACATATCCTTCAACATAGCATTCAAATCTTAACTTAATCATTGGCACTACACCCGGTAGTCCAACATGAACTCTACATGAGCTCCAACTTTCTCACATAACTATACACACTCCTACTCACTCTCGTTTCTAGTTTACTATAACCTTATCTCTGATACCATTCTGTAACGCCCCCAAATCCGGGGTCAGGGATTTGGTCGTCACGCGGAAATTCTTAATAACAAATCACCTGCTTAACCATATTAAACCATCTGTAGTCATTAATAATTGAGTTACAACATTTGAGACCCCAACCACCAAGCATCTTTTAGGTTATAGGGCTAGAAACAAGAATCAACTCCTTACTACCAGTATAACTTCATTGAGAAGTACACCAGCAACTAGTACTATATTATGCAAAGTAACATATATATTACACATCAATATACTTGCATATAACTTACTCCAGCTATAAACTTTCTAGATCATATTGTCTTCATAAGGGCACACTGCTCGCTTCATCTAAGCCATGCAGATAACCTCGTCCGGCTACCTTCCACTGAAAAATTAATATTTGAAAACAAGCAAGTATGAGCGAAAGAATTGCTCAGCAAGTTATTACTATAGTTTAACAAAATATCCCATCATATACTTAATATCCTTCTTGAAACATTTTTAACCACGAAAGTCTATAGGGAAGTATAATGTTTGAAAATAACATCAACTGAACAATATACCAATATAATATAAAAGATGCCGTTAAAAAGTAATTAAATAGATTATTTCCATAAATAGCCACATCTTGTTTGCGCAGTAATACACCAACCATTTTTCTTTATAAGAAAAGAAATATAGAACAATATAATATCGGTTTCTCTTCTAATATAATATAATATCAGTTCCTCTTCTATAAGAAGATAATAATCAATACATCATCTCAGTAAAATATCTCAAGATAATACAACATTTGAAATAAATCTCTCAATATAATCTTTCTATTTCCTTTTATACAACAATTATATAAAAATAATATAAAATCAGTTTCTCTTCAATCCATAAAAAAATTCCATACTTTCATACCATTTTCCCTTTTTCAATATATAAATCTGAAAACCTTATTAATTCTTTCCTTTAAAGTTTTGCGGATTTTCACTTTTGCCGAATACGTAAGGACGATGATCAGTCGCCCTCCGTACCCGTCCCTTTTTACTACCGGTAGACGGAGGTAGGTTCTCCACCATCCCCCAGGAGGAAGGTCCACCACTACATCCTCCCTCGGCAACTCTTGGGCTGGAATTGTTAACTCGAATAACTTGTAGAAGGGGGGGTTGAATACAAGTTATATAATCGTGTCTGATTTTTGCTTGATTATATGAACAAGAATAAACGAATGAATCAAACTCTGTTTGTATTAATAAGATCAAATACAAACTCTACCAAAGGTGTACAATACCTTTAGCAGCTGCTGACAAAATAAAAATCTCTCTCTGTTTGTTTCGAACTCTTGAATACAAACCTTATACAGAGCTACGCACACGAACTCACAACATACTTGTTCGACCACGACACTTTTTACAATGATATAGAGAGAGTATTTATAATGCTACCTATCAACTAATAACAGAAAGATATAATCTATACATGACAATGTTCTGCCTTCTAGTCGATAGTTTCCTTCAATAGAAAACTCTTTCCTTCATAATATCTTCTTGCTTGTTCTTCAAACAACGATCCTGTTTTATAGCACTTGCCAGTTTCTGTAGCATCCACAATGACATCATCAGTAACACGACTGATATCAGGATTTCATCTTGCATCATCAGTATCTGATCATCATCAGTATTAGACCGTCATCAGGATTTGTTCTTTGTTCCTAACATTTAGTCTCCGATACACTGTTCATTCCTGACTAAACTGTACAGATAACTATTTTACACATAAATCCTATATATAGTGCTAAATCCTTTATAAGATCAGGATTACAAGAAGTATAATGTGTAAATTCTATTCTTAACATCACAACTTATGAATTATTCCTAACAATCTCCCCTATTTATGCTTTAAAAACTGAAGCATAAATCTAAGTTGTGGATGTCAAAACATATAACAATACAACCAGAATAGAATTTATGAATGTAGAATTATGAAGTTAAGTACCTCCTTCCCAGATGTAGACGTTTATCTAGTACTTAGAAGAAAGAATTTTAACTATTAATGCTGCTCTTCCTTTACCACTCCCTTGCTGAGATTCACCACTGTCACTCCTAGTTCTTCTTTTTACTTCCCTTTGTCTGCTCTTTATCTCCCCCAGTCTGGTGTTGTTGTTGTTGTTTTTGTCTTTGAATTGTCTTTATCTCCCCCTTTTTGACATCAGCAACATTAATTCCAAGAGATTCAGAAACAGAACAAATGACATTCATCAGAACTGCTTGATTTTCCATAATTGTGACTTGGTTATCTTCAAGTGATTGAAGTCTTGTTTTCATAGCAATTTGAGAATTCTGAATATCTTTCAAAACATCAGAATGAACTTCAATGTTGGAAGTGCTTCTAGTATCTTCAGAATCAGAATCAGAAAGAACTGTATCTTCAAGTCTTGTAGAAGAAGTTGCTTGAGTTGTATGATATTCAAGTAATAAAACCTGATTAGAAGTATCAACATCTTCATCTTTCTGATCTGGAACTGAAACATGATCATCATCTCCTTCACCAGTATTCTGTGTACTAACATCTTCAAATCCTGACTCCTCCTTAGAGTGACCAGAGATTGTAGATATCTCAATTCTAGCTGATATTGGAAGTACATACAAAGGAACACTAGGATCATTAGGAACTTCATCTGGTACATATGTATCAAGAGATTGCTTTATCCTGGCACCTCTTCTGTTAATGATTCCTGCAAGCCTCTCCTTTTGCTTCTGAGCTTTAACTTCTGGCTTTGCATTGTGATGTGCTAGGTCATTTTTCTGATACATTTTGATGAATGAATAAGTACCAGCATCCATACCCAAATTTTCAGACCAAGATTCAGGAAAAACCTGATCCCAGAAATCAAATGATGGTTTCCTAATTTTCTCTCCCTCACTATGGAGTTGATCATCCATACCCTCATTCTCACTTTGACTTACTAAAGTCAACACTCTTTCTACCTCACCTTTTGCCTGGTCAGGAGCCAGCCGCTCAAATTGTGGATCTAAGTCCATCTTTTCAAGTGTATCACTCAAATTTGGATAAGTGCTCTCATGACCTACAGAAAAATAGGGGCTAGAAGGAGTTTTCATACCTGAACTCACATGGAGAGAGGGTTCCTCATATGGCAAGGGGCTTGAGGTTTTCTCCAAGGAGTGAGCTGCTATAGTCTCTGAACCCATACAATCATCTTCTTTCCTTCCAGAGACTACAGGCTCCAGTATACCACTTTCAGGTTCTTTACTAAACTCTGATGTCTTCAGTAATACTTCATTAGACACCATAGTTAGTACATCACCGTCTTTAAGTGTTGTTTGCTGAGACTCACCCTCAAGGTGGATAGACTCTGACTGAACAAAATTTGTTTGATCTTCAGAAAAATCAACCAAAGTCATTCCTTCCATATCATAGGGTATCTCACTTGCATTCTCAGTCATCACAGAAGTCCTTTCAACATCAGATATCACAGCTCCTGAGTCATCCAACCTCTGACTAGATGGTTCTTGTGTTGCAGTGACTGTGATCTGATCTGTCCTACTATTCACCACTGGTGCAATAGTATCTTCTGTTGACTGCATTCCTCTAGCTACTTCCTTCTGTTGTTCACCTTGAGCTGAAGCATCTTCAATAATGACATCCTTGTCAAATAAATATACATGAAGTGATTGAAGTGCAACATGCTTCGAGAGTCCAAATTTCTTGACTAATTGTCTTCTGACAGATACATAGAAATACATCTTCATTAAGTCAAGTCTTTGATGTAGAAGTCCATATTCTTCAGGAAATGAAAGTCTAGGAACACTTTCACTTAGAAAATTTAGAACTGGCCTGGAAAGCTTCACTTTTAGAGAGATAAGTCCCATAGCCATTCTGTATGACAATGTAGTTTCCCATGAAGAATCAATATCCAGATCTCTCTTGTCAGATACTGACATAGATGTAGCTTGATGTGTAGAAACCTGCATAATGTTAGTTGGACTAGACTCTGTGTTTGTTGGTGACAATTGAATCTTTCTCCTGGTATAGTGAGCAAAAGATTTATCCTGAGAAGACTCAAGAGGTGTAGACACAGAAGTGATCTTGGGATGAGATCTTTGTTCAATAGACACAGTCTTTTGAGAGACAGTATCCAGTAACTGTTTTCCCTTTTTAAAAACTACAGCCTTTTGGGAGATTGCAGCCTGGCTGTGACTAGGTTTTTCATCCCTTTGTGCTAATAGAGAAAGTTGAATTGCAGCCTTCAATTCTGCTCTCTCAGCAAGAGTTAAATCATCATCATCTTCACTAGAATTACTACTACTTGACACAACAAATCTTCTCTTCCTTACAACTGATGTCTTTTGAGAAACACCAGAGGTTGGTTTCTTTGAAACAATAGGCTGTGGATCAAAATTTGGTTCTTGAATTGTTTCAGAGACTATAATGTTTTGGGCTACTTGGGTAGACACAGGTGGGTTCTCCTCCAAATGAGATTCCTGAGCCATTTCACCACAAAAGAAAGAAGAATTGTAGAGAGTAGGAAGATGAGTTTTAAGAATTACCTGAAAATGATGTGGATAATGAATTGCAGGTATTTCATCTAGATTCTTTTCATTGTCCTTCTTTGTAATGTCAGAGAAAATTCTCTTTTGCTGTACATAAGAAGAAACACAATGTTCCCTACCAAATCTAGCTTCAACATCAGGAATAAAATGGTTAATAAACAATTGCATAAATCTATGATAATAAACCATTTTCCTGTTTTAACCTCTTAACCCAAGTTTAATACTTATCTGACTTAAGATAATGTGACCAATGTTAATTACTCTGTCATAAAGCAAACTATAAGCAATATGTGATGTAAAAGAAGTAATTTGCTGAAAAGAACTACATTTACCAGTAAAACATTTAGCAATTTAATCAAAGAAGAAAGACCATTCCTTTGCTAAGAAAAGACCTATTCAACTGGCTCATGTTGTCTAGAGGTCCACTATAACCTAATTCAGACAACATAGTTCTCACATTATCATCAGATGGTACATTCTCATAAATCAAACTAACAGGTAAGTGAAGTACTGAATTAACAACAGATTCAGTAATATCAAATGAGTCTTGTCCTAAGTGTAGAACAATCTTAACTGATTGACTCTGAGTAGAATCAATTACCTCAGCATTCTCCCAAGCTTGTGAAACAGCTGCTTGATTAATCTGTGGAGATGCTGTCAATGCATAACTTAATGGTCCATTCGCCAGAAAGTCCATGATTGGATGAAAATCAGTTGACACTCCTTCCTTGTTGGTGATAGCTGCTACATGATTGTTCATCATAAAATCAAAGTCACCAAACTTGAAAGCCACTGATTTAGGTAATCTTCTCTGAGTCGCCATTTTTGATCTGAAAAGAACTTGAAAAATTCTTGAAATGGATTAGAGATTTTGAGAACTCAAGAGTGTTTTTGCTTTAGAGAATGTAAAATTAGAGAAAGCAATTACACGATTAGAGTTTCAAAACAAATATATTTCACAAATCTTTCAGACCACTATTCCACGTTGACACGTAGATTGACAGATGTCAGTCCTTGAAAAATGCGGTTACCCACGATTTTTGGAAAATAATATCCAAAATTGATTTTCATGAAATAAATCAGGGTATAAATAATCAATACTGATCAGCTTCCTTTTCCTGTTGTGACCTCCATCAAAATAATCACAAAAAGCAATGTGATTTAAAAATAATAATAATTCTCAAATCCTGATGGTCACACATGAAATCCTGATCAATATAATCCTGATTTCAGAGACTTAATTGGAGTTTCCACGTGGCATTTTTTCTTTTATCTGAAAAGAAATAAATAATTAATCTGAACAAAAATCAATTGGTTAGATATATTCAACATTTCTTGAAAACAAGAAACACAGTCACACGCAATAATTAGCATATGACTTCATTAAAACTTCCAAGTGACTGTTCAGCTTCTCACATCTTTCTATAAAAGAAACAGACGCCTTATGCCATTCTCCATAAACCTTTCAATTTCTTTTCTTCTCACCAATGATTCTCAAACCAAAGTTCCATTCAAACCCATTCTTTAGATTCTTCACAGTCGATGAACATCCTGTTTTTTATCATCTCTTTGAAAAGATGACTCTTCTCATCGAACTAATCATGGATGGATTAGTTTCAGATAATATCCAGAGGTTTCTCCTAGAACATCCATCTGTTGGATACAATCTTCCCCTAACCTCCTCAAAACTTGAGGATGAAGAATTTGGCCGAGAGTCTCAGGTTGATCTTGATGAAGATGCTATTCATTTAAGTTAGCTACTCTCATTCAAGTCGCCCAGACAAGGAATCCAAGAGTAGATGAGGCTATTCAATCCCCTGATGGATTTCTTGAGATGCTCCTTGTCCTGTACCTCAGAATTCATATCAATAGACAAGTATAGAATTATCAGTAGAAGTTAGACAAAAAGATGTTGTATTAAATTTCCATATATGTAATGCTTTCAATTAATGAAAATACAATTTCTTATTATCTACTTGTCTTTTGATTATTGAATGATGTATAAATTATCAGTATGCAAATATTAAAACATGCTGGCATAGACTTAACACATCACAGAATTAGATTACTACACAAAGTAAACGTCAGGATCTGAAACAATTTTCACAATCCTGATACTGACACAATACTGATGACGTCAGCATCCTGATACAAATCTAATCCTGATGATTATTAACAAGTCTATCATACTGAAGTTTATCAAGGCAAAGTGTTATAGCTAAAGCATTTAACAATCAAATATAGATCCTGACAAGAATATCAAGTCTATAAGCTAAAAACAACATACCTTGCTACTATTGCAGATGTTAAAGATCTAGAAATTTAACATTCCTAACTCACTTACTAATCTACTGAATGTAGTCTCATCAAGTGGTTTAGTTAGAATATCTGCAAGCTGTTTGTCAGTAGGAACAAAATGAAGTTCCACATTACCATTCTCAATATGTTCTCTAATAAAATGATACCTGACATCAATGTGCTTAGTCCTTGAATGTTGAACTGGATTTTCTGCAATTTTAATAGCACTAGTATTATCACAAAACATAGGAATATTACTAATTGTCATACCATAATCCATCAACTGATTTCTTATCCAAAGGAGCTGTGCACAACAACTGCCTGCTGCTATGTACTCAGCTTCTGCAGTTGAGGTTGAGACAGATTGTTGCTTCTTGCTTGCCCAAGAAATCAATCTATTTCCCAAGAATTGACATGTACCTGTAGTGCTTTTCCTGTCTATTTTACACCCTGCATAATCAGAGTCTGAATAGCCAATTAGAAAGAAATCAGATTCTCTAGGGTACCACAAACCAAGATTTGGAGTTCCTTTGAGATATCTAAAAATTCTCTTCATAGCAATTAAATGAGATTCCTTAGGATCACTTTGGAATCTAGCACATAAACAGGTAGAAAACATTATATCTGGCCTACTTGCAGTTAGATATAACAATGAGCCTATCATGCCTCTATAACTAGTATTATCCACACTCTTTCCCTTAGGATCTGAGTCTAGTTTAGTGGCTGTTGCCATGGGTGTTTTTGCAACTGCACAGTCTTGAAAGTCAAACCTTCTTAAAAGATCTTTGATATACTTTGACTGATTAATGAAAATACCAGTCTCAGTCTGTTTGACCTGCAAGCCTAAGAAATAATTTAATTCACCCATCATGCTCATCTGATACTTGGACTGCATAAGCTTGCTAAACTTAGCACACAATTTTTCATTAGTAGAACCAAAAATAATATCATCAACATAAATTTGAACTAAAAGCAATTCACTTTTTATCTTTCTAAAGAATAGAGTTTTGTCAATTGTACCTCTTGTGAAGCCATTTTCAAGAAGAAATTTAGACAAAGTCTCATACCATGCTCTTGGTGCCTGCTTTAGTCCATAGAGTGCTTTGTCAAGTTTGTAAACATGATTTGGAAACTTTGGATCAACAAATCCAGGTGGCTGCTCCACATATACTTCCTCATCAAGTTTGCCATTTAGAAAAGCACTCTTTACATCCATCTGATATACCTTGAATTTTGAATGAGCTGCAAATGCAAGAAACATTCTGATTGCTTCCAATCTTGCTACAGGTGCAAAGGTCTCATCATAATCAATGCCTTCTTCCTTAGAATAACCCTTGGCCACCAGTCTTGCTTTGTTTCTTACAATCATACCAGATTCATCTAGCTTGTTTCTGAAAACCCATCTTGCACCAATAATAGATATATCTTTAGGTCTTGGTACCAGTTTCCAGACTTTGTTTCTCTCAAACTCATTTAACTCTTCCTGCATTGCAATTACCCAATCAGGATCCTGGAAGGCTTCTTCAACCTTCTTAGGTTCATTCTTTGAGAGAAAGCAACTATACAAGCATTCATTTTGAATTGATCTTCTAGTTCGAACACCACTATTTGGATCACCAATAATCAAATCTTCAGTATGATCCTTGGTCCATTTTCTAACAGGTGGTAGATTGACTCTGCTAGTCTCTCCCCCTAAGTTAGTGGTATCTCTTGTAGAAGAATTCTCTCTACCTTCAAAAACTCTCCTTTGATCAATAGAATCAGTAGATTCCATATTGCTGCTAGTTACTGATCTTCCTTCAGTAGACTCTAAAAGATCAGTTCCTGATGGAGTAGATTCTGAAAAGTCAATTCCTGATGGAGTAGACTCTGAAACGTCAATTCCTGATGGAGTAGACTCTGAATAGCTAGTCTGCTCCTGATGATCACTGTGTTCTCTTTGATTTATTTGCTCCCCCTCAACAGTAGCATTCCTTTGAGAAGCAATAGAAATTCCTTCTGGAGAACCTTCATCATCACTGGAGAGTATCTCAGAATTCTTCAGATTTTCAAATTCCAATTTGTCATGGCTTTCATCAGATTGCAAAATTCCAAATTTCTTATCATCAAATGCAACATGAATTGATTCCATAACAATGTGAGTTCTGAGATTATAAACTTTGAAGGCCTTAGATGCTGAATATCCTAGAAAAATTGCTTCATCCGATTTGGCTTTAAATTTTCCAAGTTGTTCTGGATGAACTTTTAGGACATAGCATTTGCATCCAAAGATGTGAAAGTATTTCACACTTGGTTTCTTTCCTTTGATCATCTCATAGGGAGTTTTTCCATGACTATTTACCAAGGTACAGTTTTGAGTGAAACATGCAGTGTTAATAGCTTCTGCCCAAAAGTAGGTTGGAAGTTTTGCATCTGCAAGCATGGTTCTTGCTGCCTCTATGAGAGTCCAGTTCTTTCTTTCCACTACACCATTCTGCTGAGGTGTACCAGGTGCAGAAAATTGTTGAGTGATTCCATTGTCTGCACAATATTCCTCCATTGTAGAATTCTTGAATTCTGTACCATTGTCACTCCTAAGTACTTTAACTTTGTACTCAGAGTTATTCTGAATATTCTTTACAAGTTCAATGATTTGCTGAGGAGCTTCATCCTTCTTGTGTAAAAAGAACACCCATGTGAACCTTGTGAAATCATCCACTATCACTAGAGCATATCTTTTCTTGCTGATAGACGTAATGTTTACTGGACCAAACAGATCAAGATGTAGCATGTGAAATGGTTCAGTAATCGAATTTTCAGTCTTGCTCTTGAAAGTGGTTCTTCTTTGCTTTCCAAGCTGACATGCATCACAAAGTCCATCTTGCACATAATTTGCCTGAGGTAGGCCTCTCACCAGATTGTGCTTAACAAGTTGATTAAGCTTCTTGAAATTAAGATGTGAGAGCTTCTTGTGCCAATTCCAGCTTTCATCACTTGTTGCTTTGCTGTAGAGACATCTAACAGTTCCTTTAGATGTATCACTTAAGTTGGCTTCATATATGTTACCATGTCTTTGACAAGTTAGAACAATGTCTCCATTCTGCATATTCAAGATTTTGCATCCTTCTCTGTCAAAGATTGATTTGTAACCTTTATCACCCAGTTGACTTATGCTTAAAAGAGTATGTTTCAAGCCTTCAACCAGTGCTACATTTTCTATGATGACATTCCCCAAAACAATTTAGCCATATCCCAGAGTTTCTCCTTTGTTGCCATCTCCAAAAGATATTACTGGGCCAGCTTTCCTCTCAAACTTTGTAAGCAGGGACTTCTTTCCAGTCATATGTCCAGAGCATCCACTGTCCAAGATAATTGAATGCTTCTTTCCTGTGCCCTGCAAACAAAAAGTAACTAGTTAGAATTTTTTAGGACCCAACTTTGATTGGATCCTTTCTTACTAGATTTAGAAACAACAGGCTTTGAGAATTTTGCCTTTACTTTACCTGTTGTAGAGTCAACTTTAGACTCTGATTTTACAAACTGTTTCTGACTAGGAGTTTCAGATTTCAAAGAATAATAGTCATAATACAGTTCATGATATTCTCTACACATGTAAATGGAATGAAGTAAAATACCACAATGATAACAAGCTTTTTGTGGTTGGTATTGAATTTTCTGAGTCTTGGGGAATCTGGACTCAGTTTTCCAAGAAGGTTTTTGATTGCAGTCTAGGGCCAAATGATTATGATTTCCACACTTATAGCATTTTTTCCTAGGTGCATCAGGTACATTCTTGTAATTATTCTCTTTATTAATACCTTTTTTTCCATTCCTATTTCTCTTGATCTTGCTAGACTCTGAAAGACCATCTAATCTCTGTTTCAACTGAGACTTAGACAGAAACCCTATGTTTACATTCTTAGGTTTCTCTAACACTTTCTCATCTGAATTACTATTGTTAATCCTTTTGTGTACAACAGGGGTACCTTTTGAATCAACAAATTTAACATGATTAGGTTCAGAAACAATTTTCTTACCTTCAGATTTAGATGTGCTAGCTTCTACTTTACTATCATAATTGACAATAGCTAATTTTTCTTCTTGTCTAGCCTTATCAAAACCTAAACCATTAACCTTACCACGAATTCCATTTTCGATGATTTCTTGTGTCTTTTTACCAGAAATGTTAATGGTCTTAATCACATCTCTCTCTTCCTCTAGTTCTTTTCTGACATAGTCATAAGCCTCAAGAATAACACTATAATCATGCTTAGCTTTATCAGAACTTAACTTGTATTCTTCCATTTGAATTAACTCAGATTCAAGAAAATTATTTCTATCAACTAATTTATCATTCTTAACCTTAAGTTCATCTTTTTCACAAGTAAGAATTCTAAAATTAGTCATAAGATTCTTAAACTCAGCATGGATAGATCTAATTTCATCAGAATTTAAGCTATCAAATGAATCAAGAGAGTGAAGTGATACCTTAACAGAGGATGGAGAAGTTTTCTTTGGAGATCCAGGTTTGTCTAAACCATTTGCCATCAATGCAATGTTGTCATAATCCAATTCATCTTCAGAATCACTGGAATCAGCCCAATCCTTCTGTGTGACCATAAGTGCATTTCCCTTTCCTGAATTCCTAGGTTTCTTACACTCACTAGCAAAGTGTCCAAGCTCGCTGCAATTAAAGCACTTGATCTTGGCCTTATCAAGCTTGACAATTGTCCCTTTGCCTTTGTCACTCTTCTTCTCCTCCTTCTTTTGAAAAGGTCCTTTGCTAAATCTTCTCTTGTTGAATCTTCCTTTCTTGAAGGCTTTAGCAAACATAGCAAAGAGTTCCTGCATCTCAGATTCAGAATCATTGTTGTCAGAGTTCATATCAGTAGTCTCTGACTCAGAACTTTCTTTGCTTTTCTTCTTCCTTGAATTCTTTACAGCAATCTCTTCATGCTGTTCTTCAGGAAGCTTCTTTAATTCAGATTGAGCAGTAAGTGCAATAGTCTTCATCTTTCCTTCACTCCTGCTCTTCTTCTACTGCTTGTCAAGTTCATAAGCTCTTAGTTTTCCATATACTGCCTCTAATGAAATCTCATCCAGATCATTAGCTTCCTCAATCGCAGATATCTTCTCATTGTAGAAATTAGGCAAAGCTTTCATGAACTTTGTATTCATATCCTCCAAGTCATAATATTTACCATGCATGGCCATCTCATTGATGAGTTTTGTAAACCTATCAAAGGTATCAGTAAGTGACTCACCAGACTTGGATTCAAAGTACTCATACTGTTGTATAAGTAATGTCCTCATATTCTTCCTGACAGGCTTAGTTCCTTCACAGTGAACCTTAAGATTATCCCATATATCCTTAGCAGTTTTACAAGAGAGAACATAGTTAGTGAGAACAGAATCAAGACTGTTGAATAATATGTTTCTCACTTTAGCGTCTTTAAGAACATTCTCCTTGTCCTTATCTGACCACTCAGATTTAGGCTTCTCTGCTGTATGTTCTGGAACAACCACACCATCAACAGTTGCTTGTCCAACGACCTTTGTTGGAACAAAAGGTCCATCTCTAATTCTGTCAAGATAATCAGGATCTGTTGCTTCCAGATGATGCAACATCTTTACTTCCCATAGAGTATATTCGTTTCTCTTGAGCATAGGAATCTTAGTATTCCCATCCTTGTAACCAGACATGATTGCAGATCTTTATGATTATTCGAAATCAACCTGCTCTGATACCAATTGTTAACTCGAATAACTTGTAGAAGGGGGGGGGTTGAATACAAGTTATATAATCGTGTCTGATTTTTGCTTGATTATATGAACAAGAATAAACGAATGAATCAAACTCTGTTTGTATTAATAAGATCAAATACAAACTCTACCAAAGGTGTACAATACCTTTAGCAGCTGCTGACAAAATAAAAATCTCTCTCTGTTTGTTTCGAACTCTTGAATACAAACCTTATACAGAGCTACGCACACGAACTCACAACATACTTGTTCGACCACGACACTTTTTACAATGATATAGAGAGAGTATTTATAATGCTACCTATCAACTAATAACAGAAAGATATAATCTATACATGACAATGTTCTGCCTTCTAGTCGATAGTTTCCTTCAATAGAAAACTCTTTCCTTCATAATATCTTCTTGCTTGTTCTTCAAACAACGATCCTGTTTTATAGCACTTGCCAGTTTCTGTAGCATCCACAATGACATCATCAGTAACACGACTGATATCAGGATTTCATCTTGCATCATCAGTATCTGATCATCATCAGTATTAGACCGTCATCAGGATTTGTTCTTTGTTCCTGACATTTAGTCTCCGATACACTGTTCATTCCTGACTAAACTGTACAGATAACTGTTTTACACATAAATCCTATATATAGTGCTAAATCCTTTATAAGATCAGGATTACAAGAAGTATAATGTGTAAATTCTATTCTTAACATCACAACTTATGAATTATTCCTAACAGGAATAAATATTGAATGCTGGACTATGCCGCACACAGCATCCTACGCTTTTTGTTGCTATCCCCCTTTTTGTCAAATCATTTTCCCATTATTAAACACCATTTCACATTTTCCACTCACATATAACGTATCCATTTCCCTTTATCATTCACACATATCATTTCCATTCTCATATATCGTTTCCATATTCGTATTATGACCATTCTCAGTGTATCAATTCAAGACATACATTCATTTCATTATGAAATTCCTTAAACAACCTTTTAACAATATCTAATCACCCTTAGAACACTTATGATATCTAAAGAATAACTATTCAATAATCCCTTTTTAAATGAATATTATAATTAATATTCATTGAATTAAATAACCATTAAAATATCATTTATCAATATCATTCCAGACATTTTTAACCAAAAATGTCTCATTTATAACCATCGAAATATTTTTATTATTATTATTCCGGAACAAAGCAATTGTAAGAAAACGTTTTAAAAATAATATTCATCTAATTAAATAAATTTAATTGGACGAATAAGGTTTATTTAATCAGTAGATGCTTCAAGAGGTATCTACTAATTAAATAAACACTAGTTTGTTGGTGATGTTGCCATTAGGTTAATTATTGCGAAATTCTTTCTAAAAACTTTGTCCGGGTTTTCGAAAATATACATTTCAAGATAACCCCTTCCACTTTTCCATTCATAAAAAAATTAATGCTGCTCTTCCTTTACCACTCCCTTGCTGAGATTCACCACTGTCACTCCTAGTTCTTCTTTTTACTTCCCTTTGTCTGCTCTTTATCTCCCCCAGTCTGGTGTTGTTGTTGTTGTTGTCTTTGAATTGTCTTTATCTCCCCCTTTTTGACATCAGCAACATTAATTCCAAGAGATTCAGAAACAGAACAAATGACATTCATCAGAACTGCTTGATTTTCCATAATTGTGACTTGGTTATCTTCAAGTGATTGAAGTCTTGTTTTCATAGCAATTTGAGAATTCTGAATATCTTTCAAAACATCAGAATGAACTTCAATGTTGGAAGTGCTTCTAGTATCTTCAGAATCAGAATCAGAAAGAACTGTATCTTCAAGTCTTGTAGAAGAAGTTGCTTGAGTTGTATGATATTCAAGTAATAAAACCTGATTAGAAGTATCAACATCTTCATCTTTCTGATCTGGAACTGAAACATGATCATCATCTCCTTCACCAGTATTCTGTGTACTAACATCTTCAAATCCTGACTCCTCCTTAGAGTGACCAGAGATTGTAGATATCTCAATTCTAGCTGATATTGGAAGTACATACAAAGGAACACTAGGATCATTAGGAACTTCATCTGGTACATATGTATCAAGAGATTGCTTTATCCTGGCACCTCTTCTGTTAATGATTCCTGCAAGCCTCTCCTTTTGCTTCTGAGCTTTAACTTCTGGCTTTGCATTGTGATGTGCTAGGTCATTTTTCTGATACATTTTGATGAATGAATAAGTACCAGCATCCATACCCAAATTTTCAAACCAAGATTCAGGAAAAACCTGATCCCAGAAATCAAATGATGGTTTCCTAATTTTCTCTCCCTCACTATGGAGTTGATCATCCATACCCTCATTCTCACTTTGACTTACTAAAGTCAACACTCTTTCTACCTCACCTTTTGCCTGGTCAGGAGCCAGCCGCTCAAATTGTGGATCTAAGTCCATCTTTTCAAGTGTATCACTCAAATTTGGATAAGTGCTCTCATGACCTACAGAAAAATAGGGGCTAGAAGGAGTTTTCATACCTGAACTTACATGGAGAGAGGGTTCCTCATATGGCAAGGGGCTTGAGGTTTTCTCCAAGGAGTGAGCTGCTATAGTCTCTGAACCCATACAATCATCTTCTTTCCTTCCAGAGACTACAGGCTCCAGTATACCACTTTCAGGTTCTTTACTAAACTCTGATGTCTTCAGTAATACTTCATTAGACACCATAGTTAGTACATCACCGTCTTTAAGTGTTGTTTGCTGAGACTCACCCTCAAGGTGGATAGACTCTGACTGAACAAAATTTGTTTGATCTTCAGAAAAATCAACCAAAGTCATTCCTTCCATATCATAGGGTATCTCAATTGCATTCTCAGTCATCACAGAAGTCCTTTCAACATCAGATATCACAGCTCCTGAGTCATCCAACCTCTGACTAGATGGTTCTTGTGTTGCAGTGACTGTGATCTGATCTGTCCTACTATTCACCACTGGTGCAATAGTATCTTCTGTTGACTGCATTCCTCTAGCTACTTCCTCCTGTTGTTCACCTTGAGCTGAAGCATCTTCAATAATGACATCCTTGTCAAATAAATATACATGAAGTGATTGAAGTGCAACATGCTTCGAGAGTCCAAATTTCTTGACTAATTGTCTTCTGACAGATACATAGAAATACATCTTCATTAAGTCAAGTCTTTGATGTAGAAGTCCATATTCTTCAGGAAATGAAAGTCTAGGAACACTTTCACTTAGAAAATTTAGAACTGGCCTGGAAAGCTTCACTTTTAGAGAGATAAGTCCCATAGCCATTCTGTATGACAATGTAGTTTCCCATGAAGAATCAATATCCAGATCTCTCTTGTCAGATACTGACATAGATGTAGCTTGATGTGTAGAAACCTGCATAATGTTAGTTGGACTAGACTCTGTGTTTGTTGGTGACAATTGAATCTTTCTCCTGGTATAGTGAGCAAAAGATTTATCCTGAGAAGACTCAAGAGGTGTAGACACAGAAGTGATCTTGGGATGAGATCTTTGTTCAATAGACACAGTCTTTTGAGAGACAATATCCAGTAACTGTTTTCCCTTTTTAAAAACTACAGCCTTTTGGGAGATTGCAGCCTGGCTGTGACTAGGTTTTTCATCCCTTTGTGCTAATAGAGAAAGTTGAATTGCAGCCTTCAATTCTGCTCTCTCAGCAAGAGTTAAATCATCATCATCTTCACTAGAATTACTACTACTTGACACAACAAATCTTCTCTTCCTTACAACTGATGTCTTTTGAGAAACACCAGAGGTTGGTTTCTTTGAAACAATAGGCTGTGGATCAAAATTTGGTTCTTGAATTGTTTCAGAGACTATAATGTTTTGGGCTACTTGGGTAGACACAGGTGGGTTCTCCTCCAAATGAGATTCCTGAGCCATTTCACCACAAAAGAAAGAAGAATTGTAGAGAGTAGGAAGATGAGTTTTAAGAATTACCTGAAAATGATGTGGATAATGAATTGCAGGTATTTCATCTAGATTCTTTTCATTGTCCTTCTTTGTAATGTCAGAGAAAATTCTCTTTTGCTGTACATAAGAAGAAACACAATGTTCCCTACCAAATCTAGCTTCAACATCAGGAATAAAATGGTTAATAAACAATTGCATAAATCTATGATAATAAACCATTTTCCTGTTTTAACCTCTTAACCCAAGTTTAATACTTATCTGACTTAAGCAATATGTGATGTAACAGAAGTAATTTGCTGAAAAGAACTACATTTACCAGTAAAACATTTAGCAATTTAATCAAAGAAGAAAGACCATTCCTTTCTAAGAAAAGACCTATTCAACTGGCTCATGTTGTCTAGAGGTCCACTATAACCTAATTCAGACAACATAGTTCTCACATTATCATCAGATGGTACATTCTCATAAATCAAACTAACAGGTAAGTGAAGTACTGAATTAACAACAGATTCAGTAATATCAAATGAGTCTTGTCCTAAGTGTAGAACAATCTTAACTGATTGACTCTGAGTAGAATCAATTACCTCAGCATTCTCCCAAGCTTGTGAAACAGCTGCTTGATTAATCTGTGGAGATGCTGTCAATGCATAACTTAATGGTCCATTCGCCAGAAAGTCCATGATTGGATGAAAATCAGTTGACACTCCTTCCTTGTTGGTGATAGCTGCTACATGATTGTTCATCATAAAATCAAAGTCACCAAACTTGAAAGCCACTGATTTAGGTAATCTTCTCTGAGTCGCCATTTTTGATCTGAAAAGAACTTGAAAAATTCTTGAAATGGATTAGAGATTTTGAGAACTCAAGAGTGTTTTTGCTTTAGAGAATGTAAAATTAGAGAAAGCAATTACACGATTAGAGTTTCAAAACAAATATATTTCACAAATCTTTCAGACCACTATTCCACGTTGACACGTAGATTAACAGATGTCAGTCCTTGAAAAATGCGGTTACCCACGATTTTTGGAAAATAATATCCAAAATTGATTTTCATGAAATAAATCAGGGTATAAATAATCAATACTGATCAGCTTCCTTTTCCTGTTGTGACCTCCATCAAAATAATCACAAAAAGCAATGTGATTTAAAAATAATAATAATTCTCAAATCCTGATGGTCACACATGAAATCCTGATCAATATAATCCTGATTTCAGAGACTTAATTGGAGTTTCCACGTGGCATTTTTTCTTTTATCTGAAAAGAAATAAATAATTAATCTGAACAAAAATCAATTGGTTAGATATATTCAACATTTCTTGAAAACAAGAAACACAGTCACACGCAATAATTAGCATCTGACTTCATTAAAACTTCCAAGTGACTGTTCAGCTTCTCACATCTTTCTATAAAAGAAACAGACGCCTTATGCCATTCTCCATAAACCTTTCAATTTCTTTTCTTCTCACCAATGATTCTCAAACCAAAGTTCCATTCAAACCCATTCTTTAGATTCTTCACAGTCGATGAACATCCTATTTTTTATCATCTCTTTGAAAAGATGACTCTTCTCATCGAACTAATCATGGATGGATTAGTTTCAGATAATATCCAGAGGTTTCTCCTAGAACATCCATCTGTTGGATACAATCTTCCCCTAACCTCCTCAAAACTTGAGGATGAAGAATTTGGCCGAGAGTCTCAGGTTGATCTTGATGAAGATGCTATTCATTTAAGTTAGCTACTCTCATTCAAGTCGCCCAGACAAGGAATCCAAGAGTAGATGAGGCTATTCAATCCCCTGATGGATTTCTTGAGATGCTCCTTGTCCTGTACCTCAGAATTCATATCAATAGACAAGTATAGAATTATCAGTAGAAGTTAGACAAAAAGATGTTGTATTTCATTTCCATATATGTAATGCTTTCAATTAATGAAAATACAATTTCTTATTATCTACTTGTCTTTTGATTATTGAATGATGTATAAATTATCAGTATGCAAATATTAAAACATGCTGGCATAGACTTAACACATCACAGAATTAGATTACTACACAAAGTAAACGTCAGGATCTGAAACAATTTTCACAATCCTGATACTGACACAATACTGATGACGTCAGCATCCTGATACAAATCTAATCCTGATGATTATTAACAAGTCTATCATACTGAAGTTTATCAAGGCAAAGTGTTATAGCTAAAGCATTTAACAATCAAATATAGATCCTGACAAGAATATCAAGTCTATAAGCTAAAAACAACATACCTTGCTACTATTGCAGATGTTAAAGATCTAGAAATTTAACATTCCTAACTCACTTACTAATCTACTGAATGTAGTCTCATCAAGTGGTTTAGTTAGAATATCTGCAAGCTGTTTGTCAGTAGGAACAAAATGAAGTTCCACATTACCATTCTCAATATGTTCTCTAATAAAATGATACCTGACATCAATGTGCTTAGTCCTTGAATGTTGAACTGGATTTTCTGCAATTTTAATAGCACTAGTATTATCACAAAACATAGGAATATTACTAATTGTCATACCATAATCCATCAACTGATTTCTTATCCAAAGGAGCTGTGCACAACAACTGCCTGCTGCTATGTACTCAGCTTCTGCAGTTGAGGTTGAGACAGATTGTTGCTTCTTGCTTGCCCAAGAAATCAATCTATTTCCCAAGAATTGACATGTACCTGTAGTGCTTTTCCTGTCTATTTTACACCCTGCATAATCAGAGTCTGAATAGCCAATTAGAAAGAAATCAGATTCTCTAGGGTACCACAAACCAAGATTTGGAGTTCCTTTGAGATATCTAAAAATTCTCTTCATAGCAATTAAATGAGATTCCTTAGGATCACTTTGGAATCTAGCACATAAACAGGTAGAAAACATTATATCTGGCCTACTTGCAGTTAGATATAACAATGAGCCTATCATGCCTCTATAACTAGTATTATCCACACTCTTTCCCTTAGGATCTGAGTCTAGTTTAGTGGCTGTTGCCATGGGTGTTTTTGCAACTGCACAGTCTTGAAAGTCAAACCTTCTTAAAAGATATTTGATATACTTTGACTGATTAATTAAAATACCAGTCTCAGTCTGTTTGACCTGCAAGCCTAAGAAATAATTTAATTCACCCATCATGCTCATCTGATACTTGGACTGCATAAGCTTGCTAAACTTAGCACACAATTTTTCATTAGTAGAACCAAAAATAATATCATCAACATAAATTTGAACTAAAAGCAATTCACTTTTTATCTTTCTAAAGAATAGAGTTTTGTCAATTGTACCTCTTGTGAAGCCATTTTCAAGAAGAAATTTAGACAAAGTCTCATACCATGTTCTTGGTGCCTGCTTTAGTCCATAGAGTGCTTTGTCAAGTTTGTAAACATGATTTGGAAACTTTGGATCAACAAATCCAGGTGGCTGCTCCACATATACTTCCTCATCAAGTTTGCCATTTAGAAAAGCACTCTTTACATCCATCTGATATACCTTGAATTTTGAATGAGCTGCAAATGCAAGAAACATTCTGATTGCTTCCAATCTTGCTACAGGTGCAAAGGTCTCATCATAATCAATGCCTTCTTCCTTAGAATAACCCTTGGCCACCAGTCTTGCTTTGTTTCTTACAATCATACCAGATTCATCTAGCTTGTTTCTGAAAACCCATCTTGCACCAATAATAGATCTATCTTTAGGTCTTGGTACCAGTTTCCAGACTTTGTTTCTCTCAAACTCATTTAACTCTTCCTGCATTGCAATTACCCAATCAGGATCCTGGAAGGCTTCTTCAACCTTCTTAGGTTCATTCTTTGAGAGAAAGCAACTATACAAGCATTCATTTTGAATTGATCTTCTAGTTCGAACACCACTATTTGGATCACCAATAATCAAATCTTCAGTATGATCCTTGGTCCATTTTCTAACAGGTGGTAGATTGACTCTGCTAGTCTCTCCCCCTAAGTTAGTGGTATCTCTTGTAGAAGAATTCTCTCTACCTTCAAAAACTCTCCTTTGATCAATAGAATCAGTAGATTCCATATTGCTGCTAGTTACTGATCTTCCTTCAGTAGACTCTAAAAGATCAGTTCCTGATGGAGTAGATTCTGAAAAGTCAATTCCTGATGGAGTAGACTCTGAAACGTCAATTCCTGATGGAGTAGACTCTGAATAGCTAGTCTGCTCCTGATGATCACTGTGTTCTCTTTGATTTATTTGCTCCCCCTCAACAGTAGCATTCCTTTGAGAAGCAATAGAAATTCCTTCTGGAGAACCTTCATCATCACTGGAGAGTATCTCAGAATTCTTCAGATTTTCAAATTCCAATTTGTCATGGCTTTCATCAGATTGCAAAATTCCAAATTTCTTATCATCAAATGCAACATGAATTGATTCCATAACAATGTGAGTTCTGAGATTATAAACTTTGAAGGGCTTAGATGCTGAATATCCTAGAAAAATTGCTTCATCCGATTTGGCTTTAAATTTTCCAAGTTGTTCTGGATGAACTTTTAGGACATAGCATTTGCATCCAAAGATGTGAAAGTATTTCACACTTGGTTTCTTTCCTTTGATCATCTCATAGGGAGTTTTTCCATGACTATTTACCAAGGTACAGTTTTGAGTGAAACATGCAGTGTTAATAGCTTCTGCCCAAAAGTAGGTTGGAAGTTTTGCATCTGCAAGCATGGTTCTTGCTGCCTCTATGAGAGTCCAGTTCTTTCTTTCCACTACACCATTCTGCTGAGGTGTACCAGGTGCAGAAAATTGTTGAGGAAAAAAACACGGTTAAGAGTGTGAAAGAAGAAATTCCAATACTGGGTTAGAAACGTTCTAGATAGATTACCAGTATTGAAATTGCCATCTTGGTACCTTATAAAGCGAAAGAACATTTCAATCTGTTCGGGTGTAGGATCAGAAATGAGATTTTCCATAGGAAAATGAAGAATTCGATTAACATCTCGTTCAGTGACCCTAATCGACCTACCAAATAGCCGATATGTGAATGCACACCCGTCCTGTCCGGAAGTGTTAACCGCACTGCAATATAGTTCACGTAATGCATCATGGTTAAGCTGCACCTGTGTAACTAAAGCATAGCGAATTAATGAATGTTCATTTATAAATTGTGTCCAAGCCCGAAATTGCTCATCCTGAATGGTTTCGATTTGTTGAATGGAAATAGGATTAACTTTAGCAATTAAAAAGTTTCCCTGCAATGCCATTTTCAAAACTTTGAGGAAATTCAAAAACAAGGGTTAGTGCGTATAACAAGAATATGAAATCCGCTCTAAAAACCACCAGCTAGATTATGAGATCTTTCCGATCAAAGCTTGAAATATTCAGCAATTGTGTGTGTATGCTCTGTATATCTGAAAAATGATGATGTTAAACACAAACAAAAACTCATCATTTATAAGGTTTCAAGTATTAGTGGGTTAGGTGTAATAGTGATAGGTTATGTTTGAAAAATAACACCGCTCAATAATTTCTCACCTAACTACCTAATTAGCCGAAAAAACATCTTATCACCGAAACCTGTCGGCCGAAAAAACATCTTATCGCCGAAACCTATCAGTCTATACACATACACATATAATACTTCTAATTATTTTGGATTTAAAAATAATCACACAGTAAATCAAGAATTAATCCATAATAATCAGATAAACTCACAATTAAATAGACATAAAATTAACAAAATATCATTAATTGATATATGTCAATAAAATATTTATTTAATTATGCTACAATTAACTCAATTATTTACTAACTAATTACCATAAAATATAGCATTTATAAGCTGGTAATTAATATAGAGATACCTATAAAAATAGGACTGGATGCAAAACAAATTCACAAGTACTAAACATATGGACATTTAAAATACATGTGAACTTATAACAAATTGCAGTTATTGATTATCCAAAATTAATTAGACAGATTTAACATCCCAAGTTCACCAACTAACCTGGAGAAAGTGGATTCATCCAGTGGTTTAGTAAAGATGTCTGCAATTTGTTCATCTGTGGGAACAAAATATAATACCACAGTTCCATTCATGACATGCTCTCGTAAGAAATGATACCTGATATCAATATGCTTAGTCCTGGTGTGTTGAACTGGATTGTTGACAATGGCAATGGCACTCGTGTTGTCGCATAGAATTGGAATTTTGTCCAACATGAGTCCATAGTCCTGAAGTTGATTCCTCATCCACAGGATCTGAGCACAACAGCTACCTGCCGCAATGTATTCTGCTTCAACTGTCGAGGTAGATACTGAGTGTTGCTTCTTGCTGTACCAAGATACCAACCTTCTTCCTAGAAACTGACAGCTTCCAGAAGTACTTTTCCGATCAATCTTACAACCTGCGAAGTCAGAATCTGTATAGCCAATTAGGTCAAAACCTGTTCCTTTAGGGTACCAAATCCCAAGATTGGGGGTTCCCTTAAGGTATCTGAAAATACGTTTAACAGCTATAAGATGTGACTCTTTAGGGTTAGCCTGGAATCTAGCACATAGACAAGTTGAGAACATAATATCTGGTCTACTAGCAGTTAAGTACAAGAGAGAGCCGATCATACCTCGATACTTCGTGATGTCAACTGACTTACCAGATTTGTCTTCATCAAGCTTGACTGCAGTTGGCATCGGGGTCTTGGCAGTAGCTGCTTCTTCCATTCCATACTTCTTTAGAAGATCCTTTATGTATTTTGATTGGCAGATGAAAATACCATCAGGCTTCTGAACAACTTGAAGTCCAAGGAAGAAGGACAACTCACCCATCATGCTCATCTCGTACCTACTCTGCATTAGCTTAGCAAATCTCTTGCATAGCAAATCATTAGTAGAACCAAATATTATATCATCTACATATACTTGCACCAGAATTATATCAATTTTATGCTTTTTATGAAAGAGAGTTTTGTCGATGATACCTCTTGTAAAACCATTTTCAAGTAAGAACTTGGAGAGAGTATCATACCATGTTCGAGGGGCTTGCTTGAGACCATAGAGAGCTTTGAAGAAAAAGTACACAAAACCTTCAAATTCCTTGTCTTCGAACCCAGGGGTTGTTCAACATAGACTTCTTCCTCTAGATCTCCGTTCAAAAATTGCACTCTTCACATCCATGTGAAAAACCTTAAAGTTGGAGTGTGCAGCAAATGCTAAGAACATCCTGATTGCTTCAAGCCTTGCAACTGGAGCATAGGTTTCATCATAATCAATTCCATCTTCTTGAGAGTAACCCTTTGCTACCAATCGAGCCTTGTTCCTCGTAACAATACCATTTTCATCCAGTTTATTTCTAAACACCCATCTAGTGCCAATTACAGATTTATCTTTTGGTCTTGGCACCAGCTTCCATACTTTCTTCCTTTCGAACTGATTGAGTTCTTCCTGCATTGCAGTTACCCAATCTGGATCATCAAGAGCTTCATCAACCTTTTTAGGTTCAATTTAAGATAAAAATCCTGCAAAATTGCATTCATTCTGTGTTGCTCTTCTAGTCTGTACACCTGATAGAGTATATTTTTATATATATTTTAGATGATTTTATTCTCATATTTATTGTGTTTTGCATTGATTTGGATTTTTATTTAATAGATTTTATTGTTTTATTGTAGGAAATAAAGAATTCATAACTTGGAAGGATTTGGAGCAAAAAGAGCTATTTTGGAGATAAAATAGGAGAAAATTCGTATTATTGGGCTATACGGGCTGTCTGCACTGTTTGGGCCATATCTTGAGTTCCAGAAGTCAGAATTTGACGATCTTGCTATCCACGCGAAGCTTAGGGAATTATCTTTAATTCAGAGGTGGTCCAATAAGCAAAGTCCAAATGGAAGAGCCCAGAAACAGAGGAGAAAAATAAGTGACGAATTTTACAAGAAAATCCTATTCAATTATGGATATCTTTTTGTAAATTGATTAGGATATTAAAAATACTTTTATTAGGAGATAGATATCAGATTTTATTAAGGAGTTTTTATTATAAAAGGAAGAGAAAACGTGAGATAGAGATATAGACATATACATACGTTTTTACATAAGCTAGGGTTTTGGTTTTTCTCTCTTCATCTCTTCCTTTGTAAGCACTTGGTTTAATTTGGATCTTTATTGTTCTTCGTTTATACAAAGTTTAAGGTACTCTTTATCTCATCTTGTTTATTAGTACATGTTTATTATGGCTTCCTTGATTATTATTGTTAGTTTTAATCCTAGAATGAGTGAGTAGTTTAATTCTAGGGTATTAAGGGGAGCCATGTTTGCACCATGATTTGGGTTTAATTTGATTAGTAGATTGATGGGTAAAGAGTAATTCTGATTGATATGTTATAATTCTTAATTTGTGTAATTGCACAATATCATGGATTAATTGATTGCAATAGGAATAATAGATCGAGAGATTTTACTACTAGAGGCTTACATACAATTAGCAGAATTGAAGGTGAGTGTGAGAACATCATTAGATATTCTGAGAGTGTTAATGCTTGAGAAAGATTAACCATTGCTTTAATTACTTAATCCCATTGAAAAGTTATACTTTTGTGATTTGTTTGGTGTAAACATGGTGAACCTGAATTGCCCTAGATCCTTTAATTAATTGATTTAAAACCTTTGTTAAATTTGTTTTAGTAGTTAATACAATTCTCCAACAATCGTTTGTGACTAGAAACAATTGATAGCAATTGAATTGAAACTGAAACTGTCTCCTTGAGGATTCGACCCGTATTTGCTAATATCTACTACAATAGATACCGTGCGCTTGCGGTTAGACGTAATTTAACACATCAAGTTTTTGGCGCCGCTGCCGGGGAAACGCCTAGTTTCTATAATTTTAGTTTGATTGTTTTATATTGTTTCTCTTATCTCTTTGGAACACTTGTTCCAATTGAGATAGATCTTACTGCTTTTTCTTGTTTAGTTGTTGATGCCCAAGACCAGGTCTCAAACGAAAGAAGATCAAGCGAAAGAGGATACAACTCCTCTTAGTCCAGATTCTGGAATTACTTGTCAACAATACATAGATCTACAAAGGAAAGAGAAGCAGCAAAGGATATCTGAACCAAAGATTAAGATGGCGGACCTTCCTCCCAAATCTTTGAAGAATTACTCACAGCCCTCTCCGAGTGGGGTACCTACTGGCCTTGCTATGCCAGCAATTCAAGCAGCAAATTTCGAGATCAAGCCTGCTTTGCTCACTATGATCCAACAGAATCAATTTGCTGGGCTTGCCTCTGAAGACCCTACAAATCATCTGCAAAGGTTTCAACAGCTCTGTTCTACAATTAAACATCAGGGAGTCACTCCAGACCAGTTGAAAGTCATGTTGTTCGGTTTCTCTCTTCGTGATAAAGCTCAAAAGTGGTTGAACGATATTGAATTGACCAAGTGGGATGAGATTGCTCAAGCCTTCTTAACTGAGTTCTTCCCTCCTAACAGAACCGACGATTTGATTGACAAGATGATGGGTTTTAAGCAAGATTATGGTGAATCTCTACGGGATGCTTGGGACAGATTCAAGGATTATCAACGTGCATGCCCTCACCATGGTCTTGAGAAGTGGTTTCTGCTTAAACGCTTCTACAATGGTCTTGATCCTGAGACAAAAGGTATGGTTGATAACGCTGCAGGTGGTGTATTTCTGGATAAAGGAGTTGATGATGCATATGCTTTTCTTTCAAATTTGGCTGCCAATCACTTCAGTAATCCGAGAGCAACCAAGAAAGGGGGTAAACTTGAAGTGGATGCTTATTCTTTATTATCATCTCAACTAGCTGCATTAACTCAGGAGATCCACTCTTTGAAGACATCTCAGCCCTCTACTCAACCTATGAGCATCAATGCATTGTCATCCATGGCTCCTATGAATAATCCTGTTTGTGAAGTCTGTGGCATCCAAGGCCACTATGGTAATGATTGCCAATACAATGCTCAAAATTCACATAATTTTCAGATGGAGCAAGCAAATGTTTTCCAACAGAGGCAGCAGTACAATCCGTACTCCAACACTTACAATCCTGGTTGGAAAGATCATCCGAACTTCTCGTATAGGAACAATAATACTCAGAATTCAAATGTTCCTAATCAGCAGCAATATCAGCAGTCGTACCAGCCTCCTCCACAGCAGCAGTATAGGCCTCCGCAAGGACCTATGAATCCCCCTGGATTCCAAAGGCCTCCTCAGAATTTTACTCCTCAAGCAAATCAAACTGCACAGGCTGATAATCAAGGTGACATGATGAAGATATTGTTACAAATGCAAAAGAGTATGGATGATACCAACAGAAAGATGAACCAGATGGAGATTCATAACAAGATGTTGGAAACTCAGATTGCTCAAATGGCTAGTTCTTCATCTACAAGGCAACAAGGCTCTCTACCAGCACAATCAACTCAGCCAAAGGAAAATGTGAATGCCATTGCTCTTAGGAGTGGTCGTACATATGATGCTCCTCCAATGCCTACTGACGATGTTCCTACTGAGAAAGAAGAAGAGAATTCTGAGGAAGACAAGGTAGAGAAAGTTGTTGAAGATACAAACGAAGATGGAACTGAGGAAAGCAAGAAAAATGACAAAGAGAAGACTGCAGTTACTCCTCCACAATTTGTGCCAAAGCTCCCATTCCCTAGCAGGATGAACAGAACTAAGGTGGACCAGCAGTTTGGTAAGTTCATGACACTTATCAAGAATCTTGAGGTAACAGTTCCTTTCACTGATTTAATTTCTCAAATTCCATCATATGCAAAGTTTCTTAAGGATATTCTCACTAAGAAAAGATCTTTTGGTGAGGTAGAGACAGTAGCTTTTACTGAAGAGTGTAGTGCTGTTTTACAGAATAAGTCTCCACCTAAGCTTAAAGATCCTGGTAGTTTTTCGATCCCGTGTCATTTAGGTGCATTGTTCATTGATAAAGCTTTATGTGATTTAGGCGCTAGCGTCTCAGTCATGCCTCTCTCGGTTTTCCAAAAACTAAATATGGGAGAATTAAAATGTACACAGATGACTTTGCAAATGGCAGACCGTTCGATAAAATATCCCCTTGGAATTTTAGAGGATGTGCCTGTTAGGGTTGGAAAATTCTATATTCCTGTAGACTTTGTAGTTCTAGATATGGAAGAGGATAGTCAGATACCTATTATTTTAGGTAGACCATTTCTTTGTACTGCAGGTGCTATTATTGATGTTAAAAGTGGGACTCTCACATTGAGCGTTGGTGATGATAAAATTGCTTTTACTCTAACCTCTGCTCTTAAATCCCCTTTGCTTGAAAATACTTGTTGCAGTATTGATGTTGTAGATGAAATTGTCCAAGATTATACTCCTCAGATTCTATTGAATGATACATTGGAAGCAGTGCTCATGCTTGAAGCTACAGAAGGAGAAGGAGATGCTGAAGTCGATTCATTGATTCTTGAGTTGAATGATCACAACATTGATTCCGTTGACAGTTCTTCAGTTCGAGATCTCTCGAGTATTAAGCTTGGGAAACTTCCACCACATTTGAGGTATGTCCTTTTCAATAATGAGCTAGTGATTTTTGAAGAGGGGCATGATAACGTGTTGCGAAGGTGGAAAACCAATGATAAGGAAGAAGAAAGTTTTGTTCAGCCGGTTGAGTCGAAGAAGCACTCTAGGGGTGTGAAGAAGAAAAAGAAGAAGATTTGGCCGTTGGGTAGTAAAATCAAGTTGAAGTCTGATGAAAGAGCTTTGTGGAAAGCAAACAATCAAGATGTCAACGTTCGTAGGAATGGACTTTCTGTTGAGGATGGTTCAGTAATTCTTTTGAAACCGCCTTGAGTTGAGGAAGTAACGTCAAGCTATTGACGTTAAAGAAGCGCTTCGTGGGAGGCAACCCATGTATTAGTATAGGAAAAAAAATTTTGTTCAAAAAAAAAAAAAAAAGAAAAGAAAAGAAAAAAAAATTTTGAGTGTTGTATGAAAGAAAAAAAAATGAGAGTAGAAAAAAAAAAAAATAGGGAGTGTAGTAGTATTGAAAAAATCTGTGAAAGAAAAAAAAAGAAGAAAAAAGAAAAAAAAATCTGTGAGAAAAAAAGAGAAAAGAAGGCAGAATGGCAGGAGGTTGCAGCGCATCAGGCGCCATTCAGGGCGCAAAAGCGCAGTAGACACGCAGATACAGTCCGCGCATCAGGCGCCAGGCGGGCGCAGGAGGCGGTAGTCACGCAGGAGCTTGCTGCGCATCAGGCGGCGAACTGGCGCAAAAGCGCTAATGCGCGCTTCAGAACGGCGCAACAGGCATGTTCCAGCGCTTCAGGCGCTGGCAGCTACTGTTTAACCCGAAATTTTTTGTTCTAAACACCTATTCTCCATCTCTTTTCCCCTTTTATTTTATATTCAACCCCAAATTCAATCCTAATCCAAATTCTTTCAATCCCTAATTCCTATATCTATTCCACATCAAATCCTAACCTCTCCAAATCTCTCCTACACAATTAAAATTTTTATAACCTCTCCATCATCTTATATATATACACACCTATCCATACAAATCCAATTCCTCTTCTATTTTTTTTAAATCTCCAAAAATTCAATTCTAAAGAGGAATTAATTGCAAGTTCACCTCTTCAATTCGTAGTGGGTTTATTTCTTCTCTCAAATTTTATTTTGATTACGAATTTGTGTTCTTGCAAATTGGGATTTATATTATTCTTGATATATTGGGGTATTTTTGGTGTGATATTGCTTGGTAATTTTTGGTGGAGCTTCTTGTGAGTTGGGTATTGATTCTTTTGGCTCGTAAGCATGGGAGAGATAGTGCTAATGTTGGGAAATTTTCGTTTTCGACGGTGGAGGTTAAATTTAATCGGTTGATGTGAGGCTAATTGCTAAGGAAAGGGGATTTTTGCGAGAAAAAAAATTGTTGGGTTGGTTCATATGATTGGTGAGTGGTTCAGGAGTTTTATTCCAACTGCAACCGTGATCACTTTCGGAAGTGGTGAGTGGATGGCTCCTAAGCAAATGAGGGATGGTTTTCACACCCGACATCTTGATTCCAGGGGAGTTTTCTTTCTTTTCTTTTTAGTGTAGTTTTATTTTGTTTTTAGTTGTAGTTTTGTATCTTGTTCTTTTGTTCATTGGGGACAATGAACCGCTTAAGTGTGGGGAGGTGTTCTCAACGTAGTGTATTACTTGTTTAAAAAAAAAATCCAAAAAAATTTAAAAATTAAAAAAAAAATACCAAAAATAATTCTAGCCATGCAATTTGATTAGTTGTTGTATTTTGCTTGATACACCCATGCATGCGTAGAATTCTTGTGTTTATTGACGCTTTTGTATGAGAAGTGATGTGCTTTGTTCTTGTACACACACTTACACTAGCAAGTTGAATCTGGTAGACTTAATTGGATGTTGTAAGTGATTAGAATGACATGAATATGTGCAAGATGACTTGGTTTCCATGTTTTGAGTACAAGTAGGTGCGTTAGAGAGTCTTGTTACCTGGGATTGATTATGTTTTGTCACACCAAGTGAGTTTTGAGCCCTATATGCATATCTTTTGCATGATTTTTCGTTTGCTTGAGTGTCCACATGTTGTTTACATTGCTAGCACTTACTTGAGATCTTTCTTGAAATGCATGACATTACTTGATGATGAGATGATAAAGGCACTTAGGTTTAACCTCGTATTTCCCATATTTCCACACCTTTTAAACATGATCAATTAGTTAACCCTTTTGAGCCTAATCCTATTCTTTCGGTGACACACTACATTACTTGCCATTATCCTTTTTAAAGGAGTAATAAGGTGTTCATAAAAGGGGGGTTATTGATGATCATACTTTTGGGGAATATTAATTAATTTTGGGTTGATGCTTGCTAGTCGAAATTCATAAAAATATCTATGGATCATTGTGTTTATTCTTTAGCTCTCAAGAAAAAAAAAAGAAAAAAAAAAGGAAAAAAAAAGAAAAAAATAAATAAATTTGAGAGCATTTTTATGTTTGTATGATCCTTCTTCATTCGACTAGTCAAGTTATTATGTAAGGGTTATTGAAAAATCCAAGTGTGGGAAAGTATTTGTTTTAATAGAAAGGGAATTGAATAATGATTATTGTTGGGTACTAGCTTTTGACTTAACCTTCTTTAGCTTTCTTGACATACCTTGTCCCTAGCCCACGCTACAACCCGAATAAAGACCTTTTGATTGTCATCAGTGATGTATGTTGTGTTGAGAGTGAGATTGATTGCGAGTGTCAAGTTGTGTTTATGATTTTGTTGGAATTGAGTGATACACTTAACCTTGTTCTTGAGTGAATATTCGTTTTTGAGTGAAAGGTGAGTTATTACTTGTTTTGGCATAGGAGATCCCAGGTTTAGACTTAAAGATGTATTTCTTGTGGGCTTAGCATGATTACCAACAATTTTTACACTTGACATGAATTTTTATGACCTTCTGCATGTTGGTTGAGTAGACTACGTGAATACTTGCACTTTCGACACCAAGACATCGTATGTTTGCTTTGATTCTTAAGTTGATGTGGCATGAGAGGACTTGTGTGTGTGGTGTTGTGTTAGCATTGATCTTTTGCATGGTTGGATGAATTTTGTGGGTATATTCACTATAAACCCTCACGAGACAACACTCGTCCTACTAGGGCTGCCTAGGGGTTTAACGGCTTGTTGCATATGCTCAATGCAATCGTGTCATCTACGAAAGTGATGTTTGTTAGGACTTAGTTTTTATTTCACTTATTTGCCCGAGGACGTGCAAATGCTAAGTGTGGGGATGTTTGATAGAGTATATTTTTATATATATTTTAGATGATTTTATTCTCATATTTATTGTGTTTTGCATTGATTTGGATTTTTATTTAATAGATTTTATTGTTTTATTGTAGGAAATAAAGAATTCATAACTTGGAAGGATTTGGAGCAAAAAGAGCTATTTTGAAGATAAAATAGGAGAAAATTCGTATTATTGGGCTATACGGGTTGTCTGCACTGTTTGGGCCATATCTTGAGTTCCAGAAGTCAGAATTTGACGATCTTGCTGTCCACGCGAAGCTTAGGGAATTATCTTTAATTCAGAGGTGGTCCAATAAGCAAAATCCAACTGGAAGAGCCCAGAAACAGAGGAGAAAAATAAGTGACGAATTTTACAAGAAAATCCTATTCAATTATGGATATCTTTTTGTAAATTGATTAGGATATTAAAAATACTTTTATTAGGAGATAAATATCAGATTTTATTAAGGAGTTTTTATTATAAAAGGAAGAGAAAACGTGAGATAGAGATATAGACATATACATACGTTTTTACATAAGCTAGGATTTTGGTTTTTCTCTCTTCATCTCTTCCTTTGTAAGCACTTGGTTTAATTTGGATCTTTATTGTTCTTCGTTTATACAAAGTTTAAGGTACTCTTTATCTCATCTTGTTTATTAGTACATGTTTATTATGGCTTCCTTGATTATTATTGTTAGTTTTAATCCTAGAATGAGTGAGTAGTTTAATTCTAGGGTATTAAGGGGAGCCATGTTTGCACCATGATTTGGGTTTAATTTGATTAGTAGATTGATGGGTAAAGAGTAATTCTGATTGATATGTTATAATTCTTAATTTGTGTAATTGCGCAATATCATGGATTAATTGATTGCAATAGGAATAATAGATCGAGAGATTTTACTACTAGAGGCTTAGATACAATTAGCAGAATTGAAGGTGAGTGTGAGAACATCATTAGATATTCTGAGAGTGTTAATGCTTGAGAAAGATTAACCATTGCTTTAATTACTTAATCCCATTGAAAAGCTATACTTTTTTGATTTGTTTGGTGTAAACATGGTGAACCTGAATTGCCCTAGATCCTTTAATTAATTGATTTAAAACCTTTGTTAAATTTGTTTTAGTAGTTAATACAATTCTCCAACAATCGTTTGTGACTAGAAACAATTGATAGCAATTGAATTGAAACTGAAACTGTCTCCTTGAGGATTCGACCCGTATTTGCTAATATCTACTACAATAGATACCGTGCGCTTGCGGTTAGACGTAATTTAACACATCAACACTCGTGTCCGGTTCACCAATGATCTGTTCAAAGGGATGCGCTCTACTCCATACCATTTGTCTCGGCAGATTTGATCTTGATGATTCCCCAAGTTCATAATTGTGTTGAGTGTGATGACTAATAGATCCAAAATCATTGTTTGCTTCCCCTGAGCTGTTGCTTTCAAAGTTTGATGAATCAGAGTTTAATGAATCAACAGATGCATTCTTTGATGTTTCTTCACTTGATTGGGGTTCATTTTCATCGTTCACTTGCTCCCCCTCAACATGTGCTGCTGTCTGATCTACTGGTATAGATTGTGTTAGACTTATTTAATTTTATGTAAGACTTTTGATTTTTCAATTTCTTAAAACTTTTCAATTTCCACTAGTTAAGTTATGGCCCAAATAAATTATATTTATGTTGAAATTATTGGTTAATAAAGATATGATTACTACCTTGATGGAAGGTGTATATATATGTGATGTCTGTGATTTTGCCCTCCTACCACCATATACAAGATTCTCTATCCATCAAGAGATCTGGCAAGCTTAAAGGTCTGGTGGGAGAAGTACAATCTTTCTTTATATTCAAGGAAACTAATATGGAGCAAGGTATGTTTTCCACTCAATATAATGTCATTGTGAAAGATCATTATGTTCAAGATCCTGTGTATTTTATATCATGCAGTAGATTCATTTACTTGTTTTAGTTTGAGCACTTTGATCTATTGCGCGGATACTTGATCACTTGGTCTGTATCAGATCTCTTTAAATAAAGCTTATATGTGGTATCAGAGCTAAAGGGTTGAGAACAAATGATTTTTCCATTTTTGTTTAACCCGCTGTCAATATGTTATGGGAAAAATACCATGCTTCTTTTAGGATATATTATGGATCTTTTTTTTTGTAAAATTTCACATCTTGCTTAGACTTTTATGTGATACTGTTACCCTAAAATTATTTGGTCATACATGCATATCTATATATTTTGATCATATTTCCTAAATTATTGTGTTGTGTTCATTGAAAGGAACAAATCTTATGACCTAACAAATCAATTAATTTGATATGCAAATTACGTACACATTTTATTTTTGACTTTTATGTTATGCATAATTTGTTTGTCACCAAAGTGGCCAAATTAGAAAGATTGGTAAATGTCAAAAATAAAATAAATCAATTTCTCATGTTTTTGTGATGCATATAATTGAGATAAAATTATGGTAATTATAGATATTTATATAATAAATATGAATTTGTTATCATGAGTAAATTGATATTCATTATTATAAGATATTATGGATCACCCAAAGGTTGATCAGTTATTTTATAATTATGAAAAATTAATGTGGTTAATTAAATACTTTGGTTAAACGTTTTTTTCTTTTGTATGTCCAAAGATTACAAAAGGGTGTCTAATCGAAGTAATAAGTAATTACCAATTATGTGAAATTTATTTGCATCAATTATTGTTTTATTATTATTATATGTTGTTGTATCACCCAAAGGAGATCATCAATATATGTTTAATATATATGTTCAGAATTTGTCATGAAATTATTTGTGACCACTGAAAAAATAACGTGGATCATATTTTTTTTTTGTTTTGTATCCTACTTCTTGCAGCAACTGTTCCTGTTTCTCTACATTCGCAAGCTGCATCCATTATTAAGTTTAATGGACTTAATTATGCTGAGTGGTCTGAACAAGTCCAATTTCACCTTGGTGTTTTGGATCTTGATTTGGCACTGTTAAGTGACAAGCCTGCTGCTCTCACTGATACTAGCAGCGTTGAAGATAGGTCTTACTATGAAGCTTGGGAAAGATCTAACAGGCTTGGTTTAATGTTTATGCGAATGACTGTAGCAAACAACATCAAGTCCACACTTAAGAAAACTGAAAGTGCTAAGGAATTTCTGAAAAGTGTGGAAGAATGTTCTCAATCTGATTCTGTAGATAAATCACTTGCTGGGACACTAATGAGTACTCTAACTACCATTAAGTTTGATGGTTCTCATACTATGCATGAGCATATTGTTGAAATGACAAATATAGCAACAAGATTAAAGACCATGGGAATGGAAGTGAATGAAAATTTCCTACTGACGTTTATCCTGAACTCCTTACCTCCTGAGTATGGTCCATTCCATATGAATTATAATAGCTTGAAAGACAAATGGAATGTGCATGAATTGCAAAGTATGCTCATTCAAGAGGAAGCGAGGATTAAGAAACCAGGAATTCATTCAGCAAATCTCATGGGTCAGAAAGGAGCTGAAAAGAAACCAGGTCGAAAGTTTGGAAAGGGCAAGCAAGGGCTGGCAAAGACAAATCAGTCATCTGTCCAAATCCAGAAAAAGGAACCGGAAAAGGATAAGTGTCATTTCTGTGGAAAATCTGGTCACTATCAGAAAGATTGTTTAAAGCGAAAGGCATGGTTCGAAAAGAAAGGTAAATCTAAAGTTTTGGTTTATTTCGAATCAAATTTAGCTGAGGTTCCTCATAACACCTGGTGGATTGATTCTGGTTGTACCACTCATGTTTCTCATGCAATGCAGGGATTCCTTACAACCCAAACCACAAGCCTACATGAGAGGTTCATTTTTATGGGAAATCGAGTCAAAGTTCCAGTTGAAGCCATTGGAACCTATCGCTTAATCCTAGACACTGGACATCATTTGGATCTTTTTCAAACTTTTTATGTTCCTTCTATTTCTCGTAATTTGATTTCCTTGTCAAAACTTGACTCTGTTGGATACTCTTTTAAATTTGGTAATGGATGTTTCAGTTTATTTAAACAAAATCTTCTTATTGGTTCTGGTGTGATGGATTATACAAGTTAAAACTTGATACTCTTTTTGCTGAAACTTTGTTGACCTTGCCTCATAATTTTGGTACTAAACGTAGTCTAACTGAATCATCGGATTATTTGTGGCATAAGCGATTGGGTCATATATCCAAGGAAAGAATTGAAAGGTTAGTGAAGAATGGGATCCTTCATGATTTGGATTTCACTGATCTTGGGGTTTGTATAGATTGTATTAAAGGGAAACATACAAAACATACAACCAAGAAAGCAGCCACCAGAAGTACAAAGCTCCTTGAAATCATACACACTGATATTTGTGGGCCTTTTGATGTTCAGTCGTTTGATGGAGAAAAATATTTCATCACCTTTATTGATGATTTTTCACGTTATGGTTACATCTATTTGTTGCACGAGAAGTCTCAATCTGTGGACGCTTTAGAGATGTACATCAATGAAGTAGAAAGACAATTAAAAGAAAAAGTGAAAATAGTAAGATCAGATAGGGGTGGTGAATATTATGGAAAATATAATGAAAGTGGACAATGCCCTGGTCCATTTGCTAAATTCCTAGAAAGTCGCGGCATATGTGCCCAGTACACAATGCCATGAACACCGCAACAAAACGGTGTTGCTGAGAGGCGTAATCGGACTTTAATGGATATGGTTAGGAGTATGATAAGTAACTCATCTTTACCCAAATCTTTGTGGATGCATGCTTTAAAGATCGCTGTTTATTTATTAAATAGAATTCCTAGTAAAGCAGTTCCAAAGACACCATTTGAATTGTGGACAGAAAGGAAACCTAGTTTAAGGCACCTGCATGTTTGGGGTTGCCCAGCGAAAGTAAGAATTTATAATCCACATGAAAAGAAATTGGATCCGCGAACAACTAGTGGTTATTTTATTGGTTATCCAGAAAAATCCAAAGGGTACATATTCTATTGTCCTAACCATAGCTCAAGAATTGTTGAATCTGGAAATGCAAGGTTCATTGAAAATGCAGAGGTTAGTGGGAGTTTGGAACCACGAAAAATGGAAATTCAAGAAGTTAGAGTGCAAGTTCCTTTGCCTTTAGTTTCGTCTCAAGTTGTTGCTCCAATACATGTTAATCATGGTAACGATTTTCAAGGACAACAAACTAATGACCAGACACCACAGCCGAATGAATCCATAATTGATGAATCACAAGAAATAACATTAAGAAGGTCAGAAAGGCAAAAGAGATCTGCTATTTCTGATGATTATGTGGTTTATCTACAAGAATCGGATTTTGACGTAGGAATTGATGATGATCCAATCTCGGTTTCACAAGCCATGAAAAGTGAGAATTCTGCCAAGTAGTTAAATACCATGAAAGAAGAGCTAAAGTCAATGATGATAACGAAGTTTGGGACCTTGTGGAATTGCCAGAAGGTCGTAAAACGATCGGGTGTAAATGGGTCTTTAAGACCAAGCGTGACCCGAATGGCAATGTCGAACGTTACAAGGCCAGACTTGTTGCTAAAGGATTTACTCAGAAGGATGGCATTGACTATAGTGAGACTTTCTCGCCTGTTTCCAAGAAGGATTCCTTGAGGACAATCATGGCATTGGTGGCTCATTATGACTTAGAGCTTCACCAAATGGATGTTAAAACGGCTGATAAGTGGATTTATCTCCACTTGGAGCATTCTAAATCGGTTTAAATTAATTGTCTTGGGCTCAAGTTTCTTGTAGTTTTGATGTGTTTTGTTTAGTTGTGCAGATTTACAAGGATGTTGATTATGGTGGATGTTTTTGTCGTTTTTGGAGATTTAATTTATTAAAATTCGGATTTATTGGGCTGCACGCGTGAGATTCACTGTTTGGGCCATATCTTGAGTTCTATAAGTCTGTTTTCAGCCCGTAAGCAGTCCACGCGAAGATAACGAGATTCTCTATCATTCTAAGGTGGTCCAGAAGCCCAATTACGTCTGGAACGGCTCTGGAAAACAGAAGAAAAGTCAGCTACGAATTTCCCTTAAAAAACAGAATCAGTTTAGGAAACGTATCTTGCAGAAATTCTATTATAATTCTGTTTTGGTATTTTCTTGCTGGGCAAGATGTCTAGAGCCTATATAAACACATCCAACCCTTGTAAATTAGGGAATTAAGATTATCATCATTAGGAGTAGAACTATTACATATCAATTACTTAGGTTTATTTGTATATTTTCATACTTTGTTTTTATCATGGTTTCATCAGATCCCATGATGACGAGAGGTTCGATTATGAACTAATCGTTGTCATGGGATTCTAACGGATTTATTTATGGAGCTTTAGTATCTTGATTGCTTTAAAGATCTGTGTGTGGTGTATATCTGATATCCTCGTATGGTTATGCTTAATTGATAGATGCGTCATGAACATCTAATTTGTTAATCTCTTGTGAAGTGAAAGTGGATCTTGAGATTTAGAACTTGCTATGCTAGCATAGGTTCATAATTGTTTATCAATATGATTCGTGGTGTGAGATGAAAATACTTATACTACCCTGTGTGATCTTTATGGATAACTTGCTCTTCAACCGTTATGTTTTCAAATCTTATAGAGATATAGGGTCTAAGCATAATTGGTGTCTATTCATCTTCTATCTCTTTTGTGGATGTATGTTTAGTTTGGTATTCGTATACTGAGAAGTAGCGTGTACTTGTTTCGTGTTATCCGATCAGATATCATAACCATTGCATATAGTGATTAAAGGCGTCAGATCTAAGCAAAGTATTTAATGAAGTTAGGATTCCATGTTTACTCTTGCAGACGTAATTAGATTTTAATTCTTGTTAGTTAGTTAATTCTTAGTTTTGTTAATTTGTGTCTTAGTTAATTTAGTTTAATAAACCTTAATTTATTAATTGTCTTAGCAGTGAATTAAGATCATACACTGTTGCATAGGTGCGTTTACTGAATTAAAACCATAACCAGATCCCTGTGGGAACGAATTTGGACTTAACCTTATATATTACTTGTGACCACGTACGCTTGCGTGTTTTAGTGTAAACAACGGCCTTTCTAAATGGGGATTTTGATGAAGAACTTTTTATGGATCAACCTGAAGATCTTGTGGTTGAAGGAAAAGAACATATGGTGTGTAAACTTAGGAAGTCAATATATGGACTTAAACAATCTTCCCGGCGATGGTATCTTAAGTTCAATGATACCATTACATCCTTCGGATTTAAAGAGAACATTGTTGATCGATGTATATATCTAAAAATCAGTGGGAGTAAGTTTATATTTTTGGTTCTTTATGTTGACGATATCTTGCTTGCTACTAATGATCCTGGCTTGTTGCGATTGACCAAGGACTTTCTTTCGAAGAACTTTGAAATGAAGGATATGGGTGAGGCCTACTATATGATTGGAATAGAAATATTTCGTAATAGATCACAAGGATTATTGGGATTGTCTCAAAAGGCATACATAAACAAAGTTCTAGAAAGATTTAACATGCAAAATTGTTCAACAAGCATTGTTCCAATTCAGAAAGGAGACAAAATTAGTTCCAAACAATGTCCAAAGAATGAATTGGAGCGCAAACAGATGGATCAGATTCCTTATGCATCTGTTGTTGGGAGCTTGATGTATGCTCAAACTTGTACCAGGCCAGACATTAGTTTTGCTGTCGGGATGCTGGGCAGGTACCAAATGAATCCAGGAATTGATCATTGGAAAGCTGCAAAGAAAGTGTTGAGATATCTGCAAGGAACAAAGGATTATATACTCACTTATAGGAAATGCGATAATCTTGAGGTGGTTGCATATTCAGATACGGACTATGCTGGATGTAGAGATGAAAGAAAATCCACATCTGGCTATTTGTTTCTACTAGCTGGAGGAGCGATCTCATGGAAAAGTATGAAGCAACCTGTCATTGCTGCATCCACAATGGAGGCTGAATTTATTGGGTGTTATGAGGCCACCATTCATGGTTTATGGTTGCGGAACTTTATTTCAGGACTTGGAATTATTGACAGTATCGCCAAGCCGCTAAAAATTTATTGTGATAAATCTGCAGCAGTCTTCTTTTCTAAAAATGACAAGTATACTGATGGTGCTAAGCATATGGACGTGAAATACTTAATTCTTAAAGAAGAAGTTCAGAAGCAAAGAGTGTCAATTGATCACATTAGCACAAGAATTATGGTTGCAGATCCGTTGACAAAGGGATTGCCCCCAAAGACATTTAATGAACATGTTGAAAGAATGGGCATTATGAAAGATCATGATTAGTATGTTTAATCTTTTCTAAAGTTCATGTAATTTACACTTCGAGCTCAATCTTGTTTCTGATATATATGGACTTATGAATCCTGTTTCTTATGTATGGTATATATACATAAAGGCACTTAGTGGATCAAAAACAGGATACACAGTAAGATGTTATTAAATACCTTATAGTGAGTCAGGTAAGTAGATGACTGATAATGTGATACATGGAAGGGATTGTGTCGACAAATTGACATATGACCGCCATGATTCTTATTAGTTTATTTGCTTGTAATGATTCCATGATGTAACCAATGTAATTATGTACTCTATGCGCATTAAGATTGTTAAACCCTTAAGTAAATAATGTTATATGGGCCAAGTGGGAGAATGTTAGACTTATTTAATTTTATGTAAGACTTTTGATTTTTCAATTTCTTAAAACTTTTCAATTTCCACTAGTTAAGTTATGGCCCAAATAAATTATATTTATGGTTGAAATTATTGGTTAATAAAGATATGATTACTACCTTGATGGAAGGTGTATATATATTTGATGTTTGTGATTTTGCCCACCTACCACCATATACAAGATTTTCTATCCATCAAGAGATCTGGCAAGCTTAAAGGTCGGGTGGGAGAAGTACAATCTTTCTTTATATTCAAGGAAACTAATATGGAGCAAGGTATGTTTTCCACTCAATATAATGTCATTGTGAAAGATCATTATGTTCAAGGTCCTGTGTATTTTATATAATGCAGTAGATTCATTTACTTGTTTTAGTTTGAGCACTTTGATCTATTGCGCGGATACTTGATCACTTGGTCTGTATCAGATCTCTTTAAATAAAGCTTATAGATTGAACAATAGAGTCTGAAAGAATATCAGAAGTTTGTAGATCAGCATTTATTTCTTCATTCTCAAATCTCAGCTGGTCATGTTCATCAAAATCTTCAAGTCCTGTTATCTTTTTATCATCAAAAGACACATGGATAGATTCCATGACCACTTTTGTTCTCAGATTATACACTCTGAATGCTTTTGTTGATAGTGGGTATCCAACAAAGATTCCTTCATCAGCTTTTAAATCAAATTTGGAAAGTTGTTCTGGATGAGTCTTAAGAACAAAACATTTACATCCAAACACATGAAAGTACTTCAGGTTCGGCTTCTTCTTTTTCACCATCTCATATGGTGTTTTACCATGCTTGTTTATGAGTGTAGCATTCTGTGTGAAACAAGCAGCTTGCACAGCTTCAGCCCAGAAGTAAGTTGGCAGCTTTGCTTCATCAAGCATGGTCCTTGCAGCTTCTATGAGAGTCCTATTCTTTCTCTCTACTACTCCATTTTGTTGTGGAGTTCCAGGTGCAGAGAATTCTTGCTTTATTCCACTTCCTTTACAAAAATCTTCCATGACTGCATTCTTGAACTCAGTGCCATTATCACTCCTTATGATTTTCACTGTATGCTTAGATCCTTTGTCCAGTTGTCTGACATGCTCTGTTAAGATTGATGCAGTTTCTTCTTTCTTGTGCATGAAATATACCCATGTATATCTGGTGTATTTATCAACAATAACCAAAGCATATTTTTTCTTTCCAATAGACATTATATTTACTGGACCAAATAAATCAACATGCAATAAGTGATATGGCTCAAGAATTGAGGATTCGGTCTTACTTTTAAATGAAGTTTTCCTTTGTTTTGCCTTTTGACATGAGTCACATAGGCCATCTGGAGTAAAAACTGATTTGGGCAATCCTCTCACAAGATCTTTCTTCACTAGCTCATTAATGCTGTTGAAATTCAGATGAGAAAGTCTCTTGTGCCAATCCCAGCTTTCTTCAATTGATGCTCTACTCAGTAGACAGATTGCAGAGCCATCAGAGTTTGTTGAAAGCTTGGCTTCATTAATGTTACCATGCCTGTATCCCTTCAGAACAACTTTTCCTATAGATTTGCTTACAACTTCACCGTGTTCTTCAAAGAAATCCACATGATAACCTCTGTCACAGATTTGACTCACACTTAGCAGATTATGTTTGAGTCCTGAGACTAGAGCTACAGATTCAATGATGACATTCCCAAGTTTGATATTGCCATATCCCAGAGTCCTTCCTATGTTGCCATCTCCATAAGAAACACTTGGGCCAGCTTTCTCCACAAATTTTGATAGCAGGGCTTTATTTCCAGTCATGTGTCCTGAGCATCCACTGTCCAGAACAAGGATATTTTTCCTGTTACCCTGCAATCACAAAAACCACTAATGATTAGTTTTAAGGACCCAGACTTGCTTGGATCCTTTGGCCTTATTAAGTTTGTTAGCTTTTGCAGCAGAAGTCTTATCAGAGTTTGTGCTAACATTCTTTTTATCAGAATTTATACATGTAGAATCGATCTTGAATTTATTCAAAGAGGGTTTAAGTTCATAATAATCATGATACAACTTATGATACTCTTTGCATGTATAAATAGAATGCCAAATACTGCCACAGTGAAAACAAGGATTCTGTGGCTTAAACCTAACTGAACCACTCTTAACTCCTGACTTAGAAGGTATAGAGTTTATATTTTTATTCTTCCTGCAAAAAGTAGCAAGATGGTTTGGATTTCCACAGTTGTAACATTTCTTCCTAGGAGCATTGGGAATGGACATATAGTTGTTGCTTTTATTGATGCCTACCTTTCCATTTCTGTTTTTTCTAGGTTCTTTTACCTTGTTTACTCTTTTTAACTCCTTCAGCTTGTGTGTAAGCTGTTTCTGAGACATTAAACTAATATTTACTGATTTTACTTCATCCTGTTTTGGTTTGTCAGATTTTGGTACAAACCTCATATGATTAAGTTTGGGTTTTGCAGCCTTTTCAGTAGATACAGGTTTAGAGGTCTCAGCTTCTAGGTTGGCAGTTTTCTTTTTATCAGTATTCTTTCCAACAATCATTCTCTATGATAATCTGAGTAGTTTTCCCAGAGTTAGTCCAAGTTTTAATAATGTTTCTTTCTTTAGCAAGTTCATATTCAAGATAAGCATGCTTTTTCAATAATTCAGTTTTAACAAAAATATCATCATCTCTCTCTTTCTGAATTTGTAACATCTGGACTAATTCTAATTCTAGATAGTCATTTCTCTTTCTAAGGTCTAGACTTTCAGATTTTATTCTTTCATTTTCTAAAGTCTGATCTCTGTAGCTAACATACAAGTTTTTAAGAAAGAGTCTTAACTCAGATATATCAGTAGTATCAAAAGCTAGAGTAGAGTGAGGTACCTTGGTCTCAGTAGCTTCAGAGATACTATCAGCATTTGCCATCAAGGCATAGTTCACCTCATCTTCAGAGTCTGAAGTGTCAGCCCAGTCCTTCTTCTTTGATGGAAGCTTGACCTTTATCAACTTTGGCTTTCTTGCACTCAGGTGCAAAATGTCCTTTCTCACCACAATTATAGCATGTGATCTTGGACTTGTCCACTTTCCCAGACCTGCTTTCCTTTCCCTCAGCTTTTCTGAAATTATTCTTTTCAAAATTTGAATCTCTTCGTGTGAACTTCTTTCTTTTTCGAAGTTCTTGTAAGCCAACTTCTTGAAGCTTCTTACCATCAAGGCTGCAAGTTGTTTCATTTCAGCATCACTGCCATCATCATCATTGTCTGTGAGATTGTCAGAGTTTGAGTCATCATCAGAGTTTGATGACTCAGTATCAGACTTTGTAAAAAGAACCTTTCTATTGGATTGACTCTTTTTCACAGCAACTTCTTTAGAAGCTTTCTCTTCAGCTTTAAGAGCAACTGACTTAGACTTGCCTCCATGCCTCTTGCTTCTTTGTTCCATCTCAAGCTCATGAGTTTTGAGCATTCCATAGATTTCATCAAGAGACATGTCTTGCAGATCATAATTGTCTCTGATGGTAGTGGCCTTTAAATCCCACTTCTCAGGAAGAGCCAACAAGAATTTCAGATTGGAGTCTTCAAGATCATACTCTTTATCTACCAGTGACGGATCATTCAGCAATTTCAGGAATCTGTCATATATATCAGTTAATGACTCATCAGTATTTGAGTCAAAGTGCTCGTACTCCTGTGTGAGTATTGTTCTCCTGCTCTTTTTGATGGCTTTGGTTCCTTCACATCTGACTTCCAAAGCATCCAAAATCTCTTTAGCAGTTTTGCATCCAATGACCCTGTTAGACATAACATTGTCAAGGGCGTTATGTAATAAATGCCTTACCTTGGCATCTTTGCTAATAGAGGAGATATCTTCAGGGGTGTAGTCTTTCTTCTCCTTTGGAATCGTTTTCTGTTCCTCTCCAGCAATTGCAACAGACAATTTGGTAGGCTTATGTGGGCCATCATGGATTCTGTCTAAGTACTCTGGATCTGTAGCCTCCAAAAACATTTCCATTTTCACCTTCCATATGGGATATTCTGATGCCCGGAGTATTGGAACTCTAATTGATTCATATCTGCTTGTTGTTGGAGTTTGTGTTTTCTCTGTCATGATTGTATAGCTTTTTGGATCTTAACTGTTGTATAATAACAGAGTGGCTCTGATGCCAATTGTTAGGTCCGAAATAACGTAGAAGGGGGGTTGAATATGTTATTTAAAAATATTTCGATTTTTGATGTGGATATGAAATCAAAAATACTAAATCGAAATAACACAACTGTGTGGGAAATATCTTTTAAAAGATAAAACCCGGAGGTTTGTTACACAATCTAATCCTACAGATCAGCTACAAAATCAAACACTCCTAGGATAGTTTAGCCACGAGGACCTTCTACCTGACACTTCCTGAAAGCGGGCTAAGCCGGCTTTCCTACTAGATGGACTGTCTAGCAGCTTACACAGAGATGGTATAAGAGAGAGAAGAGAAAGTTGTGTGTTGAGGTGTTTTGAAATGAAATACAACAGGCCTATTTATAGATTTTAGAAAGTCACTATGCTGCACTATTCACGTGGGCCCCATCTGCATAGTAACCACTATTCCACCAACCAAAACGCGTCTGCTGAAAAGTTTCATTTCATGTGGGCCCCACCAGCCACTATTTGAACAGTACTATTCACGTGGGTCCCACCAGCATAGTAACCACTATTTGCATAGTAACTACTATTTGCATAATAACCACTATTTGCAGAGTAACCTGCATAGTAACCACGCATAGTAATCTTGCATAGTAACCGCGCATAGTAATCGTGCATAGTAATCGTGCATAGTAATCGTGCATAGTAATCGTGCATAGTAACTTTGCATAGTATTACTATTTTTGGCTGCTTCTTTTGGGCTTCTCTCTTCTGTTTAAAATATTATGCTTGAGATGTTATGTATGTCCTTGATCGTCAATAGGCTTTGGCAATTCTTTCTGTGAATTAAAGTGTTGATCCTTCTCTTATGTGCTGACACTTAGTGCACTGGTCTGGTTCACAAGTGACTAGCACTGATCTTGATCTTCACACCTTCGTTACATTCCAATTGATTAGCCTGCAGCAATATCTTCAAATAATATAAATACATGGAATCTTTTGTCCCTTCAACTGAATCATCTGTACATCTTATTCTGTCACTGAGGCTTGATCATGTTAATGAACTTCTTTCAGCGACTTGATCCTTGTCGGTGCCTGTTCTTCAAATTTCACGATCCCTGTATAAAGTTAATATTATTTATCTTTTATCCTAGTTCAGTTGTATATGTCCTCTATTACATATTACATTACATTATGCTTTACAAGGATGGTATTGAAAATATGGTTGCTCCTCATAAGTGACATATGGATAAACTCCTTCATAGTAACAATATTGTGATGGATCATGAACGCCCAAACACCGCTCACATTGATAAGGCATGGATGTACTCGAATATGCCCACCATGGCAACTCCTCGCATGCCATCTTCAAATACACAAGTACCTGAAACACACCGAACTAAACAAGATAGTCAAGAAAAAAAATCTGAGTCAGTGAACTCTAATGACCACTATTGACAAGCACATAAACCAAAAATAAAACACCAATGATCCCCGGCAGCGGCGCGAAAACTTGTTTGCACTAAATCACGCAAGCGTACGTGGTCACAAGTAATACAGATAGAAGTCAAGTTCGTTCCCACAGAGATCTGGTTTTTAATTCAGTATTGTACCTATGCAACAATGTATGGTTTTAATTCACTGCTAAGACAAATAACAAATTGAGATTTGATTATCTAAATTAAACTAAGATGCAAGTTATAAAACTAAGAATTAACTAACTAACGAGAATTTAAATCAAATTACTTCTGCAAGAGAAAACATGGAATCCTAACTTCATTAAATACTTTGCTTAGATCTGACGCCTTTAATCACTATATGCAATGGTTATGATATCTGATCAGACAACACAAAATAAGTATACGCTACTTCTCAGTATACGAATACCAAACTAAACATACATCCATAAAAGAGATAGAAGATGAATAGACACCAATTAGGCTTAGACCCTATATCTCTATAAGATTTGAAAACATAACGGTTGAAGAACAAGTTGTCTATTAAGATCACATAGGGCAGCATAATATCTCTATTTACGCCACAAATCATGATGTTAAAACATCAACCTATCCTATGCTAGCATGGCAAGTTCTAAATCTCAAGATCCACTCTCGCTTCACAAGAGATTAACAAATTAGATGTTAGCTACGCATCTAAATTCATAAAGCACAACTATACGAGGATATCAGATATACACCATACACAGATCTTTAAAGCATCAAGATACTAAAGCTCCATAAATAAATCTGTTAGAATCCCATGACAACGATTAGTTCATATTTGAACCGCTCGTCATCATGGGATCTGATGAAACCATGATAAAAACAAAGTATGAAAATATACAAATAAATCTAAGTAATTGATATGTAATGGTTATATCAATTACAATGGTAGGATGTGTTTATATAGGCTCTAGAAGTCTTGTCCACCAAACAATTGCCTTTTTAGAGTTGGAATAGAAGATTGGCAATTTCCGTTCTTGAATGAGAATAGAATTCCAAATTCCATGTGTAGATCTGATTCTGGAATGTTCTAGCCACCCAAAGCAATTACCATACTTATTAGAAGTAGGAATTATAGCAATTTCCTTGTCAAAGTTGAATTTCTGCAGTTCGGTACATAATACGTTTCCTAAACTGATTCGATTTTTAAGGAAAATTCGTAGCTGACTTTTCTTCAATATTTCTGGGCTGTTCCAGTTGTAATTGGACTTCTGGAGCATTTTAGAATGAAAGAGAATTCCGTTATCTTCGCGTGAACAGTAAGATCGTCCAAAACAGACTTGTAGAACTCAAGATATGGCCAAAACAGTAAATCAGGATTTTTAGGACAAAATTTCAGAATTTCCAGAAGGGTTCTCGCGCTGCAGCGCCCTTCCCAGGCCACAGCGCGCCATTCTTTCTGTCCAAGATTGTAGAAAATCTCTCAGGCTTCGCGTGGACAGTAAGATCGCTGAAAACGGACTTCTAAAACTCCAGATATGGCCAAAACACTGCGCAACATACCCAGAAAATCCGAATTTTACACAAATTGCTCCTTTTTCCTCCGTTTCTTTTGCATTAGCTAACATCTTCAATACCATGACACATGTAACTCCTTGATAGCACAACACAAGTGTCCAATCTTCATTCCAATGCTTAATTCCACTCTAATATCGATTAGAAACACCAACACTAACCGATAGCTACAACCCTGCACAACTACACAAAATACATCAAAAATACAACAAACTTGAGACCAAGTCAATCAATTTAAGCCAATATGGAATGCTCCAAGTGGATATAAAATCCACTTATCACTTAGTTTAATTTAGATAATCAAAATTTCCAATTAGTTAATTGTCTTAGCAGTGAATTAAAACCATACATTGTTGCATAGGTACTAAACTGAATTAAAACCATATCTCTGTGGGAATGAACTTGATTTATATCTGTATTACTTGTGACCACGTACGCTTGCGTGATTTTGTGTTAACAGATTGCCAAAAGAGTTGCTAATGAATTGAAATATGAGAGCCATTTATGGTCGGAACCGATTCTTGGGGTTGAATATGATCAAAAGTTAACAGAGATTGAGTAAAATATAGAGAGGTTGAGTGCACTATTTCTGAGTGGAAGAACACCTCGAACTCAAGTTTGTGGTATTTGTGCAGCCCCTGGCCATTTTGATAACTCATGCCCATGCTTGATACCTTGTTATAAAAGTCAATGCTATTGGGCATGAATATCAAGAAGAAAATCTGTTATTAGATTCGTATAATCCAAGATGGAGAGGTCACATTAACTTGTGAGCAATGCTAGAGAACCAAAAAAGTCTCCTTAATTCTTTTCCAAAATGATGTGGCATAACACATGGAAGGTTTTAATTGGGTGATTTATGTGAATACAGGGAGCCTATCTCATTATTATTTTCACAACCAATTAAAATCAAACATGTGGCATTTGGGAAATTTTTTGGTAAAATTTTTTTGGTTCCTTAGCATTTTTCTTAACTTGAGGCATGGTGATGACAATCTAAATGTGTTTCAGTAGCATGACACTTCAATTCATTCTGATTTCTTGTAAAGAGAGGAAGTCCATCAAAATTCAGTTAGTGGAAACAGTATTGAGAAATTGCAGGTCAGGTTAGCTAAAGGTGCAATATCCGCGAATTTTCGAACAATTTTTTTCTACTCGATATTTAAATTTTAATTAAGAGCGATGCACTAATATATTTTAATTAGCGCATTTTTGTAAAATTTTATTATTTTATATATTCATATTCGATTAAATAGTATATTAAATTATTTATTTATTTATTTGGTGTTTATTAAAATTATAAATTTAGTAAAAATAAGATTTTAATTTTTGGATCGAATTTATTTTAGAGAACGAAATTAGAGTCTCGTTTGAGAAACAAGATTATTATTACTGATTTGTCGTTAAGCGCACTAGGAGAAGACAGTTTTTACAAATCATGCCACAAAAGCAGGCTTAATTCCCGGAGCACTAAGTACTCCATCATGCTTTGTCCCCCATGTTTTGTTCCACCATTATATTTTTTTATTCCCACGTTTTATCCCATTTTAAGTCATTTAAAACAGAAAACAAACCCGACCTTGTATTGATTTTATTGATAGACAGATTGAGACATTATTTTCATATCTACAAACCAAAGTCTGACTAGTCACATATATCTATACGATCACAGAGCACAAACCTCAGGTGGTTTAATTTTTTTTTGTTATTTCTTTCTCCGATTTCGTTTTTGAATATGTTGTGTGTAAACTTGTTTCCGATTTGTTGTGTTCTGGTGTGTGTTGTTGAGTGGTGGTGTTGGTTGAATTGTGGTTATCGGAAAGAGGGAGAGAGGAACCAGGGGAGAGAGTGAGAGATTGAGGGATCGAGGAGATTGTGGTTGATGTTCGAATGGGAGATATAAGGAGACGACCACCACCGTTGCGGTGGTGGTGTTAATTGGTTAAAATTGGGGTATGGTGGTGGAGTGGTGTTGATCGGGGAATGAGGGAGACGGGAGAGATTAAGAGAAGATAGAGGGAGATGCGAGGGTGGAGGGAGAGAACGAAGAGAAAGTGAGAAAGAGGAGAGGAGGGATATGTCGAGAGAGGGATAGAGTCGGAGATGTCGAGAGAGGTGGGGAGATTGAGAGAGAGATGGGATCGAGAGAGATGTGCAGGGAGAGAGAGATGTTCGGGAGAGAGAGAGAGAGACGGGATGGAAGGAGTGCAAGGGAGGGAGTGGGGCCCACGGGGGTTGAGGTGGGGCCCACGTAAAATTTTCTGTTAAATAAAATAATAATAAAATAATAGCATAATAATAAAATTAACGAGCGGATGTTATAATCGGGATATTAATCTGGATTAAAATTGAATAAAAAGAGTTTGTGGTAAAATGTTTTATAAAGGATTTTTGGTGGATTAATTAATATTTTAAATAGAAAATAGAAAAGAAAATGATTATTATTTTGGATATTAATTGATTCTTTGATGATTGATGGATCGATTAAAATTTGATTTAAGTGTTGATATGGAATAAAAAGTAGGGTATTTAATGCTAGGGTTTGTGGAAGCTTCGAGCTTTAATGGCTGCGCTTGTGTTTCGTGACTCAAATCGTGTCCTCACAAGATGCCTACGTATCTCAGAGATGAGAATCAAGCCAAAAACGTAGTTCTGAATGTGAAGGAGCAGGTCCTTATATAGGTGATGAAAACCCTAGAATTAGGAGACTTGTTGGATAAGTCACAGCTTAGGCCCAATTCTAGAGCCTTCTATCAGATAAGAAGATAAGTATTTGGAGAGATATGCCTTGGAGGTTACTCCTGATATGATTTAGTTTCCTTGTTGACTCAAATTCGAAGTCTTATTTTTGGCTGATTTTACAGCTACGAAATTAATATCAATTCAAGGGTTTCGGGCCTCATTAATGGGCTTTAACCTTGGACCAACATAGGTTTAATTAATACAGAATTTAATGTATTTCTAGGGTTTAATTTCAACCCATATCATTTGCCCCCCAACTTCTAGGAAAACTGATCAGGTTTTTGTTGAAGTTATAATTGTCTATATTAAGATTCGGGATCATTTTTATCCCTTACCCGGGACTTTCCCTACCCTATTAATGGGATTTTATTTGTACACTAGTGTCTCACATGTATCGTCTTGGTTGTAAAGTGTGGAGCGACCTACACATTTACGACGATGTGCCTTATTCGAGGCTAAGCAATTATTTCCAATAACTTTTGTTATTGATTTTTTCTAATTTATTTTTAGGAATTATTTATAAAATTCCTCGTATTTTTCCATAACTCTCCTAATTTTTTAGGATTTTTCTTGTACTCGCGGGTATTTTTCTTTATTTTTGAATTTTGACTTATAAATCAAAAATATGAAATTATGCTTCAAGCATGAAATAATTTAAAAATTATTTTTCTACTTCTTTTGGAATATTTGGAATTTAAATTCCAATTTTTTCCCTATTTTGGAAAATAATGTAACAATTATTTCCCACTTTTTCAAAATTTTCGTGTACCAACAGGTATTTTATATATTTTTGATGAATTACCAAAAAAAACATTTGGACTCCTTGCCTTAAGAAATAATTTCATAAATTATTTCTTGATTTTCCAGAATTTTTATAGGATTTTACCTATTTTTCGTTTTTACAGTAAATAATAAATTAATTCCAAAGTAAAAGATATCTACCTTTTATTCGGTAAAAAGGAGGTGATCAGCCAAGTTGATAGCCACCCAGGGGAAGTCTAGGTGGCGTGCTTGGTTTTTCTGAATGAAAACCATGGTGGGCCAGGCCAGGTTTCCCTCCCCTACTCAACAATTCCATTCGGCTTTTACAATTTTTGTCTCCTATTCGGTTTTTTCAGTCGGCTGCCTCCTCTTTCTTTCTTTTTTTTCCAGCAATTTCCGGATGGAATTGTCTCTGGGGTCCACCCTTTCTTATGTTTCATTCGGCAAATCAGCACACTTGTATGCTCTGTTCGGCAAATTCATTCGTCCAAATTTTCATTCGGCAATTTTTTTTTTCAATTGCAAAATTGAAGTGGGGCCACCCTTTTTTTTTGCTCTTGCTCAGCAATTTCATTCGGCAATACATTCTTTCGGCATTTTTTTTTAACAATTTCCGATTGAAAATTGCTATGGGGCCCAGCCCTTTTTTGTGTTCTGGCTCGGACAATTCTCTCGGCCATAAAAGTTTTTTTTTAACTTTTCCAAATGAAAAATTTTCAAGTGGGACCACCCCATTTTTATGTTCCGGCTCGGCAATTTCGTTCGGATTTTGAGCCATTCGAAAATTTATTTTTCGTACAGAAATTCGAATCGAAAATGTTTGGAGCCTACTTTCGAAATTCCAAATTTTGAAACTTCCCTCTCCTTTTTTCCGCCATAATTATGGAGCCAATTTTTAAAATTTGAAACTCCCCCCAGTTTTGACCTGCAACCTTCTATGGAAGGTTAAAGTGACCTGCTAGGCTTCCTTTATGTTAGCCATGTCCTTTATGTTTTATGTTTATCGAACTTAGCCTTCCGGGGCTTACTTATGTAGTTTTTCCTTTTGTCAAATTTGTCTTTCACTTATTACTTGTTTATTGTGCTTTTAGAGTTTTCTTAGTATTTAGCCACATGGCTCACACCATCATGTGCTTTGATACAACATTTGCTTTTCGTACTTAAAATAACAAAGCAAAAAGAACCACTCATACTGAAAGTAAGAAACAAATTTTATTAATAAGTGGACAAAATGTCAATAAACCGGGATCAACCCTTACATAGATACTCTACTTCCTACTCGGAGCTTAACTACTCCGCATGATTTCGTCGACCTTATTTCTACTTCATATGAATTATGCCCTAGTTGGGGCCATTAAACATAATAAGCCTTGAGGTTTGAAGCGTGCCATGTTCGGGGCACTTCCACTCCCTCCAAGGTTTCCAGCTGATAGGTTCCTCTGCCTCGAACAAATTTGACACGATACGGCCCTTCCCAATTCGGGGCTAGCTTTCCTTTCTGTCCAACCCCGGATGCTTCTATCTTCCTGAGTACTAGGTCTCCCTGTCGGAAGAACCTCTCCTTCACCCGTAGGTTATAGTAGAAGGAAGCCTTTTTCTGATGTTCCACATTCCTTGCATGCGCTTCATCTCTTAACTCGTCTATCAAGTCCAAGGCTAATCTCATCCCTTCCTCATTGGTATCAGGTTCAAAGGCTTCGAACCGCGGAGATGCATGCATGATCTCTACAGGTACCACAGCTTCAGCCCCATAGGCTAGCATGAATGGGGTTTCCCCAGTAGTTACTTTGCACGTGGTTCGGTATGCTCAAAGGATAGGTAACAACTCATCAACCCAAGTGTTTCTTGAATGCTCTACTCTTTTCTTGAGTCCATCTAAGATTATCCGGTTAGCAACTTCAGCCTGCCCATTGGCTTGAGGATGTGCTACCGAGGTGAAATGGAGATCAATACCGTTCTCCTCACAGTAGTCTCTGAACTCCTTGTTATTGAATTGTAGCCCATTATCCGTTACCAGGACTCGTGGGATTCCATAGCGACACATGACGTTTTCCCATAGGAACTGTGCGACCTGCTTGGTTGTGATCTTGGCCAAAGGCTTAGCCTCAATCCACTTAGTGAAGTAGTCGATAGCCACAATGAGAAACTTCCTTTGTGCGGTGGCCATAGGGAACGGTCCAAGTATATCCATTCCCCACATAGCAAAGGGGATGGTTGAATTCACGGATGTCAACATCTCAGGTGGTTGCCTAACCACTGGTGCATGCTTCTGGCATCGATCACACCTCTTCACATATTCTTTGGCATCTGCCATCATTTCAGGCCAATAAAACCCAAGTCTGACAATCTTGTGAGCCAGGGCCCTGCCCCCCAAGTGCTGCCCACAGATTCCTTCATGTACCTCTTCAAGTGCCGACCTAGCTTCTTCGGGTCTAAGGCATTTCAAATATGGGATTACATAGGATTTCTTATAAAGAATTCCTTCAATCAATGCATACCTCAAGGCCCTTACAGACAATCTACGTGTTTCCGAGACATTATTCGGGAGCCAACCAGTCTCAAGGTGCATCTTGATCGGATCTATCCAACACTCCCTGGTGCCAATGGGTGCTACCAACTTCGAATCAATGGTGGGGGATCTCAGAACTTTGAAGTAAACACTTCCCGAATGATTCTCTATCTCGGAGGAGGCAAACTTAGATAGAGCATCTGCTTTGGTATTTTCTTCCCTAGGAATGTGCTCAATGTGACATTCTTCGAATTGGGTCATTACTGCCTTCACAAGTCTTAAGTATTTACCCATGGTTTCATCCTTTGCATCAAACTCTCCATTGACTTGTGCCACCACCAGTCTTGAGTCTCCACACACCTTCAAATTCTTAACTCTTAAGGCCCCAGCTAGGCCAATTCCGGCTATCAGAGCCTCATATTCTGCTTCATTATTGGTAATCGGAAAATCCAACTTCAGAGCATATTCAATTGTGAATCCTTCGGGACTTTGTAGGACAAGACCTGCACCACTTGTTTTTGTTTTTGATGCCCCATCAAAATAGAGCACCCAATATTCCTTCACGGATTCTTCATCCTCTTTTGTCAGCTCATTACCTTCCTGAGGTATATCCTGCCCCCCGACTTCTTGGTTGTCAATGGTGCATTCAACTACGAAGTCAACTAGCATCTGTGCTTTAATGGCCGTCCTAGGCTTGTATCTGATGTCAAATTCTCCTAGCTCAATTGCCCACTTAATGAGCCTACCACTGGCCTTTGGGCTATGCAAAATGTTCCTTAGAGGTTGTTCAGTAAGAACCTCAATCTTATGTGCCTGAAAGTATGGTCGTAGCTTCCTTGAAGTAGTTACCAATGCCAAGGCAAACTTCTCAATGGTGGAGTAATTCAACTCTGCTCCATGCAAAACATTGCTCACATAGTATACGGGCTTCTGAATCTTAGCTTCCTCCTTCACAAGCACATCACTCACTGCCTGATTTGAAACTGCCAAATATAAGTAAAGGATCTCTCCTTCATTTGGCTTTGCCAACAACGGGGCCTCGCTCATGTATTTCTTCAACTGCTCAAAAGCCTCTTGGCTTTCTTCGATCCATTCAAAGTTCTTTACCTTCTTGAGAGTTTTGAAGAATGGTAGACACTTGTCCCCGGATTTGGAGACGAATCTTCCCAATGCTGCAATCCTCCCTGTTAGCTTCTGTACGTCCCTTATGGAACGCGGTGGTTCCATGTCTAGGATAGCTTTGATTTTGTCAGGATTGGCTTCAATTCCACGCTTTGAGACCATGAGACCCAAGAACTTCCCTGACCCAACGCCAAAGGCGCACTTAGCTGGGTTTAACATCATGTTATGGTGCCTTAGCACCTCAAACGCTTCTCGCAAATGCTCAATGTGATCCGCCCTGTATAGGCTCTTCACCAACATATCGTCTACATAGACTTCCATTGTTCTCCCAATGAGATGGGCAAAAATTTTGTTTACCAACCTTTGGTATGTGGCGCCTGCATTCTTCAGACCAAAAGCCATAACTAGGTAACAATATACACCAAAATCAGTGACAAATGATACCTTGGGAATGTCGTCCTTATCCATCTTAATCTGGTTATAACCACTAAAGCCATCCATGAAGCTCAGCATCTCGTGCCCAGCCGTGGCATCTATTAACATATCGATCCTTGGCAAGGGAAAACAGTCCTTTAGGCATGCATCATTCAAATCAGTAAAGTCTATACACATCCTCCATTTTCCATTGGCTTTTTCGACCATTATGGGATTGGCCAACCATTCCGGGAACTGGATTTCCTCAATGAACCCTGCCTCTAGGAGTTTGTCAACTTCTTGTTTTATGGCTTCTTGTCTCTCAGGTGCAAAATTTCTCTTCTTTTGCTTTACCGCCTTCTGGTCTGGATTCACATTCAAGTTGTGTGTTATCAATTGGGGATCTATCCCTGGCATATCAGCTGCTGTCCATGCAAAAACATCATTGTTGTCTTGCAAAAAGGCAACCAACTCGCTCTTTAAGGGGTCCTTCAGAGATGCTCCTATATATGTGACTTTTTCATAATCTCCTAACTCCAAAGGTATAGGAATCAGATCCTCTGTTGGTTTTCCTCTTCGTTCTTCATCCTCTCGAACGTCCATATCCTCGATTGGGAGGACTTGCCCCCCAGTTCCATCCGGCCTCAGCGCGGCCACATAACAACTCCTTGCCATTTTTTGGTCTCCTTTCTCTTCTCCTACACCGTTTCTGGTTGGGAACTTAATCTTTAAATTATAGGTGGAGGCAACGGCCTTAAATGCATGAAGACCTGTCCTCCCAAGGATGGCATTGTAGGTTGACGTGGCCTTAATGACCAGAAAATTCAACATTTGGGTGGCCTCTCTTGGTTCTTGGCCTATGGTCATGGGTAACTGAATAGTGCCTTCTACCTTCGACTCAACTCCGTTGAACCCGTATATTGGCATATCGGACGGTCTTAATTGAGAGTCAGTGTACCCCATCTTCAAGAATGCATCATGGAAGAGGATATCCACTGAAGCTCCATTGTCTATCAGGACTCGCTTCACTTGAGAGTTACCTATCACAGGGGAGATGACTAAGGGGTCATCATGGGGGAACTTCACGCCTTCTAGGTCTGAGTCATTGAATCCAATTACTACTTCTGTTTTGGCACGCTTCGGTGCTTCTCCCACGATATGCATTACCTCACGAGTGTATGCCTTCCTTGAATTCCTACTCGATCCAGCCGTTGTCGGTCCTCCAAAAATCATGTTTATAACCGGCCCTCGGGGCTGGGGATTACGATCGCGATCATCATCCCTTCGATCATAGTCCCGCCTTGGGTTCGGGCGATCTCCATCCTTACAAAACTTGCTCAGTTTTCCTCTTCGGACTAAGAACTCAATCTCGTCCTTCAACTGTCTACAATCATCGGTGTTGTGCCCCACATCCTTGTGGTATTTGTAGTACAAATCCTTGTTTCTTTTCTCGGGATCCGTCCTAAGTGGCTTCGGCCATCGCAGGTCACGATCCCTCTCGATCTTCATCAAAATTTGGCTACGCGGAGCATTCAATCGTGAATACTCAATGAACCTTTGCCCCGGGCTCCTCTTCGGGGTTGAATCAGAATCTCTACCTATCCGTGGATACTTATCCTTAGCATCGTACTCCTGCTCCGTCTTCCGCTTCTTAGGATTGTCACCGTTCCCAGTGTTCCCCGATCCTGACTCTTTCTTTAAACTATCCTCAGCTTTGATGTACTTACTCGCCCTTTGTTGAAGCTCAACCATGTTCTCAGGGGGATGCTTGGCCAATGACATCTTAAAATAAACGTTCGAAGTTCCATTTTGCAAAGCACCATGGCCACTTTGTTTTCCAGGTTGGTAATGTTGAGTGTCTCCTTGGTGAACCGTTTAAGGTAATCTCTAAGACTTTCATTCTTTCCTTGTATCACTGTCATGAGGGATGCAGAATCTTTCTCATGAATTCTTCCACCAATGAACTGACTGACAAAAGCATTGCTTAACTCCTTAAAAGAGGCAATAGAGTTTGGTGGTAGACGACTGTACCATCGTTGTGCCATGCCTGCTAGGGTTTGGGGAAACGCCCTACACTTCAAAGCGTCGCTGGCGGGTTGTAACAACAAGGCGTTAGAAAACGTCCTTACATGATTGGCAGGATCTCCTGTTCCATCATAAGTCTTTATGGTGGGCATTTTAAACTTTCGAGATATGTGAGCATTCATCACCTCCTCAATAAAGGGAGGAGTTGGATCATCAGGATCTCCAAGCTGCATCAGGTCTTTAGGATCACTTTTGGGGATTTCCACCCTAGTGTTTCTATCTCTTAGGACTTCGGTCCTCCTCTGTCTCCTTGGGGTTCCTTCCAAATCAACAAAAGGTATTTCTCCTCCTGTCGTTGGTGGGGGTCTAGTCTGATTTTGTCTCTGTTGCTCTCTTTCTATGTCTTCCCTTAGTTTCTGAATTTTGGCCTCATGAGCTTTTATTTTTTCAGCAGCTGTTAGAGGAGGTCTATCATAGACTCTTTGATGAGTTTGTCCAACGGGATCCTTGCCTAAGCGGCGCCTCCTCGGGGGTAGATCTCGATCTTTATTTTCTGAAGATGAGTCATCAGAATAGGGACCGGAAAAGTCTCTATGGTATGATGGGTTGTACGGCTCGTGTATCTGGAGAGCATGGCCACTTGGACCGGACTGATACGGGGGGTAATTGGGCAATCCATACATCGGATTTGTGCTTGCTGGAATCACAATAGTGGAGATCTGAGCAGTTGGAGGTGCGGATTGCCCTCCAAGAGGGGCGTATACCATCTATAGGGGATTCGTCCCTTGAGTTGAGGAGTTCGTTACTAAGGGTAACGATTCATGGACTTGCGTTTCAGTACATTGAGGTTGAGTGATCGTCCCTGTGGTTGGGGGGATTGGTTCAGTGACGGGTGGAGTAGAGGTGAGAGGTAAGGCCTCAGTAGAGGCTGGGGGTGTTCTTCGCGTGGTTACCATGGTTGATGTCGGATTCTCACAGACGGCGCCAAATGATATGGAATAAAAAGTAGGGTGTATTTAATGCTAGGGTTTGTGGAAGCTTCGAGCTTTAATGGCTGCGCTTGTGTTTCGTGACTCAAATTGTGTCCTCACAAGATGCCTACGTATCTCAGAGATGAGAATCAAGCCAAAAACGTAGTTCTGAATGTGAAGGAGCAGGTCCTTATATAGGTGATGAAAACCCTAGAATTAGGGTAGAATTAGGAGACTTGTTGGATAAGTCACAGCTTAGGCCCAATTCTAGAGCCTTCTATTAGATAAGAAGATAAGTATTTGAAGAGATATGCCTTGGAGGTTACTCCTGATATGATTTAGTTTCCTTGTTGACTCAAATTCGAAGTCTTATTTTTGGCTGATTTTACAGCTACGAAATTAATATCAATTCAAGGGTTTCAGGCCTCATTAATGGGCTTTAACCTTGGACCAACATAGGTTTAATTAATACAGAATTTAATGTATTTCTAGGGTTTAATTTCAGCCCATATCAAGTGCAATAAATAAAATGAATTATTTTATTTGGAGATTAAATAGGAATTATTTTCTTAAATTAGAGAAATTAGAATTAGTGAGATTAGTAATTATGGATTTATTGTGAATAAAAATGGATTCTTGAATAATTGGGTTGTGAGATTAATATTAATTAAATTAGGGAATTTTAGAGAATTTATAAGAGCTAATTTAAGTACAATTTGAATAATTATTTGTTAGCAATCATTTAGAAATATTTTATGAATAATTGGACGTAATTTAAAGATTTAATGATTTGTTGAGGGAATAATCATGAATAAATAGAATTAATTGTGGTATTATTTTAAAGGACAGATATTTAGCATTTTCGGATTATTTTAATTAACCGGATCAAATCAGATTATTTTAGACTAAAACCGGGATTTTTATTTAGTTATTTGCGAGATTTAAAAATGGAAAAGGTTTCGCGTAAAAATGACGAGTTTTGGAATTTTTCGAGGAACCATTTTGGGGTAGGATTTCGGATGAGTTAGGAGACTCGTTTGGAAAAGTTTAAAGAACGAAAGTTGTAGATATGCAAAGGTACTATATAACGGTGAATAGAAGTTGATTGAAAGGTGATCAGAAGTTGAGTTAAATAATAGCTGAACTAGTCCCGAGAAGGTGAAATACCCGGAGAACCAGAGACGTGGAGCAGGTTGGAGTATTGTACCGCAGAGCACAGGCAAGTTTACTAATTCGTACTCCATCGTTCGGAGTATTTATATTTTTTAAAATATGCTGATTAAGTTTTCTATATACAAAATCAAGTATTCTTTCTAGTGATTTATACCAGATTTTATTCAAGCAATTTACATACATATATATTATTGTTGAGCTGTTATCCAAATAAATTATTATATGAGGTGTTGAAATTATTATACGAGGTGATAAATTATTATATGAGGTGTTGAAATTATTATACTAGGTGTTAAATTATTATACGAGGTGTTGAAATTATTATACGAGGTGATAAATTATTATACGAGGTGTTGAAATTTATTTTATGAGTTGGTACGTTTATTGAGACACTTCATTCGTATTCGTAGAAGAGATGATAAAGATATATTTAATAATATTTTCATACTACAGAATATTTATATTTAAGAGTGGGGTTATATATATTTATATATAAATATATATATATAAAGTAAGTTGTGAATTATTGCTTCTGAAAGCAAAAGTGACCGGAGTAACGCACCGGCCCAACCTGAGGAGTTTATAGTGTGTTCGAGACGTCGGCTCATCCTTTTGTCGATAGAAAACGAGGCGGGACAATGGATTGATCATCCATTACTTGTGGAGGCATTTGAGGAGAAATCCAGTTATCAATATCCTAACGGTTAACCGATGCCTGTGTGGTTCTGTTAACTAGGGGGATAATCTGAGCAGTTGGTAATTTTTATTCATTCAAATTAATTAAACAGTTCTGAGGAGTTATTGATTTATATGAGTAGTATTTTGAGAAGTTACTGAGATATATTTATTTTTGCATATGAGTAGTATTTCGAGATTTATAAAAACTTCCGAGTTGATCTGTTTTCAAAAGTATATATTTTATAGAATGGTGCAAACCATATTTTTGTCGAGTTTTTGTTGTATTATATGATATATATATATATATATATATATATATATATATATATATATATATATATATATATATATATATATATATATACTTGCTGGGCATTCTTTGGCTCATACTTGGTATTTAAATATTATAAAGCAGTGGCGATCAGAGCTGGCTCTAGTACGACGAACCGTGATTAAGGAAAAGGGAAGTCAATTGATTCAGTGTGTTGATTTTATACCTTCTGAGGAAGGTGCAGGTTGGCAAGGTATTTGTATAATGTTTATTATCTAATACTCTTAAGTTGTAATAGTGTTTCAGAGATTCTGGGAAGTGAACTTGAGATGTAATATTTTTGGAATTATTGAGTGCTTGTTCTAAGAATATAACCTGTGGAGGAAAAGAGGGAGTTTATTATGAATATTTTTGTAGATTACATTGTGATCAGGTGATTGAATATTCCGCAAGAGGTATTACGACATGGATTCCTATAGGGGATTTGGGGGCGTTACAGAGATGGTATCAGAGCAGTAGGTTATAAATCTTAGAACGAGTGTAGGAGGAGTTATGACTATATAAGAGAGAGTTTAGCAGCCAAGGAACCGATAGGTATATATATAGTAGGATTTCAAGGAGTTGTGAGGTGGAGGCATGATGGTCATTAGCAGTAGTAGAATCAATTAGGACGAGAGAAATGTGTATCCATGATTTATTTATTGGGTGAAATTTGAGTATATACAGTTATGTATCCATAAATATGCATATATATATATAACTGTAGGTATATGTATGTATATATATGAATATGTACAGATATATACTGTTTTGTTTTCATAAATAAATATTTCATGGGTATGTAGTTTTATTAGATTAAACCATATTGGGATAAGTTGAATCGAGTGAGGCTGTGACTTTTGGAGAAGTATAGAAAAAATAGATAGAGTGGATTTTATAAATGGAAACAAAACAAGAAGAGTATGATGGTATTAGGTATAGATTTGGAAGAGAAAGAAGCTAGAAGATTTAGATTGGATAAAATGATGCAGTATTTTAGATAAGGGACTATGTGATATGGGTATAAGCAGTAGCCATGGTAAAAGTTGAAAGTGAATTGATTCAGAAGGATAAAGATGAGAAGGAAGAGGTATATTTAATGATTAGTAAGAGAAAAGAATATGAGGAATTTTAAGTCGTAATTCAGATTTACTATTGAGGGTAAGTTGTATTTTAAGGATATAGTCATGATAAGAATAAATGAAGGAAGTGGGTATAAATGATGAGCGAGTATAAAAATAAAGGTATGCTATAGAATGAAATCATAGATGGAATAGATAGTATAGCATTGGAGTTTATAATCGAAATATGAGAGCATAAAACTGGTAAAAAGTAATGAGGGGATATTGGAGAGTAGAGTATGAGATAAGCAACCTTAGTTATTGCCTACGTTGATTCCGAGGACGGAATCCTTTTAAGGAGGGAAGACTGTAATATCCGCGAATTTTCGAACAATTTTTTTCTACTCGATATTTAAATTTTTAATTAAGAGCGATACACTAGTATATTTTAATTAGCGCATTTTGTAAAATTTTATTATTTTATATATTCATATTCGATTAAATATTATATTAAATTATTTATTTGGTGTTTATTAAAATTAGAAAATTTAGTAAAAAAAATATTTTAATTTTTGGTTCGAATTTATTTTAGAGAACGAAATTAGAGTCTCGTTTTAATCAGCCAACCGGGGAGAAACAAGATTATTATTACTGATTTGTCGTTAAGCACACTAGGAGAAGACAGTTTTTACAAATCATGCCACAAAAGCAGGCTTAATTCCCGGAGCACTAAGTACTCCATCATGCTTTGTCCCCCATGTTTTTTTCCACCATGATAGAGTGCATTTTACATATATTCTATAGGATTTTATTCCCGCATTTACGGTGCTTTTGCGAATAATCATGAGTATTTAATTAGTTTTTAATGAATTTTGTGCAGGAAATAAATAATTGCCAAGTTGAAAGAAATCGAGCATTATTCAGTGATTTGTGTGATTTTTAGTTCGAGGAATTAATTTGGTGAATTTAGGAGAAGAAATGAAGAAATTTTGGTTCGTTGATTAAGCAATTTTTGGAACAAAGTAGGCAATTCCAGGAGGCTGGGCGCGCAAGTGCGCGAGTTTTGAAGGGCAGGAGCGCTTTTACGCGTCCTGTACTGGAGCAACAGCCAAGCAATTCCAGGCAGCAGCTAGCGCCCCAGCGCCTTAATCAGGGCAGCTGCGCGGTTTGAAAACGCGCAGCAGCGCCTCCAGGAGCGCTCCAACGCGATGCACCTGTTTGAAGCGCGCAACTGCGCTGTGCTGAGCGCTATAGCGCATGCTAGCCCCTGTCCAATTTCTATCCTGTGCGCGAGATTTGTTCAGAAAATATTAGATTGTTAATATAACCTATTTCTATTATTAATTGTAAAATATTAGTTAGGCCTAGTTAATTTGGGTCAACTTATTAAGTCAGGTAACACTATAAAAACATCATCGAGGTTTTAGAAATGGGGATCGAAAATTTTATTAGAGACACAACTTTGTAAACACTTTCTTCTGGAGATTTTTGGGAGAATATTTATTTTCTTTGAAGATCAAGATTAAAGGTTTTTCTTCTATTCTTATAATTATGTGTTCAATTATTAATTCTAGTTTTATTAATTCAATCATGAGTGAGTAGATAATTAATCTAGGGTTAAGTAGAACCCTAGTTATGATTGATGTGTGATTTTTCCAATTCCCCCAATTTAATTGTTAAATTGCTCTTGCTTATTGAGTTGTTTTAATTAGCAATTACAAATCAGACGTGATTATGTGTATTGTTTGAACCAATATCTAATTATCAACGAGAGTTGGATTTAGATGGTTGTGATTTATCCAGTAAGAACATGAAATTTTCCATGATAATAGGTAGAATGGATTGTTAGGAATTTAGGGTGCTATGCTTAATGTCTCTAATATGCATGATACCATGAGAATAGGCTTGATTGTATTTTAGAGAAGGCATTAATACTCGAGAGAGGTTATTGGTATTTATAGGGCGCATCTTTCCTGTTGAGCAGCGTACGATTAATTGGGGCGGGAATTCACAATTGCATCAATTCATGCTAGCGGGGACACTTAATTCTGGATGTTTTAAATATTTGATTTAATATAAACACAATTCGCTTAGCATAAGTTTAGTTTAATAAAATTCTCAATATTAATTGTGTTACTTGCTTAGCCGAATTAAATCAGAAACAACTAGTGATTGATACGTTTGTCTCTGTGGGATCGACTCTGACTTACCCTACTACATTGTTAGAAGGATTTGTTAGAATTTATTATTATTTGATAGGTACGCGACGGCCTTGTCAAATTTTTGGCGCCGCTGCCGGGGACAAAGCAGTGTTAGATTAGTTAATTTTGAATTGATTTAGCTAAGTATTTTAGTTGAGTTGCTTCGGCTATTATTCCCTTGTTAATTGATCATCGTTTCTAGTTCTCTTGTTGCATGCACACTCGAAGTTCAGGTACTGAAAACTTAATTGAAATTGATCCTGAAATTGAAGCTACAGCAAGAAGGCAAGCAGGCAAGCGAAGGAAAAACAAGGATAAGGAAATTATGACTGATACAACAGCTAAAGCTCTCAGGGAGCATGGTATGCCAGATGCTACAGGCGTACTCTCCAGCATTGTCAGACCAGCAGTCACAGCTACACACTTTGAGCTCAAGCCTCAGTTCATCCAATTCATCTCCAATGATTCTTTCGCAGGATTGTCCACTGAAAATCCTGTTGATCATCTTGAGAGTTTTCTTGAGAAGTGTGATACAATAAAGCTGACCAATGTTAGTGATGATGCTATAAAGCTGCGCTTATTTCCATTCTCTCTTCGAGATACAGCAAAGGATTGGTTGAAAGATGAAGGACCAAACACATTCACTACTTGGGATAGTCTTGCGAAGGCATTTCTACTAAAATTCTTCAGTCAGAAGAAGACCTCTAAGCTCCGGAATGAGATCTCTAATTTTCGTCAAGATGATGATGAGTCACTTCATGATGCTTGGAGAAAATTTAAGCGACTTCAAAGACAATGTCCTCACCATGGAATTCCTGACTGGTTGTTGATCCAAACATTCTATAATGGGTTGACACAAGAGTTCCGAAACTTTATTGATGCTTCTTCTGGTGGTTCTATTATGAAGAAGAGTACTGAGGATGCGAAAGCTTTGTTAGACGAGATAGCGTCTAATGACAATTATCTATACAGTGATCGAAATCATCCTAAGAAAGGTGGTAAGTATGATGTTGATGCTCTAACCATGTTGAATACTACTATGCAGGCTATGGTCAAAAAGATTGAGCAATTGGATGCCAGAAGTTCTTCATCTACTCTTGCTTCATGTGAGATATGTGGTGTTGTTGGACACACCAAACTTGCTTGTCAATACAATCCTTCTGGAATGGCAGTTGAGCAGGCTAATGCTCTTTACAATCAGAATCAGAGGCCGCAGTATAATCCCTACTCCAACACGTACAATCCAGGTTGGAGAGATCATCCAAATTTCTCCTACAGGAACAATCAGGGTCAAGGACAATCTTCACAAAATAATTTTACTCAGCCTCCTGGTTTTCAGCAAGCTCAGCCGCAGAAATCTAACTTGGAAAGTCTTATGGAAGGATTTATCTCTACTCAATCAAAGAAGAATGAGCACTTTGATTCAAGCATCAATGAGATAAAGGCTCACAACAAAATGATGGAGAACACTATCACTCAGATTTCTCAACAGTTGAGCCAACTTAATAAATCTTCAGGCCAACTTCCTGGTCAAACTGAGCAACCACCAAGGGGCCATATCAATGCTATAACTTTGAGAAGTGGTAAGGAATTGAAAGAGCCGGAATTGAATGCGAGCAAAAATGTTGTGAATGCTAAGAAAAGTGAAGAGGAGATTACAACTGAGAAACCGGTAGAACCAGAGATCGGGGAGAAAGAAAAGAAAGAATCTGAAGTTGTTCCTCTTAAACCATATGTGCCACCTGTTCCTTTTCCACAAAGGTTGGCACAAGCGAAGCTAGAAAGGAAGTATGGTAAGTTCCTTGAAATTTTGCAGAAGCTACATATCAATATTCCATTCATGGATGCTATCACTGAGATGCCATCTTATGCAAAATTCCTTAAAGATATTTTGTCAAGGAAGAGAAAAATTGAAGAAAGCTCTACCATCTCATTAACGGCAGAGTGCAGTGCCATCTTGCAAAATGATCTTCCAAAGAAGTTAGCGGATCCAGGTAGCTACTCTATTCCTGTTCAGCTTGGGGATGTAGAAATTAAAAGAGCTTTGTGTGATCTTAGAGCAAGTGTCAGTTTGATGCCTTTATCGATTTGTGAACAGCTTCAGATGGGTGAACTAAAACCCACACGCATCTCTCTACAACTGGCAGACAGAAGTGTGAAATTTCCACTTGGAATTCTTGAAGATGTGCCCCTTAAGGTAGGAAAGTTTTATATTCCGTGTGATTTTGTTGTCATGGAAATGGAAGAAGATGCAAATATTCCTATCATTCTTGGGAGGCCTTTCTTAGCAACAGCTGGAGCTATCATTGACATGAAAAATGGAAGAATTTATTTTGAGGTAGGTGAGGAGAAGATGGAATTCAAGCTGCAAAGTACAATGGGACATCCTTCTACGGATGAGTTTGTAAATAGGGTGGATGCACTAGAGGAAGTGATCGACATGAAAGCTAAAATTCTTTTATCTGAGGATCCACTTCAAGCTGTTCTCGAGGGTAACATTGATGAAGAAAATGGAGAGTGTCAGGGTTACGAGAAGCTTTTGGATGCAGCACCAACATATCAGCATGAACATTCTAATGTGCTACAGCATGAGGAAGTTAAGGAGAGTTCCACGCCTCCTAAGGTAGAACTGAAACCACTACCTGCATCTTTGAAATATGTGTTTATGGGCCCTAATGAATCATATCCTATTATTGTTAATTCTGAGCTTGATGACATTCAAATTGAGCAATTGCTCACTGTCCTAAAGAAATACAAAAATGTTATTGGGTATTCCATTGATGATATCAAGGGCATTAATCCATCATTCTGCATGCATAAGATTATTCTGGAAGATGAGCAAGCTTCTTCTATTGAGCCTCAACGGAGACTCAATCCTAATATGATGGAGGTGGTCAAAAAGGAGGTTTTAAAACTTCTTGATGCAGGTATAATCTATCCTATCTCTGATAGCAAGTGGGTTAGTCCTGTGCATGTTGTTCCAAAGAAAGAAGGAATTACCGTGGTGAAGAATGATAAGGGTGAGTTGATCTCTACTAGAACTGTCACAGGGTGGCGCATGTGCACTGATTATCGGAAATTGAATAAGGCCACAAGGAAAGATCATTTTCCTCTCCCTTTTATTGATCAAATGCTTGAAAGGTTGGCGAAACATTCTTACTTCTGCTTCTTAGATGGATATTCAGGCTTTTTCCAGATTCCTATCCATCCGAATGATCAAGAAAAGACGACTTTCACATGTCCCTATGGTACATTTGCATACCGCAGAATGCCGTTTGGTCTATGTTGTGCTCCTCCCACTTTTCAGAGATGTATGATGGCAATTTTCTCAGATTTCATTGAAGACATTATGGAGGTTTTTATGGATGACTTCTCAGTTGGTGGAACTTCTTTTGGGGTATGCTTACATAACTTGGAGAAGGTGCTTCATAGATGTCAAGAAGTTAATCTCATTCTCAATTGGGAAAAATGCCACTTTATGGTACAAGAGGGAGTTGTTCTGGGTCATGTTGTTTCGAATAGAGGCATTGAAGTTGATAAAGCCAAGGTCGAGGTTGTTGAGCGCTTACCACACCCAACTTCAGTCAAGGGGATAAGAAGTTTTCTTGGTCATGCGGGATTCTATCGCCGTTTCATAAAAGATTTTTCGAAGATTGCTCGACCTCTTACCGAGCCTTCGGTAAGGAGGTACCTTTTGTGTTCACTGATGCTTGTATTGAGGCTTTTGAAACATTAAAGAAAGCTCTTGTTTCTGCTCCAATTATGCAACCACCGGATTGGAGTCTACCATTTGAGATCATGTGTGATGCTAGTGATCAAGCTATTGGTGCAGTCCTAGGCCAAAGGAAAGATGGAAAGCTGCATGCTATTTACTATACAAGCAAGACCTTGGATGGGGCTCAGATTAATTATGCAACAACAGAGAAAGAATTGCTAGCAGTGGTGTATTCTATGGAAAAGTTTTGATCCTATCTCGTTGGTTCGAAAGTTATTGTTCACACTGATCATGCAGCTTTGAGATACTTGATGAGTAAGAAAGATGCTAAACCTCGTCTGATTCGTTGGATTTTGCTTCTTCAAGAATTTGACTTAGAGATTAAGGATAAGAAAGGGGCTGAGAACGTGGTTGCTGATCATCTTTCACGCCTTACTCTTGATAAGGATGACGATAAATCTATTCCGATTGATGATTCTTTTCCTGACGATCATTTACTTTCTCTTGCAAGTCTAGAGGTTCCTTGGTATGCTGACATAGCTAATTTCTTAGCTAGTGGAACAGTTCCTCATGGTTACTCATCGCAGCAAAAGAAGAAATTTTTCTATGATGTGAGGAAGCACTTTTGGGATGATTCTTTTCTCTATAAATCTTGTGCTGATGGAGTCATTAGAAGATGTGTTCCGTATAATGAGATTGCTTCTATAATCTCACATTGTCACGATTTGCCAAGTGGTGGTCATGCAAGTACTATGAAAACTGCTGCAAAGATTCTTCAGTGCGGTTTTTATTGGCCAACTCTTTTTAAAGATGTCCACCAATATGTTCATTCTTGTGATCGTTGCCAAAGAACAGGGAATATTTCAAGGCGCAATGAGATGCCTCTCAATAGCATTCTTGAAGTGGAACTTTTCGATGTGTGGGGAGTAGATTTCATGGGACCTTTCCCTCCATCCTTTACGAATAGATATATCTTGGTAGCTGTGGACTACGTTTCAAAATGGGTTGAAGCTAGTGCATCTCCCACTAATGATGCTCGTGTTGTGAGCAAGTTCTTTAAGAAGACGATTTTTCCTAGATTTGGAGTGCCAAGGATTTTGATTAGTGATGGAGGAAAGCATTTTCTCGAGAATCGTTTTGAAGCCATGTTGAAGAAATATGGAGTTTATCATAAGGTGGGACTTTCTTATCATCCCCAAACCAGTGGTCAGGTGGAGATCTCTAACCGTGAAATAAAGACTATCTTGGAAAAGACAGTTGCAAAATCAAGGAAGGATTGGTCTGTGAAGCTTGATGATGCACTTTGGGCGTACAGAACTACGTTTAAGACACCTATTGGGACAACTCCGTATAGGTTTGTTTATGGAAAAGCATGTCATCTTCCCGTTGAGTTGGAGCACCGTGCATTTTGGGCTATCAAGGGTCTGAATTTTGATATGTCAGCAGCGGGTGAGAAGAGACTTCTACAACTTAATGAGCTAGATGAGCTTCGTTTTGAGGCTTATGAAAGTTCTAAGCTTTACAAGGAGAAGACAAAGAAGTGGCATGACAAAGGGCTGTTACGAAGAGAATTAAAGGAAGGGGAGCTAGTTCTTCTATTTAATTCGAGGTTGAGACTATTTCCCGGAAAATTGCGTTCTAGGTGGTCGGGTCCGTTCAAGGTACAAAAGGTTTTTCCATATGGTGCTGTTGAATTGGTAAATAGCCATGGAGAGTCGTTCAAGGTGAATGGGCAGAGAGTGAAGCACTATAGAGCTGGTGAACCAATTAACGAGGAGGCGGATATTCAGCTATCTACTCCTTCTGCAGAATGATTGATGAGTCGGTGTCGGGCTAACGACGTTAAACAAATGCGCTACTTGGGAGGCAACCCATGGATTCTGTATACTGTGGAGGACTGGTGCACTTCATGCTTCGGCATAGGGGAGTATTTCTTTCCTTCTTGTTATTAGTTGATATTCTTAGTATTGTGCCATTGAGGACATTGCCACATTTAAGTGTGGGGATGTGCTTTGTTGTAGTAGCATATTAGTAGTAAAAAAAAAATTAAAAATGAAAAATACCAAAAATAATTCTAGCCATGCAATTTGATTAGTTGTTGTATTTTGCTTGATACACCCATGCATGTGTAGGAATCTTGTGTTTATGGACGCTTTTGTTTGAGAAGTGATATGTGATGTTCTTGTGCACACACTTACATTAGCAAGTAGAAACTAGTAGACTTATTGAATGTGCTAAATGATTAGAATGACATGAATATGTGCAAGGTAATTTGGTCTATATGCTTTGAGTACAAGTAGGTGCGTTAGAAAGACTTATATTTGGGATTGATTATGCTTTGTCACACCAAGTGAGTTTTGAGCATATATGCATATCTTTTGCATGATTATTCGTTTGCTTGAGTGTCCACTTGTCGTTTGCATTGCTAGCACTTGCTTGAAGTCTTTCTTAAGATGCATGACATTAATTGATGATAACATGATAAAGGCAATTAGGTATAACCTCATATTTCCCATATTTCCAAACAATTTATACATGATCCATTAGTTAACCCTTTGAGCCTAATCCTATTCTTTCGGTGACACACCATGTATTTGCCTATATCCTTTTCTTGTATTGGCCTTACATTAAATTTGAACCCAATTGTCAAAGGCTAGTATTGTTCGTAAGGGAGTGATAAGGTGTGTATAAAAGGGGGGTTTTATTGATGATCATAACTTTGGGGGAATATTTGGGGTTTGGTTCATAGCTTGTTAGTCGAAGTTTGAAATCATATTTATGGGATCGTTGTTCTTGCTATTATTTTTGCTCTCTTGAAAAAAAAATAGAAAAAAAATAGAAAAAAAAAGAAAGAAAAAAAAACAGAAAAAAAAAAGTTGAAAAATAAATTTGAGAGCTTTTTTATCTTTTGTGATCCTACTTTGTTTCGACTAGTCAAGTTGTTTATAAATAAAAGTTCAAGTGTGGGGATGAAAGTATGGGAGTTGTTTGAATTTTATTGTCAGGTACTAGCTTTTGACTTAACCTTCTTTGGCTTTCTTGACATACCTTGTCCCTAGCCCCGTTATAACCTTAACAAAGACCTTTTGATTGTCATTGATGATGTATGTTGCGTTAAAGGTTAGATTGATAACAAGGACGAAGCATGTTTATGATATTGTTGGAGTTGAGTGAAACACTTACCTTTGTTTTGAGTGAATATTTTTGTGAGTGAAGGGTGAGTTTTTGCTTTTGACATAGGAGATCCCAGATTTTGTCTCAAAGATGTGCTCTTGTGTGCTTAGCATGTTTACCAACCTATTCTTACATTTGACATGAATTTCAATGATCTTATTGCATCTTCTTTGAGTAGACTATGTGGATATTTGCACTTTAGACACAAAGGCATTGCATTTTCATTTTGATTCTTAAGCTGATGTGGCATGAGAGGACTTGTGTGTGTGGTGTTGTGTTGGCATTAATCTTTTGCATGGTTGGATGAATTTTGTGGGTATATTCACTATAAACCCTCACGAGACCTTACTCGTCCACTAGGGCTACCTAGGGGTTTAAAGAACTTGTTGCATATGTTAAATGCAACCGTGATCACCTACGGAAGTGGTACTAGTTAGTTTAGCGTATTATTTTAGTTTGCGCGAGGACGCGCAAAGTCCTAAGTGTGGGGATATTTGATAGAGTGCATTTTACATATATTCTATAGGATTTTATTCCCGCATTTACGGTGCTTTTGCGAATAATCGTGAGTATTTAATTAGTTTTTAATGAATTTTGTGCAGGAAATAAATAATTGCCAAGTTGAAAGAAATCGAGCATTATTCAGTGATTTGTGTGATTTTTAGTTCGAGGAATTAATTTGGTGAATTTAGGAGAAGAAATGAAGAAATTTTGGTTCGTTGATTAAGCAATTTTTGGAACAAAGTAGGCAATTCCATGAGGCTGGGCGCGCAAGTGCGCGAGTTTTGAAGGGCAGGAGCGCTTTTACGCGTCCTGTACTGGAGCAACAGCCAAGCAATTCCAGGCAGCAGCTAGCGCCCCAGCGCCTTAATCAGGGCAGCAGCGCGGTTTGAAAACGCGCAACAGCGCCTCCAGGAGCGCTCCAGCGCGATGCACCTGTTTGAAGCGCGCAACTGCGCTGTGCTGAGCGCTATAGCGCATGCCAGCCCCTGTCCAATTTCTATCCTGTGCGCGAGATTTGTTCAGAAAATATTAGATTGTTGATATAACCTATTTCTATTATTAATTGTAAAATATTAGTTAGGCCTAGTTAATTTGGGTCAACTTATTAAGTCAGGTAACACTATAAAAACATCATCGAGGTTTTAGAAAGGGGGATCGAAAATTTTATTAGAGACACAACTTTGTAAACACTTTCTTCTGGAGATTTTTGGGAGAATATTTATTTTCTTTGAAGATCAAGATTAAAGGTTTTTCTTCTATTCTTATAATTATGTGTTCAATTATTAATTCTTGTTTAATTAATTCAATCATGAGTGAGTAGATAATTAATCTAGGGTTAAGTAGAACCCTAGTTATGATTGATGTGTGATTTTTCCAATTCCCCCAATTTAATTGTTAAATTGCTCTTGCTTATTGAGTTGTTTTAATTAGCAATTACAAATCAGACGTGATTATGTGTATTGTTTGAACCAATATCTAATTATCAACGAGAGTTGGATTTAGATGGTTGTGATTTATCCAGTAAGAACATGAAATTTTCCATGAGAATAGGTAGAATGGATTGTTAGGAATTTAGGGTGCTATGCTTAATGTCTCTAATATGCATGATACCATGAGAATAGGCTTGATTGTATTTTAGAGAAGCCATTAATACTCGAGAGAGGTTATTGGTATTTATAGGGCGCATCTTTCCTGTTGAGCAGCGTACGATTAATTGAGGCGGGAATTCACAATTGCATCAATTCATGCTAGCGGGGACACTTAATTCTGGATGTTTTAAATATTTGATTTAATATAAACACAATTCGCTTAGCATAAGTTTAGTTTAATAAAATTCTCAATATTAATTGTGTTACTTGCTTAGCCGAATTAAATCAGAAACAACTAGTGATTGATACGTTTGTCTCTGTGGGATCGACTCTGACTTACCCTACTACATTGTTAGAAGGATTTGTTAGAATTTATTATTATTTGATAGGTACGCGACGGCCTTGTCACACCATTATATTTTTTTATTCCCACGTTTTATCCCATTTTAAGTCATTTAAAACAGAAAACAAACCCGACCTTGTATTGATTTTATTGATAGACAGATTGAGACATTATTTTCATATCAACAAACCAAAGTCTGACTAGTCACATATATCTATACGATCACAGAGCACAAACCTCAGGTGGTTTAATTTTTTTTTTGTTATTTATTTCTCCGATTTCATTTTTGAATATGTTGTGTGTAAACTTGTTTCCGATTTGTTGTGTTCTGGTGTGTGTTGTTGAGTGGTGGTGTTGGTTGAATTGTGGTTATCGGAAAGAGGGAGAGAGGAACCAGGGGAGAGAGTGAGAGATTGAGGGAGGAGATTGTGGTTGATGTTCGAATGGGAGATATAAGGAGACGACCACCACCTTTGCGGTGGTGGTGTTAATTGGTTGAAATCGGGGTATGGTGGTGGAGTGGTGTTGATCGGGGAATGAGGGAGACGGGAGAGATTAAGAGAAGATAGAGGGAGATGCGAGGGTGGAAGGAGAGAACGGAGAGAAAGTGAGAAAGAGGAGAGGAGGGATATGTCGAGAGAGGGATAGAGTCGGAGATGTCGAGAGAGGTGGGGAGATTGAGAGAGAGATGGAGGAAGGTGGAGAGAAAGAGAGGGAGACGAGAGCAGGGGAGGAAAGGAAAGAGAGAACGGGGAGAGGGAGAGAGAGAGAGTGGAGAGAGGGAGGCGGGAGAGAGAATCGAGAGGGAGGAGAGATTGATTAAAGAGAGAAATGGTAGAGAGATTGGGGAGAGAGACGGCGGAGGGAGAGATACGGCAGAGAAAGAGAGGACGGAGAGAGAGATGTGCAGGGAGAGAGAGATGTTCGGGAGAGAGAGAGAGACGGGATGGAAGGAGTGCAGGGGAGGGAGACGGGATAGAAAATATAGAAAAGATGATATGTTTTAGCTGAAAAAGGTAATCGGTTAATTAAAAATATTATAAGTTTATAAGTTTATTTTATTAAATAGAACCGTCCGTGATATAATTAAAAAAAAATTAGTTAGAGAAAATAGAAAGGTAACGTGTATGATTTATGTGGAAAAAGTAATTGATTAGTTTATAGTAATTATAATTTAATTATTATTGTGTTTTTATTATTATTTTTTTGATGTTGGAAGATTGTCTTTTTCACATTAACATAATAAAATTAAAGGTAATTACTAATTAGTCGATTGCTTTTTTCACATTTAATTTTTGTTGAAGATATTACCTTTTATAAATACTTTACCATTTTTCGAATTAAAACATGTTACCTTTTTAATTTAAAACAAATATTATAATCATTAATATAAACTGAAAAATATAACACCATAATTTTCAAGAAAAATATAGCCCGAAAATATCGCACCATATTTTTCAATTATTAATAAAATACATTAAAAATCATATACGTTGTTTATAATAAAAAAAACATTAGTATAATCCGTAAACATGAGTATATTAAATTGTATCAAATTAAAAAAATTATTAAAAATAATGATTATATAAAAATATAATTTTAATATTAAATAAAATTTATAAAATATTATAAGAAACCCGTGCATTGCACAGGTTTTAAGGTAGTTATCAATACTATTATATAAAAACCGAAACATTAAAAGTTTTGATACCTGTTTTTTTATACTTATTTTTTGGTATTTATTTTTTGGTACCCGTTTTTTGGTACTTCGTGAATTTACTTATTTACCCTTCATTATAAAGAAAAATAAATACACCTAAAATAAATAATAACATAATATAATTAATGGTAATTAGTCCAAATATTACCTTTTAGAGAAAACATCAATCGTATCATATCTTTCTAGCGTTAATATTTTCTCTCGAATTAAAACAGGTTATAATTTATGGTAATTAGTCAATTGCCATTTTCACATTTACTTTTAGTTGAACATATTACCTTTTATAAACACCTAAAAACATCAATCGTATCATATTCTAAAATAAATCATAACATAATATAATTAATGGTAATTAGTCGATTGCCTTTTTTACATTTACTTTTAGTTGAAGATATTACCTTTTATAAACACCTAAAAAGATAAATAGTATCTTATTTTTCAATCATTAATATTTTCTTTATAATTAAAACACGTTACCTTTTTAATTTACAACAAATTTTACAATTATTAATATATACCTGAAAATGTCACAACATATTTCTCAATTATTAATAAAATATATTAAATATCGTATATGTTGTTTATAATGAGGAAACATTAGTATAATCCGCAAAATATGAGTATATTAAATTATATCAAATTAAAATTAAAAAAATTATTAAAAATAATTATTATATAAAAACATAATTATAATATTAAATGAAATTTATAATATAATACAAGAAACCCGTGCATTGCACGGGTTATAAGCTAGTCTATACTATATTATTATAAGCAAACTAGAGATCTTTTGTAGTTGGTAGTTTGGTTAACCAAACTATTCATAACCGTTAGATTTTCAATTCAAACAGATCATGACCGTTAGATATGACAATATTAAAATTTGGTATATTTAGAAGTCTAAGATTCGATTCCCTTTTAGCTTAAAAAATTACCTTTTATAAACAACTAAAAACATAAATCATACCTTATCTTTCGATCATTAATATTTCTATCTAATGAAAACATGTTACTTTCTATTTAATTAAAACACGTTACCTTTTATTTTAAACCTAATATTACAATCATTAATATATATATCCAAAAAATATTGCACCATATCTTTCAACCATTAATAAACACCTAAAAACATGAATCATACCATATCTTTCAATCATTAATATTTTTTTTCTAATTAGAACACGTTATCCTTTAATTTAAAATTAATCTTGCAATCATTAATACATATCCAAAAAAATCACACAAAATCTTTCAATTACTAATAAAATATATTAAAAATCATTATACATTGTTTATAATAAAAAAACATAAGTATAATCATTAAACATGAATATATCAAATTACATTAAATTAAAATTAAAAAAAATATTGGAAATGATGTTTGTATAAAAATGTAATATATATAAATTTCATTAAAATTTATCACATATTAAAAGAAACTCGTGCATCGCACGGGTTACAAGCTAGCTATATTTTAATAAGATGAAGGGGTATAATTTGTAGTTTGGTTACCCCTTATTTTGGTTCCTCATTTTTGGTTATCCTCCATTCATAACCGTTAGATCTTCAACTAAAATAGATCATGACCGTTTGATACAACAATACTAAAAGTTGGAGGTCTAAGATTCGAATCCTGACAACAACATTTTAATATAAAATTAATACTACATTATGTTATATCGAAAGGTTGAAAGTTCGATTCCCACCAACAGTATATTAATTTAAATTTAATACTAAAAATTATTTATATACAAAGGTCTAAAATTTGAATTCTTCCAGCATATTAAAAGTAATGTTTATAATATTATATATGCTAAACTATAACTAAATTAAAAGTAACCTGTGCTTTGCACGGGCTATAAGCTAGTTATTATATAAAAGCCGAAACATTAAAAGTTTGGTTGGTCGGTACCTGTTGATTTTACTTATTTACCCTTACTTAATTAAAGATAAAAATATTTTTTTATATTTTATCTAACAATTTTTTCGATTTTACTTATCTTTCCTTATTTAATTATAGATAAAAAAACTTCTTTTATATTTTATTTAACAAAATTGTTTCCTTTGCTAATCAATTTCCTTTTTCTGGTTAAACGTATTATCTTTTCTATTTTTTTAACAACTAAGCATTTACCTTTTTAAGGTAAAATATAATATCTTTTATATTTTATCTAACTAAAAAACATAATATAATTACTATTAACTACTAATCAATTAACTTTTTCAGCCAAAACACGTTACCTTTTATTTTTTCTCTAACTAAAATATCTCTATTTCCAATTATATCACGGGTTAACAGATATCAAACTTTTAAATTGAAATTATCATATTAGAAATGTATGAAAACGTAGGCCATATTTTCGAGTTTTTTAAACGAAATGAAATAATTGGTAAAAAAGTAAAGCACTTTCATTTCATTTTTGGGATGAAAATTTTGAAATAAAAACGAGCTTAATTTACATTCATTTTCACTTGATTTCATTTTTATTAAAACTCGAAAGAAAATGAAACTATTTTACTTACATTTCATTTACCCTTAATTAAAATTTTATTAAAAACAAATGACATGTTCATAAATCATCATCAAAAATTTTATTTTTATATTAGACACGTGACACAAAACACAAGACCCCGACAGTTAACATTCGGTACAATGTCTGAATTTGATTTTTGATACACGATCACGTGCCACAAAAATCGGTTGAACAGTGTACCTTCGAACTGAAGCTCAGACCATAAAGAAGTGTCTATTATTACAGTACTAAACGACAACGTTCCTAAGAGATACTATTGTTTGGGGTTTAAGAACTGGGGCATACAAGTGAAGTGATTTGGGAGTTCAACACACTGCAACCAGAGTTACACAAGTAAATGCTCTCAACCCTTTTCTTTTTTACTATATTTATATGCATACATGCTAGCCATTTATTTAAGAAATGCAGCATTAGTTTGTGTTTATATATTTAGATTTTACCAACCTGGTAAAATTTTGTAGTAAGGTTGTATAGACAGAAGTGGTGGTAGATAACTTCTCTAGAGCGGTTCATTATTCATTTCGTGTCAAAATCGATTGAGATGACAACTTTGAACCATTGGCTGTGATAGGTACCCGCTGTAAGCCTACAGCGGGGACCCGCTGCCACCGTCACCTTAACAGTACTTGCAATTTAAACACGTGTCATTATATGTTATCTTTACTAAAATTACTCAACTTGACAACAAATATCTTTACAAAAATACTTGTGCAAAATATCTTGGTATCTTGCTCACTAAGGCAGGGAACCATAAAGGTAGTCAAGGGAACACAAGGACATTCAACTGTAGCGAAAGCGGCTGTGGTAGAATCGAGGTATGTATGGAAGGGACAGTAACCACTGTTCCAATAGTGGCTCACTGTAGCTATAACGGCACAACAAGTGGGCAGCCAAGTGGATAAAACAGTGATTGGGAGTCCTAGCCTATAAATACCCCCATTCTACACATGAGGTACATATACAATTTTAGCAGCACAAAGTTATTACTCATTCTCTCCTCTCACACAGATACATTCTTACTCATTCGATTATTATTATTCTGATTACTGATTCTTACACCGGAGGTGCTTGACGGCCACCACCCCCGGGCAAGTATTATTTTGCAGATACCCCAAACTCAGGTGAAGTATCCCCGGAACAGTGCTCAGAACAGTGATCGGAAGTCTCTAATCGGCCGTGAGGATTATCATTTGGCGCTAGAAGGAGGGGCTTTTTTTCTTAAAGAAAAACCCACCACCTGTTCTACAAACACAATAGTTACTCAAAACACTAAATAAAAAAAAACACAATACAAAATCAAAACACCACTAACACACTAAATGGCCGCCACAACACCCCACATAGATTAACAAGTGCTAATAGAAAATGAAGGAAACACCATAGGTATCCCTCCGCAGAACCCGCCAATAAACCCAGTAAATCGCTTGCAAATAAACCCTCCTCGGGGCAATAATCGAGAATAAATTCTTAGCATAAACCTCACAGGCTGCAACCAGCAACAAGTTGACTTGATCATGCAAATAGCCTCGGCCTTTCCCCTAACTGGACAAGAGCCACCAGCGAAACAGGCAAGTTCTCGTATAAACCCGCAAAATGACCGCGATGAGGTGGACAGCCACCCCCAAAAGGCAAACTCTGCCTTCTCCCGCCTAGGCTCATCACAAAATACAAATCATGAAAGGCACAATAAGAATCATCACCCACTTGAAATATGGGAACAAAATAGAAAACACAGAGATCTAAGAAAGGTGATCACTGACAAGAAAGCAGACTACGACAAGGTGGTAGCTGAATATGAAAGACAGAAACACAGAGAACGGTCCCCTGTCCGCTCAAGGGAAACCGAAAGTACACAACCAACAAATGCCGAGATGATGTGAACCATCATAGAACTTAAGAAAAAGATAGAAGGCAATAACGAGCAAGATCTGAGCGGTACACCATTCACGGTGAGGCTAGAGGCCGAACCCGGTCAAAAAGACATTAAACATCACAGCTTCAATTCTTTCAACGGGCTGGGAGACCCGGAAGAACATCTTAGTTACTTCGATCAATTGGCTCTTCATTATGAGTACAATGATTTGACACGATGTCGTTTCTTCGCCGCGACTCTCCGCGGTAACGCCCAAAGATGGTTCAGTAGAATATCTGCCAGGTCCATAGATACTTGGTTAGAATTCAGAAAATTATTCCTAAACAAGTTCAAAGCAAACCAACAACATGAGGTTCATACCGTGTTCCTCGAAACCGTTGCACAACATAACAGAGAAACTTTGCAAAACTACATTGACCGTTTCAAAGAAGCGGTCAACAAGGTTGTTTGTGTTAATGAAACAGAGGCGTTGGTCCATTTGAGAAGAGGGCTTAACCCCTACGAATGCGAAAAATACGTATGTCGTCTCATGAAAACAAAACCCACCACTCTAGCAAAGGAATATGACTTGGCATCCCAAGCCATTAACGAAGCCGAGTCTCTAAGCTTACTGAAACAATTCAGGGCTCCGCCCGCCTCAACACCATACTTTCAAAGGGAAAGGTTCACATCTTACCAAAGGCAAGCACCTGTTTTACATCAAGTGCAAACCACTCATGGGCCGCCACCCTCTGCCCAAGGAACTCAATTACAAACCCCGGTCAGGGACCGCTTAGGGCCAGTGAACCCGCAAAGACAGGACAGACGTCCTAAACCGGAATGGACCAAATTCACACTCCCAAGAGCGACCATTCTGAGAGAAATCAGGGGAAAACCCTTCTACTTACCACCAGCCCCTATGCACTCCTCACCCGAGGATAGACCTAAAGATAAGCATTGTGACTATCATGAAACACATGGCATTACACAAACAACTGCTTATCCCTCAAGTATTTCCTAAAAAAGCAAGTAAAGGCTGGCAACTTATCTCAATACTTGCCTCGACAAATACTTGGCCCCTCCACCTCTCAAGCACACAACAAAAACATCGTGCATACCATTTTTGGCGGACAGGTCACGCCGCCTAGAGAGGAACAATTTGTCTATACAATATCCGAGGGTCCGCCAAGCATCATTACATTTACAGCCGCAGATTATGAGGGCATTAACCCAAACCACACGGAGGCACTAGTTGTGTCTTTGGATGTCGCCCATAACGAAGTCAAAAGGATCCTTATTGACAACGGGTCCTCAGTTGATATATGTTTCAAACACACCTGGGACAGGATGAAGCTAACCAACGAGACATTAGAAACATGTCCCGACGAGACACCACTTTACGATTTTGGCCACAACGCAGTCCCAATAGCGGGCATAGCAAGGCTCCCTGTTTATTTTGGGGAATCTCCCAGACAAGTATGCCGAATTATCAAGTTTTATGTCATCAACACTGCATCCTCTTACAACATGATTTTGGGAAGGCCCACGCTAAACATGCTGAAAGCGGTTACCTCCACCCCTCACCTCAAAATCAAATTCCCCACTTCAAACGGGATAGGAGAAATCAAAGGGGACTCAGAAACGTCCAAAAGATGCTATGGCATTGTACTCGCTTTGGGCAAAACTGAGCCTAGCAATATCAACAAAGAAAGGGCACAGAAAAGAAAACAAGCGAAAAGACAAAGGCACGTTGAAAATCAACTTGTGAATAACAAGAAAAGAAAAGAAGTACAGTTCATAGACGGGCACGACCCGCTAACATAAGACCCACCTCGCATAGATGCAAATCTCCTGAAATGTCTCAAAAGGGAAGAGAAACCGCTAATAAGCCCTGCGGTACAAACAGAAAAGATTGAAGTTATACCCGGAGATGTAACTAAAAGCGTGAGTGTGGGAACTGGTTTAGATTCAATCTTTAAAGATGGACTTACAGATCTTTTGAGAAAATACGCAGACATTTTCGCATGGAGCCCAAAAGATATGCCAGGCATAGATGAATCCATGGCAATCCATAAGTTAAATGTGGACCCAGACAAAACACCAAAAATTCAGAAAAGAAGGAATTTTATCCCAGAGCGACAACAGGCAATTGACATTGAGATTGACAAACTGCTCGACGCAGACTTAATTTGTGAAGTAACCTACCCTAAATGGGTTGCCAACGTAGTACTGGTGAAGAAAGCTAACGGGAAATGGAGAATATGTGTGGATTACACGGACTTAAACGCAGCATGCCCCAAAGATCCCTATCCACTTCCCTCAATAGACCAACTCATAGATGCAACAGCGGGTCATTTGATGTTAAGCTCATGGATGCTTACTCAGGCTATAACCAAATCAAAATGACCCCAGGAGACAGAGAAAAAACAGCCTTCATTACACATAGGGGGTGTATTGTTACAAAGTCATGCCATTCGGCCTAATCAACGCTGGTGCTACCTTCCAAAAGACCATGAATAAAATCTTTGCCGGTCAGTTGGGCCGAAACATGGAAGTATATGTGGATGATCTCATAGTAAAGTCGCTCTTAACGGCTTCACATTTGCAAGACTTGGAAGAATGTTTCTCCGCGCTCAGAAAACACAGCATGAAGCTCAATCCGGACAAATGTGCATTTGCCCTAGATGCAGGCAAGTTCCTTGGCTTCCTGGTATCTCACAGAGGCATCGAGGCCAATCCTGAAAAGATAAAGGCTAGGAAATACACTGAAAAGATAAAGACACTGAAGGAAATACAGATGCCTTCCATTCTTTGACACATTAAAAGGAGCAAAAAAAACCAAGACAATATCTTGGACGGCTGAATGCCAAAAGGCCTTCGAAGACCTTAAAACATACCTCTCTTCTGCTCCATTGCTTGCTGTCGCAGATCCTTCAGAACCGCTGTCACTTTACATTTCCCCCACAGATAAAGCTGTAGGTGCGGTGCTCATAAAAGAAGAAAATAGCGAGCAAAAACCAGTCTATTATGTTATGTCAGCCAAGTGCTCAAAGATGTCGAAACCCGTTATCCAAACGTCCAAAAATTTGCTCTAGCTTTGGTGATTGCAAGCAGAAAATTGAGACGTTACTTCCAAGGCAGGCAAATCAGGGTTATCACGGACCAACCACTGAGAAAAATACTTCACAAGACAGACTTATCAGGCCGATTGATCAATTGGGCCGTTGAACTTGGTCAATTCGATCTAAAGTACATACCGAGAACCGCCATCAAAGCACAAGCATTGGCAGACTTTATAGTCGAATGTTCCTTTTCAAAAGTGGAAAAAGAAACTTCCGCAAAAACCATAGCAACAGCAGACAACCACTGGCAACTGTATGTGGATGGTTCTTCCACAAGCACCCGTTGTGGAGCAGGCCTTATCCTTACTAGCCCCGACGGTTTCCAAGTCAGACAAGCCATACAACTGAACTTCAAAGCTACAAATAATCAGGCACTCTTGGCCGGTTTGACATTACCAAAGAATTAACAAGTAAAAAAGATCACCATATATAGCGATTCGCAACTGGTTGTTCGTCAAACAACAGGAGATTGTTCAACCAAAGACAACAACCTTAGCAAGTATCAAGAATTGGTGCAAACAATGCTGACCCAGTTCGAGGAATACTCTCTCGAATAGATAGATCGGACAAATAACACAATGGCAGATATGTTGTCTAAATTAACTCAAGGGGAAAAAGCTGAGGCAGACACCATATACTTTGAGGAATTAACCGCTCCAAGTGTAAACAAATTAGACATCATGGAAGTCAGCCCGCCGGTAGATAACTGGATGAGCCCTTACATCCGTTATTTAGAAAGTGGCACACTACCACTCGATGGCATCAAAGCTAAAATACTTAAGTCTCAAGCAATAAAGTACTTCATTCAGGAAGGCATCCTATATAAAAGAAGCTTTGATTCTCCCATACTCAAATGTGTCGATGAAGAAGAAGCCTTATATTGTATGAGGGAGGTTCATGAAGGCATTTGTGGCGATCACATGGCTGGAAAGGCATTGGCACATAAAATACTCAGACAAGGCTATTATTGGCCCAAAATGCACAAGGAATGCAAAAACTTCACCAAAAAATGCCACCAATGCCAAATGTTTAGCAATATGTCCAGAAAAATGCCACCAATGCCAACTGTTTAGCAATATGTCCAGAAAAGCGCCAGCCCTACCTGCAGCCATCTTATCACCCATACCATTTGTCGTATGGGGCATCGACATTATGGGACCATTCCCTAGAGCCAAAGGAGATCTACAATATGTCATGGTCGCCATTGATTATATGACCAAATGGGCAGAAGCAAAGGCACTTAAAAACATTACGCAAGATGATGCCATTCGTTTTGTTCAAGAGCAAGTCATCACAAGGTTTGGAATTCCAGTAGTGCATATATCCGACGACGGTACACAATTTGTGGGGTCAAAATTCATAAATTTTCTATCCGACCACTGGATCAAACACAAGAAAGCATATGTTTGTCACCCTCAAAAGCAACGGTCAAGTCGAAGTAACCAATCGCATCATTGTCCGCGACTTAGAAAAAAGACTAACTACATCAAAAAAGAAATGGCTGCATGAGTTACCTAATGTTCTCTGGGCTTATCGAACATATGCCAGAACAAGCACTAGAGAGTCCCCATTCAAATTGGCTTTTGGCACAGAAGCCCTTTCACCAGTTGAGATTGGCTCACCATCATATCGCGTTATCAATTTTGAACAAGAGGCAAATGCTCAAGGACTCAAAACAAATCTAGATCTACTAGATGAAACAAGGGAAAACGCAATGGAAAAAATGGCCGCCTACAAAGAAAAAACAAAAGAATTCTTTGGAAAGAGAGCCAGGATCAAAGCTTATATAGAAGGCGATTTGGTTAACAGGGCAACTGAATCATCTGACCCCAAACACACTGGCAAACTTATGCCAAAATGGGAAGGCCCTTACAAAATCATCAAAGTGCTCAGGCCGGGTTCATACAAACTAGCCCGCCTAGATGGCACTGAAGTTAACAACACTTGGCATGGCGACAAACTACGGAAATATTACCAATAGATGTGATAAGTGGATTTATATCCACTTGGAGCATTCTAAATCGGCTTAAATTGATTGTCTTGGACTTAAGTTTCTGGTAGTTTTGATGTGTTTTGCTTAGTTGTGCAGATTTGCGAGAAGGTTGGCTAAGGTGGATGCTTCTATTATTTTTTGGGAATTAATTGATTAAAATTCGGATTTTTAAGAAGGGTTGCGCAGTCTACACTGTTTGGGCCATATCTTGAGTTCTATAAATCTGTTTTCAGCCCGTAAGCAGTCCACGCGAAGATAACGAGATTCTCTATCATTCTAAGGTGGTCCAGAGGTCCAATTACATTTGGAACGTTCCAGGAAAATATAAGAAAAGTCAGCCACGAATTTCCTTAAGAAAACAGAATCAGTTTAGGAAACGTCTTTTGCAGAAATTCTGTTTTAACTCTATTTTGGGTATTTTCTTGCTGGGCAAGACTTTTAGAGCCTATTTAAACACATCCTACCATTGTAATATGTATATACAGATTATCATAGTTTATTATTGTAACTAGCTTAGATCTGCAAGGGAGAAAAGGAGAGAAGGATTCAACGCTCGTGACAAGCAACGGATCTAGATCTACTTCATCCTTTGTGTTACTTTGGATTATAGATTTGTTTTCTCAAACTCTTGTTTATTAATATAATTACTTCTTTTATTCATATCTTGTTATTTATCATGTTTTCATCAAATCCCACGATGATGAACAGTTCAATTATGGGCTAATCGTTGTCGTGGGATCGTAGTGAATTTATCTATGTAGCTTAGTAGTTTGCATGCCTTAAAGATTTATGTGTGGTGAATACTGATATCCTCGTATGGTTAATCTTAATGCTTTTAGATGCGTAGCTAACATCTAAATTGAATTGTTAATCTCTTGTGAAGCGAGAGTGGATCTTGAGATTTAGAACTTGCCATGCTAGCATAGGATAGGTTGATGTTAAGCATCATGATTTGTGGCATGAATAGAGATATTATGCTACCCTATGTGATCTAAGTGGATAACTTGTGCTTCAACCTTTATGTTTTCAAATTCTATAGAGATATAGGGTCTAAACATAATAGGTGCCTATTCATCTTCTATCTCTTTTGTTGATGTATGTATAGATTGGTACTAGTATACCGAGAGGTAACTTTTACTCTTTTCGTGTTATCCGATCAGATATCAAAACCATCGCATGTTTTAATTAAAGGCTGCAACTCTAAGTGAAGTAGATGATGAAACTAGGGTTCCATGTTTTATTCTCATATTAGTAATTCGATTTTAATCTCTTTAATTAGTTAATCTTTAGTTTGATAATTAATTTAGTAGTCAATAAAAATTCAATTTATTACTTTTCTTAGCAGTGAATTAAAACCATACATTGTTGCATAGGCATATTTACTGAATTGAACACCATTCTAGATCTCTGTGGGAACGAACTTGCAATTTGCGCCTGGGAATCCTATCCCAAGTTGTAGAAAATCTCCCAGGCTTCGCGTGGGCAGTAAGATCACTGAAAACGGACTTACAGAACTCCAGATATGGCCAAAACAGTGTAAGCTGCGCAGCCTTCCCAGAAAATCCGAATTTTAATCAATTAATTCCCAAAAAATTATAGAAGCATCCACCTTAATCAACATTCTCGTAAACCTGCACAACTAAGCAAAACACATCAAAACTACAAGAAACTTGAGTCCAAGACAATCAATTTAAGCCGATTTAGAATGCTCCAAGTGGATATTGAAAATGCACCCTAGAAAGGGGTTGAATAGGTGTAAATGGCTAACTATATTCAACTAAGTCCGATTTTAAAAATTACCAGAAACAGCTTACTGATTTCGTTTTATGCAGAGACAGATGGTAAGCTGAATGCAAACAGTAAGCAAAATACAAGCAGAAAATAAAGAGCAGAAAATAAATAACACAGAGACTTTTAGCCAGGTTCGACCCCTAACCCCTATGGTCTACGTCCTGGTCCCTTACCAACCCGGTAAGAGAATATATTATTGATCAACGAAATAAACCAATTACAAGATACAATAATATATCTCCCTTAATCCCAGCTGCTGACAAATGGCTTGCTGAACACCTGTTTCTGAACCTGCTCTCTAAGCTATACTTCCCAAGTATACTTCTCTAGCAACGTTCACCAAACCCTTGTTCCTTAGCCAATATGCCCAGCAACTCAACCTTACCAATCCTGCTGACAAATAGCTTGCTGTTTGCTGTGCTGAACCAACTCTCTAAGCAATACTTCCAAAGTATCCTTCTCTAGTCTAGTTCAACCCACCCAAACCTGTAAGCCAAACTTGTACAGCAACTATTCAATACAAATTGAACAATACAATGTTTGAATCAATACAACTCAACCTAATGAACTCTCTAAGATATAGCACGTATATGATATATTAAGAGCTCGAAAGAATTAAAGATATAGCAATGAAAAACCGAGTTGTTTGAAATCTTGTGTGCTTGAATCTTTTCTCTGAAGTGTTGTTGGATTGTTCGAAACGAATTAACACAAGAATAAAATATTTATAGTCTCACAACCAACGTTCGGAAAATCAATCACCAATTATTCGAACTATAAGAAATCAATTTCCAACGTTCAATTGGTTAGAGATTTTACCAACGTTCTTGTGAACGTTTGACAGAGGGTTTGGAAGAAAGAGATCGTAGAAAACATAACCCTTCTGATTTGTATAGATAAAAACGCGTATAGGAGATTTTGTAGAAAGAAATCTTTTAAATAAGGAAACTCCTATAAGTTTTATAAAATAAATTAAAGAAAGATATTTGAAAAGATTTTGAGCTCTATAATATATTGTTTACGTATTATATAATAAAGAATCCTCACAATATATTTCCTGAAGTAAATCCATGAGAATTTGTCTTGATCTTTATCTTCAAGAATTTCTGCCAGTTGCGAATGGCTTGCTGTTTGAGTCTGCCAGTTGTGAATGGCTGCTGTTTGTGTCTGCCAGTTGTGAATGGCTGCTGTTTGAGTCTGTCAGTGTGAAATGGCTTGCTGGACTGTCTCTGTTGTAGCACCAGATAGCTTGCTGTTTGTATATTCTCCATTCTGTGCTTGTCAGCTTGCTGTTTTGGTTCTGGCAAGTTCAAATCAGCTTGTTGCTTTGGTTCTGGCGAGCTGAACAGATAGATAGCTTTAAATCTTTGCCTTTCCATATCATCAACCAAGTTACCTGAGAGTATACTTATACATAGCAAACACATATATATGCATATGATACATCAAGTGATTCAATCATATAATGGAAAGCTAAATATAGTAAAACTAGTACAAGATAAGCAATCAGCTTGCTGTATATAACATCAAAATCCACTAGGGTAACAATCTCCCCCTTTTTGATGATTATATACCAATATGTGATTGAGCTAAAAGCTCCCCCTTAATCATTGATCAATACTTCCTGCAAAACAAGATTAGATAGATAAACATGAAGTATTACGATACAACCTTTGTATTCATCAACAAAACAACACGGTAACATTCTCCCCCTTTTTGATGATGACATACTTGAATACATCGAAGAGACTATGTTGCTCCCCCTAAAACAATGCTCCCCCTGATTAACATAATATCTCATCATATAATCAGGTTAGCACAATTCATCATATGCAATAAGATATAAATACGACTCATCCCTGCATGAAACATTAGTTGATAAATCCAACATATAACATTATATCCTCATGTATTCATGTTCTTCTCCCCCTATGACATCATCAGAAAAGGGTCAAGAAGATAAGCATATAAGAATAAAACATGTGGTAAAGCATTTAACAAGCACGGGGCTAGTTATAATTATAAAGTTGAATAAATCAAACCAGCATGCTGAAAACACATTTCCAGAATATTCATAGATAGCAATTGTTCTTCTGGACTGGAAAATAGCTTGCTGATTATACAATATACATTCCAACTGATCATAATAGTATTCTTCTTTCTTATTTCCTGCATAATACAAAATATATACATATATTTTGTCCCATCTATGTACTAGAGGAATCTCGTTAGTACCACAAAAATAATATAATCAAATTCAAAGAAATGTACGAGGACAAATAACATACTTACTACTTTAGTACCCAAATCTTATTGGATCCACCATGGTTTGTTGATAGGACATAAAGAACATGTAGATCAGATTTCTTGATCCACTGTTGTATCACTTTTGGTGCTTGATTTGTAGTCATTTGTGTTCTGCCAGACTGATAATGGTAAGCTGTTTGTCTTCTGTCATTTGCTTTCTGGTATGCTGTTTGTCTCCTGTCTGGTTCATTCTGGTAAGCTGTTTTCTTCTTATGATATACTTGAACCACACAATTCTTTTCCAGATGACCTTTTCCACCACATTTGTTGCATGTCTTCCAAGGCATAGCATAATTGTAGGGAATGCCATTCCTTCTATCATATTTGAGCACATTATCTTTCTTGTTGAAGTTTAGACCAACACCTTCTCTGATCAAAGGTACATTTGCCTTCTTCATCATTGTTTTTAAAGTGTCTTCACCTTGAACAAAAGTTTCCATGCCCTTCTTGAGATCTTTAACTTCTGTTTCTAGGAGGGTGATCACTTCAGCTTGCTGTTTGATGAGTTCAGCTTGCTGGACTCTCTTTTCAGCAGTTTTTGAGGATTCGGCTTGACTAGATTCCTTCATTTTGTATGATTCCAATGCTTTAGCTTTAGTTTTGACATCAGACCTTAGCTCTTTGATTTCTTCAGTCAAGGTCTTGTTTCTCTTTTCAAGTAACTTGACATTAGCCTCTAAATGTCTGTTCTTAGTATTTAGTTCCTTGATCTCTGTAGCTTTACTGAATGAAGTTGAATCCCATTCTTCCATTTTTGGCAACAGATCTTTTACCATTTTGGATAGATAGCCGTTCTTATCAATCAGCTTGCTGATTTCAGCCTTTAGTGCCAAATGTTCCTCAATGGTTACACTTTTTGATTCCTGCATTGTTAGTGATTCCATAATAATATTTTCAGAAGATTTCCAGGAGTGAAAAGAGTTTACCTCACTAGAATCTGATTCTGAATCAGACACATCACTATTTACAAGAGCTTCTTTCGTGTTTCCTATATCATCAATGCCAACAAATGCAGAGTTTATTATCTCTTCACTTGGTACTTCACCAGAAATAGATTTTCCATCATTCCAAGTCAATGGAGCCTTTGACTTCCTTTTATCTTTCAAATCAGCACGCTGTTTTGTTGTTGTAGCTTTATAATGCATTTTTAAGGTATCCCATATGTCTTTTGCAGTGCTACATGAGGAGACCATGTCATAATCTGACTCTGAAAGACCACATATTAATGTATACTTTGCTCTTCCATTATAGCCTGATTTTATCAATTCTGATTCTGAGAAATCGTCAATGTCTTTTGGCTTGCCGTCTTTGTCAAGAAAATTGAAAGGACCCTTTTTAACGACTCTCCATTCAATTGCATCATCTCTGTTGAGAAGCACCTTCATTCTCTGTTTCCAAGCATCATAATTTTCAATCCCATTGAGAAGTGGTGGCATCTCTAAATAATCTCCTTCTACATAAGCGGGTGCCATAGGATCTGTACTTTCCTGTTACAGAAATGTTAGTACACCAAAGCTCTGATACCAAATGAAAATGCACCCTAGAAAGGGGTTGAATAGGTGTAAATGGCTAACTATATTCAACTAAGTCCGATTTTAAAAATTACCAGAAACAGCTTACTGATTTCGTTTTATGCAGAGACAGATGGTAAGCTGAATGCAAACAGTAAGCAAAATACAAGCAGAAAATAAAGAGCAGAAAATAAATAACACAGAGACTTTTAGCCAGGTTCGACCCCTAACCCCTATGGTCTACGTCCTGGTCCCTTACCAACCCGGTAAGAGAATATATTATTGATCAACGAAATAAACCAATTACAAGATACAATAATATATCTCCCTTAATCCCAGCTGCTGACAAATGGCTTGCTGAACACCTGTTTCTGAACCTGCTCTCTAAGCTATACTTCCCAAGTATACTTCTCTAGCAACGTTCACCAAACCCTTGTTCCTTAGCCAATATGCCCAGCAACTCAACCTTACCAATCCTGCTGACAAATAGCTTGCTGTTTGCTGTGCTGAACCAACTCTCTAAGCAATACTTCCAAAGTATCCTTCTCTAGTCTAGTTCAACCCACCCAAACCTGTAAGCCAAACTTGTACAGCAACTATTCAATACAAATTGAACAATACAATGTTTGAATCAATACAACTCAACCTAATGAACTCTCTAAGATATAGCACGTATATGATATATTAAGAGCTCGAAAGAATTAAAGATATAGCAATGAAAAACCGAGTTGTTTGAAATCTTGTGTGCTTGAATCTTTTCTCTGAAGTGTTGTTGGATTGTTCGAAACGAATTAACACAAGAATAAAATATTTATAGTCTCACAACCAACGTTCGGAAAATCAATCACCAATTATTCGAACTATAAGAAATCAATTTCCAACGTTCAATTGGTTAGAGATTTTACCAACGTTCTTGTGAACGTTTGACAGAGGGTTTGGAAGAAAGAGATCGTAGAAAACATAACCCTTCTGATTTGTATAGATAAAAACGCGTATAGGAGATTTTGTAGAAAGAAATCTTTTAAATAAGGAAACTCCTATAAGTTTTATAAAATAAATTAAAGAAAGATATTTGAAAAGATTTTGAGCTCTATAATATATTGTTTACGTATTATATAATAAAGAATCCTCACAATATATTTCCTGAAGTAAATCCATGAGAATTTGTCTTGATCTTTATCTTCAAGAATTTCTGCCAGTTGCGAATGGCTTGCTGTTTGAGTCTGCCAGTTGTGAATGGCTGTTGTTTGTGTCTGCCAGTTGTGAATGGCTGCTGTTTGAGTCTGTCAGTGTGAAATGGCTTGCTGGACTGTCTCTGTTGTAGCACCAGATAGCTTGCTGTTTGTATATTCTCCATTCTGTGCTTGTCAGCTTGCTGTTTTGGTTCTGGCAAGTTCAAATCAGCTTGTTGCTTTGGTTCTGTTGAGCTGAACAGATAGATAGCTTTAAATCTTTGCCTTTCCATATCATCAACCAAGTTACCTGAGAGTATACTTATACATAGCAAACACATACATATGCATATGATACATCAAGTGATTCAATCATATAATGGAAAGCTAAATATAGTAAAACTAGTACAAGATAAGCAATCAGCTTGCTGTATATAACATCAAAATCCACTAGGGTAACAGATATAAAACCCACTTATCACACCCCCAAACTTAAACCGATGCTTGTCCTCAAGCATAAACAATTACACTATCTAACTAACTAGTACCACTTCCGTAGGTGATCACGGTTGCATTTGGCATATGCAACAAGCCCTTTAAACCTCTAGGCAGCCCTAGTGGACGAGTAAGGTCTCGTGAGGGCCTATAGCGAATGTACCCACAAAATCCATTTAACCTAATGCAATGCAATGCATGAATGCAACTAATATGCAAATGCAATTAATCTAATCTACCATACCTTCAAATCCTCTCATGCCATATCAACTTAAGAATCAAAGTAAATACGCAATGTCTTGGTGTCGAAAGTGCAAGTATTCACATAGTCTACTCAATGAACATGCATAAGTTCTCACAAGCCCATGTCAAGTGTAAGAATAAGTTAGTAAACATGCTAAGCCTACAAGAGTACACCTTTGAGACAACACTCGGGATCTCATACGCAAGAACAAGCAAACACTCACAATCCACTCACAAAAGAATATTCACTCAAGAACAAGGGTAAGTGTATCACTCAATTCCAACAAAATCATAAACACGCTTGACATTTGGTATCAATCTAACTCTTAACACAACATACATCAATGACGATAATCAAAAGGTCTTTAATTGGGTTGTAACGGGGCTAGGGACAAGGTATGTCAAATAAGCCAAAACAGGTGTAGTGTCAAAAGCTAGTAAGTACCATAATAAATCATACACAACACCCTATTTCCCCCCCCTCGCATAATTTTTACTATTTTTCTTCCAACAAAAACGCTCGACTAGTCGACTAGAGTAGGATCATAACAAACACAAACATGCTCTCATAATATATTTTTTTTCTTTTTTTTTCTATTTTTTTTTCTTTTTTTTTTTTTCGACTAGTGGATTTTATGTTTGGCGCCGCTGCCGGGGATCATCGGTGTTTTTATTTTAGTTTATGTGCTTGTCATCAGTGGTCGTTAGCGTTCACTGACTCGGATTCTTACTTAGTTTGTTTGTTTCGTGGTGTTTGCAGGTACTTAGGTTTGTATGCAAACACGTTTGCAAGCTCGTTTACAAAAACTGGCGGAAGACGATCTTGTAGTGGATAATAAGAACGAGGAAACTGAGACTACTGTAGAGATGGGTGACGCAGCAGCAGCAGCTAAGGCTTTGAGGGAGTATTCTCAGCCGAAACTCAATGATATTCAGTCTAGCATTATTAGGCCAGCTATTGCAGCAAACAATTTTGAGATCAAGTCTGGCACAATTCAGATGGTGCAGAATTCAGTTCAGTTTGGGGGAGCTTCTACGGAGGATGCCAACATGCATGTTAGGGACTTTATTGAAATCTGCGACACTTTCAAATGTAATGGTGTGACGGATGATGCTATCAGGTTGAGGCTTTTCCCATTCTCTCTGAGGGATAAGGCTAAGATCTGGCTACATTCTTTGCCACCTGGTTCCATTACTACATGGGAAGATCTTGCTCAGAAATTCCTTACTAAATTCTTCCCTATGGCGAAAACTGCAGCATTAAGGAACCAGTTGGCTCAATTTCAACAGCAATCTGGCGAGACCTTGTGTGAGGCTTGGGAACGCTACAAGGAGATGCTACGCAAGTGTCCTCATCATGGCATGCCTGATTGGATGGTTATTAATGGGTTCTACAATGGGTTGGGAGCACAATCTAGGCCTTTGCTAGATGCAGCATCAGGAGGAGCTCTGTGGGCAAAGAGCTATGATGAAGCTTATGATCTTATAGAGATGATGGCTGCTAATGAATATCAAAATCCAACCCAAAGGCTATCTCAAGGCAAGGCAGCAGGAATTTTTGAAGTAGATACAGCTGCAATGATTACGGCTCAGTTGAAGGCTCTTGCTATGAAGGTGGATTCTCTTACAAATTATGGAGTACAACAGGTGGCTAGTGTTTGTGAGTTATGTGCTGGCGCACATGAGACGAATCAGTGTGCTATTTCTCCTGAATCAGTACAGTTCGTGAATAATTTCCAGAGACCTGCTGCACCAGTTCCAGCCACTTATCATCCTAACAATCGGAACCATCCTAATTTTAGCTGGAGCAACAATCAAAATACTCAACAGTCGTATAAGCAAGCGAAGCCGTACAATCAAGGCTATCAGCAGCAGTATGCTCCAAGGCAACAATTTCAGCCTCCGGGATTTCAGCAGCAACCCCAGGCTCATGCGGGGCAATCTTCTAATGAGATAGATGATATGAGAGTGATGATAAAGAACCTGCAAGCTGGCCAGAAAGTTTTGGAAACTCAGTTGGGGCAGATTACAAGTGCCTTGGTAAATATGCAACAAGGAACTCTTCCTCGTGATACGGAGGTTAATCCAGGCAGGAGGGACAATAAAGAACAGGTCAATGCGGTTACTTTGAGATCTGGAAAAGTCACGAGTGATTCTAAATCAGCAACTGAAGAAGATGAAGATGTTCAGAATCAGCAGGGTGAAAAATCTGCAGTACCAGAAATTGAGAAATCTGATTTAGTGGCTGATCAGCTTGATGGTGAGAAGAGCAAGAAACCTGTTGGAAAGTCTACTCCGGAGCAATCTTCAATGAATAATCAGATCTATCCTCCTCCTCCATATCCTGGACGTTTGAAGAAAAGTCAAGAGAAACAGTTTCAGAAATTTATGGAGGTCTTCAGGAAACTGTCCATTAACATTCCTTTTGTTAAAGCATTGGAGCAAATGCCAAGATATGCAAAGTTCATGAAGGATATTTTGTCACGGAAGAGAAGGTTGGAAGATTTTGAAACAGTGGCATTGACAGAGGAGTGCAGTGCGGTTCTGCAGCAGAAGTTGCCTCCTAAACTTAAAGATCCAGGAAGTTTCACTATTCCATGCACTATTGGCAACCTTTCTTTCAACAAGTGTTTATGTGATTTGGGAGCTAGTATTAATCTCATGCCCTTGTCTGTTTTCAAGCAACTTGGTCTACCGGAGCCAAAGCCAACTAACATCTCTTTGCAGTTGGCTGATCGATCTATCACGTATCCTAGAGGCATAGTGGAGGACGTTTTGGTGAAGGTTGATAAGCTCATATTCCCAGCTGATTTTGTGATCTTGGATTTCGAGGAAGATAAGAAGATTCCCATAATTTTGGGAAGACCGTTCTTGGCTACAGGAAAGACTTTAATTGATGTGCAAAAAGGAGAGCTTACAATGAGGGTGCAAGATCAGAGTGTCACCTTTAATGTGTTCAAGGCCATGAAATTTCCGACAGAGGATGAAGAATGTTGCAGTGTGGATGTAGTTGATACGGGTCAGAGAAAGAAGTTTGATCAGTTATTGAGCGAAAAATCTGACATGTGTGTGCTTAAGCCTCCCATTAGTGATTCCATTGACAGTTCTTCGGTTCGTGATCTTTCGAATGTCAAGCTTGGGAAACTTCCACCACATTTGAGGTATGTCCTTTTGAATAATGAGCTAGTGATTTTTGAGGAGGGACATGATAACGTGTTGCGAAGGTGGAAGACCGATGATAAAGAAGAAATTTTTGTTCAACCGGTTGAGTCGGAGAAGTACCTTAGAGGTGTGAAAAAGAAAAAGAAGAAGATTTGGCCATTTGGTAGTAAAATTAGGTTGAAATCTGAAGGAAGAAATTTGTGGAAAGCGAGCAATCAAGATGTCAACGTTCGTATGAGTGGTTTGTCTATTGAGAATGGTTCGGTTATTCTTTTGAAACCGCCATGATTTGAAGAAGTAACGTCAAGCTATTGACGTTAAAGAAGCGCTTGGTGGGAGGCAACCCATTGCATTAGTGTAGGAAGGAAAAAAAAAAAAAAAAAATTTTGAGTGTTGTGTGAAAAAAAAAAAAAAATGAAAAAATCGAATTTTTTGTGTGTCACGCAGGAGCAACCTGCGTTACAGGGCAGTTTGCGCCCCTGTGGCGCAACTTGCGCCTGCGTTACTGGAAGAAGGGCAAATTGCTCCCCTGTGGCGCAGCTTGCGGTGGCGTGACTGGAATAGGGGCAGTTTGCCCTGGACGCTGGCAATGGGCGCGTGAGTAGAAAAAAAAAAAAAAATCAGTTGTGGTCAGTGTTGTGCGAAGCCTGTTGCCGTGTGTTTATATATATATAAAAAATTCTTTCCCCTTCCATTCTTTTTATACCCCATTCTCTATAATTCTTTTCCTATTTCTATTTCAAAAACTCCCCATCTTTTCTCCAAAAATTCTAAACCTATTTCTTTTCTAATTCTTATTTATTTATTTATTATTATTATTATTATTATTATTATTATTATTATAGTTATTATTTATTATTGTTATTATTATTATTATTATATTCTTATTTTCTTTATTATTATTATTATATTTAGTATTATTATTTAGTATTATTATTATTATTATTATTATTTTTTTTTTTTTTTATATACCCACCTTTTCATACAAATCCAATTCCTCTTCTATTTTTTTTAATCTCTATAAATTCAATTCTAAAGAGGAATTAATTGCAAGTTCACCTCTTTGATTCGTATTGGGTAAATCTTTTTCTCTAATCTTATTTTTATTACGAATTTGTGTTCTTGTCAATTGTGGGTTTTGTAGTATTCAGGCAAGGTGGCCAGTCTATGGAGCTCGTGCGCAATATCCTCCACCAGATTCATTCGAGGAGGGTGACTGCTTCGGGGTTGCAGGTATGTTTTCTACTATCCCTTGTATTTACTTCCATTCAATGCGGACATTGAATATTTTAAGTTTGGGGGTGGTTTGAGGGATTAGTAGTTGTTGTTGTATTATTTGTTCATGTAGGATTTCATGCTTTGCATATTAGTACTAGTAAATTATGCATTTATGTTTGTGTTATCTACGTTTGTTTCATATAGGACATTCTGTTTTTATGTTAGTATATCATGTGAGTTCATAATAGTTTGCATTTGCACCCATGCTTGATAGGAATTTTGTGTTGTTGACGCTTTTGATTGAGAAGTGATATGCTTTGTTCTTGTGCACACACATACACTAGTAAGTTGAAGCTAGTAGACTTTTTGAATGTTGTAAGTGATTAGAAGGACATGAATATGTGCAAGATGATTTAGTTTGCATGCTTTGAATACAAGTTGGTGCGTTAGAGAGATGTTTGCTTGGGATTGAGTATGTTTTTCCACCAAGTGAGTTTTGAGCCTTATTGCATATTGCATATTTTCAATTTATTCGTTTGCTTGAGTGTCCACGGATTGTTTGCATTGCTAGCAGTTGTTTGAGGTCTTTCTTTAAACTCATGACATTATTTGATGATTAAAATGATAAAGGCATTTAGGAATAACCGCATATTTTCCCATATTACCATACCATGTTTACATGATCAATTAGTTAACCCGTTGAGCTTAATCCTATTTTTCGGTGACATACCACATTACTTGCCTAGACCTTTTTCTTGTATTGGCCTTACATTAATTTGAACCCACATTGTCAAAGGCTAGTAGAGTGCTTAAGGGAGTAATAAGGTGTGCAAGGAGGGGTTTATTGTTGGTCTTACTTTTGGGGGAAATATTGAAAATTGGGTTTGGTTGTTTACTTGATAGTCGACATATGTAATAAATTCATTGGATCATTGTTATTGTTTATATTATTGTTTGTGTTCTATTTAGCTCTCGAAAGAAAAAAAAAGAAGAAAAAAAAAGAAAAAAAAAGAAAAAAATATATATATTATGAGAGCATGCTTGTGTTTGTTGCGATCCTATTTCAGTCGACTAGTCGAGTGTATGTCTTAGTAAAATTATGTGGGGGGAAAATAGGGTGTTGTGTGTGATTTATTATGGTACTTACTAGCTTTTGACACTACACCTCTTTTGGCTTATTTGACATACCTTGTCCCTAGCCCCGTTACAACCCAATTAAAGACCTTTTGATTATCGTCATTGATGTATGTTGTGTTAAGAGTTAGATTGATACCAAATGTCAAGCATGTTTATGATTTTGTTGGAATTGAGTGATACACTTACCCTTGTTCTTGAGTGAATATTCTTTTGTGAGTGGATTGTGAGTGTTTGCTTGTTCTTGCGTATGAGATCCCGAGTGTTGTCTCAAAGATGTGCTCTTGTAGGCTTAGCATGTTTACTAACTTATTCTTACACTTGACATGGGCTTGTGAGAACTTATGCATGTTCATTGAGTAGACTATGTGAATACTTGCACTTTCGACACCAAGACATTGCGTATTTACTTTGATTCTTAAGTTGATATGGCATGAGAGGATTTGAAGGTATGGTAGATTAGATTAATTGCATTTTCATATTAGTTGCATTCATGCATTGCATTGCATTAGGTAAATGGATTTTGTGGGTACATTCGCTATAGGCCCTCACGAGACCTTACTCGTCCACTAGGGCTGCCTAGGGGTTTAAAGGGCTTGTTGCATATGCCAAATGCAACCGTGATCACCTACGGAAGTGGTACTAGTTAGTTAGTTAGTTGTAATTGTTAATGCCATCCTACTAAATCACATATACTGGTATTCATTGAGTAGACTATGTGAATACTTGCACTTTCGACACCAAGACATTGCGTATTTACTTTGATTCTTAAGTTGATATGGCATAAGAGGATTTGAAGGTATGGTAGGATATTAGTACTAGATTATTTGCATTTTCATATTAGTTGCATTCATGCATTGCATTGCATTAGGTTAAATGGATTTTGTGGGTACATTCGCTATAGGCCCTCACGAGACCTTACTCGTCCACTAGGGCTGCCTAGGGGTTTAAAGGGCTTGTTGCATATGCCAAATGCAACCGTGATCACCTACGGAAGTGGTACTAGTTAGTTAGTTAGTTAGTTAGTTGTAATTGTTTATGCTTGAGGACAAGCATCGGTTTAAGTTTGGGGGTGTGATAAGTGGATTTTATATCCACTTGGAGCATTCTAAATCGGCTTAAATTGATTGTCTTGGACTCAAGTTTCTGGTAGTTTTGATGTGTTTTGCTTAGTTGTGCAGATTTACGAGAAGGTTGACTAAGGTGGATGCTTCTATTATTTTTTGGGAATTAATTGATTAAAATTCGGATTTTTTAGAAGGGTTGCGCAGTCTACACTGTTTGGGCCATATCTTGAGTTCTATAAGTCTGTTTTCAGCCCGTAAGCAGTCCACGCGAAGATAACGAGATTCTCTATCATTATAAGGTGGTCCAGAGGTCCAATTACGTTTGGAACGTTCCAGAAAAACTGAAGAAAAGTCAGCCACGAATTTTCCTTAAAAACAGAATCAGTTTAGGAAACGTCTTTTGCAGAAATTCTGTTTTAACTCTATTTTGGGTATTTTCTTGCTGGGCAAGACTTTTAGAGCCTATTTAAACACATCCTACCATTGTAATATATATACACATTATCATAGCATTATTATTGTAACCAGCTGAGATCTGCAAGAGAGAAAAGGAGAGAAGGGTTCAACGCTCGTGACAAGCGACGGATCTAGATCTACTTCATCCTTTGTGTTACTTTGGATTATAGATTTGTTTTCTCAAACTCTTGTTATTAATATAATTACTTCTTTTATTCATATCTTGTTATTTACCATGTTTTCATCAAATCCCATGGTGACGAAAGGTTTAATTATGAACTAATCGTTGTCATGGGATCCTAGTGGATTTATCTATGTAGCTTAGTAGTTTGTATGCCTTAAAGATTTATGTGTGGTGAATTCTTGATATCCTTGTATGGTTAATCTTAATGCTTTTGGATGCGTAGCTAACATTTAAATTGAATTGTTAATCTCTTGTGAAGCGAGAGTGGATCTTGAGATTTAGAACTTGCCATGCTAGCATAGGATAGGTTGGTGTTTTGACATCATGATTTGTGGCATGAATAGAGATATTATGCTACCCTATGTGATCTAAGTGGATAACTTGTGCTTCAACCTTTATGTTTTCAAATTCTATAGAGATATAGGGTCTAAACATAATAGGTGCCTATTCATCTTCTATCTCTTTTGTGGATGTATGTATAGATTGGTACTAGTATACCGAGAGGTAACTTTTACTCTTTTCGTGTTATCCGATCAGATATCAAAACCATCGCATGTTTTAATTAAAGGCTGCAACTCTAAGTGAAGTAGATGATGAAACTAGGATTCCATGTTTTATTCTCATATAAGTAATTCGATTTCTATTCTTATTAGTTAATTTAATTCTTAGTTTTATAATTTGCATCTTAGTTTAATTTAGTAGTTAGTGAAAATACAATTTGTTATTTGTCTTAGCAGTGGATAAAAACCATACATCGGTGCATAGGTACATTAATTGAATTGAACACCATTCTAGATCTCTGTGGGAACGAACTTGATTTAATCATATATTACTTGTGACAACGTGCGCTTGCGTGAATTTAGCATAACAAGTTTTTGGCGCCGCTGCCGGGGATCATCGGTGTTTTATTTTTGGTTTATGTGCTTGTCAATAGTGGTCGTTAGAGTTCACTGACTCAGATTTTTTCTTACCTATTTTGTTTAGTTTGGTGTGTTTCAGGTACTTGAGTGTTTGAAGATGGCATGCGAGGAGTTGCCATGGTGGGCATATTCGAGGACATCCATGCCTCAGCAATGTGAGCGGTGTTTGGGCGTTCATGATCCCTCACAATATTGTTACTACGGAGGAGTTGATCCATATGTCACTTATGAGGAGCAACCCTATTTTCAGTACCATCCTCAACAGTACCAGCAAGATGTTCCAGATATGTCATATTTCTATGGAAGTGAAGAGTTTCAACATCAGCAACCTATTCCTACTTTTCAGTCAGATGATGATTTGAAGGAGATTAGGAAGGAGATTAGGATGCTTGAAGAGAATAATGAGAAGCTTATCAAATCTATGGGGACACTTGTTGCTCAAGTTTGTAGTGTCTTGGAACAAGAGAATCAACAATTCATACCAGAGGCAATACCAGAGAATAACGGTGACTTGGAGCAAGGTACTGCATGCTTAATTGAGGAAGACAAATTCCAAGGTGAGGTGAGCATTCACAAGCCATGTGAGGAATTTGATCATGTTAGGATGGTGGATGATTTGGAAAGGGCACTATTTGGGACAGACACTGTTGAGATGCAGAAATTTCAAGAATTGGTATGTGCGAACCAAGAGGTTGATGATCATGAGAAAGATGCAGGTCTTCTACTTGTCTCAGAGTTTAAAGATGGAGGTAGCGCATTAGAGCCAATGGAGGAAGTTCTCTTTGAGGAACCAAAGGCTTCAGAAACTTACATTTACCCTCCTCCATTACATTCAAGCGAAGCCCGTAAGTGTGTGTTGTTCTACAAATTGACAGATTTTGGGTCAACAGATGAAGGCATTGGAAGAGGATATAGTTGCTACATGAATATGCCAAATAAGGAGAAGGAGCAGAAAGTGTGTCGCCGTGATGACGATGAAGTCTCGCGAAGAGAGGACCAGGCAAACTATTATCATCCTTAATGGAGGCTTGGAAGTAACGTCAAGCTATTGACGTTAAAGAAGCGCTTCTTGGGAGGCAACCCAAGGTATGTTTTCTACTTTCCCTCGTATTTACTTCCATTCAATGAGGACATTGAATATTCTAAGTTTGGGGGTGGTTTGAGGGATAAGTAGTGTATATATATGTGATTGTTAGTCATTGTGTTCATGTAGGATTTCATGCTTTGCATATTAGTAGTAGTAAATTATGCATTTATGTTCGTGTTATCTACGTTTGTTTCATATAGGACATTATGTTTTTATGTTCGTATATCATGTGTGTTCATAGTAGTTTGCATTTACACCCATGCTTGATAGGAATTTTGTGTTGTTGACGCTTTTGATTGAGAAGTGATATGCTTTGTTCTTGTGCACACACATACACTAGTAAGTTGTAGCTAGTAGACTTATTGAATGTTGTAAGTGATTAGAAGGACATGAATATGTGCAAGATGATTTAGTTTGCATGCTTTGAATACAAGTCGGTGCGTTAGAGAGATTTTTGCTTGGGATTGAGTATGTTTTTCCACCAAGTGAGATTTTGAGCCTTATTGCATATTTGCAATTAATTCGTTTGCTTGAGTGTCCACGGATTGTTTGCATTGTTAGCAGTTGTTTGAGGTCTTTCTTAAAACGCATGACATTATTTGACGATTAAAATGATAAAGGCATTTAGGAATAACCGCATATTTTCCCATATTACCACACCATATTTACATGATCAATTAGTTAACCCGTTGAGCTTAATCCTATTTTTTCGGTGACATACCACATTACTTGCCTAGAACTTTTTCTTGTATTGTCCTTACATTAATTTGAACCCACATTGTCAATGGCTAGTAGAGTGCTTAAGGGAGTAATAAGGTGTGCAAGGAGGGGTTTGTTATTGGTCTTACTTTTGGGGGAAATATTGAAAATTGGGTTTGGTTGTTTACTTGATAGTCGGCATATGTAATAAATTCATGGGATCATTGTTATTGTTTATATTATTGTTTGTGTTATATTTAGCTCTCGGAAAAAAAAAAAAAAGAAAAAAAAATAGAAAAAAAAAAGAAAAAAAATATATTATGAGAGCATGTTTGTGTTTGTTATGATCCTACTCTAGTCGACTAGTCGAGCGTTTTTGTTGGAAGAAAAATAGTAAAAATTATGTGGGGGGGGAAATAGGGTGTTGTGTATGATTTATTATGGTACTTACTAGCTTTTGACACTTCACCTGTTTTGGCTTATTTGACATACCTTGTCCCTAGCCCCGTTACAACCCAAATAAAGACCTTTTGATTATCGTCATTAATGTATGTTGTGTTAAGAGTTAGATTGATACCAAATGTCAAGCATGCTTATGATTTTGTTGGAATTGAGTGATACACTTACCCTTGTTCTTGAGTGAATATTCTTTTGTGAGTGGATTGTGAGTGTTTGCTTGTTTTTGCGTATGAGATCCCGAGTTTTGTCTCAAAGATGTACTCTTGTAGGCTTAGCATGATTACTAACTTATTCCTACACTTGACATGGACTTTTGAGAACTTATGCATGTTCATTGAGTAGACTATGTGAATACTTGCACTTTCGACACCAAGACATTGCGTATTTACTTTGATTCTTAAGTTGATATGGCATAAGAGGATTTGAAGGTATGGTAAGATATTAGTACTAGATTATTTGCATTTTCATATTAGTTGCATTCATGCATTGCATTGCATTGGATTTTGTGGGTACATTCGCTATAGGCCCTCACGAGACCTTACTCGTCCACTAGGGCTGCCTAGGGGTTTAAAGGGCTTGTTGCATATGCCAAATGCAACCGTGATCACCTACAGAAGTGGTACTAGTTAGTTAGTTAGTTGTAATTGTTATGCTTGAGGACAAGCATCGGTTTAAGTTTGGGGGTGTGATAAGTGGATTTTATATCCACTTGGAATGCTTCGTATCGGCTTGAATTGATGACTTGAACTCAAGTATGTGGTGTTTTTGATGTGTTTTTAGTGAATTTGTGCAGGAATAAGAGTCGGATGTGGGATGATGTTTTCCATGCTTAAATGGTGGGTTTTGAGCTAAAAGAATAATAGTACATCAAATTATGAGAGAGCCGGAAGAAACGGAATGAAAATCGGAGTTAAAACGAAGAAAATAGAGCAAAATCAGCCAAAATCAGCTCCCGGAAGCCAAAGGAGCGCAGCCAGCGCACAAAGGAACGCAGCCAGCGCTATGAACAGTAGCTACAGCGCAGCCAGCGCTCCACCAGCGCAGCAAGCGCGCGTAAAAATTCTGCCAGATTTCGGATTTTTGTTTTGGCCATATCTTGAGTTCTACAACTCCGTTTGAGGCCCGTAAGCTGTCCACGCGAAGATAACGAGATTATCTATCATTATAAGGTGGTCCAGAGGTCCAATTACGTTTGGAACGTTCCAGAATATCTGAAGAAAAGTCAGCTACGAATTTCCCTTTAAATCAGAATCAGTTTAGGAAACGTATTTTGCAGAAATTCTATTATAATTCTGATCTGGTATTTTCTTGCTGGGCAAGATGTCTAGAGCCTATATAAACACATCCAACCCTTGTAAATTGTATTAAGATCATTAGGATCATCATTAGGACCAGAACCATTACATATCAATTACTTATATTTATTTGTATCTTTTCATACTTTGTTTTCATCATGGTTTCACTTGATCCCATGATGACGAGAGGTTCGATTATGAACTAATCGTTGTCATGGGATTCTAACGAATTTATTTATAGAGTTTAGTATATTGATGCTTTACAGATCTGTGTGTGATGTATATCTGATATCCTCGTATGGTTATGCTTACTTGATAGATGCGTCATGAACATCTAATTTGTTAATCTCTTGTGAAGCGAGAGTGGATCTTGAGATTTAGAACTTACCATGCTAGCATAAGATAGGTTGATGTTTTAACATCATGATTTGTGGCGTAAATAGAGATATTATGCTGCCCTATGTGATCAATGTGGATAACTTGTTCTTCAACCGTTATGTTTTCAAATTCTATAGAGATATAGGGTCTAAGCATAATTGGTGTCTATTCATCTTCTATCTCTTTTGTGGATGTATGTTTAGTTTGGTATTCGTATACTGAGAAGTAGCGTATACTTGTTTCGTGTTGTCCGATTAGATATCATAACCATTGCATATAGTGATTAAAGGCGTCAGATCTAAGCAAAGTATTTAATGAAGTTAGGATCCCATGTTTTCTCTTGTAGAAGTAATTTGATTCCAATTCTTGTTAGTTAGTTAATTCTTAGTTTGTTAATTTGTTTTTTTAGTTAATCTTAGTTAATCAAAACCCAATTTGATAATTGTCTTAGCAGTGAATAATAATCATACATTGTTGCATAGGTACATCTACTGATTTAAAACCATAACCAGATCTCTGTGGGAACGAACTTGACTTCTATCTGTATTACTTGTGACCACGTACGCTTGCGTGATTTAGTGCAAACAAGTTTTTGGCGCCGCTGCCGGGGACTATCCGCTGCCGGGGATCATCGGTGTTTTTATTTTAGTTTATGTGCTTGTCATCAGTGGTCGTTAGCGTTCACTGACTCGGATTCTTACTTAGTTTGTTTGTTTCGTGGTGTTTGCAGGTACTTAGGTTTGTATGCAAACACGTTTGCAAGCTCGTTTACAAAAACTGGCGGAAGACGATCTTGTAGTGGATAATAAGAACGAGGAAACTGAGACTACTGTAGAGATGGGTGACGCAGCAGCAGCAGCTAAGGCTTTGAGGGAGTATTCTCAGCCGAAACTCAATGATATTCAGTCTAGCATTATTAGGCCAGCTATTGCAGCAAACAATTTTGAGATCAAGTCTGGCACAATTCAGATGGTGCAGAATTCAGTTCAGTTTGGGGGAGCTTCTACGGAGGATGCCAACATGCATGTTAGGGACTTTATTGAAATCTGCGACACTTTCAAATGTAATGGTGTGACGGATGATGCTATCAGGTTGAGGCTTTTCCCATTCTCTCTGAGGGATAAGGCTAAGAGCTGGCTACATTCTTTGCCACCTGGTTCCATTACTACATGGGAAGATCTTGCTCAGAAATTCCTTACTAAATTCTTCCCTATGGCGAAAACTGCAGCATTAAGGAACCAGTTGACTCAATTTCAACAGCAATCTGGCGAGACCTTGTGTGAGGCTTGGGAACGCTACAAGGAGATGCTACGCAAGTGTCCTCATCATGGCATGCCTGATTGGATGGTTATTAATGGGTTCTACAATGGGTTGGGAGCACAGTCTAGGCCTTTGCTAGATGCAGCATCAGGAGGAGCTCTGTGGGCAAAGAGCTATGATGAAGCTTATGATCTTATAGAGATGATGGCTGCTAATGAATATCAAAATCCAACCCAAAGGCTATCTCAAGGCAAGGCAGCAGGAATTTTTGAAGTAGATACAGCTGCAATGATTACGGCTCAGTTGAAGGCTCTTGCTATGACGGTGGATTCTCTTGCAAATTATGGAGTACAACAGGTGGCTAGTGTTTGTGAGTTATGTGCTGGCGCACATGAGACGAATCAGTGTGCTATTTCTCCTGAATCAGCACAGTTCGTGAGTAATTTCCAGAGACCTGCTGCACCAGTTCCAGCCACTTATCATCCAAACAACAGGAATCATCCAAACTTCAGCTGGAGCAACAATCAAAATACTCAACAATCTTATCAGCAAGCGAAGCCGTACAATCAAGGCTATCAACAGCCTTATGCTCCAAGGACACCATATCAACCTCCGGGATTTCAGCAGCAACAACCCCAGGCTCATGCGGGGCAATCTTCTAATGAGATAGATGATATGAGAGTGATGATAAAGAACCTGCAAGCTGGCCAGAAAGTTTTGGAAACTCAGTTGGGGCAGATTACAAGTGCCTTGGTAAATATGCAACAAGGAACTCTTCCTCGTGATACGGAGGTTAATCCAGGCAGGAGGGAAAATAAAGAACAGGTGAATGCAGTTACTTTGAGATCAGGAAAAGTCACGAGTGATCCTAAATCAGCAACTGAAGACGATGAAGATGTTCAGATTCAGCAGGTTGAAAAAGCTACAGAGCCAGAAATTGAGAAATCTGATTTAGTGGCTGATCAGCTAGATGGTGAGAAGAGCAAAAAACCTGTTGAAAAGTTTACTCCGGAGCAATCTTCAATGAATAATCAGATCTATCCACCTCCGCCATTCCCTGGACGTTTGAAGAAAAGTCAAGAGAAACAGTTTCAGAAATTTATGGAGGTCTTCAGGAAACTGTCCATTAACATTCCTTTTGTTGAAGCATTGGAGCAAATGCCAAGATATGCAAAGTTCATGAAGGATATTTTGTCACGGAAGAGAAGGTTGGAAGATTTTGAAACAGTGGCATTGACAGAGGAGTGCAGTGCGGTTCTGCAGTAGAAGTTGCCTCCTAAACTTAAAGATCCAGGAAGTTTCACTATTCCATGCACTATTGGCAACCTTTCTTTCAACAAGTGTTTATGTGATTTGGGAGCTAGTATTAATCTCATGCCCTTGTCTGTTTTCAAGCAACTTGGTCTACCGGAGCCAAAGCCAACTAACATCTCTTTGCAGTTGGCTGATCGATCTATCACTTATCCGAGGGGCATAGTGGAGGATGTTTTGGTAAAGGTTGATAAGCTCATCTTCCCAGCTGATTTTGTTATCTTGGATTTTGAAGAAGATAAGAAGATTCCCATAATCTTGGGAAGACCGTTCTTGGCTACAGGAAAGACTTTGATTGATGTGCAAAAAGGAGAGCTTACAATGAGGGTGCAAGATCAGAGTGTCACCTTTAATGTGTTCAAGGCCATGAAATTTCCGACAGAAGATGAGGAGTGTTGCAGTGTGGAAATAGTTGATACGGGTCAGAGAAAGAAGTTTGATCAGTTGCTGAGCGAGAAATCGGACAGTTCTTCGGTTCGAGATCTTTCGAATGTAAAGCTTGGGAAACTTCCACCACATTTGAGGTATGTCCTTTTGAATAATGAGCTAGTGATTTTTGAGGAGGGGCATGATAACGTGTTGCGAAGGTGGAAAGCAGATGATAAAGAAGAAATTTTTGTTCAACCGGTTGAGTTGGAGAAGCATTTTAGAGGTGTGAAAAAGAAAAAGAAAAAGATTTGGCCGTTGGGTAGTAAATTCAAGATGATGTCCGACAGAAGAGATTTGTGGAAAGCAAGCAACCAAGATGTCAACTTTCGTATGAATGGTTTGTCTGTTGAGAACGGTTCGGTTATTCTTTTGAAACCGCCTTGATTTGAGGAAGTAACGTCAAGCTATTGACGTTAAAGAAGCGCTTCGTGGGAGGCAACCCATGCATTAGTGTAGGAAGGAAAAAAAAAAAAAAAATTGAGTGTTGTGTAAAAAAAAAAAAAAAATCGAATTTTTGGGCAAATTGCAGGGCTGTAACGCAGCTAGCCCCGGAGTTACTGGAATGGAGGCGAGTTGCGGCCCTAAGACGCAGCTAGCGCCTGCGTTACTGTCCATGAGGCAACTAGCGCCCCTGACACGCTAGTTGCATTGGCGCGACTGGAAGCAGAGCAAGTTGCTGTCAACTTAGGCAGCTTGCGCGTGGGTTTCATGCCTTGATCAAAAAAAAAAAAAATTTCAGCTTCACCTGGTTTGTGCGAGTGTTGTACATATTATATAAAAAAAAAAAATATTTTTCCACCCCATTCTTTTTATACCCCCATTCTAAACCTATTCTAATCCTATTTCTATTTAAAAAACCTCCCATCTTTTCGCCAAAATTCTAAACCAATTTCTTTTCTAATTCTAATTTTATTATTATTATTATTATTATTTATTACTCCCTCCGTCCCACTTATTTTGTCCTCATTTGACTTTCTTGGTCAAATTGATAAAACTTTGACCTTAAATAATAATTTAATTATTTATGATTTCATAAATTTAAAAGTTGGATATTGTAATATGATAAGTGTACTTTGTGATAATAATTTTTTTAAAAATATAATTGTCATATAATATAAGTAATTCTCATTACAAAATTGGTCAAATTGACCAAAATTTGGTCAAAGTGACAAAATTAGTGGGACGGAGGGAGTATTTATTATTATTATTCTTATTTATTATTATTATATTTATTATTATTATTATTATTATTATTATTATTATTATTATTCTAATATTATATACCCACCTATACATACAACTCCAATTCCTCTTCTACTTCTTTAAATCTCTAAAAATTCAATTCTAAAGAGGAATTAATTGCAAGTTCACCTCTTTGATTCGTATTGGGTAAATCTTTTTCTCTAATCTTATCTTTATTACGAATTTGTGTTCTTGTCAATTGTGGGTTTTGTAGTATTCAGGCAAGGTGGCTAGTCTATGGAGCTCGTGCGCAATATCCTCCACCAGATTCATTCGAGGAGGGTGACTGCTTCGGGGTTGCAGGTATGTTTTCTACTATCCCTTGTATTTACTTCCATTCAATGCGGACATTGAATATTTTAAGTTTGGGGGTGGTTTGAGGGATTAGTAGTTGTTGTTGTATTATTTGTTCATGTAGGATTTCATGCTTTGCATATTAGTACTAGTAAATTATGCATTTATGTTTGTGTTATCTACGTTTGTTTCATATAGGACATTCTGTTTTTATGTTAGTATATCATGTGAGTTCATAATAGTTTGCATTTGCACCCATGCTTGATAGGAATTTTGTGTTGTTGACGCTTTTGATTGAGAAGTGATATGCTTTGTTCTTGTGCACACACATACACTAGTAAGTTGAAGCTAGTAGACTTTTTGAATGTTGTAAGTGATTAGAAAGACATGAATATGTGCAAGATGATTTAGTTTGCATGCTTTGAATACAAGTTGGAGCGTTAGAGAGATGTTTGCTTGGGATTGAGTATGTTTTTCCACCAAGTGAGTTTTGAGCCTTATTGCATATTGCATATTTGCAATTTATTCGTTTGCTTGAGTGTCCACGGATTGTTTGCATTGCTAGCAGTTGTTTGAGGTCTTTCTTGAAACTCATGACATTATTTGATGATTAAAATGATAAAGGCATTTAGGAATAACCACATATTTTCCCATATTACCATACCATGTTTACATGATCAATTAGTTAACCCGTTGAGCTTAATCCTATTTTTCGGTGACATACCACATTACTTGCCTAGACCTTTTTCTTGTATTGGCCTTACATTAATTTGAACCCACATTGTCAAAGGCTAGTAGAGTGCTTAAGGGAGTAATAAGGTGTGCAAGGAGGGGTTTATTGTTGGTCTTACTTTTGGGGGAAATATTGAAAATTGGGTTTGGTTGTTTACTTGATAGTCGACATATGTAATAAATTCATTGGATCATTGTTATTGTTTATATTATTGTTTGTGTTCTATTTAGCTCTCGAAAGAAAAAAAAAAGAAGAAAAAAAAAAGAAAAAAAAAGAAAAATATATATATATATTATGAGAGCATGATTGTGTTTGTTGCGATCCTATTTCAGTCGACTAGTCGAGTGTATGTCTTAGTAAAATTATGTGGGGGGGAAATAGGGTGTTGTGTGTGATTTATTATGGTACTTACTAGCTTTTGACACTACACCTGTTTTGGCTTATTTGACATACCTTGTCCCTAGCCCCGTTACAACCCAATTAAAGACCTTTTGATTATCGTCATTGATGTATGTTGTGTTAAGAGTTAGATTGATACCAAATGTCAAGCATGTTTATGATTTTGTTGGAATTGAGTGATACACTTACCCTTGTTCTTGAGTGAATATTCTTTTGTGAGTGGATTGTGAGTGTTTGCTTGTTCTTGCGTATGAGATCCCGAGTGTTGTCTCAAAGATGTGCTCTTGTAGGCTTAGCATGTTTACTAACTTATTCTTACACTTGACATGGGCTTGTGAGAACTTATGCATGTTCATTGAGTAGACTATGTGAATACTTGCACTTTCGACACCAAGACATTGCGTATTTACTTTGATTCTTAAGTTGATATGGCATGAGAGGATTTGAAGGTATGGTAGATTAAATTAATTGCATTTTCATATTAGTTGCATTCATGTATTGCATTGCATTAGGTAAATGGATTTTGTGGGTACATTCGCTATAGGCCCTCACGAGACCTTACTCGTCCACTAGGGCTGCCTAGGGGTTTAAAGGGCTTGTTGCATATGCCAAATGCAACCGTGATCACCTACGGAAGTGGTACTAGTTAGTTAGTTAGTTGTAATTGTTAATGCTTGAGGACAAGCATCGATTTAAGTTTGGGGGTGTGATAAGTGGATTTTATATCTACTTGGAACATTCTAAGGGCACACTAGTGTACCAAACATTAGTTAGGTAGTCCTAGTGGACGAGTAATTTCAGCCCTTAGAATTTATCCTAATTACAATTATGGTACTCTTAGTACCATAATTCTAAGAGTTGCGGTTCCTTTAATGAATTTCTGTGATTTAGTAGTAAATTTGCACCCATGCTTGATAGGAATTTTGTGTTGTTGATGCTTTTGATTGAGAAGTGATATGCTTTGTTCTTGTGCACACACATACACTAGTAAGTTGAAGCTAGTAGACTTATGGAATGTTGTAAGTGATTAGAAGGACATGAATATGTGCAAGTTGATTTAGTTTGCATGCTTTGAATACAAGTAGGTGCGTTAGAGAGATTTTTGCTTGGGATTGAGTATGTTTTTCCACCAAGTGAGATTTTGAGCCTTATTGCATATTTGCAATTAATTCGTTTGCTTGAGTGTCCACGGATTGTTTGCATTGTTAGCAGTTGTTTGAGGTCTTTCTTAAAACGCATGACATTATTTGACGATTAAAATGATAAAGGCATTTAGGAATAACCGCATATTTTCCCATATTACCACACCATATTTACATGATCAATTAGTTAACCCGTTGAGCTTAATCCTATTTTTTCGGTGACATACCACATTACTTGCCTAGAACTTTTTCTTGTATTGTCCTTACATTAATTTGAACCCACATTGTCAATGGCTAGTAGAGTGCTTAAGGGAGTAATAAGGTGTGCAAGGAGGGGTTTGTTATTGGTCTTACTTTTGGGGGAAATATTGAAAATTGGGTTTGGTTGTTTACTTGATAGTCGGCATATGTAATAAATTCATGGGATCATTGTTATTGTTTATATTATTGTTTGTGTTATATTTAGCTCTCGGAAAAAAAAAAAAGAAGAAAAAAATATATATATATATTATGAGAGCATGCTTGTGTTTGTTGCGATCCTATTTCAGTCGACTAGTCGAGTGTATGTCTTAGTAAAATTATGTGGGGGGAAAATAGGGTGTTGTGTGTGATTTATTATTATTATTATTCTAATATTATATACCCACCTATACATACAACTCCAATTCCTCTTCTACTTCTTTAAATCTCTAAAAATTCAATTCTAAAGAGGAATTAATTGCAAGTTCACCTCTTTGATTCGTATTGGGTAAATCTTTTTCTCTAATCTTATCTTTATTACGAATTTGTGTTCTTGTCAATTGTGGGTTTTGTAGTATTCAGGCAAGGTGGCCAGTCTATGGAGCTCGTGCGCAATATCCTCCACCAGATTCATTCGAGGAGGGTGACTGCTTCGGGGTTGCAGGTATGTTTTCTACTATCCCTTGTATTTACTTCCATTCAATGTGGACATTGAATATTTTAAGTTTGGGGGTGGTTTGAGGGATTAGTAGTTGTTGTTGTATTATTTGTTCATGTAGGATTTCATGCTTTGCATATTAGTACTAGTAAATTATGCATTTATGTTTGTGTTATCTACGTTTGTTTCATATAGGACATTCTGTTTTTATGTTAGTATATCATGTGAGTTCATAATAGTTTGCATTTGCACCCATGCTTGATAGGAATTTTGTGTTGTTGACGCTTTTGATTGAGAAGTGATATGCTTTGTTCTTGTGCACACACATACACTAGTAAGTTGAAGCTAGTAGACTTTTTGAATGTTGTAAGTGATTAGAAGGACATGAATATGTGCAAGATGATTTAGTTTGCATGCTTTGAATACAAGTAGGTGCGTTAGAGAGATTTTTGCTTGGGATTGAGTATGTTTTTCCACCAAGTGAGATTTTGAGCCTTATTGCATATTTGTTGCAATTCATTCGTTTGCTTGAGTGTCCACGGATTGTTTGCATTGCTAGCAGTTGTTTGAGGTCTTTCTTGAAACGCATGACATTATTTGACGATTAAAATGATAAAGGCAATTAGGATTAACCGCATATTTTCCCATATTACCACACCATGTTTACATGATCAATTAGTTAACCCGTTGAGCTTAATCCTATTTTTTTGGTGACATACCACATTACTTGCCGAGACCTTTTTCTTGTATTGGCCTTATAATTTGAACCCATATTGTCAAAGGCTAGTAGAGTGCTTAAGGGAGTAATAAGGTGTGCAAGGAGGGGTTTATTGTTGGTCTTACTTTTGGGGGAAATATTGAAAATTGGGTTTGGTTATTTACTTGATAGTCGACATATGTAATAAAAGTATGGGATCATTGTTATTGTTATTGTTTATTGTTTGTGTTCTATTTAGCTCTCGAAAAAAAAAAGAAGAAAAAAAAAAGAAAAAAAAAATTAAAAAAAAAAATGAGAAAAAAAAAGAGAAAAGAAAAAAAATATATATATATATATTATGAGAGCATGTTTGTATTGTATTTCAGTCGACTAGTCGAGTGTTTGTTTTAGTAAAAATTATGTGGGGGGGAAATATGGTGTTGTGTATGATTTATTATGGTACTTACTAGCTTTTGACACTTCACCTATTTTGGCTTATTTGACATACCTTGTCCCTAGCCCCGTTACAACCCAATTAAAGACCTTTTGATTATCGTCATTGATGTATGTTGTGTTAAGAGTTAGATTGATACCAAATGTCAAGCATGCTTATGATTTTGTTGGAATTGAGTGATACACTTACCCTTGTTCTTGAGAGAGTATTCTTTTGTGAGTGGATTGTGAGTGTTTGCTTGTTTTTGCGTATGAGATCCCGAGTTTTGTCTCAAAGATGTACTCTTGTAGGCTTAGCATGTTTACTAACTTATTCTTACATTTGACATGGGCTTGTGAGAACTTATGCATGTTCATTGAGTAGACTATGTGAATACTTGCACTTTCGACACCAAGTCATTGCGTATTTACTTTGATTCTTAAGTTGATATGGCATGAGAGGATTTGAAGGTATGGTAGATTAGATTAATTGCATTTGCATATTAGTTGCATTCATGCATTGCATTGCGTTAGGTTACATGGATTTTGTGGGTACATTCGCTATAGACCCTCACGAGACCTTACTCGTCCACTAGGGCTGCCTAGGGGTTTAAAGGGCTTGTTGCATATGCCAAATGCAACCGTGATCACCTACGGAAGTGGTACTAGTTAGTTAGTTAGTTGTAATTGTTTATGCTTGAGGACAAGCATCGGTTTAAGTTTGGGGGTGTGATAAGTGGATTTATATCCACTTGGAGCATTCTAAATCGGCTTAAATTGATTGTCTTGGACTTAAGTTTCTGGTAGTTTTGATGTGTTTTGCTTAGTTGTGCAGATTTGCGAGAAGGTTGGCTAAGGTGGATGCTTCTATTATTTTTTGGGAATTAATTGATTAAAATTCGGATTTTTAAGAAGGGTTGCGCAGTCTACACTGTTTGGGCCATATCTTGAGTTCTATAAGTCTGTTTTCAGCCCGTAAGTAGTCCACGCGAAGATAACGAGATTCTCTATCATTCTAAGGTGGTCCAGAGGTCCAATTACGTTTGGAACGTTGCAGGAAAATATAAGAAAAGTCAGCCACGAATTTCCTTAAGAAAACAGAATCAGTTTAGAAAACGTCTTTTGCAGAAATTCTGTTTTAACTCTATTTTGGGTATTTTCTTGCTGGGCAAGACTTTTAGAGCCTATTTAAACACATCCTACCATTGTAATATGTATATACAGATTATCATAGTTTTATTATTGTAACCAGCTTAGATCTGCAAGGGAGAAAAGGAGAGAAGGGTTCAACGCTCGTGACAAGCAACGGATCTAGATCTACTTCATCCTTTGTTCTAGATTTGTTTTCTCAACTCTTAGTTTTATTAATATTATTGCTTCTTTTATCCATATCTTGTTTTATATTATGTTTTCATCAAATCCCATGACGATGAACGGTCCAATTATGGGCTAATCGTTGTCATGGGATCCTAGTGAATTTATCTATGTAGCTTAGTAGTTTGCATGCCTTAAAGATTTATGTGTGGTGAATTCTTGATATCCTCGTATGGTTAATCTTAATGCTTTTGGATGCGTAGCTAACATCTAAATTGAATTGTTAATCTCTTGCTAAACGAGAGTGGATCTTGAGATTTAGAACTTGCCATGCTAGCATAGGATAGGTTGATGTTAAGCATCATGATTTGTGGCGTAAATAGAGATATATTATGCTGCCCTATGTGATCTAAGTGGATAACTTGTGCTTCAACCTTTATGTTTTCAAATTCTATAGAGATATAGGGTCTAAACATAATAGGTGCCTATTCATCTTCTATCTCTTTTGTGGATGTATGTGTAGATTGGTACTAGTATACCGAGAGGTAACTTTTACTCTTTTCGTGTTATCCGATCAGATATCAAAACCATCGTATGTTTTAATTAAAGGCTGCAACTCTAAGTGAAGTAGATGATGAAACTAGGATTCCATGTTTTATTCTCATATAAGTAATTCGATTTCTATTCTTATTAGTTAATTTAATTCTTAGTTTTATAATTTGCATCTTAGTTTAATTTAGTAGTTAGTGAAAATACAATTTGTTATTTGTCTTAGCAGTGGATAAAAACCATACATCGGTGCATAGGTACATTAATTGAATTGAACACCATTCTAGATCTCTGTGGGAACGAACTTGATTTAATCATATATTACTTGTGACAACGTGCGCTTGCGTAAATTTTGCATAACAAGTTTTTGATTTTTTTTTTTTTTTTTTGAGAAAACAAATCTATAATTCAAAGTAACACAAAGGATTAAATTAATGTAAGGCCAATACAAGAAAAAGGTCTAGGCAAGTAATGTGGTTTGTCACCGAAAAATAGGATTAAGCTCAACGGGTTAACTAATTGATCATGTAAATATGGTGTGGTAATATGGGAAAATATGCGATTATTCCTAAATGCCTTTATCATTTTAATCGTCAAATAATGTCATGCATTTCAAGAAAGACCTCAAACAACTGCTAGCAATGCAAACAATCCATGGACACTCAAGCAAACGAATAAATTGCAACAAAATGCAATAAGGCTCAAAACTCACTTGGTGGAAAAACATACTCAATCCCAAGCAAAAAATCTCTCTAATGCACCGACTTGATTTGTTATTTGTTATTTGTTTAGTATATTTGATGATATATCAAATAACAAAATTTACGCAAGCGCACGTTGTCACAAGTAATATATGATTAAATCAAGTTCGTTCCCACAGAGATCTAGAATGGTGTTCAATTCAATTAATGTACCTATGCACCGATGTATGGTTTTTATCCACTGCTAAGACAAATAACAAATTGTATTTTCACTAACTACTAAATTAAACTAAGATGCAAATTATAAAACTAAGAATTAAATTAACTAATAAGAATAGAAATCGAATTACTTATATGAGAATAAAACATGGAATCCTAGTTTCATCATCTACTTCACTTAGAGTTGCAGCCTTTAATTAAAACATGCGATGGTTTTGATATCTGATCGGATAACACGAAAAGAGTAAAAGTTACCTCTCGGTATACTAGTACCAATCTACACATACATCCACAAAAGAGATAGAAGATGAATAGGCACCTATTATGTTTAGACCCTATATCTCTATAGAATTTGAAAACATAAAGGTTGAAGCACAAGTTATCCACTTAGATCACATAGGGCAGCATAATATATCTCTATTTACGCCACAAATCATGATGCTTAACATCAACCTATCCTATGCTAGCATGGCAAGTTCTAAATCTCAAGATCCACTCTCGTTTAGCAAGAGATTAACAATTCAATTTAGATGTTAGCTACGCATCCAAAAGCATTAAGATTAACCATACGAGGATATCAAGAATTCACCACACATAAATCTTTAAGGCATGCAAACTACTAAGCTACATAGATAAATTCACTAGGATCCCATGACAACGATTAGCCCATAATTGGACCGTTCATCGTCATGGGATTTGATGAAAACATAATATAAAACAAGATATGGATAAAAGAAGCAATAATATTAATAAAACTAAGAGTTGAGAAAACAAATCTAGAACAAAGGATGAAGTAGATCTAGATCCGTTGCTTGTCACGAGCGTTGAACCCTTCTCTCCTTTTCTCCCTTGCAGATCTAAGCTGGTTACAATAATAAAACTATGATAATCTGTATATACATATTACAATGGTAGGATGTGTTTAAATAGGCTCTAAAAGTCTTGCCCAGCAAGAAAATACCCAAAATAGAGTTAAAACAGAATTTCTGCAAAAGACGTTTTCTAAACTGATTCTGTTTTCTTAAGGAAATTCGTGGCTGACTTTTCTTATATTTTCCTGCAACGTTCCAAACGTAATTGGACCTCTAGACCACCTTAGAATGATAGAGAATCTCGTTATCTTCGCGTGGACTGCTTACGGGCTGAAAACAGACTTATAGAACTCAAGATATGGCCCAAACAGTGAATCTCACGCGTGCAGCCCAATAAATCCGAATTTTAATAAATTAAATCTCCAAAAACGACAAAAACATCCACCATAATCAACATCCTTGTAAATCTGCACAACTAAACAAAACACATCAAAACTACAAGAAACTTGAGCCCAAGACAATCAATTTAAGCCGATTTAGAATGTTCCAAGTGGATATAAACTCCACTTATCACACCCCCAAACTTAAACCGATGCTTGTCCTCAAGCATAAACAATTACACTACCTAACTAGTACCACTTCCGTAGGTTCACTAATTGATAGGACCACAATCACAATTATATTTAGTACTAGTGTGCCCGTAGGTACACTTATCCACTTAAATCCGATAACTTGTTGCACGTCTTACTAGTGTACTATTCACAAATACGGTACTGTTCACAAATACGGTACTTGATAAGTGGATTTTATATCTACTTGGAACATTCTAAATCGGCTTAAATTGATTGTCTTGGGCTCAAGTTTCTTGTAGTTCTGATGTGTTTTGTTTAGTTGTGCAGATTTACAAGGATGTTGATTATGGTGGATGTTTTTGTCGTTTTTGGAGATTTAATTTATTAAAATTCGGATTTATTGGGCTGCACGCGTGAGATTCACTGTTTGGGCCATATCTTGAGTTCTATAAGTCTGTTTTCAGCCCGTAAGCAGTCCACGCGAAGATAACGAGATTCTATATCATTCTAAGGTGGTCCAGAGGTCCAATTACGTTTGGAACGTTCCAGAAAAATTGAAGAAAAGTCAGCCACGAATTTTCCTTAAAAACAGAATCAGTTTAGGAAACGTCTTTTGCAGAAATTCTGTTTTAACTCTATTTTGGGTATTTTCTTGCTGGGCAAGACTTTTAGAGCCTATTTAAACACATCCTACCATTGTAATAGGGATATACAGATTATCATAGTTTTATTATTGTAACCAGCTTAGATCTGCAAGGGAGAAAAGGAGAGAAGGGTTCAACGCTCGTGACAATCAACGGATCTAGATCTACTTCATCCTTTGTTCTAGATTTGTTTTCTCAACTCTTAGTTTTATTAATATTATTGCTTCTTTTATCCATATCTTGTTTTATATTATGTTTTCATCAAATCCCATGACGATGAACGGTCCAATTATGGGCTAATCGTTGTCATGGGATCCTAGTGAATTTATCTATGTAGCTTAGTAGTTTGCATGCCTTAAAGTGTTGAGTATTGAACACGGTAAAAGAATACAGAGGGGGGGGGTGAATGGATTCTTGAACTTTTCTTGGATTGAGTCTGTGTAGCAGATAAGTGCCTGTGTGTGCAGAAATTAAGGTGCGGATAAATAAACAACACAAGACACAATATCACTTTAATCTAATGTATATTAGATAAAGGTTGCTACAATCTGTGAATACAAATGGTAGTATTCTCAGCTTCGTTTTTCTCAGAGAGATATAGCTTACAGTGTATGAAAAACTTGACTCACAAAGTTACTAAGTTATGAAGTGAGGCTGTGTCCTTATAGAACATGGATACAGCCTGCTTACTACAAATAAGGTAGCTAAAACACATTACTTTCTAGTCTGTCTATCCTTTTTGAGTAAGTGTCCAAACGGTTACAGATTTGACTTTGCAAAGCCTGTTTAGATCCACTTCTTTAGCTCCTTGTCTCTTCTATATCTCTCCAAGCTTCCTTGTAGGCTTTCCAGAGCACGTTACAGGTTGTGGTCCATAAAGTGCATTGGCTTGTTGCAGGTTTCTGACTTGTACAATTTCTTCAGTATTTTGTCTCCAAGAATGTATTCGAGAAGTGACTAAGTAAGTGATTCGAGAACTAGAATTGACTTGATCGATAACTCTGAGTTCTCGAATACTGTTATAGTGACATATCGAACCACTTCTCGAATAGCTCTTTTCCATCAGGATTCCTTGAGTTGTCGAATAGAGCATTTGACTTATCGAATCCTCGAGTTGTCGAATAGCTTTCTGAGTCTTTGAGATATCGAATGGAACTTTGACTTGTTGACTCTTTGAGAACTCGAATACCATCTTGACTTGTTGACTTCTTGAGTTCTCGAATAGAGTAGTAGACATATCGAATCCCTGAGATATCGAATGAGATATCGAACAGTGTATTCAGAGATATCGAATAGTGTCTTGAGATATCGAATCTCTGACTTCTCGAATGCTGGACTTCTCGAATAGACAAATATACTTCTCGAATTGGTACTTAGGCAAATTCTTCATTTCTTCAAATCCCAACTGTGATTATTTGGCAGTCTTTAACTCCTTGCTTGAGGCATGAACCATGGAACTTCTTTCAAGCATTATTCTAGACTCTATTTGTACAGTTACACAACTGGAATTTGATGCCTATTACAAGTACAATACAAACAGAAACTCTACAACTAGAGGTTCCATCAGTTAAGAGGTCATGTAAGTAATGCAAAGCATTACAAACAATTAGGCTTGTTATTAGATGTATACAGGCATGCCTCTGTAACTAACAATCTCCCCCAAATTGTGAGTGAGACCCTTAGTCACAATTTCATGTCTGATAACAAGCCTAACATACATTAAAGATAAAACTTTTAAAAGTACAGGTATGTGATTTGTTTGAACACATAAATGAAATTACAAGATAAATACTTCTTACAGTATGATGAGGTACTAGCCGTTTTCTTTTGATTGCATCTCCATTGCCTTGGCTTGTAGATCATCATATGCTTTCTGTTTCCTTTCTTTCTCCTTTCTTGCAATCTCATCTACTGCTCTCATGATTTCTGTCATAGCATCCAATTCTTCAATCATAATAGAGTTTTTGAAATCTTCAAGCACTGGCTTCAGAATGTTGGCAGGATAGTGACTGAGTAGGTTCATTCTTATATTGACATTGTCTCCATTTCTCCTCCTATACTTCACCACATAGGGATCAAACTGAACTCTACACAATCCCTTTGCCCTTAGCTTTTCTGCTTCAATCTCCAGTCTATCAATTTCTTTCTCCCTTTCTAACCATTTCTCATAGCAGCCCTTCCTTATCTTCTCAGCATATTCTTTCTTCATTTTCACAAAGTCAATCAATTCCAGCTTCCATACTTTCTCCACCTTGTCCTTAGAATCCAGCAATGCAATGATTCTTTCTATCTCATACAATTTACCCCAATGTTGACAACCCCCTTGTTTGAATTTCATTTCTTTCCCATCAGTGTACTTGATTACAAGGTGGTCATTCACAATTGCAGCATAGCATATCTTTTGAGCTCTTAGAAATAGCAGTTGCTCTTCATCAAGGTCTTCATCAAGTGGCTGGAGCTTTAATCCTGGAAGGATTGTTAGGGCTCTAGATTTGGATAGCTTCACTCTCCTTGCAGCATGTTTAAATTTTATCCTCTTGACATGGTTGCTTGGCAGAAATCTTTGACCTTGGTTGGTAGACCATAGTAGTATTCCATTAGCAGATTGCTTTCTGAAACATACACATGGTTTCTTGACTTGAATCTTCTTCTTATCTTGAGATGGTAAGACAGTTGCAGAAGCCATAGATGTAGATTTTGCTAGGTCACTACTAACAGTATTCACCCTAGACTTAGAGTCTTGTGTTGTGGTGAGATTACTTCTAGCATTGCCTAAGGCTTGCTGTCTTCCACTCTTTCTCACATATGTTTTACCCTGGTCATCATCATCCTTTTCATCCTTGTCCCCCTTTTTCTTCTTATCTTCATCACCCTTATCTCTCCTGTGATGTCTTCTCCTCCCATCACCTTTGTCTTCAGAATCATCATCCTTATTTCTCCTAGGTTGAGCCATCTCTGGAATTTCACCAGTTGCAATATAGGTTCTGAGGATATGCAGTGCCTCAATTTCTTCAGCATTTCTGGCTCCAACCTTCTTCTGTAATTGATCAATGATAGCAATGATCAGTCTGTGATTTCTGGAGGTGAGATCATGAGGAATGACCAATTGCTTGATATCTTCAATTCTGGTACCAGACTGATAAATAATTGTCCATGGCTTCTTGATCACTTCTGGTAGCCTTGTAGGTTGACCATTCCTCAAATCATCAAACAGACTCTTGCTGTTCTCATTTTTCTTCTCAATGATCTCAAGTATGGCATCTATCTCTGAGTGCTTTAGGTCTTGTAGAGTCTGGTATGTTAGATGCCATATCTTTAGTTTGGAAACCATCACTATCTCCTTGACCCATATATTGTTGACTTTCTTGGGGATGACAGTGATGTAGTCTATCTGCTTCTTCACCTCCCTCAGATAAAACTGAGTGTCACCAACCTGTTCCCTTATGGCTTTCAGAAACTCCAAGAAGGCTTTATCATGATAGTCATTGGAGTTAGCAACTTCTTGTAGCTTGGCCTCAGTAACAACTTTGACTTCTACAGGCTTGGCACTCTCAGATATAGAGATTGGAGGTTTGTCAGATGGCATACTCCCTGCAACCACTGTGGTAGTTATGGATTGCTTTTGTCCTCCAGGAGTAGTGATGTGCACAGTTGGTAAGGTGACAACTGGCAAGATAGATGGAGGCTCATCTACTTTGGCTTTTCCCTTGCCAGGCACATTTGCTAGAGACTTAGAAGCCCTTTGTTGACCACCCTCTTTGATTATTATGCCTTTCTCTCCCTTTGTCTCCCCCTTTGAATTTGAGTTCCTAGCCTTCTTCTCCCCCTTAGGCTTGTTGTCAGGCACAGAGGCTGTAGAAATGTCCTTTGGGAGTGAAGATTCATCAGGTAGAGGGAGACCCATATGCTTCATCATTGCAGCTAACATGGATTGTTGATGCAGAAGGACATCAGCTGTGGTGGATGCTTGAGTGTCCAACTGATCATTTAGCAATGCAACCTTTTCTGTGAGATGAGCATTGGTCTTGGTGAGAGTAGCTACCTCCTGCTCAAGAGTGTTGACCTTAGTGAATAACTCATTGGCCTTGAAGCCAGATAAAGATTGATCCTGCAGCCTCTTCACTTCATATTTAGACAATTCATGCACAGGGACATCAGTCACTAGTCTATCTCCATAGAGATTTTTGAACATTATCCTCAGCATGGCATTGGCATCTGTAGTCTGGTCAGATAGATTCTGAAATTGATGCCCCAGACCTGTGACAGCATCTTTTAGCACAGCCAGCCCATTGTCCACCTGAGTGCAGGTAGAGTTGCAGTGTTTGATGTCCTTGAACACACTGTCCAATTGAGGAAATTTAGCATCAAAGGCCCTCTTGACTTCTGCTACTGAAGTGGCTGTCTTATCACACACCCTGTTGACTTCAGTTTTGACTCCCTTGCCAAGATAGTGTGCAGCCTTGAGGAAACCCTTGTAGGAGTCATTTACAGCTTCATACACTTCACCAGGTGACAGGGATTTTGCATTGGAGCCCAGTGAAGTGATGTATTCCTCCCTGAGATACTGAAGTGCTTCATCGAGAGTAATATCATATTTTCCTTGCAACCAGGCATCTATGTTGCCATCTCTCTCAGCATCATCAATGATCTTTGACTTCTGCACTTCCACATCATCCCTATGGCATAACAGAATAGCCTCATAGTCTGGATTGGGCATGTCTGCAGTGAGAAGGTGCTGAGCAATCTTTGTGAACTCAGGAATCTGATCCACAATTAAGCTTTGAAGTGCTTCAATCGTCAATTGTTGTGGAACAGACCCTGATCCTGAAGCACTGTCATGTTGCACAGGCTTCAGCCATGTTGACATGAAGTCAGAGCTAGAGCTAGGCAAGCTAGTCTCCTCAGTTACAGATGCAACTTCTGTAACCGGATGGATTGACTCTACTACTGGTGTCACCACAGAAGTGGGATGAATTACACCAGCAGTTGACACAGGCACAGAGTCTCTAGTAAAAACTAGGGGAACCTCTGTGTTTGTGATGGTGTCATTAGGATATGCCTCAGCATGCATTCCCTCACCATCTAAATGTGGGTTCTGAGTGGTGAACAAAGTGTCATGCACTAAGTCACTTGAAATTATTGGCTCATCAAGCGAAAAGGATTCTTGATGATCAATACCTTGCACCTCAGTTGTCTGAGTTGCAGGTTCCAAAGAAATTTCAGAGTTAGATTCTGGAAGAGAAGTGTGTTTTAGAGTAGATTTTGGCAACTCCCCCTGAGAGATAGAGGGAGTTTCAAAAGTGATGTGCTCTCCACTCAGTGTTGTGCCAGCCTTATCACTCCCATGTGCTGACTCTATACAAGAGGGTGCATTGGGGAGAATGCTTGATTCTATAGATGCACCCTGTTGAGAGGATACACCTAGTGAGCTGTGTGCCCCTGATTTTACAACTTCAGCCATTTGTGTGACTGAAGAGGTGGTCTTAGTTTTCTTCTTCTTTGTTCTGTGTAAGGGTAACTCAGATTCCTCACTTCCTAGACCTAATTCAACAGCTAATGCTGCTTCATACAAAATATTTAAAGGTGCAGACATTACTTCCTTTCTCTTCTTTTTACTAACATCACCCTTTTGAGAGGATGATGCAGTTGGCTCAGTAAGAGGTAGAGTGTTTGGTTGAGAGGGTTGGTTAGCAGGCCCTGGGTTAGCATTTTGTTCTACTTGCTTGGGCTGTGCTAACTTAGATTTTGCATCAAATGTTGGCATGTTGTGGGGGTAAGTCCTAAACAAACTCTCCATATGGGGAGTTATGTTCAGTCTTACATCCACATCATTCCTAGTTTCCAAGTTACCAAAAATGAGTTTGGTCATGGACTTAGGATAGCCTATTTTATTTTTATCAATCCCAGGCAATTCAATCAATGAAGCATTTTTATAATTAAGTACAGATTGAATAAAGCGAGGGAAGAAAATATCAGTACCTCTCTTGGTTGTGTTCTTACCAAGTCTCCTATATAATTCTTGAAGTATGATTTGGCCAACATCTATCTTCTTTCCATAGGCCAAAGCATATCCAATTTGCTGCACAGGTGCACTGATTTGATCAAAGCTTGATTTCCTGGCAGTGAAGACTTGGAGAAGAGTTGCAAACACATAGCTCCACTCCTTTCTCAGATTCTTTCTGTTTAGCTTTCCAAGGTTAATCCCATCTGAGTAGTTTATGAACTCAAAGAATTCCTCCAACTCTGCGTTAGTGGCCATTCTGTCAAATGACTCTTGTTGTTGTCCTAGTGCTTGGTTCATGTCTGCAGTAGTGATAGTGATTTCCTTATCCTGAACCTTGCAGTAGATGACATAGGAAGTGATTGCGTTTTCCAGGGCTACAACCTCCACAATAGCAGTACTCCAGAATTGTTCCAGAATATCGAGATACAGAGTTGGGTTGGCAGAGAGTGCATCCTTGATATATGACTCAGCCATCCATTTCACAAAGCACTTGAAATTTGCATTGGGTGCTTCAACATCACTAGTGAGAGCGATGAAGTTGGTGTTGAACTTTACTGTTGCCATTTGTGTAGAAGAGAGAAAAGAAATTGAAGGTTGAAGAAGAAATTTGGCTTTTCGTAGCTAGGGTTTCAGGGGTTTAGAGAGTGTAGATGCTTGAGAAATCGAATGAAATGAATCGAATAGATGTGAGATTGTATAAGTATGAAGTACTTGAATTGTCGATTAGCAGACTGTTTTGTATCGACAAGTCAGGCATTCGAGAAGTAGAAAACAACTATTCGAGAAGTCAAGAATGGCTTAATCGATAACTCAAGCAGATAGAAACTCACAGCTGGCAGTTATCTAACTTAGAAATAATTCTAAATTAAATAAAATGTGTTTTTATGAGTGAATTAAATTTTTAGATAAAAATCCAAAATCGGTTAAAATTCAGCGAGAATTCAGCCTTTTCAAATGATTCGAGAACTCAAATATAGTGTTCGAGAACTCAATCATTCGAGAACTCAGTTACTATATTCGAGAAGTCTAGAATTCCTCTATTCGATATCTCAGAAAGACTCTATTCGAGAACTCAAGAGTACTCTAATGAGACTTATTAGAGATGTCGAATAGTGAATCATTCGAGAAGTCTGACTTATCGAACTATACCCATCACTCATAAAAAATTTGATTTTCACTATCTTGTAAAAATTTACCAGACATATTCATTGAAAAATATCCTAGCAAATCAAATAGTGATTTTCTCAAAATTTCATAGAAATTTTAAGTTAATAAAAATATGATTTTCAACATATGCAACAGATTTGAAATATTTATAAATCATATTTCAGCCAACACTTACTTCAAAAATATTGAGGATTTAGATAAAGTAAGTGTTTATTGCTGCAACAATCTAGATGATGTATTCACTTAGCCAGAATCTGAAGAATTCAGCATTCCAATCTCACTTACCAACCTTGTGAAGGTGACTTCATCTAATGGCTTAGTGAATATATCAGCTAGTTGTTTATCTGTAGAGACATAATGCAACTCAATGGTTCCATTAGTTGCATGTTCTCTTATGAAATGATATCTGATGTCAATGTGCTTTGTTCTAGAATGATTGACAGGATTGGCAACTATAGAGATTGCACTTGTGTTGTCACACATGATTGGAATTCTTTCCAACACAAGTCCATAATCTCTAAGTTGATTTCTAATCCAAAGCACTTGAGCACAGCAACTTCCAGCAGCTATGTATTCAGCCTCAGCTGTAGAAGTTGACACAGATTGTTGCTTCTTGCTATACCAAGAAACTAACCTTTGTCCAAGAAACTGGCAGCTTCCTGAGGTGCTTTTCCTATCCACTCTGCATCCAGCATAATCAGCATCAGAGTAGCCAACCAGATTGAACCCTGTGTCCTTAGGGTACCATAATCCCAAGTTAGGAGTGCCCTTAAGATATCTAAAGATCCTTTTTATTGCAATCAAATGTGATTCTTTTGGATTTGATTGAAACCTTGCACACAAGCATGTAGCAAACATGATGTCTGGCCTACTTGCAGTGAGGTAGAGTAGAGAACCAACCATGCCTCTGTAGACTGAGATATCTACTCTCTTGCCTTTAGCATCTTCATCCAATTTAGTGGCAGTGGCCATGGGTGTCTTGGCAGGTGAACAATCTTCCAAGTCAAACTTCTTCAATAAATCCTTGATGTACTTGGTTTGACTGATAAAGATACCATCGTTCCTTTGACTGACTTGCAACCCTAGAAAGAAAGTCAACTCTCCCATCATACTTATCTCATATCTGCTCTGCATGAGTTTAGAGAATTTCTCACACAGTTTCTCATTTGTAGAACCAAAAATGATATCATCCACATAGATTTGAACTAGGATCATATCATCACCATGCTTCTTGTAAAACAGTGTCTTGTCCAATGTGCCTCGAGTGAATTGATTTTCAAGAAGAAATTGTGATAGAGTATCATACCATGCTCTTGGAGCTTGCTTAAGTCCATACAGTGCCTTAAGCAATCTGTAGACAAATTCTGGGAAATGTGGATCCTCAAAGCCAGGTGGTTGTTGCACATAAACCTCTTCTTCCAACTCTCCATTTAGAAATGCACTCTTGACATCCATTTGATAAACTTTAAAGTTTGAATGAGCAGCAAATGCCAAGAATATTCTAATGGCTTCCAATCTAGCAACAGGGGCAAATGTCTCATCATAATCAATGCCTTCCTGTTGAGAGTATCCTTTTGCAACCAGCCTTGCTTTGTTTCTTATTATTACACCATCTTCATCCATCTTATTCTTCAGAACCCATTTTGTTCCAACAATGGTTCTATTCTTTGGTGCAGGCACAAGTTCCCATACTTTGTTCCTTTCAAATTGATTCAGCTCCTCTTGCATGGCAATAATCCAATCTGGATCCAACAATGCATCATCAAGTTTCTTAGGCTCAACTTGTGATAGAAAACATCCATAGAGGCACTCATTTTGAGTTGCTCTCCTAGTCCTTACTCCTGCATTAGGATCTCCAATGATTTGCTCTGCAGTGTGTGATCTATCCCATTTCCTTGAGTGTTCAGCCTGATTTCTCATCCTTGATGTTGCTTCATCATCCTCATCATGATCATCCTCATTTCCTCCCCCTGTGAAGTTGCCATTACTCACAGGTGTGTCTTGGATGCTTGTTTCTTCACTATTGATTGGCACAAATTCTTCTCTTGTATCATTATTCACTTGAGTTTGTTGAACTTGAGTTTCAACTCCAGTTTCAGTCTCTTCATCAGAATCATCTAGATTATCAAACTTCAATGGATCTTTGTCTTCATCATTGGCTTCTTCTAGTCCAGGTAGTTTGCTGTCATCAAATGTTACATCTGTGCTTTCCATAACTTTCTTTTGACTGATGACATAAATCTTGTATGCAATTCTTTCCATAGAATAGCCAAGAAAAATTCCTTCAAATGCTTTTGCATCAAACTTTCCAACATATTCAGAATTGTCCTTAAGTACAAAGCATTTGCTTCCAAAAGTATGAATATACTTCAGTGTAGGCTTCTTTCCAGTCATCAAGTTGTAAGGAGTCTTTCCAGTGTTTTTGTTGATGAGGGTTCTGTTCTGAATATAGCATGCAGTGCTCACAGCCTCAGCCCAAAAACATGTGGGCATTTTTGCATCAAGTAACATTGTTCTAGCAGCCTCAATTAGAGTTCTATTCTTTCTCTCAACAACTCCATTTTGTTGTGGAGTCCTTGGAGCTGAGAATTGCTGAGAAATGCCATTCTCTTTGCAGAATGCTTCAAGTGTGGCATTTCTGAACTCTGTTCCATTATCACTCCTCAATGCAATCACACTTGCATCGTTTGCCTTTGCTTCCTTGTCAACTTTCTTTATATGCTCAATGATTACTTGTGGAGCCTTATCTTTTGATGCCAGAAATTCTACCCATGTATACCTTGAAAAATCATCAACCATTACCAGGGCATACTTCTTTCTTCCAAGTGACATTATGTTAACAGGCCCAAACAAATCCATATGGATAAGTTGTAGTGGCTTGGTTACAGATGTCACTGTCTTTGACTTGTGGCTTGATCTCTTCATTTTTCCTTTTTGACAAGCCTCACACACTCCTTCTTGGCAGAATTCAAGTGTGGGCATGCCTCTCACTAACTCTCTTTTGACTAGAGAATTAATGGCCTTAAAGTTCAGGTGTGATAGTTTCTTGTGCCACAGCCAACAATCTTCATTTGATGCTTTTGAGTAAAAGCAACAAATTTTGTCCTTGTTTGCAGAGTCCATATTGGCTACAAACAGGCTTCCCTTCCTTACTCCAGATAGAGCAAAATCACCAGTCTTCTTGTGGGTGATCAAACATTCATCTTTGTCAAAATTCACTTTGAATCCTCTATCAGTAAACTGACCAACACTTAACAGATTATGCTTGAGCCCCTTGACTAGTGCTACATCTTCAATGATGACATTTCCAACTTTCAGCTTGCCATATCCCAATGTGTTACCCATACTGTCATCTCCAAAAGCAACCATTGGGCCAGCCTTTTCCTCATACTGTGATAGCAGGGCCATATCACCAGTCATATGATTTGAGCATCCACTGTCCAAAATCCACATGACCTTCTTCTCACTTTCTTTGCCCTGCAAACACAAAGGTATTACTTTTCCTTTGGTACCCAAACAAGTTTGGGTCCATGTGACTTAGAGACAGTTTTATCATAAACAACATGCTTGTTAACTTTCTTAGTGTCAGTCTTCTTGTCACTGTTGGAAGTCTTAGAACCTGAGGTTTCAGACTTAGGTGACAAAGGTACCTTCCTAGATTTAGGAGGACTTGAAGACTTTGACCTTGTGTAGTGTGTGTGAGAATTGTGACTGATACAACCATCAATGAACTGTCTTCTTAAATTAAAACAACTAGTCATAACATTCATATTGCATGGCATACAGTCAAATTTATCACAGAAGGGTGCATCTCTATGTCTTAGAGGCACAGAACAATCATAGAAAGGTTTAGACACACTACCAACAGGTTTCTTGCATGCATGAGTTAGATGGTTGGTACTGAAACAGTTCTGACAAGTTTTCCTAGGGGCATTAGGCATATAAGCATAGTTGTTATCCTTGTTAATCCCTAACTTGCCATTTCTGTTCTGTTTCTTTTTAGTCACTTCCTTTTCTGATTCACTCTTCCCAGCTGATACAAACTTAACAAACTTCTTAGGTCTTGGCCTATCAACTACTGGCTTCTTGGTCTTTGACTTGGCACTCTCACCCTTAGAGGATGCTTGCTGTTCACTAGATTGTGCCTCATCCTCATTATTCAACATTTGCTTGATGAGTAAGGCATCCTCATCAATTTCAAATGTTGATTCCTTAAAAATTGGATTTTCAATTTTTCTCAAAATGTGAGGCACTTTCTCATGAACAGCTGTGTCCTCTTCGATGACAGCATAGCCTTTCCTTTGTTTGAGAGAGTCATAGTCAAGTCCAATAGCTGCTTTAGGTTTAGCTTCAATTTTCTCACAGTAGGATTGCACTAAACCAGATGATTTCTTGAAAGTTTTAAGTTTGAATTCATTCTCAGCTAATTCATCCCTAAGAGCCTTCTCTACTTGACTAGCACATAGAACCTTGTTCTCCAAATATTCAACTTCTTTCTTAAGGTTTTCTACTTGCATAGCAGTTAGCTCAAGTTCCTCATTCTTTTTGGTTAATACTTCATTTCTAGTAGACAGTTTAGCAATCTCCTCATTAGCAGCAGTCATACTAGTATGAATATTAAACATTTCAATAGATAATTGTTCAATCATGGATTTGTATTCAGAAACAGACATGTCTATAGTAGTGAGAGATGGTACCTGAGAATCAGATGAAGATGAGTCATCCTTGGAGTTGGCCATCAAGGCATAATTGCAGAATTCTTGTTCCTCTTCATCACTCTCAGAATCATCCCAACACTTCCCTTCAGCTATGTAGGCCTTACCATGTGTCTGCTTTTTCAGAAGGGCCTCATACTTAGCTTCTAGCTCAAGATAATCTCTATCCTTCTTTTTAGGCTTCTTGCATTCACTGGCAAAATGCCCTAGGTCATTGCATCTATAACACCTTACAGATGACCTATCCACATAACCGGTTTTGAACTTATTTCTGTTTGGTTTCACAGGTGCCTTGTTCTTGTTGGCTGAATGGTTTTGAGTTTTGGGTTTGAAGGGTTGATTTCTTTTAAATCTGATGTTTGGAAATTTTCTGGCCATGAAAGCATATGAAGTATTTTCCATCCCATCAAGTTCTTCCAGAGTGTAAAACTCCTCTTCTTCTTCCTCCTTTTCCTCAACAGGTTCACTCACCCCAGCTTCAGTTTCTTCAACATCTGCCACCTCCTCTATCCTTAGTTGGCTTGTAGATGCTTCTAGGTCCAGGATGGATTTGTTGACAATCAAGGCACATGATGTGTTTATCATCCTACCTTGGTTTGCTTGGATAGCCCTCTTCTGAAGCAACTCAAGTTCATGAGTCTTTAGGACTCCATAGAGTACATCATAGGTGACTTTGTTCAAATCTCTCTCTCTTAGGGAAATGACTCTTTGCTCCAGATGATTTGGTGAAGACAACAGAAATTTCATATTTAACTCCTTGGTGCTGTAAACCTTTCCATTCATCTGCAACTCAGTAACTAGCTTGTGAAACCTTTCAAACATCTCAGTGATGCTTTCCTTGGGCTGTGCCATGAAAGCTTCATACTGTGTGACCAGTATCTGTTTCCTGTTTTCTTTAACCTCATCAGTCCCTTCACACAACACCTCAATGTGATCCCACATCTCTTTAGCAGACGTGCATGATGCAATGTTTGCAAACATTGACATATCCATGGAATCAATGATGAGCAACATGAGGTGGCTGTCAAGAGCAACCTTCTCCCTTTCTGACTCTGTCCACTTTGATGGATCCTTGGCCTCATAAGCTCTAGGGATTGTTATGGTTCCAACAGTCTTCTCTGGTATCTCTTGTTGTGGAACAAAAGGACCATTCTTGAGAATCTCAGGATACAAGGGATGAGAGGCTTTGATGAACAACATCATCTTTATCTTCCAGAGGTTGAAGTTTTCTTTATCAAACTTAGGGACCTTCACCGTTCCTGTAGTCTTTGGTGTATTCGAACTCATGATCGTTTCTCTGTTTTTGAATAAACAGCCCGCTCTGATACCACTTGTTGAGTATTGAACACGGTAAAAGAATACAGAGGGGGGGTGAATGGATTCTTGAACTTTTCTTGGATTGAGTCTGTGTAGCAAATAAGTGCCTGTGTGTGCAGAAATTAAGGTGCGGATAAATAAACAACACAAGACACAATATCACTTTAATCTAATGTATATTAGATAAAGGTTGCTACAATCTGTGAATACAAATGGTAGTATTCTCAGCTTCGTTTTTCTCAGAGAGATATAGCTTACAGTGTATGAAAAACTTGACTCACAAAGTTACTAAGTTATGAAGTGAGGCCGTGTCCTTATAGAACATGGATACAGCCTGCTTACTACAAATAAGGTAGCTAAAACACATTACTTTCTAGTCTGTCTATCCTTTTTGAGTAAGTGTCCAAACGGTTACAGATTTGACTTTGCAAAGCCTGTTTAGATCCACTTCTTTAGCTCCTTGTCTCTTCTATATCTCTCCAAGCTTCCTTGTAGGCTTTCCAGAGCACGTTACAGGTTGTGGTCCATAAAGTGCATTGGCTTGTTGCAGGTTTCTGACTTGTACAATTTCTTCAGTATTTTGTCTCCAAGAATGTATTCGAGAAGTGACTAAGTAAGTGATTCGAGAACTAGAATTGACTTGATCGATAACTCTGAGTTCTCGAATACTGTTATAGTGACATATCGAACCACTTCTCGAATAGCTCTTTTCCATCAGGATTCCTTGAGTTGTCGAATAGAGCATTTGACTTATCGAATCCTCGAGTTGTCGAATAGCTTTCTGAGTCTTTGAGATATCGAATGGAACTTTGACTTGTTGACTCTTTGAGAACTCGAATACCATCTTGACTTGTTGACTTCTTGAGTTCTCGAATAGAGTAGTAGACATATCGAATCCCTGAGATATCGAATGAGATATCGAACAGTGTATTCAGAGATATCGAATAGTGTCTTGAGATATCGAATCTCTGACTTCTCGAATGCTGGACTTCTCGAATAGACAAATATACTTCTCGAATTGGTACTTAGGCAAATTCTTCATTTCTTCAAATCCCAACTGTGATTATTTGGCAGTCTTTAACTCCTTGCTTGAGGCATGAACCATGGAACTTCTTTCAAGCATTATTCTAGACTCTATTTGTACAGTTACACAACTGGAATTTGATGCCTATTACAAGTACAATACAAACAGAAACTCTACAACTAGAGGTTCCCTCAGTTAAGAGGTCATGTAAGTAATGCAAAGCATTACAAACAATTAGCTTAGTAGTTTGCATGCCTTAAAGATTTATGTGTGGTGAATTCTTGATATCCTCGTATGGTTAATCTTAATGCTTTTGGATGCGTAGCTAACATCTAAATTGAATTGTTAATCTCTTGCTAAACGAGAGTGGATCTTGAGATTTAGAACTTGCCATGCTAGCATAGGATAGGTTGATGTTAAGCATCATGATTTGTGGCGTAAATAGAGATATATTATGCTGCCCTATGTGATCTAAGTGGATAACTTGTGCTTCAACCTTTATGTTTTCAAATTCTATAGAGATATAGGGTCTAAACATAATAGGTGCCTATTCATCTTCTATCTCTTTTGTGGATGTATGTGTAGATTGGTACTAGTATACCGAGAGGTAACTTTTACTCTTTTCGTGTTATCCGATCAGATATCAAAACCATCGCATGTTTTAATTAAAGGCTGCAACTCTAAGTGAAGTAGATGATGAAACTAGGATTCCATGTTTTATTCTCATATAAGTAATTCGATTTCTATTCTTATTAGTTAATTTAATTCTTAGTTTTATAATTTGCATCTTAGTTTAATTTAGTAGTTAGTGAAAATACAATTTGTTATTTGTCTTAGCAGTGGATAAAAACCATACATCGGTGCATAGGTACATTAATTGAATTGAACACCATTCTAGATCTCTGTGGGAACGAACTTGATTTAATCATATATTACTTGTGACAACGTGCGCTTGCGTAAATTTTGCATAACAAGTTTTTGGCGCCGCTGCCGGGGATCATCGGTGTTTTTATTTTAGTTTATGTGCTTGTCATCAGTGGTCGTTAGCGTTCACTGACTCGGATTCTTACTTAGTTTGTTTGTTTTGTGGTGTTTGCAGGTACTTAGGTTTGTATGCAAACACGTTTGCAAGCTCGTTTACAAAAACTGGCGGAAGACGATCTTGTAGTGGATAATAAGAACGAGGAAACTGAAACTACTGTAGAGATGGGTGACGCAGCAGCAGCAGCTAAGGCTTTGAGGGAGTATTCTCAGCCGAAACTCAATGATATCCAGTCTAGCATTATTAGGCCAGCTATTGCAGCGAACAATTTTGAGATCAAGTCTGGCACAATTCAGATGGTGCAGAATTCAGTCCAGTTTGGGGGTGCTTCTACGGAGGATGCCAACATGCATATTCGGGACTTTATCGAAATCTGCGACACTTTCAAGTGTAATGGTGTGACGGATGATGCTATCAGGTTGAGGCTTTTCCCATTCTCTCTGAGGGATAAGGCTAAGAGCTGGCTACATTCTTTGCCACCTGGTTCCATTACTACATGGGAAGATCTTGCTCAGAAATTCCTTACTAAATTCTTCCCTATGGCGAAAACTGCAGCATTAAGGAACCAGTTGACTCAATTTCAACAGCAATCTGGCGAGACCTTGTGTGAGGCTTGGGAACGCTACAAGGAGATGCTACGGAAGTGTCCTCATCATGGCATGCCTAATTGGATGGTTATTAATGGGTTCTACAATGGGTTGGGAGCACAGTCTAGGCCTTTGCTAGATGCAGCATCAGGAGGAGCTCTGTGGGCAAAGAGCTATGATGAAGCTTATGATCTTATAGAGATGATGGCTGCTAATGAATATCAAAATCCAACCCAAAGGCTATCTCAAGGCAAGGTAGCAGGAATTTTTGAAGTAGATACAGCTGCAATGATTACGGCTCAGTTGAAGGCTCTTGCTATGAAGGTGGATTCTCTTGCAAATTATGGGGTACAACAGGTGGCTAGTGTTTGTGAGTTATGTGCTGGCGCACATGAGACGAATCAGTGTGCTATTTCTCCTGAATCAGTACAGTTCGTGAATAATTTCCAGAGACCTGCTGCACCAGTTCCAGCCACTTATCATCCTAACAATCGGAACCATCCTAATTTTAGCTGGAGCAATAATCAAAATACTCAATAGTCGTATCAGCAAGCGAAGCCGTACAATCAAGGCTATCAGCAGCAGTATGCTCCAAGGCAACAATTTCAGCCTCCGGGATTTCAGCAGCAACCCCAGGCTCATGCGGGGCAATCTTCTAATGAGATAGATGATATGAGAGTGATGATAAAGAACCTGCAAGCTGGCCAGAAAGTTTTGGAAACTCAGTTGGGGCAGATTACAAGTGCCTTGGTAAATATGCAACAAGGAACTCTTCCTCGTGATACGGAGGTTAATCCAGGCAGGAGGGACAATAAAGAACAGGTCAATGCGGTTACTTTGAGATCTGGAAAAGTCACGAGTGATTCTAAATCAGCAACTGAAGAAGATGAAGATGTTCAGAATCAGCAGGGTGAAAAATCTGCAGTACCAGAAATTGAGAAATCTGATTTAGTGGCTGATCAGCTTGATGGTGAGAAGAGCAAGAAACCTGTTGGAAAGTCTACTCCAGAGCAATCTTCAATGAATAATCAGATCTATCCTCCTCCTCCATATCCTGGACGTTTGAAGAAAAGTCAAGAGAAACAGTTTCAGAAATTTATGGAGGTCTTCAGGAAACTGTCCATTAACATTCCTTTTGTTGAAGCATTGGAGCAAATGCCAAGATATGCAAAGTTCATGAAGGATATTTTGTCACGGAAGAGAAGGTTGGAAGATTTTGAAACAGTGGCATTGACGGAGGAGTGTAGTGCTGTTCTGCAACAGAAGTTGCCTCCTAAACTGAAAGATCCAGGAAGTTTCACTATTCCATGCACTATTGGCAATCTTTCTTTCAATAAGTGTTTATGTGATTTGGGAGCTAGTATTAATCTTATGCCCTTGTCTGTTTTCAAGCAACTTGGTCTACCGGAGCCAAAGCCAACTAACATCTCTTTGCAGTTGGCTGATCGATCTATCACTTATCCGAGGGGCATAGTGGAGGATGTTTTGGTAAAGGTTGATAAGCTCATCTTCCCAGCTGATTTTGTTATCTTGGATTTTGAAGAAGATAAGAAGATTCCCATAATCTTGGGAAGACCGTTCTTGGCTACAGGAAAGACTTTGATTGATGTGCAAAAAGGAGAGCTTACAATGAGGGTGCAAGATCAGAGTGTCACCTTTAATGTGTTCAAGGCCATGAAATTTCCGACAGAAGATGAGGAGTGTTGCAGTGTGGAAATAGTTGATACGGGTCAGAGAAAGAAGTTTGATCAGTTGCTGAGCGAGAAATCGGACAGTTCTTCGGTTCGAGATCTTTCGAATATAAAGCTTGGGAAACTTCCACCACATTTGAGGTATGTCCTTTTGAATAATGAGCTAGTGATTTTTGAGGAGGGGCATGATAACGTGTTGCGAAGGTGGAAAGCAGATGATAAAGAAGAAATTTTTGTTCAACCGGTTGAGTTGGAGAAGCATTTTAGAGGTGTGAAAAAGAAAAAGAAAAAGATTTGGCCGTTGGGTAGTAAATTCAAGATGATGTCCGACAGAAGAGCTTTGTGGAAAGCAAGCAACCAAGATGTCAACTTTCGTATGAATGGTTTGTCTGTTGAGAACGGTTCGGTTATTCTTTTGAAACCGCCTTGATTTGAGGAAGTAACGTCAAGCTATTGACGTTAAAGAAGCGCTTCGTGGGAGGCAACCCATGCATTAGTGTAGGAAGGAAAAAAAAAAATTTGAGTGTTGTGTAAAAAAAAAAAAAAAAAAATCGAATTTTTGGGCAAATTGCAGGGCTGTAACGCAGCTAGCCCCGGAGTTACTGGAATGGAGGCGAGTTGCGGCCCTAAGACGCAGCTAGCCTTCTAAATCGATTAAGTTGATATATTTGCAAGCATTAACAATTAATATACTGGTGTTCATTGAGTATTCTAAATATATCAAAATACGGTACTGTTAACAATGTCCTCAAACATTTGTAAGTATATTGATGTTGGGTATATAGTGCATCAGAACATTCTTCGGTTCTTGCGTGGTAGTACTCAATCACCGATTCCGCATGCTTCTATAGTTGCTGGAGCGTGTATGGTTGCAAATGTTCGGTGGGATGATAATGAACAGCTACAGTCGCAGCCTAAACCTATTAATGATGCTACTATTGATAACATGGTGGAATGGCAGGGTGGCATTCCACATCCTCGAGGGTTAGGATATATTGTTGATGGTGCTAGTGGTCAGGGAGCTGGCGCTCCGCCACATGTTCCTAGGGCACTGAGGGGAGAGGGTGATGCAGGCTCGAGAGCTTCTCATGATAGGCGTATGATGAGGCGTATGGATGCTTTGTATGAGAGTCATAGCCATTTTTCCCAGAGGTTGACACAGGCTTTGGATAGTGCTATCGCAACAAGTGGTGTTCATGTGGATTGGCCAGTTTTTGGTTCGGACACTATTTATCCACCTCCTGATTCACCCGAGGAGGGTGATGATCCTGATGCGTAGGTATGTTTTCTACTATCCCTTGTATTTCCTTCCATTCAATGAGGGCATTGAATATTTTAAGTTTGGGGGTGGTTTGAGGGATTAGTAGTTGTTGTTGTATTATTTGTTCATGTAGGATTTCATGCTTTGCATATTAGTAGTAGTAAATTATGCATTTATGTTCGTGTTATCTACGTGTGTTCATATAGGACATTCTATTTTTTATTTTTCGTATACCATGTGAGTTCATAATAGTTTGCATTTGCACCCATGCTTGATAGGAATTTTGTGTTGTTGACGCTTTTGATTGAGAAGTGATATGCTTTGTTCTTGTGCGCACTCATACACTAGTAAGTTGAAGCTAGTAGACTTTTTGAATGTTGTAAGTGATTAGAAGGACATGAATATGTGCAATATGATTTAGTTTGCATGCTTTGAATACAAGTTGGTGCGTTAGAGAGATGTTGCTTGGGATTGAGTATGTTTTTCCACCAAGTGAGTTTTTGAGCCTTATTGCATATTGCATATTTGCAATTTATTCGTTTGCTTGAGTGTCCACGGATTGTTTGCATTGCTAGCAGTTGTTTGAGGTCTTTCTTGAAACGCATGACATTATTTGACGATTAAAATGATAAAGGCATTTAGGAATAACCACATATTTTCCCATATTACCACACCATGTTTACATGATCAATTAGTTAACCCGTTGAGCTTAATCCTATTTTTTCGGTGACATACCACATTACTTGCCTAGACCTTTTTCTTGTATTGGCCTTACATTAATTTGAACCAACATTGTCAAAGGCTAGTAGAGTGCTTAAGGGAGTAATAAGGTGTGCAAGAATGGGTTTATTGTTGGTCTTACTTTTGGGGGAAATAGTGAAATTGGGTTTGTGTACTTGATAGTCGACATATGTAATAAAATTATGGGATCATTGTTATTGTTTATATTATTGTTTGTGTTCTATTTAGCTCTCGGGAAAAAAAAAAGAAAAAAAAAAGAGAAAAAAAAAAAGAAGAAAGAAAAAAAAAATATTATGAGAGCATGTTTGTGTTTGTTGTGATCTTATTCAGTCGACTAGTCGAGTGTTTGTTTTAGTAAAAATTATGTGGGGGGGAAATATGGTGTTGTGTATGATTTATTATGGTACTTACTAGCTTTTGACACTACACCTGTTTTGGCTTATTTGACATACCTTGTCCCTAGCCCCGTTACAACCCAATTAAAGACCTTTTGATTATCGTCATTGATGTATGTTGTGTTAAGAGTTAGATTGATACCAAATGTCAAGCGTGTTTATGATTTTGTTGGAATTGAGTGATACACGTACCCTTGTTCTTGAGTGAATATTCTTTTGTGAGTGGATTGTGAGTGTTTGCTTGTTCTTGCGTATGAGATCCCGAGTGTTGTCTCAAAGGTGTACTCTTGTAGGCTTAGCATGTTTACTAACTTATTCTTACACTTGACATGGGCTTGTGAGAACTTATGCATGTTCATTGAGTAGACTATGTGAATACTTGCACTTTCGACACCAAGACATTGCGTATTTACTTTGATTCTTAAGTTGATATGGCATGAGAGGATTTGAAGGTATGGTAGATTAGATTAATTGCATTTGCATATTAGTTGCATTCATGCATTGCATTGCATTAGGTTAAATGGATTTTGTGGGTACATTCGCTATAGGCCCTCACGAGACCTTACTCGTCCACTAGGGCTGCCTAGGGGTTTAAAGGGCTTGTTGCATATGCCAAATGCAACCGTGATCACCTACGGAAGTGGTACTAGTTAGTTAGATAGTGTAATTGTTTATGCTTGAGGACAAGCATCGGTTTAAGTTTGGGGGTGTGATAAGTGGGTTTTATATCCACTTGGAGCATTCTAAATCGGCTTAAATTGATTGTCTTGGACTCAAGTTTCTTGTAGTTTTGATGTGTTTTGCTTAGTTGTGCAGGTTTACGAGAATGTTGATTAAGGTGGATGCTTCTATAATTTTTTGGGAATTAATTGATTAAAATTCGGATTTTCTGGGAAGGCTGCGCAGCTTACACTGTTTTGGCCATATCTGGAGTTCTGTAAGTCCGTTTTCAGTGATCTTACTGCCCACGCGAAGCCTGGGAGATTTTCTACAACTTGGGATAGGATTCCCAGGAGCAAATTGCGCTGGGTAGGAGCAATTTGCGCGAAGAACAGACTGCTGGGCGCAAGTTGCCCTGCAAGTTGCCCCTGAAAAATTACAGTTTTACTATTTTGGCCATATCTTGAGTTCTATAAATCTGTTTTCAGCCCGTAAGCAGTCCACGCGAAGATAACGAGATTCTCTATCATTCTAAGGTGGTCCAGAGGCCCAATTACGTCTGGAACGGCTCTGGAAAACAGAAGAAAAGTCAGCTACGAATTTCCCTTTAAAACAGAATCAGTTTAGGAAACGTATCGTGCAGAAATTCTATTATAATTCTGTTTTGGTATTTTCTTGCTGGGCAAGACTTTTAGAGCCTATTTAAACACATCCTACCATTGTAATAGACATATACACATTATCATAGCTTTATTATTGTAACCAGCTTAGATCTGCAAGAGAGAAAAGGAGAGAAGGATTCAACGCTCGTGACAAGCAACGGATCTAGATCTACTTCATCTTTTGTTCTAGATTTGTTTTCTCAACTTTTGTTTATTAATATAATTACTTCTTTTATTTATATCTTGTTATTTACCATGTTTTCATCAAATCCCATGGTGACGAAAGGTTTAATTATGAACTAATCGTTGTCATGGGATCCTAGTGGATTTATCTATGTAGCTTAGTAGTTTGCATGCCTTAAAGATTTATGTGTGGTGAATGCTTGATATCCTCGTATGGTTAATCTTAATGCTTTTGGATGCGTAGCTAACATCTAAATTGAATTGTTAATCTCTTGCTAAACGAGAGTGGATCTTGAGATTTAGAACTTGCCATGCTAGCATAGGATAGGTTGATGTTAAGCATCATGATTTGTGGCATGAATAGAGATATTATGCTACCCTATGTGATCTAAGTGGATAACTTGTGCTTCAACCTTTATGTTTTCAAATTCTATAGAGATATAGGGTCTAAACATAATAGGTGCCTATTCATCTTCTATCTCTTTTGTGGATGTATGTGTAGATTGGTACTAGTATACCGAGAGGTAACTTTTACTCTTTTCGTGTTATCCGATCAGATATCAAAACCATCGCATGTTTTAATTAAAGGCTGCAACTCTAAGTGAAGTAGATGATGAAACTAGGGTTCCATGTTTTATTCTCATATTAGTAATTCGATTTTAATCTCTTTAATTAGTTAATCTTTAGTTTGATAATTAATTTAGTAGTCAATAAAAATTCAATTTGTTACTTTCCTTAGCAGTGAGTTAAAACCATACATTGTTGCATAGGCATATTTACTGAATTGAACACCATTCTAGATCTCTGTGGGAACGAACTTGATTTAATCATATATTACTTGTGACAACGTGCGCTTGCGTGAAATTAGCATAACAAGTTTTTGAAACTAAAGATTAACTAATTAAAGAGATTAAAATCGAATTACTAATATGAGAATAAAACATGGAACCCTAGTTTCATCATCTACTTCACTTAGAGTTGCAGCCTTTAATTAAAACATGCGATGAGTTTGATATCTGATCGAATAACATGAAAAGAGTAAAAGTTACCTCTCGGTATACTAGTACCAATCTACACATACATCCACAAAAGAGATAGAAGATGAATAGGCACCTATTATGTTTAGACCCTATATCTCTATAGAATTTGAAAACATAAAGGTTGAAGCACAAGTTATCCACTTAGATCACATAGGGTAGCATAATATCTCTATTCATGCCACAAATCATGATGATTAACATCAACCTATCCTATGCTAGCATGGCAAGTTCTAAATCTCTAGATCCACTCTCGTTTAGCAAGAGATTAACAAATTAGATGTTCGCGACACACCTAAATTCAATAAGCACAACCATACAAGGATATCAAGAATTCACCACACATAAATCTTTAAGGCATACAAACTACTAAGCTACATAGATAAATCCACTAGGATCCCATGACAACGATTAGCCCATAATTGAACCGTTCATCGTCATGGGATTTGATGAAAACATGATATAAAGCAAGATATGGAAGAAAGACGTAATAATTTTATAAAAATAAAGAGTTGAGAAAACAAATCTATAATCCAACGTATACAAAAGATGAAGTAGATCTAGATCCTTGCTTGTCACGAGCGTTGAACCCTTCTCTCCTTTTCTCTCTTGCAGATCTCAGCTGGTTACAATAATAATGCTATGATAATCTGTATGTCTATTACAATGTTTAGATGTGTTTTTATAGGCTCTAGCTTTCTTGCCCAGCAAGAATTTTATCTTCTATTACAATTATAATTTAATTAAGGTGCTAAAACCTGCCCGGAATATAATTAGAACTTGAAAAGGGCAAAACAGGAATTTCCCAGCCATGCTTCATAAAGACTACACGCGCGATTTAATTCAGTACTTTACTTGCACGTGATTCCTATCCCAGGTTGTAGAAAATCTCTCAAGCTTCGCGTGGGCAGTAAGATCGCTGAAAACGGACTTACAGAACTCCAGATATGGCCAAAACAGTGTAAGCTGCGCAGCCTTCCCAGAAAATCCGAATTTTAATCAATTAATTCCCAAAAAATTATAGAAGCATCCACCTTAATCAACATTCTCTTAAACCTGCACAACTAAGCAAAACACATCAAAACTACAAGAAATTTGAGTCCAAGACAATCAATTTAAGCCAATTTAGAATGTTCCAAGTAGATATAAAATCCACTTATCACACCCCCAAACTTAAACCGATGCTTGTCCTCAAGCATTAACAATTACAACTAACTAGTGAATATATTGGTACTAAATTCTTCCCTAGGGCGCCAACAACAATAATAATGCTACCATTGTATATCAAGTACCGTATTTGTGAACAGTACCGTATTCGGTGTTATCGGTGTTTTTTATTTTAGTTTATGTGCTTGTCATCAGTGGTCGTTAGCGTTCACTGACTCGGATTCTTATTTAGTTTGTTGTTTCGTGGTGTTTCAGGTACTTAAGTTTGTATGCAAACACGCTTACAAGCTCGTTTGGAAGAACTGGCGGAAGACGATCTTGTAGAGAATTTAGAGAATAAGGAAGAGGAAACTGAAACTACTGTAGAGATGGGAGATGCAGCAGCAGCAGCTAAGGCTTTGAGGGAGTATTCTCAGCCGAAACTCAATGATATTCAGTCTAGCATTATTAGGCCAGCTATTGCAGCAAACAATTTTGAGATCAAGTCTGGCACAATTCAGATGGTGCAGAATTCAGTTCAGTTTGGGGGAGCTTCTACGGAGGATGCCAACATGCATGTTAGGGACTTTATTGAAATCTGCGACACTTTCAAATGTAATGGTGTGACGGATGATGCTATCAGGTTGAGGCTTTTCCCATTCTCTCTGAGGGATAAGGCTAAGAGCTGGCTACATTCTTTGCCACCTGGTTCCATTACTACATGGGAAGATCTTGCTCAGAAATTCCTTACTAAATTCTTCCCTATGGCGAAAACTGCAGCATTAAGGAACCAGTTGACTCAATTTCAACAGCAATCTGGCGAGACCTTGTGTGAGGCTTGGGAACGCTACAAGGAGATGCTACGCAAGTGTCCTCATCATGGCATGCCTGATTGGATGGTTATTAATGGTTTTTACAATGGATTGGGAGCACAATCTAGGCCTTTGCTAGATGCAGCATCAGGTGGAGCTCTGTGGGCGAAAAGTTATGATGAAGCTTATGATCTAATTGAGATGATGGCTGCCAATGAATATCAGAATCCAACCCAGAGGCTATCTCAAGGCAAGGCAGCAGGAATTTTTGAAGTAGATACAGCTGCAATGATTACGGCTCAGTTGAAAGCTCTTGCTATGAAGGTGGATTCTCTTGCTAATTATGGAGTTCAGCAGGTGGCTAGTGTTTGTGAGTTATGTGCGGGCGCACATGAGACGAATCAGTGTGCTATCTCTTCCGAATCAGCACAGTTCGTGAGTAATTTCCAGAGACCTGCTGCACCAGTTCCAGCCACTTATCATCCTAATAATCGGAATCATCCTAACTTTAGCTGGAGCAACAATCAAAATACTCAACAATCTTATCAGCAAGCAAAGCCATTCAATCAAGGTTATCAGCAGCCTTATGCTCCAAGGACACCATATCAACCTCCGGGATTTCAGCAGCAACAACCCCAGGCTCATGCGGGGCAATCATCTAATGAAAAATCTGATGAGATGTGGATAACGTTAAAGAACTTACAAGCTGGTCAGAAGCACTTAGCGACTCAGATAGGACAGATTACAAGTGCCTTGGTAAATATGCAACAAGGAACTCTTCCTAGTGATACGGAGGGTAATCCAGGCAAGAGGGAGGTTCATGAGCAGGTGAAAGCTGTGACTTTGAGATCCGGAAAAATCACGAGTGATCCTAAATCAGCAACTGAAGAAGATGAAGATGTTCAGAATCAGCAGGATGAAAAATCTGCAGTACCAGAAATTGAGAAATCTGATTTAGTGGCTGATCAGCGAGATGGTGAGAAGAGCAAGAAACATGTTGAAAAGTTTACTCCGGAGCAATCTTCAATGAATAATCAGATTTATCCACCTCCGCCATTTCCTGGACGCTTGCAGAAAAGTAAAGAAAAACAGTTTCAGAAATTTATGGATGTCTTCAAGAAACTGTCCATTAACATTCCTTTTGTTGAAGCGTTGGAGCAAATGCCAAGATATGCGAAGTTCATGAAGGATATTTTGTCAAGAAAGAGAAGATTGGAAGATTTTGAAACGGTGGCATTGACGGAGGAGTGTAGTGCTGTTCTGCAGCAGAAGTTGCCTCCTAAGCTTAAGGATCCAGGAAGCTTTACTATTCCATGCACTATTGGCAACCTTTCATTCAACAAGTGTTTATGTGATTTGGGAGCTAGTATTAATCTCATGCCCTTGTCTGTTTTCAAGCAACTTGGTCTACCGGAGCCAAAGCCAACTAACATCTCTTTACAGTTGGCTGATCGATCTATCACGTATCCGAGGGGCATAGTGGAGGACGTTTTGGTGAAGGTTGATAAGCTCATATTCCCAGCTGATTTTGTGATCTTGGATTTTGAAGAAGATAAGAAGATTCTCATAATCTTGGGAAGACCGTTCTTGGCTACAGGAAAGACTTTGATTGATGTGCAAAAAGGAGAGCTTACAATGAGGGTGCAAGATCAGAGTGTCACCTTTAATGTGTTCAAGGCCATGAAATTTCCAACAGAGGATGAGGTGTGTTGCAGTGTGGAAATAGTTGATACGGGTCAGAGAAAGAAGTTTGATCAGTTATTGAGCGAAAAATCTGACATGTATGTGCTAAAGCATCCTAGCAGTGATTCCAATGACAGTTCTTCGGTTTGTGATCTTTCGAAAGTAAAGCTTGGAAAACTTCCACCACATTTGAGGTATGTCCTTTTGAATAATGAGCTAGTGATTTTTGAAGAAGGGCATGATAACGTGTTGCGAAGGTGGAAAGAAGATGATAAAGAAGAAATTTTTGTTCAGCCGGTTGAGTTGGAGAAGCACCTTAGAGGTGTGAAAAAGAAAAAGAAGAAGATTTGGCCATTTGGTAGTAAAATTAGGTTGAAATCTGAAGGAAGAAATTTGTGGAAAGCGAGCAATCAAGATGTCAACGTTCGTATGAGTGGTTTGTCTGTTGAGAATGGTTCGGTTATTCTTTTGAAACCGCCATGATTTGAAGAAGTAACGTCAAGCTATTGACGTTAAAGAAGCGCTTGGTGGGAGGCAACCCATTGCATTAGTGTAGGAAGGAAAAAAAAAAATTGAGTGTTGAAAAAAAAAAAAAAACAGAAAAATTCGAATTTTTTGTGTGTCACGCAAGAGCAACCTGCGTTACAGGGCAGTTTGCGCCCCTGTGGCGCAACTTGTGCCTGCGTTACTGGAAGAAGGGCAAATTGCTCCCCTGTGGCGCAGCTTGCGGTGGCGTGACTGGAATAGGGGCAGTTTGCCCTGGACGCTGGCAATGGGCGCGTGAGTAGAAAAAAAATCAGTTGTGGTCAGTGTTGTGCGAAGCCTGTTGCCGTGTGTTTATATATATAAAAAAAATTCTTTCCCCTTCCATTCTTTTTATACCCCATTCTCTATAATTCTTTTCCTATTTCTATTTCAAAAACTCCCCATCTTTTCTCCAAAAATTCTAAACCTATTTCTTTTCTAATTCTTATTTATTATTATTATTATTATTATTATTATTATTATTATTATTATTATTATAGTTATTATTTATTATAGTTATTATTATTATTATTATTATATTCTTATTTTCTTTATTATTATTATTATATTTAGTATTATTATTTAGTATTATTATTATTATTATTATTATTTTTTTATATACCCACCTTTTCATACAAATCCAATTCCTCTTCTATTTTTTTTAATCTCTATAAATTCAATTCTAAAGAGGAATTAATTGCAAGTTCACCTCTTTGATTCGTATTGGGTAAATCTTTTTCTCTAATCTTATTTTTATTACGAATTTGTGTTCTTGTCAATTGTGGGTTTTGTAGTATTCAGGCAAGGTGGCCAGTCTATGGAGCTCGTGCGCAATATCCTCCACCAGATTCATTCGAGGAGGGTGACTGCTTCGGGGTTGCAGGTATGTTTTCTACTATCCCTTGTATTTACTTCCATTCAATGTGGACATTGAATATTTTAAGTTTGGGGGTGGTTTGAGGGATTAGTAGTTGTTGTTGTATTATTTGTTCATGTAGGATTTCATGCTTTGCATATTAGTACTAGTAAATTATGCATTTATGTTTGTGTTATCTACGTTTGTTTCATATAGGACATTCTGTTTTTATGTTAGTATATCATGTGAGTTCATAATAGTTTGCATTTGCACCCATGCTTGATAGGAATTTTGTGTTGTTGACGCTTTTGATTGAGAAGTGATATGCTTTGTTCTTGTGCACACACATACACTAGTAAGTTGAAGCTAGTAGACTTTTTGAATGTTGTAAGTGATTAGAAGGACATGAATATGTGCAAGATGATTTAGTTTGCATGCTTTGAATACAAGTTGGTGCGTTAGAGAGATGTTTGCTTGGGATTGAGTATGTTTTTCCACCAAGTGAGTTTTGAGCCTTATTGCATATTGCATATTTGCAATTTATTCGTTTGCTTGAGTGTCCACGGATTGTTTGCATTGCTAGCAGTTGTTTGAGGTCTTTCTTGAAACGCATGACATTATTTGACGATTAAAATGATAAAGGCAATTAGGATTAACCGCATATTTTCCCATATTACCACACCATGTTTACATGATCAATTAGTTAACCCGTTGAGCTTAATCCTATTTTTTCGGTGACATACCACATTACTTGCCGAGACCTTTTTCTTGTATTGGCCTTACATTAATTTGAACCCATATTGTCAAAGGCTAGTAGAGTGCTTAAGGGAGTAATAAGGTGTGCAAGGAGGGGTTTATTGTTGGTCTTACTTTTGGGGGAAATATTGAAAATTGGGTTTGGTTATTTACTTGATAGTCGACATATGTAATAAAAGTATGGGATCATTGTTATTGTTATTGTTTATTGTTTGTGTTCTATTTAGCTCTCGAAAAAAAAAAAAAAGAAGAAAAAAAAAAAGAAAAAAAAATTGAAAAAAAAAATGAGAAAAAAAAAGAGAAAAGAAAAAAATATATATATATATATTATGAGAGCATGTTTGTATTGTTGTGATCCTATTTCAGTCGACTAGTCGAGTGTTTGTTTTAGTAAAAATTATGTGGGGGGGAAATATGGTGTTGTGTATGATTTATTATGGTACTTACTAGCTTTTGACACTTCACCTATTTTGGCTTATTTGACATACCTTGTCCCTAGCCCCGTTACAACCCAATTAAAGACCTTTTGATTATCGTCATTGATGTATGTTGTGTTAAGAGTTAGATTGATACCAAATGTCAAGCATGCTTATGATTTTGTTGGAATTGAGTGATACACTTACCCTTGTTCTTGAGAGAGTATTCTTTTGTGAGTGGATTGTGAGTGTTTGCTTGTTTTTGCGTATGAGATCCCGAGTTTTGTCTCAAAGATGTACTCTTGTAGGCTTAGCATGTTTACTAACTTATTCTTACATTTGACATGGGCTTGTGAGAACTTATGCATGTTCATTGAGTAGACTATGTGAATACTTGCACTTTCGACACCAAGTCATTGCGTATTTACTTTGATTCTTAAGTTGATATGGCATGAGAGGATTTGAAGGTATGGTAGATTAGATTAATTGCATTTGCATATTAGTTGCATTCATGCATTGCATTGCGTTAGGTTACATGGATTTTGTGGGTACATTCGCTATAGGCCCTCACGAGACCTTACTCGTTCACTAGGGCTGCCTAGGGGTTTAAAGGGCTTGTTGCATATGCCAAATGCAACCGTGATCACCTACGGAAGTGGTACTAGTTAGTTAGTTAGTTGTAATTGTTTATGCTTGAGGACAAGCATCGGTTTAAGTTTGGGGGTGTGATAAGTGGATTTATATCCACTTGGAGCATTCTAAATCGGCTTAAATTGATTGTCTTGGACTTAAGTTTCTGGTAGTTTTGATGTGTTTTGCTTAGTTGTGCAGATTTGCGAGAAGGTTGGCTAAGGTGGATGCTTCTATTATTTTTTGGGAATTAATTGATTAAAATTCGGATTTTTAAGAAGGGTTGCGCAGTCTACACTGTTTGGGCCATATCTTGAGTTCTATAAGTCTGTTTTCAGCCCGTAAGCAGTCCACGCGAAGATAACGAGATTCTCTATCATTCTAAGGTGGTCCAGAGGTCCAATTACGTTTGGAACGTTCCAGGAAAATATAAGAAAAGTCAGCCACGAATTTCCTTAAGAAAACAGAATCAGTTTAGGAAACGTCTTTTGCAGAAATTCTGTTTTAACTCTATTTTGGGTATTTTCTTGCTGGGCAAGACTTTTAGAGCCTATTTAAACACATCCTACCATTGTAATATGTATATACAGATTATCATAGTTTATTATTGTAACTAGCTTAGATCTGCAAGGGAGAAAAGGAGAGAAGGATTCAACGCTCGAGACAAGCAACGGATCTAGATCTACTTCATCCTTTGTGTTACTTTGGATTATAGATTTGTTTTCTCAAACTCTTGTTTATTAATATAATTACTTCTTTTATTCATATCTTGTTATTTATCATGTTTTCATCAAATCCCACGATGATGAACAGTTCAATTATGGGCTAATCGTTGTCGTGGGATCCTAGTGAATTTATCTATGTAGCTTAGTAGTTTGCATGCCTTAAAGATTTATGTGTGGTGAATACTGATATCCTCGTATGGTTAATCTTAATGCTTTTAGATGCGTAGCTAACATCTAAATTGAATTGTTAATCTCTTGTGAAGCGAGAGTGGATCTTGAGATTTAGAACTTGCCATGCTAGCATAGGATAGGTTGATGTTAAGCATCATGATTTGTGGCATGAATAGAGATATTATGCTACCCTATGTGATCTAAGTGGATAACTTGTGCTTCAACCTTTATGTTTTCAAATTCTATAGAGATATAGGGTCTAAACATAATAGGTGCCTATTCATCTTCTATCTCTTTTGTGGATGTATGTATAGATTGGTACTAGTATACCGAGAGGTAACTTTTACTCTTTTCGTGTTATCCGATCAGATATCAAAACCATCGCATGTTTTAATTAAAGGCTGCAACTCTAAGTGAAGTAGATGATGAAACTAGGGTTCCATGTTTTATTCTCATATTAGTAATTCGATTTTAATCTCTTTAATTAGTTAATCTTTAGTTTGATAATTAATTTAGTAGTCAATAAAAATTCAATTTATTACTTTTCTTAGCAGTGAATTAAAACCATACATTGTTGCATAGGCATATTTACTGAATTGAACACCATTCTAGATCTCTGTGGGAACGAACTTGATTTAATCATATATTACTTGTGACTACGTGCGCTTGCGTGAATTTAGCATAACAAGATGGCTACCACAGTCATATCTATTTTGTAACGAAGGAAATTATGTTTTTTAATGGAATACTTTTGCGGAAAAACTATCTACATTTACATCCAGCAAGTCTTTCAACTATAATAGCAAAATTATCAAAGTCCCTAAGCGGGCCAGCAACCAACTACAATAGCAAATTATCAAAGTCCCTAAGCGGGCCAGCAACCAACTACAATAGCAAAATTATCAAAGTCCCCAAGCGGGCCAGCAACCAACTACAATAGCAAAATTATCAAAGTCCCTAAGCGGGCCAGCAACCAACTACAATAGCAAATTTCTTAGTCCCCTAGACGGGCAGGCTACTGACTATGGATTTCAATCTACGGTTCAAGAACCAAGTCCCCTAGACGGGCAGGCTAATGACTATGGATTTCAATCTACGGTTACAGAGCCAAGCCCCCAAAACGGACAGGTTCACGACTATGGATTACAATCTACGGTTGCAGAGCAAAGTCCCCTATACGGGCACTCCAACAATTATGGCTTTCAATCTGCAGTTCCGGGAAAACAAAGCTAAGGCCCCTGGACGGGCACAAAAACAAAGGGAAAACAACTACTGTATACAAATCAACGCCAAAGGCGCTTACTACAACAATTTCAAGTCAAAATTACGAGGAACACTTACTACAGACAATCTGCAGCAAAAATCTACACATGGGCTAAATATACGACGCAACAGAGAACTAAAAAGCAAAAGACAAATTACTGTCAAAGGAAAAGATCATTTTTATTAAATAAAGGATTACAAGCATATCATTACAAGGATTGAGATCCTATATCTACAAATCCTTCATGCTTGGGGAGCTTTCTTCTTAGCATCCGCATCCTTCTTTTCAGAGCTTTCACCCTGAGGAGCGGCACGAAAACGGAAGTCAATTGCATCCGTCTCCGGCGTATCCTTGACCTCTTCCGCAGTACGAGTCCGAGCAATTTTCCGAGCATGCTTACGGAATTCTTCAGCCATGTACAGGTCGCCCTTTTCCTCATGGTGATTGGCAAGGGTTAACCAAAGGTCCTCACTCTCTTTGGAGAGAGAACGCTCCCGTGCCCCAGCAAAAGGGCTGAAGAAATCATCCATCTTAGACATATCCATATGATTTGAGTGAAAAGGGATGAAGTCTTTACATCAAATACAGAAGAGGTTTATCCAACACAAGAACAAAACCCTCCTATTTATAGGGGTAAAAGAAGGTTAAAGTCATCACCAGTCAAAAGCTACGGTTCCCATGCAAAGAAAAGTAAAGACACAGTCAAAATATTTTGACTCCCATGCAGCATTAAATGCTCGAAACAAATTCCCACAGTCAAATTTACAATTTCCAGGTAAACATTTTCCCACACATATTTACTACCAACTTTGACAAAGAAATACAAACACAAATTCGATCATATCTGGAAGCAAATTACCAAAATATATTCAAACACAAAAATATCCTAGAGTTTGAAATTACCAAAGTACGAATCAATATCAGGATGTTTCCAAGTCACACAGCGGACACACCCGCTGAGTGACTTCAAAAAAAATCAAAAAAGAAATAAGTTCCTAGCAGAAGTTACAAAAAATAAAGCTAAGCCCAACGAGACCCGCTCAGTGCAGCTCCCATACCCCTCAACGGTTCTGCATCCTCATCATCACTACTATACACCGCGACAATGGCATTAATGGGTTGGATATCAACATCAGGCACAGTAGGACTCAAAGAAGCATCTACCTGTTCAATTTCAGCCACGCCAGGATTCAAAGCGACATCCTCTTCATCACTTTCACTATAAGTAGCCGCTATCACTAGAACCATAACCAGATCTCTGTAGAACGAACTTGAATTGTATTACTTGTGACCACGTATACTTGCGTGATTTTGTGTTAACAAGAAGAGTATAACCTGATCCTACTCAGGAAAATTAAACACATCAATTTCTACAAACTACAAGATTAATTTGAAAGAAAAATCTGATTACCCATAATTAGGAGTATAGCCGTTCAGGAAAATCTACAACACAAGCCATTTCAAATTATGGCCAGCATGATGTATAATGATAAATCACTTGCTATTAAAACTAAATACAAACGAAATATATGAATATTAACATCTAATTAAAATCACCACAAAGCACTCAATTAATCAAAACAAATATGCAATATAAAAAACAAAAAAAAATGAAATTACAATTCACCTGAAGAGGATTGAGGTGCAGCAGGTGCGAGACTCGGGAGAGGAAGTAGTATGTATATATATATGATTTATAAGACCGAGTTGTAACAGATCTTATTTGGCACACATTTGGCAATAGAGGTGGAATAAATTGTCTCCCTCAATACCTATGTTGTGCTATCAATTAATAATATCCCTTGGGGCCTGGGCCTATGTGACTGCCAGTAAATTCCGCAGCCCACACAAGTGCTCCGCAATACCCACATGTTTGATCCTGTTGTCCAATATATAATATTGTGTTGCTGGCAGCTACAGCACAAAGACACTTTAATAATAGGAGAAACCTTGTGTAAAGTGGATTACATGAGGTAGGAGACTTGCCAAATTCTTCATTGTTCTTGTCAATATAGCTACGCTGGCGTGGGGTCTCCAATGCTGCGCCTATAAATACAACATGACTTTGAAAATATAAACTCTTCATGTACTAAAAAATTTATAATACATGTGTGCTCATTCAAATGAAATACATAACAATATGAACCGCTTCCAAAAGCTCAACAATAATTCAATATCCTTTCTAAAAACATTACTACAGTTTACTATTTTTTAAATAAATACAATACAGTTCCACAATCTTGACAACAAAGGCAAGTAACATTTGATCTAAACATCGAAATGCAGATTACAAAGTATGCGGAAACAACCCACCTGGCCAAGTCACGGGAACCACACCAGGTTGCACAGCAGCCAAGTAGGAAGGGCCGGCCAATCCACTCTCTACAAATGAAAATTCGTGCTTTTAAAAGGTCAGTCAGGGCACCAAATTAATCATAAATGCAAAGCCCAAAAGCACAAAACCATGAAATGGGAGCTAACATACAATTGGATCACCAATCTACCTTTTTTTTTGTTGGCGGTTGCGACGTTGCTTAGACAAACGACGTGCCTCGATCAGCTCCTCTGTCACAGGAACCCTAGGTCTGCCCATCTTTAGGCGTGAAAGATCCATGGGTGCAGCAGCAACTGCAGCAACACACACAAACAAAAAGGCATTACATCATGTAATCCAGGGGCAAAACTATATTTGCATTTCGATTAAATTGGCTTACAAGACGAAACAAAAAACTAAAAATCTAGCTTTACCCAACTATTCACTAAAACACTTTATTTTGCCTAAAAATTATATTTAGATTCCAACCACAAAACCTAACCAAGGAAAATTAACAGAAGCGCAAAACCTAATAACCAAGCAAAAAGATAGAACCAGCTTTACCCAACTATTCACTAATATACTTTATTTTACCTGGAAATTATATTAAGATAATTAGAATACATACAATCGATATTTTTGTTGCCTTAGACAGACTTCACAGAGATGCAGAATTGAACTGCAAAGTGTAATGAAACTGTTTAGTCTAGAACTTTCTTTACCAGAGTAAGCACTAATCTAACCATCAAATGCACAAGAAACTTAGCAATGAGTTTATGTTCATAACCAGAATTATACAAATATATATACAACTCTATAAACATGACATTCAAATTGAGATTAAGGCAAATTCGTGAAGATTACCTGCAATCGCTAGGGTGGATGCCGCTGGCATAATTCTGGCCGATTTGGATGTTACTTACGCTGCAATAGGTGATAGCTGGAGACCACAGGACAGAAGTTGTAATGGTAGAAGTGGGAATAAAAGTGCCGAGCTTTGTATAATTACGACGTGGCTTGATTTAGCTGATGTGGCTTTGAGGTGGTTGGGTGAGCTGGATTAAATTGTTTCATTAAACCCCTTGTTGTACTATTAAATATATAATAGATTTATCGATTATACTAGTTTTTTTTAGTTTCATTTAAAAATTTACTATACTTGTAAAATCATTGCAATTATAATAATTTTATTAGCAAATTTAATAATTTTATACTATTATTTATTTATATTTTATTATATTTTATAATTATATTATGTTGATTGTGCGTCACATGGTAGGTGGGTCCCACCTTATTGATTTGGTAGCTAACGTGGCATGTGGGTCTCACCTCTGTTGACGTGGCAGGTTGGTCCCATCCCCTACTGACATGGCATGTGGGTCTCACCCCTGCTGGAAATTAACTGATCAGGTGTTGTGGCAGTGAGTCTCGGAAAGAATGACCAAAATGCCTACCAGCAAAGATGGATAGTCCGAAATACCCATAGGCACTGAGCGCGGCCCTTTGTGTCCATTGTACACGCATGTGTGACATGCGTGTAGGCCGCTTACAAAGAATACGCATGTGTGTCATGCATATGTTTTGTTTTTTATTCATGGGATACACATATCACATATGTGTGGGTGCTTATGAAAAAAAAGTACACGTATGTATGACATGCGTGTTCTGTGTAAACAGCCTACACGCATGTCACACATGCGTGTAAAGTGGACAGAAAGGGCCGCGCCCACGCCTATGGGTATTTCGGACCATCCATTTCTTGTGGTGGGTATTTAGGGCCTTCACCCTGAGTCTCGCAGGAAGTTTTTTTTTAATTAAGAAATTGTTGTTTTTGTAATTAAAAAGATATTTTTGCAATTAAAATAATAAATATGCAAATAATTTTTCTTAACAAAAGTGAAATTACAAAAAATTATTTGTATCCATATATTTATCAAAAAAGCTCTAATTTAAAATGCTGACATTTTAGCCCTCATATCTGTCACAATGTATATTGTCATGTGATATGGTCGACTTATTCGGTTGATCTATATATTTTTAGGCAAGAAGGGCAATGCGGGCTTTACAAGAGCTTGGTAAGGACCCCACGGGGTAGGGGTGAGCAAAAAACCGAATTGAAACCGAAACCTAACCGAAACCGGTGAAAACCGAACCGAAAAAACCGAAACCGAAATCGAACCGGCAGTTGTTGTTTTTGATTTTCAAAAACCGAGACTTTCGGTTCTGGTTCCGGTTATAGGTTAAAACCGAACTGAATAAAACCGAACCGAATCGATTATTAAAATAAATAAATAATAAATGTAAACATTTTGTAATATGCTACTGCTCATTAGTTTACACATTATAATTGGACCTCATCCTCGTCCAATTAGCAAACACCTAATACAAGTGCAACTGTTCTAGCATTAGCATACATATATACTCCACTCTATTACTCAAGCAATGGTTGAGCTAAAATTTAAATAAATATAGATGGTGTAGCAACATCTATCCTTTTGGTTATTTTTGTTTTAAATATCTAAATAATAATTTGGGGAGATAATGTCAACAAAGTACAACTGTATTTTTGAAGTTGTGTTGTGAAAATTAATATATTATTCTCATTTTTATTTTTATTCGGTTTTAAAACCGAAACCGAACCGTTACAAACCGAACTGGGGTTTTAAAACCGAAACCGAATCTGAACCGGTGGTTACGGTTTTCGATTTTAAAAACCGGGGATATATGGTTCCGGTTCCGATTTGACCCTAAAACCGGACCGCACCGGCCCATGCTCTACCCTACCACGGGGTATCTCATATGCTCGGAAAGTGGTGCTTAAGGTTTGTTGTCTTGTGGTCACGAGTTCGATTCCCTAGACACTCTGGGATTAAGTGGGCTACCATGCTCGGGGGCATGAGTGTGCTAGTATGCCCTCCGGATTAGTCGAGGTGCGCGTAAGCTGGCACGAACACCGAATTATATAAAAAAAGAGCTTGGTAAGTGTTGATACTAGAATCATATTTGACAATAAATTCATGATGGATCGACCCGTATGTCCGACGATCAATAGACCGACTCTTAGGCCCAACGACTGATGACCCATTTGACGTATTGAAAACTAACCCATCAAGTTATTTGAGGCGGTTACAAATTTGACGTTATTAGTCTTCATCTACAAGATACTAAATGACGTCATCAGCCTTCGACTACAAGAAATCTAATATTATCACTGATCAGATATACGAGTAACTTACCATGAATAGGTAACTTGCTCATAAAGAATAGGAGAATGGGTCTAAACCAAAATCAATACGAAAAAGAACTACGTGGGTTTGATTTCTTATAAAAGGATACGTAGGCACCTTGAGAAGTGATGGAAAAAACTCTAACCTCATAGAGAATTACTCTCAATAGCAGCCCCAAATATCTAAACCCCTAATTGTATTCTTAAAACCCTTCTTACTATCTCTATCCAAATACCCGATTATAAATCTAATCTTGAACCAAAGTCCTTGACGAAAATTCGCTTCAACAGTAAGATTAAAAACATTAATTTAAGGACCTGTCTAACCATAAGCTACAGCCACCTTAAGATGCATGTTGACTTAAGCCCGTGTCCCGTCTCATATTTGAACAAGGAGGCTCAGAGTAGAATGTCAGAGGAGACCCAGGCTCTCCAGAAGCAGCTGCTATCAGTTGATTTTCTAGGGGTCCGGAATTATATTATAATTTTAAAAATTACAAATAATTTAAAAGGTTACTTATAAATAAATTGAAAAATAATAAAAATAAGTCTATATTTAACTCATTTCACTTTGTTATCAATAATAAAATTTACTAGAACAATGGATGAACATGTTTATTATTTTTAAAAGCATGTAAAACCTATTAAAGATGAAATCCAAAAAAAGAGAAATGCAGAAAATATGTAAGGAGTGGTAGGGGAAAATCTGAATTGAAAGACAATAGCAGGAGTCGAACACCGGCTTTGTGGGAATAAAACATAATTACTTACCAGCTGAACTGCTATACAACTATAATTAATACTAGCTTATATTCGGTGCAACGCACGATTCTTTTTATAATAATTATTATATTATTTTTTAATATTTATATGTTATTAATTTATATATCAAATTATTGTTAAAATATATATATATTATATATATATATTAGATCTATTAGATCCTTTGTCTCCGCCAGGGGCACCAATACAAAAAGTTGTTATTCTTTTTTATTTCAAAGAAAATTATTAAATAACCACGATAAGTAAATTAGGATGAGAATGATATGATTAGTTTAGAAATAATGACATTTTTATCATTTTTCAAACATTTTGACGAGAATAACACTTCTTAATTTTTTGGCCAAAAATATCAATTTATTACGCATTTCAAAAATAGGTAATTGTATTACGCATTTGTCGAATGGATAATACATACTAGTATAAATTTTAAAAAAAATTTGAAAAAAAATTTGAAAATTTTTTTTAAATAAAATTATTATGTTACGCATTCTGGAAATGCGCAACAAATCCAAAATGGGTGTGTTACACATTTCCCAAATACGTAACATAAATACTTTTTTTTTAAATTTTTTTTTTCGTTTTTTTTTTTGAAATTTTTTTACATGATACCCATTCCTCAAATGCGTAATAGTATTACCCATTTTGAAAATGCGTAATAAAATCTTTAAAAAAATGGCATTTTTGGCCATTACCCATTAATTTATTTTAGTGGTAAATTCTGTTTGGTTCTTTCTCTTTTATATATTTATGAAAATTAATCCTAATATATATTAATTGTAATTATGATTAATTGTAAATCAAAAATGTAGAAAATTAATATTGAGAAATCGCTTAATATTATATATTTATATAATCCACATTGATTTTAATTTAAAATATTAATTTATTATAAATATTTTTTAACATTAAAAAATATGTAATATATGAATATGTTAAATCAAGTAACTACTATAATTAAATTAGAATTGTTAACTAACCATTGTTAGTATAATAAGATCAGAATCATAAATAAGTAAAATTTTTAATATAGGGCATGTTTGGCACAACTTTTATTAAGTTGTTATGGACTTATTTTTGGGTAAAAATTTCATATTTTGATAATTTTCTTTTATACAAGTATTTATTATATGTTTGAGATTTTATAAGTTGGGATTTTAGAAAAAAGTTAGGTCTCTAACTTTGTCTTAAAATAAATTGACTTATTCTGGAAAAAAAGTTCCACCAAACATCCCAATAATATGGTTGGTCTAAAAATTAAATTGATTAATTGTATATCCAGGTAAATTCGGGGGTTATAATCTATCTATACCAATATATAATACGTAAACGAGGAGATAATTGGTAGTTTGGTTGTTTGGTTCAACCAACCATAAAGAATAGTGACCGTTAGATATTTAGCAACTAGATCACAACCGTTAATACTAATGGTAACAAATATTCTATATTTAATTTTTTTTTCTAAAGATCCAAGGTTCGAATCCCGTCAAACAACAAATTTATATTAAGATCTTATATTATTAGTTTTAAACAATACATGTCATTTATTAATTATTATTACAAATAATTTTATTAATTAATATTACAAAGTTAAATTATATTCATAATAAATTATTTTATTCTATTTTGTTTAATCATATATTTTAAAAAAATTTAAAAGTAGACCGTGAAAGCATGGGCTCAAGTAGATCAAAACCGTCATACAACAATACTAAAAATGATTATATACAAAGGTTTAAGGTTCTATTCCCGTCAACAACATATTAATTTATATTTAATATTAAAAATTATTATATACAAAAATATAAACTAGTAAAGAATAATTTGGAATTAGGGTCAAAGTGGACATTAGACTAGACTATTTATAATGATTACCAACTCATCGGAGTAGTCTAATTTGGGTAATCGAAAAATTGACCGACCAAGAATTGAAGCTGCAGGATGGACGGCGTTAAAGTGTTTGGCTGGTTGACACTCTCAATTCCTTTGTTTGTCATGCTTACTCGTTATTATTACTCCAAGCACCACTTTGAAGAAGAAGAGGAAAAAGATAAAGAACAAGAGCAAGAACAAGAAAAAGAACAAGAAGCAGCAACATCGTCTGTGTATTGGGCTGAACTTGACCAGGATGTATTGGGGGAAATACATGGCAGGCTCAGTCTCACTGATCAGGCCCGTTTTGGTGCTGTTTGCACAAACTGGTTAGTTGTGTCCCGTTCCCATTCCAATTCCGCTTTAAAAACCAAATCTTTACCATGGTATGGTTGTAAATATCCATATGAATTCCAAATTTATGACCCATTATCATCTCCCAACCATTATCTAGCTTCACGACAGATTTTTACGTGGTCTGATTTTGGTATTCAGTCTCCGGATTATGTAAATTTGCTTGATATTTATTGCAATTGTATTAAGCACAATTGGTTGCTTATTTTCCATAGAAAATCAAACTGGTTCTTTTGGAATCGTAGATTTGTGTTATTGTTCTCTCCCTTGACTAAAAGAATCATCACCCTCCCTAAATTTGACTATCCCAAGCGATTTTTATTTGTTTCAACGTTTTCCACCCATCCCGATTCACAAGATTGTGTCTTTTGTATGGTAGAGCCCAATCAAGTTGACAAAATTCATGTTTTAACATATCGCTATGGTGATAAAGAATGGACTGCTACACAATTCGATAGGCATCCTGATTTTCTCCCTTGTGTTGCCACTCCTCACATTATTAGTGGAATCCTCTATATTATTTCTCATCTTGGAGGACAAGTGGCATCCTATAATATCCTTAACGGAGAACTCAACTTTGACCGTTTGCTTCTAGACGAGTTTATTGTTCAGAGTTCTTGTTGTAGGGCAATCAGATCGTTTGTGTTGAATGGGGAGTTGATGTTATTATGTTTCAACCTGGATGTCAAAACCGATGCTGCTGCTATTCCAGGACAACAATTTTTAAGAAGGTATGATCGGTTATCCAAGGTTTGGATTCCCGTAACAACCTTGGAGGATTACGCTTTATTTTTCGGCTCAAATTTTATCAACGTTTCACTAATCAATACAAAGGATGACATGACATGCAACGGAGTATTACCAAACAAGTTATACCATTTTTTCAATGGTGGGTGCATTGTTTACTCCTTAGAGGACGGTCAATTAGTACAGTTTAAGTCTATAAATTCAAACTTGTTGGAGGATAGTGGGCACAATCTACCTGAATACAAGTATAATAATGCTTTTCCAGAAACATGTTACCCTTTTTGGTTAGAAGCACCTCACGTCCGCTCCTCCTTAGACAATCAAGGTGAAATATGCATTAATCTTATTCATTATGTTTACTATGTTTATATATTTGAAGTTACTTGACTTATATCCATCTTATTTTCCATGGTTGTTTTTGATTGACTTATATTATGTTGTCATGATGTTGACTACGTCTATATTAGCGTAGCGGCAACTTCCATGTTCGTATTGATTAAAAGAGTTCGGGTAGTCATGATTGTGTTAGTATTAAAGTTTTTTAATTGACCATGATTGTGTTACTTTTAAAATTGGATAGAGGTACTGATGTTATTGGGCTATTAATATTGGATGTGTTTCAGTTTTAAGACAAAGGATTACGGGATGAGTTTGAATTAAATTCATTTGGAAGAGTGTAAATTATTAGAACCTTTGCACGAGCTGGTTTTAGGTTCTGATTTGTGGGCATGGGGTCGAATTGAACAGAGTTTTGAATAAATAGTGAACTGTTCAATGGATTTGGATTATAAGTTTCAAAATGTATTTGCCATGTAAGAGCTTGGAATTACCTCGATGGAATATTACATTTATTTCATTGATAAAATTGTGTCGTAACCCCTTAAATACTTTAAAATATATATATGTCCATGAAAATGTTGACTTCATAAAACTGGCCAATAAAGTACAAAATCGAGCGTGAGAGCTGCCTCAGTGGTAGGGGCCAAAGCGTTGATCCAATGAGGTCACGGGTCAAACCTCACCCCAACCTTAGCAAAAAAAAAGTACAAAATAAAAATAGCACAGGTACCTAAATTGCAATTTCTCAGTCATCCAATAATTGTATATTTAATTGATGGATACCTTGCAATTTATAGTATAGCATGCAGTTTAGGAAGAATCATGTAGAAATAATCAGGTTCAAAACATCAAATAGTTTATGTATTATATATCTTTCTTGTTTACTGATACTATACTTGAATTTAATTAGGCGAAACATATTATTGTACTTTTGTTGAATGTGGGCGTGTATCAATGAAGAATATTATATTCTGTCCCTAAAGTTTATTTACTTCGGTCAAACTGTTATTTGACAAGGTCCCAGTTCTCTACAGTACTATGTCAATCACTATTGTTGGCCTTGTAGCATATTTAGCAACAGTTATTGTCTTTGTGATCTCGTGCAGAGGTACGTAGCTTTAGAGAGGAGGGAAAGCAAGGCACAGTACGTGCCCTTGGATGATGAATCAGAATTTCTTAGTCAGATTATGCATGGGGATATCCAAGTGCAATATCTTCCGATGGATAATGGTCTTGACAAATTGTATGTTTTAGTACTTCACCCGTGCCTTTGGTTAGAGCCTAGAGGCGCATAAATTATCTACAAGATCCAGCTGTCTTTGTATATTGTATTGGCTTATAACTTGGGCCAAGCAACAGTGTAGAAATAAATTAAGTTGTTGTATTTGATACAAAACTTCAGTGTAGTTTGACAATATTTTATTATTTCATTATTCGTTCTATATTTTTTTGTTACTAGTTTTTTCTTCTCAAGACATTAGTCTCAACTTATCTATCTATTATTATATATTTAATACTGCAACTAAGGGTTACACGAGCCATTTTATTTCACATCAGATCCGTTATTGCTCTGTTATACCTCTGTTACTGCAACTAAGGGTTCCATGATCCATTTTATTCCACGTCAGATCTGTTATTGCCTTGTTATACCTCCATTATCTACTCTAGGTATACTTGCTGCAAACCCTTCACCTGATCTAAAATTTCTCTCGTCTCTAGCACAAATAGCCCTATCAAACATCAAGTTCATTTCACAAAGAAGATGGCGTGGCACCATCCACATGAGCCAAACTACTACTAGACAAATATCAGGTATACCAAGTATCTGGTGCCACTAAGTGTTTGCTTAAAGTTCTAATAAATTGATTTTATATGTTTGATGAGAAACAAATACACATACTGGTTGTAGGTGTATCGGAGATGCATGTGAAATCACAATTGCTAGTATTTATAGCTTCAGTTCTGGTTTTCGACAACTCCAAATCGCTGGCGATGACTTGTCATTAGTGTATATGCCTTATGCATGTGAAAACACAATATGTATAGTTTTCTGCAGCAGAGAGAAGGCATCAAAGAAGAAACTTGTCTTTGCGTTTTCATTTTCAGCCTTGTATTTTCAATTCCTTCCAGTTATATCTCGTTCGTCAATTCTAATTTATTGTTCATTTACTTTCAGCACTTGATCTTCATTTTCAGTTTATTAAATTCATTTCCGTTTGTTATTATATCATGAGTTATCCTATTTACCACCAATTTAGCTATACTTGTTACAATCAGAACTTTCTTAATGTTGTTGAAGAAGTAGCCAACCCCCAGGTTGGTTACGAGAAGGTGTTTGAGAAGACTGATTGCCCAAGGAGGAGGAGGATTGGTAAGCAACCAACTGGAATTAAAATCATCACACTATGCTGCTACACATGTAGTATACTCTAATTCTTCTTCAACTAGTAGCTTCAATTCCTTTTCTTCGCACTGTTGGATACATTCTTCAGGTACCCACCCCTTTATTTCTTTGCTTATTTTAATACAGTATCTTCAATCTTTATGCATTCTTGATTTGATAATAAAAAAAATTCTACTCCTATCTTTTTACAACAACATGAGGGGCAGCCTTAAAATTACGGGTACCCTAGTCAAATTCAGGTTTCGGGGCCTAATGCATACATACACTAAATGTTTTCTAATTTATTTTACAGAGAGATTTAAAAATTCTGGGCCCTTAAACTTTGGGGCTCTATGTGCAAATTTTGCTGGCCTATAGTCAGGGCCACAATCCAACAAAGTTGTCGGTTATTTTTTCTGGGTTAGATTTCAAGATTTCGTGTCAAATTTTTAACTTATGAAAACTTTGACAGGATACCCAAAAAGTATATGCAACAACAGAGTGGAGGAAGCTGGAGGATCTCATACCCGAAAGTGGAGGTATCCAGAGGATGATCATCTTATAGGCATCAAAGTAGGAGAGAAGGTTAATTTATCTCAACTTCTCTCTACGGAAACCAGGGATTACCTCATCAAATGCAATGACGGATGACAAGTATGTTTGTCCCTTCAATGATTAATATTGCCTCGTATGCTTAATTTGTTGAATTCATAGTGTTCAAACTTGATCCCATTTCCTCCAACTTCATTCATCCCAACCAAAAACAAAACATAAGTTATCGGTCATTATTAGTGGAACTGCATAGGGATTATGACCTGATAAAAACAGGATAAAGTTAGGATGAGATTCTAAGTGTTAGTTCAAACTTTGAAGGGATGAGAGAGGAGGAAAGGGGATGGGGGCGGGAGTAGTTCTAATTTTATATTATCAGTGCTTGATGAAATAATGCGTTAATCGACTATTTTTAAAGTAGAGTACTACTATTCAACACATTTTATACCTGACTTACACAGGACTGCAAAATGGCTTTTAGCTCTACTGGTGTCCTTGGTACATGTTTAAAAGTGACAGGGTCAACTATCCCTGCCGACAATTAATAATGTTGCAGTGAATTATCCATTTTGGGTGTAGTTCTCCCCGAGTGGGATTATGTAAATTTGCTGTATGTCTGACCCGGAGCTTTGGTTTCACCTTCACGAGGCTCTAGTTAGAATACCTCTTGTGCTTCTTCACTTCTTATAAAGTCTTGTGGTTCTTGTAAGCCTATGTGAGAATGGTACCTTTGTTCCTGGTTCACTGCTCCCTTAAGAATACAAAACTAATTAATAACCCAAATGTGTATGATCTTCTATTGAACTGTTTTAATTTATTACAGTTGAACCTCCTTCTAAAGTTGTATGTTCTAGTGACGGGTGTCTGAGTCTCCCTCCTACAAAAAGATTAAAACTGCAAGCTTGTACATACTTAATATAACTCGGGAGAAACTATTCCTACTGTTCTACACAAGCTGCCTCCACGATAAGTTTGTTTAGTAGTATATATAGCCAAAGGCATGCATAACTCGATGCTTCCTTATCTGGTGCTTCTTTGTGGAGTGCTCTTATTCTGTTTTGTGGGTATCCGGGCTTCTAATTTTGACGATTATATACATATTTTGAGACTCCTGTGTCAACTACTCTGTTACAAAAACCAATGCTATATATATATTGCAGGTGAAGGCTGAAGAAGAGCTGGCAGGCAAGTTGGTGGTTATATATTTTGATTCAGTTTTCGACATAGATATGGACTTTTTGACATATTTGATGGACATCTACAGAAAATTAGAGCATAACAGTGGTTTTGATGTCGTGTTTGTCACTGTTGATGATGCTGTTGATAGCTTCAGCAGCGAAATGTCACTCACTCCTAGTCAAGGTAGACCAGAGCAGCATTTTGAAGAAGTATTTTCTCGCATGTCATGGACGGCCATCCCATTATCAGATATAACCAGAAATGTTTGAAAAGGAGATTTGGTGTCCCGGGAAGATTATATATAGGAACACCGGTCGTTGTCGGTTCAACTGGATTGGTGTTGCAATCCCATGCTTATACAATTTTTCGTAATTATGGAGCTCAGGGTTACCCATTCACTGATGAAAGGTTAGATATCCTAGACTCTGAAGATGATGCAGCTATTAGACAGCCCTCCTTGAAAGCCCTCTAGGCATCCCCTGAACGTGATTACCTCATCTCAAACAAAGGGGACAAGGTATGGATATACATTTAATGGCTTGATGTAGTAATTTATAACGGCAATAATTTCACAGATTTATGATTTTATAAAAAAATATTTTCCTAATAATATGAGATGTCATTTTTTAGAAATCTGTTAAATTTAAATGATCATCTCAATAATACAATTCTGCTTTGACATGCCAGGTACTTATTCAAGCTCTTGAAGTTATAGTGGTAGCCCTTTATCTTTATAATGAAGGGCATCCTTACCATGTGGAATTCACACTAGAAATTAAGGGGATTTATGAAGAGTTGGCGAAGAATAATAAAAAATTTGAGGTCGTGCTTATATATATTAGTGACACACCAAGCATTGAAGCTGAAGACTTGTCTGGAAATTATTCAAAACTATGCCTTGGTTATCGCTCCCAATTGGAGACTCAAATTATAGGAAGTTGGAACGGAATTTTTTCTTTCCCTGGGATCGTGATATTCATATGAATGATATGAAGCTTATAGTTTTTGGTCTTCATATGGAATTTATCGAACCGTTTGGCTCTGAAATCGTGAAGCGATTTAAAATTTCAGCATACCCCCTCTCTCGCAAGAAAGTTGCCATGTTAGTAGAATTACTGAATGAATACGAGCTGTGGCTAATACCCGAGGCATAAAAGGAGCATTTTCTACGGGGTCCCGAAACCACCAGCCTACGTAGTTATCCTAAATGTTAAGGAAACATCTGAAATACGTCGAGGATACAAGTATAAGATCAATGGCATAGTAGTTGCCTTTCTCTCTAGGAAAAATAATTTATGTGATGTATTACAGGTTTGATTAATCGTGGTTCAAGTTTTTGTTTGGTTTTAGGATAACTTAAAAATTATAGTTACTTTATGATTTACGTATATATTTGGCTGAGTTCATTGCCAGTTGCCACTCTTATTTTTCTGTTTGCTGAGTTAATCTACTTTTCTTTTTTGTGTTGATGACATGGTTGGGCTTTGTAAAATATACAGTAGCCCTACTCTTTGAAGGACCAAATATATTCACTTACGGGCTTCTTTTATGTTTTGACAGGCCATCCCAACTCATGCAGCCATTGCACCCATTGCCATTAGGGGTGTTAATCGGATAATACGGAGTCGGATATGATCATATCCGTATCCGAATTTGGCAATCCAAAATTATTGCGTAAGGAGGGAATTGAACCCGAGTGCTGCTCTTTTTGCCTGATTGTTGTGTTACAATGTTTAATAATTAATCATAACTTAGTATAAACATGCTTATATTTGTATTCTTAATAATTAATTAATGATAACTATGTTATTATATTATCTTGATAGAATGATATACATGTTTATATTTTGTAATTACATATTAAAATATATATTATATATTAAAATATATATTATATATTAAAATTATATATTATATATAATTCACTTCAGATACGGATATTTTCGAATACGGATGTGCCTATATCCATATCCGCATCCTAAACTTCCAGATTCAGATACGGATAATATCCAGTTGACTCCGAATACAAATAATATTCGCTTTTTTCCGGATACGAACATAGATATTTTGAACGGATATCGGATTTTTCGGATTTTTTTCCCAGCCCTAATTGCCATCGGCTTTATCGTCGGTGCTAACATCTTGGTTGCTGGCCCATTCAGTTGTGGCTCAATGAACCCAGCCCGATCATTTGGCCCAGCTATAGCTAGTGGAGATTTATCTGGTCACTGGATCTATGGGACTGACCCACTTATTGGTGGAGCCTTAGCCTTAGTGGGACTAGTTGAGTAGTACCTATTATACTATTTTGTACATTTTCACCACTTGAATATTTTTTTTAAAAATAAACATAGTACCTATTCTAGTGTTCTAATTTTCATTTTTCAGTTTGGACTGATCTGGCAAACAGTTCTTTTAAGACCAAAACTCCAAAAGAGCCAACCATAGAAAGCGTTTCTTGTACATAACATACCCTTCCCTTATTTTACTTCCGACTCCTCGACCCTTGTCTGTAGAATGACTCTTCTCTTCTAAAATCGGGTTCGAACTTGCGATCTTTGGTTAAATAAAAAATCTCATATCATATTAATTTATCTAAAATTTTAAGGTATCGTAAACACTTATCCCTATTCGATATTAAATAGATAACTTATTCGTCTCGAATGCTAAATAAAAGTTTTTCCAAAATTTGAAAATCTGTTGACGGTTATCATCTCACAAAATCATCATGAAATACACAACCAATCAATGACCGGCAAACCAGAATAGTGTTTTCTTATGCTTTATATCTCACAAACATATATTGGTATATGGGATCGCACATAAAAATATATTAACCACATAAAGTATGTTTCGTTAAAACAGGGGTCAACATTAGGTTACCAGTCCACTCTTCTATTTATTAGATTTTGAATCCCTTTCCTGTTTACAGTACAACAACCAATAGTTAAACATGAGTGTGCATGTGCATGCACTGCATGTATAGTGTGCATATAAAGTTAGGCAACTATTATACAGTTATTCTCAAAGTATCTACTTGTTATAGATCATCAAATTATTTTTACAAGACGGTCTACTTGGAGGAATAAAGTTAAAATTGCTTATATCGAACTTTTGTCGACTCAATTATTGTAGATAATCAAGCATTTAAAAATACGGGTATAGGATTGCATACAGCGAGATGTTTATAAACCAAGCGTTTAGAGCATTTTGCAACCATATTATGATATTAGTGTTATTGTTTATGACAAAAAGGGTGCATAAGGGGTTGAAAGCACGAGGCTTCATGTGAAGACATTTTCATTTTGTCCTACTTTTACTGGCTCTTGGGTTCCCTTGGAATATACTACAAGTATGCTACTTAAACAAGTGCAGAGGAGATAACTTCAATTCTGTCTCAAAACAAGTAAATAGCTTCTTTGTGCAAACTTTTAAGGTTAGCAATAGCTCTATCTTGTTCCTCAATTTCAAATTTCTTGCCAAGTCATACTTGAATATCTAACAAGTTCTAGTTTATTTTGAACTCCCATATGCGAGTTCTGGATTTAATTATCATTCTTGCATGCTAATATTTATATATATATTTAAGATTTACAGGAAGAATGGAGGGTGGTCACTTATGGGTTGGAACAAAAGATCTTTTAGTTGGATAAATAATGCAGAGGAAGAAGAGACTGAAGAGGTGAAAGTTGCATAAACAAATTCACCTCCATTATCTGATCGAAGACATTTAACAGATGTACGAAATTGAGTGGTGACAGTAACAAGAAAATCTTTAAGAGACTGTATAGCATGTTATTTAGTAGGAAGCAAAATAGTCCAAACACTTCTTGTACAATCATCAATAATTGTTAGAAAGTATTTGCAACCATTACAAGTTGGAACCCTATAAGAACCCCAGAGATCACAATGAACTAAATCAAAAGGTAAAGAAGCATGAGATGTACTAATAGGAAAAGACAATTTACATTGTTTTGCCAAAGGACATACATCACATGGTGAAACAGTTTCAGAATTCAAAAAACTAGAATGTTTGATATCTAAGTCTTTGATTCTGGAAAGTACAGTAAGAGGAACATGGTCAAAACGTTTGTGCCAAAGAGAAACAGAAGACTGAGAAGTCTGAGCAGAAGAAGCAACATGTGTAAAAAATGAAGCTGTGGAAGCTGTGGTGATGTTAACAAGCTGGTAAAGACCTTCAACCATATTACCAAGAACCAATGCCTTGTTCTGGGATTGGTCCTGCAGATAACAGGAATTGGATTCAAACCAGACTTTAGAATGCAACTGGGATGACAATTTACTAATGGATAAGAGATTAAAAGTGAAAGAGGGTATGAACAAAACATCATGGATGACTAAAGAAATAGGATGAAGCATGACAGAACCAGTATGTGTAATGAGAGCTTGTTCACCATTAGGAAAAGAAACATGATATGGTTCAATCACAGGATGAATATCATGCATAGTACCACACTGCATCCTGAGCTAATACTTACATTTTATTGATTTGAAAGAAAAACTTGTACATGTAAATGAATTAATGATGGAACAATCAAGTGAATAAGAGGTTACATGTATCATGTATGTTAGTAATTTAGCAAAAGATGCATTTATACTTTGTTGTCTTAATTTTTTTTAGTGGATTACCAAGTTATTCAAACACGTTCATTTCCTATCCCTAAATAATGCAAATATTACATAGGTCCATTTCAGTTCTATCTCAACTTCCCCTGCACTTAAATGGCTTTCGCTATACAGGAATGAATACTCTAGTGTCATTCTGATTTTGTGACAATTGTTACAATCGATAACCAACTGACATTCTGCAGTAGATAACTAGATATTTAAGTTCATACAATTGATGATAATAGTTGATGCAAAATAAACTTATCTAAGAAACCATATACTACGTATATCAAACACTCACACATAAGCATCAAGTCTATTGGTAGTTCAGTCTTAGTGCACCAATTTTTTTTAAAAAGGAAGAAGACTGCATAGAACTATTTCCAACATATTTCGATGCAATTTAAAAAATATAATACCAAACTTTATCAAGGCCATAAAACCTTCTTGCACTGACCTTCAAGCACAACCTGGTGATATTACATTTTTGCGAAACTAAAAAAAATACTATGTTAGTGTGAAAATTTTATAACTTAAAAAATAGGAAAATTATATATCCAGAGCACTAATTTTATATCCGGAGCAAGAGCAAGTAAAAAGACAAAATTATCCTTATTTTTGTGAATGCAAGGGCACTCTTGGTTTAACATAAAGGGGGCATTTGCTCTGGATATATAATTTTCCAAATAATATTACACTCATTTTTTGTTCAAAAACTATAATAAAAACATACAACATTACAATCAGTAGTCTTATTTTTAATTTTTGACATTCAATTTTCAGCCATGATCCAATTCGACGATATATCAGATTATGGGGCAATTTACTAAAACCAAATCGAAGAAGGCACCGTTTTTAAGTATTCAGCTGAGTACTCTCAATCAGATCTTTAGATTTTTAGTGTTTCTACAAAATAAGACTAAAAAAAAAGGACTAGAAATCCAATTATACTATACAAGAAACAGAGCTAATAAAGTAATCAACACAAGGCAGCACAAAGTGATCACCGAAACAATAATGCAGCAAAAGGTTATTAATATCATAATATGCAAAAGGTCTTAAGCCAAAAATACAGTTCTGACTTTCGTCTCAGATAATACACAAGTGCATTGTAGAAAATGGTCCTCGCTATGTCAATTTGTAAATGATCAAGTACAACATGATTCTTTTCTCTTTCTGTTCTTCGAAAGCCTTAGTATGAGACAGAGCATTGAGATAGAAGAGCTGGTACTTCGAGCCAACAACCTGCATATGAAAATGTAAATTAGATTCATGTAGTAAGTGACACATTATATATGAATAGTCAAATTCAGTAAAGAATCAATGGATTTTACATCATACAATTGGATTGCTAGATTTTGGCCAAGAGTTGCATTGTTTCAGAGTTGTTACATGCTATCAGGTATGTATGTGTCATTTAAGTACAAACCACATTTCAGCCTTTTAAATTTGATCATGTCTAATTAGAATTATTTCTTACAAGGCAAACATTAGTTGTTCCTTTTCTGTTTTACCAGGCTGTGATCGCTAACTTGGAAGATGCACACGAACAAGTGAACAGGGCAATATCTACTTGCATCAAAGAAAGCAAGCCTGTTTATATTAGCATTAGTTGCAATCTTCCTGGCATCCCTCATTCCACATTTACCAGAATTGCCATTCCGTTTGCAATTACACCCCGGTAACACACATCTTCAAGAAAATCACATCCAGTTTTATACTTAATCTTTTTATTGCTTAATCCAAGATTTTTACATTACATGAATTCTTGAATCAGTCTAAGCAACAAAGCTGGACTAAAAGCTGCAGTAGATGCTGCAGCCGCATTTCTTAACAAGTCAGTGAATCAATTAACAATCTCCGACATGTCCAGTTAAAATCAAATTCTAAAGTACTGTTACAATAACACAACAACAGTAAAGCAAATCCACAAAACTTAATATCCACACACAAGCTGTTGATAGTATATTGATGCCATAGATAAATTTAAAACATAAGAGCTCTACAAGGAATCTATATCAAATTTCGACTAACATTCAAATCCATAACAAATCAGTCAATGATCTCATCAGTTCTTAAGATAATCGTAGTGCAAAAGCCTTCTTATATTCACAACTCAAACCAATCATAGAAACAAAATTCATATCGTATAAACATCTTATCCAAAAATTAGTAGATCAACATGTGCAATTAACATTTGACTCATCAAAATATTGAACAAACTAATCAATAGCCTCGTACCAAGTTAAATCAATCTAAAATTCTCAAATACATCACATAACTTTCAATCGACCTTTTAAAACATAAGAGCAGTACAGAGCTCTACAAGGAATCGAAATCAAATGTCGACTAACACTCAAATCTATACAAATCAGTCAATGATCTCATCAGTTCTTAAGATAATCGTACTGCAGAAGCCTTCTTATATTCACAACTCAAACCAATCATAGAAACAAAATTCATATCGTATAAACATATTATCCAAAAATTAGTAGATCAACATGTGCAATTAACATTTGACTCATCAAAATATTGGACAAACCAATCAATAGCCTTGAAATTAATCTAAAATTCTCAAATACATCACATAACTTTCAATCGACCTTATAAATGCCAAAAAATACAGGTAAGATTCAGATCAAAATATGGATGAATTACAATCGATTTATGAAATAATGAAGCGATTACACTAAATTGCAAACTCAAACAAACAACAATTAGTTACAGGAGTGCATCAGTACACACACAAACACACAATTGCACAAAAAAACACAGAAATACACACACAAGCGCACAAACACCCACACACACACAGAGAGAGAGAGAGAGGAGAGAGATACTTCAAACAAACGGCTCCGGCGCCGGCGGCGGTGGTTGAGCCGCAGGGGGATGAGCTATCAAACAGATGCGACACTTGCAACTGCACGCTGCTGGCCTCTCACATAGGCGAAACACCAATCTGACCGCAATAGCCCCCGCACAAATCGCACTAATCGCATCCGCGATGGACTGTGAGTCAAACGAGTGAATAACATGATAAGAACCCTCACAAATTGCAGTCACCGCATCGGCGATAGACTGTGAAGACTGTGAAGACAAAGAGTGAGAGTGAGTAAAATGAAAAAAACTCCAATTGACCATTTTAGAGAGAGAGAAAGTTGAGAGAGGAGAGAGAGGCTTTGAAATTTTGAGAGAGTGAGATGATAGAAATGAAAACTGAGGAGAGGGCGATAAATAAATAAGGGTAAGGACTAAGACACGGCTTTCAATTTGATTTTTTTTTTAAGAGTATAATGTATATTAGGTGCTACACGATGTAATAAGAATATTTAATACATCTCACAAGGTAACCTCAGGTAAATTTTCCTGAGATTAAAAAAATTTACATACAAATACATAAGGACATTATTGTAATTACAGATAATTATATGCATTTACAAAAATACCATTACTATTTTACATAAAAATACACTAGTGCCTCAGGTAAAGTTCCTGAGCTAATCTCAGGAACTTTATTCTCAAGGGTAAATTTGTACAAATTCAGGATGTATTATTTGTAATGGTGTTCACGGTTTGGTCAATCCGATTAATTCGATCCAAATTGGGTATTTTTCGGCCGATTCAAATCGATTTTTTCCAACTCGATGTATATTCGAATTGAAAAAATATAAATCCGATTTTAATGGGTTGGATATGGGCTTCGGTTTTTAAAATCCGATCCAACCCGATCCGATCCGACTAAAAATAAGATAGTTTTTTTTTTTTGCCCGAAGATAGTTAAAATATATAAGCCCAACCCATTAGAAATTACTACATTAGTATTAGTATTATTTCAGTCCATTAGTCCACTATAGTCTAGTGTTTAATCAATTTTTTTTATGTGTTAAAATTCGGAATTTCAGATATTTAAGACCTATGATATTTGTGTTGCATGAATGATTGTAATATTTTGTTGAACTATTTCCGATTTGTTTTGAACTCTCATTTTCATTTTTATTTTTTTTGATAAAAAGTTTATTTATATATTTACTAACCCGATCAATATGATCCAAACCGATCCAAATTGAAATACATTAAATGGGTTGGTTTACAAATTCTATTTTTATGGGTTGGGTTGAAAATTTTCTAAACCGATTAAATTGGGTTGGGTCATAAAATCCTCCCAACCCGCCCAACCCGATCCGTGAACTCCCCTAATTATTTGTATTTATAAAAATGTCGGGAAGTTACCTGAGGTCATCCTCATGCCCATTTTTCTCTTTTTTGAATATATCAAAAATTAAGGAACTTTTCCCTCTTTTTATGCTTGTATGAGTAGACTTGGAAAATCGGATAATCGAACCAGATTTGGATAAGATTAATTTTGGAACAGATTAATTTTTAGTTCTAACTTATTTTGATATAGTTCGGATCAGATTTGATTGGGTTCGGATCTAAATTTGATTCTGCATAATATTGATCGCTTTCGGTTCGAATCGGGTTGATTTTCGGATCGGATTTGTTATTTCCCAGTAGCACCCTTCAAGATTGTAGAAGGGGGGTTGAATACAATCTTGTATATTCTTTCGAATTTTGAACAAGACAACACTTATAATTTCAATGGAAACAGATGGATAACTTGAAGATTAAAATGTAAAGAAACAGATACACAACACACTTAAAACTTTCAGGTGGGGTTTTTCACGACTCCACCTGAGGGTTGTATTGAAGAAAACTTCTCTGTGTAAACTGTGTACACAGCTGCGAATACAAAGCTAAAACTATTACAAGAGAACCTAATGCTTATGGCTTTTCGCTCAGTGTTTCTCTTCTCTATTTTAGCTATGCTACACTTGAAGTATATATATTACTCCAAGATTACAAACCCTACAAAATAAACGAATCTTACAAGTCAAAGTATCCTGCAGGGTTGCTGCCACTCCTTGTCTCCATGTGATACAATTTTGTCTGGTTGTCTTGGACAGATATGCACTAGATTTACCAGCTAAATTGCTTATGAGAATAAGGAATGTTTCTTTTTCTTCTTCGTTTCCAATACTGGTTCCCATACCTCATTTAAGTTCATCAACCCATGTGATCTGTCAGGCATGTCAAGTTGCCATCAACCTCTAATCCTAAGACATTATTGATTGAGGCTTTTATCCGTTGTTGTAGACATGGATCGATAGGTTGATTCCTGCTTGCTGCGAATACCATATCCGTTGACATAGAACCCTTATCCGTTGATCATCACTTCACTTATACAGAATTACATAACACAACTTATATACAGTTAGCTACCCTATTCTGTATATCCTTTGATAGTCAACATGACTTAGGATAACTAGCAACTATGATATTTAGCAACAAACTCAAATTTAAATACAAGGTATGCTACAAACTTATTGATTGATAAGCTACCTCATCGACGGATGTACATGGCTTGGTTATCCGTTGATAAGTTACAAAACTTAATCTTGTGCTTATATGTTTTTCAAAGTGTTTTATGGGCGTGTATATCATCAAGGACAACATAATTCCTAACAATCTCCCTCAATTTATGACTGATAGAACTGCAGCCATAAATTAAGGACCTTGATGATAACAAAACACTTTTGAAAAGATCTAGATATCAACAAAAACATATACATTGCACAAGCTACAAGATTTTGAAGAATTGAACTGAGTTAAGTGATAGAATCATACTTCTACAAGGAATGCTCCTCTAGGCTGAGCATATCATTGCCTTCTTCCCCTTGCAGTCCTCGAACCATGGATTTTCTCCATGTTCGCCTCAAGCTGATTTTCCAGAGATATGTAGATGATCTTTTCTTCTAAGTGATTTTGATCCAGCATAGACATTAAGTATTGAAAGTACTCATTGCTAGCCTTTTCTAGCTGATCTTCTATCCTGAAAAATCTTCTACAGTTTCGATCATCTCTGAATTCCACTATCCAGTAAAGATAAAAGTGAACCTTCTTGCCAGGTTCATATGGAATGTTCAGTGTCTTGGGCAAACCCTCCTTTGAAGTCCGGCTATTTCTTAATTCATTGACCTTTTTGAAGATTATTTCTTTTGCTTCTGGAGTGAAACCTCCAGTTTTCTTCATCAAGGACCAAATCCTCCAGAGTTTGTTGTGCCCTTCTTTTAACACTTGATCTAGGGGCTAGGTTACACTATTCCCTCATTTATAGGAGAAAATTAGCCTTCTTGGAAGCCTGGCTGTCCTTTCTGCAGCACTCACATTATCCACTTCATCCAAAAAATATTGATGCTTGAATATTCTTCAACATCTGCAAGATATAGCTTAGTTTCTTTCTTGGTGGCAACCTTTGCAACTTGAGGAACCTTAGTGAATTGAATTGGTCTAGCTGGTGGTTGTTTCCTCCTTCTAGTTCTCCTCTTTTCAGGTGAGAGCCTGATTTTCGGAAACACCAAGTTGTTGATGTCAAAGTCAAATTCTGCAGGTTCTTCCTTTACAAGTCCTAAGAGGTTGAGTGCCTTAGTGTTCTGAATTGGAGGTTCTGTAGGTTGAGGTAGTACTGATTCAACTTGAACTTCTGAAAATGGGCTCAAAGATCTCTTAGTAGGAATTTTAACCATGCTTTTCCTTTTCTTCTTCTTCTTGAATTTGGCCTCTTCTTCTCCAGCCTCTTGCCTCATTTCTACTTATAATTCTCTCACAAGCTCATCAGCTAGTCTAGCTTCCTTCTCAGTAAATTCTACAGGTTTTCTTACAATTTGACCAGCTTGAAGCAACCTTGCAGTTTCTTCAGCTTTAACAACTGCAAAGTCAGGGTAACCTGCAGGAACACAAATTTCCACTCCCTCTCTGTAGATGAATGCAAGATTATCCTTGAGTACCACATCAACTTTAGCCTTCTCTTTCATTTCAGCAAGATATTTGCTCATTAGCTTGAGTTCATCCGGTTTTTGGCATTGGAAATTATACTCTCATGGTATTTTTACCATTTTTCTTCACAGGTGACTTCTTAGGCTTGAGCATAGGCTTAAGTTCAGACAAGTAGGATGGCTCCCCTCTGGCTAGAGATCTAGGAAGCACAAAATCTGGGATTAGTACATGTTTGATGGATGTGGTTATAGGAGGAATTTGTACTTGAGAGAGCTAAGGATTAGCAGCCAGCCTCATGGCTATAGAGTCTTCAGGTTGAATGGCTGGTTCTTCCTCACTAGACTGGATTGCTGGAGCTGTTGGTGGTAGAGTAGAATGAAGTTGCTGCCCCTCACTTGTTGACCCCTCTTCTTCAAACTTCTCCCCCTTTTTGTTAGCATCAAGGGCTTGAGTAGTAGACAGAGCCAACAGATTGGTAAGGAGAGAATTTTGCTTGTTGTGAGCTTCAAGAATGAGTCTTTGATTGTCAAGAATGGTGTTCATTTGAAGCTCTAACTTGTCAACCTTTGCAGACAGATTGTCAACTATCTTTTCTGTTTCTGCATTTGTCTTCAGCTTCTGGTTAAGCTGCTGCATTGTTCGGGGTGGACAGAGAAACTCCAAGTCTTTGTGCTGAGATTCGAGAGCATTCTTAATTTCTAGCTTGAGCTCATCTTTGTCGATCACCTTCTGGTTGAGAAGACACTTGTGCAGTTTGAGAGTAGCCAGAAAGTTCTCTTGCACAAGTTTCATAGCAGGTTCAGCATCTTGTAGAGTAGTTGCAGTCTTCCTATACTGCACTATTAGCTCACTGTAAGCATCCTTGGAAACATAATCTTTAGATATGAGCCATTATGGTAAGTCTCCAGGTTGCTGTGAAGGCCCTTCATCTTCACCTTCATCTGAGAATTCGGAGTCAGATTGACTCACTTCAGTAGCATTTAGAGGCAGCTTGGTAGGAGCATCTGTGGCTCTTTGCATAGATTTTGTGTATTGTACCAAGTTCAGCTGGTGCTCAGCCTCCTCATTGCCCTGTTCAGCCTGAGAGTTGAGGTCAAGGACAGGGTGAGTAAAGGTTTCAACACCAAGAACTGATCAATCAATGACAGTTTGTGGTGTCTGTTGACAGATACTTGTTCTAGGGGCATCCTCAACCTCCATTAACTCACAAGCAATGGCTTCATCCACCCTTATAGCTCCGGTACCTGCATTTCTCTCATGTTCTCTCTCTTTTTGCATCAGGGGCTCCCCCTGGCTCACACCTCTCACACCCTCACCTTCACCTACTAAGGTGGAACTCTCAGTCTCTCCTTTTTCCCGGCAGGAAGAAATTGCCAGCCCCTCACTCACATTCTCTCCTTTTGCCTGCTCACAAGGCAGCCTCTCGCTCTCTGTGATGACACTCCCTTCCCTCAATCCTAGAAGTGTTTTAACTACAAGAGTGACTTCTGCTGTGGATGCAGGGAACACAGTGACCAATGGATTTGATGTATCCATTGATTTTGTAGTTGGAGCTACCAACGGATAATCGCTGTTAAGCATATCCATCGGTGAACAAACACTTGTCAACGGATGAGAGATATCCATCGATGAAGTAGAAGGGATAGCAGTTGATAGGGAAATTATGATAGAATCTGTGCAGAATGATTTTAAAGTAGGCGACACAGGTTCAGTCATAGTTTCAGAAAGAAATGGCTGTTGGCCCAACAGATCATCTAAAAGATGATGACCAACAGGTTCTGAGAGGGGCTCCTCCCTTGGAAGAAAAGAGGGAGAATTTGCATGTGATGTGGAGAACATGTCCACATCCAGAGAATATGAATTAGGGTCGGGGGTTTTAAGTTTCGGGTCGGGTTCGGGTTGATCCAGTGTACCCGAACCCGACCCAAAAGTTTTTTATATATATAATATATTATATATAAATATATATTTATATTACAAAATCTATACATTTGTCATATATTTATATATTATTTAAATAATTTTATTCAAATATCATCTTATAAAGTTATTATTGTAGTTTTTTTAATATATTATAAATAAAAAATATTTAATATAATTATAATAATTAATTTTTAATAATTTTCGGGTCAAAACAGGTCATTTTCGGGTTGATCAGGTACATAACATGTCGGGTTCGGGTTGAAAATTTCAACCCGTTTCAGGTTCGAGTCGGGTTCGGGTTGATCCAAAAACAGGACCATGTACAGCAAACCCGACACCAACCCGACTGTTACCCGAGATTGCCACCCCTAGGTGAAGCAATACGTTATACTTTTTTATAATATTTTCCGTTTTATCGATTATTTTCTGACACAAATATTTTTCTAGAACATATTATAATGGTGAAACACATGTTGAGTTATGTTTAAAATAATATATTTTTTTAAAAATAATGGATTTTTGAAAAATAATTATTATATACCGAATAAGTAAATAACACCCTATAATTATATTGTGTGATGTACCAAAATTATATCTTGTACTAAAGCAGAATGACTAAATCTCAGCCTTTGATGACACAAAATCTAAGGTATAAATAGGTTTTAAGTTCTAATTTTATAGATTTCAAAAAAAAAAGTTCTAATTTTATATAAAGTTCTAATTTGAATCTAATCCTATATTTTATTTGTTACTCAAAGAGGCATGCCTGTATACCTCTAATAACAAGCCTAATTTTTTTGTAATGCTTTGCATTACTTACATGACCTCTTGACTGAGGGAACCTCTAGTTGTAGAGCTTCTACTTGTTTTGTACTTGTAATAGGCATCAAATCCTAGTTGTGTAACTGTACTTGTAAAATCAAGAATAATGCTTGAAATAAGTTCCAAGGTTCATGCATCAAGAAAAAAGATAAAGACTGTAAAATAATCACAGTTGGGATTTGAAGAAATGAAGAATTTGCCTAAGTACCAATTCGAGAAGTATATTTGTCTATTCGAGAAGTCAGGGATTCGATATCTGAGAAGACACTATTCGATATCTCTGAAAACACTATTCGATATCTCAGAGATTCGATATGTCTATTACTTTGTTCGAGAACTCAAGAAGTCAACAAGTAAAAAGTATAACGCCTTAGAAATTTCAATTTTTAAAAATCTATTTATTTATGATTTATTATAAATTCTATTTTGTGAATATTGTTGTAAAGGTGGAATATATGTGAAATTGTGGTTATGTGCTTCCGTGATGATTTGTGTATGCTACGTAAGTCGGTGTATTTTTAATTGTATTTTTTTGGGGGGATTTAATTATATTTAAATCATGCATTATTGACCTTCTAAAAATTTTATAAAATCCTTGGAGTAGTTTAAAATCATGAAATCTTTTACATTATCATCTTTATGATATGATTTAGTTTATAAAATTTGTGGGAGTATTTATTTGTAAGTGCAAGTATTTTAGAATGATTTAAAAAGCTTTATTGCATTTAAAGGTTCCTTACTTCGAAAATTCATAATAAATTCATTTTTGACTCAAATATTATTTTAAAAATATGGGGAGGTCTGTAATTTCATAAATTTTATTTTAGAATTTGTTTTAATTATTTCCCCTGATTTCTTAATTTATTTCGATTGTACAATGATTTAAAAACGAATAAAAAAAGAAAAAAAAAGAGCAAGGTCGGGAGAACTCTAGAAGCAGGGGGGAGGAAAGAAATAGAATTGGGGGAGAGAAATAAGAAGAAGAGAGGAAAAAAAGAAATTGGGGGAGGATATATATATATATATATATATGTATATATGTGTGTGTGTGTATGTAATTGATAAGTGTGTGAGTGTAATTGATTGCGTGTATATGTGTGTGGTCGTGACTGTGCAAGCAGCGGGGAGGGGGAGACCACCGCGCGCGCGGCGGCGGCGGCGGCCGGAGCAGCAGCAGCGACGGCCGGAGCAGTGGAGGCACGAGAGGCAAGCAGTGGGGGTAGTGGTATAGCAGTGGGGAAGGAAAGATAGAGAGAGAGAGAGAGAGAGAGAGAGAGAGAGAGAGATAGAAGAGAGAAGGGAGAGAGATGGTGGAGATTTGTGGTGGCTTGACTATCGGAGTACCAAACGAAAGGGGTATAATTTCGTAACTTTAATTATTTAATTTTCGTATTTAATGTAGTTGTGAAATTGCGAGTATTAATTAATTGTTGTAATTCAATTGGTTGAAATTGTGAAATTGTTGTTGTGATTAAATTATATTTAATTGTGATTTAATTATGAAGTAGTTGTAATTTAATTAATTGAAATTGCAATGTCATTGTTAAATTCCGATGATTTAATTCGGAGGAGTATAATTGGTATTAATAATTATTTGGTTTAATTGTGAGCCGGTTGTATGTTCGGGTGTAGTGATTGTTAAATGCTAAATTGTTAATTGTGATTAGCGGGTAATATGTGGAGTTACGTGGTTTACTGTTATAATTGGTCGAGTCGAAGTATTTATTGAATTTCATATTTTTCAAACTAGTGGAAGGTGAAGTTATATGTGGGTAAATGATTGTTAGTACTGATTATTATTTGTTGTATAATGTTGGAATTTATATGAGTTGCTAATTGTAAATGATTTTACTAATTATGAGATTTATTTATGTGTTATGTGTTTATCTGCGAGTAGCTGTAATGAGATCACGAGTCTTAATTGTCAATATTGAAGTACTTGTGTAATTCTCTACAACTAGTTCCTCGGGCTTACGAATATCCATGATTAGCTATCACGAGTATAATTAATATACTTGACTGATGTGATCATTGATATAGCGTAAGTAATAGTTAGTGCTAGGGGTTGTTCCCTAGGGCTTACGAACATCAATGATTGGTTGTCACGTGAATCATTAAAATGCGTGAGAAATACGATCATTGGTGTAGCGTAAGTAGTAGTATAATGTAAATCATTATGTGCTAGGTGCCGCATGTCTGGGCGGGTACTTTTCTTATTTGTTTACTTTGAGGTTGCTGCAAGTTGAGGCAGGTTTATTTTTTGCAAAAGCAGGGTTGAAATTGTATTTGAGGGGATGTGCCCATAGTCCGATAAACGAATACTTCATGCCAAAATTTTCTAAAAATCCCCTGCAAATTTATTTAAAAGTCTATTTGAGTTATTTGAGTTCAAGGCTTGAAAGTATGTTATGATTTTTAAAGGGTTAAGTATATGTGTCAGTGGAGTATTTCAAGTATATATTATGGTTTTGAGAATGTGATGCTGTGTTGTTTTTAAATGGTTATGTGATGTGTTTATATGACTTAGTTGATTATAGTAAGACTGTTATGTGAGTATGAATGAATATGTCTATATGTATTGTATATGTAAGCGTTATAGGACGCGCATGGGTAGAATAGAGCAAACGATAAGGTTTTACTTGAATTAGTACTGAAACTGTATTTGACATTGTAAAGGTTCGAGTAGGAGATTTGGTTAAGAGCAGTGCGGGTAAACGGAAAGCTGAACAGAGGAATAAATATTAAGTCAGCGGGTGTGCTGGTGTGGAGTTGGTAAAGTATGAAAGAAAGATAGAAGTAGAGCCGAGTAAGCAGACCTGCATGAAAAGTGTGGAGACTAGCAAGAAGTTGAGTTAGAGATCCATGATAGGATCAGGAACTCCGTAAATCGAGGCAAGTGTTTTGCTCTTCACTTATCTTTCAAGTTATGCAGTTCAATTTCTTGATGTGTTATATGATGAGGACAAAGTATATTTAGAAAATGTAATGTTTCTTCAATTAGCGGGAAAATGTTTATTTCCCCATCCTCAGTTCAACTATGGAATTTTAATAAACCTCACCAATAACTTTTCTACACAATGCCATTTCTTTATTTCCATCGATTATGTTAAGAAAGTTGTTGAATAGAGAAGAATCCAGATTTCAAAATCCTTATAAATATCTGTTAACAAAATTCCCGATTTTAGTATATTTAACCCAAGTGACCTTAACTCATTTCTTCAATTATATCGAACATTGTTTCATTAGTACTTGATCATACAACCTTACCTCTGTAGATACATCATGTTGTGTTGATTTAATTTCCCTTTTGATATCAAGTCAATTCATTAATGCTGAATCATATTCTTTTGATCTTATTCACTTGATTTTATGTATGTTGAACCTGAATTATTACTTCTCGTTGAAAATGGAATTTCTCCTTGCCTAATCTGTTGTGGTTATAATTTGAAGTATTCGTATCGATTTCGTTGATACCTTTTTGAGTTGACGTTCTTTATAATTTCCCTATGTGGTATCGAACTTGTCGATACCAGACAATGATGTCGTTCTTATCAATTCCTAATCATAAGTTGTTATTCTGGACGTGAGTTCCAGTTATTGTTGAAACAGGGTAGTCGATTGTCCCGACCCCTGGCCTGAGTATTAAAGATAGAATTGGAAGTTTTTATTAAATAAAAATGTTTTCATGACTGAGGACACCAGTCAAAGTATGAGTATGATATTTTAGGGCAAAAGAGGCCTTGGATCCAGTTGAGTATTTGGATATACCAAGAGAGTATATCCGGAGTTTTAGTGTGACTGATCATCCACTTTAACTCGTTGCGTTGAAGTGAAAAATCCAATTCTAATCTATAAATTGAGTATCCAGTTGGACTTTGATTCTTATTGCTTGACCAGGAATTTCTCAAGTATTCTTATCGTATGGTTATCATTTGACCTTGAGTTTCGAGTATCAGTATTGAATAGTTAAAGCCAGGTTTCTTTGAAGTTTATAATGCTTATTTTGGTTGAACAAAACTCTTAACCGTTCTAGTTCCTATTGCCCCTCATTTATGGTGAAGTATTAGCCCTCGTGGCAATTTAAAAGTAATATCACAAATTCTTTCACAGTATGAGTTGAATTTTCCTTGTTATCAGTATTGTTTCGATATTGAAATTGCTATCACTTTATGCACTTGCTGAGCATTGTTAGCTCACTCTTGCTTTTGTTTGTTTTCTCCAGTTAATAGTGAAGTTTAGTAGACCTAGTAGAGGACAGTGAGTATTGATCTCCGGGCAGCGAGAAAAGACAGTCGAGTTATGGACTTCGCCAGATAGTGGGTTGAGAATTGTCAAGGTTGGAGGTATAGTCAGACAGTGGTTTGTATATTCGCGAAATGTATAATATTTTTATGATTCTGAGATTGAGTTGTAATAAAGTAATTCAGTAGTTTGTTTCATACCATAACCTGTATGTGATCTTGTTTTAAGGGGTTTTTATTATTAATGTTGGTTATTTTCAGAGATGTATAATATTGTTTATTGGTTAGTGGCCACTGTACCCCGGATGTTGGGATACTACAAGTTGGTATCAGAGCTACAGGTTATGGTCACTGAAACAGATTAGGGGAGTTAGGGTACGAGTATAACATAGGAGTCGGGTAGAACGGTTTAGGGTAAGGATCGCGTTAGGATACTTCGGCAAGCGTCACGACGTTAACCGGTCTTTCGGCATATCGCGCGAGTAGAAGTTCGAATCGTTTAAGGATCGAGCTATTAGCAAAGCAGTGAACCTGAAGCCGCATAAGCTAAGTGGGCAGCTGGAGTTATCAGTCTGGGGAACGTTATCTCGAGATTTTCGCGTAGAATTTAGGACATCCTACGAGAGTAGTTTCGATGTGAACGTTTCGGTGATGGTACGAGAAGGTTAAGAATGCGAAGTGAGAAGCGAGTATTAGCCAGGATGGAAGGCTAAGTGTAGTTGTGCACCCCTAATTAGTTCGTTCAAAGTCATTATCTGAAGAACTTTCCTATTCTTTCTTTGAATTATCGTAAATTAATTCCCGGTTGGTATCGTTGCTGAGGCATTCGTTGCGCAGTGACGGTTCACAACCGAGAATGAATTGAGATCTTCTTATTTATTCAACTCATTATAGTCAAGCCAGTTTTGGCAGCTAAGTATATTAGTACATAGCCGACAAGAGTAAGGTTATGAATAATTAGGAATTTCTTGAATGTTGGCTTGATCAATCATTGAAGCATCTATTGAAAATTCTTTTATACCTCAGTCGATGATGAGTTTCGTATTCAGATTTAGGTGACTTCAATCTCGTTCTTTCGGAAATATCTATATTTTTCAGTGAGTACATGATTCAATTTTTACATGAAGATTTTTGAAACTCTTGAATCCCTTCCATTTTCCATGAATACTTGATTTTCTCTATTCCAGCTGAGATGAACAACCTATGCAGATAGGGGATTCAGGGACATCTTATCTTTGTGATAGGAGTCCAGTGGGATGCCACTGATTGTGTTTGTCATGAAAGTACTAAAGACTGGCCATCTTTATGTACTATGGTGGTTAACCTAGTGACAAATGCAACCTGAAAATAGTTCAAAGATCATATTGATCTCTCGGTTTAATTCCTTTGTAAAAAGTTTTGTCAAACAAGCTCAGTCCATATTCATATTTGATGCCCCATTCAACTTGTTGACCTCCTTTGTCGGAGATTTGATGATTTCAGAATTACTAGCGATGAAGAGATGTGAAGATAGACGCGACGTCTTAAGTGATTTAACTACAGTGATGCTGATGAAGAACTGGTTATGTAAGTTCAAGAATTTGGTGGTTAAGACGGATGTGTTATGTCAAATGGGAATAAGTACTGATTCAAGGAATCATGAACAAGAGTTGAGACTAATAAAAAGTGAATAACGGAAAAGAGCAGTAAATGAGAGCACATTATCGCAGATATAGAAAAAGGGCGAAAAGAGGATAATAATGGTGTTGGTATAAGACATTCAGTGTTAAAAAAAAAGAAGAAAAAGGATTGCTTTAGACCTCTATTGTAAGATGGAGGTAGTAAATGGAATGCCATAGGATGGTAGAATCAAGGAGAGATGATTTGAGCAAAGTGAAGTAAAGCAGAATGGATAGGTTTGTAAGTATTAGTAAGGGCTAAGACTGAATGAGGGATAAGGTGAATATGTGGAGTAAATGACTTATGCAAAGTCAGTATGAGAAATCATGGTTATCAAGGATGGTGGAAAGTTAACCGAGATGAAGTAAAATGTCAGTAAAGTGGAAAGCTGAGAAATCAGAAAGTTTCCAGAAAAAGAATGTGGAATCCCGAAGATGTGGAGTTAGAAGAGAAAAAGGGCACCGTGGTTGCCTATAGAAAGAGAACTAGCAGAAATTAACGAGATCCCATGATTAGGAAATAAGATTTCGGGAGTAGAATCCCTAGAGATTTTATTAAGAGAAATGTGGGAAGTGTGGCTGTAACCAGAAGGGCAGTATGATGACAAGTAGTAGAGTCAGAAGTCAAGCTATGTGTTATTAAGGCTACTGATATAATTGTCAAGAATCGAGAAATTCAAGACGATTATAAAAGAAGTTATCAGGAGGTGGATTGTGATGGCTATAAAAAGAGTCAAATATGATTTGGGATTGGATTTATTTCCTGTCAATTAAAGGGAGATTATAATCTTAAGAAATGTGAAAATGATGTTCTGAAGTCGAAAGCAGATGTAGAAGTATTAGCCACCAAGCAGATCCAGAAATAGTGATATTAAAGGAATGAAGTCGTTTTGTATAAGAAGAAGGTAGCAGAAAGGAGATGATTAGGTAAAGCATATTTCAAAGAATATGATTTCAAACAGTAATCGGATGAAGAATTTGATATGATCGTAGATCACAAATCAAGATGTCCGAAGGTTAGTGAAGCGTAGGTAATCCAATGGAGAATGACTTTGAAAGGTTCCAAGTATGCAGAATCCTAATGTGAGTGGTGTTAAATGTTGAAGTCATAACGTGTAAAGTCAAATCTGAGGACTCGTCAAGTATGCATAGTGGACCATTGAAAGTTGATTCCAGAGGAAATGGAATAATGTATTATGAATGAGATATGTATGATTTAAGGAGAATGGTTATCAGTTCGAAATGGTCACTCAGTAAAACAATGAGATGAAGGATGGATAGAGATTTTATGATTATTCCCTTCTCGAGTAACATTGCACGTGAAAGAGAAGTAAGGATGATTAAAGATTTCTTAATATTCTTTACCTCAGAATTTTATCTAAGGAAGGTTCATTTCAGAAGATGTAAATAAGTGGCGATGCAGGTTAAGTGGAAGATTCATGTTGATAAAAGCGGGAGTTGTTGGAAATTGTTGAGGAATTGTTTTATGATTAGTATAGAGTGAAGCTGTGACAGCGGAAGAATTGGCAATAAGTTGGATATCTCAATCCTGTATTGTATTAAGTGAAGTCACAGTCAAGGTGACAAGTATATTAGTTATCAAAAGCTGAAATTAATCGAGGCTATGTCCTCCAAAGATTCGGCAAACCAGACTATTTTATAAGAAAGAGAATCCAGTTATTAATTGAATTATGCTTGATGTATTTATAAGGGCGTACGTGTTTGGTTATAGTATTCGATTGCAAGGAGGTAGCGGAAAGTGGAAGAAATAATGTTAAGTTCCCAAATTGGGTGCTCGGTAAGAATATGGGATTAAAGACAAGAAGGAACTTTTGATTATTTCCTTCTCGGTCGGCATAGTACTTGAAAAGTGGAGTGGAAGAGATCAGAGGATTTATTGAGATTCTTTCTCGAAGTTCTATTTAAAATCGTGTGGGTATAAGTAAAGCGTGGGAATGATACCAAGAGTAGATCGTGGTAAACTTAGGCAAAATGCACGGCAGTATTATTGCGAAAGATTTGCGTGGTAGTATAGTTTTGACGCAGAGTAAAGTTCATTATGCGAAATAATTATATTGATTGTCGAGGAAAGATATTCATCCCCGTGAGTTAAGCGTCTAAAGTTGAAAAGACTCGGAAGTCAAAGTTTAAAGCTTTTCAGAATTAGAGGGCTCGCAGAATGAGCTTATTAATGAATGAATTAGTATGATGGAATCCTAGAGGTTGAAAGATATAACCTGGGAATGGAAGTAAGATATTGAGAAGATCAGGACTGTTACTTTGTGTCCTTAGGATTGATTCTGAGGACAGAATCCTATTAAGGGGGGAAGGATATAACGCCTTAGAAATTTCGATTTTTAAAAATCTATTTATTTATGATTTATTATAAATTCTATTTTGTGAATATTGTTGTAAAGGTGGAATATATGTGAAATTGTGGTTATGTGCTTCCGTGATGATTTGTGTATGCTACGTAAGTTGGTGTATTTTTAATTGTATTTTTTTTGGGGATTTAATTATATTTAAATCATGCATTATTGACCTTCTAAAAATTTTATAAAATCCTTGGAGTAGTTTAAAATCATGAAATCTTTTACATTATCATCTTTATGATATGATTTAGTTTATAAAATTTGTGGGAGTATTTATTTGTAAGTGCAAGTATTTTAGAATGATTTAAAAAGCTTTATTGCATTTAAAGGTTCCTTACTTCGAAAATTCATAATAAATTCATTTTTGACTCAAATATTATTTTAAAAATATGGGGAGGTCTGTAATTTCATAAATTTTATTTTAGAATTTTTTTAATTATTTCCCCCTGGTTTCTTAATTTATTTCGATTTTACAATGATTTAAAAACGAATAAAAAAAAGAAAAAAAAGAAGAGCAAGGTCGGGAGAACTCTAGAAGCAGGGGGAGGAAAGAAATAGAATGGGGGAGAGAAATAAGAAGAAGAGAGGAAAAAAGAAATTGGGGGAGGATATATATATATATTTGTGTGTGTGTGTAATTGATAAGTGTGTGAGTGTAATTGATTGCGTGTATATGTGTGTGGTCGTGACTGTGCAAGTAGCGGGGAGGGGGAGACCACCGCGCGCGCGGCGGCGGGGGTGGCCGGAGCAGCAGCAGCGACGGCCGGAGCAGTGGAGGCGCGAGAGGCAAGCAGTGGGGGTAGTGGTATAGCAGTGGGGAAGGAAAGAGAGAGAGAGAGAGAGAGAGAGAGAGAGAGAGAGAGAGAGAGAGAGAGTGAGAGAGAGAGAGATAGAAGAGAGAAGGGAGAGAGATGGTGGAGATTTGTGGTGGCTTGACTATCGGAGTACCAAACGAAAGGGGTATAATTTCGCAACTTTAATTATTTAATTTTCGTATTTAATGTAGTTGTGAAATTGCGAGTATTAATTAATTGTTGTAATTCAATTGGTTAAAATTGTGAAATTATTGTTGTGATTAAATTATATTTAATTGTGATTTAATAATTAAGTAGTTGTAATTTAATTAATTGAAATTTCAATGTCATTGTTAAATTCCGATGATTTAATTCGGAGGAGTATAATTGGTATTTATAATTATTTGGTTTAATTGTGAGCCGGTTGTATGTTCGGGTGTAGTGATTGTTAAATGCTAAATTGTTAATTGTGATTAGCGGGTAATATGTGGAGTTATGTGGTTTACTGTTATAATTGGTCGAGTCGAAGCATTTATTGAATTTCATATTTTTCAAACTAGTGGAAGGTGAAGTTATATGTGGGTAAATGATTATTAGTACTGATTATTATTTGTTGTATAATGTTGGAATTTATATGAGTTGCTAATTGTAAATGGTTTTACTAATTATGAGATTTATTTATGTGTTATGTGTTTATCTGCGAGGAGTTGTAATGAGATCACGAGTCTTAAATGTCAATATTTAAGTACTTGTGTAATTCTCTACAACTAGTTCCTCGGGCATACGAATATCCATGATTAGCTATCACGAGTATAATTAATATACTTGAGTGATGTGATCATTGATATAGCGTAAATAATAGTTAGTGCTAGGGGTTGTTCCCTAGGGCTTACGAACATCAATGATTGGTTGTCACGTGTATCATTAAAATGCGTTAGAAATACGATCATTGGTGTAGCGTAAGTAGTAGTATAATGTAAATCATTATGTGCTAGGTGCCGCATGTCTGGGCGGGTACTTTTCTTATTTGTTTACTTTGAGGTTGCTGCAAGTTGAGGCAGGTTTATTTTTTGCAAAAGCAGGGTTGAAATTGTATTTGAGGGGCTGTGCCCATAGTCCGATAAACGAATACTTCATGCCGAAATTTTCTAAAAATCCCCTGCAAATTTATTTAAAAGTCTATTTGAGTTATTTGATTTCAAGGCTTGAAAGTATGTTATGATTTTTAAAGGGTTAAGTATATGTGTCAGTGGAGTATTTCAAGTATATATTATGGTTTTGAGAATGTGATGGTGTGTTGTTTTGAAATGGTTATGTGATGTGTTTATATGACTTAGTTGATTATAGTAAGACTGTTATGTGAGTATGAATGAATATGTCTATATGTATTGTATATGTAAGCGTTATAGGACGCGCATGGGTAGAATAGAGCAAACGATAAGGTTTTACTTGAATTAGTACTGAAACTGTATTTGACATTGTAAAGGTTCGAGTAGGAGATTTGGCTAAGAGCAGTGCGGGTAAACGGAAAGCTGAACAGAGGAATAATTATTAAGTCAGCGGGTGTGCTATCGTGGAGTTGGTAAAGTATGAAAGAAAGATAGAAGTAGAGCCGAGTAAGCAGACCAGCACGAAAAGTTTGGAGACTAGCAAGAAGTTGAGTTAGAGATCCATGGTAGGATCAGGAACTCCGTAAATCGAGGCAAGTGTTTTGCTCTTCACTTATCTTTCAAGTGATGCAGTTCAATTTCTTGTTGTGTTATATGTTGAGGACAAAGTATATTTAGAAAATGTAATGTTTCTTCAATTAGCGGGAAAATGTTTATTTCCCCATCCTTAGTTCAACTATGGAATTTTAATAAACCTCACCAATAACTTTTCTACACAATGCCATTTCTTTATTTCCATCAATTATGTTAAGAAAGTTGTTGAATAGAGAAGAATCCAGATTTCAAAATCCTTATAAATATCTGTTAACAAAATTCCCGATTTTAGTATATTTAACCCAAGTGACCTTAACTCATTTCTTCAATTATATCGAACATTGTTTCATTAGTACTTGATCATACAACCTTACCTCTGTAGATACATCATGTTGTGTTGATTTAATTTCCCTTTTGATATCAAGTCAATTCATTAATGCTGAATCATATTCTTTTGATCTTATTCACTTGATTTTATGTATGTTGAACCTGAATTATTACTTCTCGTTGAAAATGGAATTTCTCCTTGCCTAATCTGTTGTGGTTATAATTTGAAGTATTCGTATCGATTTCGTTGATACCTTTTTGAGTTGACGTTCTTTATAATTTCCCTATGTGGTATCGAACTTGTCGATACCAGACAACGATGTCGTTCTTATCAATTCCTAATCATAAGTTGTTATTCTGGACGTGAGTTCCAGTTATTGTTGAAACAGGGTAGTCGATTGTCCCGACCCCTGGCCTGAGTATTAAAGATAGAATTGGAAGTTTTTATTAAATAAAAATGTTTTCATGACTGAGGACGCCAATCAAAGTATGAGTATGATATTTTAGGGCAAAAGAGGCCTTGGATCCAGTTGAGTATTTGGATATACCAAGAGAGTATATCCGGAGTTTTAGTGTGACTCATCATCCACTTTAACTCGTTGCGTCGAAGTGAAAAATCCAATTCTAATCTATAAATTGAGTATCCAGTTGGACTTTGATTCTTATTGCTTGACCAGGAATTTCCCAAGTATTCTTATCGTATGGTTATCATTTGACCTTGAGTTTCGAGTATCAGTATTGAATAGTTAAAGCCTGGTTTCTTTGAAGTTTATAATGCTTATTTTGGTTGAACAAAACTCTTAACCGTTCTAGTTCCTATTGCCCCTCATTTATGGTGAAGTATTAGCCCTCGTGGCAATTTAAAAGTAATATCACAAATTCTTTCACAGTATGAGTTGAATTTTCCTTGTTATCAGTATTGTTTCGATATTAAAATTGCTATCACTTTATGCACTTGCTGAGCATTGTTGGCTCACTCTTGCTTTTGTTTGTTTTTTCCAGTTAATAGTGAAGTTTAGTAGACCTAGTAGAGGACAGTGAGTATTGATCTCCGGGCAGCGAGAAAAGACAGTCGAGTTATGGACTTCGCCAGATAGTGGGTTGAGAATTGTCAAGGTTGGAGGTATAGTCAGACAGTGGTTTGTATATTCGCGAAATGTATAATGTTTTTATGATTCCGAGATTGAGTTGTAATAAAGTAATTCAGTAGTTTGTTTCATACCATAACCTGTATGTGATCTTGGTTTAAGAGGTTTTTATTATTAATGTTGGTTATTTTCAGAGATGTATAATATTGTTTATTGGTTAGTGGCCCCATATCTGTACCCCGGATGTTGGGATGCTACAGTGGTATTCGAGTTCTCAAAGAGTCAACAAGTCAAAGCTACATTCGATATCTCAAAGACTAAAGATGTTATTCGATATCTCAAGGATTCGACATGTCAAAATGTTCTATTCGATAACTCAAGGATTCCCAGAGAAAAGGGCTATTCGAGAAGTGATTCGATATGTCGATATAACAGTATTCGAGAATTCAGAGTTATCGATCAAGTCAATTCTAGTTCTCAAATCACTTACTTAGTCACTTCTCGAATACATTCTTGGAGACAAACTACTGGAGAAATTGTACAAGTCAGAAACCTGCAACAAGCTAAAGTGTGTTATGGACCACAATCTAGAACGTACTTTGGAAAGCCTACAAAGAAGCTTAGAGAGATGTACAAGTGACAAAGAGCTAAAGAATTGGATCTAAACAGGTTTTGCAAAGTCAAATCTGTAGTCGTTTGGATGCTTACTCAAAAAGGATAGATAGACTAGAAAGTAATTTGTTTAGCTACCTTATTTGTAGTAAGTAGGTTGTATCCATGTTCTATAAGGATACAGTTTAACTTCTTTAGAAGAGAAGTTTTTCATACATTGATAGATATATCTCTCTGAGAAAAACGAAGCTGAGAATACTCTCATTTGTATTCAAAGTTTGTAGCAAGATCTTTATCTAATAAAATATTAGATTAAAGTGATATGTGTTGTGTTTGTCATTGTTATCCGCACTTATATTTCTCACACGCTCAACACATATCTTGCTACAATGATTCAAGAACAAGAAAAGTTCAAGAATCCATTCACCCCCCCATCTGTATTCTTTTCTCGGATTCAATACTCAACAAGTGGTATCAGAGCAGGCTGTTTATTCAAAAACAGAAAACGATCATGAGTACACAAAAGACTACAGGAGCGGTGAAGGTCCCTAAGTTCGACAAAGAGAACTACAATCTCTGGAAGATCAAGATGCAGTTGTACATAGAGCCGGCAATTTCGTACACGACACGAAAATTACGGGTTTGGGTTGACCTTTGCGGTACACGAACACGAAAGTACACGAACACGAAATTACACGGATGAATTTAGTGTCGGTTTTGGGTTTACCCTTGGGTACACGACACGAAACGAAAATACACGAAATAAATAAATATTTTAAATTATATAAATATATATTATAAATAAATATTAGATATTTAACATTTTTACAAAATAAATAGAAAATACACGAAAAGTACATGAAAAGTACACGGAAAGTACACGAAAGTACACGTTTTTCGTTTCATTTTCATGTAAACGGAAACATTTCGTGTACTTTTCATTTCGTTTCGTGTTTACACGAAATATTTCGTTTCGTGTTCGTTTTAGAATTTGAGTACACGAATTTATTTCATTTCGTTTTCGTTTTGGTCTCTTGGTACACGAAACACGAAAGTACACGACACGAAGTACACGACACGAAACAAATTGCCAGCTCTAGTTGTACATCAAAGCTGCCCCTCTATATCCTGAGATACTCAAGAAAAGTCCCTTTGTTCCACAACAGGAGATTCCTGAGAAGACATTTGGAACAATAACCATTCCAAGATCCTATGTGGCTAAAGAACCATCTAAATGGACAGAGACAGAAAAGGAGATGGTAGCTCTTGATAGTCATCTCATGCTGCTGATCATAGACTCAATGGAGATGTCTATATTTACCAACATAGCTTCTTGCAAATCAGCAAAGGAGATGTGGGATCATATTGAGGTACTATGTGAAGGAATAGAGGAGGTCAGACACAGTATGAAGCTTTCATGGCACAGTCCAAGGAAAGCATCACTGATATGTTTGAGAGATTTCACAAGCTGGTTACTGAGTTGCAGATGAATGGAAAGGTTTACAGCACTAAAGAACTGAATATGAAGTTTTTATTGTCTTCTCCAAACCACCTAGAGCAGAGGGTCATTTCTCTAAAGGAAAGAGATTTGAACAAAATCACATATGATGTGCTCTATGGGGTTTTAAAAACTCATGAACTTGAGTTGCTTCAGAAGAGGGCTATTCAAGTCAACCAAGGCAGGATGGTAAACACATCATGTGCCTTGATTGTCAGCAAATCAGTACAAGACCTGGAAGCCTCTACAAGTCAGCTGAGACTAGAAGAGATAATAAATGATGAAGAAACTGAAGCTGAAGTGTGTGAACCTGTTGAAGAAAAGGAAGAAGAAGAAGAAGAGTTCTATACTCTTGAAGAACTAGATGGCATGGAAAACACTTCATATGCTTTCATGGCCAGAAAATTTCCAAATATCAGATTCAAGAGGAACCAACCCTTCAAACCTAAAACTCAAAACCATTCATTCAACAAGAGTAAAGCACCTGTGAAGACAAACAAGAATAAGTTCAAAACTGGTTATGTGGATAGGTCATCTGTGAAATTTTATAGATGCAATGACCTAGGGCAGTTTGCCAGTGAATGCAAGAAGCCTAAAAAGAAGGATAAAGAGTTTCTGGAGCTTGAAGCTAAGTATGAGGCCCTTCTTAAAAAGAAAACACAAGGTAAAGCCTACATAGCTGAAGGGAAGTGTTGGGATGATTTTGACAGTGATGGAGATGAGCAAGAATTCGGCAACTATGCCTTGATGGCCAATTCCAAGGATGAACAGTCTCCATCTGAATCTCAGGTACCATCTCTCACTACCATAGACATGTATGTTTCTGAGTACAAAAGTATGATTGAATAACTATCTGTTGAAATGTTTAATATTCATACTAGTATAACTGCTGCTAATGAGGAAATTGCTAAATTGTCTGCTAGAAATGAATTATTAACCAAAAAGAATGAGGAACTTGAGCTAATCACTATGCAAGTAAAAAACCTTAAGAAAGAAGTTGAATATCTGTAGAATAAGGTTTTATGTGCTAGTCAAATTGAAAAAGCTCTTAGGGATGAACTAGCTGAAAATGAATTCAAACTGAAAACATTTAAGAACTCATCTGGTCTACTGCAATCTTATCATGAGAAAATTCAAGCTAAACCCAAGGCGGCCATTGGACTTGACTATGGCACTCTTAAACAGAGGAAAGGCTATGCTGTCATTAAAAATGACATAGTTGTTTAGGAGGAAGTGCCTCATATTTTGAAAAAGGCTGAGACTCCAATTTTTAAAGATTCAACATTTGAAGTTGATGAGGATGCCTTACTCATCAATCAAATGTTGAATGATGAGGATGAGGCACAATCCAGTGAACAACAAGCATCCTCTAAGAGTGAGAGTGTCAAGCTAAGAGCCAAAGAGCCAGTAGGTGATAGTTCTAGACCTAAGAAGTTTGTATCAGCTGGGAAAAATGAATCTTAGAAGAGAGTGGCTAAGAAGAAACATAACAGAAATGGTAAGCTAGGGATTAACATAGATAACAACTATGCTTATGTGCCTAATGCCCCTAGGAAAACTTGTCAGAATTGTTTTAGTACCAATCATTTAACTCATGCATGCAAGAAACCTGTTGGTAGTGTAGCCAAGCCATTCTATGATTGCTCTGTGCCTTTAAGACATAGAGATTCACCATTTTCTAATAAGATTGACTGTATGCCATGCAATATGAATGTTATGACTAGCTATTTCAATTTGAGAATACAATTCATGAATGGTTACATCAGTCACAATATTCACACACACTACACAAGGCCAAAGTCTTAAAGTCCTCCTAAAGTTAGGAAGGTACCTCCATCACCTAAGTCTAAGAATTCAGATTCTAAGACTTCTAACAGTGACAAGAAGACAAGTCCTAAGAAAGTTGATAAGCATGCTGTATTTGATAAATTAGTTTCTAAGCCAAGTGGACCCAGACATGTTTGGGTAGCAAAGAAAAAGTAATCCCTTTGTGTTTGCAGGGCAAAGAAAGTGAAAAGAAAGTCATGTGGATCTTTGGACAGTGGATGCTAAAATCACATGACTGGTAATATGGCCCTGCTATCACAGTATGAGGAGAAGGTTGGCCCAATGGTTGATTTTGGAGATGACAGCATGGGTAACACATTGGGATATGGCAAGTTGGAAGTTGGTAATGTCATCATTGAAGATGTAGCATTAGTCAAGGGACTCAAGCATAATATGCTAAGTGTTGGTCAGTTTACTGACAGGGGATTCAAGGTGAATTTTGACAAGGATGAGTGTTTGATTTCCTACAAAAAGACTGATGATCTTGCTCTAACTGGAGTAAGAAAAAGAAGCTTGTTTGTAGCTAACATGGACTCTGCAAACAAGGACAAAGTCTGCTGCTTTTATATAAAAGCATCAAATGAAGATTGTTGGTTGTGGCATAAGAAGTTATCACACTTGAACTTTAAAGCCATTAACTCTCTAGTCAAAAGGGAGTTAGTGAGAGGCATGCCCACACTTGAATTCTGTCAAGAAGGAGTGTGTGAGGCTTGTCAAAAAGGAAAAATGAAAAGATCAAGCCATAAGTCAAAGACAGTGACATCAATAACCAAGCCCCTGCAACTAATTCATATGGATTTGTTTGGGCATGTCAATATTATATCACTAGGAAGAAAGAAGTATGCTCTAGTGATGGTTGATAACTACACAAGGTATACATGGGTGGAATTTCTAGCATCAAAGGATGAGGCTCCACAAGTAATCATTGAGCACATAAAGAAAGTTGACAAGGAAGCCAACAATGCAAGTGTGATTGCACTGAGAAGTGATAATGGGACAGAGTTCAGAAATGTCATGCTTGAAGCATTCTGCAAAGAGAATGGTATTTCCCAGCAATTCTCAGCTCCAAGGACTCCACAACAAAATGGAGTTGTTGAGAGAAATAATCGAACTCTAATTGAGGCTGCTAGAACAATGTTGCTTGATGCAAAGATGCCTACATGTTTTTGGGCTGAGGATGTGAGCACTGCATGCTACATCCAGAACAGAACCCTCATCAACAAAAACACTGGAAAGACACCTTACAATTTGATGACTAGAAAGAAGCCTACTCTAAAGTATGTTCATACTTTTGGAAGCAAATGCTTTGTGTTGAAAGACAATTCAGAATATGTTGGGAAGTTTGATGCAAAGGCATTATAAGGAATTTTTCTTGGCTATTCTATGGATAGAATTGCATATAAGATTTATGTCATCAGTCAAAAGAAAGTTATGGAAAGCACATATGTGACATTTGATGACAACAAACTACCTGGACTAGAAGAAGCCAATGATGAAGATAAAGATCCATTAAAGTTTGATAATCTAGACGATTCTGATGAAGAGATTGAGACTGAAGTTGAAACTTTATTTCAACAAACTCAAGTGAATGATGATTCAAGAGAAGAATTTGTGCCAATCAACAGTGGAGAAACAAGCATCCAAGACACACCTGTGAATAGTGGCAATTTCACAGGGGGAGAAAATGAAAATGATAATGACTTGGATGATGAAGCAACATCAAGCCTGAGAAATCAGTCTCAGCACACTAGGAAATCGGATAGATCACATGCTGCAAATCAAATCATTGGAGATCCAAATGCAGGAGTAAGAACAAGAAGGGCAACTCTAAATGACTGTCTTTATGGTTGCTTCCTATCCCAAGTTGAGCCTAAGAAACTTGATGATGCATTGATGGATCCCGATTGGATAATTGTTATGCAAGATGAGCTAAACCAATTTGAAAGGAGTAAAGTATGGGAACTTGTGCCTGCACCAAAGGATAGAACCATTGTTGGAACAAAATGGGTTCTGAAGAATTAGATGGATGAAAATGGTGTAGTAATAAGAAACAAAGCAAGGTTGGTTGCAAAAGGATACTCTCAACAGGAAGGCATTGACTATGATGAGACTTTTGCCCCTGTTGCTAGACTAGAGGCCATCAGAATCTTCTTGGCATTTGCTGCACATTCAAACTTCAAGGTTTATCAAATGGATGTCAAGAGTGCATTTCTGAATGGAGAGTTGGAAAAAGAAGTATATGTGCAACAGCTACCTGACTTTGAGGATCCACAATTCCCTCACTTTGTCTACAGATTGTTTAAGGCATTATATGGACTTAAGCAGGCTCCAAGGGCATGGTATGATACTCTATCACAATTTCTTCTGGAGAATCAATTCACTAGAGGCACACTGGACAAGACACTATTTTACAAAAAGCATGGTGATGATATTATCCTAGTTCAGAACTATGTGGATGATATCATATTTGGCTTTACAAATGAGAAGCTGTGTAAAAATTCTCTAAACTCATGCAGAGCAGATATGAGATGAGTATGATGGGAGAGTTGACATTCTTTCTTGGGTTGCAAGTTAGTCAAAGGAAGGATGGCATTTTTATCAGTCAAACCAAGTACATCAAGGATTCATTGAAGAAGTTTGACTTAGAAGACTCCACACCTGCAAAGACACCCATGGCCACTGCCACCAAATTAGATGAAGATATCTCACTACTCTATCATACTACAAGTAGGCCAGACATCATGTTTGCTACATGGTTGTGTGCAAGGTTTCAATCAAATCCAAAGGAGTCACACTTGATTGCTATAAAGAGGATCTTTTGATATCTGAAGGGCACTCCAAACTAGGGTCTATGGTATCCTAATGACACAGGGTTCAGTCTGGTTGGTTATTCTGATGCGAATTATGCTGGATGCAGGGTGGTTAGGAAAAGCACCTCGGGTAGCTGCCAGTTTCTTGGACAAAGGTTAGTCTCTTGGTATAGCAAGAAACAACAATCTGTGTCAACTTCCACAGCTGAGGCTGAATACATAGCTGCTGGAAGTTGTTGTGCTCAAGTGCTTTGGATTAGAAACCAACTTAGAGACTATGGACTTGTGTTGGAAAGAATTCCAATCATGTGTGACAACACAAGTGCAATCTCTATAGTTGCCAATCCTGTCAATCATTCTAGAACAAAGCACATTGACATCAGATATCACTTCATTAGAGAACATGCAGCTATTTGAACCATTGAGTTGCATTATGTCTCTACATATAAACAAGTAGCTGACATATTCACTAAGCCATTAGATGAAGCCACCTTCACAAGGTTGGTTAGTGAGATTGGAATGCTGAATTCTTCAAATTCTGGCTAAGTGAAAATATCGACTAAGTTGTTGCAGCAATAAACACTTACTTTATTTAAATGCTCAATATTTTTGAAGTAAGTGTTGGCTGAAATATATGATTTATAAATAATTCAAATCTGCTGTATAGGTCAGAAAATCATATTTTGTCAACTTGAAATTTCTATGAAATTTTGAGAAAATCACTATTTAATCTGTTGGAATATTTTTTTATAGAATATGTCTGGTAGATTTTAAGAGATAGTGAAAATTAAGTTTCTATGAGTAAAAAGAATAGTTCGATAAGTCAGATTTCTCGAATGGTTCACTTCATTGTTAATGGTCGACTTCTCTAACAAGCCTATTCAGGACACTCTTGAGTTCTCGAATAGAGTCTTTTAGAGAACTCGAACAGAGACATGATTGAGTTCTCGAATAAGGTATTTGAGTTCTCTAATGACAGAGTTCTCGAATAGAATGTTTGAGTTCTCGAATCATTTGAAAAGGCTGATTTCTCGCTGAATTTTAACCAATTTTGGATTTTTATTCAGAATTTAGAATTACTCATAAAAACATATTTTACCTAATTTAGAAGTTATTCTAAGTTAGATAACTGCTAGCTGTGAGTTACAACCTGCTTGAGTTATCGATTAAGCCTTTCTTGACTTATCGAATAGTTGTTTTCTACTTCTCGAATGACTGACTTGTCGATACAAAAAATATGCCTAATCGACCATTCAAGTACTTCATACTTATACAACTCTACATCTATTCGATTCATTTCATTCGATTTCTCAAGCATCTAAATTCCCAAAACCCCTGAAAACCCTAACTGGAAAAGCTTAATTCCTTCTTCAATCTTCATTCTCTTCCTCTCTCTCTATACAAATGGCAAACACCCAACTCACCATACCCACACAAACCAATTTCATTGCAATAACTAATGATGTGGAAGCACCAAATGTAAACTTCAAGTGCTTTGTCCGATGGATGTCTGAGTCATACATCAAGGGTGCACTCTCAGCCAATCCAACTCTGTATCTGGACTTACTAGAACAGTTATGGAGGACTCGTACTGTGGAAGTCATCGCCCTTGAGAATGCAATAACCTCATATGTAGTCCACTGCAAGATTCAAGGCAAGGATATCACCATCACTACAACAGACATGAATCAAGCACTGGGCTTACAACAACAGGCGTATGTAGACCCAGCAATTTGACACGTGACACGTGAACGAAACGACACGAAAATTATGGTTTTGGTTTTTGATTTTTGGTACACGAAACACGAAAATACACGAACACGAAATTACACGAAATATTTAGTGTCGGATATGGGTTTTCATTTTGGGTACATGAAAGTACACGAAAGTACACGAAATATTATATATATAATTTTTATTTTTATATTTTCATTTCGTATTTTCGTTTTGGGTACACGAAAGTACACGAAATTACACGAAAAGTACACGAAATATTATATTATAATTTTTTATATTTTTATTTCGGGTACTTTCGTTTCGTTTCGTATCAACACGAAACATTTCGTTTCGGGTTCGGTTAGGGTGATCAGTACACGAAATGATTTAGTGTCGGTTTCGGTTTTAGCTCGGAGTACACGAAAACACGAAAGTACACGACACGACACGATTGCCAGCCCTAGGCGTATGACAGACTGGCCACAAATGCAGAGTTAGAAGACTTCTTTGATTTTATCAACTACTCAGATAGAATCAATCTTGGAAAGCTAAATAGGAAGTCCCTGAGGAAATAGTGGAGCTATGTTTTTGCAACACTCCTTCAAGTCTTCAAAGCAAGGAAGTCTAGCTTTGACCAAATCAGTGCACATGCACAACAAATTGGTTATGCATTGGCTTATTGAAGAAAAGTAGATGTTGAACAAATCATACTACAGGAGCTGTATAGGAGACTTGGTCAGAACTCAGCCAAGAGAGGTACTGAAATTTTCTTTCCTCAGTTCATTCAATCTGCACTTAATTTTGTAGATAATAAGTTAATTGAATTGCCTGGAATAAATAAGACTAGAATAGTGATAAGTGGATTTTATATCCACTATTTACCTTCCGTTTGGACTTTAATCGTTTTCACGTTCTCAAGTTTCGTTGCCATTTGATACGTTTTTGTGTAAATTGTGTAGGTTGTGTCGTGAAGGTATTATGGTGCTAAAATGGTGATTTGGGTGGTGTGAAATGAATTTATAGATGTGTGAAAAAAAATGATTCATAGTGCAAGAGTTGTGGAATGATTGTTGCCAAGTGGGAGAGCTAAAGCAAATTAAAAGGAGAGGTCCAGGTGGGCACAGGCGCGGGGGCGCTTATGTAGGGCAACAGCGCGCAGTTCAAACATTCCAGGAGCTGTTGAGCGCGGTTGCGCGAGGTTGGGCGCTTTTGCGCGAGTCATGGGGCGCTCTTGCGCGAGGTCTAGCGCCATAGCGCGCGCGCAAGTGCAGCAAGGTGTTGTCTAGGAGAGTGCAGGCGCTGCTGCGCAGAATTGAGGCGCTGTTGCGCGGGTGGCCTCCTGTGTTATGCTAAGCTGAGTGTTATCGCTTAAGTTATTTTCTTCCGGGTCAAAATTGGTTGGGCCTATTTTTATTAGGGCAACTATATATGTAATGGTCAGACCTAAAAACAATATCTATCGTTGTTTTAGTTTTTTTTAGCATCTATCAACAATTTTATCATCGATTTTCTTAGAACAATTTCAAGGAAGAATCTCCAAGCTAGTGACAAGCAAGGAGTAATCTTTGGAACTTTGTACTCTTCTATTTTGGGGATTTATTTCTAAACCTTATTTCTCTTTTCTTTTATTATTAATTGTTTTGTTTAGAATTATGTTATCAATTGAACCCATGATGGCGATGAGGTCGATTATGGGCTAATTCGTTATCATGGGATTTTAATGGATTTTTCTATGGATTCTAGTAATTAAGTGTTCTTATGCCTTGGTGTGTGATGGATTGAATTGTTTACCTAGTATGATTATGCTTATTCGTTATGGGTGAGTCGCGAACATCTGTAATTGTGTGTTTGATCCTGGTGAATGCGAAAGTGGATCTAGGGTTTAGAACAATTCATGCTAGCATAGGTTTTTGCATGTGAAGAACATGTATTAATTTGTGGTGTAATTCTAATCGTCTTGCATTGACTATGTGGTTTAATGGATGCTTAATTTTTAACCGGTATGTGTTCAATTGCTATAGACATATAGGAACTACACATATTTGGTGACTACTTGACTTCTATCAATTGTGGATGATCAGTAGGATGGTATATGTACAACGAAAGTTGGTGTGTATCAGTTTAGTGCATCTAATCAGTAATCAACTCTGTCACATACTAGGTTAAGGGGCATAAGATTCTAGATGAAGTGGTTAATGAAATTGAAATCCCATGTTTGTTTATTATAAAGTAAAAGTTAAGTTATTTTCTCGTAATTTTCATAGTTGGCAATTAATCAATAGTTAATTAAAACCAAATTTGTTATTGTCTTGGCAGTGAGTGTAAATCATAAGCTGGTGTATAAGTGAACAAAACGTACAATTTGAGTCTCTGTGGGAACGAATCCTATTTACCATATATTACTTGTTGACCACGTTCTCTTGCGTGAATAAGTGTGAACAAGTTTTTGGCGCCGCTACCGGGGACTCGGTTCATTGTTTGTTTAGTTTATGATCTTGTCATCAATTTGGATTAAATTCACTGACTCAGACGTTTTTCTCACTCATTTACTTTTGGGTTTCTCAGGTACTATCTTGAGCGTGTATGCTTACTCGATCTCAAGCTCGTAAAGAAAATGTGGAAGAAGAGAAGCACGAAGAGGAATTAGTGGAAGAAAGTGAAGAAGAGTTGGTAGTTACCGGAGAAATGGCAGCTAACAAGGCGCTGAAGGAATATTCTCAGCCCAAGATTGATGATATTCAGTCAAGTATTGTGCGGCCGGCTATTGCTGCAAATAATGTTGAGATCAAGCCGGGCACGATCCAAATGGTCCAGAACTCAGTCCAGTTTGGGGGTTCACCTGTTGAGGATCCCAACATGCATATCAGGGATTTCATTGAGATTTGTGACACCTTCAAAACCAACGGAGTTTCTGAGGACGCTGTCAAACTAAGGTTGTTCCCATTCTCGTTGAGAGACAAAGCAAAAAAGCTGGTTGCATTCACTTCCAGCAGGTTCCATCAATACATGGGAAGATCTGGCACAAAAATTCTTGGCTAAATTTTTTCCTATGGCAAAGACTGCTGCCATGAGGAATGCTCTTACACAATTTAGTCAGCATTCTGGTGAATCACTGTGTGAAGCTTGGGAAAGGTACAAGGAAATGCTTCGGAAATGTCCTCATCATGGGATGCCCAATTGGATGGTCATCAATAGTTTTTACAATGGGTTAAGTCATTCTCGAGCAATGCTCGATGCAGCATCTGGAGGAGCTCTGTGGGCCAAAAGCTATGAAGAGGCCTATGACTTGATTGAAATGATGGCTGCAAATGAGTATCAGAATCCGACACAGCGTATTCCACAAGGTAAGGTTGCAGGTGTACTTGAAATGGATGCCACAACAGCTAGAGCAGCTCAGCTACAGGCTCTAACCATGAAAGTGGATTCATTGGCTAAGGTGGGGGTTCAACAAGTCGCCATGGTTTGTGAATTGTGTGCGGGGGCTCATGACACTAATCAATGTGCAATTTCTAGTGAGTCGGCACATTTTGTCAGCAATTATCAGAGGCCTTCACAACCTGCTCCTAATACATATCATCCCAACAATAGGAATCATCCTAACTTCAGTTGGAGCAACAATCAGAATGCTATGCAACAACCATCTCAGGGTCAGCAGTATGGTTCAAGGCAGTTCAACAATTCAGGTTATCAACAACCCTATGCCCAAAGGCCACCATACAATCCACCTGGATTTCATCAACAACAATCAGGGAGTCATGGGCAATCTAATGAGAAGTCAGAAATGGAAGAATTGCGAATGATGTACAAGAGTCAAGCAGCATCTCTGAAAACTCTTGAAAATCAAATGGGCCAACTGGCCAATGCTCTTTTGAACAGACCTCAAGGGCAATTACCTAGTGACACGGAAACAAATCCGGGTAAAAAGGAGGTCAAGGAACAGATTCATGCTGTTACGTTACGTTCTGGAAAGGTTACAGACGATCTGGGAGTCAAAAAGCAGTTTAACGAAGAACTTGAAAATGCTGTGAACAGCGATTTGGGCACGGGCGCGTCTGAGGGGTCTATCCGGTCTTCTAATTCAGCGCTTCCGGTCATTCAGAAGGCATCAGGTGAGGAAGAAAAGGAGAAGTCAGATGGGAAAATAGGTTCAGAAATTACGGAAGCTAGCAAAGAAGTTTATCCACCTCCGCCATTCCCTAAAAGGCTTCAGAAACAGAAGTTTGATAAGCAATTCGCAAAGTTCTTGGAAGTGTTCAAAAAGTTGCACATAAATCTACCATTTGCTGAAGCACTTGAACAAATGCCAAGTTATGCCAAGTTCATGAAGGGCATACTTTCGAGGAAATTGAAACTCGAGGAGTTAGAGACCGTCCCTTTGACGGAGGAGTGCAGTGCTGTCTTGCAACAAAAGTTGCCACCTAAGCTGAAGGATCCGGGGAGTTTTACCATACCGTGCATCATTGGAAATTTGTCTTTTGACAAGTGCTTGTGTGATTTAGGGGCAAGCATCAACCTCATGCCTTATTCGGTTTTCTTGCAACTTGGTCTTCTGGAGCCTAAGCCTACCAACATGTCACTCCAGTTAGCTGATCGCTCAATTACCTACCCTCGAGGAATTGTAGAAGATGTTCTGGTAAAAGTGGACAAACTCATCTTTCCAGCGGATTTCATCATACTTGATTTTGAAGAAGATAAGAAAATCCCTATCATTCTTGGGAGACCATTCTTGGCCACGGGGCAAACCTTGATTGACGTGCAAAAAGGGGAACTCACAATGAGGGTGCATGATCAAAACGTCACCTTCAATGTTTTCAAGGCTATGAAGTTTCCAAGTGAAGAAGAGCAGTGTTTGAAGTTAGACTTGGTGGAGTCAACAGTGCAATCAAAAATTGAGCATCTGCTCTTGAATGACACATTGGAAAAAGCACTGATTAGTGATTCTTTATTAGAAGAAGATGAGATAGATGAGCAACTGCTACTTCTTGATGCTACTCCATGGCAAAGGAAATTCGAGAGACCAGTGGAATCTTTAGGTCTATCTGAATTGAAGGGGTCACATCAGCGGTTGAAACCATCCATTGAAGAAGCTCCAACTCTAGAGCTCAAACCACTACCTGATCACTAAAGGTATGCTTCTCTTGGTGAGTCATCTACTTTACCTGTGATTATTGCTGCTAACTTGTCAGATTCTGAGGAAGACAAGCTCTTGAGAGTTCTTAGAGAGTTCAAATCAGCTATTGGATGGACCATAGCAGACATCAAGGGGATTAGTTCGGCTTACTGTCAACATAAAATTCCATTAGAAGAAGGGAGTAAACCAACAGTGGAAAATCAAAGACGTCTAAATCCAATCATGAAAGAAGTTGTGAAGAAAGAAATTATCAAGTGGTTGGATACAGGGATTATCTATCCCATTTCTGATAGTTCATGGGTAAGCCCAGTTCAATGTGTGCCGAAGAAAGGTGGCATGACGGTAATCACCAATGAGAAGAATGAACTTATCTCTACTCGCACAGCCACTGGTTGGAGAATCTGTATGGACTACCGGAAATTGAACAAGGCCACTAGGAAGGATCATTTTCCTTTGCCCTTTATCGATCAGATGCTGGACAGACTTGCAGGTCAGGAGTACCATTGCCTATTGGATGGATATTCTGGGTATAATCAAATCTGTATTGCCCCTGAAGATCAGGAGAAGACGACTTTCACATGTCCATTTGGTACATTTGCTTTTCGGCGAGTCTCTTTTGGTTTGTGTGGTGCACCTGCCACTTTTCAAAGGTGTATGATGGCTATCTTTTCAGACATGATTGGTAAGACCGTAGAAGTTTTCATGGATGACTTTTCTGTAATCGGTCTCTCTTTCGATGAATGTTTGAAAAATCTGGGTGCGGTTCTGAAAAGATGTATGGAGACTAATCTAGTGCTTAAATGGGAGAAATGCCACTTCATGGTTCAGGAGGGAACTATTCTTGGGCACAAGGTGTCACGGAGAGGTCTAGAGGTGGACAGGGCAAAAATAGAGACAATTGAAAATCTTCCACCACCTAATTCAGTGAGAGGGATTCGCAGTTTCCTTGGTCACGCAGGTTTCTACAGGCGTTTTATCAAAGACTTCTCAAAAATCTCCAAACCGTTGTGTAAGCTCTTGGAAAAGGATGTTCCTTTTAAATTTGATGAAGAATGTTTGACCGCTTTTGAGACTCTGAAAAAGAAATTGGTTTCAGCACCAGTGATCATTGCTCCCGATTGGAGTGAACCTTTCGCTATGATGTGCGATGCTAGCGATTATGCAGTGGGGGCTGTTCTTGGTCAAAAGAAAGACAAAGTGTTTCATGTGATCTATTATGCAAGCAAGACTCTTAATGAGGCTCAGTTGAACTACACTACTACTGAAAAGGAGCTGTTGGCCATAGTCTATGGTTTTGAAAAATTTCGTTCTTACTTGCTCGGTACAAAGGTAATGGTGTACACGGATCACGCGGCTATTAGATATCTGCTCTCTAAAAAGGACTCCAAACCTCGTTTAATTCGTTGGGTACTTCTGTTACAAGAATTTGATGTGGAGATTAAGGACAGGAAAGGGATAGAGAATCAAGTAGCTGACCATCTTTCTCGTCTGGAGGACTCTGGTAAATCCTCTCGAGACGGTACCATCATTAATGAATTCTTCCCGGATGAGCAATTGTTTAGGGTGCAAGAAGAGGAGCCATGGTACGCAGACATTGTGAACTTTCTGGTTAGTCAAGTTATTCCATCCGAATTTTCTTATGCACAAAGGAAGAAGTTCTTGCATGAAGTTAAATGGTATCGTTGGGACGAACCATATCTGTTTAAACAGGGAGCTGATCAGATTCTTAGAAGATGTGTGCCGTATAGTGAAACAGAGGCTATTCTGAGAGATTATCACGCCACGACATATGGGGGCCACTATGGAGGTGAAAAGACTGCTACTCGGATTCTTCAAGCGGGGTTCTATTGGCCTTCTCTTTTTAAGGATGCTCATCAGTACGTCTTAAGGTGTGATCGTTGTCAGCGTGTTGGTAACATATCGAGGAGGGATGAGATGCCCCTTAATGTAATGTTGGAAGTGGAAATTTTCGATGTTTGGGGAATTGACTTCATGGGACCCTTTATCTCTTCATGCAACAATCAATATATCTTGCTAGCCGTTGATTACGTCTCTAAATGGGTTGAGGTCAAAGCACTTCCGACAAATGATGCCCAAGTCGTGCTTAATTTCCTTCAGAACAACATCTTCACCAGATTTGGTACTCCTCGAGTCATTATCAGTGATGAAGGCACTCATTTTTGCAATCGCAAGTTCACTAATCTTATGGCCAGATACAATATCAATCATCGGGTAGCTACAGCATACCATCCTCAGACCAATGGCCAAGCTGAAGTGTCTAATCGAGAAATCAAGCATATTCTAGAAAAGGTGGTGAGTCCTTCAAGAAAGGATTGGTCTCTAAAACTCGACGAAGCCGCCTGGGCTTATCGAACGGCATATAAAACACCTTTGGGTATGTCACCATATCAGCTTGTCTACGGGAAAGCTTGTCATTTGCCGGCGGAATTGGAGCACAAGGTGTAATAACCCGAATTTTGGGTAGAATTAAAACTTTTCTTATTGTGGTTAAAGAGCATTAATGAATGGTGATTCCAAAGAACAATGATTGTAGTGAATGGATATTGCTATGGATGATGATCCCGATTCGTATATGTATGGTCAGAATAGAGTAATTCAAAGGTTGACGATATAGGAAGAATAATCTATCGTCCAAGAAATGAGCTAATGAGCCCCGAGAAGGGAAATGAGGATGGTATAGTATTTTCGATACGTGCATAGTGTTTCCCGTACGTGCATAGTGTTTCCCGTACGTGCATAGTATTCCCGTACGTGCATAGTAATTCGGTGGATGAATAGTGATTTTGTAAGTTGGAAAACTTTTCACGCCACCATATGTACGGGGCGTGATATGGATGTTTCGAAGTCATATTAGTAATACGCGGAGGAAATAAGTGAATGCAGAGACGATCGGAATTCAGAAATTCCTATTTTAATTTTTGGTGTAATATTTGACCGAGCAGTGAATTATATATTATTATATTCGAGAAATGAGATATTCAAATTGAGAAATTGAAGAGTTAATATTTTGGAATTTTATTATATTTGATTTTAGAAATTAGAACGAAAACCATTGAGACAGTGAAACAAGCGTTCTAGAAACCACTAAAACATTATAACGAGATTGATCAATAAAGCGAACGAATCCTAGATTACGGTTTAAGTTCATATCAAGATTAAATATCCTACATGATCATCACGAGGATTATATTAAGGATTGAGGAAGGTATTATGAATATCGAGAAATTCCCCAGTAAACCCTAGAGGTGAAACTACTTAGTTATTCTTCGAACGATCAGCGAAATTGAGCAATAAACGAACAAAGAAACGAATGAACAAGATAGGATGCATCCACCAAAGATAGTGGAAGATGACATCACACCTTTATAGAAATATCTAAGCACCTAGTTGCAGTTTACCCAGGGACTTAAGTGTTAAAAGGCAAGAGATGAGTACGTAAGTGTAATTGTGAGGGTAAGATATTTTAAAAAGGACCAATCAAAGCATGACAACACATCTTGAAGAGATGCATCCAAAGACATTAGATATATATTACAATATGTTAACATTATTAGCCATAAAGCAAGCAAGAACAAGAGAAAACAAAGCAAAACACCAAACACTCCAAAACTGCCCAGCAGGAACAAAGATCAAAGAAAAATTCATATCTCCATTTCTATCCATGATAAAATCACCAAATTTTAACCATAGATTCTACACTCCATGGGCAAGATTCGTTCCAAATTTCATGGATATCCAAGTAGTATAGCCTAGTCAAATCCATGCTTAAAGTTGGAGGACCAAAACTGTCCAGGTTCTGAACAGTAGCAAGATGGGGCTCAAAACCCTAGCTCCCATGGTTTGATTCTTGTGTTATATAGCTCAAAAGAAAGCCCTTGAAGAGTAGAAGGTGTGGTAAAAATTTTAGAACCAAACTCTTAGTTTTTGATTTTATATGAATTTTACAAGATTGATGATGAATAGTAAACTTATGATTTTCATGTTTTGTTTCTTGATGGTATAGCTTCCAAAGGATGTTCTAAGCAAGGATCTAGACTTGTGAGACCTTAACATCATCCTTAAGCTTCAAATAGAGGTATAACACTTGAACCCCCTTGGTTAGATTATGAGTTTTAATGGAGCTTTAGATGAATTTCTGACTTAGATGCATGATTTAGAGCATGTATGTTGTGTGGGTGTTATGAAAATGGAAAAATATGAATTTTAACTCCAAGACCAGTTTAGGCAGTGGTGAGGATGATGAATAGTGTCCAGGAGTATTGGTGGTGGATTGATTGATTATTTGGAGGATTTTAATTTTGGAAATATCCGAGTTATAGCCGTCGTAATGGTAAAATTTCATTAACCCTTAAAAATGGAGTATCACCGAACCAAAAAGCTTCTGACCAAGATGAACACTCGACCCATAACTGTAGGTCTTAAATCATAGATCATTTTGGCGCAAGAATCGTAGCATTCTGACTTACGGTTTGGGCATTATGGTAAAATTTGTAAAAGCGGTTCGTAATCGTAAGCATGAGTTCGTAACTTCAATTGGACCCCTTTAAAACGAGTAATTCGGTTACGAGTCTTGGTAATTAAATACTAGACGTCACAATGAAGATATGAGAGAAGACCTCGTGTCGAAAAGATTATTTTTGGATTTTATAAAAATGTTTGAATCAAGGTTAAGTGCGAAGGAACCCCTTAGAGGAGCACTTGATTAGAACTTTGTAAACCACTTAGTGAAACGGACGAACGAGATCCGATTTCTAAAATGAATCTTCGACTTAAGTATTCGTCGATTGACATGGACTTAGTATGAGCCTAAGGCGAGTTAGTGATGCCTTGGTTGTGATTTACGTACGTGTTTATGCTTTAGATGTTAAGTGAATCATCTAGGGGATTAATCGTACGTTTTCTTTTGACTTTGTCTAGATTGTTCGACATCGTCACAAGCCCCTACCACTTCTCGAGCATCAGGCAAGATTTCTAAATCTATACTTGAAGTATTGATTATAATACTGCTTTTGCCATGCTTAGATTTGCATAGTTTTGCGATATATACTTGTTGTAAAAGTTTAACTTTCGGATTGTATATCATATTTTGAGATATAGTATATACAAACCGGTATACCTTGTAGCTCTAGTGATAAGAGCATACTTTTGTTCGACTCTAGACCGGGAGTCAGTATTTAAGATATAGAGATAGTCGTGGAAACCCGGAGGGATTCCAACGACAGAATACTATGTATCTTGAGGATTATTATTAATAATCATTATTATATTTCCAGAAAGTATTTAGTACTCGGAAATGAATTGGGAATTGGCTTACAAGCTAGATATGGGGATATCAGTTATAAGCCGGACTTTATTATTACCCATAATAAAGGGTGTATATGTCGTATCTTTTGTAAAAGACCGGGAGTCGGTATTTCATATACTTTTGGAGATATATTTTCATAATATATCGAATAAATATTATTGAGTACAATGAATATTATTTTGAATATTCATTAAGAGTTTGTTTGTTTAAATGAATATTATTTTTGAATATTCATTTGCAGTTATGTATTAAGTGAATATTATTTTGAATATTCATCTAAGGAATATTATTTTGGAATATTCATTTAAGAATTTATTTATTTATTTTATATTCATGCGAGGATTTATTTAATTGAATATTACTTTAGATATTCATTTGAGGATTGATTCAAATATTATTTTGAATATTTACTCGAGGAATTGTTTATTTGGTGAATATTTTATATATTCATTCGAGAGTTATTTATGAGCAATATTTTATACTAAGAATATTCTTTAATTATCTATGAATTAATAAATATTCTTTGAATATTTATTTAATTATTTTAACTAAATTTAAAAATGATTTATCTTATTCAAATATTATTCTGATCCTCAAATATCATGTAAATTATTTCTGAGTCTTATTATGTTTATTTTATCGAGGAAAGGTTCTCAAAACTCTATTTTCCATTTAAGGTCTATCTTATAGGAAGACTTATACACTCGCTCAGAACTTTCAAATATAAGGGAGCTGTACTCGAGAGCTGTTACTTATTTTATTTGACTGCCCGGTCATAAATCTGTTGATATTACTCTTTTCCCTCGCAACTTGGTTGCTACTCATCAAAGCGATTCTTTTTGTTACTTCATCATCATTCGAAGATTTCTTACGAGCAATATTATGATTTAATAATATTTCGTAATTATTATTGACTTAATAAATATTCTTGGAATATTTAATTAAATTATTTTGAAGTCTTTTTATAATAATTCATATTATTCAAAGATTATCTTTCACCTTCAGATGTGGTGTAAAATATTTTGGAGTATTTTATGACTATTTTATCGAGGGGAGGTTCCCAAACTTTATTTTCATTTAAATCTATCTTAAAGAAGATCTAAATACTCGCTCAACTTCCTAAAATATATAAGGGGACCTCACTTGAAAGATGTTATTTATTGGACTGCCCGGTCCTGTACTTGCTAGACTATCTTGTCACTCACATCTTGATTCTTTCAAACATCGATATGAATCTTTTTGGTTACCTCCTCAACGCTCGAGGGGTAAGATTGATGGAACAAGTGTCTATCCATTAACAAGCATCAGCTTGGGAAATATTGGTGAAATTTTCCTTTCCAATTAGATACGACTACTTTGTGGAGTCTCATCAACAAGTATTATACTTGGGGAAAGGGAGACGAACTTTACGTTTCAAAGTTATGGATGTGAAATGAACTAGGAGATGCGTAAGTGACCCAGTGGCGCCGGTCCAGCAAATGGCCCAACCGTTGGCCGAGGGGGTTCCAGAGGGCGGTAGACAAGTAAATCCGTCGGTGCTTCCTTCTACATGTAGTAAACAAGAGGTGGGGAGCATAACATGCGACTGATCATCGTGTAAATGCTATGTCTCCTGGCGCGTCAAACTCCAGTATTAGTTCATCACTCAATGTTGGAAATTTTCTGCAACATCATCATAGTTGGCAGAGTTGAAAAGTATTTCAAACTGGAATTGCAATATCTTTCTTGCAAGTTCCTATTTTTATGAAAATGATGCTATCTTGCTTATTCTGACATAGCAGATATTTCTAAGAAAGATATATTTTGAGTTACCTTATAACGTCATCTTTTATATGACTCTGTGGTTACCTTACATAACCGGGGTTATGGTAAGGGGGTTGTTTATATTGAATCACCTTATAAGTTCATCTTTTAATTTATATGTTGATACTCTGCTTATACTTATATAGCAGATATTTCTTTCCTACAAAAAGATTATATTGGTTTACTTTGAAACCTCATCCTTTTATAATATACTAGAACTTGGTTCAATAGTATAATAAAAGTTTGCAGAGATATTATGAAATGATATTTGGAGTACTACAATAGTACTATTTTTGGAATATATTCTGATAAGGAAATACTTTCGATAAAGAGATATTTTGATAATTATTATCTTATACCCGCCTTATTCTGGGTTAAGTCATAGGCAGAGTGATGCCATGTTTTCATTACCTTGCTGAGCTATTTGCTCACTCTTGCTATTGTTTTATATATATTATAGAGCAGTGAAGCAGGATGTCATGGGCACCAGTGATTCCGGAGATGATACGAACCAGTCAGATCAGGCTGCAGCTTGTTGAGCTTATGTATAGATGTGAGTGGAATGAGAAGATTGTAATCATCCGGATCCTTAGTTGGTAATGTACCATTACTTAGAGATTGTACCAGTATCAGACTTTGTAAAACATTTGGGTATTGTAATGAAAGTTATTTATTCCGCAGTTGATGTATTGTGACGTTTCTGAGACTCTAACCTGTGTGTGTGTGTGTGAGATATATATTGTGGGGTCATAAACAGTTGAATTGTGTACATTGTGAGTAATACAGGTAAGGCAAGGATTAAATGGATCGTGACTACTCTAAATCCTAGACCCCGGATTTGGGGCTGTTACAGAAATGGTATCAGAGAGTTAGGTTACAGTCCTCAGAAATGATAGGAGATCGAGTCTTACAATACCCTTAGGGATAATGAGAATACCTAGAGCTCAAGTAGAGTTCATAGTCGGGTTGAAGGACATGACCCTGACTGTTGGAGATGAAGCCCGAGAGGGGACTTCTTTTGGGAAACCATACTTAGGACGTTATGGTTAGAAACCCTGATTTGTATGATTTATAGATGGATGGGAGTCTGAGGTACCAGATCCCGAGGCCTTCGAGTAGGCATTTGATGATGCGCTCCTTGAGACGGATGGAGACCCAATAAAAGGGATATCCATAGGAGGATCTAGAGAAGACCCTAGGATGGGTCAAGGAAAGAAACTTATAGAGAATGTGTCGATTGATAAAGATGTAGTATGTTACTTGAGGTCTTATGATAGGACCAGACGAATCCTCAAAGATCAAATAAGTGACGAAATAAGAATTGGGAGTCAATTATGATTCATCAAGAGGTATGACGAAGAGTATGGGGTAGAGCCCCAAAAGCAGAGGAGGTAGAGGCAGTATAGCCAATATCGGTGGATTAATTTTACCAGAACGAGACCTGTTACTCGTAGTTTATTGCAGTGCCCTTAAGAGGAAGCATACGTGAGAACTGAGACAATCGACCTTCGTATATGATTAAGGGTACCTAGTTACCCTAACCCGTAAAGGCATTGCCTTATCTATGGCGTTTAATTCCCCACGATCAGCAATTCCACTAAGGACAGTGTTTACTACAGTGCTGAGGCATTTTATTGCCTCGAGAAAGATTGTGTATGCACGTATTACGCAAAGTGTTATTGTAACCTGAATGCGCTAAGACGGGATATATTTTAAGAGACAAGATGGACTAAGAGAGTCGGGGATTGACTTAAATAAAAAGGTTGTGATGCCGTGAAGGATAAACTCATGTAGCACGCATGATTAAATACGAGAAGAAAAATATTCTGCCTAACGGCAGCTATACAAGTGGCCGGATTTAAGCAGGTGGCTTCTAACGATGTTCTGGAGTATCGCTCACTCGACATGTGGAATTCGTCGTTACTATAGGCGACACCGGTACCGAAGTCATCCTATAAGAATAGAGCGCTTGCCTGATAGGCCCGCGCTGAGCTGAATAGAATTTCCTACGATTGCAAATGTCGATGGTTGAACCTTAGCGACTATTATGAGTCGGCAATGACGTAAGTATCGAGCACCTTAGGGTGTATGGATAAGAAAAGCTTTAGAATCAAACGATTATCCGAGGAGCCAGCATATAAGGCATCCGTAGAGACCTTGGCAAGTACCCTCCCCAATTGCAAATTATGTTGATTATTCTTAATCTATGATCTATCGTGACATCTCTCCAAGAGAGAATTTTGAAAAAAGGGAATAGTCCTTCTTCGAAGTTATTTTATAACACTTGTGTTAATTCACATTTAGTTTCAATTCTGCCAGAGGCTGTCACGATACCTACTTTTGGGTTTTCAACGCCCTGTCAAATGATGTTATTCAAGCTTTCACTTCTAATGGTGAATAATCCTATGGTGATTGTTGAGTATTGAACACGGTAAAAGAATACAGAGGGGGGGGGGTGAATGGATTCTTGAACTTTTCTTGGATTGAGTCTGTGTAGCAGATAAGTGCCTGTGTGTGCAGAAATTAAGGTGCGGATAAATAAACAACACAAGACACAATATCACTTTAATCTAATGTATATTAGATAAAGGTTGCTACAATCTGTGAATACAAATGGTAGTATTCTCAGCTTCGTTTTTCTCAGAGAGATATAGCTTACAGTGTATGAAAAACTTGACTCACAAAAGTTACTAAGTTATGAAGTGAGGCTGTGTCCTTATAGAACATGGATACAGCCTGCTTACTACAAATAAGGTAGCTAAACACATTACTTTCTAGTCTGTCTATCCTTTTTGAGTAAGAGTCCAAACGGTTACAGATTTGACTTTGCAAAGCCTGTTTAGATCCACTTCTTTAGCTCCTTGTCTCTTCTATATCTCTCCAAGCTTCCTTGTAGGCTTTCCAGAGCACGTTACAGGTTGTGGTCCATAAAGTGCATTGGCTTGTTGCAGGTTTCTGACTTGTACAATTTCTTCAGTATTTTGTCTCCAAGAATGTATTCGAGAAGTGACTAAGTAAGTGATTCGAGAACTAGAATTGACTTGATCGATAACTCTGAGTTCTCGAATACTGTTATAGTGACATATCGAACCACTTCTCGAATAGCTCTTTTCCATCAGGATTCCTTGAGTTGTCGAATAGAGCATTTGACTTATCGAATCCTCGAGTTGTCGAATAGCTTTCTGAGTCTTTGAGATATCGAATGGAACTTTGACTTGTTGACTCTTTGAGACCTCGAATACCATCTTGACTTGTTGACTTCTTGAGTTCTCGAATAGAGTAGTAGACATATCGAATCCCTGAGATATCGAATGAGATATCGAACAGTGTATTCAGAGATATCGAATAGTGTCTTGAGATATCGAATCTCTGACTTCTCGAATGCTGGACTTCTCGAATAGACAAATATACTTCTTGAATTGGTACTTAGGCAAATTCTTCATTTCTTCAAATCCCAACTGTGATTATTTGGCAGTCTTTAACTCCTTGCTTGAGGCATGAACCATGGAACTTCTTTCAAGCATTATTCTAGACTCTATTTGTACAGTTACACAACTAGGATTTGATGCCTATTACAAGTACAATACAAACAGAAACTCTACAACTAGAGGTTCCATCAGTTAAGAGGTCATGTAAGTAATGCAAAGCATTACAAACAATTAGGCTTGTTATTAGATGTATACAGGCATGCCTCTGTAACTAACAATCTCCCCCAAATTGTGAGTGAGACCCTTAGTCACAATTTCATGTCTGATAACAAGCCTAACATACATTAAAGATAAAACTTTTAAAAGTACAGGTATGTGATTTGATTGAACACATAAATGAAATTACAAGATAAATACTTCTTACAGTATGATGAGGTACTAGCCGTTTTCTTTTGATTGCATCTCCATTGCCTTGGCTTGTAGATCATCATATGCTTTCTGTTTCCTTTCTTTCTCCTTTCTTGCAATCTCATCTACTGCTCTCATGATTTCTTTTCATCCTTGTCCCCCTTTTTCTTCTTATCTTCATCACCCTTATCTCTCCTGTGATGTCTTCTCCTCCCATCACCTTTGTCTTCAGAATCATCATCCTTATTTCTCCTAGGTTGAGCCATCTCTGGAATTTCACCAGTTGCAATATAGGTTCTGAGGATATGCAGTGCCTCAATTTCTTCAGCATTTCTGGCTCCAACCTTCTTCTGTAATTGATCAATGATAGCAATGATCAGTCTGTGATTTCTGGAGGTGAGATCATGAGGAATGACCAATTGCTTGATATCTTCAATTCTGGTACCAGACTGATAAATAATTGTCCATGGCTTCTTGATCACTTCTGGTAGCCTTGTAGGTTGACCATTCCTCAAATCATCAAACAGACTCTTGCTGTTCTCATTTTTCTTCTCAATGATCTCAAGTATGGCATCTATCTCTGAGTGCTTTAGGTCTTGTAGAGTCTGGTATGTTAGATGCCATATCTTTAGTTTGGAAACCATCACTATCTCCTTAACCCATATATTGTTGACTTTCTTGGGGATGACAGTGATGTAGTCTATCTGCTTCTTCACCTCCCTCAGATAAAACTGAGTGTCACCAACCTGTTCCCTTATGGCTTTCAGAAACTCCAAGAAGGCTTTATCATGGTAGTCATTGGAGTTATCAACTTCTTGTAGCTTGGCCTCAGTAACAACTTTGACTTCTACAGGCTTGGCACTCTCAGATATAGAGATTGGAGGTTTGTCAGATGGCATACTCCCTGCAACCACTGTGGTAGTTATGGATTGCTTTTGTCCTCCAGGAGTAGTGATGTGCACAGTTGGTAAGGTGACAACTGGCAAGATAGATGGAGGCTCATCTACTTTGGCTTTTCCCTTGCCAGGAACATTTGCTAGAGACTTAGAAGCCCTTTGTTGACCACCCTCTTTGATTATTATGCCTTTCTCTCCCTTTGTCTCCCCCTTTGAATTTGAGTTCCTAGCCTTCTTCTCCCCCTTAGGCTTGTTGTCAGGCACAGAGGCTGTAGAAATGTCCTTTGGGAGTGAAGATTCATCAGGTAGAGGGAGACCCATATGCTTCATCATTGCAGCTAACATGGATTGTTGATGCAGAAGGACATCAGCTGTGGTGGATGCTTGAGTGTCCAACTGATCATTTAGCAATGCAACCTTTTCTGTGAGATGAGCATTGGTCTTGGTGAGAGTAGCTACCTCCTGCTCAAGAGTGTTGACCTTAGTGAATAACTCAGTGGCCTTGAAGCCAGATAAAGATTGATCCTGCAGCCTCTTCACTTCATATTTAGACAATTCATGCACAGGGACATCAGTCACTAGTCTATCTCCATAAAGATTCTTGAACATTATCCTCAGCATGGCATTGGCATCTGTAGTCTGGTCAGATAGATTCTGAAATTGATGCCCCAGACCTGTGACAGCATCTTTTAGCACAGCCAGCCCATTGTCCACCTGAGTGCAGGTAGAGTTGCAGTGTTTGATGTCCTTGAACACACTGTCCAATTGAGGAAATTTAGCATCAAAGGCCCTCTTGACTTCTGCTACTGAAGTGGCTGTCTTATCACACACCCTGTTGACTTCAGTTTTGACTCCCTTGCTAAGATAGTGTGCAGCCTTGAGGAAACCCTTGTAGGAGTCATTTACAGCTTCATACACTTCACCAGGTGACAGGGATTTTGCATTGGAGCCCAGTGAAGTGATGTATTCCTCCCTGAGATACTGAAGTGCTTCATCGAGAGTAATATCATATTTTCCTTGCAACCAGGCATCTATGTTGCCATCTCTCTCAGCATCATCAATGATCTTTGACTTCTGCACTTCCACATCATCCCTATGGCATAACAGAATAGCCTCATAGTCTGGATTGGGCATGTCTGCAGTGAGAAGGTGCTGAGCAATCTTTGTGAACTCAGGAATCTGATCCACAATTAAGCTTTGAAGTGCTTCAACCGTCAATTGTTGTGGAACAGACCCTGATCCTGAAGCACTGTCATGTTGCACAGGCTTCAGCCATGTTGACATGAAGTCAGAGCTAGAGCTAGGCAAGCTAGTCTCCTCAGTTACAGATGCAACTTCTGTAACCGGATGGATTGACTCTACTACTGGTGTCACCACAGAAGTGGGATGAATTACACCAGCAGTTGACACAGGCACAGAGTCTCTAGTAAAAACTAGGGGAACCTCTGTGTTTGTGATGGTGTCATTAGGATATGCCTCAGCATGCATTCCCTCACCATCTAAATGTGGGTTCTGAGTGGTGAACAAAGTGTCATGCACTAAGTCACTTGAAATTATTGGCTCATCAAGCAAAAAGGATTCTTGATGATCAATACCTTGCATCTCAGTTGTCTGAGTTGCAGGTTCCAAAGAAATTTCAGAGTTAGATTCTGGAAGAGAAGTGTGTTTTAGAGTAGATTTTGGCAACTCCCCCTGAGAGATAGAGGAAGTTTCAAAAGTGATGTGCTCTCCACTCAGTGTTGTGCCAGCCTTATCACTCCCATGTGCTGACTCTATACAAGAGGGTGCATTGGGGAGAATGCTTGATTCTATAGGTGCACCCTGTTGAGAGGATACACCTAGTGAGCTGTGTGCCCCTGATTTTACAACTTCAGCCATTTGTGTGACTAAAGAGGTGGTCTTAATTTTCTTCTTCTTTGTTCTGTGTAAGGGTAACTCAGATTCCTCACTTCCTAGACCTAATTCAACAGCTAATGCTGCTTCAGACAAGATATTTAAAGGTGCAGACATTACTTTCTTTCTCTTCTTTTTACTAACATCACCCTTTTGAGAGGATGATGCAGTTGGCTCAGTAAGAGGTAGAGTGTTTGGTTGAGAGGGTTGGTTAGCAGGCCCTGGGTTAGCATTTTGTTCTACTTGCTTGGGCTGTGCTAACTTAGATTTTGCATCAAATGTTGGCATGTTGTGGGGGTAAGTCCTAAACAAACTCTCCATATGGGGAGTTATGTTCAGTCTTACATCCACATCATTCCTAGTTTCCAAGTTACCAAAAATGAGTTTGGTCATGGACTTAGGATAGCCTATTTTATTTTTATCAATCCCAGGCAATTCAATCAATGAAGCATTTTTATAATTAAGTACAGATTGAATGAAGCGAGGGAAGAAAATATCAGTACCTCTCTTGGTTGTGTTCTTACCAAGTCTCCCATATAATTCTTGAAGTATGATTTGGCCAACATCTATCTTCTTTCCATAGGCCAAAGCATATCCAATTTGCTGCACAGGTGCACTGATTTGATCAAAGCTTGATTTCCTGGCAGTGAAGACTTGGAGAAGAGTTGCAAACACATAGCTCCACTCCTTTCTCAGATTCTTTCTGTTTAGCTTTCCAAGGTTAATCCCATCTGAGTAGTTTATGAACTCAAAGAATTCCTCCAACTCTGCGTTAGTGGCCATTCTGTCAAATGACTCTTGTTGTAGTCCTAGTGCTTGGTTCATGTCTGCAGTAGTGATAGTGATTTCCTTATCTTGAACCTTGCAGTAGATGACATAGGAAGTGATTGCGTTTTCCAGGGCTACAACCTCCACAATAGCAGTACTCCAGAATTGTTCCAGAATATCGAGATACAGAGTTGGGTTGGCAGAGAGTGCATCCTTGATATATGACTCAGCCATCCATTTCACAAAGCACTTGAAATTTGCATTGGGTGCTTCAACATCACTGGTGAGAGCGATGAAGTTGGTGTTGAACTTTACTGTTTCCATTTGTGTAGAAGAGAGAAAAGAAATTGAAGGTTGAAGAAGAAATTTGGCTTTTCGTAGCTAGGGTTTCAGGGGTTTAGAGAGTGTAGATGCTTGAGAAATCGAATGAAATGAATCGAATAGATGTGAGATTGTATAAGTATGAAGTACTTGAATTGTCGATTAGCAGACTGTTTTGTATCGACAAGTCAGGCATTCGAGAAGTAGAAAACAACTATTCGAGAAGTCAAGAATGGCTTAATCGATAACTCAAGCAGATAGAGACTCACAGCTGGCAGTTATCTAACTTAGAAATAATTCTAAATTAAATAAAATGTGTTTTTATGAGTGAATTAAATTTTTAGATAAAAATCCAAAATCGGTTAAAATTCAGCGAGAATTCAGCCTTTTCAAATGATTCGAGAACTCAAATATAGTGTTCGAGAACTCAATCATTCGAGAACTCAGTTACTATATTCGAGAAGTCTAGAATTCCTCTATTCGATATCTCAGAAAGACTCTATTCGAGAACTCAAGAGTACTCTAATGAGACTTATTAGAGATGTCGAATAGTGAATCATTCGAGAAGTCTGACTTATCGAACTATACCCATCACTCATAAAAATTTGATTTTCACTATCTTGTAAAAATTTACCAGACATATTCATTGAAAAATATCCTAGCAAATCAAATAGTGATTTTCTCAAAATTTCATAGAAATTTTAAGTTAATAAAAATATGATTTTCAACATATGCAACAGATTTGAAATATTTATAAATCATATTTCAGCCAACACTTACTTCAAAAATATTGAGGATTTAGATAAAGTAAGTGTTTACTGCTGCAACAATCTAGATGATGTATTCACTTAGCCAGAATCTGAAGAATTCAGCATCCCAATCTCACTTACCAACCTTGTGAAGGTGGCTTCATCTAATGGCTTAGTGAATATATCAGCTAGTTGTTTATCTGTAGAGACATAATGCAACTCAATGGTTCCATTAGTTGCATGTTCTCTTATGAAATGATATCTGATGTCAATGTGCTTTGTTCTAGAATGATTGACATGATTGGCAACTATAGAGATTGCACTTGTGTTGTCACACATGATTGGAATTCTTTCCAACACAAGTCCATAATCTCTAAGTTGATTTCTAATCCAAAGCACTTGAGCACAGCAACTTCCAGCAGCTATGTATTCAGCCTCAGCTGTAGAAGTTGACACAGATTGTTGCTTCTTGCTATACCAAGAAACTAACCTTTGTCCAAGAAACTGGCAGCTTCCTGAGGTGCTTTTCCTATCCACTCTGCATCCAGCATAATCAGCATCAGAGTAGCCAACCAGATTGAACCCTGTGTCCTTAGGGTACCATAATCCCAAGTTAGGAGTGCCCTTCAGATATCTAAAGATCCTTTTTATTGCAATCAAATGTGATTCCTTTGGATTTGATTGAAACCTTGCACACAAGCATGTAGCAAACATGATGTCTGGCCTACTTGCAGTGAGGTAGAGTAGAGAACCAACCATGCCTCTGTAGACTGAGATATCTACTCTCTTGCCTTTAGCATCTTCATCCAATTTAGTGGCAGTGGCCATGGGTGTCTTGGCAGGTGAACAATCTTCCAAGTCAAACTTCTTCAATAAATCCTTGATGTACTTGGTTTGACTGATAAAGATACCATCCTTCCTTTGACTGACTTGCAACCCTAGAAAGAATGTCAACTCTCCCATCATACTCATCTCATATCTGCTCTGCATGAGTTTAGAGAATTTCTCACACAGTTTCTCATTTGTAGAACCAAAAATGATATCATCCACATAGATTTGAACTAGGATCATATCATCACCATGCTTCTTGTAAAACAGTGTCTTGTCCAATGTGCCTCGAGTGAATTGATTTTCAAGAAGAAATTGTGATAGAGTATCATACCATGCTCTTGGAGCTTGCTTAAGTCCATACAGTGCCTTAAGCAATCTGTAGACAAATTCTGGGAAATGTGGATCCTCAAAGCCAGGTGGTTGTTGCACATAAACCTCTTCTTCCAACTCTCCATTTAGAAATGCACTCTTGACATCCATTTGATAAACTTTAAAGTTTGAATGAGCAGCAAATGCCAAGAATATTCTAATGGCTTCCAATCTAGCAACAGGGGCAAATGTCTCATCATAGTCAATGCCTTCCTGTTGAGAGTATCCTTTTGCAACCAGCCTTGCTTTGTTTCTTATTATTACACCATCTTCATCCATCTTATTCTTCAGAACCCATTTTGTTCCAACAATGGTTCTATTCTTTGGTGCAGGCACAAGTTCCCATACTTTGTTCCTTTCAAATTGATTCAGCTCCTCTTGCATGGCAATAATCCAATCTGGATCCAACAATGCATCATCAAGTTTCTTAGGCTCAACTTGTGATAGAAAACATCCATAGAGGCACTCATTTTGAGTTGCTCTCCTAGTCCTTACTCCTGCATTAGGATCTCCAATGATTTGCTCTGCAGTGTGTGATCTATCCCATTTCCTTGAGTGTTCAGCCTGATTTCTCATCCTTGATGTTGCTTCATCATCCTCATCATGATCATCCTCATTTCCTCCCCCTGTGAAGTTGCCATTACTCACAGGTGTGTCTTGGATGCTTGTTTCTTCATTATTGATTGGCACAAATTCTTCTCTTGTATCATTATTCACTTGAGTTTGTTGAACTTGAGTTTCAACTCCAGTTTCAGTCTCTTCATCAGAATCATCTAGATTATCAAACTTCAATGGATCTTTGTCTTCATCATTGGCTTCTTCTAGTCCAGGTAGTTTGCTGTCATCAAATGTTACATCTGTGCTTTCCATAACTTTCTTTTGACTGATGACATAAACCTTGTATGCAATTCTTTCCATAGAATAGCCAAGAAAAATTCCTTCAAATGCTTTTGCATCAAACTTTCCAACATATTCAGAATTGTCCTTAAGTACAAAGCATTTGCTTCCAAAAGTATGAATATACTTCAGTGTAGGCTTCTTTCCAGTCATCAAGTTGTAAGGAGTCTTTCCAGTGTTTTTGTTGATGAGGGTTCTGTTCTGAATATAGCATGCAGTGCTCACAGCCTCAGCCCAAAAACATGTGGGCATTTTTGCATCAAGTAACATTGTTCTAGCAGCCTCAATTAGAGTTCTATTCTTTCTCTCAACAACTCCATTTTGTTGTGGAGTCCTTGGAGCTGAGAATTGCTGAGAAATGCCATTCTCTTTGCAGAATGCTTCAAGTGTGGCATTTCTGAACTCTGTTCCATTATCACTCCTCAATGCAATCACACTTGCATCGTTTGCCTTTGCTTCCTTGTCAACTTTCTTTATATGCTCAATGATTACTCATGGAGCCTCATCTTTTGATGCCAGAAATTCTACCCATGTATACCTTGAAAAATCATCAACCATTACCAGGGCATACTTCTTTCTTCCAAGTGACATTATGTTAACAGGCCCAAACAAATCCATATGGATAAGTTGTAGTGGCTTGGTTACAGATGTCACTGTCTTTGACTTGTGGCTTGATCTCTTCATTTTTCCTTTCTGACAAGCCTCACACACTCCTTCTTGGCAGAATTCAAGTGTGGGCATGCCTCTCACTAACTCTCTTTTGACTAGAGAATTAATGGCCTTAAAGTTCAGGTGTGATAGTTTCTTGTGCCACAGCCAACAATCTTCATTTGATGCTTTTGAGTAAAAGCAACAAATTTTGTCCTTGTTTGCAGAGTCCATATTGGCTACAAACAGGCTTCCCTTCCTTACTCCAGATAGAGCAAAATCACCAGTCTTCTTGTGGGTGATCAAACATTCATCTTTGTCAAAATTCACTTTGAATCCTCTATCAGTAAACTGACCAACACTTAACAGATTATGCTTGAGCCCCTTGACTAGTGCTACATCTTCAATGATGACATTTCCAACTTTCAGCTTGCCATATCCCAATGTGTTACCCATGCTGTCATCTCCAAAAGCAACCATTGGGCCAGCCTTTTCCTCATACTGTGATAGCAGGGCCATATCACCAGTCATATGATTTGAGCATCCACTGTCCAAAATCCACATGACCTTCTTCTCACTTTCTTTGCCCTGCAAACACAAAGGTATTACTTTTCCTTTGGTACCCAAACAAGTTTGGGTCCATGTGACTTAGAGACAGTTTTATCATAAACAACATGCTTGTTAACTTTCTTAGTGTCAGTCTTCTTATCACTGTTGGAAGTCTTAGAACCTGAGGTTTCAGACTTAGGTGACAAAGGTACCTTCCTAGCTTTAGGAGGACTTGAAGACTTTGACCTTGTGTAGTGTGTGTGAGAATTGTGACTGATACAACCATCAATGAACTGTCTTCTTAAATTAAAACAACTAGTCATAACATTCATATTGCATGGCATACAGTCAAATTTATCACAGAAGGGTGCATCTCTATGTCTTAGAGGCACAGAACAATCATAGAAAGGTTTAGACACACTACCAACAGGTTTCTTGCATGCATGAGTTAGATGGTTGGTACTGAAACAGTTCTGACAAGTTTTCCTAGGGGCATTAGGCATATAAGCATAGTTGTTATCCTTGTTAATCCCTAACTTGCCATTTCTGTTCTGTTTCTTTTTAGTCACTTCCTTTTCTGATTCACTCTTCCCAGCTGATACAAACTTAACAAACTTCTTAGGTCTTGGCCTATCAACTACTGGCTTCTTGGTCTTTGACTTGGCACTCTCACCCTTAGAGGATGCTTGCTGTTCACTAGATTGTGCCTCATCCTCATCATTCAACATTTGCTTGATGAGTAAGGCATCCTCATCAATTTCAAATGTTGATTCCTTAAAAATTGGATTTTCAGTTTTTCTCAAAATGTGAGGCACTTTCTCATGAACAGCTGTGTCCTCTTCGATGACAGCATAGCCTTTCCTTTGTTTGAGAGAGTCATAGTCAAGTCCAATAGCTGCTTTAGGTTTAGCTTCAATTTTCTCACAGTAGGATTGCACTAAACCAGATGATTTCTTGAAAGTTTTAAGTTTGAATTCATTCTCAGCTAATTCATCCCTAAGAGCCTTCTCTACTTGACTAGCACATAGAACCTTGTTCTCCAAATATTCAACTTCTTTCTTAAGGTTTTCTACTTGCATAGCAGTTAGCTCAAGTTCCTCATTCTTTTTGGTTAATACTTCATTTCTAGTAGACAGTTTAGCAATCTCCTCATTAGCAGCAGTCATACTAGTATGAATATTAAACATTTCAACAGATAATTGTTCAATCATGGATTTGTATTCAGAAACAGACATGTCTATAGTAGTGAGAGATGGTACCTGAGAATCAGATGAAGATGAGTCATCCTTGGAGTTGGCCATCAAGGCATAATTGCAGAATTCTTGTTCCTCTTCATCACTCTCAGAATCATCCCAACACTTCCCTTCAGCTATGTAGGCCTTACCATGTGTCTGCTTTTTCAGAAGGGCCTCATACTTAGCTTCTAGCTCAAGATAATCTCTATCCTTCTTTTTAGGCTTCTTGCATTCACTGGCAAAATGCCCTAGGTCATTGCATCTATAACACCTTACAGATGACCTATCCACATAACCGGTTTTGAACTTATTTCTGTTTGGTTTCACAGGTGCCTTGTTCTTGTTGGCTGAATGGTTTTGAGTTTTGGGTTTGAAGGGTTGATTTCTTTTAAATCTGATGTTTGGAAATTTTCTGGCCATGAAGGCATATGAAGTATTTTCCATCCCATCAAGTTCTTCCAGAGTGTAAAACTCCTCTTCTTCTTCCTCCTTTTCCTCAACAGATTCACTCACCCCAGCTTCAGTTTCTTCATCATCTGCCACCTCCTCTATCCTTAGTTGGCTTGTAGATGCTTCTAGGTCCAGGATGGATTTGTTGACAATCAAGGCACATGATGTGTTTATCATCCTACCTTGGTTTGCTTGGATAGCCCTCTTCTGAAGCAACTCAAGTTCATGAGTCTTTAGGACTCCATAGAGTACATCATAGGTGACTTTGTTCAAATCTCTCTCTCTTAGGGAAATGACTCTTTGCTCCAGATGATTTGGTGAAGACAACAGAAATTTCATATTTAACTCCTTGGTGCTGTAAACCTTTCCATTCATCTGCAACTCAGTAACTAGCTTGTGAAACCTTTCAAACATCTCAGTGATGCTTTCCTTGGGCTGTGCCATGAAAGCTTCATACTGTGTGACCAATATCTGTTTCCTGTTTTCTTTAACCTCATCAGTCCCTTCACACAACACCTCAATGTGATCCCACATCTCTTTAGCAGACGTGCATGATGCAATGTTTGCAAACATTGACATATCCATGGAATCAATGATGAGCAACATGAGGTGGCTGTCAAGAGCAACCTTCTCCCTTTCTGACTCTGTCCACTTTGATGGATCCTTGGCCTCATAAGCTCTAGGGATTGTTATGGTTCCAACAGTCTTTTCTGGTATCTCTTGTTGTGGAACAAAAGGACCGTTCTTGAGAATCTCAGGATACAAGGGATGAGAGGCTTTGATGAACAACATCATCTTTATCTTCCAGAGGTTGAAGTTTTCTTTATCAAACTTAGGGACCTTCACCGTTCCTGTAGTCTTTGGTGTATTCGAACTCATGATCGTTTCTCTGTTTTTGAATAAACAGCCCTCTCTGATACCACTTGTTGAGTATTGAACACGGTAAAAGAATACAGAGGGGGGGGGTGAATGGATTCTTGAACTTTTCTTGGATTGAGTCTGTGTAGCAGATAAGTGCCTGTGTGTGCAGAAATTAAGGTGCGGATAAATAAACAACACAAGACACAATATCACTTTAATCTAATGTATATTAGATAAAGGTTGCTACAATCTGTGAATACAAATGGTAGTATTCTCAGCTTCGTTTTTCTCAGAGAGATATAGCTTACAGTGTATGAAAAACTTGACTCACAAAAGTTACTAAGTTATGAAGTGAGGCTGTGTCCTTATAGAACATGGATACAGCCTGCTTACTACAAATAAGGTAGCTAAACACATTACTTTCTAGTCTGTCTATCCTTTTTGAGTAAGAGTCCAAACGGTTACAGATTTGACTTTGCAAAGCCTGTTTAGATCCACTTCTTTAGCTCCTTGTCTCTTCTATATCTCTCCAAGCTTCCTTGTAGGCTTTCCAGAGCACGTTACAGGTTGTGGTCCATAAAGTGCATTGGCTTGTTGCAGGTTTCTGACTTGTACAATTTCTTCAGTATTTTGTCTCCAAGAATGTATTCGAGAAGTGACTAAGTAAGTGATTCGAGAACTAGAATTGACTTGATCGATAACTCTGAGTTCTCGAATACTATTATAGTGACATATCGAACCACTTCTCGAATAGCTCTTTTCCATCAGGATTCCTTGAGTTGTCGAATAGAGCATTTGACTTATCGAATCCTCGAGTTGTCGAATAGCTTTCTGAGTCTTTGAGATATCGAATGGAACTTTGACTTGTTGACTCTTTGAGACCTCGAATACCATCTTGACTTGTTGACTTCTTGAGTTCTCGAATAGAGTAGTAGACATATCGAATCCCTGAGATATCGAATGAGATATCGAACAGTGTATTCAGAGATATCGAATAGTGTCTTGAGATATCGAATCTCTGACTTCTCGAATGCTGGACTTCTCGAATAGACAAATATACTTCTTGAATTGGTACTTAGGCAAATTCTTCATTTCTTCAAATCCCAACTGTGATTATTTGGCAGTCTTTAACTCCTTGCTTGAGGCATGAACCATGGAACTTCTTTCAAGCATTATTCTAGACTCTATTTGTACAGTTACACAACTAGGATTTGATGCCTATTACAAGTACAATACAAACAGAAACTCTACAACTAGAGGTTCCCTCAGTTAAGAGGTCATGTAAGTAATGCAAAGCATTACAAACAATTAGGCTTGTTATTAGATGTATACAGGCATGCCTCTGTAACTAACAGTGATACATCACCACTTGCTTGTTGAATACCAGTATCTTACTGGCTATCTTTCCTTTGGAAATCGCACCTTGGAACCTGTTTACTTTAGATCCAAGGTGTCCATTTGAGAATTTACTTGTCAAATGATGATAATTATTAACTTGACTTGGAATTTCTTTCGTACTTATCAATTTCCACTGAGACGAACAACCCTATACTTATAGGGGCTGCAAGGACCATCTATCTGTGTGATAGAAGTCTGATGGGACGCCATCACTTGTAAGTTACGAAATACAAGAAGGCTAATTACCTTTAGTAATGTCTTAATTAAGACACGCAACATTGAGTTCTTATGATCATATTGATCTCTCAGTAAATTTTTTCATTTCAAATAAGGTTACCTTAAAACTCATAACCTTATGATCACCAATGTGTGATGTTTCTTTGATATGAGAGCTATCCTTTTAAAGCTCCATGATTCTTGTTATCTTTATTAAATTTCAAAGGGGATGCCAACCAGGTAAAAAAGTCAAAATTCGCTGATAGGAATTAGATTCGCAACAAAATAGGCTATGGCAAGAGCGGATCCCTAAGACAAATAGAATATGGGTGACATGATGATGAATTAGTTTATGTTCTCTCTCAAGGATATTATGATAGTGGAAAGTTTGTCAATCGATATATGCGAGAGGATTGGCAATGTATTGTGAAACCCCAATGGTAGTGGAGTCGGTTAGAACCCACATAATTTCATGGAACCACTGACCCATTGGAGGTCAGAGCTTGGCTTAAAGAGATGAAGAAATCAATTGTGATACTAAGTATTGCAGAAAAGCTGAAAACGATGGTCGTCGCCTATCTCCTGAAGGGAGAGGCGAATCCCTGGTGAGAATGGTAAGACAAACCTAGAGGTAAAAGGTATTGTGACTTGGGAGAGATTCAGATTATTGCTTTTAGAGAAATGTTTTCTGAAATATATAAAGATCCAGATGGAAATAAAAGTTCTAGTGTTAAAATAAGAAACCATGACTATGGCAGAGTATGAGGCCAAGTTATGGGATATGAAAGAGAAATGAGCCCGTAGGTTTCGACTAAAGCTAAAACAACGAATCCAGAATCGCGTGGCGATGTTGGAGTGAAATTTATGATTGCCCTGAAAGGAGAGTGGTCCTTTAAGGACAGAAGCAAATTATGAAGTCCTTGCGATAATGCGAGCCAACAAGTTACTATGGGATGGATGTATGGCTTATCTAGCTTCTGTGGTTGATACCAAGAGAAAAACACCTAGCCAATGATAAATCCCAGTGATTGAAGAGTTTGGGAATGTATTCCAGAGAACCTACCCAGAGTATCACTTGATCGAGAGATTTGATTCCTTTCGAATCAGGGAGAAATTGATATTATAATAATGATGGACTAGTTGATACCCAATGGAGCCAAATTGATTATGAGGGAAATAATTTAAGGATAAAGACGGAGTCAGAGATTTTGGAATCTAGTTCCGACTAAGAGATTATGATGCCAGAAATATGAGGCTTGATTAGCTCATATGGTTGACCTCGAGGAAAGAGACACCAAGTATAATTATAATGATTTTGGGAGGTTGTACAAGGTTTTAATAAGCTACCAGATATCGATTTGGATGACATAATAATGAATATCGAGTATTCAGAGCCTAGTGCTGCATCTCCCATTAGCCCAGTAGGAATAAAAGAATTAGCAACTCAGATGCGAGGATTGTTGAATAAGAGGGCAATAAGACTCAGTGTGCCACCGTGAAGAACCGGTGTGTTGTAAGAAAGAAATATGTTAGCACAAGATTGTGCATCGAACCTCGAGAGTTGAATGAGTCAATATTGAGTACAGGTACTGTTGTAGAAGATTGTTTGAGCAGCCCAGGGACACTGTGTATTTTCCAAACTTATTAGGAAATTGGACATCACCGGTTGGAAGTTAAAAATCGAAGATATACCCAAGATTGCGATTCGCACTAGGTATAGACACTATGAAATTGTAAGTGATGTCATTTTGGGTTGACTATTGCACCCACAACTTTTATGGAATTTAATGAATTGGCTGTGACTTATCAGAGATAGCTTTCGCCATAAATATATCGAAACATCGTATATATGAAGGAAAGGTGCGAAATCAAAAAGGATCAAACATGATCGACTTTCAGACCTATCAGATCTGAAAATATGTGTGCTTGTGTGTATATGAAGATTATGATTTGAGATAAAAGGATTGAGAGTCCTCGAACCAGACAATATTTCCCGCAAACAAATTCCCCAAGAGATTCGCCTTTCTTTCAGAAAGGAGAAGAGATGAGATAATAGAGAATGACTGAACGAACACATGAGGTAGATTGGCATTATGTGAGATGATTAAAGAAGAGGTAGGAACACCGAGGATGATAGTATATAACAATGAGATAGCGAGGCCAAAACAGTGATGGCCGACGAGCTCGTTACTAGACATCAAGAGTTACTCGAATCGATTGCTAGAATACTCGAACTAGTTTCAATACGGAGTACCCCGTCGACAATAGAGTTAACATTTATACAATGGAATTGGGAAATATCTAGAATTAATAGAGGGTTATGACAAGCAAGTTTTTGTTGATGTATTTCTGTGCAAACAAAATAGAGAATATGAGGTTCGAGATTTGTAATGAGAAAAGGTATCCTCGTGGAAGGAATTAACAAGATTAGAATGAAAGGAAGTTAGCCCAAGATTCATTGGGCCATCTGAGAGTTTAAATGCGTCAGGAAGGTGGCCTATGAGCCAGCCTCACCCAAACCGGTAAAATGGTCATAACATGGTTCTTGCGTATGTGCCTCATCAGTATACTATAGATGCCCGGCAAACGACAGAGTACGAGCAGATAGATATACATAACCGAATCTGAACTACGAAGGACAACCTGTGGAAATTATGAATAGAAAAGAACAAGCGCTAAGAGATAAGGTTGTCAAGCTAGTGAGAGATTTGAAGAAAAATCAAGAAGTGGAAGAATCCACCTGAGAAATAGAAAGTGCAATGGGATAGAAGTAACCCCAGTTATTCCTAAACTGATTCCGAGGACGGAATCCTTTTAAGGAGGGGAGACTGTAATAACCCGAATTTTGGGTAGAATTAAAACTTTTCTTATTGTGGTTAAAGAGCATTAATGAATGGTGATTCCAAAGAACAATGATTGTAGTGAATGGATATTGCTATGGATGATGATCCCGATTCGTATATGTATGGTCAGAATAGAGTAATTCAAAGGTTGACGATATAGGAAGAATAATCTATCGTCCAAGAAATGAGCTAATGAGCCCCGAGAAGGGAAATGAGGATGGTATAGTATTTTCGATACGTGCATAGTGTTTCCCGTACGTGCATAGTGTTTCCCGTACGTGCATAGTATTCCCGTACGTGCATAGTAATTCGGTGGATGAATAGTGATTTTGTAAGTTGGAAAACTTTTCACGCCACCCTATGTACGGGGCGTGATATGGATGTTTCGAAGTCATATTAGTAATACGCGGAGGAAATAAGTGAATGCAGAGACGATCGGAATTCAGAAATTCCTATTTTAATTTTTGGTGTAATATTTGACCGAGCAGTGAATTATATATTATTATATTCGAGAAATGAGATATTCAAATTGAGAAATTGAAGAGTTAATATTTTGGAATTTTATTATATTTGATTTTAGAAATTAGAACGAAAACCACTGAGATAGTGAAACAAGCGTTCTAGAAACCACTAAAACATTATAACGAGATTGATCAATAAAGCGAATGAATCCTAGATTACGGTTTAAGTTCATATCAAGATTAAATATCCTACATGATCATCACGAGGATTATATTAAGGATTGAGGAAGGTATTATGAATATCGAGAAATTCCCCAGTAAACCCTAGAGGTGAAACTACTTAGTTATTCTTCGAACGATCAGCGAAATTGAGCAATAAACGAACAAAGAAACGAATGAACAAGATAGGATGCATCCACCAAAGATAGTGGAAGATGACATCACACCTTTATAGAAATATCTAAGCACCTAGTTGCAGTTTACCCAGGGACTTAAGTGCTAAAAGGCAAGAGATGAGTACGTAAGTGTAATTGTGAGGGTAAGATATTTTAAAAAGGACCAATCAAAGCATGACAACACATCTTGAAGAGATGCATCCAAAGACATTAGATATATATTACAATATGTTAACATTATTAGCCATAAAGCAAGCAAGAACAAGAGAAAACAAAGCAAAACACCAAACACTCCAAAACTGCCCAGCAGGAACAAAGATCAAAGAAAAATTCATATCTCCATTTCTATCCATGATAAAATCACCAAATTGTAACCATAGATTCTACACTCCATGGGCAAGATTCGTTCCAAATTTCATGGATATCCAAGTAGTATAGCCTAGTCAAATCCATGCTTAAAGTTGGAGGACCAAAACTGTCCAGGTTCTGAACAGTAGCAAGATGGGGCTCAAAACCCTAGCTCCCATGGTTTGATTCTTGTGTTATATAGCTCAAAAGAAAGCCCTTGAAGTTTTTGATTTTATATGAATTTTACAAGATTGATGATGAATTGTAAACTTATGATTTTCATGTTTTGTTTCTTGATGGTATAGCTTCCAAAGGATGTTCTAAGCAAGGATCTAGACTTGTGAGACCTTAACATCATCCTTAAGCTTCAAATAGAGGTATAACACTTGAACCCCCTTGGTTAGATTATGAGTTTTAATGGAGCTTTAGATGAATTTCTGACTTAGATGCATGATTTAGAGCATGTATGTTGTGTGGGTGTTATGAAAATGGAAAAATATGAATTTTAACTCCAAGACCAGTTTAGGCAGTGGTGAGGATGATGAATAGTGTCCAGGAGTATTGGTGGTGGATTGATTGATTATTTGGAGGATTTTAATTTTGGAAATATCCGAGTTATAGCCGTCGTAATGGTAAAATTTCATTAACCCTTAAAAATGGAGTATCACCGAACCAAAAAGCTTCTGACCAAGATGAAAACTAGACCCATAACTGTAGGTCTTAAATCATAGATCATTTTGGCGCAAGAATCGTAGCATTCTGACTTACGGTTTGGGCATTATGGTAAAATTTGTAAAAGCGGTTCGTAATCGTAAGCATGAGTTCGTAACTTCAATTGGACCCCTTTAAAACGAGTAATTCGGTTACGAGTCTTGGTAATTAAATACTAGACGTCACAATGAAGATATGAGAGAAGACCTCGTGTCGAAAAGATTATTTTTGGATTTTATAAAAATGTTTGAATCAAGGTTAAGTGCGAAGGAACCCCTTAGAGGAGCACTTGATTAGAACTTTGTAAACCACTTAGTGAAACGGACGAACGAGATCCGATTTCTAAAATGAATCTTCGAATTAAGTATTCGTCGATTGACATGGACTTAGTATGAGCCTAAGGCGAGTTAGTAATGCCTTGGTTGTGATTTGCGTACGTGTTTATGCTTTAGATGTTAAGTGAATCATCTAGGGGATTAATCGTACGTTTTCTTTTGACTTTGTCTAGATTGTTCGACATCGTCACAAGCCCCTACCACTTCTCGAGCATCAGGCAAGATTTCTAAATCTATACTTGAAGTATTGATTATAATACTGCTTTTGCCATGCTTAGATTTGCATAGTTTTGCGATATATACTTGTTGTAAAAGTTTAACTTTCGGATTGTATATCATCTTTTGAGATATAGTATATACAAACCGGTATACCTTGTAGCTCTAGTGATAAGAGCATACTTTTGTTCGACTCTAGACCGGGAGTCAGTATTTGAGATATAGAGATAGTCGTGGAAACCCGGAGGGATTCCAGCGACAGAATACTATGTATCTTGAGGATTATTATTAATAATCATTATTATATTTACAGAAAGTATTTAGTACTCGTAAATGAATTGGGAATTGGCTTACAAGCTAGATATGGGGATATCAGTTATAAGCCGGACTTTATTATTACCCATAATAAAGGGTGTATATGTCGTATCTTTTGTAAAAGACCGGGAGTCGGTATTTCATATACTTTTGGAGATATATTTTCATAATATATCGAATAAATATTATTGAGTACAATGAATATTATTTTGAATATTCATTAAGAGTTTGTTTGTTTAAATGAATATTATTTTTGAATATTCATTTGCAGTTATGTATTAAGTGAATATTATTTTGAATATTCATCTAAGGAATATTATTTTGGAATATTCATTTAAGAATTTATTTATTTATTTTATATTCATGCGAGGATTTATTTAATTGAATATTACTTTAGATATTCATTTGAGGATTGATTCAAATATTATTTTGAATATTTACTCGAGGAATTGTTTATTTGGTGAATATTTTATATATTCATTCGAGAGTTATTTATGAGCAATATTTTATACTAAGAATATTCTTTAATTATCTATGAATTAATAAATATTCTTTGAATATTTATTTAATTATTTTAACTAAATTTAAAAATGATTTATCTTATTCAAATATTATTCTGATCCTCAAATATCATGTAAATTATTTCTGAGTCTTATTATGTTTATTTTATCGAGGAAAGGTTCTCAAAACTCTATTTTCCGTTTAAGGTCTATCTTATAGGAAGACTTATACACTCGCTCAAAACTTTCAAATATAAGGGAGCTGTACTCGAGAGCTGTTATTTATTTTATTTGACTGCCCGGTCATAAATCTGTTGATATTACTCTTTTCCCTCGCAACTTGGTTGCTATTCATCAAAGCGATTCTTTTTGTTACTTCATCATCATTCGAAGATTTCTTACGAGCAATATTATGATTTAATAATATTTCGTAATTATTATTGACTTAATAAATATTCTTGGAATATTTAATTAAATTATTTTGAAGTCTTTTTATAATAATTCATATTATTCAAAGATTATCTTTCACCTTCAGATGTGGTGTAAAATATTTCGGAGTATTTTATGACTATTTTATCGAGGGGAGGTTCCCAAACTTTATTTTCATTTAAATCTATCTTAAAGAAGATCTAAATACTCGCTCAACTTCCAAAAATATATAAGGGGACCTCACTTGAAAGATGTTATTTATTGGACTGCCCGGTCCTGTACTTGCTAGACTATCTTGTCACTCACATCTTGATTCTTTCAAACATCGATATGAATCTTTTTGGTTACCTCCTCAACGCTCGAGGGGTAAGATTGATGGAACAAGTGTCTATCCATTAACAAGCATCAGCTTGGGAAATATTGGTGAAATTTTCCTTTCCAATTAGATACGACTACTTTGTGGAGTCTCATCAACAAGTATTATACTTGGGGAAAGGGAGACGAACTTTACGTTTCAAAGTTATGGATGTGAAATGAACTAGGAGATGCGTAAGTGACCCAGTGGCGCCGGTCCAGCAAATGGCCCAACCGTTGGCCGAGGGGGTTCCAGAGGGCGGTAGACAAGTAAATCCGTCGGTGCTTCCTTCTACATGTAGTAAACAAGAGGTGGGGAGCATAACATGCGACTGATCATCGTGTAAATGCTATGTCTCCTGGCGCGTCAAACTCCAGTATTAGTTCATCACTCAATGTTGGAAATTTTCTGCAACATCATCATAGTTGGCAGAGTTGAAAAGTATTTCAAACTGGAATTGCAATATCTTTCTTGCAAGTTCCTATTTTTATGAAAATGATGCTATCTTGCTTATTCTGACATAGCAGATATTTCTAAGAAAGATATATTTTGAGTTACCTTGTAACGTCATCTTTTATATGACTCTGTGGTTACCTTACATAACCGGGGTTATGGTAAGGGGGTTGTTTATATTGAATCACCTTATAAGTTCATCTTTTAATTTATATGTTGATACTCTGCTTATACTTATATAGCAGATATTTCTTTCCTACAGAAAGATTATATTGGTTTACTTTGAAACCTCATCCTTTTATAATATAGTAGAACTTGGTTCAATAGTATAATAAAAGTTTGCAGAGATATTATGAAATGATATTTGGAGTACTACAATAGTACTATTTTTGGAATATATTCTGATAAGGAAATACTTTCGATAAAGAGATATTTTGATAATTATTATCTTATACCCGCCTTATTCTGGGTTAAGTCATAGGCAGAGTGATGCCATGTTTTCATTACCTTGCTGAGCTATTTGCTCACTCTTGCTATTGTTTTATATATATTATAGAGCAGTGAAGCAGGATGTCATGGGCACCAGTGATTCCGGAGGTGATACGAACCAGTCAGATCAGGCTGCAGCTTGTTGAGCTTATGTATAGATGTGAGTGGAATGAGAAGATTGTAATCATCCGGATCCTTAGTTGGTAATGTACCATTACTTAGAGATTGTACCAGTATCAGACTTTGTAAAACATTTGGGTATTGTAATGAAAGTTATTTATTCCGCAGTTGATGTATTGTGTCGTTTCTGAGACTCTAACCTGTGTGTGTGTGTGTGAGATATATATTGTGGGGTCATAAACAGTTGAATTGTGTACATTGTGAGTAATACAGGTAAGGCAAGGATTAAATGGATCGTGACTACTCTAAATCCCAGACCCCGGATTTGGGGCTGTTACACAAGGCTTATTGGGCTTTGAAGAAGCTAAATTTCGATCTTACAGCCGCGGGTGAGAAGAGAATGGTGCAACTCCATGAGATGGACGAATTTCGCTTGCAAGCTTTTGAGAACAATAAACTCTACAAAGAAAAAGTGAAGAGATGGCATGATCGTCGTTTAGTCAATAAGGTATTTGTTCCTGGCCAACCCGTGTTATTATTTAATTCTCGCCTTCGTCTATTTCCAGGAAAGCTTAAGTCGAGATGGTCAGGGCCCTTTGTTGTAAAAACCGTGTTTCCGGATGGAGTGGTTGAGATTTTTGAGAAATCACCTGATCAGTCGTTCAAAGTCAATGGTCAGAGATTGAAACCGTACTTTGGTGAGGTATCGAATCGTGGGGCTGAAACCGCGGTTCTTGCAATTACTGAGTAAATCATGGAAGTCACGTCAAGCTACTGACGTAAAAGTAGCGCTTCGTGGGAGGCAACCCACGCTTTGGTATTCTTATGATGTTTTTTTGGAAAAAAAAAAAACAGGGGCTACCAAGCGCAGCAGCGCTCTCTCTAGCGCAACAGCGCCTGGCGCAACTGTCTTTCCAGGAGCTAAGCCGCGCAATTGCGCCCTTCCAAAGCGCAGCAGCGCTTCCCTGTATAAAAAAAAAATATTGAAACATCTGTTAACAAACACCCAGCCGAAACCACACAAACACACACTCTTATACTCCTAACCCTAAAATTCTCTCTACCCAAAAAGCTATACCTCAACCTTTCCTAAATTCAAATCCTACATCTTCCAAACCCATCTCAAATCTTAACCCACCTAATAATCTTCACATAATCACATATACATACACCTATACACACAAATCCCCTCTTTATTCCAAATCATTCAACCTCCATACAAGCTTCAAGATTTCTCTAATTCAAGTTTGGGGGAGTACTTTCAAGGTTCTCATCTTCAATTCAAGTGGTAATATTCTCTCTTAATTTAATTATTTAGTGAATTGAATTGTTGGAATTGGGATATTGTGTGTGGAGATGTATTGTGGATTTTTGGTGTTTGTTGAAATTGTGTTGTTCAAAGAGTGGTATGGCTCCCAAAAGAGTACGTGTGGCGAGTAGTAGTAGTTCGGAGGAGGAGGTGGAGGCGAATTATGATGTGGATAAATTTGTTTCTAAGGCGGCTCAAGATGAGTTTGAAAATTTATTGACGAAGGCCGTTGTTCAGGAGAGGGGTTTTGAGCCTTCGAGTGAGGATGGCGAATTGAGAGATATGGTGAGGGAGTTAGGTTGGGTGACGTTTTGTGCTAAGCCTGTGGCAGTTCCCTTGAGCATTGTTAGGGAATTTTATGCCAATGCCAAGGATGACAAGAATGGAATCACTATGATTAGGGGACAAGCAGTTGCTTATAAGCCTGGGTATATCCAGCGTGTTTTGTCTCAATCACCGAAGCCTAGAAATGTTGAGGATTGGGGGCAGAAAACTAGGGATGATGTTGACCTAGATGCTATCATGGCGGGGATGTGTATCCCGGGTACGGTTTGGAAGTATAAGGCAGGTTCAACCACGCCGAGTACGTTTCCTGCAGCTGCATTGACTAGGTATGCCCGAGCTTGGTTCTTGTTTATTTGTGCTCGCGTAATGCCTACTTCCCATGTTACGGAGGTTAATGTTGATCGTGCCATCATTTTGTGGGGTATTTTGAACGAGAAGTATATTGATCTTGGTGAACTAGTCTATCAGAATATCTTGAAGTTCTTGTGGGGTGGTACGACAGGCGGGATCCCACATGCTGTCATTATTGCTGAGTTGTGTGTTCATGTGGGTGTTCGTTGGCATAGTGATGAGACGCTGCTCAGGCCGAGGGGTTCTATTAAGCACACGGCTATTAATAAGATGGCGGAGTGGCCGGGTGGTATTCCTCACCCTAGGGGTCTTGGTTATGTTGAGATTTTTGAGGGAGGTGGTGATCCACCACCGGTTGAGCAGGTACCTCCACAGCCAAACCTAGACAGAGCGGGACCTTCTCAGGCACAGACGAGTCAGGGTACTGTGGTTTTCAGTGATGCTCAGTTCAGACGCATGTTGAGGCGTCAGGATACTACGAATGCCATGCTACACAGATTTGCTACAGACTTGACTCAGTCATTGGATGGAGTGTACCAACAGCAGGGTTTTCAGGTCACATGGCCCATCTTCGGAGCGCACCACGTCTATCCACCACCAGACACACCACCCGAGGAGGGTGGAGATGCCGACGACTAGGGGAGTATCTCTTGTACCCTTTAATTTTACCTTCAATGAGGACATTGAAATTTTTAAGTTTGGGGGTGATTTTAGGGTATCAAGAGTGATTGCATTGCATATAGTTGCATATTCATGCTAGTTCATATCAGTAATTTGCATTTAGTTTTGCCATGCCATTTAGATTGCATTTAGGATGCCATGTCATATAGATTTATTTAGGAGTGTAATATCATTTTGTTCATGCATATCACATGATTCCATATGAGTGTCTGTTTCTGGCTTGATAGGTCGACGTTAATTTGGGTGTGATGACAATGAATAGAGGGTTGATTTAAGTACTTATGAAATTGACTTGCGTGTGTCGGGAACACAATCTTTTCACGGTCTCACTGTTGCTTTTGAGCTAGATTGAGTCATACCTTGTTTGGCTGTCGAGAATTAATCACTTATTTATATCTAGAATTTTCGTTATTCCCTCGATGGCGTAGGAGCACTTAAGTATAAGTTTGGGGGAAAACAGGGATTTCATGCTAAGTGTCGTTTCGTAGTGTAATAATGGCTAGGCATCAAATGGCTAGTAGCCGGCTCATATTTGATATGAGTAGTCTAGGGGGGTGAGATAGCGCACCCATATGAAAAAAAAAGAGGCAAGAAAAAGAAAAAAAAAAGGAAAAAAAAAGAAGAAAAAGAGAAAAAAAAAAGAAGAAAAAGAAAAGAGTTGTGTGATTAAAAAAAAATGAGGAATTGTGAGAGTGTGTGTATGCTAATTGGCCAGGGTGAGCTCTTTAGTACTCGAGCAATTAAGTTCTAGGGGATTTTATGCCTAGTGACCTAAGACTTTTCCGGTCTGGGATCCACTAACCTAACGCTCGCTACATGAGTGCTATTGTATAAGCCTTTAGGGGTCTCACCCATTGCACGGTCAATAAGCATGTACGTATAGTGTTTTGTGTCATTTTGTATAGTAAAGCATGAATCCTTGTCTACCTTGAATGATGATGGCGGTGTCTTTGAGTCATGGAGTGTCTAAAGTTTATTCTGTTTATAAACATGTGATTGTTTTGGCGAAGGATGAGTTATGCCTTTTATCTAGTTTCGAGAGTATATCTAGTGAGTATTGCACACACCACGTTTCCGAGCATGTATTGTTAGTATACGGGGCCTTAGTCGAGCTCTGTTTGGAGTTGTTGCATTCGTTGAGACGTTTGCTTGTTGAGTTGGTTTCAGATCATTTGTGTGGGATCATTGCATTAGGACATTTGCGCATTATCATGACATTTAGTTATTAGTTGCATTCATTCATCATTTTAAGCTGAGTTTGCATTGCTTGAGGACAAGCAACGGTTTAAGTTTGGGGGTTTGATAAGTGGATTTTATATCCACTATTTACCTTCCGTTTGGACTTTAATCGTTTGCACGTTCTCAAGTTTCGTTGCCATTTGATACGTTTTTGTGTAAATTGTGTAGGTTGTGTCGTGAAGGTATTATGGTGCTAAAATGGTGATTTGGGTGGTGTGAAATGAATTTATAGATGTGTGAAGAAAAATGATTCATAGTACAAGAGTTGTGGAATGATTGTTGCCAAGTGGGAGAGCTAAAGCAAATTAAAAGGAGAGGTCCAGGTGGGCACAGGCGCAGGGGCGCTTATGTAGGGCAACAGTGCGCAGTTCAAACATTCCAGGAGCTGTTGAGCGCGGTTGCGCGAGGTTGGGCGCTGTTGCGCGAGTCATGGGGCGCTCTTGCGCGAGGTTTAGCGCAATAGCGCGCGCGCAAGTGCAGCAAGGTGTTGTCCAGGAGAGTGCAGGTGCTGCTGCGCAGAATTGAGGCGCTGTTCCACGGGTGGCCTCCTGTGTTATGCTAAGCTGAGTGTTATCGCTTAAGTTATTTTCTTCCGGGTCAAAATTGGTTGGGCCTATTTTTATTAGGGCAACTATATATGTAATGGTCAGACCTAAAAAAAATATCTATCGTTGTTTTAGTTTTTTTTAGCATCTATCAACAATTTTATCATCGATTTTCTTAGAACAATTTCAAGGAAGAATCTCCAAGCTAGTGACAAGCAAGGAGTAATCTTTGGAACTTTGTACTCTTCTATTTTGGGGATTTATTTCTAAACCTTATTTCTCTTTTCTTTTATTATTAATTATTTTGTTTAGAATTATGTTATCAATTGAACCCATGATGGCGATGAGGTCGATTATGGGCTAATTCGTTATCATGGATTTTAATGGATTTTTCTATGGATTCTAGTAATTAAGTGTTCTTATGCCTTGGTGTGTGATGGATTGAATTGTTTACCTAGTATGATTATGCTTATTCGTTATGGGTGAGTCGCGAACATCTGTAATTGTGTGTTTGATCCTGGTGAATGCGAAAGTGGATCTAGGGTTTAGAACAATTCATGCTAGCATAGGTTTTTTGCATGTGAAGAACATGTATTAATTTGTGGTGTAATTCTAATCGTCTTGCATTGACTATGTGGTTTAATGGATGCTTGATTTTTAACCGGTATGTGTTCAATTGCTATAGACATATAGGAACTACACATATTTGGTGACTACTTGACTTCTATCAATTGTGGATGATCAGTAGGATGGTATATGTACAACGAAAGTTGGTGTGTATCAGTTTAGTGCATCTAATCAGTAATCAACTCTGTCACATACTAGGTTAAGGGGCATGTTAACTCGAATAACTTGTAGAAGGGGGGGGTTGAATACAAGTTATATAATCGTGTCTGATTTTTGCTTGATTATATGAACAAGAATAAACGAATGAATCAAACTCTTGTTTGTATTAATAAGATCAAATACAAACTCTACCAAAGGTGTACAATACCTTTAGCAGCTGCTGACAATACAAATATCTCTCTGTTTGTTTCGAACTCTCGAATACAAACCTTATACAGAGCTACGCACTCAAACTTACAACTTCGTCGCTCTTTACAATGATATTGAGAGAGTATTTATAATGCTACCTATCAACTAATAACAGAAAGATATAATCTATACATGACAATGTTCTGCCTTCGAGTCGATAGTTCCCTTCAATAGAAAACTCTTTCCTTCATAATGTCTTCTTGCTTGTTCTTCAAACAACGATCCTGTTTTATAGCACTTGCCAGTTTCTGTAGTATCTATAATGACATCATCAGTAACATGACTAATATCAGGATCTGTACACTGCATCAGTATCTGATCAACCATCAGTATTGGACCGTCATCAGGATTTGCTCTCTGTTCCTGACATGTAGTCTCCGATACACTGTTCATTCCTGACTAAACTATACAGATAACTGTTTTACACATAAAACCTATATACAGTGCTAAATCCTTTATAAGATCAGGATTACAAGAAGTATAATGTGTAAATTCTATTCTTAACATCACAACTTATGAATTATTCCTAACAATCTCCCCCTATTTATGCTTTATAATCTGAAGCATAAATCTAAGTTGTGGATGTCAAAACATATAACAATACAAACAGAATAGAATTTATGAATGTAGAATTATGAAGTTTAAGTACCTCCTTCTCAGATGTAGACGCTTATCTAGTACTTAGAAGAAAGAATTTTAACTATTAATGCTGCTCTTCCTTTACCTCTTCCTAGCTGAGATTCACCACTATGCTGCTCTTCCTTTACCTCTTCCTAGCTGAGATTCACCACTGTCACTCCTGGTTCTTCTTTTTACTATCCTTTGTCTGATCTTTATCTCCCCCAGCTTTATCTTCAGTCTGGTGGTGTTGTTGTTGTCTTTGAATTGTCTTTATCTCCCCCTTTTTGACATCAGCAACATTAATTCCAAGAGATTCAGAAACAGAACAAATGAGATTCATAAGAACTGCTTGATTTTCCATAATTGTGACTTGGTTATCTTCAAGTGATTGAAGTCTTGTTTGAATAACAATTTGAGAATTCTGAATATCTTTCAAAACATCAGAATGAACTTCAATGTTGGAAGTGCTTCTAGTATCTTCAGTATCAGAATCAGAAAGAACTGTATCTTCAAGTCTTGTAGAAGAAGTTGCTTGAGTTGTATGATATTCAAGTAATAAAACCTGATTAGAAGTATCAACTTCTTCATCTTTCTGTTCTGGAACTGAAACATGATCATCATCTCCTTCACCAGTATTCTGTGTACTAACATCTTCAAATCCTGACTCCTCCTTAGAGTGATCAGAGACTGTTGATGTCTCAATTCTAGCTGATATTGGAAGTACATACAAAGGAACACTAGGATCAAGAGATTGCTTTATCCTGGCACCTCTTCTGTTAATGATTTCTGCAAGCCTCTCCTTTTGCTTCTGAGCTTTAACTTCTGGCTTTGCATTGTGATGTGCTAGGTCATTCTTCTGATACATTTTGATGAATGAATAAGTACCAGCATCCATACCCAAATTTTCAGACCAAGATTCAGGAAAAACCTGATCCCAGAAATCAAATGATGGTTTCCTAATTTTCTCTCCCTCACTATGGAGTTGATCATCCATACCCTCATTCTCACTTTGACTTTCTAAAGTCAACACTCTTTCTACCTCACCTTTTGCCTGGTCAGGAGCCAGCCGCTCAAATTGTGGATCTAAGTCCATCTTTTCAAGTGTATCACTCAAATTTAGATAAGTGCTCTCATGACCTACAGAAAAATAGAGTTTAGAAGGAGTTTTTATACCTGAACTCACATGGAGAGAGGGTTCCTCATATGGCATGTGGCTTGAGGTTTTCTCCAAGGAGTGAGCTGCTATAGTCTCTGAACCCATACAATCATCTTCTTTCCTTTCAGAAACTACAGGCTCCAGTATACCACTTTCAGGTTCTTTACTAGACTCTGATGTCTTCAGTAATACTTCATTAGACACCATAGTTAGTACATCACCGTCTTTAAGTGTTGTTTGCTGAGACACACCCTCAAGGTGAATAGACTCTGACTGAACAAAATTTGTTTGATCTTCAGAAAAATCAACCAAAGTCATTCCTCCCATATCATAGGGTATCTCACTTGCATTCTCAGTCATCACAGAAGACCTTTCAACATCAGCTATCACAGCTCCTGAGTCATCCTTCCTCTGACTAGATGGTTCTTGTGTTACAGTGACTGTGATCTGATCTTTCCTACTATTCACCACTGGTGCAATAGTACCTTCTGTTGACTACTTTCCTCTATCTACTTCCTCCTGTTGTTCACCTTTAGCTAAAGCATCTTCAATAATGACATCCTTGTCAAATAAATATGCATGAAGTGATTGAAGTGCAACATGCTTTGAGAGTCCAAATTTCTTGACTAATTGTCTTCTGACAGATACATAGAAATACATCTTCATTAAGTCAAGTCTTTGATGTAGAAGTCCATATTCATCTGGAAATAAAAGTTTTGGTACTCTTTCAACCAGAAAATCTAGAACAGGCCTTGACAACTTCACTTTGAGAGAAATTAGTCCCATAGCCAGTCTGTATGATAATGTAGTTTCCCATGAAGAATCAATATCCAGATCTTTCTTGTCAAATACTGACATAGATGTAGCTTGATTTGTAGAAACCTGCATGATATTAGTTGGACTAGACTCTGTGTGTGTAGGTGACAATTGAATCTTTCTCCTTGTTCTCCTGGTATAGTGAGCAAAAGATTTATCCTGAGAAGACTCAAGAGGTGTAGACACAGAAGTGATCTTGGGATAAGATCTTTGTTCAATAGACACAGTCTTTTGAGAGACAGTATCCAGTAACTGTTTTCCCTTTTTAAGAACTACAGCCTTTTGGGAGACTGCAGCCTAGCTGTGACTAGGTTTTTCATCTCTTTGTGCTAACAAAGAAAGTTGATTTGCAGCCTTCAATTCTGCTCTCTCAGCAAGAGTTAAATCATCATCTTCACTAGAATTACTACTACTACTTGACACAACAAATCTTCTCTTCCTTACAGCTGATGTCTTTTGAGAAACACCAGAGGTTGGTTTCTTTGAAACAATAGGCTGTGGATCAAAATTTTATTCTTGAATTATTTCAGAGACTATAATGTTTTGGGCTACTTGGGTAGACACAGGTGGGTTCTCCTCCAATTGAGATTCCTGAGCCATTTCACCACAAAAGAAAGAAGAATTGTAGAAAGTAGGAAGATGAGTTTTAAGAATTACCTGAACATGATATGGATAATGAATTACAGGTATTTCATCTAGATTCTTTTCATTGTCCTTCTTTGTAATATCAGAGAAAATTCTCTTTTGCTGTTCATAAGAAGAAACACAATGTTCCCTTCCAAATCTAGCTTCAACATCAGGAATGAAATGGTTAACAAACATTTGCATAAATCTATGATAATAAACCATTTTCCTGTTTTGATCTCTTGACCCAAGTTTAATACTCATCTGACTTAAGATAATATGACCAATGTTGATTACTCTGTCATAAAGCAAACTATAAGCAATATGTGATGTAACAGAAGTAATTTGCTGAAAAGAACTACATTTGCCAGTAAAACATTTAGCAATTTGATCAAAATAAAAAGACCATTCCTTTCTAAGAAAAGACCTATTCAACTGGCTCATGTTATCTAGAGGTCCACTATAACCTAATTCAGACAACATAGTTCTTATATTATCATCAGATGGTACATTCTCATAACTATCAGTAACAGGTAAGCAAAGTACTGAATTAACAACAGATTCAGTAATGTCAAATGAATCTTGTCCTAAATGTAGAACAATCTTACCTGATTGACTCTGAGTAGAATCAATTACCTCAGCATTCTTCCAAGCTTGTGAAACAACTACATGATTAATCTGTGGAGATGCTGTCAATGCATAACTTAATGGTCCATTCGCCAGAAAGTCCATGATTGGATGAAAATCAGATGATACTCCTTCCTTGTTGGTAATAGCTGTAACATGATTGTTTGTCATAAAATCAAAGTCACCAAACTTGAAGGCTACTGATTTAGGTAATCTTCTCTGAGCTGCCATTTTTGATCTGAAAAGAAACTTGAAAAATTCTTGAAATAGATTAGTGATTTTGAAAACTCAAGAGTGATTTTTGCTTTAGAGAATGTAAAATTAGAGAAAGCAATTACACGATTAGAGTTTCAAAACAAATATATTTCACAAATCTTTCAGACCACTATCCCACGTTGACACGTAGATTGACAGGTGTCAGTCCCTGAAAAATGCGGTTACCCATGATTTTTTGGAAAATAAAATCCAAAATTGATTTTCATGAAATAAATCAGGGTATAAATAAGCAATACTGATCAGCTTCCTTTTCCTGATGACCTCTCATCAAAATAATCACAAAATGTAATGTGATTTAAAAATATAATTTTCAAATCCTGATGGTCACACATGAAATCCTGACCAATATTATCAGCGACTTAATATGGAGTTTCCACGTGGCATTTTTCTTTTATCTGAAAAAGAAAATAAACAATTAATCTGAACAGAAAATCAATTGGTTAGATATTTTCAATATTTCTTGAAACAAGAAATACAGTCTCATGCAATAATTAGCATTTGACTTCATTAAAACTTCCAAGTGACTGCTCAGCTTCTCACGTCTTTCTTTAAAAGAACCAAACGTTTTATGCCATTCTCCATAACCTTTCAATTTCTTTTCTTCTCAACAATGCTTCTCAAACCAAAAATCCCTTCAAACCCATTTTCCAGATTTTTCTTGATCGATGAACATCCTGTTCTTGATCATCTCTTTGAACAAATGACTCTTCTCATCGAACTAATCATGAATGGATTGGTTTTCGAAAATATCCAGAGGTTTCTCCTAGAACATCCATCTGTTGGATACAATCTTCCCCTAACTTCCTCAAAACTTGAGGATGAAGAATTTGGCCGAGAGTCTGAGGTTGATCTTGATGGAGATGCTATTCATTTAAGTTAGCTGCTCTCATTCAAGTCGCCCAGACAAGGAATTCAAGAGCAAATGAGGCTTTCATCCCCTGATGGATTTCTTGAGATGCTCCTTGTCCTGTACCTCAGAGTTCATATCAATAGACAAGTATAGAATTATCAATAGAAATTTAGACAGAAAGATGTTGTATTTCATTTCTATGTAATGATTTCTATTAATGAAAATACAATTTCTTGTTATCTGCTTGTCTTTTGATTTTTGAATGATGTATAAATTATCAGTATGCAAATATCAAAACTTGCTAGCATAGACTTAACATATCACAGAATCAGATTATTACACAAAGTAAACGTCAGGATCTGAAACAATTTTCATAATCCTGATACTGACACAATACTGATGACGTCAGCATCCTGATAACAAATCTAATCCTGATTATTATTAACAAGTCTATCATACTGAAATTTATCAAGGCAATGTGTTATAGCTCAAACATTTAACAATCAAATATAGATCCTGACAGGAATATCAAGTCTATAAGCTAAGAACAACATACCTTGCTACTTTTGCAGATGTTAAAATCTAAAAATTTAACATTCCTAACTCACTTACTAGTCTACTGAATGTAGTCTCATCAAGTGGTTTAGTTAGAATATCTGCAAGCTGTTTGTCAGTAGGAACAAAATGAAGTTCCACAGTACCATTCTCAATATGTTCTCTAATAAAATGATACCTGACATCAATGTGCTTAGTCCTTGAATGTTGAACTGGATTTTCTGCAATTTTAATAGCACTAGTATTATCACAAAACATAGGAATATTACTAAGTGTCATACCATAATCCAGCAACTGATTTCTTATCCAAAGGAGCTGTGCACAACAACTGCCTGCTGCTATGTACTCAGCTTCTGCAGTTGAGGTTGAAACAAATTGTTGCTTCTTGCTTGCCCAAGAAATCAATCTATTTCCCAAAAATTGACATGTACCTGTAGTGCTTTTCCTGTCTATCTTACACCCTGCATAATCAGAGTCTGAATAGCCAATTAGAAAGAAATCAGATTCTCTAGGATACCACAAACCAAGATTTGGAGTTCCTTTGAGATATCTAAAAATTCTCTTCACAGCAATTAAATGAGATTCCATATGATCACTTTGGAATCTAGCACATAAACAGGTAGAAAACATTATATCTGGCCTACTTGCAGTTAGATATAACAATGAGCCTATCATGCCTCTATAACTAGTATTATCCACACTCTTCCCTTTAGGATCAGAGTCTAGTTTAGTGGCTGTTGTCATGGGTGTTTTTGCAACTGCACAGTCTTGAAAGTCAAACCTTCTTAAAAGATCTTTGATATACTTTGACTGATTAATGAAAATACCAGTCTCAGTCTGTTTGACCTGCAAGCCTAAGAAATAATTTAGTTCACCCATCATGCTCATCTGATACTTAGACTGCATAAGCTTGCTAAACTTAGCATACAACTTTTCATTAGTAGAACCAAAAATAATATCATCAACATAAACTTGAACTAAAAGCAATTCACCTTTTATCTTTCTAAAGAATAGAGTTTTGTCAATTGTACCTCTTGTGAAGCCATTTTCAAGAAGAAATTTAGACAAAGTCTCATACCATGCTCTTGGTGCCTGCTTTAGTCCATAGAGTGCCTTGTCAAGTTTGTAGACATGATTTGGAAACTTTGGATCAACAAATCCAGGTGGCTGTTCTACATACACTTCTTCATCAAGTTTTCCATTTAGAAAAGCACTCTTTACATCCATCTGGTATACCTTAAATTTTGAATGAGCTGCAAATGCAAGAAACATTCTGATTGCTTCCAATCTTGCTACAGGTGCAAAGGTCTCATCATAATCAATGCCTTCTTCCTGAGAATAACCCTTGGCCACCAGTCTTGCTTTGTTTCTTACAATCATACCAGATTCATCTAGCTTGTTTCTGAAAACCCATCTTGCACCAACAATAGATCTATCTTTAGGTCTTGGTACCAGTTTCCAAACTTTGTTTCTCTCAAATTCATTTAACTCCTCCTGCATTGCAATTACCCAATCAGGATCCTGTAAGGCTTCTTCAACCTTCTTAGGTTCATTCTTTGAGAGAAAGCAACTATACAAGCATTCATTTTGAATTGATCTTCTAGTTCGAACACCACTATTTGGATCACCAATTATCAAATCTTCAGTATGATCCTTTGTCCATTTTCTAACAGGTGGTAAATTAACTCTGCTAGTCTCTCCCCCTAAGTTAGTGGTATCTCTTGTAGAAGAATTCTCTCTACCTTCAAAAACTCTCCTTTGATCAATAGAATCAGTAGATTCCATATTGCTGCTAGTTACTGATCTTTCCTCAGTAGACTCTGAAAGATCAGTTCCTGATGGAGTAGACTCTGAAACGTCAATTCCTGATGGAATAGACTCTGAAAGACTAGTCTGCTCCTGATGATCACTGTGTTCTCTTTGATTTATTTGCTCCCCCTCAACAGTAGCATTCCTTTGAGAAGCAATAGAAATTCCTTCTGGAGAACCTTCATCATCACTTGAGAGTATCTCAGAATTCTTCAGATTTTCAAATTCCAATTTGTCATGGCTTTCATCAGTTTGCAAAATTCCAAATTTCTTATCATCAAATGCAACATGAATTGATTCCATAACAATGTGAGTTCTGAGATTATAAACTTTGAAGGCCTTAGATGCTGAATATCCTAGAAAAATTGCTTCATCCGATTTGGCTTCAAATTTTCCAAGTTGTTCTGGATGAACTTTTAGGACATAGCATTTGCATCCAATGATGTGAAAGTATTTCACACTTGGTTTCTTTCCTTTGATCATCTCATAGGGAGTTTTTCCATGACTATTTACCAAAGTACAGTTCTGAGTGAAACATGCAGTGTTAATAGCTTCTGCCCAAAAGTAGGTTGGAAGTTTTGCATCTGCAAGCATGGTTCTTGCTGCCTCTATGAGAGTCCTGTTCTTTCTTTCCACTACACCATTTTGCTGAGGTGTACCAGGTGCAGAAAACTGTTGAGTGATTCCATTGTCTGCACAAAACCCCTCCATTGTAGAATTCTTGAATTCTGTACCATTGTCACTCCTAAGTACTTTAACTTTGTACTCAGAATTGTTCTGAATATTCTTGATGAGTTCAATGATTTGCTGAGGAGCTTCATCCTTCTTGTGTAGAAAGAACACCCATGTGAACCTTGTGAAATCATCCACCATAACTAGAGCATATATTTTCTTGCTGATAGACATAATGTTTACTGGACCAAACAGATCAAGATGTAGCATGTGAAATGGTTCAGTAATTGAATTTTCAGTCTTGCTCTTGAAAGTGGTTCTTCTCTGCTTTCCAAGCTGACATGCATCACAAAGTCCATCTTGCACAAAATTTGCCTGAGGTAGGCCTCTCACCAAATTATGTTTAACAAGTTGATTAAGCTTCTTGAAATTAAGATGTGAGAGCTTCTTGTGCCAATTCCAGCTTTCATCATTTGTTGCTTTGCTGTAGAGACATCTAACAATTCCTTTAGATGTATCACTTAAGCTGGCTTCATATATGTTACCATGTCTTTGACCAGTTAGAACAATGTCTCCATTCTGCATATTCAAGACTTTGCATCCTTCTCTGTCAAAGATTGATTTGTAACCTTTATCACCCAGTTGACTTATGCTTAAAAGAGTATGTTTCAAGCCTTCAACCAGTGCTACATTTTCTATGATGACATTCCCCAAAATAATTGAGCCATATCCCAGAGTTTCTCCTTTGTTACCATCTCCAAAAGATATTACTGGGCCAGCTTTCCTCTCAAACTTTGTAAGTAGGGACTTATTTCCAGTCATATGTCCAGAGCATCCACTGTCCAAGATAATTGAATGCTTCTTTCCTGTGCCCTGCAAACAAAAGGTAACTAGCTAGAATTTTTTAGGACCCAACTTTGATTGGATCCTTTCTTACTAGATTTAGAGACAACAGACTTTGAAGATTTTGCATTTATTTTACCTGTTGCAGAGTCAACTTTAGACTCTGATCTCACAAACTGTTTGTGACTAGGAGTTTCAGATTTCAAAGAATAATAGTCATAATACAGTTCATGATATTCTCTACACATGTAAATGGAATGAAGTAAACTACCACAATGATAACAAGCTTTTTGTGGTTGGTATTGAATTTTCTGAGTCTTGGGGAATCTGGACTCAGTTTTCCAAGAAGGTTTTTGATTGCAGTCTAGGGCCAAATGATTATGATTTCCACACTTATAGCATTTTTTTCTAGGTGCATCAGGTACATTCTTGAAATTATTCTCTTTGTTAATACCTTCTTTTCCATTCCTATTTCTCTTGATCTTGCTAGACTCTGAAAGACCATCTAATCTCTGTTTCAACTGAGTCTTAGACAGAAAACCTATGTTCACATTCTTAGGTTTCTCTAACACTTTCTCATCTGAATAACTATTGTTAATCCTTTTGTGTACAACAGGGGTACCTTTTGAATCAACAAATTTAACATGATTAGGTTCAGAAACAATTTTCTTACCTTCAGATTTAGATGTGTTAGCTTCTACCTTACTATCATCATTGATAATAGTTACTTTTTCTTCTTGTCTAGCCTTATCAAAACCTAAACCATTAACCTTACCACGAATTCCACTCTCAAAGATTTCTATTGTCTTCTTACTGGAATTGTTAATGGTCTTAATCACATCTCTCTCTTCTTCTAGTTCTTTTCTGACATAGTCACAAGCCTCAAGAATTACACTATAATCATGCTTAGCTTTATCAGAACTCAACTTGTATTCTTCCATTTGAATTAATTCAGATTCAAGAAAATTATTTCTATCAACTAATTTATCATTCTTAACCTTAAGTTCATCTCTTTCACAAGTAAGAATTCTAAAATTAGTCATAAGATTTTTAAACTCAGCATGGATAGATCTAATTTCATCAGAATTTAAGCTATCAAATGAATCAAGAGAGTGAAGTGATACCTTAACAGAGGATGGAGAAATTTTCTTTGGAGATCCAGGTTTGTCTGAACTATTGGCCATCAATGCAATGTTGTCATAATCCAATTCATCTTCAGAGTCACTGGAATCAGCCCAATCCTTCTGTGTGACCATAAGTGCATTACCCTTTCCTGAATTCCTAGGCTTCTTACACTCACTAGCAAAGTGTCCAAGCTCGCTGCAGTTAAAGCACTTGATCTTGGCCTTATCAAGCTTGACAATTGTACTTTTGCTTTTGTCACTCTTCTTCTCCTCCTTCTTTTGAAAAGGTCCTTTGCTAAATCTTCTCCTATTGAATTTTCCTTTCTTGAAAGCTTTAGCAAACATAGCAAAGAGTTCTTGCATCTCAGATTCAGAATCATTGTTGTCAGAGTCCATATCAGTAGTCTCTGACTCAGAACTTTCTTTGCTTTTCTTCTTCCTTGAATTTTTTACAGCAATCTCTTCATGTTGTTCTTCAGGAAGCTTCTTAACTTCAGATTGAGCAGTAAGTGCAATAGTCTTCATCTTTCCTTCACTCCTGCTCTTCTTCTGCTGCTTGTCAAGTTCATAAGCTCTCAATTTTCCATATACTGCCTCTAATGAAATCTCATCCAGATCATTAGCTTCCTCAATTGCAGATATCTTCTCATTGTAGAAATCAGGCAAAGCTTTCATGAACTTTGTATTCATGTCCTCCAAGTCGTAATATTTACCATGCATGGCCATCTCATTGATGAGTTTTGTAAACCTATCAAAGGTATCAGTAAGTGACTCACCAGACTTGGATTCAAAGTACTCATACTGTTGTATAAGTAATGTCCTCATATTCTTCCTGACAGGCTTAGTTCCTTCACAGTGAACCTTAAGATTGTCCCATATATCTTTAGCAGTTTTACAAGAGAGAACATAGTTAGTGAGAACAGAATCAAGACTGTTGAATAATATGTTTCTCACTTTAGCATCTTTGAGAACATTCTCCTTGTCCTTATCTGACCATTCAGATTTTGGCTTCTCTGCTGTATGTTCTGGAACAACCTCACCATCAACAGTTGCTTGTCCAACGACCTTTGTTGGAACAAAAGGTCCATCTCTGATTTTGTCAAGATAATCAGGATCTGTTGCTTCCAGATGATGCAACATCTTTACTTCCCATAGAGTATATTCGTTTCTCTTGAGCATAGGAATTTTAGTATTCCCATCCTTGTAACCAGACATGATTGCAGATCTTTATGATTATTCGAAATCAACCCGCTCTGATACCAATTGTTAACTCGAATAACTTGTAGAAGGGGGGGTTGAATACAAGTTATATAATCGTGTCTGATTTTTGCTTGATTATATGAACAAGAATAAATGAATGAATCAAACTCTTGTTTGTATTAATAAGATCAAATACAAACTCTACCAAAGGTGTACAATACCTTTAGCAGCTGCTGACAATACAAATATCTCTCTGTTTGTTTCGAACTCTCGAATACAAACCTTATACAGAGCTACGCACTCAAACTTACAACTTCGTCGCTCTTTACAATGATATTGAGAGAGTATTTATAATGCTACCTATCAACTAATAACAGAAAGATATAATCTATACATGACAATGTTCTGCCTTCTAGTCGATAGTTTCCTTCAATAGAAAACTCTTTCCTTCATAATGTCTTCGTGCTTGTTCTTCAAACAACGATCCTGTTTTATAGCACTTGCCAGTTTCTGTAGTATCTATAATGACATCATCATTAACATGACTAATATCAGGATCTGTACACTGCATCAGTATCTGATCAACCATCAGTATTGGACCGTCATCAGGATTTGCTCTCTGTTCCTGACATGTAGTCTCCGATACACTGTTCATTCCTGACTAAACTATACAGATAACTGTTTTACACATAAAACCTATATACAGTGCTAAATCCTTTATAAGATCAGGATTACAAGAAGTATAATGTGTAAATTCTATTCTTAACATCACAACTTATGAATTATTCCTAACAGGGCATAAGATTCTAGATGAAGTGGTTAATGAAATTGAAATCCCATGTTTGTTTATTATAAAGTAAAAGTTAAGTTATTTTCTCGTAATTTTCATAGTTGGCAATTAATCAATAGTTAATTAAAACCAAATTTGTTATTGTCTTGGCAGTGAGTGTAAATCATAAGCTGGTGTATAAGTGAACAAAATGAACAATTTGAGTCTCTGTGGGAACGAATCCTATTTACCATATATTACTTGTTGACCACGTTCTCTTGCGTGAATAAGTGTGAACAAATAGGCTACCCTAGATCCATGACCAAACTCATTTTTGGTAATTTGGAGACTAGAAATGATGTGGATGTAAGACTTGAAATAACTCCCCATATGGAGAGTTTATTTAGGACTTACCCCCACAACATGCCAATATTTGACTCAAAGTCACAGTTATCACAACCTAAGCAAGAAGAACAAAATGCTAACCCAGGGCTTGCTAACCAACCCTCTCAGCCAAACACCTTATCAAACACAAAGCCAACTGCATCATCATCTCAAAAGGGTGATGTTAGTAAAAAGAAGAGAAAGCAGGCTGCTTCTGCACCCTTAACAATCTTAACAGAAGCAACACTGGATATGGAACTAGGTCTAGGAAGTGAGGAACCTGAGTCACCTCTACAGAGACCAAAGAAGAAGAAAACTAAACAAACCACCTCTTCAGTCACATAAATGACTGAAGTTGTAAACTTGTTGCGTAAAATACAGATGTGCAAGTGTACACAATCGCAAACAAGTAATACAGTAGTAAATACCAGATATCGTTCCTCAAGGACTGTAAATTTGTGTAAATCGCAATTAATATCAAACAATTCAGTTATAGAACACAAGAATTGATTTGGGTTTTCTAATTAAACTAATCAAGTAATAACTAAATTAACTAACGTATATTGTACTAGCAAAGAGAGTTACGAGAGTTTTAGATACGAGAAGATAAGTCAAGATAATTACTTCCCCCTAATATGTTCATGTCGGCAATAAAGCAGTGTAATACTATAGCAAAATCACAGTCTACTAACCAGAAATTCAACGGTCATAGGTTTCTCTCGAAATCACTATGATATAGATTTTGTAATTAAACTAACATATGTCTATGCCAAATTCAACTTCCAGAATACAATTTAAGCACCAATTTCACACGGTTATGCAAGGTAACAATATATGTCTATACCGTCACAAAATTAATATCAACAGATATAATCATGCACCATTCAAGTTTTGTGTCCATTAACTATAACCCTCTCAGTATTATAATTAACTCAACAATCTACTAGTGTTGGCCAAACAATAAAAAATATATAACATGACATCCACTTGAACGAATAAACTTTGAACTGCAAACAATACTTCTTATCAAAACACCAACAATCCCATACTAGGGTTCCATAAAAATTACAACTCAATAAAATTAGTTCATAATCAAGGTATCAAAATAATCCAAAGTTAACCAGCACATAATCATAAGAAGAGATATAATTAAAAGATAAAGAGAAAACAAAGCCAATTGAATGTCTTCAACGGCTGAACTCCTCTTGTTAATGGCTTCTCCTCTTCCTCCCTTGTGAGGCTCCTTCTCTATTCATAGTGTCTCTCTCTACTAGGTCTGATATATCTCTCATATCTCTAATAAAGTATTTTTTTTAATTATATAATACAAATACAAGGAGATTTCCCGATCAAAATTGAATTACAAGAAAAGGAAATTCGTAGTTGACTTTTTGACTCAGATTCTGGGATGATTCGGCTGGATATTAAATACAAGACCACTTCAGAAATAAATCCCTTCTCATAAGCTTTCTGTGGGCTATTGAATCGTCAGAATCGGACTTGTAGAACTCCAGATATGGCCCAAACAGTGCAGACTGCGCAAGCTACCTGGAAAAGGCCCTGCTATCACAGTATGAGGAAAAGGCTGGCCCAATGGTTGCTTTTGGAGATGACATCATGGGTAACACATTGGGATATGGCAAGTTAAAAGTTGGAAATGTCATCATTGAAGATGTAGCACTGGTCAAGGGACTCAAGCATAATCTGCTAAGTGTTGGTCAGTTTACTGAAAGAGGATTCAAGGTGGATTTTGACAAAGATGAATGTTTGATCACCTACAAGAAGACTGGTGATTTTGCTCTATCTGGAGTAAGGAAGGGAATCCTGTTTGTAGCCAATATGGATTCTGCAAACAAGGACAAAATTTGTTGCTTTTACTCAAAAGCATCAAATGAAGATTGTTGGCTGTGGCACAAGAAACTATCACACCTGAACTTCAAAGCCATTAATTCTCTAGTCAAAAGAGAATTAGTGAGAGGCATGCCCACACTTGAATTCTATCAAGAAGGAGTGTGTGAGGCTTGTCAAAAAGGAAAGATGAAAAGATCTAGCCACAAGACAATGACAGTGACATCTATAACCAGGCCCCTACAACTCATTCATATGGATTTGTTTGGGCCCGTCAATATTATGTCACTAGGAAGAAAGAAGTATGCCTTGGTGATGGTTGATGATTTTACAAGGTATACATGGGTGGAATTTCTGGCATCAAAAGATGAGGCTCCACAAGTAATCATTGAGCATATAAAGAAAGTTGATAAGGAATCGAAGGCCAACAATGCAAGTGTGATTGCACTGAGAAGTGATAATGGAACAGAGTTCAGAAATACCATACTTGAAGCATTCTGTAAAGAGAATGGTATTTCTCAGCAATTCTCAGCTCCAAGGACTCCACAACAAAATGGAGTTGTTGAGAGGAAGAATAGAACTCAAATTGAAGCTGCTAGAACAATGTTACTTGATGCAAAGATGCCTACATGTTTTTGAGCTGAGGCTATAAGCACTGCATGCTATATCCAGAACAGAACCCTCATCAACAAAAACACTGGAAAGACACCTTACAACTTGATGACTGGAAAGAAGCCCACTCTAAAGTATGTTCATACTTTTGGAAGAAATGCTTTGTATTGAAGGATAATTCTGAATATGTTGGAAAATTTGATGCAAAAGCTTTTGAAGGAATTTTTCTTGGCTACTCTATGGAAAGAATTGCATACAAGGTTTATGTCATCAGTCAAAAGAAAATTATGGAAAGCACAGATGTGACATTTGATGACAGCAAACTACCTGGACTAGAAGAAGCCAATGATGAAGATAAAGATCCATTGAAGTTTGATAATCTAGATGATTCTGATGAAGAGACTGAAACTGAAGTTGAAACTCGAGTTCAACAGACTCAAGTGAATGATAATACAAGAGAAGAATTTGTGCCACTCAACAGTGGAGAAACTAGCATCCAAGACACACCTGTGAGTAGTGGCAACCTCACAGGGGGAGGAAATCAGGATGATGATTTGGATGATGAAGCAACTTTAAGAATGAGAAATCAGGCTGAACACTCAAGGAAATGGGACAGATCACACACTGCAGAGCAAATCATTGGAGATCCTAATGCAGGAGTAAGGACCAGGAGAGCAACTCAGAATGAGTGTCTCTATGGTTGTTTTCTATCTCAGGTGGAGCCTAAGAAACTTGATGATGCACTGCTAGATCCAGATTGGATTATAGCCATGCAAGAGGAGCTAAATCAATTTGAAAGGAACAAAGTTTGGGAACTTGTGCCTGCACCAAAGAATAGAACCCTTGTTGGAACAAAATGGGTTCTGAAGAATAAGATGGATGAAGATGGTGTAATTATAAGGATCAAAGCAGGGTTGGTTGCAAAAGGATACTCTCAACAGGAAGGCATTGATTATGATGAGACATTTGCCCCTGTTGCTAGATTGGAAGCCATCAGAATATTCCTGGCATTTGCTGCTCATTTAAACTTCAAAGTGTATCAAATGGATGTCAAAAGTGCATTTCTGAATGGAGAGTTGGAAGAAGAAGTTTATGTGCAACAACCACCTGGCTTTGAGGATCCTCACTTCCCATAATTTGTTTACAGACTGCTTAAGGCACTGTATGGACTTAAGCAGGCTCCAAGGGCATGGTATAATACTTTATCACAATTTCTTCTTGAGAATCAATTCACTAGAGGCACACTGGACAAGACACTGTTTTACAAGAAGCATGGTGATGATCTTATCCTAGTTCAGATCTATGTGGATGATATCATTTTTGGTTCTACAAATGAGAAGCTGTGTGAGAAATTTTCTAAACTCATGCAGAGCAGATATGAGATGAGTATGGTGGGAGAGTTGACATTCTTTCTTGGGTTGCAAGTCAGTCAAAGGAAGGATGGTATCTTTATCAGTCAGACCAAGTACATCAAGGATTTATTGAAGAAGTTTGACTTGGAAGATTGCTCACCTGCAAAGACACCCATGGCCACTGCCACTAAATTGGATGAAGATGCTAAAGGCAAGAAAGTAGATATCTCAGTCTACAGAGGCATGGTTGGTTCTCTACTCTATCTCACTGCAAGTAGGCCAAACATCATGTTTGCTACATGCTTGTGTGCAAGGTTTCAATCAAATCCAAAAGAATCACATTTGGTTGCTATAAAAAGGATCTTTAGATATCTGAAGGGCACTCCAAACTTGGGACTATGGTATCCTAAGGACACAGGGTTCAATCTGGTTGGTTACTCTGATGTTGATTATGCTGGATGCAGAGTGGATAGGAAAAGCACCTCAGGTAGCTGCCAGTTTCTTGGACAAAGGTTAGTCTCTTGGTATAGCAAGAAACAACAATCTGTGTTAACTTCTATAGCTGAGGCTGAATACATAGCTGCTGGAAGTTGCTCTGCTCAAGTGCTTTGGATTAGAAATCAACTTAGAGATTATGGACTTGTGTTGGAAAGAATTGCAATCATGTGTGACAACACAAGTGCAATCTCTATAGTTGCCAATCCTGTCAATCATTCTAGGACAAAGCACATTGACATCAGATATCATTTCATAAGGGAACATGCAACTAATGGAACCATTGAGTTGCATTATGTTTCTACAGATAAACAACTAGCTGATATATTCACTAAGCCATTAGATGAAGCCACCTTCACAAGGTTGGTTAGTGAGATTGGAATGCTGAATTCTTCAGATTCTGGCTAGGTGAATACAGCATCTAGATTGTTGCAGCAGTAAACACTTACTTTATCTAAATTCTCAATATTTTTGGAGTAAGTGTTGGCTGAAATATGATTTATAAATATTTCAAATCTGTTGCATATTTGGAAAATCATATTCTCTTGTTAACTTGAAATTTCTATGGAATTTTTAGAAAATCACTGTTTAATTTTCTAGAATATTCGTGAATGAATATGGCTGGTAAATTTTAAAAAGATAGTGAAAATTGAGTTTCTCTGAGTATAATTCGACAAGTCAGACTTCTCAAGTGATTCACTATTCGACATCTCTAACAAGTCTCATTAGAGCACTCTCGAGTTCTCGAATAGAGTCTTTTAGAGTTCTCGAATAGAGGTTTTCTTGATTTCTCGAATATAGTGTTTTAGTTCTCGATTGACTGAGTTCTCGAATACTATATTTGAGTTCTCGAATCATTTGAAAAGGCTGATTTCTCGCTGAATTTTAACCGATTTTGGATTTTTATTCAGAATTCAGAATTACTCATAAAAACATATTTTACCTAATTTAGATTTACTTCTAATTTAGATAACTGCCAGCTGTGAGTTACAACCTGCTTGAGTTATCGAATAAGCCTTTCTTGACTTATCGAATAGTTGTTTTCCACTTCTCGAATGCCTGACTTGTCGATACATAACATACATCTAATCGACAATTCAAGTACTTCATACTTTTACAATTTCACATCTATTCGATTCATTTCATTCGATTTCTCAAGCATCCAAACTCCCAAAACCTCTGAAACCCTAACTGCAAAAAGCTAAATTTCTTCTTCAACCTTCAATTTCTCTCCCCTCTCTCTTACACAAATGGCAACAGTAAAGTTCAACACCAATTTCATTGCTCTAACTAGTGATGTTGAGGCACCCAACGCCAACTTCAAGTGCTTTGTGAAGTGGATGTCTGAATCATACATAAAAAATGCTCTATCTGTTAACCCAACTCTGTATCTAGATATTCTAGAACAGTTCTGGAAGTCTGCTACAGTGGAGGTGGTGGCTCTTGACTCTGCAATAACCTCGTACATCATTTACTGCAAGATTCAAGACAAGAATATCACTATCACCACAGAAGACATGAATGAAGCACTTGGGATGGGCACCAAACAAGAGGTGTATGACCCACTGGCTACAAATGCTGAATTGGAAGACTTCTTTGATTTCATCAAATATGCAGACAAAATCAGTCTTGGGCATCTGAATAGGAAGCATTTGAGGAAAGAATGGAGCTATGTGTTTGCTACACTTCTTCAAGTCTTCACTGCAAGAAAATCCAGCTATGACCAAATCAGTACACCTGCACAGCAGATAGGCTATGTTTTAGCATATGGAAAGAAGATAGATGTTGGCCTTATCATTCTGCAAGAGCTGTATGGGAGACTTGGTAAGAACTCAGCCAAGAGAGGTAATGAAATTTTCTTCCCTCGTTTTATTCAATCTGTACTTAACTTCTTAGATAATAAATTGATTGAATTAGATGGGATGAATAAAAATAGAATAGGCTATCCTAAATCCATGACCAAACTCATTTTTGGTAATTTGGAGACTAGGAATGATGTGGATGTAAGACTGAACATAACTCCCCATATGGAGAGTTTGTTTAGGACGTACCCCCACAACATGCCAACATTTGACTCAAAGTCACAGTTAGCACAGCCCAAGCAAGTAGGACAAAATGCTAACCCAGGGCCTGCTAACCAACCCTCTCAACCAAACACTCTACCAAACACTGAGCCAACTGCATCATCCTCTCAAAAGGGTGATGTTAGTAAAAAGGAGAAGAAGAGAAAACAGGTTGCTTCTGCACCTTTAACCATCTTGTCTGAAGCAGCATTGGCTGTAGAGTTAGAAAGTGAGGCACCTGAGTCACCTCTCATCAGGCCAAAGAAGAAGAAAACTAAAACCACCTCTTCAGTCACACAAATGGCTAAAGTTGTAACATCAGGGGCAAACAGTTCACTAGATGTACCCTCTCAACAGGGTGCATTTATAGAATCAAGCATCCTCCCCAATGCATATATCTGTACAGAGTCAGCACATGGGAGTGATAAGGCTGGCACAACACTGAGTGGAGAGCACATCACAGGGGGAGTTGCCAAAATATATTCCACAAGACACTTCTCTCCCAGAATCTACCACTCAAATTTCTTTGCAGCCTGCAACTCAAGCAATTGAGGAGCAAGGCACTGATCATCAAGAATTCTTTTCTCTTGATGAGCCAATGGATTCAAGTGACTTGGTGCATGACACCTTGTTCACCACCCAGAACCCACATTTAGATGGTGAAGGAATGCATGCTGGGGCATCTCCTAATGACACCATCACAAACACAGAAGTTCCACTAGTTTTCACTAGAGACTCTGTGCATGTGTCAACTACTGGTGTAACTCATCCCACTTCTGTGGAGACACCAGTAGGAGAGTCAATCCATCCGGTTGCAGAAGTTGCATCTGTAACTGAGGAGTCTAGCTTACCTAGCTCTAGCTCTGACTTTTTGTCACAATGGCTGAAGCCTGTGCAACATTACAGTGCTTCAGGATCAGGGTCTGTTCCACCACAATTGACAGTTGAAGCACTTCAAAGCTTAGTTGTGGATCAGATCCCTGAGTTTGTAAAGATTGCCCAAAACTTGGTCACCTCAAACCTACCCAACTCTGACTATGAAGTCATCTTGCTATGCCATAAAGAAGATGTCGAGCAGCAACAACAGAAAATAGAAGATAAATCTGCAAGAGATGGAAATGTGGATGCTTGGCTGCAAGGCAAATTCTCTGTACCTCTCTCAGAAGGCCTCCAACATCTAAGAGAAGAATACATCACTTCACTGGGGTCCAATGCCAAATCTCTAACCCCCAGTGATGTGTATGAGGCTGTCAATGACATCTACAAGGGGATCTTGAAGGCTGCACACTATCTTGGTAAAGGCCTGCAATCAGAAGTGAATGAAGTAGTTGCAGCCACAATCCACCAAGTCAATGAAGTCAAAAGAGAATTCATCTCCAAATTTCCCCAGTTGGAGTCAGTCATCAAGGACATTCTGGAATGAAAGTCTACATGCACCAAGATGGACAATGGTTTGGCTCTTCTAAAAGATTCTATCACAGGTCTGGGGCATAAATTTCAGGCTCTATCTGATCAGACTACAGAATCCAATGCCATGCTGAGGACAATGTTCAAAAATCTTTATGGAGACAGACTAGTGACTGAAGTCCCTGTGCATGAACTGTCCAAGTTTGAAGTGAAGAGACTCCAAGAACAATCACTCTCTGGTTTTAGGGCACATGAGCTATTCACTAAAGTGGATACTCTTGAAAAGGAGGTGGCTACTCTCACTAAGTCCAATGCTCATCTTACAGACAAGGTTGCACTTCTCAATGATCAGTTGGACACTCAAGCAACCACCACAGCTGATGTTCTTCTGCATCAACAATCTATGTTGGCTGCTATGATGAAGCATATGGGTCTTCCTCTCCCTGAAGAATCTTCCACCCCAAAGGTCACTTCTAAAGCCTCTGTGCCTGACAACAAGCCTAAGGGGGAGAAGAGGACAAGGAATTCAAATACAAAGGGGGAGAAACCTAAGGAAAAAGGGATAAAGTTAAGTGAGGGTGATCACCAAAGGGCCACTAAATCTCTAACTCATGTGCCAGGCAAATCAAAGGTTGATGAGCCTCCATCTTCTCTGCCAGTGGTCACTTTACCACTTGTGCACATCACTACTCCAAGTGGCCAAAAGCAAACTGTCACCACTACAGTGGTGGCAGGATACATGCCAAGTGGTCTAGTCCAACCTTCTAAACATGAAGCTGATCCAGTGGAAGTGAATGTGGTTACAGAGGCCAAGCTGATAGAAGTAGTAAACTCAGAGGTTTATCATGATGCTGCATTCTTGAAGTTTCTGCAAGCCTCAAAAGCAAAGGTTGGAGGAGATACCCTGCTATACAAAAGAAGCCTGAAAGATCAAATCCATTATCTAATAGTTATTCCAAGAAAGCTCAGTCAGATCTACCTCAAGGAAATCATGATGGTGACAAAAGGCAAGATATGGCACATATCTATTGATACCTTGACAGCACTGAAATTCACTGAGATTGATGTCATCTTGGAACTATTTGAGCAGAAAGGGGTGAACAATCAGAGTCTGTATACTGAACTAAGAAATGGTCAACAAGCTAGACTTCCTGAAGTGTGCACCAAACCAAGAACCATCCTCTATCAGTCTGGTACCAAAATTCAAGATGTGGATCAATTGGTTATTCCCAATGATCTCATCTCTAAGAACCACAGACTGATCATTGCCATAGTTGATCAAATGCAAAAGAAGAAGGGGATAAGGTCAGCTGAGGAGATTGAGGTATTGCACATCTTTAGAGAATTCATTTCAACTGGTTCAATTCCAGAATTGGCAAAGCCTAGAAGAAATAAGGATGAAGATAAAGATGATGACAAGAGTGATGGAAGGAGAAGACATCACAGGAGTGATAAGGGAGATGATGACAAGAAAAAGAAGAAAGATGACAAAGAAAAGAAAGATGGTAGGGACCAAGGGAAAGTCTATGAGAGGACAAGTGTGAAACAGCAAGCCATAGGCATTGCTAACGGTAACCTCACCACTTCACAAGACTCTAAGTCTAGGGTGAATACTGTTAGTAGTGACCTACAAAAGCCAAATTCCATGGCCTCTGCAAATGTTTCACTACCTCAAGAAAAGGAGATGTTAATCAAGAAACCACTTATGTATATCAAAAAGCATATTGCTAATGGTATACTACAATGGTCCAAAGACAAAGGTCTTAAATTTTTCTCAAGCAACAAAGGAAAGAAGCTGAAATGGAAGATGTCAGCCAGAAGGGCAAGAAAGGTGAAAACATCTACATCTCAGGCACTCACAATCATTCCTGGACTAGACTTGCCCTGTCTCAACATAGACTATGATGAAGATGAGATAGCATATCAACTGGCTCAGAGAATCTATCATGTAGCTATAGTTGATGACTGCCTGGAGTTCAAATACACTGATGGGAGATTCAAAAGATTCAAGCAAGTCATGTGTGAACACTAGGGCAAGTTACATGATCTACAAAGAATAATGGTGCTACTCAACCTTGAGAATGAAGAGGAGAGAAGGTGGAAAATTGAGATAGCTCATTTTATCAAGATGAAAAGAGATCATGAGGAAGAGTTGAGAAAGAAGTATGAAACTTTGAAGAAAAAGAGAGAAGAAGAGTTAGCTGCTCTAGAAGCCAAGGCTGAAGAATTGAGAGCTAAAGGGTTATGCAGAGTCAAGTATAATCCTTACATTGTGGAATACATGAAATATTGCAGAAATGTGAAGATTAGAATGGATTACATTAGCTCTTACTCTGAAGCCAAACTGAATGAAGTCATCAGAGACCTATCTGGCTCACCTCTCATTGAAGAACTCACTGCCATGGAAGACATCATCCAAGCAATGAGTGATGCAAAGAAAGCCAAGGAAGAAAAAGAAAAGGAGGATCTACAAGCCAAATCTAAAAAGGAGGATCAAAGGAAAATGGCTAGTATTTCTTCATAACTGTGAGAATGCTTTCTTTGTAATACTATTCAATCAATTTCATACATGTACTTGTCAAGATTTATCTTTATGTATGATAGGCTTGTTATCAGGCATGAAATTGTGACTAAGGGTCTCACTCACAATTTGGGGGAGATTGTTAGTCACAGAGGCATGCCTGTATACATCTAATAACCAGCTTAATTGTCTGTAATGCTTTGCATTACTTACATGACCTTTTAACTGAGGGAACCTCTAGTTGTAGAGTTTCTATTTGTTTTGTACTTATAGTAGGCATCAAATCCTAGTTGTGTAACTGTACTTATATAGTCAAGAATAATGCTTGAAAGAAGTTCCAAGGTTCATGCCTCAAGCAAGAAGATAAAGACTGTCAAATAATCACAAGTTGGGATTTGAAGAAATGAAGAATTTGCCTAAGTACCAATTCGAGAAGTATATTTGTCTATTCGAGAAGTATATTTGTCTATTCGAGAAGTCCAGCATTCGAGAAGTCAGGGATTCGATATCTCAAGACACTATTCGATATCTCTGAATACACTGTTCGATATCTCAGAGATTCGATATGTCTACTACTCTATTCGAGAACTCAAGAAGTCAACAAGTCAAAGTGGTATTCGAGTTCTCAAAGAGTCAACAAGTCAAAGTTCCATTCGATATCTCAAGGACTCAGAAAGCTATTCGATATCTCGAGGATTCGATAAGTCAAATGTTCTATTCGACAACTCAATGAATCCTGATGGAAAAGAGCTATTCGAGAAGTGGTTCGACATGTCAATATAACAGTGTTCGAGAACTCAGAGTTATCGATCAAGTCAATTCTAGTTCTCGAATCACTTACTTAGTCACTTCTCGAATACATTCTTGGAGACAAAATACTGAAGAAATTGTACAAGTCAGAAACCTGCAACAAGCCAATGCACTTTATGGACCACAATCTGTAACGTGCTCTGGAAAGCCTACAAGGAAGCTTGGAGAGATATAGAAGAGACAAGGGGCTAAAGAAGTGGATCTGAACAGGCTTTGCAAAGTCAAATCTGTAACCGTGTGGACACTTACTCAAAAAGGATTGACAGACTAGAAAGTAATTTGTTTAGCTACCTTATTTGGAGTAAGTAGGTTGTATCCATGTTCTATAAGGATACAGCCTCACTACCTTAGTCATCAACTTTTTTGAGTCAAGTTTTTCATACGCTGTAAGCTGTATCTCTCTGAGAAAAACGAAGCTTAGAATACTATCATTTGTATTCAAAGATTGTAGCAACCTTTATCTAATAATACATTAGATTAAAGTGATATTGTGTCTTGTGTTGTTCTTTATCCGCACCTTCACTCTTGCACACACAAACACTTACTTGCTACATAGACTCGAACAAGAAAAGTTCAAGAATCCATTCACCCCCCTCTGTATTCTTTTACTGTATTCAATACTCAACAATAACTCCTTAATTCCTACAATAAAACAATAAAATTTATTAAATAAAAATCCAAATCAATGCAAAATAACTTAAATATAGGGATAAAATTAGGATTAAATGCACGCTTATCAAAAATCAGGGGCAAACAGCTCACTCGATGTATCCTCTCAACAAGGTGCATCTATAGAATCAAGCATCCTCCCCAATGCACCTATTTGTAAAGAGTCAGCACATGGGAGTGATAATGCTGGCACAACACTGAGTGGAGAGCACATCAAACTTGAAACTCCCTCTATCTTTCAGGGGGAGTTGCCAAAATCAAATCTACAATACACTTCTCTTCCAGAATCTAACACTCAAATTTCTTTGGAGCCTGCAACTCAAGCAATTGAGGAGCAAGGCATTGATCATCAAGAATTTTTTTCTCTTGGTGAGGCAATGGACTCAAGTGACTTAGTGCATGATACTTTGTTCACCACCCAGGAACTACATTTAGACGGTGAGGGAATGCATGCTGGGGCATATCCTAATGACACCATCACAAACACAGAGGTTTCACTAGTTTTCACTAGAGACTCTGTGCCTGTGTCATTTGCTGGTGTAACTCATTCTAGTTCTGTGGAGACACCGGTAGCAGAGTCAATACATCCGGTAACAGAAGTTGCATCTGTAACTGAGGAGTCTAGCCTGCCTAGCTCTAGCTCTGACTTTATGTCACAATGGCTGAAGCCTGTGCAACATGACAGTGCTTCAGGATCAGGGTTTGTTCCACCACAATTGACGGTTGAAGCACTCCAAAGCTTAGTTGTGGATCAGAATCCTGAGTTTGTTAAGATTGCTCAATACCTAATCACATCCAACCTGCCCAATCCAGACTATGAAGCAATCTTACTCTATCACAAAGCAGATGTGAAGAGTCAAAGAGAGAAGATTATAGCTCCAGATGAGAGAAATGGCAATGTAGATGCCTGGATGCAAGGGAAATATGAAATCCCTCTCTCTGAAGCCTTACAATATCTAAGGGAGGAGTACATCACTTCACTAAGCTCCAATGCTAAATCCTTAACTCCTGGTGAAGTGTATGAAGCCATCAATGACTCATACAAGGGATTCCTCAAGGCTGCACACTACCTGGGTAAAGGTGTAAAGTCCGAAGTCAATAAGGTAAGTGATGTAACAGGCCTGAAGGTGGAAGAAATTAAGAGGGACTTTGCTGCCAAATTCCCTCAGTTGGAATCTGTAATCAAGGACATTCTGGATTGCAAAGCTACATGCATCAAGATGGACAATGGTTTGGCCCTACTCAAGGATGTTGTCACAGGTCTGGGGCATAAATTTAACACTATCTCTGATCAAACAAATGATGCAAATGCCATGCTCAGGACCATCTTTGCAAATCAATATGGAGACAAGCTGGTCACTGAGGTTCCTATGCATGAGATGTCTAGGTTTGAGGTGAAGAGACTCCAAGACCAATCTTTATCTGGTTTTAAGGCCATTGAGCTCTTCACAAAGGTGGACAATCTTGAAAGGGAGGTGGTTTCTCTCAGACAATCCAATGCCAATCTTACAGGCACAGTGACTACACTTTCCGAGCAGTTGAGCACTCAAGCCTCCACCACTGCTGATGTTCTTCTGCATCAACAAACTATGATGTCTGCAATGATGAAGCACATGGGACTCCCTTTACCTAATGAGGCTCCCACTCCATCCTCAGTGCCTGACAACAAGCCTAAGGGGGAGAAGAGGACAAGGAACTCAAATCCAAAGGGGGAGAAACCTAAGGAGAAAGGCTAAATGAGGGTGCTCATCAAAGGGCCTCAAAATCTACAACTCATGTGCCAGGCAAAGGAAAATCTAAAGTGGATGAGCCTCCAAGAAAATCTAAAGTGGATAAGCCTCCAATCTCTCTGCCAGTGGTCACTCTACAACCTGTGCACATCACTACCCCAAGTGGCCAAAAGCAAATTGTCACCACTACAGTGGTGGCAGGTTTCAAGCCAAGTGATCTAGTCCAAGCCTCCAGACATGAAGATGATCCAGTGGAATTTAATGTGATTATAGAGACCAAGCTGATAGAAGTAACAAATTCAGAGATTTATCATGATGCTGCATTCTTGAAATTTCTACAAGCCTCAAAGGCAAAGGTTGGAGGAGATACTCTGCTATACAGGAGAAGCCTTAAAGATCAAGTCAAATATCTAACATTTATTCCAAGAAAGCTGAATCAAATCTACCTCAAGGAAATTATGATGGTGACAAATGGCAAGATATGGCACATATCTATTGACACCTTGAAAGCCCTAAAATTCACTGAGATTGATGCTATCTTGGAACTAATTGAGCAGAAAGAGGAGAACAACAAGAGTTTGTATACTGAACTGAGAAATGGTCAACAAGCCAGACTTCCTGAAGTATGCACCAAACCAAGAACCATCTTCCATCAGTCTGGTACTAAAATTCAAAATGTTAATCAGTTGGCCATCCCCAGTGATCTCACCCCTCAGAACCACAGACTTATCATTGCCATTGTTGATCAACTGCAAAAGAAGAAGGGGATAAGGTCAGCTGAGGAGATTGAGGCATTGCATACTCTCGGAGAATTCATTGCAACTGGTGTAATTCCAGAAATGGCCAAGCCTAGGAGAAATAAGGATGATAAAGATGAAGACAAAAGTGATGGGAGGAGAAGACATCACAGGAGTGATAAGGGTGATGAAGACAAGAAGAAGAAGAAGAGGCATAACAAAGACAAGAGAGATGATGATGATCAAGGTAAAGTCTATGAGAGGAAAAGTGGAAAACAGCAAGCCTTAGGCATTACTGACAGTAACCTCACCATAACACAAGACTCTAAGTCTACGGTGAATACTGTTAGTAGTGACCTACCAAAGTCAAATCACATGGCATCTGCAAATGTTTTGCCACCTCAAGAAGAGAAGAAGATTCAAGTCAAGAAACCATATGTATGTTTCAGAAAGCAAACTGCTAGTGGAATACTACTATGATCTACCAACAAAGGTCATAAGTTTCAGCCAAGTAATCAAGTAAAAAGGTTTAAATTCAAGCATGCTGATAGGAGATTGAAGCCATCTAAATCAAGGGCCCTAACAATCATTCCAGGATTGAAACTCCAACCACTGGATGAAGATTTTGATGAAAACCAACTGCAATTTCTAAGCGCCAAAAAATCTACTATGCTGCAATTGTGAATGACTGCCTTGAGATCAAGTACACTGATGGGAGACAGAGAAAGTTCAAACAAGGGGGTTGTCAAAATTGGGACAAGTTATATGAGATAGAAAGAATTATTGCATTGTTGAATTCTAAAGACAAAGTGGAGAGAGTATGGATGCTGGAGTTGATTGATTTTGTGAAAATGAAGAGAAATCATGCTGAAGAAATAAGGAAGAGGTGTCTTGAGAAATGGCTGGAAAGAGAGAAAGAAATTGATAGACTGGAGATTGCAGCAGAGAAGCTAAGGGCAAGGGGATTATGTAGAGTTCAGTTCAATCCCTATGTGGTGAAGTGTAGGAGAAGAAATGGAGATAATGTCAATATCAGAATGAATTTACTCAGTCACTATCCTGCCAACATTCTGAAACCAGTGCTTGAAGATTTCAAAAACTCCATTATGCTTGAAGAATTGGATGCTATGGCAGAGATCATAAAAGCTATGGATGAGAATGCAAGGAGGGAGAAGGAAAGGAAACAGAAAGCATATGATGATCTACAACATATTAACTTTTCTATTTTTTCTAACTAAATCCTTTTTCAGGTTACACATATTATCTTTTCTATTTTTCAAAGGGTTCCAAGTAAAAGCATCTCTGAATCTCTGGCCATCAATTTCAATATCAAGACGAATCGGAAACAAGATTATCAGCACTTGGGCTGCAATATGAAAAACCCACAAATTATATAAGAAATCATACATTAATCTCAACAAATATATAGATATAAAAGTGAAGGAGAGAAAGAGAGTCATTACATTCTGAACTTAACTGGGTTGTGTTCTACTAGATCATCTCCAATGGCGTTAGCTAAAAATGATGGCTAAATTACATAAAATATTGACTAGGTAAAATTTATCGAACCTGTAAGACATTGTGTTCCGATGGGATTGGCTATATTTTAAAAATGGTATGTTATTAATATTTTAAGTTGTTATTAATGGTATATATAATTTTAATATTGAAATAAGTGATGTTGCAATTCACTACAGGTCTCTACAGTTTCGACAAATATAGCCAACATCAAGAGATTATTTATAATTATAGACAAGGGTTTTGTCCATTGGAGTGCAAATTTTTTTACACATTCTTTATAATTCTTATTTATGGTAATTAATTTTAAATTTTACCTAAGAGGTCTCTCCCATTGTAGATGCTCTTATACTATTATGTAAAAGCCGAAACATTAAAAATTTGGTTGGTTGGTCGGTATACGTTGATTTTACTTATTTACCCTTACTCAATTACAGATCTACTAACTAATCAATTTCTTTTTTCAGATCTTTTTCTATTTTTCAAGAACTAAACAATTTCCTTTTTCAGGTAAAATACAATATTTTTTATATTTTATCTAACTAAAATTTCTCCTTTATTAATCAATTATATTATTATATAAAAACCGAAACATTAAAAGTTTGGTTGGTTGGTCGGATACCTGTTGATTTTACTTATTTACTCTTACTCAATTACAGATCTACTAACTAATCAATTTTCTTTTTCAGATCTTTTTCTATTTTTCAAGAACTAAACAATTTCCTTTTTCAGGTAAAATACAATATCTTTTATATTTTATCTAACTAAAATTTCTCCTTTATTAATCAATTTCCTTTTTCAGGTTAAACATATTATTTTTTTCTATTTTTCAATAACTAAATAATTTTCTTTTTCAGGTAAAATAAAATATCTTTTACATTTGTAACTAAAATTTCTCCTTTTTTTTACAGTTGAACTCACGCACACGCCACGAGTCGAACTCTTGACCTCTCTTAAAGAAGCCAAGAACTCGACCACTGCACCAGTTGGCTAAAATTTCTCCTTTTTAAAAACACTACGAGCAATTTTATTTAATAAAATAACATAATTATATTATTATTACTATTAACTAATCAATTGTTTTTTTCAGTCAAAACATGTTACCTTTTCTCTTTTCTCTAACTAAAATCTATCTTTTTTAAATTATATCATGGACAATTACCTTTTTTCAGCCAAAACACGTTATTTTTTTTCTTTTCTCTTACTAAAACCTCCCTTTTTCCAATTAAATAATAATATTATAATACTAATAATTAACCGATTACCTTTTCAACTAAAATATATCATCTTTTCTATTTTTTCTAATTAAATCTCATTTTCTCTAGAAATATAACGGGAAACATTAATGTCTCATTTTCTAAAAACTATGAACAATTTTATTTAGTAAAATAACATAATTAAATTATAATTACTATAAATTAATCAATTACCTTTTTCACATAAATCACGTCATCTTCACGTTACCCTTCTATTTTCTCTAACTAAAATCTCTTTTTTTTCCAATTATATCACGGGCGGTTCTATTTAATAAAATAAACTAATAATATTATAATATTATTAATTAATCGATTACATTTTTCAGCTAAAACGTAGCATATTTTCTATATTTTCTAACTAAAATCCCTATTTTAATAGAAATATTAGAAATATCACGGACAGTACTAATTTATCCTTTTCTAAAAACATTACGAACAATTGTATTTAGTGAAATAACGTAATTAAATTATAATTACTATAAACTAATCAATTACCTTTTTCACCTAGAACATATTACCTTTTTAATTTTTTCTAACTAAATTTTTTATTTTTCTAATCATATCACGGGCATTATATTTAATAAAATGAAGTAATAATTTTATAATTACTAATAATTAATGGATTACTCGTTTTAACTAAAACCTATCATCTTTTCTATATTTTCTAACTAAAATCCCTCATTTTCTAAAAATAGCATGGATAACATTTATATAATTATTATCAAATTATCTCATATAAAAATGTAAGCCTTCAAAAATCATGTTTTAAAAAATTAATTGAGATTAATGAATTTTTTTAGTATAACATTAAAAAATCCGTGCATCGCACGGGTTTTATGCTAGTTATTATATAAAAGCCGAAATATTAAAAGTTTGGTTGGTCGGTACCTGTTGATTTTACTTATTTACCCTTACTTAATTACAGATAAAAATATTCTTTTATATTTTATCTAACAAATATTTTTCGATTTTACTTATCTTTCCTTATTTAATTATAGATAAAAATCTTCTTTTATATTTTATTTAACTAAATTGTTTACTTTGCTAATCAATTTCCTTTTTCAGGTTAAACATATTATCTTTTCTATTTTTTTTAATAACTAAGCAGTTACCTTTTTAAGGTAAAATATAATATCTTTAATATTTTATCTAACTAAAAAACATATTATAATTACTATTAACTACTAATTAATTAATTTTTTCAGCCAAAACACGTTACCTTTTCTTTTTTCCCTAACTAAAATATCTATATTTCCAATTATATCATGGGTTAACTTTTTTAGGCAAAACAAGTTAACTTTTTTTATTTTTTCTGACTAAAATCTCTCGTTTTCAAATTATATCACGGTCATTCTATTTAACAAAAATAAAATAATAATAATATTACAATGCTAATAATTAATCAATTATCTTTTAGCTAAAAACGTACCATTTTTTTATTTTTCTAATTAAATTCCTTTTTTTTCTAGAAATATCACGGGTAACATTAATTTAGCATTTTCTAAAATCACTACAAGCAATTTAATTTATTAAAATAAGAATTAAATTATAATTGCTATAAACTAAGGGAATTTGACAAAAATACCAACTTTTTAAATGATTTTTGCAAAAATACCATCTTTCTAATTAAATTGCAATTATACCATCTTTTCAAAAAGAAAAAAGATTTATTGCAAAAATACCATCTTTCCAATTCCCCTCCATCCTTCCTCCCTCCTTCCTCCCTCATTCCTCCCTCCTGCTTTCAGCCGCCTGTTACTTTTTTTTTTTTTTTTTTAGGCGGGATGCTATTTAGGTTTCATGGCCCCGCCAGGGGCAATATGCAACTGCTTACAACTACATTCAACCACATTCAACTGAATACAACCACTTTTTTTTTTTTAAGGCGGGATGCTATTTGGGTTTCATGGCCCCGCCAGGGGCAATATGCAACTGAATGCAACTACATTCAACCACATTCAACTACATTCAACCACATTCAACTTTTTAAGATTTTGGTGGATTTGGGTTGCAAGGCCCCGCCAGGAGCAATATTCAACCAAATGCAACCACATTCAACTTTTTTTAAAGGTGGGTGATTTTGGTGGATTTGGGTTGCATGGCCCCGCCAGGGGCAATATTAAACCAAATGCAACCACATTCAACTTTTTTTAAAGGTGGGTGATTTTGGTGGATTTGGGTTGCAAGGCCCCGCAGGGGCAATATTCAACCAAATGCAACCACATTAAAAATTTAGTTGAATATGCCCCTGCGGGGCCTTGGAACCCAAAAGCAGTCCACCTTAATTTTGGTGGTTTTGGGTTGCAAGGCCCAGTAGGAGCATATTCAACTGTTACTGATTTCAAGTTCCATATATATATATATATATATATATTAGAGTCCAAAAAAGAGGTCGAAAATGACAACTGAAAAATGGAACTTGAAATCAGAAATTTAGTTCAATATGCCCCTGCGGGGCCTTGGAACCCAAAAGCAGTCCACCTTAATTTTGGTGGTTTTGGGTTGCAAGGCCCAGCAGGAGCATATTCAACTGAATTCAGTTACTGATTTCAAGATCCATTTTTCAGTATATATATATATATACATATATATTAGAGTCCAAAAAAGAGGTCGAAAATGACAACTGAAAAATGGAACTTGAAATCAGAAATTTAGTTGCATGTGGTTGCATTTAGTTGAATGTGGTTGCGTTAAATTATATATGCCCCTGCGGGGTGAAAGGCATATGATGTAGCCTATTTGTATTTCGAGGATACAACTCAACTTAAACAAGATTATAATAGTAAATAGTATATAGACTGTCACAAGGAATCTCAGATTGTATTATCTGTCAGAAGAAAAAGATCAAGGTCAATCTACAGACTTGAGGATTTACTACATTGAAAGAAGCTCAGTCATCTGATCAAGCCTCAGTGGAGTATTCGTTAAGAAGTGGATTCATTTAAAGTGACAGAGATTTCAACAGTGACAGAGACAGTACAGAAGAATTAAAAAGAGAGAGAGAGAAGAATAGAAAAGGAACTAGATTTTAAAGTCAAAAATAAAGAAAAGCCGTTGAAGTTAGTCGTTCATGAACCAGACCGTGCATCGAGCGTCAGCAGAAATTCGGTGGTACTTCTTTATTACTTTCAGTGGTTCGAGAAAAAGAATTTGCGCTATCAATAGATTTATATTAATTCTTATTTAATTAACATATTTATGTAATTTATTTAATTAATAAATTAATTCATTCTGAATTAATTTATTTATTAAATTAATTATCATGTTAATTAACGTTGAATTAATGTATTAATCTAAATTGATTTAATTAATTAATTAATGAATTAATCATTATTTGTTTAAATGATTAATTGATTAAGTAATTAATTAAATTAAAACAAAAGAGATTTGGGTTATGAATTTGCATGGGCTGAATCCAAAAGAAATGAACTGGGCCGGTTGAAAAGCCATTGGACTTAAGGCCCAACAGAAGTGCAAAATTATCAAAAGCTGGGTGACTAAGTTGAACTTTTGTGTGTGAACACAAAAATTGTGTAAACAATTCGTATGAATTGTTTCAACAAAAGAATGCAAGTTGTCTGTGGTCACATGCTGTTGTCGACAAGCTTTCACTCACCATGTCTAGCGCGTGGAAGGCACGCGCCCAGGGGCAACCAACAAACAGCCGCGTGCTGTCCACTCTCCTTTCCTGCAACTGGTTTTCAGCGTGGCAAATTCAATTCACTTGTTCAACAGAATTAATTCAACCGAGTTTTTAATTCAACAATACAATTCATCAATTGTATTGGCGATTGTCTTGGAAGATTGGATTGTCTTGGCGATTGTCTTGGTAGTTCAAAATCAATTGTCTTGGAAAGCTTGATTGTCTTGGCGATTGTCTTGGCAGTTCAAATTCGATTGTCTTGGCAGTACAAATCTAATTGTCTTGGAAGAACAGATTGTCTTGGTGATTGTCTTGGAAGAACAGATTGTCTTGGAGATTGTCTTTGATGTACAAAATGAAATCAAAATTCACAGAGACGTATAAGATTTGTTCAACAAAGATAAATCAACCAAGGCAAAGACACAGGGGCTATAAATACAACACAATATCAGTTCAAGATTATCAAGAACACACAGCAACTCTCTCTCATCTTAAAAGATATCATTCAAGAGCAATAAATTCCCAGAAAATCAAAAGCTTTGTATTTGTAATATTTAATCCGTTCAAGCTTGATTACTTGTGACTCTTGTACTATTAGCGAGTTTTTACTCCTAATCTATATCTCGATTTTTATTAACAAATTAAGAAAAATTCATGTCGAATTTTCTAATTTGTTTTTATTAACTTGATATTACTCTGTACTGATTTTGTAACAACCCTCAAGTTTAATATATTGTTATATTTATGTTAGGTCGATTACACAATAAATAATCAAGAACTGTATAAATAAGTAACAAGAACACACGTTTTAATTCTTTAAAAACTGTTTGGAATTAATAATTCCTCTCTCGGTGATGTAAAGTATCACAGAGAGCTGCTTAGGTTACAAGAATGATGTTCGTCCACGTTCGATACCCTTCTAGGGTTAACCTAACTGTATTTATAAGATATACAGCTACGTACAATCGTAAATTGATTCTCCTAAAATTAAGCTATACAATTGATATCAATTACGATTGCTACACGTCTTCTAAGTCAACTCGATCTCTTTGACAGCTATACAATCTTCAAAGATATCGCTTCCATATTAATATTAAATTAATCTTCAAACTCTGTTGACTTGTAGACGCTCCCAGTAGACAGACTTTAGCAAACTCTGTTCTCTCCACGCTAACAGCGTTTGCGCTTCCATGTATTCAGCTATCAGTGTTTACGCTTTCCTCTATCAGCGTTTGCGCTTCCAGCAATCAGCGTATACTCAAACTCTGTTACAACTGCTTTCAATAACAAGTTAAACTCTCTTTACCTGAAATACTTAAACACTGACATTAAATCACATCAATTATATCTAACAATCTCCCCCAACTTGTTCATTAGAAAAATGTACAAGTTCATAATAATTGATGATGTCAAAACTAACAAATAAAAACACAGTGTTTAACATATAATCAGAGTTTAAACTTGACTTAGCAAAATTTACAGAAAATTCGAATTACTTACAAATTCTGTCTACCTAACCTCCTCAAGATCTGGAGTTGTTCTGAGATAATCAATCAACAATCTCCTTTCAGCATTTTCAAGTTCAATTTCCATAGCTTGCTTGATCTCTCTTAACTCTGGATCATTTTCATCCGTTTGAAAAATAGCAGCCCTGAGATCATAGATCTTGTTTCTCCTCATTTCATTACCCAATCTGATGTACTTTAATTCTTCAGACTTTACATTGAAATCCAGAACTGTAATTCCAAGATCAGTCTTCAACCTTGTAGTTCCCTTCTGCATTTCAATCAGATTTCCATTCCAGTCTCTGTATTTTGGAACATACTTTTCAGCAGACTTTGTTCCTGTAGCAGCTTTAGCTTTCAGCATATGCTTCCTTATAGAATTAGCAATGATCTGTGTTCTTTGATTTCTAACTCTGAAGATATGCAAGACATACTGAAGTTCCTCAAATAATTTTAACTTGATTGCTTCTTCATTCACTCTATACACTGACCCATCTGCCATAAAGTATAGCAGAAAGTGAATATCTAAGCTTCTTTGATGAACTACCTGAACTGATTCCAACTTGTCTAGATTTTCTTGATTAATACCAGAACCAAGAGATACAAGTGCAGAGGGATCTCTTGGACTGTTACTAAATCTCAAATCTCTTGTTGCACCTAATCCAGAAGTATTTCTCCCTGGTGGCTTTCCTGAACAAGATTTATTATGTTGATACTCACCAGTTACTCCTGCTTGTTCTTGCACTGGAATCTTTGGCCTTGAGAAACCAGGTAAGGGTTTACTGTGTGTCTGTACAACTTGTGTAGCAACATAGGTTGTAACTATCATTTTGCCCTTGCTCTCTTCATCAACTTTCTCTTTTAATTTCAACTTAGCATCAAGAGAAGACTTTCTAACCAGCTTTCCAGTATCTTCTTCTTCTTCTTGAATACCAGATGGTTTTTCTTTGATTACAATTCCTTTCATCACAGGCTTTGCAGACTTTGAAGTTTTAACAACTTTCTTCACTTTCTTGGACTTCACAGCTTTTAGATGTTCTTTCTGTAACAACTTCTCTTCAGCTTGAATATCCTCAAGTGTAGCTTCAGCATTCTCTTCTCGAAAAAGTTTTGCAGCCAATTCTTCATCTGTTTGTGGATTGTCAGAGAATAACAAATCCTTTGGCTTTGATCCTGAAGTACTCTGAGCATTTGAATCTATCACCAAATTCGGCTTTGACCTTGAAGACCTCCCATGTCCTTGTCTGAGATTCACATTTCTTAAGCCCTTATCAGCATTGGCTTCTTCATCATCATTTTTATCTTGCTTTGACAGAGTTTGATCTTTCTTACACTTGGTTTTAGAAACTCTCTCCCCCTTTTTGACATCATCACCGTCTTGAATCAGTATGGAGGTGATTAACTCAAGAGAATTTGCTATAGAATCAACTTTCTCAGCCAGTAAAGTCTGATTCTTTTCAACTGTACTCAGTCTGTCATTAAGATTAGATTGAACTTTGGCAAACTGTTGAAAGAGTTTAGCATTAGCTAGTTGAGCTTTTTCCTCATGAGTGGCAACTTCTGTGCGAAGATCAACAATAGATTTCTGAGTGTCATCAAATCTATTATTCAAAGTTTTGATCTGTATCACCGTGCCTTGCAAACAAGTGAAAATTTCTGGATTTGTAATCTTTTTAGAATTGACTTCAAGAAACTTTTCTGCCCTTCCAGGAGGAAAAATACAGTCTGACTTGTACCATTCAGCAGTTTGCTTGGCCAAATAACCATCATCAATTTCATTATTAGAAGGCCCAGCAAAATCTGGTTTTTCACCTGTTTTCTGACCATCAGGCTGATTTTGTGGTTGGTTAACTCCTGTACTATTAGCTTCAACAGAATCACTCATTGATTCACTAGTAGAGGCAACAGAAAGACTAGGTTCTGGAGCAGCAATTTGTTCTTGAGCAATTTGTTCTTGAGCAACAATAGGTTCTTGAGCAACCTGTTTTCCTTTATCAATTGGAGTTTGCTCTGAAGAAAGAACCTTCTCTGGTTTATCAACCTCCTCACCATGAGCAGAAATATTATTGGCATCAGAGTTCAACTCAGTGTGTGATGCAACCACAGTGTCTTCAAGAACAACAGTAGGCCCATCAGCAACACCAGTATCTATAGACATTGTAACCTCCATGAGTTGTGGAGTAGATGCTTCATGATTAAAAGAAATTGGAGTTTCAGCAAACTCTTCCATTGGAGACAAAACATCTCTAGCATCTTCATTGTCTTGAGCCTTATCAACTTCTGGTTCAGCAACCTTGACTCCTGATTCTGGAATTTCAGGTTCTATGATAACCTCTGGCTCACCAGTAGGAATATCAAATGAGATTTTCTCTTGAGCCTCTGCAACAGGCTCATCATCAGAATCAGTCAGAATAAGCTTCCTCCTCTTAGCTTGAGGTACTGCAACCTGTTCTGCAGCTTCACTGGAACTCTCACTAGAACTTTCCTCAACCAAAGGTGGTGAAGGTCTGTTTGCCCTTTGTATGAATCTTCTAGAATAAACAGCCTTTGGAGTTGACTGTTTAGCCTTAGCACGTTCAGTGTTGATTGCAGTATGTTTCTTCCTTTTTGGCTTTGGAGGTGGTTGTGGATGAGTAGTAGAGACAGGGTTTGTTGGTTCAGTGTTCGTTTGGTCAGGTTTGGTTTGAGGTTCTGTTTGTGTTGGAGGTAATATGGTTTGTTCAGTGGTGGTTGGTGTGGGTTCAGGTGTTTGAGTAGGTTGAGATGGTATGTTTTGTGTACGATCAGTGGCTAAAGGTTCAGGCATAGGCTGTGAGTCTGGTTGTTGTGGTTGATGTGTATCAGTGTCTTGTGGCTGATTAACAAAATTTTGCAAAGCAAGCGGCAATGCTAAAGGAGGCAAGTCTTTTCCAACATCTTTGTTAGACATATCAGAAAATATTCTTTTAGTGACTCGAAACGGTTGAATCTCATCAGCTTCATCAACAGTTAAACCAGGAACACATGCATTGAACAGAAGTTGACAAAATCTAGCAAAGTAAACTGTAGTAGACTCTGACAACTTATCACCCAAATTCATCAAAACATATCGACCAAAATCAAAATTACTACCATAAAGTAGAGAATACCCAATTTGTAGACTGTCCATTGGAATAGCATCCCAGTTGGTTACCTTCTTCTGGAATGTCCTTGTAATGCAATCAAAGAAAAAATTCCACTCTTTTCGCAAGTTTGGTCGCCTTACACTGCCCAGCTTGGCAAGTGATTCCATGTACCCAATTTCTGTGAGCATTTCCCTCAGATTTTGCTCAGAAACAACAGCATATGAGGTATGTGTGTCAAAATCCATGACATCGCGAACAGTTTGTGGAGTAATCACAAACTCTTGTTCTTCATGAGAGAAGATGATAGACGGAGTTCCATTCTCTCCTCCTTCAATATATTTTGAGTTTTGCCAGAAATTAACGACTTGGGAAGCAGATAGAGTAGCCGGTTCAACCAGCGCTTGCCCAATTTCAGAATCTCGAAGAAAATTTTGCATAAGATGAAACGGCTCTGGTGCTCGGTCATTCTCAAGTAAAGCTGCATAGTTGTTAGGCACAAAACGTAGACCAAAGACAGTGAAAGGTTTAGTTGCCATTGAATCAAGAAATAAGTAAGAATCAACTGTGAAATGGTTTTGCAAGAAAGGTGTTTGTGAAAATGCCAAAGTGAAAAACAAGGATGTTCTCTGTTTTGGTAAAGTGAATACGTGTGGATAAAAATGATTGTGGCAAAAAGTAATTTGAGTTGTAGTTAAAAACTAAACTCAAGCGTTTTTACTTGAAAACACGCAACTGTTCCCTTGAAAAGTGTAAAAGGGAGACATAATGATGAGTGAGTGGGACAGGTGTCACACATGCAACGGTTCACTTAAGACAGGCGCAGTAAAAGCCATTATTACCGCTGTCGTTCCATTTTTCAAGACACGTTACCACTAATGACACTAATTAACAGTTGTCAACTACTCCATTTACTCCAAAATTTTCAAATTATCTTAAGGAAAATATACCTTAGAGTATGTAGCACAATCAATCAGTGTTTATCCAATTTTCAATCTTTATCACAAAAACCCTTTCAAAAACGCACAGTCGTGATTTTCGTGTGTGAGTAGCAGAGTTTACCAAATCAATTTTTATAGCATCTAATATTTCATAGAATCCATAAATCAAAACAATAAACACTGAATGCACAAACTCTCATATTAAACACAGAGTATATGATGAATGCTAAACTCTGTAGTTCCTTAATTACAGAAATCTGAATATCTCTGTTCCAGTTTATGATCATGATTATCCACGTAAGCACACAGTCATTAAAGACAAAAAGATCAGGAGATAAACATCATAGCATCATTCAGTGAGTTACATGTCAAGGATTTTCTCACAAACTCTCACATCACACAAGTGTTTAGGTGAAGTGTTTACTCTCAGATTCAATCATTAAAAGCAGATACTACCATAAGCTTGAATTTCCACCAAATCTACACCACTTCGATTACATATATGCACAAATCAAAAGGACTTTGGTCAGGGTTGTAATTGAGTGAAATCAAACAGATGAGAAGAGATATGTTTCGAATGAGAATTTTGAACTGAACAATTTATTTAATTAAAATGTTCAGTCAAATGGTTAGTACATTTTGTACAAGATGATCAGTATATATACATTTTTTTTTTTTTTTTTTTTTTTGTTTTTTTTTTTTTTTTTTTTAATTTACATATATATATATATATACTGAGTAAGATATAGTATGAGAGATACTCACCTGCTTGAATCAGATTTAACAAATGAATATAACTGCTCTTAATACTTCAGTATTCAAGAAAATGAGCAGTTAATTTGGCTCAAAAGGGTTTACTATGGGTCATGTTTATGAACAAAGTTTATGAGCAGTGTTCAAAGATATTTTGAACAGTGTTTGAAGAAAAATGGTTAATCCTAATTGCCTTTATCATTTTCATGCACACATATATCATGTAGTTCCAAAATGGTTTAATGCAAGTTCTAGAGCAACATACTTACTGATGAATATCACACAACAATAAACTCTGATTGATATAAAATGTATCAATCACTGATTTGGCTCAAAATCTCACAGGGTTCAGACATGAACTGTTTCTCACCAAAATAAACAATGACATATCTCAAGTTTTAAAATTTTCACAAGTGCAAACACAGAATCATCAAGAATCAAGTATGACTTGAAAACAGAGTGTCACTAATCAGAGTTTAGAGTTCATCAATATCAGTGTCATTCATGAGAGGCAATGCATGAAGTATTCATAGATTCAGAGTTTAGGATCAAATAAACTAAGAGATGCTCTAAATATGAAACAGTATCATGCTGTGTTAACTTACTGTGCAATTTCTGATTAGATTACAGTGACTCAAAAAGAATCTTGATTTATCACTGAAAATCATGCTCTATACATTTTTCTTCATCGGTATTTTCATTCAGACAAAAATCAATTCAGAATTCACAGAGTTTAACAAACGTATTAACAGTGTATGACCAACAATCATGCTAACAGAGTTTAACTAATAAGGTTCACATAGCACTATAGCAATTTACAGAGACATGAGCAACACATTTTATTTGAAAGAGTTTGAGTCTAACCAACATGTTTAGTCGAAACCAGATACCATCCCTAGTTCATTGACCAGTCTTGTAAATGTTGCTTCACTTAGAGGTTTTGTGAAAACATCTGCTAGTTGTTGATCTGTAGGCACAAAGTGAAGCTCAATATTGCCTTCCTCTACATGCTCTCTGATAAAGTGATACCTTATGCTGATGTGCTTGGTCATTGAGTGTTGTACTGGATTACCTGTCATTGCAATAGCACTTTGATTATCACAGAAAATAGGTATCTTGGAATACCTTAATCCATAATCCAGCAGTTGATTCTTCATCCATAGAATCTGTGCACAGCAACTACCAGCAGCAATATACTCTGCTTCAGCTGTAGATGTAGATATTGACTTCTGTTTCTTACTGTACCAAGATACTAGTCTGTCACCAAGAAATTGACAACTTCCACTTGTGCTTTTTCTGTCAATCTTACATCCAGCAAAATCTGCATCAGAGTAACCAAGTAGCTTAAAATCTGATTCTCTTGGGTACCACAGTCCTAAAGTTGCAGTTCCCTTGAGATATTTGAAAATCCTCTTCACAGCTGTTAAATGTGGTTCTCTTGGATCTGCCTGAAATCTTGCACACAGACAGGTGGCATACATGATATCAGGTCTACTAGCTGTTAAATAAAGTAGAGAACCAATCATCCCTCTGTAGCTTGTCATATCCACTGATGAACCTGTATCTTTGTCCAGTTTTGTTGCAGTTGCCATGGGAGTTGTTGCAGATGAACAGTCAAGCATGCCAAATTTCTTGAGTAGATTTCTGGTATATTTTGCTTGATTAATGAAAATTCCATCATCTGTTTGCTTCACCTGTAAGCCTAGAAAGTAGCTTAACTCTCCCATCATACTCATTTGATATCTTGACTGCATGAGCTTGGCAAATTTCTTACAGAGTTTATCATTAGTAGATCCAAAAATGATATCATCTACATATATCTGTACTAAGAGCAGGTCATTACCAGATTGAAAGTAAAACAGAGTTTTGTCAATAGTACCTCTGTGAAACCCACTTTCTAGCAGAAATTTAGCAAGTGTTTCATACCATGCCCTAGGTGCCTGTTTAAGTCCATAGAGTGCCTTGTCTAACCTGTAGACATGATCTGGATATTTTGGATCTACAAAACCAGGTGGTTGTTCAACAAAAACTTCTTCTTCAAGTTTTCCATTCAGAAAAGCACTTTTCACATCCATTTGAAAAACCTTGAATTTCTTGTGAGAAGCATAGGCAAGAAACATCCTTATTGCCTCCAACCTGGCAACTGGTGCAAAAGTCTCATCATAATCTATTCCTTCCTGCTGTGAATAGCCTTTAGCTACCAGTCTTGCTTTGTTCCTTGTGATCACACCATCACTGTCAGTTTTATTTCTGAAAACCCATTTAGTACCAACAATAGATCTGTTCTTTGGCCTTGGTACAAGGGTCCACACCTCATTTCTTTCAAATTCATTTAGCTCTTCTTGCATTGCTGTTATCCAGTCAGCATCTTTAAGAGCTTCTTCCACTTTCTTTGGCTCAGTTTGTGACAAGAATGCATGAAACAGACATTCATTTGTTGTTGCACTTCTTGTCCTTACTCTTGCATCTGGATCACCAATAATTAAATCAGGTGTATGTGACTTAGTCCATTTTCTTGCAGAAGGCAGATTGCTTCTGTCATCATGTGATCCTCCCCCTTGATCCATGCTCTCCTGATTTTCTTGATGTCTCTCTTCATTTTCAGATGCTCCCTCTGAATGTGACTGCTCAGAATTTGAATGATCAGAGTTTGAATCAACAGAGTTTGATTCAGAATCATCAATTGAGTCACTTTCAGTGTTTGACTTATCACTTTGATGTGATTCTTCATGCTCCCCCTCAACTGGTTCTTCCCTTGTTTCTGATTGAAAAGTTTCTTCAGTGTTTACCAGTAGAGGTTCAGAATTGACCTTAACAGTGTTTGTCAGATCTGTATCATCCGAGTTTAATAAATCTTCATTTTCAAAGTGCAGTTGATCATGCTCATTAACATCTTCAAGTCCAGTTATTTTCTTGTCATCAAATGACACATGAATAGACTCCATGATCACTCTGGTTCTCAGATTAAAAACTCTGAATGCCTTTGTTGACAGTGGATAGCCAACAAAAATTCCTTCATCTGCCTTTAGGTCAAACTTGGTCAACTGTTCAGGATGTGTCTTCAACACAAAGCACTTGCATCCAAAAATATGAAAATATTTTAGATTTGGCTTCTTCTTCTTCACCATTTCATATGGTGTTTTACCATGCTTGTTGATCAGTGTTGCATTTTGAGTAAAACAAGCAGTTTGAACCGCCTCTGCCCAAAAATATGTTGGCAATTTTGCTTCATCTAGCATGGTTCTGGCAGCTTCTATCAAGGTTCTGTTCTTTCTCTCCACTACACCATTTTGTTGTGGAGTACCAGGTGCAGAAAACTCTTGTTTTATCCCTTTACTCTTGCAAAATTCTTCCATTGATGAATTCCTGAACTCAGTTCCATTGTCACTTCTGATTATCTTCACTTGATTCTCTGACTCTTTGTCCAGTTGTAATATATGTTCTGTCAGTGTTAAAGCAGTTTCATCTTTCTTTGCTAGAAAATACACCCATGTATATCTGGTGTATTCATCAACAATGACTAGAGCATATTTCTTCTTTCCAAGTGACATGACATTTACTGGTCCAAAAAGATCAACATGTAGGAGATGATAAGGATCAACAATTGAAGACTCAGATTTGCTCTTGAAAGAGGTTTTTCTCTGTTTGGCCTTTTGACAAGAATCACACAGGCCTTCTACATTCAATAATGACTTTGGTAGTCATCTTGCAAGATCATTCTTTATGAGCTCATTGATATTGTTCAGATTCAAATGAGAGAGTTTCTTGTGCCATTTCCAACTCTCTTCACTGGACATCCTTGTAGACAGACACACTGCTTTGCCATCAGTGTTTGTTGACAATTTGATTTCATAGATGTTGTTGTGTCTGTTTCCAACTAGAGCAACTTTCCCTGTAGATTTGCTGATAACTTGACAATATTCAGGCTGAAAATCTACATGATATCCTCTGTCACAGATTTGACTCACAGATAGCAAATCATGCTTGAGTCCTGGAACTAGAGCTACATTTGTGATGATGACATTTCCAAGATTAATGTTGCCATATCCCAGTGTATGTCCTATGTTGCCATCTCCATAGGAAACTTCTGGGCCAGCCTTCTCCTCATACTCTGATAGCAGGGCTTTATTTCCTGTCATGTGTCCTGAACATCCACTGTCCACGACTAAGGTACTGACCCTGGTGCCCTGCAATCACAAACAATCACTGATTATTAGTTTTAAGGATCCAGACTTGCTTGGATCCTTTGGCTTTCTTAAATCTGTTAGCTTTTGCAGCGGAATTCAAATTAACAGAGTTTAAGCTAACTTTTTCAGAGTTTACATTTGCAGAGTTTACTTTAACCCATTTCAAATTTGGTTTGGGTTCATAGTAATTATAATAAATAGCATGATAATCTCTGCAAGTGTAAATAGAATGCCAAGTACTTCCACAGTGTTTGCATAAAGTCTGTGGTCTAGTTCTCACATAATCACTCTTTACTGCAGTTTTAGAAGGCAAAGAATTAATGTTCTTATTCTTACTGCAGAAACTAGCAAGATGATTAGTGCTACCACAATTAAAGCATGTTTTCCTGGGAGCTAATGAAGCAAGCATTGGCTTAATTCCTGAGGTTATGCCTACTTTTCCATTTCTGTTTTTCTTAGGCATACTCTGTTTGTTTACAGATTTTATCTCCTTAAGCTTATGCTTGAGTTGTTTATCTGTCATTAAGCCAATGTTAGCCTCTTTAACAAAAGTTTTAGCATATGACTCTTTAACAGCCTTTTTCTGTGCTTCAGTCTTAGGTCCACCTGTTCCCATGACATTACCCTCAGATGAACAATATGGTCTTACTTTTACCTTATTTTCAAATCTAAGTTCATCTCCTACAGAGTAACCTAGACCTACTGTATCTGACTGAAACACTTCTTGAGTGTCTTTACCAGAGTGTGTCCAAGTTTTAATGATGTGTTTACTATCCTCCAATTCTGATTCTAGTTGCTTATACTTACCTAGCAACTCCTGTTCAATAAACACTGCATCATCTCTCTCTTTTTGAATTTTATTCATGTTTTCTAGCTGTTCCTCAACAAATTTATTTCTTTCTTTGAGTTGAGAACACTCAGACTTTATCCTCTCATTTTCTAATGTCTGATCCCTATAACTGATATGCAATGCTTTAAGATAAATTCTTAATTCAGTTATATTATCAGTGTTATAAGCATAGGTAGTTGGAGGTACCTTGAGATCATCATTTTCATTCTGAGTAGTAGCCATGAGAGCATAGTTGACTTCCTCATCTGAATCTGAAGTGTCTGCCCAATCTCTGCCTTTGGTGTAGAGTGCCTTTTCAGTTTTACCCTTTTTGCACTCAGGAGCATAGTGACCCATCTCCTTACACTTGTAGCATTGAATTTCAGACTTATCTTTCTTTCCAGATTTGAAGTCCTTTCCTTCAGATTTCTTGAAATTCTTCTTATCAAACTTTGAGTAGTCCTTGGAGAATTTCTTTCCCTTCTTGAAGTTCTTGTATCCCATCTTCTTGAAGGTCTTTACCATCAATGCAGCCATTTGCATCATTTCTTCATCATCTTCAGAATCAGATGAATCATCTGTGTTTGAGTCAACATCAGTGTTTGATGACTCATTCTCTGAATGGATGACTAAGGCTTTCCCTTTTTCCTTTCTCCTTGATGCCTCCTTCTTTGATGATTTCTCCTCAACCTTGAGAGCAACAGACTTTGACTTTCTACTAGATCTTTTGTTTCTCTGCTCCAATTCCAATTCATGGGTTTTGAGCAAACCATAAATTTCATCAATCTCTGTTTCACCAAGTTCATAATTATCTCTAATAGTGGTCGTTTTCACATCCCACTTTTCAGGTAGAGAGAGAAAAAATTTGAGATTTGAATCTTCCAAATCATACTCTTTATTCACCAATGACAAATCATTGAGCAACTTACAGAATCTGTCAAATGTTTCTGTCATGGTTTCATCAGGTTTTGCCTCAAAATGCTCATACTCCTGTGTGAGTATGTTCCTTCTGTTCTTCTTAATTGCAGGTGTTCCTTGACATCTAACCTCAAGTGCATCCCATATCTCCTTTGCAGTTGTGCAGTTTATCACTTTATTAGACATAACATTGTCTAATGCACTGTGAAGTAAATGCCTTACCTTCGCATCCTTTGCAATAGATGAAAGATCCTCAGCAGATAGATCTTTCTTCTCTTTTGGTATGACTTTTGGTTCCTCACCAGCAGCAGCAGCAGATAACTTTGTAGGTTTGTGAGGACCTTCATAAATTCTGTCCAGATATTCTGGATCTGTAGCCTCCAGAAACATGGTCATTTTCACCTTCCAAATTGCATACTCCAATGGCCTCAGGATAGGAACCCTAATTGTTTCATACCTACTTACAGTAGTAGGAGCTTTTTCAGATGGTGGAGGTATCTCTGCCATTGATTACTATTGTGTTTGGATCTTTAACTGTAATAAAGTAACAGATACGGCTCTGATACCACTTGTTAGGTCGATTACACAATAAATAATCAAGAACTGTATAAATAAGTAACAAGAACACACGTTTTAATTCTTTAAAAACTGTTTGGAATTAATAATTCCTCTCTCGGTGATGTAAAGTATCACAGAGAGCTGCTTAGGTTACAAGAATGATGTTCGTCCACGTTCGATACCCTTCTAGGGTTAACCTAACTGTATTTATAAGATATACAGCTACGTACAATCGTAAATTGATTCTCCTAAAATTAAGCTATACAATTGATATCAATTACGATTGCTACACGTCTTCTAAGTCAACTCGATCTCTTTGACAGCTATACAATCTTCAAAGATATCGCTTCCATATTAATATTAAATTAATCTTCAAACTCTGTTGACTTGTAGACGCTCCCAGTAGACAGACTTTAGCAAACTCTGTTCTCTCCACGCTAACAGCGTTTGCGCTTCCATGTATTCAGCTATCAGTGTTTACGCTTTCCTCTATCAGCGTTTGCGCTTCCAGCAATCAGCGTATACTCAAACTCTGTTACAACTGCTTTCAATAACAAGTTAAACTCTCTTTACCTGAAATACTTAAACACTGACATTAAATCACATCAATTATATCTAACAATTTAACTTGAACTTTGTTTCATTTAATTCCGCACAAAATTTGTCTAAAGTAAATTTAAATTTTAAGGACAAATTTCGATAAAAAGGTATAGATTGTATTCAACCCCCCCTTCTACAATCTTATTTGACCTAACAATTGGTATCCGAGCCGTTTGATTGATATACAAATCAAGATCCTATTCTTATTCAATTAAAAATCAAGCTCGAATTTTTAACTCTCTTAAAAATTCATCATGACTTCTAAAGCCATGGTTAAGATACCTATCTTTGACAAAGATAATTATGATATGTGGAAGAATAAGATGGAGTTGTTTCTGGAATGTACAAACGTTAAATATTTGGTTGTTTTGAAAACCGGACCTAAAACTCCTATGGTCTATGAAGATGAAGTTGAAGCTGAGGGTAAAATTGTGATTCCTGCTAAATCTTATGAAAAGGACCCTGCTACCTATACACCTGATGAAAAGGAGGATGCAGGGCTTGATAAAAACCTCAGACTCATTCTAATAGATTCCCTGGATGCTGTGATGTATAGCCATGTGATGAATTGTAAAACTGCCAAACACATGTGGGAAACTATTGAAACCATTAATGAAGGAACCGATGAAGTCAGGGAGAACAGACTTCAAATCTTAACCTCTGAGTATGAACACTTCAGAGCTGGCCCTAATGAAGGCATTCAAGAAGTGTTTGAAAGGTATAATAAAATAATCAACAACTTGCAAATCCATGGCAAGAACTATACACAGAAGGAGATTAATCTGAAGTTCTTACTGACTATGCCGACTCACCTGGAACACAGGATAACAGCAATAAGAGAATCTCGTGACTTGAATAAAGTTTCTCTTGAAAAACTCTTCGGTATTTTAAAAACCTATGAGTTGGAACAAGTCCAACAGAAAGAGATTCATGGTAAAGGTAGAGTTGCAAATTCATCTACAGCATTAGTGGTTGAGGCTCCTAAGGAAGTGGAAGCTAAGGTTGTTCGACCTTACAGCTCAGACAAGGAGCAGACTGAAGTGGAACATGGTCAGACACCAGCTACTCAGGATGAAAGTGAGTTTTACTCATTAGAAGAATTGGATCAGTTGGAGGATGAATCCATGGCACTCATGGTTAGACAGTTTGGCAACTTCAGATTCAGGAGAAATCCTAAGTTCAAGTTCAAGTCTAATAACAGATTCCAGAGAGGAGGTTCCTCATCTTCCAGTAGCAGAGGTGGCTACAAAACTGGAACTGTTGATAGAAGCAAAATTCGTTGTTATAATTGCAATGAACTTGGACACTTTGCCACTGAGTGTCAGAAACCCAAACAAGCCCAGAAGAGAGATTATGTTCCTGAAAAGAAGAAACCTGGAAAAGCCTATGTGGCTGCTGGTAAAAGCTGGGATGACACAGATAGTGAAGATGAAGAATTTGGAAATCTTGCACTAATGGCAAATGGTGACATGCTCACTGATCCTAAACCACAGGTAAAACTTACTGACTCTGAGTTGGTTCGTCAGTTAGGTGGTTCCTTGGTTAATGCACAAAAACACATTGCAAGATTAAATCTGTTAAACACTGAACTTGAAAATGAAGTGTTAGAACTAAAAAAGGTGCATGTTAATCAAGATCAACAAAAAGAAGAAATAGCACGACTTAATAGAAGAGAGAAATCCATTCTAGAAGTAGTGACTAAACAACTTTCTAAAATTGCTGAACTTGAAACCAAGGTTAGTGCTTGCTTTAATTCTGTTAAACTTTCTAAAGAGCATTTCAATAAACAAGCTATAGAACGAACCGTAGGAATAGGGTTTGGTTATAACGAAGCTGTTGGATTGTTAGGCATAAATACCCCTAACCTTGTTAGTGCTAAAGAGAGGGGTATACCACATGTGCTTAAGAAGGTTGAAGATCCGCTCTTTAAGAAGTCGATTGCAGAACCTCCTAACTTCACTTCTATCATTATTCAAGAAGAGATGCGTAATGAGGACAGTGCAAATGGCATAGTCCTTGATAATGTTAAATCTGTTAAGAAACCAGTTAAGGTTGTTTATTCAACCAGTTCATCTAAAACTGGGTTAAGTGGTAACAAGTTGAAAAAGAACAATAACATGTCTAACATGCATACCATGCCTATCGTTGATGTTTCTCATAAAGCATGTGGTGTTGTCAATTGTATGTCTTGTGCTTTTAATGTAATGTCTGCTTACTTTAATGGTAATCAAGCATGTGCTAGTAAGACTGCTCCTCGACAACATATGAATAGGAATAAAAATGTTAGATCAAAGACTGCTAGTCCTCCTCGAGATAGGAGAGAGACATTTGTATCAAAGCCTAAACAAACTTTTGGTAAGGCTGCTTGCAAGGTCAAATGTTCAGTCAATGAAACAAATGTTATTGCTACTAATGAAACATGGATACCCAAGATAAAACAAAAGATTGTCAAATCTATTTATAGGGTTAAATGTTTGTTGGTTAATGGTGAAATTGGTGTCAAGGTTAAAAATGTTGTTTTGCCTGACAAAGGCCAATTCTTTAAGTATTCTGGACCCAATCAGATTTGGGTTCCGAAGAAGGTTTAACCTATTTGTCAATGCAGGGTGTGAAACAGGTTGATCGAGTGACCTGGATCTTGGACAGTGGATGTTCAAGGCATATGACTGGTGACAGAACCCTGCTGACAAATGTGGTGGAGAAGGCCGGCCCAGTAGTTACCTTTGGAGATAACAGCAAAGGTAGAACTGATGGATATGGCAGACTTGAAGCTGGAAATGTTATCATTGATGAAGTTTCTTTTGTGAAAGGACTTGAGCACAATTTGCTCAGTGTCAGTCAATTCTGTGACAAAGGATATGAAGTTTATTTCAACAAGAATAATTGTCTAATTTCACACAAGAGACATGAAAAGCCACAACTGACAGGAGTTAGAAAAGGCAATCTGTACGTAGCCAATATGAACTCTGGAAGCACTGAAGAAATCACTTGCTTCTACACTAAAGCATCTAATGACGAGAGTTGGCTATGGCACAAGAAACTTTCTCATCTCAATTTCAAAACAATGAATTCTCTAGTTAAAAGAGAATTGGTGAGAGGTTTGCCTTCAATGGAATTCACTCAAGAAGGACTGTGTGATGCATGTCAAAAAGGCAAGCTAAAAAGGGCAAGTCACAGGAGCACTAACACATCTTCAATAACTGAACCATTACAATTACTTCATATGGATTTGTTTGGTCCAGTTAATGTGATGTCCATGTCAAGGAAGAGATATGCTCTAGTGATCGTTGATGATTTTTCAAAATACACATGGGTCATATTTTTGAATTCTAAAGATGAGACTCCACAACTGGTGATTGATCACATCAAATTAATTGAGCGAGATTCTACGTATCCAGTGAGAGCTATAAGATCAGACAATGGAACTGAATTCAAGAATGCAGTTCTAAATGACTTCTGCACTGAGAAGGGTATAACTAGACAATACTCAGCTCCAAGAACTCCTCAGCAAAATGGGGTAGTGGAAAGAAAGAATAGAACCTTGATTGAAGCTGCACGTACTATGTTAAGTGAATCAAGGCTTCCATTGTATTTTTGGGCTGAAGCTGTCAACACTGCGTGCTATACCCAGAATCGAACTCTAATCAATAAAGACCATATGAAGACACCCTATGAAATTATGGCTGATAAGAAACCATCACTCAAATACTTTCATGTATTTGGGGCAAAATGCTTTGTGCTTAAAGAAGGTGATGATCAAGGTGGTAAATTCGATACAAAAGCATTTGAAGCAATTTTTATTGGTTATTCAATGAGGGCATACAGGGTGTATGTGATTGATGAACAGAAGATGATGGAAAGTGTCAATGTAACATTTGATGACACTAAACTCCCTAGTATCCAAACTGAGGATTCATCTGAAAAGCTATCTTTTGATGATATGACAGATCAAGATTCAGATGATGATAATCCACCTGATGTTTTTGCTGATGCTAATGACAACAATGATAATAATGATGATGATCAGGGTAATGGTGATGAAAACAATGATAATAATGAAGATACCCCTGACACTCCTGAACAATCATCTAGTCAACCTGGCAACAACTCTGGGGGAGACAATGAAGGGTCAACTGGTCACACACAACATCACAATGAAGAACAAGGCGAATCATCAAGATCTAATCTTCCCAGACAGACTGTTTGGAATAGAGCTCATCCTTTTGAGCTAATCATTGGTGATCCAGATGTTGGTGTGAAAACTAGAAGTGCTACTCAAAATCAATGTAATTATTCAGGGTTTCTATCTGAAATGGAACCTAAGAAAACTGAGGAAGCTCTTTCTGATCCTGATTGGGTGATTGCTATGCAAGATGAACTCAATCAATTCAAACAACAAGAAGTATGGAAGCTGGTACCCAGACCAAAAGACAGGAAAGTGGTTGACACTAGGTGGGTATTCAGAAACAAACTTGATGAAGATGGCACAGTGACGAGAAATAAAGCAAGACTGGTAGCAAAAGGTTATTCACAAGCTGAAGGCATTGATTATGATGAAACCTACGCTCCAGTGGCAAGACTTGAGGCTATCAGAATATTCTTGGCATTCGCAGCATTCTCAAACTTTAAGGTTTATCAAATGGATGTCAAGAGTGCTTTTCTGAATGGTAAGCTAGATGAAGAGGTATATGTAGAACAGCCCCCTGGTTTTGAAGATCCAGATCTATTGGATTATGTCTACTTTCTCTTCAAGGCTATCTATGGTCTTAAGCAAGCACCAAGGAAATGGTATGACACTCTCTCTGAATTTTTACTTGAAAATGGTTTTGTTAGAGGTGTCATAGACAAAACTCTCTTTACAAAGAAACATAAAAATGATACAATATTAGTTCAAATCTATGTGGACGATATAATATTCGGGTCTACTAATGATCTTCTTTGCAAGAAATTTGCTAAGTTAATGCAGGGTAAGTTTGAAATGAGCATGATGGGTGAGCTGAAGTTCTTTCTTGGATTGCAAGTAAGTCAAAGGACAGATGGGATATTTATCTGTCAATCCAAGTATGTCAGAGAGCTCCTCAAGAAATATCAAATGGAGGACTCATCTTCAGCAAGAACACCATCATCTACAGCTGTTAAATTTGGAGCATGTGAAAATTCTATCAAGGTAGATATCACAAGCTACAGAGGTATGATAGGCTCATTACTTTATCTTACTGCAAGTAGACCAGATATTATGTATGCTACGTGCTTGTGTGCAAGGTTCCAATCGGATCCTAGAGATGTTCATCTCATTGCTGTTAAAAGAATCTTGAGATATCTTAAGGGTACGCCTAACTTAGGCATCTGGTACCCTAAAGATTCTGGTTTTAATCTTGTTGGATATACAGATTCAGATTATGCAGGAAGTGTTGTAGATAGGAAAAGCACCTCTGGGAGTTGTCAATTCCTAGGTGGCAGGTTGGTTTCCTGGTACAGCAAGAAACAGCAAACAGTTTCCAACTCAACAGCTGAAGCTGAATACATAGCTGCTGGAAGCTGTTGTGCACAGATTTTGTGGATTAGGAATCAGCTAAGGGACTATGGCTTTGTACTTGACAAAATTCCTATCTTGTGTGACAATACAAGTGCCATAGCAATCTCCAACAATCCTGTGCAGCATACGAGGACAAAGCACATTGATATCAGGTATCATTTCATTAGAGAGCATGTCATGAATGGTACCGTGGAGTTACATTTTGTACCCACGGAAGAACAAACAGCAGATATTTTTACTAAGTCTCTTGACGAATCCACATTCACCAGAATTGTTGGTGAATTGGGTATGTTAAATAGTCCTAGTAATTAAACTAGTTAATATCTGAGGTTTGCTCTTTAATAATTTATAAGTGATTATCTTTGTAATTATTTGTTATTAAAATCACTTGTATAATTATTTTATCAACTTATTTTCTTGCTTGTTAATTCTTAAATCATTGTCATTATCTTCTTAATATATTCCTACTTACTTCTTTTAATTTTAGAATATTTTAATTTTCTCTAAAAATATTTTTCTCAAATTTTACAAGTTGAAATTAATGAGAAATCTATTTTTGTTGAAAATTACTTTTGAATATTTGTGTTGATTTAATAAGTCATATTTTCTCTTTAAATGATTTTCTATAAGAAAGTTACTTTATTAAGAAAATATATAGATTTATTAATTTACTACAAATATTTATGTAAATAGTTAATAGTTTATTAAATGGTTTGTAGTGTTTGTCCTTTTGTTATTAACGTTTGATTTCATAAAAAGGATAACCTATGGTATTTTTAGTATTTTCTTATTTTCTATTTAGCCATTTTTCTAAGTAGTTATATTGTTGTAAATATTTTTGTAAATTATTTTCTTTTATTTCTAATATTCTGTAAATATTATTAATACAATTATTTTTGAATAATAAAAAAAAATAATAAAAAAAAAAATAATAATAAAAAAAAATTGTATTTTTCTTTTCTTTTTAGTTTTTATTTAATATTATTTTTATGTCTATTATTTCTATTTTTGTATATTATTTTTCATGTGTTTATAAATAGTTTGTATAGATTTTCAGTTTAGTCACTATACTTTCAAAACTTACAAACAAGTCCCTGTACTTGGTTCTTTTGTACTTCTTCTGTTTAACACACACATATCATGCTGTTTTAACTTCTAATCTTTGTTGTGTTGTTGTTATTAACAGAATTTCTTATATAGGACCATTGTTGGTATCAAAATGGTATATGTCAATTCAATTGTTTAGGAACTAACGTTTGATTTTCAGGTTCTAACAATTGAAAGACAAGACCTAACAAGTGTTAAACAGTGGTAACAGTTGGTATCTAACATACAGGATCTAAAACATGATAAAATAGTTTTGTTTGTTTTGGTTTAAACATTAACATTCATTAATTTGATTAATATTCATTGTTAATTGGATTTTTGTTTATGTTTTTGTTTAGTAAAACCGGCTCAAGATCTATTTAACTTCCTAACTCAAAATCTCTTTCTATAGTTGTGATTGCTTACATTGTAAATCTTTTGAAATCACAACTGTATATCATTCTATCTCTATTACTCATATTCTGTGATGCAGGTTCATCTAAATGGAGTTTTGCTTTTTCACATGTTTAGTCATAAGGTTGTAAACCCAACAACTTTTATCCCAGACTACAGTCAAACTCAAACACATTCTATTTTACCCCCTAAAAGGAAGTAACCTATCAGACTAAAGGTCACCAGGGAGTAACTGCACTTGATGCAACAAATAAGGATGTGTGGGATATTCAGTTGGAGAGTCACTACCTTATCCACTAACCAAAATATTTCATATGCACAAAGTGAGATTGCACACACTAAGGATGAATTGACGGAAACCTGTAATCCAACCATTTTACGGTTAGGATTATAAGTTAAAGGTTCTTTAATGAACCAAGAGTCTTCACAGACCTCGAGAGAAGGTATTGATCTCAAATGCAAAATTCAACAAGATCATTATCTAACTCCCCAGAGGGAACATCTCTGGATCCTGCGGGTAACGGGTCTGACATAGGTGCGGATCGGCAACTTGTAAACTATGATTCAGATTTTACCTGATGAGCTTAACAAGGTGATGTCTTCACAGACATTAGAAGGGAACCTTGATCTCAATGCTAAATTTACAGATCATTGTTTACCTTCTCAGAATTCAAATCTGAAAACCCTAAAAAGGGAAAACTAGCAACTTGTAGATTATGACTCAGATTCGTCTGACGAGTCCAACGAGGATTTGGGATTTGCGAACTCCCATTGCACCATCACTGACCTCTCTTGAAGGGGCTAGGGTGATTTTTCCTTGCAGGTACACTAATGGATGTTGGAGCTATGAGTGATATGAGTGATACACTAGTGAGCAAGAGTGTAAACACAGAGAGATGTGAGACACTCAACACAAATGAGTGGAGAGAAGAGTGAAACACTTGTGAGGTACACTAAACACTATCACACACTCACAGTGAGGAAGAAAATGAAACTTCCTTTCTAACAAAGAACTCTATAATTGGTACAACTACTTTGTCAACTAGTTGATTGGAGGATTCCTCAACTAAGGGGGAGAAGTAAAGGGGTACAAGAAAAAGGAGATTAAGTTAGAAAGGGGGAGCATTTACAGACTGTGCTTTGGAGGAGAAGCAAGTCAAGTTACTAAGGGGGAGCCTTAGATGGAGAAGTAAGGGGAGATTTAGTTGAGAAGAAAGGGGAGATATAAGGAGAAGATTACATCACAATACTATTCTATTAGTCTTTCAATGTACTATGTATAAAGGCTAACTGGAGGAGTAGTAGATTTCCTAGAAGTTATAGAAATGGTATTGATTCACCATTGTCTATATAGTAGGAGCAGTTGTTTTTCTTAAGTGAGAAAAGCTGTGTCAGAGAAGGGAAGTGATTGTAAATCAAGAACTGCTGATAATCACAAATGTAAGATGGGAAGGATTATCAGGCAGAGATATGAAGAATCAGAAATGAAGATGAGTTATCTATTGAAGATCAGTTCAGTGCTAGAGGAACAATCATCTATCATTTCATCAACTGAGGATTCTGGAAATGTTAAATCTAAACCAGAGAATTTTTTAATGTACTATTTGCTAAGCTCCTAAATGCTTAATCTTTTTCTTGTTTAATTGAGTTAGTCGAGTTATCCTCTAGGTATTTGCTTGTTATTGTCTAACAAACAAATAGGGGGAGATTGAAAGGCATATGATGTAGCCTATTTGTATTTCGAGGATACAACTCAACTTAAACAAGATTATAATAGTAAATAGTATATAGACTGTCACAAGGAATCTCAGATTGTATTATCTGTCAGAAGAAAAAGATCAAGGTCAATCTACAGACTTGAGGATTTACTACATTGAAAGAAGCTCAGTCATCTGATCAAGCCTCAGTGGAGTATTCGTTAAGAAGTGGATTCATTTAAAGTGACAGAGATTTCAACAGTGACAGAGACAGTACAGAAGAATTAAAAAGAGAGAGAGAGAAGAATAGAAAAGGAACTAGATTTTAAAGTCAAAAATAAAGAAAAGCCGTTGAAGTTAGTCGTTCATGAACCAGACCGTGCATCGAGCGTCAGCAGAAATTCGGTGGTACTTCTTTATTACTTTCAGTGGTTCGAGAAAAAGAATTTGCGCTATCAATAGATTTATATTAATTCTTATTTAATTAACATATTTATGTAATTTATTTAATTAATAAATTAATTCATTCTGAATTAATTTATTTATTAAATTAATTATCATGTTAATTAACGTTGAATTAATGTATTAATCTAAATTGATTTAATTAATTAATTAATGAATTAATCATTATTTGTTTAAATGATTAATTGATTAAGTAATTAATTAAATTAAAACAAAAGAGATTTGGGTTATGAATTTGCATGGGCTGAATCCAAAAGAAATGAACTGGGCCGGTTGAAAAGCCATTGGACTTAAGGCCCAACAGAAGTGCAAAATTATCAAAAGCTGGGTGACTAAGTTGAACTTTTGTGTGTGAACACAAAAATTGTGTAAACAATTCGTATGAATTGTTTCAACAAAAGAATGCAAGTTGTCTGTGGTCACATGCTGTTGTCGACAAGCTTTCACTCACCATGTCTAGCGCGTGGAAGGCACGCGCCCAGGGGCAACCAACAAACAGCCGCGTGCTGTCCACTCTCCTTTCCTGCAACTGGTTTTCAGCGTGGCAAATTCAATTCACTTGTTCAACAGAATTAATTCAACCGAGTTTTTAATTCAACAATACAATTCATCAATTGTATTGGCGATTGTCTTGGAAGATTGGATTGTCTTGGCGATTGTCTTGGTAGTTCAAAATCAATTGTCTTGGAAAGCTTGATTGTCTTGGCGATTGTCTTGGCAGTTCAAATTCGATTGTCTTGGCAGTACAAATCTAATTGTCTTGGAAGAACAGATTGTCTTGGTGATTGTCTTGGAAGAACAGATTGTCTTGGAGATTGTCTTTGATGTACAAAATGAAATCAAAATTCACAGAGACGTATAAGATTTGTTCAACAAAGATAAATCAACCAAGGCAAAGACACAGGGGCTATAAATACAACACAATATCAGTTCAAGATTATCAAGAACACACAGCAACTCTCTCTCATCTTAAAAGATATCATTCAAGAGCAATAAATTCCCAGAAAATCAAAAGCTTTGTATTTGTAATATTTAATCCGTTCAAGCTTGATTACTTGTGACTCTTGTACTATTAGCGAGTTTTTACTCCTAATCTATATCTCGATTTTTATTAACAAATTAAGAAAAATTCATGTCGAATTTTCTAATTTGTTTTTATTAACTTGATATTACTCTGTACTGATTTTGTAACAACCCTCAAGTTTAATATATTGTTATATTTAACTTGAACTTTGTTTCATTTAATTCCGCACAAAATTTGTCTAAAGTAAATTTAAATTTTAAGGACAAATTTCGATAAAAAGGTATAGATTGTATTCAACCCCCCCTTCTACAATCTTATTGGACCTAACACGGGGCCATGCAACCCAAAATCATCCCACCTTAAAAAAGAAACAAAAAAAAAAAGTTGAATGTGGTTGCAAGAGTTGAATGTGGTTGGAACCAAATTAGCACCCCACCTTAAAAATAAAAAAAAAACAAAAAAAAAAGACACAAGTAGCCGACTTACCTGGACAGGAGGAGAGAGAAAGTGAGGGAGGAGGTGGGACCTAGTATTTTTGCAATTTTGAAACTTAAGGTTGGTAATATTGCAAATAGCTATTCTTAAAGATAGTAAATTTGCAAAAATTTACTTTTTCCTATTTATTTATGAAAAAAGCCCATAAACTAATCTATTTTTTCAAACTAAAATCTCTATTTTTTCAATTATAGCTTGGACGGTTCTATTTAAAAAAATAATAATAATTTCTCTTTTCTAATATTTTTTCAAACTAATAATTAACTGATTACCTTTTTGAGCTAAAACATATCATCTTTTCTATATTTTCTAACCATTCTCTCTCTAGAAATATCACGGGCAACATTAATTTCTCTTTTTCTAAAAACATAACAAGAAATTTTATTTTGTAAAATAACATAGTTAAATTATAATTACTAAAAACTAATAAATTACCTTTTTCACCTAAAACACGTTACTTTTTTAATTTTCTCTAACTAAATCCTCTCTTTTTCAAATTATATCACTTGCATTTTATTCAATAAAATAAAATAATAATTTTATAATTACTAATAATTAACTGATTACCTTTTCAACTAAAGCCTATCACATTTTTTATATTTTCTAACTAAAATCACTCATTTTCTAGAAATATCACAGATAACATTTAAATAATTATGATCATTATCTCCTTTAAAAATTTAAGCCTCCAAAATTCATATTTTAAAAAAATTAATTCAAATTAATGAAAAAATCAATATAATATCAAAAAAATTCCATGGTTCGCACGGGTTTAAAGCGAATATAATCAAAATTTAATAAATAAAAAATTTACTATCATCGTGCCGATCTTATTTTGTGAAGCATACCACGAAATATACTGTTAGAGATGAAAAATATAAGCTATATCATGTAGACTTTTATAAACAAATCATTATTAGTAATAATTTTGCAGATCTACAACTGTGAACAAAAAATTAATGGGGTGTTTGGGAGAACTTAAGATTCCTAAATTTCCAACTTATTTTTCAACTTATTGAATATCAAATATATATTAAATACTTTTATAAAAAATTATTAAAATTTAAAATTTTTACCCGAAAATAAGTCATAAATCGAATCAAAAAAGTTATGCCAAACATGCCCTAAACCAAATTATTTCTGATAAAAAGACAAACAAACAAACTCTCTCACCAAAAAAAAAAAAAAATTGTCTCACAAAGAAAAACAAACATTACTTTAACAAGAGATCTTTATTGAATAACATCAAAAAATTGAATAAAAAAAAAAACTAGTAAAATGGGTTTATCACCAATCAAAATGGTTGAAGATAGCTTAAAATTACATTTTTGCGAAACTAAAAAAAATACTATGTTAGTGTCAAAATTTTATAACTTAAAAAATAGAAAAAATATATATCCAGAGCACTAATTTTATATCCAAAGCAAGAGCAAGTAAAAAGACAAAATTATCCTTATTTTTGTGGATACAAGAACATAAGGGGGCATTCCCAAATAATATTACACACATTTTTTGTTCAAAAACTATAATAAAAACATACAACATTACAATCAGTAGTCTTATTTTTAATTTTTGACATTCAATTTTCCGCCATGATCCAATTCGTCGATATATCAGATTATGGGGCAATTTACTCAAACCAAATCGAAGAAGGCGCCGTTTTTAAGTATTCAGCTGAGTACTCTCTCAATCAGATCTTTAGATTTTTAGTGTTTCTACAAAATATAAGACTGGCCCTTCAAAAAAAAAAAGACTAGAAATCCAATTATACTATACAAGAAACAGAGCTAATAAAGTAATCAACACAAGGCAGCACAAAGTGATGACCGAAACAAGAATGCAGCAAAAGGTTATTAGTATCATAATATGCAAAAGGTCTTGAGCCAAAAATACAGTTCTGACTTTCAAATAATACACAAGTGCATTGTAGAAAATGGTCCTCGCTATGTCAATTGTAAATGATTAAGTACAACATGATTCTTTTCTCTTTCTGTTCTTCGAAAGCCTTAGTATGAGACAGAGCATTGAGATGGAGAGCTGGTACTTCGGGCCAACAACCTGCATATGAAAATGTAAATTAGATTCATGTAGTAAGTGACACATTATATATGAATAGTCAAATTCAGTAAAGAATCAATGGATTTTACATCATACAATTGGATTGCTAGATTTTGGCCAAGAGTTGCATTGTTTCAGAGCTGTTACATGCTATCAGGTATGTATGTGTCATTTAAGTACAAACCACATTTCAGCCTTTTAAATTTGATCATGTCTAATTAGAATTATTTCTTACAAGGCAAACATTAGTTGTTCTTGTTCGTTTTCTGTTTTACTAGGCTGTGATCGCTAACTTAGAAGATGCACACGAACAAGTGAACAGGGCAATATCTACTTGCATCAAAGAAAGCAAGCCTGTTTATATTAGCATTAGTTGCAATCTTCCTGGCATCCCTCATTCCACATTTACCAGAAGTGTCATTCCGTTTGCAATTACACCCCGGTAATACACATCTTCAAGAAAATCACATCCAGTTTTATACTTGATCTTTTTATTGCTTAATCCAAGATTTTTAAATTACATGAATTCTTGAATCAGTCTAAGCAACAAAGCTGGACTAAAAGCTGCAGTAGATGCTGCAGCCGCATTTCTTAACAAGTAAGTGAATTAATTAACAATATCCGACACGTCCAGTTAAAATCAAATTCTAATGTACTGTTACAATAACACAACAACAGTAAAGCAAATCCACAAAACTTAATATCCACACACAAGCTGTTGATAGTATATTGATGCCATAGATAAATTTAAAACATAAGAGCTCTACAAGGAATCTATATCAAATTTCGACTAACATTCAAATCCATAACAAATCAGTCAATGATCTCATCAGTTCTTAAGATAATCGTAGTGCAGAAGCCTTCTTATATTCACAACTCAAACCAATCATAGAAACAAAATTCATATCGTATAAACATCTTATCCAAAAATTAGTAGATCAACATGTGCAATTAACATTTGACTCATCAAAATATTGAACAAACTAATCAATAGCCTCGTACCAAGTGAAATCAATCTAAAATTCTCAAATACATCACATAACTTTCAATCGACCTTTTAAAACATAAGAGCAGTACAGAGCTCTACAAGGAATCGAAATCAAATGTTGACTAACACTCAAATCTATACAAATCAGTCAATGATCTCATCAGTTCTTAAGATAATCGTACTGCAGAAGCTTTCTTATATTCACAACTCAAACCAATCATAGAAACAAAATTCATATCGTATAAACATATTATCCAAAAATTAGTAGATCAACATGTGCAATTAACATTTGACTCATCAAAATATTGAACCAATCAATAGCCTCATACCAAGTGAAATTAATCTAAAATTCTCAAATACACAAAAAATACAGGTAAGATTCAGATCAAAATATGGATGAATTACAATCGATTTATGAAATAATGAAGCGATTACACTAAATTACAAACTCAAACAAACAACAATTAGTTACAGGAGTACATCAGTACACACACAAACACACAATTGCACACAAAACACAGAAATACACACACAAGCGCACAAACACCCACACACAGAGAGAGAGAGAGGAGAGAGAGATACTTCAAACAAACGGCTCCGGCGCCGGCGGCGGTGGTTGAGCCGCAAGGGGATGAGCTATCAAACAGATGCGACACTTGCAACTGCACGCTGCTGGCCTCTCACATAGGCGAAACACCAATCTGACCGCAATAGCCCCCGCACAAATCGCACTAATCGCATCCGCGATGGACTGTGAGTCAAACGAGTGAATAACATGATAAGAACCCTCACAAATTGCAGTCACCGCATCGGCGATAGACTGTGAAGACTGTGAAGACAAAGAGTGAGAGTGAGTAAAATGAAAAAAACTCCAATTGACCATTTTAGAAAGAGAGAGAGAGAGAAAGTTGAGAGAGGCTTTGAAATTTTGAGAAAGAGTGAGATGATAGAAATGAAAACTGAGGAGAGGGCGACAAATAAATAAGGGTAAGGACTAAGACACGGCTAGGGCTGTAAATGAGTCGAACCGAGCCGAACTCTTAAATGTTCGTGTATCAGCTCGCTATGAATACATCGAACTCGAACTCGAGCTCGAACTTTGATCGAGCCATTATTTTTGTTTGTGTATCGACTCGTTAAGAAATATTCTATTCACGAACATGTTCGCGAGCAGTTCACGAACATGTTTAACGAGCTACTATTCACGAATATCTCAACCTCAACCTTTTTTTTTCTAGAAAATTTTTAATGCAATTAAAATAAAAATAAAATCGGGGATGAAACATTGAAAACTTGAGAAATGCTTCCAATTTAGACTTATCAACGAATCAAATTTGGATCAAGTTTAGTTAATACATAACGAACTAATGTTATAATTTATAATGTAACATATGTATAAATTTTTTTTTGCCAAGTAACATATGTATAATTTAATTATTATTAATAAAATATTTATAAATTTTTGAGCTTTTTTCCCACAGGGTTTTGCTCTTGGAGGGTTTTAACGAGGCCTTCCTTCTGTGGGGTTCTTCCTTTCAGACTTGAAGGTTTTATTGTCTAAGCGTCCCGAGGCAACATGCGTGCCTTTTGGGTTAGATGGTGAACTTTCTTGAATGAAAAAATTCCCTCTGTACGTTTTATTGTATTTCGGTACAATTTATGAACGAGTAAGTTATTTCTGACAAAAAAAAGAAAAAAGAACATATAACGAATAGACAAAATAAACTAACATATTATTTCGTAACACTAACTTATACAATTATTTACAAATAATCGTGAATTCAAGAACTCCCGTTAAATGTTAATGAAATATGTTCATGAACATATATATATATGAAGTTTGTGCACAAACTTATTCATGAACCATATTTACGAACAAGGTTCACGAACTTGCTCATGAACTATATAATCGAACTTATTTGCAAACTTTCGAGCCGAACTATGTCGTGTTCGGGTTCAGCTCATTTACGAGACGAACCTCAAAATCGTATTCATGTTCGACTCGTTTACAAAACGAACCGAACTCGAATCGAACTTTTTTCGAACCGAACACCGAACTATTCGTGAACGTATCGACTCATTTACAGCCCTAGACACGGCTTTCAATTTGATTTTTTTTTTAAGAGTATAAGAGCAAGTCCAAGAGTGTCTTACTTGTTGCCTTATAAATGCTATAAATTATAGTGTACTAGTAACTTAGGACATTACTTTGAAACATGCACTCCAACAACAATCCTTATCCATATTCCCTATTATTAAAATAATAATATATTTGAAATGTAATTGTATTTGAATTTAAACTACCTACCAACAATATACTGCAACACATCAACGACACTTTCACTAGGTTAAATATTTGTATCTATATAATTGAAATCAAATCATATCAATTTCTATAAAATCAAATCAGTTTGTATCAAATCGTATAACATTTGGAATCTTCGGATGGATCCCCAGGATGTAATAAAATATTTGATTCACGAAGAAGAGGAGGAGGATGAGGAAATGGAGACTGCTGCATCTATCTATGTACAATCAAATCAGCAGATGAATAGCCCAATTCGTTATGTTGGGTCAGTTCTCAATCATCGAACCATCAATCGTAATAGATCACTAGGTCATCAACGTATCTTTCAGGATTATTTTACTGATAATCCTACGTACCCGGATTATATTTTTCGTAGGAAATTTCGTATGCGAAAAAATTTATTCTTGCGAATTCAAGCCGCCATTGAATCTCATGAACCATACTTTGTGCAAAGATATAATGCCGCTGGAGTCCCAGGACTATCATCACTTCAAAAAATAACCGCTGCAATGAGAATTATTGCATATGGAGTGTCCGCAGATGCTGTTGATGATTACATTCGTATTGGTAAAAGCACAGCCATCGAAAGTGTTAGGAAATTTGTTATAGCAATTTTTCAAATATTTGGCGAGCAATATTTAAGAAGCCCAAATAATGCAGACATTCAAAGGTTAATGAATGTGGCTGAAGAACGAGGATTTCCCGGAATGCTAGGTAGCATCGATTGCATGCATTGGAAGTGGAAGAATTGTCCAACGGCATGGCATGGGACTTTTTCGGGCCGTTATCATGAGCCAACTATTGTCCTTGAAGCTATTGCTTCACATGATTTGTGGTTGTGGCACGCGTATTTCGGGTTACCCGGATCACTAAATGATATCAATGTGTTGGATCGATCCAACTTATTTTCCGAATGGGCAGAAGGTCGAGCACCCAAAGTTAACTATACCATTAATGGCCACACATATGATATGGGATACTACCTAGCTGATGGGATATATCCTTCCTATCCAACTTTTGTGAAGACTATTTCTGCTCCCCAAGGGAATAAAAGAAAACATTTTGCTCAAATGCAAGAGTCGGCTAGAAAAGATGTTGAACGAGCTTTTGGAGTTCTTCAAGCTAGATTTGCTATTGTGCGTGGACCTGCTCGGTTTTGGGACATTGAGACACTTAAATACATCATGTTAGCATGTATAATAATGCACAATATGATTATCGAAGACGAAAGAGATATGCAAGATATAGATTATGATTACGAGACATATGAGGAAACGCCATCTATTCAAATATCCCGTGAACACACAAATACAATGAAGGAGTTCATGGAATTTCATCATCGGATTAGAGATAAAAGTGCTCATATTCAACTTCAAAATGATCTTGTAGAGCATTTGTGGCAAAAATATGGTGGTTAGACAATTATGTCCCATAATATGCACTGCTTGTAATCTTACTGGTTATTTTCCAAAAAAGCTAATTAATTTGAGTCTTACACTTTGGTCTCCAGGCTCTTGCAGAGTGGTATATGATCACTGTGAGTGAAATTGTTGCGGTAGAAAGGGCTAGCAGAGTTGCCCTTTATATATTTTTTCAAGTCTATGCCTTGTTCTTTCATATGCTGGTCCAAAAATATGAATTTATGCAGTCAACTGTTGCTCTAGAGTCCCAGTGGGTGGCATATGTTTACATTGTTGCGGTTTACTTCTCAAACTCTTAATTCACTTTTACAGTCACTTGCTTATGGAGCATTATTTACATGTTGATCTTTTTTCCTATATTTGAGTCCTCAATTATTTGAGCATTATTCATGTTATTATCTTACAGAAGCAGTAAATGCTTATTACGACTTCAAGATGTGTTAAAAAATCATACAATGCAATTCAATTAATAAGCAGCTGTAGTTCTGGGGGGGTCTATATGAAGTTCGAAATTTAAAAAATCTTTATCATAGTACCTTTTGTAACTTTATACTTCTGCAATCTTGTTGATTCGTAATATGAAAGTCCAAAGGCAGTAGCCATGACTCGGCATTCTGTTGCCCAAGCCACTAAAAGATATCTTGACATTCTACGATAAAAGACAGACTGATACCTGCTTGAAGAGAATTTCTCATCGAAACCAGGAGCAAGAAGTCCACCAAGCAATTTTTGTTGAGTAACAGACCAAAAATAAAAAATAGCTGCAACCAAAAAGATGGTTTTGCTGCAAAGCTAATAACAAAACAGAGTAATAGACCAACAACACCGCAAAACTAATAACAATTAATGCAACAACTTGGAAAGGAGTGACATAAAGAACAATAGCTGCAACCAAGCAGAAAATTACAAACAGCGCAGTAGCAAATAATAGCCAAAACATGAATAATAGTCTAAATCATCAGATGAAGAACAAATAGTTTATTGAGAAAATTTTGCACGCTTTCTGTCAATAATTTCTTGTTTTCTCAATTTGAAATACTCAGCTTCAATAGTCCCCATAGAACTTGTATCCAGTGCCATTATTTTTGCATCAATTTCATCTTGTTCTTTGGCTTCTCTTCTTTTTTCACGTTCACTGCTCTCTTTTTGCTAATTGTATCATCTCCTTTAGATGTTCATTTCTCTGTTTCCTGGATTCGAGTTGATCAGCCCTTATCTGCTCTAGAATTACAACTCCGTCATTACCTTCATTTCCTGGTCTCTTTCTTTTCTTTTGCATTTCTTTAGCGGCCTTTCTTCCAATAGGCCTTTCAAATTCTGAGCTCTCTAACATCACACAATCTGATGGGGAAGAAGTCATGGGGGTTTCCTTCCGAGTTTTTGGTTTTTTTGTAGCAAAATCATTATTCCATTTAGGCAAGTGTCTTAACAGATTCCAACAATGCTCTAGACAGAAATTAGCCTTACAAACTTTCTTGTACATCTCCTTTGCACCTGCTATCTATTTAATTATACACAATTATTTAATTACTATCAACAATATAAACCAAATTGTTAACCAAAAAAAAAGAAGCAAAAGAATGAAGATTACCTTATCAATTTCTGAGTACCCACTTCGTCCATCAACTTGATTATAAAATCCTTGGAATTTGTTGACAGCAAGTTGAATCATAGACCAGCGGTGCCTTAAAGAAGATGAATTACGGTTGGATTGGAAATCTTTGTGTGTCATAAAATAGTTATGCACTCTTTGCCAGTAGGTTCCATTTGTTTGATCAGCACCCGTAATTGGATCCAGTGAAATGTTTTGCCATGCTGAAATAGGCAATTCGTCCTCTTGTTTTGTAAAATTTTTTGTTCGTTGCCTTTTTTCATTTGCCTTTTGTGAAGAAAAACCTTGTAACTTTGTACCGTCTACACTTTCTCCTTCATCGAGACATTGTGAGAAATAAGAATTCTGAGTTGGCGTTGTAAACTCCTCATAAGCAGAAAATTTTGAATTAAGAATTTCCGTAAAGGAAGACACTTTCTCACTAGAAGCTGTCTCGAAATTTACCTAAAAAGTAATTGTTATAACATACCATCCAGAGATCGATTAGAATCATAAAAATATGTTTTCAACTAATTTTAAACTAAACATCAACACTTTTTTAATGGGGTTTTCTCTTTTTTTTTGCGTATCATATTTTACAGTTTATTCTTGAACATGTACTGTATTTTTTAAAAAAGTTGTTAAATGAGAAGGAAATTTACGTGTTCAAATCTAATCTCTGAAAATTTGGGATTATTGCTGCCTTTGGAGGCCTCCAGGTTGTATCCCTCCTTGGTCATCAGATAGAATTAACAGTGGTGAAAGTTTATATATCATATTAACATAGAATCATATCAAACAGGAGTTTAAAGATGTTAGAGTAAGCTGCTTATATGACTACTGCGTCTATGGAAGAAATTTGATGCATACATCCAGTGGTTTATACAAGAACAGAATTCATTTCCAAGTTTTAAGCTGCTTATATGCCTAGCGCTAAGTCTTTGGAAGTAATATGATGCACACATCCAGTGATTTAAACAGGGACCGAATTCATTTCTAAGTTTTGAGCTACTTATATGACTTTGGCCAAGTCCATGAAAGAAATTTGATGCACACATCCAGTGATTTATACAGGGACATAATTCATTTCAGCGTTGTAAAAATTGGTACTAGTCATTCAACCAGTCACGGTCATCGGTCTTTCTATTTTAAAAATAACAGATTTTTCTATAATACTCCTATCAAATTAAACCCAACATATATCATGTTTTATTTACGGAATCAAGTAAATAGATTACATACAAATGAGTGAAAAGCAATACAACAAAATATGTTTATTAAATGAAAATACGATTGAATGAGAACCTCCATGAAAAAATGTTAGAGAAAATGTAATGAAGATGAGTGGATTGGAGCTCTACATAACCAACCATTCTAATTTCTTTGCCATTACCACATGAAATTGGGGTTCGTTAGAATGGCCACATGATTACATCTACATACTTGATTACAGTATGTATTAATACTACATACTGTGGCAATGTCTAACAGGACTCAAACCTAACTTTCTTATCAACACAAAGACGAAATCCGAGTTTGATATTACATGAATTTTTCTAAATACAAACTCACCCACTCATTCAATTTGTATTCTTTATACATTCAATTGTATCAAACTCCCGTATATCCCAGAGCAACACTAAATCGACACGATTAAGAACACTCGAAACCTTAAATTGACAAATCAAAATATAGAATAAAACTGAAAATTTGATAAACCCATTATACTTAGATAACAAATTAAAATCAAGAAAAAACCTGAGATTGATGCTTTTGAGCAGCTGGTAGCGATAAGTCGTGGAAAGTTGAGGTATTTGGAAATTCCATCATTTGATTTCAATGGGCAATAGAACCGTGAAGTGGGATTGTGATAAGAGCAATGGATGCTTCCTAGTTTAGTGGTAAAAAAAATGGAGGGAAAGGGGAAATAGTGGGAGAAGAAAGTGGAGGGAAAATATTTTTTTATTATTAAAAGTGAATTGAGGATTGCCTAGGACAGCCTTATTTTTGAGGCAGGTGATACATGTCCTAGTATTTTAAGACATTTTTAAGACATTGTTGGATCATCACTTTTTATTGAATGCCCTAAATTTTAACTTAAGACACCATTTAGGGCATCTCTTGGACTTGCTCTAATGTACAGCTACATGATGTTATAAGAATTTTTAATAGAGGGTAAATTTGTACAAATTCAGGATGTATTATTTGTAATGGTATTCACGGTTTGGTCAATTCGATCAATTCGATCCAAATTGGGTATTTTTCAGTCGATTCAAATCGAATTTTTCCAACTCGATGTATATTCGGATTGAAAAAATATCAACCCGATTTTAATGGGTTGGATATGGGTTTCGGTTTTTAAAATCCGATCCAATCCAACCCGATTCGATTAAAAATAAGATAATTAAAATATATAAGCCCAACCCATTAGAAATTACTACCTTAGTATTAGTATTAGTTCAGTCAAGTAGTATAGTCTAGTGTTTAATCAAATTTTTTTTATGTGTTAAAATTCAGAATTTCAGATATTTAAGACCTATGCTATTTGTGTTGCATGAATGATTGTAATATTTTGTTGAACTATTTCTGATTTGTTTTGAACTCTCATTTTCATTTTTATTTTTTTTGATAAAAAATTTATTTATATATTTACTAACTCGATCAATATGATCCAAACCGATCCAAACTGAAATACATTAAATGGGTTGGTTTACAAATTCTATTTTTATGGGTTGGGTTGAAAATTTTCTAAACCGATTAAATTGGGTTGGGTCATAAAATCCTCCCAACCCGCCCAACCCGATCCGTGAACACCCCTAATTATTTGGGTTGGGTCATAAATTTTCCCTCTTTTTATGCTTGTATGAGTAGACCTTGAAAATCGGATAATCGGACCAGATTTGGATAAGATTAATTTTGGAACGGATTAATTTTCGGTTCTAACTTATTTTGATATAGTTCGGATCGGATTTGATTGGGTTCGGATCTAAATTTGATTTTGCATAATATTGATCGCTTTCGGTTCGAATCAGGTTGATTTTCGGATCGGATTGATTTCAGACAAAAAAATGGACAAATTTTGAATTAAGATCGGATTAAATTCGAGTCAGATTAATTCAGATCTTTTCTTGTCTTGATTCAGATTTTGTTCGAATCAAAATAAATTGGTTATGAATAATGTTCTATTTGGTTTGAATTGTCATCAAATGCCAAATTTTAATTAAGAATTTATTAATATTAGAATCTTCGAACTTTATAATCTATTATATTGCAATACGTTATAACTTTTTTTTATGATATTTTCCTTTTTATCGATTATTTTTTGGCACAAATACTTTTCTAGAACATATTATAATGAAGAAGCTAGGGGTGACAAAATCCGGCACGATCCGAAACCCAACACGAACCCGACACGGAAAAATATGAATTAGGGTCGGGGGTTTTAAGTTTCGGGTCGGATTCGGGTTGACCCAGTGTACCCAAACCCGACCCCAAAAGTTTTTTATATATGTAATATATTATATATAAATGTATATTTATATTACAAAATCGAACAAAGTTCAGTGGAGACCATGTTTTTTGTGGAGTCCTGTAGTCCACCTTTGTTCTACATACATTCATTCACATTTAATAATGTTTTACCAATACAAAAACGCTTTTCTTCTGAACATGATTATAAACTGCTCCGAAACACACCTAAACATTTCTTGAATTAATTTTAAGAATGTTGTTCTTGAACACTTGGTTGTGCAAAAAAAAAAAATTGTTCTGCAAATTCAATATTTTGTCATTGCGAGCAATATAATGTATATCTGTGATGGATTTCGACGATGTTGTTGAAAAAACCCTAACTAATCTTGGTGAGTGTCGTAGAAAATTGTTAAATGCAACGTAAAATGCTGATAAATGTATGCAGAACAAAAGTGGACTCCAGAACTCCACAAAAAACATGGTCTCCACTGAACCCAACTCTTACAAAATCTATACATTTGTCATATATTTATATATTATTTAAATAATTTTATTCAAATATCATCTTATAAAGTTATTGTTGTAGATTTTTTTAATATATTATAAATAAAAATAATTTAATATAATTATATTAATTAATTTTTAATAATTTTCGGGTCAAACATGTCATTTTCGGGTTGATCAGGTACATAACAGGTCGGGTTCGGGTTGAAAATTTCAACCCGTTTCAGGTTTGGGTCGGGTCCGGGTTGATCCAAAAACAGGACCAGGTACAGCAAACCCGACACCAACCCGACTGTTACCCGAGATTGCCACCCCTAGGTGAAGCAATACGTTATACTTTTTTATAATATTTTCCGTTTTATCGATTATTTTCTGACACAAATATTTTTCTAGAACATATTATAATGGTGAAGCACATGTTGAGTTATGTTTAAAATAATATATTTTTTAAAAATAATGGATTTTTGAAAAATAATTATTATATACCGAATAAGTACATAATACCCTATAATTATATTGTGTGATGTACCAAAATTATATCTTGTACTAAAGCAGAACGACTAAATCTCAGCCTTTGATTACACAAAATCTAAGGTATAAATAGGTTTTAATTTCTAATTTTATTTAAAGTTCTAATTTGAATCTAATCCTATATTTTATTTGTTACTCACAGATGCATGCATGTATACCTCTAATAACAAGCCTAATTGTTTGTAATGCTTTGCATTACTTACGTGACCTCTTGACTGAGGGAACCTCTAGTTGTAGAGTTTCTACTTGTTTTGTACTTGTAATAGGCATCAAATCCTAGTTGTGTTACTGTACTTATAAAATCAAGAATAATGCTTGGAAGAAGTTCCAAGGTACATGCCTCAAGCAAAAAGATAAAAACTGTCAAATAATCACAGTTGGGATTTGAAGAAATGAAGAATTTGCCTAAGTACCAATTCGAGAAGTATATTTGTCTATTCGAGAAGTCCAGCATTCGAGAAGTCAGGGATTCGATATCTCAGAAGACACTATTCTATATCTCTGAAAACACTGTTCGATATCTCATTTGATATCTCAGAGATTCGATATGTCTGTTACTCTATTCGAGAACTCAAGAAGTCAACAAGTCAAAAGTGGTATTCGAGTTCTCAAATAGTCAACAAGTCAAAGCTACATTCGATATCTCAAAGACTCAAGATGTTATTCGATATCTCAAGGATTCGACATGTCAAAATGTTCTATTCGATAACTCAAGGATTCACAGAGAAAAGGGCTATTCGAGAAGTGATTCGATATGTCGATATAACAGTATTCAAGAACTCAGAGTTATCGATCAAGTCAATTCTAGTTCTCGAATCACTTACTTAGTCACTTCTCGAATACATTCTTGGAGACAAACTACTGGAGAAATTGTACAAGTCAGAAACCTGCAACAAGCTAAAGTGCGTTATGGACCACAATCTGGAACGTACTTTGGAAAGCCTACAAAGAAGCTTGGAGAGATGTACAAGAGACAAAGAGCTAAAGAAGTGGATCTGAACAGGCTTTGCAAAGTCAAATCTGTAGCCGTTTGGATGCTTACTCAAAAAGGATAGACAGACTAGAAAGTAATTTGTTTAGCTACCTTATTTGTAGTAAGTAGGTTGTATCCATGTTCTATAAGGATACAGCCTAACTTCTTTAGAAGAGAAGTTTTTCATACATTGATAGATATATCTCTCTGAGAAAAACGAAGCTGAGAATACTCTCATTTGTATTCACAGTTTGTAGCAAAATCTTTATCTAATAAAATATTAGATTAAAGTGATATTGTGTTGTGTTTGTCATTGTTATCCGCACTTATATTTCTCAAACACTCAACACATATCTTGCTATACTGATTCAAGAACAAGAAAAGTTCAAGAATCCATTCACCCCCCTCTGTATGCTTTTCTCGGATTCAATATTCAACATTATTATATGTAGATCAGGGACAGAGTAGTTTAAAAACACTAAGATATATAATTTAGAGAAAATTCATATTTGATTGAGAATTATAATCATACACTAACATCAATCACAAAATCCTCCACTAACATCATAAAAATTTTCCAATACTCAAATATAAGTAAGTTTAGTTACTCAAATTATGGTACACATACAATATGAGATTAAATGTTCAACAGCAGAATATTCAAATACAAGTAAGTTCAGTTGCACAACTTTAGAATTCATGTGCTTGACTTCAAAATTCGGATGCTTATAACTTTTAAGTTAAGTTGTAAAACATTAAAATTACGGTATAAATATAATATGAGATAATAGTGTTGAGAAGCATCATGTTATTAAAAAAGTAAGTTTAGTTGTAGAATTTTGTAAAAAAAAAAAAGTTCAGTTATAAAAATTTTAAGTTCGTGTGCATAATTTTGAGATTTAGTAGCAAATATTGTATTTTTACTACGAAACAAAATAGGTTATGCAGTAGAACCCTATTATTTCGAAGATTATTATTTTGTAAAATAAGTTTAATAAATAAACTAACTTTTTTGAAGAAAGATGATTAAAAATTTGAAAAAATTAGGCAAAAGTTATGTAAGATAAAATATATTAATTAAAATAAACAAAATTAATAAATGAGTCATTGATTAAATTTCCTTATTTCAATTGAACTAATAATGTAATTTTTATTTCCAATAATTCTTGTACAAAATTTATTTATAAATGAATTTAATCTGAATAGTTGATTTAAAAGTAATCCAACAACTAATAATGGTTCTTGAGTTCTCTTTTAGTGTTTGGTTCTCTCTTGATATAGATCCTATAAATATTATTTTTCTCATTTCTTATTCTCCGTGCGCAACCAAATGGGAGGGACGAATAAATCTATACCATTATATAAAAGCCGAAACATTAAAAATTTGGTTAGTCGATCGGTACGGTACCTGTTGATTTTACTTATTTACCCTTACCCAATTACAAATAAAATTCATCCTATGAATTAATCAATTTCCTTTTTCAGATTAAACTTATTATCTTTTCTATTTTTCGATAACTAAATAATTTCATTTTTCAGGTAAAATACAACATCTTTTATATTTTATCTAACTAATTTCTTCTTTATTAATCAACTTCATTTTCAGGTTAAACATATTACCTTTTCTATTTTTTAGTAACTAAATAATTTCCTTTTTCCGGTAAAATACAACATATTTTACAATTTATCTAAATAAAATTTCTCACTTTTTTAAAACACTACGAGCAATTTTGTTTAATAGAATAACATAATTAAATTAAAATTAATATTAACTAATCAATTATCTTTTTTAGCGAAAACACATTATATTTTCTGTTTTCTCTAACTAAAATCCCTATTTTTCCAATCATACATGGACGATTACCTTTTTCAGCCAAAACACGTTACCTTTTTTCTATTACTAAAACCTCTCTTTTTTCAATTATATCACGGTCGTTTCTATTTAATATAAATAAAATAATAATATTATAATACTAATAATTAAACGATTATCTTTTCAGCTAAAACCTATCATCTTTTCTATTTTTTCTAATTAACTTCTCTTTTTTTTTTCTAGAAATATCACTGGCAACATTAATTTCTCATTTTCTAAAAACACTAAAAGCAATTTTATTTAGTAAAATAACATAATTAAATTATAATTATTATAAACTAATCAATTACCTTTTTCACATAAATCACATCATCTTTTTAATTTTCACGTTACCTTTTTATTTTCTCTAACTTAAATCTCTACTAGCTTAAAACCCGTGCGATGCACGGAATCTTTTTAATATTATAAAAAAAAATTATTAACTTTTTTTAATTATGAATTTTGGAGGCTAAAATATTTAAATGAGATGATGATCATAATTATATAAATGTTATCCATGATATTATTATTTCTTTAAAAGGAATTATTTTAGTTAAAAAATATAGAAAATGCGATAGGTTTTAGTTGAAAAGGTAATAAGTTATTTATTAATAATTATAAAATTATTACTTTGTTTTATTAAATAGAATGTTCGTGATATAATTGGAAAAAGAGAGGATTTAGTTAGAGAAAATTAAAAAGGTAATATATTTTAGGTGAAAAGGGTAATTGATTAATTTATAGTAATTATAATTTAATTATTTTATTTTACAAAATAAAATTGCTCGTAATGTTTTTAGAAAAGGAGAAATAAATGTTGCTCGTGATATTTCTAAAGAGGAATTTTAGTTAGATAATATAGGAAAAAGATGATACGTTTTAGCTAAAAAGGATAATCGTTAATATTAGTATTATAACATTATTATTTAATTTTATTAAATAGTACCGCCCATGATATAATTGGAAAAAGAGAATTTTAGTTTGAAAAAATAGAAAAAGGTAACGTGAAAATTAAAAGGTGACATACTTTAGGTGAAAATGGTATTTAATTAGTTTATAGTAATTATTATTTAATTGTTATTTTACTAAATAAAATTACTGGTAATATTTTTAGAAAATGAGAAATTAATGTTACCCATGATATTTTTAAAAAAAGAAAGTAATTAGAAAAAATAGAAAAGATGATACATTTTTAGCTGAAAAATCGGTTAATTAATAACATTATAATATTATGATTTTATTTTTATTAAATAGAATCGCCCGTGATATAATTTGAAAAAGAGAGGTTTTAGTTAGAGAAAATAAAAAGGTAACTTATTTTGGCTGAAAAAGGTAATCCGTGATATAATTGGAAAAAAATAATTTAGTTAGAGAAAAGAGAAAAGATAAAAAAATTAATTTATTAGTTAACAGTATTTATAATTTTTTTTAATTAGATAAAATATAAAAGATATTACATTTTACCTGAAAAAGGAAACTGCTTAGTTATTAAAAAAAAAGGTAACATGTTTAACCTGAAAAAGTGGATTGATTAGTAAAGTAAAAATTTTAGTTAAATAAAATATAAAAAATGATTTTTAAATGGTAACCCGTGATATAATTGGAAAAAGAGATATTTTAGTTAGAGAAAAGAGAAAAGATAATTTGAATGAAAAAATTAATTAATTAGTTAATAGTAATTATAATATGCTTTTTAGTTAGATAACATATACTCCGTAAAAGATATTATATTTTACCTGAAAAAGGAAACTGCTTAGTTATTAAAAAGAAAAGAAAGGGTAACATGTTTAACCTGAAAAAGGAAATTGATTAGTAAGGCAAAAATTTTTAAGGTAACTTGTTTAACCTGAAAAAGGAAATTGATTAGTAAAGAAAAAAAATTAGTTAGATAAAATATAAAGAAGATTTTATCTGTAATTAAGTAAGGGTAAATAAGTAAAATCAATAGGTACCAACCAACCAACCAAACTTTTAATGTTTCGGTTTTTATATAATAGTATAGATTTTTCTAATTATATCACTGGCGTAACTATTTAATATAATAAACTAATAATAATATAATATTAATAATTAACTGATTACCTTTTTCAGCTAAAACGTATCATTTTTTCTATATTTTCTAACTAAAATCCCTCTTTTAATAGAAATATCACGGACAATATTAATTTCTCCTTTTTTAAAAATATTACGAGCAATTGTATTTAGTAAAATACTAAAACTAATCAATTGCCCTTTTCACCTGTAACATGTTACTTTTTAATTTTCTTTACTTAATTAGGTAGAATTAATTAAGGTGATTTTGTATCTTTAGTTTTAAAAGGTAACATTAAATTAAGTAAATAAAATACAAAGTTACCTTAATTAATTATACCTAATTAAGTAACGTATTTTATAAGTAAGCATAACTTAGGGGGTGTTCGGGGGAACTTTTTTCCAGAATAAGTCAACTTATTTTAAGACAAAGTTAGAGATTCCTAACTTTCCAACTTATTTTTGCAACTTATTGTATCTCAAACATATATTAAATAATTGTATAAAAAAATTATCAAAATATAAATTTTTTATCCGAAAATAAGTCGATAAGTCCGGAAAAAAAGGTATGCCAAACAGGCACTTAATTACGTTACCCTCGCTTAAAATACGTTACCTTTTAATTGCCTTAATTAAAGAATAACTTTTAATTTTTAGTTTTAAATTAAAAGGTAACGTATTTTAATTAGGTAGAAAAATTAATGATTGAAAGGTGTGATATGACTTATATTTTTAGGTGTTTTTTTTGGTAAGCAGATAAATATTATTGATAAAAAGGGCCAAGCCCAATACAATTGCAAGCCAGCACAAGGACTGGCCCTGGCTTAATCACCACCCTTTCTTAATCAACATCATTCTGGATTCCCATGCTTGCCGACACTTAATAAAATATATTTTTATATATATTTTAGATGATTTTATTCTCATATTTATTATGTTTTACATTAATTTGCATTTTTATTTAATATATTTGATTGTTTTATTGTAGGAAATAAAAAATTCATAAATTGGAAGGATTTGGAGAAAAAGAGCTAATTTGGAACTAAATAAGAAGAAAATTCGGATTTCTTGTACTACACGGGCTACCTACACTGTTTGGGACATATTTTGAGTTTCAGAAGTCCGATTTTAACAATTTTACAGTCCACACGAAACTTGTGAAATTCTCTATCATTCTAAGGTGGTCTAGCAAGCAGAGCCCAACTGGAAAAGCCCAGAAACCGAGAAAAGCCCAGAAACCGAGGAGGTGACAAAGTGACTATGCAACTTACTATTGAGGCCCACAAACAACTAACCAAAGGCATGTTGGGTTACATGCGTACAACAGTAACTACTTTGGTCACCAGTGCTGTGCTTATACTGTCTGAACCTGTGCGAGTAATAGTTATTTGAACAGTTACAACTTACAACCGTACTGAATCCTAAATCCATATTATAATTTTTATAGTAGCATGAGTAGACGGTATGAATGTAAACTAGCAAAAAAGAAGAGCACATGTCCACTAGCAAAAAAGAAGACCACATCTTCTGTTTGCCAAGATCACATACCGTTTTAAAGTTTTTAATAACTATCAGAAAACCGAAAACAGTTTAAAGCTTCGGGTGATGCTCAGGTCGTACAAGGTTCATTGGATTGACATTGACATATCAATGTCATGTTCTATCTAAAAAGCAGCCTAAAGAACAAAGATAATAATATCTTCTAATTTTTCTGCTTCCTTCATAACAACACCGAGCTTCGATAGGCTTCAGAAGGACATTTGGTTAGTTCTATCCACCTGTCCAGCAGACCCTGCTCATGCGGGATATACTGAGTACGTTTGGTTTTATCCACCTGTCCAGCAGAGAATGAGTAAAATTAACTTCCTTTGGCACAATCCTGAGATAAGATACAAGGAAATCAGGAGGATGAAGGCCTTAGTTATATAGTAATATGTTGGAATAACATAATAATGGAGCCAACCATTAGGCTTCATTATCCTTTAAACAAATAAACTATATATCAGCATAGGAGATGCAGACTTTACTTCATCGCTCAAGGTCTGGCAACATCAACGGGCAGTTAGGATCATTGTTTCCAAGAAGAGGGATATACTCTGACCCTCTAACATGAACGCTGTAGCAAGCTACAAAAAAAAAGGTTACACTCATAAAAGAAGAATAAATATACTTCATTTGTATATCTGACCAAAAATGATAGTTATCAAACAAAGAAATATGAGATAATCAGATTTTGCTTATCAATAGAGATTGTTTCTATTTAATATCACGTACCCTAAAGTGACATTACAACTGTAAAATAATTTCACATGGAATAACGAATTTAGATGCTTGTTTACTATTTAGAATGTGTATGTGTTACATTTATATTGAATGCATACAGTTATCTCAGCAAGAGTATCTACCTCAAATTCGATTTATGCTCTACTTACAAGTTGCAAAGTCCAAAGAGTAAAGATCCAAAAAATAAAGCGCCGATACTAAGCCAAGCATAAGCAACACAGAAACAGTTTAGAATATTATTATACTAAGGAAAGCACAAGGCATACGTAACTATCCATTGTAATCTAGCAAAAAGCCAGAAATAGTGGCTAAACATACCATTTTCTATCTTCATTACACTTTGAAGCATTGTATCCATCTTCATTTTCATGTCCGTATTGTCGTCCATGATGGGGGCATGAAGAGTCATTTGTCTGTAGATATCTTGCACAAACCTGCATATCTTCTGAGCAAATTCAACTTCACCATCAGAAACTCGTCCAATTGCCAACCTCATTAGTTATCCTGTTAAGTCAGCAAGCTAAACCACGAAACAACAGAATTACTTTCACCATATATAATCAAACCAAAGATGATCAATTGAATGAATTAAAAGAGCACAAACTATATGTAGGCAAATGCAACAGGTGTAAAAGATATATAGTTACCCCCAGAGCAGATAATCAAGGACGTTAATTTTCAGGGGCTCAACAGATGGATCACTTAAAGGTGATAACTCAGCATTCATCTCTTCAAGACTTAGCAGGCTTCCAGTTCTGCAGAAGTTACAAAATGTTGCAGCCTCAATGTATTCTTGTATCTGTGGACGAGCAAGAGTAAGATGATGAAAATCTTCAATTCATTAAAAACAAAACAAGTATAATGAAATGCATATATTAGCCCCGGAGAGTATGCACGTCTTAATTTCCAGAAATCGGTTCCTTTCAGTTATTTGACTAATCGGGAGATGTATTGATCTTTCACAGCAGCTAGATCCTTATTTGCCTTCTCCAAAACTTCCTCTTTGTTGTTTTTACTGATCCTGTTATTGGAGAACCATCAAGATGATTCAAAACTAAAAGAACCAAGGAAAGGCTTCAAAGCAGGGAACACCAGACGTTAAGGTTTCCACCATATTTATTTTATTATTAAACAGCAAAAAGCAATGACAACAGAAAACTAAATATCTGCCCTACGATTACGAATCTGGAAAATATCAGGCTACATATTTGTTAAATTATCACAATACAAAATAATTTAATAACAGGACTGTTGTGACGGTAAATGTCAGAAGGAAGAGTGTGTTTATAAATAGTGTAGTCAAAACATCCTAGAGAATACTCGCATGAACAGAAAAAAGAAAAAAAAAGCAACAAATGAAGACAAGTGTAAACAAAGACCAGTAAATTGGTGAAACTTGATGATGACAATGCAAGAAACACATGACCATACGGTCCATACCTGTGCACCTGAAATATAACCTTCTTGCTATTGATGGTGATGTCCCTACTTGCTTTCACCACCCTTACCCTTTTGTCATTCTACAGAGTTGAATAGATTAATTAGTTTGACAGTATACATGAAGGATAGATAAGTTTGAACTTAAACAATCTCTCAACAAACATGCATACTGTATTGAGCTATCATGGCACAACGCTAAAAAGTCTGGAAATAACATTGTCAATAAAATGCAAGAAAACGTGCCAAAATTGTAACACAATGGTCCAAGTTCTAATCAAATTGGGTCGAACAATAGTCTAACACTATACTCAAGCGTCTCAACTAAGTTACCTTAACAGCGCAATTCAAGTAGATTGCCATAAGTCCAGTATTTTGAAGTTTGAACCATCCGTTTTACTACTGGAAAGAGTGATTGAGTCATAGGAAGTGGCACATCACAATAGGCAAGCAATCAATCTCAACAAGATTTTACAACTAGATATAGTGGGACTCAATTCTAACATGGAATTATTTGTCCATTTACACTACTACCAGCAAAAACACAATTTAGCTCTTGTGAATTGTGATCAATATTTAAACCAGATAAACTAATTCATTTTAAAGATTAGCCGTAAATAAAAAAACACACAGAGTATAAAATTCACACCCCATTTAAAACATTTACAAATTAAAAACTCAATCTTTAGGATAAACAAGAATGTACACAATTAAAAAACATACATATATAATGGAGTGACTAGTAAAATGCGAGAGAGGAGAGAGAGAGAGAGAGAGAGAGAGAGAGAGCGAGAGAGAGAGAGAGCGAGAGAGGGAGGGGGAGAGAGAGGGAGAGAGAGAGAGGGGGGGGGAGAGAGAGAGAGAGAGAGGAGGAGACTTAACGAATTGATTGAGATAGTCAGTATACTGAGAGAAAGCAGCTGCCATTAGGTTGGGGTTTGGAGATAGGAAGAATCAGCGGTCATTGTTCTTGCCTTTTTAAATGTTGGTTCCGAAGATATGCTGTACGCCTGTACTAATTTGGTGATAACAGATTATGAAAATATGGGGAGTTGGATAACGGTTGGGATAACGGATGTAATTTGGGAATGAGTAGATTTTATCGATATCTTCCTAATTTGAATGATATCGTTTGGAATAATATTCACGTTGGGATACCTTCCTGATTTGAAGAATATCGTTTGGAGATATTTTTTTATCATAAATTGGAGATAATTCCTCGTTTTACAGAGAGAAAATAATTAACTTGGGGATTAAGTTAATTATTATTATGTTTCAAAAGTTAATTATTATTAGATTCGTATTTGGAAATTTGGAAGATAATAGAGGCAACCGAAAATATGGCGTAACACCCTGCAACAACTACTTATACATGTAAATTAGAGAATTGGGGGAAAATATTTTAGGGTTTAAGAGAGGTTTGAGAGGGGCCGAGAAAGAGAGGTGTAACAGAGTTAACTCTTAAATAGTTAATTCTGTTATAATAAATTATTATTAAGTTATTTTTAATAATAGCATTACACGGTGTCGTTTAGTGGGAGGTATGCGTATTAATATTCTATTATACGTATATCAACTTTGGATCCCGTGTATAACTAATTGTTACTGTTAGCCAATAGTACTTAGCCACGTGTCAATATGGTTATTGGTGGGGATATAAGCAGAGGGAAGGAACGGAGGGAGATAGGCCGAAACTTGTGTTATTTTCTCTATACTTTCTTCTTTGTTTACCTTCGTGTAATTCTGCATTCAGTACTTTACTTAATTTCAATTTCAGTGGCTTCATTTCCTTGTTTTATTTTATTATTAATGTCCAATTAGTAGTATTTGGTTACAAGTGGTATCAGAGCCTTCGTTCCTCGGCTGTACCGGTACGGAACAACGGTGAAAGGCACTAGAAGTAAAACGGCAACGACAGAGGAGAGATTGGTTGCTCATGAGCTCAAACAGAAAGAGATTACAGATGGGTTTGCTCAAAACACCGATGGGATGAATTCTTGTTTTGGAGTTGTTGATGGCCGCCTGCAAAAGGTCGAACAGAGTTTGGAAGAGATCAAATTACTGCTTGTGGGCCTTCAACCACCAAAACACCAACCAGATCTAGGATCTATAAGGGTAGAGGGGGCGACTCAAAGTGGGCTATCGGAATTGGGATCTTCCACTCAGCCTCAGTTTCATCTTCAGACCTCCAATACCTACTCATCAGGTATCGTTTCATCAATTCCCATCTCAGCTCCCTTGATTACTCCACACACTATTATGCCCACAACTACTTTATACACACCACCTACTAGTCAAGTTCCTTTTGCTGGAACATTCACTAACCCATCACAAGTTTTTATTGTACCCTCATCGGCTGGTTATACTCACAACCCATCATTTTACACCACCAGCACTACGGTGACACCCCAAACCCAGGGATCCAACTTGCATCCATTGTACATCCCTGCTCCAACTGGATTCACTTACCCTAGCCATGTACCTCCTTACACCCACCCTAGTCATAATCCTCATTTAACTCCTCAAACACCCTACAAACCTGATTTTCCAAACTTTAATCCTATTCCTAAATTGGAATTTCCCAAGTTTGAAGGTCATGACCCTAAAGGGTGGATACTACGTGCCGAACAATACTTTGAGTTTATCAACATTGATGAAACCAAGAGAATGAAACTGGCTGGGTTACATTTTGAAGGGAGAGCCAATATCTGGTTCAGGTTCTATCAAGCTAGTAGAGGGTTTGTACCATGGCGTATATTTGTTAACGATGTCATACTGCGTTTTGAAAACCCTGATAATAGAGATGTTCAGGATTTATTCAACAAGTTAAGGCAAACAGGGACAATTTCTGAATACGAGGATCAATTTGAGGAGCTGCGAGCTTTGGTTATGACTAAGAATAAGGGATTTAACGAAGAATATTTTGTTTCAAGTTTTGTAATTGGATTGAAAGAGCACATCAAGGGGGCTGTTAAAATGTTTAGGCCTCAAACCCTTAGTGATGTCATTTTCCTAACTAAACAAGAAGAAACCAAGGTGAATAAATCTCTTGGTAAGTACATGGTGAAACCAGTTCCTAAGTCGAGCTCTGTTGTTGCAAAAAAAACCTTCCTCTACTGCCCCTACTAGTTATAAGTCTCCTGGGTACAAAGATCATAACAGATCCAAGTCCACTCTTACTGGAAAGGAGATTGTTGAGCGAAGAGCCAAGGGCTTGTGCTTTCATTGCGATGACAACTACCACCCAGGAAAAGAATGCAAGGCTCGTCTATACTTGATTTCCGGGGAAGAAGATGATAAGGAAGGTGTGGCTGGAGAAGGGGTTTTGATGATAGAGTAGTTGGAACCAGTGCCACCAGTTCAACTCAGTGAAAGCCCAGCCGAAATTTCAATAAATGCCCTTTTTGGAAATAAGGCTTTAAGCATTATAAGGCTGCAAGGGAAAATCAAAAATAGGAGGGTGCACATTCTCATTGACAATGGTTCTACACACATTTTTGTAGATACTCAGCTGGTTAACGAGCTTCGACTACTAGCAGAAATCATATCACCATTGTCTGTCACCGTGGCTGATGGGACTACCAAGCTAGTAGACACTGCTTGTAAGAACCTGAAATATTCAATCCAGGGCCATTTATTTTCGTCTGATCTAAGACTATACCCACTTGGTGGTTCTGACATGATATTGGGTGTTGATTGGTTTCAACAACATAACCCAATTACTTTTGATTACAAAGCTAGGAGCATTTCTGTTCACAAGGATGGTAAAACGGTTTCATTGCAAGAAAGTGACACTCATGCTTCTATTCAGGAGATTTCTGGGAAGCAATTGCAAAAGCTCTTTATGAAGCCAGGGAGAGTACCTCAGGGCTACATATGTATGATGCAAGAGGGTGCAGTACTTTCAGCTACAGAGTCAATCACTGATGCACCTTCTGAATTGCAAGAATTGTTGCACAGCTATAGTGATGTGTTTCAAGAACCATCAGGATTGCCACCACCCAGGAATCATGATCACCACATTCCCCTTTTGGAAGGGAGTCAGCCAGTTAACCAAAGGAGCTATAGGGTGCCTTACATCCAAAAGACTAAACTCGAGAAGCAGATTAAGGAGATGCTCCAATTAGGTATCATCAACCCAGTACTAGCCCATTTTTATCACCAGTTATTCTTGTCAAAAAGAAATATAATAGTTGGAGAATGTGTGTAGATTATAGAAAGTTAAATGATATCACTGTCAAGAACAAATACCAAATTCCTATTATTGATGAGCTACATGGAGCTTGTTGATTTACTAAATTAGATTTGAGATCAGGGTATCATCAAATAAGGGTTGCCAGTGATGATATTCCAAAAATAGCTTTTCGAACTCACCAAGGATTATATGAATTCATGGTGATGCCTTTTGGATTAACTAATGCACCTGCCTCCTTTCAGTGTTTAATGAATGATGTCTTCCACGAATTTCTCAGGAAAAGTGTGTTAGTCTTCTTTGATGACATATTGATATATAGCTCTTGCTTTGAGGACCATATTATGCATTTGGAGGCAGTCTTACAACAGATGAGGCATCACCAGCTGTATGCTAAACTCAGTAAATGTTCTTTTGGCCAGCAGCAGCTGGAATATTTGGGTCATTTAATCTCTGAGAAAGGTGTTGCTACAGACCCTAGCAAGATTAAAGCAATGCAATCTTGGCCAACACATACTAATGTGAAGCAATTAATGGGTTTTTTGGGGCTCACAGGGTATTATAGATGTTTTGTCAAGAGTTATGGAGAGATCAGTAAACCTCTTACTACTCTCTTAAAGAAAGGATCCTTTGTATGGTCAACTCAAGCAGAAGAAGCCTTCCAGAAACTGAAGCAAGCTATGTGTTCTACTCCTGTTTTGGCCTTACAAGACTATAGCTTACCATTCATCATTGAGGTAGATGCCAGTGGCAGTGGAATTGGTGCAGTTCTCATGCAACAAGGAAGGCCTATAGATTACTTTAGTAAGGGTCTAGAACCAAAGCACCAAGCTTATTCCACTTATGAGAAGGAATTGTTGGCCATTGTGAAAGCTACTGAGAAATGACATAGTTATTTGCAAGGTCATCACTGTGTTATAAGAACAGACCACCAGAGCTTGAAGTACCTTTTGGAGCAAAGGATGACAACTCTTCTGCAACAAAAATGGTTGGCTAAGTTACTCGGATTGATTTATGAAATTGTTTACAAAAAGGGCATAGAGAACACGGTGGTAGATGCTCTTTCTAGGCTTCCTGAGAATGGGAGTATGAATTCTATTTGGGCTGTAAGTGCAGTGCAACATAGTTGGTTAGCAGAGGTAGTTCAAAGTTATGATCAAGATCCTGAAGCTCAGGCAATTATTCTGGGAATTGCAGAGAATAAAGAGACCTATAAAGACTATGATTACTCTAAAGGACTTATCAAAATGCAACAGAAAATCTGTGTAGATACTCATGGTGAGTTGAGGTAGAAGATTCTATTTGAATTACATGATGGGACAATGGGTGGCCATTCTGGTCAAGAAGTTACTCTTAAAAGCGTTTCACAATTCTTCTTTTGGCCTAATATGAGGCAAGAGATCATTAAGTATGTGCAATCGTGTGACTTGGCCAAAGGATTAAATCTGGTAATCAGTTCCCTCAAGGTCTTCTACAGCCTCTACCAGTACCAGGGCAGATTTTGGAAGACATAGCTCTTGATTTTGTGGAAGGGCTCCCAAAATCTTTGGATAAAAATTGTATAATGGTAGTGGTTGATAGGTTTACTAAGGCGGGGCACTTCATAGCCCTTTCTCATCCATTTAATGCCACATAAGTAGCTTAGTTGTTCTTAGACAACATTTTTAAGCTTCATGGCATGCCCAAGACCATGGTATCAGACAGAGATAAACTGTTTACAAGCAACTTTTGGAAAGAATTATTCAATTCTATGGGTACTCAATTGCATATGAGTACCTCTTACCACCATTAAACTGATGGGCAGTGACAAGGCTGTCGCGTGCCTATCAAATAATAATATCTAACAAATCCTTCTAACTATATAGTAGGGTAAGTCAGAGTCGATCCCACAGAGACAAACATATCAATCACCAGTTATTTCTGATTTAATTCCGCTAAGCAAGTAACACAATAGATTTTGAGAAATTATTAAACTAATTTTATGCTAAAGCGAATTGTGTTTATATTAATCAAATATTAAAAACATCTCGAATTAAGTATCCCCACTAGCATGAATTAATGCAATCGTGAATTTCCTCCCCAAATTAATCGTACACTACTCAACAGGAAAGATGCGCCCTATAAATATCAATAACCCATCTCGAGTATTAATGGCTTCTCTTAAAATACAATCAAACCTATTCTCATGGTATCATGCAATTTAGAGACATTAATCACAACACCTTAATTTCCTAACAATCCATTATACCTATTCTCATGGAGAATTTTATGTTCTTATTGGATAAATCACAACCATCTAAATCCAACTCTCGATGATAATTAGATATTGGTTCAAACAATACACATAATCACGTCTGATTTGTAATTGTTAATTAATACAACTCAATAAGCAAGAGCAATTAAACAATCAAATTGGGGGAATTGGAAATTCACACATCAACCATAACTAGGGTTCAACTTAACCCTAGATTAATAATCTACTCACTCATAATTGGATTAACAAAACAAGAATTATAAAGTGAACACATAATTATAAGAATAGAGAAAAACCTTTAATCTTCAAAGAAAATAAAAGTTCTCCCAAAAATCTCCAAAAGATGTTTACAAAATTGTAGTGTGTACAATAATTTTTTTGATACTAAAAACTATACCTAGATGTGCTTATATATTGCTACAAGACTATAATAATTGCCTTAAATAATAATAAACCCAACTATTAATAAAAATCAGAATACAAGTTGGAATATAAAAATTCTGTAAGTCCCGCACAGGCGTTGCAGCGCTAAATCGCGCGCTACAACGCTCTTCCCATTATGTCCGCCAAACTTCTTCTCACGCTGCTGCGCCTCCTTCTCGCGCTATTGCACCTTGGAGAATTCTGTTGATTTCCGTATGGCACACCCTGAACTGCAGCAGCCTTGCGCTGCTGCGCCTCTTGTAGCGCTGTTGCGCTTAGACAATTCTGTTGAGCTAAAAATCCTACTCCAAAACTCTAGCAACGAACCGCAATTTAATCATTTCTTCTCAGAAGTTCACAAAATAATTCTTTTGAGCTAAAAACACGGTAAAATCATTAAACTCCTTCCAACTTGGCAATTCTTTATTTCCTGCGACAAACTCATCAAAAACTAATTAAATCCACACGATTATTCACAAAAGCACCGTAAATGTGGGAACAAAATCCTATAAAGTATATATAAAAAAACTCTATCAAATATCCCCACACTAAGCACTTTGCGCGTCCTCGTGCAAACTAACATAATAACTATACTAACTAATTAGTACCACTTCCTTAGGTTATCACAGTTGCATTTGGCATATGCAACAAGCCCTTTAAACCCATAGGTAGCCCTAGCGGACGAATAAGGTGTCGTGAGGGTTTATAGCGAATATACCCACAAAATTCATCTAGCTCATGCAAAAGACCACACATCAACACAACACCACACACACCCGTCCTCTCATGTCACATCAGCTTAAGAATTAAAATGAAAATTGTGACGCCCCACAGATCCGGGGTACAGATCTGGGGCCACTAACCTCAATAAATTATAAACATACCTGTGCAGATGCATAATAATAATAATATAAAAGAACAACCCCATAACCAAGATCGCATACAAGCCATGGTTTGAAACAAGCTTCTAAATATAAATATAGTTATTACATCCCAAATCCGAATTTAAAATATTTTACAACACCACTTAAGTTAATCTGCTTGACACCCAAAAGTAAGAGATAAAGCTGCTTTAGTATCTACCAGTCCAACTACAACCACGCGGCGGCCACCTCTGCCAGCTGAACCACTCCTAGACATCCTCAGATATAGCTGAAGAAAATAAATGTCACAAAGCAAGAGTGATCCAATGATGCTCAGCAAGCATAATGAATGTGTATCAATAGCATAAGCTGATATAAATATTTCCAAACTCCAGAATAATTTCATAAGTGATATCAATATCTGAATAGGAAACAACTCGAGTTTAGAATTGGATTTTTCATAAATTTTTAAAACAATAAGGTTAGGCTGCTGATCAGTCATGCACTATCCCCGGACAATGCACACAGCAAGGTCCTAAAATGGATCCACGACAAACATTGGCCTTATTAACTTCCGACCATGAATCTGGTCCGACATTACGGTCAAAAACATTTTATCACGACCACAATATGGTCCGACCTTGCGGTCAAAAACATTTTTAATAAAACATTCCAATTCTATATCAACGTACAAGGTGTCGGAACAATCGACAACCTTTGTCATCCAACTAACTGGAAACTCACGTTCCAGAACAACAACTCGTAATCCAAGAATCAATGAAGAATTCAGGATCAACCAATGTCGACAAGTTCGACACAACAATTGGGTAATAATGATAGAATAATAACTCAAAGGGTACCGACAAGTTCGATACAATAAATGGGGTGTAAGTGAATGAACAATAATACTAACGTGTATTCTCAGATTTGATAGAAATAATTGGGATAATAGATTTCATCATCAATAATTAAAGAATAATTTCACTTGAACAAAAAGTGAAAGGAATTACTTGCCTGGTACTCAAAAGCTTTTATAGGCTACTGGTCTGACAACTACTCGACTTTAGCTTTGCCCATGTCCCTCTGACTCGACTCTATAATAATTAGGTTAAAATTAATCACATGTATAAAGCAACTTAGACTTGCTAACAGTAAGCACATATAATCCACATAGCACTTAAGCACATAATTCTCACATAACAATCCATATGACTCGCTTTAATAATTAACTGAGATCGAGAAATATTTTTAAAACCATTTTAAATCTTGGGATCCTAAATAAAACCCGACTTAGAATATTTGAAAATATTTTTAGAATATTTTCTGGATTTTTAAACCATTTTCTACTATTTTTAAAACATTTAAATAACCTAAAACAAGAATAAATCGATTAACAATTAAATAATCCTAATTAAATTAATTAAAATCAACTAATAACTAATTAATAAAATTATTTGATAAATAATTACATTTATCAAATAATTGCATTAATTAAATCATTACTTGAAATTAATTAAATAATTAAAAGTATTTAATTCCTAATTATTTTGAATTTAAATAAATAAACAAATAAATCATTTTCGAAAATAATTACATAAACAATAATCCAGAATTAATTTTGATTTTAAATCATGATTTTGAAATTAATTTCTGAATTTTTAGAAGTAAAAATTCAGATTTTAAAATAAGGTTTTTGAATAAAGATAATCTAAATAAAAGAAGAGGAATGATGATTTACTTATGACAAGTAAATTGGAAAAGTGGTAAAAACTCACTCATTCTACTGCTGTTAACACACCCGACTGATTCCCTTGATTTCCCAGGATCTGGCGACCAAAAACAGTCAAGACACCACGTCATTTACACAGGTTTTCAGCTTAAAGTGTATTACTTTAACACTCACATGTCTTGCTGATAGATTACATCACACACACAATACTCAGCCTAGCTTGAACCCCAGCAAACTTAACACAACCCGACCAAATCAAGTTACTGATTTAGTACACTAAAGCACACATCCAGGGCATCAAGATAAAGCATATATCATTCCCTAATCCTCCTTAATATCACTGTTTTTACCATGGTTGAGAGAACAATAAGAACACACCAGTTCGACAATGACAAGAAAATCTGGTGAACTCCGTTATGCTTAATTCCTAACCAATTCAGGAGTTTTGGAACTTAAATCATAGCTACCCTTATGTGAAATCTACCCACAAACTTGCTACTAACAATGTATCAACTGATGTTAAGAACAAACAATTCAAACTTTTCCTAAAACCCATAATCTCGACTTTGCTCTCATCTTAATCACCCCATGTATTACTTTCTTAAATCAAGTCTGGGAACCCCTACTTCTTGACTTAAACTCAGAACTTGCAGACTATATAGGATACATAACAACCGAATGTATCAACTCAGAAAAAGAACTGGAACTCGTTCCGTTTAAGGCACCACTAAACTCTGTGTTCCTGGTTCTAAAATGAATTTTTAACTCCTTCTATACTCACCCCTAACACTGCTGGTACCATAATCAGTGCCCAGACAACACGCACACACCAATTCGGCTAAATCAAAGAAATCCCCTGAACTCAATTTTCTTCAATCCTGAACAAAATCCTATGGTTATCATACCAATTCGAAGCTATGAACATCTACAATCTAACTGTAACTCAAGCCTTGCAATCATTCAGTACATCTTACGGGCGTGTTAATTAAAGTTCTAGGAATTTCAAGAACTCATCTCAAGGCAACTCAAGCTCGTTCAGTACAAACCAACACCTAAATCAATTATAAACCATCTGGAAAAGCTATAGGAAACATTAATCTTCTCAGGCAAGCAACAGATTAAACATGTTAAGAGAATGACAATTTAACATTTTTGGAAAAACTAATAATTCGGATTTCACCAAAACCAAAGTAAACATAGCAATTATATATGTAATCCTACTCCAAATACCCTCAGGAAGCTTAAGGAAGGACCACACTGACTGAATAATCCAGAAATCAAAAACTCAAAATTTTCATGAATATAAATTCTAAATTTCTGCAGATAAAAGAAAATTCATAGAAAATATAAAATTTACCCGACACCAATTTGGATTGCAGATTCAGAAACTAGATATCAAGGGCTTCGTTTTGAGTATTGGTACTTCAAAATCGGACTTCAGAATGACCCCCAAAGTGATGAGCAATCTTCAAGATAATTTTAGTAAACAAAAGTTTTGATGATGAAACAAAATAACTTACTCTTTGAATTTTGTAACTGGACAGCTGGTCACTTCTAATTTGGTCGGGAAGGAAGATTCTGGATTGGGTAGAGATAAGACCACGTGCATTAGTTGACAATTAGTCCCGAAAGTACAATTTACGGGTCCGATACGAATGAAATATTTTCGGATAAAATAACGAATTAAATACTAAAAATTTATAGAACTTATAAAACAAATATAAATAAAATTTGCGAATGTTTTGAGATCTTTTTGATGAATATTAATACAAATCGATTTAAAAATCGAAGCCCCAAGAATTTTGAAAACGGGATTTATCGAATAAAACGAAATGATTTTCAAAACTTACGAAAAGACTTTTATTTCAAATCTAATGACATACACCACATACTGACCACATACGGGAATTTTTTCGAGCAATAACATACTAAACATATCGACTCATCAACTCGAGTAAAATATAAAAATATTTCCGTGCTCGCTCACCAAACAGAAATTTTATAAATTAAATATTCAAAGTTCTTACAAAAATGCAATGCCTTGGTGTCTAAAGTGCAAGTATCCACATAGTCTACTCAAAGAAGATGCATAAGATCATAGAAATTCATGTCAAATGTAAGAATAGGTTGGTAAACATGCTAAGCACACAATAGCACATCTTTGAGAAAAAAATCTGGGATCTCCTATGCCAAAAGCAAAAACTCACCGTTCACTCACAAAAAAAAATTCACTCAAAACAAAGGGTAAGTGTTTCACTCAACTCCAACAATATCATAAACATGCTTCGTCCTTGTTATCAATCTAACTCTTAACACAACATACATTATTGATGACAATCGAAAGGTCTTTGTTCAGGTTGTAACGGGGCTAGGGACAAGGTATGTCAAGAAAGCCAAAGAAGGTTAAGTCAAAATCTAGTACCCGACAATGAAATTCAAACAACTCCGTACTTATTAAAATCAATAAATACTTCCCCACACTTGAACTTTTATCATAGTCCAATAAACACCTTGTCTAGTCGAATCTAAGTAGGATCACAAAGGATAAGTATGCTCTCATATTTTTTTTTCTGTTTTTCTTTTCTTTTTTTTTCTTTTTTTTTTATAAGAGAGCTAAATAATAGCAAGAACAATGATCCAAAAGATATGATTTCAAACTTCGACTAAAAAGCTAACAACCAAACCCCAAACATTCCCCAAATATTATGATCATCAATAAAAATCCCTTCTTTTTGCACACCTTATCACTCCCTTACGAACAATACTAGCCTTTGACAATTTAGGATAAAAAATTACTGTAAGGCCAATACAAGAAAAGGATATAGGCAAGTACATGGTGTGTCACCGAAAGAATCGGATTAGGCTCAAAAGGGTTAACTAATGGATCATGTATAAATGGTTTGGAAATATGGAAATATGAGGTTATCCTATTGCCTTTATCATCTTATCATCAATTAATGTCATGCATCTCAAGAAAGACTTCAAGCAAGTGCTAGCAATGCAAACGACAAGTGGACACTCAAGCAAACGAATAATCATGCAAAAGATATGCATTATAAGCTCAAAACTCACTTGGTGTGACAAAGCATAATCAATCTCAAAGTAACAGTCTCTCCAACGCACCTACTTGTATTTAAAGCATATAGACCAAATTACCTTGCACATATTCATGTCATTCTAATCATTTAACACATTCAATAAGTCTACTAGTTTCTACTTGTTGGTGTACGTGTGTGCACAAGAACATCACATATCACTTCTCAATCAAAAGCATCCATAAACACAAGATTTCTAAGCATGCATGAGTGCATTTACGTAAGTGATCTTCACATGGCTAGAATTATTTTTGGTATTTTTCAATTTTTCAATTTTTTTCTTTTTTTCTTTTTTATACAATGTAATTCTACATAGATACAATTACACAACTACTACTACTCACCCCTAAAAGCGCCCCCAAATTTGAAGTCTTCAATGTCCTCAGTGAAGGCAATAAAAGGATAACAGGGAACATACCTAGTCGTCAGGGCCACCCTCCTCAGGTGGTGTATCTGGAGGTGGATAAACAGTGTGCTCTCCATAGATAGGCCATGTAACCTGAACCCCCTGCTGCTGGTACACCCCATCCAAAGCTTGAGTCAAGTCCGCAGCAAATCGACTGTTGATGTCATGTGAGGTATCAAGCCGCCTCATCATGCGCCTGAACTGAGCATCACTAAAAACCATAGCACCCTGACTCGTCTGTGTCTGAGAAGGCCCCGCTCTACTTGCCCGTCTATGAACTCTCTCCGTAGGTGGCGGACTACCACCTCCCTCAGCAGCAACCACATAACCAAGACCTCTAGGATGAGGAATGCCGCCCGGCCATTCCGCCAACCTGTTAATCGCATAATTATTAAGGTTAGAAATAGGCTTCTGCAAGATCTCATCAATATGCCAGCGAATGCCCACATTATAGCACAAGTCAGTGACAATAACAGCATGCGGAATCCCCCTTGTAGTGCTGCCACCCAAGAATTTCATAATATTCTAATAAATTAAGAACCCAAGATCAATGTATTTTCCGTTCAGAATACCCCACAAAATGATAGCCCGCTCGACTGTAACATCCGTGACATGCGACGAAGGCATTATGTGAGCACATATAAACAAGAACCAAGCCCTCGCATATCTGGTCAATGCAGCCGCATGGAAAGTAAGCGGCTCAGCCGTGCACGCTTTACACTTCCAAACCGTGCACGGAGCACACATCCCTTCCATAATAGCATACAAGTCAACATCCTCCCGGGTCTTATGTGCCCAATCCTCAGCACCCCGAGGTTTGGCCCGCTGAAGCACAACACGACGAATAGCCGTCGGCCCGTAGTCCACAACCTTGCCCCTTACCATAGTTAACCCATTTTTATCCATCTTGGCATTGGCATAAAACTCCTTTACCACGCTCAACGGAACCGCCACTGGCTTAGTACAAAAAACCGTCCACTCCATCTCATCAATCATAGCCGCCAACTCTCCATCCTCGTTCGAGGGAGCGAAACCCCTTTCCTTAATAACCGGTTTCAACATTAAATCGTCATACTCATCTTGTGCCTTCCTAGAAGCAAATTTTTCATTATCAAACTCCTCCTCCGTAGAGGGTTGCTTACTACTACTACCCATAACTTTTTGCCTCTTTGGAGCCATAACAATCAATACAACCCCACCCAACAAAAACAAACTATACTCACCAAGAAATTTCACACCAATTCACCAAAATAACAAGAACACCACAAAATCCCCAAATTGCAAGCACACAAATTCGAAATAAAACAAGATTTAAGGAGACGATATACCCAATATGAATTTGAGAGGTGAAACTTGCAATGACAATCCCCCAAACTTGAAATCAACCTTGCTTGAAGCTTCAATTAGATGGATGCTTAAGATTTTCGAAAAGATTTGGGTTTGTGTTTGCATATATATATGTAAGGATGAGTTGGTAGTATATATAAGAGAGGATGTTAGGGTATGGGTATAGGATTTTTAGAATTGATGTAGGAATAGGAATAGGATTTAGGGATTTGAAAATAGAAAAGAAGATGAAGAATTGTGTTTTTGGGATAATTAAAGGGGTTTTGGGCGTGTTTTTGTGTTGATGGGCAGGAGGTAGGGCGTGCTGCGGCGCGGTACACGCGTGCAGCTGCGCAGAGCAGGTTTGTTGAAATTTTATTTTTTTTTGTATTTTTTTTACAACTACAAAGGCGTGGGTTGCCTCCCACGGAGCGCATTTGTTTAATGTCGTTAGCCCGACACCATCTCATCAATCATTCTGAAGAAGGGGAAAACAACTGAATATCCACGTCCTCGTCAATAGGTTCACCAGCTCTATAATGTTTCAATCTTTGCCCATTCACCTTAAATGACTCTCCATGGGTATTCAACAATTCAACTGCACCATATGGAAAAACCTTGCGTACCTTGAACGGACCCGACCACCTAGAACAAAGTTTTCCGGGAAAGAGTCTCAACCTTGAATTAAACAGAAGAACTAGCTCCCCTTCCTCGAATTCTCTTCGTAATAACCCTTTGTCATGCCACTTCTTTGTTTTCTCCTTGTAAAGCTTAGAACTTTCATAAGCATCAAAACGAAGCTCATCTAGCTCATTAAGTTGTAGAAGTCTCTTCTCACCTGCTGCTAACATATCAAAATTCAGATCCTTGATAGCCCAAAATGCTCGGTGCTCCAACTCAACGGGAAGATGACATGTTTTTCCATAAACCAATCTGTACGGAGTTGTCCCAATAGGTGTCTTAAACGCAGTTCTATATGCCCAAAGTGCATCATCAAGCTTCGTAGACCAATCCTTCCTTGATTTTGCGACTGTCTTCTCCAAGATAGTCTTTATTTCACAGTTAGAGATCTCCACCTGACCACTGGTTTGGGGATGATAAGAAAGTCCCACCTTATGATAAACTCCATATTTCTTCAACATAGCTTCAAAACGATTTTCGAGAAAATGCTTTCCTCCATCGCTAATTAAAATCCTTGGCACTCCAAATCAAGGAAAAATCGTCTTCTTAAAGAACTTGCTCATAACACGAGCATCATTAGTGGGTGATGCAATGGCTTCAACCCATTTTGAGACATAATCCACAACTACCAGATGGAGGGAATGGTCCCATAAAATCTACTCCCCAAACATCGAAAAGCTCCACTTCAAGAATGCTATTGAGAGGCATCTCATTGCATCTTGAAATATTTCCAGTTCGTTGACAACGATCACAAGAATGAACATATTGGTGGACATCTTTAAAAAGAGTTGGCCAATAAAAACCGCACTGAAGAATCTTTGCAACAGTTTTCGTAGTACTTGCATGACCACCACTTGGCAAATCGTGACAATGCGAGATTATAGAAGCAATCTCATTGTCCGGAACACATCTTCTAATGACTCCATTTGAACAAGATTTATAGAGAAAAGGATCATCCCAAAAGTGCTTTCTCACATCATAGAAAAACTTCTTCTTTTGTTGCGATGAATAACCATGAGAAACAATACCACTAGCTAAGAAATTAGCTATATCAGCATACCAAGGAACCTCTATCCTTGCAAGAGAAAGTAGATGATCGTCAGAAAAAGAATCATTAATCGGAATATTTTTACCATCATCATCATCCTAAAGTAAGGAGGGAAAGATGATCGGAAACCACGTTTTCGGTCCCTTTCTTGTCTTTAATTGTTAACTCGAATAACTTGTAGAAGGGGGGGTTGAATACACGTTATTTAATCGTGTCTGATTTTTGCTTGATTATATGAATAAGAATAAACGAATGAATCAAACTCTGTTTGTATTAATAAGATCAAATACAAACTCTACCAAAGGTGTACAAATACCTTTAGTAGCTGCTGACAAAATAAATTTCTCTCTGTTTGCACTCTCGTATACTTATGATTACAAACCTCACGAACTTAACACTTTTTACAATGATACAGAGAGAGTATTTATAATGCTACCTATCAACTAATAAAAGAAAGATAATCTATACATGACAATGTTCTGCCGTCCAGTTGATAGTTTCCATCAATAGAAAATTCTTCTCTTCATAATATCTTCTTGCTTGTTCCTCAAACAAAGATCCTGTTTTATAGCACTTGCCAGTTTCTGTAGCATCCATAATGACATCATCAGTAACACGACTGATATCAGGATTTCATCTTGCATCAGTGTCTGATCACCATCAGTATTAGACCTTCATCAGGATTTGCTCTCTGTTCCTGACATGTAGTCTCCGATACACAGTTCATTCCTGACTAAACCTTACAGATAACTGTCTAACACATATTTCCTATACAAAGTGCTAAATCCTTCATAAAATCAGGATATACAAGAAGTATAAGTAAAATTCTATTCTTAACATCACAACTCATGAATTATTCATAACAATCTCCCCTATTTATGCTTTAAAATCTGAAGCATAAATCTGAGTTGTTGATGTCAAAACATATAATAATACAATCAGAATAGAATTTATGAATTCAAAAATCATGAAATTAAGTACCTCCTCTTTCAGATATAGACATAGTATCCAGTACTTAGACGAAAGAATTCAACTATTTGATGCTTCTTTTCCTTTACCACTTCCATGATGAGACTCACCTCTGTCACTGTCTTTATCTCCCCTACCAGTTCTTCTTTTATCTCCCTTAGTCTGTTGTTGTTGTTGTCTTTGAAATGTCTTTATCTCCCCCTTTTTGACATCAGCAACATTAATTCCAAGAGATTCATTAACAGAACAAATGAGATTCATCAGAACTGCTTGATTTTCCATAATAGTGACTTGGTTATCTTCAAGTGTTTGAAGTCTTGATTGAATTTCAACTTGAGATTTCTGAATATCTTATAGAATTTCAGAATTGACTTCAATGTTGGAAGTGTTTGGAATATCTTAAGATTCAAGTCTTGTAGAAGAAGTTGCCTGTGTAGAATGATATTCAAGTAATAAAACTCGATTAGAGTTATAAACATCTTCATCTTTCTGATCTGAAGCTACAATATGATCATCTTGTCCTTCACCAGTATTCTGTGTACTAATATCTACAAATCCTGAAGCCTCATTAGATTGATCAGATAATGTTGATGTCTCAATTCTGGCTGATATTGGTAGTACAAACAAAGGAATACTTGGATCATTAGAAATATCTTCTGGTACTGATGGTGTAGAAGTTTGTCTTAGCCTTTCACCTCTTCTGTTGATAATTCCGGCAAGCCTTTCTTTTTGCTTCTGAGCTTTAACTTCTGGCTTTGAATTGTGCTTTGCTAAGTCATTCTTCTCATACATCTTGATAAAAGAATAAGTACCAGCATCCATACCAAGATTATTAGACCAAGATTCAGGAAATACCTGATCCCAGAAATCAAACGATGGTTTCCTAATTTTCTCTCCCTCACTATGGAGTTGATCATCCATACCCTCAATCTCAATTTGACTATCTAAAGTCAACACTCTTTCTGCCTCTCCTTTTGCCTGGTCAGGAGCCAGCCGCTCTGATTGTGGATCAATATCCATCTTTTCAAGTGCATCACTCAAATTTGGATAAGTGCTCTCATGACCTACAGAAAAATAGAGTTTAGAAGAAGTTTTTATACCTGAACTCACATGGAGAGAGGGTTCCTCATTTGGCATGGGGCTTGAGGTTTTCTCCAAGGAGTGAGCTGCTATAGTCTCTGAACCCTTACAATCATCTTCTTTCCTTCCAGAGACTACAGGCTCCAGTATACCACTTTCAGGTTCTTTACTAGACTCTGATGTCTTCAGTAATACTTCATTAGACACCATAGTTAGTACATCACCGTCTTTAAGTGTTGTTTACTGAGACTCACCCTCAAGGTGGATAGACTCTGACTGAATAATATTTGTTTGATCTTCAAGAAAACCAGTCAAAGTTATTCCTCCCATATCATAGGGTTTCTCACTTGCAATTTCAGTCATCACAGAAGACCTTTCAACATCAGCTATCACAGCTCCTGAGTCATCCAACCTCTGACTAGATGGTTCTTGTGACGCCCCCAAATATGAGGTCAAAGATTCGGGTCGTCACATCATCATCCAACCATATCATACCTGTATTAACTTTACAACTCAACAATACATCCATCCATACCTCAATCTTACGCACAATCAAGTTAGAGCCTCAGAAACGATAATCAAAAGTAACACTAAATATTACAATTCATCTGTACAATCCAGAGTCTTACGCAATTCCACTTATACAACTACACTTGAAGACAAGTCTTACTATTACAGTTGAAAACCTATCAGACTACTCTGTAGTATTTATCAGGGACTAAATCATCTCCGGGTAATTCTTCTACTCCTCTTCTGTTGGTGCGGAGTTAATCGACCAAATTCTTCCCTTTCTGAAAAGTTTTTATAAAGCAAGAATGAGCTACATAATGCTCAGCAAGTTCACTATTTTGTAAAATAATAATATGGTTTATTTCGAAAACATTCCCAACTATATGGGTATATATCTCAGATTTCAAAACATAATTGGACAATGTATGTGCCCGAGTTTGAATAAAACATCTATACTCACTAAGGAGCTTTAGGATAACATATGAACCCCTTATAAGGTTCCCATTTCAATATATCTCAAGTTTGAAAATATATACATATGAGTATATCATTTTCGGCAAAACACTCTACGATTAACATACTGTACAGGGAATACATCATTGCAAACCTCTTTCCTTCCATTAGCTTAGAAGGTTTCTCATACAAAAACATTTCATTCTTTGAAACAATTGCAAGAGTGCACTAACACGTGCCAATCTTTATAGAAAATCTTGCAGTTCTAGATACTGCACGATGTCAATATTTTCTCATCAAAAACCACACTATCGGCAACTTGGCACTTAAGCCCAAGAAGCAGTGTTTGAGTATTTTTCCAAAGTGGAGGATGGGACTGGAAGAAAACATAAAAACCTGACAAGGATTGACGATGATCAGTCGCCACATCCAAGTCCAATAATCCGCGGGTCTTCTCTACTAGTAGAAGGATAGAAACTACATCCGTAACTACCCTTGGGTGAAAACTACATCCGTAATCATCCTTCGGCAACACCTGGGCCGGAATAATAATTGATGGACCGCCTGGCTCACGGCCGCTTACACATCCCGGGAATCGTTCGTCAACGATTCCCACACCTGCCAGAGTCCCCTTTTTCTTTTCTTTTCAAAAATCATTTTGATAGAAAATTCGAGTAGTTGAAGTTCGACCTCAGTCGACCGATAATTCTTGAAAAAAAAAACGTACAAGAAACAAAACCTGACCGGGGGTTTTCGAAAATGTTTTGGGTTCGAAAGAGTTCGAGTTTGAAAACGATAAAGGTATCTTGGATTAGTTTTGTCTTTGAAATAATGAACGATAATTAATAAATAATATTTTGAGATTTAATATAAACAAATAATAAAATAATTATTTAATTAAAATAAGCTTCTAATCCAAGATAGATATTTTGAGTATTTACGAAGATATAAAAATAATTACTTGAGTATACGATACTCCCCGAATGACCTTTCGGGTTTTCGCAATTTAATTACGATATAATAATATACCGCTCCCCGGTCAATAGTATATACGGACCGCTACGACCTCTATTGCTAGAGTCGTTGTCCGAAGAAAACATTTCATTCTAAGTTCAAGGGGTGCAAACATATATGTACTTATACATCTCAATTGCATTAATACTTCGATAAACATAGCATTTGATATAATTGAAAACTACAAACACAACAGTGAAAGTCCTTGTATATGGATAAGTTTTGAAAAGTAAACTTGCCTTGGTTTGGTTGGGGTGGTCGAGCGTGCGGAGTGGAACGATCTATACATAAGCAATAACCGCTCGTTAGTACCTTAACAATATCTCTTTAATTACGAGGTTTTAGGGGGTACGAAATTAACTTAATGACTTCGTCTTATGACACTCTAGCCCCTCTATAGGTTCATGTCATCACTCGATTACGCTCGTCACTTATTCGACTTAATTTAGTTACCACATTCAAACCATAACCATTACTCCTAGAATTATGCTCCACTAACCACTTTTTCCCTTGCGCGAAATTTACTCTAGCATTTTTATAAAATTCAAAAATCCATATTTTAATCCAATTCTTTTTGGGTAGCCTTCACCACTGTATTTCCTAGCTTCTCTAATTTTTCCATGATCCCACATAAATTTTTAGGGGTTTAAACAAAGCTCACAAGGGGGTCACTTAGTGCAGTCCATAGTCCAGAAACACAATTCACTCCTCCGGCCATAACTTAAAATCTACACATCACCTAGCCATGAACCTTACATTTCCAGAAACTACATTCAATTATCTTTCCAACAATATAAGGTAGGACATCAGGGGACAACATTTGGGGGTTCAAAACCGTGTTACAATACAGGTCATTGCTCCTGGAAAAACTCAGCATGCACATACTACTTAGATCAATCATTTTCCACAATTCCACCATACAACCAACACTTAATACACTCAAATCATGGTTCATAACACTCATGGTGATATATATACTATCCATAGTCATAAAAGTCATAATCTCAACATCAAAATTCAAGATCCATGCTATCCAACACATATACAACCAAGATTAGCTCATAAATACATGGATCTACTACCAAACCTTATAAATACTACATAACCAAGAGGGTTTGTGATTTTTATACCTTCTTGAGCACCTAGGAGCCTTGTATAAGCTTTACACAACTTAATAACACCTTGAATGGTCTCCTACAACCCTTACAATCCAAGATCTAAAAGAAAATCAAACATGGGTACTATTCACCCAATCTTTAACAATTTGTAACTTGAATTTGGGTGGATGAAATGGCTTGAAATTACTAACATACCTTGTCTAGATGATGTAGAGTGCCTAGGAATTATGCCTTGAATTGTGAGTGAAGAGAAGTGGAAGAAAGAAAATTTTCTTCCTTGTTTCTTGTTTAGGCCGAGAGTTTGCAAGAGGGAGAGAGAGAGTTTGTTTTGTTGCTTGGTTTGAATTGTGAGATGTAGTAATGTGATATGTGTTGATATGTATAAGTCACATGCATCCAAGCCTAGTAGCTAGCCCCTAGGTCAAGCCATACCCTCTTGTCCCTTAAAGCATGGTGCATGTACTTTCCACTATTCATCTAGTTACTTTATGCTTTATGCTTTTTGCTTTCTAGTTCATTTCCTAACTAGCTAGTTACATGACACTTGCATGCAATATCCTTCCTTGTATTATTATTTCTCCACCAATGGTTGTCACTTAATCCTCAATTCATATCGTATCATAATTAATCTCTCGTAATAATATTTTGTCGCGTAGAGATTTCCCCTATAATTCCTTAAGTACTAATTGTGTAAATTCCTCGAATGTCCATAATTCCTTGTCATAATCCTTAATAAATCTTTTAACACTCTAATCATTCTCAAATCCCAAGTTTTATAAATCTTACTAACAATACGACTCTTGCCTTCACAATCTCCCTTTTTATCTTACATAGTGAATACAACAACACAGTTTCTCAGACAATCAATTCTATTAATCAACAGGGATGACCAGAAAGGTTCCACATTGTCATTGCCACAAGATATTAAATAAAATAAAATATTACCAAAAATTAGGGTTCTTACAGCCTCCCCTCCTTAAAAGGATTCCGTCCCGGAATCAGGTTGAAAACAGTTGGGGGTGCTTTTCACGCATTGCACTTTCTAGTTCCCATGTTGATTCTTCGACATTCTGGTTCCTCCACAAGACTCTCACTAGTTTGACAACCTTGTTCCTCAGCACCTGTTCTTTTCTATCCATGATTTCTACGGGTTGCTCCACATATATTAAGTCTGGTTGTAGGTCCACTTGGTCGTACTCTATCACATGCCGATGGTCGGTGTGGTAGGGTCGTAACATAGACACATGAAACGCATTATGAATTTGCTGCAAGCTTGGGGGCAAGGCTAACTCGTAGGCTAACTTCCCCATACGCCTCAAAATCTCAAAAGGTCCAATAAACCTCAGACTTAGCTTCCCTTTCTTACCAAACCGCATCAATCCTTCTCAGGGGGATACCTTTAGCATCACGAAGTCTCCCACCTCATACTCCTTTGATATCTCATAAAATTTGACCATTCGAAATAATGGGTTTCGTAAAAACTAAGGACTTTTACATACACTCGTCTGCACCGTAAAGGCGTAATATCAATTCGAAATCTTCTTTTAATAATTCGTACATATCGTGATTGCAAAAATTTCTCATCCACCCATAAAATTAATTTTCATCCAGGTTCGAATATTCATGAAAATTAGGGCTATTGCAGTCTCACCAACGCTTTAATGTTGCTTCTCAACGCATGCTCTCCTCGACCTGTATTCCTTATCTGTTGTTCTATGAATGAAAATTGCTATCCCACTACTTATACATTACACTTCTACCTTGTTCATAGTATCCGTGTTGAGTCCTTGTATCGTTGGGCCGTGAATACTTTGTGGTCGTGTTCTATAATCTGAGACAACGTCATTACGCACGATATTCCTCATTTTCCTTGGCTTGATTAGCACGCATGTGTTGCCTCCCGTCGGTCGTTACCACTTGCTATGGATACTATATAGTCTTCGGTATACGTCGAACCAGTTCAGCTACTATATCCCTCGTTCATTGACTTCTTCGTAACGCAAGAAAAGCGAAACTTCTTCTTTCGTAGTACGCTTTACAAGAGACGTCCTTACGTCCGCATGGTGCCGATCGTGATAACAACATTCGTTTCATGGGTAAGTTTTTATTCTCGACTGCCCCGTGAAATCTAAGGCACGACACTAATTATAAATTCGAACGTCTGGACAATTCTTCTTCCCTGTCCGTCAGCCACAGATCAAATTAGTACATACGCTCAATCTCTTTATTAATTATACTTGAAAGCACCTTCAATATTCGAAGTCTAACCTTAAGTCTCTATCTGACGTAATCACTGCAGAAGTTTTATATTGCACCACCATCTCTTCCGTATATAAATCGATAATCTTCTAAATGGAAAGTCTCTCGTAGGTAAATCACTTGGTCCAGCAATTATAAATCAACTAGGGCCATCTCTTGGCTCGGTCTTCGGCGACCTACTCATGAAATTCATTATAATTCTGCCCACGTTCAAGATTTTCTACGGGCGGAATTGATCCTCTAGATCTCTATCATTCTGCTTTTGACATGTCGCGTTTGTACTTAATAGTTTGCCAATACCATTTTCCTCATCCGTTTGCCAAACATTCACTTAATTCTCTATACATCTTTGTCCTTCCCCATAATTTACTCATTTTCCTCTAACATTAATCTTCATTGTATATACTCTATTTTCTTGGTCAATACTGACCGAATTCCAATTTCGAATAATCCCTTCTATAGGTATCGGTCACCACACTGGCCTTCCCTGGGTAATAACAAATTTCTCTATTATACTCCCTGCTCCATTTCGTCACCTTCTCTCTTATGTTTAATTCTAATATGAAGATATACTTATGGCACTTATGGAAAAATTTCACACTTTTCTCATAAGGTTAACGTCTCAGTTTTATGCGTAAACGCTATCATGACTAATCCCCGATTCACGGTTAGTATATCCTATCCCGTAACCTTTATGTTGTTTAGAAGTATAGGCTATCATCCCCTTTCTACTACATCAGTACACCTCTTAAACTCTTGAAAGACGCATCATCGTGACTCTCAAAGTCCTCTTTTTATCATCAAGTATGGCTAACAACGAGGTTGTTGCTAATATCTCATTTCATCCCAAAACTTTGTTCATTAATCCATAAAGGCTTCTGACTCATTAGTCCATTCAAACGATACTACCACAATTTTATAACGTTTATATTAGTGTGAAATGCCAACTTTGGCACAGTATAGAGGTCGATCTTGAGTTGGTGAATCCCGCCTTACAACCTTATCTTTGAAAAACAACTACGCGTTCTAACTGGTCAACAATTCCTACATCTCCGGCTAGGGATATCGATTCTCAATGGTATATGTAAGATGTCATACGCTCGTCCTCTTTCACAACTGGCTCCAATCAGCCTGAGGCCTGCATGCTGCTGCGATTCCCAATAAACTTGATTAGGTGGTAATCTCGAAGGATCATTGGCATATATCCATGCATCCATTTGCTATTAGGGGCCTTTTAAACTTTATGTCTCTCTATGTGCATCAATCCCTTTAAGCTAAGTAAAGCTTCACATTCTTGCCACAATATTTCTTCCTTTCTTGTCCGTCTCACTTCCATGTTAGTTTCCTCTAAGGATATGTCTTACATCGCAGTCGATTTGCATTTCTTGGATCAGGAAAAGGCTTGGTAACTCCAGAATTCATTAATATAGCATCCTGACGACGGTTGGTAGGGGCGTGCTCCCAACCACCTCATCATTTCTTATAACCTTCCTCACACTAATATTAAAGGTCCTTGTGGTATGCCCCGACATGTTATTCCTACTTTAAATAATCACTCGGCATAACGCTCTGGCTGCACAATTACAACATTTGGTTTTTGATCTCAAATTGGTGTAACGGTTCACAATTGTACCTCCCGTTCACCTTAGAGTAATCGCTTTTGAAAGGAATGGTTTCAAAATAACAAGGTCCAATAGATAATTTCAATAAGAATTCCACATTGGATGTTCCAAGAATGTTGATGGTTCCAAATACTAGGAGTCTCAATTTTCGGAGATATAAGGATGGACAAAAAGAATACAACAAGGTTTATTCCTTCATGTCCTGATAATCTTGTAATGTGATATCATAGAGAATGTTGCACGAGGGCAATGATTGTTGGATACAAAAGTCATAAAGACGGTCTTTATACAATTCTTACATCTGGTTAATACTTTTCCTCTTGAAAAATAAGAGGAAATCTAAAGTCGCATTGATGAAGGTCAGCCAATAGAAAGCAATTCTACTCCATGACAATTAAAGAATGAAGTAGTTTGTCATTCAAGTAATCAATGGTTTCAAATGAAGTCTCATTGTATGAATGAAAGAATAAAATATTCAAGTGATATAAAGTCTGATACGAAGATGGGTAAGAGTTCAAGTCGAGTGGGCGACCTCACTAGGTCTCAATCAAGTTATTCGTCAAAACTTTCATCATCATACTTTACCACATGCAAAATGCATTGCGGAATGAATTAAATTGGGAGTTGGACCAGTGGAACAATAACTAGTCCTTTTCAAGAAATACTAGCAGCTAGCGAGACAAAATTTGCTAGTTCACCCGTTTGAGAAATCACCACCAGCTAGGACAATTAGCTAGGTGTTCTTCACAACATTACAATTTTGAGTAGTTAGAACAATCAACTAGTCATTCATATTGACATAACGACTAGCCAGTTTCAATTGGATAGAACGGAATTTCAACATCGTAGCCATTGAAGAAACTTTAGGCTACTCGGACAACGAATGGAAATAAGAAGTTATTAAGTTTGAAAAAAAAGAAAACTATAAAATCTGAAGAGAATGTTCTAGGTATCGGAACAATCGATAACCTCTCATCAAATATTACTTATCAGTGAAACGGTCCACCCAAGGGTGCCGCCGTACACATGCTTTATCAGATCCGACAATAGAATTAAATTCGGAATACCATTATCAGAATGATATCCTTACTATGATTTCAACGTAAGACGCACAATCTCATTTTGAATAGGAGAAAGGATTCATGAGGAATATCTGGATGTTAGATCATCCCTGTTCTCAACAAGTGGATAAATATTTATGGGCTCGACTGAAGAATGCAAGTATGAAAGAAGTAGTCAAATATCAATATTCGTTTAGGAATATTCATTGATTAATTAAGGAAACAATTGTTGAACATTCCTTGGATAATTGAAAGGGAGTGTAAATAGTCCTGAGCCGAACAAGGTCATCATAAATTTTTGAATAGAATGTTCATGGGTCAAATAAAATTACTTCGGATAAGTTCTGCTTTAGGGAGAGTATATCACTGGTTGTTATTCCACAAATTTGATGTAGAAAGCTAGAAGGATTACCTGATATAAACTAATCGAGGTAACATGGTTAATGAAAAGTTTAAAATGAAGTAGTGCACCAGCCGGTAGTTACCAAAATGAGTTAATAATCATTCGTGCATCTCATTATCACCACTATGAGGGTAACTCCATCTCTTCGTCTTCGTAATATAAGACACCAACTAGTGCGTCTCTCAATCTTCATCTTAGAGTCAATTATCGAGTTAGGGTTTCACAAATATATCCATCATCTTCGTGCTTTATCTTGAAGACCAAGCTTCACATCATTCCGGGGACACCTGCTAAGTCCATAGGGTCCTACTTCATGCATTCCGACATGAATCACAAGTGGCCAGTTCCCCCTGGGAACAGATCAAAGAGATCTCTCAGGGATCTCAATGCAGTCCATAGGTTCAGTGGCGGTGTGTGTGCACGTGAACATACGTTACCAACAATATATAGGTTTACAAGTATACATGCGTAGTCTCTGCTAAAATTTCTATCAAAGAATTCCAGTATAGACTCACTGGTCCCTTCCTTTGGTAGACTCTGAGATCACTGTATCGCTCGTTGCAACCATATTCAACTTCACTAGAGTCGCTTTGTTAATTCTACTTGTTTGTTCTCTAAGTTGAACTACCATGCTCTAGAGTCCGAATCATGCGTGGAATTATCTATCGCGCTCGTCTTATGATAACATTCTCGTATAACACATGTAAAATTCACCATCAAGGGTAATGAAATCCACAACGGCATAGTAACCACCTTTCAGGTAAACCCGTTACTTATCGAAAATCGGATCTTATAGCCAAAGTAAAAGACTTTCATTATTCCAAGTACTAAGTACCCTTAAATATGTAGGGAAGTCTAAACTTCTTGATTCTTAAAATGCCGTCTCCTAAACTGTGGAGGACTATGGGCCACAAAATTTATGCCAGCCTAGTCATCCGATTATATTGGCAATATCGCCTCTACCTCAGCTGCTCTTGAGATTTTGCTCTGCTTTCTACATTATTACTTATGATAGGTCATGTACGACTCTCAAACCTCTATTCATCATTCTGAAGGTCTCTAAGGATTCTATCGACCCTAGTATAATACCTCCAATAAACACTCTAGTCTATTCTACTCACCGGTACCTCTTCTGGTATTCCAATAAAAAGTTTACTACGATCTCTTATGTCATTCTCCGACTTAGACTTAACTCTCAACATTCTCATTTCTGAGTACTGTAACTTATCTCTCTGATACCATTTCTGTGACGCCCCCAAATATGAGGTCAAAGATTCGGGTCGTCACATCATCATCCAACCATATCATACCTGTATTAACTTTACAACTCAACAATACATCCATCCATACCTCAATCTTACGCACAATCAAGTTAGAGCCTCAGAAACGATAATCAAAAGTAACACTAAATATTACAATTCATCTGTACAATCCAGAGTCTTACGCAATTCCACTTATACAACTACACTTGAAGACAAGTCTTACTATTACAGTTGAAAACCTATCAGACTACTCTGTAGTATTTATCAGGGACTAAATCATCTCCGGGTAATTCTTCTACTCCTCTTCTGTTGGTGCGGAGTTAATCGACCAAATTCTTCCCTTTCTGAAAAGTTTTTATAAAGCAAGAATGAGCTACATAATGCTCAGCAAGTTCACTATTTTGTAAAATAATAATATGGTTTATTTCGAAAACATTCCCAACTATATGGGTATATATCTCAGATTTCAAAACATAATTGGACAATGTATGTGCCCGAGTTTGAATAAAACATCTATACTCACTAAGGAGCTTTAGGATAACATATGAACCCCTTATAAGGTTCCCATTTCAATATATCTCAAGTTTGAAAATATATACATATGAGTATATCATTTTCGGCAAAACACTCTACGATTAACATACTGTACAGGGAATACATCATTGCAAACCTCTTTCCTTCCATTAGCTTAGAAGGTTTCTCATACAAAAACATTTCATTCTTTGAAACAATTGCAAGAGTGCACTAACACGTGCCAATCTTTATAGAAAATCTTGCAGTTCTAGATACTGCACGATGTCAATATTTTCTCATCAAAAACCACACTATCGGCAACTTGGCACTGAGGCCCAAGAAGCAGTGTTTGAGTATTTTTCCAAAGTGGAGGATGGGACTGGAAGAAAACATAAAAACCTGACAAGGATTGACGATGATCAGTCGCCACATCCAAGTCCAATAATCCGCGGGTCTTCTCTACTAGTAGAAGGATAGAAACTACATCCGTAACTACCCTTGGGTGAAAACTACATCCGTAATCATCCTTCGGCAACACCTGGGCCGGAATAATAATTGATGGACCGCCTGGCTCACGGCCGCTTACACATCCCGGGAATCGTTCGTCAACGATTCCCACACCTGCCAGAGTCCCCTTTTTCTTTTCTTTTCAAAAATCATTTTGATAGAAAATTCGAGTAGTTGAAGTTCGACCTCAGTCGACCGATAATTCTTGAAAAAAAAAACGTACAAGAAACAAAACCTGACCGGGGGTTTTCGAAAATGTTTTGGGTTCGAAAGAGTTCGAGTTTGAAAACGATAAAGGTATCTTGGATTAGTTTTGTCTTTGAAATAATGAACGATAATTAATAAATAATATTTTGAGATTTAATATAAACAATTAATAAAATAATTATTTAATTAAAATAAGCTTCTAATCCAAGATAGATATTTTGAGTATTTACGAAGATATAAAAATAATTACTTGAGTATACGATACTCCCCGAATGACCTTTCGGGTTTTCGCAATTTAATTACGATATAATAATATACCGCTCCCCGGTCAATAGTATATACGGACCGCTACGACCTCTATTGCTAGAGTCGTTGTCCGAAGAAAACATTTCATTCTAAGTTCAAGGGGTGCAAACATATATGTACTTATACATCTCAATTGCATTAATACTTCGATAAACATAGCATTTGATATAATTGAAAACTACAAACACAACAGTGAAAGTCCTTGTATATGGATAAGTTTTGAAAAGTAAACTTGCCTTGGTTTGGTTGGGGTGGTCGAGCGTGCGGAGTGGAACGATCTATACATAAGCAATAACCGCTCGTTAGTACCTTAACAATATCTCTTTAATTACGAGGTTTTAGGGGGTACAAAATTAACTTAATGACTTCGTCTTATGACACTCTAGCCCCTCTATAGGTTCATGTCATCACTTGATTACGCTCGTCACTTATTCGACTTAATTTAGTTACCACATTCGAACCATAACCATTACTCCTAGAATTATGCTCCACTAACCACTTTTTCCCTTGCGCGAAATTTACTCTAGCATTTTTATAAAATTCAAAAATCCATATTTTAATCCAATTCTTTTTGGGTAGCCTTCACCACTGTATTTCCTAGCTTCTCTAATTTTTCCATGATCCCACATAAATTTTTAGGGGTTTAAACAAAGCTCACAAGGGGGTCACTTAGTGCAGTCCATAGTCCAGAAACACAATTCACTCCTCCGGCCATAACTTAAAATCTACACATCACCTAGCCATGAACCTTACATTTCCAAAAACTACATTCAAATATCTTTCCAACAATATAAGGTAGGACATCAGGGGACAACATTTGGGGGTTCAAAACCGTGTTACAATACAGGTCATTGCTCCTGGAAAAACTCAGCATGCACATACTACTTAGATCAATCATTTTCCACAATTCCACCATACAACCAACACTTAATACACTCAAATCATGGTTCATAACACTCATGGTGATATATATACTATCCATAGTCATAAAAGTCATAATCTCAACATCAAAATTCAAGATCCATGCTATCCAACATATATACAACCAAGATTAGCTCATAAATACATGGATCTACTACCAAACCTTATAAATACTACATAACCAAGAGGGTTTGTGATTTTTATACCTTCTTGAGCACCTAGGAGCCTTGTATAAGCTTTACACAACTTAATAACACCTTGAATGGTCTCCTACAACCCTTACAATCCAAGATCTAAAAGAAAATCAAACATGGTTACTATTCACCCAATCTTTAACAATTTGTAACTTGAATTTGGGTGGATGAAATGGCTTGAAATTACTAACATACCTTGTCTAGATGATGTAGAGTGCCTAGGAATTATGCCTTGAATTGTGAGTGAAGAGAAGTGGAAGAAAGAAAATTTTCTTCCTTGTTTCTTGTTTAGGCCGAGAGTTTGTAAGAGGGAGAGAGAGAGTTTGTTTTGTTGCTTGGTTTGAATTGTGAGATGTAGTAATGTGATATGTGTTGATATGTATAAGTCACATGCATCCAAGCCTAGTAGCTAGCCCCTAGGTCAAGCCATACCCTCTTGTCCCTTAAAGCATGGTGCATGTACTTTCCACTATTCATCTAGTTACTTTATGCTTTATGCTTTTTGCTTTCTAGTTCATTTCCTAACTAGCTAGTTACATGACACTTGCATGCAATATCCTTCCTTGTATTATTATTTCTCCACCAATGGTTGTCACTTAATCCTCAATTCATATCGTATCATAATTAATCTCTCGTAATAATATTTTGTCGCGTAGCGATTTCCCCTATAATTCCTTAAGTACTAATTGTGTAAATTCCTCGAATGTCCATAATTCCTTGTCATAATCCTTAATAAATCTTTTAACACTCTAATCATTCTCAAATCCCAAGTTTTATAAATCTTACTAACAATACGACTCTTGCCTTCACAATCTCCCTTTTTATCTTACATGGTGAATACAACAACACAGTTTCTCAGACAATCAATTCTATTAATCAACAGGGATGACCAGAAAGGTTCCACATTGTCATTGCCACAAGATATTAAATAAAATAAAATATTACCAAAAATTAGGGTTCGTACAGTTCTTGTATTGCAGTGACTGTGATCTGATCTTTCCTACTATCCACCACTGGTGCAATAGTATCTTCTGTTGACTGCATTCCTCTATCTACTTCCTCCAGTTGTTCACATTGAGCTGAAGCATTCCTTGTCAAATAAATATGCATGAAGTGATTGAAGTGCAATATGCTTCGAGAGTCCAAATTTCTTGACCAATTGTCTTCTGACAGATACATAGAAATACATCTTCATTAAGTCAAGTCTTTGATGTAGAAGTCCATATTCATCTGAAAATAAAAGTTTTGGTACTCTTTCAACCAAAAAATCTAGAACAGGCCTTGACAACTTCACTTTGAGAAAAATTAGTCCTATAGCCAGTCTGTATGATAATGTAGTTTCCCATGAAGAATCAATATCCAGATCTCTATGGTCATTTGCTGACTTGATTGTAGCTTCATTTGTAGAGACCTGCATGATATTAGTTGGACTAGACTCTGTGTGTGTAGGTGACAATTGAATCTTTCTCCTTGTTCTCCTGGTATAGTGAGCAAAAGATTTATCCTGAGAAGACTCAAGAGGTGTAGACACAGAAGTGATCTTGGGATGAGATCCTTTTTCAATAGACATAGTCTTTTGAGAGACAGTATCCAGTAACTGTTTTCCCTTTTTAAGTACTACAGTATTTTGAGAAACTGCAGCATGGCTGTGACTAGGTGCTTCATCTCTTTGTCCTAGCTTAGAAAGTCGAATTGCAGCCTTCAATTCCTCTCTCTCAGCAAGAGATATATTATCATCATCTTCACTAGAACTACTACTAATACTTGACACAACAAATCTTCTCTTCCTTACAACTGATGTCTTTTGAGAAACACCAGAGGTTGGTTTCTTTGAAACAATAGGCTGTGGATTAAAACTTTGTTCTTGAATTGTTTCAGAGACTATAATGTTTTGGGCTACTTGGGTAGACACAGGTGAGTTCTCCTCCAAATGAGATTCCTGAGCCATTTCACCACAAAAGAAAGAAGAATTGTAGAGAGTAGGAAGATGAGTTTTAAGAATTACCTGAACATGACGTGGATAGTGAATTTCAGGTATTTCATCTAGAATCTTTTCATTGTCCTTCTTTGTAATGTCAGAGAAAATTCTCTTTTGCTGTACATAAGAAGAAACACAATGTTCTCTACCAAATCTAGCTTCAACATCAGGAATAAAATGGTTAATAAACAATTGTATAAATCTATGATAATAAACCATTTTCCTGCTTTGATCTCTTAACCCAAGTTTAATACACATCTGACTTAAGATAATGTGACAAATGTTAACTACTCTGTCATAAAGCAAACTGTAAGCAATATGTGAAGTAACAGAAGTAATTTGATCAAAAGAACTACATTTACCAGTAAAGCATTTAGCTAATTGATCAAAGAAGAAAGACCACTCTTTCCTAAGATAAATCTTCTTAACTGGCTCATGTTATCTAAAGGTCCATTATAACCTAATGCAGACAACATAGTTCTAACATCATCATCAGATGGTACTTTCTCATAAATCAAACTAACAGGTAAGTGAAGTACTGAATTAACAACAGATTCAGTAATATCAAATGAGTCTTGTCCTAAATGTAAAACAATCTTACCTGATTGACTCTGAGTAGAATCAATTACCTCAGCATTCTCCCAAGCTTGTGTAACAGCTGCTTGATTAATTTGTGGAGATGCTGTCAATGCATAACTTAATGGTCCATATGCCAGAAAGTTCATGATTGGATGAAAATCAGATGACACTCCTTCCTTGTTGGTGATAGCTGCTACATAATTGTTCGTCATAAAATCGAAGTCACCAAACTTGAAATCTACTGACTTAGGTAATCTTCTCTGAGTTGCCATTTTTAATCTGAAAAGAACTTGAAAAATTCTTGAAATGGATTAGTGATTTTGAAAACTCGAGAGTGTTTTTACTTTAGAGAATATGAAATTAGAAAAAGCAATTACACGATTAGAGTTTCAAAACAAATATATTTCACAAATCTTTCAGACCACTATCCCACGTTGACACGTAGATTGACAGGTGTCAGTCCCTGAAAAATGCGGTTATCCATGATTTTTGGAAAATAAAATCCAAAATTGATTTTCATGAAATAAATCAGGGTATTATCACGATAAAAAATCAATACTGATCAGCTTCATTTTCCTGTTGTGACCTCCATCAAAGTAATCACAAAATGCAATGTGATTTAAAAATAATAATTCTCAAATCCTGATGATCACACTTGAAATCCTGATCAATATCATCCTGATTCTAGAGACTTAATATGGAGTTTCCACGTGGCATTTTCCTTTTATCTGAAAAAGAATAAACAATTAATTTGAACAAAATCAATTGGTTAGATATATTCGACATTTCAAGAAATAAAGTCACACGCGATAATTAGCATTTGACTTCATTCCAAGTGACTGTTCAGCTTCTCACGTCTTTCTATAAAAGAAACAGATGCCTTATGCCATTCTCCATAAACCTTTCAATTTCTTTTCTTCTCAACAATGCTTCTCAAACCAAAATTCCATTCAAACCCATTCTTTAGATTTTTCACAGTCGATGAACATCCTGTTCTTGATCATCTCTTTGAAAAGACGACTCTTCTCATCGAACTAATCATGGATGAATTAGTTTTAGATAATATCCAGAGGTTTCTTCTAGAACATCCATCTGTTGGATACAATCATCCCCTAACCTCCTCAAAACTTGAGGATGAAGAATTTGGCCGAGAGTCTGAGGTTGATCTTGATGGGGATGCTATACATTTAAGTTAGCTACTCTCATTCAAGTCACCCAGACAAGGAATCCAAGAGCAGACGAGGCTGTTTAATCCCCTGATGGATTTCTTGAGATGCTCCTTGTCCTGTACCTCAGAATTCATTTCATTAGACAAGTATAGAATTATCAGTAGAAGTTAGACAAAAAGATGTTGTATTTCATTTCCATATATGTAATGCTTTCAATTAATGAAAATACAATTTCTTATTATCTACTTGTCTTTTGATTATTGAATGATGTATAAATTATCAGTATGCAAATATTAAAACTTGTTGGCATAGACTTAACACATCACAGAATTAGATTACTACATAAAGTAAACGTCAGGATCTGAAACAATTTTCACAATCCTGATACTGACACAATACTGATGACGTCAGCATCCTGATAACAAATCTAATCCTGATGATTATTAACAAGTCTATCATACTGAAATTTATCAAGGCAAAGTGTTATAGCTAAAGCATTTAACAATCAAATATAGATCCTAACAAGAATATCAAGTCTATAAGCTAAAAACAACATACCTTGCTACTATTGCAGATGTTAAAGATCTAGAAATTTAACATTCCTAACTCACTTACTAATCTACTGAATGTAGTCTCATCAAGTGGTTTAGTTAGAATATCTGCAAGCTGTTTGTCAGTAGGAACAAAATGAAGTTCCACAGTACCATTCTCAATATGTTCTCTAATAAAATGATACCTGACATCAATGTGCTTAGTCCTTGAATGTTGAACTGGATTTTCTGCAATTTTAATAGCACTAGTATTATCACAAAACATAGGAATATTACTAAGTGTCATACCATAATCCATCAGCTGATTTCTTATCCAAAGGAGCTGTGCACAACAACTGCCTGCTGCTATGTACTCAGCTTCTGCAGTTGAGGTTGAAACAGATTGTTGCTTCTTGCTTGCCCAAGAAATCAATCTATTTTCCAAGAATTGACATGTACCTGTAGTGCTTTTCCTGTCTATCTTACACCCTGCATAATCAGAGTCTGAATAGCCAATTAGAAAGAAATCAGATTCTCTAGGGTACCACAAACCAAGATTTGGAGTTCCTTTGAGATATCTAAAAATTCTCTTCACAGCAATTAAATGAGATTCCTTAGGATTACTTTGGAATCTGGCACATAAACAGGTAGAAAACATTATATCTGGTCTACTTGCAGTTAGATATAACAATGAGCCCATCATGCCTCTATAACTAGTATTATCCACACTCTTTCCCTTAGGATCAGAGTCTAGTTTAGTGGCTGTTGCCATGGGTGTTTTTGCAACTGCACAGTCTTGAAAGTCAAACCTTCTTAAAAGATCTTTGATATACTTTGACTGATTAATGAAAATACCAGTCTCAGTTTGTTTGACCTGCAAGCCTAAGAAATAATTTAATTCACCCATCATGCTCATCTGATACTTAGACTGCATAAGCTTGCTAAACTTAACACACAATTTTTCATTAGTAGAACCAAAAATAATATCATCAACATAAACTTGAACAAAAAGCAATTCACCTTTTATCTTTCTAAAGAATAGAGTTTTGTCAATTGTACCTCTTGTGAAGCCATTTTCAAGAAGAAATTTAGACAAAGTCTCATACCATGCTCTTGGTGCCTGCTTTAGTCCATATAGTGCCTTGTCAAGTTTGTAGACATGATTTGGAAACTTTGGATCAGCAAATCCAGGTGGCTGTTCCACATACACTTCCTCATCAAGTTTGCCATTTAGAAAAGCACTCTTTACATCCATCTGATATACCTTGAATTTTGAATGAGCTGCAAATGCAAGAAACATTCTGATTGCTTCCAATCTTGCTACAGGTGCAAAGGTCTCATCATAATCAATGCCTTCTTCCTGAAAATAACCCTTGGCCACCAGTCTTGCTTTATTACTTACAATCATACCAGATTCATCTAGCTTGTTTCTAAAAACCCATCTTGCACCAACAATAGATCTATCTTTAGGTCTTGGTACAAGTTTCCAGACTTTGTTTCTCTCAAACTCATTTAACTCCTCCCGCATTGCAATTACCCAATCAGGATCCTGTAAGGCTTCTTCAACCTTCTTAGGTTCATTCTTTGAGAGAAATCAACTATACAAGCATTCATTTTGAATTGATCTTCTAGTTCAAACACCACTATTTGGATCACCAATAATCAAATCTTCAGTATGATCCTTTGTCCATTTTCTAACAGGTGGTAGATTAACTCTACTAGTCTCTCCCCCTAAGTTAGTGGTATCTCTTGTAGAAGAATTCTCTCTGCCTTCAATAACTCCACTTTGATCAATAGATTCAGTAGATTCCATATTGCTGCTAGTTACTGATTTTTCCTCAGTAGACTCTGAAAGATCAGTTCCTGATGGAGTAGACTCTGAATAACTAATCTCCTCCTGATGATCACTGTGTTCTCTTTGATTTATTTGCTCCCCCTCAACAGTAGCATTCCTTTGAGAAGCAATAGAAATTTCTTCTGGAGAACCTTCATCATCACTGAAGAGTATCTCAGAATTCTTCAGATTTTCAAATTCCAATTTGTCATGGCTTTCATCAGTTTGAAGAATTCCAAATTTCTTATCATCAAATGCAACATGAATTGATTCCATAACAATGTGAGTTCTGAGATTATAAACTTTGAAGGCCTTAGATGCTGAATATCCTAGAAAAATTGCTTCATCCGATTTGGCTTCAAATTTTCCAAGTTGTTCTGGATGAACTTTTAGGACATAGCATTTGCATCCAAAGATGTGAAAATATTTCACACTTGGTTTCTTTCCTTTGATCATCTCATAGGGAGTTTTTCCATGACTATTTACCAAGGTACAGTTTTGAGTGAAACATGCAGTGTTAATAGCTTCTGCCCAAAAGTAGGTTGGAAGTTTTGCATCTGCAAGCATGGTTCTTGCTGCCTCTATGAGAGTCCTGTTCTTTCTTTCCACTACACCATTCTGCTGAGGTGTACCAGGTGCAGAAAACTGTTGAGTGATTCCATTGTCTGCACAAAACCCCTCCATTGTAGAATTCTTGAATTCTGTACCATTGTCACTCCTAAGTACTTTGACTTTGTACTCAGAGTTATTCTGAATATTCTTGATAAGTTCAATGATTTGCTGAGGAGCTTCATCCTTCTTGTGTAGAAAGAACACCCATGTGAACCTTGTGAAATCATCCACTATTACTAGAGCAAATCTTTTCTTGCTAATAGACATAATGTTTACTGGACCAAACAGATCAAGATGTAGCATGTGAAATGGTTCAGTAATTGAATTTTCAGTCTTGCTCTTGAAAGTGGTTCTTCTTTGCTTTCCAAGCTGACATGCATCACAAAGTCCATCTTGCACATAATTTGCCTGAGGTAGGCCTCTCACCAGATTGTGCTTAACAAGTTGATTAAGCTTCTTAAAATTAAGATGTGAGAGCTTCTTGTGCCAATTCCAGCTTTCATCACTTGTTGCTTTGTTGTAGAGACATCTAACAATTCCTTTTGATGTATCACTTAAGCTGGCTTCATATATGTTACCATGTCTTTGACCAGTTAGAACAATGTCTTCATTCTGCATATTCAAGATTTTGCATCCTTCTTTGTCAAAGATTGATTTGTAACCTTTATCACCCAGTTGACTTATGCTTAAAAGAGTATGTTTCAAGCCTTCAACCAGTGTTGCATTTTCTATGATGACATTCCCCAAAACAATTGAGCCATATCCCAGAGTTTCTCCTTTATTGCCATCTCCAAAAGATATTACTGGGCCAGCTTTCCTCTCAAACTTTGTAAGCAGGGACTTCTTTCCAGTCATATGTCCAGAGCATCCACTGTCCAAGATAATTGAATGCTTCTTTCCTGTGCCCTTAACAGAGGATGGAGAAGTTTTCTTTGGAGATCCAGGTTTGTCTGAAACATTTGCCATCAGTGCAATGTTGTCATAATCCAATTCATCTTCAGAATCACTGGAATCAGCCCAATCCTTCTGTGTGACCATAAGTGCATTACCCTTTCCTGAATTCCTAGGCTTCTTACACTCACTAGCAAAGTGTCCAAGCTCGCTGTAATTAAAGCACTTGATCTTGGCCTTATCAAGCTTGACAATTGTACCTTTGCCTTTGTCACTCTTCTTCTCCTCCTTCTTTTGAAAAGGTCCTTTGCTAAATCTTCTCCTGTTGAATCTACCTTTCTTGAAAGCTTTAGCAAACATAACAAAGAGTTCCTGCATCTCTGATTCAGAATCACCGTTATCAGAGTCTATATCAGTAGTCTCTGACTCAGAACTTTCTTTGCTTTTCTTTTTCCTTGAGTTCTTTACAGCAATCTCTTCATGCTGTTCTTCAGGAAGCTTCTTTAATTCAGATTGAGTAGTAAGTGCAACAGTCTTCATCTTTCCTTCACTCCTGCTCTTCTTCTGCTGCTTGTCAAGTTCATAAGCTCTCAATTTTCCATATACTGCCTCTAATGATATCTCATCCAGATCATTAGCTTCCTCAATTGCAGATATCTTCTCATTGTAGAAATCAGGCAAAGCTTTCATGAACTTTGTATTCATATCCTCCAAGTCATAATATTTACCATGCATGGCCATCTCATTGATGAGTTTTGTAAACCTATCAAAGGTATCAGTAAGTGACTCACCAGACTTGGATTCAAAGTACTCATACTGTTGTATAAGTAATGTCCTCATATTCTTCCTGACAGGCTTAGTTCCTTCACAGTGAACCTTAAGATTGTCCCATATATCCTTAGCAGTTTTACAAGAGAGAACATAGTTAGTGAGAACAGAATCAAGATTGTTGAATAATATGTTTCTCACTTTAGCATCTTTAAGAACATTCTCCTTGTCCTTATCTGACCATTCAGATTTTGGCTTCTCTGCTGTATGTTCTGGAACAACCACACCATCAACAGTTGCTTGTCCAATGACCTTTGTTGGAACAAAAGGTCCATCTCTGATTCTGTCAAGATAATCAGGATCTGTTGCTTCCAGATGATGCAACATCTTTACTTCCCATAGAGTATATTCGTTTCTCTTGAGCATAGGAATCTTAGTATTCCCATCCTTGTAACCAGACATGATTGCAGATCTTTATGATTATTCGAAATCAACCTGCTCTGATACCAATTGTTAACTCGAATAACTTGTAGAAGGGGGGGTTGAATACAAGTTATTTAATCGTGTCTGATTTTTGCTTGATTATATGAACAAGAATAAACGAATGAATCAAACTCTGTTTGTATTAATAAGATCAAATACAAACTCTACCAAAGGTGTACAAATACCTTTAGTAGCTGCTGACAAAATAAATTTCTCTCTGTTTGCACTCTCGTATACTTACGATTACAAACCTCACGAACTTAACACTTTTTACAATGATATAGAGAGAGTATTTATAATGCTACCTATTAACTAATAACAGAAAGATAATCTATACATGACAATGTTCTGCCGTCCAGTTGATAGTTTCCATCAATAGAAAATTCTTCTCTTCATAATATCTTCTTGATTGTTCCTCAAACAAAGATCCTGTTTTATAGCACTTGCCAGTTTCTGTAGCATCCATAATGACATCATCAGTAACACGACTGATATCAGGATTTCATCTTGCATCAATATCTGATCACCATCAGTATTAGACATTCATCAGGATTTGCTCTCTGTTCCTGACATGTAGTCTCCGATACACTATTCATTCCTGACTAAACCTTACATATAACTGTCTAACACATATTTCCTATACAAAGTGCTAAATCCTTTATAAAATCAGGATATACAAGAAGTATAAGTAAAATTCTATTCTTAACATCACAACTCATGAATTATTCCTAACATTAATCTCTAAGTCAAATTCTTGGAGAAGTAGAATCCAACGAATCAAACGAGGTTTAACATCCTTTTTATTCATCAAATACCTCAAAGCTGCATGATCCGTGTGAACAATAACCTTCGAACCAACGAGATAGGATCAAAACTTTTCCATAGAATACACCACTGCTAGCAATTCTTTCTCTGTTGTTGCATAATTAATCTGAGCTCCATCCAAGGTCTTGCTTGTATAGTAGATAGCATGAAGCTTTCCATCTTTCCTCTGACCTAAAACTGCACCAAAAGCTTGATCACTAACATCACACATCATCTCAAATGGTAATTTCCAATCCGGTGGTTGTATGATTGGAGCAGAGACAAGAGCTTTCTTTAACGTTTCAAAAGCCTCAACACAAGCATCATTAAACACAAAAGGTACATCTTTACCTAAAAGCTCAGTTAGAGGTCGAGCAATCTTCGAAAAATCTTTAATGGAACGGTGATAGAATCCCGCATGACCAAGAAAACTTTTTATCCCCTTGACTGAAGTAGGAGGTGGTAAGCGCTCAACAACCTCAACCTTGTCTCTATCAACTTCTATCCCTCTCTTTGAAACAACATGACCCAAAACAACTCCCTCTTGTACCATAAAGTGACATTTTTCCCAATTGAGAATTAGATTAACTTCTTGACATCTATGAAGCACCTTCTCCAAGTTATGTAAGCATGCATCAAAAGAAGTTCCACCAACTGAGAATTCATCCATAAAAACTTCCATAATGTCTTCAATGTAATCTGAGAAGATTGCCATCATACATCGCTGAAAGGTGGGAGGAGCACAATATAGACCAAACGGCATTCTACGGTATGCAAATGTACCATAGGGACATGTAAAAGTTATCTTTTCTTGATCATTCAGATGGATAAGAATCTGGAAAAAACCTGAATATCCATCTAAGAAGCAGAAGTAAGAATGTTTCGCCAACCGTTCAAGCATTTGATCAATAAAAGGGAGAGGAAAATGATCTTTCCTTGTGGCTTTATTTAATTTCCGATAATCAATGCTTATTCGCCACCCTGTAACAGTTCTAGTAGAGATCGAATCACCCTTATCATTCTTTACCACGGTCATTCCTCCTTTCTTTGGCACTACATGTACCGGACTAACCCACTTGCTATCAGAGATAGGGTAAATTATACATGCATCAAGAAGTTTTAAAACCTCCTTTTTGACCACCTCCATCATATTAGGATTTAGTCTCCGTTGAGGCTCAATAGAAGAAGCTTGCTCATCTTCCAGAATAATTTTATGCATGCAGAATGATGGATTAATGCCCTTAATATCATCAATGGAATACCCAATAACATTTTTATACTTCCGCAAGATTGTGAGCAATTACTCAATTTGATTGTTATCAAGCTCAGAACTAACAATGATAGGATATGTTTCATTAGGGCCCATAAACACGTATTTCAAAGATGCATGTAAGGGTTTCAGTTCTACCTTAGGAGGTGTGGAACTCTCCTTGACTTCCTCATGATGTAGCACATTAGAATGTTCAAGTTTAATTGTAGGTGTTGCATCCAAGAGCTTCTGCTAACCCTTACATTCTTCATTTTCTTCATCCATGTTACCATCAAGAACAGCTTGAAGTGGATCCTCATATGATAAAGTTTTGGCTTTCATGTCGATCACTTCTTCTAGTGCATCCACCCTGTTTACAGTCTCATCCGTAGAAGGATGTCCCAGTGTACTTTGCAGCTTGAATTCCATCTTCTCCTCGCCTACTTCGAAAGAAATTCTTCCATTTTTCATGTCAATGATAGCTCCAGCTGTTGCTAAGAAAGGACTCCCAAGAATGATAGGAATATTTGCATCTTCTTCCATTTCCATGACAACAAAATCACATGGAATATAAAACTTTCCTATCTTAAGGGGCACATCTTCAAGAATTCAAAGTGAAAATTTCACACTTCTATCTGCCAGTTGTAGAGAGATACGTGTGGGTTTCAGTTCACCCATCTGAAGTTTTTCACAAATTGATAAAGGCATCAAACTGACACTTGCTCCAAGATCACACAAAGCTCTTTTGATTTCGACATCCCCTAGCTTGACAGGAATAGAGTAGCTACCTGGATCCGCTAACTTCTTTGGAAGATCATTTTGCAAGATGGCGCTGCACTCTGCCGTTAATGAGATGGTAGAGCTTTCCTCAATTTTTCTCTTCCTTGACAAAATATCTTTAAGGAATTTTACATAAGAGGGCATCTCAGTAATAGCATCCATGAATGGAATATTAAAATGTAGCTTCTGCAAAATTTCAAGGAATTTACCATACTTCTTCTCTAGCTTGGCTTGTGCTAACCTTTGTGGAAAAGGAACAGGTGGCATGTACGGTTTAAGAGGAACGACTTCTTATTCTTTCTTTTCTTTTTGCACGACCTCTGGTTCTACCAGTTTCTCAGTTGCAATCTCCTCTTCACTTTCCTTAGCATTCACAACATTTTTGCTCGCATTCAATTCCGGCTCTTTCAATTCTTTACCACTTCTCAAAGTTACAGCATTGATATGGCCCCTTGACGGCTGCTCAGTTTGGCCAGGAAGTTGGCCTGAAGGCTTATTAAGTTGGCTCAACTATTGAGAAATTTGAGTGATCGTGTTTTTCATCAATTTGTTGTGAGCCTTTATCTCATTGATACTTGAATCAAAATGCTCATTCTTCTTCGATTGAGTAGAGATAAATCCTTCCATAAGACTTTCCAAGTGGGATTTAGGCGGCTGAGCTTGTTGAAAACCCGGAGGTTGAGAAAAATTATTCTGTGAAGATTGTGCTTGACCCTGATTATTCATGTAGGAATAATTTGGATGATATCTCCAACCCGGATTGTACGTGTTGGAGTAAGGATTATACTGCGGCCTCTGATTCTGATTGTAAAGAGCATTAGCCTGTTCAACTACCATTCCAGAAGGATTGTATTGACAAGCAAGTTTGGTTTGTCCAACAACACCATATATCTCACATGAAGCAACAGTAGATGGAGTGCTTCTGGCATCCAATTGCTCAATCTTTTTGACCATAGACTGCATAGTGGTATTCAACATGGTTAGAGCATCAACCTCATACTTACCACCCTTCTTAGGATGATTTCGATCACTGTATGGATAATTATCATTAGACGTCATCTCGTCTAACAAAGATTTTGCATCCTCAGTACCCTTCTTCATAATAGAACCACCAGAAGAAGCATCTAGAAAGTTTCGAAACTCTTGTGTCAACCCATTGTAGAACGTTTGGATCGACAACCAGTCAGGAATTCCATGGTGAGGGCATTGTCTTCGAAGTCGCTTAAATTTTCTCCAAGCATCATGAAGTGACTCGTCATCATCTTGACAAAAATTAGATATTTCATTCATAAGCCTTGAAGTCTTCTTCTGACTGAAGAATTTAAGTAGAAATGCCTTTGCAAGACTATCCCAAGTAGTGAACATGTTTGGACCTTCATCCTTCAACCAATCTTTTGCTGCATCTCGGAGAGAGAATTGAAATAATCGTAGCTTAACAGCTTCATCACTTACATTTGTCATCTTTATCGTATCACACTTCTCAAGAAAATTCTCAAGATGATCAACAGGATTTTCAGTGGACAATCTTGCGAAAGAATCATTAGAGATGAATTGGATGAACTGAGGCTTCAGTTCAAAGTGTGTAGCTGTGATTGCTGGTCTGACAATACTGGAGAATACGCCTGTAGCATCTGGCATACCATGCTCCCTGAGAGCTTTAGTTGGTGTTTCACCCATAACTTCCTTGTCTTTGTTTTTCCTTCGCTTGCCTGCTTGCCTTCTTGATGTAGCTTCAATTTCAGGATCAATAGCAATTAAATTTTCAGTACCTGAACTTCGAGTGTGCATGCAACAAGAGAACTAGAAATGATGATCAATTAACAAGGGAATAATAGCCGAAACAACTCAACTAAACAACTTAGCTAAATCAATTCAAAAATTAACTAATCTAACACTGCTTTGTCCCCGGCAGCGGCGCCAAAAATTTGACAAGGATGTCGCGTGCCTATCAAATAATAATATCTAACAAATCCTTCTAACTATGTAGTAGGGTAAGTCAGAGTCGATCCCACAGAGACAAACGTATCAATCACCAGTTATTTCTGATTTAATTCGGCTAAGCAAGTAACACAGTAGATTTTGAGAAATTATTAAACTAATTTTATGCTAAAGCGAATTGTGTTTATATTAATCAAATATTAAAAACATCCAGAATTAAGTATCCCTACTAGCATGAATTAATGCAATTGTGAATTTCCTCCCCAAATTAATCGTACACTACTCAACAGGAAAGATGCGCCCTATAAATACCAATAACCCCTTTCGAGTATTAATGGCTTCTCTTAAAATACAATCAAACCTATTCTCATGGTATCATGCAATTTAGAGACATTAATCACAACACCCTAATTTCCTAACAATCCATTCTACCTATTCTCATGGAGAATTTCATGTTCTTATTGCATAAATCACAACCATCTAAATCCAACTCTCGCTGATAATTAGATATTGGTTCAAACAATACACATAATCACGTCTGATTTGTAATTGTTAATTAATACAACTCAATAAGCAAGAGCAATTAAACAATCAAATTAGGGGAATTGGAAATTCACACATCAACCATAACTAGGGTTCAACTTAACTCTAGATTAATGATCTACTCACTCATAATTGGATTAACAAAACAAGAATTATAAAGTGAACACATAATTATAAGAATAGAGAAAAACCTTTAATCTTCAAAGAAAATAAAAGTTCTCCTAAAAATCTCCAAAAGATGTTTACAAAATTGTAGTGTGTACAATAATTTTTTCGATACTAAAAACTATACCTAGATGTGTTTATATATTGCTACAAGACTATAATAATTGCCTTAAATAATAATAAACCCAACTATTAATAAAAATCAGAATACAAGCTGGAATATAAAAATTCTGTTAAAAGTCCCGCACAGGTGCTGCAGCGCTAAACCGCGCGCTACAGCGCTCTTCCCATTCTGTTCGCCAGACTTCTTCTCGCGCTGCTGCGCCTCCTTCTCGCGCTGCTGCGCCTTGGTGAATTCTGTTGATTTCAGTGTGGCACACCCTGAAAAGCAGCAGCCTTGCGCTGCTGCGCCTCTTGTAGCGCTGTTGCGCTTAGACAATTCTGTTGAGCTCAAAATCCTACTCCAAAACTCTAGCAACGAATCGCAATTTAATCATTTCTTCTCAGAAGTTCATAAAATAATTCTTTTGAGCTAAAAACACCATAAAATCATTAAAAATCATTAAACTCCTTCCAACTTGGCAATTCTTTATTTCCTACGACGAACTCATCAAAAACTAATTAAATTCACACAATTATTCACAAAAGCACCGTAAATGTGGGAACAAAATCCTATAAAGTATAGATAAAATACACTGTATCAGGCAGACAGAGAGATTGACCAGATGTCTCGAGCATTACATAAAGGCAATTGCCAATCAAAGGCCAAAATAGTGGGCCAGATAGTTAGCTTTAGCAGAATGGTGGTATAACTCTAGCTACAACAATGCTATCAAGCGTAGTCCATATGAAGCATTATATGGAGTGAAACCACGCCAGATATGTGTCCCATCATCATACAGGTCCTCTATTGACATTGTTGAAGATTTTCAGACAAAAAAGGAGGCCATAAACCATCTGTTAAAGGAAGCTATAGGTGCAACTCAAAGTAAGTACGAGTACTATGCAAATAAGAAGAGAATAGAGACTGTTTATGCAGTAGGGGACTGGGTATACCTAAAATTGCAACCCTACAAGCAACTGTCAGTGGCAATCAGGAAACATATGAAGCTGTCTCACAGGTTCTTTGGTCCCTACAAAATTGTTGAGAAGATAAGGAAAGTCGCTTATAAACTGGACCTGCCAATTGGAAGCCAAGTTCATCCTGTGTTCCATGTTAGTCTACTCAAAAAGAAGGTAGGAACAAAGTACACAGTTACTATAGCCTTGCCCAAGCTGGGAGTGTAACGCCCCAAATCCGGGGTCAGGGATTTGGTCGTCACGCGGAAATCCTTAACATCCAATTACCTGTTTAACAACATTAAACCATCTGTAATCAATAAAACTGAAATATAACTCTGCGACCCCAACCACCAAGCATCTTTTAGGTCATAGGGCTAGAAACAAGAACTAAAATCTTTACATCTTTATTACATCCATTCTATTACATCGCACTATATCTTAAAAATCTTATACTACTAGTATAGCTTCGTTGGGAAGTACACCAGCAACTAGTACTACTCAGCACAAAGTAATATATATTACACATCAATGTACTTACATATAACTTATTCCAGCTATAACTTTTCTGGATCATATCATCTTCATAAGGGCGTACTGCCTGCTTCTTCTGAGCCATGCAGATAAGCCTCAATCATCTACCTTCCTCTGAAAGGTTAATATTTAAAACAAGCAAGTATGAGCGAAAGAATTGCCCAGCAAGTATTAATAGAGCACAACAATATATATCAATATACACATGGAGTTTTAGAAAATATAACGATACTTAATATCAATTTCGAAATATTTACAACAATGAAACCTCAGTAGGGGATATATGGCATTTCGAGTAACATCAGATAAATAAAGTAAGTTCATGTCAACAATAGTAATCCTCATACCTTATCCACATACCATACCTCATAGTATTGATAACCTCTTAGGGGGCTTTTCAAAATATGCAGTTCAATATGCTGCTAAGATAGTTATTACCACCCTTCATAAACCAAACCATTATAAAGTTCCCTTTTTAATACTCCTCAAGTTTATAAGTAAATACACATGAGTATATCATTATCATTAAAACACCTTACAGTTCAAAATTCGGTACAGGATATAAGTTCGTTACCACTTGATAAGTCTGAACTCAGGAATAACTGATAGGAAGAGAGTCAAAGCTCTTGAAGCAAAACATTTGGGACTTAACATCAATAACCGATGAACCATCTTTCATCTTTTAAATAATTGCAAAAGTGCACAAGTACGTGCCATTATTGTTAGAATAATCTTGCAGTTCTAGATACTGCATGAATTCATCATCTTTCAAAATTGAAAACAACACTATCGGCTACTTGGCACTTAGGCCTAAGAAGCAGTGTTTGAGTATTTTTCCAAAGTGGAGGATGGGACTTAAAGAAAACATAAAACCTGACAAGGATTGACGATGATCAGTCGCCACATCCAAGTCCAATAATCCGCGGGTCTTCTCTACCGGTAGAAGGATAGAAACTACATCCGTAACTATCCCCGAGTGAAAACTACATCCGTAATCACCCTCGATGAAAACTACATCCGTAATCATCCTTCGGCAACACATGGGCCGGAATAATAATTGATGGACCGCCTGGCTCACGGCCGCTTACACATCCCGGGAATCGTTCGTCAACGATTCCCACACCTGCCAGAGTCCCCCTTTTCTTTTCTTGTCAAAATCATTTTGATAGAAAACTTGAGTAGTTGAAGTTCGACTTCAGTCGACCGATAATCTCTTGAAAAACGAGCAAGAGAGTAAAATCTGACCGGGGGTTTTCGAAAATGTTTTGAGTTCAAAAGAGTTCAAGTATAGATATACACTTGTACTATCAATCTCGACACAGGGTTTTGTGATCACACATGGAAAATGGTACGCATAAAGCTTGTAACCACAACAGGGTAATTCCATATATATATAAGTTCTTGAAAAGTAACTTACCTAGATAGATTCAAAATATAATATTTTAAATGACTATGAAAGTCCTTAGACAACCTTTAAATAGTGTTTTATAACCTTCAAAACACTTAGAGTATTTAATAAATATTTGACTACTATGTAACAAATAATAAATATTCAATAATCCCTTTTTAAAAGAATACTCAAATTAATATTCATTTATTAAGTAATATTCAAATAATACTTACTATTAGTACTGGAATATTTAATAACCTCAAAACACCCAAATACAACTCTTGGAATGTTTCTAACCGAAATCAAGACACAATCTCTCCAGCAGTCTCAAAACTTTTGCCACTTTATCAAATAACTACTACTGACTCTCGGTCAATAAGAAATAATTAATAAGCATTCAAGTAACATATATTGATATCAATCTAGCTGGTTTAAGCTGAAAGTAACCAATGTATAACCATTGGAATATCTTTAATCCGTATTGAAAATAAACTATCTCCGATAAATAATATACTAGATAGAATCACTCCATTAAATTGTTTTATTATTTCTCCGGGACAAAGTGATTTTAAGAAAGCATTTTGAAAATGATATTCATCTAATTAAATAAATTTAATTAGGCAAATGAGGTTTATTTAATTAGTAAATGCTTTCATAAGCATCTATTAATTAAATAAACACTGGTTTATTGGTGATGTTGCCTTTAGGTTAATTATTGCGAAATTCTTTTTAAAAGCCTTGCCCGGGTTTTCGAAAACATACAATACAAAATAGCCCCGACACGCGGGCTAAGCTCGATAACTCAACACACGCTCTACCCTTGGAGCCTTTCTTATTCTGATACATAAATATATACCTCATAACATATAGTCCACTACCATAGTACGAAAAGTTTATAGATATATATATACCGTATAAATCAAGATATAGAGCCATAAAAATATCACTGCTCATCAACAGTATTATAAGCCATGGGGTTTTGGTTATTGCACGAGCAGGATTTAATATTGTTGGCAAAGCAAGGAATACAATGATTTGGGAGAAGAAGTACAAGGTTGGAAAAACTCGCGTTTACGGATTGAAAACTTATTTAACACATTTCATATATTTAAAATAAATATACTCTGAACAATAGAGTATGCATAATAAACTTGCCTCTGGTCCTTAGCAGAAAATAGAACCCGCGAACAAATGCTTCGCACCTCGTCCAATTAATTCCATGGACCTTACCTGACGTCTCGATCTTCCTTTTTAGTTGCACGTCGCTCCAATTTGATTTCGCCCTAATGGTACTGAAATGGTTACGAGTACGTGTCAGTCATACCACGTATATCGAGTAGACACAACTCGGGATTATCACTGAATAACATAAAGTCAAACTATAGGTGTCCTCCCTATAGTTGACTATCCTATTACCACTTAATGTACATAACACCTTATAACCATTTAATAGACTTGAACCAACTTAATATATAGATAATATTCAAAACACAATCAATCCTCGATAAAGACACATAATATACAATTAATCCTCAAGACACCTCTAACCCATGAATTAGCACATAACTCCTCAAGACAACAATTAATCCTTGAAACAATTTACTTAGCACATTTTCACATAAACAATTAACCCTCAAACATGCCTTTAAATAATTAAAATCAAATAAGTTAAATAAATTAAAACGCAGGGGATTTTTAGAAAATTTCGGCATGTAGTATTCGTTTATCGGACTATGGGCTCAGCCCCTCCATGCCAATAAAACAATTTGTAACCCTGCTTTTGATAAAATAAAAGCTGCCTCAACTTGCAGCAACATAAAAGTAAACATATAAGAAAAGTACCCGCCCAGACATGCGGCAACTAGCACATAAGGAAAAGTACCCGCCCAGACTTGCGGCAACTAGCACATAATGATTTACACTACTACTTACGCTTCACCAATGATCGTATTTCTCACGCATTTTACTGATACACGTGACAACCAATCATTGATGTTCGTAAGCCCTAGGGAACAACCCCTAGCACTAACTATTACTTACGCTATATCGATGATCACATCACTCAAGCATATTAATTATACTCGTGATAGATAATCATGGATATTCGTAAGCCCTAGGGATTAGTCGAAAAGAATTACACAAGTCCTTTAAATATTGACATTTAAAAACTTGTGATCTTCTCATAACCCCTAGCACAATTCTAATTATTATAAAATTCTAACATTTAACATATAGACATTTACAGCTAGTCAACTATTAAAACTTCCACAATTTATACTAATATTACCATTCACCACCAATAATTATTAAACTTAAATATTAACAAAACCACAATATAATTCCAACCATTACCACTAGCACTTAACACCTAGCAATTACCAATTAATAATTAACAATTAGCAATTAACAATCAGAGGACCCGAACATATTATTGGCCCACATCCAATCTCAACAATTATAATTAACCACTAAATCATATAACTCCCGACAAATACAATTAGCAAGTAACAATTAGCATCTTAGCAACTAACAATTATCCTCTTTCGAATTAAATCACCAAAAATTAATACAATCCCCTAATACTCATGATTTAGCATTTTAATCTACTTATGAAGTTAACACATCAATCTTACAATTTAAATCTAATTACAATTACCACAATTAATACATTACAATTTATCACTTAACTAAATTATCATAATTAACTAATTAAATTACTACAATTTACTAATTAATTACTACAATTAACAATATATAACAATTCATTTCTAAACTAATCCCACAATTAAATAATCAAAATTAATATATAAAAATATACACGCGGATACGCGTATCTCAATTATACCTCTTTCGATTTCCGACCCGCAATTCAAGCCACCGGGACCATCACCGCCATCTCTCTCTTCTCTCTCTCTCTCCTGCCATCTCTCTCTCTCTCTCTCTCTCTCTCTTTCCTGCCTCCGCTGCTGCGCCACTGCCAACTCCGGCCACCTCACGCCACCTCCGGCGATCTCTCCCTCCTGCGCCGCCCCTCCCCCGCGCGCTACCTCCCTCTCCCCTGTCTTCACTCCGCGTCACACACACCAGCACACACTAAACAATACACACACACTCGATTATATATATATATGTGTGTATAATTAGCTAATTGGATTGTAATTTGAAACCCCCAATCTCTCTCTTTCTTCCTCCCTTTTTCTTCCCCGAGCTGCTCTGTGTGTGTGTGTTTGTGCGGCTTGTGCGTGTATCTGTGTGTGTATGTATCTGATGGGTGTGTTTTTTTTTAACCCTAATGGGCTTGGCCCAATAACATTTAAAATCAATACAATTAAATACTACACACCTTAAAGTAATATTTGGAGTAAATAAATCTAATTTGTAAAAATAAAATTTCTAGCATAATTAAATACTAGAATACTTTTAAAGACTTTTGGAGAAAGAATTAGAATTAAATCTAAATTTTCTAAATTGATATGCATTTTACAAATATTAATAATTTATAAAAACAAATCATAAAAATAATAATTGTGATTCATAATTCACAATTTACAGGGCTTTATAAAAATACTACAAACACTATTGTTTTAGTAAAATCTCAAATTCTTGATTTTATATATTAATCAAGTAATTTCTACAAATCCTCAAATAATTAAAATAATCATTTTCTAAGGATTTTAAAATCTCTAAATTATTCAATAATTTAAAATAAAATCTTTACTGAATAATTTCACATTCCAAAATTAAATCTTTGCACAAATAAACTATTGACTCGGGGTATCTACTCAGTCAATAAAATTTTAAAATGGGACCCGGTTCCACTTAACCGAAAATAAATAAATAATTAAATAAAATAATAAAAATAAAAAAAAAATCCTCCTCATTTTAGGAAAACATTATTATTATTGAAATAATAATAAAATCATTTCTTAAAAAAATCCGGGTTATTACAGTCTACCCTCCTTAAAAGGATTCCGTCCACGGAATCAGCTAAGGCCACTACTGGGATTCCTTAACTCTTTTATCATCAACACTTATTCTGCAAAACAGGAGATAGTGTCTCTTCGTAAACAACTTCTCCGAAACCTCAATTCAACCATAAGATCTCTATTTGACACAGTTCTCATTTTAGTCTTACCACGTTATTCTTTTTCACACATATGTCTTTGACCAAATTTCGATTATCACACTATCCTTGCGAGAGAGAGTTCATTGATTCTATTCACATAACACTCTTGAGAGAGAGAACGAACCAATTCTAGCTATACCTCACTGATATTCTATTCGTGTTGGAATTCGCTCCTGCTCTTGGCGATTCCGTTGCGAATCTAGTTTCTATCAGCGAATTTATGACTTGGCAGACCTGGTTGGTATCCCCTTCAAATTTATTAAAGATAATAAGAGTAATGGAGCTTTGAAAGGATAGCTGTCATATCAAGGCAATTGTCACACACTGGTGATCATAAGGTTATGAGTGTTAAAGTCAACCTTATTTGAAATGAGAGAATTTACTGAGAGATCAATATGATCATAAGAACTCACGTTGCGTGTCTCAGTTAAGACATTACTAAAGGTAGTTAGCCTTCTTGTATTTCACAACTCACAAGTGACGGCGTCCCGTCAGACTTCTATCACACAGACAGATAGCCCTTGTGTCCCCTATAAGTATAGGGTTGTTCGTCTCAGTGGAAGCTGAGAAGTATGAAAGCAATTCGAAGTGAAGATAATAATTATCGTCTTTCAACAAATAATTCTCAAGTGGACACCCTGGATTAAAATTGATCAGATTCAAAGGTGCAATTTCCAAGGGAAAGGATAACCAGAAAGATACTGGTATATAACAAGCAAGTGGTGCTATAGCACCATAGGATTATCCAATATTTGAAGAAAAGTGGGAATTTGAAATAACATCATTAAACAGGGCTTCAGAAATCTGAAGGTAGGAATAATGACAGCTTCTGGCACAATCGACATTAAATATGGTTTAACAAAAGTATTAAAGAACAACTTCGAAGAGGGAGTATATTCTTTATTAAAATTCTCTCTTGGAGAGATGTCAAGATAGGTCATAGATTAGGGAGGTAATCCAAATAATTTATGCACGGGGATGTGTCAAATAATTCACATTGGGGAGATAATAAACATAAGTTGCAAATGGGGAGATATCAAATAATTCAGACTGGGGAAGTAATCAAAATGATTCATAATTGGGGAGGGTAATGCCAAGGTCTCCACGGATGCCTTTTATGTCGGTTCCTCTGATGGATAATTGTTCGATTATAGCGCTCTTCTTTTCCACACACACCCTAAGGCGCTCGATAATCGTCGTCATCGTCGACTCGTAATAGTCGCTAGAGATTCAACCATCGGCATTTTACGATATTAAGGAGTTCTATTCGACTCGGCGCAAGCATCTCACGCAAGCGTTATATTCTTTGAGAAGACTTCGATACCGGTGTCGCCCCTAGCAACGACGAATTCCACGTGTCGAATGGGCGATATTCTGGAACATTGCTGGAAATACATATTTAGATCCAGTCACCATTATAACCGTATTTATACCACATGTTCCTGTCCTCATGACAATTCCGTGTGCAACTTAAGCTTTTCCCTTTTCGGCATAACAACCTTCGTACTAGTCTCTCTCAGACTTTCTCAGTCCGTCTTGGACATATTTCATCTTTTTTTTTTGACAAACCTCAACCTTGCCATTTATCTCTACAATCAATTGAAACAATCGGTGTCTATCCACCACTCCATTTGTAATATTACCTCAAACCCTCTTAGGCTCGAGAAATTTAATACCCGTAACTTCGACTAATATTCTTTCATAGTGATCTTGTTTTGTTTCCCTTTCGGAGTTTTAACAGTAGTGCATTCTCAACACATCCTTGCCATAATACTAGATGTCATCTTTCTATCATTCACCATCATATTGAAATTTCCTATCATTCGGGGAATACATAACTTCATCCATGAATCCCCTAAAATCATCTTAAATTTAGGCCTCGGGCGCTCTATGCCCCTGCCAACCAACACTTGTCTCTAAGAGTTCTTTAGCAGACGTTCATCACCACAAGAAGTGACGTCTATCTCCACATATTCCTCGGCATAGCCTTCCAATCTTAACTTAATCATTGGTACTATATCCAATAGTCCAACAGGAACTCTACATGAGTTCCGACGTTCTCACATAACTATACACACTCCTACTCACTCTCGTTTCTAGTTTACTATAACCTAAGCTCTGATACCATTTCTGTAACGCCCCAAATCCGGGGTCAGGGATTTGGTCGTCACGCGGAAATCCTTAACATCCAATTACCTGTTTAACAACATTAAACCATCTGTAATCAATAAAACTGAAATATAACTCTGCGACCCCAACCACCAAGCATCTTTTAGGTCATAGGGCTAGAAACAAGAACTAAAATCTTTACATCTTTATTACATCCATTCTATTACATCGCACTATATCTTAAAAATCTTATACTACTAGTATAGCTTCGTTGGGAAGTACACCAGCAACTAGTACTACTCAGCACAAAGTAATATATATTACACATCAATGTACTTACATATAACTTATTCCAGCTATAACTTTTCTGGATCATATCATCTTCATAAGGGCGTACTGCCTGCTTCTTCTGAGCCATGCAGATAAGCCTCAATCATCTACCTTCCTCTGAAAGGTTAATATTTAAAACAAGCAAGTATGAGCGAAAGAATTGCCCAGCAAGTATTAATAGAGCACAACAATATATATCAATATACACATGGAGTTTTAGAAAATATAACGATACTTAATATCAATTTCGAAATATTTACAACAATGAAACCTCAGTAGGGGATATATGGCATTTCGAGTAACATCAGATAAATAAAGTAAGTTCATGTCAACAATAGTAATCCTCATACCTTATCCACATACCATACCTCATAGTATTGATAACCTCTTAGGGGGCTTTTCAAAATATGCAGTTCAATATGCTGCTAAGATAGTTATTACCACCCTTCATAAACCAAACCATTATAAAGTTCCCTTTTTAATACTCCTCAAGTTTATAAGTAAATACACATGAGTATATCATTATCATTAAAACACCTTACAGTTCAAAATTCGGTACAGGATATAAGTTCGTTACCACTTGATATGTGACGCCCCCAGATCCGGGGTCGGGAATCTAGGCGCTCACGGTCCATTTTCCATTATTATCATACTTGTTCTTGCACACAATATAATTAAACAGCCATCGACCCCACAATAAACTCACACCGCATACACGCACACACACACACAGGTTAGAGTCTCAGAAACGTCATACATTTGATTAGGCAAAAGTAAAAGTTTTAGAGTTATTACAGACCGAATTAAATAGCATTTATGCTACCAGCAACACTTCGATATGAAGCGAAGTTGGCGGCTTGAAAGCTTGCTGCGGTACACTGCCTTGCACAGGTCATACTTATAAATAAAACGTACTAACAAAAGTTGCCGACCAATCCGGCTAACGGGGCCTACCGGTGGAATCTCAACTGCAGCCTGGGGTCTAGTCACCTGCTTTCGAACAGTCTGACTGGTTCTTGCCATTTCTCTTAGCTGTTGTGTTTGTAAAATTTGAAAACAAGCAAGAGTGAGCAACTATAGCTCAGCAAGAATATACGTATAAGATAAGCAATATAACGTTCCATATGTATAATAGTCATTAAACTCGTTGTATCAATCAGTTATAGAATCACTTGTCATTATTGGTAAATTTCAAAGGTGCACCAGTACGTGCCCTTGTTTTCAAAATAACCTTGCAGTTCTAGCTACTGCATAAAGTCAACATCTTTCTCATCAAAATAGGACACTATCGGCAACTGGCACATAGGCCTAAGATGCAGTGTCAAAGCATTTTTCCAAAGTGGAGGATGGGACTGGAAGAAAACATAAAAACCTGACAAGGATTGACGATGATCAGTCGCCACATCCGAGTCCAATAATCCGCGGGTCTTCTCTACCGGTAGAAGGATAGAAACTACATCCGTAACTATCCCTGAGTGAAAACTACATCCGTAATCACCCTCGATGAAAACTACATCCGTAATCATCCTTCGGCAACACCTGGGCCGGAATAATGAGTGATGGACCGCCTGGCTCACGGCCGCTTACACATCCCGGGAATCGTTCGTCAACGGTTCCCACACCTGCCAGAGTCCCTTTTTCTTTTTCTTTTTTTTTTTAAAAAAAACCAGATTTTGATTGAAAACAGAGTAGTTGTGGTTCGACATCAGTCGACCGATAATTCTTGAAATCATACAAGAAGCGAATCCTGACCGGGGGTTTTCGAAAAGATTTTGGGTTCGAAAAAGTTCGAGTTTGAAAGTATTAAAAGGTATCTTGGATTAACTTTGTTTTTTAAAATAATGAACAATAATTATTAAATGATATTTAAGATTTAATATTAATAATTAATAAAATTATTATTTAATAAATAAACTTTTAATCCAAGATAGGGTTTCGGGTATTTACGAAGATATAATAATAGTTATTTGAATATATGATACCACCCGAATGACCCTTCGGGTTTTCGCAATATAGGTACGATATAATATACCGCTCCCCGGTCAATAGTATATACGGACCGCTACGACCTCTATTGCTAGAGTCGTTGTCCGAAGAAAACATTCCAATCTAAGTTCAAGGGGTAAAAGCATACATGTACTTGTTCAATCTCAATTGCATCAATACTTCGATAAACATAGCATTTGATATAATTTGAAAACTACAAACACAACAGTGAAAATCCTGGTATATGTATAAGTTTTGAAAAGTAAACTTGCCTTGGTATGGTAAGGGTGGTAAAGCTCTCGGGGTCGCACGGTAATCTATAAATATTCAAGGGTACGCCCGTTAGTAACTTAACGAGACGACTAAATAATAATATAAATAATTATGAGCCTACCCTAGCGACTCCACTCTTAAGTCCACTAACCCTCCTAAAGGTCCTTAATATCATAAGTTCATGTTCGTTAATAATCCGACTCGAAATAATCGCCAAATTTCAATTATGCTAAGTTTGTGTAAAAATCTCGAAAAACTAATCCTACGCGCGATTTTCCACTTGCGCGCATCTCACTCTAACATTTTTAGAAAAATATTAAATTCGAATTTTAACTTAATTCCTTTTGGGTCATCTTCTCCACTGTAAAATCTCACTTCTCAATTTTTACCACGAATTTACCATATTTTTAAAGGGTCCAAACATAATTTACAAGGGGACAATTTTCAGCAGTCTGCCATTCAGAACACGATTTACTAAATAAATCATATCTCCAAATCTACAGCTCTCCTGTCCATGAGCTTTATATTTCTATAAACTACACTCCAAGACATTTCCAACCATATAAGGTAGGTTTTCAGGGGATTAGATTTAGGCCTCTGAATTGCAGTTACAAGTAGGGTCATTTACAGATTCGTCCAACAGCTCATTTCTACAAGTCATCCACCTTCTAAAATCTCCACCCACTTCAATATCATCATAAATCCACCAAGAAAAATATCATATACTCATGTGACTTCATATAACATAAAAATAATTTTTATTATAGCAATATCCATCAATATCCAAGATATTCATAAATCATGCTCTAACTAACACTTTTTAGCACTAACACTTGTAGATCTAACCATATCAAGCAACTTCTCTTGCCATGGCTACTAGGGTTTAAAATTTATACCTTCCTTGAAGCTCTAGGTACCTTGACAAAGCTTGAAATCCTTCCCAAACACCTTGGTTGATCAATCTAAGGCTTAATCTTTAAGATCAAAAATAAAAGTTTAGATAGTCGCTATTCATCTAGAAACTTTAGGAATTTTTTTACCTATCCTAGACTTGGAATTAAATCATGAAAAATTTACCATACCTTAGTTATATCAAGAGGAGGCTTGGGCTAAAATATCATGAATTTAGGATGAGTGGAAGTGGTAGAAGAAATTTTCTTATTCTCCTTGTTTCTTGAAGTGCCGTGAGTTAGCAAGCAAGGGGGGGGGGGGGTTGCTCTTGTTTTTACTTGGTGGTGTGTAATAAAATGAGATAAGTGCTAGTGGTCTTGGCTAAATATTGGCCAAGTCTTGAACATGTGGTAAATATTATGCCATGCCTCTTGAATTATACTTGGTGATCCCTAAAATGGGGAACCATGTCATTAAAAAGCTAACTACTAAGTACTAACTTGGTTACTACTACTAACTATCCTACTAACTATTGGTTGATAGCTTTGACTTGGTTAGTGCATGGGATTTGCATGGCATTGCATGTATTTTAGTCACCTTAGCATGGCTAGTAGGTATTTTCCAATTTCCACAATTTTCTAGATAATTTCTTAAACATTTTTGGTGGAGCTTTTCCTTCAAATAATCTTTCTAAAGTCCAACTTCCTAATTCTAAATATATATGGGTCCTTGGGTTTTCAAATAAATAAATCCATGACCTCATCATAGTATTCGTATTTATCGATATCCCGGAAATATACGAAAATAATAAAATAGGATTTTGCGAAATCCGTCGACATTCACATACACTCATTTTTCATAAGGAAACATAATATAACTTCAAATTTTCATTTATCCGTCATTAATATATGGGGGTGGAATTCACTCCTCTTACAAAACAGAGTTACTATTCATTCCGTCTACTCCAATAATATCAAAAATCAGGGTTCTTACAGCCTCCCCTCCTTAAAAGGATTCCGTCCCGGAATCAGGTTGAAAACAGTTGGGGGTGCTTTTCACGCATCGCGCTCTCTAGTTCCCATGTTGATTCTTCGACATTCTGATTCCTCCACAAGACTCTCACTAGTTTGACAACCTTGTTCCTCAGCACCTGTTCTTTTCTATCCATGATTTCTACGGGTTGCTCCACATATGTTAAGTCTGGTTGCAGATCCACTTGATCATGTTCTATCACATGTCGGAAGTCGGTATGGTAGGGTCGTAGCATGGACACATGAAACACATTATGTACTTGTTGTAAGCTCGGAGGTAAAGCCAATTCATAGGCTAACTTTCCAACTCGTTTCAAGATCTCAAAAGGTCCAATGAATCTCGGGCTGAGTTTCCCCTTCTTACCAAATCTCATCAATCCCTTCCACGGTGATACTTTCAACATCACGAACTCTCCTACCTCATATTTCTTATCTTTGCGGGACTGGTCCGCATACTTCTTCTGTCTGTCTTGGGCCGCTACCAGCCGTCCTCTTATAAGCTCGATAGTTTCTCTTGTCTGTTGGACCAGTTCGGGCCCTAAAATCCTCCGTTCTCCTACCTCTTCCCAACACAATGGAGACCGACATCTTCGTCCGTACAAAGCTTCGTACGGGGGCATGCCTATACTCGCATGGTAAATGTTGTTGTAGGAAAATTCGATCAATGGCAAGTGGTCGTCCCAACTTCCCTTGAAATCTATGGCACATACTCTCAACATGTCCTCGATGGTCTGGATGGTTCTCTCGCTCTGTCCGTCTGTTTGGGGATGGTATGCAGTACTCATGTTTAACTTAGTCCCCACACAATCCTGAAAACTCCTCCAGAACCTGGAGTTGAATCTTGGGTCTCTATCTGATACGATGCTCACAGGAACCCCATGCCTAACCACGATCTCTTTTAAGTAAATATCCACCAGCTTGTCGACGGTGTATCTCTCGTTGATTGGAAGAAAATGTGCTGACTTGGTCAATCGATCAATAATTACCCAAATGGCGTCATGATTAGTCTTGGTCCTTGGTAATCCGACCACAAAGTCCATCGCAATCTGCTCCCACTTCCACTCGGGTATCTCCAAGGGTTGCAACAATCCACTGGGCCTCTGATGTTCGGCCTTCACTCTCTGACATGTCAAGCATTTACTTACCCACTCTGCTATGTCTTTCTTCATGTTTGGCCACCAATAATATTCTTTCAAATCCCTATACATCTTGGTGCCTCCAGGATGAATCGGATACCTTGAGCTATGGGCCTCTTGCAAAATCTCATCTTTTAATTCTCGAACGTTCGGGATCCATATCCTAGATGCGTACCTCATAACTCCATTCCCGTCCTTCTCACACCTAATTTCTTCGCCAGTCAAAATTTTCTCCATGGAATTCTTTTCTTCTTCTATCTTCTTTTCCTGACATAACTTGATCTTTTCCAATAGCGGTGGTTGGACTTTTATTTCCATTAGACTCTCTTGGCCAGTTCCTGGCAACCTCACCTCAATCTCCAGCCTCTCGAGGTCCGTGATCAATTCATCCACTGACGTTATCATCTTAAGCTTCTCCTTTCGGCTAAGTGCATCGGCCACTACGTTGGCCTTCCCTGGGTGATAATGAATCCCACAATCATAATCCTTGATTAGCTCTAACCATCTCCTCTGCCTCATGTTTAACTCTTTCTGAGTGAATATGTACTTTAAGCTCTTGTGATCCGTGTAGATTTCACACTTTTCTCCGTAAAGATAATGTCTCCAGATCTTCAAAGCAAAGACTATCGCTGCTAATTCCAAATCATGGGTGGGGTATCTTATCTCATATTCTTTGAGTTGCCTAGACGCATACGCAATCACCTTGCCATGTTGCATGAGCACACAGCCCAGGCCTTTATGGGATGCATCACTATAAATTACAAAATCTCCCTTATCATCGGGTAGGGCTAGTACCGGTGCTGTCACCAACCTCTTTTTCAACTCTTGAAAGCTCTCTTCGCATTTCTCAGTCCACACAAACTTCTCGGTCTTGCGAGTTAGCCGGGTCAAAGGGGCTGCTATCTTGGCAAAGTCTTGGACAAATCTCCTATAGTAGCCGGCCAATCCTATGAAACTTCTCACCTCTGTCGGAGTGGTTGGTCTCTCCCAATTTGATACAGCCTCTATTTTGGCTGGGTCCACTAGGATGCCTTGTTCGCTAATCACATGCCCCAAAAACTGAACTTCCTTCAACCAAAATTCACACTTCGAGAACTTAGCGTACAACTTTTCTTCTCTTAGCGCTCCCAATACAATCCTCAAATGCTCTGCATGTTCCTCTTTCGTCTTGGAATAAATTAAGATGTCATCGATGAAGACTATAACACACTTGTCCAGATACTTCTTGAAGACTCGATTCATTAAGTCCATGAAAGCTGCGGGTGCATTTGTTAACCCAAACGACATTACTAAAAACTCATAGTGTCCGTACCGGGTGCGAAAGGCCGTCTTTGGTATATCTTCTGGTTTAATCTTTAACTGGTGATACCCGGTCCGCAAATCAATCTTAGAGAAATAAACTGCATCTTTCAATTGGTCAAACAGGTCATCTATCCTGGGCAAGGGATACTTATTCTTGATGGTCACCTTATTCAACTCCCTGTAATCTATGCATAATCTCATACTGCCATCCTTCTTTTTCACGAATAGCACCGGGGCTCCCCACGGTGACACACTAGGTCTTATCATTCCTTTATCCAACAGCTCTTGCAATTGGGTGGCCAACTCTTTCATCTCCACTGGGGCTAGCCTATACGGGGCCTTTGAAATTGGGGCCGTGCCCGGAACTAAATCTATAGCGAACTCGATGTCTCTATCAGGTGGTAGTCCTGGAAGATCATCCGGAAATACGTCCGCGAACTCATTAACGACTGGGATTTCCTGTAGGTTTGGCGTCTCCTTATTGGTATCCTTTACATAGGCTAAATAGGCCTCGCATCCTTTACGTAACAGCCTTTTAGCTTGAATCATAGTCAGGAACTTTTGGGTTTGTCGTTTTCCACTAAACACTACTTCCTTATCCCCTGGCAGTCTTAAACTCACTTTCTTCTTCACGCAATCAATCTGAGCTCCATGGGTTGTCAACCAATCCATACCTATTATTACGTCAAACTCCCCTAATTGAAAAGGTATTAAATCTACCCGAAAGTGTCGCCCTTCTATTTCTAGGTCGCAACCTGGACAAACTTGGTTAACAGGAATAATTTCATGATTAGCTATCTCTACTTGCAGTCTGTCTCGCAGTGGTTCAGTCTTAAGGCCTAACTGACTTACAAAATCTAGAGATATGAAAGACTTGGTGGCTCCCGAATCAAATAAAACATTCGCATTAACTGAGTTGAGTGGTAGGGTACCTGCGATCACATCCGTGTTCCTCACGGCATCTTGCACAGTCATGTTAAAAGTTCTTGCAGTAGGGGCCCTGTTAGAAGCAGTTCCACTCACTCTTGACGCAGCTGGCCCAGAGGACATACATTCCCTCATTCGGTGCCCTGGTTTCCCACACTTGAAGCAATTACCTCCGGCACTGGTGTTGTTACTAGTTCCTCGACAGGTGTTAGCATAATGTCCTGTCAGCCCACACTTGAAGCACTTCACATCTTGTAGATTACACACGCCCGCATGTTTCCTTCCACATTTATTGCATTCCGGGAGTGGGGCTCGGGGTGGGGTAGAGTACGATGATCCCTGTGGTCGGCCGCCCTGGCCCACACTCCAACTTTCAGCTTTCTTGGTTCCAAAGTTCCCACTGGGCTGGGACACTGTTCCTCGCTTAAACTTGCTCGGAAAGCTACCTCCCGCAGAGTTCCCCTTTCGACTATCAAACTTCCTCTTCCTTCCTTCTCTCTCCTTCTGCATCTGTTCACCTCCAGCCTCAACAATCGATGCTTTCTGTACCAGGGTGGCATAGTCTGTCAGCTCAAGAACCGCCACACGATTCTGAATCCATTGCTTTAGCCCCAGTTGAAACCTTCGGGCCCTCTTCACCTCAGAGTTCACATATTCCGGCACAAACCTTGACAGCTCAGTAAATCTTGCCTCATACTCGGCCACCGTCATGTTACCTTGTTTGAGTTCCAAAAATTTCAGCTCCATTTGTGTTTCCATGAACCTAGGGAAATACTTTTCCAAGAACAACTCGCTAAACCTCTCCCAGGTCACCATACCTCTTTCCTCCAAATTCTTTTTGGCTTCCCACCAGTAGTTTGCCTCACCCTTCAGCAGATAGGTGGCGAAAACAGTTTTCTGCTCTTCAGCGACTCCTAGTATCTCAAAAGATTTTTCCATTTCTTTCAGCCAGGCTCTTGCCTCGACTGGGTCCGCAGTTCCCTTAAACTCAGGGGGTTTCAGAGATTTGAAATTCCGAAAGGCATTGGCGTTGGCATTGTTGGGTGGTGGCTGAACCGGGGGACGGTCCAAGTTTTGCCTGAGTAGGTCCATGAATCGCTCCATAGGGTCTCTCCTTGGGTTTTCCACCTCCAGGGTATCATCTCCAGCTTCCTCTTCATCATACTCAGAGTTATCAAACAGGTTATAGTCACTATCTTCATCCTCGCTCAGGTTCTGATCCTCTCTCTCTCGGTTTTGGTGGCCTTCCGGCCCATGGTGGCTACCCTGGCCTTCAGAGCTGGCCGGGTGAGCTCGAGTGTTCATTCTTCTGGGTGGCATGATTCTGATAATAAGACAAAAATGGGTTAGGGTTTTCAATTATTTGACCGTATTTAGAGAAGTCAGGAACGTATGTTCCTCCTCACACAGGGTTAAAATGACCGTATTCAGTGCTCTTATGATGGCGATAAACTGTAAAACCTTTTTAGGGGAAGTCGTTACGTGGTTCGAAAACATTTATAGGAATTTCCAAAATTTCGAAACTTCGCAATTTGTAGAAATATTTTCAAAATTTTTTTAAATAACTAAAACCGTTTTTTTTTTATTTTGGAAAAATTCGTAGGAATATTTTGGAAAATGTGGAGAACAATTTGAAATCACATATCGTAAATTTGAAATAGCATGGTTGTATTTGGGGCTTGTAGCAGTTGTATAATCACAGTTGTATATCAAAACAGTAGAGCATGGCATCGGAAAGTAAAGCAGTTGAGACAATATCAAGGAAACTGAAACTAAATAAGTACGGTACAAGGGTGGTCACAAGTTCGGATGTTAGAGCCAAATACATAGTTCCGATGTCAAAGTCTAGCAAAAGTGGAACAAATACAAGTACATAATCCGAATAGTCAAGGCTACACAAAAGTAGAGCTACATCCATACATACTATCTGAAGTCACATCTATATGTAGGTCAGTCTACTCATCCACTGGTCAGAAAGGACGCCACTGCACAAGTCAACTATCCCGCAAAATCGACACACTAATGTCATCTGTACCTAGGGGACTGAGCTATCAGTAACACATCACGGGGCCGCACCGCGACGGAGCAAGGCCCTTACCCGGGCAAATGCACGACGCACAACACGCCTAGCATCCCTAGCCCGGATCACTCCGATCCCTAATCCGAGAACCCTCTCGCGACTCCTCCTCTCAATCCTGCGGAGTCGAGCTCTAGTCCTCCTAGCAACAGTAGTCCTCATCTCAGCCTGGATCCTCAAGCGCGCCTCGCGCTCCTCCACTATCACCCTCCTCGCCTCGGTAAGTCGGGCCTCGGCAGAAAGTAAGTCTCGGGTCATGAACTGCACGACATAGGCGTGCTCAGCGCCCGACACCGGGGGCAGGTCCAGTGGTGGGGGTGGCATAACAGGGGCAGGAGCAGGAGCAGGGGTAGGGTCACGCTCCTCCTCGCTAGAAGTGTCCTCCTCGGGATCATCATCATCAGAAGAAGTGAGGCTCAATAACTGTGGAGAGGGCGGGGGTGTCACAACACGGTCCTCACCGGATCGCACACTCTCCTCATCAGTGGCCACAGGGGAAGGGGTAACAGGCTCATGCTCCAAAAAGGGCTCCTCCTCCGGGTCCTCATCATCAGAATCCCCTAATATCGTAATCCAGGGGCCCAGCTCAGGGTCAGCATCAGTATCCTCAACAGGGTCCTCAGTCTCTCTCAGTAGTGCCTCATCATGCTCCCTCTCATAGGCCTCAGGGTCTGGTATATCCTCCATCTACACAAGGGAAATAAGCTAGGTTACTAACCAAAAAGAAGGGTTTAAGAAGTAGTTCCCTCACGGGCCTTAGAAGTCAGGGCTATATCCGATAACCCGACTGTGAACTCGATGAGAGCTCCAGGTATTAATGGGATTATTATTAGTGTTATATTATTCGTATTATTATGGTTGCTTTCCTAAATTACTATCGTTTCTGAGAACTGTAACCTTCTCTCTGATACCATTTCTGTGACGCCCCCAGATCCGGGGTCGGGAATCTAGGCGCTCACGGTCCATTTTCCATTATTATCATACTTGTTCTTGCACACAATATAATTAAACAGCCATCGACCCCACAATAAACTCACACCGCATACACGCACACACACACACAGGTTAGAGTCTCAGAAACGTCATACATTTGATTAGGCAAAAGTAAAAGTTTTAGAGTTATTACAGACCGAATTAAATAGCATTTATGCTACCAGCAACACTTCGATATGAAGCGAAGTTGGCGGCTTGAAAGCTTGCTGCGGTACACTGCCTTGCACAGGTCATACTTATAAATAAAACGTACTAACAAAAGTTGCCGACCAATCCGGCTAACGGGGCCTACCGGTGGAATCTCAACTGCAGCCTGGGGTCTAGTCACCTGCTTTCGAACAGTCTGACTGGTTCTTGCCATTTCTCTTAGCTGTTGTGTTTGTAAAATTTGAAAACAAGCAAGAGTGAGCAACTATAGCTCAGCAAGAATATACGTATAAGATAAGCAATATAACGTTCCATATGTATAATAGTCATTAAACTCGTTGTATCAATCAGTTATAGAATCACTTGTCATTATTGGTAAATTTCAAAGGTGCACCAGTACGTGCCCTTGTTTTCAAAATAACCTTGCAGTTCTAGCTACTGCATAAAGTCAACATCTTTCTCATCAAAATAGGACACTATCGGCAACTGGCACATAGGCCTAAGATGCAGTGTCAAAGCATTTTTCCAAAGTGGAGGATGGGACTGGAAGAAAACATAAAAACCTGACAAGGATTGACGATGATCAGTCGCCACATCCGAGTCCAATAATCCGCGGGTCTTCTCTACCGGTAGAAGGATAGAAACTACATCCGTAACTATCCCTGAGTGAAAACTACATCCGTAATCACCCTCGATGAAAACTACATCCGTAATCATCCTTCGGCAACACCTGGGCCGGAATAATGAGTGATGGACCGCCTGGCTCACGGCCGCTTACACATCCCGGGAATCGTTCGTCAACGGTTCCCACACCTGCCAGAGTCCCTTTTTCTTTTTCTTTTTTTTTTTAAAAAAACCAGATTTTGATTGAAAACAGAGTAGTTGTGGTTCGACATCAGTCGACCGATAATTCTTGAAATCATACAAGAAGCGAATCCTGACCGGGGGTTTTCGAAAAGATTTTGGGTTCGAAAAAGTTCGAGTTTGAAAGTATTAAAAGGTATCTTGGATTAACTTTGTTTTTTAAAATAATGAACAATAATTATTAAATGATATTTAAGATTTAATATTAATAATTAATAAAATTATTATTTAATAAATAAACTTTTAATCCAAGATAGGGTTTCGGGTATTTACGAAGATATAATAATAGTTATTTGAATATATGATACCACCCGAATGACCCTTCGGGTTTTCGCAATATAGGTACGATATAATATACCGCTCCCCGGTCAATAGTATATACGGACCGCTACGACCTCTATTGCTAGAGTCGTTGTCCGAAGAAAACATTCCAATCTAAGTTCAAGGGGTAAAAGCATACATGTACTTGTTCAATCTCAATTGCATCAATACTTCGATAAACATAGCATTTGATATAATTTGAAAACTACAAACACAACAGTGAAAATCCTGGTATATGTATAAGTTTTGAAAAGTAAACTTGCCTTGGTATGGTAAGGGTGGTAAAGCTCTCGGGGTCGCACGGTAATCTATAAATATTCAAGGGTACGCCCGTTAGTAACTTAACGAGACGACTAAATAATAATATAAATAATTATGAACCTACCCTAGCGACTCCACTCTTAAGTCCACTAACCCTCCTAAAGGTCCTTAATATCATAAGTTCATGTTCGTTAATAATCCGACTCGAAATAATCGCCAAATTTCAATTATGCTAAGTTTGTGTAAAAATCTCGAAAAACTAATCCTACGCGCGATTTTCCACTTGCGCGCATCTCACTCTAACATTTTTAGAAAAATATTAAATTCGAATTTTAACTTAATTCCTTTTGGGTCATCTTCTCCACTGTAAAATATCACTTCTCAATTTTTACCACGAATTTACCATATTTTTAAAGGGTCCAAACATAATTTACAAGGGGACAATTTTCAGCAGTCTGCCATTCAGAACACGATTTACTAAATAAATCATATCTCCAAATCTACAGCTCTCCTGTCCATGAGCTTTATATTTCTATAAACTACACTCCAAGACCTTTCCAACCATATAAGGTAGGTTTTCAGGGGATTAGATTTAGGCCTCTGAATTGCAGTTACAAGTAGGGTCATTTACAGATTCGTCCAACAGCTCATTTCTACAAGTCATCCACCTTCTAAAATCTCCACCCACTTCAATATCATCATAAATCCACCAAGAAAAATATCATATACTCATGTGACTTCATATAACATAAAAATAATTTTTATTATAGCAATATCCATCAATATCCAAGATATTCATAAATCATGCTCTAACTAACACTTTTTAGCACTAACACTTGTACATCTAACCATATCAAGCAACTTCTCTTGCCATGGCTACTAGGGTTTAAAATTTATACCTTCCTTGAAGCTCTAGGTACCTTGACAAAGCTTGAAATCCTTCCCAAACACCTTGGTTGATCAATCTAAGGCTTAATCTTTAAGATCAAAAATAAAAGTTTAGATAGTCGCTATTCATCTAGAAACTTTAGGAATTTTTTTACCTATCCTAGACTTGGAATTAAATCATGAAAAATTTACCATACCTTAGTTATATCAAGAGGAGGCTTGGACTAAAATATCATGAATTTAGGATGAGTGGAAGTGGTAGAAGAAATTTTCTTATTCTCCTTGTTTCTTGAAGTGCCGTGAGTTAGCAAGCAAGGGGGGGGGGGGGGTTGCTCTTGTTTTTACTTGGTGGTGTGTAATAAAATGAGATAAGTGCTAGTGGTCTTGGCTAAATATTGGCCAAGTCTTGAACATGTGGTAAATATTATGCCATGCCTCTTGAATTATACTTGGTGATCCCTAAAATGGGGAACCATGTCATTAAAAAGCTAACTACTAAGTACTAACTTGGTTACTACTACTAACTATCCTACTAACTATTGGTTGATAGCTTTGACTTGGTTAGTGCATGGGATTTGCATGGCATTGCATGTATTTTAGTCACCTTAGCATGGCTAGTAGGTATTTTCCAATTTCCACAATTTTCTAGATAATTTCTTAAACATTTTTGGTGGAGCTTTTCCTTCAAATAATCTTTCTAAAGTCCAACTTCCTAATTCTAAATATATATGGGTCCTTGGGTTTTCAAATAAATAAATCCATGACCTCATCATAGTATTCGTATTTATCGATATCCCGGAAATATACGAAAATAATAAAATAGGATTTTGCGAAATCCGTCGACATTCACATACACTCATTTTTCATAAGGAAACATAATATAACTTCAAATTTTCATTTATCCGTCATTAATATATGGGGGTGGAATTCACTCCTCTTACAAAACAGAGTTACTATTCATTCCGTCTACTCCAATTATATCAAAAATCAGGGTTCTTACATGATAAGTCTGAACTCAGGAATAACTGATAGGAAGAGAGTCAAAGCTCTTGAAGCAAAACATTTGGGACTTAACATCAATAACCGATGAACCATCTTTCATCTTTTAAATAATTGCAAAAGTGCACAAGTACGTGCCATTATTGTTAGAATAATCTTGCAGTTCTAGATACTGCATGAATTCATCATCTTTCAAAATTGAAAACAACACTATCGGCTACTTGGCACTTAGGCCTAAGAAGCAGTGTTTGAGTATTTTTCCAAAGTGGAGGATGGGACTTAAAGAAAACATAAAACCTGACAAGGATTGACGATGATCAGTCGCCACATCCAAGTCCAATAATCCGCGGGTCTTCTCTACCGGTAGAAGGATAGAAACTACATCCGTAACTATCCCCGAGTGAAAACTACATCCGTAATCACCCTCGATGAAAACTACATCCGTAATCATCCTTCGGCAACACATGGGCCGGAATAATAATTGATGGACCGCCTGGCTCACGGCCGCTTACACATCCCGGGAATCGTTCGTCAACGATTCCCACACCTGCCAGAGTCCCCCTTTTCTTTTCTTGTCAAAATCATTTTGATAGAAAACTTGAGTAGTTGAAGTTCGACTTCAGTCGACCGATAATCTCTTAAAAAACGAGCAAGAGAGTAAAATCTGACCGGGGGTTTTCGAAAATGTTTTGAGTTCAAAAGAGTTCAAGTATAGATATACACTTGTACTATCAATCTCGACACAGGGTTTTGTGATCACACATGGAAAATGGTACGCATAAAGCTTGTAACCACAACAGGGTAATTCCATATATATATAAGTTCTTGAAAAGTAACTTACCTAGATAGATTCAAAATATAATATTTTAAATGACTATGAAAGTCCTTAGACAACCTTTAAATAGTGTTTTATAACCTTCAAAACACTTAGAGTATTTAATAAATATTTGACTACTATGTAACAAATAATAAATATTCAATAATCCCTTTTTAAAAGAATACTCAAATTAATATTCATTTATTAAGTAATATTCAAATAATACTTACTATTAGTACTGGAATATTTAATAACCTCAAAACACCCAAATACAACTCTTGGAATGTTTCTAACCGAAATCAAGACACAATCTCTCCAGCAGTCTCAAAACTTTTGCCACTTTATCAAATAACTACTACTGACTCTCGGTCAATAAGAAATAATTAATAAGCATTCAAGTAACATATATTGATATCAATCTAGCTGGTTTAAGCTGAAAGTAACCAATGTATAACCATTGGAATATCTTTAATCCGTATTGAAAATAAACTATCTCCGATAAATAATATACTAGATAGAATCACTCCATTAAATTGTTTTATTATTTCTCCGGGACAAAGTGATTTTAAGAAAGCATTTTGAAAATGATATTCATCTAATTAAATAAATTTAATTAGGCGAATGAGGTTTATTTAATTAGTAAATGCTTTCATAAGCATCTATTAATTAAATAAACACTGGTTTATTGGTGATGTTGCCTTTAGGTTAATTATTGCGAAATTCTTTTTAAAAGCCTTGCCCGGGTTTTCGAAAACATACAATACAAAATAGCCCCGACACGCGGGCTAAGCTCGATAACTCAACACACGCTCTACCCTTGGAGCCTTTCTTATTCTGATACATAAATATATACCTCATAACATATAGTCCACTACCATAGTACGAAAAGTTTATAGATATATATATACCGTATAAATCAAGATATAGAGCCATAAAAATATCACTGCTCATCAACAGTATTATAAGCCATGGGGTTTTGGTTATTGCACGAGCAGGATTTAATATTGTTGGCAAAGCAAGGAATACAATGATTTGGGAGAAGAAGTACAAGGTTGGAAAAACTCGCGTTTACGGATTGAAAACTTATTTAACACATTTCATATATTTAAAATAAATATACTCTGAACAATAGAGTATGCATAATAAACTTGCCTCTGGTCCTTAGCAGAAAATAGAACCCGCGAACAAATGCTTCGCACCTCGTCCAATTAATTCCATGGACCTTACCTGACGTCTCGATCTTCCTTTTTAGTTGCACGTCGCTCCAATTTGATTTCGCCCTAATGGTACTGAAATGGTTACGAGTACGTGTCAGTCATACCACGTATATCGAGTAGACACAACTCGGGATTATCACTGAATAACATAAAGTCAAACTATAGGTGTCCTCCCTATAGTTGACTATCCTATTACCACTTAATGTACATAACACCTTATAACCATTTAATAGACTTGAACCAACTTAATATATAGATAATATTCAAAACACAATCAATCCTCGATAAAGACACATAATATACAATTAATCCTCAAGACACCTCTAACCCATGAATTAGCACATAACTCCTCAAGACAACAATTAATCCTTGAAACAATTTACTTAGCACATTTTCACATAAACAATTAACCCTCAAACATGCCTTTAAATAATTAAAATCAAATAAGTTAAATAAATTAAAACGCAGGGGATTTTTAGAAAATTTCGGCATGTAGTATTCGTTTATCGGACTATGGGCTCAGCCCCTCCATGCCAATAAAACAATTTGTAACCCTGCTTTTGATAAAATAAAAGCTGCCTCAACTTGCAGCAACATAAAAGTAAACATATAAGAAAAGTACCCGCCCAGACATGCGGCAACTAGCACATAAGGAAAAGTACCCGCCCAGACTTGCGGCAACTAGCACATAATGATTTACACTACTACTTACGCTTCACCAATGATCGTATTTCTCACGCATTTTACTGATACACGTGACAACCAATCATTGATGTTCGTAAGCCCTAGGGAACAACCCCTAGCACTAACTATTACTTACGCTATATCGATGATCACATCACTCAAGCATATTAATTATACTCGTGATAGATAATCATGGATATTCGTAAGCCCTAGGGATTAGTCGAAAAGAATTACACAAGTCCTTTAAATATTGACATTTAAAAACTTGTGATCTTCTCATAACCCCTAGCACAATTCTAATTATTATAAAATTCTAACATTTAACATATAGACATTTACAGCTAGTCAACTATTAAAACTTCCACAATTTATACTAATATAATAATATTACCATTCACCACCAATAATTATTAAACTTAAATATTAACAAAACCACAATATAATTCCAACCATTACCACTAGCACTTAACACCTAGCAATTACCAATTAATAATTAACAATTAGCGATTAACAATCAGAGGACCCGAACATATTATTGGCCCACATCCAATCTCAATAATTATAATTAACCACTAAATCATATAACTCCCGACAAATACAATTAGCAAGTAACAATTAGCATCTTAGCAACTAACAATTATCCTCTTTCGAATTAAATCACCAAAAATTAATACAATCCCCTAATACTCATGATTTAGCATTTTAATCTACTTATGAAGTTAACACATCAATCTTACAATTTAAATCTAATTACAATTACCACAATTAATACATTACAATTTATCACTTAACTAAATTATCATAATTAACTAATTAAATTACTACAATTTACTAATTAATTACTACAATTAACAATATATAACAATTCATTTCTAAACTAATCCCACAATTAAATAATCAAAATTAATATATAAAAATATACACGCGGATACGCGTATCTCAATTATACCTCTTTCGATTTCCGACCCGCAATTCAAGCCACCGGGACCATCACCGCCATCTCTCTCTTCTCTCTCTCTCTCCTGCCATCTCTCTCTCTCTCTCTCTCTCTCTCACTCTCTCTCTTTCCTGCCTCCGCTGCTGCGCCACTGCCAACTCCGGCCACCTCACGCCACCTCCGGCGATCTCTCCCTCCTGCGCCGCCCCTCCCCCGCGCGCTACCTCCCTCTCCCCTGTCTTCACTCCGCGTCACACACACCAGCACACACTAAACAATACACACACACTCGATTATATATATATATATGTGTGTATAATTAGCTAATTGGATTGTAATTTGAAACCCCCAATCTCTCTCTTTCTTCCTCCCTTTTTCTTCCCCGAGCTGCTCTGTGTGTGTGTGTTTGTGCGGCTTGTGCGTGTATCTGTGTGTGTATGTATCTGATGGGTGTGTTTTTTTTTAACCCTAATGGGCTTGGCCCAATAACATTTAAAATCAATACAATTAAATACTACACACCTTAAAGTAATATTTGGAGTAAATAAATCTAATTTGTAAAAATAAAATTTCTAGCATAATTAAATACTAGAATACTTTTAAAGACTTTTGGAGAAAGAATTAGAATTAAATCTAAATTTTCTAAATTGATATGCATTTTACAAATATTAATAATTTATAAAAACAAATCATAAAAATAATAATTGTGATTCATAATTCACAATTTACAGGGCTTTATAAAAATACTACAAACACTATTGTTTTAGTAAAATCTCAAATTCTTGATTTTATATATTAATCAAGTAATTTCTACAAATCCTCAAATAATTAAAATAATCATTTTCTAAGGATTTTAAAATCTCTAAATTATTCAATAATTTAAAATAAAATCTTTACTGAATAATTTCACATTCCAAAATTAAATCTTTGCACAAATAAACTATTGACTCGGGGTATCTACTCAGTCAATAAAATTTTAAAATGGGACCCGGTTCCACTTAACCGAAAATAAATAAATAATTAAATAAAATAATAAAAAAAAAAAAAATTCCTCCTCATTTTAGGAAAACATTATTATTATTGAAATAATAATAAAATCATTTCTTGAAAAATCCGGGTTATTACAGGGAGAAGAAGGCCAGTTCTTGGTTTATCTGGTAAAATTGCTTGATAGAAGAATGGTGAAAAAGGGAAATACTGCTGTAGTGCAATGGCTAGTGCAGTTGTCAAATTCTATACCGGAAGATGCTAGCTGGGAAGATGCCTTACAGATGCAAGAACAGTATCCGGATTTTAATCGATGAGGACGTGGATTATTTGAAGAAGGGAGTATTATAACAGAGTTAACTCTTAAATAGTTAATTCTGTTATAATAAATTATTATTAAGTTATTTTTTTGAATAAATATTAAGTTATTTTTAATAATAGCTTTACACGGTGTCGTTTAGTGGGAGGTATGCGTATGAATATTCTATTATACGTATATCAACCTTGGATCCCGTGTATAACTAATTGTTACTATTAGCCAATAGTACTTAGCCACGTGTCAACATGGTTATTGGTGGGGATATAAGCAGAGGGAAGGAACGGAGGGAGATAGGCTGAAACTTTTGTTATTTTCTCTGTACTTTCTTCTTTGTTTACCTTCCTGTAATTCTGCATTCAGTACTTTACTTAATTTCAATTTCAGTGGCTTCATTTCCTTGTTTTATTTTACTTTTAATGTCCAATTAGTAGTATTTGGTTACAAGAGGAAACTTACGACGATTGGGCTTAGGAGAATGAGAAAAGGCCATAACAAAACACAACTTGAACAAGCTCCTTGATGACACTGTTAACATTTATCCCTGTCCACTCACATCGCCTGGCTGCTCCTGTATACATAATTACATATACTTTTTTTTTTCATTTTTTCTCTTTTTTTTAATAAAGGATTCCTATGTAGATATTCATATTTTTTTATTAAGGAAAAATAGTTTTTTCATTTTTTAACTTTCTGTTTGAAATAACTAAAATTATATTTATAAATGAATATATTCTAACAAATTTTGAAATGATAACAATAAATAAGTCCTAAGTTATAAAAATTGACGAAATCAATTATATGGTGGAATTTAAAAATTTAAGATAGAATTTGTTATGCTCAAATTTGGCATAAGTCCTAAACAGGCCTAATGGGCTTGAATAATGATACATCATCCTTCATGGGCTTGGAGATAAGAGATGGGTCATTGGAGTTCGTCAATAGGAGGTAGTTTAATGAGCTTTAAGAATGCCATCTGAGTTCGCCAGCGAGCCCTAGGAGGTGGGGTCGCAGTTTATGAGGTCCAGCGAGGCCTAGAGTATATTTGTTATGATGGCTTGTGGTCAGACCCAACGAGGTCGCATAAGTAGGATTATCTCCTTACGGCGAGGACCACCTCGCATGGCCGGCCCAGCGAGGTCGCAGGCGAGGTCGCACGTTTCCTCCATTTGCCTCATCAGTGGGGCTAGTTAATTTGAGCATCATGCTAGCCGTGGGTAACCTTTAATGGGCCATGGGTCATGCGCAGAGTAAATGGGTAAAATATATCAGCCCAAGAAGATGACTAGTGGATTTGGGCCAAGTCGAGCCCATAAAAACCCTAGCCCGTCTAGGTAACTTCTTCTCCAAGAGAACTACGTATGGCTTGATCCCTATAAATAGGGTACGTAGGCATCTTGTAAAGGATTGAGAAATAGTTCACCCCTGAATATCAATAGACAAGAGCAGCCACAAACAGTTATAAATCTCCTTCGTGTTCTTAGCAGAATATCCGTATTTTGCTCCGTAGATCCAGCAACCTCAGTCCCACATCGATTAAATTTGTGATTTCTGTTCAGTTTAAAGGGTAAAGTACTACTACTAATTGCACCAACAAATCATGATTTGACTTATTTTGGATTCGATAACGGTACTTGACCCAATTTTCGAGAAAAATTCGGGAAATAGACTTTTGAATTAAAAAATTGAATTTTCCTTTTAGTTTTGCTATAGAATTAATAGTTCGAAAAGTCGGGTTGTTACAGTTGGTATTAGAGCTTTGTCTGGTCGAAAGTGCAGAGATATTGTCCGGATTTAGTAAGTTTGTGTGTGGGCTTGACGAGGACATTCACACTATAATAGAGGATGTTTGTAATATCTACATTGATTAGAATAAGAGTATTTGAAACCTTTATAAATACAAGTTAATAATTAATATGTACCAATTTACTAGCATTTTTGGACTGACCTGTGTTGGCTTGTTGGATCCGATACGCATTTAGTTGCTAGCATCTTTACCTTTTTGTATAAACAATAATTTTAGGAAATTTAATAAAGAGGGAAAAAACTTGGGTGATACATTTCTAAACAACTAATAGTTTAGTGACGAAAATATATTCAAACGTTTTAACATTTAATTCGATTTTTTTTTCGCACTACTCATATTAAATATTGTCAACTTTGTGAGGTTTTCGGTGAGTTTGTAAAGGCTAGCTTGCAACTGTTCAATGGAAGGTTTGGGTTGTGTTTGTGAGGATGAGCTGTGCTCAAGGGTGTCTCCAATAATCTCAGGTGCCTTTAGAGAGAATTAGAGAGCTTTATGTGTCGTGCCCCCAAGGTGCCTACGTACCCTTGCTTATATAGGGATCAAGCTCATATAGTTCTAGTTTGAAACTAACTCTGCTGGAATAGCTGTGTTCGATCACCTAGTTCGTGTAGGACTCAGGTTCCATTAGAGCCTTTCACGAACCAGTTGGCGAAGTGGAGTAGAACTCGAGTTCGTACCCTACTATATTTCTCGTGTTGATCAGAGATATTCTAGGATCATCTGCGCCCTAGAAGTATACTCTAATAACAATTCGTTTATTAGTTCTAGATGGCTTCTAGAACCTTCTGTCGGTCATTCGTAGGAACCTGATGCTCAGGAACCTATATCTCAGGTTCCTGTTTCACAGGAACCTCGTTATTTCAGGACATGCTAACCAGGAACCTCTTTTCAAGGGCATGTACCTGCATAAATAGCAAACGTGTCAGTCTTTTCAAGGGCATGTACCTGCATAAATAGCAAACGTGTCAGTCTAAATAATTCATCCAATATCTATACATATTCTTACCTCATCTCGTGGCTGTTGTTACGCTAACTCGAACTCTTTTGCTAGGAGGAACCTGGTCCTTCGATAATCTGCTCAGCTTCCAGGATATCGGGAACCTCCTGATACTCATAATCATCTAACCATTCCTCTGTCTGATCTTCATGACCTATATTTCTTGCTTATATGGAGTGAACCCAATAGCCTAATGGGCCTGTTATGCTATAATTACGCAAGCGCACGTAGTCACAAGTAATACAATTAAAGTTCGTTCCACAGGGATCTGGTTAAGTTTTACTAAGAAAATATGCCTATGCAACAATGTATGGTTTTAATTCACTGCTAAGAAAAATAACAAATTTGGTTGTGATTATCTAAATTAAACTAGAATGCAATTTATAAATCTAAGAATTAACTAATTAACATGAATTAAAAATCAAATTACTTATATGAGAATAAACATGGAATCCTAGTTTCATTATCTACTTCACTTAGAGTTGCAGCTTTCAATTAAAACATGCGATGGTTTTGATATCTGATCGAATAACACAAAAAGAGTAAAAGTTACCTCTCGGTATACTAGTACCAATCTACGCATACATCCACAAAAGAGATAGAAGATGAATAGGCACCTATTATGTTTAGACCCTATATCTCTATAGAATTTGAAAACATAAAGGTTGAAGCACAAGTTATTCACTTAGATCACATAGGGCAGCATAATATCTCTATTCATGCCACAGATCATGATGTTCAAACATCAACCTATCCTATGCTAGCATGGCAAGTTCTAAATCTCAAGATCCACTCTCGTTTAGCAAGAGATTAACATATTAGATGTTCGCGATGCACCTAAATTCAATAAGCACAACCATACAAGGATATCAAGAATTTACCACACATAAATCTTTAAGGCATGCAAACTACTAAGCTACATAGATAAATCCACTAGGATCCCATGACAACGATTAGTTCATAATAAAACTCTTCGTCACCATGGGATTAGATGAAAACATGATAATTGACAAAATATAAAAGGAAGAAATAATATTAATAGTAAAAGAACACAAAAGATGAAGTGGATCTTGATCCGTTGCTTGTCACGAGCGTTGAATCTCCTTCTCCTTTTCTCTCTTGCAATTCTATGTTACAAAAATAAAACGATGAACTAATTTTACAAGGCTAAGATGTGTTTATATAGGCCTAGATATCTTGCCCAACAAGAAAAACAACCTAGAATACAATTGGAAATAGGTTTGGGTACCAAAAATACAATTAAAATTCGAATAAGGGCAAAACGGAGATTTTCAGCCTTTTTCTCCCCGCAGGAGCGCAGCATGCGCTGCCTCCACTGTCCAGAGCGCAGCCTGCGCAGCTTCAAGCGCAGCCTGCGCTGCCTTGGCTGTTCAGGCTGATTTTTCCTGAAATATTTCTCTCGTTTCTCGTCTGTTTTCTTCCGTTCCTTTTGCATTCACTTCCCGTCTTCATTCCAGTGTCTTGCAAAACTCTTGATAGTTGATATTAAGTCACCATTCTTCATTCCATAGCGTGATCAACTCCAAAATCAATGGAAAATTCAACCCTAAATCGATAATTCTCAAAACCTGCATAAGTAAATAAAACACATAAAAACTACGACAAACTTGAGGCCAAATACACCAATTTAAGCCGATACGGAATGTTCCAAGTGGATATAAAATCCACTTATCAGGGCCTAAATTCAACCCATGGTGATTTTGGGCACAACAAGTACCCCCCCGGTTCCTTGAAATCATGTAATGTGAAAGGAACCTATCTTGCTGACTAATCATGGGTTCAGTGCTACATCATCCCTCTCTCAATTCATCATTCCAATATTATATATCCAAGCCTACATGAGCTAACTCGGCGTAGGAAACTGGACATAAAATATTCTTAGCGAATACATCTTTAATCAGCTTCCTTCTTACCAGGGAACCTGTTCTTGTATCATTTTTCTCAAGCTGTAGCTTCTCAAAGACAACTCAATACTCGCATTTAGCTTTCCAAGGAAGCTGACTTGTTCCTTATTGTCATCATATCTCTTTGAAATTTCGAATTCATAGGAGAAGATAATGGCTGGCAACAAATATCTTAAAATGATAATTCAAAATTTGAATTAACCTTATCAATTACCAAGGCCGTAGTTAATGTACCAGTTCCCAAGGCTTACACGCCTCTCACGCGTGTACCTCTTCAATTACCGCACCAGTCGACTACTACCACGTGTATGTAACTACTCTTCGATTACCTTGTCTATTTAATCACACGGACTATCCCAACTTCATTTTTTACCTTTACCAAATATTTTCTAAAAACCCTTAGAGAGAGAAAAGAAGAAGGAGTCCGACGATCACGAGCTTAATCCAAAACCTTCATCGCCGATTTCCACAATCCAAGGTATGATTCTGACCCATTTCTTCCGTTCTTTAACATTATTGACTCATTTTTTTAACCATCTGCTTACTTCGATCTTGCATACTGTCTTTTGTTCGATAATGTTTGTATATGTCTGTATCTATTCTCCATATATCACACACACGAATGTCCACAATATCCCATTTAATGGTAGTTTAACCACCAATTCATGATTTCATCACCACGAGTTTACAAAAAACTTTTGACTGTCTGTTCGTCTTCTATCTCAATTCGTTGTGTCGTGCTTCATGCTTATCACTGTCGATGTGCAACTCTTAAATGAATTTACACAACATAGCCACAGTAGTTTAATCACCTCTAGACTACAGGTTTTCCCTTAAGAATCCTAAGGCCTGACCTTTCTTCGTCGGTTTCTTGCAGATGTCTTCTGATTCAACACACTCTGATCACCTCTCTTCGATAAAACCTATTCTGGCTACGTCTGTAAGCAATAGAACCAGGTCTAGGGTCTTGATCCCTGACACTAGTGAACCTCAAGACATTTTAATGAGACCTCCAAATATTATCGATCCCCCAAAACCTTTAAGCTTGATTGACTTAGAAGATGATTGGTCTGATGAAGAAGTATCAAAACCTGACCATGAACTGATGCCTGAACCTGACTTTGATAATGAGATTAATGTTGAAATGGAACCGTATAAGCAAGAAATTGTCCCTTTCTGTGAAAAAATTGACTCTATTATAACCTCAGCTAGGTTAGAAAAAGTGTATAATGAGTGCCCCCGTCCCACCTGTTCCATTGTGATCCCAGAATCTGGTGAGAGAGCTCACAGGTTCGATATCAAAACTCCTGATCGCGGGATTCCCAATGCTGTGACCTCAGCCGCCTTTTTTAAGGTTGGTGTGTACTTCCCTCTTCACACGTTCCTAAAAGAGGTTCTTGATTTCTATGGCCTAGCCCCTCTTCAGTTGACTCCCAATTCATACAGACTAGCCATCATCACTTATATCCTGTATACCAGCTTGTTCACAACCCCATTGTCTGCACCTGAGCTAGGTTATTACTTTAGATTAAAAGACACTGGAAAGGGTTCTGGTTGTTTTTACCTGACTGCATGGCCTGGTCACCAATGCCAGTGCATAAAAGGCATCAAACAAAACTTTGACCAATGGCAGGAGCAATTCATTTACTGTTTCGATTGTCCATCTGTCCGTTTTGAGTTCAACCACCGTCCACTAATACCTAAACAAACTATTCTTTCTGGGGTCTGTTTACAAAGAGCTGAAGAGGCCTTAAAACATTCTTCCTCTATAAGGGATTGTATGATTCTGTTGACTCCTGAGAACCTCATTACCCTAGGCTTTATTCCTGCTTCCCCTGGTAACGCTTTACTTTATTTATCTCTACTGTATTCCTATAATTGCGTCCATTTATCTCATGCTTTTTATCTATTCTGATTCATTTCTGGCCTTCTATCTACAGGTATGGCTCCCAAGATTCCATCTTTCATAAAAAGATCCAAGAACGTGGAAGAAGTTTTCAAGACTGAGAATAAGGAGGTTCCACTTATTGCCACTCCGATTAACCAAGTTCCCACTCCAGCTTCAGTCCAGCCATCTGGTTTCTCTAAGCGCAAGCTAGCTCAGACTACCCTTGACCTCTCAGGAAGCTCCCAATCCAGATCCCTTAGAAAAGGCAAGGCTATAAAAGTTGACCATTCTGTTGCTCAGAACAAGTTTAAAGATCTAATTGATACCCATGTTCTCCCAGAAGCTGTCTCTGGCTGGGCTAAGATGGATGTTGTTGAGGCTATGAATACCATGAGGTTCTCCGCCGCTCAGAATGCTTTCTTCACTCTAAGGTTTTGCGACGACATTGCTGAGAAAACCCAGTATGACCTCCGATTGCAAGGAGAAGTGGCTAAACTCAAGGAAGAACTGACTGCTAAGGAGGATAGGGTGAATCTGGTTACTGCGACTGTTCGAAGGGCAAAAGTTGTTGAAAAATCCTTAAAGAATAGCAGAGATAAGCTTTTGGGGTAGGTTAAAACTTTAAATGACGAAAAACTATCAATGATGGAGAAGACTGGTGAACTAGAGGCCCAGGTGGATGCTTTGAATGTTGCTGCTGCTTCTTTGAAGGAATCCATGCTTGCCAAAGAGAAGGCTAGGTATGACGAGGGCTATAACGAGGGTATTCGAGACTATATGAAGTCCATGTGGGAGAAAATGCCTGAGTTAAACTGGTCCCTGCTGGGTGAGGATGTTGTAAACATGATCCACGACTTCGAAGCGGAAGCTGCGATTCCACAAGACCCTGTTCCTCCCGTTACTACGGTTGAGAGGTCTCTAGGTTCCAACCTTGAGACTACAGAGATTCATGCTCCTGAAGCTGTTCAGCCTGACCTTCCAACTCCTCCAGCCATTGAAGATTCTGATAAACTTCCTACTGCTTGATACTTTATAAATTATTGAACTTTTGAGAACTTTGACGAGGTCGCGAGCCCCTCATAGTGCTTCGCAATTTATAATCTTTAAAAAGTCAGTTTCCATGGCCTTCGCTAACTCTTTGAATTGTTGGTTTTCTGGGTCCTTGTACCCATAACTTTTATGTTTCCAATGGTAACTGCCTGCTTTTCCTATATCTCTCTGTTTACTTATATGATTATACCTATGCATACACACTTTCTAGACTCCGTGCATCCTAAAAATTACTTAGTGTCCATACTTATGCATTCAAGCTTACGTGGGCTAACCCTTTGTAAGAAACAGAATACACTAGTACTTTCACTTGTAACTTTCTAATAAAAAGGTAATCTTATCTTAACAATGTCATAACCATTTACCCGTAAGCTCAGAACCATTTTTTTTGCTCATACCTCGAGTTGAAATTTCAAAATCGGAACCTGAACTAAGACCTTTCCCGACAATCTCTTAACTCTTCTTACCATTGCTAGAAAACTAGACCAGGTTCCTCACTGGTAACTGTTTAATCCTGCACAACAAAAATACAAAAAACATAGAACAGAAACCAGTTAATGTTAGTAAAATTTCTCCTGCATAATTCGGGTCAACTCTTGGAAAGGTAACCTGCTTGGTTCCCAATCCTAAACTCTAGGTCCCAACATGCCTCGAAGCATGTTGGTTCCTTTTTTCTTTTGCCTCGAGGCGATTCTAGGAACCTGTGTGCCATTCTGGGAGTCCACACAGATGCCTCTTCTTCATGTGTCAGGCTAGACATCTTATGAAGGTAAATGCTAAGGGCTTTATCCCTTTTTCCCATGTGCCAAAGACGGTTCCACATGAGGGAGAGCTTATTAGGCTTCTCATTAAGAACAAGTGTGCTGGTCTATGCTCCACACAAGTTCCCACTTCCTCTCGTGCCAGTGGCGGCTCCACGGAGGGATGAAACATAGAGTTTCAGGTTCCTGTATGCCAGTCTCGGCTCCATACAGGTTCCTTTGAGGTGCCTTTTGTCAGGACTTTAACTCACGTGCTCAAGGAACTTAAGGCTTTTGGCAACAATGTCGTGCTCAGTCAGCTGAGGCTTTTCTCGTGCCCAGGAAGCTACCTAGGACTTTTCTCGATGCCCAGGAAGCTACCTGGGACTTTGCTTGATACCCGGGAAGCTACCAGGGACTTTGCATATCAATCATTCATAGTCTGCATATTCTGTCGATCGTTTTCATACTTCGCACAAACTGTCAATGCTACAGGAACCTGTTCATCGAGGCTACCTGCAAATACTGTCAAGACTACAGGAACCTGTTAGTCAAGGTAACCGGTTTCAAAATACAAGTACTAAAACTAGCACTTAAAAATTTTCAAATTGGCATATGAAATAGCGAATCATATCATGCACAATACTGTTTAAGTAGGAATACTACCCCCAGTTCTTTTGGGTAATTGTTATTACATAAAAGAACTATTAAGGAGCTATAATCATCAATAATACAATCAAAATATGTAGAGCTATCAATGCTCAATACTCAAAAACTGTCTTGCAACTAGGGAGGTTCACATCAAATACCCCCCCAAGTACATGCATAATCAATCTGGTGAAATAAACAAAACTGGTCAGCTATAACTAATAAGCTGCCTTTATTTTTGGGCTGAAAGAGCCTTACTTTTCCTAAGAAAACATAGTAAAAAATAGTTACTGATAATACTTCTTGAGATGTTCTGCATTCCAAGCTCTCAGAATGAGATTCCCTTCCATATCCATCAGATGGTAGGTACCTTCCCAAATAGCTGACTTTATCTGGTAAGGGCCTTCCCAATTTGCTCCAAAAGCTCCATGTGCCAGAACCTTGGTATTAGGCATAACTTTTCTCAAAACCAGGTCTCCAACTTTGAAAGGTCTTGCTTTCACCTTTTTATTGTAGTACCTTCGAACCCTCTGTTGATATGCTGCTAACTTCACTTGCGAATCTGCTCTCAATTCCTCGACCATGTCCAGATAAAGTCTATGATTGACCTCATTGTTATCAGGATCATAATACTTTCTTCTCAAGGAACCTGTTCCAACCTCCACAGGTACCATAGCCTCCCAACCATAAGAGAGAGTAAAAGGAGACTCACCAGTTGTAGTCCTAAGAGTAGTGTTGTACGACCACAAAACTCCAGGAAGCTCCTCTGGCTAGCTTCCTTTCTTATCTTCAAGCCTTGCTTTCAAAGTGTGTTTGATGATCTTGTTCACACTTCACAGCCTCAGTCCGTCCATTACTCTGCGGATAGTACACTGCTGAAAATCCTCGAAGCTCTTTACTATCAAACTGCTTCCCATTGTCAGAAATCAACTTTTGGGGATGCCAAACCTGCAAACAATGGCCCGAAGGACAAACTCAGTCAACTTCGAAGCTGTAATCTTAGCAAGTGGCTTTGCTTCTGCCCACTTTGTGAAATAATCAACTGCCACTACTACATATTTCACTCCTCCTTTTCCTTTCGGAAGCTCTCCAATGAGGTCTATTCCCCATACCGCGAACGGCCAAGGGCTGACAATCTGTCTGATTGGTGCCACGAGCCTGCTATCAAAGTTTGCAAACCTCTAACAATTGCTACATGCTTGAACAAACTTGTGGGCATCTACTTTGAGGGTCGGCCAGTAATATCCTTGTCGAAGGACCTTCATGGCCAAAGAGCTACCCCCCGAGTGGTTCCCGCAAACTCCTTCATGGACCTCTTCGAGAATGTATCTGCACTGCTCACCAGCTACACATTTAAGAAAAGGCTGATTGAATCCCCGTTTGTACAGAACTCCATCATAGGTCACATACTTAGCTGCATAATACTTCAGCTTCCTGGCTTCATCCTGATTAGGTGGTAACTCTCCTTTCGCCAAGTAGCTAAAGATTGGAGTCATCCAAGAATTTTCATCTGGAAATTCGATGTCCATGACTTCCTCTTTGAAAACACTAGGTTGTTCCTGAATCTGGAGTGGAATTACACCCAGTAGCGTCGACTCTCTCTGCGAGCCCAACTTAGCTAGTGCGTCTACACTAGTATTCTCTCCCCGTGGTATTTGATCTAGCTTCACCTCTCTGAACCTTGCAATCAGCTCCTGGGAATATCGCAAATATAAATCCGTTCGTGGACCTCTGGCTTGAAAACCACCACGAATCTACCAAACCACTAACATCGAGTCACTGAACACTCTGATATTTTCAACCTTCATCTCTGGAGCTAACTTGAGACCTGCGATCAATGCCTTATACTCGGCATCATTGTTAGTGGCTCTAAAAGCAAAATGAATCGAGCTGTGAAGTTTGTGCCCCTCTGGGCTGACTAGCTCGATGCCTGCACCTGCCCCGCTATTGTTGCCAGCTCCATCCACATACAGTGTCCACCAGGATGCACAGTTACCATCCTCTACTTGCTCTTTCTCCAACTCCTTTGGTACCTCCTGACTAGTAACCTCCACATGAGGTGGAAACTCCATCAAGAAATCTGCCAGAGCATGGGCCTTGATTGCTGTCTTGGGCTTGTATTCTATATCAAATTGTCCCAACTCCACAGCCCACTTTAACATTCTTCCTGAAGTTTTCGGTCTGTGCATCACTTGCCTAAGCGGGTAAGAGGTCCTCACCTCAATCTTATGAGCTTGGAAATATGGTCGCAGCTTCTTAGAAGCTAAAATCATAGCATAGACTAGCTTCTCCATTCCCGTATACCTCGTTTCTGCATCAAGCAACCTCTTGTTGACGTAGTAGACTGGACTCTGTTGTCCATCCTCTTCTTGAACTAGAACTGCACTGATAGAATATTCCGATACAGCCAGGTAAAGTATCAATGTTTCTCCATCTACAGGTTTAGCTAAGAGTGGAGGGCTCCCCAAATGCTTCTTCAACTTTCCAAATGCCTCTTCACATTCCTCTGTCCACTCAAACTTGCTACCTTTCTTTATCACCTTAAAAAATTCATGACACTTGTCTGTAGACCTAGAGATGAATCTATTTAAAGATGCGACCCTTCCAGTAAGGGACTGAACCTCTCTCATAGTCCTTGGTGACTTCATATCAATCAGTGCTTTAATCTTGGCTGGATTTGATTCTATACCTCTATGATTCACCATGAACCCTAGAAACGTTCCAGATTCAACCCCAAACACGCACTTTTGGGGATTCAGCTTCATTCTGTACTTTCGTAGGATTCCAAACATTTCTTCCAAGTGCTTCACATGATCAGTGGCTTCCTTAGACTTAACTAGCATATCATCCACATATACTTTCATGGTGTTACCAATTTGTTCTTTAAACATCATATTTACTAGCCATTGATACGTAGCCCCGGCATTGATCAACCTAAATGGCATGCATACATAGCAATAAAGACCTCTATCCATAATAAAAGAAGTATGTTCCTGATCAGGCTCATACATATAGATTTGATTGTAACCTGAGTATGCATCCATGAAGCTAAGTAAGGCATGTCCAGCTGTTGCATCCACTAGTTGATCAATTCGTGGTAATGGGAAGCTGTCCTTTGGACATGCCTTATTGAGGTCTGTGAAGTCTACACAAGTCCTCCATTTTCCATTAGGCTTCTTAACCAAAATAGGATTCGCTAACCATGTAGGATAAAAAGATTCCTTGACCAATCCTGCATCCAGCAACCTATCCACTTCTTCTTTCAATGCTTGAGCTCTCTCTCCACTAACTGACCTTCGTTTCTGTCTCACACCTTTCTTCTCTGGGTCAACATTCAACTTATGGCACATGACCTTTGGATCTATACCCTCCATATCTGCATGACACCATGCAAACACATCCAGGTTCCTGCTTAAGAAAGAAATAAGAGATTCCTTCAGCACCGATCCCAGGTGAGCTCCAATTTTCAACACCTTGGTACCCTCTTTATCATTGATTTTCACATCCAGAGTTTCACCAGCTGGTCCAGCTTTCACCACTGTTTCTGGCATTCGAGGATCCAAGTCTATATCCATATCTGCAACCGCATCTCCTTGGGGATCCTCCACAGCAGGTGGAACATATGCTTCATTGACGACATTCCTCTTCTTAGATGTCGGTTGACTGTCTTAACTGCTTTCACAATGCTTCACTTTCCGAGGATTTCCCACATCCAATTCTTATGTTACACACTCATCACTGTCTTTGTCCATAGAGGATGCACTCTCTATCAGCAAGTAAGGAGCATCCGGTCCCCGAAAAACTGGAATCTCAGCATGAGGTTCCTCTTCTGTAACCTCCTCAATCCTTACTACTCTATAGGATGCTGGCACAAAACCCAATAATGGCTGACAGCATAAGTCAACTGTTATTTTATCCGGGTTCTTTCCTGGAAAGTCATTTGGAACCTCATCCATTGGCTCAGGTAATTTAGCCGTCTTGGCAGCATGTTGCAAAGCTTTAGAGTAACATTCTCTAGATTCGTACTGGCATCCTCGAACTATACCAATACCACTTGGAGTTGGAAACTTCATAGTTAAGTGGTAAATTGAGGTTACCACCTTCATCTCCTTCAAGATTGGCCTCCCAAGAATGGCATTATAGTTCATTTTGTCCTCGATAACAATGAACTCTGCTGACTGGGCAATGCGGCATGGTTTATCACCTAAAGTCACTGGTAACCGAATCTTACCTTTGATGGGAACCTGGTTATTGGTGAATCCATACAAAGTATTCTTCGTTGGAGTTAAATCCCTATCCAAAAAATGCATCTTCTTGAAAGCTAAGTATGACAGTAGATTGACAGAGCTTCCATTATCCACCAGCACCCGGTGTACCTCATACGAACCAATTCCTGCTTCAATCACTAGAGCATCTGTATGGGGATGATGTACCCAGGAAGCATCATCTTCAGTAAAGGTGATATCAGCATCCTCCCCTGCAAACAATCTGGGGGACCTCTGTGAAAGATTGCACACATTGGTCATGGGACGTTCCTTAGCCTCACGAGTATATCTCTCCATGGCGTTTCTGCTATTTCCTCCAATATGGGGACCTCCTATAATAGTGCGTATACACCCAGCCTTTGGTGGTCCTTCTATCACGGCAGGTTCTGACATCTTCTGAGTTTTCTCATCTCTATACTTCTTTCCTTCCTGAGCTACCCATTCTTTCAGCTGCCCTTGCCTAATTAGAGTTTCATTAGATCCCTTAAATGACGGCAGTCTGCAGTATTATGCCCATTATTATCGTGAAAATCACAATATGGACGCTCATTATTATTGCCCGGGGGTCCAGTTCTAATGGGCTTCCTGAACCATGAGGATTTCTCATTTACCACATAGATATGGTCAATCGGAGCCACCAAAGGGGTGAACGTTTCATAGACAGGTCTTTCATGCTTGTTATTGTAAGAAACTGGTGGCGGAACCTGATTCATAGCAGGTCTAGTAGGGTTAACATCTTCAGCTCTCGGCTTCTCCTGAGACGTACGACTGACCACCTTCTTGTTGTCACGATTATTAGGGCTTCGAGGCCTGGACCTCTTGTTTCCTGACCATCCACTTTGCCTTACAAAATCTGGGTCCTTCTTCAAATCAGCGAGAGATTCTTCGACGAGCCGAAAAGGTTCTGCTTAGGCATAAAAATCTGCCAACGTCTCTGGTTCTTTCCTCTGTAATGCTTTCCAGAAATCGGAACCTCCTTTAACTCCAGCAATTAGAAAGTTCTTTATAGTTTCCTCAGATGCTTTCTTAACCTTCGGAACCTCTACATTAAACCTCTTGAAGTACTCTGTCAATGTCTCATTAGGTCTCTACTTAATGTTGGCCAAAGTGTTGGTAGGTGGTGCGAATGCGACAGATGCCCTGAACTGGGTAACAAAGAGCTTTCCCATGCATTCCCAGGAGCTAATTGAGTCCGCAGGTAACCTTTTAAACCATTGATGAGCTCCACCCTGCAGGGTTGCAGCTAGTAACCTGCACCTTGTGGCCTCCTTCACTTGATAAACATCCATCTCTGTATCGAAGCGACTCAGGTATTCAATGGGATCAGTGGTTCCATCAAACTTTAACTCATTAGAAGGCCTGTAAGACCTAGGTAAGGTTGACTTTCGAACCTTCTTGGTAAAGGGAGAAGCAGTTATGGGGTTAACATCAAGATTCTTTTCATCTCTGAGTTGAGCTAATATCTTCTTAACATCTCCAGCCGTTACCTCTCCAATAGCCTCTGCTTTTGTCTTCTTACTAGTTCCCTCGTCCTCCTGTGATTCGGCAGTGCTAAATTCCTCAGTAACCTCCTTTGAGTCTGTATCATCATCCTCGATTATCTCGACAGATGATTCCTTATCCTTCTTCTTGCGAGAGGAACCTCCAGTCTGATCCTTCTTCCTTCCCTTAGAGTTAGTACGAACATGGGTCTGCACCTTTTTGGCAGGAGTTTTGTTCATCTCAGGATTCTCTTGTTCCTCTTCACCATCTTGTTTTGGCTTTTCCTCTAGAACTTCCTCTTCCTTGAGTACAGGTTCCTTTTCTGCAAAATCTAGCTGCTTCGGAGTCACCCTCGATTTCCTCCCTTTCTTGGGCTTCTTTTTCTTCTTGCTTGAAGCCTGCTCCAGGGTTGATAATCGTTCACCGAAGGTTTTCAGAACTTCCATCACGTTTGCTGCAGTAACCACCTTCGCCTGATGAGTTCCATCGCCATCGCCAGGTGTTTTCTCCACAGAACGGGTTGCTTCGCTATCTGAATTGCCTGCCATCTTTCCATTCTGAAGATGTAAAGCCCCTCTTTCTAGCGCCAATGTTGATGAGTGGATTTCGTGACAACTTTGTGAGGTTTTCGGTGAGTTTGTAAAGGCTAGCTTGCAACTGTTCAATGGAAGGTTTGGGTTGTGTTTGTGAGAATGAACTGTGTTCGAGGGTGTCTCCAATAATCTCAGGTGCCTTTATAGAGAATTAGAGAGCTTTATTCGTCGTGCCCCCAAGGTGCCTACGTACCCTTGCTTATATAGGGATCAAGATCACGTAGTTCTAGTTTGAAACTAACTCTGCTGGAATAGCTGTGTTTGATCACATAGTTCGTGTAGGACTCAGGTTCATTTAGAGCCTTTCACGAACCAGTTGGCGAAGTGGAGTAGAACTCGAGTTCGTACCCTACTATATTTCTCGTGTTGATCAGAGATATTCTAGGATCATCTGTGCCCTAGAAGTATACTCTAATAACAATTCGTTTATTGGTTCTAGATGGCTTTAGAACCTTCTGTCGGTCATTCGTAGGAACCTGATGCTCAGAAACCTATATCTCAGGTTCCTGTTTCACAGGAACCTCGTTATTTCGGGACATGCTAACCAGGAACCTCTTTTCAAGGGCATGTACCTGCATAAATAGCAAACATGTCAGTCTAAATAATTCATCCAATATCTATACATATTCTTACCTCATCTCGTGGCTGTTGTTATGCTAACTCGAACTCTTCTGCTAGGAGGAACCTGGTCCTTCGATAATCTGCTCAGCTTCCAGGATATCGGGAACCTCCTGATACTCATAATCATCTAACCATTCCTCTGTCTGATCTTCATGACCTATACTTCTTGCTTATATGGAGTGAACGCAATAGCCTAATGGGCCTAAATTCAACCCATGGTGATTTTGGGCACAACATGTGTCAAAGGACATATGCTAAGATTCTGTGCGTTGTCAGATTTTGATTGGTGGATATTTATGTGTGTTGTTGGAGGAATTTCGTAACAACACGAACGAAATCGGAGGGATGTTGGAATAGTAGAGCGAATTGAATGTTTATGTGGCTGTTTTAGAGGATTAGGGTTTATGAAAAAAGAGGGGGCTGGACTTGGCAGGTGTCTCGCGATTTGTCTCGTGTATCGGATTCCATATCCTCCCAAGATGCCTGCGTACCTGTGTTTATATAGGATCAAGCCCCACGCAGTTCTGTGAATTAATTGGGCTTATCCCGAGAGACTTAAGGGATAAGTTACGTTAATGTGGGTAATGATTGATTTTATCTGATTTAATCTTATCGTTGTGATATCTTCCTGATTTGAAGAATATCGTTTGGAGATATTTTCCGTAATTGATTGATTAGATTGATTATTTCCTCATTTCAGGGAGAGGATAAAACTTAGTGGTTAAGCAATAATTATTAATCTGAATTAATAATTAGTAAATATTAGGAATTTGGAGATTATTAGACATGCCAAAATATGGCATAACAACTAGCCCCCAGCTCTTCAGTGTAGCTTGCTGCAGTGGAGAACTAAACATTCTTCAAGCTTCCAAATTTCTTGAGTCGCTGAAAAAACTGAAAATAGATGATTAGAAAAACATTCGGAGCACCACTGTGCTCATTAGGCGTATGCGGATGCAAGTGTGATAGCATGCGATGACCACTATAGAATATACGTTTGCCAAGGTTTTCAAATGTGCGAGCATAAATAATATTTTTGAAATCCTTTGCGATCCTTGTTGTCTAGTTAGGACCTTGGCGTTTGTATATATCCCGAGCAGGCATACACGCTTTTCAAGTGTTTGATGCAATCACATAAGGATGTGTCTAGCGGAGTCTTCACTGAGAGATGTCTCAGTGAAGAGATATAGATGAGATCTTGGCGAAGAGATGTAGATAGTTTGCATAGGGATGCCTCCACCCATGCGATCTTGTGAGATCTGGCCATGGGCCTTCAATAAAGATAGTTTGCATAGGGATGCCTCCACCCATGCGATCTTGAGAGATCTGGCCATGGGCCTTCAATAATCCAGATGGTGTTGCACTGCACTTTACTAAGCATGTTGCATTGCGCGATTTATAGCTTGTCCAGGCTACCCTACTTGACAATTTAGTTCGCAAGTTTGAAAATATTTTTTGACATATATGTACTATCGCGACGATATATGAAAATATTTTACAAATCCAAATGCAATAGTAAATATGCTCTTTTAAAAGTGTCGCGATATTTATTTTCTTCGAAAATAATGCTCCTTTTTTGTAGAAAATCTTTTACAAAATTATGTGTCTCGTATATGTATATTTTTTCTTTCTTGAGAATAATGCAGCTCGTACGAGATTGTAAAATAAATTCACAATCAATCAACATAATTATCCGTAATTCATCAACATAAATATCTCGTACGATATTTTCTAAATTGCAATAATTTTACAAGCATAAAAATAGATTGTTCGCACGAATTTTCTGAATAATAAATATTTTTATGTAAAAAATATTTAAAAACACATGCATGCATGGCATAATATAATTAATTAATTTGCAAAAAATTAAAAAAGAAATCGATAACTTATCTTTTTTTTTACGTGACTGCCTTTTGTTTCGTCCAGTGACTTTTTTTTTGTTGTGCGCTACCGATTTTTTTTTCTAGCCATGGTCAATGTTCCAATTCTTTTTTGTCTTTGCCCAATTGTCCACGTATTAGCCTAATAGACTCTGTGCGCGCGTGGCCAGCTTTTGCTTAGCCGGTTTTTTTTTTTCTCTCTGTTGCTGCTTCATTTTTTTGTTCCTGCCGCTGCTAAAGCTACTAATTGTAGCCTTCTTAATGTTTTAAATTTTTTTTCTCATGTGAGTCTTGCAAGTTTTTTTATTTTTGTCATTCTGTATAGTAATACCACGAATCCCTGTTTTGCCTCTTAACCGTTTTTCTTTTTCTTTTTTTCCCCTAGCAGTCGCTGCCTTGATGACCTTCTTGCACCGCTTTTTTTTTTAACTATAATCCTCAGTTTCTTGTTTTTCTTTTTTGTCGTCGATCCTCTGTTGTGATTGTTGATCCCTCCACCGCCATCCTGTTAGAATCATTTTGATTGTGTTCTAACACCAATTATGAATTATTCGTCCTCCTCGAATAATTAAACCCCTCCTTCTAGCGCCAAATGTTGTTGGAGGAATTTCGTAACAACACGAACGAAATCGGAGGGATGTTGGAATAGTAGAGCGAATTGAATGTTTATGTGGCTGTTTTAGAGGATTAGGGTTTATGAAAAAAGAGGGGGCTGGACTTGGCAGGTGTCTCGCGATTTGTCTCGTGTATCGGATTCCATATCCTCCCAAGATGCCTGCGTACCTATGTTTATATAGGATCAAGCCCCACGCAGTTCTGTGAATTAATTGGGCTTATCCCGAGAGACTTAAGGGATAAGTTACGTTAATGTGGGTAATGATTGATTTTATCTGATTTAATCTTATCGTTGTGATATCTTCCTGATTTGAAGAATATCGTTTGGAGATATTTTCCGTAATTGATTGATTAGATTGATTATTTCCTCATTTCAGGGAGAGGATAAAACTTAGTGGTTAAGCAATAATTATTAATCTGAATTAATAATTAGTAAATATTAGGAATTTGGAGATTATTAGACATGCCAAAATATGGCATAACAATGTGAATGCAGGGGGCCCATCATTATTAATGAAATGCATACCAATCAAAATTACATGCTAGAAAATTCGAATATTAAATAAAAATTGGTGAAAGTTATCCAACAATGAAACGAAGCATGGATTTGTGTAGAGCATCATGTGGGATTCATTTTGGTTACTAGAGCATCAAAATTGGAGTTCAATAACACCTTCAAAAGTGCTTTGATCCTCAACAACAACTCAAGAACATCAAGAACGTATTTTTGCAGAATTTACCCAATAAAGAATCTGAGGTTGGTTTTGTGTAGTGTAGCATGTGAGATTCAGTTTGGTTACTCAACTCATTATTTGGAGGTCAATAACATCTCCAAAGCAGTTTCGATTAATATTCGATTAATGAACCGATACGAATTTTCTAATAAGTGACTTAAATGAGTCACTTTTACAAAAAGTGACCTACTTGATACATTTGGCTCCAATCAGTGACTAATTTGATAATTAACCCATTAAATAATACGGAGTAAATATCAAGACACCTAAAATTGATTGGAGTAATTTTTTTTGACAAGCTAAAATTAAAATTGATGATCTTATTTCTCCGAACTCATGTCATAAGTTGCTGGTCAAATACTAGCGTACAATTTGTCTACGGAACACAGAGATTCACAGAAACATAGAAAATCACTCTCAAACAACGCGTCTGTTGTGTCGGTAAATACATATAAAATCCAGAAAAAAATCACAAATTCATACATACATCACCATATCACAAAAGATCAAGAAAAAACAAAATTACCCTTTAATCTTCATACAAAAATACACACAATCTTAATTTTATTAATAGTAGTAGCAACAACCACCGATCCTGCCTCATTTGGCCCTGCCACTGCCCTTTTAGCCATGCCCGGTTGGCAACCCGGACCCACCTTTCAGGTCCCCTATCTTACTCTCTCTTATACACACACATGTATTTTAAATTTTTAATGTTTGCAAATGCATGTATTTTTGTGACTTACGTATGTGATGATAGTTTGTGTTTATTTATGTTGAATTGGAAGGGTGTTAGCAGTTTCATGAATGGAGAGGTGAGATTATTACAGCATGATAAAGGGATTGTAGAAGAGGATGATTTGGACAGGAGATGGGAAGAGGTTACTGCCCAAGTTGTTGATGAGATTATCTTCCTTAGCAAGCACACTGCTGTTTCTAATCGCCATGCCTTTACTCTACCTCCTATAGGTATTTCTCCTTCCTTAGAAACCCCTGTTTGGGGAAAGTGTGTATTTTGGTATAATTTTTGCATATGAATGATTACGATTTATGAAGTGCCAATGTTTGGCATAATTGTTGTATCTTTTGCAAAACAAAAGAAACTGCATGTTAATGAGTTTTGAGATAAGACTTGGCAAAACGGTGGTATTTTTCCCTTTAATCGGTATACAAATTTGATTATGCATTTCACATTCATACATAGGTAGTCAGGTTTACGTACATCGTACTTGTGTTTAGTTTAATTTTTGAGTACATATGATTACAATTTATAATATGCCAATGTCTGGCATTATTGCTGTATCAATTGTAAAAGAACAGAAACTACCTGCTATTAATGTTTTTCGAGGTAAGACTTAGCACAAAAGAAGGGGTTTGGGGGGGGACTTTGAATGACATCATCAGAGTGTTATGTTCTTTTGATGTGGAGTTATAGGTTTCAGGACTTTGAATATTATTTGAATTTTTTGGTATCTGACTTGATATATGTGGTTAGGAATACCGCATTTGAAAGATGGAGACGTTCCTCCGCAAGGTGGCAAGCCTGGATGGGCTGCCTTGCCCAGTCCTCGAATAGGGCCATGGCTTATGCTCTTAAAGAAGATTGCCCAGTCTCATAACCTAGTTCCTGAATTTGAGGTACATAGCTTCGTTGGTATCTATCCATGTAGATTGCTAGTGTATATGGTGGCTGTTGAAATTAAGTGAGGTTTACTTCTAGCTTTTTAGGATACTTGATTTATTTATAGTGCCTTTAAAATGCTCCCTTCCAAAGAGGGTTATGCAATACAAGGGAAAATCCATGTTATTGTAAATTGTTATACTTATTGATTATTGTAAAAAGGGGTTGAGTTGGCACAGTGGTTAAGGTGCCCAATCCATGATCGAGAGGTCATGGGTTCGACTCCTGCCGGGGGTCAAACACCGGAAACAGCCTCTCTACGCATGCGTAGGGGCAAGGCTGCGTACTATCTTACCCCCCTCAGACCCTGTGTTACACGGGATATACTGAGTACGTTGCGTTTGCGTTTTATTGATTATTGTAAAGAAAAGTCTAATGAAAAACGTGTTTTGTGTGTAACATCATCATCTCTGTTGAAATGTATTAAAACTTGTTCCTGAACATTTAATAAAAGCATCAACGTTTTGGCGATCTTAACAATTTTAAGCCTTTTACTGTGTGATTGATTTACTGATAAGTGATAAACCTGGCCTCTCTTTATGTTTTTTATCTTAAATTTATGGGTAACAGATCAATTTATAGTTCATAAATTTGATTTAAACTTGATGTCGTAGATTTTTTTAGCACATCTTAATGTGTATTTGGATCTTTGCACTTTTTGATATATATCAAGCAATATTGATTCCACTTGCATAAAGAAAGGGTATAAAATCATGCATTTCAAGATCCATTCCTGCTTTGAGTTCTTGAAAGGACCTGTTCTCTGTAGCATGATAATAAAATGCCCAATCTAAAGATTTCTAATCTGTTTCTAGTGATTGCAGATTACTTTGGAAGCGACTCATCATGGTCCTGTTACCAGTATACCATCACTGTTTGTAGAGATTGGTAAGTTTCTCAGTCATGCTACGTTGTTTGCGTCAATAGCAGTATATTTTTCTCTGCTTTCTCTTCTTCACTGTAATCTCATATAAGGGTGTTTTAGCATGAGGGCTTTTGTGCCTGAAACTTTTCAGTCCTGAACCCTTCTTTTTTTGTCGCATTTTTATAAAAACGTACATGTGAAGCATGTTACTTTCCAATATATCAGACAAGATATATTTGTTGTAGCTTCTCGAGCTTTTGATAATATTGAGATGGGCTTAACAAGTTATATAACACAATTTGGATAGAAGTTCATGTCCTTACTTTCGCTAAACAAAGTTGCTGTATGTGAACTCTACTCTACAAAAAATTGGGTTAGTATTATTAGTATATTGTGGACTTGCTTCATCAGGTAGTACAGAAGAGCACTGGAAGTGGCGGCAGGATGCTGCTAAAGTCGTAGCTCAAGTAAAACTATGGTCTCTATGAACTTCTCACATGCTTAAAGTTTGTCTCTTAGTATACGAGTTTAGAATTTTACAGTAATTTAAATTCGTCATGAAATTCTAGGTAACAAAATCATGGGAACTGTTTGTCAAAGTTCTTTTTCCTCTGTCATAATGATATTTAGAAGTTCATTTTGATTTCACTTAATGTTGAATTCAAGTAGTATTTGTACTTGCACCTGTGATATTTTTTTAATAGCTCTCGCCAAGGTATATTGTGGCATAATACACTTGGTAGCAAGTCTTGGACTTTTAGCATAAATAGCATGTCACATGTTCATCTATTCTTTGAATTTAAATTCAACTAACAAGTCCTACTTGATTTGTTAAGTTAGTTTGGGAAGGACTTGGGCTTGGAGGGGCTGATGCTGTAGGCAACTGGGACAGGTTTGTTTATATTATCTAAAAATGTATTATATGCTTTTAAAGATGTCTCTAGATTTCTGATACTGCTGGCTATATGTTCTGATTCTGAATCAAGGATCAAGGATCAAGTGTGAGTTAGTTTATCTCCAGTTGAAAGGCCATCGATGCACATTCGTGTTGCTCATTGTTTGTTGTCTGACAACATTTTGTTTGCATCTCTCCTTTTGTTAGCCAAAATAAATGTCCTGGACAGATTTTGTACTTTCATAATATAGATACCTTTCTAGTTTTTTTTTCTTGCATTCATAATATCTATTTGTTGTTTGAGTGGTATTTTATTTGTTAGGAGTGTCATTTCGAAAAGATTATCATTTGACCTCAATGTTCTTTGATTTTCCAGCACATCTGGGAGTAACAAAGTCCTCCTTGGATTAGGAGGTGGACATTATGTACCTCGGCATATGGATATTGTTTGGTAAGCTACAAGTTATAATCACCCTCGCCTATTATGTTCTTTGTTCTGCATTTCTTGCTTCTGAATTACATAAAAAGTTGTATTAATCATACTCCTATTTAAAAAAACACACTTTCTCAACCTGTCTAGATAAACACTCCTACAATGAATCTGGAAATCATAATTGACATCTATTTCGATTAGTCTTCTAGTTAGGTAACTTATTTTATGGACTTCAGTATGGTTACCTCGGTTAAGTCCCTCTAGTTTGCCTTGGTGGTTACCTTTATTTGTTGTATGAATGTTATACGCGTGATACAACTTTTTCTCAATGAAATATTGTAGAGTAAATTTAACCATTTTCTGTATCCACGGGAAAACAGGTACACGGGTTGGTCATCTGCTCTCTAGATATAAATTATTGTAAAATTTTGAAAACAATTTTTTTAAAAAAAGCTGGACTTAAAAAAATAATCTTAACTGAAATTTTAGTTCAGCCAACTTCTTCCTAGAATAGCCACCCGCCCCTGCACACGAGTTAATACACCAAAATTAGCTTATAGCTAAATCAACAACACTATAGTATATAGGATAATGAATTTCTTTTCCAAAGCAATATAAAGTTAACCAAAAGTTAAAAATTAATATGAAACCATAAAGCATATTCTTTGATTTGAATAGTCAATGAGCATCAGTGCATGACATTCGACAAACACAACTAGTTACTATCTACTAGTGAAAAAGTTGAAGTGGAGGAAAGTTGTGTTCCATGCTTAAATTTCATATTCAGTGTACAAAACTTTCCCTTCCGAGAGATGTCGTGATATAGGCAATTTCACTTTTATTTTCGTAAAGAAGTTGTTTCTTCATCTCGAATCCGTGGACCTACACTTGTTAATCTTATTACACTTGTGGTTCTCAAATCTCAAACACCTAGTCTAATCTTCATGGGTTTAACTTGCTATGCCATCTTATTTCTTGGCTTAGTTCCGGCTCTTATGTGCAAGTTACAGGTATGCTCTCTTCTCACTTCTGCACAGTTAAGTTTTGGTTTTTATTCTGCGTAAATTATGAATAAAGAGATTCAAGTTCTGTTAAGGTTTTTTTAAGATTAATGAGTCTAAATTTATGATGTGATGACAAATTTATTATGCAGAGTTTGTCAGTATAGACCGTGGATGCACAAAGAATTACACTGACCTTGACACCGGCTTACAATGGATTCCGGATACTGGAATCATTGACCATGGAAAATCAGTTGGAGTGGAGAATCCAGATGCATCTTCATTACATTATCAAACACGAAGAGACTTTCCTAGTGATGAAATGAAGTATTGCTTCACTCTGAGAACCGAAGGGAGGACGAGGTACCTTGTCCGAGAAACATTTTTATACGGAAACTCTGTAGAGAGCACATATCCGAAGTTTAGGCTTTATTTAGATGCAACCAAATGGTCACTCGTAACTATCATGGATGCCTCAAAGGTACATGTTAAAGAAATTATCATCAGGGCTCCTTCAAATTCCGTTGATGTCTGCCTGTGTCATGCAACAACAGGTTCACCGTTCTCCATTTATTTCCACTCTTGAGCTGCGTCCTTTAAATCTTTCAATGTATGCTACAAATCAACAAAGTACATAAACACATACACAATAGAGTTCCCACCTGTCAAAGTAATACAAGCTGCAGTTGTTGGCACCAAAGGTAGGCTTACTTATAGACTAAACCTAGAAGATTTCCCTGCCAATGCTCGAGCTTATGCACCAAAGCTTCATGAATGCATCACTTGAATTTGTATTATCATTTGCCTTTGTTAAGACCCAGGATTATACTCGAGGACCACTCCTAAATGCAATTGAAATAAGCAAATATGTGCAGATTGCTAAGAAGACCGATATGCAGGATGGTAATACTTGTGCTTGTGCTGCAGCACAAACCAATATTCTTTACACATAAAAATAATAGTTGTATTAACTATACCTTTATGAACTAACTAGTCTCCATTTCGAATAGTAGTGAACATTCTCAACTCACTCTGAGCCAAGTCTAAAGACAGTAATTGGGTGGATGAAGATCATGGAGACCTTGTGTCCCCACACCCTAGGAATGGATGACTTGCAAGTCTGACATACCACCAAGAATTACAAAAATGTGAGTTCCTGATTCTCTTGATGTAACTTTTAGGTTGATGTGTTATTTTATACTGTTAAAAATCAACAATAACTGTGACATAAGCGCTTAGGTCATCAAGATACTATGACATAAGCGCTTAGGTCATCAGTCACCAACCAAGTTTTACTTCCTATATAAGAGCTTATACTCTCATGTAATATAACAGGATCAATACAATGTAGTTCTAATATTACTACCATGTTTTTTCTCCCCTTTCTACTAGTTCCGTTTATTACTTCCGCATTGCTCATATTCTGACATGATATCAGAGCGAAAGTAGAGAGGAGGAGATTTCTAAGTTGAAGCTTATGTTTTTTCAAGGAAAATATAAGATGCCCAGAACTAGTGTAGAGCTTTAAGGGGCAATTCACTGGTTGAAATCCAGTTTGTAGACACCACCACACGCGCTATCAATTGAAGCCTTGAGGTTTCTCAAGAGAAACTCAAGCTGCCCAGCCCTTATTTCAACAGATATCCACTAAACAAAACCAAATCACAAATACAAATATGTACCAGCAGAGAAAATCACAAGTAGACCTGCCACATAGAGAACTAACAACTTCTTAAGGGAAGATTGTTCGCATCTATCTTATCCTAACAGGATGTTTTCAGGTTGTTTCTGGCAGATCTGAATCTTCTCCGGGAAAGCAGCAGGAGCTCCATTCCAAAAGGTTTAGGGAGCTCAGTTCCAGTGAAGTTATTAGGTGATGGTCCTTGTCAAGGCGAGTTCATTCATCAAGAAGCATACAAAGGAGCAGCAGAAGTAGTAGTATATGTACAGATAGATACACACAGTTCACTGCCACAAAATTAAAGCAGCAGAAATAGTAGTATGTATATAGAGACATACACACAGTTCACTGCTATACCCTACATTCATTCCCCTAGAAGCAAACAGACCAGTTTGTTAGTAGTATTTTTATGTGTTCGTTCTCAGGGAAGGACTAAATTTAATTCAAAGTTCATGTTTCTTATCTCTTTACGTCTAGAAGTGTGTGAGAAGAATTTTGGGTTTGTGTATTAACTAAATTAACCAAGAACTAATTATAAGCACTAAGAATTGATTTTAAACTGAGATTCAAATATATGGAAAATAATCTAAGAACTGGGGTTCTTCACTTGGTCTCAATACATGCTCAATATTAATGTGATATCTGTGTTCCTACCTTCCTGAAAACAATTCTTCTAAAGTTATACTGTACCCTCCCAGGTTACAATATAGTGCCTACAGCTACACCCTAATTGTCACTCCCGTGATACAATCAAAGTATATCTATAAACTGTTAAGTGCCAAGAATTATATGTCTCACAATTCTCCTATTAATCTCCCGATCTAATATTCAAATTATATCTGTTAAATCATGTACTAAGATTGCAACTTCTCTCCCAAGCTTATTACAATCCCTAGAATACAATCAAAGGTTCATGACTCCCCTAATTGTGTTAAGATCTCATTAACAGATCAGCAAAGCAGAAAATCACGTAATCAAGCATGCATGAATACCAAGGAATACTACCCAATCCTCAGATTAGAGAATTAGATACGCATATTTAATAAAGAAAACATAATAATAATGATAATGAATGAAAACATAATATTGAAGAAAGAATTGAAGATCGAAAGTACCTTGATACGATTAAAAGCTATGAATTGTTATGATTTACAATGGTAGGATGTGTTTAAATAGGCTCTACAAATCTTGCCTAGCAAGAAATTGCCTTCTATTACAATTAGGATTTAAAGAAGGTACCCAAAACTGCCCAGAATACAATTAGAATTAGAAAAAGGGCAAAACAGTAAATTCCCAGCCTTCTTTAACAAGATCACGTGCGCGATTTAATTCAGAATATTTCTTACACTTGTTTCCTATCCCAGGTTGTAGAAATCTCTCAAGCTTCGCGTGGACAGTAAGATCGCTGAAAACGGACTTCTAGAACTCCAGATATGGCCAAAACAGTATAAGCTGCGCAGCCTTCCCGGAAAATCCGAATTTTAATCAATTAAATCTCCAAAAACGACAAAAGCTTAGATATTCTTGCAAACCTGCACAACTACACAAAACACATCAAAACTACACAAACTTGAGTCCAAAACAATCAATTTAAGCCGATTTAGAATGCTCCAAGTGGATATAAAATCCACTTATCAAACACCCCCAAACTTAAACCGATGCTTGTCCTCAAGCATAAACAATTACAACTACCTAATTAGTACCACTTCCGTAGGTGATCACGGTTGCATTTGGCATATGCAACAAGCCCTTTAAACCCCTATGCAGCCCTAGTGGACGAGTAAGGTCTCGTGAGGGCCTATAGCGAATGTACCCACAAAATCCATTTAACCTAATACAATGCAATGCATGAATGCAACTACTATGAAAATGCAAGATTCCCTTCAAACTCACCAAAACCAACTAACAAGCAAATATCTCAAAGAATGTAACAAATCCAAGCAGAGCTCGACTAAGTCCCCGTATACTAACAAATACATGAACAGAAACGTGCGTGTGTGCGATGCTCATCAGAAATACTCCCAAAACTAGGTAAAAAATCATACATGATTTCCGTCAAGACAATCACAGGTTTATAAACAGAATAGACTGTAGACACTTCATAACCTAGGAACACCTCCGCCCTTATCTAAGGTAGACAGAAACTCATGCTTTATTACTAAACTATGACACTATATACAATACACATGCTTATTTAACCGTGCAATGAATGAGACCCCAAAAGGCTTATACAATAATACCCATGTAGCGAGTGTTAGGTCAGCAATCCCAAACCACAAGGCTTTAGGTTACTAGGACTAAGTCCCCTCAGACTTAATTACTCGAGTATTAAAGAGCTCACTCTGGTTAATTTTGCATATAAACAAATAACTTATTGACTCTCTTTTTTTTTTTCTTTTTTTTTTCTTTTTTTTTCTGCAATCTGGAATGAGCCTTTCTCATTTCCAACCCTAGACTACTCATATAAATATGAGCTGGCTACTAGCCATTTGACACCTAGCCATTATTTACAATTATGAACAACTAACATGAAATTCCTGTTTTCCCCCAAACTTAGATTTTAATGTTCCTACGCTATAAAGGGAATAACGAAAATTCTAAATATAAACAAGTGATTAAATCTCAAAACATCCAACAGGCATGACCCTAACCTAGCCCAAAAGCACCCAATGAGTTTGTGTAAAAATTTTGTTCCCATAACATGCAAGTCAATTTCATAGAAACTATAAATCAGCCCTCTACTCATCATCATCACACTCAATTAAAACATCTACCTATCAATCAGAATCAGCTCGTCCTAAGGGATCATGAAATATGCATGCCATGAAAATGCAACTAAATGAAAACTCACATGGTATACGAAAAATAAAAACAGAATGTCCTATATGAAACAAACGTAAATAATACAACATATATGCATGATTTACTACTACTAATATGCAAAGCATGAAATCCTACATGAACACATAATACAACAACAACTACTAATCCCTCAAACCACCCCCAAACTTAAAATATTCAATGTACGCATTGAATGGAAGTAATACAAGAGATAGCAGAACATACCTACTCATCCTCGCTTTCGTCACCCTCATCGTCCTCATCATCCTCGTCCGAAGAATCAGGTGGAGGATACGGAGTCCGAGCTCCAAATATAGGCCACTGAATCGGAGTATCGGGTGACTGAAACTTTGCCTCCAAGGCTATGCCCATGTCCTCAGAATACTGGCGACTGCTAACATGCATAGCATCCAATCGCCTAGTCATTTGACGAAAATAAGACTCAAGAGCGGACATATCCACCGTACTCTGCGAAGAACCTGCCCTCGCCACTGCCGGTGCCCTTGGAACATGTGGCGGAGCGCCCGCTCCCTGACCACTAGCATCATTCACAACAAAGCCTAGACCCCTAGGATGAGGAGTGTCGCCCGGCCACTCCTTCAACCTCAACCGGTCAATAGTAGCATCCGTAACAGAAGCCGTAGGTTTATGCACCGGCTCTCCTTCATACCATTTGACTTTCGATGTATCACACAAGTACGCGATGATAGAAGCATAAGGAATACTAGCCGACGAATTTCTTCCCAAAAACCGAAGAATATTTTGATTAATAAGGTACCCAAGGTCAACATACTCACCTTTGAGAATACCCCATAGCAAGATAGCTCTATCAACAGTAACATCGAAAACATGGTTTGACGGAATGATATTAGAACTAATGAAAAAGAACCATGCCTTTGCAAAACCAGACAATGATGAAGCCGGAAAGGTACACTTTATCTCCGTACCTAACCTACGTTTCCACTCCGTTCCCGGAACACATAACTCCTCAATGAGTGCATCAAGATCAACATCATCCTTAGTCTTCTGTCCCCAATCCGTAGCACCTCTAGGTTTAGGTGGTAGCCTAGTCAAAGTACGAATAGCACGAGGCGAATAATCCACCTTCTGACCCCTCACAATTACGGAGTTATTCCTTGCTACAGAAGCATTAGCATAAAACTCCCGTACCACATCCAACGCTGCCTCATTAGCAAATTCGCAAAATAATGTCCAACCCCGCTCACTAATCATATCCACCATCTCCGGATATTTACCACCGGGCACAAACCTCCGTTCCTGAATAACCGTCTTTGAAACTAACCTACCATACTCCGCTTTAGCATCCTCATTCACAAATCTTTCCACCCCATTACCCACAACATCATCCTCATCCAAAGATGGAGGAGCACTACTACCACTACCCATTAATCGTTGCCTTTTAGGAGCCATAATCAACAAATATCAAGCAAGGCACAATAATCTCCAAACAATTCACCAAATAAAGAACCCCCAAATTACACACCAAGAACCCTAGTTTATAAAATTCACAAATTCAAATAAAAAATAAGATAGAATGTTACCCAATTGAATCCAAGAGGTGAACTTGCAATATGAATCCCCACAATTTCGAATTTAAATCCCCCTTGCACTTTGAATGGATGAAAGTTGAGAATTTGGGATTTATATAGATGGGTTTGTGTATGTATAAGTGATGTGGGTGTATGTAATGGATAATGGTGAATTTGATTTAGAGATAAAAAAAGGATTTTTGTGGATTGAATTAGATGTAAGATAGAATTTAGGGGTGTTAGGGTTTTAATTTGAAGTGAACTTGGGATAGGATATGAAGTATAGGAGATAGGATTTGTAATTTATGAGTTTTTACACTAAAAAACACGCCTGGGCAGTGGTTGTCGGCGCATGAGGCGAGCTGTGGCGCATGATGCGCGGTACTGATCTACGCGTTTCAGCTCCTGCGCTGCTGGGCGCCTGATGCGCTGGGACTTCCTGCGTTACACACGCAAGAATTCCTCCATTGTAGAATTCTTGAATTCTGTACCATTGTCACTCCTAAGTACTTTAACTTTGTACTCAGAGTTATTCTGAATATTCTTTACAAGTTCAATGATTTGCTGAGGAGCTTCATCCTTCTTGTGTAGAAAGAACACCCATGTGAACCTTGTGAAATCATCCACTATCACTAGAGCATATCTTTTCTTGCTGATAGACGTAATGTTTACTGGACCAAACAGATCAAGATGTAGCATGTGAAATGGTTCAGTAATCGAATTTTCAGTCTTGCTCTTGAAAGTGGTTCTTCTTTGCTTTCCAAGCTGACATGCATCACAAAGTCCATCTTGCACATAATTTGCCTGAGGTAGGCCTCTCACCAGATTGTGCTTAACAAGTTGATTAAGCTTCTTGAAATTAAGATGTGAGAGCTTCTTGTGCCAATTCCAGCTTTCATCACTTGTTGCTTTGCTGTAGAGACATCTAACAGTTCCTTTAGATGTATCACTTAAGTTGGCTTCATATATGTTACCATGTCTTTGACAAGTTAGAACAATGTCTCCATTCTGCATATTCAAGATTTTGCATCCTTCTCTGTCAAAGATTGATTTGTAACCTTTATCACCCAGTTGACTTATGCTTAAAAGAGTATGTTTCAAGCCTTCAACCAGTGCTACATTTTCTATGATGACATTCCCCAAAACAATTTAGCCATATCCCAGAGTTTCTCCTTTGTTGCCATCTCCAAAAGATATTACTGGGCCAGCTTTCCTCTCAAACTTTGTAAGCAGGGACTTCTTTCCAGTCATATGTCCAGAGCATCCACTGTCCAAGATAATTGAATGCTTCTTTCCTGTGCCCTGCAAACAAAAAGTAACTAGTTAGAATTTTTTAGGACCCAACTTTGATTGGATCCTTTCTTACTAGATTTAGAAACAACAGGCTTTGAGAATTTTGCCTTTACTTTACCTGTTGTAGAGTCAACTTTAGACTCTGATTTTACAAACTGTTTCTGACTAGGAGTTTCAGATTTCAAAGAATAATAGTCATAATACAGTTCATGATATTCTCTACACATGTAAATGGAATGAAGTAAAATACCACAATGATAACAAGCTTTTTGTGGTTGGTATTGAATTTTCTGAGTCTTGGGGAATCTGGACTCAGTTTTCCAAGAAGGTTTTTGATTGCAGTCTAGGGCCAAATGATTATGATTTCCACACTTATAGCATTTTTTCCTAGGTGCATCAGGTACATTCTTGTAATTATTCTCTTTATTAATACCTTTTTTTCCATTCCTATTTCTCTTGATCTTGCTAGACTCTGAAAGACCATCTAATCTCTGTTTCAACTGAGACTTAGACAGAAACCCTATGTTTACATTCTTAGGTTTCTCTAACACTTTCTCATCTGAATTACTATTGTTAATCCTTTTGTGTACAACAGGGGTACCTTTTGAATCAACAAATTTAACATGATTAGGTTCAGAAACAATTTTCTTACCTTCAGATTTAGATGTGCTAGCTTCTACTTTACTATCATCATTGACAATAGCTAATTTTTCTTCTTGTCTAGCCTTATCAAAACCTAAACCATTAACCTTACCACGAATTCCATTTTCGATGATTTCTTGTGTCTTTTTACCAGAAATGTTAATGGTCTTAATCACATCTCTCTCTTCCTCTAGTTCTTTTCTGACATAGTCATAAGCCTCAAGAATAACACTATAATCATGCTTAGCTTTATCAGAACTTAACTTGTATTCTTCCATTTGAATTAACTCAGATTCAAGAAAATTATTTCTATCAACTAATTTATCATTCTTAACCTTAAGTTCATCTTTTTCACAAGTAAGAATTCTAAAATTAGTCATAAGATTCTTAAACTCAGCATGGATAGATCTAATTTCATCAGAATTTAAGCTATCAAATGAATCAAGAGAGTGAAGTGATACCTTAACAGAGGATGGAGAAGTTTTCTTTGGAGATCCAGGTTTGTCTAAACCATTTGCCATCAATGCAATGTTGTCATAATCCAATTCATCTTCAGAATCACTGGAATCAGCCCAATCCTTCTGTGTGACCATAAGTGCATTTCCCTTTCCTGAATTCCTAGGTTTCTTACACTCACTAGCAAAGTGTCCAAGCTCGCTGCAATTAAAGCACTTGATCTTGGCCTTATCAAGCTTGACAATTGTCCCTTTGCCTTTGTCACTCTTCTTCTCCTCCTTCTTTTGAAAAGGTCCTTTGCTAAATCTTCTCTTGTTGAATCTTCCTTTCTTGAAGGCTTTAGCAAACATAGCAAAGAGTTCCTGCATCTCAGATTCAGAATCATTGTTGTCAGAGTTCATATCAGTAGTCTCTGACTCAGAACTTTCTTTGCTTTTCTTCTTCCTTGAATTCTTTACAGCAATCTCTTCATGCTGTTCTTCAGGAAGCTTCTTTAATTCAGATTGAGCAGTAAGTGCAATAGTCTTCATCTTTCCTTCACTCCTGCTCTTCTTCTACTGCTTGTCAAGTTCATAAGCTCTTAGTTTTCCATATACTGCCTCTAATGAAATCTCATCCAGATCATTAGCTTCCTCAGTCGCAGATATCTTCTCATTGTAGAAATCAGGCAAAGCTTTCATGAACTTTGTATTCATATCCTCCAAGTCATAATATTTACCATGCATGGCCATCTCATTGATGAGTTTTGTAAACCTATCAAAGGTATCAGTAAGTGACTCACCAGACTTGGATTCAAAGTACTCATACTGTTGTATAAGTAATGTCCTCATATTCTTCCTGACAGGCTTAGTTCCTTCACAGTGAACCTTAAGATTATCCCATATATCCTTAGCAGTTTTACAAGAGAGAACATAGTTAGTGAGAACAGAATCAAGACTGTTGAATAATATGTTTCTCACTTTAGCGTCTTTAAGAACATTCTCCTTGTCCTTATCTGACCACTCAGATTTAGGCTTCTCTGCTGTATGTTCTGGAACAACCACACCATCAACAGTTGCTTGTCCAACGACCTTTGTTGGAACAAAAGGTCCATCTCTGATTCTGTCAAGATAATCAGGATCTGTTGCTTCCAGATGATGCAACATCTTTACTTCCCATAGAGTATATTCGTTTCTCTTGAGCATAGGAATCTTAGTATTCCCATCCTTGTAACCAGACATGATTGCAGATCTTTATGATTATTCGAAATCAACCTGCTCTGATACCAATTGTTAACTCGAATAACTTGTAGAAGGGGGGGGGGTTGAATACAAGTTATATAATCGTGTCTGATTTTTGCTTGATTATATGACCAAGAATAAACGAATGAATCAAACTCTGTTTGTATTAATAAGATCAAATACAAACTCTACCAAAGGTGTACAATACCTTTAGCAGCTGCTGACAAAATAAAAATCTCTTTCTGTTTGTTTCGAACTCTTGAATACAAACCTTATACAGAGCTACGCACACGAACTCACAACATACTTGTTCGACCACGACACTTTTTACAATGATATAGAGAGAGTATTTATAATGCTACCTATCAACTAATAACAGAAAGATATAATCTATACATGACAATGTTCTGCCTTCTAGTCGATAGTTTCCTTCAATAGAAAACTCTTTCCTTCATAATATCTTCTTGCTTGTTCTTCAAACAACGATCCTGTTTTATAGCACTTGCCAGTTTCTGTAGCATCCACAATGACATCATCAGTAACACGACTGATATCAGGATTTCATCTTGCATCATCAGTATCTGATCATCATCAGTATTAGACCGTCATCAGGATTTGTTCTTTGTTCCTGACATTTAGTCTCCGATACACTGTTCATTCCTGACTAAACTGTACAGATAACTGTTTTACACATAAATCCAATATATAGTGCTAAATCCTTTATAAGATCAGGATTACAAGAAGTATAATGTGTAAATTCTATTCTTAACATCACAACTTATGAATTATTCCTAACAGGAATAAATATTGAATGCTGGACTATGCCGCACACAGCCTCCTACGCTTTTTGTTGCTATCCCCCTTTTTGTCAAATCATTTTCCCATTATTAAACACCATTTCACATTTTCCACTCACATATAACGTATCCATTTCCCTTTATCATTCACACATATCATTTCCATTCTCATATATCGTTTCCATATTCGTATTATGACCATTTGAAAACAATTATAAAGGTATATCATCAGTGTATCAATTCAAGACATACATTCATTTCAGTATGAAATTCCTTAAACAACCTTTTAACAATATCTAATCACCCTTAGAACACTTATGATATCTAAAGAATAACTATTCAATAATCCCTTTTTAAATGAATATTATAATTAATATTCATTGAATTAAATAACCATTAAAATATCATTTATCAATATCATTCCAGACATTTTTAACCAAAAATGTCTCATTTATAACCATCGAAATATTTTTATTATTATTATTCCGGAACAAAGCAATTGTAAGAAAACGTTTTAAAAATAATATTCATCTAATTAAATAAATTTAATTGGACGAATAAGGTTTATTTAATCAGTAGATGCTTCAAGAGGTATCTACTAATTAAATAAACACTAGTTTGTTGGTGATGTTGCCATTAGGTTAATTATTGCGAAATTCTTTCTAAAAACTTTGTCCGGGTTTTCGAAAATATACATTTCAAGATAACCCCTTCCACTTTTTCATTCATATATCAATACCTTTAAAATACACCAACTAAAATACTTTACATGTAAATCCCTTTTAAGAAAATCTGTAAATATCAGCCCTTGTCACCTTACATAACAAAATATTTATTAATAACGTCTGAACAGTTTAGAACTCAAATATCCCCAATTTACACATAATTGCAATATTATAAAATAACTTTAGATAAAAACTGATACCATAATATCGTTAAAATAACCATAAATAACAACTGATACCATTCCTTCCCATATCACTTTACTCTTTATAGTATATCACTCTCTCCATATCACATATATTACCCGTCAAACCATTTTACTTAAAAGTAAACAATTTATCAAGATAAAGATAGAAGAAATCTTGTAAATATGGACTGAAGTCTTATTTCATACATTTCATATATTTCAAAATAAATATACTCTGAACGATAGAGTATGTATAAATAAACTTGCCTCTGGTCCTTAGCACCAAACGGAACACCGCGAATAAATCCTTGGCGTTTCGCCCAAGCAGTTCCATAAACTTTACACGACGCCTCGATCTTTCCTTTTTGATACACGTTGCTCCACTCGATCACGCCCTAATGGTACTGAAACGGTTACGAGTACGTGTCAGTCCCCCCTCGTATCTCGAGTAGACACCACTAAGTCACATAAAGTCAACTATCGGTGTCCTCCCTATGGTTGATTACTCTAATACCACGTAATGCACACAACCCATTTAGTCAACTTCACTTAACATATACAATTATAATACTAGTGTCATTCTATGACAAAACTAAGTTTATAAATAATCCCCGAAACACATAAATCCTTGAATTAACACATAAATCCTCGAAATAAATCACTTAGCACATAAATCCTTGAGACAACAATTACCCTCGAATTAATTCACTTAACACATATACACATAAACAGTTAACACCCAAATCATACCTTTAAACCATTGAAATCAAATAAGTTAAATAAATTAAAATGCAGGGGATTTTTAGAAAATTTCGGCATGAGGTATTCGTTTATCGGACTATGGGCACAGCCCCTCAATATCAATCAAAAACAATTTCAACCCTGTTTTTACAAAAATTAAAGATGCCTCAACTTGCAGCAACATAAAAGTAAACAAGTACAGAAAGTACCCGCCCAGACATGCGGCACCTAGCACATAAGGAAAAGTATCCGCCCAGACATGCGGCACCTCAACATTTAAAGAAAGTAAACTAAGTTTATCCACATGTAAGTCAACATCATGTAGTTGACATTTATACTTCCAACATATACTATGACCCAATTTATACCATTTAGCACATAGACCTTTACAATTTAACCAACCCTTGTATCGACACCTTATAACACAACAACAATTAGCACTTAGCACTTAGTAATTAACAATTACAATTTGGAAACTGACAATTAACACTAAACATTTAGCAATCACTAAACTCAACAATTACGATTAATCACAAATATAGACTCTCCGAATAAAATACGAAAATCCCAATAATATTCACAATCCACCATATTAATCTAATTACGAAAATTAGCATATTAAATTACAAATTAAATCCAACTTAATTACCACAATAATCTCACCATTTAACTAATTAAATTACCACAATTTACAACTAATTAAATTCAACAATAAACTAACTAAATGCGATAATTAAATACATAATTTAAAAATAAAAAAAATATACCATTCGGTTCGCTCCGATTCGACTCGCAAAATTAATCTTCCACCAAACTATCCCTCTCCCTTCTCTCTCTCTCTCTCTCCCTTCCTTTCTTGATGCCTCCTCCCCGCGCGCTGCTGGAGAACCGCCACCACCGCCGGCCACCTGCCACCGCGCGGTGGTCTTCCTCCTTCCCCGCTGCTACCGGCCGACCCACATACACACACACACACACGACTCATACACACACATATACACGCTTATATATATATATACACACACTCATCCCCTCTTCTTTCACCTTCAATTTCAATCCCCCAATTCAATTTCTTCTCTAAATCCCTAATTTTCTTTTCCCCCAACCTCTCATTTCTCTCTCCCCGATTGTGTTAACAACGGCTGTGTTTGTTTTGTGTGATTGGGCTTGGCCCAATTACAAGTAAATACTACTACTTGCACTTTATTCCGGGCCCACTACTAATTAAACATAACACGCTTAATTACTACACGCTTTAAATAATATTTTAAGCTAACTCTAATTTGTAAAAAATAAAATTTCTAGCATAATTAAATACTAGAATATTTTTAAAGATTTACGGAGAAAGAATTAGAATAAAATCTAATTTTTCTGAATTGATATGCATTTTACAAATATTAATAATTTATAAAAACAAATCATAAAAATAATAATTGTGATTCATAAATCACAATTTACAGGGCTTTATAAAAATACTACAAACACTATTGTTTTAGTAAAATCTCAAATTCTTGATATTTATAAATTAATCGAGTAATTTCTGTAAATTCTCAAATAATTAAAATAATCATCTTCTAAGGATTTTAAAATCTCCAAATTATTCAATAATTTAACATAAAATCTCCACTGAATAATTCCACACTCCAAAACTAAATCTTTACCCAAATAAACTATTGACTCGAGGTATCTACTCGGTCAATATAATTTTAAAAAGAAAAACCCGGTTCCACTTAACCGAAGAAATTAAATAATCCATTTTTGAAATTCCTTGAACTGAAATAATGAACAATAAAATAAAATAAAAATTTCCTCCTCATTTTAGGAAAACATTAATATTCTTAAAATAATAATAAAAATCATTTTCTGAAAATCCGGGTTATTACATTGAAGGAGGTCTTTGTACTTGTATTCTTGTTTCTTCTTTTTGGTGCAGAAGGGACAGCGCAAGCTTTTATAATTGGGTCCAGCTCGCCATTCTTCAATAATGTATATGGTATTCTTCAAAAATTTAAATTTTAAAATTTTATACAAAAAAAGAAAATTTTAAAAATAAGTTATGGAACTATCCTTAAAATACATCTTAAAATGCGAGCCGAACTTTCCTATTTTAAATGTTAAGAATCAAGTGAGACGGAGGGAGTAAAAGTTAATATTAGAAATTTAAGTATCATCAATTTAATGAGTTTGCGAGCACTACTTTGTAGTTCTTCCAAAATCAAAATTAAATTATAACTAGCTTATAGCCCGTGCAAAGCACATATTATTTTTAATTTTTTATAATTTATTTATAGTGTAATATGATATTATAAATATTAATTTTAATATGTTGTTGAATGAATGTGAACCTTAAATCTTTATATATAATAATTTTAAAAAAAATATAAATTAATATGTTGTTGGCGGGAATCGAACCATAAACCTCTATATATAACAACTTTTCTTTTAGTACTGTTATATCTAACGGTCATGATCTACTTGAATTGAAGATCCAATGGTTATGAATAGTTTGGTTAACCAAACTAAAAATTACAAAAGATCTCAGTTTGATTATAATAATATAGTATAGATATACGATATCTTTATTAAAAGTAAACGCCTTTTAAATGAAAAAGGCAATAAACTAATTATCGTTAATGATTAGAAGGTTTTGTTTTAAATTAAAAGGTGACGTGTCTTTTAAATGAAAAAGGCAATAAGCTAATTATCCTTAATAATTAGAAGATTTTGTTTTAAATTAAAAGGTAATATGTTTTATTAGAAAAGAAATATTAATGATGGGATGATACGTTATTTTAGGTATTTATAAAGGGTAATATCTTTAATTAAAAATAAATGTCTTTAAATGAAAAAGGTAATTTTATCAATAAATACATTATTTTATTAGTTATTTATTTTAATAATTAGGGTAACCGAACCGAAAACCAAAACTTTGAATGTTTCAGAACTTTAATTTTTATTTTTAACCCGTGCACGGATTTCTTTTGATATGTAATAAATTTTATTTTATGTTACAATTATATTTTTATATAATCATTATTTTCAATAATTTATTTAAATTTAAGTAATTAATAAAAATTTAATTAATGATATGCATGGTTTAAAACATATATTATAAAATTTTAAAATAAATATGTTATTGACGGAATTCGAATCTTGAAATTTTAGTAAATTATTTTTGTCATATAATATATTATATATCTAATCATTAGATCTAACAGTTATACTCATGTTTACGGATTATACTAATGTTTCTTTATTATAAACAACGTATATGGAATTTTAATATATTTTATTAATAATTAGAAAATATGGTATGATATTTTCGAGTATATATTAATGATTTTAAGATTAGTTTTAAATCAAGAAGGTACGGTGTTTTAATTAGAAAGAAATATTAATGATTGGAAGATATGATATGATTTGATGTTTACAAAAGGTAATATTTTCAAGTAAAAGTAAATGTGAAAAGGGCAATTGGCTAATTAACATTAATTATATGATGTTATTATTTATTTTAATAAATAGGATAACCAATCCGAAAACCAAAATTATGGATAACCAAATCGAAAACCAAAATTCTCAAAACTTTTAATGTTTCGGCTTTAATATAATAGTATAGAAGTATAGATTTAATATAACATATGAAATTGATAAAAGTTAGGGCTCTTTTCATAAATAAATAGGAAAAAGTAAATTTTTGCACATTTACTTTTGTTAAGAATACCAATTTGTAATTTTACTAACTAAGTTTCTAAATTGCAAAAATACTAACCCTAACCCTCCCCTCCCCCCTTCTTTCTGTGAAGCTCGGCTGTACTTTCTTTTTTTTTTTTAAGGTGGGGGCTATTTTGGTGGATTTGTGTTTCCTAGCCCCGCAGGGGCATATTCAAATGAATGCAACCAAATTCAACTAAATTTGCAACTGAATGCAACCACATGCAACTAAATTTCTGATTTCAGGTTCCATTTGTCAGTTGTCATTTTCGATCTCATTTTTGGACTATATATATATATATAAGGTGGGTGATATTTTGGTGGATTTAGGTTCTATGGCCCCGCAGGGGCATATTCAACTAAATTTGCAACTGAATGCAACCACATGCAACTAAATTTCTGATTTCAGGTTCCATTTGTCAGTTGTCATTTTCGACCTCATTTTTGAAATCTATATATATATATATATATATGGGTCCTGGTCCCTGACAATCGTTTGTCAAGGACCGGTTATTTAACAATCGGTTCCACAGCCGTTGGATCGTTGATCCAACGGCTGAGATTAAAAAAAATAATTACTGTTCGCTATAATTTTTCGCGGATAGGCAGATTGCCTATCCGCGGAAAATTTCCACGGATAGGCAGATTGCCTATCCGCGGAAAATTTCCACGGACAGGCAATATGCCTATCCGCGGAAAATTATAGCGGATAGTAATTTTTTTTTTTTTTTGTAATCCAGGGGGGCCGTTGGATCAACGATCCAACGGTTTAGAAACCGATTGTTAGATAAGTCGTCCCTGACAAATGATTGTCAGGGACCAAAACCCTATATATATAGTCCAAAAATGAGGTCGAAAATGACAACTGACAAATGGAACCTGAAATCAGCAACTGAATGCAACCACATTCAACTAAATTTCTGATTTCAGTTGCATTCAGTTGAATATTGCCCCTGGCGGGGCCTTGCAACCCAAAGCCACCAAAATCACCCTACCTTTTTAAAAAAAAAAAAGAAGTTGAATGTGGTTGCATTCAGTTGAATATTGTCCATGGCGGGGTCTTGCAACCCAAAGCCACCAAAATCACCCTACCTTTTTTTAAAAAAGAAGTTGAATGTGGTTGCATTCAGTTGAATGTGGTTGCCCCTGGCGGGGTCTTGCAACCCAAAGCCACCAAAATCATCCTACCTTTTTTTTAAAAAAAAGAAGTTGAATGTGGTTGCATTCAGTTGAATATTGCCTCTGGCGGGGCCTTGCAATCCAAATCCACCAAAATCACCCCACCTTTTTAAAAAAAGTTGCATTTGGTTGCATTTTGTTGAATGCGGTTGAATGTGGTTGCAAACAAAAATCCACCAAAATAGCCCCAATCTTAAAAAAAAAAAAAAAAAAATGGTCGGCGGCGTCTGTTGATCAGGGGGAGGAGAGAGAAATTGAGGGAGGAGGGGGGCCTAGTATTTTTGCAATTTTGAAACCTTGTTTGGTAAAATTGCAATTTATTAAGGAAGGTGATATTTTTGCAAAAAGAAACTTTAAATCTAATATTCTTGGTAAATATCCTAAAAGTTATTTATAAAATATCTTGTACATTACACGGGCATAATGCAACACTGGGCCATGGTTGTAAAAATCAGTAATCGGTATAAATCGGTTGAGGTACCGATTTAAGATTAATCGGGTAATCGGGGATTAATCGGAAGGATTAATCGGAGTATAAATCGGATATTATAATAATATTTAATATATTAGTCTAATTTACAATTAAACATATCATTTTAAATAAATTCATAGGATTAATCGGATTTCAAAAATCGAATCGGTGGATTACCTTACAGAGGATTAATCGGGGATTAATCGGCTAAATCGGGGATTTTTAGAACCATGCACTGGGCATAATGCTAAAACAATTAGCGAGCATAATGACGTACTTAAATAGCATTAATTTATTGGGCCTGAAGGTCACATGAACTTGCACCGTTGTACAAATTGATCCGCGCTACGCTAGAGTCCATACCACGGCCTACATATAATCATAATAATAGACGTTACAACCTCACGTAACGGCTATATTTTCTTCCCTCATTTGACTTAAAAGTAAAACCCCTTGAGAACATTCATTCATACACTTTTCAATTTTAAATCTCTCTCTCTCTCTCTCTCTCTCTCTCTCCATTTCTTCAATTCAGCTTCTTAATTTTCACAGCATTCATAATACTTACATTCATATATCTCTTTACAGATTATTTCCTGAAACATTCAATTCTTGATTAAAAATCAAATCTTTAGGGTTTACACACAGACAATCTAATGGCACCCACGCCCAAATCTCACATAGTTTCAACCCTAACAGGCTCATCAAAATCAAATCAAACCCATGTTCATTCTCACTCGAAAACCCCCAACTCCAAACACAGATTGAATTTCAACCAAACAAAGCCCCCACAAAACCCTAAAGAAACCCCTCCAATTGATCACCCAGTTGAAGTTATAGGCAGAATTAGGGACTACCCAGATCAGAAAGAAAAGCCCATTTCAGCATTGGTCATTAGTTCCGAAAGCCATTCTGTTCGGGTTCGGACTGATATCGGGTACAGGGATTTTACACTTGATGGGGTTTCTTTATCTGAGGAGGAAGATCTTGATGTGTTTTATAAGAAGTTTGTGAAATCTAGGATTAATGGGGTGAAATTGGGGGATAAATGTACTGTTATGATGTATGGGCCTACGGGTTCCGGGAAGAGTCATACCATGTTTGGGAGTGTGAAGCAGCAGGGGATTGTGTATAAGGCTTTGAGGGATATTTTGGGTGGTGGTGGAGATGTGGAGAATGATGATGAGAAAGTTGAGTTTGGGACTTTTGTGCAAGTTACTGTTTTGGAGATTTATAATGAAGAGATTTACGATTTGTTGTCTACTAATGGTGGTGGCGGTGGAGGGTTTTCTCTTGGCTGGTCGAAAAATAATGCTTCCAAGGTGAGAATTTTCTTTTTTCCTTTTTACTTGGTGTATCATTTTAGTCTTAGTAATGTAACATTGATTTATGATGTTCCGTGCTCGCATTATTTTTCCTAGTCTCAGTAATGTAACATTGCTTTTGGACTGAAATTCGCAGAAAGTGGGATTTTTAGTTGTAGAATTACATACTTTGAGTTACTTGATCTGATTCATTTTTGTATTATTCAACTGTGATTTAGAGTGCACGACAATATGCTAACATTATTGTCCTTCTTGGTCTCAGTCAATGTTTTTTAATTGTGAAGTTGTCATCTTTGTTTGCATAGCTTCTGGTCTTTGACATCAAAAAAGAAGGTTTGGTGTTTGTGATTGATCCTAATGAGCCGAATCTCTTAAGTTGTCGAGCTACATACTTAGAACTGCTTGATCTGATGTTCATTCTGTGTTGTTCTACATCAATTCCTTTTGTATGATGTTCTTTTATGTTCACATTGAGCTTCTTGGTCTAGGCAAACGTATCATGCTTTTTAACTGTGAACTTTTCTTTGTTTATTTGGTAGTTGTGATTGATATAAGTAAATGGTACTTATCAGTCGTTGAGAGTTACTTCATTTTATGTCTATTCTCATGTTATAAATTGTGACTTCTAGTGGATCATGGTCTTTCATGCTCAAGAGTATCCTTCTTAGATGTAAATGTTAAGAGTTTTGACCCGGGCCTTAGTTTGTTGTCCTTTGAACTTACATTTGGGTAATGCCTGACTGTTTTAGTTCTCTTTTGGTGGCAGCTTATTGCTTTTGTTTACTTAGTATATAGCAGCATGACTGCCTGAATTATCTGATGTGGCTTTTCAAAACTGTATACGTGCAGGTGAGACTGGAAGTGATGGGTAAGAAAGCTAAAAATGCAACTTTTATATCTGGAAATGAAGCTGGAAAGATATCAAAGGAAATTCAGAAAGTAGAGAAGCGCAGGATCATCAAAAGCACCCTCTGTAATGAGAGAAGCTCTCGTAGTCACTGCATGGTTGGAACTTCTATATTTTCTTCAGTCGTCACTATATATGTTGATCATTGTTGATGAATATTGTCAACGTTCTAGAGTTTTTTTTAACATAAAGCTTACTCCTTCGTCCATTTGGCAGATTATTCTAGATGTTCCTACAGTGGGAGGACGTCTTATGCTTGTTGACATGGCTGGTTCTGAAAATATTGAACAGGCTGGTCAGACTGGAATGGAAGCGAAAATGCAGGTAAGATCTTTTACTAGTGATGCTATTCTCTTAATAGAATATAGTAGTATGGTTTGTGTAGTGCAAACGATATTCAGTTATAAACTTTGATTGTTGTTTACTTTGCAAATACAGACTGCCAAAATTAACCAAGGAAACATAGCTTTAAAGCGAGTCGTTGAGTCCATTGCTAATGGTGATTCACATGTCCCGTTTAGAGATAGCAAATTGACCATGCTTCTCCAGGTAATATTTTTGGTCGATACGATGTTTAGATTATGACACTGCATTAAGTATTTCATTTTGATATCCTTTTTTTCTTGTCAAATTTTTTGCTAAATATCTGTTTCTTGTTTATTAGGATTCATTTGAGGATGACAAGTCCAAAATTCTTATGATATTGTGTGCAAGTCCAGATCCCAAAGATATGCACAAGACCATTTCCACTCTGGAATATGGTGCTAAAGCCAAATGCATAATACGGGGTCCTCATACGCCAATCAAGGAGAAGCTAGCTGAAGATTCTTCATCAGCGCTTATTTTGGGATGTAGGATTGCAGCTATGGATGAGTTTATTTACAAACTACAGATGGAGAACAAGCAGAGAGAGCGAGAGCGGAATGAAGCCCAAAAAGAGCTTATGAAGAAAGAAGAAGAGATTTCTGCACTGAGGTCTAAACTTGCCATTGTCGGAGATAAGAAATCAGGAATAAATGAAGAGGAAATCAACATGAAGGTTACTGAGCGGACTCAGATGCTCAAATCTGAACTAGATAAAAAGATGCAAGAATGCCAGAAAATGGCTGAGGCATTAGTTGAGATGGAAAGGAGGAAGATGGAAGAAAGGATTTTGCAACAGCAAGAGGAACTTGAACTACTGAGACAGCGACTGAAGGCGTTCGAGTCAAAGGACAATTTAAGGGACAAAACCAGGTCATCTACAGACACGGATGGAAGCAGCTTTGCTAGAAAACTGTTGTCGATGTACAATGATGAAGATCCTGGGATGGAGAAATCAATGGATTTGGATAAATCAATGGATTTAGACATGGGAAAACGAGACAACAGTTTTATCCAAGCCATATTAGCTTATCCACAAATAAAAAATCCCAGTGAGGAAGCTGATCAAGATTCACAAGCACCTAACTTCACCAAAAAATCATTTCTGAGCACTGTCTATGAGGAGGACGAAGACGATGAGGATGATAAAGAAAAACCAGCTGATGATGAAGTAAAGAAGGAGGTAATTGAAGAAAAGATTGTGCGTCCTGCAAGAACGCCTTTGAGTATCAGAGATTTGGTGAAAGAAGAGAATCATGGGGAATCTGGAATGACATCTGATGTCTTGGACAAATCTTCAAGGTTAGAGAGAATACAAAACATATTCACACTTTGTGGCAATTATAGAGAGCTGTATCAGCACAGCAGTACTCCATATCCTAGTAAAAAGAGCTCTCCATCATCATCTCCAAAAAAGAAAGCTGCAAACGCCCCTGCAGTTAACCTATTCTCTGCAGATCTGGTGGCATCTGGAAAGAAGCAGAATGTAACAGAAAAGATTACTGAAGAAAATCTTCTGGACTTCAAGGAGAACTGCAACCCATTAGTCACACCTTTATGAGTATTAGGGAGTAAAACAAGTTTATATTACTTTTGCTTGCAAGTCTAGTAAGGAAAATATGATGATTTTCCTATCAAGTTTGCGTTAAGTTCTATGCATCTGATGACTACAAATTTGTTAGATATGTGGTAACATTTTTATATGTACGAAAAATGTTGGTTGAATTCTATCTTTGTGTTCTAGAAAAGGCAGTGTTACTTGTCCTTTCCTTTGCAAGTTTCATGTTTTTGATAAGGCAAGTCTGTCTGATGATCTAGCACCAGTCTCTAGTTATCTTCAAGAATCAGTTTGAATGATGAACACAGTGTGTGTCAAATATCACATTAAGAACACAATTTTAGCTGAAACAGAAGAACTGATATCATTAATTCAATGGTATAGTCCTAACATAGAACACACAGTCTATACTATATTGAACTTGTACAGACTTTTATGGCAATTACATTAGTCACATTATATGGCAATTTACATGGCTCAAACTCAAAATATGTTTTTAAGTTGGAAGTTGTTGAAAAACAAAACAAATTAACTTCGACTATATAAGTTGCTTAACATCTTACCAAAGCTTATTAACACCTACTTCTCCACAAGATTTCTCATTGGTATTAAGGTGAATAAGCAAGAAAAATTAACTCTGAATAATATAAAGAAAATCTCAACTATACATTATAACTCGTACAGCTACAAACATTGACATTAATATAACGTAAAGTTGATTGGGATTTAGTGACATAAATCCAATTTCTAACATGTAACAATCTGACCTGCAAACATAAACCATCTTTGAATAACTTACAAACCATGCATTGGTCTTAAAATCTCTTCACCATCTTATTCATTTTCGGCCATGACAATCTCAACCCACTTGCAAAATTGTCTTCCAAAATTAATTCTAGTACCCCAAAATTGTATTCTCTCTCGCCATTAATTCACCGAGCTTTAATTCTAGTACCCCAAAATTATATATCCAAGATACTAGAATTGCTTGCCTTATTTGTACTCCTTTCTAGCGGATCAAATATCCCTAGTTTTTGTCTCGAACTATTTTTAAAAATTTGATATTTTTATTACAAATTTAGAAAAGTTCATATTTTCTCTAGATTTGTTGTAATTTGTTTAGGATAAACTCCTTGTAATTGTAACACCGTTCAAGTTTAATATAAGTTATATTTAATTTGAATCTTGTTTCATTTAATTCCGCCTTAATTTATTCCCGAATTAATATTTGCCAAAACGAACAAATTGGACAAAACGGTATAGTTTGTATTCAACCCCTTGTACAAACATATTCGGACCTAACAATATGATTTGAAACGATTTTGTTAAGATTTAATATATATAATTTTTACAAAATCTTAGATATTAAGAAAATTTATGTAAAAAATGATAATAAACACCTTATGAAATAATGTAAAGAAATATAAAATTATTTCCAATAACATTTAAGGAATCTTAAAATTAAAATAAATATTCTCAAGAACATTCAAAGTATTCTAACAATCTGTAAATATTCGTAAATATTCGTGCTAGTCATGACATTAAAAACAAAAAGTAGTACAAATGAGAAATGACCAATCTCCACTCCGCAGATCAGTTTACTAGAATTGCTTGCCTTGTATTTGTACTCCGGATCAAATATCCCTAGTTTTTGTCTCGAACTGTTTTTAAAAATTCGATATTTTTATTACAAATTTAGAAAAGTTCATATTTTCTCTAGATTTGTTGTAATTTGTTTAGGATAAATTCCTTGTAATCTGTACCCGATTGTAACACCGTTCAAGTTTAATATAAGTTATATTTAACTTAAATCTTGTTTCATTTAATTCCGCCTTAATTTATTTCCGAATTAATATTTGCCAAAACAAACATATTGGACAAAAACGGTATAGTTTGTATTCAAACCCCCTTCTACAAACATATTCGGACCTAACAATATGATTTGAAACTGTTAGTTCCCGTATGAGGGCTATTTTAAGCTAGAAGGGAGGTTGAATAGCTTAATATCCAATTTAAAAATTATTATGGCGTTTTAAAATATTTTTCCCTTTTAAAATATTTTACCGAGTCGTTAGCAGTTTATAAGTGCGGAAAATAAACGACAAGTAAAGAAAATACCACGCAGGAGATTTTATCCTGGTTCGCGATAGCACAACCCCTAATGGATTCGCTCACCCCTACTCCAGTCCCCGAGCTCCTCTCCGGACTCGAGATTTTCCCTTAAAAATAAACTCGCTCCTTTAGTAGGCGGAGAAGCCTTTACAACCCTACAAGACTCATCTTGGTGCGTAACTACCCGTTACCACCTCAAAGTCGTTGTAAAAACCTACACAACTTATTCAGACAATAACTCCCCGCTATTTCTTCAAAGTTGATGTATAACCTTTGGTGTAGACTATTGATCCTTGGCTTTTGTCGGTCTTGGGTCTTAGATAAAAGGTCTCGGGTCTTTCCTCTTCTTCACGGTGCGAAGATTACTAACTCCCCGTTAGTACGTCTAGGACTTGGGTCTTAGAACGAGAATCACCTCACTTCAACTTCACCTCACTACAAAAGTTAGACAAACAATATCTACGAGACAAATATGATAAATGATATATGAAGTTTGAATTAGTACGTTAAGGTACTAGATCCAAAGTTAACTTTAATATTCGTATAAGAATATTAAGTTATATTGTTTATGATTTAAGTATACTTCCTTTGATATTAAATTATAATCAAAGTATACTTTTAATTACTCCAAATAAATATAAAGATGGATGGAGTAATATTGGAAGACCTTTATTAAAAGCTATAGTGCTTTAAGGCTTCGATATGTATATCTTTCTTGGACAAATATAATGTCAAGATATACGGATAACTTCTTGCACGTACCACTACAATTACTAAACGTAATTGTAATAAAAGCAAGTGGCCAGTTTGTGCTTAATAGAAGTTTATGTTGTACGAAGTATCTTTCAAGAATAACCCACGGAGAGCACTAAAGATGCTAGTAGGGTATTCGTATAAATACTTTTCGTTACAACTTTGACTTATGTCAAATATCAATACTCCGGAAAGATGAGATAAAATATAGATCTCGGAGTTTGATTATATATAAAGTCCTTTAAGCTTTTATGCGTAAGGTTTTTAAGATGTATACTTTATTTTGACTAAATACAAGTGTCAAAGTATACTCTTCTTTTACTTCTTGCACTAGATTAGTTATAGCCACTAACGAATAAAAATTAAGATCGATAAACAAGTGGCTAAACTTGTGCTATATGAAGTATTTGTTGAACGAAGTATTTCTTTAAAGAATATCTCACGGAGCACTAAAAATGCTAGTTGAGAATCCGTAAAAATACTTAATCGTGACAACCTCGATTTTTGTCGGATAATTTCTTTCTCTTGTAATAAAGAGACCTTTGGAATCTTATAGATCCAAGTATAGAGATTAAGATGAAGTATAGAAGTTAAGAGAAAATCTCTAATATAAATTTGGTCGGTTAAGACACAAAGACGAAGCTAAAACTTTCCACCTTTGGAAAACGATCGGAAAAGTTCGTCGGAAAAATTCGCCGGAGGTTCGGTCGGATTTTGGACGAGGTCGAACTTTGGGCAGCCATTCGGGAGGCCGGAAAGTGGTAGTAGATGAGCTAGCTTGGGTAAACAAAGCTTGATTGGGTGGAACTAAGCTTGTTGAACAAAAACCTTGTATATATGGATATATATTTAAGAGAGAGAAGGTTTTTGAGATGAAGTAGATGAAGAGTGTTTGAATATTGAGAGAGAGAGAGAGAGAGAGAGAGAGAGTCTAAATTCTATGGCTCTTAGCTTGTGTTTAAATGGGTGTGTAGAGGGGGGTATTTATAGAAAGAGTTGGGTGGAATGAATGGTGGAGATTTAGATGTTAGGGAGTGGTTGAGATTGAAAAGGTGTGGATTGGTGACATGGCTTTCACTTGGATTGCCAACATGTAAAGTTGTGTTTATTTGCAAGTGGATGAGCCAAAATATCCCAGCAATCTTTTAATCTAATATACCATTCGTTTAATTAACGATTAAATACGAACCAAATATCGTTAATTAAATACCCGATAAATACGAAAACACCCAATAAATAATTCTAAAATTATGTAGCATTTAGGAATATTATAAAATAATATTCTGTAAAGTTTGGTCAAATTAGGTCAAGGTTGACTTGGTCAAACATGGTCAACTATTGACTAACTGTCTCGATTTACGTGTCCGGACCAAAATTCCCGAAAAATTATGAAACTTTAACCATGAATATAATATAGCATTTAAATGATTAATCTAAAGTTTCAAGTCATTCTAGCAAGTGAAAGTATTTTATTTGGATTTAAAACGATTAAATCAGCTTTCGATTCCGAATAAAATACGATTGGTCTTTCTTTGAAATAGATAAATCTTTTGACCAATGTTTTGACTAGAATAAAATATTTTGCGAGTGAAGGAAATATTTTTGAGCGATTAAAATAATTTTCTCCGAAATATGAAATAATTATGAACCGGGAGAAAAATTACTTTAAATATTTCTGGAGCGAGAGGAAAATATTCTTGAGGATAAAAATTTTTTTCTAGGATGAGAAAATATTTTGAGTGTGAAGACAGAATATTTTTCGAATAAAACTGATCGTTTTTGAATTTAGCATGAGTTCTCTAAAGAATATTAAATCTCGAATATTCTTTGTTCGAGCTTGTTGCCTTATTCATATCGCAGTGAAGACCTAAAAAATATCAAACCTCGATATTTCTTCTTCGATCTTATTGCCTTAGCGTAGAGATATATTCCGTAAAATATATTTTAATTTTTCAGTAAATTGGAATATCTCTTATATTTAAAATAGAGATAGGATTATAGATTTTGCTAGAAATGACCATTTGTCTTTTGACCGAATCAATTAAATATATGACCTAGTGGAGAGGATTCTACATGTATTTAAATTTTATGTTAAATCGTACAAATACCAAAATAAATATTATATCGAATACATCCTTTCAGAAACGATTTTGTTAAGATTTAATATAATTTTTACAAAATCTTAGATATTAATAAAATTTATATAAAAAAAATGATAATAAACACCTTATGAAATAATGTAAAGAAATATAAAATTATTTCCAATAACATTTAGGGAATCTTAAAATTAAAATAAATATTATCAAGAACATTCAAAGTATTCTAACAATCTGTAAATATTCCTGTTAGTAAAATCCAAACCAAACGTACCCAGCTATAATACCACTCAAAGTGGTCTCTGGGGAGGGTAGATGTACGCAGACCATGCTCCTATATAGAATTACAAATACAGAAATACAAATACAGAAAGAAATCTAATACAAACTAGGAAACTCACGCACACGCAGGAGTCAACCCCCTGACCTCCTTCAAAGGAGGCCAGTGGCTCAACCACTGCACCAATGTTGTTGGCTTAAATATTCCTGCTAGTCATGACATTAAAAACAAAAAGTAGTACAAATAAGAAATGACCAATCTCCACTCCGCAGATCAGTTTGCTTTCTTGGCTCACCTTCACTTTCAATGCCACAAAACCAATCTCAAACCCTCTCACCATTGTCTCTAGGTTAAACTTACACTTGAATATGGGCCAAAATTTATCTGTTGTAATATATTGTACATAACATCCTAATTGTTGTGGAATAAAAAGTAGGGTATATTTATTGCGTATTAATTACTAGGGTTTGAGAGAGCTTCGAGCTTTAATGGCTGCGCTTGTGTTTCGTGACTCAATTCTGGTCCTCACAAGATGCCTACGCATCTCTGTATTGCTAGAGAATCAAGCCAAGACGTAGTTCTAAGAATGAGGGGTTAGGCCCTTATATAGGCTGAGAAGCCTTAGAATAATAGTAGGGTTAGGTGACTTGGTGGGCAAGTCACCGCCTTTGAGGAAGGTTCTAGACTCCTACCTTGTAGGAGTCTGTTTCCATGTATGGCTGTGTGCCTTGGAGGATACTCATAAAGATATTGTATCTTTATTTGACTCTTACTTGCAAGCTGTTAATTAGCCCCTAATATCAATTACGAAATTAATATTCAATTGGGGTTTCATGCCTCATTAATGGGCTTCGTATCTGGACCAAGCTAGGTCTAATTAATGCAACATTAATTGTGCCTTTAGGGCTTACTTTCAGCCCACATCATTTGCCCCCCAACTTCTAGGAAAACTGATAAGGTTTTCGTAGAAGTTATATTTGCCTTAATCGAGACTTGGGGTCATTTTTATCCCTTATCTAGGACTTCTTAATTTTCCTACCCTTATATGGGGATTTTGGTTTACAATAGTGTTTCACATATACCGTCTCATTGTAAAGTGTGGAGCGACCTACACATTTACGACGATTTGCCTTATTCGAGGCTAACTAACAATGTTTGTGTCTTACTGAAAATTATTTGTAATTTTATTGCACTTTCAAAATTTTCTCGTACTCACAGGTATTTTTCTTAATTATTCCTAATAATTTAGGAATTTTTATGTACCCGCATGTATATTTCTTAACCTTTTCCTAATAATTTAGGAATTTTTATGTACCAACAGGTATTTTTCGTAATTATTCCTAATATTTTATGAATTTTTGTGTACCCGCAGGTATTTTTTTATTATTCCTAATAATTTAGGAATTTTTATGTACCTACAGGTATTTTTATTAATTATTCCTAATAATTTAAGAATTTTTATGTACCCACAAGTATTTTTATTAATTATTCCTAATAATTTAGGAATTTTTATGTACGCGCAGGTATATTTCTTAACCTTTCCTAATAATTTAGGAATTTTTATGTACCAACAGGTATTTTTCGTAATTATTCCTAATATTTTAGGAATTTTTGTGTACCCACGGGTATTTTTTGAATTATTCTTGACAATATAAATATGTCATTTTATAAATTTGAGGGTTCAAACGTCAATTTTACAAAGTTTAGGGTGCTAAACAGCACTTTCCCAGCAAACCTCATTTCAGTTCGTGGTTTCGTCAAGCAGGTCGTGACATTTTTGGAGGTGAACTACAACCTCGTTTGAGGTCGTCCACGGCTTTATCTGGAGGGTGGTCGTGAAACTTACGAGGTTAATTTGCGACCTCGAAATGAGGTCGTGACGATTTCTTTTTTCTTTTTTCAAATAATATTACTGAATAATATTATTTATTTTATTCAAATTTTGAATAATTTTTATACCCAAATCAGGAATGTCCTACTCGGATAAAATTTTACTCGAATAAAATTTGATCGGATTTTATTATTAAATGTTTTTTTACAAATTATTATCAAATAATAATATTTTCTTGTCCCCATAGGTATATTATTTTTTTTAATTATTCCTAATAATTTAGGAATTTTCTTGTACCCACAGGTATTTTTTGGATCATTCTTGACAATTTAAATATGTCATTCACGAATTATCTGGTCTTGTACGAGACTTAAAATAATTTATGGGATCTCAATCCAACGAAATTTGTAATTTTTTGGTGTCATCGGACAATTTCTTGAAAATAATTCGAATATTTTAATCGAAAATATCGATTTGTGCGCACGTGCATTTTAGAGGGACTATTTCGTAACTTTTCAGGGATTCTTTTTGTGAACATAGCAAAAGTAGGGGGTACTAAATTGCACTTTTCCGGGAGACCTCATTTCAGGTCGTCACAACCTTGCACAGGTTGTGACCATTTAGGAGGTGAACTACGACCTCATCCGAGATCGTGTAAGGGTCCATTTTGAGGCTGGTCGTGACTTTTCTGAGGTCGATCTCCGACCTCATTTGAGGTCGTGAAGTTTTTTTTTTAATAATATTTTTGAATAATATTATTTATGTTACTCGAATTTTGAATAACTTTCATACCCAAATCAGGGATGTCCTACCCGGATAAAATTTTGCTTGAATAAACTTCGATCGATTTTTATTAATAAATAATAATAATTTTTTACAAATTATTATTAAATAATAATATTTTCTTGTAATTTGTGTGGGGGTCCTAGCCCTGATAGACCTGAATTGAGATCTAACTAAACCCTCAAATTGTCCAGGTCTGGGGTCTTCCGGAGCTCAGCTCTAAGGCCTGGTCGTGAGGTTTACGACCTCAATCCATGACCTGGATTGAGGTCGGGTAAGGCCTTCAATTTAAGTGGGTCGTGAGGCTTACGACCTCAATCCACGACCTGGATTGAGGTCGTGAAAGGCCTATAACTTAGGCTGGTCGTGAGGCTTACGAGCTCAATCCACAACCTGGATTTAGGTCGTGTAAGGCCTTCGATTTAGGCTGGTCGTGAGGCTTACGAGCTCAATCCACGACCTGGAGGTCGTGTAAGGCCTTCAATTTAGGCTGGTCGTGAGGCTTACGAGCTCAACCCATGACCTGGATTGAGGTCGTGTAAGGCCTTCAATTTAGCTTGATCGGTGAGGCTTACGAGCTCAACTCCTGACCTGGATTGAGGTCGTGGAAGGCCTTCAATTTAGGCTGATCGTGAGGCTTATGAGCTTAACCCGTGACCTGGATTGAGGTCGTGTAAGGCCTTCAATTTAGGCTGATCGTGAGGCTTACGAGCTAAACCCATGACCTGGATTGAGGTCGTGTAAGGCCTTCAATTTATGCTGATTGTGAGGCTTACGAGCTCAACCCATGACCTGGATTGAGGTCGTGTAAGGCCTTCAATTTAGGCTGATCGTGAGGCTTACGAGCTCAACCCATGACCTGGATTGAGGTCGTGTAAGGCCTTCAATTTACATTGGTTCGCGGGGTGTGTGACCTCCTTCTATGACCTCGATTGAAGTCTTTTTAAAGCCTCGTTCGTCCTAGGTCTTGGGTCATCACAACCTTACCTCTGAGACCTAGAGGAGGTCAATTGTGAATTGAAATTCCAGCCCCTGAAGACATGGATTGAGGTCACACTTTTGTCCTCTAACTTGATTATTAGGCCAGCTCATTCCATGAGTATTGAAAAATCCATATCTTTTTGCTCTTTGCTCAGATTTGAGCTTACAATATATCGAATCGAAGCTTGTTTCGAGCTCTAACTCCTTACAAGTATTGTTTCAACTTATTTCTCGCACTTTTGGAGCCTTCAAATAGATGGTACGTGGCCTTTTCGAGCATTTTGTTGGACGAAGTGGGGCCTTCACGAGCCTTCAGCCGGGAGGAACGTGGCTTCTTCGAGCCTTCTGTTCCTTACAGCTAGCTTCCCTACCTTCGTGGCATCGTTTGGAAACCAGCCATTCTAAAGGTGTGCTTTGATACGATCTATCCAGCATCCTCGTATCCTGATAGGAGCAATAAGCTTAGAATCAATTGTAGGGGTTCTCAGAACTTGGAGGTAGACGCTCCCAGAATGGGTCTCAACCTCTGAAGAAGTATACTGAAATAAGGCATCGACCTTTGTAATCTCCTCCCTTGGGATATACCCAACGTAGCACTCGTCGAACTGGGCTATCGTAGCTTTCACAATCCTCAAGTATTTGGCCATATTCTTTTCTATAGCCTCAAACTCTCATCGACTTGTGAGATTACCAGCTTTGAGTCTCCATAGACTTTCAGGTTCTTCACCCTCAGGGCTATTGTCAATCCAAGGTCGGTTGTCAGGGCTTCATACTTTTCCTCGTTGTAGGTTGTTTGGAAGTCCAACTTCAAGGCATACTCAACTGCGAACCCATCGGGGTTTTGAAAAATTAAACCTGTACCACTGGTTTTTGTTTTTGATGCCCCGTCAAAATGGAGCATTCAATACTCCTTCTTCTCTTCCAGGGGCTTCTCACCCTTCTGACCTTCCTGGTCTATTACCTCCTGCCCCTGACTTCTTGGTTGTCAATGGTATATTCAACCACGAAGTTAGCTATGGCCTGGGCTTTGATGGCCATCCTAGGCTTGTACTTAACATCAAATTCTCCTAGTTCGATTGCTTACTTGATGAGCCTTCAATTATATTGAACGCGGCCTATTCGAGCCTTCAATTGCATGGAACATGGCCTATTAGAGCCTTGAATTCCTTGGAGCTAGAAGCTTGTGGTTTCATCAAACCTTATTCCACTTAGTCTGATCAGGTGGAGTGTCCTGACCGGATGCTCAGATACGATAAACCTTGAGATTTGGGGTGTGCCAAGTCTAGGCACCACATTTCTTTAAAATAATTTCAGCTTGTAAGAGCCTCGTTTTTGAATTATCATCCATTTATGGCTACAAGGATTGGTGGAAGTCCATATCTACGTATCACACTTTCTCACAGGAATTGAGTTATTTACTTGGTGGTTATCTAGGCTTGGGGTTTGGCCTCAGTCTACTTCATGAAGGTATCAATTGCAACTATTATGAACTTCCTCTAGGCATTTACCACTTGGAATGGAACAGATAGTTTTCAACATTTCAGGGGATTGATCAACAGTTGAGTATTTATGGATATCGATCGCACAAACTCTCGGCATCAGCCATTATTTCTGACCAGTAAAATCCCAGTTAGGCCATCTAAAGGTCAAGGGTCATGCCCCCCGAGTGTTGCCTACAGCTTTTCATATGAGTTTCTTTCAAGGTTGAATTCGCGTTTTGAGGCCTTAGTGTTCTAACTGACAACTTCCGTACCTCCAAGGCATTGTCGGGTATCTAACCAGTTTCCTGGTAAATCTTTGTAGGATCTATCCAATAGCTTTCCACACCTACAGGTGCTGTTAGTTTTTCAGTCATTGCTTCGGGCCTTCAAGACGGAAGTGAAAACTTCTATAAAATTCTCTAACTCCGTGGAGGCAAACTTTGGTAGGACATCAGCCTTTACATATTCCTTCCTCTGGATGTATTTCATGTAACACTCATTGAATTGAGTCAGGCTTCAAGTATTTGTCGTGGTTCCAGCCCTTCCCTCATACTCACCTTTCACTTGCGGTATTATCGATCTTGAGTCTCCACGGACTTTGAGGTTTTTGACCCTCAGGCCTCAAGCCAAGTCCGGCTATCAAGGCTTTGCATTCAGCCTCGTTGTCTGTCGTTGGGAAATCCAACTCTGGGGCATTCTCAAGCATGAGCCCATCGGGGTATGTTCTGACTTAATTTTGTTTTTGATTCTCCATCAAAATTGAGCATCCATTACCCTTGAGTACCGCTCTTCAACCTTCATTCTCTAATTCCTTGCCCTCCTAGGGTACTACCTCTTGTCCCCTGACTTCGTGGTTGTCAATGGTGTGTTCAACCATGAAGTCAGTGAGTGCTTGGGGATTTATTGTGGTTACTTTGTCCAATGAAAGACCTTATTCACATAACAGATGGGTTTCTGAACTTTGTTTTCCTCCTCACGAGGACGACACTCAAATCTGTATTAAGTACATCCAAGTATAGATACAATGACTTTACATAATTCGGTTATGTCAAGTATTGTCAACACATGAGGTTCCGTGCCAAGGATTGCTCTACCCTTATAATCGGGGTTGACCTCAATTTCCATGTTTGGAGACCATCAAACCAAAAAAAATTCTGATTATATGCTGAAGGTGCATTAAGTCAGATTCAGTATCATCACGTGGCGGCTTAACACCTTAAACACCTCATAAGAATGCTCGATGTGATGTGCCTTATCGAGGCTATTGATTAACACATAAAAATTTATTCGAGGAATTTCCATGGACTTATATAGTCTTCCCACTAAGATGCTCAAAGATTTTATTCTTCAATCTTCAATATGTCGCCTTTTTGGGTCGTGACCTTTGTTGCATTGGTCAATGAATCGTTCCTTGGTAGGGGAAAGTAGTCACTAAGACATGCATCTTTCATATCAATGAAGTCAATACACATCCTTCATTCTCCATTGGCCTTCCTGCCTCTTGGAAATTAAAATTTCTTTTTTTTTCCGTTTCATCGTCTCCCTATTCGGGTGGACGTCTAGTTTACGTAATTAATTGGGGATCGACCCCTTGCATATCAGCTACTCTTCAAGCAAATACAACAATGTTCTCTTGTAGGAATGCATCCAATTTGCCCTTCAAGGGCTTATTCATCAATGCCCTATGTGAGTAAATTTTCAGGTTCTTCGAGAACTAGGGGAGTGGGGACTAAGTCCTAGGTAGGCTTTCCTCTTGTTCCTCATCTTTTTGGACATCCATGTCTTCAATCGGGAAGACCTGCCCCCTGACTTCATCAGGCCTCAAGGCGGCTGGATATCAATTCTTTGTTATTGTTTGATCTCTATTTTCTTCATCAACTCCATTCCTTGTAGGATTCTTGATCACCAGGTCTTATCTTGAGGCAACCGCCTTAAGGGTATGCAAGCCTGTCCTTCCAAGGATAACATTGTAAGCAGAAGTTGCTTTAACCACCAAAAGGTTCAACATCTGAGTGGCCTCCCTAGGCTTCCGTCCTGTTATCATGGACAACCGAATAGTTCCTTCAACTCTTGACTCGACTCCGTTGAACCCATAGACGGGCATGTTGGAGGGGGTCAATTGAGAATCGTTGTATCCCATCTTCGAGAATGCGAGATATTCACTGATATTCCATTGTCTATCGAGACTCCTTTCACTTGCGAGTTGCCTATCACAGGTGTTATGACCAACGGGTCATCATGGAGGCACTTCACCCCTTCCAAGTCAGAATCATTAAAGACAATTGTTATTTCGGTATTTGCTCGCTATGGAGCTTCTCCTATGATGTGCATAACCTCTCGAGCACAAGCTTTACAAGAGCTCTTGTATTCTTGACCGCCGTCGGGCCTTGAAAAATCACGTTTATCATCGCCCCCCTGGGGCTATGGATTGGGATCTCAATCAACATCCTTCCTTTCATAATCTCTTCTTTAGGTTCCCCTGTTGGCCATCCTTGATGAACTTATTCAACTTTTCTCTTTGGATCAGAAACTTGATCTTGCATTTCAGTTGTCTATAACCGTGAATGTTATTCCCCCATGGCTTATGGAACTGACTATATTGATTCTTGCTTCTCTTCTCGGGATCAGCCCTTAATGGTTTCAACCATCAGAGATCCTTATCTTTTGCAATGTCCATTAGGATTTGACTTTTTGGAGTATACAAATGTGCATAGCTGGTGAACCTCGATCCTTGATTGGTTTTCTTCTAGGGAGAGTAAGAGTCTTTACTTGTTCGAGGGTACATATCCTTAACATTCTACTCGTGACCACCTTCGCTTCTTGTTATTACCTGCATTGCCTCTATCAGGGGTTGAGGCTTTCCTTACTCTTTCATCTACCTTGATAGCTACTCTATCATCCAAGTTCGGGACCTTCAAGGCTTCCTTGGTGATTCGGTTCATGTAATCCCCCAAAGATTCATTCATTTTCCACATTCATGGGGATGTAAAACGTTTCTCACGAACTTTCCATTAATAAACGGGGCGACGAATGCCCTTCTTAGTCCTTTAAAGGAGATGATTGAGTTCGGGGGCAACCGACTTTACCATCGTTGCGTCATGCCCCCCAGGGTTTGAGGGAACGCCCTATACTTGATTATGTCAATCACGGGTTAAAATTTGTATTGCATTGGAGGATGTCTTCACGACTTCACATGATTAGTGGGGTCTCCTGCCCTACACACACCTCGATGATGGGCGTCTTGAATTTTCTTGAGATATAAGCATTCATTATCTCATTGGTGAAGGACGGGATTGGATCATCTTGACCTCCTATGGGCATCGGGATCAACCCTTTGTGTATCGACCCTTCTCCTCCTAGGGGTATCACTTGAATTAAAAACCTTGGGGATCCTAGCCCTTGGGGGCTGCCTAGCCTATTGTATTTCTAAGTTTTTCTTTAATTTTTAGATATGCGCTTCATGAGCGAGTATCCACCCTCCTAAAGTATTGGGAGCCAATTCTTTGGATCCTTGGGGCTTAGAAGGCCCTAACATTCCTTAGAGCTCCTTGCCTGGTCTTCTCCTATGATATCCCATTGGTGGGAACTTAAGTTTGTCGTGTAACGATGGAGTTGGACATCTATAGTCCCCACGGTGTGCTAGAGTGAAGACACCACTATCCGGAGGGGATTCGTCCCTGGATTTATTAAACCCACAATCGGCTGCTGTGGATGAGTAATTTGAGCCCCCAAATCCTTTCGTTTATGGCCTAAAGAGCCGTTCCTTGAGTCCCTCGGGGTTAAGAACGTCCTGATCCTATGATGGGCTCCTTGCCTTGACGTCTCTTGCTAGAACGGACATCCTCTTCTTTATTTTCTTCAGACGAGAAATCGTCTTTGCTGTATGATCCGGATAAACTTTGATTTCCTCTAACAAGGGGACTAAGCCTTCAATATATTGAGGCACACACTTCTCATGAGTAGATCGATGGTTTCATCAGCAGTTGGGTACAGAGACAACCCACAAACAGGATTTCGATTTGTTGGAATTAACATGATGGTGGTGGCGATCCATGCTTCATGTGCTCCATTAGACAGAGGTAAAACCACCATCTGCAATTGGGAATTCTCTCCTTGAGTTAGTGGATTTTGGATCACCCCTTGGGGATTACCCCTTGGGGACACGCCTCTAGGGGAATCGTTCCTTGATTGGTAGTTGAGGGTAGTGGATCATCGTCATTAGTGCACAATTGAGACTTCTTTTTCCTGCTATATATGGAGGTCTCAAGCCTTAGATACGAGGCGAATCATCCCCTCATTGGGGCGGAAGCCCGTAACTTGGGTTCTGATCTGTTAGTGGTGGAAGCACTATGGCAGAGATTTATAATCATGCTTGTCTATTACGGGCATAGTCATGCCTACGATTGGGGGATTCGCCCCTTAGAGTTTAGACTCGTTCTTTGGACTCCATCTTCTTGGAGACTCGTTTAAATTCTTGTTCCTAGAGGGTTCAACCCTTGAATGGTGGTACATGTTGACTGCATACCAACAATGATGATCAGAACGTGAATTGAGGCTGGTGGATCACCACATCATCCGTGTATTTTCCATGGTTGACGTCCTTTTCCCACAGACGGCGCCAAATGTTGTGGAATAAAAAGTAGGGTATATTTATTGCGTATTAATTACTAGGGTTTGAGAGAGCTTCGAGCTTTAATGGTTGTGCTTGTGTTTCGTGACTCAATTCTGGTCTTCACAAGATGCCTACGTATCTCTGTATTGCTAGAGAATCAAGCCAAGACGTAGTTCTAAGAATGAGGGGTTAGACCCTTATATAGGCTGAGAAGCCTTAGAATAATAGTAGGGTTAGGTGACTTGGTGGGCAAGTCACAGCCTTTGAGGAAGGTTCTAGACTCCTACTAGGAGTCTGTTTCCATGTATGACTGTGTGCCTTGGAGGCTACTCATAAAGATATTGTATCTTTATTTGACTCTTATTTGCAAGCTGTTAATTAACCCCTAATATTAATTACGAAATTAATATTCAATTGGGATTTCATGCCTCATTAATGGGCTTCGTATCTGGACCAAGTTAGGTCTAACTAATGCAACATTAATTGTGCCTTTAGAACTTACTTTCAGCCCACATCCCTAATGTTTCACATGTTACCAAAATTAAAGAAGATCATATTCTCCAATCAATCACGATACTTGCCTCACTTCTATACAGTCATGATTGTATTGCACACGTATAATGCAAAAAATCAAAAAAAAAACATATGCACTCGTCTATATAAAAAATTACAATCATGCCATTAATTTTTGTATTAATAGATGTATTAAAAATATATAAAATGAATGGTCATGATTTAGTCTCATACGTCTATCGATAAGTAAGGTCTTTCTAGAACCTTTATTAAATTAAATTATCTCCGATTAGTGTTCTAATTAATCACCGATTATTCGATTAGTCGCTGCAAGATACCTTCACTGACTAATGTCGATTTCCGCTTTTTAGAACACCGCTCATTTTTGACCGAAAAAAATGTGAATTCATAATTTTACTCATTATATCATCAAAGTTTGAATTTTGCATCATCAACTGAACGTACTTTTCTTGATTTCGTTTGATTAGTATTAGTTGTTTAAAGTATTTGTTTACCAGTATTGCTTTTCTATTCGTTTGATGCCATGTTTTGAGTTGTATGTTTCGTTTTACTGTGCTTTTATTTCGCTGCTGTCCTGTCTTCGTGTATGCGTGTTTTCAGAAGAGTTCAGATTATTACTTGTTTGCTATGTCATTTTAATTCCGCATGTTCAGGGCGTGTCGTCATGCTATTTCAGCCTGCAAGTTTGTTTCGAATTATTTCTCTATAGTCTGTTCTGTTTTCTTTCTGTTTTTCCGTTGCCAAATTCTGGGTTGTTGATCTGTTTTCTGTGATTTGTAATCTCTGTTTTATACCGTCGTGTTCATGCATGGCTGCTTCTGCGTCTTTCATCAACGGCTGCAGTCTGTCATAGTTTGTTCGTCTATGCTAACTTATCTTGTTAATGTTGCTGTCCAGTTTCAAGTTCCTTGTCTGCATCTCTGGTTGCGAGCTGGGTTCGATTAGCAGTCTTATTTCGTTTATTTGCTTGTTTTCGAATCGAGTCCTGCATGCACTTAAAGTCTTTGTTTTTCTTTTGTTTATCTGAATCTTATGCACAGAATTTTCCTCAAGTTAGTCTGATGTGTTTACCATTCTTTCGAGTATTTCTGCATGGTACTGTCGAGTCTGACCCTCGTTTTTATTTGATTAGTGGTGTTTTCATTTAGTTGATAGTTGATAATGCATTGTACTAGCTTGCACGTTAATTGTTATTTGTGAAGTTAAATATCATTTTCCTTGCTTTCTTTTTGCTTTTGCTTTGTCACGTTTAGTTTAATAAAATGATGTTAGCATCTTGCTTCTGTTTTCGTGTTCCTTATTTTTTTTATTATTTCCGTGCTTTTGCCATTAGCTAGTGATTTTTTTCATTTCCGTTTTATTTCATTTTAGTTTTAAGAATTTTAGATTGTAAATCATTTTAATTTGTAAATCAATTTAGATTTGTTCCTTTTAAATTAGTTTAACTAGAAAATAGTTTTCATTCAGAAATAAATTAGAAACAAAAAAAAAAATTCTTTTTAAAATTAATCGGTCTAATTCGATTAAGTTAAAAACTAAAAATTGCGAAAATAATTTAATCCTTGTGGTTCGAATCATAAATATTAAAATGACGATCGTGCACTTACGAATTTTAATTGTACTATTTTCGGCACATCAACTTACAGTCTTGGCTCGAATGTGCTCTTTACTCATTCTTTTTCTAGTGTTTGTGCAAGTGCTAGCAGATGCTTTCTTTAACTTGAAATAAGAAGATATAATTTTAAAAGCACATGGCATACAATCAGATTTGCCACACGACGTATGAACATTATGCATGTCAGACATGTTACTCATGCTAGAAAATTTATCAGATTCTATTTTAGCAGATCTACACTTATGTGTCAGATGCCAAACAGAATTGCAATTTGATAAACACATTTAATTGTATATTTTTAGTGAATAATTGAATAAAATGGTAAATTATTTTTCCCATTTTATGCTTGGTTGTGTGGTTTTGTTGATTGTGTAGATATTGAGAGGATCTTCGCGATTTGATCAAATAATGAAGATATGTGCATTAAAACCAAGATATCAAGCCACATCGTCACGAGTCAACAGAATCGTGGTGAATCAAGCAAGATATCATCTCGAATGGGAATGCTGAGCAAGCGCTTTGTCACGAAGATTATTGTGAATAAATAAAAAGATCTTTGTAATTATTGCTCCATTGTAAATATTTTAGTATAAATAGACATCTAGCTACACCCTAGCTTTTATTTCATCTCTTTTCTCTAGCAAAAATCCTCCTTGTATTCAAGATATCGTTCAATAAAAAGTCGAGCTTTTCTTCAATTCTGGTATGAGTTCTTTAATTTATATCGTTGTTGTTTTGATCATGCTTGGCTAAGAGCCCTTTCTAAGGGGCGGATGTAGTTGGTCGAATAATATGATTATGTGGTGTAAGTGCTTTAAATGACATATTTGTTTTGCTAGTCATTTCCAATATCATGTTTATGTGAGTATTTTCATGCGAGCCACACAAGTAGAGTTGGGAGTTCGTATAGTTAGGATCCATAAAGTTTTGAGAATTGACTTGATTGGTAAGATCGATACAAAGTGGTTTTTACAACTTTAGATTATATTTGATTCGAAATCATTGGTTGTCTTTATTTCGAATACTTATGTGTTTATTGTTAGTGAAGATCAATTTTTATGCTACACCATAATTTCATGTTTGACCGATGAAATCCGTTCCTTAGACGTTTTTATAAGTGATATTTTTAAGTGCTAGTTAATTGTTTTTGTTGGTTTTTTTAATTAAGAACTTTACTCGCGTTCTCTGTGGATCGACCCGTACTTGCCCTCGTACTCACGTACGCCCGTGCACTTGCGGTATTTTATTACTTAACAAATTTTTCCTCAACAAGTTTTTGGCGCCGCTGCCGGGGAACGCGTCATTGAGTTTTTTTTAATTTTTACAAATTTTTAAGGGAAATTCCCACTGGTACCACTGAAGAATTGGCTTTTCCCAGTGGTACCAGCTCATTTTTTTCTCCTCCCAGCGGCACCCTTGTGGTATTAGTTTGTAATTAACAATAACCTTCCGTTAATCAACAGTTAAGAAAACGTTAATTTGTCACTTACTTTTTTCCTTTTACTGATAAAACTACTTTTTTATTATATAATATATATTAATTATAATTTAAATAGTATAGAGTGGACATAAAAACATCAAAAAAAATAAACAAAGTTAAACAGTCGGGTTATCAAAATTAGGGCTCTGAACGAAGACGATTGGGGAAAATCAAGAATCGAAGGCGATTAAGAAAGAAGACGGCTGATTTGGGTAAACGAAGGCATCAATCAATTCATTCTAACATCTCCAAAGTCATCCCACGCTTTGACAGGTATGTATGTGTTCGTATGATGTATATATTAGTATATATGTGATGTTTATGTGTGTACACATGTTTGTGTTTATGTGGTATGTATGTTTATGTGTGTATATATGTTTATGTAAGTGACTGTACTGTGTAATATGTATGTTTGTATATATGTGATGTTTATGTGTGTATATATGTGACGTATATAGGTATGTTTATGTATAAGTATATATGTGATGTATATGTAAGTGATGTTTATTGTGTTCGTAATGGTAGGTTTACTTGAAATCGCAGAATGGGTGAAAAGATTTTGAAATTTATTTGGAGAGATCAGGTTGTTGATATGAAGGTTGATGTGGACAGGTGTACATTGTTAGATGTTATAGTAGATTATGAAAATGAAGGTAAAAAAAGGGGTATGAAGTTGGATTATCGCTTCCCTACCTTTGGCTATGTGTTCAATATGGATCATAGTAAATTGTTGGCTGATAAAGACCTCAATCTAATGTTTGAAAGGAATGCTAGTAAGTCTGAGATTGTTATATGGGTTGGAACAGTTATGAAACCAAATTCTTTGTACCAACTAGTGCTCAACTTGAAGGGAACTGCTGAAAAGGATAAACCGGGAGAAGTTAATGTGGTTAATGATGATGATAATCTCCCTAATCTTGATGACCTTGATGACACCTCTGCAGCAGCTAAAGCAGCAAAGGAAGCAACAAAAGCATCTGGTACCACTCAAACTAGGAAAAGGAAGGCTGGGGTAGGATCACAGGCATCTGGTCTTACTGCAACTCAAACTGACCAGCAGAACTAAACTTCTCATATGTTGAAAACCTGTCTAGTTTGAATCATGTTTGAATCAGTTGAAAATTCTGTTCTAAATCATGTTTTTGGATGATATTTTTGCTAGTTTGAAGTTGTTTTTGGATGTTATCTTGCTATTGTGAATGCTTTAATTAATCATTTGGATGATGTTGTTTATCTGGTTTTATTTGGATGTTATCTAGTTTTACTTTTATCTGGTTGTACTTTGCTTTAAATTGTTGAATGTGGCGCTAAAAACTGTTTGAAAGCTGTTGATCTGGCAGAAATGGTTGATATAAACGTTTCCCAAACGTTTACAAACGGTAGTGGTATTGTTAATTACAAACTAATACCACAAGGGTGCCGCTGGGAGGAGACAAAAATGAGCTGGTACCACTGGGAAAAGCCAATTCTTCAGTGGTACCAGTGGGAATTTCCCAATTTTTAATAAATTGTTTTTCTGTTTTTCTCAAAAACAGACCCGGAAAATTCAACTTCTTTTGTTGCTGTGCGAACAGCGTATCCCTGTTAGTTACGTATCAAGTAGTATAGTAGTATTAGTACATGTACATATATTAACATTTGCTCCCTGTTTCTGTCCTATAGCCAAGTTAAAAAAATAAAAATTAAAAATTAAAAAATTAACGTAGTACAGTGCCAGTCCACGTAGTCAAAATTGTTAATAAAATTTGTTAATTCTGTTATGCATTTGTAAATAAATTGTTTACTATTTTTACTCTATATTTTTTTTTTCTTTTACAAAGAATAAAAAATAGAGTAAAAATATTTTGTGTTATTTGATTTTTTTTCTTTTGATTTTTCAGGTATCTAATTGCGGCTTAAGTTAGCTCCTCGCGGAAATAATTGCTAAGCTATTTTGGGTACAATTTTTTTTCCCCCTAAATTTTTTTTTTTAAAAAATAATAATAAATTAGCTTAGAATTTTTATTTTTTATTTTTTATTTTTTAGATAATTTTGAGCTCAATTAGGAAGGTACCTAAAAGAGAAAGTAATTTGGAATTATTCGAACTTTTTGGTGTCTAGGCAAGTGTATCACTTACCTGGCCAATTAAGATTGGTGTCTAGGATGGCGGTTCTCTAATTCAGCGCCTTGTTTCAAGGAAGTGCCCCCGCTTGACTGGCCAATCGGTTTGAATAAATCTAGATTTATGGACTTTTTGGTGGTCCAAAAGTTAGGAGCTGTCTAGATTCTTTTTAGGATAACTTAGGATTAGAATTTTTTTTTTTTTTCCCTTTTCTTTCGTGTAATTTTTTTTTTGTGCTAATTGCTAGTTAATATAGAATTCATTCAAGTGTATACACACTACCAAAATACTAGCGGTTATTTAACTCGCCCACCCGTTAGACTTTAAGTTACTCATCCATCATCATGGAAGATACTTTACCTTCTCCTTCTACCCCACTCCATCATATCTTCTATCCCGAACAAACAAATTGTAGGTCTCTTCTTGAAAATGAACATGAGACTGATGAAGAACTTAGGGAATTGTTTAGGGATATGTCATCCAGAGAAATGCTTGAGGAGCTAAATACTATTACTGTAAAGTGGGAGACCCAATGTGAGGAGAGTTCTCTCGAGAGTAAAATCTTTGAAAACCCTTTCATGATAAAGCCTCGTAGACTTTCACTTTTTCCTCCAAATTATGAGTTTAGTTTCTTAGCGGCCTATGACACTGATTCACCCTTTATTGTTCAAGACTAAGAAACTCAAGTTAATAATCAGTTTCAACAACAAAAGGAAGCACATACTTGGTTTAGGATATCTAATAAGGGAGAATATTTATTCGAGGTTTACAACCTTGATTGCGACATTCAAGGCCACACTTTTGATGAATACTTAAGAAATCTAGAACACTTTAATGTTAGGTGTAAGCATAAGTTTTGGGAGAGACTTCATGGCCTAGTCAAGCAAGGTATTGGATAGTAGTCAAGATTTGATATGGGGGAGACATGTACAATTGTATAATTTGTTTTGTATAGTTTTTTTTTCTTCTTTTTAAATAGGATTGCAAACGACTTCCGAGTTTTCTCCCTCTCCGCCATAGTGAAAGAATGGTACACCTCTATCTCTATTATGTATTATTTTCTTTTACATTGAGGACAATGTAGATTTTTGATATGGGGGGTGTCAGTTGTGATTAGCTTCAATCCTGTTATTTTGTCATCTTCAAAAAAATAATAAATAAAAAATCATGCTATTATTGTAGATTTTTAGTTTGCATGTAGAGCATGTAGTTCATTCTAAAATAGTATCTTGTTATATTTTTCTTCTATAGTGCATTCTGTTTAGTTGCATTGCATATGAAGATCCTTAGTCTGTTGGTAGTTCAAGTTATTAGCCGTTGACGAATCTTGTGCCCATAAAACATGACACGAGTCTTGCCATGATCACAAATTGCCATGAGTTATGTATGCTTAGTACGCACTTGTATTAGTGGTGTGTCTTGGTAACTTTTGTTTCAAATATTTAAGGGGGACGTGTCGTGAATTGGGTGTGCCTTTAGAGGAGCTGCCTTTAGGTCAGCTTAAAAACTTTGAGTCTTCACCTTTGAGCTAAGAGTCGTAGTAGTATAAGTTTGGGGGAAGCTTGGGGGTTAAGCACTTTCAAAAAAAAAAAAAAGGAAAATAAAAAGAATAAAAAAGAAAAAAGGAAAAAAAAAATAGTTATAGTATTGATAAAGTTGAATGTTAGTGGGGAAGTTGACTAGGTTGGGCTCATTAATTACCCGAGTAAGTAAGTCTGAGGGGACTTTGTGCCTAGCAACCTAAGGTCTTTTATGGTCTGGGATTGCTGACCTAACGCTCGCTAAATGAGTATTAGTGTATAAGTCTTCTGGGACCTCAACCATTGCACGATCAATCTAACCACTAGCACTAGAAATGGGGTTCTTTGGTTGGTGGAGCTTTATGGACTCCGTGACTCACTTGCACTGAGGAGCGTTGGACTTAGGCCGAGCAAATAAACACCAAAGGTGACGACCTCATACTAATAGTTTATTATGTGAATAAAATAGATGTAGGAAAAAGTGCAAGACCCCCACGTTAAGCCCAAATGGACACTCAGAGTCGAGGTAACGGGGTGTTGAAGCTTAGTTTTTAGTCTGACCCTATGGCTTAACCAAAGAGGGTGACATCTAGCTAGTGGCATCTTCCCTAGTTTTCTAAAATGTGTTGCAAAGATTGTTCACACTTTACTCGTGTACGCTAGCTGTAGCTTATGGTAGTGTTAGCCTGATAAATGTCGTGTTAAAAGCACAATCAGAGGCACTAATGATGGCTTGACGAAAACCAGCAGTAAGGGGTCTTTCGCATCATCATATAGAATAATTGCATTCATGTAGGTGCATGAAAGATTTTATGGGCATATCTTCTGTAAACCCTTAGGAGACAAAACTCCTCTTGTAGAGATCGTCTACGAGTTTAACGGGTTGGTACACCTAAAAGTATCCGTGATTCCTACGACAGTGAGTATAGGTTTTTCTTTAATCTCGAGGACGAGCTTGACTTTGATATGGGGGAATTTGATAAACACATTTAGTTGTATATTTTTAGTGAATAATTGAATAAAATGGTAAATTATTTTTCCCATTTTATGCTTGGTTGTGTGGTTTTGTTGATTGTGTAGATATTGAGAGGATCTTCGCGATTTGATCAAATAATGAAGATATGTGCATTAAAACCAAGATATCAAGCCACATCGTCACGAGTCAACAGAATCGTGGTGAATCAAACAAGATATCATCTCGAATGGGAATGCTGAGCAAGCGCTTTGTCACGAAGATTATTGTGAATAAATAAAAAGATCTTTGTAATTATTGCTCCATTGTAAATATTTTAGTATAAATAGACATCTAGCTACACCCTAGCTTTTACTTCATCTCTTTTCTCTAGCAAAAATCCTCCTTGTATTCAAGATATCGTTCAATAAAAAGTCGAGCTTTTCTTCAATTCTGGTATGAGTTCTTTAATTTATATCGTTGTTGTTTTGATCATGCTTGGCTAAGAGCCCTTTCTAAGGGGCGGATGTAGTTGGTCGAATAATATGATTATGTGGTGTAAGTGCTTTAAATGACATATTTGTTTTGCTAGTCATTTCCAATATCATGTTTATGTGAGTATTTTCATGCGAGCCACACAAGTAGAGTTGGGAGTTCGTATAGTTAGGATCCATAAAGTTTTGAGAATTGACTTGATTGGTAAGATCGATACAAAGTGGTTTTTACAACTTTAGATTATATTTGATTCGAAATCATTGGTTGTCTCTATTTCGAATACTTATGTGTTTATTGTTAGTGGAGATCAATTTTTATGCTACACCATAATTTCATGTTTGACCGATGAAATCCGTTCCTTAGACGTTTTTATAAGTGATATTTTTAAGTGCTAGTTAATTGTTTTTGTTGGTTTTTTTAATTAAGAACTTTACTCGCGTTCTTTGTGGATCGACCCGTACTTGCCCTCGTACTCACGTACGCCCGTGCACTTGCGGTATTTTATTACTTAACAAATTTTTCCTCAACACAATTGCTACATGTTTTTCTAGCAACAGGAGAATTAGATTTATCGCTATTATTCTTTGAATCTAATTTCCCGTTCTTGCTTCTCTTCCTTTTCTTTTCTGAACCTTTTCCTATGTCAGTTTTAGGTTTTTCTATTTTTACTGACAACTAAGGGGATTCAGTTTTTCTTTCTTTCTTCTTCTCTTCTTTCTTTTTCTCTTCATCCTCTACTCGCAATTGTTCTTTAATAACAAGTTCTTCAACATTTAGGGGTTCAGGGACAGACTCCTTAAAGATAGGGTTTTCTACATTCTTAAGCACGTGGGGAACATTTTCTTTATCAACTTTGTTTTCTCCTAGAGTGAACATATGTTGTTTTCCTTGCTTTTTACTATAGTCAAACCTTATGCCTGTTGTCTATTTTATTTCTTATTGATCAAAGATTTCTTTAGCAGCTACAACAGATTTATGAATAGCCTTAAGCTTTAATTCTAATTCAGCCTTTTGATCCCTAAGAATAATTTCCAGCTTATCATTGTTTTTGACTTTGTTTTCTAGATATGCATTTCTTGTTTTTAGATCTTCTAGAGTAACAACAACTAGTTCTAGCTCTTCAATTTTCTTTTCAAAGGCACTAAATTTACTAGCTAGTCTAGCACATTCTTTTTCAGCCATTACTAGACATTGATGAATACTAAAAATTTCTTCAGTTAATTTCTGCACAGTTTTCTTATATTCATCATTAGTCATATCAATGGTTTTTAGAGTTTGTATCTGAGAAGTTCGAGGTGATGCCTCTAAAGAGTTTGCCATTAATGCAAAATTTGCAGCTTCCTCTTCATCTTCAGAATCTGTATCATCCCAGCTCTGTTGTGGGGAGCTCTGTAAGTTTTCTGGATCGTGAGGATCCTTCGCCACCTGTTGAACTGCCTTTTTTCTTTCTACGTGAGGGTTTCGAGGATCCGTTTGGATTTGAACTTTGTTTTCTACCAGGAGAGTCAATATTTGAATTCTTTTGACGTCTGGGCTTTTGAATGGCCGACGGTGAACTCGACCCAGATTGCTTCTGCTTCATTTTACCTAGGTTTGGAGATCCTATTGAACCTTTTTGAATGTCTCTATTTCCTTGTAAAATGTAATGATGAAGATATATTAGGCTTTCCTTGTCAGTTGTAATTTACGACTAGATATAGAAAGATGGTCAAAGAGCTTTCTAACGGCATTGTCCTGGTACCCTTTACGAGAAAGCGAGATTCAAGTTTGGTCGAAGCCTTGATGGTTTCTGGATGTGTTCAGTCAACAAAAAAACAGAAATAACGATATGAACTTGATGATACCTTTGGAGGCAGATTTTTTACTATTACTGCGTGCTGCAGATGAACCTTGAAATTCATTCATCTGCAAGATCATCAAATTATAAACTAGGACTATATATGACATTTGGATTTTAATATTCATGTTTGTAAAGGGCCTACCCAGCTAGGAGTATTTGAAGATGACGAGCCGTCATTTCCAATGTGTGCTACATGCTTTACGTCCGTGGGCAACCCAATCTGCATTTCTTCTTCTTTCTCACTTTCCACTGCATCATTCATTTAAAGGATAATTGCAACCATGTTATTGTAGAAAAAACAAGAATTTTACTAGCATTTGTAAGCCAAATTTCATGTTACTACACAATTTAAGCGAGGTATATGGTATGATCGAACGAGCTTCTACGTACCAAATATTTGCGAAAAGTATCTAAGGCCTTTCAAAAAACCCTTCATAGTTGATAATTAAAATTTCAAGAACTTTGGTTTCAAAATTTAGCTTAAACAAGATCAATCATCTTCAAGTGTCGTACCGAGAATCCCATGTATAGTAAATCATGAAAAGTACACATAAAATTTCGTGAGGGTACAAATGGACCAACATTCTACCATATCATGAGGTCAGTGGTATATGGTCATGTGGTAGAAGATGAATTTGCTGTGGGAAATATGAATGATTATTTCCAAAATATGATAGTTGAAGCTGATGAGTTTCTTCTTTTTCTATTTTTGTCATTTGGCCATGTTGTTGAGGCACTTTTTTTGGAGGCAAGGCAAATCAACTAGGAGCTGAGCAGATATTTAGGGACGATACACAAATAGTCCTGCTGGCCTATATTAGGCTTCATTTTTTAATGGTTTGGAGGTATGTAAACAAACACATTTTTCTTATATTAGTGTTAATTACTTCTTTTGTTTAAATATTCAACTTTTATTAAAAAAAGTATAATACTATCATTCAGTTTATAGGAGTTTGTGTAGACATGAAATTAGAATAATATTTTTAATGTGGAATTAAGAGAATTAAGAATCAAGATTTGGAGTTTCTAGTTTGTAATTTAACAAGGCGGCAATGTTCCATTGTAGGGATGGACATTAGGTCTCTACGATTCTTCTAAGCAAAATTAGCCGAGGACATCAATCCCAGTACTACGTAAAGTATTGGGCATTATTAGGGATGAAATAATATGCTAGAGTGAATTTTTACTTTGGGCATTATTTAAGAGCATGTTGAAGCCTCAACCAGACTTTGATGCTCGGCAAGCAAAATTTATTTTCCTACTGTTTAGGCAATGACAGACTAGCAAAGACAAAATTAAGCCAACCACAAAACAATAAAGATTGCGATAACAGACATGATTCCAATGTGATGTAAGCCTAACCTTGAACTGCAATTTATTCAAGAAACGCCTAAATGGATTTCTCATATGACTAACCTGAAGATTAATAGGAAGGAAATCATAATACATGCTTGATGGAAGTTGACCATGACAATAGATGATGATACAAAAATTTGAACTTTAAAGTGTAACTCAGCCCTCAGGGGAAAAATCCCACGTAAACAGAGTGATAACTCTAACAGCCATTCTCTTCGAATACTACAAACTAAATAAAACACCTACAACAGAGCTTAAATTCCAGTAAGAGCCTTCTTGCCACCTCGGGAAGACCCTTCTGGGAACACTGAATCTCAGTCTTTGACAAGGGCCTGTCAGATGGGGAAAGATTACAATCAAACAGTTTTGAGCATCAAGATGCACATGTAACATGTTCTTCAAAGCCATATTGATAATAGGTTTACCTTCTGAAGTCTATCCTCACAATCGGATGCTTGAGTTTCCAAAGTAGGTACACATTTGCTAATGTTTTATCATCATTTCTATACCCTGCTCTAATACACAAACCATATCCGTGTCTTTCGGAAGTGAACACTTTTTGCCCGAGAAGGATTTTGAGGAGATAGCGTATGGTATGATGTTGAATACGGGTTTAATTATTAGGTTTCCATGGAGTCAACATTATACCATGAACTACCTCGTCAAAATCTTCCTCGGACGAAAAGTACTCACTACCAAAATACACAATTATGATCTGCGTATTAGAGAGAATACAACATTATCAATTGTTTGGTATATATTGACAACTAGAATGTGTGCCCGCGGGGCGATACCATGTAAAATGCTATCTTTTTTATTTTATTTTGTAATATAAGTTGAAATAATTTTTTAATAATTATTCGATTATTCGTTACATATAAGCCCATGACCAATATATAGATGATCGATTTCTATCCATAACGGTGTTTTAGGATTGTTATTTAAAACTTTGAAAGTGAGTGTCATTACGTTATAGATTAATATTTTCATATTTGTTTAAAATTTGATATGCGATTACGGGTAGGAAAAGTGTTGTTTCAAAAAAAAGATGAATATTTGATTGTATTTATTATTTATAAATGTTTTGATATAAAATATATATACAAAAAAATAATGTTTATGGGGAGGTTTGATAAATTATGGGCAGATTTGATGGTGAAATCAACGACCAATTTCCAAAAAATTGAAATGAAATTTTTTCCAAAAGTATAGGTGATCGCAAAGGCAAATCATGATGTGTTAAGAAAGGAATTAAAATGATGATCACGAAGATTTCAAATCCAATCCTGGCTTGCAAATTCCAATTTTTAAATACAATACAAAACTTAAAACTAAAAGAATATATTACAAAGAACTATGTACTAATAATATATTCCAATGTTTTTGTACCTTTCAAAAAAAAAATCTCATTTCAATGCAAGTAAAAATAGTCATAATAATAGAAAAATAGTCCCAATAAATCCCATCAGTGTATGGATTCACAGCCATTACTACAACTCAACTATCAAAATAAAGCGCTCTACACAACATAAAGTAACTTCTAAACATGTAAACAGTTTCCCCAACATTTTGCACAATACTTCACTAAAATATCCAACACCAAATCAATCTATCTCTCACGGTTCTCATCTTAAAGAGCACCATATTCCCATAATTAATAACAATCCTTTCCTATTATCGTCTTCAATTCTACTGCTCACAAATTTCCTATTACATGCAAAACCTAACTCTTTCCTATTATCCGAGAGTACATTCAAAAAAATTCAGTTTCGTAGATTTCATAAAATTCAAAGTCAAAAACCCGAATCCCAAAGTCAGACTGTAATAGCTAGAAAATGGATACTCAAGTGGGCCTACTATACCGACAATGAATACCATGTCATCTGAGAGAGGTGTTGTTTGAAGTATCACAAATATCAATTGATCTCATATCAATTGATGATAGTCTTGGTCTTGATATCTGAGCCATAGATTATATCAAATAGTGTTAGACTATTGATATATAAATGATGGGTCCAATTTCGTGAAGATTTGGATTTGAAGATTGGTGACAAATGTGTTTTTAAGTGGACCGATCGTAGCTGTCACAAATTCACTGTTAGAGTAGTGAAGGCTGTTGATGTGATCATTATTGACTGATTGAGTATGTCTCGTAGCTTATTATGTAATTTCCTATTTGAACTATGTGTTATGCTGTGATGTTGAACTCTCTGTTAAGTCTATGTTAAGATGTAATATTGACTGAGCAATTTGAAGTTTATGTTATCTAATGCTGTTTGATTTTAATTGTTAATTGTATCATGCATTGTACTTGAAAGATTTGATGGATTAATTGTAGCATTACATAATCAAAACAATAGTGGGAAAATAGAGTATTAGTTGGTAGGAAATTAATAGTTGCATTACATGACTGTTGCTGCAGATATAGGTTTAGTTTTTCATCTCCTGATGTTCATCATTGAAATGTGAAATGTTGTCAAGGTGATACGATATTCCAGATGGCTGTGAAATATGTAATATTGAGTACATTAGAAGTGTATAATGTTAAAAGTAGCTTAAGTTGTCAAGTTTAGTTTGTACCTGTTGTGTAGAATGTTCACTTAGTTTCCTGACTGAAACTTCTTCTACCGTTCCCGGTAGTAGTTCAAATCCACTAAAAATATCAAATATTTCATATGCGATAAACAAAAAATTTCATAGCATATTAAAAATCATAAAAATATCAAACATTTCATATGCGATAAAATTTCATAGCATATTAAAAATATCAAACATTTCATATGCGATAAAATTCTTGCATCATTCTCACAAATTTTTTATCAAACATTTTATATGCGATAAACAACAAATTTCATAGCATATTAAAAATCATAAAAAATAGCTCAATCCATCGAATAGATGTCAGAAACCACCATATAAGAACACACTTTACCTTATTTTTTTCGAAGTTCATCTAACCTAAATCAAGCTCATACGCATTCTTGAGACACAACCTGCAGATCAAGAAACAAATGTTATCAAATGATGAAATTATTAATGAGACAATCAAGCTCATACGCATTCTTGAGACACAACCTACTGATCATGTACGTGTTTTAAAGAGTACAAGATTGGAGCCCATGGTCCCTTATGTTGGAACAGCAAATGGGTTGATTTGCTTTTCCAACGTAAGCTATGTTTCTTCTCTTATGGATGATAAGTTTGTTCTCTGGAATCCTTTAACTAATTATTTTACACATCTGCCTATCTCTCATTTCATAAATTATAATTCACTACATTCCCCTATGTTTGTTCCTCTCAATAACGATTACATTATCGTTAAGCTTCTTGCTAATGATCCTCCATTATCTAAGATTTATAGTTTTGTTAACCAACAATGGACTATAGGACCACCAATAGATTGTATATCACATCTTAATCCCATTCAGCAGATTAGATCCTCTTCTTTTGTTGTTTTTACCGATGATCACATGTATTGGACTGTTGGTTTGTTCGTATATGCTCATTTATTCTTGCTTTTGACACTAGCGCCTCCATTTTCTATCGCATTGATCCTCCTTTTATTCCTCCCTTGGATTTAAGTTTCATGGATAGTATTACCGTTTTGGAAGGTAAGCTTTCCTATGTCACATGGATTGATCATTTGGTTATGAATATTTGGATGGTAAGCTTTCCTATGTTACATGGATTGATCATTTACATGGATTGATCATTTGGTTATGAATATTTGGATGGTAAGCTCTCCCATGTAACAATCATTAAGAGTCATTAAAAGTCTATAAAATCCATAAAAGTCATTACCCCAAGAATTGTCATTAAAAGTCATAATACAATACCACCCCTTCATATGTGATAAAATTCTTGCATCATTCTCACGAATTTTTTATCAAACATTTCATATGCGATAAACAACATATTTCATAGCATATTAAAAATCATAAAAAATATCTCAATCCATCGAATAGATGTCAGAAACCACCATATAAGAACACACTTTACCTTATTTTTTTCGAAGTTCATCTAATCTAAATCAAGCTCATACGCATTCTTGAGACACAACCTGTAGATCAAGAAACAAATGTTATCAAATGATAAAATTATTAAGGAAATTATTATGAGACACACAAATATTCCAACTCAAACATACAAAACACGTAAATAAAGTTAAGATTGTGTGAAGAAAAGAATCGAAGAACCAAAAAAATATTAAAGGAAGACTAATTAAGAGGACTCACCATCTATGATACTATAACCTTCAAAATTCAAATTCAAATGGGATTAATTTTGATATATGAAAAAGAGAGAGATGCAAAATAAAAAGATACAAAAATTTGAGGATTTAAGGAAGAGAATCAGCATAAAAAAGAATAAAATCAAAATTTGTAAAGTAAAATTTAAATTTCAAATTAAAGTTAGATTGTATGTACTGTATATGGGGATTGGGGAATTGAGGAACACGATAGCTTCTCAGGGAAGCTTTACAGTTGACACCAATTGTATAGAAAAGATAGCAATAAAACAGAAATACAACAAAATACGTATGAAAATTGTATTAGTCAATTAGTCCAATGGCATTTTATAGTTAATACGTAGAATACCGAAGGATAGATTAATCATTTACACGAAAAAGCACAACAGGATTTATAATATAGATAGATGTTGACGTCAATATTGAGGCTACGTGAAAGGTTGGGTGATGCTCAATAGTTCTCCAGTCAGATGGAAGATACTTTGTTTCTTTTACAAATGACAAGTTATAGAATGAAAATACTTTTTAAAAGGAAATAAAATTTTGACATTCAAAGCATTGTTCCAACAAAAATTTTAGAGTTATCGCAAACCATATCGTGTCCTTTTTTACTACATATCTGAACGATTATAATAAATTTTTATGGCATTGGCCTTTGTGTGATTTCTTTCAAAGAAAGAAATTAAATTTAAAATATTTTATTAAGCATATAAGAGCATTTGTCAATTTTTCTTGTTCTTTTTATTTTTTCTTTCACATCATTTTTGACACCATTTTTTTCAAGACATACAAATAGTTGGCATTTCTGCAGGACAACTTCACAAAATATATATATATATATATATATATATATAGTACATCAAAGAAATAATATTTTATTTATTATTGCATTCATAAATAAAATTGATGTCTTACTTAATTTTATAAAAGCAGCTCCAATGGAGGGTGAGTTTTAGGAGGGATGCTAATGTTATGTGACTTGACATCCTTGTTAGCACTTCATTGGAATTATTCAAATATCATTGAGATGTCCAGTGAAATGTAATATGAGATGCTAAAAGTTGGCATTCCATAAAATGTGACTTCATTTTGTGTTCCCAAGGATGAATAAAGTATTATTTCTTTAACATATTTTGGAAAATTCTCAATGATATTTTCGTTATTTTAACTTTCATTTGATACCATTCTACTATGATGTACTCTATGTTATACCCAAACCGTCAACCCCGTTAATCAAACCTTATATAACCTTGTAAATAATATAAAAGCACAAATAATTGCAGGTGAATAGTCATATGATAAAGTGAAAAATTAATGCAAAAATTCAATAAAATATTCCTAAAAATATTCAATTCAACCATATTCACCCAATAAATGTAACTATAATAATCTGAAAGAATTATAGTATAAATATTAATCTTCCAAAATAAACAGTTAAAAACCAAACTGAAATTGTTTTGAACTTGTGATTAATTATGAGATGAACCAAACTTTTATATATATATATATATATATATATATATATATATATATATATCATATAGTATATCTTAGTACTTATGATGCACTAACTTTTTGTGAAGTCTATCTTCATTTTTGTCCTTTAAGATGCATTATTAATCAAAATCATAAATTTTACAATGTCACTATTTTTTTTTACTTTAAGGTCAAATGAGGATCAAGTAATGTTTGACTAGCGGGGTTTGACAGAAAAGATATAACATGTAATGATATGTAAAGTGGTATCAAATGAAAAATCAAAATTATTTGGTGTATCATTTCAAAAAGTCAAATGTACATGGGTACCATTGAAAATTTTTATGTGTTTTTATGTTATTTAAAAGTTCTAATTAACGGAAGTTGACGGGAGGGGTGGAATAACATAATAGTACTATGATACTAATTAGAAGTCAAAACTATTTGGTGTACCATTTAGAAAAACCAATTTTACGAGAGTACCATTGAGGCATGTATTTTTAATACATTTTTTATGAAGTTTAGCCATTTGATTATTTTTTGAAAAAAAGGTGTCGGAAATGATGTATAATAAATAAAATATCTAAAAAAACATCTATTATCTATACTATTATATAAATTCCGAAACATTGAAAGTTTTGGTACCTATTTTTTGGTACCTGTTTTTTGGTACCAGTTTTTTGGTACTTCGTGAATTTACTTATTTACCCTTTGTTAAAAACACCTATAATAAATAAAACACCTATAATAAATAATAACATAATACAATTAATGGTAATTAGTCGCTTGCCTTTTTTCACATTTACTTTTAATTGAAGATATTACCTTTTATAAACACCTAAAAACATCAATGTATCTTCCAATCATAAATATTGAATTAAAACACGTTACATTTTTAATTTAAAACTAATCTTCATTAATATTTTCTTTTGAACTAAAACACGTTACCTTTTTAATTTAAAACTAATTTTACAATCATTAATATATACCCGAAAATATCACACCATATTTTTCAATTGTTAATAAAATATATTAAAAATCGGCATGTGTTGTTTATAATAAGGAAATATTAGTATAATCCGTAAAAATGAGTATAATAAAATTATATTAAATTAAAATTAATTAATAATTATATAATTGTCGAAACATTAAAAATTTTGGTACCTATTTTTTGATATATGTTTTTTGGTATTTCGTGAATTTACTTATTTACCCTTCATTATAAAGAAAAATATATATGATATTTATACTATTAAAACACCAAAAATAAATAAAACATAATACAATTAAAGGTAATTAGTCGATTGCCTTTTTCACAATTACTTTTAGTTGAAGATATTACCTTTTATAAACACCTAAAAACCTCAATCATATCATATTTTTCAATCAATTCATATCTAGCAATAATTAACCAAAAATAAATAATAACATGATACAATTAAAGGTAATTAGTCGATTGCCTTTTTCACATTTACTTTTAGTTGAAGATATTACCTTTTATAAACACCTAAAAACCTCAATCATATCATATTTTCCAATCAATTCATATCTAGCAATAATTAATATATACTCAAAAATATCACATCATATCATATAATCAGTAACAAAATATAATAGAAATTCGTATTACGAATAATGACCATTAAATTTTTAGTAAAAAAATCAGAATCATTAGATCTAATTATTAAATATATTATATGATTAAATTAATTTACTAAAATTTCAAGTTTCAAATTTTATCAACGACATATTTATTTTAAAATTTTATAATATAAATTTTAAACCATGCATATCATTAACTAATTTTATATTAAATTATTAAAATTAAAATTAAAATAAAATATTTTAAATAATGATTATATAAAAATATTATTATGACATAAAATAAAATTTATTACATATCAAAAAAAATCCGTGCATCGCACGGGTTATAGGCTAGTATTATTAATAGCACAACAGGGGGTTTTGGCAAGACAATTTAATCCACGTCACTTGCCACCTAGATGCCACGTCATCTGCCACCTAATGCCACCTCAGCTACTATATTTTATTAATAATAAAAAAATGATCTTAGTGAGAATTGAACCCCTAACCTCTAAGTTAGAAGTGAGAGCCCTTACCACTATGCTAAACATAAAACTTGAATATATTTTAAAACTCATTATTAATATATCGTGAGACAACCCTCATATATTATATTCATGATAAAAAAATTGCTCCTAAGAAGAATTGAACCCTTAACCTCAAACTTAGAAAAGAGATTCCTTACCACTAGGCTAGACAACAATTTTGAAAATATTATAAAACAAATTATTAATATATCGCGAGATAGCCCCAATATATTATATTAATGATAACAAAATTGTTCCTAATAAAAATTGAATCATTGACCTCTAACTTAGAATGGAGATTTCTTATCACTATGCTAAATTAATTTTGAATATATTATTAAACTCATTATTAATATATTATGAGATAATTTAATTATCATGAAATTACTAAATTACCCCTCCTATATTATATTAATGATAAAAAAATTGTTTCTAATGAAAATTAAACCACTTACCTCCAACTTAGAAATGAGATTCTTTACCACTATCCTAGATATCAGTTTTGAGAATATTTTATTTTTGGTTATATATACATCATGAATAGATAATTTTTTAGATATATGTTGCATATTAAGCATTAACATGTTCAAGCACCATTTAATTATGATTTTACTAGCAAGCTCGTGTCTTGTATGCCAATGTCGAACCGTTGATTAATTATGACAATTTTTTGGTACTGCGGCACAAGATCAATAACATTTATATTTTTTTGCATTCTAATTATCTTGATCGATTATGCTAACTTTGGTTTTAGGATAACAAAATTAAACAAAAAGAGAGCTGCCAGCTGGAAAGGACATCAAAATTATATCTGAAACAATTCTGTAAGTCATTTTTTAAGAACAACCATCTTTATGATCATAGAACTAACTTGTAGGGTTGATAAATATTTTCTCATTATCTTTTAGATTATTGTAGCAAAGTTTCAAATGCTTTTGTTCGTAGCAGTTTCGTTATACGTTAGCATAATCTTGAATCTTCACAATGAATTAAGTTAGGGGTGTCAAAATTTGACACGACCGGAAACCCGACACGAACCCAACTCGAAAAGTACGAATTTGGGTAGAGCGTTTTGAGTTTCGAGTCGGGTAAAAATTTACCCGAAAAAATCGGGTCAGTTTCGGGTTAACCCAAAATACCCGAACCCGACCCGAAAATTTAATTTATATAATATATTATACATTATATTAAAATTTACATTATATAATTGTATACATGTTTGATATATTTATAAATTATGTTAACTCGAATAACTTGTAGAAGGGGGGTTGAATACAAGTTATATAATCGTGTCTGATTTTTGCTCGAATAAATAAAACAAGAACAAACGAATGAATCAAACTGTTTGTATTAATAATATCAAATACAAACTCTACCAAAGGTGTACATATACCTTTAGCAGCTGCTGACAATACAAATCTCTCTCTGTTTGCACTCTCGTATACTTACGATTATAAACCTCACAATCTCGCACATTTTACAGTGATATAGAGAGAGTATTTATAATGCTACCTATCAACTAATAACAGAAAGTTAATCTATACATGACAATGCTCTGCCGTCCAGTTGATAGTTTCCATCAATAGAAAATTCTTTCCTTCATGATATCTTCTTGCTTGTTCTTCAAACAACGATCCTGTTTTATAGCACTTGCCAATTTCTGTAGCATCCATAATGACATCATCACTAACATGACTGATATCAGGATTCCATCTTGCATCAGGATCTGACCATCCCATCAGTACTTGACTTGCTCTACCAGGATTCGATCTCAGCTCCTGATATGTAGTACTTGATGCACTGTTCCTCACTTAATTCTACAGATTACTGTCTAACACATATATCCTATATAAAGTGCTAAATCCTTTATAAGATCAGGATATACAAGAAGTATAAGTAAAATTCTATTCTTAACATCACAACTCATGAATTATTCCTAACAAATTATTTAAATAATTTTAGTTTATATCTTATCTCTTTAAGTTGCTATTATATTTTTTTAATATATTTTAAATAAAAATTATTTTATAAAATAAAATAATTATTTTTTATTATTTTCGGGTCAAAACGGGTCATTTTCGGGTTGACCGGGTACATAACAGGTCGGGTTCGGGTTGAAATTTTTAACCCATTTCGGGTTCGGGTCGGGTTCGAATTGACCCAAAAACAGGATCGGGTACAGCAAACCTGACACAAACCCGACCCATTGCCCGAAATTGACACCCCTAATTAAAGTACTGCATCAAACAGAGAACTACCATGATCTTTGAATCCCAGAATTTTTCCTAAATGAATTATTGTTGGTTTTATAAAAATTTAAAAATAGCGTAGAGTTCAGATTTAGACATAATTCATTTAGAAAAAATTGCTCTTGTCTTCAATAGGAAACTTCTTATTTAAATTACTGTAATCTTAGCCATATTTTCACTTTGATATTAAATTACTATAATCTCAGCCATATTTAAATTACTGTATAAGGGTCTCAATGTATATGTGCTTTACTAAAACATGAAATAATTAATATTTTGGTAAATTGTAGGGAAAACTTTGATGGGAACCTATGTATACAAATATGCGATTGATTCAAAGACAAGTGAAACAGAGATAAAAAATTTTCTATAACATGTTTCGACTGCCTCCAAGACTACTGCCAGGCAATGTAGACTAAATCATATTCAGCTATGTACATCTACAAGAGTACTGCTTAACAAGGTACATATGCAAGAGCCCTGCTTAACAAGGTGCATACATCTTCAATGGGTCTTACTCCTCAATTACAAGTTTAAGAGCACTCCAAAGATACATGTGCCATGCTTAACAAGTTGCATACATCTTTAATGAGTCTTACTCCTCAATTACAAGTTTAAGAGCACTTGCACACATAGCAATCACCCTTACCGCAATCAACAATTTTCAATGGAGAAAGATGACAATCATAATCACTGGGTGTGCATGCAATTCAACAACAAATGAGCTAAAGCGTGCCCGTGTCTCGCACGGGTTATATAGCTAGATTTTGATTATGCGACAAATTTGACATTATGTTGACCACTGAAAATAGGTTATCTTAAATAATGATAATGGAAACATAATAAAAACAGACATTTCAATTATTTAAATGGTAAGGATTTACTTCTCATCGTCTTCGATTTTGACTTACCCTCACTTGTAACTTGTAAGGCTTGTGAGCAAAGAAATGGGCCTCACTAAAAATAAAAAGGAAAAGAAAACGAACTGGGCCTCACCAGTCCAACTCAGCCCATGGCAACAAAAAAAGCCCCAAACTCAACAACCACTATAAAAGCAACCACAAAACCCTAAAACAACTCCGCCACTCTGCAAACCCTAGAATAACAGCTGCAACACAAGCGCAACCATGGTAATTTCAAATCTTCAGCTAATTAATTATGCATACATACATTTTTCTCAATTCGAATCTCAAATTATGTAATTCTCGTTGTGTATGTATAATTGTAGCCTTTCAAGCGTTATGTTGAAATCGGGCGAGTCGCTCTCGTCAACTACGGCAAAGACTACGGCAAGCTCGTCGTCATCGTCGACGTAATCGATCAGAATCGCGTATGCCTCTTATATCCTAATAAAATTGATAATTTTATTTTTTTGTTTGTCATTTCTTTTTTTAGTTTACAAGATTTTGTTTTGTGTGTTTTGTTGAGCTGGCGTGTTTGTTGTGGTTTGAATTGTTTTGTGTTATGCTTTTGTAAAATCTTCTGTGTTGCTTTGGTTGTTTACGGATGTTTTAAGTGATTACTTGATTGTAAATTTGTGGAAATGTTGCGGTGTAATAGAATCAGTTTTAATTTACTCATTCGTAAGTTGCGTTTGCATTTCAAAAGATAATAATGTTGTAAACACGGAAGGTGTAGATGGAAAATTGAAATCCTTTGTGGGACATGGGATAGTAATGGATTATTGTTGTTTATAGCACAATGGCTGTTTTAGTTTGTGGGGAGGTCACATTATGTTGTTTACTCGGGTTTAAGAAAAGGAAATTGGATTTGTTGTTTTTTGAGATCTGAAAGTATGATATTTATGTTGTCGGGTAGTACGATTGATCTTCCTTTAATCACTTGTATGCACATCGAATTCAGTATGGAGAAAATGTGGTATTGGTTATTGGTGTTTTGTTTGTCTATGACTTGAATGATGATATCTTTGTGCATATGCAGCACATTTTATGGTGCGATGAGCGGCACTTTGCACACGAGATTTCTGACTTTTCATCCTACTTTTTAGGTCCAATCTTCTTTTAATCATGTATGCTTGCATCAATTTTTGTATGTTTATTGGGTTTGTGGTCTTGTTCACTCCATGTGTTGAATGATGATATCTTTGTGCATACGCAGCACATATTTTGGTGCAATGAGCGGCACTTTCCACACGAGATTTCTGACTTGCTATCCAACTTCTCCATATATTTATATGTTTATGCTATCCACTATCATTCTGTAAATATTGGTATTAGTAGTTCACTATTAATTTAGTAAATGAACATGGCTTACAACTAGGCACATGCAGAAATAGGTTTATAGGACCGTTGTTAAATTTTGGTTTTGTGAATCAGTGGTGTCTCAGGAGAAAGAGCATTAAGTGTTGTAGAAAGTGACAACTAAAGTGTTAAGTTATGGTATTATCTCAAGTTCTATTTTCTTTTTAACATCAATTTAAGAGCTTATCTCATTTTATTACCAATTTAGCAAGGGCATGAAGTTTTAAAGCAAATTGTAATTGTACTCACTATTTTTAATTGTGCAGGCTCTTGTTGATTCCCCTGATATGGTTAGAAGTCAAATCAACTTTAAGAGGCTCACATTGACTGATATCACTATTGATATCAAAAGGACCCCAAAGAAGAAGGAGCTGATTAAGGCAATGGAAGCTGCAGGTAAATTAATTTCAGATTTTGCCCATGCATTTTTATTGGTTATGCTTATTGTGAACTGAATAATTTTTTTCCCCCAAAACTGCAGATGTCAAGAACAAGTGGGAGAACAGCTCTTGGGGAAGAAAGCTGATTGTTAAGAAACGAAGAGAGGCTCTTACAGATTTCGATAGGTTCAAGCTCATGTTGGCAAAAATTAAGGTTTGTGAACTTGTATTACTAGAACCTGCTACAAGAAAAACATCCATTTAGCTTGTATTTCACAAGGAGATAATTATTATGATCCTTTAACTTATCCATTTCATTTAACTATTCATTTGCAGAAAGCTAGTTTGGTCAGGGAAGAGCTTGCGAAGCTTAAGAAGGAAGTGAAAGCTTAAAGCATAAAATACTATCTAGTAATTTGGTAGTGCTTTCTCTATCGGAGTTATATTTTGTTTTCTTTTGGGTTGCGAAGATTTTGGCTGGCCAAGTGGTCTTTATTTCCCGTTGGTTCTTGGCTAGTGTACATTTTTGAATTATGTCTAATGGAGTTTGCTTTTACATACATTACATCATTTTTTTTTATTGCTGCTTAGCAAGCATGGTCTTTGATATTAGCTATCGCGTGATATATGTTTGATACATTTTTAGATCGATGTGTATCATTAAAGTTGTGCTTTTGCAGACCTTGTTTCTTTCTTTGACTGGGATTGGTTTTATGTTATTTTTGTTTCAGAACGTTGCTTAAATTAAAATTAGATCCTTTAGATATACACAGCTTAGGCCAGAGAAGAAAAATTGTAAATTAGGCCAGAGAAGAAAAATTCGTACAAATTTTTGGCTGGTGATTTTTTATTTTGTTTGATGTGTTGCCTAAAGTTATTGTTTCTTTCCTTCTCTTTTGAACTTGATTCTTCCGACCTTTTCAGATACCGAACAGAAAAGAAATGTATGTCTGATGTTTTTACCTGTAGGGTGTAGTGCAATTTACCATCAAACATTCCGGCAGTAAGGTTCCGATACTTATTGTAAGGTTCCGTATTTTTAATTTGGAAATAATGTTGATTGTATATAGATACCTATTAAGTGACTCATACCTGTGCAAAAGGCGAGTCCTGTGGATTTGATTCGTTGAATTCGGTTGGAAATGTAATTAAATTTAAATTCAAATAAAAGTATTGGTTCGGTTATATAATTGATATTTGTTATGTTTTCTGAGAAATTCCCTGTGTTTGAGTCTGGTAACAAAATATTAGGTGCGGTTCAATTTATTTGCAGGCAAGGCAATAAAAGAATTATTTTATTCGATTATTCGAATCAAAACACGTTTGGTTACATAGAAAAATAGAACAAAGGATGATGTCACGTAATTCCTTTGCAGCCATGCTTTCATACAATTTAGTGACATTCTGAATTTTTGATAAATATAAAAAGCTGTCCTTAAATTTACAAATTTATCTTCATATTTTTTTTGTGAAATTTGTGATAATCTTAGACTATTATCTAAGGACAATTTCAGGACATGATTCCCTTGATTATAAATTTTAAAATTTTGATTTGTTAAGAATTACGAGTTAAATTTAATAACAAAAAGTTTGATTTAATTTTTTTTATAATACTGGTCCATAACCTTAATTTTGAATAATGTAATAAATCTGTATGGTAACTTCAAAAAATTAGGTCTAAGAAGAAAATATATAAATACACGAACAAATTTATAATTTTGCTTTGAATTTGTTGTTGTAAAGAAAAATAATTTATGATATTAAAGGGACAATGCATACCAGAAACTTTGAAAAAAACCTTATTATTTTATTGAAATCAATAGGAGTAATTCTTTTAGGTGAGAAAATATTTTTAAAAAATGATAACCCGATTATTTTGCTTAAATATATCACCACGTCATATTTGATCCTGGTGATTTTACCAAAACAATATTCATTTTTTATAATTTTACATTTTTAACATCTTGATTTCCGACTTATATAATTTTAAGTTATTCAACAGAATATCCCGACGAGGCCCGACCTGTTTGCTTTTGTAGATTTCAAAAATAATATAGCATATTGTGAAGAACGAAATTATTAACATAATAATAAATGAAATTTTAGAAAAATAAAAACAATACTTAACATGATCCCAGTACTGCTAAAGAGAGCTTTTGTAGTACTCATTTGTTCCACTTGCAGAACCATTCTTACTGATAAGTGATGACTGATATAGGAGCTGTTTGTTTCCACTTATCGTAATCAACTTATGGCTTATAAGGCCATAAGCACTTATGAGGGGTGTTTGCCAAAATAAGTTTTAGCTCAACTTATAACTTATAAGGCCATAAGTTGAATGTTAGGAAATCCTAACATTCAACTTATGCTTATAACTTATTTCTCGATATACGCAATATATAATATCCTTCGAATCTTCAAAGCCATATATCTCTCGATTCATTCATTAGAAAATTGATATGTATATATCAAATTTCTCTATTCATCGAGATCTATCCATTGATATCCATTGTTATATATAAAAAACAAATATTTTGAAAATTATTAAAAAAAGTTAACTTATAAGTTTTGATTTACCCAAACAGTCTACTGATTATAAGTTCTGATTTACCAAACACTCTACTGACTTATAATCTCTGCTCCACTTATCACTTATATGACATAAGTGCTTATAAGTCATAAGTTACTTATTTTAAGATACCCCAAACACCCACATAAATGAATTATAACAAGAGTAGTGCTACAGACCCCAAATTGGGTACCAAATTTTGACACCAAATGATGTGGCACTAACTAATTGGCAATTTAGAATATTTTAATTGGATGGCCCTGGCGGGCCCATAATAATTATAACCAATAATTACTTGCCATGTCATTTGGGAAAGAAATTTGGGGTACCAATTTGGGGTACCAATTTGGGAAAGAAATTCCTTATAACAATCCCTTTAGATTTAAATGATAAATCCAAATGGCATATTTAAGTAGAACGCAACAAATAGAATCTGCATAGAAAGAAGCCTAGTCTAAACAACATAACACCGGATGTGAAGGAAAAATAATCAATTTTTCAATCACTGAAGTTCTCCGGTACATAGACTTGTTCGATGAAGCTCCATGAGCGATTAGGTAGCAAGCAAATATATAAAACAACAGACCAAATGCAACTGTCTACTGAAGAGTAATTTAAATAATTTACGGGAAAAAATGTTGAAGCTTGCAATGAATTATGGACTTTAGTCAAGCTCCTCAATTTAGCTTACTGAAAATTGAATCCCTTGCAATGTGGTAATTGCATAGAGATCTCAGTTCCCTCTCCTTGGACTCGTAGTCGTCAGCTTCAGCACTCCTGTTAGCTTTAACCCATTCGATAGCCTCCTTGATAGCCTTCTCCACCTTTTCCGGTTTAGCTTTAATAGCACTTCTCATGTTATATGCATAATTTTCAAATGCATTCATCGCCTTCAAGTTACTTACGAACTTCTCATCTTCAGTCCTGTACAGCTTTGCTTCTCGTATCATCCTCTCTATCTCATCCTTTGAATGTCTTCCTTTCTCATTGGTTATTGTTGTATTTGCCTTCGTCCCAGAAACCTTACACTCAGCACTAACATTTAACACCCCATTTGCATCAATGTTAAATGTCACCACAGCAATAGCTTCACCCCTCGGGGCTGGAGGAAGACCATAAAGATTCAATTTTCCCAGTAAATTGTTATCTGTTGACCTTGTTCTCTCACCCTCATAAACTTTAAAAGTCATGCTAGTTTGATTATCCTGGCTTGTAAGGCATGTCATCTCTTTGCTGCTGGGAATTCTCGTGTTCCTTGGGATAACAATACTCATTCCTTCACCAAGGACCTCAAACCCAAGTGACAAAGGAGTGACATCAAGCAATACTAAATCACTGATACGATGATTTCTGACACCATTTAGAACAGCGGCTTGGACAGCTGCACCATAAGCAACAGCCTCGTCAGGATTAATACTCCTGCAGAGCACTTTCCCATTGAAAAATTCTTGCAAAAGTTGCTGCACTTTAGGAATCCTACTTGACCCACCAACTAGAACCACATCATCCACTCTACTCTTGTCCATCTTCGCATCTTCCAGACACTTCGCCACAGTCTCCACACAACTTTGAAACAGATCTGAGTTCAAATCCTCAAATCTGGCACGCGTGATATTTGCACAATAATCAACTCCTTCATACAAAGAATCTACATCAATAGTTGCCACTGCATTCTGAGAGAGAAACCGCTTTGCCTTTTCACAAGCATTTCTCAATCTTCTAAGAGATTTAGCACTTCCACTGATTTCCTTTCTGTGCTTTCTGTTGAATTCCTCAACAAAATGAGTCATTAAACGGTTGTCAAAGTCCTCACCTCCAAGGTGACTATCACCTGTAGTAGCTAGTACTTCAAATACATCTTTTTTGATATTGAGAAGAGAAACATCAAAGGTACCGCCGCCAAGATCAAAAATAAGGACATTTTTCCCCCCTGCTGAACTACTTGTAAGCTCCTTGTCAAGACCATAAGCGACTGCAGCAGCTGTTGGCTCAACAAGAATACGCAAAACATTAAGGCCAGCTATTGTCGCTGCATCTTTTGTAGCCTGCCGCTGTGAGTCACTAAAGTGTGCAGGAACAGTTACAACAGCACTCTTTATATCCTTTCCCAAGTAGTTTTCGGCAATTTCCTTCATCTTAAGAAGGACCATTGCAGACAACTCCTCAGGAGAGAATAATTTCTCCATACCTTTGTAATGGACAACAATCTTAGGTTTTTCGGCACTATCACTAATTACCTTAAAAGGCCAGAGCTTCAAGTCACTTTGTACAATTGAATCCGTGAATCTCCTTCCGATTAACCTTTTAACATCTGTGTACACAAAAATAATAGAATCGTTTCAACATATGGAATTTACTATTTTAATTCCGAATTATACGTAAATGGTTGGTTAGCTCTGTAATTTCTTCTAGAAAATATAAACAGAGCAAACTGTTTGGATATTAGATTCAATAAAAATCATGTAAACTTTTCATATTTTCTAAAACCACGTTGGGATTGCTATTAACCCCAAACACGAAATTTCAGTTTCAAGATATAAAGGGTGGAAATTTTTAACTACAAATTTGTGATCATAATGAGTAAACAGATCAACACATAAGTCTAAACGACAAGGATAATATATAGACACTTGACAATCGTGCCCACCACGACCATCGCAAACACATGTAACAATCTAGCATAAATTAAACATGCAAAACTCAACATCTAAAAGATTAAAGATAGTACAAGAGTACCAAAAATAGTGTTGACAGGATTGAGAGCAGCCTGATTTGCAGCAGCTTCGCCAATGAAACGCTGCAATTCGGTGAAAGCAACACAAGAAGGTGTAGTTCTATTACCCAGATCATTAGCAATGATTTCGACTCGATTGTTTTGCCAAACTCCAACACATGAGTATGTTGTGCCTAGATCTATTCCAACTGCAACATCATCATCTTTGGACATTGTGCAACACTCTTAAAATTTGATTTTAGTGCACTTTGTCTCTGTTAAAATTAGTAGTCTGAACTCTCCAGTACCAAAAGCAACTTAAACCCTGATGGCCTATATATATAGTCTAAACTCTCAACTAAAACCCTAATGGCTACATGGAGAGAGAACTTGTATACCGATATAATAGCCGCTACTGCATGCCGTGTCAGAAAAGATTTCTAATTTTCGAGTTACACGAATCTCTTTTTGGGATTTTACATACAGTAATTAATGTGTCAATAACACTGACTAATAATAAATTCAAAACACAAAATCAAATTAATTTGTAAGATTAATAAATATGCCTATTACCAAAATAAATGAATCTCTTCAAAATTTAATTTATAAAATTTTAGATTTTATCTTCATGTGGCTCGTTAAAAAATAATTTTTTGTTACTTAAAAACATTTTGAAAAAATTTGTAGTTGTTAAAGTTGACAAATAAAATGGGATTTTATTAAATCTAGTACATGGTAATTTTTTTTTTTCCCGGAATTACCTATATTTAAACAATTATTTAGTTTCTATTCATATATTTATTTCTATATTATTATATTTTATGTATAACATTTTCAAGTCAATCGAAATTGTCTATAATGACATATATCTGTACTATTATATTAAAATCGAAACATTGAAAGTTTTGGTATTCGATTTTCGATACGATTACCCTAATTATTAAAAATAAATAAATAATAAAATAATGTAATCAATGGTAATTAGATGATTGCCTTTTTTTAATTAAAATATGTTTACTTTTTAATTGAAGATATTACCCTTCATAAACAACTAAAATATTGTATCTCCCAATCTTTAATATTTCTTTTTTAATTAAAGCACGTACTTTTTTATTTAAAACATAATATTGCAAATTGTATATGTGTTGAATATAAGAAGTTTATAAGTTTGTATTTAAATTTTATTTTACCGGAATTCACCTTCAATCAATCATCAATATCTATTATCTATCTATCTATCTATCTATTATATATAAAGGAAAACCCCCAAGAACTCTAGAATCGCTCGAATCATATTTTTCTAATTTTCTAGAGCTCCTCAATTTTAAGTACTTAAAATTAAACTTCCTTTGTTAAACCCTATTTTTTAGAAAAGAAAGTCAAAACTTCCCTAACATAAATCATTGTATATTAATATTAATATAAAACTTCCACACAAAACTTCCCTATTTTTAATATTTTCTATTTGTTAAATTTTGTCAATTTTTTTCCCTTTCACCGTCCACACAAATTAATATAAATCATTGTATATTAATTAGACTAACATGTATTTGTTGATTTGAGTAATCAATTTTTCACTAACCTGTGATTTTTTATGTCTTAATTAACGCTGTGGTTTCACGGTGAATCAAGAATTTGATTTGGAGCTTTAGAATCGCTCTATTCATATTTATCTATTTTTCTAGAGTTTCATTATTTTAAATAATAAAATCAAAATTTTCTTTTTTAGTTCCTTTTTTTTAGAAAAGAAGTCAAAACTTCCTTTTTAAACATTAATATAAACATAACATAAACATCTTTGAAATAGAAAAGGTTAATAAAATTTACTTCTTTAAACCCTATTTTTTAGAAAAGAAATCAAAACTTCCGATAAACATCTTTGAAATAAAAAATGTTCTTGAATTTGTAGGGAAGAAGAATTCAAATTACATATTCGAAATGGAAAAGTTTTTCGAATTTATTGGGAAGAAAAAATTATATATTCGAAATAGAAAAGAAAATTATATTCTTATATTATATATTTGAAATAGAAAATAAATTTTATATTCTTATATATATACAATCATTAGTTCTAATATTCAAATTTTATCACCATGTTTGTAATCATATTTACTCGATTTATAAACAATTTTATGTAGTCCAAAAATATTAGTCTTTTTATATTTAATTTCGTTTAGAGTATCTGTATCTTTTTGAACATAAACAATTAGTGATTTTGATTGTTCTATTTTTTGTGAATTTAATGGAGCTCTAGAATCGCTCGATTCATATTTATCTATTTTTCTAGAGCTCCTTTATTTTAAATAATAATATCAAAACTTCCTTTTTCAGTTCCTATTTTTTAGAAAAGAAGTCAAAATTTCCTTTTTTAACATTAATATAAACATAACATAAACATTTTTGAAATAGAAAAGGTTAATGTTAATTTTAGTATTCAAATTTGTATTATTGTCTATGCTTAGTATTTTTATAATATATACAAATGGGGCCTAAAAAATTGTGAGACAAAATCGCTATAAAAAATATATGAATAATTTATCTTATTATCAATGTATATTTAATTTATACAATATTGTGTTCACCAATTTATATTGATATTTTAGATATATTTCAATATTTATATTTATATTTTAGATATAATTTATATTTATATTGATCTAGCATAAAAAATGTTTTATATTTCAATATGTTATAATTTATATTGATATTTTAGATATATTTCAAAATTTATATTGATATTTTAGATATAATTTATATTTATATTGATCTAGCATAAAAAATGTTTTATATTTCAATATGTTATAAAGTAAAAAGTACTCCGTATATTTGTATAAGTTAGATTTTGTCCAAAATTTTGATAATAGTCTATTCCTCCGTACGACAAAGATCTTAAAATAAATAGATGAAAATCGTTGGATTTAGCATAAAAAATGTTTTATATTTTAATATGTTATAAAATAAAAAGTATATTTATATTGAAATACGAAAATGTATATGTCAATGATTTAAATCATATACAATTAGGTTTTCTACAATTGATAGCATTATCAATGTAGAACTTCTACATAGATTAGGATTAATGTAAAAATTCGTAATTATATTTTCTCTTGATATTCTGAGTGTTTCTATTTGAATAATAATTATTAAAGCATCACTAAATTAAAGATAATTTTATGAGGTTCGCATGGATTGTAAAATCATTCAAATCTGATTTCTAGATCTCAAGATAGAGAGGCCAGATAGTAAATATGAAATTTTTTAATTCTAATAAATAAAAAATAAAATTCAATTCTAATACAACTTTTTTTAATTATATCCTTTTTAGAATATATTTTTTTTAAATTCAATTATAATACAACATTTTTTCATTATATCCTTTTTATATTATAATTTTCTTTTTAAAATTCACTTCTAATACAACATTTTCTAATTATATCCTTTTTAGATTATAATTTCTTTTTTATGTGATCTAATCTTGATCGTTTAGTTTCAATCCAACGGATCATATAATTTTGGTAGTACGACGACCGGACCAAAAATTTGGATAAGATCCCTCTTATAAAGATATTTTTAAATTAAATTTAGTTCTAATGATGAAGAAAAAAACAAATCGATGAAGAAAGGGTATTATAGTAAATTAACAAAGTGAAAATTATAAATAAATATATAAGGATATAATTTATAATCCAACGGCTGACTTTTAATCCAATTTTTTAATCCAACGGATCATATGCTTTTGGTAGTACAGCGACGACGCTCAAAAATTTGAATAAGATCTCCTTTATGCTTATTATATATAGGGTATTAATGTTTTTTATAACTTCTTTTTGCAAATCTTTGTATAGTTTAACGTTAATGTCTACATATTTGATATAATATAAAATATTGTAATACTATAGTTTTCATGAAGAAAATATGGATTTGATATTATTTAGCCTGCATTTGTTGCAATTTAATTGTATCTGTAGATATCGTATGACTTTTAACTAATAAATTATTTGGTTTTCAAAAAACAAATATTACAATATTTGATATTGATATTTGCTCTCATTTAATATATTTTTTTCCCAGTTTTCAAACATTAGAGTATAAATATAGACCTTATTTTTTAGAAAGAAATCAAAACTTCCTTTTTAACATTAAGATTACCATATTCGGAATAGAAAAGGTTTTTTGAATTTATAGGGAAGAATAATTCAAATTTACATATTCAAAAATGGGGAAAAAATAATTATATTCTTATATATATACAATCATGACTTCTAACAACCAAATTTTATCATCATGTTTGTAATCCTTTTGTAACCCTTTTCTTGCTTCTGTTTGTCTTCGTCTATTATTTTTAGTTTTTTTTATTCATTCTTATTATGTTTAATTCTGTGTGCGCCAATGGATTTTTGTAATTTTCAAGTTGCTTTTTTTTTTTTTGGTTTTTAAGGTTTGAATTCCATAATTTAATATTTTTACTTTCTTCGATTTATTTTTAATTTTTAATTTTTATAATTTTAGTTATAATCATGGTTTATTACTAACTTGGTTGTTCATTACTTTGATGTTTGTATTGTTTTGTTAGTGATCTTGATACAAAAACACCTGATCGTGTGAACAAAAATTAAGAAAGCTTTCTTTGTTTCAGAAGTAGAAGCACTTGAGAAACTTGCAATTTCTCTCCTAAATTATTTTGAAAAATTTAAAATATAATACAAGGTCGTCGCGAAACGCGACTTATATGTTTTTATTACAACGGGGTGTCGGCCTAAGAAAATTTGATACAAAATCGACATAAAAAATAAGTATATAGTTTGTTTATTTATTTATCTATATATATTAAAATTTGTACATTATTGTGTTCATTAATTTATTTATAGAAATTTTCTTTTCAATTTGTTTAAAATTATTTTTTTAAAAATTAAAATATTATAGTGCCGTCGCGAAACGCGGCTTATATGTTTTTAATATCACGGGTGTCACACCCGGCCTAAGAAAATGTGTTTAAAAAATTGACATAAAAAACATATAGTTTATTTAGTTGTGTATATATATATTAAAGTTTGTACAATATCGTGTTCATTAATTTATTTATTGAAATTTTATATTCAATTTCTTTCTTAAATTTATATTTTAATTTTTAAAAAATATATTACAAGGCCGCCGCGAAGCGCGGCTTAGTCAAACTAGTATATATATAAAGGAGGGTACACAAGAGTTTAGGTGGCGCTCTAAAATCGTCTCAATCTATTTTTCTAATTTTCTAGAATTTTAGAATTTAAACACTAATAAATATAAAAATATCATTTAACATATTAGAAATAGAATAGGTGTTCGAATTTATAAAGAAGAAAAGTTCGAATTTATAAGGAATACATATGATTAGAAGTTCTATTGAAAGTAGAATAAGTATTTATTAGACATATGATTAAAAGTTCTATTCGAAGTAGAATAGAAGTTCGAATTTATAGAGAATAAGAGTTCGAATTTATAGAAAAAAACATATAAATAAAAGTTCTATTATAAGTAGAATAAGTGTTTGAATATATAGTGAAGATATATAAATAAATATTTTTTAGAAAGTACGATCTTCTTAAAATATGTCGTTTCATATAAGTTAATTATACTTCTATTAGGAAAATTTATTCAATACTATTGTCATAAAAAAAATCATCGTATTTAAAAATAAAATCATTGATGTGTTAATATAATAAAATAACATTCTCATGCTGGAATCCTAAATTAATACAGGAGTATCTACAATATAAAAAAAAATAAGATGCGTTTTCATTTTCTAAAACTCAATAAATTTTAGAAAGTCTAGAGAAAGTAAAAATTGGAATTCACTTTATTTTTTATTTTTTAATTTTAAAGAAAAAAAGTTATTGTGTAAGATGAGCATCATCAATAATATGTAACGAAGTTAGAATTTCGATCTCAAATGAGAGCGGCTCGAAATGTGTTTAACGGGAAAACGGCTCACTATAAAATACTGTATTAGCTATTAAAATATCCTATTAATGTTATAAATTTTATTTTATTTTTAGGATTTGATTTTTATGGATAAATATTATCATACAAGTGATATATGTAAAAGTTAGATTTTTGGTCTTAACGAGATAGCAGATCAATAGTAATAACCGTACTTGTTTAACGAAAAAGCGGTTCATTAGAGAAGACCGTATATAAGATGTTTGAATAAAATAAATACAGGAGTATCTATAATATAAACAGAAAATAAGATGTGTTTTCATTTTTTAAAATTCCATAAATTTTAGACAGTTTAGTGAAAGTATAAATTGGAATTCACCCTATTTTTTAGATTTTGATTTCAAGAAAAAAGTTGTTGTGTAAGATAAGTATTATCAATAATATGTAATGAAGTTGAAATTTTGATCCCAAATAAGAGTGACTTGAAACGTGTTTAACGGGAAGATGACTTACAATAAAAGATTGTATAAACTATTAAAATAGTATATTGATGTTATAAATTTTATTTTATTTTTAGGATTTGATTTTTATGGATAAATATTATCATACAAGTGATATATGTAAAAGTTAGATTTTTGATCTTAACGAGAGAGCGGATCAATAATAATAACTGTGTTTAATGAGAAATCGGTTTATTAGAGAAGATCATATAAAAATGTTTGAATATATAAGTAATACATAAAATAAAATGTTTTATTGGAAGTAGAATACGAGGACTGTTGAGACGTCTTATACAATTTTTTAAAATTATATATCTTTTTTCCTAGAAATCCTTTATTGTAACTTTTTTATACAAGTTAATTATACTTGCATTATAAAAATATATCCATAAATTTTATATTATTCCCGTAACGAATATATATATATATATTAACATAACATAAAGACATTTTCATACGGAAGTTGTAAATAAATACAAGAATATCTATAATATACAGAAAATAAAATATGTATTTTCATATTTTAAAATTCCATAAATATTAGAAAGTTTAAAGAATATAAAAATTGGAATTTACTCTCTTCATATAATAAAGTTAGAATTTCGGTTCCAAATAAGAGTGGCTCGAAACGTATTTAACGGGAAGACGGCTCATTAGAAAAGATTATATTAGCCATTAGAATTTGATACTTATGTCATAATTTTTTTATTTTTACGGTTCGATTTTATGGATAAAAATTATTATATAAGTCTTTATACTATATATGTTAAAGATGAGATTTCGGTTTTAACGAGAGAGCGGCTCAATCGAAAAAATTGTGTTTAACAAGAATTTTTTCTTGATTCATTAAAGAATATTATTTAATTATTAAAATTTAATATTAATATTATAATATAACGTAAATGTATTGAATTTTTTTAAAAATATTGTAACGCCGCCGCGAAGCGCGGCTTTATCAACTAGTTATATTTATATACTTGTGTGAATGAGACTTGTGTAATTTTTAATTATATAGTATATACTTCCCTAAAAGAAATATAGTATATGCTAAAGAAAAAAAATTATTGAATGAATTGTTAAACAATCAATAGGATTGAAGCATATCTATATTTTATTATTAAAGTCGAAACATTAAAAATTTGGATCGGTATGGTACTTCTTATTTTTACTTAATTATCTTTACTTAAATACAAATAAAATACTTTCTATTAAATAATCAATTTCCTTTTTTGAAAGAATAACCAAAATACCTCATCTGGAGAAGCAAAGGCCCGATTTACTGACGGGACACGGTAAACCGTGCACCGTGATATGAGGTATAACACAGTACATCGTCTTCCGTAACAGACCATGATACGGTACACGTTGTACCGTGTTCTGTATAACACGATGTACTGTGTCTCGTGTTAGGTGGGTGCGCAGCACTAACACGGTGGACCGTGTTCCGTATCATGTATAACACGGTGGACCGTGTTCCGTATCATGTATAACACGGTGGACCGTGTTCTGTATCATGCATAACATGGTGGACCGTGTAACGTATTCCTCTAATACGGACCGAAACTCCGTATTCCGTCGGTATTTCGAGCAATTTTTTTCTGAAACAGTATTTTGGGCCACTAGATCACAAAAATGATTATTTTGGACCATCACCCTCCTTTTTTCAGGTTAAACATATTACTTTTTCTATTTTATTAATAATTAATTAATTTTCTTTTTTAGGTAAAACATAATATCTTTTATTTTTCATCTAACTAAAATTATTCCGGATAATTTTGTTTAACAAAATAAAATAAAATAAAATAATTATAGTTTAATTACTACTAATTAATCAATTACCTTTTTCAATTATCACACAGTACCTTTTTTATTTTCTCAAAACGAAAACTTCCAATTATAATTGCTGGTTGGAGCTTAGGCCTTGGAGAAATAAAAAGGCCTGAAAACGTATTAAGGTATATGAAATGCAATGGCTACCCTACTGATTATAAATTTTATTAATCTGTCAGCATGCCACGCCATGTGTTCACCAGCTCCAAACCATCCAACCTTGCCAATAATTTTATACGGTCCTCGTCCATGAATTTTAATAACTTTGTATGAGCTCTCTCTATCATGCATTTAGTTTTAGTTTAATGCAAACAATTGTATTCTACTATTCTAACCTGAGAATATTCTTGCATTCTGGCAGGGATCAGGTATTACTCCATTTTTTATCGGACAGTTAAGATTTGAAGTACCGGTGATAAGTGACCCTTCCAAATGTCGTGGCTTTTTCTTCCAAAATTAATAAAAAAAATTATGTCTAACAAGCTTTAGTAAGAGACTTTATGCAGTATTCACAGAAAAATAAAATCTGGTTCCTGTTGCATAAGTGCATAACCATTACTAGTGATGAGTGAATTATGACCGCTACTTTAGATGCAAGAGATAAATCCAATTGCAATTCAATTCAAGTACTAGAATTTAACAAACATTGGTTGGATAGAAGCCTAATCCAAAGTCTAAACATCTACAACACCGGAATATCAATAAAAAAAACGCATCCATATTCATGTCAGGAAAGTTCTCCAACACATAAAATTTGTTCAACGAAGCTCCGTAAGCGATTAACTAGCAAGCAAAAATAGGCATAATGTCCACAAGCACACCAAAACGACAATTGAAGAGTATTTCAAAATTTTAACACCCTAAACAATTAAAATTCTGAAGTTTGGAATAAAATACGGAGATTAGTCGGCTTCCTCAACCTCGCTGTCTGAATCACTTGCAATGGTGGAATTGCAAATAGCTTTCAGTTCCCTCTGCTTGGACTTGTACTCGTCAGCTTCAGCACTCCTGTTAGCTTTAACCCATTCAATAGTCTCCTTAATAGCTTTCTTTACCTTTATCTGTTTAGCTCTGATGGCACTCTTCATGTTATATGCATAATTTTCAAGCGCATTCATTGCCTTCATGTTCTTTTTGAACTTCTCGTCTTCAGCCTTGTACATCTCTGCTTCTCGTATCATCATCTCAATCTCATTCTTTGAAAGTCTTCCCTTGGTTATTGTTGTATTGGCCTTCACCCCAGCAATCTCACACTCCGCAGTAACATGTAACACCCCATTTGCATCAAGGTTAAATGTAATCATAACTGTAACTTCACCCTCCGGGGCAGGAGGAAGGCCATCAAGTGTTATCTCACCCAGTAGGTTGTTATCTGTTGACCTCGATCTTTCACCCTCAAAAACTGGTAAGCACATGAAATCCTGATTATCCTCAGTTGTATAGAATGTCGCTATCTTGCTGGTGGGAACTTTAGTGTGTCTTGGTATAATTGTACTCATTACTTCACCAATGGCCTCAACCCCAAGTGACAAAGGAGTGACATCAAGCAATACTAAATCCCTGATATGATCATCTCCGGCACCATCTAGTATAGCAGCTTGGACAGCTGCACCGTAAGCAACAGCCTCGTCAGGATTAATACTCTTGCAGAGCACTTTCCCATTGAAAAATTCTTGCAAAAGTTGCTGCACTTTAGGGATCCTACTTGACCCACCAACTAGAACCACATCATCGACTCTACTCTTGTCCATCTTCGCATCTTCCATACACTTCGCCACAGTCTTTAAACAACTTCTAAACAGATCTATGTTCAAATCCTCAAATTTGGCACGCGTGATTTTCGCACAGTAATCGATTCCCTCATACAAAGAATCCACCTCAATAGTTGTTACAGTATTATGAGAGAGAAACCTCTTTGCCTTTTCACAGGCATTTCTCAATCGTCTCAAAGATTTAGCATTCTGAGTGATGTCCTTATTATGCTTCGTTTTGAATTCCTCAACAAAATATTTCAACAAACGATTGTCAAAGTCCTCACCACCAAGGTGAGTATCACCTGCAGTAGCCAGTACTTCAAACTTCTCCATATTGATATTGAGAAGAGAAACATCAAAGGTGCCACCACCAAGATCAAATATAAGGACATTCTTCTCCCCTGCTGTGCTACTTGTAAGCTCCTTGTCAAGACCATAAGCAACAGCAGCAGCTGTCGGCTCAACAAGAATACGCAAAACATTGAGGCCAGCTATTGTTGCTGCATCTTTTGTAGCCTGCCGCTGTGAGTCATTAAAGTATGCAGGGACAGTGACGACAGCATTCTTTATATTCTTTCCCAAGTAGTCTTGGGCAATCTCCTTCATCTTAAGCAGGACCATTGATGACAACTGCTCAGGTGAGAATTGTTTATCCATGCCTTTGTGATTGACAACAATCTTAGGTATTTTAGCACCATCACCAATTACCTTAAATGGCCAGAGCTTCAAGTCACTTTGTACAGTTGAATCCGTGAATCTCCTTCCAATCAACCTTTTAACATCTGTGTACACAAAAATTATAAAACCATTCAACATATGGAATTCACTTTTTTAATTCCTTAATCTGGCTAAATGGTCCATATGAACATTGGGATTTCCATAAGCATTGGTTTAGAGTTTAGACAAATAATTATTTAATCCATTTATCTGCTTTATATTCGAGTCGACACAAATTAAAATTTGTTTTTTTTTTTTTGGATAAGCAGTTTATTGAGAATAACTCCATCGGAGATTACAGACTGGACTTTAAGCCCAAGTGAAGCAACTGAACTACTACTTGAAATCATGTTAGCATCGATATAGCCCCAAACATGAAATTTCACTATTAAGCAACAACGTGAACATATCGATAACATTAACTCCGAGTTGATTAATCTAATCTAGAGTTGATAATTTTGGATTTCTGAATAGGTCTTTTTTTATTACGATAACATAGACATTCGAGTATCCAGCCAACATACAATAAAAACTAAACATACAGCAAATAGAAGAAAAAAAGACGGTGGCTAGATAGCAAATCATAGCATGTAAGAGTACCAAATACAGTGTTAACTGGATTTCTAGCAGCCTGATTTGTAGCAGCTTCGCCAATGAAACGTTCCGTATCGGTGAAAGCAACACATGAAGGTGTAGTTCTATTACCCAGATCATTTGCAATGATTTCAACTCGATTGTTTTGCCAAACTCCAACACATGAGTATGTTGTGCCTAGATCTATTCCAACTGCAACATCATCATTTTCAGCCATCTTTTCAAGCAACTGTATAGGCCTCTTGGATAGGGGGTCAGTAGGGTTTGGGTTAGAGTGAGATGGTTTAGGTTGGGAAATTCTACTCGTTACTGGTTGGATTGATTCAACCTGCTTGATCGGGGGTTCAACCGTGTGATGTAATAATTATGTAATATATAATTATATATATTTTATAATTATATATACTAGCTTATAGTCCGTGCAAAGCACGGGTTACTTTTAATATTTTATAATTTATTTATAATATAATATAATATTATAAATATTGATTTTAATATGTTATTGAAAGAATTCAAACCTTACATATTTGTATATAATAATTTTTAGTATTAAATATAAATTAATATGTTGTTGGCGGGAATCGAACCTTGGACCTTCTGCATATAACAACTTTTAGTATTTTAGTATTGTTAAATCTAACAGTCATGATCTATTTGAGTTGCTGATCTAACGGTAATAAGTGAGGGATAACCAAAAATGGGGATAACCAAAAATAGGGGGTAACCAACTACAAATTATATCCCCTTTTGTTTATTATAATATAGTATAGATATAATAAAATCTGAAAATCGACATTGTTATTACTTTTTTGAAAGGAGACATCATCATTACCTATAAAAAAGAATAAAAGGAGACAATTTCTGTCTGCTTTCTACTTTGGCCGAAAACATGCATGTATACTTTACTCGTGACCCATGGTTTTTTTTTGCCCTTTCTGAATTATTCCAAAAACCGATTCATTGCCGATTCATTGCCGATTTTGATCGGCTTTTAGCCGATTTTGGGCGGTTTTCAACAGGAGAACCGGGGAACTGGTTTTAGGGGTGAACCAAACCGGACCAGCCACCGGTTCGCGGTCCGACCGGTCGAACCGACCGGTCCGGTCCGATTTTAAAAACACAGGGTTAAACTAATAAAATTTCAACCCATTTGAATGGAGGGTTAGGTCTGTAATATAAATAATTACGGAGTATAATTTTTTAAAATGTTTAAAAATTAATTAAAAAACATATTTCTTAAAAAATAAGAAATACATAAATAATTTGTAAGTTCGAAGTTTGGCTCGATAAAAGTTTGATAGGCTCGAGCTCAACTTGAAAGCTCGAATTGATTCTACTCGACATTGACAAAAGCTCGAATGTGATAAGTTCGGCTCGAGTTCGACTCGATTTAATATATAAATTTATTTAAATATTAAATATTTATATAATAATATATTTATAATATATAAATAATAAAATAACTAGAAGCTCGATTAGGCTCGCGAGCCTCACGAGCCGAGTAATATGAAGCTCAAGCTCGGCTCGATAAAGTATTCGAATAGCTCGAGCTCGAGCTCGGCTTGATTATTATCAAACCGAATTAGAATATTTTACGAGCCGAGCTCGATCTGCTCACGAACAGTTTGATTCGTTTACATCCCTACTCCCAACCCAACCCAACTCCTTCTAACCCCCAATCCAAATAGCCCTATATGTAAAAATCAAACCAAGTTGCAAAATAAACTAAAATACAAGCTGCTTTACAGGAAGTGCCTTTATATCTTCCATGTATATCATAAAAGCTGAATCCTTTTCTGCATTCAAATTACTTTGGTAGCCCTTACTTTTCTCATACATTTCAAATTTTCCAATGCAACACTCAATCACCTTCCTACCCTTTTTCGTCCAAAGTGATAGTAATTTAAACCATTTCTCTTTCCTGTTTCATTTAAACAATGACTACTTCTTTGCAAGACTTTTCACTCCTTTGCATTTCCTTTTCTTTTGATGTGATATGTGTACAATCTTTTTTCATCCTCCATCGACGTGCACCTGCTCTAATGTTGTACTACCAACAGTGCATTACCTTTGTACCATGCTTTCAACTTTTCAAGTACTACAGTACCATCTTTATATCTACTATTTTGTAAAAAAAATCAGTTCCCGAAAATTCAAAATTTAAATCTTTCCTTGCTAGCTCTCCACTTTCTCTCGTTTGAAATTCAAACTATAAAGTCATTTTAGATTAAAGTTATTTCTGTATTTACACTATCTTTTCATGTTATGCAGCTAAATCATCCGTTCCAAGTAAGAGGAACGAATAAATAACCGTTTTTCAAACTCTGTTTGGTAAGAGAATTAAATTTCTTCTCATTTGATTTGTTTTTGTTGGAATTAATCTTAAACTTATTAGTTTAGTTATTTGTTTTGTTTTAGGATTAATACACGTTGCAACCAAGTCTGTGAAATTTAGTACGTGTCTACAGCTTGGACCTAGTCTCTCAGGTTGTTCAGCCTTACTAGGAGTGTGGGTGTAATGGAGAAATAATAGCTAGATAATTGTTAGTTTTTAGGTATCACCTTTGTGTGTCTAGGGTATTTATATATTTGGTTGTATGTGTTCAGTTTAAGGATAACATACACAATACAATGTAACCCCTTAATGTATTTCGGTTGTTATGTAATACAAACATGTTCTTAGTATAATGTTATTGTTCAGTTAGTTAGTATAATGTCTGTTCTTCTCGTATCATATAAACAATTATATACATATAGTGTGTGAGTATATATGGTGTTTATTCTACATTTGGTATCAGAGCTTGAAAGGGGGAGTATCAAGGCTTAACAGCCTTCCCTCCGATCCTTGGGTTGTCGCTGGGCGTTGGCGGCACGGACGCCGGGCGCTGGCAGTACACAGCTGCGGTGGCGGTAGCAGTACAGAGCAGCGAAGGAGATGGCGAGACCAGAAAGGAGAAGCTGAGTTTGATGATGTGCAGTGTTGGAGTGAAGTTTCATTGCTGGGCAGCAGTGAACATAGACAGAGGACAAGAGAGTCGAGTTATGGTGGCAAAGAATTGTAGATTCCAAATTGATGAAGAAATCATGGCACAATTGGTCGAGTGAAAACCTCTCCTTTAGAATTATAGGTGATTATGTGCAACATGGGGAGAAGTGCTCCAAAGTTTTTTTTTTGATGAGATGTGCATCTAAATTGATGGTGGTGAGAAGTGCATCACAGATGAAGAAAAGTGCTTCGTAAGTTTAAGATTTTGGAGGTGATTGTTGGAATTAATCTTAAACTTATTAGTTTAGTTATTTGTTTTGTTTTAGGATTAATACACGTTGCAACCAAGTTTGTGAAAGTGAGTACGTGTCTACAGTTTGGACCTAGTCTCTCGGGTTGTCCAACCTTACTAGGAGTGTGGGTGTAGTGGAGAAATAATAGCTAGATAGTTGCTAGTTTTTAGGTATCACCTTTGTGTGTCTAGGGTATTTATATATATATTTGGTTGTATGTGTTCAGTTTAAGGATAACAGACACAATACAATGTAACCCCTTAATGTATTTCGGTTCTTATGTAATACAAACACGTTCTTAGTATAATGTTATTGTTTAGTTAGTTAGTATAATGTTTGTTCTTCTCGTATCATATAAACAATTATATACATATAGTGTGTGAGTATATCTAGTGTTTATTCTACAGTTTTTAGAAGTCTTCTTTCATATTGTTCAATCCCTCCATCAGTTCAGATATAATTTGGCCAGTGAATATTTTTGCCCTCCAAGTGTTTGTTTTTTCAAAGTTTAGTGTTTATTTTTGCCTTCATGTTTTCAAGTGGAGTTTGATGTTTATTCAATTGTTTGCAAGCTTTCATCATCATCTATATGGATCTGCATATGATGCTAGATTGTCACAAATTTTGGAAATAGTTTAGTATTTTGAATTTTGTATTTTATGTGGGTCTTAATCTTGAAATCAAACAATTAAGTTGCTTTGCTGCATTTTTAACCGTGTGTTATCTGGCATATGTTATTCTCAGGGGCGGCTCAAGACATTTAGAGACCTAAAACCAACTTAAAAATTGAGGCCTTTTATAATTTTATAATTTAATTATTTAATTATTATTATATAAAATTTATTTTTCTAGCTTTCTTTGATGCAAATTCTTTAATTATATTTTCAATATCTAACTATTGTAATAAATCTTTTTCTACTGATAACGTATTTAATCTTTCTCGTAACATTATTGATCTTAAATAATTCTTTATAGGTTTTAACTTAGAAAAACTTCTTTCTCGAGAAGCAACAGTTAGAGGAATAGTTAACATTATTTTATATACAATAATACTGTTGGAAATAAATTACGTCTTTGAATATAATTGAGAATATCAATAGGAGCACTATTTTTTATGTGTAAAAATTCTCTCAATATTTTCAATTCTGAATATAGATCTAAATCGTCTATATCTGATTTCTCATTGTATTTTAAAGAATTTTCAAGATTCAAACAACTATCTTGTAATATTTTTTCATCAAGAGATTTCAATTTTTTCAAGCTAAATATAAACCCAAAAATATTTTCATATATTTTATGTTCAAATCTACTAGTAAGTGATGAAATAGCATGATCAACTATATACAAAAAATAATCAGTTTTAAAAAATTCTTTGGGAGTTTTTCTAGTTTCATTGCCAACATTATCATTAAAATGTCTATTTATATGGATTACACATTTCTCACGAAATATGGGTTCTATATTGATTTCAAAAATAATTTCTTTTGCAACACTCATAGCATTTTCAAAAGCAATTATTAATAGGAATAATTAATAATATTTTTTGCTAAGAAATCAATAATAATTTAGAATAGTTATCATTAAAATGAATATATTTTTAAACATAAAAACTACAATTTATGAGTTTCTTTTTTTACAATTTCCATTAAGTGTTTTAACTTTTTTTTTGTTGAGTAAAAAGATTATATAATTTTTAAATAACAGTACTAGATGTGTAGTGTATGTATTTGGAGGCCTAAAGCCATTGTTTCTTCCGCATTATAGAAGCACCGCCCCTAGCTGTTCTTCCACATGGTTAATCAGTTAAGAGCATCTCCAATGCTACGCACCTATTAGCTAAAATTGATGACATGACATAATTTTTAGATAATATGTATATTTTTTCTTCTCCAACCATACTTTCTGTTAGGTAAATTTTTAGATAATCATCTTGACATCCTCTATATTTGGAGGACATCTATAATATATAGATAATATCTGTAATTCATTATCTCCACTTATATCGTGACACATCATCGATCTTATTTACTTATATATATATATATATATATTATTAAAATAATAATAAAATAATATTTTTAAAATATAGCTATTCATTATAGCTAATACCGTTGGAGTAAAACATCTTACAGTTCAACAAACTTTTAGATAATCATTATATAGCTAATGATTTTAACTATTATCATTGGAGATGCTCTAAGCGGTGTGCTTGATATAAAATTTCAACCAAAGGACTACCACATTTCCAAATATTAATTTGTTAGTCCATGGAATTCCCTTTCCTTCTTTTTGTATTTGTTAGTGCGTGTTTGGCAAATCTTAAAAGCTACTTTTTTGAATGTTAAGCCCACATCAACTTATTAGGCTCTGTTTGGCTAGCAACTTTTCTGAACAAGTAAACAACTTAAATGTTCATAAGTAATACTCCCTTAGTCTCTTAAAACATTCCCTGTTTACTATTTTGGGACATTTAAAATACTTTTCCCCTTTCTATTTTAAGCCATATAAAACAATATTCAATACCCACTACTTCTTTCACTACTCCTTAAAAACAATATTCAATACCCACTACTCTATCCACTACTCCTTAAAAACAATATTTAATACCTACTACTTAACCCTCTACTCTTTAAAAACAATATTCAATACCCACTACTCCACCCACTATTCTTTAAAAACTATATTCAATATCCACTACTCCACCCACTACTCCTTAAAAAAAATATTCAATACCCACTACTCCATAAAAACAATGGGGGTGTTTGGGGGAATTTTTTTCCAGAATAAGTTAACTTATTTTAAGACAAAGTTAGAGATTCCTAATTTTCAAACTTATTTTTCAACTTATTTTTGCAACTTATTGAATATCAAACATACATTAAATACTTGTATAAAGAAAAATTATCAAAATATGATAGAGTATATTTTTATATATATTTTAGATGATTTTATTCTCATATTTATTGTGTTTTGCATTGATTTGGATTTTTATTTAATAGATTTTATTGTTTTATTGTAGGAAATAAAGAATTCATAACTTGGAAGGATTTGGAGCAAAAAGAGCTATTTTGGAGATAAAATAGGAGAAAATTCGTAATATTGGGCTATACGGGCTGCCTGCACTGTTTGGGCCATATCTTGAGTTCCAGAAGTCAGAATTTGACGATCTTACTGTCCACGCGAAGCTTAGGGAATTATCTTTAATTCAGATGTGGTCCAGTAAGCAAAATCCAACTGGAAGAGCCCAGAAACAGAGGAGCAAAATTAGTGACGAATTTTACAAGAAAATCCTATTTAATTATGGATATCTTTTTCTAAATTGATTAGGATATTAAAAATACTTTTATTAGGAGATAGATATCAGATTTTATTAAGGGTTTTTATTATAAAAGGAAGAGAAAACGTGATATAGGGATAGAGATAGACATATACAGACGTTTTTACATAAATTAGGGTTTTGGTTTTTCTCTCTTCATCTCTTCCTTTGTAAGCACTTGGTTTAATTTGGATCATTATTGTTCTTCGTTTATACAAAGTTTAAGGTACTCTTTATCTCATCTTATCTTATTTATTAGTACATGTTTATTATGGCTTTCTTGATTATTATTGTTAGTTTTAATCCTAGAATGAGTGAGTAGTTTAATTCTAGGGTATTAAGGGAAGCCATGTTTGCACCATGATTTGGGTTTAATTTGATTAGTAGATTGATGGGTAAAGAGTAATTCTGATTGATATGTTCTAATTCTTAATTTGTGTAATTGCGCAATATCACGGATTAATCGATTGCAATAGGAGTAATAGATCGAGAGATTTTACTACTAGAGGCTTACATACAATTAGCAGAATTGAAGGTGAGTGTGAGAACATCATTAGATATTCTGAGAGTGTTAATGCTTGAGAAAGATTAACCGTTAATGCTTGAGAAAGATTAACCATTGCTTTAATTACTTAATCCCATTGAAAAGCTATACTTTTGTGATTTGTTTGGTGTAAACATGGTGAACCTGAATTGCCCTAGATCCCTTAATTAATTGATTTAAAACTTTGTTAAATTTGTTTTAGTAGTTAATAAAATTCTCAAACAATCGTTGTGACTAGAAACAATTGATAGCAATTGAATTGAAACTGAAACTGTCTCCTTGAGGATTCGACCCGTATTTGCTAGTATCTACTACAATTGATACCGTGCGCTTGCGGTTAGACATAATTTAACACATCAAGTTTTTGGCGCCGCTGCCGGGGAAGACGCCTAGTTTCTCTAATTTTAGTTTGATTGTTTTAGATTGTTTCTCTTGTCTCTTTGGAACTCTTGTTCCAACTGAGACCGATCTTACTGCTTTTCCTTGTTTAGTTGTTGATGCCCAAGACCAGGTCTCAAACGAAAGAAGATCAAGCGAAAGAGGATACAACTCCTCTTAGTCCAGATTCTGGTATTACTTGTCAACAATACATAGATTTACAAAGGAAAGAGAAGCAGCAAAGGATATCTGAACCAAAGATTGAGATGGCGGACCTTCTTCCCAAATCTTTGAAGAACTACTCACAGCCCTCTCCGAGTGGGGTACCTACTGGCCTTGCTATGCCAGCAATTCAAGCAGCAAATTTCGAGATCAAGCCTGCTTTGCTCACTATGATCCAACAGAATCAATTTGCTGGGCTTGCCTCTGAAGACCCTACAAATCATCTGCAACGGTTTCAACAGCTCTGTTCTACAATTAAACATCAGGGAGTCACTCCAGACCAGTTGAAAGTCATGTTGTTCGGTTTCTCTCTTCGTGATAAAGCTCAAAAATGGTTGAATGATATTGACTTGACCAAGTGGGATGAGATTGCTCAAGCCTTCTTAACTGAGTTCTTCCCTCCTAACAGAACCGACGATTTGATTGACAAGATGATGGGTTTTAAGCAAGATTATGGTGAATCTCTACGGGATGCTTGGGACAGATTCAAGGATTATCAACGTGCATGCCCTCACCATGGTCTTGAGAAGTGGTTTCTGCTTAAACGCTTCTACAATGGTCTTGATCCTGAAACAAAAGGTATGGTTGATAATGCTGCAGGTGGTGTATTTCTAGATAAAGGAGTTGATGATGCACATGCTTTTCTCTCAAATTTGGCTGCCAATCACTTCAGTAATCCGAGAGCAACCAAGAAAGGGGGTAAACTTGAAGTGGATGCTTATTCTCTATTATCATCTCAACTCGCTGCATTGACTCAGGAAATCCATTCATTGAAGACATCTCAGCCCTCTACTCAACCTATGAGTATCAATGCATTGTCATCCATGGCTCCTATGAATAATCCTGTTTGTGAAGTCTGTGGCATCCAAGGCCACTATGGTAATGATTGCCAATACAATGCTCAAAATTCACAACATTTTCAGATGGAGCAAGCAAATGTTTTCCAACAGAGGTAGCAGTACAATCCGTACTCCAACACTTACAATCCTGGTTGGAAAGATCATCCGAATTTCTCATATAGGAACAATAATGCTCAGAATACAAATGTTCCTAATCAGCAGCAATATCAACAGTCGTACCAGCCTCCTCCACAGCAACAGTATAGGCCTCCTCAAGGACCTATGAATCCCCCTGGATTTCAAAGGCCTACTCAGAATTTTGCTCCTCAAGCAAGTCATGCTGCACAGGCTGATAATCAAGGTGATATGATGAAGATATTGTTACAAATGCAAACAAAGATGAACCAGATGGAGATTCATAACAAGATGTTGGAAACTCAGATTGCTCAATTGGCTAGTTCTTCGTCTACAAGGCAACAAGGCTCTCTACCAGCACAATCAACTCAGCCAAAGGAAAATGTGAATGCCATTGCTCTTAGGAGTGGTCGTACATATGATGCTCCTCCAATGCCTACTGACGATGTTCCTACTGAGAAAGAAAAAGAGAATTCTGAGGAAGACAAGGTAGAGAAAGTTGTTGAAGATGCAAGTGAAGATGGAACTGAAGAAAGCAAGAAAAAGGATAAAGAGAAGACTGCAGTTACTCCTCCACCATTTGTGCCAAAGCTCCCATTCCCTAGTAGGATGAACAGAACTAAGGTGGACCAACAGTTTGGTAAGTTCATGACACTTGTCAAGAATCTTGAGGTAACAGTTCCTTTCACTGATTTAATTTCTCAAGTTCCATCATATGCAAAGTTTCTTAAGGATATTCTCACTAAGAAAAGGTCTTTTGGTGAGGTAGAGACAGTAGCTTTTACTGAAGAGTGTAGTGCTGTTTTATAGAATAAGTCTCCACCTAAACTTAAAGATCCTGGTAGTTTTTCAATCCCGTGTCATTTAGGTGCATTGTTCATTGATAAAGCTTTATGTGATTTAGGCGCTAGTGTCTCAGTCATGCCTCTCTCGGTTTTTCAAAAACTAAATATGGGAGAATTAAAATGTACACAGATGACTTTGCAAATGGCAGACCGTTCGATAAAATATCCCCTTGGAATTTTAGAGGATGTGCCTGTTAGGGTTGGAAAATTCTATATTCCTGTAGACTTTGTAGTTCTAGATATGGAAGAGGATAGTCAGATACCTATTATTTTAGGTAGACCATTTCTTTGTACTGCAGGTGCTATTATTGATGTTAAAAGTGGGACTCTCACATTGAGCGTTGGTGATGATAAAATTGCTTTTACTCTAACCTCTGCTCTTAAATCCCCTTTGCTTGAAAATACTTGTTGCAGTATTGATGTTGTAGATGAAATTGTCCAAGATTATACTCCTCAGATTCTATTGAATGATACATTGGAAGCAGTGCTCATGCTTGAAGCTTCAGAAGGAGAAGGACATGCTGAAGTCGATTCATTGATTCTTGAGTTGAATGATCACAACATTGATTCCATTGACAGTTCTTCAGTTCGAGATCTCTCGAGTATTAAGCTTGGGAAACTTCCACCACATTTGAGGTATGTCCTTTTCAATAATGAGCTAGTGATTTTTGAAGAGGGGCATGATAACGTGTTGCGAAGGTGGAAAACCAATGATAAGGAAGAAGAAAGTTTTGTTCAGCCGGTTGAGTCGAAGAAGCACTCTAGGGGTGTGAAGAAGAAAAAGAAGAAGATTTGGCCGTTGGGTAGTAAAATCAAGTTGAAGTCTGAGGGGAGATTTTTGTGGAAAGCAAACAATCAAGATGTCAACGTTCGTATGAATGGTCTTTCTGTTGAGGATGGTTCAGTAATTCTTTTGAAACCGCCTTGAGTTGAGGAAGTAACGTTGGGAGGCAACCCATGATTTTTATAAGGTTAGTAGATTTTTTATTTCATTTTCTTATAAAAAAAAATTTTGTGTTGTATTTGTAAAAAAAAAAAAAAAAATCGAAACAGTGTTTTTTGGGCAGGCTGCACCTGTGTAACGCAGGTTGCGCCTACGTTTCTGCTCTCCACGCAGGTTGCGCCTGTGTTGCGCAGGTTGCCCCTGCGTTTTACCCCCTGTAACGCAGGCGCAGCCTGCGTTACTGACCTTCCCGCGCCCTGCGCACCTGTAACGCAGGTTGCGCATGCGTTACACCCCTTCTGCCCAGAAATTTTTCGAAAATTGTTGTTTTTACAACATAATTTCACCCAAAATTTTATCTTAACCCAAATTTCTTCAATTCCTAATTCCTATATCTATCATACATCAATTCTAAACCTCCCAAATCTCTCATACACATTAAATTTTTAAATCTCATCTCTCCATCATCTTATATTTATACCCACCTATCCATACAAATCCAATTTCTCTTCTATTTCTTTAAATCTCTAAAAATTCAATTGTAAAGAGGAATTAATTGCAAGTTCACCTCTTCGATTCATATTGGGTAATTCTTTTTCTCTAATCTTATTTTTATTACGAATTTGTGTTCTTATAAATTGGGATTTTGTATTATTCTTGGAATTTTGGCTATTTTTGGTGTGATATTGCTTGGAAATTATTGGTTGAGCTTCTTGTGAGTTGGGAGAGATGGTGCTAGTGTTGGGAAATTGCTACAAACAGGGGATTTTTGCCTAACAAGCATGTTGAGTTGCGATGGGGAAGGATATGTAAGGCGTGCCTTGTAGAAATTAAATTTGAGCAAGCACATACTTCTTCAATATTTTCAAAGGCCACTTCATGCTTATGCACTAGGGGAGTATTCTACACCTTTCTTTGTATATTTATTATATTTATTTTTTTCTTTATTTTTTTTTTCTTTTCTATATTTGTTCATTGAGGACAATGAACCGCTTAAGTGTGGGGAGGTGTTCTCAACGTAGTGTATTACTTGTTTAAAAAAAAAAAAATTCAAAAAAATTAAAATTAAAAAATTAAAAATACCAAAAATAATTCTAGCCATGCAATTTGATTAGTTGTTGTATTTTGCTTGATACACCCATGCATGCGTAGAATTCTTGTGTTTATTGACGCTTTTGTATGAGAAGTGACGTGCTTTGTTCTTGTGCACACACTTACACTAGCAAGTTGAAGCTGGTAGACTTAATTGGATGTTGTAAGTGATTAGAATGACATGAATATGTGCAAGATGACTTGGTTTTAATGCTTTGAGTACAAGTAGGTGCGTTAGAGAGTCTTGTTACCTGGGATTGATTATGTTTTGTCACACCAAGTGAGTTTTGAGCCTATATGCATATCTTTTGCATGATTTTTCGTTTGCTTGAGTGTCCACATGTTGTTTACATTGCTAACACTTACTTGAGATCTTTCTTGAAATGCATGACATTAATTGATGATAAGATGATAAAGGCAATTAGGTATAACCTCGTATTTCCCATATTTCCACACCTTTTATACATGATCAATTAGTTAACCCTTTGAGCTTAATCCTATTCTTTCGGTGACACACCACATTACTTGCCATTATCCTTTTTATTCTATTGGCCTTACATTGAATTTGAACCTAAATTGTCAAAGGCTAGTATCGTGCTTAAGGGAGTAATAAGGTGTTCATAAAAGGGGGGGTTATTGATGATCATACCATTGGGGAATATTGATTTTGGTTGATGCTTGTTAGTCGAAATTCATAAAATATTTATGGATCATTGTGCTTATTCCTTAGCTCTTAGAAAAAAAAAGAAAAAAAAAACAGAAAAAAAGAGAAAAAAAAAGAAAAAAAATGAATAAATTCGAGAGCATTCTTATGTTTGTATGATCCTTCTTCATTCGACTAGTTAAGTTATTATGTAAGGGTTATTGAAAAATCCAAGTGTGGGGAAGTATTTGTTTTAATAGAAAGGGAATTGAATAATGATTATTGTTGGGTACTAGCTTTTGACATTAACCTGTTTTAGCTTTACTTGACATACCTTGTCCCTAGCCCACGCTACAACCCGAATAAAGACCTTTTGATTGTCATCAGTGATGTATGTTGTGTTGAGAGTGAGATTGATTGCGAGTGTCAAGTTGTGTTTATGATTTTGTTGGAATTGAGTGATACATTTAACCTTGTTCTTGAGTGAATATTCGTTTTTGAGTGAAAGGTGAGTTATTACTTGTTTTGGCATAGGAGATCCCAGGTTTAGACTTAAAGATGTGTTTCTTGTGGGCTTAGCATGATTACCAACGATTTTTACACTTGACATGAATTTTTATGACCTTCTGCATGTTGGTTGAGTAGACTACGTGAATACTTGCACTTTCGACACCAAGACATCGTATGTTTACTTTGATTCTTAAGTTGATGTGGCATGAGAGGACTTGTGTGTGTGGTGTTGTGTTAGCATTGATCTTTTGCATGGTTAGATGAATTTTGTGGGTACATTCACTATAAACCCTCACGAGACAACACTCGTCCTACTAGGGCTGCCTAGGGGTTTAACGGCTTGTTGCATATGCTCAATGCAATTGTGTCATCTACGAAAGTGATATTTGTTAGGACTTAGTTTTTATTTCACTTATTTGCCCGAGGACGTGCAAATGCTAAGTGTGGGGATGTTTGATAGAGTATATTTTTATATATATTTTAGATGATTTTATACTCATATTTATTGTGTTTTGCATTGATTTGGATTTTTATTTAATAGATTTTATTGTTTTATTGTAGGAAATAAAGAATTCATAACTTGGAAGGATTTGGAGCAAAAAGAGCTATTTTGGAGATAAAATAGGAGAAAATTCGTAATATTGGGCTATACGGGCTGCCTGCACTGTTTGGGCCATATCTTGAGTTCCAGAAGTCAGAATTTGACGATCTTACTGTCCACGCGAAGCTTAGGGAATTATCTTTAATTCAGATGTGGTCCAGTAAGCAAAATCCAACTGGAAGAGCCCAGAAACAGAGGAGCAAAATTAGTGACGAATTTTACAAGAAAATCCTATTTAATTATGGATATCTTTTTCTAAATTGATTAGGATATTAAAAATACTTTTATTAGGAGATAGATATCAGATTTTATTAAGGGTTTTTATTATAAAAGGAAGAGAAAACGTGATATAGGGATAGAGATAGACATATACACACGTTTTTACATAAATTAGGGTTTTGGTTTTTCTCTCTTCATCTCTTCCTTTGTAAGCACTTGGTTTAATTTGGATCATTATTGTTCTTCGTTTATACAAAGTTTAAGGTACTCTTTATCTCATCTTATCTTATTTATTAGTACATGTTTATTATGGCTTTCTTGATTATTATTGTTAGTTTTAATCCTAGAATGAGTGAGTAGTTTAATTCTAGGGTATTAAGGGGAGCCATGTTTGCACCATGATTTGGGTTTAATTTGATTAGTAGATTGATGGGTAAAGAGTAATTCTGATTGATATGTTCTAATTCTTAATTTGTGTAATTGCGCAATATCACGGATTAATCGATTGCAATAGGAGTAATAGATCGAGAGATTTTACTACTAGAGGCTTACATACAATTAGCAGAATTGAAGGTGAGTGTGAGAACATCATTAGATATTCTGAGAGTGTTAATGCTTGAGAAAGATTAACCGTTAATGCTTGAGAAAGATTAACCATTGCTTTAATTACTTAATCCCATTGAAAAGCTATACTTTTGTGATTTGTTTGGTGTAAACATGGTGAACCTGAATTGCCCTAGATCCCTTAATTAATTGATTTAAAACTTTGTTAAATTTGTTTTAGTAGTTAATAAAATTCTCAAACAATCGTTGTGACTAGAAACAATTGATAGCAATTGAATTGAAACTAAAACTGTCTCCTTGAGGATTCGACCCGTATTTGCTAGTATCTACTACAATTGATACCGTACGCTTGCGGTTAGACATAATTTAACACATCAAAATATAAAAAATTTTATCCGAAAATAAGTCCATAGGTCCATAAGAAAAGTTGTGCCAAATAGGTAAAATTTTCAATACCCACTACTCCACTAAAAAATAATATTCATTATTCACTGTCTTAAAACCCATGTTTTTAGTCAAACGGGCAAAGTTTAAAGAGACGGAAGGAGTAACTAATAAGTACATAGGCGCGTACTTTTTTCTTAATTCATCCAACTTATCAATATATATATATATATATATATATATATATATAAAGGAGGATACGCGGGAGTTTAGGTGGCGCCTCTAAGATCGTCTCAATCTATTTTTCTAATTTTCTAGAATTTTAGTATTTTTAACACTAAGATTTTAAATATTTAACATATTAGAAGTAGAATAGGTGTTCGAATTTTTAGAGGAGAAGAGTCTGAATTTATATTGAAGACATATAATTATAAGTTTTATTGAAGTAGAATATGTAGTTATAAGGCATATGATTAAATGTTCTATTGTAAGTAGAATAGAAGTTCGTATTGGAAGTAGAATAGGTATTTCTAAGACATATAATTAAAAGTTCTATTTCAATCAATATATATATAAAGGAGGATACGCGGGAGCTTAGGTGGCGCCTCTAAGATCGTCTCAATCTATTTTTCTATTTTTCTAGAATTTTAGTATTTTAAACACTAAGATTTTAAATATTTAACATATTAGAAGTAGAATAGGTGTTCGAATTTTTAGAGGAGAAGAGTCTGAATTTATATTGAAGACATATAATTATAAGTTTTATTGAAGTAGAATATGTATTTATAAGGCATATGATTAAATGTTCTATTGTAAGTAGAATAGAAGTTCGTATTGGAAGTAGAATAGGTATTTCTAAGACATATAATTAAAAGTTAGGATATTTACACAAATACATATGTTTTTAACTTTTACATCTGTTTTTACCGTTACCTTTTTATGTTTTCAATTATATACTACCGTTATTTCAATATTACCGTTACCTTTAGTTTTTACTTTCTTTATTTTCAATTTTACGTTCTTCACGTTCTTCTTCATCGTTCTATTCCCGTCTTCTTCTTCTGCTTATTCGTTGCCTTCTTCTGCTTTCTTTAATTCTCATCTTCTTCATTTACGGAGGTTCGAATCTTATTCTTCTTCTCCGGTGACCTCTACTTATCCGGTGACCTCTACTATTCCGATTATCTCAATATGTACATTCTCGCTCTCTCTCTCTCTCTCTCTCTCTCTCTCACTCACTCTATCTGTATATATCTCTCTATATATGTCTCTCTCTCTCTCTCTCTCACACACACACATACACACACGCGCACAGTTTATTGATTGGAGTTTCAAACTGATTTTATGATGATTCAAAGCTTATTATGTGTAAACATTTGTTCATTTTTGATTCAAGTGTTTGAATTAGTTGTTAATTGATGTTTAACTATTTTGTTAACTGTATGTGTGATTATAGCCCTATTATTTTGTCTTAATTTGAATTCTGTTGATGTAATTAGGTTTACAAAATGTAACCTAATTGTGTAGATTTATAATTAAGTTTACGAGATTATGTCGCCTTGTTGATGAGTCGTGAAATTGTAGCTGAGTCGATTCTGTTGTGCTTGTTTAGATGTTTTATTAATCGATTAGTCAAATGGAATGAAGTTTATGTATCATTTAGTTATCTATAATTAGTTTTATATTGTGTAGTCGAGGCCCCGCAGGGGCAGATATTTTCAAATTAAGTTTTCAAGATTTTGTGCTAATTGCTGAATGTAACTGTTTTGTTAATAGAAATGGTGATTAGGCTTGTTTATGAGTCGGAAACTTGTAGAATGAGTCGATGCTACCTTACTTGTTTAGGTTTTGTTATAAGCGACTAGTCGAATGGATTGAAATATATGAATAATGTAGTGATCATCTATCAATTTTAGAATGTGCAGTCAAGGGCCCGTAGGGCAGGCATCTTATAATTAAGTTTCGAGTGTATGTACAATTGTTTATGAGTCGACAACTTGTCAGTGTGTCGATACTATTTTCCTTGTTTAGATGTTTTTATAAGCAAATAGTATTATGAAGTGAAATTTACATTTCACTTATTGATCTTATATCAGTTTTATACTATATTTTCTATCATTCATATCTTCTTTTCGGATGGTTTGTTTATATATGTATTAACCATTAATTGGTTTGTATGTCTATTGACAGTTTTAAACATGGTGCGCACAAGGTTCAGGTCTCCCCCGAGTTCAACAACAACGAAGTCAGATGTGCTGCCAATACGAAAGATAACTAAGAAATCCAAAGCACCCTTGACAACTAAGAGGGCTAGGGTAGCCATCCAAGATGATCCGGTTTCTGTCGATGAGGCTTCCCCGGGTTCAACGTCCAAAGCTGTAATGCCTTCAAAACAAAAGAAAAATACAAAATCCAAGACAACAGTAAAATATAAGAGGCCCAAGTTAACCATCCATGACAATCCTATTCCTGTTAATGAGGTATTTTCTGACTCTCATGTATCCTTGTTTGTGATATCAGTACAGGCCCCGCAAGGGTACTTGCCTTAAATGTCTATCTCTATAAGGTGCAACCATATTTGTAACCTTTGCAACCATGGTTGCAAAGGTTGCAAATGTTGTAATAATTATACATTTGTAAAGGCTCACATATGAATCACACATGTATTGCATAATAATGCAGGGGATGGATTATATTATTCCGGTTAAAGATCACAAGCCAGCCAAGCTAAGTATCAACAATATGTATGAACTTATTACGGCTATATGGGACACATTATCATCGGAGCAGGTTGCTCTCTTTGCTGCTGGGTGCTTTTGAAATTTTACGCGACTACCATCATTCAAGATACAACACCAACTCATCCACAACCTTCTACTTAGACAAATAAATCAACCGAACAGTCATGAGATTTGTATTGGTGTTGCTGGAGTGAAGATGTCTTTTGGGATCAAAGAGTTTGCCCTTGTCACCGGTCTTAGGTGTTTTGGTTCAGTCGACAAGATGCGTTATGCTAGGCCTGATAACAGCTTCAAGGGTACATATTTTTCAGACATTGCACGTGTATATAGGAGCAGTGTGAAGAAGGTTTTTGACTCTCGAGGGTGGAAAACAGATGAGGAAGCAGTGAATTTTGCAAAGCTGTACTTCTTGCAAAATTTACTACTTAGCTCGACTTATGATTATCCTGTCCCTAAAGGTGATCTGGACATTGTAGACAGTGGAGATTTTGACAAGTTTCCTTGGGGTAAGGAAGTTTTCACGTACACTTTGGAATCATTGAAATATGCCGCGAGAACAACATCCAAGGACAATTATTATAGGCTTGTTGGTTTCCCGTACGCGTTTCAACTATGGTTTTATGAGTGTTGTCCGTACCTAAATGGGAGATACTGCAATATGAAAGATGCTGGTTGTATCCCCCGTATGCTGAAATGGTCCGGTGAATATGCTTGCAAGTTCGGAGAAATGTATAAGACGTTATCATTGACTACAACAGAGGTATATTTCATTGCGTACCTTACCTACTTATTCTTGCTTTATATGTATATATCACTTTAATTGATAAACATATTGTTTTTTTAGTTGCAATTAAGAAACATATCTCCAACTGAAAAGGAGATTGAAGAACTACAGTTGGAAGATGTTGTTGATCGTGATGCTGCTACTGTTGGTCATCCTCCCCCATCATTTATGGGTGCTTCTACATCTTCTGATCGACCTCAATCTCTTATGTCACAGCTGGAAATGGAAAATAAGATTACCTTGTTGACTTCCGAAGTAGATGGTTTAAAGAAGAGCATATCTAAGATGCGGTCGCACTTTGATTTGGAGTTCTCTAAGTTGCATGCCATTGTCGATAAACAAGTACGTGTATCGGATGATTACATATATTATAGTCTATAGACTTTGATTTTGAAGGTTTTTTTTTTCTATTTTATTTTTTTTAATTTGTGTGGATTAGGCCCCGCAGGGGCAGCCATCTTATTAGTCAGAGTCACCTAATTTCTATCATTTGCAACATTTGCAACCTTGTTTGCAAATGTTGCGACCTTGTTTGCAAACTTTTGCAACCATTCGACCCTTACATCATTTCTGTGAATTGCATTAGTTACAAATTTAAGTTGAGTTTAGTTCTAATCATATGTTGTTAGAAATGATTGATGAGAACAGTGGTTGGAAGCTAAAGTAACAAAACAGAGTTTAACTGGAAGTCGTCAGAGTTTAGTTAAACACTGACTGGAAGCGCAATAGAGGTTGTTAAACTCTGTAGCGGAAGCGTCTGAGAGTCAACAGTGTTTGAAGATTGATACAAGATAAATATGGAAGCAATATCTTTGAAGATTGGATAGCTGTCAAAGAGATTGAGTTGACTTAGAAGACGTGTAGCAATCGTGATTGATATCAATTGTATAGCTTAATTATAGGAGTATCAATTACGGATTGTACGAAGCTGTATGTTTTATAAATACAGTTAGGTTAACCCTAGAAGGGTGTCGAACAGAGAGATTATCATTGATTGTAACCTAAGCAGCTCTCTTTGATATTTTACATCATTGAGAGAGGAATTGTTAATTCCAAACAGTTTTTAAGTGTTAAAAACGTGTGTTCTTGTTAATTACTCATACTGTATTTGATTACATATTGTGTATTCGACCTAACAAGTGGTATCAGAGACAATCTGTTACTTTATTACAGCTTAAGATCCAAACACAATAGTAATCAATGGCAGAGATACCTCCTCCATCAAGTTCTGAGAAAGTCCCTACTACTGTTAGTAGGTATGAAACGATTAGGGTTCCTATACTTAGGCCATCAGAGTATACAATTTGGAAGGTGAAGATGACCATGTTTCTGGAGGCTACAGATCCAGAATATCTTGATAGAATTTATGAAGGTCCTCACAAACCTACAAAGTTATCTGCTGCTGCTGCTGGTGAGGAATCAAAGGTGATTCCAAAAGAAAAGAAAGATCTAACTGCTGAGGATCTTTCATCTATTGCAAAGGATGCAAAAGTAAGGCATTTACTTCACAGTGCTTTAGACAATGTTATGTCTAATAAAGTGATTAATTGCACAAGTGCAAAGGAAATATGGGATGCACTTGAAGTTAGGTGTCAAGGAACTCCTGCAATCAAGAAAAATAGAAGAAACATACTCACTCAGGAGTATGAGCATTTTGAGGCAAAGTCTGAAGAAACCATGACAGAAACATTTGACAGATTCTGTAAACTGCTCAATGATTTGTCATTGGTTAACAAAGAGTATGATTTAGAAGACTCAAATCTCAAGTTTCTTCTTTCTCTACCTGAAAAGTGGGATGTGAAAACAACCACTATAAGAGATAACTATGAACTTGCTGAAACAGAGATTGATGAAATATATGGACTGCTCAAAACCTATGAATTGGAATTGGAGCAGAGAAACAAAAGATCAAGTAAAAAGTCAAAGTCTGTTGCTCTTAAGGTTGAGGAGAAACCATTAAAGAAGGAAGCATCAAGGAAGAAAGCTAAAGGAAAAGCTTTAGTCATAAAGTCTGATAGTGAGTCATCAAACTCTGATGATGACTCAAACACTGATGCATTATCTGATTCTGAGGATGATGAAGAAGAGTTGAAGCAAATGGCTGTCTTGATGGTAAAGACTTTTAAGAAGATGGGTTTCAGGAACTTTAAGAAGGGAAACAGATTTTCTAAGAAAGATTCAAACTCTGACAGGAAGAGTTTCAGAAATTCTGATAGAAGGGATACCAAATCAGGAAAGAAAGACAAGTCTGAGATTCAATGCTACAAGTGTAAGGAAATGGGTCACTATGCTCCTGAGTGCAAGAAGGGTAAAACTGAAAAGGCACTCTACACAAAAGGCAGAGATTGGGCAGACACTTCAGATTCTGATGAGGAAATCAACTATGCTTTCATGGCTACTACTCAGAATGAAGATGATGATCTAAAGGTACCCCCAACTACCTATGCTTATAATACTGATAATATAACTGAATTGAGAATTTATCTTAAAGCACTACATATCAGTTATAGGGATCAGACTTTAGAAAATGAGAGGATCAAGAATGAGTGCTCTCAACTCAAAGATAGAAACAAATTTGTTGAGGAACAGCTTGAAAACATGAATAAAATTCAGAAAGAGAGAGATGATGCTGTGTTTATTGAACAGGAGTTGCTAGGTAAGTATAAGCAACTAGAATCTGAAATGGAGGATACTAAGCACATTATTAAAACTTGGACCCACTCTGGTAAAGACACTCAAGAAGTGTTTCAGTCAGATACAGTAGGTCTAGGTTACTCTGAGGGAGATGAACTTAGATTTGAAAATTTGGTAAAAGTTAGACCACATCGTCCATCTGAAGGTAATGTTATGGGAACAGGTGGACCTAAGACTGAAGCTGAGAAAAAGGCTGTTAAAGAATCATATGCTAAGACTTTTGTTAAAGAGGTAAACATTGGTTTAATGATAGATAAACAACTTAAGAATAAGCTTAAAGAGATAAAATCTGTCAACAAACAGAGAATGCCTAGGAAAAACAGAAATGGAAAAGTAGGCATAACTTCAGGAATTAAGCCAATGCTTGCTACATTAGCTCCGAGAAAAACATGCTTTAATTGTGGTAGCACTAATCATCTTGCTAGTTTCTGCAGTAAGAATAAGAACATTAATTCTTTGCCCTCTAAAATTGCAGTAAAGAATGATTATGTGAGAACTAGACCACAGACTTAATGTAAACACTGTGGAAGTACTTGGCATTCTATTTACACTTGCAGAGATTATCAGGCTATTTACTATAATTACTATGAACCCAAGCCAAATTTGAAATGGGTTAAAGTAAACTCTGCAAATGTAAACTCTGAAAAAGTTAGCTTAAACTCTGATAATGTGAATTCCGCTGCAAAAGCTAACAGAATTAAGAAAGCCAAAGGATCCAAGCAAGTCTGGATCCTTAAAACTAATAATCAGTGATTGTATGTGATAGCAGGGCATCAGGGAAAGTACCCTAGTCATGGACAGTGGATGTTCAGGACACATGACTGGAAATAAAGCCCTGCTATCAGAGTATGTGGAGAAGGCTGGCCCAAAAGTTTCCTATGGAGATGGCAACATAGGACATACTCTGGGATATGGCAATATTAATCTTGGGAGTGTCATCATCACAAATGTAGCTCTGGTTCCAGGACTCAAGCATGATCTACTATCTGTGAGTCAAATCTGTGACAGAGGATATCATGTAGATTTTCAGCCTGAATATTGTCAAGTCATCAGTAAATATACAGGGAAAGTTGCTCTATTTGGAAACAGACACAATAACATCTATGAAATAAAATTGTCAACAAACTCTGATGGCAAAGCAGTGTGTCTGTCAACAAGAATGTCCAGTGAAGAAAGTTGGAAGTGGCACAAGAAACTCTCTCATTTGAACCTGAACAACATCAATGAGCTAATAAAGAATGATCTTGTAAGAGGACTACCAAAGTCTTTGTTGAATGCAGAAGGCCTGTGTGATTCTTGTCAAAAGGCCAAACAGAGAAAAGCCTCTTTCAAAAGCAAATCTGAGTCTTCAATTGTTGATCCTTATCATCTCCTACATGTTGATCTTTTTGGACCAGTGAATGTTATGTCTCTTGGAAAGAAGAAATATGCTCTAGTCATTGTTGATGAATATACCAGATACACATGGGTATATTTTCTTGCAAAGAAGGATGAAACTGCATTAACACTGACAGAACATATAATACAACTGGACAAAGGGTCAGAGAATCAAGTGAAGATTATCAGAAGTGACAATGGAACTGAATTCAGGAATTCAACAATGGAAGAATTTTGCAAGAGTCAAGGAATCAAACAAGAGTTTTCTGCACCTGGCACTCCACAACAAAATGGTGTGGTGGAGAGGAAGAACAGAACCTTGATAGAAGCTGCAAGAACCATGCTAGATGAAGCAAAGTTGCCAATATATTTCTGGGCAGAAGCAGTTCAAACTGCTTGTTTTACTCAAAATGCAACACTGATCAACAAGCATGGTAAAACACCATATGAAATGGTGAAAAAGAAGAAGCCAAATCTAAAATATTTTCATATTTTTGGATGCAAGTGCTTTGTGTTGAAGACTCATCCTGAACAGTTAACCAAATTTGATCTAAAGGCAGATGAAGGAATTTTTGTTGGCTATCCACTGTCAACTAAGGCATTCAGAGTTTATAATCTGAGAACCAAAGTGATCATGGAATCAATTAATGTGTCATTTGATGACAAGAAAATAACTGGACTTGAAGATGTTAATGAACATGATCAACTGCACTTTGAAAATGAAGATTTATTCTCTGACAAAGTAAACTCTGATGAGACTGATCTGACAAACTCTATTGAGCCAAACTCTGAACCTCTACTGGTAAATACTGAAGAGAATCTTCAATCAGAAACAAGGGAAGAACCAGTTGAGGGGGAGCATGAAGAATCACATCAAAGTGATAATTCAAATACTGATAGTGACTCAGTTGATAATTCTGAATCAAACTCTGCTGACTCAAACTCTGGTAGTTCAAAATCTGATAGTTCAAATTCTGAGCAGTCACACTCAGGGGGAGCATCAGAGAATGAAGAAAGGCACCAAGAAAATCAGGAGAGCATGGATCAAGGGGGAGGATCACATGATGACAGGAGCAATCTGCCTTCTGCAAGAAAATGGACTAAGTCACACACACCTGATTTGATTATTGGTGATCCAGATGCAAGAGTAAGGACAAGAAGTGCAACAACAAATGAATGTCTATTTCATGCATTCTTGTCACAATCTGAGCCAAAGAAAGTAGAAGAAGCTCTTAAAGATGCTGACTGGATAACAGCAATGCAAGAAGAGCTAAATGAATTTGAGAGAAATGAAGTGTGGACCCTTGTACCAAGGCCCAAGAACAGATCCATTGTTGGTATTAAATGGGTTTTCAGAAATAAAACTGACAGTGAGGGTGTTATCACAAGGAACAAAGCAAGACTGGTAGCAAAAGGATATTCACAGCAGGAAGGAATAGACTATGATGAAACATTTGCTCCAGTTGCAAGATTGGAGGCAATCAGAATCTTTCTAGCATATGCCTCTCATAAGAAATTCAAAGTGTTTCAGATGGATGTGAAAAGTGCATTTTTAAATGGAAAACTTGAAGAGGAAGTGTTTGTAGAACAACCACCAGGTTTTGTAGATCCAAAATATCCAAACCATGTCTACAGGTTAGACAAGGCACTATATGGACTTAAACAGGCACCAAGGGCATGGTATGAAACTCTTGCTAAATTTCTACTAGAAAGTGGATTTCATAGAGGTACCATTGACAAAACTCTGTTTTACTTTCAATCTGGTAGTGATTTGCTCTTAGTGCAGATATATGTTAATGACATTATTTTTGGATCTACTAATGATAAACTCTGTAAGAAGTTTGCCAAGCTCATGCAGTCAAGGTATCAAATGAGTATGATGGGAGAGCTAAGCTATTTTCTAGGCTTACAGGTGAAGCAAACAGATGATGGAATTTTTATCAATCAAGCAAAATATACCAGAAATCTTCTCAAGAAATTTGGCATGCTTGACTGTTCATCTGCAACAACTCCCATGGCAACTGCAACAAAATTGGACAAAGATGCAGGGTCATCAGTAGATATGACAAGTTACAGAGGGATGATTGGTTCTTTACTCTATTTAACAGCTAGTAGACCTGATATCATGTATGCCACTTGTCTGTGTGCAAGGTTTCAGGCAGATCCAAGGGAACCACATTTAACAGCAGTAAAGAGGATTTTTAAGTATCTCAAGGGCACTACAACTTTAGGGCTGTGGTATCCCAGAGAATCAGACTTTAAGCTTCTTGGTTATTCTGATGCAGACTTTACAGGCTGTAAGATTGACAGAAAAAGCACCAGTGGAAGCTGTCAATTTCTAGGTGATAGACTTGTTTCCTGGTACAGCAAGAAACAGAAATCAATATCTACATCTATAGCTGAAGCAGAGTATATTGCTGCTGGTAGTTGCTGTGCACAGATTCTATGGATGAAAAATCAACTGCTGGATTATGGATTGAGGTATACCAAGATACCTATTTTCTGTGATAATCTAAGTGCTATTGCAATGACAGGTAATCCAGTACAACACTCAATGACAAAGCACATCAGCATAAGGTATCACTTTATCAGAGAGCATGTAGAGGAAGGCAACATTGAGCTTCACTTTGTGTCTACAGAACAACAACTTGCAGATGTCTTCACCAAGCCATTGAGTGAAGCTACATTTACAAGACTGGTCAATGAACTAGGAATGGTCTCTAGTTTTGACTAGAGATGTTGGTTAGACTCAAGATCTTACTTTAATAATATATTGCTCATGTTTCTGCAAATTGTTGAGTGCTATGTGAACCTTTGTGTTACACTCTGTTATGCATGCTTATGGTTAAACTTTGTTAAACTCTGTCAGCATGTCTGTCTGCTAAACACTGTTAACATATTGGATACACTCTGTGAATTCAGGATTGATTATTGTCTGAATGAAAACACCAATGAAGAAAAATGTATGAAGCATGATTCTCAGTAATTAAATCATGATTCTTTCTGAGTCACTGTAATCTAATCAGATTTTGTGCAGTAAATCAACACAGCATGATACTGTTTCATATTTATAGCATCTCTTAGTTTATTCAGTCCTAAACTCTGAGTTTATGAATATTGTGTGCATTGCCTCTCATAAATAATTTCTGATATTGATGAACTCTAAACTCTGATAAGTGACATTTTGTTCCCAAAAGTAATTCATGGTTCTTGATGATTCCTTGTTTGTACTTGTAAAAACTTTAAAACTTGAGATGTGTCATTGATTAGTTTGGTGAGTTCAAATTCATGTCTGCACCCTGTGAGATTTTGAGCCAAGTCAGTGATTGATACATTTTCTATCAATCAGCTTTTATTGTTGTGTGATGTTCATCAGTAAGTATGTTTCTCTAGAACTTGTATTAAACCATTTTGAGACTACATGATATGTGTGTGCATGAAAATGATAAAGGCACTAGGATTTACCATTTCTTCAAACACTGTTCAAAATTCTTTTGAACACTGTTCAAACACTGTTCATAAATTCCACCCTTAGTAAACCCCTTTGAGCCTAATTAACTGCTCATTTTTCTTAAACTCTGTAGTATTAAGAGCAGTTATATTCTTTTGAAAAATCAAATGCAAGCAGGTGAGTGTTTCTCAAGAAAAGAAAAGTTTACTCAGTATATATGTTAAAAAAAAATAAATAAATAAAATAATAAAAAAAAATATAAAAAAAGGACATATATACTGATCATCTTGTACAAATTTGTACTAACAGTGTGACTGAACACTTTGGTCTATTAAAATGTTCAGTTTGAAATTCACTCATGATTAAAACATCTCTTCTCATCTGTTTGATCTTACTACATTACAACCCTGAATAAAGTCCTTTTGATTTGTGCATATATGTACTAAAAGTAGTGTAGATTTGGTGGACATTCAAGCATATGGCAGTATCTGCTTTTACTGATTGAATGTGAGTGTAAACACTTCACCTAAACACTTGTGTGCTTTGCGAGTTTGTGAGTTTATCGAGTTCATGACTGTTACTCACTGAATGATGCTCTGATTTCTATCTCTTGATCTTTTTGTCTTCAAAGACTGTGTGCTTACTTGGATAATCATGAACATCAAAGGGAATAGAAGTATTCAGATCTCTGTATTGCAGTAACTACAGAGTTTAGCATTCATCAAACAATCAGTGTTTACCATGAGAGTTTGTGCATTCAGTGTTTATTGATTTGTGTTATGGATTTTATGAAATATTAGATGCTCTAAAAATTGATTTTGGTAAACTCTGCTTCACACACAATTATATTCACAACTGTTCAATTTTTGAAAGGGTTTTAGTGATAAAGTTGGAAAATTGACAAACACTGTTGAGTTGTGTTAAGTACTCTAAGGTAAAGTTTTATTGAGATGATTTGAAAATTTTGGAGTAATTGGGGTATTTGACAACTGTTAATTAGTGTAAATATGTCAAAGTGTCGTGGTTATAGGAATGACAGCGGTAATAATTAAGTGATCCACTGGTTGTTTGACACATGTCCCATTATTGTGTCCCACTCTCACATTACTCTAGAATCAGTTGCGTGCTTATAATACATAAACGATTGAGTTCTTTTTACTCCTCTAATCGTTTTTGTTCTCTCACTACACATCGATTCATATTCATCCACTCACAGTTACTGTGCATACAAAATTACTTTCAAAACTCTGGTTCACTCTCTTTCACATTTTGATAAACACTTACCATACACATCTTTTCTCTGACTATCTTCATATCATATCTCACTAATGGCAACCAAAGCTTTTGATGCAGCAGGGTTAGTTTTTCTTCCTAGCAATTATGCAGCTCCATTGGAGAATGCAAACGCTCCAGAGGCGTTTCATTTGTTTCAGAATTTCTTGAAAGATTCAGAAATTGGGAAGGCTTTAACTGCACCACCAAAACTCTCTGCTTCGCAAATTGCTACTTTTTGGATAAACTCTGTGTATGATGATGGAGAAGAGTCTGGCACTCCAACAATTACTTTTACTCATGATGAATCAGAGTATATCATTACTCCAACTACGGTTAGGGATGCTCTGGATTTTGAGACTCACACTTCTTACAGTGTTGTTGGTCACGACCGCTTGCGGACAATGTTGCAGCAAATTGGTTGTTCAGGAGATTTGAATAAGCTGGGATCTCTGAGAAGGCCACTTTTGAGAAAGGAATGGAGCTTCTTTTTCGATTGCATTACAAGGGCTTTTGGAAAGAAGACAACAAATTGGGATGCAATTCCTCTTGACAGTCTCCAAATTGGTCATGCTTTATTGTATGGAGGTAATTTTGATTTTGGTAGACTAGTTCTAATGAATTTGGGAGAACGTTTGTCAGAGCCTACATCTATTTATTTTTCTCGATTTTGTCAAATGCTATTTAATGCTTGTGTGCCTAATCTTACAATTGCTGAAGCTGATGTCATTCAGCCTTTTCAAGTTGCTAAAAGGATGTTCTCTGATTTGACAAATAAAGATGTCACTAAACAGCAAATACCTGTTATGTTTATGCCACTAGCCTTACAAAACTATGTCAACCAACCTCAAGATTCACAATCTGCACCATCATCACAACAATCAGAACCACAACAAATGCCTGAACCATTAGAAACCATACACTCTCATCCTATACCAGCACCTGAGTCAACACCCACAACCACTGTACCTACTACATCTCATCAACCACAATCTGAACAAATCCATGAACCCATAAACTCTGAACCAATAAACTCTGAGCCAGTACCTACTGATCAACCCAAATCCAAACCAAAAAGAAAAATACACACTGCACAGAACACCAAACACTCAAAGGCTAAACAGACATTACCTGGAGCTGTTTATACCAGAAGAAAGATTCAAAGGGCAAACAAACCTTCACTTTCACCAACTAAGGAGAGCTCTAGTGAAGAAGAAGAGGTGATTGCAGTGCCTCAAGCCAAGAGAAGGAGATTAATTCTTTCAGAATCTGATGATGAGCAAGTTGAAGCTCCAGAGGTGGTTTCACAGCAAACACCTGCTGTTGAGGTTGCAGAGAATGCTATACCTGCAGAGGTTGAACTACCTGCATAGGATGCTGTGATTGTGAATGCTATGCCTGCAGAGGATAACATGCCTGCAGAAGAGGATCACAGAGATGGTTTTTCACCAATGAATGATATTCTTGACTCATTTCAACCATTCTCTGATCCTATCTCACCTGTTGTTCACTCTGAAGCAACTGGTGCAGCTGTTCAGCCTGCAGTTATCTTAACTGAAAATGTAGCCTCACACATAGAGCTAATCTCTGATGCTTATCAAATTCCTGACAAAGGTGATGAGGTTGATCAAGCAACTAAGGATAATTCTAAGCCTATGCAAGTTGAAGATACACATGCAAACTCTGTTGCAGAGCCTGAGCAACATGAGGAGAATATTGAGAGAGTTGTAGAAGTTGTTGCAGAAACTGTGGCTGACAATGCTCAACACAGTGGTTCTTTAAAAGCTGCTCAAGCTGATGATGCAAGTGCTGAAAACAGTGCAAACTCTGATTCTTCTCTGAGTGCACCAGTACAGACTGATAACAAACACACATCTTTTGATCAGCCTTGTCCATCTCATGCAATTGAACAAGAGCACCTTGCTAAATTTGCTGCTAACTGGTATAAAGAAAACTGTATTTTTCCAAAAGGGAGGGCAGCTAATTTCATTCAGCAAACTGCTAAACAAATTTCCAATCCAGAGATTTTATCATGCTTAAAGGCAACTGTGGTACAAGTCAAAACTCTGGAGGGAAGTTTTGCTGACACACAATAAGAAATTGCTTCTTTGAAGACTGAGATACAGACTAGAGAACTGAAAATGGAAAGAGAGTCAAAAATCAAAGCTATACAGCTTTCTAAAGCCCAAGATACTCTCTTTGCCAGGTTTGGGAAGGTTGAAGAGAATCAGACTGCCTTGTTTGATAAGGTTGATTCCATTGCTACCTCCTTGGAGCTCATTACATCTATACTCATTCCTGATGATGTCAAAAAGGGGGAGAGAGTTGCTAAGTCAAAATGCAAAATTTCTGAAACTCTGCTCAAACAGGATGATGCTGGAGATGGAGGAGCAAGTGACAAGAGTAAGGCTTTAAACTCTGAGTCAAGACTAACTCTGAGATCTGGCAAATCTCTTAAGTCACAGTCTGTTGGAATAAACACTGAAACTCAAGGAACTTCAAAAACCAAGAGTTTGGAATTAATATCTGATCCAAAGACTGATGAGGAGTTAGCTGTTAAGCTTTTCATGGAAGAAAATGTAGAAGGAGTTACTCTAGAAGATGCTAAAGCTGAAGAAAAGAGTCTGCAAGAAAAGCATCTAAAAGCTTTAAAGTCTGATAAATTGAAGAAGAGTGTGAAAGTTGTTAAATCTGCAAAGCCTGTTCTTAAAGGCATTCAAATCAATGAACAAGTTGGTACTAATCAAAGGATGCAAGTGTCCAGAAAACCAACAGATGCAGAAGCTAAGCAAAAGCTGAAAAATGTTGTTACAACCTCTGTTGATACACATGTTGTACAAAAGAATGAAGACACAACCTCTGTTGCTACACAAGTTGTGACCACACCACTATTATCGTCTCAGTTGAAATCAAAGTTTGGAAAAGGAGTTCTTCATGATCCAAATCTAGCATCTACAGTTCCAATGGATTTCACTGATGGTAGAGCCTTATCTGGTAAAATTGGAAACAACAAAGAAGGTATAGGCTCACACAGAGACAAAAGACAATATGTTGGTCCCAGAGATCCTTCTTCATTGGCTGTTCCAGGTCGTGGTGTCACCCAAGAGAATTTAGACAGACTGGAGTCAGTACAGCTTGTATATCAGAAGAGTTTAGAGAAGGATTTTCTGCTATATTTCATGGCTGATGGAACAGTGTTTAAGGTTGATGAGAAGGATATTGATTTAAAATACTGGGAAGAACTAGAATATGTTTTGTATCTTTTCAGAGTAAGAAATCAAAGAGCTCAGTCAGTTGCAAATGTACTCAGACAAAAGATGATTCAAAATCTTGCAAGAAGAAGTATGAAATTCAACAGCAAGTATGTTCCTAAGTACAGAGATTGGAATGGCAATCTGATAGAAATGGAGAAGGGGACTACAAAGCTGAAGACAGATCTTGGAATTACTGTTCTGGATTTTAATGTTAAGTCTGAGGAAGTGAAATATATCAGGTTGGGAAATGAAATGAGAAGAAACAAAATCTATGATCTTAGAGCTGCTATCTATCAGACTGATGAGAATGATCCTCAGTTGAGAGAAATCAAGGAAGCCATGCAGATAGAGCTTGAAAATGCTGAAAGAAGATTGCTTATAGACTATCTCAGAACAATGCCAGATCTTCAAGAGATTAGAAATTGAAGTCTGTAAGAATTTTCTTATTTTCTGTAGAATTTGTTAAGTAATAGCTTAAACTCTGTTTGTATGTTAAACACTGTAGACTTTGTATTTGTTTTGACATCATCATTTACTGTAAACTTGTACATTCTTGCTAATGAACAAGTTGGGGGAGATTGTTAGAAATGATTGATGAGAACAGTGTTTGGAAGCAAAAGTAACAAAACAGAGTTTAACTGGAAGTCGTCAGAGTTTAGTTAAACACTGACTGGAAGCGCAACAGAGGTTGTTAAACTCTGTAGCGGAAGCGTCCGAGAGTCAACAGTGTTTGAAGATTGATACAAGATAAATATGGAAGCAATATCTTTGAAGATTGGATAGCTGTCAAAGAGATTGAGTTGACTTAGAAGACGTGTAGCAATCGTGATTGATATCAATTGTATAGTTTAATTATAGGAGTATCAATTACTGATTGTACGAAGCTGTATGTTTTATAAATACAGTTAGGTTAACCCTAAAAGGGTGTCAAACAGAGAGATTATCATTGATTGTAACCTAAGCAGCTCTCTTTGATATTTTACATCATTGAGAGAGGAATTGTTAATTCCAAACAGTTTTTAAGTGTTAAAAACGTGTGTTCTTGTTAATTACTCATACTGTATTTGATTACATATTGTGTATTCGACCTAACATATGTGATTATTTCTGTTCTACTTGCTAATTATTTTTAATCATCTTTGACTTCAGAATGGAAGCACTTTGGACCCTTTGTCGCATTTGAATCAAGCTGCGACCAATGTTGGTGATTGGGGTAGTTGGCCACAAAGCAACCAAAATGTTGCTTATAATGATGTAGAAATTGCACATGCGGATGAGAATGTAGATGATGAGGGTGGGAATTTTGAGGATGCATTTGAGAATGTATCGGACGGCAATGAGGGTGGGAATGATGTTTTCAACGAGGTTGAGAATCAAGTTGAAGAGGGTGGGTATGAGGTTGTAGAGGATGGAACCGATGTGCCAAAGGTTGCAGTTGAGGATAGTGAGGATGCATCAATGTCCGAAAATAGTTCGATTGATATTGATCTCGATAGGACAGTGAAGCTGCGATGATAAATGATGATCATGACGATGATGATGTCCATAATGTGAATGTCAATGTTAATGATGATAGTATTCCTGATTGTGCAACTACTCGTGCAGCAAGTGTTGATCATGTTGCAGATGTTGCAACAGAGACTGCAAAGGTATCAGTAGATGATATAAATGTTTCAGTAGGGGTTCCAAAAACTGTAGAACTTGAATCGGATGTCTCTTTTTTTGATCAAATATCTGCAACACAACTGTATGAGTTAGATCAGGCTGCGATTCGTGCAACTAAGGAAAAAAATTCAATAATGGTAAATCTTATTAGATATTTATTGTGATATACATGCTTTAATTTCATTATATACTTCTTGTGATATGCATGCTTTTCATTACTATGATTTTATCTTTCATTTTCCTAATTTTCAAATAACTTGTAGTTATTTACTTTATTATAGGGAGCTTCTGCTAAACCCGTTGATAGTCTTGTTATTCCACATGAATCTGATTCTGGTGTGCCTATCTTGGATAAAGCTACCCCTGTTATGCCAAAAAGGAGTATTAAGCTTCCTTCATATTTGCAGTCACCATTTTTGCAAGATTTTGGTTCGAGCTCAAGCAAAAGTAATGAAGTTTTGAAGAATTTGAAAGGGGTTTCTGCGTTGGATGACAATATCGAACAGTTGCCAAGTTTAGATGCCATGAAAGGTTTCACAACTTGGCTTGATACTGGAATGATTACGAAGAAAAAGTATGGCTTCAAACACACACACACACACACATATAGATAGATAGATAGATATTGATTCATATTTTTTCTTATTTTTGTTATTAGTACCGGCCCCGCAGGGGCACTCACCTTAGTTGTCTATTTCTAACAGTTGCAACCTTTTCAACCATATTTGCAACCATATTTGCAACCTTTGCAACCATGTGCACAAATGTTGCAACCGTGGTTGCAACTTCTGCAAACATGCTTGCAAAGGTTGCAAACAAGGTTACAGATTATAATTATACATTTGTAAAGGCTCACACATGGCTAACACATGTCATGCATATATTCTTCCAGGCCGACCTCATTCTATTCGAGGAAAAACAATGTGATCAGCCCGCCTCTAGATTTAGGGGTTCATTCGATATCCGAAAAGATGTGGTTTCATACTTTGGAGTATGGTAGCACAAATATCACCAACTCCGTAAGTTTTGCTTTCTGTTTAGTTTCAGGTTGCATGGTTTGTTTTTTGATTTCTTGTTAATTGATATGTCCAAAAAATCTTTGTGCAGCATGTCGATGTATTTTTTTACCATTTGAGGAAAAAGGTGATTTCCAACTCAACATCTCCACTCAAAATTACTTCTATCGATTCCACGTTTCAGAGTAGACTTGCTGCTCAGTTTGAAACTTATGATCCGAAATCTGCTAAAATTATAATTGATCAATATATTGTGGGAATTGTCAAGGGTGAGATCATCGGTAGCAATACTCCTTGGGCTTTAAGTGATGATGTTTTATTTCCTATTTGGCTTGCTGAGCAAGAACACTGGATTCTTGGGAGATTAAACTTTATAGATAGGGAATTCCATGTCTACAATACATTGCAATGTGATGGTGTGCGTGATATTCTCACAAAGGCAGCCAATCCATTCGTCCAGTTGTTGCCTGCTTATCTCACGGCAACTGGTTTTTATGATCGGAAAGATATAAATTTCTCAAGCTATGCGTATTCTAGAAAGGCAGCTATTGACTATTTTTATGTCATTTTGCATCATTTAGAATTTAATTCATCACCTAAGTAAGTTCCAAAATTATTCAAGTTTGTTTAGCTTATATAATGTATACTTAGTTATATTATATTATATGATTTGATTGTTTTCCTTTTCTTGATACAGTGACAACGGGATATACATATTTTCATATGCCGAGTATTATGCTACTAAGCCGGATTTTCTGCAAGGTGAACTAGAGATTGGTGCTCACAGAAGTAGGCTTGCCTTGTTTTTTTTATAGCTACGGAATGTCAAAGCAAATATACGGTTGCAACCATGGTTGCAACTTTTATTTGCAACTAATTTGTTTTTTTCAATGGCGGACTTCTACAAGTTCTTCTATTATGTCCACATTGACCGCATCTCCCGCATTTTAATTGTTCAATTGGTATAGTTGTCTCCCACGCAGCTTTGCGCCTTCTCTTTTTTGGTCTTCCTACTCTGATTCTGCCTTTCGGGGGGTACATTGTCCTCGCTTTGATGTCATCTGGTATTTCCCAGGTATCTTTCTTGCCAACCGGATATACCAATTCTTTATAAGCAGCAATCATTGATTCTTTTGTGTAATATGATGAACAATAATCATAAGGATCATGATTTACTTTATGCAGAACAGCAAGTGCATGGCCACAAGGAAGTTGATCCATCTAAAACCTGTTTTACAACAGAATATATATCATATAAAGATAAACGAAGAGCATGCATTTATGAAATTTCTTTGAAACACTATCGGGAATCACCTGTTGCATGTACAACTTCTGGAAGCCAAATTAACTATAGCTTTCTTGTCCACATTACAAACTTCGAATTTCGAGTCATTTGATGGATTCACCTGTTGATTTAACATTATTTTAAACAAGAATTTAATTTGTAGTTTCATTAGAATGACAGAGGTTGTAAAGGTTGCAACCATGGTTGCAAACATGTTTGCAACTTCTGCAACCATGGTTGCAACCTTGTTTGCAACTTTTACAACCATGGTTGCAACTTTTGCAACCATGTTTGCAACTTCTGCAACCATGGTTGCAACTGATAGAACTAGGTAGAGCTACAATATTAAAGTAGTTAGATAATACCGTCATATTTGTCGAGTACAAGTAATTGTTCTTTAGCATAAGCTCATACTTGGTTGTCAATTTTGTTGAGGTGTCATTTGCAATTTGCATGTTTGTCCAGCTCCACTTTTGTACCAAAGCACGCAAAGACTCTAACATTGTACATATCGGCAACTCTCTTATCTCTGTGATTACAGCATTCAGAGATTCTGCAATGTTAGATGTCAAGTTCGAGTATCTATTATTCATTGAGTAAACCCTTGCCCACTTGTCATATCCAACTTGCTCTAAAAATGTTTGAATCCTGCTGTCAATCATTGCAAGTTGGTTCATGTGATACTCAAATTTCTTTACAGTGTATGCATTGGCAGCATTAAAGAAATCAACCTTTATCTTGTTTGAGCTCCTCTTGAACCTACTTTTCAGGTTGTTCAAGAGATGATAAATACAAAATCCATGTGGTACTTCCAGGTATACTTTACTCGCTGCCTTTATGATGCTTTCATGACGATCAGAGATTATTGTCATGTTTTCACGTACACTATAAGCTTGCTTGAACTTGTCAAAGAACCATTCCCATGACATATCATTTTCTGAGTCTACTACGGAAAATGCCAATGGAAAAATTCTACCCCCTGCATCTTGAGTTGCTGCAACCAATAATGTACCTCCATGTGCCGATTTCAAGAACGTGCCATCAACAATGACAGTGGGTATGCAATTTATCTAACCTTTCATCAAAGCATACAATGCCACGAAAACGTACCTAAAACATCCATCTTCATCTTGTTTTGTTATAACCGCTGATCCTGGATTTGAACTATGCAACATGTATAGATAAGAGAAAAGTTCATAATACGATTCAGTTGCATTTCCTCTCATCAGTTCCAAAGCTTTTTCTTTAGATCTCCATGTTTTTCCATAGTTGACTTGTACTTTGTGATCTTTCTTCATGTCTCTCACGATATCAGCAACCGTGTACTTTGTTTTAATATTTGAAAACTTGCTTTTAATCATATCTGCAATGAGCGATGTGCTTGCTTGTCGCCGATCTTTAAATCTGATCCCCAGATCACATGTATGAATATCATGAAACTTTCTGATGACGAAACAACTTGTTTTCCCTTTCTTTGATGCTCGTAACATCCACTTGCAACTTTTGTCAACACAAGAAACAAGATACTCTTTTTTACAAGACTTTTGCACACTATATTGGAAGTTCTTGTCGATTGCATAGTGGCCCAAAACAATCTTTAATGTCTCTTTATCTATGTATACCTGATCAACTTCAATGTGCTTATGGTATTTGTTGCTAATGACCACATCCTTGTTCGACTGGTTTTCTTCCAAGTAGTTGTCTGCAACTTCATCAAGAACAACAACCTGCCCAGCAATAAGCTCTGTAAACTCAACATAGTCCGTAACCACATCCGAAAAAGTACCAACATACTACTCATAAACAACATTTGATGCAACATCTTCTGCCTCAAAGAACAACAAATCGCTTGTTGTGGAAAAAGGCTAGAGGCTTTTAATTTCATTCGTCAAGCATAAAGGGAACTTTGTGAAATCGGATTCCTTTTTCTTGAGCTGTATATAGAACATGAGTTGACTATCATCTGTTATCTTAAAAAGAAGGGTATCCATCTCTTACTTGATACTCTATTCTAATCCCAACTGACCCGGGTTCCAACTTGAGTTCATTGTATATCATTGCAACCAGGTTGTTGTAGTTGCAGTCGTTAGGAATCAACAATCCACATACCTCAAAGTTGATATAATTTTTGGATTCATCCCATACCCCACTGTGTTGGAGAATAACAGCAATGTTTTCCATTTTTCTGCAACCAATTATAACATTAACATTTAAAAGTTGTTAACTGCAACTAATATTGGCATAGCAATTGCAACTACTGCAACCTTGTTTGCAACTACTGCAACCTTGTTTGCAACTTATGCAACCTTGTTTGCAACTTATGCAACCATGGTTATGAAGGTTGCAAACAGGGTTGAAAATGTTGCAATTGATAGCAATATTAGAATCTGACAAATAAGATAGGTGCCCCTGCGGGGCCCGTTACATAGAAAATAAATAAATCAACAAATGAACTATTTAAATTCAATAAAGCATAAATTGTATTGATTCTTTTTGCTGAATTTGTACAATATGTCTTTCATATCTAGAATAAAAATGTTGAACTGCCCTAATTACATTGTTAATTGAAATCACTCCCGATTGATCTAGATAATTCATTACATGAAACCTAAATCTAGACCTAAAACCCTCAGCCGATGGTGTCAAAGTCGTCCAGAATGTGAAATTCATCCAGCATTTGTGGATCCTTAGAGATCTTCGGAGGTTATTGTTAAAACGAATCTGGATTTCTATAATATCCAGATTCATGTTAAAAGGCCTTTGCAGATGCCTTACTACCGTGAAATACAGAGGGTTTGAAATTTCCCAACTGAACATTCCACTAATGCATTGAGAGAGGGTCAATTCTTTCCCGGTTCTTTGATCCATTATTTGAATTAAAGACCCCTGTAATATACAAGGACTTTTATATAATGATTGACTAATGATCCTATGTCATACACTCATTTCACAAGGGTACTTACAAACCTTCTAAACAGCAAACACAACATATGATCGAAAATGTGTGCCCCTGCGGGGCCTCTTATTCAGAATGTCACAAGCTACTAAACTCCTAATCTACCGAAGAGTTAAAAACATTATCAAATCAGCAAAGATATAAACAGAGTTCAAATCGACTTATAGTATCATATCGTAAATACGCAGGCAGTTGATGAAACACAAAATTACACTCGAACAAAACAGTTAGCGAGTGCAAAAGATCAATACGTAACTGAATTTTATCCGTATTTGTTCCTGATCCTATGTTAATCCTTCTCTACATATTCAATTCAAATCACACTCAAACAATCACTCTATGCTACAAGTCTACACAAACGCATTAACAAACATACATACATACTTTTGCACATTCTATAACAAAAGTTCTCCTCTGAATTTCATCTCTATCTCTACATCACTGCCAAATCTTCATATATATACATACAAAAATTAAAAAGCTACTGTATCAAATCGGTACTAAATCGAATTTCATCACAATTTTGTTCCTCATCTTGTACTTAATCATGCTCTATATATTCAATTCAAAACACACATAATCAATCAGCCTATCCTACAAATCTACACATATACATACATTAAACACATAAATGGACATACATACATACTTTCTCATTATATAACAAAAGCTCTCATCTCAGTTTGATATCTATATCTACATTAGTACCAATTTTACAAAGATACATACATAAAACACATAAATTCACTTACAGATTTTAGGCGTCATTGTAAAACTCTTGCCGGAGCTGCGCGCGGGGGGGGGGGGGGTTCAGTTATAACAGAATGACCGTATTTTTAAAGTTAACAAAAGTAGGTGTGGTACCGCCAGAATTATTGATAGTTGGGCTACATATTTTTGAAAGCTCTAAACTTAAGATGGGTAGGAATAAAATTAACCCTTAAAAGTTCTATTGGTATTTATAAAGTGTTAGATATAATTGATGTAAGTACTAATCATTGTTTAAGTGATACAGTGATACATCAGAGTTTAAGTTGGAAGCAGTCAGAGTTTGAGTAATCGCTGACAGATGGAAGCGCAAACGCTGACAGATGGAAGCGCAAACGCTGATTGATGGAAGCAACGGAGTTTGTTAAACTCTGTTCAGCAGAAGCATCTACAAGTCAACAGTGATTGAAGATTAATTGAAGATAAACATGGAAGCAATATCTTTGAAGATCAGATAGCTATCAAAGAGATTGATTTGACTTAAAAGATGTGTAGCAATCGTAATTGATATCAATTGTATAGATTAATTATAGGAGTATCAATTTATGATTGTACAGTAGCTGTATGTTTTATAAATACAATTAGGTTAACCCTAGAAGGGTATCGAACATTGAAATATTCATTCATTGTAACCTAAGCAGCTCTCATTGATATTTTACATCACTGAGAGAGGAATTATTAATTCCAAACAGTTTTTTAATTACAAAAACTTGTGTTCTTGTTATTCTCTCATACAGTACTTGATTATATTTTGTGTATTCAACCTAACAAGTGGTATCAGAGACAATCTATTACTTTATTACAGTTTAAGATCCAAACACAACTATAATCATGTCAGAGATTCCTCCTCCAATAGGTCTAGGTTCTGAGAAAACTCATACTACTGTGAGTAGGTATGAGACAATTAGGGTTCCTATACTCAGGCCAGCAGAGTATGCAATCTGGAAGGTGAAGATGACTATGTTTCTGGAGGCTACAGATCCAGAATATCTTGACAGAATTTATGAAGGTCCTCATAAACCTACAAAGTTATCTGCTGCTGTTGCTGGTGAGGAATCAAAAGTAATTCCAAAAGAGAAGAAAGATCTGACTGCTGAGGATCTTTCATCTATTGCTAAGGATGCAAAAGTAAGGCATTTACTTCATAGTGCTTTAGACAATGTTATTTCTAATAAGGTGATTAACTGCACAACTGCAAAAGAAATTTGGGATGCACTTGAGGTTAGGTGTCAAGGAACTGCTGCTATCAAGAAGAATAGAAGGAACATACTCACACAGGAGTATGAGCATTTTGAGGCAAAGTCTGAAGAAACCATGACAGAAACATTTGACAGATTCTGTAAACTGCTTAATGATCTGTCATTGGTTAACAAAGAGTATGATCTAGAAGACTCAAATCTCAAGTTTCTTCTTTCTCTACCTGAAAAGTGGGATATGAAAACAACCACTATAAGAGATAACTATGATCTTGCTGATACTGAGATTGATGAAATCTATGGACTGCTCAAAACTCATGAATTGGAAATCGAGCAGAGGAACAGGAGATCAAGAAAGAAGTTAAAGTCTGTTGCTCTCAAGGTTGAAGAAAAACCCTTGAAGAAGAAATCAAAGGGAAAGGCTTTAGTCATTCATTCTGAAAGTGAATCATCAAACTCTGATGATGATTCAAATACTTCTGACTTATCTGACTCTGAGGATGATGAAGAAGAAATGAGAAAAATGGCTGTTTTGATGGTAAAGACCTTTAAGAAGATGGGTTTCAAGAACTTCAAGAAGGGATCCAGAGATTCAGATGACAGAAAGAGTTTCAGAAACTCTGAGAAAAGAAATACCAAATCTGGGAAGACAGACAAGTCTGAGATTCAATGCTACAAGTGTAAGGAGATGGGTCACTATGCTCTTGAGTGCAAGAAGGGTAAAACTGAAAAGGCACTCTATACAAAAGGCAGAGACTGGGCAGACACTTCAGACTCAGATGAGGAAGTTAACTATGCACTCATGGCTTCTACTCAGAATGAAGATTCTGAACTCAAGGTACCCCCAACTACCTATGCTTATAATACTGATAATATAACTGAATTGAGAATTTATCTTAAAGCATTACATATCAGTTATAGGGATCAGACTTTAGAGAATGAGAGAATCAAGTCTGAGAGTTCTCAACTTAAAGAGAGAAACAAACTTGTTGAAGAAACACTTGAAAACATGCAACAAGTTCAGAAAGAGAGAGATGATGCAGTTTATTTACAACAGGAATTGCAAAGTAAATATAAGCATCTAGAATCTGAGTTGGAGAAGGCAAATCACATTATTAAAACTTGGACACACTCTGGAAAAGACACTCAAGAGGTTTTTCAATCAGACACTGTAGGTCTAGGTTATTCTGAGGATGATGTACTTAGGTTTCAGAATACAGTCAAGATTAGACCATCACTTCCATCTAAGAAATTTGGAACATTTGTTAATGGAATAAGTGAGCCTAGGTTTGAACATGGAAAAGAAGCTGTTAAGAAAGAACCAGTAAAAGCTAGTGTTAAACAGGTTAATATTGGTTCAATGACAGATAAACAACTCAAGCATAAGCTTAAGGAGTTAAAATCTGTTAAGAAACAGAAAGTGTCTAGGAAGAACAGAAATGGAAAAGTAGGCATCACTCAAGGTAATTATCCAATGCTTGCTACTTTAGCTCCAAGAAAGACATGTCATAACTGTGGTAGCACTAACCATCTTGCTAGTTTTTGCAGGAAAAATAAAAATATTAATTCTTTACCTTCAAAGTCTGAAGTAAAGAAAGTTAATGTTAGAGCTAGACCACAGACTTTATGCAAACACTGTGGTAGTACTTGGCATTCTATTTATACTTGCAGAGATTATCATTCTATTTATCATAATTACTATGAACCCAAGCCAAATTTGAAATGGGTTAAAGTTAAATCTGTAAGTGTAAACTCTGATAAAGTTAGCTTAAACTCTGATAATGTGAATTCCGCTGAAATAGCTAACAGAGTTAAGAAAGCCAAAGGATCCAAGCAAGTCTGGATCCTTAAAACTAATCATCAGTGAATGTTTGTGATTGCAGGGCATCAGGGAAAGTACCCTAGTCGTGGACAGTGGATGTTCTGGACACATGACTGGAAATAAAGCACTGCTATCAGAGTATGTGGAGAAGGCTGGCCCAAAAGTTTCCTATGGAGATGGCAACATAGGACATACTCTAGGATATGGCAATATCAATCTTGGAAGTGTCATCATCACAAATGTAGCTCTGGTTCCAGGACTCAAGCATGATCTGCTATCTGTGAGTCAAATCTGTGACAGAGGATATCATGTAGATTTTCAGCCTGAATACTGTGAAGTCATCAGTAAATCTACAGGGAAAGTTGTTCTTGTTGGAAACAGACACAATAATATCTATGAAATAAAATTGTCAACAAACTCTGATGGCAAAGAAGTGTGTCTGTCAACAAGAATGTCCAGTGAAGAGAGTTGGAAGTGGCACAAGAAACTCTCTCATTTGAATTTGAACAACATCGATGAGCTGATTAGAAAGAATCTTGTTAGAGGGCTCCCAAAATCATTATTGAATGTTGATGGTCTGTGTGATTCCTGTCAAAAGGCCAAACAAAGGAAGTTATCTTTCAAGAGCAAGTCTGAATCTTCAATTGTTGATCCTTATCATCTTCTACATGTTGATCTTTTTGGTCCAGTAAATGTAATGTCACTTGGAAGAAAGAAATATGCTTTAGTCATTGTTGATGAACACACCAGATATACATGGGTGTATTTTCTAGCAAAGAAGGATGAAACAACATTAACTCTGATGGAGCATGTAAAACAACTAGACAAAAGATCAAAACACAAAGTCAAAATAATCAGAAGTGATAATGGAACTGAATTCAGAAATGCAACAATGGAAGAATTTTGTAAAGACAGAGGAGTCAAACAAGAGTTTTCTACACCTGGTACACCACAGCAAAATGGTGTAGTTGAAAGAAAGAACAGAACCCTCATAGAAGCTACCAGAACTATGCATGATGAAGCAAAATTGCCAACCTATTTCTGGGCAGAAGCTGTTCAAACTGCTTGTTTTACTCAGAATGCCACTCTGATCAACAAGCATGGAAAGACACCATATGAAATGGTGAGGGAAAAGAAGCCAAATCTAAAATATTTTCATATTTTTGGATGCAAGTGCTTTGTGCTGAAGACTCATCCTGAACAGTTGACAAAATTTGAATTAAAAGTTGATGAAGGAATTTTTGTTGGCTATCCACTGTCAACTAAGGCATTCAGAGTTTATAATCTGAGAACCAAAGTGATCATGGAGTCTATTCATGTGTCATTTGATGACAGGAAAATAACTGGGCTTGAAGATGTAAATGAACATGATCAACTGCACTTTGAAAATGAAGACTTATTCTCTGATGAAATAAACTTTGATGAGGCTGATCTGACAAACTTTGTTGAGCTAAACTCTGATCCCCTACTGGTAAACACTGAAGAAACTTTTCAGCCAGAAACCAGAGAAGAACCAGTTGAGGGGGAGCATGAAGAATCACATCATAGTGATGTCTCAAATTCTGATAATGACTCAGCTGAAAAATCTGGATCAATCTCTGATGACTCAAACTCTAACAGTCCAAAATCTGACAGTTCAAACTCTGAGCAATTACATTCAGGGGGAGCCTCAGAGAATGAAGAAAGAAATCAAGACAATCAGGAGAACATGGATCGAGGGGGAGGATCAAACTCTGAGAGAAGTCATTTGCCTTCAGCTAGAAAATGGACCAAATCTCACACACCTGATTTGATTATTGGTGATCCAGATGCAAGAGTAAGGACAAGAAGTGCAACAACGAATGAATGTCTGTTTCATGCATTCTTGTCACAAACTGAGCCAAAGAAGGTTGAAGAAGCTCTTCAAGATGCTGACTGGATAACAGCAATGCAAGAGGAGTTAAATGAATTCGAGAGAAATGAAGTTTGGACACTTGTATCAAGACCTAAGAATAGGTCTATTGTTGGTACTAAGTGGATATTCAGAAACAAAACTGATAGTGAAGGGGTTGTTACAAGAAACAAAGCCAGACTTATGGCAAAAGGCTATTCACAGCAAGAGGGAATAGATTATGGTGAGACTTTTGCTCCAGTTGCCAGGTTGGAGGCAATAAGGATGTTTCTTGTTTATGCTTCTCACAAGAAATTCAAGGTATTTCAGATGGATGTGAAAGTGCTTTTCTGAATGGGAAACTTGAAGAAGAAGTGTTTGTTGAACAACCACCAGGATTTGTGGACCCCAAATATCCAGATTATGTCTACAGGCTTGATAAAGCACTCTATGGACTTAAGCAAGCACCAAGAGCATGGTATGAAACTCTTGCTCAATTTCTACTAGAAAGTGGGTTTCACAGAGGTACTATTGACATAACTTTGTTTTACTTTAAATCTGGTAGTGACTTGCTTTTGGTTCAAATTTATGTTGATGACATAATTTTTGGGTCTGCTAATGATAAACTCTGTACAAAGTTTGCCAAACTAATCCAGTCCAGGTATCAAATGAGTATGATGGGAGAGCTTAGTTATTTTCTAGGCCTACATGTGAAGCAAAGAGATGATGGAATTTTTATAAATCAAGCAAAATATACCAGAAACCTTCTCAAGAAATTTGGTATGCTTGATTGCTCATCTGCATCAACTCCCATGGCAACAACAACTAAGTTGGATAAGGATACAGGAGCATCAGTAGATATGACAAATTACAGAGGCATGATAGGGTCTCTTCTTTATCTGACATCAAGTAGACCTGATATCATGTATGCAACCTGTCTCTGTGCAAGGTTTCAAGCTGATCCCAGAGAACCACATCTCACAGCAGTGAAAAAGATTTTCAAGTATCTTAAAGGAACCATTACTTTAGGGCTGTGGTATCCCAGAGAATCAGATTTCAAGCTTATTGGTTACTCTGATGCAGACTTTGCAGGCTGTAAGATAGATAGAAAAAGCACTAGTGGAAGTTGTCAATTTCTGGGTGACAGACTGGTTTCTTGGTATAGTAAGAAACAAAAATCAATTTCTACATCTACAGCTGAGGCAGAGTATATTGCTACTGGTAGCTGCTGTGCACAGATTCTATGGATGAAGAATCAGTTGCTGGATTATGGATTAAGGTACAATAAGATTCCTATTTACTGTGATAATCAAAGTGCTATTGCTATGACAGGTAATCCAGTACAACACTCAATGACCAAGCACATCAGCATAAGGTATCATTTTATCAGAGAGCATGTAGAGGAAGGAAACATTGAGCTTCATTTTGTGTCTACAGACCAACAGCTTGCAGACATCTTCACCAAGCCCTTGAGTGAAGCTATATTTACAAGGCTGGTAAATGAACTTGGAATGATCTCTGGTTTTGACTAGAGATAATGGTTAGACTCAAATTTCACTTATGTAATGCATTACTTATGTTTTTGTGATGTGTTAAATGCTATGTGAACTCAGTTTTTAAACTCTGCTATGTAAACTCTGATAGCATGTTTTGTCAGTCAAACACTGTAAACATGTTGAATAAACTCTGATTAATTCTGATAATGTTATTGTCTGAGATAAACACCAATGAAGAAAATGTATGAAGCATAATTCTCAGTTATTAATCATGAATCTTTCTAAGTTATCTGAGATCTAATCTTAGACTATGCAGAAATTTAACACAAGCATGATACTGTTCATATTTATAGCATCTCTTAGTTTATTTCTCCTAAACTCTGAGTCTGTAAATGATGTGTGTATTACCTCTCATTAATAATTTCTGATATTGATGACTTCTAAACTCTGATTAGTGACACTCTGTTCCCAAGACATGAACATAGTACTTGATGATTCCCTGTTAGTACTTGTGAAAATTATAAAACTTGAGGTGTGTCATTGTTTATTTTGGTGAGTACTAAAGCATGTTTGTACCCTGAGAGAATTTGAGCCAAATAAGTGATTGATACATTTTATATCAATCGAATTTTATTGTTGTGTGATGTTCATCAGTAAGTATGTTGCTCTAGAACTTGTTTTAAACCATTTTGAGACTGCATGATATGTGTGTGCATGAAAATGATAAAGGCACTAGGATTTACCACATTTATCTATACATTGTCCTTACAGTAAACCCTTAGTGAACCCCTTTGAGCCTTATTAACTATTCTATTAAACTCTGATGTACCAAGAGTATTAAACTCTGATGTATATAGAGCAGTTAGATTCTTTTGCAAATTGAAGAGCAAACATGTGAGAGTTTCTCTGCAAAGCAAAGTTTATTCGGAGGATATATATACATAAAAAAATGTATATATTCTGATCATCTTGTACAAATATGTACTTTCAGTACAATTGAACATCTTGCTCTATTAATTTGTTCAGTTAGTCATTTCTTCAATTATCTTCTTTCTCTTCACCTGTTTGATTTCAATCAAATTTCAACCCTGAATAAAGTCCTTTTGATTTGTGCGCACATGTATTCAGAGTAGTGTAAATTTGGTGGACAACAAAGCATATGGCAGCATCTGCTTTTACTGATTGAACTTGAGTGTAAACACTGTCCCTAAACACTTGTGTGACTTGAGAGTTTGTAAGTTTTATCATATCTTTGGCATGCAACTCACTGAATGATGCTTTGATATCTATCTCCTGATCTTTTTGTCTATAATGACTGTGTGCTTACTTGGATTATCATGGACATCAAAGGGAATAGGTGTATTCAGATTTCTGTATTTAAGTTACTACAGAGTTTAGCATTCATCATATAGTCAGTGTTTACAATTAGAGTTTGTGCATCCAGTATTTACTGATTTAGTATTATGGAGTTTATGAAAAATTAGATGCTCTATAAATTTGGATTAGTAAACTCTGCTATCCACACACAAAATTCACATCTGTGCTGTATTTGAAAGGGTTTTAGTAACAAAGTTGGAGAAGTGATAAACGCTGATGGATTTTTGTCTAAATACTCTAAGGTATATTTTATTTCAGATGATTTCTCATTTGGGGTAAAAAGATTTTTTTTTTTACAGCTGTTGATTAGTATAAAAGTGTTTATTTGTGTAAGTAATTACTGCGAAAAGGTAGCAGTGATTGTGGTTGTAATTACTGAGTATGCACATTTGTTCTGCTAATCATGTGACACGTGTCCCACTCACACATTTTTCAACGATCGTGTTTAACTAATCATGGTAACTGGTTGCGTGTTTTAAGACTAAATCGTTTGAGATTCACTCTTTACTTCATATTCACTTTCACCCACTCATATTCACTTTTTACACTTTCATTCATGATTTCATATTATTTTTACTTGAAAATTTCATCAAACACCTTTCACTCATATTATTATCTTTCGTTCTTCTCAAACTGTTCTAATGGCAACAAAACCCTTCAATACTCTTGGTCTTTTGTTTGTTTCCAACAATTATGTAGCTCCATTAGACAATGAAAACGCTCCAAAAGCTTTTCATTTGATGCAGAGTTTCTTACGCGACTCAGAGATTTGTACAGCTTTGGTTCAACCCCAGACGCTATCTGCATCTCAAATTGCTTCGTTCTGGCAAAACTCTGTTTATGATGATGGTGGAGAGAATGGGACTCCATCTATTATTTTCACGTATGAAGAAACTGACTATGTTATCACTCCAGATACAGTCAGAGAAACCATGGGCTTTTACACTTATACTTCATATGCTGTTGTTTCTGACACAAACTTGCGAGAGATGCTGCAACAAATTGGGTACTTAGGCCCCTTGGACAAGATTGGGTCAGTGAAAAGGCCGTTGCTGAGAAAAGAATGGAGTTTCTTCTTTGAATGTATTACAAGGGCCTTTGGGAACAAGGTTACCAACTGGAATGCAATTCCTACTGATAGTCTCCAAATCGGGTATTCTCTTCTTTATGGTAATAATTTCGATTTTGGCAGACATGTGTTAATGAATATAGGTGGTAGATTGTCAGCACCTAGGACTGTGTACTTTGCTAGGTTTTGTCAAATGTTATTCACTGCTTGTGTGTCTAATGTTGCAATTGCTGAGGATGATGTGATTCAGCCCTTCAAAGTCAACAAGAGAATTTTCTCTGATTTGACTAACAAGGATGGTAACAGGGAGGTGCCTGCTCTGGTTTATCCTCTTGCATTACAGAACTTTTTAAACCAACCACAAGAACCTCCACAACCTCCACCAAACACTCAACCATCAAACACTGAACCACTAAACTCTGAAACACAACCACCTAAACCACAACCTCACTCTGATCCCATAAACTCTGAACCCATAAACTCTGAACCCATAAACTTTGAACCCATACACTCTGAACCAGTAAACTCTGACCAAATAAACTCTGAACATGAACAATCTCAACAACAACCTCTTTCTCCTATTCAATCTCAACCTCAACCTGACCATCAACCATCCAAGTCCAAACCAAAACGTAAGGGGAGAACTAAGCATGTGTCTCATAATTCTAGACATAGACTTGCTAGAGCTACACTGGCAAGAAAGGAAAAGAAAGAAAGAGCTAATAGATCTCCATCACCTTCTGTTGCTGATGAAGATTCATCCTCTGCTGAAGAAGAGGTAGCTGTTGAAGTGATCACCTACAAGAGACGAAAATTGGTAATCTCTGATTCCGATGAAGAAATTAATGTTGAAGCTCCAGAGGTACCGGCTACAAACATACCTGCTGTTGAGATAAACACTGAAGAGGAGATTGTCAAATCTCCAGTACATATGCAAATGGATGAGGATAACAGAGATGGTCTTCCTTTAATGGATGATGTTGCTGAAACTGCCATGCCATTCTCTGATCCTGTGATTCATCCTACTTCTTCTCTTCCTGTTCATTCTGAAGAAACTGGTGCAGTTGATCAGCCTACTGTACTTCTTGAAGAAACAGTAGCTTCTCATACTGATGTATTCTCTGATGCTCACCAGGGTTCTGAACATGGTGAAGAAGTTGAAAAGGCAACAAAGGATTTAAACTCTGATATTCTGCCTGCAGTTGTTCCTCTTGCAGACAATGTTGAAATTGTTGTAGAAGCTGCAGAGATTGTTGCAGAGAATACAGCTGAGGCTGTTGTAGAAACTAAGCAACCTGTTGCTGAAAATGTTCTAGCTGCAGAGAATGTTGAACATGATGGTGTTGAAGTTGAAGGTGAAGAAAATGCAAACTCTGATTCTTTTGCAAGTGCACCTGTACAAACTGATGGAAAGCATGCACCTTTCACTCAGTCTTCCAAACGACATGAAATTGAAGCAGAATATCTTGCTAAGTTTTCTGTAAATTGGTACAAAGAGGACTGTATTTTTCCTAGAGGGAGAGTAGCAGATTTTGTGAAACAAACTGCTACAGCAATTTCAAATCCAGATATTCTCTCTAGTTTGAAGGCCATAGTGGTGCCAGTCAAAACACTGGATGGCAGACTTGATGATTGCCAGAAGTCAATTACTGATCTACAGGCTGATCTTAAGGCTAAAAATCTGACTTTGGAGTTTGACACCAAACTCAAGATTACAAAGTTTTCTAAAGCTCAAGATGCAATGATTGACAGGATGGCTAAAATTGAAGAAAATCAGAACATTTTGTCTGGTAAAGTTGATTCTATTACTACCTCCTTGGAGCTGATAACATCAATTCTCATGCCTGATGATGTCAAAAAGGGGGAGAGAAAGACTAAATGCAGGACATCTCAAACTCTGACTAAGAAGGATGATGCAGGAGAGGGAGGAGCAAAAGGTCAAAGAAATCTAAGGTCAAGGGTACCTGAGAAGAGTTTACAATTTGAAAAAAAACTTCTAAGTCAATGTCTGGTGGAGTAAATACTGATACTCAGGGTACATCAAAGACTCAGATTTTGCTATTCACTGATAATCCACAGACTGATGAAGAGTTAGCTGCCAAAGTGTTTATAGAGGAGAATGAAGAAGGAGTTACTCTTGCAGATATTCAAGCTGAAGAGAAGAGTTTACAAGCAGAACATCAAAAAGCTCTGAAGTCTGGTAAACTTAAGAAAAATGTGAAAGCTTCTAGGCCTGTTCTTAAAGGCATTGAAATCAAAGAAAAAGTTGGTACTGATCAGAGGATACAGTTATTTAAAAAGCCAACAGAAGCAGAAGCCAAAAGCTTAAAGGCATTGCTAAAGAGGGAAGCATGTCAAAGAAATCAGATACAACCTCTGTTGCTACACAAGTTGTGCAGAACTCTCTATCTTCTTCTTTACAATCTGTTTTTGGAAAGACATCAGTGTTTGAGCCAACCCCAGAGACTGGAGGTCCTATGAATTTTTCTGATGGGAGAGGTTTAACTGGAAAGATTTGGAGAAATAGAGCAGGTCTGGGCTCACGAAGAGATTCAAGACAGCATGTTGGTCCTAGAGATCCTTCCTCACTGGCTATTCCAGGTCATGGTGTTACTCAAGAGAGTTTAGACAGACTGGAATCAGTACATTTGGTTCATCAGAAGAGCTTGGAAAAGGATTTTCTTTTATACTTCATGACTGATGGAACAGTATACAAGATTGGTGAATTTGATCTTGATCTGAAATACTGGGAAGAACTAGAATATGTTCCGTATCTATTCAAAGTGAGAAATCGAAGAACTGAATCAGTTGCAAATGTACTTCAAAGAAAAATGCTTCAGAATTTGGCGACCAGAGGCATTACATACAACAGCAACTATGTTCCTAAGTACAGAGATTGGAATGGAAATCTTATTGAGATGAAGAAGGGTACTACAAAGCTAAAAACTGATCTGGGTGTTACAGTACTTGATTTCAACTCACAGTCAGAAGAAGTGAAGTTCATCAGACTTGGAAATAACATGAGGAGAAACAAAATTTATGATCTGAGGGCTGCTATCTATCAGACTGATGAGAATGATCCAGAGTTAAGAGAAATCAAGGAAGTAATGCAGAGAGAACTCGAGAATGCTGAGAGAAGATTGCTGATAGATTATCTCAGAGCAACACCAGATCTTGAGGCAATTTTATAAATAATGCTCTATAAGAATTTCTTGTTTTTCTGTTGATTCTGTTAAGTAAGTAGTTTAAACTCTGATTACTTGTTAAACACTGCATTTGTCTATTTTGTTTTGACATCATCAATTATCATTAACTTGTGCATTTTTGCTAATGAACAAGTTGGGGGAGATTGTTAGATATAATTGATGTAAGTACTAATCAGTGTTTAAGTGATACAGTGATACATCAGACTTTAAGTTGGAAGCAGTCAGAGTTTGAGTAATCGCTGACAGATGGAAGCGCAAACGCTGACAGATGGAAGCGCAAACGCTGATTGATGGAAGCAACAGAGTTTGTTAAACTCTGTTCAGCAGAAGCATCTACAAGTCAACAGTGATTGAAGATTAATTGAAGATAAACATGGAAGCAATATCTTTGAAGATCAGTTAGCTATCAAAGAGATTGAGTTGACTTAAAAGATGTGTAGCAATCGTAATTGATATCAATTGTATAGCTTAATTATAGGAGTATCAATTTATGATTGTACAGTAGCTGTATGTTTTATAAATACAGTTAGGTTAACCCTAGAAGGGTATCAAACATTGAAATATTCATTCATTGTAACCTAAGCAGCTCTCTGTGATATTTTACATCACTGAGAGATGAATTATTAATTCCAAACAGTTTTTTAATTACAAAAACTTGTGTTCTTGTTATTCTCTCATACAGTACTTGATTATATTTTGTGTATTCGACCTAACATAAAGGAGGATACGCGGTAAATTAGGTGGTGGCTCTAAAATCATTCTAATTTATTTTTCTAATTTTCTTAATTTTTACGATTTAATAATTATTAATATTTTTTAAACATATTAGAAGTAGAAATTTATTCAAATTTATAGATAAGAAGGATTCGCATTTATATTCATAGTAGAAATCAAAGTAAAAATCTATATATATAAATATAGGACATGAGGACATTTAACTTATTACTACAAATATCTGTACATTTTTTCTTCCTTGCCTGTGCATGTTTTTAGTTAAGTTTTTCTTATTTTAATAATATTAAGCGCGTATTTTTAGGGAGATACGAGCAGTGGCAGGGAAAATCTTCAAGATTTTCCTCTTCAAGGATTCATTAAATTTGGTTAGCGTTCCCCTAGCTTTCTATCAATATCTCTATTCTGCTGTTGTATGACCATTATAACGTACATGTATGGCACAATATACACTACAATACTATTCATTATTCAATACTTCGCCATGTATTGAATAAATGTCTCGAATAGATGTGGCATATTAGATGTTCTCAATTTACTTTTTAATTTTTTAGAAATTGTAGGTTTTTAAATATTAATAACTATAAAATTATCTTTTAACATATTAACAGTAAAATAAAAATTCAAATTTAAAGAGAATAAGAGTTTAAATTTATAGAAAAACACATAATTAAAAGTTATAGTAGATGTAAAATAGGTGTTTGAATATATAGATGAGACATATAATTAAATATTTTATTGGAAGAAGAATACAAGAACGGTGGTGATATTTTTTACGATCTTCTAAAATTATATATATTTTTTATATAAGTTAATTATACTTCTATAAGGAAAATTTATTCATAAATCCAATGCTATTCTCATAAAAAAATGTTTTCGTATTTAAAAAGAAAAAAATTAACGTGTTAACGTAATAAAAGAACATTCTCATACGGAAACCCTAAATAAATACAAGAGTATCTATAATATAAAGAGAAGATAAAATGTATTTTCATTTTTTAAAATTCCATAAATTTTAGAAAGTTTGGAGAAAGTAAAATTTGAAATTCACTCTATTTTTAGGTTTTGATTGTAAGAAAAAAAGTTATTGTATAAGATAATTATCATCACTAATTTGTAATGAAGTTGCAATTTCGATCCCAAACAAGACCGGTTTGAAACGTGTTTTACGGGAAGACGGCTCACAATAAAAGATTGTTTTAGCTATTAAAATTTGATATTGATGTTATAAATTTTTTTTATTTTTAGGATTCGATTTCTATGGATAAACAACATTGTTATACAAGTTATATATGTAAAAGTTAGGGTTTTGGTCTTAACGAGAGAGTGGTTCAATAGGAATAACCGTGTTTAACGAGAAAGCGATTCACTAGATAAGACCGTGTTGAATATTAAAATTTAATATTGATGATATAATAGAAGAAAATATATTTTGAATTTTCTAGAATTTTAGGATTATAAATATTAAAACTAAAAAACTATCCTTTAAACTATTAGAACCATAATAGGTGTTCAAATTTATAGAGAATAAGAATTTGAATTTATAGGAAAGACATACAGTTAAAAGTTCTATTGGAGTAGAATTGGTGTTTGTAAGATATGTAATTAAGAGTTTTATTTTAACTAAAATAGGAGTTCTAATTCTTGTATTGCCTCCCTCTTCACCAGCAATAGAGAAAAAGAGTTTGAATTTATTGAAAAAGCATATAATTTAAAAAATTACTGGAGGTAGAAAAGAATAAAATGTTTTATTGGAAGTAGAATACGAGGATGTTGGAAACGTCTTATGCGCTTTTTTTAAAATTATATATATATTTTTATTAAAAATCCTTTATTTTAACTTTTTATACAAGTTAATTATACTTGCATATAGAAATATGTATCCATAATAAATTCAATACTATTTCCATAACGAAAAGTCGTCGTATATATAAAAAATTGATGTGTTAACATAACAGAAAGAATTTACATGCGTAAGATGTAAATAAATACAGGAATATCTATAATATACAGAAAATTTAAGATGTATTTTCATCTTTTAAAACTTCATAAATATTAGAAAGTTTAAAAAATGTAAAAATTGGAATTTACTCTCTTGGTTTAATTTTTAAGAAAAAAAATTTATTTTATAAGATAAGTATCATCAGTATTATGTAACGAAGTTAGAATTTCGGTTCCAAATAAGAGCGGCTCCAAACGTGTTTAACGGGAAGACGGCTCACTAGAAAAGATTGTATTAGCTATTAGAATTTGATGCTGATGTCATAATTTTTATTTTTAGGATTCGATTTTTATGGATAAAAATTATTTTGTATCTTTATAATATTTGTTAAAGTTGGGATTTTGGTTTTAACGAGAGAGCGGCTCAATCGAAAGAATAGTATTAAACAAAAAATCGGTTCATTAGAGAAGATTATGTAACTATTAAAATTTAATATTGATAATATGATATAATGTAAGTAAGTATTAATTTTTTTTTGAAAAATTGTAATGCCGCAGCGAAGCGCGGCTTTATCAACTAGTTTTCTTTAACACTTTGATTGCGATTATGCTGCGATGCCTCTTCATGTGTTACAAATATCATTACTTTTTTTAATTTTTTTAATATACATGTCCACAATTAATTTAGTTTAAATATATTATCTTTTTATTGTTACTTAGAGATGCACAAAAAGCCCTTCGGGTTGGGCTTTATCCGGACTTTAAAAAACCCGGGCTTTTTAAAAAACGGGTCGGGTCGGGCTTTTTCAAAAATCGGGTCGGGCCGGGCTTTCTCTAAAATATGCTAGTAATTTTTAACGAGTCGAACTGTATTTGTAATGATTTCAACTCGATTGTTTTGCCAGACTCCAACACATGAGTATGTTGTACCTAGGTCGATGCCATAACCTCGACTTGTCTCCAACACCACCCAACTTCAACATCAGGAATACACCTCTAAAATGAATCCATCGTAGATACATGTTACATGATATATGACCTATCACAAACACACCAACAAGCCACCCTTAAGAACTATAAAACCTATACTAGGGCATGTCCCGTGCCTCGCACGAGTTCTCATGCTAGTAATTTTTAACGAGTCGAACTGTATTTGTAATGATTTCAACTCGATTGTTTTGCCAGACTCCAACGCATGAGTATGTTGTACCTAGGTCGATGCCCACTGCAAACTTCATCATTTTCAGCCATCTTTTCAAGCAACCATATATGTTAAGATCAAAATTCAAAACCAAGTTGCAAAATAAATAAAGACACAAGCTGCTTTACAGGAAGTGCCTTTATATAATCACATTGAGAAGCTGATTCCACTTCTCGGAGGTTTTATCATTGAGAAGTGCAACAATCTTAATTCTTGATTGATATAAGTGCACTTAATGTTAAGTATACTGTTGTTTGCATGCCAACTTTTTTTTTTGATAATCCGGTGTGCGGGCCAGCTTGTGCGCACCTCGATTAATCTGGAGGGCATACTAGTACACTCATACCCCAGAGCATTGGAGCCCACTTAATCCTGGAGTGCCCCAGGGAATCGAACTTGTGACCTGAAGGAAGCAAATCTTTAGCGCCACTGCCCGACCATCTGAGACACCCCGTGGGGTTGCATGCCAGCTTTTGATGACTACAAAATTAAAATTGACTACTGTTTAATTCAAAATGAAAATTCTTTATGAACATGTTTAATAATCACCGTTTACTTCACCACTAATTGTTTCATAACTACTCGAGTTAGACATCACTGTTAGTAGGGATGGGCGTTGGGTCACTACGGGGTTGAAGAATGCAGTCCCGTTCCCAATCCCCGAATCTCTACCTGTTCTCCGAACCCGCCCCGATCCCTGAACGAGAAATATTTTGCTCTCCGATTTCCGCCCCGAACGGGGGACGGGGATCCTCGTGAGAAATCGAGGATTTTTATTTTTATTAAAAATTAAATTTTATACCTTTTCTAACAAATTTCATAATAAAACTAATTTGCTAAATTATGATAAATAATATATTTATTAAATTCAAAGGCCTAATCTAAAAATATTTCGAATTAATTTTTATTTGTACTAAAAAATATAATTAAATTATTATAATTAAATTAAATTTTACTATTAAAATTTTGAATATGTGAAATGAATTAAATATTTTAAGAACTAATAATATATTTAAATATATTTACTTATAATAATTTATTATATACATATATAAATATATATTTAAAAAAAAATTAAAATCGGGGATCGGAGCGGGGATCCCTTAATCCCCGACCCCGTCCCGATCCCCAAATTCTTTTTATAATATTCCCCGCTTCCCGCCCCAAACCCGAAAAATTCCCTAAATCCCCGATCCAAACTGGACGAGGATCGAATCGGGTCGGACGGGGGCGGGTGAAATGTCCATCTCTATTTGTTACTCATTGAACTTCATTTTTAACATTAGAATAAACACTTTAAAAAAATAGTAGTAGAATTTACAAAACCAATGTAATTTTTCTTTCTTTTGAAAAGATAGTTCAATTTTTTAGACTGTCGAATGCATCTATAACCTTTATTAATAAGCGAAACCCCTTTTTTAATAGTATCACTTTTTTGGTTCCACCATATTTTGGTTTCACCCCTTTTTGGTTTCACCCCTAATATTCTATTTTTACTAAAATTCTATATTATTTTTTTAATTAAAACATATAAAATTTATTATAACTCTATAATTTTCTTTTTGTAATTATTGGTTCGCACCATATTTTGGTTTCACTCCTAAACTCTTTTTTCTACTAGAATTCTATATTGTTTTTAATTAAAGTTAAAAAATATATTACAACTATAATTCTCTTTTTGCAATTATTGGTTCGCACCATATTTTGCTTTTTTTTTTGCTAAGTTGTATATATATTTAAGAGGCTAAAAAAGGATACAAGGATTAACCCTTGCTCTATGACAGGCCATAGAGGAGGACTATCTATAATCAATCTCTAGAAGAAGATTGAGAATAGAAAGCAAAAAGAACAAAACAACCTAGCAAAAACTTAGCTAAAATCTACCCAAAAACTCCATATCGAGTTAGAAGCGTTATTAAGAAACCAAGTTGAGCTAGTTAACCTACTTTTAACATCTCGAATAATACCGTCTAATAATTGCTTTGGACTGAAACAACTTTTTCCATGAGCTCTCGCATTTCTTTCTCTCCATATATGATAACAAAAGACCTGCGCAATAAGCAGAAGCAGGTGTCTTTGCAGGTGGTCTGTGGAAGATCCCCATGAAGCCAGGAGATTGAGCCAAGAGGTGTCCTGGACGGTGGTAGCAGCAAGAGAAGACAACCTCTGTAAAACAAAGGAGCTGTATGAACACGAAACAAAAAGATGGTCCAGATTAACCTGTCCTCCAACGCAAAGGAAGCTGTGCTGTAAGATATCAAGGCCAAAAGAGGCAAGCCGATGCAGTGTGCTTAGGCGACCATGACAGACTAACCACTCGTGGTGAGCATAACGAGTCACACTGAGCTTATGCTAAACATAGCGATGCCAAGGAACCTCTGGGAGTCTGTGCCGAATGCTTTCCCAAATATGCCATGCCCGAAGCTTGTATAAAGAAGTCCCATCCCAAAGAATGTTATCCTCAACATCGAGATTGAAGTGAGGGAAGTCAAACGTGTGAAGCCATCGTAGCAGGTTAGAGTGCACATGGTGATGTCTGCCATTAGGAATTGGAAGTTGCCATGAACATGCTGAGATAATCTCATTTACCGAAGCATTAGTAGTCATTTGGGCCTAAGATATAATGTAATCAGTTCTAGAAGAAGCTAAGCAACGGCCCTTCCACCAGGGGTCAAACCATAGCGAAGTGTTGATGTCATTCCCTAGTTTGTATTCCAGAAACCGTAATGCAGTGGGCCTGAGTTTAATGATCTTTCTCTAAATCCACGAGCAGTCGTTAGGTTCCAGCATAGTCCAAAAGTGGTGATGTTTCAACACAGTCGAATTGACCCAAGTAGCCCAAAGAGACTTAGCCTTACACACTACTTTACATAGGTGGAGAAGGAGTTGAGCACAATTCAAGTTCTTTGAGTCTTTAATACCCAATCCACCTTCATTTCGAGGCAGGCACACAGTCGACCAGCCTATTTTAGCACCACCTTTTACAGTCGGGTCACCTTTCAACAGAAACCTCGTGAATATGGTTTTAATACGATTATGCACAGCAGTCGGGAGCCAAAAGTGATTGGTCCAATAGGCTTGTATAGAAAACAAAACGCTTCTAATTAACTGGGTTCGACCAGCTAGAGAGAGAAGGTGTGCAGTCCATGTAGAGATTCTGCAAGTCAGCCTGCCAATAAGAGGAATACAATCGTTGACACTTAGCTTTGTTGAGATTAAAGGGACCCCAAGAAACTTAACTAGGAGGTGACCTTGAGGGACATGATATTCAGTGTCAAACCAGGTAACAATCTCTGGCTTGCAATTAGCAAAGAAGATAGTACTTTTATGAATGCTAGGGTGAAGGCCGCTTATGACTGAAAATCGAGCAATGCAGGTCATGGTGTGCTGTATAGAGGCTTTGTCTCCATGCGAAAACAGAAGAACGTCATCGGCAAAGAAAAGGTGGGAAAGGTCTAAATCCTTACATCGCCAGTGGTGCCTGTATGAAGTTGGTTTGTTTTTGAGTAAGCATGACAGGATATTCATGGCAATGGTGAAGAGATAAGGGGACATGGGGTCCCCTTGCCTAAGCCCCTTACCCCCTCTGAAGTAACCTTGCAAGCTGCCATTAATTTTTATAGAGTATTTCACCGTGGAAATGCAAGCATGAACCCAAGTTCTGAATTTAATTGGAAAATGCATTTTCTGCAAGGCAATCATAAGAAAATCCCAACTCAAAGAATCGAAAGCCTTGTGAAGGTCTATTTTCAAAGCACATTTGGCGATGCCTGAGTCCCGCGAGTATCCTCTGAACAATTCTTGAGCCATCATGATGTTATCAGAAATAGATCAACCTTTAACAGAAGCAGATTGAGAGATATCGATGATCGAAGGAATGACACTCTTTAGACGATTCGCCATAATTTTGGCAATGCATTTGTAAGCCACCGAACACAGGGATATAGGACGGAAGTCTTTCATAGTTGTTGGAGTTTGAGTTTTTGGAATTAAAGCAATGCTTGTGGAATTGACTTCTGGGTGCATAACAGAGGTGTTGAAAAACAGCATGACTGCTTCACAGAAACAGGTGCCTACTATGTCCCAAGCTTTAAGAAAGAACTCAACTGTCATCCCGTCTGGGCCTGGGGCCTTGTTGCGTTTCATAGTCTTAAGAGTTTTGTAGATCAAGTCAGGGGTGATAGGCATTTCCAGACTAGCCGCTTGGTTCTCTGTAAGCATGGAGCATTTGATATCATCAAGAATACCAGTAGTAGAGCTAGCAGTCCCAAGAGTACTCTGAAAGTAATCAACAGCCACTCTCGAACATTGCGTGTGACCGTGGACTAAAATACCAGCCTCATTCTCCAAAGCAAGAATTTTGTTGACATTCCAGTTGGCCTTCGTTTGATTAAAGAAGAAGGAATTATTGCCGTCACCTTTATCGATCCATTTGACTCGGGATTTTTGCAGGTTTAAAGCTTCATCTTGATCAATAGCAGTATCGAGCATATGGCAGCAATTTCTTTCTGCACGAAGAAGGTCTCCATTTTGAGGATCGTTGCTAAGTTTCTCTTGAATATCAGCAAGTAAATCCCTATGCTTGCTTACATTAGTGTGCACGTTACCATGAGCTCGGTTAAGAGCAACTAGAGCCTTTTTTACCTCTTTAAACTTCTGACAAAGAATGGACATAGGATCCCCGTACCATGTGCTAGCCCAAGCCTTGGCAACAGTCTCCTTAAAGCCTTCCAAATCACCCATAAAAGTGAAATATTGAAAAGGTTTTCTGATTTGCTCAAGTTGAAGAGGAATATTAACCAACAAGGGGCAATGATCCATCAAACCTTTTGCTTTAACAAGTCCAACACTGTCGGAGAAGTCTAGAAGCCAGGAAGAGTTGATAAGGATCGGATCCAAGCGTTTATTAATGATCTCCTCAGGTCTGTTATTGCACCATGTGAGCAGAGGCCCTAGAGTCCTAAGATGACTGAGGTTGGAGTTGTTGATACAGTTTTTGAAATTTTCCATGTCCGCCCATGCCTCCACTGACTTCGTTAAGGTGCAAAATGTAGTTAAATCACCTAGGGCACACCAAGGAAGAGAAATTTGGCTGCTAAGAGACAACAAGTCAGCCCAAAGGGATTCATGCTCATGCGGCTTGTTGAGAGCATACACAAAACTGACTACGAAAGTAATCTGTTTTTCCAGGATAGTGACAAGACAAGTAATATGTTGAGCAGAGTAAGTCATAACAGTAACATTCCAAACATTACGGTCAAAACCAACCCATATTCGACCATTGTGATGGTGGGTATAATTGAAAAACCAGTGCCAAGATCTATCAATACGTTTAGAGATCGCCAATGAGTTGTGAGATTTTACCTTGGTTTCTAGACAAGCCATAAGAGAAAGTTTATTAGAAGAAATAAAATGTTTGAGCTCCTTTTGATGAGAGACTTTATTCAAGCCACGGACATTCCAGGCTGCAAAATTCATTTATGATTGTATTTTTTGGTTGGTTTGCCTGCCAACCTCAGGGAGCTTTTCACTGGAGTGATACCTGTTTTGTTTTTGCTTTTCATTGCTTGACTCTTAGTAGCCACTACAATTGGAGATGCATCCTCATATGATTGTTGTTTGTTTCTCTTCCGTTGCTGGGCAGAAGACATTTCAAATTCACCATCTTCCATTTCAGACAGAGATTCAAAAGCATTAACTAGTTGAAGGGGTTGAGGTTCCGGCTCCCCCATCTCCCCTGTTTCAACTATTTTACCATCCCGAGTGATAGCATCAAATTCTTCCAAGTTGTCATCCTCCATTACACTATTGAAGCAGGTTTGTTGAGCATTAAGAAGTATCTCATCGTCATCCATCACAACTGGGCATCCAAATAGACGACCTATAGTGTACGGAACCATTGCTCTGTTAGAAACATAATCTTCACTGTCATCCCCCACTGCATTTTCACTGTTGTTGCCATTGTCGTTAGATGGCTGGTGTTGTGTGTTTTCTGGCTTATTCTTGTATCTAGGTGGCTTTTTGACTGCATCAGGGTTGTTGTGGCATCTAGAAAGTGAGTGCCCGAATGCCTTGCACAAACTGCACGAGTAAGGTAATTGTGAGTATTGTATTTCAATTCACTCTTTCTCTTCAATCCCAAGTCTGTTGATGACTTTTGTCCAAACGTGGTCTGGTCTGGGTCTTGAGTATTGCAATTCAACCTGTATGTTAGCGTACTTTAGTGGTTCAAATCGTGCAGTAGCTTCATCGAACTTAAGTGGCTTTCCAACAGCCTTAGCAAGGAGACTTAGGCCCTCACGAAACCAGTATGAGTGGGGAACATCGACAAGATGGATCCAACAGGGCACTTTATCTATGACATTCCTTTTGAAAATCGAACACTCCATCCAAGGAATTAAGTACATTGTTTCCCCCCCATTTGGATCGAATTAAGACCCAAGATCTTGTCTTTCTCTTCCTCAGTGTTGAATCGAAATGTAAAGTAGCCCTTAGAGCTGTAGTACACATGATATAGACCCATGTTTCTCCACATTTTCAATGCCTGGTCGCGAACAAATTTGAAGGAGAAACTACCACCAATGAAGTGGCCAATTAAACTGGTCTTCCACTGCTTCTGTGCATTAACCATGAATTCACGAGGAGGGAAGATATTAGCAGAGCCATCTTCATTGTATGTGACCTCTATGTTCGGAGAGGTAGTGTCTGGTGGTTTAGGTATAGTATTTTGCATTAAGGAGCTCCAAGTTTCAGTTTTTTTACTAGTTTCGCCTTGTTCAAGATTAATGGGGCTTAGAACACCATTAACAACTTGAATATGCTTTTGATTTTCGAGGCTAGCATTAGGAGCAGTTTTTGTGAAAATATTTGGGTTGAGAGTATGTGTACCTTGTGTATGAGTGGGCGAGTTGGCCGGTTTCGAATTTACCTCTTTCGGTGATTGAGTAGAGTTTCTATGGCTTGCCTTAGACGAATCATCAAGTCCGCTGGCAATATGCTCTGTTCCATCATTTAGGATGAGTTGGGTTTGCTCATGAATTCTTTGCAGGGTTCTTGGGGAAAAAGGCTCCCCCATTACATAATCCGACTTGAGAGAATCATTGACCTCAAGGTTCATAAAGGGCTGATAATTGAGAACTGGTGCGGCTGGATTAGCATAGTTTCGACCAATGAAAGCTGTGAACTCGTCGGAGTCCATGGAACCTGAGTGTTCGGAGTTTCGAGACCCCATCAAAAAGAAACAAGAACAGATCTGGGGCAGCAAAACCAAGAAAAGAAAGAGGAGATAGAGAGAAGGATGGGGATAAAGAGCGTGAGGAACGTGAAGCAGTTAAGGGTTACGATCACCGTGGTCAAAGATGGCCGGCGGAGACAGGCTAGAGAGAACCATCCGTTAGAGATTGATCTTTTCAACTATAAATGAAGATAAAGTATATTTTGCTTTCACCCCTAAACTCCTATTTCTACTAGGATTCTATGCTGTTTTTTAATTAAAAAAAACAAAAAAAACATATTATAACTATAATTCTCATTTTGCAATTATTTTAATTAGCACGAGGTACAACACACAATAAATTTACAAGTGCACTTCATTAAATTAACTCAACATTATAAAATAATTCAAAGACTTTTTCATATTAGCTTTTTTCTCATATTAATAAGCAAAATCATCTTTTAAATTGTATTACAGTACCAAATTTGGTTTCACCCCTTTATTCCTATTTCTTTTAGAATTCTTAAAATCTTTAATAAAATAATAAAATTGTTGTAATCCTAGAACAATTGTAGTTATTTCCGGCCCTTTAGTCCTATTTCTTCTAGGATTCCACGTTATCATTAATAAAATAGTAAAATTGTTATAATCTTAAAAAAATTGTAATTCTTTTATTATAAGCGTATTAAGTTACAACATAATCTAGGAGTGCCATATATATCGTATTTTCTTAAAATAATCTTAAATTAATAATAAATTTTATTAATAAGCAAAAAACCCGTTCTAATGATATTTCAGTCTACATATTTGATTTTATAGAGAGGAATAGCTTTTATTTTGAATTGTGAAGTAGCTGTTGAGAAATTCTTTGATGTTTTTGTATATTATTCCGTGGATAAGAATGGATGTTATGGATAAATCATTTACATATATGTTCAGAGTGATGAGAATCCAGTTGCCACCATACATAAAGTAATCAGACACTCAGTTCAGGTTGAAATACGGGAAAACCCCATTCAATTCTCCAGCCCGAACTCTAATACGAACTCAACAGAGTAATCAGACACTTTCAATAAGCAGAGAAAAGAAGATTGAAGGGTTGAAGCCTTGCAGCAAGGATACACAACGTTGCAGATTGGGGAGGTCTAGCGGATGCTTAACAGGTTTGACGTTTGAATTAAATGGCTCAAGGAACCCCTAAGTTGCAGTATTAAGGTTTTGGGTGAAATGGTTTCTAACAGATATAAATCCAGTTGCAGTTTATTTCCATCCCTGAGCAGATAAAATCAGAATTCAACAAATAGTGTGTGCATAGAAGCATGGTCCAAAATCCAAACATCTGTAACGCTAGAATATCCCAAGTCCAAGTCAAAACATTTGTAACATTGGAAAAATAAATCATATAAACACGAATCAATTTCCCTGTCAGAAAAGTTTTCCAACACATAAAACTTGTTCAATGAAGCTCTGTGAGCGATTTGTTAGCAAGCAATAATAGGCATTATGCCAACAAGCACACCAAAAACGTCAACTGAAGAGTATTTTAAATTGTAATATTTTGAAGCAAGCAATGAAATATCAAAATTAGTCAACTTCCACAATTTCGATGTGGGAATCGCTTGCAATGAAAGGACTTCCAATGGCTTCCAGTTTTCTCTTCTTGGACTCGTACTCTTCAGCTTCAGCACTCCTGTTAGCTTTAACCCATTCAATAGTCTCCTTAATAGCTTTCTCTACCTTTATCTGTTTAGCTCTGATGGCACTCTTCATGTTGTATGCATAATTTTCAAGCGCATTCATTGCCTTCATGTTCTTTTTCAACTTCTCGTCTTCAGCCCTGTACATCTCTGCTTCTTGTATCATCTTATCAATCTCATTCTTTGAAAGTCTTCCCTTGGTTATTGTTGAATTGGCCTTCACCCCAGCAATCTCACACTCCGCAGTAACATGTAACACCCCATTTGCATCAATATTAAATGTAACCATAACTGTAACTTCACCCTCCGGGGCAGGAGGAAGGCCATCAAGTGTTATCTCACCCAGTAGGTTGTTATCTGATGACCTCGATCTCTCACCCTCAAAAATTGGAAAATCAAGACCACTCTGATTATCTTCAGTTGTACTGTATGTCTTTATCTTGCTGGTGGGAACTTTAGTGTTCCTTGGTATTATTATACTCATTACTTTACCAAGAGCCCCAACCCCAAGTGACAAAGGAGTGACATCAAGCAATACTAAATCCCTGATATGATCATCTCCGGCACCATCTAGTATAGCAGCTTGGACAGCTGCACCATAAGCAACAGCCTCGTCAGGATTAATACTCTTGCAGAGCTCTTTACCGCTAAAATAGTCTTGCAATAGCTGCTGCACTTTTGGAATTCTTGTTGATCCGCCCACCAGAACAACATCATCGACTCTAGTCTTTTTCATCTCAGCATCTTCCATACACTTCGCCACAGTCTCCAAACAACTTCTAAACAGATCTATGTTCAAATCCTCAAATTTGGCACGCGTGATTTTCACACAGTAATCGATTTCCTCATACAAAGAATCCACCTCAATAGTTGCTACAGTGTTATGAGAGAGAAACCTCTTTGCCTTTTCACAAGCATTTCTCAATCTTCTCAAAGATTTAGCATTCTGAGTGATGTCCTTATTGTGCTTCGTCTTGAATTCCTCAACAAAATGTTTCAGCAAAAGATTGTCGAAGTCCTCACCTCCAAGGTGAGAATCACCTGCAGTAGCCAGTACTTCAAACTTCTCCTTTTTGATATTGAGAAGAGAAACATCAAAGGTGCCACCACCAAGATCAAAAATAAGGACATTCTTCTCCCCTGCTGTGCTACTTGTAAGCTCCTTGTCAAGACCATAAGCAACAGCAGCAGCTGTCGGCTCAACAAGAATACGCAAAACATTGAGGCCAGCTATTGTTGCTGCATCTTTTGTAGCCTGGCGCTGTGAGTCATTAAAGTGCGCAGGAACGGTGACAACAGCCTTCTTTACGCTCTTTCCCAAGTAGTCTTCGGCAATCTCCTTCATCTTAAGGAGGACCATTGACGACAACTCCTCAGGGGAGAAATGTTTCTCCACGCCTTTGTAATTGACAACAATCTTAGGTATTTTAGCACCATCACCAATTACCTTAAAAGGCCAGAGCTTCAAGTCACTTTGTACGGTTGAATCCGTGAATCTCCTTCCAATCAACCTTTTAACATCTGTATACACAAAAATTATAAAACCATTCAACATATAGAATTCACTTTTTTAATTCCTTAATCTGGCTGAATGGTCTACATGAACTTTGCGATTTCGATAAGCAAAGATTACCAGAGCACATTGGTTTAGAGTTTAGACAAATAATTCATACATATAATTATTAAATGCATTAATCTGCTTCATATTCGAGTCGACACAAAATTTGTTACCCTCTTTTGAAATCATGTTAGCATCGATATAGCCCCAAACATGAAATTTCACTAGTAAGCAACAACGTGAACATATCGATAACATTTATGATTAATTATCTGATCTAGAGTCGATTATTTGGGATTGCTGAATAGATTTTTTTTTATTACGATAACAAAGACATTCGAGTATCCAGCCAACATACAATAAAAACTAAACATACAGCAAATAGATAAAAAAGATGGTAGATAGCATGTAAGAGTACCAAATACAGTGTTGACTGGATTTCTAGCAGCCTGATTTGTAGCAGCTTCGCCAATGAAACGTTCCGTATCGGTGAAAGCAACACATGAAGGTGTAGTTCTGTTACCCAGATCATTTGCAATGATTTCAACTCGATTGTTTTGCCAGACTCCAACGCATGAGTATGTTGTACCTAGGTCGATTCCCACTGCAACTTCATCATTGTTAGCCATCTTTTCAAGCAAATATATATGTGAAGTATAAACCAAGTTGCAAAATAAAAAAAAAGAAAAAAGAAAAGATACAAGCTGCTTTACAGGAAGTGCCATTATATACTCATATTGAGAAGCTGATTCCACTTCTCGGAGTTTTTATCATTGAGAAGTGCAACAATCTTAGTTCTTGGGATAAGTGCACTTAATGTTAAGTGGACTCTGTTGCTTGCTTTTGATGTCTACAAAATTAAAAATGTACTACTATTCCGAAAATTAGATTAACATACTCTAGAAAGTAAGTTTGATTCTATAATGTATATTTACTTGTTAAACGAGTTGCTATAGTTTTCGAAAGACTAAATACATGCTATGACTTCACAATTTTTCTCGTATATATAAATTAAAAATAAGCAAATTTGTGTGCATTTCTCTGAGAATTTTTTTTATGAGCAAAACTCCTTGAACTTTGACCTGGCAATTTGACACGTGACACGACACGAAACGACACGAAAAATACGGTTTTGGGTTTTGATTTTTGGTACACGAAACACGAAAGTACACGAACACGAAATTACACGAAATATTTAGTGTCGGATATGGGTTTTCATTTCGGGTACACGAAAGTACACGAAATAAAGATGTTTATAATTTACTAGTTATAGATTTTATGTATATATTAATATTATTTTTGTGTAAAAATATTATTTTTATAAAGATATATATTTTACACAAAAATATACATATTTAAAAGTTTTTATAAAGTTGTATTTGAATTTATATATAGAAATATAAAATATTTTATGTATATTTCATATGAATATAATATTTAAGAACAAATTTTATTTAAATTTTAATTTTAATTTTATATAATATATACACGAAACACGACACGAAACTACACGAATTCATTTCGGGTGGATACGGGTTTCACATTCAAATACACGAATTCATTTCGGGTGGATATGGGTTTCACCTTCAAGTACACGAAACACGAAAATATACGAAACGAAAGTACACGACACGACACGATTGCCAGGTCTACTTGAACTAGCTGGTGATTATTAAACATGTTCACTAGTTGTTTGGGTTCATAAATAACTACTAGTAGTTCTTAATGACAACAATATTAGGCATTTGAAAATAGATCCCTCCTGAATGTTTAATATCGCATTTTAATTAGTAAAATCTATTACTATTGGGATGTTTGAGTAAACTTTTTTCCAGAATAAGTCAACTTATTTTAAGACAAAGTTAGAGATTTCTAACTTTTTTTTTGAAAAAAGTTATTTTTTTTGCAACTTATAAAATCTCAAACATACATTAAATATTTGTATAAAAGAAAGTTATCAAAATATGAAATTTTTACCCGAAAATAAGTTCATAAGCACTTAAAAAAAGTTGTGCCAACCAATAGGAGAACACAAGGGTAAAAATTGCTAATAAAATGGCTGTGAAATGTCCATTTTATCCTTTCTTTTATAATTTGTATTAAAAATATGTTACTCTGTGTATTCAATGAGAATCGAACTTTTAATCTCCGCTCAAGAATCTCATTTCATAACCAAATGTGCTACATAAATTCTTGAGTTTACTTTAAAAATCTTATTAGATTAATCACATCTTCTTCTTCTCTCCTATTTAATTTTTTTGTTATAACTTTTGAATAAATAATTTTTTTGTTTATTAACTCCGTTTTTTTCTAATTTTCGTAATTTTATATATAACTATATAAAATGTTGGTTTATATTTTTATATAACTCCCTTTTTTTAGTTTGTGTATATAATATAACTAACATTATTATAATTTTTTAATATTTTGTAGTTTTTTACAATTAAATGTATATCAATTATGTTGCAATTATTATATTTTACATTTTTAAATAAATCAATGTCTCTTATTGTTGTGGAATAAAATCTAGGGTTTGTGCGTATTTAATGCTAGGGTTGGTGAGTTTCGAGCTTTAATGGTTGTTCTTGCGTTTCGAGACTAAACGGTCCTCACAAGATGCCTACGTATCTCAGAATTGAGAATCAAGCCAAGACATAGTTCTGAGAATGAGGGGTCAGGCCCTTATATAGGCTGTAGGAGCCTTACAATTATGGTAGGGTTCGGATACTTGGTGGGCAATTAAGCCACCGCCTTGAGGAAGATTCTAGACTCCTTCCTTGTAGGAATCAGTTTCCATGTTGAAGTAGGTGCCTTGGGGGCTAAGTCAGGCAGGAGTAATATCCTTATTTGACTCTTATTGCTGAGCTGGTTATTACCCTTAATATTAATTACGAAATTAATATCATAAATAGGGTTTGGGCCTATCTGGTGGGCCCCACGTTTGGACCATATTCGGTCTAATTAATGCCACATTAAATGTGTCTTTAGGGCTTATTTTTAGCCCATATCATTTGCCCCCCAACATCTAGGAAAACTGATCAGGTTTTCCTTGAAGTTTTAACAGTCCTTTCCAAGACTCGGGTCAGGGTTCATCTTCATACACTAGTGTTTCACGAGTATTGTCTTGATGTAAAGAGTGGAGCGACCGACGCATTTACGACAATGTTGATTCAATGCTAATCGGCACTAATCAGCGCTAAACGACACTAAACGGTGCTAAACAGCCTTAAACGATGTTTAAACGGTGTTAAACGATGCTGAACGGCATAAAACGACACTAAGCAGCGCTAAATGACACTAAACGGTGCTAAACAACCTTAAACGACGTTTAAACGGTGTTAAACGACGTTGAACGGCATAAAACGGCACTAAACGGCGCTAAACGACACTAAATGGTGCTAAACAGCCTTAAACGACGTTTAAACGGTGTTAAACGACGTTAAACGGCATAAAACGGCACTGAACGACGCTTAACGACACTAAACGGTGCTAAAAAACCTTAAACGACGTTTAAACGATGTTAAACGATGTTAAACAACATAAAACGGCGCTAAGTAGCGCTAATCGGTGCTAATCTCAATTCCATCTTTCGCTTGGTTGTCTTGTTCAAAACAATCTTCAATAGTGATCGATCATCAAGACGGAGAAACAAAAACAAAAATGTGAAATCTCGACTCGACCACCACTGTCAGTCGATCGAACCGAAACCTCATGCTGACAACCGACGTCGGTCGGCCAAGACATCCCCGGTGAGCCGGTCGGCCGAGACCCGGTCGGCCAATTATTTTTTTTGATTCCAATCAATCGAAGCAAAACTCCAACTCGACGATCAGTGTCGGTCGGTTGAGAGGTCCCCGGTAAGTCGGTCGACCGAGAGCCAGTCGGCCACGCTTCAGTCGGCTGTTGCTTGGTTAGTTGGCTCGGTCGGCTGGGGTGTCCCGTGTGCCTCGGTCGGCCGATTTCTAGTCGGCTGGGCGAAACCTCATGTTGACGATCAATGTTAGTCGGCCGGAGCCTTCCGTTGGAGCCCGGTCGGCCGGCTCTCGGTCGGCTGAGCAAAACCTCGTGCTGACGATCAATGTCAGTCGGCCGGAGCCTTCCGTTGGAGCCCGGTCGACCGGCTCTCGGTGGGCTGAGCAAAACCTCGTGCTGACGATCAATGTCAGTCGGCCGGAGCCTTCCGTTGGAGCTGGTCGGCCGGTTCTCGATCGGTTGGGCGAAACCTCGTGCTGACGATCAATGTCAGTCGGCCGGAGCCTTCCGTTGGAGCCTGGTCGGCCGGCTCTCGGTACTTAAACTTCAACGTCAATATTCGAACGTCGATATTTGGACCTCAATGTCAGTATTGAAACGTCGATATTTGGACCTCAACGTCAGTATTCGATCGTCGAATGTCATTATTTAAAGTCGATGACCAAACAGACATCCTTGACTTCAAATTGGCTTTCATAACTTTCGTGACCTTCTGGGCCTTAACTCGCTTGTTGAATCCTTGGTTTTGAACCTTGAATCCATTTATGGTTGTCGGTTATAACCAACCCTTCATTCTCATTCTAAGATGTGGATCTTGTGGTGAAGCTTGTTAATTCTTGCCCCCCTTACTTCGTGTGGTGGAGGTCTTGCTTCTCGGTTGATCGTTCAAGAAGTTCATTTGCCACTCAGCACTTGACTTCAAGTCTGGTGTGCCTTGGCTAGTTGTCACTCCTCTATTTTGACTCTAGGATTCCAACCTTATTCTTATACTCATATAACATTGCTTAGGTTTCAACTTGACTAATGACTCTTGATTCGAGCCCTTAAACTCAAACGACAAGCTCGATTGGAGGTAGACAGCCTTGTTGGCCATCAAGGCTTAATTTTTGTGTCGGGATTTGAGATTCAAGATTTCAAGTATGGAATGACAAAGGACCTCTTATCTCATCACTCTCTCACTAACAGTTTTTGTGCCTTCAAGGCATTATCAGGGAGCCAACCAGTCTCAAGATGAGCTTTGATAGGGTCTATCCTTTAGCTTCCTTTATCAATCGGTGCTACCTACTTAGAGTTGATGGTCGGGGCCTTCAAGACCTGGAAGTAAACACTCCCTGCATAATTCTCTATCTCAAAAGAAGCGAATTTAGACAGGGCATCGGCCTTAACGTTCTCATTTCTTGGAATATGCTCCACATAGCACTCATCAAACTGAGTCGTAACAGCTTTCACAACTTGCAAATACTTTGTCATAGTTTCATCCTTGGCCTCAAATTCACCATTCACTTGCGATACTACTAGTCTTGAATCCCCACAAACTTTGAGATTCTTGACCCTCATGATTCTGGCTAAGCGCAACCCGACTATCAAGGCTTCCTACTCAGCTTCGTTATTGGTTGTCGGAAAATCCAACTTCAAAGCATACTCAACTGTGAACCCATCGGGGCTTTGCAAGACTAAACCTGCACCGCTAGATTTTGTTTTTGATGCTCCATCAAAGTAGAGCACCCAATATTCCTTCTGATCAGGTACAAGCTCCTCGTCTTTTTCTTCACTCCCAGGGGTGGTTACTATATCCTGCCCCCCGACTTCTTGGTTTTCAATGGTACATTCAAACACGAAGTCAGCTAATTCCTGAGCCTTGATGGCTGTTCGAGGCTTATACATGATATCAAATTCTCCAATTTTAATTGCCCACTTAATCAACCTTCTACTGGCCTTCGGGCTATGTAATATATTCCTCAATTGCTGGTCTCATAGCTTCCTCGAGGGTGTTATCAATGCCAAAGCAAACTTCTCAATGGTTGAGTAATTCAACTCAACCCCATGTAACACCTTGCTCATGTAGTAGATGGGTTTCTGAACCTTTTTTCTTCTCGAACGAGGACGACACTCAATTCTTGTTCAGGTACCGCCAGGTATAGATAAAGAGTTTCCCCAGGACTAGGTTTGGCCAACAACGGGGCTTCAGCCATGTACTTCTTCAACTGTTCAAAGGCCTCTTGGTTCTCAGGAGTCCACTCAAAATTTTTCACCTTCTTCAGTGCCTGAAAGAAAGGCAAACATTTGTCACCAGACTTGGAGATAAATCTCCTCAGGGCTGCAACTTGGCCCGTTAACTTCTGTACGTCCCGTATAGAGCGAGGCGGTTCCATATCCAGAATCACTTTGATCTTATCAGGGTTGGCCTCTATGCCTCTTTTCGAAACCATCAGACCCAAAAATTTTCCCGATCCAATGCCAAAAGCACACTTGGCTGGATTCAACATCATCTTGTGGTGCCTCAGCACTTTAAATGTCTCTTTGAGGTGCTTAATGTGGTCAGCCGTAAATAGGCTCTTGACTAACATGTCGTCGACATAGATCTCCATGGTTTTCCCAATCGGATGGGCGAATATCGATCTTATTCACCAGTGGTTGGTAAGTAGCTCCTGCATTCTTTAGACCGAAAGCCATAACAAGATAACAAAAAACACCAAAGTCAGTTATGAAAGATACCTTTGGAATATCATCCTTGTGCATCTTAATCTGATTGTAGCCACTAAACCCATCCATGAAGCTCAACATCTCATGTCCAGCTGTGGCATCTATCAATGTGTCTATCCTCGGCAGGGGAAAACAATCCTTTGGACATGCATCATTCAAATCAGTGAAGTCTATACACATCCTCCACTTCCCATTAGCCTTCTTGACAATCACAGGGTTAGCCAACCATTCGGGGAACTGAATCTCTTCAATAAAACCAGCTTCTAAGAGCTTGTCAACCTCTTGCTTAAGGGCCTCTTGCCTTTCAGGAGCAAAATTCCTCTTCTGCTGCTTTATTGTCTTTCGCTTGGGATCGACATTCAATTTGTGAGTTAAGAGTTGGGGATCAATCCTTGGCATATCAGCTGATGTCCAAGCAAACACATCACTGTTCTCTTGTAAGAATGTTATCAACTTGCCCTTCAAGGGTTTTTATTTATGCATTTGTTTGTTTCCCTTCGCGTATTCTCTTATTTTCGGTACTTGGGTCATCTTTGACTTACACACATCAGGTGCTTGGTACATAATTAAAATCACATAATCAATGAATGGAAAATAAACTTGCATTAATAACTTGAAGTGGGTTCAACCCTTACATAGATTACTACTATCCTACTCGAAGCAACATGCTCTGCAATGGTTTTAATGAACCTTATTTCTACTTCTACTAGATTAATATGAAGCTAAGTCCTAATAGGATAACTTGAGCCCATCAGGGCTTTGCAAGACTAGGCATGAACCATTTGTTTTTGTTTTTGATGCTCCATCAAAATAGAGCGTCCACTACTCTTTCTGGTCTCTTCATTCTTATTCTGAGGTTCACTTCCTGCTTGGGGTAATATTTCCTGCCCTCGACTTTATGGTTGCAAATGGTACATTCAACCACAAAGTCAGTTAATGCCTTAGCCTCAATGGCTGTCCTAGGCTTCTGTGTGATGTCATCTGCTGACCTTTCTTGGTGTTCCTTACCACTGCGGACATTCATGTCTTCAATCGGAAGGACCTGCCCTCCGACTCCATCAGACCTTAACGAGGCTACATAACAACTTTGTGCCATCTTTTGATCACCTTTATGTTCTCCAACACCATTCCTGGTTGGGAACTTGATCTTCATATGATAAGTTGAGGCAACAGCCTTGAATGCATGAAGTCCAGTCCTTCCGAGGATAGCGTTGTACGTTGAAACTGCCTTGATTACCATGAAGTTCAACATCTGGGTGGCCTCCTTGGGCTCTGTCCAATAGTTACAGGCAACTGAATAATCCCTTCAACTTTGGATTCTACTCCATTAAATCCATATATAGGCACGTTATTAGGGGTCAACTGAGAATCATTGTACCCCATCTTCACAAATGCATAATGAAACAGAATGTCAACGGAAGCTCCATTGTCTATCAAGACTCGCTTCACCTCTGAGTTTCCAATCACAGAAGTTATGACCAACAGGTCGTCATGGGGGAACTTCACCCCTTCCAAGTCTGAGTCATCGAAACCAATCATTACTTCAGTTTTTGCACTCTTCGGGGCCTCTCCCACGATGTGCATCACTTCTCTGGCATAAGCCTTTCGAGAATTCTTTGTTGTGTCGGCCGCAGTCGGGCCTCCTGAGATCATGTTGATTATTGGCCCTCGGGGCTATGGGTTATGATATTGATCATCATCCCTTTTATAATCTCTAATTTGATTAGCACGATCTTCACCCTTAGTGAAGTGGCTCAGTTTCCCTCTACGGATCAAAAACTCGATCTCATCTTTGAGTTGTTTACAATCATCAGTGTCATGCCCCACATCTCTATGGAATCTGCAATACTGATTCTTGTTTCTCTTTGCGGGATCACCCCTAAGTGGCTTCGGCCATCGAAAATCCTTATCCTTCTCAATGTCCAAAAAGATTCGACTCCTAGGAGTATTCAACCTAGCATACTCATTAAACCTTGGTCCTTGGTTCTTCTTAGGGGCAGAATCGGAGTCCTCGCTAGTTCGGGGATACTTGTCCCTAGCATCATACTCTTGGTCATCATACTCCTGGTCTTGTTTTCGCTTCTTGGAGTCGTTGTTGCCTCCTCCTCCACCTACTGTGGCTTCTTTCTTCGTGATATCTTCAGCCTTGATATAATTGCCAGCCCTTCGTTGGAGCTCGGCCATGTTTTCAGGAGGGTGCTTTGCTAATGACCTTTTAAAGAATAGATCAGTGGTTCCGTGTTCCAGGGCTACCATGGCCACCTTATTCTCCAAATCAGTGATATTCAATGTCTCCTTAGTGAACCTTTTGAGGTAATCTCTCAGATTTTCGTTCTTCCCTTGCATTACATACATGAGGGATGCAAAAATTTTCTCATGAACCCTCCTGCTAATGAATTGGCTGACAAAAGAGGCGCTCAACTCCTTAAAAGAGCTAATCGAATTCGCAGGAAACCGACTATACCATCTTTGAGCCATGCCCGACAGAGTTTGAGGGAACGCCCTACACTTTAGGGCATCACTTGCAGGCTGCAGTAGCAGTGCGTTTGAAAACGTCCTGATGTGGTTCGCGGGATCACCCGTTCCATCATAAGCCTTAATTGTCGACATCTTGAACTTCTTTGAGATACGAGCGTTCATCACCTCCTCCGTAAATGGAGGTGTGGGATCATCAGGATCCCCAAGTGGCATCAGATCCTTGGGGTTGCTTATGGGGGTTTCCACCCTTGTTCTTCCAGTTGGGGCATCAGCCCTTCTTTGCCTTCTTGAAGACCTTTCTAAGTCTATAATGGGAATCCTTCCTGAGGTTGGAGGAGGTTGAGTTTGATTCAACCTAGCTTGTTCTCGTGCCATATCGTCCTTCAACCTTAAGATTTCGGCCTCATGAGCCTTGATTCTCTCAGCAGCTGTCAAAGGGGGTCCATCATGGATAATTTGTGTCCTCCTTCGAGGTTCTCTACTAGCACGTCGCCTTCTCAGAGCTTCATCGCGATCATCATCATCAGACGATGAATCATCAGTATAGGGGCCAGAGTAGTCATCACACTCTCGATCTCGGATCTGCAAGGCATGGCCACTTGGTCCAACACCTTGAGTAGTGGGAGGGTAGTTAGGCAGACCATACATCGGGTTGGTATTCATGGGGAGATCCGTAGTATGGATCTGTACCCCCGGTGGTAACGGGTGATTAGGATTAACCAGAGGAGAAACCATCATCTGAAGAGAGTTGGTTTCTTGACTTGGGTGGATGACCATAGATAATGTTCTCTCAGCATGGGGATTCGTCCCTGGAGGTTGAGAAACTTGAGTTTGAGTGATCGCCCCTGTTGTTGGGGGTACTTGCTCAGTGACAGGCGGAGCAGAGCTTAGAGGCAAGGCCTCAGTAGAGGTCGGTACCGTTCTTCGTGTGGTTACGATGATTGATGTCTTTTTCCCACAGACGATGCCAAATGTTGTGGAATAAAATTTAGGGTTTGCGCGTATTTAATGCTAGGGTTGGTGAGTTTCGAGCTTTAATGGCTGTTCTTGCGTTTCGAGACAAACGGTCCTCACAAGATGCCTGCGTATCTCAGAGTTGAGAATCAAGCCAAGACGTAGTTCTGAGAATGAGGGATCAGGCCCTTATATAGGCTGTAGGAGCCTTAGAATTATGGTAGGATTCGGATACTTGGTGGGCAAGCCACCGCCATGAGGAAGGTTCTAGACTCCTTCCTTGTAGGAATCAGTTTCCATGTTGAAGTAGGTGCCTTAGGGGCTAAGTCAGGCAGGAGTAATATCCTTATTTGACTCTTATTGCTGAGCTGGTTATTACCCTTAATATTAATTACGAAATTAATATCATAAATAGGGTTTGGGCCTATCTGGTGGGCCCCATGTTTGGAACATATTGGGTCTAATTAATGCCACATTAAATGTGTCTTTAGGGCTTATTTTCAGCCCATATCACTTATTAAATTTAAAACAAAAACGCAAACAAGAATCACATTCTCGATGAAAATCGAACACAAATAATTAGGTCAATTGAATATATCGAACTCGTAGAAGGTAAAGATACAACAAATCTATTATCTATACTTCTATCTATCTATCAGTAAGATTGTGTTTCAATAAATACAAGCATAATTTCATTATTTTTTACATAATTATTAAAGGATGGTATTTTTATAATATTTTAAAAAAAGGGTAAAACCATAACTTCACACCTATTAAATTTGTAATCTTTGCCCTTGTGTTGAATTTTAATATATAGTAGTAATAGATAGATAATAAAAGGATAGCATTTTTGCAATTTTATAATTTACTGGGATAAAATAAAATTTTCACAGTTTTTTTATTGACATTTTTCACCTTGTGTTGTCTAACTGCAGAAAAATCTAAAAAAAAAAGAGTTATATAAATATGTAAAATTTTTAGTTTTATTTTCTATAAATAATAAATACAACAATTTACTTACTCAAAATGTAAAAATAGAAAAAGGGAAATAGGATAATAAAAGAGCTTGTGACTTATCTAATAATATTTTTAAAATAACCATAAAAATCAGAGTAGTACAAAGATCATGTTATGAACTTCGTACTTAGAAGTTATGGGTTCAGTTCCAAGGAGCAACATAAATTTATCTATTTTTGCATTAATTATAATAAAACGACTTTTTTTTAAAATTGTTTTTATAAATATTTCTAATTTTGTTCTAAAGAATAAGGTAGCGGGTGGTTTAATAATTTCTGATCTGGAAACTCGTAATTATGAAATTGTAATATGAGTAGTGATATGTGTTAATAGTGAATGCCAATATAGACTGTATATAGACGCCAATAATAATATTGTTGGGTATGATGTACAAGTCTGATTTATGAACGGGGATCGTGTAAGAACTTTGAATATTTAATTTATAAAATTACTGTTTTGGTGAACGAGAACGGTAATATTTTATATTTTATCCGAGGTTGATGAGTCAATATGTTAAGTATGTTATTGCTCGGAAAGATTCCCATATGTGGTTAGTATGTGACATGTGTTGTTAGATTTGGAACATAAGTCTTTTTCGTAACTCGTGAAATTATTTCGTTTTATTCACTAAATTCCATTTTCAAAATCCAAAAATCCATGGGGCTTCGATTTTTATTCGTAACGTGTATTTTTATTCATTTCATAAGTTCTATAAATTTTCAGTATTTAATTCATTATTTTTTCCGAAAATATTTCATTCGTATCGGACCCGTAAATTGTCCCTTTTAATATTAAAGATGCATTGTATTGTAGGGGTTGTGCAACTGGTGTATAAAAATTGAACTGTCACTATCATAATTTAACTGAAACTCATTATTGAACTAGGCATCTCGTCCTACTTCCCTCCCTCCTAATATGAGAGATGGATTGTATAGTGGGTTACCAGTCAATGTGAAGAAATCACTGCGGTCGCAGTTGCAGTCGTTGGATATCCATGAAGAAGTATGTTTTCTTTACAAATTTCCTTTGTATCAGTAGTTCATCTAAGGACATTACTGTATGACCATCTTCTGGTTCTCATACCATCCTCGTCTTTCCAGTTGTCCATTCCTCAAATGAAAACTCAAATGGAAAGGACCCTCAAATGGCTTGCTCCGATAGCTGCCGATACGACCAAGTATGTACTACATTTTCCTGTTTATTAATCTGCTGTGGTTCTGTAACAGTTGAATTGTTAATCTATGAATGTTAATGGGGTTTTTTTAGTTTTGTGGGTACATTTGCAGAGAGTTTACAGCTAAAACAGATAGAAAAGAGGAAGAAAGCATATAGCAAAATATTCCATTCACATGTTCTCCATGATTCACACAGCCAAGCTATATAGCAAATACATTTCCCGTAGACCCACTTGGTAATTTAACTAAAAGATAAAATGAAAAATAAATACTCCGTATTAATTTATGTTGAGAAGTAACCACAAACAGTGTTGTCTATTTGAAGTTACTAATTCTAATAGGTTCCTCACTTATTTAATTCATCATTAGCTAATTGATCGCAAACATGGTCATTTACTATTATTCTAAATTTAAAATTTCTTGTTCTGAATGTGAATTGGCACAGAGCGCATCAAGGTTTTGGATGGGTTGGAGAGTGGGCAAATACTGGGTTAGTGGACATATGTTTCTTGTGCCTTTAAGTGCATTTTATCTATACTATATGGCCGGCCACCATGAGGACTGACAGTGTATTCCAATTTGGACAGTATCGAATTTGGCAAGACAACAAAGAATAGTGTGATTCGACTCCAGACACTTTATCATGCAGATAAAGGGAAAATGGATCGATACATTCTTGAACTGGTTATTTTCCTTCATCGCCTGATCAGCCTTGTTAAATACAGCAAAGACAATGGATCTAAAGCTCAGCGCGCCAATTCAATCTCCAATAGAAAAAGGTTTGGTTCCGGATCTTGAGACAGATAATGATCAAGTCTAGAAGAACATGATTAATCATGGAAATGTAACAGATAACACAATAAGACGGAATAAACTAAGGGTGAGCAAAAAACCGAATTGAAACCGAAACCAAACCGAAATCGGCTAAAACCGAACCGAAAAAATCGAAACCAAAACCGAACTGGCGGTTGCGGTTTTTGATTTTTAAAAACCGAGACTTTCGGTTCCGATTCCGGTTTTAGGTTAAAACCGAACCAGCTAAAACCGAACCGATTATTTAAATAAATAAATAAATTTATAATTTATATAAATTTATATAATTTATATGTATTCTTAAAATTAATAAATATATTATATCTTGAATTATAATTAAGCTTTTCGTTAATTATTTGTTCTTTCAGATTTATATATTATTTGTAGTGAAGTTGCAGTAGTAGAAAAGAAATAAAAAATTTCCTACCTTTTTACAAGCTTTGAAATGTTGCAGAGAATGTTGAGTACTATAATATACTCCAAGATGTTTTCTTGTGATCATCTCATCTTGTAGGAAAAAAATTCTGCTCTTAATCTAAACTCTACATTCGAAGAACTGGAGAGCTATAGACTGATCGATGTGGTCATTACGTCCTTATATCAATTATGAAGTTATGCATCAAGCATGGAGACTTATTCACTGAATTTCATCGCCTGTTTGAGTTTTCATTTAATGATTTTGGTCCAAAGAGCTGCCTTGATCATTTGCAATATGACCTTAAGGAATTCCATAGATTTGGTTTTTATAATTAATAAATTTATATGATTTTTTCATTCGGTTTTATAACCGAAACCGAATCATTAAAAACCGAACCGAGCTTTTTAAAACCGAAATCGAAACCGACGGTTCGGTTGCAGTTGCGGTTTTCAATTTTTAAAACCGAAGACATGCGGTTTCGGGTTCGGTTTCGGGGCAAAACCGCACCGAACCGAACCGAACCGTGCTCTCCCCTAGCTGCTTGGGAAGAGCAAAGGCCTAGAATTTGTAATGGAAAGGAGGAAATCATATAAAGTCCGGGCATCGAGTAGGAGTGCTGGGAACTCCCCAAGAAGAGCGCACGAGCGAAGGCAGTCATCAAAGTCAAGCATTTTGGATGTTTTGTACGGAATAGATCAACATATTGAGCTATCATCAATCAAGTAATAATCCCACTTTCGAAAGTGTTTTGTTTACCAAGTGGCGTGTTTAGTCATTAGAACAGCTGTTTTCATTTTAATCACCATAGCACAACCTTAGTTTCTTGTATAGATATACATTTTGGATAACCTTATTTTCCCTTTGTTGAGGCAATATTTATTTTTTTGGCAAAGATTTGAGAAAAATAAATAAGATTTCTTCTATAGATTGACATTTTGGTTTACCTTAATGTTCCCTTTGTTAAGGCATTATTTATCTTTTTTGAGGCATTATTTATCTTTTTTGGAGAAGATTTGAGAAAAATAAATAAGAAAAAAGTAAGTGGAATCAGATTGGTTCAAGTGAGAGTGCCCCATTGTCGTATATTATAGTGCGAGCTTTGACCACTCATCATATTCCGTTAGCTGCCTGAAGGATCATGATTTTACAAGGTGCTTGGTGCGCTTATTTATTAACTACACGCACCATTTTTTTCGTCATGGCTTCGATGTGGGACGGACTATAACGAACAATAGGATGCAATTTCGCATTATCCTACTTTTATGAAGGTCTGTGGAACTATTACCTTTCACTCTTAATAGGAATGCCGATAAAATTGTATATATAAAGACAATTTGAGAAGAGAAAGACCACCACCATATATTACGATGCAGGAGTTAGAAAGAGAAAGACTAAATTGACATATATCAAAATTATTACTCGCAAGAATTTTTATGGTATCAAAATAAATTTATAATTAAAAAATGGTAAAAGATAATACTTTAATCTTATCTTAGATTTCTATAGTAATTTTGTAATGTTGCGTTAACATTTTTATGAATCATGCACAGAGACGGGTGAGAATCTTATCAAGATAGCTATGGTTATTTGGGGTGTGTGGTGGGCTAGAAACCAACGTGTTTGGGAGGGTAAAGTAATTTCTCCGGAAGTAGCGATGAAGTGGAGTTCTAAACAGGTTGTGGAATGGAGGGAAGCTCAGAAACGCAGGCAGAGTATAGTTACTCAGTTGGCATGTCCCAGTGTTAAGCATAATAACAGGTGGGTGGCTCCTAGAACTGGAACGTTTAAATTGAATGTTGATGCATCAATTTTCGCGGGTGCAGACTCGTTCACAATTGGTATGGTGCTGCGGGATAGTCAGGGGATATTTGTTGGTGGTAAAACGATGAGATTTGCAGGTCAGGTTTCGGTCTTTGAAGCGGAGCTGGTTGGTATACTGGAAGCATTGGTCTGGTCGACGGAGTTTACTGGGCAAACTATAACTGTTGAGAGTGATTCTTTGTTAAGTGTGCAGGCTATAAACAAAGATAAACTAAATCACTTGGAGGTAGGGGATCTAATAGCTCAGTGTCGTTCCATTCTTAGTAGTAGAGCTGATGTTTCAGTTGGTTTTATTAAGAAGCACGCAAACAAGGTAGTGCATTTGTTAGCTAAACTACCTTGTACGCTTAATAGCTTCATAGTTTTTCAGTCTCCTCCATCGAATGTGTTGGAGACACTATTGTCGGATGTGATGAATTAATGAAATCCTATTTTGTTTCAAAAAAAAAAAAACATTTTCATGAATCCATTTTTCTTTCATTTTAGATTTTACAAAATTTGGATAGATATCTATATGATAAAAATTAGATGATTATTTGTAATTGTTAAAATATTAATTTAATATTAAATGACGTGAAATGAACTTTATCAATATAAATAATTGAATATAATGTAAATAATTATTTTAGCATAATTATTCGTATATAATACGGACATACATAAACTCTAGTAATTTTAAAGAAATAACTTGTGTATTGGTATTAAAATACTTTTTGAATTATTTTAACTCGAAATGAATCATGTTCCATATATATTATATATAATTTTTCGAAAAAATATTTATCTTCTTTCAAATAAATCTAACCTTATACTTTTATCAGTTGGATTCTGACTAACCATTAATATACTTGATTAATCTAATTATCAGTCATTATTATATTATAAATGTAATAATATTTATTTAGATATATGAATTTAAATTTTAGATATATTTATAAATATCAAATAAAGGTTGTCTCTATATATTAAAGAGAGCAAAAAAAAGAGGAAGAAAGTGGGGGAAAATGGATAAATTTATTATTCACTTCGTCTCATCATCAATTATTAACAGAGTGAGTGAGGAGATTTATAATTGAGAGGAAAGTTAAAAAGTTGAAGAAAATGTGAGTAAATAATGTGAATGTAAGACATAGTAAAGTTATTAAAAAATTACTTGTCATTTCGTAAGTGTAATATCCTGTAATTTTTAGAATAATAATAACAAATGGATTGAAATTATATATTAAATAGGATTTAAAATGGAGATAGAATAATGGGCCTACAATATGGATCATACTTGAATACGATAATTAGTGGACTTAAAGTTAAGGTTTTGTACCGCTATATATACATCATATTCTCTTTCCTAGTCCTTGTAATCAAAATTCGTAGGGTTTTGTCCACCCAAATTAGCAGTCTTCTAAAATTCGTAGTAAATTGCACTACACCAAATATGGCCTATTGCAATACCAATATATATTTGTGTTGCATAAAGTGTTGCAACAGATAAGAAACTTGCTACTCTATTGCAATACTTTCGGAATATGTTGCATAAAATGAAAAAGTGTTGCAAACCTAAGAATCATTTTAACAATTTTAGAACTATTGTACTCCCTCCGTCCCGCCAGTTTCTTTACATGGGGGTTGGACATGGAGACCAAGGATAGTAGATGTAATATTGTTAAAATAAATGAAGTAGTGGGTGTAATAGTAATTTTATTATCAAAATAAGTGAAGTAGTGGGTGTTGATAGTGATTTTATTGTTAAAATAAGTGAAGTAGTGGGTGTAATAGTGTAAAGTGTTGAAAAAGTGAAGTGAAGTAGTGGATGTAATAATGTATTTTATTATTAAAAGTTACTATTTTTAGTAATGTAAAGAATTGGTGGGACGTCCCAAAAAGGAAATTGTAAAAAAATGGATGGGACAGAGGGAGTAATACTTTACAACAGTGTTACAATACATGATGTACTATTGCAACACTTTGATCAACTTTGACTAAAACTATAGGCGGGACTTCCAATTTTTATTGGGCGGGACTTGCCAAAAAAAATTCTTACCAAAATTTTTATTACACAAAACCTAACTTTTATTACACAAAACACAAACTTTCGCCTCTTTCTCAGATCTCACTCTCTCGACCTTACCTCTCTCTCACAAACCTCACCTCTGTCACTCATCTCTCAAATCCCTAAAACCGCAAAACCCCAAATCTATTAGAGTAAAGTTGGAGTGAAGATTCAATTAGAGCTTTAATTAAAGGTAAAATAGCCTGCTGTCATTTTTACAATTGTTTTAGCATTATTTTTGTTTTCGGATAGGAGTAATATGTTTGTAGAGCCTAACAGTGTACTTGTTAATTGTTATTCCGGTAGAGAGATAGAAAACAAGTCTGAAAAGATGAGGAAATTTAGTCACCCATCTCTATCCCTTATCTCTCACTCGTTTCTTTCACCGTCTTTCTCTTGTCTCGCATCCCTCTCCTGCTTATCTCTCTCACTCATCATTTTGAAAACACCAAAATTGATTTGAGCATAAAATCACTTAGGACTTCACTACCGAAAACCCCAAAATCTATTAGAGCAAAAATTTGATTATCCAAAGGCTTAATGACCTTTTAACCCTCAAAATTTCCACCAAAATATCCATCAGCCCTCACTGTTTCAAAACGTTCTTTTTGACCCTTCAAGTATCCGTAAAGGTCCAATTAGCCCTTATACCGGTATAGGAAATGGTGAGTTTGGGTGATTTTTGGTTCGTTTTAATCGGTTTCTAGCCGGATTTTTGCTGTATTGTTGTTGTGTCGATTAAAACGAACCAAAAATCACCAAAACTCACCATTTCCTATACCGGTATAAGGGCTAATTGGACCTTTACGTTTACGGATACTTGGAGGGTCAAAAGGAACGTTTTGAAACAGTGAGGGCTGATGGGTATTTTGGTGGAAACTTTGAGGGCTAAAAGGCCATTAAACCTATAAATCGACATTTTTTCCCGATTTTATGTATATAGAAGAGTATGTTGGATCTATATGTATATGTACATATGTATGTTAAATTTTTTGATTACATGTATATAAAAGATACATGTTTGATTATATCTTATACTCTTAATTTTGTGCAGATTAAAGCTAGTATTGAAGGTTCTAGTTTCTTTAAGGTAATTTTCTTGTTCTTTTGTGTTATTAATTGTTAATTTCGTATTACATTAGTGGTAATTTGGTGTTAGTGGGTTTTGTGTTAATTCAGGAGAATTTGGTGGTAATTTGTGTGCATTAGCTTGAGTTAATTTAAATAATAATATGTTAATTTTAATAATTTGTGTTAATCCAGGGGAATTTGGTGTTAATTTGTGATAATATTGTGTTAAATTAGTGGTAGCTGGAAATTAATGCTTTACAATATTTCTAATCAGAATTTGGTAGTTTCTGTGTGTGTATGTGTTTCTTGAAGAAAATGATGTTCCAGACAGAGTACTCACCCTCGTATAGCATCAATTGTACTTTTTACTTATAAAGAATAAAAAATAAACACCAGATGATGCAACATGTATGGTTGCATCCTTTTCTTTCTAACTCCTTTGTCACTCATACTGGTAAATATATCAACTTTTTGCACATTTCTTCCCTGGATACTCGAATAAACATTTGCATGACCATTATAGTCTTGATGTATAGTTGGATTTAATTACATTAGGGGAAGGGGACACTCAAAACTACAGTGTTATATGTGTTTTGTTGCTGCTTTCGGAGTAGCAACATATATCTACAGTGTTACGTATGTTAATTCCTTTTTTCTTATATTAAAGTCTAAAAGTGACTCACTTTCCTACTTGTATTCTTACTTTTATTATGATGTCATCTACTATATAAACATATATCTAATGCATGTTACAAATGAAATCTAGTTTGTGGTACAAACTGGTGGTACATTATAATTTAGAATTATACATATTCTTAAGAAAATATGTCCACTATTATGAACTTCTAGCATAGGTATAAATAATTTCCTTGTAATTAATTTTATGTTGTGTATAGGTGGATCGATCATGGTATCGAAATTCAATATATTCAAAGAAAACTTACAAAGATCATGAATATAATAAATTCGAATAAAGAAACAAGTCATTACAATGTTGGGTTCATTTCGATATTTATGAAACAAGCGCTGTGCGAAAATTGGCTAAAGTTCTTGTATATTTAACTCGGCAAGTATTTAATGAATCCATAACCATACTGTTCTTCGAGCACAGGCGCCAGGCATGTGTTAGAACTTAGAAGAGTTAGCTTAATCTTAGTAAACAATGTTAACTATAAAGTGGTCTGAAAAAATGTACAGTATGAACTGCACAGAGGGGAAACATACATCTCGCTCAGATTTTTTTTTTTGCAAATCTATTTTATGCAATAATATAATATCGTATATTAATTGTGCTATTGCCTCTTTGTTTTTGCAGATGATATAATATGCAACAATGCCTGTACATTAATCAGCCTAATCAGATAATTGAAGGGGATTACGAAGGAAGAAGGCTAGTTTGCATTGACCCAAAATTGTGTGGATATTATCTCATGGTATATTGTTATTACTGCTGTTACATTCTCTGACCTCTAGGCGTAGAAGCAGCTAATTAACCTGATTATGATAATTCTTTGTGAATCTTATATCTTTCTTTCTGTCCAAAAAGAAGGAACCTTTTACATTACCACATTGATAGTACCAAACAAGAATCTACTTCTAGTTCTGTAAGTGTTTGGTGCTCTGTTTCCTTTTAATATAACACTAAATTGTTTCTTCAGAAGGGTAATTTTTTTGCTTCATCATCTTTTTTCCATCTCCAAAAATGCATATAGTCATGCCAAGGACCAGATTCCAGTTTGTTTAATAGTCTAATTTATATCGAATCTTTTTATCTATATGTTTTTCTAGGGAGAAGTGTAGAGAGTAAAATATATAACCTCTCTGTATATGAAACTGGAGAAAACAAACGTTTTGATGCTTTTTAATACTAACAACGATTACAAGGAATATAAATAGGAAATACACACCCAAGGTGGTGGCAATAAAATAGGAACAATAAAAACAACTCCTAGACTATATCAACTACGTTCACTACTCCCACTGAACTCCTGAAAATTCTCCACTACATGCATGACCTGGTCTTTGCTGTTATTATGTTAGGAACCATAATAAAAATAATAATTAATAAATCAGTTACAAATCTGAATAATTAGTTTTATCAATTAAGGATTTGAAAGGGAGGATTTGGTGGGATATGTAATATCTTAGCTTTAATTTAGGGATTAGGGATTGTGAGTTGATATGGGGTTATAAATATAGAAGTCATTTGTATGATTGAGGGATCAAGAAATAAGTTTGAGTGAAAAGTGTGTGGAGAGTGGGTGGTCTCTCGAATACCACCCAAGTGTGTGGAGAGCAGGTGGTCTCTCGAATACCACCTAAATATTGTGTTTTCCGTGTGCGTGAGTTTATCAATAAAAGTGTTTATTTCAATTATATTAGAGCGGATCAGATCGGGTCCTAACAGTGGTATCAGAGCATTTTCGTTCTTGGGACAATGGAAGGCTTGAAACGGGTCGAGAATCGAGTCCATGAAACTGAGGAGAAGCTCAAGGGAGTACAAGCGAATGATAAAGAGCTTAAATCAGTTTTTCAAAGGATTGATTTCGACAAAATTTCATCACTTCGAGAAACTATTCTTGTTGTGGTTGAAAAATTGGATGCAATTTCCAAGTGGTTAGATGAAATGACTCCACAACAGCCACCAATATTGGAGGTTTTAGAGCAGACTCCGGACAGTGGCAATAGCAAAGAACAAGAGACTTGTTTGTTTGATGTCTCGCCACCTCCAAGCGCATCCATGGACTCATTATCACGAAGACTTAACACATTTGTGTTCAAGGGCGTAAAACTAGAAAGTTGGTCGCTAGAGGCTGAAAGTTATTTTGAACTCAGTAATCTCTCTTCACCAACAAAGAAGGTCTGGTCAGTTGTAGTATGCTTGCAAAACGATCTTCTGTTCTTGTGCTATTGCGGGGAATGTCAACGGCCTTCTTGCAACTCGGAGGAATGTAGAAAAATATTGGTGGAGAGGCAGGGGTTCAGGAATAAAAAGAAAAGGAAAAAGAAGAAGAAGAAGAAAGTTGATGGAACCATTTTCTCATCTGAACCTTGAGGACAAGGTTCAAGTTTGGGCGGCGAGTAATGTTAGGAACCATAATAAAAATAATAATTAATAAATCAGTTACAAATCTGAATAATTAGTTTTATCAATTAAGGATTTGAAAGGGAGGATTTGGTGGGATATGTAATATCTTAGCTTTAATTTAGGGATTAGGGATTGTGAGTTGATATGGGATTATAAATATAGAAGTCATTTTTATGATTGAGGGATCAAGAAATAAGTTTGAGTGAAAAGTGTGTGGAGAGTGGGTGGTCTCTCGAATACCACCCAAGTGTGTGGAGAGCAGGTGGTCTCTCGAATACCACCTAAATATTGTGTTTTCCGTGTGCGTGAGTTTATCAATAAAAGTGTTTATTTCAATTATATTAGAGCAGATCAGATCGGGTCCTAACATATTACTACTTCTAATAACAATTATTTATATAACATAAGTTTAGATTAATAAAATAAATTCCAACAATCTCTCCCTTAATCTAAACTTATTTATGCAGATTCTTAACATAGCTCGTTTGGCTTTCTTTGCCCCATAATCTTAAACTTACGAAGCACTTCTCTTCGTCTTGTGATGCACTTCTCACCACCATCTTGTGATGCACTTCTCACCACCATCTTGTATTGGGTTTTTGTGATGCACTTCTCACCACCATCTAATATTGGGTTTGTTGATGCACTTCTCACCAACATATCTTTGATTTTGGAACACTTCTCTCGGTGGTGCACACTGCGATCAAGCTCTCTCCATTGCCATCTGTTTCATCTCTTCTCTCGGCTGTTGTACGCCAGGAGACAACAATCTTCAATTCCTCAAGGATCGGAGGGAAGGCTATTAAGCCTTGATCCCTTTGAATTCTATGAATCTCCTCATATACATGGCTCCTATAGCTGTTTTACTACTACTTCCTGTAACAATTTATATGGAAGGAAATGTGGTTGGTATCACATTAGGTCTCGCAAGCGTTGATTTCAGTTAAATTAATGGGTTCTCCTCAGGTTCTTTTATGAGTTTGGTTCTCATTAAAATTAACAGAGAACCCAATTATCACGAGAAACTAAGAATTCCACATTTAACTGGATTCCAATGTGAAATTATGTCAGTGGAATAAACATGACTTCTGTTTATATATAATTTACTGTTCAAATAATGCTATGTTTTATTTTATTTGGCCATGTTAAATGGTTAAGTTCTTTGTCAAAATATCCTGTTATACTTAGGTGGCCAGACCAGGTTTCATGCCACCAAATACAAGGGATGCTTTATATCATGGATTACCACTTAATATCAAGTCAGCATTGCGCTCTAAGTTGCAGTCATTTCACCTCAAGGAAGAGGTACTTATAATATGAAATATTGACATTGGTATACCAATTATGATACTATGCAGTTAGGTCTTGTAAGTTTTTTCTTTCTTTATTGCTGTTTAAATGCTTTGAATGGCACCTTGTGCAGAGGTCCATATTGGATGCAGTCTTTGCAGAGGCTTTACAGTGATTAGGAGGTCGATGATCGCGAGGATGACAATGATCCCGAGGACAACGAAAGTGATGATTAATGATCATGAGTACTTGACTACTTATATTTTTTATGTGTGTACTTTTGGTAGTAGGTTGGTATTTTGAGAAAGACTAAGTTTAATGTAGAATTGTAAATTAAGTCGACATGTGTTTCGACTTTAGACTAAGTAGTACCATGTTTGTGTTGTATTGACATCTGTTTTGTTCGATTTTTCATTTGGGAAATTCGAAATGTCATTTATGGTTTGATATGCTTTTGTGCATGGTATATTAAAATTTCAGATAGGACACTGCAATATGGACTAATAAAAAGTGTTACAAAAAAGTGTTGCCAATAAAATTTAAAAGTATTACAATAGAGATAAAAATGTTGTAGATAAATGTTGCTAAAAAATCAAAAAACATTGCAAGAGGTACTAAAATGTTGCATCAAAATGTTGCAATAAATTGACTTTGTAACATTTTAACTATATAAGTGATGCAAAAATGTGTTGCATTAGTCTGTTGTAACACATTAAAAATGTTGCTAAAACATGTAAAAGTGTTACAACAAACTACAAAAACTCTTATTGTAACACTTTTAGCAAGTGTTGCAATACGTCCAAAAAGCGTTGCTATAGAAGGCATAGGCAACGCCGGCAAACGCAACGCCGAGTTTTAGCAAAAGCGTTGCATAAACATCTATTGTAACACTTTTGGGGCCTAATATTACACTTTTTTTGTGTTGCAACATCCCATATTTGGTGTAGTGTTGATCGTAAGTCAGAATTTGTTGATGTGCGAGGCACGGGCCGCTAGATTAAATTGTATTTTTAAATTGAATCATGCATGATTAATGTCATTTGCAGTATAAAATTGATTTTCATAGAATTTTGCTTATTAATGATATATGTAACTATTACGTACTTACTTAAATATGTTCAAGTTTGTAATTTGGAAACTAACATAAGTAGAATTGATAGCAGTCATTGTTAGAATATAATATAAGATCCATATAAGGTCTCCCTCTAATAGGTATTAGAGGGAGGCCTTATATGGATCTTATATTATATTCTAACAGTCATTTCTGTTCTTAATTTAATTGTGGATCATTGAATAAAATTTAAGTGTTCAACAGGTGATGTCTATGATATATAAGTTCCGCAAATCATATATTATACATGATCCTATATATATATATATATATATATATATATTGTATTACCTTTATAAATAATACACCATATATTATATATGATCTTTTTTTTCTTCAAATGTCATATTTAAAATCGAACATTGGTTAATTTGTATGTAAAATATAATGTGTTATTTTTAGTATTCTTCTTTTCAAAGCCAAATATTTTTATAACCCGAAGAGTTTGACTGATAAATTATTGCATCTTGTGTAATAATATACAATTCTCATATTAGGATAACAACTCAATAGTTTCATTCTAATATAGTGTTGGATAGTATCCATAATATTAATTATAATATCATTTTATAACCCAATTATATATATTATGTGGTTCTTTAATCAATAAATAAAAATTAATAAAAAGTCCAAATCTCATTTAAAACCCGATAATATTTTACTAATATTATTTCATATATCATACACATACATATTGTGTGTATGATCTAAAACACATAGTATTATATATAAAATAGATTTTAGATATTAGTTTTACAATCAATTAAACTTATTTTGTATGTTGTTTTAACGAAGAAGTTATACATTTTTTCGTTTTAAAAAAATACATATGTTCCAACTATTTTTCATTCAAGTCGCACACACACATTCACGTCTTATGTGTATGATTTATCACACGCATTTACATATTATTTACATAATATGTCTATGATATATAAGTTCTGCAAATCATATATTATAAATGAATATATATATATATATATATATATATATATATATATATATATATATATATATATATTACCTTTATAAATAATACACCATATATTATATATGATCCTTTTTTTTCTTCAAATGTCATATTTTTAATCGAACATTAGTTAATTTGTATGTAAAATGTAATGTGTTATTTTTAGAATTCATCTTTTCAAGGCCAAATATTTTTACAACCCGAAGAGTTTGACTGATAAATTATTACATCTTGTGTAATAATATACAATTTTCATATTAGGATAACAACTCAATATTTTCATTCTAATATATTATTGGATAGTATCCATAATATTAATTATAATATCATTTTATAACCCAATTATATATTTAATGTGGTTCTTCAATCAATAAATAAAAATTAATAAAAAGTCCCAATCTCATTCAAAACCCAATAATATTTAACTAATATTATTTCATATATCATACACATACATATTCTGTATATGATCTAATACACATGTGAAAGTGTGGCCTAGTGGTATGTAGATGCACAAGTTAACTTGATGGTCCAAGTTTGATTTCCACTAAAAATGAATTTTTTTATATATAAACAACAATATAGGGGTAATTTAGTTATTTTAAATTATGAATAAAATATCTCATGAATTTTAAGTCTTGTTCGTGTATTATATATATATAATAGATTTTAGATATTAGTTTTACAATCAATTAATCTTATTTTGTATGTTGTTTTAACAAAGAAGTTATGTATTTTTTCGTTTTAAAAAAATACATATGTTCCAACTATATCTCATTCAAGTCGCACACACTCATTTACATATTATGTGTATGATTTATGACACAAATGAATGGTTAGCCTAGTGGTATGATTGTGTCCAAATTTGTAGTATGACCCAAGTTCAATTCCCACCAACCAAAAAATTCAATTCAAATTAAAAAAAAATCGTATTACAAAATTTCGTACATCGTACGGGTTTTAAGCTAGTTTAAATAATTCAGGAATATGTATAAGTAGACTACATACTATATATTATTAATTTATATATAAACGTACAAATAAAATTATGACTAACATATTGTTAATAAGTCTCAATGATCAAAATACTAAATATTTAATATTTACGCAACACATACATATGTATAATTGATTACACATGTTTATTGTGCTCAAGTGTTATGAACATGTACAATTTAAAGATATAACCTAACTTTAATTTAGCTTCATAGTTATTTTTATATGTTTTAAAGTTAGACAAATGTATTACTGTTAAACGACATTCACATATTACGTGTATGATATGAAAAAACATGTGACGATGTGGTGCAGCGGTAAAAGAATGCATAAGTTACTTGATAGACTCAAATTCGATTTCCATAAATAACATTTTTTTTAATAAATATTAAACATGGAGACAAATTAGTCATTTCGAATACATTAAAAAGCCTCACGAATTTTATTGGTGTATAATATATATAATAGATAGATGTGTGGCTAGCTACAAAAACTACTAAATTTAATTATTAATTTAAAATGTCGAATTGTTGGAAATAATTTATATATGTAACAGTAAGACAAAATAATTATATTTGCCTAAGCGAACAACTGTATACACTCCCTCTCCTCACATTTTCTTTACCCGTACTACACACACTAACACACACACCATCTTCTTTCAGCCCTCTTATTTCATTTCATATATTTGTGTGTATATAATCATACACATAAATACACACAATACTCTTGTTCCCTTCATTTTTATGGAGGTGCATTTTCGTTGTTTACATTTATGTATACGTATATATGTTTGGTGTGTAAATAGTCATTCCATTTTTATTATTTTGCTTTTTTTGAGATCTCTCTATCTTGTTCTATATGTGTTACCATGTGTGTTTTGATGGGGAAAAGTGACCACAACGTAACAACTAAGTGCGGATTAAACTTCGTTAGACAGTACTTATCTCTACTCATATGAACCTTCGATGAAACAAATAAGTAAAGTAACAATAAACGGAAAAACAAGACACCAAAGTTATACCTGGAAAACCCCATCAAAGATAAGGAGTAAAAACCACGGGACCGTAGTCCGCCCCAACAATTCACTATCACAAATTATTTGGGAATACACCAAGTCTTCTCTAGATAAAACTAGAGGAATACAATCACCTTCACACTCTTGGAATGAGTCATCAAGAAGTATGAAATCAAATAAGACAACAATGAGAAACTTACCGCGGTAAAGGGAAATAGGGCCAAAAAAGTGTTAGAATTGGTTCATACTGATTTATGTGGACCTATGAATATCCAAGCAAGCGGTGTTTATGAAAATTTTGTCACTTTTATTGACGATTATTCTAGATATGGATACATTTATTTGTTATGCTGTTAGGAATAATTCATGAGTTGTGATGTTGAGAATAGAATTTTATTTATACTTCTTGTATATCCTGATTTATAAAGGATTTAGCACTTTGTATAGGAAATATGTATTAGACAGTTATCTGTAAAGTTTAGTCAGGAATGAACAGTGCATCGAGTACTACATGTCAGGAACTGAGATTGAATCCTGATATGTCAAGTTAACTACTGATCAAGTACTGATGGGATGGTCAGATCCTGATGCAAGATGGAATCCTGATATCAGTCGTGTTACTGATGATGTCATTATGGATGCTACAGAAACTGGCAAGTGCTATAAAACAGGATCTTTGTTTGAGGAACAAGCAAGAAGATATTATGAAGGAAATAATTTTCTATTGATGGAAACTATCAACTGGACGGCAGAACATTGTCATGTATAGATTATCTTTCTGTAATTAGTTGATAGGAAGCATTATAAATATTCTCTCTATATCATTGTAAAAGCGTTCGGTTCGTGAGGTTTGTAATCGTAAGTATACGAGAGTGCAAACAGAGAGAAATTTGTATTGTCAGCAGCTGCTAAAGGTATTTGTACACCTTTGGTAGAGTTTGTATTTGATCTTATTAATACAAACAGAGTTTGATTCATTCGTTTATTCTTGTTCATATAACCAAGCAAAAATCAGACACGATTATATAACTTGTATTCAACCCCCCCTTCTACAAGTTATTCGAGTTAACAATTGGTATCAGAGCGGGTTGATTTCGAATAATCATAAAGATCTTCAATCATGTCTGGTTACAAGGATGGGAATACCAAGATTCCTATGCTCAAGAGAAACGAATATACTCTATGGGAAGTAAAGATGTTGCATCATCTGGAAGCAACAGATCCTGATTATCTTGACAGAATCAGAGATGGACCTTTTATCCCAACGAAGGTTGTTGGACAAGCAACTGTTGATGGTCAAGTTGTTCCAGAACACACAACAGAGAAGCCTAAATCTGAGTGGTCAGATAAGGACAAGGAGAATGTTCTTAAAGATGCTAAAGTGAGAAACATATTATTTAACAGTCTTGATTCTGTTCTCACTAACTATGTTCTCTCTTGTAAAATTGCTAAGGATATATGGGACAATCTTAAGGTTCACTATGAAGGAACTAAGTCTGTCAGGAAGAATATGAGGACACTACTTATACAACAGTATGAGTACTTTGAATCCAAGTCTGGTGAGTCACTTACTGATACCTTTGATAGGTTTACAAAACTCATCAATGAGATGGCCATGCATGGTAAATATTATGACTTGGAGGATATGAATACAAAGTTCATGAAAGCTTTGCCTAATTTCTACAATGAGAAGATATCTGCGATTGAGGAAGCTAATGATCTGGATGAGATATCATTAGAGGCATTATATGGAAAACTGAGAGCTTATGAACTTGACAAGCAGCAGAAGAAGAGCAGGAGTGAAGGAAAGATGAAGACTGTTGCACTTACTGCTCAATCTGAATCAAAGAAGCTTCCAGAGGAACAGCATGATGATGCTGCTATAAAGAACTCAAGGAAGAAGAAAAGCAAAGAAAGTTCTGAGTCAGAGACTACTGATATGAACTCTGACAACAATGATTCTGAATCTGAGATGCAGGAAATCTTTGCTATGTTTGCTAAAGCTTTCAAGAAAGGAAGATTCAACAGGAAAAGATTTAGCAAAGGACCTTTTCAAAAGAAGGAGGAGAAGAAGAGTGACAAAGGCAAAAGTACAATTGTCAAGCTTGATAAGGCCAAGATCAAGTGCTTTAACTGCAGCGAGCTTGGACACTTTGCTAGTGAGTGTAAGAAGCCTAGGAATTCAGGAAAGGGTAATGCACTTATGGTCACACAGAAGGATTGGGCTGATTCCAGTGCTTCTGAAGATGAATTGGATTATGACAACATTGCACTGATGGCAAATGTTTCAGACAAACCTGGATCTCCAAAGAAAACTTCTCCATCCTCTGTTAAGGTATCACTTCACTCTCTTGATTCATTTGATAGCTTAAATTCTGATGAAATTAGATCTATCCATGCTGAGTTTAAAAATCTGATGACTAATTTTAGAATTCTTACTTGTGAAAGAGATGAACTTAAGGTTAAGAATGATAAATTAGTTGATAGAAATAATTTTCTTGAATCTGAGTTAATTCAAATGGAAGAATACAAGTTAAGTTCTGATAAAGCTAAGCATGATTATAGTGTTATTCTTGAGGCTTATGACTATGTCAGAAAAGAACTAGAGGAAGAGAGAGATGTGATTAAGACCATTAACATTTCTGGTAAAAAGACACAAGAAATCATCGAAAATGGAATTCGTGGTAAGGTTAATGGTTTAGGTTTTGATAAGGCTAGACAAGAAGAAAAAGTAGCTATTGTCAATGATGATAGTAAAATAGAAGCTAGCACATCTAAATCTGAAGGTAAGAAAATTGTTTCTGAACCTATTCATGTTAAATTTGTTGATTCAAAAGGTACCCCTGTTGTACACAAAAGGATTAATAATAGTAATTTAGATGAGAAAATGTTAGAGAAACCTAAGAATGTAAACATAGGGTTTCTGTCTAAGTCTCAGTTGAAATAGAGATTAGATGGTCTTTCAGAGTCTAGCAAGATCAAGAGAAATAGGAATGGAAAAGAAGGTATTAACAAAGAGAATAATTACAAGAATGTACCTGATGCACCTAGGAAAAAATGCTATAAGTGTGGAAATCATAATCATTTGGCCCTAGACTGCAATCAAAAACCTTCTTGGAAAACTGAGTCCAGATTCCCCAAGACTCAGAAAATTCAATACCAACCACAAAAAGCTTGTTATCATTGTGGTAGTTTACTTCATTCCATTTACATGTGTAGAGAATATCATGAACTGCATTATGACTATTATTCTCTGAAATCTGAAACTCCTAGTCACAAACAGTTTGTGAAATCAGAGTCTAAGGTTGACTCTGCAATAGGTAAAGTAAAGGCAAAATCTTCAAAGCCTGTTGTTTCTAAATCTAGTAAGAAAGGATCCAATCAAAGTTGGGTCCTAAAAAATTCTAACTAGTTACTTTTTGTTTGCAGGGCACAGGAAAGAAGCATTCAATTATCTTGGACAGTGGATGCTCTGAACATATGACTGGAAAGAAGTCCCTACTTACAAAGTTTGAGAGGAAAGCTGGCCCAGTAATATCCTTTGGAGATGGTAACAAAGGAGAAACTCTGGAATATGGCTAAATTGTTTTGGGAATGTCATCATAGAAAATGTAGCACTGGTTGAAGGCTTGAAACATACTCTTTTAAGCATAAGTCAACTGGGTGATAAAGGTTACAAATCAATCTTTGACAGAGAAGGATGCAAAATCTTGAATATGCAGAATGGAGACATTGTTCTAACTGGTCAAAGACATGGTAACATATATGAAGCCAACTTAAGTGATACATCTAAAGGAATTGTTAGATGTCTCTACAGCAAAGCAACAAGTAATGAAAGCTGGAATTGGCACAAGAAACTCTCACATCTCAACTTCAAGAAGCTTAATCAACTTGTCAAGCACAATCTGGTGAGAGGCCTACCTCAGGCAAATTATGTGCAAGATGGACTTTGTGATGCATGTCAGCTTGGAAAGCAAAGAAGAACCACTTTCAAGAGCAAGACTGAAAATTCAATTACTGAACCATTTCACATGCTACATCTTGATCTGTTTGGTCCAGTAAACATTATGTCTATCAGCAAGAAAAGATTTGCTCTAGTGATAGTGGATGATTTCACAAGGTTCACATGGGTGTTCTTTCTACACAAGAAGGATGAAGCTCCTCAACAAATCATTGAACTTGTCAAGAATATTCAGAATAACTCTGAGTACAAAGTCAAAGTACTTAGGAGTGACAATGGTACAGAATTCAAGAATTCTACAATGGAGGATTTTTGTGCAGACAATGGAATCACTCAACAGTTTTCTGCACCTGGTACACCTCAACAGAATGGTGTAGTGGAAAGAAAGAACGGGACTCTCATAGAGGCAGCAAGAACCATGCTTGTAGATGCAAAACTTCCAACCTATTTTTGGGCAGAAGCTATTAACACTGCATGTTTCACTCAAAACTGTACCTTGGTAAATAGTCATGGAAAAACTCCCTATGAGATGATCAAAGGAAAGAAACCAAGTGTGAAATACTTTCACATCTTTGGATGCAAATGCTATGTCCTAAAAGTTCATCCAGAACAACTTGGAAAATTTGAAGCCAAATCGGATGAAGCAATCTTTCTAGGATATTCAGCATCTAAGGCCTTCAAAGTTTATAATCTCAGAACTCACATTGTTATGGAATCAATTCATGTTGCATTTGATGATAAGAAATTTGGAATTCTGCAAACTGATGAGAGCCATGACAAATTGGAATTTGAAAATCTGAAGAATTCTAAGATACTCTCCAGTGATGATGAAGGTTCTCTAGAAGGAATTTCTATTGCTTCTCAAAGGAATGCTACTATTGAGGGGGAGCAAATAAATCAAAGAGAACACAGTGATCATCAGGAGCAAACTAGCTATTCAGAGTCTACTCCATCAGGAACTGATCTTTCAGAGTCTACTAAGGAAAGATCAGTAACTAGCAGCAATATGGAATCTACTGATTCTATTGATCAAAGGGGAGTTATTGAAGGCAGAGAGAATTCTTCTACAAGAGATACCACTAACTTAAGGGGAGAATCTAGCAGAGGCAATCTACCACCTGTTAGAAAATGGACAAAGGATCATACTGAAGATTTAATTATTGGTGATCCAAATAGTGGTGTTCGAACTAGAAGATCAATTCAAAATGAATGCTTGTATAGTTGCTTTCTCTCAAAGAATGAACCTAAGAAGGTTGAGGAAGCCTTACAAGATCCTGATTGGGTAATTGCAATGTAGGAGGAGTTAAATGAGTTTGAGAGAAACAAAGTCTGGAAACTGGTACCAAGACCTAAAGATAGATCTATTGTTGGTGCAAGATGGGTTTTCAGAAACAAGCTAGATGAATCTGGTATGATTGTAAGAAACAAAGCAAGACTGGTGGCCAAGGGTTATTCTCAGGAAGAAGGCATTAATTATGATGAGACCTTTGCACCTGTAGCAAGATTGGAAGCAATCAGAATGTTTCTTGCATTTGCAACTCATTCAAAATTCAAGGTATACCAGATGGATGTAAAGAGTGCTTTTCTAAATGGCAAACTTGATGAGGAAGTGTATGTGGAACAACCACCTGGATTTGTTGATCCAAAGTTTCCAAATCATATCTACAAACTTGACAAGGCACTCTATGGACTAAAGCAGGCACCAAGAGCATGGTATGAGACTTTGTCTAAATTTCTTCTTGAAAATGGCTTCACAAGAGGTACAATTGACAAAACTCTATTCTTTAGAAAGATAAAAGGTGAATTGCTTTTAGTTCAAGTTTATGTTGATGATATTATATTTGGCTCTACTAATGAAAAGTTGTGTGCTAAGTTTAGCAAGCTTATGCAGTCTAAGTATCAGATGAGCATGATGGGTGAATTAAATTATTTCTTAGGCTTGCAGGTCAAACAGACTGAGACTGGTATTTTCATTAATCAGTCAAAGTATATTAAAGATCTTTTCAGAATGTTTGACTTTCAAGACTGTGCAGTTGCAAAAACACCCATGGCAACAGCCACTAAACTAGACTCTGATCCTAAGGGAAAGAGTGTGGATAATACTAGTTATAGAGGCATGATAGGCTCATTGTTATATCTAACTGCGAGTAGGCCAGATATAATGTTTTCTACCTGTTTATGTGCTAGATTCCAAAGTGATCCTAAGGAATCTCATTTAATTGTTGTGAAGAGAATTTTTAGATATCTCAAAGGAACTCCAAATTTTGGTTTGTGGTATCCTAGAGAATCTGATTTCTTCCTAATTGGCTATTCAGACTCTGATTATGCAGGGTGTAAGATAGACAGGAAAAGCACTACAGGTACATGTCAATTCTTGGGAAATAGATTGATTTCTTGGGCAAGCAAGAAGCAACAATCTGTTTCAACCTCAACTGCAGAAGCTGAGTACATAGCAGCAGGCAGTTGTTGTGCACAGCTCCTTTGGATAAGAAATCAGTTGATGGATTATGGTATGACACTCAGTAATATTCCTATGTTTTGTGATAATACTAGTGCTATCAAAATTGCAGAAAATCCATTTCAACATTCAAGGACTAAGCATATTGGTGTCATGTATCATTTTATTAGAGAACATATTGAGAATGGTACTGTGGAACTTCATTTTGTTCATACTGACAAACAGCTTGCAGATATTCTAACTAAACCACTTGATGAGACTACATTCAGTAGATTAGTAAGTGAGTTAGGAATGTTAAATTTCTAGATCTTTAACATCTGCAAAAGTAGCAAGGTATGTTGTTTTTAGCTTATAGACTTGATATTCTTGTCAGGATCTATATTTGATTGTTAAATGCTTTAGCTATAACACTTTGCCTTGATAAATTTCAGTATGATAGACTTGTTAATAATCATCAGGATTAGAATTGTTATTAGGATACTGACGTTATCAGTATTGTGTCAGTATCAGGATTGTGAAAATTGTTTTAGATCCTGACGTTTACTTTGTGTAGTAATCTAATTCTGTGATGTGTTAAGTCTATGCTAGCAAGTTTTAATATTTGCATACTGATAATTTATAAATCATTCAATTCAGTCAATAAACAATAGATACAAGTAGATAATAAGAAATTGTATTTTCATTAATTGAAAGCATTACATACATGGAAATGAAATACAACATCTTTTTGTCTAACTTCTACTGATAATCCTATACTTGTCTAATGATATGGATTCTGAGATACAAGACAAGGAGCATCTCAAGAAATCCATCAGGGGATTTGAACAGCCTCGTCTGCTCTTGGATTCCTTGTCTGGGCGACTTGAATGAGAGTAGCTAACTTAAATGTATAGCATCCCCATCAAGATCAACCTCAGACTCTAGGCCAAATTCTTCATCCTCAAGTTTTGAGGAGGTTAGGGGAAGATTGTATCCAACAGATGGATGTTCTAGGAGAAACCTCTGGATAATATCTAAAACTACTCTTCAAAGAGATGATCAAGAACATGATGTTCATCGACTGTGAAAAACCTAAAGAATGGATTTGAATGGAGTTTTGGTTTGAGAATCATTGTTGAGAAGAAAAGAAATTGAAAGGTTTATGGAGAATGGCATAAGGCGTCTGTTTCTTTTATAGAAAGACGTGAGAAGCTAAACAGTCACTTGGAACTATCAATGAAGTCAGATGCTAATTATCGCGTGTGACAGTATTTTTTGTATGTTCAAGAAATGTCGAATATATCTAACCAATTGATTTTGTTCAGATTAATTGTTTATTTCTTTTTCAGATAAAAAAAAAATACCACATGGAAACTCCATTTAAGTCTCTGGAATCAGGATGATATTGATCAGGATTTCAAGTGTGACCATCAGGATTTGAGAATTATTATTTTTAAATCACATTGCATTTTGTGATTATTTTGATGAGAGGTCACAACAGGAAAAGGAAGCTGATCAGTATTGATTTTTATCTTGATAATACCCTGATTTATTTCATGAAAATCAATTTTGGATTTTATTTTCCAAAAATCGTGGGTAACCGCACTTTTCAGGGACTGACACCTGTCAATCTACGTGTCGACGTGGGATAGTGGTCTGAAAGATTTGTGAAATATATTTGTTTTGAAACTCTAATCGTGTAATTGCTTTCTCAAATTTCACATTCTCTAAAGCAAAAACACTCTCGAGTTTTCAAAATCACTAATCCATTTCAAGAATTTTTCAAGTTCTTTTCAGATCAAAAATGGCAGCTCAAAGAAGATTACCTAAGTCAGTAGTCTTCAAGTTTGGTGACTTTGATTTTATGACGAACAATCATGTAGCAGCTATCACCAACAAGGAAGGAGTGTTAACTGATTTTCATCCAATCATGGACTTTCTGGCGTATGGACCACTAAGTTATGCATTGACAGCATCTCCACAGATTAATCAAGCAGCTGTTACACAAGCTTGGGAGAATGCTGAGGTAATTGATTCTACTCAGAGTCAATCAGGTAAGATTGTTCTACACTTAGGGCAAGATTCTTTTGATATTACTGAATCTGTTGTTAATTCATTACTTCACTTACCTGTTAGTTTGAATTATGAGAATGTACCATCTGATTATGATGTTAGAACTATGTTATATGTTTATAATGGACCTTTAGATAACATGAGCCAGTTAAGAAGATCTTTTCTAAGGAAAGAGTGGTCTTTCTTCTTTGATCAATTAGCTAAATGCTTTACTGGTAAATGTAGTTCTTTTGATCAAATTACTTCTGTTACTTCACATATTGCTTACAGTTTGCTTTATGACAGAGTAATTAACATTGGTCACATTATCTTAAATCAGATGAGTATTAAACTTGGGTTAAGAGATCAAAATAGGAAAATGGTTTATTATCATAGATTTATGCAAATGTTTATTAACCATTTTATTCCTGATGTTGAAGCTAGATTTGGTAGAGAACATTGTGTTTCTTCTTATGTACAGCAAAAGAGAATTTTCTCTGACATTACAAAGAAGGACAATGAAAAGAATCTAGATGAAATACCTGCAATTCATTATCCACATCATGTTCAGGTAATTCTTAAAACTCATCTTCCTACTCTCTACAATTCTTCTTTCTTTTGTGGTGAAATGGCTCAGGAATCTCATTTGGAGGAGAACCCACCTGTGTCTACCCAAGTAGCCCAAAACATTATAGTCTCTGAAATAATTCAAGAACAAAGTTTTAATCCACAGCCTATTGTTTCAAAGAAACCAACCTCTGGTGTTTCTCAAAAGACATCAGTTGTAAGGAAGAGAAGATTTGTTGTGTCAAGTAGTAGTAGTAGTTCTAGTGAAGATGATGATAATATATCTCTTGCTGAGAGAGAAGAATTGAAGGTTGCAATTCGACTTTCTAAGCTAGGACAAAGAGATGAAGCACCTAGTCACAGCCAGGCTGTAGTCTCTCAAAAGACTGTAGTACTTAAAAAGGGAAAACAGTTACTGGATACTGTCTCTCAAAAGACTATGTCTATTGAAAAAAGATCTCATCCCAAGATCACTTCTGTGTCTACACCTCTTGAGTCTTCTCAGGATAAATCTTTTGTTCACTATACCAGGAGAACAAGGAGAAAGATTCAATTGTCACCTACACACACAGAGTCTAGTCCAACTAATATTATGCAGGTCTCTACAAATGAACCTACAATCAAGTCAGCAAATGACTATAGAGATCTGGATATTCATTCTTCATAGGAAACTACATTATCATACAGACTGGCTATGGGACTAATTTCTCTCAAAGTGAAGTTGTCAAGGCCTGTTCTAGATTTTCTGGTTGAAAGAGTACCAAAACTTTTATTTCCAGATGAATATGGACTTCTACATCAAAGACTTGACTTAATGAAGATGTATTTTTATGTATCTGTCAGAAGACAATTAGTCAAGAAATTTGGACTCTTGAAGCATGTTGCACTTCAATCACTTCATGCATATTTATTTGACAAGGATGTCATTATTGAAGATGCTTCAGCTCAAGGTGAACAACTGGAGGATGTAGATAGAGGAATGCAGTCAACAGAAGATACTATTGCACCAGTGGTGGATAGTAGGAATGATCAGATCACAGTCATTGTAACACAAGAACCATCTAGTCAGAGGTTGGATGACTCAGGAGCTGTGATAGTTGATGTTGAAAGGTCTTCTGTGATGACTGAAATTGCAAGTGAGAAACCCTATGATATGGGAGGAATAACTTTGACTGGTTTTCTTGAAGTTCAAACAAACATTGTTCAGTCAGAGTCTATCCACCTTGAGGGTGAGTCGCAGCAAACAACACTTAAAGACGGTGACATACTAACTATGGTGTCCAATGAAGTATTACTGAAGACATCAGAGTCTAGTAAAGAACTTGAAAGTGGTATACTGGAGCCTGTAGTCTCTGGAAGGAAAGAAGATGATTGTAAGGGTTCAGAGACTATAGCAGCTCACTCCTTGGAGAAAACCTCAAGCCCCATGCCAAATGAGGAACCCTCTCTCCATGTGAGTTCAGGTATAAAAACTTCTTCTAAACTCTATTTTTCTGTAGGTCATGAGAGCACTTATCCAAATTTGAGTGATACACTTGAAAAGATGGATATTGATCCACAATCAGAGCGGCTGGCTCCTGACCAGGCAAAAGGAGAGGTAGAAAGAGTGTTGACTTTAGATAGTCAAAGTGAGAATGAGGGTATGGATGATCAACTCCATAGTGAGGGAGAGAAAATTAGGAAACCATCATCGTTTGATTTCTGGGATCAGGTTTTTCCTGAATCTTGGTCTGATAATCTTGGTATGGATGCTGGTACTTATTCTTTTATCAAGATGTATGAGAAGAATGACTTAGCAAAGCACAACTCAAAGCCAGAAGTTAAAGCTCAGAAGCAAAAAGAAAGGCTTGCAGGAATTATAAACAGAAGAGGTGAAAGGCTAAGACAAACTTCTACAACATCAGTACCAGAAGATATTCCTAATGATCCTAGTATTCCTTTGTTTGTACTACCAATATCAGCCAGAATTGAGACATCAACAGTATCTGATCAATCTAAGGAGGAGTCAGGTTTTGTAAATGTTAGTACACAGAATACTGGTGAAGGACAAGATGATCATATTGAAACTTCATATTAGAAAGATGAAGATGTTTGTAACTCTAATCGAGTTTTATTACTTGAATATCATTCTACACAAGCAACTTCTTCTACAAGAATTGAATCTGAAGATATTCCAAACACTTCCAACATTAAAGTCAATTCTGAAGTTCTACAAGACATTCAGAAATCTCAAGTTGAAATTCAATCAAGACTTCAAACACTTGAAGATAACCAAGTCACTATTATGGAAAATCAAGCAGTTCTGATGAATCTCATTTGTTCTGTTACTGAATCTCTTGGAATTAATGTTGCTGATGTCAAAAAGGGGGAGATAAAAACAGTTAAAAGGCAACATACCGGGGGAGGAGATAAACAGACTGGGAGAAATTAAAAGAAGAACTAAGAATGACAGAGGTGAATCTTATCAGGGAAGTGGTAAAGGAAAAGAAGCATCAAATAGTTGAATTCTTTCGTCTAAGTACTGGATACTATTTCTATATCTGAAAAAGGGGGTACTTAACTTCATGATTTTTGAATTAATAAATTCTATTCTGATTGTATTGTTATATGTTTTGACATCAACAACTCAGATTTATGCTTCAGATTTTAAGGCATAAATAGGGGGAGATTGTTAGGAATAATTCATGAGTTGTGATGTTGAGAATAGAATTTTACTTATACTTCTTGTATATCCTGATTTATAAAGGATTTAGCACTTTATATAGGAAATATGTATTAGACAGTTATCTGTAAAGTTTAGTCAGGAATGAACAGTGCATCGAGTACTACATGTCAGGAACTGAGATTGAATCCTGATATGTCAAGTTAACTACTGATCAAGTACTGATGGGATGGTCAGATCCTGATGCAAGATGGAATCCTGATATCAGTCGTGTTACTGATGATGTCATTATGGATGCTACAGAAACTGGCAAGTGCTATAAAACAGGATCTTTGTTTGAGGAACAAGCAAGAAGATATTATGAAGGAAATAATTTTCTATTGATGGAAACTATCAACTGGATGGAAGAACATTGTCATGTATAGATTATCTTTCTATAATTAGTTGATAGGAAGCATTATAAATATTCTCTCTATATCATTGTAAAAGCGTTCGGTTCGTGAGGTTTGTAATCGTAAGTATACGAGAGTGCAAACAGAGAGAAATTTGTATTGTCAGCAGCTGCTAAAGGTATTTGTACACCTTTGGTAGAGTTTGTATTTGATCTTATTAATACAAACAGAGTTTGATTCATTCGTTTATTCTTGTTCATATAACCAAGCAAAAATCAGACAGGATTATATAACTTGTATTCAACCCCCCCCCCTTCTACAAGTTATTCGAGTTAACATATGCAGTAAATCAAACTGCTTTGAAAAATTTAAGCTATACAAAGCTGAAACGGAAAAATGACATAGAAAATGTATCAAGTCACTGTGATCAGATCGTGGGGTCGAATACTTGCTTGGAGAGTTTAGAGAATATTTACCGAAAAATGGGATAAAGTCTCAGTTAACTGCACCTGGCACACCTCAACAGAATGGTGTAGTAGAGAGGAAGAACTGGACCCTTTTAGAGAGTGTTAGATCGATGATGAGTTATTCAGATTTGCCCAAATCATTTTGTGGACATGCCTTAGAAACAACGGAATATCTTCTGAACTTGGTCCCTTCTAAATCGGTTCCAAAATCTCCATCAAAATTATGGACTGAGGATAAGCCTAGTCTAAGACATATTCGGATATGGGGTTGTCCAGCACATGTGCTGAACAAGAACACGACAAAGTTGGAATCTCGGACGGAAGTAAAGTTGTTGGTAGGCTATCCTAAGGGAACGAAAGGTTATTTATTTTATAGTCCTAAGGATCGAGATGTGATTGTTAGCACCAATGCCATATTCTTGGAAGATGACTATATTATGAATCATAAATCCATGAGCAGTATCGTTTTAGAGGAACTAGTGGGAGGGACAGATAATCCCCAAGTGCTAATAGTACAAGTAGAACAACCACAAGAAAATGCACTGCTTGACACTAATATCGCACTAGTGCCTCGTCGTAGTTGGAGGGTTGTTCGATAGCCTAAAAGATTCATGTTTTTGGGAGAGTCCTCAGACTTGGTCTCTAGAGAACATGATGAGGATCCCAGGACATACGAAGAGGCATTGCAAGATAAAGATGCAGATCTATGACAAAAGGTAATGGAATTTGAGATAGAATCTATGTATTCCAATCAAATTTAGGAGCTTGTGGAACCACCCAAAGGTGTAAAACCCATTGGATGTAGGTGGATCTACAAGAGAAAAAGAGGATCTGACAAAAAGGTGAAAGCCACTTAACACACATGTGAATTAAATTATACACATTATATGTGTGTATCGCTTGAGTGAAAGAATACATGGTATTTTACTTACTGTGACATATCAACAATTTTTCGCCATGAGTTTATTTTTATATTTATTAATTCGGACTATAATATATTTTATTATATCAAAATATAAACTAATGATGTATAATATACAGTTTGGTTTTACATTATATATATTATATTTTTAATTATTAATGTTTTAATAGTCTAATTATTTTAATGCTATTAATTTAAGCCTCATTCAACTTAAACTTACTATATAATTTCTTGTAATCTCGTCAACAGTATTTGTTCGTTCATAAATTATAAAAAAAAACTTATCTTATAAAGCATTCAAGTCAATTTGTGGCATATAAATGCTAAAAATTGAGAGACAGCCAATTAAGTGTTCTCTGGCTCCAACTCGTTCTTTCGCATTCGAGCCTTCTTCCACAAAACTGTCCTATCATGATTTTCTCCTGGCTGCAGTTTTCCCAACTTAATCTGTTAAAAATAAAGCAACATATTAAGAAAATGACAACAAAAATTTCAAGATTACAAAAACGAATATGTTCTTATTACTTCTTCCTCCTTTAAACCAATGTAGCCCTTTCTTGACATGCGATGCGGATATTTCCGCTTACCAACTCTGTAGCTTTGTTTTTCATGAATTTCCTACATCCAAATTCATTACTATTCAGTAATCATCACAATCGGTCGTGCAAAAAAATAATTTAAGTATAGAATTGACAATAAAAGAAAATATAAATTATAAAATCACATATATATACCTTCCAATTAGGATCAGTCCTTTGTGCAACAAATTTTTTCCAGGCTGACTTACCAACAAACTCATATTCCTTTGGCGGCCTAATCAATTTCTTTTTTTGTCCAACAAATGGTAGAACATACTTTTTTGTTAATCTGGTCTTAAATTGTATCCATTTAGCGCCGACAAACTTTAGGATAGAGTCCCGAGATCGTGCTTTAACTTTGAATGTATCCTGAAGAACATGCTAGCACATAAAAAAATTCATGATTAACAGTCACAAGAAAAAAATACATAATTAAACACTATCTCATCACAAATTTATAAAAATTATAGACTAGCCAAAGTTTAATTACCTGAATATCTTGCCAAAGTTTTGATTTTAACTCAAGATCCACATATGGCAAGCTTGGAATGTCGATGAGGATCATTGACCTAGCCGCATAGCCAACATATGACTGCAATTTCGGCCTAGCTCTCCTAGTAGGAGCTCCCAACTCATTGCATGAAACTTTGAACTTCTTACCACGTGCGTTCCTCACAATCACTTTGTACATGGCATATACACCTCGCTTACCTCCGGATTTCGTTTGTAAACTGCCAGTAGTAGATGTGGGTTGCCGTGAGTCTGACTTTGGAGCTTCTGATGCATGTGCTGAGTCTGATCCTTGAGCTTCTGATACATGTGCTTTGTCCTCTATCTACAGTGGTTTGGTTGCACCAAAGCTGACAGTACCTTTTTTTGTGTTGATTTTTTTTGCTTCTTTCCTGCCATTTCTCTCGTATTTCTTCAATCTGCAAAGTTCAACAAAAAAAATGCAAAACACAAAGTATAAAGATAATTAAGTATCTAGTCACAATAAAATTTGCAAATTGAATTAAAAATGGCATTAATATTCTCATACAGAAACATGGCTCACAGAAAAATAAAGTCAAACATAATTCTAACTAATATTAATGTCATAGAGAAACTATTATAATTAGAGAACAGTAGTACTATACAACATATTTATCAATTTTTCACCCATATCCCCTTAATATTTTGTCTTATATTGCTAACAGTAGCTTCATCATCATTAGTGAAATCGCATATAGGGATGTTAGAGCAGAATGGGGGATGTTGTGAGATGGTGTCTCCTAGATCATCATCGTAGTACACCTCACTATTCTCTCTTATCGTCGATGTTAGCACAACAGACCATTTTGCATCAACTTGATCTTCAACATAAAAAACTTGTTTGACTTGGTCAACAGACACGTATTTGTTCTTCTTATGGCCTTGTCGACTAAATCCACAAGTGTGAAACCAAGTTCATCAATCTAGATCCCATATTTCTTCGATTATCCCATAAAATGTCATGTCACTCTCCACGGGATTTAAATCCTTGGCGCTAGAGACTTGGACTATCCTAGCAACTAATGATACCCCACTATTCTGAACAACCCTTGCATTATCTCGCTCATTGGTGTAGTATCGAACCCCATCAACTAGATAACTTTCAAATGTCAAAACTGAAAATGATGGTTTGCCTGCCAACCATCGTATCGTTTCGGAAACAGCTCCACGATTCTCCATTAGTTTAATACTTACCTGCACATATAGTTGAAACACAATTAAAGTAAACTCTAATTATCGACTTCAAAATTATACAAAACAACAATAAAATAGGAGAAGAAAGTAAACTAACTTTTTTTCAAACAAATCAGCAAAGAGCCGATTGTGCTCTCCTAACAGCCATTGAGCACTCTTTTTTTTCCCTCGATAAACTCCTTCCAGACACTCCTTGTGCATCCTGAAAGCAAGTACATTACATAAGAATAATTACATATGGAAATAACTAGAGCAGAAATAAAGACAATTTTACATTTTACTTACGTAACATATGGTTCCACTTCATGGTTGTTAAGAAGAACATGAAGATGAGCCTCATCTCGTTCATTTTCTTCCACTGCCTTCATTGTCGCAACAGATAATGGACCGGAAAGCTTGCCATCATCCTTCTGAAGACCAGCAGTTGTGCCAGTGTCACTAACAAATTACGTGCAAAATTCTATTGATTCTTCTTACACAAAGAGTTAAAGAAGAAGCACAATCTTATTATACTAACCCTAACATTTTTTGGAAGCACAAAACGAATGAACACGGGAAGTAATTGTTGGAGGAGGATATGACAATCATGGGACTTCAGCCCATACATCTTCATATCGCTCATTGATACACAGTTTTTAATGTTTGATGCATGTCCATATGGAAGTTTCATATTTGACAATGACAACAACATTTTTCTTTTTTCTACCTTGGACAAAGTATAAGCTGCAGGAGGTAAGTAGGTTTTCTTATCGCCTACTTTAGGAGCTAAATCAAACCTTACACCCATGTCAACCATATCAAGACGATAGGCAGAACTGTCTTTAGTCTTAAACTTCATATTAAGTAGTGTCCCAATCAAACTATCGCACACGTTTTTCTCGATATGCATAACATCAAGACAGTGACGAACATAGTGAAACTTCAAATATTCTAACTCAAAAAAAAATTGATTTCTTCTTCCATGCATATTCCACTTTCTTTGACTTCCCCCCTTCCCGAAATTAAATTTAAGTACATTCTGTTGCTTTAGCATTTCTTCTCCACTAAGCGGTGCAGGTTCGCACCCAAACTCTTGTTGTCCATTAAAAGCTGCCCTTTGCCTCCTTTAAGGATGACATTCATGTAAATATCAACGATGCCCTTGGTAACACATTTTCCTACTACGACTTAAATATTTAGCACGGTATCATCATCACATATTGGACAGTCCTTATAACCCTTGTTGATGCAGCCTGACAAATTTCCATAAGCGGGGAAGTCATTTATTGTCCACATCAAAGCTGCCCTTAAAGTAAAATTTATATCCTATATATAATAAGCATAAATTGGATATTTGGTTGGCTATACTACCACGAAAAGAATAACCACCATTGGATCGATATTAAATTAAATCAACAGTCAATATTATTTTAAGATTATATTATATTATAAAAGATTATATTCATTGAATCGATATTAAATTAAATTAAAGGTCAAGATTATATTAAGATTATATTATATTATAATTAACTTCTAATGCGGTTTCAAAAAAATAATTCTAATGCAAAAGTAATAACGGGAAAGGAGACAAGATCGAATCTTTTGTATGTAAAAGAACGCAACTAGAAAGCTAAAGTACAGTCAGTTACTCAATTACTACCCGATCAAATAGTTAAAATAATCAAATATTGCATTTACCAAAATTCTGTTATTTTTACAAAAAAATTCTAAGAATACAACTTCATAAAAAACACAAATTAATTTATATATAACCTGATTTTTTCATATTATTTAAAAACATGTTAAATAATGTATTTGTACAAGTTCCTTTTTTTTAAAAAGAAATAAGATAACAAAACTTTTTTCTAAAAAAACAAATTAATGTTTTCTTAAATTAATAAAAAAACATCTTATTAACTTTTTTAATAAGATATCTAAAAGGATAGGAACATCTAATACTAAATAGAAAAGGAGATATAATGTATAATCTCGAGATTCCAATAATTGTTGGGGAATGGAATTTATAAATGAGAAATAGACAGAACGCAACTAAAACTCAGAAAGAAAAAAGCTTAACTAAAAAAAACTTAAAAAATTAAAAAGACCAATTATTAACACTTCCAGGTGAAAAGGACACACCCGGTAACAGCAAGGGAACTTCCAACAACAGCAGAGGAGCATTAAAAACTTGAACTTCGAGTTAGCATCCTTATTGATAATTGGTAATCTTTTATACCAACGTTAACATATATAGATTAATCTATACTATACTATTATAAGCGAAATAGGGTATATTTGGTTGTCGGTTTGGTACACTCAATAACAACTGTTAGATTTTAAGATAAATAAATAAGAACCGTTGGATCTAATGCTAAAAGAATATTCCTTTTTTAATATTTGAAATACTCTTATAGGTTCCAAGTTCGAATCCCACCAACAACATATCTCTATTAAACATATATATTATTTTATAAACTACTCTCACGAGTTTAAGATTCAATTTCCGTCAACAACATATTACTCCCTCTGTCCCCCTTGGTTCTTTACCTTGTGGGACGTAATTTTGGCACGGATTTTAAGGTGCAATTTGCGGATAGTTTCATAACTTATTTTTTAAATTTTCTTTTTTTGTATAAAAATAGAATTGTTCTATTTTTATACAAAAAAAGGAAATTTAAAAAATAAGTTATTGAACTATACTTTTTAGGAGCCTTAAAATGCGTGTCGAGTAGTGAAAAAAAACTGTAAAGAAATGAGAGGGACAGAGGTAGTATTAATTATTAAAACACAATCGTTAAAAATACTATCAAACATGTATTACAATATTTTATTATCTTCTATAATTTATTTTTCTACTAATTAAAAAATATATATGAAACTATGGGTAATAAAACAAAAAATATTAAAAAATACATCCGTGCATCACACGAGTAATAAGCTATATAGTAAAAAATTACACAAAATCTAGAAAACACTTACAATATAGAAAATTTTGCATAAAAATCAAAAAAAGGTCTACATGATTAGATAAATTTCACTTTTTCTATTACATAAAAGTTAAAAAAAACAATTTTTATGTAATATTTATATGCATACGTGTGTATTTTAAAGTAATAATTTAAATCAAGCACGGGCCTACATATAAACGAAAATAATTTTGTTGTGAGTAAGATGATCGAGATCGATTTATTGACGTGAGATTATGTGATTGCAAATTTTTATATCATAAAGGCACAATACCAACATACGATTATCAAAATAACTAAATTAAACATGCAATAACTTATAACATGTTAAAGAAATGCCTAAAGCTTAAACTAAGAAATTTATCGGAAACAACCAAAATATAAAATAGTTTCAAGGCATTGTATGTATACCAAAATAATTTTACAATTACGAATATGGTAAATGATAGGCTTTCTTTTCGGCATCATGTTAAAGTATTATCTGATGACTTCATGGTTCACCTTATCTGCGAGAAGCACAAATATTATCTCTAAAAAGCGTAAACCGTAACATACAACATTAAAAGATACGATTAGAGTACGAAAAAGGTAATGAGCTCTTGGAGTCATTCTACCCGTATTTACATGGCTTCATATTAATAAGCTTGTCCATGTTCTCCTGCATAACAAAAAGATACAGGTGTTAGAAAATTCAAATGCATGTCAATGAGTTTACGCTTGTGCAAAGAATCCTTATCTTTCATGTCCATATCAAGGCACACGAATTCATTAAATTCATGCAACAGAATAATGCCAAAAGATGCCTCTAGAAAAGTCCTGAATTATATTTTCAAACCCACGGACATGCCTTTTAACACGTAAAATAAACTTAACCATGTACAGGGGGCAGGGAATAAAATTGGGAAAAAATTACTTGCCATAATCTTTGTACATGCTAGTGTTAGGATCTGTATGGGATTGAATGTTAGTAGCCACTAAGAGTGTAAGATCTGCCCCAAGCACGTAGTTAAAGGATTTTTTTACACAAACTACTACTATTGTGCTACACTTTACGATACGCACAAACTTGCCTCCATTGAATTATTGTTACTTCTCATAATCAAAAGTTAATTCGTTTAAACTCATTAGGAAGCAACCTTGAATGTCCAAAATCATCCTTTAATAGCAAGATCATCCTTCTTTTGGCATCAATCATGCCAAATGATTAAAACTATCATACTGTTCAAATTTGTAAATAATGCTTTATATATCATTCATGCATTTCTTATGGGTCACCTATTATTCTACCCTTATTGATTAGTTCACAGTCTATTTAGTTGAGAACTACTTCCAAGTGTGCCCTAATTGATTAAATTATAGGTTAAATTTTACCACTTTCATAATTTTCTTCTTTGTAAAGAAGAATTTTAATAAGCGGGGTTTCTTTGTAAAGAATTTTCTTCTCTGAACACCCCCAGTTGGGGTTTCTGTACTCGAATAGTTTACGTGAGGATATATATCACTGCGTTACTTGTCAAAAACATAAAACTTCTTCTGTAAAAGTAGGGCGAATAGTAATCTTCTGAATTTCGAGTTATTTACTTTTGATTTGTCTTTCTTTAAAAAATAGTTGTGAGTAAACATTGTATATTGCATTAACAACCTATTCTAAAATCGACTTCCTGAAATTTCTGATGTAGATATAGTGATGTGAAAGCTCAACAACTTAGCTGGATTTTACGAGTGGTTGACAAAATATATAAGTATGCTGTGTATTTGTAAATACCAAGATAAAGGGAGAGGCAAATGTTTGAACTATCTCCAGTATATATTTGAACTGACAAAACAAGAATAAAGGCCCCTAATATCACAATTTGAAAGCAAATGGTCCCAAATATCACAGCTTAAAAACTAGGTCCCAAATATCACTCCAAAACATAGTATCGTGTAGCGTTTTAATTTTTTTGGTCAAAACGCTACTTCGTGTAGCGTCTTCACTCTTTTTTTTAACAATGCTACTTGCTACTTGAAGTAGCGTTTCTACTCTTTTTTTAAAAAAACGCTAATTGAAGTATTGTTTTGGTTGATACGCTAGTTAAAGAAGTGTTTTGGGGGTGGGAACGCGACTTTATGTGGTGTTTTGGTCTTCATCTTTTTTTTTTGCATTTTCTCATGGGTTCAATAATTAACTTTTAGGGTTCAACGTTTCCATTTTGGGTTTTAGAAATATATTCAATTAAAATTTTTAAAATTAAAATTTTTAAATTTTATATGTATTCCCTCGGGATTCCAACGGTTAACCTTTGGGGTTCAACAGTTCCATTTTGGGTTTAGAAATATTCGGAATGACGAATAAACCGTATACGAACTTAGGGTTTAGGGTTGTTTACAACCCTAAACCATAGACACTAAACCCTAACTTATCCTGATTTAACGCGTTTAAAAATCAGGCCGCCAGATTCAATTTTTTAATTAAAATTTTTAAATTTAAAAAATACAATTTTAATTAAATTTAGGGGTTCAGCAATTAACTTTTGGGGTTCAACATTTCCATTTTGGGTTTTAGAAATTACTCAAAACCAAACTTAAAGTAACGTTTCAAAAGAAAAAAACCCAAAGCCAAACTTAAAGTAGCGTTACTAGCCTAAAACCAAACTTAAAGTTGTGTTACTAGCCCAAAAACAAACTTAAAGTAGCGTTTACAGTAAAAAAAAATTGAAAACGCTACACGATGTAGTGTTTTAGAGTGATATATGGGGCCAACTTTTCAAATTGTGATATTTGGGGCCATTTTCTTTCAAATTGTTATATAGGGGGCCAACACCCACAAAACAAGCATTTTGACAAGGTATAAATTTGACACCTATATCTTCTATGTTAAAATACTTGGTTTTTGTTTAATACATTCGTCTCCAAGTAGATGTTAAATGATTAATAATTGCATCACATAATTTTTAGGTATACTATATATAATAGGAGAACACAAGGGTAAAAATTGCCAATAAAATGGTTGTGAAATGTCCATTTTATCCTTTCATGTTAAAAAATTACAAACGTGCCACCATTTTATAATTTATATTAAAAATATGTTACTCCATGTATTCAATGAGAATCGAACCTTTAATCTCCGCTCAAGAATCTCATTTCATAACCAAATGTGCTACATCAATTCTTGAGTTTACTTTCAAAATCTTATTAGATTAATCACATCTTCTTCTTCTCTCATATTTAATTTTTTTGTTATAACTTTTGAATAAATAAAATTTTTGTTTATTAACTCCGTTTTTTTCTAATTTTCCTAATTTTATATATAACTATATAAAATGTTGGTTTATATTTTTATATAACTCCATTTTTTTAGTTTGTGTATATAATATTATAATATAACTAACATTATTATATTTTTTTAATATTTTGTAGTTTTTTACAATTAAATGGATATCAATTACGTTGCAATTGTTATATTTTATATTTTCAAATAAATCTATGTCTCTTATTAAACTTAAAACAAAAGCGTAAACAAGAATCACATTCTTGATGGAAATCGAACTCAAATAATTAGGTCAATTGAATATATCGAATTCGTAGAAGGTAAAGATACAACAAATCTATTATCTATTACTTCTATCTATCTATCAGTAAGATTGTGTTTCAATAAATATTTATATTCTATTTATAAAATCAAACATAATTATAAGTTAATCATATAATTTTAGGTTTACCAAAATTTAAAAATGTGAGTTAAATTAGAGATTTTTGGTCGACCAACCATTTAGACTTTGAACGATTTAATATATAATTGATATAAGAAAGATAAAAATTTTAAAATGTAGAAAAACTTTTGAATTTATGTTTAAAAAGAAGAACTTTAAAAATAAGATCTATGTTGTTTATTAAAAATAACGTGATAAATATGTAATGTTAGATGAAAATAAGATATGATTGTTTAGATCACATATATTATAAAATTAAGCTTATGAGTTATTATTAGTAATAACCCGTCGTATTATTACTTGACTATAAATTATGACAATTCATATTTTATATAATACATTAAAATGATGCATTATGTCATATAATTTAGATTGCTAAATGAAATTTTAAATACATGGACACCACATAACATTTTAAAAATTATCATTTGTAGTCTCGTACATTACCCTTATTGATATGGGCTAAAAATAAGTCCTAAAGACACATTTAATGTGGCATTAATTAGACCCAGCATGGTCTAAACGCGGGGCCCTTTAATGAGGTCAAAAGCCATATTTTAATATTAATTTCATAATTAATATTAGGGGTAATAAATAGCTCAGCAATAAGAGTCAAATAAGGATATTACTCCTGTCTGACTTAGCCTCCAAGGCACCTACTCCAACATGGAAACTGATTCTCATAAGGAAGGAGTCTAGAACCTTCTTCAAGACGGTGACTTGCCTGCCAAGTCACCTAACCCTACTACGATTCTTGGGTTTCTCAGCCTATATAAAGGGCCTGACCCCTCATTCTCAGAACTACTTCTTGGCTTAATCCTCGAATAAGGACATACAAGCCACTACGTCCTTGGTGTGCCCTCGCCGCCATAGCCCCGAGGGTGAACACCAAGAACTACGTTTTTGGCTTGATTCTTGATATTCATCAAGGTACGTAGGCATCTTATGAAGGCCGATTCAGCCACGAACACGAGAGCAGCCATTAAAGCACGAAGCTCACAAACCCTAGCCGCAGTTTAACAACCTAGTTTTTATTCCACAACATTTGGCACCGTCTGTGGGAAAAAAACATCAACCATGGTAACTACACGAAGAACAGTACCGACCTCTACTGAGGCCTTGCCTCTAAACTCTGCTCCGCCTGTCACTGAACAAATACCCCCAACAACAGGGGCGATCACTCAACTTCAAGTTTCTCAACCTCCAGGGACGAATCCCCATGATGAGAGAACATTACCCGTGGTTATCCACCCAAGTCAAGAAACCAACCCTCTTCAGATGGTGGTCTCTCATCTTGTTAATCCTAATCATCCGCTACCGCCAGGAGTTCATATCCACACTACGGATCTCCCCGTGAATACCAACCCGATGTATGGTCTGCCTAACTACCCTCCTATTCAAGGTGCTTAACCAAGCGGTCATGCCTTACAGATCCGAGATCGAGAGTATGATGACTACTCTGGTCCTTACACTGACGATTCATCATCATCTAAGGATGATGATCGTGATGAAGCCCCGAGGAGGCGACGTGATAGTAAAGAACCTCGAATGAGGACTCAAACTGCCCATGATGGACCCCCCTTGACAACTGCTGAGAGGATCAAGGCTCATGAGGCTGAGATCTTAAAGTTGAAGGACGATATGGCGAGAGAACAAGCTAGATTGAATCAAACTCAGCCTCCTCTAACCACATGGAGGATTCCCATTATCAACTTGGAGAGGTCTTCAAGGAGACAGAAAAGGGATGATGCCCCAACCGGAAGAACAACAAGGGTGGAAACCCCCAGGGGTAACCCCAAAGATCTGATGCCACTCGGTGATCCTGATGATCCCACACCCCCGTTTACTGAGGAGGTGATGAATGCTCGTATCTCAAAGAAGTTCAAGATGCCAACAATCAAGGCTTATGATGGAACGGGTGATCCTGCAAATCACGTTAGGACGTTCTCGAACGCACTGCTGCTGCTGCCTGCAAGTGATGCCCTAAAGTGTAAGACGTTCCCTCAAACCTTCTCGGGTATGGCTCAAAGATGGTATAGCCAGTTGCCTGCGAATTCGATTGGCTCCTTTAATGTGTTGAGTGCTGCTTTTGTTAGCCAATCCATAAGCGGAAGAGTTCATGAGAAAAGCTCCGCATCTCTTATGTATATGGTACAGGGAAAGAACGAAAATCTAAGGGATTACCTCAAGCGATTTACCAATGAGACATTGAATATCACTGATTTGGAGAATAAGGTGGTCATGGTAGCCCTAGAGCACGGAACCACTGATCTCTTCTTTAAAAGGTCATTAGCAAAGCATCCTCCTGAGAATATGGCTGAGCTCCAACGAATGACTCAAAGAAGCGAAAGCAAGAGCAAGAGTACGATGCTAGGGACAAGTATCCCCGGACTAGCAAGGACTCTGAATCACCACCAAAGAAGAATTTGGGACAAAGGTTTTTTGACTATGCTAGATTGAACGCCCCTAGGAGCCAAATCTTATTAGAGATCGAGAAGGATAAGGACTTTCGATGGCCGAAGCCACTCACGGGTGACCCCGCTAAGAGGAACAAGGATCAATACTATAGGTTCCATCGAGATGTGGTACATGATATGGATGATTGTAGGCAATTGAAGGACGAAATTGAGTTCTTAATCCGAAAAGGAAAACTGAATAAATTCACTAAGGGTGAAGATCGTGGAACCCAAAGAAGGGATTACGACATGAGAGACAATGATAGAAGGGATAATGATCATGATCGTAACACACAGCCCCGAGGGCCAGTTATCAACATGATTTGTGGAGGCCCGACAGTGACCGGCACAATTCGAAACTCTCGAAAGGCGTATGACAGAGAGGTGATGCACATCGTGGGAGAGGCCCCGAAACGTGCCAGGACTGAAATCGTAATTGGTTTTGATGAATTTGACCTTGAAGGGGTGAAGTTCCCCCATGACGATCCATTGGTCATAACTCCTGTAATTGGAAACTCAGAGGTGAAGCGAGTCTTGATAGAAAATGGAGCTTCTGTTGATATTTTGTTTCATGACGCGTTTATGAAGATGGGGTACACTGACTCTCAGTTGACCCCAACTAACATGCCCATCTATGGGTTTAATGGAGTTGATTCCAAAGTTGAAGGGACTATTCAGTTGCCCATGACAATCGGGCAAGAACCTAAGGAGGCTACTCAGATGCTGAATTTTCTGGTAATCAAGGCATCCTCGACTTATAATGCAATCCTGGGAAGGACTGGACTTCATGTGTTCAAGGCTGTTGCCTCAACTTACCACATGAAGATTAAGTTTCCAACCCGGAATGGTGTCGGTGAACAAAAAGGTGATCAAAAAATGGCCAGAATTTGCTATGTGTCTGCATTAAGGGCTGATGGAGTCGGGGGGCAGGTACTCCCGATTGAAGACATGGATGTCCATGGTGATGATGAACACCGAGGGAAGCCCGCAGAGGATTTGGTCCCCATACCTCTAGAGTTGGGCGACCCTGAGAAAGTTACTTATATAGGGAGCTTCGTTGAAGGAACCCTTGAAGGGCAAGTTGACGTCATTCTTACAAGAGAACAGTGATGTGTTTTCTTGGATTGCGGCTGATATGCCAGGGATTGATCCCCAACTCATAACTCACAAGTTAAATGTTGATCCTGAATGGAAAACAATAAAACAGAAGAAGAGGAATTTTGCTCCTGAAAGGCAAGTGGCCATTAAGCAAGAAGTTGACAAGCTTTTAGAGGCTGGGTTTATTGAAGAGATTTAGTTCCCTGAATGGTTAGCTAACCCAGTGATGGTCAAGAAGGCGAATGGGAAGTGGAGGATGTGTATAGACTTCACTGATTTGAATGATGCATGTCCAAATGATTGTTTTCCCCTGCCAAGGATAAACATGTTGATAGATGCCACAGCTGGACATGAGATGTTGAGCTTCATGGATGGGTTCAGCGGCTACAATTAGATTAAGATGCACAAGGATGACATCCCAAATGTATCTTTTATAATTGACTTTGGTGTTTTCTGCTATCTTGTTATGGCTTTTGGTCTAAAGAATGCAGGCGCTACTTATCAACGACTAGTGAATAAGATATTCGCCCATCTAATTGGAAAAACCATGGAGGTCTATGTTGATGACATGTTAGTCAAGAGCCTATTCAAAGCAGACCACATCAAACACCTCAGGGAGGCATTCAAAGTGCTGAGACACCACAAGATGATGTTGAATCCAGCTAAGTGTGCTTTCGGCGTTGGATTAGGAAGTTTTTGGGTCTAATGGTTTCAAAAAGAGGCATAGAGGCCAACCCTGACAAGATCAAAGTGATTCTGGATATGGAACCACCCCGCTATATACGACATATACAGAAGTTAACGGGCCGAGTTGCAGCCGTGGGGAGATTTATCTCCAAGTTTGGTGACAAATGCTTGCCATTCTTTCAAGCATTGAAGAAGGTGAAAAATTTTGAGTGGACCCCTGAGAGCCAAGAGGCCATCGAATAGCTAAAGAAGTACATGGTTGAAGCCCCGTTGTTGGCCAAACCTAGTCCCGGAGAGACTCTTTACCTACACTTGGCGGTATCTGAACAAGCATTGAGTGCTGTTCTCATTCGAGAAGAGAGTAAGGTTTAAAAACCTATTTATTACGTGAGCAAGGTGTTGCATGGGGCTGAGTTGAATTACTCTCCCATTGAGAAGTTTGCTTTGGCATTGGTAACAGCCTCGAGGAAGCTGCGACCTTATTTCCAGGAACACAAGATTGAAGTCCTGATGGACCAGCAGCTGAGAAACATATTGCATAGCCCGAAGGCCAGTGGAAGGCTAATCAAGTGGGCGATAAAACTTGGAGAATTTGACATCAAGTATAAGCCTCGAACAGCCATCAAGGCTTAGGCATTGGCTGACTTCGTGGTTGAATGTACCATTAACAACCAAGAAGTCGGGTGGCAGGAAATAGTGACTACCCCTGGGAAAGAGGATAAAGATGAGGAACTTGTACCTGATCTGAAGGAGTATTGGGTGCTCTATTTTGATGGGGCATCAAAAACAAAATCTAGTGGTGCAGGCTTAGTCTTGTAAAGCCCCGAAGGGTTCACAGTTGAATATGCTTTGAAGTTGGACTTTCCCACAACCAACAACGAAGCTGAGTATGAAGGCTTGATAGCCGGTTTGGGCTTGGCCAGAATCATGAGGGTCAAGAATCTCAAAGTTTGTGGGGATTCAAGACTAGTGGTATTGCAAGTGAATGGTGAATTTGAAGCCAAGGATGAAACAATGGCGAAATATTTGAGATTGTGAAAGCTGTTATGACTCAGTTTGATGAGTGCTATGTGGAGCACATCCCTAGAGAAGATAACGTTAAGGCTGATGCCCTGTCCAAGTTCGCTTCTTCTGAGATAAAGAATTATGCAGGGAGTGTTTACTTCCAGGTCTTGAAGGCCCTGACCATCAACTCTAAGTTGGTAGCACCGATTGATTTAGGAAGCTATTGGATAGATCCTATCAAAGCTCACCTCGAAACTGGGTGGCTCCCTGACAATGCCTTGGAGGCACGAAAGCTGTCAGTGAGAGCATTGAGATATGCCTTGATCGAAGGCATCCTTTACAAGAGATTGTTTGTCATCCCGTACTTGAAGTGTTTAAGGCCCTAAGAGGCAAAGGAAGCATTGAAGGAAGTTCATGAAGGGATCTGTGGGCAACACTTAGGGGGCAGAGACCTAGCTCACAAGATCACTCGTCTGGGATTCTATTTCCTAGAGATGTTGGCCGATGCGCAGAATTATGTCAAGAAGTATGACAGATGTCAAAAGCACGCCCCAATTGTAAGGCAGCCGCCTGAGATGTTAACATCAGTTAACTCTCCTATCCCGTTCGCAATGTGGAGGATGTACATACTTGGTCCTTTCCCTATGGCTTCAGCACAAAGAAAGTTCTTGATAGTGGCCATCGACTATTTCACTAAGTGGATTGAGGCTAAACCTTTAGCCAAGATAACCACTAAGCAAGTTGCCCAGTTCTTTTGGGAAAACATCATTTGCAGATATGGAATCCCACGAATCCTTGTGACGGATAATGGGACACAGTTCAACAATGAAGAAGTGAAGAGGAATGAAGGATACTCCCCTTCTTTTATAGAAAAAGTGTGACCTGCTACCCCAGGTTGAAACACAGGCTGGATCGTGTTTACAGGTCATGTATCGATTAAATACAAAAAGAGGATGAAAAACTATCTGTTGTAGATGGAACGATTCGTTAAAAACTTATAAATTCTGGAAAAGGAACTGAGAATATAATATATGACAGAAGGAGCTTTGGAAGTTGATTATGGTTAAGAAGCCTAATCAAGAAGTTAACGCAAAGTGCGGGATTAGTAGCGCTAATCAAGAAATTAGGGGAAGCCTTAAACAAAAGTCATGAATGACCATATTGTTGGTTTTCCATATCGATGATGGAGTATCGATATGAAAGCTCATATTCCATTGTCAATATGAAAGCTCATATTCCATTGTCAAGCTCATATTCCATTGTCAATATGAAAGCTCATATTCCATTGTCAAGCTCATGTTCCATTGTCGATATGAAGGGTCGTGATCCATTGTCGATATAAAAGGTCATTGTTCAAGATGGAAGTTGAAGTGTTGGAGCCAAGGGTGCCAAAAAAAAAAATTTGAAAACCGCCCGACCGGGAGCCAGCCGACCGTGGCAACCGGAAGGCTTCGGCCAACCGGGGCATGGCCGACCGGTGGCTGGCCGACCGGCGCACCCGGGAGGCTTCGGCCGACCGGGTTCCACCTAGAATATGAAGATTTTCAATGTCGTTTCGATGTCGAATGTTGATCCCGACGTCGTTTCAAATATGAAAATTAAGTTGAACCAGAATATGGTTTAAAGCACCGTTTAGTGTCGTTTAAGCACCGTTTAGTGCCGATTAGCGCTGTTTAGTGTCGTTTAACACCGTTTAGTGTCGTTTAAGCACCGTTTAGTGCCGATTAGCGCCGTTTAGTGTCGTTTAACGTCGTTTAACTTTGTTTAAATGTCGTTTAAGGCTGATTAATGCCGTTTAGCGCCGTTTTATGCCGTTTAACGTCGTTTAACTTTGTTTAAATGTCGTTTAAGGCTGATTAGCGCCATTTTATGCCGTTCAACGTTGTTTAACATCGTTTAAACGCCGTTAAGGCTGATTAGTGCTGATTAGCATCGAATTAACATTGTCGTAAATGCGTAGGTCTCTCCACGCTTTACATCAAGATAGTACTCGTGAAACACTAGTGTATGAAGATGAACCCTGACCCGAGTCTCGGAAAAGGCTGTTAAAACTTCAAGGAAAACCTGATCAGTTTTCCTAGAAGTTGGGGGGCAAATGATATGGGCTAAAAATAAGCCCTAAAGACACATTTAATGTGGCATTAATTAGACCCAGCATGGTCCAAACGTGGGGCCCTTTAATGAGGTCAAAAGCCCTATTTTAATATTAATTTCGTAATTAATATTAGGGGTAATAAATAGCTCAGCAATAAGAGTCAAATAAGGATATTACTCTTGCCTGACTTAGCCTCCAAGGCACCTACTCCAACATGGAAACTGATTCTCATAAGGAAGGAGTCTAGAACCTTCTTCAAGACGGTGACTTGCCTGCCAAGTCACCTAACCCTACTATGATTCTTGGGTTTCTCAGCCTATATAAAGGGTCTGACCCCTCATTCTCAGAACTACGTCTTGGCTTAATCCTCGAATAAGGACATACAAGCCACTACGTCCTTGGTGTGCCCTCACCGCCATAGCCCCGAGGGCGAACACCAAGAACTACGTTTTTGGCTTGATTCTTGATATTCATCAAGGTACGTAGGCATCTTGTGAAGGCAGATTCAGCCACGAACACGAGAGCAGCCATTAAAGCACGAAGCTCACAAACCCTAGCCGCAGTTTAACAACCTAGTTTTTATTCCACAACACTTATACAATTTTTTAAATTATGAAAACAAGTATATTTGTCCATATATGTTATAGTCGATTTATAAATTATTAGTCGGTATTGTGAAATTATTAAATTATATTAATTAAAATACATTAATTTTCAAAAAAACATATAAAATAATTGAATTTAGTCAAAAATGAGTTGGGTGAAAAACCAAAATACCCACATTTTATTTCAAATTGCCCAAAATACCGACCGGGAGAAACGTCCGCCCTTTTTACCCATGGGCCACGCATTCTGAGAATGCATATATGGTACACGCATTATTGCAATGCGTACAGGTCGAGTACGCATAACAGCACTGCGTATACTTTGTTAAATTTAGTTCAATGTTCGTGAACAGTAACTATGAACACGCATTCTGATAATGCGTGGGATGGGATACGCATTATGAAGATGCGTATTCGACGCCACTGTTCATCGTCTTCTTCCCCGTCGCCGGACGTTTTTTGCTCTTTTTTTCAACCACTTCGTACACTCTCTACATGCTTCGATCAATTGCATTCTATACAGCAAACTGATCCTCGTTTCATCCTCTACAACCCTATAATTCTCATTTTCAATTTGGGTTGCCGAATTAAAAAGGCACAAAATGAAGCTTTTTTCCGATAACATTTTCAGATCTATTCGTACACCCCCCTGCGGGGCCAAACTTCAACAAATGAACATAGAAAGATGTAGAGGCAGGCCTGGGCTTCCTCTTCGTGCCATCAGTTTTTGTGGAGGTGGTCGTAATGTTATGGACGGTCATAGGCGATTCCCAAGCGATTTTTCGGACATCGGAGCATCGGAGCAGTTTGTCCAATAATGACGTCATCTGACGTCAATACGCATCTTGGTGATGCGTATCTCAGTAGACGCATCTTGGTGATGCGTATCGCAGTCTACGCATTCTCAGAATGCGTAGACAGTGGGTATTTAGGGCGGAGTTTTCAGAAACGGGTCTTTTGGGCAGTGGGTAGGGGAAAAGTGGGTATTTTGGGAAATTTTTCAAATAATCATAATTTAACCTTTCAATAACATGTAATGATTGAGTTATAACATATATTTAGATAAATGTAAGATGAAATCAAAAAGTGTGATTTTAGATATTGCATAAATGCACAAATCATTAATATCGTCTATTCCCACGATTAAATTTTTTGGTATTAATTTAAATTTAAGATAAAAAAAAATAATTCTTAATTATAATATAAAAATGTAAAATCTAATTAGAATTTCAGCGATTTAAATGTATGATTGACCTAAAAACATAAATATTTAAAAATATAAGAAAAAAATTGAATTTATGTTAAAAATATGAGAACTCTAAAAATAGGATCTATGTTATAAATAAAAAATAACGTAATTATTATTCAATATTAAGTGGAATAATATAATTTTTTAAATTATAAATATTACGAAAATGTAATAATTATTAAAAATGACCAGTTAGATATAACTCGGCTATAAAGTATAATAATATGAATTTTTATATAACATAGTAAATTGATCAATATAATCTATAAAGGTTGAATTATAACATGTAATTATATCAGTATACTGTATACGTAATACGATGAAGCCAAAAAAATGTTCATAAATATCATATACATGCAAATGTCATTAAGATCGTCTAATCATATTTTACTTCGATTGAGATATTAGGAAAAATTTAAAGTTGAGTTAATTTAAAAAATGGTTCAATTTGCATAATTTTAAAACAGAACTCCGATATTTTGTAATAAACATTAGACTAAAACTAATAATTTGAGTTTAAAAGCTTTTAAATATGCATATATGGAAAAAAAAATGAGTGAGACAATTACAATGATGACTTTCACAAAATATTAAAAGAATTTGTAATATGTCTCTAACTACTTTAATATCACATGATTTTACGTACGCCTTTGTTGTATGCCACGGGCAATTTTACTAAAGTAATTATTTTCCTCTTGATCACTTGTAAGAATGATCGAATCCATTTCATCTTCGGGTGGTATAGATGGCGGCGGTGTAGAGTCAGGTTGCCATGCAGTAGAAAAGCTAGCCAATTTTGAAATTTTAGCTTCCATCATCTTGTTACGAGTGTTTATCTCATTCAAATTTTTCAAGGACTCCTCTTGATCCTTTTGAGTTTGCATTAGAAGTTTCAACGACTCGCTCAATAATCGATCAGATAGCTCATTTGCATTGGTTTCATGAACCTGAAAATTTGGCGGTGGAGGATATTCATATTAATGCCATGATGATTGCTCACATTGTTGATGAAATTGTTGTTGATCATGATATGAGAAATTCTGAAAATTGTTGTCTGTGTATGAAAAATTTGGTTGATCCGTCCAATCTTGATTATATGCATTAAAGTACGAATTGGACTCGTATCTTCCTTGATAATCATTCACTTGTCCGAATGGAGCATTGTAAGTATTGTAAGAGCATTCAAAATCAAGGTGACCATAAATACCACAAATTTCACAGTATGTGTAAGTTTCAGGGGTCCTCCATGACATCGCATTATTACTCATCGGACATGTAGTGCACAAAGAAAAAAAAAATTCAAACACACAAAAAGAAATGGTGAAAAATTAAAAGAAAAATCCTATATCTAGGGTTCCTTAATAAAATAAACTAGACCTTGCTCCTAACTTTAAGGACCACCAAAGACTCGGTAAATCAGAATTTATTCGGACCGATTTGGCCAGGTAGGTGCAAGCATTGCCAAGAGGCTAAACACCAGCCTAGACACCAAATCCTAATTGGCCAGGTAAGCTTTCACTTGCCTAGACACCAAAGAGTCGGAATAATTAATGATTACTTCGTTTCTTAGGTACCTTCCTAATTGTGCGCGAAATTCCTAGGGGCAAATATCTAATTAATTTTATAAAGGCTAAATGATGCAACAAACAACGAGATAATAAAAGGCTATAAACATTTATGGATGCTTACACTACATGTCCTAAATTAAAGAAAAATAAAAATTAACGTACCTTTGGGTCCTCCAGCAATCACCACAATTAAATAGGTACGAAAATTAAAAACAAAAAAATAAAGTCTAGCATGATGTGCACCCACGTGATTAAATGCATGATGCAATAATTATGTATTTAAAACTGATTTTTTTGGATTTTTTTTCAATTTTTGAATTTTTTTTTTGATTTTCTAAAAAAAAATAAGAAGGCGAAAAGAATGAGATACGGGTTACCGAAGCACGCTTCCAAAAATTCCAATTTTTCCACGCTCCGCGAGAAGATTCCCGAATTTCCAACTTTCCTAAAAAAATGAGATAAAAAATGTGACAAGTAAAACTAATCCGAGAAATTAAAAATTAAGGCGCGCAAAATTATAGTCCCCGGCAACGGCGCCAAAAACTTGATGTGGTGAAAATGTGACAATTTAATTATCGCAAGCGCACGATCATCGTTTTAATATTTAAGATTCGATCCACAGGGACTAAAATTTTCGCGATCCTTAATTTTTAATTTAATCGGATTAGATCAATTTTGGATTTTGGAAAATTGGTTTTTACTAATTAACTTCTAAAAATAAAATTTTAACCACTTTTAAAGAAAATTAAATTTATTCTAATTCTAAACTAATTAACTAAATTATTCTAAATTCAAATTAAAACTGAATTTTATTCTAAAAGTTTTTTTTATTATTTTTTTAAATAACGTTATTTACAGTAAATTGTAGAAAAGAAATTGGACAAGATGTCCTCGCAAATTCAATTAACCAGTAACAAACCAAGCAGCGTTTGCAAAGCTCAGACAGCAAAACGGAATAACAAATCTCATAATTATTACTAGTACTACCAAAAACCAAGGCTAAAATTAACAACAACAAACCGCAACCTATATTCAACTCAATACATCAAAACTCGGCTGTACACTCAGCAACTAATTTGATAAATAACGAATTCGGAGAAACAAGCAGCACAGCAACAATATGCAATAACTCAACAACCGTTGACAGGCAATTGACACACGAAACACAAACTCGGAAGCAAAACTTAGCAGCAATTCAAACTCAAAACGCAGCGACACAAGCAACTCAGTGGTTCGAATTTGGAAAGAAATCAGACACTGGACTCAGTAATTTACAGACAATCGACGAAAAATAAAAACAAAACTCAGCACTACACAGCATTCGGAAAACTAAGAAACGTAACAATTCAACCGCAAGAACGAAGCCACAGAAACCGAAACAAGTGTTAGGCACCGGCCTAGTTTCTTATTTTCAAACTCATACTACCAACCTCACCACCTAACACAAACCTACCCCCATCTACTACAACCCCCCTCCTATAAATACCCCCTCCCCTTCATTTGTAAAATCACACCAAAATATCTTACTCTCTTCTCTCCCTCATTTCTTAGTTTATAGCTGCTAGATAGTCCGTCTAGTAGGAAACTTACCTTGCGGTAGTTTCAGGCAAGTCAGGATAGGGGGCCCTCGTGCTACTCTATTCTTTCGTTTCGGGTGAGTTAGTGTGAGAGTTTGGTCGGGCTGTAGCCATCTGAGTTTACAGCATTAGGAGTTCGTCCAGCTATTGCAGTCGCAACAAGGGGAGTCCTCCAGGTTATCCGGTCAAGTACCGAAGGGATAGTTCTGTCCAGGTTATCCGATCCAGTACCGAAGGAGTAGTGAATCGCTGTATTTCTATTCAGTTGTGCCTCAAGTGTTACTTCGTAAACTTGAGAGAGAATATTGTAACCATTATTATCATTATAGTGGAAACATTCGGAGCAGGTCCCGTGGTTTTTACCTCTTTGGCTTAAGGGGGTTTTCCACGTATAAATCTTGGTGTTCATCTGTCAATATCTGTTATTATTATTGACTGTTATAATCTCCGTATTTAATTTACGCAAAGACAGGAAACGGGAATTCCTAACAGTTGGTATCAGAGCTGGGGCCCACGTTGTTGGTGTCTAGGAAAGTGCTTTGTGCGCAGTGGTTACTTGATAAAGCGCCGTATTTGTGTGGTTCTAAGTACACATCCACTTTCCTGGCCAACTTGTGTGGTTCTAAGTGAGATTCCCAGAGTCTTTGGTAAATTAAAATGGATGATTCTTCCAGCATAATGGTAAGCCTAACAGCTTCAAATTATCCGATGTGGAAAAGCAGAATAAAGGATTTGCTTTATAGTAAGGACTTGTTTGATCCGGTGGAGCTGAAAGGAGTCAAACCTGCAGCAAAGTCTGATGCTGACTGGAAGAAGATGTACATGAAAACTATCAGTCTCATTCGTCGATGGATTGATAATTCGGAGTATCATCATGTTTCTGAAGAAGAAGACGCTTATACGCTTTGGACGACATTAGAGTCTACGTTCCAAGAGAAAAGTTCACAAAATGTAACTTTTCTAGTTCGTCAGCTGGTGAACATGAGGTACCAGGATGGGAACAACATGTCGGAGCATATGAGCGAATTCCAAGGGTTGTTAAATCAACTATCAAATATGAAGATGGAGTTTGAACAGAAATTCCAAGCAATATTTCTTCTCAATACTTTACCATCAGGTTGGGATACGCTAGTGGTGACAGTAACTAATGCTGTACCAACTGAGCAACTAACTTTGCGATCAATTAAGCAGAGTATCCTTAGTGAATCCATGAGAAGAAAGGTACAAGGAGTCAGCCAAGATTCCCAGGCTCTTATTACTGAGAACAGGGGTAGAAGCAACTACAGGGAGACAAACCAAGGGCGTAGTAAAAGCAGGAATTTTAGGAATTCCGGTGGCAAATCAAATACTAATGTTGAATGCTACTATTGTAAGAAGAAGGGTCATTACAAAAAGGATTGTAGGGCCTGGCTCAAGCAACAAAACAATGGCCAGCAAGGGAAACATGCCGAGAAAAGTACAACAGCTGCTATGACAGAAGATGTTGTGATCCTTTCTTTTGGGGAAGAAGAATGCTTACATGTTGATGATCAGAAGGTCGAATGGGTGATAGATACTGGAGCAACGTATCATGCAACACCCACTCAGGAATTCTTTACGACGTACAAGTCAGGGGACTTTGGTACTGTAAGAATGGGTAACTCAGATCAATCAAAGATCGCAGGCATTGGTGACATCTGTATTGAGACAAACACGGGTTGTTCAATGACATTGAAAGATGTCAGGCATGTTCCGGACTTACGGCTCAACTTGATTTCCGGCATGGCGCTAGACAAGCAGGGGTACGTAAATACCTTCAGTGGTGGAAGGTGGAAGCTTACTACGGGTTCATTGGTGGTTGCAAGAGGTTCCACTTGTGGCTCTTTGTACAAGACACAAGTGACGATGTGTTCAAATGAGTTGAATACAGTTGAAGATGAAGCTTCAGCAAGTTTGTGGCACAAGAGGCTTGGTCATATGAGCGAGAAAGGGCTGCAGATTCTAGCAAAGAAATCCCTCATTTTGTTTGCTAAAGGAACTGCATTGCAGCCGTGTGAATATTGTTTATTCGGAAAACAACATAGAGTATCTTTTAGCAGTCCACTGAAGAAAAAGTCGGAGCTGTTAGAAAGAGTTTATTCTGATGTATGTGGTCCGTTTGAGGTGGAGTCCTTAGGCGGAAATAGGTACTTTGTTACCTTCATTGATGAAGCATCTCGAAAGGTGTGGGTTGAGATACTCAAATCCAAAGATCAAGTGTTTGAGTACTTCCAGAAGTTTCATGCCATGGTTGAAAGATCAACAGGGAAACAACTAAAGTGCCTTCGTAGTGACAACGGGGGGGAGTACACTTCAAAAGAGTTTAAAGAGTATCTTGCAAAGTATGGTATCCGGCATGAAAGAACAGTTCCTGGCACCCCACAACAGAATGGCGTTGCGGAAAGAATGAACCGCACCATTGCTGAACGAGTCAGATGCATGTTGAAAATGTCTAAACTACCGAAGTCATTTTGGGGAGAAGCTGTAAGAACAGCTTGCTACTTGATCAATCGATCTCCATCGGCACCTCTGAATTTTGAGATTCCAGAGAAGATCTGGTTAGAAAAGGATGTTTCCTATTCCTACTTGCGGGTGTTTGGATGCAAGGCTTTTGCACACATCCCAAAGGAGCATAGAACAAAGCTTGAAGATAAATCAACTCCGTGTATTCTCGTTGGCTACGGGGATCCAGAGTTCGGGTATCGGTTGTGGAATCCTGAATCGAAGAAGATATTCAGGAGCAGAGATGTGGTTTTCTATGAGTCTCAAAATTATAAGAATTTTGGGAGCACTCAACAACCAAGGCAAGCTAGAAATCCAGATACATTAGAAGATGATGGAGATGATACGGCAGATGATGAGGCTGCTGAGCAGGGGGAGCTACCGCCTCAGCCTGAAGCTGAAGAAACTCAGCCACGACGTTCTACGAGAGAACGGAGACCATCAGGAAGATATCTTTCATCCGAGTATATCTTAATTGCTGATGAGGGGGAGCCCGAGACCTTTGAGGAAGTCAAGACTCATAAAGAAAGCACTTGTTGGTTGAAAGCAATGCAAGAGGAGATGGATTCTTTAAATAAGAATGAAACTTATGAGTTGACTACACTTCCGAGAGGACGGAAGGCTTTGAGGAACAAATGGGTCTTCAAAGTAAAAAGGGATGATGAAAAGCTTGTAAAGTATAAAGCATGCTTGGTGGTTAAAGGCTTTGCACAGAAGGAAGGCATTGATTTTGATGAAATCTTTTCTCCGGTTGTAAAGATGACATCAATCCGAACAGTTCTCGGATTAGCGGCTAGCATGGATCTTGAGCTTGAGCAGTTAGATGTGAAAACTGCATTCCTTCATGGAGATTTGAAGGAAGAGATATACATGCACCAGCCAAAAGGATTTGAAGTGAAAGGGAAGGAGCACATGGTTTGTAAACTCAAGAAAAGTTTATACGGGCTTAAGCAAGCGCCAAGACAGTGGTACAAAAAGTTTGATTCATTCATGAGGAATCATAAGTTCAAGAGAACTGCATCCGATCACTGTGCTTATGTGCAAAGGTTTCCTAACGGTAACTTCATTATCCTGCTGCTTTATGTTGATGATATGTTAGTGGTCGGTCAAGATGCTAACATGATCCGCAAGCTGAAAGAAGATTTGTCCAAGTTCTTTGATATGAAAGATTTGGGTCCAGCAAAACAAATCCTAGGGATGAAGATTGTTCGTGACAGAACAACTCGGAGGTTGTGGCTTTCACAACAGGGATATATTGAACGGGTATTGAAAAGGTTCAATATGGATGATGCTAAACCTGTTAGCATACCATTGGCGGGACATTTTAAACTGGACAAGAAAATGTGTCCGTCAACAGACAAGGAGAAGAAGGATATGGAGGAAGTTCCCTACTCATCCGCAGTGGGGAGTCTTATGTATGCATTGGTTTGTACAAGACCAGATATTGCTCATGCTGTTGGAGTTGTGAGTAGATATCTGTCAAATCCAGGAAGAAAACATTGGGAAGCAGTTAAGTGGATTCTCAGATATCTCAAGGGCACTTCCGGGTTATGCTTGAAGTATGGACACGGTGAACCAGTCTTGGAAAGTTTTATAGATGCTGACATGGCAGGACATCCAGATGGGATGAAGTCCACGTCAGGGATGCTTTTCACTTTTGCGGGGGGAGCTATAGCATGGCAGTCCAAGTTGCAAAAGTGTGTTGCGTTGTCAACAACTGAATCAGAGTATATTGCTGCTTGTGAAGCAGGCAAGGAGCTGGTTTGGTTAAAGCGGTTTCTCCAAGAATTGGGTCAGAAGCAAGACAACTTTGAGTTGTATTGTGATAGCCAGAGTGCTATTGACTTGAGCAAGAATGCTACTTGTCACAGTCGTACTAAGCATATTAATGTACGTTACCATTGGCTACGGGAACAGGTTGAAGATGGGGTGATACAGATAGAGAAGATACACACGGATAAGAATCCGGCTGATATGATGACGAAGGTCGTTCCACGGGAAAAGTTGGAGCTATGCAAGCGGGGTGCAGGTATGGAGTGGAAGTGATTAACTGTGAGTTTGGAAAGAGGGGGAGATTGTTAGGCACCGGCCTAGTTTCTTATTTTCAAACTCATACTACCAACCTCACCACCTAACACAAACCTACCCCCATCTACTACAACCCCCCTCCTATAAATACCCCCTCCCCTTCATTTGTAAAATCACACCAAAATATCTTACTCTCTTCTCTCCCTCATTTCTTAGTTTATAGCTGCTAGATAGTCCGTCTAGTAGGAAACTTACCTTGCGGTAGTTTCAGGCAAGTCAGGATAGGGGGCCCTCGTGCTACTCTATTCTTTCGTTTCGGGTGAGTTAGTGTGAGAGTTTGGTCGGGCTGTAGCCATCTGAGTTTACAGCATTAGGAGTTCGTCCAGCTATTGCAGTCGCAACAAGGGGAGTCCTCCAGGTTATCCGGTCAAGTACCGAAGGGATAGTTCTGTCCAGGTTATCCGATCCAGTACCGAAGGAGTAGTGAATCGCTGTATTTCTATTCAGTTGTGCCTCAAGTGTTACTTCGTAAACTTGAGAGAGAATATTGTAACCATTATTATCATTATAGTGGAAACATTCGGAGCAGGTCCCGTGGTTTTTACCTCTTTGGCTTAAGGGGGTTTTCCACGTATAAATCTTGGTGTTCATCTGTCAATATCTGTTATTATTATTGACTGTTATAATCTCCGTATTTAATTTACGCAAAGACAGGAAACGGGAATTTGTTAGAACTCAGTAAACAACTCGACAACATTTAAATACAGAACTGGCAAAACAAACAGCATCGACAAAATCAGGGGACTATCGAACCAAAATCAGGGGACTCTCGAACCCAGCAAGGGAACTCAAAGAAACTCGTAGGCAATTCAGTCAATAAACTTGGACATAAAGCACAATTCGAACCACAACAATTCGATACAACCCGGTAAAGCAATAAACAGTTTCCAGCACTAAAAGAGCAGTACTACACGAACAACGCGGAAACTAAGCCGAAATTTAGTCTTGAAACAACCATAACTCGTTGAAATCAAAAGGGGTTGGGGGGTTCGCAACTCGAAGAAAAAGAGCCAACAACGGGAGATGGGTTGTGTTTGTATTTGTGGGAAGGAAGAGCACAGAGGAGGGATTGATGGGTTTGGTGTTGAGATTCGAAGACGGGGGGATTGGATGGAGTGGTACAAGAACAGGGGAATTGGGTTCTTAAAATGGAAGTGAAGAAACTGAACAGGGGAGGGGTTGTGGTTTTGTGGAGAGAAGAAAACAGAGAGAAGTAAGCTGGGTTGGGGTTTGTATTCTAATTTCTAAAAACCGTACGTACTTAAATTCTGGGTAAAACAGGGGAGAAATAATGAAGCTTCGAATTAATCTAATTACAGTAGAAACAAAATAAATACGTATTAAGAAAATAATTGTTTACAAGCTGCAAAGAAAATTACAACTACAATTTAGGAAATGAACTACTAATGTCCTAATCTAATCTAATTTTTATGTGTCTGTCCTAATACTAATGGGTTCTATTTATAGGCTTTATTAATTAACTAGTTTACATATGAAGGTACAAGTTGTTTACATGAAAAGGAAATCAAAGTCATGCTGCACCTTTTAATTTTCAAGATTCCCTGCATTGCTTTTTGAATTCCCTGCATTGCTTTTTAAATTCATTACGCAGCTGTTGAATATAAAGTCAGAAGAAGGTTTTGGGGTGTGTTTGAAATGTTCCAATTTGCTCCAAGCTCCTAATTCCTTTTTTCTTCTTCTTTTATTTTTGCACTTTTTCTTCATTTTTTCTCCTTCTTTGCACTTTATTTCTTTATTTTGTCATTTCTTTATTTTTCACTAATTTCCTGAAATGCAATAAAATAATTTATTAAAATACGAATTCAAGCAATAAATAGGTATTAAAAATATGCAAAATTATGCACTTATCAATATACATGCATAGGTCATTAAGTTTAAAGCGAATGAAATATTTAGAAAAATTTAAAATTGAGTTAAAAAATAATTCAAAATTTTAATAATATAAAAAAAATTCAATTTACTCAATTTTTTGCAGTATTGAACTTCTATACATTACAAAATTACTGTAGAAATCTAAAATAAAGTTTAAGTTATCTTTTACAATTTTTTTAGTTACAAATTTATTTTGATATCTATAAAAATTTGTGCGAGTATTGATTTTGATATATGTTAGGCTCGTGCATCACACGGGCTTTTACGCTAGTATGTGTTAAGTAGGGTTTTTTTTTCATTCTCAATATCCTCATCTTATGATATCATGCCAACTAAACATTTAAAAAATGGGTTACATGACTAATTTATCATTGTAATCGGTATTAACTTGCAAGTGAGTTATCAAATCAAAAAAGTTTTCAATCACATCATAAAGTTAAAATTAGCTTGCAATTATAATACTGAAAGTACTTGCACGACCGTTAAAAATGTGTTAAATTTAACGAAAAACCGTTGTATTGACGTTAGCGTACACATCAGAACGTAAAATTCAAAACCAAATTCATCACCGAACTATGTGTTAATTTTTAGTTAGGTCACTAATTGGAAAAAAATTAGATATTCAAAAATATCAAACGAAATTATAGACTTTAGAAATAGATTATGATTTTTTAAATTTAAATTGTAATTAATTTAAAATAAATAATATTAAAAAAATTACACTTTTGTATCAATTATTATTACAAAAAATGGACTGTAAAAGATGACATCTCATTTGTTCGCTTTTATGGATTTATTAGCATATGAAATAAATGGGCATGTTAATGATTTAGTTCAGCTCAGCAAATTCATTACTAATCCATGGTGCGTTCTTGGGGATTTTAATTGTATCACAAGTCTTTCAGAGGTCAATGGTGGGAGAGAGCAATGGACGACTGATATGCAAAACTTCAAAGACTGTTTATTCAATACTGTGTTAGGGCCAACTAACACAGTAGGTCCTCTTTTTACCTGGGCAAATAATAGGCAAGATCAATTCATCCAGAAACGTCTGGATCGTGCCTTGGGTAACCAAGCTTGGTTCTCTACTTTTGATGATAGTACTACCATTGTTCACCAAAAAGGTATCATGGACCACTGTCCTCTTCTTATTTCGGTTCCTATGCAAATAACCAAATACAGAAAACCTTTCCAGTTCTATTCCTTTATGTGTAAACTAGAAGGATATCACGATATTATTAAGGATATTTGGCAGGAACGGTGGTTTGGCGATCCTATGGCCATCCTTTTTAGAAAGCTTAAGCAAGTCAAGCATGCCCTTATTGGTCTCAATAATAGAAATGGTAATGTTCACACAAATGTTGCTAATGCGAGAAAGGAGCTTAATATTCTGCAGGAAAGAGTCCAGTGTAATCCTATGGATCGGGGTCTCAGAGAAATAGAATCGTGTGCAAAAAAGAAATTGGAAGAAACTTTATTTCAGGAGGAATCTTTCATGCACCAAAAATCTCGGGTTAAGTGGCTTTCCCTTGGAGATAGCAATAATAGTTTCTTTTTTAATCAGGTTAAGGCAAACTGGAGTCACAAAAAAATCTTGGTTATTGAAAATGATGTTGGTGAGGTTGTTTTCGGGCAGACTAAAGTAGCAAATGTTGCAGTGAACTATTTTCAGAATTCGATAGGCACCTCTGACAATCTTCATGCCTGCAATATCTCGGATCTAAACATAACCCTTCCTCAGCTTTCTCAACATCAGGCATCTCATCTTGAAGACAGGGTTACTCATGAAATTATCTATGCTACTTTAAAGTCGATGAAAGGTAATAAGGCTCCAGGTCCTGATGGGTTTACAGTGGAGTTCTTTTTAAACTCTTGGGAAGTTGTAGGCCATTCTTTCTGTGATGCCATCACCTATTTCTTTCAAACCTCCAACATGCATCAGGGCATCAATTCTACAAGTATTGCCTTAATTCCTAAAGTGTACACTCCTACCAAGATGAAAGAATTCAGGCCTATTTCATTGTGTTCAGTAGCATACAAGTGCATAGCCAAGATCATTGCTAATCGTTTGAAAGTGGTGCTTCCTGGGCTAATTGATATATCTCAATCTGCTTTTGTAAAAGGGCGGAACATTTCAGACAACATTCTTACTGCTCAAGAGTTATTTCGTGGTTATAATAGGAACTCAGGAATTGCTAAATGTGCTCTAAAAATTGATTTGCATAAAACATTCGACTCTTTAAGTTGGGATTTTCTGCTTAATGTCTTGGTTCAAATGAGGTTTCCTGGCCAATTTGTTCATTGGATCAAAGCCTGCATCACCACTCTGTGGTATTCAGTTAAAGTAAATGGTGAGCTTAAAGGTTACTTCAAAGGTGCAAAAGGCCTCCGTCACGGTGACCCTATGTCTCCCTACCTTTTTGAAATTGCTATAAACGTTTTATCCCACATCCTTGCAGCTACTCCTACAGACTTCAAGTTCCATTGGAGATGTAAAGAAATGAAGCTCACCCACCTTATTTTTGTTGATGATGTTCTCCTCTTTGCCAATGCTGACAAACCTTCCTTACAGAACCTGATGAATTCTCTGGATAGTTTTAAATCTTTGAGTGGGCTCAGTCCTAATGTCGTTAAAAGCTCCTTCTTTTTTTTGCAACTGTGATCCGGATTTAATAGACTGGTTTGATAGGGATTACCACATACCTCACGGGGAGCTTCCTGTGAAATTTCTTGGCGTCCCTCTTACTTCCACAAAACTCAGTACTACTGACTGCATTCCCCTAATTGAAAAAATCACAGCTCGAATTTATGTCTGGACGAATTCTCTCCTATCGTTTGCTGGTCGTGCTCAATTAATAAAATCTGTTCTATTATCGATCCAATCCTATTGGTCGAAACATTTTATCTTACCTGGGGCTGTTCATAAGCAATTGCAATCTATATTTACTAGGTTTCTTTGGCGAGGAAATTTAATGAATAAGGGAGGGGCAAAAGTGAAATGGGATCACGTTTGTCTTCCAAAAGAAGAAGGAGGTCTTGCCTTCAAGAATCCTAGGGAGTGGAATAAAGCTCAAATTTTATTCCACTTGTGCAAGGTGGTGAATAGGAGTAGATCTCTATGGGCTATGTGGGTTAACAACACGATCCTGAAATGCAAATGCTTCTGGACAATGGAAATCCCTTCCGACTGTTCTTGGATTTGGAGTCGAGTTCTTAAGCTCCGTTCTCTTGCTCGCCAATTCATTACCTACAATCTTGGTAACGGTCAAAATACTTCTCTCCGGTTTACACCATGGTGGAACTCAGAATGCCTGGCTTCTTCAAGGAACGATCCAATTATTATTCAAGCTGGTCTTACTTCTGAAACAACAGTGCACGATCTTATTAGCACTGGTGTCTGGGCTCTTCCAACTCCAAACTGCAGGCTTTGGCACATTGACTAGTCACTTCTGAGATGGTTGTCAACCTTCTCTTATCCCTCCTTTAACCTAAACCAGGACGATAAGATCACCTGGAATGACATTCACCTCTCCATACTAAAAACGTGGCACATATGGGATACAATTCGCTTCAAACTTCCTGAAGTTCCTTGGCACAATCAGGTTTGGCATCGTCTTCAAGTTTCCAGGTTTACTAATTTTGAATGGCTCCTTTGTTTAGATAGGCTGCCTACTCTTCAACGGTTAAGCAACATGGACTTAAACGTTTCCACTCAATGCTATTTGTGTGTGAAGGGTGTCGAGGACTCTAACCACCTCTTCCTGCAATGTTCGTATAGTGTTTGGATTCTAAACCAGCTGGCTTCAATGCTTCGATTATCGTCTCATGCTGATTCGTGGGTTCATCTTCTAAGAATCTGGTTTCAGCATAATAATGTGCCTCACAGAACTCTTGCTCTACTTTCAGCTCAAGTGTTTATTTACCATATTTGGCGAGAGGAATGCTCGTGCCCACGACAAAAGCTGCTTAAATCCTTCCAAGCTGCTAGATGGTATTCTCATAGATGTCAAGAGTAGACTTCGAGGCTCAACTTGCTTTAATTCCCATAATCATTTGTTAGACAGCTGGCTAGTTTTTTAGGTCAGGTTGTCACCCTCTTGTTGTTTTTCAATCGGTTTTAGGTTGATCATTCTTTTCCTCCTCTATGGTTGGTCATAGAGCAAGGGTGTATCCCTGTCTTTTTTTTTCTTTTCTTAATATATAAACAAATTAGCAAAAATAATAATAATAATAATAATAATAATAATTTTAATTAAATTATTATCACCCGGAAAAACATTATAAATACACTTTTGAAAAAAAAACATCATTATTGAAAAACGTGATACCTAAATATTTGTTTACTTGTATCGATTTATAAGCATATGGATTGAAATGATATGTACAAATTTAAATTTAATTAAAGTGTAATCATTCTAAAACAAAAAAGTAATTACTTTTATCTTTAAATTTTCGTTCAATTTATAAGCATATGTATTGAATTGGTATGTACAATTTTAAATTTTATCAAAGAAAATCAATTACAAAAAATTTTGAATTCGAAAATTTTATAATTTTGATACGATTCGTTCATATCGAAAAATTTTGAATTGAAAAATGTGGTACTTTTCTAAGCATATGAATGAAATGGGTATTTTAAATTTTAAATTTAATTAATTTAAGATTAAAATCAGTCAAAAACCTAAATGAAAATTGAGATCAAATTGAGTGTTTAATTAGTAAGTTTAGTATGCCACGTCAATACCCACGTCATTTTTCCGTTAAGAATTTTAACGGAATTGGCGAGAATGATCAATTTGTAAGTTTATAAGTACTTCATTGAAAGTTTTTTTAACTTGAGCACTCACTTACAAGTTACTATTAACTACGATGATGAATTAGCCATTTAATCTGTTACGCCATATTTTCGATTGCCTCTAATTATCTCCCAAATTTCCAATATTATTAATTATTAATTCAGATTAATAATTATAACTTAACGCCTAAGTTTTATCCTCTCCCTGAAACGAGGAAAGAATCAATCTCAATCAATTAATAACGGAAAATATCTTCAAACGATATTCTTCAAATCAGGAAGATATCACAACGATAAGATTAAATCAGATAAAATCAGTAATTACCCAGATTAACGAAGTTTGTCCCTAAAGTCTCTAAGGGATAGACACAAATCAATTTCACAGAACTGCGTTGGCTTGATCCTTATAAATATAAGGTACGCAGGCATCTTGAAAAGGGATCCGATACACGAGACAAATCGAGATACCTCTCAAGTCCAGCCCCAAACATCCAAAATCTCAAATCCCCTTATTTTCATAATTCGTTATTCCAGCAACCTCCGAAATCTGTTATCACCAAATTCCTCCGTTAACAATTGGCGCTAGAAGGAGGGGCCTCTTATTTATTGATTGTGGAGGACAATCAATTCAAAGACACGGGAGTTTATTTTGGATTTTAGACGGTTTTAATGGAGGAACGGGATGGTGGAGGCGGCGGGTAAAAATAAAAAGATGCGAGTGGAGATTAAAGACGTGCTATATTCTTAAAGACTACAAAATCCACTTATTATTTTTGTACAGGAACGAGACAAAAAGTGATTCATGCAAAATAACATGGATGTGGGGTCGCGTAATTGAAGAAAATAAAAAGAGAAGCAAGCAATTATGGCGGTAAGAAGAGGAAGAAAAGACGATCGGAAAAAATCAAGAAAAAAGAATAGAAGGCAGTACACGCGCGGAAAAGAAAAAAAAATTCGCCAAGAGGTGGAGGATGAAGGTTGGGACCTGAAGGATCAAGAAAAAACAAATAAAGACAGGTTGATTAGATGCCACCGTGCGATAACAGGTCGAAACAAAAAAAAAAAAAAAAAAGTAAAATATCCGTTCGAAAAGATGATGTAGGGGTGAAAAAAGGCTCACGCGCGCCCTTTGCCAAGGATTGCATATAATCCAATGGGACCCGCAATAATAACAAGAAAGAAGATTTGGAGATGGCAACAACGTGCACAAAAAAATAGCCACCGGAAACCACTGGACCCGCGTGAAAAAAAAAATAGAAGGAAAAAAAAAGTATTAAGAAAAAGAAACCGGAGGAAGCAGCTGCGCGTGGAACAAAAGTAGAATGCAAATTTAAAAAAAAATTTGGGACCCGCATGGCATGAAAGTCGAAGCAGAAGCACCTTTTAGGAAAAAAAAACCGCAAACCTGGACTGCGATTTGGAACTTACAACTGAAAAAATAGAGATAAGTTTTCTGCTGAGTTTAATTTTAATTTTATGCAATTATATAAAATATTTACATCATTAATATTTATATTTTTATTACTAATATATTTGCCAGATATAATTATTTTTTATTAAACATTTTATGTATGCTTAAATTATCATGTTTTTTATTATGCATGAATTATGTCTTAAGTTTTTTATTTTGCATTGCATCATATATAGAAAATTAATTTCGGATTTGTGGATTGAATTTGTCAAAAAAGAAGACCCTCGAGCATATTATTTTAGAAGGCCCTGTGTGGGGGTAATATTTTGGAAAACTCTTAATTGAAGATTTTATTATTTTAGAAGGTCCTCCTTTGCAGGGATGATTATTTTTGTAGGCCCTCTTTTCTAGGGGTAATATTTTGGAAGACTCTTATTCGAAGAGTTTATTATTTTTGAAGACCCTCTTTTATAGGGATAAATTTTGGAAGGCTCTTATTTGAAGAGTTTATTATTTTGGAAGGCCCTCTTGTGTGGGTAATATTTTGGAAGGTCCTCCTTGTGTGTGGGTAATATTTTGGAAGGTCCTCCTTTGTGGGGGTAATATTTTGGAAGACTCTTAATTGAAGATTTTATTATTTTAGAAGGCCCTCTTGTGTGGGTAATATTTTGGAAGGTCCTCCTTTGTGGGGGTAATATTTTGGAAGGCTCTTATTCGAAGAGTTTATAATTCTGGAAGGCTCTTATTCGAAGAGTTGATTATTTTTTAAGACCCTTTGTGATGAGGATATTTTTTATAGAAGACCTTTTGTGTGTTGCTGATATTTTCTAGAAGAACCTTCAAGTGTCGCTGATATCTTTTTTGAAAGAATCTTAGAATATTGATAGGACTTTGAAAAGATGACCTCCTCTAAGGAGGATCTTCGTGGAATATATTTATAAAACAAATGGTCTCCTTTGAGGAGAGTTAATAGAATAAACTTCGGGAAGTCCACCTCCTGTGAGGAGGGATATTTCTGGAATGGGGAACGACCTCCTTTGAGGAGGGTATCCCAAATTACCAAAGTCCTTGCAAAAACCGTACTTCCGGGGGGGATGTCCGTACTTCCGGCGCCTCATCAAGGCACGAACTTCGGGAAGTCCACCTCCTGTGAGGAGGGATATTTCTGGAATGGGGAACGACCTCCTTTGAGGAGGGTATCCCAAATTATCAAATCCTTGCAAAAACCGTACTTCCGGGGGGGATGTCCGTACTTCCGGCGCCTCATCAGGGTTCGAGCTTCGGAAAATCCACCTCCTGTGAGGAGGGTATTTCTGGACAAAAATGGTCTCCTTTAAGGAGAGTGCTAATGATCTCCTTTGAGGAGAGTATTATAAAATTCTGAGGAAAATGACCCCCTTTGAGGGGGATACCCTCTAGAAGACATAGTAGATATGACCTTCTTCGACTGGATGATGATATTGCTCAAAATGCTTTGCACGAATCTGCGAATAATGCTTTGATGGCTCTCCAAGATACATTTTCTTACACATACAAACTTATTATTTACATATCGCATATTGTCTTATTTACATCTACATGCATATTACGGGCACCTTGGTGCTCCATATTATCTACTAATCTTCCTCTCCTAGCTGTTTTAGTGACTCAGGAAATTTGGAAGATCAAAGCATGCTTAGTTCTCCACTGCAGCAAGCTACACTGAAGAACTGGGGGGTAGTTGTTACGCCATATTTTCGATTGCCTCTAATTATCTCCCAAATTTCCAATATTATTAATTATTAATTCAGATTAATAATTATAACTTAACGCCTAAGTTTTATCCTCTCCCTGAAACGAGGAAAGAATCAATCTCAATCAATTAATAACGGAAAATATCTTCAAACGATATTCTTCAAATCAGGAAGATATCACAACGATAAGATTAAATCAGATAAAATCAGTAATTACCCAGATTAACGAAGTTTGTCCCTAAAGTCTCTAAGGGATAGACACAAATCAATTTCACAGAACTGCGTTGGCTTGATCCTTATAAATATAAGGTACGCAGGCATCTTGAAAAGGGATCCGATACACGAGACAAATCGAGATACCTCTCAAGTCCAGCCCCAAACATCCAAAATCTCAAATCCCCTTATTTTCATAATTCGTTATTCCAGCAACCTCCGAAATCTGTTATCACCAAATTCCTCCGTTAACATAATCCTTTAAAAAACAGTTGTGGGAATATTTTGTTGGGAATTATATTATTTCTCATTTAACAAATTGAACTCAACAAAATTTTCAGTTCAATTCAACCCAATTGCAATAATTTTTAACGAGTCAGAACCTCGCACTCGAGAGTTAGGCTAATCTTGGCTCGTTTAGGTCACTTTGTATTACTCACTGTTACTCATTAAACTTCATTTTTAACATTATAATAAACACTTAAGAAAAAAATAGTATAATTTACAAACTGAATGTAATTTGTTGTTTTTCTTTTGAAAAGACAGATCAATTTTAATTTGTTCTAAATGCTAATTGTAGTACTAGCTACTAGACAGTGATCACAGGATGAAACAATGACATATAAATACCACAAGTTTTTAAAAACTTGACCAAAATAACACTTTTTGGGATTGATGGCCAATAATACCAGCAAGTTACGTATCTACCAAGTGGGTAATAAAAAAGAAATCTGAAACTTTATGTTACGCATGTGACAAATGGGTAATACATATAAAAAAAATTTCCTGTTACCCCTTTGAAGAATGCGTAATAGCTATTACCCATTCTCCAAATGCGTAATAGGAAGTACTGTTTCACCTATTACCCCTTTTTAAAATGCGTAACTAATATAAAACCTATTACCCCAATCCCAAATGCGTAATAGAGTGGTATTTTTGGCCACTTTTCTGGAAAATGGTATTCCAGTGACAGGATGTTGATAAAAAAGGTATTATTGGCCATTACCCTCACAGGATTTGTAGCAGCTTCGCCAATAAAACGTTGGGTATCGGTGAAAGCAACACATGAAGGTGTAGTTCTGTTACCCAGATCATTTGCAATGATTTCAACTTGATTGTGTTGCCAAACTCCAACACATGAATATGTTGTGCCTAGATCTGTTCCAACTGCTACATCATCATCTTCGGCCATCTTTTCAAGCAACTATATTTGTAAAAATCAAAACCAAGTTGCAAAACAAATTAAGATACATGCCGCTTTACTGTAAGTTCCAAATCCTGGACTTTTTTTGTTGAGAAGGGCAACAATCTTAATTCTTGATATAGGTGCATTTTATTTTTTGTGTTTGTGTACTATGTTGTTTGAATGCCAGCTTGGTTTTACAAATTACAAGTAATAAGTGCATAGGTTTTACAAGTTGAGTTCAGTGTTTTTTAATAAACTTTTGTTTGAATAAGGAATGACAAAAATACTCATAGCACAAGTGCTGGACTAGTGGCTACTATACAACACAAGCTTATGCAACATACAAAAAGAATTTTATTTTTATACATTTGTCAGCACCAGATTCCATACCACCGTAGATAAATGCATCTTTAAACAGTACTCTTACTCAGGTCGATCTCTTATCACTGCAAAATCTCTTCCAATACAATTGCCAACATCCAAAAGAGGGATATCAACAGGCTACGGGACTAGGATTAGCATGAACAATTGAGACCTTTATGATCTGCAATTGTTAAATATTTAGCTTATTGAACAACTAGTAAGCTCGTAAAAGATGAGACTCGTATGATCTGCAATGTTAAATTCTCAATTATTGTTCACTATGGAACTTGGAAAACTTAGTAGTTAATCTTTTTTTATTAACAGGATTTTCCTCAAGCTTTTGCAACCACCTCAGCATATTCCCTTTCAGGCGCTTTCTTTCTTCCGGCTGACTATATATATGGCAGAGGACATCCGGAGGAACAATAGGTGCAGGCTCAGCTATCAACTTCATACGAGCCACTTCCATCCCATTTAATCTGACCAAATAAAAACAAACATGTATAAGAAATTCACAAGAATGATAGAAACTAAAGTGATTAGATTTTTGAATATGAACTCACTTGTTTAGAATCTTTAGCATGTTAGGCCATTCAGTGATGCAGAAATGCACATCCAAAATGAAAGGACATCTTTCATGGACAGCCCTAATCTTCCCTAAAGACCGGAATGTTAATTTAGGTTTAAAAGCTACTCTTGGCGATATAGTTTTAATCCTCACAACTGTTGTTCTTGGTGTGTCAACTCTGAAGATAAACAGGCGCTTTCCTAGAACAACTATGGATTGCTTAGCAAGTGCCTTTTCTTTTCCATCTTCTGTCTGTCAGGTATGCAAGCAAATCAAAGGATAAACTGATAATCAAACTACATGCAAGCATCAATGCTAAAATGCACCACTAAAAAGTTTACTAGACAGGAGAAGGTAATGCTGAATGGAGAAAAACTCAAACCTCACACCAGCTGTACCATTAAAAAAATCAAAAAATCTACCAAAAACCTAGATATATAGCTTCCTAGCAGGAGATGGTAAGAACTTTGTAAGTATGGAACACAGAGAGAGAATGAAGCATTTTAATAACAATACTTAAGCTATTAAATTATCTTGAACTAGTCACAGCAAGTGTTAATCGATAAATAGGACACCAAAAAGTCATATTCTTCTGCAAAATTCAGATACCATCACTATGCACCAGAAAGTATACCTCGAATTCCACATATGCAACAGAATCTGAGGAGCCCAAGAAAAAACCAGAAATATTGCTTTCACAAAAGGCAAGAGCTTTTTCAACATGCCTTGGGCATATTTCACAAGTCAATTGTTTAATAGCAACAGTCCGTGTCGGATTCTTCAGTAATGCAACTGGGGCATCAGGATCACCAATCAGACTAGGAATGGTAATTTTCTCACACTGACTTCCCAGGGAAGAAGTTGTTTCCAAAGTAAGGGCTACACCTTTCAGTAAGAAGTCAGTTGTTTTAAGAGCTTTTTTCATCCCTGTCCTTTCCTGCAATGTATTTAACAGCAGTTCTTTAAAAAATATAATCAATAGACATTAGAAAGCGCAAAAGGTTGCAACCTTCAATTTAAAACCCTGTTTCCAGTTCAACAATTTAATAAACTACAATCTCAATCAAGAAAAGGACTTTTTGCACTAATGCAAAAGCTTTTTTATTATGCTTTTTAAATTTACTTTTGTGTCAGTAACTTGTAGAAGTGGGATATACTGCCAATTTGCCCCTGATTGTTTAAGCTACGAGCAAGCAGTCTATTCAAATTGAAATGTTTATAGTTTTTGTAGAGTACTTTGTCCTTATCATTTAGAAAAACCATGTTAGCACTTAAGAGTAGTTATTATTCAAGCACTGACCTCAAAATACACAATAGCAGTTTGAAAGGAACTTTGTCCAGCACCAGAAAGTTCGATCTTCAAAATATTGCCACAACGCTTGAAAACCTCAATTACTTCTCGTTGATCAGCGTCTTTATGCACAAATTTCACAAGTACTTTGTTTTCGTCCAATGATTCGTTGGATGTTGTATCTTGTGCTTTATCTAGCTGCCTCATCCTTATTGGTGGAACACATGGATCAGCTTTTGACTCTTTGGCATTGAGCACCGCACTTTCCGCACTGCCTTTTTCTTGACTGTAAATCATTTCATTTTTATTTACTATCTTCACAGGGGCTTCTACACTTAAATCCTTCTCAGTATTTTCTTCATAACTATGACATGATGATATTTGCCGTCCTGCATTATCTAACTTTTGTATGTTGACTTGAGATAGAACTCTAGTACAGTCACTATAATGGTTTTGATCAGTTTTTTCGGAGATCACGCTTCCTGGAGCAATGGCAATCTCTCGACCTATAGGATACCCCTTGATGTCCAAAGGAATTGACAGATTCCCTCGGCTGACTTCCTCTGGACTCTCCAAATGTCCATCTGTTTCCGAAATATTGCACTTGCTCATAATCTTCCCTGCTTCATGATCAACTATATTATTGAAAAGAGAACTTAATTCCGCAAGATTTTGTGCGGCATCACCTGATGCAGGCTTTCCACTCTCTTTAGAGACTTTACTATCTGGTGGTATACCAGGAAATTTCTGCTGATTCTCTGGTTGACTGAGTCCATTTCCAACTGAAACGTCAGTATTTCGAACACTTTCTTGCAATCTTGCAGATGTCACCTCTGCATTGGAACATATGAGTTCTTCTGAAGGCTTTACCACTGAATCCAGGAGTCCATTCTCAGGCTCAGCAGCTAGAGGCTCAATTAGTTTCTTATCATAACGATCCACATACATTTTTTTTTCCACTTGGCTTCTACATCCAGTTGAAGCCATTTTATCTTCAAAATTTTCCTGGCATAGCCTAGTTGCTTCATAGATTATGCTAGATAACTTCTCAGATTTCTCAAACGGGTCCTGGAGCTCCTTGAGTTGCACGCACTCCTTATACTTCTGAATATGATTTTGGTTATTTGAGACGGCTTCCACTTTCATTGAATTGACACTAGAATCAGAGGCAGCCTCGGGTAATCCAGTGTGATATGGAGCATCACACACTCCTGTCAAAACTGTTGTATTAAGCCGAACTTCAGAACAAAGATTTTCTGTTGCATTTGATATTGTCCAACTCGCACTGCTATCCTCGGTGTTGAAAATCATCTGGGATGACGTTTGAGTTACATTTCTAGGCTTTCTACGTCCTGTGTTCTCCATAGCGTTGTGAGGCCTCTTAGCATCCGAAACTGTAACACCCATCAAATCAGATGATATTTCGCTAGATGTATAAGCTGCTGCACTTGGTGGAATGTTACTCTTACTGCACACAGCATTCTCCTGAGCATTTCTAGCTTCACAGTGACCAGACTTTCCTAAGACATTTTCTTGCGTGGTCATAACTTTAGCTATTGAAGTTGATGTAACATCATTGTTCGAGTCACTTTGGACTTTGAGGCTTCCAAATATCTTTTCTTTTGCTTTATGTAGAAGTTCTTTCAAAGTGTACCATGAACCCCCAATTTCTTTATGTAAATGTGATGGTTTGGGAAAGGTTCCAGTGTGCATATCCATACGCCTAAGAAGAACAAGCAAGCAGCCAATAATAGGGTAAACTAAAATGTGCGGATCAGCTAAAAATGGAACATATGTGAGCACATAACCCCACAGAAATGTACAAAAAAGGCCTTTGGCCCAACGCTACCGTTATCGCCTTATATAACAAGAGGACAATGTTTCAAGTTTATTAAGGGATATGTGGAGAAAAAGGGGAGTCCTAAAGTTTAAAAATAGAGTATAATTTCGGAATTATTATTTAAAAGTCCACAGATAAGATAAATCATGCAACAGCATATGAATGTAGATTTGAAGCATTTAAGGAACTCATATCAACAAGCAGAGCAGCTCATTGAAAGAACCATTTACTATGTTACCTGAATGGTAACTTGTAGAGCAACATATGTACTTGCGATTTGTGAATTGCAATAACAGAATGATGGTAAAAGATACTACAATTTTCCGTCATCATTTTGCATGTCTCTATATGCTATAGTAGTGTATGTTATTATGGGGTTGATGTCAAGTGTTACATTGCTGAAGGATCTTTTCGGAAAATGCCCCTCTAGTTACCAAGTAGGTAAGGTTTGCGAGCATCTTATCTTACCCTCTCCGGAGACCCCGTTCAAGAGTGGAAAACACAGACCAGGTCTGTTTAGTTTGGTGTCTTTGGTCTATTTGAATAGTAAAAGAAAGACTCAGCGCGTTTAAAACTTGAGTAACCAAAACTCTCTTTCACACATCTATCCCATTAAAAGACACAGACGAGAAATAAGATCGATTGATATTACACTATACCATTTTACATTCAACTTTTCTTGGTTAACCTAGGCATTGTATTACATGAATATGCCAGCAATTAATATAACACGTTTGCATCTTCGATACCATTTAAATGCACACCTAGGTTCATCCCAAATGAAAGTATCAAGAAATTATAGAGCCTATCTCGATTCCAAAAACCACAATTCTTTATAAGAAGAGCAACCCAACAAACACACACACATAATATGAGCTATAAAATATGTAAGCTACACAATTTGCGCTATATCATTAGCCAGGTAAAATAAAAGAATATTAAACAAAACAAAAAAAGATAACACACTTTTCATGAGCTTGAGGTTGTTTTTGAGTAGGAGGCTCCTCAGCTTTGTTACCAGCTGGGGGAGATGTAGAAAAGTGCAGCCTTGTTTGTGTTGCAAAACCTACGAGAAAAATATAAATAATTTCAAGAAAATTAATTAAAAGGAAATAAAAAAAAGTGAAGAAGGCTGAAAATCAAACAAAATGTAGTTACATATATAGGAGAATAGTGAGATGGGCGATTACCAAATGTGCGGAAACGGAAGATTGTGTGTTGTTGAATGAGACGAGAGAGACCCATTTCATCTTCGCTCTCTGTTCTCAGTGTCTGTGTGTACGTAGTGCGTGCGTACAAGGGTTTAAGGAAGGTCTTCTCGGAAAACGGGTACAAATTATTTGGGCGTCAATACTAAGAGAATTGGCCTCAAATATGAACTCAAAACTTGACCCCAAATATCACTCCAAAATATAGTATAAAGTAGCGTTTTTATTTTTTATTTTTTTCTTCTTGCTAACGCTGATGCGTGTAGCGTTAGAAGGGGCGGATATTTTTTTTTTGTTTTATTGCTTGAAAACGCAAGTTTAGCCTTTGTTTTTAAAAGTGAACGCCACTTTGTGTGGCGTTTGATGTGTTTTTTTTTCTTTTTTGCTTTTTCTCCTAAATATATACGGAGTACCTTTTATTCGTTTTTTTGATATTTCTAAAACCCAAAATGGAAATATTGAACCCAAAAATTAATTGTTGAACCAATAAATTTAATTAAAATTGTATATTTAAAATTAAAAAATTTTAATTTAAAAAATTGAATCCAGCGGCCTGATTTTTAAACGCTAACGAGTTTAAAAATCAGGATACGTTAGGATTTAGGGTCTAGGGCTTAGGGTTGTTTACAACCCTAAACCCTAAGTTCGTATACGTTTTATTCGTTATTCCGAATATTTCTAAAACCCAAAATGGAAACATTGAACCCAAAAGTTAATTGTTGAACCCCTAAATTTAATTAAAATTGTATTTTTAAATTTAAAAAATACAATTTTAATTGAAAATTTGATTATAACTTTTTTAATATTATTTACAAATATATATTTAGGAAAAAATCAAAAAAAAAATTTGAAAACACGCCTAACGCAACATGAAGTCACGTTTTGGAATGTAATAGAGTTTTAAACAGCGTTTCAATCAATGAAACACAACTTAGATCAGCGTTTCAAACAAAAAAAAAAGAAAAATCATATTGAAGACGCTAGATTAGAAGATGTTTTCAAGTATAAACACGCTAGATAATGTAGCGTTAATAAGGGAAAAAAATTATTCCCCAAAACGATAGACGCAATAGCGTTTTAAAAAAAAAATCAAAACGCTACACGCAACTGTGTTATGGAGTGATATTTGGGGCCAAGTTTTTAAGTTGTGATATTTGGGGTCATTTCCCCCCAAATTGTGATATTGGGGGCCTTTTTTCAAATTATTTTTCAGTGACATTTTGGGAATGTTACTTGGTCGGTCTCTCTCCATCCCAAAGTCACGCTTGAAAAAACACTGATTATTTTTAATTTTTTATAATTTGTTCATAATGTTATATAATATTATAAATATTAATTTTAATATGTTATTGAAAAATTTTGAATTTTACATCTTTTGTATATAATAATTTTTAATATTAAATATAAAATTAATATGTTGTTGGCGGGAATCAAACCTTAAACCTCTATATATAACAATTTTTAGTATTGTTGTATTTAACGGTCATGATCTATTTGAATTGAAGATCTAACGGTTGTGAACGAGTGATAACCAAAAATAGGGAATAAACAAAAATAGGGGGTTAACCAAACTACAAATTATATCATTTTTCGCTTATTATAGTATAGTATAGACTAACGTATTCCAACTGCCCAAAATGCTTACGGGCGAGAAACTCCGCCCTTTTTACCCACGGTATACGCATTTTCAAGATATATAGTGCCAGAACGAGTTCAAGAGATGAGGATCCAGGTAGTGAAATCATTAGTTCTATACATATGACCGGTAACGAGAAAAATAGTTTAAAGTATGACCTGATTCCAATATGTATGATAGAATAAAAGTCATTTATACTTCAAGTATTGGATCTCATGTCTTAATAAATCTATTAAGTAATCAATTAAGAGGGATCATGGAATTCAAAATAACGATCAATTCCTTTTTCAAACCCCGCTGTAGCTACACGAGCCTTTCCCGAGTGCCACAAATGACCTACGAACAAGAAAAATCCTAGAACAAAATGAGAAGTAGCTAACCAAATTCAAGGAAAGGCGTTTTCTAGCCCCCTGAGCCGGGGGGTGCTTGTGGGGGGGGGGGGTTGTGCCACGACGAAACAAGGGAATGAAGTTGTTTGCGATGCACGTTCCCGCTGGACTGGACACATGTTAGCTGTAGGATGTTAGTTGTAGGAAGTACTTTCGTTTTTCTCTATTCCTTTCAGTACAGTATCAATCCCCAACCGAAATATCACAACGCATGTTTAGTTTGCGTAGACTTTGTAAATCAGAATTTTGAACTAGTGCACAGTGCCTAGGGATGTGCATGTGAAGTATGTGTGAAGGGTAATACGCATCTTCAAGATGCGTATTCAGTGTATTATCGTCGTCGGAGACATTTTTCGATCAAACTTTGACCAATTCGTTCACCCCTTTCCAGACATCGTTCACTAGCATAATATATACCAAAACACTCGTCTTCTCCCCCTACACAACCCTGTACCCATTGTTTTTTGTTTGTTTTGACGGATTCGAAAGCCACAGTTCGAACCACTTTTTTCGATTCATTTTTCCGGCATGCTCATACATGCCCCAGGGCCAAAAATCAACAAACCAATGGGGCAAAATGGAAAGGGAGTTGTGGGCTTCGTTTTGATGCACTCAGGAGTAGTAGAGGTTGCCGGAGGGTGGAGAACGGAGGGAGGCGAATGGAGGGGCGATTTTGACGGAAAGAGACGACCGGAGCTACAATTGCAAAAATGACGTCAGATGACGTCATCACGCATCTGGGTGATGCGTGACCTGCGATACGCATTTCCAACATGTGTATCGCGGGCCAAGCATGCACAGACTATGGGCAAAAAGGGCGAACTCAATTGATTATGGGTATTTTGGGCACCTTTCGCACAAAATTGGTGTTGTTTGGGCATTCTTTCCTGGAACTTTACATATATGAAAAAGTAATTAAACTATTAAAACATAAAAAATATGAATTTTTAATATGTGTTTTAAAATTTTGTTATATAACAAAAATCATATCGAAACACATTGCTAAATAATCTGGTTAACGTTAAAATTTAGAGAATAATGAGCAAATTTTATACATGTTTTGATTTATTTAGTTGAATATTAGATAAATTAATCAATTTTTTGTTAACGGGTTGGTTATGTAAATTTGTTCAAAATAGTTGAAATATTAAATTCCCATCAACTTTATTTTCTCTTTATTTTATTTTATGAAAAGAGAAGAAAGTGACGAATTTTTACATTGAGAATTCTATTCGATTTAGGAATCTATTGATATTTGATTTAAATTATCAAAATACCATTTTTAGTATTCAAATATAATTCCACTAACATTACACTTTTTAATATTAGAAAATACAATTTTAATATAACTTCTTTTGACTTACTTCCTGTTTGGATAATAATTTTTTTAATATATGATTTTATGTTGAACGTCTGTTTTATAAATATTAGATCAGCATGTCTTGGCGGTACTGAGAATCAAAATTTTGGATAATATACCTCTTATACTTATTATATATAAGGATATAATGTAACAAATTTTATTTTATATTTTTTATTATAATAACCGAGTCTACCACAATATATAGTTAATATCCAGTTAACCAATCAAAAAATGGGGGAGTGCCCTAAATACCCCCTTTTTATTGTTTCCTTACCAAAATGTCCAGATTTGGTAAGCACTGTCCTAAATGCCCATCACATACGCCACTGACATGGGCGTATGTTGTGATACGCCCATACAAAAGGAGCAAGTTACGTGATACGCCCATACAAAAGGAGCAAGCAACTGGGGATACGCCACTGCAATCAACGTAATTGGGGATACGCATCTTGAAGATGCGTATCACACGTCGGCACAGAGCTCCTCACCTGCGACAACAATGGCGATTCCTGCGTATTTTTTTGATCTCTTCGTCCGTCCACATCCCTGACTTTCCATTCACCTACCATATACCATTAGAACCAGGTTTCGATTCTCTACACACCGATACTAATTTCATAACAGTTAAATTGCCGGATTGAAAACGCCTAAAAATTCGATTTCATCGACTCGAAATCTCCGACGAGCTTCGTTTTGCCCCTGCGGGACCGGAGGCCATAAACGAAGACGGGGAAGATGAAGTACATGATCTTGCGATTGTTTTGACCTGTTGTAGTCGTTCAGAAAGTTACTGGAGAGCGAGATCGAAGGGGAGAGGCCGGAGTCGTCGGAGTCGCCGGCGAGGAGAAGGAGCAAGGAGACGCGTTTTCTGGCGTGCTACAGTAACATCGGATATGCCCATTGGAGTGGCGTATCCCGTGCCGTGGGTACAGAAGTCGGTGTTTTCAGAAACGGACATTTTGGTCAGTGGGTAGTGAAAAATTGAGTATTTTGGGCATTCTTTCTCTAAATATTAGAAATTATTTTAGGAACAATCAGATGTCATTACTAAATTTTAGACCGATCATATTATATTAAACAATTTTCTTATTCACCATTCTCATCTTAATTTACTAACCACGATTAGTTAACAATTCCAATTTAAATACAATATTAATTTGATTTAACATATCCATATATTACACTTTCTCTACAATCAAAAAAATATTAATTATTTAATTATTATTTTAATTTAAAATCAACCAAGACTAAAATATCATATATTATGAATTAAATTTACATAAATATTTAATAATTAACCACTCTTTTCTTTCAAAATCAATCACAACTGTATTATAAATATTTAATAATTAACCACTCTTTTCAATCAAAATCAATCACAATTGTATTATAATATATAATGAATTCATTTTCTCAAATTTATATAATAAAGGACATTAAGAATTTACCACTAAAATTAGACCAATCATATCATTCTCATCCTAATTTGTTAATTGTGAATACTTAACATTTCTAATTTAAATATAATAATTACTTGATTAAGCATATCTTTAAACACCTCTTTATTAAAATGATAAAATGTTTACAAATTAATCACTATGTTAATTTAAAATCAATCAAAATTATACTATTATATTATAAGCTGGTTTTCGAAATATTTATTAATCATTTACAATAGTCTTTCAATTTAAAATAAATTACAATCATATTATTATATATTATAAATTGATTTGGGTGTTGGCCCGATATGTACTTTTTTTCAGGAAATAGTACCAGAATACCGGTTTACGGGATGTTGGCCCAAATTGCCTACATGACGGCACATACATGGCGTATTCACATAAACGTTACTGATGACGACGTGTATCGATAAATACGTTAATAGCGAAATCGTGTAAAAACAATCACGGCAGCAGATAAGACGTATTCAAGATATACGTCATACGCTCCAACGTATCACCCATACACATTACTCGTGACAGCATATGAATTCAAGTTTTTCCTTTTCTTAATTACAGACACATCACAAACATACGCTCTAGTTTTGATTTATACAAGTCTCCTAGTATTGATTTGAAAGCTTCAAATTAGAGATTAAATTATAGCTATGTATGGATATGTATCGACAATCCATACTACAATACAGATGATACAAATATATTAGAATACACACAAATAAAACAGATAGATAAGAATATATATATAGAGAGAGAGAGGGAGAGAGATGAACTGGTCAATTGGGTGGTGGTGGACTTCAATAGAAAGACAATCACGCTTTTCAAGGTCACTAGAGTTGAGAGCATTTTCAATGGCATTAGCTAAAAATGATTGGCTAAATTATAATTATGTAAAATTTGTTGAACATGTAATATATTGTGCTCCGAGTGTATTGGATATAATGATTGCCTATATTTTAAAAATGGTATGTTACTAATACTTCAAATTGTTATTAATCGAATATATTATTTTAATATAGAAATAAGTGATGTGGCAATTCACTACAGGTCTCCATAGGTTCGACAAATATAGCCAAGATATTATCTATAATTATAGACAACTAGCATAATAGCCCGTGCGAGGCACGAGCCATTTCTAGCATTGTTGAACATCATAAAAATGTGTATTATTTGAACGATTTGGTGATATTTTTATACATTAGAAATATATGAAACAAATTTGGAGCACGTATGTGAGGAATGCACGATCACCAAAAGTGTGGGAGGATACCATTGTGGCTTCTGATGCCAAAGCAACTTCTTCCTCGACCACCAATAGGCAAGTATATGTCTTTGCAAGCATTTAAAAGGAAATGACCATGCAACAAATTATTGAATGCTTTCATGTTTAAAATTGTAGACATTTTACAATACATTTTAAAGATTACAAGACCTTAATTATTGTAACATACAAGATCTTACTTATTTTAAAGTCTAAGGTACTCCCTTTATTCTCCTATTATATATAATGTAGAAGAAGATACATTGTTATATAACACTATATACATAGTCTTAATTATAGTATCGTCTCATAACTCAACAATATATTTTATTTAGTTATTTAATCGATAACTGATAACCGACATGGGAGTACAAATCTCATATATATATAATAAATGTTTCAAATTTCCTTTCAATACTTCATATCTTTATTAATTCGCTAATTAATTTGCTATATTTTGTATAGTATTTATCATACCGTCTTATAAATAAACTATATATTATATGTAATTATTAACCAATAATCGATATGTAATCCAAATCGCATTTGTATATTTTTTTTTATAAATTTTCTTAAAATTCATATTTTTAGTATGCCTATAGTTTAATTGATTCTAATTTGACCAACCATTTTTAATTTAGTGCATTTTTTTATTAAATTTCACCACAAAATTAACCACGAGCACTTCATATGTGATATTGTTAACAAAATAGTTGATCTCAAAGAATAATTATTTTATCTATGCATTTCATATATGAGATTATGAATAAAACAATTTATCTCTAAATAATATTTATTTTCTCCATTTAAAAAATATAAGAAATTTTCTGTAAAATTTATTTAGATGGGTAGGTCTGTAAATAATTATAAAAAAATAATGTGCACAAGTTATAATATGAGTAATTTTATCTTAAATGAATAGTTTAATGTATATTAAACATAATATAACCTAAAAAGTTTCGTGTATTTAGTTAATGAATTCCATTAAAAGCATAAATGTCCATCTAGCAAAATTGGTTGGTGAGTTTAGTTTAATTATGAGAGGTCATGGGTTCAATTCCTTGGTACACCGATTTTTTTTAAATATTATAATTGAGTTATGTTCGGAGTTAGATTCAGGAGCTAATTTATTTGCTCAGGATGGAGGTTTGACAAGTACCTGTTTTTACATATTATGTATAATTTTATTATTGGAAAGCCACGTACACTTTTAGCTAAGGGTTTGATATGGTTGGAGATGCTTTTAGTATAAGTATTTAAGAGATCACATTACATTGTATAGCGTGTTGGGCGGGTAATTTAGGCCGAAAACCCGCCAATCAGTATATAGGGCCAAGGGTTAGAAAAATATAGGTAATTTGTTTATTTTCTCAATTAATTTTGATGAATATATATATTATTCTAACACAAGAGAGCCTACTACTCAATCACTCTTTTCTTTTAAAATTTTAAGATGCTAATATATTTTTTCAATTTTTTTTATAACATTTAAAGTCAATTTTTTTTACTAATTTTTGTTTATAAAGATTATCCTATTGAAAACTCAATTTCATTAAAATTACAAAAAAAAAAAAAAAATCAATTCAAGCCTACTCAATTTTTTCAATTTTGTCCATTTTAAAATTTTATCATTTACGCTCTAAACAATAACTTTTTCTTTAGCTACGGTGTCCACAAATTAAAAAAATGAAAGTAGGCTTGCAATATTTAGTGCAAATGTAACCGTGATTTAAATTTGTTTATCCAATTTTTCACTTAAAATATATTTGACTATATGAAATTATCATTTCAAGTGTGGTAAATGACAACCTATTTATCTTTTACTTATCTATAAAATCATTTTAAAACACAAAACCATAGAAAGAGAAAATGCTCAAAATGTCTAGATTTCAAGCCCCATAACCCGATGTACTGATCTGCGAAAGCACTAGACCGAAATATCCGTACATTACGCATCCAACAAATGCGTGTTCTGGGATGCATATTCCTAAAATGCGTATTAAAGGTCACGCATCTCCCAGATGCATGATGACGCCATTTGACGTCATTTGTTCAATTATAGCTCCGGCGCTCAGACGATCCAAAAATCGTTCTCAAAATCGCTTCCCTTCGTTCTACCTCCTCCCGCAATCTCCACCAAAACTGAGGACATCAAAATGATGCCAACAGCTCCCTCTCCATTTTGCCATCTTGATTTGTTGATTTCTGACCCTGCAGGGACGTGTATGAGCAAATCGGAAAATCAAGTCGAAAAAATGAGCTTGGTTTAGGATTTTTCAATCCGGCGAAACAGACGAAACACGAAAGGTATAGGCTTGTAGAGGATTAGAAAACGATCATTTTGATATATAGCATGGTAGTGAACGAAGCCGGAAAAGGATTGAACGTTGTGGTCAAAATTTTGATCGAAAAAATGACTTCGACGCGAACTTGAAAACGATGAACAGTAGTTTCACATACGCATGTTGAACATGCGCATCTGAAGTCACGCATGCTCAACATGCGTATCTCAAACCTTCGAACATAGTAATTTGTGAAGGACACTCCTCCACCACATGCGTGTCCGGACATTCCTCTTCCACATGCGTTTGCCGTGAGTATTTAGTGTGGGTCCAAACGAAAATATTTATTTTGGATCAAATATTTTGAAAGGTGAGTATTTAGGGCATCATCCAAATAGAAAGATGTAATTATTTGAAGGTAAAAAATATATTTTGACATAATATTTTCTTGCTTTTTTATAAATTTGACCATAAGATATTAGAACAATTAAATTTTTAAAGAAAAAAACAGATTAATTATTACATTAAAATATATTCAAAAAGTTTTCTATTACGAATCAATTGATTTATATTTATTTAATATTATAATTAATTTATTTTTTTCTTTCAATTTTTTTGTGTCAAGATATTATGTTGTATATGAAACAAAAAAAATCTCAAGATATTGTTTTGCCCTTAATAATAATATCTCTATATCGTATTTTGCAACAAAAATAAATTTGAAAGAAAAAATAAAAATCAATTATTATCTTGAATATATATTAAGAAAATATTCATATCAAAAATCAACTATTTTATATTTATTTAATGTAATAATTGATTTGTATTTTTTCAAAGTTTTTTTGTTCAAAGTATTGTGGTCAAGTCTTTGTACGAAGCAAAAGAAACAAAAAAAAAATTGCTGAACTCCTAAATTTAATTAAAATTGTATTTTTTTTAAAGCAATCTAAATAACGCAAAACGTAACAATATTTCTAAACCCAAAATGAAAATGTTGAACCCCAAAAATTAATTGTTGAACCCCTAAATTTAATTAAAATTGTATTTTTGTAATCTAAAAAATTTAAATAAAAAATTGAATCCGACGACCTGATTTTTAAACGCGTTAGTGTTTAGGATCAAGGGTTTAGGGTTGTTTACCCTAAACCCCAAACCCTAAGTTCGTATACGATTTAATCATTGTTCGGATTATTTCTAAAACCCAAAATGAAAAACGTTGAACACCAAAAGTTAATTATTGAACCCCTAAATTTAATTAAAATTGTTTTTTTTTAAATCTAAAAATTTTAAATAAAAAATTGAATTCGACGTAACGCGTTTAAAAATCAGGATAAGTTAGGGTTTACAACCCTAACCCTAAGTTCGTATAAGGTTTATTGGTTTTTTAAAACACAAAATGGAAATGTTAAATCCCAAAGATTAATTGTTGAACCCCTAAGGAAATACAGATAAAATTTAACTATTTTAACTAAAAAAATTGAATATTTCTAAATCCAAAATGGAACCCGTTGAATTCCAAAATAAAAATTACTTAATCCCAAAGTTGTGTTTAACACCTTTTTATAAAAAAATAATAATACAACAAGAAGAAACGGAACTCCATAATCCGTTTTTAAAGCAACGGAACTTCATAATGCATTTTCTCCTTTTTTTTTTTAAAAATAAATAAATAAAACAACAGGAAACGCAAAATGCCATTGCGTTTGTAAGGTAACGCTAGTTTAATATACGTTATTCTGTGATATTAAGGATCATAATTTCAGTTTGTGATATTTAGAACATTTTGCCTCTGAATTGTGATAAAGAGAGCCTTTTCTCAAATCTGTTGCTACGAATTTTGAACAGACTGAATATGACTCATCAATAATCCAGTTCGAATCCGATCAGATGCAACCCATTGATAAGCCAAAATCGTGTTACTAAATTTGCAAGTGAAATCCTTCTGGAACTAACCAGAAATATACAACAGGGCGTTTAAACATGATTTGAAATCAAGTACGTTTTGTACACACCATTTGGTATTAGGAAATTTCGAAACGAAACAGGAATTAAAAATATTTAAAATTCTCATAAAATTGGAATAAACAAAAAAAAATATATTAAACCCATACATCGAACAAATAGAAGCAAATCTGGTCACCAGAGAGGAAAATCTCAGGCAAGAAATCTCCATTTAAAATTCCAAATGTCTATCTAGTTTAGTCAAACATAAAAGCTATCCATAAAGAGGTAATCACTGCAAACCAGTTCACTATCTAGCTAGACACATTTTGAACTGAGTTTACAATAAAAGTTCTTTGTACACAATAACTGACACTAGATAAAGGGCAAAACTTCCATACTGAAATTGATTATCACGCTCTATATCTCGAAGGCCTGAAGTCATGTTATTAGCTTCTTCTCACTTGCTTTGCTTCGGAAGGGTGACAACAAAGAGAAATGGTGTGAATCTACATTTACAGATAATATATTTAGTAATAAAATACTTTGCAACTTTCGAAAATAATGTCAAGAGAATGTAACTGACACAACGAGAGCTTACACTTCTGCGAACTTTGGGCAGCAGTTGGTGTTTGCTCCTCTTGGGACAATAATTTCCTCAATGTATGCACTGACAATGAGAGAAAGGGTAACACTTTTATGGTCAAATGGAAACTCATTTAAGAAATGCAACTTACCTAATGACAACACACACACACACACCCACCCACATTGACTGTTCCTAAAATTTTTCTTCTTCATATAAAAGCTCACATATATTATAGCTTACACATATTCTGAAAATAAAAGTCAATACAATCTTGTCTGGGGAAATTTTCTTCCAGAAAATAATTACTCGGGCAAATAATTTATTTTCCTCCATTGGACTATCTTGTGAGAAAATATTTAAGGATCTCCCTCCTTTGGAAGATAATTTATTTTCCTTAAACCTAATAAAAACCGGAAAAGCAGAAAAATGTTTTCCCAAAACCAAGAAAATCAAAATAATATGTTTACTTATACTAAACATGCACAGGAAAATCAGAAAAATATTTATATTTCATGAATGGATGCAAGTTATGTTTTAAACCATATCAATTTGAACTACTGACGCAATTAAAATTTTATCTACTACATTTAAGAGAGTGGGAGGCTTGTTAATAAAGTGCACTACTTAAATCACAATAGATACAATAAAACAAATACCGCAAAACTGAATTCTATCTATAAAAATTAAAATTTAAAAAATGCATCCACCAAGAAAGCATACGCAGTCATGCATTTTCGTTTCTAACCTTTTTGTAATCTGTCATTTAAACCAACAAAGGCTACGCAGGCATTTTCATTTCTAACTTTTTTGTAAATTGCCATTTGTTTTGATCAAATTCACCATGACAACTTGATTGTCTACAACAGTTACTGCTCGAAATTATACACCACAATTCAAATTGCCCTCTTTTCAGATATATATAGTTATATACTTCACATTAATAAAAAAAATTAATAAACATAACATGTGGCACATACATTTTGAAAGAATTATAGCTGTTGTAGATAGAGAGTGACGATCTTTATTGTTTAATTGTGATTAATAATGCAAATCAGTTTACTAAAGCCTTTTGCAACCCATGCATTATGAGTAATTACACCATTTTGAAAGAATGTGATTTATAGTTCAAAACTATATACTTGGTAACTTAGTTGATTATTTTATGAAAACTGTAAATAAGAATACTGGTGGAATTTCAAAAGGGTCGAGTTAGGAATTGCATGATTTCATCATAATGTAAAATTTACATAGATCTTATATTGGTGCTATTATATATTTGCCACCTTAATATTTTTTCTTTGTTCTTCGTTTACTTGTATATTAATAAAAGTGTAAAATTGTCTTCAACCCCCCTTCTATACATCAACAAGCTTAGCCCCTTTCTATACATCAACAAGCTGTGGGCAATAGTACGAAAGTTGTAGTGTGATTTGTCTTGAGCAACTATAAACACCACACATAATAGGTACATAATTGTGATGAATTCAAATTATTCTTTTAGTGTGTGACTTTAACACGTGTTTTACTTTAGCAAGGGCGGGATAGAAAGCCAGAGCACACACGATAGTCGCATTTTAACCGAGGCTAGAACTAGAAGTGAACTTAATTTTCCACGTCCAACTAGAAAAAATCAATCTTGTACATGCAGGTAATCAACACAAAGGAGGACATATGGTTGCGTACAAAGGTGCAAGAATAAGATAATCAGATTCAAGATTTCGTCAGGAAAATGGTATCGCGAAAAATCTAATCATCATGATTCTTGTGGGAAATCTAGATTTGCTATATTAGAATATACGCCAAAATATCAAATAGCTACGCATACTGACATCTTTTTGGCTACAATGGCGATTCACAATTACATAAGAAAGTTAAATGCTAGTGTTATATTAATTGTCTTGTTTTCTATTTTTAGAAGGCTTTTATCTTTTGGGACAGCTGCCCATTAGATATTTGTAATAGATAAAACTGTTCAAGTGTGGTTATTTGACTTTTGAGGTAGTTAGGCTCTATAGATATTTTTGTACCCTGTAAGGTTCAGTATTATCTCTTGGTTGTATCATCTCCTTTTGCTCTCTGAATATAGAAGAAAAACACTTGCCTTGTGGATGTAGATCAGTTGATCGAACCACGTTAATTCTGTGTTCTTTGTGTGATTATTCTTTACTGTTTTCTGCTCTTCTTTAAGTTATATAATCTGTCCAGAAAAGTCTAGAATCTGTCCAGAATATTAACAAACTGTCCAGAGAGTATTCTGCAGTTTGTTTGAGTCTTATAATCAGTCTAGAATCCTAACAAATTGGTATCAGAGATATTGTCAGGATCTACTGCTGCTGTGATTTTCTGGAGCTGAGATTTTTTCTGGTGCTGTGATCAACACCTTTCCTGATGGCTTCAGCAAAGTTTACGGTGACTCCGTTTGATGGTAAAACCAATTTTGGTTTATGGCAAATCAAGATGAAAGCTTTACTGCGTCGTGAAGGTAATGTTAAAGCTTTGGAAGAAGCATATCCGGATGATATGACAACTGCTGAGCAGGATGAGATGGATGAAAAAGCACATAGTGCGATACAATTGTCTTTGCACGATGATGTTTTAAGAGAGGTTGCCGATGAAGATACAGCAGCTGCACTCTGGAAGAAACTTGAAACCCTCTATATGACAAAGTCTCTTACAACCAAGTTGTATTTAAAGAAACGACTTTACACATTGAGGATGAAAGAAGGTACATCTTTACAAATTCATCTTAATGAGTTTAATCAAATTATTATGGATATTAAAAATATTGGGATTAAACTTGAGGAAGAGGATCAAGCTCTCTTGTTAATTTGTTCATTGCCATCTTCGTATGAAAACGTGTGTAATTCTATGCTTTACGGTAGAGACACCATAAAGCTAGAGGATGTGAAGGCTACACTAAATTCTGCAGAATTGAAGAACAAGTTACAAGGTTCTAGCTCAGATATTAGAGCTGCTGATGGTTTAATAGTGAGAGGCAGATCCAAGTCCAGAGATGGAAGTAAAGGTGCTTTTAGAGGTCGTTCCAACTCCAAAGCAAGGAATAATGTTGAGTGCTACTACTGTCATAAGAAGGGACACTACAAGGCTGATTGTTATGCTCTTAAGAAGAAAGAAAATCAGAAAGGCTAGAGCTCAGATTCAGCAAATGTGGTGCTACCTAGTGATAATGATAACGATGCTACTGTTCTTACTGCATGTATTGCCAATGTTCATTCTGTTAATGACTGGATTCTTGACACCAGTGCATCTTATCACATGTGTCTAAATAGAGATTGGTTCAGTACATATGAGCCAATGACGGGTGGATCAATTTTGATGGGTAATGATGCAGTTAGTCAGGTTATTGGTATTGTCACTGTTAGCATCAAGTGCCACGATGGAGTAGTGAGGACTTTGACAGATGTGCGTCATGTTCCTGACTTGAGGATGAACTTGCTCTCTCTTGGCACTCTAGCTTCTCTCGGTTGTAAATTTTCTGGTGAAGAAGACATTCTGAAAATTACCAAGGGCTCTCTAATTGTGATGAAAGGAAGCTTAAAGAATGGCCTTTATGTTTTACATGGTACCACTATTACTGGTTTTGCAGGAGTATCATCATCAGATTCTCAGCGAGATGCAACTAAACTGTGGCACATGCGACTAGGCCACATGAGTAAGAAAGGGATGGATATACTCAGCAAACGTGATCTACTATGTGGCGATCATACTGCATCACTTGATTTTTGCAAACATTGTGTCTATGGCAAGCAGAAAAGGGTCAGTTTCAGTACTGGAGTGCATTCAACGAAGGGTACAGTGGACTACATACATTCAGACTTATGGGGACCCTCTCCTGTTTTATCTAAAGGTGGTGCATCATACTTTCTAACACTCATTGATGACTTCTCCAGGAAAGTATGGATTTATTTTCTGAAACACAAGAGTGACGTGTTCGACACTTTTAAGAAGTGGAAGGTCTTGATTGAGAATCAGACAGGGAAGAAAATTAAGCGTCTTAGAACTGACAATGGCCTAGAATTCTGCAGTGGAGAATTTAATGAATTTTGTGCTAATTCTGGGATTGCTCGACACCGCACAGTTAGTTACACTCCACAACAAAATGGAGTGGCAGAGCGTATGAACAGGACTTTATTGGAAAGAGCAAGAAGTATGCGCTCTAATGCTGGTTTGGGAGATGATTTTTGGGCCGAGGCTGTCAATACAGCTTGCCATCTTGTAAACATCTCGCCTTCTACAACCATTGATTGCAAGACTCCACATGAGGTATGGTCAGGTAAACTCGCTGATTATTCAGATTTAAAAGTTTTTGGATGTCCTGCATATTATCATGTTAGAGAGAGAAAAATAGACCCTAGAGCTAAAAAGGGTGTATTTATTGGTTATGTTGATGGGACAAAAGGATATCGTATTTGGTCCCTCGATCCTCCACAGAAATTTGTTATTAGTAGGGATGTTACTTTTAACGAAAAATTTATGCTTGATCATCAAAATGTTTCTGTTAAGTCCAAACAGGAAGAAACTAGTATTGAAACTAGTGTTGAGGTGGAGTTTGGTGGTGGGACCTCACACCGAACATCTCATATTATTGATGATTCTTCTACAGAGAATGATTTTTCAGGTGGAGAATATGAAGATACCGAGCAGCCCTACTCTATTGCCACACATAGGGAGAGGAGGCAAGCTAGGCCACCTCAAAAGTATGGTTTCTCCAAATTGGTGGCACATGCACTAACAGCAGCCATAAATATGGGCATTCATGAGCCTGAAACTTATACAGAGGCTATTACATGTGAAGAATCTAAACATTGGGCTAATGCTATGGCAGAGGAACTCGAGTCTCTTCATAAAAATAAGACTTGGGATTTGGTTCAACTACCCAAGGGTAAGAGAGCCATTGATTGCAAATGGGTTTATAAGAAAAAGGAGGGGATAGATGAATTTGAAAATGTCAGATACAAAGCTCGTTTGGTGGCAAAGGGTTTTAACCAGAAAAAGGGCATTGACTATGATGAAGTATTCTCACCGGTGGCAAAGCACACTTCTATCCGTGTGTTACTTGCAATGGTTGCTTTATTTGACATGGAACTTGAACAACTCGATGTCAAGACTGTTTTTTTACATGGTGAGCTTGAAGAGTCAATCTACATGACTCAACCACAGGGTTATTTTGTCAAAGGTAAAGAGGATTATGTTTGTAAATTGAATAAATCTCTTTACGGCTTAAAACAATCTTCAAGGCTATGGTATAAGAGGTTTGATAAATTTATGCTAAGTCATGGTTATCTTCGTTGTACATATGACAATTGTGTGTACTTTAGAAAGCTTGAAGATGGTTCTTTTGTGTACTTATTGCTTTACGTTGATGACATGCTGATAGCTGCAAAGAACATGTCTGGGATTCAGGTTTTGAAGAAGCAACTAAGTGATGAATTCGAAATGAAAGATCTTGGTGCAGCAAAGAAGATCTTAGGCATGGAGATTCGTCGGGATAGAACATCAAAGAAACTTTGTCTATCACAGAAAAGTTACATTGAAAGGGTACTTGAAAGGTTTGGCATGCATAAAGCCAAGCCAGTTCAAACGCCTTTAGCTTCACATTTCAGATTGTCTGCTTTAGATTCGCCGCAGAATAATGATGAAGAAAAGGCTATGTCTCAAGTCCCTTACTCTAATGCAGTTGGAAGCATCATGTATGCTATGGTGTGCACTCGTCCTGATATTGCACATGCGGTTAGTGTGGTTAGTAGATACATGGCTAATCCAGGTAAGTTACATTGGCGTGCTGTTAAATGGATCCTTCGATACCTTAAAGGTACTACTGATATGGGTTTGGTATTTGATGGTGCTAGTTCTTCGGGAATTTTTGTTGGTTTTGTTGATTCTGACTATGCAGGTGATCTCGATAAAAGGAGATCTTTGACAGGCTATATTTTCAGATTTTCTGGTGCAGCCATTTCATGGAGATCGACTTTACAGTCGACGGTAGCATTGTCTACTACTGAAGCAGAATATATGGCTGCAACAGAAGCTGTAAAAGAAGCTATTTGGTTAAGAAATCTTGTGACTGAGCTTGGGGTTCAGCAGGAACCTAATTCTGTTGTCTTTTGTGACAATCAAAGTGCTCTACACTTGATTAAAAATCAAGCATATCATGAGAGAACGAAACACATAGACGTAAGATACCACTTCATTCGTGAGGCTGTTTCCGAAAGGAATATTTTGGTAAAGAAGATCAGCACTCATGACAACCCTGCAGATATGTTAACAAAATCAATACCAAGTAACAAATTCAAGCAATGCTTGAATTTGAGTGGTGTTTATTGTTAACTCAGGAGCTGCCCCGTGGAGGGATTGAAAGGCGAGAAAATTGTTTTTCCTATATCTTGTTTCATATGAAGTAGGCATTTTATTGCATGTCTTTTGTTTCTTGCACAGAGTTCGCTCAAGCAAGCTTAGAGAGACATGTTACAAAATGTTTGCCTCTTGGTGGTTTGACGAAATCAAGCCAAGGTGGAGATTTGTTATATTAATTGTCTTGTTTTCTATTTTTAGAAGGCTTATATCTTTTGGGACAGCTGCCCATTAGATATTTGTTATAAAACTGTTCAAGTGTGGTTATTTGACTTTTGAGGCAGTTAGGCTCTATAGATATTTTTGTACCCTGTAAGGTTCAGTATTATCTCTTGGTTATATCATCTCCTTTTGCTCTCTGAATATAGAAGAAAAACACTTGCCTTGTGGATGTAGATCAGTTGATCGAACCACGTTAATTCTGTGTTCTTTGTGTGATTATTCTTTACTGTTTTCTGCTCTTCTTTAAGTTATATAATCTGTCCAGAAAAGTCTAGAATCTGTCCAGAATATTAACAAACTGTCCAGAGAGTATTCTGCAGTTTGTTTGAGTCTTATAATCAGTCTAGAATCCTAACAGCTAGTGCGTTTTAAACAGTTGAAAAAGAAACTTACATTCCTAAAAGTTATATTTCGAGAACTAATAATAGGGTTCGAGAGACCGAAAAAGGGTGGAGTGGAATATGTGATGATATTGCTACTCACATTGCGTTAATGTTGTAATATTTTGCTTGTCTTGTTTGCTTTTAGTAATTTTTATTTCAAAATTTGCGCGTTTAAATTTTGAATTTTAACTTAAAATCCATGTATTAACCCCGAACACTTAATTCAACTTAATAAAGTCCTTTTTGTAATTTTCACAAAAAAATATGGTAATTTATACGTGATAATTTAACAAACATTTTAGTGAATTTGTAAGTAAAATTATCTAAACATAAAATAAATTTCTAGTACTTATCACTCAGAGCATCTCCAATAGAGGCACCTTTGAGGGGTGCCAAACATGTCCAACACATAGTTTTTTATTTTTTACTCCATCCATGTCATATTTGGCAACCTCTAAGTCCAATAGTTGGCATACAATAAAAGAAAACCTAGATATAATAAAGTAGGTATGCTATATGTTTTTAGTACAAGTATTTGTGTTTTACCATCCTTGTAATAAAGTAGATATAATAAAGTAGGGGTGCCATGGGGGTACCAATAGTTGGCAACTTCTCCTAGCATCCTTGTAACTCCAATAGGGAGGCACCCAAGAGTGCCATGCCACATAGATTTTGGCACATCTATTGGAGATGCTCTTAAATTTTAAGTGAAAAGTAATTTCTTCCGAGGATAACCCAAATGGGCCCTGATATAGTAGTAAAAGCAAGACGTGTAGGTGGATCGACTCAAGAAGTTACTTTTGGAATTGGAATTCCATATTCGCAATTTTTTGTATATTCTCCCATGTATGGTTCAAAAGTTATGGCGACAGTTACATAAGCATTAAGTAACACATTTATGTTTTAAAATTCTCAAAAGGTAGTAAAATGAACATTACCTTTAATGGTAGAGTCGGTTTTTGTTGCCGTTTCACGAGGCTCAGATCCATTGGCAATAGTTGCACTGTGAGATTCAGCAATTTGCTCTCCAGCTTTTGAAGTTGAACTATGGTTTCTCCTTCCCAGTTTTAAGAAACGTTTTAAACTCTTTGATGGTTCCTTTACCGGCTCTAAAGCTTTAGGAACTTTTTCTAGTTTCATGTGTTTAAAACCAGAAATATGTAATTCACCAGTTTTATCGCATGCTGATCCCAGTGAAGTTAGTTGCAGCTTACGATACTTTGAACTTCTATACTCCAAAGATGAGACTTGAGCAGAGGGAACTTCATCAGACTTTATAAGAGCACTCGTAACTGGTAAGTTGGCTGATTTCTTCTCCTTATTATTTGTCATCACCTGATAAGAAACAAATAATTTTAATAAAATTTTCTTAGGCTTATTACTTAACAAAAAAAAAAAAAATTCTTAGGCCCCATCACGAGAAAAGCTTTTCTGGTGGAGTTGTGTTACTGCCTCCTCAAATTAGATTTCTGAAATACTTGTTAAAACTTATCTTAAACATTTTTAATACGAAAACCGGTTTTGTAAGTGATACACAAATATTATCATGGAGATAACAGCACAATATAACGACACGAGGGATGACAACTATAGACACCACGTGAAACCACGTGAAATGCAACTCTAACACGGCCCGATTTCTGACACAAATTTAAATAAGAAAAACCTGAAAATGACACTAACACCCGATAAACCCGAAGATGACCCTAAATGACTCGCTTACTGAAATTTTATTCCTTGAAGTCCAAATGTTCACTTTCAATTAAATTAGATATTTTAGACTGACCCAAAATTGACCAGATTTAAGGTATGTATATATGACTTGAAACCCAATATTGACACCCCTAATAAGAAAGGCCACCACAATTATAAAGGCATCGATTTCCTGGATCCCCCAAAGACACAAATATGAATCTCAGAAAGTTCTGTTTAAAATTCCAGGTGAAGTGTAACAGATGGTATTTCCTGGAATTTCTTAAGTAAAATCCTAACATAGCTTATAATCAAGTAATATGCCATGTTTTACACCATACTGACAATAATACAACGGCTGTAACCGAACAAAAATTCAATATGAAGGCCTAAGCCTAAATAGAAAATTAGTGTATGAACAATGGCATTTATATCATTGCCTTGTCAGATGTTAATCTGGAATTATAACATCTTAGAATTTAGAACAATAACAATCTCAAGATATATGGCTCTCTTCTTAAACAAGTGGCAGACAGACTCGTATTTAACAGCTTATTAATTGCACTTGTTCAATGAAAGTTCGAGATTGTCAGGCACTTCTACATGCCTCTGATTAACTGTGATGCTCAAAACCTGCATTTCATTTTCGAAAAGTTAAATTACTTTGAACTACCAGTCTTACCTCATCAGAACTAGGCGACTCCAGTGTTTGGATAGTTGGTTCGTTTTGAACTCTATCCAGTGGTGAAGTTGTTGCATCGACAGATTTACACTCAGGAACTGCCAAATTTGTATCTCCGTTAATATTATTATGGTTATCTATTCTTGAAATACACAACTTTTCTTCTGAAGCTGGTACAACTGGAGCAAAAGGCTTCTGACACTCTAGCATGACTACAGTCTTTTCAATTACTGGATCATCATCCACATTATGATGTGGTATTCTTCCATCAAGACCTTCTAATTTATCATTACCAGACGTTACAAATGACTTTTCCCCATTAATGTTCAGTGTCATCTCCTTCTCTGCTAATTTCTTCTGCTTTACTTTTACAGGCCCCTTAGATGGTTCAATTTCTGTCTCAGGAATAGATAAAACCTTACGGTTGTCTACGTTTGCTAGAGCAGATGCTTTCTTGCCCTCAAACAATTTCTCTGCTGATTTTTTTTGGTTTACCTTTACAGGCCCCTTGAATGGTTCAATTTTAAATTCAGGAAGAGATAAAACATTACGGTGGTATCGGTTCGTTGTAGCAGTTGCTTTCTTGCCATCAAACTCATTAGAAGAAGCTTTCACTTTTAAACCTGATCCAGCACTACTGATCTTCTCTGAGGAAGCAGAATGGCTGCTTATCGTTTTTGGTTCTGATAATCTTCTAATCCGTGCCATTGAAGCTTTTGAATCAGGCGTAGTAACATTGGATTCTGTTTTAGTAACAGAAACTGATCTAGTTAGCCTGTTTATCGTTTTGTGGCTGGTATCAACTGATTTGGGGACCATGGAAACTCTAGAATCAGTAGCTCCGAACAAAGCAGTTCTTATCTTGGACCTCTGCAGAGGTGACGATGATCCAGGCTCTGAATCGCTAAACTTGGATCCTTTATGAGAGATAGGTGAGAGTTTTTCTGGCAATGACTTCCTGCTTGTGCAAGGCAATAGTGAATGACCAGAGGTTAAGCTACCTCTTGCAGAAATTCTTTTTTTCCTCTCCATTTTCAGAGATTCTATTCGTTTCTGCTCTGCCTCTTCCTATTAATATACCAAAATTAAGATACAAAACACAATTTAAAAGAAAACCAACACACTGTGGTTGTTCAATAGACATAAAATGAACATTTAAGAATATCATGATATATGTTATAAATTTGAATTAGCCTAAATAAAACTATCATACACATCAAAATTTCTTTGAAAGGTGCATATAACTTCATAATTCATAAGCAAATTACCTTCTCCTTCCTTAGTTTCTGAAGATCAGCCTTATACGATCTTAGCCGCTCAGCACGTATGCGTGCTTCCTCTAAAGGATTCGTCTTCAATGGTTTACCTTTCATTACTGGTCCCCTACTCTTTTTCTTGTCTAAAGTTTCTGAGACTGCTCTTGACTTCTTCTTACCCTCTATTTTCTTAGATCCTTGTTTTACATCTGCGGAAGATTCTGTATGCTTTGAAGCTGCATCATTCAGTAAAATCTGTTTTTCATAGTCTAAAGTAGGGTCATAACCAATATGCCTCTTTTCTGACCAGCGCTCTGGTAACAAGCTCAACTCATTAGACTCATACCTAGCTTGGTTTCCAATATTTTCACCAACATTTACTGAACTTTGATGAGTGGATGGAAGCTCAAAATTAATGTCAGTAACAGCCCTCCCAACAGAATTAACTTGATTTACTGACACTGACCTAAAAGGTAAAGTGAACGACTCATCAACCATATAAGCCAAATTATCAGTTGCGATTTCATAACCCTTAATAGTCAAATCTGACGAACTTCCCAAGTTTGATTGGCTTTCTTTCTCACCACCAAACGATGCTTCGTATATTACATTTTCATATAATATATTTCTACCTTTGAAGCCTGTCATATGCATAACACCTGTCTCCAGTCTACCACTGAGATGTGTACCTTCTCTATATACTGAAGATTCATCTTTCGATACTCTAGGAAAGTTAAACACATTTCCGTCATCTTTTTGAGATTCAGTTAACCTTCCAGCTTGTAGCTCAACTGTATCTCGTTCAACAGAAGCTAAAGGATCATGACAACCTGTGTGCTGTGGTCTTATCTGAATGTTTCTTTCCCTTGCAAACATGGTGTCACTAGGAGCACAAGAATCTTCTTCAGTATCTCGAAGCAGACAATTCTGAAAAGCTTGCCAGTTTCCACAGTCTGCAGTGCTAGCTTTTTCCTTATCATGTAGTGTCATTTCACCTATAGGTTTTCCCTCGCTTACTTTTCTTTTGAATGATCTCATATGGCCCTGATCCATCATATTTGGCGTATTATTGCACAGATCTCCATCACCCTTGCCTACTTCAGACTCTGATTCTGAATTCAAATCCATTCCCGATGTGATGTTAATTTTACCGTCGACTACTGTGCGTAACTGTTTTTTACCCGATTTCTCAGCCTTCTTCTGCGATCGGAGGTGTGAAGTTTCATTATCGTCTTCCACACCATAAGCTGATTTCATACTTAAAATATTTCTCTCACGTAAATCTGGTTCAGTTATGCCTTCCATTGAGTGTCTTCTCTGTCCAACATTTACTTGGGAATTCTCCCATGTTTCATAAGGTGACTGAAAATATGAGCCATTTGGTGAATAGTTTTGATAGTAGGGAGTTTGTGTGGGACGTCCTTGATAAAATGGTACAACACCAGGTGGCGAATGCATGGCCCAAGGAGGGAACATAGGATGGGCATACTGACCCGGAAGATATTCATGTTGGCTAATTGGATTATGTTGATCCACTGGAGGCCTTATATCTGAAAGTGAAAACAATTTATTAGTTCCAGTGTGCCACAAATAAAAACAAAATTGATAAGCAGAAAAAAATACATTAGAGGTGCCATTATAGAGAAAAAGAAGGCAGCAATGAAACATAAACCAAAAAGAGGAGATATAGGGACACTCCTTTAGGATCTTAGTTTACAACCTAAAGAAGTTGCTGTCAGGTCCAGTAACTTCTCTACAACCAATTAACATTGTCTAGAAATCACAACGAATCAGGGGTGAGGGGCTTTGTTAAATAATACATGTCCATGCAAAGACATATGCTATTTATAACTCTCAAAATTATCATTCGAATTTCCTGATCCAGACTACAAGAACATGGAGTAACTTGAACTCACAAGAAGATAAATAAATAGCAATATTGAGATATATTTGGTGTAGTTCTACCCATACGTAAATTTGACCTTGGAATTTCTAAGATACATGTCATTCATTCTCAATCAATAAATGATTATCTTGTTTCTCACTTGAGAAGGTGGTGTTTTTTTAACCTTTTTAGTTATCACAAGGAAGAATAAATTCATACAAGTCCCTAAACTCGTATTTCTGATTCGAGTCCCTGAACATAAAAATCAGGTCTTTTACGTCACTGAACTCTTAAATTTTTCTGGATTTCGTCCTTCCATTACAATCCATGCATCAGATAAATACAAGCTTATGCTTGCTTGGCTATCTCTCAGATATGCAAGGCTTTACATGTATAACCTACCCTTATTCTATTGGATCCCGTGCTATTGCACAAATTCATTGGGGTTAAGTAGGATAATTAATAAATCAGAAGGGAAATGATAATGAGGGGATTAGCTCAAATAGGAAAACATTAAATCTTAACATAAACACAAACCTGCACTTTCATCGACTGCTGCTTTCTCATTAGAAAGAAATGTTCCTGATGCATTAACGGTTGAAAATTCTAATGTAGGCATCACTTGTGCTGTTTTAGTTTCAAGCAACTGACCAGTTTCATGCTTTCCCTTCCACAGATCCAAAAATTTTAAACATGCATCCCTGATGTATAAATAGGCAAAAGTCATTAGTTAAATGCATAAGGAGGATAAGGTTACAAAAATGTAATTTCTTACATCAAACGCGATGCACCAAAGCATTTAGCAAATGAAACCAGTGGTGCCATGTGATCAATGTCGAAACCTGCAGCTGAAGCACGTGCAAAAGCCATTCCTTGTTCCTTCCGCAGCACATTTATGCGAGTCTCCAAAACCTTTAGCAGCTGAACTCTGGTGGTAAATGTAAGCACGTATAATGAAAAAGAAGGTAGCAAAGCTGATCTTAAACACCATCTTCCCTGAAGTGGCTTAAAGTATAAATTTGTCACTGAGATAAAAAAAAATTACTTTGAATTTCCCTCCCGTGCATCATATCCATTTGCAGGTGGTTGCGGACCAGGCTTCATAACGAAGAATCCAATTATATATATTATTAAGTAATGTTAACACGTATATAAAAAAATTTTAAAAAAATTGTATGCTCACCATGTAAAGGACCATTGCCTTCTCTTCATCAGCATCTAGTGTAAAGTTGCTTCCATCACAAGCTTGTGGCGTGCAAATTAAGTATGATGTAATTAAGCACCATAATTAGCAAACAATTTACTATCTAAACGGAAGTTAGAAAATTAAGAAAGATAACAGATAAGATAACTATTTATGACATGTATATCACAAAAACATTTCAAAACAAAGAAAGAAAAGAAGCAGAAACTAGAACTAATATAAAAACACATTCTTAGTTTCATATTGGCACTCTTATGGTTTAGTACCTTCTGTTCTCGGCACATGTTTTGCTTGATGGTCTTCTACCTGCCATTAAGAAGGAATTGTTTTAAGATTTACAGCAAGTCAGCAATGTTAAAAGTTTGCACATTGTTAATACAGTGGTAGAAGAGGAAATGCTCACAGTATTTATTCCACTTTCGTTGTTTCCCTGTACGAGAATTGCTTTTCCAATCTGTACAATTTCAGATTCTATAGTGTAAACCCGTTCCAAAATTTCTGGAGTGCTCACAAATCGGACAAACCTATGAAATTAGCATGTACAATTAGCCTATTTTACTTCATTTTCTGTATGTTCTCTTTTCTACAGGGAGGATACATGAAATTCTAGATTAAAGTAAGCACTCGTATGACAAAAATTCAAGACGAGACCACCCTTTGATACATTATCTTTGATTATATATATAAAAAAAAATTTAAAGAGGAGACAGGTCCTTATCGATCATCTCAAAAAGGTCGAGAACCCACACCGGCAAGGAAAACCGTGGATTGATTAGTCATCATTCAGAAGCTGAATGCTGTCAATTTCTATTACATTTTTTTATTATTAAACCTTTGTCCAGCTGCCATACTGAAGCATTCACCTTTGCCAAATAATTTGTCCAGCATACATTAATAATCAAGGGTAATAAATACATTTCATTGCGGGAAAGGATAAATTATACGACCTACCTACTTGACTCATTGATGGCAATGAATATTTTTTCATTAAATTACATTTTTTATTTAGTTATAGTAGTTCAGTAGTGCTAGAATTTTATATCACCTAGTAAATTTGGGTTTTTTTTGTAAGATATAATGATATTACCCATCTGAGTATTACTATTGACAATTACGATTACACTATGAGGCGAATCAGTACTCTTCACGGTTAAGAATTATTAGCATTACAGCAATACGTTACCAGCTACTTTCCTTGATTGTTCTTCAACAGATGGTACCAGCTATACATTTTTGAAATAATTTTGGTTTCTCATTCTTATCCAATTGACTGTTCTTCACTTGTACACTGTCAATCATAAAGGACACTTTTCTAAAAGAATGACATCCTTACATATTTACACCTAGGAATCAGGGTCCTGATGGAAAGGAGGTTGAAAGCGCCAATGTAGGTTCAATCCTGACCATAGAAGTGGTGAGGGAAGATCTAGTAGGAGACTAGGAGCACAACAAAATAACTTAGTCATCACTTCAAAAGCTGTTTACACTGCCATGCTTGTACACAAAGATGAAGTCAATGCCTTAGAAAAAAGGCAGAAAAAAAATATTCAGATCGCAGATCGCGTTGAGTTCACATTCCAGAAGAATTGCATCACCTTGCAACTGAAACCCCAGCCATATGAATATGTTCAGGTTCTTGCATCACCAAAACTTGTCATCTAATTTTCTCGAATATAGAAAAATGATTGGAATATAATTTTTATTCTGTCAGCTTTAAGATAACTCTTATATAAGATACATGAACTGATGCAATCAATTATCATGGAAATTAGTGAGAATATAGGGTATTTTGTCATTTGATTCAGAAAATAGTACTCCCTCTGTCCCTCTCATTTCTTTACAGTTACTATTTTGGGATGTCCCTCTCATTTCTTTACATTCCAAAAATAGTAAGTTTCTCCCACTATTACATCCACTATCTCATATATTTAACAATAAAAAACACTATTACACCCACTACTTTCATCCACTATCTCAAATCTATTATTAAATATTAATAGGTCCCACCACTTTAACCACTTTTCATCTAACTTTACTCATTTTTTACACATTTTCTTGGTCTCCGTGTCCATCCCCCCTGTAAAGAACCATGAGGGACGGAGGGAGTATGATTTAGGTTAAGGTATTTTAGTAGTTTAGTATTTTCCTCTTAAGAAGGTCATTCAGGGTGCTGTTTTGTATTTTAATAGTACCATCTTACATTGACTCTTTATTTCACCTCGAGTATTGGTTTTGGGCTCTTGGAACTCAGTCACATATGTGGACACTTGATGCTTCATGTTGGGCCAAAAACATACAAAATTTTCAATATATTTCCAAATCATCCTTGTTGCGCACTTGCGGTAGAGTTAGTGTTAAGCAACTAGTCACTCTAAAACCTTAAGGTGTTAAAGAAGGCCCCAACTGGATCTTATATTATATTTTAACACCCCCCCCTAAAAGCTCGAAAGCCCATTTTTGGGTGAAGAGTGGATCATGGGTGCCCATATTTGCGGCAGGGAGTCGAACCTGATTCTTCTGCCAACGTGATCTCTGGTACCATGTTAAGTAACCGGTCACTCTAAAACCTTAAGGTGGCCCAAACCGGATCTTATATTATATTTTAAGAGTTTCACAATCCCCAAATATAAACCACACAGCACACACAAGATTAATGTCTTGACTACAACCAATCCTCCTTGCTCTTGTTTGGAATGAAAATCTAAGAGGTTCTGTCATCCACTGCACCCACTCAACTTATGTGTTTCTTCATTACCTTACCATAAGTTTTTGATCGTCATACATTATTTATAAACATTAAGATAGCAAACTTGTTGATCAGACAGAGAAAGACGAAGTCCACCATACCATCTGTCTCTTTCGATTTGTTTTTTCTTGATACTTTACCTTAAGTTTTTGCTTATCCTACATCATTTATATACATTCTGATTGCATGCATGCTGATTAGAGCAAGAAGTTGTCTGAGAATGGCACAAATGTTTTGCTACATCAATTCAAAATTGTAGAATTATAAGGTTACTGCAGGTATCTGCTTAACCCTATAATAGAGTAACTGAATTCAAAATTACCGACGCCAATTTCTTTCCCACAAAGCTGAAAGCTACCATCTATAAGATTAATGCAGATATCTGCTACCAGGCTTATTGGCTGCACTTTCAAGTTTAACCTTAAGAACCTAATTTCATAACTATACCTATAACCCTATAATAGAGTAACTGAAACTAAAAATTAACAACGCCAATTCCTTTCCCACAAAGCTGAGAACTACCATGTTTGTTTGGAAAGATTACAGTCCAAGGATAATAATCCCTACATCATAGTCTTGGTTTTTTGAATCCTTTGATTAGTCCAATCCATGTTTGGGTTTTTTTTTTAAACTTGTTGATCGCTCTGCAATTAGTCAGGGTTTTCAAGAGTCACACTGATTTTGCAATTTATGTCCAAGTTCCTCTTTTTTGCCTTTTTTTCTTTAATTCTTACTTTTGTTTGATAATTGATTCTTTCATGATGAAACTAAATTGTTTATACAGAATGATCTCTAATATTATTATGTTAGTGATTATGAAAGTATTATGTTTCGTTTTCATAATTGAAAGTATGTTAGTGATTTTACTACTTTCTTTTAATGATAGTGTCCTTTTTCCGAGAAACTGCCAAGAGTGGGAGAAACTGCTAGAAGACCTCCATCTCCGATCAACTTGTTAGACAGATTTCTTCACAAATCATCAACCTCATTATCTCTGTGTCAAAATATCACTAAAATTTCTCTCAAATTCGTTGATATAGCCTCAAAATTCACAAACCCTCAACACTAAATCTAAAATCATATATATACCTGCATTATTATCCATAAAATTAAACATAAATCCCAGTTGTACTCGTTATTTTAAACATACCCGGTTAATCAAAACCCCAAGACATTCTAACTTATATCAAATTTGTGGCATGCATTTTGGTTTCAGGTTTCGATGGTCGTGTTCGTGGTTATTAATGGAAATTCTTGGATAATTTGTTCGAGTTCTTTGAGAATTCAGTTCGGAATTGATAGAGATAAAAGCAGCAAAAACAGAATCAAAATGGGTATATATTCAAAACTTGAAATGATATTGAGAGGTATGGACATACAGAGATATACAAGTAACTTACAACACTCACTATTGGTATTTTATCTTGTTTTTTTTTTTAGAGTACTATTTACATATCTTACACATATACACACACAAGTCGGGAGTCTTTTTGGAAATAGATCTCTTCATTCTTTTGAATGAAGGTAAGGTTTATGTACATCACACCCAGATCTGCAATAAGAGGTTATATTTTTAACATCTCTTTTAGTTTATATTTTTATCCTTCTCGATCCTAAGATTATAATCTCTTAGCCAATTTTGTAAAACAAACTTGAGATTAAAAATTTTATAGATAAGTTAACATATATATCTAAACAAAATATATTCCTAATCCATGAAACAAACATGGCCCTAGATTTCCCAACAAAAGACATGTTGAATAAAATCTTGAATGCAATATTCTACACATAAGAGCAACTCCAATGCTAGATGCTAAATTGCTATTGCTATTGCTATAATATAGAACTAAAAAGTTAATTTTGGTGCTAAAATAAATTTCACACTCCAAAGCTAGTTCTATAACTAGTTTCAAATTTAACCAACTCTTTTAACTTTTAGCTTTTCTTTTGGTTGTTGGAACATAAATATGTAGGTAGTTGATATGAGTTTAAGTCATTTCCCTCCAATTCTAGTTAAATGATGATGTGGCATGGATGCATAAATGCATCTTTGGTTTCAAATTTAGAACCAAGGATGCATTTATGCATTTTTGCATCAAATTATAGCACCCCTTTGGAGTTGAAATTTTTAACATTTGGTGCTATAATATAGCAATAGCGCCAAGGATAGCACCACATTGGAGTTGCTCTAAGAGCAAGTCCAATGCTAGATGCTAAATAACTATTGCTATTGCTATAATATAGCATCAAAAAGTGTTTTTTGATGATAAAATAAATGGTGCACTCCAATGCTAGGTGCTATAACTAGTTTTAAATTTGACCAACTTTTTTAACTTTTACCTAATTTGTATAACTTTCATTAAATAATTATACAATGCAATGATTGTTGAACTAGTTTTACTTCATTTTTAGTTATTGATGATGTGGCAAGGATGCATGCATCCTTGGTTCTAAATTTAGAACCAAAGATGCATTTATGCATTTTTGCATTCAACTATAGTACCCCTTTGGAGTTGAGTATTTTTACATTTGATTCTATATTATAGCAATAGCACCACATATAGCATTGCATTGGACTTGCTCTAAGGTAACATATAATATCTTAGTTAAAAAATAATGAGGCACTACGTAGAATCCCCACAAACCTCCGAAAGCGATACAAACCTTTCCACCGTGCCTTTCGTGAACCACATTGCATCATCGTCATCTTTGGGTTCAAGTATAATGGAATAACTGCCTTTTGATAGCTGATCTTCAGCAGTCTTTAGGTGTGCAAGGAAACGATTCAGCAAACCAGAATTCAGTTTTTCTTTGATCCCATTCGCAACAATAAACAAGTCATACCTGATAATGTAGTAGCAATTAGACTTCACTACTGGTACCGAAAGCCACAAAAGAAATAAAAAACAACTCAAATATCCTATTACAAATTATACAAATCACTGTAATCATTTAAAAGCTATTAAACGTAGGGCTGTAATTCGAGTCGAGCCGGGCGAGTTCGAGCCGAGCTTTAAATCGAGTCGAGCTTTTTCTGACGAGTCGAGCCGGGCTCGTTTATTAAACGAGCCGAAAATCCCCGCCGAACTCGGCTCGTTTGTTATACGAGTCGGGTCGAGCTACTCGCGAGTCCCTTACGAGTCGAGTCGAGTTTTGTTATACGAGTCGGGTCGAGTTCTGTTATACGAGCCGAGCCTAACGAGCTGTTAAACGAGCCGAGCCAAACGAGCTGTTAAACGAGCCTAACGAGTTTCTATTAAGATCTCCAACCAAATTAATTTTTTATTTTTTCAAAATTTTGGAATATCATTTATTTAGATATATCTTGACATCCGTACGGTTGGATCGTCGAAAAATATTTTTTAAAAAATAGAAACAATAATCTGGGACAAAGCACTAGTTACGAGTACAAGACAATATACTAGTATTCTATTAAGATCTCCAACCAAATTAATTTTTAATTTTTTGAAAATTTGGAAATATCATTTAATTAGATATATCTTGACATCCGTACGGTTGGATCGTCGAAAAATACTTTTTTAAAAATAGAAACAATAATCTGGGACAAAGCACTACTTACGAGTACAAGACAATATATTAGTGTTCTATTAAGATCTCCAACCAAATTAATTTTTTATTTTTTGAAAATTTGGAAATATCATTTAATTAGATATATCTTGACATCCGTACGGTTGGATCGTCGAAAAATATTTTTTAAAAAATAGAAACAATAATCTGGGACAAAGCACTACTTACAAGTACAAGGCAATATACTAGTGTTCTATTAAGATCTCCAACCAAATTAATTTTTTATTTTTTGAAAATTTGGAAATATCATTTAATTAGATATATCTTGACATCCGTACGGTTGGATCGTCGAAAAATATTTTTTAAAAAATAGAAACAATAATCTGGGACAAAGCACTACTTACGAGTACAAGGCAATATACTAGTGTTATATTAAGATCTCCAACCAAATTAATTTTTTATTTTTTGAAAATTTGGAAATATCATTTAATTAGATATATCTTGACATCCGTACGGTTGGATCGTCGAAAAATATTTTTAAAAAAATAGAAACAATAATCTGGGACAAAGCACTACTTACGAGTACAAGGCAATATACTAGTGTTCTATTAAGATCTCCAACCAAATTAATTTTTTATTTTTTGAAAATTTGGAAATATCATTTAATTAGATATATATCTTGACATCCGTACGGTTGGATCGTCGAAAAATACTTTTTTAAAAATAGAAACAATAATCTGGGACAAAGCACTACTTACGAGTACAAGGCAATATACTAGTGTGCTATTAAGATCTCCAACCAAATTAATTTTTTATTTTTTGAAAATTTGGAAATATCATTTAATTTGATATATCTTGACATCCGTACGGTTGGATCGTCGAAAAATATTTTTCAAAAAATAGAAACAATAATCTGGGACAAAGCACTAGTTACGAGTACTAGACAATATAGTAGTGTTCTATTAAGATCTCCAACCAAATTAATTTTTTATTTTTTCAAATTTGGGAATATCATTTAATTATATATATCTTGACATCCGTACGGTTGGATCAAATATAGTAGTGTTCTATTAAGAACAAATTAATTTTTTATTTTTTTGAAAATTAATTTATTATTTTTTTGAAAATTAATACGATGCAGATTGTATTTGTTTATATTGCATATTTATAATTTGATCAAATAAAATCTGATGAATATCTTAAAAATGAAACATGGTAATATTTTACTATAACACATAAGAAATAATAAAATAAATCAAAATTCAAAAAAAAGTTTTGTTAAAATAATATTTTGGAATTATTAACACTTGAGAATTATTACCCTACCCGTAACCCCCTCCACCGCCCCCCCCCCTCTGTCACTCATCTCTCTTCTCCCGTATCTCTTTCTCTCTCACTTCTCTCCCTTTTGTTCTTCAATCTTCAAAAATTAAACCCTAAATTACCAGTGTTATTGTAGTCCAAATCAAGTAAATAGATACTCAAAATCATCCCCGTGGTTTCCTCTTTCAATCCATACCATCACATCTCCTTTTCTTACAATTTCGATTAGAAAGTAAATTTGGGAGTTTTGATTTGGCTCATAATTTCGTGTTTTTTTTTTTGTAAAGCTGTAGATCACTTAAGGATGGTACTATATATGCAAAGTTCTGGACAATTTTGTTGTTCGCCGGATTTTGTTTGAAGTGGCCGGATTTTTTTAAACGAGCTCGAGTTCGAGCTCGAGCCGGGTCGAGTTCGAGTTTTCGAGCCGGGTTTCATTCGAGTTCGGCACATACTCGGCCCGGCTCGTTTATATAAACGAGCTTGAAACCGTGTCCGAGCTCGACTCGTTTACGAGTTCGAGCCGAGTCGGGTCTGTCTAAACGAGCTCGAGCTCGAGCTGCTCGCGAGCAGCCCGACCTCGGATTACAGGCCTAATTAAACGTGATCAAAACAAATCTTAGGGGCCGTTTGGGAAATCTTAAAATAAGTTACTTAACACTTATATGAAGTAAGTAACTTATATGAAGTAAGTAATAAGTTACTTACAACTTATATTTTCGTGTTTGGGTGTTTAACTTATAAGTTGGTAAAATTTTTATTGAATTAAATTAAAAAATATTAATTATTTAATATAATTATCCCAGTACATGCATATGACATTTATAAATATAAATGTAAAAATATAAAATATTAAACAAGTTAAAAAATCAAGTAATACGAAATAAGTTGGAAAAAAGTACGTCATTACTAACTTATCACTTATCAACTTATTTGGCAAAATAAGTCCATTCTACTTGTCTAGGCAAACGGTCCGAAATAAGTTGAAACGGACTTATCCTCGGATAAGTCCATTTCTTTCTGATGCCAAACAGGCTCTTAATTCTTAGAAACGTACTCCCTAATTCTCATATGAAAATTATACTTTAGCTCCATATGTTTAAAAAGAACTAGTATAAATGAAACTAAATTTAAATTATTTCGCAAACAATAACGGAATTACATATACATTTCATTTACAATTCCATTGCACAAGTTTAAACTTTAGCTAATTAATTTCGCATACAATATTCTTAAACATGTATACTCGATAATTTTCATCACTATCAATTTCCAATTCGCCTACGAAATTTAATATTATCAACTTACAGGTACTGGTTGAGATAATAAACTACATTAAATTGATCGAATAATCAAAATCAAAAATGAAAAAGAAAATATGAGAAATGTAAATCAAATTGTAACATTCATAAGAAATTATATATAGATTCTATGTAAGTATGTATATGTATACCTAGTTCGAGTAGGAGTGAGCTGAAAAAGAACCGATTCAAGGCGAGTAGTCGACTTCATTGCTGTTTCTGAGCTCTTAAATTAGTGTAAATATATGAAATTATATATAATACGTGGTGTATGTATATACAAATTGGGGGAGGATCGTTGGAAGAGCAATGCCGTTTGATTGAGGGTTGGTTGGTTAAATAAAGAAGACTACCTCACTCTCACTTCACCAATAAAATATGAGAGAGAGAGAGAGAGAGAGAGAGAGAGATCCGTTGGATTTTGGGGGAGAGGTGTAAATAAGAGGAAGCTTAGGGGTATAATTGGGAATTAGAGTTGCGGAAGATTGAGGAAGGACAGATGGTGACAAAACGAGATAGGAGAGAGAGAGTCCAATGGGCCCATTGTTGGATTCGCTCTTGGCAAACTTCCAGGCCCACTTATTCGTGATTATGCTATTGTGTTCGCTAGTTTTAACTTTTACAACTCCATGAGTTTTTCCTACTACTATAATATTATAATATTCAAATTTTAACTTGGTGGTTAGAAGGGGAAGAAAAGATGAAAATGAATAGGAAAAAGAGTATCTAAAGCATACAGAGAAGTTCTTCATTAGTGCTGTTTAAAATATGATAAATTAATTATTATTTGAACAATCCAATCTTACGGATGTTAAATTCATACAAAAATACGTGAATGTACAAATTTTCGTGCAATTTAATAACTTGGAACTATAAATTTATAGCAATAAGATTATGATAAATCTGTGTCGTTGAATATATATATAAAAAGATATTATTATAAAAGTGATGCTCCACTATTTCAAATATAATAAAATTTTTTATACAATCTTATTTCGACATAACTTTACAGTTGAATTATCAAAAATAATAATAAATAATAAAATACATGATTTAAGATGCACTAATAGAGAACTTCTCTATTACGTGCTTTGGAAACTCCATGCCCGAATGAATATTTAATTATTAAAATTAAGATAAGGAATATCTTTTGATTCAGTATAAATAAGAATAGAGTTTTATAATTAGATACTTTTGTATTTTATATTAATAATAATATCTTATTATTCATTTTATTATTTAATTATGGATCTAACCAAAGGATTTCCTTTGGTTAGATTATTGTATATTAATAATATATCTAGTTTTAAGTGTTCTTTCCAGATCTTTCTTTTTAAATTCTAGTTATGTTTTACTTTTCTGCATTTATATAATTATATATATTCAAAGTAATCTATATATTGTTTTATTAATATTTTATTTTATATATTCAAGTCATATTTTTATATATGATTTACTTTAGTATATAACCAAAGATTTCATTGGTTAGACTTTATTTTATTTCATTTTCTTATAAATTATATACACACACGTTGTTCAATAATAATTTATTCTTGGATATACTTTCCTTTATTATTTTTAAAAAATATATAATTTTTTATTGACTTATGTTCTCTTTGTTTCGTGTTTTTCAGGATTTTATGGATTTTCTATTATAAGACTTTAAAGTCTTATTCTAAATAGTATGCTAATAAGGCAGAGGTGGTGACTTGTAGTAATGGAGCAGTCAAGATGAAAAGGAATCTATAAGCAAGTATACGACAATAACTGATGGTAATGGAGACTCTCATAAGGAACAATTAGTTCTGATTTTTTGAAAATTTGTAAAATGATGTTTTTATATTTTGAGGGCACTCTTTTTCCCCCTTGAGTTTTTTCCCACAGGGTTTTGCTCTTGAGGGTTTTTTAACGAGGCCTTTCTATCGTGGGGTTCTTCCTTTCAGACTTGAAGATTTTATTGTCTAAACGTCCGGAAGCAACATGCTGCTTTTCGGTTAGATGATGAATTTTCTAGAATGAATAAATCCCTTGTAAGTTTATTGTATTTGGTTACAATTCATGAATGAGAATTTCACCGTGGCCACTTGGCCATTGACATGGAAGGAATATTCAAAATTTTTAAGGAATGGCCACGACATTATTGTTTCTTAGAACACCGATTTTTAACAAATTTTCCTAAATTTTAACTTAGAATGCAATATAGCAAATTTATTGGAGTTATTCTTATGTCACACATATAATATATTTGACTGTTATTTTTTTTCTTTTTTTAATAAATATATTACTCCATGATTATGCTGTTTTTATTTGTTTTACATTATAGGTCCTGACTTGATTAGATTAGGGACACTAAGATTTTATTCGATTTTTTCCTTCGATATGTAAAAGTGAACTATTGTATTTAATTAGACGAAATAAATGCACTTCATACCGCTTTTAAATATCATTTCATAATGAAATATTCAAAAAATTGTTATTTCATTTTGATAAAGTGCTTACTTCCTTCGTCTCATCCATTTCTTTACATAAAAAACTGCGTATCTGACACGCATTTTAAGGATAGTTCTATAACTTATTTTTGATATTTTCTTTTTTTGTATAAAAATAGAACAATCCTATTTTTATACAAAAAAAATATCAAAAATAAATTATAAAACTATCCTTAAAATGCACCTTAAAATCCGTGCCGGAAATTGGTCCGCAAATGTAAACTATTACATAAAACAGATGGTGTATTATTATTATACATAAAGTTGTCGACAAATTAATAACATTGAAAAAATATGGGTCCTTAAACACTGACAGAGTTAACATGATTTGGCAAATCAGCTAGTCAATATGTAGTAGCTCCACTTTCATCTGCTTCAAACAACCTTGCCCTACCAGAATCTGTTATTTTTTGTCGATGTACCTCTGCATCTAGCAGAATGTGGTTAGGTTTCAGATCGGGATGGATGATCCAAAGACAAAAATTCTCATGGAGGTATTGAAGAATAAAATGCACAAGATATTATTTAATTTAGACTCTAATTATGTAAAACTAACTTGTTCTTGGAATTCTAGTGTTCAAAATACTTGGTGTTATATCTAATCTAACATCTAATGCTTAGTGTGTACTAGTTGAAACAGAATAATGTGTTAGAGATCTAAAGATCGAAAGACAAAGACCATCAACTAATTTCAACCATGTTAGAAAAGCAAAAGAGTATTTTAACTGAGCAATTTAATCCTCATTTTTCATCAAGTTGTTTGATACATACACATAACAATTGTACATTCAAAATCTAGCATCATCGCCACTAATTAGTTTCCGGGCAACTGAAACATTGAATTTTTGTATGTAACATTTCTTGTTAATAATATTTCGCAGAGAGTTGTCTTTCTGTCCTTCCCACCTTCCCCCTACCAACATCAGAAATACACCGAAATGCAACTCTCTCACTATGATCACTTCTTCCTACAGGACTAACATTACTAAGCTTTGATCTTATTCCGCTCAAAAAGCCAGACAATCTTTGATCACGGTACTGATTGCTGTTGTCGTATTCATAAACATTGCCACCGTAATTGTCTAGCCCTTCCTCTGCTTCTTCATCGTCCTCACAGTTGAGCAGAGAATCCTTTTCTTCAATAGGAGCACAAGGATCCCACAGGTGTGACGCTTCATACTTGGGTTTGGCAGGTATCTTCTCTTTTAGTACGTCAATTTTGCCAAATTCATCTGCTTCGTTCCATGCTGAGCTCGTTGTAGAAAAGGAGCCGAACGACGAACAAGATACTCGTGATGATGATGGTGATGAGGAGCATGAAGATGAAGAAGAAGGTGAAAGCCCATTGTTTCCGAAACCTTGGATTTGATTTGTTATTTTAAGAGCATGCAAACGTTCTTGTTTAAGTGTGTCCCCTCCTTTTAATAGCTCTAGTACTCTCTCTGACCTTTTTCTCATCATAAGTCCCCAATCAAACCTTTAAATAAAAATATCGTTAAAGAAGTGACTGAGGCAAACTTGATGATATTCTTTAATATACTTTGAATAACAAAGTAAGGAATGTACCCATTTTCATCTTTATATGTGAATGTTGAGAGATCTTGAATCATTTCGGTGTCACAGTGATATTCTTTTGCAAGATTATCAGGGCCGTGAGCGAGTAAAAACTCAAGCAATACCAAGGCTTTGTAGGATTGCCTCCATTGCTTGAAATCAAAGCTATAAAATCTGTAAAATTTAGATCATATTCAACATTCCAGAAGCCGTATAATTCTTAAGCTAGCTCTATCATTGTAAATAGACTTTATTTAATAAATTGATTAATTTTTACGGTAATGTTCAATACAGAGCTTTTAACTCACAAACACACTTCTCCCCCTAAAAAATCCTCGACCTCTTGTTAGTTGTTACCAGAAGAAGAGGGGTATCCGTCGTCAGTGTACAAATACAATGCTAGTGCACAAGTATTAATTTGCATGCAAAATTATTATGAATCAAATACCTTTTATGCAGGACATCAGCAATTCTCCAACAATTGTTGACATCAAATGATGCCATTGCTATTCTTGTCATTATTCTTGTGTCTGGGCTGCCCGGATCATCATTAGTCGCCTCCTCCGTTAGCCTTCAAAAGGCAAATGAGCATTTCATTACAGGAGAACATAAATCACAAACAGAAAGATACATTGGATTTGCATGATTTCCGGTTCCATCAAACGAATATGTAAACACATCGTCGACTATATTATAAAAAAAAAAATGGCATCATTCCTACTTACACTTCTGCAGGAGTAACATCTGTAAATGCTATCCTTGCAATGTTGATTTTTTCATGAAGAAAAGAGGTTGTTTGCTTCTTAATATGATCTAAAAGTAGGTTTGCCATACTCTGATAAATTAACAAAACCCAAAGATTTTTATGAAAACAAAATTAAACTCAAGCAATTTGATCTAGTCTTCCAGAACATTAAAATACAAGGTGATTTTATTCAATGTCCAGAAGACGTGCTTGAAATTAATAGACACAAGGGAGGCCCTTCCAAACAAATCATGTTAAATCTTCAAGTAGCAAATATGAAAGAGACAATGTGCGGGAAAGCAGTGTTTTTGGTGAGAAATTTAAGGGGAGACCACATAATTTGCATATGTATTACCATCTCCCCTCCCGATTTAAGGGTATACTCTATATCATTAGCTAGAGATCATTCTGATATAAGACTAATATCAGATGTAATTCTAATTCATGCAAGTTTAATCTTGGAATTTTTCTAATGTATAAATTGATAAAAAGAAATTTAAAAAAATTTAACTTTTTACCCAAATACTAAACATTCGCTATACTCAAATTGAAAGAGAAAATAGCTGCGCAAAGAAAAAACTATGGCTTTCAGACCAAAGTTCCGCAAATAATGTCTACCGTATTAACATGTCAAAAATTATTAAAGCATATGGAGTATTCGTCTCACCGATTAACAAAATGCATAGGCCATGATACATAATGACATAAAATAAAACTAGGAAAAAACTGATCATCTTTGATCCTAGTAGTTTAAAAATTAGTACTAATCATTAGTAATTGTTGCAAAACCATAGTCACAAATATATGCTATATTTCTTTCGGAAAAAGAGATTAACCTCTAATCCTAGAGGTTAAGTTTACAAGGGAAATTAAATGAACTACATAAGAATCTCTTCGAGATTAACTGTGCGACCAGATGGATATTTGCATTTGCATGATGTTACGTACACTGTTTAATGCCTAAAATAGAACCACGCTCAAAGGCGTTCAAAACAGCTGCACTTAAAACTGGGTCACTTAATATGCAAGCCAATTGAAACCTCATTTTCTCTTTCCGGAGCCAATGGTAAGCAGCTCAAAGCTTCTAAGAGCATCATCACGGCCACCTCTCGATGTGGCAGTGCGAGTGAATGAAGACGATTTGGACTCAAAACCAGGCTGGACCCTTTGAGTAGTGGATACACGTCCACCTCCTGAACTCAGCCGGTTTGACCTGCTCTCAGCGAATTCAGCTGAGGAGCTTGGCCGGCTGCTAGATACGACGACCCTTTTTGAAGCACTGCTAGTTCTAGAAACCCGGCCTCTTTCTGTTTCAACTTGCTGTCATGGTAAAAACAGCAGATGTAAATAAAGTGTGCATGAACATAAAATAAATTTCTAATAAAGATCACTTGATCTCCTATATACAGACACACACGCACGTAGATAGATTTCGTATACGGATATGTCTGCTAAATACAAAACTTAAACTATCAGTACCACCACCTTTGATGAAGTTACATTATCTGTCGATCTGTGCCTAGGGGGATCTCCATGAACAACAGCAGGAGAACCATTTCTTCTAGCGAACGCTTCAACTGCACCTGAGAACCTATCTCTCACCTCCCGTCTAACTGCAAAACAAAACGCCTAAAATTTATTTAATTTCAAATTATAAATCCATTGCACAACTTAATGTAAAGACAACAGCAAATCCAAGAGAATGCAGCAGAAGTCAGCGCATAAAGGTTATGGTCGATTGTGAAGAATTAGAGGAGCAATCAGTGCTTCAATTATTAAATACTACAATTTAGGAGACAGTTTAACTACTACACGAAATGCAAATTACTTCCTTTGTCCAAAGATAAGACCGAGGCAGAGAAATAGGGTCAAACATTTGTCGCTGAATTGATTTAACTTTCCAACTCCATTCAAAATACTTAAGTTAGGGTTTGGTTCAGCCACCCAAATGTTATGATTTACGTAGATATTTGGAGGCATCTTTAATGTAATTCAAAGTGGCCCCTCTGACTGCAGTGTTCACTTTTTGAAGATAGGAACTTTATCATAGTTTAAGTACAAAAGAAACAGACCATAGAAGAATTACACAATCAAAATTTGGCACCCTGATTAAATGACAATCTTAATTATAACCCATGAAGTACCTGGCGTTTTTTCTGCTTTATCTGCAGATGGACCAGGATTTAGGGCTAATTTTCCAGCTGGCTGCTGAAGAAAAGGAAAAGAAACATAAAATTGATTAATAATATAATGCAGGATGAAAGATGACGAAAAGTAAATTATCAGTAAAGCAGACCTGTCCTCTCGAACTAGAGCCAATCTGTGGATACTTCAAAATAGTCCAGTCAAATACATAGTCAAATTGATATCCTGCACCGAGTAAAAAAGTTCACACACAGAGAAGTAGCAGTTCCAAAGGGTCAGCTTAAAGTGAAGTTGAGAACAACTTCAGAAAGAAGATATATAAATAACAAAAGGCATGTCTCACCTTCTCTGATAAATAGATCCCTGAAAAGCCGTTTCAGGTATGAATAATCTGGTTTGTCATCAAATCGCAGTGAGCGACAGTAATGGAAGTACGACATAAATTCTGATGGATAAGATTTGCAAAGGACCTGCAAAAGAACTATAAAAATTACATTGCAGAATACACATAACGGTACAAAATTACAAGAGAACTGAAAAGATGCCCCCAGAGAGAAATACTTTAATATCGCCAAACTATCTAAATATCCATCTGATAATCCCTATGCTGTGGAGCAATAAACAATACCTCTATGGAAGTTTGTATCTTCTTTTCACTTATTCTGTCATACTTCTGTTTTTTAGTCCCAGCTTTCAGACCCTGCCAGGGTAGGCTAAAAGGGAAATGAACACGTCAGCTAAGCTAAAACTCAAACTGCTGAAAGATGTAAATCAAAATGAGAACTGTAAACTGCTTACTGACCTTCCCCTTAAAAAATACATAAGCACATAACCTAAAGATTCAAGATCATCCCTCCTGCTTTGCTCTGCAGTATCAAGGCAAAGTTTGCATCTCAAATTCTCATCATTATTGAAGAATAATATAGACTGTCATAGAACCAATAAGTGGTAAGCAGTTACAAGTTGTTGCACAATATGCCACGTACCAACTCCGAGATGGGTGTTGACACTTGCATAACGAGCTGTTCCAGTGAGATTTTTGTTTTCCCTGGTGAAATGGGTGCAAATTATCAAAATACATAGTCAACCTTTGATGAGGAACGGGATTGAAGAATTTTTATATGTATTATTAATTGGTTTATTTATATTTAGCTTAGAGGGAACTAAAATTATTTGTTTATATGTTTTATATGTGGGGCTAGTGGTTATTTAATATGTATTAGGTTATATAATAACCCCAATTCAAATAGGGTTCCTATTAACTATATAAGCATTGTAATCCCCACATTATTACTTAGACTTGATTTTGAGAGATTATTGAATCATCGAATTGGGTCTCTTTATGGGTTGTGATCCATAGTTTTTTCTCCTTTCTGTGGTTAGAAAACCCTTGGGGTAGTGGTTTTCTGCGGTCAATCCACCCAAGTTTTATCTTGTTCTTTTTATTCAATAAATCTTTCTATCTTGAAGTAGCCCTACATCAAGCTTAAAGGTTAATGTACAAATGAAAATTAATATAATTTTGAACTGTACAACAAATAAATTCGTCAACATCAAATTAATAGACTATAGTAGTGATACTGTATATAATGGATACTGTAACAAATGCAGAAGCTATAAGTCTATAACATTTTCATATAGATCTTTTATTACAAATTGTGAAATCAATGTTACATTATTTCGTAGTTCTGATGCATGACATGATGAACAGAAGCATTGTAAAGGGACCTGTATCGGCAACAATTAGATTTAATGTAAACAAAATCTCCTGATTCTTATTGTTTTAGCTTGCAATGCTAGGCTTTCATTATATTCTAGTACAGGGACAGTAATTTTTACAGGGGACACACATACTGCCATTTTTGGTATTCCAAAGATAATCACAAACTTTCAGCAATTCTGGTAGCTAACAATGTAAAGGAACACCATTCCACACAAGTACTGTTCAGATAAATGAAATGAAATAGACATGACAGGATCACATGGACCGATTGGTTGAAGAATTAATGGCCCAACTGGATAGAAAGAAAGAGCCCAGACCATATGCAGATTTAACATTTAAACAAAAACCCAAGTTCTGGAGCTTCTTCTGATATGATCCTGCAGATACTTTCTGGTTTGATTTGATTTTCTTTATTTTGATGTCATTTAATTCAATAAGATCTTTGTGATTTGATTTTGGATATTTCCAGAATACGTTTTGCTTGATACTCTTCACTTATAAAAGGGAGTTGGAGATATGTATTGGGATATTAAAGAATGAATAAAATATATTTCCTTAATTTTACTCTCTAGAAAGTTTGGTCTTTGTCATTTTTGTTTCCGTTCTGCATCAATATATGAATATTATTATATTTCTATACACACATATAAAACATGTAATACCTGTATGGTATATGCTTGTGTGTTTGAAGATCCCTATACTTTTTCGCAAGGCCATAGTCGATGATATAAACCTGTTGGAAAAGAATAAAAGCTCAGATAGAACTAAGCAGCAGGTGATTGCTAATTTTTATTACTTGCACAAGTCAGATACCAGTACCTAACTACCTAAGAGTGAGAAAAGCAACATATATGATAATAAAATAACTTCATACCATCGCTAGAACTATGAATTTATTATTTAATTTTTTGGATAAAGGTGAATCAAACAAACTTAAATACTCACACACACATGCCTCCATTGAGACTTGAACCCTCGACTTCTTATTATCAAAGAGGAGAAAGATGTTTGCCCGGCTAACCCTTGGACATAACTATGATTTTATTTAAAATTATTTTTATTGCCAATGTTGATGATCACTTCTCATATCATAACAAATTTTTGGCTTTTAATTATAATGTACAGGCACTTGTCACATAATAAGAAGCAAGATAATATTTTCATCAAATATATATTTAAGATTACCGCTATAAGCTAATGAGACAATCTACAAGTAAACAAAGTTTAACACATATCATCACTCCTAAGAAACAATACAGCCCTCAACAGATATAAATCACTCCTATAAACCTGAAGAATATCTAATATGAAGTTATGAACATTTAGTACACATTAAAATATTTAGCAACACGACATACCTGATTTGCTTTGCGCCCTAAACCCATTAAGAAGTTATCAGGCTTTATATCACGGTGCAGAAAACCTCTTGAGTGCATATATTCAACTCTAGTGATCTATATAAAACAAAAAAGAACGGTCATAGGAAATGCTGCTAGCAAAAAAAGACAAACCGTTCAATATAGAATGAGGGACTCACTAACTGGTCTGCAAGCATCAAAACTGTTTTCAACATTAACTTTCGATTACAATAGTTGAACAAATCTTCTAAACTTGGCCCAAGAAGGTCGATAACCATGGCATTGTATTCTCCCTCAACTCCATACCACTTCAGATTAGGAACACCAGCTTCAAAATTAAAGTAGGTGCTTCAGTATATTAACATTTTGCTCAAAAACTTCAAACAATATAGGATGATTACCTCCTCCATGAAGATACATGTATAACTTTGATTCATAGTGCAGCTGGGGATGTTTGGTCTTAGCTGATTCCTAAAAGAACATAAGCCATATAGTAGGGTCACAAGTGCTGGCCTCTATCACAACAAATGAATAACAATGTAGCAGTTGACACATTATACAAGAGTACCATACAAATAACTTCTGATGTAGTTCATATAAATGACATTTCCCGAACAAACTACCAACCACTCTAACCTTGAAAGCTAAGTCTCATTAGCAGGGATGCACTGGGGAAAAGCCGGTTACAGTCATCACACTTTAGTTTTACATTATTTTTGTAGAAAATACTACAATATAGCACCAAAGCTCACTTTCCCGAAGAGAGTCTCGAAGCAATAAGATATAATTTCTGTTTTGTGTGACTACAGGAAAGTAAACTGATTGATCATCGAGACATAATTTCTATTCCTTGGATAAATCAATTGCTTGATAGACTCTATCGTATCAGCCATATCACTAAGTTGGATATATTGGCAGGGCCAGGCTATCAGTGAGTGAGGGAAAAATGGGATATCGAAAAAACTGCCTTTATAACACACTTAGGTCATTATTATAAGTCAAAGTAAGCAATTTGGCTTAACTTATGCCCCTGCTACATTCCAAAGCTTGATGAACCAACATGTTAGCAGTTAGCAACTTTTCTCAGAGAGTTTGCCTGTCTTCTTTGAGGATATTTTAGTGTACCCTAATTTCAGTTTCTAAAAGATTTGTTTCGACTCGGATTTATGACTTTGTAACCGTCACCAGAAAACAAAACAAACAAAAATAACCACCGGAAATGAAACCAGCACATGTGCACAACAATCACAAAAATGTATGATAACATTACATAAAAATTAAAGATGATATCTTGGAAACCGCTATTTAACATGAAACAACTACTTCATGAAGAAAGGAAATGGCTCATACATTTTGAATTACTCACATATTCACATTCGTAATGATAAAACATATAACCATGAAAAAAAAAACTCAACATAAAAAGCTTAGTATCTCAATGCAAAAGACCATCATCTTCACAAAACACCATTTTCCAATAACCTCAAGATTATTTACCATCCAAATGCTAGCACATTATCAATACACATACTTAACATATAAAACTAACACATCACACATACCAGCTTAACCGCAACTTCTTCTCCAGTTTGCACATTCACACCTACATATTTACACAAACATATCCATTACACCATAATCGAAAGCCACATAGAATTAAGTACAAACAAATAAAACATACCCAAATAAAGCTCTCCAAATGATCCACTCCCAATCTTTCTCCCAAGCTTAAACTTCCCACCAACTACTACTTGCTCCATATTTCAACTCAAAACTTAATCACTCAACAAACAAATAAAAACCCAATTTTTCAACTTATCTCAACTATCAAATATTTTCAAGAAAATCAAGAATCCTCAAGAACTTAAAAGGGCCCAGATCTAGCAAAATAAACAACCATCCAAAAAGTTCCAAGTTTCTATCTTTTTCACTTTTCAAGTCAAATACCAATCTGAATAATAACAATAGAAATATAAAATAAAATATAGAACCCTAGAATCTACCTCCTTAAAAGACAGGACCCATGAGCCTAAAACTATGAATTCGATGAAACCCTGATCAAAATAAATAAAGGGTCAGTATGATTTACAAGTTTGGAGAAGAATTGGGTGATGAAGGGTGGAGTTTAGAAGAGATTGGTTTAGAAAACGTGCAATTTAGGATTTAGCTGTATATGAAGATGCACAGAAAGTACAGAGATATACAGATAATATTTGTATTTTATTGGGGTCCTAAATTTAATTTATCTACAAGTAATCACTGTTCTAAAAATCCCGATTCAACCGATTAATCCTCGATTAATTTTCTGGAAGGTAGCCAATCGATTCGATTTTTGAAATTTGATTAATCCTGTTAATTTATTTAAAATGATATGTTTAATTGTAAATTAGACTAATAAATTAAATATTATTATAATATCCGATTAATTCTCCGATTAATCCGTCCGATTAATCCCCGCCTACCCAATTAGGCGCTAGGCGGTACCCCAACCGCCCTGAACCGCCTAGAGATTTCTGGATCTCAATAAATAAATTTGAGTAATTGAGTATTTGAGTTTAACTAAATCTTGGATCGAACTTTTTTTTTTAATTAAGGCTTAAGACACTTATTAATATTTTTTTTGTGAAATCAAGATACTTTTTAATACTTGTTCAATAAATTTTGAAATAAATGATAATCGAACCAATACCACGGAAACGATAACGAATAGCTTTACCACTAAGTTATTCTCAATGCATAAATCTTGGATCGAACTTAGATGATCAAATTAGAAATTAATTTATTTTTATTATGAAAAATTATGGTTTTTTATAATTTATAAATTAATACATATTTTTATTATTTTGTAGTTTCATCTGGACTAGCTCATGAATGTATTTGACTCGATTTTCTCTCATACTTGAACTCGTTTTAAAAATATCATTATATTCGATTAAGTTCGGCATGATTGTCTCTAATTGATAGGCCATAAACAGCCAAGGCTCAATAAGAAGCCCAAAAGAATAAGTAAACCATCTCATGAGAATAAGAGCGGCCCAGCCCAGAATAATGGACCCCGGGCCCGGGGCCACCACCACGTGGCGTGGTCCCCACCCCGGATTAGGGGACCCCCCCCGATTCGTGGCACTCAGCATACGTGGCATCCCACCTCAGCTGACACTCCCATCTGTGATGTCGACCAACGCTAAAAGACAAAGGAGGACACGTACCAGATCATACCCACCGCAACGTGGCCACACTCCAGTCAACGGCCAGACCAGACAAAAGCCACGTGCCCTGCATCCCGGGAGTTCAGCGGTTTGTCCCCCAGATCCAACGGTCAGGGGTGAAGGTAACCTACCCCTAAACCCTAGGCCTAGGGCTATAAATACCCCTAGTAAATAGGGTTTAGGGGTTAGCCATTATTACACACCTACACACATTCATTACTTTGTGATACTCTACTTGATTATTACCTTCCAAAGCCAACTCTTATTCTCACGCCGGAGGCACCTCGGGGCCAAACCCCCCCTCCGGTGTTGTTTTGCAGATACCCCACTACAGCTACACCACTTCCGAGACAGGAGTTGGCGAGGAAGTACCCGATCGAGATCTAGAGTTATCATTGGCGCTAGAAGGAGGGGACGAACCTCCGAACTCCAGAACCCCGAACCAACAGCCAAACTGAGACAACCCAAACTACCTGAAACCAAAAGCCATGCCTCGACCGAGCAAACAGCGCCCCAAGAGAAGAGCCCCTAGCTCCAGTCCCGGAGCTCATCCCGCAAAACCAGGTCCCGGTCCAGGAGAGGCTCGGGATCGGCCCAAACGATGCTCGGGTCACAGTCGAAGTGAACCGGTACAAGTATACCGATGTGCCCCTTGAGTCTGCCCAGATGGAGAACTTAACCCCGGCGGAACTGGCCGAAGCAATCCGGGCTTACCGAAACCGCCCTCATCCGGAACCTGAACCCGAGCAGGCGGAAGACTCCGAAGGTTCAGCCAACTCCAACAACCCGCGAGCCTCGGTCTTCGCTCGCCTCGGGAACCAAAACAAAAGGAACAAAAAGGACCATCCAACCCAGAGTAAGGCCAGAGAAGAGGAGGCCGATGAGTTGAAACGGATGGAAAGACTCCGGGAAAAGATAAGGCAAGAGGAAAAAGCTAAATTGGAGCACAGAATCCAAAGAAGGCTCCAAGAAGAGGAGGAAAGAATCAGGAAATCCAAACCCAAAAGAACCCGGAGAGAGGTAAGCCCGGAGATCATCTCAGATGATGAAGAACGTCCCAGCAACCTGGTTCAAATGATCCAGGAGTTACAGAGGAAAGTCAATAACGACTCCGGGTTTGAGATCCAAGACACACTCACCCCCTTTAGCCGCTCTCTTGAAGCCATGCCCCGGCAAAAGAACCTCAAGCACTACAACTTTGACTCCTTTAATGGATTGGAGGACCCTGAAGAACACCTCAACTACTTCGAGCAAATAGCCCTGATATATTTCTATAACGATCTAACCAAGTGCAGGTTCTTCGCCTCCACGCTAAAAGGAGCGGCTCAGAGATGGTTCAGCAGGATCCCTTCCCGGAGCGTACACAGCTGGAAGGAATTCAGAGAGGCCTTCCTCCGGAGATTCCGAGCCAATAAGACCCCGGAATATCACATGTGCCACTTGGAAACAATTAGGCAGAATGACAACGAAACGCTTTCAGCCTTCATGAAGCGGTTCCAAGAAGCCATAAACCAAGTCACGAATCTGGACGAAAGAGAAGCCTTGAGCATTTTCCGGAAAAACCTAGACCCGGAGCGTAGTGAACGCTACGTGATTGAGTTGGTAAACAAAGAGCCCCAGAGCCTGGCTGCAGCCTATTCTATGGCCGCCAAATTCATCAAAGAAACTGATATCTTACAAGCAATGAGGATGACCCGGCAGGGCACCTCCTCGGGAAGAAGTAAAGACGACCGCTCTAGAAACGACCACAACCCAGACAAGAAGTTTAAGCCCAACAAGCAATACAACTACATCCCAAGTCATCAACTAACGATCCCGGACAAAGATCACTCCTCCCGAGCCAAATCCGAAGCCAAGCCCCTGAGGCCGGGGAGAGCCGAGCCGAGGCCGGAACCAGACTGGACACCCCTGAACCGGCCTAGAGCCGAAATATTAAAGGAAGTTCGGAACAAACCCTTCTTTTATCCTCCCAAACCTCTGGTATCAGCCCCGGAGAACAGACCCCGGAATAAGCACTGCGACTATCATGCAACTCATGGCCACGAAACAGAAAGTTGTGTCTCCCTCAAGTTCTTCATCGAAGACCAGGTCAAGATAGGAAACATGGGCCAATACCTAGCTCGGAGAACCACGGAGAGGGGGGATGGATCCGGGACTCAGAAGACTAAACATGTGGTGCACGTGGTATTAGGAGGATCCAACTCCCCTCCAGCAAGTCCGGGCTCCGGGAACGAGGTAATGATGATAGACTCGGCCCCGGAACAAACCATATCTTTCAGCAACGCAGATTTCGAAGGAGTGGATCCTAACCACAATGAAGCCCTGGTGGTGACCTTAGATATTGCTGAGAATGAGGTGAAGAGAATCCTTGTTGACAACGGCTCCTCTGTCAACGAATTGTTCAAACACACCATGGATAGAATGCAGCTCGGCAGTGTCAGAATGAATGAATGCAGGGAAGACCCGCTATACGGCTTCGGCCACAATTTGGTCCCCATCCAAGGAACCCTTTACTTGCCTGTCCAGTTCGGCACCGCCCCGAAGCAGATAACCCATATGATCAAATTCTATGTGATCAACATTCCTTCCTCATACAATGTGATCCTGGGGCGCCCAGCCTTGACCAAACTCCGAGCCATAACCTCAACCCCGCACCTCAAATTCAAATTTCCCACGACCTCCGGGGTTGGAGAGGTAAAGGGCGATACCGAAACAGCTAGCCGATGTTATGGCCAAGCCCTAGTAATGGCAGAAACAGACCCGGAGAACAAGCGGAAAGCCTCCTCTTATCAGAAGAACTTGAGCAGAAAGAAACACAGAGCCACAACTTACAAGAACCCCGGAAAGGAGGTGCAAAACATTGAAACAGCAAGTGCCCCGAACCAGGAACCAGGTACATCCGAAGCCCGGGAATACCTAGCCTCAAACTCCCAGGCCCGGGTCCAGAAATCATCCCTGGTGAAAGATCAAGCCAAGCTAGAACCCGCCGTGGAAATTGAGACAATCGAGCTCATTCCGGGGAACTCGGAAAGAAAAGTAAAGATTGGAACTGGTCTAGACGCTGCCTTCAGGCAAGAGCTAATCCAACTGCTCCGGGAATATGCCGATGTTTTTGCCTGGAGTCCATCTGACATGCCCGGTCTCCGGGAATCCCTTGCCATGCATAGCCTGGATGTTGATCCTAGAAGGAAACCCGTGAAACAGAAAAGAAGGAACTTCGCCCCGGAGAGGCAGAGAGCTATAGACGAGGAGGTGGACAAACTACTTAAAGCAGATATTATCTGCGAGGTCAAATACCCGGAGTGGCTAGCCAACGTGGTTCTAGTCAAAAAACCCAGTGGAAAATGGAGGATGTGTGTTGATTACACGGACTTGAATGAAGCCTGCCCCAAAGATCCATATCCATTACCAAGTATAGACCAGCTCATCGACGCAACTGCCGGACATGTGATGCTCAGCTTTATGGACGCTTTCTCCGGGTACAATCAAATCAAGATGAATCCCGCAGACATAGCCAAAACTGCATTCATCACCCACAGAGCCGTCTATGCTTATAAGTTCATGCCCTTTGGACTCCGGAATGCCGGAGCTACGTATCAAAGAGCCATGGTGGAGGTCTTCAAAGACCAAATTGGCCGAAATCTGGAGTCCTATGTCGACGACATCATTGCCAAGTCTAAAACAGTCAAGGAACATGTCCCCGATCTGCGGGAATGTTTTGAAAACCTTAGAAAAAATGAGATGAAGCTAAATCCGGAGAAGTGCACCTTTGGGGTGGCAGCGGGGAAATTTTTAGGCTTCATGATCAGCTAGAGGGGGATTGAGGCTAATCCGGAGAAGATCAGGGCCATCTTAGAAATGCAACCACCCCGGACTCAGAAAGACATTCAGAAGTTAGCTGGATCATTAGCAGCCCTAAGAAGATTCATATCCAAGTTGGCAGAAAAATGTTTGCCCTTCTTCAACTTGCTCAAGGGAGCCAGCAACAAGAAAGAAATCACTTGGAGCCCTGAGTGCCAGCAAGCTCTTGACACTATCAAGGAATATCTATCATCACCACCCCTCTTAACAAAGCCGGAGCCCGGGGAACCCCTACATCTATACCTCTCCGCCGGGCCCCTATCTGTGGCCGCGGCCCTAGTCCGGGAAGTTGAGGGAAACCAACGGCCGGTGTACTACATTAGCCAAGTCTTGAAAGATGCAGAAACCAGGTACCCCAATCTAGAGAAGTTTGCCTTTGCCTTAGTCACGGCCTCAAGGAAACTCAGACATTATTTCCAAGGAAGAGAAATCAAGGTTGTAACAGATCAGCCACTACGAAGGATAATCCATAAGCCGGATGCATCAGGAAGATTGATAAATTGGGCAATTGAGCTAAGCCAATTCCACTTGACATTCGTACCCCGGACAGCCATCAAGGCACAAGCTTTGGCAGATTTCATAGTAGAGTGCTCCTTCCCAGAACCACAGCAAGCTATTGCAGCGGCTGAAAACCCGACAAACCAGAACAGAGCTCCGGGGTCATGGACTCTCCATGTTGATGGATCCTCAACAGCCGACAGGTCCGGGGCAGGACTAATCATGAAGAGCCCGGAAGACTTCCAAATCAAACAGGCCATAACATTCAAGTTCCCAGCAACCAATAACCAAGCCGAATATGAGGCTCTCCTTGCCGGGCTAAGGTTGGCGCGAACTCTGCAAATCAAGAACCTGAACATCTACAGTGACTCACAAATCGTGGTACGGCAGACAAAAGGCGAATACATAGCCAAAGATCAAAAGCTAGCCCAGTACCAAGCACTTGTCAAGAGCCACTTAGCCACCATCCCGGAGTACCAAATCAACCAGGTCAACAGAGAAGAAAATTCTGAAGCTGATGAGCTATCCAAATTAGCCCAGAACTCAGCCGAACTAGGTAGTTCGGTCTACTTCGAAGAATTGGGAACCCCGGCCATCAACCAAGAAGTGGTAATGGAGATAAACGACACCCCGAACTGGATGACCCCCTTCATCCTCTACCTGGAAAAAGGGGAATTGCCCGAAGATAAGAATGAGGCCAGAAGATTGAAAAACAAAGCTTCGAAGTACTTCATAGAAGAAAACCAGCTCTATCGCCGAACCTTCTCATCCCCAACTCTGAAGTGCGTAGGCCCGGAAGAAGCTAATTACTGTTTACAAGAAGTGCACGAAGGGATTTGTGGGGATCACATGTCCGCAAAGGCCCTCGCATACAAAATCATAAGGCAAGGTTACTACTGGCCAACAATCCACTCAGATGCAGTAGAATTCGTCAAGAAGTGCAGAAACTGCCAACTGTTCAGCAACATACCAAGGCAAAGCCCGGTCCTGCCATCTTCAGTCCTATCACCCATCCCCTTTGCTGTGTGGGGCATCGATATAGTAGGGCCTTTCCCCCGGGCCAAGGGCGATCTGAGGTACCTTCTTGTAGCCATCGACTACATGACTAAGTGGGCCGAAGCAAAGGCAATGAGGACCATCAATCAACAAGACTGCATTAAGTTCATGGACAACATACTAATGCGGTTCGGCCTTCCCAGGGTCCTGGTCTCAGATAATGGTCCCCAGTTCGTCGGCTCAGATTTTGAAAATTACTTGAAGGAAAGGGGAATTAAACACAAGAAATCCTCAGTGGCCTATCCCCAGGGAAATGGGCAAGTGGAAGTGACAAACAGAATTCTGCTAAGGGGAATTGAGAAGAGGCTGAAGGAAAGCAAGAACAAATGGCCCGAAGAACTTCCAAATGTGCTATGGGCATACAGAACTAGCCCGAGGTCTGGAACAGGAGAAACCCCGTTTAAACTAGCTTATGGAACCGAAGCAATGCTGCCAATTGAAGTGGGCTCCCCCTCCCACAGAGCAATCAACTTTGATGAAGATGCAAATGAAGATGGGTTACGAGTTAACCTGGAACTAGTTGATGAGGTCCGGGACAATGCAGTACAAAGAATGGAGAAGTACAAAGAGAAAACAAGAGAGTACTTCGGCAAGAAGTCAAGAGTCAAAAACTTCCAAATTGGGGACCTAGTACTCCGGGATGTTGAAGCGTCAGACCCAACTAACACAGGAAAGCTTATGCCTAAGTGGGAAGGTCCCTACAGGGTTAAAGAAGTACTCCGCCCCGGAACCTACAAGCTCAGCCACATGGACAACACTGAAGTCCCCAACACCTGGCACGGCCTCAGGCTAAGAAAGTACTACCAGTAAAAGAAAATAGCTTCTGCTCATATACGGGCATTGTTTGGAAATTGTACTTGGAAATCATGTAACCGCTTTATTATCAATGAAAAAGAATTCTAGTTCCTACCTGATACTCCAACCTTCAAATTATTACAAAATACCTACTTGGAAAAGTTTTCATCCTTTCCAAATAGGCCAAAGCCCGGGACCTCAGCAATGCTTTGGCCCGGGAAGCCATAGGCACCAAATTACCTACTTGGAAAAGTTTTCATCCTTTCCAAGTAGGCCAAAGCCCGGGACCTTAGCAATGCTTTGGCCCGGGAAGCCATAGGCACCAAAATACCTACTTGGAAAAGTTTTCATCCTTTCCAAGTAGACCAAAGCCCGGGACCTTAGCAATGCTTTGGCCCGGGAAGCCATAGGCACCAAAATACCTACTTGGAAAAGTTTTCATCCTTTCCAAGTAGACCAAAGCCCGGGACCTTAGCAATGCTTTGGCCCGGGAAGCAATAGGCACCAAAATACCTACTTGGAAAAGTTTTCATCCTTTCCAAGTAGACCAAAGCCCGGGACCTTAGCAATGCTTTGGCCCGGGAAGCCATAGGCACCAAAATACCTACTTGGAAAAGTTTTCATCCTTTCCAAGTAGACCAAAGCCCGGGACCTTAGCAATGCTTTGGCCCGGGAAGCAATAGGCACCAAAATACCTACTTGGAAAAGTTTTCATCCTTTCCAAGTAGGCCAAAGCCCGGGACCTTAGCAATGCTTTGGCCCGGGAATCCATAGGCACCAAAATACCTACTTGGAAAAGTTTTCATCCTTTCGAAGTAGGCCAAAGCCCGGGACCTTAGCAATGTTTTGGTCCGGGAAGCCATAGGCATCAATATACCTACTTGGAAAAGTTTTCATCCTTCCCAAGTAGGCCAAAGCCCGGGACAAACCACCACTCATCAATCCGGGATACCCGAATTAAAGAGTGGGGGGCAGCACAAATTATAAACAAACAGCAGCTGAGCATGGAAAAAACCCAAAAATATACGACGAACAGAAACAAAGAGATTATAAAGTGACAAACGGGCCGGGCTGACCGACAGCCCGAAACACCCGATAGTTGTAAGGTTACAGACAATTAAAAGGCATAATTCAAAGTCATACAACAAAGCATTAAAAGATTACAAGGGCACAGCCCGAAATATGGACACAGCCAATAAGAGAGTTAGGCTTCAGGAGGAGGAGAGGAATCAGGAGCACCGAAGGCTTTAGGCTCGCCTTCACCCCGGGCCAGAGCATCCTCGGCGGCAAGGTACTCCTCAATAAAGTTCTCCCAGGTGGCGGTCTCCGGGGCAGTCTTTATCATCTTCTCAGAGATGACCCAGCAACGATGAATCTTTTTGGACGCAACGGCTGCCAGATCATCATCATAAGCCTCTGACCCCCGGAAATCGGCAATAACCTGTTCCTCGGTCTTCCTAGCCTTCAGCTCATCCCGGAGCCTCTTCACCTCAGCCTTGTAATCAGCCACCTTAGCCTTGGCCGCATCCCTCTCCTCAGCAGCCTGCTTGACCCCTCCCTTAAACTTTTCAATCTGGGCATCCGTCCGCACCTTGAGCTCATCAAGCTGCTGCTTCAACTCGGCAATCTCTTTATCTTTCTCCGCGGCCGAGCTCAAAGCAACCTGAGCCTCCTTCACTTCCCGGCATGCCTTAGCAGCAGCCCCAGCAACCCGGACCCCAAGCTGCGAAGGCAGAAGCCCAAGTTAGAAAAATACAGAAACAATAAACAAAAATAAACAAGTTAGAAAGAGCCCGGAGAAACGCATACCTGACCAAAGACCCCCATCATCTGTTGCAACAACTCGGTGGAAGTAGACTTACTCATCTCCTCCCACTCCGATTTGCTAGGGAGGTCAGCTAGAAAGCCGATAAAGTTCCTCTCCTCCGGGGACACGGGAGCAGGTTCGTGAGGACGAAAGTTCTTCGGACCCCCAGCAGCTGAGCCCTCCTGCACCACCTCACAGTCCGAGAGCATAGTCCCGAACAGCTCAGTCTGAGTCGAGGTCACCCTCGGCCTTTTCCTTGCTATCAAGCTAGCATCTTCAACTCCGGTCTCTAGGTCCACAGGCTCGGGGTGCGGGGCCCTATTCTCAGAAATCTCTTCTTGATGGGCCTGGGAGCCGCTAGCATCTCCAGGAGCCTTGGTATTGTCACGAACGTGACCAATACTCCGGAGAGCAGCACCGAGAGATTTGCTTGCTTTGCTCATCTGTACAACTTTCTCGAACTCCGGGCTGTATCCGGGAAGGCCTGAAATCATGAAAACAAAGCATTAGTCCGGAGTAGAAGGAAACATTAAGAGCAAAAGTACAAGCAACGTACAACCCGGACTTACATCCTATCTCAAACAGATACTGATGACTCATGAGATCATCCCGAGTCACCTGCCTCCCGAGACCCTGGCAGAAAGCGTGAACCCGGTCCATTGCCGCATCCTGGAGATCGAAAACCTCAAAATTCATGGCAAGAGGCTCCTCCTTAAAGGTGGGCATGAACCGGATATCAACGCCCCGGAGGAAGACAAACTCCCCGTTCCAACCCTTCAATGTGGGGAGCATGACCAGAGGCTTGGACGCCGAGGAAGGGTACCCACATGCTTTGCCCCGGAATCTAAATTCGAACATGGGTATATTGTTGGAGTGCACCAGTTGGAAGACATGGTGAAAAAGTTTGAAAGTGGGCAGCACCCCGGCCTTCTCACAGCACCCAAGAAAATAAGAGATCCACTTAACCGCGTTCGGGGTTAGCTGGGTGACCGGAATCCCATACTCAAACAGGCACAGAGATTTAACAAACTGGTAACACCTAGGCCCATACCCCGACCTAAGGTGCTCCAACCATACTCCGACCCAGCCACCCTCCGGCCTGTGGTAAATCTTCTCCCCGGGCTCTGGCCATCTCCACTCTACATCGCTATCCAGGTGGAATGTGGCCCGGAAAATGGGGTCCCAGTCGACCGGCTCCTTTACATACTTACTCCGGAATGGACCGACGTCCATCCTAGAACCCGGTTTATCCCCGAATTTGGAATCCAGAAAGGCCTCATCGTACCTAATCATCTCGGCCACATCCGGATTCTGAGCGAACTCCGTGCTCAGATCCCTGAAGAAGAAAGCTTGGGGGATCCCCGGGTCCCTCCTTACAAAATAATACTTACTATGCCCCCAACTACCATCCGGCTCACTGAGGCTATACCCCGGGCCCATATCCTTTGTCGCTATACTACTAAGCACGGGCAAACTACTCTTCTTCTTCCCCATTATACCCTACTCTAGATCTATCAACTCTACACTACTATCTGAAGAGCTAACACTAGCGCCGGAGGTACTGGGCTCGGAAAGAGGGGTTAACACTCGATTTGCAGTCACGCGTCTCCTAACCATACAAGAATTCTACCCCGGGCCCCCCGAAAATGAAATACTGTAAAATTGACAAGAGTCCGGGTCAAGAGGACTTACAAAGAGTAGAAAGGCCGAACTGGAAAAAGCAATAAAATCTGAAGCGACGATAGCCCGGAGCACTGGTCTTCAGAGGAGCAGAGTAACGGCAGCAAATCAAAAACGCGTAAAGACAAATGGGAGGAGGTTGCCACTATTTATAGGCAAACCCTGAATCCCAAGCGCCGTAAACACGTGGCGGCCCAAAAAATCGGCCCACTATCTCCAAAATCCGGAGATAGTGGATGACAGCTGTTATTCTTCAAAAAAAAAAAAAAAAAAAAAAAAAAAGAAGGAAAGAAAACCAAAAATGCATATATTCCATATTAATATGCATACATGAAGATTTTGGCACATCCACTGCAGACAAAGCCCCGGTATGCACACTTCAGTACTAACCCCGGGCCTGGGGGGCAGCCAAAGAAACAATCCCTCAAATCCCAACAACCAATAGCCACGGGCGTACGTACTTCAGTGCACACCCCGAAACTGGCGGCAACCAAAAACCTCCAGTCCCGAGGACATATATACTACACTCTAAAGACTCCAGAAAAAAGTTCACTTTCCAAGGCAAGAACACCAATTACTACTCCCCCATCCGGAGAATCCGCATGAGGGAGTGGGGGGCAAATGATAGGCCATAAACAGCCAAGGCCCAATAAGAAGCCCAAAAGAATAAGTAAACCATCTCATGAGAATAAGAGCGGCCCAGCCCAGAATAATGGACCCCGGGCCCGGGGCCACCACCAGGTGGCGTGGTCCCCACCCCGGACTAGGGAACCCCCCCCGATTCGTGGCACTCAGCATACGTGGCATCCCACCTCAGCTGACACTCCCATCTGTGATGTCGACCAACGCTAAAAGACAAAGGAGGACACGTGCCAGATCATACCCACCGCAACGTGGCCACACTCCAGTCAACGGCCAGACCAGACAAAAGCCACGTGCCCTGCATCCCGGGAGTTCAGCGGTTTGTCCCCCAGATCCAACGGTCAGGGGTGAAGGTAACCTACCCCTAAACCCTAGGCCTAGGGCTATAAATACCCCTAGTAAATAGGGTTTAGGGGTTAGCCATTATTACACACCTACACACATTCATTACTTTGTGATACTCTACTTGATTATTACCTTCCAAAGCCAACTCTTATTCTCACGCCGGAGGCACCTCGGGGCCAAACCCCCCCCTCCGGTGTTGTTTTGCAGATACCCCACTACAGCTACACCACTTCCGAGACAGGAGTTGGCGAGGAAGTACCCGATCGAGATCTAGAGTTATCACTAATTATAAAAAGGAATGTAAATATTTAGTATAATTTCTTTTTATTTAAACATTTAATATATGAAATTCTACTAAAAGCATATCCAATGATAAAACTTGTTAGTTAAATTCATCTATGTGTCACCTACACGGCATCTATGTGGCACATTTTAGATATTAGGTAAAAATTCAATACTCCAACTATTATCCCTTAGCAAAAAAAATATAGATAATTAAAATTGGGCTAGCTACATTTGTAAAATCTCTAAATCTATCAGGTATAATTTTAGATAATATAATTATACATAATATTATTGGAGTAGACCTAGAAACTCTTACCTATAATTTTAGATAATTATCAATATATTATATTATAGCTAACAAATATACATAATATCATACTCTAAAAATGACTTACCATTAATAATGTAAACATTTTATAAAACATTATCTTTTCATCATTTTACTCATTCTCGGGTCAGTATTCATTACAGCAACAGCAAGCATCAAAAACAGAAAAAATCATTTTCTTGAATTAATAATGGGTGATTTGAGAGTTACCGGCTTCCTGGCCCTTGAAGCCATAAAAGACCAACGTGCATTCCACGGTGATAACAGTGTTGCATAGTTTCCCAGCCCTTCAAGTTAAACAAGGTACATTTTGACTCAATGTGCATTACTCAACTTACCAAGTTGTTCAATTCTGTATGCGAATAATTGCTAAAAAAATAGGCTTAAATGTCTTGAATCCACTATCCATATTCAGTGTTGCAAATTTCGGAAATCGGAACTATTCGGTTGAGGTACCGATTTACGATTTATCGGGTGATTCGGTTGAAAAATCGGCGATTTATCGGCGATTTTTGCAAAATCGGCCGAATCGGTTCCAAAATTTTAACCGATTTTTGACCGATTTATCGGCGATTTTTCAAAAATCGGCCGATTTCTATAACAGAATCCATATTTCGCAACGAAGAGATGTTAAAAGTTTAAAACATAAAACAAGTTGCATAAAATTTATATTAATTCCAACCGAACATAGTTTCACACTTTCACTCGATGTCATTAATACTCAATATGGCAACTGACAAGGACAACTTACGAACAAAAGGTTCATCATAATTCTGTTACCTACCCGTACCCGGAATAAGTCATGTACTGTCATGAAGTATTACTACAACCAAACAAAATATAATTGTCCATCGAGGTTGTTTACATTGGATAGGCTTGACAATTGTATCGTGTCGTATATTTTCGTTTCATGTATTTTCGTGTTTTCATGTACTCAGAGCTAAAATCGATTTGAAATTATTTCGTGTACTTGATTACTTACCCAAACCCGAAATGAAATATTTTGTGTAAACACGAAACGAAGCGAAAGTACACAAAATAAAAATATAAAAAATTATAATATAATACTTCGTGTACTTTTCGTGTAATTTTGTGTACCCAAAACGAAAGTACGAAATAAAAATATAAAAATAAAAGTTACATATATAATGTTTCGTGTACTTTCGTGTGCCCAAAATAAAAACCCATATCCGACACTAAATATTTCGTGTAATTTCGTGTTCGTGCACTTTCGTGTTTCGTGTACCAAAAATCAAAACCCAAAACAATAATTTCCGTGTCGTTTCGTGTCGTGTTCACGTATCACTTGTCAAATTGCCTGACATTGGGAATGGACACGGAAATCAAGAGAAGATACTCCCTCTATTTTTTTATATAAGTCGTTGGACTTTTGTACACACATTTTTAGGTGCATTGACCATGTAGCTAACTTCGTTATTTTTGATTTTTTTTTTTTTTGAATAAAAATATGTAATCAAAATTTTAATTTACAAAAAAGATAATTTTGACTATGCAATCAAAACACTTAAAAGTACGTGTAAAAAAGTCAAGCAACTAATATAAAAAACTAAGGAAGTATAAAAATGAGTAAAGTTAGATGCAAAGTGGGGGAAACTTATATTTATGGTAACATAAATAAATGAGAGGAACATTCCAAATTAGTAATTATAAAGAAATAAGAGAAATAGAGGAAGTAATAATTTAACCAGCTCAATGTTAGAAATGGGAATTTGCTTTCTAAACTATGCAACTGAGAAACATGCTTGGATCGGGAGTTCAGAACGGAATGAAAGAATTGGGAGTTGGGTTAGAAGAAAACGGTTTGGTTAAGCACTTATGTTGTTTGGATGTAAGAATTAAATAATGAATAGATCCTTTTTATATTTGGACAAGGATAATCAAGATATTCAAGTAAAAATTAATATTTCTTTTCAAATATTGAAAATAAATATATTTGAAAATCAACTCATTTTGCCCATTTTGGCCTAAAACACAATTTTTTGATAATTAATAATTTGTTCTATATAGAAAATTTATCAAAAATACTTTTTTTATATAAAAAAATTGCAATTTTACCATTTTCTCAAAATATTTGTAAAAATACATTTTTAAAAAAAATTATAAAAATACCAACCAAATGCAACCAATTACACCTATTTGCATTTGACTACCGAACAGGTTGCATGCAGACATACCCTCCATTCAAAAATTTTTGGTTCTCACAATTTCAACCGACCCATCCAAACAAGCCCTACGTAGTTGCTGAGCATAGATTGTCAATTAGGTATTGTTGTCTGAACATTGGGCTCAAAACTCGTTTTGCAGCCTGCATATGCACATTTGTAGGCTGGTGCATGTACTGACTCAAAACATGAACAGGAAATGTGATGTCAGGCCTTGTGACAGTTAGATATATCAATTTACCTAGTAGTCTCTGATAAGGGTGTGGATCTGAGAGCACATCTCCTTTGTCAGGATGAAGCTTTAAGTGAATATCCATGGGAATTTTTAATGGAGTAGCTGACAGCATACCAAATTCTTGAAGCAAATCAAGTGTATACTTTTTCTGAGACAAGAAATATCCAGCATTAGTTTTGTCAATCTCAAGGCCCAAGAAGTACCTGACATTACCCAAGTCTTTCATGTGAAAAGAGTTAGAGAGAAGCAGTTTAAGAGTAGAGATATCATGAGGTGAATTGCCAGATATTAAGAGGTCATCGACATACACTAGGACCAGTGTAATTGAGTTGACAGAAGTGTTGGTGAAAAGACTATAATCGTTCTTAGATTGGACATATCCAAGATCAAGCAGCTTCTGTGACAGTTTAGTAAACCACAGTCTGGGGCTTTGTCTGAGACCATATAGGGATTTTACCAATCTGCATACCCAAGTTGTAGAGGTTGTGGTTGGTTGATTCAAGGTAATTCTGCTACCCAACCCTGTGTAGCCTTGAGGTAACTTCATAAACACAGTATCATGGAGGTCACCATGCAGAAATGCATTGGTGACATCCATTTGGATTGTGATCCAATCATGAATGGCAGCAACTGCTAAGAGTGTGCGTACAGTGGTCAATTTGGCCACAGGTGCAAAGGTGTCCATATAATCTACTCCATACACCTGTTTGCAGCCTAAAACCACCAGTCTAGCTTTGTGTCTTTCAACTGTCCCATCTGGATTGTATTTAGTTTTAAAAATCCACCTACACCCTATAGCCTTTTTATCTGGTGGTAAGGTAGTGATTTCCCAGGTGCCATTATCCTCTAGGGCTTGCAGTTCCTTATTCATGGCCTCCACCCAATGGGTAGATTGAACTGCTTGTTTAAACGACATTGGATCCGAGGTGGTAGTCAAAGAGGCTAGGAAACATTGGAATTGAGGATGAATAGCATGATCTGTGACTTGGGCTATATTACCTTTTTCTGGAAGGGTATGGACATAATTATCTAGCCAGCCGGGTTGTTTTGAGGGTCTTGTAGATTTTCTCAGCAATGGTGGTGGTGAAGGTGTAGTGTCAGGTGAAGAATGTTCTGTTTGAGAACTAATTGGTGTCGAGGGTTCAGCAATATCAGTGACAAAAATATCATCTGACTCGATGGGAGTATTTGCAGTAGGTAAGACACAAGGATTTGGTAGAACATAGGGTTTAGGGGAGTTAGGATTTAATGGAAATATTGACTCATGAAACAGGGCATCTCTAGTAACAAATATTTGCATAGTTGACAAGTTCAATAACCTGTAACCTTTTTGATTTACAGGATAGCCAACCATCAGACAAGGCACAGATCTAGCTTCAAATTTATCAGAGTTTTGGTTTGGGTTTGAGGCAAGGGACAGACAACCAAATGCCCTTAAGTTGTCATAAGACACTGGCTCATTATATAAGATTTCATAAGGAATTTTGTTTTGTAAAGCTTGGGTAGGCAGTCTATTTATCAAATAGGCAGCTGTCATGACAAATTCTCCCCAATACATTAAGGACAAACCAGACTGAAATTTTAAACATCTAGCAATTTCAAGTATCTGTCTGTGTTTTCTCTCGACCCTGGCATTTTGCTGAGGTCGATTGACACATGATTTTTGGTAGAATATACCTAGAGAATTATAGAACTGAGTGCACAAAGAATCAGCAAATTCTGGTGCATTATCAGATCGAATAGACTTTATAGAGGATTGAAACTGTGTTTTGACATGATTGTAGAATGTTTTAAGACAAGAAAGGTAATCAGATTTGTTTTTCATCAAAAATAACCAAGTATACCTAGAGTGGTCATCGACAATAGTCAAAAAATACTTGAAATGACCTCTAGTGCACACTTTATAGGGACCCCAAGTATCAATATGAATTAGATCAAAAGGCATTTTGGCATGAGAATTACTGAGAGAATATGGGAGTTTGGTAAACTTAGCCATTGGACAAGTAAGGCATACCTCAGATTTAGTAACGCAGTGTTTGATGTCTGGTATATGTTGCATTGTAGTCAAAGCGGAGTGTCCAAGCCTGAGATGCCATTTTTGAAACTCAGAATTTGTATTTGCAGTAGAATTTTCTCCCACATACTCCCCCTGGCTGCAACTCCCAGCCATTGCATTGGTTTGCTGTAGATAGTACAATCCATCAGACAGAATTCCAGTTGCCTGAACTTGTTTGGTAGTTGAGTTCAAGATGACACAGCCTGTGGTGGTGAATTGCACTTGGCAATCATTATCCTTTGCCAACTTATGAATGGAGAGGAGATTGTGCTTGAACTTTGGAACCACTAGAACATTTTTTAGAATTAAGCCATTCGACAAGGCAACATCACCCATGTGAGTTATTTGAGAAGCATCTCCTGTAGGTAGATTTATGGTCAAGTGAGAGGCAACAGGCTTGAGATTTGATAGGTTATGGCTAGATGATGTCATGTGAGCACTGGCACCTGAATCAATGATCCAAGTGTTTGAGAGTTTTGAAATTTTATCACTGTGACAAGTCACCATGCCAGAGAAGCAGTCCTCCAATTCGTCATCAGTTTCTGAACCCCTTACATCATTCACATTACTGGTGGGAAACAGTTTCAACAAGTGTTCCAACTGCTGTGGTGTGAAAGAAACCTCTTGTGAAGATGAGGATTCAGAATTGACATGAGTAACATTGTTGGCCGCAGGGCGTGGTTTGAATCTGTTGTTCCATCTTGGTGGACTAGGTACAGAATTGTTCCTCACAGGTGGTCTTTTGTGCTGCAAGTGCCACGATGGGTAGCCTATTACTGTCCAGCATCTCTCACTGAAATGACCTTTTCCTCCACAATGGGTACAAACAGGAATCTTTGATTCTGGGTCTTTCTTACTATACATTGCAGCATATTCAGTCTCAGGCAGTTGAAAGCTAAGAACATCTCGTTGAGATTCCTCTTGTTGAATAAATGCACAGGCTGCCTCCACAGTTGGGAGGGGTATTTGCATCAACAACTGGCTTCTTAGAGGACCATAAGCCTCATCAAGTCCATTAAGAAAGACAAAGAGTTTGGACTCCTCTCGTTGTGTGTTAATTGCAGCAAACAAAGCAGTAATTTCATCACTAACAGTACGAACAGCAGGGAGCAAATTCATGGAGTCAATCTCTTCCCACAAACTACTCATACATGTAAAATACTCATGGATTTTCATTTTGCCTTGTTTCAAGTTGAAAAGATCCTTATTCAGTTTGTATTTTCTGGAACCGTTACTAAGCTGAAATCTTTTTTCAAGTTGTTTCCATATTTCATGAGCAGATGTGATAAAAAGAATCGACTTTTTAATAGTATCAGACACATTATTGTGTAACCAAGATATTACCAGATCATTGCAGGTGTCCCACTGCTGCTTTAACGTTTCATCTGTGGTGCTGCGCTCCACTGTTCCATTCACGAAACCCAGTTTACGCTTTGCTGAAAGTTGAATCTCGAACAAACGTTTCCAGGTTCTATAATCTCCCCCACCCTGTAGTTTTTCTACACTTATGGACAAAGGGCCATCAGATGGGTGTAAAAATAAGGGGTTTTGCATATCAGTAAAAGTGAATCGACCTCCTGTGGCCATTAGATTCAAGAAATAGATCTGAGTTTAAAATAAAAGAGGATGAAATATCTGTGATGAGCTGGGCTGAAACCGAACAAAAGAAAAAACCTGATACTGCACTCAAAGCTCTGATACCATAATGACAAATATGAATGCAGATGCAAGGAGACAGAAAGGAATGTTCTTGAATGGAAAAGATCCAATCACAGCTCTTGCACAGAAATATAAAAATAACATCCTAGATCTGTTATCCCAATCATGCACATTATATGCTAATGATAGGACGGATAGAATCCCAATGCTAACGGTTAGGGAAAAGTCTATTACACCCTTATTAGCTAGCTGGCAATACTACAAGACAAATAATAGGAAAACAAGTAAGACAAGGTGCTGGCTGTGATAATATATGGGCTAATATATGGGCTTTATTAGGTTATTATAATATTGTAAGTTGTAATAATAGTTTAATGGCGATTTTGTCTTCGTATATCCTGCTTAATGTGCATGTATAATGCAGATACTATGGGGTATATGATTTTCAGCATTGATATTTGCAACAAGCCTTCCTGTAAAAGGATCTTGACCAGTTATAGGTTGGATGTCATGACAAAAAAGTTAGTAGTAAGTAGGCTAAAACAACAAGAAGTCAAGAATTGACAAGCTAGCAAGTGAGATTAGGCACATAGCTCTGACTGGCTGTAAGATATTAGAGATTGCAGTCTGTAAGAAACGGAGGAGTGAAATGTATGCACAAAATATTTTTCTTGAAATGTAAGATGCAGACATTAGGTTATAAGTACGCACGTGTAGCTGTTTCTGGGAAAACCTTCAAGTGCTCTAAAGAGTATGTCAATGTTCTTATTACCCTAAAACGAAAATACATGTTACATGCATATTTAGATTAAGAAAAATTTAGGGAAGATCCATGTCAATAAATCAATGTGAAAGTCTCCATAACTCTAAAGTTTTTTCTTTCTTGCCCAGAGCAGGACCTCTTGTGTTCTTTGTTTTGCCAAACAAGCACAACTTAAATAGAGTTAAACTTTGTGATGTACTGCTGTGCACCATATTTCAGTTTGATCTTTCTAAATTAACTTCCCATCACCGAATATAAATCAGGCACAGGTGTGCGAAACATATATCATGACAGATCCTATTTAATCAATTAGAAATTAAAAATTTATTGTTTCTCAATTCGTACGATCATTCATATATTTGTGACTTATAAGTCTACCAAACAATCTAAATCACAATCCAAAATGTTTGTTGAACAGGAACCTTAGAGGTTACAGGTCTGCTGAATAAACTAAGCGCAGTCATGATAGTCTGTAACGATTATTTGCTAACAGAGGGCTGTTAGCAACATACTGTTTGTAACTCAAATTTGGTTTCTTAATCAGTGATCATATAATTCATTCTCTCTACGCAATGCAGTTCTTGTAAGTTTTCATTGTAGTGTTTACTCTCTGTAAGAGGTAATGTCAATAAAAAAATTGTGCTAAGATGGATAGTTTTTATAAATTAAACTACAGTGGAGTTGTGATGAAACAAATGACACATATAGTAGAACAAATTGCAGCAAACATATCATTACTGTATAGAGAAACAACAAAATTTGTAAAAAAAAAAAAGGATATTCTTAATGGCGCCATTGTAGTTTTGATTTTTCCAGATGGTACCATTTCTTCTTTTTGACTTATGAGTGGTACCCTTGTATTTTACGTTTCGTATTTGTTATACCATTTCGTTAACCAAACATTAGTCAAACGTTAAAATATAAGGGTATCATACATAAAAGTCAAAAACTTAATGACATTAATTATAAAAGTCAATAGTACAATGGTATTATTGAGAATATTCATAAACTTATTTTCTGAAGTTTGGCATTGTTTTTTTTCAAATATTTTGATGGATGATGTTTCTATAAGTAACATAATGCATGTTTGGCAAACTGAAAAAACGGGCATTTTTGGACCAAAAGCCCGTTTAGCTTATAACTGGAGTGTTTGGCAAAATAAGTCAAGGCCCGTTTCTAGCACTTATATGTTACTAAAGTTGAAGGTACGGGCCGTTTGAGAAATCTTATTTTTCAGAAATAAGTTACTTATTCTGAAAAAAAGTTATGAAATATGTAATTTTTACTGAAATAAGTAAGTTATTTTTGCAAGATAACGAATATTAAGCTTCTCATACACATTTTTCTCTAAAAAAAATATGTAAATATAAATTTTTTTCCGAAATAAGTAACTTATAAGTTACAGTCCATATTTACCAAACATGCTCGTAAATCCTAACATTTAACTTTCAGATTATTCTGTTTTCTCGATACACACAATATATAAATATCCTTCAAATTTTCAAAATCATATATCTTTTGATTCGTTCATTAGAAAATTGATATCTATATATCAAATTTCTCTACTCATCGAGATCTATCCATTGATATCCATTGATATATATTAGAAAACAAATATTTTGAAAAAAAAAATAAAAAATTAACTTATAAGTTCTAATTTACCAAACAGATTTATAAGTTTGATTTACCAAACGCTCTACTAACTTATAAGCTCTGATTTACTTATCACTTATATGACACTTATCACTTTAAACTATAAGTTACTTATTTTAAGGTAAGCCAAACGGGCCCATAATGTTACGATTATTGAAAATGCGAACAAATTGAAGTTTAAAATAGGAATTAGGTCATTTACTTGTATTTTAACGTTTGGACTAACGGAATGGTATAACATATACGAAACTTAAAATATAAGGGCACCACTCGTAAGTCAAAAAGAAGGAATGTTACCATCTGGAAAAGTCAAAACCAGAAGGGTACCATTGAGAATATCCAAAAAAAAACAGGACAAGAAAACTTGACTTATGATCAGGGACACCAGGGACGAAGCCAGACCACACAACCTCGGTAGGGGCCAATTCAAACCAAATATTATACATTTGACATAAAAATTAAAACAGCTCCCTATTTTGTTTTAGAAATCACCATGATATCATTCAATAGAAATAAATAAAGACAAATTCAAAAGAGTTGATGGTATCAAGAGATGAATATGCTTCTCCTTGTTAAGGAGCATTTCCCTCTTCAACAAGTCTACTCAAAGTGATATTTGCGGCACTATAAAATTTTATCAAACTGGAGATAGATTTTAAGTGAGAACTCCAACCAGTGTCATCAGGTCGTTAATATTTACACATACCCATTTGATTCAGTCCAGTTCTAATTTCAAGCTCACCAATTTTGTTTGAAGAATCAATTTGGCTGGCATAAGCAGCTTTAAGCTCATCACTATGCTTGCCAGAACCTAGTATAAAAGTCACAGTTGACGTCAAGTTGGTAAAGAATTGGACTGGAATATCCAAACAAAAATATAAATGTAATAATTTAGCCCAACTCTATGTTAGACAGTTAGAGATGGGAAGCTTTCCCCATCCATATTTGTGGCAACAAGCCTTCTTGTAAAAGGATCTTGACCACATTTAGGTTGATTGTCATGAAAAAAGGTCAATTGCAATGGTCACTTTAGGACGGTTTGGATCTCCTTTCTTGTATATTTCCAAAAATATCCCCTCGAGAATTTGCGCAGACTATGAAGCCATACCCGCATTGGTCAATGTATTGTGAAATATATATATATATATATATATATATATATATATATATATATATATATATGGAAATTTGTGAATACGACCCTTCTTCAGCAAATCCTTGACACTAAAGATAAATTCAACACGTTCTTGAGGTGTTCTAAGAGAAAAATGGTCAAACAACCACGTGACGGGAACATGTAGCCTATGAACACAAAAAATCCAAGAAAGTGAGTCAGAAATTTAGAATGTTAAGTTCACATAATAAATGATTTTTCTTCCAATATGTCCCTATTTAAAAAGTGGTTTGTTATATGCGGTGAAAAGAAAAACAAAAACTGTAAATAATTAAACTGTGTAAGCTAAAGTAAAAATGTTGGATGATATTGCTAGCATCAAATATCATTGAGATCATAGACTACTGTTTACATCTCTCTACAATTCTACATCAACCTTTCTCCACAAATGACATACAGAACCCCAAGGGGGACTATAAATAGTATATTCTGATGTGCACCTGTTCTAAGACAAGTTTCCCTACAAAACCTAGAAAATTACTAATCTATTTCAACTTAACATCAATAGTTTGATTTCCCCATCAAAAAACGAAAAAAACACAACAGCACACATAACAAGCCTAAATAATTCATTTCAGTGAACAATATAATGTATTAAGGGTATATTCATCTTATTTTTATATAAATGTATTTGGATTTACTATTTAACTATGCTAATGTGTTAAAAATTGACGGTGAAACATGTATATAATATTTTAATAAAGAGGGACATACAGATAAATTGACCTATTAATTTGGGACATTACACAAATTTCCTTTATAAAAATAAGGGAAAAAATAAAATAATAAACATACAACTTATTCGGGTTGATGAATGTCAATAGATGAGAGAGATTAATTGGAAGCTCATTCGGCAAAAGCCTTCCCCCAGAAAAAGGAAGATTAATTATCCCCCTCATATTCTTCACAAGGTCTTTTACATCAAGACTACATGTAATTTCAGACTTTATTGACGGCAAAATTCAAACTTGTTCATCATCTGTGATGTATATTGAATTATGTGTCTCCCCGAATAAGTCTCCACAACAATAGTTTCAAGCTCACCAATTTTGTTTGAAGAATCAATTTGGCTGGCATAAGCAGCTTTAAGCTCATCACTATGCTTGCCAAAACCTAGTATAAAAGTCACAGTTGACGTCAAGTTGGTAAAGAATTGGACTGGAATATCCAAACAAAAATATAAATGTAATAATTTAGCCCAACTCTATGTTAGACAGTTAGAGATGGGAAGCTTTCCCCATCCATATTTGTGGCAACAAGCCTTCTTGTAAAAGGATCTTGACCACATTTAGGTTGATTGTCATGAAAAAAGGTCAATTGCAATGGTCACTTTAGGACGGTTTGGATCTCCTTTCTTGTATATTTCCAAAAATATCCCCTCGAGAATTTGCGCAGACTATGAAGCCATACCCGCATTGGTCAATGTATTGTGATATATATATATATATATATATATATATATATATATATATATATATATATATATGTGTGTGTGTGTGTGTGTGTGGAAATTTGTGAATACGACCCTTCTTCAGCAAATCCTTGACACTAAAGATAAATTCAACACGTTCTTGAGGTGTTCTAAGAGAAAAATGGTCAAACAACCACGTGACGGGAACATGTAGCCTATGAACACAAAAAATCCAAGAAAGTGAGTCAGAAATTTAGAATGTTAAGTTCATATAATAAGTGATTTTTCTTCCAATATGTCCCTATTTAAAAAGTGGTTTGTTATATGTGGTGAAAAGAAAAACAAAAACTGTAAATAATTAAACTGTGTAAGCTAAAGTAAAAATGTTGGATGATATTGCTAGCATCAAATATCATTGAGATCCTAGACTACTGTTTACATCTCTCTACAATTCTACATCAACCTTTCTCCACAAATGACATACAGAACCCCAAGGGGGACTATAAATAGTATATTCTGATGTGCACCTGTTCTAAGACTAGTTTCCCTACAAAACTCATAAAATTACTAATCTATTTTAACTTAACATCAATAGTTTGATTTCCCCATCAAAAAACGAAAAAAACACAACAGCACACATAACAAGTCTAAATAATTCATTTCAGTGAACAATATAATGTATTAAGGGTATATTCGTCTTATTTTTATATAAATGTATTTGGATTTACTCTTTAACTATGCTAATGTGTTAAAAATTGACGGTGAAACATGTATATAATATTTTAATAAAGAGGGACATACAGATAAATTGACCTATTAATTTGGGACATTACACAAATTTCCTTTATAAAAATAAGGGAAAAAATAAAATAATAAACATACAACTTATTCGGGTTGATGAATGTCAATAGATGAGAGAGATTAATTGGAAGCTCATTCGGCAAAAGCCTTCCCCCAGAAAAAGGAAGATTAATTATCCCCCTCATATTTTTCACAAGGTCTTTTACATCAAGACTACATGTAATTTCAGACTTTATTGGCGGCAAAATTCAAACTTGTTCATCATCTGTGATGTATATTGAATTATGTGTCTCCCCGAATAAGTCTCCACAACAATAGTTCTTGGAGTACATAAATAATAATCCATCCACCACATCACTACCAAAAACCAAGATATAATATATCAAAACGCTAACTAATTTTATTCAAATAAATTTATAAAATTTTGCAAAAACAAAATAATAACACATACCGATAAATCTTCTTAAATTTTTGCTCAATAAAACACCACCACGTACCAACATCCCTGGCTTGAATAATACCATGCCACTGACTTTCAAGCTTGGAAAAGAAGATCTCAATTGTTTTCACCGATTGAATAGCAAAAAATGTCGAAAACTCACTGCCAATGGTGGGTTTCAAGATATCACCAACACTTAAAATCTGAGTATCATTTAGCCATAATGATAACAATGCTTCATAATTCTTCATCTGGGATTGAGAACATGCAACGAACGACTGTGGTAATTTTATGTCATTCATGATCTTAGTCCCATCATATATGGGATGACCTTCTTCACAAATTATAATTTCATATCGTGAAAACCCTGACATCTGAAAATTTGAAATCGTGACTGAAGCGCTATCAATAAATTAAAAAGTAAAAGAAAGACAAGAAGGGAACATTGAGAGAGTTATATGGTAGAATGTTTTTCAAAGGAAGGAATTACCTTGATAACTCGGAATTCTTGAGTTATGTCTTGAGTTACACAACTGTTGTCAATAAATAAAGAATCACAATAATCAATATACCAAAGACTAAAAAGACAAAAGCTAATATTAATATGTTATTAAAAAATAAAAATATATCTAATTATAATTTTTACCTGGCTATATTTGTCTTCTCATCATCATATTCTTTTGGTTTTACTTCATCGTCGCCCTTAACCTCCTTATGTGATGTAGCACTAAATATAAATAATAGTAAAAACAAAGACAAAACAAGATCACGTTGATATAAAATTAGCAAAACAAACTTGAGAACACATGTAATATAACATCATTAAAATAGGAAAAAAAAAATTTCAAAATAATATATTGTAACATTTAAAACTGGAAGTTATCCAACTATTGCTTCTACCCTGTGTTCTTAAAATCGGACCGGACATCGAACCGGAAGCCCTACTGGTTACTGGTTCGATTGGTTCAACCGGTTCGATCAGTGGTTCAACCGGTGTGACGTCATAATTATGTAATATATAATTATATATATTTAATTTAATTAATTATATATATTTATATATAATTATATAAATATATAATACAATCTGAAAATTATGAATAATTTGCTTTAAAACAAAACCCCCAATTTTATTAGAAGCCTAAATATATGTGGTAAAAATGTAAAATTTGTAAGTAGTAAGCTTTATTAGATATATAATATATTTTCCCACCTAATCTAACCCGTAAACAAACCCCCCCCCCCCATCTTCCTCCCCCGTCCCTAATTTCTCTCTCCCCTCCCCTGTTGTTCATCCCAAAAAACACAGACCCCCGTTTCTACATTGGCCACCAACATGAAGTTCTCTCAATCCTCTATATCTTTATATCATCAATTCGAAGTTTTATCAGATTCGATTTTTAAGGTAAAAATCGGGGGTTTCGTTTTTCGGTTGGTTCTTGCTTCGTTTTAATGTTTAATTGATAAAAATGGGTTGTTGTCTTGATCGGAAGTTGCTTCGTTTTTGGGTTCGATTCGCATTTCGAAGTTCGTCGAAAGTTTCTGTTTTTGCCCGTGTTATTCAATAAACCGCCGATCCGGTCCGGTTCGGTACCGGTTTTTACCCGGTTTTTGCCGGTTTTGAACAGGGAAACCAGGGGACTAGTTTTAGGGGTGAACCGAACCGGACCTGCCACCGGTTAGCGGTCCGACCGGTCGAACCGGCCGATCCGGTCCGATTTTAAAAACATAGCTTCTACCTGACTTTATCTTGGACTACAGTTTTCTGCTTTCTATTTTGGGCTCTGTTTTCATTCTGTTTTCTCAGAGCCTTTTCTTCTGATACAACACTAAAATATAAATAAAAAAGAAAACAAAATCATGTCATTATAAAGATTGACGGAACACATTTGAGAAAACAGGAATTCAATATAAATCATTGAAAAATAAAAAATTATCTGATTATTGCTTTACCAGGCTATATATTTCTTCTTATCATCATCTACATTCCCCACAACCATTTTGCCTAATGCAACACTAAACATAAATAACGCAGAAAACAAAAGGTCAAAACGAGATTGGATCATTATAAATATCCACAAAACAAATCTAAGAACCTAAAAAATAACAAATTAAAAATTAACCTGCATTTTACCTTAGAATCATCCCATTCTTTCTCTATCTCTCTCGAAATTAATATTGAATGTTACATAGCCTTTGTATTCTCTTTTTTAAGAAAGAAATAATATGCCATTTTGAAATGTTTGATGGTTGTTTCAAAGTCCTTTTAGCTCGATATTGATGACTACATTAAGAAAAAAGCAAATTAGTGCAACAGTAAAAAGTATTTTAAGTATATAAAGTATACCCATAAGAAACAAGAAAATTAGCACAACAGTAAAAAAAATATATATACAAATATTAGAAGAAAAAATTGTAAAAATAATATTAGAAGTTTTACCCCTGAATTAACGAATACAAAGCAGTATCTTCCCCTTGAGGTATATAGGAAACCCATATTCTGCCGCTTTAGGTGCTGCTACGAACAACTCTGAACAATAAGAACCTAAATAAACTTAACAATGTGTTACCTTTCATGTATAAATAAGCAGTTTCTTGTTTAAACTTAACAATGTGTTGAAAGAATTTACGGACGAGCGGAAGCGTGATAAAACATTTATTCCGTAAAAACCATGTATCGCACATATATAAAATCATGTAAAATAAGAGAGCGGAAGAATCGTAATCATACCTTAAAAAATCGAAGCTTTATAAAATTGGTTGCTAGTAGTTGCTTCTCAGAATATGAAGCACTCTACCGGTATCCACCAAGATTGATCATTCGATGAAGCTTTTATAAAAAACAAGCTTTTATAAAAATGGAGTTTTGGGAGAGAGAGAGAGAGAGAGAGAGAGAGAGATGGAGGCTAGCTCCTTCATTAGGTTTTTCACAAAACAAAAGTGTATTTTAGAGTGAACCATCTCATTCTATTTATAGGGCTTTCCTAGGTTTTTTTAATAATATATCTTTATATATATATTAGGCCCACATTTTATCTTATAAAATGCTTTAATAATAATTAAAACTATTTTAATCATTATTATTATTCTAAAATCTTTAGAAAACAACTTGTTCTCTCAAAATACTTTCATCAATAAATTAATCTTTTTATGGTGTGACCCTGTAGGTTCAATATTAAGCCGGTAGTAGAAATAAATAATAATAAACTTTTATTCATTATTTATATGAATTCTAAAATTAATTAAATATAATTAACTGATTAATTATATTTATTCTACATCGTGAGTGATGTTTCTCAACATATCGCGACTATCCGGATAATATGAATTCACTGCTTAGAATACCAAGAACCTGTCAGTGACTTGTTACCGTACAATCAATTCCTTCTACCCTTACAATATCCCGATTAAATACAAGACATGGATCTTGTGTCAGGCCTATCAAATTTAATCATATGATTTCTTATTCATAATGCAAAGTTCATATTAATGCAAATTAGAAACTCCTTTCTATTTACATACACTCTGGCCAGAGATTCCAGAACTCGCATACTAAGGATAACATAGGATATTCACTTCCTTACTGGAAGTGGTAGATTCTTTATTGATCGTTAACTATCTCCATACACAAATCCCTATGCCCAGAATAGACCTAATGGATGCCCTTGAGACTAAGGACTAATCCAAAGCATAGTTCATTATATACAAGATAACTTTAACGATCTCAAGTCTAACGACATTTGTACAACTATCACTCAGTGAATAACTATTGACACATGAGTAAAATCCATTAGTTGTCCAACTTATCAAGTCATGTTCAGTGAACTTATTCCCTAATAAGCACCTACATACTAGCTATAGTGTCACCACACAAATGCCTATGAGAACAGACATCCTCCTGAAGGGAGCAAGCATAGTATGTACCAATCTTTACGGATTCACTAACTTCCGATTAGTTATCCTATGATCAAGAACTGTTTAAGTCTATAGTTATCATCTTCTAGATCTCACTATTACAATCTAATTATAATTCTAGAAGTTTTATTCTAAACTATGGAACATCTAATTTAAAACACTTTAAATAGATAAAGCCCGTAATAAAACCAAAACAAATCTTTTATTAATATTAATGAAATCAAATAAGAATACAAGAAAGTTCTTCCTAACTCATCATACATGATTGGATGTAGGACAAACACTTTTAATCTCCCACTTGAACTAACGTGTTAGGAATAATTCATGAGTTGTGATGTTAAGAATAGAATTTGTAAATACTTCTTGTATATCCTGATCTTATAAAGGATTTAGCACTTTGTATAGGATATATGTGTTAGACAGTAATCTGTAGAGTTAAGTCAAGAACAGTGCATCAAGTACTACATGTCAGGAACTGAGATCGGATCCTGATACGACAAGTCAAATACTGATCAAGTACTGATGGGATGGTCAGATCATGATGCAAAATAGAATCCTGATATCAGTCGTGTTACTGATGATGTCATTATGGATGCTACAGAAAATGGCAAGTGCTATAAAACAGGATCGTTGTTTGAAGAACAAGCAAGAAGATATCATGAAGGAAAGAATTTTCTATTGGTGGAAACTATCAACTGGACAGCAGAACATTGTCATGTATAGATTAACTTTCTGATATTAGTTGATAGGTAGCTTTATAAATACTCTCTCTATATCATTTTAAAAAGAGTCGAGCGATTGTGAGTCGAGAGCATAAGGTTTGTATTCGAGAGTTTGAAATAAACAGAGAGAGATTTGTATTGTCAGCAGCTGCTAAAGGTATTTGTACACCTTTGGTAGAGTTTGTATTTGATCTTATTAATACAAACAGTTTGATTTATTCGATTGTTCTTGTTTATTCGAGCAAAAATCAGACACGATTATATAACTTGTATTCAACCCCCCATTCTACAAGTTATTCGAGTTAACAATTGGTATCAGAGCAGGTTGATTTCGAATAATCATAAAGATCTGTAATCATGTCTGGTTACAAGGATGGTAATACTAAGATCCCTATGCTCAAGAAAAACGAATATACCCTATGGGAAGTAAAGATGTTGCATCACCTGGAAGCAATAGATCCTGATTATCTTGACAGGATCAGAGATGGACCTTTTGTCCCAACAAAGGTTGTTGGATAAGAAATTGTTGATGGTGAGGTTGTTCCAGAACATACAACAGAGAAGCCTAAATCTGAATGGACAGATAAGGAAAAGGAGAACATTCTTAAAGATGCTAAAGTGAGAAACAAATTATTCAACAGTCTTGATTCTGTTCTCACTAACTATGTTCTCTCTTGTAAGACTGCTAAGGAGATTTGGGACAATCTAAAGGTTCACTGTGAAGGAACGAAACATATCAGGAAGAATATGAGGACACTTCTCATACAATAATATGAGTATTTTGAATCCAAGTCTGGTGAGTCACTTACTAACACTTTTAATAGGTTTACAAAACTCATCAATGAGATGGCCATGCATGGTAAATATTATGACTTGGAGGATATGAATACTAAGTTCATGAAAGCCTTGCTTGATTTCTACAATGAGAAGATATCTGCAATCGAGGAAGCTAATGATCTGGATGAGATATCATTAGAGGCAATGTAAGGAAAACTTAGGGCTTATGAACTTGACAAGCAGCAGAAGAAAAGTAGGAGTGAAGGAAAGATGAAAACTGTTGCACTCACTGCTCAATCTGAATCAAAGAAGCTTCCAGAGGAACAGCATGATGAGCCTGCTGTAAAGAACTCAAGGAAGAAGAAAAGCAAAAAAAGTTCTGAGTCAGAGACTACTGATATAGACTCTGACAACAATGATTCTGAATCAGAGATGCAGGAATTCTTTGCTATGTTTGCTAAAGCTTTCAAGAAAGGAAGATTCAACAGGAGAAGATTTAGCAAAGAACCTTTTCAAAAGAAAGAGGAGAAGAAGAGTGACAAAGGCAAAAGTACAATTGTCAAGCTTGATAAGGCCAAGATCAAGTGCTTTAACTGCAGCGAGCTTGGACACTTTGCTAGTGAGTGTAAGAAGCCTAGGAATTCAGGAAAGGGTAATGCACTTATGGTCACACAGAAGGATTTGGCTGATTCCAGTGATTCTGAAGATGAATTGGATTATGACAACATTGCATTGATGGCAAATGTTTCAGATAAACCTGGATCTCCAAAGAAAACTTCTCCATCTTCTATTAAGCTATCACTTCACTCTCTTGATTCATTTGATAGCTTAAATTCTGATGAAATTAGATTTAGCCATGCTGAGTTTAAGAATCTTATGACTAATTTTAGAATTCTTACTAGTGAAAGAGATGAACTTAAGGTTAAGAATGATAAGTTAGTTGATAGAAATAATTTTCTTGAATCTGAGTTAGTTCAAATGGAAGAATATAGGTTAAGTTCTGATAAAGCTAAGCATGATTATAGTGTTATTCTTGAGGCTTATGACTATGTCAGAAAAGAACTAGAAGAAGAGAGAGATGTGATTAAGACCATTAATAATTCTGGTAAAAAGACTCAAGAAATCTTTGAAAGTGGAATTCGTGGTAAAGTTAATGGTTTAGGCTTTGATAAGGCTATAAAAGAGGAAACTGTGGCTATTGTCTTGGATAATAGTAAAGAAGAAACTAGCACATCTAAATCTGAAGGTAAGAAAATTGTTTCTGAACCTAATCATGTTAAATTTGTTGATTCAAAAGGTACCCCTGTTGTACACAAAAGAATTAACAATAGTAATTTAGATGAGAAAGTGTTAGAAAAACCTAAGAATATCAACATAGGTTTTCTGTCTAAGTCTCAATTGAAACAGAGACTAGATGGTCTTTCAGAGTCTAGCAAAATCAAAAGAAATAGGAATGGAAAAGAAGGTATTAACAAAGAGAATAATTACAAGAATGTACCTGATGCACCTAGGAAAAAATGCTATAAATGTAGAAATCATAATCATTTGGCCCTAGATTACAATCAAAAACCTTTTTGGAAAACTGGGTCAAGATTTCCCAAGACTCAGAAAATTCAATATCAACCACAAAAAGCTTGTTATCATTGTGGTAGTTTACTTCATTCCATTTACATGTGTAGAGAATATCATGAACTGTATTATGACTATTATTCTCTAAAATCTGAAACTCTTAGTCACAAACAGTTTGTGAAATCAGAGTCTAAGGTTGACTCTGTAACATGTAAAGTAAAAGCAAAATCTTCAAAGCCTGTTGTTTCTAAATCTAGTAAGAAAGGATCCAATCAAAGTTGGGTCCTAAAAATTTCTAACTAGTTACTTTTTGGTTGCAGGGCACAGGAAAGAAGCATTCAATTATCTTGGAAAGTGGATGCTCTGGACATATGACTGGAAAGAAGTCCCTGCTTACAAAGTTTGAGTGGAAAGCTGGCCCATTAATATCTTTTGGAGATGGCAACAAAGGCGAAACTCTGGGATATGGCTCAATTGTTTTTGGGAATGTCATCATAGAAAACGTAGCACTAGTTGAAGGCTTGAAACATACACTTTTAAGCATAAGTCAACTGGGTGATAAATGTTAACTCGAATAACTTGTAGAAGGGGGGGTTGAATACAAGTTATATAATCGTGTCTGATTTTTGCTTGATTATATGAACAAGAATAAACGAATGAATCAAACTCTTGTTTGTATTAATAAGATCAAATACAAACTCTACCAAAGGTGTACAATACCTTTAGCAGCTGCTGACAATATAAATATCTCTCTGTTTGTTTCGAACTCTCGAATACAAACCTTATACAGAGCTACGCACTCGAACTTACAACTTCGTCGCTCTTTACAATGATATTGAGAGAGTATTTATAATGCTACCTATCAACTAATAACAGAAAGATATAATTTATACATGACAATGTTCTACCTTCTAGTCGATAGTTTCCTTCAATAGAAAACTCTTTCCTTCATAATGTCTTCTTGCTTGTTCTTCAAACAACGATCCTGTTTTATAGCACTTGCCAGTTTCTGTAGTATCTATAATGACATCATCAGTAACATGACTGATATCAGGATCTGTACACTGCATCAGTATCTGATCAACCATCAGTATTGGACCATCATCAGGATTTGCTCTCTGTTCCTGACATGTAGTCTCCGATACACTGTTCATTCCTGACTAAACTATACAGATAACTGTTTTACACATAAAACCTATATACAGTGCTAAATCCTTTATAAAATCAGGATTACAAGAAGTATAATGTGTAAATTCTATTCTTAACATCACAACTTATGAATTATTCCTAACAATCTCCCCCTATTTATGCTTTATAATCTGAAGCATAAATCTAAGTTGTGGATGTCAAAACATATAACAATACAACCAGAATAGAATTTATGAATGTATAATTATGAAGTTAAGTACCTCCTTCTCAGATGTAGACGCTTATCTAGTACTTAGAAGAAAGAATTTTAACTATTAATGCTGCTCTTCCTTTACCTCTTCCTAGCTGAGATTCACCACTGTCACTCCTGGTTCTTCTTTTTACTATCCTTTGTCTGATCTTTATCTCCCACAGCTTTATCTTCAGTCTGGTGGTGTTGTTGTTGTCTTTGAATTGTCTTTATCTCCCCCTTTTTGACATCAGCAACATTAATTCCAAGAGATTCAGAAACAGAACAAATGAGATTCATAAGAACTGCTTGATTTTCCATAATTGTGACTTGGTTATCTTCAAGTGATTGAAGTCTTGTTTGAATAGCAATTTGAGAATTCTGAATATCTTTCAAAACATCAGAATGAACTTCAATATTGGAAGTGCTTCTAGTATCTTCAGTATCAGAATCAGAAAGAACTGTATCTTCAAGTCTTGTAGAAGAAGTTGCTTGAGATGTATGATATTCAAGTAATAAAACCTGATTAGAAATATCAACATCTTCATCTTTCTGTTCTGGAACTGAAACATGATCATCATCTCCTTCACCAGTATTCTGTGTACTAACATCTTTAAATCCTGACTCCTCCTTAGAGTGATCAGAGACTGTTGATGTCTCAATTCTAGCTGATATTGGAAGTACATACAAAGGAACACTAGGATCATTAGGATCTTCATCTGGTACATATGTATCAAGAGATTGCTTTATCCTGGCACCTCTTCTGTTAATAATTTCTGCAAGCCTCTCCTTTTGCTTCTGAGCTTTAACTTCTGGCTTTGCATTGTGATGTGCTAGGTCATTCTTCTGATACATTTTGATGAATGAATAAGTACCAGCATCCATACCCAAATTTTCAGACCAAGATTCAGGAAAAACCTGATCCCAAAAATCAAATGATGGTTTCCTAATTTTCTCTCCCTCACTATGGAGTTGATCATCCATACCCTCATTCTCACTTTGACTTTCTAAAGTCAACACTCTTTCTACCTCACCTTTTGCCTGGTCAGGAGCCAGCCGCTCAAATTGTGGATCTAAGTCCATCTTTTCAACTGTATCACTCAAATTTAGATAAGTGCTCTCATGACCTACAGAAAAATAGAGTTTAGAAGGAGTTTTTATACCTGAACTCACATGGAGAGAGGGTTCCTCATATGGCATGTGGCTTGAGGTTTTCTCCAAGGAGTGAGCTGCTATAGTCTCTGAACCCATACAATCATCTTCTTTCCTTTCAGAAACTATAGGCTCCAGTATACCACTTTCAGGTTCTTTACTAGACTCTGATGTCTTCAGTAATACTTCATTAGACACCATAGTTAGTACATCACCGTCTTTAAGTGTTGTTTGCTGAGACACACCCTCAAGGTGAATAGACTCTGACTGAACAAAATTTGTTTGATCTTCAGAAAAATCAACCAAAGTCATTCCTCCCATATCATAGGGTATCTCACTTGCATTCTCAGTCATCACAGAAGACCTTTCAACATCAGCTATCACAGCTCCTGAATCATCCTTCCTCTGACTAGATGGTTCTTGTGTTACAGTGACTGTGATCTGATTTTTCCTACTATTTACCACTGGTGCAATAGTACCTTCTGTTGACTGCTTTCCTCTATCTACTTCCTCCAGTTTTTCACCTTGAGCTGAAGCATCTTCAATAATTACATCCTTATCAAATAAATATGCATGAAGTGATTGAAGTGCAACATGCTTCGAGAGTCCAAATTTCTTGATTAATTGTCTTCTGACAGATACATAGAAATACATCTTCATTAAGTCAAGTCTTTGATGTAGAAGTCCATATTCATCTGGAAATAAAAGTTTTGGTACTCTTTCAACCAGAAAATCTAGAACAGGCCTTGACAACTTCACTTTGAGAGAAATTAGTCCTATAGCTAGTCTGTATGATAATGTAGTTTCCCATGAAGAATCAATATCCAGATCTCTCTTGTCAAATACTGACATAGATGTAGCTTGATTTGTAGAAACCTGTATGATATTAGTTGGACTAGACTCTGTGTGTGTGGGTGACAATTGAATCTTTCTCCTTGTTCTCCTGGTATAGTGAGCAAAAGATTTATCCTGAGAAGACTCAAGAGGTGTAGACACAGAAGTGATCTTGGGATGAGATCTTTGTTCAATAGACACAGTCTTTTGAGAGACAGTATCCAGTAACTGTTTTCCCTTTTTAAGAACTACAGCCTTTTGGGAGACTGCAGCCTGGCTGTGACTAGGTTTTTCATCTCTTTGTGCTAACAGAGAAAGTTGAATTGCAGCCTTCAATTCTGCTCTCTCAGCAAGAGTTAAATCATCATCATCTTCACTAGAATTACTACTACTACTTGACACAACAAATCTTCTCTTCCTTACAACTGATGTCTTTTGAGAAACACCAGAGGTTGGTTTCTTTGAAACAATAGGCTGTGGATCAAAATTTGGTTCTTGAATTGTTTCAGAGACTATAATGTTTTGGGCTACTTGGGTAGACACAGGTGGGTTCTCCTCCAATTGAGATTCCTGAGCCATTTCACCACAAAAGAAAGAAGAATTGTAGAGAGTAGGAAGATGAGTTTTAAGAATTACCTGAACATGATGTGGATAATGAATTGCAGGTATTTCATCTAAATTCTTTTCATTGTCCTTCTTTGTAATGTCAGAGAAAATTCTCTTTTGCTGTTCATAAGAAGAAACACAATGTTCTCTACCAAATCTAGTTTCAACATCAGGAATGAAATGGTTAATAAACAATTGCATAAATCTATGATAATAAACCATTTTCCTGTTTTGATCTCTTAACCCAAGTTTAATACTCATCTGACTTAAGATAATATGACCAATGTTAATTACTCTGTCATAAAGCAAACTATAAGCAATATGTGATGTAACAGAAGTAATTTGCTGAAAAGAACTACATTTGCCAGTAAAACATTTAGCAATTTGATCAAAGTAAAAAGACCATTCCTTTCTAAGAAAAGACCTATTCAACTGGCTCATGTTATCTAGAGGTCCACTATAACCTAATTCAGACAACATAGTTCTTATATTATCATCAGATGGTACATTCTCATAACTATCAGTAACAGGTAAGCAAAGTACTGAATTAACAACCGATTCAGTAATGTCAAATGAATCTTTTCCTAAATGTAGAACAATCTTACCTGATTGACTCTGAGTAGAATCAATTACCTCAGCATTCTTCCAAGCTTGTGAAACAGCTACTTGATTAATCTGTGGAGATGCTGTCAATGCATAACTTAATGGTCCATACACCAGAAAGTCCATGATTGGATGAAAATCAGATGACACTCCTTCCTTGTTGGTGATAGCTGCAACATGATTGTTTGTCATAAAATCAAAGTCACCAAACTTGAAGGCTACTGATTTAGGTAATCTTCTCTGAGCTGCCATTTTTGATCTGAAAAGAAACTTGAAAAATTCTTGAAATGGATTAGTGATTTTGAAAACTCAAGAGTGATTTTTGCTTTAGAGAATGTAAAATTAAAGAAAGCAATTACACGATTAGAGTTTCAAAACAAATATATTTCACAAATCTTTCAGACCACTATCCCACGTTGACACGTAGATTGACAGGTGTCAGTCCCTGAAAAATGCGGTTACCCACGATTTTTGAAAAATAAAATCCAAAATTGATTTTCACGAAATAAATCAGGGTATAAATAAGCAATACTGATCAGCTTCCTTTTCCTGTTGATCTCTCATCAAATCCTGATGATCACACATGAAATCCTGACCAATACCATCTGAGACTTAATATGGAGTTTCCACGTGGCATTCTTCTTTTATCTGAAAAAGAAAATAAACAATAAATCTGAACAGAAAATCAATTGGTTAGATATTTTCAATATTTCTTGGAACAAGAAATACAGTCTAATGCAATAATTAGCATTTGACTTCATTAAAACTTCCAAGTGACTGCTCAGCTTCTCACGTCTTTCTTTAAAAGAACCAAACGCTTTATGCCATTCTCCATAACCTTTCAATTTCTTTTCTTCTCAACAATGCTTCTCAAACCAAAAATCCCTTCAAACCCATTTTCCAGATTTTTCTTGATCGATGAACATCCTGTTATTGATCATCTCTTTGAACAAATGACTCTTCTCATCGAACTAATCATGAATGGATTGGTTTTCGAAAATATCCAGAGGTTTCTCCTAGAACATCCATCTGTTGGATACAATCTTCCCCTAACCTCCTCAAAACTTGAGGATGAAGAATTTGGCCGAGAGTCTGAGGTTGATCTTGATGGGGATGCTATACATTTAAGTTAGCTGCTCTCATTCAAGTCGCCCAGACAAGGAATCCAAGAGCAAACGAGGCTTTCATCCCCTGATGGATTTCTTGAGATGCTCCTTGTCCTGTTCCTCAGAGTTCATATCAAAGACAAGTATAGAGTAGAAATTTAGACAAAAAGATGATGTATTTCATTTCTATGTAATGATTTCTATTAATGAAAATACAATTTCTTGTTATCTGCTTGTCTTTTGATTTTTGAATGATGTATAAATTATCAGTATGCAAATATCAAAACTTGCTAGCATAGACTTAACATATCAGAGAATCAGATTATTACACAAAGTAAACGTCAGGATCTGAAACAATTTTCATAATCCTGATACTGACACAATACTGATGACGTCAGCATCCTGATAACAAATCTAATCCTGATTATTATTAACAAGTCTATCATACTGAAATTTATCAAGGCAATGTGTTATAGCTCAAACATTTAACAATCAAATATAGATCCTGACAAGAATATCAAGTCTATAAGCTAAAAACAACATACCTTGCTACTATTGCAGATGTTAAAATCTAAAAATTTAACATTCCTAACTCACTTACTAGTCTACTGAATGTAGTCTCATCAAGTGGTTTAGTTAGAATATCTGCAAGCTGTTTGTCAGTAGGAACAAAATGAAGTTCCACAGTACCATTCTCAATATGTTCTCTAATAAAATGATACCTGACATCAATGTGCTTAGTCCTTGAATGTTGAACTGGATTTTCTACAATTTTAATAGCACTAGTATTATCACAAAACATAGGAATATTACTAAGTGTCATACCATAATCCAACAACTGATTTCTTATCCAAAGGAGCTGTGCACAACAACTGCCTGCTGCTATGTACTCAGCTTCTGCAGTTGAGGTTGAAACAGATTGTTGCTTCTTGCTTGCCCAAGAAATCAATCTATTTCCCAAAAATTGACATGTACCTGTAGTGCTTTTCCTGTCTATCTTACACCCTGCATAATCAGAGTCTGAATAGCCAATTAGAAAGAAATCAGATTCTCTAGGATACCACAAACCAAGATTTGGAGTTCCTTTGAGATATCTAAAAATTCTCTTCACAGCAATTAAATGAGATTCCTTAGGATCACTTTGGAATCTAGCACATAAACAGGTAGAAAACATTATATCTGGCCTACTTGTAGTTAGATATAACAATGAGCCTATCATGCCTCTATAACTAGTATTATCCACACTCTTCCCTTTAGGATCAGAGTCTAGTTTAGTGGTTGTTGCTATGGGTGTTTTTGCAACTGCACAGTCTTGAAAGTCAAACCTTCTTAAAAGATCTTTGATATACTTTGACTGATTAATGAAAATACCAGTCTCAGTCTGTTTGACCTGCAAGCCTAAGAAATAATTTAGTTCACCCATCATGCTCATCTGATACTTAGACTGCATAAGCTTGCTAAACTTAGCACACAACTTTTCATTAGTAGAACCAAAAATAATATCATCAACATAAACTTGAACTAAAAGCAATTCACCTTTTATCTTTCTAAAGAATAGAGTTTTGTCAATTGTACCTCTTGTGAAGCCATTTTCAAGAAGAAATTTAGACAAAGTCTCATACCATGCTCTTGGTGCCTGCTTTAGTCCATAGAGTGCCTTGTCAAGTTTGTAGACATGATTTGGAAACTTTGGATCAACAAATCCAGGTGGCTGTTCTACATACACTTCTTCATCAAGTTTTCCATTTAGAAAAGCACTCTTTACATCCATCTGGTATACCTTAAATTTTGAATGAGCTGCAAATGCAAGAAACATTCTGATTGCTTCCAATCTTGCTACAGGTGCAAAGGTCTCATCATAATCAATGCCTTCTTCCTGAGAATAACCCTTGGCCACCAGTCTTGCTTTATTTCTTACAATCATACCAGATTCATCTAGCTTGTTTCTGAAAACCCATCTTGCACCAACAATAGATCTATCTTTAGGTCTTGGTACCAGTTTCCAAACTTTGTTTCTCTCAAACTCATTTAATTCCTCCTGCATTGCAATTACCCAATCAGGATCCTGTAAGGCTTCTTCAACCTTCTTAGGTTCATTCTTTGAGAGAAAACAACTATACAAGCATTCATTTTGAATTGATCTTCTAGTTCGAACACCACTATTTGGATCACCAATTATCAAATCTTCAGTATGATCCTTTGTCCATTTTCTAACAGGTGGTAAATCAACTCTGCTAGTTTCTCCCCCTAAGTTAGTGGTATCTCTTGTAGAAGAATTCTCTCTACCTTCAAAAACTCTCCTTTGATCAATAGAATCAATAGATTCCATATTGCTGCTAGTTACTGATCTTTCCTCAGAAGATTCTGACAGGTCAGTTCCTGATGGAGTAGACTCTGAAACATCAATTCCTGATGGAATAGACTCTGAAAGACTAGTCTGCTCCTGATGATCACTGTGTTCTCTCTGATTTATTTGCTCCCCCTCAACAGTAGCATTCCTTTGAGAAGCAATAGAAATTCCTTCTGGAGAACCTTCATCATCACTTGAGAGTATCTCAGAATTCTTCAGATTTTCAAATTCCAATTTATCATGGCTTTCATCAGTTTGCAAAATTCCAAATTTCTTATCATCAAATGCAACATGAATTGATTCCATAACAATGTGAGTTCTGAGATTATAAACTTTGAAGGCCTTAGATGCTGAGTATCCTAGAAAAATTGCTTCATCCGATTTGGCTTCAAATTTTCCAAGTTGTTCTGGATGAACTTTTAGGACATAGCATTTGCATCCAAAGATGTGAAAATATTTCACACTTGGTTTCTTTCCTTTGATCATCTCATAGGGAGTTTTTCCATGACTATTTACCAAGGTACAGTTCTGAGTGAAACATGCAGTGTTAATAGCTTCTGCCCAAAAGTAGGTTGGAAGTTTTGCATCTGCAAGCATGGTTCTTGCTGCCTCTATGAGAGTCCTGTTCTTTCTTTCCACTACACCATTTTGCTGAGGTGTACCAGGTGCAGAAAACTGTTGAGTGATTCCATTGTCTGCACAAAACCCCTCCATTGTAGAATTCTTGAATTCTGTACCATTGTCACTCCTAAGTACTTTAACTTTGTACTTAGAATTATTCTGAATATTCTTGATGAGTTCAATGATTTGCTGAGGAGCTTCATCCTTCTTGTGTAGAAAGAACACCCATGTGAACCTTGTGAAATCATCCACCATAACTAGAGCATATCTTTTCTTGCTGATAGACATAATGTTTACTGGACCAAACAGATCAAGATGTAGCATGTGAAATGGTTCAGTAATTGAATTTTCAGTCTTGCTCTTGAAAGTGGTTCTTCTCTGCTTTCCAAGCTGACATGCGTCACAAAGTCCATCTTGCACAAAATTTGCCTGAGGTAGGCCTCTCACCAAATTGTGTTTAACAAGTTGATTAAGCTTCTTGAAATTAAGATGTGAGAGCTTCTTGTGCCAACTCCAGCTTTCATCATTTGTTGCTTTGCTGTAGAGACATCTAACAATTCCTTTAGATGTATCACTTAAGCTGGCTTCATATATGTTACCATGTCTTTGACCAGTTAGAACAATGTCTCCATTCTGCATATTCAAGACTTTGCATCCTTCTCTGTCAAAGATTGATTTGTAACCTTTATCACCCAGTTGACTTATGCTTAAAAGAGTATGTTTCAAGCCTTCAACCAGTGCTACATTTTCTATGATGACATTCCCCAAAATAATTGAGCCATATCCCAGAGTTTCTCCTTTGTTGCCATCTCCAAAAGATATTACTGGGCCAGCTTTCCTCTCAAACTTTGTAAGCAGGGACTTCTTTCCAGACATATGTCCAGAGCATCCACTGTCCAAGATAATTGAATGCTTCTTTCCTGTGCCCTGCAAACAAAAAGTAACTAGTTAGAATTTTTTAGGACCCAACTTTGATTGGATCCTTTCTTACTAGATTTAGAGACAACAGACTTTGAAGATTTTGCATTTATTTTACCTGTTGCAGAGTCAACTTTAGACTCTGATCTCACAAACTGTTTGTGACTAGGAGTTTCAGATTTCAAAGAATAATAGTCATAATACAGTTCATGATATTCTCTACACATGTAAATGGAATGAAGTAAACTACCACAATGATAACAAGCTTTTTGTGGTTGGTATTGAATTTTCTGAGTCTTGGGGAATCTGGACTCAGTTTTCCAAGAAGGTTTTTGATTGCAGTCTAGGGCCAAATGATTATGATTTCCACACTTATAGCATTTTTTCCTAGGTGCATCAGGTACATTCTTGTAATTGTTCTCTTTGTTAATACCTTCTTTTTCATTCCTATTTCTCTTAATCTTGCTAGACTCTGAAAGATCATCTAATCTCTGTTTCAACTGAGACTTAGACAGAAACCCTATGTTTACATTCTTAGGTTTCTCTAACACTTTCTCATCTGAAAAACTATTGTTAATCCTTTTGTGTACAACAGGGGTACCTTTTGAATCAACAAATTTAACATGATTAGGTTCAGAAACAATTTTCTTACCTTCAGATTTAGATGTGTTAGCTTCTACCTTACTATCATCATTGACAATAGTTACTTTTTCTTCTTGTCTAGCCTTATCAAAACCTAAACCATTAACCTTACCACGAATTCCACTCTCAAAGATTTCTATTGTCTTCTTACTGGAATTGTTAATGGTCTTAATCACATCTCTCTCTTCTTCTAGTTCTTTTCTGACATAGTCATAAGCCTCAAGAATTACACTATAATCATGCTTAGCTTTATCAGAACTCAACTTGTATTCTTCCATTTGAATTAATTCAGATTCAAGAAAATTATTTCTATCAACTAATTTATCATTCTTAACCTTAAGTTCATCTCTTTCACAAGTAAGAATTCTAAAATTAGTCATAAGATTTTTAAACTCAGCATGGATAGATCTAATTTCATCAGAATTTAAGCTATCAAATGAATCAAGAGAGTGAAGTGATACCTTAACAGAGGATGGAGAAATTTTCTTTGGAGATCCAGGTTTGTCTGAACTATTGGCCATCAATGCAATGTTGTCATAATCCAATTCATCTTCAGAGTCACTGGAATCAGCCCAATCCTTCTGTGTGACCATAAGTGCATTACCCTTTCCTGAATTCCTAGGCTTCTTACACTCACTAGCAAAGTGTCCAAGCTCGCTGCAGTTAAAGCACTTGATCTTGGCCTTATCAAGCTTGACAATTGTACTTTTGCTTTTGTCACTCTTCTTCTCCTCCTTCTTTTGAAAAGGTCCTTTGCTAAATCTTCTCCTGTTGAATTTTCCTTTCTTGAAAGCTTTAGCAAACATAGCAAAGAGTTCTTGCATCTCAGATTCAGAATCATTGTTGTCAGAGTCCATATCAGTAGTCTCTGACTCAGAACTTTCTTTGCTTTTCTTCTTCCTTGAATTTTTTACAGCAATCTCTTCATGCTGTTCTTCAGGAAGCTTCTTAACTTCAGATTGAGCAGTAAGTGCAATAGTCTTCACCTTTCCTTCACTCCTGCTCTTCTTCTGCTGCTTGTCAAGTTCATAAGCTCTCAATTTTCCATATACTGCCTCTAATGAAATATCATCCAGATCATTAGCTTCCTCAATTGCAGATATCTTCTCATTGTAGAAATCAGGCAAAGCTTTCATGAACTTTGTATTCATGTCCTCCAAGTCGTAATATTTACCATGCATGGCCATCTCATTGATGAGTTTTGTAAACCTATCAAAGGTATCAGTAAGTGACTCACCAGACTTGGATTCAAAGTACTCATACTGTTGTATAAGTAATGTCCTCATATTCTTCCTGACAGGCTTAGTTCCTTCACAGTGAACCTTAAGATTGTCCCATATATCCTTAGCAGTTTTACAAGAGAGAACATAGTTAGTGAGAACAGAATCAAGACTGTTGAATAATATGTTTCTCACTTTAGCATCTTTGAGAACATTCTCCTTGTCCTTATCTGACCATTCAGATTTTGGCTTCTCTGCTGTATGTTCTGGAACAACCACACCATCAACAGTTGCTTGTCCAACGACCTTTGTTGGAACAAAAGGTCCATCTCTGATTCTGTCAAGATAATCAGGATCTGTTGCTTCCAGATGATGCAACATCTTTACTTCCCATAGAGTATATTCGTTTCTCTTGAGCATAGGAATTTTAGTATTCCCATCCTTGTAACCAGACATGATTGCAGATCTTTATGATTATTCGAAATCAACCTGCTCTGATACCAATTGTTAACTCGAATAACTTGTAGAAGGGGGGGGGTTGAATACAAGTTATATAATCGTGTCTGATTTTTGCTTGATTATATGAACAAGAATAAACGAATGAATCAAACTCTTGTTTGTATTAATAAGATCAAATACAAACTCTACCAAAGGTGTACAATACCTTTAGCAGCTGCTGACAATATAAATATCTCTCTGTTTGTTTCGAACTCTCGAATACAAACCTTATACAGAGCTACGCACTCGAACTTACAACTTCGTCGCTCTTTACAATGATATCGAGAGAGTATTTATAATGCTACCTATCAACTAATAACAGAAAGATATAATCTATACATGACAATGTTCTGCCTTCTAGTCGATAGTTTCCTTCAATAGAAAACTCTTTCCTTCATAATGTCTTCTTGCTTGTTCTTCAAACAACGATCCTGTTTTATAGCACTTGCCAGTTTTTGTAGTATCTATAATGACATCATCAGTAACATGACTGATATCAGGATCTGTACACTGCATCAGTATCTGATCAACCATCAGTATTGGACCATCATCAGGATTTGCTCTCTGTTCCTGACATGTAATCTCCGATACACTGTTCATTCCTGACTAAACTATACAGATAACTGTTTTACACATAAAACCTATATACAGTGCTAAATCCTTTATAAGATCAGGATTACAAGAAGTATAATGTGTAAATTCTATTCTTAACATCACAACTTATGAATTATTCCTAACAATAAAGGTTATCAATCAATCTTTGACAAAGAAGGATGCAAAATCTTGAATATGCAGAATGGAGACATTGTTCTAACTGGTCAAAGACATGGTAATATATATAAAGCCAACTTGAGTGATACATCTAAAGGAATTGTTAGATGTCTCTAATTAACTTCAAGAAGCTTAATCAACTTGTTAAGCATAATTTAGTGAGAGGCGTACCTCAGGCAAATTATGTGCAAGATAGACTTTGTGATGCTTGTCAGCTTGGAAAACAAAGAAGAACCACTTTAAAGAGCAAGACTAAAAATTCAATTACTAAACCATTTCACATGCTACATCTTGATCTGTTTGGTCCAGTAAACATTATGTCTATCAGCAAGAAAAGATATGCTCTAGTTATAGTGGATGATTTCACAAGGTTCACATGGGTGTTCTTTCTACACAAGAAGGATGAAGCTCCTCAGCAAATCATTGAACTTGTCAAGAATATTCAGAATAGCTCTGAGTACAAAGTCAAAGTACTTAGGAGTGACAATGGTACAGAATTCAAGAATTCTACAATGGAGGAGTATTGTGCAGACAGTGGAATCACTCAACAGTTTTCTGCACCTGGAACACCTCAGCAGAATGGTGTAGTGGAAAGAAAGAACAGGACTCTCATAGAGGCAGCAAGAACCATGCTTGCAGATGCAAAGCTTCCAACCTATTTCTGGGTAGAAGCTATTAACACTGCATGTTTCACTCAAAATTGTACTTTGGTAAATAGTCATGGAAAGACTCCCTATGAGATGATCAAAGGAAAGAAACCAAGTGTGAAATACTTTCACATCTTTGGATGCAAATGCTATGTCCTAAAAGTTCATCCAAAACAACTTGGAAAATTTGAAGCCGAATCGGATGAAGCAATCTTTCTAGGATATTTAGCATCAAAGGCCTTCAAGGTTTATAATCTCAGAACTAACATTGTTATGGAATCAATTCATGTCGCATTTGATGACAAGAAGTTTAGAATTTTGCAAACTGATGAAAGCCATGACAAACTGGAATTTGGAAATCTTAAGGATTCTGAGATACTCTCCAGTGATGATGAAGGTTCTCCAGAAGGAATTTCTATTGCTTCTCAAAAGAATGCTACTGTTGAGGGGGAGCAAGTTGATCAAGGAGAACACAGTGATCATCAGGAGCGGACTAGTCATTCAGAGTCTACTCCATCAGGCACTGATCCTTCAGAGTCTAGTGAAGGAAGATCAGAAACTAGCAGCAGTATGGAATCTACTGATTTTACTGATCAAGGGGAGCTTTTGAAGGCAGAGAAGATTCTTCTATAAGAGATACCACTAACTTAGGGGGAGAGTCTAGCAGAGGCAATCTACCACCTGTTAGAAAATGGACAAAGGATCATACTGATGATTTGATAATTGGTGATCCAAATAGTGGTGTTCGAACTAGAAGATCAATTCAAAATGAATGCTTGTATAGTTGCTTTCTCTCAAAGAATGAGCCTAAGAAGGTTGAAGAAGCCTTACAGGATCCTGATTGGGTAATTGTAATGCAGGAAGAGTTAAATGAGTTTGAGAGAAACAAAGTCTAGAAACTGGTACCAAGACCTAAAGATAGATCTATTGTTGGTGCAAAATGGGTTTTCAGAAACAAGCTAGATGAATCTGGTATGATTGTAAGAAACAAAGCAAGACTGGTGGCCAAGGGTTACTCTCAGGAAGAAGGCATTGATTATGATGAGACCTTTGCACCTGTAGCAAGATTGGAAGCAATCAGAATGTTTCTTGCATTTGCAGCTTATTCAAAATTCAAGGTATACCAGATGGATGTAAAGAGTGTTTTTCTAAATGGAAAGCTTGATGAGGAAGTGTATGTGGAGCAACCACCTGGATTTGTTGATCCAAAGTTTCCAAATCATGTCTACAAACTTGAAAAGGCACTCTATGGATTAAAGCAGGCACCAAGAGCATGGTAAGAGACTTTGTCTAAATTTCTTCTTGACAATGGCTTCACAAGAGGTACAATTGACACAACTTTATTCTTTAGAAAGATAAAAGGTGAATTACTTTTAGTTCAAGTTTATGTTGATGATATCATATTTGGTTTTACTAATGAAAAGTTGTGTGCTAAGTTTAGCAAGCTTATGCAGTCTAAGTATCAGATGAGCATGATGGGTGAACTAAATTATTTATTAGGCTTGCAGGTCAAACAGACTGAGACTGGTATTTTCATTAATCAGTCAAAATATATCAAAGATCTTTTAAGAAGGTTTGACTTTCAAGACTGTGAAGTTGCAAAAACACCCATGGCAACAGCCACTAAACTAGACTCTGATCCTAAAGGAAAGAGTGTGGATAACACTAGCTATAGAGGCATGATAGGCTCACTTTTGTATTTAACTGCAAGTAGACCAGATATAATGTTTTCTACCTGTTTATGTGCTAGATTCCAAAGTGATCCTAAGGAATTTCATTTAATTGATGTGAAGAGAATTTTTAGACATCTCAAAGGATCTCCAAATCTTGGTTTGTGGTATCCTAGAGAATCTGACTTCTCCCTAATTGGCTATTCAGACTCTGACTATGCAGGGTGTAAAATAGACAGAAAGAGCACTACAGGTACATGTCAATTCTTGGGAAATAGATTGATTTCTTGGGCAAGCAAGAAGCAACAATCTGTCTCAACCTCAACTGTAGAAGCTGAGTACATTGCAGCAGGCAGTTGTTGTGCACAGCTCCTTTGGATAAGAAATCAGTTGATGGATTATGGTATGACACTTAGTAAAATTCCTATGTTTTGTGATAATACTAGTGCTATCAAAATTGCAGAAAATCCAATTCAACATTCAAGGAATAAGCACATTGATGTCAGGTATCATTTTATTAGAGAACATATTGAGAATGGTACTGTGGAACTTCATTTTGTTCCTACTGACAAACATCTTGCAGATATTCTAACTAAACCACTTGATGAGGCTACATTCATTAGGTTGGTAAGTGAGTTAGGAATGTTAAATTTCTAGATCTTTAACATCTGCAAAAGTAGCAAGGTATGGTGTTCAGCTTATAGACTTGATATTTTGTTATGATCTATATTTGTTAGTTAAATGCTTAAGCTATAACATTTTACATTGATAAATTACAGTATGATAGACTTGTTAATAAACATCAGGATCAGGATTGCTATCAGTATGCTGACGTCATCAGGATTTTATCGTCAGTATCAGGATTGTGAAATTTGTGTGTCTTATTGTTTCAAATCCTGAAGTTCATTTTATGTAGTGATCTAATTCTGAGTTCTGTTAAGTCTATGCTAGCAAGCTTTAATACATTCATACTGATAGTTTATATTGTTTTTCAGATCAGTCAATAATCAACAATAGGCAAGTAGATAATAAGAAAGCTTGTATTTTCATTAATCAAAAGCATTACATACATGGAAATGAAATACAAACATCTTTTTGTCTAACTTCTACTGATAACTCTATTCTTGTCTAAAGTTGTTGTTGCTTTTAATCTTCAAAGATCGACTTCAGGACAAGGAGCATCTCAAGAGTTACTTGGAGAATCTACTCCTAGATTCCTTGTCTGGGCGACTTGAATGAGAGCAGCAGACTCAACTCCATGTTTATTGAGGAGAATGAATAGCATCTCCATCAAGATCAACTTCAGACTCTCGGCCAAATTCTTCATCCTCAAGTTTTGAGGAGGTTAGAGGGAGATTGTATCCAACAGATGGATGTTCTAAGAGAAGGTTCTGGACATTATTTGGATCTATTCCAGCCATGTCAAATTCGATGAGAAAAGTCATTTCTTCAAAGAGATAAACTATGAACTTTTGGTCATGAACAATCTGTTCATCGTCTATAAGGAATCGAAAGATTGGTGTTAGATATAATTGATGTGATTTAATGTCAATGTTTTAGTGTTACAGGTAAAAAGAGTTTAACTTGTTATTGAAAGCAGTCGTAGCAGAGTTTGAGTATACGCTGATAGCTGGAAGCGCAAACGCTGACAGAAGGAAGTGTAAACACTGCTAGCTGAACACAAGGAAGCGCAAACACTGCTGGCTAGGAGAGCAACAGAGTTTGCTAAAGTCTGTCTACTGGAAGCGTCTACAAGTCAACAGAGTTTGAAGATTAATTTAAGATTAATATGGAAGCAATATCTTTGAAGATTGGATAGCTGTCAAAGAGATTGAGTTGACTTAGAAGACGTGTAGCAATCGTAATTGATATCAATTATATAGCTTAATTTTAGGAGAATCAATTTACGATTGTACGTAGCTGTATATCTTATAAATGCAGTTAGGTTAACCCTAGAAGGGTATCCATCGTGAACGAATATCATTCATTGTAACCTAAGCAGCTCTCTGTGATATTTTACATCACTGAGAGAGGAATTATTAATTCCAAACAGTTTTAAGTACTAAAACGTGTGTTCTTGTTATTTACTCATACAGTACTTGATTATATATATTGTGTATTCGACCTAACAAGTGGTATCAGAGCCAATCTGTTACTTTATTACAGTTCAAGATCCAAAACACAATAGTAATCAATGGCAGAGATTCCTCCTCCATCAGGTTCTGAGAAAGCACCTACTACTGTTAGTAGGTATGAAACGATTAGGGTTCCAATACTCAAGCCATCAGAGTATGCAATCTGGAAGGTAAAGATGACCATGTTTCTGAAAGCCACAGATCCAGAATATCTTGATAGAATCTATGAAGGTCCTCATAAACCTACAAAGTTAACTGCTGCTGTTGCTGGTGAGGAATCGAAGGTGATTCCTAAGGAAAAGAAAGATCTAACTGCTGAGGATCTTTCATCTATTGCTAAGGATGCCAAAGTAAGGCATTTACTTCACAGTGCTCTAGACAATGTTATGTCTAACAAAGTGATTAACTGCACAACTGCAAAGGAAATTTGGGATGCACTTGAGGTTAGATGTCAAGGAACTGCTGCAATTAAGAAGAATAGAAGGAACATACTCACACAGGAGTATGAGCATTTTGAGGCAAAGTCTGAAGAAACCATGACAGAAACATTTGACATGCAGATTCTGTAAACTGCTCAATGATCTATCATTGGTTAACAAAGAATACGATCTAGAAGACTCGAATCTCAAGTTTCTTCTCTCTCTTCCTGAAAAGTGGGATGTGAAAGCAACCACTATAAGAGAAAACTATGATCTTGCTGATACTGAGATTGATGAAATCTATGGACTACTCAAGACTCATGAATTGGAAATGGAGCAGAGAAACAGAAGATCAAGTAGGAAGTCAAAGTCTGTTGCACTAAAAGTTGAAGAAAAATCTTCAAAGAAAGAAGCATCAAAGAAGAAGGCAAAAGGAAAAGCCTTGGTCATTCATTCAGAAAGTGAGTCATCAAACACTGATGTTGACTCAAACACAGATGAATCATCTGATTCTGAAGATGATGAAGAGATGATGCAAATGGCTGCATTGATGGTAAAGACCTTCAAGAAGATGGGATTCAAGAACTTCAAGAAGGGAAAGAGATTATCCAAGGATTACTCAAAGTCTGACAGAAAATTTTTTAGAAAATCTGAGGGAAAGGACTTCAAATCTGGTAAGAAAGATAAGTCTGAGATTCAATGCTACAAGTGTAAGGAGATGTGTCACTATGCTCCTGAGTGCAAAAAGGGTAAAACTGAAAAGGCACTCTACACCAAAGGCAGAGACTGGGCAGACACCTCAAATTCAGATGAGGAGGTGAACTATGCACTCATGGCCTCTACTCAGAATGAAGATTCTGAACTTAAGGTACCTCCAACTACCTATGCTTATAATACTGATAATATAACTGAATTGAGAATTTATCTTAAAGCATTACATATCAGTTATAGGGATCAGACTTTAGAAAATGAGAGAATAAAAAATGAGTGTTCTCAACTCAAAGAAAGAAATAAACTTGTTGAGGAACAACTTGAAAACATGAATAAAATTCAGAAACAGAGAGATGATGCTGTGTTTATAGAACAGGAGTTGCTAGGTAGGTATAAGCAACTAGAATCTGAACTGGAGGATGCAAAGCACATTATTAAAACTTGGACACATTCTGGAAAAGACACTCAAGAGGTTTTTCAATCAGACACAGTAGGTCTAGGTTATTCTGAGGATGATGTACTTAGATTTGAGAATACAGTCAAAATTAGACCACCACTTTCTACTAAGAAATTTGGAACATTTGTTCATGGTACTGTTAAAACTGAACATGGAGCTGTTGAAAGTGAGCCAGTAAAAACCTGTGTCAAACAGGTTAATATTGGTTCAATGACAAATAAACAACTCAAGCATAAGCTTAAAGAAATAAAATCTGTCAACAAACAGAAAATGCCTAGGAAAAACAGAAATGGAAAGGTAGGCATAACATCAGGAAATAAGCCAATGCTTGCTACATTTGCACCTAGAAAAACTTGTCATAACTGTGGTAGCACTAATCATCTTGCTAGTTTTTGCAGGAAGAACAAAGACATTAATTCTTTACCCTCCAAATCTGGAGTGAAAAAGGATAATGTCAAACCAAGACCACAAACTCTGTGCAAACATTGTGGAAGCACTTGGCACTCAATTTATACTTGCAAGAATTATCATGCTATTTATCATAATTATTATTAACTGAAACCTAATTTGAAATGGGTTAAAGTTGATTCTGCAAGTCCTAAGACTGAAAATGTTAGTTTAAATTCTGATAATGACAAATCCGCTGCAAAAACTAACAGATTCAATAAAGCAAAAGGATCCAAGCAAGTCTGGATCCTTAAAACTAGCAATCACTGATTGTTTGTGATTGCAGGGCACCAGGGTAAGTACCCTAGTCGTGGACAGTGGATGTTCAGGACACATGACTGGAAATAAAGCCTTGCTATCAGAGTATGTGGAGAAGGCTGGCCCAAAAGTTTCCTATGGAGATGGCAACATAGGACATACTCTGGGATATGGTAATATTAATCTTGGAAGTGTCATCATCACAAATGTAGCTCTGGTTCCAGGACTCAAGCATGATCTGCTTTCTGTGAGTCAAATCTGTGACAGAGGATACCATGTAGATTTTCAGCCTGAATATTGTCAAGTCATCAGTAAATCTACACGGAAAGTTGCTCTAGTTGGAAACAGACACAATAACATCTATGAAATAAAATTGTCAACAAACACTGATGGCAAAGCAGTGTGTCTGTCTACAAGGATGTCCAGTGAAGAGAGTTGGAAGTGGCATAAGAAACTCTCTCATTTAAATCTGAACAACATCAATGAGCTAATTAAGAATGATCTTGTGAGAGGACTACCAAAGTCTTTGTTGAATGTAGAAGGCCTGTGTGATTCTTGTCAAAAGGCCAAACAGAGAAAGGCCTCTTTCAAAAGCAAATCCGAGTCTTCAATTGTTGATCCTTATCATCTTCTTCATGTTGATCTTTTTGGACCAGTGAATGTGATGTCTCTTGGAAAGAAGAAATATGATCTAGTCATTGTTGATGAATACACCAGATACACTTGGGTGTATTTTCTAGCAAAGAATGATGAAACTGCATTAACTCTGGCTGAACATATAAGGCAGTTGGACAAAGGGTCAAAGAATCAAGTGAAGATTATCAGAAGTGACAATGGAACTGAATTCAGGAATTCAACAATGGAAGAATTTTGCAAGAACAAAGGAATTAAACAAGAGTTTTCTGCACTTGGCACTCCACAACAGAATGGTGTAGTTGAAAGGAAGAACAAAACTTTGATAGAAGCTGCCAGAACTATGCTTGATGAAGCAAAATTACCAACCTATTTCTGGGCAGAAGCTATTCAAACAGCTTGTTTTACTCAGAATGCCACTCTGATAAATAAGCATGGAAAAACACCATATGAAATGGTGAGAGAAAAGAAGCCAAACCTGAAATATTTTCATATTTTTGGGTGCAAATGCTTTGTGCTGAAAACTCATCCTGAACAGCTGACCAAATTTGATTTGAAGGCAGATGAAGGAATTTTTGTTGGCTATCCATTATCAACTAAAGCATTCAGAGTTTATAATCTGAGAACCAGAGTGATCATGGAATCTATTCATGTGTCTTTTGATGACAAGAAAATAACTAGACTTGAAGATGTAACTGAACATGATCAACTGTATTTCGAAAATGAAGATTTAATCTCTGATGAATTAAACTCTGATGAGTCTGTTCTGACAAACTCTGAACCTCTACTGGTAAATAAAGAAGAGAACTTTCAGCTAGAAACAAGAGAAGAACCAGTTGAGGGGGAGCATGAAGAAACTCATCAAAGTGATAACTCAAATTCTGATAATGACTCAGCTGAAAATTCTAAATCAAACTCTGGTGACTCAAACTCTGAAAGTCCAAAATCTGACAGTTCAAACACTGAGCAGTCACATTCAGGGGGAGCCTCAGAGAATGAAGAAAGATATCAAGAAAATCAGGAGAACATGGATCAAGGGGGAGGATCCAACTTTGAAAGAAGTCAATTGCCTTCAGCTAGGAAATGAACCAAATCTCACACACCTGATTTGATCATTGGTGATCCAGATGCAAGAGTAAGGACAAGAAGTGCAACAACAAATGAATGTCTGTTTCATGCATTCTTGTCACAAAATGAACCAAAGAAAGTTGAAGAAGCTCTTAAAGATGCTGACTGGATAACAGCAATGCAAGAAGAGTTAAATGAATTTGAGAGAAATGAAGTGTGGACACTAGTACCAAGACCAAAGAACAGGTCTATTGTTGGTACTAAGTGGGTTTTTAGAAACAAAACTGATAGTGAAGGGGTTGTTACAAGAAACAAAGCAAGACTTGTGGCAAAAGGCTATTCACAGCAAGAGGGGATAGATTATGATGAGACTTTTGCACCAGTTGCCAGATTGGAGGCAATTAGGATGTTTCTTGCTTATGCTTCTCACAAGAAATTCAAGGTTTTTCAAATGGATGTGAAAAGTGCTTTTCTGAATGGAAAACTTGAAGAAGAAGTGTTTGTTGAACAACCACCTGGTTTTGTAGATCCAAAATATCCAGACCATGTCTACAGGCTAGACAAGGCACTTTATGGACTTAAGCAGGCACCAAGAGCATGGTATGAAACACTGGCTCAGTTTCTTTTAGAAAGTGGATTCAACAGAGGTACAATTGATAAAACTCTGTTTTATTTAAAATCTGGAAGTGACTTGCTTTTAGTTCAGATATATGTTGATGACATCATTTTTGGATCTACTAATGATAAACTCTGTAAGAAGTTTGCCAAGCTCATGCAGTCCAGATATCAAATGAGTATGATAGGAGAGCTAAGTTATTTTCTAGGCTTACAGGTGAACCAAACAGATGATGGAATCTTTATCAATCAAGCAAAATATACCAGAAATCTTCTCAAGAAATTTGGCATGCTTGACTGTTCATCTGCAACAACTCCCATGGCAACTGCAACAAAATTGGACAAAGATACAGGGTCATCAGTAGATATGACAAGTTACAGAGGAATGATTGGATCTCTTCTCTATCTAACAGCAAGTAGACCTGATATCATGTATGCAACATGTCTGTGTGCAAGGTTTCAGGCAGATCCAAGGGAACCACATTTAACAGCTGTGAAGAGGATTTTCAAGTATCTCAAGGGCACTGTAACTTTAGGGTTGTGGTACCCAAGAGAATCAGATTTTAAACTACTTGGTTACTCTGATGCAGACTTTGTAGGCTGTAAGATTGACAGAAAAAGCACCAGTGGAAGTTGTCAATTTCTTGGTGACAGACTTGTTTCTTGGTACAGCAAGAAACAGAAATCAATATCAACATCTATAGCTGAAGCAGAGTATATTGCTGCTGGTAGCTACTGTGCACAGATTCTATGGATGAAGAATCAATTGCTGGATTAGGGATTGAGGTATAGCAAAATACCTATTTTCTGTGATAACCAAAGTGCTATTGCAATGACAGGTAATCCAGTACAACACTCAATGACCAAGCACATCAGCATAAGGTATCACTTTATCAGAGAGCATGTAGAGGAAGGCAACATTGAGCTTCACTTTGTACCTACAGATCAACAACTTGCAGATGTCTTCACCAAGCCTTTGAGTGAAGCAGCATTTACAAGGCTGGTCAATGAACTAGGAATGCTCTCTGGTTTTGACTAAACATGTTGGTTAGACTCAAAATTTTCTTATAAAATGTGTTGCTCATATTTCTGTGAATTGTTAAGTGCTATGTGAACTTTGTTGTTTAAACTCTGTTATGCAGACTCTGTTCACATGTTTTTGTCCTCACATTGTTAAACTCTATCAGCATGTATGTCTGTCATACACTGTTAATATGTTTGATAAACTCTGTGAATTCTGAATTGATCTGTGTCTGGATGAAAACACCAATGAAGAAATATGTATGAAGCATGATTCTCAGTGAATAAATCAAGATTCTTTCTGAGTCAATGTGATCTAATCAGAATCTGTGCAGTAAGTTAACACAGCATGATACTGTTTCATATTTAGAGCATCTCGTAGTTTATTTGGTCCTAAACTCTGAGTCTATGAATAATGTGTGCATTGCCTCTCATGAATAACTTCTGATATTGATGAACTCTAAACTCTGATTAGTGACATTCTGTTCCTAAGACATACATAGTTCTTGATGATTCCTTGTTTGTACTTGTGAAAATTTTAAAACTTGAGATGTGTCATTGTTTAGTTTGGTGAGAAATAATACATGTCTGCACCCTGTGAGATTTTGAGCCAAATAAGTGATTGATACATTTTATATCAATCAGATTTTATTGATGTGTGATGTTCATCAGTGAGTATGTTGCTCTAGAACTTGTATTAAACCATTTTGAGACTACATGATATGTGTGTGCATGAAAATGATAAAGGCACTAGGATTTACCATCTTTCTTCAAACACTGTTCATAAAATACCACCCTTAGTAAACCCCTTTGAGCCTTATTAACTGCTCATTTTTTTTTAACTCTGTCGTATAAAGAGCAGTTATATTCTTTTGGAAAATCAAATGCAAGCAGGTAAGTGTTTCTCAAGAAAAGGAAAGTTTTCTCAGTATATATACATAAAAAAAAGGGTATATATACTGATCATCTTGTACAAATATGTACTAACAGTGTGACTGAACACTTTGGTCTGTTAAATTGTTCAGTTCGGAATTTATTCATTTAAAACATCTCTTCTCACATGTTTGATATTACTAAATTACAACCCTGAATAAAGTCCTTTTGATTTGTGCATATATGTAATCAAAGTAGTGTAGATTTGGTGGAAATTCAAGCCTATGGAAGTATCTGCTTTTACTGATTGAATTTGAGAGAAAACACTTCACCTAAACACTTGTGTGCTTTGAGAGTTTGTGAAGAAATCCTTGACATGTTACTCACTGAATGATGCTTTGATGCCTATCTCTTGATCTTTTTGTCTATAATGACTGTGTGCTTACTTGGATAATCATGAAAATAAATGGGAATAGGGTTAAATCAGATTTCTGTATTTAAGGAACTACAGAGTTTAGCATTCATCACATACTTCGTGTTTAATATGAGAGTTTGTGCATTCATTGTTTATTGATTTGATTTATGGATTTTATGAAATATTAGATGCTATAAAGATTGATTTGGTAACCTCTGCTACACACACACATATATTCACGACTGTGCATTTTTTGAAAGGGTTTTAGTAATAAAGTTGGAAAATTTGACAAACACTGATGGATTGTGTTCCGTACTCTAAGGTAAATTTTCATTAAGATAATTTGAAAATTTTGGAGTAAATAGAGTGTTTGACAACTGTTAATGAGTATAATTGTGGTAAAGTGTCTTGATAATAGGAAAGACAGCAGTAATAATTGCTTTTACTGCGCGTGATTAAGTGATTCGCTACATGTTTGACACGTGTCCCACTCATCCATCATTGTGTCACACTTTCACACTATTCTAGGAACGGTTGCATGTTTTCAATGTAAAAACGATTGAGTTTTATTTTTAATTACTACTCAAATCATTTTTTTTACTCTCACTTCACACCCACTCATATTCACTTTACCAAAACACAGACCTCCTTTGTTTTACACTTCAACATTTTCACAAACACCTTTCCTACATATCATTTTCACAGTCAATTCTTGCTTATTTCTTGATCTAATGGCAACAAAACCTTTTACTTCGTTTGGTCTTCGTTTTGTGCCTAACAATTTTGCAGCTCTACTTGAGAACGACCGTGCTCCAGAAGCGTTTCACCTTATGCAAAATTTTCTTCATGACTTTGAGATTGGGCAAGCGTTGATTGAACCTGCTATTCTATCTGCATCTCAGATTGTCAATTTCTGGCAAAACTCAAGGTATATAGATGGAGGAGAAAATGGGACTCCGTCTATTATCTTCACTCATGATGAACAAGAGCTTGTGATAACTCCACAAACTGTTCGAGAGACCATGGACTTCGACACACATACCTCGTATGCTATTGTTTCTGAACAGAATCTGAGGGACATGTTAACAGAAATTGGTTACATGGATTCTTTGGCAAAGCTTGGTAGTGTCAAACGACCGAATCTTATAAAGGAATTGAATTTTTTCTTCGACTGTATCACCAGGACATTCCAGAAGAAAGTCACCAACTGGGATGCCATTCCAATGGATAGTCTGCAAATTGGGTACTCTCTACTCTATGGCAGTAATTTTGATTATGGTCGATATGTGTTAATGAATTTAGGTGATAAATTGTCAGAGTCTAGTACAGTCTATTTTGCTAGATTTTGTCAACTTTTGTTCAATGCCTGTGTACCTGGTTTAGAAATAGATGCAGCTGATGTGATTCAACCTTTTCGAGTCAATAAGAGAATATTCTCTGATATGACAAATAAAGATGCTGGTAAAGATGTTCCTGAACTTGTTTTGCCACTTGCCCTGCAAAACTTTCTAAATCAACCATAAGATTCCCAATCACCACCACAAGAACCACAACAGCCACAACAACCAGACACACACCAAATGCCTGAACCTTTAGCCACTGACCACACTGAAACCATACACTCTCATCCTGTACCATCACCTGAGCCAACACCAACAAACACTGTACCAACTACATCAACACACACACAACCTGAACCAATAAACCCTGAGCCAACAAACCCGGTCACTACTACTCAACCTCAACCAACAACTAAACCAAAAAGGAAAAAGCATACTCCCCTCAACACAAAACATTCCAAGGCTAAACAGACATCTCCTAGAGCTGTTTATTCCAGAAGAATCATTAAAAGGGCAAATAGGCCTTCCTTACCACCAGTTGAGTACAGTTCTAGTGAAGAAGAAGAAATGATTGAAGTGCCTCAAGCAAAGAGGAGGAGGCTGATTCTTACAGACTCTGATGATGAGCAAGTTGTTGAGGCTCAAGAGAAAATTTCTAAGGATATTCCTACTGGTGAGACAGAGGTTATCATAGAACCTACTGTAGAAGAATCAGGTTTCAAGATTGCTGAACCAGAACTTGCTAAGGTTCAGACTGCTAATGATGATAGAGATGCATTGCCTACAATGGAAGAGTTTGATGAAACTCCCACTCCATTTTCTTTTGACAATGAAGCATCTACTCCAACACCCATGGTGGTTACAAACTCTGTTGATACTGGTGTTGCAGATGGGCCTACTGTTGTCCTGGAAGACACTGAGGTTGCATCACACACAGAATTATACTCTGATGCACATAATGTTTCTGATCATGGTGAGGAGATTGATCAACCAGAAAAAGTTATTTCTTCAGAGAATATACAAGGTGATAAAGGAAAACAGGTTGCTCAAGAACCAGTTGCTGCTCAAGATGAAGACATTGCTTCAGTTGCACCTACTGATGTTTCAGTTAGTTATTCTTTTGAAGACAGGAGTACAGAAGCTAATAAAGAACAATTTCAAACTGATGGTCAGAAAACAGGAGAAAAACCAGACTTTGCAGGACCTTCTGTTAATGAAATTGATGATAATTACTTAACCAAGCAAACTGCAGATTGGTACAAGTCAGATTGTATTTTTCCTCCTGGCAGAGCAGCTACCTTTCTCAAGGCAAATTCTTCAAAGATTTCAAATCCTGATATTTTCACTTGTCTACAAGGAACAGTGATTCAGATCAAGTCCTTGAATCACAGATTTGATGATAATCAGAAGGCAATTGTTGATCTTCGAACAGAGGTTGCTACTCATGAGGAGAAATCTCAAAGAGCTAATTCTAAGCTATTTCAACAATTTTCCAAAGCTCAAGAGAATTTAAATGACAGATTGAGCAAAGTTGAAAAGAATCAGCTTTTGCTGACTGAGAAGGTTGATTCTATTGCAAACTCTCTTGAGTTAATCACCTCTATTCTGATTCCAGATGGTGATGATGTCAAAAAGGGGGAGAGAATTGCTAAAACTAAGTGTAAGCAAACTCAAACTCTGTCAAAGAAGGATCATCTGGATGAAGAAGGTGCAAATGCTGATAAGGGGTTAAGAATTGCAAATCCAAGACATGGACATGGAAGGTCTACAAGGTCAAAGCCAAATTTGGTGGGAGATACAAATCTTCAGAGTTCTTCTACTTCAAGGCAAAAGGATTTGTCATTCACTGACAATCCACAAACAGATAAAGAGTTGGCTGCTAAGATCTTTCGTGAGGAAAATACTGAGGCTACACTTGAAGACATACAAGCTGAAGAAAAGCTGTTGCAAAAAGAACATTTAAAAGCACTGAAGTCCAAGAAAGGAAAGAAGACTGTCAAAGCTTCAAAGCCTGCAATGAAAGGGATTGAAATCAAAGAGAATTTATCTGGTATTCAAGAAGAAGAAGAAGATGAAGGAAAGTTGATAAGAAAGTCTTCTCTTGATGCCAAGTTAAAGCTAAAAGGGGTGATGGGTGAAGAGAGCAAAGGCAAAATGATAGTTACAACCTCTGTTGCCACACAAGTTGTACAGATTCAAAGCAAACCTTTACCTGGGTTTTCTAGGCCAAAGAATCCAGTTCAAGCACAAACAGGAGTGACTGGTGGTTATCAACACAATGTTGCTTGTTCAGGAAAGCCACCAGGTAGGAATACTTCTGGCTTAGGTTCAAGAAGAGATTTGAGAGTTAGTAACAATCCAAGAGATCCCTCTGCACTTGTCTCTCTTGGTTCTGGTATTACTCAAGAAAATCTGGACAAGTTGGAATCAGTTCAACTAGTTCATCAAAGGAGCTTAGATATTCACTTTCTGTTATACTTTATGACAGATGGAACAGTGTATAGAGTGAATGAAGAAGCAATCAAATTAAAGTTGTTTGAAGAACTTCAGTATGTTCTGCATATATTCAGAGTCAGAAACAGACGAACATAGCTTATTGCTAATTCTATAAGGGAATATATGCTGAAAGCCAAAGCCTTTACAGGATCGAAGACTACTGAAGAGTATGTTCCTAAATATAGAGATTGGAATGGAAATCTTGTAGAGATGGAGAAAGGAACTGCTAAATTAAAGACTGATCTGGGGATTACAATTCTTGATTTTAATTCTCAATCAGAGGAAGTCAAGTTCATTAGACTGGGTAATGAGATGAGGAGAAATAAAATCTACGATCTAAGAGCTGCTATCTTTCAAACTGATGAGAATGATCCAGAATTAAAAGAGATCAAGGAAGCTATGCAGAGAGAACTTGAAAATGCTGAGAGAAGATTGTTGATAGACTATCTCACAACTCCAGATCTTGAGGAGGTTAGGTAGACAGAATTTGTAAGTAATTTGAATTTTCTGTAAATTTTGTTAAGTCAAGATTAAACTCTGATTATATGTTAAACACTGTGTTTTTATTTGATTGTTTTGACATCATCTATTACTGTGAACTTGTACATTTTTCTAATGAACAAGTTGGGGGAGATTGTTAGATATAATTGATGTGATTTAATGTCAGTGTTTAAGTGTTACAGGTAAAAAGAGTTTAACTTGTTATTGAAAGCAGTCGTAGCAGAGTTTGAGTATACGCTGATAGCTGGAAGCGCAAACGCTGACAGAAGGAAGTGTAAACACTGCTAGTTGAACACAAGGAAGCGCAAACACTGCTGGCTAGGAGAGCAACAGAGTTTACTAAAGTCTGTCTACTGGAAGCGTCTACAAGTCAACAGAGTTTGAAGATTAATTTAAGATTAATATGGAAGCAATATCTTTGAAGATTGGATAGCTGTCAAAGAGATTGAGTTGACTTAAAAGACGTGTAGCAATCGTAATTGATATCAATTGTATAGCTTAATTTTAGGAGAATCAATTTACGATTGTACGTAGCTGTATATCTTATAAATGCAGTTAGGTTAACCCTAGAAGGGTATCCATCGTGAACGAATATCATTCATTGTAACCTAAGCAGCTCTCTTTGATATTTTACATCACCGAGAGAGGAATTATTAATTCCAAACAGTTTTAAGTACTAAAACGTGTGTTCTTGTTATTTACTCATACAGTACTTGATTATATATATTGTGTATTCGACCTAACAATTGGGTTAAAGGCCATTGTGTTTTGTGGAAGCTCTGTGTTTACAGAGAGTTTTGTGTATTTGTGGAGTAAAGAAAGGCAAAAGACATCAAGTGTTTATAAAGGAAAAAGTGAAAAGCTGTACAGTCATTAGAAGTGTTCAATGTATCGGCGTAAATATCTATGCGCTTGACTAGCCTTCTCATATTTCCAAGATATTTTGACAATCTAACAAAATATTTTTTGCTTGGATTATTGAAGTTCTTTCAGGATAATTTTTGAAATTGCCATGTGGAACTCTATTTAATCTCTGGAATCAGGATGATAGTGATCAGGAAGACAAGAGAAATTTCATCAGGATTGATGATTATTTTTATTTTTAAATCACATTGAGACTTGTGATTATCTTGGTGAAAAAGGTCACGTTAGGAAACAAAGCTGATCAGTATTGATTTTATCTTGATTATACCCTGATTTATTTTATTGAAATCAATTTTGGATTTTATTTTCCAAAAAATCGTGGGAAACTGCATTTTTCAGGGATTGACACCTGTCAACCTACGTGTAAACGTGGGTTAGTGGGTCTGAAGAATTTTTGAATATATCTTTATTTTGAGACTTTGATTGCTTATTGCTTACTTATAATTCAAATTTCCAAAGGCAAAAACATTCTTTCGAGTTTTCAAAATCACTAATCAATTTCAAGATTTTTCAAGTTCTTTTCAGATAAAAAATGGCAGCTCAAAGAAGACTACCCAAATCAGTAGCTTTCAAGTTTGGTGACTTCGATTTTATGACTAACAATCATGTTGCAGCAATCACCAGCAAGAAAGGAGTATCAGCTGATTTTCATCCAGTGATGGATTTTTTGGCTATTGGACCTTTGCGTTATGCTTTGGCAGCATCTCCAGAAATAAATCAAGCTGCTGTTTCACAAGTTTGGGAAAATGCTGAAGTAATTGATTCTACTCAGAGTCAATCATATTTGGTAGAGAACATTGTGTTTCTTCTTATGTACAGCAAAAGAGAATTTTCTCTGACATTACAAAGAAGGACAATGAAAATAATCTAGATGAAATATCTGCAATTTACTATCCACATCATGTTCAGGTAATTCTAAAAACTCATCTTCCTACTTTATACAATCCTTCTTTCTTTTGTGGTGAAATGACTCAGGAATCTCATTTGGAGAAGAACCCCCCCCCGTGTCTACCAAAGTAGCCCAAAACATTATAGTCTCTGAAACAATTCAAGAACCAAGTTTTGATCCACACCCTATTGTTTCAAAGAAACCAATCTCTGGTGTTTCTCAAAAGACATCAGTTGTAAGGAAGAGAAGATTTGTTGTGTCAAGTAGTAGTAATAGTTCTAGTGAAGATGATGATAATATATCTCTGGCTGAGAGAGCAGAATTGAAGGCTGCAATTCAACTTTCTAAGCTAGGACAAAGAGATGAAGCACCTAGTCACAGCTAAGTTGTAGTCTCTCAAAAGGCTGTAGTACTTAAAAAGGGAAAACAGTTACTGGATACTATCTCTCAACAGACTGTGTCTATTGAAAAACGATCTCATCCCAAGATCACTTCTATGTCTACACCTCTTGAGTCTTCTCAAGATAAATCTTTTGCTCACTATACTAGGAGAACAAGGAGAAAGATTCAATTGTCACCTACACACACAGAGTCTATTCCAACTAACATCATGCAGGTCTCTACAAATGAAGCTACAATTAAGTCAGCAATTGACAATAGAGATCTTGATATTAATTCTGTTGGGTTCTGAGGCATAAAACGCAGCGAAAAAACGAAAAATATAACAAAATTCGGAACCCAAACCAGGATCCATGTATAATTATAGACAGATTATGGAGAACAGAATATGTACCTTTTAAAAGCTTTCCGATTCGGTTGATAGATGGAGGTCCAAGAACGATCACCACACAGTCCTCTTCTTGAGATCTGCTTCGCTAATTAGTCCACACGAACGCACGATTGTCTCCACAATCTCCGGAGTTGGTACTAGCCGTAATCTGCCCTCTATCTCTCTCTCTCTCTCTAGCTGCTAGGGTTTTTTGCTAAAATGATTTTGGCAAAAGCTTAACCCTAAAAACAATACATCTTATGTATTTATAGAGAAAGAGTTTGGGCTTAAAACCTAAATCTGTTTTGGGCTTCCTTAAACCCAATCTGATTTTTGGTTTTAATATTAATTCGAATTATATTATAATCAATCAAGTCCTACTTAATCAATTATATAATTCGAAATAATATATATATATATATATATATATATATATATATTTAAATTCGTAATTTAAATAAGTCTCCGCTTTAAATGTTCTTATTGTGTAACCCTTTAGGTTATTATTACGTTGGCAATAATTTTAATATCCAATAATAAAATTATAAACAATGAGTGGCATCTAGTAATACATCATTGCTACCCAAGTAATAATAATAATTGGTGATCCAATTAAACCTTTCGTGATATAATGTTTCCGTGTAATATAATCCCTTTAACCAAATATTATAGATTAAACTCGAGGCATGTGTTTCGTCATCCTCTTCAACATTTAATCCAGGTTTACTTGATCCATGAGTAGACTATTAAAACAAATCAATATTTGAGCACGGCCATGCATTTTATAGTCTCACTCAATCAAGAGGCCAATAATATCTCTCCTAATTCTAGGAGGGTTAAATCATTTATCTATCATTCATATTTCTCATACGACTCATAATATACCCGATGTCCACTTTTATCATCACCCGATCAAAGGTAACTTTTAATGTAGTCAAAGTACATTAATCCTCGTATAGAAATATAATGATCTCAAGTCAAAGGATCATTACACCATTATCACTGTGAGTCTTTCTTATGACTTTATTAAACATGAAGAATCTCACTTTGGGTCTGTCCAGTACCATGTACCCTTACATGTACCTATGTATTGACTTTAGTATCTCCATACTGATAACCAATGAGATGTGGTTATCTGTCAAACAACATACTAGTCTATTTATGTATTATTATTGTCCTATATAATAATACTCGGCTAAGGACCTTTAAGAATATGATATATTATATAATCTCAAGTTCAAGTCATGTACTTAAACTATACAATGTGTATCATGATTCTAAGGACATTTATTATGCTAACAAATATATCGCAGTAATTAAAGTCATAATAAATACGTTTATTGAATAATCAAATGACATAAAGGTTTATTAAAAGAACCAAATGTATTGCCTCTAGGGCACCTACACTAACAATCTCCCACTTGCACTAGAGCCAATCACCCATGTATCTAATACCCATGGAACTAGTGTGACCGTCGTGCTTCTGCTGCGACAGGCCTTTGGTCAGTGGATCTGCAATGTTATCATTTGTATGCACTTTACATATATATATTTCACCCCTTTCATTAATCTCTCGTATGAGGTGATATCTTCTGAGTATATGTTTGGATCGGGAATGCGATCTAGGCTCTCTAGCCTGTGCAATGGCCCCATTATTATCGCAGTATAGATCAATGGGATCTGCAATCGATGGAACCACTTCCAAATTAGAAATGAATTTTCGAATCCAAACTGCCTCCTTAGCCGCTTCACAAGCTGCAATGTACTCAGCCTCCATTGTAGAATCAGCTACTGTTTCTTGCTTTGAACTCTTCCAGCTTACAGCACCTCCATTTAGACAAAACACAAAACCAGACTGTGATACAGTATCATCCCTGTCTGTTTGGAAACTTGCATCGGTGTAACCTTTTACAACCAGTTTCTCCTCTCCTCCATACACCAAGAATGAATCTTTAGTCCTTTTCAGGTACTTTAGAATATTCTTGACTGTCGTCCAGTGACCTTCACCTGGATTAGACTGGTATCTGCTCGTCATGCTCAAAGCATACAAAACATCGGGGCGAGTACATACCATTGCATACATGATAGATCCAATTGCTGATGCATATGGAACTTTATTCATGTGATCCTTCTCATCTAATGATTTCGGACACTGGTCTTTAGAAATCATTATCCCTTGAGACACAGGGACATATCCCCTTTTAGCATTTTGCATACCAAAACAATGCAAAACCTTATCAATGTATGTACTCTGACTTAGACCGATCATCCTTTTAGATCTATCTCTATAGATCCTCATTCCTAGAATGTAGGTTGCCTCTCCTAAGTCTTTCATAGAGAAATTGCTCCCTAACTAAGTCTTAACAGCCTTTAGAGAAGGTATGTCATTCCCCATTAGTAGTATGTCATTAACATACAGTACTATGAATGCCACATGGCTCCCACTAACCTTCTTGTAAACACAAGGTTCATCCTCGTTTTGAATAAAGCCATACTCCTTGACTATTTCATCAAAACGAATATTCCATCTCCTAGAGGCTTGCTTCAACCCATAAATGGATCGACGTAATTTACATACCTTGCCAACATTCCTTGGATCGACAAAACCTTCAGGTTGTGTCATGTACACATCCTCTTCAAGGCTCCCATTAAGGAAAGCTGTTTTGACATCCATTTGCCAGATTTCGTAATCATGGAATGCTGCAATTGCAAGCAAAATCCGTATGGACTTGACCATGGCAACTGGTGAGAAAGTTTCATCATAGTCAATACCATGAATTTGTTTGAACCCTTTCGCAACCAGTCTGGCTTTATAGGTCTGAACATTTCCTTCCATGTCAGTTTTCTTCTTGAAAACCCACTTGCACCCTACGGGTTTTACCCCTTCAGGTGGATCAACCAAATCCCAAACTTGGTTTTCGTACATGGAATCCATCTCGGATTTCATGGCTTCAAGCCATCTCTTAGAGTCTGGACTGTTCATAGCATCTTGGTATGTGAGAGGCTCATCCTCATCTATGAGCATCAAATCCCCACATTGAGTCAAAAGAAATCCATATCTCTCTGGCTCATGGCGAATTCTACCAGATCTACGAACAACCTGTGTTTCTTGAGCATTATCATTATTCTGCTCTTGTTCCACCTCAGGTTCAATGCTATTTTGTGGTTCTCGATCTTCATCGAGATCTATAGTTCTCCCACTGTCTCTTTTGGAAACAAAATCCTTTTCCATGAAGACAGCATCTCGAGCAATGAACACTTTCTGCTCAGAAGGACTATAAAAATAATACGCCTTTGTTTCTTTAGGGTATCCCACAAAATTGCACTCTTCGGATTTAGGTCCAAGCTTGTCAGATACTTGACGTTTTATAAACGCCTTGCATCCCCAAACTTTCATAAAGTTCATGCTTGACCGTTTCTCCTCCCATATCTCATATGGAGTCTTTTGAACCTTCTTGGTTGGAACACGGTTAAGTGTGAAAGCCGCTGTTTCTAGAGCATAACCCCAGAAACTTATTGGAAGATCTGCATGACTCATCATCGATCGTACCATGCCCAACAGGGTACGATTTCTCCTCTCTGAAACTCCATTCCATTGAGGTGTACCTGGCGGAGTGAGTTGTGATACAATACCACACTCCTTTAAATACTCTTTAAATTCGGTGCTTAAGTATTCACCCCCACGATCGGATCGTAAGATTTTAATACTTGCACCTCCGCCTATTTGCTTCTCTACTTCAGCCTTGTATTCTTTGAATTTTTCAAAAGAATCGGATTTGTTCTTCATAAGATATACATATCCATATCTACTGAAGTCATCAGTAAATGTTATGAAGTAGTAGTAGCCTCCTCTAGCCATCACACGCATTGGGCCACATACATCACTATGTATTAGCTCCAAACGTTCAGTGGCCCTTTTACCCTTACCAATAAAAGGGGCTTTAGTCATCTTACCAAGCAAACAAGATTCGCATTTTTCGTATGATTCAAAATCAAACTTATCCAAGTATCCATCCTTATGTATTTGGATATGCGTTTCTCATTTATATGGCCTAGACGACAATGCCAGAGGTATGTTTGATTTGAGTCATTAACTTTAAGTCGTTTGTTTTCTATGTTACAGACATGATTATCTAAATCAAGAACATATAAACCATTAAATAAATGCGCAATACCATAGGTTAAATCATTTAAAGCAAAAGAGCAACTATTGTTCTTTATTGTACACAAAAAACCTTTCTTGTCCAAACAAGAAACAGAAATAATGTTTCTGCGAATCGCAGGCACGTAAAAACAGTCTTCAAGTTCTAAAACAAGCCCAGAGGGCAAAGATAAATAATAAGTTCCTACGGCTAAAGCAGCAACTCTTGCTCCATTGCCAACGCGTAGGTCAACTTCTCCTTTAGCCAAAGTCCTACTTCTCTGCAGTTCCTGCACATTTATACAAATGTGAGAAGCACATCCAGTATCCAATACCCAAGATGTAGAAATAGACAGATTGACTTCTATAACATAAATACCTGAAGTAGAAGCTTGCTCAGCCTTCTTCTTCTTCAGATCCTCCAAGTAAACAGGACAGTTTCTCTTCCAGTGACCAGGCTTCTTGCAGTAGTGACATTCACCTTTGTCAGCCTGTACGACATCTCCCTTCGGCTTTTTAGCCTTTTTGAAAGAGGGCTTAGAAGGACCAAGATCTTTTGATGCTACCTTTTTCTTGCCCTTCCATTTCCCTTTTCCCTTAGCACCTTTCTTGCCCACCATCATTATAGGAACTTTCTCAGGTGCCTTGACCATATTTGCTTCAGTGGTCCTCAGCATGGCCAACAATTCCATAGGAGTCTTATCTTGCTCAGTCATATTAAAAGTCATAATGAACTGAGTATAGTCGTTGTTCAAAGATTGCAAGATTATATCGACTTGAGCCTCTCGCTGAAGCGGGAAACCCAAACGAGAAAGGTAATCACAATACCCTATCATCTTTAGAACATGTGGTCCAACTGGTCCGTTGCCCTGCTTGCATGAGAAGAGTGCTTTACTCGTGTTGAACTTTTCCACACGAGCCTGTGATTGAAACATCGTCGAAAGATGTTCAAACATAGTATAAGCATTCATATCAAAATGCTGCTTCTGAAGCTCAGCATCCATAGTAGCAAGCATAAGACAAGCCATATCAGTTGCATCATCAATATGTTTCTGATAAGCATTTTGTTGAGCAGCAGTGGCATTGTTAGCAGGGGCTGCCGGTGGAGGAATATCAATCACATAAGATTTCTTTTCCTGCATGAGAATAATTCTCAAATTCCTAGACCAGTCAAGGAAGTTCGATCCTGTCAACTTATCCTTCCTAAGGACTGATCGCATAAAGAAAGTATTGTTTGTATTTTGTGACATTTGTTTTCTACAATGATAAAATGCATAAGATAAGTTAGATTGTTATATTAATTATGTTCAAGTGATTATGACATATTCATAATATATCTCCCACTATTTTTATCAAATTAATAGCCCTTACTATTAAATCGGAAAGAATATCCCATAAATCTTTCTAGTGAGCCAAGATCCATATTTCGTCATATCCTAAGTCAACCACTGGTAGTCCTTAAAACATGATTATTTAGGTAGACAACAGTTGTCAATTATATCATATATAATTCTTGGATAGTTTGGTGAACAACAATTGTTCTTGTCTATCTAATAGATTTTGAACCAAACTCTATGCTTCTAAGTTCATAATAATTGAATATAACCGTTTATTTTCATCTTATTATGACGACTCAGTTAAGTTAAACCCAATGATACAACGGTCGAATATAACCGCTTATATTCATCACATTTCACCACGATAGACAGGAGTCCCCTGCCACTGGCAGTCATTCCCCTTATCGATCTAGGATTCAATGAGTGTTCATTCATTGGAAAGCATCCGATTGAAACTTAATATTTTGTTAAGGGGTTTTGAATTAAAATGACCATGATCCCATCATAAAGAGATTCCCAATTTTTCCTTGAATTAAATACTTCAAATCAATATTCATCAATAGTTTGATTTCCAGGTTGTTGGAGGAGTCACAAGTGGCCTCACTTAATACCCAACTTCCTTACAGGTAAAACCCGTTTTTGACAAAATCTCCCCATATCTAAATAATTGAAAATTCGTATTTAATTCCGTGTTTCATAAACACAGAAATCTCATGATCGTTTGTTCATTTTAAAATCTCGAATCGTTACAGATTTTATCTTGTTTAGCATGGCAAGCATGGCATGGGTGACGTATCTAATACATGCATACATCATTAATCTAATTAAAAATATGCATATATTTGCTACTCTACACATACATCATATGTAAAGTGCATGAAAATTAAATCGTGCTTGGTTATGGCCCAATCCTATATGATCTTTCCAAGCTAATGGAAAAATCTAGGTCAATCTATGGTGGTTAATAAAACTAAATTATTACATATTTGGTCTTCATAAATACATGTCTTCATGTCTTCTTTGTGTCAAATGCCTTCATCTCCATTGATCCTTGCATGCTTCCAATGATCTTCTTATTACATTGAAATTAAAACATAACTATACTAATGTAGTTACATAAGAACTCGAGTTACATTCGAGATGAACAATTACAAAGCACCAAGAAAACGACATGCAAGTCGTATTTATAAAACCAAACCATAATAAATAAAACCACTAACATATGGGTCTCAAGGCCATAACCAATCGCCATGCTCAATTAACACTTAAGAACATCATCAATCATATATCACAATATATCATATGAAGAAGCATATGTAACAAGCCCGAATTTGTCACAAGCCCTAAACACGCGGATCAACCTCAATTCCAGTTACCAGAAACATGTATCAGTATACACGTAACCCTAATCCCTGTTAACGGATCGTATCCAAAAGCATCCATCCGACAGTTTATATCATCATACAAACCAAACAGCATACATATCATAACAGATCGCATATAATTAAGTCATGGCAGATTCTAAACATGCTAGCATCATCATATCAGATTATACAAATTCATTATATCAATCATATAACATAACCGTATCAATAGCAGATTCATCAAACATGCATACTCGTAAAATACAGTAAACATGTAACCAAATCAGTCCTATATACACGTAGCTCTGATGCCATTGTTTGGTTCCGAGGCATAAAACGCAGCGGAAAAACGAAAAATATAACAAAATTCGGAACCCAAACCAGGATCCATGTATAATTATAGACAGATTATGGAGAACAGAATATGTACCATTTAAAAGCTTTCCGATTCGGTTGATAGATGGAGGTCCAAGAACGATCACCACACAGTCCTCTTCTTGAGATCTGCTTCGCTAATTAGTCCACACGAACGCACGATTGTCTCCACAATCTCCGGAGTTGGTACTAGCCGTAATCTGCCCTCTATATCTCTCTCTCTCTCTAGCTGCTAGGGTTTTTTGCTAAAACGATTTTGGCAAAAGCTTAACCCTAAAAACAATACATCTTACGTATTTATAGAGAAAGAGTTTGGGCTTAAAACCTAAATCTGTTTTGGGCTTCCTTAAACCCAATCTGATTTTTGGTTTTAATATTAATTCGAATTATATTATAATTAATCAAGTCCTACTTAATCAATTATATAATTCGAAATAATAATATATATATATATATATATATATATTTAAATTCGTAATTTAAATAAGTCTCCGTTTTAAACGTTCTTATTGTGTAACCCTTTAGGTTATTATTACGTTGGCAATAATTTTAATATCCAATAATAAAATTATAAACAATGAGTAGCATCTAGTAATACATCATTGCTACCCAAGTAATAATAATTGGTGATCCAACTAAACCTTTCGTGATATAATGTTTCCGTGTAATATAATCCCTTTAACCAAATATTATAGATTAAACTCGAGGCATGTGTTTCGTCATCCTCTTCAACATTTAATCCAGGTTTACTTGATCCATGAGTAGACTATTAAAACAAATCAATATTTGAGCACGGCCATGCATTTTATAGTCTCACTCAATCAAGAGGCCAATAATATCTCTCCTAATTCTAGAAGGGTTAAATCCTTTATCTATCATTCATATTTCTCATACGACTCATAATATACCCGATGTCCACTTTTATCATCACCCGATCAAAGGTAACTTTTAATGTAGTCAAAGTACATTAATCCTCGTATAGAAATATAATGATCTCAAGTCAAAGGATCATTACACCATTATCACTGTGAGTCTTTCTTATGACTTTATTAAACATGAAGAATCTCACTTTGGGTCTGTCCAGTACCATGTACCCTTACATGTACCTATGTATTGACTTTAGTATCTCCATACTGATAACCAATGAGATGTGGTTATCTGTCAAACAACATACTAGTCTATTTATGTATTATTATTGTCCTATATAATAATACTCGGCTAGGGACCTTTAAGAATATGATATATTATATAATCTCAAGTTCAAGTCATGTACTTAAACTATACAATGTGTATCATGATTCTAAGGACATTTATTATGCTAACAAATATATCGCAGTAATTAAAGTCATAATAAATACGTTTATTGAATAATCAAATGACATAAAGGTTTATTAAAAGAACCAATGTATTGCCTCTAGGGCACCTACACTAACAAATTCTTCATGGGAAACTACATTGTCATACAGACTGGCTATGAGAGTTATTTCTATCAAAGTGAAACTATCCAGGCCTGTTCTAGATTTTCTAGTTGAGAGAGTACCAAAACTTTTATTTCCTGAAGAATATGGACTTCTACACCAAAGACTTGACTTAATGAAGATGTATTTCTATATATCTGTCAGAAGACAATTAGTCAAGAAATTTGGACTCTCAAAGCATGTTGCACTTCAATCACTTTATGCATATTTATTTGACAATAATGTCATTATTGAAGATTGATAGAGTATATTTTTATATATATTCTAGATGATTTTATTCTCATATTTATTGTGTTTTGCATTGATTTGGATTTTTATTTAATAGATTTGATTGTTTTATTGTAGGAAATAAAGAATTCATGACTTGGAAGGATTTGGAGCAAAAAGAGCTATTTTGGAGATAAAATAGGAGAAAATTCGTATTATTGGGCTACACGGGTTGTCTAACACTGTTTGGGCCGTATCTTGAGTTCCAGAAGTCAGAATTTGACGATCTTACTGTCCACGCGAAGCTTTTGGAATTATCTTTAATTCAGAGGTGGTCGAATAAGCAAAATTGAGCTGGAATGCCCAGAAACAGAGGAGAAAAAGAAGTGACGAATTTTACAAGAAAATCCTATTCAATTATGGATATCTTTTTGTAAATTGATTAGGATATTAAAAATACTTTTATTAGGAGATAGAGATCAGATTTTATTAAGGAGTTTTATTATAAAAGAAAGAGAGAACGTGAGATAGACAGATACACGTATACTTTTACTTTTTAAAAAGCTAGGGTTTTGGTTTTTCTCTCTTCATCTCTTCCTTTGTAAACACTTGGTTAATTAAGCTTGGATTCATTGTTCTTCGTTAATACAAAGTTTAAGGTACTCTTTATCTCATCTTATTTATTAGTATATGTTTTATATGGCTTTCTTCATTATTTTTGTTGTTCTTAATCATAGTATGAGTGAGTAGTTTAATTCTAGGGTATTAAGGGGAGCCATGTTTGCACCATGATTTGGGCTTAATTTGATTAGTAAATTGATGGGTAGAGAGTAATTCTGATTGATATGTTATAATTCTTAATTTGTGTAATTGCGCAATATCATGGATTAATCGATTGCAATAGGAGTAATAGATCGAAAGATTTTACTACTAGAGGCTTACATAAAATTAGTGGAATTGAAGGTGAGTGTGAAAACATCATTAGATATTCTGAGAGTGTTAATGCTTGAAAAAGATTAACCATTGCTTTAATTACTTAATCCCATTGAAAAGCTATACTTTTGTGATTTGTTTGGTGTAAACATGGTGAACCTGAATTGCCCTAGATCCCTTAATTAATTGATTAAAACTTTGTTAAATTTGCATTAGTAGTTAATAAAATTCCCAAATAATCGTTTGTGACTAGAAACAATTGATAATAGTTGAATTGAAATTGAAACTGTCTCCTTGAGGAATCGACCCGTATTTGCTAGTATCTAATACAATTGATACCGTGCGCTTGCGGTTAGACATAATTTAACAAATCAAGTTTTTGGCACCGCTGCCGGGGAGACGCCTAGTTTCTATAATTTTAGTTTGATTGTTTTAGATTGTTTCTCTTGTCTCTTTGGAACTCTTGTTCCAATTGAGACCGATCTTACTGTTTTTCCTTGTTTAGTTGTTGATGCCCAAGACCAGGTCTCAAACGAAAGAAGATCAAGCGAAAGAGGACACAACTCCTCTTAGTCCAGATTCTGGAATTACTTGTCAACAATACATAGATCAACAAAGGAAAGAGAAGCAGCAAAAGATACCTGAATCAAAGATTGAGATGGCAGACCCTCCCAAATCTTTGAAGAACTACTCACAGCCCTCTCCGAGTGGGGTACCTACTGGCCTTGCTATGCCAGCTATTCAAGCAGCAAATTTCGAGATCAAGCCTGCTTTGCTCACTATGATCCAACAGAATCAATTTGCTGGGCTTGCTTCTGAAGACCCTACAAATCATCTGCAACGGTTTCAACAGCTCTGTTCTACAATTAAACATCAGGGAGTCACTCCAGAGCAGTTGAAAGTCATGTTGTTCGGTTTCTCTCTTCGTGACAAAGCTAAAAAATGGTTGAATGATATTGACTTGACCGAGTGGGATAAGATTGCTCAGGCTTTCTTAACTGAGTTCTTCCCTCCTAACAGAACCGACGATTTGATCGACAAGATGATGGGTTTTAAGCAAGATTATGGTGAATCTCTTCGGGATGCTTGGGACAGATTCAAGGATTATCAACGTGCATGCCCTCACCATGGTCTTGAGAAGTGGTTTCTGCTTAAACGCTTCTACAATGGTCTTGATCCTGAAACAAAAGGGATGGTTGATAACGCTGTAGGTGGCGTGTTTTTAGACAAAGGAGTTGATGATGCACATGCTTTTCTTTCAAATTTAGCTGCCAATCACTTCAGTAATCCGAGAGCAACCAAGAAAGGGGGTAAACTTGAAGTGGATGCTTATTCTCTATTATCATCTCAACTCGCTGCATTAACTCAGGAGATCCACTCATTGAAGACATCTCAGCCCTCTACTCAACCTATGAGTATCAATGCATTATCATCCATGGCTCCTATGAATAATCCTGTTTGTGAAGTCTGTGGCATCCAAGGCCACTATGGTAATGATTGCAATACAATGCTCAAAATTCACAAAATTTTCAGATGGAGCAAGCAAATGTTTTCCAACAGAGGCAGCAGTACAATCCGTACTCCAACACTTATAATCCTGGTTGGAAAGATCATCCGAACTTCTCATATAGGAACAAAAACACTCAGAATTCAAATGTTCCTAATCAGCAGCAGCAATATCAGCAGTCGTACCAGCCTCCTCCACAGCAGCAGTATAGGCCTCCGCAAGGACCTATGAATCCCCCTGGATTCCAGAAGCCCTATCAGAATTATGCTCCTCAAGCAAATCAAGCTGCACAGGCTGATAATCAAGGTGACATGATGAAGATATTGTTACACATGCAAAAGAATATGGAGGATACCAATAGGAAGATGAACCAGATGGAGATTCATAATAAGATGCTGGAAACTCAGATTGCTCAAATGGCTAGTTCTTCATCTACAAGGCAACAAGGCTTTCTACCAGCACAATCTACTCAGCCAAAGGAAAAAGTGAATGCCATTGCTCTTAGGAGTGGTCGTACATATGATGCTCCTCCAATGCCTACTGATGATGTTCCTACTGAGAAAGAAGAAGAAAATTCTGAGGAAGACAAGGTAGAGAAAGTTGTTGAAGATGCAAGCGAAAGTGAAATTGAGGAAAGCAAGAAAAAGGACAAAGAGAAGATTGCAGTTACTCCTCCACCATTTGTGCCAAAGCTCCCATTCCCTAGAAGGATGAACAGAAATAAGGTGGACTAGCAGTTTGGTAAGTTCATGACACTTGTCAAGAATCTTGAGGTAACAGTTCCTTTCACTGATTTAATTTCTTAAGTTCCATCATATGCAAAGTTTCTTAAGGATATTCTCACTAAGAAAAGGTCTTTTTGTGAGGTAGAGAAAGTAGCTTTTACTGAAGAGTGTAGTGCTGTTTTACAGAATAAGTCTCTACCTAAGCTTAAAGATCCTGGTAGTTTTTTGATCCCGTGTCATTTAGGTGCATTGTTTATTGATAAAGCTTTATGTGATTTAGGCGCTAGCGTCTCAGTCATGCCTCTCTCGGTTTTTCAAAAACTAAATATGGGAGAATTAAAATGTACACAGATGACTTTGCAAATGGCAGACCGTTCGATGAAATATCCCCTTGGAATTTTAGAGGATGTGCCTGTTAGGGTTGGAAATTTTATATTCCTGTAGACTTTGTAGTTCTAGATATGGAAGAGGATAGCCAAATACCTATTATTTTAGGTAGACCATTTCTTTGTACTACAGGTGCTGTTATTGATGTTAAAAGTGGGACTCTCACATTGAGCATTGGTGATGATAAAATTACTTTTACTCTAACCTCTGCTCTTAAATCCCCTTTGCTTGAGAATACTTGCTGCAGGATTGATGGTGTAGATGAAATTGTCCAAGATGAGACACCTCAGATTTTTTTGAATGATGCATTGGAAGCAGTGCTCATGCTTGAAGCTTACGAAGGAGAAGGACATGCTGAAGTCGATTCATTGATTCTTGAGTTGAATGATCCCAACATTGATTCCATTAACAATTCTTCAGTTCGAGATCTCTCGAGTATTAAGCTTGGGAAACTTCCACCACATTTGAGGTATGTCCTTTTAAATAATGAGCTAGTGATTTTTGAAGAGGGGCATGATAACGTGTTGCGAAGGTGGAAAACCAATGATAAGGAAGAAGAAAGTTTTGTTCAGCCGGTTGAGTCGGAGAAGCACCTTAGAGGTGTGAAGAAGAAAAAGAAGAAGATTTGGCCGTTGGATAGTAAAATCAAGTTGAAGTCTGATGGAAGAGCTTTGTGGAAAGCAAGCAACCAAGATGTCAACGTTCGTAGGAATGGTTTTTCAGTTATGGACGGGTTAGTTATTCTTTTGAGACCGCCTTGAGTTGAGGAAGTAACGTCAAGCTATTGACGTTAAAGAAGCGCTTCTTGGGAGGCAACCCAAGCCTTGTTGTATTCTTTAAAAAAAAATCGAAAAAATCAAATTTTTGAGCAGGTTGCAGGTCTGTAACGTAGGCTGCACATGCGTTTCTGCTTTCGGGGCAGTTTGTAGGTGAGTAACGCAGGTTGCGCCTGTGTTACTGGAGGAGGGGCAGTTTGCGCGTCTGTCACGCAGCTTGCGCCTGCGCAACTGACCTGGGCGCAATTTGCCTCACTTGCGCGCAGGTGCGCGTGGAGAAGAATAGCTGCAAGTTTTTTTCCGTGGTTCAGCTGTTGTATATATATATAAAAAAAAAGTTTTGCACCCCCAAATTCTATTTATACCCCTATTTTACCTAATTCTTTTCCTATTTCAATTCCAAAACCCCTCATCTCTCCTTAAATTTTTCAAAAATCCTACATCCATCCTAATTCTTTTTCTTTTATTCATTAAATCCTATTTCTATCCTACATCAAATTTCAAATCCCACCCAAAATTTTTCCTTTTCACATTAAAATTTATATATTCATCCTATCACTCCATTGTCTATATACCCATACATACACACCCAATTTATTATTTTCTTCCTCTACATCTCTAAAAATTCAAGTTTGGGGGAAAATTAGTACAAGTTCACCTCTTCGATTCGTAGTTAGGGTATCTCTTCTATATTTTATTTTTTTTATTACGAATTTGTGTTCTTGTAAATTGGGGTTTTTGTAATATTCTTGTTAATTGGGTATTTTTGGAGTGATATTGCTTGGTGGTTTTTGGTGGGATGTTTCTTGGTGGATGTTGGTGAAGCCATTGTTGAGTGGGGTTTTGGTTATTATGGCTCCTAAGCGAAATGAGGGATGGTTTTCACACCCGACACCTTGACTCCAGGGGAGTTTTCTTTCTTTTCTTTTTAGTGTATTTTATTTTGTTTTTAGTTGTAATTTTGTATCTTGTTCATTAGTTCATTGGGGACAATGAACTGCTTAAGTGTGGGGAAGGGTTCTCAATGTTAAGTTAAAAAAAAAAAATATTAAAAATACCAAAAATAACTCTAGCCATGCAATTTGATTAGTTGTTGTATTTTGCTTGATACACCCATGCATGCGTAGAATTCTTGTGTTCTTGACGCTTTTGTATGAGAAGTGACATGCTTTGTTCTTGTGCACACACTTACACTAGCAAGTTGAAGCTGGTAGACTTAATTGGATGTTGTAAGTGATTAGAATGACATGAATATGTGCAAGATGACTTGGTTTACATGCTTTGAGTACAAGTAGGTGCGTTAGAGAGTCTTGTTACCTGGGATTGATTATGTTTTGTCACACCAAGCGAGTTTTGAGCCTATATGCATATCGTTTGCATGATTTTTCGTTTGCTTGAGTGTCCACATGTTGTTTACATTGCTAGCACTTACTTGAGATCTTTCTTGAAATGCATGATATTACTTGATGATGAGATGATAAAGGCACTTAGGTTTAACCTCGTGTTTCCCATATTTCCACACCTTTTATACATGATCAATTAGTCAACCCGTTGAGCTTAATCCTATTCTTTCGGTGACACACCACATTACTTGCCATTATCCTTTTTATTCTATTGGCCTTACATTGAATTTGAACCTAAATTGTCAAAGGCTAGTATCGTGCTTAAGGGAGTAATAAGGTGTGCAAAAGGGGGGGTTATTGATGATCATACTTTTGGGGAATATTGATTTTGGATTGATGCTTGCTAGTCGAAATTCATAAAATATCTATGGATCATTGTGCTTATTCCTTAGCTCTCAAAAGAAAAAAAAAAGAAAAGAGAAAAAAAATAGAAAAAAAATAGAAAAAAATAGAAAAAAAAAAGAAAAAAAAGAATAAATTTGAGAGCATTCTTATGTTTGTATGATCCTTCTTCATTCGACTAGTCAAGTTATTATGTAAGGGTTATTGAAAATCTTTAGTGTGGGGAAGATAGAAAGGGAATTGAATAATGATTATTGTTGGGTACTAGCTTTTGACATTTAACCTGTTTTAGCTTTACTTGACATACCTGGTCCCTAGCCCACGCTACAACCCGAATAAATACCTTTTGTAATAACCCTAATTTTTGTACCATTGTAAAAGACTCAGATGAATAGTAATCCCGTTATGTAAAGAAGGTGATCTCAACCACCACTTGTGTTTGAAGGGAAAATGAAGATTTGAATTTATATTATGCTTCCTTAAGAAAAATAAGTGTATGTAAATGTCGACGGATTTCGCAAAATCCTATTTTATTAATTTCGTACATTTCCGGGATATCGATAAATACGAATACTACGACAAGATCATGGTTTTATTATTTTGAGAACCCAAGGAACCATATATATTTAGAATTAGGAAGTTGGATTTTAGAAAGAATATTGAAGGAAAAATTCCACCAAAAATGTTTAAGGATTTTCTAGAAAATTTTGGAAATTGGAAAATACCCACTAACCATGCAAGGTGGCAAGATTACATGCACCCCATGCAAATCCCATGCAAACTACCTAGTCTAGGTTAGTAACCAAGTAGTTAGTAGGAAGTTAGTAAGTAACCAAGTTTATAGAATCTAGTTAGGTTATTTAGGAAACATACTTCCCTAAATTAGGGATCACCTAGTATTTCTTTGTTGCTTGGCCAATTGCACACCACAAGATCATTACTTGGACAATATTTAGCCAAGGTAAGTGGCTACATATTATTTACAACACTTAAACACAAGCCAACACCAAGCAAAACCCCCCCCCCCCCCTTGTAAAGAAGCTCACGGTTTTTCAAGAAAGAAGGAGGCTAAGAAAAATTCATCCACCACTTCCACTCATCCTAAATTCAAGATATTTTAGCCCAAGCCCCCTCATGATATAACTAAGGTATGGTAAATTTTTCATGATTTAATTCCAAGCCTAACCTAGTTAGAAAAATTCTTAAAGTTCTAGGTGAATAGTAACCTTTTTATGTTCTTGATTTTAGATCTTGAAGAGTAAGCTCTAAGGTGATCAACCAAGGTGTTTGGAGAGGATTTCAAGCTTCATTAAGTTACTAGGAGCTTCAAGGAAGGTATACATGTTAACCCTTAGTAGCCATGCCAAGAACCATGCTTAGTTTTATGAGATCTAAAAGTTTGAAGCTCAAAAGTGACCATTATAGTTTGATTTATGAGAAACCATGGATGACGATGGATATTGTTATGTTAAAAATTATTTGTATGTTATATAAGGTCCCATAAGTGTATGATAATTTTGTTGGAGGATATATAATGATTTTGGACTTTGTGGAATTTTTGGAAGAGATATGACTTGTAGTGGAGGAGTTGTTGAACAAACTGAAACTGACCCTTTTTGGAACTGTAATTCGGAGCACTAAAACTGATCCCCTGAAAACCTACTCTATATGGTTGGAAAGGTCTTGATCTGTAGTTTTTAGAAATGTAAGGCTCATTGTCAGAAGATTTGTGGATTTTGAGATATGATTTATTTAGTGAAACGTGTTCTGGAAAGTGGACTGCAGAAAAGTGCTATCTCGTAAAATATCTTTGGACCCTTTAAAAATATGGTAAATTCGTGGTAAAAATTGAGAAGTGAGATTTTACAGTGGAGAAGATGACCCAAAAGGAATTGAGTTAAAATTCGAATTTAATATTTTTCTAAAAATGTTAGAGCGTAATGCGCGCGAGGAAAAAATCACGATTAGAATTAGTTTTTGAGATTTTCGACAAAAACTTAGCAAACTTGAAATTTGGTAATTAATTCGAGTCGGATTATCAACGAACGTAACCTTAAGATATTAATGACCTTTATTAGGGTTAGTGGGCTTAAGAGTGGAGTCGCGAGGGTAATCTCGTAATTATTTGATATTATTATTTAGTCGTCTCGTTAAGTTACTAACGGACGCACCCTTGAATGTTATAGATTACCGCGCCACCCCGAGAGCTTTACCACCCCTACCACACCCAGGCAAGTTTACTTTTCAAAACTTATACATATACAAGGATTTTCACTGTTGTGTTTGTAGTTTTCAAATTACATCAATTGCTATGTTTATCGAAGTATTGATACAATTGAGATTGAACAAGTACATGTATGCTTTTACCCCTTGAACTTAGATTGAAATGTTTTCATCGGACAACGACTCTAGCAATAGAGGTCGTAGCGGTCCGTTTATACTATTGACCGGGGAGCGGTATATTATTATATCATATCTATATTGCGAAAACCCGAAGGGTCATTCGGGTGGTATCGTATATTCAAATAACTATTATTATATCTTCGTAAATACTCGAAACCCTATCTTGGATTGAAAGTTTATTTTATTAAATAATTATTTTATCAATTATTGATATTAAATCTTAAAATATCATTTAATAATTATTGTTCACTATTTTAAAAACAAAAGTTAATCCAAGATACCTTTTAATCCTTTCAAACTCGAACTTTTTCGAACTCAAAACATTTTCGAAAACCCCCGGTCAGGTTCTGCTTCTTGTATGATTTCAAGAATTATCGGTCGACTGATGTCGAACCACAACTACTCTGTTTTCGATCAAAATCTGGTTTTTAAAAGAAAAAGAAAAAGGGACTCTGGCAGGTGTGGGAACCGTTGACGAACGATTCCCGGGATGTGTAAGCGGCCGTGAGCCAGGCGGTCCATCACTTATTATTCCGGCCCAGGTGTTGCCGAAGGATGATTACGGATGTAGTTTTCATCGAGGGTGATTACGGATGTAGTTTTCACTCAGGGATAGTTACGGATGTAGTTTCTATCCTTCTACCGGTAGAGAAGACCCGCGGATTATTGGACTCGGATGTGGCGACTGATCATCGTCAATCCCTGTCAGGTTTTATGTTTTCTTCCAGTCCCATCCTCCACTTTGGAAAAATGCTTTGACACTGCATCTTAGGCCTATGTGCCAGTTGCCGATAGTGTCCTATTTTGATGAGAAAGATGTTGACTTTATGCAGTAGCTAGAACTGCAAGGTTATTTTGAAAACAAGGGCACGTACTGGTGCACCTTTGAAATTTACCAATAATGACAAGTGATTCTATAATTGATTGATACAACGAGTTTAATGACTATTATACATATGAAATGTTATATTGCTTATCTTATACATATATTCTTGCTGAGCTATAGTTGCTCACTCTTGCTTGTTTTCAAATTTTACAAACACAACAGCTAAGAGAAATGGCAAGAACCAGTCAGACTGTTCGAAAGCAGGTGACTAGACCCCAGGCTGCAGTTGAGATTCCACCAGTAGGCCCCGTTAGCCGGATTGGTCGGCAACTTCTGTTAGTACGTTTTATTTATAAGTACGACCTGCGCAAGGCAGTGTACCGTAACAAACTTTCAAGCCGCCAACTTCGCTTCATATCGAAGTGTTGCTGGTAGCATAAATGCTATTTAATTCGGTCTGTAATAACTCTAAACTTTTACTTTTGCTTAATCAAATGTATGACGTTTCTGAGACTCTAACCGGTGTGTGTGCGGTGTGAGTTTATTGTGGGGTCGATGGTTGTTTATTTATATTATGTGCAAGAACAAGTATGTTATTGATGGAAAATGGACCGTGAGCGCCTAGATCTCCGACCCCGGATCTGGGGGCGTCACAGAAATGGTATCAGAGAGAAGGTTACAGTTCTCAGAAACGATAGTAATTTAGGAAAGCAACCATAATAATACGAATAATATAACACTAATAATAATCCCATTAATACCTAGAGCTCTCATCGAGTTCACAGTCGGGTTATCGGATATAGCCCTGACTTCTAAGGCCCGTGAGGGAACTACTCCTTAAACCCTTCTTTTTGGTTAGTAACCTAGCTTATTTCCCTTGTGTAGATGGAGGAGATACCAGACCCTGAGGCCTATGAGAGGGAGCATGATGAGGCACTACTGAGAGAGACTGAGGACCCTGTTGAGGATACTGATGCTGACTCTGAGATTGACCCTGTGATTGAGCTGATAGAGGACACTGAGGAGGAGGACCCAGATGAGGAGCCCCTAGAGCCTGAGCCAGTTATCCCCTCTCCAGTGTCCACTGATGTGGAGAGCGAGCGATCTGAGGAGGACCAGGTTGTGCCATCCTTCCCCTCTCCACAGCTATTGAGCCCTATTTCATCTGAGGATGACTCCGAGGATACTACTTCTGATGAGAGTGAGCCTGACCCCGCCCCTGCCTTTGGCCCTGCTGCACCGCCTCCACCACCTGACCTACCCCCGGTGTCGGGCGCTGAGCACGCCTATGTCGTGCAGTTCATGACCCGAGACTTACTTTCTGCCGAGGCCCGACTTACCGAGGTGAGGAGGGTGATAGTGGAGGAGCGCGAGGCGCGCTTGAGGATCCAGGCTGAGATGAGGACTACTGTTGCTAGGAGGACTAGAGCTCGACTCCGCAGGATTGAGAGGAGGAGTCGCGAGAGGGTTCTCGGATTAGGGATCGGAGTGATCCGGGCTAGGGATGCTAGGCGTGTTGTGCGTCGTGCATTTGCCCGGGTGAGGGCCTTGCTCCGTCACGGTGCGGCCCCGTGATGTGTTACTGATAGCTCAGTCCCCTAGGTACAGATGACATTAGTGTGTCGATTTTGCGGGATAGTTGACTTGTGCAGTGGCGTCCTTTCTGACCAGTGGATGAGTAGACTGACCTACATATAGATGTGACTTCAGATAGTATGTATGGATGTAGCCCTACTTTTGTGTAGCCTTGACTATTCGGATTATGTACTTGTATTTGTTCCACTTTTGCTAGACTTTGACATCGGAACTATGTATTTGGCTCTAACATCCGAACTTGTGACCACCCTTGTACCGTACTTATTTAGTTTCAGTTTCCTTGATATTGTCTCAACTGCTTTACTTTCCGATGCCATGTTCTACTGTTTTGATATACAACTGTGATTATACAACTGCTACAAGCCCCAAATACAACCACGCTATTTCAAATTTACGATATGTGATTTCAAATTGTTCTCCACATTTTCCAAAATATTCCTACGAATTTTTCCAAAATAAACCTTTCAAAAAAAAAAAAAAAAAAAAAAACGGTTTTAGTTATTTAAAAAAAAAAAAAAAAAAAATTTTTTCTACAAATTGCGAAGTTTCGAAATTTTGGAAATTCCTATAAATGTTTTCGAACCACGTAACGACTTCCCCTAAAAAGGTTTTACAGTTTATCGCCATCATAAGAGCACTACGACTTTCGAAATTTTAACCCTGTGTAAGGAGGAACAATACGTTCCTGACTTCTCTAAATACGGTCAAATAATTGAAAACCCTAACCCATTTTTGTCTTATTATCAGAATCATGCCACCCAGAAGAATGAACACTCGAGCTCACCCGGCCAGCTCTGAAGGCCAGGGTAGCCACCATGGGCCGGAAGGCCACCAAAACCGAGAGAGAGAGGATCAGAACCTGAGCGAGGATGAAGGTAGTGACTATAACCTGTTTGATAACTCTGAATATGATGAAGAGGAAGCTGAAGATGATACCCTGGAGGTGGAAAACCCAAGGAGAGACCCTATGGAGCGATTCATGGACCTACTCAGGCAGAACTTGGACCGTCCCCCGGTTCAGCCACCACCCAACAATGCGAATGCCAATGCCTTTCGAAATTTCAAATCCCTGAAACCCCCGGAGTTTAAGGGAACTGCGGACCCAGTCGAGGCAAGAGCCTGGCTGAAAGAAATGGAAAAATCTTTTGAGATACTAGGAGTCGCTGAAGAGCAGAAAACTGTTTTCGCCACCTATCTGCTGAAGGGTGAGGCAAACTACTGGTGGGAAGCCAAAAAGAATTTGGAGGGAAGAGGTGTGGTGACCTGGGAGAGGTTTAGCGAGTTGTTCTTGGAAAAGTATTTCCCTAGGTTCATGGAAACACAAATGGAGCTGAAATTTTTGGAACTCAAGCAAGGTAACATGACGGTGGCCGAGTATGAGGCAAGATTTACTGAGCTGTCAAGGTTTGTGCCGGAATATGTGAACTCTGAGGTGAAGAGGGCCCGAAGGTTTCAATTGGGGCTAAAGCAATGGATTCAGAATCGTGTGGCGGTTCTTGAGCTGACAGACTATGCCACCCTGGTACAGAAAGCATCGATTGTTGAGGCTGGAGGCGAACAGATGCAGAAGGAGAGAGAGGGAAGGAAGAGGAAGTTTGATAGTCGAAAGGGGAACTCTGCGGGAGGAAGCTTTCCAAGCAAATTTAAGCGAGGAACAATGTCCCAACCCAGCGGAAACTTTGGAAACAAGAGAGCGGAAAGTTGGAGTGTGGGCCAGAGCGGCCGACCCCAGGGATCATCGTACTCTACCCCACCCCGAGCCCCACTCCCGGAATGCAATAAATGTGGAAGGAAACATGCGGGCGTGTGTAATCTGCAAGATGTGAAGTGCTTCAAGTGTGGGCTGACAGGACATTATGCTAACACCTGTCGTGGAACTAGTAACAACACCAGTGCCGGAGGTAATTGCTTCAAGTGTGGGAAACCAGGGCACCGAATGAGGGAATGTATGTCCTCTGGGCCAGCTGCGTCAAGAGTGAGTGGAACTGCTTCTAACAGGGCCCCTACTGCAAGAACTTTTAACATGACTGTGCAAGATGCCGTGAGGAACACGGATGTGATCGCAGGTACCCTACCACTCAACTCAGTTAATGCGAATGTTTTATTTGATTCGGGAGCCACCAAGTCTTTCATATCTCTAGATTTTGTAAGTCAGTTAGGCCTTAAGACTGAACCACTGCGAGACAGACTGCAAGTAGAGATAGCTAATCATGAAATTATTCCTGTTAACCAAGTTTGTCCAGGTTGCGACCTAGAAATAGAAGGGCGACACTTTCGGGTAGATTTAATACCTTTTCAATTAGGGGAGTTTGACGTAATAATAGGTATGGATTGGTTGACAACCCATGGAGCTCAGATTGATTGCGTGAAGAAGAAAGTGAGTTTAAGACTGCCAGGGGATAAGGAAGTAGTGTTTAGTGGAAAACGACAAACCCAAAAGTTCCTGACTATGATTCAAGCTAAAAGGCTGTTACGTAAAGGATGCGAGGCCTATTTAGCCTATGTAAAGGATACCAATAAGGAGACGCCAAACCTACAGGAAATCCCAGTCGTTAATGAGTTCGCGGACGTATTTCCGGATGATCTTCCAGGACTACCACCTGATAGAGACATCGAGTTCGCTATAGATTTAGTTCCGGGCACGGCCCCAATTTCAAAGGCCCCGTATAGGCTAGCCCTAGTGGAGATGAAAGAGTTGGCCACCCAATTGCAAGAGCTGTTGGATAAAGGAATGATAAGACCTAGTGTGTCACCGTGGGGAGCCCCGGTGCTATTCGTGAAAAAGAAGGATGGCAGTATGAGATTATGCATAGATTACAGGGAGTTGAATAAGGTGACCATCAAGAATAAGTATCCCTTGCCCAGGATAGATGACCTGTTTGACCAATTGAAAGATGCAGTTTATTTCTCTAAGATTGATTTGCGGACCGGGTATCACCAGTTAAAGATTAAACCAGAAGATATACCAAAGACGGCCTTTCGCACCCGGTACGGACACTATGAGTTTTTAGTAATGTCGTTTGGGTTAACAAATGCACCCGCAGCTTTCATGGACTTAATGAATCGAGTCTTCAAGAAGTATCTGGACAAGTGTGTTATAGTCTTCATCGACGACATCTTAATTTATTCCAAGACAAAAGAGGAACATGCAGAGCATTTGAGGATTGTATTGGGAGCATTAAGAGAAGAAAAGTTGTACGCTAAGTTCTCGAAGTGTGAATTTTGGTTGAAGGAAGTTCAGTTTTTGGGGCATGTGATTATCGAACAAGGCATCCTAGTGGACCCAGCCAAAATAGAGGCTGTATCAAATTGGGAGAGACCAACCACTCCGACAGAGGTGAGAAGTTTCATAGGATTGGCCGGCTACTATAGGAGATTTGTCCAAGACTTTACCAAGATAGCAGCCCCTTTGACCCGGCTAACTCGCAAGACCGAGAAGTTTGTGTGGACTGAGAAATGCGAAGAGAGCTTTCAAGAGTTGAAAAAGAGGTTGGTGACAGCACCAGTACTAGCCCTACCCGATGATAAGGGAGATTTTGTGATTTATAGCGACGCGTCCCATAAAGGTTTAGGGTGTGTGCTTATGCAGCACGGTAAGGTGATTGCGTATGCGTCCAGACAACTTAAAGAATATGAGATAAGATACCCCACCCATGATTTGGAATTAGCAGCGATAGTCTTTGCTTTGAAGATCTGGAGACATTATCTTTACGGAGAAAAGTGTGAAATCTACACGGATCACAAGAGCTTAAAGTACATATTCACTCAGAAAGAGTTAAACATGAGGCAGAGGAGATGGTTAGAGCTAATCAAGGATTATGATTGTGAGATTCATTATCACCCAGGGAAGGCCAACGTAGTGGCCGATGCACTTAGCCGAAAGGAGAAGCTTTGTACGGACGAAGATGTCGGTCTCCATTGTGTTGGGAAGAGGTAGGAGAACGGAAGATTTTAGGGCCCGAACTGGTCCAACAGACAAGAGAAACTATCGAGCTTATAAGAGGACGGCTGGTAGCGGCCCAAGACAGACAGAAGAAGTATGCGGACCAGTCCCGCAAAGATAAGGAATATGAGGTAGGAGAGTTCGTGATGTTGAAAGTATCACCGTGGAAGGGATTGATGAGATTTGGTAAGAAGGGGAAACTCAGCCCGAGATTCATTGGACCTTTTGAGATCTTGAAACGAGTTGGAAAGTTAGCCTATGAATTGGCTTTACCCCCAAGCTTGCAGCAAGTACATAATGTGTTCCATGTGTCCATGCTACGACCCTACCATACCGACTTCCGACATGTGATAGAACATGATCAAGTGGATCTGCAACCAGACTTAACATATGTGGAGCAACCCGTAGAAATCATGGATAGAAAAGAACAGGTGCTGAGGAACAAGGTTGTCAAACTAGTGAGAGTCTTGTGGAGGAACCAGAATGTCGAAGAATCAACATGGGAACTAGAAAGCGCAATGCGCGAAAAGCACCCCCAACTGTTTTCAACCTGATTCCGGGACGGAATCCTTTTAAGGAGGGGAGACTGTAATAACCCTAATTTTTGTACCATTGTAAAAGACTCAGATGAATAGTAATCCCGTTATGTAAAGAAGGTGATCTCAACCACCACTTGTGTTTGAAGGGAAAATGAAGATTTGAATTTATATTATGCTTCCTTAAGAAAAATAAGTGTATGTAAATGTCGACGGATTTCGCAAAATCCTATTTTATTAATTTCGTACATTTCCGGGATATCGATAAATACGAATACTACGACAAGATCATGGTTTTATTATTTTGAGAACCCAATGAACCATATATATTTAGAATTAGGAAGTTGGATTTTAGAAAGAATATTGAAGGAAAAATTCCACCAAAAATGTTTAAGGATTTTCTAGAAAATTTTGGAAATTGGAAAATACCCACTAACCATGCAAGGTGGCAAGATTACATGCACCCCATGCAAATCCCATGCAAACTACCTAGTCTAGGTTAGTAACCAAGTAGTTAGTAGGAAGTTAGTAAGTAACCAAGTTTATAGAATCTAGTTAGGTTATTTAGGAAACATACTTCCCTAAATTAGGGATCACCTAGTATTTCTTTGTTGCTTGGCCAATTGCACACCACAAGATCATTACTTGGACAATATTTAGCCAAGGTAAGTGGCTACATATTATTTACAACACTTAAACACAAGCCAACACCAAGCAAACCCCCCCCCCCTTGTAAGGAAGCTCACGGTTTTTCAAGAAAGAAGGAGGCTAAGAAAAATTCATCCACCACTTCCACTCATCCTAAATTCAAGATATTTTAGCCCAAGCACCCTCATGATATAACTAAGGTATGGTAAATTTTTCATGATTTATTCCAAGCCTAACCTAGTTAGAAAAATTCTTAAAGTTCTAGGTGAATAGTAACCTTTTTATGTTCTTGATTTTAGATCTTGAAGAGTAAGCTCTAAGGTGATCAACCAAGGTGTTTGGAGAGGATTTCAAGCTTCATTAAGTTACTAGGAGCTTCAAGGAAGGTATACATGTTAACCCTTAGTAGCCATGCCAAGAACCATGCTTAGTTTTATGAGATCTAAAAGTTTGAAGCTCAAAAGTGACCATTATAGTTTGATTTATGAGAAACCATGGATGATGATGGATATTGTTATGTTAAAAATTATTTGTATGTTATATAAGGTCCCATAAGTGTATGATAATTTTGTTGGAGGATATATAATGATTTTGGACTTTGTGGAATTTTTGGAAGAGATATGACTTGTAGTGGAGGAGTTGTTGAACAAACTGAAACTGACCCTTTTTGGAACTGTAATTCGGAGCACTAAAACTGATCCCCTGAAAACCTACTCTATATGGTTGGAAAGGTCTTGATCTGTAGTTTTTAGAAATGTAAGGCTCATTGTCAGAAGATTTGTGGATTTTGAGATATGATTTATTTAGTGAAACGTGTTCTGGAAAGTGGACTGCAGAAAAGTGCTATCTCGTAAAATATCTTTGGACCCTTTAAAAATATGGTAAATTCGTGGTAAAAATTGAGAAGTGAGATTTTACAGTGGAGAAGATGACCCAAAAGGAATTGAGTTAACATTCGAATTTAATATTTTTCTAAAAATGTTAGAGCGTAATGCGCGCGAGGAAAAAATCACGATTAGAATTAGTTTTTGAGATTTTCGACAAAAACTTAGCAAACTTGAAATTTGGTAATTAATTCGAGTCGGATTATCAACGAACGTAACCTTAAGATATTAATGACCTTTATTAGGGTTAGTGGGCTTAAGAGTGGAGTCGCGAGGGTAATCTCGTAATTATTTGATATTATTATTTAGTCGTCTCGTTAAGTTACTAACGGACGCACCCTTGAATGTTATAGATTACCGCGCCACCCCGAGAGCTTTACCACCCCTACCACACCCAGGCAAGTTTACTTTTCAAAACTTATACATATACAAGGATTTTCACTGTTGTGTTTGTAGTTTTCAAATTACGTCAATTGCTATGTTTATCGAAGTATTGATACAATTGAGATTGAACAAGTACATGTATGCTTTTACCCCTTGAACTTAGATTGAAATGTTTTCATCGGACAACGACTCTAGCAATAGAGGTCGTAGCGGTCCGTTTATACTATTGACCGGGGAGCGGTATATTATTATATCATATCTATATTGCGAAAACCCGAAGGGTCATTCGGGTGGTATCGTATATTCAAATAACTATTATTATATCTTCGTAAATACTCGAAACCCTATCTTGGATTGAAAGTTTATTTTATTAAATAATTATTTTATCAATTATTGATATTAAATCTTAAAATATCATTTAATAATTATTGTTCACTATTTTAAAAACAAAAGTTAATCCAAGATACCTTTTAATCCTTTCAAACTCGAACTTTTTCGAACTCAAAACATTTTCGAAAACCCCCGGTCAGGTTCTGCTTCTTGTATGATTTCAAGAATTATCGGTCGACTGATGTCGAACCACAACTACTCTGTTTTCGATCAAAATCTGGTTTTTAAAAGAAAAAGAAAAAGGGACTCTGGCAGGTGTGGGAACCGTTGACGAACGATTCCCGGGATGTGTAAGCGGCCGTGAGCCAGGCGGTCCATCACTTATTATTCCGGCCCAGGTGTTGCCGAAGGATGATTACGGATGTAGTTTTCATCGAGGGTGATTACGGATGTAGTTTTCACTCAGGGATAGTTACGGATGTAGTTTCTATCCTTCTACCGGTAGAGAAGACCCGCGGATTATTGGACTCGGATGTGGCGACTGATCATCGTCAATCCCTGTCAGGTTTTATGTTTTCTTCCAGTCCCATCCTCCACTTTGGAAAAATGCTTTGACACTGCATCTTAGGCCTATGTGCCAGTTGCCGATAGTGTCCTATTTTGATGAGAAAGATGTTGACTTTATGCAGTAGCTAGAACTGCAAGGTTATTTTGAAAACAAGGGCACGTACTGGTGCACCTTTGAAATTTACCAATAATGACAAGTGATTCTATAACTGATTGATACAACGAGTTTAATGACTATTATACATATGAAATGTTATATTGCTTATCTTATACATATATTCTTGCTGAGCTATAGTTGCTCACTCTTGCTTGTTTTCAAATTTTACAAACACAACAGCTAAGAGAAATGGCAAGAACCAGTCAGACTGTTCGAAAGCAGGTGACTAGACCCCAGGCTGCAGTTGAGATTCCACCGGTAGGCCCCGTTAGCCGGATTGGTCGGCAACTTCTGTTAGTACGTTTTATTTATAAGTACGACCTGCGCAAGGCAGTGTACCGTAACAAACTTTCAAGCCGCCAACTTCGCTTCATATCGAAGTGTTGCTGGTAGCATAAATGCTATTTAATTCGGTCTGTAATAACTCTAAACTTTTACTTTTGCTTAATCAAATGTATGACGTTTCTGAGACTCTAACCGGTGTGTGTGCGGTGTGAGTTTATTGTGGGGTCGATGGTTGTTTATTTATATTATGTGCAAGAACAAGTATGTTATTGATGGAAAATGGACCGTGAGCGCCTAGATCTCCGACCCCGGATCTGGGGGCGTCACACCTTTTGATTGTCATCAGTGATGTATGTTGTGTTGAGAGTGAGATTGATTGCGAGTGTCAAGTTGTGTTTATGATTTTGTTGGAATTGAGTGATACACTTAACCTTGTTCTTGAGTGAATATTCGTTTTTGAGTGAAAGGTGAGTTATTACTTGTTTTGGCATAGGAGATCCTGGGTTTAGACTTAAAGATGTGTTTCTTGTGGTCTTAGCATGATTACCAACGATTTTTACACTTGACATGAATTTTTATGACCTTCTGCATGTTGGTTGAGTAGACTACGTGAATACTTGCACTTTCGACACCAAGACATCGTATGTTTACTTTGATTCTTAAGTTGATGTGGCATGAGAGGACTTGTGTGTGTGGTGTTGTGTTAGCATTGATCTTTTGCATGGTTAGATGAATTTTGTGGGTATATTCACTATAAACCCTCACGAGACAACACTCGTCCTACTAGGGCTGCCTAGGGGTTTAACGGCTTGTTGCATATGCTCAATGCAATCGTGTCATCTACGAAAGTGATGTTTGTTAGGACTTAGTTTTTATTTCACTTATTTGCCCGAAGACGTGCAAATGCTTAGTGTGGGGATGTTTGATAGAGTATATTTTTATATATATTCTAGATGATTTTATTCTCATATTTATTGTGTTTTGCATTGATTTGGATTTTTATTTAATAGATTTGATTGTTTTATTGTAGGAAATAAAGAATTCATGACTTGGAAGGATTTGGAGCAAAAAGAGCTATTTTGGAGATAAAATAGGAGAAAATTCGTATTATTGGGCTACACGGGCTGTCTAACACTGTTTGGGCCGTATCTTGAGTTCCAGAAGTCAGAATTTGACGATCTTACTGTCCACGCGAAGCTTGTGGAATTATCTTTAATTCAGAGGTGGTCCAATAAGAAAAATTGAGCTGTAACAGCCCAGAAACAGAGGAGAAAAAGAAGTGACGAATTTTACAAGAAAATCCTATTCAATTATGGATATCTTTTTGTAAATTGATTAGGATATTAAAAATACTTTTATTAGGAGATAGAGATCAGATTTTATTAAGGAGTTTTATTATAAAAGAAAGAGAGAACGTGAGATAGACAGATACACGTATACTTTTACTTTTTAAAAAGCTAGGGTTTTGGTTTTTCTCTTTTCATCTCTTCCTTTGTAAACACTTGGTTAATTAGCTTGGATTCATTGTTCTTCGTTAATACAAAGTTTAAAGTACTCTTTATCTCATCTTATTTATTAGTATATGTTTTATATGGCTTTCTTCATTATTTTTGTTGTTCTTAATCATAGTATGAGTGAGTAGTTTAATTCTAGGGTATTAAGGGGAGCCATGTTTGCACCATGATTTGGGCTTAATTTGATTAGTAAATTGATGGGTAGAGAGTAATTCTGATTGATATGTTATAATTCTTAATTTGTGTAATTGCGCAATATCATGGATTAATCGATTGCAATAGGAGTAATATATAGATCGAAAGATTTTATACTAGAGGCTTACATACAATTAGCGGAATTGAAGGTGAGTGTGAAAACATCATTAGATATTCTGAGAGTGTTAATGCTTGAAAAAGATTAACCATTGCTTTAATTACTTAATCCCATTGAAAAGCTATACTTTTGTGATTTGTTTGGTGTAAACATGGTGAACCTGAATTGCCCTAGATCCCTTAATTAATTGATTAAAACTTTGTTAAATTTGTATTAGTAGTTAATAAAATTCCCAAATAATCGTTTGTGACTAGAAACAATTGATAATAGTTGAATTGAAATTGAAACTGTCTCCTTGAGGAATCGACCCGTATTTGCTAGTATTTACTACAATTGATACCGTGCGCTTGCGGTTAGACATAATTTAACACATCAAAGATGCTTCAGCTCAAGGTTAACAACAGGAGGTAGTAGATAGAGGAATGCAGTCAACAGGAGATACTATTGCACCAGTGGTGGATAGTAGGACAGATCAGATCACAGTCACTACAACACAAGAACCATCTAGTCAGAGGTTGGATTACTCAGGAGCTGTGATAGCTGATGCTGAAAGGTCTTTTGTGATGACTGAAATTGCAAGTGAGAAACCCTATGATATGGGAGGAATGACTTTGATTGGTTTTATTGAAGATCAAACAAACATTGTTTAATCAGAGTCTATCCACCTTGAGGGTATGTCTTAGCAAACAACACTTAAAGATGGTGACATGCTAACTATGGTGTCTAATGAAGTATTATTGAAGACATCAGAGTCTAGTATAGAACCTGAAAGTGGTATACTGGAGCTTGTAGTCTCTGGAAGGAAAGAAGATGCTTGTGATGGTTAAGAGACTATAGCAGCTCACTTCTTGGAGAAAACCTCAAGCCCCTTTCCAGATGAGGAATCCCCTCTCCATGTGAGTTCAGGTATAAAAACTTCTTCTAAACCCTATTTTTCTGTAGGTCATGAGAGCACTTATCCAAATTTGAGTGATACACTTGAAAAGATGAACATAGATCCACAAATAGAGAGGCTGGCTCCTGACCAGGCAAAAGGAGAGGTAGAAAGAGTGTTGACTTTAGATAGTCAAATTAAGAATGAGGGTATAGATGATCAACTCCATAGTGAGGGAGAGAAAATTAGGAAACCACCATCGTTTGATTTCTGGGATCAGGTTTTTCCTGAATCTTGGTCTGACAATCTTGGTATGGATGCTGGTACTTATTCTTTTATCAAGATGTATGAGAAGAATGACTTAGCAAAGCACAATGCAAAGCCAGAAGTTAAAGCTCAGAAGCAAAAAGAAAGGCTTATAGGATTTATCAACAGAAGAGGTGAAAGGCTAAGACAAACTTCTACACCACTTGTACCAGAAGAAATTCCTAATGATCCTAGTATTCCTTTGTATGTACTTCCAATATCAGCTAGAATTGAGACATCAACAGTATCTGATCACTCTAAGGAAGAGTCAGGATTTGTAGATGTTAGTACACAGAATACTGGTGAAGGACAGGATAATCATACTTCAGCTTCAGATCAGAAAGATGAAGATGTTTATAACTCTACTCGGGTATTATTACTTGAATATCATTCTACGCAGGCAACTTCTTCTACAAGACTTGAATCTGAAGATATTCCAAACACTTCCAATATTAAAGTCAATTCTGAAGTTCTACAAGACATTTAGAAATCTCAAGTTGAAATTCAATCAAGACTTCAAACACTTGAAGATAACCAAGTCACTATTATGGAAAATTAAGCAGTTCTGATGAATCTCATTTGTTCTGTTACTGAATCTCTTGGAATTAATGTTGCTGATATCAAAAGGGGGAGATAAAAACAATTCAAAGGCAACAGACTGGGGGAGATAAACAGATTGGGAGAGATAAAAGAAGAACTAAGGATGACAGAGGTGAACCTTATCAGGGAAGTGGTAAAGGAAAAGAAGCATCAAATAGTTGAAATATTTCATCTAAGTACTAGATACTATGTCTACATCTGAAGAGGGAGGTACTTAACTTCATGATCTTAAATTCATAAAATCTATTCTGATTGTACTGTTGTATGTTTTGACATCAACAACTCAGATTTATGCTTCAGATCTTAAAGCATAAATAGGGGGAGATTATTAGGAATAATTCATGAGTTGTGATGTTAAGAATAGAATTTGCAAATACTTCTTGTATATCCTGATCTTATAAAGGATTTTGCACTTTGTATAGGATATATGTGTTAGACAGTAATCTGTAGAGTTAAGTCAGGAACAGTGCATCAAGTACTACATGTCAGGAACTGAGATCGGATCCTGATACGACAAGTCAAATACTGATCAAGTACTGATGGGATGGTCAGATTCTGATGCAAAACAGAATCCTGATATCAGTCGTGTTACTGATGATGTCATTAGATGCTACAAAAACTGGCAAGTGCTATAAAACAGGATCGTTGTTTGAAGAACAAGCAAGGAGATATCATGAAGGAAAGAATTTTCTATTGGTGGAAACTATCAACTGGACAGCAGAACATTGTCATGTATAGATTAACTTTCTGTTATTAGTTGATAGGTAGCTTTATAAATACTCTCTCTATTTCATTGTTAAAAGAGTCGAGCGATTGTGAGTCGAGAGCATAAGGTTTGTATTCGAGAGTTTGAAACAAACGGAGAGAGATTTGTATTGTCAGCAGCTGCTAAAGGTATTTGTACACCTTTGGTAGAGTTTGTATTTGATCTTATTAATACAAACAGTTTGATTTATTCGTTTGTTCTTGTTTATTCGAGCAAAAATCAAACACGGTTATATAACTTGTATTCAACCCCCCCTTCTACAAGTTATTCGAGTTAACATAAAGCCAATTACCCTGGTATCTAATACCCAACTTCTCTTTATGACGATCAAAGTGAATCTGAGACAATGACTTTGTGAGTGGGTCTGCTACGTTGTTATGTGTGTCAACTCTCTCAATCTTGACATCTCCTCATTCAATGATTTCCCTAATCAAATGAAAGCGCCGCAAAACTTGTTTGGAATTTTTATGAGACCTAGGTTCCTTGGCTTGTGCTATTGCTACGTTGTTATCACAATACAGCACAATAGGCTTCTCAATGCTAGGAACAACTCCTAACTCAAAAAGAAATTTCCTCATCCAAATAGCTTCTTTTGCAGCATAATTGAATAAGCAACATCAGGCCTAGTACATAACATCGCGTGTATGATAGATCTTATTGCTGAATCATAAGGAATCTTACTCATACGCTCTCTTTCCTCAGGTGGCTTAGGAGACATCTTCTCGGAAAGGGATACTCCATGGCTCATCGGTATGAGACCTCTCTTGGAGTTTTCCATGCTAAACCTTTTAAGCACTTTCTCGATGTATGTATCCTAGGTAAGACCTATCATTCTTCTAGATCTATCTCTATAGATCTTCATACCGAGAATGTAGGATGCTTCTCACAAGTCCTTCATAGTGAAGTTCTTTGATAGCCACACTTTGACTGATTGCAGCATCCGTATATCATTTCCTATAAGAAGTATGTCATCTACATACAATACAAGAAATATTACCGCGCTCCCATTAACCTTCTTGTAGACACATGGTTCATCTATGTTTTTGATAAAACCAAACTCTTTGATTGTCTCATCAAAACGAATGTTCCATCTACGAGGAGCTTGCTTTAATCCATATATGGTTCATAGCAGCTTACACAATAGGCGTTCATTCCCTTTGGAAACAAAACCCTCTGGCTGTGTCATATACACTTCCTCTTCAAGTTTCCCATTGAGGAAGGCCATTTTCACGTCCATTTGCCAGATCTCATAATCGTAGTAAGCAGCAATCGCAAGCAAAATCCGAATTGATTTAAATAGGGCTACAAGCGAAAATGTTTCATCAAAGTCAATCCCTTGCCTTTGTCTGAATTCATTTGCCACGAGCCTTGCCTTATAGTTCTCCACCTGACCATCTGCTCCAATCTTTCTTTTGTATACCCATTTGCACCCAATAGGCTTCACATCCTCTGGTGCTTCAACCAAAGTCCATACTTGGTTGGCATACATAGAATCCATTTCGGATTTCATGGCACTCTGCAATTTCTCTGAGTCAACACTACTCATACCCTCATTATAGGTCATAGGGTCGTCATCATCAATGATTGACAACTCATTGTCATTCTCAATGACAAGGCCATAATACCTCTCAGGTTGGCGAGACACTCTCTCTGACCTACGAATGAGCTGTTCCACAGAAGGTTGTTCAGTCTAAATAGGTGTTTCCTTTTGAACCGTAGTAGTTTGTGTTTCTTGAACTTCATTAAGTTCTATTTTGCTCCCACTATTTCCTTCAAGGATAAATTATTTTTCCAAGAAGGTAGCATGTCTGGAGACAAACACCCTATGATCGGTGTAAAAGTAATACCCTAAAGTCTCTTTAGGATATCCCACAATGTAAAACCCCGTATATATTTTATTTATTTATTATTATATATTAGATGTTAAGTAATTTTTTTTAGATTTATTTTATTTAGAAAATTCTAGAATACTTTTTGTACAAGTTATTTAGAATAAAGATAAGATTCGTTATTATTGGAAAGAAGTGTGAAAAGATTTTATAAAATCGATATCATATAATTTAAGATACTTATATGAATTAAAATATTTTTAATTTAGGTATTTACTTGGAGAAGGTTTTAGGATTACCTTTGTTAATTTAGGGTTATGAGTGACTATATAAGAACTCGTTAGAACATCGAAAAGAGTTGTACAACTTTGCTAATACTCACCGAAAGGGTACGTTTTCTTTCATGAACCCTACATGCTTTTATATGTTAATTAAAATATTATTTCATCTTACCTGCTTCACATGACATGTTACTGGTTATTTAGTATAATTCCATGACCATGATTTTGTATTAGAATTATATGTCGAGTCATGTATGTCTTTATCTTGTGGTAATAACCATGTACTTTGGCTTATATTTGAGATGTACTGTAGATATGTTTGAATATAATTAATTACATAGCATGTTTTGTTTCAAAATTGAATTCTAGTTTGATTTAATCATTGTTGATTGTTAAATTAAAATTGAAATAGGGGATGTAATAGATAGGGTGTGTTCGCTTAGAATGATTAATTTATTTAAGCTGTGATTATTCGTATCATGCTCCTCTGTTTATCCTATTAATTATTAATTAATATATTTGATTATCATGCATATGTGCTACAGTAAATTAATTAATTAATGTGAACGTTGTACTCTTTCATAATTATGCATGGTAATAGTGTCAATTATAGGTAATATATTATTTTATTAAAAGATTGTTTGCAGGCATTAGTTGAACTTTATCTTTAATACTTGATTTTATAATACATGCGTTAGTTAATTTTAATGTCAGTCACTTAACATGTTAATTATTAAAATGTATACACTGTTTCGTTTATGTTATTAATGTAGTTACTTGGTTGTTGGCAACATGTGCTTCATTAAATATTAATGTATGCATGCGAAGTTTCTGGTGTCTTAATTATGTGCACAATTAAATGTTAAAAACTAGAAAGAATGGTGGGTGTTTTGCTATTTTGAGTATTCATCTGGACAGGCCGTGTATATAACATGTTGGGCTTAAGGCCCATTTACTTGCATCTATTTATTTGTGTAGTCTTCTGTCTGGTTCCTGTATGATTCGAAATGGGTAATTAATTAATTATATATAATTGGATTAAGGATGATCAATTAATCATGTCTTGATTTTTGTTAATAAAATTATAGGAACAGTTCGTGTATAATTTTCAGTCGCATTCGAGGTAAGTGACTTTTTGTTGCTCACTATTATTATAAAATCTGTTTTCTTATGTTTCGAAATATTTGTCTGATTTGGTTATCGAAATTTATGACATCGAAAATTGATTTTAGAAAAGAAGTTTTTAGAATTCCCCAATTTTAGTTGCGTATCGAATCACGGTCACTGGATAGTGTGACATATCGAATCATAGAACTAGTTTACCCACGTTCCGGAACACATAGATACGTAAACTGGCCCCATCGAACATAGAACCGTGTCACTGGTATAGTGTGACCGTAATTTAGAACTGTGGGAATAAAATATGATTTGATTGTTTAGATTCTTTTATTGATTTAAAGTTTCAGAAATTTTGTTCACTTTTAAAAATATTATTTTTGAGCCGTTAGACGATAGTTACTTGCTGGGCTTCGCAGCTCATTGTTTTAATATGTTTCAGGTTTGGACTTTTGGAATCTTGTTAAGATTAAGGATTTGAACCATGTGGATTTCGTGCTACTTGATTTAGATGCCATTATAGAAAAATACTTATCAGATTATTGAATAAATTTTCAGTACTTTATTAGATATTGAATATTAAATTTGTGGAGCTGCGTCTCCGATTTGATGATTTTAGAATATTAAATTTGACCGCTGCATTTGACTTTTGTGGAAATTTTGATTTATTTGAATAAAGAATCTATTTTATCTTAGTTTCGTGTTTAGAATTAATAGTCCGAAAAGTCGGGCTGTTACAGTTGGTATCAGAGCAGGTCATCTTTCGGAGTGTAGTAGGTATGGGACTAGTACATTCCCTAGGATGCGATCATATAGACTATTGTATAAGTTTTGACCTTTAAGTTAGTAAATTGCTTTGAATCTAGGGCACCTGTTTGTGTGATTATTTGACCCGTTTGACTTTGTGATTTTGATCATTGATTATAAGTTTGAAAGTTTATTGTTTTTAGAAAAGATGGATAGGGAAGGTAACAATGGCAACAACAATGGCAATCAGGGAAACGACAATCAGAATGGCAACAACGATGGTGATGGTGGGAATATATTCGACTAGCTAGCTGAGACTCTGGCTACGCTCGTGAATCAGCAACCCAGGCAACAGAATATCGTCTCTCAGTTCAAGCGTTTGAACCCACCAACTTTCGATGGGGCGACTGATCCGGCCATAGTCGAGATGTGGATACAAGAGATGGAGAAAGCCTTTGGACTGCTAGGAAGCAATGAAGAACAGAAGGTCACCTTAGCTGTGTATCAACTGCAAGGAAGTGCTTATGATTGGTGGCTCATGGAACAAAGAAAGAATGAGACTGTAACCACTGAGGGAGATCCTGAACCATACACATGGGCAAAGTTCAAGAAGGCTCTAGAAGATAAGTACTTTCCGTGAACAGTTCGTCTACAAAAGGAGCGGGACTTCATTCGGCTCGAGCAAGGAGGAAAGACTGTTACTGAATACGAAGCCAAATTCGCTAAACTTGCAAAGTATGCGCCGACATTAGTTGTTGACGAGACCAGTCGAGCTAGAAGATTGGAAGAGGGACTTCGGACCAACATCATGAATTCTGTGACGTCTTTTGAACTTCAGACGTACGAGGCTGTGCTCAACAAGGCTTTGGTGATCGAGAGGGGTCTGGCAGAATCTGAAAAGGCAACAGGCAATTGGAACAAGAAACGGTTCACTCCAACTGGTGGACAATCTTCTCAAGGGGGACCACTTAAGAAACCTTACGTGTATGACCAAATGGGAGGACAAGGAAATCAAGATAAGTGCACTAGGTGTGGCGGGAACCATGTTGATACAGAGTGTCGTTGGATTAGAGGTGCGTGCTTTCATTGTGGTGAAGTCGGACACAGGATTGCTCAATGCCCATATAATCCACCACCAAGGAAAGAAGCAGATAACAAGACCACTGGACGTGTATTTATGCTCATGGGAAGTTGCGCGAACAATCGTAATTAAGGTATGATTTATTTTTTATTTTTTTTCTCACTTGTAACTTACTTTATTATATTTTGTGAATTTGGGGACCAAATTCTTTTAAGAAGAGAAGAATGTAAAACCCCGTATATATTTTATATATTTATTATTAGAGAATAATGTTCCTGAGATTACCTCAGGAACTTACCTAAGGTACTTACCTTAATTTTTTATAAAATCTTATAAATTAAAGGGCCCCGCAGGGGCATTTTTATGAAAACAAGATTACCCATAAGATTTTTCTTCATTTTATGGAAACATCTCAGGGAAAATACCTGAGGTAATCTCAGGTACAGCATTCTCTTATTATTATATATTAGATGTTAAGTAATTTTTTTAGATTTATTTTATTTAGAAAATTCTAGAATACTTTATGTACAAGTTATTTAGAATAAAGATAAGATTCGTTATTATTGGAAAGAAGTGTGAAAAGATTTTATAAAATCGATATCATTTAATTTAAGATACTTAGATGAATTAGAATATTTTTAATTTAGGTATTTACTTGGAGAAGGTTTTAGGATTACCTTAGTTAATTTAGGGTTATGAGTGACTATATAAGAACTCGTTAGAACATCGAAAAGAGTTGTACAGCTTTGCTAATACCCACTGTTAGGAATATGATGTACTTGATGATAACTTCACAATCAATCAAAATTGTATAAGTCAAGTTTTGTAACTGTCAATGGATGAGACATTATAACTCTATCCGTTGACAGGTAGCTCATCAACGGATGAGGTTTTGTAGCATACTGCAGTACCTCTATGCTATCAGTTGATAGTGTTTCTATTCAGAGTCATGTTGACCATCATTGGATAGGTAGAATAGGGTAGCCAATTGTAAATAAGCTATGCTATGTAATTCTGTCTAAGTGAAACTGTATCAACGGATGAAGACAGGACTCTATCAACGGATACAACTCAAATCTACTCTATCAACGGATACAGCTCAAACTACCATCAACGGATGACTGTGTACAACATCAACGGATAATCATTAACACTTTCTTCTATGCTAGCTGGGAATTAGCAGTTGATAAGGACAGGTTTGATTGACAGATCACATGGGTTGATAGTAGGTATAAAAAGCAGTATGGCAGCCATACTTTGGAAATGCAGAAGAAAGAAGCATTCCATTTACACAGTACATACAAGAAAGGTGTATGGGACATATCTGTTCACAAGGACAACTTTTCGGCTACATGTGGATTTGGAGTGGAGTAGCAAGTCAACTTGAATTAGATTAATATTATCTTATTCCTGTAGTACTTGTAAACTTGGGATATATAACCAAGTGTAGCAACTCTTTAGAAACTAAGAAAACAGACATATTTACTTAGGGTTTCTTGAATATCCTTAGAAGCAAAGAGTTGTAAAAACAGAAGCTGTGTACATTTGTATCACAAAGTTTTCTTCGAATAAAAGTCTCAGGTGGTACATTTAACCACCTGATTTTTTATGTGTTTGTGAATCATTTCTCATTCAGCGATTATCTCCTTATAGATTTCTGTGGTTTTTATCAGAAATTATAATTATCAAGAATTGTATTCAACCCCCCCCTTCTACAATTATACAAGTGTGTAATCTGGGAATAACAATTGGTATCAGAGCAAGCTTCTAACATATTTGAAGTTTAAAGATCAACACACTTCCAACATGTCTAAGAAGGATTATTGAGTGAAGATACCGGTTCTTGATAGAGAAAATTACTTTCACTGGAAAGTAAAAATGCGTCTACATCTCATGTCTATTGATGAAGGTTTTGTAGATTGCATTGAGAAGGGTCCTCACGTTCCAATGAAGGCGGCTTTAAGAGTTGGCCTTGCTGCAGATGCACCAGACACTTACATTCCCAAACCTGTTTCTGAGTGGAGTACTGAGGACGTTGCAGAAGTCCACAAAGATAAAAAGACCATGAATATTCTATTTAATGGCTTAGAAACAGACATGGTTGACAATGTTATCAACTGTACTACCTCCAAGGAAGTATGGGACATTGTTCAAACCCTTTGTGAAGGTACAGAACAGGTAAGGGAAAACAAGATGCAACTACTGATCCAACAGTATGAGCACTTTCATTTCAAGAATGGAGAGACATTGAATGACACATTTAGTAGATTTAAAAGCTACTGAATGGCTTGAAACTGTATGGAAGAATCTACCAAGTGAAAGATTCTAATCTCAAATTTCTGAGATCACTGCCCAAAGAGTGGAAGCCAATGACTGTTTCTCTAAGAAACACTCAAGAGTACAAGACATTTACTCTTGAAAGGCTCTATGGAACTTTAAAGACATATGAACTAGACATGGAACAGGATGAAGAAATTGAGAAGGCCCAAAAGAAAAGTGGGTCAGTTGCACTTGTTGCCAACTTGGAGCAGAAGGAGGAGAAGAGGACTGAAGCTGCTAAATCTACACCAAACAGGGAGGTTTGTGAAGGTAGAGCAGAATCAAGCAAAAGCAAGGAAAAAGTGTCTGAAGAAATGAGTGTCCTTCAATAGGATGAATTGGATGAGATAGATGAGCATTTAGCCTTTCTATCTAGGAGATTCTCTAAGCTAAAATTCAGAAGAAACTCTGGGGTGGCTAAGCCATTTAACAAGGATTTTTCCACAAGCAACTATATGGATAAATCCAAAATTAAATGCTACAATTGTGGAATTGCTGGTCACATGATAAGTGAATGCAGGAAGCCTAGATCTGAGAACAAGGGAAAGCCAATTGAAATTGTTGACTACAAGAAGAAATATTTTGATCTTCTCAGACAGAAAGGAAAGGCATTCATGACCCAAGAGTATGACTGGGCTGCTGATGGAAATCATTCTGATGATGATGCTGAGTTTGTCAACCTTGCATTGATGGCTGATTCTGAGCAGGAAGCAAGTTTAGCTAGCAATCAGGTATTTTCTACTAATCTCTCTGAGCTCACCAAAGAGGAATGCAATAGTGTTATAGATGAAATGTCTACTGAACTATATCACTTGAGTGTTACTCTTAAATCACTTACTAAAGAGAACAATAGGATTAAAGAGACTAATATGTTTTTAAGTGATAGAAATGCTGCTCTAGAAATTCAATTTCTAGAATTTGAGAAAATGAGAGTTGATTGCAATGGTGCTAAAAGTGAACTTGAAGCTGTGTTAAAAAGAGAACTGATTTTAAGAAACCAGCTTGAAAAAGAACAAGGGATAATTGCTAAATTTCAAAGCTGTAGGAATATTTCTCAAAACATAATAGAAGTCCAGGAAATAAAATCATTTGTGAGGGATACCTAGACTCAAAAGAAAAAGGAGCTAGAACCTTGCCTTGAGGATCTAGAGACTATTTGTGAATCAACGGATAGTGATCATCCGTTGACAGATGAACCATCAACGGATGAGAGGTATCCGTCGACTGACAAAAAGTCTGTTAGTAAGAAGGAACTCAAGAAACTGAATAATCAGTATGGTCCAGTAGCCAAGAATTTTGTTTCTGGTGAAAGTAGCCAAGCCAAATCAAGTGAGAAGGCTAAGGCAGGTGATTTACTTAACAAAAAGGCTGTTGGTAAATCAGTTAATGAAAAGGTAGAGACTGAGGGTAAAAAGAAAAAGAACAGAAATGGTAAGATAGGCATTAACAAGAAAAACAATTATTCTCCTGACAAGTTTGCTCCTAGGAAAACTTGTGGTAATTGCAATAGTGTCAATCACCTATCTTCTAATTGCAAGTCTGTTAAAAGGACTCCTGTTCATGTACCTCAATCTATGCCAAGTATGTCTGCAATGCCTGTTATGCCTGGTTTGTATCAGAATGCTAGTTTTTCAAATCCATATGTGAACATGCCATATGTGTCTAATCCGTATTTTCAATCTGTGAATATGCCACAAATGTCATGGAGCATTCCTAGCATGAATAATATGTATGCCAATTTTCCACAAATGCATGCATCAAATATTTATGCAAATGAGCATCTGTCAAAACCTATCACTCAAGCATCTACACCTAAAGTGAAGATTGCTAAGAGTGCAAAACCAAAGGCTAACAAGAAAGGACCCAAGGAAACTTGGGTACCAAAATCAACTTGATTTGTATACCAAAATCAACTTGATTTGTATTTTGGAATATGTGTAGGGAAATAGAAGGAATCTATGGTACCTAGACATTGGATGCTCTAGGCATATGACAGGAGATTCAACCCTGCTCACAGAGTTCAAGGAGGCAGCTGGCCCTAGAATTACCTTTGGAGATGAAAGCAAAGGATATACTAAGGGATATGGCTTGATTTCAAAGGACAATGTCATCATTGAAGAAGTGGCTTTAGTTGAAGGTTTGAAGCACAATTTGCTGAGTGTCAGTCAGATTTGTGACAAAGACTATGAAGTAAAGTTCACTAAAGAAGCCTGTGTTGTTTCTACCAAGGAAAACAACAATGTGGTATTGACAGGCTTTAGAAAAGGAAATATTTACATAGCTGACTTCAACTCAGTATGCTCAGAATCCATTACTTGTCTCTTCAGCAAAGCAAGCAAGGATGAGAGTTGGCTATGGCATAAAAAGCTGTCACATTTGAATTTTAAAGTTATGAATGACTTGGTAAGAAAGGATCTTGCTAGAGGAATCCCTCAATTGGAGTTCATCAAGGATGGATTGTGTGATGCCTGCCAATTAGGGAAACAAAAGAAATCATCCTTCAAGAGCAAGACAGAGTCATCCATTGTTAAGCCACTTCAATTGCTGCATATGGACTTATTTGGCCTAGTAAATGTCATGTCCATTTCAAAGAAGAAATACTGTCTGGTGATTGTAGATGATTTTTCTAAGTTTACATGGACCTTCTTTCTGCACTCCAAAGATTGTGCAAGTGAAATCATCATCAATCATCTCAGACTAGTAAACAATGGTTCTGAAGTAAAAGTACAAAGAATCAGGAGTGACAATGGTACTGAATTCAAAAATTCCACAATGAAGATTTTCTGTGAAGAGAATGGAATTGTCCATGAGTTTTCTGCTGCTAGAACACCTCAAGAAAATGGGGTTGTTGAAAGGAAAAACAGAACTCTCATTGAAGCAGCTAGAACAATGCTAAGTGAATCAAGATTGCCAACATATTTCTGGGCTGAAGCTATCAACACTGCCTGTTTCACTCAGAATATTTCCTTGGTCAATCAAGCTAGAGGAATGACTCCTTATCAGTTATTCACCAACAAGAAACCAACGTTAGCTTTTCTTCATGTCTTTGGATGTAAGTGTTTTGTGCTAAGAAATCATGGAGATAACTTGGGCAAATTTGAAGCAAAGGCAGATGAAGCTATCTTTGTTGGATATGCAGCAGGGAAAGCCTATAGAGTCTACAATCTAAGAATCAACATTGTTATGGAATCTATACATGTTGTGTTTGATGATCAAAAGATTCTAGGTCTAAATGATGAAGGCTTCCATGAAGAATTGAGATTTGAAAATGAGGTAGAAGGAAGAATGTACATTGATGATGATGAGGAAAATGAAGATCATGGCCATGGAAATTCACCTAGAGTTGTTGGTCCAACTAGAAGTGATGCTAAGACTGGAAATGAAGCATTCGTTGACATTCATACTGGAGCATCAGATGCATCCGTTGACAGGCATTCTCATGCATCCGTCGAGAGGCAAAATGGAGCATCCGTTGATAGACAAAATGATGCATCCGTTGACAGTCAACTTCATAATTCCGCAAGGACAACAAACTCAGGGGGAGTTTCTCAAAGTCAAAACTCAATGACCAATCAACAAGATCATGCTCATTTAGATGAAGCAACCTCATCTAGATCAAACCTTCCACCTTCAAGAAAATGGACCAGAGATCATCCTTTTGAGTTAATCATTGGTGACTCAAACTCAAGAGTCCAAACTAGGAGGGCCACACAAGAAGAATGTCTATACAATAGTTTCCTGTCTCAAGAGGAACCTAAGAAAGTGGAACATGCCCTTCTAGATCCAGATTGGGTCTTAGCAATGCAAGAAGAGCTAAACCAATTTGAGAAAAATTAAGTATGAAAGCTTGTGCCCAAACCTGATGATAGAGGTATCATAGGTACCAAATGGGTTCTCAAGAATAAGACTGATGAAAATGGCATAATTTTGAGGAATAAAGCTAGATTAGTGGCAAAGGGCTATTCTCAAGAAGAAGGGATAGATTTTGATGAAACTTTTGTTCCAGTGGCAAGACTTAAGGCAATTAGAATTTTCCTAGCCTATGCAACACATGCCCATTTCAAAGTCTATCAGATGGATGTCAAAAGTGCCTTTCTAAATGGGGAACTGGAAGAAGAGGTATATGTCCATCAACCTCCTAGCTTTGAAGATCCAGAATTTCCAGAATATGTATATCTTCTCTTGAAAGCACTTTATGGTTTGAAGCAAGCACCAAGAGCCTGGTATGACACTTTATCTCAATTTCTTTTGGAGAATCACTTCACTAGAGGTACAGTAGATAAAACCTTATTTCATAGAAATGTCAATGGTTCTTCAATACTTGTTCAAATCTATGTAGATGATATTATTTTCGGGTCTACAGATGAGAAGCTTTGCAAAAGGTTTGCCAAACTTATGCAAAGTAGGTATGAAATGAGCATGATGGGTGAATTAACTTACTTTCTTGGTTTACAAGTAAAGCAAGTTAATGAGGGAATTTTCATAAGTCAAACAAAATATATTTATGATCTTTTAAAGAAATTTGACTTAATGGATTGTGCCTCTGCAAAAACACCTATGGCCACTGCAACTAAGCTTGAGTTGAATACTAAGGAAAAATCTGTGGACATCTCAAGCTATAGAGGCATGGTAGGCTCACTTCTATATCTAACAGCTAGTAGACCTGATATAATGTTTTCCACTTGTCTTTGTGCTAGATTTCAAGCTGACCCTAAAGAGTCTCACTTGATTGCTATTAAGAGAATTTTCAGGTATCTCAAGGGAACACCAAACCTTGGCATTTGGTACCCAAGAGATTCTGGCTTTGATCTAATTGGCTATTCAGATGCAGACTATGCAGGTTGCAGAATTGATAGGAAAAGTACTACAGGCTCCTGTCAATTTCTAGGGAACAGGCTTGTGTCATGGTTCAGTAAGAAACAGAACTCAGTCTCCACTTCTACAGCTGAAGCTGAGTACATTGCTGTTGGAAGTTGTTGTGCACAGATTCTTTGGATGAAAAATCAACTTATTGACTATGGTCTAAAAGTTGAGAAGATTCCAATTTTCTGTGACAACACTAGTGCTATTGCCATCACAGAGAATCCAGTGCAACATTCGAGAACCAAGCATATTGACATCAAATACCACTTCTTTAGAGAGCATGTGATGAATGGTATAGTAGAAATGCACTTTGTGCCAAGTGAAATGCAGCTTGCAGATATCTTCACCAAGCCTCTTGATGAATCTTCATTCACAAGGTTGGAAGGTGAACTAGGTATGCTTAATTTTTCGTAATTCCTAGTGATATCTAATCATACTCTATAATTGCAGCTAGAAATGTGTTTTGATTTACTTGAGAATTAAAAACTCTCAGAAAAAAATTTTTTAGCAGAAATTTTGTCTAAGGCAAAATTTGCTTATCAACAGATATCCTTTTATCCGTTGGTAGTATAAACACATTACTAGATTTTCGTATGTCAACGGATAACAGGTTGTCCACGTCATCGATGGATAAACTGTTTTCTCAACCGTCCATTCTTTATCCGTTGATATACATATTTTTTTTATAGCCATTGGTAAACGTGTATATTTAGTCACGGCTGTACTTCTTTTCTTTTCATTTATTATATGACAGTTACTTTTGTCCAATGGAGTAATTACTTTTAATTATTTCATTTTTAATTCTTGAAAAATATAAAAGGCTGTCTTGTGCTCTCACATCTCACTTTTATTCCTTTTCAAGAATCTTATAAGTTAACTGCATCTTCTTCACTAAAACTCTCTACAACAAAAGTTCAAACACTTCAATGGCGCCTATTGTTAAGATGATGTCTTCCACTGGGTTTACCTATGAGAAGAACAATTTCGCAGCCTTTGTTGATACAGTGAACGCTCCAGAAGCATATCACACCATGATGAATTTCGTGAAGAAATGCAAACTGTCATATGCTATGACTGCCACCACTCCTCTAATCCACGAGGTAATTGAAGAGGCCAGTGTGGGCATCTACTGAGTACATTGGCACAGACGGTACACTTGATTTTTCTTTAAAGGGTAAAAACTATGTAGTTAACTCTGATGTGATAACTGCTTGTTTAAAATTGCCTGAGAATAACTGTCTGGAAATACCCAGTAATGCTGAAATTGTTACCATGCTAAATTCCATAAACTATACCCTTAGTACTGAGAACTTAGGGAAAATTGTTAGGAAAGGTATGGTTAAAGAATGGAGTTATTTTTGTGATGCCTTCATTAAAACTTTTTCTGGCAAAATTAGTAATTTTGATGCTGTTACCAATTCCATGCTAGTTATGCTATGTATGCTCTTGACTGATAAATTTTATAATTTTGGCTCACTAGTCATGTATGAGATAGTAGCTAAATTAGGTAAAAAGGAAACTAGGAGCAAGAATATTTATTTTGCTAGATTTTTAATGCTCCTAGCACTGCATGTATCTGAGAATGAGCTATCCATTGCTAACCCGGATAGCAAGTTCAATTGTTTTGTTCAGGAGAAGAGAGTCTTAAGTGATTTGATTCGAATGAACCTAAATGCAGAAGTACAATTGGTATATCTACCAATTGTTCAGGTAACTGTTTCCAACCCTGAAACTCCTATCTCCAACCCCCAAATTTATTTGCCTTCTAGTGTCACAATGGAGTCTGTGGCTGTGACCAAACAGGCTCCTACCAAAGTGACCAAATCCAAAGTTCTAAAACCACAATCAAAAAGACAAACCTCAGGTGTCTCTCAAAAGGCACCTGTTGCAAAAACTACCAAAACTCTTGAGGGGAGTGTGAAGGTGGTAGTGAGTGGTGAGGGACAGGGTGAACATCAAAGAAGCCCTAAGGATAAGGAGGTGAGGCAGGTGCAACCAACATTTTAGTCTCTTAAAAGACTGTTAATGAACCTTCAATCCAAATTCTAGTTGCATCCTCTCAACAGGGTGTGACTACTGATTTAAGTTCCATTCCAGGAACACTGCACAAAAGGACAAGAGACACAGATAGCTCTCACTCAAAAACCTATGGTAGAAGAGTCAAATCCAAAACCATTGGGGAATCACAGGGTGCACACACAGTACAGCAAACTGTACCTTCTCAAATTCAGTTTAATGTGACTTCAATAAATGTGGAGTCACAGCCCCTTGATCTTAACCTTCAAATCGATACACATTTTAATCCACCATCACCAACTCCATCTCTGGATGTGGATATGATATCTACATCAATTCCTGATTCTCCATCTTTAAAATTCTTGGAGATGCCCCACTCAACAATTGGTGGTCATCATCTTTTAGATGATTTGTTGGGCCATCAATCTTCCATTCCTGAATTCACAATACTATCTGTGGCCTCTTCCTTAAAATCAATCACCACAGATTCAGTGTTGGTTTTCACTTCAACGGATACTCTTTTTCCTTCATCAACGGATATCCTTCATCCGTTGACAAGTGTTTCTCCATCAACGGATGTGTCTACAACTAATCATCCGTTGACAGCAATAACTACTACATCAATGGATACACTTTATTCGTTGACAACTCTCTCTACCACTGCAAAATGTGACATTCCCATGTCAACTATGGAGGAGTTTGTAGTAGTTGAAATATTTTTAGGAATGAGGGAAGGGAGTGAGAGGCTGCCTTGTGAGCAGGCAAAAGGAGAGAAAAATAATGAGAGGCTAACCATTTCTTTCGGTCAGGCAAAAGGAGAGCAAGAGAGTTCCACCTTAGTAGGTGAAGGTGAGGGTGTGAGAGGTGTGATCCAGGGGGAGCCCCTAATGCAAGAAAAGAGAGATGAGAGGAGAGAAGGGACTACAGGAGAAATAAGGTAGGAAGATTAAGCCATTGCTAGTGAGTTAATGGAGGTTAATGAAGCCTCTAAGGAGATGGAATTTCGATAAGAATATCAGTCAATTATTGACTCCATCTCTTTGGATCCTGAAACCTTTACTCATCCTGTTTCTGCCTATCAAGTCATGGCACAACAGGGCAATGTGGAGGCAGAGGAGGCAATGTACCTAGTGCACACCTCTCAATCTCTACAAAGAGCAAAGGAAGCTTTGACAGCTCTGCCTTCAGATGCTGACAGTGAAGAGTTTGGCAATAATGACAGTGCTAGCACCTCAAGTGATGAAGAAGTCAATAGGGAAGATACTCCAGAATGGCTATTTTCTTCTACTACTGAGGTTGGTGAGTTCAATGTGGAGATTATGAAATAATATCAATCTGCTATGGCTGAGCACCAGAATGCAGATCCACAGAGGAAGGCTGTCCTTCAGCAAATATTGGCCTCCCTCAAACTTCACAAGATGCATATGGTTATTCAAAGAACCCAACAAGAGGAGGTGCAAACTGCAATAAGGGAAATGAAAGTGGAACTAGATGCCAGGATTGAGGCACTAGCCCCTACTACCACTCAGAAGGTGCTGACTAGCAAGTTATTGAAGGAAGATAGCCTGGCCAAATCAGTTCATCATCTTTCCTCTAGAGTGGATAGTATGGAATCTCAATTGTAGACAGTAATTGCCAATCAAGCCAAATAGACTGAGCTACTGGAAAAGCTACTTGCATCCTCATCTCCAACCCTTGATGCTAACAAAAAGGGGGAGAAAAAGGTTGTTGCAGCTAGTCAAATTTCAGCATCCAGTAGCAAGATAGCACAGAGTGAGGGGGAGCAACAGCCAATTATAGTGGTCAATCCAACAGAGTTCTCTATAGAGGCTTCCCTTGTGAAGAAGAAGAAAATGGTGTTGCCTGAGGTTCAAAGTATATCAGAAATCTCAGATTGTGAAAGGCAAGCCATGATAGAAGCCTTAGAAAAGATCAACAAGGAGGCAAATGAAAGAATTCTGAGGATAGAGAGAATGATCAATGAATCAATTGTATCAACTCTGTTCTCTACTCAGTCCTCAGCCCCAACAACATCAACTACAATTCTGAAGGTGCTCACTCCAGAAATTGTGGCTCCTATATTCTATGATGCTGAACCATCCTATGTCAAAGAATTTGAACCATACATAAGAACCAGAGCCTACTCTCCACCAAAGGCAAATGGGAAGAACAAGTTACAATTGGACTTTCCATTTCCCAAGGATGATGATGAGAAGCTAATGGGAAATACAATCAAAGAGTTCAAGGAAAAGACAAATAAGAATGTAAGAGATTGGATGGCTGTGATAATAAGGAATGGAAAAGTGTTAAATATATCCAACATCCATCCTAGATTTGTTGAAGCAAAAAGAGAGGAAACCTCCAAACTTCTAAGGGAAGCTCATCCAAGTGAAGAAAATCAATATGAAAACTCAGAAGAGAAGCAAGCCAGACTAGCTCAGGAGTTAATGGATGAGGTAGAGGATGAAATGAGGGAACCTGAGGAAGTCCCCGAATCCAAAACTAAAAGGAGAGTGAAATCAAAGGCAAGGAGGCCTGTCTCTCCAGAAATTGTAAGGAGAGAAACTGTTGGCTCATCATAATCTTTTTCTGCACAAGTATTCGATCCAGCTGTGAACTTCCATGGTGACCCTATACTCCCTAAAGAGGAACCAATGAACCTTGACTCCATTGAGGTTCCTTCATTCTTGCTGAAGCCTAATCAGAAGAAAAGGATACCAAGGAAGCAACCTTCAAAGGAACCAATTCAGGTTGCTAGGGTACCTGCTATTGTCAAGCAGTCAATCTTGGAAAACAAGGATGATTTTATCTATCAGGCAGATATTGAAGAATACTCTGGCATGAATCTGTATCTAGATGAATTGTCAGAAGTAAGAGGAATTGACAAATATAAACATTTGCCTGAGAGATTGGTCTTTGTATACAAGGGAGGAAAGGAAAGGACATGGCCACTATAGAGGGTTCTTGGAGAAAACTATCTGACCTTAACCAAAGTGTTCTCTGCAATCAAGAGATACACAGGGTTCTCCAGGATAGCAAAAGGGGAGATACTGGACAGAATAGAACAGATAAGGAGAGAATGGAACTCACCATCAAGACTACCAAGGAAGATGAAGATCCCATTCAATGGATAGAAAATTCATCTTCAACCCTTCTGGATGATGGAGTTCAGGGATGAAGATGGTAACAGGAGATTCTTCAGGTTAGAAGACCAACTATCAAAGGCTAGTTCTCAATACCTGAGATGGTTACAACAAAAGCTAAATCCAAAAGTTGTTGAAGAAGATGCCTTCTATAGGCAACTCCAAATGCAGATTGAGTCCAACTCTGCCAAAGAAGGAAAATCAAGGGTGATGCCAACCAGAGAGAAGAAACAGTATTAATCTGCTCAGTCTAGAGGAGCACCTCTCTATAAATTGCTCAAACTTGCTGTATTTTAATTTTTGTAGCTTAATACAATTTTTGCATAGTTCTATATATATTCTTAGGAATTTTTTGTTATCATCAAGGTCCTAAATTTATACTTTATTGCCATCAAGTATAAATTGGGGGAGATTGTTAGGAATATGATGTACTTGATGATAACTTCATAATCAATCAAAATTGTATAAGTCAAGTTTTGTAACTGTCAACGGATGAGACATTATAACTCTATCCGTTGACAGGTAGCTCATCAACGGATGAGGTTTTGTAGCATACTTCAGTACCTCTATGCTATCAGTTGATAGTGTTTCTATTCAGAGTCATGTTGACCATCATTGGATAGGCAGAATAGGGTAGCCAATTGTAAATAAGCTATGCTATGTAATTCTGTCTAAGTGAAAGTGTATCAACGGATGAAGACAGGACTCTATCAACGGATACAACTCAAATCTACTCTATCAACGGATACAGCTCAAACTACCATCAACGGATGACTGTGTACAACATCAACGGATAATCATTAACACTTTCTTCTATGCTAGCTGGGAATTAGCAGTTGATAAGGACAGGTTTGACTGACAGATCACATGGGTTGATAGTAGGTATAAAAAGCAGTATGGCAGCCATACTTTGGAAACACAGAAGAAAGAAGCATTCCATTTACACAGTACATACAAGAAAGGTGTAGGGGACATATCTGTTCACAAGGACAACTTTTCGGCTACATGTGGATTTGGAGTGGAGTAGCAAGTCAACTTGAATTAGATTAATATTATCTTATTCCTGTAGTACTTGTAAACTTGGGATATATAACCAAGTGTAGCAACTCTTTAGAAACTAAGAAAACAGACATATTTGCTTAGGGTTTCTTGAATATCCTTAGAAGCAGAGAGTTGTAAAAATAGAAGCTGTGTACATTTGTATCACAGAGTTTTCTTTGAATAAAAGTCTCAGGTGGTACATTTAACCACCTGATTTTTTATGTGTTTGTGAATCATTTCTCATTCAGCGATTATCTCCTTATAGATTTCTGTGGTTTTTATCAGAAATTATTGTTGGTCCCGTAAAGTATTGCAGAAGGGGGGTTGAATGCAATACTAATAAATTTCAAAAACTATTTCAACAACTTAAATAGAGTTTGTAATTTACTAGTAGAAGAAATGCAATCACAAGTAATATCTCACACGATGTTTCCACAAAATAAATGTTTTATTTATTTTGCAAAGTTTTGCTACAACCTTGAGAACAAAATAATTCTCAAGCTTCGAATTCTCAAGAGATTACAGATGTAGAGAGCTATCTCTATTGTATAAATAGAGTGCTCTATTTATAGTGTGATAGTCGACTGTACTACCACTATCAGCATGGGTTGTTGAGTTGCTGTTATATTCCTTTTGCAGCTCATTCCATAATTTATTCCCATGTGATCATCACAAAGTAACTTTAAGATACTTTCCACATTTGAGCCACCCAGATCTAGCCGTATTCAATTTTATCTGCTCTAGACTTTACAGGTTGCTCCATGTGATCTCTCGAGCTTCAATTATAGACTTTCCAAGCTTGCTGTAAAGGTTGAATATTACAACACGCCTGCTTCTTTTGAACATGTATTATGTCGCTTAAATTGACTTAGAAAATTCCTAAATCAATTTGATTCTTTATGACAGTATGTTTGCTTCAGAGTTTGCTATCACTGGATTGTACTTTGGTTGACAGTATGAATTCCCGCAGAGATTGCTGTCAAGGATTGTGCTTTGATTGACAGCATGTATTTCCCGCAGAGATTGCTGTCAAGGATTTCAAACTTACTTTCGCAAACTATATATCAAAGTTACTGTCATCAGAATCTCCGCCAATGTTGCTATCAAGTCGAAACTTGCTGTCGACTCCATGAAACTTGCTGTCGACCTAGGCAACATGTTGTTTCCTTGTAACCTTACTGTCAGGGCTTGACAGTAACTTTTATTCCTTCTGTCGAACTTATGTATTTCTTGAGGCTTGAACATAATTGAACTTCTTCCAAGAATTACACTTATTACATGACAGTATTTATTTAAATTACAAGAATACATTTCAGGCTATGACAGTATGTTCTACTTAGTAAAACTAAGTATACAATTGAAACTAGTTAAGTTGTCTAACCTATCACCCATAAATCCCAACAATCTCCCCCAATTTATTTTTATGGATAATAAGGACAAATTTACAAATATTACATGCTGACAACTTAACTAACATAGATCAGAATGAATAAACCCTTCATTTCTGAAAAATGTATTTAATCCAGATTGTTTTTCAATACAATGACCATCAAAGTTCATAAATTAAAAATCAAGTACTCCTCTAGACTGAGTATATAGAAAATGTTTTACTTATCTTGATTTGAAATTTCATCTGGATTCTTTTCTTTCTTTTTCTTGCAAAGCCTTTCTGAGTTTTTCAATCAGCTCCTTTTCTTCAGGGGACTCTGCATCATCTTCATTTTCTAAGATGTATTTTCTGATCATTGAGGAAGAAGTGTTTGATACATCTTCGAGCTCCATCCAATAGACATTTTGATTGACAACTGATCTGAACTTTAGCACATCTCCCTCCTTCTTAAATCTTTTACCAGGGAGTTGATTTAAGGTTTCCCTTCTCAGTTTGTCCAAGCTGGGATCTTCTCCTTTCCTTTGATCAAAAATCATGTCTAGCTCCCAAGAACATAGTGTTTCAATGTTGTTTGATGATCCAACCACTTGCCAGTATAATTCTTTTAGCACACTGGTCTTCAACTTAGAGAAACTATCTGCATAAATTTCTTCTTTGCCATACTTAATTCTCAAAGGATTGTCCAGTACACATGGCTGATAGTTGGATTCTTCACTGTTGATCTTATTGAGTTTACTGCAGCTTTCCTTCATTTGAGCTTCAATCTCATCTTCTATCTGTTGACGAGATTTTTGTCTTGAGGCTAATTCTTCTCTGAATTTCTGCTCTACCTCATACCTATCCATTTCTTGCTTTGAATAAGGTTTCTCCATTTCATTCCAGTTATACTCAGGGATAGGATTATCTTCTTCATTTTCCAGACCTAGAGCTTCAAAAAAATCTTCATCATTTTGAAGTGTCCAGTCACCATGCTTTTCAGTGAATTCAGCATTTCTGATTGCACAGTACTTTCGAACAGGATCCATGATCTTTTCAGAGATATCACCATAGCTTTCCAAAAGTTCAACCATTCTTTCCAAATTGAAATAATCAATTCTTCTTCTTACAAATGCTTGAGTTTGAACTAGACTATTGGATATTACTTTTGATTTTGATATCTGAGTGAAATCAGGTTCTACCATAATCAATCTTTCTTTGTTTTCCCATAGAATGTATCTTGTGACCTTTTCTTTTGACTCATCCAATTCTATAGATACAGAAGTGATTGATTCTTTGGCTTTCTCTTGAAGTTGTTCCAGGCTGTTCATTCTTCTGCTCATGATTGGTTTCTTAAGCCCTAGACCTGTAGCTTTTCTTTGACCAGAATAGACAGTCTTTCCCCTTTTTGGTCTGTTTGACTTTCTTTTGATTCTTACTGTCTTGGATGTTTTGACAGTAGAATCATTGACAGCATCTTTGATAGGGCTTCTGATTGTGTCTTCTTTGACAGCATCTTTCATGACAGTGTCTTCCAAGTCAGCATCTTTGACAGTAACTTCATTTTTCTTGACAGCATCTTTGTTGACAGTATCTTTTTCAGAATACATACTGTCAATTTCCATTTCTGCTTGGTTAATTTCTAATGCTTCAAGTATCTCCTCTTCTTTCTCCTTTTCTTCATTTTTCTTGCATGTTCCAGGAGATTCTGAAGTTTCATTTGGCTCAGCTTCTTTAGCTTGGAATTGCTCTTTTGAAGAGTTTCCCTTTTCTGACTCTTTAGCTCCTCCAGCTTTACCTCCATCTTCATTATCATCACCATCTTTATCCAAGGTGTCATCAAAGGAGCATTTTCCACCTTGAGCATTTCTGCTTTCGTTTGCTTTGGCAATGAGCTTCTTAATTTTGACACTGTATTCCATATCTCTCTTTGCCATTATCTTGTGGATATCTTTAACTGCTTGAATCCTTTCCTTGGTGATGGGTGCTTTCAGCAACAACTTAAGTACATCCATGATGACTTTACTTTGTAGAGATGTTTTGCCTTCAAAAGTTAAGAACCCAAGTCCTTTAGTTCCTTTGGCTGTTGTCTGTTTAAAGCTTACACCATATGGCTGGAGACATACTTCTGGAAGTTTGTTGTTAACCATTGTACTCAGTTGCATATAGAGACTTTCATAAAAAATGGTAGACTTTTTCTTAACAAGAATCCCAAGGATGTATTGCACTCTGGTAGAGAAAGTTTCTAGCAGTTGCATTGTTATGAATATTGAATGTCCACTCTTAAGGTACACTTCAACTGCCCACCTCTTCTCTGAGCTAATCTTCACAGAAAGATTGACAATCTTTTCTTTCAAAGCTTCTGCCAACTTAGAAGGTTTTCCTCTAGATTCTGTGATTGCTTCATTCACCAGAGTGTTGAATTCCTCATCCTTATTATTCAAGGTGCTCTCCATATGACTTACCGTTATATAATCAGCTTCTTCTTGAGAATATGTGCTTCCATCAGTCCAGGTAACCAACTCTGAAGAAGTGATATATTCAGGCAGCTTACCCTTGCCTTTACCCATTCTGTTAGACTCCTCCTTTTCTCTCCAAAGCCTCTCCAAAGTAGATTCTTTCTTTTCAGGAACTGGTTCACTAATTTTGATGGAAGATGCTTTATTTCTTTGTATCATTTTCAATACTTCCTCAGATAATAGCATTGTCTCCCCATCTACTTCAGTTTCAAACAGTTCACTAGTTCCAGTTTCAGAGGCTATGACAGTATCTTTTTGCTCCCCCTTACTCCTTTGCTCCCCCTGTCTTTCAGCTTCCCCTTGTAACTCCATTTTCCTTTCTGGTTGCTCAGCCTTTTTCTGATCTATTACTTTCTCCCCCTTAGTTGAGTTGGAAGCTTGAATAAAGGAAGAAAGTGACAGCAGGGTGGCTTGAATTTCAGCAAAACCAGTCTTCACAGTAGATGATAGGGTGTCTAGCTGACTCTCCATTGTAGCACATCGATTCTCAATAGCTAGGAGCCTATCATTTGTGGATGTAGAAGGACCACCAGACCTAAACCTCTTTGGAGGTTGAGGATAAGTCTGGGGCATGGAGGCTGTTGGGGTTCTCACACTCTCATTGTTTTTATAGATGATCTCATCATCTCTCACAGAAATTCCCTCAAGGCCTAATGCCTTTGTTGACTGGCTCCCTCAAGTTCACTCTGGACATGCTCAGGTCCCTCTCCTTTTGCCATCACATTTGGCTGCCTCTCATTTTTATCCTCACTTCTCTGTTTTTTTATCTCTCTTTTATTTTTCACTCCCTCACTCATCCTAGATGCATCAGTATGAGCAGTACTAACATTGTAAGAACCCTAATTTTTGGTAATATTTTATTTTATTTAATATCTTGTGGCAATGTCAATATGGAACCTTTCTGGTCATCCCTGTGATTAATAGAATTGATTGTCTGAGAAACTGTGTTGTTGTATTCCCTATGTAAGATAAAAAGGGAGATTGTGAAGGCAGGAGTCTTATTGTTAGTGAGATTTATAAAACTTGGGATTTGAGAATGATTAGAGTGTTACAAGATTTATTAAGGATCATGACAAGGAATTATGGACATTAGAGGAATTTACACAATTAGTACTTAAGGAATTATAGGGGAAATCTCTACGCGACAAAATATTATTACGAGAGATTAATTAAGATACGATACGAATTAAGGATTAAATAATAAGCATTGGTGGAAGAATAATATTACAAGGAGTAGTATTGCATGCAAGCCCATGCAACCAAGTAGTTAGAAACCAAGTCAACTAGTTAGCCATTGGAAGATGAATAGTAGTTGGTTACTTGCTTTTTGAAAAAGGAGGAGACATGTAGTACAAGAGCCATACCTATAGCCATACCTAGGTGTACCATGCTTGTACATACAATTATATGTAACACCCAACCAATTACACAACCAACACAAACACAAAAACATTCTCCCCCCCCTTGTTTATTGCTCTCGGCCAAGGCTAGAACAAGGAAGAAAGAAATTTCTTTCTCCCACTTCTCATCACTCATAAATCATAACATAATTCCTAGGTCATCTACATCATCTAAGCAAGGTATGCTAGCAATTTCACTTCATTTCATCCATCCAATTCCAAGTTATAAATTGTTAAAGTTTGGATGAATAGTAACCAAGTTTGTTCTTCCTTTAGATCTTGCATTGTGAGTGTTGTAGGAGGCCATCTAAGGTGTTTTTAAGTTGTATAAAGATTGTTCAAAGTCTCTAGGAGCTCAAGAAGGTATGAAATCTCAAACCACCCTTGGTTATGTGTTGTTCATGTAGTATGGTAGTAGATCCATGCATTTTAGGGGTTATCTTGAATGTATATGTATTGGATAACATGGATCTTGGGTTTTGATGTTGAGATGGTGAATTTTATGACTATGGTGAACATATATATCTCCATGAGTGTTATGAGTCATGATCTAAGTGTTTTAAGTGGTGTTTATGTTATGGAAGCATGAAAAATGGTTGATCTAAGTGATTTGAGCTTGCTGATTTTGTCCAGGAACTTTGATCTGTGTTGTAGCACGATTTTGAACACCCAAATGATGTCCCCTGATGTCCTACCTTATATTGTTGGAAAGATAATTGAATGTAGTTTCTGGATATGTAAGATTCATAGCTAGGTGATGTGTGGATTTTTAGTTATGGCCGGAGGAGTGATTTTTGTTTCTGGACTATGGACTGCATAAAGTGACCCCCTTGTGAACCTTGTTTAAACACCTTAAAAAATATTTGGGATCATGGAAAAATTTGAGAACGTAGGTAATGCAGTGGTGAAGACCACCCAAAAGGAATTGGATTAATATATGAATTTTTGGATTTTATAAAAATGCTAGAGTAAAATTCGCGCGATGGAAAAAGTCGTTAGTGGAGCATAATTCTAGGAGTAATGGTTATGGTTCGAACGTGGTAACTAAATTAAGTCAAATAAGTGACGAGCGTAATCGAGTGATGTCATGGACCTATAGTGGGGCTAGGGAGTCATAAGACGAAGTCGTTAAGTTAATTTCGTATCCCCTTAAAACCCCGTAATTAGAAAGAAATTGTTAAGGTACTAACGAACGATTATTGTTTATGTATAGATCGTTCGAATTCGCACGCTCGACCACCCCAACCAAACCAAGGCAAGTTTACTTTTCAAAACTTATCCCTATACAAGGATTTTCACTGTTGTGTTTGTAGTTTTCAAATTATATCAAATGCTATGTTTATCGAAGTATTGATGCAATTGAGATTGAACAAGTACATGTATGCTTTTACCCCTTGAACTTAGATTGAAATGTTTTCTTCGGACAACGACTCTAGCAATAGAGGTCGTAGCGGTCCGTATATACTATTGGCCGGGGAGCGGTATATTATTATATCGTATCTAGATTGCGAAAACCCGGAGGGTCATTCGGGAAGTATCATATACTCAAGTTTTATATTCATATCTTCGTAAATACTCGAAACCCTATCTTGGATTAAAAGTTTATTTATTAAATAATTATTTTATTAATTATTAATATTAAATCTTAAAATATCAGTATTTAACTATTGTTCACTATTTTAAAAACAAAGTTAATCCAAGATACTTTTTAATACTTTCAAACTCGAACTTTTCGAACTCAAAACATTTTCGAAAACCCCGGGCCAGGTTCTGCTTCTTGTATGATTTCAAGAATCACCGGTCGACTGATGTCGAACCACAACTACTCTGTTTTCAATCAAAATCGAGTTTTTAAAAGAAAAAGAAAAAAGGGACTCTGGCAGGTGTGGGAACCGTTGACGAACGATTCCCGGGATGTTTAAGCGGCCGTGAGCCAGGCGGTCCATCACTTATTATTCCGGCCCAGGTGTTGCCGAAGGATGATTACGGATGTAGTTTTCATCGAGGGTGATTACGGATGTAGTTTTCACTCGGGGATAGTTACGGATGTAGTTTCTATCCTTCTACCGGTAGAGAAGACCCGCGGATTATTGGACTCGGATGTGGCGACTGATCATCGTCAATCCCTGTCAGGTTTTATGTTTTCTTTAAGTCCCATTCCTCCACATTGGAAAAATGCTTTGACACTGCATCTTAGGCCTATGTGCCAGTTGCCGATAGTGTCCTATTTTGATGAGAAAGATGTTGACTTTATGCAGTAGCTAGAACTGCAAGGTTATTTTGAAAACAAGGGCACGTACTGGTGCACCTTTGAAATTTACCAATAATGACAAGTGATTTTATAACTGATTGATACAACGAGTTTAATGACTGTTATACATATGAAATGCTATATTGCTTATTTTATACCTATATTCTTGCTGAGCTATAGTTGCTCACTCTTGCTTGTTTTCAAATTTTACAAACACAACAGCTAAGAGAAATGGCAAGAACCTGTCAGACTGTTCGAAAGCAGGTGACTAGACCCCAGGCTGCAGTTGAGATCCCACCGGTAGGCCCCATTAGCCGGATTGGTTGGCAGTTTTTGTTAGTACGTTTTATTTATAAGTATGACCTGTGCAAGGCAGTGTACCGCAACAAACTTTCAAGCCGCCAACTTTGCTTCATATCGAAGTGTTGCTGGTAGCATAAATGCTATTTAATTCGGTCTGTAATAACTCTAAAACTTTTACTTTTGCTTAATCAAATGTATGACGTTTCTGAGACTCTAACCTGTGTGTGTGTGTGTGTGCGGTGTGAGTTTATTGTGGGGTCGATGGATGTTTATTTATATTATGTGCAAGAACAAGTATGTTATTAATGGAAAATGGACCGTGAGCGCCTAGATTCCCGACCCCGGATCTGGGGGCGTCACCGAAATTGTATCAGAGAGAAGGTTACAGTTCTCAGAAACGATAGTAATTTAGGAAAGCAACCATAATAATACAAATAATATAACACTAATAATAATCCCACTAATACCTGGAGCTCTCATCGAGTTCACAGTCGGGTTATCGGATATGGCCCTGACTTCTAAGGCCCGTGAGGGAACTACTCCTTAAACCCTTCTTTTTGGTTAGTAACCTAGCTTATTTCCCTTGTGTAGATGGAGGAGATACCAGACCCTGAGGCCTATGAGAGGGAGCATGATGAGGCACTACTGAGAGAGACTGAGGACCCTGTTGAGGATACTGATGCTGACCCTGAGCTGGGCCCCTGGATTACGATATTAGGGGATACTGATGATGAGGATCCCGAGGAGGAGCCCTTTATGGGGCCTGAGCCTGTTACCCCCTCCCCTGTGGCCACTGACGAGGAGAGTGTGCGATCCGGTGAGGTCCGTGTTGTGTCACCCCCACCCTCTCCACAGTCATTGAGCCCCACTTCTTCTGATGATGATGATCCCGAGGAGGATACTTCTAGCGAGGAGGAGCGTGACCCTACCCCTGCTCCTGCTCCTGCCCCTGTTATGCCACCCCCACCACTGGACCTACCCCCGGTGTCGGGCGCTGAGCACGCCTATGTCGTGCAGTTCATGACCCGAGACTTACTTTCTGCGGAGGCCCGACTTAACGAGGCGAGGAGGGTGATAGTGGAGGAGCGCGAGGCGCGCTTGAGGATCCAGGCTGAGAGGAGGACTACTGTTGCTAGGAGGACTAGAGCTCGACTCCACAGGATTGAGAGGAGGAGTCGCGAGAGGGTTCTCGGATTAGGGATCCGCGGGGGCGGAGTGATCCAGGCTAGGGATGTTAGACGTGTTGTGCGTCGTGCATTTGCCCGAGTGAGGGCCTTGCTCCGTCGCGGTGCGGCCCCGTGATGTGTTACTGATAGCTCAGTCCCCTAGGTTCAGATGACATTAGTGTGTCGATTTTACGGGATAGTTGATTTGTGCAGTGGCGTCCTTTCTGACCAGTGGATGAGTAGACTGACCTACATATATGTAGATGTGACTTCGGATAGTATGTACGGATGTAGCCCTACTTTTGTGTAGCCCTGACTATTCGGATTATGTACTTGTATTTGTTCCACTTTTGCTAGACTTTGACATCGGAACTATGTATTTGGCTCTAACATCCAAACTTTGTGACAATCCTTGTACCGTACTTATTTAGTTTCAGTTTCCTTGATATTGCCTCAACTGCTTTACTTTCCGATGCCATGCTCTACTGTTTTGATATACAACTGTGATTATACAACTGCTACAAGCTACAAATACAACCATACTGTTTCAAATTACGATATGTGATTTCAAATTGTTCTCCACATTTTCCAAAAATATTCCTACAATTTTTCAAAATAAACCTTTCAAAAAAAAAAAAAAAACGGTTTTAGTTATTTAAAATTTTGAAAATATTTCTATAAGTTCGAAGTTTTGAAATCTTGGAAATTCCTACAAATGTTTTCGAACCACGTAACGACTTCCCCTAAAAAGAGTTTTACAGTTTATCGCCATCATAAGGGCACTACGAGTTTCGAAATTTTAACCCTGTATAAAGAGGAACAATACGATCCTAACTTCTCTAAATACGGTCAAATAATCTGCAAACCCTAACCCATTTTTGTCTTATTATCAGAATCATGCCACCCAAAAGAATGAACACTCGAGCTCACCCGGCCAGCTCTGAAGGCCAGGGTAGCCACCATGGGCCGGAAGGCCACAAAAACCGAGAGAGAGAGGATCAGAACCTGAGCGAGGATGAAGGTAGTGACTATAACTTGTTTGATAACTCTGAGTATGATGAAGAGGAAGCTGAAGATGATACCCTAGAGGTGGAAAACCCAAGGAGAGACCCTGTGGAGCGATTCATGGACCTACTCAGGCAGAACTTGGACCGTCCCCCGGTTCAGCCACCACCCAACAATGTGAATGCCAATGCCTTTCGGAATTTCAAATCCCTGAAACCCCCGGAGTTTAAGGGAACTGCAGACCCGGTCGAGGCAAGAGCCTGGCTGAAAGAAATGGAAAAATCTTTTGAGATACTAGGAGTCGCTGAAGAGCAGAAAACTGTTTTCGCCACCTACCTCCTGAAGGGTGAGGCAAACTACTGGTGGGAAGCTAAAAAGAATTTGGAGGGAAGAGGTGTGGTGACCTGGGAGAGGTTTAGCGAGTTGTTCTTGGAAAAGTATTTCCCTAGGTTCATGGAAACACAAATGGAGCTAAAATTTTTGGAACTAAAGCAAGGTAACATGACGGTGGCCGAGTATGAGGCAAGATTTACTGAGCTGTCAAGGTTTGTGCCGGAATATGTGAACTCTAAGGTGAAGAGGGCCCGAAGGTTTCAATTGGGGCTAAAGCAATGGATTCAGAATCGTGTGGCGGTTCTTGAGCTGACAGACTATGCCACCCTGGTACAAAAAGCATCGATTGTTGAGGCTGGAGGTGAACAGATGCAGAAGGAGAGAGAAGGAAGGATGAGGAAGTTTGATAGTCGAAAGGGGAACTCTGCGGGAGGTAGCTTTCCGAGCAAATTTAAGTGAGGAACAATGTCCCAACCCAGCGGAAACTTTGGAACCAAGAAAGCTGAAAGTTGGAGTGTGGGCCAGGGCGGCCGACCACAGGGATCATCGTACTCTACCCCACCCCGAGCCCCACTCCCGGAATGCAATAAATGTGGAAGGAAACATGCGGGCGTGTGTAACCTGCAAGATGTGAAGTGCTTCAAGTGTGGGCTGACGGGACATTATGCTAACACCTGTCGAGCAACAACACCAGTGCTGGAGGTAATTGCTTCAAGTGTGGGAAACCAGGGCACCAGTGCTGGAGGTAATTGCTTCAAGTGTGGGAAACCAGGGCACCGAATGAGGGAATGTATGTCCTCTGGGCCAGCTGCATCAAGAGTGAGTGGAACTGCTTCTAACAGGGCCCCTACTGCAAGAACTTTTAACATGACTGTGCAAGATGCCGTGAGGAACACGGATGTGATCCCAGGTACCCTACTACTCAACTCAGTTAATGCGAATGTTTTATTTGATTCGGGAGCTACCAAGTCTTTCATATCTCTAGATTTTGTAAGTCGGTTAGGCCTTAAGACTGAACCACTGAGAGACAGACTGCAAGTAGAGATAGCTAATCATGAAATTATTCCTGTTAACAAAGTATGCCCAGGTTGTGACCTAGAAATAGAAGGGCGACACTTTCGGGTAGATTTAATACCTTTTAAATTAGGGGAGTTTGACGTAATAATAGGTATGGATTGGTTGACAACCCACGGAGCTCAGATTGATTGCGTGAAGAAGAAAGTGAGTTTAAGATTGCCAGGGGATGAGGAAGTAGTGTTTAGTGGAAAACGACAAACCCAAAAGTTTCTGACTACGATTCAAGCAAAAAGGCTGTTACATAAAGGATGCGAGGCCTATTTAGCCTATGTAAAGGATACCAAGAAGGAGGCGCCCAACCTACAGGAAATCCCAGTCGTTAATGAATTCGCGGATGTATTTCCGGACGATCTTCCAGGACTACCACCTGATAGAGACATCGAGTTCGCTATAGATTTAGTTCCGGGCACGGCCCCAATTTCAAAGGCCCGGTATAGGCTAGCCCCAGTGGAGATGAAAGAGTTGGCCACCCAATTGCAAGAGCTGTTGGACAAAGGAATGATAAGACCTAGTGTGTCACCGTGGGGAGCCCCGGTGCTATTCGTGAAAAAGAAGGATGGCAGTATGAGATTATGCATAGACTACAGGGAGTTGAATAAGGTGACCATCAAGAATAAGTATCCTTTGCCCAGAATAGATGACCTATTTGACCAACTTAAGGACGCGGTTTATTTTTCCAAGATCGATTTGAGAACTGGGTACCACCAGTTAAGGATTAAGCCAGAAGATATACCAAAGATGGCCTTTCGCACCCGGTACGGACACTGTGAGTTTTTAGTAATGTCGTTTGGGTTAACAAATGCACCCGCAGCTTTCATGGACTTAATGAATCGAGTCTTCAAGAAGTATCTAGACAAGTGTGTTATAGTCTTCATCGATGACATCTTGATTTATTCCAAGACGAAAGAGGAACATGCAGAGCACTTGAGGATTGTATTGGGAGCATTAAGAGGAGAAAAGTTGTACGCTAAGTTCTCGAAGTGTGAATTTTGGTTGAAGGAAGTTCAGTTTTTGGGGCATGTGATTAGCGAACAAGGCATCCTAGTGGACCCAGCCAAAATAGAGGCTGTATCAAATTGGGAGAGACCAACCACTCCGACAGAGGTGAGAAGTTTCATAGGATTGGCCGGCTACTATAGAAGATTTGTCCAAGACTTTGCCAAGATAGCAGCCCCTTTGACCCGGCTAACCCGCAAGACCGAGAAGTTTGTGTGGACTGAAAAATGCGAAGAGAGCTTTCAAGAGTTGAAAAAGAGGTTGGTGACAGCACCAGTACTAGCCCTACCGGATGGTAAGGGAGATTTTGTGATTTATAGCGATGCATCCCATAAAGGTTTAGGGTGTGTGCTTATGCAGCACGGTAAGGTGATTGCGTATGCGTCCAGACAACTTAAGGAGTATGAGATAAGATACCCCACCCATGATTTGGAATTAGCAGCAATAGTCTTTGCTTTGAAGATCTGGAGACATTATCTTTACGGAGAAAAGTGTGAAATCTACACGGATCACAAGAGCTTAAAGTACATATTCACTCAGAAAGAGTTAAACATGAGGCAGAGGAGATGGTTAGAGCTAATCAAGGATTACGATTGTGAGATTCATTACCACCCAGGGAAGGCCAACGTAGTGGCCGATGCACTTAGCCGAAAGGAGAAGATTAAGATGATAACGTCAGTGGACGAAGTGATCAAGGACCTCGAGAGGCTGGAGATTGAGGTGAGGTTGCCAGGAATTGGCCAAGAGAGTCTAATGGAAATAAAAGTCCAACCACCGCTACTGGAAAAGATTAAGTTATGCCAAGAAAAGAAGATAGAAGAAGAAAAGAATTCGATGGAGAAAATTTTGACTGGCGAAGAAATTAGGTGTGAGAAGGATGGGAATGGAGTCATGAGGTACGCATCTAGGATATGGATCCCGAACGTTCGAGAATTAAAAGATGAGATTTTGCAAGAGGCTCATAGTTCAAGGTATTCGATCCACCCTGGAGGCACTAAGATGTATAGAGATTTAAGAGAATACTATTGGTGGCCTAATATGAAAAAGGACGTGGCAGAGTGGGTAAGTAAGTGTTTGACATGTCAAAGAGTAAAGGCCGAACACCAGAGACCCAGCGGATTGTTGCAACCCTTAGAGATACCCGAGTGGAAGTGGGAACAGATTGCGATGGACTTTGTAGTCGGATTACCAAGGACCAAGACTAATCATGACGCCATTTGGGTAATTATTGATAGATTGACCAAGTAAGCACATTTTCTTCCAATCAACGAGAGATACACTGTCGACAAGCTGGTAGATATCTACTTAAAAGAGATTGTGGTTAGGCATGGGGTTCCTGTGAGCATTGTATCAGATAGAGACCCAAGATTCAACTCCAGGTTCTGGAGGAGTTTTCAGGAGTGTGTGGGGACTAAGTTAAACATGAGTACTGCATACCATCCCCAAACAGACGGACAGAGCGAGAGAACCATCAAGACCATCGAGGACATGTTGAGAGTATGTGCCATCGATTTCAAGGGAAGTTGGGACGACCACTTGCCGTTGATCGAATTTTCCTACAACAACAGTTACCATGCGAGTATAGGCATGCCCCCATATGAAGCTTTGTACGGACGAAGATGTCGGTCTCCTTTGTGTTGGGAAGAGGTAGGAGAACGGAAGATATTAGGGCCTGAACTGGTCCAACAGACAAGAGAAACTATTGAACTCATAAGAGGACGGCTGGTAGCGGCCCAAGACAGACAGAAGAAGTATGCGGACCAGTCCTGCAAGGATAAGGAATATGAGGTAGGAGAGTTTGTGATGTTAAAAGTATCACCGTGGAAGGGATTGATGAGATTTGGTAAGAAGGGGAAACTAAGCCCGAGATTTATTGGACCTTTTGAGATCTTGAAACGAGTTGGAAAGTTAGCCTATGAATTGGCTTTACCTCCGAGCTTACAGCAAGTACATAATGTGTTCCATGTGTCCATGCTACGACCCTACCATACCGACTTCCGACATGTGATAGAACATGATCAAGTGGATCTGCAACCAGACTTAACATATGTGGAACAACCCGTAGAAATTATGGATAGGAAAGAACAGGTGCTGAGGAACAAGGTTGTCAAACTAGTGAGAGTCTTGTGGAGGAACCAGAATGTCGAAGAATCAACATGGGAACTAGAAAGCGCAATGCGTGAAAAGCACCCCCAGCTGTTTTCAACCTGATTCCGGGATGGAATCCTTTTAAGGAGGGGAGGCTGTAAGAACCCTAATTTTTGGTAATATTTTATTTTATTTTATATCTTGTGGCAATGTCAATATGGAACCTTTCTGGTCATCCCTGTGATTAATAGAATTGATTGTCTGAGAAACTGTGTTGTTGTATTCCCTATGTAAGATAAAAAGGGAGATTGTGAAGGCAGGAGTCTTATTGTTAGTGAGATTTATAAAACTTGGGATTTGAGAATGATTAGAGTGTTACAAGATTTATTAAGGATCATGACAAGGAATTATGGACATTAGAGGAATTTACACAATTAGTACTTAAGGAATTATAGGGGAAATCTCTACGCGACAAAATATTATTACGAGAGATTAATTAAGATACGATACGAATTAAGGATTAAATAATAAGCATTGGTGGAAGAATAATATTACAAGGAGTAGTATTGCATGCAAGCCCATGCAACCAAGTAGTTAGAAACCAAGTCAACTAGTTAGCCATTGGAAGATGAATAGTAGTTGGTTACTTGCTTTTTGAAAAAGGAGGAGACATGTAGTACAAGAGCCATACCTATAGCCATACCTAGGTGTACCATGCTTGTACATACAATTATATGTAACACCCAACCAATTACACAACCAACACAAACACAAAAACACTCTCCCCCCCCCCTTGTTTATTGCTCTCGGCCAAGGCTAGAACAAGGAAGAAAGAAATTTCTTTCTCCCACTTCTCATCACTCATAAATCATAACATAATTCCTAGGTCATCTACATCATCTAAGAAAGGTATGCTAGCAATTTCACTTCATTTCATCCATCCAATTCCAAGTTATAAATTGTTAAAGTTTGGATGAATAGTAACCAAGTTTGTTCTTCCTTTAGATCTTGCATTGTGAGTGTTGTAGGAGGCCATCTAAGGTGTTTTTAAGTTGTATAAAGATTGTTCAAAGTCTCTAGGAGCTCAAGAAGGTATGAAATCTCAAACCACCCTTGGTTATGTGTTGTTCATGTAGTATGGTAGATCCATGCATTTTAGGGGTTATCTTGATTGTATATGTATTGGATAACATGGATCTTGGGTTTTGATGTTGAGATGGTGAATTTTATGACTATGGTGAACATATATATCTCCATGAGTGTTATGAGTCATGATCTAAGTGTTTTAAGTGGTGTTTATGTTATGGAAGCATGAAAAATGGTTGATCTAAGTGATTTGAGCTTGCTGATTTTGTCCAGGAACTTTGATCTGTGTTGTAGCACGATTTTGAACACCCAAATGATGTCTCCTGATGTCCTACCTTATATTGTTGGAAAGATAATTGAATTTAGTTTCTGGATATGTAAGATTCATAGCTAGGTGATGTGTGGATTTTTAGTTATGGCCGGAGGAGTGATTTTTGTTTCTGGACTATGGACTGCATAAAGTGACCCCCTTGTGAACCTTGTTTAAACACCTTAAAAAATATTTGGGATCATGGAAAAATTTGAGAACGTAGGTAATGCAGTGGTGAAGACCACCCAAAAGGAATTGGATTAATATATGAATTTTTGGATTTTATAAAAATGCTAGAGTAAAATTCGCGCGATGGAAAAAGTCGTTAGTGGAGCATAATTCTAGGAGTAATGGTTATGGTTCGAACGTGGTAACTAAATTAAGTCAAATAAGTGACGAGCGTAATCGAGTGATGTCATGGACCTATAGTGGGGCTAGGGAGTCATAAGACGAAGTCGTTAAGTTAATTTCGTATCCCCTTAAAACCCCGTAATTAGAAAGAAATTGTTAAGGTACTAACGAACGATTATTGTTTATGTATAGATCGTTCGAATTCGCACGCTCGACCACCCCAACCAAACCAAGGCAAGTTTACTTTTCAAAACTTATCCCTATACAAGGATTTTCACTGTTGTGTTTGTAGTTTTCAAATTATATCAAATGCTATGTTTATCGAAGTATTGATGCAATTGAGATTGAACAAGTACATGTATGCTTTTACCCCTTGAACTTAGATTGAAATGTTTTCTTCGGACAACGACTCTAGCAATAGAGGTCGTAGCGGTCCGTATATACTATTGGCCGGGGAGCGGTATATTATTATATCGTATCTAGATTGCGAAAACCCGGAGGGTCATTCGGGAAGTATCATATACTCAAGTTTTATATTCATATCTTCGTAAATACTCGAAACCCTATCTTGGATTAAAAGTTTATTTATTAAATAATTATTTTATTAATTATTAATATTAAATCTTAAAATATCAGTATTTAACTATTGTTCACTATTTTAAAAACAAAGTTAATCCAAGATACTTTTTAATACTTTCAAACTCGAACTTTTCGAACTCAAAACATTTTTGAAAACCCCCGGCCAAGTTCTGCTTCTTGTATGATTTCAAGAATCACTGGTCGACTGATGTCGAACCACAACTACTCTGTTTTCAATCAAAATCGAGTTTTTAAAAGAAAAATAAAAAGGGACTCTGGCAGGTGTGGGAACCGTTGACGAACGATTCCCGGGATGTGTAAGCGGCCGTGAGCCAGGCGGTCCATCACTTATTATTCCGGCCCAGGTGTTGCCGAAGGATGATTACGGATGTAGTTTTCATCGAGGGTGATTACGGATGTAGTTTTCACTCGGGGATAGTTACGGATGTAGTTTCTATCCTTCTACCGGTAGAGAAGACCCGCGGATTATTGGACTCGGATGTGGCGACTGATCATCGTCAATCCCTGTCAGGTTTTATGTTTTCTTTAAGTCCCATTCCTCCACATTGGAAAAATGCTTTGACACTGCATCTTAGGCCTATGTGCCAGTTGCCGATAGTGTCCTATTTTGATGAGAAAGATGTTGACTTTATGCAGTAGCTAGAACTGCAAGGTTATTTTGAAAACAAGGGCACGTACTGGTGCACCTTTGAAATTTACCAATAATGACAAGTGATTTTATAACTGATTGATACAACGAGTTTAATGACTGTTATACATATGAAATGCTATATTGCTTATTTTATACCTATATTCTTGCTGAGCTATAGTTGCTCACTCTTGCTTGTTTTCAAATTTTACAAACACAACAGCTAAGAGAAATGGCAAGAACCTGTCAGACTGTTCGAAAGCAGGTGACTAGACCCCAGGCTGCAGTTGAGATCCCACCGGTAGGCCCCATTAGCCGGATTGGTTGGCAGTTTTTGTTAGTACGTTTTATTTATAAGTATGACCTGTGCAAGGCAGTGTACCGCAACAAACTTTCAAGCCGCCAACTTCGCTTCATATCGAAGTGCTGCTGGTAGCATAAATGCTATTTAATTCGGTCTGTAATAACTCTAAAACTTTTACTTTTGCTTAATCAAATGTATGACGTTTCTGAGACTCTAACCTGTGTGTGTGTGTGTGTGTGTGCGGTGTGAGTTTATTGTGGGGTCGATGGATGTTTATTTATATTATGTGCAAGAAAAAGTATGTTATTAATGGAAAATGGACCGTGAGCGCCTAGATTCCCGACCCCGGATCTGGGGGCATCACAAACATGCAAAAGAGAAGATTTTACCTTGAAAGCCTTGGAAAGAGGCAAGTCATCATCAGAGATATCTTCAACTAATCCTTCTTGTAGTTGTAGTTGAACAGTGATGACAACATCATTAGGAAGACCTTTGACAGTATCTTTTGTCAGAATGGTATTGTCACTTGATTGATTGACAGCACCTTCTGGTTTGTCATTGACAGCATCTTTGGCTGTGACAGCAACTTCCCTAGGGTAAGATGCTTTGAGGGAATCGATCAAGATGCTGGCTGTTTCAATTTCTGGCAAATTTGCATCTTGATCTAATCCAGTGTTTGATGGAGTGGTATCCATTTCACTTTGAGAAATGGGTTCTTGTGGACCACTAGATGGGGGCTCATCCATGATTTGAGATGGATGATCAAAACCTGAGGGGTTGGTACTATCCCCCTCTCTAGGTTGTTTAGAAGAAACAACAGATATAGGAATGAAAGAAGAAGTTTGAAGTTCAGATTGATTAATTGGCTGTTCCACAGAAGAAGATTGTGGAACATCAACAGTATGAGTGAATTCCTCACTGTGCTCTATCTCTATGTGTGTATCTTTAAATACAGTTTCCTCAAGAGTGAGTTCTTGAGTTTGTGCAGACTCTTTATAAGGTGCCTTGAGAGACAGGCCAATTTCAATAGATGCCTCTTGTTGAGAAGAGGCACCTAGAGATGAGTTTATTTCCCTATCATCCTCTACAGTCTTTTGGGAAACTGTAGAGTGGCTGACAGTAACCTTGGCCCTTCTAGCTCTCTTCTTCTTAGGCTCAGAAGGGGCTACTGTGGGTTCTATTTCAATACCATCCTTATTTGCTGCACTAGGTGCAGTAACTCCCTCTTGACTCACCACATTGTCACCAGTTTCACTCTCTAGGGATCTTTTCTTGGATTCCTGTTTGGCAATTTTAAGGGCTTTTGGTAGTCTAGAGTCCCTAGGTGGAGTGTATGGTGTAGAATGTGGGTTAACTGAATTTGGGTCTAATTCAGCTTCATTCTCAATTGTGAAAACAGTGTAACCTGTTGGTAATGGAAAACCAAGGTTGGGCACTTGATTAACCATGTGTTGTGTGAAACATAGTGGAATATGTGCATTCAAATTTTGTGTGTTAAGAGATGTGTGTGTGTTTTTCTTTAAAACAGGACATTCTTCAAAATTAGAAGTATCTACAATATTTCCACAAATATTATTAATACACATAGTTAAAAAGCGAGGATATATGGATACCTTTTTGCCTATGGCGCTTTTCAACTGTGCCATAATCAGCTTTCCAACGTTCACCTTGTATCCATGGACTACAGAATGAGTGAGTTTCTTGATATATGATGGTATTCCATTCCAGCCTGTAGACTTGGTAGAGAACACTTTCACCATAACATCAAAGATCATGCTCCACTCCTTTCTCAGATATTTCCTGTCCATTTCTCCCGTTTGATACCATTTATCAGAGGTTTCTTCAAGTTTAGAGCCTGAATACCCAATCTTCAGAAAGAACCTCTTTAGAGTATCATCAGTTGCTAGTTCCTTAAAGTTTTCTTCACTGGCCAACACAATACCCAAAGCCTCATTGATATTCTTTACTGAAAGAGAATGGTTTGCATCATCTATATTGAACTTAATTGTTTCATTCTCTCCAGTTCCTTGATCACTTGCAGATTTCCAGAATTTTTCAATTCTAACAATATCAATTTTGGGGGATGAGGTTATTGCATGACCTAGGTAGGATTTATTTAAGAAGGAAATAAGTCCTTTGAAGTTTTCACCAGCATCACTAGGAGAGTAGATACCAGCAAAGTTGGTTTGAGCAACACTTTGTTTAGGTGCCATTGTTGAATGCTTTGAAAAATGAGAGAGAAAATGCGGTTTTTGGATGCAGAAGGTTGATAGGTTTTTGCAAATGAAAGTGATAGTAGATTAAACGGTAGATTCAGTTTATAAGATGAATCGATTTAACCTGTCTTAATTGAACGTGTGATAATGATTTTACCCATTAACTTCACTTGCTAAATTACGTGGCAGTTGCTATTAGATCGTGGATTGGTGGATTAAAAATAGATATATATATATATATATATATATATATATACACATTAATGTATATATATCTCTCCACTATCTTTGACAGCAACTTCCCGTGACAGCAACTTTCATTGACAGTAACCTGTGCGCTTTTCTTTCTCTACCATTTTTGACAGTAGTTTCTCGTGACAGCAACTTTCATTGACAGCAACCTGTGCGCTAACAACATTTCTGTCAATCAGTTTAATGAGTGACAGTAAGTTTATCTGACAGTAAACTATGCGTAAAATCATGTTGTCACTGTTCACACATAACTTAAGTTAAGGACACTTGATTTTTTTAAAACCGTATTAAGACAGACATGTAAAACTATTTTAGCATAGTCATAGCAAACATGATATCTAAAAATCCTTTTAGCATAGTCATAGCAAACATGATATCTAAAAATCCTTTTAGCATAGTCATAGCAAACATGATATCTTTGTTGTCTAAACAAGTAGCACCTAGTACCTTAACTTCTCATGACAGTACCTTCTAGTGATAGTACTTTTTATTACAGTACCTTGAAAGTTTCTGTCATGAGCTGCGACTGAGAATTGACAAACCAGCTAGATAGTCATACCTGATTTAGTATTCCCAATTCACTCACCAACCTGGTAAATGTTGCTTCATCCAGTGGCTTGGTGAATATATCTGCAAGTTGCTTATTTGTTGGAACATAAACCAATTTTACATCTCCCTTTTCAACATGCTCCCTGATGAAATGATGCCTTATATCAATATGTTTTGTTCTGGAGTGTTGAACTGGATTGTCTGATATGGCTATGGCACTAGTGTTGTCACAGTAGATAGGAATATTTGACAACTCTAGTCCATAATCCATTAATTGATTCTTCATCCAAAGTATTTGTGCACAGCAACTTCCAGCTGCAATATATTCAGCTTCTGCAGTTGATGTAGAAACTGAGTGTTGCTTCTTATTGAACCATGACACCAATCTCCCCCCAAGAAATTGACAGCTTCCTGTAGTACTTTTTCTGTCAATCTTGCAGCCAGCATAGTCTGAATCAGAATATCCAATTAGATCAAATCCAATTTCCCTAGGGTACCAAAGACCTAGATTTGGGGTGCCTTTGAGATACCTAAAGATTCTTTTAATTGCAACTAAGTGTGATTCTTTTGGATCAGCCTGAAACCTTACACAAAGACATGTAGCAAACATTATGTCTAGCCTGCTTGCTGTTAAGTAAAGCAATGATCCAACCATGCCTCTGTAGGTACTAGAATCCACTTTCTTGCCTTTAGGATCTAACTCTAATTTGGTGGCTGTTGAGATAGGTGTCTTGGCAGGTGATGAATTGTAAGAACCCTAATTTTTGGTAATATTTTATTTTATTTAATATCTTGTGGCAATGTCAATATGGAACCTTTCTGGTCATCCCTGTGATTAATAGAATTGATTGTCTGAGAAACTGTGTTGTTGTATTCCCTATGTAAGATAAAAAAAAGGGAGATTGTGAAGGCAGGAGTCTTATTGTTAGTGAGATTTATAAAACTTGGGATTTGAGAATGATTAGAGTGTTACAAGATTTATTGAGGATCATGACAAGGAATTATGGACATTAGAGGAATTTACACAATTAGTACTTAAGGAATTATAGGGGAAATCTCTACGCGACAAAATATTATTACGAGAGATTGATTAAGATACGATACGAATTAAAGATTAGATAATAAGCATTGGTGGGAGAATAATAATACAAGGAGTAGTATTGCATGCAAGCTCATGCAACTAAGTAGTTAGGAAAGCAAACTAGATGAACCAAATAGCAAAGGGAATAGTAACTAGTTGGCTTGCTTTTCAAAAAGAGGAGACAAGAAGTACCACTAGCCATGCTTATAGCCATGCCTATGTTGTACCATGCATATACTCACAATAATACATATCAACCTCATCTAATACCACTCATTCACCCAACACCAAAATCAAACACAAAAACACTCTCCCCCCCCCCTGATATTGCTCTCGGCCTAAGCTAAAAAAGGGAGAAGAAAAATTCTTCTTCCCCATTTCCCATCACTCATAATTCACACCATAAATCCTAGGTCATCTACATCATCTAATCAAGGTATGCTAGCAATTTCACTTCATTTCATCCATCCAATTCCAAGATATAAATTGTTAAAGTTTGGGTGAATAGTAACCAAGTTTGTTCTTCCTTTAGATCTTGCATTATAAGTGTTGTAGGAGACCATCTAAGGTGTTGTTGAGTTGTGAGAAGCTTACCCAAGGCCACTAGGAGCTCAAGAAGGTATAAAAATCACAAACCCTCTTGGTTATGTAGTATTTATAATGTTTGGTAGTAGATCCATGCATGTATGAGCTAATCTTGGTTGTATAAGTGTTGGATGACTTGGATCTTGAGTTTTTATGTTGAGATTATGACTTTTATGACTATGGATAGTATATATATCACCATGAGTGTTATGAACCATGATTTGAGTGTATTAAGTGTTGGTTGTATGGTGGAATTGTGAAAAATGATTGATGTAAGTGGTATGTTCATGCTGAGTTTTTCCAGGAGCAATGACCTGTATTGTGACACGATTTTGAACACCCAAATGATGTGCCCTGATGTCCTACCTTATATTGATGGAAAGATAATTGAATGTAGTTTCTGGATATGTAAGATTCATAGCTAGGTGATGTGTGGATTTTTAGTTATGGCTGGAGGAGTGAATTTTGTTTCTGGACTATGGACTGCATAAAGTGACCCCCTTGTGAACCTTGTTTAAACACCTTAAAAATTATTTGAGATCATGGAAAAATTAGAGAAGCTAGGAAATACAGTGGTGAAGGCTACCCAAAAAGAATTGGATTAAAATACGAATTTTTGAATTTTATAAAAATGCTAGAGTAAATTTCGCGCAAGGGAAAAAGTCGTTAGTGGAGCATAATTCTAGGAGTAATGGTTATGGTTCAGATGTGGTAACTAAATTAAGTCGAATAAGTGACGAGCATAATCGAGTGATGACATGGACCTATAGAGGGGCTAGGGAGTCATAAGACGAAGTCGTTAAGTTAATTTCGTATCCCCTTAAAACCCCGTAATTAGAAAGAAATTGTTAAGGTACTAACGAACGATTATTGTTTATGAATAGATCGTTCGAATTCGCACGCTCGACCACCCCAACCAAACCAAGGCAAGTTTACTTTTCAAAACTTATACATATACAAGGATTTTCACTGTTGTGTTTGTAGTTTTCAAATTATACCAAATGCTATGTTTATCGAAGTATTGATGCAATTGAGATTGAACAAGTACATGTATGCTTTTACCCCTTGAACTTAGATTGAAATGTTTTCTTCGGACAACGACTCTAGCAATAGAGGTCGTAGCGGTCCGTATATACTATTGACCGGGGAGCGGTATATTATTATATCGTATCTATATTGCGAAAACCCGAAGGGTCAGTCGGGTGGTATCGTATATTCAAATAACTATTATTATATCTTCGTAAATACTCGAAACCCTATCTTGGATTAAAAGTTTATTTATTAAATAATTATTTTATTAATTATTAATATTAAATCTTAAAATATCATTTAATAATTATTGTTCACTATTTTAAAAACAAAGTTAATCCAAGATACCTTTTAACACTTTCAAACTTGAACTTTTTCGAACTCAAAAACATTTTCGAAAACCCCCGGTCAGGTCCTGTTTCTCGTATGATTTCAAGAAATATCGGTCGGCTGACGTCGAACCACAACTACTCTGTTTTCAATCAAAATCAGGTTTTCACAAGAAAAAGAAAAAGGGACTCTGGCAGGTGTGGGAACCGTTGACGAACGATTCCCGGGATGTGTAAGCGGTCGTGAGCCAGGCGGTCCATCACTTATTATTCCGGCCCAGGTGTTGCCGAAGGATGATTACGGATGTAGTTTTCATCGAGGGTGATTACGGATGTAGTTTTCACTCGGGGATAGTTACGGATGTAGTTTCTATCCTTTTACCGGTAGAGAAGACCCGCGGATTATTGGACTCGGATGTGGCGACTGATCATCGTCAATCCCTGTCAGGTTTTATGTTTTCTTTAAGTCCCATTCCTCCACTTTGGAAAAATGCTTTGACACTGCATCCTAGGCCTATGTGCCAGTTGCCGATAGTGTCCTATTTTGATGAGAAAGATGTTGACTTTATGCAGTAGCTAGAACTGCAAGGTTATTTTGAAAACAAGGGCACGTACTGGTGCACCTTTGAAATTTACCAACAATGACAAGTGATTTTATAACTGATTGATACAACAAGTTTAATGACTGTTATACATATGAAATGCTATATTGCTTATTTTATACCTATATTCTTGCTGAGCTATAGTTGCTCACTCTTGCTTGTTTTCAAATTTTACAAACACAACAGCTAAGAGAAATGGCAAGAACATGTCAGACTGTTCGAAAGCAGGTGACTAGACCCCAGGCTGCAGTTGAGATTCCACCGGTAGGCCCCATTAGCCGGATTGGTCGGCAACTTTTGTTAGTACGTTTTATTTATAAGTACGACCTGTGCAAGGCAGTGTACCGTAACAAACTTTCAAGCCGCCAACTTCGCTTCATATCGAAGTGTTGCTGGTAGCATAAATGCTATTTAATTTGGTCTGTAATAACTCTAAAACTTTTACTTTTGCTTAATCAAATGTATGACGTTTCTGAGACTCTAACCAGTGTGTGTGTGTGTATGTGCGGTGTGAGTTTATTGTGGGGTCGATGGTTGTTTATTTATATTATGTGCAAGAACAAGTATGTTATTAATGGAAAATGGACCGTGAGCGCCTAGATCTCCGACCCCGGATCTGGGGGCGTCACAGAAATGGTATCAGAGAGAAGGTTACAGTTCTCAGGAACGATAGTAATTTAGGAAAGCAACCATAATAATACGAATAATATAACATTAATAATAATCCCATTAATACCTAGAGCTCTCATCGAGTTCACAGTCGGGTTATCGGATATAGCCCTGACTTCTAAGGCCCGAGAGGGAACTACTTCTTAAACCCTTCTTTTTGGTTAGTAACCTAGCTTATTTCCCTTGTGTAGATGGAGGATATACCAGACCCTGAGGCCTATGAGAGGGAGCATGATGAGGCACTACTGAGAGAGACTGAGGACCCTGTTGAGGATACTGATGCTGACCCTGAGCTGGGCCCCTGGATTACGATATTAGGGGATACTGATGATGAGGATCCCGAGGAGGAGCCCTTTATGGAGCCTGAGCCTGTTACCCCCTCCCCTGTGGCCACTGATGAGGAGAGTGTGCGACCCGGTGAGGACCGTGTTGTGTCACCCCCACCCTCTCCACAGTCATTGAGCCCCACTTCTTCAGATGATGACCCCGAGGAGGATACTTCTAGTGAGGAGGAGCGTGACCCTACCCCTGCTCCTGCTCCTGCCCCTGTTATGCCACCCCCACCACTGGACCTACCCCCGGTGTCGGGCGCTGAGCACGCCTATGTCGTGCAGTTCATGACCCGAGACTTACTTTCTGCGGAGGCCCGACTTAACGAGGCGAGGAGGGTGATAGTGGAGGAGCGCGAGGCGCGCTTGAGGATCCAGGCTGAGATGAGGACTACAGTTGCTAGGAGGACTAGAGCTCGACTCCACAGGATTGAGAGGAGGAGTCGCGAGAGGGTTCTCGGATTAGGGATCCGCGGGGGCGGAGTGATCCAGGCTAGGGATGTTAGGCGTGTTGTGCGTCGTGCATTTGCCCGAGTGAGGGCCTTGCTCCGTCGCGGTGCGGCCCCGTGATGTGTTACTGATAGCTCAGTCCCTAGGTACAGATGACACTAGTGTGTCGATTTTGCGGGATAGTTGACTTGTGCAGTGGCGTCCTTTCTGACCAGTGGATGAGTAGACTGACCTACATATATGTAGATGTGACTTCGGATAGTATGTACGGATGTAGCCCTACTTTTGTGTAGCCCTGACTATTCGGATTATGTACTTGTATTTGTTCCACTTTTGCTAGACTTTGACATCGGAACTATGTATTTGGCTCTAACATCCAAACTTTGTGACCTTCCTTGTACCGTACTTATTTAGTTTCAGTTTCCTTGATATTGTCTCAACTATTTTACTTTCCGATGCCATGATCTACTGTCTTGATATACAACTGTGATTATACAACTGCTACAAGCCACAAATACAACCATGCTATTTTAAATTTACGATATGCGATTTCAAATTGTTCTCTACATTTCCAAAATGTTCCTACAATTTTTCTAAAATAAACCTTTCAAAAAAAAAAAACGGTTTTAGTTATTTAAAATTTTGAAAACATTTCTATAAGTTCGAAGTTTTGAAATCTTGGAAATTCCTACAAATGTTTTCGAACCACGTAACGACTTCCCCTAAAAAGAGTTTTACAGTTTATCGCCATCATAAGGGCACTACGAGTTTCGAAATTTTAACCCTGTATAAGGAGGAACAATACGTTCCTGACTTCTCTAAATACGGTCAAATAAATTGAAAACCCTAACCCATTTTTGTCTTATTATCAGAATCATGCCACCCAGAAGAATGAACACTCGAGCTCACCCGGCCAGCTCTGAAGGCCAGGGTAGCCACCATGGGCCGGAAGGCCACCAAAACCGAGAGAGAGAGGATCAGAACCTGAGCGAGGATGAAGGTAGTGACTATAACTTGTTTGATAACTCTGAGTATGATGAAGAGGAAGCTGAAGATGATACCCTGGAGGTGGAAAACCCAAGGAGAGACCCTATGGAGCGATTCATGGACCTACTTAGGCAGAACTTGGACCGTCCCCCGGTTCAGCCACCACCCAACAATGCGAATGCCAATGCCTTTCGAAATTTCAAATCCCTGAAACCCCCGGAGTTTAAGGGAACTGCGGACCCAGTCGAGGCAAGAGCCTGGCTGAAAGAAATGGAAAAATCTTTTGAGATACTAGGAGTCGCTGAAGAGCAGAAAACTGTTTTCGCCACCTATCTGCTGAAGGGTGAGGCAAACTACTGGTGGGAAGCTAAAAAAGAATTTGGAGGGAAGAGGTGTGGTGACCTGGGAGAGGTTTAGCGAGTTGTTCTTGGAAAAGTATTTCCCTAGGTTCATGGAAACACAAATGAAGCTGAAATTTTTGGAACTCAAGCAAGGTAACATGACGGTGGCCGAGTATGAGGCAAGATTTACTGAGCTGTCAAGGTTTGTGCCGGAATATGTGAACTCTGAGGTGAAGAGGGCCCGAAGGTTTCAATTGGGGCTAAAGCAATGGATTCAGAATCGTGTGGCGGTTCTTGAGCTGACAGACTATGCCACCCTGGTACAGAAAGCGTCGATTGTTGAGGCTGGAAGTGAACAGATGCAGAAGGAGAGGGAAGGAAAGAAGAGGAAGTTTGACAGTCGAAAGGGAAACTCTGCGGGAGGGAGCTTTCCGAGCAAGTTTAAGCGAGGAACAGTGTCCCAGCCCAGCGGAAACTTTGGAACCAAGAAAGCTGAAAGTTGGAGTGTGGGCCAGGGCGGCCGACCACAGGGATCATCGTACTCTACCCCACCCCGAGCCCCACTCCCGGAATGCAATAAATGTGGAAGGAAACATGCGGGCGTGTGTAATCTGCAAGATGTGAAGTGCTTCAAGTGTGGGCTGACAGGACATTATGCTAACACCTGTCGCGGAACTAGTAACAACACCAGTGCCGGAGGTAATTGCTTTAAGTGTGGGAAACCAGGGCACCGAATGAGGGAATGTATGTCCTCTGGGCCAGCTGCATCAAGAGTGAGTGGAACTGCTTCTAACAGGGCCCCTACTGCAAGAACTTTTAACATGACTGTGCAAGATGCCGTGAGGAACACGGATGTGATCGCAGGTACCCTACTACTCAACTCAGTTAATGCGAATGTTTTATTTGATTCGGGAGCTGCCAAGTCTTTCATATCTCTAGATTTTGTATGTCGGTTAGGCCTTAAGACTGAACCACTGAGAGACAGACTGCAAGTAGAGATAGCTAATCATGAAATTATTCCTGTTAACCAAGTATGTCCAGGTTGCGACCTAGAAATAGAAGGGCGACACTTTCGGGTAGATTTAATACCTTTTAAATTAGGGGAGTTTGACGTAATAATAGGTATGGATTGGTTGACAACCCATGGAGCTCAGATTGATTGCGTGAAGAAGAAAGTGAGTTTAAGATTGCCAGGGGATGAGGAAGTAGTGTTTAGTGGAAAACGACAAACCCAAAAGTTCCTGACTATGATTCAAGCTAAAAGGCTGTTACGTAAGGGATGCGAAGCCTATCTAGCCTATATAAAGGATACCAAGAAGGAGGCACCCAACCTACAGGAAATCCCAGTCGTTAATGAATTCGCGGATGTATTTCCGGACGATCTTCCAGGACTACCACCTGATAGAGACATCAAGTTCGCTATAGATTTAGTTCCGGGCACGGCCCCAATTTCAAAAGCCCTGTATAGGCTAGCCCCAGTGGAGATGAAAGAGTTGGCCACCCAATTGCAAGAGCTGTTGGATAAAGGAATGATAAGACCTAGTGTGTCACCGTGGGGAGCCCCGGTGCTATTCGTGAAAAAGAAGGATGGCAGTATGAGATTATGCATAGACTACAGGGAGTTGAATAAGGTGACCATAAAGAATAAGTATCCTTTGCCCAGAATAGATGACCTGTTTGACCAACTAAAGGACGCGGTTTATTTTTCCAAGATCGATTTGAGAACCGGGTACCATCAGTTAAAGATTAAGCCAGAAGATATACCAAAGACGGCCTTTCGCACCCGGTACGGACACTATGAGTTTTTAGTAATGTCGTTTGGGTTAACAAATGCACCCGCAGCTTTCATGGACTTAATGAATCGAGTCTTCAAGAAGTATCTGGACAAGTGTGTTATAGTCTTCATCGATGACATCTTAATTTATTCCAAGACGAAAGAGGAACATGCAGAGCATTTGAGGATTGTATTGGGAGCATTAATAGAAGAAAAGTTGTACGCTAAGTTCTCGAAGTGTGAATTTTGGTTGAAGGAAGTTCAGTTTTTGGGGCATGTGATTAGCGAACAAGGCATCCTAGTGGACCCAGCCAAAATAGAGGCTGTATCAAATTGGGAGAGACCAACCACTCTGACAGAGGTGAGAAGTTTCATAGGATTGGCCGGCTACTATAGGAGATTTGTCCAAGACTTTGCCAAGATAGCAGCCCCTTTGACCCGGCTAACCCGCAAGACCGAGAAGTTTGTGTGGACTGAAAAATGCGAAGAGAGCTTTCAAGAGTTGAAAAAGAGGTTGGTGACAGCACCAGTACTAGCCCTACCGGATGATAAGGGAGATTTTGTGATTTATAGCGATGCATCCCATAAAGGTTTAGGGTGTGTGCTTATGCAGCACGGTAAGGTGATTGCGTATGCGTCCCGACAACTTAAGGAGTATGAGATAAGATACCCCACCCATGATTTGGAATTAGCAGCGATAGTTTTTACTTTAAAGATCTGGAGGCATTACCTGTACGGAGAAAAGTGTGAAATCTACACGGATCACAAGAGCTTGAAGTACATATTCACTCAGAAAGAGTTAAACATGAGGCAGAGGAGATGGTTAGAGCTAATCAAAGATTATGACTGTGAGATTCATTATCACCCAGGGAAGGCCAACGTAGTGGCCGATGCACTTAGCCGAAAGGAGAAGATTAAGATGATAACGTCAGTGGACGAAGTGATCAAGGACCTCGAGAGGCTGGAGATTGAGGTGAGGTTGCCAGGAATCGGCCAAGAGAGTCTAATGGAAATAAAAGTCCAACCACCGCTATTGGAAAAGATTAAGTTATGCCAGGAAAAGAAGATAGAAGAAAAAAAAGAACTCGATGGAGAAAATTTTGACTGGCGAAGAAATTAGGTGTGAGAAGGATGGGAACGGAGTTATGAGGTACGCATCTAGGATATGGATCCCGAACGTTCAAGAATTGAAAGATGAGATTTGGCAGGAGGCTCATAGTTCAAGGTATTCGATTCACCCTGGAGGCACCAAGATGTATAGGGATTTGAAAGAATATTATTGGTGGCCAAATATGAAGAAGGACATAGCAGAGTGGGTAAGTAAGTGCTTGACATGTCAGAGAGTGAAGGCCGAACACCAGAGGCCCAGTGGATTGTTGCAACCCTTAGAGATACCCGAGTGGAAGTGGGAACAGATCGCGATGGACTTTGTGGTCGGATTACCAAGGACCAAGACTAATCATGACGCCATTTGGGTAATTATTGATAGATTGACCAAGTCAGCACATTTTCTTCCAATCAACGAGAGATACACTGTCGACAGGCTGGTAGATATCTACTTAAAAGAGATTGTGGTTAGGCATGGGGTTCCTGTGAGCATTGTATCAGATAGAGACCCAAGATTCAACTCCAAGTTCTGGAGGAGTTTTCAGGATTGTGTGGGGACTAAGTTAAACATGAGTACTGCATACCATCCCCAAACAGACGGACAGAGCGAGAGAACCATCCAGACCATCGAGGACATGTTGAGAGTATGTGCCATAGATTTCAAGGGAAGTTGGGACGACCACTTGCCGTTGATCGAATTTTCCTACAACAACAGTTACCATGCGAGTATAGGCATGCCCCCATATGAAGCTTTGTACGGACGAAGATGTCGGTCTCCTTTGTGTTGGGAAGAAGTTGGAGAACGGAAGATATTAGGGCCTGAACTGGTCCAACAGACAAGAGAAACTATTGAACTCATAAGAGGACGGCTGGTAGCGGCCCAAGACAGACAGAAGAAGTATGCGGACCAGTCCCGCAAGGATAAGGAATATGAGGTAGGAGAGTTTGTGATGTTAAAAGTATCACCGTGGAAGGGATTGATGAGATGTGGTAAGAAGGGGAAACTAAGCCCGAGATTTATTGGACCTTTTGAGATCTTGAAACGAGTTGGAAAGTTAGCCTATGAATTAGCTTTACCTCCGAGCTTACAGCAAGTACATAATGTGTTTCATGTGTCCATGCTACGACCCTACCATACCGACTTCCGACATGTGATAGAACATGATCAAGTGGATCTGCAACCAGACTTAACATATGTGGAGCAACCCGTAGAAATTATGGATAGGAAAGAACAGGTGCTGAGGAACAAGGTTGTCAAATTAATGAGAGTTTTGTGGAGGAACCAGAATGTCGAAGAATCAACATGGGAACTAGAAAGCGCAATGCGTGAAAAGCACCCCCAACTGTTTCCAACCTGATTCCGGGACGGAATCCTTTTAAGGAGGGGAGGCTGTAAGAACCCTAATTTTTGGTAATATTTTATTTTATTTAATATCTTGTGGCAATGTCAATATGGAACCTTTCTGGTCATCCCTGTGATTAATAGAATTGATTGTCTGAGAAACTGTGTTGTTGTATTCCCTATGTAAGTTAAAAAAAAAAGGGAGATTGTGAAGGCAGGAGTCTTATTGTTAGTGAGATTTATAAAACTTGGGATTTGAGAAGATTAGAGTGTTACAAGATTTATTGAGGATCATGACAAGGAATTATGGACATTAGAGGAATTTACACAATTAGTACTTAAGGAATTATAGGGGAAATCTCTACGCGACAAAATATTATTACGAGAGATTGATTAAGATACGATACGAATTAAAGATTAGATAATAAGCATTGGTGGGAGAATAATAATACAAGGAGTAGTATTGCATGCAAGCTCATGCAACTAAGTAGTTAGGAAAGCAAACTAGATGAACCAAATAGCAAGGGGAATAGTAACTAGTTGGCTTGCTTTTCAAAAAGAGGAGACAAGAAGTACCACTAGCCATGCTTATAGCCATGCCTATGTTGTACCATGCATATACTCACAATAATACATATAAACCTCATCTAATACCACTCATTCACCCAACACCAAAATCAAACACAAAAACACTCTCCCCCCCCCTTGATATTGCTCTCGGCCTAAGCTAAAAAAGGGAGAAGAAAAATTCTTCTTCCCCATTTCCCATCACTCATAATTCACACCATAAATCCTAGGTCATCTACATCATCTAATCAAGGTATGCTAGCAATTTCACTTCATTTCATCCATCCAATTCCAAGATATAAATTGTTAAAGTTTGGGTGAATAGTAACCAAGTTTGTTCTTCCTTTAGATCTTGCATTATAAGTGTTGTAGGAGACCATCTAAGGTGTTGTTGAGTTGTGAGAAGCTTACCCAAGGCCACTAGGAGCTCAAGAAGGTATAAAAATCACAAACCCTCTTGGTTATGTAGTATTTATAATGTTTGGTAGTAGATCCATGCATGTATGAGCTAATCTTGGTTGTATAAGTGTTGGATGACTTGGATCTTGAGTTTTTATGTTGAGATTATGACTTTTATGACTATGGATAGTATATATATCACCATGAGTGTTATGAACCATGATTTGAGTGTATTAAGTGTTGGTTGTATGGTGGAATTGTGAAAAATGATTGATGTAAGTGGTATGTTCATGCTGAGTTTTTCCAGGAGCAATGACCTGTATTGTGACACGATTTTGAACACCCAAATGATGTCCCCTGATGTCCTACCTTATATTGATGGAAAGATAATTGAATTTAGTTTCTGGATATGTAAGATTCATAGCTAGGTGATGTGTGGATTTTTAGTTATGGCCGGAGGAGTGAATTTTGTTTCTGGACTATGGACTGCATAAAGTGACCCCCTTGTGAACCTTGTTTAAACACCTTAAAAATTATTTGGGATCATGGAAAAATTAGAGAAGCTAGGAAATACAGTGGTGAAGGCTACCCAAAAAGAATTGGATTAAAATACGAATTTTTGAATTTTATAAAAATGCTAGAGTAAATTTCGCGCAAGGGAAAAAGTCGTTAGTGGAGCATAATTCTAGGAGTAATGGTTATGGTTCGGATGTGGTAACTAAATTAAGTCGAATAAGTGACGAGCGTAATCGAGTGATGACATGGACCTATAGAGGGGCTAGGGAGTCATAAGACGAAGTCGTTAAGTTAATTTCGTATCCCCTTAAAACCCCGTAATTAGAAAGAAATTGTTAAGGTACTAACGAACGATTATTGTTTATGAATAGATCGTTCGAATTCGCACGCTCGACCACCCCAACCAAACCAAGGCAAGTTTACTTTTCAAAACTTATACATATACAAGGATTTTCACTGTTGTGTTTGTAGTTTTCAAATTATACCAAATGCTATGTTTATCGAAGTATTGATGCAATTGAGATTGAACAAGTACATGTATGCTTTTACCCCTTGAACTTAGATTGAAATGTTTTCTTCGGACAACGACTCTAGCAATAGAGGTCGTAGCGGTCCGTATATACTATTGACCGGGGAGCGGTATATTATTATATCGTATCTATATTGCGAAAACCCGAAGGGTCAGTCGGGTGGTATCGTATATTCAAATAACTATTATTATATCTTCGTAAATACTCGAAACCCTATCTTGGATTAAAAGTTTATTTATTAAATAATTATTTTATTAATTATTAATATTAAATCTTAAAATATCATTTAATAATTATTGTTCACTATTTTAAAAACAAAGTTAATCCAAGATACCTTTTAACACTTTCAAACTTGAACTTTTTCGAACTCAAAACATTTTCGAAAACCCCCGGTCAGGTCCTGTTTCTCGTATGATTTCAAGAACTATCGGTCGGCTGACGTCGAACCACAACTACTCTGTTTTCAATCAAAATCAGGTTTTCAAAAGAAAAAGAAAAAGGGACTCTGGCAGGTGTGGGAACCGTTGACGAACGATTCCCGGGATGTGTAAGCGGCCGTGAGCCAGGCGGTCCATCACTTATTATTCCGGCCCAGGTGTTGCCGAAGGATGATTACGGATGTAGTTTTCATCGAGGGTGATTACGGATGTAGTTTTCACTCGGGGATAGTTACGGATGTAGTTTCTATCCTTCTACCGGTAGAGAAGACCCGCGGATTATTGGACTCGGATGTGGCGACTGATCATCGTCAATCCCTGTCAGGTTTTATGTTTTCTTTAAGTCCCATTCCTCCACTTTGGAAAAATGCTTTGACACTGCATCCTAGGCCTATGTGCCAGTTGCCGATAGTGTCCTATTTTGATGAGAAAGATGTTGACTTTATGCAGTAGCTAGAACTGCAAGGTTATTTTGAAAACAAGGGCACGTACTGGTGCACCTTTGAAATTTACCAACAATGACAAGTGATTTTATAACTGATTGATACAACGAGTTTAATGACTGTTATACATATGAAATGCTATATTGCTTATTTTATACCTATATTCTTGCTGAGCTATAGTTGCTCACTCTTGCTTGTTTTCAAATTTTACAAACACAACAGCTAAGAGAAATGGCAAGAACCTGTCAGACTGTTCGAAAGCAGGTGACTAGACCCCAGGCTGCAGTTGAGATTCCACCGGTAGGCCCCATTAGCCGGATTGGTCGGCAACTTTTGTTAGTACGTTTTATTTATAAGTACGACCTGTGCAAGGTAGTGTACCGTAACAAACTTTCAAGCCGCCAACTTCGCTTCATATCGAAGTGTTGCTGGTAGCATAAATGCTATTTAATTCGGTCTGTAATAACTCTAAAACTTTTACTTTTGCTTAATCAAATGTATGACGTTTCTGAGACTCTAACCAGTGTGTGTGTGTGTGTGTGTGTGCGGTGTGAGTTTATTGTGGGGTCGATGGTTGTTTATTTATATTATGTGCAAGAACAAGTATGTTATTAATGGAAAATGGACCGTGAGCGCCTAGATCTCCGACCCCGGATCTGGGGGCGTCACATGAATCTTCTAAGTTAAACTTCTTGAGAAGTTCTTTGACATACTTAGATTGACAGATGAAGATTCCATCCTTCTTCTGATAGATTTGAAGACCAAGAAAGAATGCTAATTCTCCCATCATGCTCATTTCATACTTGTTTCTCATTAGAGATGAGAACTTTTCACACAATTTTTCGTTTGTTGAACCAAAAATTATGTCATCAACATATATCTGCACAAGGATGATGTCTTTGCCATGGTATTTATAGAATAAAGTTTTATCCACCATACCTCTTATAAATTGATTTTCCAGGAGAAAAGTGGATAGTGTGTCATACCAGGCTCTTGGTGCTTGCTTTAAGCCATATAGAGCCTTGAACAGCTTGTAGACAAAATTATGCAGTTTGTCATTCTCAAATCCAGGAGGCTGTTCAACATACACTTCTTCTTCTAATTCTCCATTTAGAAAGGCACTTTTGACATCCATTTGAAATATCTTGAATTTGCAGTGTGCAGCAAAGGCTAAGAAAATTCTTATGGCTTCAAGTCTGGCAACAGGTGCAAATGTTTCATCATAATCTATCCCTTCCTGTTGATAGTAACCTTTGGCCACTAGCCTAGCTTTATTTCTTGTCACATTTCCACTTTCATCTATCTTGTTTCTGAAGACCCATTTTGTCTCAATGACTGATTTTCCTTTTGGCCTTGGAACCAGCTTCCAAACATTGTTTCTTTCAAATTGATTGAGCTCTTCCTGCATGGCCATCACCCAATCAGAATCCAACAATGCTTCTTCAACTATTTTTGGTTCCATTTGAGATAAGAAACATGAAAACATGCTGTCAGCAGAGATATTCCTCCTTGTCCTTACACCAGTAGTGGGATCTCCAATAATTAGATTACTGGTATGATCTCTGTTCCACTTTGTTGATTGAGGCAAGCTACTTGTTTGATGAGATTGTCTTTCAACAATATGAGAATTTGATTCTCCACCATTTTCATTGTTCTGCTCATTTAGCTCAAATTCTCCAGTCTCACAGTCTTGTTGATTGATGCCTGAAATTGTCTGTGATTGGGTTGAGATTTGATTTAGATTATGAGTATTGACAGATTCTTTCTCATATCCCATTGATTGAGTGAGACTAGGTTCTTCATCAACATATTCTTCTTTTTCCAAGTATCCTTGATTCTCAAATCTGAAGGGTTGCATTTGACCATCCTCATGTAACCCTGGAAACTTGGTTTCATCAAACGTGACATTGACACTTTCTTCAATTGTCTTGTTCTCCATGATATAGACTCTGTAGGCAGTCCTTTCTATCCCATATCCCATGAAAATGCCTTCATATGCTTTAGTATCAAACTTGCCTTTTCTTTCATGGTTGTCTTTCATCAAAAAGCACTTGCTTCCAAAAATATGAAAGTAGTTGACAGTAGGTCTCTTTCCTGTCAAAAGATAGTAAGGAGTATTGCCATAAGCCTTGTTGATTAGTGTCCTGTTCTGTGTGTAACAAGCAGTGTTGATGGCTTCTGCCCAGAAATATGTTGGTAATTTAGCATTGCTCAACATAGTCCTTGCAGCTTCAATGAGTGTCCTATTTTTCCTTTCTACAACTCCATTTTGCTGTGGAGTCCTTGCAGCAGAGAATTGTTGAACAATCCCTTGATCTTTGCAGAAGTTTCCAAGTGTAGCATTTCTGAACTCAGTTCCATTGTCACTTCTTAGAAATTGAACTTTTGCTCCAGGGGTCCTGTCAAGTACCCTTATGTGATCAATGATTTCTTGAGCAGCTTCATCTTTTGATTCTAAAAATTTCACCCAAGTGTACCTAGAATAGTCATCTATCATGACCAGTGCATATCTTTTTCTGGATAGTGATTTAACATTCACTGGTCCAAAAAGATCCATGTGAATCAACTTGAGTGCTTCAGTGTTAGTGTTGAATTGTTTTGATTTATGCATTGCTTTCCTTAGTTTTCCCATTTGACAATCTTCACACAGTCCTTCTTGACAGAATTCCTGTTGAGGCAGTCCTCTCACCAATTCCTTCTTCATTAACATGTTCATAGTTTTGAAGTTGAGATGGGAAAGCTTCTTGTGCCAAAGCATGCTATCTCCAACACTTGCTTTGCTGTAGAAGCAAAATATTCTTTCCTCATTTGTTGAGTTTAAGTCTGTAACAAATAGGCTTCCTTTCCTGACTCCTTTCAGAGATAGGCTTCTATCCTTCTTGTGGTAGATTGTGCATTCCATCATGCCAAAGTTAACTTTGAATCCTTTGTCAGTGAATTGACTGACACTGAGCAGATTATGCTTCAAACCTTCCACAAGAGAGATTTCTTCAATGACAACATTTCCAGCTTTTAAGCAGCCATATCCCACAGTGTAACCTTTGCTGTTGTCTCCAAAGGTTATTGTTGGGCCAGCCTTCTCAACATATTGTGATAGCAGGGATATATCACCAGTCATGTGTTTGGAACATCCACTGTCGATTATCCACATGACCTGTTTACCTTTCTTTCCCTGCAAGACAGAAAGAGTTTAATTTGCATTTGGTACCCAAGTCTTGTTGGGTCCTGCACACTCAGTATCATCAGAAACTTTATCAATACTTGAAACAATGTCATCAGAAGATGGTTCCTTGACTTCTTTCATTACCCACTTAGATATAGACATTGACTTAGACTTTTTCTTAGTGAGAATAGCCTTCTCACTTTCTTTAGTAGATTAAGAAGTCTTTGCAGTTTGCATATAAGAACATAATTCATTAGATGAAATTTGCAAATTAAAACATGTACTCATGGCAGTTATTTTGCATGGCATACAGTCAATGTTATTACAAACTACCAATTTTCTTTGCATAATGGGGGTTCTGTGTAAGTTCCCTTTCAACTCTGTTGCATTAGATATGCTACTAGTTGATTTCTTACACACATGAGTTAAATGATGTGAGGAGTGATAAGTGGATTTTATATTGATAAGTGGATTTTATATCCACTTGGAACATTCTATATCGGCTTAAATTGATTGTTTTGGACTCAAGTTTGTGTAGTTTTGATGTGTTTTGTGTAGTTGTGCAGGTTTCCAAGAATATCTAAGCTTTTGTCGTTTTTGGAGATTTAATTGATTAAAATTCGGATTTTCCGGGAAGGCTGCGCAGCTTATACTGTTTTGGCCATATCTGGAGTTCTAGAAGTCCGTTTTCAGCGATCTTACTGCCCACGCGAAGCTTGAGAGATTTTCTACAACCTGGAAAAGGAAACAAGTGCAAGAAACGTACTGATTAAAGTCGCGCACGTTTTCTCATTAAAGAAGGCTTGGAATTTACTGTTTTGCCCTTTTTCTAATTCTAATTGTATTCTGGGCAGTTTTGGGTACCTTCTTTAAATCGTAATTGTAATAGAAGGCAATATCTTGCTGGGCAAGATTTGTAGAGCCTATATAAACACATCATACCATTGTAAATCATGGCAGTTGATAGCTATAACAATTGATAGCTAACAATTCAAGGTACTTTCGATTTTCAGTTCTCTCTTCAATATTATGTTTTCATTCATTATTATTTTGTTTTCTTCTTTAATTATGTGTAACTAAATCTTTAATCTGAGGATTGGGTAGTATTCCTTGGTATTCATGTGTGTTTAATTATCTGTGATTTTCTTGCTTTGCTGATCTGTTATTGAGGGCTTAACACAATTAGGGGAGTCATGAACCTTTGATTGGATTTTAGGGATTGTAATAACTTGGAAGAGGAGTTGCAATTTTAGTACATGATTTAACAGACATAACTCGAATATTTGATTGGAAGATTAATAGGAGAGTTGTGAGACTTATAATTCTTGGAGCTTAATAGTTTATGATTGTCTTTGATTGTATCACGGAAGTGACAATTAGGGTATAGTTGTAGACATTATATTGTATCTTGGAAGAGAACATTATAACCTTAGAAGAATTGTTTTCAGCAGAGTAAGAACGTAGACATCACATAGATATTGAATGTGCATTGAAACCAAGTGAAGAACCCCAGTTCTTGGATTGTTTTCCTCATATATTTTATTCTCTATTGACAATTAGTTTAATTTTGTTTAGTTTAATTTAGTTTATAAACACACCAAAAATTATTCTCACATACTTCTAGACGTAAAGAGATAAGAAACCTGAACTTTGATATTACAATTCAGTCCTTCCCTGCGAACGAACACACAAAAATACTACTAACAAATTGGCGCCGCTGCCGGGGAAGGCAGTATAGTTGAGTTTAGGTTAATTGTTTCTTGTAGTTTAGATTTTATCTTTGTATATATATTTTTCTTTTCTTTCTTTTTGTATTTCTTTCTTTGGTTTTGAGGAGAGAGACTAGATGGAGTACAACTTTGGTTGGAACAATGCTCAGAATTTCTACAACAGTCAAGAACGATATCAAGACTTCAATCCTTACCCACAATTCAATTCTTATGAGGATTGTAATGCATATCAGGTGAATTCGTTCTATTCTGAGAACTCATATTATGCTCCATATCCCCCTAGCAATGATTATTCATATTCCTTTGAAAATCAATATCATGATGCTTTTAATCCATATATGTGTAATGATGTTGATACAAGCTTAACTGAGTCTAATCCTTCTTTACCTGATTGGGAGGTTGCGTTAAATAAGATGATTCAAAGAACTCAGTTTAATCCTTCTTTACCTTCCATGGGACATGTTAAAAACTTTGATGACCCTACTTTTGAGATTGCTGATACGAGTGATATTCCATGTGATTCAATAGCTTGGTACGAGGAGAATGCTAAACTAAATAATTTTATTTGGGATGTTCAACGTGTGATGCATGATGGTTGTTATAGAATTCCCCCTTGTGTCAATTTTCCTCTATGCCATGATTCTTGTTTAGCAATTGATGATAATGTTGTGTCTGATGAGTCTACTTGTGTAGTTGATAATTGTCCCATGCGCATTAATGATAATTTGGATGCAATTGAAATTCTACCAAATCTAGAAAATTTTGAGCTTAATACATTGGTAGACGAGATTAAAATTGATGAGTGTCCAATTATAGAAGAGAAAGAAGTTAAGATTGATGAAATTGAAAATCTTGCTTTAGAGTATAAGGATCCGATTTGGGAGGAGTATATGAGTCGTACTTATAATGATTATTCTGACGACTTTTCTAGCTATTTTGATGTTTCCAAGTCTCTTGAGCATGATAGGTTCTTGAAAGTTTTCGTACCTTTCAATGAATCTAAGGTTTATTTGAACAATAAACTTATATTAGAAATTCGTAGATATGTGCATCTGTTTGTTTTTTCTCCTCATTGAAGTTTCCAGGTAGAAGTAACGTCAAGCTATTGACGTTAAAGAAGCGCTTCGTGGGAGGCAACCCACGTTTTTCGGCAATTTTATTTAGGTATGTTTTCTATTATCCCTTGTATTACCTTCCATTCAATGAGGGCATTGAATATTTTAAGTTTGGGGGTGGTTTGAGGGATTAGTAGTTGTTGTTGTATTATGTGTTCATGTAGGATTTCATGCTTTGCATATTATTAGTAGTAAATCATGCATACATGTTTGTGCTATTTACGTTTGTTTCATATAGGACATTCTGTTTTTATTTTTTTCGTATATCATGTGAGTTCATAGTAGTTTGCATTTGCACCCATGCTTGATAGGAATTTTGTGTTGTTGACGCTTTTGATTGAGAAGTGATATGCTTTGTTCTTGTGCACACACATACACTAGTAAGTTGAAGCTAGTAGACTTATTGAATGTTGTAAGTAATTAGAAGGACATGAATATGTGCAAGATGATTTAGTTTGCATGCTTTGAATACAAGTTGGTGCGTTAGAGAGATTTTTGCTTGGGATTGAGTATGTTTTTCCACCAAGTGAGATTTTGAGCCATATTGCATATTTTTTTGCAATTTATTCGTTTGCTTGAGTGTCCACGGATTGTTTGCATTGCTAGCAGTTGTTTGAGGTCTTTCTTGAAACGCATGACATTATTTGACGATTAAAATGATAAAGGCATTTAGGAATAACCGCATATTTTCCCATATTACCACACCATGTTTACATGATCAATTAGTTAACCCGTTGAGCTTAATCCTATTTTTTCGGTGACATACCACATTACTTGCCTATATCTTTTTCTTGTATTGGCCTTACATTAATTTGAACCCACATTGTCAAAGGCTAGTAAAGTGCTTAAGGGAGTAATAAGGTGTGCAAGGAGGGGTTTATTGTTGGTCATACTTTTGGGGAAAATATTGAGATTGGGTTTGGTTGTTTACTTGATAGTCGGCATATGTAATAAATTGGGGGATCATGGTTATTATTTATATTATTGTTTTATTTAGCTCTCGAAAAAAAAAAGAGAAAAAAAGAAAAAAAAATGAAAAAAAAATTATATTATGAGAGCATGTGTGTGTTTGTTGTGATCCTACTTTAGTCGACTAGTCGAGTGTTCTTAGTAAAATTTATGTGGGGGGGAAAATAGAGTGTTATGTATGATTTATTATGGTGCTTACTAGCTTTTGACACTTCACCTGTTTTGGCTTATTTGACATACCTTGTCCCTAGCCCACGTTACAACCCAATTAAAGACCTTTTGATTATCGTCATTGATGTATGTTGAGTTAAGAGTTAGATTGATACCAAATGTCAAGCATGTTTATGATTTTGTTGGAATTGAGTGATACACTTACCCTTGTTCTTGAGTGAATATTCTTTTGTGAGTGGATTGTGAGTGTTTGCTTATTTTTGCGTATGAGATCCCGAGTTTTGTCTCAAAGATGTGCTCTTGTAGGCTTAGCATGTTTACTAACTTATTCTTACACTTGACATGGGCTTGTGAGAACTTATGCATGTTCATTGAGTAGACTATGTGAATACTTGCACTTTCGACACCAAGACATTGCGTATTTACTTTGATTCTTAAGTTGATATGGCATGAGAGGATTTGAAGGTATGGTAGGCTAGATTAATTGCATTTGCATATTAGTTGCATTCATGCATTGCATTGCATTAGGTTAAATGGATTTTGTGGGTACATTCGCTATAGGCCCTCACGAGACCTTACTCGTCCACTAGGGCTGCCTAGGGGTTTAAAGGGCTTGTTGCATATGCCAAATGCAACCGTGATCACCTACGGAAGTGGTACTAATTAGGTAGTTATAATTGTTTATGCTTGAGGACAAGCATCGGTTTAAGTTTGGGGGTGTTTGATAAGTGGATTTTATATCCACTTGGAACATTCTATATCGGCTTAAATTGATTGTTTTGGACTCAAGTTTGTGTAGTTTTGATGTGTTTTGTGTAGTTGTGCAGGTTTCCAAGAATATCTAAGCTTTTGTCGTTTTTGGAGATTTAATTGATTAAAATTCGGATTTTCCGGGAAGGCTGCGCAGCTTATACTGTTTTGGCCATATCTGGAGTTCTAGAAGTCCGTTTTCAGCGATCTTACTGCCCACGCGAAGCTTGAGAGATTTTCTACAACCTGGAAAAGGAAACAAGTGCAAGAAACGTACTGATTAAAGTCGCGCACGTTTTCTCATTAAAGAAGGCTTGGAATTTACTGTTTTGCCCTTTTTCTAATTCTAATTGTATTCTGGGCAGTTTTGGGTACCTTCTTTAAATCGTAATTGTAATAGAAGGCAATATCTTGCTGGGCAAGATTTGTAGAGCCTATATAAACACATCATACCATTGTAAATCATGGCAGTTGATAGCTATAACAATTGATAGCTAACAATTCAAGGTACTTTCGATTTTCAGTTCTCTCTTCAATATTATGTTTTCATTCATTATTATTTTGTTTTCTTCTTTAATTATGTGTAACTAAATCTTTAATCTGAGGATTGGGTAGTATTCCTTGGTATTCATGTGTGTTTAATTATCTGTGATTTTCTTGCTTTGCTGATCTGTTATTGAGGGCTTAACACAATTAGGGGAGTCATGAACCTTTGATTGGATTTTAGGGATTGTAATAACTTGGAAGAGGAGTTGCAATTTTAGTACATGATTTAACAGACATAACTCGAATATTTGATTGGAAGATTAATAGGAGAGTTGTGAGACTTATAATTCTTGGAGCTTAATAGTTTATGATTGTCTTTGATTGTATCACGGAAGTGACAATTAGGGTATAGTTGTAGACATTATATTGTATCTTGGAAGAGAACATTATAACCTTAGAAGAATTGTTTTCAGCAGAGTAAGAACGTAGACATCACATAGATATTGAATGTGCATTGAAACCAAGTGAAGAACCCCAGTTCTTGGATTGTTTTCCTCATATATTTTATTCTCTATTGACAATTAGTTTAATTTTGTTTAGTTTAATTTAGTTTATAAACACACCAAAAATTATTCTCACATACTTCTAGACGTAAAGAGATAAGAAACCTGAACTTTGATATTACAATTCAGTCCTTCCCTGCGAACGAACACACAAAAATACTACTAACATATATCCACTTATTATGCGCTAAATAAACCTAAATTGGTGGTTTATCCTTAAGTATTTTGTGTCTTTTAATTAGTTTTATGTTGTTTCAAGTCTTTGTAGTGCAGAACTCACAGCTTCAGGTATCCTGGCGATAAAAGATTAAAAGACGGTGGATTTCTGGCTCAGATGGACTGGCTACGAGGAAAAGGAATTATCATAAAGATGTTCTGAGTGATATATTCTTAAAGCAGGAATCCCGGTTGGAATTGTTATATTTTTTTTCTAAGCAAAAGGAGTCCGGTTTTAGAGCCTCAAGAGACCGTAACTTGCATCTGGACGAGCAATGAAGAAATAAGAATTATCACAAAAATATGGAAAGTGATATTTTCTTAAAGCTGGAACCCCGGTTGGAATTGATATATTTTCTATTAAGCAAAAGGAGTCCGGTTCCAGACGACCAGAGACCGCAGCTTAGACAATAAAGATTTATTTATATTATTAAATAATTTTATTAATTTAGAAAATTATATTTATAAATATCTAATAATATTATATATTTATTTTTATAATTTCTTGATTAAAATAATTATTTATTAATTAAAGATTATAAGCTATACGGGTTAAAAGCATTTCTACGGAGCTGATATTAAAATTCAACTACCGCGAGTTGCGGAAGAAGAATTGAACTGGCTTTGCAATTGTCTTGGAGAGTTGTTAAAGTTAGGCTAGATTTTTTTTTAACACAACTGACTTTGTAAACTGTGTTAGGTATGTTAAATTGTACTATAAATATGTGTTATTTTGCATAGGTTAAAAACACACCCCGGAGAGCTGAAGTTCAGTATTTTATTCTCCCCATCTTTCATCATTTTCTGTTGTAATTTCATTTTATTTTATACAGTTTGAATTTCTGCAAACAGTTTATTTTATATAAATTAAATTTCTGTAATGTTATTATAATTTAAACACTTTGAATTTCTGTAATTTTAATTTTATTTTATACGCTTAAAAATTTCTGAAAAATTATTATAAGAATTAATTTAAGATTTTAAGGGGATTATCAGGAGGGCTTCTCTATTTTATTCGGGGATTATTTTATTGGGAAAGTACAGTAGAATTGCTTTTGAAATAAGCAATTTTTTGTTATCAATTTTCGTTCAAACACAACATCACAGCTGCTAGGAGTCACCCAGTCGCAGGAAGGGGAGGTGCTGGCCACGCGCGGCATTCTTTTGTTTTCTGCCAGGCGCGTGGACGTCACGCGCGCAGGAGGAAGGTGGGAGCGTGTCCCTCACGCGCTGACCAGGAGACAGCAGCCGACAGCTTAGCAGGTGAGCTTTCCTTTCCCCTTTTTCAACTTTTGTCCGTTGTTTTGTTTTATAGTTTATATAATACTTTTAGTTTAAATTACATTTTGTCCGTAGTTTTGTTTTAATCGGTTTCTCTTGCTTTTAATTAATTGTAAAAAAACTGAATTTTCGAAAGCTATTTTAATTCTAATTATTTTTCTTTTTAATCTTGTAATTTTATATTTAATTTATGAAATTTTCTGCCATGATTTTATTTAATTCCATAAAGGTGCCTAGTTTAATTATGAACTAAACACTTTCATGGGGTTCTAATGTAATGAATTGTTAATGCTCATGTTAAATTGATAGATAATTTGTGTTTACAATTTCTATATAAGATTGCCTTGCATGGTTGTTTTAATTGAATATAGGTGAATAGCTAACATCTATTGTGCCAAATCTCTAATGATTGCGAAAGTGGATTTAGAGATTTAGGGCTTGCCATGCTAGCATAGGTATGTCGGCTTCTCCGCATTTTGGAGTATAGATTCGAACGAACATTATTCCCCTATGTAGTTAATTGCGGAACTTGTGATTAAATCGATTGTATCACCCATTCACATAGACATATAGTGTTTTGGATATAATTGATGCCCTTATAACTTCTATCTCTTTTGTGGATGTTTATTTGGAATGGTGTGAGTTAATTGAAAGATAGCTCATATTAGTGTCGTGTTCCCGCTAGCATTCTTAACAATTGTAACACATTAATTCTTGATAATTAATAAGAGTTAAAACATTCATGAAATTAGGACCCCATGCCTCTATCATATTATTTTAACAAATTAGCCGTTACTTCATTAGTTAATTGTTATCTGCAAATACACCAATTTTAGTTCGTTCAAGCTTCTATAATTAACCAAACATTGTTGAATAGACATATTTACAAAATAACCGAGTCTTCGTGGGAACGATTCTTATTTCCCTATATTGCTTTTGGACTGTGTACACTTGCGTAGAGAAAATAGCGAACAAGTTTTTGGCGCCGCTGCCGGGGACTCGGTGTTATTTTTGTTTATGTGTTTTACTACAATAGAAGTTAATTTGTTTGACTTGAACTGTTTTTTTTTTTTTTTATTGATGGATTATTGGGAGCAGGACTACGTAATTGTATGTGAGCTGTGTGCAGGTGGACATTACACTCATCAATGTGAGTATAACAGAAACCGGCCAAATTTCAGCTGGGACTATAATCAGAGTGGTATGGAGCAATCCCAATATCCATCCTACCTGCTCCAAAATCAGCAGTTTGGAGATGAACCATACAGTCCATGGGAAATACAGCAGCAACAGAGGCAAGAATTTCAGCATCAGTATGCCCCAGTGCATCAACACTTTCAAACTCATGAATTTCAGCAGCAGCAATTTCAGACTTGGTCTAACCAACAGTCGACCGAAGAAGCTGAATTAAAAGAAATTAGGTTGATGATGGAAAGCAATGCATCGTCTCTCCAGACAATAGGAGATCAGATTGGTCAAATTACAAATGCATGGAAAACATGGAATCAAATTGCAAGTGAGACAGAAGGCCTAGCTGTAGAGGAGGAGGACAAGAACCTTCCTATCAGTCTTGACTGGCCTTTCTTAGCCACGGGTGAGACCATGATCGAAGTTCAGGATGGAGAGTCTGAGTGCAAAGATGAGGAAGAAGCAAAACATGAAGCTGATAAGGAAGCAGAGCCGGAGGCAAACGAATCAGAAAATTCAGAATGTCCAGAAAATTCGGTTCTGAATAATCAGCTGCAACCACTTCTGTTGCAATCTGAAAATTCTGAAGAATCGGCCCAAGATCAAGTAAACTCCAAGGCTCAAGTGGCTATGCTATTTCCTTCGAAGGATGAAGAGGGTCTCAGTGTGAAAGCTGATGAATTAGAAGAGCACGTTCAGTTGTTGAATGACGCTCTGTTGCAATCTGACTTCGACCAGTTGGAGGCCGAAGAGGAGAAGAACATCACTCATGTTGACAAATCTACTCCGGAGAAGACTACAGAGATCATCCAAATCGATTTTCCTCCTCCATATCCACAGAGGCTTCAGAAGCAAACTCTAGCCATGAATTTGCCGACGGAGGATGAGGAGTGTTTTAGCTTGAAATTGGTTGATGCAGGGCAGAGTAAAAAGTATGACACAGAGAAGGAGAAGGCAAAGCATGGCCAACTGAGGATTCCAGTGCCTTGGTTACTGGGGCTACGTAATCCACATAAGTGGCTTGGAGTGGAAGATCTCTGGAATTCTCAGGTGCGCCTTAAGCCATCATTTGAAGGAGCTCCCGAACTCGAGCTCAAAACATTGCTAGTTCACTTGGGGTATTTTTCTTCTATTTCATCTCCTTTGCTTGCTATTATTATTGCTGCTAACTTTTCAGGTAGGCGGGAGAATGTTGTTAAAAGATCTTGTGAGGAGCGAATACGGGTAAAGCTTATAGTTGAAGATGTCGCTCCAGAAAAGATCATTAAATGGCCTTATAGAGATACGGTGCAGAAAGTTTTCAAGAGGAAAATCGTGGCCAAGTCTAGCTAAAGACGTTAAAGAAAGGCGCTTCGTGGGAGGCAACCCATGTGTTTCGGTGTTTTCAGGTATGTTCTCTACTATCCCTTGTATTTACTTTCATTCAATGCGGACATTGAATATTATAAGTTTGGGGGTGGTTTGGGGGATAAGTAGTATGTAAAAGTGATAGTAGTTTTTGTGAGTCATTGTGTTCATGTAGGATATCTTGTTTTGCAATTTAGTAGTAATTCATGCATATTTGTTCGTATTATCTATGTTGTTTCATTTAGGACATTCTGTTATTGTTTGTTTGTTTTACCATGTGAGTCATATTAGTTGCATTTTCATGGCATGCATTCTTCATGATCCCTTAGGACGAGCTGATTCTGATTGATAGGTGGATGTTGATTTGGGTGTGATGATGATGAGTAGAGGGCTGATTTATAGTTCCTATGAAATTGACTTGCATGTTTCAGAAACACAACTTTTACACAGTCTCATTGGGTGCTTTTTGGGCTAGGTTAGGGTCATGCCTGTTGGATGTTTTGAGATTTAATCACTTGTTTATTCTTAGAATTTTCGTTATTCCCTTGATAGCGTAGGAACACTAAAATCTAAGTTTGGGGGAAAACAGGGATTTCATGCTAAGTGGTAATAATTGTCAATAAAGGCTAGGCGTGAAATGGCTAGTAGCCGGCTCATATTTATATGAGTAGTCTAGGGTTGGAAATGAGAAAGGCTCATTCCAGATTGCGAAAAAAAAAAAAGTCAGAAGTCCAATTGATTATATTCAAAATTAACCAGAGTGAGCTCTTTAATACTCGAGTAATTAAGTCTGAGGGGACTTAGTCCTAGTAACCTAAAGCCCTTGTGGTTTGGGATTGCTGACCTAACACTCGCTACATGGGTATTATTGTATAAGCCTTTTGGGGTCTCATTCATTGCACGGTTAAATAAACATGCGTATTGTATATGTAGTGTCGTATTATAGTAATAAAGCATGAGTTTCTGTCTACCTTGGATAAGGGTGGAGGTGTTCCTAGGTTATGAAGTGTTCACAGTTTATTCTAGTTATAAACCTGTGATTGTCTTGACGGAAAGCATGTTTGGTTTTTGACCTAGTTTTAGGAGTATTTCTGATGAGCATTGCACACACGCACGTTTCTGTCATGTATTGTTAGTATACAGGGACTTAGTCGAGCTCTATTTGGATTTAGTTGCATTCTTTGAGGTATTTGCTTGCTAGTTGGTTTTGGTTAGTTTAAAAGGGATCCTTGCATTTTTCAAGTAGTTGCATACACATAGTTAGTTGCATGTTAGTTGCATTATAGGATGGATTTTGTGGGTACATTCGCTATAGGCCCTCACGAGACCTCACTCGTCCACTGGGGCTACCTAGGGGTTTAAAGGGCTTATTGCATATGCCAAATGCAATCGTGATCACCTACGGAAGTGGTACTAGTTAGTTGTATATAGTTATATTGTTTATGCTTGAGGACAAGCATCAGTTTAAGTTTGGGGGTGTGATAAGTGGATTTTATATCCACTTATTATGCGCTAAATAAACCTAAATTGGTGGTTTATCCTTAAGTATTTTGTGTCTTTTAATTAGTTTTATGTTGTTTCAAGTCTTTGTAGTGCAGAACTCACAGCTTCAGGTATCCTGGCGATAAAAGATTAAAAGACGGTGGATTTCTGGCTCAGATGGACTGGCTACGAGGAAAAGGAATTATCATAAAGATGTTCTGAGTGATATATTCTTAAAGCAGGAATCCCGGTTGGAATTGTTATATTTTTTTTCTAAGCAAAAGGAGTCCGGTTTTAGAGCCTCAAGAGACCGTAACTTGCATCTGGACGAGCAATGAAGAAATAAGAATTATCACAAAAATATGGAAAGTGATATTTTCTTAAAGCTGGAACCCCGGTTGGAATTGATATATTTTCTATTAAGCAAAAGGAGTCCGGTTCCAGACGACCAGAGACCGCAGCTTAGACAATAAAGATTTATTTATATTATTAAATAATTTTATTAATTTAGAAAATTATATTTATAAATATCTAATAATATTATATATTTATTTTTATAATTTCTTGATTAAAATAATTATTTATTAATTAAAGATTATAAGCTATACGGGTTAAAAGCATTTCTACGGAGCTGATATTAAAATTCAACTACCGCGAGTTGCGGAAGAAGAATTGAACTGGCTTTGCAATTGTCTTGGAGAGTTGTTAAAGTTAGGCTAGATTTTTTTTTAACACAACTGACTTTGTAAACTGTGTTAGGTATGTTAAATTGTACTATAAATATGTGTTATTTTGCATAGGTTAAAAACACACCCCGGAGAGCTGAAGTTCAGTATTTTATTCTCCCCATCTTTCATCATTTTCTGTTGTAATTTCATTTTATTTTATACAGTTTGAATTTCTGCAAACAGTTTATTTTATATAAATTAAATTTCTGTAATGTTATTATAATTTAAACACTTTGAATTTCTGTAATTTTAATTTTATTTTATACGCTTAAAAATTTCTGAAAAATTATTATAAGAATTAATTTAAGATTTTAAGGGGATTATCAGGAGGGCTTCTCTATTTTATTCGGGGATTATTTTATTGGGAAAGTACAGTAGAATTGCTTTTGAAATAAGCAATTTTTTGTTATCAATTTTCGTTCAAACACAACATCACAGCTGCTAGGAGTCACCCAGTCGCAGGAAGGGGAGGTGCTGGCCACGCGCGGCATTCTTTTGTTTTCTGCCAGGCGCGTGGACGTCACGCGCGCAGGAGGAAGGTGGGAGCGTGTCCCTCACGCGCTGACCAGGAGACAGCAGCCGACAGCTTAGCAGGTGAGCTTTCCTTTCCCCTTTTTCAACTTTTGTCCGTTGTTTTGTTTTATAGTTTATATAATACTTTTAGTTTAAATTACATTTTGTCCGTAGTTTTGTTTTAATCGGTTTCTCTTGCTTTTAATTAATTGTAAAAAAACTGAATTTTCGAAAGCTATTTTAATTCTAATTATTTTTCTTTTTAATCTTGTAATTTTATATTTAATTTATGAAATTTTCTGCCATGATTTTATTTAATTCCATAAAGGTGCCTAGTTTAATTATGAACTAAACACTTTCATGGGGTTCTAATGTAATGAATTGTTAATGCTCATGTTAAATTGATAGATAATTTGTGTTTACAATTTCTATATAAGATTGCCTTGCATGGTTGTTTTAATTGAATATAGGTGAATAGCTAACATCTATTGTGCCAAATCTCTAATGATTGCGAAAGTGGATTTAGAGATTTAGGGCTTGCCATGCTAGCATAGGTATGTCGGCTTCTCCGCATTTTGGAGTATAGATTCGAACGAACATTATTCCCCTATGTAGTTAATTGCGGAACTTGTGATTAAATCGATTGTATCACCCATTCACATAGACATATAGTGTTTTGGATATAATTGATGCCCTTATAACTTCTATCTCTTTTGTGGATGTTTATTTGGAATGGTGTGAGTTAATTGAAAGATAGCTCATATTAGTGTCGTGTTCCCGCTAGCATTCTTAACAATTGTAACACATTAATTCTTGATAATTAATAAGAGTTAAAACATTCATGAAATTAGGACCCCATGCCTCTATCATATTATTTTAACAAATTAGCCGTTACTTCATTAGTTAATTGTTATCTGCAAATACACCAATTTTAGTTCGTTCAAGCTTCTATAATTAACCAAACATTGTTGAATAGACATATTTACAAAATAACCGAGTCTTCGTGGGAACGATTCTTATTTCCCTATATTGCTTTTGGACTGTGTACACTTGCGTAGAGAAAATAGCGAACAAGTTTTTGGCGCCGCTGCCGGGGACTCGGTGTTATTTTTGTTTATGTGTTTTACTACAATAGAAGTTAATTTGTTTGACTTGAACTGTTTTTTTTTTTTTTATTGATGGATTATTGGGAGCAGGACTACGTAATTGTATGTGAGCTGTGTGCAGGTGGACATTACACTCATCAATGTGAGTATAACAGAAACCGGCCAAATTTCAGCTGGGACTATAATCAGAGTGGTATGGAGCAATCCCAATATCCATCCTACCTGCTCCAAAATCAGCAGTTTGGAGATGAACCATACAGTCCATGGGAAATACAGCAGCAACAGAGGCAAGAATTTCAGCATCAGTATGCCCCAGTGCATCAACACTTTCAAACTCATGAATTTCAGCAGCAGCAATTTCAGACTTGGTCTAACCAACAGTCGACCGAAGAAGCTGAATTAAAAGAAATTAGGTTGATGATGGAAAGCAATGCATCGTCTCTCCAGACAATAGGAGATCAGATTGGTCAAATTACAAATGCATGGAAAACATGGAATCAAATTGCAAGTGAGACAGAAGGCCTAGCTGTAGAGGAGGAGGACAAGAACCTTCCTATCAGTCTTGACTGGCCTTTCTTAGCCACGGGTGAGACCATGATCGAAGTTCAGGATGGAGAGTCTGAGTGCAAAGATGAGGAAGAAGCAAAACATGAAGCTGATAAGGAAGCAGAGCCGGAGGCAAACGAATCAGAAAATTCAGAATGTCCAGAAAATTCGGTTCTGAATAATCAGCTGCAACCACTTCTGTTGCAATCTGAAAATTCTGAAGAATCGGCCCAAGATCAAGTAAACTCCAAGGCTCAAGTGGCTATGCTATTTCCTTCGAAGGATGAAGAGGGTCTCAGTGTGAAAGCTGATGAATTAGAAGAGCACGTTCAGTTGTTGAATGACGCTCTGTTGCAATCTGACTTCGACCAGTTGGAGGCCGAAGAGGAGAAGAACATCACTCATGTTGACAAATCTACTCCGGAGAAGACTACAGAGATCATCCAAATCGATTTTCCTCCTCCATATCCACAGAGGCTTCAGAAGCAAACTCTAGCCATGAATTTGCCGACGGAGGATGAGGAGTGTTTTAGCTTGAAATTGGTTGATGCAGGGCAGAGTAAAAAGTATGACACAGAGAAGGAGAAGGCAAAGCATGGCCAACTGAGGATTCCAGTGCCTTGGTTACTGGGGCTACGTAATCCACATAAGTGGCTTGGAGTGGAAGATCTCTGGAATTCTCAGGTGCGCCTTAAGCCATCATTTGAAGGAGCTCCCGAACTCGAGCTCAAAACATTGCTAGTTCACTTGGGGTATTTTTCTTCTATTTCATCTCCTTTGCTTGCTATTATTATTGCTGCTAACTTTTCAGGTAGGCGGGAGAATGTTGTTAAAAGATCTTGTGAGGAGCGAATACGGGTAAAGCTTATAGTTGAAGATGTCGCTCCAGAAAAGATCATTAAATGGCCTTATAGAGATACGGTGCAGAAAGTTTTCAAGAGGAAAATCGTGGCCAAGTCTAGCTAAAGACGTTAAAGAAAGGCGCTTCGTGGGAGGCAACCCATGTGTTTCGGTGTTTTCAGGTATGTTCTCTACTATCCCTTGTATTTACTTTCATTCAATGCGGACATTGAATATTATAAGTTTGGGGGTGGTTTGGGGGATAAGTAGTATGTAAAAGTGATAGTAGTTTTTGTGAGTCATTGTGTTCATGTAGGATATCTTGTTTTGCAATTTAGTAGTAATTCATGCATATTTGTTCGTATTATCTATGTTGTTTCATTTAGGACATTCTGTTATTGTTTGTTTGTTTTACCATGTGAGTCATATTAGTTGCATTTTCATGGCATGCATTCTTCATGATCCCTTAGGACGAGCTGATTCTGATTGATAGGTGGATGTTGATTTGGGTGTGATGATGATGAGTAGAGGGCTGATTTATAGTTCCTATGAAATTGACTTGCATGTTTCAGAAACACAACTTTTACACAGTCTCATTGGGTGCTTTTTGGGCTAGGTTAGGGTCATGCCTGTTGGATGTTTTGAGATTTAATCACTTGTTTATTCTTAGAATTTTCGTTATTCCCTTGATAGCGTAGGAACACTAAAATCTAAGTTTGGGGGAAAACAGGGATTTCATGCTAAGTGGTAATAATTGTCAATAAAGGCTAGGCGTGAAATGGCTAGTAGCCGGCTCATATTTATATGAGTAGTCTAGGGTTGGAAATGAGAAAGGCTCATTCCAGATTGCGAAAAAAAAAAAAGTCAGAAGTCCAATTGATTATATTCAAAATTAACCAGAGTGAGCTCTTTAATACTCGAGTAATTAAGTCTGAGGGGACTTAGTCCTAGTAACCTAAAGCCCTTGTGGTTTGGGATTGCTGACCTAACACTCGCTACATGGGTATTATTGTATAAGCCTTTTGGGGTCTCATTCATTGCACGGTTAAATAAACATGCGTATTGTATATGTAGTGTCGTATTATAGTAATAAAGCATGAGTTTCTGTCTACCTTGGATAAGGGTGGAGGTGTTCCTAGGTTATGAAGTGTTCACAGTTTATTCTAGTTATAAACCTGTGATTGTCTTGACGGAAAGCATGTTTGGTTTTTGACCTAGTTTTAGGAGTATTTCTGATGAGCATTGCACACACGCACGTTTCTGTCATGTATTGTTAGTATACAGGGACTTAGTCGAGCTCTATTTGGATTTAGTTGCATTCTTTGAGGTATTTGCTTGCTAGTTGGTTTTGGTTAGTTTAAAAGGGATCCTTGCATTTTTCAAGTAGTTGCATACACATAGTTAGTTGCATGTTAGTTGCATTATAGGATGGATTTTGTGGGTACATTCGCTATAGGCCCTCACGAGACCTCACTCGTCCACTGGGGCTACCTAGGGGTTTAAAGGGCTTATTGCATATGCCAAATGCAATCGTGATCACCTACGGAAGTGGTACTAGTTAGTTGTATATAGTTATATTGTTTATGCTTGAGGACAAGCATCAGTTTAAGTTTGGGGGTGTGATAAGTGGATTTTATATCCACTTATTATGCGCTAAATAAACCTAAATTGGTGGTTTATCCTTAAGTATTTTGTGTCTTTTAATTAGTTTTATGTTGTTTCAAGTCTTTGTAGTGCAGAACTCACAGCTTCAGGTATCCTGGCGATAAAAGATTAAAAGACGGTGGATTTCTGGCTCAGATGGACTGGCTACGAGGAAAAGGAATTATCATAAAGATGTTCTGAGTGATATATTCTTAAAGCAGGAATCCCGGTTGGAATTGTTATATTTTTTTTCTAAGCAAAAGGAGTCCGGTTTTAGAGCCTCAAGAGACCGTAACTTGCATCTGGACGAGCAATGAAGAAATAAGAATTATCACAAAAATATGGAAAGTGATATTTTCTTAAAGCTGGAACCCCGGTTGGAATTGATATATTTTCTATTAAGCAAAAGGAGTCCGGTTCCAGACGACCAGAGACCGCAGCTTAGACAATAAAGATTTATTTATATTATTAAATAATTTTATTAATTTAGAAAATTATATTTATAAATATCTAATAATATTATATATTTATTTTTATAATTTCTTGATTAAAATAATTATTTATTAATTAAAGATTATAAGCTATACGGGTTAAAAGCATTTCTACGGAGCTGATATTAAAATTCAACTACCGCGAGTTGCGGAAGAAGAATTGAACTGGCTTTGCAATTGTCTTGGAGAGTTGTTAAAGTTAGGCTAGATTTTTTTTTAACACAGCTGACTTTGTAAACTGTGTTAGGTATGTTAAATTGTACTATAAATATGTGTTATTTTGCATAGGTTAAAAACACACCCCGGAGAGCTGAAGTTCAGTATTTTATTCTCCCCATCTTTCATCATTTTCTGTTGTAATTTCATTTTATTTTATACAGTTTGAATTTCTGCAAACAGTTTATTTTATATAAATTAAATTTCTGTAATGTTATTATAATTTAAACACTTTGAATTTCTGTAATTTTAATTTTATTTTATACGCTTAAAAATTTCTGAAAAATTATTATAAGAATTAATTTAAGATTTTAAGGGGATTATCAGGAGGGCTTCTCTATTTTATTCGGGGATTATTTTATTGGGAAAGTACAGTAGAATTGCTTTTGAAATAAGCAATTTTTTGTTATCAATTTTCGTTCAAACACAACATCACAGCTGCTAGGAGTCACCCAGTCGCAGGAAGGGGAGGTGCTGGCCACGCGCGGCATTCTTTTGTTTTCTGCCAGGCGCGTGGACGTCACGCGCGCAGGAGGAAGGTGGGAGCGTGTCCCTCACGCGCTGACCAGGAGACAGCAGCCGACAGCTTAGCAGGTGAGCTTTCCTTTCCCCTTTTTCAACTTTTGTCCGTTGTTTTGTTTTATAGTTTATATAATACTTTTAGTTTAAATTACATTTTGTCCGTAGTTTTGTTTTAATCGGTTTCTTTTGCTTTTAATTAATTGTAAAAAAACTGAATTTTCGAAAGCTATTTTAATTCTAATTATTTTTCTTTTTAATCTTGTAATTTTATATTTAATTTATGAAATTTTCTGCCATGATTTTATTTAATTCCATAAAGGTGCCTAGTTTAATTATGAACTAAACACTTTCATGGGGTTCTAATGTAATGAATTGTTAATGCTCATGTTAAATTGATAGATAATTTGTGTTTACAATTTCTATATAAGATTGCCTTGCATGGTTGTTTTAATTGAATATAGGTGAATAGCTAACATCTATTGTGCCAAATCTCTAATGATTGCGAAAGTGGATTTAGAGATTTAGGGCTTGCCATGCTAGCATAGGTATGTCGGCTTCTCCGCATTTTGGAGTATAGATTCGAACGAACATTATTCCCCTATGTAGTTAATTGCGGAACTTGTGATTAAATCGATTGTATCACCCATTCACATAGACATATAGTGTTTTGGATATAATTGATGCCCTTATAACTTCTATCTCTTTTGTGGATGTTTATTTGGAATGGTGTGAGTTAATTGAAAGATAGCTCATATTAGTGTCGTGTTCCCGCTAGCATTCTTAACAATTGTAACACATTAATTCTTGATAATTAATAAGAGTTAAAACATTCATGAAATTAGGACCCCATGCCTCTATCATATTATTTTAACAAATTAGCCGTTACTTCATTAGTTAATTGTTATCTGCAAATACACCAATTTTAGTTCGTTCAAGCTTCTATAATTAACCAAACATTGTTGAATAGACATATTTACAAAATAACCGAGTCTTCGTGGGAACGATCCTTATTTCCCTATATTGCTTTTGGACTGCGTACACTTGCGTAGAGAAAATAGCGAACAAGGAGCCACAATTATTGCAAAGTTTCCTGGGTGCCTGCTTAACATACGCATAATTATTCTTTTTATCAATGCCAAGCTTCCCATTCCTGTTTTTGGACTTAGAGACAACTTTCTTGACAATCTGTTCAGAAGGTACTGTCAAGCTATTTTTGACAGCACCTTTTGTACTTGCTGTCTTGACAGTAGGTTTGAAAGTTACTGTCTTGGGTGACTTCATGACAGTATCTTTGAAAATTACTATCTCATCCTTTGTGACAGTTTCTTTTGAACACTTGGTTGGGCTGTTTGATACGGTTTCTGTCATAGTCATTTTGACAGAATCTTTTTCTTTCTTAGATACACTGTCAGCCCTCTCATCTTCATCACAGAGTTCTTGATTAATAATTAGGAAATTTTCATTAACCTCAAACTCTGTACTTTTGAAAATTGGATTGCTCACATTTTTGAGGATGTGAGGTCTTACAGTATTGTTATCATCATTGTTCTGTATAACAGCCTCTTTACCAGGTCTCCTACTATAATCATAGCCTATGCCTATCTTCTTACTTTCAGTATGTTTCTCATGATACTCTTGAACTATTTTAGAGGAATTTCTAAATGCCTTTAGCTTAAATTCATTTTCAGAAATTTCTTTTCTTAGATATTCCTCTATCTCTTTAGCACAGATTAAATCATTTTTTAATCTTTCGTTTTCCTGAGCTAAAGAATCAATAGAACTGGTCTTAAGCAACAACACATCATTGTTGGATCTGAGTACTTCATTTTCTTTAGTTAATCTAGCGATTTCTTCATTTGCAGCAGATAAACTAGTGTGAATATTAAACATTTCAGTACTCATTTCCTCAATGGTTTGCTTATAGTCATTTAAAGACATATCTAGTAAAACTAAAGATGGTACCTGACTTGTCGAGGTTGATGCTTCTTCATCTTCTCTAGCCATCAATGCTAGATTCACAAATTCCTCTTCTTCTTCATCATCAGATTCATCCCAGCATTTTCCTTCAGCCACATAGGTTTTCCTTGTCCTTTCTTAAATTGACTTCCAGTTCCTCTCTCCATTATTTGTATTTGTTTTGGTCTTTTGCATTCAGTAGCAAAGTGACCAAGTTCATTGCAGTTGTAGCATCTAAACTTTGATCTATCTACCATTCCTGTTTTGTATCCTCCCTTGGTGCCAGTAGCAGGTTTTGATGAGCTTCCTTGGTTATATTTTGGAGATTGACCTTGAGGCTTATATGGCTTGTTCCTCCTGAACCTTATATTTTTGAATTTTCTTGCCATAAAAGCCATGGTTGGATTATCCATTTTCTCCATTTCTTCTAGAGTGAAGAATTCTTCATCTTCGACATCTTCTAGTTGAAGGACAACCTTTTCTTCATCTTCAACCACCTCTTCAATTTTCACAGATGAAAATTGAGGTTGTTGATCAGTTTGAATTTGCTCACTTGCTTGAAAATATGATGGTCCTTGAGCAACTAGAGCACCAGCCATGTTTGCCATCAATCCTTTGGATCCACTTTGTATGGCTTTCTTTTGATAATATTCAAGTTCATAAGATTTTAGAACTCCATACAATGTTTCAAGAGAGACAGAGTTTAAATCTCTTCCTTCTCTTATGGCTGTTACTCTATGCTCGAGGTGTTCTGGAAGAGTTAGCAGAAACTTGATATTGACTTCCTTCTTTTCATAAAACTTTCCATGAATCTGGAGCTCAGCTATCAGTTTGCTAAATCTTTCAAACATGTGAGTTAACTCTTCTACATGCTTGCCCATAAACGCTTCATATTGTGACACCAGTATTTGTTTTTGATTTTCTCTGACCTCTTCACTTCCTTCACATAATAGTTCTATCTTTTTCCACATATCCCTGGCAGAGTTGCATGCTATTATATTTCCACTCATAGCTTTGTCCAGGGTAAGTGCATCTAGCAGAATGAGTTGCAGATGATCATCTAGTGCTACCTTTTCTTTTTCTGAGTCATTATACTCAGTAGGCTTCTTAGCAACCCAATGAGCTGGGATTACTACATCATTAACTGTAGCAGATGGAATTTCCTTTTGAGGAATGAAGGGGCCATTTTCCAGAATACCTAGAAATAATGGATTCTGAGCTTTGATAAATAACATAATCTTCTTTTTCCATATGTTGTAGTTTTCTTTATCAAAAGCTGGAATCTTGATATTACTTGACCTTTGAATACTTGCCATTTGGATCTCAGATATGTGTATTAATCTGAATGCTCTGATACCAGTTGTTGGTCCCGTAAAGTATTGCAGAAGGGGGGTTGAATGCAATACTAATAAATTTCAAAAACTATTTCAATAACTTAAATAGAGTTTGTAATTTACTAGTAGAAGAAATGCAATCACAAGTAATATCTCACACGATGTTTCCACAAAATAAATGTTTTATTTATTTTGCAAAGTTTTGCTACAACCTTGAGAACAAAATAATTCTCAAGCTTCGAATTCTCAAGAGATTACAGATGTAGAGAGCTATCTCTATTGTATAAATAGAGTGCTCTATTTATAGTGTGATAGTCGACTGTACTACCACTATCAGCATGGGTTGTTGAGTTGCTGTTATATTCCTTTTGCAGCTCATTCCATGATTTATTCCCATGTGATCATCACAAAGTAACTTTAAGATACTTTCCACATTTGAGCCACCCAGATCTAGCCGTATTCAATTTTATCTGCTCTAGACTTTACAGGTTGCTCCATGTGATCTTTCGAGCTTCAGTTATAGACTTTCCAAGCTTGCTGTAAAGGTTGAATATTACAACACGCCTGCTTCTTTTGAACATGTATTATGTCGCTTAAATTGACTTAGAAAATTCCTAAATCAATTTGATTCTTTATGACAGTATGTTTGCTTCAGAGTTTGCTGTCACTGGATTGTGCTTTGGTTGACAGTATGAATTCCCGCAGAGATTGCTGTCAAGGATTGTGCTTTGATTGACAGCATGTATTTCCCGCAGAGATTGCTGTCAAGGATTTCAAACTTACTGTCGCAAACTATATATCAAAGTTACTGTCATCAGAATCTCCGCCAATGTTGCTGTCAAGTCGAAACTTGCTGTCGACTCCATGAAACTTGCTGTCGACCTAGGCAACATGTTGTTTCCTTGTAACCTTACTGTCAGGGCTTGACAGTAACTTTTATTCCTTCTGTCGAACTTATGTATTTCTTGAGGCTTGAACATAATTGAACTTCTTCCAAGAATTACACTTATTACATGACAGTATTTATTTAAATTACAAGAATACATTTCAGGCTATGACAGTATGTTCTACTTAGTAAAACTAAGTATACCAATGAAACTAGTTAAGTTGTCTAACCTATCACCCATAAATCCCAACAATTATAATTATCAAGAATTGTATTCAACCCCCCCTTCTACAATTATACAAGTGTGTAATCTGGGAATAACACTCACCGAAAGGGTACGTTTTCTTTCATGAACCCTACATGCTTTTATATGTTAATTAAAATATTATTTCATCTTACCTGCTTCACATGACATGTTACTGGTTATTTAGTATAATTCCATGACCATGATTTTGTATAAGAGTTATATGTCGAGTCATGTATGTCTTGATCTTGTGGTAATAAGCATGTACTTTGGCTTATATTTGAGATGTACTGTAGATATGTTTGAATATAATTAATTACATAGCATGTTTTGTTTCAAAATTGAATTCTAGTTTGATTTAATCATTGTTGATTGTTAAATTAAAATTGAAATAGGGGATGTAATAGATAGGGTGTGTTCGCTTAGAATGATTAATTTATTTCAGTTGTGATTATTCGTATCATGCTCCTCTGTTTAGCCTATTAATTATTAATTAATATATTTGATTATCATGCATATGTGCTACAGTAAATTAATTAATTAATGTGAACGTTGTACTCTTTCATAATTATGCATGGTAATAGTGTCAAGTATAGGTAATATATTATTTTATTAAAAGATTGTTTGCGGGCATTAGTTGAACTTTATCTTTAATACTTGAATTTATAATACATGCGTTAGTTAATTTTAATGTCAGTCACTTAACATGTTAATTATTAAAATGTATACACTGTTTCGTTTATGTTATTAATGTAGTTACTTGGTTGCTGGCTACATGTACTTCATTAAATATTAATGTATGCATGCAAAGTTTCTGGTGTCTTAATTATGTGCACAATTAAATGTTAAAAACTAGAAAGAATGGTGGGTGTTTTGCTATTTTGAGTATTCATCTGGAAAGGCCGTGTATATAACATGTTGGGCTTAAGGCCCATTTACTTGCATCTATTTATTTGTGTAGTCTTCTGTCTGGTTCCTGTATGATTAGAAAGGGTTAGAAATGGGTAATTAATTAATTATATATAATTGGATTAAGGATGATCAATTAATAATGTCTTGATTTTTGTTAATAAAATTATAGGAATAGTTCGTGTATAATTTTCAGTCGCATTCGAGGTAAGTGACTTTTCGTTGCTCACTATTATTATAAAATCTGTTTTCTTATGTTTCGAAATATTTGTCTGATTTGGTTATCGAAATTTAAGACATCGAAAATTGATTTTAGAAAAGAAGTTTTTAGAATTCCCTAGTTTTAGTTGCGTATCGAATCACGGTCACTGGATAGTGTGACATATCGAATCATAGAACTAGTTTACCCACGTTCCGGAACACATAGATACGTAAACTGGCCCCATCGAACATAGAACCGTGTCACTGGTATAGTGTGACCGTAATTTAGAACTATGGGAATAAAATATGATTTGATTGTTTAGATTCTTTTATCGATTTAAAATTTCAGAAATTTTGTTCACTTTTAAAAATATTATTTTTGAGCCGTTGGACGATAGTTACTTGCTGGGCTTCGCAGCTCATTGTTTTAATATGTTTCAGGTTTGGACTTTTGGAAGCTTGTTAAGATTAAGGATTTGAACCATGTGGATTTCGTGCTACTTGATTTAGATGCCATTATAGAAAAAGACTTATCAGATTATTGAATAAATTTTCAGTACTTTATTAGATATTGAATATTGAATTTGTGGAGCTGCGTCTCCGATTTGATGATTTTAGAATATTAAATTTGACCGCTGCATTTGACTTTTGTGGAAATTTTGATTTATTTGAATAAATAATCTATTTTATCTTAGTTTCGTATTTAGAATTAATAGTCCGAAAAGTCGGGCAATTACATACAAACCTACATTTTACGAATCGAGATTCCAGCTTATCAGGGTCAACTTTCATGACATAAGCTGGACATCCCCAAATCTTAACGTGTTTAAGACTCGATTTCCTTTCTTTCCATATCAAATATGGAGTTTGAGGAACAGATTTGGAAGGCAACTTATTCAGTAAATATGCTGAGGTTTCCAATGCATAAGCCCAAAGGAATGCTGGAAGATCTGCATAGCTCATCATGGACCGAACCATGTCTAACAAAGTTCGATTTCTCCTTTCAGATACTCCATTCAACTGTGGAGTATATGGAGGAGTCCACTGAGAGACTATACCATTTTCTTTGAGATAATCTAGAAACTCTCCATTCAAGTATTCACCACCTCGATCTGATCAAAGGGTGTTAATACTATTTTTAGTTTGTTTCTCCACTTCATACTTGTACTCTTTGAACTTTTCAAAGGCTTAACACTTGTGTTTCATCAAATACACATATCCGAATCTAGATCGATCATATGTGAAAGTAATGAAGTACGAAAATCCACCCATGGCTTGCGTAGACATCGGTCCACATACATCTGTGTGTACCAGTTCTAGCAAATCTGTAGCCCTCTCTCCATGTCCACTAAATGGAGATTTGGTCATTTTACCCAATAGACAAGACTCGCATGTAGGATATGATTCAAAATCAAAGGGGTCAAGTAACCCTACCTTATGCAATGTCCGTAGTCTATTTTTACTAATATGACCAAGTCTGTAGTGCCACAAATAGGTGAGATTTTCATCATCCCTTTTCCTTTTATTAGTATGTTCAGTTTATAGTAAATTATGCTCTATGTCACATACATACACACCATTATTTAAAATACCATTACCATAAAGAACGTTATCTCTATGAATTGAACATTTATTATTCTGAATAACAGACGAAAATCCAGCCAAGTCTGACATGGGAATAGAAATAATATTCCTCACAATCGAGGGAACAAAATAACAATTATTTAAAACAATAGTCTTGCCCGTAGGCATATGTAAATCAAATGATCCTACAGCTTCAACAACAACTCTTGCTCCATTTCCCATTCATAGAATCAACTCCTCTTCCTCAAGAGTCCTACTTCTCCTTAGCCCCTACAACGAATTGCAAATGTGAGAACCACATGCGGTATCTAATACCCAAGTAGAAATTTGATTTAATGACATATTCACTTCAATCATGAACATACCTGAATCAGAAGCGGCAGTCTCACTACCTTTCTTCTTCCTCAATTCTGTAAGGTAAACCTTGTAGTTCCCCTTCCAGTGCCCCACCTTGTTACAGAGGAAGCAAACAGCTTTGCTCTTTGGGTCTTCAACTTTTAGTGGAACCGACTTTTTCTCACCTACTTTCTTCTTCTTGGGAGGGTTCTTCTTCCTTTTCTTAGGACTGGAACTTTCACCAATTAGAAGAACAGAACTTTTCTTAGAGGGAAAATTCGATTCCGCAGTCCTCAACATGTTGTGGAGCTCAGCCAGGCTGACGTCCAGCTTATTCATGTGAAAGTTCAAAACAAACTATGGAAACAAATCGGGAAGTGATTGCAAGTCCAAGTCTTGACTTAGCTCCCTATCCATGGAAAAACCAAGTTGTCCAAGACATTCAATCAAATTGATCATCTTAAGTACATGGTCATTCACAGATGATCCCTCAGACATCCTACAGCGGAACAGCTCCTTCGATATCTCATATTGAGCTGTCCTCCCTGCCACATCATACAACTCTTGTAGATGCGTTAGGATAGTGTGAGCATCCATATGCTCATGCTGCTTCTGTAGCTCAATGTTCATGGAAGCTAGCATGATACATTGAGCAACATTTGCATCATCTATCCACTTACGATACATAACATGTTCATCATTATGTGCATCGTCAGCAGGTTCAGCGGGCTTAGGTGAGTCAAGCACATATTCCAGCTTCTCAACCCTGAGAATAATTCTCAAGTTTCGAAGCCAGTAAGCATAATTAGGACCAGTCAATTTGTGAGCATCTAGTATGCTCCGGAGTGATAGTACAGAAGACATAATGTGTATAGTAAATCTGTAAATGATAAACACATAACAACACCTAGAAAATATCCAATTTCATTTTCAAAATACTATATGAATCGGGTCTTTATTCATAAGTGCCTCCCACTAGTTCATCTAATTTATTCAACCCCCTAAGTGAAAAATTAAGCATTCATAATGTTAGTGGGAATAGGGATCCTACATTCCATCACACAACCTCGGATGTAGCACGAAACACCATGTGATGTTCAATAGGCAGACAACTCTTGTTATTCCCTATTAAAACTTTAGCCTCTTGAATAATTGAGTCACGGTTGTAGCACGATAAACTCAATATTCTAAGTCTTTGTCAAAAAAAAAAAAAATCAATATTCTAAGTCAAGTCTAACCCAACATTTCGTACAATTGAATCAGTCTCCAACAGCCCACGGTTGTAGCACTTAATGACCATTAGATTCTAATTCATTGTACACATCTCTATGTAATAGCAGGTATTTCTTATTTAGAAATCAAAGCCCTCGGTTGTAGCACGAAACGACAATGATTCAAAAATAAGAACTACTTTCTACCATGTTGGAAGGCTATGACCGACATAAGCCCGTTTTGTCATTGGCCAATTACTACTTGATATTATTTAATTTTAGAGGGATTATATTATGTTACAATCATAATCATATTATAAAGAGATTCTTCCTTTTAAATTAAATATTTCAAATCAATAATCGATAATTGGATGATTCCCAGATTGGCATTGTCAAGAGGCGTCACGCAATACCCCTTTCTTACATATGGAAATCTGTTTTTGACAGAATCATCTCAATATTGAAAATTCATATTTAATTACATGTTTCACAAACACAAGAATCTCATGATTGTATTCATAATATTACTGTTAAGGCAAGAAACGATTCCTATTCTAGATTTTCTAGAGCACGCCTTATTTTGATTTAAGTTCACCTAAATCTATCATCGCATGGTAAACATAGGCATATATAAAAATAAATAAGTAAGTAAGCATGCATGCAAGTAATATCATGTGACATAATGATATATTGATGTATGGATTTATTATAGTATTTAGAAGCAATTAAAACATGATTTAAAACACTTCCGTGAATATAAACAGTTCAAATTATTATATAAAAAATATTTGACCAATATTTAGATCCGTCTCGAAAAACGAATCCAATGATATATCGTACGCCCAAAACGGAGTTACCAAACTCCCAAAAAATCAATTTAATGTGGACAGAAGGGCTGTAACGCATTATTACACTTTATTATTATTCATTCCGTGTGGATTGTAACTGTTGCCACTTTATTATTACACTAACTCCTCATTTACTAACAATAACTTTTATTATTAATATCATAATTTTAATATTAATAAATTAATTAATTAAAAAATCATTAGGACATGATTTCTGAAAATCAACAGCAACAAAATAATCAGATCAGCCAGGGGTCCTTGTGCAAATTTTAGTTTCATATTATTCACATGCATGATTATTTTATGAATTTTAATCAAAACAAATTTAAAAAATTCATAAGAAATAATCAACACATCACAAAATTATGAAAAAAAAATAACTACATGATCCACAACACTTGTAGAACCTAGATCAGTGGTCAAAATCTCATGCAAATATTATTTCGAATTAATTCATAATTAAATTTAAATAAACTTGCAAAAATCATAATAAATCCATACATGCATAAAAAATTTGAATTTTTTTATATAAATCTCTATATGCAGAACCTAGCTCTGATGCCAATGAAGGAATTTACGAACGAGCGGAAGCGTGATATAACATTTATTCCGTAAAAACCATGTATCACACATATAGAAAATCATGTAAAATAAGAGAGCGGAAGAATCGTAACCATACCTTGAAAAATTGAAGCTTTATAAAATTGGTTGCTAGCAGTTGCTTCTCAGAGTGTGAAGCACTCTACCGATATCCACCAAGATTAATCCTTCGATGAAGTTTTTATAAAAATTGAGTTTTGGGAGAGAGATGGAGGCTAGCTCCTTCCTTAGGTTTTTCACAAAACCAAAATGTATCAACCATCCCATACTATTTATAAGGCTCTCCTAGGGTTTTTTTTAATAATATATCTTTATATATATATATTAGCCCCACATTTTATCTTATAAAATGCTTTAATAATAATTAAAACTATTTTAATCATTACCATTTTTCTAAACTCTTTAGAAAACAACTTGCTCTCTCAAAATACTTTCATCAATAAACTAATCTTTTTATGGTGTGACCCTGTAGGTTCAATATTAAGACGGTAGTAGAAATAAATAATAATAAACTTTTATTTATTATTTATATGAATTCTAAAATTCATTAAATATAATTAACTGATTAATTATATTTATTCTACATCGTGAGTGATGCTTCTCAACATATCGCGACTGTCCAGATAATATGAATTCAATGCTTAGAAACTCTGATTAAATACAAGGCATGGATCTTGTGTCAGGACTATCAAATTTAAACATATGATTTCTTATTCATAATGCAAAGTTCATATTAATGCAAATTAGAAACTCCTTTCTATTTAAATACACTCTGGCCAGAGATTCCAGAACTCGCATACTAAGAATAACATAGGATATTCACTTCCTTACTGGAAGGGTAGATTCTTTATTGATAGTTAACTATCTCCATACACAAATCCTTATGCCCAGAATAGACCTAATGGATGCCCTTGAGACTAAGGACTAATCCAAAGCATAGTTCATTATATACAAGATAACTTTAACGATCTCAAGTTTAAGGACACTTGTACAACTATCACTTAGTGAATAACTATTGACACGTGAGTAAAATCCATTAGTTGTCCAACTTATCAAGTCATGTTCAGTGAACTTATTCCCTAATAAGCACCTACATACTAGCTATAATGTCACCACACAAATGCCTATGAGAACAGACATCCTCCTAAAGAGTGCAAGCATAGTATGTACCAATCTTTGAGGATTCACTAACTTCCGATTAGTTATCCTATGATCAAGAACTGTTTAAGTCTAGAGTTATCATCTTCTAGATCTCACTATTACAATCTCATTATAATTCTAGAAGCTTTAATCTAAACTATGGAACATCTAATTTAAAACACTTTAAATAGATAAAGCCCGTAATAAAACCAAAACAAGTCTTTTATTAATATTAATGAAATCAAATAAGAATACAAGAAAGTTCTTCCTAACTCATCATACATGATTGGATTTAGGACAAACACTTTCATGTGTTACCTTTCATGTGTTTTGGGCATTGTTCGGCCCGTATTTATTTAAGTTTGCAGCTGGGGCTATTCAATCAATCTATTTTGCTTTGTCTTGTTGTTTGTATCATTTGTAAAATTATCTACGCTTGTCGTAATCCTTTGGCGTGTGCAGGTTTGTTCCTGATGTCTAAGTAACTCGCACTCTTAGAGAATGCTCTTAGGAAGTGGGGGGTCCAGAAGATACCGGTCCAGCAGGTAATATAGCTTCCGGGGGTATGGTTCAGGCTCGGAGAGTTCCCTGAAGTGGAAAGTTGATGACTTGGCACCGTCATCTGCCTTAGTCTTGGTGGGGGAGGAAAAGGTGCCTGAAACCTCTCCGGCTAAGAAGGTTTGTGAAGGGCCCCTTTCGGAGGTGTCTGATGTTCGGAAAGATCCCAAAGTTCTTGGGTCTGGAGGGGAAAAGGTCCCAGGTACTCAAGAGGGACCGAGTTCCAGCGGCGGAATTAGGGCCACCTTTGGCCTTTTGCGATCTATCCCCTTTTTCTCTGGGGATTTGCTAATGCTTTGTTATTTGTAGTGTGCAGAGTACATGTCCGAGAAGATGACACTAGCCCACTGATAGCATCGGGGGAATGAGGAGGGCCAAGGCGCAAAGGTTCGGTTGGAGAAGACAGTAACGGTGCTGACCTGGGAAAACGTTGAATTGAGATCCCAGGTGAATGCCCAGGCCGTCCGGATCTGGAATCTTGAAAGAGAGCTGGCCAAAGCCTATGGGTTGGCTCCAAAGGAAGATAAGCAGGGAGGCGGCAGTGTGGAAGACCTTCTTTCCGGGAACAAACCCACGGAGACAAACCCAGGAAATTGAATTGTAATTTGCACTGTCCCGGGGGGATTATGCTCGGTCCTTCGGGTTGTTCATAGCTTTGTGTTGTAGGATAGGTTCCTTTGTAGTTTTGACTAGTTTTGAGCAATGGAAGACAAGTATTTTTAATTTACTGATAAATACTTACCAAATTTTTTTTAAAATTATTTCCATATTTATTGACTCGTCAATTTCCAAAATTTTGGGGGAGCCATTTGCCTTCTCATTTTCCAGTGTAGTCAATGTTAAAGCTGTGTAGTCCCAAAAATCATAAATGCCTTGTGTCTTTCATGTTTCTCCTTAACTGACCAACGTTTTGCCTTCCCAAATTTGGCTATAAAAGGGGAGCAATCTCTCGGTTGTAAATTACACCGAATTTCTTAGCAAAGAATTTCACTTTTCTGAAAACTTCTTTTGCGTTTCAATGGCTGACAACAACAAGAACATTTTCTAGAAGATGGAGGAGAAGGCCGCCAGGATGACGGAGGAGTTGATGTTGAAGATGTTGTTCAAGAGGCTGCGTGAAGTGATGGTTGTGGTGTCGCCGGAGTTAGTTGCTGAGCATGAAAGGTGGATGGTTGTTGCTGCTGCTGGTGCTCGAGGTGCTGAAGTTGCCACTGCCATGAAGAAGAATGACCGTGGGCCCAGCGGCCCACCTCCAAGCGGTGGTGGCGCAGCTGATGGCAAGCCAGCGGCTTGAAATTTGAATCTTCGATGTAATCCGCCCCCTCCATAATAATTATATAATTCGCCCCCATATCAATCATATTAATAAAACTATCATTTATTTATGTCGTTAGTGTGTTTTCGCATTATGTTTCCTAGTGTTTTCTGGTTTGCGTTTGTTGATCTGCGCTCGATCTTCTTTGTTTGCTTTGATCATTGTTTTTTACATACCTTTATTGTTTTAGTTGGTTGTATGATTGTGTTGCCGCCCAGGCATGAGTCCGGGCGCAACCGGGGTTCGTGCCTAGGACTTAGAATTTTAGTTGGTTGCCGCCCAGGTAGGAGTCTGGGCGTAGCCGGGCTCGTGTCTAGGACTTAGAAATTTAGTTGGTTGCCGCCCAGGCAGGAGTCCGGGCATAGCCGGGATCGTGCCTAGGACTCGGACATTTTAGTTGGATGCCGCCCAGGCAGGAGTCCGGGCATAGCCGGGCTCATGTCTAGGACTTAGAAAATTTTAGTTGGTGGCCGCTCAGGTAAGAGTCTGGGCGTAGCCGGACTATTGCCAGTGTTTGTTGGGTTAGAGGCTTCTTAGTCCCGGAGCACAATGTCGCCCTCTGTAAAGTTCTTCACTTTGGTCTTTCTGTTGAAATATTCTCTGGTTTTCTCTTTGTATTTTGCCATTCGGGCTACGGCCGAATCACGAACCTCATCGAGCAGTTCTAAGTTGGTACGGAGGCCCGCCCTCTAAGAAGGGGAGCCTACTTCGATCGGCAGCACGGTCTCTGTGCCATAGGCTAATTTGAATGGTGTTTCACCCGTACTGGCCCGGGGAGAGGTGCGGTAAGCCCAAAGGACATGAGGGAGCTCCTCCGGCCAGTGCTTCTTGGATTCTTGGAGCCTCTTCTCGATGCCCCATAGTAGGGTGCGGTTGGTGACTTCGACTTGGCCGTTGCCCTGGGGATAGGCCGCAGAAGATTTCTTGTGTTTGATGGCGTATTCTTTGAGATAATTTGAGAATTCTGAACCAACAAACTATGGGCCATTATCTAAGACCAGCACTCTCGGAAGGTTGAACCTCATGATGATGTTGTCCATGAACTTAATACAATCCTTTTGGTTGATGGTGCGCATAGCTTTTGCCTCGGCTCACTTTGTCATGTAGTCTATGACAACCAGGATGTAGCGGAGATCTCCGCGAGCCCGGGGAAAAGGTCCCATTATATCTATGCCCCACATTGCGAAGGTGTACAAACCCGTTAAACTCGTAGACGATCTCTACAAGAGGAGTTTTGTCTGCTAAGGTTTATAGAAGATATACCTATAAAATCTTTCATGCACCTACATGAATGCAATTATTCTATATGATGCAAAGATCCCTTACTGTCGATTTTCGTCAAGTCATCATTAGTACCTCTGATTATGCTTTTAACAAGACATTCATCAGTCTAACACTACCATGAACTACAGTTAGCGTACACGAGTAAAGTGTGAACAATCTTAGCAACACATTTTAGAAAACTAGAGAAGATGCCACTACCTAGATGTCACCCTCTTTGGTTAAGCCATAGGGTCAGACCAAAAACTAAGCTTCAACACCCCGTTACCTCGACTCTAAGTGTCCATTTGGGCTTAACGTGGGGGTCTTGCACTTTTATTCCTACTTTTATTTTATTCACACACTAAATTATTGGTATGAGCTCGTCACCTTTGGTGTTTATTTGCTCGGCCTAAGTCCAACACTCCTCAGTGCAAGTGAGTCACGGAGTTCATAAGGCTTTACCAACTAAAGAATCCCATTTCTAGTGCTAGTGGTTAGATTGATCGTGAAATGGTTGAGGTCCCAAAAGACTTATACACTAATACCCATTTAGCGAGCGTTAGGTCAACAATCCCAGACCATTATAGACCTTAGGTTGCTAGGCACAAAGTTCCCTCAGACTTACTTACTCGGGTTATTAATGAGCCCAACCTAGTCAACTTCTCCACTAACATTCAACTTTATCGCTGCTTGTACACTATAACTATTTTTTTCTTTTTTTTTCTTTTTCTTTTTTTTTTTCCTTTTTTCTTTTTTTCCTTTTCTCTTTAGAATTTTTTATTTGCAAGTGCTTAACCCCAAGCTTCCCCCCAAACTTATACTTCTATGACTCTTAGCTCAAAGGTGAAGACTCAAAGTTTTTTAGCTGACCTAAGGGCAGCTCCTCTAAAGGCACACCCAATTCGCGACATGGAAATATTTGAAACAAAAGTTACCAAGACACACCACTAATACAAGTGTGTACTAAGCATACATAAATCATGGCAATTTGTGATCATGGCAAGACTCGTGTTGTGTTTTATGGGCACAAGATTCGTCAACGGCTAATAACTTGAACTACCAACAGACTAAGGATCTTCATATGCAATGCAACTAAACAGAATGCACTATAGAAGGAAAAAAAACAAGATACTATCATAAAAAGAACTACATGATTTTAACATGCAACTTTTACACTACATGCAAACTAAAAATCTACGATAATAGCATGAATTTTGTTTATGAAGATGACAAAATAACAGGATCGAAGCTAATCACAATTGACTCCCCCCCCCCATATCAAAAATCTACATTGTCCTCAATGTAAAAGAAAAGAATACACAATAGAGATAGAGGTGTACGATTCTTTCACTATGGTGGAGAGGAAGAAAACTCGAAAGTCGCTTGCAATCCTATTTAAAAAGAAGAAAAAAAACTATACAAACCTAATTATACAATTATATATGTCTCCCCCATATCAAATATTGACTACTATCCAACACCTTGCTTGACTAGGCCATGAAGTCTCTCCCAAAACTTATGCTTACACCTAACATGAAAGTGTTCTAGATTTCTTAAGTAGTCATCAAAAGTGTGACCTTCAATGTCACAATCAAGGTGGAAAACCTCGAATAAACATTCTCCCTTATTAGACATCCTAAACCAAGTAAGTGTTTCCTCTTGTTGTTGAAACTGATTATTAATTTGGGTTCCTTGGTCATGAACAATAAAGGATGAATCAGTGTCATAGGCCTTTAAGAAGCAAAATTCATAATTTGGAAAAAAAAGGTGAAAGTTTACAAGGCTTTATCATGAAAGATTTTTCAATGATTTTACGCTCGAGAGAACTCTCCTCATATTGGGTCTCCCACTTTACAGTAATAGCATTTAGCTTCTCAAGCATTTCTATGGATGACATATCTCTAAACAATTCCCTAAGTTCTTCATCAGTCTCGTGTTCATTTTCAAGAAGAGACCTACAATTTGTTTGTTCGGGATAGAAGATATGGTGGAGAAGGTAAACTAACTCAAGCCGCAATTAGGTACCTGAAAAGACAAAAGAAAAAAAATCAAATAACACAAAATATTTTTACTCTATTTTTTATTCTTTGTAAAAGAAATAAAAAATATAGAGTAAGAATAGCAAATGTAGAACAAAATTAGCAAATTTTAACAATTTTGACTACGCGGACTACTTGGCACTGTACTACGTTAACTCTTTTTTATTTTATTAAACTTAGCTACAGGACAAAAAAAACAGGGAGCAAACGTTAATAATTAATAAATTAGTACTACGACTAAAATGTTAAACTACCTACAAATAAATAACTCGTACTACTTAATAAGTAGTAACTAAACTATCAAAGACTAACAGGACGACAAGCAAAGATATTAGGGCTTTTTTCAAAAATACCCAAGTTGCAGAATTTTTTTCCAAAAATACGGTGCAACCTTTGCAACCTGGTTTGCAATCCCAAATGCAACATTTGCAACCTGGTTTCCGCAACCTGGTATGCAACTTTAGGTAGTATTTTTGAAAAACTGTCAAAAAATTAGGTACTTTTGTAAATAGCCAAAGATATTATCACACACAGATAGGCAACCTGATCCTGTTTGCGCACAGTACAAGCAACGAAAGAAGGGATTTTTTTGGGTCTATTTTTATGAAAACAAAAAAATAATCGATTTAAAATTCGTATCAATCAAAAACTCAATAATGCATTCCCCGGCAATGGCACCAAAAACTTGTTGAGGAAAAATCCGTTAAGTAATAAAAATCGCAAGTGTACGGATGTACATGAGTACAAAGATAAGTACGGGTCGAACCATGGAGAACGCGAATTAAGTTTTTAATTAACAAAAAAACAACTGAACTAACACTAATGATAAAGAAGTTGTTTTGACAGAAGCTCATGATTCTTACGATTTCTCTATATTTTTTAACCCATGATAAAGCTATCTCTTATCTCTTCCTTGCCAGATTGCATGAGGTCAAAAATTCATAATCCTACCAGCAACAGGTAAATACAGTACTCCCGCCGCCACAACCACCGGATAAGAACGCCAACTGAGGAAGCTTGGAGATTCAATCGGACGAGTAGACCATCAACACACGGTTTGTCTGTTTCTTGTTCGGTGTTTTATATTTCTTGGATTGACAAAGGTAAGTAGCCAATTTAGCATGAGAAGCATGGTACTTCTCTTCTCCTTAACTTTCAATTATCTTTTGTACAAGGGTTTTCGAATTCTCCTTGTGCGGAGAACATTGATCCTCCAAGGTAGTTATTTCTATTACAGATTCATTATGTGGATTTATTATTTGGTTTGTACGCTATTAATTCGAGTACGAACTAGATTTAAATCGTAATTGGGTTGTATTTTATTTAGTCGAATATTTGTGTTTATGGATTGTTTTGCAGAAAATGATATTATATTTGAGTAGTTTGTCTGTAAGTCGATTCCAATGCATGTGTTAGTGTTAATTTCTTGCAGATTTCGGTTTTGGTCGGAGTTTATGATTGTTAACGGGTTTAGTAGTTTTCGGTGGAGTTTTGTTGAATCTTGATGATAGTTATGTTTAACTAGGAGTATGGTTATAAGAATATAGTATATGCATTTGTTATGGTAAAATATATGTGTTTGTTGTTGTAATTGACAAAATCCGGGAGGAGTCGTCGAATTCTGGAATTTCCAGTTTTTCCGGTGGCTTATTGTTGGTTATTCTGACAGGAGTTCATGGCCTGTTCTTCAACCTGTTCATGTATATGTGCGCATAAGGGTGGGTTTGATCTTCAAAACCAATCAATGATTTTGTAAAGTCTGTTTTTGATTTAATAGCATTAATTAGAAAATTGTAATCAGTTTATTATTTAATGTTAATTGATTGCTTGTTTTTTGATTGAGGTTTTTGACTAATCAGTGTTTTATTGATTATGATTATGATTTTGATTTGAATGATTTTGATTTGATTGGTATTTTGATTAATCTTAAGATTGTATTTATTGAGTTTAATTGGAATATCAATTATTGATTTTTAAAAAACATTTTAAGTTTTTGTACCATTTATGGGTGGCCATGATTGATGGCTTTTTTTGGGCCTTTAAGAAGTAATAATGTGCCTTTTTGTTGGCTTATTAAGATAAATTTGTTAACTGGTTGGCCGTCTAACCAAAGGTATTCCCTTTGGTTGGGACGTTAGTATAGTATTAAGTTACTTTCAGAACTCTTATTAAAGTTTGTGTTGAACGGATATTGAAAATTGTTTTGTTATTTTCAGGAAAGAGTTTGTTTTAGGCGGGTGGAGAATAGACAAAAAACAGTTTCTTGGAGGCAAAGCTGTAGGCAAATGGTGGCTAAGGAGAATTGTGTTTTGATGATCTTGGGCTTAATGGAGGGCACTCTTTTCCCACTTGAGTTTTTTTCCTAAAAGGTTTTGCTCTTAGGGGTTTTTAACGAGGACCTTCTTTGTTTCCTTTGTGTCCCTGTCGATTGGGTTGATGAACAGAATTGCAGGTCTTTAGAGAAGCCTGGTGACAAATTATGGATAAGTCAGGGTTTTAGTGGTCTTGGATTTTAAGACTTTTGAAGATCGACCATGATTCATTTTTGGAGTGGTGGTCTTGTAGTTGTACTTCACTTTTCCTTCTTGTATTTTTTATTTGTATGTACTTTCCTATCGGGTGGCATCTTCTCAGACATTAAAGTTCTATTGTCTAAGCGTCCGGAGGCAACATGCGTGCCTTTTGATTAGATGATAAACTTTCTTGAATGAAAGATTCACTTTATCACGAATATTGTATTCGATACATTTCATCTATGAAATAGATACCCCTGACAAAAAAAACACTAATGATAGAAATATCTAAAGGACAAATTTCATCAGCTAAATATGAAAATCACGGTGTTTAAAATATTTATTTTTAATAACAATCAAACTCATAAGTATTCGGAATAAAGACAACCAATAATTCCAAATCAAATTGCATTCAAATGTCATAAAATAACTTTGTATAAGTGTCACCAACTAAATCAATTCTCAAAAATCGTATGGATCCTAATAATACGAACTCCCAACTCTACTTGTGTGGCTCGTATGAAATTACTCATATAGATATGTTATTGGAGATAATCAATGAAACAAATACGTCACAATTAAGCACATACACCAATGAAATTCATGTATATCAACCAACTACATCTGCCCCTAGACAGGGACTCTAGCCAAGTATCATCAAAACAATCATAATATAAATCAAGAAATCATACCAGACGTGGAGACGAACTTGACCTTTATTAAATACAAACTACAAGAAATAGAAGAAAAAAGAAAGTTTTTATACTATCCTACACTATAAGGTTACAAGAGAGGTGTAAGAGGGAAGAGATGAGAGGTGTAATAGAAGCTAGAGATGTGAGGCTAGAGGTCAATTTATACTAAAATTTTACAATGGAGCATTAATTACAAAGATTATTTATTTATCAACAATGATCTTCGTGACCAAGCGCTTGCTCAGCATTCTCATCCCATCCAATATCTTGCTTGATTCACCACGATCTTCTTGACTCATCACGACGTGGCTTGATATCTTGGTTTTATAAAAGCATATATCTCCAATATTTTACCAATCCTTAAAAATCTTCGTAAAAACTGCACAATCAATAAAACCGCACAACCAAGTATAAAAAGGGAAAATAAAATGTTAACTAATAAAAATTATACAAATAAAATGAGTTATCACTTCTCCTTGTTAAGGAGTATTTCCCTTTTCAACAAGTCTACTCAAAGTGATACTTGTGACATTATAATATTTTATCAAACTGGAGATGGATTTTAAGTGAGAACTCCAACCAGTGTCATTAGGTCGTTACTAATTACACTTACCCATTTGATTCAGTCCAGTTCCAGTTTCAAGCTCACCAATTTTGATTGAAGAACCAATTTAGATGGCATAAGCAGCTTTAAGCTCATCACTACGCTTGCCGGAACCTAGTATATAAGTCACAGTTGACGTCAAGTTGGTAAAGAATTGGTAAACACGAGTAGCCAAACAAAATATTAACGTAAGAGTAATAATTTAGCCCAACTCTATGTTAGACAGTTAGAGATGGGAAGCTTTTCCCATCGATATTTGTGGCAACAAGCTTTCTAGTATAAGGATCTTGACCACTTTTAGGTTGAATGCCATGAAAAAAAGGTTAGTAGGCTAAAAGAACAAGATGTCAGGAATGGACAAGGTAGCTTTACCAGTTGGGAGGGAGATTAGGCCCATAACTTTGACTGGATGTATAATATTGGCGACTCGACACAGAACATAACCAAGCAAACATAACCTATGTTCTACTAAAAAAAATGGCACGGAGGAGTGAAATGTGTGCAGAAAAAAAAAAGGTCTTGGAATGTAAGAGGCATGCATTGGGTGATAAATATGCAGATTGAGCAGGAGCTGTTTTGCTTTTCGCAAATACCTTAAAGTGCTCTACGCAATGGCGGAACCAGAATTTCGAAATATCCGGGGCTAAAACAATAGACTATTAAAATTTTGAGGTTAGTCGGGAATCACAACAAAATTTTTACTGATTTTAAACAAAAAATTATGGCTTATAAAACAAATTTTCTAAGTATTAATTTTTGAAGGTTAGCCAGGACTGTGGCCTAGGTTGACCTCCCCTCCCACACTAAATAATACAGTAGATGCATGTTCTTATCATCCTGAACTAGATGTAACATTTATATTTTAATTAAGAAAAAGTTAAAGAAAGATCCATGTCAATGAATCTATGAGAAAGTCTCTATGATAATAAAGCTTTTCATATCATTTTTTGCCAGAGCAGGACCTCCTGTATTCTTCGTTTTGCCAAAGGGGCACAACTCGAATAGAGTTAATGTTGATGATACGGTTTGGTATTTTTAACCAGCCTCAATATGGTATTAGTTACAACTTACAAGATATCACACAACCAACCAAGAGAAGTTTCTATCGTGAAGTGTTTTTTTACTAGAAGTTGGAAACTCTGGAACGGACCGGCAAGATCTAAAGGGAAAGACTAGCTTGACAGAGGAACTTCGGAGGAAACAATCTTGATACATTCGCATTATATTTTGGGTGAACTTCATAAGCATACAAATCAACAAAAATTGTGCCAAGATAGATAGCTTTACAGCATCTCCAAGAATCCAACACTAGTAGTAGCTATATACAGTGATCTTTCTCAGGAAATATATCAAACAGATGACAGGCAACATTTGCAAACAGATATATTCATACTTGACAAACACATAAGTTAATTTGCATCATTGTAGACAAACAAAAGAGTTGTTTAGGAACTGAGCAACACTTGATTTACAGATAAATAACTGAAACTTTCAAAACAAATATAAATTACTCATCAGTTCTCCCTACAGACATATAATTTAATGCTCAACACTCATAGCAGTAAGGTGTGAATAATTTATGATCAGGGACACAACTTCTTAGTTATTGTGTATGAACTCTCAGGGTCTAAGTTTCCGTTTCTTCGGGTTAGTAGTTGTGTCTTCATCATCTAGCTGCTCTTCTTTGGGCTTCAGATATCCGGAACACTCGACATTAGTCATGCCCAAATGCGAATCCCCTTGTCCACCTTCCACTTTAATTTTTTTACCATCGTTGTCTTTTTTAGCAGGCCAGTGAAAATCGGAGAGTGACGGATTAAGATTACCCGTTTTCCCTGGTTTTGAAGGTGAAGTCGCAATCACTGCTCTCTCCTCTTCAACATAACTGCTATTGACACATTCCACTCCATCACTTGTTTCCACATTTTGAGTCCCAGAACACTCTTCTTTTACTTTAACCCTGGAACTGTCGGACAGTACTACTGAATCATCACGACGTGTCTTAGTAGTAATAGCTCCTTCATTATTTCCAGATACCCCCTGATTACATTCATCAAAACCACTATTCACTGTTGATGGTGAACCCGAAATATACACACTAGTATTCTTCTTCTCAGGATCACCTTTAGAACGCAATTTCATGGAAGGGTTCCTGGAGGAGTCAAAGGTAATCTTGCAAAGAACAGTATTACCAGGATTACTAATATCCTTATTAACCCCGAACAAATGATACTCATGCATCTTCCAATAACCTACCTTAGACAAATCCTGATCACAAACCTCATTCACCTCGAAAACTAGCATTCTTCTCTCCCCAATAAGGTCACCATTAAAATCCCTGATCTCCGTACGCTTTGTTTGTCCGTCCCAGGTTCCACAACCAGCTTTTTTGTTGTAGTTCTCTCTTTTATTTGTCTTTTTTCCCTCAGCCGTGCCCTTCTTGGTTAAATTGACAAACACATAAGTAATTTTTTCGAATTTTCCCGAAGTAACCTCGGAGAGGAGCCACGGATGGTTTTCGGGGTCGAAAAGTTGCCAAGGATTGGCATCAGGACCATAGAGTTGTATCTCCTCCACTAAATTGCAAGGAAGGTTTTGTCCCAAAACTTTAGGCTTCAAGTAGAGATCTATGAGTTCCCATTCGAAAGGGGCAAAATGAAATCCGGTAGGTATTTCGATACTTTCATCCATTATTTACAAATTTGTGTATTGTGTTTGTTGGTAAGAATTTGTATAAGGGGAGGCTTTTGAGGTTTAAGGTGTTTGTGTTTTTTTAACCAACAACCTATCAAAACCAGGTATATATACAACAAGTTGTTTTCCTTTTCATAGGAGAAATAGGATTTGTAGTTATGTCTTGCTCCCTACGTTTAATCTAACGGTTGTCATGACTTACCTTTTTACTTTGGCATTAAGAAAAAACAATCTTTGACGCGGTTACAGGTGGCTCAATCTGGATCCTATATGTATCCGTGTAGAATTGAAGCTCAATCTCTTATACAAAATATAATTATTTGATATGGAATAGGACTCGGGAATAAAACCAAAATAAATCTTTATTGGTTAATAAGAAAACTATATCAATAAAATTGAAATCCAATCTTTTATAAAAAATATAATTATTTGACATGGAATAGGACTTGGGAATAAAATCAAAATAAATCTTTATTGGTTAATAATAAAACTATATCAATAGAATTGAAAACCCAATCTCTTATAGAAAATATAATTATTTGACATGGAATAAGACTTGGTAATAAAATCAAAATAAATCTTTATTGGTTAATAAGAAAACTATATCAATAGAATTGAAACTCAATCTCTTATAGAAAATATAATTATTTGACATAGAATAGGTAAAACCAAAATAAATTTTTTATTGGTTAATAAAAAAACTATATCAATAGAATTGAAACCCAATCTGTTATAGAAAATATAATTATTTGACATGAAATAGGACTTGGGAATTAAATCAAAATAAATCTTTATTGGTTAATAAGAAAACTATATCAATAGAATTGAAAACCCAATCTCTTATAGAAAATATAATTATTTGACATGGAATAGGACTTGGTAATAAAATCAAAATAAATTTTTATTGGTTAATAAGAAAACTATATCAATAGAATTGAAACCCAATCTCTTATAGAAAATATAATTATTTGACATGGAATGGGTAAAACCAAAATAAATCTTTTATTGGTTAATAAAAAAACTATATCAATAGAATTGAAACTCAATCTCTTATAGAAAATATAATTATTTGATATGGAATAGGACTTGAGAATAAAAACAAAATAAATCTTTTATTGCTTAATAAAAAAATTATACTAATAGAATTGAAGCTCAATCTCTTATAGAAAATATAATTATTTGATAATGGAATAGGACTTGTGAATAAAATCAAAATAAATCTTTATTGATTAATAAGAAAAAGAAAACTATATCAATAAAAATTGTTAGTTTTCTTATTAATTAATATGAATTTTTTTTGTAATGTCAGCACCCCGAACTTTACATATTCCAAAAACATTTACATATTAAAAAACTTTACAATATAATTATAATAATTATAATTATAATTTTATTATTTTTTTAATTTGTTAGTTTAGTTATTAGATCTATGATATCTAAGTTTTTTTTAGAATATATAACATACAAAGATATAACATAATTAAACAAATACAATTTTAGAGCATTTCCAAGGCTCAAAAAACTTAGCTAAAGTCCAAGTGGCAGATTAAAGTTAAAATTTTAAAAAAAAAATATGTAAAATATTGATAAGGGACAAAACCTTATTTATAATTATCATCAATCTCATTGTATAGTATTCCATATTATCTATTATCATATTAAAATAAACTTTTTTATTTATAATAAATTCAAATAATAATCTTAAAATATAACCAATATAACATATACTAGCCGGCCAATTTAGCAAACTCCCAAGCTAACACTAGGTTTTAACAAAAACACCAAGTAACAGTACATGGAATCTATATATATTATAATGCCTGGAGATCAGAAATGCAGTTCAAGGTATTTTTCTTGAATTTTCATTTTTTTGATTTTTTTTATTAAAATTCTTTTCTTGCATTAAATAGCTATTAATGACATTTTAATTAGTCATTAATTACACCTATTAAACATATATTAAATTTACTATATTTAATTTGTTTAAAAATTAGCAAACTTTACTTGAACATTATAGTTATTTTTTCAATATTAAATATTAATTATATATAGTTATGTTTATTTTTAGTTAAAATGACGAATAACAATTGTTTGTATTGCGTTATTTTTTATTCCCTATTCAAGATCACTATAATTTCTTTTCGGATGATTATACGGTACACGACCTTAACTTCTAAAGGAATTTTTATTATCAAATATTGTGAAAATCGTAATAAATTATGGAAGTACAAGATATTTATTTAATATCTGGAATTGTATAAAACAGTACAAATAGATTTTCAATTTTGCACATGAATAAATAATACATGAGTTATGATCAAATCGATTAAATTTAACAAATCCAATCATTTATCGGAAGATAAAATTGATAAAAAAGCTATACACCCATTGTTTCGTTATATTGTGTTGAAATAATTTTTTATTGTAATTAAGCAAATTTTTATACTATTATTGAATATGTATATTATGAGAGGGCTATCGGTTTTAAAAAACATTATTAACCAACTTCTCAAATATCTATATATATTATAATGTCTTGAGATCAGAAATGCACCAAAACAGTTCAAGGTATTTTTCTTGAATTTCATTTTTTTGATTTTTTTTATTAAAATTCTTTTCTTGCATTAAATATCTATTAATGACATTTTAATTAGTCATTAATTACACCTATTAAACATATATTAAATTTACTATATTTAATTTGTTTAAAAATTAGCAAACTTTAGTTGAACATTATTATAGTTATTTTTTCAATATTAAATATTGATTATATATAGTTATGTTTATTTTTAGTTAAAATGACGAATAACAATTGTTTGTATTGCGTTATTTTTTATTCCCTATTCAAGATCACTACAATTTTTTTCGGATGATTATACGGTACACGACCTTAACTTCTCAAGGAATTTTTATTATCAATAATTGTGAAAATCGTAATAAATTATGGAAGTACAAGATATTTATTTAATATCTGGAATTGTATACAAACAGTACAGATAGATTTTCAATTTTGCACATGAATAAATAATACATGAGTTATGATCAAATCGATTAAATTTAACAAATCCAATCATTTATCGGAAGATAAAATTGATAAAAAAGCTATACACCCATTGTTTCGTTATATTGTGTTGAAATAATTTTTTATTGTAATTAAACAAATTCTTATACTATTATTGAATATGTATATTATGAGAGGGCTATCGGTTTTAAAAAACATTATTAACCAACTTCTCAAATATCTATATATATTATAATGCCTGGAGATCAGAAATGCACCAAAACAGTTCAAGGTATTTTTCTTGAGTTTCGTTTTTTTGATTTTTTTTATTAAAATTTTTTTCTTGCATTAAATAGCTATTAATGACATTTTAATTAGTCATTAATTACACCTATTAAACATATATTAAATTTACTATATATAATTTGTTTAAAAATTAGCAAACTTTAGTTGAACATTATAGTTATTTTTTTAATATTAAATATTAATTATATATAGTTATGTTTATTTTTAGTTAAAATGACGAATAACAATTGTTTGTATAGCGTTATTTTTTATTCCCTATTCAAGATCACTATAATTTCTTTTCGGATGATTATACGGTACACGACCTTAACTTCTCAAGGAATTTTTATTATCAATAATTGTTAAAATCGTAATAAATTATGGAAGTACAAGATATTTATTTAATATCTGGAATTGTATACAAACAGTACATATAGATTTTCAATTTTGCACATGAATAAATAATATATGAGTTATGATCAAATCGATTAAATTTAACAAATCCAATCATTTATCGGAAGATAAAATTGATAAAAAAGCTATACACTCATTGTTTCGTTATATTGTGTTAAAATAAATTTTTATTGTAATTAAACAAATTCTTATACTATTATTGAATATGTATATTATGAGAGGGCTATCGATTTTAAAAAACATTATTAACCAATTTCTCAAATATCTGAAATTTGTAAACAAATCATGCGCATACACACATGAGTTTTGACCAAACTAATTAAATTGAACAAACTCGACCATTTTATCGGAAGATTAAATTGATAAAAAAATTATATGCCCATTGTTTCATTATATTGTGTCAAAATAAATTTATATTCAAATTAAATAAATTCTTAAACTACTATTGAACACATATATTATGAGAGGGGTTTCGGTTTTAAAAAAACGTTATTAAGTTGTATTCAATATTTGTAACTTTTGATTGTAAATATTACGTTCATATTGTAATTTTTATTTTTATATGTTTGTGATGTTTTTAAGATTATCAAAATTTTAGATATATATAATGAAAATATTTTTCCAATTAATAATTCATGTAAATTATTTTTAAATTAATTTTTAATAGAAAATTCATAAGAGACCAATCAATTTTTAAGAATAATAGAAATTAATTTATCTATTACAGTACTTTTATATAAAAATTTATTATAATATCAGGAAACTGGAGAGACTTGCACTCAGAAGCTTCAAAATATTTTTCTTGAATTTTCACATTTTTATTTTTTATTAAAATAATTTTCTTGCATTTAATTAATAATTAATTATACCTATTAAATATATATTAAACACACTTTATTTCATATTTAATATAAAAGTTTAACAATTTTATTAGAACATTATTATTATTATTATTTTAATATTAATGATTTTTATAAAAATACCATTATTTTAAGGTAAAACAAATAAAATAATTTTTATCATTCTAATCCTTATTCAAAATCATTGCAAATTTTTTGGCAATAATTAATAGACGATTTTAACTTTTCGATTAATTCGTAATCAATGATCGTGAGAATCATGATAAAATACATAAGTATATTTATTTTTCGATTAACATCCACAATTTAAATAAAAGTAATATCGTAGAATTTACATTTATACCAGAACAAATTATACACGGAGTGTGACCAACTCGATTAAATTGAATCAAATGAACCCTTTTTTTCGTCAATTAAATCAATAAAAAAATTACCCATTCGTTGTTTGATTATTTTGTGTTGGAAAAGTTAATATTCTAATTAAACACATTCTTATACTATTACTATTCAATTAATCATGCATGTATGTTATGAGATGGGAGACGGTGTTTAAAATCGTTAATTAATTATATTTAATATTTACAAATTTTTATTATAGGAATTATGTTGACATTGTAGTTTGGTATGGAAAAAAGTAAAAGGTGTTTAAGGAGTTGATTTTTGTTATTTTAAACAAATTCTCACTTTTTGAGCATTAAGTAAGGGTGTTATAAAACGAGCATCGGCTTTTAAAACCATTATATGTACAAATTTATTATAAAATTTAATAAAAGAATATTAGAATATGTGAGTATCACTTTGATGTGTCCATGAATTTAATTTTAATGTTACAAACAAAACAGTTCTTATAAAATGCTCTAAAAAATTAATTAAATGTAGGGATACGGGTGTCAGATCACTCCAAAAAAACATGAAGCATGACTTACAACATGCATTTGAATTTTGCTTTTTTCGTCATAAAACCAAATATATCGACAAGTGAAATCAATCACACCTCTTATCACATTTACATTCTAATTCTTTTCATCGTACAATCAATTTTACTAACAAATAATTTAATAACAAATTAAGCAATCACGTCTTTTATGATGTCATCGACAATAGAAAAGATTCATAAATGTTATTTTTACTTATTCAATGTCAAACTTTGCAAATGTTTGTCAATATTGGATTTCAAAAGCATTTTTTATGCGACAAAATAGGTTCGTCAATATCTTCAAAATTATTATTATTATAATATTCAAGAATTTAACTGAAACATGTTTTTTTTCACCTAATTCTTTTCTCTTTAATTTTTAAACATTCAAATTTAATTACATTTCACATAATTTTTAATTTATCATATTAACTTTCAAATAATAAAATTTAACAAACAATAATGTTATGTGTATAATTTTTTAAAATATTTTCGTGCCGCGCGTAGCGCGGCTTTATTACCTAGTTTAATATTAATTGTGGTAATATAATAACTGTGTCCTCATAATATGAAAGTTAAAATTAAACAATCGAGTTGCATGTAGCTGGTGAATACAGATTGTCAGTTATTAGACTGGCTTATTTTACATTGCAGTTGTTTAATAGGTATTTTATCTTTATAAATCCTGTTTATTGGGTAGGTATCTTGCACAAGCATTCTTGATATTTGGTTCCAAATTGATATTTGCAACAATCATTCTTGTACTGGGATCTTGCCCAGTTATCTTGCCCAGTTTCAGGTTGAATGCCATAATAAAAGTCACCAAGTAAGCTTAAAGAACAAAAAGGTCATGTTTGGCAATTAGCTGTTAGCTATTAGCGGATTGGATTAGCTATTTTGACCAACGGATTGAAATCCGCTAACTATCAAACACTAATATTAGAGGTTTCAAATGGTCAAACCTCTAATATTTTCTCAAACCTCTAACTTGCAAACATCCCCAAAGTCCAGAAAGACAAAGCTAGCTTTCACAGTTTGAAGTGAGATTAGGCCCATAGGTCTGACTGTATGTAAGGATTTTAGTGACACTGGAGAATATAAACCAAACCAACATACCCTGTCGTCCACTGCAAATTAGGGCATGGGGAGTTAAATGTATGTAGAAACATAAAAGGCCTGGGCATTTAAGATGCACGCATTGGGTGGTTACTGCACAAATTGAGCAGGGAGCTGTTCACAGAAGAACCTTAAAGCACTCAAAGAATATATGAATCGTCTTATTACCCTGAAGGCCTGAATGGTGAAGTAGATGTTACATCATATATAGATAAAGAAAAGTTCAAGGAAGATCCATGCCAATGAATCTACGTGAGTCTCCGCGGACATCTAAAGTTTTTCACAATATTTCTTGCGCAGGGAAGAACCTGTTGTAAGGAGCACGACTTGAATTGAGTTCAATTTTGTGATATACTGCTGTGCATGATACTACATTATGTTCAATTTTGTGACCTTTTCGTCCACGAGACAATATAAATCACATTCTAAAATGTACGTATGGACGGGAACCCCGGAGATTATATGTCTGCTGAATAAACTAGGCAGTCCTGATAGTCTGTAACTGCTAGAGTATTTGCTAAAAGCGGGCTCTTAGCAGCATAGCGACTGTGACTCGGATTTGTTTCTTAGATCAGTGATCATAGTTCATTCTCTCTACGCAATGCAGTTCTTGTAAGTTTTCATTGAAGTGTTTACTCTAAATGGAAATGTCAAGTAATAATTACATAACGTTTATACAGCTTTGAGCAATTCCTTACTAGCTTAAATATGGTACTAGTTACAAGTTTTCACACATCCGACCATGAGAAGTTTTTATATGTTTGCAGTTCTTCTCATGAAGTTAGAGTCTCTGGAGCGGACCGGCAAGATGGAAAGGGAAAGAGTAGCTTGACAGAGGAATTCTGGAGGACACTATCAACTAGTAGAACAAATTGCAGTATAACTTATCATTGTAGTCTGTAGACAAACAACAAAGTTGTTTAGAAACAGGGCAAACTAAACTCGATTTACAATAAATATCTGAAACTTTCAAAACAAATTTATAAATTACTGATCAGTTCTCCATAAAGACAAAATCTAATGCTCGACACTCATAGCTGTAAGGTGCTATTAACTTATCATTAGGGACACAACTTCTTAGTCATTGTGTATGAAGTCTCAACCCTACGTTTCCGTTTCCCCAGGTTTGCAGTTGCTTCTTCAACTGGCTGCTCTTCTTTGGGCTTCTGATATTTGGAAAACTGGACCTTAGTCATAGCAAAATGCAAATCCCCTCCTCCACCCTCCATTTTAACCTTCTTACAATCGTTGTCATTTTTAGCTGGCCAGTGAAAATCGAAGATTGACGGATTCAGAGAACCAGTTTTTACTTGTTTTGAAGGTGAACTTGCAATTACCGCTATATCCTCTTCAACATTACAACTATTGACACATTCCACTCCGTCACTTGTTTCTACATTTTCAGTCCCATCACACCCTTCTTTTCCTTTAACTCTGTAACTGTCGGACACTACTGAATCATCAGGACGTGTCTGAGTAGTAATAGCTCCTTCACAATTTCCAGAGACTCCCTGATCACATTCACCAAAACCACTATTCACTGTTGATGGTGAACTCACAATATGCACATTAGTATTCTTCTTCTGAGGTTTGCTACTACTTTTTATCGGATGATCTTGATTACCTTTAGAACGCAATTTCACGGGAGGGTCCTTGGAACGATCTAAGGTTATCTTGCAAAGAACAGTATTACCAGGATTACTAATATCCTTATTAACTCCGCACAAATGATACTCATGCATCCTCCAATTACCTAACTTACTCAAATCTTGATCAGAAACCTCATTAATTTCGAAACTTAGCATTCTTCTCTCCCCAATGAGATCACCATTACAATCCCTGATCTCCGTGCGCTTTGTTTGCCCGTCCCAAGTTCCACAACCAGCTTTTTTGTTGTAGTTCACTCTTTTACTTTTTTTGTTTCCCTCAGATGTGCCCTTCTTGGTTAAGTTGACAAAGACATAAGTAATTTTTTCAAACTTCCCAGGAGTAGCTTCGGACAGGAGCCATGAATGGTTTTCGGGGTCGAAAAGTTGCCAAGGATTGGCATTAGGACCATAGAGTTGTCTCTCCTCCACTAAATTGCAAGGAAGCTTTTGTCCCAAAACTTTTGGCTTCAAGTAGAGATCTATGAGTTCCCATTCGAAAGGGGTAAAATGAAATCCGGCAGGTACTTTGATACTTTCATCCATCATTCACAAATTTGTGTATTTGGTTTCACTATTGGGTTTGTTGGTAAGCACTTGTATATATAGAGCTTTTTGATGACAAAGTTCTTGTGTGTTCACTTACCATACCAGGAACCAACCATACATTTATATAGGATGTTGCAAGTTGTTTTCATTTTCATAGTATGAATTGGTTTTTTAGTTATGTCTTGGTCCCTACGTCTAATCTTTGTTATCCAACGGCTATAATTTTTTCCCCTTCTTTCTTCCAAATTAAGAAAAAAATTCTTTGACTTTTTCTTCTCATATTACAAATAGGATTTTGTAGCTCCACCTACAAGCTGTATGATATCCATCATTAATAATATACAAGTATTATGTCCCTATTTATCATAAAATCAATTAGTTTTAAAAAAATAGTCAATAATTAATATTGGTCCCATATCGTACTTTTTAATATATTTGTAAAAGTATAAGAGGATTGCACATAAATTAAACTCTTTTAGAAGATGATAAATAATTAATTTCAGTTTCATATCATTTTTTTTTTAATATTTGTAGGAGGGTTGTAAATGATTTTTCAGGTTAATAAATATGTTGGGAAAGACATCAAGTGTTAAATCCATTAGCAAAATTGAAAAATAGTATAAGAAGTTTATCCCAAAATTTAGAATTGGATAAAATTAGATAAAAGTATAAATTGTTAGTATATACTTAAAATTGTTCTTACTAAGATAATAAGATGAACGATTTTACACAAAATTATTCAAATTATGATAATATACTAAGATAATAAGATGAATGATTTTACACAAAATTATTCAAATTATGATAATATACTTAAAATTTATGTATTTATAAAACTTGACTAATTTTTTAAGTATGGAACTGTATCATATATTCAAGGTAAACATAACTTTATACGGAATTCAATTGTTAATTATATTTTATAAAATGAACTTTCGTTTAGGGAGATAAACCGGCAATAATCTTCCCAGTTGCTCAACACAACATAAGCTTAAACATACTAGACTGGCCCATTTGCCTCCCCAAACAAACTACCCACTTAGACCGGCATTTGTGAGCATAAAACTGGCTCAATAAAATTCATGATGTTCTTCACATTTCATTGCTCAAGGAATTTAAAGGTGATCCCCCTGTTAGTGTTCCAACCTTGCCACTACTGCAAGATGGGAAAATTATTCCTCAAGCTGAATCAGTAATTTGTTCCTGGCTAAACCGCGGTGTTATTGAATTGAGGGGATAAAAAATCATTCAGATTTCAATAAAATAATGTCAAAGGAGTGTGGGTAATCTCTCAACAAATCACCATTTCAAATCAAGAACAGGTTCATCGAAGAACAGGAAAGACAAGGAAAATCAGGAGGGTTCCTGCTCACAGACATGTGATGAGATCCTACTGACGGACTCATAACAAGATCCACGTCAATGAATCTACGTGAGTCTCCATGGACATCTAAAGTTTTCCATATCATTTCTTGCGCAGGGCAGAACCTCTTGTAATTTTTGTTTTGCCAAAGGAGCAGAACTTGAATAGAGTTAAAATTTGTGATACACTGCTGTGCATGAATGATAAAACAGTTAGATCTTTATAAATTAACTTCACACTGAAGGAACACCAAACATTAATCAGGTAAGGGTGTACTTGAACAGATATCATTCATACATTTCTGACTTTTAAGTCCAAGAAACAATCTAAATCACAATCCATAATGTATGAAGAACAGGAACTCCGGAATTTATAGAGATGCTGAATTAGGAAGATACCATTGCCTTCACAGCATAACCTCTTAGTCATCCTCTCTTTCTGGTGGAAGCCCACAGGGCAATAGCATTTTCTGTAACAGAACAAAAGGGCAAATAAAAAACTATCATATGACGAATGAGCATGATGAGTATGATGGGAAGCTAGAGAAGAGTCAAAATTGCACGGCTCAGAAAAGAAAGTATAGATAACAAATGAACACGCATCATGTTTTCTTCTAGGTTATAAAAGATCCGTCTTTACACCGGATATACATGCACTACATACAAGGCAAAGAGACAATAATATACACTCTTCCGGTTTAGTATGAAAATATTAGCCATGAATGGCATACTGTTTCAATCTATTTGGAAAAAATAGTAGAGTATTTGTATTAAAAAAAGGTAATAAAGAAACTGATAGATCTATTGAAATAATAAGAGTTAATTGCAAAAAAGTGGCCAGATTTTACACTCATTTTCAAAAAAATGGCCGGACTTTCAATTTTGTAAAATAGTGGTCAGACTTGTCTTTTTCCTTTCAAAACAGTGGCTGGAGACGATTTTCAGCTTATTTAGCAGGGATAAAATGGGAAAATATGTTATTTTACTAAAAAAATGCTAAAAATCACGAAAATTATCCAAAAAATCCCCAAATTAATATGTGTCACCATATGATTGGTTATATTCGTAATAATAATAATAATGCCCCCCATGTATGCACATCAATTCACTAAAAAAATCCACAAATATGAGTTGTCAAGATTTAATTATTCAATTTAATTATGTGCATGCATGGGGGGCATTATTATTATTATTACGAATATAACCAATCATATGGTGATACATATTAATTTGGGAATTTTTGTGGACAATTTTTGGAATTTCTAGCATTTTTTTCCCATTTTACCCCTGTCAAAAAATTGAAAATCGCCTGCAGCCACCTTTTTGAAAGGAAAAAGGTAAGTCTGGCCACCATTTTGCAAAATTGAAAATCTGACCATATTTTTGAAAGTGAGCGAAAAATCTGGCCACCACTTTGAAGTTTACTCAAATAATAATTAATGGTTTGCAAGTGACAGATATTTTGAGATGGAGGGGGTAAATCACTTGACTCTCCCACCTTGGACTTTGACCAAACCTGAACAGATAACATGCATTTGTTGTCTTTAGCACTAAGTCACTAACCCTAACTGTTGAGGGTACATGGCTTAAGATACCTACAACCTATTCATCCCAATGAAGAAAAAAAATGTCTCGAAATCATAATAAAATGATATCTACGGTGACGTGGAACAAGAAACTAAAATTTAATTTGTTTTTATTTTATGTTATAAGTTAAGAATAGATTTGATTGTAATTAATTAGGTATTATTTACATTAGATAATAGAATATTATAGATTAAAGTAGTAGAATAACAAGAGGATTTATTTCCTTTATTAGGACATTTTTACTTGGTGGCTAAGTTTAGGAATTTATTCCTATATAACATGTAATATTTTGATTATTAAGAAGACTTTGATTAATGAATTGAGATTGTTCTCTCGCATGTTATGGGTTGCGATCCTAACAAATTTCTCTTCCAAGGTTGAGAAATCCTAGACTATCACCGTGGGGTGTTGGTTTTCTGCGGTTAATCCACAATTTATTTATCTTTTTACTTGTTTTTATACGGGGTTTATATCAAAGTGGTCATCCATTGCACTCGAATGTATCAAGTAGACCAGCCATTCAAAAACGATATCATTTGAACCATTAAAATCATAATAAATATCAAATGGATACCTTTTAAATCACATAGTAAACATGTGATGGTTGAAGAAAAACAAATGGATAAAGAAAATCAGATTACTACACTTCCAACAATTCAGTGTTTTAACATTGAAAAAGAAGTGGTAAAGGATGCGTCCAAACTTGAAAAGGTTTTGAAGGAGAACGTCATTATGGTGGAACATATTGATTTTTTAGGCGTTGACAACATATCATCAAAACAATGTTCATGGGTTTGAAATTTGATGTCGTCCGCAAACCATCTCCTTGTATGCTAATTCTTAAATTTTACAATTAAAGGCAAGGAGAATGATGTGGAACAAGGAATTAAAATATTAGTTTGCTTTTATTTAATGTTTTTAAATAAGAATAGATTTGATTGTAATTTATTAGGTATTAGTTATATTAGATAAATATATTAGTAAGAATATTATAGATAATAGTAGTAGAATAATAAAAGAATTTGTTTCCTTCATTAGAATATTTTTCCTTGGTGGCTAAGTTTACAGATTTACTCCTATATAACAATCTTTTATTATTAAGAAGACTTTGATTGATTAATGAATTGAGATTGTTCTCTCTCTTCTCTCTTGTTATGAGTGGAGATCCTAGCAAACTTATCTTCTACGGTTGAGAAATTTTAGGGGTAACACCTTACTGTGTGGTTTTCTGCGGTTAATCCACAATTATCTATCTTTTTATTGGACACACATTATATATATATAGGTCATTGCTCCATGAAGAACACCCTTATATAAAGAACAATAAAGAATACCATAGAATCTTATATAAAATCGCATTTAGATTCTAATTTTCACATCAATAATGGTTTTTTATGAATAAAAATAGAATCTAACAAAAAATTAAGATCAAATGTAACATGATTACACATAATTTATTGTTACAAAAATATATATAAGATTCTATAGTGGATTCTATGTAACATTTGATTTTTAAATTTGGATGAGATTATACATTAGATTCGATATGTTAAGCTTAATTGTTGTTAAATTTTGTGATTCTTATCATAACAAATCAATTTTCATGAAAAATAAAGTATTATTATGGTATATATATATATATATATATATATATATATATATAGGGTTGGACTCCATAGCAAACACCTTATATAACAAACAATAAAGAACACCTCATATCTAATAGATCCATTGCCCCTGGCGGGGCCACCCAATACAAAAAGTTCTTATTTTTTTACCCTCTATCCATCCATCATCTCAAAAAAAAAAAGTTACTGTTCATGACGATGACGTCATCAGTGACGTCATCATGGACAGTAAAATTTTTATTTTTTTATTTTTTTTTTTGCTGACTTGATAGAGGGTAAAAAAATAACAACTTTTTGTATTGGGTGCCCCTGGCGGGGCCAAAGGATCTAATAGATCTAAGGTGTTCTTTGTTGTTTGTTATATAAGAGTGTTCTGAATGGAGCAAAGGCCTATATATATATATATAGGCAAGTGCTCAAATGAGACCCCCTTATTGTGAGAACTGAGAGCTTTCCAATTTGTACTATATTACTTAATCTAGACCACACAAATCTAATCTAATTATATTAATACCCACCCTGTTAATTTCCCACGACCCCCCCTCACCGCCATCGGAACCGATCATCTTCTCAGGCGAACAGCACCACCTCCTCTTCCTTTTCGACGTCTGGCCCCGCAGGGGCACCGTCTTCATTTCCCATATCTGTCTCTGTCTCTCTCTATGTCTGTCCTCATCTCTCTCTCTGCATCTCCGACCAATTCTCTCTACCTCACTCTCTTCTCTCTCTATCTCTCTCTCCCTCTCTCTCCTTGTAATATCAAACTCTATCATTTTAAAAGCTCGATATTGAAACACCCTTCCTCTATGGCTTAAATGTTTTGACTAGGCTGTATAGGCTAGGGAAATGGTGACGATGACTCAGATCTGGTGAATTTGATACTATTACGAAATTAAATCTGATTTTTTTTAATGATTTTGTGCCCAAAATTTTTGGTGATTTGGGTGTAAAATTAGTGATTTGCCTTTAAATTCTGGATCAAAATTTTAGTTTGGTCATTCTGTAGCTATTGGTGGTGACTGTGATATGAAATATTTGTGATTTGTATTGATTTTTTTGGTGATTTGCTTTGAATTTTCGGTGATTTGGTGGTGGTGGCGACCAGAGATGGTGATGTTGTGATTTGTCTTGTCTCATAGCTGGTTTTTTTTATGATTTATGCTCGAATTTTTTATGCTTTGTATTTAATTTTTTGGTGATTTGCTTTGACTTTTCGGTGATTTGCTTTGACTTTTCGGTGATTTGCTTTGAATTTTTTTGATTCTGGTGATAGGAGTGGTGGTGATTTAGAGATATGTGGTTTGTGGTGTGGTGGTTGGGGAGTGATGGAGGTTATGGTGTGATGGTGGTATGAGAATCGGCTGTAAGAAAAAAATTTAAAATGGTTGAGAAGACCGGATTTGAAGTGGATACGTATCATGTTTTTGTGAAAAAAGAGACTGGAAATCTTACGCCAAAAGTTGATGAATTTTCTTTGCTAGTTTTTGTCTTGTATGAGTACAATTTTGTACAAGAAGATTGGAATAACTAAAGGAGTGAATGTTAACAAGCAGTGTAATGTCTGTTAACATCCAATCATTTGATGCTTTGTATTTTGCAAGCAAGGTGAATAATGAATATGGCACCATATTCCACTTCTTTTTTCTTTTTTCCTCCCCACTTGGCATTATCTATTTAGTAGTAGCTTATGAGGACTGTACTTTTAAAAACAGTGTTAATAACTAATCCCAAAAACCAGTGTTCAGATCCACTGTCATATATGAATGATGCTTGGTTTGAGTGGTTTATCCATTTGTCTACAACACTTGGAGAACCATACCACGGGCGCGATTCATCATCTGAACCAACTGGTGAGTGGTAGACTTAGACTCCATCCAAACTTATGTTCAACGCACGCACATAGCATTATGTTATTGTTTCTAGAGAGATGCGCGCACCTTTTCTTTTATTGGGCTTTTTTTAGGCGGCCCAATGTGTAGTTCTCACTATAAAAGAGGTCTCACTAGAGTATCCCCCTATATATAATTACTAAATTAGAGTTGAACACCACTTAATAGTATTTTCCTTATCTAAGAACATCAGTAAACTTATAGTATGGTTCGTAACAATCTATCCTCCGGGGCCAATTAAGAGTGGACATGTTAATATGTGGATTGAAAAGTAACTGTTTTGGTGATCTTTCACCAGTCCTATGTACCTAGTCTAACCCCAACATGCAAGTGGACAATATTTATAGGTTAATCATATTAATTTTATTTAACTAAATTCTAATTTTCTTTCAAGGGAAATAAAATTATATATAGAGAGAAAAATCTGCAGCTTTATAAGAGCAAGTCCAATGCTAAACGCAAAATTACTACATCAATTGCTATAATTTGGCACCAAAAATTGGTTTTTGGTATTAAAATGGAACTTCCATTCCAATGCTAGTTGCAAATTGGAACCAACTAATTCCAAATTTAACTAAAATTTTATCCAAGTGGACCAACTTGCACTCCACTTATAATTAATTATATGCTAAGGATGACTATAGCCATCTTTGGTTCTAAATATACAAACCATTATCCATATATGCATTTTTTCCATTCATAGCTATGCAATGGACTGGTGTTTTTGTAGTTTTAGTTATATATTATAGCTATAGAACCAAATATAGCTATGCATTGGACTTGCTCTCAATGCTAAACGTAAAATGGCTATAGCCATAACTATAATTGGCACTAAAAATGCTTTTTGGTGTTAAAATAGCACTTGCACTCCGATGCCAGTTGCATTTTGCAACCAACAGATTCTAAACATAACTAACATTTCATCTAAATCTTTCACTTTCATTTAAAGTGGACTAACTTGCGCTACATTTCTTAGTTAATTAATGATGTGGCAAGAATGGTTATCGTCACATTTGATTCTAATTTCTAAATATACAACCAAGTATCCATTTATGCATTTACCCAACCAAGAATTGACCATGCATTAGAGTAGGTTTTTGTGATTTTTGTTTTATATTATAGCTATACAACTAAATATAGCTATGCATTGAAGTTGCTCTGAGATGTACAATTTAGCAATTTTTTATGTTAGAACCCCATGTAGTCAAATGGACACCTTTTTCTTAAATCTATATACCCTAGCAACTCTTATGAAGAACATGAGAGCATGATGCCATGAGGTGTTTTGATGTACAAATTGTAAAAACCAAATATAATTAATAAATATGTTGATTAGTGGATACCCCTGAGATATAGTGTGGTCTACGCGTTTGCATGTGTAAAGACTGTGGTGTGTGGTTGGTGGATGTAGAGTAACTAGGTTGTAAAATCAAATTCCATTGGAGAAGAGAAAGGCACCCGTCTAGAAACCTAAGGGAAAGTATGTATGTTCAAATATGTCGTCTTTGCGGTAAAGATAGAAACATTTAGGTCAAATGAAGACAAAAAACCTTACATCATCAATCAATTCTTTGTTCCTAATTAAACTTGGGGTTCATTTGATAATCTGATTTATTAGAATAAAAAAAAATGAATATAGAATGAATAATTTTGTTTGATAAATAAATCTCTAAAATATCTGAATGATATTTTTCTCAAAAAAAAAAAAAAATTACCCTTCTAGATCAATATTTTTGTTCCATAAATTGTAAGTATGCTTAACATTAACTCATATTTATAATAATTGTATGGAAAAGACAAGTATTATAACAATAAAGATAAAACATAATTAAAAATATCTACAGTTATCATAAGTAATTATTACTGTAAGTAGTTAAGTATATGTGTGTTAGGAGGGAAAAAAGGTTAAGTTTAATTAAAAAAACATATGTGTGAGAGCAAAGGAATACTAGTTTGCTTTAGAATAGTGGTTCGGGTCACACTCGTACATGTACAAAATTCATTCTGAATTGTTTGGCTTCAAGTTTCTATCTTCCTAATTAAGAAAAATTAGACTCATCACTCATTAAGGTAAAACAATTTAAAAAGCAAATGATCAAAATATCTGAGTAATTCATATTTGCCTCACTCAGGAAACAAATGGCCCCTTACAGTATGAGAGATGTTTATAAAAGAGGCGCCTTCAAAAAAAAACAATTTATAAAAGAGGCTTGTCAAGGGTCATACCTGCATAAAGTTGTAGCGCTCTCTTCCAATTGATTCATTTTCAGCAATGGCAAAATATGATAGAATGGGGTGATGACCAACATAAGATGCATAGCTGTCACGTTGGATATTTACGGCCCACTCACTGCAAAATCAACATCCAGCTTTTTTTAGAAATATAAATTAAAAGCCATACATTCTTTTGTTTGACAATTAACACCTAATCAACATATCCTGTATATATTTATTTTTAATGAAAGGTTGCTTACAATCTGTTCATGTCTGCATGCCCAGTTCCCACATATTTAGCTTGTAAATGTTCAAGCTGAGAGTTGATATTGAACCTGTCACTGGCCTGCAAATATAAAAGCAAACAAATGATAACTTAAGCAGCATCATAGATGTACATGCATATGATATATCAAGTAGAAAGAAAAGGAAAATCTAGTATGATTATAGTTGCAGCATACATGACAACTAATAATTTTCGTATCTATGGTATATTAGAAAAAAGCAAAGAACCAAGAACCTATTAAAAAAACAGAATCGCCTAATAGTATAGGGAACAGATGATACTGTTTTATAATTTTAAGATAAAATAAATGTGTCATTAAAATAGAAACAGACATAAGCTCTAACGAATTCCATATTATCATGGCCAAAGCCCAAAACTTATCATTTTCTATATGAATGATCGATATCTTCCCATCCACTCCGTTCCCGAACAACTGCATCTTACTTTTTCTCCTAAGTTACATATACTTGTAGTTCACACACACATACATGATAAAATTGCTACTTGTCGAGAAATTTACAACAGCCAAATACAGAACACCAACACCCCCCCCCCCCCCAAAAAAAAAAAAAAAAGAAGAAGCCGAAAAAATCGCAAGTTCCATAAAACCCAACCCCCCTAAACAATTCAACAGCAAAAAAAGACAATGAAGTTGATTAAATCAAGAAATACCCTACTGAATATATACATTCCAAAGGCACAAGAAAGCTTCAATCATCGTGCAACAACAGCTTATTAGTAAGCAAATTGTATGTTATTACAAAATTAGGGTTTACTAAGTTAAAGCTATACACACGGATTTATGGAAACAAAGAAACATGATTTCATGAATTGTTGATTTAACTGAACAATTAAATATAAAAAAAAGGGGCAATTGAATACGATTAGAGAAGAATATTTGCGTACCTGCATCTTGAAATATTAGACTGGATTCAAGAACTTGAAAGGGGGGAAAGATTTATGACCCGTCGAATCGATTATATAAATAAAGAAATGTTTTGTTTTTTCCTTATTTGCGGTGACTAATAAATAAAACCAGGGACTTCGTTTTTTAAAATTTTTTAAACCACAACTCTGTAATAGCTAGTACTCCCTCTGTCTCTTAAAACATTTCCTGTTTACTAAATCGGGACTATCAAAATACTCTTCCCCTTTCTATTTTAAGTCATAAACAATAATATTCAATACCCACTACTTCACCCACTACTCCTTAAAAACAATATTCAATATCCACTACTCCACCCACTACTCCTTAAAAAATAATACTCAATACCCACTATCCACCCACTACTCTTTAAAAATTATATTCAATACCCACTACTCCACCCACTACTCCTTAAAAACAATATTCAATATCCACTACTTCTTAAAAACAATATTCAATACCCACTACTCCATAAAAAAACAATATTCATTATCAATTGTCTTAAAACCCGTGTTTTTAGTCAAACGGGAAAAGAATAAAGAGACGGAGGGAGTACTACATATTAAAGCATCCTCCAAATCCATCGATCTATACTTTATATAATAGTAGCCTATAACCTGTGCAAATCACGGAGCATCATATATTATTACGATGAATTAATATATTAATTATTCGATTTAATCTAAAATTTAAATTTATTTTAAGAAATTTAATTATTAATTTCAATTTTACATATGTTCCATACTTAATTTCATAACAAAAATAATTATAATTAATTTAACGTTTTTTAAATTTTTTTGTTAAATACCTTAAAATTCAATAGATATTTTTAAAAAATTATTTAGTGTAACATACAATCGTAAAAGAAAGATTCATAAAAATAAGTGTGTGCGGGTGATGATTCTAATTGGGATATAATTGAAAACGTTTATAATTCTATACAACATGTGGTTTTTTATTTTTAATATATTATATATAATTTAACTGAATTTGGAACTAAAGTCGTAGAAGAAATAATTGTAAAAGTAAGTGTGTGCGATGTCGATTCTAATCGGGATATAATTGAAAACGTTTATAATTCTATAAAATATGTGGATTTTTATTTTTAATAAATTATATATAATTTAACTGAATTTGGAACTAAAATCGTAGAAGAAAGAATCGTAAAAATAAGTGTATGCGGGAAATGATTCTAATCGAGATATAATTGAAAATGTTTATAATTCTATAAAACATGTGATTTTTCATTTTGAATAAATTAGATATAATTTAACTGAATTTTGATTTTTTAACATGTATTTTTTCATTTTTAAAAAATATATTTTTGCGCTTTATTGGTAAATTTTGTTGTTTATAAAAAATAAATTAATATTTTTAGGAAGGTTTTAACAGTTACATTTATTTTTGTGCCTTATTGGTTAATTTAGTTGTTCATAATAAATAATTAAATTAATATTTTTAATATAATGTTTTTAATTTATTATATTTCAAAAGATGTTAACATTTTTTTTGAAGGCGTTAATCAACCAACTAATTGAATATATCTTGTTTTGCTTATAATAGTATAGTATAAATAGTATAGATGGAAAATTTTCTAATTACAAATACAAAGTTATGTTCTAATATTGAAAATAAATTATATTTTAATAATCTATTATTAAAAAAAATATTTTTTCGTAATATTGAGAGTGTCAATTTGCTTGACGTTGCTGTATAACATTAAAAAAATATGTTGATGCTTGGCTCAATCGTTGTTACTTGTTGGCACAATTGTGTATACCTAAATACCTAATGCCGGATGTTTATTTATATTAAATAATTAAAATAAAAATTTTAATATGTATTTTTTAACATGTAAGTTTTAGGAATGTGTTAACAATTTTTTTTAAAAGGGATTGTTTTTTTGTATAATTTTTTATTGGGTTATTTTTTTATTTGTTATTTTATTATTTTTTAAATGCCTTTAAAATTATTGTGGTACCTGTAGAGCGACAGTAGAGTGTAGGTAGGAGTGTAGAGTAGAGTGTTTGTATTTTGCTTCTATTTGGTTATTTTATTACTTTTTAAATGTATTTAAAATTGTTGGATTTCTTCTTGTTTTAGGAAAGTAATTATAATTTTTTTGGAAGGTGTTAACCAAAACCAACCAACCATTATACCCTATTTCGCTTATAATAGTATAGTATAGAATAGCCGAAATATTGGTCGGGGTAAATATTGATTTTATTTATTTACCTTTATTTAATTATAAAAAAATTCATTCTACAAACTAATCAATTCCCTATTTTAAATTAAACATATTATCTTTTCTATTTTTCAATAACTAATTAATTTTCTTTTTCAGGTAAAACACAATAGCTTTTATATTTTATCTACCTAAATTTTTTTCTTTTTTAAAAATGCTATGAGCAATTTTGTTTAAAAAAATAACACAATTATATTATAATTACTATTAACTAATCAATTACTTTTTCAGCTAAAACACGTTACCTTTTATCTTTCCTCTAACTAAAATCTCTCTTTTACCAATTATATCACGAGTGGTTCTATTTATTAAAACAAAATAATAATGTTATAATACTAAAAATTAACTGATTACCCTTTTCAGCTAAAACGTATCATCTTTTCTATATTTTATAACTAAAATCCCTCTTTTTCTAGAAATATCACGGACAACATTAATTTCTCCTTTTTTAAAAACACTACAAGTAATTTTATTTAGTACAATAACATAATTAAATTATAATTACTATAAACTAATCAATTACCTTTTTCACCTAAAACATGTAATCTTTTTAATTTTCTCTAACTAATAGCTCTTTTTTTCCAATTATATAACGGGCATTCTATTTAATAAAATAAAAGGTTATAATTACTAATAATTAACCGATTACCTTTTCCAACTAAAATCTATCATCTTTTCTATATTTTCCAACTAAAATCTCTACTTTTAGAAATATCATGGATAACATTTATATAATTATTATCAAATCATCTCATTTAAAAATTTAAGCCTACAAAATTCATGTTTTAAAAAAATAGTTCAAATTAATAAAAAAAGTCCGTACAATATTAAAAAGAAACCGTGCATCGCACGGCTTGAAACTAGTTTTAATAATTTATTGATTCTTAAAAATATATATCTAATATTGTTTGTATGTTGTACGGAATAGTTAATATTTGTAAAATTAATCTTGCGAAGTCAATCAATGTCTAATTCGTTAAAGTGTTATGTGTGTATATATAGAAGTTTATTTATTATTTTTATGTAAATTTGAACTTATATTTACTATGAAAATGATATTTAAAGTATGATTTAGTATAATGTCAAATGTAAGAATCACTATATTGTGGGTATAATTGTTTTTTGGAATTGAATTTGGACTTCAAGAAGTATGAACGATCACAACACAAATTGAATATAAACGTATTATATGAAAACTTTTGCATGTGTTTTTTTATTAAAAAGAAAAAAGAAAAAACTCTAATTTGGTGTGATGAATGTCACATTTCACTTTATAATCGGATCATATATAAATTCTATATATTTTTATTTTTTAAATATAATGTATAAAAAATATTCAATATTTGTGATTAGATAATATGATGTGTAAGTGATGTACATATTATTTATAAACATATATGTTCGTCAATTTCTCATAATTTTATACTATCTAAAATCTAATTTTGTAATCACCTTTTTCGCTTATAATTAAATCGATTAATTGTTATTAACTTTTTTTCGTCTAAGACATAGGTGGACATATAAGTCAGAAGAACATGTTTGTTCAATTAGTACAAACTGTAATATGAAAATATTGAAATAATAGACGTGTACATATTTTAATGTGTAATTTCACTATATAATTAGGACCATTATTATTTTCTCATGTATAGTGTTAACGAATATTTACAAAAATGAAGTAATCGGTCAGGATGAAATGTTTAAATACTTTCATGAACTTCTTTATTCATCATATATAAATGTTAATATTTGAAATTCATTTTTATTCAAAAATAATTTGATGTAATATGCACATACATATGTTAATAATAAAACAATTAATACAATTTAATAAGTACGAGATGCGAGAAATTATTATGTACTAATTAAGAAGTGTTGTGATTTATGTTATTAAATAAATATAAAATTAAATTCAAGTAATATAAATGTGAAATTTAAAATATGCATCAATGAATATGAAATATTAATATGTAATAACCAAGAGGGCTAAAATGGTCATTTTAATTTAATTTTCTCATCAAACCCCCTTGTTGTTGTATTATATATATAATAGATAATAGATAATAGATAATAGATTATTGTATGGATAATAAATTGTTTAAAAGTTATTATAATTATCTAGGTTGTCTAATTAAATTGTAAATTAGCTTTGTAGCCCGTGCAAGGCACATGCATATTCTATATTACAAACATTTATAAATTACTCGTGATCACGTAGGGTTGGATTGTTGATATCTTCGATTGTTTATATCTCCTCAACAATTGTTGTGAGGAGACAGAATTTATGCAATACCTGACCGTGACATGCAAATTATAATTCTGGTTAAATGAAATATGTTTTATATTTTATGCTATGCTTTGTTTTGATGCATGATTTTTTTAAGCAAACTTGAACGTATGTAATAAATAGGTCAATGTTAAGATCAAAATCGTAATTCGAAATATCAATATATAGAGTTAACATGGATGTATACAAAGATACATACAAATATTAATTAAATAATAATAAATGCATATTAGTTAATATCAGTTTTTATTATACGATAAATCTATTAGTGTTGTAATACCTAAATAGTCCCCGAAAATATAACATAGATAGAATTAGCAGGGGTAAATATGACTTTTAATATGAATAAATTTGCTCATGAAACCCCCTATAATTCTAGTTAAATTAAATTTGTTTTATATTTTACGCTATGCTTTATTTTGATGATTGATTTATTTTAAGCGAACTTGAACGATATATAATAAATAGGTCAATGTCCGCATTGACAAGTTCTCCTCCACTGCCACCACTACCCTCGTCGCCTTGCAATTGCAATGACCAAGTGGGAAGGGTCATACTCTTATTGTAGAGCATTACAGTTGTCGCTCCTTGAAGCCTAATTCCAATTTGTTGCATCTTAAAATTCATATGTGTCCGTATGAAAATCGCTAGAAAAGTTGTGGCAGAAAAGGTCAAAGCAAGAACGTAACCCTAATTTTCAAAAACTTGTTTGTCATTAAGGCAATGAACAAAGCTATCAATAAAATAAGGAGCAACATAACCAGCTAGTGTGGAAATGATTGACAATAGAGCTGTCCAAATAATTTCCTTCCATGCCGACAAGAAATATGCCTTAGCAAGCCCAAATTCGGTAGTAACAATTCTAACACTACTACTACCATCAACACTATCATAAGTATCGACATGTGACGATGACTGAAGAAACTTAGTTTGGATCACACACTCTAGCCTTGTCTATATTATTAAATTTATAGCTCTAAGGTTGTTTTCTCAACTCTTAATTTAAGTAAAGGAGATAACCAAGAGAAAAATAGAGTAGTAAAAAGACCGGCATTTTCATAAGGAGTCACATAATCACACACTCTAGCCTTGTCTATATTATTAAATTGATCCAAAAGTGGTTCTTCTGGGACATCTTGATTCAAGAATTCTACACACAACATAACAAATAAACATGACATAAGAAACTGATAAATTTTTCTATATGAAAATCACATAAAATTGAATGTAGAGAAATAAGGAGTGATACATTTTTCCATTAAATGATTTGACGCGGGGCTTGAGAGGCTGTGGCCTCTAAAAGAGATTGAAAGCTGATTATGCAGGGTTTTAGCCCTCTGTTCTCATTGTCAGATATTTGTTTCATAAGTACGAACTAACTTTGTACTCCGTGCAAGGCACGTGCATATTCTAGATTACAAATATTTATGAATTGCTCATGATCACGTAGGGTTAGATTGTTGATATCTTCGATTGTTCATTCTCCGCAACAATTGTTGTGAGGAGACAGAATTTATGCAATACCCGACCGTGACATGCAAATTATAATTATGATTAAATTAAATTTGTTTTATATTTTACGCTATGCTTTGTTTTGATGCATGATTTTTTTAATCAAACTTGAACGATATGTAATAAATAGGTCAATGTTAAGATCAAAACCGTATTTCGAAATATAAATATATAAAGTTAACATGGATGTATACAGAGATACATACAAATATTAATTACATAATAATAAATGCATATTACTTAATATCTGTTATTATTATGTGATAAATATGTGAGTGTCGTAATACCTAAATAGTCCCCGGAAATATAACATAGATAGAATTGGTAGGGATAAATATGACTTTTTATATGAATAAATTTGCTCATGAAACCCCCTATAATTTATTCTGGTTAAATTAAATTTGTTTTATATTTTACGTTATGCTTTATTTTGATGCATAATTTTTTTAAGCAAACTTGAACGATATGTAATAAATAGGTCAATGTTAAGATCAAAATCGTACTTCATATAGAGTTAACATGGATGTATACAGAGATACTGTTGAAAAATGACTTGAAATTGGTTTCTGTTTTGCCGTCTGTTCTGTTTTATCTGTTTCCTAGTCAGTTTCTGTTTTGTCTTCTGTAGCCGCCTAGAGAGTATTATATAAACTCTCTAGGGGCATAACCTAGGAGGAAGTCTGAAATCTGAGTCAGAAAATCTGAGTCTGTCATAAACAAGGATCTGTAATCTGAATCTATAATCTAGATCAGAATCGGTAATCTGAATCGATAATCTAGATCTGAATCTGTAGCTATGTGCTGTAATCTGTATCCTCAAGATCAATAAAACTTTTCTCTTCTGCCTATCTGTGTTCTTCCTTTTACGTTTATTATAATCTTTCCTGCTTCCGTTATAACAAACTGGTATCAGAGCTTGGTGTTCGGTGAGAAAGATGTCTGGTTTTAACGTGAAGGTCGACAAATTTACTAGGAGGAATAGTTTCAGTCTGTGGCAGATCAAGATACGTGCTTTGTTAAAGCAACAGGGGCTCTGGGCGCCGTTGAATCAGAAATCGGCTGATGCTTCTACAAGCGCTGAGATGGCCACTCTGGAAGAAAAGGCACACTCAACAATTCTGTTGTGCCTTGCAGATGATATTATTACTGAAATCGCGGATGAGGATACCGCATCTGGTTTGTGGTTGAAGCTTGAAAGTCTCTACATGACAAAGTCTTTAACAAACAAGTTGTTTCTAAAGCAACATTTGTTCAGTCTGCGAATGCAGGAAGGTATGCCTCTTCGAGATCACTTAGATCAGTTAAACACAATTTTATTAGAATTGCGTCATATTGATGTTAAAGTGGAAGATGAGGATACTGCATTGATTTTGTTAGTTTCTTTACCATTATCGTATGAGAATTTTGTACAGTCTTTTATTGTTGGTAAAGATACTATTTCTCTACAGGAGGTTAGATCTACTCTTCATACTAGAGTGTTGCGCCATAAGGTGGCTGGCACAGGTGCAGATAATCAGGCTGTTGGATTAATAGCCAATGGGAGTAATGGACATGGAAACTCGGGGAAGAAACCAGTTATTTAAACCTAATGATATCTGTAATTATTGTAAAGAGAAGGGACACTGGAAATCTGACTGTCCCAAGAAAAAGAAGCAATAGGATAAATTGACAGATATTGCTGATGTAGCTGATATCAGTTTTGAAGAAGATATTGCTATAGTTACTAATGAGCACACACATCACTCTGATGTGTGGATCCTTGACTCTGGAGTATCTTACCATATATGTCTGCGCAGGGAGTGGTTTACAACCTATGAGCAAGTAGACGGTGGCAATATTTCTATGGCTAACAGTTTTGCTTGTAAGACGGTTGGAATAGTCTCGATTAAAATTCGGACACATGATGGAAATTTCTGCACATTGAATGATGTTAGGCATGTTCCACTTATGACAAAGAATCTGATATCTTTGAGTATGTTAGACAGCCAGGGTTTCAGTTTTCAAGGTGAAGGTGGAGTTCTATATATCTGCAAGGGTTCTAATGTGGTTTTGAAAGGTGTTAAACGTGGTACCTTGTATCTTCTTCAAGGTTCTACGTTATCAGGTTATGTTGTTGTCGCATCCTCGGAGATTGATAAGATATACATGACTCAGTCATATGGGTTTCAGGTTCCTGGTAAGGAAGATTATGTTTGCAAGTTATTGAAGGATTTGTATGGACTAAAGCAGTCTCCGAGGCAATGGTACAAGAGAATCAAGGTGAGCAAAGTGGGTACTTCTGATAACCCAGCTGATATGCTTACCAAGTCGGTTCCACATAGCAAGTTTCAACATTGTTTGTACTTGCTAAATGTTCGGAGTTGTTGATTGCCCTTTGAGGGCAAAATCTGAGGCAGAAGAGTTTTATCTGGTACATCTGGCATTAATATGGTGCGTCTGGTACATCTGTTTTTTTGGTACATCTGGCATTATTATGATGCATCTGGTACATCTGTTATTTGTGAGAGGATTCAAGTCAAGGTGGAGATTTGTTGAAATATGACTTGAAATTGGTTTCTGTTTTGCCGTCTGTTCTATTTTATCTGTTTCCTAGTCAGTTTCTGTTTTGTATTCTATAGCCGCCTAGAGAGTATTATATAAACTCTCTAGGGGCATAACCTAGGAGGAAGTCTGAAATCTGAGTCAGAAAATCTGAGTTTGTCATAAACATGGATCTGTAATCTGAATCTGTAATCTAGATCAGAATCGGTAATCTGAATCGATAATCTAGATCTGAATCTGTAGTTGTGTGCTGTAATCTGTATCCTCAAGATCAATAAAACTTTTCTCTTCTGCCTGTCTGTGTTCTTCCTTTTACGTTTATTATAATCTTTCCTGCTTCCGTTATAACAGATATATACAAGTATTAATTACATAAAATAAATGCATATTAGTTAATATCAGTTATCATTATGTAATAAATATGTTAGTGTTGTAATATTTAATAGTCCCGGAAATATAACATAGATAGATTAAGTAGGGGTGAATACGACTTTTTATATGAATAAATTTGCTCATGGAAACCCCTCTGTTACAACCAGAATTCTGCCAAGCCTTGCTTTGGTCGGACTTGCGAATGAGAAGAATGCGAGGGTTTGGCCCCCCGATTCACCTCCGGCGTGAGAATAAGTTAACTGGTTTTTAATGGAGTAAGATGGAACGTAGAGTGTTGTGTTTTGTGTGTAAATTGTGATTGAAATGATAACTCAAACCTGAATTAACCTTATTCCCTTTGTTTCGGCAGTTACCGAAGGATGGGCCACGTGCATAGTCATGTTCCACGTTCTATGGGAAGTGCAACCATACGACCGTTATCTCTAGATGGATCGGACGAATGTGGGCTTCCATTCGGGTTCGGGGTGTTGGGCCTTCAGTCCAGCCCGTTAAGGAAGTGGGCCTCCAACATGTCCCTGGGCTTCGTTCGGAGGGATCCTCAGGACGAAGGCCAAAGCCAAAGCCCATCTTCGGAATATAACCCTCAGCCGTCTCATTCGGATAAGAAGGGCGATGGACAAGGTTGAGACGTCTCCTGGGAAGTCGTGTCCCTTTATGATTGACAACTGTCTATTCTCGAGATTTGCGCAAGGATCTCAACCATTGAATTCGAAACAATTCTGTCCAAACGTCACACCTCCTCCTACTTAAACCCATAATCTCTTTCTTTTCTACTTTACGCACAAATCATCTCTTGAGCATTTGGAGCAAAAACCTCTCTACAAAAGCATTTTGGCAGCAATTGGAACCGTCGTTTCATCACCGGTCACTTTCAACTCTCCGATTCCAGTCGACGTTTACGTCCAAGCAATCTATCCTCGAGAACTCGATCTTATCAGGAATCTTCAAACCAGTAAGTAGCATCTTCACCGGTGTTTCTTTATCGCAATAGACTTGCATTTCATGTATTCATGTATGTATTTGTGTGTATATATGTATAAAGTTACCTTTTAGGCAAAATATGCGCATGCTTGGGACGTTTTGTGCGTTTAATTTCATTATCTTGTCTTTATATGTTCCTCTCCCTAGGATTCTGGGATTTGACTGAGAATGGTTTTGGCAAGAACGTCCTTCGGGATCTTCGAGACTCAAGGACCAGTTTCGGTCTATCCCGATCCCTTGTAGCCCTTAGGTCATCCTTAATTTCCTTCACCTTAGACTTTAGGTTGCCCCTGACCGATCCCGGCCCACTGTACTCGGCTCTCTTTGTTCTTTTCCACTTCTTTTTTGTCCGAGTACAAGGCTATCGTCTCTTCATTTCCGAATGCAGGGACATGGATCGGTCGACCGAGGATGCTGGTCCTTCAGAGGCTTCGCCCTTCAGCGACATCCAACTATACCCGGCTGCAAATTTCCGGTCGAAGCTGACCAAAGATAAAATCTAACACTTTCATGCCGACTACCTAGTAGAGAGACACGTCTGGTACTTCTTCGCACCAAGGAAGAAGGGCCGCATCTGGCATAACCCCAAAATTCCACCCCTCTGTGGGGGGAGCGTGGCCACTGGCATATCCGAAATGGCGTTCAAATGCGGCTTTCGGTTGCCAATGTTGCCCATCCTTAAGAAATTGCTGAAGCAGCTGGGAATAGCTATAGGACAATTGGACCCGAACAGCTTTTTCCACATAAACGCCTTTCAAGCCGGATGTCTGGCTAAGAAGATGACTCCAAGGACAAATTTGTTCTGGCATCACTACGAGCTCCGAAGGAATTCTAAGAGCAACGGCTACTATACCATAGCCCGTCGAACTGGTAAGGCCGACTGGGCTGAAACGAATTCCAGCAATAAAGGGACTCATGAAAAATGGGTTTTCGTCTCGGGGCCGAAAATGGAGAAATACGGCCGCTGGCGGGAGCTCGATCCATCAAGGTTGAAGTATCCCGAACTCCTTCAGGCGGACGAACATGATTACCGCCTTTTTTGCAAACTCGAAATGGATAGGGTTCCGCTATCCAGCAGCAGGGATAACGACTGGTTGGTCGCCCTTTGGGGTAGTGGTAACATCTATCTCTGTCTTGTTTTTGCATTTAGGTACTGCATTTTTATTTTCTGCCATACATATTTAACCTTCTGATATTTTGTGCAGTGTCTTCTCTTCAGGCGATAGTAGAACTCAAATGCAAGAAGGTGACCGAACTTGTTGCTGCTGCTACGGCTGAAGCCGAAGCTGCGGCTCAGGCACCCGAGGGGGCGGAGAAGTCGGCTCCGGACCAGAAGGAAACAAATGTAATCACAACTCCACCTGCTTCTTCTCCTCCTCGGGACTTGGAGACGAGGGACACAGATTTGACCGCCCTGGTCAACTCAAGGAAAAGGGGCCGAATAGGTAATGCGGGCCTGAAGGTATACGCTCCTCAGTGGGGAGTCCTAGAGACTGATAAAATTATTGCCTCTCAACAGGATTTAACTATTGAATCAAGTTCCCATCCAGGAACACAATCAGTAAGGGTAAGGGACACAGTTGTGCAACCTATATCACTTGTCATCTAGCCAGGAGTTAGTACAAGATGCATTGACATAGGGGGAGCACACACATGTTACTCTGAACTATTTCTCAAATTCAGGTTGATGGATAATCTGTAAATGTGAAGATTCAGCCCCACTCATGGATACCTAATTTGTGGCATTCAACCACTTCATTAACAACTCCAAACAATCTTGATTCTTCATTTCATTTCTTGAAGAAGCCAACACTCAATCCTTAGCTCACTGAGAAAGGGAAGGTGAGTTGTGAGAAGTGAGCCAGGATGAGATCCTGATGCAAAAACAGAGAGATTACAGAGAGAATTTTTTTTTTTTTTTTTTGCAATTTCTAGGTTCTCATTCCTCGGCGTTATAATTCTACTACTCTGATCCTGCTGATAACAAAAAAGGGGGAGAAGTTACTAGAGGGAAAGTGACTTCGACCAAGGGGGAGAAGGGTTAGTTTTGACTTCGACCAAGGGGGAGAAGGGTTAGTTTTATCTTCAGACCAATCAGCATATGGAGAAACAGAACAACCTCTCAGGATATATGCTATACTTAGGGGGTGCAGGGAGCAGTTCTAAGTACTCAAGGAAAGTGAGTAGTACAATTAAGAAAATGTGTCAAAGAAGCTTGATCAATAATTTCTGCTCTGCTGAAAGTCAAATCTAAAGAGTGGTTTTTGTTATCATCACTCTCAGGATTTATGTTCTTTCCTCAAGACATAAATAAGGGGAGATTGTTGAGTCATACATGTTTCAAGATGATGATAACAAATACCACAAGGCAGAAAATGAATCAAGGAACCGAAGCTGATAATCCAATCAGGAAGCCAGATGTATTGCAGATAAACAAATGCTACATCTTGTGAATGAAACACTGCAAACAGTTAGGGTTTAATCTAAGTAACAAGCCACAACATGCTACAATCAAATATCCGTAACCAAAAGAGGGGTTTGCCATAACCATGCAAGTATATTCGAGAAGTCAAGAAAAGATGAGTTTGAGAAGTCATTCGAGAACTCTACCAAAAAGGGTTTATTCGAGAAGTCCCAGTTCGAGAAGTCAGAGTGTTATATTCGAGAAGTTCTAGTTCGAGAAGTTCAGACTGTTCTATTCGAGAAGTCTGCAACAACTCTATTCGAGAAGTCTGCTCAAGAAACTATTCGAGAACTCTGAGGAACTATTCTAGAAGTCATCATTCGAGAACTCAAGATACATCTGTTCGAGAACTCAACCCTGTGTTAATAAAACAGAGTTCTCTAAAATAAACATATCGAATGAAGATCAAACCCAGAATTACTTTGCAACCCGTGACTTATAGACAGCGATCAATTACACAGAGGATGTTACGAGTAGGGAGTCAAATTGTAAATATTCGAAGGCTCAAACTCTTCCAAGTGAAAGGTGAAATCAGTCACTGTTTATTCGACTTCAAGGGCAACAATAAGAGTGAAAGCAACCTCCAACATGATTACACACCTACTGAAAGATTAAAAGGATATTTCGACAAATACATAAAGATCAGCCGTTATGTCTGGGAAGTTCTAGCACAGCTCAATAAGCAGAAAGGCTTATTGACTCTCAAAAAGGATTAACCCTTTTTGTTAAAGCTACTTTCAGAGACAAAGATCCAAAAGCAAAATGATCTTATGTAGAAAGCATCACATGGGCTTGGAAGCTAAGTCACCTCAAGAACTTAGTCACTTTTGAAGAAAGAAACATACACTATCTCAAAGCCTACTGGGATTGTCCAAATCAAGAAGAGAAGACTTTCAAGATAATTCCAGGAATGGAAATCACTTTGAGTATGTGTGTGTGACAAGTTATATAAAAAATGTATGATTACATTTTATGAAACTTACTTGTCTTCATATAGTTTAAAAATAAGCTGTATGAGTAGCATAGTTTTAGTAGAGAAGAAAACACTGATCACAAGGCTGATAGCTTTAGGTTTTCTTGTAAACACTAAAACTTTGTAACCGCAGCTGTATATTATTACACAGAGAATTATCTTCAAATTCAACCATCAGGTGGATCAAGCTGATAAGCCAACCCACCTGAGATTTTTTTATCGTGTGTTGTATATGCTTTAGATATTCTATTTATCTTGTTTTGTTTACGTTCAACCCCCCCTTCTACAATCTCGTGGTGTACAACTGGGACATATCAATTGGTATCAGAGCAAGCTTCTAACATACAAGAAGTTTAAATATCACCACCATGGGATTCAAGGATGCAGAAGTAAAAATACCAATCCTCGAAAAGATAATTACTTTCACTGGAAAGTAAAGATGTACCTACATCTCTCATCCATCGATATAGGCTATATAAACTGCATAGAGAGAGGTCCTCATATCCCTATGAAGGCCAACACTGCAGTTGGAGAAGCAGTTGGATCTGGAGTTGCTGGAAGGCCAATTCCCAAACTGCCAGCAGAATTCACAGATGGAGACAAAGAAGAAGTCCAGAAGGACAAAAAGGCCATGAATATACTATTCAATGGCATTGATCAGGACATGTTCGATAGTGTAATCAACTACACCACTGCCAAGCAAGTCTGGGACACTGTTCGGACACTCTGTGAAGGAACTGAGCAAGTCAGAGAGAATAAGAAACAACTTCTCATACAACAGTATGAACATTTTCACTGTAATACAGGTGAAGGTTTAATTGACATATTTAGCAGGTTTCAAAAACTGTTAAATGGGTTAAAGTTGTATGGAAGAATTTATGAAACCAAAGACTCCAACCTAAAATTTCTAAGGTCTTTACCTAAAGAATGGAAGCCAGTGATAGTCTCATTGAGAAATTCCCAAGACTACAAAGACTATACACTTGAGAGACTGTATGGAATTCTAAAGACCTATGAGCTCGAGCTTCAACAAGATGAAGAAGTTGAGAAGAGCCAGAAGAAAGGTGGAAATGTAGCTTTGGTGGCCAATATTCCAACCTATCAAGATGGAGAGAAGATGAAGGATGTTGAAACCACACCAAGTCAGAGAACTTGTGAAGGTGGAGCTGGAACTAGCAAAGGCAAAGGCAAGATGATTGAAGAACTTGAAGCATTGAGTGAGGATAAATCTGAAGATCTAGATGAATACTTTGCATTTCTATCAAAAAGGTTTTCAAAGCTAAGATTCAAGAAGAATCCAGCAGGAGCCGGGCAATTCAAGAAAAGCTATCAATCAAACAAGGGTATGGTTGAGAGGTCAAAGATCAAGTGCTATAGCTGTGGAATTGCTGGCCACTTTGCCAATGAATGCAGAAAATCCAAAGCTGAGAATGAAAAGAAACAGTTTGGAACTGATGACTACAAGAAGAAATACTTTGATCTTCTCAGGCAAAAGGAAATAGCATTTGTGTCTAAAGATGAAGACTGGGCAGCTGGAGGAAACTCAGATATAGAAGAAGAGTTTGTCAATCTTGCACTCATGGCAAAAGAGAATGATGAAGAGGCTAGTTCAGCAAGCAACCAGGTATACTCTACGAACCTAACTGAGCTTTCTAAAGATGAATGTGATGATGTTGTCAATGAAATGTCAAATGAACTGTATAACATGCATGTCACATTGAAATCACTTAACAAAGAGAATAGCAAGATTAAGGATCTGAATGCTAAGTTAGGTGACAGGATTACACTGTTAGAAACTCAGTTAATCGACTTTGAGACAATGAGAAGAGACTACCAGGATGTAAAAGATAAATTGCTTGAGGCCTTAGATAGGGAAGATTGTTTAAAGGAACAATTAAAAAGGGAACAAGATATAATTGCCAAGTGGGGTGGATCAAAGGTTAAAACTGAAGAAATTTGTAAAGTTCAAGGAATTAGATCCTTCCACAAATTAGCAGAAGCAAAGTTAGATGTTGATAGAGAGAGTGCATCAGACAGTGACTCTTTGCATGATGATTGTTCAAAGGAGTCGAAACCTGTCAGTAATGCAACCTTGATTAAATTGCAAAAGAAATATGGACCTGTCAGCAAAAACTTTGTGTTAGGAGAGTGTAGCAAAACCAAGTCAGTTGAACAAAGCAACATAGGCAACTTGTCTACTGAGAAATCAACGAACAAGTTAGAGAATACTAAATCTAAGACTAAGGTTAGTAAGAAGAACAGAAATGGCAAGGTAGGAATTAACAAACACAGTAACTACACACCTGATAAATATGCTCCTCGAAAGGAATGTGCATACTGTGGAAGTGTAAATCATTTGTCTGCCAACTGTAAATCTGTTAAGAAAACTTCTGTGCCTAGTATGCCTATGTCTATGCCTGTGCCTGCCATGAATGTTATGCCTAACATGTTTGCTCAACCTGCTCAAGCATCTAGTCACTATGCTAACATGTCATTCATGCATAATCCATACTACAATGCTTATAAAATGCCTCAGTTTCCATGGATGATGAATAACTTGTTTGCACAGAATATGCCAAATTGTACAACTAGCTTGAATGAATATGAGTAAGTGAACCAACCTGTCTTTCAGAGTCCTACATCTAGAGTAAAGATTGACTTAACTCAATCAGAACCCTTGGGTGGTAAAGGCTTGAAAAATAGGAGAAAGGCTAACAAGGCAGGACCCAAGGAAACTTGGGTACCAAAATCAACTTGATTTAATTTTGATGTGTGCAGGGAGACAGACAGAATCTTTGGTACCTGGATAGTGGTTGTTCTAGGCATATGACTGGAGATTCTACCCTGCTCACTAAGTTTAAGGAGAGAGCTGGCCCTAGCATTACCTTTGGAGACAACAGCAAAGGATACACTAGAGGATATGGCTTGATTTCACAAGGAAATGTTGTCATTGAAGAAGTAGCACTGGTTGATGGACTTAAGCATAACTTGCTAAGTATCAGTCAACTATGTGATGAAAATCAAAATGTATGGTTCACATCTGAAGCTTGTGTCATCTTCAAGAAGAATGACAACAAGATAGTGATGACAGGAAACAGAAAAGGAAATGTATACATTGCTGACTTCAACTCAACGAGTACCAACTCTGCTACATGCCTCATCAGCAAGGCAAGCATGGACGAAGGATGGCTTTGGCACAAATGCCTATCACACTTGAACTTTAAAGCCATGAATGAATTGGTCAAGAAGGATTTGGTCAGAGGTATTCCAAAATTGGAGTTCTCCAAAGATGGACTCTGTGATGCTTGCCAGAAATGAAAGCAAAGAAAGACCTCTTTCAAATCCAAGTCAATGTCCTCAATTGATCAACCCTTGCAGCTTCTGCACATGGATCTATTTGGACCAGTCAATGTATTGTCGATAAGCAACAACAGATATTGTCTTGTAATTGTTGATGATTTCTCCAAGTTCACTTGGACCTTCTTTCTTCGTTCAAAAGATGAGACAGGGGAGGTCATTATTAAACATATCAAGACAATCAACAACAATCCACACTTCAAAGTGAGAAGGATTAGAAGCGACAATGGAACTGAGTTCAAGAACTCTATGCTAAAAAAGTTCTATGAAGAAGAAGGAATCACTCAAGAATTCTCTACACCAAGAACACCTCAACAAAATGGTGTGGTGGAGAGAAAGAACAGAACTCTCATTGAAGCAACAAGGACTATGCTTGAAGAATCAAAACTGCCAACATATTTCTGGGCTGAAGCTGTTAATACTGCATGCTATACTCAGAACATTTCTTTGATCAATCAAGCAAAAGGCATGACACCTTACCAACTGTTCAAAGGCAAGAAGCCAACAATTAACTTTCTGCATGTATTTGGATGCAAATGCTTCGTATTGAAGAATTTTGTCGAGAGCCTTGAAAAATTTGATTCAAAGGCAGATGAAGCTATATTTGTTGGATACTCTGCTGGAAAATCTTACAGAATCTACAACCTAAGACTCAACATTGTTATGGAATCCATACATGTTGTCTTCGACGACAAGAAAATATCTGGTCTTGTAGATGAAGGTTTCCATGAGTCTTTCTCATTTCAAAATGAGACAAGTAATGGAGTAAATGAAGATGATGATGAAGAAAGGATAATGATTGGTGTAAACGACAGACATGGACCATCAAATGAAGTGCAGAATGGACCATCTGTAGAAGAGCAACTCACACCATCTGATGAGAATCACATTGAAGCATCAGTTAAGAATCAAAGGGAAATATCTGTAGACAACTCTGTTAGAACTCCTCTCAACTCGAGGATAACCCACCCATGGGGAGTTTCTCACAGTCAACACTCAACAATGAATCAAAATGAACAACATCAAGAAAACGAAGCAACTTCATCAAGATCAAACTTACCACCTCAAAGAAAATGGACTAAGGATCACCCTTTTGAGCTGATCATTGGTGACTCCAATGCAAAAGTCCAAACTAGGAGAGAAACTCGAGAATAATTCTTGTATAGCAGCTTTCTTTCTAAAGAAGAACCAAGGAAGGTAGAAGATGCTCTTCTAGATCCAGACTGGGTTTTAGCAATGCAAGAGGAGCTAAACCAGTTTGAAAGAAACAAAGTTTGGACACTTGTACCCAAGCCTAAGGGCAAGTCAGTGATCGACACTAAATGGGTATTCAAGAACAAGATGGACGAAAATGGCATAGTCACAAGGAACAAGGCTAGACTAGTTGCCAAAGGCTACTGTCAAGAAGAAGGAATTGACTTTAAGGAAACCTTTGCACCAGTAGCAAGGTTAGAAGCAATCAGAATCTTCCTAGCCTATGCAGCCCATGCCAATTTCAAAGTCTATCAAATGGATGTCAAGAGAGCTTTTCTAAACGGGATTTTGGAAGAGGAGGTGTATGTTAGTCAACCTCCTGGCTTTGAAGATCCAAACTTTCCAGAATATGTTTACTACTTGCTCAAAGCACTCTATGGCCTGAAGCAAGCACCTAGAGCCTGGTATGACACTCTTTCACAGTTCCTCATTGAGAATCACTTCACCAGAGGTACTGTAGATAAAACTCTCTTTTATAGATCGGTCAATGGCTCTATGATACTTGTCCAAATTTATGTAGATGATATAATATTTGGGTCTACTGATGAGAAACTTTGCAAAAGGTTTGCCAAACTTATGCAAAGTAAATATGAAATGAGTATGATAGGAGAATTAACTTATTTTCTTGGTTTACAAGTTAAACAAGTAAATGAGGGAATTTTTATAAGTCAAACAAAATACATTTTTGATCTACTAAAAAGGTTTGACTTAGCAGATTGCTCTTCTGCAAAAACACCCATGGCCACTGCCACCAAGCTTGAATTGAATACTAAGGAAAAGAAGGTGGACATTTCAAGCTATAGAGGCATGGTTGGATCTCTTTTGTATTTAACTGCTAGTAGACCTGATATTATTTTTGCTACATGTTTATGTGCTAGATTCCAAGCTGATCTTAGGGAATTTCATTTAGTAGCTATTAAAAGGATTTTCAGGTATCTCAAGGGGACACCAAACCTTGGCATTTGGTACCCTAGAGATTCTGGTTTTAATCTAATAGGTTATTCAGATGCAGACTATGCAGGTTGTAAGATGGACAGGAAGAGTACCACAGGCACCTGTCAATTTCTAGGAAACAAGCTGGTCTCTTGGTTCAGTAAGAAGCAAAATTCAGTTTCAACTTCAACAGCTGAAGCTGAGTATATTGCTGCAGGAAGCTGTTGTGCACAGATTTTATGGATGAGAAATCAACTGCTGGACTATGGAGTTAAGGTTGAGAAAATTCCAATTTTCTGTGACAACACAAGTGCAATTGCAATTTCTGAGAATCCAGTGCAACACTCAAGAACCAAGCACATAGATATCAGATACCATTTCATCAGAGAGCATGTGATGGAAGGTACTGTGGAACTTCATTTTATTTCAAGTGAGAAACAATTAGCAGATATATTTACTAAAGCTCTGGATGAAGCAACCTTCTCAAGGTTGGTAAGTGAGCTCGGTATGTTGAACTTCTCATAATCTTGAAGTATCTGTTCAAATTGTTGCAGCCAGTGAATCTTATTCTCTGGATTATCTGATTATTTTTATCTTTTTATTATTATTTTTATTCTGGAGTTATTGAACATTTAATTAACAAGAGATATCGAATGGATGTGTGCACCAGTTTGAGTTGTCGAATGGATATTTTGCTTGAGATATCGATCAACTAATTCTCTAAGATATCCAACTAGTGTAACTAGAGATATCGACTAGTGAAATGTTGAGAGATATCGAATCAGTAAATGTTCAGACAAATCGAATGGTCATGGTTAGAGATGTCGAACTGTTTAATTAATTGTTGATATTATTTTGCACTATCTTTCGTCCAGAATAATTGAATATTTTGTGTGCTCTGTACTCTAGAAATATTTGTCTTGGTTTGATTAGACTTAAGCCGTTAGATATAAATGTTTTTGGAACGTATCACACACATAATATTTTTCTTTTTACTCTTTCTAAATGATCTGTCAGGATGATTATAGGTTACCGTGTATCTCTTTTGCATGTGTAAATGTGCATTAAAGGTGAGTGACCCTTGGTTATCCATGCACTCGGTTTTCTCTTAGTTTTTAAGACGTGTCTTTAGGACTTCTGGGCTTATAAATAGGAAGGGGCATAGATCATTTAGACATACTCTTAACAAAAATAAAACCCTTTCTCTCCTTCTTCAAACCCTCTCATCAAAAATGACCAGGAGCATTCTCAGAGTTTCAGTGGAGGAGTTCGAGGCCATGCCCTTCTACGAGACGGTGATGGCTCTCCCGGAGAAGATCGATGAGCTCCTCGCTGCCGAAGAGAGGAACCTTGCTGCCATGCGAGTGGCACTGGAGGTTCTCCGCGCTCGCAACCGGGAGGACGCTGTTGAAGACCCAGCAAGCCCAGCCAAGGCTGCTTAGTTGGCTTCGGTGGGGGGGGTCTAGTTTAAGTTTTTGTTATTTTTGTTTGTTTGTTTCAATGGTTTTTTTTACCATTTTTGTAAGTTTTTTTTAATGAAATGAAATTTGCTCTTATCTATATCTTGTTGATGCCTGTTATAGTCTTGATCTACTTGCATGTTCCTTTGGTTCGACTTGTCAGATTCACTTTGCTTGACTTGAACACATCTCTGAACACTTAGATAAGATTAAAATGAACATTGCATGAATCACCTAAGTTGTCTTAATAATCTATTTTGTGCGAATTAGTGTTTTAAGTCAACTTATGCGTTTATCAGATCTGTTAGTGATTTGGCACACATTTCATTTTGTTATCAATAATCTAATCAACCTGTTTTGTTTTCTGAATCAGACTGACTAGATTTGATAACTTACATACTATCCATGTTGTTGTAATTTCACATTATCATCTAACCTTACAAGTGAGCCTTAAAAGGTACACAGTTGCATAGTTTTGGGTCTAAACTGCAGTCATCCATATGACTCAAACTGACAACGAAGGGTAATGATAAGGAAGTGATGTGCTCTACTCAGCAAACTTGGTGATTGCAACAACCAGGTTCAATAATTCTTTCATATGCCATGTGTTCATACACTAAGAATTAGAATTTAATTAGAAAAGAACTGATCTGTACTCTGTGGTAAAATAAGACTCATTAGTTAATCCAAAACACATGAATAAGTATTTTTGCTGATCAAACTCATGCTTCAAATTAACTAACAATGGTACTAGGTTTAAGTTCCATATTCTTGCAGATGATTAAATGAACATCCATGATTGTCTCTGCAAACCTTTTCTTAAGTACAGCTACAAGCAATGTCAATTTGATTAATCAAGTTCAGTAGTGCTCTGCAATCTTAAGAGACCAAACCTTCATGTGGAGAAGGATCTTACAATAGTTCACTCAGATCAGGTATTGTAAACTTTTCATCAGCATTTTCTTTCCTTAATCTTTGTCTAAATTTGTTGAACTGAGAATTGCTGGAATGTCCCCCAGATTCTCTACCCACTCAGTACACCATACATTCACATTTCCATCCTTAAACCCCCTCTACAGTTTCTCAACAAGCTATAGTTGATAATACTTGTAAATCTTACCTTGAGGGGAGTGAACAGGAGGATAGTGAGGGTGAAGGAAGTGGTGAACATCAAGAAGCCACAAGGACAAGGAAGGTAAGGGTGTGTAAAACCAGCCTAACCATCATATGTCTTCCCAAAAAGGCATAATGATTAAAAAGGACATCCACACTTCTAGTTCTAGCCTCTCAACAGGCTTTAACTATTGAATCAAGTTCCCATCCAGGAACAAAATCAGTAAGGGTAAGGGACACAGTTGTGCAACCTATATAACTTGTCATCTAGCCAGGAGTTAGTACAAGATGCATTGACACAGGGAGAGCACACACATGTTACTCTTAACTATTTCTCAAATTCAGGTTGATGGATCTTCTGTAAATGTGAAGATTCAGCCCCACTCATGGATACCTAATTTGTGACATTCAACCACTTCATTAACAACTCCAAACAATCTTGATTCTTCATTTCATTTCTTGAAGAAGCCAACACTCAATCCTTAGCTCACTGAGATTACTCTACACATTTTCCAGGTGTAATTAAGAGTGGTCTTCTATTTATTCCCGGAAAACAAAAGGAGAGATTGAGTACCCCTTTAGAAAGGGAAGGTGAGTTGTGAGAAGTGAGCCAGGATGAGATCCTGATGCAAAAACAGAGAGATTACATAGAGAATTTTTTTTTTGCAATTTCTAGGTTCTCATTCCTCGGCGTTCTAATTCTACTACTCTGATCCTGCTGATAACAAAAAAGGGGGAGAAGTTACTAGAGGGAAAGTGACTTCGACCAAGGGGGAGAAGGGTTAGTTTTGACTTCGACCAAGGGGGAGAAGGGTTAGTTTTATCTTCAGACCAATCAGCATATGGAGAAACAGAACAACCTCTCAGGATATATGCTATACTTAGGGGGAGCAGGGAGCAGTTCTAAGTACTCAAGGAAAGTGAGTAGTATAATTCAGAAAATGTGTCAAAGAAGCTTGATCAATAATTTCTGCTCTGCTGAAAGTCAAATCTAAAGAGTGGTTTTTGTTATCATCACTCTCAGGATTTATGTTCTTTCCTCAAGACATAAATAGGGGGAGATTGTTGAGTCATACATGTTTCAAGATGATGATAACAAATACCACAAGGCAGAAAATGAATCAAGGAACCGAAGCTGATAATCCAATCAGGAAGCCAGCTGTATTGCAGATAAACAAATGCTACATCTTGTGAATGAAACACTGCAAACAGTTAGGGTTTAATATAAGTAACAAGCCACATCATGCTACAATCAAATATCCGTAACCAAAAGAGGGGTTTGCCATAACCATGCAAGTATATTCGAGAAGTCAAGAAAAGATGAGTTTGAGAAGTCATTCGAGAACTCTACCAAAAAGGGTTTATTCGAGAAGTCCCAGTTCGAGAAGTCAGAGTGTTATATTCGAGAAGTTCTAGTTCGAGAAGTTCAGACTGTTCTATTCGAGAAGTCTGCAATAACTCTATTCGAGAAGTCTGCAACAACTCTATTCGAGAAGTCTGCAACAACTCTATTCGAGAAGTCTGCTCAAGAAACTATTCGAGAACTCTGAGGAACTATTCGAGAAGTCATCATTCGAGAACTCAAGATACATCTGTTCGAGAACTCAACCCTATGTTAATAAAATAGAGTTCTCTAAAAGAAACGTATCGAATGAAGATCAAACCCAGAATTACTTTGCAACCCGTGACTTATAGACAGCGATCAATTACACAGAGGATGTTACGAGTAGGGAGTCAAATTGTAAATATTCGAAGGCTCAAACTCTTCCAAGTGAAAGGTGAAATCAGTCACTGTTTATTCGACTTCAAGGGCAACAATAAGAGTGAAAGTGATAAGTGGATTTTATATCCACTTGGAGCGTTCCATATCGGCTTAAATTGATTGTTTTGGCCTCAAGTTTGTCGTAGGTTTGATGTGTTTTGCTTAAGTGTGTAGAAATGTCGATTAAGGGTGTAGTTTCTGTCATTTTGGAGTTGATTTATGATATGGAATGAAGAATGGAGGCTAATGTTATCTACCAAGAAGTATACAAGTCAAGAGGGATTAAAGACGGAAGCTCATGCAAAAGGAACGGGAAGAAAAAGCTGAAAAAACGAAGAAAAATAATTCCCGCAGATTGAGGCCACGCAGGGTGCGCCATTTTCGCGCAGTCTGCACCAGAATCGAGCTTTTATGCAGTTTGGAGCCGTGCAGACTGCTCCAATCTCGTGCAGGGTGCCCCAGAAGTCGCTGAAAAATTACAGTTTTGCCCTTTGTACGCTTTTGGCCATATCTTGAGTTCTACAAGTCTGTTTTGGACGATCTTACAGTCCACGCGAAGCTAACGAGATTCTCTATCATTCTAAAGTGGTCCAGATGTCCAATTACAACTGGAACGGCCCAGAAATAATGAATAAAAGTCAGCTACGAATTTTCCTTAAAAACAGAATCAGTTTAGTAAACGTATTTTGCAGAAATTCTATTTTAACTTTATTTTGGGTATTTTCTTGCTGGGCAAGACTTCTAGAGCCTATATAAACACATCATACCATTGTAATTTAGAGAACCATTACATATCAATTACTTAGATTTATTTGTATCTTTTCATACTTTGTTTTTATCATGGTTTCATCAGATCCCATGATGATGAGAGGTTCGATTATGAACTAATCGTTGTCATGGGATTTTAACGGATTTATTTATGGAGCTTTAGTATCTTGATGCTTTATAGATCTGTGTATGATATATATTTGATATCCTCGTATGGTTGTGCTTAATTGTTAGATGCGTAGCTAACATCTAATTTGTTAATCTCTTGTGAAGTGAAAGTGGATCTTGAGATTTAGAACTTGCCATGCTAGCATAGGTTCATAATTGTTTATCAATATGATTTGTGGGGTGAGATGAAAATACTTATACTGCCCTATGTGATCAATGTGGATAACTTGTTCTTCAACCGTTATGTATTCAAATTCTATAAACATATAGGGTCTAAGCATAATTGGTGTCTATTCATCTTCTATCTCTTTTGTGGATGTATGTTTAGTTTGGTATACGTATACTGACAGGTAGCGTGTACTTGTTTTGTGTTATCCGATCAGATATCATAACCATTGCATATAGTGATTAAAGGCGTCAGATCTAAGCAAAGTATTTAATGAAGTTTGGATTCCATGTTTTCTCTTGCAGAAGTAATTCGATTCCAATTCTTATTAGTTAGTTAATTCTTAGTTTGTTAATTTACTTCTTAGTTAATTTAGTTTATTAAACCCAAATTTGTTAATTGTCTTAGCAGTGAATAAAAACCATACATTGTTGCATATGTGCATAAACTGAATTAAAACCATAACCAGATCTCTGTGGGAACGAACTCAACTTTATTCTATATTACTTGTGACCACGTGCGCTTGCGTGATTTAGTGCAAACAAGTTTTTGGCGCCGCTGCCAGGGATCATCGGTGTTTTATTTTTGGTTTATGTGCTTGTCAATAGTGGTCGTTAGAGTTCACTGACTCAGATTTCTTTTTCTCATCTATTCTTGTATAGTTCGTTGGTGTTTCAGGTACTTGTCACAGAGCGTTGACGTTGAAGATGGATTTTCAAACTTACTATGGAGTTCAGCAGGTGGCTAGTGTTTGTGAGCTATGTGCGGGCGCACATGAGACGTATCAGTGCTGGAGCAACCAAGGTGGTATTCAACAGCCTCAGCCATGTGAGCAGTGTTTGGGCGTTCATGATCCCTCACAATATTGTTACTACGAAGGAGTTGATCTATATGTCACTTATGAGGAACAACCATATTTTCAATGCCATCCTTAATAGTACCAGCAAGATGTTCCAAATATGTCATATTTCTTTGGTAGTGAAGAGTTTCAACATCAGCAACCTACTACTTTTCAATCAGATGAGGTTGTAACTATGGAGGAGCTTAGGATGCTTGAAAAGAGTAGGGAGGAAGGTTTCAAATCTTTGGAGACACTAGTTGCTCAAGTTGTGAGAGCCTTGGAACAAGAGAATCAACAATTCATACCAGAAGCAATACCAGAGAATAATGGTGACTTGGAGCAAGGTACTGCATGCCTAATTGAGGAAGACAAATTTCAAGGTGAGGTGAACATTCACAAGCCATGTGAGGAATGTGATCATGTTAGGATGGTGGATGATTTGGAAGGGGCACTATTTGAGACAGACACTAGTGAGCTGCATGAATTTCAAGAATTGGTATGTGCGAACCAAGAGGCTGATAACCATGGGAAAGATGCAGGTCTTCTACTTGTCTCAGAGTATAAAGATGGAGGTAGCGCATTAGAGCCAATGGAGGAAGTTCTCTTTGAGGAACCAAAGGCTTCAGCAACTTACATTTACCCTCCTCCATTATATTCAATCGAAGCCCGTGAATGTGTGTTGTTCTACAAATTGTCAGATTTTAGGTCACCAGATGAAGGCATTGAAATAGGACATAGTTGTTACACGAATAGGCCAAACAAGAAGAAGTGGAAGAAAGTATGCTGCCGTGAAAACGATGAAGTCTCGCGAAGAGATGACCAGGCCAATTATTATCATCCTTAATGGAGGCTTGGAAGTAACGTCAAGCTATTGACGTTAAAGAAGCGCTTCGTGGGAGGCAACCCACGCTTTTCGGCATTTTTATTTAGGTATGTTTTCTACTATCCCTTGTATTTACTTTTATTCAATGCAGACATTGAATCTTTCAAGTTTGGGGGTGGTTTGAGGGATAAGTAGTTGTTGTTGTAGTTATTGTGTCCATGTAGGATATCGTGCTTTGCATTTTAGTTGTAATTCATGCATGTTTTGTTCGTGTTATTATCATGTGAGTTCATAATAGTTTGCATTTGCACCCATGCTTGATAGGAATTTTGTGTTGTTGATGCTTTTGATTGAGAAGTGATATGTTTTGTTCTTGTGCACACACATACACTAGTAAGTTGAAGCGAGTAGACTTATTGAATGTTGTAAGTGATTAGAAGGACATGAATATGTGCAAGATGATTTAGTTTGCATGCTTTGAATACAAGTCGGTGCGTTAGAGAGATTTTTACTTGGGATTGAGTATGTTTTTCCACCAAGTGAGCTTTTGAGCCTTATTGCATATTATTTGCAATTTATTCGTTTGCTTGAGTGTCCACGGATTGTTTGCATTGCTAGCAGTTGTTTGAGGTCTTTCTTGAAACGCATGACATTAATTGACGATTAAAATGATAAAGGCATTTAGGAATAACCGCATATTTTCCCATATTACCACACCATATTTACATGATCAATTAGTTAACCCGTTGAGCTTAATCCTATTTTTTCGGTGACATACCACATTACTTGCCTAGACCTTTTTCTTGTATTGGCCTTACATTAATTTGAACCCACATTGTCAAAGGCTAGTAGAGTGCTTAAGGGAGTAATAAGGTGTGCAAGGAGGGGTTTATTGTTGGTCGTACTTTTGGGGGAAATATTGAAAATTGGGTTTGGTTGTTTACTTGATAGTAGGCATATGTAATAAATTCATGGGATCATTGTTATTGTGTATATTATTGTTTGTGTTATATTTAGCTCTCGAAAAGAAAAAAAAAAGAGAAAAAAAAAAGAAGAAGAAAAAAAGAAAAGAGAAAGAGAAAAAAATATATTATGAGAGCATGTTTGTATTTGTTGTGATCCTATTTCAGTCGACTAGTCGAGTGTTTGTTTTAGTAAAAATTATGTGGGGGGAAAATAGGGTGTTGTGTATGATTTATTATGGTACTTACTAGCTTTTGACACTTCACCTGATTTGACTTATTTGACATACCTTGTCCCTAGTCCCGTTACAACCCAATTAAAGACCTTTTGATTATCGTCATTGATGTATGTTGTGTTAAGAGTTAGATTGATACCAAATGTCAACCATGCTTATGATTTTATTGGAATTGAGTGATACACTTACCCTTGTTCTTGATATAGTATTCTTTTGTGAGTGGATTGTGAGTGGATTGTGAGTGTTTACTTGTTTTTGCGTATGAGATCTCGAGTTTTGTCTAAAAAATGTACTCTTGTAGGCTTAACATGATTACTAACTTATTCTTACACTTGACATGGACTTGTGAGAACTTATGCATGTTCATTGAGTAGACTATGTGAATACTTGCACTTTCGACACCAAGACATTGCGTATTTACTTTGATTCTTAAGTTGGTATAGCATGAGAGGATTTGAAGGTATGGTAGGATATTAGTACTAGATTAATTGCATTTTCATTTAGTTGCATTCATGCAATGCATTGCATTAGGTTACATGGATTTTGTGGGTACATTCGCTATAGGCCCTCACGAGACCTTACTCGTCCACTAGGGCTGCCTAGGGGTTTAAAGGGCTTGTTGTGTAAGAACCCAAATTTTCGGTAGAATTAAAACTTTTTATTAAGTGTTGAGAAAAGAAGGAACAATTATTCTGACTCCAAGGTAGTAACAGTTCTAATGAATGAGTGTTGAATGGATATAGATTCCAAGGTTTATATGTTAGGAAGAATGCAACGGGTTGACAACCTAGATTAGAATAATCTATCTCCTAGAAAGATAAGATATGGAAATTCCAAGTAGAGGAAATATTCTCATGTCATCCAAATCGATATATGTTATTAGTCCAGTGATTCCGCGAAAGGGTTAAGGAACGCCCGAAAGAGAACAAGGACATTTTTTTTACAAATATAAGGAATAAAAAGAGAATAAGCAATGAATAGTGTTTTTTGTGGAAATGAGAATATTATTAGACGACACTATATAGAAGTATTCAGAACGGATTTCTGAGTTCGTATTCATGATCCAGGGGCAAAATAAGTGTATGTAAACGACATCGAATTCAGAAAAATAGCACTTTTATTTTCTCTGAGATTTTCCCTAGACACTGAAAGATTTAAAGATTTATTAAAAGGATTTAAGGAATTTATATTCAAGATTTATAAAGGAGGATTCAGAATGTTAGTATTATTATTAAGAAGGTTTCCGGTAAAACCCTAACTAGAAATTCTTGAGATATTCCCTCGAACGATTAATGAATTGAGCGATAACCGAACAAAAGAGCAAGCAGGAAAGTTAGATGCATGCATGTGCTAATGGATAAGAGCAAGTAACCAAGTTAGTTACAAGAGGAACTAGCACCATTAGAATCAAATTAGTACTTAGCAACACTTTCTCATCTTATCACTAAAACTCCAACACTTGTCCATCCAAATACCTCATCCATGACATAACACCTTTATTAAAGCCACTTTATGACCAAGATATTATTTTGGCATAGCAATAATGCAAGATTGGATGAGATAGTGCAAGAGAACAAGGCAAGAACACAACTCTCTCAAACTGCCCAGCAAGAACATCCATGAAAAGAAAATTCATATCTCCATTTCTATCAATGATAAAATCACCAAATTTTTACCACAGCTCCCTCATAGTATGGAGATCATTCGCTCAAAATTTCATGTCATTCTAATGAGTGTAGCCTAGTCAAATCTCCTCCCCAAGATGGATAACCGAGCTGCCCAGAATCCTTGACAGTTTCTGTGACGACTTTAAAACGGCCATATCTCCTTCATTACTCAATGGAATTTGGTGTTCTTTAGCTTGTTGGAAAGCTGGTTAGATGCTCTACAACTATCCTTTAGAAGCCTCGTCCATAAAACCTCGGTAAGGCCCTCGTTTTTCATGATCTTTCCACTGATTTATAGCAGATCCGAAAATCACTAATTATGTTCTTGATGATTCTTGCTAGTTTAAGGTTGTAAGGAGCTCTAAGGACTAGATCAAGGATTGTTAGACTCATATACACTCTCCAAGGAAGGTAAATCTCTCATGAACCCTAGATCATACTTTAAGTTTTATGAATATTATTGGTGGTTTTAGATTAGTGATGATTATGGTGTTATTATTAGCATGTAAGCATGATTAGTTAGTGGTGTAGTTAATCTAAGTAAAATGATGCATATGATGGTGAAATCAGATGCTTATGGACTGATTATAGTGTATGTATGCCCGGTGTGGCTTGGTTGATGTTTGATCGTGATTTAAAAATTTAGAAACGTTCGACTTATAACCGTCGTAATGCCCGATTTTCGTTAGGCATTAAGAATTCGTGCATAACAGTTGGTATAAGTTTCTGGACTTGATAAGTATATGACATACCCTTGTAGATCTCGAGTCATAGATCGTTTTGGCGCAAGAATCGAAATAAACGGACTTACGGTTTAGGAATTATGATTAAATTCGTAAAAGTTGTTCGAAACTGTAATCGAAAGTTCGTAACTGATATTGAACCCTTTTAAACTATGTTATTCAGTGGCAAATCATGATAATTAAATATTAGAGATAAAAAGGAAGGTGTGGGAGAAAACCTCATGTCAAACGGATCGTTTTCCGATTTTATAAAAATGTTCGAATCGAGGTCAAACGCAAACGAACCCCTTAAAAGTATGACTTTGGCTATAACTTAGAAAATGGGTGATAAAACTCGAGGTATAATCTTGATTCGTAAATGACCGACCTTAGAAATTTATACGACGTAAGTATATACCAAGTGTAAGTATGACGACGTGCCTTAGTAGCGAACGAATGACGGGTCATAGCGATAATAAAGAGAGTTGCACTAAAGGGTGTTTAACGAGATAACGTGACCACGTGTTTCGACTTAAGTTAAGTTTATACTTAGCCTTTTAAAAAAAAAGTGTTAAGTGATTGACCTCGGTTATTGTGACTATTTATAGATCACCAGATCGACACGAGGCACACTACCCCTACAGGATTTCCAGGCAAGTCTTCAAAACTTTAAAGTTGTTGTTGTGATAATATATATATGATTCTGTTTACATATGCCATAGCATGCATACTTGTTTTCAAAGTATATTGGATTACTTGTTCCCTGAATTAATATTGGCCTATAGACTAGATATGAATTATCAGTTATAAGCCGGATTGTTGTGTTAAGACCCTTAGTGAAGGGCGTATGATATTCATTCTTTAAATATAGAACGGGAGTCGGTATTTTGAGATATAGAGATAGTCGTGGAAACCCGGAGGGATTTCAGCGACAGATTAGTATTCATTTTGAGGATTGTTATTTATGAACATTATTTATATTTCCATAAAGTATTTATTACTTGGAAATCATTCGAGGAATGTTATTTGAGCATTATCTCAATCGAGAAATACTATATGAATATTATTTTGAATATTCATTCGAGTTTATTTATTTACTGAATATTATTTTAATATCCATTTGAGCTTTAATTATTTAAATGAATATTAGTTTCGAATATTCATTTAGAGTTTGGTCATTTAGTGAATAATTACTTTGATATTCAATGGAATTTTTATTTATTAAATGGATATTACTTCCAAATATTCATTTAATATTTTATGTACTTGATGAATATTATTTTTAAATATTCATTTGAAGTTCTACTTACTTAGGGAATATTATTTCGAATATTCCCTTACAGTTTTGATCATTAAAAGAATATTATTTGGATATTCATTTAGAATATTATTTATTAAATGAATATTATTTTTAAATATTCATTTAAGGTTTGATTTATTTAGTGAATATTATTTAAAATCTTTATTTGAGTTTATTTATTTAATGAATATTATTTTGAATATTCATTTAAGAAGAGATTTATTTAGTAAATAATTCTTTATATTCATTCGAGGATTACTTACGAGCAATATTATGACTTAATAATATTTCGTAATTATTCTTGACTTAATAAATATTTTTGGAATATTTAATTAAATTCTTTTGAATTCTTTTTATAATGATTTATATTATTCAAAGATTATCCTTCACCATCAGATATTATGTAAAATGTTTCGGAGTCTTTTATGACTATTTTATCAAGGGGAGGTTCCCAAAACTCTATTTTCATTTAAATCTATCTTATAAGAAGATTTAAATACTCGCTCAAACCTCCAAAAACATATAAGGGGACCTCACTTGAGAGCTATTATTTATTTGACTGCCCGATCATATACTTGCTAAACTATCTTGTCACTCACATCTTGATTCGTTCAAACATCGATATGAGTCTTTTGGTTACCTCCTCAACGCTCGAGGGGTAGGATTGATGGAACAAGTTTATATCCATTAACAAGCATCAGCTTGGGAAATATTGGTGAATTTTCATTTCCAATTAGATACGACTACTTTGTGGAGTCCTATCAACAAGTGTTATACTTGGGGAAAAGGGGAACGAACTTTATGTTTTAGAGTCATGGATGATATTCGAACTAGGAGACGCGTAAGTGGCCGAGTGGCGCCGGTCCAGCAATAGCCCAACCGTTGGCTGAGGAGTTCCAGAGGGCGGTAGACAAGTAAATCCGTCGGAGCTACCTTCTACATGTAGAGAACGACTGATGAGATGCATGACATACGACTGATCATCGTAAATGTCAGGGCATCTGGCGCGGCAATGCTCCCGTATTAGTTCATCTTCCAAAGTGAGAAATTTCAGCAACACTGTTGGTATTGGCAAGGTGAAAAAGTGTTGAAACTGGAATTGCAATATTTTTTTTCCTGCAAGTTCCTTTTTTATGATAATTGAGAATATCTTGCTTATCTTTTGCATAGCAGATATGTCCTCAGAATATATATTTTGAGTTACCTAGTAACTTCATCTTTTAAGTTATACTGGCATCATTTCCGTAAATGCATGGCATATAGTTTCAAAGATATTTTGAACTGTTATATATTATCACTGTTCAATTATATTTTGGTGGGCTATTGCTCACCCTTGCTTTATTTATTTATATCACAACAACAGTTAGATCTGATGGTCGCACAAGGCGCACTTGGTGCAAGCAGGTGACATCTGTCGGAGGATTAACCGCTGAGATCCTAGCTGCCACTGTCGATTAAGAAGCTATTGGTAGGCTAGATGATTGGCTTTCAAGTATCAATGTATTTATAATATGACATATACCCATGGATGGCAAAGAGTATGTGATGGTAAAATTGTAATTCTTTGGATTGTAAGAACTCAAACTTGTGATTAATAATATTGATGGTTACTCTGATTTCATCTCTGGGACTATAACGAGTGTGTTCTATGTTGTTGTTTTGGGTCACAAGCTTGTAATTTAAATTATGTTGGTTTCGTGAATGGTTATTGAGACCGTAACGACCAGATCCCTGACCCCGGATCTGGGGGTGTTACAGAAATGGTATCAGAGAGTTACGTTATAAATCCCAGAGATGATGCGACGTTAAAACAATAAATTCACTAAGATAATAAGAACTCTTGCCAAGTTCATAGTCGGACTACCTAGTGTAGTACTGACATATAAAACCCGTATGGGAACTCTTAAGTATCATGATAGTAACTTAGCTCGTTCTCGTGTCGACTAGTAAGACGACGGACCTTGAGGCGTACGAGCAGCAACACGATGATGTTTTATTATATGCTGACGATCGGATGGTGGATTCGATAGAGTACCCTACTGAGGACCCGGAAGAGGTTCCAGTAGAGGAGGAGAATCCTGTTAAATACAGGGAAGTTTACCCTCGAGGATATGAGAGCTGCAGCCAGAGAGACCGTAAGAGTTAAGATATACTGCTCAGAGAAGTGAGCGTAAAGAGCTGAGATATTACTAAAAGAACTAAAGAGGCATATTGGATTCATAGCTGGACTACCGGATAAAGTACCAGAAAATAAAACATATTCGAGGAATTACTTGAGATCTTATATGGGGTTAGATAAGAATCCTTAGAGACTTCCAGATTGAAGGGAAAAGAGTGAGAATGATGCATGATTATCAAAGACATCGATATATGTCGGGAAGCAGAGACCCAGGAACAATTGAGATAGAGGCAAGAAGTGTCATATCATTTGATAAATGGGTTAAGCTTGAATATTGTTAATATTAATTCGCCATGAGAAGGCAGATTTCATAGGTTATAATTTATGAAACCAAATTGAGATTGATAAGGTGGTTTTATTCAGTAAGGTGTCCATTTTATGAAGGGATCATCTTAGAAAGTATAGATAGTGGAAAGTGATGGCCTGAATGGATAAAGTTATATAAGGAAGTAGTAAGCGAGACAATGATCTCGGAACCTACCAGAGGAAAAGACCCGTAAGTCAATGATAAACTCGTAACGAGGCTATTGTCAGAGACTAAGTATAAGGTTATTTTAACTCAGTGGAATGATGAACCAGAAGCATTGGATGCATGTGATTCAAAGGAATATTAATTTCTTTCTCTTCCTTGAATGGAGTATGGCAGTTACCTTAAGTTTATACCGACACTGAATCGTAAATGGATTAGGTAAGGCAATCAGTGGTTAAGATGTAATTGAGAATGCTTTTAGATGAAACCTGAAAGTTCTCGAAGTAAGAGTTTTGTCAAAATGAAGTCCAGTCATTAGGACATATGATCAGTAGTGAGTAGTATTGGTCGACCCCGCCAAGTTAAAGACAGTTTCAAATGGAGAAAGGCCAACCACACCAGCAAAGGTGAGAAATTTCATAAGATTCACAAGGTATTATCAAATATTTGTGCAGGACTTTACAGAGATTGTAGTCCCGTAACTTGACTTATTTGTAAGACTAAAAGTTAGAATGGACAAGATAAATGTGAGAAAATCTTCCTGGAGCTAAAGATGAAATTGGTGATGACCCAGCGCTGGCGTCGCCTAAATGGAATAAGGTGAATTTTGTAATATTTTATGATGCATCTCATATAGGGTTAGGCACTGTGCTTAGGCAGCACGACAGTGTAATTTCGAATATATTTGGACAACACGGTTCACCAGATTCAGATGGCCTTGGTAGTGCCAATTTTGTGGAACGACTAACTCCGACGGTAGTGTTCCTTCTGAGACTAGTTGTTAGGTAGACTGGTATTCGGTAGCATCGACTATTGGGACGAATATGTACCGGGAAAATGTGGCATGTTTCATATTGGAAATTTTGATTTCCCTTTCTAGGGAAGGTATATATTTGGTTTCCTCCCAATGGTTAAGCTCCCAACTTTATGTCAATCATTTCGTTTTTATAACTGTTGATAGTTTGACCCGCTTAAATGTTCCTAGAAATATTCTTCGGGTATCAAAATGGATCTTCTTAGTGTTACCAGTGGGTGGATAGATTGACTAAAATTTCCCTAACTCTGGAAAGGAATTTGACAAATTTTAACAAACCTTGTCTTTCTGATTATCGGAAGATATCACTAAAGAGAGTGGAACTGGAGCGAACCCTGTGGATTGGGTAAGGTAGCCGCTATACGGGCTGGGAGACAGAGCTCGATTATCACGATTGATTATAGAGATAAACGGATGAAGTTGAGATTGGATGGTAAAAAGGGAAATGTAATTAAGAAACAAGCCGGACTGAGAAATTCCAGGATTGACTTAAATGGAAAGGTTGTTATGCCAGAAGTGTTAAGCTTATGTGGCACATGGAATTGATAAGAGTAGTTGAAAGGATAAAAGTAAAGGAAAGGTGACCGGAGATGGTATCGAGAAGTCGATTGAGCCTTATATGGAGTAAAGTTTTGAAAAGATCAAAAGGTATCAAAGAAGAAGGCACTATGCCAACTTCTAGAAAAGTAATGCTATTAGCCAACCCCTAAACTCACATATTTTAGCATGGCCAGTTGGGGCCAAGTCTCAAAGGATTATCAAGAGACTAAACCAGCAATGTAAGGACAAAGCGGGGTGCTTCAAACCAAGCGCCAACCGCGAGGACTTTTGATATAAAATGAATTGAGATACATGATGATGGATTTTATATATACCATGGACGTATTAGGATTGAGGATAGTGACCAATGAAGAGTTACGAAGATTGTCAAAGATGGTGCATTATGATGCATAAAGGTTATCTGAAACTTAGTGTCCTCAAGAGGAGCATTAAGCACTAAGAGATTCACATTGAACACGACCAATATCTTCCAGAACATCCTTGCTACCATTACCAAGTTCTGTAAGAAAGACAGATAGACATATGTTGTCTTTTGGAAGGTCATATAGACTGACATTCGTTTGAAAGAAGAGGTTAGCATTAGGCTACCTATAGATTATCAAGATGAGAATGATTGAAAAGAGACCCTTATTAAGGATATATGATTGAATTGCCAAGTACAGGATGTAAGTATTCCTTGAAAATAGAATTGAGGATAGAATGTCCATAGATTAAGACGAACCCTGGGGGATGCACAAAGGATATCATCACCCCTAATAAAGACATTGTGAAATCAGACAATATAAGTTGAATTGACCAAGGTATCAATAACCTGTAAGGATGTGTGGAAAGGAGTCTTGAAAAGTACATAGACAGAATTGTTATAGAATTGATTGATGATGTTTGATATACCCTGTACCCAGAAGATACAGGAGGAATGATGAGGATGACCTAAAAAAAACCTTATAAGGGAAGAGGTAATGTTCTGAACTTCAAAAGGGAAGTTTGGTTAGGAATGTATGATATAGTGACAATAAGGCCAGATGAAGCATGTGTGAAACCATGAGAAAGTATGGATTGAACCATAAGGTTGAGATTATCCTAAAATAAGAAAGGACTAAGATAAGAAATATCCTAGGTATGATTGGGAGTAACCGTGATAAAGTTCACACAGAAAGGTGGAAGCAATGACTTTTGGAAAAAGACTGAAATATGTTTTCTCTCATTTAGCAGAGTTCAAGGGAGGATGCTTCCACCCTGAGTTGGAATAGATCCAGAAAACATTGATTTTAAGAAATTATTATATTCAGGAAAGGCCAAAGAGGTGGCCGACACTTTAAGTATAGGGGAGTAAGTATAAATGCTCATACCAAAGGAATAGAGCGATATTGAGAAGGACCTTGAAGGTTAGAATGTGATGGAGGATTTTACATTCCCTCTGAGGGTTGTGCGAGAATCAACTATAAGGATAGTTTAAGTAAACATTCTATTCCTGATATTGACTGAAGCACATTACCGTCATTAGAAGGCTCTACGACAGGCAAGACCAAATTCCCCAAGAGACTCTCCTTTATTTTAGGAAGAGAGATGAGAGATTAGGTGATAAGGGATGACTGAATACAGAAGGTAGATTAGTGCTGATATTGATAAGCTAATTGGCATGATGATGAATGACAAGCAATTTTATGTTAGTGTATTTCTGTGCAAACAAGATAGGGAATATGAGGTTGGAAGTTCGTAATATTGAAAGGTATCCTTGTGAAAAGAATTAACGAGGTTCGGAAAGTGATTAAGTAAACTGCTAAGCTTCCAGTCTTATACTGGAGGCATATGATTAATAATCTCACCAGCCTGTTCCAGCTGCGATGCTGCAGCAATTTTATCTGCTTCATGTAATACCTACGTCAAGTTCAGAAAGCGTTCCTTGAGGATAAGGAATAGTGATGGTTTTGTTTTCCTAGAAGATCTTGATTTGACAATTATGAAACCCGTATATTTAGCTATTAAAGCACGACGTAAACCATAAACGATGGGGATCCTTCTGAGAAATTAGGTGATGATGACTGTAGAAGTTTCGGGACTGAATCTAAGTTAGAGAAATCATCCAGGTTTAATCTCGGATGGTTTAAATTTTGGAATAATGTGATATTGCGATCAATGATTAGGCTATGATGGTTCATAGAGCGATTATAGTAGAAATGGAAACAAGTGACTGATAGAGTTGAATATAGAGTTGAGGATCAAAAAGGGAGTTAGATATGCGGAATCCTGAGAAGCCCCAGTAATGAAGCAAGAAAAGTATGAAATTGACATGGCAAAGTTATTGGCCAAAACGGAAAGTTGGAATTAGAAGCATAAATGACATACAAATTGACCCCTTCAACTTGGGGGAAGTCGGGAAAATTTTGAATAGATTGATTGAGGAATAAAGAGACTCATGGGATGAGAAAGTGAAAATCTAGATGGTTGAACAAAGGAAAGTTTGACCCCAGTCATGTGACACGTATTGAATAAAGGTGACGAGTGTCTCAACAATGAGACGACAGTGGAGTTAAACAACAGAAGTAAATGAGAATCAGACAATAAGAACAATGTGATTGATAAAGAAAAGATTGGGAGATAATTATGAAATGTGAAACAAGGAATGTTAAGAATGGGTTTTCTAACGAGCTCTCGGGATGACAACCTGATAATGTTAGTATTATATGAAAAAGCCAGTGTCGTGGCGTAGAATGCCAGTAACAATAATATCAAGCGAGAAATCCAAGATTTAACCTGAGAGGTTGAAGGATTTTCCAAAAGTAGGTGATGCTAAGAGCGAACAAGAGAATAGGTCCATAGAATGATGGGCAGAGCAGCAAGGATATGTTGACACGTGAGATTACGATAAAATAGTATTTAATGCGAATATGATTACTTTCTTCTCCGATAAACCTCTATAGTTCAGAGGTAAATTCTAAGTATGATATTTGACAATCATGAAAAACTTCTATATTTCTTTGAAATTCTTTTATTTTCTTCTCTCTTATTTATATTCTTCTAAATTGAGAAGAACAACCCTTTAAGGAGGGGAGGTACTGCTACGTGACTACCTGTCTATGTGATAGGAGTCTAAGTGGAATACCATAACTTGTCTAAATTGCTTGTCAAGTATTAAAGGCTGGCCACCTTATGTACTGACTATGTAATAGGACAAATGTTCATTGATCATAGTGATCTCTCAATAAATTCTTCTAAATTCTATATATTGATCGAGATTGCGAAGATTAAAGTGATCCGAAAATGCATAATTACGAGTGAGGTTATCTCCGAGATTCGCAGTGCGATAGTGATACCAAAGTCACTACCGATACCAATAAGGAAAATAGTATATGACTGAGTAAAGAGCATAACCCGGATAGTGTGTTGTACGAAAAGTAGCAGGGATTAATGAAAAAGGGTAAAGGATGTATTGTAGCACTAGTAAGATGTGCTGGAAAAAAAAAGGATTGGGATTGATTGAGGATTGACAACAAGTACTCAATTGTCTTCTACCTGATTCCGGGACGGAATCCTTTTAAGGATGGGAGACTGTAAGAACCCAAATTTTCGGTAGAATTAAAACTTTTTATTAAGTGTTGAGAAAAGAAGGAACAATTATTCTGACTCCAAGGTAGTAACAGTTCTAATGAATGAGTGTTGAATGGATATAGATTCCAAGGTTTATATGTTAGGAAGAATGCAACGGGTTGACAACCTAGATTAGAATAATCTATCTCCTAGAAAGATAAGATATGGAAATTCCAAGTAGAGGAAATATTCTCATGTCATCCAAATCGATATCTGTTATTAGTCCAGTGATTCCGCGAAAGGGTTAAGGAACGCCCGAAAGAGAACAAGGACATTTTTTTACAAATATAAGGAATAAAAAGAGAATAAGCAATGAATAGTGTTTTTTGTGGAAATGAGAATATTATTAGACGACACTATATAGAAGTATTCAGAACGGATTTCTGAGTTCGTATTCATGATCCAGGGGCAAAATAAGTGTATGTAAACGACATCGAATTCAGAAAAATAGCACTTTTATTTTCTCTGAGATTTTCCCTAGACACTGAAAGATTTAAAGATTTATTAAAAGGATTTAAGGAATTTATATTCAAGATTTATAAAGGAGGATTCAGAATGTTAGTATTATTATTAAGAAGGTTTCCGGTAAAACCCTAACTAGAAATTCTTGAGATATTCCCTCGAACGATTAATGAATTGAGCGATAACCGAACAAAAGAGCAAGCAGGAAAGTTAGATGCATGCATGTGCTAATGGATAAGAGCAAGTAACCAAGTTAGTTACAAGAGGAACTAGCACCATTAGAATCAAATTAGTACTTAGCAACACTTTCTCATCTTATCACTAAAACTCCAACACTTGTCCATCCAAATACCTCATCCATGACATAACACCTTTATTAAAGCCACTTTATGACCAAGATATTATTTTTGCATAGCAATAATGCAAGATTGGATGAGATAGTGCAAGAGAACAAGGCAAGAACACAACTCTCTCAAACTGCCCAGCAAGAACATCCATGAAAAGAAAATTCATATCTCCATTTCTATCGATGATAAAATCACCAAATTTTTACCACAGCTCCCTCATAGTATGGAGATCATTCGCTCAAAATTTCATGTCATTCTAATGAGTTTAGCCTAGTCAAATCTCCTCCCCAAGATGGATAACCGAGCTGCCCAGAATCCTTGACAGTTTCTGTGACGACTTTAAAACGGCCATATCTCCTTCATTACTCAATGGAATTTGGTGTTCTTTAGCTTGTTGGAAAGCTGGTTAGATGCTCTACAACTATCCTTTAGAAGCCTCGTCCATAAAACCTCGGTAAGGCCCTCGTTTTTCATGATCTTTCCACTGATTTATAGCAGATCCGAAAATCACTAATTATGTTCTTGATGATTCTTGCTAGTTTAAGGTTGTAAGGAGCTCTAAGGACTAGATCAAGGATTGTTAGACTCATATACACTCTCCAAGGAAGGTAAATCTCTCATGAACCCTAGATCATACTTTAAGTTTTATGAATATTCTTGGTGGTTTTAGATTAGTGATGATTATGGTGTTATTATTAGCATGTAAGCATGATTAGTTAGTGGTGTAGTTAATCTAAGTAAAATGATGCATATGATGGTGAAATCAGATGCTTATGGACTGATTATAGTGTATGTATGCCCGGTGTGGCTTGGTTGATGTTTGATCGTGATTTAAAAATTTAGAAACGTTCGACTTATAACCGTCGTAATGCCCGATTTTCGTTAGGCATTAAGAATTCGTGCATAACAGTTGGTATAAGTTTCTGGACTTGATAAGTATATGACATACCCTTGTAGATCTCGAGTAATAGATCGTTTTGGCGCAAGAATCGAAACAAACGGACTTACGGTTTAGGAATTATGATTAAATTCGTAAAAGTTGTTCGAAACTGTAATCGAAAGTTCGTAACTGATATTGAACCCTTTTAAACTATGTTATTCAGTGGCAAATCATGATAATTAAATATTAGAGATAAAAAGGAAGGTGTGGGAGAAAACCTCATGTCAAACGGATCGTTTTCCGATTTTATAAAAATGTTCGAATCGAGGTCAAACGCAAACGAACCCCTTAAAAGTATGACTTTGGCTATAACTTAGAAAATGGGTGATAAAACTCGAGGTATAATCTTGATTCGTAAATGACCGACCTTAGAAATTTATACGACGTAAGTATATACCAAGTGTAAGTATGACGACGTGCCTTAGTAGCGAACGAATGACGGGTCATAGCGATAATAAAGAGAGTTGCACTAAAGGGTGTTTAACGAGATAACGTGACCACGTGTTTCGACTTAAGTTAAGTTTATACTTAGCCTTTTAAAAAAAAAGTGTTAAGTGATTGACCTCGGTTATTGTGACTATTTATAGATCACCAGATCGACACGAGGCACACTACCCCTACAGGATTTCCAGGCAAGTCTTCAAAACTTTAAAGTTGTTGTTGTGATAATATATATATGATTATGTTTACATATGCCATAGCATGCATACTTGTTTTCAAAGTATATTGGATTACTTGTTCCCTGAATTAATATTGGCCTATAGACTAGATATGAATTATCAGTTATAAGCCGGATTGTTGTGTTAAGACCCTTAGTGAAGGGCGTATGATATTCATTCTTTAAATATAGAACGGGAGTCGGTATTTTGAGATATAGAGATAGTCGTGGAAACCCGGAGGGATTTCAGCGACAGATTAGTATTCATTTTGAGGATTGTTATTTATGAACATTATTTATATTTCCATAAAGTATTTATTACTTGGAAATCATTCGAGGAATGTTATTTGAGCATTATCTCAATCGAGAAATACTATATGAATATTATTTTGAATATTCATTCGAGTTTATTTATTTACTGAATATTATTTTAATATCCATTTGAGCTTTAATTATTTAAATGAATATTAGTTTCGAATATTCATTTAGAGTTTGGTCATTTAGTGAATAATTACTTTGATATTCAATGGAATTTTTATTTATTAAATGGATATTACTTCCAAATATTCATTTAATATTTTATGTACTTGATGAATATTATTTTTAAATATTCATTTGAAGTTCTACTTACTTAGGGAATATTATTTCGAATATTCCCTTACAGTTTTGATTATTAAAAGAATATTATTTGGATATTCATTTAGAATATTATTTATTAAATGAATATTATTTTTAAATATTCATTTAAGGTTTGATTTATTTAGTGAATATTATTTAAAATCTTTATTTGAGTTTATTTATTTAATGAATATTATTTTGAATATTCATTTAAGAAGAGATTTATTTAGTAAATAATTCTTTATATTCATTCGAGGATTACTTACGAGCAATATTATGACTTAATAATATTTCGTAATTATTCTTGACTTAATAAATATTTTTGGAATATTTAATTAAATTCTTTTGAATTCTTTTTATAATGATTTATATTATTCAAAGATTATCCTTCACCATCAGATATTATGTAAAATGTTTCGGAGTCTTTTATGACTATTTTATCAAGGGGAGGTTCCCAAAACTCTATTTTCATTTAAATCTATCTTATAAGAAGATTTAAATACTCGCTCAAACCTCCAAAAACATATAAGGGGACCTCACTTGAGAGCTGTTATTTATTTGACTGCCCGATCATATACTTGCTAAACTATCTTGTCACTCACATCTTGATTCGTTCAAACATCGATATGAGTCTTTTGGTTACCTCCTCAACGCTCGAGGGGTAGGATTGATGGAACAAGTTTATATCCATTAACAAGCATCAGCTTGGGAAATATTGGTGAATTTTCCTTTCCAATTAGATACGACTACTTTGTGGAGTCCTATCAACAAGTGTTATACTTGGGGAAAAGGGGAACGAACTTTATGTTTTAGAGTCATGGATGATATTCGAACTAGGAGACGCGTAAGTGGCCGAGTGGCGCCGGTCCAGCAATAGCCCAACCGTTGGCTAAGGAGTTCCAGAGGGCGGTAGACAAGTAAATCCGTCGGAGCTACCTTCTACATGTAGAGAACGACTGATGAGATGCATGACATACGACTGATCATCGTAAATGTCAGGGCATCTGGCGCGGCAATGCTCCCGTATTAGTTCATCTTCCAAAGTGAGAAATTTCTGCAACACTGTTGGTATTGGCAAGGTGAAAAAGTGTTGAAACTGGAATTGCAATATTTTTTTTCCTGCAAGTTCCTTTTTTATGATAATTGAGAATATCTTGCTTATCTTTTGCATAGCAGATATGTCCTCAGAATATATATTTTGAGTTACATAGTAACTTCATCTTTTAAGTTATACTGGCATCATTTCCGTAAATGCATGGCATATAGTTTCAAAGATATTTTGAACTGTTATATATTATCACTGTTCAATTATATTTTGGTGGGCTATTGCTCACCCTTGCTTTATTTATTTATATCACAACAACAGTTAGATCTGATGGTCGCACAAGGCGCACTTGGTGCAAGCAGGTGACATCTGTCGGAGGATTAACCGCTGAGATCCTAGCTGCCACTATCGATTAAGAAGCTATTGGTAGGCTAGATGATTGGCTTTCAAGTATCAATGTATTTATAATATGACATATACCCATGGATGGCAAAGAGTATGTGATGGTAAAATTGTAATTCTTTGGATTGTAAGAACTCAAACTTGTGATTAATAATATTGATGGTTACTCTGATTTCATCTCTGGGACTATAACGAGTGTGTTCTATGTTGTTGTTTTGGGTCACAAGCTTGTAATTTAAATTATGTTGGTTTCGTGAATGGTTATTGAGACCGTAACGACCAGATCCCTGACCCCGGATCTGGGGGTGTTACATGTTGTATATGCCAAATGCAACCGTGATCACCTACGGAAGTGGTACTAGTTAGTTAGTTAGTTAGTTGCAATTGTTTATGCTTGAGGACAAGCATCAGTTTAAGTTTGGGGGTGTGATAAGTGGATTTTATATCCACTTGGAGCGTTTCATATCGGCTTAAATTGATTGTTTTGGCCTCAAGTGTGTCGTAGTTTTGATGTGTTTTGCTTAAGTGTGTAGAAATGTCGATTAAGGGTGTAGTTTCCGTCATTTTGGAGTTGATTTATGATATGGAATGAAGAATGGAGGCTAATGTCAGCTACCAAGAAGTATACAAGTCAAGAGGGATTAAAGACGGAAGCTCATGCAAAAGGAACGGGAAGAAAAAGCTGAAAAAGCGAAGAAAAATAATTCCCGCAGATTGAGGCCGCGCAGGGTGCGCCATTTTCGCGCAGTCTGCACCAGAATCGAGCTTTTTATGCAGTTTGGAGCCGTGCAGTGTAACACCCCAGTCCCACATCGAGGAGATTCTCTATCATTCTAAAGTGGATTTTAAGTTTAGTTAAATATTATTTATATTTTATTTACAATATATGATAATTTAATTTATTTCAGTTTGAATATATTTTGTTAGATGTCTCACAATCAGGACACATGGATAGTGAATATGTAGGGACACATATGTTATTAATTAAAATAAATTAATATCACTAGCGAACCTTAAATTATGAGTTATATCGTGTATTTAGCCGCACTAGCCACTATGAGAGAACCAGGAGAAATAACAAAAGGACCATAGATATTATATAATCTTAGTCAAGTACAAACAAAGTTACATATTTCGTAATTATGTGTTGTACTTAATTGATTCATTTAAGTAATTATTTTCTTGCCTATTGTCTTTTAGTGTTTATATATGCTTATTAGGTTGATGGCGCTGTGTTTTTATAATAAATCAAGTAATTTGATATTTCATTGTGTCATACAAAAAAAATTATATCATTGATGTGTGCAACGTGCCTTGATTAATTTAAGTAGTGTGAGACTAGATTGTTTCTAATTTAATTAAGCCATTATATTTGTTGCATGAGATTGTTTTACAAATTTATTTAATTATAATTATATGTCAAATTTCTAATACTGAAGATGTTAATTTAAATAATTTGTTAATTGTTGATAGTTAATATCAAGACATGCTTAGATTTATGTATAGGAGTACTTAGTCGTGATTTACTTTTGCTAGTCAAAATGTGAATATTAGTTGTTTTAATACTAAACATTTTTATGAATTATTTAAACATATCAATCATTATTTATGGTGTCTAGATACTAAGTTCCAACTCAGTTTATTAATTAATTACAAATAATTTTAAGAGAATTTATTATTTAGACTATGTTCATTAATTTGATAAGAGACAGCATTACAAATTGGAAAAAACAAGAGGGAGAACCTTGAGATTATAGTGCGTACACAGATTACTAGTAAACTACTTATCCTTCTTTTTATACTAATTTACTCCGTACAATACAAGCAAGAATTTAAGTTTAATGTTTGTGTGACACATCGCGTACTACATTAATGTGACAATGTGCATATTATATTAGTTATTTTGTGTAGTCGTTTATGAACTCTTGTGTCTGATTATTAAATTTTGGTCGCATACATATATGTTAATACAAATTGATAAATTCAGATAGTGGCATATTTATGCCTCCGTTGGGTTGTGTATATTAAAATTTTATTAACTTAACGGGAAGTCTACGTGTGTTTATAAATAAGAGTCAAATTAGTGATTTTGTAATGATATAATTCAAGGCAAGTTTTTATTTTATATTATTAATAATAGGTGTGCATAGTACATCGTATTTTTATATTTTCTTTGTGTAAAACAATTATATTAGTTGAATTGATGGATTTTGTGTCGTATACACTATACACGTATACACTATACACCTGCTTGTATTGTCATTCTGGTTTATTAGAATTTTTTTTTCAACACTCGTTAGAAATTTAATAAAATAATTTTTGAGAAGGAAGTCGAAGTTATCTTAGTTTGAAAAGAGCGAATTATTAGAAAGAAAATCATTCTTTGTGTCAAAGTTTTGTGGAAAAATCATTTCAAGAGAGAGTCTACTTGGGAACTAGAGAAATCTATTCAGGAGAGATATCCGCATTTATTTGAATCAGTTACGAGTTTTAGTATCGTTTGATTCCGGGGACGGAATCCTTTTTAAGGGGGTATATATGTAGTATATGGATTTTTTTTAGATATTTTAATAATAATAATAATTGTAATATTTAATTTACTAATTAGAAAAGATTTAAAAATAAAATAAAATAATAGGTCATAGAGTCTTAGCCCACCATTAATGATTGATAGGCTTGTTATATATATACATGACCCATATTGAGACCTTTAAAAGAAATTATCGGAAGTAGTAGCAGGAGAATAGAGATTAGAGCGAAACACAGATCCAGTTGTGTGTGGTGCGGCTAGTAACAAGAAGAGGTATTATTATATTATATTTTGTCAATAACGTCATGTAATGATTTGTTTAATTAAGTCTGTTGTCATGCTTTCTAGTGTAACAAATATACATATACAGTACTCTCTTTCTGTGCTTTTTGTCTCGGGTGTGGTAACTGGTAAGCTATGTACTATTGTTTTGTAATATTCAATTTGATATCATGACTATACTATTAATTATTTCATTATTTAAGTAAATGATTTTAGATATTAAGCATGTTAATTGTTTATATGTTTTGTCCAACTGAATGCCTCAATTTCGATTTACATGATAACTTGTATTATTAAATTATATTATACATATGTAAGCACTTATTTGGTTTGCAATTATAATGACTTTGGTATCATAACTTGATTTCTTGGAGATTCAATTTAGTAGATTTATTAATTTGATATTAAAATCGTTGTTGTAAGATATTTGTATTGATTTTTACATTCCAAATTTATTAATTACATTATTAATTGATTTTATGTATATTGGCTGCCATTAAAACAATTTTATCGAAGCATGTGTGTTATATTTATTTGTATTGGTTTTGCAATTATTTATTTATATGTGTAAATGATTTGAAAAGGGTAAACCATGCTAGCTATCTTGTAAGACTATGTCAAATTGTTGTAAAATATTTTAACAGAGAATAGTACATATATTTGTTGGCTTTGTGCAAGGTTTATATTTATGAATTATAAGGCTATGAATCTGGTGTGTGGTGTCGCAATGAATGATATAACATGTACTTACGGCATTCAGTGTCATATTAGTATAGATTTTATTTTCGGTTAAGTACCGATTAATTTAAGAAATAATGTATAATAAATATAAATTGTAATTTTGTAATTAGATCGCGGGACGGAAGTTTAGAGGATTGTCTGTGGATTTCGTTAGTATTTTAGTTGCTATTTTCGAGGTACAGATTCTCTCTCCTTTTATTCAGCGCTATTCTTAATTCTGAATTTTTATATCTGATTCGTTTTACCCTCAAATCTGTTTACTCTGTTCATATCTGATTTGACTGTTTTGACTCTGAAAAATATTTTAAAAGAAATCTGTTTTGAAAAATATTTGAATACCTATTCTGTGATTTTTAAAAATATTTTGTATTGAAATATCTGTTCGGAAATGTTTAAAATACCTGTTTGGAAATATTTGAAATATTTGTTTTACGTGATTTAAAAGATTTTGTGAAATATTTATTTTGAACCCTTAGCGATATAGGGTATACCGAGTTAACCAGCTGTAGGGGTACTACAGCCATGTCATTGCGGCACCAGTGACATGACACTTCCGTGACAGTGTGATTGGTCACGGCGTATCCTTCTGATAGCTCAGGTGGCGAGCTTTTGCGCATTTTGATATTTGTTTCAGGATACGTGGGTGCACCCAGATTTGATTTGATTTGTGATTTGATTTGGCGGTGACGTTGTATATGCCGTACACGTTATCCGGTTTGTTGCATACATTACGGTACCCTATGATGTATGTATCTGTATCTGTATCTGTTCTGATCTCGGTATGAAATATCCTAACCCCTCGTTGCTTCAGCCATGCGTATTTTAAAATAAATGTTTTATTATAACTATCAAATATACTTATCTGTTTTTCTGTTTTATAAATTGTATTCCAAATTCGTACTGGGCGTTTGGCTCATGCCGTATTCTTTTTCTGGCAGGTACTTAGGGGGATCTGGGACTGTGTGATGGAGAGCTACCCTTAATCCATTGATTAGGACTTATTGACTTCCAGAATTATTCAGACTTATTCATTTATTTAGAAATTATTTTAGTGCTCTGTTGCAGATTATGGATTTTAAGTGATATCTCCTTCCATTTTAGGAAGGGGGTGTTACATGCAGACTGCTCCAATCTCGTGCAGGGTGCCCCAGAAGTCGCTGAAAAATTACAGTTTTGCCCTTTGTACGATTTTGGCCATATCTTTAGTTTTACAAGTCTGTTTTGGACGATCTTACAGTCCACGCGAAGCTAACGAGATTCTCTATCATTCTAAAGTGGTCTAGATGTCCAATTACAACTGGAACATCCCAGAAATAATGAAGAAAAGTCAGCTACGAATTTTCCTTAAAAACAGAATCAGTTTAGGAAACGTATTTTGCAGAAATTCTATTTTAACTCTATTTTGGGTATTTTCTTGCTGGTCAAGACTTCTAGAGCCTATATAAACACATCCTACCATTGTAATTTAGAGAACCATTACATATCAATTACTTAGATTTATTTGTATCTTTTCATACTTTGTTTTTATCATGGTTTCATCTGATCCCATGATGATGAGAGGTTCGATTATGAACTAATCGTTGTCATGGGATTCTAACGGATTTATTTATGGAGCTTTAGTATCTTGATGCTTTACAGATCTGTGTGTGATGTATATTTGATATCCTCGTATGGTTGTGCTTAATTGTTAGATGCGTAGCTAACATCTAATTTGTTAATCTCTTGTGAAGTGAAAGTGGATCTTGAGATTTAGAACTTGCCATGCTAGCATAGGTTCATAATTGTTTATCAATATGATTCGTGGTGTGCGATGAAAATACTTATACTGCCATATGTGATCAATGTAGATAACTTGCTCTTCAACCATTATGTTTTCAAATTCTATAGACATATAGGGTCTAAGCATAATTGGTGTCTATTCATCTTCTATCTCTTTTGTGGATGTATGTTTAGTTTGGTATACGTATACTGACAGGTAGCGTGTACTTGTTTCGTGTTATCCGATCAGATATCATAACCATTGCATATAGTGATTAAAGGCGTCAGATCTAAGCAAAGTATTTAATGAAGTTAGGATTCCATGTTTTCTCTTGCAGAAGTAATTCGATTCCAATTCTTGTTAGTTAGTTAATTCTTAGTTTGTTAATTTACTTCTTAGTTAATTTAGTTTATTAAACCCAAATTTGTTAATTGTCTTAGCAGTGAATAAAAACCATACATTGTTGCATAGGTGCATAAACTGAATTAAAACCATAACCAGATCTCTGTGGGAAGGAACTCAACTTTATTCTATATTACTTGTGACCACGTGCGCTTGCATGATTTAATGCAAACAGAAAGCAACCTCCAACATGATTACACACCTACTGAAAGATTCAAAGGATATTTCGACAAATACATAAAGATCAGCCGTTATGTCTTGGAAGTTCTAGCTCAGCTCAATAAGTAGAAAGGCTTATTGACTCTCAAAAAGGATTAACCCTTTTTGTTAAAGCTACTTTCAGAGACAAAGATCCAAAATCAAAATGATCTTGTGCAGAAAGCATCACGTGGGCTTGGAAGCTAAGTCACCTCAAGAACTTAGTCACTTTTGAAGAAAGAAACATACACTATCTTAAAGCCTACTGCATTGTCCAAATCAAGAAGAGAAGACTTTCAAGATAATTCCAGGAATGGAAATCACTTTGAGTATGTGTGTGTGACAAGTTATATCAAAAATGTATTATTACATTTTATGAAACTTACTTGTCTTCATATAGTTTAAAAATAAGTTGTATGAGTAGCATAGTTTTAGTAGAGAAGAAAACACTGATCACAAGGCTGATAGCTTTAGGTTTTCTTGTAAACACTAAAACTTTGTAACCGCAGCTATGTATTATTACGCAGAGAATTATCTTCAAATACAACCATCAGGTGGATCAAGCTGATAAGCCAACCCACCTGAGATTTTTTATATCGTGTGTTGTATATGCTTTAGATATTCTATTTATCTTGTTTTGTTTACGTTCTTATAACAATCTATCAAGACCTCATCAATTCGAAAGAATTTTGTTGAGATTGAATTCAACCCCCCCTTCTACAATCTCGTGGTGTACAACTGGGACATATCATGATGGCCCTACTTTCCATGGTGAGTTTTCTTCTCGTTTATTATTTAATTATCCGCCTTCAACCTCTGACTCTTTCCATTGTTTGTTTTCAGGGTGTCTCCTGGTCTGCCGTGGTTACCGAACGGATGGATGGGGATACAAGCCAAGCTGAAGACGGTTGACCAGCTGGAAGCTCGAGCGGTTAAGGCTGAGGAGGATCTCCGAAATTCGACCCTTGATCTGGAGAGGGTCACCGGCCAAGCTAGCTCCTTAAAGAACGAGAATGATGCCTTGAATGAGAAGCTGGAAGGAATGGACGCCCTGAAAAAGCGTGTCGAATGGAGGAACCAGTAACTCAATGCCACAAGGAAGAATGTTCGGAAGCTTCAGAAGAAACTGGATCTGACCGAAGAGCGATGCCACCAGATGGGGTACGACGCTGCCCTGGTGAAGGCACACTCTCTCTGTTTCGATCATACTCAAATGATTGATGCAGATTTGGGTATGAAAGATCCAGTTGGCAAGATAACGTCCGATGAACCTCTGGTAGTCTCCTCGGGTGAAGACGAACCTCTTTCTGACTAGTTCCCTTGCCTTAATTTTAATCTTATTTTGATGGCCTTCGGGCTTGTAATGTTTGACATTGCCTTCGGGCTTGTAATATTTTACTCCGCCTTTGGGCTTGATATTCTCGCCATCGGGAGATTTAAATTTACCTTAGCATAATTATTTTTGTTTATACCTCGTTGGCTTCGGCCTTAGCATAGTTCTTTTTCCATTTATGCATCTTCGGCTTTAATTTGCCTTAGCATAATTATTTTTATTTTTATGCATCTTTGGCTTTAATTTGCCTTAGAATAATTATTTTTATTTTTATGCATCTTCGGCTTCAATTTGCCTTAGCATAATTACTGTTTATTTTTATGCGTATTCGGCTTCATTTTGCCTTAGCATAATTATTGTTTATTTTTATGCGTCTTCGGCTTCATTTTGCCTTAGCATAATTATTTTTATTTTTATGCATCTTCGACTTTAATTTGCCTTAGCATAATTATTGTTTATTTTTATGCGTCTTCGGCTTCATTTTGCCTTAGCATAATTACTGTTTATTTTTATGCATCTTCGGCTTCAGCCTAGCATGTTGTGCATTTTTGGTCGTAACCTAGCTGCCCTCCAGTATTTAAGGGGTTTTGTAAATGATTAAGGTCTCGTTCGGTCGACTGAAAAATATTTCCTCCCAGCCTTAATTAATGTCAAAGCAATTTAAATACTAAGACATTTATTGTAAGGGTCCAAATTTCATTCGGTCGGCCCCAAATTTGGATTCGTCATGCGTTCTGTTACTTTAATCATAATGTACTTGAACACTAAAAATAAGTTAGAGGGCGCATATTTTATTCGGTCGGCCCCAAACATGGGTCCGCTAAGCTTAATAGTGTGTACTAAACCTTCTGGATACAAATGTACTTAGCTTGATAACAGCAGATAAAAAATGGAGCAAACAATCTTTCATTAATCATGCAACAACTTTTACATAGTTTTGATTACAGATTGATGCTAGCTTAGGGAATTCAGAATGAACTTGCATAAAACAAAGTACTGAATTAAAAAGCAATAAAATACGTCCAGTAAGCTTACTGGTAAAAGCGGCGAAGGCGAGCGGCGTGCCAAGTGTTCTTAATAGGGCTGCCATCCGAATGGGCTAGTTTATAGGTGCCTGGCCGAACCACTTCAATCACCACGTATGGACCTTCCCAGTTGGGTATAAGTTTGCCTTGTTTAGTTGGCATGGAGGTGGCTAACTCCCGAAGCACAAAGTCTCCGACTTGGAAAGATCTCTTCTTCACTCCTGAATCATAGTACTGTGTTGCCTGCAGCTGGTATCTTAGGTTTCTTTGATGAGCTGCCTCCCTTTCTTCCTCCAGTAGATCCACGTTCTCCCGGAGTCCGAACTCATTCGTTTCCACATTAAACACCTGCATTCGGTAAGACTCTAAACCAACTTCAACTGGCAGAAGGGAATCCGTTCCAAAGGCCAACTTGAAAGGCATTTCTCCGGTAGAAGATCTAGCTGTTGTTCGGTACGCCCAAAGGACCCAAGGTAATTCTTCAGCCCAAAGCCCCTTGGCTTCTCCCAGTCTTTTTTTGATTCCATCAAAAATGATTTTGTTGGCTGCTTCGATCGCCCCGTTTCCTTGGGGGTGCCCAACTGAACTGAACTTCTGCCTGATTCCAAACTGAGCCAGAAACTTTTTGAACTTGCTTCCAATGAACTGAGTTCCGTTGTCTGATACGCATACCATAGGAATGCCAAACCTTAAGATTACCTGTTCTAACATGAATTTCTTTGCCGCTTCTTCGGTAATGGCTGAGAGAGGTCTAGCTTCTATCCACTTGATCATGTAGTCGATCGCCACAATGCAATAATACTTGGCTTGTTTGGTACTGGTGGGCAAGATTCCCACGATGTCAACCGCCCACATAGCGAATGGTATGGGGCTGAGGACCGAAGACATCTCTTCGGGAGGTTGTTTCGGGATTGTGCTGAATAACTTGCACTGTTTGAATTTCTTGGCATACTCAGTAGCGTCTTCCTTCATTTTCGGCCAAAAAAATCCTTGCCTGAGAATCTTGAAGGCCAAGGACCTTCCTGTCAAATGTTCTCCACAAATTCCTTCATGAACTGTCTCGAGGGCTAATTGTTGTTCTTCCTTGTCTAGGCATCGAAGCAATGGTTGACTTGCTGACCTTCTGAACAAATAGCCCCTGACCACAGTGTAATTCGCTGACCGATGCCTCACCTTCTGTTCCTCGTTTTGGTCAAGCGGCAAAGTTCCCTTTTCTAAAAATGCTCTGATTGGGGTCATCCAATTTACCCCTTGATGGATTTCTATACATTGTTTCCTGTCTATCGAAAGCATCTTTACTTCGGTTAGATAAATAGACCCATTAAGGTTTTGGGTCTCTGTCGAAGCTAACCTTGATAGTGCATCTGCTCGACTATTGTTCTCCCTTGCTACCTGACCTAACTCAAATGATTCAAACAATAAGGATTGTTCGCGTACCTTAAGGGCGTAAGCCTTTGTTCAGGGATCCTTTTGTCCGTATTCCCCTAAAAACTGTTTCACCACCAATATTGAGTCGTTGAATACCCTTAGGTGCTTAACTTCCAGATTTTTTGCCAAGCCCAAACCTGCCAAAAGCGCTTCGTACTTGGCTTCATTGTTCGTCAATGGGAAAGTGAACCTGATAGCTTGACATATTTTGAATCCTTCTGGGCTTGTCAGAATTAACCCTGCCCCATACTTTTCCTTGGCGACTGACCCATCAACAAACAACTTCCATTTTCTTGGTGCCTGAATTAGCTGCTCTTCGGGAGCCAAGTCCTTCGGCCCCGAGAAAGAGCATTCCACCATAAAATCTGCGAGTGCTTGGGCTTTGATCAAAGTCCTTGGCGTATACTCCAAATCATGTTCCCCCAGTTCGATCGCCCAAGCAACTACTCTGCCCGATGTTTCCGGCCTTTGCAAGATTTTCTTTAAAGGCTGGTCCGTTACTACCTTGATCGTCCTTCCCTGGATATAGTGTCGTAACTTTCTTGCGGCCATTACCAACCCATAGACGAACTTCTCTGCGTTCGGATATCTAGTTTCTACATCTTTTAGAATATAAGAAACATAGAACACCGGATGCTGGTTCCCTTCATGTTCTTTGACCAACACGGCTCCAAGGGTTCGGTCGTTCACAGCTAAATACAACTGCAAGGTTTCTTTCGGATCAGGCCTCATTAAGAGTGGGGCTTTCACCAAGGATTCTTTAACTTCCTCAAATGCTTTCTAGCAATTCGGCCCCCACTCAAAATTCTTGGACCCCCGAAGTACTTCAAAGAATGGTAAGACCTTTTCGGCCAATCTGGAAATGAACCTCCTCAGGGCTGCTAACCGTCCGATCAGCTTTTGAATGTCCTTGGTCGTCTTCGGTGCTTCCATGTCGATGACTGCTTTGATCTTTTCTGGGTTTGCCTCAATCCCTCGGGCACTGACCATGTATCCCAGAAACTTTCCACTGTTTACTCCGAATGTACACTTGTTCAGGTTGATCCTCATATTGTTCCTCCTGACTGTTTCGAAACACTCCCTCAAGTCTTCGGCATGATCCCTGAAAAGGGACTTAACAATCATGTCATCAACGTAACATTCCATGTTCTAACCGATCTGGGCCTTGAACACCTTGTTGATCATCTTCTGAAATGTTGCCCCGGCGTTCTTCAGGCCGAAGGGCATCTTGATATAGGCATAAGTGCCATTTGGTGTGATGAATGCTGTCTTTGGTACGTCCTCGGCATTCATGGCGATCTGGTGGTATCCCGAGAAAGCATCCAAAAAAACTGAGTATTTGATGCCCCGAAGTGGCATCTATCAGTTGATCAATATTTGGCAAAGGATAGTGGTCCTTCGGACAATGTTTATTCAGGTCGATGTAGTCCACACACATTCTCCACTTGCCATTTGATTTCTTTACCACAACCACATTCGCCAACCAGTCGGGATAGTCGATTTCCTCAATGAACTTTGCTTCCAGCAATTTTTCCACTTCAGCCTGAATTACTTTTTGCCTTTCCATGACGAAATTTCTCTTCTTTTGTCTTACAGGTTTGGCTTCGGGAGCCACGTTCAGACAATGTTTGGATATCGAAGGGTCCAACCCTGGCATATCTTCGGGATTCCACGCAAACACATCATGGAACTCCCTAATGACTTTGATGACTTTCTCTTTCAGCTCTGGTTCCATGCTCTTTCCAATTTGAATCATCTTTCCAGACTGACCCACATACAACTCGACCTCTTCTGTTTCGGCAGCTGGCTCGGCAATCGGGCTTGACAGGTCGGCCCCAAACTTTTCCAACTCTATATTCAGCAATTGATGGCTGCCTCCAGTGTCATTTTTACCTCTTTTTCTCTTTCCAGCTTCATTCATTTCAACATCTTTATCCTTCTCCAGGTCTTCCAACATGATGATTCTTGTAGCTTTCTGATCGCCTCTCATCTCTCCAACCCCATGTTCGGTCGGGAATTTCAACTTCAGGTGAGGGATGGAGGACACAGCTTGGAACAAAGATAAAGCCGGTCTCCCCAAAATCCCATTATACGGGCTTTCAACCCGAACAACATAAAACTTAGCTTCTTTTACCACCGTGTATGGAGCCTTCCCTAATAAGATATTCAGCGTGATAGTTCCTTCAATCGGTACAGGCTGATTACCGAAGCCATATAGTGGTGCCTCATGGCACGGCTCCAGCTGTTCACCACCTAGGTTCATCTTGCAATATGTTCGGTGATACAGTATGTTGACCGAACTTCCTTCATCGACCAGCACTCTCCAAATCTTGTTTTCCCCTATGACGGGGTTTATTACAAGAGGGTCTTCGTGCGGCCATATCACATCTTCAAAGTCATCTTCCGTGAATGATATCGAAAGTGGTTGCTTGGCTGCGTTTGACTGATAGAGGCTATAGATTTGCCTGGCATACTTCTTTTGGGCTGTTTTGCTGTCCCGATCGAGTATAGTTCCTCCGAATATTGTTCTGACTTCACCCCGATACTTCTCTGAACCTTCGGCATCTCTAGTGTCTCTCTTCTTTTCTTTGTCATCTAGCTTGTCTCTCAGATCCCCAACAAACTTGGTTAACTCTCCTTCTTTTATCATTTTCTCGATCAACTTCTTCAAGTGGAAGCATTCATCGGTGTTGTGACCTTTATCCCGATGATAGTCACAATACTTGTTCTCATTTCTTCTGTTTTCAGGGGTCTTTAGCCTGGCCGGTTGAACGAACCCAGGCTTACCCTTTATCTCGTGGAGAATCTTCGAGATAGGCGTGTTAAATGGTGTGAACACAGTACTATCTCTATCTCTTCTTCGTTCGGCCCCCTTATCAGGCCTAGTATCATTCAGTCTACTTTTAATATCACCCCGACCCCTTCGGTCGTCCCTCCTATCGTCTCTTCCATCATATCTATCATTCTTCTTATTATCCTTATACCCCCCAATTGATTCTAACTTTCTTCTAATAGCCTCTCCCCTTAAATATATATCATTCAATGATTTAGGAGGCATATCGTAAAAAGAAGATCGAAGATTCTTACATTTAATGGGGTCCAGGACGGCTACGAGGAATCCAGCTGCCTTGACTTTATCCAGGTTGGTAACCATTCCAGCTTCTTCTTTAAACCTTGCCAAGTAGTCACCCAATTCTTCGTTCGGCCCTTGCCTGCAGTGGATCAGGGCTTCGGTGTCTTTCTCTCTTCGGCACAAGTGGGAGTAGTGCCTCAAGAATTTCCTCTTTATCTGCTCATATGAGCCAATTTACCTAGGTCTTAATGACCTGTACCACATGGACGCATTCCCCTTGAGGTATGTCTTCAACATCTTGCACAGCATGACGTCACAGTGCCCCATACCAGTCATGAGCGATTCATACTTCTCACAATGGTCTTCGGGGTCACCCTTTCCATTGAATTCATTCATCTTTGGGAATTGCCTTCCTGGAGGTGGTCGGAACTGTTCGATATCCTCAGTCACCACTGGCTCGTGGCTGACCTTTCTTTCCCCAAACATAGCCTTCTCGATCATTCGGATACGATCATCCGTGTGTGGACCTTTTTCCTCCGAATCAGAGGAATACACTACCTTCGACCGGGTTCTCCTAGAGTGTGATTCAGAGTCCCCTGACTCATCTTCATCATTTCTAGTCCTCGGCCTCTTATTCCTTCGATCTTCATGCTCCGGGTCTTCGGCTTCTAGAGCCTCGCGGAGTGCTTTCTCCTGCAACTCAATCTCCTCCCTTTAGAGCTTTAGGGCCTCTAGCCACAAGCGATCGGCCTCCCTCTTCTTGGCCAGACGTTCGGCCTCCTTATTGCTCTTTTCTTTCTCCATTTCCTTCCGCTTCCCCTTAGCCTTTTGTTCCTCTCGCCATTTCATGAGCATCTCCTGTTGTTCTTCGGGAGACGGCATATCTCCTTATTCCTCAAAATTCAACAACCTTGGGGTAATGGGAGATGTCCTCGGGATTAGGGGAGGAGTGGTGCGATTGTTTCCAGCCACGGTGCTATCATCAGCTACTGGTATCTCGGTATCGTTCGTCATGATTGATTGTAGATCTCAACACAAACGTATCTCTACGTTCCCACAGACGGCGCCAAATGTTACAACCAGAATTCTGCCAAACCTTGCTTTGGTCGGACCTGCGAATGAGAAGAATGCGAGGGTTTGGCCCCCCGATTTACCTCCGGCATGAGAATAAATTAACTGGTTCTTAATGGAGTAAGATGGAACGTAGAGTGTTGTGTGTAAATTGTGATTGAAATGATAACTCAAACCTGAATTAACCTTATTCCCTTTGTTTCGGCAGTTACCGAAGGATGGGCCACGTGCATAGTCACGTTCCACGTTCTATGGGAAGTGCAACCATACGACCGTTGTCTCTAGATGGATCGGACGAATGTGGGCTTCCATTCGGGTTCGGGGTGTTGGGCCTTCGGTCCAGCCCGTTAAGGAAGTGGGCCTCCAACACCCTCATTTGCTCTATTAGATATATAATAGATAATAGATGCTGCAACTTATTTGTTAATTATCTTAATTTTAAGATCTATTTAATTAAAGAGCTTATTGCACTTTGTAACCCTTAAGTATTTACCAAAGTCACATAGGTACCTTTATTTTTTTTTTGTGGCACTTCACCTCATGTACTTTCTTTTCTCTTTCAGTTTGCACCCGTGAACATGATTTCATCTAAAGGTCATTATTTATAGGGGTATTTTAGTCTTTTTATTAATAAATATATTTATTTACATGAAATATATAATTTATTTTACATAAAAAAAATTAATTTAATTTAATTTTATATTAATATATATAATCCTTTTTATTTAAAAACATTTATGCATTATCTGATTTAATTGAATATATAATGCGATAATGCAATTGTAAACTATTTTTTTCTTAGAAATAATATAATGCAGTTCATGATTATTTTATTTAAATAAAATAATCTTAAACTGCATAATATTATTTCTAAGAAAATAATAGTTTATAATTGCATCATTGCATTATTCAATTAAATCAAATAGTGCAAAAATATTTTTAAATAAAAAGGATTATATGTATTAATATAAAATTAAATTATAATATTTGTATTTAAAACAAATTATATATTTCATGTAAATAAATATATTTATTAATAAAAAGACTAAAATACCCCTTACAAATAATGACATTTTGATGAAATCATGTTCAGGAGTTGCAAATTGAAATAGAAAAAGAAGTACGGGAGGTGAAGTGCCACAAAAAAAAAAATAAAGGTACCTATATGATTTTGATAAATACTTAAGGGTTACAAAGTGCAATAAGCTCAACGTAGTTTGTTTATTAATTGTCTAAGTTTTTTTGTCAAGATTAATTGTCTAAGTTTTAAACTAGATGTAATGTTATATTTTAATTAAGAAAAGTTTAAGAAAGATCTATGTCAATGAGAAAGTCTTTGTGATCATGTAAAGCTTTTTAAATCATGTTCTTGTCAGAACAGGACCTCCTGTATTCCTCGTTTTGCCAAAGGGGCACAACTTGAATAGAGTAAAAAATTTTAATATACTGCTGAGTATGATAAAACAGTTTGATCCTTCTAAATACAATAAACTTCATACTGCACCAACTCCGAATATAAATTTCAATTCCTCATTAATCAAATTACAAATAAAGATGAAAAATGCATTGGTTCTCAATCTGCACGATCATTCATACGCTTGTCAGTTAAGTCTGCGAGACAATATAAAATTATAAATCACAATCCAAAATGTACGAAAAACAGGAACCCAGGAGATCATATAGGTCTGCTGATAAAACTAAGCTAAGCAGACAAGATAGTCTGTAACTGTTACTGTATTTGCTAACAGAGGACTGTTAGCAGCATACTGATTGTGACTCAGGTTTCTTGATCAATGATCATGATTCATTCTCTGTCCGCAGTGCAATTCTTTACTCTGTGTGAATGGAAATGTCAAGAAACAATCACATAGGCGTTTTTACATCTATCCATATATTAAATTCTAAGTGAGACACAAAGGGGGTACTGCTTTGAGAAGTTCCTAACTAGCTTATCATATGGTACAGATAGCAGAACAAATTGCAGTCAAACATTTCATTAGAGACCAACAGAAGCTATTAAGAAACAGGGCAAATGAAACTTGATTTACAGAGAGACAAAACATATTCTAATGCAAACACTCATAGCAGCAAGGTGCAATTAAGTTGTGATAAGGGACAAGTTCTTAGTTATCGCGTATGAAGTCCCAACTTAATGCTTCCCTTTCCCCAGCTTAGTAGTAGTGTCCTCAGCAGACTGCTCTTCTTTGGGCTTCGGATATCTGGAAAACTGGACCTTAGTCGAGCCAAAATGCGAATCTCCTCCTCCGCCTTCCATTTTAATCATTTTACAATCGTTGTCATTTTTAGCAGGCCAGAGAAAGTCGGAGATTGACGGATTAAGATAACCAGTTTTTACTTCTTCTGAAGGTGCACTCGCAATTACCGCTATATCCTCTTCAACATAACTGCTGCCAACACATTCCACTCCATCACGTGTTTCAACATTTTCAGTCCCATCACACCCATCTTTTCCTTTAACTCTAGAACTGTCGGACACTACTGAATCATCACGACGTGTCTGAGTAGTAATAGCTCCTTCAGAATTTTCAGAAACCCCCTGATTAAATTTAACAGAACCACTATTCAGTGTCGATGGTGAACTCACAATATGCACATTAGTATTCTTCACCTCAGGTTTATTACTACTTTTTATTGGATGATACTGATTACCTTTAGAACGCAATTTCACGGGAGGGTTCTTGGAACAGTCTAAGGTTATCTTGCAAAGAACAGTATTACCAGGATTACTAATATCCTTATTAACCCCACACAAATGATACTCATGCATCCTCCAATGACCTACCTTCCTCAAATCTTGATCAGAAACCTCATTGATTTCGAAACTTAGCATTCTTCTCTCCCCAATAAGATCACCATTACAATCCCTAATCCCAGTGCGCTTTGTTTGCCCGTCCCAAGTTCCACAACCAGCTTTTTTGTTGTAGATCTCTCTTTTACTTGTCTTCTTTCCCTCAGCAGTGCCCTTCTTGGTTAAATTGACAAAGACATAGGTAACTTTTTCAAACCTTCCGGGAGTAACTTCGTAGACGATCCATGAATGGTTTTCGGGGTCGAAAAGCTGCCATGGATTGGCATCAAGACCATACAACTGTCTCTCCTCCACTACATTGCAAGGAAGCTTTTGTCCCAAAACTTTTGGCTTCAAGTACACATTTATGAGTTCCCTTTCGAAAGGGGTAAAACGAAATCCGTCAGGTAGTTCGATACTTTCATCCATCACAAGTTTGTTTTCAATTTTAATATTGTGTTGGTATAAATGGAGCCTTTAGAGGACAGAGTGCTTGTGTGTTTACCAATCAGGAACCTGCCATATGATTTAACGCCAAAAAAACAATGAACTTAATTAATCAAGAAAATGGGCTACTCAAAGCATGTCCAGCCTACAATATGCAAACTTCCACAAATCATACATGTGAAATATTCTAATCATTATTAGCTTAAAGCACGCATATTAAGAAATTTTTCTTTGCTAAGTTATGTCAAGAGCCTTTGCTTCTATAAGCATAATATGAAAAATCAATATTTAGTGTCATTGCAAGGAGAATACTTCATACCCAAGAAGAAAAACATAGCAAATTGTGCTTCTGCCACAACCAAAAGTCCTATGATGTTACTTTGATGTACTACAAAAAATTGTACAAGAAAAAAACAAAAACCAAAAGTGAAGAAGAATTCCAATTGTAGAGATGAAGTAGTTGTAAAATACCGACACATAACAAAGCGAAACACGTAGTTCATCACTTCATCATATAGAAGCACATTGGATAAAAACATAAAAATACATATAACACATTTCAAATGCAAATAATATTGTCCAAGAAAAGCGACTTCAAGCAATACTACGTACGTACTCAACAATACTCAAAAACCGACGACTTAAAATCATCTCCGTTCGTCAAACATCTTCGTATTTCTAAAGATTCCTAAAATCCTCCTCAACATTCTAATCTCTCCATCAAATTAACAGCCACAATCCAAAACATACGTTGCATCCAAACAAACCCCCTTTTCCATTAAATTCAAAGCCACAATCGAAAAAATACGACATATCCGACAATCGAAAAAATACGACATATCCGATCAAACCCCTTTCTATAAAAAGAAACCCTAGCGCCTCCTTGTTAACGCTTGATCATTCATTCAAAGTAATTCAGCTTCTTCTAAACATAGCAAAAATTCATTTCTATAAATTTCTTGGTAGCACGTACTTTAATGTTTCGTGTTAATCACGAAAAACAGATTATTAAACAGACACAAACATAGATTAGTAAATTAGGGTTTACTAAGTTGAAGATACATATAGACACAGATTCTTGGAAACAAACAAACACAACTTCATGAATTATTGATTTAACTGAACGATCACATCATATAAAATAATGTATACAAAAAGATGTAATTGAAAATGGTAGAGAAGAAGATGTGTGTACCTGTATCTTGAAAATATTAGTTAGGGGATAGTAAACCAGAGCAAGATTCAAGAACTTTAAAGGGAAGAAAATTTATGAACCCTGGATTTTGTACGCTCTATATATAAATGTTTTGACTCATAAATAAATCCTGAGATTTCATAATTTTAAGTTTTAAGTTTGAGTTTCATAATTTTTTTAAGATTTAATTTTTAATTTTAATTTTTCAAAAATAAAAAAAATTGTAATTTTTAATTTTATGGTTATTTTTATCAATCGGTTATCATTTTTGATTGGATATTTTTAAAATTGTTATTTTTTCATTTTTTTGGGAAGATATGAATTTTTACGAATTTTTTCAAATAAAAAAATATGGATAAAATATTTGGTACCGGAATGGATATATAAAACGATACCTAATTTCAGAAAAGCGTATATTAGGATATCCAACTAGAAAAAGCGTATTTTAAAAAAATTAGGTCAAATATCCGATTTTCGAAATGAATCTCGAGATATTCATTACTAGAAAGCGTATCTCGAAACATACAATCGAGAAAATGTATTTTATGTTACCCTAGTGAGTTTTGATGTTATATACAGCAAGCTGATTGCTTATCTTGCACTAGTTTTACTATATTTAGCTTACCATTATATGATTGTGTTGGAGGCCCATCCCTTAATTGGGCTTGACCGAAGGTCCAGTGACAAAGTGACAGCCCAGCCGAATGAAGCCCATTGATAGTCGGTTCAGTAGGCAGCAACGGTCATACGGTTATGGACTCCCCAGAACGTGGGACACGACCCCCTCACGGCCCACTATTCGGTAACTGCCCAAGGGGAAGAGAATATGTTCTGGTCAGGTTTGAATTATCATTCATACACAATTTTGACACAACACAAACACTCTGCATTCTAATTGTCTTGTCCAAAAACCGACTAACTTATTCTCACGTCGGAGGCGAATCGGGGGGCCAAACCCTCGCATTCTTCTCATTTGCAGGTCCGACCGAACCAAGGTCCGGCAGAAATCCAGTCGTAACATTTGGCGCCGTCTGTGGGAACGTAGAGATACGTTTTGTGTTGAGTTCTACCATCAATCATGGCAAATGAAACCGAAATACCAGTAGCCGATAATAGCACAGTGGCTGGAAACAGTCGCACCACTCCTCCCCCGATCCCGAGGACAACTCCCATCACCCCAAGGCTGTTAACTTTTGATGAAGAAGGAGATATGTCGTCTCCTGAAGAACAACAGGAGATGCTCATTAAATGGCGAGAAGAACAAAAGGCCAAGGGGAAGCGAAGCGAAGTAGAAAAAGAAAGGAGCAGTAGGGAGGCCGAACGACTGGCCAAGAAAAGAAAGGCCGATCGCTTGAGGCTGGAAGCCCTAAAGCTCCAAAGGGAGGAGATTGAGTTACAAGAGAAAGTGCTCTGCGAGGCTTTAGAAGCCGAAGACCCGGAGTTGGATGATCGAAGGGACAAGAGGCCGAGGACTAGAAACGATGAAGACGAGTCAGAGGACTCTGAATCAAATTCTAGGAGAACCCGGTCGAAGGTGGTGTACTCCTCTGATTCGGAAGAAGAAGGTCCGCATACGGACGACCGTATCCGTAAGATCGAGAAGGCTATGTTCGGAGAAAGAAGGGTCAGCCACGAGCCAGTGGTGACCGAGGATGTTGAGCAGTTTCGACCTCCACCAGGAAGGTAGCTTCCAAAGATGAACGAGTTCAATGGAAAGGGAGACCCCGAAGACCACTGTGAGAAGTATGAATCGCTCATGACCGGTATGGGGCATTGCGATGTGATGCTTTGCAAAATGTTCAAGACATACCTCAAGGGAAACGCGTCCATGTGGTACAGGTCATTAAGGCCTAGATCGATAGGCTCGTATGAACAGATAAAGAAGAAATTCTTGAGGCACTACTCCCACTTGTGCCGAAGAGAGAAGGATACTGAAGCCCTGATCCACTGCAGGCAGGGATCGAACGAAGAATTGGGCGACTACCTGGCAAGGTTCAAAGAAGAAGCAGGAATGGTCACCAACTTGGACAAAGTAAAGGCAGCCGGGTTCCTCGCAGCCGGCCTCGACCCTGTTAAAGGTAAGAAGCTTCGATCTTCTCTTTACGATATGCCTCCTAGATCTTTAAATGATATATATTTGAGAGGGGAGGCTATTAGAAGAAAGCTAGAATCCATAGGGGGTGTTATGCAAAATTTACGCAAGCGCACGTTGTCACAAGTAATATATGATTAAATCAAGTTCGTTCCCACAGAGATCTAGAATGGTGTTCAATTCAATTAATGTACCTATGCACCAATGTATGGTTTAAATTCACTGCTAAGACAAATAACAAATTGTATTTTCACTAACTACTAAATTAAACTAAGATGCAAATTATAAAACTAAGAATTAAATTAACTAATAAGAATAAAAATCGAGTTACTTATGAGAATAAAAACATGGAACCCTAGTTTCATCATCTACTTCACTTAGAGTTGCAGCCTTTAATTAAAACCTGCGATGGTTATGATATCTGATCGGATAACACGAAAAGAGTAAAAGTTACCTCTCGGTATACTAGTACCAATCTACACATACATCCACAAAAGAGATAGAAGATGAATAGGCACCTATTATGTTTAGACCCTATATCTCTATAGAATTTGAAAACATAAAGGTTGAAGCACAAGTTATCCACTTAGATCACATAGGGTAGCATAATATCTCTATTGATGCCACAAATCATGATGTCAAAACACCAACCTATCCTATGCTAGCATGGCAAGTTCTAAATCTCAAGATCCACTCTCGTTTCGCAAGAGATTAACAATTCAATTTAGATGTTAGCTACGCATCCAAAAGCATTAAGATTAACCATACGAGGATATCAAGAATTCACCACACATAAATCTTTAAGGCATGCAAACTACTAAGCTACATAGATAAATCCACTAGGATCCCATGACAACGATTAGTTCATAATTAAACCTTTCGTCACCATGGGATTTGATGAAAACATGGTAAATAACAAGATATGAATAAAAGACGTAATTATATTAATAAACAAGAGTTTGAGAAAACAAATCTATAATCCAAAGTAACACAAAGGATGAAGTAGATCTAGATCCGTTGCTTGTCACGAGCGTTGAACCCTTCTCTCCTTTTCTCCCTTGCAGATTTAAGCTAGGTTACAATAATAAAACTATGATAATGTGTATCTATTACAATGCTTAGATGTGTTTTTATAGGCTCTAGCTTTCTTGCCCAACAAGAATTTTATCTTCTATTACAATTATAATTTAATTAAGGTGCTAAAACCTGCCCGGAATATAATTAGAACTTGAAAAGGGCAAAACAGGAATTTCCCAGCCATGCTTCATAAAGACTACATGCGCGATTTAATTCAGTACATTACTTGCACGTGATTCCTATCCCAGGTTGTAGAAAATCTCTCAAGCTTCGCGTGGGCAGTAAGATCGCTGAAAACAGACTTACAGAACTCCAGATATGGCCAAAACAGTGTAAGCTGCGCAGCCTTCCCAGAAAATCCGAATTTTAATCAATTAATTCCCAAAAAATTATAGAAGCATCCACCTTAATCAACATTCTCTTAAACCTGCACAACTAAGCAAAACACATCAAAACTACAAGAAACTTGAGTCCAAGACAATCAATTTAAGCCGATTTAGAATGTTCCAAGTAGATATAAAATCCACTTATCAGGGGGTTACAAGGAGAGCAAGAAAAATGATAGGTATGATAGAAGGGATGATAGAAAGGACGACCGAAGGGATGATAGAAGGGTCCGTGGCGACATTAAGAGCCGACTGAATGATATGAGGCCCGACAAAGGGGCCGAACGAAGAAGAGATAGGGATAGTACTGCTTTCACACCACTTAACACACCTATCTCGAAGATTCTCCATGAGATAAAGGGTAAACCGGGGTTCGTTAGACCACCCAAGTTAAAGACCCCTGAAAACAGAAGAAGCGACAGCAAATGTTGTGACTATCATCGAGACAAAGGTCACAATACTGACGAATGTTACCACTTGAAAAAATTGATTGAGAAAATGATAAAAGACGGAGAACTGACCAAGTTCGTGGGAGATCTGAGGGACAGGCTAGACGATAAGGAAAAGAAGAGAGACAACAGAGATGCCGAAGGTTCAGAAAAGTATCGAGGCGAAGTCAGAACAATATCCGGAGGAACCATCCTTGATCGGGACAGCAAAACAGCCCGAAAGAAGTATGCCAGGCAAATCTACAACCTCTACCAGTCAAATGCCGCCAAGCAAACACTTCCGATATCATTCACAGAAGATGATTTTGAAGACGTGATATGGCCACACGAAGACCCTCTTGTCATAAACCCCGTAATTGGGGAAAACAAGATTTGGAGAGTGTTGGTCGATGAAGGAAGTTCGGTCAACATATTGTATCACCGAACGTATTGCAAGATGAACTTGGGTGGTGAACAGCTTGTTAGGAATAATTCATAAGTTGTGATGTTAAGAATAGAATTTACATATTATACTTCTTGTAATCCTGATCTTATAAAGGATTTAGCACTTTATATAGGATTTATGTGTAAGACAGTTATCTGTACAGTTTAGTCAGGAATGAACAGTGTATCGGAGACTACATGTCAGGAACAAAGGGCAAATCCTGATGACGGTCTAATACTGATGATGATCAGATACTGATGCAAGATGAAATCCTGATATCAGTCTTGTTACTGATGATGTCATTATGGATGCTACAGAAACTGGCAAGTGCTATAAAACAGGATCGTTGTTTGTAGAACAAGCAAGAAGATATTATGAAGGAAAGAGTTTTCTATTGATGGAAACTATCGACTAGAAGGCAGAACATTGTCATGTATAGATTATATCTTTCTGTTATTAGTTGATAGGTAGCATTATAAATACTCTCTCAATATCATTGTAAAAAGAGTCGAACAAGTGTGTTGTGAGTTCGTGTGCGTAGCTCTGTATAAGGTTTGTATTCGAGAATTCGAAACAAACAGAGAGAGAGATTTGTATTGTCAGCAGCTGCTAAAGGTATTGTACACCTTTGGTAGAGTTTGTATTTGATCTTATTAATACAAACAGAGTTTGATTCATTCGTTTATTCTTGTTCATATAATCAAGCAAAAATCAGACACGATTATATAACTTGTATTCAACCCCCCCTTCTACAAGTTATTCGAGTTAACAATTGGTATCAGAGAAGGTTGATTTCGAATAATCATAAAGATCTGCAATCATGTCTGGTTACAAGGATGGGAATACTAAAATTCCTATGCTCAAGAGAAACGAATATACTCTATGGGAAGTAAAGATGTTGCATCATCTGGAAGCAACAGATCCTGATTATCTTGACAGAATCAGAGATGGACCTTTTGTTCCAACAAAGGTCGTTGGACAAGCAACTGTTGATGGTGTGGTTGTTCCAGAACATACAGCAGAGAAGCCAAAATCTGAATGGTCAGATAAGGACAAGGAGAATGTTCTTAAAGATGCTAAAGTGAGAAACATATTATTCAACAGTCTTGATTCTGTTCTCACTAATTATGTTCTCTCTTGTAAAACTGCTAAGGATATATGAGACAATCTTAAGGTTCACTGTGAAGGAACTAAGTCTGTCAGGAAGAATATGAGGACATTACTTATACAACAGTATGAGTACTTTGAATCCAAGTCTGGTGAGTCACTTACTGACACCTTTGATAGGTTTACAAAACTCATCAATGAGATGGCCATGCATGGTAAATATTATGACTTGGAGGATATGAATACAAAGTTCATGAAAGCTTTGCCTGATTTCTACAATGAGAAGATATCTGCGATTGAGGAAGCTAATGATCTGGATGAGATTTCATTAGAGGCAGTATATGGAAATTGAGAGCTTATGAACTTGACAAGCAGCAGAAGAAGAGCATGAGTGAAGGAAAGATGAAGACTATTGCACTTACTGCTCAATCTGAAGTTAAGAAGCTTCCTGAAGAACAGCATGAAGAGATTGCTGTAAAGAATTCAAGGAAGAAGAAAAGCAAAGAAAGTTCTGAGTCAGAGACTACTGATATGGACTCTGACAACAATGATTCTGAATCTGAGATGCAGGAACTCTTTGCTATGTTTGCTAAAGCTTTCAAGAAAGGAAGATTCAACAGGAGAAGATTTAGCAAAGGACCTTTTCAAAAGAAGGAGGAGAAGAAGAGTGACAAAGGCAAAAGTACAATTGTCAAGCTTGATAAGGCCAAGATCAAGTGCTTTAACTGCAGCGAGCTTGGACACTTTGCTAGTGAGTGTAAGAAGCCTAGAAATTCAGGAAAGGGTAATGCACTTATGGTCACACAGAAGGATTGGGCTGATTCCAGTGATTCTGAAGATGAATTGGATTATGACAACATTGCATTGATGGCAAATAGTTCAGACAAACCTGGATCTCCAAAGAAAATTTCTCCATCCTCTGTTAAGGTATCACTTCACTCTCTTGATTCATTTGATAGCTTAAATTCTGATGAAATTAGATCTATCCATGCTGAGTTTAAGAATCTTATGACTAATTTTAGAATTCTTACTTGTGAAAGAGATGAACTTAAGGTTAAGAATGATAAATTAGTTGATAGAAATAATTTTCTTGAATCTGAATTAATTCAAATGGAAGAATACAAGTTAAGTTCTGATAAAGCTAAGCATGATTATAGTGTTATTCTTGAGGCTTATGACTATGTCAGAAAAGAACTAGAAGAAGAGAGAGATGTGATTAAGACCATTAACAATTCCGGTAAGAAGACTATAGAAATCTTTGAAAGTGGAATTCGTGGTAAGGTTAATGGTTTAGGTTTTGATAAGGCTAGACAAGAAGAAAAAGTAGCTATTGTCAATGATGATAGTAAGATAGAAGCTAACACATCTAAATCTGAAGGTAAGAAAATTGTTTCTGAACCTAATCATGTTAAATTTGTTGATTCAAAAGGTACCCCTGTTGTACACAAAAGGATTAACAATGGTAATTCAGATGCGAAAGTGTTAGAGAAACCTAAGAATGTAAACATAGGGTTTTTGTCTAAGTCTCAGTTGAAACAGAGATTAGATGGTCTTTCAGAGTCTAGCAAGATCAAAAGAAATAGGAATGGAAAAGAAGGTATTAACAAAGAGAATAATTACAAGAATGTACCTGATGCACCTAGGAAAAAATGCTATAAGTGTGGAAATCATAATCATTTGGCCCTAGACTGCAATAAAAAACCTTCTTGGAAAACTGAGTCCAGATTCCCCAAGACTCAGAAAATTCAATACCAACCACAAAAAGCTTGTTATCATTGTGGTAGTTTACTTCATTCCATTTACATGTGTAGAGAATATAATGAACTGTATTATGACTATTATTCCTTGAAATCTGAAACTCCTAGTCACAAACAGTTTGTGAGATTAGAGTCTAAGGTTGACTCTGCAACAGGTAAAATAAAAGCAAAATCTTCAAAGTCTATCGTTTCTAAATCTAGTAAGAAAGGATCCAATCAAAGTTGGGTCCTAAAAAAATTCTAACTAGTTACTTTTTGTTTGCAGGGCACAGGAAAGAAGCATTCAATTATCTTGGACAGTGGATGCTCTGGACATATGACTGGAAAGAAGTCCCTGCTTACAAAGTTTGAGAGGAAAGCTGGCCCAGTAATATCTTTTGGAGATGGCAACAAAGGAGAAACTCTGGGATATGGCTCAATTGTTTTGGGGAATGTCATCATAGAAAATGTAGCACTGGTTGAAGGCTTGAAACATACTTTTTTAAGCATAAGTCAACTGGGTGATAAAGGTTACAAATCAATCTTTGACAAAGAAAGATGCAAAATCTTGAATATGCAGAATAGAGACATTGTTCTAACTGGTCAAAGACATGGTAACATATATGAAGCCAACTTAAGTGATACATCTAAAGGAATTGTTAGATGTCTCTACAGCAAAGCAACAAGTGATGAAAGCTGGAATTGGCACAAGAAGCTCTCACATCTTAATTTCAAGAAGCTTAATCAACTTGTTAAGCACAATTTGGTGAGAGGCCTACCTCAGGCAAATTTTGTGCAAGATGGACTTTGTGATGCATGTCAGCTTGGAAAGCAAAGAAGAACCACTTTCAAGAGCAAGACTGAAAATTCAATTACTGAACCATTTCACATGTTACATCTTGATCTGTTTGGTCCAGTAAACATTATGTCTATCAGCAAGAAAAGATATGCTCTAGTAATAGTGGATGATTTCACAAGGTTCACATGGGTGTTCTTTCTACACAAGAAGGATGAAGCTCCTCAGCAAATCATTGAACTTATCAAGAATATTCATAATAACTCTGAGTACAAAGTCAAAGTACTTAGAAGTGACAATGGTACAGAATTCAAGAATTCTACAATGGAGGGGTTTTGTGCAGACAATGGAATCACTCAACAGTTTTCTGCACCTGGTACACCTCAGCAGAATGGTGTAGTGGAAAGAAAGAACAGGACTCTCATAGAGGCAGCAAGAACCATGCTTGCATATGCAAAACTTCCAACCTACTTTTGGGCAGAAGCTATTAACACTGCATGTTTCACTCAAAACTGTACCTTGGTAAATAGTCATGGAAAAACTCCCTATGAGATGATCAAAGGAAAGAAACCAAGTGTGAAATATTTTCACATCTTTGGATGCAAATGCTATGTCCTAAAAGTTCATCCAGGACAACTTGGAAAATTTGAAGCCAAATTGGATGAAGCAATTTTTCTAGGATATTCAGCATCTAAGGCCTTCAAAGTTTATAATCTCAGAACTCACATTGTTATGGAATCAATTCATGTTGCATTTGATGATAAGAAATTTGGAATTCTGCAAACTGATGAAAGCCATGACAAATTGGAATTTGAAAATCTAAAGAATTCTGAGATACTCTCCAGTGATGATGAAGGTTCTCCAGAAGAAATTTCTATTACTTCTCAAAGGAATGCTACTGTTGAGGGGGAGCAAATAAATCAAAGAGAACACAGTGATCATCAGGAGCAGACTAGCCTTTCAGAGTCTACTCCATCAGGAATTGACATTTCAGAGTCTACTGAGGAAAGATCAGTAACTAGCAGCAATATGGAATCTACTGATTCTATTGATCAAAGGAGAATTTTTGAAGGTAGAGAGAATTCTTCTACAAGAGATACCACTAACTTAGGGGGGGAGACTAGCAGAGTTAATCTACCACCTGTTAGAAAATGGACAAAGGATCATACTGAAGATTTGATAATTGGTGATCCAAATAGTGGTGTTCGAACTAGAAGATCAATTCAAAATGAATGCTTGTATAGTTGCTTTCTCTCAAAGAATGAACCTAAGAAGGTTGAAGAAGCCTTACAGGATCCTGATTGGGTAATTGCAATGCAGGAGGAGTTAAATGAGTTTGAGAGAAACAAAGTATGGAAACTGGTACCAAGACCTAAAGATAGATCTATTGTTGGTGCAAGATGGGTTTTCAGAAACAAGCTAGATGAATCTGGTATGATTGTAAGAAACAAAGCAAGACTGGTAGCCAAAGGTTATTCTCAGGAAGAAGGCATTGATTATGATGAGACCTTTGCACCTGTAGCAAGATTGGAAGCAATCAGAATGTTTCTTGCATTTGCAGCTCATTCAAAATTCAAAGTATACCAGATGGATGTAAAGAGTGCTTTTCTAAATGGCAAACTTGATGAGGAAGTGTATGTGGAACAGCCACCTGGATTTGTTGATCCAAAGTTTCCAAATCATGTCTACAAACTTGACAAGGCACTCTATGGACTAAAGCAGGCACCAAGAGCATGGTATGAAACTTTGTCTAAATTTCTTCTTGAAAATGGCTTCACAAGAGACTCTGATTATGCAGGGTGTAAGATAGACAGGAAAAGCACTACAGGTACATGTCAATTCTTGGGAAATAGATTGATTTCTTGGGTAAGCAAGAAGCAACAATCTGTTTCAACCTCAACTGCAGAAGCTGAGTACATAGCAGCAGGCAGTTGTTGTGCACAGCTCCTTTGGATAAGAAATCAGTTGATGGATTATGGTATGACACTTAGTAATATTCCTATGTTTTGTGATAATACTAGTGCTATTAAAATTGCAGAAAATCCAGTTCAACATTCAAGGACTAAGCACATTGATGTCAGGTATCATTTTATTAGAGAACATATTGAGAATGGTACTGTGGAACTTCATTTTGTTCCTACTGACAAACAGCTTGCAGATATTCTAACTAAACCACTTGATGAGACTACATTCAGTAGATTAGTAAGTGAGTTAGGAATGTTAAATTTTTAGATCTTTAATATCTGCAAAAGTAGTAAGGTATGTTGTTCTTAGCTTATAGACTTGATATTTTTGTCAGGATCTATATTTGATTGTTAAATGCTTTAGCTATAACACTTTGCCTTAATAAATTTCAGTATGATAGACTTGTTAATAATCATCAAGATTAGATTTGTTATCAGGATGCTGACGTCATCAGTATTGTGTCAGTATCAGGATTATGAAAATTGTTTCAGATCCTGACGTTTACTTTGTGTAGTAATCTAATTCTGTGATGTGTTAAGTCTATACCAGCAAGTTTTAATTTTTGCATACTGATAATTTATACATCATTCAGTAATCAAAAGACAAGTAGATAACAAGAAAACTGTATTTTCATTAATTGAAATCATTACATGGAAATGAAATACAACATTTTTTTGTCTAATTTCTACTGATAATTCTATACTTGTCTATTAATATGAATTCTGAGGTACAGGACAAGGAGCATCTCAAGAAATCCATCAGGGGATTTGAACAGCATCGTCTACTCTTGGATTCCTTGTCTAGGCGACTTGAATGAGAGCAGCTAACTTAAATGAATATCATCTCCATCAAGATCAACCTCAGACTCTCGGCCAAATTCTTCATCCTCAAGTTTTGAGGAGGTTAGGGGAAGATTGTATCCAACAGATGGATGTTCTAGGAGAAACCTCTGGATATTATCAAAAACCAATCCATTCATGATTAGTTCGATGAGAAGAGTTGTCTTTTCAAAGAGATGATCAAGAACAGGATGTTCATCGACCATGAAAGATCTAAAGAATGGGTTTGAAGGAAATTTTGGTTTGAGAAGCATTGTTGAGAAGAAAAGAAATTGAAAGGTTTATGGAGAATGGCATAAGGCGTCTGTTTCTTTTAAAGAAAGACGTGAGAAGCTGAACAGTCACTTGGAAGTTTTAATGAAGTCAAATGCTAATTATTGCGTGTGACTGTATTTCTTGTTTTCAAGAAATATTGAATATATCTAACCAATTGATTTTTGTTCAGATTAATTGTTTATTTCTTTTTCAGATAAAAGAAAAATGCCACGTGGAAACTCCATATTAAGTCTCTGGAATCAGGATGATATTGATCAGGATTTCATGTGTGACCATCAGGATTTGAAAATTATATTTTTAAATCACATTGAATTTTGTGATTATTTTGATGGGAGGTCAACAGGAAAAAGAAGCTGATCAGTATTGATTTTTATCTTGATAATACCCTGATTTATTTCATGAAAATCAATTTTGGATTTTATTTTCCAAAAATCGTGGGTAACCGCATTTTTCAGGGACTGACACCTGTCAATCTACGTGTCAACGTGGGATAGTGGTCTGAAAGATTTGTGAAATATATTTTTTTTAAAACTCTAATCGTGTAATTGCTTTCTCTAATTTTACATTCTCTAAAGCAAAAACCACTTTTGAGTTTTCAAAATCACTAATCCATTTCAAGAATTTTTCAAGTTCTTTTCAGATCAAAAATGGCAGCTCAGAGAAGATTACCTAAGTCAGTAGCCTTCAAGTTTGGTGACTTTGATTTTATGACAAACAATCATGTAGCAGCTATCACCAACAAGGAAGGAGTGTCATCTGATTTTCATCCAATCATGGACTTTCTGGTGTATGGACCATTAAGTTATGCATTGACAGCATCTCCACAAATTAATCAAGTAGTTGTTTCACAAGCTTGGGAGAATGCTGAGGTAATTGATTCTACTCAGAGTCAATCAGGTAAGATTGTTCTACATTTAGGACAAGATTCATTTGACATTACTGAATCTGTTGTTAATTCAGTACTTTGCTTATCTGTTACTGATAGTTATGCAAGTGAACCATCTGATGATAATATAAGAACTATGTTGTGTGAATTAGGTTATAGTGGACCTCTAGACAACATGAGCCAGTTGAATAGGTCTTTTCTTAGAAAGGAATGGTCTTTTTACTTTGATCAAATTGCTAAATGTTTTACTGGTAAATGTAGTTCTTTTCAGCAAATTACTTCTGTTACATCACATATTGCTTATAGTTTGCTTTATGACAGAGTAATTAACATTGGTCATATTATCTTAAGTCAGATGAGTATTAAACTTGGGTTAAGAGATCAAAACAGGAAAATGGTTTATTATCATAGATTTATGCAAATTTAGTATTGAAGGGAAAACCTGTAGTTGCCGTAGTGATCCGGAGGTATGCTTGATGGAGTTTTTGTTATTTGCTTGCTTTTTTGCTTTTGTTGTGTGCTTGCTTTTGTTGCCAAGTACGTGAGTTGTTCGCATAGGACATTTGTAGGATACGGCCCGTAAAGGGGCTTTGTAGGATGCTGCCCGCATATGGACTTGTGAGTTGTAGGATGTCGTATGTAACCGTTCGTGAGCTTTTGTAAGTAGCACTTCTTTGTTGATATTTGTTGCCCACCAGGGAACTTAGACTTTGTTGGTTGCTTGCCCACCAGGGAACTTAGACTTTGTTGGTTGCTTGCCCACCAGGGGACTTAGACTTTGTTGGTTGCTATTGTAGTTGGTAGCTTCCCCGCTTAAGGGACTTTGAGAAATTTGCTATTGTAGTTGGTTGCTTCCCCGCTTAAGGGACTTGTAGAAATTTGCTATTGTAGTTGGTAGCTTCCCCGCTTAAGGGACTTGTAGAAATTTGCTATTGTAGTTGGTTGCTTCCCCGCTTAAGGGACTTTGAGAAATTTGCTATTGTAGTTGGTTGCTTCCCCGCTTAAGGGACTTTGAGAAATTTGCTATTGTAGTTGGTTGCTTCCCCGCTTAAGGGACTTTGAGAAATTTGCTATTGTAGTTGGTTGCTTCCCCGCTTAAGGGACTTTGAGAAATTTGCTATTGTAGTTGGTTGCTTCCCCGCTTAAGGGACTTTGAGAAATTTGCTATTGTAGTTGGTTGCTTCCCCGCTTAAGGGACTTTGAGAAATTTGCTATTGTGTGTATGTTGCTATTGTAGGTTGTAATCGTACCAAGTTGTAGGCTAGGTATTGGGTTTATTCCGTGTGCTGTCGGTGATGGCCACCACTGACTCGACGGACCCGACCCTTCCCATTTGCACATTTGGTTGCTTTGTTGCATGATGTAAGTTGTAAGTTGCTCGATGTGAGTTGCTTAATATGAGTTGCTACCCATTAGGGACTTGTAGGTTGGATGTCCGTTTGACAGCGGACACATTGTTATCAGTGGTTTAACCATTTTATTCCTGATGTTGAAGCTAGATTTGGTAGGGAACATTGTGTTTCTTCTTATGAACAGCAAAAGAGAATTTTCTCTGACATTACAAAGAAGGACAATGAAAAGAATCTAGATGAAATACCTGCAATTCATTATCCACATCATTTTCAGGTAATTCTTAAAACTCATCTTCCTACTTTCTACAATTCTTCTTTCTTTTGTAGTGAAATGGCTCAGGAATCTCAATTGGAGGAGAACCCACCTGTGTCTACTCAAGTAGCCCAAAACATTATAGTCTCTGAAACAATTCAAGAACCAAATTTTGATCCACAGCCTATTGTTTCAAAGAAACCAACCTCTGGTGTTTCTCAAAAGACATCAGTTATAAGGAAGAGAAGATTTGTTGTGTCAAGTAGTAGTAATTCTAGTGAAGATGATGATGATTTAACTCTTGCTGAGAGAGCAGAATTGAAGGCTGTAATTCAACTTTCTCTGTTAGCACAAAGAGATGAAAAACCTAGTCACAGCCAGGCTGCAATCTCCCAAAAGGCTGTAGTTCTTAAAAAGGGAAAACAGTTACTGGATACTGTCTCTCAAAAGACTGTGTCTATTGAACAAAGATCTCATCCCAAGATCAATTCTGTGTCTACACCTCTTGAGTCTTCTCAGGATAAATCTTTTGCTCACTATACAAGGAGAATAAGGAGAAAGATTCAATTGTCACCTACACACACAGAGTCTAGTCCAACTAATATCATGCAGGTCTCTACAAATGAAGCTACAATCAAGTCAGCAAATGACCATAGAGATCTGGATATTGATTCTTCATGGGAAACTACATTATCATACAGACTGGCTATGGGACTAATTTCTCTCAAAGTAAAGTTGTCAAGGCCTGTTCTAGATTTTCTGGTTGAAAGAGTACCAAAACTTTTATTTCCAGATGAATATGGACTTCTACATCAAAGACTTGACTTAATGAAGATGTATTTCTATGTATCTGTCAGAAGACAATTAGTCAAGAAATTTGGACTCTCGAAGCATGTTGCACTTCAATCACTTCATGCATATTTATTTGACAAGGATGTCATTATTGAAGATGTTTTAGCTCAAGGTGAACAACTGGAGGAAGTAGATAGAGAGAAGCAGTCAACAGAAGTTACTATTGCACCAATGGTGAATAGTAGGAAAGATCAGATCACAGTCACTGCAACACAAGAACCATCTAGTCAGAGGAAGGATGACTCAGGAGCTGTGATAGCTGATGTTGAAAGGACTTCTGTGATGACTGAGAATGCAAGTGAGATACCCTATGATATGGGAGGAATGACTTTGGTTGATTTTTCTGAAGATCAAACAAATTTTGTTCAGTCAGAGTCTATCCACCTTGAGGGTGTGTCTCAGCAAACAACACTTAAAGACGGTGATGTACTAACTATGGTGTCTAATGAAGTATTACTGAAGACATCAGAGTCTAGTAAAGAACCTGAAAGTGGTATACTGGAGCCTGTAGTCTCTGGAAGGAAAGAAGATGATTGTAAGGGTTCAGAGACTATAACAGCTCACTCCTTGGAGAAAACCTCAAGCCACATGCCAAATGAGGAACCCTCTCTCCATGTGAGTTCAGGTATAAAAACTCCTTCTAAACCCTATTTTTCTGTAGGTCATGAGAGCACTTATCTAAATTTGAGTGATACACTTGAAAAGATGGACTTAGATCCACAAATTGAGCGGCTGGCTCCTGACCAGGCAAAAGGTGAGGTAGAAAGAGTGTTGACTTTAGTAAGTCAAAGTGAGAATGAGGGTATGGATGATCAACTCCACAGTGAGGGAGAGAAAATTAGGAAACCATCATTTGATTTCTGGGATCAGGTTTTTCCTGAATCTTGGTCTGAAAATTTGGATATGGATGCTGGTACTTATTCATTCATCAAAATGTATCAGAAGAATGACCTAGCACATCACAATGCAAAGCCAGAAGTTAAAGCTCAGAAGCAAAAGGAGAGGCTTGCAGGAATCATTAACAGAAGAGGTGCCAGGATAAAGCAATCTCTTGATACATATGTACCAGATGAAGTTCCTAATGATCCTAGTGTTCCTTTGTATGTACTTCCAATATCAGCTAGAATTGAGACATCTACAGTCTCTGATCACTCTAAGGAGGAGTCAGGATTTGAAGATGTTAGTACACAGAATACTGGTGAAGGAGATGATGATCATGTTTCAGTTCCAGATCAGAAAGATGAAGATGTTGATACTTCTAATCAGGTTTTATTACTTGAATATCATACAACTCAAGCAACTTCTTCTACAAGACTTGAAGATGCAGTTCTTTCTGATTCTGATACTGAAAATACTAGAAGCACTTCCAACATTGAAGTTCATTCTGATGTTTTGAAAGATATTCAGAATTCTCAAATTGCTATGCAAACAAGACTTCAATCACTTGAAGATAACCAAGTCACAATTATGGAAAATCAAGCAATTCTTATGAATCTCATTTGTTCTGTTTCTGAGTCTCTTGGAATTAATGTTGCTGATGTCAAAAAGGGGGAGATAAAGACAATTCAAAGACAACAACAACAACACCACCAGACTGAGAGAGATAAAGCTGGGGGAGATAAAGAGCAGACAAAGGGAAGTAAAAAGAAGAACAAGGAGTGACAGTGGTGAATCTCAGCTAGGAAGTGGTAAAGGAAGAGCAGCATTAATAGTTAAAATTCTTTCTTCTAAGTACTAGATAAATGTCTACATCTGGGAAGGAGGTACTTAACTTCATAATTCTACATTCATAAATTCTATTCTGGTTGTATTGTTATATGTTTTGACATCCACAACTTTGGATTTATGCTTCAGATTTTAAAGCATAAATAGGGGGAGATTGTTAGGAATAATTCATAAGTTGTGATGTTAAGAATAGAATTTACACATTATACTTCTTGTAATCCTGATCTTATAAAAGATTTAGCACTTTATATAGGATTTATGTGTAAGACAGTTATCTGTACAGTTTAGTCATGAATGAACAGTGTATCGGAGACTACATGTCAGGAACAAAGGGCAAATCCTGATGACGGTCTAATACTGATGATGATCAGATACTGATGCAAGATGAAATCCTGATATCAGTCTTGTTACTGATGATGTCATTATGGATGCTACAGAAACTGGCAAATGCTATAAAACAGGATCGTTGTTTGTAGAACAAGCAAGAAGATATTATGAAGGAAAGAGTTTTCTATTGATGGAAACTATCGACTAGAAGGCATAACATTGTCATGTATAGATTATATCTTTCTGTTATTAGTTGATAGGTAGCATTATAAATACTCTCTCAATATCATTGTAAAAAGAGTCGAACAAGTGTGTTGTGAGTTCGTGTGCGTAGCTCTGTATAAGGTTTGTATTCGAGAATTCGAAACAAACAGAGAGAGAGATTTGTATTGTCAGTAGCTGCTAAAGGTATTGTACACCTTTGGTAAAGTTTGTATTTGATCTTATTAATACAAACAGAGTTTGATTCATTCGTTTATTCTTGTTCATATAATCAAGCAAAAATCAGACACGATTATATAACTTGTATTCAACCCCCCCTTCTACAAGTTATTCGAGTTAACACAGCTGGAGCCGTGCCATGAGGCACCACTATATGGCTTCGGTAATCAACCGGTACCGATCGAAGGCACGATCACACTGAATGTTCTGTTGGGGAAAGCTCCATACACAGTCGTTAAAGAAGCAAAGTTTTATGTTGTTCGGGTCGATAGCCCTTACAACGGCATTTTGGGAAGACCAGCTCTATCTCTGTTCCAAGCCGTCTCTTCCATCCCTCACCTGAAGTTGAAGTTTCCGACCGAACATGGTGTCGGAGAGATGAGAGGCGATCAGAAAGCCGCAAGAATAATTATGTTGGAAGATTTGGAGAAAGACAAGGATATGGAAATGACTGAAGCCGGTAAAAGGAAGAGAAGTGAGAACGAAACTGGGGGCAGCCATCAGCTACTGAACATAGAGCTGGAAAAATTTGGGGCCGACCTGTCTAGCCCCATTGCCGAGCCGGCTGCCGAAACTGAAGAAGTAGAACTATATGTGGGTCAGTCTGGAAAGATGATCCAGATTGGAAAGAACATGGAAGCGGAGCTAAAAGATAAAGTCATTAAAGTCATTAGGGAATTCCATGACGTGTTTGCATGGAATCCCAAAGATATGCCAGGTTTGGACTCTTCGGTAGCCAAACACTGTTTAAATGTGGCTCCCGAAGCCAAGCCCGTGAGACAGAAAAAAAGAAATTTTGTAAGAACCCAGATTTTTGGGTAGAACTAAAACTTTTTATTATGTAATAATATGGGAATGAATAGTGGTTATGACTGCGATGTAACGACTGTCTATTTAATGAATGGAATGGATTTGGATTCAATTATTATATGTCATGCAGAATACCTGTGGTTGATAACATAGATAAGAATGATCTATCTCCTAAGAATATGAGAAGATTACTCCAAGTAAGATTATTCTTGTGTCATCCAAATCAATATCTATTATAAGCCCAGCGGTTCCGTAAAAAGGTTAAAGAACACTCGAGGGTGAACCAGGTTCATTTTCCTAATTATAGGAATTAAATAAAAATAAGTGATGAATAGTGATTTTGGTGGAATTTGGAATATTATTATAATAATGTTATACCCGGTATTCGGAACGGATTTCTGAGTTCGTATTAGTGATCCAGGAGGAAAATAAGTGTATGTAAAAGCTGTCGGATTCAGAAAAAGAGCACTTTTATTTTCTCCGAGATTTCCCTAGACACTGCAAGACTTAAGGATTTATAAAAGGGAATTAAGGAATTTAAATTCGAGAAGTATTAAGAAAGATGAAGAATAGTATTAGAATCATTAAGAAGGTTTTCGGTAAAACCCTAACTAGAAACGAATGAGTTATTCCCTCGAACGATCAACGAATTGAGCAATAAACGGACAAAAGAACAAGTAGAGAGCCAAGGGGCATGCATGTGCTAGTGGATAAAAGCAAGTAACCAAGTTAGTTACAAGAGAAACTAGTATCATTAGGAACTAAGCAAGCTAGTTAGCATGGATGGCATCCTTCCACCACAAGAATCAAACACATGTCCAAGATGATGCAAGGGGTGATCAAAGCACTTTATTAAAGTGGCTTTATGGCAAAGATATTATCCAAGCAACATCATTTTATGCCAATCCACCAAGCTAAGCAAGAAAACACTCCAAGAACACCTTCAAGGAAGCATTCGGCTTTTCCTTTAATTCATGGAGAGAAATCAAGCTTCCAACCATCATTTGATCTCCAAACTTTTATGGTGAGTTCTATATTTCATAAAAGTGATCTCCTAAAAATCCTAGCTTCAATCTCCTCTTTTTCCATTTTCAAAAAAATCAAGAAAGATGAGGGTGAATAGTGTTTCTTAAGAACTAATCTTGGTTTTCATGTTTCTTATGATTGATCTAGCAAGCTTAAGGCAATCCAAGGACCATACCAAGACTTGTAAGACTAGTTCACACTCCAAGGAAGGTATAAACTTCAAAAATCCAAGTTTTTGATTTGAGTTTTAATGGAGTTTTAGATGAGATTTGATGATGATGTTAGTATAAGCATGTTTACATGATCATGTAGTTGTTCTTAGTAGTTATTTAGTCATGATTCAAGTCCTTGATGATTTTGAGGTTAAGACCAGTGGTGCTAGGACTTGTGGATATAAGAATCATGTTTATGAGTTGTGTTGATGACCGGTGTGGCTTGATAGTGTTGTTACGATTTTTAGAACGTCCGATTCATAGCCGTTATAATGCTCGATTTTCGTTAACCTTAAGAAATCAAGATTGACAGTAGCTTTAACTCACTGCATAGCTTCGACTTATGCCATGATTAGCTAGATCATGTTACAAGCTTCGTTTTGATATAAAGATCGCATGAAATGGACTTACGGTTTAGGAGTTATGATTAAATTCGTAAAAGTGGTTCGAAATCGTAAACGAAAGTTCGTAATTGAAATTGATTCCCTTAAATGTCGTTTAATCAGTGGCGAATCTTATTAATTAAATATTAGAGGTAAAAAGGAAGGTGTGGGAGAAAACCACATGTCGAATGGATCGTTTTTCGATTTTATAAAAATGTTCGAATCGAGATTAAACGCGAACGAACCCCTTAAAAGTATGACTTTGGTTATAACTTAGAAAACGGGCGATAGAACTCGAGGTATAATCTTGATTCGTAAACGACCGACCTTAGAACTTGTACGACTTAAGTATATACCAAGTATAAGCATGATGACATGTCTTGATAATGAACGAATGTCGGATCGTATCGGTGATAAAAAGAGTTACACTAAAAGAGACGTAACGAGATAACTCGAAAACATATTTCGATTTAAGTGGAGTTTATACTTAGCCTTTTAAGAAGCGTTAAGTGATTAATCTTAAATATTCTGATTGTTTATAGATCGTCGAGCTGACCCGGGACACATTACCCCTACCCGCACTCGATTCCCAGGCAAGTTTCCAATACTTGGAACTGTTGTTGTGATAATATATATATGATGATTGTTGTACACATATGCCATAGCATGCATGTCTACTTTCAAGTAGGTTGGAATACTTGTTCCCTGAATTAATATTCGCTTATAGACTAGATATGGATTATCAGATATAAGCATGATTGTTTTGGTAGGACCCTTAGTGAAGAGCATATGATATGTATTCTTTAAATATAGACCGGGAGTCGGTATTTTGAGATATAGATGTAGTCGTGGAAACCCGGAGGGATTCCAGCGACAGATTAGTATTCCTTTTGGGGAATGTTATTATTAAACATTATTTATATTTCCATAAAAGTATCAAATACTTGGAAATCTTTCGAGAAATGTTAGTTGAGTATTATCTCAGTCGAGAAATATTAAATGAATATTATTTTTGAATATTCATTAGATTTGATTATTAATGAATAATTACTTTGATATTCATTGGAATTTTATTCATTAAATGAATATCACTTTCGGATATTCATTTAAGTTTTATGTAATTGATAAATATTATTTCAAAAGTATTCTTTGGAAGTTCTATTTACTCAAGGAATATTATTTCGAATATTAAGGTTTCGATTACTAAATGAATATCATTTGGATATTTTTTCTAGAATATTATTTGTTTATTGAATATTCATTTGGAATTTATTTATTAAATGAATATTATTTTGAATATTCATTTAAGATATTATGTACTTGATGAATATTATTTTGAATATTCATTTAAGATATTATGTACTTGATGAATATTATGTTAAAATATTCATTTGAAGTTCTATTTACTTAAGGAATATTGCTTCGAATATTCCTTTAAAAGTTTTGATTACTAAGAATATTATTTGGGTATTCATTTAGAATATTATTTATTAAATGAATATTATTTTCAAATATTCATTTAAGGTTTGATTTATTTAGTGAATATTATTTTAAATATTTACTTGAGTTTTATTTAAATAATGAATATTATATTGAATATTCATTTAAAGAAGAGAATTATTTAGTAAACGATTCTATATATTTATTTGAGGATTACTTACGAGAAATATTATGATTTAATCATATCCCTTAATTATTATTGATAAATTAAATATTCTTGGAATATTTATTTAAATTCTTTTAAGTTCTTTCTATAATGATTTATATTATTCAAAGGTTATCCTTCACCTTCAGATATTATGTAAAATATTTCGGAGTCTTTTATGACTATTTTATCAAGGGGAGGTTCCCAAAACTTTATTTTCATTTAAATCTATCTTATAAGAAGATTTAAATACTCGCTCAACTTCCAAAAATTATATAAGGGGACCTCACTTGGAGATGTTATTTATTGGACTGCCCGGTCCTATACTTGCTAAAACTATCTTGTCACTCACATCTTGATTCTTTCAAGCATCGATATGAGTCTTTTGGTTACCTCCTCAACGCTCGAGGGGTATGATTGATGTAACAAGTTTATATCCATTAACAAGCATCAGCTTGGGAAATATTGGTGAATTTTCCTTTCCAATTAGATACGACTACTTTGTGGAGTCCTATCAACAAGTGTTACACTTGGGGAAAAAGGGGAACGAACTTTACGTTTCAGAGTCATGGATGATATTCGAACTAGGAGACGCGTAAGTGGCCGAGTGGCGCCGGTCCAGCAATAGCCCAACCGTTGGCTGAGGAGTTCCAGAGGGCGGTAGATAAGTAATTCCGTCGGAGCTACCTTCTACATGTAGAGAATGACTGATGAGATGCATGACATACGACTGATCATCGTAAACGTCAGGGCATCTGGCGCGGCAATGCTCCCGTATTAGTTCATCTTCTAAAAGTGAGAAATTTCTGCAACACTGTTGGTGTTGGCAAGGTGAAAAAGTGTTGAAACCGGAATTGCAATATTTTTCCTGCAAGTTCCTCTTTTATGATAATTGAGAATATCTTGCTTATCTTTTGCATAGCAGATATTTATTCAAAACAAATATATTTTTGAGTTACCTTGTAACTTCATCTCATACCTTATATTGGTACTACATCGTTAATGCATGGCATATGGTTTCAAAGATATTTTGGACTGTTATATATTATCACTGTTCAATTATATTTCTGGTGGGCTATTGCTCACCCTTGCTTTATTTATTTATATCACAACAACAGCTAGATCAGATGGCCGCGCAAGGCGCACACAGCGTAAGCAGGTGTCAACCGTCAGAGGTTTACCGCTAAGGTCTTGGCTACCTTTGTTGAGGATGCAACTACTGGTAGGCTAGTTGTTAGCAATTGAGCCTCAAATGTATTTATATTATGGTATCTATTAATGGATGGCAAAGAGTATGTAATTGTACAATTGTAATTCTTTGGGTTGTAAGAACTCAAACTTGTGGTTAATAATATTGTTGGTTACTCTGATTTCATCTCTGGGACTATAACGGGTGTGTTTTATGTTGTTGTTTTGGGTCACAAGGTTGTAATTTAAATTATGTTGGTTTTATGGATGGATATTGAGACCGTAACGACCAGATCCCTGACCCTGGATCTGGGGGTGTTACAGAAATGGTATCAGAGAGAGCGTTATATATCCCAGAGGTGATGCGACGTTAAAACAATAAATTCATTAAGATAATAAGAACTCTTGCCAAGTTCATGGTCGGACTACTTAATGTAGTACTGACGTATAAAACCCTTATGGGAACCCTAAAGTATCATGATAGTAACTTAGCTCGTTCTTGTATCGACTAGTAAGGCGACAGACCTTGGGGATTACGAGCAGTAACATAATGATGCTTGTTTTGATGTTGAAGATCGGATGGTGGATTCGACAGAGTACCCTACTGAGGACCCGGAAGAGGTTCCAGCAGAGAGGGAGAATCCTGTTAGAGACAGGGAAGTTTACCTTGAGGAGATGAGGGCTACAGCCAGAGATACTGAAAGAGTTAAGATATAGTGCTCAGAGAAGTGAGCTTAAAGAATTGAGATATTATTAAGAGAATTAAAGAGGCATATTGGATTCATAGCCGGACTACCGGATGAAGTGCCAGCAAGTAAGATGGATTTGAGGAATTACTCAAGATCTTATGTAAGGATAGATAAGAATCCTTAGAGACTTTCAGATTAATGAGAAAGGAATTAGAATGATGCATGATTATCAAAGACATTGATATAGGACGGGGAGCAGAGTCCCTAGGAACAGTTAAGACTTAGGTGGCAAGTGCCATCTCTTCAGATAAATGGATTAGCGTGAATATTGTCAATGGTAATTCGCCGTGAGAAGACAGATTTCATAGGTTTTAATTTATGAAACCAAATTGAGATTGTTAAGGTGATTTTATTCAGGGAAATGCCCATCTTATAAATGGATCAACTTAGAAAGAAAAGACATTGGGAAGTGATGGCCTGAATGGATAAAGTATATAAGGAAATAGTAAGCGAGACAATGATCTCAGAACCTACAAGAGGAGAAGACCAGTGAGTCTGTGATAAATTAGTAATAAGGCTATCATCAGGAACCAATTATAATTTCAGTTCAATTCAGTGAAATGATGAACCAGAAACATTAGATGCATGTGATTCAGAAGGATATTAAATTCTTTCCTTTCCTTGAATGGATTATGGTAGTTACCTTAAGCTTATTCTGACACTGAATCATAAATGGATTAGGCAAGGCGAGCAGTGGTTGAGATGTAATTGAGAATGCTTTTAGATGCAACCTGAAAGAACAGGTGTAGGACATGTTCTCGAAATAAGAGCTTTGGCAAAATGAAGTCCAGCAATAGGACACATGATCAATAAGAGTAGTGTTGGTCGGCCCTACCAAGTTAAAGACAGTTTCAAATGGAGATTGGCCAACCACACTGGCAAAGGTGAGAAATTTCATAAAATTCACAAGGTATTACCAAAGATTTGCTCAGGACTTTACAGAGAGTGTAGTCCCGTAACCCGACTTATTGTAAGAATAAAAGTTTGAATGGACAAGATAAATGGGGGAAAATCTCCCTGGAGTTAAAGATAAAAACTGGTGATGACCCAGCATTGGCGTTACCTAATGGAAGAAGGAGAATTTTGGAATATATTATGATGCACCTCATACAGGTATAGGTCTGCGCTTATGCAGCACGACAACATAATTTTCGAATACAATTGGACAACACGGTTCATCGGATTCGGATGGCCTTGGTAGTGCCAATGTTGAGGAACGACTAACCCCGACGGTAGTGTTCCTTCTGAGACTAGTTGTTAAGAAGACTGGTATTTGGTAGTATCGACTAATAGGACGAATATGTATTGGGAAGATGTGGCATGTTACTAGTGGGTGAATAGATTAACTGAAATTTTCCCAAATTCTGGAAAGGAATTCAACGAATTTTGGCAAACCTTGTCTTTCTGATTATCAAAAGACGTCATTGAAGAGAGTGGAAACTGGAGCGAACCCTGTGGATTGGTTAAAGTAGCCGCTATACAAGTGGGTAGACATACCCCGATTATTACAGTTGAATGTAGGGATAAAATTATGAAGATGAATGTAATTAAGAAACAAGCCGGACTGAGAAATTCTGGGATTGACTTAAATGAAAAGGTTGTTATGCCAGAAATGTTAAGCTTTTGTGGTACGTGGAATTGATAAGAGTAACTAGAAGAATAAAAGAAAAGGAAAGGTGACCGGAGATGGCACCGAGAAGTCGATTGAGACTTATATGGAGTGAAGTTTTGAAAAGATCAAAAGGTATCAAAGTAGAAGGCACTATGCCAGCAATTGCTAGAAAAGTAATGCTATTAGCCGACCCCTAACTCACATGTTTTAGTATGGCAAGTTGAGGCCAAGTCACAAAGGATTAACAATTAACTAGACCAGCAATGAAAGGATATATCGGGGTGGCTTCTAATCAAGCGCCAACCGCAAGGACTTTTGATATAAAATGAATTGAGATACATGATAATGGATTTTATAAATACCATGGATGTGTTAGGAATGAGGATGGTGACCAGTAAAGGTTATTAGGATTGTCAGAGATGGTGCAGTATGATGCAAAAATGTTATCTGAAACTTAGTGTCCTCAAGAGGAGCATTAGGCATTAAGAGATTCACGTTGAACACGACCAATATCTTCCAGAACATCCTTGCTACCATTACCAAGTTCTGTAAGAAAGAGCAGATAGACATGTGTTGTCTTTGGAAGGTCATATAGACTAACATTCGTTTGAAAGAAGAGGTTAGCATTAGTCTACCTATAGACTATCAAGATGAGAATGATTAAAAGAGACCTTTATTAAGGATATATGATTGAATTGCCAAGTACAGGATATAAGTATTCCTTGAAACTAGAATTGAGCATAGAATGTCCATATATTAAGACGAACCCTGGGGGATGCACAAAGAATAGCATCACCCCTAATAATAGGCACTGTGAAATCAGACGATATAAGTTGAATCGACCAAGGTATCAATAACCTATAAGGAATTGTGGAAAGGAGTCTCGAAAAGTACATAGACAGAATCGTTATAGAATTGGTTAATGATGTTTGATATACCCTGTACCCAGAAGATATAGGATGAATGATGAGGATGACCTAAGGAACCCTATAAGGGAAGAGGTAATGTTCTGGACTTCAGAAAGGGAAGTTTGGTAAGGAATGTATGACATAGTAACAATACGGCCAGAGGAATTGGGTGTGAAACCATGAGAAAGTATGGATTGAACCAATAAGGTTGAGATTATCCTAAAACAAGAAGGGATTTAAGTAAGGAAATATCCTAGGTATGATTGGGAGTACTGGTAGTAAAGTTCACACTAGAAAGGTGGAAGCAATGACTTTTGGAAAAGACTGATAGATGTTTTCTCTCATTCAGCAGAATTTAAGGGAGAATGCTTCCACCCTGAGTTGGAATAGATCCAGAAAACATTGATCTCAAGAAATTATTATAATCAGGAAAGGCCAACGAGGTGGCCGACACTTTAAATATAGGGGAGTAAGCATAAATGCTCAGACCAAAGAAATAGAATGATAATGTAAGGACCTTGATGGTCATAATGTGGTGGAGGAAGTTACATTCCGTCTAATGATTTTGCCAGGATCAACTATAAGAATAGTTTAAGTAAAGATTCGATTCCTGATGTTGCCAGTAGCACATTACCGACATTAGGAGGCTCTACGACAGACCAGACCAAATTCCCCAAGAGACTCGCCTTTTCTTTGGAAAGAGAGAGGGGAGGTTAAGTAACAATGAACGGGTAGTAAATGACCAGAAATAGAAAGGGTACAAATACTGATAAGCCAAATGGCACGATGATGAATGACAAGCAAGTTTATGTTGGTGTATTTCTGTGCAAACAAGAAAGAGAATTATGAGGTTGGCAAGCGATTAAGCAAACCAATAAGCTTTTAGTCTTCTACCGGAGATATGTGATTAATAATCTCACCAGCCTGTTCCAGCTGCGATGCTGGAAGCTTTCCTGCAATTTTATCTGCTTCATGTAATATCTACGTCAAGTTCAGGAAGCATTCCCTATGGATAGGGAATAGTGATTATTTTGTTTTCCTAGAGGATCTTGAATTGACAATTATGATGCTTAGTTGTTAAAGCACTAAGTAAACGATAAGCGATGGTGATCCTTCTGAGAAATTAGGTGGTAACGACTGTGGAAATGTCGAAGTGAATCTAAGTTAGAGAAATCATCCAGGTTTATTTCGGATGGTGTAATTTCTGGATCGACGGGATATTTGAAATGAAGAATTAGGTTATGATGGTTCATAAAATGATTATAGTAGAAATAAAGACAAGAGACTGATAGAGATGGAAATAGAATTGGGAATTAATAAGAGAGTTAGATAGGCAGACTCATGAGAAGCTCCAGTAATGAAGCGAGAAGAGTATGGAATTGGCAAGGTAAGGGTATTGGCCAAAGCGGAAAGTTGGAATTAGGAGCATGAATGACATACAAGTTGACTCCTTTTAAGTTTGGAAAATCCGAGGAAATATGGAATAGTTGATTGAGAAATAAAGAGACTCATGGAATGAGAAAGTGAAATCTAGACGGTTGAACAAAGGAAAATTCGACCCCAAACGTGTAACACGTATTGAGTAAAGGTGGCGAGTGTCTCAACACTGAGCTGACGGTAGAGTTAAACAACAAGAGTAAATAAGAATTAGATAATATGAAGGATGTGATTGATAAAGAAAAGATTGGGAAATAATTATGGAATGTGAAGCAAGGAATGTTATGAATGGAGTGAGGAATGGGTTTTCTTAACGAGCTCTCGGAATGACAACCTGATAGTGTTAGAATTATGAGTATGAAAGAGCCAGTGTCGGGGCATGAAATGTGAGTAATAATAATGTCAAGCGGGAGATCCAAGATTTAACCGGAGAGGTTGAAGGATTTTCCAAAAAGTTAGTGGTGCTAATATCGAGCAAGAGTATAGGTCCATAGAATGATGGACAGAGCAGCAAGGACGTGTGATATGTGAGATTACGAAAAATTAGTATTTAATACGAATATGATTACTTTTTTTTCTAATAAACCTCTATAGTTCAGAGGTAAATTCTAAGTATGATATTTTGACAATCATGAAAATTTTCTTATATGATTCTTTGAAATTCGCTCCTTTTCTTCTCCCTTATTTACCTTCTTCTAAAATGAGAAGAACAACCCTTTAAGGAGGGGAGGTAATACTACGTGACTCTCTGTCTGTGTGATAGGAGTCTAAGTGGAATGCCATTAATTGTTTAATTGCTTGTCAAGTACTAAAGGCTGGCCCCCTTCTGTACTAGCTATGCAATATAACAAATGTTCATTGATCATAGTGATCTCTCAATAAATTCTTCTAATTCAATATATATACATCGAGATTGCGAAGATTAGGAATTGCAAAATTACGAGTGAGGTTATCTCCGGAATTCGTAGCGCGTTAGTGATACCGAAGTCACTGCACGTACCAACAAGGTTAATAGTGTAAGACCGGACAAGAGCGTATACCGGATAATGTGTTATGCGGAAGTATCAAAGAATTGGTAGAACGGATAAAGGGTGTGTTGTAACACCAGTATGATGTGCTTTAGAAAGATTGGAATGTGTAAGGATCGACCAGAGAATTGGAAAGCGAAATAACCAACAAGTACCCAATTGTCTTCTACTTGATTCCGGGACGGAATCCTTTTAAGGAGGGGAGACTGTAAGAACCCAGATTTTTGGGTAGAACTAAAACATTTTATTATGTAATAATATGGGAATGAATAGTGGTTATGACTGCGATGTAACGACTGTCTATTTAATGAATGGAATGGATTTGGATTCAATTATTAAATGTCATGCAGAATACCTTTGGTTGATAACATAGATAAGAATGATCTATCTCCTAAGAATATGAGAAGATTACTCCAAGTAAGATTATTCTTGTGTCATCCAAATCAATATCTATTATAAGCCCAGCGGTTCCGTAAAAAGGTTAAAGAACACTCGAGGGTGAACCAGGTTCATTTTCCTAATTATAGGAATTAAATAAAAATAAGTGATGAATAGTGATTTTGGTGGAATTTGGAATATTATTATAATAATGTTATACCCGGTATTCGGAACGGATTTCTGAGTTCGTATTAGTGATCCAGGAGGAAAATAAGTGTATGTAAAAGCTGTCGGATTCAGAAAAAGAGCACTTTTATTTTCTCCGAGATTTCCCTAGACACTGCAAGACTTAAGGATTTATAAAAGGGAATTAAGGAATTTAAATTCAAGAAGTATTAAGAAAGATGAAGAATAGTATTAGAATCATTAAGAAGGTTTTCGGTAAAACCCTAACTAGAAACGAATGAGTTATTCCCTCGAACGATCAACGAATTGAGCAATAAACGGACAAAAGAACAAGTAGAGAGCCAAGGGGCATGCATGTGCTAGTGGATAAAAGCAAGTAACCAAGTTAGTTACAAGAGAAACTAGTATCATTAGGAACTAAGCAAGCTAGTTAGCATGGATGGCATCCTTCCACCACAAGAATCAAACACATGTCCAAGATGATGCAAGGGGTGATCAAAGCACTTTATTAAAGTGGCTTTATGGCAAAGATATTATCCAAGCAACATCATTTTATGCCAATCCACCAAGCTAAGCAAGAAAACACTCCAAGAACACCTTCAAGGAAGCATTCGGCTTTTCCTTTAATTCATGGAGAGAAATCAAGCTTCCAACCATCATTTGATCTCCAAACTTTTATGGTGAGTTCTATATTTCATAAAAGTGATCTCCTAAAAATCCTAGCTTCAATCTCCTCTTTTTCCATTTTCAAAAAAATCAAGAAAGATGAGGGTGAATAGTGTTTCTTAAGAACTAATCTTGGTTTTCATGTTTCTTATGATTGATCTAGCAAGCTTAAGGCAATCCAAGGACCATACCAAGACTTGTAAGACTAGTTCACACTCCAAGGAAGGTATAAACTTCAAAAATCCAAGTTTTTGATTTGAGTTTTAATGGAGTTTTAGATGAGATTTGATGATGATGTTAGTATAAGCATGTTTACATGATCATGTAGTTGTTCTTAGTAGTTATTTAGTCATGATTCAAGTCCTTGATGATTTTGAGGTTAAGACCAGTGGTGCTAGGACTTGTGGATATAAGAATCATGTTTATGAGTTGTGTTGATGACCGGTGTGGCTTGATAGTGTTGTTACGATTTTTAGAACGTCCGATTCATAGCCGTTATAATGCCCGATTTTCGTTAACCTTAAGAAATCAAGATTGACAGTAGCTTTAACTCACTGCATAGCTTCGACTTATGCCATGATTAGCTAGATCATGTTACAAGCTTCGTTTTGATATAAAGATCGCATGAAATGGACTTACGGTTTAGGAGTTATGATTAAATTCGTAAAAGTGGTTCGAAATCGTAAACGAAAGTTCGTAATTGAAATCGATTCCCTTAAAGTCTTTTATGACTATTTTATCAAGGGGAGGTTCCCAAAACTTTATTTTCATTTAAATCTATCTTATAAGAAGATTTAAATACTCGCTCAACTTCCAAAAATTATATAAGGGGACCTCACTTGGAGATGTTATTTATTGGACTGCCCGGTCCTATACTTGCTAAAACTATCTTGTCACTCACATCTTGATTCTTTCAAGCATCGATATGAGTCTTTTGGTTACCTCCTCAACGCTCGAGGGGTATGACTGATGTAACAAGTTTATATCCATTAACAAGCATCAGCTTGGGAAATATTGGTGAATTTTCCTTTCCAATTAGATACGACTACTTTGTGGAGTCCTATCAACAAGTGTTACACTTGGGGAAAAAGGGGAACGAACTTTACGTTTCAGAGTCATGGATGATATTCGAACTAGGAGACGCGTAAGTGGCCGAGTGGCGCCGGTCCAGCAATAGCCCAACCGTTGGCTGAGGAGTTCCAGAGGGCGGTAGATAAGTAATTCCGTCGGAGCTACCTTCTACATGTAGAGAATGACTGATGAGATGCATGACATACGACTGATCATCGTAAACGTCAGGGCATCTGGCGCGGCAATGCTCCCGTATTAGTTCATCTTCTAAAAGTGAGAAATTTCTGCAACACTGTTGGTGTTGGCAAGGTGAAAAAGTGTTGAAATCGGAATTGCAATATTTTTCCTGCAAGTTCCTCTTTTATGATAATTGAGAATATCTTGCTTATCTTTTGCATAGCAGATATTTATTCAAAACAAATATATTTTTGAGTTACCTTGTAACTTCATCTCATACCTTATATTGGTACTACATCGTTAATGCATGGCATATGGTTTCAAAGATATTTTGGACTGTTATATATTATCACTGTTCAATTATATTTCTGGTGGGCTATTGCTCACCCTTGCTTTATTTATTTATATCACAACAACAGCTAGATCAGATGGCCGCGCAAGGCGCACACAGCGTAAGCAGGTGTCAACCGTCAGAGGTTTACCGCTAAGGTCTTGGCTACCTTTGTTGAGGATGCAACTACTGGTAGGCTAGTTGTTAGCAATTGAGCCTCAAATGTATTTATATTATGGTATCTATTAATGGATGGCAAAGAGTATGTAATTGTACAATTGTAATTCTTTGGGTTGTAAGAACTCAAACTTGTGGTTAATAATATTGTTGGTTACTCTGATTTCATCTCTGGGACTATAACGGGTGTGTTTTATGTTGTTGTTTTGGGTCACAAGGTTGTAATTTAAATTATGTTGGTTTTATGGATGGATATTGAGACCGTAACGACCAGATCCCTGACCCTGGATCTGGGGGTGTTACAAATTTCGTCATGGAAAGACAAAAAGTAATCCAAGCTGAAGTGGAAAAGTTGCTAGAGGTGAAGTTCATCGAAGAAATCGACTACCCCGACTGGTTGGCAAACGTGGTCGTGGTCAAGAAGTCAAATGGCAAGTGGAGGATGTGTGTAGACTATACGGACTTGAACAAACATTGCCCGAAGGATCACTATCCTCTACCAAATATTGATCAACTGATAGATGCCACTTCGGGGCATCAAATACTCAGTTTTTTAGATGCATTCTCAGGATACCACCAAATCGCCATGAATGCCGAGGACATTCCAAAGACAGCATTCATCACACCAAACGGCACTTATGCCTATGTTAAGATGCCTTTTGGCCTGAAGAACGCGGGGGCAACATTTCAAAAGATGATCAACAAAGTGTTCAAGGCCCAGATTGGTCGGAACATGGAATGTTATGTGGATGACATGATTGTTGAATCCCTTTTTAGGGATCATGCTGAGGATTTGAGAGAGTGTTTCGAAACACTTAGGAAAAACAACATGAGGATCAACCCGAACAAGTGTACGTTCGGAGTCAATAGCGGAAAATTTCTGGGATACATGGTGAGTGCCCGAGGGATCGAGGCGAACCCAGAAAAGATTAAGGCAGTCATCGACATGGAAGCGCCGAAGACAATCAGGGACATTTAGAAGCTGACCGGACGGTTAGCAGCCCTAAGGAGGTTCATTTCCAGATCGGCCGAAAAGGCCTTACCATTCTTTGAAGTACTTCGGGGGTCCAAGAATTTCGAGTGGGGGCCTAACTGCCAGAAAGCTTTTGAAGAAGCCAAAGAATACTTAGTGAATGCCCCACTCTTAATGAGGCCTGATCCGAAAGAAACTTTGCAGCTGTACTTAGCTGTGAACGACCGAACCCTTGGAGCCGTGCTGGTCAAGGAACATGAAGGGAACCAGCATCCGGTGTTCTACATTTCCCATATTCTCAAGGATGCAGAAACTAGATATCCGAATGCAGAGAAATTCGCCTATGGGCTGGTGATGGCCGCAAGAAAGCTAAGGCACTATTTCCGGGGGAGGACGATTAAGGTAGTACCAGATCAGCCGTTGAAGAAAATTTTGCAAAGGCCAGAGGCATCGGGCAGAGTAGTGGCTTGGGCGATCGAATTGGGGGAGCATGATTTGGAGTATACGCCAAGGACTTCGATCAAAGCCCAAGCACTAGCGGATTTTATAGTGGAGTGCTCTTTCTCGGGGCCGAATGACTTGGCTCCCGAAGAGCAGCTAATACAGGCACCAGGAAAATGGAAATTGTTTGTGGATGGGTCAGTCGCCAGGGAAAAGTGTGGGGCAGGTTTAATTCTGACAAGCCCAGAAGGATTTGAAATCTGCCAAGCCATCAGGTTCACTTTCCCGCTGACGAACAATGAAGCCGAATATGAAGCGCTTTTGGTCGGATTAGACTTAGCAAAAAATCTGCAAGTTAAACACCTCAGGGCCTTCAGTGACTCGATGTTGGTAGTAAAACAGTTCTCAGGGGAGTATGGGCAAAAAGATCCCAGAATAAAAGCTTACGCCCTTAAGGTACGCGAGCAATCTTTGATGTTTGAATCTTTTGAACTAACTCAAGTTGCTAGAGAAAACAACAGCCGGGCAGACGCCCTCTCAAGGCTAGCTTCGGTAGAAACCCAGAACCTGAAGGGGTCCATCTATCTGACCGAGGTTAAGACGCCTTCGATAGACAAGAAGAAGTGCATGGAAATTCACCAAGGGGTCGATTGGATGACCCCCATCAGGGCATTCTTGGAGAAGGGTAGTCTGCCGCTTGATCGAAGGGAAGCACAGAAGGTGAAGTATCGATCGGGGAACTACACTCTGGTCGGGAGCCGGTTATTCAGACGATCGGCAAGTCAGCCAATACTCAGGTGTTTAGACAAAGATGAACAACAGCTAGCCCTCGAGACGGTTCACGAAGGAATTTGCGGAGAACATTTGGCAGGAAAATCCTTAGCCCTCAAGATCCTCAGGCAAGGGTTTTTCTGGCCGAAGATGAAGGAAGACGCATCCGAATATGCAAAGAAGTGCAAACAATGCCAGCTATTCAGCGTAATACCGAAACAGCCACCCGAAGAGATGTCTTCAGTCCTTAGCCCGATCCCTTTTGCAATGTGGGCGGTTGACATCGTTGGGATCCTACCCACCAGTACTAAACAAGCAAAATATTGCATTGTAGCAATCGATTATATGACTAAGTGGATAGAAGCCAGACCACTTTCAGCCATTACCGAAGAAGCGGCAAAGAAGTTCATGTTAGAGCAAGTGATCTTAAGGTTTGGCATCCCCATGGTATGTGTATCGGACAACGGAACTCAGTTCATCGGAATTAAGTTCAGAAAGTTTCTAGCTCAGTTCGGAATCCGACAGAAATTCAGTTCAGTCGCACATCCCCAAGGAAACGGGGCGATCGAAGCGGCCAACAAAATTATCTTCGATGGAATTAAGAAGAGGCTAGGAGAAGCCAAGGGTCTTTGGGCCGAAGAGTTACCCTGGGTCATTTGGGCCTACCGAACCACCGCAAGATCTTCAACCGGGGAGACACCCTTCAAGCTGGCCTTCGGAACAGATGCCCTACTGCCTGTCGAGGTCGGTTTGGAGTCTTATCGAACACAAGTCTTTAATGTGGACACGAATGAGTTCGGACTCCGGGCGAACGTGGATTTACTAGAAGAAGAAAGGGAGGCAGCCCACCAAAGAAACTTAAGGTATCAGCTCCAAGCGGCACAGTACTATGATTCGGAAGTTAAAAAGAGGACTTTTCAAGTAGGCGATTTGATCCTAAGGGAACTAGCAGCATCTATGCCGACTAAGCAAGGAAAGCTTATGCCAAACTGGGAGGGACCTTATGTGGTAATTGAAGTGGTTCGGCCAGGCACCTACAAATTGGCTCAGTTGGACGGCAGCCCAATCAAAAATACTTGGCACGCCGCTCGCCTTCGCCGTTTTTACCAGTAAGCTTACTGGACGCATCTTACTGCTTTTTAATTCAGTATTTTGTTTTATGCAAGTTTATTTCGAATTCCCTAAGCTAGCATCAATCTGTAATCGAAACTATGTGGAAGTTGTTGCATGACTAATAAAAGATTGTTTGCTCCATTTTTACCTGCTGTAATTAAGCTAAGTATATTTATAGCCAAAAGGTTAAGTACACAATATTAAGCTTAACGGACCCATGTTTGGGGCATCCCGAATAAAACATGTGCCCTCTAAGTTATTTTTAGTGTTCAAGTACATTATGATTTAAGTCGAAAATACTTGACGAATCCAAATTTGGGGCCGACCGAATGAAATTTGGACCCTTACAAAAATGTCTTAGTATTTAAGTTGCTTTGACATTAATTAAGGCCAGGGGAAAAAATCTTCAACCGACCGAACGGGACCATAATCATTTACAAAACCCCTTAAAAACTAGGGGAACAGCTAGGTCACGACCAAAAATGCACATACATGCTAGGCTGAGGCCGAAGATGCACAAACATAAAAATAATTATGCCAAGGCAATACAAGCCGAAGACGCATAAAAGTTAAAGTAAAGTGAATATGCTAGGGCAAAACGAAGCCAAAGATGCATAGAATTAAACAGAATCATGCTAAGGCAAATCAAAGCCCAAAATGCATGAATGGAAACAGAAGCTATATTAAGGCCGAAGCCGACAATGCATAAATAAGAATAATTATGCTAAGGCAAATACTAAAAAGCCCGAAGGCAGAATGAAATACTACAAGCCCGAAGGCACAATAAAAAGCCCGAAGGCAAAGTTAATCATTACAAGCCCGAAGGCCATCAAAATAGAATGAAAAGACAAAGGAATCAGTCAGAAAGAGGCTCGTCCTCGCCCGAAGAGACTACCAGAGGTTCATCGGGCACTTCCCTGCCGATTGGATCCGTCATACCCATCGTGGCATCGATCGTCTGAGTATGATCGAAACCGAGAGAGTGTGCCTTCACCAAAGCAGCATCGTACCCCATCTGGTAGCAACGCTCTTCGTTCAAATCCAGAGTCTTATGCATCTTCCGAATGTTCTTCCTGGAGGCCTTGAGTTGTTGATTTCTCCATTCAACACGCTTTTTCAGAGCGTCCATCTCCTCCAGCTTCTCCTTCAGGGCATCATTATCGTCCTTCAAGGAGTTAGCTTGGCCGGTGACCTTCTCTAAATTAGTGGTCGCATTGCGGAGATCCTCTTCAGCCTTGACCGCCCGGGCCTCCAGTTGATCAACCCCCTTCAGCTTAGCCTGAACCCCCTCCATCCGTTCGGCAACGTTAGCTGACCAGGAGACAGACTGAAAACAGACAAGGGAAAAGTGTTAGAGGCTGAAGACAAGTAAAGTGGGCAACAACGAGGAAAAGGCTTACCATAGAGAGTATAGTCAGCATCTCGGTACAAGCCTCCAGGTCGTTCGCCTTGGCAAGCGTCGGCCTATCAGCTGGCAGAATGAGGCCCCTGCAGAGGTCGGGGCCAACGATGGTGGAGAGTTGTGGAGCTGGGACAACAATTTTATTAGATTCAATAACTCCCCACTGGGGAGCATACACTTTCAGACCATCACTTCCCGAACGGCCCCTCTTCCGAGAGTCGGTCGGAGTGACCAGGCCTGTCTCATTCGTCTCCCGATCCCGAGGAGGAGAGGAGTCAGGTATAGTGGTAATAATATCCAGAGGACCGGAAGCCGTATTTTTCGCCCCATCGGGCGCCCTAGCCGCGGCTTTGGCGTCAGCTGTAACAGCCGAAGCAAGTTGGACCGCCCTCCTGCGCTTACGTTCAACAATTTCCTGAAGGGAAGACACTGCACAAAATAACAGAAGGTTAAAATATGCACAGCTGAATATAAAAGATAGTACTTAAAGGCTGAAAACAAATATGTCAGGACAAGTTAAAGATGGATGTTACCACTACCCCAAAGGGCGACCAACCAGTTGTTGTCCCTGCCGTCCGATAGCGGAACCCTGTCCATTTCAAGTTCGCAGAGCAGACGGTAATCATGTTGGTCCGCTTGCAGTAGGTCGGGATACTTTAACCGGGACGGATCGAGATCATGCCATCGGCCGTATTTCTCCATCCTCGGCCCCGAGACAAAAGTCCATTTCTCATGAGCCCCTTTGTTGCTGGAGTTCGTTTGAGCCCAGTCGGCCCTACCGGTTCGACGGGCTATGGTATAATAACCGTTGCTTTTTGTGTTCCTTCGGAGCTCGTAATGATGCCAAAACAAGGTCGTCCTCGGAGTCATCTCCTTGGCCAGGCATCGAGCTTGGAAGGCGTTGATGTGGAAGAAACTGTTTGGATCTAACTGCCCTATGGCTATCCCCAACTGCTTCAGTATCTTCTTCAGAATCGGCAACATCGGTAACCGAAAGCCGCATTTAAACGCCATTTCGGATATACCGGTCGCCACACTTCCTCCGCAGACAGGGGGGATCTCGGGGTTGTGCCATATGTGATCCTTCTTCCGTGGTGCGAAGAAGTACCAGACGTTTTTCTCCACTAAGTACTTGGAATGGAACCCTTCGATTTGTTCCTCGGTTAGTTGCGACCGGAGATTAGCGGCTGGGAACTGTTTAGCGTCGCTGAAGGGCGAAACCTTCGAAGGGCCAGCACCCTCGGTTGACCGATCCATGTCCCTGCATTCGGAAATTAAGAGACGTTAGCCTTGTACTCGGACAAAAAAGAAGAAAACAAAAGGAGAAAAGGCCGAGTACAGTGAGCCAGGATCGGTCGGGGCATTCTACAACCTAGGACGAAGGGATCCGAAAGCCTAAAACTACGGGAAACTAGGAGGTTCCGAAGAGAATTCCGAGAGATCGGGGTGGTCCGAAGAGTGTTCTCAAGGTTTGAAGATCCCGAAGGAAGTTCTTGCCCAGGCCATTTTTCGGACCAATTCCAAAAAAATTAGGGAAAGATAATTAAGGGACAAAATGGTACATAAAAAAATGCATAAATTGTTGCAGGCATGTATATAGAACATTTGAGAATCACAGGTAACTTTATGTTTATACGTATGTGTATAGATATATACGCGAATCTATGAAATGCAGGTTTATTACGATAAAGAAACAAGGATGAAGAGGTTGCTTACTGGTTTGAAGATCTTTGATAAGGGTGAGTTCTCGAGGATAGACTGCCTCAACGTAAACGTCAACTGGAATTGGAGAGTTGAAAATAGCCGGCGACGAAACGTCGTTTCCAATTGCTGCTGAAATGCTTTTGTGAAGATGTTTTTGCTCCAAATATTCAAGAGTTGGTTTGTGCGTAAAGTAGAAGAAGAAAGAAATTGTGGGTTTAAGTAGAGGAGATGTGACGTTTGGACAGAGCCATTTCGAATTCAACGGCTGGGATCCTTGCGCAAATCTCGAGATTAGACAGCTGTCAATCATTGAGAGACACGACTTCCCATGAGACGTCTCGACCTAGTCCATCGCCCTTCTTATCCGAACGAGACGTCCGAAGAGTGGATTACAAAGATGGGCCCAGGCTTTGGCCTCCGTCCTGAGGACAACTCTGAACGAAGCCCAGGGACATGTTGGAGGCCCATCCCTTAATTGGGCTTGACCGAAGGTCCAGTGACAGCCCAGCCGAATGAAGCCCATTGATAGTCGGTCCAGTAGGCAGCAACGGTCATACGGTTATGGACTCCCCAGAACGTGGGACACGACCCCCTCACAGCCCACTATTCGGTAACTGCCCAAGGGGAAGAGAATATGTTCTGGTCAGGTTTGAATTATCATTCATACACAATTTTGACACAACACAAACACTCTGCGTTCTAATTGTCTTATCCAAAAACTGACTAACTTATTCTCACGCCGGAGACGAATCGGGGGGCCAAACCCTCGCATTCTTCTCATTTGCAGGTCCGACCGAACCAAGGTCCGGCAGAAATCCAGTCGTAACAGATTGAATCACTTGATCTCAGATAACTTGGTTGATGATATGGAAAGGCAAAGATTTAAAGATATATATCTATCAATTAGCTCGCCAAGACCCAAACAACAAGTTGACATGAACTTGCCAGAACCAAAACAGCAAGCTAACATTCTTTTATTATACGGTAAAATCCTTTTGAAGTGTTCTCAAAAACGTAAATTATTATCAATTTAAAGAGTTTCTCCTGAATTTTAAACATTTTTAAGTTTATTAACATAGCAGATAACATTCTTAAGTTTATAAACATATCAAATGTACACTGAAATTTGCATCAAAGATGTTCTTGTGCAATTTGTGGGACTCTAGAAGATCTTTTGAACCGTATGAAGCTATCCCTTCTCCTCGGATGAAGAAGAAAGAATGACATAAATACCCCCATTTTTTAATAAAATTGATGAGAATAACACAAATCACGGATGGTGATCATAAATACCTCTCTATTACGCATTTGGGAAAGGGGTAATAAATTTTATACATATTACGCATTTGGAAGAGGTGTAATAGACCTACTAGGAAAGCCTATTACGCATTTGGAAAATGGGTAACCCCTATTACCCATTCTCCAAATGCGTAATAGATAAAAACTATACTAGTTACCCCAATATCAAATGCCCAGATAGCTACACCTTTGTTCAAATTTCCTGAGGACTTCATGGATGTCGTAGAGGCACTACTCAAGATAGCAAAGTTTGTAGAGAAGTATAGGTGATGGTGTATGTTACAAACCATTTCACCCAAAATTTTAAGGTGTTGGGGAAGGCCCTTCCAATGATCTTATACTCATATATATTTAACATTCTCCCTCACTCGCAAGTCCACTATGGGATAAGAGTGGTCACTAGGAGCCCATATTTACTCGCAAGCCCACTATGGGATAAGAGCCCACTATGGGGTAAGAGTGGTCACTAGGAGCCTATATTTGAAGTAATACCTTAGTGCCAAATTAAATTGAGAATATTGGGGATGGTGGGGTTCGAACTTCAGACCTTCACAAACACCAGAGCTGTGTTAGAAACCATTTCACCCAAAACCTTAATGTGTTGGGGAAGACCCTTCCAAGGATCTTATACTCATATATATTTAACAGTGTAGAAAAATCCCCAATCTGTTCTACTTTAGTATTCAGTCTTAAAATATAGTTTTAAATGCTATGGAATTAGATATCAATTTAAGAAAAAATATTAATTATTAATATGATGGTACCACTAATTGTTAAACTACAGTACACGCACAATACTATCACTTCTTTCCATAATAGTACTCCCTCCGTCTCTAAATAAGTTGCCTGTTTTGACGGGCACACTTGCCAACGCACACTTTTGATCGTTAATATCTTGAATTTCGTATTAGTTTTAAATATAAAAACTTCTCTGTATTAAAGTACTCATAAATACGAATCCAACAAGATCACTCATGACTATATTTGATCTTATAAATTAGACGTAAATTACTAATTTGTCTCTTGTTATGAACAGTTCCGACATTTAAAACGAGCAACTTAAAAAGAGACAGAGGGAGTATCTTTTAGGTTTTGAATGGTTAAATGTAAAAAATTCGAAAATCATTCTTTCAGGAAGATAATGACACATTTGTCCACAAGCAAAATAAGTAGACATAATACAAGTAGCGAACTTGTAGAAGTACATACCGAGAATATTGTATGTAAACAATGAAGAATCACCTATAGTTTTGGTGGCCGGACTATATTTATCAACTATATCAGAATTTAATAATGAATAACACGGGGTAAAAATGAAACAACAAATGTTGTGTAATGCTACAAAATTAAATTCAATAATCCCGAATACCCTTTGATCTGCTTGTCAGGACTACGAGTATAGTATGAACTTAGAGTTGGATCTTTTTCCCTTACTCTGTAGTTCTGAGGCTTTCGGCTGTGAGCCACAATTTCTTTTGCACAATAAATACAATGTCATCTCCGTCTTGGTCAACCTCTGTAGAGGTATCTGCGGTTGTCACTGCTTCCCAGTGCAATGCTGTTAGATACTTCTTAACAAAATCAACAACATGCTGTTTATCCCTAATAATTATGAAACCAGTCGGCCTGAGGATGCGATCCATCTCAATGAGAAGATCTTCACCACTACAACCTTTCTTCTCGATGTCAGAAAACACAGTCCAGGCATGAAGAAGGTCATAAGTTCTGGGGTATGTTGAGTAGGCTTCACACCTGTGAACATCGAGTATTCGAGTGAATATAATATGTTCATACAATATTCTAAAAACTTACTGAGTCATTTTAAAAGATACGTCTGGGTTCTAGTCTGAAGGATGCATATATAGAATGCCAGGTGATATGCATTGCTGTAATACCCAAAGTCAATGTAGAATTATTTTTATTGACAGTAAGGTAGGCTCGCATAGCATAAACTGCCAACTACACTGATTTACTATTTTATTTTTTTCTGGAACTACACTACGACTTGAACCTCAACCACTTGTTGTTACCAAGGATGAGATATATCCACTAGGCTACCGCTTTCGGGATAACTGCATATTAATTATGTGACAGATTTAAAAAGATAATTACAGCAAGGTACACTCGAATAGCATAACTAACATGTTAAACCACTAAGTTGGGAGGTGATACCAAAGAAGACACATTTCAAAGACATACCAATTATGAATTGAGCCAATCATGCCTCTATCATAGACCAGCTTAAGAGTGTTTGGTCCCTCTTCAGAGACAATATTCATCACCCACACATCCTTGTCCTTCAAAGCAGCTCCGAAAGAACCCATGTTTGCCTTCATGTCCATCACATTCCGGATTGTGTCGGTTGAAATCTTTGGACTCAAAAGATTCCAGTAATTCTCAACTCTATGGTGCCAAATTTCCTGTGCATAAAAAGCAAATTTACGACTGAACCTGATTACTTTGTTTCTCCATTGACCATGCAAGGTTGCAAAACCCGGCTGCATTAAAAAATCACAGTTCTATATATACTAAAGAGATGGGATTATTGTGACTTCCTAGTTTATAATCTCATTTTCAAGGACACGCACACATATGAGATACTAAATAATATTAAAAAAAAGTTATTATCAAATTAAGCTGTTTAGAATACTGATATAGTAAAACATTTGAGAAATTCAATTTTTCAAGTTAACTTGCACTCTTTTAAGTTACATATACATATATAATAATATAAATATAAGCCATGAAGACGGGATAATAATGGTGGAGTCTGGTGCCCCACCCTTCCATGGGAGCATTGAACCTTTGCCACTGACCATGCATATGCAAAAGCAAAAACCAGGGGTTTGAATAGGTGGGAAAAAGAGGACAGAGAGTAGCATTCCAATTACCGTGTCCTTTTGGAACATATCATTTGAATAGCCAAAGTCAGCGAGACGCGGAGGTGGAGCAGTTAAACGTGCTGGCCAAGGTGCCAGTCCACTTCCTCCAGTTCTATGATCATCTGATAGACAGCCCACAAGTTAGAAGTATGGCTTCTGATTATAAATATAATTGTTGCAATTCTAAGCAATAGATAATTGTCAAGTGCTTGGTCACATCACAAGTCTTATTCACATCATTCGAAGTATATAACACCCGTGAATACCTAGCAACAGGACAGCCAACTAAACCAAACCTAAGGATATTTTCCTCTTTTCCTAGATACTTGACATTATTTGAAGTATATTAAATCTGTTAAATCCTAGAAACAGGACTTCTACGTACATACTAAAACTAAAGGCTTCTCTTCTTTTCTTAAAATAATTGTAGCCTTTATAACTAATGTCACCAAGATATGAAGATATCAAGATATGATGGTTAAACATAAAATCACTCTTTCCTAATTGGGACTTAAAATTTACTTGTAGACATAATTTAACTACTTATCAAATTATCAAATTTGATTTCTAGTTTCAATATAGTTATAAGAATAAAGTCATTACCCCTTAAGTTGTAAGACTTGCGGTGAAAATACTAGTGATGTATAATAATAATATAACAGGAAACAAGATTGTACATCACAATTAGTAACAGTTAAACTGGTGAGACGAAACCCAACCCCCCCCCCCCAATCACCAAAGAAAAAAGGTCAAGCGATCAAAGCAAGAATTTATGATATAAGGTATTCTTACTGTCAGGAGATAAAGAAACTTACGGTCAGAGTACGGGGTGATACATGCTTCCATTGATACCCCTGAGGTTGCATCAGGATCTTCATCGGATTTGCAGAGAGGAGGTTGGGTTCCAGGCTCTCTGTCCAAGTAACAATCATTATTTAAAGGCTTAACCCATATGACAGTCTGATTTTGTTTTGCAGCTATTTTCCAACACATGCGCTCCACAAGTGTACTCATCTCCCTCCATATTTTAAGATTCTCTTCATCCTGTGCATATGCTTCAGGTGAAGAGTATGCAAAATAGCCTCCAGGTCTGAGCAACCTATCCAACTCAAGTAGAAGAATTCCATCCCTTTGCAGCCAATCTATCCTACAACGAGAACAGTGAGCAAGTTCAAAGGATCTACTAGGGTAGGGAAGCCTCTGTGTTCCTAGAACACCAAGATATGCAGGAATTCCTCTCTCCAGAGCAAATTGAATTTGATTCTGATGCACATCATTAGGTGCTACAGACATGGTTAGTACATCATGTTTTAAAAGATAGCCCCCAAAACTTGCAACACCACAACCAATATCCAACACTGTTCGTAGTCTTCCCTCATTGTTAATTTCATCGGCTGAAAAGTTGAGCATCTGCCAATCAAAACAACATATATCAATAAGGAAAAGGAGAGTAAAGAGAAATACAAAATCAACTTCATAAGTTAAGCATCCTAGAGATATTTACTTCATAGAGAGATTGTTCAATATTTAGAGCAAAAAAACTTACAGTAGCTAGTGATTTGATGTATATATCAGCTCCATAATGAAAATGAGTGCCTCCTCCAGGAAATGCTATCTTCTCACCTTGGACAACCATCCAGTTTTGATCTGATTTTTCATTTGCAAGGTGAGTGTGAGGTATATTTGCTTTCCACACCTCATCCCTACTTACTGGCCACTTAATTGGGACCTGTAAATTAGAAAATTAAGAGAAACAGTAAAACTTGTTAATTTCAATAAGTAGACACTTTCAGACATATCTCCATTTCTTCAGTTCTCACCTTATACCCTGGAGGAGGTGGAATCAAGCAATTAAAACGTCTTTCAGGCAGAGGACAATGTCTTTCATAGTGCTCCATTAAAGAAAGATCCAACTTGAGTCTCGTTTGGTATATAAGATTCCTGTCTAGGCAGGGAATTAGCTCTGAATGTCGATCATCACAAACCTTCATCATGAAAGCAGAAGCAACAAAAAATGCTGTTAAAACACAGCTGCCGAAGACAAGAGGTGATGAAATAATACCAAGACAAGTATTCTCTTGCAAAGGCAGAGATGCTGGTTAGTGTATATGACAGTAATTACACAGAGAACTTACAGGGAAGCTCTTTGGTACGATACCATCTTCTCCATCATCCAGTCCCAACTTGAAAGAAGATTCATCTTGCTTGTTGCCAAGATCAGTATCCTCATCACCACCCAAGTAGGATGATCCAAGTTTCTTTAAAGACCGGCTTCCATACTCTAAAGCCGACTCACCATCACTCCGAGAGCCAAAATATAAATACAGGCAAAGAAGAAAGATTGCCACTACACCTAAAGAAGCGAGCACCTTCTTTTTCTGTGATCCATCTGATCTTCCCCTCATATTTTAAAAATCAACGGCACCACTTAAGAAGTGCTTACTGTTACAAGTTACAACTGAAATATTTCACAAAAGGATCTCACAGATGTTCATTTGGTGAAGAAATCTCATAAGATCTTTACACTTCAAATTTGGTGTGATGCTTAACCGCAAGGCATATACAAGCACAACAAAAAAGTTTCAAGAACCAAATTACTCAAAATAACCTGAAAAAAAAATAGTGAAACCAATCAACACTATTTGCAGGTAAACCAAGCAAACATATTAAGTGTCAAGCAAGCATCGCATAATAGCCGACATGCCATCATATCAATACTTTACCTTTAATAAGCAAACGTAGTACGCATTTATATCTAAAACAATTATTAAGTGAACAACAAGGAGTAGGCAGTAGGATCTGGTACTACTAAGATATTTACATATTAAACAAAGTAAACTTAATTTATGAACCTGAATGTATTATCAGGAAATAAAGAATGATCTAATTACATTAACATACTAGAGTATTTGTTTATTTGGCACTTAGCAGGAATAAAAAAGCACAAATATAATCTCATCTAACATAACAATTCTGCTACCACGTAGAAGATGAAATGACCAATTTATGCAAAAGTTTAAACAATCACATATAACTCTAATCAAGTACATTCCTTGTATTCAGAGTGATAAACCTAGACACGAGACATTATACTTAAAATACTCACAAAACCATTGAATCCCAACATGCCATTTCCCGTTAAGGTAAAAGCCAGAACAGGAATGAATTCCAAAGATTCTTCGAAATTTGTACACATCCTTTCTAAATACAAGGCAGCATTACATTCATTTATCAATCATAAATCAAACAATTCCAACACCTTGCTATAAACTCAACCTAGCTTTAGTATTCGAAAATGGGCCATCAAGATTTCGAATCAAAACACATTCCAAACAAAAATCCATCACATTCCACATTTCTTGATCCATATAACACAAAAAATGCAATAAAGACTTCAACTTTATGCAACCACATACAAGTATAGTAAATAAACTCAAGCCAAGCAGATCGAAAACAATAAATAATCACATAAACAATCTAATCTCAGCTACCCAACATGCAAATTATCAAATACCAACATTAATTTCAGCAAAATTAAAAGCATAAAATAAATTTACAAAAAACATAAAAGGATAGATAGATAGATCCACCGACACTAAGAGCAAAAGAAGAGGGACTTACTTAGAGTCAGATCTGAAATGGGTTTGTCAAATAATTGTAGGAATTATATAGTTGAAAGTCTTGCAATAAGAAAGGGACGTTGTCACGTTGCAAGAAAGATAGTAGCTTTTACATGTATGGTATGGTATTGTATGTACATGGTTATATTAATAATGTGATGGATAGCGGTGGAACAAGTGGAGAAAAATTATTTCAGATCTCGGAGTTTTATATTCATTTATTCATGTCCTTGCAGATTTATTCATGGTACTTGGTGATAGGCATGTAAATGGATCGGATATCCGTCCCCGATCCACATTGATTTAAATGGATGTGAATTAGTCTGAACAAAATCTAATCCCATAAGAATGATCTGAATAATAAATGGATCGGATATGAATTTAGGTTGATCCGATCCATTTAATTATATTATAATATATTATATAATATATGAAATATATTATACATATATAATATTATTTTCAAACTATTTTTCTTTTGTTTAATATTTTCAAAATATTTTATATTGTAATAAGTTAGGTTATTGAAAACCATAAATCTTATACCTAATTTAATATTTCCTTGCTCTTTCATGCACGATTCCATCCTCCAAAATTTAACGTTATTATATTTTTCTCCGATTAGCAAGACATCGAGTCTTCATGTTTGAACAATGAAATTATTAAATTAGTTTAAATTTTTTATTGCACTTAAATTTACACACTGAATTCTAGATCGTAAATTCTCAAATTTTACTAATTTTCTTTTAAAATCGTGAATGATATTTATGTAGTTAATTTTTTTATATATTTTAAAAAATAAATAGAGTAATGGATATCCGAAATCCGATCCGTTTATCCATTAAACTAAATGGATTGGATATGGATCGACCTCAAAAATATCTGAGACGTGATCCGATCCGATCCGATCTTATTCCGATAAAAATAAATGGATATGGATATGAATTTAGGTTGATCCGATCCAAACTCGACCCATTGACAGGCGCACTTGCAAACTTTTGACTCACTCTTTTTTTACGTAAATGATTTTTTTTTTGTTATTAAATGTAATATATAAAATATTGGTTCTTAACAATTTAATGTGCATTCATTTTCAATACAGTAATATTTTTTAGGAGTTTTTTCATAAATATACTAGAAAATTGAAATCTTTGCATTTTTACTGTAAACTATCTAATGTGACACTTATTCTACCTAATGCGTCCGCTGCGCGGCCTAATGCGACAGAAAAGTTAGTAGTTTTGCAATTTAGAAACTTAGATAGTATTTTTGCAAAAAAACTTAGTTTTTTCAGTATTTTTGCTAAAAAAACTTATTCTTTATACTCACTTCTTATTTAATTATATATATTATTAAAAATAAATTAAATTCATAAAAATACAAAAGAAAAGTGGGAGAGAGATAATGTATCTTATGGATTTAATATAAATAATTATTTAGGAGTGGGTAGTAACTCGTACAATTGAGGAAAGAGATTACATTTTTAATGAATTTAAGAGCGACTAAGAGTCTCTTGGAGTACACACTTTTTTCTTCTCTCTTCACAAATCTCAATTTAAGAGTCAAGATGAAGAGGTTCTTGGAGATGCTCTTACGTTGTATTTGGTTGGGGTGAATGGAATGAGATTTGAATTATATTGAACTCTCATTCCATTCCGTTTACCCCAACCAAATATGAGTGATACGGAACGTGATGTGTTTATGATAATATGTAATAATGATAAATATAAAGTAAACTCTGAATCTCCACACAACATTATGAGTGATACGGAATGTGATGTGTTTATGATAATATGTAATAATGATAAATATAAAGTAAACTCTGAATCTCCAAAGATGGAGAAACAAATTTCTAACTCTGAATCTTCGAATGGAGAAACAAAACTCAAACTCTGAATTCACTCCTGAATTCGATTCTCAAAACTACCGAATAGCCAAAATTTTGTTATCAATATCGTCTTCCCCAAAAGATTACAAGATAAGAGTATATATAAACTAAATAAATAACCTTATCCTGGTTGGAATCCAAAAAGGAATTCAAGAGCAGCTAAAATTTAGCTAATACCTTAACCCAACTAGGAAACCATTAAAATCCTTATTTAACTTGAAATATAAAATATTAAGTGCTTAAAACAAGAAAAACTCTTTCAAATGAAAAGTAAAAACTTGCAAATCAAATATCTACTTTCTCAATAAAATCCATAAATAGTTGGACTTATTATTAATAAATTAAATTATTAGAACTCGTATAACTAATACCTATAATATATTTTTTGAATACTAGACATGAATAAAGTATATAGAAATTCTATATTACTTCCTTTTCTATTCCTTATCAGATACACTAAAAATACAAATAAATAGAAAATCTAATAATTTATTATCAAATATTTACTTATCATGTGTTTGTTTTATTTTCATATAAAAAAAGTATAGAATCTGAAATCAATAGGTATCGAAGGAAAAGTATCCTAAATTTAATTTTAGAATCCTTACTCTCTTTATATATTGCCACAATTTTTTTAGGAATGGTCCTATATAGCGTAATTATGAGATTGTTTTCAAAAACTTTTTTAATATTTAGAATCGTTTGTAACATATTGTATTACGATATGTAACATTTTATGAATGCAAAGAGTATATACTACAAATGTAGCTCTGGAAATAAAAGAATGATTCTGAAAATAACATTTTCTTAATAAAATTCGAAATGACACTATTCAAAAAAAAAAGTCTAGACAAGCACACAAAAATGCTACATCGATTAGCTTTATGCAAGTCATTTGAAAACAGCACTTAAACTTGTGTTTTCAGCATATAACACAATTTAAAGTTACGTTTTCAGTATATGACACTTTTTTTTTTTGATAAGGGTACGGGGATTTCAATAAAAAGAAGTCATACGGCATCTATAATCAAGAAAATTCCCTATGAATAACAAGAACATATCTGAAATATAATCACAAAAGCATTTTTCAAAACAATTAGATGGGCAAATACTGAAGAACAGCTCCGAAATCACGGTATTAGGACCATGAAATAACATCGATGACACAACATCCAAACATTGAATGGAGATCCTCGTTACAATTGACGGTACAACCATCTTGAGAACTGCATCTGCTTCGAACCACAGATCGATCTTGATCATCAAATACCCAAGAACAACAAAACAAACCAAGAACACTAAGGAACAAATAAACTCTCACAAGGAGAGACAAACAAACTCTCACAAAGAGAGAGAAATAAACCCAATAAATGGGTAACCAAGCCAAAAGATCACAATCCTCACAGAAGGAGGAAGATTATTGAAAGAAATAAAAAACTAGACAGGAAAAGGAGCCTCCGGTCGGTGGATAGAGTCCACCGACCGGAGGAGAAGCGACTAACTGTTGAAGAAGAAGATGAAAGAAAAAGTTTCTTTCGGTGGAAAAGTTGAGAGAAAAGAAGAGAGGCACTTCCCAGTATATGACACTTAAATCAATGTTTATTTTATAGTATCATGATAACATTTAGACTTAGCATTTTATCACGACACTTAAACTTTCATTTTTACAATATTTCATTTAGCTTTTTACTCAAGATTCCAACATATTTTTTCATAAATCTAAACGAATTCACGTTTTTTGAAAATAAGGTTTATTCTATATGTTATCATTGCTATTTAAAGTAATTTTTTCCAATTACGCTATTTGGGGTACTAGCTTATAACCCGTGCGCTGCACGGCTCCTTTTTAATATCTACAATTATATTACTTTTATGAAATTTTATAAGTTATTAATTTACATATCAAATTGGTGTTTAAAAATTGATATATATAAGATTTTACATGTTCGATTTAATATTTGTACTCTATCTTGAATTTTAAAATTTGATTTGGACGTTTACGGTCCACATGAAATTAACAAAATAATCTTTAAATTAATGATGGTTTAATATAATTAAATCTACACATAAACAAAAAAGAGAAGGAATTGACGATTTTTTAAGTTGAAAATTCTATTTGATTTATGAATTCTACTTATAATTCGTTTTGATTATCAAAATATCCTTATAATTATTTAAAGATAGTTCTACTCACAATCAAATACAATTTTAATAATAAGTGTAAGAGAGATTTTGTCCGAAATTTTGATAATCGGTAGTCTATTCCTCCGTATGACAAAGATCTTAAAATAAATAGATGAAAACCGTTGGATCTAGCATAAAAAATGTTTTATATTATAATATGTTATAAACTAAAAAGTACTCCGTATATATATTTATATAAGATATATTTTGTCCAAAATTTTGATAATCGTCTAATATTCCTCCGTACGACAAAGATCTTAAAATAAATAGATGAAAATTGTTGGATTTAGCATAAAAAAATGTTTTATATTTTAATATATTATAAAATTAGAAGTATATTTATATTGAAATACGAAAATGTATATGTCAATGATTTAAATCATATGCAATTAGGTTTTCTACAATTGATAGCATTATCAATATAGAACTTCTACATAGATTAGGATTAATGTAAAAATTCGTAATTATATTTTATCTTGATATTCTGAGTGTTTCTATTTTAATAATAATTATTAAAGTATCACTAAATTAAAGATAATTTTATGAGGTTCGCATGGATTGTAAAATCATTCAAATCTGATTTCTAGATCTCAAGATAGAAGCCAAATAATAAATATGAAATTTTTTAATGCTAATAAATAAAAAATAAAATTCAATTCTAATGCAACTTTTTTTAATTATATCCTTTTTAGAATATAATTTTCTTTTTAAAATTCAATTATAATACAACATTTTTTAATTATATCCTTTTTAGATTATAATTTTCTTTTAAAATTCACTTCTAATACAACTTTTTCTAATTATATCCTTTTTAGATTATAATTTCTTTTTTATGTGATCTAATCTTGATCGTCTATTTTCAATCCAACGGATCATATAATTTTGGTAGTATAGCGACCAGACCAAAAATTTGGATAAGATCCCTCTTATAAAGATATTTTTAAATTAAATTTAGTTCTAATGATAAAGAAAAAAAAACAAATCGATGAAGAAAGGGTATTATAGTAAATTAACAAGTGAAAATTATAAATAAATATATAAGGATATAATTTATAATCCAACGGATGACTTTTAATCCAATTTTTTAATCCAACGGATCATATGCTTTGGTAGTACAATGACGACCACCAAATATTTGGATAAGATCTCCCTTATTCTTATTATATATAAAGTATTAATATATTATGAAGAGACAACATCCCATTTTTTTTTAGCATCAACAAATATTCTAAGTGAAATAAGTTTCTTGATGTCAATCTCATGACTTTTAATATATATATATATTAGAATAATTGCATTCTAAAAAATTTATTAATTAATATCTTTCGAATAAATAAATATGTTTTGTAAATTTTTTTTGAGAAATGATTAATGATAAAGAAATATTAAATTATAGAATTTATTTATTGAAAATGTGTCATTTAGAAATTTAAGAAAAATTGCCTAAAATAATTACTTTAAATTACATGTATGTCCAAAATACCCACGGGAGAAACATAGCCTTTTTTACCCACCACATACGTCTAACCGTAAGACATACGTCCTCCATCTCTCTCTCCCATCACTCTCTCTCTTTTGCCTGCGAAATCTATTCGGTTAGGGATTTAAAATCCGGCATTAGCTTTTGTTTGAAAATGGTATAGGATTGTAGATCGTTGAACGATGAATCTAATGGTGTGTAGAATGTCAACGAAAAATGCAAGGAGATGACCGAACGAAGTGAAATATAATTAGTCCGAAAATCACTGACATAGATTTAGGATTGAATGTTTACAATTCGGCAATAGAATTGATTTAAAATTGGTATAAAATTGTAGATCTTTGAAAGATGGATCTAATGTTATATATGACATGAACGAAAAATAATTGGAGAGGGTTGAACGGAGAGAAAATACTTCATCAAAATCGTGTTTTCAATCGTGACACGCATCTGCATGCGGCGTATCCTATAACACGCTGGTTTTTGAAACGTATCCTGTCAACATACGTTTATTGTGTGAGCGTAATCCAGGACTTGCATTTTTTACAAGAACGTGATCCGGGACTTGCGTTTCTTGTGTGGGCGTGACTCATGATACCATATCCGGTGAGTGTTTAGGTTACGGACCATGTGATGGATATTTTGGTTTGAAAGAATAAAATGTGGGTATTAAGGACGAAAATCCAAAACTTAAAATCTAAATTTAATTATCAATAGTATAAATAAGAGATTAGGGAGCCTAATACATATTTTTAGGGGTGAGCAAAATTTTCCAAACCCGCCCAAACCGCCCAATCCAAACCGCCCAAACCAAAATTTACGGTTTTGTAACGGTTCGGGTTGGTAACGGTTTCGATTTTTTAAAAACCGAAAAATAATGGGTGGGTTCGGTTTACCTTGTCAACCCAACCAATATAACCCGTTCCACCCGAATATATAATAACATATATTAATTAATTTTTTTTATTATTAAAAAATATAATTCAAATTAATAATTAACATATAATTATATTAAAAGAAAAAAAATGTGCTTACAAGTTACAATATCACATATGTAAACTTATTACTTTCATGCATGATCATATCTTGTCGGGTTGAATTGCTATATAATTAGGTGACAAGTTGAAGGTTTGTGCATTTTATATCCGATTTTTAATTTATTTTTAATTATGTAAGATTTTGAATGGTGATTTATGATTATATTTTATGAGATTTTGTACGTTATTTTGCTAGTCCGTAAGACTTTGTAACTTAATTACCAGATTTTGATGATATTTTGTGATGTCAGTCCATTGATGCATTGGACAATTGTGTTGATTAATTTTTTGCAAGTTTATTTTTTTTAAGTGGTTTAAAACCCAACCCGCCAAAACCAAACCGTTATAATTTGGACGGGTTTTTTTAGTACTAACGGTAACGGTTATGGTAACGGGTTGTTAAATTCCAAAACCGTAAAATATGGGTTGGGTGGTTTAGTCCCATCAACCCGACCAACCCGACCATTGCTCACCCCTACATATCTTAGGTAAATTTCCTAAGATACATAGATTTTATATGCAAACATAGGGTGGACAATTTTGTAAAATTAGAATTTGTTTAAAATTTTGCAATATTACTTAATTAGGCCTGCGGGCCCAATGAATTTTAAAGCTGTTTTTTTTAAACTAATGAATTTTAAAATTTATTTTTTAAGTATCTTAGGAAATTTTTCTGAGATGAATATCAGTATCCTTTTTCTCTATAAATAATTAGTACTCCGTATAAACTTGATATGTAAACTTATTGGGCTAAATTAAAAAAAAAATCATATAAAAGACAAATACACTCAACAGTTTGATTTATCTGTAAAAACTAAAAATTGAACTGAATCCCGAATAAATAGATTAATTTGAAATTTTGAATGCAAAATTGAGTTATGTGAGAAGGAAAATTATATCATCAGTCAGTGTTTCAGAAATCGCTAGGTGGTCCAGGACGGTTGGGGTACGGCCTAGCGCCTAGTCGGGTAGGCGGCGATTAATCAGATGGATTAATCGGAGCATTAATCGAATATTATAATAATATTTAATATTTTAGTCTAATTTATAATTAAACATATAATTTTAAATAAATTAACAGGATTAATCCGATTTCAAAAATCGAATCAATTGGTTAACTTACAGAAGATTAATCGATCGGGAATTTTTAGAACAGCGATCATCACACAACGTTCACCTTGGCCCAAAACCCAAACGGGTCGGGTCAGAAATGGGCAGTACTTGTACTTTCCATCCCGCTTCTCATTTTTCTCATTACCGCGCTTTGTTTTTTTGAAGAATTCAAGCTTCTCGATTTAAACACCCTCCCTCTCTCCCTCCCTCCCTCCTATCTTTAATTTCTCTCTCTATATAGGCGTCTCATTTTCTCAGTGCTCTCTTTCAATTGATTCCATCTCTCATCTGTAAGTATATGTATCTACTTTTTAAAACTGCTGATATATTCCCTTCAAAAGAGGGATAAATTGAAATGAAAAAGAGCAAATATTGTTGGATACCTTCAAGCAACCAAATTATGTTTTCACATATAAAGACAATAAACGTAGACCAGACCTTGCCAACCACTCGGTTGGACTAAAAATAAAAAAATTTAGTTTCTGTCTTATGTCCAGTAGGGCGGGGACGACGACTTTTGGAGCAAAAATGCTAGTGACTGGTAGAATATCATTACTAAACCGGTTTAGAAATACCAAGTCCACAAGCACCCATGCGTCTTATCTGGCATTAACCTCTGCACCCATGCATGTGCACAGCTGATTATCTCTGCATCAAAGCCAATTGATTCAGCAATGCGCAGAGCATTAGATTCATCTGTGCTTCCCCAAATTACACGATATGTCGGTTGCAGAGTCTCCAATGAAAACTCCATTGCTGCATTCTCAAACCGTGAATCCGTCTCCTTCATAAGCGAAAGATCAGCATAATGTGTAGTCACTACAGCCAAATGAACTCTGTTCTTCAGATATTGCAATATGCTGGTGGAGAGAGCAACACCTTCCGAAGGATCAGTGCCACTCCCAATTTCATCAATAAGAATAAGTGATTCTTCAGATGCAACTTCCAATATTTTACAAAGCCATGCTACATACTCATTTTACCCTTCACTTAATTGTAAATCGGATAAGGAAAGGTTGGACAAGTTGGTCAAGGCTGGGGTTGATGTAATTGTGTTGGATAGTTCTCAAGGGAATTCTATTTATCAGATTAATATGATTAAGTATGTCAAGAGGACGTATCCGGAATTGGAGTTGATTGGTGGGAATGTGGTGACGATGGCTCAGGCGCAGAATTTGATTCAGTCTGGAGTTGATGGGTTACGAGTTGGGATGGGTTCAGGGTCTATTTGTACTACTCAGGAAGTTTGAGCTGTTGGGCGTGGTCAGGTGATTGATTATATTGTTAACGAGTTGTGATTGTTAATTCAGTCTGATATTTTATGTTACTTGTTAAATTACTATTATTTACTTATCAATATGTTAAATTACTTTGTTCGATATGTTGCTAGTAATTTAGGCTTTTTGCAAATGACTGGGGCCACTAGACTGCCTTGGTTATGACTGTAGCTGTTTGAAACAAGGAAGAGGATCATCACTAATTAGTAATTAGATTTGATTGATAGTTTTGTGGTGCTCTCAAATAGTTACACATCCTTGTGCTTATTATCTTTTGTTCTGCTTGTAGGCAACTGCTGTTTACAAGGTCGCGTCCATTGCTGAGCAAAGTGGTATACCTATTATCGCCGATGGTGGTATTTCAAATTCTGGCCACATTGTCAAAGCTTTGACATTGGGGGCATCAACTGTGATGATGGGAAGCTTTTTGGCCGGAAGCCGTGAAGCTCCAGGTACTTACGAAAATCAGGTGAGCCTAGCAGCCATATTAATATACAATGGATGTTAACTTTGAATTGTCTCTAAAATTTCTCCATGGCAGCACGGTCGTCGTGTCAAGAAATATCGAGGCATGGGATCTCTAGAAGCAATGACTAAAGGAAGTGATGCTCGATACTTGGGCGACACAAATAAATTGAAGATTGCTCAGGGAGTTGTTGGAGCTGTTGCAGACAAAGGTTCTGTTTCCAGATTTATTCCATACACAATGCATGCAGTGAAGCAGGGTTTTCAGGATCTTGGTGCTAGTTCTCTTGAATCTGCTCATAGTCTTCTAAGATCAGGGGTTTTAAGGCTAGAGGTATGGTCCATAGTTTGGTTTCTAATCTTACATTAATCGACACTTTGAGATACTGAAGTTACTGACTGAATTACTGTATCTTTCAATGAAATTCACAGTTTTTCTTCTGCGTTCTCTTATCTAATACTAAGATGTAATTCCCGACCTCCAATGTATATGCATACACACACACACACAAAAAGGTTTGACTGGAAGGGGGAACAACAAATGAAATAATTTTTACTTTTTTTAAGCATCCAGGAAGTCATTTTTATTTCTTTTGACTGATCAGGTGCGAACTGGAGCTGCACAAACTGAAGGTGGCATTCATGGCTTGGTTTCTTATGAAAAGAAATCCTTTTGAGATCTCAAGTTTCCTGATGCTTCCTGTTGAAGTAAATGCATTTGATGTCCCAAGTATTTTATTATGTTGTTCCGACCACAGTGAGTTGATTGTTCTTGACAAGTGCGAGAAGATATCCTTTTGACCAGGCATTAGTATGTAGGACAGTAGGAGGTTTTAATCTTTTTCATGTTTGGCAGTAGAATTTGCATTTTCGTCCCTAAGTCAACTTTGGAGCTATGAGAACAAAAGTTGTAACTTATGCATTACCTTTTGCCTTGTGTGTACAGTACAATATACAATGTACAATTAAAAGGAAAGAGTATTGCACCAAGTTAATCATATTTTTTGTTAATATTATGTTGTGTTTGGTTAGGATGAATGGACTGTAATGGAATGGATTGGAATATTTATTCATTTTATACTTCAAATCTCATTCCATTCACCCCAAATAAACACAACATTAGTATATATTTTTTCGTTTGCTAGTTATATAGTAGGGTGATTGATTGAATGACTGTTGGATAAGTCTCAAAAATACAAGTTGAATGAATCTGTGCTGAAGTGGGACTGGAATGTCTCTTATTCTCCGGTTTAGCCTGTGAGGTATGTCCAGTAGGGCGGGGACGACGACTTTTGGAGCAATAATGCTGGTGACTGGTAGAATATCATTACTAAACCGGTTTAGAAATACCAAGTCCACAAGCACCCATGCGTCTTATCTGGCATTAACCTCTGCACCCATGCATGTGCACAGCTGATTATCTCTGCATCAAAGCCAATTGATTCAGCAATGCGCAGAGCATTAGATTCATCTGTGCTTCCCCAAATTACACGATATGTCGGTTGCAGAGTCTCCAATGAAAACTCCATTGCTGCATTCTCAAACCGTGAATCCGTCTCCTTCATAAGCGAAAGATCAGCATAATGTGTAGTCACTACAGCCAAATGAACTCTGTTCTTCAGATATTGCAATATGCTGGTGGAGAGAGCAACACCTTCCGAAGGATCAGTGCCACTCCCAATTTCATCAATAAGAATAAGTGATTCTTCAGATGCAACTTCCAATATTTTACAAAGCCATGCTACATACTCATTTTACCCTTCACTTAATTGTAAATCGGATAAGGAAAGGTTGGACAAGTTGGTCAAGGCTGGGGTTGATGTAATTGTGTTGGATAGTTCTCAAGGGAATTCTATTTATCAGATTGATATGATTAAGTATGTCAAGAGGACGTATCCGGAATTGGAGTTGATTGGTGGGAATGTGGTGACGATGGCTCAGGCGCAGAATTTGATTCAGTCTGGAGTTGATGGGTTACGAGTTGGGATGGGTTCAGGGTCTATTTGTACTACTCAGGAAGTTTGAGCTGTTGGGCGTGGTCAGGTGATTGATTATATTGTTAACGAGTTGTGATTGTTAATTCAGTCTGATATTTTATGTTACTTGTTAAATTACTATTATTTACTTATCAATATGTTAAATTACTTTGTTCGATATGTTGCTAGTAATTTAGGCTTTTTGCAAATGACTGGGGCCACTAGACTGCCTTGGTTATGACTGTAGCTGTTTGAAACAAGGAAGAGGATCATCACTAATTAGTAATTAGATTTGATTGATAGTTTTGTGGTGCTCTCAAATAGTTACACATCCTTGTGCTTATTATCTTTTGTTCTGCTTGTAGGCAACTGCTGTTTACAAGGTCGCGTCCATTGCTGAGCAAAGTGGTATACCTATTATCGCCGATGGTGGTATTTCAAATTCTGGCCACATTGTCAAAGCTTTGACATTGGGGGCATCAACTGTGATGATGGGAAGCTTTTTGGCCGGAAGCCGTGAAGCTCCAGGTACTTACGAAAATCAGGTGAGCCTAGCAGCCATATTAATATACAATGGATGTTAACTTTGAATTGTCTCTAAAATTTCTCCATGGCAGCACGGTCGTCGTGTCAAGAAATATCGAGGCATGGGATCTCTAGAAGCAATGACTAAAGGAAGTGATGCTCGATACTTGGGCGACACAAATAAATTGAAGATTGCTCAGGGAGTTGTTGGAGCTGTTGCAGACAAAGGTTCTGTTTCCAGATTTATTCCATACACAATGCATGCAGTGAAGCAGGGTTTTCAGGATCTTGGTGCTAGTTCTCTTGAATCTGCTCATAGTCTTCTAAGATCAGGGGTTTTAAGGCTAGAGGTATGGTCCATAGTTTGGTTTCTAATCTTACATTAATCGACACTTTGAGATACTGAAGTTACTGACTGAATTACTGTATCTTTCAATGAAATTCACAGTTTTTCTTCTGCGTTCTCTTATCTAATACTAAGATGTAATTCCCGACCTCCAATGTATATGCATACACACACACACACAAAAAGGTTTGACTGGAAGGGGGAACAACAAATGAAATAATTTTTACTTTTTTTAAGCATCCAGGAAGTCATTTTTATTTCTTTTGACTAATCAGGTGCGAACTGGAGCTGCACAAACTGAAGGTGGCATTCATGGCTTGGTTTCTTATGAAAAGAAATCCTTTTGAGATCTCAAGTTTCCTGATGCTTCCTGTTGAAGTAAATGCATTTGATGTCCCAAGTATTTTATTATGTTGTTCCGACCACAGTGAGTTGATTGTTCTTGACAAGTGCGAGAAGATATCCTTTTGACCAGGCATTAGTATGTAGGACAGTAGGAGGTTTTAATCTTTTTCATGTTTGGCAGTAGAATTTGCATTTTCGTCCCTAAGTCAACTTTGGAGCTATGAGAACAAAAGTTGTAACTTATGCATTACCTTTTGCCTTGTGTGTACAGTACAATATACAATGTACAATTAAAAGGAAAGAGTATTGCACCAAGTTAATCATATTTTTTGTTAATATTATGTTGTGTTTGGTTAGGATGAATGGACTGTAATGGAATGGATTGGAATATTTATTCATTTTATACTTCAAATCTCATTCCATTCACCCCAAATAAACACAACATTAGTATATATTTTTTCGTTTGCTAGTTATATAGTAGGGTGATTGATTGAATGACTGTTGGATAAGTCTCAAAAATACAAGTTGAATGAATCTGTGCTGAAGTGGGACTGGAATGTCTCTTATTCTCCGGTTTAGCCTGTGAGGTATGTCCAGTAGGGCGGGGACGACGACTTTTGGAGCAATAATGCTGGTGACTGGTAGAATATCATTACTAAACCGGTTTAGAAATACCAAGTCCACAAGCACCCATGCGTCTTATCTGGTATTAACCTCTGCACCCATGCATGTGCACAGCTGATTATCTCTGCATCAAAGCCAATTGATTCAGCAATGCGCAGAGCATTAGATTCATCTGTGCTTCCCCAAATTACACGATATGTCGGTTGCAGAGTCTCCAATGAAAACTCCATTGCTGCATTCTCAACCCGTGAATCCGTCTCCTTCATAAGCGAAAGATCAGCATAATGTGTAGTCACTACAGCCAAATGAACTCTGTTCTTCAGATATTGCAATATGCTGGTGGAGAGAGCAACACCTTCCGAAGGATCAGTGCCACTCCCAATTTCATCAATAAGAATAAGTGATTCTTCAGATGCAACTTCCAATATTTTACAAAGCCATGCTACATACTCATTTTACCCTTCACTTAATTGTAAATCGGATAAGGAAAGGTTGGACAAGTTGGTCAAGGCTGGGGTTGATGTAATTGTGTTGGATAGTTCTCAAGGGAATTCTATTTATCAGATTGATATGATTAAGTATGTCAAGAGGACGTATCCGGAATTGGAGTTGATTGGTGGGAATGTGGTGACGATGGCTCAGGCGCAGAATTTGATTCAGTCTGGAGTTGATGGGTTACGAGTTGGGATGGGTTCAGGGTCTATTTGTACTACTCAGGAAGTTTGAGCTGTTGGGCGTGGTCAGGTGATTGATTATATTGTTAACGAGTTGTGATTGTTAATTCAGTCTGATATTTTATGTTACTTGTTAAATTACTATTATTTACTTATCAATATGTTAAATTACTTTGTTCGATATGTTGCTAGTAATTTAGGCTTTTTGCAAATGACTGGGGCCACTAGACTGCCTTGGTTATGACTGTAGCTGTTTGAAACAAGGAAGAGGATCATCACTAATTAGTAATTAGATTTGATTGATAGTTTTGTGGTGCTCTCAAATAGTTACACATCCTTGTGCTTATTATCTTTTGTTCTGCTTGTAGGCAACTGCTGTTTACAAGGTCGCGTCCATTGCTGAGCAAAGTGGTATACCTATTATCGCCGATGGTGGTATTTCAAATTCTGGCCACATTGTCAAAGCTTTGACATTGGGGGCATCAACTGTGATGATGGGAAGCTTTTTGGCCGGAAGCCGTGAAGCTCCAGGTACTTACGAAAATCAGGTGAGCCTAGCAGCCATATTAATATACAATGGATGTTAACTTTGAATTGTCTCTAAAATTTCTCCATGGCAGCACGGTCGTCGTGTCAAGAAATATCGAGGCATGGGATCTCTAGAAGCAATGACTAAAGGAAGTGATGCTCGATACTTGGGCGACACAAATAAATTGAAGATTGCTCAGGGAGTTATTGGAGCTGTTGCAGACAAAGGTTCTATTTCCAGATTTATTCCATACACAATGCATGCAGTGAAGCAGGGTTTTCAGGATCTTGGTGCTAGTTCTCTTGAATCTGCTCATAGTCTTCTAAGATCAGGGGTTTTAAGGCTAGAGGTATGGTCCATAGTTTGGTTTCTAATCTTACATTAATCGACACTTTGAGATACTGAAGTTACTGACTGAATTACTGTATCTTTCAATGAAATTCACAGTTTTTCTTCTGCGTTCTCTTATCTAATACTAAGATGTAATTCCCGACCTCCAATGTATATGCATACACACACACACACAAAAAGGTTTGACTGGAAGGGGGAACAATAAATGAAATAATTTTTACTTTTTTTAAGCATCTAGGAAGTCATTTTTATTTCTTTTGACTGATCAGGTGCGAACTGGAGCTGCACAAACTGAAGGTGGCATTCATGGCTTGGTTTCTTATGAAAAGAAATCCTTTTGAGATCTCAAGTTTCCTGATGCTTCCTGTTGAAGTAAATGCATTTGATGTCCCAAGTATTTTATTATGTTGTTCCGACCACAGTGAGTTGATTGTTCTTGACAAGTGCGAGAAGATATCCTTTTGACCAGGCATTAGTATGTAGGACAGTAGGAGGTTTTAATCTTTTTCATGTTTGGCAGTAGAATTTGCATTTTCGTCCCTAAGTCAACTTTGGAGCTATGAGAACAAAAGTTGTAACTTATGCATTACCTTTTGCCTTGTGTGTACAGTACAATATACAATGTACAATTAAAAGGAAAGAGTATTGCACCAAGTTAATCATATTTTTTGTTAATATTATGTTGTGTTTGGTTAGGATGAATGGACTGTAATGGAATGGATTGGAATATTTATTCATTTTATACTTCAAATCTCATTCCATTCACCCCAAATAAACACAACATTAGTATATATTTTTTAGTTTGCTAGTTATATAGTAGGGTGATTGATTGAATGACTGTTGGATAAGTCTCAAAAATACAAGTTGAATGAATCTGTGCTGAAGTGGGACTGGAATGTCTCTTATTCTCCGGTTTAGCCTGTGAGGTATGTCCAGTAGGGCGGGGACGACGACTTTTGGAGCAAAAATGCTAGTGACTGGTAGAATATCATTACTAAACCGGTTTAGAAATACCAAGTCCACAAGCACCCATGCGTCTTATCTGGCATTAACCTCTGCACCCATACATGTGCACAGCTGATTATCTCTGCATCAAAGCCAATTGATTCAGCAATGCGCAGAGCATTAGATTCATCTGTGCTTCCCCAAATTACACGATATGTCGGTTGCAGAGTCTCCAATGAAAACTCCATTGCTGCATTCTCAAACCGTGAATCCGTCTCCTTCATAAGCGAAAGATTAGCATAATGTGTAGTCACTACAGCCAAATGAACTCTGTTCTTCAGATATTGCAATATGCTGGTGGAGAGAGCAACACCTTCCGAAGGATCAGTGCCACTCCCAATTTCATCAATAAGAATAAGTGATTCTTCAGATGCAACTTCCAATATTTTACAAAGCCATGCTACATACTCATTTTACCCTTCACTTAATTGTAAATCGGATAAGGAAAGGTTGGACAAGTTGGTCAAGGCTGGGGTTGATGTAATTGTGTTGGATAGTTCTCAAGGGAATTCTATTTATCAGATTAATATGATTAAGTATGTCAAGAGGACGTATCCGGAATTGGAGTTGATTGGTGGGAATGTGGTGACGATGGCTCAGGCGCAGAATTTGATTCAGTCTGGAGTTGATGGGTTACGAGTTGGGATGGGTTCAGGGTCTATTTGTACTACTCAGGAAGTTTGAGCTGTTGGGCGTGGTCAGGTGATTGATTATATTGTTAACGAGTTGTGATTGTTAATTCAGTCTGATATTTTATGTTACTTGTTAAATTACTATTATTTACTTATCAATATGTTAAATTACTTTGTTCGATATGTTGCTAGTAATTTAGGCTTTTTGCAAATGACTGGGGCCACTAGACTGCCTTGGTTATGACTGTAGCTGTTTGAAACAAGGAAGAGGATCATCACTAATTAGTAATTAGATTTGATTGATAGTTTTGTGGTGCTCTCAAATAGTTACACATCCTTGTGCTTATTATCTTTTGTTCTGCTTGTAGGCAACTGCTGTTTACAAGGTCGCATCCATTGCTGAGCAAAGTGGTATACCTATTATCGCCGATGGTGGTATTTCAAATTCTGGCCACATTGTCAAAGCTTTGACATTGGGGGCATCAACTGTGATGATGGGAAGCTTTTTGGCCGGAAGCCGTGAAGCTCCAGGTACTTACGAAAATCAGGTGAGCCTTGCAGCCATATTAATATACAATGGATGTTAACTTTGAATTGTCTCTAAAATTTCTCCATGGCAGCACGGTCGTCGTGTCAAGAAATATCGAGGCATGGGATCTCTAGAAGCAATGACTAAAGGAAGTGATGCTCGATACTTGGGCGACACAAATAAATTGAAGATTGCTCAGGGAGTTGTTGGAGCTGTTGCAGACAAAGGTTCTGTTTCCAGATTTATTCCATACACAATGCATGCAGTGAAGCAGGGTTTTCAGGATCTTGGTGCTAGTTCTCTTGAATCTGCTCATAGTCTTCTAAGATCAGGGGTTTTAAGGCTAGAGGTATGGTCCATAGTTTGGTTTCTAATCTTACATTAATCGACACTTTGAGATACTGAAGTTACTGACTGAATTACTGTATCTTTCAATGAAATTCACAGTTTTTCTTCTGCGTTCTCTTATCTAATACTAAGATGTAATTCCCGACCTCCAATGTATATGCATACACACACACACACAAAAAGGTTTGACTGGAAGGGGGAACAATAAATGAAATAATTTTTACTTTTTTTAAGCATCCAGGAAGTCATTTTTATTTCTTTTGACTGATCAGGTGCGAACTGGAGCTGCACAAACTGAAGGTGGCATTCATGGCTTGGTTTCTTATGAAAAGAAATCCTTTTGAGATCTCAAGTTTCCTGATGCTTCCTGTTGAAGTAAATGCATTTGATGTCCCAAGTATTTTATTATGTTGTTCCGACCACAGTGAGTTGATTGTTCTTGACAAGTGCGAGAAGATATCCTTTTGACCAGGCATTAGTATGTAGGACAGTAGGAGGTTTTAATCTTTTTCATGTTTGGCAGTAGAATTTGCATTTTCGTCCCTAAGTCAACTTTGGAGCTATGAGAACAAAAGTTGTAACTTATGCATTACCTTTTGCCTTGTGTGTACAGTACAATATACAATGTACAATTAAAAGGAAAGAGTATTGCACCAAGTTAATCATATTTTTAGTTAATATTATGTTGTGTTTGGTTAGGATGAATGGACTGTAATGGAATGGATTGGAATATTTATTCATTTTATACTTCAAATCTCATTCCATTCACCCCAAATAAACACAACATTAGTATATATTTTTTCGTTTGCTAGTTATATAGTAGGGTGATTGATTGAATGACTGTTGGATAAGTCTCAAAAATACAAGTTGAATGAATCTGTGCTGAAGTGGGACTGGAATGTCTCTTATTCTCCGGTTTAGCCTGTGAGGTATGTCCAGTAGGGCGGGGACGACGACTTTTGGAGCAAAAATGCTAGTGACTGGTAGAATATCATTACTAAACCGGTTTAGAAATACCAAGTCCACAAGCACCCATGCGTCTTATCTGGCATTAACCTCTGCACCCATGCATGTGCACAGCTGATTATCTCTGCATCAAAGCCAATTGATTCAGCAATGCGCAGAGCATTAGATTCATCTGTGCTTCCCCAAATTACACGATATGTCGGTTGCAGAGTCTCCAATGAAAACTCCATTGCTGCATTCTCAAACCGTGAATCCGTCTCCTTCATAAGCGAAAGATCAGCATAATGTGTAGTCACTACAGCCAAATGAACTCTGTTCTTCAGATATTGCAATATGCTGGTGGAGAGAGCAACACCTTCCGAAGGATCAGTGCCACTCCCAATTTCATCAATAAGAATAAGTGATTCTTCAGATGCAACTTCCAATATTTTACAAAGCCATGCTACATACTCATTTTACCCTTCACTTAATTGTAAATCGGATAAGGAAAGGTTGGACAAGTTGGTCAAGGCTGGGGTTGATGTAATTGTGTTGGATAGTTCTCAAGGGAATTCTATTTATCAGATTAATATGATTAAGTATGTCAAGAGGACGTATCCGGAATTGGAGTTGATTGGTGGGAATGTGGTGACGATGGCTCAGGCGCAGAATTTGATTCAGTCTGGAGTTGATGGGTTACGAGTTGGGATGGGTTCAGGGTCTATTTGTACTACTCAGGAAGTTTGAGCTGTTGGGCGTGGTCAGGTGATTGATTATATTGTTAACGAGTTGTGATTGTTAATTCAGTCTGATATTTTATGTTACTTGTTAAATTACTATTATTTACTTATCAATATGTTAAATTACTTTGTTCGATATGTTGCTAGTAATTTAGGCTTTTTGCAAATGACTGGGGCCACTAGACTGCCTTGGTTATGACTGTAGCTGTTTGAAACAAGGAAGAGGATCATCACTAATTAGTAATTAGATTTGATTGATAGTTTTGTGGTGCTCTCAAATAGTTACACATCCTTGTGCTTATTATCTTTTGTTCTGCTTGTAGGCAACTGCTGTTTACAAGGTCGCATCCATTGCTGAGCAAAGTGGTATACCTATTATCGCCGATGGTGGTATTTCAAATTCTGGCCACATTGTCAAAGCTTTGACATTGGGGGCATCAACTGTGATGATGGGAAGCTTTTTGGCCGGAAGCCGTGAAGCTCCAGGTACTTACGAAAATCAGGTGAGCCTTGCAGCCATATTAATATACAATGGATGTTAACTTTGAATTGTCTCTAAAATTTCTCCATGGCAGCACGGTCGTCGTGTCAAGAAATATCGAGGCATGGGATCTCTAGAAGCAATGACTAAAGGAAGTGATGCTCGATACTTGGGCGACACAAATAAATTGAAGATTGCTCAGGGAGTTGTTGGAGCTGTTGCAGACAAAGGTTCTGTTTCCAGATTTATTCCATACACAATGCATGCAGTGAAGCAGGGTTTTCAGGATCTTGGTGCTAGTTCTCTTGAATCTGCTCATAGTCTTCTAAGATCAGGGGTTTTAAGGCTAGAGGTATGGTCCATAGTTTGGTTTCTAATCTTACATTAATCGACACTTTGAGATACTGAAGTTACTGACTGAATTACTGTATCTTTCAATGAAATTCACAGTTTTTCTTCTGCGTTCTCTTATCTAATACTAAGATGTAATTCCCGACCTCCAATGTATATGCATACACACACACACACAAAAAGGTTTGACTGGAAGGGGGAACAATAAATGAAATAATTTTTACTTTTTTTAAGCATCCAGGAAGTCATTTTTATTTCTTTTGACTGATCAGGTGCGAACTGGAGCTGCACAAACTGAAGGTGGCATTCATGGCTTGGTTTCTTATGAAAAGAAATCCTTTTGAGATCTCAAGTTTCCTGATGCTTCCTGTTGAAGTAAATGCATTTGATGTCCCAAGTATTTTATTATGTTGTTCCGACCACAGTGAGTTGATTGTTCTTGACAAGTGCGAGAAGATATCCTTTTGACCAGGCATTAGTATGTAGGACAGTAGGAGGTTTTAATCTTTTTCATGTTTGGCAGTAGAATTTGCATTTTCGTCCCTAAGTCAACTTTGGAGCTATGAGAACAAAAGTTGTAACTTATGCATTACCTTTTGCCTTGTGTGTACAGTACAATATACAATGTACAATTAAAAGGAAAGAGTATTGCACCAAGTTAATCATATTTTTTGTTAATATTATGTTGTGTTTGGTTAGGATGAATGGACTGTAATGGAATGGATTGGAATATTTATTCATTTTATACTTCAAATCTCATTCCATTCACCCCAAATAAACACAACATTAGTATATATTTTTTCGTTTGCTAGTTATATAGTAGGGTGATTGATTGAATGACTGTTGGATAAGTCTCAAAAATACAAGTTGAATGAATCTGTGCTGAAGTGGGACTGGAATGTCTCTTATTCTCCGGTTTAGCCTGTGAGGTATGTCCAGTAGGGCGGGGACGACGACTTTTGGAGCAAAAATGCTAGTGACTGGTAGAATATCATTACTAAACCGGTTTAGAAATACCAAGTCCACAAGCACCCATGCGTCTTATCTGGCATTAACCTCTGCACCCATGCATGTGCACAGCTGATTATCTCTGCATCAAAGCCAATTGATTCAGCAATGCGCAGAGCATTAGATTCGTCTGTGCTTCCCCAAATTACACGATATGTCGGTTGCAGAGTCTCCAATGAAAACTCCATTGCTGCATTCTCAAACCGTGAATCCGTCTCCTTCATAAGCGAAAGATCAGCATAATGTGTAGTCACTACAGCCAAATGAACTCTGTTCTTCAGATATTGCAATATGCTGGTGGAGAGAGCAACACCTTCCGAAGGATCAGTGCCACTCCCAATTTCATCAATAAGAATAAGTGATTCTTCAGATGCAACTTCCAATATTTTACAAAGCCATGCTACATACTCATTTTACCCTTCACTTAATTGTAAATCGGATAAGGAAAGGTTGGACAAGTTGGTCAAGGCTGGGGTTGATGTAATTGTGTTGGATAGTTCTCAAGGGAATTCTATTTATCAGATTGATATGATTAAGTATGTCAAGAGGACGTATCCGGAATTGGAGTTGATTGGTGGGAATGTGGTGACGATGGCTCAGGCGCAGAATTTGATTCAGTCTGGAGTTGATGGGTTACGAGTTGGGATGGGTTCAGGGTCTATTTGTACTACTCAGGAAGTTTGTGCTGTTGGGCGTGGTCAGGTGATTGATTATATTGTTAACGAGTTGTGATTGTTAATTCAGTCTGATATTTTATGTTACTTGTTAAATTACTATTATTTACTTATCAATATGTTAAATTACTTTGTTCGATATGTTGCTAGTAATTTAGGCTTTTTACAAATGACTGGGGCCACTAGACTGCCTTGGTTATGACTGTAGCTGTTTGAAACAAGGAAGAGGATCATCACTAATTAGTAATTAGATTTGATTGATAGTTTTGTGGTGCTCTCAAATAGTTACACATCCTTGTGCTTATTATCTTTTGTTCTGCTTGTAGGCAACTGTTGTTTACAAGGTCGCGTCCATTGCTGAGCAAAGTGGTATACCTATTATCGCCGATGGTGGTATTTCAAATTCTGGCCACATTGTCAAAGCTTTGACATTGGGGGCATCAACTGTGATGATGGGATGCTTTTTGGCCGGAAGCCGTGAAGCTCCAGGTACTTACGAAAATCAGGTGAGCCTAGCAGCCATATTAATATACAATGGATGTTAACTTTGAATTGTCTCTAAAATTTCTCCATGGCAGCACGGTCGTCGTGTCAAGAAATATCGAGGCATGGGATCTCTAGAAGCAATGACTAAAGGAAGTGATGCTCGATACTTGGGCGACACAAATAAATTGAAGATTGCTCAGGGAGTTGTTGGAGCTGTTGCAGACAAAGGTACTGTTTCCAGATTTATTCCATACACAATGCATGCAGTGAAGCAGGGTTTTCAGGATCTTGGTGCTAGTTCTCTTGAATCTGCTCATAGTCTTCTAAGATCAGGGGTTTTAAGGCTAGAGGTATGGTCCATAGTTTGGTTTCTAATCTTACATTAATCGACACTTTGAGATACTGAAGTTACTGACTGAATTACTGTATCTTTCAATGAAATTCACAGTTTTTCTTCTGCGTTCTCTTATCTAATACTAAGATGTAATTCCCGACCTCCAATGTATATGCATACACACACACACACAAAAAGGTTTGACTGGAAGGGGGAACAATAAATGAAATAATTTTTACTTTTTTTAAGCATCCAGGAAGTCATTTTTATTTCTTTTGACTGATCAGGTGCGAACTGGAGCTGCACAAACTGAAGGTGGCATTCATGGCTTGGTTTCTTATGAAAAGAAATCCTTTTGAGATCTCAAGTTTCCTGATGCTTCCTGTTGAAGTAAATGCATTTGATGTCCCAAGTATTTTATTATGTTGTTCCGACCACAGTGAGTTGATTGTTCTTGACAAGTGCGAGAAGATATCCTTTTGACCAGGCATTAGTATGTAGGACAGTAGGAGGTTTTAATCTTTTTCATGTTTGGCAGTAGAATTTGCATTTTCGTCCCTAAGTCAACTTTGGAGCTATGAGAACAAAAGTTGTAACTTATGCATTACCTTTTGCCTTGTGTGTACAGTACAATATACAATGTACAATTAAAAGGAAAGAGTATTGCACCAAGTTAATCATATTTTTTGTTAATATTATGTTGTGTTTGGTTAGGATGAATGGACTGTAATGGAATGGATTGGAATATTTATTCATTTTATACTTCAAATCTCATTCCATTCACCCCAAATAAACACAACATTAGTATATATTTTTTCGTTTGCTAGTTATATAGTAGGGTGATTGATTGAATGACTGTTGGATAAGTCTCAAAAATACAAGTTGAATGAATCTGTGCTGAAGTGGGACTGGAATGTCTCTTATTCTCCGGTTTAGCCTGTGAGGTATGTCCAGTAGGGCGGGGACGACGACTTTTGGAGCAATAATGCTGGTGACTGGTAGAATATCATTACTAAACCGGTTTAGAAATACCAAGTCCACAAGCACCCATGCGTCTTATCTGGCATTAACCTCTGCACCCATGCATGTGCACAGCTGATTATCTCTGCATCAAAGCCAATTGATTCAGCAATGCGCAGAGCATTAGATTCATCTGTGCTTCCCCAAATTACACGATATGTCGGTTGCAGAGTCTCCAATGAAAACTCCATTGCTGCATTCTCAAACCGTGAATCCGTCTCCTTCATAAGCGAAAGATCAGCATAATGTGTAGTCACTACAGCCAAATGAACTCTGTTCTTCAGATATTGCAATATGCTGGTGGAGAGAGCAACACCTTCCGAAGGATCAGTGCCACTCCCAATTTCATCAATAAGAATAAGTGATTCTTCAGATGCAACTTCCAATATTTTACAAAGCCATGCTACATACTCATTTTACCCTTCACTTAATTGTAAATCGGATAAGGAAAGGTTGGACAAGTTGGTCAAGGCTGGGGTTGATGTAATTGTGTTGGATAGTTCTCAAGGGAATTCTATTTATCAGATTGATATGATTAAGTATGTCAAGAGGACGTATCTGAAATTGGAGTTGATTGGTGGGAATGTGGTGACGATGGCTCAGGCGCAGAATTTGATTCAGTCTGGAGTTGATGGGTTACGAGTTGGGATGGGTTCAGGGTCTATTTGTACTACTCAGGAAGTTTGTGCTGTTGGGCGTGGTCAGGTGATTGATTATATTGTTAACGAGTTGTGATTGTTAATTCAGTCTGATATTTTATGTTACTTGTTAAATTACTATTATTTACTTATCAATATGTTAAATTACTTTGTTCGATATGTTGCTAGTAATTTAGGTTTTTTGCAAATGACTGGGGCCACTAGACTGCCTTGGTTATGACTGTAGCTGTTTGAAACAAGGAAGAGGATCATCACTAATTAGTAATTAGATTTGATTGATAGTTTTGTGGTGCTCTCAAATAGTTACACATCCTTGTGCTTATTATCTTTTGTTCTGCTTGTAGGCAACTGCTGTTTACAAGGTCGCGTCCATTGCTGAGCAAAGTGGTATACCTATTATCGCCGATGGTGGTATTTCAAATTCTGGCCACATTGTCAAAGCTTTGACATTGGGGGCATCAACTGTGATGATGGGAAGATTTTTGGCCGAAAGCCGTGAAGCTCCAGGTACTTACGAAAATCAGGTGAGCCTAGCAGCCATATTAATATACAATGGATGTTAACTTTGAATTGTCTCTAAAATTTCTCCATGGCAGCACGGTCGTCGTGTCAAGAAATATCGAGGCATGGGATCTCTAGAAGCAATGACTAAAGGAAGTGATGCTCGATACTTGGGCGACACAAATAAATTGAAGATTGCTCAGGGAGTTGTTGGAGCTGTTGCAGACAAAGGTTCTGTTTCCAGATTTATTCCATACACAATGCATGCAGTGAAGCAGGGTTTTCAGGATCTTGGTGCTAGTTCTCTTGAATCTGCTCATAGTCTTCTAAGATCAGGGGTTTTAAGGCTAGAGGTATGGTCCATAGTTTGGTTTCTAATCTTACATTAATCGACACTTTGAGATACTGAAGTTACTGACTGAATTACTGTATCTTTCAATGAAATTCACAGTTTTTCTTCTGCGTTCTCTTATCTAATACTAAGATGTAATTCCCGACCTCCAATGTATATGCATACACACACACACACAAAAAGGTTTGACTGGAAGGGGGAACAATAAATGAAATAATTTTTACTTTTTTTAAGCATCCAGGAAGTCATTTTTATTTCTTTTGACTGATCAGGTGCGAACTGGAGCTGCACAAACTGAAGGTGGCATTCATGGCTTGGTTTCTTATGAAAAGAAATCCTTTTGAGATCTCAAGTTTCCTGATGCTTCCTGTTGAAGTAAATGCATTTGATGTCCCAAGTATTTTATTATGTTGTTCCGACCACAGTGAGTTGATTGTTCATGACAAGTGCGAGAAGATATCCTTTTGACCAGGCATTAGTATGTAGGACAGTAGGAGGTTTTAATCTTTTTCATGTTTGGCAGTAGAATTTGCATTTTCGTCCCTAAGTCAACTTTGGAGCTATGAGAACAAAAGTTGTAACTTATGCATTACCTTTTGCCTTGTGTGTACAGTACAATATACAATGTACAATTAAAAGGAAAGAGTATTGCACCAAGTTAATCATATTTTTTGTTAATATTATGTTGTGTTTGGTTAGGATGAATGGACTGTAATGGAATGGATTGGAATATTTATTCATTTTATACTTCAAATCTCATTCCATTCACCCCAAATAAACACAACATTAGTATATATTTTTTCGTTTGCTAGTTATATAGTAGGGTGATTGATTGAATGACTGTTGGATAAGTCTCAAAAATACAAGTTGAATGAATCTGTGCTGAAGTGGGACTGGAATGTCTCTTATTCTCCGGTTTAGCCTGTGAGGTATGTCCAATAGGGCGGGGACGACGACTTTTGGAGCAATAATGCTGGTGACTGGTAGAATATCATTACTAAACCGGTTTAGAAATACCAAGTCCACAAGCACCCATGCGTCTTATCTGGCATTAACCTCTGCACCCATGCATGTGCACAGCTGATTATCTCTGCATCAAAGCCAATTGATTCAGCAATGCGCAGAGCATTAGATTCATCTGTGCTTCCCCAAATTACACGATATGTCGGTTGCAGAGTCTCCAATGAAAACTCCATTGCTGCATTCTCAAACCGTGAATCCGTCTCCTTCATAAGCGAAAGATCAGCATAATGTGTAGTCACTACAGCCAAATGAACTCTGTTCTTCAAATATTGCAATATGCTGGTGGAGAGAGCAACACCTTCCGAAGGATCAGTGCCACTCCCAATTTCATCAATAAGAATAAGTGATTCTTCAGATACAACTTCCAATATTTTACAAAGCCATGAAAGGTGATCGCTAAATGTTGAGAAATTTTGTTCCAGGGACTAGAAAGGTAAGTAAATTAAAATTAGCCTTGGAGTTTGTACCACAACATTAAACAAAAGGTAAAGGGGAAGGGAAACCACACATATATTTTTATACATATATATAATGAATGAAGTGTAGGAATAATGTAACACCTGGTGATCTCCAATATCTGCAAGAATAAGATCAGTGATGGACGGTCTTTAGGAGGTAAGTACATGCCAGCTTTCAGCATAATAGATGCCAGGCCTAAAGTTTTTAATGATGCAGTTTTGCCACCAGTGTTTGGTCCTGAAATTACAATCACCCTTGTACCACATTTAATCTTAATGTCAATAGGCACAGGAAAATCAAGATGACTAGAAAACAATTCAGATTTCAATGTCTCATTCCCAGAACGTGAAGAATTGGATTCTACAAAATCTGAGGGAGCTCTCAAAGAGGCCTCAAGAAGCAAAGGGTGTTGAATACCGTCAATGCTTACTGAAAGATAGTCATCTCCACCAGATGCAATACATGTAGAAGGCTTTGATACTAAATTTAGACCAACTGCACCTAACCACCGAGCCTGAGAAGCTCTTGCAACAGCAAAATCAACTTCCAAAATTCTATCCAGCAAATACTTGATCTCTGTCTTCGATTCTGCAATTTTGTGATGTCAGCATACTGAAAATAGCTTTCTCCTCGGCATTCTCATGATTTGAAAGCCTGACTTCCATGTTGTTCAACTCAACTGCCTCTTTTGGTTCCATAAAGTATGTAGCTCCAGAACTGCTTACACTCAGAACTACACCACCCGGAAGCAAATATCTATGGGAAGCCCTGACACCCACACACATTCTTGAATTGTTACCAGTGGCCTATCTATACCTCCAGCCTGAAAAATTCGAGATGATACTTGCTTCAGCAGAGATTCTAGATTTTCCATATTACCCTTTCTGATCTAATGATCTCTAGTTCTTCACTTGCTCTATCAAGAATCTTCCATATTACCCTTTCTGATCTAATGATCTCTAGTTCTTCACTTGCTCTATCAAGAATCACTGAAAACTTATAGTCTATGCAGAAGCCTATCTTTCGCTCCAAATCCATCAGGAAGTTGCACTTTTGAAGTATTTCAAGCAAAGGGGTGTCCTGTTCGAGTAATGCAATGACACAATCCAGTGAGACTTCTCTTTAGCATTATAAAGAAAGCACTAGCACTTCACTCCAACATAAAAGACTCCGCATTTTATTTTTCATTGCTGAGAACATGAGAATCCATCAAATCAATGACACAAGCTTCCACCATTTCGTGTAAAAGGAAGACCTACTTAGAGAGCATCTCGAAGAGCTTAATTGTTTATAATATATTTAAGAGTAAATTAGGAGACTCTTGGAGATGCTCTTATCCTATTACACAAGTTACTTTAAGTTTTGAGCCCCCTAGTTACAATTCTAGAATTATAAAACAAACTTCGCAACAACAATTGGTTTGGTTATGTTAGGAAAATACATTAATTAAATAAAAGAAAAATTGAGCACGTCTGAATAAATGGGATGGGCCAAACTCCAAATTATGGAGCACATGTTATACAATTAATTGGGAATGGGCCAGGTGGATTTTTCAGATCGGGGCACTTATTGCATTTTTACTAAAACAATCAAACACGCATTCATGGGCTCAACATTCAATTACCCATGGTGTATAAAGACGACACATTGTTAACCTAATAACATAAGGCCCATAAATGTTTAACTTTAGTTGCTTAGATTAGACCATCTCCAACTTTTGACACCAAAATATTGTTAAAGTAAATATTATTTGGTATCAAAATTACGTTATTCAAATAATGTTGTGTTTGGTTGGAAAGAAATGAATGGAATGAAATGAATAAAATTAATGAGAAATAATAGAGGTTGGAGGGATGATTTGAGAAAAAAATGAGTAAGTGCAAATTTGTTATGATGGAAATTGTGAAGAAAATGGGTACGATGAGGAATGGAGCATTCCTTTCCAAAATATGATGCTTCAACTCTAGTTGAGGATGTTAGGAATGGAATGCAGAAAGAATGAAAAATGTGAAATTTTTTACATATTCTAGTATAAATTTCATTCCATTCCCTTCATTTTCAATCATCCCAACCAAACACAACATAAGTGTTAACATATAGTATACTAGATTATTTGTTAAACTAACACTGTGCTATCCGTAAAATGTTCTCCAACCCATTAATATCATAATTGATACCAAAAAGAATTTTTACATGAAATTTTTTAAATTGTAAAATTATTATTACATAAATTTACTAATATAACTACTGAAATCACAATGAAAAATATTAAACACAATATTTGATAAAAATTTCATTATCTAAAGGCAAAAATTTTCAAAAAAAATAAATTCAGAAGATATGAAAGATATTTTACAATTATTAACAAGATTAGAGTTGAAAAATTAGAAAGAAAATTAATAATTTATAAAATTGTAAAGTACAAAAGAAATATGTTTAGTTGGATATAAAAGAAAAAAAAACTTTTACTAATAAACATAAGGGCATAGTGGGAATTTTGCAACACATTAAATTGGTGTCAAACGGACATCATATATATTTTTTGACACCAAATTTGGTGTAACACTATTTATTTGGTGTCCTTAAACCATCTTCATTTTACACTATTTTGATGTAAAAATCACATCATCCACAAAATGAACTCCAACACATTAAGCTATATTTTACACAATCTTTCACATGTAAAATGGAATATTGCAATTTTTAAAAAAAAATTATAACTATAATATCTACTACACTTTAATTTTAATATCATGAATGCATAATATTAAATTTATCTACATGAACATGTAACTATAATTAGTCATTGTAAAAGTTAGAGTCAAAAGATTAAAAAAATAGAAAATTAGAATCAATATATATAAACTACATTTTAGAATTAATAACAAAATTAGAGTTAAAAAAACAAAATTCAAAGTTAAAAAAAAAATTAAAATTTAAGATTATAAAATAAATGATTTTAGTAGAATTTATAGGGAACAAATTTGTTTTGTTAGTTATCAAAGAAAAGGGCGTTGTAGGAATTATGAAAGATGCAAAATTATAAAAATTACACTAAATGTACTAATGACATCAAGTGTCACTCTATTCATTTGGTATAATTTTTAAACCATTATAGTAATTTTAGTATTTCATTGGAGTTGCTTTTACACCATAAGTTACACTATAAATCTATAATAGGTTTGCATTGGAGTTGCTTGGATCATCATTACAACAAATTAATGGAACCTTTTCACCATTTTCATGTCAACTTACACCATTTACAAAATGAATTTCAATGTATTGACATTATAATTTACACTAAAAGGAATCTTTCACATGTAAAAATATAAAATAGAATATTCTAATTTTCTTTTAACTTTTTTCATAACTATAATATCCATTACTTTAATTGTAATATTATGAATGGATAATATTAAATCTATCCGTACGACCATTTAGCTATAATTAGTTTTTGTAAAAATTTAAAGTCAAAAGATAAAAAATTAGAATCACAATATTTAAAAAATATTATAAAATTAATAAAAAATAGAGTTTAAAGAAAACAAAACAAAATTCAAAGTTAAAATTTATAAAAGAAAAGATTTTAGTAGGACATATGGTGAACAATTTTTTTTGTTAACAAATACAAAAACATTGTACGAATTATGAAAAATGTCGATTTGGGGTAAAAATTACATCATATGTATTTTTGATATCAAATTTGATGTCACATTATTCATTTGATGTAATTCATAGTATTGCATTGGAGTTACTTTTAAATCATAAGTTACGCTATAATAATGTTATATGTTGGATTGGAGTTGTTTTTATCATATCATTTTAGTATTGAATTTTTTGAAGAATAAAGGGTGTTAATTCAATAATAAAAAATCATACGACATCTATATCAATGATCGAGTCCAATAAACAGTAAATTGCAATCATCTATTCTCATGAAAATATAGTTAAACGATATTTTGAAAATAATGTATATACAAATACAAGTACCCATTTCATGCATTCTCGTTGAATTATTGATACCCTCTTCATCGTACCCGATGGAACTATCGACCAGAACTGTAATCACATACAAAATTTCATCACTAAATCAATATCCCCGACCCGCTCACAATTAAGAAGTTAATAACAAATTTCTCACAAAAAGGAGAGAAACCAAAATGAAGAATACAAACCAAAAACCAAAAAAAAAAATCCAAAAAAACTTAATTCTAACAAACGAACCACAAGATAGACGATACAAACATCGTTATAATATTTTAGTGCTGGGTTGCCCTCAGTAGTGACTAGTGAATCATTCATTCGGTACAAACACATATGAAATTAATATTATAATCTTTTCGATGATTAAGTTTGAGAAATACCAGGTTGATGCAGCTAAAATTATATAAACGTTTTTAAATAAATTATTAATCATGTGTATGAATCTTATAAAATTAAAAAAATGCTTGTCGAAAAAGATGTAGAGTATATATCAAAATTTACGTTCATTTATATGTAGATTACGTTTTTTCCTTCGTAATTATAAAAATAACCACGATAATAAGTGTAATTAAAATAACCACGATAATAAGTGTATGAATCTTATAAAATTAAAAAAATGCTTGTCGAAAAAGATGTAGAGTATGTATCAAAATTTACGTTCATTTATATCATTATATGTAGATTACGTTTTTTCCTTCATAAGAAGTTATTAGTAGTTAGTCCCGCAGCGGTGTCTCAGCCAGGACTTTAGGAGCTTACCACTCCAAGGTCCTAGGTTCGACTCCCGCTGAGCGCATGCACATAATCGGGACAATTCGAGGTGCACGTAAACTGGCTCAGAGGTAAATATATATATATATAGGTCCTACTCTACTACAAACTAAAATTAACTACAAACTAAAAACTAAACACTAATCTAATATTTCAAACTAATCTAATGACCAAACTAGGGGTACCCCAATACAAAAAATGCTTAAAATAATTGGCTCTATCCAACAAAAAAAAAAAATCATTGTTCACGTGATGACGTGGCAGTGGATTTCACTGGTTAACGGTGCTTCGCACCTTCTTGTACGGCGCTTCACGCCTTTATCATTCTAAAGTTGTAAGGAATGGCAATCAATGGTAAAGGCAATAGACGATTGACGGGTGTGTCGAGGGCCTTCGACCCTCATGACTACCTAACTCATCCGTTTACTGTCTTAAATGCTTCGCATTTCCACGGTAGAGATTTTTTTTTTTTTTTGGATAGAGCCAATTATTTTAAGCATCTTTCGTGAAGGTACCCTTGGCGGGAAACTTAGAATAGATGAAATATAATTAATTTAGTGTTAGTTTGTAGTTTGTATTTAAGGATTGGTTTGTATTTGAGCAAAAGCCTATATATATATATCAACTAGCAAAAAAAAAGTTATTAGTTCAAAATTTGAACAACAATTTTGTGCATTGAATAAATTATTTTATGGTGGTTCTTGAAAATCATAACATTTCAATTTATCGAAAAAAGATGGGTTTAAAAACATCTATTCCCTCCGTCTCATAATATGTTTCCTGTTTGTAAAAACACATTTGCCAATGTACACTTTCGATCGTTAATATCTTGAATTTTGTATTAGTACTAAATATAAAAATTTCACTGTATTAAAGTACTCATAAATACGAATCCAACAAGATCACTTATGACTATATTTTATCTTATAAATTATGTGTAAATTAGTAGTCAATCGCCTAAAATGAACAGTGTAAAAAATCAAAACAGAAAATATAAACTGAGACGGAGGGAATATTAAATTGGTATTTTAATTTAAGTAAATTGCATTTTGCACCCTTTATCTTTGGATGTTTTTTCAATTTGGTCTTACTTTATGAACACTGGCACTTTGCATCCCATATTTCATGTAATAACCCTAACTTTTAGAATCCTACAGTGCCTAAATGAATAGTAATTCCGAGGATTTAGAGAAATGGTATATAAGTACTCCATAATGGAAACGGAAAATGAATAAACAGAAACCATATTAGTATTGTACATTGAAAATAAGAGATTCGAAATGACGATAGATTCCAGAAATTCCTGAATATGGATTTTGAGGATTTTGATTTCGAATAAGCTTCTATTGGATATTGAGGAGCATGAAAATATTATAAGAATTATATATTGAGGGATTAGTGAATTTAGATTAAACCAAGGGATTATTAAGTTAAGAGAATACCAAGGGAAATTGGATTTGTAAATGATTTCGAAAACCACTGAGATAATGAGGTACACCCGAAACGAACCACAATTAGATGAGTATGGAAACCAAGCAACCAAGATTGGTAATATAACAAAGATACATACCATATTATTCATCAATGTGATGGACATTTTACTTAGAAAATTTAGGAAATAAGAGATTAGGATTATCCAAGTGGCATCACTTTCCATTAACTTGTTTTTAAGGGTAAATTAGTACTTTTGCTTGGCTTAAACCACAAATATCTTCCAAGGCTTCCATAACACTCTAGATAAAGCAAGATTAAGATGAGATAAGAACAAGCAAACACAAAAGATCATTATTTTCCCCATTTTTACAATTTTCGGCCAAAACAGCAGCAGGTTAGTAAAACAGCCATAACTCCTTCGTTTCTCAGCCGAATTTCGTGTTCTTTAGCTTTTTGGAAACGTGGTGAGATGCTCTACAACTTTCATTTAGAAGCCTCCTCCAGAAAACGTAGGTAAGACCTTCGTTTTTGCGAATCTTCCAGCTGATGAATGGTAAATGAATAGTGAAATCTTAGAATTAACTTTGTTTTCATGGCTTCTTTAGTTGATTCAAGCTATTATAAGGTGGTTTAAGCATAACCCAAGGCTTACTAGGTGTTATTAAAGCTTCAAAGAGGTATAAATGCTCTTGCCCCTTGTATTTATGGTGAATATTGAGTTGGTTAGTAGTTAGATGATATAAATGTTAAGTTTATAATGATTTTGTGTTATAAATGGTTGGATTTGATATGAGATTTGTGTTGTGGGATTGTAACCATGGCTGGTAATGAAGACCACATGGTGTAGGTGATGATTATTGGGTTTGATGATTGAGTTGGAGGAGTTGGATTTTTGGAAAGTATGAAAATACAGCGGTTATAATGTCCGATTTTCGGTAAACCAAGAAACTGCCCTGTTTTGGAACAACAGAGGCATACGGTAGGTTCCTGTTTAGAACACCAACTGACCATGAGATGATAGAGCTTGGTTCATAGATCGTTTTGATATAAAGTACGTTAAAATCTGATGAACGGTTTAGGAGAAAAGTCAATTTTAGTGAAAGGCATTCGAAAACCGAGAAAACGTAATTGTATCAATTTTGAGGCTAAAGTTACCATACTTAGACATTTTTATAAGTCACGAAATTTTGGGATAGTGTAGTAGGGTGGTCAGAGGACCCTTGACAGTTGACCTTGCATTAAAATTCGAAATCTATATTTTCTGAGAATTTTTACAATCGAGTGTGGTTATTAAGGGGAATGGTGGAATATGCTAAAACTTAGATCGAGTTTAAAAATGGTTAAGTGCATGTAAACTTTTGGTGCATAAAAATCATGTTAAACTTATAATATGAGTTAAGGGTGTTATGGTGTAGAGATTAAGTGATTAAGTGGGATATATACTAATGGTGATCCTTTCGTTCCTATAGAAACGGGAGACGAACTCAGGATTCCACATACTCGCTTTAGAGATCCAGGCAAGATCTTTTCTATCCCTACTTGGAAATTATTTATCTTCAAAGAAACTTGATTTCATGGAATATATATGTGATGTTATTATTACTACATTGTTAAGAATTTGTTTTCCTTGATTATTGATATTAAAGGGAAAGGTATATGAAGATGTACATGAATATGGATATGATATGAGTATGAGATGGATATGAATATGTATAGAGATGATTATGCATGAACTGAACATGCCTTATGAGTAAGAGGTATATAAAAGAATGGTATCAGTTGTTATCTAGAGTGAATAAAGGAATGGTATTAGTTATTATCTAGGGTTATATGATTTATAATATTATGTTAAAAATATTCTTTCTAAATGTTGTGATAGATATTATTGAGTATTATTTAATACTTCTAAAATAAATGGAATACTTTATGTATATAAAAGCATATTGATTTCATTGAATACAGAGGAGATGTCGGAGTCATAATCAAAGTATTATGACATATATAATTTTTAAAGGTGATGATAAATGGAAATGGAAATGATATATGTGAAGGGAAATGTGAATGGAAATGGAAAATGTGAAATGGTATTTGATAATGGTAAAATGATTTGAAAAAGGGGGATTGCAACAGTAAGCGTAAGAGGCTGTGTGGGAGTGGCACAGTCCAGCATTCAATATTTTCTTACGGCACGAAGATGCCAAGGGAGGATGTAGCAGGTAGCCTTCCTCCAGGGTTGATTACCCGGTAGGGATCATCCCTTCTACTAGTAGTAAACAGAGAGCGGATACGGTCAGGCGACTGATCATCGTCCTACGTATCTGGCGCCAGCAGATATCCCCAAAACTTGAAAGAAAGAATTGAAAATGGTTTTCAGATTTCTATAACTGAAAACAGAAAAGTGAAATGAAATGATGCAATTATTGTTACAAACGAAGAGAAACTGATTTTATATTAATTTATATGATTGTTGCATAAGAAGGAAATGAGAAGATTATAGCGAGAGATTTGTTCAAGTTTTTATATTATCTTAAAAGATTACACTGAAATGGTATATTGATGGTTATAGCATTCAAGAAGAGGAACTGATATTATATGATGTTAGAAGCAAGACTGATGGAATGATACTATATATTTCTTACGTACAAGAATAATTGGAAAGTGTATATACATATTGAATGGAAATAAAATTCTTCCATAATAACTGAAGTTTGCTTTTGTCTATTATATATATATAACGGTTTATTTTCCTTTGATGTTAGTAGATAGAAATTATCTTGCTGAGCTATTTTAGCTCACTCTTGCTACTTATCTATATACAGCTAGGTATGCCGATTCTACGCAGAACGCCCCGCAAGAGAGTAGGGGAAAGGCGACCTTCTGAGAGCACGCTGGCATCGATTCTTGAGGTAGTGAGGAGGCAGACGGGTCCTGGTAGCTCTATGTATAATTAAATGTGCAAGTATGTAATAAACTTTTGATTGTTGAAATGCTTCATGTCGAAGTATCATTCAGCAATGTATTTAAGTGTGAGCCTGGGTTGTAATAAGTTAACTTTAAACTTTTATTGTGATGAAATGTGGTTCTCTGAGCATATGACTGGTGTGTGTATGTGTATTATTGTGGGGTTAATTGCATATGTATTAATTGTTAAAAAAAAAAAGACCCAAGAGATATTGATATTGAATAGAAATTGGTCCGTGATGGCACAGATTTATGACCCCGGATCTGGGGCTGTCACATTTCATGTTTCGCATTCACTTTGCACTTTTTCCGTTAACAAATTTTAATACCGTTAAGTTTGATTTTTTTTTAAAAAAAAAAATTTGATAGGGACATTTTCGGTATTTAGAAAATTATTTTTCAGAAAAAATGAAAAAAAAATCAGAAAATTATATTTGTTAATTTTTAATTTTTTTTCCTTTTTTCAAAAAATATATTAATTTTCAAAAATTATATTTTTTTTAAAAAAATGAATGTATTCTTTTAAAAAGTGATTTTTTAATTTAAAAAAAGTTGAAAATGATTTTTTTTCATTTTTGAAATATTTTTTGCCAGTTTGTGTTTTAAAAATGAAAATATTATTTTCTGAAATACGGTTTTCATTTTTGAAATATTTTTTATTTTTGAAATATAATTTTCTGATTTTTTTTTCATTTTTTCTGAAAAATAATTTTTAAATCCCGAAAATGCCCCTGTCAAATTTTGGAAAAAAATCTAACTTAACGGTGTTAAAATTTGTTAACGGAAAAAGTGCAAAGTGAATGCAAAACATGAAATATGGGATGCAAAGTGCCAGAATTCATAAAATAAGACCAAATTAAAAAAACACCAAAAAATAAGTGGTGCAAAATGCAATTTACTCTTTTAATTTTCAGATGAAGTAGCTACTACTATCACAATGAAGAATGACCTGACCAGACAAAATTTCAGGCTAAAGACACCCACTCTTCACAAGTCCGCGGTTGAGAATCTGCTACGTGGACCAATTAGCTATATTTGGACCGGAGCAAGTGGGGTGGATGAAAAATACTTTTTGTATGGGCCGACAAACCCACAGGTTCTCACGTGGGGTGGGCAAGCCCTATGGGTCCACTCTTAAGTGCTTTATGTCAAATCAATCTGGGTCGGCTCAGATGAGTTTGAGTTTGACCAAATGGCCCACTTATTTGCTCAGAAGTTCTAGTTTTTACCATTTTTTTTCCTCACTTACAAAAGAAAGAAAAATACTCCGTATGACAACAGCGAACCGATATCCGATGTAAATACAGATGATAAATTAATTTGATTTAAAGGATATTTAATTCAAAATTTTAAAATTTGAGTTTATTAAATGTGTGAAATTTTAGATTTGTTCGAAATCCGAAACTTGGACCAAACTCAGTTCAAACCCAAAATTCGATAAAAACCTAATATATAAATAATACAATACTAGCCTATAACCGTGCTATGCATGGTTGCTTATAAATTTTTTAATTATATTTTATTATTAAAATTTTAAGTTGTATATATTTTTTATTATTAAAATATTACTTTAGAAATCTCATGTATATAAATATTATCGTATTAATACGTATATAAATATTACTTTAAGATGATATAAATGTTTGACCAAAAAGAGTACTAAATCAAATATACCATGTTTTGCTTATAATAGTATAGTTTTTTTGAATTTTATTAATAATAGAGATTTAGCCAAACCAAAGAGTGACCACAAAAAGAGTACCAAAAAAGAGTGACCAAAAAAAGAGTACCAAACCAAATATACCCTGTTTTGCTTATAATAGTATAGTATAGATATGTAAAATTTGTTATAATAATCTGGAAATATAATTTACATTCCATTAATAATTAAATAGTCATCTAAGTCGCGCTCTGCAACAATCTTATAACATTTTTAAAAAAAATAAAAGTATTTAAGAAAAAAATTGCCAAGAAAAAATATATGATATCATATAAATTATAAATACAATTTTGTACGAATTTAATATACATAAACAAGAAAATTACATTTTTATATTTTTTATATCATTTTAGTATAAGTTTTTTCTTTTGTCTAATAATAAAAATATAAGTACAAATATAGAAAAATTTCCTAATTTTGTACGAAGATATATATTAAGGATGACCAAATAATACCGTCTGACATGTACATATTTTAAAGACTAAATTGCACTTTGCATACTTGAAGTTTAATTTTTTTGCATGTTAGTGGCTAAATTTTTATTCGAGCCAATATAATGGCTAAATATTTTATTCTTACCAGGGTAGTGGTTCCGGGTGCCTTCCGTTAGTTCTGCAGTTTAAAGATAATACGAGAATGGGGTAAAATGATCAAAACTCATTTTCTTTTAATATTTTTCATAACCCACCTATAGATACATACACATATATATATGTATGATCAAATTTTGTGTGTTAAAACACATATTGCAAGCTCAGAGTGGAATGGTTCTGCTTGGTTGATATTTGAAAGAAACATTCTTAATGTGATATAAGTTCATTGTGTTACCTTTCGCAGAGCTATAACATCTCCTGATCTCCTCATGAATGGATGTAACAGTATCGTACAATTTCTCCATCTCTATATACATGGCCTAGTAACAAATACCACTGCAAACCATCCCCTAGAACTTTAACATACTAAAATTAGTCTAGCCATAGTCGTTTCTTCCTTTCCAACTACAAAGCAGAGCATAAACAAAAGCTACATTCCGCCCTTGTTCCCTTTCACTCAGCATCACAGCACCACTCCTCTACCTCCTCCGTACACCATCTCACCTCCGCACTTCCACCCACAACCCAACTATCTCTCCCACCGCTGCTCTTCTTCTTCATACTCATCTCTTTCACGCCTCACCTCCGCTCTGCAACTCCTTCGCCTACCACTACCCCTCCCCATTTCTCATCCCCTTTTTCGTTTCCGCCCACAACCCCAACAACACAACCAAATCTTGTTAACTCGAATAACTTGTAGAAGGGGGGTTGAATACAAGTTATATAATCGTGTCTGATTTTTTCTCGAATAAATAAACAAGAACAAATGAATAAATCAAACTGTTTGTATTAATAAGATCAAATACAAACTCTACCAAAGTTGTACAAATACCTTTAGCAGCTGCTGATAATAAAAATCTCTCTCTGTTTGCACTCTCGTATACTTACGATTACAAACCTCACGAACACACTTTTTACAATGATATATATAGAGAGTATTTATAATGCTACCTATCAACTAATAACAGAAAGATATAATCTATATATGACAATGTCCTACCGTCCAGTTGATAGTTTCCACCAATAGAAAATTCTTTCCTTCATGATATCTTCTTGCTTGTTCTTCAAACAACGATCCTGTTTTATAGCACTTGCCAGTTTCTGTAGCATCCATAATGACATCATCAGTAACACCACTGATATCAGGATTCTATCTTGCATCAGGATCTGACCATCCCATCAGTACTTGATCAGTATTTGACTTGTCGTATCAGAATCCAATCTCAGTTCCTGACATGTAGTACTTGATGCATTGTTCATGACTTAACTCTACAGATTACTGTCTAACACATATATCCTATACAAAGTGCTAAATCCTTTATAAGATCATGATATACAAGAAGTATAAATAAATTCTATTCTTAACATCACAACTCATTAATTTTTCCTAACAATCTCCCCCTATTTATGCTTTAAGATCTGAAGCATAAATCTGAGTTGTTGATGTCAAAACATATAACAATACAATCAGAATAGAATTTATGAATTTAAAATTCATGAAATTAAGTACCTCCCTCTTCAGATGTAGACAAAGTATCTAGTACTTAGAAGAAAGAATTCAACTATTTGATGCTTCTTTTCCTTTACCACTTCCCCGATAAGATTCACCTCTGTCATCCTTAGTTCTTCTTTTATCTCTTCCAGTCTGTTTATCTCCCCTAGTATGTTGCCTTTGAATTGTTTTTATCTCCCCCTTTTTGACATCAGCAACATTAATTCCAAGAGATTCAGTAACAGAACAAATGAGATTCATCAGAACTGCTTGATTTTTCATAATAGTGACTTGGTTATCTTCAAGTGTTTGAAGTCTTGATTGAATTTCAACTTGAGATTTCTGAATATCTTGTAGAACTTCAGAATTGACTTCAATATTGGAAGTGTTTGGAATATCTTCAGATTCAAGTCTTGTAGAAGAAGTTGCCAGTGTAGACCGATATTCAAGTAATAATACTCGAGTAGAGTTACAAACATCTTCATCTTCCTGATCTGAAGCTGAAATATGATCATTCTGTCCTTCACCAGTATTCTGTGTACTAACATCTACAAATCCTGACTCTTCCTTAGAGTAATCAGATACTGTTGATGTCTCAATCCTAGCTGATATTTGAAGTACATACAAAGGAATACTAGGATCATTAGGAATTTCGTCTGGTACAAGTGGTTTAGAAGTTTGTCTTAGCCTTTCACCTCTTCTGTTGATAATTCCTGTTAGATATAATTGATGTAATTACTAATCAGTGTTTAAGTGATACAGTGTTAAAACAGAGTTTAAGCTGGAAGCAGTCAGAGTTTGAATAAACGCTGATAGATGGAAGCGCAAACGCTGATTATTGGAAGCGCAACAGAGTTTGTTAAACTCTGTCTGGCGGAAGCGTCTACAAGTCAACAGTGATTGAAGATTAATTGAAGATAAACATGGAAGCAATATCTTTGAAGATTGGATAGCTCTCAAAGAGATTGAGTTGACTTAGAAGACGTGTAGCAATCGTAATTGATATCAATTGTATAGATTAATTGTAGGAGTATCAATTTACGATTGTATAGCAGCTGTATGTTTTATAAATACAGTTAGGTTAACCCTAGAAGGGTATCGTACATTGATATATTGATTCATTGTAACCTAAGTAGCTCTGTGTGATATTTTACATCACTGAGAGAGGAATTATTAATTCCAAACAGTTTTTAATTAGAAAAACATGTGTTCTTGTTAATCTCTCATACATTACTTGATTATATTTTGTGTATTCGACCTAACAAGTGGTATTAGAGCCAATCTGTTACTTTATTACAGTTTAAGATCCAAACACAATAATAATCAATGGCAGAGATTTCTCCTCCATCAGGTTCTGAGAAGGCTCCTACAACTGTGAGTCGTTATGAAACTATTAGGGTTCCTATTCTTAAGCCAGCAGAATATGCAATCTGGAAGGTTAAGATGACTATGGTTCTGGAAGCTACAGATCCAGAATATCTAGACATGATTTATGAAGGTCCTCATATTCCTACCAAGTTATCTGTTGCTACTGCTGGACAAGAGGCTAAAACAGTTTCAAAGGAGAAGAAAGATATGGCTCCTGAAGATCTTTCATCTATTGCAAAGGATGCAAAGGTTAGACATCTACTTCATAGTGCCTTAGACAATGTTATGTCTAACAAAGTGATTAATTGCACCATTGCAAAAGAGATCTGGGATGCTCTTGAGGTTAGATGTCAAGGAACTGCTGCTATCAAGAAGAATAGAAGAAACATACTCACACAGGAGTATGAGCACTTTGAGGCTAAATCTGAAGAGACCATGACAGAAACATTTGACAGATTCTGTAAACTGCTCAATGATTTGTCATTGGTAAACAAAGAATATGATCTAGAAGACTCAAATCTCAAATTTCTTCTTTCTCTACCTGAAAAGTGGGATGTGAAAACAACGACCATAATGATAACTATGATCTTGCTGATACTGAGATTGATGAAATCTATGGGCTGCTCAAAACTCATGAATTAGAAATGGAACAGAGAAACAGAAGATCAAGTAAGAAGTTAAAGTCTGTTGCTCTTAAGGTTGAGGAGAAACCTATGAAGAAGAAAACTAAAGGAAAGGCTTTAGTCATTCATTCTGAAAGTGAATCATCAAACTCTTATGATGATTCAAACACATCTGAATCATCTGACTCTGAGGATGATGAAGAGGAAATGAAGAAGATGGCTATTTTAATGGTGAAAACCTTCAAGAAGTTGGGTTTCAAGAACTTCAAAAAGGGAAAAAGGTTTTCTAGAGATTCAAATGAAAACAAGAGAAATTTCAGGAGGTCTGAGAGAAAGGAGACCAAATCTGGGAAGAAGGACAAGTCTGAGATTCAATGCTATAAGTGTAAGGAGATGGGTCACTATGCTCCTGAGTGCAAGAAGGGTAAAACTGAGAAGGCCCTTTTCACCAAAGGCAGAGATTGGGCAGACACTTCAGATTCAGATGAGGAAATCAACTATGCTCTCATGGCTTCTATTGAGACAGATTCTGAAACCTCTGAAAACAAGGTACCCCTTACGACCTATGCCTATAATACTGATAATATAACTGAATTGAGAATTTATCTTAAGGCATTGCATATTAGTTATAGGGATCAGACTTTAGAAAATGAGAGAATAAAGTCTGAAAATTCTGAACTTAAACAGAGAAACAAAATTGTTGAAGAACAACTTGAAAACATGCAGCTAGTTCAGAAAGAAAGAGATGATGTTGTTTATCTCGAACAGGAGTTGCTAGAAAAATATAAGCAATTAGAATCTGAGTTAGAAGAGACACTAAAAAATATTATGGACTCATTCTGGAAAAGACACTAATGAGGTTTTTCAATCAGACACTGTTGGTCTAGGTTATTCTGAGGAAGATGAACTTAGGTTTCAGAATAAAGTCAAGATTAGACCACCACTTTAACCTAAGAAATTTGGAACATTTGTTAATGGAATAATTGAACCTAGGTTTGAAGGTGGTAAACAGACTGTCAAGAAAGAATCAGTAAAAAACAGTGTTAAACAAGTTAATATTGGTCTAATGACAGAAAAACAACTCAAGCATAAGCTTAAGGAGTTAAAATCTGTTAAGAAACAGAAAGTGTCTAGAAATAACAGAAATGGGAAAGTAGGCATTTCTCAGGGTAATTATCCAATGCTTGCTACTTTTGCTCCAAGAAAAACATGTCATAACTGTGGTAGTACTAACCATCTGGCTAGTTTTTGCAGGAAGAACAAAAATATTAATTCTTTACTTTCTAAGTCTAAAGTAAAGAAAGTTAATGTTAGAACTAGACCACAGACTTTATGCAAACACTGTGGAAGTACTTGGCATTCCATTTATACTTGCAAAGATTATCATGCTATCTATCATAATTACTATGAACCCAAGCCAAATTTGAAATGGGTTAGAGTTAATTCTGCAAGTGTAAACACTGATAAAGTTAGCTTAAACTCTGATAATATGCATTCCGCTGCAAAAGCTAACAAAATTAAGAAAGCCAAAGGATCCAAGCAAGTCTGGATCCTTAAAACTAATCCTCAGTAATTGTTTGTGATTGCAGGGCACCAGGGAAAGTACCCTAGTCGTGGACAGTGGATGTTCAGGACACATGACTGGAAATAAAGCCCTGCTATCAGAGTATGTAGAAAAGGCTGGCCCAAAAGTTTCCTATGGAGATGGCAACATAGGACATACTCTGGGATATGGCAATATCAATCTTGGAAGTGTCATTATTACAAATGTAGCTCTGGTTCCAGGACTCAAGCATGATTTGCTATCTGTGAGTCAAATCTGTGACAGAGGTTATCATATAGATTTTCAGCCTGAATACTGTGAAGTCATCAGTAAATCAACAGGGAAGGTTGCTCTAGTTGGAAACAGACACAATAACATATATGAAATAAAGTTGTCAACAAACTCTGATGGCAAAGCAGTATGTCTGTCAACAAGGATGTCCAGTGAAGAGAGTTGGAAGTGGCATAAGAAACTCTCACATTTGAATCTGAACAACATCAATGAGCTGATTAGAAAGAATCTTGTTAGAGGGCTACCAAAATCATTATTAAATGTTGATGGCATATGTGATTCCTGTCAAAAGGCCAAACAAAGGAAGTCATCTTTCAAGAGCAAGACTGAATCTTCAATTGTTGATCCTTATCATCTTCTACATGTTGATCTTTTTGGACCAGTAAATGTGATGTCAATTGGAAGAAAGAAATATGCCTTGGTTATTGTGGTTGAACACACCAGATATACATGGGTGTATTTTCTAGCAAAGAAGGATGAAACTGCATTTATTCTTATGGAGCATATAAAGCAACTGGACAAAGGATCAAAACACAAAGTCAAGATAATCAGAAGTGATAATGGAACTGAATTCAGAAATGCAACAATGGAAGAATTCTGCAAAGACAGAGGAGTTAAGCAAGAGTTTTCTACACCTGGTACACCACATCAAAATGGTGTAGTTGAAAGAAAGAACAGAACCTTGATAGAAGCTGCCAGAACTATGCTTGATGAAGCAAAATTGCCAACTTATTTCTGGGCAGAAGCTGTTCAAACTGCCTGTTTTACTCAGAATGTCACTCTGATCAACAAGCATGGAAAAACACCATATGAAATGGTGAGAGAAAAGAAGCCAAACCTAAAATATTTTCATATTTTTGGGTGCAAGTGCTTTGTGCTGAAAACTCATCCTGAACAGTTGACAAAATTTGATTTAAAAGCCGATGAAGGAATTTTTGTGGGCTATCCACTGTCAACTAAGACATTCAGAGTTTATAATCTGAGAACCAAAGTGATCATGGAGTCTATTCATGTGTCATTTGATGACAAGAAAATAACTGGACTTGAAGATGTAGATGAACATGATCAACTGCACTTTGCAAATGAAGAATTATTCTCTGAACGAGTAAACTCTGACCAGACTGAACTGACAAACTCTGTTGAACTTAACTCTGAGCCTCTACTGGTAGATACTGAAGAAACTTCTCAGTCACATACTAGGGAAGAACCAGTTGAGGCGGAGCATGAAGAATCACTTCAAAGTGATGACTCAAACTCTGAAAGTTCAAACTCTGAGCAATCAAATTCAGGGGGAGCCTCAGAGAATGAAGAAAGTCATCAAGAAAATCAGGAGAACATGGATCGAGGGGGAGGATCAAACTCTGAGAGAAGTCATTTGCCTTCAGCTAGGAAATGGACCAAATCTCATACACCTGATTTGCTAATTGGTGATCCAGATGCAAGAGTAAGGACAAGAAGTGCAACAACGAATGAATGTCTGTTTCATGCTTTCTTGTCATAAGCTGAGCCAAAGAAGGTAGAAGAAGCTCTTCAAGATGCTGACTGGATAACAGCAATGCAAGAAGAGTTGAATGAATTTGAGAGGAATGAAGTTTGGACACTTGTACCAAGACCAAAGAATAGGTCTGTTGTTGGTACTAAGTGGGTATTTAGAAATAAAACTGATAGTGAGGGGGTTGTTACAAGAAACAATGCCAGACTGGTGGCAAAAGGCTATTCACAGCAGGAAGGAATAGATTATGATGAGACTTTTGCTCCAGTAGCAAGATTGGAGGCAATAAGGATGTTTCTTGCTTATGCTTCTCATAAGAAATTCAAGGTATTTCAGATGGATGTGAAAAGTGCCTTTCTGAATGGGAAACTTGGAGAAGAAGTGTTTGTTGAACAACCACCAGGATTTGTGGACCCCAAATATCCAGATTATGTCTACAGGCTTGATAAAGCACTTTATGGACTTAAGCAGGCACCAAGAGCATGGTATGAAACTTTAGCTCAATTTCTACTAGAAAGTGGGTTTCACAGAGGTACAATTGATAAAACTCTGTTTTACTTTCAATTTGGTAGTGACTTGCTTCTAGTTCAAATATATGTTGATGACATAATTTTTGGGTCTACTAATAATAAACTCTGTACAAAGTTTGCCAATCTAATGCAATCCAGGTATCAAATGAGTATGATGGGAGAGCTTAGTTATTTTCTAGGCCTACAGGTGAAGCAAACAGATGATGGAATTTTCATAAATCAAGCAAAATATACCAGAAATCTTCTCAAGAAATTTGGTATGCTTGATTGCTCATCTGCATCAACTCCCATGGCAACAACAACTAAATTGGATAAGGATACAGGAGCATCAGTAGATATAACAAACTACAGAGGAATGATAGGGTGGGTCTCTTCTTTTTCTAACAGCAAGTAGACCTGATATCATGTATGCAACCTATCTCTGTGCAAGGTTTCAGGCTGATCCCAGAGAACCACATCTCACAGCTGTGAAAAGAATTTTCAAATATCTCAAGGGCACCATTACTTTAGGGCTGTGGTATCCCAGAGAATCAGATTTCAAGCTTATTGGTTACTCTGATGCAGACTTTGCAGACTGTAAGATAGATAGAAAAAGCATTAGTGGAAGTTGTCAATTTCTGGGTGACAGACTGGTCTCTTGGTACAGTAAGAAACAGAAATCAATTTCTACTTTTACAGCTGAAGCAGAGTATATTGCTGCTGGTAGCTGTTGTGCACAGATTCTATGGATGAAGAATCAGTTGCTGGATTATGGTTTGAGGTACAGTAAGATTCCTATTTACTGTGATAATCAAAGTGCTATTGCTATGACAGGTAATCCAGTACAACATTCGATGACCAAGCACATCAGCATAAGGTATCACTTTATTAGAGAGCATGTAGAGGAAGGAAACATTGAGCTTCATTTTGTGTCTACAGACCAACAGCTTGCAGATATCTTCACCAAGCCATTGAGTGAAGCTACATTTACAAAGCTGGTAAATGAACTTGGAATGGTCTCTAGTTTTAACTAGAGATACTGGTTAGACTCAAAATTCACTTAAGTAATGCATTATTCATGTTTGTGTGATGTGTTAAATGTCTTGTGAACTCAGTTTTTAAACTCTGTTATGTAAACACTGCTCATAGACTTTCAAACTCTATTAGCATGCTAGATAAACTCTGAGTAATACTGATAATGTTATTGTCTGAGATGAACACCAATGAAGAAAATGTATGAAGCATGGTTCTCAGTTATTAATCATGAATCCTTCTAAGTTATCTGTGATCTAATCTTAGACTGTGAAGAAATTCAACACAAGCATGATACTGTTCATATTTATAGTATCTCTTAGTTTATTTATCCTAAACTCTGAGTCTGTAAATGATGTGTGCATTGCCTCTCATGAATTATTTCTGATATTGATGATTCCTAAACTCTGTTAGTGACACTCTGTTCCCAAAACATTCACATGGTACTTGATGATTCCTTGTTTGTACTTGTGAAAATTTATAAAACTTGAGATGTGTCATTGTTTATTTTGGTGAGTACCAAAGCATGCCTACACCATGTGAGAACTTGAGCCAAATAGTGATTGATACATTTTATATCAATCAATTTTTTTTCTGTGTGCTGTTCATCAGTAAGTATGTTGCTCTAGAACTTGTTTTAAACCATTTTGAGACTGCATAATGTGTGTGTGCATGAAAATGATAAAGGCATTAGGATTTACCACATTTAACCAAACACTGTTCATAAAAACAAAACCCTCTTAGTCAACCCCTTTGAGCCTAACTAACTGTTTCTTTCAAACTCTGTTTTAACAAGAGCAGTTATATTCATTTGGAAATTAAAAAGCAAACAGGTGAGAGTTTCTCTGCAAAGGAAAGTTTATTAGGTGGAAATATATACATAAAAAAAAATAAAAAAAATGTATATATACTGATCATCTGTACAAATATGTACTTGCAGTACAACTGAACACTTTGCTCCTTCGTTCAGTGAGCCATTTCTTCTCTTTCCAGTCACCTGTTTGTTCTTAACCAAATTATAACCTTGAACAAATTCCTTTTGATTTGTGCATACATGTATTCAAAGTAGTGTAGATTTGGTGGACAACCAAGCATATGGTAGTATCTGCTTTTAATTGGTTGAACTGAGTGTAAACACTTCATCTAAACACTTGTGTGATTTGAGAGTTTGTGAGTTTTTAATCCATAGCATGTTACTCACTGAATGCGACTTTGATATCTATCTCTTGATCTTTTTGTCTATAAAGACTGTGTGCTTACTTGGATAATCATGGACATCAAAGGGAATAGGTGTATTCAGATTTCTGTATTTAAGTTACTACAGAGTTTAGCATTCATCATAAGTGTTTATAGTGAGAGTTTGTGCATCCAGTGTTTACTGATTTATCTTTATGGATTTTATGAAATATTAGATGCTCTAAAAATTGGATTGGTACATTCTGCTATATACACACAAATATTCACAAATGTGCAGTATTTGAAAGGGTTACAGTAATAAAGTTGGAGAATTGACAAACACTGATGGATTTTGTCTAAATACTCTAAGGTATATTTTATTTCAGATGATTTCAAATTTGGGGTAAAAAGAGATTTTGACAGCTGTTGATGTGTGTAAAAGTATTCAATTGTGTTCGTTTTAAGAGAGAGAAAGTAGCAGTAATTATAGTTGAAATTCCTGAGTATGTGTATCTGTTCCGTTAAATGTGTGACACGTGTCCCACTCACACAATTCTCAATGATCGTGTCTCACTACACATGGTAAGTGGTTACGTGTATTTATGGTGAAACGTTTGAGTTTAATTGCTTCACACATATCTAATCATTATTTATATACACGATTCATATTCACTCATATCCTTTCATCCACTCACAATTACGTCTTACACGACCACTCACGAGTCTATTGCATTCTTCACTTGCCCATTTCATCAAACACTTATCATTCATATCATTCTTTTCGTATTTTCTTCTCAATCATACTAATGGCAACCAAAGCTTTCACTTCTCTTGGCCTTCTGTTTGTTTCTAATAACTATGCAGCACCTCTGGAAAATGAAAACGCCCCAGAAGCGTTTCACTTGATGCAGAATTTCTTACGCGATTCAGAGATTGGCCAGGCTTTAGTTGAACCACAAACACTGTATGCATCTCAAATAGCTTCATTCTGGCAAAACTCAGTATACGATGATGGAGGAGAGAATGGGACTCCATCCATTGTATTCACTTATGAAGATCAACAGTTTGTTATCACTCCAAATACTGTTAGAGAAACAATAGGTTTTGACACTCATACTTCGTATAGTGTGCTTTCTGAAACAAATCTGCGTGAGATGTTGCAGCAGATTGGGTATTCAGGATCTCTGGCAAAACTTGGATCGGTTAAAAGGCCACAGTTGCGAAAAGAATGGAGTTTCTTTTTTCGACTGTATTACCAGGGCATTTGGGAACAAGGTCACCAACTGGGATGCAATTCCAATTGACAGTCTCCAAATCGGGTACTCTCTACTCTATGGTACTAATTTTGATTTTGGAAGACAAGTGTTAATGAATTTAGGTGGTAGATTGTCATCACCTACAACAGTGTATTTTGCCAGATTTTGTCAATTATTATATACTGCCTGTGTTCCAAATGTTCAAACTGTTGAGGATGAAAAAATTCAGCCCTTTAAAGTCAACAAGAGATTTTTCTCTGATTTGACAAACAAAGATGCAACCAAAGAGCAGTTACCTGCCTTGGTCTTTCCACTTGCTTTACAAAACTTCATAAACCAACCATAAGAACCTCAACCCACTCAATCCTTAAACACTGATTCCATTTCAAACTCTGCACCCACTACACCTCAACCCAAATCATCCTTCACTCAACCAAAACCTACATCAACTCAACCTGAACCTCTAAACACTGAACCTTTAAACAGTGAACCACCTAAAACATCTCAATCCCAACCACAGCCTCCTCCTACTACACATCAACCTGAACAACAACCATCCAAATCAAAGCTCAAACGTAAAGGGAGAACCAAGCATGCTGCTATTAACTCAAGACATAGCACTGCTAGAGCCACACTGGCCAGAAAGGAAAAGAAGGAAAGAGCAAATAGGTCCCCATCACCTTCTACTATTAATCTTGATGAAGAAGAGTCAATGTCTAATGAAGAAGAGGTAGCTGTCGAGGTACAGACATATAAGAGAAGGAAGCTGGTTATTTCTGATTCAGATGATGAGATGGTCATTGCAGCTCCAGAGGATATCTTTAAGGAGACTCCTGCTGTTGAGACAGAGATTAACACAGCATCTAACCCAGCAGAACATGAACTCAGAATTGATGAACCAGTGATTGCTGAGGTTCAAATTGAAAAAGATGATAGAACTGAGTTACCTGTAATGGAAGAATTTGATGAAAATTTTATTGAAGTCGAGGTCCCTACTCCAACACCCATGGTTGCAACAAATTCTGCAGATACTGGTGTTGCAGATCAGCCTACTGTAGTACTAGAAGAAATAGAGGTTGCATCTTATACAGAGTTATTCTCTGATGCACATCAAGTCTCTAATCATGGTGAGGAAATTGATCAACCTGCAAAAGTTGTCTCTGCTACTCATGAAGAACCAGTTACTAAAGAAGCATCTGTTGATGAACTTCATGAAGAAAATGCCTCAGTTGCAGATGCAGATTATTAAGATCAAGTTCAAGCTGATGAAAATGCAAATGATTTTTCTGCAGAACTGAGTGGAGATGCTGGTTCTGTTCCAACTGTTCAAGATCCAGTTCAGACTGATGGACAGAAAACAGGGGAGAAACCAGACTTTACTGGACCTTCTGTAAGGGAAATTGAAGATGATTATCTGGCTAAGCAAACTGCAGATTGGTATGAAGCCGACTGCATCTTTCCTGTTGGAAGAGCAGCTACTTTTCTCAAGGATAACTCTAAGAAGATTTCCAATCCAGATATTCTTACTTGTTTGCAAGGTACAGTGATTCAGGTTAAGACTTTGAATCACAGATTTGATGCTACTCAGAAGTCCATTATAGATCTCAGAACTGAAGTAGCAAATAGAGAAATGAGTTTACAGAGAGACAACACCAGGTTGTTTCAAACCTTCTCCAAAGCTCAAGAGACTTTAACTCAAAGATTAGGCAAAGTTGAAGAAAGTCAGACTTTGTTAACTGACAAGATTGAATCTATTGCAAATTCTCTTGAGTTAATTACTTCAATCTTGATTCCTGATGATGTCAAAAAGGGGGAGAGATATGCTAAGACTAAATGCAGGCAATCTCAAACTCTGACTAAAAAGGATGATGATGGAGATGGAGGAGCAGATGATCAAGGTAGGAGATTGAGATCTGGGAAGTCGATTGCTCATTCTGAAAAAATGGACAAAGTGAAAATTGCAAAGTCTGGTGGAACAAACACTGATGTTCAAAGTACTTCGAAGATCATGCATTTAAAATTCTCTGACAATCCACAAACTGATGAAGAGCTTGCCGCTAAGTTATTTCTTGAAGAAAATGAAGAGGGAGTTACTCTTGCAGATATTTAAGCTGAGGAAAAGAGTTTACAAGCAGAACATAAGAAGGCTTTGAAGTCTGGCAAGATGAAGAAGAATGTAAAAGCTGCTGAGCCTGTTCTTAAAGGCATTGTGATTAAAGAGAATGTTGGTGTTGATCAAAGGATTCATGTGTCCAGAAAGCCAACAGATGCAGAAAGTAAGCAAAAGCTTAAAGGCATTACTGAAGAAGAAAGAGTTTCAAAGAAATCAAGTGCAACCTTTGTTTCTACACAAGTTGTACAGAACAAAGGAAACACAACCTCTGTTGCTACACAAGTTGTGTCAAAACCTCTATCTTCTCAGTTGAGATCAGTTTTTGGTAAAGGAACATTTATTGATCCAAATCAGGCTTCTGGAGGTCCTATGGATTTTTCTGATAGAAGAGCTCTAACAGGGAAAATTGGAAGAAATAAAGCTGGACTGGGCTCTCATAGAGATCAAAGACAGCAAACTGGTCCTAGAGATCCTTCCTCACTGGCTATTCCAGGTCGTGGTGTAACTCAAGAAAGCTTAGACAGACTGGAATCAGTACAGTTGGTCCATCAGAAGAGTTTGGAAAAAGATTTTTTCTTATATTTTATGATTGATGGAACAGTATACAAGATTGGTGAATTTGATCTTGATCTGAAATACTGGGAAGAACTTGAATATGTTCTGTATCTGTTCAAGGTAAGGAATCGAAGAACTGAGTCAGTTGCAAATGTGCTTAGACAGAAGATGCTTCATAACTTGGCAACTAGAGGCATGAAATACAACAACAGATATGTCCCTAAGTACAGAGATTGGAATGGAAATCTTATTGAGATGAAGAAGGGTACTACAAAGCTGAAGACTGATCTGGGTATCGCAGTTCTTGATTTCAATTCACAATCAGAGGAAGTGAAATTTATCAGACTGGGAAATGATAAGAGGAGAAACAAAATCTATGATCTAAGGTCTGCTATCTATCAGACTGATGAGAATGATCCTGAGTTAAGGGAAATCAGAGAGATAATGCAGAGAGAGCTTGAGAATGCTGATAGATTATCTCAGAGCTACACCAGATCTTGAGGCAATTCGATAAAAGATGCTCTGTAAGAATTTCTTATTTTACTGTAGATTTTGTTTAAGTAAATGTTTAAACTCTGATTACTTGTTAAACACTGCATTTGTTTATTTTGTTTTGACATCATCAATTATCATTAACTTGTGCATTTTTGATAATGAACAAGTTGGGGGAGATTGTTAGATATAATTGATGTAATTACTAATCAGTGTTTAAGTGATACAGTGTTAAAACAGAGTTTAAGCTGGAAGCAGTCAGAGTTTGAATAAACGCTGATAGATGGAAGCGCAAACGCTGATTATTGGAAGCGCAACAGAGTTTGTTAAACTCTGTCTGGCGGAAGCGTCTACAAGTCAACAGTGATTGAAGATTAATTGAAGATAAACATGGAAGCAATATCTTTGAAGATTGGATAGCTATCAAAGAGATTGAGTTGACTTAGAAGACGTGTAGCAATCGTAATTGATATCAGTTGTATAGCTTAATTGTAGGAGTATCAATTTACGATTGTATAGCAGCTGTATGTTTTATAAATACAGTTAGGTTAACCCTAGAAGGGTATCGTACATTGATATATTGATTCATTGTAACCTAAGCAGCTCTGTGTGATATTTTACATCACTGAGAGAGAAATTATTAATTCCAAACAGTTTTTAATTAGAAAAATGTGTATTCTTGTTAATCTCTCATACAGTACTTGATTATATTTTGTGTATTTGACCTAACAATTCCTGCAAACCTTTCTTTTTGCTTCTGAGCTTTAACTTCTGGCTTTGCATTGTGCTTTTCTAAGTCATTCTTGTCATACATCTTGATAAAAGAATAAGTACCAGCATCCATACCAAGATTGTCAGACCAAGATTCAGGAAAAACCTGATCCCAGAAATCAAACGATGGTGGTTTCCTAATTTTCTCTCCCTCACTGTGGAGTTGATCATCCATACCCTCATTCTCACTTTGACTATCTAAAGTCAACACTCTTTCTACCTCTCCTTTTGCCTGGTCAGGAGCCAGCCTCTCTGTTTGTGTATCTATGTCCATCTTTTCAAGTGTATCACTCAAATTTGGATAAGTGCTCTCATGACCTACAGAAAAATAGGGTTTAGAAGAAGTTTTTATACCTGAACTCACATGGAGATAGGGTTCCTCATCTGGCAAGGGGCTTGAGGTTTTCTCCAATGAGTGAGCTACTATAGTCTCTGAATCCTCACAAGCATCTTCTTTCCTTCCAGAGACTACAGGCTCCAGTATACCACTTTCAGGTTCTATACTAGACTCTGATGTCTTCAGTAATACTTCATTAGACACCATAGTTAGCATGTCACCATCTTTAAGTGTTGTTTGCTGAGACACACCCTCAAGGTGGATAGACTCTGACTGAACAATGTTTGTTTGATCTTCAGTAAAATCAATCAAAGCCATTCCTCCCATATCATAGGGTTTCTCACTTGCAATTTCAGTCATCACAGAAGACCTTTCAGCATCAGCTATCACAGCTCCCGAGTCATCCAACCTCTGACTAGATGGTTCTTATGTTGTAGTGACTGTATCTGATCTGTCCTACTATCCACCACTAGTGCAATAGTATCTCCTGTTAACTGCATTCCTCTATCTACTTCCTCCTGTTGTTCACATTGAGCTGAAGCATCTTCAATAATGACATCCTTGTCAAATAAATATGCATGAAGTGATTGAAGTGCAACATACTTCGAGAGTCCAAATTTCTTAACTAATTGTCTTCTGACAGATACATAGAAATACATCTTCATTAAGTCAAGTCTTTGATGTAGAAGTCCATATTCTTCAGGAAATAAAAGTTTTGGTACTCTTTCAACTAGAAAATCTAGAACAGGCCTGGATAGTTTTACTTTGATAGAAATAACTCCCATAGCCAGTCTGTATGACAATGTAGTTTCCCATGAAGAATCAATATCAAGATCTCTATTGTCAATTGCTGACTTGATTGTAGCTTCATTTGTAGATACCTGCATGATGTTAGTTGGACTAGACTCTGTGTGTGTAGGTGACAATTGAATCTTTCTCCTTGTTCTCCTAGTATAGTGAGCAAAAGATTTATCTTGAGAAGACTCAAGAGGTATAGACACAGAAGTGATCTTGGGATGAGATCGTTTTTCAATAGACACAGTCTGTTGAGAGACAGTATCCAGTAACTGTTTTCCCTTTTAAAGCACTACAGTCTTTTGAGAGACTGCAACCAAGCTGGGACTAGGTGCTTCATCTCTTTGTCCTAGCTTAGAAAGTTGAATTGCAGCCTTCAATTCTGCTCTCTCAGCAAGAGATATATTATCATCATCTTCACTAGAACTACTACTTGACACAACAAATCTTCTCTTCCTTATAACTGATGTCTTTTGAGAAACACCAGAGGTTGATTTCTTTGAAACAATAGACTGTGGATCAAAACTTGGTTCTTGAATTGTTTCAGAGACTATAATGTTTTGGGCTACTTGGGTAGACAAAGGGAGGTTCTCCACCAAATGAGATTCCTGAGTCATTTCACCACAAAAGAAAGAAGAATTGTATAGAGTAGGAAGATGAGTTTTTAGAATTACCTGAACATGATGTGGATAGTGAATTGCAGGTATTTCATCTAGATTCTTTTCATTGTCCTTCTTTGTAATGTCAGAGAAAATTCTCTTTTGATGTTCATAAGAAGAAACACAATGTTCTCTACCAAATCTAGCTTCAACATCAGGAATAAAATGGTTAATAAACATTTGCATAAATCTATGATAATAAACCATTTTCCTGTCTTGATCTCTTGACCCAAGTTTAATACACATCTGACTTAAGATAATGTGACCAATGTTAATTACTCTGTCATAAAGCAAACTATAAGCAATGTGTGAGGTAACAGAAGTAATTTGTTGAAAAGAACTACATTTACCAGTAAAACATTTAACAATTTGATCAAAGAAGAAAGACCATTCCTTCCTAAGAAAAGATCTATTTAACTGGCTCATGTTGTCTAGAGGTCCACTATAACCTAATGTAGACAACATAGTTCTTACATCATCATCAGATGGTTCACTAGCATAATTCACATTAACAGGTAAGTGAAGTACTGAATTAACAATAGATTCAGTAATGTCATAAGTATTTTGTCCTAAGTGTAGAACAATCTTACCTGATTGACTCTGAGTAGAATCAATTACCTCAGCATTCTCCCAAGCTTGTGAAATAGCAGCTTGATTTATTTCTGGAGATGCTGCCAATGCATAACGCAAAGGTCCAATAGCCACAAAATCCATCACAGGATGAAACTCAGCTGATACCCCTTTCTTGCTGGTAATTGCTACAACATGATTGTTAGTCATAAAATCAAAGTCACCAAACTTGAAAGCTACTGATTTGGGTAGTCTTCTTTGAACTGTCATTTTTGATCTGAAAAGAACTTGAGAAATCTTGAAATTGATTAGAGATTTTGAGAACTTAAATGAATGTTTTTGCCTTTAGAAATTCGAATTAGAAGTTAGCAATAAACAATCAGAGTCTCAAAATAAAGATATATTCAAAAATCCTTCAAACCCACTAACCCACGTTGACACGTAGGTTGACAGGTGCCAATCTCTGTAAAATGCAGTTACCCACGATTTTTGGAAAATAAAATCCAAAATTGATTTCAATTAAATAAATCAGGGTAAAATCAAAGTAAAGTCAATACTGACCAGCTTCATTTCCTAGCATGACCTTTTCATCAAGATAATCACAAGTCTCAATGTGATTTTAAAATAAAAATAATCATAAATCCTGATGAAATTTGTCTTGTCTTCCTGATCACTATCATCCTGATTCCAGAGATTAAATGGAGTTCCACGTGGCAATTTAAAAAATTATCCTGAAAAGAACATCAATAATCCAAGCAAAAATATTTTTGTTAGATTGTCAAAATATCTTGGAAATATGAGAGGGCCAGTCATACGCATGGATGTTTACGTCGATGCATTGAACACTTCAAATGACTGTTCAGCTTCTCACTTTTTCCTTTATAAACACCTGATGTCTTTTGCCTATCTTTACTCCACAAATACACAAAAACTCTCTGTAAACACAGAGCTTCCACAAAACACAATGACCTTTAACCCAATCTTTCGATTCCTTACAGACGATGAACAGATTGTTCATGATCAAAAGTTCATAGTTTATCTCTTTGAAGAGATGACTTTTCTCATCGAATTAGACATGGCTGGAATAGATCCAAATAATGTCCAGAACCTTCTCTAAGAACATCCATCTGTTGGATACAATCTCCCTCTAACCTCCTCAAAACTTGAGGATGAAGAATTTGGCCGAGAGTCTGAGGTTGATCTTGATGGAGATGAGATTCATTCTCCTGAATAAGCATGGAATCAAGTCTGCTACTCTCATTCAAGTTGCCCAGACAAGGAATCCAGGAGTAGATCATTCAAGTGACTCTTGAGATGCTCCTTGTCCTGAAGTTTAAGAACAGCAACAACTTTAGACAAGAATAGGGTTATCAGTAGAAGTTAGACAAAAAGATCTTTGTATTTCATTTCCATGTATGTAATGCTTTTGATTAATGAAAATACAAGCTTCCTTATTATCTACTTGCCTATTGTTATTTATTAACTGATCTGAAAAACAATATAAACTATCAGTATGAATGTATTAAAGCTTGCTAGAATAGACTTAACAAAACTCAGAATTAGATCACTACATAAAATGAACTTCAGAATTTGAAACACTAAGACACACAAATTTCACAATTCTGATACTGACGATAAAATCCTGATGACGTTAGCATAATGATAGCAATCCTGATCCTGATGTTTACTAACAAGTCTATCATACTGTAATTTATCAAAGTAAGATGTTACAGCTTAAGCATTTAACTAACAAAAGCTTTCATTATTTGATGCCTTGCTGTAAAGACATCTGACAATTCCTTTAGATGTGTCACTTAAGCTGGCTTCATATATGTTACCATGTCTTTGACCAGTTAGAACAATGTCTCCATTCTGCATATTCAAGATTTTGCATCCTTCTCTGTCAAAGATTGATTGATAACCTTTATTACCCAGTTGACTTATGCTTAAAAGTGTATGTTTCAAGCCTTCAACCAGCGCTACGTTTTCTATGATGACATTCCCCAAAACAATTGAGCCATATCCCAGAGTTTCTCCTTTGTTGCCATCTCCAAAAGATATTACTGGGCCAGCTTTCCTCTCAAACTTTGTAAGCAGAGACTTCTTTCCAGTCATATGTCCAGAGCATCCACTGTCCAAGATAATTGAATGCTTCTTTCCTGTGCCCTGCAAACAAAAAGTAACTAGTTAGAATTTTTTAGGACCCAACTTTGATTGGATCCTTTCTTACTAGATTTAGAAACAACAGGCTTTGAAGATTTTGCTTTGGAGTTACCTGTTGCAGAGTCAATCTTAGACTTTGATTTCACAAACTTTTTGTGACTAGGAGTTTCAGATTTCAGAGAATAGTAGTCATAATACAGTTCATGATATTCTCTACACATGTAAATGGAATGAAGTAAACTACCACAATGATAACAAGCTTTTTGTGGTTGGTATTGAATTTTCTGAGTCTTGGGGAATCTGGACTCAGTTTTCCAAGAAGGTTTTTGATTGTAGTCTAGAGCCAAATGATTATGATTTCCACACTTATAGCATTTTTTCCTAGGTGCATCAAGTACATTCTTGTAATTATTCTCTTTGTTAATACCTTCTTTTCCATTTCTATTTCTTTTGATTTTGCTAGACTCTGAAAGACCATCTAGTCTCTGTTTCAACTGAGACTTAGACAGAAAACCTATGCTGACATTCTTAGGTTTCTCTAACACTTTCTCATCTGAATTACTATTGTTAATTCTTTTGTGTACAATAGGGGTACCTTTTGAATCAACAAATTTAACATGATTAGGTTCAGAAATAACTTTCTTACCTTCAGATTTAGATGTGCTAGTTTCTTCTTTACTATTATCCAAGACAATAGCTACAGTTTCTTCTTGTCTAGCCTTATCAAAACCTAAACCATTAACTTTACCACGAATTCCACTTTCAAAGATTTCTTGAGTCTTTTTACCAGAATTGTTAATGGTCTTAATCACATCTCTCTCTTCCTCTAGTTCTTTTCTGACATAGTCATAAGCCTCAAGAATAACACTATAATCATGCTTAGCTTTATCAGAACTTAACCTATATTCTTCCATTTGAACTAGCTCAGATTCAAGAAAATTATTTCTATCAACTAACTTATCATTCTTAACCTTAAGATCATCTCTTTCACTAGTAAGAATTCTAAAATTAGTCATAAGATTCTTAAACTCAGTATGGATAGATCTAATATCATCAGAATCTAAGCTATCAAATGAATCAAGAGAGTGAAGTGATACCTTAACAGAAGATGGAGAAGTTTTCTTTGGAGATCTAGGTTTATCTAAAACATTTGCCATCAATGCAATGTTGTCATAATCCAATTCATCTTCAGAATCACTGGAATCAGCCCAATCCTTCTGTGTGACCATAAGTGCATTACCCTTTCCTAAATTCCTAGGCTTCTTACACTCACTAGCAAAGTGTCCAAGCTCGCTGCAGTTAAAGCACTTGATCTTGGCCTTATCAAGCTTGACAATTGTACTTTTGCCTTTGTCACTCTTCTTCTCCTCTTTCTTTTGAAAAGGACCTTTGCTAAATCTTCTCCTGTTGAATCTTCCTTTCTTGAAAGCTTTAGCAAACATAGCAAAGAGTTCCTACATTTCAGATTCAGAATCACTGTTGTCAGAGTCTATATCAGTAGTCTCTGAATCAAAACTTTCTTTGCTTTTCTTCTTCTTTGAGTTCTTTATAGCAGGCTCAACATGCTGTTCCTCTGGAAGCTTCTTTGATTCAGATTGAGTAGTGAGTGCAACAGTTTTCATCTTTCCTTCACTCCTGCTCTTCTTTTGCTGCTTGTCTAGTTCATAAGCCCTAAGTTTTCCATACACTGCCTCTAATGATATTTCATCAAGATCATTAGCTTCCTCGATTGCAGATATCTTCTCATTGTAGAAGTCAGGCAAGGCTTTCATGAACTTAGTATTCATATCCTCCAAGTCATAATATTTACCATGCATATAACTAGACATGATTGCAGATCTTTATGATTATTCGAAATCAACCTGCTCTGATACCAATTGTTAACTCGAATAACTTGTAGAAGGGGGGTTGAATACAAGTTATATAATCGTGTCTGATTTTTTCTCGAATAAATAAACAAGAACAAACGAATAAATCAAACTGTTTGTATTAATAAGATCAAATACAAACTCTACCAAAGGTGTACAAATACCTTTAGCAGCTGCTGACAATACAAATCTCTCTCTGTTTGCACTCTCGTATACTTACGATTACAAACCTCACGAACACACTTTTTCCAATGATATAGAGAGTATTTATAATGCTACCTATCAACTAATAACAAAAAGATATAATCTATATATGACAATGTTCTGCCGTCCAGTTGATAGTTTCCACCAATAGAAAATTCTTTCCTTCATGATATCTTCTTGCTTGTTCTTCAAACAACGATCCTGTTTTATAGCACTTGTCAGTTTCTATAGCATCCATAATGACATCATCAGTAACACGACTGATATCAGGATTCTATCTTGCATCAGGATCTGACCATCCCATCAGTACTTGATCAGTATTTGACTTGTCGTATCAGAATCCAATCTCAGTTCCTGACATGTAGTACTTGATGCACTGTTCCTGATTTAACTCTACAGATTACTGTCTAACACATATATCCTATACAAAGTGCTAAATCCTTTATAAGATCAGGATATACAAGAAATATAAGTAAATTATATTCTTAACATCACAACTCATGAATTATTCCTAACAAATCTTCACCTTCCGCAACAACCCATCTCACCACTGCCCCACTTTCTCCTTCACCTCCCTCATTCCCTCCCATTTCAAACCAACAGCCACACTACCGAACTCCAACATCGCCTCACCACAACATCGCCTCAACACAAATCTCCACCTCGCAACCACCACGCCACATCCGTTCACTAGAAGCAGCGGCCATCCACCTCACACCGCCGCCAGCCACCTCTTCGACCTTCCCCAACAGCCACCATTATCCCCTCCACATCCCCTTCCGCCCATTTCCTCCCATTCCCCCTCAACACTGCTGCACAATTCTCCGACCATCACCCCCCCTTAAACTCCTCCCGTTGTCCTCCATTCACACCCACCCACAACATAACGGCCACCACCATTTTTCTCCGCCACATCTCGTCCGTCACACACCACCACGCCTTTCCACTTCAATTCCAACTCTCTTATCCACCGTTTTAGGATTTTCAATCCCTAATTCTGAAAAGGGGCATTATATAGAGACAACATAGCCATTGAAAATATTTTTGCCCTTTTACCCTCATTTCCGTTAGATTTAAACGGATCAACTAACGGAGCTGACCTGGAGCCCCTATTCTAGCAACTTTATTAACAATTAGCCATTAGATTGGCTCAAATAAAAATTTAGCCCCTTTCATGCAAAATAATTAATCTTTAGGTATGCATAGTGCAGTTAAGTCTATTTTAAATATTCATCATTTAGGAAATTTTTCTCTCATCTTCAAATTTCGAATTCGAATTCGAATTTATTTTTTTAATTCAAAAGAATTTAAATTTGTATTCGAATATGTTAAAATGTATTTAACATAATTTAAGAAACTTGTCTTACATCAATATTTCATAACCTAAAAATTAGGACCTGAAAAGAGGAAATTCATTTTTTCTAATATTTATATTAGAGAAAATCTAGAAAAAAATTTAAATATAATTCAAACAATTTTAGGGATGCACGTGGAATCTACTTTGAATAATACTCCTTATTTACATTTGAATTTGCAGGGAAGTCAACTTAATGTATAAAGTGATAAAAATAAGATTTTACAGATTTCATTAGTTTAGAGGCAAACACTAATGTTAACAAAAAAGTACAAAACACAAACTGATATATTATATTTTGTAAGGGTGATAATGGCTTTATATAAAATTATAGAAAATTCATAAGATTACAAAAGTCGATTAGGTTTATAATTGTAATTCTTAATATATATATATTTTTGACCATTTAAGTTTATATGCCTTATAATTTAATATAGGTTCTAAGATAATTTTCGGGTTGAGCTAAAGTCGAACCCCACATGGATGATAAAGGATACGCCCTTTACCAAACAAATAAGAAAATTATGCAGTTATTGACTTCCCTACAAATTCGAGTATAAATTTTATTTTATTTTGAATGTAAATAAAAAAGTTTCCGTTTATATGAATTAAGATAGAGAAATTTCAAAAAAATAGATTAATACGATTCGAACGATTTCCTTTACACGATAAACAAATATATTAAAACTTAGCTTACTCAGTTATAATACCACTCAAAGTGGTGTCTGAGGAGGGTAGCTGTACGCAGACCATGCCCCTATACAATAGGGAGGCTGTTTCCGAAGGACCCTCGGCCAAATACAAATACAAATACAAATACAAAGAAAGGAAACTAATACAAACTAAACTCACACACACCCAGGGATCGAACCCTTGACCTCCTACAAAGGAGACAAGGGTTCAACCCACTGCACCAACATGTTGTTGGCGATAAACAAATATATTATGAACATAAATTACTTACCATTGTGTGTACACCATTCACAATTTCACATTAGTGCAACAAACAATTGTCAACCATATAATCATTAACAAAAAAATATTTAATATTAGCAGTTTATTAGTATATATCCTTAATATTGTAAACTAACCACGAAAGTACATGTTGATTAATTTTTTTTCGACTTTCAATTGATGTCGACAGGGGTGTTTGGGGGAACTTTTTTCCAGAATAAGTCAACTTATTTTAAGACAAAGTTAGAGATTCCTAACTTTCCAACTTATTTTCCAACTTATTTTTGCAACTTATTGAATCTCAAAAATACATTAAATCCTTGTATAAAAACAAATTATCAAAATATAAAATTTTTACCCGAAAATAAGTCCATAAACCCTTAAAATAAGGCTAGCCAAACAGGCACGTCATCTCATCTCAAACATTATATGTGTCTTTCTATATTAGAGCATCTCCAAGGGTGTTATGTATATTTGTTAGCTATAATATAATATATTGATAATTATCTAAAATTATAGCTAAAAGGTTATAGGTTTACTCCAATGGTATTATGTATAATTATATTATCTAAAATTATACCTAATAGATTTAGAGGTTTTACAAATGTAGATAGCCCAATTTTAGTTATCTAGCGAAGGTTGTTTTTCGCGTGGAGGAGATGTTAACCATAGGTGGACCGACATGGCGAAGGCTATTCGGTGTATGGGCGAGAAGGTGGTTGGGGTGTCCTCGGGAAGGTTCAGTGGTCGTAAGGAGTCGTGGTGGTGGAACGAGGAGGTTCAAAAGAAAGTAAAGGCTAAACTGGCGCTCTTCAAAGAGCTTTTGTCGAACTGTGCAGGGGCGGAGAGGTTTCTGAAGTTGGAAGCGTACAAGGTAGTGAGACAAGAGGCGAAAAAGGCGGTGGCTAAAGCCAAAAGTGAAGCATATGAGGAGCTGTACAAGCGCCTAGATACCAAGGAAGGAGCGAATGCCATCTTTAAATTAGCTAAAGCTAGGGAGAGAGGGCGGCGCGACCTCGGTTCTGTTAAGTTTGTTAAGGATGAGGCAGGCCTAGTGTTAGTCAATGAAGATGCTATTAAGGAGAGGTGGAGTTCTTATTATCATAATCTTTTTAATGAGGCTAGGAGGGGTGATGTCAGTGTGGAGCAAGAGGTCTCTCTTTCGTCTATGCTTTCTTTCGGTGCCTGTGAGCGTATCAGCAATGAGGAAGTCAAGGGTGCCCTTCTAAAGATGGCTAGAGGGAAGGCGGTTGGCCAGGACCAGATCCCAATAGAGGTGTGGCTTTGTCTTGGTGAGGTTGGGGTCCAATGGCTAGCAGATCTGTTCAATGCTCTCCTCTTGGGTGATAAGATGCCAGATGAATGGAGGCGTAGTATTGTGGTCCCTTTTTTCAAGAACAAAGGCGATGCTCAGAGTTGTAGTAACTATCGGGGTATTAAATTACTCAGTCATACTATGAAACTTTGGGAGAGAGTGGTGGAATGTCGGATTAGGAGAGAAGTAGTAATCTCAGAGAATCAATTTGGTTTTATGCCTGGGAGATCGACGACAGAGGCCATTCACCTCGCAAGACGCCTTATGGAGAAGTTCAGGGATCGTCGCAAAGACCTCCATATGGTGTTCATTGATCTAGAGAAGGCACAAGACACCTAACTAAGCAACCAAATATTAACAACAATCAACAAAGAAATTAAAACGACAAACAAGAGCTAAAAACTAAAAATGAAAAACGGCCCGAGAGTAATTAAAAAGGCTGAAAAACATTTGATAATAAATCAAATGTACCACACAAGTTAATTAATTCTAAAAGCCGAAAACCAAACCAAAGAGCAGGAAGGATAAGCGCCTGCAAAGATCAGGTTGGTCTAGGTGAGGGGGAATTAGAGACGGGGAATATGAGGGAGAGGGGGAGGGGTGGAAGGGGATTAAATGTGAAGGAAAGAAGGTGAAAAAGGAAGGCTGTTGAACGGTGGTAGTAGTCGAGTGAAGGAGAGGCGAAGGTGGGCGGAGGAGATGTAGGGGAAAGGAGAGAAGTACGGTTGGCTAAGACGGGAGTAGAAGCCGCCGAAGCGGAGGCTGCAGGAGAGGGGCAGAGGTTAAGAAGAGACGGGTTTGAAGAGGGATGAGTCGATAGTCGGAGGTATGGGTCGCTAGGTGAGTAGAACAGCGGAGGAGTGGAATGCCTGGCGGGTTGGATGCTGATGGGGATGGGGCTGTTGGTGAAAGGTTGGGTTGAATGTTGTGGAGGAAACGTGGGATGAAGCTATAGAAGAAGAAGAGGCGTAGAAGATAGGTGGAGCGAGGTGAGGGGGCGGAGGAGGTAGACGGAGAAGAAGGTGGAACGGTTGAACAAAAATGAGAATTGGAAGTGCAGTCGAGCGGAAGAGGGGGATAAACCGGAGAACAGCGAAGGCCGCTAGCAACGGTAACAAGCAAAATTACGATCTAAAAACTTAAGCCAACAAACAATTACAAAAAAGAGCTGCAATAAACGAAGTGCTAGTGTGAATAAGTGAGTGTGCGTGTGTGTGTGTTTGTGTATGAAGGAGCAATATGCTAGACTGAGATCTGAGTTGAAGTTTCCGGCGATCCGCCGATCAGTTGTGCCAGTCAAATTTATAACCGTTGGTTAGGGAAGGGAGGTTGAGATGGTTTGGCCACGTTCGTAGGAGGCGGGCTGAAGCCCCAGTGAGAAGGATCGAGAATCTTTCAGTCGAGGGAGCGAGGAGGAGAGGCAGACCGAGGAGGTCGTGGGAAGAGCAGCTTAGGTTGGATCTGAAGGCCTTAAACTTAAATGAGAACATGATTGCGGATAGGTGTGCTTGGAGGCGTCAAATCAGAGTGGTTGATTCTCTTTTAGGGAGCGGCTCCGTTGTTGAGAACCTCAGAGTTGGGTTATCTCGGTTAGCTTTATCTTAGAAGCGTGGTTTTTGCGCGCTCATTTTCTGTTTTTATTGTTTTCTGTTTTCTGGTTTTGCAGCTACAGAGAGCTATTGGAGTGCGAGGAGTCACCCTAGATCAGAGTGGTTTGAGATCGGAGCGGATAACCCCCACGTAGGTAAGTCCCATGTGATCAAAATCATGGGCTCAGGTATGACTGAAATTTTTACCAAAATTATGAAGCTTTTGTAAATATCACACACTATTTTCTTTTCTGCACTAAGCTGGGGGTCTTCACGGAAACAGCCTCCCTACCGTAAAAGTAGGGGCATTGTCTGCGTACATCTTACCCTTCCCAGACCCTGCTCTGCGCGGGATATACTGGGTATGTTTGGTTTGGTTTGGTTTGGTTTATATTTTTTTGCTAAGGAATAATAGTTGGAGTATTGAATTTTTAAAAGAGAATAATGTTCCTGAGTTTACCTCAGGAACTTACCTGAGATAATCCTTATAAAATAATTGGCCCCGCAAGGGCAATTTTGTAATAACTTAACATGGTCTTCTGTATTTACAAAAATAATCTTATTTTTGTATTGTTTTTTTAATTAACTCAGGAAACTTACCTAAGGTAACCTCAGGAAAAGCAAGCCCTTTTTACCTAATATCTAAAATGTGTCACATAAATGCCTTGTAGGTGACACATAATTTAACTAACAGGTTTTACCATTGGAAATGCTCTTATGTTTCAAACATCAATAGTCTTATCTTCATTGTTTTAATGTTTTACACCCTACTCAATATGTAAAAATTCTAATTAACAAAAGAGACAAATTAAATCAAAATATAATATAATTTTATGAATCGCATGAACCCGATTCATTGTCATTCCTATTGAACAGTTTCCATGAATTTATTTTAATTCTTTTTTGATTATGAGATAATTTTTTTTTATCATCATTATTGTTTTTCAAAATATTTATGGTAAAACTATATGATTATTTGAGTAATCTTTGAATTTTAGCAAATTATTTTATGCAATTTATCATAAAATGTACATAATTAAATATTTAATAAATATTTGACAAAAAGATATTTAATAAGTGAATTAAAATTAATAAACACGTAATATTGTTTTGGGTAAAATATATTAGATTAAGGAATTTTTAGTAACAGTAATGGTTCTTTTGTAAATATTTTATTAAATTTTAAATAACAAAGTAATCAAATTAAATAATTAGCTTCATCAAAATTAAGTATTATAGGATACCAATTGCGCAACACAGATCTAATCTAATAAACTTGAAAATGCAAAGTGAAATTAAGCAGACAACAAAAAAACTAACACATTCTCTGACTGTGAATAGATTTGAGTAGAAGCTCAATAATCCTGAATTTATGTCCATGTAAAAAAGATAATCGACTAATTATCATTAATTAGATTATGTTACTATTTATTTTAGGTATTTTAATAGTATAGATATTGAATTTTTTTTTTTAATGAATGATAAATAAGTAAATTCAGGAAGTACCAAAAAAGTGAAAAACAAAAAACTAGTACCAAAACTTTTAATGTTTTGAAGACTAATTACCATTAATTATACTAACTTAAAACCCGTGCAATGCACGGATTTTTTTAAATATTATATGAAATTTTTTCATTATTTGAAATAATTTTTTTAAAACATAAATTTTGGAGGCTTAAATTTTTAATGAGATTATTTGATGATAATTATATAAATGTTATTCGTGATAATTTTAGGAAATAAGGGATTTTAGTTAGAAATTTAGAAAAGATGATAGATTTTAGTTGATGATAATGCACGGTTAGAATGTCCTGATATAATTGGAAAAATAGAGGATTTGGTTATAGAAAATTAAAAAGGTTACATGTTTAAGGTGAAAAAGGTAATTGATTAGTTTATAGTAATTATAAGTTAATTATGTTATTTTACTAAATAAATTGCTCGTAATGTTTTTAGGAAAAGAGAAATTATTGCTGCCGATGATATTTCTAGGAAAAGTGTGATTTTAATTAGAAAATATAGAAAAAATGATATGTTTTAGGTGAAAAAGTTAATTGATTAATTATTACTATTATCATATTACTATTTTATCTTATTAAATAGAAGTGCCCTTAATATAATTGAAAAATGAGAGATTTTAGTTAGAGAAAATAGAAAAGATAACGTGAAAATTAAAAATGTGACACGCTTTAAGTGAAAAAGATAATTGATTAGTTTATAATAATTATAATTTAATTATGTTCTTTTACTAATTAAAATTGCTTCTAGTATTTTTTAGAAAATGAGAAATTATCGTTGCCCGTGATATTTATAGAAAAAAGGGAATTTAATTAGAAAAAAATAGAAAGATGATATGTTTTAGTTGAAAAGATAATCGGTTTATTATTAGTATTGCAATGCACGGGTTTCTTGTATTATGTTATAAATTTTATTTAATATTATAATTATGTTTTTATATAATCATTAATTTTTAATAATTTTTTAAATTTTAATTTGATATAATTTAATATACTCATGTTTACGGATTATAATAATGTTTTCTTATTATAAACAATGCCTATAATTTTTAAAATATTTTATTAATAATTGAAAATTTTGGTGTGATATTTTCGGGTATATATTAATGATTGTAAGATTTGTTGTAATTAAAAAGGTAACGTGTTTTAATTAGTAAGAAAATAATAATGATTGAAAGATATGATACGATTGATCTTTTTAGATGTTTATAAAAGGTAATATCTTCAATTGAAAATAAATATGAAAAAGGCAATCGACTAATTACCATTTATTATGTTATATTGTTATTTATTTTAAGTGTTATATTTTACTTGAAATTATGGTGTGATATTTTCGGGTATATATTAATGATTGAAATATTTGTTTTAAATTAAAAAGGTAACGTGTTTTAGTTCGAAAAGAAATATTAGTGATCGAAAGATATGATTTGATTGATGTTTTTAGGTGTTTATAAGAGGTAAAATCTTCAACTAAAAGTAATATGAAAAATACTATCGATTGATTACCGTTAATTTTATTATATTACTCCATCTGTCCCAACCAATTGTTTACACTTTCTTTTTTGGGACGTCCCAACCAATTCTTTATATTTCCTAAAATAGTAAGTTTTAACACTATTACACCCACTACTTCACTTATTTTAACAATCCTTTACACTATAACACCCACTACTTCACTTATTTTAACAATAAAATCACTATTGCACCCACTACTTCTTTTATTTTAACAATAAAATCACTATTACACCCACTACATCACTTATTTTAATCTTAATTCTTGGTCTCCATGTTAAAAGCAAACGATAACAAATCGTTGGGACGGAGGGAGTAATGTGAAAAAGGCAATTGACTAATTACCATTAACTAGCTTTGTAGCCCGTGCAAGGCACGGACATGCTCTAGATTACAAATTTATGAATTATTCGTAATCACGTAGGATTGATTTGTTGATGTCTTCGATTGTTCATATCTTTGTAGCAATTGTTCTGATTAAATATAATTTATGCAATACCCGATCGTGACATGCAAATTATAATTCTGGTTAAATTAAATCTATTTTATATTTTACGCTATGTTTTGTTTTGTTAAAATAAACTTGAACGATATGTAATAAATTGGTCAATGTTAAGATCAAAACCGTACTTCGAAATATAAATATATAGAGTTAACATGGATGGATACAGAGATACATTCAAGTATTAATTACATAATAATAAATGCATATTAGTTCATATCAGTTATTATTATATATGTAATAAATATGTTAGTGTTGCAATACCTAAATAGCCCCCGGAAATATAACATAGATATAATTAGTAGAGGTAAATATGACTTTTTATATGAATAAATTTGTTCATGGAACCCCCCCATTTGCTCTATTAAATATATATATATATATATATATATATATATATATATATATATATATATTTGTTATATTGTTTTATGCGTTTACGTATTAAAGATGTGATTGATGAGTTTTACGATAGTTAATGTTAGTACAAGTTTGTATTATACTTACATAGACATGAAGGTTTTTTTTTGTATTGGGATATTTTTTTATAATATTTAATTCGTAAATAATTAAAATAGATCTAAAATGATTAATAAGATATGGTATATGTTAGTGAATATTATAGTACATTATAACATATCCACGTAAATTTATATATGTATTTATGTTTGTACAAGTTTATGTATGTATAATTATGCAGTAATTAATATATTATAAATAATGAAATATTAATAGATTATACAACATAAATGTATGTATGTATGTATGTATGTATGTATGTATGTATATAATATTATAGTAGATTATTATATATGCACATAAATTTATATATGTATGTATTTATGTTTGTACATGTGTATGTATGTATAAATATGCATATTAATTATACAACAATTAATAGATTACAAATAATGAAATATTAATAGATTATACAACATAAATATATGTATATATTATATGTATGTATGTATGTATGTATGTATGCATGTATAATTAATAGTTATGTTGTATGTATATATGTATGTATGCATATATACATACATACATACAACATAACTATGCATGCATATATGTATGTATGTATGTATGTATGTATATATGCATGTATGTAGGTCATTGTTCCATGGAGAACCATCTTACGTGGAGAACCACTTAAAATTCATTAAAATTGCTTTATACATAAGGGCCCCGCAGGGGCACCTTCACAAAAAAGTCTTATAATTCTATTCTCTATCTATTTATAAAAAAAAAATACAGAAAAAAAGTTTTTTAAAAATTTGCAAAAAATGATGACATGGCAACAATTTTTAAAAAAATTTTAAATTTTTTTTAAATTTTTTTTTTTGTGAACATACAGATGGTAGAATTATAAGACTTTTTTGTGAAGGGCCCCCGCCAGGGGCCCTATATAAAAGGCAATTTTAATGCATTTTAAGTGGTTCTCCACGGTTCTCCACGTAAGATGCTTCTCCATAGAGTGGGACTCGTGTATGTATATATGTATGTATGCATGTATGTATGTAATTATGTATGTATGAATGTATGTATGTATATATGTATATATGTATGTATGCATGTACGTATGCATGTTTAATTAATAGTTATGTATGTATTGATGTATAATTAATAATAATCTACAAATATACGTTCTAATTAATAATTATACATTATCTGAGTTAAGCCAACTGAGATTTATCTACAAATTAATACATATAAACAAAAATATGTAGTATGTGTATGTATATAATATTATAGTACATTGTTATATATCCACAACAAATTATATATGTATGTATTTATGTTTGTACATGTGTATGTATGTATAAATATGCATATTAATTATACAACAATTAATAGATTACAAATAATGAAATATTAATAGATTATACAATATAAATGTATGTATGTATGTATGTATGCATGCATGTATGTATGTATGTATATATTTATGTATGTATGTATGTTATATAGTATGTATGCATGTATGTATGTATATAATATTATAGTATATTATTATATATATATATATCCACATAAATTTATATATGTATGTATTTATGTTTGTACATGTGTTTGTATATATAAATATGCATATTAATTATACAACAATTAATATATTACAAATAATGAAATATTAATAGATTATACAACATAAATGTATGTATGCATGTATGTATGTATGTATGTATGTATGTATATAGTACTTATACATGTATAATTAATAATTATGTATGTATGTATGTATGTATGTATGTGTGTGTGTATATGTATGTATGTGTGTATGTACATATGCATGTATAATTATTTATGTTTATGTATGTATGTATATATGTATGTATGTATATATGTGTATGTACGTATACATGTATATTTATTTATGTATGTGTAGTATAATTAATAATTATGTATGTATGTATATATGTGTTTATGTATGTAGATAATGATTTTTAATATAAGCTTAAATGTTCACATAGCTCAGGTTATGGTGTTACATTAGTTATGCAAGGTCATGGGTTCGAATCCTTTGAATAACCTTATTTTTACAAATATTTAGAGTTAGGTTTGAAGTGAGGTTCGGAGGGTCCGAACCTATGAATAAATTTGCTCAGGAAAGTGTATTAGATATATAATAGATAATAGATAATAGATGTTATTATGTTAATCGACTAATTATCATTAATTATATTATGTTATTATTTATTTTAGGTGTTGCATTTTTCTTGAACATTATGGTGTAATATTTTCGGGTAGATATTAATGATTGTAAGATTTGTTTTAAATTAAAAAGGCAACGTGTTTTAGTTCGAAATGAAATATTAATGATGGAAAGATATGATACGATTGATGTTTTTAGGTGTTTATAAAAGGTAATATCTTGACTAATTACCATTAATTATATTATGTTATTACTTATTTTAGGTGTATTTATTTTTCTTTTTAAGGAAGGGTAAATAAGTAAATTCATGAAGTACCAAAAAATAGGTACCAAAACTTTTAATGTTTCGGCTTTTATGTAATAGTATAGACAGTATAGATTACATTATTATTTATTTTAGGTATTTTAATAGTATATATATAAAATGTATTTTTTTTAATGTAGGGTAAATAAGTAAATTCATGAACTACTAAAAAAACAGGTACCAAAGCTATTATATTTGTATAGATATGAAAATATTTTTTCAGAAATAAATATATATTAACTTATATTTCATGCATGGACGGATTATTTTTGATATTTATTATTTTATTATTTGTATTTAAAAGTTAGTCACGTAAAAAAGTTTTTTAATATAAAAAGGCATCAGAAATATTATTCTTTAGAATATAAGAACAAGTCCAATGATATGTATAATATTAAAAAATGATTTCGGTGCCAAAATAAAAGTTGCACTCATGTTTTATCTTAATAACTAACTACATAACAAAGCCGCGCTACGCGCGACACGAAAATATTTTTAAAATTCGTATATATAACATCATTGTTCGTTGAATTTTATTATTTAAAAGTTGATATGATGAATTGAAACTTGTGTTATAGATAAAAGAATTAACGGAAAGAAAACATGTATCAGTTAAACTTTAAGTATTAAAAATAATATTTTCGAAGATATTGACAACACCTATTTTATCACATAAAAAATACTTTCAAAATCTAACATTGATAAATATTTGCAAAATTTGGCATTATATAAGTAGAACTAACACTTTTATATTAATTTTGTATGTAATATTAAATTAAATTCGTGGATACGTGTTTAATATGGTACTCACATATTCCAACACTCTTATATTAAATCTTATAATAAGTGTGTACATGTAATTATTTTTTTCTCCAATTTAACAATAAATAAAAATTAATTTAAAAATCAATGAAATCTGAATGAACACAGTCGTTTAAATTAATTATTTAAACAAAATAAATATCCTCTAACATCACCAACTTCATCAACGCCATAAAGGCCTTTTGCTTTTTTTTTCATACCAAATTACAATGTCAACACAATTTTTATAATAAAATTTTATAAATATATATTAAATATAATTAATTAACGTTCTTAAATGCCGACGTCCATTTCATAACATATATTTATGATTAATTGATTAGTAATAGTTTAAGAATGTGTTTAGTTAAAATATTAATTTATTCAAACACAATATCATGGAACAACGAATATATAACTTTTTTATTGATTTAATCAGTAAAGAAGTTTGGTTCAATTTAATCGAGTTGGTCACATTTCTTTCTCCAATTTAACAATAAATAAAAATTAATTTAAAAATCAATGGAATCTGAATAAACACTAAATCGTTTAAATTAATTATTTAAACAAAATGAATATCCTCTAACATATCACCAACTTCATCAACGCCGCCATAAAGGGCTTTTACTTTTTTTCATACCAAATTATAATGTCAACACAATTTTTATAATAAAAACTAGGTAATTTGTCCGTGCTTCGCGCGGTTCATAAATTTTCATTTAAAAATATTGAAAATAGATAATTTTTTATTTTTGAAAATTGATTGGTCTCTTAAGAATTTTTTAAAAATATTGATTCAAAAAAATTTACATGAATTATAAGTTTGAAAATACTCTCTTTATATATCTAAAATTTTCATAATCTCAAAAATATCAACATAAAAAGTAGTAATTATAATATAAATGTAGTATTTACGATCAAAATTTATAAATATTTTGTATAATAACACTTTTTAAAGCCGACGCCCCTCTCATAACGTACATGTTCAATAGTAGTGTAAGAATTTATTTAAATTGAATATTAATTTATTTCGACACAATATAATGAACAACGGGTGCATAATTTTTTTTTAATTTTTTTCAATTTAATCAATTTGATCATAACCCATGTATAATTTATTCATGTGTAAAAATAAAAAAAATATTTGTATTATTTTTATTAGAGGTGTTAAGTGAAAATTTTTATACTTCTATAATTTATAACGATTTCTATATAATCACTAATAATAAAGATTACCTGAGAAGTTAAGGATCTTATGTACTACAATTGTCCAAAAAGAAATTGGAGTAGTATTCGATAGGAATAAAAAAGGACGCAATCTAAGCAATTTTTAGTCGTCATTTTGCCTAAAATAAACTTAATTATATATGTAATTAATATTTAATAATAAAATAATAATTATAATGCTCAAACAAAGTTTTACAATTTTTTATATAAATAAGATAAATTAAATTTAGTATGTATTTATTAGGTATAATTAATGACCAATTAATATGTCATTAAGAGCTATTTAATGTAATAAAATAATTTTAATAAAAAAATTCAAAATAACGAAAATTCAAGAAAAATATCTTGAACGCTTCTGGTAACTTTCCGATCTCCAGGCATTATAATATATATAGATTTATAAATATATAATAAATATAATTAATTAACGTTTTTAAATGTCATAACATACATTTATGATTAATTGATTAGTAATTAATATTAATTGTATAAGAATGTGTTTAGTTAGAATATTAATTTATTCAAACACAATATAATGGAACAACGAATGTATAACCTTTTTATTGATTTAATCAGTAAAGAAGTTTGGTTCAATTTAATCGAGTTGGTCACATGCCATGTATAATTTGTTCATGTGTAAAAGTATATTCTACAATGTTACTTGTATTTAAATTTTGTCGATGTTAATTGAAAATTTTATAAACTTATGTAACTTATCATGATTCTCACTATTACTGATTACGAATTTATCGAAAAGTTAAAGTCGTCTATTTATTGGTACCGAAAAAAATTGTAGTGATTTTGAATAAGGATTAGAATGGGCGATATAAATAATTTTATTTTATCGTTTTAAGTTGAAATAAATGTGTTTTTATATAGATAATTGATTTTGTTATTAATATAATAAATATAATGTTCTAATGATGATTGATAAAATTTTATATTAAATATATATAAAATGTATTTAATATGTGCAATTAATGAGTAATTAAAATGCTATTAAATAGAAGTAAATTATTTAAATGAAAAATAAAAAATGTGAAAAATCAAGAAAAATATTTGAAAATTTATGAGTGAAAGACTCGCGGATCTCCTGCTAATAATCAAATAAAATTATTACATTAAACTGAATGTTATATTTAAATTTGAAAATATTAAAAAAAAATTGAAATAATTAAAATTTTATCTTAAATACATTTTATTTAGTCGATTCCCGTTTTTATATTCTCGTTAGTGTCACCAAGAAGTTCTATTATTGTTTAGCTTTACTGAATTTGTCGATAAATTATTTTTCATTTTTTTAAAATAATTTTATTTTTGTAAATATTACAATGTAAATGATTGAGAATGAAAAAAATATCAAATACATTTTGATTTAGCCAATATTCCTTTTATAATTCTAACACAAGACGAAGTTATTTTTTAATAAAAGTAATATTAAATTTTTAAATAAGTCCATGTTTTAATATGATATATGAATATCTCATATACATAAAGATAATGCTAAAGATTATGATAGATTCGGGTTAAATATTTGATAAATTATTTTTTTTTTGGGCAAAGATAATAAAATGAAAATTAATTAAGCTAGACCAAGTATGTAAAAATCATGCAAGGTTACCCAAAAATCTCAAACATAATTGGCAGTAAAAAAAATCATACATAGAGTTACCTTTAGTACCTAGGATTTGAAATAAAACGTGAAAAGAAAGTAGGAGTAGCGGTTCGATGTCTAGTTCACAAAAGTAAGATCAGGCGGCACTCTTTCAGGGGCGGTAAATGACAAAATAATAAAACTGTTTTGAAGAATTTCCATGCTGCCACCAGAGCCGGCCGTGAGCATGTGCGATATGCTCGATCGCACAGGGCACTCCATTTTACTAGGGCACATTTTTTAGGTAGGTATATATATGTATGTATATTTTATGTAAAAATAAAAAAAAATAAGTTTAATTTTAAAGATTAAAAAAATTTGTAAATGAGAAAAAGGTTGAAAATGGTGTTGTCAAAATAATTAAAAAATTATTATATTGAGCAAAATAAGAAAATATTATAATTACACACAATTTTGCTTTCAAATTTCTAGTAATACTAATTACTTTTATTGTTAACTGTGTAGACTATAATTGTCATTAAAGTTGATTAAATGTTTTTGGTTGACAACCTACATATAAGTATATTTTTACAATTACAAGGTAATAGTTCAGTTTATCAATTATTCATTTTATAGATGATTAAGTGATTTGAAATCATATCTATTATAATTAATTTACATATTAAATGAACCAAGTCAATTTAAAACTAAAAATAAATTATAAAATACTTATATATTAATTTAAATACATAAAAATGAAATTTTCTATTTTAGTATTGTATTTGTTTTCATTCATTATTACTTTTTATCCTTTCATTTAAACATAATATATTAATATTTTACATATATAATTTATTTATTTTAGATTAATTTGTACTTTTTATGTACTTGTTACAATTTTTTTACAATTTTCAGTTATGTTTTAAAGTTATTTTATGAACTTGTTATGTTTTTTACAAATTTCAATTAATGTTCAATATTTTATGTAGTTGTTATAAAAAATATTTATTAGTGTTAGGGCACTTTTTGTTTGTTTTGCACAGGGCATCCAAAATCTCAGGACCGGCTCTGGCTGCCACCTCAACTCTCTGGTTTTCTGCTTATATATATAGATAGGCCATTGTTCCATAGAGAACCATCTTACGTGGAGAACCGTGGAGAACCACTTAAAATGCATTAAAATTGCTTTATATATAAGGACCCCGCAGGAGCATCTTCACAAAAAAGTTTATTATTCTATCATCTATCTATTTATAAAAAAGAATTACAAAAAAAATTTAAAATTTTTTTTCAAAAAATGATGACGTGGCAACATTTTTTAAAATTTTTTTAATTTTTTTTTAAAATTTTCTTTTTTTTATGAATGGATAGAGGGTAGAATTATAAGATTTTTATGTGAAGGGGCCCCGCCAGGGCCTTATATAAAGGACAATTTTAATGTATTTTAAGTGGTTCTTCACGTAAGATGGTTCTCCATTGAGTAAGACTCTATATAGATAATTTATATAAAAATTTTATCTTTTAGCTAATTTAACATATTTTTAGTATTTGATGATATACAATGAAATAGTTGTAACTTTTTCTCCCTAGGGTGACAAGCTGTATCGATTCATTCTTGGCGTTCATAGGAACAAGGATGCATGTAGGCTAGTCAATGGATCGGATATCCGATCCGGTCCGATCCGAGCCTTAATAAATGGATATGGATTGTATAAAAAAGAATCCGATCCGATAAAAATCCGATCTTATAAAGATCCGATGTATAATGAATCGGATATGGATTTTAGTTTATCCGATCCAATAATAACCCGATCCGACCATTTACAATAACTTATATATAATTTTAATATAATGTATAAGATAAATTTATCTATATATAATCAAATTAATCTATTTCTCTAGGATTTATTATTTTACTAGCGTTCTACCCGTGCTTCGCACCGACCGATAAATTGTAATAATAAATTAATATAAATATATTATTTTAAATTTTCTTTAGAAAAATATATAATTTTATTGGAATGTTAATTAACGTAAATATAAAATTACTTATCTGTGAATTCATACCAATTGAATTAATATTAATATTATGAACCAATCATCAAAACAAATACAACCCATTTAAAAGTTCAAAAACCCTCTTTATTGTTTTTTTTTTAAATTTAGCTTTCATTTTATTTCTCTCTTTGTTAGAGAATATTTTTACGTATCATGTTAGTAAATTTTTCACCCATATTCTGAGAATTTAGTATATTTATTAAATATCGAATCCTTAAAATATTTATTATATTAATTTATTGAAAATATTTGTATGGTCGTGGTTAATTTTTCGATTACATATTTAAAATGTGTGGAAACTTAATCCTCACGACTCCAATAAATCATTAGGTTGCATGTTTCAGCGATATGAGAAAAGATATCTACTGTGCAAGATCTATGAAACAAACATAGTTATAACAATAGAAACTTTCATCTAATCTAGTTTGTTATGTGGTTGTTCAATATCATTTTTACAAATTATATGTCCTTTTATAAACTATTTAAAAAATTCATCAACTTACCAAACAAATTCAATATATCGCGCTCTTGGAATAACATATAATTGTTAGATTTTATGGTTATTGCCCTTAGCTTATTTATAAAGACAACTTAAAATGTGCATTTTCAATTCAGTTTGGAAGTTTGTATTTTGGTATTTTTATTATTTTCTAGTAAAACATGGAATAAATTTTAGTTTTATTTTATTCTTAAAATAAGACATATGAAAATGAGTATCACCTATCTTTTTTTAATTTGACTTACTTGAAAAAATAAGCTACTGTCCATAAAATTGAAATCAAGTGTGTAATATATAAACACATAATCACATTGTTATATATGTGTCCTTGTAATTCAGATTTTGGGTTAAATAACATAAAATTCATTTTCTTTTAATAATGAGTATATTTTTCCTACATATATAAGAAGAAATAGCTTATGTAGACCTGATAAATCTTTTTGTACATTCATGTCATGTACTTTAGGGTCTTGAATGAAAATGACATGATATTAAATCGTGTACCCCAAATTAAAACACAAAATGACACTAAATTACATAAATTTTTTCGTGTACACGAAATGAAATGAAATACTCGAATAGAAAAAATATAACAATTATATGAAATATTATTATGTATCCAAGTTATGCAAATATATAATTATATGTATTAGAACAACATTGAGATGTTACAAAATAAAACTAAGGGGGTGTTTGGAAGTTAGAGGTTTGAGTTAAAATTAGAGGTTTGGGGGTAAATTAGAGGTTTGACCAAATGAAACCTCTAATGTGAGTGTTTGGTTGTTAGAGGTTTGAGTTAGAGGTTTGGGATCAAAAAGCTAATTTTGAAAAAGCTCATATTAGGAGCTTTTTCAATTAGAGGTTTGCTATGTGTCACAAAAAATTATTCAAAAAGCTATTTACCAAACACTTTTATTCAAAACAGCTAATTTCAATCCGCTAGTCAAAACAGCTAATTCAATCCGCTAGTCAAAACAGCTAATTCAATCCGCTATCAGCTAACAGCTATCAGCTAATTGCCAAACAGGGCCTAAGAGTAGCATGCATGTGTAAAGTCTCCCAAACAAAATGAAACTCTCCTTTTTATTTTTTTCTTATTTCTCGTTAAAAAATATCTCTCTTTGTGTAGAATCTTTCTACCAAGTTATTTAGTTTTTATAGCCATTTTTTATGCTTTGTTGATATAAAAAAAATATAGTCAACCAACCAAGCAAATTCAATATATGCTCTTAGGTTAAGATATGAGAATTGATACTATTACTTTAATTTAGGAATACAAAATTCAAAAAGATACCTTTTTATTAATTATTATTAATAATTAATAATAATTAATTAATTATTATTATTTTTAAAAGATGCTAAACTAAAGTTTAGGAGCTGATGCCAATTTTTTAAGTTTATTTTTAAATTTTTTATATTGATTTTTCTTTATTTTTCAATAAAAATATCATTGAGAGTCTAGTTACCCATTGCCCATTGATGGATTTTATCTACCAAATTATTAGATTTTGTACTAACTCTTTGTAAATGATAAGTCTTATTTTCATTTACTTGATTTTACTTTGGCCTTCACTAAATACCTCTCTTTATTGAGAGCCTAATATCCTGTTCGTGGAATTTGTCTACCCATATATTAGATTTTGTTATATTAATTCATTGATTTGGATAGTATAGTTACACAATTCTGGTCGGTTTTTTTGAATACGTTATGACAAATCACATATACATATTCATCACGTTTATAACAAATTGTTAGATTATCTCGCCAAAAAGATTGTGTAATTTAGTGACATAAGCTAGAGATATATCATAATTGAAGATTTGTTCAATGATTGGATAAAGGAAATTTGTGATATAATTTACTATGTGTTTGTTCAATTTTAGTTTTTGTAGATGTTGTATGCCCTTTTTTTAATGATTTTTGTAGGTTTGATTATTTTTGTGTATGACACATGTCCTTTTATTGATGAATTAATTATCAATAAATAAATAGTGATTTTTAAGAAAATTTGTGCTAAATTGACCAATTTATTATGGAAATATTTACTAACAATATTTTCATTGATTCTGTAATTTATTTTATTTTTTGATTGATAATTTATACACCAAATAATGTAAAATACTATTTAAGAGTATATTTAATATTTTGAATAATTCAAATATATTTCCAGGTCAAATTTTTTATTTCATTAATTATTGTATAGTTAAATAATTTCGTAATTAAAATGTTAAAAGATGATTAGTTTAAAATTCATTCTATCATTTTAATTGGTTGATTAGCTTTTTTTATGACTGAATTATTTAATACTTTACATAACTTAAATTTTGAATGTTTATCTTTATCTTGGATTAAGGAGGAACATCTCAATGGTGCTTAGTGGAGTCGGATTCGTTACTCAGTATCAAAGCTATCACGGAAGATAAGATAAACCTATTGGAAGTGGGTGAGGTGGTTGAAGATTATAAGCAGAAACTTCTTAGTATGTCATTAGTTCTGTTCGTTTCATTCGGAAAGATGCTAACAGGCAGCTCATGTTATTGCTAGAACCCCGTGTTTAGCTAATTCCCAAATTATATTCACGTCTCCTTCTACGTGTTTTTTGGAGGCTCTCTTGTTTGATCTTCTAAGTTAAATGCATTTGGTTTGATTTCAAAAAAGAATAGTGTGGTAAATAGTTTTATATTGTTAATAATTTTTAATTCTTGATTTTAATTGTACCTTATGATTTTAATTTGAAAGTTTGAGTAATCAAAATATCTATTATAAATATAATAGATTCATGTATTAATGTATAAAATTTTAAACTAAATATTTATTGTATTTAGAATAAAACTGTTAAGTAATCACTTAATAATATTGACAACCCAATACTGTAAAAAAACATTTATCGATAAGCAAACCTAATAATGTAAACAAATCTGTGTAATGTGATAAGGACTGATGCCTACAATTTAGTAAGTCGCTAATGGGAAGTAACTCTGAGAGAATCCGGACTGGGGATGATGATAACCTAAATCTTTTTCTTTTTTTTTTTTGTCAGAAACGTTTTTCTGTTGAATTTATTGGACAATTAAAACATGACACATATAATGCATATATACAATCGAAATAAAAAGATAATCTGTCCAAGTATAGAATTCCATATAATAAAAAGATAAGTAGTAACTTAATCGAAATTGATATTATTTAGTCATGAGAAGTATTGATGCATACACTTAGTTTATCAAAGTTGGCTAAGTCTGATGGGGAATAGGGAATAAGCGGCTTAGATTTCCTGTAATGTTTAAATTGATATAATAATTATATTTTTTAGTTTGTAAGAATTTTATTTTATATAAATTGTTTATTAGTTAACTGTTAAAATAAAAATTAGTAGTTATTATATTTATTTGATTTATATGAAAAAATAGAAATGAATTGTTATTGAGTGTAACTTGATTTGTGTTAGGTATTGGCTGAAACGTAGAATCTAGATTTAATAGAGAAACATGTTACATTAAGTTTAACTTATTTAAATTTAATAGATTATGATTGATGTTCAAATAATTTACAATCTTGTGATTGGTTAACTAATATATGTTTGATTCGGGTATCCTTTATTATAATAAAGGATGTTAAAAAAACAATTCATAACTAAAAGATATATAACCATATGTAATATACTGTTATATGGATTCATAGAAAATTTAAATCAATATATTTCAAATTTAAATTTAATTTAATCACGATTAGTAAATTAGAATAAGCATGGTAAATAATAAAATTTGTATAAGATTGATTGATTTAAAATTTAGAAGTAAATTTTGATTGTCTCTAAAATAATTTTAATTTTTTGATTGGTGATTTCTTATAATGTATATTTAATAATTAAAATAATTAAAATATATGTAGTGTTCCTTTATATGAATTTATTAATTATTTTATTAACAAATTGTGAATAAATATATTTTTGAACCTTTTAAAAAATTGAGTTTTTTAAGATATGGATTTTTATCCAAGCTATTTAAAATTTGTTCAAATCCGATTTTGTAGTGTTGGCTTATATGCATTTATTAATTAATTTTATTATCAAATTATGAATAAATATATTTTTGAGCTTGTAAAAAAAATTAAATTTTTGAAGGTATAGATTTTATCTAAGTTATTTTAAATCTTATTTCAAATCCGATATTTTAAGATTTTTATTTAATTTATATTGTAATTATTTAATATTGATTATAATTGTATTATAAAAATCATATGATAATATGATTGTGATTGACTTTATATTAAAAGAGTGGTTGATTAATGAATGATAAATTATGAAATTTAATTTAAAATATATAATTGTATATCATGATTGATTTCAAATTAAAATTGTGATTTTCTAGTAAATATTTTTTGATTTAAAAAATGTGTATTTTGGATACGTTTAATTAAATTTTGTATTTAAATAGTTTTTATGAATTGATTAAATATTTTATTAACAAATTGTGAAAAAATATATTTTTGAACCTTAAAATAATTGAGTTCTTGAAGATATAAATTTTATCCAAACTATTTAAAATTTGTTCAAATCCAATTTTGTAGTGTTGGCTTATATTCATTTACTAATTAATTTTATTAACAAATATGGATAAATATATTTTTGAGCTTATAAAAAAATAAATTTGTGAAGGTATGGATTTTATCCAAGTTATTTAAAATCAAATCTGATTTTTTCAGATTTTTAGTTAAGTTAGATTATAATGATTTAATATCGATTATAATAGTACAATATATATTATAAAAATCAATTTATAATGTATGATAATATGATTGTGACTGACTTTATATTAAAAGGTTGGTTGATTAATTAATGATTAATTATGAGATTTAATTTAAAATATATAGTGGTATATTGTGATTGATTTTAAATTAAAGTTGTGATTTTATAGTAAATATTTTTTGATTTAAAAAATTGGTATTTATGGATATATTTAATAAAATCATTGTTGTATTTAAATTATAAGTGTTAACTAACCATGATTAAAGAGCTGGGGTGAGATTGTAAATAAGGAAAGGTCTAAATTTTAGGAATTAGCTCTGATTGGTCCTAAAATAATTCCTCGATTTTATAAAAATCAATTTATAATGTATGATAATATGATTGTGACTGACTTTATATTAAAAGATTGGTTGATTAATTAATGATTAATTATGAGATTTAATTTAAAATATATAGTGGTATATTATTATTGATTTTAAATTAAAATTGTGATTTTATAGTAAATATTTTTGATTTAAAAAATTGGTATTTATGGATATATTTAATAAAATCATTGTTGTATTTAAATTATAAGTGTTAACTAACCATGATTAAAGAGCTGGGGTGAGATTGTAAATAAGGAAAGGTCTAAATTTTAGGAATTAGCTCTGATTGGTCCTAAAATAATTCCTCGATTCTTATTGGTTAACTTACGTGTGGTAGACTCAGGTATGATAATAAATGATTTATCATACAAGTATTTTCTTCATTTTTCATGTGCACTATTATTTCATTAAATTTTCATATTCTGTATACACCATTATTTGATTAGATTCAGACGAATAAATATGTACATTCGAAGTTATTTGTTCATATTTATTTATTTAATAGTTAAATTTATATTAATAGTTATAATATATATACAAATCACATATACTTCAATTCAAATTTTATTATTAAATCTTGAATATTATATTTTGAGAATCTTTTTGCTATTTTAAAGATTTTTTGGTTTAATTTTATTTTATTATTTTACTGTTTGTTATATTAATTTTTATTTTAAATTTAAATGGATCCGGAGGTCCGATCTGATAATTCGAAATCCTAATGGATTGGATATGGATCATGCTATTAATAATCCGACAACGATCCGATCCGAATCCGAGCCAATAAATTTAAATGGATATGGATACGGATTTATTCGAATCCGATCCAAACCCGGCCCGTTGACAAGCCTAGATACATGTATTTTGTACTCCATTCTTCCCACAAATTATAGGCCACTTTTTTTTTTCACACATTTCAATATATTTAGTTGAGGTAAAATAATAATTTTCTTATTTTTTATTTTGTATAAAAAATTAGTATTTATATTAAATATAGTATCTATATTTTAATACAAGATAAAAAAGTAAAAAATTATTATTTTCAAGTATCTCAACCAAATCAAACCAAACTAAACATAATTAGTATATCCAGCTTAGAGCAGTGTCGGGGAAGTGATGTATGCAGATTATGTCCGTTTCCAAGCAGCTCGTCTACAAGTATCTCAATCGAGTGCATTAAAATTCATGATAAAAAGGGTAATTATTTTTGAAACAGAGTAGTACTCCCTCTATCCCTCTCATTTCTTAACATAAAAAACTGCGTGTATGACACGCATTTTAAGTTGCATTTTTAGTATAGTTCTATAACTTATTTTTGATATTTTCGTTTTTATATAAAAATAGAATAATCCTATTTTTATATAAAAAAAATAAAAAATAAATTAAAAAAATATCCTTAAAATGCACCTTAAATCCGTGTCGGACACTAGTCCGTAAACATTAAGAATTCAAAGGGACGGAGGGAGTACATATTTGCATTGAGATCAGAAACCAAAATTGGGTCCTCTTTCTTTGCCATTTTATTGGCAGTGAAATTAGGATTTTACCCCTATATTTTCAAAAATTACAAAAATGACATCCTTTAATAATTATGTAAAAAGCAGGGAAAATATGTTAGTGCGGAGAATTGAAACACCAACCTTTTCCTATCAAACTCATGCCATGATTAATTTTGAGTTTATTTTTTTAAATTCCTATAAAATAAACAACATCTTTTCTTGTTGTTTCATCCTCTTTTATTTTTATCTTTAAGTAATTGAAATTTTGGTTTAGTTATTTCTAGAATATTGGATAGATAAAATTATAAAAAATATTTTAATCAATTGAGTATACTCTACGATTCTCTTCTATCAATTTAAATAACTGATATACAAAATAAAATTTTAGATTGTACATAATGTAATCGAGTCCGAAAAAAAGTTGGAACTATATGCATCTCCATGTAAATATTAAATTATTGAAGTAAAAAGCAAGATTCAGTTGTAATTGAATCTTTTAGGTATATAAAGTTTAAAACATGTGAACCACGTTAGAAGGTTTTTGTCAACTAACTATTTAAACTTTCGAGATTTGAATATATGATTGTTCTAAAAACATAAATATTTAAATATATACGAAAAATATTTAGAATTATGACAAGAACTCTAAAGAAATGATCTATGTTATTAATAAAAAATAACATGCACTGGTCATTAAGGTCTATTTATCATATTTACATAGATTGAAACATTTATAAAAATTTAAAATTGAGTTAAAAAATAATTCAAAATTATCATATAAAAAATATTTTAATTTACCCAATTTTTGATTGAAATTCAATATTGAGTAATAAACTTTAGACTAAAAATAAAAATTTGAGTTTAAAAATGTAAAGATGTTTATGTACAAAAAAAAATTGAAACAAACATAAGGATAACTTCTACTCACTCAAAATTAAGAGATTTTGTAAAACGTTTCAAAATATAATATTACATATACAATCATTTTTTTTACAACAAAATCAAATGAGTTTACACACGCCTCTATTATACGCCTCTGTTATACGGACAATTTTACCAAGATATTAATTATTTATATTATACTCAAATATTTAATTTAATAAAATTCATTTCAAGCAATTGTAAACTAAATTAATAATTTAGCACTTACAAGTGTTCAGGTGATTATATAACCGTATGAATATTTATCTAAATTTTATAAAATCTAATCAAATTATAGATCATTTGATTCAAAAAATTGCTATGTAATATTATAAATTAAGTATAAAAATATGAGATAAATCGAAATTTTCTCATTTATCATGTTTTTAATTACAAAATTATTTTAATATATATACAGTAAGGATCTACTTTTTATAATAAAAAAAATATGACAATAGAATAAATTTAGCATTGAATCGGAACTGCTCTAAAACATTTGAGGAATATCCTTTCATATTGTCATTTATGTAAATTGATTCATCCGTAGCTTCATAAATTTTGTTAAATTTAGCAAGAAAAGAAAAAGAAAAAAAACTTTGTTACTAGTCTTTAGCATGGTTGTAAAAATCGGTAATCGGTATAAATCGATTGAGGTACTGATTTAAGATTAATCGGGTAATCGGGGATTAATCGAAAGGATTAATCGGATATTATATTAATATTTAATATATTAGTCTAATTTGCAATTAAACATATCATTTTAAATAAATTCACGGAATTAATCGAATTTCAAAAATCGAATCGGTTCGTTACCTTACAGAGGATTAATCGGCTAAATCGGGAATTTTTAGAACCACAGTCTTTAGACAGGGACAAAAAGGCTGACAGTACAGGGAAATATATTTAACTAGTAGAAAGAGTAATACTAGTAGGACAATAGTAGTGTACAGTATATTTAACTCGAGCTCACTGTACATTCGTGTTAAAGTTTGTGTTGTGTTGGATCAATCACTCGCAGGTTCTTCAGTGATTCAGTGAAGACTGAAGACTCTTCACTGCTGCCTTTGCTTTTTCATTTACTTTTATGAATGTAAGGGTTTTCTGATCCTTGTCTGCTTATAATAGTACTCCACTACCACTCCGTGTGGTTGTGGATGTGATATGAACGTAAGTTTCGAATTTGGATAATACTTTCGGGTCGGTTTCATTTCGAATCTGAATATGAGTAGAGCCTAAACATTAGGGTACTGGCATGAAAGTGTTGAGGGGCATATCACTGGGCACGCTTTTTGTTAAATGACACCATAGAAAGAAATTAAAAATCTAATTGATGAATGTTAAAAGAAAAAATTATAATTGTATGAGAAATATATATTTTGACTCATTTTAGAATGCTTAATTATAAAAGTATTAGGACATTTTATAAATTTAAAGTTATATTTATTAATCATATATTATTACTATTAAAATAATCATAAAAAGTTAGTAAAATGATTTATCAAATATTAAAGAGGCACCTAGCTAAATGACTTGACATGCCCGTTGTGCTATTCACCCTAGTAGAGATGAATTAGAAATTCAGGCATTAAAGATAGGAAGGACCGGTTCTAGTTTTGGATGAGTTAACTTAGAGCAACTCCAACAATTACTTAGCATACTCCTTAAAAATAATATTATTAAAATAGCTCTTAATTAGTTAAAATACAAAATTATTTTTTCATTTCAATAACTCTCCTCAAATTCAATCCCTATCCATTATTTTATCTATTTTACATAATATACTTATATAAATTATTCCACCCAAAACTTTAAGTTACGGAAGTGACTCAAACACCCATAACTTCAAGTTATGGGTGGGCTGAATATATACCAAAACTTGTTAGAAAATGGAAAGGAATTATTTGGATAAATTTGTAATCGTATTCATTGATGATATTCTTATATACTCGAGGAGTGAAAAGGAACATGAGGAACATTTGAGAATAGTATTACGGACCTTGAGGGAAGAAAAGTTGTATGCCAAGTTTTCGAAATGTGAATTTTGGTTAAGGAGAGTAAGCTTTCTTGGACATGTAGTTTCAGAGGAAGGAATTACAGTTGACCCTGCAAAGATTGAGGTGATTATGAATTGGGAAAGACCAAAGACCGTGACAGAAATCCGAAGTTTCTTAGGTTTGGCTGGATATTATAGGAAGTTTGTTCAAGATTTCTCTAAGATAGCGGGGTCATTGACGAATCTTACAAGAAAAGACGTTAAGTTTGTTTGGACGGACGAGTGTGAGCAAAGTTTTATTGAATTGAAGAAGAGATTAACGTCTGCTCCAGTACTTGGATTACCAGATGGAACTGAAGATTTTGTGATTTATAGTGACGCATCAAGGAAGGGTTTAGGGTGTGTTCTAATGCAACGAGGGAAGGTAATTGCTTATGCATCTCGACAATTGAGGAATCATGAGAGGAACTACCCCACCCACGATTTAGAATTAGCGGCAGTAGTTTTTGCGCTTAAGATTTGGAGACATTATTTGTACGGAGAGAAGTGTAAGATTTTTACTGACCATCAAAGCTTAAAGTATATTTTCTCACAGAAAGATTTAAATATGAGACAGAGAAGGTGGTTAGAATTATTGAAAGATTATGATTGTGAGATTTTATATCATCCGGGTAAGGCAAATGTGGTGGCTGATGCGCTAAGTAGGAAGGAAGTTGGGACTTGTTCGAGTGTTATAGTAGAATCGACCAATCTTAAGGAATTAGAAAGACTTGGTATTAAATTGGTTAGGCATGGAAGGAATGAGAGCTTGTTGAATCAAATCGAGGTCAGACCAATGTTGTTAGAGAGAATAAAGGTAAGTCAGAGGCAAGATAAATGCTTAAAGGAAATTTGGAATAGTTCTAATTCAGAACTAGGAAAGAAAGATTTTAGGAAAGGAAATGATGACGTCGTGAGGTTTCGTGATAGGATATTTGTACCATCTGATATAGAGATTAAGAAAGAAATTTTGTCTAACGCTCATTCGTCACCTTTTTCGGTACATCCTGGATCTACGAAGATGTATAAAGATTTGAGGCAACATTATTGGTGGCCTAAGATGAAAAGAGAGATTGCAGAATGGGTGGGAAGATGTTTAGTTTGTCAACAAGTGAAAGCAGAACACCAAAGGCCTGGAGGATTGTTACAACCGCTGCCTATTCCTGAATGGAAATGGGAACATATTACCATGGATTTTGTACTAGGCTTGCCAAGAACACAGAGAGGGAATGATGTTATTTGGGTTGTCGTGGATAGACTAACAAAAAGTGCACATTTTTTGGCTATATCTGAAGCATCACCATTAGAGAAGTTGGCAAAGTTATACATTCAAGAAATTGTTAGATTACATGGAGTGCCTGTTTCAATTGTATCAGATAGAGATCCGAGATTTACATCAAGATTTTGGAATAGTTTTCAACAAGAATTGGGCACTAAGTTAAGTATGAGTACGGCATTTCACCCTCAGACAGATGGGCAGTCAGAACGTACAATTCAGATTTTAGAAGATATGTTACGAGCTTGTGTATTAGAATTTAAAGGAAGTTGGGAGGAACATCTACCCTTAGTAGAATTTGCATATAACAACAGTCATCAAGCGACAATTGGAATGGCTCCATATGAAGCTTTATACGGGCGTCGATGTAGAACCCCATTATGTTGGGATGAAGTTGGTGAAAGAAGATTGTTAGGGCCAGAGTTGATTCGGGTGACTGCGGAGAAAGTTAAATTGATACAGAAGAGAATTTTAGCGGCCCAAAGCAGACAAAAGAGTTACGCAGATACGGATCGTCGTGATGTGACATTTAAGGAGGGAGATTTTGTATTTCTTAAGGTTTCACCATGGAAGGGTGTTATGAGATTTGGGAAGAAAGGAAAGTTGAGTCCGCGTTATATTGGACCATTTGAGATTCTTAGACGAGTTGGGGAGGTAGCATATGAGTTAGCATTACCACCAAACTTGAGTCGTATTCACAACGTGTTCCATGTGTCATACCTAAGGAAGTATGTTATAGATCCATCCCATATTATAGAATATGAGCCGATAGAACTCCAGGAGAATATGCAGTATGAAGAGCTTCCCGTTGAAATAGTAGATCGTCGTGAGCAAATTTTGAGAAATAAGATAATACCTCTTGTGAAAGTAGTTTGGCGAAATCATGCAGTAGAAGAAGCAACTTGGGAACCTGAAGAAATGATGAGATCAAAATATCCTCACTTATTTAATGAAATAGGTATGCGTTAATTTCCGAATTTCGAGGACGAAATTTCTTTAAGGGGGGAAGGATGTAATATCCCAACTTAGTTTTATTTGAATAATATTAATTATTATAATTTATGTGTTTTTGTTGTTTTTACAAATATAGGTTTAATAAAAATACTAACTAAAATAGGTTTATTTATTTTCCTTCATTGGTTTGCTTCGGCATATCGAAGCTCCAATTAAAAAAAAAAAAAATTGACTAGGATTGGTCTACATCAATGTATCAATGTTCCCATAAGATTGGACTAGAGTATGGGCCTAGCAAATGCATCCAAGCTCATAAAGTTTGACTAAGGGGAGTGGGCCGAGCAGATGCATCAAGGCCCACAAGGGAAAGGAAAAAATAAATAAATTTTGAACTATTTATGTGGCCAACGTGAATCAGCCCAATAAAATGACTTAAGCTCAACCAAATAGGCAAGCCACTAATCATATTTATAGTTGTGGGATGTAACCTTTTCACTCCACCCCATCGATGTGGGACAAGTGAAATAATTCCCTTGAGAATAAATTTAGTGCTTAAGGTCACTTATATAGGGAAGGGTAGGGAACCAGTCTTATACACTCTCGATGTGGGACAAAGTTGCTAAACTAGAAATACTCACTTGTCTACCTACATTTATATTTCCTAGTAAAACCAACATGTTACTTAAATTGATTTGCTGTAAATTTAGAAGCTTACATAAGTCAACTTTGTACTTGATCCATTTTACATTTAATTTTAAGAATATGATTTTTAGGCCTCTCAAGGGAAGCCAAGGTGAACGTTATTAACCTTATTGAAGGATGTAAGTAGAAAAACCCAACTAGATTTATATAGGGCATGTGAGGGGTTCACTCCCAAACCATTTCGATGTGGGACAAGTTAAATCAGTCTAAAAGTACTCATCTTACATTCAGATTTTCACTAACTTACAAGATGCAAGATTTTGAGTTAATTTAAGGTATGAACAGATCACACATGTTAACGTAGGTTCCAAAGGATGCCAAGAGGGTAGTTTATAAATTTCCACCCTTTAGTCCCCCTCATACTTGTCCAACTTATAAAGAAGTTATGATCACGGTTACTATAAAAGTCTCGATGTGGGAGGTGCAGTACTTGAATGCTATAACCCTTTAATGGTTTAATGGGAGACAACTTGAAGTTATTGCTTATCGTTGTCAATTAGATGACATGTAGTATTTAGTTCGAATTTCAAAAATATTAAGCTCCTAAGTGAAGCCAATGAAAGTGTTGAACCCATTTTGCGTTAAAATAACAATCCTTTCAAGCATATATAGAACTTGGAAGAGGTTCCACCTAAGAACTCATCGATGTGGGACAAAGAGAAAACCTTAGTTAAAACCAAGGTATTTAGTTAACTCATTGTAGTGACCAAATCCGCTTAATATATAGAGCTTAGAAGAGATTTCTTTCTAAAATCCCTCGATGTGGGATGAGGGTGAATAAAACTTAAGAGTTCATACTCCACCCCAGTAAGAAATTGACTTTGCTTGGATTCATCTTTTATTCACTAGAATATTTTGAAACAACGAGTTGCAAGAAACTTTGCGGCTTATTTTTGCACTCCAAGTTTGGTTTTAAAATTTACCTTGACTTCCATTTATGGCTATTGTGAAATCCTTAGACTTTCACTCAATTAGCACAAGAGGATGTGGATTATAACTTAAGGCTTTCTAACCAAGTCAAGTATATATAGTGTGTGAGAAATTACTATGTCAAAGAATTCTCGATGTGGGATAACCAGCTAGCATATGAAACCTGAAATTGGCATAGTACCACATTGATAACCCAAGGGGAAATGAGAGAGTATATGTAGAGGAGCTGAACCTTAATACATTTAAAAGGGAAATATAGAGAAGGAGGACGGTGAAGGCCACGTTTATGGATTTGCTTGAGTACGTTTTATTTCCCTAATCTTATTTTCTCCCACATTGAAAACAGAAAGTGAAACATGTTGGGATAAATAGGAAGGAATTACTACCGTTAATATTAAATTAAGAGGAAAAAGAGTAGGATGTATGACATTGGTGTTAAGCAGGGCACTAGTCTTTCATTTTTCTTCACTTTGCTGTGCTTGTACCACATCGAGTAGGAAGAGAAATTTTGTTTCCCTTTCCTTGTATAAATGTATTGTTAGTGTCTATATTAGGAAAGTAGGAGTAAAGCTTACGACTCTAACTGTAAGTCCTCAAACCTTCTATTTATTTTATTTGGATTTAATTTATTTAATAATTAGTAATAACATAGATAATATGTGAATAATGTTAGTGTAAATTTTTGGGATAATATTTTTAGGGAACATTTTTAGAGAACGAATTTGATAATATTGGGACTTATTCGGAGAAGAAAAAAAAAAGAAAGAGAAGTTAAGAATAGAAGCGATTCGAGGTAAGTATATACCGTATTATACTGCTTTATAAAATTGCTTTGAAATATCGATGAACGTTTGATTTGTTGATGAAAATTGAGTATTTTTACATTGATATTGTGAATTGATGATGATGCTTCCAAATTGGAAGTAAAGCTAAACCAATTGTTTAGCTGGCCGGGATCCCCATTGGTAGAACTTGTGAATTTATCATGTATGAATACTCATTTTCAAATTATGTGAAAACTTATCTGTTTTGATGAGCATAGTTACTTGTTCTTTAAACCTCAGTTAAATAGTATGATATATGCTTGCTGGGCTCTATGAGCTCACCCTTTTATGTCATTACCTTCCACAGGGAAGAATTTTGGCGAGGGAAGTTCGGGAAAAGATAAGACTGTGATGAAGTAACTATCGAAGTTAGATAAGAAGTATGTAGAACTCTAAGAAGAATGCTTTTGTAATAGACCTATGTTGAAGTTAATTATAAGCGTGTAATATGTTGTAAACTTTTATCATAAGACTAGACTTTGTTGTAACTCCTTTTGGTTATTAATTAAATATAGTTTGTGTAAGCATATATTTATAATGATGTTTGGTTTGGTTGGCGTCCCCGGGTCGGGTTATGAGGTCAATTCCGGGATCGGGGGCGTCACAGGTGGTATCAGAGATAAGGTTAGAAATAGGAGAGAACGTGGAAAATAGGATCCCGATATAGAGATCTAGGGGTCCGAGAACATCTAGGAGACTCGTAGACAAATTTGTGAATGTAAGGAAGATAGGATGTATTACATGTGTCGTGTGTGATAATTATTGTTGTGACATATCTTTATGATATGAATTTAAAATGATATAGAATTAATAGTATGTGTTTAATTGAAGGTAAAGATGGTTGACGAGAATTCTAGTGGAAATGGATCGAGTGTGCAGATTAGTCCTGAGATGCTATTGGTTTTGGCAGAAATGAAAAACATATTGAAGAGTGTAGTTGAAGTGCAAGCACATGTGAATGCTCCTGAGGTGAATGCTGAACGTGTAGATGGTCGGGAGCATGTAGAAAATCTAGAACGAGAGGGTGAGAATAAGCGAAGGTGTACTTACAAGACTTTTAAGGACGCAGATCCCCCTACCTTTAAAGGAGATTTAGATCCACATGTTGCGAATACATGGATTAAAGAAATGGAGAAGGTGATAGAGATTTCTGAATGTTTGGATGAACAAAAGGTAAAATTCGCAGCACACTCATTAAGGGGGGAAGCTGTATTTTGGTGGGATACGGTTAAACAGACAGAGGATTGCTCTAAAATGACTTGGACAAGGTTTAAGGAGTTGTTCTTTGAGAAATATTTTCCTACGTGTATGAAGAACGAGATGGAGATGAAGTTTCTAGGATTAAAGCAGGAAGGGATGTCTGTGTCGGAGTACCTTTCAAGATTCTTAGAACTTTCTAGGTTTGCTCCTCATCAGGTTAATACTGAAGCTAGGAAATGTCAGAGGTTTCAAGAGGGACTGAAGCCTCAAATTAGGGAGAGAGTATCTTTGTTGGAGTTGGAGCAATTTGACAAGTTGGTTGGAAAAGCTAGGATTGCAGAGAGAGAGTATGAAGCTCGCACTCAGTTCTTTAACAGTAAAAAGAGAGGAAGAGAGACAGAATCGAGTGTTAAATCAGGATATAAGCAAGATAATAAGAAATTTCAAGTGAGAAAGAAGGAGGATTTTCGTGAAAATGATAGGAGGACGGCAACACCCGAGTGTAAGAAATGTGGAAGAAAGCATGGTGGTGACATTTGTTATCGAGCTGATGGGTTGTGTTATAACTGTGGAGAGAAGGGTCATATATCGTGTTATAATTGCGGAAGACAAGGTCATCTAGCGAGGGATTGCACTCAAAAGAAAGTCAAGACGGAAGCTGAAACTAAAGGGAATAAGACTGCTGTAATAGGAACTCCCCAACAACCAGCACCCAGGGCAGTAGCTAGAACCTATGCAATGACAACCCAAGACGCTGAAAATTCTCATGATGTGGTGTCAGGTACGCTTCAACTTTGTTCCCAAAATGTTCATGCTTTATTTGATTCGGGATCGACCCATTCCTTTGTGGATTTGAAATATGTGAATAAGCTAGCTATGCCTGTTCAAAGTCTAGATGATGGATTGTTAGTGAAACTTCCAAATGGTAGAAATTTATTCGTAGATAAAATTTACAGAGATTGTCCCTTAGTGATTAGTGGTCAAACCTTTCTGGTGGACTTACTACCTTTAGAATTACGAGACTTTGGGGTGATTTTAGGAATGGATTGGTTGACAAGATATAAGGCTAATTTAGATTGCAGTAAGAAACGAATACATTTGATTACACCGAACAAGAAGAAAGTACACCTTAAAGGAGATAGGTCAGAAAAGCCAAATATTATGATGTCGGTCTTGAAGGCTTGTAAGATGTTAAGAAAAGGATGTGAGGGTTTTCTTGCGTACGTGATTGGGGAGGAAGAAGTTAAAGCTAAAGCCGAGGATATACTTGTAGTTAGAGAGTTTTTGGATGTCTTTCCCGATGAGCTACCAGGGTTACCACCCGAAAGAGAAGTGGAGTTTGGTATTGAATTGATTCCAGAAGCCCAACCAGTATCAAGAACACCTTATAGAATGGCACCAACAGAATTAGCCGAACTTAAGGTCCAGTTACAAGAATTATTGGATAAAAAGTTTATTAGGCCGAGCGTTTCTTCTTGGGGAGCACCAGTGTTGTTTGTGAAAAAGAAGGATGGTTCCCTAAGATTATGTATTGATTATAGAGAGCTAAATAAGCTGACAGTGAAGAATAAATATCCATTACCACGAATAGATGACCTTTTTGATCAACTGCAAGGAGCTACCTATTTTTCGAAGATTGATTTGCGCTCAGGTTATCATCAGTTAAAAGTAAAGAAAGAGAGTATTCCCTTGACGGCATTTAGGACTCGATATGGCCATTATGAGTTTGTAGTAATGCCGTTTGGAGTGACGAACGCACCGGCGGTGTTTATGGATTTGATGAATCGAGTGTTTAGGAATTATTTGGATAAATTTGTAATCGTATTCATTGATGATATTCTTATATACTCGAGGAGTGAAAAGGAACATGAGGAACATTTGAGAATAGTATTACGGACCTTGAGGGAAGAAAAGTTGTATGCCAAGTTTTCGAAATGTGAATTTTGGTTAAGGAGAGTAAGCTTTCTTGGACATGTAGTTTCAGAGGAAGGAATTACAGTTGACCCTGCAAAGATTGAGGTGATTATGAATTGGGAAAGACCAAAGACCGTGACAGAAATCCGAAGTTTCTTAGGTTTGGCTGGATATTATAGGAAGTTTGTTCAAGATTTCTCTAAGATAGCGGGGTCATTGACGAATCTTACAAGAAAAGACGTTAAGTTTGTTTGGACGGACGAGTGTGAGCAAAGTTTTATTGAATTGAAGAAGAGATTAACGTCTGCTCCAGTACTTGGATTACCAGATGGAACTGAAGATTTTGTGATTTATAGTGACGCATCAAGGAAGGGTTTAGGGTGTGTTCTAATGCAACGAGGGAAGGTAATTGCTTATGCATCTCGACAATTGAGGAATCATGAGAGGAACTACCCCACCCACGATTTAGAATTAGCGGCAGTAGTTTTTGCGCTTAAGATTTGGAGACATTATTTGTACGGAGAGAAGTGTAAGATTTTTACTGACCATCAAAGCTTAAAGTATATTTTCTCACAGAAAGATTTAAATATGAGACAGAGAAGGTGGTTAGAATTATTGAAAGATTATGATTGTGAGATTTTATATCATCCGGGTAAGGCAAATGTGGTGGCTGATGCGCTAAGTAGGAAGGAAGTTGGGACTTGTTCGAGTGTTATAGTAGAATCGACCAATCTTAAGGAATTAGAAAGACTTGGTATTAAATTGGTTAGGCATGGAAGGAATGAGAGCTTGTTGAATCAAATCGAGGTCAGACCAATGTTGTTAGAGAGAATAAAGGTAAGTCAGAGGCAAGATAAATGCTTAAAGGAAATTTGGAATAGTTCTAATTCAGAACTAGGAAAGAAAGATTTTAGGAAAGGAAATGATGACGTCGTGAGGTTTCGTGATAGGATATTTGTACCATCTGATATAGAGATTAAGAAAGAAATTTTGTCTAACGCTCATTCGTCACCTTTTTCGGTACATCCTGGATCTACGAAGATGTATAAAGATTTGAGGCAACATTATTGGTGGCCTAAGATGAAAAGAGAGATTGCAGAATGGGTGGGAAGATGTTTAGTTTGTCAACAAGTGAAAGCAGAACACCAAAGGCCTGGAGGATTGTTACAACCGCTGCCTATTCCTGAATGGAAATGGGAACATATTACCATGGATTTTGTACTAGGCTTGCCAAGAACACAGAGAGGGAATGATGTTATTTGGGTTGTCGTGGATAGACTAACAAAAAGTGCACATTTTTTGGCTATATCTGAAGCATCACCATTAGAGAAGTTGGCAAAGTTATACATTCAAGAAATTGTTAGATTACATGGAGTGCCTGTTTCAATTGTATCAGATAGAGATCCGAGATTTACATCAAGATTTTGGAATAGTTTTCAACAAGAATTGGGCACTAAGTTAAGTATGAGTACGGCATTTCACCCTCAGACAGATGGGCAGTCAGAACGTACAATTCAGATTTTAGAAGATATGTTACGAGCTTGTGTATTAGAATTTAAAGGAAGTTGGGAGGAACATCTACCCTTAGTAGAATTTGCATATAACAACAGTCATCAAGCGACAATTGGAATGGCTCCATATGAAGCTTTATACGGGCGTCGATGTAGAACCCCATTATGTTGGGATGAAGTTGGTGAAAGAAGATTGTTAGGGCCAGAGTTGATTCGGGTGACTGCGGAGAAAGTTAAATTGATACAGAAGAGAATTTTAGCGGCCCAAAGCAGACAAAAGAGTTACGCAGATACGGATCGTCGTGATGTGACATTTAAGGAGGGAGATTTTGTATTTCTTAAGGTTTCACCATGGAAGGGTGTTATGAGATTTGGGAAGAAAGGAAAGTTGAGTCCGCGTTATATTGGACCATTTGAGATTCTTAGACGAGTTGGGGAGGTAGCATATGAGTTAGCATTACCACCAAACTTGAGTCGTATTCACAACGTGTTCCATGTGTCATACCTAAGGAAGTATGTTATAGATCCATCCCATATTATAGAATATGAGCCGATAGAACTCCAGGAGAATATGCAGTATGAAGAGCTTCCCGTTGAAATAGTAGATCGTCGTGAGCAAATTTTGAGAAATAAGATAATACCTCTTGTGAAAGTAGTTTGGCGAAATCATGCAGTAGAAGAAGCAACTTGGGAACCTGAAGAAATGATGAGATCAAAATATCCTCACTTATTTAATGAAATAGGTATGCGTTAATTTCCGAATTTCGAGGACGAAATTTCTTTAAGGGGGGAAGGATGTAATATCCCAACTTAGTTTTATTTGAATAATATTAATTATTATAATTTATGTGTTTTTGTTGTTTTTACAAATATAGGTTTAATAAAAATACTAACTAAAATAGGTTTATTTATTTTCCTTCATTGGTTTGCTTCGGCATATCGAAGCTCCAATTAAAAAAAAAAAAATTGACTAGGATTGGTCTACATCAATGTATCAATGTTCCCATAAGATTGGACTAGAGTATGGGCCTAGCAAATGCATCCAAGCTCATAAAGTTTGACTAAGGGGAGTGGGCCGAGCAGATGCATCAAGGCCCACAAGGGAAAGGAAAAAATAAATAAATTTTGAACTATTTATGTGGCCAACGTGAATCAGCCCAATAAAATGACTTAAGCTCAACCAAATAGGCAAGCCACTAATCATATTTATAGTTGTGGGATGTAACCTTTTCACTCCACCCCATCGATGTGGGACAAGTGAAATAATTCCCTTGAGAATAAATTTAGTGCTTAAGGTCACTTATATAGGGAAGGGTAGGGAACCAGTCTTATACACTCTCGATGTGGGACAAAGTTGCTAAACTAGAAATACTCACTTGTCTACCTACATTTATATTTCCTAGTAAAACCAACATGTTACTTAAATTGATTTGCTGTAAATTTAGAAGCTTACATAAGTCAACTTTGTACTTGATCCATTTTACATTTAATTTTAAGAATATGATTTTTAGGCCTCTCAAGGGAAGCCAAGGTGAACGTTATTAACCTTATTGAAGGATGTAAGTAGAAAAACCCAACTAGATTTATATAGGGCATGTGAGGGGTTCACTCCCAAACCATTTCGATGTGGGACAAGTTAAATCAGTCTAAAAGTACTCATCTTACATTCAGATTTTCACTAACTTACAAGATGCAAGATTTTGAGTTAATTTAAGGTATGAACAGATCACACATGTTAACGTAGGTTCCAAAGGATGCCAAGAGGGTAGTTTATAAATTTCCACCCTTTAGTCCCCCTCATACTTGTCCAACTTATAAAGAAGTTATGATCACGGTTACTATAAAAGTCTCGATGTGGGAGGTGCAGTACTTGAATGCTATAACCCTTTAATGGTTTAATGGGAGACAACTTGAAGTTATTGCTTATCGTTGTCAATTAGATGACATGTAGTATTTAGTTCGAATTTCAAAAATATTAAGCTCCTAAGTGAAGCCAATGAAAGTGTTGAACCCATTTTGCGTTAAAATAGCAATCCTTTCAAGCATATATAGAACTTGGAAGAGGTTCCACCTAAGAACTCATCGATGTGGGACAAAGAGAAAACCTTAGTTAAAACCAAGGTATTTAGTTAACTCATTGTAGTGACCAAATCCGCTTAATATATAGAGCTTAGAAGAGATTTCTTTCTAAAATCCCTCGATGTGGGATGAGGGTGAATAAAACTTAAGAGTTCATACTCCACCCCAGTAAGAAATTGACTTTGCTTGGATTCATCTTTTATTCACTAGAATATTTTGAAACAACGAGTTGCAAGAAACTTTGCAGCTTATTTTTGCACTCCAAGTTTGGTTTTAAAATTTACCTTGACTTCCATTTATGGCTATTGTGAAATCCTTAGACTTTCACTCAATTAGCACAAGAGGATGTGGATTATAACTTAAGGCTTTCTAACCAAGTCAAGTATATATAGTGTGTGAGAAATTACTATGTCAAAGAATTCTCGATGTGGGATAACCAGCTAGCATATGAAACCTGAAATTGGCATAGTACCACATTGATAACCCAAGGGGAAATGAGAGAGTATATGTAGAGGAGCTGAACCTTAATACATTTAAAAGGGAAATATAGAGAAGGAGGACGGTGAAGGCCACGTTTATGGATTTGCTTGAGTACGTTTTATTTCCCTAATCTTATTTTCTCCCACATTGAAAACAGAAAGTGAAACATGTTGGGATAAATAGGAAGGAATTACTACCGTTAATATTAAATTAAGAGGAAAAAGAGTAGGATGTATGACATTGGTGTTAAGCAGGGCACTAGTCTTTCATTTTTCTTCACTTTGCTGTGCTTGTACCACATCGAGTAGGAAGAGAAATTTTGTTTCCCTTTCCTTGTATAAATGTATTGTTAGTGTCTATATTAGGAAAGTAGGAGTAAAGCTTACGACTCTAACTGTAAGTCCTCAAACCTTCTATTTATTTTATTTGGATTTAATTTATTTAATAATTAGTAATAACATAGATAATATGTGAATAATGTTAGTGTAAATTTTTGGGATAATATTTTTAGGGAACATTTTTAGAGAACGAATTTGATAATATTGGGACTTATTCGGAGAAGAAAAAAAAAAGAAAGAGAAGTTAAGAATAGAAGCGATTCGAGGTAAGTATATACCGTATTATACTGCTTTATAAAATTGCTTTGAAATATCGATGAACGTTTGATTTGTTGATGAAAATTGAGTATTTTTACATTGATATTGTGAATTGATGATGATGCTTCCAAATTGGAAGTAAAGCTAAACCAATTGTTTAGCTGGCCGGGATCCCCATTGGTAGAACTTGTGAATTTATCATGTATGAATACTCATTTTCAAATTATGTGAAAACTTATCTGTTTTGATGAGCATAGTTACTTGTTCTTTAAACCTCAGTTAAATAGTATGATATATGCTTGCTGGGCTCTATGAGCTCACCCTTTTATGTCATTACCTTCCACAGGGAAGAATTTTGGCGAGGGAAGTTCGGGAAAAGATAAGACTGTGATGAAGTAACTATCGAAGTTAGATAAGAAGTATGTAGAACTCTAAGAAGAATGCTTTTGTAATAGACCTATGTTGAAGTTAATTATAAGCGTGTAATATGTTGTAAACTTTTATCATAAGACTAGACTTTGTTGTAACTCCTTTTGGTTATTAATTAAATATAGTTTGTGTAAGCATATATTTATAATGATGTTTGGTTTGGTTGGCGTCCCCGGGTCGGGTTATGAGGTCAATTCCGGGATCGGGGGCGTCACATTTATAATATGTTCTTGATGTAATTTTCGGAAACTAACAAGTGAAAGTTGTTCCTTGTAATAAGGACTTAAGCTTTCATGTTTGGATCTAAGACATTTTGTGTAATCCATGAATAAATTGAGTTGAAATTGCTTGCTTAAAATGGGGTATGTGGGTTATTTAGTTGAAATAACTTGAGTCCCACATTGAATTGGTAATGAAATGTTGGGGGCTTTATATAGCTCCATGTGCAAGTGTAGTGCACAACTACTAAAGCATGTGGGTGTGCATGGTTGTAGTGTGGGCCTCGCGAGCACACACGCGCGCCGCCGCTCGCCTCGCCACGCCACGCCACGCCACGCCTTGGGTTGGGTCGGGTCGGGTCGGGTCGGGTCGAAGGGTGATTTGGGCGAATGTCTTGGCATCTCGCGTACGCGAGGCGACCTGGGCAAGTAATTTTATTACCTGGATTATGGAAATGATTGGATCAGTATTTGGATAAAATCCTGGACTGGATCAGTACTTGGAATAAATCCTAGTACTTGGAATAAATCCTGATGGACTTGGTCACATATCAGATACTGATGGGCTAAATCCTGATGCTACTGATGACCAAATCCTGATGCGTCAAATTCTGATGCTAGTTATGACCAAATCCTGATGCTACTGATGACCAAATCCTGATGCTACTGTAACTGAAAATAAATCCTGATGCTGCAGTTAATGAAATTAAATCAGAATATTTACTTTCCTTTTATGGAGTATCAGTTACATTTTATTTTTTGGTATTATATACATATAGAATAGAACGTTGAATATAGAAGATACGTCCTAAGGAGAGAAACCCGATCTGCCTTCTTCCTTCTCTGTTCTCTCTCAATACATACAGATTATATACATAGTTCTCAGAAGAACTGAGGGGCTAATCGCTGTTGATCATTACCGTGTCTGTGAACGGATTGGTTTGTGTTGTTTTATCCTGGAAGTAATATTGCTGCATCCCAACACAGCGTAAGTGGGGCAATATTCTCTTCAAGAACAGTCAAGTCCTCTCGAAGGGTTTGGCGACTCAGCTGTTTTTTTTCTCTAATCAGTTGTTGCTAAAGCTTCTGTGGGAGATAAGTTTTCTTACTTTTCTCGTTAATTACTGTCTCTGATTATATTCTTGTTTATGCCTTCGTGATTTGTTTTGTTAATTGGTTATATGCATATTCTTGTTTTAATATATATCACTGCCTCATTGTTATTGTAGTTGTAATATACCCAACAAAACTAGCAATGCAAGCATCAACCATTTAACAAAGAAACATAGCACTTTGATCCGTTTATTGTTACTGCATAGTTATAATAACAAAAAAGATCCATGAGAAATATTGCAGCTAGATAAATCACACCACCGTGACTTGAAGTCACGGCATATGATATCACCAGCAAACAGGCACACATATGATATAAAACAGGCACACATATGATATAAAATAATCACAGGAAGGGCCAAATTACAAGTACACGAAATGCATTTTTCTCATAAAAAAATGAAGTGAGGAGAGGAGAGAGACTCTTCAATATTGAGGAGAGATATAGAGCTCCTAAATATTTGAAGATGAGTTAGGAGTCCGTTGAAGATACTTTTTACTTTAATCTCTTCAAAATTTAACTTAAGAGGCAGTATAAAGAGCTTGTTGGAGTTGCTCTTAATTCTTGGATTTTTTAAAATTTCTTTTATATTTACACGTTTCTTTTTTGAATCTTGTAAGCATGTTTTATTATATATTGGTTTAAAATCCGTGCGATGCATGGATTTTCTTTAATACTATATGATTTTTTCAATAATTTGAATGAATTTTTTATGATACCAATTTTGTAAGTTATATTTTTAAATGATATGATTTAATAATAATTACATATATATATAGGCTATATTATTTATAAAAAAGGAAAAATTTTAGTTGTAAGATATAAATAATATGAGTATATACGTTTTAGTTGAAAAAGGTAATCAAGCAATTATTAATTATTATGATATTATTTTATTGAATAAAATTATCCGTGATACTATTGGAAAAGAAGAGATTTTAGGAAATTTGAACATTTGCTTAACTTGTTTAATGGACAGACTTAAAGATAGGTCTTGTTCGATTTAGAAAAAGTCGTAAAGAACCTACTGCAAATAATTTTGATAAAATTTCATATTTTTTAAAAGGAGTTGGAGATATTAGTAACAACAAATAATTATATTATATATAATAACACAAATTCAAGAACAATCAAATAAAAAATCAAACACTAGGCAAACAAGAAGGCAAGACATTAATAATAATCAGTAACAACAATATAAAAGAGAACAAGAAGAAAATCTTAGCTGTAATGTCGCTTTAACAAATTAAACAAGTTGCCGAATCTTCAAGAAGACACGACTGTTCTTGAAGTAACTCTTACCCCACTTAAGCGTGTTAGTATGTCGTGATGAATCTTTCAGGATAAAACAGCACAACGTAACTCCGTCACAATCTAGTGATGTTCAACAGCGACAAACACCTAAGTTTGCCCAAAAACCAATGCAACTCATATACGTTTGCGAGGTAGGCACTGAGAACTATATGAACTATATTTTTTTATCTCAAGTGTACCTCTCAATATATAAACGTCTTGGCCGGGTTACTTTTCTTCTGTTTTACTCGATGTGGGATCTAAGTAACAAAACTGAATATATAAACAAAATAGGTTTTATTTTTTATTTATATTATCCTGATTAAGTAACATTAATATTACAAAATATATCAAAAATTTGATTATGAAAATAATCCTTACTCCATATATTTAATATATATTAATAATTGAATAATCAATATAAATAAATAAAATTGTTTTAAAAGATATATATAGAATATCCACTAGCACCAAATCATACAAGAGCATTCCACTTATACTAGTAGTGAACAACACTAACACAAGATACTATATAAACTCAATATCTTTCTTTTATAATATCAATGTGGGATAAAATTTACATAACCCATTTCAAGCAAGCAACTTTGTCTCAATATATTTATGAATTCCACTAAAAAAATATCTTAGATCCAAATATGAAACTTTAAGTCCTCATATCAAGGAACAAACTCCAATCGTTAGTTTCCGGAAATTTCATCAAGAGCCTACTAAAATTAGGACTTGAACTTTTCATTTTCTAACATTCCCCCACAAATCCATAACAAAAATTACATTTCAGATTTATACATGACATGTTTTTCAGAGTCGGTACTCTTCCGAGTTTGAACCCTCCAAAGTCCACTACTTCGATGATCACCTGATATAGATGGAATGTTTCACCTTTAATCTCTATTAGTTTGGTGTAATCATACTCCATAGGCGACGACATATCAAAGATTATGGTGAATATCTACAACTTTGAGACGTTAATGGTCATGTCTCGATCCTGTTCGTCGAATGCTTTAAGGAATAATCCTTTTTTCTAATTGTGATCACACAATTATATTCGCTTAGCTAGGCATCTCCAGAAATGTACTGCTCCCATCTCGTCATAAAGACTTGATCCCATTCAGAGTTCTAAAAACTCTAGCTTGATTTGCAGTATTAGTACCTTAGAGGTTTCCAGGGGATAGACTTCAGATACGTAAGTATCAATCTATAGTTAAGATACTACAGACCCACCCTTATGACTTGTTTTTACCACATTGAATACACTTCGAGGGATCTTCTCAAAGGTCTATTTGGTTCCAATCGTAGATGAATCATGTTGGGCTACAAGTTCCATCCCCAACCTCGGCTTGAGGACTACAGCTAGCTCAACTGCTCAAGTCCTTTAATTAAGGATCAGCTACATTATCCCGAGTTTCAATGAACTCAATATCAATGACCCTATGAGACACTAAACTCCTTACAGGCTTACGTCTAACTTGGAAGTGTTTCTTTGTTTTAGCATTGTACTTCGAACTACTGATCTTGTCAATAGTTGTAAGGCTATCACAATGAATAGTAACGTTAGAAAGCGGCTTGGTTACTATCGGTATCACAGATATAAGTCTATGCAACCATTCAGCCTCCGTCATCGTGGCATCTAGACCGAGTTATGATAGTCTGTTTATTAGACTTCCAGGATATTGCTCCACCCGCAAGAGTAAACAAATATCCAGTCATTCCATTGGAACCAGATTTCTTAACAATCCAACTTGCATCACTATACCCTTCTAGAACTCTAGGTAATCTCTTATAATGAAAGGTAAGGGATACAATTCCCTTCAAATATCTAAGAACTCCATCTAGTGCCTCCTAATGAGTCTTGTTTGGACAACTTGTATATCTAGCTAACTTAGATACCGAATATGAGATATCTGGTCTAGTATAGTTTGCTAGATATTGAAAACTCCCAATAATCTGAGAATACCTTAATCTAGTGACACAGGAAAACCTGAAGTATTTTTGACAAGTGCAACTTTTGAATCATATGGTGTGCTTGAGATTCTACAATTTGAATAACCATACTTCTCAAGTATAGATTTCTCTTTATAATGAGATTGTGACAACGTTATTCCATCATTTGAGTGCATCAGTTTGATACCAAGAATCATTTTTGCAACACCCATATCTTCTATCTCAACATGCCTTTTCAAGAAACTCTTCATCTCGTTAATAATCTCAATATTGGTTCCAAACAACAATATATCATCCACATACAGGCACAACACAATACTTTCACTACCTCTAACCTTGTAATAGGACATACTTATCACTTTCATTAACGACAAAATGAAAAACTAAAACCACTTCATCAAACTTCTTATGTTAGTCTCTTGGTGCTTATTTTAAGCCATAAATGGACTTAAATAATTTATAAACTTTCCATTCATTATCAAAAGCTACAAATCCCTCAGGTTGATCCCTATAAATCTCTTCCTCAAGATCACCATGTAGAAAAACTATCTTTACATCCATTTGATGAATGATCAGACCATGTATGGAAGCCAACTAATGCAACAACATTCAGATAGTAGTCATTCTAGCAACTGGAGCGTAAGTAGTCAATACCTTCCCTTTCCCTAAAGCCCTTAGCAACCAACCTAGCCTTATAGTTATCAATTAAGCCATCTGGTTTCAATTTCCTTTTGAAGATCCATTTGCATCCTATAGTAGTACACCCAGGAGAAAGATCAACTAATTCTCATGTCCCGTTAGAGATAATGGAATTTATTTTACTTTTTACAGTGCCTTTCCAATGCCTTGATTCAGAAGAATTCATAGCTTGTTGGTAACTCAAAGGTTCATCCTCGACATTATAACTATCTCATTATGAGAAGAGCCACCAACAGGATCATCTACCCCCACATTTGTCATCTTTTCCACATGATCAAGAATTGAACTAGATGTGCGAGTAGGATCATCAGAATCACTTTCAGGAATTCCATCCTTCATAGGGAACACTTCTTCAAAGATGGTTGTATCTCAAAATTCAACTATAGTGTTCACCACAATACCATCTATGTCAGATTTTATAACTAAAAATTTCATAGCTGTTGTGGATTCACCATAGTTTTTTGCACTAAATCACGCAAGCGTACGTGGTCACAAGTAATATATGAATAAGTCAAGTTCGTTCCCACAGAGATCTGGTTATGGTTTTAATTCAGTAGATGTACCTATGCAACAATGTATGATTATTATTCATTGCTAAGACAATTAACAAATTTGGGTTTTAATTAACTAAAATTAACTAAATAAAACAAATACACAATCTAAGAATTAATTATCTAATGAAAATTAAAATCGAATTACTTCTACAAGAGTAAACATGGGATACTAATTTCATTAAATACTTCGCTTAGAGTTGATGCCTTTAATCAATGCATGTGATGGTTATGATATCTGATCAGACAACACGAAACAAGTAAACGCTACCTCTCAGTATACGAATACCAAACTAAACATACATCCACAAAAGAGACAGAAGATGAATAGATACCAATTATGCTTAGACCCTATATGTCTATAGAATTTGAAAACATAACGGTTGAAGAGCAAGTTATCCATAAAGATCACATAGAGAAATATAAGTATTCTCATCTCATACTACGAATCATGTTGATAAACAATCATGAACCTATGCTAGCATGGCAAGTTCTAAATCTCAAGATCCACTTTCACTTCACAAGAGATTAACAAATTAGATGTTAGCTACGCATCTAACAATTAAGCACAACCATACGAGGATATCAAGAATTCATCACACATAAATCTTTAAAGCAATCAAACTACTAAGCTACATAGATAACTCCGTTAGAATCCCATGACAACGATTAGTTCATAATCGAACCGCTCGTCATCATGGGATCTGATGAAACCATGATAAAAACAAAGTATGAAAAGATACAAATAAACCTAAGTAATTGATATGTAATGGTGATACAAATTACAATGGTAGGATGTGTTTAAATAGGCTCTAGAAGTCTTGCCCAGCAAGAAAATACCAAAACAGAATTAGAATAGAATTTCTGCAAAATACGTTTCCTAAACTGATTCTGTTTTGAAGGAAAATTCGTAGCTAACTTTTCTTCAATATTTCTGGACCGTTCCAGTTGTAATTGGACATCTGGACCACTTTAGAATGATAGAGAATCTTGTTAGCTTCGCGTGGACTATAAGATCGTCCAAAACGGACTTGTAGAACTCAAGATATGGCCCAAACAAAAATCAGAAATTCTGGCTGATTTCCGCGCTGGCTGCGCCCAATTGCGCGCTAGCTGCGCCCGCATGGCTATTCTACGTGCTGGCTGCGCCCACATGGCTGCCAGTTGCTGATTTTTGCCGATTTTCTTCGTTTTAACTCCTTTTTCCTTCGTTTCTTTTGCAAATTGTCATACTTCACTTCTAGAACTCAAATCCACCATAAAATATGCAATTTATATCATCCAACCTCAAGATGATAACCCTACACAAACTCACTAAAACGCATAAAAAACATAACAAACTTGAGGCCAAGTGAATCAATTTAAGCCGATATGGAACGCTCCAAGTGGATATAAAATCCACTTATCACACCCCCAAACTTAAACCGATGTTTGTCCTTAAGCATAAACAACTAGACACTAACTAATTAGTACCACTTCCGTAGGTGATCACGGTTGCATTTGGCATATGCAACAAGCCCTTTAAACCCCTAGGTAGCCCTAGTGGACGAGTGAGGTCTCGTGAGGGCCTATAGTGAATGTACCCACAAAATCCATCTAACTAAAAAATGCAAAAATAATGCAATGCATGAATGCAACTAAATGAAAATGCAACGATCCCCTTCAAACTATCCAAACCAACTAGCAAACAAATATCCCAAAGAATGCAACTAAATCCAAATAGAGCTCGACTAAGTCCCCGTACTCTAACAATACATGAACAGAAACGTGCGTGTGTGCGATGCTCATCAGATATACTCCTAACACTAGATCAAAATCATACTCATTCTTCGCCAAGAAAATCACAAGTTTATAAATAGAATAGACTGTAAACACTTCATAACCTAGGAACACCTTCATCCTCATTCAAGTTGGACAGGAATTCATGCTTTATTACTACAACTACGACACATAATACTATATACAATACACATGCTTATTTAACCGTGCAATGAATGAGACCCCAAAAGGCTTATACAATAATACCCATGTAGCGAGTGTTAGGTCAGCAATCCTAAACCACAAGGGCTTTAGGTTACTAGGACTAAGTCCCCTCAGACTTAATTACTCGAGTATTAAAGAGCTCACTCGTGGTTAATTTTGCATTTAACAAAGTAAACAACTATTTTTTTTTTCTTTTTTATCTATTTTTTTCTTTATATATGCAATCTGGAATGAGAATTCTCAATTCCAACCCTAGACTACTCATATAAATATGAGCCGGCTACTAGCCATTTGACACCTAGCCATTATTGACCATTATTAGCATGAAATTCATGTTTTCCCCCAAACTTAGACTTTAGTGCTCCTACGCCATCAAGGGAATAACGAAAATTCTAAATATAAACAAGTGATTAAATCTCAAAGCTACCAAACAAGCATGACCTCAACCTAGCCCAAAAGCAAACAATGAGACTGTGTAAAAATGTTGTTCCTGAAACATGCAAGTCAATTTCTAGGAACTATAAATCAACCCTCTATTCATCATTACCACACTCAATTAGACATCTACCTACCAATCAGAATTAGCTCATCCTAAGGGATCATGAAATATGCATGCCATGAAAATGCAACTAACATGAACTCACATGGTATACGATAATAAAAACAGAATGTCCTATATGAAACAAACATAAATAACACGAACAAACATGCATGAATTACTACTAATATGCAAAACATGATATCTACATGAACACAATGACTCACAATCACAAATAACTACCTACACACTACTCATCCCCCCAACCACCCCCAAACTTGAAATATTCAATGGAAGGTAATACAAAGGATAGTAGGAAACATACCTAAATAAAAATGCTGAAAAACGTGGGTTGCATCCCACGAAGCGCTTGTTTAGAGTCAATTAGCTTGACTACGTCCAAGCCTCCATTAAGGATGATAATAGTTGGCCTGGTCATCTCTTCGTGAGACTTCATCGTCATCACAGCGGCACACTTTCTACGCCTTCTCCTCGCTTGGCCTATTCGTATAACAACTATGTCCTATTCCAATGCCTTCATCTGTTGACCCAAAATCTGTCAATTTGTAGAACAACACACATTCGCCGGCTTCGCTTGAATATAATGGAGGAGGGTAAATGTAAGTTGCTGAAGCCTTTGGTTCCTCAAAGAGAACTTCCTCCATTGGCTCTAATGCGCTACCTCCATCTTTACACTCTGAGACAAGTAGAAGACCTGCTGCATCTTTCCCATGTTCATCAGTCTCTTGGTACGCACATACCAATTCTTGAAATTTGCGTAGCTCACCAGTGTCTGTCCCAAATAGTGCCCTTTCCAAATCATCCACCATACTAGCATGATTAAATTCCTCACATGGCTTGTGAACGCTCACCTCACCTTGGAATTTGTCTTCCTCAATTATGCATACAGTACCTTGCTCCAAGTAAAAGTTTTTTTTCTGGAATTGCCTCGAATATGAATTGTTGTTTCTCTTGTTCCAAGGCACTTAAAACTTGAGCAACTAGTGTCTCCAAAGAATTGATAGACTCCTCATTACTCTTTACAAGCATCCTAATCTCCTCCATAACATCAACCTCATCTGACTGAAAAGTAGGAGTAGGTTGCTGATGTTGAAACTCTTCACTACCAAAGAAATATGACATATTTGGAACATCTTTCTGGTACTATTGAGGATGGTATTGAAAATATGGTTGTTCCTCATAAGTGACATATGGATCAACTCCTTCGTAGTAACAATATTGTGAGGTCTCATGAACGCCCAAACACAGCTCACAATACTAAGGCATGGATGTCCTCGAATATGCCCACCATGGCAACTCCTCGCCTACCATTTTCAAACCCTCAAGTACCTGAAACACACCGAACTAAACAAGATAGGTAAGTAACTAATCCGAGTCAGTGAACTTTAACGACCACTGATGTCAAGCACATAAACTAAAATAAAACACCGATGATCCCCGGTAGCGGTGCCAAAAACTTGTTAACACAAAATCACGCAAGCGTACGTGGTCACTAGTAATATATGAATAAGTCAAGTTCGTTCCCACAGAGATCTGGTTATGGTTTTAATTCAGTAGATGTACCTATGCAACAATGTATGATTATTATTCACTGCTAATACAATTAACAAATTTGGGTTTTAATTAACTAAAATTAACTAAATAAAACAAATAAACAATCTATGAATTAATTATCTAATGAAAATTAAAATCGAATTACTTCTACAAGAGCAAACATGGGATCCTAACTTCATTAAATACTTCACTTAGAGTTGATGCCATTAATCAATGCATGTGATGGTTATGATATCTGATCAGACAACACGAAACAAGTAAACGCTATCTCTCGGTATACGAATACCAAACTAAACATACATCCACAAAAGAGATAGAAGATGAATAGACACCAATTATGCTTAGACCCTATATGTCTATAGAATTTGAAAACATAACGGTTGAAGAGCAAGTTATCCATAAAGATCACATAGGGCAATATAAGTATTCTTGTTATGCTAAAATTACGCAAGCGCACGTAGTCACAAGTAATATATGATTAAATCAAGTTCGTTCCCACAGAGATCTAGAATGGTGTTCAACTCAGTAAATATGCCTATGCAACAATGTATGGTTTTAATTCACTGCTAAGAAAAATAACAAATATGGTTTTGATTAAGCTAAGATGCAAATTATAAAATTAAGAATTAACTAATTGACAAGAATTAAAATCGAATTACTTATATGAGAATAAACATGGAATCCTAGTTTCATCATCTACTTCACTTAGAGTTGCAGCCTTCGATTAAAACATGCGATGGTTTTGATATCTGATCGGATAACACGAAAAGAGTAAAAGTTACCTCTCGGTATACTAGTACCAATCTACACATACATCCACAAAAGAGATAGAAGATGAATAGGCACCTATTATGTTTAGACCCTATATCTCTATAGAATTTGAAAACATAAAGGTTGAAGCACAAGTTATCCACTTAGATCACATAGGGTAGCATAATATCTCTATTCATGCCACAAATCATGATGCTTAACATCAACCTATCCTATGCTAGCATGGCAAGTTCTAAATCTCAAGATCCACTCTCGTTTAGCAAGAGATTAACAATTCAATTTAGATGTTAGCTACTCATCTAAAAGCATTAAGATTAACCATACAAGGATATCAAGAATTCACCACACATAAATCTCTAAGGCATACAAACTACTAAGCCACATAGATAAATCCACTAGGATCCCACGATAACGATTAGTTCATAATCGAACCTTTCGTCACCATGGGATTAGACGAAAGCATGATATTAAACAAGATGAAGAAGATGAATAAATAAATAATAGAATAAGGTTTAGTGAACAAATCCGTGAAAGTAACAAGCATCCAAAAGATACGCCTCCACAAAGGAATACAAGAAAAACTATATCTAGATCTTCTTGTCGTCACGATCCTCGCCTTGGCTTCTCTCTCTCGTGCTCTGAACGAATTATGTGTGTAGATTGTGTAGATGATAATTTTTCTGTGCCCCAAGGTGTGTATTTATAGCCCCAAGTGCCTCCTTGACCAAGCAATTACCGTAATTGAAATAGGATAGAATTCCGGTAATTTTCCTTCTTTGATTTGATTAGAATTGCAATTCCCATGTTTAAATTGAATTCCAGAACCTTCTAACCGACCAAAACAATTGCCATCTTGATTAGGAGAAGAAAACGGCAATTTTCCCAATTAAAATCAGATTCCAGGAATTTTCAGCCGGCCTCCCGCGCGGCCGCGCGCCTTTCCTCTTCATTCCAGCGCGCCCGCGCGCATGTAATTTGCTGGATGTCTGTCGAGCGCGCCCGCGCTGACTCTCTATACACTCTACGCGCGCCCGCGCCCGTAGTACTGCTCAGCAGAAATTTTCTTATCTTTTGCTGATTTTTCCCTTGCCTTCAAATGCAATTCCCATTATTTGCTCTCTTGACCTTTAAGACACTATATAACACTGTAAATCTCTTACTTACACCTGGAATCACATCCTGCACAATTCTCACAAAAACAGATTAAAACACACCAATACTTGAGATACAAACACCAATTCAAGCCGAAATAGAATGATCCAAGTGGATATAAATCCACTTATCACACCCCCAAACTTAAACCGATGCTTGTCCTCAAGCATAAACAAACAAAAATATATACAACTAGCTAGTACCACTTCCGTAGGTGATCACGGTTGCATTTGGCATATGCAACAAGCCCTTTAAACCCCTAGGTAGCCCTAGTGGACGAGTAAGGTCTCGTGAGGGCCTATTGCGAATGTACCCACAAAATCCGTTTAACCTAATGCAATGCAATGCATGAAAGCAACTAATATGAAAAATGCAAAGATCCCCTTCAAACTCACCAAAACCAACTAACAAGCAAATATCTCAATGAATGCAACAAATCCAAGCAGAGCTCGACTAAGTCCCCGTATACTAACAATACATGAACAGAAACGTGCGTGTGTGCAATGCTCATCAGAAATACCCCCAGAACTAGGTCAAAAATCATACATGCTTTCCGTCAAGACAATCATAGGTTTATAACTAGAATAGACTGTAGACACTCCATAACCTAGGAACACCTCCACCCTTATCCAAGGTAGACAGAAACTCATGCTTTATTACTATGCTATGACACTACATATACAATACGCATGCTTATTTAACCGTGCAATGAATGAGACCCCAAAAGGCTTATACAATAATACCCATGTAGCGAGTGTTAGGTCAGTGGATCCCAGACTAAAAAGCCTTAGGTCACTAGGACTAAGTCCCCTCAGACTTAATTACTCGAGTATTAAAGAGCTCACTCTGGTTAATTTTGCATAAACAAACAAAACTTGACTCTTTTTTTTTTTTTTGATTTTTTTCTGCAATCTGGAATGAGCCTTTCTCATTTCCAACCCTAGACTACTCATATAAATATGAGCCGGCTACTAGCCATTTGACGCCTAGCCTTTATTGACAAATATTAACAACTAGCATGAAATTCCTGGTTTCCCCCAAACTTAGATTTTAATGTTCCTACGCTATAAAGGGAATAACGAAAATTCTAAGAATAAACAAGTGATTAAATCTCAAAACATCCAACATGCATGACTCCAACCTAGCCCAAAAGCACCCCAATGAGACTGTGTAATAAATTTTGTTCCCGTAACATGCAAGTCAATTACCTAGGAACTATAAATCAGCCCTCTACTCATTATCATCACACTCAAATCAACATCTACCTATCAATCAGAATCAGCTTATTTTAAGGGTTCATGAAAAATGCATGCCATGAAAATGCAACTAATATGAACTCACATGGTAACAAACAAACAATAACAAAATGTCCTATATGAAACAAACGTAGATAATACGAACATAAAATGCATGACTTACAACTAATATGCAAAACATGATATCCTACATGAACACATAAATACTACACATAAACTACGCATCCCCCAAACTTAAAAGATTCAATGTCCGCATTGAATGGAAGTAAATACGAGGGATCGCAGAAAACATACCTAAAAATACCGAAACACATGGGTTGCCTCCCAAGAAGCGCTGTCGTTAACGTCATTTAGCCGGACAAATATGATTCAAATCATGGTGGCTCGAAGATTGCATTCGACTTGTCCTTAGCAGAAGGACCATTCACCCATTGTCTGACAACCTTCTTGCTATCTTCCCACATCTTCTCTAAATCATACTTCACTTTGCCTCTTCCTCCAATTGACTTTTTCTTTTTCTTCTTCACGCCTCTAAAGTACTTATGCTTCACAGTTGATTGATAAGAACACTCCTCTACCTCATCATCCATGATCCACCTTCTTAACACATTATCTGGACACACTTTAAAAATCACCAACTCATCATTCAGAAGGACATATTTCAAATGGGATGGAAGTTTTCCAAGCTTGACATTCGAGAGATCTCGAACTGAAGATCTGTCAATGGAATCACTGATGTGATGTTCGAGCAAGTGTGTGTCCGACTTTTCGCTCAACAACTGATCCAACTTCTTTCTCTGACCCGTATCAACCGTTTCCACACTACAACACTCTTCATCATCTGTCGGAAATTTCATGGCCTTGAACACATTAAAGGTGACACTCTGATCTTGCACCCTCATTGTAAGCTCTCCTTTTTGCACATCAATCAAAGTCTTTCCTGTAGCCAAGAACGGTCTTCCCAAGATTATGGGAATCTTCTTATCTTCTTCAAAATCCAAGATCACAAAATCAGCTGGGAAGATGAACTTATCAACTTTTACCAAAACATCCTCTACTATACCCCTCGGATAAGTGATCGTCCTATCAGCCAACTGCAAAGAGATGTTAGTCGGCTTCGGCTCCGGTAGACCAAGTTGCTTGAAAACAGACAAGGGCATGAGATTAATACTAGCTCCCAAATCACATAAACATTTGCCGAATGAAAGGTTGCCAATAATACAAGGAATAGTGAAACTTCCCGGATCTTTCAGTTTAGGAGGCAACTTCTGTTGCAGAACAGCACTACACTCCTCCGTCAATGCTACTGTTTCAAAATCTTCCAACCTTCTCTTTCGTGACAAAATATCCTTCATGAACTTTGCATATCTTGGCATCTGCTCCAACGCTTCAACAAAAGGAATATTAATGGACATTTTCTTGAAGACCTCCATAAATTTCTGAAACTGTTTCTCTTGACTTTTCTTCAAACGTCCAGGAAATGGCGGAGGTGGATAAATCTGATTATTCTTTGAAGATTGCTCCGGAGTAGACTTATCAACAGGTTTCTTGCTCTTCTCACCATCTAGCTGATCAGCCACTAAATCAGATTTCTCAATTTCTGGCACTGCAGATTTTCCAACCTGCTGATTCTGAACATCTTCATCTTCTTCAGTTGCTGATTTAGGATCCCTCGTGACTTTTCCACATCTCAAAGTAACTGCATTTACCTGTTCCTTGCTTTCCCTCCTGCCTGGATTTACCTCCGTATCACTAGGGAGAGTTCCTGGTTGCCTACTAAGTAAGGCACTTGCAATCTGTCCTATCTGAGTTTCCAAGAGCTTCTGACCAGCTTGTAGGTTCTTCAATGCTATCCACATCTCATCAGATTTATCATTAGATGATTGCCCCGCATGAGCCTGGGTTTGATGCTGAAATCCCGGGAGTTGATATGGTGTCCTTGGAGCATAAGGCTGTTGATAGCCTTGATTGAATGGCCTTGCTTGCTGATAAGATTGTTGAGTATTTTGATTATTTCTCCAACTGAAGTTAGGATGATTCCGATTGTTGGGATGATAAGTGGCCGGAACTGGTGCAGCAGGTCTCTGGAAATTACTCACGAACTGTGCTGATTCAGAAGAGATAGCACATTGACTCGTCTCATGTGCGCCCGCACATAACTCACAAACACTAGCCACCTGCTGAACTCCATAATTAGCAAGAGAATCCACCTTCATAGCAAGAGCCTTCAACTGAGCCGTAATCATTGCAGCTGTATCTACTACAAAAATTCCTGCTACTTTGCCTTGAGAAAGTCTCTGGGTTGGATTCTGATATTCATTAGCAGCCATCATCTCAATAAGTTCATAAGCTTCATCATAACTCTTCGCCCACAGAGCTCCACCTGATGCTGCATCTAGCAAAGGCCTAGATTGCGCTCCCAACCCATTGTAGAATCCATTGATAACCATCCAATCAGGCATGCCATGATGAGGACACTTCCTTAGCATCTCCTTGTAGCGTTCCCAAGCCTCACACAAGGACTCGCCAGATTGTTGTTGGAATTGAGTCAACTGGTTCCTTATTGCTGCAGTTTTCGCCATAGGAAAGAATTTTGTAAGGAACTTCTGAGCAAGATCTTCCCATGTAGTAATGGAACCAGGTGGTAGAGAGTGTAGCCAGCTCTTAGCCTTATCCCTCAGAGAGAATGGGAAAAGCCTCAACCTTATAGCATCATCCGTCACACCATTACACTTGAAAGTGTCGCAGATTTCAATAAAGTCCCGAACATGCATGTTTGGATCCTCTGTAGTAGCTCCCCCAAACTGGACTGAATTCTGCACCATCTGAATTGTGCCCGGCTTGATCTCAAAGTTGTTCGCTGCAATAGCTGGCCTAACAATGCTCGACTGAATATCATTGAGTTTCGGCTGAGAATAGTCCTTCAAAGCCTTAGCTGCTGCTGCATCTGCCATTGCTACTGTAGTTTCAGTCTCCTCTTCCTTATTCTCCAAATTCTCTACAAGATCGTCTTCTGCCAGTCTTAGTAATCGAGCTTGCGAACGTGTTTGCATACAAACTCAAGTACCTGAAACACCACGAAACAAACAAACTAAGTAAGAATCCGAGTCAGTGAACGCTAACGACCACTATTGACAAACACATAAACTGAAATAAAAACACCGATGATCCCCGGCAGCGGCGCCAAAAACTTGTTATGCTAAAATTACGCAAGCGCACGTAGTCACAAGTAATATATGATTAAATCAAGTTCGTTCCCACAGAGATCTAGAATGGTGTTCAACTCAGTAAATATGCCTATGCAACAATGTATGGTTTTAATTCACTGCTAAGAAAAATAACAAATATGGTTTTGATTAAGCTAAGATGCAAATTATAAAATTAAGAATTAACTAATTGACAAGAATTAAAATCGAATTACTTATATGAGAATAAACATGGAATCCTAGTTTCATCATCTACTTCACTTAGAGTTGCAGCCTTCGATTAAAACATGCGATGGTTTTGATATCTGATCGGATAACACGAAAAGAGTAAAAGTTACCTCTCGGTATACTAGTACCAATCTACACATACATCCACAAAAGAGATAGAAGATGAATAGGCACCTATTATGTTTAGACCCTATATCTCTATAGAATTTGAAAACATAAAGGTTGAAGCACAAGTTATCCACTTAGATCACATAGGGTAGCATAATATCTCTATTCATGCCACAAATCATGATGCTTAACATCAACCTATCCTATGCTAGCATGGCAAGTTCTAAATCTCAAGATCCACTCTCGTTTAGCAAGAGATTAACAATTCAATTTAGATGTTAGCTACTCATCTAAAAGCATTAAGATTAACCATACAAGGATATCAAGAATTCACCACACATAAATCTCTAAGGCATACAAACTACTAAGCTACATAGATAAATCCACTAGGATCCCACGATAACGATTAGTTCATAATCGAACCTTTCGTCACCATGGGATTAGACGAAAGCATGATATTAAACAAGATGAAGAAGATGAATAAATAAATAATAGAATAAGGTTTAGTGAACAAATCCGTGAAAGTAACAAGCATCCAAAAGATACGCCTCCACAAAGGAATACAAGAAAAACTATATCTAGATCTTCTTGTCGTCACGATCCTCGCCTTGGCTTCTCTCTCTCGTGCTCTGAACGAATTATGTGTGTAGATTGTGTAGATGATAATTTTTCTGTGCCCCAAGGTGTGTATTTATAGCCCCAAGTGCCTCCTTGACCAAGCAATTACCGTAATTGAAATAGGATAGAATTCCGGTAATTTTCCTTCTTTGATTTGATTAGAATTGCAATTCCCATGTTTAAATTGAATTCCAGAACCTTCTAACCGACCAAAACAATTGCCATCTTGATTAGGAGAAGAAAACGGCAATTTTCCCAATTAAAATCAGATTCCAGGAATTTTCAGCCGGCCTCCCGCGCGGCCGCGCGCCTTTCCTCTTCATTCCAGCGCGCCCGCGCGCATGTAATTTGCTGGATGTCTGTCGAGCGCGCCCGCGCTGACTCTCTATACACTCTACGCGCGCCCGCGCCCGTAGTACTGCTCAGCAGAAATTTTCTTATCTTTTGCTGATTTTTCCCTTGCCTTCAAATGCAATTCCCATTATTTGCTCTCTTGACCTTTAAGACACTATATAACACTGTAAATCTCTTACTTACACCTGGAATCACATCCTGCACAATTCTCACAAAAACAGATTAAAACACACCAATACTTGAGATACAAACACCAATTCAAGCCGAAATAGAATGATCCAAGTGGATATAAATCCACTTATCAATTCTCATCTCATACTACGAATCATGTTGATAAACAATCATGAACCTATGCTAGCATGGCAAGTTCTAAATCTCAAGATCCACTTTCACTTCACAAGAGATTAACAAATTAGATGTTAGCTACGCATCTAACAATTAAGCACAACCATACGAGGATATCAAGAATTCATCACACATAAATCTTTAAAGCAATCAAACTAGTAAGCTACATAGATAACTCCATTAGAATCCCATGACAACGATTAGTTCATAATCGAACCGCTCGTCATCATGGGATCTGATGAAACCATGATAAAAACAAAGTATGAAAAGATACAAATAAACCTAAGTAATTGATATGTAATGGTGATACAAATTACAATGGTAGGATGTGTTTAAATAGTCTCTAGAAGTCTTGCCCAGCAAGAAAATACCAAAACAGAATTATAATAGAATTTCTGCAAAATACGTTTCCTAAACTGATTCTGTTTTGAAGGAAAATTCGTAGCTGAGTTTTCTTCAATATTTCTGGGCCGTTCCAGTTGTAATTGGACATCTGGACCACTTTAGAATGATAGAAAATCTCGTTAGCTTCGCGTGGGCTGTAAGATCGTCCAAAACAGACTTGTAGAACTCAAGTTATGGCCCAAGCAAAAATCAGAAATTCTGGCTAATTTCCGCGCTGGCTGCACCCAATTGCGCGCTGGCTGCGCCCGCATGGCTGTTCTATGCGCTGGCTGCGCCCAATTGTGCGCTGGCTGCGCCCACATGGCTGCCGGTTGCTGATTTTTGCTGATTTTCTTCGTTTTAACTCCTTTTTCCTTCGTTTCTTTTGCAAATTGTCATTCTTCACTTCTAGAACTCAAATCCACCAGAAAATATGCAATTTATATCATCCAACCTCAAGATAATAACCCTACACAAACTCACTAAAACGCATAAAAAACATAACAAACTTGAGGGCAAGTGAATGAATTTAAGCCGATATGGAACGCTCCAAGTGGATATAAAATCCACTTATCTGTAGTATAGAAAGATAAAATCAACAATCGTTAGTCCTAGTTTCTTTCTTTTGTATTTTGGGACAAGTACCTTTGCAAGACACCCCCACACACGAAGATATCTCAAACTAGTTTTCTTGCTTCTCCATAATTCGTAAGGAGTCTTTTCAATGTGTTTCAAAGGGTCTCTATTCAGAATATGACAAGCCGTATTCAAAGTCTCACCCCACATGTACTTAGGCAAGCCAGAATTAATATGCAAACTGTTAATCATATTAGAAAGAGTTCTGTTCTTTCGTTCTGCCACCTCATTAGATTCAGGTATGTATGGTAGAGTTACCTCATGGCTTTTGCAAAATTCATTAAACGAAGTACTAGTATACTCACCTCCTCTATTAGATCTCAATCTTTTAAGTACTTTACTAGTTTGAGTTTAAACTTAATTCCTAAACTCAACAAACTTTTCAAGTGCTTCATTCTTCTGTTTAAGCATATAAGCTTGACAATATCTACTACAATCATTAATAAAGGTAATAAAATATTATTTATTGTCTTTAGTCAACACACCATTAAACTCACATATGTTAGTGTGCACCAAATCTAATACTTCTGAATACCTTACAACACTATGAAAAGGTTTTCGTATTTGTTTCGCATATACACATACTTGACATTTAGTTTTCTTATCAATAGCATGCTTTTGAATCAACTTTAAGTTCATCATATTCTATAGATCACCAAAATTTAAATGACCAAGACGAGAATGCCTTAAATCAGATGATTCAACACAATTGACAAAAACAACAATAATTTCATTAATCAAACCACCCAAAACAGGTTCAACATTGATTAAAAATAAACCATCTGACAAATAACCTTTGCCAAAGAAAATACCAGTGTAAGTACTACCTACTTTATTACGTTTCAAAGAAAGTTCAAAACCATCCTTAACTAAGCAAGATCCATTAATAATGTTTCTACGAATATCAGGAACATGATGCACTCTGGCTAGAGATAAAACACGCCCAAAAGTATACTTCAAGTCTACGTTTCCTATTCCAAGCATTTGTGTAGAACTTGCATTCCTCATCGTCCCTGTTCTTTCATGGGCCTGTTGATATGATATAAATAGAGTTTATCAGCACAAATGTGCAAATTAGCTCTAATATCAATCAACCATTCATAAGACAGATAAGTGGATAGTAGTTCAGGCTTATAGGTTACAAACCTATCATTGGTTTCAGAAGCAGACGCTTCACCAACAACCATGTTCGTCATAACCTTACAATGGAACCAACTTCAAGCACAACATTTGCTTGAGGCACCACTTCAGGTTTCTTCACTTTTTTATTCGGACAATCCTAGTTCCAATAACCAATCTACCCACAAGACCAACATGATTTGTTTGTCTTTGATTTCATAGTCTTGTTTATGTCAGGTTGACCGTTACTCTTCTTATTAACAAACTTTCTTTTCTGATCAGCTGTCACTACGTTTACCTTAGCACTTCCACTCTCAGTAGGCATCACATGTTCCTGTTTGGACTTTCCTTGTACTAAGATCTCCAACATTAAGTTAGTCCACGTGATCTCTCCATTTTGTCTTTTCAGGGAAAGTGCAAAATCTTCCCAAGACTTAGGAAGCTTTTCAATCACAGACATAACTCGTAACTTCTCAAGGAGGTCCATACCAGACTCCTTCAAAGCATGGACAAACATCTCAAACTCGTGCACCTGTTCAATCATGGATTCATTATCCACCAGCTTGAAGTCAAGGAACTTAACCACATAATACTTTTCCAAATCTTGAGAGTCAGTATTATGTGTCTCATCCAGCTTCTCCCATAACATCTTAGCATTGTAGAAATCAAATGCATAAAACATCAAATGTTCGCTAAAGTTGCTAGAAAAGTAGCCTGAGCCACTCTATCTTTCTCAGTCAACTTAGCATAAACTGTCACAGTTTCAGTCTTTCCTTAATGAACCATATTAGTGGATCATACTATTGTTGGAATTCGGGCATGATAACGCAACGGAAATGACGTAAATAACAATTAAAAACGAATTCCAAAGCCCGGATCCATGTATAAAATGATGATCATGGTATAAAAATTCTCAAGAACAAGATTGTACCTTGTTAAAGCTTTCCAATGGATGACAAATGGAGGTCCTAGCTTGTTGATCTTGAGAGCTAAAGCTTGTTGATCTTGAGAGCTAGAAGTGTAACTCCTCCACCGGTATCCACACTTGAATGCTTGCTTGAATCGTCAAACGATTACGCCACAGAATTAGGTACTAGCCAAAATAAATAATCCGGATGTGTTCTTGACTTGTGCTTGATTTCTCCCTTGTGTTTTACAACTGAAATTTCAGCTATTGTGTGTGTCAAATGACTTGCCAACTCTTGGCTTATAAAGAGAAATAAAGTAAAATGGAGCCTTAAACAATTAGGCCATTTTTATTTAAACAAATCTTATTTATTTAAATAAATTAATTAAGTCATACTTAATTAATCAAATAAGTCAAGAAAATACATCTTCAAATTTTATCTTTAACTAATCAAGTCTCACTTAATTAATTTTATAAAATTCGAATTATTATTTAATATTAATTTAAAATCATAATTTAAATTATTATTAATTTAAATTCATGAAATAAATTAATTTCCCTTTTAAACATTCTTTGTGTGTGACCCTGTAGGTTATTATTTCATTGGCAATAATTTTATTCTCTAATAAAATTATAAACAATAAGCGGCGTCTGGTAACATATTATTGCTACCCAATAAAACAATAATTAAATCAACGATTCAATCAACCTTTTATGACTAATGTTCCATGTAATATAATCCTTTTAAATCATGATATTATTGATTAAACTCGAGGCATGTAATGTGTCATCCTCTTCATAATTTAATCTTCATTTTCTTGATCGATGAGTAGACTATTTAATCAAATCAACATTTGAGCATGGCCATGCATTTCATAGTCTCACTCAAACAAGAGGTCGATAATATCACTCCTTTATCACGAGATTTAAATCCCATCTAGATCGTTCATATTTCTCACATGATTCATTATATATCTGATATTCACCTTTATCATTATCCGGCTAAAGATAACTTTTGACGAATTCAAAATATATTAATTCTCATGTAGTATTATAACGACTTCAGGTCTAAGGATCATTACACCATTATCACTGTGAGAATACATATGACACATTTATTATTTACCATGATGTATCTCACTGTGGGTCTGTCCAGTACCCTGTACTCGTACAGTTACCTATGCATTGCTTTTAGTATCTTCATACTTATGACCAATGAGATGTGGTCATCAGTCAATTATCATACTAGCCTCAGTGTATTACTATTGTCCTAATTAATAATAATACTCGGCTAGGGACATTTAAGAATATGATACAATCATTATATAATCTCATGTTCAAGTCACATACTTGCAACTATACAATTTGTATCAAGATTCTAAGGACATTTATTACACTTTATTTATTTCGCAGTAAATAAAGCCAATAATAAACATATATATCAAATATATAAAATCACTCAAACATAAATATAATGTATACATTGCCTCTAGGGCACCAATACTAACAATCTCCCACTTGCACTAGAGCCAATCACCCATGTATCGAATACCCATGCTACTAGTGTGACATTCATGCTTCTGCTGCGACAGAGCCTTAGTCAGCGGGTCTGCGATATTATCATCAGTATGCACTTTACATATGTGAATATCCCCTCTATCATTTATCTCTCGAATAAGGTGATATCTCCGAAGTATATGCTTTGTTCTGCTATGAGCTCTCGGCTCCTTGGCTTGTGCTATAGCTCCATTATTATCGCAGTAAAGATCTATGGGATCTGCGATCGATGGAACGACACCAAGCTCTATAATGAACTTCCGTAACCATACAGCTTCCTTGGCTGCCTCACATGCAGCAATATACTCGAATTCCATTGTAGAATCAGCTACTGTCTCTTGCTTCGAACTTTTCCAGCTTATAGTACCTCCATTTAGGCAAAACACAAAGCCAGACTGAGAAACAGAGTCATCTCTGTCAGTTTGAAAACTAGCATCCGTGTAACCCTTTACCGTTAGCTTCTCTTCTCCTCCATACACCAAGAATGAATCTTTAGTCCTTTTTAAGTACTTAAGAATATTCTTGACCGCCGTCCAGTGACCTTCACCTGGATTAGACTGGTATCTGCTCGTCATGCTCAAAGCATACGAAACATCCGGACGAGTACATATCATTGCATACATGATAGATCCAATTGCTGAAGCATATGGAATCTTACTCATGCGGTCTTTATCATCTATTGATTTAGGACCATTCTCTTTTGAGATCGTTATCCCATGAGATACAGGGACATATCCCCTTTTTGCATCTTGCATTCCAAAACGATGCAAAATTTTGTCAATATATGTACTCTGGCTTAAGCCGATTAATCTTCTTGATCTATCTCTATAGATCCTGATCCCTAATATATAGGTAGCCTCGCCCAAGTCTTTCATAGAGAAACTTTGTCCTAACCAAGTCTTTACAGCCTGTAGAGAAGGAATTTCATTCCCTATTATTAATATATCATCGACATATAATACTACGAATGCCACATGGCTCCCACTAAACTTTTTGTAAACACATGGTTCATCTATGTTCTGAATAAAGCCAAAACCTTTGACTGTTTCATCAAACCGGATGTTCCATCTCCGAGATGACTGCTTCAATCCATAAATGGATCTACGCAGCTTACATACTTTTCCAGCATCCTTCGGATTTCTAAAACCTTCAGGTTGTGTCATGTACACATCCTCTTCAAGGCTTCCATTAAGGAAGGCTGTTTTGACATCCATCTGCCATATCTCGTAATCATAGTAAGCCGCTATTGCAAGCATACTTTTGATGGATTTTATCATTGCTACTGGTGAGAAGGTTTCATCATAGTCAATACCATGAATTTGTTTGAAACCTTTTGCAACCAGTCGAGCTTTATAGGTCTGTATATTACCTTCCATGTCGATTTTCTTCTTGAAAATCCATTTACACTCGATAGGTTTTACCCCTTCAGGTGGATCAACCAAAGTCCATACTTGGTTTTCATACATGGAATCCATTTCAGAATTCATGGCTTCTTGCCATCTCTTAGAGTCTGGTGAGTTCATAGCATCTTGATAGGTGAGAGGCTCATCTTGATCTATGAGCATCACATCGCCATTTTCAATTAGAAGAAATCCATAATTTCTTCTCGAATCATAGCGAGTCCTACTAGATCTACGAACAACCTGTGTTTCTTAAGCAGTGTTATCTTGTATATCTTGCTCATGCTCCATCTCAGGTTCAATGTTATCAAGTGGTTCTCGGTCTTCATCGAGATCTATTTTCCTCCCACTGTCTTTTCTAGAGACTAGCTCTCTTTCTAAGAATACAGCAGTTCGAGCAAAAATTACTTTGTTCTCTGAAGGATTATAGAAATAATAACCCTTTGTTTCATTTGGGTATCCCACAAAATTACATTTCTCAGATTTCGGTCCAAGCTTGTCTGACATTAGGCGTTTCACAAACGCTTCACATCCCCATACTTTCATAAAAGACATGCTTTGACGTTTTTCTGTCCATATCTCATATGGAGTTTGTTGAACCATTTTAGTAGGAACACGGTTTAGTGTATATGCAGCCGTTTCCAGGGCATAACCACAGAAACTAATTGGAAGATCTGCTTGACTCATCATTGATCGCACCATGTCCAACAAGGTACGATTCCTCCTTTCAGAAACCCCATTCCATTGTGGTGTTCCAGGAGGAGTGAGTTGTGATACAATACCACACTCCCTCAAATAGTTCTTAAACTCATGGCTTAAGTATTCACCTCCTCGATCAGATCTTAGAGTTTTTATGCTTTCGCCAGTTTGCTTTTCTACTTCTGCCTTATACTCTTTGAACTTTTCAAATGCTTCGGATTTGTTCTTCAAAAGATACACATATCCGTATCTACTGAAATCATCAGTAAACGTAATGAAGTAGAAATAGCCACCCCTTGCCATCGATCTCATAGGACCACATACATCGCTATGTATTAGTTCTAGTCGTACGGTGGCCCTCTTACCCTGTCCGGTAAAAGGAGCTTTAGTCATCTTGCCTAGTAAACAAGCCTCGCATTCATCATATGATTCAAAATCAAACTGATCCAAGAAACCATCTTGATGTAACTTGGAAATGCGTTTTTCGTTTATATGGCCTAGACGACAGTGCCAAAGGTATGTTTGATTTGAGTCATTTGTTTTAAGTCGTTTGTTATTTACGTTCAAGATATGAGTATCTAAATTAAGAACATACAAACCGTTAAATAACTGTGCAACACCATAGGTAATGTCATTCAAACCAAAAGAGCAACCATTGTCCTTAAAAGTAAATGCAAAACCTTTCTTGTCCAAACAAGAAACAGAAATAATGTTTCTACAAATAGAAGGCACATACAAACAGTTTTCAAGTCTTAATATAAGCCCAGTGGGCAATGATAAATGGTAAGTCCCTACAGCCAAAGCAGCAACCTTTGCTCCGTTGCCAACTCGTAGGTCTACCTCTCCCTTAGCCAGTGTCCTACTCCTTTGCAGTTCCTGCACATTTATACACATGTGAGAACCACATCCAGTATCCAATACCCAAGATGTAGAAGTAGACAAATTGACTTCTATAACATAAATACCTGAAGTAGAAGTCTGACCAGCAGCCTTCTTCTTCTTCAGCTCTTCCAAATAAGCATGACAGTTTCTCCTCCAGTGTCCCGGTTTACCATAGTGGTGACAATCACCCTTTTCGACACCACCTTTAGGCTTGGTAGCCTTCTTGGGAGCAGAATTAGGATTGGCAGCAGATTTGGATACATTCCTCTTCTTATTGCCTTTCCACTTTCTTTTCCCTTTGGCACCCCCTTTGTTCACCATCAGCATGGGAGTAGGGGATTCCTTCTGAATGTTGGTTTCAGCAGTTCTTAACATGCCCAACAATTCAGTGGGTGTCTTATCTATCTCATTCATGTTGTAATTCATGACGAATTGAGAGAAGTTCTTGTTAAGTGACTGTAAGATCAGATCTATTTGAGCCTCCGGACCAATCGGGAAGCCCAAGGTATCTAGTTGTTCAATATACCCAATCATCTTAAGAACGTGTGGTCCAACCGGGTCTCGCTCTCCCTGTTTACAAGCATACAATGCCTTGCTCGTATCATATCTTTCATGTCGAGCTTGTCCCTCAAACATGCTTTTGAGGTGCTCAATTATTTCATAAGCATTCATCAACTCATGTTGCTTTTGAATCTCAGGAGCCATGCATGCAAGCATAAGGCATGACACATCAGTTGAGTCATCCAAATGCTTCTGATAAGCATTATGCTCGGCACGTGTGGCTCCAGCAGGAAGAGGATTTGGATGAGGAACTTCAATGACATAGAGCTTTCGCTCTTGCCTGAGGACAATCCTCAAGTTCCTAAACCAATCCAGGAAGTTCGTCCCTGTCAGCTTTTCCTTTTCTAGGACTGATCGTATCGAAAAGTGATTTGTGTTTTTTGCCATTTATTATCTACAATTTTGTAAAAGCGCATAAAATGAGTTAGTTTGCATGTTTCGTAAAACCTAATTATGTTCAAGTTGATTTATAGCATATTCGTAATATACCTCCCACTATTTTTATCAAATTAATAGCCCTTACTATCAATTCAGAAAATGGTTCCCATAAAACCTTTCTTAGTGAGCCAAGATTCATATTTCGTCATATTTTAAGTCAGCTTTGGCTTTCCTCTTAAATATGATTATTTAGGTAGACCGTTATGTCAATTATATCGTATATAACTCTTGGATAGCTTAGTGAACAACATATTGCTCCGATCTATCTAATAGATTTCACTAAACTCTATGCTTCTAAGTTCATAATCCTATTATGACGACTTATTTAAGTTGGACCCAATAATAACATTTCAAGTAAGCTTGTTTACTTAATCACATCTCACCACGATAAAAGAGAAGCCCTTGCTTTGGCAAATCCACTCCTCAATGATCTAGGATTTAATGAGTGTTATTTATTGGAAAGCATCTGTTTAACTTAATATTTCTTAAGGGATTTTTAGAAAAATTTAACGATCTTGATCGTTTGTTTAAATCTTAAATCGTTATAGATTTTATCTTGTTTAAACATGGCATATGTGTCGTATCTAATACATACATTCTAAATTATCCATACATCCATGCATCCATACATATATCTAATATATCCATGCATCATATGTAAAGTGCAGTTATGCAAAATTAAACGTGCGATGGTTATGGCCTGATCCTATGCGATCTTTTCGAGCTAATGAAAAGATCAATGTCAATCTATGGTTGTAATAACTAATTATTACAAAATTCTTCATTGCTTCCTAAGCCTCCATTGATTGCCTCCAAGCTCGTTTTTGAAATACATTACAAAAGAACTCGAGTTGCATTCGAGATATAATAATTACAAGAATAACGACATGCAAGTCGTATTTAATTATTACAGACCATAAATAAAATTACAACATTTATTCTACGGGTCTTTAGGCCATAACCAATGCACCATGCTCATATAACAATTATAGACATCACATTAATCATGATCACATCGATTAATATTTAACTCCTTAATTTAAATACCTAATTATTTAAAAAGGAATTAAAATCAATTTTAATTATTAAAAATTGAATTTAAAAATTAAAATTAATCAAAATCGCATTTAATAATAATATTAAATTCAAAATTTAAATATTCAATTATTAAAAGCATTAATTAAAATAATATTCAAATTAATAATAATATTCAAATTCATAATTTAAATATATTCCAAAATTTGAAATTAAATTAATTAATAAAATTTTGAATTAATAATAATATATAAATTCATAATTTAAATATTCAATTATTAAAACTTTAATCATTATAAACATTAGGAATCTAATGATTAAAACCAATAACTATTCTTTTCTAAAGTAAAAGCAAAAAGAAAAAGAAAAGTTATTTTAAAACAAAAAACCATCTGTTAATGGTCGTCCACTGAGATCTGTCTGTAACATACGCTGATGTGCATGTCAATCCTGCGCAACACCTGTTACAAACTTGTGATACGCATTACCATAATGCGCAACACGCTAATAATTCTGACAACACGCATTGACCGAATGCGCAACACCTGTACAACCAGTTTTTCCCAGAAATTGCAGAAATTCCCAGAAACTTATGCAGACTGTTTTCAGCTGTTCTGATCAGTTCTAAATGTATCCTAATGATGTGTTTAACATATCTAGCATATAGTACATCATCCAAAACATGTTATAACAATTTATAACATCATACAAACAATTATAACAATTTATAGATCACCTTTTGTATGTTAAAATGAAGCATGGCAAAATTTCATAAATTCATGTATGATTCATTTTCAAGAACACAAGACCAAATCATCCTTTTATACATGTAGCTCTGATACCATTGTTGGAATTCGGGCATGATAACGCAACGGAAATGACGTAAATAACAATTAAAAACGAATTCCAAAGCCCGGATCCATGTATAAAATGATGATCATGGTATAAAAATTCTCAAGAACAAAATTGTACCTTGTTAAAGCTTTCCAATGGATGACAAATGGAGGTCCTAGCTTGTTGATCTTGAGAGCTAAAGCTTGTTGATCTTGAGAGCTAGAAGTGTAACTCCTCCACCGGTATCCACACTTGAATGCTTGCTTGAATCGTCGAACGATTACGCCACGGAATTAGGTACTAGCCAAAATAAATAATCCGGATGTGTTCTTGACTTGTGCTTGATTTCTCCCTTGTGTTTTACAACTGAAATTTCAGCTATTGCGTGTGTCAAATGACTTGCCAACTCTTGGCTTATAAAGAGAAATAAAGTAAAATGGAGCCTTAAACAATTAGGCCATTTTTATTTAAACAAATCTTATTTATTTAAATAAATTAATTAAGTTATACTTAATTAATCAAATAAGTCAAGAAAATACATCTTCGAATTTTATCTTTAACTAATCAAGTCTCACTTAATTAATTTTATAAAATTCAAATTATTATTTAATATTAATTTAAAATCATAATTTAAATTATTATTAATTTAAATTCATGAAATAAATTAATTTCCCTTTTAAACATTCTCTGTGTGTGACCCAGTAGGTTATTATTTCATTGGCAATAATTTTATTCTCTAATAAAATTATAAACAATAAGCGGCGTCTAGTAACACATTATTGCTACCCAATAAAACAATAATTAAATCAACGATTCAATCAACCTTTTATGACTAATGTTCCATGTAATATAATCCCTTTAAATCATGATATTATTGATTAAACTCGAGGCATGTAATGTGTCATCCTCTTCATAATTTAATCTTCATTTTCTTGATCGATGAGTAGACTATTTAATCAAATCAACATTTGAGCATGACCATGCATTTCATAGTCTCACTCAAACAAGAGGCCGATAATATCACTTCTTTATCAGGAGATTTAAATCTCATCTAGATCGTTCATATTTCTCACATGATTCATAATATATCCGATATTCACCTTTATTATTATCCGGCTAAAGATAACTTTTGACGAATTCAAAATATATTAATTCTCATGTAGTATTATAACGACTTCAGGTCTAAGGATCATTACACCATTATCACTGTGAGAATACATATGACACATTTATTATTTACCATGATGTATCTCACTGTGGGTCTGTCCAGTACCCTGTACTCGTACAGTTACCTATGCATTGCTTTTAGTATCTTCATACTTATGACCAATGAGATGTAGTCATCAGTCAATTATCATACTAGTCTCAGTGTATTACTATTGTCCTAATTAATAATAATACTCGGCTAGGGACATTTAAGAATATGATACAATCATTATATAATCTCATGTTCAAGTCACATACTTGCAACTATACAATTTGTATCAAGATTCTAAGGACATTTATTATACTTTATTTATTTCGCAGTAAATAAAGCCAATAATAAACATATATATCAAATATATAAAATCACTCAAACATAAATATAATGTATACATTGCCTTTAGGGCACCAATACTAACAACTATATCATTGGCCATAGACTCTTAATATAACCATAGTTTTATCTTTTTCTGCCAACTATAAAAACAAAAACCCCCACCAAAATTGTTAGGCATGCCTAATAGATCAGTGGGCTGTGGAAAAGTATATGTAATCCAACCAATAATGGGTACAACAACACTAGAACTACAAGTAGATCGAGTAACATAGCCACATAGGGGATAACTCATAACAGTTTCATTCACCATCTTAAAATTATATAGCTACTCCCTCCGTCCCAGCCGGTTCTTTACAAGGCGGCTGGGCACGGAGGTCAAGGATAGTGGATGTAAAGTGGGTGTAATATTGTTAAAATAAATGAGGTAGTGGGTGTAATAATGATTTTATTGTTAAAATAAGTGAAGTAGTGGGTGTAATAGTGATTTTATTGTTAAAATAAGTTAAGTAGTGGGTGAAATAGTGTAAAGTATTGTTAAAATAAGTGAAGTAGTGGGTGTAATAGTGTTAAAACTTACTATTTTGGGTAATGTAAAGAAATGGTGGGACGGCTTAAAAAGGAAATTGTAAAGAAATGGATGGGACAGAGGGAGTATATGATTATAACAATAGTTTCTAAGATTGTTGGAGATATTAATAACAACAATAAACAATTATATGTTAACGAGCTCAACTTTCGAATTTATTCACGAACTATGTTCACGAGCACGTTAATCGATTTTGTTCGCGAGCTATAAAGTCGAATTTTACCGTGATTAAGTTCAATTCATTTATAAATTGATCCTTAAAATTTTGTTCAAGATCAACTCATTTGTGAATCGAACCGAACCGAACCGAACCCAAATCGAGTTTTTTCAAATTGAACGCCGTTCGCGTATCAGTTCATTCACCGCCCTAAAAATAACTTAAGATATGTGTACTGATTACAGTACTGTAATTTTACATGATACTCATGATTAGAACAATTTATTTCTAGTGTAAATATTTACGATGCATTGTGGGCAATCAATTAATTTAATTTATAAAAAATTAACAAGATAATGGACAATTGACAATATTTAGGTTGGTGCATGCAGTATGGATTATTATATCTATACTAAATTATAATAATCAAATTAGGGGATAATTATTTATAATTTGATTCAATATTTCAATTATACAAATAGTAGTGATCTTTAGATTTTTAATAATTTAATGAGAACAATTAGATATAACACTAAGAAATATTCCATATTTGTGTTAATTTAATGAATACCAAAATTTTGAATCCCGTTAACAACATATTAAAGTTAAGAATTTATAATATTAATTCTAAACAATACCTAAATTTTTAATTAATATATATTAACTTAAAATTAAAATATATACTCCCTCTGTCCCTCTCATTTCTTTACAGTTACTATTTTTGGGTGTCCATCTCATTTCTTTACATTCCAAAAATAGTAAGTTTCTCTCACTATTACACCCACTATCTCATATATTTAACAATAAAAAACACTATTACACCCACTACTTTCCTCCACTATCTCAAATCTATAATTAAATACTCCCTCCGTCTCTAAATAAGTTGCCTGTTTTGACCGGGCACACTTGCCAACGCACACTTTTGATCGTTAATATCTTGAATTTCGTATTAGTTTTAAATATAAAAACTTCACTGTATTAAAATACTCATAAATACGAATCCAACAAGATCACTCATGACTATATTTGGTCTTATAGATTAGACGTAAATTACTAATTTGTCTTTTGTTATGAACAGTCCCGACATTTGAAACGAGCAACTTAAAAAGAGACGGAGGGAGTATTAATAGGTCCCACCACTTTACCCACTTTTCATCTAACTTTACTCGTTTTTTACACATTTTCTTGGTCTCCATGTCCATCCCTCATGTAAACAACCATGAGGGACATGAGGGATGGAGGGAGTATTAAATTAGAAAATTAGATAAAAAATTTAATTTTATTATTAAAAAAATAATATATCATATTTTTAAAAAAATCCGTAAAATCAAAAGTTAGTATATATATATATATATATATATATAGGTTTTTGCTCAAATACAAATCAATCCTTAAATACAAACTACTCCCTCCGTCCCAGCAGGTTCTTAACATGGGGCTGGGCACGGAGATCAAGGATAGTGGGTGTTATATTATTAAAATAAATGAAGTAGTGGGTGTAACAGTGATTTTTTTGTTAAAATAAATGAAGTAGTGGGTGTAATAGTGTAAATTGTTGAAAAAGTGGAGTGAAGTAGTAGATGTAATAATGTATTTTATTGTTAAAAGTTACTATTTTTAGTAATGTAAAGAATTGGTGGGACGTCCCAAAAAGGAAATTGTAAAGAAATGGATGAGACAGAGGGAGTACAAACTAACAATAAATATTTTATATTTCATTTATTCTAAGGGCCCCGCGAGAGGCACCTTCACAAAAAATGTGTAAAAATCTTGGCTCCATTCAGCCAAAATATATATATATATATATAGGATCCTACTCCACTACAAACTAAAATTAACTACAAACTAAAAACTAAACACTAATTCAACATTTCAAGCTAATCTAATGATCAAACTAGGGGTACCCCAATACAAAAGATGTCTAAAATTCTTGGCTCCATTCAGCAAAAAAAAAAAATCACTGTTCACTGCTGACGTGGCAGTGACGTCAGCAGTGAACAGTTTTTTTTTTTTTTTTTTTGCTGAATGGAGCCAAGAATTTTAGACACTTTTTGTAAAGGTGCCCCTGGCGGGGCCATTAAAATGAATGAAATACAAAATATTTTATGTTAGTTTGTAGTTTGTATTTAAGGATTGGTTTGTATTTGAGCAAAAGCCTATATATATATAGGCAAATGATCAAAAGAGAACTCTTTTTTTGAAGAAAACTAAGGTACTAATCCTAACCATTGGATGTATTATAATCAATGGCCCCGCCAGGGGCACCCACACACTAATCAAATACACCCTCACACACACAATCCCACCTAATCCTCTCCGTTTTAAATTTATTTTTCCCGTCAATCGGTGATATTTTTTTAAAATCTAATTTCACCACATTTTTCTCCATCTCCCAACGATCAGTTTGAATACCATATGTGCTATATTTTAATTTAGTTTTCTAAGTTCTCCTTTTAAAGGGGTTTTCTCTAGATCCCTATATATATATATATATATATATATATATATATATATATATATATATATATATATATATATATATATATATATATATATATATATATATATATTGTTCACGCTGACGCACTGCCACGTCAGCAGGAAGTTTTATACATTTTTTGAATTGTGATACCCGTAGTTTGGTCAGTAAATTTTAATTAGTATTTAGTTTTTAGTTTGTATTTAAGATTGGTTTATAGTATAGTCTGTATATATATTGAGGTACGAGGTTAATCCAGAAAGTCTAGAAGTACACCTAGGTTTAATCAAGTCCATATCTTTTAAAGTCCTAACAAAACCGTCGAGTGGTCTTTTTATGCACCTATATAGCTAGCTAGATGCGAGAGAACGTAAGGGCACAGAGAAGAACATTAAATTAAAAGTATAATTTTAATCAGATAAAACAATGAAATGATAGCATAACAATTAATTACAATTTTTGTTTATGAGCTAATACAGTGGATACATAAGATAATTATGAGAAATGGCTACTCACAACAAATCAATGCAATTTGTTGAGTTATAATTTGTTGAGTTCAAATGTAACCGAAATTATTTACATGTCCTCGCATATTTTGAAATGTCATAATTTGCTCGTGAATCTAATAGGTAATACTTAACTTTAAAAATTGAAATTACCTCACATGACTCGATTCGAAACGGGAATGTTATGAGAAATGTATTATAATAGGTGATTAATCGGAACACTAATCGGATGTATTAAAATATTATTTTTTGTATAATTTAATTTTAATATTTAAAAATATATTTTATATAAGTAAAAATGTAAATACATTCATTTCATTATAAAATATGATGAGTGAATTTACCATTTCATGTGTAAAGTATATTTTTTATTTTAAAGTTTTATTCTTAATTTGACTATTTTTTTAAAATTTGACCGATTAATTACGCCTAATACCGCCTAGGCCGATTAATCGTCGCCCAATCGATTTTTCCCGCCTAACTAATTAAACCGTCTAATCCCGTCTAAGCCCGCCTAGGTGTCACCTAATCAAAAAAAACGTCGAATGACCAATTTTTGCAATATTTAAACATTTTCTGGCCGTCTAGCGCCTGGGCGATAATTAATTGGCCGCCTAAACCGATTTTCTGAACACTAGATTTAATCAATTCCATACCTTTTAAAGTCCTAACAAAACCGACGAGTGGCCTTTTTATGCACCTATATAGCTAGCTAGATGCGAGAGAACGTAAGGGCATAGAGAAGAACATTAAATTAAAAGTATAGTTTTAATCAGATAAAACAGTGAAATGATAGCATAACAATTAATTACAATTTTTGTTTATGAGCTAATACAATGGTTACATAAGATAATTATGAGAAATGGCTACTCACAACAAATCAATGCAATTTGTTGAGTTATAATTTGAAATCAGGTTAAATATGAATCCAAATAAAGCAGCACATTAGTTCAAATGTAGCCGAAATTATTTACATGTCCTCGCATATTTGAAATGTCATAATTTGCTCGTGAATCTAATAGGTAATACTTGACTTTAAAGATTGAAATTACCTCACATGACTTGATTCGAAACTGGAATGTTATGATGAAAAATGTAATATATAGAGAATTGCATTTCATAGAAAACACCATTATGAAATAAAGGCCAAAAAATTGTTTTTTCCCCCCAAAAATTGGATGTCAAGCTATTTCGCGATTATATGTGATTAAACCATAGCAAGATCTGTGAAATGTCAAGGGCTGGGGGCACCGGAAATGTTAACAGGCATATCTCATTACTAGATAGTTGTCCGGATAATATACATCTATGAAAAGTATATCTGAAGGAGAATAGAGATCTTAAGCCACGACAAACAGGGACATGGTAGATCCATAAAATGAAACATGATAAGCAAACTGGATTAAATTAGAGCCTCTTGATGGAAAAAACAAAAGAATTGATAGGTACAGTTCGCAAGTCCATTGCAATAAACAAAAGTTATGGAAAATGATTCACATAATTTTATTTTATTATATCTTTGTCCATTACTATCATTTTGAAAACTATAAAATATTATCCAACCCTACTACAAATACTTAAAATAATTGGTGGTTGAGGACTTCAGGTATAGATCCTTCCTTCATTTGGCATGTAGTGATTGGTGAGTGTATTTATAAAGTAGTAGTAAGTTTTCCAGCATATAGGTTTGGTCCGTACTCTTCTGTTCAAATCATATTAGGCATGTTTGTTTTGTGGAATTATAGTATAAGGATTATAGTCAAGGCATTATAAATATTTCAATATTATCCTAAGGATTATAATCATTTAAATTATCTAAAACTATGTTTGTTTGGAAGGATTAAATTAAGGATTGGATTATAATCCTTTAAATTTTAATCCTAGGTTTGTTTTGAGGGATAGAATATGGGATTGGACTATTATCCTTTAAATTTGCTAATCCCATGTTTGTTTGTCATAGGATTATAGTGAAGGGATTATAATCCTTTAAAAAATGACTTGTTAGAGTGGATTAAATAATACCTCCTCCAACTAAGTATTAGAGTGGATTATAATCCTTTCTAGCATGGAAAACTCAGATTCTAGCCCCTCTCTTTGTGACTGAGATATCATAGGAGTCTGAAGATTACCTATCTGTAGAAGGGGAACTTTCCCATCTATTCCGAAAAAAGACTATGCGACAAAAGTTTGCTTTATCTGCGTTGAGTTAGTAATCCATCTGTTATGATGTGAGATACCTAGAATTTGGTTTCTTTTTCGTCTTCATGTCATACAGGCATGAAAGAAGCGAGTGTTACGATCCCCGAATCGACCCCAATTAATACGAGCTTTCTGCTTGATACTCTGTGACCTTGCATGATAATAACACTTCTGTAACTTCTCGCTGATCACCTTTTTCAATTCATCACTCCAATTCTCCTCTTCTGCCTTACTCTGAAAACCTTCTAATTTTTTGATTTGACTTGCTAGATCCCCATTGGTGACTTTATTCCACTGCCTGATTCTATTTTTGATATTACGCAACTTGATGTGAAAGTGTAGATCATGGCTTTCTTTCCATCCATCCTCAATTACTTTCCCCAGGCTCTCTTCCTCTAGCCACCAATCGAAAAATTTGAATGGCTTAGGCCCCCATTCAATATTGGCTAGGAAAATAAGCAGAGGAGCATGATCAGAATTCTTTCTATTTAAAAGCTTACCCCTCCACTATCCAACCTCCAACCAACTATGATTCACTAGAGCCCTATCTAATCTGCTTTTTTTACCCTGGGGGCCAAACCAAGTGAAAGAGGGGCTACTCGTAGGAATTTCCTCCAAACCCAGATCTTCTATGTTCGACTCGACGTACACTATTAAAATCGCCTATAAGTAGTGTCGGGGATCTGTGAACCATCCAGAACAAATGCGAGAGTTCATCCCATACCAAGGTTTTGCGAGCTATGTTAGGGGGGGCATAAACATTGAAACAAGAAAACAGTTGCCCAGTAGCTATCATTTTATCATCAAACCTAATGAAATATCTACCACACTGATGAGAGCAATATTCAATACTACTTTTGTCCCATGAGGTAAGTAGGCCTCCTGATAACCCCGAAGAAGGTGTATGAATCCACCCTTGATCTTCTTCTCCCCATAAAGAAGCTTTTATAAATTTATCCCAACCACTGCACTTAGTTTCCTGTAAACAAATCAAGAGGGGGTGCGTATCTTGAATCATGATCTTTAGGTTGACCCTATGAGCATGATCCACTGCACCTCTAATGTTCCAACTTAGGATTCTCAAGGATTTCATTAAAAACTGAGAGAAAGCTAACTGGATTCCTTTAAGATTACTAAAGTATCCTATTCTTAATTTTCAGGAGAGTATCCTCCCTATCTAATACCCTTGTAAGCCCCAAAAGTTCACCTGTTTCAAGAATAAGACTAGCCTCTAGATCCTTCCCTGTAAGACCATATGTTTCTATAGGCGGCATCTGATATCTTTCCGGAATCTAGAAGTGGCGATTCACACTAGGCTTAGCAGGTTTTTTCCTAGGTCTACCCCTTTTCGAGGCCATCTTCAGTTTTTCCATCTTAATCATTACAGAACTTTTCTTAGGGATACTAAGAATAGAATGTAATTGGGTACTAGAGTTTTTATCTTTTTCTGAGATCGATTGGGAGGTGGTTGTACTCGTATCTGCTTCATTCTTGTCTCTTGGATCTCATAAGTTTTTAGCAAATTTGATATCATATGAGTTGGCTTCCGTAGTGTAATATCCCGTAATTTTTAGAATAATAATAATAAAAGAATAATAGAATAAAAAGGATTAAAATTAGATTATAAATAGGATTTGAATAATGGGCTTAAAACATGGACCAGATTTGAATACGGATTACTAGTAGGTCTGGAATTAGGGTTGTAAGACATTATAAATTCATCATATTCTTCTTCCTCATCTTTATTTACAAAATTCGTAGGGTTTTTTTCACACATAATTCAGCAGTCTTGTAAAATTCGTAGAAAATTCATTGTAAGTCAGAATTCGTTGATTCGGGACTTTTCGGAAAGGTCTTTTCATGCTCAACGACTTTCGTTCCTTGAGTTTTCCAAGAAAACATCGTTTAGATGGTCAAAAAGTCAAAATACAGATCTGGTCAAGAGTGGTTACATGTTTTGAATTATTGTTTTTCCTTGTCAAGGTAAGTTTCCGATTGATCTTTCTAGTGTTTTTAAAATTATGTGTTATGTGTACGTATTTGTTATCAAAACTTGGGTTAAGTGATGATATTTTGAAGTTATATGTATTATTGTTATGTGCTATATGTAAACGATAATCTTGGGACTCTGATTTATGCCATGGTTTGCGAAAATAAGAATAAGAATAAGGACCGAGTCACCGGGTTGTAGTGATAGTTTTCTAAAATTTAGGACCGTTATCACCGGGTTGTAGTGGTCGTGGTATGAATCATGGGTTTCAAGTTATTGTTGTTATGTGTGGTCGTATCGTGTTGTATCATATCGAATATGAATTAGAATACGTGTATATAAAGTTATGTATCATATATTTTATCGTATTGTATCGAATATTGTATTCTTTTATGTGTATATATATGTGTTATTTGGCCCTACTAGTTGGATCGATTGGTTACTTGCTGGGCTGTATAGCTCATTACTTACAATTTTCAGGTTTGGTGTAAGATCGAGTGGGATAGCATTGGAGTTCAAGGATCTTAGGTTCGAAGTAGACCGTAATTGTTAGCTACGCTATTGTAATAAGTACCTTTGTAATTGACTTTTGGTTTAATAAATTGTAATTTGTTTTAGTTTTCGATTTAGAATTAATAGTCCGAAATGTCGTGCTGTTACAGTTGGTATCTAGAGCAGGTTGTCCTTCGGAGTGTATTAGGTATGGGACTAGTACATTCTCTAGGATGCGATCCTTAGGACTACACTTTAGGAATAAATGTATCACGAAGTTTTTGGAGTTTAGGATTGTTGTGAATTTGGGGACCAAATTCTTTTTAAGGAGGGTAGTATGTAATATCCCGTAATTTTTAGAATAATAATAATAAAAGAATAATAGAATAAAAAGGATTAAAATTAGATTATAAATAGGATTTGAATAATGGGCTTAAAATATGGACCAGATTTGAATACGGATTACTAGTAGGTCTGGAATTAGGGTTGTAAGACATTATAAATTCATCATATTCTTCTTCCTCATCTTTATTTACAAAATTCGTAGGGTTTTTTTCACACATAATTCAGCAGTCTTGTAAAATTCGTAGAAAATTCTTTGTAAGTCAGAATTCGTTGATTCGGGACTTTTCGGAAAGGTCTTTTCATGCTCTACGATTTTCGTTTTTTGAGTTTTCCAAGAAAACATCGTTTAGAGGGTCAAAAAGTCAAAATACAGATCTGGTCAAGAGTGGTTACATGTTTTGAATTATTGTTTTTCCTTGTCAAGGTAAGTTTCCGATTGATCTTTCTAGTGTTTTTAAAATTATGTGTTATGTGTACGTATTTGTTATCAAAACTTGGGTTAAGTGATGATATTTTGAAGTTATATGTATTATTGTTATGTGCTATATGTAAACGATAATCTTGGGACTCTGATTTATGCCATGGTTTGCGAAAATAAGAATAAGAATAAGGACCGAGTCACCGGGTTGTAGTGATAGTTTTCTAAAATTTAGGACCGTTATCACCGGGTTGTAGTGGTCGTGGTATGAATCATGGGTTTCAAGTTATTGTTGTTATGTGTAGTCGTATCGTGTTGTATCATATCGAATATGAATTAGAATACGTGTATATAAAGTTATGTATCATATATTTTATCGTATCGTATCGAATATTGTATTCTTTTATGTGTATATGTGTTATTTTGCCCTACTAGTTGGATCGATTGGTTACTTGCTGGGCTGTATAGCTCATTACTTACAATTTTCAGGTTTGGTGTAAGATCGAGTGGGATAGCATTGGAGTTCAAGGATCTTAGGTTCGAAGTAGACCGTAATTGTTAGCTACGCTATTGTAATAAGTACCTTTGTAATTGACTTTTGGTTTAATAAATTGTAATTTGTTTTAGTTTTCGATTTAGAATTAATAGTCCGAAATGTCGGGCTGTTACACGTAGGTTCCCCTTTGATAATCCCAGACCTACCGCTTCCCAGTGAGGACCTTGTTGACCCTTCCAATAACTCCTTGATAGGTGCACTTGATTTAGTCATCTCACGAGGTGATCCTATTAAGACTCCATTGTCCTGGTGTTCCCTCAGTGAAGAAAGCACTCCGTCGACAGCCTTCACAAGTTCTGGAACATGAGAAGCAATGTCCTTTTGGTCCTCATCTAGTGGAGATTCTGCTAGCACAACCTCTGCCTCCCTATCTTCAAATAGGCCTTCACCTCCTTTATTGCTTACCTCTGCTTTTGAGCTCTTAGGCCATGTTTGTTTTAAGGGATTATAATACTTGGAAAATTACACTATCTTTCTTAAATTTAAAGGATTATAATCCCATGGAAGTATATTGCTATCATCTTTTTGATTCATTTCTATGGGATTATAATACCTTCTTTCACAAGGTATTATAATCCCTTGGGAGTGAACTAAAATAATGATCAAAATGTGAATTTATGGGATTATAATCCCTTACATTTGGGATTTATAAGGTAATAATTTGGGGATTATAATCCCTTGAAACAAACATGGCCTTAGAGACACTGTCATGCTCTTGTGTATGCCCAAAGGACCTGGGAGAGGCCCTAAGATCATCAAAAGAGCTAGCCCTCGGAAGAATGTCAACTTCTTCTTTACATACACCAATGAGGATATCCAAAACGTTGCCCTCAATTTGCACTCTATCCCTCCACGAATCAGGAAGTAAAGTACTGGTCTCTAAGAGTAATATGGGATTCCTCAATAAGTGATCATGTAGGAGCACTTGGTCAACTTCTAGAATGTTACCTCTCTCTCCAATGATTTTTACGAAATTATCCTTGCTCCAAGCGGAGATTAGCAGTCCTTCGATAACAACCCAAACCCTTCTAGGAATGATTAGGTTCTCCATGGTTGCTCGTGTAATATGAAGGAAACCAAGACCGACATACTCTAGATCAACTTCATCTAAGTTGGTACCCCCCGGGAAGGTAACTAGTCATATTACAAAAAATTAATTAAATTATTTATACATATGGATCAGGTTCCACATTAAACCATTTAAAATTAGAATTCTTAGAATTAATCAATGTTTATGTTCCTCTCAATTCTTACATTTGGGAGAGAGAGAGTTTGACACGAATTTTAAGACTCATAAAAAAATAGTTTCATAAATTAAAAAATTTAATGTTTTAGTTTTCTTCAAAAAAATTTAAAAATAAGTTATAGAACTCTATTTTATATATACTTTAAAATGCGTGCCAACAATTAAAAAAAAGCTGTAAAGAAACGAGAGGGAGGGACAGAGGAAGTAATATAAAATATATGTGTCCGACAGCAAAACTAAAACATCATGTTCTACAACATATCCAATAAATCTCCATCGTTGATTACACAAAATCTACCGTATATATTACTCCATCCGTCCCTCTCATTTCTTTACAATTTCTATTTTGGGATGTCTCTCTCATTTTTTACATATCATAAATAGTAACTTATACCAATAAAATACGTTATTACATCCACTACTTCATTCCTACTTTTTCAACACTTTACACTATTACACCCACTACTTCACTTATTTTAACAATAAAATCACTATTCCGCCTACTACTTCACTTATTCTAATCATAATTCTTGGTCTCCGTGAAAAAACACAACGTAAACAATCACGAGGGACGGAGGGAGTAGTTTTAAGTTCTAATTTAATATAAGGTTCTACCTAACCCACATATATACATCCACCCTTATTTATCATATATTAAACTATGAGAATGTAATTAAATATAAAAAAAATTAAATTTTTACATAATTATAAATATAAGAACTCAAAAAAATTAAAATTTTATTGAAAGAAGAGTAAAACATATATATGGAATTTTTTTTTCTTTTAAATTTGACTAGTACTCAAGTACTTTCGCTATTTTATTGTTATTTATTACTTGAATTTTTGTATACATTTTAAAACGCTTTGATCGGGTACTTAAAATTATTAATTTTTATTTTTTTGAATTAAACTATATTTTATATATTTTTATTTAAAAAAAGAAAATTTCACATTAAAATAATAAATTTAAATATCTGTGCAGAAGTAAAATGCAATAAAAAAAACGGAAGTGTACAAAGTAAGAATTTCATGGCCTCGAAGAGAAAAAATGGAGAAAGAGAACAAACCATTGTTCAATGAATGCATGAACCATGAAGCAGTGTGTGTATTAGGGTTTGAGAAGTTTTAACCAAAGTTGGATTGAAGTTAGATATATAGCCATAAATGAACATCTACAACGAGCTAATTTTAAAGAAATATTGTGAATGTACTCAGAGTCTCAGACTCATTAAATGCTATTTTCTAATTTCAATTTTCAATATGGGTTATACACTACGTTATAAGTGAGCATACGCAACCCTTTTTACAAAGCGTTGCATAGAAAGCGTTTCGTTAGATAGAAATTTTTGGTCTTTTGCAACTGAGCTGAACTGATGTTGCGTTAGATATAATTTAGTGTTGCGTATTACCCACAGTGACATCATGTAACACTAACTGCTGGTGTTGCGTTAGATATTTTTTTATTTTAATAAATGGTGACGTGGCAGGAGTGGGACCCACATGTGATGACGTGGCAATTGTGGGACCCACAATTGATGACGTGGCGAGAGTGGGACCCACCTATGCTGACATGTCATTGTTGACGTGGCAGAAGCGTTGCATTAGGTAACAGTAGTATTGCATTTTCTGTTTGAAGTGTTGCATTAGATATATTTATATTTTTTAAAAATATGACGTGGCAGGTGTGGGACCCACCACTGCTGATGTGGCAGTATGGGACCCACAAGGGTGACGTGGCAGGAAGCCAATCATGCTGACGTGGCAATTGTGGGACCCACAATTGTTGACGTGGCAGAAGTGGGACCCACCTATGCTGACGTGTCATTTGCTGACGTGGCAGAAGCGTTGCATTAGGTAACAGTAGTGTTGCATTTGCTGTTTGAAGTGTTGCATTAGATATTTATTTTTCTTTATTAACTAGTCTTGTCCCGAATGATGAATCTATTTTTTAAAATTATTTTTTCGACGTTCCAATCGCACGAATGTCAATATATATTGATTTTAGTGATGTGGTAATTTTTTTAAAAAAATTTCTATATTTATTTGGTTTGGTTTTATAACGGTCAAACCGGTCAAAGTCGACCTTCCTTTTAACTAGTCTTGTCCCGAATGATGAATCTATTTTTTTAAATTATTTTTTCGACGTTCCAATCGCACGGATGTCAAGATATATCGATTTTAGTGATGTGGTAATTTTTTAAAAAAATTCCTATATTTATTTGGTTTGGTTTTATAACGGTCAAACCGGTCAAAGTCGAACTTCCTTTTAACTAGTCTTGTCCCGAATGATAAATCTATTTTTTAAAATTATTTTTTCGACGTTTCAATCGCACGGATGTCAAGATATATCGATTTTAGTGATGTGGTAATTTTTTAAAAAATTTCCTATATTTATTTGGTTTGGTTTTATAACGGTCAAACCGGTCAAAGTCGACCATCTTTTTTACTAGTCTTGTCCCGAATGATGAATCTATTTTTTTAAATTGTTTTTTCGACGTTCCAATCACACGAATGTCAAGATATATTGATTTTAGTGGTGTGGTAATTTTTTAAAAAATTTCCTATATTTATTTGGTTTGGTTTTATAATGGTTAAACCGGTCAAAGTCGACCTTCCTTTTAACTAGTCTTGTCCCGAATGATGAATCTATTTTTTCAAATTATTTTTTCGACGTTCCAATCGCACGGATGTCAAGATATATCGATTTTAGTGATGTGGTAATTTTTTAAAAAATTTCCTATATTTATTTGGTTTGGTTTTATAATGGTCAAACCGGTCAAAGTCGACCATCTTTTTTACTAGTCTTGTCCCGAATGATGAATCTATTTTTTTAAATTGTTTTTTCGACGTTCCAATCGCACGAATGTCAAGATATTTTGATTTTAGTGATGTGGTAATTTTTTAAAAAATTTCCTATATTTATTTGGTTTGGTTTTATAACGGTTAAACCGGTCAAAGTCGATCTTCCTTTTAACTAGTCTTGTCCCGAATGATGAATCTATTTTTTCAAATTATTTTTCGACGTTCCAATCGCACGGATGTCAAGATATATCGATTTTAGTGATGTGGTAATTTTTTTTAAAATTTCCTATATTTATTTGGTTTGGTTTTATAACGGTCAAACCGGTCAAAGTCGAACTTACTTTTAACTAGTCTTGTCCCGAATGATAAATCTATTTTTTTAAATTATTTTTTCGACGTTCCAATCTCACGGATGTCAAGATATATCGATTTTAGTGATGTGGTAATTTTTTTAAAAATTTCCTATATTTATTTGGTTTGGTTTTATAACGGTCAAACCGGTCAAAGTCGACCTTCCTTTTTACTAGTCTTGTCCCGAATGATGAATCTACTTTTTCAAATTATTTTTTCGACGTTTCAATCACACGGATGTCAAGATATATCGATTTTAGTGATGTGGTAATTTTTTAAAAAATTTCCTATATTTATTTGGTTTGGTTTTATAACGGTCAAACCGGTCAAAGTCGACCTTCCTTTTTACTTGTCTTGTCCCGAATGATAAATCTATTTTTTTAAATTATTTTTTCCACGTTCCAATCGTACGGATGTCAATATATATCTATTTTAGTGATGTGGTAATTTTTTAAAAATTTCCTATATTTATTTGGTTTGGTTTTATAACGGTCAAACTGGTCACAGTCGACCTTCCTTTTTACTAGTCTTGTCCCGAATGATGAATCAATTTTTTAAATTATTTTTTCGATGTTCCTATCGCACGGATGTCAAGATATATCGATTTTAGTGATGTGGTAATTTTTTAAAAAATTCCATATATTTACTTGGTTTGGTTTTATAATGGTCAAACCGGTCAAAGTAGACCTTCCTTTTTACTAGTATTGTCCCGAATGATGAATCTGTTTTTTTAAATTATTTTTTCGACGTTCCAATCGCACGGATGTCAAGATATATCGATTTTAGTGATGTGGTAATTTTTTTAAAAAATTTCCTATATTTATTTGGTTTGGTTTTATAACGGTCAAACCAGTCAAAGTCGACCTTCCTTTTAACTAGTCTTGTCCCGAATGATGAATCTATTTTTTAAAATTATTTTTTCGACGTTCCAATTGCACGAATGTCAAGATATATTGATTTTAGTGATGTGGTAATTTTTTTAAAAAATTTCCTATATTTATTTGGTTTGGTTTTATAACGGCCAAACCGGTCAAAGTCGACCTTCCTTTTAACTAGTCTTGTCCCGAATGATGAATCTATTTTTTTAAATTATTTTTTCGACGTTCCAATCGCACGGATGTCAAGATATATCGATTTTAGTGATGTGGTAATTTTTTAAAAAATTTCCTATATTTATTTGGTTTGGTTTTATAACGGTCAAACCGGTCAAAGTCGAACTTCCTTTTACCTAGTCTTGTCCCGAATGATAAATCTATTTTTTAAAATTATTTTTTCGACGTTTCAATCGCACGGATGTCAAGATATATCGATTTTAGTGATGTGGTAATTTTTTAAAAAATTTCCTATATTTATTTGGTTTGGTTTTATAACGGTCAAACCGGTCAAAGTCGACCATCTTTTTTACTAGTCTTGTCCCGAATGATGAATCTATTTTTTTAAATTGGTTTTTCGACGTTCCAATCACACGAATGTCAAGATATATTGATTTTAGTGATGTGGTAATTTTTTAAAAAATTTCCTATATTTATTTGGTTTGGTTTATAATGGTTAAACCGGTCAAAGTCGACCTTCCTTTTAACTAGTCTTGTCCCGAATGATGAATCTATTTTTCAAATTATTTTTTCGACGTTCCAATCGCACGGATGTCAAGATATATCGATTTTAGTGATGTGGTAATTTTTTTAAAAATTTCCTATATTTATTTGGTTTGGTTTTATAATGGTCAAACCGGTCAAAGTCGACCATCTTTTTTACTAGTCTTGTCCCGAATGATGAATCTATTTTTTTAAATTGTTTTTTCGACGTTCCAATCGCACGAATGTCAAGATATATTGATTTTAGTGATGTGGTAATTTTTAAAAAAAAATCCTATATTTATTTGGTTTGGTTTTATAACGGTTAAACCGGTCAAAGTCGATCTTCCTTTTAACTAGTCTTGTCCCGAATGATGAATCTATTTTTTCAAATTATTTTTTCGACGTTCCAATCGCACGGATGTCAAGATATATCGATTTTAGTGATGTGGTAATTTTTTTTAAAATTTCCTATATTTATTTGGTTTGGTTTTATAACGGTCAAACCGGTCAAAGTCGAACTTACTTTTAACTAGTCTTGTCCCGAATGATAAATCTATTTTTTTTAAATTATTTTTTCGACGTTCCAATCTCACGGATGTCAAGATATATCGATTTTAGTGATGTGGTAATTTTTTTTAAAATTTCCTATTTTTATTTGGTTTGGTTTTATAACGGTCAAACCGGTCAAAGTCGACCTTCCTTTTTACTAGTCTTGTCCCGAATGATGAATCTACTTTTTTAAATTATTTTTTCGACGTTTCAATCACACGGATGTCAAGATATATCGATTTTAGTGATGTGGTAATTTTTTAAAAAATTTCCTATATTTATTTGGTTTGGTTTTATAACGGTCAAACCGGTTAAAGTCGACCTTCCTTTTTACTAGTCTTGTCCCGAATGATGAATCGATTTTTTTTAATTATTTTTTCCACGTTCCAATCGTACGGATGTCAATATATATCTATTTTAGTGATGTGGTAATTTTTTTAAAAATTTCCTATATTTATTTGGTTTGGTTTTATAACGGTCAAACTGGTCACAGTCGACCTTCCTTTTTACTAGTCTTGTCCCGAATGATGAATCAATTTTTTAAATTATTTTTTCGACGTTCCTATCGCACGGATGTCAAGATATATCGATTTTAGTGATGTGGTAATTTTTTAAAAAATTCCCTATATTTACTTGGTTTGGTTTTATAATGGTCAAACCGGTCAAAGTAGACCTTCCTTTTTACTAGTATTGTCCCGAATGATGAATCTGTTTTTTAAAATTATTTTTTCGACGTTCCAATCGCACGGATGTCAAGATATATCGATTTTAGTGATGTGGTAATTTTTTTAAAAATTTCCTATATTTATTTGTTTTGGTTTTATAACGGTCAAACCGGTCAAAGTCGACCTTCCTTTTTACTAGTCTTGTCCCGAATGATGAATCTATTTTTTAAAATTATTTTTTCGACGTTCCAATCGCACGGATGTCAATATATATCGATTTTAGTGATGTGGTAATTTTTTAAAAAAATTTCTATATTTATTTGGTTTGGTTTTATAACGGTCAAACCGGTCAAAGTCGACCTTCCTTTTTACTAGTCTTGTCCCGAATGATGAATCTATTTTTTTTAATTATTTTTTCGACGTTCCAATCGCACGGATGTCAAGATATAACGATTTTAGTGATGTGGTAAGTTTTTAAAAAATTTCCTGCATATATTTGGTTTGGTTTGGTAACGGTCAAACCGGTCAAAATCGACATTCCTCTTAATTAGTCTTGTCCCGAATTTGTGAATTTATTCTACAAGTTAATTTGTTACTATTTTTATTTAATTTGGTCTTTTAAAAATTTGGTCTTTTTACTATTTTTATTTAATTTGTTAATTTATTCTACAAGTTAGTTAAAAATAAAAAAAATTGAAAATTAGTGATTGTATGGTAACATTCATTCACAAATAGTGAGTACGATTGGATTTTTTTTTTTCCTATTTTTATTAAAATTTTCAATTTTTTCCTATTTTTATTTAGTTATTAAAATTGAAATTAGACATTTTACAAATCGAAATATGATTAAATAATCACATCACTGTCACTCAGTCACTCACGTTGTTCGATGAAAATTTTGGGCGGAAAACTTCCCCCCTTCACAAAATAATTCACACTACTTTCCCCCCAAAACACACTACTTACTCCCAAAATCCCTCCGCTCATCTCATTCTCTCTACTCCCTCTTGATATTAACACACACACACACTCTCTCTCTCTCTCTCTCTCTCTCTCTATATATATATATATATATATATATATATATATATATATATATTTAGACAAACACTCTACTCCCACCGCAAACTCTGAATACTCCGATTACAAGTTCTAATGGTAATAAAAAAAAACTCAATTTATTATATTTGATTTTCTAGTACTCTTCACTCATTTGTATTTCTTTATTTGATTTTGCAGGTGATTATATTTGGGGCTTTCATTATAGGGCTCAAACTAATTTTGGTTTCAATTTAGGGTTTTGTACTTTACTGATTTGGGATTCAAATTAGGGATTTGTATGTTCATTTTTTGGTTATTATTAAAATTGGGTTAATTATCAAACTCATCACTAAAGTCGTTCAACGATATCAAATTGGTCACTGATCTCCACGGGGTCTCAATCGACTCACTCAAGTGTTTTGATAATATCAACTTGGTCACTAAAGTTAACTCCTTAAAATTATTTAACGGTAAAAGTTACGGAGTGCCACGTGGTGTGACGTGGTTGCTAACATAATTTTGACAAAAAAATGAAAAATAAATAAAATAGATTGACGATATAAATGCACGCACAATTGACTACTCAGACAAAGAACAAATAAAACGATAACGGGAGTGCAATTTGGAGGAGAAAAACCCTAAATCGAAGAGCAGTAATCGATCATTTGTTCGTGTGTTTCGTCCTTAAAACGATTAAATATAGCAAAAATCTAGCTTAATGCCACCTAGACAACGGTTTCCGTTAAATAATTTTAAGAAGTTAACGTCAGTGATCAAGTTGATATCATTAACACACTTGAGTGAGTCGATTGAGACCCCGTGGAGATCAGTGACCAATTTGATATTATTGAACGACTTTAATGATGAGTTTGATAATTAACCCTATTAAAAACTGATGTACTTATTCCCTCCTGAAGGTCACAATTAGCAGCTATCTGTGGATTAAAGGATGTGAAGGAGCCTTGCTCACGTTTGTTTGTAGTTTCAGTAGAAGCTTCAAGCAAATCAGCTGGTTAGTTATTTCATAATACTTATTGATACTGACACTGATTTATTTTACAACTGTATATTAAATATTTAGATACAAGGAAATTTATATTGGAGTTGCGAAAGAGTGGATAAAAAAGATGACAAGTTTCTATCAAATTAGCCTATTACTCAATTAAAATGGGTATATTTCCACAGATAAAAAAATATTACCTGCATCTATATTGTAATCATGTATGAAGAATATGAATTTAGGAATGCTGCCCTTTTTTTTCTTTTTAGCTTTTCCATTTTGTTTTGACTTGGAATCGGCATTGCAGATTGATGATGAAATGGAGAGGCACACAGAACTTCCTAAAGAGATAGAGGGTAGCCCTTTGGACGTAAATGCAATAGTTTCCAAGCGGCGCAAAGATTTCACAGAGGAGTTCTTCCGTCACCTCACTTTGCTTTCAGAAATATATGATGGCTTGGAGGATCTTGATGGTAATACACCTTGTGCTACTGTATGTCTGCACGTAGTGAATGGTTAACTCTAACATACTTGACCAAGTAATCAGAAAAGTAATCATTATTGTAGTTATTTGTAAAACCTGATTGATATATTACACTTTAAGAATTACAATAGTGTGTAAACTTATGTACATGTTTGATGTAAATTTTATGAAAGTGTGAGTGTTCTACGGAAATGACATTTATCTGTACAATTTTAAGTTTGTCTGAATGCATTATTTATCATTAGTTCATTACTGTAACTGTAATGGAATGTGAAAAATCCTGCATCTTATGTAATGAGGAGGAAATAGAGCAAGAAAGAAATGGGAAAATAGTGGGTTTATCGTAGTCTCTGTGAAACTTATTTTCAAGCTAGTAGGTTGCTTTAACTTCTTTTGTGTCATGTGCAATTGCCGGGATTTCTATTCCTAACTTCTTATAATTGTGGTACAGGCATCTTCTAAATCTTCCTTGCTTTACTACTTTAATCTATATATCAGACTGAAAATGAGTATGAATATGTGCAATCACACTATGGGGTTGGTGCCAAGCCATATGTAAATTGGGCAGCTGCAATGGCCACATCTCTCAATACAGGGGTTCCATGGGTAATGTGCCAGCAAGTAGACACTCCTGATCCACTCGTAAGTTTTATTTTCGACTTATAGAATAGTGTATCATCGTTGGCTTGTTAGCTATGTATATTTTTCATCAATGATCTCGTCATAGAACTTTAATAGGTTGCGTAAATTTACATTTTGTTTTACAGATTAACACTTGCAATGGGTTTTATTGTGATGGGTTCACCCCGAATTTTCCTAAGAAACCTAAAATGTGGACTGAAAATTGGAGTGGATGGTAAGTTATATTTGTTTTGGTCAACTGGATACAAGTTATTTGCTGACTTCAAATGTGACCTCTTTGCCATTTCTAATATCTAGGTTTCTTGCATTTGGTAGTGCTGTCCCGTATGATTACAATTGTTTCCTTATGCCAGTTTACCCCGAAGCCACGAACTGACCAAAAAAGAGGTGTATTGTTTTCTTTTGATAGTATCATGGTGGTACCAACTTTGGCCACTCTTCTGGTGGACCATTTATATCTACCAGCTATGATTGCGATGCTCCTATTGACGAATATGGTAAGCTTTTTCCAATGTATCAATGTTACTAATAGCATTTAGTTCTAGTACGCAAATGTGACAAGCCCACTGTATTTTATCCAGCATCACAATTTCCACTAGAAGGCAATTGAGATTGCAAATGTTGATCCAATGAAAACGGTAAATGAAATAGCAGAACAATAACAGTGTCAATAATATATGTGGTAACTGCTAACATCATTAATCGAAGCTCATTTTATTCATTTTCAGATCTTTTTCGATTACAGTCCTCGAAACATTGTTAGTGGCAAAGCACCAGGCCTTCATACTGTTATCGTGAGTTCTATGTCTTGCATATGCAGAAGTCTCTATTTCTTATTTATTTGATTTCTTGAATTATAACGTTGTTTCAAAAGTAATCACATTAATTAAAGAACAAGCTAGTTGAAAACATATAAGAGCGTTTTGCCATGCCTTTGCTGCTATATCAAAATTGATTGTAGTGTATTGTAAGAGCAATTAATTATTCTTCATATTCATAAATGTACTTAAATAACTGTTAACATAAAAGCGCAATTATTGCAATTTGTTTGAAATCCTGCCCTAATAAACTTGCATAGTATCTGCTTTTCATTTGTGCAGGAATTCGTCGTTATCCCAGTGTGTACCCAGCAATGCTTAGGCTGATATGATTTCCAAAGTATAAATTCAAATATTTGAATTTTGGGGGAAAAACATTTAACTTAGGTAAAAGAATATATTCTTTAATGAGGGTGAAAAACATTTAACCTGGGGACAAAACATCAAGTCTACTTTATGTCAACTCCTACTTTCACCTGAGGTGAAAGTAATTCACCCATCATCCTTACTTTTCTTTACATTACTTTATTCCAACCAATCATATCGTCCCCTCATTATTACTAGTCACTTCGTTGTCTGTAAATATCCGTATATTTACAGCTTCCCCATTTTACAAAATATTCCAATGGCTGAGCGGCTAAATTTTGTTAGTCTGGTGAAAAAATATTATGAAGGGGATTATGCGAGTTTCACCTTGCAGCTGATTGCGTCGATGCTGGCTCGGAGGAATTCATCAAATTCCTCCGAGCACTTAACAAGACCTCTGAGGGGATCTTCGCAAACATGACCGCCCACGTAGAGATCTGCCCCCAAACGAATTGTGAGCTGAGACACGTTCAATCTAGTTTGTGATGTAGGTGTAAATTAGTTGTAATTACATTTTATCATCAATAATGTAATTACATTGCATCATCAATAAACGAGGAATTTTATATCATACTCTTCGATTACATCGATCGTACCATCTAATACAACGTAAAAGAAATTCTTAACCGCTAAGATTACATTATTTATGGAAATAATTCCTAATTGATCTAAGTACTTGGAAATCTGGAAATTACACACCCTCAAGAAACTCCCAGTCCGAGGACGTAAGTTCGTCCAGAGGGTGAAGTCCATAAAACACTTGTGAATCCCCAGTTCCTTCTTGAGGTTGTGGTTGAACCGGAGCTGGATGTGGATTATGTCGTGGTCCTTCAAGCATGGTCGCTGGAGGTGCTTGACGACCTTGAAGTAGATAGGGTTTTTGATATCCCATACGAACACCCCACTCTGCACTTGAGACGCAGTGATGGACACCCCGGTGCGTGAATCAATTGTTCCGGCAACAGAGGTTTACGTACACCGTGCAACCACAATTGATCTCAAGTCTCTTCCTTCAGTTTTTCGCCTTCTTGGCTTCCCGATGTCTCTTCTTGATGTCCGGTGGGGTGCGAAGAACTTTGTCCGAATAATGGAATTGCGAGGTTGTGGAACTCCGCATTATGTAATGCCCACCTTTTAAGTTCATTATTAGTATCCACCTCCAAGAAGGCTTTATAGCTGGATTTTGGACCAGGATTGCAGAGGAAGATTGTGGGGATCCCACCCGTTATTATCATGGGCTTTCCGTATTTTGTATTGGACTGCCATCTCCTTTGGGCCCCCATGAATTCCTTGAAGTGCTTCAGATAATGGGGGTCCACATCATCAATCACATTAAACCAGGCCTCGTTCGAAAATATACGTGGGTTGAGGTCCAGGTGGCCACACAAGTAATTGTGAGGCCCAAGAAAGCGAGCCCACAACGTCTTCCCCGTACGACTCTCTCCTTCGATTACAATACTTTTGGGCCTGTATGGCCGCGCAGCGGGCCCAACGACATTAATTGCAGCCCAGTCCAGAATATCCTGGGGGACGTTGTTAACCGACCCCCTTTCGAATGGGCTCACGAACGGTGGCTCCGGGACCTTGAAAATCCAATCAAGGTTCGAGCTGATGTTGTGGTATTGCAACACGAAATCCCTTGGATTCCTTTCTTTCAACATGGTCTTGTCATCCGTTTTCAAGGCTTCATCGTAATCGTCCATGGTGTTCTGTGCCCATTTCTTTCCAGAACGTCCATCCTTCTTGAACTCACCCCAATCGCAGAAATCACCATCTTTGGCTATGTAGTCGTTGATATCCGAACTGGACTTAGCCCCTTGCACATTCGGATGGAACATATGGGAACTCGACGGATGTCGAAGATCGAAGTGCCTGTAATTCGTGAATTGAGCTTTCCCTTCGAATTGGATGAGCACGTGGAGATGGGGTTCCCCATCTTCGTGTAATTCCCTGGCTACCCGGATGAATTTCTTGTTGGACAGACAAGAAATGGATCTCAGTTGCTCGAGAGCCTCCTCCTTGGACAATGAGCACCGTGGAAATGTCAAGAATATGTTCTTGGCATGTAACCTGTAACGTTTTTCCAATTGAGAGCTCACAGTTCTATCCCATGTATTGGAGTATTAGAGGTGAATATATAGAGGTTGCTTGGACAAGTGGAGGCCCTCTATAATATTACCGAGGGCCGAACCGGCTAGCCGACATGTGGGGGCCGCGCAGCGGAAATTTGTCCCCCCGCCTACTCTATTCAGAAATAATGGGAATTAAATTCTAAAAATTACCCCATAATTTTTGTTTCGTTGTTTACATCCAGAAAACGTACTCATTTCATATTTATCAGACCTTTTATTTTTTTTAACCCTAAATCCTAAACCTTAAACCGAAAACACGATCATATTTAATTCTGGAAGGAGATTATGTGATTTCCAAAGTATAAATTCAAATATTTGAATTTTGGGGGAAAAACATTTAACTTAGGTTAAAGAATATATTCTTTAACGGGGGTGAAAAACATTTAACCTGGGGACAAAACATCAACGTCCCCTAGGATATTCTGGACTCGGCTGCAATTAATGTTGTTGGGCCCGCTGCGCGGCCATATAGGCCCAAAAGTATTGTAATCGAAGGAGAGAGTCGTACGGGGAAGACGTTGTGGGCTCGCTCTCTTGGGTCTCGCAATTACTTGTGTGGCCACCTGGACCTCAACCCACGTATATTTTCGAACGAGGCCTGGTTTAATGTGATTGATGATGTGGACCCCCATTATCTGAAGCACTTCAAGGAATTCATGGGGCCCCAAAGGAGATGGCAGTCCAATACGAAATACGGAAAGCCCATGACAATAACGGGTGGGATCCCCACAATCTTCCTCTGCAATTCTGGTTCAAAATTCAGCTATAAAGCCTTCTTGGAGAAGGATACTAATAATGAACTTAAAAGGTGGGCATTACATAATGTGGAGTTCCACAACCTCGCAATTCCATTATTCGGACAAAGTTCTTCGCACCCCACCAGACATCTAGAAGAGTCACCGGGAAGCAAAGAAGGCGAAAAACCGGAGGAAGAGACTTGAGATCAATTGTGGTTGCACGGTGTACGTAAACCTCTGTTGCCGGAACAATGGATTCACGCACCAGGGTGTCCATCACTACGTCTCAAGCGCAGAGTGGGGTGTTCGTATGGGATATCAAAAACCCCATCTACTTCAAGGTCGTCAAGCACCTCCAGCGACCGTGCTTGAAGGACCACGACATAATCCACATCCAGCTCCGGTTCAACCACAACCTGAAGAAGGAACTGGGGATTCACAAGTGTTTTATGGACTTCACCCTCTGGACGAACTTACGTCCTCGGACTGGGAGTTTCTTGAGGGTGTGTAATTTCCAGATTTCCAAGTACTTAGATCAATTAGGAATTGTTTCCATAAATAATGTAATCTTAGCGGTTAAGAATTTCTTTTACGTTGTATTAGATGGTACGATCGATGTAACCGAAGAGTATGATATAAAATTCCTCGTTTATTGATGATGCAATGTAATTACATTATTGATGATAAAATGTAATTACAACTAATTTACACCTACATCACAAACTAGATTGAACGTGTCTCAGCTCACAATTCGTTTGGGGGCAGATCGCTGCGTGGGCGGTCATGTTTACGAAGATCCCCTCAGAGGTCTTGTTAAGTGCTCGGAGGAATTTGATGAATTCCTCCGAGCCAGCATCGACGCAATCAGCTGCAAGGTGAAACATGAAACTCGCATAATCCCCTTCATAATATTTTTTCACCAGACTAACAAAATTTAGCCGCTCAGCCATTGGAATATTTTGTAAAATGGGGAAGCTGTAAATATACGGATATTTACAGACAACGAAGTGACTAGTAATAATGAGGGGACGATATGATTGGTTGGAATAAAGTAATGTAAAGAAAAGTAAGGATGATGGTTGAATTGCTTTCACCTCAGGTGAAAGTAGGAGTTGACATAAAGTAGACTTGATGTTTTGTCCCCAGGTTAAATGTTTTTCACCCCCGTTAAAGAATATATTCTTTAACCTAAGTTAAATGTTTTTCCCCCAAAATTCAAATATTTGAATTTATACTTTGGAAATCACATAATCTCCTTCCGGAATTAAATATGATCGTGTTTTCGATTTAGGGTTTAGGGTTAAAAATATAAAAGGTCTGATAAATATGAAATGAGTACATTTTCTGAATGTAAACAACGGAACAAAAATTATGGGATAATTTTTAGAATTTAATTCCCATTATTTCTGAATAGAGTAGGCGGGGGGACAAATTTCCGCTACGCGGCCCCCACATGTCGGCCGGCCGGGTCGGCCCTCAGTAATATTATAGAGGGCCTCCACTTGTCCAAGCAACTTCTATATATTCACCTCTAATACTCCAATACATGGGATAGAACTGTGAGCTCTCAATTGGAGCACATCACTTATTGACGAAAAAGCCACTCCCATAAAAACGTTACAGGTTACAAGCCAAGAACATATTCTTGACATTTCCACGGTGCTCATTGTCCAAGGAGGAGGCTCTCGAGCAACTGAGTATGAGACTTGTTCATCAAGTCATTATCCTTTATAAATATATCATTTAGATCTCTAAAATGATATTTTATTTATTCTCAAAAATGGGTTATCGCTTCATACCTAACAAAAGATACCTTTCGAGGAAGCCCATATTCCGCTTTCCATGGCGTCAAGGGCCGAACCGTAGGTTTGGGCCCAATAGGTTATCCGGGCCCAGACGTCGCTGGCCCATTCGAGTCCCAAGGCGTACTTTCGCCATCCGAAAGATGCATGAGGTCCTCCGCAATGGAGAGGTCCTGTTGAACAATCAGTATGAACAGGGTTATGTGTCTATGCCCGCATGTGGACCCGGTCCGTTGGATCGAAGAGGAAAATACATACCCATCAAGGAAATAAGGTTATGGGGGACGTATAGGGCGGCGTCTTGGAGCTGGATGTGGATTATGTCGTGGTCCTTCAAGCACGGTCGCTAGAGGTGCTTGACGACCTTGAAGTAGATGGGGTTTTTGATATCCCATACGAACACCCCACTCTGCGCTTGAGACGCAGTGATGGACACCCCGGTGCATGAATCCATTGTTCCGGAAACAAAGGTTTACGTACACCGTGCAACCACAATTGATCTCAAGTCTCTTCCTCCGGTTTTTCGCCTTCTTGGCTTCCCGGTGACTCTTCTTGATGTCCGATGGGGTGCGAAGAACTTTGTCCGAATAATGGAATTGCGAGGTTGTAGAACTCCGCATTATGCAATGCCCACCTTTTAAGTTCATTATTAGTATCCTCCTCCAAGAAGGCTTTATAGCTGGATTTTGGACCAGGATTGCAGAGGAAGATTGTGGGGATCCCACCCGTTATTATCATGGGCTTTCCGTATTTCGTATTGGACTGCCAACTCCTTTGGGTCCCCATGAATTCCTTGAAGTGCTTCAGATAATGGGGGTCCATATCATCAATCACATTAAACCAGGCCTCGTTAATGGGAATTAAATTCTAAAAATTACCCCATAATTTTTGTTCCGTTGTTTACATTCAGAAAATGTACTCATTTCATATTTATCAGACCTTTTATTTTTTTTAACCCTAAACCCTAAACCGAAAACACGATCATATTTAATTCCGGAAGGAGATTATGTGATTTCCAAAGTATAAATTCAAATATTTGAATTTTGGGGGAAAAACATTTAACTTAGGTTATCCGATCAAGGTTCGAGCTGATGTTGTGGTATTGCAACACGAAATCCATTGGATTCCTTTCCCTCAACATGGCAAGGGCCTTGGTCTTGTCATCCGTTTTCAAGGCTTCATCGTAATCGTCCATGGCGTTCTGTGCCCATTTCTTTCCAGAATGTCCATCCTTCTTGAACTCATCCCAATCGCAGAAATCACCATCTTTGGCTATGTAGTCGTTGATATCCGAACTGGACTTAGCCCCTTGCACATTCGGATGGAACATATGGGAACTCGACGGATGTCGAAGATCGAAGTGCCTGTAATTCGTGAATTGAGCTTTCCCTTCGAATTGGATGAGCACGTGGAGATGGGGTTCCCCATCTTTGTGTAATTCCCTGGCTACCCGGATGAATTTCTTGTTGGACGGACAAGAAATGGATCTCAGTTGCTCGAGAGCCTCCTCCTTGGACAATGAGCACCGTGGAAATGTCAAGAATATGTTCTTGGCTTGTAACCTGTAACGTTTTTGTGAGAGTGGCATTTTCGTCAATAAGTGATGTACTCCAATTGAGAGCTCACAGTTCTATCCCATGTATTGGAGTATTAGAGGTGAATATATAGAGGTTGCTTGGACAAGTGGAGGCCCTCTATAATATTACTGAGGGCCGACCCGGCCGGCCGACATGTGGGGGCCGCGCAGCGGAAATTTGTCCCCCCGCCTACTCTATTCAGAAATATTAGGAATTAAATTCTAAAATTACCCCATAATTTTTGTTCCGTTGTTTACATTTAGAAAATGTACTCATTTCATATTTATCAGACCTTTTATTTTTTTAACCCTAAATCCTAAAACGAAAACACGATCATATTTAATTCCGGAAGGAGATTATGTGAATTCCAAAGTATAAATTCAAATATTTGAAGGTCTTGTTAAGTGCTCGGAGGACGTATTGGAGTACATCTGATCGGACGATCCATGTTAAGAACTATTAGGTTGCATAGTGACTGCACATGGCACGAATAGTGCCCTTCATTGTGTGAAAAAACCTCTTTACCCTCGGGTTTTTAACTATACATGAGAATACATGGGCATTTTCGTCATTGTGGGGAGTACTCCAATTGAGATCCCTCCACCTGTCCTACAGTATCGGAGTATTGGAGTACATTTTGTCTTATAGTTCTAACAGTTCCGTCTTGTCCTTGGCGGCCACCTATAATATTACTGGTGGCCGCGCCGGCCTTTGGAGTAGTACAAGTCGGAGAAGAAGTTCACGGACACCCCATTCTGTACCATCAAAGCCAGGCTGAAGCTATCGTCCGAGAAACATTCGGAATTCAACACCTGGCGTTAGCCATCGGTGAAGATCATTGCTAGGCATGTTACCCACCAACAAATTGATTTCGGTCACGTAGACCGGGCACCCCCTTTAATGCTGATGCCCGAACTTGATGCCATAACGATGGAGGAAAACGAAATTAACAAGGGGACGTATCCCCTTGACACTTCAAATGGGCGAGTCGTACCAACAATCCCTCCGATCGACTTCGCCAACGCTGTGCGGTTAAGAATTTCTTTTACGTTGTATTAGATGGTACGATCGATGTAACCGAAAAGTATGATATAAAATTCCTCGTTTATTGATGATGCAATGTAATTACATTATTGATGATAAAATGTAATTACAACTAATTTACACCTACATCACAAACTAGATTGAACGTGTCTCAGCTCACAATTCGTTTGGGGGCAGATCGCTGCGTAGGCGGTCATGTTTGCGAAGATCCCCTCGGAGGTCTTGTTAAGTGCTCGGAGGAATTTGATGAATTCCTCCGAGCCAGCATCGACGCAATCAGCTGCAAGGTGAAACATGAAACTCACATAATCCCCTTCATAATATTTTTTCGCCAGACTAACAAAATTTAGCCGCTCAGCCATCGGAATATTTTGTAAAATGGGGAAGCTGTAAATATACGGATATTTACAGACAACGAAGTGACTAGTAATAATGAGGGGACGATATGATTGGTTGGAATAAAGTAATGTAAAGAAAAGTAAGGATGATGGGTGAATTGCTTTCACCTCAGGTGAAAGTAGGAGTTGACATAAAGTAGACTTGATGTTTTGTCCCCAAGTTAAATGTTTTTCACCCCCGTTAAAGAATATATTCTTTAACCTAAGTTAAATGTTTTTCCCCCAAAATTCAAATATTTGAATTTATACTTTGGAAATCACATAATCTCCTTCCAGAATTAAATATGATCGTGTTTTCGATTTAGGGTTTAGGGTTTAGGATTTAGGGTTAAAAAAAATAAAAGGTCTGATAAATATGAAATGAGTACATTTTCAGAATGTAAACAACGAAACAAAAATTATGGGATAATTTTTAGAATTTAATTCCCATTATTTCTGAATAGAGTAGGCGGGGGGATAAATTTCCGCTGCGCGGCCCCCAAATGTCGGCCGGCCGGGACGGCCCTCAGTAATATTATAGAGGGCCTCCACTTGTCCAAGCAACCTCTATATATTCACCTCTAATACTCCAATACATGGGATAGAACTGTGAGCTCTCAATTGGAGTACATCACTTATTGACGAAAATGCCACTCCCACAAAAACGTTACAGGTTACAAGCCAAGAACATATTCTTGACATTTCCACGGTGCTCATTGTCCAAGGAGGAGGTTCTCGAGCAACTGAGATCCATTTCTTGTCCGTCCAACAAGAAATTCATCCGGGTAGCCAGGGAATTACACGAAAATAGGGAACCCCATCTCCACGTGCTCATCCAATTCGAAGGGAAAACTCAATTCACGAATTACAGGCACTTCGATCTTCGACATCCGTCGAGTTCCCATATGTTCCATCCGAATGTGCAAGGGGCTAAGTCCAGTTCGGATATCAACGACTACGTAGCCAAAGATGGTGATTTCTGCGATTGGGGTGAGTTCAAGAAGGATGGACGTTCTGGAAAGAAATGGGCACAGAACACCATGGACGATTACGATGAAGCCTTGAAAACGGATGACAAGACCAAAGCCATTGCCATGTTGAGGGAAAGGAATCCAATGGATTTCGTGTTGCAATACCACAACATCAGCTCGAACCTTGATCGGATTTTCAAGGTCCCGGAGCCACCGTTCGTGAGCCCATTCGAAAGGGGGTCGTTTCCACGACCGGTGGGAATAGCTGGCATCAATCCTGCACTGGTACGCCCTCCTGTTCCTGGGGTACGTGGTCCAGTCATTACTCCTGTTATTAGACCAGTTGGGATCCCAAGTGTTACACCTGCAGAGAAGCCGCAAACAACAGTTTATGTAGGCAAGATAGCATCAACAGTAGACAACGATTTCATCCTCTCAGTCTTGCAGGTAAGTTACCTTCTTGTCAACTATTTTACTATTTTTCTACTGTGTCATACTTGTATTATAATTCTAATTGAACACACGAAGCTTGTTTATTAAATGCTGACATCTGTGCACTTGTGAAACTCTGTGGACTTGTTACATTCGCTTGTAATTATAGTTAAATTCTAAATCTGTTAAAATTTTGATGCAAATACTTAATGTTGCAAACCGTTTACTCTCATAATAATCTGTCTAAAGCTACCTGCACATTTTGAACTATATTGTTAAACTTCTCTCTTTGCAGGTGACTAGCGAGAATAATGAGCTTCAATTTGGGAATTTTTCTATGCAAGATCAAATCGTGAAACTGCAGAAGGAGCTAAAAGAGAGGATATAGAGATAATATCACAAAAGTACATGTACATTTTGAACTTAGAATTAGTGCATGTGCATGGTTTAGTACATGTAAAAGTGTTAAGTAGTTTTGTTGGTTGCATTATTTAGGACTTTTGAAGTTGTTGGCTTGGTTTCTACATGATGGTTTTATGTATAAACAAAGCAGCCATTTCAATTTTTTTGTAAAAAAGTGTTGCATTTGACTCTATTTAATGTTGCATTAGCATTGTTTTAATGTTGCAATGAAAAATAATGGTGTTGCATTTGAAAAAAATGGTGTTGCTTAAAAAAAAAATTTAGTGTTGCATTAGACTCAAATGGCATTGCGTTAGATAGTGGACCTCATTGCTGACGTGGCATGTGGTTCCCACTGCTGACGTGGCATGCGGGCCCTAGTGTTGACGTGACACCTTGGTGGGCCCCACTACTGACGTGGCATGCCCCCCATTTGTGACGTGGCACTTGTGGGCCCATTAATGACATGTCAGCATGCTGACGTGGCACCTTGCTTACATGTCAGCATGCTCACATGGTTGAAAAATTTTATGCAATCCCATGTAGTGTTGCGTTTGCATGCTTTTGGTGTTGCATAATGCCTCTTATGCAATGCTTTTCGTAGTGTTGCAATAGCTTGGAAAAGCGTTGCATTAGGGGTCTTACGCAACGCCAGTATTGGCAACCTCCTCTGGTGTTGCGTAAGACCTTACGCAACGCTTTTCAGGCCTTATGCAATGCTATTTGGGGTTGCGTATGTGCGTTTATGGCGTAGTGATAGATTTGTATATATATTAAATTAATTAGTATAGTTCCTTCATTATTATTTAAGGAGATATATAAGGTATGGATGGATAAACATAAAGATTTAAATCTGATCAAGTTTTGTACACACTGAATTGAAAGGAGCCTTCTCCATCTTACTATTATTCTCCAACAGACTTAACCAAGAATATTTTCTAGATAGATCCAACATGGGAATATTGTTACATTTAATAGTTTATTTCACTAGATTAACGTATGAGTGATTTCATTCTATTAGTGCTTCACTTGATTAATGTATTTTTTTTTTTTGATAAGCAATTTATTGATAATAATTCCAAATGGAGATTACAATTTGACAGCAGCAAGACATGATATAAACTGAAAAGGAAAGAACCTCAGACCTAGGAGCAACCAACTGAAGCAACTGAACTACTACTACGGCCCTTGGAATGGCTACTACTCAGACTATTAGAAGACCACATAAACTGAAAAGAAGTGTACTCTTGTAAATTTTCTTGTAAAATTTGCTGAGAAAACCCACATAATCAACTGCAAAGATCTTCCTGCACCTCACCCACCCCCATCTGGGCTCATTTTCTTCCAAAATGTTGATCTAAACTTGGGGATCATATATCTGGCCAATGTAGACAATGCCAGGCAAGGATGAGTATAAACAATTCAACTACAATTCCCACTAAATAAGAATTGTGAATGTTATACCCATGCTGCAATCATTCTATTCCTGGCCATACCTTCTTTTGCTAATTTATCTGCTTCAGAGTTCAGTATTCTATCAATGTGGACTAGGTGCACCTTATGAATCATTGAGGAACCTCTGCACTTAATGAAATTGATATCACTTCTAAGATTATGAAGATTATTAACAAGCGACATGGAGTCTGAGAATATTGTTGAGAATATTGTTATGCTGTCGTGTTTGAAAATACTGTCCACGATATGACTGAGTAGGAACATAAATGCCTCTAACTCTGTGTCATACGGAGATGAATTAGAAGATGGACCTGAAAAAATAAACTTTAGTGAATTGAGATTAGAAATCAGGAAGCCTCCAATTCCAGCTTTTGTGCTCAGATCATTGCTTTTCCATGCCCCATCTATGAAACCCACTATAGTTGAGATTTCAGACCAATAGGAGACTAAATTGCGTTTAGCTACTCTAGTATTGATCGATAGACAACAGATGCTTGGGATTGAGATGCCAGGCCGATAGTTGGTTAGGAAGAAGAATTTTATTCGATAAACCCCAGCTATAAGATCTGTTTATGATGAGCGATTCCAATGAGGCAGTAGACAATCTTTGGTTTTTGAATACTAGATCATTCCTTGTCAACCATATTGTCCAAAACATGGCAGCTAAGCAAAGACCACCCCCAACTTTGAAATCTTTATGAGCAATTATTTTGAACGAGTCTTCCAGTGTAAAATATTCAAACCCATCAATATTTATCTCTAGCCATTTAGAAACGAATAACCAGGCCTGTTTTGCTAAAGAGCATTTCCAGAACAAGTGATTTATGAGTGACTCAATATCTGTTCGTGCTTAATATATATAACCCTTTTACGATCTTCATCTATTTGTGAAGTAAAATTGCAGAGAAATGACAAAAGGTTGTCAAAAATTGGCTTTTCCAAATATATATAAAAAGGGTAAAAGTTAGCAAGTGAAAGGAGAAAACTATTAAACCCTTTCATTTCTTCCTCAGATTTTATTCTTAACAAAAATATTGAAAGTGGTGCAGATATATAATATAGTGCTAGACAAGCTGCTGACAGGAGATTTATAAAAATTTGTATTTGTATATCACACTCCTTTCCTTATAATTTCCTAGTATCCTTAAAAAAAAAAATTTATATGAAAACATATTATCAAAAATGACAAAGATTGTTTGGTCTAAATCAAAGTTGAGTAGACCTCTATCCCAAACAAAGGAGTTACATGTACAGTACTCATTCCTCTTAACTGCAACTCTAACTTTGACTCCGTCTTCAGTTAGTAACAGTGCCTGTACTACAGTAAAAGTGTCCTGCTTTCATTGCATATATATACTACATATATATTGATATATTTCATAATCAAGGGCACATTTTATCTAAAAATGAAATCCACAGCTAAAATTGCACATACATTCTGCATAATACATAGAAGCAAATTCATATATACTCTAATTAATCTCCATATATAGAGTAATAATTAAGAAACATTCATAACATTTAAGGGGGTCATAATACATATAATATATATAATTATATAATTAAGATATTAATATTTCTGATCATGCAAATTGATGAAAATTGCAATATTTCTAACTTGGTGGAGGCAATGCAGGAGGTGCAGCTTGTTGTTGTTGAAGTTGTTGTGGAGGTCTCTTTCTCTTCTTTTTCTCGTAGCTAATCCCTCTAGCTTTCGACTGCGAATCGCGTACTTCACGTAGATAAAGCCTAACAGCTCTTGCTCCAAAAGGGTTAGCTTCTGGTTTCCCACCATTTTCTTCATAGGCTGCACGAAGGCGGCCTATCAGGGCATCCAGACTGCCCCAAGCTTGCCTAAGTGGGCAAGGACAAGGGGCAGGCGGATTCGGATGTCCGAAAAAGGGGCATAGTTGATTGTGAACCTTAGTTTTTCCAAACTGGTCAAGGTACCGGAGGAATTCAAGTACATGAGCTCCACTGCACCGGGCAAGAGAAAGTGGAGGACGGTGGTTGCGGAGGTATTGACCGAAAGTGTTCCAGTCACGCCGCTTTTGGTTTTCGTATCGGCTTAGGGTTGTTGGTGAGGAAGCTGAGGATGAAGAGCCTGAGGTCATTATAGAGTTTGTGCTTGTGGTCATTATCATGCTGTTTGTGTCAAGGTTTGTACAAGAATTTGCTTCTTGTTGACTACTAGAGGAGTTCATCATTAATTCCTTTTTCTTGAATTGCTTGTGTTTAGCCTTAGATCAAGAATCAAGTTTAATTAAAAAGTGAAATACTATGATCCATGAAGATCTGACTAATGAGTAAACTAATAAACTAGGGTATCATATTTTTGTGTAAGAAGAGGGGGATGTGTCTTGTGTTTATATATATAGAGATATTAAAAAACTGAAAAGATGGAGGAGATGGCTAGCTAGCTAGGAACATCTAGTCACGATTGTATGGAAATGAAGTAAGAGGAGAGCTAGGGAACAAGAAAAATAGAGTAAAAAATTCTTTTTTCTTGCTTTTGATCAGTGCTCCTTTTGAATCTTTGTTTTGATCATTCCTAGAGAAACTAGCAACATAGGAGTAGTAGTTGTAGTATATAAATATAATTGATGGTGGTAGTTTATTGGAGGCTTTCTTGGGTTTGGTTTCTAAAATGTTCTAAGAGATAGTCACACATTTTCCTAGATAAGGGAAATCACTATTTATGTCTCTAATAAAAACACTAGTATGTTTTAGAAACTGATAAGAGAGAGGAGAGAGGGGTTCGGAGAGAGATATATAGAGAGAGATGGGAGAGATGTATCTGAGAGAGAGATTGGGAGAGTTGGAGAGAGAGTGAGAGGAGAGAGATGGAGAGAGAGATATAGAGCCCGAGAGAGGAGAAATATATTGGAGAGAGAGGTTGGGAGAGATGGTGAGAGAGAGATGTATCTGAGGGAGAGATGGTGAGAGAGAGATATAGAGAGAGGAGAAAGTAATGTGAATTTGGTAAGTGTCAAAGGGACTGGTTAGGGCTTTTGTGGAAAAATAAAAAGGTGGTTGACAGTAAGATAGATATGATAGATAGAGACAGGAAATGGGTTAAAAAACGATATGGAATAATATGGTTTTGTATATTCACCAATCACTCTTTTGCATTGATTGACAATTCAATACATAATTACCATTTTACCCTCTCTTGTCTCCCTTGTGGAGAATAACTTGGCAGTGTTGATTGGAGTATAGAGCAAGTGATATTCACTATCAGGCATGAACTCTGATCACCTCAGCAAACTTTATATACGAGTACTACTTTGACAGCCCATCAAAAGAATTGTAATAGATCCTTACATCCATTTACATGGATAAATAATGTTTCAAGCTAGAGATTGACACCTTGATTATTTAAACGGAGAATGAAGTATTGAATATGCACACACTTAGATATGGAGTATGGACATATATGTGGTTATGCTGGATGTGGAAAATTAGCATTAATTACTACTCAACTGAAGTGACTAAATGCTACCAGTGTGTTACGGAGTAGTATAGTAAATAGCATGTAACATGAACCAGCTACCAGCCTACCACTGATGATGGAGATACTTGTGTTTGGGGATTGCCAATTAATAAACCAAACAAAAAATAATTCGTGTATACAAGCATTATGCCCCTATTACATAGACTTTAATGAAAAATATTATTATATAAATATTATTATTAAAAAAAATTAGATATTGAATCTATAGTTTTAATTTTAATATTTGAAAAGTAATATTAAAATATCTTATCGATCTTTGATTTAATTAAATTTAACTAAGATAATGTCTTAATTTAAGATTATACTCCCTCAGTCCCTATTGTTTCTTTACCTTTCAGAATTAGGTTTTTGGCACGTATTTTAAGGTATATTTTAAGGGTAGTTCCATAACTTATTTTAAATTTTTTTTTGTGTATAAAAATATAATTTATATATTTTTATAAAAAAAGAAAATTTTGAAAATAAGTTATGGAACTATCCTTAAAATACACCTTAAAATGCGTGCCAAAAAGTGTAAAAATAAAGATAAAAAATTGGTTGGGACAGAGGAAGTAGTTAGTAGTTTGGATGATTGGTTATCATGAAATATATATATAGGTCATTTAAGAAAAAAAAATTATTTAAAATTTATGCATTTTGATGCATATAATAAAAGGAAGTCAATTCAATGTCTAACTTTGTAAAACTTTGTTAGAAGAATGAAATAGTAGATTAACTATTCATGTTATTGTATTAAGAGTTAATTACGTTTCGTTATTTGGAGGTCGATCTGCTACATTTTATTACCCCATATTTTGTATAATTGTACCATGCATCTCGTAATTACAAATTCTAACGCGGTCGTACATATACACTCTTTAGGTTCATTTTCACTATTAACGTTAAAAATGTCATTCGTAATTTTAGAAATTAACAATGTTAAATTACATTAACCGTTAAAGCATCACTCATTTTACAAACCCTTCAAAAAAAATACCTCTTAACTATTAAAATTATACAAATTAACCCTTTCACTATAATTTGTTTCTATATTATTTCAGAATTTTGAAAATATTTTTAAATAAAAAATAAAATGAACTGATCATTTTGTAAAAGATTGAGTATGATGTCCCAAATTATCCTAATATGGGCTTGTTTGGCCTCGACTTTAAATAAGTCCTTATGAACTTATTTTCGGGTAAAAATTTTATATTTTGATAATTTTTTTATTCAAGTATTTAATGTCTGTTTAAGATTCTATAAGTTGCAAAAAAAAAGATAATTTTTTCAGAAAAAAATTATGAATTTCTAATTTTATCTTAAAATAAGTTGACTTATTCTGGAAAATAAGTTCCCTCAAACACTCCCATAATTTATCAATTACGAAAATGGAAAACTTTTGAATGTTAGCAATCTTGTAAAAATTGCAATTCATATCAAATTTTGATCATTTTTTATGATTCAAAAAACCCTTTCAATTGTCACAACTTTTGTTCTCATTGTGTTATCTCACATTATATTCCGAACTATCTTCGAAATTATAATTCTTAGATTCAATAACAACTGGTATACATACTCTTATAAACTAAAAGGAACTTCATGATTTTGAATAAGTAGATAATAAATTATTTTTATTTTTATTTAAATCAATTTTGTTTGAATTTATTTGAGTCAATGTAAATGGGTGGTCAAAGAAAGTTTAATTGTCAAATGGTGAATAATAAGGTCAAATATATATAATCAGGTGAATATTTCGTGTGAGGTGGTGACAAAATTAATTGACGAAAAAATTGAATCATCTTCTCTTGTAATGATATTTAACATAATTAAAGAATATGATTAGTGTAACATCCCATATTTTTTTATAAATATTTTTAGTTATATTATTTTATATTGAGGATTAGAAAATATTGGTTGAATAGTATTTATATTAGTTTATGAGTAAATAAATGTTTTTAATAAGGATATTAGTAGTTTAAAAAAAGAATAGAAAAAATGGAGAAAACATGAGTAAGGGTTTGTAAAAGGGAAAAAAATGTTAGAAAAAAAGGGTTAGAGATTTACGTTACTTTTGGGTCAGAAGGAATAAGGAAAAGAAGAGAAGATTAACCAAACCCTAATTGGAGACAAGAAATTTCGAGTTCGAGGTAAGAGATAAGCGATTATGTATGTACGCGTGTACGTAATCACCTTTCGTAATCATCTTTCTTTAGGCGTTAGAACTTACGATTTTTATGTTATATAATTAGGGTTCTTGGCTTGAGGGTTGAACTTGTTGAGAATTGGTGGTAATCATCAAGTGTGAGGTACGAATTTCTATGTTTCTCTTTTTATCTTCACATCGTTATTCCGAATTCGTATATATATATATTTAGTAATTCTGATTTCTTATTAAATTCATATTAGATTCGTTATTTATCGGAATGCTATGATTTTGATCTTGTTGGAAAGCTAATTTGATTATCTTCATTTTTCGTTCTTTGTGTTTCCTGAAATTCAGCTTGTAAATATGTCAAAATCTGCCTTTTGTGCAATCTGGTGGTAAATTTGAGTTATTGTCTTGTAAATTCGAAAATTCATAATAAATCGGAAATTTATTCAAAAGTTTCGAGCAATACCATTCTTGAAAGCTCTTTCGATATCTGCATTTTGTGTTTACCTTCCACTAATAAATTCTGTGATTGTGATGCCTTAAACGTCAAAATACTAAACTGACGAGGGGCTGATTCTGTTCTTCCAGTTCGCATTTTCATTGTTTCTGAATTCGTTACTTCTCCATTTTTAATGAACCTTAGCATTCTGGAAAGGTCTCGGAATCCTCTACAACTTTCGTGTTTTATACTTTTTCATTTGAGTTCATCTTTATAGAGAACATTGCTATTCTTTGAGACTGGTCAGGTTCTGAAAATTTAAATTCAATCGTCTACTTTGTACAATATTTGGGTGTGTGATATTTGAGTATGTGTTATCTGTTATTTGTGATGTACGTATGATTTTGTAGATATTGTGAGGTCATTTCTTTTTCGAGTAAGGTATTTATGATTTTATTATGATTTAGGAGATATTGTAAGACTGTGTCATGAGTGGAGAGAATCTCGTGCTTGGCACCTCCTATGCGGTGTATTTAAATAGTATGGGCGTGTCGCCGATGTTATGGGACATGTATAGTCATGATTATTGTGTATGTTTGGCCATTTGGGTAGAATTGTGATTTTTGTCGTGCAAGCCCCTATAAGATTTTGGCTAGCATTTGCTTTGTGCTATGCAAGCCCCTGTAAGTGTTGATGACTACATATTCTGGATGACCAAAAATGTAGGACATCCTGTAAGATTATCTCCCATGTCAGTAAGTACAGTTTTGTTTTTGATAATAAGTTTGCTGATTAATATGTGTACGTGGTAAGATTAATTGTTTTGAATATTATTTGTAAGTGTATGTGTATGTGTAAGAGTCAGATTATATTTTATCGGTTATGTCTTTATTTATGTTAATGTGTTAATTATGCATAAGTGATATGATTATTGTTAGAGTAAGTTTATTTTGATTTGATAACACTTTTTTTTATATTGTGAGTTGAGTATCTACTTTCTATTATCTCATTCGCTGTGTCTCAATGCTCCTTTATTCAAATATTCATTTTTGTTCTTAACCTGTTCAGCTATTTAATTTGTTCAACTTGTGATTCATTTATATATCCGTATATGAGCCTTTCGCTCACTGCCGGTCCTTTTGTTTCTTATTTTGTTAAATATAATTGATGTGAATAATGTCAGTGTTTAAGTGTTACAGAGGTTCATCAGAGTTTAACTGGAAGCTGGAAGCGGTCAGAGTTTAATTAAACTCTGACAGAAGGAAGCTCGACAGAGTTTGCTAAACTCTGTCAAGAGGAAGCGTCTACTGGTCATCATCAGAGTTTGAAGAATAATTGAAGATAATTATGGAAGCGATATCTTTGAAGATTGGATAGCTGTCAAAGACATCGTGATGACTAAGAAGACGTGTAGCAATCATAATTGATAACATTTGTATAGCTGATTTATAGGAGTATCAATTATCGATTGTATTGTAGCTGTATATCTTTATAAATACAGTTAGGTTAACCATAGAAGGGTATCGTGAAACGTATTATCATTTCATTGTAACCTAAGCAGCTCTCTGTGATATTTTACATCACTGAGAAGAGGAGTTATTAATTCCATACAGTTTTTGGTTATTTAAACGTGTGTTAATTGTTGTTCTTTCATACAAACTTGATTATATTTGTGTATTCGGCCTAACAATTGGTATCAGAGCAGATTTGTTACTCTATACAGTTTAAGATCCACACACAACTATAATCAATGACAGAGATACCTCCTTCATCAGGTTCTAGTACTAGTACTGAGAAGGCTCAACCTACTACTGTGAGTCGTTATGAGACAATTAGGGTTCCTATTCTCAGGCCGGCAGATTATTCAATCTGGAAGGTGAAGATGACCATGTTTTTGGAGGCTACAGATCCAGAATATCTTGACAGAATTTATGAAGGTCCTCATAAGCCTACCAAGTTATCTGTTGTTACTGCTGGTCAAGAAGCTAAATCAGTTCCAAAGGAGAAGAAAGATCTGACTCCTGAGGATATTTCATCTATTGCTAAGGATGCAAAGGTTAGACATCTACTTCATAGTGCTTTAGACAATGTTATGTCTAACAAAGTGATTAATTGCTCAACTGCCAAAGAAATTTAGGATGCCCTTGAAGTTAGATGTCAAGGAACTACTGTTATCAAGAAGAACAGAAGGAACATACTCACACAGGAGTATGAACATTTTGAGGCTAGATCTGAAGAAACCATGACAAAAACATTTGATAGATTCTGTAAGCTACTCAATGATTTATCACTGGTCAATAAAGAGTATGATCTAGAAGACTCAAATCTCAAATTTTTTTTCTTGCTCTACCTGAAAAGTGGGATGTGAAGACAACCACTATAAGAGATAATTATGATCTTGCTGACACTGAAATTGTTGAAATCTATGGGTTGCTCAAAACTCATGAACTGGAAATGGAACAGAGAAACAGGAGATCAAGCAAGAAGACAAAGTCTGTTGCTCTTAAGGTTGAAGAAAAACCATTGAAGAAGGAAGCATCAAGGAAGAAAGCTAAGGGAAAAGCTTTGGTTATACATTCTGAAAGTGAGTCATCAAATTCTGATGTTGACTCAAACACTGATGAATCATCTGACTCTGAGGATGATGAAGAAGAAATGATGCAAATGGCTGCTTTGATGGTGAAGACCTTCAAGAAGATAGGTTTCAAGAACTTCAAGAAGGGAAAAAGGTTCTCTAAGAAAGATTCAAATTCTGACAGAAAGAGTTTCAGAAAGTCTGAGAGAAAGATACCAAATCTGGGAAGAAAGACAAGTCTGAGATTCAATGCTACAGGTGTAAGGAGATGGGTCACTATGCTCCTGAGTACAAGAAGGGTAAAACTGAAAAAGCACTCTTCACAAAAGGCAGAGACTAGGCAGACACTTTAGACTCAGATGAGGATGTTAACTATGCTCTCATGGCTTCTATTGAGAATGAATATGAAGATTCTGAAAACAAGGTACCCTTAACTACCTATGCTTATAATACTGATAATATATCGGAATTGAGAATTTATCTTAAGGCCTTACATATCAGTTATAGAGATCAGACTTTAGAGAATGAGATAATCAAATCTGAGAATTCTGAACTTAAAGAAAGAAATAAATGTGTGGAAGAGAAACTTGTTAACATGCAACAAGTTCAGAAAGAAAAAGATTATGTTGTTTATCTAGAACAGGAGTTGCTTGGAAGATATAGGCAACTAGAATCTGAATTGGAGAAAGCAAATCATATAATTAAAACTTGGACTCATTCTGGAAAAGACACTCATGAGGTTTTTCAATCAGACACAGTTGGTTTAGGTTACTGTGAGGAAGATGAACTTAGGTTTCAAAATGAAGTCAAAATTAGAACACATCTTCCATCTAGAAAATTTGTTACTGGAACAAGTGAATCTAAGTCTGAAGTTGAAAAAGAAGCTGTTAAGGAAGAATCAGTAAAAACTTATGTTAAACATATTAATATTGGTTCAATGATAGATAAACAACTCAAACATAAGCTTAAGGAGTTAAAATCTGTTAAGAAACAGAAAGTGTCCAGGAAGAATAGAAATGGTTAGTAGACATTACTAAAGGTTATAATCAAATGCTTGCTACTTATGCTCCAAGAAAGACATGTCATAACTGTGGTAGTACTAACCATCTTGCTAGTTTTTGCAGGAAAAATAAAAACATTAATTCTTTACCCTCCAAGTCTGGAGTAAAGAATGATTATGTTAAAACTAGACCACGGACTTTATGCAAACATTGTGGAAGTACTTGGCATTCTATTTATACTTGCAGGGATTATCATGCTATTTATCATAATTATTATGAACTGAAGCCCAATTTGAAATGGGTCAAGGTTAATTCTGCAAGTGTAAACTCTGATAATGTTAGCTTAAACTCTGATAATAAGAATTCCGCTGCTAAAGCTGACAAAGTTAAGAAAGCCAAAGGATCCAAGCAAGTCTTGATCCTTAAATCTAACCTTCAGTAAATGGTTGTGATTGCAGGGCATCGGGGAGAGTACCCTAGTCGTGGACAGTGGATGTTCAGGACACATGGCTGGAAATAAAGCCCTGCTATCAGAGTATGAGGAGAAGGCTGGCCCAAAAGTTTCCTATGGAGATGGCAACGTAGGTCGTACTCTGGGATATGGCAATATCAATCTTGGAAGTGTCATCATCACAAATGTAGCTCTAGTTCCAGGACTCAAGCATGATCCGCTACCTGTGAGTCAAATCTGTGACAAAGGTTGTAGATTTTCAACCTGAATACTGTGAAGTTATCAGTAAATCTACAGGGAAAGTTGTTCTAGTTGGACACAGGCGCAATAATATCAATGAAGCAAAGTTGTTGACAAACTCTGATGGAAAAGCATTGTGCCTGTCAACAAGAATGTCTAGTGAAGAGAGTTGGAAGTGGCATAAGAAACTCTCTCATTTGAATCTGAACAACATCAATGAGTTGATAAGAAAAGATCTTGTAAGGGGACTCCCAAAGTCTTTATTAAATGTTGATAGCCTGTGTGATTCCTGTCAGAAGGCCAAACAAAGGAAGTCATCTTTCAAAAGCAAGTCTGAATCTTCAATTGTTAATCCTTATCATCTTCTACATGTTGATCTATTTGGACCAGTGAATGTCTTGTCCATTGGAAGAAAGAAATATGATTTAGTCATTGTTGATGAACACACCAGATACACTTGGGTGTATTTTCTAGCAAAGAAGGATGAAGCTGCATTAACTCTGATGGAGCATATAAAGCTGCTGGACAAAGGATCAAATCACAAAGTCAAAATAATCAGGAGTGATAATGGAACTGAGTTTAAGAATGCAATAATGGAAGAATTCTGCAAGAACAGAGGAGTGAAGCAAGAGTTTTCTGCACCTGGTACACCACAGCAAAATGGTGTAGTTGAGAGGAAAAACAGAACCTTGATAGAAGCTGCCAGAACTATGCTTGATGAAGCAAAATTGCCAACCTATTTCTGGGCAGAAGCAGTTCAAACTGCCTGTTTTACTCAGAATGCCACTCTGATCAACAAGCATGGGAAAACACCATATGAGATGGTGAAAGAAAAGAAGCCTAACCCGAAATATTTTCATATTTTTGGGTGCAAATGCTTTGTGTTGAAAACTCATTCTGAACAGTTGACCAAATTTGAGTTAAAAGCTGATGAAGGAATTTTTGTTGGCTATCCGCTATCAACTAAGGCATTCAGAGTTTATAATCTGAGAACCAAGGTAATTATGGAGTCAATTCATGTGCCATTTGATGACAAGAAAATAACTGGACTTGAAGATGTAGATGAACATGATCAATTGCGCTTTGAAAATGAAGATTTAATCTCTGATGAAGTAAACTCTGATGAAGCTGAGTCAACAAACTCTGTTGACACATACTCTGATCCTCTACTGGTAAACACTGATGAAACATCTCAGCCAGAACAAAGGGGAGAACCAGTTGAGGGGGAGCATGAAAGATCACTTCAAAATGATGACTCAAATACTGAAAGTGAGTCAGCTGAAAGATCTGGATCAAACTCTGATGACTCAAACTCTGAAAATTCAAAATCTGACAGTTCAAACTCTGAGCAGTCAAATTCAGGGGGAGCCTCGGAGAATGAAGAAAGGCAACAAGAAAATCAGGAGAGCATGGATCAAGGGGGATGATCAAATACTGATAGAAGCCATTTACCTTCAGCAAGGAAATGGACAAAATCTCATACACCTGATTTAATTATTGGAGATCCAGATGCGAAAGTAAGGACAAGGAGTGCTACAACAAATGAATGTCTGTTTCATGCATTTTTGTCTAAATATGAACCAAAGAAGGTAGAAGAAGCTCTTCAAGATGCTGACTGGATAACAACAATGCAGGAGGAGTTAAATGAATTTGAAAGAAATGAAGTTTGGACTCTTGTACCAAGACCAAAGAATAGATCTGTTATTGGTACTAAATGGGTTTTCAGAAATAAAACTGATAGTGAGGGAGTTGTTACAAGGAACAAGGCTAGACTTGTGGCAAAAAGCTATTCACAGCAGGAAGGAATAGACTATGATGAAACTTTTGCTCCAGTTGCAAGATTGGAGGCAATAAGGATTTTTCTAGCATATGCCTCTCATAAGAAATTCAAGGTATTTCAGATGGATGTAAAAAGTGCTTTTCTGAATGGGAAGCTTGAAGAAAAAGTATTTATTGAACAACCACCAGGATTTGTGGACCCCAAATATCCAGACTATGTCTACAGGCTGGATAAGGCACTCTATGGATTTAAGCAGGCACCAAGAGCATGGTATGAAACTCTGGCTCTATTTCTTTTAGAAAGTGGGTTCAACAGAGGTACAATTGATAAAACCCTATTCTATTTTAAGTCTGGTAGTGACTTGCTTTTAGTTCAGATATATGTTGATGACATAATATTTGGGTCTACTAATGATAAACTTTGTAAGAAGTTTGCCAAGCTCATGCAGTCCAGGTATCAAATGAGCATGATGGGAGAGCTTAGTTATTTTCTAGGCCTACAAGTGAAGCAAACAGATGATGGGATTTTTATAAATCAAGCAAAATATACCAGAAATCTTCTCAAGAAATTTGGTATGCTTGACTGTTCATCTGCAACCACTCCCATGGCAACAGCAACAAAGTTGGAAAATGACACAGGGGCTCCAGTAGATATGACAAGCTACAGAGGCATGATAGGATCTCTTCTTTATCTAACAACAAGCAGACCTGACATCATGTATGTAACTTATCTCTTTGCAAGGTTTCAGGCAGATCCCAGAGAACCACATCTAACAGCTGTGAAGAGAATTTTTAAGTATCTCAAGGGTACCATAACCTTAAGTCTGTGGTATCCCAGAGAATCGGATTTCAAGCTACTTGGTTACTCTGATGCAGACTTTGCAGGTTGTAAGATAGACAGAAAAATTACCAGTGGAAGTTGTCAATTTCTGGGTGACATACTTGTTTCTTGGTACAGTAAGAAACAGAAATCAATTTCTACAGCTGAAGCAGAGTATATTGCGGCTGGTAGCTGTTGTGCACAGATTCTCTGGATGAAGAATCAATTGCTGGATTATGGATTAAGGTACAGTAAAATACCTATTTACTGTGATAATCAAAGTGCTATTGTTATGACAGGTAATCCAGTACAGCATTCAATGACCAAGCACATCAGCATAAGGTACCATTTTATCAGAGAACATGTAGAGGAAGGAAATATTGAGCTTCATTTTGTGTCTATAGAACAACAGCTTGCAGACATCTTCACTAAGCCATTAAGTGAAGCTACATTTACAAGGCTGGTAAATGAACTAGGAATGATCTCTGGTTTCGATTAGAGACACTGGTTAGACTCAAAAATTTCTTATATAGTATGTTGCTCATGTTTTTGTGATTATGTTAACTGCTATGCAAACTCTATTATTTAACACTGTTAGTATACCTTGATGTGGTAATACAACTGTTAAGAATACTCAGTAGGTCATACACTGTTTAAATGTTGGATAAACTCTGATAATGTTATTGTCTGAACATAAACACCGATGAAGAAATCTGTATGAAGCATGATTCTCAGTAATTAATCATGAATCCTTCTAAGTTATTTGTGATCTAATCTTAGACTGTGCAGAAAATTAACACAGCATGATACTGTTTCCATATTTATAGCATCTCTTATTTTATCTATCCTAAACTCTGAGTCTGTAAATGTTGTGTGCATTGCCTCTCTTGAACAACTTCTGATGTTGATGACTTCTAAACTCTGTTTGTTAAACTCTGATAAGTTAGATACTGTTATTAGTCTACCCCAAAGCAAATAGGCTGTTAGAACTCTTTTGAGATTATGTTATGTCTAGGACGACCCAGGAACTTGCTGATAAAAAGTAAGGGCTAAAATTCTCTAATTTTTGGTGACTAGTCAAAGACTAGGAAGAACCAGGAACTTATCAAAACGATAAGGGCTAAAATTCTCTAATTTTTTGTGACTAGTCAAAGACTAGGAAGACCCAGGAACTTATTAAAACGATAAGGGCTAAAATTATAGGATTTTTGGTGACTAGTCAACGACTAGGAAGACCCAGGAACTTATCAAAAAGATAAGGGCTAAAATTATAGGATTTTTGGTGACTAGTTCCAACCTCTGATTAAAAAAAAATAGATTAGTTAGAAGGGGGGTTATAAGTTAGTTCAGAGTTACTGTACATCAATTATTACAGAGTTTAGCATTCATCAGACATTAAGAGTTTACTATGAGAGTTTGTACAAACAGTGTTTACTGATTTATTTTATGGATTTTATGAAAAATTAGATACTCTAAATATTGAATTAGTAAACTCTGCTATACACACACATAAATTCACAACTGTGCAGTTTTTGAAAGGGTTATGATAATAAAGTTGGAGAATTGACAAACACTGACGAATTTTGTCTAGTACTCTAAGGTATATTTTATTTCAGACAATTTACATACTTGGGGTAAAAAGAGTTTTTGAAAAATGAGATAAATTATTGCCAACTGTTGATGAGTATTAGAGTGTTAAAGTGTATTGGAAATAGGAGAGAGAGAGAGTAGCAGTAATTATTGCTATAATTACTGAGCGTAAAAAGCTGTTCCATTGAATGTGTGCCACGTGTCCCACTCACACATTTCACAAGGAACGTGTCCCACTCACACAAGAAACTGGTTGCGTGTGTTAATGTTAAAACGATTTGATTTTAATTTTTAATTACAAATCTAATCTTTTTACATAAACGGTTCATATTTCTATTGCACACCGGTATTCTCTTTGCACACAACCACTCACAATTACTTTGTTATTTCACTTGCAAATTTTCGCAAACACCTTTCATACACATCGTTTTCTCTAATATTTTCTTCTCGAATCTAATCTCATGGTCACCAAAGTTTTTAACGCTCGAGGGTTAGTGTTTGTACCTAACAACTATGCGGCTCCGTTGAATACTTAGAACGTTCCTGAGGCGTTTCATCTAATTCAAAACTTCTTGCTGGATTCGGAGATTGGTAAAGGCCTTGTCGAACCAACAAAGCTCAATGATGCACATATTGCTACTTTCTGGCAGGCAACAACTTATGATGATGGAGGAGAGAATGGGACTCCTTCAATTATTTTCACATATGAGGAAACATAGTATGTCATTACTCCAACGACGGTTAGAGAAGCTTTGGGTTTTGATACACACACTGCTTACAGTGTTGTTGGTGAAAAATATCTAAGAGAGATGTTGCAGCAAATTGGGTACTCAGGATCTTTAGCGAAACTTGGTTCAGTGAAAAGGCCAAATCTGAGGAAGGAGTGGAGTTTTTTTTTATTGCATCACAAGGGCGTTTGGAAAGAAAATCACCAATTGGGATGCTATTCCTACTGACAGTCTTCAAATCGGGTATGCTCTTCTTTATGGAGGTAATTTTGATTTTGGTAGACTTGTCTTGATGAATATAGGTGAAAGATTGTTAGAGTCTAGTACCACTATTTATTTTTCTCGATTTTGTCAAATACTATTCTCTGCTTGTCTGCCTGATGTTGAAATTTCTGAGGAAGACATCATTCCGGCATTTAAAGTTCATAAGAGAGTATTCTCTGATTTGACCAACAAGGATGCAAACAAGGATGTACCTGACTTGATTTTGCCTCTTGCTCTTCAAAATTTCTTAAATCAACCTCAAGAACCGCAACAACCTGAGCCTGCACTTTCACCACCTGCAAACACTGAACCTTTACAACCAACACCTACATAGGCTAAACCTCAAACTCAACCTCAACCTGCAAACTCTGAACAAAATCCATCACCTACACAGGATAAACCAAGGAGTGGAGGTAAAAGCAAGCACAGAGCTGTCAGGGCTAAAAAGAAAAGAGTACCAAGGTCTGACTTCTCAAACTCTGGTGAAGAAGAAGTGGCAGCTGAGGTGCCTAAACCAAAGAAGAGAAGGTTGTTAATTGATGAGTCAGATGAAGAGATAAATCTTGAAGCTCCAGAGGTGATTTCTAAAGAGATACCTACTGTTGAAGAAGAAGCTATAAAGACAACTGAAGATGCACAGATGGCTGTAGAAAACAGAGATGGTTTTGCTGATATGGATGCTTTTGTTGAGTCATTCATTCCATTCTCTGATGGCATTGAAGTTCCTATCTCATCGTCTGTTGTTGCTAACTCTGAAGCAACTGGTGTAGCTGATCAACCTACTGTGGTACTTGATGAAACAGTAGCAACACATACTGAATTATTCTCTGATGCTCACCAAGTTACTGAACAAGGTGAAGAAATTGATCAACCAATCAAGGCTGTAATTTTTGAGCCTATGGCTGAAGTTCTTACGATTGCAAAGTCTGTTGCAGCTGGAGAGCAAACAACAGAGAATACTGAGGAGGTTTTTGCTGAAAATATTGAAGTTGCAGAGACTATTGTTGAAAAAGTTGAAGCTGCAGTGAATATTGCTAAGACTGATCCAGTTGAAAATGAAAATGTTGAAGTCGATGTTGAAGCTGAAGGAAGTGCTGAGTCTAACTCTTCTCAGCAAAAACCATTACAAACTGATGCAAAGATATCTGATTTTACTGGACCTTCACACCAACGAGAAATTGAAGAAGATTATTTTGCCAAATTTTCGAATAATTGGTATAAAGAAGATTGCATTTTTCCTGCTGGAAGAGCAGCTAAGTTTGTGAATAGAGCTGCTACAACAATTTCAAATCCAGAGATTCTTTCATGTCTGAAAGCCACTATTGTTCAAGTCAAGACTCTTAATACCAGGTTTGATGATTCTCAACAAGCAATAACTGATCTGCGAGCTGAAGTTGTTAACTGAGACATGCTTCTGCAGAGAGATAATAAACTGAAGTTTCAGACTTTTTCTAAAGATCAAGAAACTCTGTTTAAAAGGCTAAGTAAAGTGGAAGAGAATCAAACTGCCTTGTCTGGTAAGATTGACTCTACTGCTAATTCATTGGAATTGATCACATCTATATTGATTCCTGATGATGTCAAAAAGGGGGAGAGAGTTGCTAAGTTAAAATGCAGGCAATCTCAAACTCTGACTAAGAAGGATGATGCTGAAGATGGAGGAGCAAATGACCGAGAAAAGAGATTAAAATCAAAAGCTGATAGAGATATGAGTCTGAGATCTGGCAAGTCTTCTACAAAGTCTGATGGAATAAATACTGATGTTCAGGGTTCTTCAAAGACAAAGATCTTGTTATTCACTGATAATCCACAGACAGATGAAGAATTGGCTGCAAGACTGTTTCTTGAAGAGAATGAAGAAGGAGTTACAATTGAAGACATTCAAGTTGAAGAGAAGAATTTACAAGAAGAACATCAAAAAGCTTTGAAGTCTGGAAAGTTAAAGAAGAATGAAAAAGCTCCTAGGCCTGTTCAAAAAGGCATTGTTATTAAAGAAAATGTTGGTGCTAATCAGAATGTTCTATTGTCTAGGAAACCAACAGAAGATGCTAAACAGAAGCTCAAAGGTAAGATTGGTGAAGAAGAAAAGGTTTTGAAGAAAGTGCATACAACCTCTGTTGCTACACAAGTTGTAAAGAAACTATTGTCTACTCAGATGCAAATGTATTTTGCAAAACCAACTATTCCTGATCAAACTCTGAAGACTGGAGGTACCATTTTCCACATCAGCATAAGGTACCATTTTATCTGAGAACATGTAGGGGAAGGAAATATTGAGCTTCATTTTGTGTCTACAGAACAACAGCTTGCAGACATCTTCACTAAGCCATTAAGTGAAGCTACATTTACAAGGCTGGTAAATGAACTAGGAATGATCTCTGGTTTCGATTAGAGACACTGGTTAGACTCAAAATTTTCTTATATAGTATGTTGCTCATGTTTTTGTGATTATGTTAACTGCTATGCAAACTCTGTTATTAAACACTGTTAGTATACCTTGATGTGGTAATACAACTGTTAAGAATACTCAGTAGGTCATACACTGTTGAAATGTTAGATAAACTCTGATAAACTCTGTTAATGTTATTGTCTGAACATAAACACCGATGAAGAAATCTGTATGAAGCATGATTCTCAGTAATTAATCATGAATCCTTCTAAGTTATTTGTGATCTAATCTTAGACTGTGCAGAAAATTAACACAGCATGATATTGTTTCCATATTTATAGCATCTCTTAGTTTATCTATCCTAAACTCTGAGTCTGTAAATGCTGTGTGCATTGCCTCTCATGAACAACTTCTGATGTTGATGACTTCTAAACTCTGTTTATTAAACTCTGATAAGTTAGATACTGTTATTAGTCTACCCCAAAGCAAATAGGCTGTTAGAACTCTTTTGAGATTATGTTGTGTCTAGGACGACCCAGGAACTTGCTGATAAAAAGTAAGGGCTAAAATTCTCTAATTTTTGGTGACTAGTCAAAGACTAGGAAGAACCAGGAACTTATCAAAACGATAAGGGCTAAAATTCTCTAATTTTTGGTGACTAGTCAAAGACTAGGAAGACCCAGGAACTTATTAAAATGATAAGGGCTAAAATTATAGGATTTTTTATGACTAGTCAACGACTAGGAAGACCCAGGAACTTATCAAAAAGATAAGGGCTAAAATTATAGGATTTTTGGTGACTAGTTCCAACCTCTAATTAAAAAAAAATTAGATTAGTTAGAAGGGGGGGTATAAGTGATAAGTGGATTTTATATCCACTTGGAACATTCTAAATCGGCTTAAATTGATTGCTTTGACCTCAAGATTGTGGTAGTTTTGATGTGTTGTGTTTAATTGTGCAGGGTTGGAATAATGTTGATTAAGATCGTTGTTTCCGTCACTTTTGGAGTTGGATTCGGGCTTAATAATATAGAATGGAGTCTTGTTATGGTTCACCATGAGGATTCCAAGCATAGAGGATTGAAAACGGAAGAGAACGCAAAAAGAACGGGAGCAAACGGAGCAAAAACGAAGGAGAAAAAGCTAAAAAACGAAGGAGAAAAGAACGTGACCAGAAGGAGCCTGGGCAGACTGCGCCGTGCTTGAGCAGTCTGCGCCAGGGAGCAGAAAATGCCCGGGCAGTCTGCGCCAGTTCTTGAGCAGATTGCTCGGGGTCGTGCTGATTTTCCAGTTTTGCCCTTATTCGATCTGAAATTGTATTTTAAGTGTTTTTTGACACAAAAATCGATTTCTAGTTGTATTTTTAGGTTTTTTTCTTATTGGGCAAGAGGTAGGAAAAGTCTATATCAACATCAAACCCTTGTAATCATAATACACACGTTACGTAATATAACCTAGTTTTTGAGAAGAGAGAAAAAGAGAAGGAATTCTTCCAAGCTAGTGACAAGCAATGATTATTCTTGAAACTTTTGTATTCTTCTATTGTGGGATTTGATTCTAAACCTTATTTCTTCTTCTCTATTTTTACTTGTTTATTTTGGAATTATGTTTTCAATAGAACCCATGATGGCAATTAGGTCAATTATGGGCTAATTCGTTATCATGGGGTTTTAATGGATTTTGCTATGGATTCTAGTAATTGAGTGTTAATTATGCCTTGGTGTGTGATTGTACGTATTGATTGCCTAGTATGTTTATGCTTATTCGTTATAAGTGCGTCGCGAACACTTGTAATTGTTTGTTTAATCCTAGTGAATGCGAAAGTGGATCTAGGGTTTAGAACAATTCATGCTAGCATAGGTTTTTGCATGTGAAAAACATGTATTAATTTGTGATGTAATTCTAACCGTCTTGCATCGACTATGTGGTTTAATGGGTGCTTGAATCTCAACCGGTATGTGTTCAATTGCTATAGACATATAGGGACTACACATATTTGGTGACTACGTGACTTCTATCAATTGTGGATGATCAGTAGGATGGTATATGCACAACGAAAGTTGGTATGTATCAGTTTAGTGCATCTAATCAGTAATCAACTCGGTCACATGCTAGGCTAAAGGGCATAAGATTCTAGATGAAGTAGTAAATGAAATTGAAATCCCATGTTTGTTTATTATAAGTTAAAGTTAAGTTATTTCTTCGTAATTGGCTTAGTTGGTAATTAATCATTAGTTAAATCAAACCAATATTGTGATTGTCTTAGCAGTGAGTGTAAATCATAAGCTGGTGCATAAGTGAACATAACGAACAATTTGAGTCTCTGTGGGAACGAATCCTATTTACTCTATATTACTTGTTGACCACGTTCTCTTGCGTGAATAAGTGCGAACAAGTTTTTGGCGCCGCTGCCGGGGACTCGGTTCATTGTTTGTTTAGTTTATGATCTTGTCATCAATTTGGATTAAATTCACTGACTTAGACGTTTTTCTCACTCATTTACTTTTGGGTTTCTCAGGTACTATCTTGAGCGTGTATGCTTACTCGATCTCAAGCTCGAAAAGAAAATCTGGAAGAAGAGAAGCACGAAGAGGAATTAGTGGAGGACAGTGAAGAAGAGTTGGAAGTTACTGGAGAAATGGCAGATAACAAGGCGCTGAAGGATTATTCTCAGCCCAAGATTAATGATATTCAGTCGAGTATTGTGCGGCCGGCTATTGCTGCAAATAATTTTGAGATCAAGCCGGGCACGATCCAAATGGTCCAGAACTCAGTCCAGTTTGGGGGTTCACCTGTTGAGGATCCCAACATGCATATCAGGGATTTCATTGAGATCTGTGACACCTTCAAAACCAACGGAGTTTCTGAGGACGCTATCAAGCTAAGGTTGTTTCCCTTCTCTTTGAGAGACAAAGCAAAAAGCTGGTTGCATTCACTTCCAGCAGGTTCCATCACTACATGGGAAGATCTGGCACAAAAGTTCTTGACTAAATTCTTTCCTATGGCAAAGACTGCTGCCATGAGGAATGCTCTTACACAATTTAGTCAGCATTCTGGTGAATCACTGTGTGAAGCTTGGGAAAGGTACAAGGAGATGCTCCGGAAATGTCCCCATCATGGGATGCCAAATTGGATGGTCATCAATAGCTTCTACAATGGGTTAAGTCATTCTCGAGCAATGCTTGATGCAGCATCTGGAGGAGCTCTGTGGGCCAAAAGCTATGAAGAGGCCTATGACTTGATTGAAATGATGGCTGCAAACGAGTATCAAAATCCGACACAGCGTATTCCACAAGGTAAGGTTGCAGGTGTACTTGAAATGGATGCCACAACAGCTATAGCAGCTCAGCTACAGGCTCTAACCATGAAAGTGGACTCATTGGCTAAGGTGGGGGTTCAACAAGTCGCCATGGTCTGTGAATTATGTGCGGGGGCTCATGACACTAATCAATGTGCAATTTCTAGTGAGTCGGCACAGTTTGTCAGCAATTATCAGAGGCCTTCACAACCTGCTCCCAATACATATCATCCCAACAATAGGAATCATCCTAACTTCAGTTGGAGCAACAATCAGAATGCTGTGCAACAACCATCTCAGGGTCAGCAGTATAGTTCAAGGCAGTTCAGCAATTCGGGTTATCAACAACCCTATGCCCAAAGGCCACCATACAATCCACCTGGATTTCATCAACAGCAACCTGGAAGTCATGTGCAATCTAATGAGAAGTCAGAAATGGAAGAATTGCGAATGATGTACAAGAGTCAAGCAGCATCTCTGAAAACTCTTGAAAATCAAATGGGCCAACTGGCCAATGCTCTTTTGAACAGACCTCAAGGGCAATTACCTAGTGACACGGAAGCTAATCCGGGTAAAAAGGAGGTCAAGGAACAGATTCATGCTGTTACGTTACGTTCTGGAAAGGTTACAGACGATCTGGGAGCCAGAAAGCAGTTTAACGAAGAACTTGAAAATGCTGTGAATAGTGATGTGGACGCGGGCGCGTCTGAGGGGTCTAGCCGGTCTTCTAATTCAGCCCTCCCGGTCATTCAGAAGGCATCAGGTGAGGAAGGAAAAGAGAAGTCAGATGGGAAAACAGGTTCAGAAATTACGGAAGCTAACAAAGAAGTTTATCCGCCTCCGCCATTCCCTAAAAGGCTTCAGAAACAAAAGTTTGATAAGCAATTCGGAAAGTTCTTGGAAGTGTTCAAAAAGTTGCACATAAATCTACCATTTGCTGAAGCACTTGAACAAATGCCAAGTTATGCCAAGTTCATGAAGGGCATACTTTCGAGGAAATTGAAGCTCGAGGAGTTAGAGACCGTCGCTTTGACGGAGGAGTGCAGTGCTGTCTTGCAACAAAAGTTGCCACCTAAGCTGAAGGATCCGGGGAGTTTTACCATACCGTGCATCATTGGAAATTTGTCTTTTGACAAGTGTTTGTGTGATTTAGGGGCAAGCATCAACCTCATGCCCTATTCGGTTTTCTTGCAACTTGGTCTTCCGGAGCCTAAGCCTACGAACATGTCACTCCAGTTAGCTGATCGCTCAGTTACTCACCCTCGAGGAATTGTAGAAGATGTTCTGGTAAAAGTGGACAAACTCATCTTTCCAGCAGATTTCGTCATACTGGATTTTGAAGAAGACAAGAAAATCCTTATCATTCTTGGGAGACCATTCTTGGCCACGGGGCAAACCTTGATTGACGTGCAAAAAGGGGAACTTACGATGAGGGTGCATGACCAAAATGTCACCTTCAATGTTTTCAAGGCTATGAAGTTTCCAACTGAAGAAGAGCAATGTTTGAAGATAGATTTGGTGGAGTCAGCAGTGCAATCAAAAATTGAGCATCTGCTCTTGAATGACACATTGGAAAAAGCACTGATTAGTGATTCTTTATTGGAAGAAGATGAGATAGATGAGCAACTGCTACTTCTTGATGCTACTCCATGGCAAAGGAAATTCGAGAGACCAGTGGAATCGTTAGGTCTATCTGAATTGAAGGGGTCACATCAGCGGTTGAAACCATCCATTGAAGAAGCGCCAACTCTAGAGCTCAAACCACTACCTGATCACTTAAGGTATGCTTCTCTTGGTGAGTCATCTACTTTACCTGTGATTATTGCTGCTAACTTGTCAGATTCTGAGGAAGACAAGCTCTTGAGAGTTATTAGAGAATTCAAATCAGCTATTGGATGGACCATAGCAGACATCAAGGGAATTAGTCCAGCTTACTGTCAACATAAAATTCCTTTAGAAGAAGGGAGTAAACCAACAGTGGAAAATCAGAGACGTCTAAATCCAATCATGAAAGAAGTTGTGAAGAAAGAAATCATCAAATGGTTGGATGCAGGGATCATCTATCCAATTTCTGATAGTTCATGGGTAAGCCCAGTTCAATGTGTGCCGAAGAAAGGTGGCATGACGGTAATCACCAATGAGAAGAATGAACTTATCTCTACTCGCACAGTCACTGGTTGGAGAATCTGTATGGACTACCGGAAATTGGACAAGGCCACTAGGAAGGATCATTTTCCTTTGCCCTTTATTGATCAGATGCTGGACAGGCTTGCAGGTCAGGAGTACTATTGCCTATTGGATGGATATTCTGGGTATAATCAAATCTGTATTGCCCCTGAAGATCAGGAGAAGACGACTTTCACATGTCCATTTGGTACATTTGCTTTTCGGCGAGTTTCTTTTGGTTTGTGTGGTGCACCTGCTACTTTTCAGAGGTGTATGATGGCTATCTTTTCAGACATGATTGGCAAGACCGTAGAAGTTTTCATGGATGACTTTTCTGTAATCGGCCTCTCTTTCGATGAATGTTTGAATAATCTGGGTGCGGTTCTGAGAAGATGTGTGGAGACTAATCTAGTGCTTAACTGGGAGAAATGCCACTTCATGGTTCAGGAGGGAACTATTCTTGGGCACAAGGTGTCACGGAGAGGTCTAGAGGTGGACAGGGCAAAAATAGAGACAATTGAAAATCTTCCACCACCTATTTCAGTGAGAGGGATTCGTAGTTTCCTTGGTCATGCAGGTTTCTACAGGCGTTTTATCAAAGACTTCTCAAAAATCTCCAAACCGTTGTGTAAGCTCTTGGAAAAGGATGTTCCTTTTAAATTTGATGAAGAATGTTTGACCGCATTCAAGACTCTGAAAAAGAAATTGGTTTCAGCACCAGTGATTATTGCTCCCGATTGGAGTGAACCTTTCGCTATGATGTGTGATGCTAGCGATTATGCAGTGGGGGCTGTTCTCGGTCAAAAGAAAGACAAAGTGTTTCATGTGATCTATTATGCAAGCAAGACTCTTAATGACGCTCAGTTGAACTACACTACCACTGAAAAGGAGCTGTTGGCCATAGTCTATGGGTTCGAAAAATTTCGTTCTTACTTGCTAGGTACAAAGGTAATGGTGTACACGGATCACGCGGCTATTAGATATCTGCTCTCTAAAAAGGACTCCAAACCTCGTTTAATTCGTTGGGTACTTCTGTTACAAGAATTTGATGTGGAGATTAAGGACAGGAAAGGGACAGAGAATCAAGTAGCTGACCATCTTTCTCGTCTGGAGGACTTGGGTAAATCTTCTCGAGACAGTACCATCATTAATGAATTCTTCCCGGATGAGCAATTGTTTAGGGTGCAAGAAGAGGAGCCATGGTACGCAGACATTGTGAACTTTCTGGTTAGTCAAGTCATTCCATCTGAATTTTCTTATGCACAAAGGAAGAAGTTCTTGCATGAAGTTAAATGGTATCGTTGGGACGAACCATATCTGTTTAAACAGGGAGCTGATCAGATTCTTAGAAGATGTGTGCCGTATAGTGAAACAGAGGCTATTCTGAGGGATTATCACGCCACGACATATGGGGGCCACTATGGAGGTGAAAAGACTGCTACTCGTATTCTTCAAGCAGGGTTCTATTGGCCTTCTCTTTTTAAGGATGCTCATCAGTACGTCTTAAGGTGTGATCGTTGTCAGCGTGTTGGTAACATTTCGAGGAGGGATGAGATGCCCCTTAATGTAATGTTGGAAGTGGAAATTTTCGATGTTTGGGGAATTGACTTCATGGGACCCTTTATCTCTTCATGCAATAATCAATATATCTTGCTAGCAGTTGATTACGTCTCTAAATGGGTTGAGGTCAAAGCACTTCCGACAAATGATGCCCAAGTCGTGCTTAATTTCCTTCAGAAGAACATCTTTACCAGATTCGGTACTCCTCGAGTCATTATCAGTGATTAAGGCACTCATTTTTGCAATCGCAAGTTCACTAATCTTATGGCCAGATACAATATCAATCATCGGGTAGCTACAGCATATCATCCTCAGACCAATGGCCAAGCTGAAGTGTCTAATCGGGAAATCAAGCGTATTCTAGAAAAGGTGGTGAGTCCTTCAAGAAAGGATTGGTCTCTGAAACTCGATGAAGCCGCCTGGGCTTATCGAACGGCATATAAAACACCTTTGGGAATGTCACCGTATCAGCTTGTCTTCGGGAAAGCTGGTCATTTGCCGGCGGAATTGGAGCACAAGGCCTATTGGGCTTTGAAAAAGCTAAATTTCGATCTTTCAGCCGCGGGTGAGAAGAGAATGGTGCAACTCCATGAGATGGACGAGTTTCGCTTGCAAGCATATGAGAACAATAAACTCTACAAAGAAAAAGTGAAGAGATGGCATGATCGGCGTTTAGTTAACAAGGTATTTGTTCCTGGACAACCTGTGTTATTATTTAATTCTCGCCTTCGTCTATTTCCAGGAAAGCTAAAATCGAGATGGTCAGGACCCTTTGTTGTAAAAACCGTGTTTCCGCATGGAGCAGTTGAGATTTTTGAGAAATCACCTGATCAGTCGTTCAAAGTCAATGGTCAGAGATTGAAACCGTACTTTGGTGAGGTATCGAATCGTGGGGCTGAAACCGCGGTTCTTGCAATTATTGAATAAATCCTGGAAGTCACGTCAAGCTACTGACGTAAAAGAAGCGCTTCTTGGGAGGCAACCCAAGTATTGTTGTATACAAGATTATTTTTCTTATTTCTTAAAAAAAAAAAAAAAAAAAAAAAATTAGAACAGAAGCTTTCCGCGCACCTTGCGCCATTTCCGCGCAGACTGCGCCTTGTAACGCAGTAAGCAGCTGCGCAAACTGCTCTATTCTCGCGCAAACTGCGCGCCCGTTCCAGAATCCTCCCGCGCACACTGCGCCAGTCTCGCGCAGTCAGCGCCCGTAGCCTCTGTTAGCTGTTCTGTTTTATAAAAAAAAAAAAAAAATTCCCCCAAATCATATACATCTCTTATACCATATCCTACTACACTTCTAAATCAAAAACCCTAACACCTCTTACTCCAATTCTATTTCTAATTCTTCTCCTAACCCAATTCCATCTCACCTTATATATACATCTCTCTATATTTATATCTCTATATATCTCATCCATTAACAATTCATCCATACACTTTTCTATATATACACTTCTCACTCACAAACTATACCCATCCATCAATTCCAAGCTCAAGGGGAGGATATATTCGAATTATTGGAGGCTTATTCTTGCAAGGACACCTCTTCAATTCGTATGGTATTGTTCTAATCTCATCTTTGTAATTGCTACAAATTGTGTTCTTGCCAATTAGGGTTTGGTTGTGTTCTTGAATTGGGGGTTTTTGTTGAAATTCGAATTTTATGGTGTGTGGATTGTTGTTCTTGTTGTTATGGCTCCCAAAAGACAAAAATTGGTAGGTAGTAGTAGTAGTAGCCGTCCATCGGTGGATGAGGATGCTATTGTGGAAGAAGGAGTAGTGAAATTTGTGAATTCGGAGGCCGAGTCGGAGTACGGTCGATTAGTTCGTAAGGGAGTTATAAGGGAGAGGAGGTTTGTGCCTCTTGATAATAAGGAGATGGTGGCTATGGTGAAAGCGAGGGGTTGGAAGGTATTTTGCGAATTTGCTAATGTTGTGCCATTGAATGTTGTTAGGGAGTTTTACGCTAATGCTTCAGTAGAGCAGAATAACTCCACGATTGTTAGGGGACAACAGGTTGATTATTCTCCTCGAGCAATTCGGAATTTGATTGATCAGCCGCCTAAATCAAGGGGTGTTGAGGATTGGGGACGAAAGACGGTGGGAGATGTTGATCTTGATGTTGTCATCGGTGAGTTGTGTGTTCCAGGGGCGGTATGGAAGTGTAAGGCGGGTACTAACGAAAAGAGAAATTTTCCGGCTGCATCATTGACTAAGTTTGCCCGTGCATGGTCCTTTTGTGGGGGATTTTAAAAGGTGAGTATGTCGATTTGGGTTACTTAATTAATCAAACTATTCTTCGGTTTTTGAAGGGTAATTCGACAGCTAGTATTCCCTATGCTTCCATTATTACGGGATTGTGTGATGCTGCAAAAGTGCAGTCGTTTGTGGATGAGCCGTTGCAAAAGCCTGGGGCTCCTATTGCTGATTCGTCTATTGGGCGAATGAAGGAGGGCGAAGGTGGGGTTAGTGGTGCGGGTGGTCATGTAGCTGAGGGATCGGGAGTTGCTAGAGCCGGTTCACAGTAGAGTACGGGGAATATGTCCACTCTTGAGTCTTATTTGCGGTGAATGACTAGGCGGTTGGATGTTATGCATGTTAGCAGTCGCCAATATTCAGAAGACATGGGCGTAGCTTTGGAGGCAAAATTTCAGTCACCGAGTACTCCGGTTCAGTGGCCTATTTTTGGATCCCGGATTCCGTATCCTCCAACTGATTCTTCGGACGAGGATGATGAGGATGATGAGGGTGACGACAGCGAGGATGAGTAGGTATGTTTCTACTATCCCTTGTATTACTTCCATTCACTGAGGGCATTGAATATGTTAAGTTTGGGGGTGATTTTGGGGATAGTAGTTGTATGTTTTGTTGTATTTTGTGGTCATATAGGATATCATGTTGCATAGTAGTGATAGTTCATGCATGATTGTATGTTCGTAATATCTACGTTTGTTCATATAGGACATTTTGTTTTATTTTCGTATACCATGTGAGTTTTCATTTAGTTGCATTTTCATGGCATGCATATTTCATGATCCCTTAGGACGAGCTGATTCTGATTGATAGGTGGATGTTGATTTGGGTGTGATGATGATGAGTAGAGGGCTGATTTATAGTCTCTATGAAATTGACTTGCATGTTACGGGAACAAAATTTATTACACAGTCTCATTGGGGTGCTGTTGGGCTAGGTTAGGGTCATGCCTGTGGGATGTTTTGAGATTTAATCACTTGTTTATATTTAGAATTTTCGTTATTCCCTTTATAGCGTAGGAACATTAAAGTCTAAGTTTGGGGGAAACCAGGAATTTTCATGCTAGTTGTTAGTATTTGTCAATAAAGGCTAGGCGTCAAATGGCTAGTAGCCAGCTCATATTTATATGAGTAGTCTAGGGTTGGAAATGAGAAAGGCTCATTCCAGATTGCGGAAAAATAAAAAAAAAATATAAAAAAAATATAAAAGAAGGAAAAAAAAAAGAAAAAAAAAGAAAAAAAAAAGAGTCAAGTGTTGTGTGTTAATGCAAAATTAACCAGAGTGAGCTCTTTAATACTCGAGTAATTAAGTCTGAGGGGACTTAGTCCTAGTGACCTAAGGCTTTATAGTCTGGGATCCACTGACCCAACACTCGCTACATGGGTATTATTGTATAAGCCTTTTGGGGTCTCATTCATTGCACGGTTAAATAAGCATGTGTATTGTATATGTAGTGTCGTAGTATAGTAATAAAGCATGAGTTTCTGTCTACCTTGGATAAGGGTGGAGGTGTTCCTAGGTTATGGAGTGTCTACAGTCTATTCTAGTTATAAACCTGTGATTGTCTTGACGGAAAGCATGTATGATTTTTGACCTAGTTCTGGGGGTATTTCTGATGAGCATTGCACACACGCACGTTTCTGCTCATGTATTGTTAGTATACGGGGACTTAGTCGAGCTCTGCTTGGATTTGTTACGTTCATTGAGATATTTGCTTGTTAGTTGGTTTTGGTGAGTTTGAAGGGGATCTTGCATTTTTTTTTCATATTAGTTGCATTCATGCATTTGCATTGCATTAGGTTAAATGGATTTTGTGGGTACATTCGCTATAGGCCCTCACGAGACCTTACTCGTCCACTAGGGCTGCCTAGGGGTTTAAAGGGCTTGTTGCATATGCCAAATGCAACCGTGATCACCTACGGAAGTGGTACTAATTAGTTAGTTAGTTGTAATTGTATATGCTTGAGGACAAGCATCAGTTTAAGTTTGGGGGTGTGATAAGTGGATTTTATATCCACTTGGAACATTCTAAATCGGCTTAAATTGATTGCTTTGACCTCAAGATTGTGGTAGTTTTGATGTGTTGTGTTTAATTGTGCAGGGTTGGAATAATGTTGATTAAGATCGTTGTTTCCGTCACTTTTTGAGTTGGATTCGGGCTTAATAATATAGAATGGAGTCTTGTTATGGTTCACCATGAGGATTCCAAGCATAGAGGATTGAAAACGGAAGAGAACGCAAAAAGAACGGGAGCAAACGGAGCAAAAACGAAGGAGAAAAAGCTAAAAAACGAAGGAGAAAAGAACGTGACCAGAAGGAGCCTGGGCAGACTGCGCCGTGCTTGAGCAGTCTGCGCCAAGGAGCAGAAAATGCCCGGGCAGTCTGCGCCAGTTCTTGAGCAGATTGCTCGGGGTCGTGCTGATTTTCCAGTTTTGCCCTTATTCGATCTGAAATTGTATTTTAAGTGTTTTTTGACACAAAAATCGATTTCTAGTTGTATTTTTAGGTTTTTTTCTTATTGGGCAAGAGGTAGGAAAAGTCTATATCAACATCAAACCCTTGTAATCATAATACACACGTTACGTAATATAACCTAGTTTTTGAGAAGAGAGAAAAAGAGAAGGAATTCTTCCAAGCTAGTGACAAGCAAGGATTATTCTTGAAACTTTTGTATTCTTCTATTGTGGGATTTGATTCTAAACCTTATTTCTTCTTCTCTATTTTTACTTGTTTATTTTGGAATTATGTTTTCAATAGAACCCATGATGGCAATTAGGTCAATTATGGGCTAATTCGTTATCATGGGGTTTTAATGGATTTTGCTATGGATTCTAGTAATTGAGTGTTAATTATGCCTTGGTGTGTGATTGTACGTATTGATTGCCTAGTATGTTTATGCTTATTCGTTATAAGTGCGTCGCGAACACTTGTAATTGTTTGTTTAATCCTAGTGAATGCGAAAGTGGATCTAGGGTTTAGAACAATTCATGCTAGCATAGGTTTTTGCATGTGAAAAACATGTATTAATTTGTGATGTAATTCTAACCGTCTTGCATCGACTATGTGGTTTAATGGGTGCTTGAATCTCAACCGGTATGTGTTCAATTGCTATAGACATATAGGGACTACACATATTTGGTGACTACGTGACTTCTATCAATTGTGGATGATCAGTAGGATGGTATATGCACAACGAAAGTTGGTATGTATCAGTTTAGTGCATCTAATCAGTAATCAAGTCGGTCACATGCTAGGCTAAAGGGCATAAGATTCTAGATGAAGTAGTAAATGAAATTGAAATCCCATGTTTGTTTATTATAAGTTAAAGTTAAGTTATTTCTTCGTAATTGGCTTATTTGGTAATTAATCATTAGTTAAATCAAACCAATATTGTGATTGTCTTAGCAGTGAGTGTAAATCATAAGCTGGTGCATAAGTGAACATAACGAACAATTTGAGTCTCTGTGGGAACGAATCCTATTTACTCTATATTACTTGTTGACCACTTTCTCTTGCGTGAATAAGTGCGAACAATAAGTTAGTTCAGAGTTATTGTACATCAATTATTACAGAGTTTAGCATTCATCAGACATTAAGAGTTTACTATGAGAGTTTGCTCATGTTTTTGTGATTATATTAACTGCTATGCAAACTCTGTTATTAAACACTGTTAGTATACCTTGATGTGGTAATACAACTGTTAAGAATACTCAGTAGGTCATACACTGTTGAAATGTTGGATAAACTCTGATAAACTCTGATAATGTTATTTTTTGAACATAAACACCGATGAAGAAATCTGTATGAAGCATGATTCTCAGTAATTAATCATGAATCCTTCTAAGTTATTTGTGATCTAATCTTACTCTGTGCAGAAAATTAACACAGCATGATACTGTTTCCATATTTATAGCATCTCTTAGTTTATCTATCCTAAACTCTGAGTCTGTAAATGCTGTGTGCATTGCCTCTCATGAACAACTTCTGATGTTGATGACTTCTAAACTCTGTTTGTTAAACTCTGATAAGTTAGATACTGTTATTAGTCTACCCCAAAGCAAATAGGCTGTTAGAACTCTTTTGAGATTATGTTGTGTCTAGGACGACCCAGGAACTTGCTGATAAAAAGTAAGGGCTAAAATTCTCTAATTTTTGGTGACTAGTCAAAGACTACGAAGAACCAGGAACTTATCAAAATGATAAGGGCTAAAATTCTCTAATTTTTGGTGACTAGTCAAAGACTAGGAAGACCCAGGAACTTATTAAAACGATAAGGGCTAAAATTATAGGATTTTTGGTGACTAGTCAACGACTAGGAAGACCCAGGAACTTATCAAAAAGATAAGGGCTAAAATTATAGGATTTTTGGTGACTAGTTCCAACCTCTGATTAAAAAAAATTAGATTAGTTAGAAGGGGGGGTATAAGTTAGTTCAGAGTTACTGTATATCAATTATTACAGAGTTTAGCATTCATCAGACATTAAGAGTTTACTATGAGAGTTTGTACAAACAGTGTTTACTGATTTATTTTATGGATTTTATGAAAAATTAGATACTCTAAATATTGAATTAGTAAACTCTGCTATACACACACATAAATTCACAACTGTGCAGTTTTTGAAAGGGTTATGATAATAAAGTTGGAGAATTGACAAACACTGACGAATTTTGTCTAGTACTCTAAGGTATATTTTATTTCAGACAATTTACATACTTGGGCTAAAAAGAGTTTTTGAAAAATGAGATAAATTATTGCCAACTGTTGATGAGTATTAGAGTGTTAAAGTGTATTGGAAATAGGAGAGAGAGTAGCAGTAATTATTGATATAATTACTGAGCGTAAAAAGCTGTTCCATTGAATGTGTGCCACGTGTCCCACTCACACATTTCACAAGGAACGTGTCCCACTCACACAAGAAACTGGTTGCGTGTGTTAATGTTAAAACGATTTGATTTTAATTTTTAATTACAAATCTAATCTTTTTACATAAACGGTTCATATTTCTATTGCACACCGGTATTCTCTTTGCACACAACCACTCACAATTACTTTGTTATTTCACTTGCAAATTTTCGCAAACACCTTTCATACACATCATTTTCTCTGATATTTTCTTCTCGAATCTAATCTCATTGCCACCAAAGTTTTTAACGCTCGAGGGTTTGTGTTTGTACCTAACAACTTGTTAGGTCCGTTAAGATTGTAGAAGGGGGGGGGGGGTTGAATACAATCTATATCTTTTTATCGAAATTTGTCCGTTAAATAAAATTTAGTTTAGACAAATTTGAGCGGAATTAATTGAAACAAAATTCAAGTTAAATATAACGATATATTAAACTTGATGGTTGTTACAAAATCAGTACAGAGTATTATCACGTTAATAAAAACTAATTAGAAAATTCGACATGAACTTTTCTAATTTAGTTAATAAAAATCGAGATAAGAACTAGGAAACTTAATTCGCTAGTAATACAAGAGTCACAAATAATTAAGTTCTATCGGATCAAATATTACAAATGAGTTGAACTTAATTTTCTGTGAATTAAATGAGATAGTCAGTGGCTCTTAAAGATGAGAGAGATGGAATGTATTATGCTCCTGTCTTTTTCTTTCTTGTCTCGTGTCTGTGTCTGTGAATGTGGGCTACTGTCTCTTTTGTAGTTAACATCTTCAAAATATCTCCTGTCTCTTTTTTTACTTCAACAGACTATCCACAGACTGTTTTTAAAGGCTTGCAGACTATCCAGGGGACACACAGACTACCGGTGTGACTATCTTTCTTCCTGCAGACTACCGGTGTGACTTTCCTTCTTTATCAGACTACCGGTGTGACTATCAACACTCTACAGACAACCGGTGTGACTATCCTTCTTGGCAGACTACCGAATTCTTTAGCAGACTATCACCTAGACTATCTCAAATAGTCTTTTAACAATAAAACTATAGTCTTAAAACACTTCTGATAGTCTTTCAGCAATCTATATTAATTCTAAATTAATTAATTCAATAATTAACTTAATAAATAAATTAATTCTTGAAGAATTAATTTATTAATTAAGTTAACTAAATACTTTAAATTAATTAATAGAGAATTAACATAATTCATTTGATAGTCTAATCTTCACTTTTAAACCACTGAAATAAATAAAGAACCTCCACTGAATATTTGTTGACGCTCAATGCACGGTCTGGTTCATGAACGACTAACTTCAACTTCTGTTCTTCATTTTGACTTTAAGCTGTGGTCAATTTCTTCTGACAACTTTCTTTAAATATTCTGTACTGGTACTGTCTCTTGTCACTTGTAGAAATCTCTGTCCTTCTGAATTAAATCCATGACTTTGAATACCACACTGAGGCTTGATCAGTAGACTGAACTTCTTCCAGTGTAAAATATCAAAACTATAGATTGACTTGTAGCTTTGTTCCTTCTGATAGATAGCATCTTCTGAGATTCCCGTGACAGTTAATGTTATTTACTTATTACAATCTACTTTAAGTTGAGTTGGATCCTCGAACTACAAATAAGCTGAATCATATGCCTTTCAATCTCCCCCTATTTGTTTGTTATAAATTAACAAGCAAATTCCTAGAGGATAACTCAACTAACTCAACTTAAACTAGTAAATGATAAAACATTAATAGCAAGTAAATAATGATAAAGTTCTGGTTTTTATAACAATTTCCAGATTCAAACATAATGATAAATACAAGATAGATGATCCTCTAGCCTGATCATATTAAACATTATCCTATCTTGATCTATCTAACTCTAAAGATATTACATGTAGAGTTGTTCTTCATTTCTGACTGTCTTCCATCCTTATTTCTCCACCTTCTGGATCATCCATTTCTGGCAGATTTTTGTGCAGTTCTGCATCAACTAGCAACTCTCTTCTTGATGAGAATCCTGTAGGACGAACAAGAGGAATTCCAAGTGCCTTTCTCAACTGACCTTTGAACTTCTCATAATCCTTGAAAAAATTGACTTCTGCATAGGATTTAATACGATCAGCAATTTCTAACTTCTCTTTAGTAGAAAATCCTTGATTTCTCAGAACATGTTCAATATAGACCAGTTGCTTGGCAGAGTGTGTGAACAATTCCTCATTCTCAAGATTGATTGTATGAAGCACCTCACCTTTAAGGAATTTCAATTGTCTAGGCAATTCAACTATTTCAGGACCAGCTCTTTCAGCAAACTCTTTGAATTTCTCATGAAGTAGTACACCCAACTCAGAAGAAGTTCTTACCTTTGGCCTAAGAACCCAGATTTCTGTCAATGATTTGTCATAGAAGAACTGAATTGAAACTCTTTGTGTTCCAAACTCATGACAATCAACAAATATTAAAAGCTCATCTGTTTTCGTTTCACCTGCAGTTGTTATTCTCACAACTTCTGTTCTTAGAGCTCTCATGTACATATCGTGTGTTGGGTTAAGCTCTTTGAGTCTTTCAAGGATAGAAAGAAGTCGTCTATCATCATTATCAAGAGATTGATGTGAGTCTATCATTCGTTGAGCACGATCCCATTTCTCACCACTCTTAAACTTGACGTATAACTTTCTCTCTTGAGTTTTAAGTACATGTTCTCGTTGCCTTGCTTCTGCTTCCTCTTTTTGAAGTCTTTCTTTGTGTGTAAGCATATCTAGTGTTCTCTGAAGCTTTTCATCTCGCAATTTGAGATTTGCTTCTTGCCTTTCAACTTCTAATTCAGCTTCAAAATCCAGTTTTGCTTGCTCAGCTTCATATTCATGGTCAACTGGCACTTCATCTTCCCAGCTGCTAAAATCTGGTTCTGGTATTTTTTCACCCTCATCAGAGAACTTTAGATCAGCAAAAACATCAAAGTTGTCTGGTTCACCTGAGTAGTAATACCCTTCAGTGTCTTCTGCACTCTTCTGAGAATCTGATATCTTCTTCCCCTTATCTCTCCCTTGTTCACTAGTTCCCTCTCTTGACTTCTCCCCCTTAGTTGAGGAATCCTCTACCGAAGTGTGAAATGCACCATCTCCAGGGTCTCGCTCATCACCATCTCCACCTTTTTCTACAAAGAATTCCCTTTCTTCTGCTGTGGGTGTGTGAGTTCTGCTGATCATGTTGAACAAATGTTTGATCCCCTTACCTTGTTGTGCATTCTGCCTTTCAATCACATCAAGACGACGTTCAGTAGACAGTTGACTCTTAATTAATGTTGTTTGAAGATTTTCAACTTTGTCGGAGATTACAGAAATAAGTTTATCTTGAGTCACAGTAACCTCTCCAGCATCATCAAGTGCCCGTTCAAAAGATAATTCAAGAGTGTTGAACTTGTTTGTGTAAGTTGTCTTCATCTTGGTGATGTCATTCTTTATCCCAGCAAGCTGATTTTTGACAGAGGTAGATGAAGAAGACCGTTCATCCACTTGTGCTCGAAGTAATTTTGCTTCAGCTTTACTGGCCTCAAGTTCCTTTTCTAGAGCTTTAATCTTTTCTTCCAATGAACGAGTGTATGTGTCAGTGTGTGCACTCACCTGAATATCACTCTGAGTTTCACTCATCTGACGTGCATGTGTTTCACTCAGTTTAGTGGTGTTCCTCACATCACTCCTCACTAATTCCTTAGCTGCTCCAGAAAGTGTACCTGCAGATAAAATCACCCTAGCCTCCTCTTGGAAGGTCAGTGGTGGTGCAATGGGAGTTCGCAAATCCCTTTCCTCAGTCATTTCTGTCATCTCATTTGAAATTGATGTCTGAATTTCTTCAGTGACAGAAAGATCGAGTTGCCTTCCACTTTCTCCAGTTGAAACTGCGAGTGGAAAATCCCTTGAGGGAGCCAGGAATGTTCCTCCTGGGAGGGGAGATGATGACTCTATTATTTGTGGCTGAGAGTCAAGATTTCCCTCATTAACCTGTGAAGGCTCTTCTACCGTGACTATGGTAGGCACTGTTTCAGTAACAACCCTATTGTGCTCTCCTTGCTCATTGTCCCTAGCCACATCAGATTCTACAGTTATGTTTTCCCCCATTGTGAGTAATAGGGGTGTGCTTGACTCTGTACAAGGTGCCATGGCTGACTGGCGAATTTCAATGGACTCATCCTGTTGAGAGAATGGTTCCAGTAACTGTTCATGTGCCATTTCAATGTCCGTATCCTTTTGGGAGGATATGGATGGGCTGACAGTTGCCTCAATTAGTAAGTTTCTTCGCTTCTTTAGTGGAGGCAGAGCTGTGGGATCACTCATATCACTACTACTTACATTACGTCTTTTCACTGTTAATTTACTTCTGGATTTGGGTTTAGAGATTTTAGATGACACTGTGTTTGGCTCTAAGACTTGGGATAGAAGTTGTGGTTCTACAACCTCTTGGTCTAACCTATCAGCCACTTGGGCTCCAGAAGTAGTTTCAGGGAAAGATAATACCTGTTCAGTAGCAGATGCAGAAATCCCAGCAATAGTGAGTTGAGCCACTTGAAGTTGATGTTCAGGTACAGGAGCAATTGCTGCTTCTTGTTCTGGTTGCTCAGGAACATGCTCAGGTTGCTGTTGTGGTGGTTGATCTTGTATAATTGGCAGTTCTATGAAGTTGGACATATACTGAGTAATGACCACAGGAACATTTGTGTACTTCTTCATTGTTGCTAACCTGGTGAAAAATTTTTTATGTGTTTTTCCTGAAGCTTCAGTACGAGAGTTAGCAAACAATCTTTGATGAACATCAGAAACAACATGATTAAATATGAGAGTTAAAAACCTTGGATAGTAACAATCAACTTTACTACCCAAATCATGATCGTTCTTTGCAGTTGTGAGACGATTTACTATGGCATCAAAAATTAATTTACCAAAATTAACCCTTTGATTATTAGCAACTGCATAACCAATTCTCTGAAGCAAAGTAGAAATATTGTGAAAATTATTCTTTTTAGTGTTAGCAAACACCTTAGCAATTGTGTCAAAGAAATAATCCCACTCAGCCATGAAGTTACTTTTAGATAACTTAGAAAGATCAACTTCTCCTTGATAATGGATGTCATTGAAAAATTGTGTCAGTACTGCTTCAGATGGAAGATCAACAAAGTCATTTGTTGGAAGTCGTAGAACGGTGTTAACAGTTGAGTCATTCACAACATAAGGTGTGTCTCCCACAGTAAAAGTAAAAGATGTTGAGTCCGAGGAGAGAACAAATGTAGAACACATTGCCGACAGTGAATCAACTTTTAAAGGAGCATCGAGAATCAAGGCATGACGAATAAGAGAATGCTCATTTAAAAATCGAATCCACGGTTTAACCCTCTCGAGAGTACAATTATCGGGATTAAAATGACCAACAAAATTATGATTTATTATCACCATATTACCAGCCATTTTAATTAAATTTAAACACCTTGAAAATTTCAGATTTTAACAAATTAATGAATTAAACTGAATTATTTCGAATTAATAATTAATTAAAAATTCGAAAAATTTCAAAGTTCTTTAAAAAATTCTGAAGAATTCACACAATGATCTAGATACACACATGAACACTCAGATAATTTTAGTTTTCGAAAAATCAACACCAAAATCCTTGAATTTCAGATCGTATTTTCGATTTTAGGAAAACAAAACTATCAAGAACTCGACCAAATCGTGAAATTAAACCACCAAAACAAAGATAATCGAATAGAGAATCGTTGTACGTCCTTCGTTTTCAGAGATGATAAGAATTAAGCGATTAATCGATAAAAAAAAATTTGCATGGGTTCAACAGTTCGACAGTGTATGTATTTGTGTGTATCGACTGTACTCTGTGACTTAACACGAGAGTTTAGACTAACAAGAAGACTAACGATAGTCTCAAGACAATTCTGTATATATATACTAACGGTAGTCTAAAATAGAATTAATAAAAGACTTAGACTAAGAACTAATAGACTATACCTGATAGTCTATCTGATAGTCTAATTAGACTAAAATAGACTGTCTAGACTAGACTATTTAACTATTTAGACTATTTTAAAAACAGAATATAGACTAATCAATTTAGACTATAATATAGAGAACATAGACTATCGAATATAGACTAAATAAGTTAGACTAATAATACCGATAGTCTAAAATAAATAAAAGAAAATTAACTACAACAGACTATTGTTGGATAGTCTGACAGATAGTCTAAAAGAGCTAATTAAACAACTACAGACTATTAATTTACAATACAGACTATTAATTAAAGACAAAATAGACTAAGAGACAATTAGAGACTAACTATGTAGACTATAGACTATAAGTATAGACTATTAATTTACAATAATAATAACAACAACACACAAATATTAGGTCCTATATCGATTTGATCTACCAGAGTGAAGTTGAAAACTCTAAGTCAGGGAAGATTTTCGAGTTAGTGACTAACTCGAACTTCAACTCGAAATTCGACTTAGTTTTTCGAGTTAGTGACTAACTCGAACTTCAACTCGAAAATCACCATCTCGAACTGCATCTCGAAATTGACTATCTCGAAGTTCGACTTGGGATTCGAGTTACCAGTGATCTTCAAAATTTTCGAGATAACATATATCTCGAACTTTATCTCGAAGTTCGAGATGAGGACCAATATAACTATTCTAACAATCAATATTAACAGAATATGTACCAGATTATTTACATGAAAACAAAACATTAATAATAGAAAGACAAACACTACAAAATATTAAGTATTAATAATTTACATAAATATTCATGGTAAATTAATAAATCTATATATTTTCTAATAAAATAACTTTCTAATAGAAAATTATTTAAAAAGAAAATATGATTTATTTAACCATCATAAATATAATTTTTCAAGAAAAATAAGTTTCTCATAAATTACAACTTGTAAAATTTGAGAAAAATATTTTTAAGGAAAAAGAATTATTTTAACATTGAAAGGAAGTAAGTAGGGATATATTAAAATGATAATGGCAATGATTTGAACATCCACAAGTAGCAAGGTAAGTTGATAAAATAATTATACAAGTGATTTTAATCAACAAATATTAACAAGATAATCACTTGTAAATTATTAAAGATTAAACCTCAGATATTAACTAGTTTAATTACTAGGACTATTTAACATACCCAATTCACCAACAATTCTGGTGAATGTGGATTCGTCAAGAGACTTAGTAAAAATATCTGCTGTTTGTTCTTCCGTGGGTACAAAATGTAACTCCACGGTACCATTCATGACATGCTCTCGGATAAAATGATACCTGATGTCAATGTGCTTGGTCCTCGTATGCTGCACAGGATTGTTGGAGATTGCTATGGCACTTGTATTGTCACACAGAATTGGAATATTGTCGAGTACAAAGCCATAGTCACGTAGCTGATTCCTAATCCACAAGATTTGAGCACAACAGCTTCCAGCAGCTATATATTCTGCTTCAGCTATTGAGTTGGAAACTGTTTGTTGTTTCTTGCTGTACCAGGAGACCAACCTACCACCTAGGAATTGACAACTCCCAGAGGTGCTTTTTCTATCTACAACACTACCTGCATAATCTGAATCTGTATATCCAACAAGGTTAAAACCAGATTCTTTAGGGTACCAAATACCTAAGTTAGGTGTACCCTTAAGATATCTCAAGATTCGTTTAACAGCAATGAGATGCACATCTCTAGGATCCGCTTGGAACCTTGCACACAAGCATGTAGCATACATAATATCAGGTCTACTTGCAGTAAGGTAAAGTAATGAACCTATCATACCTCTGTAACTTGTGATATCTACCTTAGCAGAATTTTCACAAGCTCCAAATTTCACAGCTGTTGATGATGGTGTTCTTGCTGAAGATGAGTCCTCCATTTGATATTTCTTGAGGAGCTCTCTGACATACTTGGATTGACAAATAAAAATTCCATCTGTCCTTTGACTTACTTGTAATCCAAGAAAGAACTTCAGCTCACCCATCAGGCTCATCTCAAATTTACCCTGCATTAGCTTAGCAAATTTCTTGCACAGAAGATCATTAGTAGACCCAAATATTATATCGTCCACATAGACTTGGACTAATATAGTATCATTCTTATGTTTCTTAGTAAAGAGAGTTTTGTCTATGACACCTCTAACAAATCCATTTTCAAGTAAAAATTCAGAAAGAGTGTCATACCATTTCCTTGGAGCTTGCTTAAGACCATAAATTGCCTTGAAGAGAAAGTAGACAAAATCCAAGAATTCTGGATCTTCAAAGCCAGGGGGTTGTTCTACATATACCTCTTCATCCAGCTTGCCATTCAGGAAGGCACTCTTGACATCCATTTGATAAACTTTGAAGTTTGAATGTGCTGCGAATGCCAAGAATATCCTTATAGCCTCAAGTCTAGCCACTGGTGCATAGGTTTCATCATAATCTATTCCTTCAGCTTGGGAATAACCTTTAGCAACCAGTCTTGCTTTGTTTCTAGTTACAATGCCATCTTCATCAAGTTTGTTTCTGAATACCCACCTGGTATCAACTACTTTCCTGTCTTTAGGTCTGGGTACCAGCTTCCATACTTCTTGTTGTTTGAATTGATTGAGTTCATCTTGCATAGCAATCACCCAATCAGGATCAGAGAGAGCTTCTTCTGTTTTCTTAGGTTCTATTGCAGACAGAAACCCAGAATAATTGCATTGATTTTGATAGCTCCTTCTAGTTTTTACACCAACATCTGGATCACCAACGATTAACTCAAAAGGATGAGCTCTATTCCACACAGTCTGTCTGGGAAGATTTGACCTTGATGATTCGCCTTGATCTTCATTATGATGTTGAGTATGACCAGCTGATCCTTCATCACCTCCCCCTGAGTTGTTGCCAGTTTGACTAGATGAATGTTCAGGAGTGTCAGTGGTATCTCCAGTCTGATCATTGTTTCCACCACCACCACCCTGATCATTATCATCATTATTACTGTTATCATTAGCAGCAACATCAGGTTGGTTGTCACCATCTGAATCAGAGTCTGTCATATCATCGAAAGATAACTTTTCAGATGAATCCTCCGTTTGGATACTAGGAAGTTTAGTGTCATCAAATGATACATTGACACTTTCAAGCATTGTCTGATGATCAATCACATACACCTTGTAAGCTCTTCTTGAATAACCAATGAAAATTGCTTCATGTGCTTTGGCCTCAAATTTTCCACCACGATCATCTCCATCTTTAAGCACAAAGCATTTTGCTCCAAATACATTAAAGTACTTGAGTGTTGGTCTCTTTTCATACATAATTTCATAGGGGGTCTTCATCAAGTCTTTGTTGATTAAAGTTCGATTCTGGGTATAACATGCAGTGTTAACAGCTTCAGCCCAAAAGTACAAGGGAAGCTTTGATTCACTTAACATAGTACGTGCAGCTTCAATCAAAGTTCTATTCTTTCTTTCTACTACCCCATTTTGCTGAGGAGTTCTTGGGGCTGAGTACTGCCTTGTTATTCCCTTTTCAGTACAAAAATCATTTAGAACTGCATTCTTAAATTCAGTTCCATTGTCTGACCTTATTGCTCTAACTGGTTTCTTGTACTCCATTTCAATCAACTTGATGTGATCAATCACTAACTGTGGAGTTTCATCTTTGGAATTCAGAAATAAAACCCATGTGTACTTTGAGTAGTCATCAACAATTACGAGAGCATATCTTTTCTTTGACATAGACATCACATTAACTGGACCGAACAGATCCATGTGCAACAGTTGTAGAGGTTCAGTTATTGATGATGTGTCAGTGCTCCTGTGAGTTGCTGTTTTCAATTTGCCTTTTTGACAGGCATCACAGAGTCCTTCTTGAGTGAATTCCATTGAAGGCAACCCTCTCACCAGTTCTCTTTTAACTAGAGAATTCATTGTCTTGAAATTAAGGTGGGAGAGTTTCTTGTGCCATAGCCAACTTTCATCTGTAGATGCTTTAGAATAAAAGCAGTTGATTTCTTCAGTGCTTCCAGTGTTCATATTGGCCACGTACAGATTGCCTTTTCTGACTCCTGTAAGAGATGGTTGTTCATGTCTCTTGTGTGAGATTAGACAATTCTTCTTGTTGAAGTAAGCCTCGAATCCCTTGTCACAAAATTGACTGACACTTAACAAATTGTGCTGAAGTCCTTTCACAAAAGACACTTCATCAATGATAACATTTCCAGCTTCCAATCTGCCATATCCATCAGTTGTACCTATGCTGTTATCTCCAAAGGTAACCACTGGGCCGGCTTTCTCAACCACATTTGTCAGCAGGGTTCTGTCTCCAGTCATATGCCTTGAACATCCACTGTCCAAGATCCAGGTCACTCGATCAACCTGTTTCACACCCTGCAATGACAAATAGATTAAACCTTCTTCGGAACCCAAACCTGATTGGGTCCAGAATACTTAAAGAATTGGCCTTTGTCAGGCAAAACAACATTTTTAACATTGATACCATTTACACCACTAACCAACAAACATTTAACCCTATAAACAGATTTGACAATCTTCTGTTTTATCTTGGGTATCCATGTTTCTTTAGCAGCAATGACATTTGTTTCACTGACTGGACATTTGACCTTGTAAACAGCCTTACCAAAAGTCTGTTTAGGCTTTGATACAAATGTCTCTCTCCTATCTTGAGGAGGACTAGCAGTCTTTGATCTAACATTTTTATTCTTATTCATGTGTTGTCGAGGAGCAGTCTTACTAGCACATGCTTGATTACCACTAAAGTAAGCAGACATTACATTAAAAGCACAAGACATACAATTGACAACACCACATGCTTTATGATAAATATCAATGGTAGGCATGGTATGCATGTTAGACATGTTATTGTTCTTTTTCAACTTATCACCACTTAACTCAGTTTTAGATGAACTCGTTGGATAAACAACCTTAACTGGTTTCTTAACAGATTTAACATTATCAAGGACTATGCCATTTGCACTGTCCTCATTACGCATCTCTTCTTGAATAATGATAGAAGTGAAGTTTGGAGGTTCTGCAATCGACTTCTTAAAGAGCGGATCTTCAACTTTCTTAAGCACATGTGGTATACCCCTCTCTTTAGCACTAACAAGGTTAGGGGTATTTATGCCTAACAAACCAACAGCTTCGTTATAACCAAACCCTATTCCTACAGTTCGTTCTATAGCTTGTTTATTGAAATGCTCTTTAGAAAGTTTAACAGAATTAAAGCAAGCACTAACCTTGGTTTCAAGTTCAGCAATTTTAGAAAGTTGTTTAGTCACTACTTCTAGAATGGATTTCTCTCTTCTATTAAGTCGTACTATTTCCTCTTTTTGTTGATCTTGATTAACATGCACTTTTTTTAGTTCTAACACTTCATTTTCAAGTTCAGTGTTTAACAGATTTAATCTAGCAATGTGTTTTTGTGCATTAGCCAAGGAACCACCTAACTGACGAACCAACTCAGAGTCAGTAAGTTTTACCTGTGGTTTAGGATCAGTGAGCATGTCGCCATTTGCCATTAGTGCAAGATTTCCAAATTCTTCATCTTCACTATCTGTGTCATCCCAGCTTTTACCAGCAGCCACATAGGCTTTTCCAGGTTTCTTCTTTTCAGGAACATGATCTCTCTTCTGGGCTTGTTTAGGTTTCTGACACTCAGTGGCAAAGTGTCCAAGTTCATTGCAATTATAACAACGAATTTTGCTTCTATCAACAGTTCCAGTTTTGTAGCCACCTCTGCTACTGGAGGATGAGGAACCTCCTCTCTGGAATCTGTTATTAGACTTGAACTTGAACTTAGGATTTCTCCTGAATCTAAAGTTGCCAAACTGTCTAACCATGAGTGCCATGGATTCATCCTCCAACTGATCCAATTCTTCTAATGAGTAAAACTCACTTCCATCCTGAGTAGCTGGTGTCTGACCATGTTCCACTTCAGTCTGCTCCTTGTCTGAGCTGTAAGGTCGAACAACCTTAGCTTCCACTTCCTTAGGAGCCTCAACCACTAATGCTGTAGATGAACTTGCAACTCTACCTTTACCATGAATCTCTTTCTGTTGGACTTGTTCCAACTCATAGGTTTTTAAAACACCGAAGAGTTTTTCAAGACTAACTTTATTCAAGTCACGAGATTCTCTTATGGCTGTTATCCTGTGTTCCAGGTGAGTCGGTATAGTCAGTAAGAACTTCAGATTAATCTCCTTCTGTGTATAGTTCTTGCCATGGATTTGCAAGTTGTTGATTATTTTATTATACCTTTCAAACACTTCTTGAATGCCTTCATTAGGGCCAGCTCTGAAGTGTTCATACTCAGAGGTTAAGATTTGAAGTCTGTTCTCCCTGACTTCATCAGTTCCTTCATTAATGGTTTCAATAGTTTCCCACATGTGTTTGGCAGTTTTACAATTCATCACATGGCTGTACATCACAGCATCCAGGGAATCTATTAGAATGAGTCTGAGGTTTTTATCAAGCCCTGCATCCTCCTTTTCCTCAGGTGTATAGGTAGCAGGGTCTTTTTCATAAGACTTAGCAGGAATCACAATTTTTCCCTCAGCTTCAACTTCATCTTCATAGACCATAGGAGTTTTAGGTCCGGTTTTCAAAACAACCAAATATTTAACATTTGTACATTCCAGAAACAACTCCATCTTATTCTTCCACATATCATAATTATTTTTGTCAAAGATAGGTATCTTAACAATGGCTTTAGAAGTCATGATGAATTTTTAAGAGAGTTAAAAATTCGAGCTTGATTTTTAATTGAATAAGAATAGGATCTTGATTTGTATATCAATCAAACGGCTCGGATACCAATTGTTAGGTCCGTTAAGATTGTAGAAGGGGGGGGTTGAATACAATCTATATCTTTTTTTTTATTAAACTTGATGGTTGTTACAAAATCAGTACAGAGTATTATCACGTTAATAAAAACTAATTAGAAAATTCGACATGAACTTTTCTAATTTAGTTAATAAAAATCGAGATAAGAACTAGGAAACTTAATTCGCTAGTAATACAAGAGTCACAAATAATTAAGTTCTATCGGATCAAATATTACAAATGAGTTGAACTTAATTTTCTGTGAATTAAATGAGATAGTCAGTGGCTCTTAAAGATGAGAGAGATGGAATGTATTATGCTCCTGTCTTTTTCTTTCTTGTCTCGTGTCTGTGTCTGTGAATGTGGGCTACTGTCTCTTTTGTAGTTAACATCTTCAAAATATCTCCTGTCTCTTTTTTTACTTCAACAGACTATCCACAGACTGTTTTTAAAGGCTTGCAGACTATCCAGGGGACACACAGACTACCGGTGTGACTATCTTTCTTCCTGCAGACTACCGGTGTGACTTTCCTTCTTTATCAGACTACCGGTGTGACTATCAACACTCTACAGACAACCGGTGTGACTATCCTTCTTGGCAGACTACCGAATTCTTTAGCAGACTATCACCTAGACTATCTCAAATAGTCTTTTAACAATAAAACTATAGTCTTAAAACACTTCTGATAGTCTTTCAGCAATCTATATTAATTCTAAATTAATTAATTCAATAATTAACTTAATAAATAAATTAATTCTTGAAGAATTAATTTATTAATTAAGTTAATTAAATACTTTAAATTAATTAATAGAGAATTAACATAATTCATTTGATAGTCTAATCTTCACTTTTAAACCACTGAAATAAATAAAGAACCTCCACTGAATATTTGTTGACGCTCAATGCACGGTCTGGTTCATGAACGACTAACTTCAACTTCTGTTCTTCATTTTGACTTTAAGCTGTGGTCAATTTCTTCTGACAACTTTCTTTAAATATTCTGTACTGGTACTGTCTCTTGTCACTTGTAGAAATCTCTGTCCTTCTGAATTAAATCCATGACTTTGAATACCACACTGAGGCTTGATCAGTAGACTGAACTTCTTCCAGTGTAAAATATCAAAACTATAGATTGACTTGTAGCTTTGTTCCTTCTGATAGATAGCATCTTCTGAGATTCCCGTGACAGTTAATGTTATTTACTTATTACAATCTACTTTAAGTTGAGTTGGATCCTCGAACTACAAATAGGCTGAATCATATGCCTTTCACAACTATGCAGCTCCGTTGAATACTGAGAACGTTCCTGAGGCGTTTCATCTAATTCAAAACTTCTTGCTGGATTCAGAGATTGGTAAAGGCCTTGTCGAACCAACAAAGCTCAATGATGCACATATTGCTACTTTCTGGCAGACAACAACTTATGATGATGGAGGAGAGAATGGGACTCCTTCAATTATTTTCACATATGAGGAAACAGAGTATGTCATTACTCCAACGACAGTCAGAGAAGCTTCGGGTTTTGATACACACACTGCTTACAGTGTTGTTGGTGAAAAATATCTAAGAGAGATGTTGCAGCAAATTGGGTACTCAGGATCTTTAGCGAAACTTCGTTCATTGAAAAGGCCAAATCTGAGGAAGGAGTGGAGTTTTTTTTTATTGCATCACAAGGGCGTTTGGAAAGAAAATCACCAATTGGGATGCTATTCCTACTGACAGTCTTCAAATCGGGTATGCTCTTCTTTATGGAGGTAATTTTGATTTTGGTAGAATTGTCTTGATGAATATAGGTGAAAGATTATCAGAGTCTAGTACCACTGTTTATTTTTCTCGATTTTGTCAAATACTATTCTCTGCTTGTCTGCTTGATGTTGAAATTTCTGAGGAAGACATCATTCCGGCATTTAAAGTTCATAAGAGAGTATTATCTGATTTGACCAACAAGGATGCAAACAAGGATGTACCTGACTTGATTTTGCCTCTTGCTCTTCAAAATTTCTTAAATCAACCTCAAGAACCGCAACAGCCTGAGCCTGCACTTTCACCACCTGCAAACACTGAACCTTTACAACCAACACCTACATAGGCTAAACCTCAAACTCAAACTCAACCCCAACCTGCAAACTCTGAACAAAATCCATCACCTACACAGGCTAAACCAAAGAGTGGAGGTAAAAGCAAGCACAGAGTTGTCAGGGCTAAAAAGAAAAGAGTACCAAGGTCTGACTTCTCAAACTCTGGTGAAGACAAAGTGGCAGTTGAGGTGCCTAAACCAAAGAAAAGAAGGTTGTTAATTGATGAGTCAGATGAAGAGATAAATCTTGAAGCTCCAGAGGTGATTTCTAAAGAGATACCTACTATTGAAGAAGAAGCTATAAAGACAACTGAAGATGCACAGATGGCTGTGGAAAACAGAGATGGTTTTGCTGATATGGATGCTTTTGTTGAGTCATTCATTCCATTCTCTGATGGCATTGAAGTTCCTATCTCATCGCCTGTTGTTGCTAACTCTGAAGCAACTGGTGTAGCTGATCAACCTACTATGGTACTTGATGAAACAGTAGCAACACATACTGAATTATTCTCTGATGCTCACCAAGTTATTGAACAAGGTGAAGAAATTGATCAACCAATCAAGGCTGTAATTTCTGAGCCTATGGTTGAAGTTCTTGCGATTGCAAAGTCTGTTGCAGCTGGAGAGCAAACAGCAGAGAATACTGAGGAGGTTTTTGCTGAAAATATTGAAGTTGCAGAGAATATTGTTGAAAAAGTTGAAGCTGCAGTGAATATTGCTAAGACTGATCCAGTTGAAAATGAAAATGTTGAAGTCGATGTTGAAGCTGAAGGAAGTGCTGAGTCTAACTCTTCTCAGCAAAAACCATTACAAAATAATGCAAAGATATCTGATTTTACTGGACCTTCACACCAATGAGAAATTGAAGAAGATTATTTTGCCAAATTTTCGAATAATTGGTATAAAGAAGATTGCATTTTTCCTGCTGGAAGAGCAGCTAAGTTTGTGAATAGAGCTGCTACAACAATTTCAAATCCAGAGATTCTTTCATGTCTGAAAGCCACTATTGTTCAAGTCAAGACTCTTAATACCAGGTTTGATGATTCTCAACAAGCAATAACTGATCTGCGAGCTGAAGTTGTTAACAGAGACATGCTTCTGCAGAGAGATAATAAACTGAAGTTTCAGACTTTTTCTAAAGATCAAGAAACTCTGTTTAAAAGGCTAAGTAAAGTGGAAGAGAATCAAACTGCCTTGTCTGGTAAGATTGACTCTACTGCTAATTCATTGGAATTGATCACATCTATATTGATTCCTGATGATGTCAAAAAGGGGGAGAGAGTTGCTAAGTTAAAATGCAGGCAATCTCAAACTCTGACTAAGAAGGATGATGCTGAAGATGGAGGAGCAAATGACCGAGAAAAGAGATTAAAATCAAAAGCTGATAGAGATATGAGTATGAGATCTGGCAAGTCTTCTACAAAGTCTGATGGAATAAATACTGATGTTCAGGGTTCTTCAAAGACAAAGATCTTGTTATTCACTGACAATCCACAGACAGATGAAGAATTGGCTGCAAGACTGTTTCTTGAAGAGAATGAAGAAGGAGTCACAATTGAAGACATTCAAGCTGAAGAGAAGAATTTACAAGAAGAACATCAAAAAGCTTTGAAGTCTGGAAAGTTAAAGAAGAATGAAAAAGCTCCTAGGCCTGTTCAAAAAGGCATTATTATTAAAGAAAATGTTGGTGCTAATCAGAATGTTCTATTGTCTAGGAAACCAACAGAAGATGCTAAACAGAAGCTCAAAGGTAAGATTGGTGAAGAAGAAAAGGTTTTGAAGAAAGTGCATACAACCTCTGTTGCTACACAAGTTGTAAAGAAACTATTGTCTACTCCGATGCAAATGTATTTTTGAAAACAAACTATTCCTGATCAAACTCTGAAGACTGGAGGTACTAATTTTCCACAAGGCAGAGCTTATATGTCCAAGCAAAGTCGAGATACATTTGCCTTGGGTTCAGGTAGAGAAATTAGAGTGAATACTAGTCCTCTAGATCCTTCATCACTGGCTGTTCCAGGACATGGTGTTACATAGGAGAGTTTGGACAGACTGGAATCAGTATAGTTGATTCATCAGAAGAGTTTGAAGAAAGATTTTCTGCTGTATTTTATGGCTGATGGGACTGTGTATAAAGTTAGTGAGGATGATATTGGTTTGAAGCTATGGGAAGAATTGGAATATGTTCTATATCTTTTCAAAGTGGAAAATCAAAGGACTCAGCAAGCTGCTAATGTGCTAAGGAATAAGATGTTGAAAGCTATGGCAATTCGTGGTGCAAAATACACAAGTGAGTATATTTTGAAGTACAGAGATTATAATGGGAAGATCGTTGAGATGAAGAAAAATAGTGCTCGACTGAAGACAGATCTGGGTATAACTGTTTTAGATTTTAATCCAGAGTCAGAGAAAGCACATTTTATCAGACTGGGTAATGACATGAGGAAGAACAAATTATATTCTCTCAGATCTGCAATCTATCAAACTGGTGAAGATGATTTTGAACTTAAAGAGATTAAGAAGATCATGCAGATAGAACTCGAGAATGCAGAAAGAAGATTGCTTATAGACTATCTCAGATCAACACCAGATGTTGAGGAAATTAAGTAATTAAAGCTCTGTAAGTATTTCTTGTTTGCTGTAAATTTTGTTTAAGTAGAAGTTTAAACTCTAATTATTTGTTAAACAATGTATTTGTCTAATTGTTTTTATATCATCAATTATTATTAACTTGTGCATTTTTACTAATGAACAAGTTGGGGGAGATTGTTAAATATAATTGATGTGAATAATGTCAGTGTTTAAGTGTTACAGAGGTTCATCAGAGTTTAACTGGAAGCTGGAAGCGGTCAGAGTTTAATTAAACTATGACAGAAGGAAGCTCGACAGAGTTTGCTAAACTCTGTCAAGAGGAAGCGTCTACTGGTCATCATCAGAGTTTGAAGAATAATTGAAGATAATTATGGAAGCGATATCTTTGAGGATTGGATAGCTGTCAAAGACATCGTGATGACTAAGAAGACGTGTAGCAATCATAATTGATAACATTTTTATAGCTGATTTATAGTAGTATCAATTATCGATTGTACTGTAGCTGTATATCTTTATAAATGCAGTTAGGTTAACCCTAGAAGGGTATCGTGAAACGTATTATCAATTCATTGTAACCTAAGCAGCTCTCTGTATAGGTTATTGTAATTCTTAGATTAAGTTTGGGTTTATTTAAATCTAAATAATTTTATGGTTAAAAAAAAGTTTACTTGTAAACAGATAATTAATAATATCAAATACGTCTAGTCAACTCGTGTGAGGTGGTGAGGAAATTAATTGACAAAAAGATTGGAATGGGCTTTAGTTTGTGTAATTATATTTAACTCAACTATCGCTTAATTGGATTATTTAAGGATTGATATATATGTAGATTGATTGTAATATTTTTTTTGTTTAATTGAATGTAATTTTAATTTGATACACAATGATAGGTGGAAATTGTTGTTATTTTACAAAATAAAATTTGTAAATATTATAATAGAATTTTGACTAAAGGTTTAAAGAAATTAAATTTGGATCAAATTATTAGTGTAGAATATACAAAGTAAGAACAAAAAACCGAAGTTACTATAGAAATTTTATTAAGAAGATAAATATCGTTCACTTTATTGGGACATAAATGGTGATATATGGCGAGATAAGTAGTTGAATATCGCCGGAATTAGCGAACATAAAAATATTATTGGCAAAAACATTGAGCCATCATTTACTATAATTGTAATTAATTTCAGTTAGGTTAGTAATTGAGAAAGGTGAATATATATTTTGATTGAATATTAATATTGGTATTAATTGATAATTTTGAAACAAAAAAAATGAGAAATGAGAAAAATTTTAAAAAAGTGAAAAGTGATAAGAAATTGATAAGTGGATTTTATATCCACTTGGAGCGCTCCATATCGGCTTAAATTGATTATTTTGGACTCAAGTTTGTTGTAGTTTTGATGTGTTTTGTGTAGTGTGCAGGTTTGCAAGAATGTCGATTATGGTTAATGCTTCTATCGTTTTTTGGAGGTTAAATTTATTAAAATTCGGATTTTCCGGGAAGGTTGCGCAGTCTACACTGTTTTGGCCATATCTGGAGTTCTAGAAGTCCGTTTTCAGCGATCTTACTGCCCACGCGAATCTTGGGAGATTTTCTACAACATGGGACAGGTCTTGCATGATCAGGTTGTGTGTGTTGGGCGCAGACAGCTCGACAATCAGACTGATGGGAGCAGGAAATTACTGTTTTACCCTTTTCAAGTTCTAATTGTATTTTGGGCAGTTTTTAGTACCTTAATTGAATTCTAATTGTAATAGAAGGCAATTTCTTTCTGGGCAAGAATGATAGAGCCTATATAAACACATCCTATCATTGTAATTTGTATAACCATTACATATCAATTACTTAGGTTTATTTGTATATTTTCATACTTTGTTTTTATCATGGTTTCATCAGATCCCATGATGACGAGAGGTTCAATTCCGAACTAATCGTTGTCATGGGATTCTAACGGAGTTATCTATGTAGCTTAGTAGTTTGATGCTTTAAAGATTACGTGTGGTGAATTCTTGATATCCTCGTATGGTTGTGTTTCATGCATTTAGATGCGTAGCTAACATCTAATTTGTTAATCTCTTGTGAAGCGAGAGTGGATCTTGAGATTTAGAACTTGCCATGCTAGCATAGGATAGGTTGATGTTTTAACATCATGATTTGTAGCGTAAATAGAGATATTATGCTGCCCTATGTGATCTTAATAGACAACTTGTTCTTCAACCGTTATGTTTTCAAATCTTATAGAGATATAGGGTCTAAGCATAATTGGTGTCTATTCATCTTCTATCTCTTTTATGGATGTATGTTTAGTTTGGTACTCGTATACTCGTATGTTTAGTTGATTAAAGGTGTCAACTCTAAGTGAAGTAGATAATGAAGTTAGAGTCCCATGTTTATTCTCATATAAGTAATTCGATTCAATTCTCGTTAGTTAATTTAATTCTTAGTTTAATATTTTGCATCTTAGTTTAATTTAGATAATCAAACCCCAATTTGTTATTTGTCTTAGCAGTGAATTAAAACCATACATTGTTGCATAGGTACAATACTGAATTAAAAACCAGATCTTTGTAGGAACGAACTTGACTTATATCTATATTACTTGTGACCACGTGCGCTTGCGTGATTTTGTGTTAACAGAAATGGAGAGATAGAGAGAATAATTGGAGAGGTAATTAATAAATTTTTTTAATATTATAATAGAATTTTGACTAAAGGTTTAAAGAAATTAAATTTGGATCAAATTATTAGTGTAGAATATACAAAGTAAGAACAAAAAATTGAAGTTATTATAGAAAATTTTATTAGGAAGATAAATATCGTTCACTTTATTGGGACATAAATGGTGATATATGGCTAGATAAGTAGTTGAATATCGTCGAAATTAGGGAACATAAAAATATTATTGGCAAAAATATTGAGCCATCATTTACTATAATTGTAATTAATTTCAGTTAGGTTAGTAATTGAGAAAGGTGAATACATATTTTGATTGAATATTAATATTGGTATTGATTGATAATTTTGAAACAAAAAAATGAGAAATGAGAAAAATTTAAAAAAAAGTGAAAAGTGATAAGAAATAGGAGAGATAGAGAGAAAGAGAGAATAATTGGAGAGGTAATTAAGAAAGTTTTAAATATTATAATAGAATTTTGACTAAAGGTTTAAAGAAATTAAATTTGGATCAAATTATTAGTGTAGAATATACAAAGTAAGAACAAAAAATCGAAGTTATTGTAGAAAAATTTATTAGGAAGATAAATATTGTTCACTTTATTGGGACATAAATGGTGATATATGGCGAGATAAGTAGTTGAATATCGTCGGAATTAGCGAACATAAAAATATTATTGGCAAAAACATTGAGCCATCATTTACTATAATTGTAATTAATTTCAGTTAGGTTTGTAATTGAGAAAGGTGAATACATATTTTGATTGAATATTAATATTGGTATTAATTGATAATTTTGAAACAAAAAAATGAGAAATGAGAAAAACTTAGAAAAAGTGAAAAGTGATAAGAAATGAGAGAGATAGAGAGAAAGAGAGAATAATTGGAGAGACAATTAATAAATGGAGAAGAGAGAGAATAAGTGTATGGTAATAATAGAAGGGAGAAGAGAGAGAATAAGTGGAGGGATAGAGAGAGAAAAATAAATGGTTAAAAGACATTAATGACCTTTATTATAATTGACATTAACTATGGTTAATCTTAACTCAATGGCATAGTAGGTAATTTGAATGGGTGGGTTACTTCAGGAATTAGATATATATTGATGTTGTACTCATAAAACATGTACAAATCAAATGTGCACAAATGCTAATTTTATAAAGTACTCCATCTGTACCTCTCATTTTTTTTTTTACATATTTTCAGCATTGTTCGGCATGCATTTTAAGGTGTATATAAAGTATAATTTCATAACTTATTTTTAAAATTTTCTTTTTTTGAATAAAAGTTTAAACATTAAATTGTTATTCAGAAGAAAAAAATTTTAAAAATAATTTATGAAACTATACTTTTTAGGAGCATTAAAATGTGTGTCACGCCCCCGTCCCCCAATGTAAACAATTGAGGGGGACGGAGGGAGTACTTGAGAGATAACACCGCACTCGTAAAATTTCTATAAAGAAAGGGGTTTTATCACTCTAGTCGATCGTTTAAAATTACACAAAAATACATAATAATTATCAAAGTAAAATTTTAGATCATTCAAGAATTGGTAACGTGGAAGCTTACAGACTGATCAATAACTTCCATGTGGGAGCCCCAGCACCGGTCTACCACATCGTGAATCAGATTGACTACCTTCTTCGCAACAACTTTTGGGTATGCATGCTAGGGTTGGTCTTTGTGGCCTGTATCAAAGTCGCTCGTTATGCAGCAAGACTCGCCATGGAGGTATGTGACAGGCTCTATACTCTAGAACACCTGGTGGGAGGAATAGAAGAGCTTTTCAATTGGGATCTTGGGTTAGGCATAGATCACCCCGACTATGTTCATGTTGTTATCCCTAACCATGCCCATGACCCAGTCGATTTCAATGGAGGAGTTGTGCTTTCAGATTAGATTGACGAGCTAGGCTTGGGCCAATTAGATGCTCCTCATGAAGTAGTGATGGAAATGGAAGAAGATGAACAATCGATTGATATTCAAGATCTTCAGGAAGGGATCCATCATGTTGATCATAGATTCAACCTCTTAGCAACAGACCCCCCTCTAGGGGACGTCGACTAACTGCCCTTTGGATTAAGTCAGCAACTCCTCTTGAGCATCTACATTCCTCTCAGTGTTGGCAGTCGTAGCCTTCGAGGCTCTAGTCTGAACTTTAAGTTTGTTTCTCTAGTTCAGTAGACTCTTTTTAGGTTATAGGCTCTAGTTGGTTTGGTCGTTGCTGACTCTCCTTTATGTAACCCCTATGTAACCTCTTCTTTCAATAAAATTTGCTTATCCAAAAAAATTGATAAATGATTAATCTGTCCACGAAATCGGTAGAGGCAACTGAATTGTAAAGGTGTGTAAACCTTAGCTGCTGAACATCAAAGATCGTAAACAGTTCTCTGTGGCTGGGTTGATTTTACTGCTTGAACTTCACACTTATCTCTGTCACAGAATATGATATTTATTTAATAATATGTAGTAAAATTAAATGTATTATAACCTCAAAATCTTCACAGATGGAGGGAAAAAATTGTTCAAACTCTAAATTTAGTTTAATATATGATTCTCAGAGGTATAGTTAGAGCAAATCCAACGACTTCCTATATGAGTTTTTAATTTTGAATTTAGGAAATTTTACACAATATAGTGCTTCAACAGTGTCTTAGTTGTTTCCTAAAATATTAGGAACCACTAGTCATTAGGAAGCATTAGTCATTCCCTACTTTTGGGAACCACGGGCAATTCCAACACTTTCCCAATATTGCTTCCTAAGTCAAGATTTAAGAAATTTAATATAAGACGCCATTCAACAGTTTGCTAGTGGTTCCCTAAAATATTAAGGACCTCTAGTCATTCCTTACTTTTGGTGAATCACTAGTCATCCCTAATTTGATTTCTATCAATAAAATATTCACTTCACTCCATTTTTCAATATTTGTTCATATCTCATTTCTTAAATGATTTCAAATTTATCTTTATAATAATAATAAGAAATGAATATAGGAAATTTTGTTGGAGTTGATGTACAAAACAAGGTTCCTAAATCACTATGAACCATTATTTTATTTTATTTTTAGGAATCAACTAAGAAGTTATTTGCTCTAACTTCATTTCCATCAATAAAATAATCATTTCCTTTCATTTCACCAATAATTGTCTTTATCTCATTCCCTAGTTACTTTCATAATTATTATTATAATAATAATAAAGAATGAATATATGAATTATAATAATAATAAAGAATGAATATATGAATATATGTATACAAAACAATATCCCTAAAACATATCCATAAATAAAAATGTAAAAAAATGATAGAAACAAATACAAGAAATGAAAATTTATACGTAGGCAAATTACTGATATGGGCTAAAAATAAGCCCTAAAGACACATTTAATGTGGCATTAATTGGACCCGGAATGGTCCAAACGTGGGGCCCACCAGGTGGGCCCAAACCCTATTTACAATATTAATTTCGTAATTAATATTAGGGATAATAAACAGCTCAGCAATAAGTGTCAGATAAGAACATTATCTCTACAAGGAGTAGCCTCCAAGGCATACACTCATACAAGGAAACAGACTCCTACAAGGAAGGGGTCTAGAACTTTCCTCGAGGTTGACTTACCCACCAAGTCACCTAACCCTACCATAACTCTAAGGCTTCTCAGCCTATATAAAGGGTCAGACCCTTCACCTCAGAACTACGTTTTCTTGGCTTGATTCTCTAATACAGAGATACGTAGGCATTCTGTGAGGACCGTTTAGTCTCGAACGCAGAAGCAGCCATTAAAGCACGAAGCTCACGAACCCTAGCATTAAATATACACAAACCCTAGCCGCAAATCGTAACCTAGTTTTTATTCCACAACATTTGGCGCCGTCTGTGGGACAAAGACATCAACCATGGTTAACACACGAAGGACACCAGCAATTACAGAGCCAATCGCAACCGAGGCTCTACCTCTTAGCTCTGCTCCGCCCCTCACTGAACAAGTACCTCCGACATCCGGGACTATCATTCCATATCAAGTTTCTCAACCCCTAGGGACGACTACCCATGTTGAGAGTACGCTACCTCCGATCGTCCACACAATTCCAGGGACTAACCCCCTCCAGGCGGGGATTTCTTCCTTGATTGTAGATCCCAACAACCCTCCACGAGGGGTTCAGATCCACACTACGGATCTCCCCATAAGCACCAATCCAATGTACGGGATGCCTAACTACGGATCTGGGTCAAGTGGTCATGCCCTGTATATTCGAGATCGAGATTATCGCGATTTTTCTGGTCCTTATACGGATGAATCATCTTCTGGCGATGATTACGAGCGTGATGAAGCTCCAAGGAGGCGACGTGCAAGTAAAGAACCTCTGGGAAGAACTCAAACTACTCATGATGGACTCCCTTCAACAGCTACTGAGAGGATTAAGGCTTATGAAGCCGAGATCTTAAGATTAAAGGAAGATATGGCCAGGGAGCAAGCCAGATCAAATCAGACTTTACCACCTCCAACATCAGGACCAATTCCCTTTATAGATCTGGAGAGGCCTTCAAGAAGGCAAAGAAGGGCTACCGCCCCAACTGGAAGAACTACAAGGGTGGAAACCCCTAAGAGCAACCCCAAGGATCTGATGCCACTTGGGGACCCTGATGATCCCACACCTCCGTTTACTGAGGACGTGATGAATGCTCGTATCTCAAAGAAGTTTAAGATGCCAACAATTAAAGCTTATGATGGAATGGGTGATCCTGCAAACCACGTTAGAACATTCTCAAACGCACTGCTATTGCAGCCTGCAAGCGACGCTTTGAAGTGTAGGGCATTCCCTCAAACTTTATCAGGCATGGCTCAAAGATGGTATAGTCGGCTTCCTGCAAACTCGATTGGTTCCTTTAAGGAGTTGAGTGCTGCTTTCATTAGTCAGTTTATCAGCGGAAGAGCGCATGAGAAAAGCTCTGCATCTCTTATGTATGTGGTACAAGGGAAGAACGAAAGTCTGAGAGACTATCTTAAGAGGTTCACCAAGGAGACACTGAACATCACTGATCTGGACAATAAGGTTGCAATGGTAGCCTTGGAGCATGGTACCACCGACCTATACTTTAAGAGATCATTGGCAAAGCATCCCCCGGAGAATATGGCTGATCTCCAGCGAAGGGCTGATAAGTACATCAAGGCCGAAGATAGTACGAAGAAGGAAGTCACAGTAGGCAATGGTCAGGGGAACAATGATACAAAAAAGCGCAAGCAAGAGCAGGAGTACGATGCTAGGGACAAGTATCCCCGAACTAGCAAAGTCTCTGATTCGCCACCAAAAAAGAGCTTGGGACCAAGGTTCTCTGACTATGCAAGGTTAAATGCCCCTAGAAGTCAAATCTTGTTGGAAATCGAGAAGGATAAGGACTTCCGATGGCCGAAGCCACTCAGGGGAGACCCCGCAAAGAGGAACAAGGATCAATATTGTCGGTTCCACCGAGATGTGGGGCATGATACAGATGATTGTAGGCAGTTAAAGGATGAGATCGAATTTCTGATCCGCAAAGGAAAACTGAGTAACTTCACCAAGGGTGAAGATCGTGGAACCCAAAGAAGGGACTACGAAAGGAGAAACAATGATAGAAGGGATAATGATCGTGACCATAACACGCAGCCCCGAGGGCCAGTTATCAACATGATCTGGGGAGGCCCGACAGCGGCCGGTACAACTCGAAATTCTCGAAAGGCATACGCAAGGGAGGTGATGCATATTGTGGGAGAGGCCCCGAAGCGTGCTAGAACTGAAATCATAATTGGTTTTGATGACTCTGATCTTGAAGGGGTGAAATTCCCCCATGATGACCCATTAGTTATAACCCCTGTGATTGGGAACTCGGAGGTAAAACGAGTCTTGATAGACAATGGAGCTTCTGTTGACATTCTGTTTCATGATGCTTTTGTGAAGATGGGATATACCGATTCTCAGTTGACTCTGACTAACATGCCCATTTATGGATTCAATGGAGTTGAGTCCAAGGTCGAGGGTACTATCCAGTTACCCATGACAATCGGGCAGGAACCTAAGGAAGCTACTCAAATGCTAAATTTTCTGGTTATTAAGGCAGCCTCGACTTATAACGCAATCCTGGGAAGGACTGGATTTCATGCGTTCAAGGTTGTTGCCTCAACATATCACATGAAGATTAAGTTTCCAACCCGAAACGGGGTCGGAGAACAAAAAGGCGACCAGAAGATGGCAAGAAGTTGTTATGTATCCGCCCTAAGAGCTGATGGAGTCGGGGGGCAGGTACTCCCGATTGAAGACATGGATGTCCGTAGTGATGATGAACAGCGAGGGAAGCCATCAGAGGATTTAATACCTGTTCCCCTAGAGCTGGGCGACCCGGAAAAGGTTACATACATAGGAGCATCTCTGAAGGAACCCCTGAAGGGCGAATTGACAGCATTCTTACAAGAGAATAGCGATGTGTTTGCTTGGACAGCAGCGGATATGCCAGGAATTGACCCTCAACTTATAACTCATAGGTTGAACGTCGATCTTGAACGGAAGAAAATAAAGCAGAAAAAGAGGAATTTCGCTCCTAAAAGGCAAGAGGCCATTAAGCAAGAAGTTGGCAAACTATTGGAAGCCGGATTTGTTGAAGAAATTCAATTCCCTGAATGGTTAGCTAACCCTGTGATGGTCAAAAAGGCGAATGGAAAATGGAGGATGTGTATAGACTTCACTGATCTGAATGATGCATGCCCAAAAGATTGTTTTCCTTTGCCTAGAATTGATATGTTGATAGATGCCACCGCTGGACATGAAATGTTGAGCTTCATGGATGGTTTCAGCGGATACAATCAGATTAAGATGCACAAGGACGACGTTCCTAAGGTGTCTTTCATAACTGATTTTGGTGTTTTCTGCTATCTTGTTATGGCTTTTGGATTAAAAAATGCAGGGGCTACTTACCAACGGCTGGTGAATAAGATATTTGCCCATTTAATTGGAAAGACCATGGAGGTCTATGTTGATGACATGTTAGTCAAGAGCCTACTCAAGGCAGATCACATAAGGCACCTCAGAGAGGCATTTGAAGTGCTAAGGCACCATAAGATGATGCTAAATCCAGCCAAGTGTGCTTTTGGTGTTGGATCGGGAAAATTTTTGGGGCTGATGGTTTCCAAGAGAGGCATAGAGGCCAACCCAGACAAGATTAAGGCTATTCTGGATATGGAGTCACCCCGCTCAGTACGAGATGTACAGAAATTAACTGGCCGAGTTGCGGCCCTAGGGAGATTTATCTCCAAGTCTGGTGACAAATGCTTGCCTTTCTTTCAGGCATTAAAGAAGGTGAAAAATTTTGAGTGGACCACAGAGAGCCAAGAGGCCTTTGAACAGTTGAAGAAATACATGACTGAAGCCCCGTTGTTGGCCAAACCTAGTCCTGGAGAGATTCTCTACCTATACCTGGCGGTATTCGAACAAGCATTGAGTGCTGTTCTTGTCAAAGAAGAAAAGAAGGTTCAGAAACCCATCTACTATGTGAGTAAGGTGCTACACGGAGCGGAGTTGAATTACTCTCCCATTGAGAAGTTTGCATTGGCATTGATTACTGCCTCAAGGAAATTGAGACCGTACTTTCAGGCTCATAAAATCGAAGTCTTGACAGACCAACAGTTGAGAAGCATATTGCACAGTCCGAAAGCAAGTGGAAGATTGATCAAATGGGCCATAGAGCTTGGAGAGTTTGATATCAAGTATAAGCCTCGGACAACCATCAAGGCTCAGGCATTGGCTGATTTCGTGGTTGAATGCACTATTGACAACCAAGAAGTCGGGGGGCAGGAGATGATAACCACCCCGAAGAACGAAGATAAAAATGAAGAACTTATAGCTGACCAGAAAGAGTATTGGGTGCTCTATTTTGATGGAAGTCAGGGGGCAGGAGATGATAACCACCCCGGAGAACGAAGATAAAAATGAAGAACTTATAGCTGACCAGAAAGAGTATTGGGTGCTCTATTTTGATGGAGCATCAAAAACAAAATCTAGTGGTGCAGGTTTGGTTTTGCAAAGCCCCGATGGGTTCACAGTTGAATACGCTTTGAAGTTGGACTTTTCAACAACCAACAATGAAGCTGAGTATGAAGCATTAATAGCCGGATTGGGATTGGCCAGAGTCATGAGGGTCAAGAACCTCAAAGTGTGTGGAGATTCAAGACTGGTAGTCTCGCAAGTGAATGGTGAGTTTGAGGCCAAGGATGAAACTATGGCAAAATACCTCAGAGTCGTGAAAGCTGTTATGACTCAGTTTGAGGAATGCTATGTGGAGCACATTCCTAGGGAAGAGAACGTTAAGGCCGACGCCCTCTCTAAGTTCGCTTCTTCTGAGATAGAGAATTATGCAGGAAGTGTTTATTTCCAGGTCTTGAAGGCCCCGACCGTCAATTCTAAGTTGGTAGCACCTATCGATGTTGGAAGCTGTTGGATAGATCCTATTAAAGCTCATCTAGAAACCGGATGGCTCCCTGACAATGCCTTGGAGGCACGAAAATTGTCAGTGAGAGCATTGAGATATGCCTTGATTGAAGGCATCTTATACAAGAGATCGTTTGTCATCCCGTACTTGAAGTGCTTAAGGCCCCAAGAGGCAAGAGAAGCATTGGAAGAAGTTCATGAAGGGATCTGTGGGCAGCACTTGGGGGGCAGAGCCCTAGCTCACAAGATTACCCGCCTGGGATTCTATTGGCCAGAGATGTTGGCTGATGCTCAGGATTATGTCAAGAAGTGTGACAGATGTCAAAAACACGCCCCTGTTGTAAGGCAACCGCCTGAGAGATTAACCTCAATCAGCTCTCCCATTCCGTTTGCATTGTGGGGGATGGACATTCTTGGTCCTTTCCCTATGGCTTCAGCACAAAGGAAGTTTCTGATTGTCGCCATTGATTACTTCACTAAATGGATTGAGGCTAAGCCTTTAGCCAAGATAACCACCAAGCAAGTTTCCCAGTTCTTTTGGGAGAACATAATTTGTAGGTATGGAATCCCGCGAATTATTGTTAACTCGAATAACTTGTAGAAGGGGGGGGGGGTTGAATACAAGTTATATAATCGTGTCTGATTTTTGCTTGATTATAAGAACAAGAATAAACGAATGAATCAAACTCTTGTTTGTATTAATAAGATCAAATACAAACTCTACCAAAGGTGTACAATACCTTTAGCAGCTGCTGACAATACAAATATCTCTCTGTTTGTTTCGTACTCTCGAATACAAACCTTATACAGAGCTACGCACACGAAACTCACAACTTCGTCCGCTCTTTACAATGATATTGAGAGAATATTTATAATGCTACCTATCAACTAATAACAGAAAGATATAATCTATACATGACAATGTTCTGCCTTCTAGTCGATAGTTTCCTTCAATAGAAAAACTCTTTCCTTCATAATATCTTCTTGCTTGTTCTTCAAACAACGATCCTGTTTTATAGCACTTGCCAGTTTCTGTAGCATCCATAATGACATCATCAGTAGCATGACTGATATCAGGATCTGTACACTGCATCAGTATCTGATCAACCATCAGTATTGGACCGTCATCAGGATTTGCTCTCTGTTCCTAACATGTAGTCTCCGATACACTGTTCATTCCTGACTAAACTATACAGATAACTGTTTTACACATAAAACCTATATACAGTGCTAAATCCTTTATAAGATCAGGATTACAAGAAGTATAATGTGTAAATTCTATTCTTAACATCACAACTTATGAATTATTCCTAACAATCTCCCCCTATTTATGCTTTACAAACTGAAGCATAAATCTAAGTTGTGGATGTCAAAACATATAACAATACAATCAGAATAGAATTTATGAATGTAGAATTATGAAGTTAAGTACCTCCTTCTCAGATGTAGACATTTATCCAGTACTTAAAAGAAAGAATTTTAACTATTAATGCTGCTCTTCCTTACCACTTCCTAGCTTAGATTCACCACTGTCATTCCTGGTTCTTCTTTTTACTACCATTTGTCTGATCTTTATCTCCCCCTGATTTATCTTTATCTCCTTCAGTCTGGTAGTGTTGTTGTTGTCTTTGAATTGTCTTTATCTCCCCCTTTTTGACATCAGCAACATTAATTCCAAGAGATTCAGAAACAGAACAAATGAGATTCATAAGAACTGCTTGATTTTCCATAATTGTGACTTGGTTATCTTCAAGTGATTGAAGTCTTGTTTGAATAGCAATTTGAGAATTCTGAATATCTTTCAAAACATCAGAATGAACTTCAATATTGGAAGTGCTTCGAGTATCTTCAGTATCAGAATCAGAAAGAACTTTATCTTCAAGTCTTGTAGAAGAAGTTGCTTGAGTTGTATGATATTCAAGTAATAAAACCTGATTAGAAGTATCAACGTTTTCATCTTTCTGTTCTGGAACTGAAACATGATCATCATCTCCTTCACCAGTATTCTGTGTACTAACATCTTCAAATCCTGACTCCTCCTTAGAGTGATCAGAGACTGTTGATGTCTCAATTCTAGCTGATATTGGAAGTATATACAAAGGAACACTAGGATCATTAGGATCTTCATCTGGTACATATGTATGAAGAGATTGTTTTATCCTGACACCTCTCCTGTTAATGATTTCTGCAAGCCTCTCCTTTTGCTTCTGAGCTTTAACTTCTGGCTTTGCATTGTGATGTGCTAGGTCATTCTTCTGATACATTTTGATGAATGAATAAGTACCAGCATCCATACCCAAATTTTCAGACCAAGATTCAGGAAAAACCTGATCCCAGAAATCAAATGATGGTTTCCTAATTTTCTCTCCCTCACTATGGAGTTGATCATCCATACCCTCATTCTCACTTTGACTTACTAAAGTCAACACTCTTTCTACCTCACCTTTTGCCTGGTCAGGAGCCAGCCGCTCAAATTGTGGATCAATATCCATCTTTTCAAGTGTATCACTCAAATTTGGATAAGTGCTCTCATGACCTACAGAAAAATAGAGTTTAGAAGGAGTTTTTATACCTGAACTCACATGGAGAGAGGGTTCCTCATATGGCATGTGGCTTGAGGTTTTCTCCAAGGAGTGAGCTGCTATAGTCTCTGAACCCATACAATCATCTTCTTTCCTTTCAGAAACTACAGGCTCCAGTATACCACTTTCAGGTTCTTTACTAGACTCTGATGTCTTCAGTAATACTTCATTAGACACCATAGTTAGTACATCACCATCTTTAAGTGTTGTTTGCTGAGACACACCCTCAAGGTGGATAGACTCTGACTGAACAAAATTTGTTTGATCTTCAGAAAAATCAACCAAAGTCATTCCTCCCATATCATAGGGTATCTCACTTGCATTCTCAGTCATCACAGAAGACCTTTCAACATCAGCTATCACAGCTCCTGAGTCATCCTTCCTCTGACTAGATGGTTCTTGTGTTGCATTGACCGTGATCTGATCTTTCCTACTACTCACCACTGGTGCAATAGTATCTTCTGTTGACTGCTTCCCTCTATCTACTTCCTCCAGTTGTTCACCTTGAGCTGAAGCATCTTCAATAATTACATCCTTGTCAAATAAATATGCATGAAGTGATTGAAGTGCAACATGCTTCGAGAATCCAAATGTCTTGACTAATTGTCTTCTGACAGATACATAAAAATACATCTTCATTAAGTCAAGTCTTTGATGTAGAAGTCCATATTCATCTGGAAATAAAAGTTTTGGTACTCTTTCAACCAAAAATTCTAGAACAGGCCTTGACAACTTCACTTTGAGAGAAATTAGTCCCATAGCCAGTCTGTATGATAATGTAGTTTCCCATGAAGAATCAATATCCAGATCTCTCTTGTCAAATACTGACATAGATGTAGCTTGATTTGTAGAAACCTGCATGATATTAGTTGGACTAGACTCTGTGTGTGTAGGTGACAATTGAATCTTTCTCCTTGTTCTCCTGATATAGTGAGCAAAAGATTTATCCTGAGAAGACTCAAGAGGTGTAGACACAGAAGTGATCTTGGGATGAGATCTTGGTTCAATAGACACAGTCTTTTGAGAGACAGTATCCAGTAACTGTTTTCCCTTTTTAAGAACTACAGCCTTTTGTGAGACTGCAGCCTGGCTGTGACTAGGTTTTTCATCTCTTTGTACTAACACAGAAAGTTGAATTGCAGCCTTCAATTCTGCTCTCTCTACAAGAGTTAAATCATCATCATCTTCACTAGAATTACTACTACTACTTGACACAACAAATCTTCTCTTCCTTACAACTGATGTCTTTTGAGAAACACCAGAGGTTGGTTTCTTTGAAACAATAGGCTGTGGATCAAAATTTGGTTCTTGAATTGTTTCAGAGACTATGATGTTTTGGGCTACTTGGGTAGACACAGGTGGGTTCTCCTCCAATTGAGATTCCTGATCCATTTCACCACAAAAGAAAGAAGAATTGTAGAGAGTAGGAAGATGAGTTTTAAGAATTACCTGAAAATGATGTGGATAATGAATTGCAGGTATTTCATCTAGATTCTTTTCATTGTCCTTCTTTGTAATATCAGAGAAAATTCTCTTTTGCTGTTCATAAGAAGAAGCACAATGTTCCCTACCAAATCTAGCTTCAACATCAGGAATAAAATGGTTAATAAACAATTGCATAAATCTATGATAATAAACCATTTTCCTGTTTTGATCTCTTAACCCAAGTTTAATACTCATCTGACTTAAGATAATATGACCAATGTTAATTACTCTGTCATAAAGCAAACTATAAGCAATATGAGATGTAACAGAAGTAATTTGTTGAAAAGAACTACATTTGCCAGTAAAACATTTAGCAATTTGATCAAAGTAAAAAGACCATTCCTTTCTTAGAAAAGACCTATTCAACTGGCTCATGTTATCTAGAGGTCCACTATAACCTAATTCAGACAACATAGTTCTTATATTATCATCAGATGGTACATTCTCATAACTATCAGTAACAGGTAAACAAAGTACTGAACTAACAACAGATTCAGTAATGTCAAATGAATCTTGTCCTAAATGTAGAACAATCTTACCTGATTGACTCTGAGTAGAATCAATTACCTCAGCATTCTCCCAAGCTTGTGAAACAGCTACTTGATTAATCTGTGGAGATGCTGTCAATGCATAACTTAATGGTCCATACGCCAGAAAGTCCATGATTGGATGAAAATCAGATGACACTCCTTCCTTGTTGGTGATAGCTGCAACATGATTGTTTGTCATAAAATCAAAGTCACCAAACTTGAAGGCTACTGATTTAGGTAATCTTCTCTGAGCTGCCATTCTTGATCTGAAAAGAAACTTGAAAAATTCTTGAAATGAATTAGTGATTTTGAAAACTCAAGAGTGATTTTTGCTTTAGAGAATGTAAGATTAGAGAAAGCAATTACACGATTAGAGTTTCAAAACAAATATATTTCACAAATCTTTCAGACCACTATCCCACGTTGACACGTAGATTGACAGGTGTCAGTCCCTGAAAAATGCGGTTACCCACGATTTTTGGAAAATAAAATCCAAAATTGATTTTCATGAAATAAATCAGGATATAAATAAGTAATACTGATCAGCTTCCTTTTCCTGATGACCTCTCATCAAAATAATCACAAAATGCAATTTGATTTAAAAATATAATTTTCAAATCCTGATGATCACTCATGAAATCCTGATCAATATTATCAGAGACTTAATATGGAGTTTTCCACGTGGCATCTTTCTTTTATCTGAAAAAGAAATAAACAATTAATCTGAACAGAAAATCAATTGGTTAGATATTTTCAATATTTTTTGAAACAAGAAATACAGTCTCATGCAATAATTAGCATTTGACTTCATTAAGACTTCCAAGTGACTGCTCAGCTTCTCACGTCTTCCTTTAAAAGAACCAAACGCCTTGTGCCATTCTCCATAACCTTTCAATTTCTTTTCTTCTCAACAATGCTTCTCAAACCAAAAATCCCTTCAAACCCATTTTCCAGATTTTTCTTGATCGATGAACATCCTGTTCTTGATCATCTCTTTGAACAAACGACTCTTCTCATCGAACTAATCATGAATGGATTGGTTTTCGATAATATCCAGAGGTTTCTCCTAGAACATCCATCTGTTGGATACAATCTTCCCCTAATCTCCTCAAAACTTGAGGATGAAGAATTTGGCCGAGAGTCTGAGGTTAATCTTGATGAAGATGCTATTCATTTAAGTTAGCTGCTCTCATTCAAGTCGCCCAGACAAGGAATCCAAGAGCAAACGAGGCTTTCATCCCCTGATGGATTTCTTGAGATGCTCCTTGTCCTGTACCTCAGAGTTCATATCAAAGACAAGTATAGAGTAGAAATTTAGACAAAAAGATGTTGTATTTCATTTCCATGTAATGATTTTTATTAATGAAAATACAATTTCTTGTTATCTGCTTGTCTTTTGATTTTTGAATGATGTATAAATTATCAGTATGCAAATATCAAAACTTGCTAGCATAGACTTAACACATCACAGAATCAGATTACTACACAAAGTAAACGTCAGGATCTGAAGCAATTTTCATAATCCTGATACTGACACAATACTGATGACGTCAGCATCCTGATGACAAATCTAATCCTGATGATTATTAACAAGTCTATCATACTGAAATTTATCAAGGCAATGTGTTATAGCTAAAGCATTTAACAATCAAATATAGATCCTGATAGGAATATCAAGTCTATAAGCTAAGAACAACATACCTTGCTACTTTTGCAGATGTTAAAGATCTAAAAATTTAACATTCCTAACTCACTTACTAGTCTACTGAATGTAGTCTCATCAAGTGGTTTAGTTAGAATATCTGCAAGCTGTTTGTCAGTAGGAACAAAATGAAGTTCCACAGTACCATTCTCAATATGTTCTCTAATAAAATGATACCTGACATCAATGTGCTTAGTCCTTGAATGTTGAACTGGATTTTCTGCAATTTTAATAGCACTAGTATTATCACAAAACATAGGAATATTACTAAGTGTCATACCATAATCCAGCAACTGATTTCTTATCCAAAGGAGCTGTGCACAACAACTGCCTGCTGCTATGTACTCAGCTTCTGCAGTTGAGGTTGAAACAGATTGTTGCTTCTTGCTTGCCCAAGAAATCAATCTATTTCCCAAAAATTGACATGTACCTGTAGTGCTTTTCCTGTCTATCTTACACCCTGCATAATCAGAGTCTGAATAGCCAATTAGAAAGAAATCAGATTCTCTAGGATACCACAAACCAAGATTTGGAGTTCCTTTGAGATATCTAAAGATTCTCTTCACAGCAATTAAATGAGATTCCTTAGGATCACTTTGGAATCTAGCACATAAACAGGTAGAAAACATTATATCTGGCCTACTTGCAGTTAGATATAACAATGAGCCTATCATGCCTCTATAACTAGTATTATCCACACTCTTCCCCTTAGGATCAGAGTCTAGTTTAGTGGCTGTTGCCATGGGTGTTTTTGCAACTGCAAAGTCTTGAAAGTCAAACCTTCTTAAAAGATCTTTGATATACTTTGACTGATTAATGAAAATACCAGTCTCAGTCTGTTTGACCTGCAAGCCTAAGAAATAATTTAGTTCACCCATCATGCTCATCTGATACTTAGACTGCATAAGCTTGCTAAACTTAGCACACAACTTTTCATTAGTAGAACCAAAAATAATATCATCAACATAAACTTGAACTAAAAGCAATTCACCTTTTATCTTTCTAAAGAATAGAGTTTTGTCAATTGTACCTCTTGTGAAGCCATTTTCAAGAAGAAATTTAGACAAAGTCTCATACCATGCTCTTGGTGCCTGCTTTAGTCCATAGAGTGCCTTGTCAAGTTTGTAGACATGATTTGGAAATTTTGGATCAACAAATCCAGGTGGCTGTTCTACATACACTTCTTCATCAAGTTTGCCATTTAAAAAAGCACTCTTTACATCCATCTGGTATACCTTGAATTTTGAATGAGCTGCAAATGCAAGAAACATTCTGATTGCTTCCAATCTTGCTACAGGTGCAAAGGTCTCATCATAATCAATGCCTTCTTCCTGAGAATAACCTTTGGCCACCAGTCTTGCTTTGTTTCTTACAATCATACCAGATTCATCTAGCTTGTTTCTGAAAACCCATCTTGCACCAACAATAGATCTATCTTTAGGTCTTGGTACCAGTTTCCAAACTTTGTTTCTCTCAAACTCATTTAACTCCTCCTGCATTGCAATTACCCAATCAGGATCCTGTAAGGCTTCTTCAACCTTCTTAGGTTCATTCTTTGAGAGAAAGCAACTATACAAGCATTCATTTTGAATTGATCTTCTAGTTCGAACACCACTATTTGGATCACCAATTATCAAATCTTCAGTATGATCCTTTGTCAATTTTCTAACAGGTGGTAAATCAACTCTGCTAGTCTCTCCCCCTAAGTTAGTGGTATCTCTTGTAGAAGAATTCTCTCTACCTTCAAAAACTCTCCTTTGATCAATAGAATCAGTAGATTCCATATTGCTGCTAGTTACTGATCTTTCCTCAGTAGACTCTGAAAGGTCAGTTCCTGATGAAGTAGACTCTGAAACATCAATTCCTGATGGAATAGATTCTGAAACATCAATTCCTGATGGAATAGATTCTGAAAGACTAGTCTGCTCCTGATGATCACTGTGTTCTCTCTGATTTAATTGCTCCCCCTCAACAGTAGCATTCCTTTGAGAAGCAATAGAAATTTCTTCTGGAGAACCTTCATCATCACTTGAGAGTATCTCAGAATTCTTCAGATTTTCAAATTCCAATTTGTCATGGCTTTCATCAGTTTGCAAAATTCCAAATTTCTTATCATCAAATGCAACATGAATTGATTCCATAACAATGTGAGTTCTGAGATTATAAACTTTGAAGGCCTTAGATGCTGAATATCCTAGAAAAATTGCTTCATCCGATTTGGCTTCAAATTTTCCAAGTTGTTCTGGATGAACTTTTAGGACATAGCATTTGCATCCAAAGATGTGAAAATATTTCACACTTGGTTTCTTTCCTTTGATCATCTCATAGGGAGTCTTTCCATGACTATTTACCAAGGTACAGTTCTGAGTGAAACATGCAGTGTTAATAGCTTCTGCCCAAAAGTAGGTTGGAAGTTTTGCATCTGCAAGCATGGTTCTTGCTGCCTCTATGAGAGTCCTGTTCTTTCTTTCCACTACACCATTTTGTTGAGGTGTACCAGGTGCAGAAAACTGTTGAGTGATTCCATTGTCTGCACAAAACCCCTCCATTGTAGAATTCTTGAATTCTGTACCATTGTCACTCCTAAGTACTTTGACTTTGTACTCAGAGTTATTATGAATATTCTTGATGAGTTCAATGATTTGCTGAGGAGCTTCATCCTTCTTGTGTAGAAAGAACACCCATGTGAACCTTGTGAAATCATCCACCATAACTAGAGCATATCTTTTCTTGCTGATAGACATAATGTTTACTGGACCAAACAGATCAAGATGTAGCATGTGAAATGGTTCAGTAATTGAATTTTCAGTCTTGCTCTTGAAAGTGGTTCTTCTCTGCTTTCCAAGCTGACATGCATCACAAAGTCCATCTTGCACAAAATTCGCCTGAGGTAGGCCTCTCACCAAATTGTGTTTAACAAGTTGATTAAGCTTCTTGAAATTAAGATGTGAGAGCTTCTTGTGCCAATTCCAGCTTTCATCACTTGTTGCTTTGCTGTAGAGACATCTAACAATTCCTTTAGATGTATCACTTAAGCTGGCTTCATATATGTTACCATGCCTTTGACCAGTTAGAACAATGTCTCCATTCTGCATATTCAAGACTTTGCATCCTTCTCTGTCAAAGATTGATTTGTAACCTTTATCACCCAGTTGACTTATACTTAAAAGAGTATGTTTCAAGCCTTCAACCAGTGCTACATTTTCTATGATGACATTCCCCAAAATAATTGAGCCATATCCCAGAGTTTCTCCTTTGTTGCCATCTCCAAAAGATATTACTGGGCCAGCTTTCCTCTCAAACTTTGTAAGCAGGGACTTCTTTCCAGTCATATGTCCAGAGCATCCACTGTCCAAGATAATTGAATGCTTCTTTCCTATACCCTGCAAACAAAAAGTAACTAGTTAGAATTTTTTAGGACCCAACTTTGATTGGATCCTTTCTTACTAGATTTAGAGACAACAGACTTTGAAGATTTTGCATTTATTTTACCTGTTGTAGAGTCAACTTTAGACTCTGATCTCACAAGCTGTTTGTGACTAGGAGTTTCAGATTTCAAAGAATAATAGTCATAATACAGTTCATGATATTCTCTACACATGTAAATGGAATGAAGTAAACTACCACAATGATAACAAGCTTTTTGTGGTTGGTATTGAATTTTCTGAGTCTTGGGGAATCTGGACTCAGTTTTCCAAGAAGGTTTTTGATTGCAGTCTAGGGCCAAATGATTATGATTTCCACACTTATAGCATTTTTTCCTAGGTGCATCAGGTACATTCTTGTAATTATTCTCTTTGTTAATACCTTCTTTTCCATTCCTATTTCTCTTGATCTTGCTAGACTCTGAAAGATCATCTAATCTCTGTTTCAACTGAGACTTAGACAGAAACCCTATGTTTACATTCTTAGGTTTCTCTAACACTTTCTCATCTGAATAACTATTGTTAATTCTCTTGTGTACAACAGGGGTACCTTTTGAATCAACAAATTTGACATGATTAGGTTCAGAAACAATTTTCTTACCTTCAGATTTAGATGTGTTAGCTTCTACCTTACTATCATCATTGACAATAGCTACTTTTTCTTCTTGTCTAGCCTTATCAAAACCTAAACCATTAACCTTACCACGAATTCCACTCTCAAAGATTTCTATTGTCTTCTTACTGGAATTGTTAATGGTCTTAATCACATCTCTCTCTTCTTCTAGTTCTTTTCTGACATAGTCATAAGCCTCAAGAATTACACTATAATCATGCTTAGCTTTATCAGAACTCAACTTGTATTCTTCCATTTGAATTAATTCAGATTCAAGAAAATTATTTCTATCAACTAATTTATCATTCTTAACCTTAAGTTCATCTCTTTCACAAGTAAGAATTCTAAAATTAGTCATAAGATTCTTAAACTCAGCATGGATAGATCTAATTTCATCAGAATTTAAGCTATCAAATGAATCAAGAGAGTGAAGTGATACCTTAACAGAGGATGGAGAAGTTTTCTTTGGAGATCCAGGTTTGTCTGAACTATTGGCCATCAATGCAATGTTTTCATAATCCAATTCATCTTCAGAGTCACTGGAATCAGCCCAATCTTTCTGTGTGACCATAAGTGCATTACCCTTTCCTGAATTCCTAGGCTTCTTACACTCACTAGCAAAGTTTCCAAGCTCGCTGCAGTTAAAGCACTTGATCTTGGCCTTATCAAGCTTGACAATTGTACTTTTGCTCTTGTCACTCTTCTTCTCCTCCTTCTTTTGAAAAGGTCCTTTGCTAAATCTTCTCCTGTTGAATCTTCCTTTCTTGAAAGCTTTAGCAAACATAGCAAAGAGTTCTTGCATCTCAGATTCAGAATCATTGTTGTCAGAGTCCATATCAGTAGTCTCTGACTCAGAACTTTCTTTGCTTTTCTTCTTCCTCGAATTCTTTACAGCAATCTCTTCATGCTGTTCTTCAGGAAGCTTCTTTACTTCAGATTGAGCAGTAAGTGCAATAGTCTTCATCTTTCCTTCACTCCTGCTCTTTTTCTGCTGCTTGTCAAGTTCATAAGCTCTCAATTTTCCATATACTGCCTCTAATGAAATCTCATCCAGATCATTAGCTTCCTCAATTGCAGATATCTTCTCATTGTAGAAATCAGGCAAAGCTTTCATGAACTTTGTATTCATATCCTCCAAGTCATAATATTTACCATGCATGGCCATCTCATTGATGAGTTTTGTAAACCTATCAAAGGTATCAGTAAGTGACTCACCAGACTTGGATTCAAAGTACTCATACTGTTGTATAAGTAATGTCCTTATATTCTTCCTGACAGGCTTAGTTCCTTCACAGTGAACCTTAAGATTGTCCCATATATCCTTAGCAGTTTTACAAGAGAGAACATAGTTAGTGAGAACAGAATCAAGACTGTTGAATAATATGTTTCTCACTTTAGCATCTTTGAGAACATTCTCCTTGTCCTTATCTGACCATTCAGATTTTGGCTTTTCTGCTGTATGTTCTGGAACAACCTCACCATCAACAGTTGCTTGTCCAACGACCTTTGTTGGAACAAAAGGTCCATCTCTGATTCTGTCAAGATAATCAGGATCTGTTGCTTCCAGATGATGCAACATCTTTACTTCCCATAGAGTATATTCGTTTCTCTTGAGCATAGGGATTTTAGTATTCCCATCCTTGTAACCAGACATGATTGCAGATCTTTATGATTACTCGAAATCAACCTGCTCTGATACCAATTGTTAACTCGAATAACTTGTAGAAGGGGGGGTTGAATACAAGTTATATAATCGTGTCTGATTTTTGCTTGATTATAAGAACAAGAATAAACGAATGAATCAAACTCTTGTTTGTATTAATAAGATCAAATACAAACTCTACCAAAGGTGTACAATACCTTTAGCAGCTGCTGACAATACAAATATCTCTCTGTTTGTTTCGTACTCTCGAATACAAACCTTATACAGAGCTACGCACACGAAACTCACAACTTCGTCCGCTCTTTACAATGATATTGAGAGAATATTTATAATGCTACCTATCAACTAATAACAGAAAGATATAATCTATACATGACAATGTTCTACCTTCTAGTCGATAGTTTCCTTCAATAGAAAAACTCTTTCCTTCATAATATCTTCTTGCTTGTTCTTCAAACAACGATCCTGTTTTATAGCACTTGCCAGTTTCTGTAGCATCCATAATGACATCATCAGTAGCATGACTGATATCAGGATCTGTACACTGCATCAGTATCTGATCAACCATCAGTATTGGACCGTCATCAGGATTTGCTCTCTGTTCCTGACATGTAGTCTCCGATACACTGTTCATTCCTGACTAAACTATACAGATAACTGTTTTACACATAAAACCTATATACAGTGCTAAATCCTTTATAAGATCAGGATTACAAGAAGTATAATGTGTAAATTCTATTCTTAACATCACAACTTATGAATTATTCCTAACAATTCTTGTGACAGATAATGGGACACAGTTTAACAATGAGGAATTCAAGAAGTATTGTGAGGAAAATGCTATTGAGCTTCGTTTTACCTCAGTGGCACATCCACAAGCAAATGGGCAGGCCGAGGTGGCCAATCGAATCATCCTGGATGGATTAAAGAAAAGGGTCGAACGCTCGAGGAATACTTGGGTGGATGAGTTGCTGCCTATACTATGGGCGTATCGCACCACCTGTAAGGTGACAACGGGAGCAACCCCGTTTTTGCTAGCTTATGGAGCTGAAGCAGTTGTACCACTAGAAATCATGCATGCATCACCTCGAGTTGAGGCATTTGAACCTGAGACTAATGAAGAAGGCATGAGGCTCGCCCTAGATCTGATAGATGAAGTCAGGGATGAGGCAAACGCCAGAAATGCAGAGCATCAGAAGAAAGCATCTTTCTATTACAACCACAGGGTTAAGGAGAGATTCTTCCAGCAAGGTGACTTGGTCCTTAGGAAGATTGAGGCTTCTGGAGTCGGTCAGAAGGGAAAGCTAGCCCCGAACTGGGAAGGGCCGTATCGAGTCAAGAAGACGCTAGGACGTGGATCTTACAAACTGGAAACCTTGGACGGGGTTGAGGTGCCCCGGACTTGGCATGCATTGAACCTCAAGGTTTACTATGTTTAAGCTCTCCTGAGAAGGACCTAGCTTTTTGCCTATGTAATAGAAGTAGAAATAAGGTCGATGAAACCATACCAAGTTTTTAAACTTGAGATATTGGAAGTAGAGTATCTATGTAAGGGCTGTGCCTACATTTCATATTAATAAGACTATCCTACATTTTCGCATAAGTTACGAGCATTACTTATTGATATATATACATAAAATGCTGGACTACACATGCGAACATGAATAAGTTGAGAAACATCAAGGACAATGGATTACAAATTAAAAGTTATGCCCGAAGGCAGAATACGTAAACGATCAGTTCAAGATAAGTTAACAAAAGTACAGAGTAATGCCCGAAGGCAGAATACATAAATAGATAGATAAAAAGAGCGACTACTAGGCATCTCCAGTATGCTCATCCTCTTCATCTGCACCAAGATGAGCAGAGGGATCTGGCTCCAGGATCCTCTCATCATCCTCCTAGTCCTCCTCCTGGGTGTCCTGCACTGCCAAGGCCATAGGAGCATGAGGGCTAGGGAAGTCTGAAACACTAAGGGTACCAGGAAATCTCCTAGTAACCTTAGAAAGAGCTCCGTCCCATCCCTGAGTAAACTGGTAAGGGAATAGAGAGTCGTCATGCTTCTCCATGAAGCCCACATACTCCTGGGAGGCAAGGTAGTCGTCAATCAGGTCGTCCTTGCCCTTCCTGAGAGTGACATTTTCAGCCTGAGACTCTAGAAGCTATTTCTCCCTCCTAGCTAAAGTAGCTTTGACAGAGGCCAGCTCATCCTGAGAGTCATCATACTTTGCCTTATAAGTCTCATAGGATGAACGCCAAGTCTTAGCCTGGAATACGGCCCCCTGGAAGTTGGCGTTAGCCTACAAAAGAAAAAGTTAGAACCACGATTCAAATAGCAAACAAGTATATAGAGATAGGGAAGTAAGGGGCTTACAGCAGCAAAGGCCTGAGCACCAGCACTCTCGGCTCCTTCAAGAGTGGAGCCGGATACATAATCCTTGAAATCACCGGGAGTTATGGAATGATAGGACCAATCCATGGCATGCCTGCAATCTCCAACGATGGAGTCCTTCTTCCTAATACCCCAGTTGGGACGCCAAGCGCTCTTGGAAGAGCCATCTACTTCTTCAACATCAGCTACATGGGGCCTCAAGTAGGCATCGGTGGCTGTTGGGGCTCGAGGATCCTTCCCTGAACGAGCCCTCTTCAACCTAGCAGTGTCTCCATCTTCGGGCTCATTAGTCTTGTTGATAAAAGCTGCAGCTGCAATTACAAAATAAAAGACAAATAATGGGTATGAGACAATCATATTCAGGTAGAAGAACACAAAAAGAAAGGAAATTACCCTTATTGGTCACTCGGGAAAGTCCCAAAGATTTAAGCTGGAACTCATTCAGAAGATCCCAAGCCATAGTAGTATGATTATCTTTGATGAGCTCCTTGTAGGTATGGGTCTCTTCCTCGTTTAGCTCAATATCATTGGCACTGCCAACTACGACCTTACTAAAGGTACTACGAAAAACATTGCCCCAATCTCCACCTTCCCATGTCAAATACATGAACTCCTTCTTCCACTTTGGGTTGGAGTCAGGAATAGATTGAGGGTGAAAGATTGGAGGAGTGGAAGTACGGTGACTAATGTAAACCCAACCCGGAGTAGATTCAGCAGAATTTTTAAATTGAAAAATCTTTCTAAAGAGAGCTACAGAAAGAGGAAATTTGTTTTTAAGGCAGAGGACCATGAAACAATTGATCACCCTCCAAGAGTTGGGAGGAAGTTGGCAAGGATTAATTCCTACATCTGCTAAGAGCCTAGGAATAAATTCATGGAAGGGGAATCGAACCCCTGCAACAATGGCACCCCTATAAATACAAAGTGCATTGGGGCGCCAATGGCAAGATCGATCCCCAGGATCAGCTGGGACAAGTCTATAGGGTGATTCTATTTTATACATCCTATTATAATCAGTGATCTTTTCTACGTCATGAAAGATGTTACTATGATTAAAGGAATGAAGGTGTGACAAGGATGGAAAATCCTCTATACGATTTAAAATCATATCCTGTAAACTCATGAGGGGAGAACGAATGATGATACCTCTTTTGGAGGCTCCTTGCAATTTCTGGAAACGAAGTGCTGCACGATCTTCTGCCATCTCAGTAGATCTTCAAAGAAAAGTTTTGATCTTCAAAGGAAATCTGCAAAAGGATGATGAAAAGAATTAGAACATTCAAATCTTCAAGGCAGGGTTAGAAAATATCTTTAAATCTTCAAAAGTTCAAGGAAAAATTCCCAGAAATCTGAGAAAAGGAGGAAGAAATCCATACCTTCAAAGAGATAACTCGAGAAATCTGGGGAGTGGTTTTGAATCTTCAAACGAAACCTTCAAATCTTCAACCGAAATGAAGAAACTTGATAAATTTTCTGGAAAAACGCCTTCAAATCTTCGAAGAATCCCCAGAAATTTGCAGATTCAAGGAAAAAAATCCACAAACCTTGAATGATCTTCAAAAAACTCTATATCTTCAAATGAGTTTCTTGAGAGAACTTTGAATATTTGAGAGAGAATATAGAAACTTTTTGTGAAGATAAAAGAGAGAAGCTTGGCCTTTATATAGGCAAAAATCTAGGGCATTTCAACCGGTTAGGGAGAAGGTCAACCGGCTGTAGCCTATTGGAAATCTTTGTGGGCCGTCAACACAAAGTTGGACTCTAAAAGGCCCAATAAACTTTCAGTTGGATACTAGGTCTATTAAGCATGAAAATCTAGGAAGTAAAGGCCCATTGTGACCTAGGCCCAAAACAAGGAAACCCAAACAAGGTCCACCATTAAAAGCCCGTAGAAGGCCCAAGAAGCCAATGGCAAACAAAAATTATGCTCGAGGTCGGTGATTTTTGAAGTCGAAAATACATTATGATGAGCTCGTATGGGACGACCTTGGATCCCCATCTGAAGTCGCCAAGGCTTGACTCGAGATCGCAAAGCCCAGGTCGTAAATGAACTGGAAAACAATAAAAACCCTAACGACTTGAACCTTATTTGAGTTCTTAATTAGGTTGGGTTGAGGTCAAAAATGTACTACGGCTAGATTGTAAATTTGAGATCGAAAAAGAGCTGAAACTCGCGAAAAAGTCATGCGACTTGAAGACAATTTGAGGTCGTTTCAACACCATATGAGCTCGTCCATTCGAGGTCGGAAAAACACTGAAAATCCTGAAAAGAAGCCACGACTTGGCCCCCGTTTGAGTTCGTTTTTGAGCTCGAAAATGAACTAATTTCTGCTCAACCCCAGCCAGGGGCTCTGCCCCTTGGACCCCGCCAGGGGCTGCCGTCCCTTGGACCCCGCCCGGGGGTTGCCGCCCCCGGACCCCCGCTAGCGCCGATTAGCACCGTTTAGCGCCGATTAGTGCCGTTAGTGCCGTTTTACGCCATTCAACGTTGTTTAAACACTGTTTAAACATTGTTCAAGGCTGATTAGCGCTGCCTGGTGCCATTTAACACCGCTTAGTGTCATTCAACATCGTCGTAAATGCGTCGGTCGCTCCACGCTTTACATTAAGATGATAAGTTGAAAATACTCATGTAAGAGCAATAAACCCTGACCCAAGTCTCGAATAAGGCCGTTAAAACTTCAAGGAAAACCTGATCAGTTTCCCTAGAAGTTGGGGGCAAATGATATGGGCTAAAAATAAGCCCTAAAGACACATTTAATGTGGCATTAATTAGACCCGGAATGGTCCAAACGTGGGGCCCACCAGGTGGGCCCAAACCCTATTTACAATATTAATTTCGTAATTAATATTAGGGATAATAAACAGCTCAGCAATAAGTGTCAGATAAGAACATTATCTCTACAAGGAGTAGCCTCCAAGGCATACACTCATACAAGGAAACAGACTCCTACAAGGAAGGGGTCTAGAACTTTCCTCGAGGTTGACTTACCCACCAAGTCACCTAACCCTACCATAACTCTAAGGCTTCTCAGCCTATATAAAGGGTCAGACCCCTCACCTCAGAACTACGTTTTCTTGGCTTGATTCTCTAATACAGAGATACGTAGGCATTCTGTGAGGACCGTTTAGTCTCGAACGCAGAAGCAGCCATTAAAGCACGAAGCTCACGAACCCTAGCATTAAATATACACAAACCCTAGCCGCAAATCGTAACCTAGTTTTTATTCCACAACAATTACCTAAAATAAATTTTTTAAAATTGGTTACGAAATTAACTAAAAGTCCAAAACCTTTTATGTTAGAGCTCATAAAATGCACTAGTTAAATGGTAGGTACACGGAATATAAAGTGACTTTATAATCTAGACGACTAGACCCTTTGTTTGTTCTTTAAAGTTAATAATATAAATATATAATCATAAGATTTGTTAGTTTGAATCTAATAATATTTAATCATAGGGTAAAAGAATCTATAAATATCTTTAAGACAATTTCATAAAGTTAACTATAATAATTGCATCTTTTAAAATAGTTTGATGGCCCTATTTTATTAAAATAATTTCTTTTGTAATTTTCAAGTTAAGTTGGAGTAGCATTGGTCTTGTTTTTTTAGAGGGTGTTTGGGATTGCTTAAAATAAGTTACTTTTGACTTAATGGAGGTATTTTTAACTTAAAGGAAAAAGTAAAGTTGTTTACTTTAAGTTGAATGAAAGTGTTTGGGTAATTTTACTTAAAGTTAAATGGAAGTTTAATAATTTTGACTTAAAGTGAAATTTGACTTAAAAAAATTTTAAATTCATAATATTTAAACTTTACAAGAATTGTGAAAAAAGAAAAAAAAAAAACTTCATAAGTTATAAGTCATAAGTCAAAAGTACCTAAATGGAACTTATGACTTAAAGCAGTTTTTTAACTTAAAGCGGGCTTTAAGCCGAGTTTGCCAAACAGACAATTTCCTACTTAAAGTTCAAAACTCCTTTAAGGAGTGTTAGCCAAACAGGCTCTTAGTCTATGAGCGTGTTTGGCTTAACTTAAAAAATGTTACTTATCACTTAAAGTGCTACTTACTCACTTTAAGTGAAAAGTGATAATTTTTACTTAAAGTTAGGTGTATCTGTTTGGCTAATTCCACTTAAAGTAAATTTATTTTTAAAAAATTAATTAAAAAAAAAGAAATTTATATTTTTTTGAAAGTATAAAATACAAATATATGAAAAGAATACAATACAAGTTAAATGGTGACTCAAATACATAAAAATTGATATACGAAAAAAAATAAGTGGAAAAAAAGTACCTCCAAGCTACTTTTTTTTTTTAGCCTACTTTCCACTTTAAGTGGCTCCACTTTAAGGGGAGCCAAACACCTCCCAGCAAACTTTAAGTGAAAAAAAAATAAAAAAATGGGGGCCAAACGGGCTCTATGTCTTTCTTTATATCTCTGTCTTTGCAAGTGTTGCTTGGTTTTAACGAACTAAATTTTAAGATTTTTTTTTTGAAAAGTAATAGTAAATTTCTTTTATCCTTAATATTATATTTAACAATTTTTATATATTTTGACCGCAAAGTTTTCGAATAAATCGCGTTTGAATCATTGGATATATTAATAATGGGATGGCTACTAAACATCACCTAAAAAATACACCCTCTCATAGTTAAAAAGAAAAAAGAAAAATAAAAAATAGCTCAAATGATAAATGCATCTTACCACAAACGCAAATGATAAACTAAATATATTTTATCTGTAAAGGATAAAATGAAATATATGCACATCATGTTCCTATTCTAAAATAATGAATAGATAATTTCGGGAGAACTTCCTATATGATGCATGATAAAATATTGAATTATGTATCAGATATACACACCTAAACATTACTATATATTGATCACAGCATATTGATAATAAATTAATTTTATCAGATAATATATACAAATCCATTCAAAATTAATTTTGTGGCATAATTCTCACACAAACGGTTCGAACAATTTAAAAGTTAAGAAATGTGACATTTACCGTGAAATCTCTCATCAGTAATGTGAGAATTGATCTGAAATACGATCAAAGTTTTTCAGTCGTCTCAAATTTGTTCACTGCTCTTAAATGGTACTCGCTTCGCTTTTTTGAGTTCTTTACATTTGTTTTTTGCACGAAAACCAAGACAGTGGATAGGGACGGAACCAGGAATAAAAATTGGGGGGCCAAATTTTTCGGTCATCGGAAAATTTCTGATAACCGAAAAATATCGGAAAATTTTCGTAAAAAATAGGGGACTAAATGAAGATTTTTGTGAAAAATAAAGATTTTTGTAAGAAATAGGAGACTAAATGAAGATTTTCGTAAGAAATAGGGGAGTAAATAAAGATTTTTGTAAAAAATTGGGGACTAAATGTAGATTTTTAGAAAAAATGCGGAACTAAATGAAGATTTTTGAAAAAAATAGAGGAACTAAATGAATTTTTTTGTAAAAATAGGGGGATTAAATGAATTTTTTTTATAAAAAATGGGGGGACTAAATGAATTTTTTTAATAAAATGGGGGGACGAAATTCAGATTTTTGAAATATATATATGAAATTTTTTTACATTTTCAGATTTTTGGGGGGACGGCCGCCACCCCGTGCCCCCCCTTCCCTCCGTCCCTGAAAGTGGATGTAATATTGTTAAAATAAATAAATTAGTGGGTGTAATAGTAATTTAATTGTTAAAATAAGTGAAGTAGTGGGTGTAATAGTGTAAAGGGTTAAAAAAGTGGAGTGAAGTAGTGGATGTAATAATATATTTTATTGTTAAAAGTTACTATTTTTAGTAATGTAAAGAAATGAAATGGACGGCCCAAAATAGAAAGTGTAAAGAAATGAAAAGACCGGAGGGAGTACTATACTCCTTGCATACCACTACCCCTTGCATACTTTCTTTGAAAAGCAGATGTACTGTGTACATCAAAATTCAGATACTCCATGAAATTTATTTAACAAAATTGTGTCATTTTGAAATAAGGTTTTTTATTTCAAGATTTGTTCAAAATGCCCAGCATCTCTAAACAGACGACAATATAATGTCCAACCTAGAAGATCACAAGTATAAAGTCTCCTGACCAAACTTAGTTTGAAGAAAATATGTTGATTGCCGTGCCTTGATTATCGTTCTCATGGAGCAAGTCCAATAGTTTCCTAGTTGATTCCTAAAAGTATAGTAAAATAATGGTTGTTTGTGATTTAGGAACCTTGTTTTGTACATCAATTTCAACAACATTCCCTATATTCATTATGTCATTATTATAATATAAAGTTTGAAACTAACTAGAAATGAGGGAGTGACAAGTAAGAAGAATCGGAGGAAAATGATTTTATTAGTAATAAAAAAAAGTTAGGGAATGACTAAGGATTCATAGTGTTTTAGGGATCACCACTAACACACTGTTGAAGTGCTATTTTGGACTACGTTCCCTAAATTTTAACTTAAAAACCATAATAGGGAAGCTGTTGAACTTGCTCTTAGCCATCATACAACCTAAACTCCTAAAGTCTTTGTTCATGGAATCATGGTACACAAATTATGCAAAATTGAAGAACGTGTAGTGTGCTAGTGTTGTCTTATGTGTGCTAAACGTGTTTGAATACTCGAATTAAAGGGCCAAGTTATTCGCTAGGACACTTGGAGGGATTATTTGCACGTGAATAGGCATCATATTTTAGAACCGTGTAAAAAGTGGATGCTAACTTAATGGGTGTAATATTGTTAAAATAAATGATGTAAAATTGTACAGTTTTATAAGCAAATACAATATGCAATTGTTGCAAATCCAGTTGTCTAAAATAAGCAAATGGTATAAAACAAATATACAGAAGATGAATATGTTTGGGACCGGTGGCAGCATATGGATCCTTGGTGATTGGGGACGTTTGGGAAGTGGTGGTGGGTCGGGTATACAAATCAGGCCACCACCCACCTCAACTCGTCAACCTTCTAACCTTCTTACGCGCAGTGTCGCATTACAATCTGAAGATTCAGATATATTCTCTTATGTTGGGTATTTCACCCGCCCCGCTCGATCCTGATCCGATCCCCGCCCTGTTCGGATCGAGGATTCGTGGAATTTTTCGGGTTCGGGGCAGAGAGCGGGGAATATTTTAAAAATAATGCGGGGATCGGGGCGGGGTCGGGGATTAGGGGATCCCCGCCCCGATCCCCGATCCACGCTTTTATTTTTAATATATATATATATATATATATATATATATATATATATAATTAAATTATTATAAGTAAAAATATTTATGTATATTATAAGTGCTTAAATTTATTTAATTTATTCACATATTCAAAAGTTTAATAGTAAAATTTAATTTAATTATATTTTTTTAGTACAAATAAAAATAAATTCAAAATATTTTTTAAAATGTGTCATTGAATTTAAAATATACTCCGTATATTATATATCATAATTTAGCAATTTATTATTTTTATGAAATTTATTAGAAAATGTATTAAATTTATTTTTTTAATAAAAATAAAAATCCCCAATTCCCCGCGGGACCCCATTCGGAGATCGAGACGGATTCGAGAAGCAGGTAGTGATTCGGGGATCGGGGGTGGGGATTGCACTCCCCGATCCCGAAACGACCCGAAGCCCATCCCTCTGCAAGTACAGTAGCACGTATTGAATGCTTTGGTTCATGAAATTTTAGTTAACGAAATCAAAAAAAATTTCACACGTGGTACGGTTCGTTTAAAAGATTTTAGTCATTGCAAATTAAAATTAGATTATCACTTTTATTTATTCGGAAAGCCATTTCTCAATTTATCTGCAAATCTACTAAACCCATGATATTCGGACCAATTAACCTAAATTATTCCAAATTATTCAGATTCTCTATCATCTCCCTTTTTTGTTTGAAAAATGCTAGGTACCCCAAAAAAAATTCCAAATGTCAAATGTAGCAATTTAATTACACCCCATGTGATCCATATTTGTTTTTATATAAAAACAAATCAATAACTACTGCTAGCACTTTTAAATTAACCTATGCTAATTCTTAGATTCGAGTCTTTTGACATGCATTCAATTGTGTGCTTGCATATTTTATCTTAATTTGTTATCAAGCCTATTTAATCTTCTTCTATAAGTTGTACAGTTTTATTTTAAGTACATAAAGTCGATTAGTGAAAAATTGATAGTGGTGTTACGAAATTTTTGACAATGAAGCAACATGGTTACTGAGCAAAGATTGTTACGTGTCAGTTGTAAGTTAAATCAACTCAGCATTTTATTGTTGAATAATCAAAATCAGCTCGCATTTAGATTAAGTAATTGAATGCAACTAAATATAACTGGACCAAACTCAAATAAAGTATTTACCAATTTATTTATTCACATGGGAGTCGATCCCAAATTTCCAACAAAGCAGAAGAAGGAGCTACATGTTTGTCCTCTGTACAATCCCGTAAGCAAAGGATTAAAAAGTGAGGAAAAATAACCATCCAAACAAGAATGTGTGCACACTATAAGATTTACATTATAGTCAATTTACAAATACCATCAGGAAAGATACATACATGAAGCTAATTATCGATGATGGTGGAGTACCCATCAGTTGCGACAATGATGTTGCTTCGGTTCCATAATGTACCAACACAAACATATGTAGATCCACAAATTTGGTAACCAGATTGGTACTAGCTAGTCCTTTTTCTGCTTTTGAAAAAAAGCAGCCGTTAACTTCAAGGGCCGGGTTAAGTGGAAAAGTTCTACGAGATGATGACGCCTACCATCAGGCATTTATAGATGTATTAGACCGTAAATTCACAAAACAATCTTGATTACTTCTATAAGAATTGAGTAAATAATATGTGTTAGATGAAAGCCCTCCAATAGGGTACTAAGAGATGCACAAAGAAAAAGAACCCCTGTGCAGTTATGCTTAATTGTTTGTACTAGTACACAGACAAGGGAATCCTAATACAGTCATATCCTTATAGAGTCCAGGAACATTCATTCCACACCACCCGCCATGGTTGTTACGTCGGTAAGTCGAGTCGAGTCGGACGGAGACTCCAACAAGTCGAGTCGTGACTAATCGACACTAGTCGACAAGGTATAAGATAATAAATATTAAAAATTATATGTGTACATGTATGTTCTAACATTCCTCTTTACTATATAAAAACAATAGTAGATTGAAAAAAGTAGTGTTTATGTATAAGTGTGTGTATATATAAAAACAATAGTAGATTGAACAAAGTAGTGTTTATGTATAAGTGTGTGTATATATACATATATGTGTGTACTCTGTGTGTATATATAAGTGTGTGTGTATATGTAAGTGTGGGTACCGTCTGTATATATATAAGTGTGGGTATTGTGCGAGTATATGGAAGATGAAGATTATCTATAAAAAATCGAAGTTGGAGGTGATTGGAGACGATTGGGGAGACTTGAAGATGACTCGTGGCTCAAAATGACGACTTGGAGATGAAAAGAGGCAACTGGTCACGATTAGGTTACTTAATGTGCAACTGCGTCGGATTTTTATTATTATTTTTGCACCAATCCTATTGGGTCACCCAATCGACTTGACTAGTCGACCCAGTCGAGCCCCACTCGCCTGAAAGAGTAACAAAAAGCAAGTCGAGGTTTCAAGTCGACCTCTCCTGACCGACTGCTCGACTAGTCGTCGACGAGCGAAGTAATAACCATGCCACCCGCTTCCCTATATTGCGCAATCAACCTTATGTGTAAAATTGCAACATTCCTTGCTAATGTTAAGAAAATGTGTAGAACCCAACTCACATGATTTATTAAATTCCCACCAAAAGGAACCAAAAATGGAAAATATAAGACAGGAATTAAGACTTTGCAGGCACATACGGAGATTCATAAAGGTTCAACTCCGAAAATACATATGATCCTCTCTACTTACTAATAATGGAGAATTGAGAAAGATGAAGATGAAATATTATCAACTAAAAGTCTAAAACTAATAAATGTATGTATATATACCAGTATATATACCAAACAATCGACATGAGCTTCCTATTAAACATGGAAACAAAACAGGTAACAAGCAGCTGAATGCAAAACTAAATTGTACGCTTTATTTGATATTTGATACTAGTATAAATTGTACAACGACATGTGCGACACACATACAAATTGTACATGTCTGTAAATTTTGCAATCCATAAGCTTACTGCAAAACTAACCTGTATGCTTTATTAGATGCAAGTATAAATCGTACAACTACATAGTCTACATGTGCAAAACACATACAAATTGTACATGTCTGTAAATTTTTGCAACCCATAAGCTTACTGCAAGAACTAACCTGTATGGATAAAAACAATTACTCTCTCCGTCCCAAAATAAACGTCCTAATTTTTTTCAAGTCACTGACACGCATTTCCATGCATATAAAAAACATATTTGTAGATATTACTTTCTCATTTTTTTTGTTTTGTATAAAAATAGGATGTTCAAACTTTTATACAAAAACAAAAAACTCGAAAAAATGTTACCTACAACTATGTTTTTTATATGCATGGAAATGCGTGCCAGAGACTTGAAAAAAATTAGGACGTTTATTATGGGACGGAGGAGGTAGATTTTAATCAGCAATAACATCTGAACAGAAGGATTGTATGATAACTGTAGTGTTTAAATGATCAATACATAACTAATAACAACACTACAAAGCTACTCAATTCACAGCTTTATTAATTCATTTCGTGCACATTGAATTACAATTTTCTTTAATGTACTCCATTAAATACATACAGAAAGAAAAACATACCATTTACAGCTTCACTTCAAACAGCGTATAACCGTATTATCTGATCAATTTTGGCGCGGCAAACAGGACAACCCCATTTCTTGCTTTTAATATCATTTAAACATGACATGCAGCCAGCCATGTGGCCACATGGTATACAAGCTCCCTCAACTGGAGCATCTAAACATATTACACAAGATGAAGAAGCTTGATCATCTTGTTTTTTTCCAACTGCTGCAGTAATAGCCGGAGAGGATAAGTCCACAGGTGAGGGATCAATTGATGGATAATGGATCGGACCATCATCAAATTCTGCATCTGCAATAGGTGGAGCAGAAGGGGATGGGGATGGATTGGGGTTCTCCAGTGTTGTTGGAATAACAGACAGGACTCCACTCTGGGTGTCAATATGGCTATCATGATTTCCACTTGGAATAACTTCCTGGACTTCTGTTCCACTGATGGATCCTTTATGAGATGCAGGTGCACTAAGAGCCATAGAGCTATTAACATCTATAGGAGTACAACTAGTGGATGCATTTCCTCCTGAACCAAGTTGGCTACTAATAACCTGAGACTTCTGCTTAGCCGAATGAAGGGAGGCATTGATCGCCATATCTAATTCCAAATCTTCTTTTATTGGTGGAGCACTTACCGGGACAACCGGTGCTTGTGGATGAAATGTTTGCATAACCTAAGATTATTTGAGAAGGTTTAAAACTATGAACTATATGCGCAAAAGACCAATTATTTGAAAAGAGCAATTATATAATCGATCATGTTCAGCTTGTAACTTTCTAAGTGAAGGACCAATAAACTTCTCTAGTGTAGAATAAGCTATATAACATATGAGTACAAATTGTCTCGGATCAAAACAATAAAATAAAAATTCTCTCTATGTTACTGCTAGGTGTAGAAAGTTGACTAATAACAATGCTGTCTAAAAAGTAGTACCTGAGGAATTCCCTTACAAGCATTACAAAATCGCTTCAACAGTTCTTTGTCACTCTCATCAACAGCACCAAGTTTAAGTAGTGACTCTGTAAAATTAACAATCAAATAAAGTTATGCATATTTCTAACAGATTAGGATAATCATCTTTTTTAATTGAATATTTTAACTTTAAAGAATGGGTATGTTGTTCAAAATTGTAAAACCTAATCCTAAGATGGATTGAAAGGACATGATACTCTAATGCAGTCATGCAGACGTGATAAGATAACGTGACTACTGTTTCGGCTCGGCTCTATTTAGCGTAGGGGTCAGAGAAATTCCGCTAACAACGCAACACAAGGTAAAGGCAAGTTCTATTTCTACTAAGCAAGTTCACCTAGGATTAACACAGCATATACTAGAATAGAATGGTTCATCCCCTAGCCTAGCCCCAGAATAAAAATGTAGTGTTTATATTAAGATATTGCGCAACTGTACATTGAAAATAAAATTTAGACTCAGCACTTCCGGTTTGGTTAGTCTTTTACAGGAGTGAGGGGTACTCTATAGGAAACAGATTTAAAAGAAAAAAGCTTATATAGCTTGGTGAGCGGGAAATTTGTTTAGAGATAGTGGAGTTGTTACTAAGTACTAACTAGTAACAGCTAGTAGTGAAATGTAGCTTTTTACTCAGTTTCTTATGAATTAAAAACTCTACGATATTTCTGATTACTCATCTCCTTGTTTCTCATTTTTCTCAGCATTTTCTTTGTTCTTAATCAGTAAATCTACTGAATCAAATCAGAAGATTATGAGTATAAGGAAAAATTCAAGCCCCCTAATACAGTCCAACTGTAACACCACAAATATCTTTATTTCCCACAAGATGAATTCCAGCTTCTCCACTCTTTATGTATTCCCAGAACCTCCCCCTTCCACTCACAGTTTCCTATTAGACTGCTAGAGAAAACACAATTACACTAATTTCACGACGTTTGGACATTCCCCCTCCGGCGGGGGGTTAAAACCACATATCACCAGTAACCAAGGATATGCATTAAGAGAACACGTGTGAGTGTGGTGGGTGGGGTATCCATACACAAAGAAAAAGTATAGGAACAAATTGACAGCTATGAATATATGAGCTATGGTGAAAAATTACTTTTGTTGGATGTGTCAGAAATGACCACTGAAGAATCAGCCTGGTTATTTTTTGGTTCCTCCAAATTGGCCTTCCATAATGCTATAGTGGTTCGAGGCTGTGCATCCTGTTTGATTCAAAAGTGCCGTTAAAGTAAAAATGACAAAGGGTTTACGAAAGTATAAATTTTTAACAATCAAAAACTACAAACATCTGTTGAAAATACAATACAAATTTAGGAAATAACATCTTAATATGAGAATTCCGAGTACCTGTGGACTAACGTATATTGCAAGTTCCAACTTCAAAGGCCTTTGAAAGTTACGTGATCCGCATGGCAAAATGACAACCCAACTGCAAATATGGCATCGCCTAACAAATAAGTTTTCAATTTTAATAATGGCAAACACAGATTAATACACCCTTGTAAAATTACGTGAATCACATGACAAAATAGTAACCAAACTGCAAAGTCCTCATGTTAATTTATAGAAAAAGGAGCAATTATACACAAAATCAGAGTAAGATGCACTGACACTTTCCTCGAAAGCAGTTGAGGAGCAAGTAGTCCAAGAAAGCCTGGCCCATAAAATTCTCGCAGCCAACCTGAGAATAAACAGATATGGCCCTGAAAAGAAGATTGCAAAGAACAACAAAGTATACTACAATTAATATTTATTAAAAAGTAAAAAATAATTGGAAAAAAAGAAGAAGTAAAGACTAGAGAAGTAACGTCAGTGAAACTTGGAGACTACCTCGATTGTGCGGACAATGTTGGCATACCCTTTCTCTCTTGCAACACCAAGTGGAGAGAGACAGTCATCATTCATCATTAAAGCATTAGCTGATTAATTTTTTTTTAAAAAAAATAAAAGACTCGGTAAGTAAGAAATTCTTCTATCCATTTGTTGCCAAGAAAACATAAAATATACACCAAACACTAAACTCTAAACATCATTCCTTCACTTCAATACTTTACCTCCATGTGAAAGAAGCAGCTTAACAGTCCGCTCAAGACCTCTTTTTGCAGCATGATGCAACGGAGTCCCAGCATGCCGACCTAAATACATTCCATAAAAAGATCATGAATTACACGAATCTGGTGCTTGCGCTTCATCAACAATTACAATGTCAAAGAACACCAAGTGCATCAACAATCTACCAATAAACATCAAAAGTGCCACATAAAGCATCTTTTAGTGAAGAGCACCAGATGGCAGTGGCACTTACCGGGACGATAAGCATTAACATTGGCACCCAACTCTATCAAAGTGTTGGCAACATTCATAAGCTCCGGGTTCATACAAGCTAAAATAAGCGGAGTCTTCCCTTCTTTATCAATCCACTGCACGAAAACCCCCAAAAAAATTCAAAACTAGAACCAACTAAAATTCCGAAAATACTCCTCACAAACTCACGAATAATAAACCCAATAGAGTATATAACAGCTAGCCACATTAGCCGATCACAGCAAATCATAACAAACAATCAGTCACCCGGAATTAATATATATTCGAACCTAAGTTATATATGTGTTGAACCGTGATCCGACGCAAACTAAAAATTGAAATTAGAGAAAAATGAGAAGGTGGGGTGAGATACCTCGAGGCCAGCGCCATCGTTACGGAGAGCTTTGATACCTTCAGTATTGCCATAATTGACTTGCTGATATAGCAATTCGTCTTTAGATTGTTGCTGCCCCATTTGATTAGAGTTATTGAACCAAGTCCCGTAGGGTTTTTAAAAATGACCCGCCCAGCCCACCAGAAAACTCGCTTAGAATTTTCTGTGTTGGGATATTTAGAGGACCAAAGTTGTTTGCAACTGAATCTGCAACATCTATGTCGAACTTTTTATCTGGTCGACTTAACTTCAGTTTTAAACTAAGTTCAACTATTCACAGCATTTCCCACAGTGTTGATTATAAACTTATAATGATTAATTAAAATAATATAAAATATTGATTTATAAAATTTATTGAATGTGTTAAATACTGTTAATGTGTTATGTTTAGGGGAGTTGGTTATATAATGATTGATATATTTAAAATTGGTATGTCATAATTATTTTAAGTTATTAAAAATAAAATGTATTATTTTAATATATCAACAGATTGGTTACATTTGTAAATTTGTAAATGGTATGTTATGATTATTTCAAGTTATTAAAATAAAATATATTATTTTAATATAGTGGAGTCCGTAGAAATTCAACAAATATAATCAATATAATGCACATGTCTCTAAAGTTTCGACAAATATAACTAACATAAGGAGATTGGCTAAAAATATAAACAAGAGAAATGTTTCATTGGAGTTGATTTTTTTTTTTACATAATCTCTATAATTTTTGTTTATAGTATGTTTTAATTACTTTTAGCTAAGAGTTCTACATGTTTGGAGATGCTCTTACAAATTTTATCTAAGATCTCTCTTCCATTGGAGATGCTATTACAATTTTAAGAGAATTCTTTTAAATATTTTGGAAAAATGTTATCTTCAGAATTGTTTTTTTAATTTCAGAACTGTTCATAGCATATTATACTAGAATATGCTATAAATCATGAATACAAGAGAAATATGCGATATATCTCTAAAAATTAAAAATTGTTCTGAAAATAACATTTACCATTCTTGTTATCTCATGTTCTCATTTTGTTCAATCAAAATTATTTTGAAAATTGATATTATTTATTAATTTATAAATTATATTAAAACAAAAAAGATTTTCCATTATTTATTTATTATATATTAGTTTATAAACTCCCTTCAACTAATTATTTTATGTAGGATATCATTTGATGACTTTTTTACATTAAATCTCAATTTGGAGTTTTATTTCCAGAAAGATTTACAAAAATTATTTAAAAATAAAAGTTATAAGGATGGTATTCCATAACATACATTAGGGATGGTAACGGTTTAAATTAAATCATAAAAATGAACCTAATTTTAACCGATTTAAATTAAAGTCAAAACAAATTTCACTGTTTCTATTCAATTTTCTTAATAAATCACAGTTTGTGGGTTGATTTTAAATTAAAGCAACTTGTTCTCAACCAAAACCGCGTACATTTTTTTTTACTTTTTTTTACATTTAAACCGCCTACATAGATATAAATTATTTATATACATTCCTTATATGATATATTCATGTTTGTAAATTTTTAGTTTGCCATACAACATCCTTCGCCATCGTGGAGGTTGATTCCGTTGAATTATAGATTTATAGTAATGGAGTAGTTAATTTACGAAGTTTCCCTTTTCCTTAACGAAGAAGACATAGAGGAATCATAATAAACGATAGGAAATTGTCATTTTCATGCACCGATCAAACTCCACATGAAAAGCTTTATCATTATTGTAATATTGTCATTGTGAAATGTTATTGTGAAAAATGAAGGTTTTAGAATTAGCAAAAAATGAAAGGGATATTATAAATGTTACCATTATATAATTGATTTTTCCATTTGATATCATCCAATATTTTTGACTTCTAAGCGATATCATTGTACTTTTAACTTCATCCATTTTATATCATTGGGTCAAGCAAACGTTAGATTATTCTTAATGGTACCACTATACAATTGGTATTTCCATATGGTACCATTCAATATTTTTTACTTCTATGTGGTACCATTTTTCTCTCACTTAGATTAAATTTTTCTCTGAATTTCACAATTTATCTATGCATTTTACTCTATAATAAGTCATTGATTCTCTCACTTTTTCTGATCAACATCCAAGTCATTAATTAGTCTCGTATCCAATTGTCTTATCATAATAAAATTTGTAGTTCAAATTATTTAGCTTCTTTCTGAAGGAATTTACGGATGAGCGGAAGCGCGGTATAACAATTATTCCGTAAAAACCATGTATCGTGCATATAGAAAATCATATAAAAATGAAAGACCGGAGGAATCGTAACCATACCTTGAAAAATCGAAGCTTTATAATCTATGGTTTTGATGGTTGCTAGCAGTTGCTCCTCAGAGTGTGAAGCACTCTACCGGTATCCACCAAGATTAATTCTTCGACGAAGCTTTTTATAAAACTAAGCTTTTATAAAAATGGAGGTTTGATCTTTTTGAGAGAGAGAGAGAGAGAGAGATGAAGGTGGAGGCTACTAGGGTTTTCACAAAACCACAAGTCTTCTAAAACACCTCTCATCTCATTCTTTATATAGGGCTCATGTAGGTTTAGTATAATTAATATATCATGTATATATTAATATATATAAATCCCACAAATTGTTTAAATAATAATTAAACTATTTTAATCATTATTAAAAACAACTTGCTCTCTCAAAATACCTTCATCAATAAATTAATCTTTTTATGGTGTGACCCTGTAGGTTCAATATTAAGCCGGTAGTAGAAATAAATAATAATAAACTTTTTATTTATTATTTATATGAATTCTAAAATTCATTAAATATAATTAACTGATTAATTATATTTATTCTACATCGTGAGTGATGCTTCTCAACATATCGCGACTATCCGGATAATATGAATTCACTGCTTAGAATACCAAGAACCTGTCAGTGACTAATTACCGTACAATCAATTCCTTTTACCCTACAATATCCCGATTAAATACAAGGCATGGATCTCGTGTCAAGCCTATCAAATTTAATCATATGATTTCTTATTCATAATGCAAAGTTCATATTAATGCAAATTAGAAACTTCTTTCTAATTTCATACACTCTGGCCAGAGATTCCGGAACTAGCATACTAAGAATAACATAGGATATTCACTTCCTTACTGGAAGGGGTAGATCCTTTATTGACCGTTAACTATCTCCATACACAAATCCCTATGCCCAGAATAGACCTAATGGATGTCCTTGAGACTAAGGACTAAACCAAAGCACAGTTCATTATATACAAGATTACTCTAACGATCTCAAGTCTAAGGACACTTGTACAACTATCACTCAGTGAACAACTATCGACACGTGAGTAAACTCCATTAGTTGTTCAACTTATCGAGTCATGTTCAGTGAACTTATTCCCTAATAAGCACCTACATACTAGCTATAGTGTCGCCACACAAATGCCTATGAGAACAGACATCCTCCTTAAAGGAGCAAGCATAGTATGTACCAATCTTTGCGGATTCACTAACTTCCGATTAGTTATCCTATGATTAGGAACTATTTAAGTCTAGAGTTATCATCTTCTAGATCTCACTATTATAATCTCATTATAATTCTAGAAGCTTTACTTTAAACCATGGAATATCTTATTAAAAACACTTTAAATAGATAAAGCCCGTAATAAAAACAAATAAGTCTTTTATTAATATTAATGCAATCAAATAAGAGTACAAGAAAGTTCTCCCTAAATCATCATGCATGATTGGATTTTAGGACAAACTCTTTCAATCTCCCACTTGTACTAAAGCCAATCACTCTGGTATCTAACACCCATTCACTCATTATGACGATCGAAGTGAATCTTAGATTGCGGCTTAGTGAGTGGGTCTGCTATGTTGTTATGTGTGTCAACTCTCTCAATGTTGACATCTCTACTTTCAATGATCTCCCTATCAAAAGAAAGCGCCACAAAACAGTTTTGCAGCGTCACTTGCATCTATAAACTCTGCTTCCGCTGTTGAGTCAGCCGTTGTAGGCTGTTTGGAACTCTTCCAATTAATCGCTCCACCCTTCAAGGTAAACACGTACCCTAACATGGATTTGCTATCATCACTTTCTGATTGAAAACTAGAGTTGGTATAACCCTTCTATTTTTCAACTCAGGTCCACTAAAACCAAGAAAAATATCCTTAGTCCTTCGCAAGTACTTAAGGATGTTCTTCACTTCTTTCCAGTGGTCTTCACCTGGATCCGACTGATATCTGCTCGTCAAATTAATTGAATGAGCAATATCATGCCTAGTACATAACATCGCGTACATGATAGATCCTATTATCGAAGCATAAGGAATCTTACTCATACGCTCTCTTTCCTCACGTGTCTCATGAGACATCTTCTCGGAAAGGGATACTCCATGGCTCATCGATATGAGACCTCTCTTGGAGTTTTTCATGCTAAACCTTTTAAGCACTTTCTCGATGTATGTACCTTGGGTAAGACCTATAATTCTTCTCGATATATCTCTATAGATCTTCATACCGAGAATGTAGGATGCTTCTTCCAAGTCCTTCATAGTGAAGTTCTTCGATAGCCACACTTTGACTGATTGTAGCATCGATATATCATTTCCTATAAGAAGTATGTCATCCACACACAACACAAGAAATGTTACCGCGCTCCCACTAACCTTCTTGTAAACACATGGTTCATCTATGTTTTTGATAAAATCAAACTCTTTGATTGTCTCATCAAAATGGATGTTCCATCTACGAGAAGCTTGCTTCAATCCATATATGGATCGCAAGCAAAATCCGAATTGATTTGAGTAGGGCTACATGCAAAAAGTTTCATCAAAGTCAATCCTTTGCCTTTGTCTGAATCATTTTTCATGAGCCTAGCCTTGTAGGTCTCCACCTAACCATCTACTCCAATCTTTCTCTTGTATACCCTTTATCACCCAATAAGTCTAACATCCTCAGGTGCTTCAACCAAGGTCCATACTTGGTTGGCATACATAGAATCCATTTCGGATTTCATGGCACTATGCCATTTCTCAGAGTCAATACTATACCACATAAGGTTGTTTAGTTTGAACAAGTGTTTCTTCTTGAACCGTAGTAGTTTGTGTTTCATGAACTTCTTTAAGTTCAATTTTGCTCCCACTGTTCCCTTCAAGGATAAACTATTTTTCTAAGAAGGCAGCATGTCTGGAGACAAACACCCTATGATCGGTGTAAAAGTGATACCCTAAAATCTCTTTAGGATATCCCACAAACCTATATTTTACGGATCGAGATTCCAGCTTATCCGGATCAACTTTCTTGACATAAGCCAGACATCCCCAAATCTTAACGTGTTTAAGACTTGGTTTCCTTTCTTTCCATATCTCATATGGAGTTTGAGGAACAGATTTGGAAAACACCTTATTCAGTAAATATGCTGAGGTTTCCAATGCATAACCCCGAAGTGATACTGGAAGATCTGCATAGCTCATCGTGGATCGAACCATGTCTAACAAAGTTCAATTTCTCCTTTCAGATACTCCACTCAACTATGGAGTGTCCGGATGAGTCCACTGGGAGACTATACTATTTTCTTTGAGATAATCTAGAAACACACCGCTTAAGTATTCATCTCCTTTCTTTTTTTCTTTGTTTAATATGAAGTAAAACATATTCTATGTCACATACATACAGACCATTATTTAAAGTTCCACTACCATAAAGAACATTATCTCTGAGGATTGGATGTTTAATATTCTGAATAATAAATGAAAATCCATCCAAGTCTAACATTGGAATAGAAATAATATTCCTCACAATCGAGGGAACCAAAATAACAGTTATTTAAAATAATAGTCTTGCCCGTAGGCATATGTAAATCAAATGACCCTACAGTTATGGCAGCAACTCTTGCTCCATTGCCCATCCATAGAATCGCCTTCTCTTCCCCAAGAGCCCTACTTCTCCTTAGTCCTCGCAACGAATTGCAAATGTGAGAACCACAAGTAGTATCTAATACCTAAGTAGAAGTTGATTTAGTGACATGTTTACTTCAATCATAAACATATCTGAATTAGAAGCGGTAGTCTCACTAGCCTTCTTCACCTTCAGTTCTGCAAGGTAAACCTTACAGTTCCTCTTCCAGTGCCTCACCTTGTTACAGTGAAAACAAACAGCATATCCCAGCTTCTTAGCCCTTGAGAACTTTTCTCAAGCTTCGAAGCCAGTCAGCATAGTTGGGATCAGTCAATATGTGAGCATCTAGTATGCTACGGAGTGATTGTGCAGAAGACCTAGTGTATATATATATATATATTAAGTCTGCAAATGATATACACATAACAACACTTAGCAAATATTCAATTTCATTATTAAAACACTATATGAATCGAGTCTTTATTCATAAGTGGCTCCCACTAGTTTATCTAATTTATACAACCCCTTAAGTGAATAAATAAGCATTCGAAATGCTAGTGGGAATAGGGATCCTACATTCCATCACACAACCTCGGCTGTAGCACGAAACGCCATGTGATGTTCAATAGGCAGACAACTCTTATCAATTACATCTCATGTTATTCCCTAATAAAACTTTAGCCTCTTGAATAATTGAGTCACGGCTGTAGCACGACAAACTCAATATTCTAAGTCAAGTCTAACCCAACATTTCGTACAATTGAATCAGTCTCCAACAGCCCACGGCTGTAGCACGTAACGACAATTAGATTCTAATTCATTGTACACATCTCTATGTAATAGACAAGTATTTCTAATTTCGAAATCAAAGCCCTCGGCTGTAGCACGAAACGACAATGATTTAAAAATAAGAACTACTTTTCTACCATGTTGGAAGGCTATGACCGACACAAGCCCGTTGTGTCATTGGCCAATTACTACTTGATATTTATAAAAGAGGTTTTTTTTTTTAAGGTCACGAAACATTTTCGTATAAACCTATAAGTCTAACGTGTTTTAAGTTTGATAGATAATCTAAATCTATAACAAAAACACGAAAAATCTCAATATTATTAGTCAAGTCAAATCCAACATTTTGTACAATTAAATTAGATTCCAATAGCCCACGGCTGTAGCACGTAACGACCACTAAAATCTAATTTTGTACACATCTAATGTAACAGACAAGTATTTTCATGTTGATCGGTAACAAAGTCCTCGGCTGTAGCACGAAACGACAATGCACCGAAAACAAGAAATACTTTCTGTCATGTTGGAAGACCATAACCGACACAAAACTTTTTGTGCCTATGGCCGATTACAACTTGACATATATAGTACATAGATCTCATCTTCTTTGTTATTAACCAATAATTAAAACTCTTTTAATTATTAATTCTATTTCTAAACTCTTTAGAAAATTAATCTCTCCCTTAATTTAATTTCTTAAATTAAATCAATAATTAATAATATTAAGATCACATCTTAATTATTTTATAATCAATTAAATCTTATTTAATCAATTAATAAAATTGCTAACTAATTATTCATTTCATAAATAAATAATTATCAGCCATTATTAATTAACTAATATTATTTAACAATCATAATCATATTATAAAGAAATTCTCTTTTCTGGATTAAATATTTCAAATCAATAATCGATAATCGGATGATTCCCAGATCGGGGGGAGCATTGTCAAGAGGCGTCACTTAATACCCCTTTCTTACAGATCAAAATCTGTTTTTGACAGAATCATCCTTTCTCTCAATATTGAAAATTCATATTTAATCATGTGTTTCACAAACACAAGAATTTCATGATTGTATTTATAATATTAATATTAGGGTAAGAAACGATTCCTATTCTAGATTTTCTAGAGCACGCCTTATTTTGATTTAAATTCACCTAAATCTATCATCTCATGGTAAACATAGGCATATATCTCATATATAAAATTAAATAAACAAGTAGGCATGCAAGCAATATCATGTCACACATTGATATAATGATGTATGGATTTATCATAGCATTTAAAAGCAATTTAAAACAATTAAAATATGCTTTAAAACACTTCCGGTAATATAAATATTTCAAAAATATTATATAAAAAATATTGGACCACTCCATTAGATCCGTATCGGAAATACGAATCCAACGATATATTGCACGCCCAAAACGGAGTTACGAAACTCCCAGAAAATCAAATTTAATGTGGACAGAAGGGATGTAACGCATTACAAGAATGCGTTACTACAATTAAATGCTCTTTAATCGTGTAACGCATGACGCTCATGCGCTACAGACCCTGTCACGCATTCCCCGAATGCGCAACACCCTGTTCCCCGCGACTGTGCGCCACGCGCGCGATAACAGCAGCAGTTTTTTTTTTTTTTTTATTGATAAAGCAGTCGACCGTTTCTTGTACTATACAAAACGCCAGATGTAACGGTAGCAACTTTAATACACTAACTCCTTTACTAACATTAACTTACAATAATAACCTTTATTATTATCCTTTTATAATTTTAATATTAATAAATTAATTAACTATTAATTAATAAATTAATAAAAAATCATAAAAACATGATTTCTGAAAATCATCAGCAGCAAAAATGTCAGATCAGGCAAGGGGTCCTTGTGCAAATTAATTTTTTTTTTTTTTTGAAACAAAAGAACTGCATTCAAATAACCAAATCAAAAGAGAGAGCCTCCAACAAACACGTAGGAGGAGACGTGAAAATATTATGGGAATTTGCTGAACAAGGGAATCTTGCAACTTCATGTGCTACCCTGTTAGCATTTTTCCGAACAAAAGAAACGGATACTACAGACATCAATTGAATGAGTTGTTTACATTCTTCAATCACCTCACCCACCTCTAAGAAATTAGCTTTATCACCTTTGATTGCCTTGATGGCGAGTAAGGAATCTGATTCCACTTGAAACTGAGTACCAAGCGTCTGATAATCTTTGATCCATGATAATGATTCCCGGATCCCTATTGCCTCCGCCTCAAAAACAGAATCAACCATAGGGAAAGAAATGTTCTTGGCCATTATAAACATGCCCTGGTAATCCCTCATAACCATACCGACATTAAAGGTTTGAGCATTCCTAAAAACAGAAGCATCCACGTTAACTTTGATGACACCAGGAACTGGGCAATGCCATTTGTTGTCCTTCTTCAACTCTTTTGTGTTGAGCTGTGATGGTAACTTTACTTGGCTCTTCTTGGCTTCAACCCACTCCAAATACGTCTTAAAGCTGCTGTCCATCGCAAATGCAGGAGTAACCGTCTTCGCATTCCATACCTTCTTGTTGCGCCAGAACCATACCCCCCACACAACAATGCAGATTTTTATCACTTCCTCTGTAGGTGCTGAACCTATTTTTGAAAGCAACCAATCGTGAGCATCTTCCACCTCACTCCAGTCGTAATTTATATTAACATGATCCCAGCAAGCTCGAGCGAATGCACATTCAAAGAACAGGTGAGACATATGTTCGATGTCAACAGAACACATCGGACAGGTGACAGGAATGTCGATACCTTTAGAGGTTAACCTACTACGGACTGGAATTACATTTCTGCAAAAGCGCCATATAAACACTTTTATCTTGTTTTGCATTTTCAAGTGCCAGATTTTCTTCCACCCAATACCCTGGGGAACTGAAGTATTCCCAAAGTTCTCATTGAACCAGTAATGATACCCTGATTTGGCACTGTAAACTCCATCATTTGAGGATGTCCAAGCAACTCTATCTATAATGTCACGCTGGGGAATATGGATTGCCAAGATAGCATCTGCATCCGCTTTGAGAAAACGATCTCTGACTAACCTTGAATTCCATTTTTTTTCATTAGGATGGAAGAGGCTTGAGACAGTTTCATTTCTCCCCTCATACAAAGGACTTTGATCGACACAATAGTCACTTTTCATCTTCAACCATTGGTCCTTAGTTGCAATGATGTCCTTACCGTTTCCAATAACCCATCTAAAACCTTTACAGAGCTCCTTCTTCGCAGTCCATATACCCGTCCATATGAAGCTCGATCCACTCCCTTTAACAGCCTTTAGGACATTCGAAGTAGGAAAATATCTTGCTTTGAACAATCTGGTCACAAGGGAGCTTGGGTTATGCAGAAAATTCCAAATGTGTTTGCCCAGCAACGCAATGTTGAATCCATACAAATTTCGAAAGCCCAGACCTCCTTTACTCTTGACATTACTCATATTATTCCATGAGAGCCAGTTTACCCCTTTCTGATTACCGACACCGCCAGCTCTCCACCAATAGTTGTTAAACATTTGCTCCAGGTTTTGACAAAGAGTTTTGGGAAGTAGGAAACATGACATGCTATAGGAAGGTATAGCTTGTGCCACATTCCTAATTAGCACCGTCTTTCCTGCTTGGGACATGGGCTTTGCCTGCCACGCTTGGATACGTTTACTGGCTTTGTCTTTCAAGTAACTGAACACTCGTACTTTAGACCTACCCACCAACGAGGGTAAACCCAGATACTTAGTGTTAGTAATCCCATTATGAACTCCTAGAATTGTTGATAATTCCTGTTGCTTGTCACAACTAACATTTGCACTATAATACACTCCTGATTTTTGAAAGTTGATTGACTGACCTGAGCACTTCTCATAGTTCACAAGTAGGCGTTTAACATTGATAGCTTCCTCAGACGTTGCTTGAAAGAACAAGAAGGAGTCATCTGCAAATAGAAGATGGGACACAACCGGGGCCGATGGACAGATTTTGCACCCCCTGATTTCACCATTATCTGTTGCCACATCAAGGGCATTCGACAGCCCCTCAACACATAGCAAAAAAAGGTAAGGGGAAAGAGGATCCCCCTGCCTTAGCCCTTTCTTTGGCGTAACTGGACCAATAGTAGAACCGTTGAAACAGAAGTTATAAGTCACCGTCTTTACGCACATCATCATCCACTCGATCCATGTGACACAGAAGCCCATAATTTTCAACCGTTGTCGAAGGAAAGACCAATTCACTCTGTCGTACGCCTTGCTAATATCCAGCTTAAGAGCCACCTCCCCTTCCACTCCTTTTTTCTTGCGACTCATGTGGTGAATAAGCTCGAACGCCACTAGGACATTGTCATTTATGCTTCTATTGTTAACGAAAGCTGATTGATTTTCTGAGATGATAGAAGGTAACAAGTCTTTCATTCTATTTGCTAGCACTTTTGCTATGATTTTGTAGAGAACATTACAGAGAGCAATTGGTCTCAGATCCTTTAAGCAGGAAGCATTTTCTTTTTTCGGGATGAGAACGACGTTTGTGCAATTAAGATCACTTGGAAAAATTTTTGTATGAAGCCAAGCCTTACAGTACCTGAACACTTCTTGACCCATAATCGACCAAAAATGCTGAAAGAAAGCGGGGTTTAGGCCATCGGGACCTGACGCCTTATCCGGGTGCATTTGATTAATGGCTACTGTGAATTCCTCGAAAGAAAATTCCTTCGTTAAACTGGTATTTTGCTCATCAGAGACAGTCCTATGCCCCCTTAAATTTTGCATATTGGTAGTGCTATCTTCCTCTGTAAATAACGTGGTAAAATAATCTTTAACGACCTCGCACATACCTGCATGATCCTCAATTTTATCCCCCTCATTGTTGAATAAAAAATCAATTTTATTCGCTTTCTTTCTTGCTGTTGCCGAGGAATGGAAGAATTTGGTATTGTCGTCTCCTTCTTGGAGCCAAAAAAGTTTGGCGCGCTGTTTCCAATAAGTCTCTTCCTGAAATAAGAGAGAATTCAGCTTCTATTTCTCTTCCAGATACATCTGAATATTACGATCATCACAACAATCCACCAGTCTGACCATATTAGCCTTATGAATTCTGACTTTTTCTCTGAACTTATTGAAAAATGTCCGCCCCCATCGAGCCATAAAAGATGACACCTCAAAAAGTTTGGGGAGGAGGTGCGTAACCGGGATAGCTTTCCACATTTCAGACACTTCTTTAACGAAACTCGGATCCCTCAACCAAATGTTTTCAAAACGGAACCTAAACACTTTTTTAGCTATGTCAACCTTATAGAGGTCTAGGAGAATAGGTTCATGGTCAGACACTGAAGTATGCAGCAACTTCAAATTAAACATAGGGAACTTATTCCACCAACTCATGGTTGCAAAAGCACGATCAAGCTTTTCCCTAACCCATGTAGCCGTCCCCCTGCTCTTTTCCCAAGTAAATTTCCCCCCACTCATATCGAGTTCAGACAATTGACACTCCTCAATAGCCTTACTGAACCCATCCAAAAGAAACTGGGGATGCGGAATGTTACCTCTTTTATCCAAAGCGTGTAACATGTCATTGAAATCCCCCCATATACACCATGGGAGAGGGGATAGTGAAGCCAACCTTCGAATCAAGTTCCAAGACTCGCGTCGTCTAGTACGATCAGGATACCCATAGAAGCAAGATAACCTCCATGAAGCACAATTATTTTCCAAAAAGAGCACATCAATATGATGCTGAGAATACCCAAAGATCTCACATTGAACTGAACGTTGCCAAAGTACTGCTAATCCACCACTTCGACCTACTCTGTCAACAGAGAAGCAGTTATCAAAACCAAGGCGAACTCTAAGCGCCTCTATCTTATTCGCAGAAGAAATAGTTTCTATTAAAAAAACGAAATCGGGTTTGTAATCTTTCACAAGATTACTCAGAACTCGAACTGTTCGAGGGTTCCCAAGTCCTCGACAGTTCCAACTAATACAACTCATTGTTGCTGGCTAGCTTGCCTCGCAAGCTTAGCCAATAAAGTTGGGGAGGTCTCCGCACAATCTATTTCAGAAAGATTGGAGTCCGTGTTTGTGATATCTTTGCTATTTGATTGTGTTGCTTTGACATGGGCCTCGCTCCTTTGTCTCTTTCTATCCTCAAGATTAAGCCCATACTGCTCCTCTATATCCAGCCCAAGAACTGTAGCCAAGTTTGAATTTCCCTCCTGACTTACCACGTTATTAGCCACAATCTTTGACTTGCCAGCATTATCAACGACAGTATCTGATTTATCCCTAAAATCCCGCCCTGTCTTGCTCGATTGTTGAAAATCATGACTTTGAGAACCCTGATTCATCGGTGTATGATTGTCCGTTCCCATTTGCCGTCCCCAATCACCGTCGCCATCCCCCCTGAGCCACTTGCTTGTACCACCTCCCGCCGCCCTGCGAGGCATAGCACGTAGCCAATGTCCCCAATCCCTACTAACTTCCTCACGACCAGCCTCTAGTTTTTTCTGACAGAATCTCTCCGTATGAGTTAGCAGTCCACATATGAAGCAGAAGTCGCCAAGCTTTTCGTATTTGCAGCTAACCATCACCTCCGTTTTATCTTTCTTACATATCTTCTTTTTCCTCTTCAGCGGCTTACGAACATCTATTTTGATTCTCAGCCGCATATACTCTCTCCAAATACTCGAATTGTTTTTCGTATCATATTGTAGAAAGCTGCCAAAGAAATTTCCAAGCTGTTTTCCGACCACCTCCGTCATATAACCTACCGGGAGGTCGTGGATCTGCACCCAGAAATCAACCTCGATCAGCGGCACCTTAGTAGGCTCCTCCCCTGTTTTTATGATATTCATCACCAATAATGCACCATCAAATGTCCAAGGACCATTAGAAATGACCCACTTCATATCATCTCTATGATAAAATTGGAATAAAAAGAGCCCAGGCTTTAGATCTTTGATATTAATTCCCATTGCAGGCTTCCATAAATCGGCTAGTTTCGTCTTCATTGCTCGAATATTGATGCTCTTTTCCGTTAAGAACCGCCCTACCAAGCATAACTCAAACCTGTTTATCTCCTCTTCCACCCCTTCGTCAAATGTTAACTCCTCATTCTCTTCATTCGTAATATCCATCTCTGCTAATTGCATCTCGATATCCTCCATGGTAAACGAGACAACTCACACAATCTTTTCAAAGAAAGGAGAGAGAAAACTCAACACTCTCACAGAAAGGAGAGAAAAAAAGTCGATTTACAATTTTAACACTCCATTCTTCTACAGGGAGGAAATTGTTCATGAGGAACTCATAGCTCATATAGTATTACAGTGTAACCAACAATTAAAACATGCATAATATCTACACATCATATATTAATTAAAACAATGGTCAATGGTTAAAAAATTCATAACAAATAATCTACACATCACAAAATTATGAAAAAAATATCTAGATGATCCATAACACTTATAGAACCCAGATCAATGGTCAAAACTTCATGCAAATATTATTTTGAATTAATTCATAATTAAATCCAAATAAACTTGCAAAAAATCATAATAAATCCATACATGCATAAAAAAATCTGAAATTTTTATATGAATCTCTATATGCAAGAACCTCGCTCTGATGCCATTGAAGGAATTTACGGATGAGCGGAAGCGCGGTATAACAATTATTCCGTAAAAACCATGTATCGTGCATATAGAAAATCATATAAAAATGAAAGACCGGAGGAATCGTAACCATACCTTGAAAAATCGAAGCTTTATAATCTATGGTTTTGATGGTTGCTAGCAGTTGCTCCTCAGAGTGTGAAGCACTCTACCGGTATCCACCAAGATTAATTCTTCGACGAAGCTTTTTATAAAACTAAGCTTTTATAAAAATGGAGGTTTGATCTTTTTGAGAGAGAGAGAGAGAGAGAGAGATGAAGGTGGAGGCTACTAGGGTTTTCACAAAACCACAAGTCTTCTAAAACACCTCTCATCTCATTCTTTATATAGGGCTCATGTAGGTTTAGTATAATTAATATATCATGTATATATTAATATATATAAATCCCACAAATTGTTTAAATAATAATTAAACTATTTTAATCATTATTAAAAACAACTTGCTCTCTCAAAATACCTTCATCAATAAATTAATCTTTTTATGGTGTGACCCTGTAGGTTCAATATTAAGCCGGTAGTAGAAATAAATAATAATAAACTTTTTATTTATTATTTATATGAATTCTAAAATTCATTAAATATAATTAACTGATTAATTATATTTATTCTACATCGTGAGTGATGCTTCTCAACATATCGCGACTATCCGGATAATATGAATTCACTGCTTAGAATACCAAGAACCTGTCAGTGACTAATTACCGTACAATCAATTCCTTTTACCCTACAATATCCCGATTAAATACAAGGCATGGATCTCGTGTCAAGCCTATCAAATTTAATCATATGATTTCTTATTCATAATGCAAAGTTCATATTAATGCAAATTAGAAACTTCTTTCTAATTTCATACACTCTGGCCAGAGATTCTGGAACTAGCATACTAAGAATAACATAGGATATTCACTTCCTTACTGGAAGGGGTAGATCCTTTATTGACCGTTAACTATCTCCATACACAAATCCCTATGCCCAGAATAGACCTAATGGATGTCCTTGAGACTAAGGACTAAACCAAAGCACAGTTCATTATATACAAGATTACTCTAACGATCTCAAGTCTAAGGACACTTGTACAACTATCACTCAGTGAACAACTATCGACACGTGAGTAAACTCCATTAGTTGTTCAACTTATCGAGTCATGTTCAGTGAACTTATTCCCTAATAAGCACCTACATACTAGCAATAGTGTCGCCACACAAATGCCTATGAGAACAGACATCCTCCTTAAAGGAGCAAGCATAGTATGTACCAATCTTTGCGGATTCACTAACTTCCGATTAGTTATCCTATGATTAGGAACTGTTTAAGTCTAGAGTTATCATCTTCTAGATCTCACTATTATAATCTCATTATAATTCTAGAAGCTTTACTTTAAACCATGGAATATCTTATTAAAAACACTTTAAATAGATAAAGCCCGTAATAAAAACAAATAAGTCTTTTATTAATATTAATGCAATCAAATAAGAGTACAAGAAAGTTCTCCCTAAATCATCATGCATGATTGGATTTTAGGACAAACTCTTTCACTTTCAACGCTTTTATCGGTCAAAGTAAACCCTCCGGAAGAACCTGGACGGATCCGAGCACACATTATATATGTATATGTTCAACAGGTTGATTCTATATATTATATATTAATTTAATATTTTGAACTATTGATCAAAGTTTATTATGATTGGACAATTGGATCCGAGTCTAATGAATGAATTGATTGCTTATCAGAAATAGTGATAGTTAGAGAATCAATGACTTATTATAGACAAACATATAGATAAGTTGTGAAAATTCGAAGAAAAAATTGATTTTAGTGAGAGAAAAATGGTACCACGTAGAAATCAAAAATATTGAATGGTACCATATGGAAATACCAATTGTATAGTGGTACCATTAAAAATAATCTAACTTTTGATTAACGTTTGCTTGACAGAATGGTATAAAATAGATGAAGCCAATACAGTGGTACCACTTGGAAGTAAAAAATGTTGGATGGTACCAAATGGAAAAGGCAATTGTACAGTGGTACCATTTGGAATATCCCAAAAATTAAAATAAAAACAGACATGTATTCCGCCTATTAATTTCCTCAAACATATCATCTCTCTAAATTTCGAAACAACCAATTTTATATAAAAAAAATTCACTAGATATTGGTTTTGAAAAACATTCCAAACAGACATGTTTTGGTTCCATAAAGAAAACTGAGCTTACTATATTTCAAGATCATTGATAACACAAGTGGCTAAATCTCACACGATGTTCATAGTCCATAAAGCTCACACGATGTTCATAGCCCATAATATGAACATTTGTGCATATCACAGATACACCAAATGCACGAAATTTATGCAGCTGAACTGCTTCAAGAAGTTAATAGTCAACGTAAACACCTATCCATAGGGCTGCACAAAGGTCCAAAACCGGACCGGACCGGACCGAAAACCGGATTTTATATTCATATTTTCAAATTCTAGAAAATTTTCAAAACTTCCAAACAATTCTGTAGTAGCCTAGATTTTTCTGGAATTATCAGGTTTACTGTTGCAATAAAAAAATTTCAGGGGTTAAATCGACTGTTTTTCATGGATGTTCATAACTTAATAAAGATTGATTCACTGTGAAATTTTCAAGAACACACACCACCGATTTATTTTACACACACAAAATACTCATAACATGAAAAAATGATGTTGATTCAAGTGAAACCACAAGTTCATAAAATAACAACACAGTAGCTCATTGAGATCTTAAAAATACGAGATTCAGTTGAAACATACATCAGTGAGAGAGCACAAAGCTTAAACAAGAAAGTAACTAAACCTACACACGTAAAGAAACAACACTGATAAACACAAACAAGATGTATAAATGATATCAGATTAAAACAATGGAGACGAAAGCTATACACAAACACACATGGTAACACATACGACATAACAAGATAGAGAGTATTTACATACGAAACATATATAATGTAAACAACGAAAACCCACCATCAAAATGAAGGAAACAAGAGTATTGTGTGTATTTATGTGTATGATTATATACACACAAATATATGAAATGAAATAAGAGTGGAAAGAAGATGGTATGTGTGTGAATGTGTGTAGTACGGGTAAAGAAAAGATGGTACTTTTGTCGGTAAATTTTTTTTTGCTGCAAACAAACACAAACCCCACAAATCTTGACTAGAATTTATAAATTACTATTTCGGAAAAAAATTTGTATTTACATACTTCTTTAATATACGTTATCTTGCAAAAATAAATTAATTATTTCAGAAAAATACATATTTACATACTTTTTCCAGAATAAATAATTTATTTCTAAGAAATAAGATTTTCCAAACGGACAACGGTAGCATTAATTTTATTTTGTAACTTTTAAAATCAGCACTAGAAAGAGTTTTAACTTAAAAACTGGTATTAGAAAAAATAGCTTCATTCCTGCTTTTACAGTTTTCGTGTGCAGTGACTCTCTCATCAAAATTACTTTTTATATAATAACAAAATATATAAGCATATGTCAAACTTATTATGATATTATTATTTAATTATTAGAATTTTGATTTTTTGAACGACACCAACCTTTTTTAGTGAATATTTTTCCTGATAGCAAAGCACCTTTTATACACCAGTAACTTCACAACGTTCAATATCATGTGTCTATAACTCCATAAGTTAATTATCAAATCATGATATACGATGTGATTCGCTCGTTATAAAACAAAACAACTTATTCATTAAATTGTATTTTATTTTAACTAATCAATCACGGAATTTATTTATTTTATAAAAATAAGTAAATGAGATTAATATCTATGAAATTAATGTACATTATTAGTTTACGAAGATATAATTACTTTCGTAGATAGTACAATAAGTTGGATATTGAAGAACCGTTAAATATACTCCCACTACTAGAAACAGGTCAATAGACATCGGCTAAAAACCGATGTCTGGCCATTTTACAACCGATGACTTTGAGGGTGTAGAGAAAGGTCCAACCCCTTTCACATCGGTTTTAAACCGATGTCAAAGAGTATCTATCACATCGTTCACATTGATAAGTGGAGTTTATATCCACTTGGAACATTCTAAATCGGCTTAAATTGATTGTCTTGGGCTCAAGTTTCTTGTAGTTTTGATGTGTTTTGTTTAGTTGTGCAGATTTACAAGGATGTTGATTATGGTGGATGTTTTTTTCGTTTTTGGAGATTTAATTTATTAAAATTCGGATTTATTGGGCTGCACGCGTGAGATTCACTGTTTGGGCCATATCTTGAGTTCTATAAGTCTGTTTTCAGCCCGTAAGCAGTCCACGCGAAGATAACGAGATTCTCTATCATTCTAAGGTGGTCCAGAGGCCCAATTACGTCTGGAACGGTTCTGGAAAATAGAAGAAAAGTCAGCCACGAATTTCCTTAAAAAACAGAATCAGTTTAGGAAACGTATCTTGCAGAAATTCTATTATAATTCTGTTTTGGTATTTTCTTGCTGGGCAAGACTTTTAGAGCCTATATAAACACATCCTACCATTGTAATAGAGATATACAGATTATCATAGTTTTATTATTGTAACCAGCTTAGATCTGCAAGGGAGAAAAGGAGAGAAGGGTTCAACGCTCGTGACAAGCAACGGATCTAGATCTACTTCATCCTTTGTGTTACTTTGGATTATAGATTTGTTTTCTCAAACTTTAGTTTTATTAATATTATTGCTTCTTTTATTCATATCTTGTTATTTATCATGTTTTCATCAAATCCCACGATGATGAACGGTTCAATTATGGGCTAATCGTTGTCGTGGGATCCTAGTGAATTTATCTATGTAGCTTAGTAGTTTGCATGCCTTAAAGATTTATGTGTGGTGAATACTGATATCCTCGTATGGTTAATCTTAATGCTTTTGGATGCGTAGCTAACATCTAAATTGAATTATTAATCTCTTGCGAAACGAGAGTGGATCTTGAGATTTAGAACTTACCATGCTAGCATAGGATAGGTTGATGTTAAGCATCATGATTTGTGGCATGAATAGAGATATTATGCTACCCTATGTGATCTAAGTGGATAACTTGTGCTTCAACCTCTATGTTTTCAAATTCTATAGAGATATAGGGTCTAAACATAATAGGTGCCTTTTCATCTTCTATCTCTTTTGTGGATGTATGTGTAGATTGGTACTAGTATACCGAGAGGTAACTTTTACTCTTTTCGTGTTATCCGATCAGATATCAAAACCATAGCATGTTTTAATTAAAGGCTGCAACTCTAGGTGAAGTAGATGATGAAACTAGGATTCCATGTTTTATTCTCGTATAAGTAATTCGATTTTAATTCTCATTAATTGTTTAATTCTTAGTTTTATAATTTGCACTTTAGTTTAATTTAGTTAATCGATCTTAAATTTGTTATTTTTCTTAGCAGTGAGTTAAAACCATACATTGTTGCATAGGCATATTTACTGAATTGAACACCATTCTAGATCTCTGTGGGAACGAACTTGATTTAATCATATATTACTTGTGACTACGTGCGCTTGCGTGAAATTAGCATAACAAGTTTTTGGCGCCGCTGCCGGGGATCGTCGGTGTTTTTATTTTAGTTTATGTGCTTGTCATCAGTGTTCGTTAGCGTTCACTGACTCGGATTCTTATTTAGTTTGTTTGATTCGTGGTGTTTCAGGTACTTAAGTTTGTATGCGAACACGCTTACAAGCTCGTTTGGAAGAACTGGCAGAAGACAATCTTGTAGAGAATAAAGAGAATAAGGAAGAGGAATCTGAAACTACAGTAGCGATGGCAGATGCAGCAGCAGCTAAGGCTTTGAGGGAGTATTCTCAGCCGAAACTCAATGATATCCAGTCTAGCATTATTAGGCCAGCTATTGCAGCGAACAATTTTGAGATCAAGTCGGGCACAATTCAGATGGTGCAGAATTCAGTCCAGTTTGGGGGAGCTCCTACGGAGGATGCCAACATGCATGTTAGGGACTTTATTGAAATCTGCGACACTTTCAAATGTAATGGTGTGACGGATGATGCTATTAGGTTGAGGCTTTTCTCATTCTCTCTGAGGGATAAGGCTAAGAGCTGGCTACACTCTTTACCACCTGGTTCCATTACTACATGGGAAGATCTTGCTCAGAAGTTCCTTACTAAATTCTTCCCTATGGCGAAAACTGCAGCATTAAGGAACCAGTTGACTCAATTCCAACAGCAATCTAGCGAGACATTGTGTGAGGCTTGGGAACGCTACAAGGAGATGCTAAGGAAGTGTCCTCATCATGGCATGCCTGATTGGATGGTTATTAATGGTTTTTACAATGGATTGGGAGCACAGTCTAGGCCTTTGCTAGATGCAGCATCAGGTGGAGCTCTGTGGGCAAAGAGCTATGATGAAGCTTATGATCTTATAGAGATGATGGCTGCTAACGAATATCAAAATCCAACCCAAAGGCTATCTCAAGGCAAGGCAGCAGGAATTTTTGAAGTAGATACAGCTGCGATGATTACGGCTCAGTTGAAAGCTCTTGCTATGAAGGTGGATTCGCTTGCTAATTATGGAGTTCAGCAGGTGGCTAGTGTTTGTGAGTTATGTGCGGGTGCACATGAGACGAATCAGTGTGCTATCTCTTCTGAATCAGCACAGTTCGTGAGTAATTTCCAGAGACCTGCTGCACCAGTTCCAACCAGTTATCATCCTAATAATCGGAATCATCCCAACTTCAGCTGGAGCAACAATCAGAATACTCAACAATCTTATCAGCAAGCGAAGCCATTCAATCAAGGCTATCAACAGCCTTATGCTCCAAGGACACCATATCAACCTCTGGGATTTCAGCAGCAACAACCCCAGGCTCATGCGGGGCAATCTTTTAATGAAAAATCTGAGATGGATGATTTGAGGATGGTGGTAAAGAACCTACAAGCTGGCCAGAAAATTTTGGAAACCCAGTTGGGGCAGATTACAAGTGCCTTGGTAAATATGCAACAAGGAACTCTTCCAAGTGATACAATGGCTGATCCAGGCAAGAGGGAGGTTCATGAGCAGGTGAAAGCTGTGACTTTGAGATCCGGAAAAATCACGAGTGATCCTAAATCAGCAACTGAAGAAGATGAAGATGTTCAGAATCAGCAGGATGAAAAATCTGTAGTACCAGTAATTGAGAAATCTGATTTAGTGGCTGATCAGCTAGATGGTGAGAAGAGCAAGAAACCTGTTGAAAAGTTTACTCCGGAGCAATCTTCAATGAATAATCAGATCTATCCACCTCCTCCATTTCCTGGACGTTTGCGTAAAAGTCAAGAGAAACAGTTTCAGAAATTCATTGATGTCTTCAAGAAACTGTCCATTAACATTCCTTTTGTTGAAGCATTGGAGCAGATGCCAAGATATGCAAAGTTCATGAAGGATATTTTGTCAAGGAAGAGAAGGTTGGAAGATTTTGAAACAGTGGCATTGACGGAGGAGTGTAGTGCCGTTCTTCAGCAGAAGTTGCCTCCTAAATTGAAAGATCCGGGAAGTTTCACTATTCCATGCACTATTGGCAACCTTTCATTCAACAAGTGTTTATGTGATTTGGGAGCTAGTATTAATCTCATGCCCTTGTCTGTTTTCAAGCAACTTGGTCTACCGGAGCCAAAGCCAACTAACATCTCTTTGCAGTTGGCTGATCGATCTATCACTTATCCGAGGGGCATAGTAGAGGACGTTTTGGTGAAAGTTGATAAACTCATCTTCCCTGCTGATTTTGTTATCTTGGATTTTGAAGAAGATAAGAAGATTCCCATAATCTTGGGAAGACCGTTCTTGGCTACAGGAAAGACTTTGATTGATGTGCAAAAAGGAGAGCTTACAATGAGGGTGCAAGATCAGAGTGTCACCTTTAATGTGTTTAAGGCCATGAAATTTCCAACAGAGGATGAAGAATATTGCAGTGTGGATATAGTTGATACGGGTCAGAGAAAGAAATTTGATCAGTTATTGAGCAAGAAGTCAGATATGCATGTGCTAAAGCATCCCATCACTGAATCCATTGATAGTTCTTCGGTTCGTGATCTTTCGAAAGTAAAGCTTGGGAAACTTCCACCACATTTGAGGTATGTCCTTTTGAATAATGAGCTAGTGATTTTTGAAGAAGGGCATGATAACGTGTTGCGAAGGTGGAAGACCGATGATAAGGATGAGGAAATTTTTGTTCAGCCGGATGAGTTGGAGAAGCACTTTAGAGGTGTGAAGAAGAAAAAGAAGAAGATTTGGCCGTTGGGAAGTAAAATTAGGTTGAAGTCTGAAGGAAGAAATTTGTGGAATGCGAGCAATCAAGATGTCAACGTTCGTATGAGTGGTTTGTCTGTTGAGAATGGTTCGGTTATTCTTTTGAAACCGCCTTGATTTGAGGAAGTAACGTCAAGCTATTGACGTTAAAGAAGCGCTTCGTGGGAGGCAACCCATGCATTAGTATAGGGAAAAAAAAAAAAAAATTTTGAGTGTTGTGTGAAAAAAAAAAAATGAAAAAATCGAATTTTGAGTGTGTCACGCAGGAGCAAGCTGCGTTACAGGGCAGTTTGCGCCCCTGTGGCGCAACTTGCGCCTGCGTTACTGGATGAAGAGCAAGCTGCCCCCCTGAGGCGCAGGTTGCAGTGGCGTGTCTGGATGTGAGGCAATTTGCCTTCACTTTCCGCAGCTGGCGCGTGGTCAGTGGTTTTCAGAAAAGAAAAATTTTCGCCTGTTGTCAAGTGTGGTGCGTCTGTGTATATATATATATAATAACAAGTTCTTTCTACACCCCATTCTTTTTATACCCCCATTCTAAACCTATTCTTTTCCTATTTTAAATCCAAAACCTCCCATCTTTTCTCCAAAAATTCTAAACCTATTTCTATTCTAATTCTTACTTATTATTATTATTTTTATTCTTATTTATTTTATTTATTATTATTATTATTATTATTATTATGTATTATTATTATTATTATTATTATCTTTAGTATTATTTTTTATTTTTTATTTCATTTTATTATTATTATTATTATTATTATTTTATAGACACACCTATACGTACAAATCCAATTCCTCTTCTATTTTATTTAAATCTCTATAAATTCAATTCTAAAGAGGAATTAATTGCAAGTTCACCTCTTTGATTCGTATTGGGTAAATCTTTTTCTCTAATCTTATTTTTATTACGAATTTGTGTTCTTGTCAATTGTGGGTTTTGTAGTATTCAGGCAAGGTGGCCAGTCTATGGAGCTCGTGCGCAATATCCTCCACCAGATTCATCCGAGGAGGGTGACTGCTTCGGTAGTCAGGTATGTTTCTACTATCTCTTGTATTTACTTCCATTCAATGCGGACATTGAATATTTTAAGTTTGGGGGTGGTTTGAGGGATTAGTAGTTGTTGTATTATTTGTTCATGTAGGATTTCATGCTCTGCATCTTAGTAGTAGTAAATTATGCATTTATGTTTGTGTTATCTACGTTTGTTTCATATAGGACATTCTGTTTTTATGTTCTATCATGTGAGTTCATAGTAGTTTGCATTTGCACCCATGCTTGATAGGAATTTTGTGTTGTTGACGCTTTTGATTGAGAAGTGATATGCTTTGTTCTTGTGCACACACATACACTAGTAAGTTGAAGCTAGTAGACTTATTGAATGTTGTAAGTAATTAGAAGGACATGAATATGTGCAAGATGATTTAGTTTGCATGCTTTGAATACAAGTAGGTGCATTAGAAAGATTTTTGCTTGGGATTGAGTATGTTTTTCCACCAAGTGAGTTTTTTTTAGCCTCATTGCATATTTGTTGCAATTTATTCGTTTGCTTGAGTGTCCACGGATTGTTTGCATTGCTACCAGTTGTTTGAGGTCTTTCTTGAAACGCATGACATTATTTGACGATTAAAATGATAAAGGCATTTAGGAATAACCACATATTTTCCCATATTACCACACCATGTTTACATGATCAATTAGTTAACCCGTTGAGCTTAATCCAATTTTTTCGGTGACATACCACATTACTTGCCTAGACCTTTTTCTTGTATTGGCCTTACATTAATTTGAACCCACATTGTCAAAGGCTAGTAGAGTGCTTAAGGGAGTAATAAGGTGTGCAAGGAAGGGTTATTGTTGGTCGTATTTTGGGGGGAAATATTGAAATTGGGTTTGTTTACTTGATAGTCGACATATGTAATAAAATTGTGGGATCATTGTTATTGTTTGTGTTCTATTTAGCTCTCGAAAAAAAAAAAAGAAAAAATACAAAAAAAAAAGAAAAAAAAAAAAGAAAAAGAAAAAAAAAGAGAAAAAAAAAAGAAAAAAAATATATATTATGAGAGCATGTTTGTTTTTGTTGTGATCCTACTTTAGTCGACTAGTTGAGTGTTTGTTTTGAGTAAAAATTATGTGGGGGGGAATATGGTGTTGTGTATGATTTATTATGGTACTTACTAGCTTTTGACACTACACCTGTTTTGGCTTATTTGACATACCTTGTCCCTAGCCCCGTTACAACCCAATTAAAGACCTTTTGATTATCGTCATTGATGTATGTTGTGTTAAGAGTTAGATTGATACCAAATGTCAAGCGTGTTTATGATTTTGTTGGAATTGAGTGATACACTTACCCTTGTTCTTGAGTGAATATTCTTTTGTGAGTGGATTGTGAGTGTTTGCTTGTTCTTGCGTATGAGATCCCGAGTTTTGTCTCAAAGATGTACTCTTGTAGGCTTAGCATGTTTACTAACTTATTCTTACATTTGACATGGACTTGTGAGAACTTATGCATGTTCATTGAGTAGACTATGTGAATACTTGCACTTTCGACACCAAGACATTGCGTATTTACTTTGATTCTTAAGTTGATATGGCATGAGAGGATTTGAAGGTATGGCAGATTAGATTAATGGCATTTGCATATTAGTTGCATTCATGCATTGCATTGCATTAGGTTAAATGGATTTTGTGGGTACATTCGCTATAGGCCCTCACGAGACCTTACTCGTCCACTAGGGCTGCCTAGGGGTTTAAAGGGCTTGTTGCATATGCCAAATGCAACCGTGATCACCTACGGAAGTGGTACTAGTTAGTTAGTTAGTTGTAATTGTTTATGCTTGAGGACAAGCATCAGTTTAAGTTTGGGGGTGTGATAAGTGGAGTTTATATCCACTTGGAACATTCTAAATCGGCTTAAATTGATTGTCTTGGGCTCAAGTTTCTTGTAGTTTTGATGTGTTTTGTTTAGTTGTGCATATTTACAAGGATGTTGATTATGGTGGATGTTTTTGTCGTTTTTGGAGATTTAATTTATTAAAATTCGGATTTATTGGGCTGCACGCGTGAGATTCACTGTTTGGGCCATATCTTGAGTTCTATAAGTCTGTTTTCAGCCCGTAAGCAGTCCACGCGAAGATAACGAGATTCTCTATCATTCTAAGGTGGTCCAGAGGCCCAATTACGTCTGGAACGGTTCTGGAAAATAGAAGAAAAGTCAGCCACGAATTTCCTTAAAAAACAGAATCAGTTTAGGAAACGTATCTTGCAGAAATTCTATTATAATTCTGTTTTGGTATTTTCTTGCTGGGCAAGACTTTTAGAGCCTATATAAACACATCCTACCATTGTAATAGAGATATACAGATTATCATAGTTTTATTATTGTAACCAGCTTAGATCTGCAAGGGAGAAAAGGAGAGAAGGGTTCAACGCTCGTGACAAGCAACGGATCTAGATCTACTTCATCCTTTGTGTTACTTTGGATTATAGATTTGTTTTCTCAAACTTTAGTTTTATTAATATTATTGCTTCTTTTATTCATATCTTGTTATTTATCATGTTTTCATCAAATCCCACGATGATGAACGGTTCAATTATGGGCTAATCGTTGTCGTGGGATCCTAGTGAATTTATCTATGTAGCTTAGTAGTTTGCATGCCTTAAAGATTTATGTGTGGTGAATACTGATATCCTCGTATGGTTAATCTTAATGCTTTTGGATGCGTAGCTAACATCTAAATTGAATTGTTAATCTCTTGCGAAACGAGAGTGGATCTTGAGATTTAGAACTTGCCATGCTAGCATAGGATAGGTTGATGTTAAGCATCATGATTTGTGGCATGAATAGAGATATTATGCTACCCTATGTGATCTAAGTGGATAACTTGTGCTTCAACCTCTATGTTTTCAAATTCTATAGAGATATAGGGTCTAAACATAATAGGTGCCTATTCATCTTCTATCTCTTTTGTGGATGTATGTGTAGATTGGTACTAGTATACCGAGAGGTAACTTTTACTCTTTTCGTGTTATCCGATCAGATATCAAAACCATAACATGTTTTAATTAAAGGCTGCAACTCTAGGTGAAGTAGATGATGAAACTAGGATTCCATGTTTTATTCTCGTATAAGTAATTCGATTTTAATTCTCATTAATTGTTTAATTCTTAGTTTTATAATTTGCACTTTAGTTTAATTTAGTTAATCGATCTTAAATTTGTTATTTTTCTTAGCAGTGAGTTAAAACCATACATTGTTGCATAGGCATATTTACTGAATTGAACACCATTCTAGATCTCTGTGGGAACGAACTTGATTTAATCATATATTACTTGTGACTACGTGCGCTTGCGTGAAATTAGCATAACACACATCCTTTTCACATCGGTTTTAAACCGATGTCAAAGAGTATCTATCACATCGTTTACAGGAACCTGACTGATGTTAGATACTATCTGTAACATCGGTTACTAGAAACTAACCGATGTCAAAGAGTACTTTAAATATCGTTTTCCGGAATATAACCGATGTGTTTCATTCATATTAACATCAGTTAGTCACCGATGTTAAAAGCATCAACAATGTGGTGCCATTGTGCTTAAATTACATCAGTTTATTTGGCGTTAATGATGTTATTGTGTGTAAATTACATCAGTTTTCTTGAGCTCGATCTGTTACATTTTTAATGGCGATTTCGTCTACTTAATCATTTCATTACGTTTCATATCTCTTTGATTTGATTAAACGATGGCTACTGGAGCATCATATTCGTCTGCGACGCTTGGATCCACTTATTCTTCGTCCTCTACAAGCATCGATGTTCATCATCCATACTACTTACATCCTTCAGATAATCCAGACAACAGTTGTGTTGAATGAGAGTAATTACAACCAGTGGAATCGATCTATGGAGATCGCACTGTCTTCGAAGTTGAAGCTTGGTTTTATTGATGGTTCTTATGTTCAACCTGCTGCGTCTTCTCCGCTTTTAATTCACTGGACTCGATGCAATAATATGGTAACATCCTGGATTCTGAACTCTGTTTCTGTTGATATTAATAACAGTGTGGTTTATATGAAATCTGCTCGTGCTATTTGGTTAGATCTTGAGATTCAATGTTCACAGAGCAATGTTCCTAAATTGTTTAACCTTTGTACTGAGATTTCTCATTTAACTCAAGGAAATATGTCAATTTCTGCATATTTTACGAAGTTTCGATCTGTTCATGATGAGTTGGCTTGTATTTCGTCTAAAATGAGGTGTACTTGTACTGCTTGTACCTGTAATGTGAATATGAAATTAGATGCTCAACATCAGGATATTCAGTTGTCACAGTTTCTTATGGGATTAAACGAACAATATACAGCCATTAGGGGTCAAATCTTACTAATGAAGCCCATGCCATCCTTGAGTCAGCGTTATGCTTTGTTACTTCAAGAAGAAAACCAGAGATCTGTGTTTGGACCTGTTATACCTTCTGAAAGTATGGCAATGTCAATCAAACAATCAGTTAACACTCGATTTCAAGGAACTAATTCAAGAAGACTCCTGGAGATGCTTCTGTAAATTGTGATTACTATCACATGATAGGTCATACAAAGGAACAGTGCTTTTGTATTCATGGTTATCCAAGTTGGCAAAAACTTTTTGGTAAACCAAAACCAAAACAAGGTTTCAATAGGCCTCTAATGCTACTCCCAGATATCCTTCTGCTACCCAAGTGACTTCACAGATTTCTTCTACAGATACTAGTAATAAATATGGTGACTATAAGTCTGGTGATTTTTCAATGCCACTTTCAGACAGTCAATGCAAGCAACTCATTAGTATGTTACAAAAGTCTATGACTAGTACTAGTAGTGCCTCCTCTGTTTCAAGTCAAATGCACAGTTCAATGCACCTAGCTCCTCTTGGTATCCTACTACTAATAGTACTCAGTTCACAGGTACTGTTCTTCACTCTATGAATTTCATCCAACCTGCACACTTTGATTCATCACAGTGGATTATGGACACTGATGCAACTGACCATGTCACACCATTTCTGAATTTGCTACATGATGTTACTCCCCTTAACTCTGTTCTGCATTTGCCAAATGGTGCTACTGCATCAATTACACATAAGGGTTCTTTTACTTTGACTAGCACCATCACTCTTTTGAATGTGTTGTGTGTCCCATCCTTCAGTTACAATCTGATATCAGTGTCAAAGTTGCTTGAAGATAATTCCATCACTGCTCAATTTACATCTACTTCTTGTTATCTCCAGACCCCTACTTGGACGAGGGACCTAGAGATTGGTAAAGCAAATAATGGATTATATCTACATATAAAGCCTGTTGCATACACAGCTTCTATGATTGGTGTTACGTCTACTGCTGCTTCTTGTTTTACATCTCTCAGCACACAACTTTGGCACTCACTATTGGGTCATGCACCACTACCTGTTTTGAAGTTGCTACCTGTTGATGGAATTACTAATACCCTAGCTGTTTGAGCTATTTGTGATAGTTGTATGTTAGGAAAATAGACAAGACAACCTTTTCCTCATAGTGATTCTGTTAGTACTGTTTTGTTTGAACTTGTTCATGTCAACCTTTGGGGTCCTTATCGACATAAAACTCATAATAATTGTACTTTCTTTTTGACTATTGTGGAAGACAAGTCTAAGGCTACCTGGGTTTACTTGTTACCCAACAAATCACATGTTACTTCAATTTTTCAGGAGTTTATTCCTTATGTGAAAAATCAATTTTCATCTACTATCAAAGTTTGTCGTACTGATAATGGTATCGAATTCGTCAATCTTGGGTCAGTTCCGTTGAGTTTTTGGGGTGATTGTCTCCTTACTGTAGCATACTTAATCAATCGTATACCTTCTCCTCTACTTCATAACAAGTCTCCCTATGAGATTTTGTTTAATATGCAACCAGATTTTTCTCGACTAATGGTCTTTGGGTGTCTATGCTCTGCTACTGTTCTTCCACATCCCACATATAAGTTCTCACCTCGAGCTATTAAAGGTGTACTTTTGGGTTATCCATTTGCTACTAAAGGTTATAAAATTCTTGATTTAGACACAAGGCATGTGTTTGTGTCTCGTGATGTTCGTTTCTTTGAAACCATTTGTCCTTTTCAGACTATACCTACTCCAACTTTATCTCATCTTTTTCCTAACTCCACTACCTACGTTGATTGTGAGCCATTGGGTTCTGATGTTCCAGTTCCTACATGACCATCTACACCACCTGCTACTAATATGATTCCTACACCATCACCTACTCCTAATGCTAATCAACCACCTACTACAAATGCTAATCCACCACCTACACAGTCTGTTATCTCTAGACCTCACCGTACTCGTCAATTACCAAGTAAACTTTCTGACTATACTGGTATTCCTACACATCTAGCTTCCTCTATACGTGTACTTAATCACAGTGATTCTTCTCCAATCTTACAATCATACCTCTCATATCTGCCTTTTGACCAAGGTTATGTTCATTTTTTAGTCATGTTACCATTGTTCCAGAACCATAATTTTACAAACAAGCAGTTAAACAAGATTATTGGTGTGAGGCAATGAACATTGAACTTGCTACTCTTGAAGCAAACCAGACTTGGGCAGTTGTTCCTTTACCATCAAACAAAAAGGTGGTTGATTGTAAGTGGGTGTACAGAGTAAAATACAATCTTAATGGTGATGTTGAGCGTTACAAAGCTCGTTTAGTGGCCAAGGGGTTCACTCAAACTAAAAGAGAAGATTTCTTTGAGACTTTTGCCCTAGTGGCAAAAATGTCTACTCTTCGTATTCTTCTTACCTTAGCTGCAAAGTTTAACTGGTCCTTGAAGCAACTTGATGTAACTAATGTGTTTCTTCATGGCAAGTTGGATGAAGAGATTTATATGGCAATACCACTAGGGTATCTTCCTAATGCTCAGATGCCGGCATAGTTTCCAAATCAACGTCTAGTTTGTCGTTTGTTGAAATCTCTTTATGGTCTGTGTCAAGCACCTAAAGTATGGTTTCTGGAGCTGTCTTCGGCCTTACTTAAGTATGGCTTCAAACAAACGTTCAGTGATAATAGTCTTTTCTTCTTTCAAAAAGGACAGTCTGTTGTTTTACTTCTTGTTTACGTTGATGACATGGTTCTTACGGGTAATGATATCTCCCTTCTTGACTCTGTCATTCAGTTTTTGGCTTCCCAGTTTAAATCAAGGATATGGGGTCACTCAAGTACTTCTTGGGTCTTGAGATAGCAAGGTCCTCTACAGGTATCTATGTGAATCAACGAAAGTACACACTAGATATTTTGAAAGACACAAGCTTACTGGACTGTACTCCTTGCTGTATTCCTACGGAGCAGTATCACAAATTGTTATCTGATACATCACCTCTACTTCCAGATGCTTCTGTATATCGTCGACTCATTTGTCGCTTGATTTACCTTACAATCACTCGTCCTGACTTGTCCTACCCAGTGTATATTCTTGCACAATTTATGTCTTCTCCTCGTGAAAGTCACTGGCATGGTGCTCTTAAAGTTGTTCGTTATCTAAAGGGAACGTGTGGTCAAGGTCTTCTTTTTGCTGCTACATCTGATCTTTCTCTTTGGTCATTTTGTGATGCTGACTGGGCGAGTTGCCCCAATACACGTCTCTCTCTTACTGGGTATTGTTTTCTACTTGGTGGATCATTAGTTAGCTGGAAGTGTAAGAAGCAACGTATTCTCTCACGCTCTTCTGCAGAGGTTGAGTATTGTGTGCCTTAGCTGATACTTGTTGTGATCTTACTTGGATTGTGTCTTTACTTCATGAGCTGCAGTTGAAAGATATTACTCCAATCACTTTGTTTTGTGATAAAAAGTATGCGTTGCATATTGCTTCTAATCCGATAATCCGATTTTCCATGAGCGAACTAAGCATATCGAAATTGATTGCCACTTAGTTCGACAAAAGTTACAGCAGGATCTCATTGTTACTGATCATGTTCCTACCTTTGAGCAACCAACCGATCTTTTTACTAAGTCCCTGTGTTTAGCTCAACTGCAGTTCTTACTTTCCAAGTTAAGAGTTTGTAACTTGTTCATGACTCCTAACTTGCAATTGGATGTTATATACTCCATCTCTTGACAACATCACCTCAGCCACCTCAGCACATTAGCCTCTTCAGCAGTCCACATGGACCAATAGTTCAGAGACAGCTGTGAAAGTTAGTTACAGTAGAGAGCTTTTATATATAATAAGATTGTAACAGAATATTTCAGAATCAGTTTTATCTCAATGTGATATTCATCTTTCTCTCTCTCTCTCGTTTTGTATCAAGAACATAGATGTTCCAATTGTAAATTATAGATGTTCTACATATTTTTTTAGTTATAATATGTATATATATATATATATAGGAGGAGGTTCAAAAGAGAACACTCCTTAGCAAGAGAACCAGAGAACCAATATATCTACCATTAATTCAATTTTAATCGTGTGGTCTAGATTGTGTACAAATCTATTAGTATTTATACTTAGTTGACATTAGGGATAGTATATGTAAACTACAAATACAGGTTATATTACGTATCCAGAATAATCATTGCCATGTTTGTATTGATTCCTAAGATTTTGTTCTCTGTGAATATTTCACTTGCCATATGTAAGTCTGTCAATCATTTTTTTTAAACGTAATTGCTTACCTAATTTTTTCATTTTTCAAATTAAATGCAAGTCTATCAATCACTTGCCATATTTGTATTGATTTCCTAAGATTTTGTTCTCTCTAAATTAAATTTGAATCAATAACATTATACAATCAAATTTTAAACAGATTTAATCTAGTTTTTGCCCATCCGTTCCTTTCAACACCATTCATGTACACCAATGTTCTTTATATCCAAAAATAATGTACACGATTAAGTTAGTTATGGTAAATAATTTTTGATATTACAAAAATATTCAAAATATAAAATATGGACATTGTAATCGAAATAATTATCTTAAAAGTAAAACAAATATTTTTACGGAATAAAAAGATTCTTTATAGTGTTTCAATAAATATTCTATTATATTTAGAATGACAGACTAAGATTCCTAAAATTGTTTTGATAAATATTTTATTGACCAAATTTTTTAAAAAAAGTTAAATATTTTATCAAAACACTTAACGGAACCTTCAAAATAATTATTTAATAGATCTGTTACAATTAAAAAGCATTTATTGAAACACTTGACCACTATTTTTTAAAAAAGTATTCATATCTTTTTAAATTTTTTTGGAAAATAGATTTCATTTTTTGTAGTTTTTAGACTTATAGTGAAATTCATTAAAATATTTTTAATACATATCGAAAAGAAGATATAAGGAATCTCGTAAAGTATATTCTTTAAGAGATTATCATGCCTTTTTAAAAATTATTTAACTTGTTTTTAAAAAGATTAAGTATCAATTTATTATATAACATTTTTGAGATTTTTTAACCTGATTTAAGATTTTATAAGGTATTTTTGAATATTCGGTATAGTTATGTACAAGTAGAGCATTATAATAATAATTTATCCAACATTAATAATATTTTTTAAATTAAAATTAATTTTTTATAGCATGTCTTTTAAAATAATTCTCGAATTAATCTCAAAAAGATAATAAAAGTAAATAAACCTATATATTGATTTGAAATGCGTAAGAAATTCAATTTTTATAGCACGTCTTTTAAAACAATTCTCGAAGGCATCTTTAAAAGATAGTAAATAAATTGATAATTGATTTGAAACACGTAAGAGAATCTTGGTCTATTTTATAATATTTGTACATGTAACTTAATTTTTAAAGAAATGTATAAATTTTATTTTGAAAAATATAAATATATACAAACAAATATTATACAAATATTGTGTAATATACCAAGATTCTTTTACGTGTTAATTTTTCTTATAACCTCGGGATTCTTACCTAAGGTAACCTCTAGAAAAACAAGCCCTTAATACATATATGTTACACACAAAAGTTCTTTTACGTGTTTCAAACGAATTTAAATTCTATTTCGAAAAAATCTCAAAAATCAAAAATATTATTTTAAATATAAATAATATAATGATTTAAAAGATCTCAATAATATTAAGAAAAATATATGAAAAACACCTGAGAGAATCTGGGTTACATAATATTTTTATACGTTTAAAAAAAAGAAAATATACATTTCTTTTGAAATTAACTTATATATTGTGGCAAAAAGAAACTTATATATTAAAAAATCATATAATACACCAAGATTCTCTTACGTGCTTCAAATACACCTAAGAGAATCTGGTATATTTAAATACATTTCTTGTTTTTTTATTAAAAAAGAATTATTCATTTATTCTAAAATATGGTAATATTTTCATATAAACAAATATACATATAATTAACAAAACACCTAAAAAAATCTTGGTGACATAATATTTTTATAGATTTAAAAATATATATATACATTTCTCTTGAAATTAAGTTACATATAAAAATATCATCTAATACACCAAGATTCTCTTACGTGTTTCAAATACACCTAAGAGAATCTTTGGTGTATTTAAATACATTTTTATTAAAGTGTCAAATCATTATATTAAAGTGTTTTAGATCAATAAAAATATTTAACATAATTTTATTATAGATATATAATAAAGTAGTATTACGATTTCTAAGAAATTAACAAAATACCTAAGAGAATCTTGGTGTATTACATAATATTTAAGATACATTTTTATAAAGAAAATATATATATATGTATATATATATCTAATAAAATAATACAAAATTTTTAAAATAACTAAAAAAACACTGAGAGAATCTTGGTGATACGTTTTTAAAAAAAACTTTACATTTCTTTTAAAATTAACTTATATAAAAAAAATCATATAATACACCAAGATTCTCTTACGTGTTTCAAATACACCTAAGAGAACATTTGGTGTATTTAAATATATTTATTTTTAAAATTTGAAAAAATACCAAAAATTTAAAATATTATTTAAAATAGAAATAATATAATATTTTGAATAATATCAAAAGTTTTTTTTAAAAAAATATAATATAGATATCTAATAAATATATTTTTTAAATTAATTTTAAATAATAAGAAAATCTTGGCATATTACATGATATTTTTATACGTTTTTGAAAAAAAAGAAACTATACATTTCTTTTTAAATTAACTTATATATAAAAATATCATATAATATACCAAGATTCTCTTACGTCTTTCAAATACACCAAGGTTTTACATCTAAGAGAATCTTGGTGTATTTAAATACATTTCTTGTTTTTTTATTAAAAAAAGAATTATTCATTTATTCTAAAATATGATAATATTTTCATATAAACAAATATACATATAATTAACAAAACACCTAAAAAAGCTTGGTGGGTTACATAATATTTTTATACGTTTAAAAAAAATATTTGTTTCTCTTGAAATTAAGTTACATATAAAAATATCATCTAATATACCAAGATTCTCTTACATGTTTCAAATACACTAAGAGAATCTTTGGTGTGTTTAAATACATTTATATTAGAGTGTCACATCATTATATTAAAGTGTTTTAGATCAATAAAAATATTTAATATAATTTTAATATTGATATCTAATAAAGTAGTATTAAGATTTCAAAGTATTTAAAATAATTTTTTTTTAATTAAAAAAACATACATTTATTCTAAAATTAAGTTTCATTTAGGAATAACATTTTTCAATTTTTCCAAATTAATTTTTAATAACAACCGATTAATACATATATGTTACACACAAAGGTTCTTTTACGTTTTCAAACGAATTTAAATTTTATTTCAAAAAATATCAAAAATTAGAAACATTATTTTAAATATAAATAATATAATGATTTGAAAAATATCAATAATATTTAAAAAAATATAGATATCTAATAAAACAATTCAATAATTTTAAAATAACTAAAAAAACACCTGAGAGAATTACATAATATTTTTATACGTTTTTAAAACAAAGAAACTATACATTTCTTTTGAAATTAACTTACATATTAAAATATCATCTAATCATTCTTTTCAAAAACACTTAAAGAATCTTGATTAGGGATCATCTGGTTCAACTGAAATATTTGGGCGATTTACTAGTTTTAAAACTTTCATCTTCAAAATCCTTCAACTTTTTTTTGTCTACTTGAAACTAATCATAACTAACAAACAATTATGCTATAAACTTTAGATGCCTGCTGAATAGATGTGTTTTTTCTGGTGCAATCATTGTTACTTATGTAAGTACTTAAACAAAGTTTTGACACTTAAGCGAACACCTTACATAATCTATAAATTAGCCTGACAAAATTGGTCCCTAATAAAATCAAAGGTGTTTTGCAAAACATCTTAGAGAATCTCAACTAATATAGCACATAAACTACAAAACATCTTACAAAATCTCAATTAATATACCACATAAATTGCAGAACATCTTTTAGAATCTCAATTAATATAACACAGAAACTACAGAACATCTTACAGAATCTCAACTAATATACCACATAAATTTATATGGTTCTGAATCGAGTAAGTGTTACATCATTATATTGCTTGGTCGGAATCTTCATTGTATTCTCGATAGAGCTTGATCTTCTTTTTATAGAGCTGTGAAACAAGTTTAAATTCGGTATAATCATATTACATAAGCATGTCTTATGAGCTAAGGTTATTTGATTTCCATATATTCAAAGATTTTGATCTCAATATTCAAGATATGCAATCTTTAATTACCATGTTGGATGAGAAACAAGTTTATAAAGATATGAAAATGATATGGTATGTAAGATTTTGAATTGATGATTCTTTCCATATGTAAGTTAACAAGTTTATAAAGATATGAAAAATATATGGTATGTAAGATTTTGAATTGATGATTCTTTACATATGTAAGTTAAATATTGTACGTGTATAATACTACATACTTATTTGTAAATGACCTCAAATAGCATCACTAATTACAATACAACCATTTTCTATTGTATTTTGATTTAAAATGAAAATTGATTAATCAATGGCCAGGATTGAGTTCTCTGGTTCTCTTGATAAGGAGGTTCTCCCTAGAACCTTACCATATATAGGGTAAGGTTCTAGGGAGAACCTCCTTAGCAAGAGAACCAGAAGACTCAATCCTGACCATTCAATATTTAAATTTTTAATAAATCTAATAATAATGTGTATAATGGCATTGCTGTAAATACATCTAAGAATCATGGTTATTTGTTTTGGTCGATTATGTATAGTGTACTATCTATTGCTTTACTTAAGGAAACAATATATTAATCAATATTTGACTGATTAATTGAATATTTTCAAATATGGAAAGGAATCCATGATTGAACACACCTTTCTATAATGATTGAAAAATTTTTACTGCTACAGTAAACCTGATAATTCCAGAAAAATCTAGGCTACTACAGAATTGTTTGGTAGTTTTGAAAATTTTCTAGAATTTGAAAATATGAATATAATTGTGAGAAAGGGAAAAATAAATTAGAAGGTTAAATTTAAATTTTGGCGGATTGGTGCCAAAATTTGAAATATATGGGTCCCATGAGGTAATAATGTATAAAGTACAAAGAATCTTACTTTTTACTATTTATCTTTTCACTTTTAGGAAAATAACCAGAAGTAAAATGTTTTTACCTTTTAACTGTTGTAATTGGCGGGAAATTTAAATTGTACATTGTGAGGCTTATGGAGTACAACAACGTACTTGGTACACTATCGTACTCGATACTCTAGTCTATAAATAAAAATCGAAATTCAGAGGATATGTGCAATTAATGGATCCGTCTGATTTAGGCCAACTACGAAGACTTCTGGGCCTATATAGTCCTAGATTAGTACTTAGAAGTATTACAATCTTGTGTTTGCGATCCAGCACAAATTTCATTTCATATCTGGATGGGCTGGCTAAAGAAGAAGGAACTATATACTCCGCTTTAAGGAGTTTAGAAATGCCGGAAATGAAGGAGGAGGACGAATGGGCTGAGCCCAGTGGGCTTTATGTTAATGTAATAAGGCCACAAACTTGCTCTGAATCGAAAGAAATATGTAATACAGAAGAAATAATTAATAAAAATTTATAAATTAAATTTTATATCATGTTCTTCGGTTACTTTAGATATATATGCATCATATTTACGAATGAATGCATCAACCGCTAATAACACATTGTTAATCGAAATTACATGTCTAGAGTCTAAAAATTGAAATACATAAAATTTAAGGCGTTTGAGAAAACCCCCAACGGAAGGTGTAAGAGAAGTCCATATTTTGAAGTTGAGGTAGTACTTGTGAAGATCGAGGCGCCTCCGTAGATTGTTGTTGAACCTCAACTGAAAATGGATCATCCTGGACAATGATGATCCGGTTGTGTCCACCATTCGGACAATTCCAAAATATAATGGATTTTTAATGTCCCATATGAAGACGCCATTGTTACACTGGCTTTCTGTTAACGTGTTCCCCGTTCGAGAATCCATGCTCTAACACACAGCTTAGTTTGTTGTACTTCCCCTTTGTGCGAAATACAATGGACCGTCTAGAAACTCAAAGAAAGCATTTTTAAGGGTCCAAACCTTTAGAGGGGCGTTGTCAGGCTTGTCCAAGAAGTCTTTATAGCTTGTTGACTCCCCAGGGTTGCATAAAATAATGGTTGGGACCCCACCTTTGATGTGCACGGGTTTTGAATATTTGCAGTTGGACTGCCAATCGTGTTGGGCTCCTATCAACTCTTTCCAATGCTTCATTGCCAAATATTTAGGAGGAACGTCATCAATGACGTTGTACTCCACCACTATACAATTGGTGTTTCCATATGGTACCATTCAATATTTTTTACTCTACGTGGTACCATTTTTCTCTCACTTAGATCAAATTTTTCTCTGAATTTCACAATTTATCTATGCATTTTACTCTATAATAAGTCATTTATTCTCTCACTTTTTCTGATCAACATCCAAGTCATTAATTAGTCCCGTACCCAATTGTCTTATCATAATAAAATATGTAGTTCAAATTATTTAGCTTCTTTCAACGCTTTTATCGGTCAAAGTAAACCCTCCGGAAGAACCTGGACGGAGCCGAGCACACATTATATATGTATATGTTCAACATGTTGATTCTATATATTATATATTAATTTAATACTTTGAACTATTGATCAAAGTTTATTATGATTGGACAATTGGATCTGAGTCTAATGAATGAATTGATTGCTTATCAGAAATAGTGATAGTTAGAGAATCAATGACTTATTATAGACAAACATATAGATAAGTTGTGAAAATTCGAAGAAAAAATTGATTTTAGTGAGAGAAAAATGGTACCACGTAGAAATCAAAAGTATTGAATGGTACCATATGGAAAAACCAATTGTATAGTGGTGTCATTAAAAATAATCTAACGTCTTATTAACGTTTGCTTGACAGAATGGTATAAAATAGATGAAGCCAAAAGTACAGTGGTACCACTTGGAAGTTAAAAATATTGGATGGTACCAAATGGAAAAGCCAATTGTATAGTGGTACCATTTGGAATATCCTAAAAATAAAAATAAAAACAGACATGTATTCCGCATTAATTTCCTCAAACATATCATCTCTCTAAATTTCGAAACAACCAATTTTATATATAAAAAATTCACTAGATATTGGTTTTTAAAAACACTCCAAACAGACATGTTTTGGTTCCATAAAGAAAACTGAGCATACTATATTTCAAGATCATTGATAACACAAGTGGCTAAACCTCACACGATGTTCATAGCCCATAATATGAACATTTGTGCATATCATAGATACATCAAATGCACGAAATTCATGTAGCTGAGCTGCTTCAAGAAGTTAATAGTCAACCTAAACACCAGTCCAATCGAGTAATTTTTGAGAAGATTACCAATTTTTCCAATTAAAACAAGGCTATTGTTCAAGCCATAAATCCAACAAGAGGAAACAATACTCGTGCCAAGTAAAATTTGAAAATAACTCAATAAATCTAACAAGATGTTCTCAGTTTTCGGAAGGTGAGAATGAGCATGAGGAAACTTTCTTTCATGAGACGGTGGCCAAATTCATTAATGCAAATATATTTGTCACATATAACAATGACCAAACATAGTGCACTGCTCGAAATAGGATCCAATCCAACAAATATCCAAGAGCATAATCAACAAAGGCAGAGGAGGCGAACTCATTATCCGATTCATCTGATTCATGAGCAAAATCAAATTTAGAGCGGTTTGAAGTGAATACCTTACTATGTTTTGAGGATGTTGGAGCAAATCCTTTGGGTGTTGTGTCCTACAGAAATAATTTCACTTAAAAATTGAGGAGCAGATTTAAAACGGCTACCACCCCCTTTTGTCTCGTTTCCATTCACTTTTGGCCAAGAGAGCTGAAAACTTTCCCAAACCAAAAAAAGTTCTTTAAACTTGTTATCCAAGATACCCACATCAAAGATTTCTTATGAACCAATTTCAAATGCTCTGAAAATAGCTCGATTCGAAAGTAAGAAAAAAGGAGTGAAACACGATTTATTCTTTAAGAGAAAGAAGAATCAAAGGACAAAGGGAGGAGAAGAGTAGATGAGAGACGGAACGAGCAAGAGAGAGAAAAGGTAATTGGGTGATTGAAGGGACCCATAATCCAATATGGTCTACGTCCTGGTCCCTTACCAACCTGGTAAGAGAATATGTTATTGATTAATAATCAAACGATTACAAGATACAATAATATATCACCCTCTAACCCAGTTGCTGACACAAATGGCTTGCCGAATAGACCTGAAATAGAATTTGCTCTCTAAGCTATACTACCCTAGTATACTTCTCTAGCACAACTCTCGAATTACTACTATTTAAAGCCAAGTGTCCAACAACTAAATCACTTTCAATCAGAACAACACAATTAATCAAAGATACAACTCAAACTATAGATTTTCTAAATAAACAATACGGATGGATATATAAATGAGCTCGGGAGAATCAAGTTGAAAGATTTTGCAAAGTAAAAATTGAGTTCTTTTGTTCTTGATGTTCTTAGACTAGCAACCGAAAATCTGAACAAGAACAAGTATATAAAGCCTTAACACAAACGATCAAAAATTAATCAAACAAATAGCAACGTTTAGATCCAATCCAACGTTCAAGTTGTTAGAGTTGTTTATAAACATTAATGTTAACGTTTGACAGAAGAAGAAAGAGAGATACAATATTTAAGATCTGTTTTTCTAAAAATAACACAGACGTATAGGAGGTTTTGAATTAGTAAAGAATGTTGAATAAAACAAACTCCTATATTTTAGGAAATCAATTTTGAGGATAAGAAATAGTTCAAATAGAGCCCGATATATATAATATACGTATTCTATATTTAAACAATCCTTACTATTGATTAGAAGTTAGTCCCTATAAAATCTTCATGATTTCCGCAATTCTGAACTTTTGGGACTGTTGACAAATGACATGCTGTTCGTAATCTATCTTTCTGCAAATGGCTTGTCAAACTGTACCAAAACTATGACTTTGGCTTGCTGATTTGGGATACTGATTTATAATCAATAAATTGAATTGTCCTGCAAAACCAAGTTAATGTATACGAAAATAACATATTATTTTATATCTACATATAAATTTATTGGCTTGTTATTTGTGATCATCAAAATCTTAGAAGTATCATACTACTCATTCTCAAATTCCATTTTCATTTATAATCCAAACGCCCACTTAATCTGTTGATTATCTTAACTCTTTTGAAGGTAGAATAAACTTAAACGTGTGTCGTTTCTTATTCAGAACATCAAAAGATGCATGTCTGTGATTTAACAATTTAATAAATATAAAAAAATGAAAATTTAAGAATATCATTTGAAAAAAATAGTAAATTAATAATTTAAAACATATTAATTTATCAATATTCGTCCGTATAATTTGGTTGCCTGATCTTTCGATTACAATATCATATGACATAATTTAACCTATTTTTCTGATACTTATGTGCATTGATAAATTTTGATAACTTTTTTTACATTAGTTTTCGATTTCGAGTTTTGTTCGAGAAATATTTCACTGCGATTCTTACTCAAAAACAAAAACAAAAATAATGATATTGCACCATACTTCCCCGTCGTTGAGGTAGAATTATAGAAGTGGAGTACTCCCGCCGTCCCAGCCGGTTCTTTACATTACGGCTGGGCACGGAGATTAAGGATAGTGAATGTAAAGTGGGTGTAATATTGTTAAAATAAATAAGATAGTGAGTGTAATAGTGATTTTATTGTTAAAATAATTGAAATAGTGGGTGTAATAGTGATTTTATTGTTAAAATAAGTTAAGTAGTGGGTGAAATAGTGTAAAATATTGTTAAAATAAGTGAAGTAGTGGGTGTAATAGTGTTAAAACTTACTCCCTCTGTTTCTTTTTCTTTTTCCTGTTTTGACTTTTGTTCCTGTTCATTGTAAGCGCTTGACTACTAATTTACGCATAATTTATAAGATAAAATATATTCATGAGTGATCTTGTTTGATTCGTATTTGTGAGTACTTTAATACAGTGAAGTTTTTATATTTGATACTAACACGAAATTGAAAATATTAACGATCAAAAGTGTGCGTTGGCAAACGTGATAAAGCAAACAGGAAAAACATTTAGGAACGGAGGGAGTACTATTTTGGGTAATGTAAAGAAATGGTGGGACGGCCCAAAAAGGAAATTGTAAAAAAATGGATGGGACAGAGGGAGTAGTTAATTTACGAAGTTTCCCTTTTCCTTAACGAACAAGACACAGAGGAATCTTTAATGTACGTTAGGAAATTATCATTTTCATACACCGATCAAAACCCCCACATGAAAGCTTTACCATTATTGTTATGGTGAAGAAAGATGGCTTTTGCCAAGTATGTTGAACTACCCACTAGTGATTGGACTATATTGTCTTTTTAATAATACTAGCTTATAGCCTCTGTTATAGAAATCGGCCGATTTTTGAAAAATCGCCGATAAATCGGCCAAAAATCGGTCAAAATTTTGGAACCGATTCGGCCGATTTTGCAAAAATCGCCGATAAATCGCCGATTTTTCAACAAAATCACCCGATAAATCGTAAATCGGTACCTCAACCGAATAGTTCCGATTTCCGAAATCTGCAACACTGCTTATAGCCGGTGTAAAGTACGAGTTATTTTTAAAATTATATGATTAAATAAAATAGAGTATAATAATTTATTATGGATATATTTAACTTTGTAATATTAATTAATAAAATTATTAGAGCATCTCCAACGGGAATAGCTAAAATTGGTTGGCTAAATTGGACCTGTAGGACATTATGTAAAATTTGTTGAATCTGTAAGACATTTTACTTCAATGGTATTAGCTATATTGGTTGACTATATTTTAAAAATAGTATGTTATTAATAATTTAGGTTATTATAAATAGAATATATCACTTCAATATAGTAATGAATGATGTGGAATCTTCTTACAGATTTCTTACAGCTATATAGAGGTTCGACAAATATAGTCAACCTGTAGAAATTATCTAAAATTATAGCTAACAGCTTTGACCCATTGAAGTTCAAGTTTTTTTTAGATAATCTCTATAATTTTTATTTATGGTATCTTTTATCTAATTTTAGCTAAGGATTTCTTGTGGTTGGAGATGCTCTTAGTAATAATAATATTTATTTAATAAATGATATGTATTGATTAGAACTAATAATATAAAATCTAATGTAAATTTGTTGTTAACGGGATTCTAACCTTGGATCTTTAGAAAAGGGATTTAAATATAGAATATTTCCTATTATTAGATCTAATGGCTATTATTTATTTACTAAATATCTAACGGTCATTATTCTTTTAGATGGTTGAACCAAACAACCAAATTATATCACTGTTTGCTTATTATATAATAGTATAGAATTAAAAAAATTTAGTTAAAATTATTTAAGGAAATCAATTAAAATTATTTTAGGGCAGTGAATTTAACTTGTGAAAGAAAATTAAAGAGAAAATGCTAAAAATCCTAAAATATTTATCAAATCTTTTACCAATTACTTACGTGTCATAGATATATTTGATAATTTTTTTAACAATATTTAGGATTCCCCATGCATACATATGCATACGTGAATTAAAACGTGTCATATGTCATATGTTAACTGGGGAAAATTTTGGAATTATTTTTGGACCATTTAACATTACTCAATAGAAGTATACAAAACTTCTCACCAATTCGTTCTAATCGAGCCTCTCAGTCTGTCATTATACCACGAGAAGTAGAAATAATTACAATTCCCATCCCATCTAAAATTCTAGGAATTCATTGATAGTTCGAATAGATTCGGAGACCAGACAGACTTATCCGTTTCAAATTTAAAAAAATTTATATAAGACTTTTCCTATTCCTTCTATGACGTATGGTTAAAATCAAAAAATATTTTTTGATTTCTTTATGTTTTCTCACGTTTTCGATAAAACCTTCTCATAATTAAAGTATTTTAACAATATTTTCTGTAATATTTGACTGCTAGTCAAATAAATTCTAACTATTAGCCTTCATATTGCGTTGTAGGAAAATATATTGCAAATTGCGATTTGTCAAATGATAAATGAACTAATTCTTGAGTTACAACTCAAGCTAGCTAGTTTGACTTGCAAATTGCATTGAGAAAAATGGGTTTGTTCTCAGGGATTTCTCCTGAGGTTATAACAAATAGTCTTTAGAATAAGTGGCCCCGCAAGGGCATCTTCGTAAATATTAATTTTTTTTAATTAGTAAATTTACCTAAATGCCCTAAAATTTGTATTAAAAAGCTTTTAACCTCAGGGTTTTCTCCTGAGATCATCCTCAGGCACTGGATTCTCATTTTTTTAATGCCAGTCGTTATCTTTTTCCATAGTTTAAGGTGGCATTCCAGCAAAGATATCCAATAAGGGATCGGTTTTCAGCAAACATATGATATGGTAAATTGTATTATTGCGATTTTTTTCCATGATACATCTAAATTAAGATTTTATTTTGAATGCAGAAGGTCACACGTTTGTCCAGGATCATTTACCATCAAATGATATTCATGATATAATTTATCTATTTTTCTAAATTATTCATGATATAATTGTTGACTACATGACTACGTGTAAAAGCTGGGACCGGAGCTAGGGTGGTTTGATCTGTCCTGCCCTCCAAAATATTAGCCGAAAGTGTTATTTAGCCAGCTCGTTTTTCTTTTTCTTTTCCTGGCCTCTTTTAGAACCACTACATACTTGGTAAGCTAGCTTTTCATGTATTTTTCTTTCTTTTGAGGGTGCATATACACAAATACAGTACTGGTAGTCGTTACATATGCATGTTACAGTTTCCTGTTTTTGTTCGTAACACTTCATTTTCAATCAATAGTTGAACAAATGTGCTCTATACTCTCTAACCTATTTATAACATAAGTGAACTAAGAAAGGGCATGTATTAGCTCTCTAAGTTATTCCTTTGTGGTAAGGTACCATATATCCTTCTATTTTGTACACAATGTATATCATTACGAGTCGTGATGGGATAATTAACAAAATTGATTTATCATCCATGGTTTCGTTAAAATGTATTTGCGACTAGCTTACATTATAAAACTTTTCTGTTATGCAATAGTAGAGTCCGGAAGTGAACATACAGTTATTTTATACATAAGACCAAAAAACAATTTGCTTCTAAGTTATAACATGCATTTTAAATTTTATAAAAGTCGCATGATATCTGAAATTATAATATTTTTTAAAAGATTGTTTTTTGATAAAAACGTGACAGTAATGTACATAATACATATTCGAGTATATTTCTTGGAGAGGTGGTTACTGGTTAGTGTGCTAAGTTAATGAATTAGCCTATGTATAAGTGGTATATATAAAATCCCAAGACTCCAAGTATCCATCTGGAAGAAGCAAAGAACTAAATCAAATTAACCTCCTCTCTGCCTCTACTTTCCATCCCATTCCTCACCTGAAAAAAAGAGATCAGTTGATGTCCCGTTCCAAATTACAAAAGAAGCTTTTCTCCGCTACAAAGGCGTGGAATAGCTTCACCAAAAAAATCCAAGCCAAAGCACCCAACCTCAACATCACCAAAACAATCAAACTCATTACCAAAACAATCAAACTAACCACCTCTCATCTCCTCTCTTTGTACCACAAAACCACTCTCAAATTCTTAAACCGCCAGCATCGTCGCAATCCTTACGTTAGAAACAGCCCCTCTGCAGCCATCTACGTTGACAAACTTTTCTCCGAGTCGACGTTGAAATCGTTACAGAAGCAAAAAGAAATCGTAGGCAGTTCAAGCAATGGTGGTGCAAAAGTTGCGAGTACAAAAATGGAAAGTAGCAAGTTGGAAAAACAAAGTGTGAACGAGTTTGATGTGGATGAGGCTTGGAAGAAGATTGTGTCGTCTAATGCTTCACCGTTGAGAGTTGATGAGAGGGCCGAGGAGTTCATTTCCAAGTTTCGTCAAGATATGGAGATTCAGAGGGAGCAATCTATACTTGATTACCAAGAGATGTTGGCTCGAGGTTTGTAGATTATTATGTACACAAACATTCATAAGCCTGTCTAAGATTTAAGATTTTTTAAATTTTCTTTTGGTTCTTTCCAAGAATTTTAGTAGGGAAAAATTTATAATTGATTAACAGTACGTACACTGATATATTTTTAATTGAAAGGGTCTTGTGTTTGATACATGTAGAGGAGTTTTGAAACAGGTTGGTGTGGGATTCTTTTGTGCATTGCTCGTTATTTGTGCAATTGTCTGTAAAATTTATCGATATATATTTTATGTTTGTAACTCGAAAGTGCTTGAAAATATGGAGTTTGTGGATTGTGAAGGTATTTGCCATTTGGTATATATTTTGTCCAAATATGTTCACCGTTGATTTTGTCCAAATATGTTCACCAATCACCATAAAAAGGCTCAGAAGTTCCATGTCTGCAAAACAGTCACTTGGGGTTAAATTAAACCATGTTATCCAGTGGCGGATCTAACAAAAATAATTCACCCAGCGGAATTGTTCTACATGAGCAGAATTTTTTTTTCCAACATATAAATTACAAGCAAACAAATAGTACCTTATCTAAATTGAGCTCTACGATCTCCGATAGACTCGAAGTGATCAATCACATCCTCTGAATCAATACCATCAACATATTCTTTTTCAATGTGAAGCATCATACAACCCGAAAGATATCCGTCTTCCATCTTGTTTCTAAGCCGAGTTTTTATGATTTTCATCGCCGAAAATGCACGTTCAGTAGTGGCAGTGGAAACAGGAAGTGTTAAGACCAAACGAATCAATATATCAACTAAGGGAAAAAGCTTGGCTAAACCTGTTTCAACTAACTGTCTACACAGTTGTGTAAGAGAGGATAAATCTTGAAAATGTTTATTAGAAACTACTTGACATCTATAATGTTCTAATTGTAATCTTAAAGCCCGTACCTCTGATGTATCAAAATCTCCTGGATAGAACTTCTCTGCAAGTTCACAAATCTTGTCGATGTCAAACTTTTTAAACCGATCTTTAGGATCCAATGCAGAACTCAAAACAAGCAGCTCTATACTTTGCTCCGTGAATCTGTCATTTAGCTCTGTCATTTGAACATCAATAATCACATTAAACATGCTAAAATGATAATGATGTTCATTTGTAACAAAATCACGTTGTTGACAGCCACGACCAGTCCCCGTTGAGTAAGCTGCATCCATTTTAGGCATTTCAAGACCATGATCTTCTCCAAATTTATAGACATTTAGCAAAAAACTATCCCAACCATGATCTCTCAATTCTTGAATAAGTGTCTTTGTACTTGAAACCAAATTCATAGCATTAACAATATCTTGTGATTGTCTTTGTAATGCTTGAGAAAGTAAATCAGTTATACCCATGATTTTGTTAGTGAGTAACAAACAAAATACAAAATCAAATGTTCTTAATGCCTTAAGAAAAGCTTTTGCATCACCTCGTATACTTCCAGCGAGTTCTTTGTCGGTCATCATACTTTCAAGTAGCTGAGTAACTTCGTTAAATATATGAACTAAAGTATTTACAGAAGCAAAGTGAGAACCCCATCGAGTCATACCTGCTCATTTTAAACTGCGAATCTGATTAAGACCTGTTCCCGTTTCAAGATCTCCATCTGCTAAACTTTCTGAGTATTCTGCTTCTTGAATATCTTTTAACATATTAGTACGCTTTGATGAAGATCCGACAAAATTGACAATGGAGCTTAGCATTTGGAAAAATATATGCATATCAGGAACATCTCTAGCACATGCATTCAAAGCTAATTGTAGTCGGTGAGCAAAGCAGTGAACATAGTATGCAAAAGGACAGTCTTGAAGAAATAATGTCTTTAATCCATGAAACTGACCTCGCATATTGCTAGCTCCATCGTACCCTTGACCACGGATATTTTGGACTTGAAGTTTGTTTGTAGAAAGAACAAGGCATATGTGTTTCTTGAGATTAAGAGAAGTAGTGTCTTTGACACTAACAATTTCAAAATACCTTTCTCTGACAAAGCCTTCTTCATCAACAAATCTGATAATAATTGCCATTTGCTCCTTATGTGATACATCAAGTGATTCATCAACTAGGATACAATACTTGGCATCTCCAATTTCCCGATGAATTTTGTTTCGAATTTTAGTAGCAATTATATCAAGAATCTCTTTTTGGATTGATGGTGCAATGTACATGGCATGTTTAGGAGCATTTTCAAGAACAACTTTTGCAATCTCATCATTCATACCTGCATAACTCTTGATTATTTCAATGAAATGACCTCTGCTACATGAGTTTGATGATTCATCATGACCTCTAAATGGCAGCCCTTGTTTCCCAAGATACTTCACAGCTGCTATTGTTGTCATTAAACGCAACCTATTATGTCTTACAACTTCTGGTGGAAGTTTATCAATCACTCTATCAATGTGATGAGAAATTCTTGACAAGTCGGACCAATTTTGAACATTCTTTTGATGAAAAGAATTTATATGTCCAACATGTTGTTCACAAACTCCTTTTTTTCCGGCTAACATTCTACTCCAATTAGAACATCCTTTAGTAGTGAACAAAGGAGACTTTGGTGGATTCTTTTCAAAAAGAAAGCAAGGAAAGCAGAACACCTTATCAGTAGCTACCGAATACTCCAACCAAGGAAATCTTGAAAACCATTTATATTGAAAACGACGATTATCACGTCCATCAAATGTCGGTGGATAAATTTCCAACTTGGGCTGACAAGGTCCCAATTGTACATACTCTTTTCGAATACGGTCTTGTTGATTCACCGGAAAAGTACAAATTGGTTGACGGCGTCCAGGATCAGTTTGAACTGTCTGCTCTTTCGGAGCATCAACAGGAAATTCCACTACATAATTAGGCAAATTAGGAGCTGAAGCATCTTCAAGATCAGGCTGATCAGTCATGTTAATATTTGAATTTGATGCAGGTGCTTGTACACCACTCTCTTTCTTGTAAAAAGAAAAGAGGGACTTCATTCGTTTCTTGGGTTGTTGATCACACATCCTTAAATTCTGTTCAATTATCAAACATTGAGGTACATTAATAAATAATAAGAAATATATGAACACAAAACTGAAATTTTTCTTTGAGACATTTTCTCAAACACTTAGAGTGCGAGTCAAAAACTAAATATTTGTTTCAACTAATACCAAACACGTACAAGACAAATAAAATGTGAGCTTTAATTAAAATTGGGGATTTTCAAACTATCCATTTACACATAAAATCATGAGTTGATAAATCTAAAGTGGATATAAACAAATCGAAAAACAGAGAAAATCGGATCTAATAACAGTAGCAGCAGCAGCAAGTGAATGAATAAGTATAAGAGAAAGAAAAAGATTGAAGAATAAGAGAGAAAACTCACCATATTGCAGTAGTAGTTTGAATCGAAGGAGAGAGACTTGGGGAGTTGGGGCGGGGGGTAGAATAATAGAGGAACTCTTCTGTTCTCTCTTCAGTATACTAGACGTAGACTACTAGTTTAGGATATATAAGTTATAAACTAAAAAAATTGTAAATGAAATTTATATTTCTTTTTTTTTTTACCCAACGGTAATTTTTTTTTACCTTTTACCTAGAAATTTTTTCCCAGCTGAAGCTGGTCCCGCTTACCTTAGCATCCGCCTATGATGTTATCTACTTGCATCTGAGAGGGGTTCGACCTAATTCTTCTCTTGCCAAATATGGAACCCTCGGTCTCCAAACGTTTACCGGCTTCGCGAGACCATTGTATTATTACCATGAGGAAGAGTATATATTATGGAAAATGTTAAAGGTCCCAAATTAGTTCCCAAAACGGATTTCAAATGCCACGTGTGTCATGGACTGATCGGTTACTACGCAAATAATAATTGTGGATCCCCTACATTCACATGAATTTCCATCAATTAAAACATCCCAAAATGTTAAGTAATTAATGTCATGTTATTTGGTAACAAATTTTGTTATCTAATTTGGTATCTCAGAGTATCTCCAAGGTAACTCCTATTTCCATTCCCTAAACTATAATAAATAATGGTTACTTAAAATATTTGGAATCAAAAAGTTGTTTTATTCCAATGGTGTTACCTATATTTATTACCTATAATTAAAAAATAATATTTAATCAATATTTTAGATAATATAGGGAATGATGAGAGTGTGAAAATTGTTAGAAAATGGAGTTTTTAGAGCATAAGTATTTTATGTTCTTGATGTTAATTCCGGATTTTAATGATTGGAAATTGTTCCTTGCTATTGTCTACACCAAAGTTAAAGGTAGTGAGTGTGTCATCATGTGCCTATATGTAGATGACATACTATTGTTTGGAACCAATCTTGAGATAATTAACGAGACAAAAGCTTTCTTAAAAAGGCATTTTGAAATGAAGGATATGGGTGAGGCTAGTGTGATTCTTGGTCTCAAGCTGACACAGTCAGCTGAGGGAATAACTTTATCGCAGTCTCATTATATAGAGAAATCTATACTTGAGAAATATGGTTATTCACAGTGTAGAATCGCTAGTACACCCTATGATCCTAAAGTTGCCCTTGTTAAGAATACGTCAGGAGTACCTGTGTCTCAGTTAAGGTATTCTCAGATTATAGGGAGTTTGCAGTATCTTGCTAACTGTACTAGACCAGATATTTCATACTCTGTGTCTAAGTTGGCTAGATATACAAGCTGTCCAAACAAAACTCATTGGGATGCTCTTGATAGAGTACTTAGATATCTAAAAGGCACAATGTACCTTATTTTACACTATAGGAGGTTTCATGGTGTGCTTGAGGGGTATAGTGATGCAAGTTGGATAGCTAAGAAGTCTGGTTCCAATGGAGTGACTGGATACGTGTTCACCTTAGCAGGTGGAGCAATATCCTGGAAGTCGACCAAACAGACTATAGTAACTCGGTCTACTTTTGAGGCTGAGTTGTGTGCACTTGATGCCACGGGGACGGAGGCTGAATGGTTACATGGACTTATGTCCGCGATACCTGTAGTAAGCAGACCGCTTCCTGCGTTTGCTATTCATTGTGATAGTAAAACAACTATCGACAAGATTAGCAGTAAGAAGTATAATGCTAAAACAAAGAGGCACATCCAAGTTAGACTAAAGACTATTAAGGGTTTAGTGTCTGATAGGATTATTGCTGTAGAGTTCATAGGAACTCAGAATAATATAGCTGATCCTTTAACTAAAGAACTGGAACCTGCAGTGGTCCTTAAGTCGAGGTTGGGGATGGGGCTGTCAACCCATCATAGTTCATCATCAGTGGGAACCCAATACACATGAGAGGAGAACCCTTGAAGTGTATTCAATGTGGTAATAACAAGCTGTAATGATGAATTGGTAGTACCTTTGCTACATAGATGATACTGTTGTATCTGAGTCTATCCCCTATAAACCTAGAAGGTACTGATACTGCTAGTAAGCAAGAGTTATTGTAACTCTGAATGGGGTCAAGTCATTTGACGAGATGGTTGCAGTACATCTCTGGAGATGCCCAGCTAAGCGAATGTAATTGTGTGGTCGCAATTAGAGGAAAGGGTTATTCCTTGAAGCATTCGATGAACAGGATCGAGACAAGACCATTAATGTCTCAAAGCCATAGATTGGCACCATAGCCTTTGACTTGTCGTCGTCTATGGAACATGGTTACACCAAACGGATTAAGATTCAAGGTGAAACATTCCATCTGAATCCGGTAATCATTAAAGTAGGGGACTTAGGAGGGTTCAAACCCGGAAGGGTACCGACTCTGAAAAACAAGTCATGATGGAAAACCTGAAGCATTTCTGTATGGATTTGTGGGGGATTGTTAGAAAATGGAGTTTTTAGAGCATAAGTATTTTATGTTCTTGATGTTAATTCCGGATTTTAATGATTGGAAATTGTTCATTGCTATGAGGACTTCAATTTTCATATATGGGTCTAAGTAATTTTCTTAGTGGAATCCATAGAGAAATGGAGTTATAGAGAAATGGAGTTGGAATTGGTAGCTTGAAAGAGCTTGAAAATGAGAATGTGTATTTGTCCCACATTGAAATGAATAAAGGGGGTTGTTGGCTTTATATAGAATCACACACATGGGTAGTATACAACTACTAAGGTGTCTGATGGTGCATGGTGTTACTGTGTGCTCCACGCGCGCACACACACACACGCGCGCGCCGCCGCCGCCCGCCTCGCCACGCCACGACACGTCACGTCACGTCTCGACTCGGATCGGCTCGGTCGAAGGGTAATTTGGGCGAATGTCTCGGCGTCTCGCGTACGCGAGGCGACCTGGGCGAGGGATTTTATTTCTGTGTTTAAATATATTTTAATTAGAATAAATATATATATATATATATTGGGATTAGTACTTGGAATAAATCAGGAACTGGTTAGACATCTAATACTGATGGGCCAAGTCCTGATTAAATCCTGAAGGTGCTATCAGATCTTGATGCTTGATCAAATACTGATGGACCGTAAGTCCTGACGGTACCAGATCCTGATGATCAAATACTGATGGACGTACATCAGATCCTGATGGATCGGATCCTGATGTTGTGTCTGGACAGAATTTGATAATATATATATATTTAGATTAATTAAAATAAAAACTGATATGTGTGGATAATATATATACGTAACTGTTACGATTTCTTTAATTGAAAATCAGCTGTTATTGTCGTTTTGATTATATTAAATCGACCGTTTCATTTTTATTAAATAGAATGGGGGTTACAATATTGATGAGGGTGGTATCAGTTACGTTTGGCCTCTCCTATAAATAGAGAGCTAAGCTACTGATTTTATACACACTATAGACCACACCCTACATTCTCTTCTCTTCTCTACACTCTCTGTTCTCCTCCTGTTATAGTTTATGTTACTTAGGGTTTTCTGGCGACTGAGGTGCTAGTCGAAGTTGAGTATTCTGATTGCTGTGATCACTGTACTCGGAGCTGTTTTATCCTGGGAGAGGTGTTGCAAGCATCCCAACACAGTTGTAAGTGGGGGCAATTATCTCTTCAAGAGCAGTCAGGACTTTGTGCAAATCCTGACGACTCAGCTGCTTGTTTTACTTGTGTTACATACTGATATAGCTATGGCTACTGGTATGTTTTCTGACTTTCCTTTGTTCTTTCGGTTACTGATATGCATGCTTTTTACCTTCATGTTTTGTTTCGTTAATTGTTTGCTTGGCCTTGGCTTGTTAAATACGATATATAACTGCCTATATGTTGCTGTTTTAGTCATAATTCCCAACATTCTTGAAGAGATAATTTGTTATATAGTATTTAGCATAATGGTTAACGAGAGTGAAATTCCTGCTAGTGGTAGTTCAGTTGCGTCTGCTGGGGTCATTGATTGGACCACTTACAGTTTTCCACAACCCGTTGAATTAACTGGCTTGCCAGAGAAATTCAATGGGGGCGTTGGCTTTTCTCGTTGGCAGAAAAGGATGAAGTTGTGGTTGACTGTAAAGGATCTATGGCCTGTTGTGGAATATGAGAAGTCGGTTGTGGATCAAGAGAAGGCTGAATCAGTTAAGAGTTATGCGAAGTGGGCTGAGAAGGATGGGGTTGCTAGGGCAGCAATTCTGGCTGCTCTAACCAACACATTGTTTGATGTGTACTCCTCTGATGCCTACACCGCAAAACTCTTATGGGAGAAGCTGGACCAGACACATAATACTGACTCACAAGGTCTGGAAAAGTATTTTGTGGCTAGGTTCCTTGATTTCAAGCTGGTGGACAATAAATCCATGACTGAGCAAGTGCATGAGTTCGAGATGATAGTGCATGCTTTGAAGGAGTCTGGAATGGACCTCCCCGAAAAGTTTAAGGTGATGAGTGTGATTGAAAAGCTTCCAAAGTCTTGGGAAGAGTTCTCTCTCTCCCTGAAAAGATAGAAAGGAGAGATCACCTGGACCAACCTTATGCTGGACATCTCGGTGCAAGAACAACACAAGTCCAAACAGGGACATGTGATGCCAACTGAGCATGGAAGTTCGAAGGTAAATGTAGCAACTGTAGGACAGAAAAGGAAGGCTGTCTCTAAGAAGGGTAATAGTAATAAACCTAAGAGTGACAAGGATAAGGCCAAGAAACCAAAAGCAAACAAACCATGTGGGTCTTGTGGGCAGGTTGGGCACTGGAGTAAGGACTGCCCTACAAAGAAAGCAAAGAAAGCCGAGGGGGTAGCTCAAGCGAATGCTATGCTTGGAACCTCAAGTGGGCCTGTAACGAACATGGTTGTTGGTGAGGCTTTGGCTTCTGAAACCAACGAAGACCGGTATGTTACCTACAACCCTGTACTATTTTCCACTTATCTGTCAAATGAATGGTTGATTGATACTGGAGCTAATGTGCATATTTGTGCTGACATTAGTTTATTTGTATCTTATCAACAGAGTCATAGCTTGACAGTGACGATGGGGAACGCAAGTGCCGCTCAAGTACATGGAATAGGAAACGTGGACTTGAAGTTTCCTTCGGGTCGTATTCTATCCCTGACGAGAGTACATCATGTTCCCAACATGCGTAGAAATATAATAAGTGGAAGCTGTTTAGTAGCTAATGGTTTTGAAGTCTCTCTTAAATGTAATAAAGTAGTTCTTATTCATACTGGTACTTTCTTTGGCAAGGGTTACTTGTCAAATGGTTTATTTGTAATAAATGCTGAGCCCGTTTTGGGTGCTTTTAATAAGATTACTCCTTCTGTTAACTATGTTGAATCTTTAGATTTATGGCATGCTAGACTTGGTCACTTAAATTTTGGTGCTCTTAAAAATATGATGAACTTAGAGTTGATTCCAAAACACACTATAGAAAAGAATTCTAAATGTCAAGTATGTGTGTCTGCTAAACAAATAAGGAAACCTTTTCATAATATTGTTAGGGATTCAGACTTGTTAGATTTAGTACACACTGATATTTGTGAATTTGGTGGTGTGTTGACTAAGGACCATTTTAGATACTTCATTACCTTTATAGATGATAGTAGTAGATACTGTTATGTTTATTTACTTAGACATAAGGATGAAACACTTAGTAAATTCATTATATATAAAACTGAAGTAGAAAAACAAACTAGTAAGGTACTTAAACGGTTGAGATCTGATAGAGGTGGTGAGTATACGAGTAACGCTTTTAATGAATTTTGTGCAAGCAATGGTATAGTTCATGAAGTTACCCCACCTTACACACCTGAGTCTAATGGAGTTGCTGAGCGAAAGAACAGAACATTTAAAGATATGATTAATAGTATGCTTATTAATTCTGGGTTGCCTAAATACATGTGGGGAGAAGCTCTGAATACGGCTTGCCATATTCTGAATAGAGTCCCTCTGAAACACATGGATAAGACACCCTATGAGTTATGGAAGAGCAAGAAGACTAGTCTTAAGTATCTTCGTGTGTGGGGGTGCCTTGCTAAGGTACTTGTCCCTGAACACAAGAGAAAGAAACTAGGTCCGAAGACTATTGACTGTATCTTTCTGGGCTATCTTGAAACCACTACAGCTATGAGATTTTTAGTATTAAAATCTGACATAGATGGTATAGTGGCAAACACGATAGTTGAGTTTCGTGATGCTACATTTTTTGAGGATGTTTACCCTATGAAGACTGGTATGCCTCAAGATACTTCTACTGAAGATCCTACTCACACATCAAGTTCTATTCCTGATCATGTGGAAAAGATGACAAATGTGGGGGTGGAACCTAGTAGTAGCTCTACTCCTAAGAAGATAGAGGAACCACGAAGGAGTAAGCGTGCAAAGGTAGTCAAGGATTTTGGAAGTGATTTTATCACTTACAATGTCGAGGACGAACCTTTAATTTTCCAACAAGCTATGGATTCTTCAGAGTCTAGGCACTGGAAGGGCGCTGTAAAGAGTGAAATTGACTCTATTGTTTCTAACGGAACATGGGAGTTAGTTGATCTCCCTCCTGGGTGTTCTACTATCGGGTGCAAATGGATCTTTAAAAGGAAGTTGAACCCTGACGGCTCAATAGATAAGTACAAAGCTAGACTGGTAGATAAGGGTTTTAAGCAAATGGAGGGTATTGATTACTTTGATACATACTCTCCTGTAGCTAGGATGACAACAATCCGAATGCTTGTAGCATTGGCTTCCGTACATGGTCTTATCATCCATCAAATGGATGTAAAGACAGCTTTTCTTCATGGTGAACTTGAAGAAGAGATTTATATGGATCAGCCTGAGGGATTTGTTGCATCTGGTAACGAAAGGAAAGTATGTAAGTTGATCAAATCCATCTATGGCTTGAAACAAGCTCCTAGGGATTGGCATAAAAAGTTTGATGAAACTATAGTGCCGTTCAGTTATGATATTAATGATAGTGACAAGTGTGTCTACACCAAAGTTAAAGGTAGTGAGTGTGTCATCATGTGCCTATATGTAGATGACATACTATTGTTTGGAACCAATCTTGAGATAATTAACGAGACAAAAGCTTTCTTAAAAAGGCATTTTGAAATGAAGGATATGGGTGAGGCTAGTGTGATTCTTGGTCTCAAGCTGACACAGTCAGCTGAGGGAATAACTTTATCGCAGTCTCATTATATAGAGAAATCTATACTTGAGAAATATGGTTATTCACAGTGTAGAATCGCTAGTACACCCTATGATCCTAAAGTTGCCCTTGTTAAGAATACGTCAGGAGTACCTGTGTCTCAGTTAAGGTATTCTCAGATTATAGGGAGTTTGCAGTATCTTGCTAACTGTACTAGACCAGATATTTCATACTCTGTGTCTAAGTTGGCTAGATATACAAGCTGTCCAAACAAAACTCATTGGGATGCTCTTGATAGAGTACTTAGATATCTAAAAGGCACAATTTACCTTAGTTTACACTATAGGAGGTTTCATGGTGTGCTTGAGGGGTATAGTAATGCAAGTTGGATAGCTAAGAAGTCTGGTTCCAATGGAGTGACTGGATACGTGTTCACCTTAGCAGGTGGAGCAATATCCTGGAAGTCGACCAAACAGACTATAGTAACTCGGTCTACTTTTGAGGCTGAGTTGTGTGCACTTGATGCCACGGGGACGGAGGCTGAATGGTTACATGGACTTATGTCCGCGATACCTGTAGTAAGCAGACCGCTTCCTGCGTTTGCTATTCATTGTGATAGTAAAACAACTATCGACAAGATTAGCAGTAAGAAGTATAATGCTAAAACAAAGAGGCACATCCAAGTTAGACTAAAGTCTATTAGGGGTTTAGTGTCTGATAGGATTATTGCTGTAGAGTTCATAGGAACTCAGAATAATATAGCTGATCCTTTAACTAAAGGACTAGAACCTGCAGTGGTCCTTAAGTCGAGGTTGGGGATGGGGCTGTCAACCCATCATAGTTCATCATCAGTGGGAACCCAATACACATGAGAGGAGATCCCTTGAAGTGTATTCAATGTGGTAATAACAAGCTGTAAGTATGAATTGGTAGTACCTTTGCTACATAGATGATACTATTGTATCTGAGTCTATCCCCTGTAAACCTAGAAGGTACTGATACTGCTAGTAAGCAAGAGTTATTGTAACTCTGAATGGGGTCAAGTCATTTGACGAGATGGTTGCAATACATCTCTGGAGATGCCCAGCTAGGCGAATGTAATTGTGTGGTCGCAATTAGAGGAAAGGGTTATTCCTTGAAACATTCGATGAACAGGATCGAGACAAGACCATTAATGTCTCAAAGCCATAGATTAGCACCATAGCCTTTGACTTGTCGTCTTCTATGGAACATGGTTACACCAAACGGATTAAGATTCAAGGTGAAACATTCCATCTGAATCCGGTAATCATTGAAGTAGTGGACTTAGGAGGGTTCAAACCCGGAAGGGTACCGACTCTAAAAAACAAGTCATGATGGAAAACCTGAAGCATTTCTGTATGGATTTGTGGGGGATTGCTAGAAAATGGAGTTTTTAGAGCATAATTATTTTATGTTCTTGATGTTAATTCCGGATTTTAATGATTGGAAATTGTTCCTTGCTATGCGGACTTCAATTTTCATATATGGGTCTAAGTAATTTTCTTAGTGGAATCCATAGAGAAATGGAGTTGGAATTGGTAGCTTGAAAGAGCTTGAAAATGAGAATGTGTATTTGTCCCACATTGAAATGAATAAAGGGGGTTGTTGGCTTTATATAGAATCACACACATTGAAATGTGTATTTGCCGCCGCCGCCCGCCTCGCCACGCCACGACACGTCACGTCACGTCTCGACTCGGGTCGGCTCGGTCGAAGGGCGATTTGGGCGAATGTCTCGGCGTCTCGCGTACGCGAGGCGACCTGGGCGAGGGATTTTATTTCTGTGTTTAAATATATTTTAATTAGAATAAATAAATAAATAAATAAATATATATATATATATATATTGGGATCAGTACTTGGAATAAATCAGGAACTGGTTAGACATCTAATACTGATGGGCCAAGTCCTGATTAAATCCTGAAGGTGCTATCAGATCCTGATGCTTGATCAAATACTGATGGACCGTAAGTCCTGACGGTACCAGATCCTGATGATCAAATACTGATGGACGTACATCAGATCCTGACGGACTAAAATCCTGATGGATCGGATCCTGATGTTGTGTCTGGACAGAATTTGATAATATATATATATATTCAGATTAATTAAAATAAAAACTTATATGTGTGGATAATATATATACGTAACTGTTACGATTTCTTTAATTGAAAATCAGCTGTTACAGCCGTTTTGATTATATTAAATCGACCGTTTCATTTTTATTAAATGGAATGGGGGTTACAATATTGATGAGGGTGGTATCAGTTACGTTTGGCCTCTCCTATAAATAGAGAGCTAAGCTACTGATTTTATACACACTATAGACCACACCCTACATTCTCTTCTCTTCTCTACACTCTCTGTTCTCCTCCTGTTATAGTTTATGTTACTTAGGGTTTTCAGGCGACTGAGGTGCTAGTCGAAGTTGAGTATTCTGATTGCTGTGATCACTGTACTCGGAGCTGTTTTATCCTGGGAGAGGTGTTGCAAGCATCCCAACAAAGTTGTAAGTGGGGGCAATTATCTCTTCAAGAGCAGTCAGGACTTTGTGCAAATCCTGACGACTCGGCTGCTTGTTTTACTTGTGTTACATACTGATATAGCTATGGCTACTGGTATGTTTTCTGACTTTCCTTTGTTCTTTCGGTTACTGATATGCATGCTTTTTACCTTCATGTTTTGTTTCGTTAATTGTTTGCTTGGCCTTGGCTTGTTAAATACGATATATAACTCCCTCTATGTTGCTGTTTTAGTCATAATTCCCAACATGAAAATAAATATATGTTGTATTATAAAGAATGAATGATGAGGTGGCATGATGAGGTGGCATTATAGGGAAGCAAAATGGTCCATGCATGTAGGGAAACATTTTCTCTCACCTAAATTTTTTTAGGTAAGGGGCTTTGGGTTGGAGTGTTTCAATTTGATTTGGTTCCTTATAATTGCATATGTGGCAAAAATATAGTTAAGGATGGAGATGGGTTGGAGATGCTCTCAAGCACTACTCATATATCATGAGGAATCTCAATTTGGTATCTCTAACACTATTCATGTTATTTGGTAACAAATTTTGATACCTAATTTGGTATCTCTGTAGCACTACTCTAACAGTTTGTGATACTAGAATGTTACATGATAACGGATTTTTAAAACATTTTAGTCGCATGCCAAGACATATTTGAAAATTTTAATAAATTGCCTCTATTCTAAAAAGTGGCGACTAATCGGGATTAATCGTTGTTCAGTATCTCACCGAACGGATTTTTAGAAAATTGGGTTAAAAATCGTTTTTTTTAAATCGGTCAATAAGCGGGAAAAATCGATCAAAAAGCGATTAATTCGGTCAAAAATCGGTAAAGTTCGATCAAAATTAAAAAAAATGTAAAAGTTGAAAAAAAAACTCAAAAAAAATTAAAAATAAAAAAGCTAAAAGTCTAAAACTAATATCAATATTAACAAGGGCAAAAGTTAGTATCAATATCAATAAAACAAATGACATAAACGACATTGGGGATGTTTGGCTTATCATAAAGTTGGTGGCTTATGGCTTAGAGCAACTCCAATGCAATGCTATCTTTGGTGCTATTGCTATAATATAGCACCAAGTGCTAAAAAATTCATCTCCAAAGGGGTGTTATAGTTGGATGCATCCTTGGTGCTATTGCTATATTATGCATCCTTGGTGCTAAATTTGTAAGCAAGGATGCATTTATGCATCCATGCCACATCATCATTTAGTTGTTATTTAACTAGAATGAGATGAGTTTGTTGAGAATATTCAATAGAAGTTAAAATAGTTAGGTAAAAGTTAGAATAGTTGTTAAATTTGAAACTAGTTATAGAACTAGCTTTGGAGGGTGAGTTTTATTTTAGCACCAAAATTCACTTTTTGGTTCTATATTATAGCAATAGCAATAGCAATTTAGCATCTAGTATTGGACTTGCTCTTATAAGTCCATAAGAGCTTATGGGGGTTGTTTGCCTATAGAGCTGTAATTCGAGCCGGGCGGCTCGTGAGCTCGCCCGGCTCGAACTCGTTTAACTGAGCTTGACTCGGTTCGTTTAGTTAAACGAGCTGAGTTTGGGTAGAGGTTCCGGCTCGTTTAATTAAACGAGTCGGCTCGACTCGACTCGTGAAATTAAACGAGTCGAGTTCGGGTAGAGTTTTAGGCTCGATTAAGTGTAAAATTAAAGGAGCGGCCCGCCCGACTCGTTAAAATTGGCTCGTTTAGCTAAACGAGCCGACTCGACTCAACTCGTGAAATTAAACTAAGTGAGTTCGGGCAGAGATTTAGGCTCGATTAATTAAACGAGCCGGCTCAACTCAACTCGATTAACCTCGGCTCGATTAAATTCTGGCTCGAAACTCGACTCGCCCGACCCGAATTACAGCCCTATTTGCTTATTTAAGTTTTAGCTCAACTTATAACTTATATGTTATAAGTTGAATGTTGAGTATTCTTAACATTCAACTTTCAGCTTATTCTTATTTCTCGATACACGCTGTTATAGGGAGAACATTGCATAACAATATTTTGGAGGTTTGCTGGAATCACGGAGCAAAATACGGATATTCTGCTAAGAACGCGAAGAACACGGAAGGAGATTGGTGATTATTGTGGCTGATCTTGCTTGTTGATATTTCAGGGGTGAACTGTCAACCATCATTAACAAGATGCCTACGTACCCTATTTATAGGGATCAAGCCATACGTAGTTCTTAGAGAAGAAGTTACCTAGACGGGCTAGGTTTTTTGGAGATTCATCTTGGCCCAAGTTCACTCACTTTTAGCCTGATGTTAATAGTGCATTGGCCCAAGTCCACTCACTTTTGGACTGATGCTAATAGTCCATTAATTCTGCTCATGACCCATGGCCCAATAAAGGTTACCTATGGCTAACATGATGCTAGAATCACATGGCCTCACTGACAAGGCTAATGGAGAAGCTACATGGCCTCGCACGCGAACTCACTGGGCTTAGTCGTGCGAGGTGATCTCAGGTATGGGTACAGGCATGCGACCTCCTTGGGTGCAGACATGCGACCTCCTTGGTATAGGCATGCGACCTCGTGGGTATAGGCATATGACCTCGTTGGGCTTAACTGTATCTACTCATGCGGCCTCGCTGGGCTTAGCTATGAGCCTTCATATCTACTCATGCGACCTCGCTGGGCTTAGCTATGAGCCTTCATAAGAATATTCTAGGCCTCGCTGGACCTCTAGTCTTCATAAGAGTATTCTAGGCCTCGTTGGACCTCTAGGCCTCGCTGGACTTCTATGCCTTGCTGGACCTTGCAGAGAGATGTGATAGATGCTATCCCATACTAGGGACTTTGCTGGCGAACTCGACCCATAGCTAGGGTCGTTGTCTTCCATATTGTATTGATAGTATATTGGACTAACTCCTGGTGGTGGGTTTTAGTAACCCAATCTTCATCTTTAGGCCCATTGTGAGTTGTTGACCACTATTTCAACCCATTAGGCCTGCTTAGGGCTTATGTCAAGATTTGGGCATAACAATCACCCCTCGATTCCATATTGCCATTGAAAATGCGATATTGAATCAAAAACTGCTTTGTCAAAACTTCGATGCGAGGCCTGTGCTCGCTATAGATTGCTATAGATGAAAGCATAGCTATCTCAAATGCCTTGGGATCGCATCGTGACCCCTATGAATTTAAATGGTTTCGGACAGCTGTTGTGTCTCGAGATCTGCTCCTAGCCCACTACGCCATAGATGGGCTATCGTTACATCTTGTTCATGGATGTTGCTAGAATATGTTACCTTAGCATGTTACTTTGGACCTAATATAACATTTTGTTTTTTATGTTACCTTAGCCACAAACGTGATGTTATTAAAGTGTTGGATGTTAGCAACACACATGATATGTTACCTTAGATCATTAATAAACTTAATTTTGAATTTTTTTACCAAAAAATTATTTAATTATTTAAAAAATCACATTTACCTTTATAATATTTGCTTTTTTAAAAAAGTAAGAGTTTACCAATGGAATGAGGTTTTATTTTTAAATATCAAGGTATTTAATTATTATTTTTTAGGTTCAATTTATTTATTAAATGTAAATGGATATTTTAAAAAACAAAATCAAAAAAACTGAAAAATAATTATAAAAATAAAAAAAATAAAATAATTGCACGGTTCCCAGTGAAATATTGTAGCGGCCAAATATCCCGCCACTGAAACAAAATATTTTATCACTTACTCTTTCATTCTCTCTCAGCTCTCTCTCTCTCTCGCTCTCTCAGCTCTCTCTCTCGTAAACCTCTCTATCCCTATCATTCTTTTCTAATTTTCTATCAAATTAGTACATTAGTGGCTACAAATTAGGCTGCTCAATTGAATATTGCTTCAGTTTGAGGCTTCAAATTGGGGCTTCTTCAAATTAAGGCTTTTTCAGATTAGGGGTTCATTGTTTTTTTTTTTTTTTGGCTAAATGGGTTTCATTGTTTTGAGTTTAATTGATTCAATTTTTGCACTTAAACTTTCACTAATTGCGATTTATTTTCGATTTCAGACCTTTTCCAGTTTGGGCTTTCGATTCAGAGCTTCTTAAGTGGATTTGGGGCTTCGATTAAGTGGATTTGGGGCTTCGATTCGTAAGTATTACCCCTTTCTCTCCTTTCAATTGGTAGTTTCAGTGGATGTGCATGTATATGGAATGTATTTTTGTATTTGAAGTTCTGGCTCCTGCTGGGATGAAGGTTTATTTGGAGCTCTGTTTTTGTTTTTTCTCTGTAACTATTGGTTAAATAGTAGATACGTAATCGTTTGTTCCCAATTCAGCTAACGTTGAAAGCTAGGTTAATGTTGAATATTTGTAGGTTGTTGTTTGTAATGTGAATGTGAGACATTGGAGGGATTTTAATGCTGGTGCCTGAGGTTCTTGAGGTATTAGGAGGACAGGTTAAGGAGTTGGATGCAGCAAGGTAGAGGCTTGTTGTGGAATTAAATAAGCCATCAAGAGGAAAAAGGTATTACTAGGTGTCATTAGTTTAAGTATTTGACATTTAATGAGGCCATTATTTGGCTTGTATTATGTGTTTAGGCAATCATTGTTCAACAGTTTCTGTATCAAAAAGAAACCAAAGAATTGCGAAGAGAATGCTGAATTTGTGTGAGGCTAATGAAGGTTTCTATGTGAAAGCTGACCAATCAGAAATCTTGGACCAAATTTATCAGATATGTGAGTCACTATGGATCAATTTAAGGTTCCAGTTCTTGTTTTATATGTTGCAGACTATACTTACAATATATTTCTTGTCGAACTATCAGCTTTTGAACGAGTCACATATGGTTTGTAACTTTATCTTTTTGTTATGGATGAAATCCTCAATATTTTGGTTCACAAATATTTACAGTATTCTTTTTGATTTTCTCAACTGTAGCGCTTCCCTAGGGTTTATATTTCAGAAAAGACAGATAATGAATCAGCTTCTGCCGTTACTTCTCTACTAGTTGTAGTTGAAGAGGTGTTAATAGTATTTTTGTGTGTTCGTTCGCAGGGAAGGACTGAATGTAATATCAAGTTCAAGTATCTTATCTCTTTACATCTAGAAGTGTGTGAGAAGAATTTTGGGTTTTTGTATTAACTAAATTAAACTAAACAAAATTAAACTAATTATCAAACTAGAATAAAATATATGAGGATTTAAAGAAGGTACCCAAAACTGCCCAGAATACAATTAGAATTAGAAAAAGGGCAAAACAGTAAATTCCCAGCCTTCTTTAATAAAGAGTACGTGCGCGACTTTATTCAGCTTATTTCTTGCACTTGTTTCCTATCCCAGGTTGTAGAAAATCTCTCAAGCTTCGCGTGGGCAGTAAGATCGCTGAAAACGGACTTCTAGAACTCCAGATATGGCCAAAACAGTATAAGCTGCGCAGCCTTCCCGGAAAATCCGAATTTTAATCAATTAAATCTCCAAAAACGACAAAAGCTTAGATATTCTTGGAAACCTGCACAACTACACAAAACACATCAAAACTACACAAACTTGAGTCCAAAACAATCAATTTAAGCCGATATAGAATGTTTCCAAGTGGATATAAAATCCACTTATCAAACACCCCCAAACTTAAACCGATGCTTGTCCTCAAGCATAAACAATTATAACTACCTAATTAGTACCACTTCCGTAGGTGATCACGGTTGCATTTGGCATATGCAACAAGCCCTTTAAACCCCTAGGCAGCCCTAGTGGACGAGTAAGGTCTCGTGAGGGCCTATAGCGAATGTACCCACAAAATCCATTTAACCTAATGTAATGCAATGCATGAATGCAACTAATATGAAAAATGCAAAGATCCCCTTGAAACTCACCAACACCAACTAACAAGCAAATATCTCAATGAATGTAACAAATCCAAGCAGAGCTCGACTAAGTTCCCGTATACTAACAGTACATGACAGAAACGTGCGTGTGTGCAATGCTCATCAGAAATACTCCCAAAACTAGGTCAAAAATCATACATGCTTTCCGTCAAGACAATCACAGGTTTATAATCAGAATAGACTGTAGACACTTCATAACCTAGGAACACCTCCACCCTTATCCAAGGTAGACAGAAACTCATGCTTTATTACTAAACTACGACACTATATACAATACGCATGCTTATTTAACCGTGCAATGAATGAGACCCCAAAAGGCTTATACAATAATACCCATGTAGCGAGTGTTAGGTCAGCAATCCCAAACCTCAAGGGCTTTAGGTTACTAGGACTAAGTCCCCTCAGACTTAATTACTCGAGTATTAAAGAGCTCACCCTGGTTAATTTTGCATATAAACAAATAACTTATTGACTCTTTTTTCTTTTTCTTTTTTTTTTTTTTTTCTTTTTTTCCTCCTTTTTTTTTTCTGCAATCTGGAATGAGCCTTTCTCATTTCCAACCCTAGACTACTCATATAAATATGAGCCGACTACTAGCCATTTGACGCCTAGCCACAATTATGAACAACTAGCATGAAAATTCCTGGTTTCCCCCAAACTTAGACTTTAATGTTCCTACGCTATAAAGGGAATAACGAAAATTCTAAATATAAACAAGTGATTAAATCTCAAAACATCCCACAGGCATGACCCTAACCTAGCCCAAAAGCACCCCAATGAGACTGTGTAATAAATTTTGTTCCCGTAACATGCAAGTCAATTTCATAGAAACTATAAATCAGCCCTCTACTCATCATCATCATACCCAAATCAACATCCACATATCAATCAGAATCAGCTCGTCCTAAGGGATCATGAAAATATGCATGCCATGAAAATGCAACTAATATGACTCACATGGTATACGAAAATAAAACAAAATGTCCTATATGAACAAACGTAGATAATACGAACATAACAATCATGCATGAACTATCACTACTATGCAAACATGATATCCTATATGAACACAAATACAACAATACATACAACATACAACTACTAATCCCCCAAATTACCCCCAAACTTAAAATATTCAATGCCCTCATTGAAAGGAAGTAAATACAAGGGATAGCAGAAAACATACCTGAATATCGAAGCAGTCACCCTCCTCGGATGAATCAGAATCTGGCGGAGGATATTGCGTACGAGCTCCATAGACTGGCCACCTCTCATGAACACTACAAAATCCAATTGACAAGAACACAAATTCGTAATAAAAATAAAATTAGAGAAAAAGATTTACCCAATACGAATCAAAGAGGTGAACTTGCAATTAATTCCTCTTTAGAATTGAATTTGTAGAGATTTAAATAAAAAAAATAGAAGAGGAATTGGATTTGTATGTATAGGTGGGTATATACAAAAAATAATAATAATAATAAGAATAATAATAATAATAATAATAAATAAAAATAATAAAGATAATAATAAATAAGAAAATAATAATATTAATAAATAATAACTATAATAATAATAAATAATAATAATAATAATAATAATAATAATAATAATTAGAATATAAATAGGTTTAGAATTTTTGGAGAAAAGATGGGAGGTTTTGGAATTGAAATAGGATTAGAATAGGTTTAGAATGGGGGTATAAAAAGATTTTGGGGTTAGAAAGTTTTTTTTTTTTAATAAACACACCAGCAAAACACGGACAGAACAAGGGAGAGACACGCTGAAAATTTTCTGAATCCACTGAACCACGCGCAAGACGCGCGCATGGGAAGCAATCTGCCCCACACCCAGACACGCAGGCGCAACCTGCGTGACAGGCGTGCAGGCTGCCCCTATACCAGTAACGCAGGCGCAACCTGCGTTACACACTGCGCCAGAGACAGAAACGCAGGCGCAGCCTGCGTTACACACTCAAAAATCGATTTTTTTTTTTTTTTTTTTTTTTCACAGCACAGATTTTTCTTTTCTGAAAACACTCAAAATATTTTTTTTTTTTTTTCTACACTAATGCGTGGGTTGCCTCCCACGAAGCGCTCCTTTAACGTCAATAGCTTGACGTTACTTCCTCAAATCATGGTGGTTTCAAAAGAATAACTGAACCATCTTCAACAGACAAACCATTCATACGAATGTTGACATCCGGTTTGCTTAATTTCCACAAATCTCTTCCATCAGATTTCAACTTGATTCTACTATCCAACGGCCAAATTTTCTTCTTTTTCTTCTTCACACCTCTAAGATGCTTCTCTAACTCAACCGACTGAACAAAAATTTCTTCTTCCTTATCATCGGTTTTCCACCTTCGCAACACGTTATCATGCCCCTCTTCAAAAATCACTATCTCATTATTCAAAAGGACATACCTCAAATTAGCAGGTAGAGGTTTAAGTTCCACCTGTGGTGCCTCTGAAAGTGTAAAAACCATCTCAACTTCTGTGTCTCGAACAATAATTTCTTCTTCTACTACTACATCATCTAACACCCGTTCTGCTCCCATGAAGTGTTCATTTTCTAGCTGCACAATTTCATCAACAATGTCAACAGTAAAACAAGTTGCTCCAAAAGGAGGCATCTTCATTACTTTGTTCAGATCAAATTCCACTTTGTCCTCTCCAACATTCAATGTCAATTTTCCAGCTTTAACATCAATAGTAGTGCCAGCAGTAGCCAAGAATGGCCTTCCCAAGATAATGGGTATCTCAACATCTTCATCCATCTCTAACACCACAAAATCACAAGGTATGACAAATTTATCAACTTTGACAACCACATCTTCGACGACCCCCAACGGATATTTAACAGAACGATCCGCTAACTGAAGTGAAATCCGTGTCTTTTTAAGCTCTCCAAGACCAAGTCGTTTGCAGATTGAATATGGCATCAAACTCACACTAGCCCCTAAATCACACAAGGCTTTCATGTTCTCCATCTTCCCAATAGTGCAAGGCAAAGAAAAGCTTCCCGGATCTTTCAATTTCTGAGGAATGGCCTTTTGGATGACTGCACTGCATTCAGCATTGAGAGTAATGGTTTCTGCATCCTCAAGTTTCCTCTTCTTTGTCAACATCTCCTTAAGAAATTTAGCATAGAGTGGCATTTGATTCAAAGCTTCAGCCAAAGGAATATTGACATGCAATTGCCGGAACATAGTCAAGAACTTCTCGTACTGCTTCTCTAACTGCCTGTTGTGAAGTCTCTGTGGAAAAGGAATTGGAGGAACATAAGGTGGTGGAGGAACATACGGCTTTTCTGGTTCTTCTTCCTTCTTCTCTTCATCTACTTTCTCTGACTTTTCTGCATCGATCTCTACTATCTCACTTTCTTTTTCAGCATCCTTCTCTTTAGGTTTAAGAACCTCAACCTCGGGCAACTCTTTCCCACTCCTCAAAGTAATTGCTTTGCATTGCTCTTTACAAGTCTGGTCGGGTTGACTAGGAAGTGATCCTTGCTCACGAACACCCATCTTGGAGGCAATCTGTCCAATCTGTGTTTCTAGCATCTTTTGAGATGATGCCATCTGCTCTATTCTTGATTCCATATTAGCCAATGCCCCAGAAGTTCCTTGCATAATCTTATTCAATGCAACCTCCCAATCAGCTGGTTCTTTCTTCGGAGGAGGTTGATACTGCTGCTGTGCTTGATACGGTGGTCGTGACTGAAAATCAGAAGGTTGATTCTGCCTTGGAAATGCATAAGAAGGATTAGCCGCATGATTATTACCGTAAGAAAGATTGTTGTTTGGCCTTTGATTTGGATTGTAATAGGAGTTATTCTGAACAGGCCACGGCTGTCTTCCCTGAATGAAAGATGCTTCTTCTGGAAATTGTTGCACATAAGAGTTCTGATTAGCACCATAATCATTATACCCCTCCATAGGTGAAGAAATAGCATTCACATGTGCTCTTTGTCCTCGCACCTCCTGAGTTAGAGTATCCAATTTTTGAGCCAGCATGTTGATCATCTCAGAGTCTTGTGCTGCTTTAGCTGAGCTCGTCCCACTAGGTGCCCATAAATAGTTATTAGATGCCAATTCCTCAAGGAGTGCTTTAGACTGTGTAGTTGGTGCCTTCTTGAAATTTCCACCAGCAGCCACATCCAAACTCAAACGAATATCTGCATTCATGGCCCCATAAAAAGTACTGATGATCTGCCAATCTTCCAAGCCGTGATGTGGACACTTCCTCAATAGTGCCTTGAATCTCTCCCATGCCTGATATAGACCTTCACCCGGTTGTGCTTTGAAACTCATAATCATAGTCCTCAGTTGTTGCGTCTTGTCAGAAGGATAATATTTGGACAAGAATGCAGTAGAAAGACTGTCCCATGTAGCAACCGCAGTGTTTGGAAGTTGCTGAAACCATTCCAAAGCTCTTCCCTTAATAGAGTAGGGAAACATATGGAGACGAATCTGATCACTTGTAACACCATTGATTCTGAATGAGCCACACATCTGCACGAAACGCTCTAGATGTCTGTGTGGGTCTTCTAATTCAATATCTCCTTCAAAAGCTTGATTGCTGATCATCTGAATTAAACTCGGGTTAATGTTGAATTGGGTTGCACCAATCTCTGGAGTTTTGTACATGCAATTGGCAGGATTAGGTGTCTCATGGTCCCAAATAGAAGTCTGATCAACATTAGCATCAGCATTAACATTTGCATTAACATTCTCAGCGTCCGTCATCTTAGCTTTATCTTTTCTTATCTTTCTCAAAGTACGCTCGATTTCAGGGTCAAATTCCAACTTTCTAACGCAAGATGAACGTAGCATACACCTGAAAATCACCAACAAAACAACTTGTGGAACCAATTAAAATCTAAACAATAAGAAACAATTAACCTAAACTCAACTATACTGCCTTCCCCGGCAGCGGCGCCAATTTGTTAATAGTATTTTTGTGTGTTCGTTCGCAGGGAAGGACTGAATGTAATATCAAGTTCAAGTATCTTATCTCTTTACGTCTAGAAGTGTGTGAGAAGAATTTTGGGTTTTTGTATTAACTAAATTAAACTAAACAAAATTAAACTAATTATCAAACTAGAATAAAATATATGAGGAAAACAATCCAAGAACTGGGGTTCTTCACTTGGTTTCAATGCACATTCAATATCTATGTGATGTCTATGTTCTTACTCTGCTGAAAACAATTCTTCTAAGGTTATAATGTTCTCTTCCAAGATACAATATAATGTCTATAACTATACCCTAATTGTCACTTCCGTGATACAATCAAAGACAATCATAAACTATTAAGCTCCAAGAATTATAAGTCTCACAACTCTCCTATTAATCTCCCAATCAAATATTCGAGTTATGTCTGTTAAATCATGTACTAAAATTGCAACTCCTCTTCCAAGTTATTACAATCCCTAGAATACAATCAAAAGTTAGCTACTCTTCTAATTGTGTTAAGCCCTCAATAACAGATCAGCAAAGCAAGAAAATCACAGATAATTAAACACACATGAATACCAAGGAATACTACCCAATCCTCAGATTAAAGATTTAGTTACACATAATTAAAGAAGAAAACAAAATAATAATAATAATGAATAAAAACATAATATTGAAGAAAGAATTAAAGATCGAAAGTACCTTAATACAATTGTTAGCTATGAATTGTTATATTTTACAATGGTATGATGTGTTTATATAGGCTCTACAAATCTTGCCCAGCAAGATATTGCCTTCTATTACAATTAGGATTTAAAGAAGGTACCCAAAACTGCCCAGAATTCAATTAGAATTAGAAAAAGGGCAAAACAGTAAATTCCCAGCCTTCTTTAATAAAGAGTACGTGCGCGACTTTATTCAGCTTATTTCTTGCACTTGTTTCCTATCCCAGGTTGTAGAAAATCTCTCAAGCTTCGCGTGGGCAGTAAGATCGCTGAAAACGGACTTCTAGAACTCCAGATATGGCCAAAACAGTATAAGCTGCGCAGCCTTCCCGGAAAATCCGAATTTTAATCAATTAAATCTCCAAAAACGACAAAAGCTTAGATATTCTTGGAAACCTGCACAACTACACAAAACACATCAAAACTACACAAACTTGAGTCCAAAACAATCAATTTAAGCCGATATAGAATGTTTCCAAGTGGATATAAAATCCACTTATCAAGAGGTATGACATTTTTCTTTTATTGTTTCTACCTATATATATATATATAATCGTCCTTATAGTTGAAGATGCATCCCGACAAAAGCCTAATGGATTGCTTAATCCAGTAATATCTAAGCATTTAAGCATGTTCTTTCTTTTAACATCTAAGCATGTTCTTTCTTTTTAATCAAGATTGGAAAGCTTAATCAAGTCAATTTTTCTACCATTGCATCATAGTAGTCCAATAGGGGAGACAAGAGCCAGGGCTGGGTGGTTAATTTTGATTAGAATTTAGGTATGCTAAATTTGTGATATCTTGTATCTTGCCTCTGTTTATGTTCTGATATATATATATATATATATAAAGCTATATCACATGATTGAACTAAAAATATCATATAACCTTTCAAAAAAAAAAATATACGTACTGTACATTGCTTATGGATTTCCTGGAACAATGAAAGTTTATTTTTTACTCTATCTAAATAAAGCTTATCCCTTTCTGATTAAATTTATTTAATCATGTATTGTATACACGTTAGTACGTCTATATTAAGCTGTCCATAGTTGGATCCCCTCCCTCGTATTAAAAGTAATGGGTTTTACATATGTTCTTACTTCTTAATGAGGTTGAATCAGGCAGATGTTTGCAGTGGCGCATCGATAATGTGACTTCCCACGTAGACTTGGGGTTTGTGTGTTATATACTAAAATTTTATATATTATATGATTCTTCCTGGTTAAAATATTAAGGTTCAATCTGGGGGAATTTAGACACTGAGAGCTTCGTATCCACTTTTCCTTATCTGTATAGGGAGATGTCCCTTTGACTATAAATGCATAATGTTTGATTTATATATATTAGGAAAGACGGATTTCGGGGCCTGCATGGTTGGGTGCTGAAGTCCTCCTGCTCTACTTGAGGTCAAGTATCCGAAGTATAGTAAAGAAACGCTACCCAAATGTAAGTATGCTAACAATTTTGTTAAGCTGCTTATTGTATATCGTGTGGTTATTACGACATGTGGATGTGCAGAATCTGGATCATGCTGATGATTGCCTTATCAACGAAATGACTACAACTGTGTCCTCATGTTGCAGTAATAGTTCTAGATTAACCTTTAGGAACATCCTTCTGGCTCAGTTGCTATTTTGCATAAAATTACAGTATAGTTGTTTATGAATAACATTACCAACTATTCACTTATCTTTTGCCATATATTATCTGGTTCTCCCATGAATCAAGTATCATGAATCCTGTGCCAAAATCTAAAAGCTTTGGCCTTCCTAAGTTAAGGGTTTCCGAGCAGACCTTGTGCTGTTGGATATTTGAGTAAATTTAATTTAACATATGGTCATAATTTGCTGATCATGTAAAGTGTGTTTAGCATTGACAAACATTGAAGTCTTACGACCCTGGTGTGGTCAGGGTCCTAGAGAGCATTTTCAGCTTTGATCTTTCAATTCCTTTGAACTATCTTGTAAAAGAAATGGAGAATAGAGTCCTTGTTATACAGGTCACATTGATGTTTTTTAAGATGTGCGTGTATTTACAGTTTAATTTTAACAGGGAATGAATGATCCAATCTCGGACTCCAAATCATTTTTAGCTATACTTACAGAACATTGCAGAGGAATAATAACCAAAGAGATAGATGCTGGTAATCACCAAGAACGATTACTCTTTTCGTTATTCTCATACCAATTTTTAATCAAGATTGGAAAGCTCAATAATTTTTTCTTTTGTATTTTTAAAATGAAATTTTGTTATTGCATGTTTCTTTTTTGGTTAAAAAATTGATGAAATTCTGAGGAAAATATTTACATCCTATATAGCTTTAGGAGACAAAATAAAAAATATATATTCCTATCTGGTTTTTGAAGCTTTTGTTTGCTGTAGGACTGCACTACATTTTTATTTCTAACTTCGTGCTCAACAATGTACAATGTCAGGCACATTTGCTTGATGGGCGGGCTAGTGCAAGTGCAACCGTGGATTCAGCTAGCAAGAACTTGGCGGCAACATTTGTTAATGCATTTGTGAATGCTGGATTTGGTCAAGTAAATACTTAGCCTGGAGAGCTGATCACAACATTTTTTTTAACTTATTTTTTTGGGATCCTTTTTCTAAATAGTTGTTACTCTCGTCGCAGGACAAACTAATGACAATACCATTGGAGGCCTCGAGTGGTGGGTCATCATGGAATTGGCTTTTTAAGAACAAAGAACATGGAAAGGCTAGTGCTGCTGCAAGTCTGGTATGCTAATTTTATTGGTGGCTTTGGATATATAAACTTGTTGGTTTGGCAGAATTATGGTTCTTCAACTTCAAAATTAAAATTTCACTTATTTGTTGATAGTTTGTTTTCATAATTCTATATACTAAAATGCAAAACACTCAAATTAATCTGCATTTCTATTCAACAATGAGCACGTTTGACCCACCTTTTTACATGGAATGCCCAGTGTGTTCAGTGGTGTGTAAATAGACAACAGTTTTATGTCAAACTGGTGTAATGTGTATCATTAATAAATTATGTGGAGACTGTTTATTTGTAAGTTACAAATAATCATATATAGTCCGTGTATCTTTTCTTAGTAACTTAAATTTCTAAACCTTAATGAAATATGAGATTTTATGTGAACTGATTTTGCTGCTAATTTTTTCTCCCACTTAAACTAAAATCTTGTTCCAATACTCATATAATTTTATTGTAATGCACCATTTGCAGTTCTACTTTAATTGCTGGCTTCACTGGATGTACTTGCTACATTTCATGAATATCGCATCTAGACTAAAGCTCTTCTGGGACTGTTTCCAAGCATAAGGGAATGACTCCAGCAGTTGGAAAAGAACAAGAGATGTCGCTAAGGGTGGAAAGAAGAAATGACCTTTAGGATTTTTATTTACCATCTTTCTTGTACTAGAAAATATTTATTTTTGTCAAATGTGATGATATTGGGGTGATACTTATGACATTGGAAGATTACCAATTTCGGATGAACATGATATTTAATTTGAGATGCATAATGTGCAATTTTTTTCAATTTTTTTTTGGAAAAGATGTTACATTAGCTAATAGAAATGTTACATTGCGTTCCTGATTTATTTTTTTTAATAACGCAAGACGCCTATGCGTTTTTAAAAAACGTCATATACCGATGCGTTATTCTGTGATATAATGGACCATTTTTGTGAGTTGTAAGATTTAGGGTCTTTTAACTCTAAATAAGTATTTAATATATGTTTGAAATTCAGTATGTTACAAAAATAAGTTAGAAAATAAATTGAAATGTTAGGAATTTCTAATTTTGTCTTAAAATAAATTAATTTACTTATTCTGTAAAAAAGTTTCCCAAAAACCCCAACATATAGGTATGGAATAAGTTGAGTGTTGTGGATTGGACGTCAGGTCTCTCGGGCTCAACAAATAATCATGGAGCATGCCATGGGTCCAAGATGCTTCCGCCTGCACAATAGTGTCATCACTTTAGTATCCAATACGAATATTCCTATTTTTATATCAAATGGTTATCTTTTCATGTTCTCGAAAACATATTATTGAAAGAGAAAAGAGTATTTAAAACGCACAATAAAAAAGTTCTTTATTAGTATAATTTAAAATATTATAAATTAATTATTATTTGAATAACTTTAACCGTACGGATGTTAAATTCATACAAAAATACGTGAATATACAAATTTTCGTATAATTTAATTATTTGGAACTATAAATTTATAGTAATAAGATTATGATATATCTGTATCATTGAATATATAGAAATAATATTATTATAAAAGTAATGCTTCACTATTTCAAATATAATAAAAATTTATATACAATGTTATTTCAACATCAACTTTTCATCCGGTTGGATTATCAAATATAATAATAAAATACAAAATTTAATGTGCCCTAGTTGAAAATTTCTATATCGTGTAGTTTAGAAATTCCATCCATATTGAAATCACATAACTTTCATCACATATCATATGGTTATCTTAAATCTCTTTTATTTCTCTTCATTTTTCTTCATTAAGCTCTTGTTTTTCATTCAATAAGATTTCCAAATTTGTGACGAAACAGGTACATGTACATATATCAACTTCAATAAATCGTTTAATGATATTTCCAAAAGGTCTATGAAGATTGGGTTAATCGATGATTGTCTTTTTTTACGATTTATTTGACTCGATTGTTTTTATAGATGTTTTTATTTGACTTTCAATCAATAAATTAAATCGTGTGTTCAAAAACTTTCATTTGTGTTTTAATCAAAGTTAATCTCTTTTAATAATTTTATTTTGATGTATATATTTGGATCATTTTAAAGGCAATTTGATTTATGTTCTCTAAAATATTTTACATATTGTTAAAAAGTTCGTTACCGAAAACAACCAGAAGTAAAAAGCAATTTTAAGATTTTACATTCTTTCCTCTCATTTTCGTAACTCAGTCAGCCAATTTAATTAAAAGAAAAAAGATGGAGTTTTAAAGCAAGTACAGTAATAATAATAATAATAAAAATAAAATAAAATATTTATATTCAATTCAACTTTTAATTTATAAAATTAAGTTACAGCTCAGCCATTAGTCACATGACATCCGTTGCTCCTATATAAAACGCATAGTAGTGCTAGTACTTAAGCAAGGCACTAAACAGTCCACTCATCGTTTACATCGTCCACTCCTCTGTTGAGATCATTCAAATCTTCAAAAATGGCAAAGGAACCAGCTCGAGTTCTCGTTACTGGTGCTGCTGGTATATACATATAATTCATTTGATCTCTCTTTTCATTCACTTTCTCACTCTCCTTAATTATATTTATCCTGCCTTGTTTTTTTTTTCTTTTTCTCTTTATATTTCTCCGATTCAATAGATCTACTCATATGCTTATCTTTGATTATGATGTGTATAGATTTTTAGTGAAATGAACATACACTCATCTATGTTTAATTTTTCTTGTTTGTTTTTAGTTGTTTCGTGTTTATGAGATATGCTTGTTATGTGTAAAAATTAAGATTGATTTTATGTTTACAAAGTTTATCATCTTCTTATTGGAGTTATAATTTGTGCAGTCTAGAGATCTGCTTGTGCGATTAATCATATCGATGTTTGATCTTTAATTGTTGGATGTTTGGACTGTTAAAGCTAGGCTTAAAGCAATAGGTATTTTAGGATTAGTGAATCTCGGATAAGGGACTTATTCTGAAAGTAGCAGAGTTAAAATCTGAACATGTGATATGCCAATTGTTCCGATGAAAACTAAACTACAAATGCTTTTTTATGTTTTTATAGTTTCGTAATCGAGGCAGGATCGTTTGAACTTAATTGCTTCTTTCGATTTATGATTGGATTTTATATTTTGATTAGATAATATATTGAATCGAATAGGTCTTTTAGTACTTGTCTTTTGGAGTAGTACTTTGACATGTAAATTTGTCTGAATTGAAGGAAATTTTTGAACTTAATTGCTTCTTTCGATTTATGATTGGATTTTATATTTTGATTAGATAATATATTGAATCGAATAGGTCTTTTAGTACTTGTCTTTTGGAGTAGTACTTTGACATGTAAATTTGTCTGAATTGAAGGAAATTTAAAGTGAGGATAGAGTAAAATAGAGATAAGTCACACATAGATTTGCCTTGGATTCACGGGTAAAGTCTGAATAGCTTGGCAACCAGTTTTTTAAAAAAATTAAAGGAAAGTACAACATGAACTAATCCTGACCATTTGTTGGCAAGTTTCTTTAGTCCATAGATAACTAAATTTATGATAAATTAAGTCCTATCCGTTGGATGTAAAGCCAGTCTATGTCGGGGCATACTAAAGTTGGTTACATTCTTTACATGAATTGGAAAGAAGTATATGCTGAGTGGTAACAAACTGTTAAAATTTTAACATCTTAGAGCTTTTTCATTGATAAGTAGAAACATTTTTCGCATTTTTCCTTGAAGTTTTATGCATTTGTTTCTGTTTCTATATGTTTTTTCTTGTATTAAGAAAAGTCTGTCTTTGTTTCAGGACAAATTGGATATGCTCTTGTACCAATGATTGCCAGAGGAGTGATGTTGGGTGTTGACCAACCTGTAATCCTCCACATGCTCGATATTCCACCAGCTGCTGAGGCATTGAATGGAGTAAAGATGGAGTTAATTGATGCTGCATTTCCCCTCTTGAAAGGTTAGTTGGTCTGCGTTTTGCTTATAACTTGTAATTTGAAAAACAATTGAATTATCAGTATATCTTTATTTGAGGCATGTGAATATTGATATGATTTGACAATACCATTTATTTTTTAATGTGTATCAGGTGTTGTTGCAACAACTGATGTTGTAGAAGCGTGCACTGGCGTCAACTATGCTGTTATGGTTGGTGGCTTCCCCAGAAAAGAAGGCATGGAAAGAAAGGATGTGATGACGAAGAATGTGTCCATTTACAAGAGTCAAGCTTCTGCTCTTGAGAAGCATGCTGCTGCAAACTGCAAGGTAACTGGAATTTCTTACCTTTGTTATGATCTATGACTCGAATTGTAATAATACCATGTAGTAAATGTTTTTGTAAACTATTGCTTATGTTAAGATATATGGATTTGATAGTTGGAATATTTTATGGAGTACATGCAAGTGTTTAAATGTGATGTCACCTGTCTACTTGTTCCTAATAATTCTTATGTATTCTATTAGTAACTGGGCAAGTGATAAGAACTTAATATTGATAATAATTATAGTTTCTGATATATAATATTAGTTCAATTGCTTTTTTTTTTCTTTTTTTTCTTTCCATAGTCTTTTAGGCTTTGATGTGGTTTTCTCATTTATTCATAATCTTGGTGCCATTTACTTGTATTCTAATGTGATTAGTTTCTTGATTCAGGTCTTGGTGGTTGCAAACCCTGCCAATACCAACGCTTTGATCCTAAAGGAATTTGCACCATCGATCCCAGAGAAGAACATAACTTGTCTTACAAGGTTAGATCATAACAGGGCACTTGGTCAAATTTCTGAGAGACTGAATGTTCAAGTATCCGATGTTAAGAATGCCATCATCTGGGGAAATCACTCGTCATCACAGTATCCTGATGTCAACCATGCAACCGTTGGGGGAAAGCCTGTCAGAGAGCTTGTTGCTGATGATGAATGGTAAGTCGCTAATATTGATTTTTTTTCTTATGGATTTGTGATGACATTAATTATGTAAACTAGTTGCATTTGCCCCCATATCTGAACGATGTTTGGCTTTGATTTCAGGCTGAATGGAGAATTCATTAAAACTGTCCAACAACGTGGTGCTGCAATTATCAAAGCTAGAAAGCTTTCTAGTGCATTATCTGCTGCTAGTTCTGCTTGCGACCACATTCGTGATTGGGTCCTTGGAACACCAGAGGTTAGTTCTATTTAATTTCCGTTAAATGTTCACTTTCTTAGATGCTGCTCTTGATTATGCTATACAACTGTTACTCGGACTGAAATCATCTCCATGCACATTCTAGGGTACTTGGGTTTCCATGGGAGTATACTCTGATGGCTCATACAATGTGCCTGCTGGGCTTATCTACTCCTTCCCAGTAACCTGCGCTAATGGAGAATGGAAGATTGTTCAAGGTAAGGCCGCCTAAATATTAAAATATGCTACAGGGTTGTCATCTTTAGTATTGAAGGGCATAAATCATAAGCGTTGTTTCTAAACAATCTCCACCTTGTTGGTCTTACCTTTTACTTTGATTCCTTGCAGGACTCTCCATTGATGAATTCTCAAGGAAGAAACTGGATGCGACAGCTGAGGAGCTCAGTGAGGAGAAGTCATTGGCATACTCCTGCCTTTCTTAAATTTGAGATCTTCTGCATCACTAGTGGAAACTGGAAGAACAAGATTTAATAATGCAACTGCCTAGTAATTGCAAAACGGTAATGATGCAACTGCTTATTATGTAGATCCTCATTGTTGTTGGATCTATATATAGTTTTGTGTTTTCTATTCGGGAGTACTGTCTATCTGTCATGGAGAGGTGAACCTAACCTTGTCATACTGTTTAAATGGATGTTGCTTGCCCATTGTGATAAAAATGACTTTTGTATTTTCATTTGCCTTTGATCATTCTCAATATGGGTCTTACTTTACCTATGAGCTGCTGCGATTTATATGTACTTTCCGTATGAATTCCTATTTATTCACAATTTAAGATTAGATTGTGCCATCTACCAACATTTTATCTGAGATGATCCCATGATAAACAATTAATTTATCTGCAATGCTTATCCTCTCACATATATCTTGTCCCTTGTTGCGGAAGGTGGGTTGATGGTTTGGGTTTCAGTGGATGCGGATGTGTGCGTGCCATTTACCCAAAAAAAGAGAAAAATCTTTATAGATACTACTATATTATTTTGCATTAAGTGGTACCGCAGCTGTGCATCTATAACTATTCATGAGGAAATTTTGGTCCACAACTTTATGAATAAAAACTTGTGATGGTTGGAAAATATTTGTGGGCATACAGAAACTCAATAATAGCCGTTATCAATAGCACCTTTTAAATGAATCTCATTTCTCGGCAATAATTGAAATACCAGAAATCTTATTCCACTTGAACTCTCAAGTCTTTTGGTTCAATACGACATTATGGTTGCGAAAATATATACATTATTTTCGGCCATCAAGATATCTCGATAACCTTTTGTCATGAGAAAGACGCGAGGTTTTGGAATCATATCCTTTGTTTTAAATGATGTGCCTTATCACTAGCACGGATCTTGAACATTGGTCTGATAGAAGGGTCGCCTTGGTACCCCTTCTGGCTTCTACTATACACAAGTACTCCACCGTCCCATTTTTTATATGTTCTTTTTTAATTAAAAACATACATATTAAGAGAAAGATTAGTTGAATAAAAATTTTCAACTAATATCCCTAATTAACATTTTAATTAATCATTTTAATTAATCCTTGAATATCCGATTAATTGTTATTCCGTGATTTTACGGAACAATTTTCGTTTTTGTAACACTGCAAAAAACAATCAAATGGCATGGTACATCACTGTTTATACGGGTTTGTGCTTGATTCGAGTAGCTTTTTTACTTTAGGGGAAAACTAGAATAAAAGGTTATATAATTTTACATCGAGGAATTACACCACTTAGAGCATCTCCAATGGTGTTAGCTAAAAATAATTGGCTAAATTACATAAAATATTGATTATGTAAAATTTGTCGAACCTGTAAGACATTGTGTTCCAAGGATATTAGGTATAATGATTGGCTATATTTTAAAAATGGTATGTTATTAATATTTCAAGTTGTTATTAATGGAATATATAATTTTAATATAGAAATAAGTAAATTATCCAAACTTTCTTTATAGTTTAAAAAATAAAAGTTTACTTTTTCTTGATGCCAGAAAAAAGTAACAAAGTAATTTCTTTATGTGTTTCTTCCAAAAACTTTTATTATACAAATGAAGCAAGGTGTGGTTAATTAAAAAAATATTTGATATTTTAAATATATCTTTATTACTTAAATGAAAATTTTTTAGATCCAATAAATGAATTGTAACTTAACAATCATTTATATATTTTATTCCAATTCGTTGAAATCAATTTTATTGTATAATTTTTTAAACTAAAAAATAAGTGAATGAAATATGTAATTTTTATTTTCAATTACTTTTTTTTTTACATTCATCGACTTTCATTTTTTTAAAAACTGGTGAGTAGAACGTTAATGATTATAATTTTCATGTGTACGACGATTGTTGGCTTGCAAGAATGACAGCTAAATCCTAGACGAAAATGCAAACAATTTGGATGATTTTAAATCTTACTCTCTCCGTCCCAATGGATTCTTTACACTTACTATTTTGGACTATCCCATTCATTTCTTTACATTCCCAAAATAGTAAGTTTTAACACTATTACACTCACTACTTCACTTATTTTAATAATACTTTACACTATTACACCCACAACTTCACTTATTTTAACAATAAAATCACTATTACACCCACTACTTCACTTATTTTAACAATAAAATCACTATTATATCCACTACTTCATTTATTTTAACAATATTACATCCACTTTATACCCACTTGTCTTGTCCTCCGTGCCCACCAGGAATGTAAAGATCCCAGTGGGACGGAGGGAGTATGTATAGTTTATGAGCAGGGACGAAGGCAGTGTGGGGGCATGTTGATGCCCGTGCTCCAACCACAGCCTTTTAACCTAATTTAAATAAGTATGAACTTTGTAAATTTTTTGTTTGTGCCCCCATCAATCCCAAAAATTTTTAGGGAATAATTATATAATGTCCCCAGCTTAAAAATTTTCTGGCTCAGTCACTGTTTATGAGTGGAAAATCAACCTTATCTATTCCTTTTAGAGAAAACGAAGGAATACGTACTGTAACAATAGTAATTAGTAAGAATAAAAAAATGATAGGATGTATTTACAAAATGTCATATATTTGTTGATTGGTTCTATGTCATTCAATTATGTGTTTTCACGTTGATATCATGAATTAAATATATCATTTTGTAATAATTCTCGATACCGATACCGATACCGAAATCAGTACATTTAGCACTACTCTATTTCACTTTCTTTATTCTTTTTTCTTTTTTTGCTAAATCATTTTTCTAACTCTCAAACATTCTATATGATAATTTTAATTTAATATTGCTGTTACGGCATAATTTCGGTTGCCTCTATTATCTCCCAAATTTCCAAATACGAATCTAGTAATAATTAACTTAACCCCCAAGTTAATTATTTCCTCTCTCTGAAACGAGGAGGAAAGAATCAATCCCAATCAATTTATGATAGAAAATATCTCTAAACGATATCCTTCAAATCAGGAAGGTATCCCAACACGAATATAATTTAAAGAGATAAAATCTACTAATTCCCAAAATACATCCCTTAACAATCATAGGGATTAAAACTGTTGAGTATTGAACACAAAGAAAGAATACAGAGGGGGGTGAATGGATTCTTGAACTTTTCGTGCTTTGAGTCTGTGTAGCAAACAAGTGTTGTGTGTGCAGAGATGTATATGCGGATAAAGAACAACACACAACACAATATCACTTTAATCTAATGTATTATTAGATAAAGGTTGCTACAATCTGTGAATACAAATGATAGTATTCTCAGCTTCGTTTTTCTCAGAGAGATATAGCTTACAGTGTATGAAAAACTTGACTCACGAAAGTTACTAAGTTATGAAGTGAGGCTTTGTCCTTATAGAACATGGATACAGCCTACTTACTGCAAATAAGGTAGCTAAACAAATTACTTTCTAGTCTGTCTATCCTTTTTGAGTAAGTGTCCAAACGGTTACAGATTTGACTTTGCAAAGCCTGTTTAGATACACTTCTTTAGCCCCTTGTCTCTTCTATATCTCTCTAAGCTTCCTTGTAGGCTTTCCAGAGCACGTTACAAATTGTGGTCCATAAAGTGCATTGGCTTGTTGCAGGTTTCTCTTGTACAATTTCTTCAGTATTTTGTCTCCAAGAATGTATTCGAGAAGTGACTAAGTAAGTGATTCGAGAACTAGAATTGACTTGATCGATAACTCTGAGTTCTCGAACACTGTTATATTGACATATCGAACCACTTCTCGAATAGCTCTTTTTCATCAGGATTCCTTGAGTTGTCGAATAGAACATTTGACTTATCGAATCCTCGAGATATCGAATAGCTTTCTGAGTCCTTGAGATATCGAATGGAACTTTGACTTGTTGAATCTTTGAGAACTCGAATACCATCTTGACTTGTTGACTTCTTGAGTTCTCGAATAGAGTAGTAGACATATCGAATCCCTGAGATATCGAATGAGATATCGAACAGTGTATTCAGAGATATCGAATAGTGTCTTGAGATATCGAATCCCTGACTTCTCGAATGCAGGACTTCTCGAATAGACAAATATACTTCTCGAATTGGTACTTAGGCAAAATCTTCATTTCTTCAAATCCCAACTGTGATTATTTGACAGTCTTTAACTCCTTGCTTGAGGCATGAACCTTGGAACTTCTTTCAAGCATTATTCTAGACTCTATTTGTACAATTACACAACTAGGATTTGATGCCTACTACAAGTATAATACAAACAGAAACTCTTCAACTAAAGGTTCCCTCAGTTAAGAGGTCAGTAAGTAATGCAAAGCATTACAAACAATTAGGCTTGTTATTAGATGTGTACATGCATGCCTCTGTAACTAACAATCTCCCCCAAATTGTGAGTGAGACCCTTAGTCACAATTTCATGTCTGATAACAAGCCTAACATACATAAGGATAAGACTTTAAAAGTACAGGTATGTATTTTGATTGAACACATAAATGGAATTACATGGTAAATACTCTTACAGTATGATGAGGTACTAGCCATTTTCATTTGATTGCATCTCCATTGCTTTGGCTTGTAGATCATCATATGCTTTCTGTTTCCTTTCTTTCTCCTTCCTTGCATTCTCATCTATTGCTCTTATGATTTCTGCCATAGCATCCAATTATTCAATCATGATAGAGTTTTTGAAATCTTCAAGCACTGGCTTCAGAATGTTGGCAGGATAGTGACTGAGTAGGTTCATTCTTATATTGACATTGTCTCCATTTCTTCTCCTATACTTCACCACATAAGGATCAAACTGAACTCTACACAATCCCTTTGCCCTTAGCTTTTCTGCTTCAATCTCCAGTCTATCAATTTCTTTCTCCCTTTCTAATCACTTCTCATAGCAGCCCTTTCTCATCTTTTCAGCATAATCTCTCTTCATTTTCACAAAGTCAATCAATTCCAGCTTCCATACTTTCTCCACCTTGTCTTTAGAGTCCAACAATGCAATGATTCTTTCTATCTCATACAATTTACCCCAATTTTGACAACCCCCTTGTTTGAATTTCATTTCTCTCCCATCAGTGTACTTGATCTCAAGGTGGTCATCCACAATTGCAGCAAAACATATCTTTTGAGCTCTTAGAAATTACAGTTGCTCTTCATCAAAGTCTTCATCAAGTGGTTGGATTTTCAATCCTGGAATGATTGTTAGGGCTCTTGATTTGGATAGCTTCACTCTTCTTGCAGCATGTTTGACTTTAATCTTCTTTACATGATTGCCAGGCAGTAACTTGTGACCCTTGCTAGAAGACCATTGTAGTACTCCACTAGCAGTTTGCTTATGGATACATACACCTGGTTTCTTGATTTGAATCCTCTTCTCTTCTTGAGGTGCCAAGACAGTTGCAGAAGCCAGAGATGTAGATTTTGATGAATCATTACCAGTGACATCCACCCTAGACATTGAGCCTTGTGTTGTGATAGGAGTGTCATTAGTAATGTTCATGGCTTGCTGTTTTCCAATCTTCCTCTCATAGATTTTGCCTTGGTCATCATCATTCTTCTTATCCTTGTCACCCTTCTTCTTCTTGTCTTCATCACCCTTATCTCTTCTGTGATGTCTTCTCCTCCCATCACTTTTGTCTTCAGAATCATTATCCTTATTTCTCCTAGGTTGAGCACTTTCTGGAGGTTCACCAGTTGCTATAAAAAATCTGAGAATGTGCAGAGCTTCAATTTCTTCAGCATTTCTGGCTCCAACCTTCTTCTGTAGTTGATCAATGATAGCAATGACCAGTCTGTGATTTCGAGAAGTGAGATCATGGGGAATGACCAATTGTTTGATGTCTTCAATTCTGGTGCCAGACTGATAGATGATTGTCCATGGCTTCTTGATCACTTCTGGTAGCCTTGAAGGTTGGCCATTCCTCAAATCATCAAACAGACTTTTGTTGTTCTCATTCTTCTTCTTAATAAGCTCAAGTATGGCATCTATCTCTGAGTGTTTTAGGTCATGTAGAGTCTTGTATGTTAGATGCCATATCTTTAATTTGGATATCATCACTATCTCCTTGATCCATAGGTTATTGACTTTCTTAGGGATGACAGTGATGTAGTCAATCTGTTTCTTCAACTCCCTCAGATAGAACTTAGTGTCACCAACATGTTCCCTTGTGGCTTTCAGAAACTCCAAGAAGGCTTTATCATGATAAACATTTGAGTTAGCAACTTCTTGTAGCTTGGCCTCAGTAATAACTTTAACTTCTACAGGCTTGGCACTCTCAGGTATGGAGGATGAAAGTTTGTCAGAAGGCATACTCCCTGCAACCACTGTGGTAGTTATGGATTGCTTTTGACCACCAGGAGTAGTAATGTGCACAGTTGGTAGAGTAACAACTGGCAGTAAGGTAGGAGGCTCATCAACTTTGGATTTGCCTTTGCCTGGCACATTGGTTGTAGATTGTGCTCTGCGATGACCACCCTCATTTATCTGTATGCTCTTCTCCTTAGGTTTCTCCCCCTTTGGATTTGAGTTCCTGGACCTTTTCTCCCCCTTAGGCTTGTTGTCAGGCACAGAGGCTGTAGAAATCACCTGTGGGTTGAAAGATTCTTCAGGTAGAGGGAGACCCATGTGCTTCATCATTGCAGCCAACATGGATTGCTGATGCAGAAGGACATTAGCTGTGGTGGTTGCTTGAGTGTCCAACTGATCATGGAAAAGGGCAACCTTGTCTGTAAGGTGAGCATTTGACTCAGTGAGAGTAGCCACCTCCTTTTCAAGAGTGTTCACCTTAGTGAATAGCTCATTGGCCTTGAAACCAGACAAAGATTGATCCTGCAGCCTCTTCACTTCATACTTAGACAGTTCATGCACAGGGACTTCAGTCACTAGCCTATCTCCATAAAGATTCTTGAACATTGTCCTCAGCATGGCATTGGCCTCTGTAGTCTGGTCAGATAGATTTTGAAATCTGCTTCCTAGGCCTGTGACTGTATCTTTGAGGAGGGCTAGGCCATTGTCCATCTTTGTGCAGGTGGTGTTGCAGTGTTTTAGATCTTTGACCACACCATCCAGTTGAGGAAATTTAGCATCAAAGGCCCTCTTGACTTCTGCTACTGAAGTGGCTGTCTTGTCACACACCCTGTTGACTTCAGTTTTGACTCCCTTGCCAAGGTAGTGTGCAGCCTTGAGGAAACCCTTGTAGGAATTATTGACAGCTTCATACACTTCACCAGGAGACAGGGTTTTTGCATTGGAGCCCAATGAAGTGATGTATTCCTCTCTAAGATATTGAAGTGCTTCACTGAGAGTTACATCATTCTTTCCTTGCAGCCAGGCATCTACATTGCCATCTCTCTCAGCATCATCAATAATCTTGGCCTTCTGCATCTCCACATCATCCCTATGGCATAGTAGGATGGCTTCATAGTCTGGATTAGGGATGTTGGAGGTGACAAGGTTCTGAGCTATCTTTACAAACTCAGGAATCTGATCCACAATTAAGCTTTGAAGTGCTTCAACCGTCAATGTTTGTGGAACAGACCCTGATCCTGAAGCACTGTCATGTTGCACAGGCTTCAGCCATTGTGACATAAAGTTAGAGCTAGAGCTAGGCAAGCTAGACTCCTCAGTTACAGATGCAACTTCTGTAACCGGATGGATTGACTCTACTACTGGTGTCTCCACAGGAGTGGGATGAGTTACACCAGCAGTTGACACAGGCAAGAGTCTCTAGTGAAAACTAGTGGAACCTCTGTGTTTGTGATGGTGTCATCAGGAGATGCCCCAGCATGCATTCCCTCACCATCTAAATGTGGGTCCTGGGTGGTGAGCAAAGTGTCATGCACTAAGTCACTTGAGTCCATTGGCTCACCAAGAGAAAAGGATTCTTGGTGATCAATGCCTTGCATCTCAATTGCCTGAGTTGCAGGTTCCAAAGAAATTTCAGTGTTAGATTCTGGAAGAAAAGTGTGTTTTAGAGTAGATTTTGGCAACTCCCCCTGAGAGATAGAGGGAGTTTCACGTGTAATGTGCTCTCCACTCAGTGTAGTGCCAGCCTTATCACTCCCATGTGCTGACTCTGTACAAGAAGGTGCATTGGGGAGGATGCTTGATTCTATAGGTGCACCCTGTTGAGAGGATACACCTAGTGAGCTGTGTGCCCCTGATTTTACAACTTCAGCCATTTGTGTGACTGAAGAGGTGGTCTTAGTTTTCTTCTTCTTTGGCTTCTGTAAGGGTGACTCAGGTTCCTCACTTTCTAGCCCTAGTTCCACAGCCAATGCTGCTTCAGATAATATATTCAGTGGTGCAGACATTACTTCCTTTCTCTTCTTTTTACTAACATCACCCTTTTGAGAGGATGATGCAGTTGGCTCAGTGTGTGGTAGAGTGTTTGGTTGAGAGGGTTGGTTAGCAGGCCCTGGGTTAGCATTTTGTTCTACTTGCTTGGGCTGTGCTAACTTAGATTTTGCATCAAATGTTGGCATGTTGTGGGGATAAGTTCTAAACAAACTCTCCATATGGGGAGTTATGTTTAGTCTTACATCCACATCATTCCTAGTCTCCAAATTACCAAAAATGAGTTTGGTCATGGACTTAGGATAGCCTATTCTATTTTTATCAATCCCAGGCAACTCAATCAATGAAGCATTCTTAAAATTAAGTACAGATTGAATAAAGCGAGGGAAGAAAATATCAGTACCTCTCTTGGTTGTGTTCTTACCAAGTCTTCCATATAGTTCTTGGAGGATGATTTGGCCAACGTCTATCTTCTTTCCATAGGCCAATGCATAGCCAATTTGCTGCACAGGTGCACTGATTTGATCAAAGCTTGATTTCCTGGCAGTGAAGACTTGAAGAAGTTTGCAAACACATAGCTCCACTCCTTTCTCAGATTCTTTCTGTTTAGCTTTCCAAGATTGATCCCATCTGAGTAGTTGATGAACTCAAAGAATTCCTCTAACTCTGCATTTGTGGCCAGTCTGTCAAATGACTCTTGTTGTAGGCCCAGTGCTTGATTCATATCTGTAGGAGTGATAGTGATTTCCTTATCTTGAATCTTGCAGTAGATGATGTATGAGGTGATTACTTTTTCCAGGGCTACAACCTCCACAATAGCAGTACCCCAAAACTGTTCCAGGATATCTAGATACAGAGTTGGGTTGGCAGAGAGTGCATCCTTGATGTATGACTCAGCCATCCATTTCACAAAGCACTTGAAATTGGCCTTGGGTGCTTCAACATCACTAGTGAGAGCGATGAAGTTGGTGTTGAACTTTACTGTTGCCATTTGTGTAGAAGAGAGAAAGAAAATTCAAGGTTGAAGAAGAAATTTAGCTTATTGCAGTTAGGGTTTCAGAGGTTTTGGGAGTTTAGGTGCTTGAGAAATCGAACGAAATGAATCGAATAGATGTGGAATTGTATAAGTATGAAGCAGATAGAAACTCACAGCTGGCGGTTATCTAACTCAGAAATAATTCTAAATTAAATAAAATGTGTTTTTATGAGTGAATTAAACTCTTAGACAAGAGTCCAAAATCGGTTAAAATTCAGCGAGAATTCAGCCTTTTCAAATGATTCGAGAACTCAAATATAGTTGTTCGAGAACTCAATCATTCGAGAACTCAGTTACTATATTCGAGAAGTCAAGAATACCTATATTCGATATCTCAGAAAGACTCTATTCGAGAACTCAAGAGTACTCTAATGAGACTTGTTAGAGATGTCGAATATTGAATCATTCGAGAAGTCTGACTTATCGAACTATACCCATCACTCATAAAAATTTGATTTTCACTATCTTTTAAAATTTACCAGACATATTCATTGAAGAATATCCTAGCAAATTAAATAGTGATTTTCTCAAAATTTCATAGAAATTTTAAGTTAATAAAAATATGATTTTCAACATATGCAACAGATTTGAAATATTTATAAATCATATTTCAGCCAACACTTACTCCAAAAATATTGAGAATTTAGATAAAGTAAGTGTTTACTGCTGCAACAATCTAGATGCTGTATTCACTTAGTTAGAATCTGAAGAATTCAGCATTCCAATCTCACTAACCAACCTTGTGAAGGTGGATTCATCTAATGGCTTAGTGAATATATCAGCTAGTTGTTTATCTGTAGAGACATAATGCAACTCAATGGTTCCATTAGTTGCATGTTCTCTTATGAAATGATATCTGATGTCAATGTGCTTTGTTCTAGAATGATTGACAGGATTGGCAACTATAGAGATTGCACTTATGTTGTCACACATGATTGGAATTCTTTCCAACACAAGTCCATAATCTCTAAGTTGATTTCTAATCCAAAGCACTTGAGCACAGCAACTTCCAGCAGCTATGTATTCAGCCTCAGCTGTAGAAGTTGACACAGATTGTTGCTTCTTGCTATACCAAGAAACTAACCTTTGTCCAAGAAACTGGTAGCTTCCTGAGGTGCTTTTCCTATCCACTTTGCATTCAGCATAATCAGCATCAGAATAACCAACCAGATTGAACCCTGTGTCCTTAGGATACCATAAGCCCAAGTTTGGAGTGCCCTTCAGATATCTAAAGATCCTTTTTATTGCAATCAAATGTGATTCCTTTGGATTTGATTGAAATCTAGCACATAGACATGTAGCAAACATGATGTCTGGCCTACTTGCAGTGAGGTAGAGTAGAGAACCAACCATGCCTCTGTAGACTGAGATATCTACTTTCTTGCCTTTAGCATCTTCATCCAACTTAGTTGCAGTGGCCATGGGTGTCTTTGCAGGTGAGCAGTCTTCCAAGTCAAACTTCTTCAATAGATCCTTGATGTATTTGGTCTGACTGATAAAGATACCATCCTTCCTTTGACTGACTTGCAACCCAAGAAAGAATGTCAACTCTCCCATCATACTCATCTCATATCTGCTCTGCATGAGTTTGGAAAATTTCTCACATAGCTTCTCATTTGTAGACCCAAAAATGATATCATCCACATAAATTTGGACTAGGATAATATCATCACCATGCTTCTTGTAAAACAGTGTCTTGTCCAATGTGCCTCTAGTGAATTGATTTTCAAGAAGAAATTGTGATAAAGTATCATACCATGCTCTTGGAGCTTGCTTAAGTCCATACAGTGCCTTAAGCAATCTGTAGACAAATTCTAGGAAATGTGGATCCTCAAAGCTAGGTGGTTGTTGCACATAAACCTCTTCTTCCAACTCTTCATTTAGAAATGCACTCTTGACATCCATTTGATAAACTTTAAAGTTTGAATGAGCAGCAAATGCCAAGAATATTCTGATGGCTTCCAATCTAGCAACAGGGGCAAATGTCTCATCATAATCAATGCCTTCCTGTTAAGAGTATCCTTTTGCAACCAGCCTTGCTTTGTTTCTTATTAATACACCATCTTCATCCATCTTATTCTTCAGAACCCATTTTGTTCCAACAATGGTTCTATTCTTTGGTGCAGGCACAAGTTCCCATACTTTGTTCCTTTCAAATTGATTCAACTCTTCTTGCATAGCAATAATCCAATCTGGATCCAACAGTGCATCATCAAGTTTCTTAGGCTCAACTTGTGATAGAAAACATCCATTGAGGCACTCATTTTGAGTTGCTCTCCTAGTCCTTACTCCTGCATTAGGATCTCCAATGATTTGCTCTGCAGTGTGTGATCTATCCCATTTCCTCGAGTGTTCAGCCTGATTTCTCATTCTTGATGTTGCTTCATCATCCACATCATGGTCATCCTCATTTCCTCCCCCTGTGAAGTTGCCATTACTCACAGGTGTGTCTTGGATGCTTGTTTCTCCACTATCGATTGGCACAAATTCTTCTCTTGTATCATTATTCACTTGAGTTTGTTGAACTTGAGTTTCAACTCCAGTTTCAATCTCTTCATCAGAATCATCTAGATTATCAAACTTCAATGGATCTTTGTCTTCATCATTGGCTTCTTCTAGTCCAGGTAGTTTGCTGTCATCAAATGTTACATCTGTGTTTTCCATAACTTTCTTTTGACTGATGACATAAACCTTGTATGCAATTCTTTCCATAGAATAGCCAAGAAAAATTCCTTCAAATGCTTTTGCATCAAATTTTCCAACATATTCAGAGTTATCCTTTAGTACAAAGCATTTGCTTCCAAAAGTATGAACATACTTTAAAGTAGGCTTCTTTCCAGTCATCAAGTTTTAAGGTGTCTTTCCAGTGTTTTTGTTGATGAGGGTTCTGTTCTGAATGTAGCATGCAGTACTCACAGCCTCAGCCCAAAAACATGTAGGCATTTTTGCATCGAGTAACATTGTTCTGGCAGCCTCAATTAGAGTTCTATTCTTTCTCTCAACAACTCCATTTTGTTGTGGAGTCCTTGGAGCTGAGAATTGCTGAGAAATACAATTCTCTTTACAGAATGCTTCGAGTGTGGCATTTCTGAACTCTGTTCCATTATCACTTCTCAGTGCAATCACACTTGCATTGTTTGCCTTTGCTTCCTTGTCAACTTTCTTTATATGCTCAATAATTACTTGTGGAGCCTCATCTTTTGATGCCAGAAATTCCACCCATGTATACCTTGAAAAATCATCAACCATTACCAGGGCATACTTCTTTCTTCCAAGTGACATAATGTTGACAGGCCCAAACAAATCCATATGAATGAGTTGTAGTGGCTTGGTTATTGATGTCACTGTCTTTGACTTGTGGCTTGATCTTTTCATTTTTCCTTTTTGACAAGCCTCACACACTCCTTCTTGGCAGAATTAAAGTGTGGGCATGCCTCTCACTAACTCTCTTTTGACTAAAGAATTAATGGCCTTGAAGTTCAGGTGTGATAGTTTCTTGTGCCACAGCCAACAATCTTCATTTGATGCTTTTGAGTAAAAGCAACAAATTTTGTCCTTGTTTGCAGAGTCCATATTGGCTACAAACAGGCTTCCCTTCCTTACTCCAGATAGAGCAAAATCACCAGTCTTCTTGTGGGTGATCAAACATTCATCTTTGTCAAAATTCACTTTGAATCCTCAATCAGTAAACTGACCAACACTTAGCAGATTATGCTTGAGCCCCTTGACTAGTGCTACATCTTCAATGATGACATTACCAACTTTCAGCTTGCCATATCCCAATGTGTTACCCATGCTGTCATCTCCAAAAGCAACCATTGGGCCAGCCTTTTCCTCATACTGTGATAGCAGGGCCATATCACCAGTCATATGATTTGAGCATCCACTGTCCAAAATCCACATGACCTTCTTTTCACTTTCTTTGCCCTGCAAACACAAAGGTATTACTTTTCCTTTGGTACCCAAACAAGTTTGGGTCCATGTGACTTAGAGACAGTTTTATCATAAACAGTATGCTTGTCAACTTTCTTAGTGTTAGTCTTCTTGTCACTGTTGGAAGTCTTAGAACCTGAAGTTTCAGACTTAGGTGACAGAGGTACCTTCCTAGCTTTAGGAGGACTTGAAGACTTTGACTTTGTGTAGTGTGTGTGAGAATTGTGACTGATACAACCATCAATGAATTGTCTTCTTAAATTAAAACAACTAGTCATAACATTCATATTGCATGGCATACAGTCAAATTTATCACAAAAAGGTGCATCTCTATGACTTAGAGACACAGAACAATCATGGAAAGGTTTAGACACACTACCAACAGGTTTCTTGCATGCAGGAGTTAAATGATTGGTACTGAAACAGTTCTGACAAGTTTTCCTAGGGGCATTAGGCATATAAGCATAGTTGTTATCCTTGTTAATCCCTAACTTGCCATTTCTGTTCTGTTTCTTCTTAGTCACTTTCTTTTATGATTCACTCTTCCCAGCTGAGACAAACTTAACAAACTTCTTAGGTCTTGGCCTATCAACTACTGGTTCATTGGTCTTTGACTTGACACTCTCACTCTTAGAGGATGCTTGTTGTTCACTAGATTGTGCCTCATCCTCATCATTCAACATTTGTTTGATGAGTAAGGCATCCTCATCAATTTCAAATGTTGATTCCTTAAAAATTGGATTTTCAGTCTTTCTCAATATGTGAGGCACTTTCTCATGAACAGCTGTGTCCTCTTCAATAACAGCATAGCCTTTCCTCTGTTTGAGAGAGTCATAGTCAAGTCCAATAGCTGCTTTGGGTTTAGCTTCAATTTTCTCACAGTAGGATTGCAGTAGACCAGATGATTTCTTGAAAGTTTTCAGTTTGAATTCATTTTTAGCTAATTCATCCCTAAGAGCCTTCTCTACTTGGCTAGCACATAAAACCTTGTTCTGCAAATATTCAACTTCTTTCTTAAGGTTTTCTACTTGCATAGCAGTTAGCTCAAGTTCCTCATTCTTTTTGGTTAATATTTCATTTCTAGTAGACAGTTTAGCAATCTCCTCATTAGCAGCAGTCATACTAGTATGAATATTAAACATTTCAACAGATAGTTGTTCGATCATGCATTTATACTCAGAAACAGACATGTCTATAGTAGTGAGAGATGGTACCTGAGAATCAGATGGAGATGAGTCATCCTTGGAGTTGGCCATCAAGGCATAATGCAGAATTCTTGTTCCTCTCCATCACTCTCAGAATCATCCCAACACTTCCCTTCAGCTATGTAGGCCTTACCTTGTGTCTGCTTTTTCAGAAGGGCCTCATACTTAGCTTCGAGCTCAAGATAATCTATATCCTTCTTTTTAGGCTTCTTGCATTCACTGGCAAAATGCCCTAGGTCATTGCATCTATAGCACCTTACAGATGACCTATCCACATAACTGGTTTTGAATTTATTTCTGATTGGTTTCACAGGTGCCTTGTTCTTGTTGACTGAATGGTTTTGAGGTTTGGGTTTGAAGGGTTGATTTCTTTTAAATCTGATGTTTGGAAATTTTCTGGCCATGAAAGCATATGAAGTATTTTCCATCCCATCAAGTTCTTCCAGAGTGTAAAACTCTTCTTCTTCTTCCTCCTTTTCCTCAACAGGTTCACTCACCCCAGCTTCAGTTTCTTCATCATCTGCTACCTCCTCTATCCTTAGCTGGCTTGTAGATGCTTCTAGGTCCAGAATAGATTTGTTGACAATCAAGGCACATGATGTGTTTATCATTCTACCTTGGTTGGCTTGGATAGCCCTTTTCTGAAGTAACTCAAGTTCATGAGTCTTTAGGACTCCATAGAGCACATCATAGGTGACTTTGTTCAAAACTCTCTCCCTTAGAGAAATGACTCTTTGCTCTAGATGATTTGGTGAAGATAACAGAAATTTCATATTTAACTCCTTGGTGCTGTAAACCTTGCCATTCATTTGCAACTCAGTAACTAGCTTGTGAAACCTTTCAAACATTTCAGTGATGCTTTCCTTGGGCTGTGCCATGAAAGCTTCATACTGTGTGACCAGTATCTGTTTCTTGTTTTCCTTAACCTCATCAGTCCCTTCACACAACACCTCAATGTGATCCCACATCTCTTTAGCAGACGTACATGATGCAATGTTTGCAAACATTGACATGTCCATGGAATCAATGATAAGCAGCATGAGGTGGCTGTCAAGAGCAACCTTCTCCCTTTCTGATTCTGTCCATTTTGATGGATCCTTGGCCTCATAAGATCTTGGGATAGTTGTGGTTCCAACAGTCTTCTCTGGTATCTCTTGTTGTGGAACAAAAGGACCATTCTTGAGAATCTCAGGATACAAGGGATGAGAGGCTTTAATGAATAACATCATCTTTATCTTCCAGAGGTTGAAGTTTTCTTTGTCAAACTTAGGGACCTTCACCGTTCCTGTAGTCTTTGGTGTATTCGAACTCATGATCGTTTTTCTGTTTTTGAATAAACAGCCCGCTCTGATACCACTTGTTGAGTATTGAACACAAAGAAAGAATACAGAGGGGGGATGAATGGATTCTTGAACTTTTCGTGCTTTGAGTCTGTGTAACAAACAAGTGTTGTGTGTGCAGAGATGTATATGCGGATAAAGAATAACACAAAACACAATATCACTTTAATCTAATGTATTATTAGATAAAGGTTGCTACAATCTGTGAATACAAATGATAGTATTCTCAGCTTCGTTTTTCTCAGAGAGATATAGCTTACAGTGTATGAAAAACTTGACTCACGAAAGTTACTAAGTTATGAAGTGAGGCTGTGTCCTTATAGAACATGGATACAGCCTACTTACTGCAAATAAGGTAGCTAAACAAATTACTTTCTAGTCTGTCTATCCTTTTTGAGTAAGTGTCCAAACGGTTACAGATTTGACTTTGCAAAGCCTGTTTAGATCCACTTCTTTAGCTCCTTGTCTCTTCTATATCTCTCGAAGCTTCCTTGTAGGCTTTCCAGAGCACGTTACAGATTGTGGTCCATAAAGTGCATTGGCTTGTTGCAGGTTTCTGACTTGTACAATTTCTTCAGTATTTTGTCTCCAAGAATGTATTCGAGAAGTGACTAAGTAAGTGATTCGAGAACTAGAATTGACTTGATCGATAACTCTGAGTTCTCGAACACTGTTATATTGACATATCGAACCACTTCTCGAATAGCTCTTTTTCATCAGGATTCCTTGAGTTGTCGAATAGAACATTTGACTTATCGAATCCTCGAGATATCGAATAGCTTTCTGAGTCCTTGAGATATCGAATGGAACTTTGACTTATTGACTCTTTGAGAACTCGAATACCATCTTGACTTGTTGACTTCTTGAGTTCTCGAATAGAGTAGTAGACATATCGAATCCCTGAGATATCGAATGAGATATCGAACAGTGTATTCAGAGATATCGAATAGTGTCTTGAGATATCGAATCCCTGACTTCTCGAATGCTGGACTTCTCGAATAGACAAATATACTTCTCGAATTGGTACTTAGGCAAATTCTTCATTTCTTCAAATCCCAACTGTGATTATTTGACAGTCTTTAACTCCTTGCTTGAGGCATGAACCTTGGAACTTCTTTCAAGCATTATTCTAGACTCTATTTGTACAATTACACAACTAGGATTTGATGCCTACTACAAGTACAATACAAACAGAAACTCTTCAACTAGAGGTTCCCTCAGTTAAGAGGTCATGTAAATAATGAAAAGCATTACAAACAATTAGGCTTGTTATTAGATGTGTACAGGCATGCCTCTGTAACTAACAATCTCCCCCAAATTGTGAGTGAGACCCTTAGTCACAATTTCATGTCTGATAACAAGCCTAACATACATAAGGATAAGACTTTAAAAGTACAGGTATGTATTTTGATTGAACACATAAATGGAATTACAAGGTAAATACTCTTACAGTATGATGAGGTACTAGCCATTTTCATTTGATTGCATCTCCATTGCTTTGGCTTGTAGATCATCATATGCTTTCTGTTTCCTTTCTTTCTCCTTCCTTGCATTCTCATCTATTGCTCTTATGATTTCTGCCATAGCATCCAATTATTCAATCATGATAGAGTTTTTGAAATCTTCAAGCACTGGCTTCAGAATGTTGGCAGGATAGTGACTGAGTAGGTTCATTCTTATATTGACATTGTCTCCATTTCTTCTCCTATACTTCACCACATAGGGATCAAACTGAACTCTACACAATCCCTTTGCCCTTAGCTTTTCTGCTTCAATCTCCAGTCTGTCAATTTCTTTCTCCCTTTCTAACCACTTCTCATAGCAGCCCTTTCTCATCTTTTCAGCATAATCTCTCTTCATTTTCACAAAGTCAATCAATTCCAGCTTCCATACTTTCTCCACCTCTCAAGTCCAGCCCCAAACATCCAAAATCCCCCTATTTTCATAATTCGTTATTCCAGCAACCTCCGAAATCTGTTATCACCAAATTCCTCCGTTAACAATTGGCGCTAAAAGGAGGGGATATATTTTTTGATTATGGAGGACAATCAATTCATACGCATGGGGGGTTATCATGGATCTGGAGCTGCTTTAATGGAGGAGCAGAACGGTGGAGGCGGTGGCTTTTTATTTTTATTTTTTTATTATTATTAACGATTGATCGGGAAACAGCAACAAGCTCATCGAAAAAAGAATGAAGCAGAACCATGTTTGGAGCGTACATGAAATTTGTGGCCATTAAACCACCAAAAGAAGAAAAGAAGACAAGTGTGTATAGCTACGCAGGAAGTCTACACGCGCATGTAAAAAAAAATATGTCCGATGTCGCCAGGGAAGATTAAGACAACACAGGAGCAATGCACTGCCGCGCCCCAAGCAATTATAACGGAGCTCGGAAAATTTTGAATTCGCCGGAAACAAAAATCAAGATAAGTTTTCTACTCAGTTTAAATTTAATTTTATGCAATTATATAAAATATTTACATCATTAATATTTATATTTTTATTACTAAAATATTTGTGAGATATAAATTATTTTTGATTAAATATTTTATGCATGCTTAAATGATATAAATTATTTTTGATTAAATATTTTATGCATGCTTAAACTAACATGTTATTATGCATGAATTATGTCTTAATTTTTTTTATTATGTTGCATATATATTATTACATCATATATATATATGTCAGAAAATTAATTTCAAATTTGTGGATTGAATTTGTCAAAAAAGAAGACCCTTCGTATATTATTTTTGAAGACCCTCTTTTTTAGGGGTAATATTTTGGAAGGCTCTTATTCGAAAAGTTTATTATTTTGGAAGACCCTATTTTGTAAGGATAATATTTTGGAAGGCTCTTATTCGAAGAGTTTATTATTTTGGAAGGCCCTATTTTGTAAGGGTAATATTTTGGAAGGCTCTTATTCGAAGAGTTTATTATTTTGAAAGGCCCTATTTTGTAAGGGTAATATTTTGGAAGGCTCTTATTCGAAGAGTTTATTATTTTAGAAGATCCTCCTTTGTAAGGTTAATATTTTGGAAGGCCCTCCTTTGTAGGGGTAATATTTTGGAAGACTCTTATTCGAAGAGTTTATTATTTTAGAAGGCCCTCTTTTGTGTGGTTAATATTTTGGAAGGTCCTCCTTTGTGAGGGTAATATTTTGGAAGGTCCTCCTTTGTGAGGGTAATATTTTGGAAGGTCCCCCTTTGTGGGGGTAATATTTTGGAAGACCCACTTTTCTAGGGATAAATTTTGAAGGCTCTTATTCGACGAGTTTATTATTTTAGAAGGCCCTCCTTTGCATGGGTAATATTTTGGAAGACTCTTATTCGAAGAGTTGATTATTTTTTAGAAGACCCTTCAAGTGTTGCTGATATTTTTTGGAAAAATCTTGGGATATTGATATGGCTTTGGGAAGATGACCTCCTCTAAGGAGGGTCTCCTTTATTTTTTGTGTTAGACGACCTCCTCTAAGGAGGGTCTTCGTAATTTATTTAAAAGACGATCTCCTCTAAGGAGAGTCTTAGTGAAAATGAAGAGAACTTCGGAAAATCCACCTCCTGTGAGGAGGGATATTTCTGGAATGGGGAACGACCTCCTTTGAGGAGGGTATCCCAAATTATTAAAGTCCTTGCAAAATCCGTACTTCCGGGGGGGATGTCCGTACTTCCGGCGCCTCATCAAGGCACGAACTTCGGGAAGTCCACCTCCTGTGAGGAGAGATATTTCTGGAATGGGGAACGACCTCCTTTGAGGAGGGTATCCCAAATTACCAAAGTCCTTGCAAAAACCGTACTTCCGGGGGGATGTCCGTACTTCCGACGCCTCATCAAGGCACGAACTTCGGGAAGTCCACCTCCTGTGAGGAGGGATATTTCTGGAATGGGGAACGACCTCCTTTGAGGAGGGTATCCCAAATTACGAAAGTCCTTGCAAAAACCGTACTTCCGGGGGGGATGTCCGTACTTCCAGCGCCTCATCAAGGCACGAACTTCGGGAAGTCCACCTCCTGTGAGGAGGGATATTTATGGAATGGGGAACGACCTCCTTTGAGGAGGGTATCCCAAATTACCAAAGTCCTTGCAAAAACCGTACTTCCGGGGGGATGTTCGTACTTCCGGCGCCTCATCAAGGCACGAACTTCGGGAAGTCCACCTCCTGTGAGGAGGGATATTTCTGAAGCATTTATGGAAATTCTGGTGGATATGACCTTCTTTGAGGAGGATATTTTCCAGAATACGTTATGGAAACTCTAGAATACGATCTTCTTTGAGGAGGGTATTTCTCGGAGTACTTAATGGATGATATTTCTTTGAATATTTGCTTTTCAGGGTATTGCTCGGAAAGCTTTACACGATTATGCGAATAGTGCTTGGATGGCTCTCCAAGATAAATTCTCTCACACCTACAAAACTTATTACTGTATTTACATATTGCATATTGTCTTATTTACATCTACACCCATATTACAAGCACTTTGGTGCTTCATATTTTTTACTAATCTTCCTCTCCTAGCTGTTTCAGTGACTCAGGAAATTTGGAAGATCGAAGCATGCTTAATTCTCCACTGCAACAAGCTACACTGAAGAACTGGGGGTAGTTGTTACGGCATAATTTCGGTTGCTTCTATTATCTCCCAAATTTCCAAATACGAATCTAGTAATAATTAACTTAACCCCCAAGTTAATTATTTCCTCTCTCTGAAACGAGGAAAGAATCCCAATCAATTTATGATAGAAAATATCTCTAAATGATATCCTTCAAATCAGGAAGGTATTTTTTAGGAAACTTAAAATGCGTGTTAAACGGTGAAAAAAAAAATTGTAAAAGAATTAGAGGGACGAAGGGAGTATAATTTTTATGTGTACGACGATCGTTGGCTTGCAAGAATGACAGCTAAATCCTGGACAAAAATGCAGACAATATGGATGATTTTAAATCTTATGTATAGTCTATGAGTGGAAAATCAACCTTATCTATTCCTTGTAGAGAAAACGAAGGAATACATACTGTAACAATAGTAATTAGTAAGATTAAAAAAAATGATAGGATGTATTTACAAAATGTCATATATTGTATGTTGATTTGGTTCAATGATGTGTTTTCATGTTGATATCATCAATTAAATATATTATTTTGTAATAATTCTCGATACCTAAATCAGTACATTTAGTACTATTCTATTTCACTTTCTTTATTCTTTTTTGAAATAATGATATTTTTATTATATTTTTATTCATTTTGTACCAAAATAACGATTTGTGGGATAAGTGGTCAAAACTACCAACCTGTTACGCATTTGTCAAATGCATAACAAAAAAAATACTCATGTTAAGCATTTGTCAAATGTTTAACAAAATTTTTTTTTACCTATTACTCCTTTGAGAAATGAGTAATAGGATCTATTACTCCTTTGAGAAATGGGTAATATATATAAATACCTATTACCCACATGTAAAATGCGTAATTTATTGGTATTTATGGCCCACAATTCTAAAAGATAGAGTAATATTCTTGTCATATGATATGGAAAGTTGTGGTATTTTTAATTTTTTTTTTTGCTAAATCATTTTTCTAGCTCTCAAACATTCTATATGATAATTTTAATTTAATATTGCAATCACAAATATTCCGCACGGTGGTAGACTTTTCACTGCCGAAGGGAGAAAAGATGACATTGTAGCTAACATTATTATTATAAATATAAGGTCAAAAAAGAAAAGCATACATTATTATTATTTTAACAAAAATCAAAGTAGTTATTTTCACCATACAGTCCAAGCCAATGTAAATAAACACATCTGTATTTAAAATAATCAGCTATGGACTGGCTGTTGTGTTGTGGAATTCCTAGCCAAAAGTTGATCGATGGTCAAACAACATCACCAGGCCACTGTTGCAAGCCCTGAGCTTTAATGAAAAGATTGTACCAAAAGTCCTTGCCATCATCACTCTCAACACATTTTACTTCCTGCTCCATTTCAAACCACGTTTTAAAATCTTGATCAGCTTTCATTATGTCACCTGGCAAAAATCTTTCTCTGATCTCCGAAAACGTAACCTTCGAAAAATCCAAATTTTCTTGCTTAAAGATATCGGGGGTGGTCATGACCGGTGAGTAAGTGATCAACGAGAGTTCACTAGAAGTTTGTGGCGAAATTGACCTGTATCCGGAACCGTGAACCTCACTCTGGTTAAAAAAATCCGGGTTTTTGTATCGAGGTTCGGATTCTTTGATTTTCCGATGTTTGGAGTCTCTAGTGGATTGATAATTTTTGAGCTTTTTCTTAATGTGAGTATGCCAAACATTTTTGATTTCGTTGTCAGTTCGTCCAGGTAATTTAGCCGCCATGGCGGACCATCTGAAAATCAATCCAAAACATTTAGATTTAAAATAGCGCAAGTGCATGTTATAGTAGTTGATTTGGTAGTGGACAATATAGAAAAGGTTAAGCAAATCTTAAAGATAATTATGGCACACTAGCCCAAGTAGAAACGTGATTTGCTTCTAAGGAAAATTTGGGTAGCAATAATTTTACAATTGGACTAAATGTTAATCAAGAAAGTACAATTTGGATGGCGAATCTTAACTAGCTATCATCCAAAAAATTCAAGCAACAGCAGTACTAGTGAATTTGTCAGTTTTAGCTTCAAACAATAATATATTTCAGGTTTATGAGATGTATAAGTTACAGTTAAGCTTTCTATGCATGAGATCTACTTGACACACATAACATAATAATCTAAACTTACAAAAAATTGTCTTTTTATGTTATACAATAGTAGTGTCTTGTTTTGTGGAACTTAATGTTGCTCAGTGCTTCTTGACATAAATAAATTTGTACTACCTGCAGAGTGAGCATGGCATCTCTTCCATCAGGGAAGTGAAGCAATTGCTTAGGTTTTCAAATTTTTTTAGTCCTAGAAAGAGTATTAAACTGATTGTCTGTTTCGGAAATTATAATGCTATTTCATTAAACGAAAAAGACTTATTTATCGAAAATAAATGTGAATTTAAACAATTTTTATCTAATACTCACCTATTGCCGAGTAATTCGTGTAGCCGAATGATAGTCTCCTCTTCTTCTTTGCTGAAATTTCCTCTCTTGATATCAGGTCTCAAGTAGTTTGTCCACCGAAGTCTGCAGCTCTTCCCACATCTTAGAAGACCTAAAAATTCATGAACATGATGATTATGAAGTAATGAACAGTGCGTGAAACAGATTAATAATACATTAACACTTAATCCGCGGTTCACGATTTATTACGCACACTTATAAACGGATATATATTTAGCTACAAAATGCCACTTCATTCAAATTTCACTACATTTAGAGTGAAAATGCATGTCTTCAACCGAACCTTAGTAATTTTGGACTAGGTATTTGAGTTCCCCAACAAAACACATAATTATATTCGGCGTAATTTTAATTGGTTACTAACAAACGGTTTCTGTAACATACCATATTATAATAAATAATCGCGGCATGATGTGTTGTAACATACACTTACTTCAAACCATGACCTATTATGTTCATGGATCTGCAATAGCAAAAGTTCTACAACATAATATATTACTTAACACTAAGATAAATATGTATTGGAAACACAATTACCGGCTTGTTTTGGAAGAGCCCTCCAATTTGCATGGCCGTTCTGTTGGACGTGAGAAACGAGAAGTTTATCTTCTTCAGGAGTCCATGGACCTTTTTTAAGTCCTATCTTATCACAGCAAGGAGCTCTCACCATCTCTACTAATATTTATTGATCTTGATGATCAATTGTGACAGTCACCCTTTGTTATTTACACTAGCTCTCCTTCCTTATATTCTACAAATTGACTAATAGAGAAAGACATACACTTGGGTTAAGGAAGAGAGAGATACGGCTGCTGCCACTTATAGATTAATATATATGCATACCTCCAACCAGGGCATCTGAATTCCAACAAGTCTTGTGTGAAATTTCCAGGAAAGAGAATCTATATCTATTAGCTTATTTTTGTAATTACATAGTATATTACTCTGAGATACTTCAAGTACTTAGGTTTTAACAGGGACAATGTTTTAATTGGTCAGTAGAATTTGAAGAGTAGTAAACACAAGAGTCCTAATCAACTCTCCAATAGCAATTTGGACATTTGGTAAATTAAGGGATAACCTGTAACATCCCAGTCCACATCGAGGAACTTTAGGTTAGTTTATAAGGTAAATTATTATTACGAACAACAAATCATGATCTTTTGAGGTTTGTTGTTGGAAAAATAATCTCAAACATGTGTCTAAATATGTTAATGTTTTTTCTGTTTTAGTCGTGCAACTGGTGTTCTTATTTTTAGGAAAATGGAATAAGTAAGTTGTTAGGATTTGATTTGGTTTGCTTGAACTCCTAATTTATAGGAGATGATTGTCGCAGAGGTTGTTGGTGATTGAGTCTTTATTTTCTATGTGTACTAGTTTCTTTATCAGAAATAAAACAAGTCTCTTGCTAGTTTATGTAAATCAAATCTCTTGTGCTAAAACAATTGTATAAGATATATAATATATATTTGTTATCATCATTTGGTATCAGAGCGGGAAGATCTTAATGAGAGCAGGAGACGAACGAGCATGTATGCTAACAGTTTGAAGAATGGGTCGTTGGGTTTGAGTTATCCGATGCTTGATAGGAGTAACTATACAGTATAGGCATTCAAGATGAAGGTGTTTTTGAAGGCACAAGGGGCGTGGGTCGCCATAGAACCAAAAGATCCAAAGGATGTAGTTGACGAGAAGACTGACAAGGTTGCGTTAGCCATGATCTACCAGGGAATTTCTGAAGAAGTCCTGTTGTCACTCGCAGATAAAGAAACGGCAAAAGAGGCTTGGGAGACAATCAAGATTCTTTGCCAAGGTGCAGATCGAGTGAAGGAGGCAAGGGTACAGACACTGAAATCTGATTTCGAAGCAATGACTATGAAAGATGATGAAAGTGTCGATGATTTTCATATGAAAATGAATGAAGTTGTGACAAACATTAGAGCACTTGGAGAGAAAATGGATGAATCCTACACGGTGAAAAAATTCTTGAGGGCTGTATCACCTAAGTTCTTGCAGATCACATCCACCATTGAACAATTTGGAGATCTTAAAACTATGACAATAGAGGAAGCGGTGGGTTCTTTGAAGGCTCACGAGGAACGTGTGAAGGGAAAAACAGAAACAAAAGAAATTCGTTTACTGTTGACTAAAGAAGAATGGGCTAAACGAGAGAAGAAGGATGAGAAGTTGCTTTTGACTCGTGAAGAATAGCTTGAAAAGTCTAACAAAGGAGGGTCCTCAAATTTCAGAAACAAGACAGGACGAGGTGACAAAAGTACTATAAAATGTTACAATTGTAACATTTACGGACACTACGCTGTAGAGTGTCAAAGGCCCAAGAAAAACAGAGAAGGCAAACAGAAAGCTTACATGGCTCAAATAGATGACGATGAACCAACATTGCTGTTAGCAAAATGTGTGAAGGAAGAGGGAGTAGTGATGCTAACAGATGAGAATAAGGTAATACACTCGAAGTTGTCAAAAGGAGAGAAGAAAACTTGTGGTATCTTGACAATGGCGCAAGCAATCACATGACGGGCTTTCGTGAAAAATTTTCTGTTTTGGATGAAACAATCTCTGGTATGGTTCATTTTGGAGATGGCTCAACTATAAAAATCGAAAGGAAAGGAACTGTGACAATGCTATGCAAAAATGGGGAAAAAAGATGTTTTTTTGACGTTTATTATGTCCCTAGCTTGTGTAACAATATCATAAGTTTGGGATAAATGTCTGAAAAAGGAAGCAAAGTTATACTAAAGGGAGAAAATCTATGGGTGTATGACGAGAAGGAACGCCTGTTGATGAAGGTTAAACGTTCTCCTAATCGTTTGCACAAAATAGCGATTGAGACTAAGAAGGAAATGAGTTTACTGTGTAAAGCTGAGGAAACGAGCAAACTCTAGCATGTACAACTCGGACACGTGAACTATCAAGCCATGCATATGATGTCAAAAGAACGGATGGTTAGTGGAATGCCTAGAATAAATCAACAGGCGAAGGTGTGTGATGGTTGTTCAATGACGAAACAAGCAAGGAAGAAATTTCCGAGCAAAGCCAATTTTGAAGCTGGAGAGATGCTTGAATTGATTCACGATGACTTGTGTGGTCCAATTGCCCCGGAGACAACTTCAGGCTATAGGTATTTTTTTCCTTTTGGTTGATGACTTTAGTCGTTACATGTGGGTGTTTTTTCTCAAAGCAAAAGATGAAGCTTTGAAGGTGTTTAAAATTTTTAGAACTAAAGTTGAGAAGGAAACTGAGAAACAAATTAAAGTGTTCAGGTCAGATAGGGGGGGTGAGTTTATGTCGAATGATTTTAAAGAATATTGTGAAGGTGCTGGAATAGAACGTCACTATACAACTCCCTACACGCCTCAACAAAACGGGGTAGTAGAGCGTCGTAATAGAAAGGTTGTAGAAATGGCTAGAGGTTGCTTGAAGGAGATGAACTTGCCAATGAAATTGTGGGGAGAGGCAGTACGACACTCAGTCTACATTCTTAACAGAGTTCCTACGAGAGCATGGACAAACATGACACCATACGAAGCTAGGTATGATCGAAAACCAAATTTGAGTTATGTTCGCATTTTTGGTTATTTAGCGTACATGAAAACACCAGGCAGATATGTGCAAAAACTGGTTGATCGTAGCAAAAGAGTTGTCAATCTAGGAAAAGAACCAGGGACAAAAGGGTATCATCTCTATGATCCTATTGCTGATCGTGTTTGGGTAAGTCGTGATGTTACTTTCAATGAATCAGAATCTTGGCCTTGGGACAAAATAGATGTTGAAAAGGAGCATCTCTCTGTTCAGTTCGATGAAGATGAAGTGGATGATAGTCAGCAACATTCTAATGAAGAAAACGAAGAAAATGTTTCTCAAGAAAATTCACCAGTCACTCCAGCCTCCCCGGTTACTCCAGTTACTCAAATCATTCCACTTAATCGTGATGATTATGATGATAGCACAGAACCTAGGAAAATCAGATTGGTGAAGGACATCTATAAAGATTTAGAAACAAGAGATGAACTGGATTGATGGGAGTGGACGAACCGGGGAACTACAAACAAGCAACTAAAGATGATAATTGAAAGTATGCAATGGAACGAGAAATGAAGTCCATCAAGGAAAATGAGACATGGGAACTCACCAAGTTACCACCGGGTTAGAAGGTCATTGGTCTAAAATGGTTCTACAAACTGAAAAAAGATGCAAATGGAAGGATTGTGAAACACAAGACCAGGCTTGTCGCTAAGGGATATAGTCAAGAATAGGGTGTAGACTATGATGAAGTGTATGCACCGGTGACAAGACTCGAGATCGTAAGATTGTTACTAGCATTGTCAGCTAAGAAGAATTGGGAGGTTCATCATCTCGATGTGAAGACTGCTTTCCTCAACGGAGACCTCAAAGAAGACGTGTTTGTAACTCAACCTGAAGGTTTTGAGAAGACTGGTAAAGAACAGTTTGTATACAAACTGAAAAAAGCTCTTTATGGCCTTCGTCAAGCACCTCGTCCCTGGTACGCAAAGCTAAATTCTTACCTTGAAGAACTTGGTTTCACTCGATGTCCCTATGAGCCTGCAGTATACACTAGAAAAGAAAATGATGAAGTGTTGATTATAACAGTTTACGTTGATGATTTGTTAGTCACTGGTTCGAGCTCAGTTGTGATCGAAAATTTCAAGGCAGAGATGAGCAACAAATTTCAGATGAGCAGTCTGGGAAAACTGAGTTATTATTTTGGCATTGAAGTTGAACAAGATGAGAGCTGTTTTGTGTTGAAATAGTCTGGGTATGCTCACAAAATTCTGGAGAAAGCAGGAATGTTGGAATGCAATGCAACAACCTATCCTATGGACCCTAAGGTGCAGTTAACAAGTGACGAGAAAGGTGAGGCTGTAGATGCAACAAATTTCAAAAGTTTGGTGGGAGGTCTTCGTTATCTTGTACTGTAAAGCATAATGTAATGTAATATGTAAGAGATGACATATATAACTCAACTAGGATAAAAGATAAATAATATTAACTCTATACAGGGATCGTGAAAGTTGAAGAACAGGCTCCAACAAGGATCAAGTCACTGAAAGAAGTTCATTAACATGATCAAGCCTCAGTGACAGAATAAGATGTACAGATGATTCAGTTGAAGGGCAAAAAAGATTACAGTGGCTTAAAGACATGATACAAAGACCATGAGTGAATGTTAGTCGTCTGTGAACAAGACCAGTTGCACTAGGCATCAACACTTCACAAAGGAATCGAAGTATCTAACTCAGAAAAACTGTTAAGAGATATGATTGAGTTTAGAGCAGTGTTGATATCCTCTAGTTAGTTGGAAGCTGAATATTTAAGGATGTCAAATTAAGAGGAATATGAATAGTATCCGAAATTACTATTCATATGAATAGTAATTTACTATTCATATGAATAGTAACCAAAATCACTATTCATATGAATAGTACCGAAATCACTATTCATATGAATAGTAACCAAAAGTTTCAATAAGCAAAATAGATTATGGAAAGTAAGCAGGTGGGGCTCACGCAAATTTTATATTCAAATCAAGCTTTTGAAATTAAGAAGAAGAATTCGACTGGATTGAAAAAGAGACAGCAGGCGGCGGAAGAAAAGCAGATAAAAACGTCAGCAATTACGTTAATTTAGCTGCATAGTAACTTTCTAAATTCTATAAATAGGCATGTTGTATTTCATTTCAAAATACACCTCAACACACAACTTTCTATTCTCTCTCTTATATCTTCTCTGTGTAAGCTGCTAGACAGTCCATCTAGTAGGAAAGCCGGCTTAGCCCGCTTTCAGGAAGTGTCGGGTAGAAGGTCCCCGTGCCTAAACTATCCTAGGAGTGTTTGATTTTGTAGCTGATCCATAGGATTGTATTGTGTAACAAACCTCCGGGTTTTATCTATTTAAAGATATTTCCTACACAGTTGTGTTATTTCGATTTAGTATTTTTGATTTCATATCCACATCAAAAATCGAAATATTTTTAAATAACGTATTCAACCCCCCTTCTACGTTATTCCGGACCTAACAATTGGCATCAGAGCCACTCTGTTATTATACAACAGTTAAGATCCAAAAAGCTATACAATCATGACAGAGAAAACACAAACTCCAACAACAAGCAGATATGAATCAATCAGAGTTCCAATACTCAGGGCATCAGAGTATCCCATATGGAAGGTAAAGATGGAAATGTTTCTGGAGGCTACAGATCCAGAGTACTTAGACAGAATCCATGATGGTCCACATAAGCCTACCAAACTTTCTGTTGCAGTTGCTGAGGAGGAACAGAAAACTATTCTAAAGGAGAAGAAAGACTACACTCCTGAAGATATCTCCTCTATTAGCAAAGATGCCAAGGTAAGGCATTTATTACATAACGCCCTTGACAATGTTATGTCTAACAGGGTCATTGGATGCAAAATTGCTAAGGAGATTTGGGATGCTTTGGAAGTCAGATGTCAAGGAACCAAAGCCATAAAAAAGAACAGGAGAACAATACTCACACAGGAGTACGAGCACTTTGACTCAAATACTGATGAGTCATTAACAGATATATATGATAGATTCCTGAAATTGCTAAATGATCTGTCACTGGTAGATAAGGAGTATAATCTTGAAGACTCCAATCTGAAATTCTTGTTAGCTCTTCCTGAGAAATGGGACTTAAAGGCCACTACCATCAGAGACAATCATGATCTGGAAGACATGTCTCTTGATGAAATCTATGGAATGCTCAAAACTCATGAGCTTAAGATGGAACAAAGAAGTAAAAGGCATGGAGGCAAGTCCAAGATAATTGCTCTTAAAGCTGAGGAAAAAGCTTCTAAAGAAGTTACTGTGAAAAAGAGTCAATCCAAGGGAAAGGCTCTTATTACAAAGTCTGATACTGAGTCATCAAACTCTGATGATGACACAAACTCTGACAATCTCACAGACTCTGATAATGAGGGTAGTGATGCTGAGATGATACAACTTGCAACCCTGATGGTAAAAAACTTCAAGAAGATGGCTTACAAGAACTTCAGGAAGGGAAAGAAGTTCACACGAAGAGATTCAAATTTGAAAAGCTGAGGGAAAGGAAAGCAGGTCTGGGAAAGTGGACAAGTCCAAGATCACATGCTATAATTGTGGTGAGAAAGGACATTTTGCACCTGAGTGCAAGAAAGCCAAAGTTGATAAAGGTCAAGCTTACATCACAAAGAAGAAGGACTGGGCTGACACTTCAGACTCTGAAGATGAGGTGAACTATGCCTTGATGGCAAATGTTGATAGTATCTCTGAAGCTACTGAGACCAAGGTACCTCACTCTACTCTAGCTTTTGATACTACTGATATATCTGAGTTAAGACTCTTTCTTAAAAACTTGCATGTTAGCTACAGAGATCAGACTTTAGAAAATGAAAGAATAAAATCTGAAAGTCTAGATCTTAGAAAGAGAAATGACTATCTAGAATTAGAATTAGTCCAGATGTTACAAATTCAGAAAGAGAGAGATGATGCTATTTTTTGTTAAAACTGAATTATTGAAAAAGCATGCTTATCTTGAATTTGAACTTGCTAAAGAAAGAAACATTATTAAAACTTGGACTAACTCTGGGAAAACTACTCAGATTATCATAGAGAATGATTGTTGGAAAGAAGGTCTAGGTTACACTGATAAAAAGAAAACTGTCAACCTAGAAGCTGAGCCTCTAAACCTGTATTTACTGAAAAGGCTGCAAAACCCAAACTTAATCATATGAGGTTTGTACCAAAATCTGACAAACCAAAACAGGATAAAGTCAAATCAGTAAATATTAGTTTAATGTCTCAGAAATAGCTTAAACACAAGCTGAAGGAGTTAAAAAGAGTGAACAAGGTAAAAGAACCTAGGAAAAACAGAAATGGAAAGGTAGGCATCAATAAAAGCAACAACTATATGTCCATTCCCAATGCTCCTAGGAAGAAATGTTACAACTATGGAAATCCTAACCATCTTGCTACTTTTTGCACGAAGAATAAAAATATAAACTCTATACCTTCTAAGTCAGGAGTTAAGAGTGGTTCAGTTAGGTTTAAGCCACAGAATCCTTGTTTTCACCGTGGCAATATTTGGCATTCTATTTATACATGCAAAGAGTATCATAATTTGTATTATGATTATTATGAAATTAAACCCTCTTTGAATAAATTCAAGATTGATTCTACATGTATAAATTCTGATAAAAAGAATGTTAGCACAAACTCTGATAAGACTTCTGCTGCAAAAGCTAACAAACTTAATAAGGCCAAAGGATCCAAGCAAGTCTGGGTCTTTAAAACTAATCATTAGTGGTCTTTTTGATTGCAGGTAACAGGAAAAATATCCTTGTTCTGGACAGTGGATGCTCAGGACACATGACTGGAAATAAAGCCATGCTATCAGAATTTGTGGAGAAAGCTGGCCCAAGTGTTTCTTATGGAGATGGCAACATAGGAAGGACTCTGGGATATGGCAATATCAATCTTGGGAATGTCATCATTGAAACTGTAGCTCTAGTCTCAGGACTCAAACATAATCTGCTAAGTGTGAGTCAAATCTGTGACAGAGGTTATCATGTGGATTTCTTTGAAGAACACGGTGAAGTTGTAAGCAAATCTACAGGAAAAGTTGTTCTGAAGGGATACAAGCATGGTAACATTTATGAAGCCAAGCTTTCAACAAACTCTGATGGCTCTGCAATCTGTCTACTGAGTAGAGCATCAATTGAAGAAAGCTGGGATTGGCACAAGAGACTTTCTCATCTGAATTTCAACAACAATAATGAGCTAGTGAAGAAAGATTTTGTGAGAGGATTGCCCAAATCAGTTTTTACTCCAGATGGCCTATGTGACTCATGTCAAAAGGCAAAACAAAGGAAAACCTCATTCAAAAGTAAGACTGAATCCTCAATTCTTGAGCCATATCACTTATTGCATGTTGATTTATTTGGTCCAGTAAATATAATGTCTATTGGAACGAAAAGATATGCTTTGGTTATTGTTGATGAATACACCAGATATACATGGGTATATTTCATGCACAAGAAAGAAGAAACTACATCAATCTTAACAGAGCATGTCAGACAACTGGACAAAGGATCTAAGCATACAGTGAAAATCTTAAGGAGTGATAATGGCACTGAGTTCAAGAATGCAGTCATGGAAGAGTTTTGTAAAGAAAATGGAATAAAGCAAGAATTCTCTGCACCTGGAACTCCACAACAAAATGAGTAGTAGAGAGAAAGAACAGGACTCTCATAGAAGCTGCAAGGACCATGCTTGATGAAGCAAAGCTGCCAACTTACTTCTGGGCTGAAGCTGTGCAAGCTGCTTGTTTCACACAGAATGCTACACTCATAAACAAGCATGGTAAAACACCATATGAGATGGTGAAAAATAAGAAGCAGAACCTGAAGTACTTTCATGTGTTTGGATGTAAATGTTTTGTTCTTAAGACTCATCCAGAACAGCTTTCCAAATTTGATTTAAAAGATGATGAAGGAATCTTTGTTGGATATCCACTATCGACAAAAGCATTCAGAGTCTATAATCTGAGAACAAAAGTGGTCATGGAATCTATCCATGTGTCTTTTGATGATAAAAAGATAACAGGACTTGAAGATTTTGATGAACATGACCAGCTGAGATTTGAGAATGAAGAAATAAATGATGATCTACAAAATTCTGATACTCTTTCAGACTCTATTGTTCAATCTATACCAGTAGATCAGAAAGCAGCACATGTTGAGGGGGAGCAAGTGAACGATGAAAATGAACCCCAATCAAGTGAAGAAACATCAAAGAATGCATCTATTGCTAATGATGCATTAAACTCTGATTCATCAAACTCTGAAAGCAACAGCTCAGGGGGAGTAAACAATGATTTTGGATCTACTAGTCATCACACTCAACACAATTATGAACTTGGGGAATCATCAAGATCAAATCTGCCGAGACAAAGGGTATGGAGTAGAGCGCATCCCTTTGAACAGATCATTGGTGAACCGGACACGGGTGTACAGACTAGAAGAGCAACACAGAATGAATGCAATTTCGTATGATTTTTATCTCAAATTGAACCTAAAAAGGTTGATGAAGCTCTTGATGATCCAGATTGGGTAACTGCAATGCAAGAAGAACTCAATCAGTTTGAAAGGCAGAAAGTATGAAAGCTGGTGCCAAGACCAAAAGATAAATATGTAATTGGAACTAGATGGGTGTTTAGAAATAAACTGGATGAAAATGGTATTGTTACGAGGAACAAGGCTCGATTGGTTGCAAAGGGTTACTCTCAAGAAGAGGGAATTGATTATGATGAAACCTATGCTCCAGTTGTAAGGCTTGAAGCAATCAGGATGTTCTTAGCATTTGCTGCACACTCCAACTTTAAGGTTTTTCAGATGGATGTGAATAGTGCATTTTTGAACGGAGATCTAGAGGAAGAAGTCTATGTTGAACAACCCCCTGGGTTCGAAGACAAGAAATTTGAAGGTTTTGTGTACTTTCTCTTCAAATTAAGCTCTCTATGGTCTCAAGCAAGCCCCTCGAACATTGTATGATACTCTCTCCAAGTTCTTACTTGAAAATGGTTTTACAAGAGGTATCATCGACAAAACTCTCTTTCATAAAAAGCATAAAAATGATATAATTCTGGTGCAAGTAAATGTGGATGATATAATATTTGGTTCTACTAATGATTTGCTATGCAAGAGATTTGCTAAGCTAATGTAGAGTAGGTACGAGATGAGCATGATGGGTGAGTTGTCCTTCTTCCTTAGACTTCAAGTTGTTCAGAAGCCTGATGGTATTTTCATCTACCAATCAAAATACATAAAGGATCTTCTGAAGAAGTATGGGATGGAAGAAGCAGCTACTGCCAAGACCCCGATGCCAACTGCAGTCAAGCTTGATGAAGACAAATCTGGTAAGTCAGTTGACATCACGAAGTATCGAGGTATGATCGGCTCTCTCTTGTACTTAACTGCTAGTAGACCAGATATTATGTTCGCAACTTGTCTATGTGCTAGATTCCAGGCTAACCCTAAAGAGTCACATCTTATAGTTGTTAAACGTATTTTCATATACCTTAAGGGAACCCCCAATCTTGGGATTTGGTACCCTAAAGGAACAGGTTTTGACCTAATTGGCTATACAGATTCTGACTTCGCAGGTTGTAAGATTGATCGGAAAAGTACTTCTGGAAGCTGTCAGTTTCTAGGAAGAAGGTTGGTATCTTGGTACAGCAAGAAGCAACACTCAGTATCTACCTCAACAGCCGAAGCAGAATACATTGCGGCAGGTAGTTGTTGTGCTCAGATCCTGTGGATGAGGAATCAACTTCAGGACTATGGACTCATGTTGGACAAAATTCCAATTCTATGCGACAACACGAGTGTCATTGCCATTGCCAACAATCCAGTTCAACACACCAGGACTAAGCATATTGATATCAGGTATCATTTCTTACGAGATCATGTCATGAATGGGAACTGTGGTATTATATTTTGTTCCCACAGATGAACAAATTGCAGACATCTTTACTAAACCACTGGATGAATCCACTTTCTCCAGGTTAGTTGGTGAACTTGGGATGTTAAATCTGTCTAATTAATTTTGGATAATCAATAACTGCAATTTATTATAAGTTCACATGTACTTTAAAATGTCCATATGTTTAGAACTTGTGAATTTATTTGCATCCAGTCTTCATATTTTAGTTATCTCTATATTAATTACCACACTTATAAATGCTATATTTTATGGTAATTAGTTAGTAAATAATTGAGTTAATTGTAGCATAATTAAATAAATATTTTATTGACATATATCAATTAATGATATTTTGTTAATTTTATGTCTATTTAACTGTGAGTTTATCTGATTATTGTGGATTAATTCTTGATTTATTGTGTGATTATTTTTAAATCCATAATAATTAGAAGTATTAGATATGTGTATGTGTATAGGCTGATAGGTGTGACTCCCCCAGATCCGGGGTCAGGGATCTAGGCGCTCACGGTCCATTTTGCATTGATAACATACTTGTTCTTGCACATAATGAATATAACAGCAATCGACCCCACAATAAACTCACACCGCATACACTCACACACACACACACAGGTTAGAGCCTCAGAAACGTCATTGTGACAACCCGGGTCAAATCCCGAGCCTTTTTCGAAAATCGGGTCGAGTCCCGATTTCGAATCGGAAATAAGCCAAAGTAAACTGGCCCAAATGCAACCAACTTGGGTAATCCACAAGCCCACCACAGGCCCCCAAAAGATCATGATTTGTTGGTGCACTTAGTAGTAGTACTTTACCTTATAAACTGAACTAAAGCCCCAAATCTCCTCGATGTGGGACTGGGGTGTTACAAACTCCCCCACTTAAACTCCTGACGTCCTTGTCAAGCCTGAACGGATATCCCATAGATTCCGGATCGTTCCTCCCTAGCCATTGTGGGATAATACCGACTAGCTTCGTGTCCCCACCTCCGGCAACTTGACGAATCAAGCTTTCGAGAACCTGGCTCTGATACCATATGTGACAACCTGGGTCAAATCCCGAGCCTTTTTCGAAAATCGGGTCGAGTCCCGATTTCGAATCGGAAATAATCCAAAGTAAACTGGCCCAAATGCAACCAACTTGGGTAATCCACAAGCCCACCACAGGCCCCCAAAAGATCATGATTTGTTGGTGCACTTAGTAGTAGTACTTTACCTTATAAACTTAACTAAAGCCCCAAATCTCCTCGATGTGGGACTGGGGTGTTACAGTCATACACTTGATTGAGCAAAAGTAAAAGTTTTAGAGTTATTACAGACCGAATTAAATAGTATTTATGCTACCAACAACACTTCTACATGAAGCGGTGTTAGCGGCTTGAATGTTTGTTGCGGTACACTGCCTTGCACAGGTCATACTTATAAATAAAGCGTACTAACAAAAGTTGTAAACCAATCCGGCTAATGGGGCCTACCGGTGGGATCTCAACTGCTGCCTGGGGTCTAGTCACCTGCTTTCGGACAGTCTGACGGGGTCTTGCCATTTCTCTTAACTGTTGTGTTTGCAATTTTAAAAACAAGCAAGAGTGAGCAACTATAGCTCAGCAAGATATATATATATAAGATAGGAAGTGTTAACCTTTTATTTGATTTAGCAAATATAAGCTTGATTATAGCAAATAGTATAGAATCAACTTTCATCTTTGAACCATCGCAAGGGTACACCAACACGTGCCCTTGTTTTCAAAATAATCTTGTAGTTCTAGATACCGCATGAAGTCAATATTTTGCTTACAAAAAATAACACTATCGGTAACTTGGCACTTAGGCCTAAGAAGCAGTGTCTGAGTATTTTTCCAAAGTGGAGGATGGGACTTGAAGAAAACATGAAACCTGACAGGGATTGATGATGATCAGTCGCCACATTCAAGTCCAATAATCCGCGGGTCTTCTCTACCGGTAGAAGGATAGAAACTACATCTGTAACTATCCTCGGGTGAAAACTACATCCGTAATCACCCTCGATGAAAACTACATCCGTAATCATCCTTCGGCAACACCTGGGCCGGAATAATAATTGATGGACCACCTGGCTCACGGCCGCTTACACATCCCGGGAATCGTTCGTCAACGATTCCCACACCTGCCAGAGTCCCCTTTTTCTTTTCTTTTCAAAAATCATTTTGATAGAAAATTCGAGTAGTTGAAGTTCGACCTCAGTCGACCGATAATTCTTGAAAAACGTACAAGAAGCAAAACCTGACCGGGGGTTTTCGAAAATATTTTGGGTTCGAAAGAGTTCGAGTTTGAAAACGCTAAAGGTATCTTGGATTAGTTTTGTCTTTAAAATAATGAACGATAATTAATAAATAATATTTTGAGATTTAATATAACAATTAGTAAAATAATTATTTAATTAAAATAAGCTTTTAATCCAAGATAGATAGTTTTGAGTATTTTAACAACGTAAAAAAAAAAAATACTTAAGTATACGATACTTCCCGAGTGACTCTTCGGGTTTTCGTAATTTAATCACGATACAATAATATACCGCTCCCCGGTCAATAGTATATTTGGACCGCTACGACCTCTATTGCTAGAGTCGTTGTCCGAAAAAACATTTTCATTCTAAGTTCAAGGGTGTACAAACACATATGTATATATCTCAAACTTCAACATAATCTCATAAAGCGTAAGCATATAATACGTTTGGAAACTACAAACACAACAGTGAAAAATCCTTATATATAAGTTTTGAAAAGTAAACTTGCCTTGGTGAGGTTGGGGTGGTCGAGCTTGCGGAGTGGAATGAAGATCTATACATAACCAATATTCGCTCGTTAGTACCTTAACAATACCTCTTAATCACAAGTTTTTAGAGAATACAAACTAACTTAATGACTCCGTCCTATGACTCTCTAGCCCTCCTATAGGTCCATGCCATCACTCGATTACGCTCGTCACTTATTTGACTCAATTTGGTTACCACATTCGAAGCATAATGATTCCTCCTTGAAACCATATCAAACTAACTCCTCTTATGACTTTTTCACTTGCGCGTACTTTACTCTAACATTTTTATAAAATTGAAAAATACATATTTTAATCCAATTCTTTTTTGGGTAACCTTTACCACTGCAAAATCTAGCTTTACTAAATTTTTTCATAAGGTTTACATAATTTTTAGGGGCCTAAAGGGGGTTCACAAGTAGACCATAGAGTGCAGTCCGGATTCCAGAACCACTCTTCACTTCTCGGGTCTTAACTCAAAATCTATACATCATCTAGTCATGAACCTTATATTTCTGGAAACTATATTCAAATACCTTTCTAACCATACGTATTGGGTCTTAAGGGGACAAGTTTAAGGGGTTCAAAACCCTCCTACAAGACAGTGCTAGCTCCCAGAATTTTACACAACACTCATCTTCTTTCAAACATTCAAGAACTCACTTTATACCTCACATCTACCATCAAAAACACCAAGACTTGACTCTCTAGCATACATGGGGTTATATACACTAAGTACAAGCTTTAAAATCACATCAACAACATATAACCTCAAGATTTTCATCATCCATGACTCTTATAACCAAGATATGCACTAAAACTCTTAGATCTAACAATATAACCCATAAACAATCAATGACTAAGAGTGGTGAGAGTTTTATACCTTCTTGAGTATCTAGGAACCTTGGATGAGCTTTATAATCTCTAAGAACACTTGGATGAGCTCCTACAACCCTTAATCCTTCAAGATCTAAATGAGGAACAAACTTGGTTACTATTCACTCTAACTTCAACAATTAATATCTCAAGATTGGATGGACAAAATGATTTGAAACTCATAGCATACCTTCTCTATAGTGTATAGAAGACCTAGGAATTTTGCCTTGATTTGTGAGTGAGGGGAAGTTGAAGAAAATTTCTTCTTCTTCCCTTGGAAGAGCTTAGGCCGAGAGCTCCTTGAATGGAGAGAGAGAGAGTTGTTTGGTTGGGTGTTTGAATAATGATATGTATTATTGTGATATGTATTGATGTGTGTATGTATTGTGTCACATGTTGACACCCTAGGGTTAGTAGACTAGGCATACACCATGCCTCTTTGTCTCCTAGAATAATGCACCAACTAGTTACTATTCATTGGTTGCTTTTTGCTTTTTGCTTTTTGCTTTTCTAGTTCCCTTTTCTAACCATCTAGTTACACGATACTTGCATGTAATATCCTTCCTTGTACTATTATTTCTCCACCAATGCTTGTCACTTAATCCTTATTTCATATCGTATCTTAATTAAACTCCTCGTAATAATATTTTGTCGCGTAGAGATTTCCTTGGTAATTCCTTAAGTACTTAATTGTGAAAATTCCCTAAATCTCCATAACTTCTTGTCATAGCCTCTTAAAATCCTTTAATACTCTAATAATTCTCAAATCCCAAGTTTTTATAAATCTTAATAGCAGTAGGCCTTTTGCCTTAACAATCTTCCTTTTTTCTCACACAGTGAATGTAACAACATAAATTTCTCAGATAATCAATTCCATTAAACAACATGGGTGACTCAAAAGGTCCCAAATTCACAATGTCATATGATATTATATTCTTAAAAATATTACAAAAATTAGGGTTCTTACAGCCTCCCCTCCTTAGAAGGATTCCGTCCCGGAATCAGGTTGATAACAGTTGAGGGTACTTTTCAGGCATCGCGTCTTCTAGTTCCCATGTTGATTCTTCGACATTCTGGTTTCTCCACAAAACTCTCACTAGCTTGATAACTTTGTTCCTCAGTACTTGTTCTTTTCTATCCATGATTTCCACTGGTTTCTCCTCATAGGTCAAATCTGGCTGTAGGTCTACCTGGTCGTATTCTATCACATGCCGAAAGTTGGTATGGTAGGGTCGTAGCATAGACACATGAAACACATTATGCACTTGCTGCAAGCTCGGGGGCAAGGCTAGTTCATAGGCTAACTTTCCAACACGCTTCAAAATCTCAAAAGGTCCAATAAATCTCGGGCTTAGCTTCCCTTTCTTACCAAATCTCATCAATCCCTTCCACGGTGATACCTTCAACATCACAAACTCTCCTACCTCATACTCTTTGTCCTTGCGGGTCTGGTCAGCATATTTCTTCTGTCTGTCCTGGGCCGCTACCAGCCGTCCTCGTATAAGTTCGATAGTTTCTCTTGTCTGTTGAACAAGTTCGGGCCCTAAAATCTTTCGCTCTCCAACCTCTTCCCAACACAAGGGAGATCGACATCTTCGTCCATATAAGGCTTCATATGGGGCATTCTTATACTCGCATGATAACTGTTGTTGTAGGAAAACTCGATCAACTACAAGTGGTAATCCCAACTTCCTTTAAAATCTATGGCACCTACTCTTAACATGCCTCTATAGTCTGGATGGTTCTCTCGCTCTGACCGTCTGTTTGGGGGTGGTAAGCAGTACTCATGTTTAACTTGGTTCCCACACAATCGAGTTGAACCTTGGGTCTCTATCTGATACTATGCTCACAGGAACCCCATGCCTAACCACGATTTCCTTTAAGTAAATATCCACTAGTCTATCGACTGTGTACCTCTCGTTAATTGGAAGAAAATGTGCTGATTTAGTCAATCTATCGATAATTACCCAAATGGCATCATGATTAGTCTTGGTCCTTGGTAGTCCGACCACAAAGTCCATCGCAATATGCTCCCACTTCCACTCGGGTATCTCTAAGGGTTGCAACAATCCACTGGGCCTCTGGTGTTCGGCCTTCACTCTTTGACATGTCAAGCATTTACTTACCCACTCTGCTACGTCCTTCTTCATATTTGGCCACCAATAATATTCTTTCAAATCCCTATACATCTTGGTGCCTCCAGGGTGAATCGAATACCTTGAACTATGAGCCTCTTGCAAAATCTCATCTTTCAATTCCTGAACATTCGGGATCCATATCCTAGATGCGTACCTCATAACTCCATTCCCGTCCTTTTCACACTTAATTTCCTCGCCAGTCAAAATTTCCTCCATCGAATTCTTTTCTTCTTCCACCTTCTTTTCTTGGCACAATTTAATCTTTTCCAATAGCGGTGGTTGGACTCTTATTTCCCTTAGACTCTCTTGTCCGGTCCCTAGTAACCTCACCTCAATCTCCAGTTTCTCAAAGTCCTTGATCAACTCGTCTACTGACGTTATCACCTGGAGTTTCTCCTTTCGGCTAAGTGCATCGGCCACCACATTGGCCTTCCCTGGGTGATAGTGAATCTCACAGTCATAATCCTTGATTAACTCTAGCCATCTCCTCTGTCTCATGTTTAACTCTTTCTGAGTGAATATGTATTTTAGGCTCTTATGATCCGTGTAGATTTCACACTTTTCTCCGTAAAGGTAATGCCTCCAAATTTTCAAAGCGAAGACTATCGCTGCTAATTCTAAATCATGGGTGGGGTATCTTCTCCCGTACTCCTTAAGTTGTCTAGACGCGTACGCAATCACCTTACCGTGCTGCATAAGCACACACCCTAAACCTTTATGGGATGTGTTGCTATAAATCACAAAATCTCCCTTATCATCGGGTAGGGCTAGTACCGGTGCTGTCACCAACCTTTTCTTCAACTCTTGAAAGCTCTCTTCGTATTTTTCAGTCCACACAAACTTCTCGGTCTTGCGAGTTAGTCGAGTCAAAGGGGCTGCTATCGTAGCAAAGTCTTGGATAAACCTCCTATAGTAACCAGCCAATCCTATAAAACTTCTCACCTCTGTCGGAGTGGTCGGTCTCTCCCAATTTGATACAGCCTCTATTTTGGCTGGGTCCACTAGGATGCCTTGATCGCTAATCACATGCCCTAAAAACTGAACTTCCCTCAACCAAAATTCACACTTCGAGAACTTAGCGTACAACTTTTCTTCTCTCAATGCTCCCAACACAATTCTCAAGTGCTCTGCATGCTCATCCTCCGTCTTGGAATAGATCAAGATGTCATCGATGAAGACTATAACACACTTGTCTAAGTACTTTTTGAAGACTCGGTTCATTAAGTCCATGAAAGCTACGGGTGCATTCGTTAACCCAAACGGCATTACTAAAAACTCATAGTGTCCGTACCGGGTGCGAAAAGCCGTCTTTGGTATATCTTCTGGCTTAATCCTTAACTGGTGGTACCCGGTTCTCAAATTGATTTTGGAAAAATAAACCGCGTCCTTTAGCTGGTCAAACAGGTCATCTATCCTGGGCAAAGGATACTTATTCTTTATGGTCACCTTATTCAAATCCATGTAGTCTATGCATAATCTCATACTGCCATCCTTCTTTTTCACGAACAGCACCGGGGCTCCCCACGGTGATACACTAGGTCTTATCATTCCTTTATCCAACAACTCCTGCAACTGAGTGGCCAACTCTTTCATCTCCACTGGGGCTAGCCTATATGGAGCTTTCGAAATTGGGGCCGTACCAGGAACTAAGTCTATAGCGAACTCAATGTCTCTATCAGGTGGTAGCCCTGGAAGATCATCCGGGAATACGTCTGCGAACTCATTAACGACAGGGATTTCCTGTAGGCTTGGTGCCTCCTTTTTGGTGTCCTTCACATAGGCTAAATAAGCTTCACATCCTTTACGCAACAGCTTCTTAGTTTGAATTACAGTTAGGAACTTTTGGTTTTGTCATTTTCCACTAAACACTACTTCCTCGTCCCCTGGCAATCTTAAACTCACTTTCTTCTTCACACAATCAATCTGAGCTCCATGGGTTGTCAACCAATCCATACCTACTATTACATCGAATTCTCCTAGTTTAAAAGGTATTAAATCTATCTGAAAGTGTCGCCCTCCTATTTCTAGGTCACAACCTGGATAAACTTGGCTAACATGGATGATTTCACGATTAGCTATCTCTACTTGCAATCTGTCTTTCAATGATTCTGCCTTAAGGTCTAACTGACATGCAAAATCTAGGGATATAAAAGACTTGGTAGCTCTCGAATCAAATAAAACATTCGCATTAATTGAGTTGAGTAGTAGGGTACCTGCGATCACATCCGTGTTCCTCACGGCATCTTGCACGGTCATGTTAAAAGTCCTAGCAATAGGGGGCTTGTTAGAAGCAGTTCCACTAACTCTTGACGCAGCTGGCCCAGAGGACAAACACTCCCTCATTCGGTGCCCTGGTTTTCCACACTTGAAACAAGTGCCTCCGGCATTGGTGTTGTTACTGGTTCCTCGACAGGTGTTAGCATAATGTCCTGTCAACCCGCATTTAAAGCACTTCACATCCTGCAGGTTACACACGCCCGCATGTTTCCTTCCGCACTTATTGCAATCCGGGGGTAGGGCTCGAGATGGGGTAGAGTAAGATGATCCCTGTGGTCGGCCACCCTGGCCTACACTCCAACTTTCAGCTCTCTTGGTTCCAAAGTTCCCGCTGGGCTGGGATATCGCCCCTCGCTTAAAATTGCTTGGAAAACTTCTGCCCGCAGAATTCCCCTTTCGGTTATCAAACTTCCTCTTCTTTCCTTCTCTCTCCTTCTACATCTGCTCACTTCCAGCCTCTACAATCGATGCCTTCTGTACCAAGGTGGCATAGTCTTGTCAGCTCAAGAACCGCCACACGATTCTGAATCCATTGCTTTAGCCCCAGCTGAAATCTTCGGGCTCTCTTTGCCTCAGTGTTCACATACTCCGGCACAAACCTTGATAACTCAGTAAACTTGGCCTCATACTCGGCCACCGTCATGTTACCTTGATTTAGTTCCAAGAACTTCAGCTCCGTCTGGGTCTCCATGAACCTAGGGAAGTACTTTTCCAAGAACAGTTCGCTAAACCTCTCCCAGGTCACCACACCTCTTCCCTCTAAATTCCTCTTAGCTTCCCACCAGTAGTTTGCCTCACCCTTCAGGAGATAGGTGGCGAAAACAGTCTTCTGCCCTTCAGCGACTCCTAGTATCTCGAAAGATTTTTCCATTTCCTTCAGCCAGGCTCTTGCCTCAACTGGGTCTGTAGTTCCCTTAAATTCCGGGGGCTTCAGGGATTTGAAATTTCGGAAGGCATTTGCATTCGCATTGTTGGGTGGTTGCTGAACCGGGGGACGGTCCAAGTTCTGCCTAAGTAGGTCCATGAATTGCTCCATAGGGTCTCTTCTTGGATTTTCCACCTCTCGGGTGTCATCTTCAGCTTCTTCTTCATCATACTCAGAGTTATCAAACAAGTTATAGTCACTACCCTCATCCTCGCTTGGGTTCAAATCCTCTCTCTCACGGTTTTGGTGGCCTCCCGGCCCATGGTGGCTACCCTGGCCTTCAGAGTTGGCCGGGTGAGCTCGAGTGTTCATTCTTCTGGGTGGCATGATTCTAATAATGAGACAAGAAATGGGTTAGGGTTTTCCAATTATTTGACAGCATTTACAGAAGTCAGGAACGTATTGTTCCTCCTTATACAGGGTTAGAATTTCGAACTTGCAGTGCCCTTATGATGGTGATAAAACTGCAAAACCTTTTTAGGGAAAATCGTTACGTGGTTCGAAAACATTTGTAGGAATTTCCAAGACTTTAGAACTTCGTAACTTGTAGAAATATATATATTTTTTAAACTTTTAAATATAATAGATTGAAAATTTATTTTAAGGCTTGTAGGAACATTTTGAAAATTTGTAGGAAATGAATTGAAATCGCAAGTCGTAAATTTGAAACAGCATGGTTGTATTTGTGGTTTGTAAAAGTTGTGTATTCACAATTGTATATCAAAACAGTAAAGCATGGCATCGGAAAGTAAGGCAGTCGAGACAATATCAAGGAAACTGAAACTAGATAAATACGGTACAAGAGTCATCACATAGTTTGGATGTTAAAGCCTAACGCATAGTTCCAATATCAAGGTCTAGCAAAAGCGGAACAATACAAGTACATCATTTGAATAGTCAAGGCTACACAAAAATAGGGCTACATCCGTACATACTATCTGAAGTCACATCTACATATCTGTAGGTCAGTCCCTCATCCACTGGTCAGAAAGGACGCCACTGCATAAGTCAACTATCCCGCAAAATCGACACACTAATGTCATCTGAACCTAGAGGACTGAGCTATCCACAACACATCATGGTGCCGCCCCGCGACGGAGCAAGGACCTCACCCGGGAAAATGCACGACGCACAACGCGCCTAGCATCCCTGGTCCGGATCACTCCATCCCCGCGGGCTCCCAAACTAATAATCCTCGCGCGACTCCTCCTCTCAATCACATGGAGTCGAGCTCTAGTCCTCCTAGCAACAGTAGTCCTCATCTCAGCCTGAATCCTCAGTCGCACCTCACGCTACTCCACTAGTGCGCCTCACCTCATTAAGTCTGGCCTCGACAGAAAGTAGGTCTCGGGTCATGAACTGCACAACATAGGCGTGCTCAGCGCCCGACACCGGGGGTAGGTCCTGCGGTGGGGGTGGTATAGCAGGGGCAGGAGTAGGGGTAGGGTCAAGCTCCTCCTCGCCAGAAGTATCCTCCTCGAAGTCATCATCCGAAGAAGTGGGGCTCAATGACTGCGGAGAGGATAGGGGTGACACAACACGGCCCTCACCAGATCGCACACTCTCCTCATCAATGGCTACAGGGGAGGGGGTAACAGGCTCAGGCTCAACAAAGGGCTCCTCCTCGGGATCCTCATCCTTAGTATCCCCTAACAGCGTAACCCAGGGGCCAAGCTCAAGGTCAGCACTCATGTCCTCCTCAGGATCCTCGGTATCTCTCATCAGTACCTCATCGTGCTCTCTCTCATAGGCCTCAGGGTCTGGTATCTCAGGGATCTCCGTCATCTACACAAGGAAAATAAGGTGGGTCACTAACCATAAAGAAAGGTTTAAGGAGTAGTTCCCTCACGGGCCTTAGAAGTCAGGGCTATATCCGATAACCCGACTGTGAACTCGATGAGAGCTCTAGGTATTAATGGGGTTATTATTAGTGTTATTATTATTCTTATTATTATGGTTGCTTTCATAAATTACTATCGTTTCTGAGAACTGTAACCTCCTCTATGATACCATTTCTGTGATGCCCCCAGATCCGGGGTCGGGGATCTAGACGCTCACGGTCCATTTACCAATGATAACATACTTGTTCTTGCACATAATGAATATAACAGCAATCGACCTCGCAATAAACGCACACCGCACACACTCACACACACACACAGGTTAGAGCCTCAGAAACGTCATACACTTGATTCAGCAAAAGTAAAAGTTTTAGAGTTATTACAAACCGAATTAAATAGTATTTATGCTACCAACAACACTTCTACATGAAGCGGTGTTAGCGGCTTGAATGTTTGTTGTGGTACACTGCCTTGCACAGGTCATACTTATAAATAAAGCGTACTAACAAAAGTTGCAAACCAATCTGGCTAATGGGGCCTACCGGTGGGATCTCAACTGCTGCCTGGGGTCTAGTCACCTGCTTTCGGACAGTCTGACGGGGTCTTGCCATTTCTCTTAACTGTTGTGTTTGCAATTTTAAAAACAAGCAAGAGTGAGCAACTATAGTTCAGCAAGATATATATATAAGATAAGAAGTGTTAACCTTTTATTTGATTTAGCAAATATAAGCTTGATTATAGCAAATAGTATAGAATCATCTTTCATCTTTGAACCATCGCAAGGGTACACCAACACGTGCCCTTGTTTTCAAAATAATCTTGCAATTCTAGATACCGCATGAAGTCAATATTTTGCTTACCAAAAATAACACTATCGGCAAATTGGCACTTAGGCCTAAGAAGCAGTGTCTAAGTATTTTTCCAAAGTGGAGGATGGGACTTGAAGAAAACATGAAACCTGACAGGGATTGACGATGATCAGTCGCCACATCCAAGTCCAATAATCCGCGGGTCTTCTCTACCGGTAGAAGGATAGAAACTACATCTGTAACTATCCTCGGGTGAAAACTACATCCGTAATCACCCTCGATGAAAACTACATCCGTAATCATCCTTCGGCAACACTTGGGCCGGAATAATAATTGATGGACCGCCTGGCTCACGGCCACTTACACATCCCGGGAATCGTTCGTCAACGATTCCCACACCTGCCAGAGTCCCCTTTTTCTTTTCTTTTCAAAAATCATTTTGATAGAAAATTCGAGTAGTTGAAGTTCGACCTCAGTCGACCGATAATTCTTGAAAAACGTACAAGAAGCAAAACCTGACCGGGGGTTTTCGAAAATGTTTTGGGTTCGAAAGAGTTCGAGTTTGAAAACGCTAAAGGTAGCTTGGATTAGTTTTGTCTTTAAAATAATGAACGATAATTAATAAATAATATTTTGAGATTTAATATAGGGAAGTTATCAAAAATACTAGGTTTAAAGTTTCTATTTGCAAAAATACTATCTTCTTTAATTAATTGCAATTTTACTAACATAAGTTTCAAAATTGCAAAAATACTAGGCCAACCCTCCCCCTCCCCCTTTTGACCAACGTGTAACAGATGCAACACTCTTTTTTTTTTTTTAAGGCGGGGTTATATTTTGGTTGGCAACAATATTCAACCACTTTCAACCACATTCAACTTTTATTTAAGATGGGTGATTTTGGTGGATTTGGGTTGCATGGCCCCGCCAAGGGCAATATTCAACCACATTCAACTTTTTTTAAGGTGGGTGCTTTTGGTGGATTTGGGTTATAAGGCCCCGCCAGGGGCAATATTCAACCAAATGCAACCACATTCAACTGGTTGCATTCAGTTGCTGATTTCAAGTTTCACTTTTCATTTGTCATTTGCGACCTCATTTTTGAACTCTAATATATATATATATATATATATATATATATATATATATATATATATATATATATATAGGCCTTTGCTCCATACAGAACACTCTTATATAACAAACAATAAAGAACACTATAAAATCATTTATTCCAATAGATCCATTGGCCCCGCCAGGGGCACCCAATACAAAAAGTTCTTATTTTTTTAGGCTCTATCCATCCAGCAAAAAAAAAAATTGAAAATTTACTGTTCATCGATGACGTCACTGATGACGTCATCATGGCGTCATCGATGAACAGTAAATTTTCAATTTTTTTTGCTGGATGGATAGAGCCTAAAAAAATAAGAACTTTTTGTATTGGGTGGCCCCGCCAGGGGCAATGGATCTATTAGACATGAGGTGTTCTTTGTTGTTTGTTATATAAGGTGTTTGCTATGGAGTCCAACCCTATATATATATATATATTAGAGTTCAAAAATGAGGTCGAAAATGACAAATGAAAAATGGAACATGAAATCAGAAATTTAGTTGCATGTGGTTGCATTCAGTTGAATGTGGTTGCATTTGGTTGAATATGCCCCTGCGGGGCCATGGAACCCAAATAACACCCTTCTTTAAAAAAAAAAAGTTGAATGTGGTTGAATGTGGTTGCACGGCTGGGCAGCTGGGCAGGGTTGCCCTAAAAGATAGTATTTTTGCAATTTTGAAATTTAGGTTAGTAAAATTGCAAATAGCTTTTCTTAACAAAAGTAAAATTGCAAAAATTACTTTTTTATATATATTTATGAGAAAAGCCCTTTAATATAACAATTAGTAAAATAATTATTTAATTAAAATAAGCTTTTAATCCAAGATAGATAGTTTTGAGTATTTTAACAACGTAAAAAAAAATACTTAAGTATACGATACTTCCCGAGTGACTCTTCGGGTTTTCGCAATTTAATCACGATACAATAATATACCGCTCCCTGGTCAATAGTATATTTGGACCGCTACGACCTCTATTGCTAGAGTCGTTGTCCGAAGAAACATTTTCATTCTAAGTTCAAGGGTGTACAAACACATATGTATATATCTCAAACTTCAACATAATCTCATAAAGCGTAAGCATATAATACGTTTGGAAACTACAAACACAGCAGTGAAAAATCCTTGTATATAAGTTTTGAAAAGTAAACTTGCCTTGGTGAGGTTGGGGTGGTCGAGCTTGCGGAGTGGAATGAAGATCTATACATAACCAATATTCGCTCGTTAGTACCTTAACAATACCTCTTAATCACAAGTTTTTAGAGAATACAAACTAACTTAATGACTCCGTCCTATGACTCTCTAGCCTTCCTATAGGTCCATGCCATCACTCGATTACGCTCGTCACTTATTTGACTCAATTTGGTTACCACATTCGAAGCATAATGATTCCTCCTTGAAAACATATCAAACTAACTCCTCTTATGACTTTTTCACTTGCGCGCACTTTACTCTAACATTTTTATAAAATTGAAAATACATATTTTAATCCAATTCTTTTTTGGGTAACCTTTACCACTGCAAAATCTAGCTTTACTAAATTTTTTCATAAGGTTTACATAATTTTTAGGGGCCTAAAGGGGGTTCACAAGTAGACCATAGAGTGCAGTCCGGATTCCAGAACCACTCTTCACTTCTCGGGTCATAACTCAAAATCTATACATCACCTAGTCATGAACCTTATATTTCTGGAAACTACATTCAAATACCTTTCTAACCATATGTATTGGGTCTTAAGGGGACAAGTGTAAGGGGTTCAAAACCCTCCTACAAGACAGTGCTAGCTCCCAGAATTTTACACAACACTCATCTTCTTTCAAACATTCAAGAACTCACTTTATACCTCACATCTACCATCAAAACCACCAAGACTTGACTCTCTAGCATACATGGGGTTATATACACTAAGTACAAGCTTTAAAATCACATCAACAACATATAACCTCAAGATTTTCATCATCCATGACTCTTATAACCAAGATATGCACTAAAACTCTTAGATCTAACAATATAACCCATAAACAATCAATGACTAAGAGTGGTGAGAGTTTTATACCTTCTTGAGTATCTAGGAACCTTGGATGAGCTTTATAATCTCTAAGAACACTTGGATGAGCTCCTACAACCCTTAATCCTTCAAGATCTAAATGATGAACAAACTTGGTTACTATTCACTCTAACTTCAACAATTAATATCTCAAGATTGGATGGACAAAATGATTTGAAACTCATAGCATACCTTCTCTATAGTGTATAGAAGACCTAGGAATTTTTCTTTGATTTTTGAGTGAGGGGAAGTTAAAGAAAAATTCTTCTTCTTCCCTTGGAAGAGCTTAGGCCGAGAGCTCCTTGAATGGAGAGAGAGAGAGAGTTGTTTGGTTGGGTGTTTGAATAATGATATGTATTATTGTGATATGTATTGATGTGTGTATGTATTGTGTCACATGTTGACACCCTAGGGTTAGTAGACTAGGCATACACCATGCCTCTTTGTCTCCTAGAATAATGCACCAACTAGTTACTATTCATTGGTTGCTTTTTGTTTTTTGCTTTTCTAGTTCCCTTTTCTAACCATCTAGTTACACGATACTTGCATGTAATATCCTTCCTTGTACTATTATTTCTCCACCAATGCTTGTCACTTAATCCTTATTTCATATCGTATCTTAATTAAACTCCTCGTAATAATATTTTGTCGCGTAGAGATTTCCTTGGTAATTCCTTAAGTACTTAATTGTGTAAATTCCCTAAATCTCCATAACTTCTTGTCATAGCCTCTTAAAATCCTTTAATACTCTAATAATTCTCAAATCCCAAGTTTTTATAAATCTTAATAGCAATAGGCCTCTTGCCTTAACAATCTTCCATTTTTCTTACACAGTGAATGTAACAACATAAATTTCTCAGATAATCAATTCCATTAAACAACATGGGTGACTCAAAAGGTCCCAAATTCACAATGTCATATGATATTATATTCTTAAAAATAATACAAAAATCAGGGTTCTTACAATAGGTTTCGGCGATAAGATGTTTTTTTCGACCGACAGGTTTCGGCGATAAGATGTTTTTTCGACTAATTAGGTTGTTAGGTGAGAAATTATTGTCCAGTGTTAGTTTTTTCAAACATAACCTATCACTATTACACTTAACCCACTAAACCTTGAAACCTTATAAATGATGAGTTTTTGTTTGTGTTTAACATCATCATTTTTCAGATATACAGATTATATACACACAATTGCTGAATATTTCGAGCTCTGATCGGGAAAGATCTCACAATCTAGCTGGTGGTTTTTAGATCGGATTTCATATTCTTGCTTTATACATCATCCTTTATAAAAACTAACCCTTGTTTTTGAGTTTCCTCAAAGTTTTGAAAATTGCATTGCAGGGAAGCTTTTTAATTGCTAAAGTTAATCCTGTTTCCATTCAGCAAATCGAAACCATTCAGAATGAGCAATTTCGGGCTTGGACACAATTTCTGAATGAACATTCATTAATTCGCTATGCTTTAGTTACACAAGTGCAGCTTAACCATGATGCATTGCGTGAACTATATTGCAGTGCGGTTAACACTTCTGGACAGGACGGGTGTGCATTCACATATCGACTATTTGGTAGGTCGATTAGGGTCACTGAACGAGATGTTAATCGAACTCTTCATTTTTCTATGGAAAATCTCGTTTCTGATCCTACACCCGAATAGATTGAAATGTTCTTTCGTTTTATAAGGTACCAAGATGGCAATTTCAATACTAGTAATCTATCTAGAACGTTTCTAACCCAGTATTGGAATTTTTTATTTCACACTCTTAACCATGTTTTTTCCTCAGATAGAACAAATCAAGATCGAATACCTGAATTTATTCAAATAATAGGGTATGCGGTCGCCAATAATTTGAGGATTAATTTTGGAAAAATAGTGCTTGGTCAAATCATTTTAAAAATGAAACGCTTGGGAACAAGAGATGTTCGGACTCAAAATGTCAAATGTCTATATCCAAGGTTTCTACAGTTAATATTAAATGATTTTTGGAATGATGAAGACAGGGTAAGCTTGGAAAATGGTCAAAAGGTGGAATGTTCTTCCATGAAGACGAATGTAATTAATTACATAAGCAAAAAGAAATATACGGATGTGTCTACAGTTCTAACTGAATATCTAAAGACTGTCCCACTTCCGTTGTTACCACGACCAGTGAGAGCAGGTATACGACAAGGTAATATTTCAATCCCTGCTATTACAACCTCTGTATTCCCTATTGTGTCACAGGAAATATAGTTTCTACAGCCCCCAGTGGCCATCTTACCCGACCAAGAGCAGGAAATCCCACCGACTCTAACACAGGTCGAAGAGCCCATTCTACAAATGCAAACACAAACACAACAAACTCTTACACCTCAATTATCACTTAAACGACCAGTCATCCACATTATTGAGGGAGATAGTGCCTCAGCAACACCACATAAGGAGTTAGTTACATCAGTCGCTCTACCTCATTCTAAACGGAGTAAACCCAATGAACTTGAGGTAACAACAACTGTTAGTGAAACAATTCTTTCTTATCCAATGAGTGCAAATGTAAATGAGGTTGAATTGACGGGAGCAACTATCTTGAGTTCCATTTCACGAAACATAAAAGTGTTTGATGATCTTTCTAAAGATCAAATGCCTTCGCAGGCATCCGAGGTAGAATTACCTACCTCAATAACTGCTGGTGAATCTTCTATTTTACGGAAAGATCCGTCGGTAGGTGGTTCTATTATGAACCAAGTGTCTTCACAGACGTACGAGGGAAACTTGGGTTTTATGCCATTTAATTGATTCAAGTTTAACCTCCCAGAGAGAAAATCTCTGGATCTCTTTCGAGATTTACCACTCTTTACCAGTGGTCGGCAACTTACTTCACGCGAGGACGGAAACTCACGAACTTTCATTGCACCATCCGTGACCTCTGAAAAAGGGGCTAGGATGATTTCATTTGCAGGTACACATATCGGTGGAAGCTCTAGAGGAAAGTTGAGGGAAACACCAACAGAACATGTAAGTGTAACCCAAACCACTAAACCAAGTGAATATAGAGTGTTGAGTGAAACACCTGCAGAACGTACAAGTGAGCAACCTACTCAACCACATGCACCTGTAACCAGAAAGGAATATAGCAGACTCCTTACACGGGTCCAAACAATGGAGAAAGAGTTGCAAAATATCTGTAAGTCCATTGCAGAAATCAAAAATTTGCAACTTATTCAACATGATGCATTCCAGGTTCAATTAAGTACCATGGCATCCTAGTTTAGTCATGCAATTCATTCCTTGGGGAAGACAGCTTCGTCTAATTTACCAACTCCACATCCTACTACTCTGGAGGATAACCCAACTGAGGGGGAGAAGGTGGATGATCAAGAAAAATCTACTAGGCATATGGGCAATGAAAAGGTTGTTGACACGGAATTAACTTTATTTTGGGAAAAGAAAAGCTAATGGGAGTATTAGTGTTATGTGGAAAGAAAGCAAGGTAAACTTGAAGATATGTTCAGTCTAGAGGAACAATTGTCTTGCACTTGATTTAATTTTAGAAATCTGGAAAATGTATATATATGATCCAGAATGCACTTTAATATTATTTATCTTTGTATTTTATTTGTATCAGTTGAGTTATCCTCTAGGTATTTGCTTGTCAAACCCTAACAATCAAATAGGGGGAGATTGTAAAGCATAATGTAATGTAATATGTAACAGAGGACATATATAACTCAACTAGGATAAAAGATAAATAATATTAACTCTATACAGGGATCGTGAAAGTTGAAGAACAGGCTTCAACAAGGATCAAGTCACTGAAAGAAGTTTATTAACATGATCAAGCCTCAGTGACAGAATAAGATGTACAGATGATTCAGTTGAAGGGCCAAAAAGATTACAGTGGTCTTAAAGACATGATACAAAGACCACGAGTGAATGTTAGTCGTCTGTGAACCAGACCAGTTGCACTAGGCGTCAACACTTCACAAAGGAATCGAAGTATCTAACTCAGAAAAACTGTTAAGAGATATGATTGAGTTTAGAGCAGTGTTGATATCCTCTAGTTAGTTGGAAGCTGAATATTTAAGGATGTCAAATTAAGAGGAATATGCATAGTATCCGAAATTACTATTCATATGAATAGTAAAACTATTCATATGAATAGTAACCGAAATCACTATTCATATGAATAGTATCCGAAATCACTATTCATATGAATAGTAACCAAAATTACTATTCATATGAATAGTAACCAAAAGTTTCAATCAGCAAAATAGATTATGGAAAGTAAGCAGGTGGGGCTCACGTAAATTTTATATTCAAATCAAGCTTTTGAAATGAAGAAGAAGAATTCGACTGGATTGAAAAAGACACAGCAGGCGGCGGAAGAAAAGCAGATAAAAACGTCAGCAGTTACGTTAATTTAGCTGCATAGTAACTTTTTAAATTCTATAAAAAGGCCTGTTGTATTTCATTTAAAAATACACCTCAACACGCAACTTTCTATTCTCTCTCTTATATCTTCTCTGTGTAAGCTGCTAGACAGTCCATCTAGTAGGAAAGCCGGCTTAGCCCGCTTTCAGGAAGTGTCGGGTAGAATGTCCTCGTGCCTAAACTATCCTAGGAGTGTTTGATTTTGTAGCTGATCCATAGGATTAGATTGTGTAACAAACCTCCGGGTTTTATCTATTTAAAGATATTTCCCACACAGTTGTGTTATTTCGATTTAGTATTTTTGATTTCATATCCACATCAAAAATCGAAATATTTTTAAATGACGTATTCAACCCCCCTTCTACGTTATTCCGAACCTAACATGTACATACAAGGCCTGACATTGCTTTTAGTGTGGGAATTGTTAGTCGTTATATGGAGAGGCCAACAAAACTTCATTTGGAAGCTGTGAAGAGAATTATGAGGTATGTAAAGGGGACATTACATTATGGACTGGTTTACTCCGAGGATAGCAGGAACAATGTTTTAAATGGGTTCTCGGATAGTGACTTAGCTGGTCATTTGGACGATAGGAGGAGCACAAGTGGAATGGTTTTCTATCTAAATGACAGTGTTATAACTTTGGTCTCGCAAAAGCAACGTTGTGTAGCTCTGTCATGCGAAGCAGAGTTCATGGCTGCTGCTGCTGCAGCTTGTCAAGCTATATGGCTTCGAAATGTACTAAGTCAGATCACTTCAGAGTTTGTTGGTCCAGTGTCAGCTATAGATTTAACAAAAAATCCGGTGTTTCATGGAAGAAGCAAGCACATAGATGTACGCTATCACTTCATTAGAGAATGTGTGGAACGAGGTGAGGTCATTTTGAAGCATGTCAATACCAACGAACAGCGAACTGATATATTGACAAAGGCATTAATCAGAAATAAGTTTGAAGACATGAGAAAACTGTTGGGAGTTAAAAGTTTGAATGGACATGTTTGAGTTTAAGGGGGGATTGTTGGAAAAATAATCTCAAACATGTGTCTAAATATGTTAATGTTTTTTCTGTTTTAGTCGTGCAACTGGTGTTCTTATTTTTAGGAACATGGAATAAGTAAGTTGTTAGGATTTGATTTGATTTGGTTTGCTTGAACTCCTAATTTATAGGAGATGATTGTCGCAGAGGTTGTTGGTGATTGAGTCTTTATTTCCTATATGTACTAGTTTCTTTATCAGAAATAAAACAAGTCTCTTGCTAGTTTATGTAGATCAAATCTCATTGTGCTAAAACAGTTGTATAAGATATATAATATATATCTGTTATCATCATTTGTGATGGGCTTGTGGACTACCCAAGTTGGTTGCATTTGGGTCAGTTTGCTTTGGCTTATTTCAGATTAGGAATCAGGAGTCGACCCGATTTTCCAAAAAGGCTCGGGATTTGAATTGGGTTGTCAAATATGGTATCAGAACCGACTCTCGAAAGCTTGATTCATCAAGTTACCAGAGGTGGGGATACGAAAGCTGGTGGTATTATCCAACATTGGATAGAGGTCCGGAGGTGGGGACATGAAGCTAGCTGATGTTATCCCACAATGGCCAGGGAGGAACGATCTTGGACCTATGGGATATCCGTTCATGCCTGACGAGGACGTCAGGAGTTTAAGTGGGGAAGTTTGTAACACCCTAGTCCCACATCGAGGAACTTTATGTCAATTTATAAGGCAAAGTACTACTACTAAGTGCACCAACAAATCATGATTTTTTTGGGGCCTGTGGTAGGCTTCTCGACTATCCAAGTTGATTGCATTTGGGCCAGTTTGCTTTGACTTATTTCGGATTCGGAATCGGGACTCGACCCGATTTTCGAAAAAGGCTCGGGATTTGACCCGAGTTGCCACATAACCACTCTTCGAATTTTGTAATTTTTAGTTTTTTTACTATCGTGTGACTACTCTTAAAATCCTTCAAAGTCTCATTTTTAGATGCTGCTATAAATAAGTCGATATGTTTACGAATAGTTTAATATTCAATTCGAGAAAAGTTCAATGCAAATTCGATTTGATTTGTAAACAAATAAAAAATGGACACGGTTTTTAGATTCGTCTCGTAAATGAATTAAATTTAAGCACGACATAGTTCCGTTCGAAAGTTCACGAATAAGTTCGATTATATAATCCGTGAACAAATTCTTTTAATATTGTTTATGAAAAAACTCATGAGTATAGTTCATAAATAAGTTCGTGCATAAATTCGATATATATGTGCATAAATATTTGTGTGTGTACTTGTTTAGAAATAATATTTTTAGTTTATTTTTTCTGTTTATAAATTTCTTTTATTAAATCTGTACATTTTTTTTATTATAAATTATTAAATAATAATATATACTATTGTGTAAATTATAACACTAGTTGGTTATATATTAGTTACATTTGATCTGGATTCAACTCGGATAAGTCTAGATTAGAAGCACATTTCTAGTTTCTGAATTTTATTTCCCTACCTTTTTCTTAATTTAATGCATTTTAAATTTAAAACATTCTAGAAAAAAATTTGAGTTGTTCGTGAATACGAGATCATGAGTAGTAATGTAGTATTAATAAGATGTTCACGAACTAGTATTCATTCGACATTCATGGATAATAATTCGTGAGATATGTTCATGAACTGTTCGTGAATTGTTCGTTAACAAGTTTCAATAACAGTTCTTTTATGATTTGACACAAACAAAAATGTTGGCTTGATAAAAGTTCGATTTTGAGTTTTAGAATAAAAATTTGAAAAATAAAAAATTGGATTCTAGTGTAGAATACTAATGATATACAAATTTTATAAAAAAAACTTAACACGTAAAACTGGTACAAAAAACCTGATTTTAAATTTGATTTTATGAAATAATTATTTTGGATAAATTTGATCTCTAGTAGGATCGTTTTAAATTATTTCATTAATTTTCACTAATTTTCCAAAATAAAAAAGTTATGCAATTTCATTTTTAGTTTTTTAATTGAGATTGATAATTGTTTTTATTATATCCTTATATATAATAAGCGTAAAAGGAATATTATCCACAATTTTGGTCACTGTACTGTCAAAATAATCTCAACCGCCAAATTTAATAATTTTAAAAAAAGAAGATCAAGTTGATGTCATATTAAAAAATTATAAATAATTAAAAAAAATATTGTATTAGATTTGAATTTTTTTAAAAAAAATAATCTGAAAATGATAAAAAAAATGTTGTATTAAAATTGAATTTTACTTATTTTTTTATTAATAACTAAAAAAAGTTCATATTTACTATTTGAGCTCTATCCTGAGATCTAGAAATCTTAGATAATTTTAAAGCCCATGTGAAACTCATAAAATTACTTTTGACTTAGTGATTATTTAACAATTATTATCCAAATGGAAACACTTAGAATCTCAAGATAAAATATAATTACAAAATTTTATATTAATCATATTCAGTTCAGAAGACCTACATTGATAATTCTATTCAATGTAGAACTTCATTTTTTCGTATTTGAAAATAAATATACTTTTTAGTCTATAAATATACTTTTTAGTCTACATGTTAAAATATAAAAATTTTTAATGCTAGATGCAAAGTTTTTCATCTATTTATTTTAGGATCTAATGGTTCATGTTTACTTTGTCGTACTGAGGACTAAACTACCTGATTACCAAAGTTTTGGACAAAATCTCTCTTACACTTATTATTAAAATTATATTTGCTTGTTAATAAATAATAAGAAGGTTATTTTGATAATCAAAACTAAATATAAGTAGATTTCCTAAATCGAACAGAATTTTCAACGTAAAAAATCGTCAATTTCTCCTCTATTTTGTTTCTTGGTAGTTTTAATCGGAAAATAATTGTTAAACCATCACTAAATTAAATATTGTTTTGTTAATTTCACGTGGGTTGTAAAATCATCCAAATCAAGTTTTAAGAATTCAAGAAAAAATAATAAATTGAACGTGTGAAACCTTATACATATCAATTTTTTTAACAACTTGATATGTAAATTAATAACAAACAAATAGTAAAAAATAATAATGTAATTATATATTTTAGAAAATGAGTTGTGTGTTACATGGATTATAAGCTAATATAAAATAATATAAATATATGTATTATGTGGTGGTTCTCATATCACACTATAGAGAGAACCACCTTTTGTAGAGTTCAAGAGAAAATCACCAAAAAAAAAAAAATATTACTTATGAAATAGAATTACAAATTTTAATTAGGAAATCAAAAATGAAATTATGTAACTTTTTTTCCCCGAAAATCATTGGAAATTATTGAAATAATTCAAAGTCATTCTACCATAGAATCAAATTCATCCATAATGATTATATGGTAGACTCAAATTCGAATTCAAGTTTTTTGTTCATATTTCAAGTGTTAAATTTTTGATGAAGTTTATATATCGCTACTATTATATATATATATATATATATATTAGAATCAAATTTTATAATTTAATTTTGTTTAATTAAGAATTTTGTACGTGATTCTACTCTCCTGAACTCCATATAGAAAGGTTCTCTCTGTAACAATGACCTACATATATATATTAAAATAGAAACAAGAACTCATTTTCTTATACATAAACACACACACACATATTACATATATATATATATATATATATATATATATATATATATATACTCCCTCCGTCCCTCTAGGTTCTTTACATTGGAGATGAGCACGAAGACCAAGAAAATATATAAAAAATGAGTAAAGTTAAATGAAAAATGGGTAAAATGGTGGGAACTATCAATATTTAATAATAGATTTGAGATAGTGGAGGAAAGTAGTGGGTGTAATAGTATTTTTTATTATTAAATATGAGATTGTGGGGGAAAGTAGTGGGGAAAACTTACTATTTATGGCAAAGTAAAGAAATGAGAGGGGCATCCCAAAATAGTAACTATAAAGAAATGAGAGGTACAGAGGGAGTATATACATTTATGTGGATATATAATAATATATGATAACATTCGTTAACATATAACATATCTCATTATACTATTATTTAAATCTATTAAATATATGCATATCGCATACATCTTTCGCTTGACAATATGGTGGTAGAGACAGACTCGGAGATGACAGTAAAGACTATTGTAGGAGACAGGGTGAATTTCCTGGAGGTTGGTGAGGTTATTGAGGTTTGTAAACGGAAGCTCAGTAGCATGTGTGGAACCTCTGTTCGTTTTGTTCGGAAAAATGCTAATAGGGTAGCTCACGAGATGGCAAGAATCCCTTGTTTAGTTAATTCCCATACTTGTTTTATGTCTCCTCTTGCGTGCGTGTTGGAGGCCCTTAATAATGATCTTTTAGTGTGAATGAATTCATGTTTTTATTTTTTAAAAAAAAATATTAGTATAAATGAATTGTGATATAATTCATAATCGTTTAGTAGTACCAAACGTTCAAGATCCGAATCTCATTAACCATTCATTAAAATTTAATATCAAAATATTGGTAGTTGTTCAAATGAGACCCTACCTTAAAATGAGAACTTAGACTCAATCTTAACCCCACATATTTTATACTTAAATTAAGGGTTTTATATCAAATAGGTCACCTATTTCACTCAAAACTATCAATTAGACCACCCATTCTAAAACTACATCATTTGAACCATTAAATTCATAATAAATATCAAATGGATACCTTTAAAATGTACTCGAAAAGTAAAAATAATTTTTCATTGAGTTCTACACATTTTTCTTTTATGCTTCCATAACCAAACGAAAGTTTAATAATTCTAGTATTTCTGATAATATTTTTAGATTTTTAAAAATTCATTTACTATTTATTTTAATTTTATTGTCATTTTCCTTGTTTTAATTAAAAATAAATATTAAATAAACTTTTTAAATTCTAAATATATTATCAAAAATACTAGAATTCATAACCTTTCATTTGATTATAGTAGTATTTAAGAAGAATGTGTAGAACTCGATGAAAAATTATTTTTACTTCTCAGGTACATTTTAAATATATCCATTTGATATTTATTACTCCCTCCGTCCCTTTTGATTCTTAACATTTCACTTTTTCAAAACTTTCTGGCACGCATTTTAAGGTGCATTTTAAGGATAGTTAAATAACTTTTTTTTTAAATTTTCTTTTTCTGTATAAAAATTTAATGTTTAAATTTTTATACAGAAAAAGAAAATTTTAAAAAAAAGTTATTTAACTATCCTTAAAATGCACCTTAAAATGCGTGCCAGAAAGTTTTGAAAAAGTGAAATGTTAAGAATCAAAAGGGACGGAGGGAGTATGAATTTAATGGTTCAAGTTTTAGAATGAATGGCCTAATTGATAGGGGCATTTTGGTTCAAATGATATGTATGCCCTCCTATTTTCATATTAGAGGTAGGGGCACTTTGGTAATTTCTCCGTACCGCAGAAAGTTTATGCGGTACGATGCTGATTTTTTTAAAATCTGAGTCGTTGGATAGTTGAACCGCAAAAGTTAATTGTTAAACCCCTAAAAGAATATAAATAAATTTAAAAATTTTAAATGAAAAATTGAATATTTTAATAAGGCCCAAATTTCTCCACCAATTTGCCAAGTCAGCACCATTCAGATTAAATCTTTTTTTTTTGTTTTATTTACTTTTCCGCCAGTGTGTTCCACACTTCCACCACTTGGCACCTTTCCACCACTTAGCAGTAGGGCTTCACATGGGTTCTAAAAACCGACCCAAACCGACCATATTTTTAACCGATCAAACCGAACCGTCCAAAACCATGGGTTAAATGGGTTAATTTTTAAAAAACCCGAACTAATTGGGTTGGGTAAGGGTTTAACAAATTTTAACCCTTACCCAACCCAACCCGTTTACATAAAATGCAGAATTTTTTACATATTTTATACATATTATGTATATTTGTGGCATATTTTCTACAAATTCTATAAATTTTCTGCACTGTTTAAACTTTGTGCAACATTCTGCACTTTCTGGCTTCTGCAACATTCTGCAACACTTTCAGCAACATTCTGCAACACTTTTAGCAACATTCTGCAACACTTTCTGGATTCTGCAACACTTTCTACGAAGTGCAGAATTTTCTACAATGTGCGAAATTTTCTACAAAATTCTTCCGATTAGTAAATTTAACCCAACCCAACCCGAACCAAACCGAAATAATTGGGTTGGGTCGGGGTTGGGTTACAGAATTTTTTTCAATTAATGGGTTGATTTTTTATAAAATCGAATTAATTGGGTTGGGTCGGGATTTGACAAAAACCCGACCCAACCCTACCCATGTGCAGCCCTACTTAGCAACTTTGGGCAATATTTAAAAAAAAAAACTAAAAAATTCCCAAAATGCCACATAGTTCTCTCCGGTCCGTTCCCGGATTGGGTTAGGGGAACATCTGAGCGATTGCCTTCGCGGAGATATATGGTTTATGCCGGAAAGGTACAAAGTTGGACTAATTTGGAAAAGACGCTAAACACATTAGCGTTTGTTTTAAAAAAAATAAAACGCTATACGAAACAGTGTTTTAGAGTGATATTTGGGGCCAAGTTTTTGAGTTGTGATATTTAAGACAATTTAACTTCAAATTGTGATATTGGGGACCTTTTTTTCGTCTCTCGGCCACCATTCTTCCCATCCCCGTTGTATTATCACCATCATCTCCGGAAAAAAGTTACTACATACAAGTCATCGTCATCACTATTCCACTCCCGATCTTAATTGTTCTCGATCTGCCATCATTTTTGATCTGTTGCTCCTCTTGCTAGCATTAATCCTTGTTTCTATTGTTGATCAATTTAACAAAAACATAAACGCATATATTGTTGCTTCGAACTTGTAATATTTTAGATCTAATAATTTTTGTAAAGGTTGTGGCTACGATAGTTCGTGGTAGATGTGTGGGAGATGAAAGTTATATCATTATCATGAGATAGAGTTATGGCGGTGGTTGTACGATAGAGGCAATTATTTTTAGTAATATGATTTGAATTTTTTTGATGATTTGTGTTGAAAGTTGGTGATTTTTGTTGAATATATTAGAATATAATATAAAGATCTATTTAGACCTTTCTCTAATAACTTGTCGTTTTAGGAGAACTAGTAACTTAATATGGTATTAGAGCTCAGGCACGCAGAGGTCTCAAGTTCCATTCTCTACGATCCCAAATTCTTATAATTTATTATAGACACGAAGGCAAAAGTTATGCCCCAAAAAAGGGCATTCATGATCCACTTTTTAACCCTTAAATAGGTTGCGATGGGTTACTCTGGCTAGTAGAGAACTCAGTTCCCAGTCACCCCAATATTCTCACAATTTATTTAGGACATGAAGGCAAATTAAGGCTCCAAAAATGGATGTCCGTGATCCACTTTCGACCCAAAAATGGATTTTCGAGTGAGATAAAGTGTTAGAATATAATATAAAGATCAAGTTTAACCTTCATCTAACACCTTAAGTAGGGCTGTAATTCGAGTCGAGTCGAGCGAGTTCGAGTCGGGTATTAATTCGAGCCGAGTTTTTTTTCACGAGTCGAGGCTGCTCGTTTAACTAAACGAGCCTAATCTTCTATCCGAACTCGGTTCGTTTAATTTCACGAGTCGAGCCGAGCCGAGCCGGCTCGTTTAGCTAAACGAACCTATTTAGACGAGTCGGGCGATCCGGCTCGTGTAAAATTACACTTAAACGAGCCTAATCTTCTGCCTGAACTCGACTCGTTTAATTTCACGGGTCGAGTCGAGCCAGCTCATTTAGTTAAATGAGCCCGATCTTGTGTTCGAGCTCGTTAACGAGCTCGACTCGTTAAAGTGCTCAAGCCGAGCCGAACCCTGTTAAACGAGCTCGAGCCGGGCGAGCTCGCGAGCTACCCGATTCGAATTACAGCCCAGACCTTAAGGTTTTAGAGCGACTACTTAACAGAACCATTTTGGAATTCTCTTATCTGTATGGAAAGGTAGTCAATTACACGTGAAAATAGGGTGCACTAATTTCCTGCAAAGCAAAAACGACAGGAGATTTTAATACCAGGGGTATTGCAGACAACGGATACCACTCTTTTCTTGACGAACTTAAAATTCGACTCTGTAACAAGCGGTGATCAAATTACAAAGATCATTGGGGGCAGTTGTTACTGGACAGAAAGATTCAACTTTCACCTTGTTTATAACAAGAGTTTTAATTGGAAAGAAAAAATTAGTTGAGGCATCATACAATGGTAAAATACACGATTAGAGTGCGGAAGCATTACTTTCAATAGCGATGTTTATCTTTTACAAATATAAAAAATAAAAATGTGGATGGTTATCATCATTGTGCATCACACTGCTGTATAATCACTCTACAGGTGGCACGTTTTACACATACGTTTATGAGAATCTACTGACGGATGTAAACTACAAACGATAGAAATAAGTTACAATGACTTATTGGCGGTTATTGCCCTTCTAATGCATAAATTATGCAGCTATCTCATGCTCATATCAGGATCATCTTCGTCATCAGGATCTAAATCGCTTGAAATCCTAAATTTCTTTCCATCTCTTGGTCCTGTTCTTCCCCTTTTTGGTTTTCCCCTATAGTTAACCAAAATCAATGAAATTCACATCTTTAAAAAATTTGATTATGACTGTGGCATAGTTTCTATATATTTAGACTTTTAACCTTTGTATTTCATCTAAGATAATATAGACAAAGAGAATTTACGGATTCGCCTACAGAGGGATTAGATGTGTGCTTACGGTCCATTTGTAGCTAAGGCTCCACCCTTGGGTCGACCCTGACCTAAATCTGACTTCCCGTCTAGTAGAAAAAGAGAGATGGATGGATATTAATTGGATATTTACAGTGGAAAACACTAAGATAATACTACTGTATTCATACTAAGACCTCACCTTCTCTTCCAATTCCTAGCTCTTCTGCCTGTACAAAAATAAAAAAAAGTGAATATCTGACAATGTGTATCTAACAAAATCAACTCCATATGCATGTCTAGTGTGAAAGAAGTTCTATGTAAAAATGTCACTCAACATCCCATACAGGAACGCTGAAATTAATAGTACTCTACTAGCAGAAGAATGTCGATAATTGATTTAACATATTTAATATGAAAATCATTAAAATTTTAAGTTATTTTAATTAACAAGAATGCTTTTTACCGAATAAATGAATATAACTATTCAAGGCCTTGACATATAAATCACACACCACTTTCCATAGCTCAACATTAAAAAGAAACTGCTCAGTTTAATTGAAGATAATTCATTAAACAGTCTTGAAAAATTAATACATGGATTCAGAAAGATAGTAATGTCAAATCCAATACACATATCTGACTACACTTATCTGGATAAAAAATAAATTCTGTGGCATTCATGTCTTTGTGATACATGCGGCAGTTTTCTAATTTCATTACTTTGAAACAAAGCTACCCTGCTTAGCTTTCACTTATGGACCTAATCCTACTCCTGATGGTTATTTTAAATAATTTGCATGGTTTTCCCATAATGCTAAAGTATGGTGAACCACTGTACGAGGTGTGATACATGATGTCTAGGGATCATCTGGGTTGACGAAGAGTCCAGACTAATGATAACTGAGACGTGATTTCCTTTAGTGGCCATCAGGGACTGACCGGTATGACTAAAATTTTCTTAAATATTATATTGATGGAGCGCCTGAAAAACGTATATTCTAACCGCTGTGCTTGCCATATTCTTAATAATATTTGGCAACCTCAACCACAGGGACAGGTTTCAGTCGGATCAATATTGCAGCCGATAAGGCTGGAAGTTTCACAACAATAAATTCACGGAATCCAGGCAGGTAAAGCAGATAGATAGATCTTTTCCAAGGGCATGCTATACCCTTCTCCATCTCTTCCATACATATTCCTAAATTACTGGATTCATAGTCATTATATTTTCAGGTCTTTGATTTGCATACATAGTTTTGTGAACTCATCAGGCTCAGGTTTGTTGCCAGGTTCACTATCTAGGATAAATCTGGATAAGAATGCAGGTACTTTTAAACCTGCCTTTCTAGGATCAAACCATTTTTGCCAAAAGTTCAAGGCGTCCAAAGAGGAGCTGCATAAAAAGGCTTTTTATATGACGGAATCTAAAAAATTGAGTAGGACTGAAGAAGATAAAATAGTGACAATATTGTGCTTCGCTATGAGGCAATGACTTCAAATGTATGATTTATCACATAATATGCAATTTAACATTACACAAAGCTAAAAATAGACGGTAAAAAAATCCAAGATGCAGAAAATTAATACATACCGCAGGTGAGGTAACTGAAGACAGTGAAAATAGCCTATCCTCAAGCTGAAACTTTTTGGATCTCTTCAGGCTGTGCCACAATGATATCCAAACTTTATGTGACTTAGTAATACAAGCAAGGCAGTCTTATTTTAGACAAATAGGGCATAGCAAGAACCCATATATTTGACATAAAAAAATAAGTTGCGCACAGCCGGAAGTGTGCATTACAAATCCAATTAAAGTTTCCATTAGTCATAACTAAATACACATCACACTGATGTGTGCTTTTTAAATTTCTTAAAACTTAAAAATATTCCCAGAGCATATATTAATCAACATTGGCCGAAGGGACAATACATTCTAGTTTACTGGGGTTGACCATTAACAGTAATCCAGAATTTGGTGATCTTGACATTAAGCAATGTAACAAGTAGCTTTCAAGTCATTGGTCATGGCTCAGTACTGGAAAAGATGAAAGAAATTCCCAACTGCCCAGTGCCCGCACAAAAACTTCCAGAGGGTTACAACTTGCAGGGAAGATGCACCATCACAAAAAAATTATGTAAATTATTCCTATGTACGCCTGTTTCCTAATCAAATATCATTAAGGCATGCCTGGGTCTCTATAGCTTATCTCGGAGATCACATTTCTCTTAGTTCCATGTCCAACAACAGTTCAAGAGAACCCCCTTGCCTTCTAATCGGGACTGTTTTCACCAATAGTTTTGGGAGATACACACTAATATGTGGAAGTGATTGTTTTTAACATATGTACAATGGGTTGAGAGCATAATCAGTTAAATGGACTTACTCTCAAACCTGTGTATACATGTGTGCATACTTGGGCATATATTAGGTTCACAACAACTGATTCGTTATGGATAAGAGTTAATCAAATGAAAGAGACATTCCTCTCAAACATGAATATAGAATTGATAAGAGCCAAAATTTCTAAAACTTAACAGCACAGGATGCACTTCAAGATGCTTCATTAAATTTTGTCCAGAACTGTTTTTCCTCGTACAACATGTCTATGTTATAGCTTAAATAGTAACATAAACAAAAAACTAATAACATAGTTATTATTTATAAGTTGTAGATGATAGTAACTTTTATCAGATAAACTTGCACAAATAAATTAAGTTGTTAAAAAAAGTACCACATACTAACTTTTGACTATAAGTCACTTATTAACTTATTACACAAACACACGTTTTTTAAGTTGAAGTCAAAAAACACTTCGTGACTTAAAGTTTAGACAAACGGATTCTAAAGCCATGAGTATCCTAAATGAATCTTTTCCTGACACGAGCAAAAGTTTCAATAAGTTCACACTTTGATTCGGAGTGAAACCCTTTGCAACCAATCGAGCTTAAAGTAAACTATGTAATAAATGTACTCAAGTAAACTATGTAATAAATAGTGGTAAATTGGTAAATTATGTACTGCTACCAGTGTTGTAGAATTCGGTAATCGGACAAGATCGGTTACATGACCTTACAAGGATTAATCTTTGAATCGGGGATTAATCGGAAGGATTAATCGGAAGACAAATCGGGAGTAATTTAATATTAATAATTAATAAAAATAATTATATATACATTAAAGTATAAATGAAAATCAAAATAAGGAAACAGGAATCCATTTGGTGGCACCAGTTTGGCACCAGTTTTACAACACTGCCAAATACTACCAATACAATACACTCCCAGCCTCTCTTTTAATATTAAAATAATTAAAATGAACATGGGCTAACAGCTGTCCGGATACATTCAGTACACAATAACACATCGTACCATACATTGTAAGTATCGTGTTCTTCTTTTCCATTTTAGAGTCGTCTTCTTCACTAAAAACCCTAGCCTCTTCATCTATTTCAAAGGAATCACACCTCCTTTTAATCTTATTCTTCCATCTTTATGCAGTATTTACTTCTTCTCTATTCTCTGTAAAATCACAAGTTTTCTTCGGCGACCTTCGATTTTCTCCGACCTTCAATTTTCTCCGGCGACTTACGACCCGATTTGTCTTGTTTGACCCGAGTTTTGACCCGATTTGACCAAAACCGTATAATAGAATGATTTGCCGGAAATAGATCGTTAGTAACAATTTTACCGATATATCGGCCGATTTATCGGCTGAACGGCCGATTTCTATAACACTGACTGCTACACAATTGATCTGATCGTAGAGTCGCCAGCATACTTGTCAAGGCGACAAGACGAGGCTAGGCGACATTGTACCGCCTAACCGCCTAGGCGATTATACGCTCGCCTAGACGACATTAGGCGGATTATACGTTTAACTATACATTTTTGGTATATTTAATATATACATACATTTATATGTTATAATAAAATATATATATATACACAATTATATTTGGTACAGTTTGTTCAAACATATATATATATATATATGTTTATATATGTATATATATATATATATCTATATATATATATATATCTATATATATATAGGGTTAAGTATCAAATTGGTCACTGAAGTGGAAGCCAAATATCAATTTGTTCACCGATCTTTACAGGGTATCATTTGAATCATTAAAGTCATAATAAATATCAAACAAATACCTGTATATATGTACTCGGAAAGTAAAAGTAATTTTTCATCGAGTTCTAAACATTTTTCTTAAATGCTACTATAATCAAATGAAAGATTATGAATTCCAGTATTTTTTATAATATATTTAGAATTAAAAAAAATTATTTACTATTTATTTTTAACTAAAAGAAGGAAAATGATAATAAAATTAAAAATAATTAGTAAATGAATTTTTAAAAATCTAAATATATTATCAAAAAAACTAGAATTATTAACCTTTCGTTTGGTTCTGGAAGCTTTCAAGAAAAATGTGTAGAACTCAATGAAAAATTATTTTTATTTTTCGAGTACATTTTAAAGATATCCATTTGATATTTATTATGACTTTAATGATTCAAATGATACCCCGTAAAGATCAGTGAATGAATTGATATATGGCTTCCACTTCAGTGACCATTTTGATACTTAACCCTATATATATATATATATCTATATATATATATGTATGTATATACGAGAGAAAAAGAGAAGAAAATAGTTAAAGAAGATTGAAGAACAAATAAAGAACATAAAAGAGAAGAAGAATGGGCTGGAAGATATAAAATAGGTTGGGCTGGACCATATAAAATAATTTGTGCTTGGTTCTAAAAAAAAAAAAAATAAACGGATTTAGGCGAGCTAGGCGTCCGCCTAGGCGCCGCCTACCCACCAAAAACAAGGCGGGTCGGACGCCTACCTATTTTTCACCGCCTAGGCGACGCCTTAACAACTATGGTCGCCAGTTTATGTTACTCCACCACTTCCCCAAAAGGAAAAAAAATGGCATATTATTTTTTTATGCATGTCTCACAAATCACAATTCTTCACATTTCTAAAGATAGCATCGACCATTGTTGCAAGGGAACCAATCGCCAACAGGGCATAGAACTTGTATATCCAGAACTTAAAATTGGAATTATTCCTGAAACCAAAAGGGTACGGCCTAACTATGCAAAGTGTAAAATCTTATATTGATTTTAAGTCCGCTAAAAAAAGAACACTCTTAAAGTGGATCATATCAACTTCGCTATCCCTGAAGAACTCTATGACATCAAGACCACAACTAATATTTATCAATGGCTCCACAAGTTCGGGTGTCTTCTTTCTTTCATATGGAGACCTTATTGTGAAGCGTGGAGTATCTTGATGTTCAATTTGTTTTAGTTGGGGATGATAAGAAATTAAGAATTGAAGAAGGATTGGTTTATTAATATCCATCATTATTGAGATATAAGAACTAATTGCATTTAATTTTTAGTTGAATACTACTGTCACTTGGAATTTTCCAGAGTTAAAATATTAACAACCAGTGTTGTTTAAGGCGCTAATTCTAAAAAAGCGCAAGACCTGATTTTGAAGCGCGACTCGCGAGGCGCCATTAATCGTGCGCTTTTTGACCGAAAAAAAATTATTCATAAATTTAACAAGAAAATAGTACTTGACATATCCTAAACACTCAAAAATTATAGGACACATATATAAGATGATAAATATGTCAATAATGTAGTATTATTGTATTAAACAATAATATTCAATAATTCAGGGCTTCAAAGTCTTTTACTTCAATCTCCGGCCCCTTCAATTCTTGCTCTTTCTCCTCATCATCTTTATTTATTAGACTTGAAGAAGATGCTCCATAAGTTGCATTTGTGTGAAACACTAAAGTGGCGTTTTTTTCTTTACCTTTCTTTTTTAAGGGTAATTTTTTTATCTTTTGCTAATCTGAGAGCTTTTTGCGCTTAATCACGCTTCATAAGCGCTTTTTGGACGATTTCAGAATCGCACTAAATCGTACAATTTTGAATCGCATGCCTTGCACCTAAGCGCGAAGCGCCATTAATCGCGCAATTAAGCGCGCCTTTAACAACACTGTTAACAACAGTAGTTATCTTTCACTTTCAGTGGGGAGTAAGTTTAGAGTTTTAAGCACTTCTTTTGGTTAGTTATATTTTATCTTTCATTTAAGATTCAACATCTTTCAGTTTACTTCCATCCAAATTATGAAATTATCCCAACGTTACTCAACAAGATTGGGAAATATTAGCATGTTTTTTTACACCTAATGAAGTGTCAGAGTGTCAAATATCCTGTATCGTGTGCGAATGTCGAGTGTGTAATACTTTTTCTCCATGTGAAATGTAAAGTGCGCATAACATAAGAATCAATCATTTGACTTGCTGCTAACTGGACGGTCTTGTTCTATATCTTATTTATCAATCTCCTGGACATCCTAAAACATGTCACTCTCTCTCTCTCTCTCTCTATATATATATATATATATATATATATATATATATATATATATATTTATATATATATATATATATATATATATACACACACTAAAGTCTAAGAGGCTTAACAAACATGAAAATTTATAACGTCTTTGAATCACTCTTCAATTCAAGAATTAACATACACAGAGGCATACCATAAACATAAACTAGAATAAAACCTTGAAGAATGAAAAAAGAAAAAAACTATAAAGATGCATACTTTGTGGTGTTTTTTGTAGACGAAAGAAAACCTTCAAAACCTCTCCAAATATTCCCGAAATTGCTCGATTCTTGTAAGTAGCTTGTTTCTAATTCATAAACCTACAGCAACCGCACAAAAAAAAAAAAAGAGTTCAAATTAACCCTTATACTCTACTCAAAACAATCAAAGAACAATTCATAACCTAAGATGATAAACATACATAAATGGGTTGAAAAGTATCCATCATCTCCGGAACTTCAATTATATCTAAACACTAATAAACATATATATGTATATAGGGTTGCGCTCAAGTGAGAACAATTTTAGCGTGAGAACAATTTCTGCATTTTTAGTATTTAGATGTTCAGCAAATTGACAAATATGTAATAGTGCTAGAAACTTGTTCTCAATGTTCTCCCATATGTAGAGCGCAACTCTAATTGAGAACCACCTTAACCTGTAAACTCGTGAAAACCACTACAATTTTTTATTTACTAGTGCAGTACTTGATACTAAAATAATTAGCAATTTCGAAATTTGGCAAAAATTTCAGCATCATATTTGCAGAATCAATTCTATTAACAAAGTGCAAAATCGTTATTAAAATTTCGATGAAAATTATATTTTTCCCACAAAATGTAATTTAACATTTTGGCATTAAATATCACAAAATGCAATACAAATCTAACTTCTCACAAGTTCTCAATTACGGTAATTCTCAGACACATTTATTTACAAAAAATCATAATAACAAAAAAAAAAAATGAAAAGTGTACTTGTTTTTCGATAGAACGAAGCTCTTCCTGCAGCTTCTGTCTTTTGCCAAGAAGAGATGTAAGCATGGCTTTAGGGTTGTTTTGCCCTCTTTGCCCTAACAACATCACCAAAGATAACATTTTTACATACAAATTATTCATATTCTGTAATATAAAATATCATTACACATAAAGGGGACAATTAAATAACTTTTTTACCTTGAGATTCCATTTTTCGCGCCAATTTTGTATCGTTATTGAGCTGAGGAGTCAATGAATCTGTTGAATTGAAAAGTTAAGTGGCAAAAAAGATGAAAATGAAGAGAAATTGGTTTGTGTACAATGAATTTTAGGGTTAGGGCACCGATATATTGCAGGAAGTAGGGAAACGGGTCTTATTAAAGGGAAACGGGTCTTCTTTTTTTAAAAGGGGAAACGGGTTTTACTTGGGACAAATAATCAAATCGGGTTTGGAAAAAGTGTACGTATCTCGGTTTCTAAATAAATTACGGTAGATAATTGGGCATGATTCAATTAAGAACAGTTTATATGTGAGAATTGTGGGAATGTATTCTCATCCGAGCTGATCCATCAAAAGAATCAAATTAAGGAATGATAACCGATGGATATGGATTGGTTCGGCTCGGTTCGTTAAGAACTCAAATTCGAGCTTGAACATAAAAAGTGTTTGTTAAGTTTAACGAGCTCGAGCCGAGCTTTTAGCATGTGCGGTTCGAGTTCGGTTCAATTTTGTTCGGTTCGATTCGGCTCGTTAAAACTCGAAAAAATTGTATATATTTTATATTTTTATATATTTTATTATATATATTATATATAAAATAATAATATTTTGTTTTTATTAACGAGCTCGACTCGTTAAGGACTCGGCTCGGCTCGTTTTACTCGATAAAAGCTCGATCATGGCTAGAGCTCGGCTCGGTTCATTAACGAGTTCGAGCTCGAACACATATTTTGTTCGATAAGAAAGCTCGGTTCGTCAGAAAATAAAATTTAAGCTCGGCTCGGTTCGATCAAAACTCGACTCGGCTCAGTTCGTTAGCAGCTCTAATTTAGAGGTAGTAGTGATAGTTAGATTTTTTATGAAGAAAGATTGTTAAAATGTAATTATTCCAAAAATAAACGAGGGATGAGGTTATAGCTTTTACATTGAGAAGGAGCATGTTCATGAAAGAAACTAAAAAAAAGGAGCATGTTACATAACATGCAACATGCTTGATATAGACGATGTTCTAAAAATCGTTCGATTTTTTAAAAATTGTTGACAAATTATTAAAAAAAATATTTGATTGATTTGATTTTAAAAAATCGATTTATTTCTATATAATATTTTAAATGGTATATTATATTATAAATTAGACTAATTTATTAAATATTATTAAAATATTAAAAATTTATTCGATTTTTGTTCCGATTTATTATTTCGTTAAATCCCGATTTACCGATAAATCGCTATTAGGTACCTAAACTAATTTGTTCCAATTTTCAAAATCTACAACCATGAATATAGTGTATATTCATGCTTTATTAAATAGATATATCTATTTAAATTTTAAAGCATTATACAACATGTATCTATTTAAATTATAAAATTTGAAGTCCAATTATACTAGTTTTTACCATTACATACTTCTTCTCCTCATCGTATCTATATTCTATATTATAGTGTATGTTGGGTATTTGCTATGACATAAGTTCAAAACATATAAGTGCCATCAAAGTTGTTGAATATTTGTTGAATATAGAGCAGCTATCCGTCCTGCGATGTTATATGGTTCGGAGTGTTGGGCGGCGAAGAAGGCCCTTGAATGCAAGTTGGAAGCAGCTGAAATGAGGATGTTGCGGTGGTCCTGTGGCCGCACGATGTTAGATAGAATCCCGAATGTAGTTTACAGGAGCGAATTGGAGGTGGCGCCTTTTTCTGCGAAAGTTAGGGAAGGGAGGTTGAGATGGTTTGGCCACGTTCGTAGGAGGCTTCCGGAAGCCCCGGTGAGGAGGGTTGAGAGTCTTACGGTTGCTGGGGTGAGGAGAAGAGGCAGACCGAGGAGGTCGTGGGAAGAACAGCTCAGGATGGATTTGAAGGCCTTAAACTTGGATGAGAACTCGATAGCGGATAGGAGTTGTTGGAGGCGCCAGATTAGAGTTGCTGATTCCCTTCTAGGGAGTGGTTCTGTGGTTGAGAGCCTCAGAGTTGGGCTCTCTCGGTTAGCATTAGCTTAGAATCTTGGCTTTTCATCTTGATATTGTCTTCTATCTTTTATTTATGCAGGCACAGGGAGCTTGGCCGGAGGCCTTCCTAGATCAGGAGAGGAGTGCCCCTTGCCCGAGTAGGTAAGCCCCATGAGATCCAGGCCATGGGCCCAGGTTCGGTCGACTACTTTACTCACCATTATCATCTCTGTATAATACTCACTTTGTTATTCGATGCACTAAGCCGGGGGTCTTCACGGAAACAGCCTCTCTACTGTAAAGTAGGGGCATGGTCTGCGTACATTTTACCCTCCCCAGACCCTGCTTCATGCGGGATATACTGGGTATGTTTGGTTTGGTTTGGTTTACATGGTTACTAACATAGCTAAGGACGAGATCATACAGGGGCAAAAGTGGTCATGACCCTAGGATTGTCCTAATACTGGTTCATGTGTAATATATTTTAACTATTTTTTATTTTTAAATATATAGAATACAATTACATTTTTTTTGGTCCCTATTAGATGTAAAATTGGATCAGTAAATTTAGATAAGTAACTTTATGATCATAATACTTGTTAAATGCAAGTAGTAGTCGACTGTTAAGTCTATCTTCAACTAAGAAGATGAAAGCGATTTAATAGTAGAAATCCTGACGACAACACTTTGCAGAGAAATCACATGGGTTTTGGGAGCTAGGCCAAATTACCGTTCTTAGTGATCCCTTGAAGATAGAAGCATGCACAGAGCTAAAACATTCTGGAAGGTGGTCAAGAATAGAGTTTAAGAATTTCGAGACATTTCCTGAAATGGCTAAGCAAGCAGAATGTGCATGTGACAAAGTTCTACCTGAAACGTACTGATGAATTATTAATGTAAAAATTTTGTAACATTTGGTTTATATAAATCAAGTGTGTAGGATAGTTTTAGATATGTAGAACACAATTTTTTTTCTAGTTCTTTAAAGAGAAATCTTGTAAAGCAAAAACAATCAAACTGTATAAGCAGATGTGAATCATTTTTCACAGATTTTTCAAGGAATACAAAACTATTCTCAGATGAATCATACAAACATTCACCTGAAATTATTTAAAGTATTTCTTTACATACTTCAAACCTATTCCACATCAAAACATAACAAAGAAAAATATAAAAAGAAATTGAGATTTCATATAATTGTATTCAACTCAACCTTCTACAATATATCTCACTGTTTAGATTAGGAATAACACATCATAATTGAAAACCAACATATTATAGCTATTAGATCAAGACACTCCTAATATGTTATGTTACACAAGCTCACCAATCCTCTTTTACAACCATCTGTCGCATTTATAATAACCAACTATATGCTTACCACCAGTAACACAAACTCCAACCTACATAAAAGGACACCACCAACACGATCCAGTGGTACAAACAAAAAAAATTAAAAAAAATGATTCCACTAAATTTGTATAAAAATGTTAGAAACATGTTACATAAGTAGGAAATAAAAAGGGAAGTAACAACATAATCAACAACTTTTCCGTCCCAACTAATGCTTGATAAAGCTGAAACTACTATCATGAATTGAAACAAACAAAAGATATATTTCAAACATCATTACAAACAACTCAAAATTATTTAATTCTTTTAAATTTCAGTACGTATTCGTAGAATTATATTCCGTTATGATCTTTAAATGTCTGAAAATCATTTAGAACTTTACGATACTGAATCTCGGAACCATTAAGATCAAAAATTCAAATTTTGAAATCGAATCCACCACGTTATTCAAAAAGTAATGTTTGACCAACTTTTAGTGAAAAATAATCAAAAAAATAATCACATATCTAACAATCTTTCATTAACCTTATCAAAATCCAACCAAATTCCATACCCAGTACACACATTCAATTTAACAGTGCAAGGAATGGCAACAACATATTGCATACAAAGTGCATGGGGAACATGCTGAAAATAACATAATAAAAATGTAATTACAACATATGGGTGAAGACCCAAAATACCTAATTTTCAGCAAAACATGCCCAAAATACCTATAATCAGTAAATATGCCCCTAAATACCCACCAGATACTCCATTGGTAGTGGAGTATTAGGATGACACGCCACTTCCAAAGGAGTATCAGGGACATACTCCACTATTGGTGGAGTATCAGGTCGGATACTTCACTAACAATAGAGTATCATGTTGGATACTCCACTAATAGTGGAGTATCAGGTCGGATACTCCAATCGTAGTGGAGTATCTAAATGTTCGATGCACCACTGGTAATGGAGTATCACTCCTAACGCTCTATTGGGTGAGGAGTATCAGGATCTATTAAGAGTAAAAGATATAAGAAGGAAGGTGTATAGGAAAACACAAGGATATTATTAGAAATATGGCTCGCTTAGTATGTCTCTAAGTCAGGGGGAAGCTTACTAAACACACCTCTAGAAATATCTTACAAGACACACTTGACACGTATCCTTATCTAATAAGATAAGAATCTTACTTTACACACCACTGGAAGCTTATAGAATACGCTTCCAACACAAAGCTTACTCATGAAGCTAACTTACACACCATACACGTATTTCACATTATTGATGTCGGGTACACTTTTGGGCCCCATTGTCACATCTAATAATGAGATATACAATACATACTTTATTCTCACTTTATTCCTTACACACTTTACTTTAATAAAAGCATAATAATGAAAATAATTCACTGGGGAAGGCTGAGATCAAATGAGTGATTCTGAACTCTATATGCCATCTGATAGTGAAGAGTGGTAATATAAGTTCTTGTTACTTGAGGTGCTCCAACAATCTGTAGTTGAACTTTGAGATTGTTGTAGATGAGAGGTGCATCTAGCCTCATGTTGAAATTTGGGAACAGGGTTATGAATATTGTTCCAGCGTTAAGTGTTGTTTGGATGGTAGCAATGCATGCATGAGCATATTGTTGAAATCGATCACCTATGATACCCCACTACAAATGAAGTATCTGACCAAATTGTGCATTTTGGTTGGTATTTTTGAAAATGGGAATTTTGGACAAATAAATATAAAAATTGAGGTATTTTGATCATTTTCTCAAAATTTATATACTCACCAATTTATTAAAAACACGTCCATGGGGAATAAATCATTACACAAACTTAAGAAACTAAGCCATAACTAAAATTAAAATTTATCAACATTAAGTACTACATGAACAATACATTACCAAATAAAATGCTTAATATAATTATAAATAAGATTTTGAATGATTCAAACGAAAAAGAAAGATAAGAACCAAGAAAAGTACCTGATTTTAAATCCTAAGAATTTGGGAGAAACTTGGCAAATAACAGAAAAAACACGAAAGTTAACTAATGTAGTATAAATCAAAATTACACTGTCATGTATCGAAAAGAAGTCAATGAACACAACTGTTTCAATATAATACCACTATATCAAGAGTCACTCAAGTAACCAATAAATGGTACCTTGGGACAATAATATATTATAATTTATCCTTTGCTTGATTTATTTAAAAAATAATGATTTGATGACATTGTTCTATTATACAAACATATATATTCACACAACAGAAACAAAAATAAAGAGACAATTCTAGTATTTTTTTTTAACTTTAGTTGGAGTAAAAAAAATCGCTAATATATAAAAAAATTCAAAATTAAGCACCGTGCAAAGTAGGCAAACTTCCCTATAACTTTATAAAACCTAAACTTTTATTTTTGTTTGGTGAATCATAGATTGAATGATTCATGATATAGTTTAATACTCTATAAAATTTGAATTTTCATCTTTATTTTATGAAGCGTAGATTGAATGATTTTAATAATTTGTGACTTAGTTATTATATCAAATCTACATCTTTACTTGATTTTCTTTATATGTTTATTACAACATTCTCATATTGTCACAGTGTTGAAGTCTGTCCCGAATTCCTAATTAAATTAAGAATCCTATTATGAGCATAATTCTAATTTGTGATAATTGAGGTAATTCTTATTTTGGTAGGAATTTTAATCGTGGAAGGATTTTTATCCAATATAGAAAAAGATGGTAATTGTCACAAATAGGATTTGAAATAGATTAGGATTAGAATATGTGTGGTGCCTACAAATATAGATATTTGTAGGGGTTTTGGTTCATTGCAAAAGTTATAGAGTTGTGTGCGATACACAAGAGAGAACTTTTGTGATCAAGGTGAGGTGATTGTATTCAAGTGTGTTGAGTAAGGGAGCGACTCCAATCTTGTAATACATTTATATTTAGTGGATTTGTGATTTTACCCTCCCTTGAGGGGTTTCCACATTAATTTATTGTGTTCTTTACCTTCGTGTTTGATTAACGTTAATCTATAGTGGATGCGATCCTAACACACAATAGAATTTCTAAAACATTTACAAACTTTGATATTCTCAATTGCTTTACTATTATAAATGATTAAATTCCGTAAGTAACCTTCTTAACTATTACCATTAGTATACAATTGAACAATCTTTTCTCAAAACATCAACATAGAATTTAAAATTTATTTCAACTAGAATCTAAAAGAAAGTTTTGATAATTAATTTTTTTGTAAAATTGTGTTACTACGTCTATTTGAGAAAAAACATGTTTTAAAAATTCGTCTAAAATATCCAAATCCCTAGAAGCAGTTTTTGGTTAACCAAACGTTATAAATGTGTATAAAATGATTAAAACTCGTACTTCATACAATAGAAATCAAATTAGAGATGCACAAATATCTTTTGGGACTGGATTGTATTCGGACTTTAAAAACCCCGACCATTAGGGAATCGGGCTGGATTGGATTTTTCAGAAAATTGGATCGGACTTGGCCGGACTTTCTCTAAAACACGAGGACTGTGTTAAGCCCGTGGGCCGGGCCAAATCAGATTTTTATCCAATTTTTTTTAATTTTTATATCAATATTTTTGAAATTATTAAAAATATTACATATCTTAGATTTTATAAAAAAAATTGGATTTTTAGCTAACCTTTTAAACTTATAAATTAATATTTTTGAAATTATTAAAAAAATAATGCATATTTTTAGATTTTATAAATAAAAAAATCAAGTTTTTATCCGAATTTTTCAAAAAATTTGGGCTTTTATTCGGGTCGAACCGGACTTTTATCCAGACTTTTTCGTGCTCGCCCTTATCCAAATTTTTCGGATTTTGGACCGGACCATATTTTTTTCGAATGAAAATTTTCAAATTTTTTCCAAATCGGATTGGATTGAATTTCGAATTTCTAAACTTTTTGAACATCACTAAGCCAAATCAACTAAATAATGAATGGTCTAAAAATATCCGAATTTTTAGAAGCAATTCTTGGTCAACCAAACACTATAAATGTATTTAAAGTGATTGAAACTCATATTTGATACGGAGTATAAACTAAACACAAATAATAAAGTGAAAGAATATTAAAAATAACACTTTTTTAAATAAAAATGATGAAAATAACATTTTTTGGAAGACATGGCTGAAAATAACAATTGGAATACGCATTTCTATTTTGGGAGAGAGTGGTGGAATGTCAGATTAGAAGAGAAGCCGAAATCTCAGAGAATCAATTTGGTTTTTTGCCTGGGAGATCGACGACTGAGGCTATTCATCTCGTCAGACGCCTTATGGAGAAGTTCAGGGAGCGTCGTAAAGACTTGCATATGGTGTTCATTGATCTTGAGAAGGCGTTTGATAGCATCCCCCGTGAAGCTATCTGGAAGAGCCTTGCAGAAAGGAGAGTGTCTCCGTCGTACATTAGGGCGATTCAAGACATGTACTCCCAAGCTAGCTCTTGCGTCAGAACCCCGGTGGGTGACTCACGTTTTTTCCCCGTTGAGATTGGGCTCCACCAGGGGTCGGCCCTTAGTCCCCTCCTTTTCGCCCTTATCATTGATGTCATGTCACGAGGGATTCAGGATGGCGTCCCTTGGTGCATGCTCTTCGCTGATGATATCGTTTTAGTTGCGGAGTCGAGGGGGGAGGTGAACGAGAAGTTGGAGTTATGGAGATCTACTTTGGAGTACCAAGGCTTGCGTTTGAGCCGGTCTAAAACTGAATACCTCTGGTGTAACTTCAGTGGTGAGGACAAAGAGGAAGGGGTGGAGGTTAGGATTGAAGACGAGATCGTCCCTCGTACGGATAAGTTCAAGTATTTGGGTTCGGTCATCCAGAAGGAAGGTGAGATTGAAGACGATGTCACACATCGTATTAAGGCTGGGTGGTTAAGGTGGAGGGCAGCGTCAGGGGTGATGTGCGACAAGAAAGTACCGTTAAAGTTGAAAGGCAAATTCTATAGAGCGGCAATCCGTCCTGCGATGTTATATGGTTCTGAGTGTTGGGCGGCGAAGAAGGCCCTCGAGAGCCAGTTGGAAGCAGCTGAGATGAGGATGTTGAGGTGGTCTTGTGGACGCACGATGTTGGACAGAATTCCGAATGCAGTTTTTAGGAGCGAGCTGGAGGTGGCGCCTTTTTCTGCGAAAATTAGGGAAGGGAGGTTGAGATGGTTCGGTCACATCCGGAGGAGGCTGGCTGAAGCCCCAGTGAGGAGGACCGAGAGTCTGTCGGTTGCAGGGGTGAGGAGGAGAGGGAGACCGAGGAGGTCGTGGGAAGAGCAGCTTGGGTTGGATCTGAAGGCCTTAAACTTAAATGAGACCATGACCGCTGATAGGAGTACTTGGAGACGCAAGATCAGAGTGGTGGATTCTCTTTTAGGGAGCGGTTCTGTTGTTGAGAGCCTCAGAGTTGGGTTATCTCGGTTAGCTCTATCTTAGAAGTTCGTCCTTTTTTTCTTTTTTTTTTAATTTATTTATGCAGTTGCAGGGAGCTTGACCAGGTGTCATCTTAGTGTGTCCAAAGCCATGGGCGCAGGGATCTGTGGATCAGAGTGTTTCGAGATCGGAGTGGACAACCCCCTCGTAGGTAAGTCCCATGTGATCAAAGCCATGGGCTCGGGTATGATTGCGATCTTTACATAAATTTACGAAGCCTTTGTAAATAACACACACTTTTTTCTGTTGTGCACTAAGCTGGGGGTCTTCACGGAAACAGCCTCCCTACCGTACCAAGTAGGGGCATGGTCTGCGTACATCTCACCCTCCCCAGACCCTGCTCTGTGCGGGATATACTGGGTATGTTTGGTTTGGTGTTTGGTTTATTTCTATTTTGGGTAAACCATATCAAGCATTTTTATGTTGGATAACAGTGGACCCCGCAGGGGAAAGCAAAAATAAAATAAAAAAAGGTTTTTATTCAAAAAATAAAATAAAAAATAAAAAAAGGTGTGATACGCATGTTGAAAATGCGTATCAGGGTGATACGCATTTTCAACATGCGGGTGATACGCATTTTCAACATGCGTATCACACCTTCAATTACTTTTTTCGGGTGGAGCCCATTGTTACCCAACTTCAAAATGCGTTATATGGGTTACCCAACGTAGAAATGCATATCCGAAACGAGAATTTTAACCATTTTTTCCGAAAAGTGGTATTTTTAGCACACTTTTCAAAAAACGTTATTTTAAGTTAACTAGATGTTATTTATGTTATTTTTAGCCATCACCCTAATAAAACTGTGTCATATATTATCTTTAACAGTATTTACCTAAAAATCCAAAAAATTAATCCCACAGAAAGAAAAATAAATTTAACTGGCAGTTAAAGCCAAGCTATCAAATGAAAACTAAAAATAAAAAAATAAAGCTAGCATATATTATGGTATATACCACAAGTAGATAATCATAATCTTATGACAGTGCAGTTTATTGGAGTAGTGTCCAAATACAGAAGAAGAGTGAATAAAAAACAGAAGACTGTAGAAGTAACAAGATCGAGATGAAGTGGATTGTTATGAACCCACTTACTAACACACAGTAAAACCAGGAAAGGATAAACGGACGTTCGAGAGGCCGCACTCTCCCAAAATACCAAGATGAAACAATACACAATAATAATCAGATAGCCCTCCTTCCTCTCATTTCCCCTCTTTTAACCTCCACACTTTAATTTCCTATGGGCTTATCTTGGGCCTGCTTCTTTTAAAGTTTAAGAGTCCAATATAGTTGGGCCAGTCCATTACAATACCCCGTTCCCAAAGAACGACCTTGTCCTCAAGGTCGAAGGTGACACCCCGTTCATCCACGATGTTATTAGCAACATTTTCCTTATAGTCTACCATACCCTCCCATCTCTGTTGGAACCCTGTCATCGCTTCATCATCTAGCTCCTTTTCCCTCTCAGGATTTTCGGCTGTAGTGAAAGTATAGTTGTTTTCTTTGGATTTGGTTGATGATGGCTTCAACACAACAACAGCATTAACTGCAGCTGCCCCTTCTTTCTTGAGGAACCTTATAACTGTCACTTTAACTACAGGATGCTCAGCCATTCTCCCATTCAATTGTAAAGCCTCCCTGTCATCTGGCCCACCAAAGAAAATCATACAAACTCTCTGTGCCACGGTGGCTGTGGGTCCTGATGTCTGCTGGGATCCACTGAGTCCATGGTCCACAAGCATAGCAACGGAACAGGGTGCATCCTTGAGAACCTTCTGATTCACAGCTCTCCATCCGTGACCAATGTTCTCCACCTCATCTTCACCATTTATTTTTCTCCATTGCTTGTGAAAAGGTAACAGGATCATGGCACTCTCTTGCTTTCTACCACGTGACAGATATCCTCATGCATTGTTGACAAAGCTGATATAGCAGTTGTGGTTCGAACAATTACATGTCCAAGTTGGCCATAGGCTTGAAACCCAAGAGCCACACGGTCGTGCATCCCACCTTGTCCGAAACGATTAAGAAATGGAAATCCATTTTTACGGAACCTTTGAACCATCATAATGGAAGAAGATCTCTCTGTTAATTCAACAAAGTGCATGATATAAAGTTTGAGCTGAGACTTTGTGAGACCTCCAGTAAGCATCTTCAAAAACACTCCCCCAAGAAGAGACACACAAAAAGATGACTTTGCAGAATTCAATTTTGCAATACTGGTGCCCAAATTCCAGCTGCTATGGGGTTTGAAGATAAATTCTGGACCTGAAAATGAAGTATAAAGTATAACTCTTGCTCCAAATTTAGCACAGACAGATAATATGCTTTGTATCTCTTCATTGCTGCAAAGCAAGCCGGTCGGATTGATCGTTGGACCAGATACATACAGCCATGGCTTACTCACAGTCTCAAGTACACTGTTAAGTTGCTTTTCTGTGAGCTTAAAACCCACTTCAGAGGATGTAGGTATAGTTGTAATACGTGCGTTAAGAAATTTGGCAGCATAAACATTGTTACCATTGGAGCCAGACGGAAAACACAAAGTTCCACCTTCTTTTATGCAGCAGAGGACAAGCTTAGTAGAAAGTGGCCAGACCATGTTGAAAATCATTATACCCATAGGCTTGATTATAGCAATTCCTTCCTCAACTGCTCTGGCAATTAAACCTAAGCCAAATTGGTCCTCAACAAACCCCGGGAGGGCACAATAATTACTTAAAGAATGTAAGAATTCTTCACTTGCATTTTCCGTAATTAACTTGGACACTGCATCTGGATTCAGATTGAGAATATGTGGTATACGACCAACAATGCGTTCAAGTTCTAGGTGATTATCATTGCAGTACCCTAGAAGATCAGACTCATAAAACTCGACTCTATCATGTAAAGTTTTCTTCTCGTCATCATAAATTGGTTGACCATTCTCATCCAGAGCATTCAAATATAAAATTATCCAAGAAATCTTGACTGCCCCTGGATTTATATCCTTGGAAGGAGCCCACTTAGCAATAGCAATGGAAACCCATCCATTCCCACAACCAAGCTCAGCAACCGTCTTATCTTTACTAACAATCCCTATTCTTCTGAAAGCTCTCGTATTACCAAAAGCATCCTTGTCATTCTTCCTTCTCAACCTTTGATACCACTTTGTTACCACAGAACTAAGATCAAACACTAGAGTTGCATTAATAATATTCTTAAACTTATCATAGGGTTTCACAAGAACTTTACCATATTCATTCTCATGAAGATTATAAATCATAACTCTATGACACTATTTTTTCAAGGCATTCCCATACAAGTTGGGGGGGGGGGGGGCAGGTGAGAGGATTTGTACCTTTGGAGATCGACAGTGGGACTTTTTGAACAAATACTCTCTCAGACTTTTCATCAAACACCTGGAGTGCAGGCATCTCAGGTAGTAGCTTTGACATCTCCTTTGCTTGTGTTCCTTCTCCACCAACTTCAATTTCTCTTCCCCCCTCGTCGTTCTCTGTAGCAAGCTCTGATGGGCATGCATAGTTCGTTCCCATCTTCTTCTTTGCCGTGGTTTGGCTCTCCTTGAACCACTCCGCCAATGATTGACGCATAGCGTCCATTGCTTTCTTCATTGCCTCCTCCACCCCTTTCTTTATCAACTCCTTTATCTCCTCTCCAAAATTTAGCATCTCCTCCGATATCTCTGATCTCTGTGACGCCGTTGAGTGCCCCATTCTCGAACAGCTCTGATACCAATTGTTATGAACCCACTTACTAACACACAGTAAAACCAGGAAAGGATAAACGGACGTTCGAGAGGCCGCACTCTCCCAAAATACCAAGATGAAACAATACACAATAATAATCAGATAGCCCTCCTTCCTCTCATTTCCCCTCTTTTAACCTCCACACTTTAATTTCCTATGGGCTTATCTTAGGCCTGCTTCTTTTAAAGTTTAAGAATCCAATATAGTTGGACCAGTCCATTACATGGATTCATACAAAATCAGTGTAACTATTCAACCCCCTTCACCTATTTTTGCTGTCACTATCTTTATAATGAAATACAGATGGACTTTTATCTATTACTTATTTGTTTTTTCTTTTCTACTTGTCAGTGGTGGTCCTGTGGATATTATTGTTTATTATTTGTGTCTAGATATTGTTAGTCTTTTTGGGATTTATGCAGCTTACCTCACATGTCATACAATCCTACTGCCTCCTATTAATTGATACTGTATTTTATTTGTTGCTTTTTAACAGTTCTTGAATATTTGATGTTGTTATAAGCTGTTTTCTGCATCTGGGTTGTTTTTCTTTTTGTGTTTTGAGTATTAATTTGCTTAAAGTTGGTTAAAGTTTTGAGCTTTTGTTTGTGTGTATAGAGCTTGATTGATGGTTTGCTTGTTGGGTTGTTAAAGATCTGAGCTTTTTGGTTGAACTGTAGAATTGGGATGTTTTGACTTGTAGAAGAGGTAGCTGTTGAAATTGGAGTTCTTGTTTGTGAATCTGTTTGTGTTTGGTTTTATTTGGTATCGAAAAATATACTTACAGGGGTTCTTGGATTGTGGATATGTAGGTTTTAGTTGATCTTGGATTTTAAGGAGTTAAGGTTGAAAAGATAAATATTGTAGTGATTCTAGTGAAGGATTAAGTTACTGAAGATGGACGGTAACTGTAAGACTATTGTTTGGTTTCGGAGGGATCTGAGGATTGATGATAATCCTGCTTTGGTTGCTGGTGCTAGGGATGGTTCTGTTCTGCCTGTGTTTATATGGTGTCCCCAGGAAGAAGGGCAATTTTACCCGGGAAGAGTTTCAAGGTGGTGGCTCAAGCAGTCTCTTGTACATCTGCAACAATCCATGGAGTCTCTTGGTGCTAAACTTGTTCTAATCAAAGCACAAAGTACTCTTAAAGCTCTTTTGGAATGCATCAGTGCTGTCGGGGCAACAAAAATAGTGTATAACCATCTTTATGGTATGGTTGGTTCTGCTTCTCCTGTTTTGTTTTTCTTTAATTGGCTACATGACCTGGAGTAGTGTTTTATTTCAAGTTCTAATAAAGGTTTTACTCTATGTCAATTCTAGGGAGGTAAGTTTACTTTTTCATAAAGGATCCTACAATCACTCAACATGTCATAAGTCATTTCTATATTACCAACTTTTTGTACATTTTTAATACACTTCGAAATCTAAAGAGGTCCTCGGGAAGCTGCTCTGGCTTGTTATTATTCTTACTGTTATCAACTGCTTCAAAGACAAACTTATTGTACAGGATCTAGTTGTCTACCCATAAAAGTATGTACTGTCCTTCTTGGTATGATCCTTACTTAGTGCGATAGAAACTGTAGTGCTTTACCCACGCTGAAACACACCGTATATTAATCTAAATTTAGAAATTACACATGTTGTCTCAATGTCTCATACAAACTTAATATAAAAGTTGCATATTTAACAGTTGGAATGGAAGTTCTAGATCACTTTCTTGTTACATTGCTTAAGGATGAAACATGACATAAATTAGAGTGGATAAGCTAATAGTACAGCTGCTCTTTCCACACCTCTGGTTAGCAAAACAAGATTTTGGTTCAGCTATTTGCATATAGAATCAACTTCAAGCCATCTGCTAGACTTTGTAACAATCCAGGGGAGTCTCTTTAAGAGCATATAGAAATATTTCAATATTTACTTCTTTGGTTTGTTTAAATTTAAATTTGTGGTTATTGTAGTATTACAAAATAAGAGATTAATATTTTTATATTTTGTATGACCCAAATAGAAAGACCGGAGAATTAAGGAGTGCCCAAGTGGTGGAAAGGGTGCTCTACGAGAAGTTCTAGACTTTAGAGTTCAATCCTCACCTTCCCCTTTCCCTATCTTTGAAAATATACAACTATGCCCTGTATCAGTCTTAACATGCACATAATACTACGTTATATTTTGGAAAGTGTTTGGTAGAAGTTTGCTTTCTTAGGATAGACTATAGAACCTGGGCACTTTTGTGAAGTACACATACCCTTACGCCAGACCACAGTCTCTTGAGTAGGATGATGAGATAGTTTTCTCTCAAGATATCATGTTAGACTTCTCGTGTAAACTATAATATACTTCCTCAGAAGCCTCCCTTATTTTTCTTTGGTTTCGATTATTTATCCAGATCCTGTTTCACTTGTTCGTGATCACACTATCAAACAAAAGCTTGGGGAGCTTGGTATATCGGTGGAAAGCTATAATGGAGATTTATTGTATGAACCATGGGAAATATATGACAATGAAGGACACGCCTTTACAACCTTTGATGCATACTGGGCACGATGCTTAAACATGCAAAAAGAACCTGTGTCACATCTTCCTCCGTGGCGATTAGTTCCAGTTGAAGGTACTCTCATAGTGTAATGCAAAGTTTATCTAACTTTCATCTTTTCTTGTAATTAAGTTTCCAGGACTCCCATTGTTTGGACCATCTACGAAGTTGTGGAGCTGAATGATTGCATTCCCGGAGTTGAAAATTTTAGCATCAAATGAAGAAAGAAAGGCAAGATTGTTAATTGCAATAATTAACTGTGGTTCTATTGTGTAAATGACAGGAATGGTCGGTGATTGTTCAATTGAGGATCTCGGTCTAGAAAATGAAATGGAGAAATCTAGCAATGCTTTATTAGGAAGAGGATGGTCTCCAGGTTGGAGCAATGCTGATAAGGCTCTAAATACATTTGTGGAACACAATCTGATCGACTACTCCAAGGATAGGGTAACAGTTTCAGGGAACTCAACATCGCTCTTTTCACCATATCTTCATTTTGGGGAATTGAGTGTGAGGAGAGTATTCCACTGTGTACGTATGAAGCAGATATTGTGGACAAAAGAAGCAAACTGTGTTGGACAAGAGAGTGTTGCTCTGTTTCTTCGGGCTATTGGGTTTAGAGAATATTCTCGTTACATTTGTTTTAACTACCCATTTACTCATGAAAGATCATTGTTAAGCAACCTGAAGTTTTTCCCCTGGCAAGCGGATCAGTCCCATTTTAAGGCTTGGAGGCAGGGTCGTACTGGTTATCCCTTAGTAGATGCAGGTATGAGAGAGCTTTGGGCAACGGGGTGGATGCACAATCGACTAAGAGTGATTGTTTCCAGTTTTTTTGTAAAATTTCTGCTTCTACCATGGCAATGGGGAATGAAGTACTTCTGGGATACACTTCTGGACGCAGATTTAGAAAGTGATATACTTGGTTGGCAATACATATCAGGGAGCTTACCAGACGGACACGAGCTTGAGCGTCTAGATAGCCCACAGGTGCAATGCGATTTTCTCTTCTACTATAAAATATTTGCACCTGTTGAAACTTGAAATAGGGCCATAAACTAATAAAACAGGTCTATATGGCTTGCTACCTATACAGCTGTACTTTTATTATATACCACAAAGAACTGTTGCATTTCTAGAATGCAAATATTCCATAATTACATAAAATGTTTTTAAAAAAATTACGTAGATGAAAGGCCGCTTGGTCAAATCTTTTGTCGAAGACAAGCTGGGTGAGTGTTCAAATAAAAAAAAAGTAATTCAATGTGAGGCTCACGCTCTGGAAATTAAAGGGCATCAATTAAATTCTAGTAAAGGTTTATTTCCAAGTTACTGTACAGCGAGGCTTTCTGCAAGTACTTTGGTAATTGCTTGTGCTTCTTTCCCTTCCCTTTCCAAGTGTGACTCAAGTAGATAATCTTACTGAAAATAACAAATAGCAATAATGAACTTTGTAATAAATTAATAATTTCTTCTTGATGTCATCATCAGATGTACCGTTGCAAATACCTGTGTTTTTTTGGGTAAGGTCAATTACTAGTAATTTAAATACTCACGCAGACATTTGTCTCCACTGAGACTCGAACCCAGACTTGAACCATCGGCCTCTTGTTACCAAGGGTGAGGAGTCTCCACTAGGCTGCAATGCTAGGGGTCTACACAGCCGATTTTGTGGCTCCTTTTTTTTAAACCTCGGATATTATTAAATTTCTGTTACGATACAGGTTCAGGGATTCAAATTTGATCCAGAGGGTGAATATGTGAGGCAATGGCTGCCTGAGCTAGCAAGAATGCCCTCTGATTGGATTCATCATCCCTGGGATGCACCTTCTAGTGTACTTAGATCTGCAGGAGTGGAATTGGGATTAAACTATCCGGTACCTATCGTTGACATTGATTTAGCAAGAGATCGCTTATCTGACGCTTTACTAATCTTGCGGGAAAGAGAATCTGTTGCAAGAGCGGAGAAATCTGGTGGAACTGATGAAGTGGTTGGAGATAATTCTGACTGTATTGACAATTTAGCAATTCCAAAGGTTGTTCTTAAGGAGAGGGCTCCTTGCGCTGCGTCTTCTTCTCACGATCAGCAGGTACCTTCGATGCAAATATTTAAGAACGGATTGTCTAGTCGCAAGAGATTACTTCCCGTTGAAGAAGGACAACTTAAAAAGAAGATGCAAATTAGTAACTGTGAAAGTGAGACATCAAAGATAGAGGACGACTTGTGCTCCACAGCTGTATCATCTTCAGTAAAGAAGCCGACAACTTGCAGCAGGACTTCCTTTTCGGTTCCACAATCCTGTTCAGTATCTTCTGATCTAAAGCAGCCATGCAATGTAGAAATAGATAGGGAGGATGGTTCAAGCAAGTAAGGTAAGTAACTTGCCACTGTTTATGGCTAGAGCTCATATTTCCTCCAATTTCTTATATCTGTAACTTGCATGATAGGTTTCTGTTTACATAATGTTTATCTTTTTTTTTTTTTTTTTTTTTTGACAAATGCAAGTTCATTCATTTAAATTAAACAAGTCTAGCCGGGACAAACCCCCAACTGACAATGCAATCAGGATGATAAACAATAAAACGAGCTAAGTAAATAGCCGCATTGTTTCCAGACTGCTTAACAAACTGAATCCATAGATTCTTGAAACTAAAAAAAGTTACAATGGTATCCCGATAAATCTTACTAGCATCAGCCCTGAAATCCGTAGTAACACAATTGACCCTCACATAAATGCGTACTGAAGCCCAGTGTTCCAAACCTTCAACTGAAGTTGGGGAAGCATAAATTCCCAAAACCGGAACAAACTTTAATTGTGAAAGGTGAGCTCTTGTGAATTCCACTACCATTTCAAGAATGCTCCAGCTATCTACCTGCCGTGAAACAGCTATAGACCTGCCGATACCCCAGCTATCTACATGCCAAAAATCAGCTATAGACATGCCGCAAGTAGCATCAATGCAAGCTTTAAAGATTTCCCAAAATGCCAAATAAACCAATTTCAGTGGAGAACGCAACCAAACAACCCAAAATAAAACACAATCAAACATAAACCCCAAACAATTGGGGACAACCAAACAAAAACCCCAAACAATTGGGGACAAACAACCCAAAAAGATGGGTACGGCAAAAGAGATCTCACCCAAAAAAGGATTGAATCTCGATTTTATTGAAAATCAAGAACTAAAAAAAGATGGAGGAATCGGAGTAGGAGGATGGGTGAGGGAGGGCGGAGAAGATATGAAGAAGGGGCGGAAGAAAATGAGGGGCGAGGGAGGAGAGAGAGCGGAGGGGCGGCGGGGCGGGGCGGGGCGGGGCGGGGCGGGGCGGGGCGGGGGGAGGGGGGAGGGGGGAGGGGGGAGGGGGGAAGGGGGCGGCGGGGAAGGGGGCGGCGGGGAGGGGATGTTAGTCGACTCTCATAAAGGAATTATATCACACTAGCCCCCTTAGAAGGGTTTATTTATTAACTTGGCAGGTCATGTTTGCTTTTATAGAATCTTGACTTGCATTTATCTCCACTGCTATAAAATCTTTAACACAGTTCTAGTAGTATGAAATACAGAAAATAGATTGGAGGGTAAATTCCAAGTTTATTATGTTAAAGTTTTATAAAATAGGTAATTATTGATAAAAGTAAAATAACAGTAAACAAAAAGTAATCAAAAAGTAAACAAAACATAAATATATTACTAATGTGATACATCAAATAAACTACATCTGCAAGTTTTTGTATAAGCATTACACAAAACAAATTTACCTAAACAATAGGCAACCCTAACTATTACGTAAACCAAACACCCACCTGAATCTCCACTAAAATATTTAACTATTCCTAAACATTAGAATTTATTAAAATCTAAAACATAACTAATTTTATTTTAAATTTGAATCATAGGTATCCAACATATTACAGTACATTTTACCGAAAGCAGTTTATCTCACGTAGTTACATAACACCGTAGGGAAATCATTTTTTGGGATACATTCTGGCCTTCCTAATCCTAGTACACCAGAAAGAGACAAATATGTATGTTGGGAAGGCCTCCTAGTCCTGGAGGAGGAAACGGATTTTTAAGTGTCCTTTACATATGGTTACATTACTGTTCTTTTCATGCAGTTCCTCCAGTATTTTCTTAGGTTAATGACATTCTTTTCCCCCTCTCTTTCCGAAGAAAGTCCGTTGGAAATTTAGAATGTACCCCTTATTTTTTCGATGAAGTAGGCTGCAGGCTTACTACACATACTTCTATATGATTGTGGCCTTACTCTAAAACTCATCATTTTTGACAAGAAACCTAAGTGCATTACATTGCATTAATGTGCAGGTTGCATGGGAGTATGATGGTGGGATTTGATTTCCTGGTAGCTGTGTATGCATGAAGAGAAAAGGATTGTTGGAGTTTCTTGCTTCTCTATCCTAGCTGCGGGTTTTGTTTTATTTATTCTGTTGCTTACTGAGTTGCAGTGTGGTATGGGTCAATTAGAGGAGACAAACGGAACCAAGTGTCTTCGTGTTTTACATTGTGGATGTTTTCTGTAGTATGTAACACGAGATATTCAGATATAGTGATTCTGTTTATTATACATATAATTTACATGTATGTAGAACTTGCGCAGGTGCTTGCTAACTGTTCACTCAGAACTGCAGACTATGAATCAACTGCTTCAATGTTTGTTGTGAAATGAGACTTTACGGTTCATTGTCGTTATAAGGTACTGATGGTTACCTGGATAAACAGCTACCATTTCTTAGAGTCATTTATCTTTTTAACAGTCTAAATAAAGAGAAAATGACCAAAATACACTACTTTTGTAATCAAAGTGCCCGAAATACCCGTATGCGGAGTCGTCCGCCCAAATTACCCACGAACTACGCATGCTGGGCATGCGTAGGTCGAGATACGCATTTCTCACTTGTGCATCTGGGGTAACGCATTTCCCAGATGCGCAATGACGTCAGCCCATGTCATTTTGTCACAAACACAGCCGGCGACTCTCTCGCTCTCTCGATCGCCTCTCCGGTCATCTTTTCCGTTTGTACACCTCCAGCTACCTCCACCACATCTGAATACATCAAAATATTGCCCAGACCTGCCTCTCCATTTTTCCAAGTAGATTTATTGAGTTTGACCTGTTTTAGCTTATCGGAAGAGTAGATCGGGAAAAAAGGTACCAATTGGGTATTTCGCATCCGGCAAAACAAATGAAAATCCAATGGTATAGACGTGTAAAGGGTGAAAAGGCGAAGATTTTGGTATATAATATGCTAGTGTTCGATGCCGGAAAAAGAGTGAACAAAGTGGTTAAAATTTTTGTCGAAAAATCGCTCCGGCACGAGATGCGCATCTCCAACATGCGCAACCGAGGTACTGTTCACAGACTACAAAATCGAAATTTATACACTCCACGCAGCTGTAACTTGCGTGGCCTTACTCCACGCATGACTAGCATGCGTATTGTCCCTTGTTAAGTAACCAACTCATCTAGAGGGAGGCCTAACCAGATCTTTATATTATATTCTAACACTCCCCCCTCACTCGAAAGCCCATTTATGGGTCGAAGGTCGCAGAGAGTCGAACCTGGGACCTCTGCGTGCCTGAGCTCTGATACCATGTTAAGTAACCAACTCATCTAAAACCTTAAGGTATTAGAGGGAGGCCCAACCGGATCTTTATATTATATTCTAACATCCCTGTACGCATGTGTGTAATGCGTGGTCCGTGGGTATTTTGACGCTCCTTTCTCCCGGTAGGTATTTTGGGCAGCTGGAATTAAAATGTAGGTATTTTTGTTTTTCACCCCTAAATAAATAAAGGTGTTCTATAGATTTATAGGTACGTTACACATATTATATTACGTTGCAATATGATAAATTATACTACAATTGTACTATAATAAATTATATATTTATTGTAATTTTATAATTTTATAATTTTAAATCTCATCATCTATTCATCTATTAATCCTGAGGGAAAAAAGATAGATGATATTTCTAACATGGCATTGAGTAATAACAATAAAATTCATTTTAAATTTAAAAATATATATAATTTTTAACCAACATTAATACCAGAATTACAAAATAGTAGGAATTAGTTTAAAAATATTATTGTAGAAGAATTTTAGATTTTCGAAGAACTCAATTCAGTCGGATGCCTTGCTCCCTCTCTTGCATCAAGTTGAATGGGTTGAAATTTCGCAACCCTCGTTTGGATAGAAAATTAAAATGGATGGTTGAATTTTTAGAGGTTGGCTAAGAATTGGGAAAGAGTTAGGATACAATGGAAGAGGTGAAGCATTTCAAGGGTGTTGCTGAAGGGCGAAGGTCATGGTGCATATGTGTTCGGCCTGTACTTCTATTTCGTTTTTTATTTTTCTTTTCAGTGATGTGCCGACAGATAACTTAATTTTAGAATTTTTATGAAGAAAATATCTTTTTGTAAAATGTTTTCCTTATAAGATATTTTCTTGGAAAATATTTTTCTTGAAAAATGTTTTTCACAAAAATAAATGTCCAATTTTCTTTTCAAAAATTTCTCGGGAAAAAGTTTTTTTTTTAAAAAAAAAATTCTAGAGAAAAATTTATCGGAAAAATTGTTTGGAAAAAAATTTCTCTCAAAAATTCTTCTAGAAAAAAATTAATTAATTGTTCATCTTTTTCAAAATAATTAATTAGAAGGGAATTTTCATAATTTCATTGTTTTTAATTTTTAAAATATTTTCGAATATTTGAAATAAAAAAAATGATTTTCAAATTTAAAAATATATATATTTAAATATTATTTTATCACTTTTCATCAAATCTTTCATTCAAATAAGATAAGGGTTGTACCTTTTTTTACACAACCGTACAAAGGTAAGGGTTCAACCCAACCTAACCGAACTCAATCCAACCCAACCTAACCTAAACTTAACCTAGCCCAACCCAATCCTTCCCTCCCCCACCCCTTATCCAAACATGCCCTAAGATTCCTTTTATAGATAGTTTAAGAATTTGCAACTTAGAGGGTGTTTGGGATTGCTTAAAATAAGTTACTTTTGACTTAATGGAGATGTTTTTAACTTAAAGGAGAAAGTAAAGTTGTTTACTTTAAGTTGAATGAATGTGTTTGGATAATTTTACTTAAAGTTAAATGAGAATTTAATAATTTTGACTTAAAGTGATATTTGACTTTAAAAAATTTTAAATTCATGATATTTAAGCTTTACAAGAATTGTGAAAAAAAAAAAAAAAAAACCTCCATAAATCATAAGTCATAAGTCAAAAGTACCTAAATGTAACTTCTGACTTAAAGCAGTTTTTTAACTTAAAACCGGCTTAAAGCCACGTTACACAAACACACCAAAAACTCCTTAAAAGAGCTTTTGGCTTTAAGTGCATCTAGCCAAAGAGGCTCTTAGTATAGTTTTACAAACTTTTTTGTTTGCATAAATTTTACAAAATAATACAAAGATACTTTATTTCAATCTTTGTAACTCCAATTTTCATTCCATGTGTTTTTCCTTCTTTTATACTTCCCGTCTCTTCATTTGTCAATCCTGATCTGTTATGATAGTTTGTCTCTAAGCATATTTTATAGCTTCACATGTCTTCCGTTGTCTTTTCTTCACATTATCTTCCATTTTCTCCTTGATTGGACTGAGTATGATAGTATTATGGATCTTCTGTAATTTAGACTACGTTAGACTTGTAATAGTAATATAAACCTTTTGTATTAAACTACATTGGACTTGTAATATTTTTAACTTCATCGCTATTGGAAGTGATCAGATGATCCTTCTCGTGATATTGGCCATTTTCTGCTCAAAATACTTTAGCTTAGCAGGTGTGAAAATTTGAACGGTCCAATGAAAAACTGATGCTAGAATGTCCAGAACTAATTATGTCCTGGAAGCGATCATATAAAGTATAATTTCATAATTTTTTTTCTGAATAAAATTTTAATGTTTTAATATTATTCAAAAAAAAGAACATTTTAAAAATAAGTTAGACAATACTTTATATACATGTTAAAATGAAAAAAAAAACTATCAAATGAGTAATAAATAAGAGGAATACATATCAAAATCATCATTCCTTTCATCCAAATACATTAAATGAATCACTCATTACGAAAGTGACTCAATTTAATACTAATTTTCAAATTTGTATTAAAAATATAATCTAGAAATGACTTAATTGATACTAATTTTCAATTTTAAATAACTAAAATGATATAAATATTTAAATTCGTGACTAAATGGAATCAATTTTGTAATGAATTACTCACTAGATATATTTGGATGAAACAAATGATAATTTTTCCATAAATAAAATTAGCCAAACGGGCACAAATTTGATGTTGTGGTATACTAAATTGACCTTGTAATTCGTAAACGCTCCCGCTTTATATAGATGATTAATAGCTAAACTTTTCATACAGCAAGTTTAAGTTGATCTTATTAATTTCACATTACACTGCATTTCGGCCTTCCCCACTTGAGATTGTAAAATGCCAAAGACAGGTTACAATAGGTCATCAAACAAACCCAAGCTACATGCAAATGGGCATGGTTGTTACGTCAGTGAGTCAAGTCGAAGTGAGTCAAGTCGAATCACGAAAACTCCGGCAAGTCAAGTCGTGACTTGTCGAAACTAGTCGACGACTAGTCAAAACTAGTCGACGACTAGTCGATAAGGTATGAAACAATAAATATTAAAAATTATACGTGTGTGTATATCCGACATTGCTCTTCACTGTATAAAAACAGACTGAACAAAGTGTGTTTTTTTTACTGTAAAACAAAGTATAAGTGTTTATATATAAGTGTGTGTATATATATACATATACATGTGGGTACTCTTTGTGTATATGTAAGTGTGTATGTGAGTATAAGTGTGGGTACCATGTGTATATATATAAGTGGGTATTGTGTGTATATAAAAGATGAAGATAACCTATAAAAAATGGAAGTTGGAGGTGATTGGAGACGATTGGGGCGACTTGAAGATGATTTGTTGATCAAAATGATGACTTGGAGACGAAAAAAGGCAATTGGTTGTGATTAGGTTTACTTAATCTGCAACTCGATCGGATTTTTTTTAATTATTTCTGCACCAATCGAGCTATTGGGTCGCCTAGTCGAGCCCCAGTCGCCCGAAAGAGTAACAAAAAGCAAGTCGAGGTTTCAAGGAGAAGTTTGACCGACTGCTCGACTAGTCGAGCGAAGTAACAACATGCAAATGGGTCTAAACCAAAATACCTAAATCTAGTAATATTATCCATCTTTCAAGTGGCGTAACATGGTTCATAATCACTGAAACATTGATGACATCAACTGATAATCATCTCACCGCAAGAACCAAACCGGAGACTGATGCATTCATCTATTGCTGGAAGTAAAATCTCAAGAAATGTAAAAGAAACAAGATCCTGTCCACTACTTTTCTTTTTCCTGGAGGATAAAGCTCGAGGATGAACTGGCATCCAAAACTTAAAAACTCTCCGGTAAACTGGGTTTCCCAAAGACGCGGCTTTAAAGTCAAACCCTGACAAGTACTTAATTTGCGTACATCACCAGCAAACAATTTCTACATCCCCAAAAGTATATATAAAATCACATACCAAGGAGTAGATTATAAACATTAGGACACAGAACAGGGACCACATGTATCTCATTAAAACGCAAAGCAGCATCAACAGCCCAAGACTTTGGTACCTAAACAATTGTTTGATTTACCCAGTATCACCTCATAAAAAAAATAAAGAAAAGGAAACATGGCAGTTTTCTTGTCAGGGTAAAAGATCTACGTCCCTTACCAAAGCAATTTGCATTTTACATTAAAAAGAAAATGTTAATTACGACCCTCCTACTCTATCTATCATTAGGAGGTTTCTGCTATATTTTCAATCTGCCAAAGAGTGCTTCCAATGATCTTTGCCTAGTGCTAGCAAGAAAGCTCCAAGTTCTTTGACAGAGAGCTTCTCTCTATGTACTACAGATTCCAAACAGCATCCTCAAGAGACATCGGATATACATTAACATATTCATCATACTTCATACCTTCACCCACAAAAAAACTATTTATTAGCAAAGCATAGAACTGAAATCCAGTAAAAAAATCTTTTTACACCAATTAAAATCTCATTTTAACATTTGACATCCAACCATCTTTGCCCAGCAGAGCTAGCACCCTGATGCAGCACTAGGCAAAGATGGGTTAAACGGCCTTCTATAGGAACTCTTAAAAGCATCAAGGAGAAGGAAGAATTACGAAGGATAAGGGGACCCCTGATTTATATGAGATTGGGTTCAAGCCTACATGATATAGATGCCATCCTAAACTGGGAGAGACACATCATAAATAATAATCATGGCTGTGCCTGTAAGCACAAAAACCTATCGTCGCAGCAGAGGCCCAGGAAAAAGCATGCATGGATGCAACAAATTTTTATACAAGAAGTATTACGAGTCACTGGTATGAAACAAACAGATATGCCACAACAAGTATCATAACTAAGTTTCACCGGTATGAAGCAAACAAATATACCACAGCAAGTATCATTACTAAGTTTAAAGATCTTAACACTCCAGAACTCCAGAAAGGCTAACATCTTTATTTTCCAATTTGGTGGGAAGATTGATGAAATTTGTACTATTATTATGGGCATTTATTTGTAATTTTGATTTCTTAAGTAAAGCTTAAGCCCGCTGATATCACAATAGATGCTCTTTCTCTCTTTCTACCCATCTTCACAAATCCTATCATAGAAAATTTGTTTCTTCACATTTTTTCAGTAATTTCATTTTTAAATATATCTTCTAATTTTCACAAAGGTGGACTAAGAAATGAAGTTTGTCATTCTTCCTCATTATTAGGAGTGCACGAGAATAGGAACATATAAACTTTAGCTACATCTGAAGAAAGTATACCTTGTTTTTCATAAAAGGGCTTCCTTGCTTAGTCGTCGTAGTACTTCCAAACCCAAACTTTGGCTTCTTTTCTGCAGGCTTTAATATTTGGAATGAGCACATTAATGTCTCATCCACACTCATCATAGCACCAGCATTATCAAATTCTCCACAGTAATTGGGAGCCGAAAATATAGTCACAAGCTGTCTATCAGCAAAAAACTCATATCCATCTTCCACAACCTGCAAAAAGAAATGAAACTGAGATTCTGATTTCTGGTTACATATATGTACAAAGAGAGATTTAATATAGACCTGGTGAGCACGACATATAAGGTCAAGATCCAGCTTCTGAAGAAATTCTGTCACCTTATCAGCTCCAAAGGTAAAGGAAACTCCCCTATCATTCATTCCCCATCCCTTTACATCGCCAGAAGGGTCTGACCACAGTAGATCACAGAGCAAACCACTATCTGGAACATCAGTTGGCCGCTTTAAGTTCCTGATCTGATCCAAATTGGTCAAGTCTGGAGAAAGACCCCCATGCATACATAGTATCTTTTCATCGATAAGAGCAGCCACGGGTAAGCAGTTAAAACAATCTGTAAATACTTTCCAGAGCCTCACATTAAATCTTCGCTTACACTCATCATAGAATCCATATATACGGTTGACAGAGGCACATTCATGGTTTCCCCTCAACAGGAAGAAGTTCTCTGGATACTTTATCTTAAATGCAAGGAGAAGGCATATTGTTTCCAGACTTTGTTTCCCACGATCAACATAATCCCCCAAGAATAGGTAATTGGATTTAGGAGGTAAACCACCGTACTCAAAAAGCCTCAGTAGATCAGAATACTGACCATGAATATCTCCTGAGGAAATGTAAAGACGATGTATTAAAATAATGCACAATTTCAGAATCTGTACATATTTAAGGGTACATGTACTCTATCTGTGTACCATTTCAATGGGGAAGCATGTATTCATCATTGATAATAATTTTAGTTAGGGACATATTACAGTCCTTCACGATGTTAGGTATACACATTAAAAAGAATAACAATTTATTCTGTCTGGCCCAAATAAGTAACAAGAAAAATGGTACGTTTCGATGTTTCCCATCTTGTGCATTAAACATTCAGCAAATGTAGCAGGGTAGCAGCACAGTATATTGAAAGATTTGACTGCATATAGTACAATACTCGGATTAAATTTATGCATAGTTTGAGGCTCGACCCGACCACTCTGTGAAACCCCTAATACAAATTGACCTGCAGCTGATTGATTACTCAGAAATTACCCATAAAAATTATAACAAAACTTATAGCGGACTGGCTTCTCAGTCCGTACCCAGGAGATACAAACTTATTGAGTATAAAGTTACAAGCTATACGTTCACGAGAAATGCCAGAAATTTCTAGTACTTAAAAGGAAACAACTCTTTTATATGCCTTAGATGATGGTTTCTTCAACGTCATCTTTGGGAAACAAATTAAACATTGATTACTTGGTCTGCCTAGTCTACCAAATGAATATTCTCCACCATGTTTTGCTATCTGAAACAAGTTTCTAAAGAAGATAACATGAGTCAATTACATATCTTAGTGATCTAATTTCACGCAACTATACAAAAACTTTTAACTTAGTACTGAAATTTAAAGAAGGGCATCAATACAATTTGGTTGCTCAAAACTTGCTCATCAACTCAAAACAAAAAAATAAAAACAAAATGATCTTACGTCATCCATCAGCAACAAATAAATACTGATTACTTATCCCAAATAAAATTAAAATAAAAATTCTCTACCATGTTTTGCGATCTGCAGAGACATTCCAAAGAAGTAATGAACACAAAACCTTGTAACTAACATATTTATAAACCAAGTAAACCAAAGCTCACTAGAAACTACCAACTGCCATAAACTTAAAAAAGGACACCTCCACAAACAATGAAGAACTTGCAAGTCCACAAAAACCGTCCAAGTCCCATAATCCACTAATTACAGACAAGATAAATGTAAAACACCATTTACACAACTCACTTCTTAAGCATATCAGAAACCTAAAATTTAATAAACAGTTCAACACTTTAACTTCCACGAGTACAGTCCACCACCAATACATCATAACATTTAAAGTGACCTACTAGCATCTCCAACCGCAACAATAACATCCCAAACACAAATTTCTATGTACCCACTACCCATCACTCACACCTTACCAGCTCAAATTAATAGTCCTACGCCTACCACACATTAGCAGTTTCAACTACAAATATACAAAAATTCACAAACAAATAGTACACAGCGCAAATAATGAATAATGTAATCAACACCCAATTCAAGTCAAACAACAGTAAATCAAAAATCCAAACCCCCCAAAAAAATCTCAAACCCCACAATCCAAAACCTCAAAAAAAATCAAAACCCATATCAAAACCAACAAAAATCCACACATTCGCAGCTCAAACCGCAACAATGATATCCTGCACATGATTTTCTCTGTGCCCAGTACCCCGGCCTTACCAGCTCAAATTAGTACTTTTATCACACATTATCAGTTCCAACAACAAACATACATAAATACACAACAGGGCAAATAATCAATAAACTAATCAACACCCAATTCAAGTCCAACAACAGCCAATCAAAAACCCAAACTCCCACAAAAAATCTCAAAACCCACAATCCAAAACCTCAAAATACAACCAAAACCCACATCAAAAACACCAAAATCACAAAAACCCTCACAACCCATTTCACAAAATCATAAACCCACATCAAATCACCCAAAAACACACACAAAAAACACATACCACAGATCTTGATAGGTGCCTCAAGCTCCAACAAATTAGGCTGTTGCATAAACACCTCTCTAGACTGAATACAAAGCTGTCTAATTTCAGCCTCAGAAAGCTGCACTTGTTTCCCGGGCTTCCCTCTAACTTCAAGCAATCGATTAATTATCCCATCAAGACCCAAAGCTTCCATCTTTTCAACACAAGGGCTTTCAAGAAAAGTGAGAAAAAGTGGGTTGAAATCGAAAAAATACTTAACTTTGCTGATGGGTTATGAAAAAGAATAAGTGAGTTGAAAAGGGTCAAGATGGAATTGGGGTTTTGTAAAACATTCGTGGCTATCTTACTATCTGTTTGGATGTAAAGTTGTATGTATAGCCGCTCATATGATAAAAGTGAGAAAGAGGGATTCCATTAAGAAGAGAAATGGTGCCCACGTATGTGTGTGTAATTGTGTATAGGGAGGAACGCGGACAAGTCAATAAGGGTCTCGGACTCGGGTCGTGTATTTTAGGATGATCCATTTTCAGTTTTCTTATTTATTATTATTATTATTATTATTATTATTAGTATTTTTATTATTTTTATTATTATATTATTATTATTATCATTATATTGTTATTATTATTATTAGGCTATATTTCGTGCAAAATAATTTTTCTAATGTATTTATTAACTTAATATTTTTATAAATATTTATTTCTTAATTAAATATTTTTTTGGCTTTTGGAAATTTTTATATTGAATTACTTTACCATTTTAGTCTTTTTATAAATAATAATTTAAATATTAAATTTTAAATGTTATTAACGTGATTGGAACTATAAATTTTTGCTAGTGTTTTGTTAAATAACTAGCGCATAAGGCAAATGTCATTTTCTAGAGTATAATTTTGCATTACACGTCATTAGAATGTTCTTGATTGTTTGTTTATTGATGAATAAATGAATAATGTGTAATATTTTAGGCAAATTAAATAAATTTGATTAACAATAAATGTGTATGATTTAACTTGTGTAATATTGCTAATTTAACTTATTAAATAAATAATATATTTTTGGGCTTTTTTCATAAATAAATAGGGAAAAGTAAATTTTTGCACATTTACTTTTGTTAAGAATAGCTATTTGCAATTTTACTAAACTATTTGCAATTTTACTATAGGAGTACTAAGTTTCAAAATTGCAAAAATACTAGAAAGTAGGGCACCCCTTCCCCCCTGCCCGGCCTGACCGGCCTGCCCAGCATTTTCAACCACTTTCAACACTTTTTTTTAAAGGTGGGATGCTATTTTGGTGGATTTGGGTTGCATGGCCCTGCAGGGGCAACCACTTTCAACTGAATGCAACCACATGCAACTAAATTTCTGATTTCATGTTCCATTTTTCATTTGTCATTTTTGACCTCATTTTTTAACTCTAATATATATATATATATATATATATATATATATATATAGTCCAAAAAAGAGGTCAAAAATGACATTTGAAAAATGGAACTTGAAATCGGCAACTTAATGCAACCACATGCAACTAAATTTGCAACTTAATGCAACCACATGCAAATAAACTTCTGATTTCAAGTTTCATTTTTCAGATGTCATTTTCGACCTCTTTTTTGGACTATATATATATATATATATTAAAGTTCAAAAATGAGGTCGAAAATGACAACTGAAAAATTGAACTTGAAATCAGCAATTGAATGCAACAAGTTGAATGTGGTTGCATTTGGTTGAATATTGCCCCTGGCGGGGCCTTGCAACCCAAATCCACCAAAATCACCCACCATAAAAAAAAGTTGAATGTGGTTGCATTTGGTTGAATATTGCCCCTGGCGGGGCCTTGCAACCTAAATCCACCAAAATCACCCCACCATTTTTTTATAAAAAAAGTTGAATGTGGTTTCATTTGGTTGAATATTGCCCATGGCGGGGGCTTGCAACCCAAATCCACCAAAATCACCCCACCTAAAAAAAAAGTTGAATGTGGTTGCATTTGGTTGAATATTGCCCCTGTCGGGCCATATAACCCAAATCCACAAAAATCACCCCACCTTTTTAAAAAAAAGTTGAATGTAGTTGCATTTGGTTAAATGTGGTTGCATTCAGTTGCAACCAAAATATCACCCCACCTTAAAAAAAAAGTGTTGAAGTGAAGTCGCATTAAGTTGCAACCAAAATATCATCCCACCTTAAAAAAAAAAAAGAAGGACACAACGTAAGGAATGAAGTTGGCGGGGGAAAGGGGAAAGGGAAAAGGGGGGAGAGTTAGGGTTGGTATTTTTGCAATTTTGAAACTTATGTTGGTAAAATTGCAATAAATTGAAGGAGATGGTATTTTTTGCAAATATAAACTTTAAATTTAGTATTTTTAGTAAATATCCTATATTTTATTGTTTGTGACATATAATTTATATTTATCGAACAAGGGGTAAATAGTATAATTGTGTACGTATATATACAAAATACTAAAAGTATATACATAGAATGAATTGGCCGGAGGTTCACATGAAATAAACTAAAAGTTAAACTATAGTTTGTATTTTCAGTTTGTTTTTATTCGGTTGTTGATTGTATTTTTGGATTGTTTCTCTCCTTTGTGAGAGCTTTGATTTTCGCTCCTTAAGTGTGAGCGCGGGTTTTTGATTTGGTGATGAAAATTTGTATGGGATTGCAGTTCTGGTCGATAGCTCAAACAATAGCTCCTTCGGGGTATGATGAAGTGGGTACCAGTTATCAAACGAGGATGCACGAAGCGGGTACCTGTATTTGTAAATACATTATCTTCAAAATATCGTTTAACTGTCTCATGACAGGCGATTGCAATTTTCTGTTTGTTCGACTCGATCATTATTGTAGATGCCGTATGGCTTTTAATTATTGAATTAACTCCTTTGTTTTTCAAAAAAAAAAAAAAAGTTAAACTATAGAAAGAATTTGCTGTAGTATACCTACATGAAGTAATTTTATATTTAAGTATTAGTGAAATTTTGCACATTTGAAAACCATGTGACACAGTCTATTTGTATCTTGAGGATCCCAATCAACTTAAACTAGATTATAATAAGTTAATAAAATATAAATTGTTACATGAATCTCAGATAATATTATCCGTCAGAAGAAAGAAAATTAAAGTCAATCTACAGACATGAAAAACACTGCATTGAAAGAAGTTTAGCTATTTGATCAAGCTTCAGTACAGTATTCGATAAGAAGTGAATTCATTTAGAGTGACAAAGATTTCTATAGGTGCATAAGATAATAATAGAAGAAAAGACAGATGAAAAACAGATAAAGTATTGAAGAGTTTAAAGAGAGATGAAAAAGAACCACATCATTATATCCTTACTAGGATTATTGCCCGCTTCGCATGAGAATTGAATTTATTTATTTTTTATTTACCAAAAATATAATATTTTGATTTAAAGATAATAGAATTTGTTGGTTTAAAAAAAAATACATTACTTTTATATCATGTTCTAAGTTGACCTTCAGACAGATCAATTTTCAATACTTTGGGCAAATAATTTTCTTTTGATCTTTTAGTATTGTTAAATTGGTTACAGTTCACAATATACAACATCATCTTAAGTTAAATATATTATATTATAATGGTTTTTGTTATTAAGATTAACTTTTTTTCTTATTTTTTATTTTCAAATTTGCTATTTGTTTATGTAACACGCTTATTTACCCCATTTTCTTAGTTAAATGTCAAATTTCATATATTTCAAAATAAAAATTTATATTTCTATATAACATAACTGCTTCTTATTTAACATAAATAGGTTAAAAATATTTATGTTGATATTTAAATAACGAAAATATATTTTTATAATTGAAAATTTAAATATTTTATAAGCATCCCCCTCGGCCCCGTCTCCGACGGCGCCTCGAATCCGATATATTAAAATTTTAAATTAAATTTAGAAAAATAATAAATTTAAAAAAATATTGATAACTAAATTTATAATAAATAGAAATGTATTTTGATAATTAAAATATATGTATTTTTATAATTAACCATTTTAATTTTTAAATAAGAATACTTCTCGGCTCCGTCTCCGATGGTGCCTCGAATCCTATAAATTAAATTTAGAAAAATATTGATAACTAAATTTATAATAAATAGAAATGTATTTTGATACTTAAAATATTAAAAGTCAAGTAATAAGTTAACATATATTGTGATCACATATTGTTATTTATATATATCCGAGTGGGTTATTTGTGCAAAAAATCAAACCACTCTTATAAACAAAATTTATTTCTTTTTTTAAGAAACTTTATTCATGTGATGTCTCAATTAAAAAACTATAACAAAACTACAATTTGCGTGCAACATAAATCTACTTGATATATCAAAGTTCCTCTGCACGTTTTTACAAAATCAGTGAAGATATAGAAGAGTCAGTTGTCTGCAACAGCCTTCATTCAGTTCTTGTACATTCTAATGAATTTTACAACTGCTCATCGGAGAATTGTATTGCTTACATATGTACTGTATCTCTAGAACTTGTATCAGGGCCCGTAGAAACGAAAATAATAAAGTTAAGCTGACATCTCCACTTACGGAAACAAAAACAAACCATGTGTGTTATAAAAATAGAACTAAGAGCACAACAGTACCTCTTCATGAGCACCCTAAATGTGGGACTCTGCAAGCGTGAAAATGTGGTTCTGAAGTACAGATTCAATGTGGGGTTCTATGCACCAAAACTACAAAATCTTGGTATGCTCCACAAGTCACATAACAACACTATGTACCAACTGAGATGTCAGATGTCCGATACTCAATCAAACTTAAGCGTCCTGTAGCAGCATCATTCCAGTACCAAGTTTCTCCAACCTCCTGTATTAAATAGAAAATATTAAAGTTAGAAGGAAAACAATCACAATAGGTAAAACATAATTTCACCGTGAATTTCACATTATAAGTATATGTAACATCTTATAAAACTTTCATATTAAACAACTTCATTTGATCATACCTTGGAAATTTAATACGCAATGATTTTAAAGATATGATACCAAGTAAAGAACAATGATCAGACAATGCAAGTTACTCACGAAAAGTAGCGATATTACTTCTTAGTCCAATGTGTACGTAAGGGATTAACTCCAAGTGGCAGTGCGATTGAGTGTTCATGATGCAACAAATCAAACCACACAGGAAAAAGTAATAATAAGAACTCCAAAATCCTTGCACATATCTTACAAAAGATTGATATGATTTGGCTAGGCCCAATACGCTGCAGCACTGTTTTCTTACTACTGGAATGATAATTTTTCTGCAGACTGGCACCCATAATACTACAACTGATAGAGTCAAATCCCAATTGAATCTGGTGGGAACTCAAAGCAGGGAAATGATCAAAATGCAGAATATTTTTAGGTGAGAACCCAAAAACATAAATAAAATTGCAGCAAGATTCCCAATAATCACCATTCAAACTATTGTACCGCTATTAAGAGTTAAGCTCTTAATAAAAAAACACCCGATATTACCTCTGAATTAATTTTGGTCAGCGTCATTCATGCATTCCGAGAAATTGAAAAAGTCGACAACCTTATAGCATATGTCACACCAGTTGTGAGAGGCCTCTCAACAGCATATGTCACAATCTAATGGTCATGAACAATTATTAATGCATCATTTTTAGGAATCTAAGCTATGATTTTGCTACATGTATCAGTTATTGAAAATTATATCAAACACATGCAAGCTAGAAGGAAAATTCAGGCAATCAAGGACTAAATCGTATACACACACGCACTCTACTAAATTAAGTCTAGCTAGCAACCAAATGCAGATATAGAAAACTTTTTTAAAAACAGAAAAAAGTGAAAAGTAGGTATTAAGGATTACCGTGACGGAGTATAAAAATAGAGGTAGAAGGTGAACAACACGACATGTAAGAAAAGTGGATTAACCTTTCACTTGGAAGTTTCTTGCTTGAAGCCAAGCCATCCTCTCAAAGCTGATCAGTGTTCCTCTCTCTCTCTCTGTTGAAATCTCTAATAGCATCAACTAACTCATTAGCCTAGGAAAGGGCCAATAGTAACTCATTGCAAAGGAGAAAACATGGCAAATGGATAAGCCTGTGTCCCAGGTATTCTTTGGCCGCTCCAGCAGTTAACCTCTTGATCACTAAGAATATCTTCCTCCTTAAATGTCACAATGATCTCATTATACATCAACTCTAATTTATGGTATTCTGCAGAACATACAAAATCTCATCCAAATACTTATTCATTACCATGTATTTCTAGCATACCCTCATAAGTATTGCAAGTGATATAGTTGATATCATACTACTCCACTTTTATTAGTTTATATAAAACTGTTATAAATAGATTGCATTACTGAGATATAAGAACGATGCAGTGCATATTAAATAATATTTAAACAATTTTTATCAAACAATAAAGTAGTATACTCACAAAAGAAATGAAAGACTAAATGATATATCTCTGAATCCAAAAAATCAACTCAAAAGTAGTTCTTAAATAAATTATTCTACTACACACACATATCCATAAATGAAAGGTATGAGCAGAAACACATAAAGTTATAATTTCATTATAATCATAATTTCATAAAAACACATAAATGAAAATTATTACAAAAATTCATTTGGGACTTTTAACAAACACTTGTACTGCAAAAGCAAATAAGATATCAACATTATAACAAATCTACTTTAAAAAAAACATGATTTCGTATATGCTCATGAAACGTTTGATGAAATAAATTGAGGTAAAGAACAGTACATAACCTTATCAACTTCGATACACATTCGCAGCTGCAACCATCTGAAACAATATAAAAAAGAGATTATAAGCATACATCTCAGACTTAAAACAACATTACAACTTAGTATTTACTAAAATAAGGAGAATTGATTACAACTTAGAAACTATCTTACAATTGAAGTCAAAACTAAAAACCTATTTAAAATATGATGATATATAAGATCATGCAGGAAATAACTTGAATCTTGACCTAAAGTATAAAACAGAAAAATGAAAAAATATGAACATACACAAATTTGGAACGCTTAAAATTGATTTACTTGTATTCTACAAACAAACAGAACAATAATGAGTAGTTAGACATACTACTTCGACTTCAAACTTATTAGCCATAAACTCAATGAGCAAACTGTAACATGAATACACTTACTAAATCCCTCAATTTAACTTGATGCAATTACATATCATAAGCATTCTTATGTGTTGTATAGAGAGCTGTATCAGAATATACAGCTCGAGATTTTGATAATTTTTTCAGACGCCATAGTTTGTGGCCTTCGTTCCTCGTTGAGCCTTTCTTCACAAGTGTACACGTCGTTCCTTCATCATCTTCAGTTTTTATGCTTTGGTCTTTGTCAATGCAACAAATTGTATGTTGTCCTATTCAGCTTCTGTCATTAGTTTGAGTTGTTTTATAACTTATTAGACATGTTTGGAAAATCTGACATAATTTCTGTTCATTGTTGACTTATTTCAGAAACTAACCTTCCAGATCATAATGCCAATATCGATTGTTTGTTGTTGTAAAAAGACCATGGAGATATCGCTGCTCCTATAGCAATCGTGTAGTTTGTTTGAACAAAGCCTGAGCACAGTAAGTTGTAGCATCCTGTAGTTTGATATGCGTCGGTCTACACGATTAGAATTCAACAGGAATGTTCAAACAATTCCTGCATAATGCATCAGTTATAAGAAACTCACTGGCAGTTAGAGAAGAAACTTACCTTCTTAAACAATCTCACAGGAAGCATACACAAATTAAGTAAAACCTACAGTTACAGACATAATTCACTGGCAGTTAGAGAAGAAACTTACCTTATTAAGCCCTCTAACTCTTCTGCAGTAAGATTGCATTCCCTGCATAATGCATCAGTTATAAGGTCTTCCGGACTTTTAGTCCCACGAATAGCAATCACAACAGACTTGAGGTGATGTAGTACGACAACAAAGTAGGCTGCTTTACACGTTGCCATCTAGTAGATAAAACAAAGAATAAACAGAGAGCATTAATCGATAAGAAAACATTTAGAAACAATTTTCAGAATAGCTTCAGATCTAAATATTAAAAAATGAACAACATTAACTGTAGGAACTTAAAAATTGCAACATTGAAATATCAATGCCTACAAAGGCTGAGCTGCCTTTACCAAAGAAACACTAATATTCTATATAACTTGGTCTGGTGCTGAGTATTATTTTTTCCGATTCCATGGTGTCACCTCACAACCAATACTTACCTTCTTAAACCCTCTAACTCTTCTGCAGTAAGATTGCATTCCCTGCATAATGCATCAGTTATAAGGTCTTCTAGCCTTTCAGTCCCACGAACAGCAATCACAACAGACTTGAGGTGATGTAGTACGACAACAAAGTAGGATGCTTTACACGTTGCGATCTAGTAGATAAAACAAAGAATAAACAGAGAGCATTAGTCGATAAGAAAACATTTAAAAACAATTTTCAGAATATCTTCAGAACTAAATATTAAAAAAATGAACAACACTAACTGGAGGAACTTAAAAATTGCAACATTGAAATATCAATGCCTACAAAGGCTGAGCTACCTTTACTAAAGAAACACTAATATTCTATATAACTTGGTCTGGTGCTGAGTATTATTTTTCCGATTCCATGGTGTCACCTCACAACCAATACTACTTTAAATTGCTTCTATAGAAGAGGATAAAACTAATTAAAATGTTCGTATCAACAAACATTAATATCAGTAGTTTTAATTCAACAGGAATGTACAAAACAAACTACATAGAATCTAGGGTAATTATCTCCATATAATTCTGGGCTAACCTGAGAAAAGAAAGTATTAGGTTGATAACTTGATAGATTTGATAAGAAGCACAAGTATGTAAGTTGGATATGTAGAAACATGTATTAGTATACCTGCCATCCAGCTTCAATGGTATTAAGATCATTTCAAAAGGAATCAGAAATAACCCATACTTGCGATAGTCTGAATTCATATTGATCAATTACTCGTGGCGCCCATACATTGATGCTGGCTTTAGCTCTATAATATTGATCTCTGGAGGCAAATGCTACTGTATGCTATAGTAAGAGGATTATAGTTCAGTTATAAACATATTGTGAACTTTGGTTAGTCATAATCTTTGGCGATAATGATTTTCCAATAGTTTGTGATTAGTTACGAAAACACCATATAGACAGATTTGTCTATAAATAGTAATTGATAACTTCTCTATCAAAATACAGTTTAAAAATATATAATTCATGAAGAAGGAAAAGGTTGAGTCCCGTGAGAAGCATTATGAAGTTCAGTATGCAAATTAGATGTGCTATTATATAGTCTACATAAAAATGTATATTTAATTTTAAAAAGAGCAATGAATCAACCTCATCATCGCTCGTGGTGCCTCTTGGTAAAATTTTCCTTCCAAATCTCCTGACTGAACTTGCTCTTAAAACATCTTGCTCTATAGTTTTTTTACTGGAATAGTTCCTTTACACTCTTGATTCCCTTGTATTCATCCAGGCCTGAAGAAATCTATGGATTCATTATGTTTCGGCCTCTCTGGCGGTTCCTGCATAATTAGAAACAAAACATCAATAATTAGAACTACATTACGTTGGCTCTAATTTGGTATGCATTCATGCAACGTTTCAGTAATCGAAAACTTTAGATTTCTACCACTTTTACCATCGACAGTAATCGAAAACTTTAGATTTCTACCACTTTTACCACTTTTAGTAATCGAAAAAGGTAATAATTCATGTGTTTTTTTCAAAGAAAAATTCATCAACTTTTACCACCGACATTCTTGCTTAATATTTAGGCAACGAATTTTGACTTATTAGTAACAAAGCTTGACACTGAAAGAAGCCAATTGTGTAAGTAATAGTACCAGCGGTTTCTGCCCTTTGAGTAGGGGATGGTCAAAAGCTGGTTGAAGGTGAGATAGAACACAATGTATAACATCTCTTTCAGGACTCTGCTTAAAAAAAAATCGAAAGTCACAAACCTCATTCTGGAAAACAAACATAATTTATCTCTAACCATAAAAGAAATCAAATGCCTCAATTGTGTTGACAACTAGTTTGTTAATCTTGCTCAAATAAGCCCTTGCTGTCTCGAGCTGTACTCCATCGGAGAAGATGCCATAGTTGTGGCTGCGACATAATTACAAACCAATCACATGAATTATTACCTTTTTAAAAATGGTATAGCCTCTTCAACAATCATAATCCCAAATTCTAGCAATATGAATCTAAGATATAAGTAACTGGATATGTATAATTTATTAATTATTATAGGTTTACATCATCATATATGTACGTGCCTAAATGTACAATAAAATCTAAGAGAACTTGAATCAAACACCTGATATGTAGCGATTCATATTAGGGAGAGTTGTCAATTCTTTGCAAGCAAATCCTCTCACTTGATTTCCGATTACAAATCTGACAAATTCACCATTAAAATTTATCAGTTGGGCTATTTAGAATCATGTACAACACAATTAAGTCGAGCAAAAATTAAGAATAAATTAAAATGACAAAGAATGAAACAGAAATAACAGAGAATTGTAAGAAAATTGAGTACATAAAAGAGGGAGAAATAAGAAATACAGGGAGGAGAACACAATTCAAATTTCAGAGTTTGAATTGAAACTTGTAAGGGAGGCAATTAACATGTAGGATTGAAAATCAAACTGGGTTTAAATGATTGAAAGGATAAGCACACCCCTTTCCACATTCAAATTCAAACTCCGAACCTCGATAATCGATCCTTTCGGTGTATCCATATACCACGAAATCGGAGAAACAGGTATCATCTCCCAACGATATCATCTCCCAATGACACGTCAATGTAAAACCGAAAGAAGCAAGAAGAATGACCGTAAGTAAAACATAAATTCAATTAAGCCTTTTATAAAAAGTGGGTAAACCATGGGTATTATTAAAAGAAGATGCAATCTTCAACTGAAATCAGCTGCTCACATCGTATAAGTCAAATAGTCTGATGGCATTTGCTGTGAATACGGTTAAAAGTCGAAGGGTATAATGGTAAAAACACAGTCAAAAGGCCTACATGCTTTATAAATTAAATAGATATATAATAATGTTGTGAATATATTGTAACTAATAATATATAATAGATATTTAGAGAGAGATCAAGAAGAGAAATTCTATTTTCTTTGAAGTGAGTTCACAAGCTCACATATGGGGCCTATTTATAGGCTTACAAGTTGTAGGTTACAAGTAATCAAAAGGCCAAGAGTCTACAAAGATGAAAAGCCAAAGGTCTAAGAATTGGAAGGCCAAAGGAACCTTCTAGGACATTCATCTCACTAAGAACATTCTAGGACATTCATTTCACAATACTCCCCCTTGAATGTCCTCTTTTCAATAATCGTGCCTCGTTAAAACCTTTCTAGAAAAAAACCCATTGGGAAAAAATTCTAGTAAAGGAAAAAGAGTGCAACGATATTGAAAATTACTTTAGGTCCTTAAGTCGGTGCATTCCAATCATATGTACCAATTTCTCAAAAATTGTCGGGGGCAATGACTTTGTAAGCAAATCCGCAAGATTGTCACTGGAACGAATTTGTCGAACTTCAATCTCTCCATTTTCTTGAAGGTCATGTGTGAAGAAGAATTTGGGGGAAATGTGCTTAGTTTTGTCGCCTTTTATGTAACCTCCTTTTAACTGTTCAATACATGCTGTGTTGTCCTCAAACATTACTGTCGGGGTTGTCCTATCATGATGCATACCGCATGATTCACGAATATGTTGACATATTGACCTTAGCCAAACACATTCTCGGCTAGCTTCATGGATGGCAAGAATTTCCGCATGGTTAGAAGATGTAGCGGCCAAAGACTGTTTCACAGAACGCCATGAGATGGCTGTCTCGCCATAAGTAAACAAATAACCTGTTTGTGATCGAGCTTTATCTGGATCTGATAAATATCCTGCATCTGCATAACCCGTTAGTGTTGCTTTGGATTTATTAGAATAAAATAATCCCATATCAGTTGTGCCCCGGAGATATCGAAAAATATGTTTAACTCCATACCAATGTCTCCGTGTTGGAGCACAACTATGCCTTGCTAACAAATTTACAGAAAATGCTATGTCGGGCCGTGTGTTATTAGCCAGATACATCAATGCACCGATAGCACTAAGATATGGTACTTCAGGACCAAGTACTTATTCGTTTTCCTCTCTTGGTCGAAACACATCCTTTTTCTTATCAAGTGACCGTACAACCATTGGAGAGCTAAATGGATGTGATTTGTCAATGTAAAAACGTTTTAAAATTTTTTCTGTATACGCTGACTGGTGCACAAATATTCCACCAGATAGATGCTCAATTTGCAATCCAAGGCAGAGTTTTGTTTTTCCAAGGTCTTTCATTTCAAATTCTGCCTTTAAATAATCGACTGTCTTTTGGAGCTCTTCAGGAGTTCCGATAATATTTATATCATCAACATATACAACAACTATAGCAAATGAAGATTCTGTCTTCTTTATAAAAACACATGGACAAATAGGATCATTCTTGTACTGTTCCCTTAATAAATAATCACTTAATCTTTTATACCACATTCGACCACACTGTTTCAATCCGTATATGGATCTTTGTAACTTAATCGAATAAAGGTCACGTGAATGTGATATAGATGCTTCAGACATTCGAAATCCTTCAGGGATCCTCATATAAATATCTTTTTCGAGGGAACCATACAAGTATGCTGTTACAACATCCATTAAGCGCATATCTAATTTTTCAATAACAGCCAGGCTAATAAGGTAACGAAAAGTTGTACCATCCATTACAGGGGAATATGTTTCCTCATAGTCAATGCATGGCCTTTGTGTAAATCCTTGAGCAACTAGACGTGCCTTGTATCTCACAATCTCATTTTTATCATTTCTCTTTCGCACAAATACCCATTTATATCCAACGGGTTTTGTCCCTTCGGGGGTTTGGACTACAGGTCCAAAAACCTTATGTTTATTAAGTGAGCTCAATTCTTTTTCAATTGCTTCTTTCCATTTTGGCCAATCATTTCTACGTCGACATTCATCGACGGATTTTGGTTCAAGATCCTCATTTTCAATCATTATATCAAGCGCTACATTATATGCAAAATTTTCGTCGACGATGATATCATTTCGGTTCCATCTTTTTCCTGTGACAACATAATTAATTGAGATCTCTTCATTTTCCTTTTCAGGTACCTGATCCTCTTCTGGGGTTTCATCTTTCATGTCACAGGACTCTTCTGGAGTCTCTCTAGAGATTTTATTTCCTCTATTTGGGCATCTTCACTCCTTGCTCCCTTTCTTTTTCGAGGATTTTTATCTTTGGAACCGATCGGTCTACCACGCTTCATGCGAGGTTTTGACTCACTTGCTCTAATTAATTTTCCTTCTGGGACTTCTATTTTTGCAGGAGCATTTTCAGCTGGAATATATGACTTAGTTACTCTATTTATATCAGTGAATGCATCAGGCAACTGATTTGCAATGCCTTGTAAATCAATTATTTTCTGAACTTCTAGTTCACATTGATTTGTTCGAGGATCATAAGTATTCAATGTTGATGCATTCCATGTAATTTCTTTTTCTAGCCGTTTATTTTCTCCCCCTGATTTAAGGATAATCTTGTTCTCTCCCCCTAATCTTGGAAAAATAGTTTCATCAAAATGACAGTCTGCAAATCTTGCAGTAAACATATCCCCTGTCAATGGTTCAAGATATTTTATTATTGAGGGAGATTCATAACCGATATATATTCCCAACCTTCTTTCGGGACCCATCTTTGTTCGTTGCGGCGGAGCAATTGGGACATATACCGCACATCCAAAAGTTCTCAGATGGGAAATATTAGGCTCTCTTCCAGAAGCCAATTGTAGGGGAGAAAATTTATGATAACTTGTAGGTCTGATGCGTACAAGTGCTGCTGCATGCAAAATAGCATGCCCCCAAACTGAAGTGGGGAGATTTGTTCTCATAATCAATGGTCTGGCAATCAATTGGAGTCGTTTGATGAATGATTCTGCGAGACCATTCTGTGTATGAACATGAGCAACAGGATGTTCAATATTGATTCCAATTGACACACAGTACTCATTGAAGGCTCGTGATGTGAATTCTCCAGCATTATCTAAACGGATTGTACCAATATTATGATCAGGAAACTGTGCTCTTAATCGAATTATTTGAGCAAGTAGTCTCGCAAACGCCAGGTTACGAGACGATAATAAGCACACATGTGACCATCGAGTTGATGCATCAATTAATACCATAAAGTATTTAAATGGTCCACATGATGGGTGAATGGGCCCACATATATCACCCTGTATCCGTTCTAAAAATTTAGGAGATTCTGTTCCAACTTTTGCCAAAGAAGGCCTGATAATTAATTTTCCTTGAGAACAAGCAACACAGGAGAATTCATTCGATTGAAAAATCTTCTGGTTTTTCAATGGATGCCCATGCGAGTTTTCAATAATTCTCCGCATCATAGTTGATCCCGGATGTCCCAACCGGTCATGCCAAACAATAAAATTGCCTGTATCAGTAAACTTCTGGTTTACGATTGCATTTGCCTCAATTTCACGTATATTTGTATAATATAATCCTGAAGAAAAAGCGGGTAGTTGTTCCTTCATATATTTCTTACCCGAAATGATGTATGTTATACAAAGAAATTCTTTATTTTCTTTACTGATTGTTTCAATATGATATCCATTTCTGCGAATATCTTTGAAACTCAACAAGTTTCTTTGTGATTTTGGAGAGAACAATGCATCAGTTATAACAAATTTTGTTCCTCCAGGTAATAACAGGTTAGCTCTTCCAGAGCCTTCAATCAAATTAATACTTCCGGATATAGTGTTAACATTGCCTTCATACTTGTGTAAAGAAGTAAAATATTTTTCATTTTTAAGGATAGTGTGCGTAGTTGCGCTATCAACGAGACACATATCTTCATCTATTTTATGACCAGCGCGAGAATGAGAAATATCCATATCACTTCAAATAAAAGCACATATAATTAGAAATTTCATAATAATTGAGCATACTAAGTCTTACACATAATAATTAAGATAAACAGTCTTTTCAACCAACATGGTATTTATATAATTTATTGCATTATTCATTTCCGCTTCCTTCAGGGATTTCATAAAAATCAGACACTTCCAGATGTGTCATATCAGAGGGGTTGTATTTGGGTCCATCATCTTGAAAAGCAAAGTTTGCTTCAACAGATTTTTCTTTCTCCTTCTGGGATGCTTGGTGTAGGTCAACCAAGTGTTTGGGCGCACGACAGGTACGCGACCAATGACCCTTCATTCCGCATCGAAAGCAGACATTCTCAACATTCTTTTGTCCTCTTTTATCTTTCTCCACTTTTTCCAACTTCGGGTTGGAATTTGGTTTTCTATGTTTGAGAAAATGGTTGTTTCTCACAAAATTTCCTCGACCGCGTCCACGACCACGTTCACCACCACGTCCACGCCCAAAATTATAAGATGCCGCATTCACTTCAGGGAAAGGGCTAGATCCAGTAGGGCGAGACTCGTGATTCTTCATCAAAAGCTTATTATTTTGCTCAGCAACAAGAAGACATGATATTAAATCTGAATATTTTGTAAAACCTTTTTCACGATATTGTTGCTGGAGGAGTACATTTGAGGCATGAAAAGTGGAATAAGTTTTTTCTAACATGTCTGTGTCAGTAATATTTTCTCCACATAATTTTAGTTGAGAAGTTATTTTGAAAAGTGCGAAGTTATATTCACTGACGGTTTTAAAATCTTGAAGCCTCAAATGCATCCAATCATAACGAGCTTTTGGAAGAATCACAGTCTTTTGATGATCATATCTATCCTTCAAATTTTTCCAAAGTTCAAGTGGATCTTTCACCGTAAGATATTCAGTTTTGAGTCCTTCGTGGAGGTGTCGGCGAAGAAAAATCATTGCCTTGGCGCGGTTTGATTTAGATTCTTTATTTCCCTCTTTGATTGTGTCTCCAAGACCTTGTGCGGCTAAATGAATTTCAATGTCTAATATCCATGATAAATAGTTCTTTCCGGTAATATCAAGAGCCTCAAATTCAAGTTTGGTAAAATTTGACATTTTCACTAATATATAAACATGTTTTAAATCAGTATTGATTTATAAAAACAAGCATACATAATCAAGGTAACCATGGAAAAGTATATAACCAGATTCCAAAAAGAGGGGTTCAAACAGCTCAACAAATAATCCAAATTATCTAATTCCAAAAGTATCCAAAAACAGAGAATAGAGAATCCAAAATAAAGAACCCTAAACAATGCATTTAAGTCCAAAGAAGTCATTAGGAAAAATCATATTATTTTAGTACAAAATATCAAATTATAGTTTATTCTTAAAAGCATCATTAGAAAAGATTTTAATGGGATGCAAACATTAAGATATTTTAAAACAAAGGTAGATCACAAAGAAAGTAGCAGGCATGAATCAAGTACTTGCATGTTTATTAAGATGACATGAAACATACTATATTTCATATATGGCCAACAAATTTAACCATTTTTTTTTTGTTACATGGTCAAAGTCATACAAAACGTAATAAACAACAACTCCTTAAGTTCACTATGATTTATTCTTTACAACAACTTACTCAAACATGCATGATAACATATATATAGACATTTATGTAAACATGTAAGTACTAGATGTAAGCATAACATAATATTTTTATAAAAATTGCATACCTTAATACGAAGGGTGATTTGATTCTTGATGGATGAGCAATCGGGTGATGTAAAGAGCAACTTTGAGAGCAACTTCGTGCTGATAACGTGTTGTGAATATATTGTAACTAATAATATATAATAGATATTTAGAGAGAGATCAAGAAGAGAAATTCTATTTTCTTTGAAGTGAGTTCACAAGCTCACATATGGGGCCTATTTATAGGCTTACAAGTTGTAGGTTACAAGTAATCAAAAGGCCAAGAGTCTACAAAGATGAAAAGCCAAAGGTCTAAGAATTGGAAGGCCAAAGGAACCTTCTAGGACATTCATCTCACTAAGAACATTCTAGGACATTCATTTCACAATAAATAATGAGATCTTATCCATAATTTTGGTTTGTTCACTTTGGTTTGGTTACTATATATACTACCAAAATAATCTCAACCATCGAATCTAATATTTTCAAAAATTATATCATGATTATATCATATTAAAAAGAAAATTATAAGCTCATAAAATTATCTTTAATTTGGTGATGATTCAACAATTATTATCGAAATGGAAACACTCGGAATCTGAAGAGAAAATATAATTACGAATTTTTACATTAATTCTATTCAGCGTAGAAGACCTAAGAGGGATCTTATCCAGATTTCCGGTCTGGTCACTGTACTACCAAAAGCATATGATTTGTTGGATTAAAAAGTTGGGTTAAAAGTCATCCGTTGGATTATAAATTGTATCATTTATATATGATAAGCGTAAGAGAGATTTTATCCATAATTGTGGTCCTTGTACCGCTAAAATAATCTCAACAGTTGAATATAATATTTTTAAAAATAGTCGATCAAGATTATATCATATTAAAAAAATTATAATCTAAAAAGGATATAATTAAAAAGGTTGTATTAGAATTGAATTTTAAAAATAAGTTATAATCTGAAAAAGATATAAAAGATTGTATTAGAACTGAATTTTATTTATTTATTTATTAATATTAAAAAAGGTTCATAGTTACTATTTAGGCTCTATTTCGAGATCTAGAAATCAGATTTGGATGATTTTATAGTACACGCGAAACTCATAAAATTATCTTTAATTTAGCGATGATTTAACAATTATTATCCAAATGAAAACACTCAAAATCTCAAGAAAAGATATAATTACGAATTTTTACATTAATCCTATTCAGTGTAGAATACATACATTAATAATCCTATTCAATATAGAAAACCTAATTATATATGATTTACATAATTGACAAACACTTTTTCGTATTTCAATATAAATACACATTTTGGTTTACATGTTAAAATATTAAAATATATTTTTATGCTAGATCCAACGTTTTTCATCTATTTATTTTAAGATCTAACAGTTCTTATTTTTTTATCGTATCAGAACCAAACTACCAACTACCAAAGTTTTGGACAAAATCACACTTACACTTATTATTAAAACTGTATTTGGTTGTTAGTACAACTATCTTCAAATAATAAGAAGATTATTTTGATAATAAAAACAAACTATAAGTAGATAACCTAAATAGAATAGAATTTTCAATATAAAAAATCGTCAATTTCATCTCTCTTCTGTTTCTTGGTAGTTTTAATTGGAGAAAAATTGTTAAATCATCACTAAATTAAAGATTATTTTGTTAATTTCACGTAGGCTGTAAAATCATCCAAATCAAGTTTTAAGAATTCAAGATAAAACACATAATAAATTGAATGTATAAAATCTTATATATATATATATATATATATATATATATATATCAATTTCATAACAACAATTTGATATGTAAACTAATAACAAATAAATAATAAAAAAATAATATCATAAATATTAGAAAAAGAGCCGTGCAACACACGGGTTATAAGCTAGTAAAGTCTAAAATGAAGAACAGATATTAGAGTTATTCGTTCATGAACCAGACCGTACATCGAGCGTCAACAGAAATTCAGTAGAAGGTCTTCATAATTTATAATGGTTTTAAGAAATGGTTTTGGCTATTTATTGATTTATATTGATTCTCCTTTGATTTATATTAATTCTCCTTTAATTAATAAAATCACACACACACACACACACACACACACACACACACACACACACACACACATATATATATATATATATATATATGTTTCGATACATTTTATAATATTAGTACATTAAATTAAATTATTTATATAATATTTAGCTTGAAATTTAACGTATCAAACTGAATCAACATTTATATATTTTACTAATATACTAGCTTATAACCCGTGCAAAGCACGACACTTTATCTAATATTTAATATATTTATTTTTTAATTTATTTGTTATTAGTTTACATATCAAATTGTTGTTATTAAATTTATATATATAATATTTTACACGTTCAATTTATTATGTGTTTTATCTTGAATTATTAAAACTTGATTTGGATGATTTTACAGCCTACGTGAAATTAACAAAATAATTTTTAATTTAGTGATGATTTAACAATTTTCTCCAATTAAAACTACCAAGAAACAAAAGAGAGATGAAATTGACAATTTTTTATATTGAAAATTCTATTCTATTTAGGAAATTTACTTATATTTTGTTTTGATTATCAAAATCATCTTTTTATTATTCGAAGATAGTTGTACTAACAACCAAATACAATTTTAATAATAAGTGTAGGAGGAATTTTGTCCAAAACTTTGGTAGTTGTGTAGGAGGGATGTCCAAAATTTTGGTAGTTGGTAGTCTGGTCCTCAGTACGATAAAATAAATAAGAACTGTTAGATCTTAAAATAAATAGACAAAAAACATTGGATCTAACATAAAAAAATTTAATATTTTAACATGTAAACTAAAAAGTGTATTTATATTGAAATACGAAAAAGTGTTTGTTAGTGATTTAAATCATATGTAATTTTATTTTATCTTGAGATTCTGAGTGTTTTCATTTGGATAATAATTGTTAAATCATCACTATATTAAATTTAATTTTATGAGTTTCGCGTGGACTGTAAATTCATCAAAATCTGATTTCTATATCTCGAGATAGAGCCTAAATAGTAAATATAAACCTTTTTTAATATTAATAAATAAATAAAATTCAGTTCTAGTACAATCTTTTATATCCTTTTCAGATTATAACTTCTTTTTAAAATTCAATTCTAATACAGTCTTTTTAATTATATCGTTTTTAGATTATAATTTTCTTCTTAATATGATATAATCTTGATCGTCTGTTTTTGAAAATATTATATTTGACGGTTGAGATTATTTTGGCGGTACAGTAACCAAATCAAAATTATGGATAAGATACCTTTTACGCTTATTATATACTAGCCAATAACCCGTGGAAAGTACGAGCTATCATATATTATTATTATTATTATTATTAATTAATATATTAGTTATTTGATTTAATATAAAATTTTAATTTATTTCAATAAATTTTATTTTTAATTTTAAATTTACATATGTTTTCATACTTAATTTCATGACATAAATAAATATCATTAATTCAACGTTATTTTTAAATTTATTGTTAAATATCTTAATAATTCAATAGTTATTTTTAAAAATTTATTTATTGTAACCTAATATCGTTGAAGAAAGAATTGTCGTAAGAAGTATGTGCCGGCGATGATTCAAATTAGGATATAATTGAAAATATTTATAATTCTATAAAACATGTTGGTTTTTTATTTTTAATAAATTATATATAATTTAACTGAATTTTAAAATTTTAAAAGGTTTTTTTTATTTTATTTAAATATTTTTTTATGCCTTGGTTCTTTGGTTAGTTGGTTAACACCTTCCCAAAAAGTTTGTTAACACCTTCCAAAATACAAAAAACAAATCAAAATGTATTTAATTTTAATTAAAAAAACCCACATATTTTACATACTATTTCAATTATATTTCCATTTACTTCAATATTTTACATAGATACATACTCCATCAGTTATACTTCAATTGAAATTCAACTACATACTCTTTCAATTATATTTTTAATATAATTTTTTTAACTTGTTATTTTTGGGAAAGTTTTAACAATTTTTTTGGAAGACAATGCATACTCTATGAGTCATACTTTAACTGAAATCCAATTACATACTCTTTCAGTTATATTTTTAATATAACCTTTTTAACTTGTTATTTTTATAAAGGTATTAACAATTTTTTGGAATACGTTAACCAACCAACTAACCAAATATACCCATGCATTGCACGGGTTTCTTAAATTTATATAATATTTTATTTATATTTTAATAATTATATATCTCATATATATTATTTAATATAATATTGGCATAATGTATATAGTATTAAATAACAATTGTATAATTATATGATATATTATTCGAATTATGACTATGTTGTGGAATAAAAACTAGGTTATCGAATTGCAGTTATGGTTTGTATGTATTTAATGCTAAGGGAGGTTGAGCTTCGAGCTTTAATGGCTGTTTCCGTGTATCGAGACTAATCGGTCCTCACAGAGTGCCTACGTATCTCGTATCGAGAATCAAGCCAAAACGTAGTTCTGAGAATGAGGGGTCAGACCCTTATATAGGCTGTAGGAGCCTTAGAATTATGGTAGGATTCAGATACTTGGTGGGCAAGCCACCGCCTTGGGGAAGGTTCTAGACTCCTTCGTTGTAGGAATCAATTTCCATGTTGAAGTAGGTGCCTTGGGGGCTAAGTCAGGCAGGAGTAATATCCTTATTTGACTCTTATTGCTGAGCTGGTTATTACCCTATTAATTACGAAATTAATAACATAAATAGGGTTTGGGCTCATCTGGTAGGCCTCACGTTTGGACCATACTGGATCTAATTAATGCTACATTAAATGTGTCTTTAGGGCTTATTTTTAGCCCATATCATTTGCCCCCCAACTTCTAGGAAAACTGATCAGGTTTTCCTTGAAATTTTTAACGGCCTTATTCGAGACTTGGGTCAGGGTTTATTGCTCTTTCGCGAGTATTTTCAACAATATCATCTTAATGTAAAGCGTAGAGCGACAGGCGCATTTACGACGATGTTGAATAACACTAAACGGTGTTAAACGGCACTAAATGGCGCTAATCAGCCTCAAACAACGTATAAATAGTGTTAAACGACGTTAGACGGCATAAAACGACACTAACGGCGCTAATCGACACTAATCGATGCTAATCGGCACTAATCGATGCTTATCGGCACTAATCGGTGCTTAAACGACACTAAACAGTGATAATCGGCCTCAAACAACGTTAGACGGCATAAAACGGCACTAACGACGCTAATCGGCACTAATCGGTGCTTATCGGCACTCATCGGTGCCTAAACGACACTAAACGGTGTTAATCGGCCTCAAACAACGTTTAAACAGTGTTAAACGACGTTAGACGGCATAAAACGACACTAACGGTGCTAATCGGCACTAATCGGTGCTATTCTCAATTTCAACTTCCACTTGATTATTTTGTTCAAAAACAATCTTAGTAGTGATCTTGATCATCGAGATGGAGAAACAAAAACAAAAATGTGAAAACTCGACTCGACCACCACTGTCGGTCGGCCGAACCGAAACCTCATACCGACAACCGACGTCGGTCGGCCAAAACGCCCCCGATGAGCCGGTCGACCGAGACCCGGTCAGCCAAAATTTTTCTCATACCGAAAACTGACGTCGGTCGGCCAAAACACCCCCGGTGAGCCAGTCGGCCGAGACCCGGTCGGCCAAAATTTTTCTCATACCGACAATCGACGTCGGTCGGCCAAAACACCCTCGGTGAGCTAGTCGACCGAGACCTGGTCGGCCAAAATTTTTCTCATACCGACAACCGACGTCGGTTGGCCAAAGTTTTTCATATTTTTTTCTTCAGTCGATCGAAGTAAAATCTCAACTCGAGGATCAATGCTGGTTGGCCGAAACGTCTGCAAGGGGCCAGTCGGCCAAGAGCTAGTCGGCTGAAGCAAAAACCCACACCGACGACCGACGTCGGTCGGCTAGAGCGTCTCGTATGCCTCGGTCGGTTGCTTTGTGGTCGGCTGGGGTGTCTTGCTCGCTGTGGTCGGCTGATCATCAATACGAAAAATGAAAACTCAAAAAATGACGACTCGATGTTCGCCTTCAGCATGCCGACTCGAGACCACGACTCGATGATCGATGCCAGTCGGCCGGGGGCTTCCCTTCTAGCTAGTCGGCCACTTTTCGATCGACTGAGCAAAACCTTGTGCTGACGATCAATGTCAGTCGGCCGGAGCCTTCTGTTGGAGCCCGGTCGGCCGGCTCTCGGAGCTTGGTCGGCCTTTTCTCGGTCTTTGAACTTCAACGTCAATATTCGAACGTCGATATTTGGACCTCAATGTCAGTATTCGAACGTCGATATTTGGACCTCAATGTCAGTATTCGATCTTCGAATGTCATTATTTAAAGTCGATGACCAAACAAACATCCTTGACTTCAAATTTTCATAACTTTCGCGACCTTCTGGGCCTTAACTTGCTTGTTGAATCCTTGGTTTTAAACCTTGAATCCATTTATGGTTGTCGGTTATAACCAACCCTTCATTCTCATTCTAAGATGTGGATCTTGTGGTGAAGCTTTTTAGTTCTTGCCCCCCTTACTTCGTGTGGTGGAGGTCTTGCTTCTCGGTTGATCGTTCAAGAAGTTCATTTACCACTCAGCACTTGACTTCAAGTCTGGTGTGCCTTGGCTAGTTGTCACTCCTCTATCTTGACTCTAGGATTCCAACCTTATTCTTATACTCATATAACCTTGCTTAGGTTTCAACTTGACTAATGACTCTTGATTCGAGCCCTTAAACTCAAACGACAAGCTCGATTGGAGGCAGACAACCTTGTTGGCCATCAAGGCATTATCAGGGAGCCAACCAGTCTCAAGATGAGCTTTGACAGGGTCTATCCTTCAGCTTCCTTCATCAATCGGTGCTACCAATTGAGAGTTGATGGTCGGGGCCTTCAAGACCTGGATGTAAACACTCCTTGCATAATTCTCTATCTCAGCAGAAGCGAATTTAGACAGGGCATCGACCTTAATGTTCTCATTTCTTGGAATATGCTCCACATAGCACTCATCAAACTGAGTCGTAACCGCTTTCACAACTCGCAAATACTTTGCCATAGTTTCATGCTTGGCCTCAAATTCACCATCCACTTGCGACACTACTAGTCTTGAATCCCCACAAACTTTAAGATTCTTGACCCTCATGATTCTGGCCAAGCCCAACCTGGCTATCAAGGCTTCATACTCAGCTTCGTTATTGGTTGTCGGAAAATCCAACTTCAAAGCATACTCAACTGTGAACCCATCGGGGCTTTGCAAGACTAAACCTACATCGCTAGATTTTGTTTTTGATGCTCCATCAAAATAGAGCACCCAATATTCCTTCTGATCAGGTACAAGCTCCTCATCTTTTTCTTCTAGAGCACCCAATATTCCTTCTGATCAAGTGTAAGCTCCTCATCTTTTTCTTCACTCCCAGGAGTGGTTACTATATCCTGCCCCCGACTTCTTGGTTGTCAATGGTACATTCAACCACGAAGTCAGCTAATGCCTGAGCCTTGATGGTTGTTCGAGGCTTATACGTGATGTCAAATTCTCCAATTTCAATTGCCCACTTAATCAACCTTCCACTGGCCTTCGGGCTATGTAATATTTTCCTCAATTGCTGGTCTCGTAGCTTCCTCGAGGCTATTATCAATGCCAAAGCAAATTTCTCAATGGTTGAGTAATTCAACTCAGCCTCATGCAATACCTTGCTCACGTAGTAGATGGGTTTCTGAACCTTTTTTCTTCTCGAATGAGGACGACACTCAATGCTTGTTCAGATACCGCCAGGTATAGATAAAGAGTTTCCCTAAGACTAGGTTTGGCCAACAACGGGGCTTTAGCCATGTACTTCTTCAACTGTTCAAAGGCCTCTTGGCTCTCAGGAGCAAAATTCCCCTTCTTCTGCTTTATTTTATTTCGCTTGGGATCGATATTCGATTGTGAGTTAAGAGTTGGGGATCAATCCCTGGCATATTAGCTGATGTCCAAGAAAACACATCACTGTTCTCTTGTTAGAATGTTGTCAACTTGCCATTCAAGGGTTTTTATTTATGCATTTCTTTGTTTCCCTTTGCGTATTCTCTTAGTTTCGGTACTTGGGTCATCTTTGACTTACACACATCAGGTGCTTGGTACATAAATAAAATCACATAATCAATGAATGAAAAACAAACTTGCATTAATAACTTGAAGTGGGTTCAACCTTTACATAGAGTACTACTATCCTACTCGGAGCAACATGCTCTGCAATGGTTTCAATGAACCTTATTTTTACTTATACTAAATAAATATGAAGCTAAGTCCTACTAGGATAACTTGAGCCCATCGGGGCTTTGCAAGACTAGGCATGCACCACTTGAATTTGTTTTTGATGCTCCATCAAAATATAGCATCCACCAGTCCTTCTGGTCTTCTCATTCTTATCCTGAGCTTCACATCCTGCTTGGGGTACTACCTCTTGCCCCCCGAATTCTTGGTTGCCAATGGTACATTCAACCACGACGTCAGTTAACGCACTAGCCTCAATGGCTGTCCGAGGCTTCTGTGTGAGGTCCTTTGCTGGCCATTCTCGGTGTTCCTTGTTATTGCGGACATCCATGTCTTCAATCTGAAGGACCTGCCCCCCGACTCCGTCAGGCCTTAACGCGGCTACATAACAGCTTCGTGCCATCTTTTGATCGCCTTTATGTTCTCCATCACCATTACTGGTTGGGAACTTGATCTTCATATGATAAGTTGAGGCAACAGCCTTGAATGCATGAAGTCCAGTCCTTCCGAGGATAGCGTTGTACGTTGAAACCGCCTTGATTACCAGGAAGTTCAACATCTGAGTGGCCTTCTTGGGCTCCTGTCCAATATTTACAAGCAACTGAATAGTCCCTTCAACTTTGGATTCTACTCCATTAAATCCATATATAGGCATGTTATTGGGGGTCAACTGAGAATCACTGTACCCCATCTTCACAAATGCATCATGAAATAGAATGTCAATGGAAGCTCCATTGTCTATCAAGACTCGCTTCACCTCTGAGTTTCCAATTATAATAACCACTCCTGGGAGTGGAGAAAAAGATGAGAAGCTTATACCTGATCAGAAGGAATATTGGGTGCTCTAGAAGAAAAAGATGAGGAGCTTGTACCTGATCAGAAGAATATTGGGTGCTCTATTTTGATGGAGCATCAAAAACAAAATCTAGCGGTGCAGGTTTAGTCTTGCAAAGCCCCGATGGATTCACAGTTGAGTATGCTTTGAAGTTAGATTTTCCGACAACCAATAACGAAGCTAAGTATGAAGCCTTGATAGCCGGGTTGGGCTTGGCCAGAATCATGAGGGTCAAGAATCTTAAAGTTTGTGGGGATTCAAGACTAGTAGTGTCGCAAGTGAATGGTGAATTTGAGGCCAAGCATGAAACTATGGCAAAGTATTTGCGAGTTGTGAAAGCGGTTACGACTCAGTTTGATGAGTGCTATGTGGAGCATATTCCAAGAAATGAGAACGTTAAGGTCGATGCCCTGTCTAAATTCGCTTCTTCTGAGATAGAGAATTATGCAGGGAGTGTTTACATCCAGGTCTTGAAGGCCCCGACCATCAACTCTCAATTGGTAGCACCGATTGATGAAGGAATTTGAAGGATAGACCCTGTCAAAGCTCATCTTGAGACTGGTTGGCTCCCTGATAATGCCTTGATGGCCAACAAGGCTGTCTGCCTCTAATCAAGCTTGTCGTTTGAGTTTAATGGCTCGAATCAAGAGTCATTAGTCAAGTTGAAACCTAAGCAAGGTTATATGAGTATAAGATTAAGGTTGGAATCCTAGAGTCAAGATAGAGGAGTGACAACTAGCCAAGGCACACCAGACTTGAAGTCAAGTGCTGAGCGGCAAATGAACTTCTTGAACGATCAACCGAGAAGCAAGACCTTCACCACACGAAGTCAGGGGGCAAGAACTAAAAAGCTTCACCACAAGATCCACATCTTAGAATGAGAATGAAGGGTTGGTTATAACCGACAACCATAAATGGATTCAAGGTTTAAAACCAAGGATTTAACAAGCAAGTTAAGGCCCAGAAGGTCGCGAAAGTTATGAAAGCCAATTTGAAGTCAATGATGTCTGTTTGGTCATCGACTTTAAATAATGACATTCTAAGATCGAATACTGACATTGAGGTCCAAATATCGACGTTCGAATACTGACATTGAGGTCCAAATATCAATGTACGAATATTGACGCTGAAGTTCAAAGACCGAGAAAAGACCGACCAAGCTCCGAGAGCTGGCTGACCGGGCTCCAACAGAAGGCGAACATCGAGTCGTCATTTTTTGAGTTTTCATTTTTCGTATTGATGATCAGCCGACCACAGCGAGCAAGACACCCCAGCCGACCGCAAAGCAGCCGACCGAGGCATACGAGACGCTCTGGCCGACCGATGTCGATCGTCGGTGTGGGTTTTTGCTTCAATCGACTGGCCCCTCGCGGACGTTTCGGCCGACCGGCATTGATCCTCTAGTCGAGATTTTGCTTCGATCGACTAAAAAAAATATGAAAAAAGAGGGGGATAGTTAGGCAGTCCTTACATCGGATTGGTACTCAAAGGGAGCACAGTGGTGGAGATATGTCCCTCCAAGAGTGGATGATTGGTTAAAGGAGAGATCACCATCTAAAGAGAGGTGGTTTCTTGACTTGGCTGGATGACTAAGGGTAACGTACTCTCAACATAGGGATTCGTCCCTATAGGCTGAGAAACTTAAGGCTGAGTGATCGCCCCTGTCGTTGGGGGTACCTGTTTAGTAGCGGAAGGAGCAGAGCTGAGGGGTATCTCGGTAGATGTCGTTGCTGTTCTTCGTGTTTGAACCATGGTTGATGTTTTCGTCCCACAGACGGCGCTAAATGTTGTGGAATAAAAACTAGGTTATAGAATTGCAGTCAGGGTTTGTATGTATTTAATGCTAAGGGAGGTTGAGCTTCAAGCTTTAATGGCTGTTTTCGTGTATCGAGACTAATCGGTCCTCACAGAGTGCCTACGTATCTCGTATCGAGAATCAAGCCAAAACGTAATTCTGAGAATGAGGGGTCAGACCCTTATATAGGCTGTAGGAGCCTTAGAATTATGGTAGGATTCTGATACTTGGTGGGCAAGCCACCGCCTTGAGGAAGGTTCTAGACTCCTTCGTTGTAGGAATCAATTTCCATGTTGAAGTAGGTGCCTTGGGGGCTAAGTCAGGCAAGAGTAATATCCTTATTTGACTCTTATTGCTGAGCTGGTTATTACCCTATTTATTACGTAATTAATAACATAAATAGGGTTTGGGCTCATCTGGTAGGCCCCACGTTTGGACCATACTGGATCTAATTAATGCTATATTAAATGTGTCTTTAGGGCTTATTTTTAGCCCATATCAGACTATATAAATATAAATGGACGTATATACTTACATTCAAATTTTTGTTGATATTATAATATTCAAATTATGATTCCATAATAATCCCTAATGTAATACTTGTCTAAAATAGAATTTAATATTAATGCTAGCCTAAAACTAGTGATGCACAGATTTTTTTTAATATTATATAAAAAAATCATTAATTTTAATTAATTTTTTTAAAACATGAATTTTGGAGGCTTACATTTTTATATGAGATGATTTGATAATAATTATATAAATGTTATCTGTGATATTTCTAGAAAAGTAGGGATTTTAGTTAGAAAATAGAGAAAAGATGATAGGTTTTAGTTAAAAAGAGTAATCGATTAATTATTAGTAATTATAAAATTATTACTTCATTTTATTAAATAGAATTCCCGTGATATGGTTAGAAAAATAGAGAATTTAGTTAGAGAAAATTAAAAAGGTAATATGTTCTAGGTGAAAAAGGTAATTGATTAGTTTATAGTAATTATAATTTAATTACGCTATTAAATAAATACAATTGCTCGTAATGTTTTTAGAAAAGGAGAAATTAATATTGTCCGTGATATTTCTATTAAAAGAGGGATTTTAGTTAGAAAATATAGAAAAGATGATACGTTTTAGCCGAAAAAGGTAATCGGTTAATTAATAATATTATAATATTATAAATTTATTTTATTAAATAGAATCGCCCGTGATATATTTGGAAAAAAAAAGATTTTAGTTAGAGAAAATAGAAAGGTAACGTGAAGATGACATGATTTATGTGAAAAAGCTAATTGATATAGTAATTATAATTTGATTATGTTATTTTACTAAATGAAATTGTTCATAGTTTTTAGAAAATGAGAAATTAGTGTTGCCCGTTATATTTCTAGAAAAAAAGGGAATTTAATTAGAAAAAATGGAAAAGATATATTTTAGCTGAAAAGGTAATCAGTTAATTATTAGTATTATAATATCATTATTTTATTTTTATTAAATAGAAACACCCGTGATATAATTGGAAAAATAGAGGTTTTAGTAAGAGAAAAGAAAAAAGGTAACGTGTTTTGGCTGAAAAATGTAACCGTCCATGATATAATTGGAAAAAGAGAGATTTTAGTTAGAGAAAAAAGAAAAGATAACATGTTTTGACTGAAAAAGGTAATTGAATAGTTAATAGTAATTATAATATAATTATATTATTTTATTAAATAAAATTGCTCGTAGTGTTTTTAAAAAGTAGAAATTTTAGTTAGATAAAATGTAAAAGATATTCTATTTTACCTGAAAAAAGAAATTATTTATTTATTGAAAAATAGAAAAGGAAATATTTTAACCTGAAAAAGGAAATTGATTAATAAAGGAGAAACTTTAGTTAGATAAAATATAAAAGATATTGTATTTTACCTAAAAAAATAAATTATTTAGTTCCTGAAAAATAGAAAAAGATAATATGTGTAACCTGAAAAAGGAAATTGATTAGTTAGTAGATCTGTAATTGAGTAAGGGTAAATAAGTAAAATCAACAGGTACCGTACCGTACCGTACCGACCGACCAAATTTTTAATATTTCAGCTTTTATATAATAGTATAAGCTTATTATATATAAGGATATAATTTAGAATCCTAACATTGACCCTGACAAAAAAAAATAATCCTAACATTGTACTTTCCTTGTACTAACATTACATTTAATAAAAGTTATTAGCTTTCATATTAAAAAAAATTAGAATTCAAATTTTATCATGATAGAAAAGTAAAATCTAAATTCAACTATAATCGGTCGAAAGTAGCTAAATTCGACTGCAAGCTGGCAGTCGAATTTAGCCGAGATTCTTGTAATGCTTTGCATACTATAAAAAGCTGTTATTTATGAGGAAGTATAATTCAATGTCAAACAGTTACACGTGAAACATAAGTTATAAACACATAATTCTCATAATGTTAATAAATTTATTTATAACTCCTAAAATCAATAATGATAAATTTATTTCTGTAGTGAGTTACTCGTACTTGTCAAATAAAGAGAGAAAAGCAACACACGCACATGTACACATTCATATATAAGAAGAATTGAACGAAGTAACGAAAACAAAAACACCCCAATGTTCTCCTTTTGCTGATAAACAAATTTTTTGGCCAACTCAGAAAACCAACTTTGCTTCCGCTCATGTTTAAGTTATTTGAAACAACCGCAGATGAAATGAGTTTCACTACGAGAAGAATGGCATGCATGCATTTTCGGGTTATTTGTTGCGTTTGCTTTGCTTTTTGGTTCTCTTTCTGTCCCTAGCTCTCTTCAATAATTTAGCTGGTTGCTACTGTGTTCAATAATTTTCATATTAAATTGATCACTGTTATAGGGAGAATATTGTATAACAATATTTGGAGATTTGCTGGAATCACGGAGCAAAATATAGATATTTTGCTATGAACACGAAAATTCGAAGAACACGGAGGTGATTGGTGATTGTTTGTGGCTGCTCTCACTAGTACAGAATAGGCTTTAAGCATCGCGCTTTAAGCGTCGGTTAAATGGAGAACCGTGGCCTATACTTACTTTAGGCGTCGGTTACTAGCTTAACCTACGCTTAATGTCATTTGTATTGGACTTTTTGCGTCGGTCATGAAACAACCGACACCTAAAACTGAACCTTTAGCGTCGGTCTTTACTCCACCGACACCTAAAATCGACTTTTAGCGTCGGTCATAAACAACCGACGCCTAAAACTGAACCTTTAGCGTCGGTCTTTACTCAACTGACGCCTAAAACCAATTCTTTAGCGTCGGTCTTTACTCAACCGATGCTTAAAACTGACCCTTTAGCGTCGGTCATGAGCAACCGACGCCTAAAATAGACCTTTTAGCGTAGGTCTTTACTTAACCGACGCTTAAATTGACCTTTTGTACTTTATGTGTCGCCTTACATTTGATCGACGCTAAAAGTATTATAATTTTAAAAAAAAGCTAAATTATATACAAATAATATTTTTATACAAATAATACGTTATTTTATATTATATCATTTTAATTAAAAAATTTAAAATTGAATAATATTATCCAAATAAGATTTTATACAAATAAAGAACATTAATTTTATAAAAAATTATATTTAAATATTTTTATTACACAAATAAATAATATGTATTCATTTTTACTTAGATCTTACTTGTATCTTGAACTTTTATTATAATGCCTTACAAAAACGCGTATTATATATATTTATTTATAACGAAATGTTAGTTTTGTTGTGTGTGATCATTATTGAGTGAGTAAAATTTCATTAAGATCGTGATCAAATGTTTATATATTGGTGGTGTGGACGTGTGTTCGGTGCATTGTATATTTTTAATTTTATTTTTTGCTTAAGTGTACAAAATACATATTTTAATGGCATTCATGAAATTTTATAAAATTATCAGAGTCGTTAAAAATTATGAAATCTTTGATAATATTATCTTTGTATATTTATCTAGTTTTTAAATTTGTTGTGAGAATTATTCTCAGTATTTAAGGATTTGAAAATGATTTTATGACAATTCTTTAGCGTCGGTCTTTACTCAACCGATGCTTAAAACTGACCCTTTAGCGTCGGTCATGAGCAACCGACGCCTAAAATAGACCTTTTAGCGTAGGTCTTTACTTAACCGACGCTTAAATTGACCTTTTGTACTTTATGTGTCGCCTTACATTTGACCGACGCTAAAAGTATTATAATTTTAAAAAAAAGCTAAATTATATACAAATAATATTTTTATACAAATAATACGTTATTTTATATTATATCATTTTAATTAAAAAATTTAAAATTGAATAATATTATTCAAATAAGATTTTATACAAATAAAGAACATTAATTTTATAAAAAATTATATTTAAATATTTTTATTACACAAATAAATAATATGTATTCATTTTTACTTAGATCTTACTTGTATCTTGAACTTTTATTATAATGCCTTACAAAAACGCGTATTATATATATTTATTTATAACGAAATGTTAGTTTTGTTGTGTGTGATCATTATTGAGTGAGTAAAATTTCATTAAGATCGTGATCAAATGTTTATATATTGGTGGTGTGGACGTGTGTTCGGTGCATTGTATATTTTTAATTTTATTTTTTGCTTAAGTGTACAAAATACATATTTTAATGGCATTCATGAAATTTTATAAAATTATCAGAGTCGTTAAAAATTATGAAATCTTTGATAATATTATCTTTGTATATTTATCTAGTTTTTAAATTTGTTGTGAGAATTATTCTCAGTATTTAAGGATTTGAAAATGATTTTATGAATTATTTTGCATTTTAGGGATTTATACTTATAAAATTTGTATTTAATTCGTTTTGGGTCCTAAAAATAAGTTTAAAATATGGGGAGATATCTAATTTCATTTTCTACATTTTAAAAATGATATTGAGATTTTTATAAAATGTTACCTATTTATTATATATTTTACAAGGTGGTTTTAAATTGTTTTTAATCAGAAATTGAATTGTGAAATTACAATGCCCCTTAACCCTTTTAATCTTAAAACGGCAGCTTCTTCACTCCTCATTCTCTCGACTGTTTTTCTCTCGACTCTGATTCTCTCTCTCGAACAGTCTCTCAATCTCTCTCTCTCTCTCTCGTTTTTATTCATGTATCAAATTAGCAGTGTGAGTATTCGAATTAACAAGGTTTGGATTCCACATATCACTATTTCGTTAATTTCGAATTCTACTCTGATTCTCTCTCTCGAACAGTCTCTCAATCTCTCTCTCTCTCTCTCTCGTTTTTATTCATGTATCAAATTAGCAGTGTGAGTATTCGAATTAACAAGGTTTGGATTCCCCATATCACTATTTCGTTAATTTCGAATTCTACAAATTCGTAAAAATTAGGGTTAAATTTTGGGTTTTCGATTTCTGAGTTAATTGTTAGTTTTTGATTTTGGAAGCATAGAGTTCTTTGTTAGTTTTTTATGTTGGAAGCATACAGTTCATGATTATAAAGATTTCGAGGGTTGATGTTGTAATGATTCTTGTTCTACATGTAGATCTACAATGAATCCTGCCCGTTGATGTTGAACCAGTTCAGGTCAAGGGATTCTCTGAATTTTGAGACGTTTGATGCATCACTGGACGAGTTCAAATCCGGTGCCGGCTTCTTGAATTGCGATCTAACCAATGCTGTACATGACAATTACATTGGCTCGGAGTGGCAAATGAAAGTGGTTGAGGATAATAAGCTTCAACGAGAGCCATCTTCATTTCCTAGTAAATTCACTTTTTCTGTCTCTGATTTAAACTTAACCTCAGGTCTTAAAGGGAGAAACAGTTGTCTTTTAAGTCTAGTGGTATGGGTATTGTCTTTTTAAAGATCTTGCTAGTCTACATAAGAAGGTGAGAAACTCTTGAAACAGATTTTGATATGTTTTGGTTCATATGTATTCCTCGTGTCAAGTCAACTTGCATTCTTGCATTTGCAGGGTGTAGTTCATAGAGATGTTAAGCCTGGAAACTTCCTGTTCTCCTCTAAAGTTAATAAAGGATATTTGATAGATTTCAATTTGGCTATGGTGAGTGCTTCTATTTGGCTTGCTTTAAGTTTTCGATTACTTTAATATATGTTATGTGTTATATATACCTTTTCTGGACTAAATTAAACGGTCTTACAGGTTGTTTTGTGGTTTTTCTGTGTTTCTTTTGCAGGCCTTAAGTTTTCGATTACTTTAATATCTGTTAATGTGTTATATATACCCTTTTTGGACTGAAATTAAACGGTCTTACTGGTTGTTTTGTGGGTTTTCTATGTTTCTTTTGCAGGATCTACATCAGAAATATGGATACACTAGTAAGACATTTGTATACATCTTTAATTATTTAATTATTTTTTCCGAAATAAGAATTGATCATAGAGAAATTATATCAGTTGCTAGCATAGGAGTTGGGTATTTCACTTGTTATTTGTTTTCGAGTGATTGATGTTTAAGATAGATCTTATACATTTCCTTTGTTGGTTTTATCCTTCTAATGTGGTTAAGCATATATTACTATGAGTTCAGGGCTCATTCATACCATTGCTTCTCAAGCCTCCACTAATGATAGAACATGCTGGTAATAGTAATCACCCTGCAATCTCAAGCCTAAATTGTCCACCTTTCATAGTTGTAAAGCTCTGCCGCGAACATTTGGTATGTGTTGCATATAGATGTAGCTCTCTATTTTTTTGATGTAAAAGTAAACCTTACTATGTGCTCTACCCTTATTTGTTACGAATGTATCCGAGTTCAGTGTTATGTTCCTACAAATTATTTTCTTACTCTTGTTTTAAGAGGTCAAAGGTGTTCAGTAGTCATCCCTTTATAGTTCAAAAATGAGATATACATATGAATTTCGTGGCACTTGTACAAAATTGCAGAGTCATAGTAATAGCAGACATCATTTCAAATGTACATCCCTCAACACAGTTCTACCCCAAATATCTGCCATTGATATGAATTAACACCACCAAGATGCAACATTTTCTTATAAATAGTAAATCTTGTAGCTAGACACTTGCATGAAAATAGATATTGTGTCTGTTGATATTATATGTAATATTTTGCAGCTAATATATGCCTTTGATTTGTATTCAGATTGAGAATGATGCTGATGTTTTGTGGCAAGCTGACATTAGAGAAAAGAATGAAGATGTTGCTGCCAGGGGAAAGAAATATTTGGACTGGTAAATTACCCTTTATAAATTTCTACATATGGAGTAAATTAGCAAAGAAGTTTTTGATTGCTTTGTTTGCCTCGAGTGTCTTCCTCGTATGTTCTATGTTACTTTTAATTTCAATACTTTTGTCTATTTTAATGATATAAGGATTCTTAACCTTGTTTTTGTAGTTCTCATTTGACTTGCCTTCCTGTTCTATTTCTTTCTAAATTGCTCTTATCATAATCGTCTAAACACAATTCAATCTAGGAAGACAATAATCTTCATATATTTAGAATTCCTTATGTTTTAACAGGATAATATATATGATTTATAATGATTTGTAGCCTATGCCAGTGAAATGCTACATTCTTTGGTGATACGTAGATTGTATAGTTATGCATTATGTGAAGGTCTTTGTGATTTTTCTCTAAAACTGTCATATTGAATGCATTTTATAATCACAGGTGCTTGCTTTTCCATGTAAAAGACATTGATTCTTTATCAAGAAATTTATTAATGTAGAATTCCTTATGTTTAACAGGATTTATATAGACAGTATGGAAGATGCAACTCTTTCAGGCAGGCAGCTTCTGCCTTTATATGTGACGCTGGAGAAGAATTGGCGGCCTTGCAAAAAATAATTGCTTCAATCAACTCCAACAGACTTACAGAAGCTGAGTTGAGCCTTGTCTGATGCACAATATATATGTACAAATGGAATGTCTAAAGCCATGGGAACCGCCTGGATGGGATGCTTGCAGTCAGTTGATTCAAAGTCTGCATGAGAAAGATTTTAATGCTTTATCATATAAGTTTTTGAAGTCATGTGAATGTGATCACTTCCTTTTTGAAGTTTGAGATTAGTTCTTTAGATGATAAATCTCATGTTTGTTGGCAGGGTATAATTGTAATTGGCATATACTATATGGTATTTGTTGGTGTGAATTAAAGGTTACTGAAATTGAAATTTTATTTTATTTTTAAAAATTGACTTTAAGCGTCGGTTCTTTAAGCAACCGACACCAATTGTATGACTTTAAGCGTCGGTTCTTTAAGCAACCGATGCCAATAGTAGGACCATAAGCGTCGGTTCGTTAAGCAACTGACGCCAATTGTATGACTTTAAGCGTCGGTTCTTTAAGCAACCGACGCCAATAGTTAGAACATAAGCGTCGGTTCTTTAAACAACCGACGCCTTTAGTAGCTGATATGCGTCGGTTTTTTAAACAACCGACGCTAATAGTAGCTGCTATGCGTCGCATATTTAACCGACGCTAAAAATACATACCTATAGCGTCGCCTTCATATACTACGCCCAATAACCGACGCCTAAAGCCTATTTTGACCGACGCTAAAAGCCTATTCTGTAGTAGTGTCTTGTCTATTGAAATTCAGTGGTGAACTGTTTCTCATCCCCTATCAAGATGCCTACGTACCATATTTATAGGGATCAAGTCGTGCGTAGTTCTTGGGTAGCAAGTTACCTAGCCGGGCTAGGGTTTTAGAAGATAAGTCATAGCCCAAGCCCATTAGATTAGGGCTGACATGGCGATGAGTTGTTGATCCTATCCATGATCCATGGTTTATAGAAGGAAACTGATGGTCTCGCATGGATAAGAATGTGACCTCACAAGCGAGGCTAGCCGAGATACAACATAAACGTGCTACGCGACCTCGAGGGATCGAGTCATACGAGGCGATCCCGAGCGTTCAGATACTCATAAGACCTCGAGGGGTCTAGTTATGAGCCTTCCAAGAGAGAATGAAAACAATTCCATCTAGCTAGTAAATGTGATAATAATGCAAAGCGATCCCTTGACGGGAGTCGATGCGAAGCGATCCCTTGACGGGAGTAGATGCGAAGCGATCCCTTAACGGGAGTAGATGCGAAGCGATCCCTGTAGTTAGGCTGGGCTAGTTCCAATGGTGGGCTTCTAGTGACCCAATTGCCATCTTTGAGGCCCATTGTAGATAATGAACCATTAATTCAGCCAATTAAATAATGATGATTATTATGCCAGATTCGGGCATAACAACTACCCCCCGAGTCCATGTTGTCATTGAAAATGCGATGTGGACTCAAAAATCCAATGTTTCCACTCGCGAAGCGAAGCTGTAATCTTATCATAGATACAACTGTTGGAACCGTTGCGACCCCAACTTAAAGAATTTGAAAGGGTTGTACAGTTGTCATGTATCGAGATGCGTGTTGAATGGCTGAGATTTTTACACATGTCTCATACCATCCTCTCTCCTCATGCCTATATATACTCCTGTCACAATCATTTCCTTTTTCACTTTAACAAACACATTACCGAAGTGCTACCAGTTTGCTCAAGGATCAAAAACAAGAAATTTTCAAGCTCAATCACAACGATCTCTAAGTTCTTCAGATTTCTTTATCCTTTCTTCAAAAAAGTAAGTCTTCGTTCTTTCTTGATATTTAATATTGTTCATATCCATCATAATTGCATATTTAGATAACTTTAATCATAAACGATGCGATCCCCTTTGACTGCGATCCCATAGAACTAATTTATGCCTACGACCCCCGCCTCGCTTAGATAGAATATCGATCCCTTATCAGTAGAATATAGTACATTCCTTATGATAGTAACACCATGTAAACCTCGTGAGCGATGTGAGGACACGTAGAACCCTTCTGTCTTTTTATTCTTTTCTCCCTTTATTCCCTTTTGATTTCTGTAAGGACACACACTTAATTTTTCACATTCTTTTCAGATGTCGAACAACGATAGCTTAAGGACGCCATCCCCAATCCCCAGTGTGCATATTAGCGAAGCGGCTGCCGCTAATATTGCCAGGGCCACAAGTACAAGTGAAAGCTCATTTAAATTATACTTCGATCCCTTGTGGTCGAATGAAGAGTACACCAGAGAAGTTCCTTTAATCTCTTGGAGAACAAAACAAGCTTCGGGCTCGCGGGATCGTTCCCTAGATGTTCTTCCAGCCCAATACGAACCCGATATCGATATGACAGACACCGAAAGAGAGGTGGAAACATTGAGGAAAAAAGGAGAGGAGTTCAACTCGCAAGTAGCACAAATTCTTGCTAAGATGCCTCGTAAAAAGGTTAACTCACCCATCGTCCTGAGTGACTCTCCAGTAGACTCCTTAGGCGATGCCTACTATGACATGGAAGGAGGGGCCGACAACGAGGTCAACTCTGATGATGATGACTATGAGGAACCTTCATCAGATGACGGGGGCCTTGACTAGGTGGCAAGGGTCGTCAACTTTAAAGATTATAACTACATCCCTAAGGCATCGCCTACACCTTATGTACCGACCCCTCAACCAGAGCTAGAGGGGGTTATATATGTTGATGGGCCTCGCCCCGAAGATATCGAGCCCGGCTCAAAAGTTAAATCAGGCAAGCCTCGCATTCTTGCATGCCGCGATATGTCCTCGACTTTGACAGAGAAGACAATTAGAGAGGGGTCGAAAGATTTCGTCCAAAGGGAAAAATCATCCTCCCTAAGAAGAAAATGCGATGCTATCGCTTCAACCATGAAGAGAATGGGGGTAGGGTTCCGAGAATGGTGCTGACAATACCTTTAATGAAGATAGGTGTCTCCTCACCCCTCCATCCATTCATCAGGGATGTTTGCGAGACCTACTTTCTGGCCCCTATTCAAATAAGCACGAATGGATATAGGTCTATGATTGCTCTTTATATTCTCTACCATAAACTTGGATACCCACGTCTGGATGCGAAGACAATGGGTTATTTTCTTCAATTAAAGCGATGCGGAGTCAAAGATTTTGGCTATGTATATTTTTCCATATGGCCTGAGTTCAACAAGAAAGATCTCCTTCCTGGGGCGATAAGTAATGCGGGGTCGTGGAAAGAGCCATTCTTGTACATACACGAGGTCCCCAGGGTAAAGACAAGTTTCAACTACCTGCCTGGTGAGCTATTTATCCAAATAGTAAATTTATCTTTTCAAACTATTCGAAATTAACAACTCCTTTGGCATCGCCGTTGGCCCAGTTCGCACCGTTCTGAAAGGCGAAGAGAAACGCCGTGCTGATGAAGTGTTGACCAAATCCACCCCCGCCGAAAGAAATATCCGAACCCTCCTATCCTTAGAAAACCTTATCGAATGTGGGTTTCTTAAGGAAGGCGTAGGGTCTACTCCTGAAGCGGGGCCTTCTACTGCGGTGCGATCCTCGCGGAAGAGGAAAGTGCTAGAAGAGGCCTCGTCTTCTCACGTTGAGATAATAAATGAGGGTATACCCTGATAGCAATAGGACTTACGGATCGCATTACCCCTTTATATTTGTTCAACTATATTTAATAGAACTGTCTTTTAACTTGTATTTTTCTTACTGTACAGGTATGTCGAACCAGAGCGGCCCAATTCCTCCCTTCCTTCAGCCGAAAGGCAAAAAAGGTGCAGTGGCCAAAAAAGATTTATCATTGAAAACTCCTCCTACTAAATCCACAACTCCACTGAAAACTGTTAGCGACCTCCCAATCCAGCCCAATATTGCTAGTGATGTTGCTCAAAAGTCTCCTGACCAGACTCCATTGAAGAGGCCCAGGGTAGACGGGCAGAAGGATGGGTCTTCTCGACCTCCTTCTGGAATTGTTCCCGGGACCGCATCGCAACATCTCTTCGCTTCTCTTGGGACGAAATATTCTAAGGAAGCTGAAACCTCCAATTGGTGGAAAGCAGCGACCCCTGAGGAGAATGCAGCTGCAGTAACAAAGTGCCTTGCCGAAGCCTTCATTCGTCAAGCTGCCCATACCAGGGATTTCGTGAGGCTGGAGAACAAGGTCAAGGTCCTTGAATTCCAAAAGGTGGAAGACAAGCGATCTCTGGAAGAGACCTACAAGAAGCAACTCTCTTATGACACCGCTAACCTCCGTACAGACCTCAAGACTGCCGGACCTCAAGACTGCCCGCAGAGAGAGGAATGAATTTGAGAAATCTTTAAAAGATCTGCAAAATTCTAGCGAAGCGGCCCTGAAGAAGAAGGATGAGGAGATCGAGAAGGTGAAAAACGATCTGGCTGTTGCTCAAGCTTCTCTGGACAACGCTGAAAGCATATTCCTCGCCAAAGGTCAAGTTACCTTTATGAAAGAGTTCATTCGAACGATCCCTGACTTCGATTGGGATCAGGTTGGGCCTGGGAATGCTGATTTCGCTGAGACTTTAAAAAAGCAGATCGCTGAGGAGGATGCTGAGGAGGAGCGCCTCGCTGAGGAAGCTCGGGTCACGGAGGAAGCGAGGCTGGCGGAGGAGGCTACAAAAGCCAATCAAGATAAGAATGCTCCATAATTTGTCTGCAACCATAATTTTAAGTTCTTGAACTAGGGATGCGGGTACCCTTTGAATACCTCGCGAGATGTAACTATATTTTTGTTGCTGATTAAGTCCTTTGGGATCGCATGGCGATCCACATAACTTTAATTTTCATCCATGTTCCCAATATAATTGTATGTGCTTCCATGTTAATTGTCTTCATTAATTAGATTCCTTTGATTGTTGTAAGTGCGACCTATTCTCGTGAGATCATTAGGTGCGAACCGTTAGGGATCGCACAGGTATAAGTAATATACCTTTCAATAGATTGTTGTCTGAAGGGGAGTAGCCTCGCATTGTTGTGCTGAACTAGTCCTTTAAGATATAAAATTCTAACAAACAAACAAGTGAAGTTTGAAAAATTAACAAACAATAATGAATGTAAACGAACTCATTTATTGCCATAGTAGGGACGAGGCCCTAAAGTTGATAAGTAGAAATGTCTTCATGTAATACAAGGTAGGGGCGAGGCCCTAAAGTTGATAAGTAGGGACGAGGCCCTAGAGTCATTACATCATAAAGGGGAGGTGTCTATATGAGCACTACCCCCCAATACTTTGTATGAATTTATTCATGCTAAGTAGTAGAAATAGATAGAGGCTACCAGTAATGAAGCTTCTACTGATAGTATTTTCTCAAGTGTTCCGCGTTCCAAGCTCGCGGAATGACTTTGTCCTCCATATCAGTGAGATAGTATGTTCCCTCTGATAGAGTCGCATAGATCTTGTAGGGTCCTTCCCAATTAGCACCAAAAACACCATGACCTGCGATCCTAGTGTTAGGCATGACCCTTCTGAGTACTAGGTCGCCTGTACGTAGGGGTCGCACCTTGACCTTTCCATTGTAGTACCTTGCGGTCCTTTGTTGGTAAGCTGCGAGGCGTAGCTGGGCCTCGCTTCTTGTTTCTTCAATCATATCCAGATAGAGCCTATGATTGACTTCATTAGACTCAGGGTCATAGTGTTCCCTTCTGAACGATCCCGAACCAACCTCCACTGGGACCATAGCTTCGCACCCATAGGTCAGAGAAAATGGGGTCTCTCCAGTAGTAGACCTTGGGGTCGTGTTGTATGACCACAAGACTCTTGGTAACTCTTCAGGCCAATTACTCTTGCTTTCTTCTAGCTTCGCCTTCAAAGTATGCTTGATTATTTTGTTGATAGCCTCAGTTTGACCATTTGTCTGAGGGTGACTAACGGCTGAAAAACTTTTCTTGATCCCTAAATTCTGACAAAATTCCTTCATCTCCTTGCTGTCAAATTGTTTCCCATTATCTGATATGAGCTGATAAGGGATCCCATAGCGACACACAATTGCTCTGTACACGAAGTCTTTTAGTTTCCTGGCAGTGATTGTTGCAAGTGGCTCAGCCTCGGCCCACTTAGTAAAATAGTCCACTGCTACCACTGCGTACTTAACTCCCCCTTTAGCCTTGGGTAGTTCCCCAATTAGATCAATCCCCCACATAGCAAAGGGCCATGGGCTCGTGAGCGAAGTGAGTTGGGAGACCGGTGCGTTACTGAAATTAGCGATCCTCTGGCAGGCATCGCACTTTCTTGAGAACTCAAATGCATCCCTTTTAAGTGTGGGCCAAAAGTACCCTTGACGAAGAATCTTCTGAGCTAGCGAACTACCCCCCGAGTGATTCCCACATATACCCTCATGGACCTCTCTCAGAATATAGTTACATTCATCGCCATCTACACACCTCAAGAGTGGAGTGTTGAACCCTCTTCGATACAGAACCTCATCATAAACAACATAGCGAGCCGCCTGATATTTGACCTTCCTTGCTTCCTTTTTATCGTGAGGTAATACCCCATTTTTCACATACTCCCATATAGGGGTCATCCAAGTTGGTTCTGAGCTCGCTACTTCCATAATAAACTCTTCAGGGACACTAGGCTTCATCTGAACTTCCAACGGTATGACTCCAAGTAAAGTGGCTTCGCGACGCGAGCCCAATTTGGCTAGGGCATCAGCACCTTGATTTTTTGCCCTCCTGATAAATTCTACCTTGACTTGTTTGAATGATTTCATCAATCTTTGCACACATCACAGATAGAGTTCGATTTGAGGTCCTCTAGCTTGCCAACCGCATCCAATGTGTCCTGTGACCAGCATAGAATCACTGTACGCATTGAGGTTTTCAATTTTCATTTCAATTGCAAGTTTGAGGCCAATGATTAGGGCCTCGTACTCAGCTGCGTTGTTAGATGCTCCAAACGTGAAATGAACTGCGCTTCGTATCTTGCGACCCTCGGGAGTAACGAGCTCGATTCCTGCTCCCGTTCCTTCCTTATTAGAGGCACCATCTACATAAAGTTCCCACCACGAGGCCGAATTTTGTGCTTTGACCTCGCTACTGGCCTTTTCTGGGATTGGTATGAGAGCCCAAGAACCTTGCTCAATGTAGGGAGGAAACTCAAGTATGAAATCTGCTAGGGCCTGACCCCTTAGAGGCCCTCGTGGCTTATATTCAATGTCAAATTGACTAAGTTCCACGGTCCATTTCAAGAGCCTTCCTGAAGTTTCAGGTTTATGCATCACTTGCCTTAGAGGATAAGATGTGCGAACCTCAATTTTGTGGGTCTGAAAGTATGGCCTTAATTTTCGTGATGCCAATACCAGGGCATAGGCGAGTTTCTCCATGTTTGTGTAGCGAGTCTCTGCATCTAACATTCTTCGACTGACATAGTAGATAGGATACTGAACTTTTTCCTCCTCGCGAACCAAAATAGCACTGATCGCATGCTCTGACACTGCGAGGTACACAATGAGTGTTTCTCCCTCACGAGGCTTGGATAGTAGCGGTGGCGATCCCAAATGCTCCTTAATTTTTTGAAAAGCCTCCTCGCACTGCGAGGTCCACTCGAAATCCTTCCCAACCTTATTGATTGCCTTAAAGAATTCTTGGCACTTGTCTGATGATTTTGAAACAAATCTATTTAAGGCGACTATCCTCCCTGTGAGACTTTGTACCTCCTTCACATTTCTGGGCGATCTCATCTCCATTAGGGCCTTTATCTTTGCTGGGTTAGCCTCGATGCCCCTGTGGTTGACAATGAACCCTAGAAATTTCCCAGACTCGACCCCAAACACACACTTTTGGGGGTTAAGTTTCATCATGTACTTTCTTAGTATGTCAAACATTTCTGCGAGGTGAGTGATGTGATCCCCAGCCTCCTTAGATTTTACCAACATATCATCTACGTACACTTCCATTGTTTTCCCAATTTGTTTTTCGAACATCATATTAACGAGCCGTTGATAGGTGGCCCCAGCATTGAGAAGACCGAAGGGCATCCCTATGTAACAATAGAGACCCCTATCAGTGATGAACGAAGTGTGCTCCTGGTCAGGGCCATACATCGGTATCTGATTGTACCCCAAATAGGCATCCATGAAACTAAGAAGTGCGTGCCCAGCTGTTGAGTCCACCAACTGATCGATCCTTGGTAGTGGGAAACTGTCCTTGGGACAATGTTTGTTGAGGTCAGTAAAATCCATACATGTTCTCCACTTTCCATTGGGCTTCTTCACAAGGACGGGGTTCACGAGCCAGTCAGGGTAGAAAGATTCCCTAACGAGGCCGACCTCGAGGAGTCTGTCAACTTCCTCTTTGAGTGCCTCGGCTCGCTCACCACTTATGGGTCGTCTCTTTTGCCTTATTCCTTTTTTGCTTGGATCCAAGTTAAGCTTGTGGCACATAACATTAGGATCAATTCCAATCATATCTTCATGAGACCAGGCAAATATGTCCAAATTGGCCTTCAGAAAACTGACGAGCCTCTCGCGAAGCCCTAGATTATGGTGCGATCCGACCTTCAGTACCTTGGATGGATCTTTGGCATCAACTAAGATAGAGATGGTATCCTCTGCGGCCCTGGCTCGATCAACATGTTCTGGGATGCGAGGATCTAAATCAAGTTCAAATTCGCGAGCCGTGCTAGATTCTGCTTCATTCCTCCTCGCGATCCCATTTTGTGGTGAGGCCGACATTGTTTCTGTAGCAGGGATCGCTCCCACATGTCCGTATTCATCTATTATTGTGGTCTCCTGTGTTATTCCATTGGGCAGGTCTACCAAGGTTGAAGTTTCCTTGCGAACCCACTTCCCCTTTCGGGCTCGCACTGCAGCTTGTTCTGCAGCTTGTTCTGCAGCTTGTTCCATGCTCATATATCATATATATTGTATAAAAGACACTACACGCAGGCCATCTGGCTATTTATATAAACATTGTAAGTATATATATAGCATACACATGTCCCTGTAAATAGGAATCAGGAGTTTTTGTTGGAATAATAATACACGTGTACATGATTTTGTTGGAGTTCTTGATAATGGGTAGAGGAGAGCACGGATCGGATCGGATCGGATCGGATTTATGGTAAACCCGAAACCGAAACTCTCCGGGTTTTAAAATCTAAAACCGAAAACGCAACCGAAACCGGCGGTTTGGTTTCGGATTCAAAATTATCGGATCGGATGCAATCGGTTCGGCTTCGGTTTTAAACCCGACTCAGATTAAAATAATACGAGTAGCAAGGAAGGAAAGAGTTTATACAACACTTAGCCAAAGCCAGGAGCAGAAGCAGGAGCAGAATCCATAAAACCTGATTCTAATGGTGATACCATGTTTTACATTTAATATTATGAAACTATGGTTATTATATGTGTAATAGAGTTTGTTTTTCATTTGACACGTTTACACATAAGAAGTAACAAAGCATATAAAGCTTCAAAGTTTTGTTTAGTTAACACCTTAAATACAACAATAAATGTCACTAAATTGAACGTTGCTTGGTTAAGTCTTTAGGTTCTTGTTCAATATATATCAACCGTAAATTATGCCCAATAATAATTTATGGTTTAGAAAACAAAAGGAAACATTGCCTACATTGTATTGTGTTAGTACATCAATTACAATTAATCCAGTTCTTTTGAATGCAGTTGCTTGATGCTTTGGAGCTTAGCAGACTGACTATGAAGACAGTGAATGAACCTACACTGTGAATGAATTTTAAAGTGCCCAAATTGAAAGATAGAACCCAATCACCCATTTCTAATTTTTAGCAATTATATTTCAAAAAAACAATATGTGTGTTTATTATTATATATATATATATAATTTATTTATTTATTTTAATCGGATCGGATTCGGGTTTTTTCGGATCGGATCCAACAAGAAACCGAAACCGCATAATCGGATTCGATTTCGGTTTTTAATTTTTCGGTTTCGGTTTCGGATCGGTTTTATACGGATCGGTTTTTAGCGGATTCGGATTCGAATTTTTTCGGATTTTTGCTCAGCCCTAATAATGGGGGCGAGATTGCGATTGGACATGTCTCGATTTGTGTAGGCTACTTTAGAATATACTCGTTAATATTAAAAAGAATTAATTTCGTCTCGCGTAAGATTTACATTTTAATATACCTTTTTTTTGAATAAAAAATTTAGTTCATTAATAAAAAATCATACGGCATCTACAAGAATAATCGAGTCGAATAAATCGTAAAAAGATACAATCGCAGATTAATCCAATCTTCATAGACCTCTTGGATATACGATCAAGCGATTTGTTGAATGATAACACTGAAAATATTTTTATGTTATTTGTCAGTTCTTCCCTCGTTTTAACAATATAGAATTTTAGGAATTACGCAAATGACCATTCATCTGAATAAATATTTGAAAATATATATTTGTTTTTTGGAATTATTGAACCATGCCATAATAGCGGCATAACACATATTGTGTGTTGACAGAGGAATTTGGAAACAACAAAATGTGAGATTCGCCGCTGGAAACAAGATCTACGATGGTGGTTCTTCGCCAGAAAAATTGGTGGTGTGTGATGGTTATAGATAATTGATGATTGAGATTGATTATAATTAGGTTAGTGGTGGCCGCTTCAGATCTCTCAACTTCCAACCCTTCAATCGGCCTACGTACCCCGATATTTATCAAGGATCAAGGGATACATAATTTTTGGAGAGCAAGAAACCTAGACGAGCTTGGTTTCTTGCCATATGATCCAAATTTAGGAATTTCCAACGATGAGGCTTAGTCACAAAGGCACAAGGCTTACCTACAATTTTAGGACTTCACGTATAAGGAAACTTCCCCCGTCGAGGACTAGTCCTCTCCACTACCAGCTATCTCCCGATTTTATAGGTACAGGTATAGCCATTACCTACCCCAAATGTAGGACGCATCCTTGTCCCCCGAATGAGAAGCACCCACCAGACAACATGACATGCGATCCCAAGCTTTTAGGTGCAAAGTGCAGGATCACTTCAAAGTTCCCCAATGAGGACGTGCCCATTGAATACAAGAACAGAGCTTCCAAAGCACACACCAAGAGTCACCCCACTTTTCCTATGAGGACGCGCCCATTGACTACGGGAGGGGTCTTCAACACCTGAGAAACACCCCTGGAGGTCTTCTACGACGGACATCCCCCTCTTGGTAAACCCCAGGAGAGAATTCTTCAACAAACCTAGAAAAATCAATCAATAAAGAACCCTTGATGATTTTCTTTGCTCACAGAGGATGCGTCCTTAGCAAAGTACTCATCCGTAACAGAGGACTCGTCCGTAGTAGAGGATTCCTCCGTGGTAGAGGACTCGTCCTTACTAGAGGACTAGTCCTTTGCCTCTTCAACACTTCCAAGATCCTAATTGACCTCTAATTTTACCCATAACTGACTCGGATCCATCTTAGAATAACCATGTCAAATTTTGGCTATAACAACTACCACCAAATTATATATGAAGTTGAAAACAAAGTATGGAATTCAAGCTATCTAGAACCCAAAATTTCTTACTAAGTCATTTTCTTCATTCTTGTGCCCGGACGTGTCTTCTGCTATTAACCCATTCAAAACACTTTCTTATCAAATCAAAACGACCAATGATCCTTCGTCACGGAGGGCGCGTCCTCCTGCTCCTTACTTTTTAACAGTTATAAAAAGGGTGTGTCCTCTATTTCTTTTCTCCACTAATTACTGAAACATATGTCATGACACTTCTGACCTTGGTCCACTCAAAGAAGTTTACTACTTAAGCACCACATCTCTAAGCTTACATGAGCTAACTTGGCGTAAGAAACAAGAGATATCATATAAAAATGTGCACCTTGTACATGGAATGCCTCACTACGCCATAGATGACCTATTGCAACCTTTTGGCATGGGTGTTACCTTCTTGGATGTTACCATAGCTATGAAATTTTTACCTATCGCAACCTTTTGATTGGGGTGTTACCAAATCCACAAAAGTATGTTACTTTATTATAAAAGGTGTTACAGTGGGCAACACCATGAGATATGTTACCATAGAGTATTCATGAACAAAATTTTTATTTTATTTAAAATTAATGATTTAATAATTATTTGACTTAAAATTGATATCAAGAAAATAATGAAAATTTTTCAAAAAAAAGAGAGAAAATAATGAAAATATTAATTTTAACTAAATTGATTAAAAAAGTAATAAAGAAAACAAATTTTGTATAAATTGTGAATTATTACAAAATAATGAAAATAATAGATTTAACAATTATATTTTAACATCAATAAATTAAAATAAATTTGTAATATTTAAAAAAAAATAAAAAAGGAAAGTACACTGATTAGGATTGATTAGAAGTGATGAGCGGCAAACAAAACCAGAGAACGGGCAAACAAAAATTTAGAATTGGGGAAAAACAAGTTAAACTTAGATTTTAAGATAAAAAATTAAGTTTTAAGATAGTATTTTAAAATATTTTTTTCAGATTAGATATATAATATATTATAAATATCCAAAATTCATTTAATTTTTCTTAAAAATTTAACTTAAAATTGAAAATTTAAGAATACACTTGAAAAAATTAATCAACATAGCAGACAACAGATTTAAAAAAAAAAAACATAGAAGACAACACCAGGCGCGAGCTGAAAATTTTGGGCAGCTTAATTTTCCCCCCTTTATCAAATAATTCTCCCCCAACTTCCCCCCAAAACACTCTTACTTTCTCACAAGAACAAACCCTCGCCTCATTCCCTCTCTCTCTCTCTCTCGCTCTCTCTCTCGATAAACACTGTACTCCCCGTGAACAATATCGAGCTAAATACTATCGGCTGGGATTACATGTACGAGATCTGATTGGTGATTAAATCCGAGGCTTTCATCCTAGGACTTTCATTTAGGTATTCAGTCTTTAACTCATTTTGATTTCAATTTCAATTTAGGAATTTCAATTTAAGGTTTTATATTTGACTGATTAGGGAGTCAAACTACGATTTTGTATGTTTGGGTTTTAGTTTCGGTTTTGTATTCCAATTAAGATTCAAATTTGTTTTGTGTTTGGTTTTGGTTGTATTTGGTTATTACTCTTTTTGAATTTATTCTTATGGCTACCTGTGTGCTCCTGTCAACATCAATATAGCTGGTGACTTGCGTAGTTGATGGTTAGGAGATAATACTGATTGATGTCTAGCGATTTTAACTAGTGGAAAATTCTTGCAGGATGGTCCAGCTTATGTACGTTTGTTTGTCACAATTTTACGTGACATAGTTAAGGAAGAGACAGTAGAATATGTTCTTGCTTTAGTTGATGAAATGCTCTCTGGTAAGTGGGATACCAAATGGACTTGCTTTGTAAAATATAAATGCATTTATTTAATTTTTCTGATTCATGTTATTGGCAGGAAATCCTAGAAGAGCCAAGTTATTCCATGGCAAGTCTGTTGCAACTGAAGATGCATATGGTCCTTTCTTAAGGTCAGGCTGATTGAAATTTATATACTTTATGCATATGTTATTTGTGAAAAGAACTGTTGAATTTGTGAAAACCTCTATAACTTAATTTCCTAGGGACTGTAAAATTTGCATTTTACTTGCTTTTCTTAAATAATTGCAACATGGCGGAATTTAGTCATATGAACTGTTATTTAGAAGTACTAATTTTTCCTGCAATATAAAAATGTGTGCTCCCAGGCACAACACTAGTAACTTTGTAGCTAGACTTATATGTAGTGAAATTTAGCACCTTAAAATGTATAGACGATCAGGTTGTATGTGTTTGAGGAGCAGCTGCTAAGAGACTCTCTACGCCATCCTTGGATCATTTTGAAAGGTTAGAAATCGATCCCACATCTTTATCCATGAATCATATGCATTATATATGCGATATATATGTAGTAAATTGTGATTTACGCTTCCGTATATGCGATAAATTCCTTCATGAAGGGTATCTCATGATGAGACATATCCAAATGAGGCATCCATTAAAGGGGAATAAGTTACCACTATACTCTATATAGTTTACCACGTAGAGAGCTTTCACCAGACAAGCCTAGGGTCATACCTTAACGCCTCTATCCGGTAAAGGGGCACACAATAGGCATCAAAGGTAGCTTAAAACATATTCCTTATCTATATGTTTATTTTCGGCTACGACTAATTTCAACCATATTTGGTCGAATTTAGTTTATCTATATGTTTGGTCTGGTTATGCAAGGAATTTTTATTGACGAATTTTGATTCCTTGTCTATATGTTTGGTTTGGTTATATTCCTTATCTATATGTTTGGTCTAGTTATTAACATGGCTTCAAATAATGATGACAGGGACATCGACATGGATTTGCATAACGAGAGTGAGCATAATGATTCTAAAGTACAAGATGTACAGCCGCATATGGAAAAGATCCCAACTTTTGTAGGACAACTACTAAGCGTTAAAAAAATATTTTAGAAACTCAATGTCTCTAATGATTCTGATGAGTATGATGATTCTATTGTACTACCAAAAGGTGATGTACGTGATGCTGAACATGAGGAGGCCATTTCTCTTAAAAAAGAGCTCTTTAAAGATTCCCAGATTTACAACCTATATTGGGAGTGAAGGAGGGGAGTGGCTACTCCGCTGCCCTCATTCATTTATTTTGTGATCTTTTTTATCAAGGAAGAGGAACATTCAAGATCAAAGATGGTATAGAGTTCAGTTTTTGTGCACACCAGGTTGCCAATTTACTATCAATCAACCATACCGGTAAGCCAATCGGGGAATTTGAGATCCAGGGGAAGGATAAAATGATTTGGCTTCCTCCTTTTACACTACGTCAAATTTTGGCTTCCGTCACATCAAATATGTGTGGCTAAGCACTTTCCGTCACGTTTTAATTTTTCAACCAAGTGTGACCTAAGGTCTCGTCATTTTATGCCCCCTACGGCCACACCCCAGATGTGTGGCTGTAACTCAAAACAGAGTGACTAAAGCATACCACCCCTTGGGTCTGACAGCCCCCATTTTAAGCTTAAAAGTGTGACTAAATACCAGCTTGCAGCCACAGGATGTGTCGTGGCTAAAGATAAATAATAACGTGGCTAAATACCAACAATCATTAAAGGCTTAGTTTTGGTCGCACTATTTATTGGTAAATCGTGGCAAAAAACTTGGGTATGGCCACATTTTATAATTTTTGTGTGCTGTTTCTATGTTTTATATACTATTAAACAACTGCTTTTAGTCACTAATAATTGTAGTAACTATAGTACTGACTAAAACCTATATTTAGGCCCAATAATTACAGGGTTTTATTTGTATTATAAATGATCCATAATAATAACAATTATAATGCCAAAATCCAAACACAAACTATTCCAAAATTCAAACAAGTAACTAAAATGCCAAAATCCAAACACAATGCTATCCTAAAATTCAAATAATAAACCAAATTCCAAGCATTACATAATATCAATTCACAGATCTCGGCCTCAGCTATCTCCAGCTTGTCTTTGAGTTCTTTCACTTGTAATACTACGCTTCAACTGTGACTCTATATCAAAATCTGTTTTTTGAAGCTCTACGTGGTGCCCCTTGGACTGTTTAAGTTGCAGCACAAGCTCCTCAATCAGGCTTTCATATTGGGTTTTGACAAAAGTCAGTCTAATACATGCTCATGAATTTCTGCTAACTGACAACTCAGGCATGTAGGACGAGAAGACTCTTTAATTGAATCCTCTTGACAATCCTTATGCACTGAAAGATCATTTTAGACCTTTTGATATCAATGTTAGAAGCGAGTTGCCTAAAGTTACCCATATCGGCATCCGGACTCTCAATGCAACGCAACTTGTCCTGTTCCTCTTTTAATTGAGAAGTAATTTCCAAAACTGTACACTCCAGTAATATGGCTACATGTAATGACTGCTACGTACTGAATCCTCAAATCAAGATAACTTTGTACATTCGATGATACCTAATTCCATGACCAGGTCCGCAAGAGATCATCTTCATCTTGATATTCGAGCTACCATTGACAATTGAAATGCAGTCATCACCTATATATACATCACATACCAGAAGAGTAGTTAGCACATTATCCATTATATCAGTTATCAAACTTGTGTTGATAACTTATGAACCAGGAAGCACTGCATAGGCAATAATTACCAAAAACTATGCATTGATTGTATTATACAATAAAACTAGCGTAGAACCTGTTCCAATTTTAGTGTTCTGGATAATGACATTTGTCGATCCCTGGTTATATAGTGATATGAATTCCATCAGTGTTGGGACTGTCCTCTGGTGAACTTACCAGTACATTATACACACGAACAGCTTCACAACAAGAAATGACGAAGTACATTATGCACATTATAGTTCAATATACCGTGTTACAATAAATGATTTTCATTTTAATACCTAGGCATGCTATTTGCAGAGGAAATATATTGAACCTCAATCAGTTTTTTATTACGAGCATCTTGAAGCTCATCGTTAGTCCCTTTCTTTATTAACAAGAATCTGGTACAAACTTTCGTTATAATCTCTCTTTTCCTCTTTCTTCATAACCTGCAACTTTCCTTTATAGACTTGAATTTCCTACATAAAAGTGTATATACTGAAACATATCAAAATGGAAGCTCAAATAAAAGAATGAAAAATAAAATGGAACCATGTAGAAGAATCAGACCTCACTTGTAGTAACTCCTGCACATAATGCATAATGCACAACAACACAACTCTATCAGAAATCTATCATTTACTACTATAAGTTACAACAAATACAGAGTGCAGACTTTATGTAACAGAAAAAGAGGGGATTCTTATTAAACATATGGGGACACATTTGAGGCACATACAACTGCAAGACTAAATATTTATCACAGCTCAATATCAAAAATACAGTTATCCATTAAAATCAACAAGACACTGCATCACTAGCAACACAAACACAAACACAAAGATATATGTTGACTTGGCAATATAAAACCCTCAACATTATTTCGCATACAAGATCGATTCAAAACAAACACTCAAGATTCAAAGTACACACAACAAAGCCAATTCAAAACAACGATGAGTGTGAATTTACCTTTATTTAATCAAAACCGTTGAACCAGTAAACAGCGATTGAGAGAGCTTGAGATTTGCTCGATGTATGTGTTCCCTGGTTTTGTCACAAACAGAAATTGATAATCAAGATAATGAAAGCACCTTTATGTTTATGACGAAATCACGAACACCTACATCTAGCAAAATCAATTGACCAACAAACAGATCGGGGCCGGGACTATGTATAAAAAGAAGGTTTCCCTTGAATTTGTATGTGTGTGTTTGATTTGAACTTGAGCCGTGAACATATGTGTGTGCTGAAAAAGACGGGGGAAAATGGGGAAATGAAATACTGGGTGGGGAGGGAAGTGAATTTTTGGGTACATAGGAGGGAAAGAGGAAGCGGGAAATGAAATATTGGGTGGGGAGGGAAAAGAATTTTAACATAGATCTAGTTAATTCGTATCCGATTCATAAAAATATTATTTTTAAATTGACGATCGAACCGTACGGATGTTATTAAACACTCATTTTAGTGTCAGGAAAAAATAATCGAAAAATAAAAAGGCCTGGTTGGACGCGATCTTAACGAAAACGTCGTGAAAGTGCTACTTCCTCGTAACAGGGCACGATCCAGATTCACTGAATAATTTTTTTGAATGTTTTTTTCGACGATCGAACCGTACGGATGTTATTAAACACTCGTTTTAGTGTCGGGAAAAAATAATCGAAAAATAAAAAGGCCTGGTTGGACGCGATCTTAACGAAAACGTCGTGAAAGTGCTACTTCCTGGTAACAGGGCACGATCCAGATTCACTGAATAATTTTTTTGAATGTTTTTTTCGACGATCGAACCGTACGGATGTTATTAAACACTCGTTTTAGTGTCGGGAAAAAATAATCGAAAAATAAAAAGGCCTGGTTGGACGCGATCTTAACGAAAACGTCGTGAAAGTGCTACTTCCTGGTAACAGGGCACGATCCAGATTCACTGAATAATTTTTTTGAATGTTTTTTTCGACGATCGAACCGTACGGATGTTATTAAACACTCGTTTTAGTGTCGGGAAAAAATAATCGAAAAATAAAAAGGCCTGGTTGGACGCGATCTTAACAAAAAAATAATCAAAAAATAAAAAAGCCGAATAAACTTGTAAAAATCATAATAAAGTCAATTTTGATCCCAAAATCATTTTAAAAATATGGGGATGAAGCTAAATTTGTTATCTTGATTTTAAAATCAAAAGTTCGATTTTAGAATATTCTTTTATTTAAATATCGAATTAATAAATGATTTAAAGTTGATTTTCAAAAAGTAAATTAAATAAAAAATATATTATACCAAATGTTTCCCCCTTAATTAATCAGAAGTTCCCCCCTTTACTGAAAATGTTTTCCCCCCTTAACAATTCAATCACATCTCTCTCTCTCGACTGAATCTCAAACACACACAATTCAATCATTTTTTTTGGTTCTAGATTTGATTGAAACAAAGCCCCAGAAGCTAAAAATTAAGATGAGCGGAGGCACTGTGCAGATCAATTGGCCTGTGCTAACCCTAGGTTTTCACCCCCTTTCCGGCGAAGATGATATCCGGCAATTAGTACCTGTATGTCTCCTCTCTCTCCCCCCTCTCTCTCTCTAAATCTATTAAGTCTTGCATTTTTTGAAAAGACGCGTACCTATTGAGATGTATTTCATTAGTCTTGCGTGTATTCATTGGGAATATGTGTTTGAGAATATGTATTCATTGGGAATATGTGTTTGAGAATGTGTCTATTGAAACTCATAGAGTTTATTACGTCTATTGGGAATCTAAGAGACTAAAATTGCATGCAATTATGACATTCTCAGTTAATAGCGTTGTTTCATATGCCTTACAACTCTTATATTTAAACCATCCCTGGTTAATCCTCTTTCTCATCCTCTCAAACATTCTTAATTTTATCTTTTTAATATCAAACCCCCGTCTATCAAATGATGCCCTTCAACGATCTCGCAAAACGTATTGAAAATATAGTGTTCAACTACGAAAACTTCATGATCGTAGTGGAAGGTGCAAGCTTTCCAGTGGACGATGTTCCACAGAATATCAGCTCTGAGTTCTCCTATGATCAGGAAATGAAATGGATGTTTCTGATGATGAACTGGGTGCTAGAGAAGGAGAGGAGGGAGGCGGAGCGTCTCCGGGCCCTGGAGTTACGTGAGAGGATCATTGGACTGGCTGGCACCATATCCAGGATTTACAAGAGGAGGAGGGAAAATGGTTCTTAGAATTTTGTTATTATTTCTTTGTAATTTTGTTTTCAATGTTATGCAAGTGTTATAACGTAAGGATACAATTGTTATCATGACAATGTGGAAGTATTTTGATTTTTATCATAACAATTGTTATTTATAGTGTTATGTATGAGTCCTATTATCTAGTAATTTTTATAGTAATTGTTATCCCTCGTTACCTCGTTTCATATAAATTCTGATGTTCTGTAATTAACTAGCCTAATACTCTCTTGTTTGACATGGTCATTGTTTATTGATCATTAGCAGGATGCTTTGCAGTCTCTTCACGATCTGATTACTTCGAAGAGGTACAGGGCATGGCAGAAGACGCATGAGAAGATTATGTTCAAGTATATTAAGCTTTGTGTGGACATGAGAAGAGGCAGGTTTACAAAGGATGGGTTAATTCAGTACCGGATAATATGTCAACAAGTAATGGTCAGTTCACTGGAGGAGGTCATAAAGCACTTTATGGACCTTTTTACTAAGAGAGCTGAAGCAACTCGTAGTCAGGCACAAGCGTTGGAAGAAGCTCTTGATGTGGATGACTTGGAAGATGATAACAGACCTGAAGATCTTATGTTGAGTTATGTCAGCGGTGAAAAAGGAAAGGATCGATATGATTGAGAGCTTGTCACCCCCATGGTTTAAATCATTTTATCCTTCCCCTCGATATTAAATTCCCCGATTGGCTTACCGATATGGTTGATTGATAGTAAATCGGCAACCTAGTGTGCACAGAAACTGAACTCTATTCCATCTTTGATCTTGAAGGTTCCTCTTTCTTGATAAAAAAGATCACAAAATAAATGAATGAGGGCAGCTGAGCAGCCACTCCCTCATTCACTCCCAATAGGTTGTAAATCTGGGAATCTTTAAAGAGCTCTGTTTTAAGAGAAATAGCCTCCTCATGTTCAGCATCACGTACATTAGCTTCTAGTTGTACAGTAGAATCATCATGCTCATTAGAATCATTAGAGACATTGGGTTTCTAAATTTTTTTTAACACTTAGTAGTTGTCCTACTAAAGTTGGGATCTTTTCCATATGCGGCTGTGCATCTTGTACATTAGAATAATTATGCTCACTCTCGTTATGCAAATCCATGTCGATGTCCCTGTCATCATTATTTGAAGCCATGTTATAACCAGAACAAACATAATGAATATAACCAGACCAAACATATAGATAAGGAATCAGAACTCGTCAATAAAAATTCTTTGCATAACTAGACAAAACATATAGATAAATTAAATTCGACCAAATATGGTCGAAATTAGACGTAGTCGAAAATAAACATATAGATAAGGAATAAGTTTTAGCTACCTTTAACGCCTATTGTGTGCCCCTTTGCCGGATAGAGGCATTAAGGTGCGGCCCTAGGCTTGTCTGGTGAAAGCTCTCTACGTGGTAAACTATAAAGAGTATAGTGGTAACTTATTCCCCTTTAGTGGATGCCTCATTGGGATATGCCTCATCATGAGATACCCTTCATAGGATACCTCATAGTGAGATGCCTCTCCCTGAGGTGCCCTTCATAGGATGCCTCATAGTGTGATGACTCTTCCCGAGATTCCCTGCATAGGATGCCTCCTAGTGAGATGTCTCTTCGTGAGATGCCCTGCATAGGATGCCTCCTAGTGAGATGACTCTTCGTGATATGCCTTGCATAAGATGCCTCATAGTGAGATGCCCTTCATAGGATGCCTCTCCATGAGATGCACTTCATAGGATGTCTCTTAGTGAGATGTCTCTCCAGGCGATGCCATTCATATGATGCCTCACATTGAGATGCCCCTTCATGGGATTTAATTTAGAGTGGCCTATGATCGGAGAGTTTTCCCATTTCCTCTTTGAAAAATGTTTGAGAGTGATGCTTTAGAATAGTCTTATAAGCATTTAATAGAGTATTTTCAATAGGGTGATGCTTTGGCTACCCGTTTTACCAGTTATTAATTGAAGTAGAGTGATGCCTGAATAGTAGACTATAAGGTAAATTAATTACCTCCTAGTCCAGGGTAGTCCATGTACACTTTCCCTAGTATTAGTTGCGGTAGTGAAACTTTTAAAATTTTCAAGAATGCTTGCAAGTATGAATAGCAAGATTAGCAATATGAGAGTATAATTTCGGGAAACATATCCCGTAGAGTTATCAAAAGCATAGTTAAGTCAATACAACTTGCAAGGCTTAAAATTGAATATTTTTAAAAAAGCAAAACACTAAACCCTGACGAAACCCTGTTTAGGGATTGTAGTCAAAGTACTAGTTGACAGTTAAATTACCAAATTAAATAAATTTATTTTTTTTAGAAATTTTGGCAATAACATTAAAAATGATGGATCTTGACCTCCGTACGGTTAGGTCATCGAGAATGTTTTTTTAAAAAAATCGAAACACTAAACCCTGACGAAACCCTCTTTAGGGGTTGTAGTCAAAGTACTAGTTGACCGTTAAATTACAAAATCAAATTAATTTATTTTTTATGAAATTTTAGCAATAACGTTAAAAAGGATGGATCTTGACCACCGTACGGTTGAGTCATCGAGAAATATTTTTAAAATAATCGAAACAATAAACCTTGACGAAACCATGCTAGCTGACTGTTAAATTACCAAACCGAATTAATTCATTTTTTATGAAATTTTGGCAAGAACATTAAAAAGGATGGATGTTGACCTCCATACGGTTGGGTCATCGAGAAATAATTTTAAAAACATCATCATTTTTAAATTTAAATTTGAGTTATTGGTCCCGTTTCTTCTTCTCTTGCCAAAATCAATTCTTCCATTACTACTACTACTATTTTTAGTTATTTTATAGTGTTCGCAGTGAGTATGACTACTTGGATGTGTAAGAATGTTTATCCAAAATTTGGAATTTTTTTTCCTATTTTTTTTTAATTTATTTTATAAACTACTTAAAAATGGATGGAAAATCAAAGTATTAGCCAAATTAGTGAAAGTAAGGTAGAATTCATCACAAAATTAGTTAGTATGACTACTTGGTTGTGTATGAATTTTAAATCAAATTTTCACTTTTTTTCCCTAATTTTATTAAATGTATCAAGTAATTCTACAAACTACTTAAAAATGAGTGGAAAATCAAATTATTTAAAAGTTAGTTAATATTCATCACAAAAATAGTTAACATGAATACTTGGATGTGTATAGATTTTAAATTAAATTTTGGATTTTTTTCTTTTTTAATTTAATTTTTGACTTTTTTTCCTATTTTTTATTTAATTATCAGAATTCAGGCCGGCAATTAAATTCAACCATATTTAGCAATGCACTTTAGGCATCAAAATTTGAATTTTCCAAAATTTGAAATTTTCAATATATCTTGGCCCAATACCAAATTACAAGTTAACATCACCATAATAGGAGCTTCTGTTCCATAAACGACCAATCCTAGCCACTCCCATACATCCAGAAACAGTGAAGAAAGCAATAAGATGGAATCCCACACCACCAAACCCCGCACGTTATGTTTATCCAGGTTTTATCAAGCCACCAACGCCCTCTGACCTTGTGTATCCGGGTTATATCAAGATACCCCCATCTTATGACCCTGCTTGCAAGACTTCGATCGCAAATGTTCACAACCCATGACACCATCCGGCTGAGTGTCCAAGAAAATTGGATTAACCTCCACTTAATTAGTTAAATGCATCCAATTTACCTGTCCCACCATGCTATGCAAGTTACAACCAGTGCACTTTGCATTTATCCCAACATTATAAACAACCAAATATATATTCGCCTACGAGAATCAACAACGAGCTTGTAATCTCCTAATACTATTTAAATGACAAGATAGCCAAGCTATTTCTCACTAGCTACATGTATATTGACTACATATTTTCACTCAGGAAATGATAAAACAAACGCCTGCTACTATTACTGAACCGCGGGCAGCATGCAGGAGCACAAGTGGTCACTGATAGTTACCACAAATTTCGCATTCCTATAATATTTTCTAAATTTTCTTAATTCCTTAGTGAATTACAACCAAGTAAGCTTTAAACTTATAAAAGTCCACTGTTCCAGCTTCAATAAACTCCAAGACGACCCCATCCTGTTTAATTGTCAATAGTTTTTGGTTATAAATTGTCAATACCTCTTCGTCTGAAAACGAAACTAATGTTCACACTTGTATATTCTTGGCCTAAAGTACTGATGACCAGGGAACTCCTATAAAGAACCCATCCACTCTAAATGATAATACACCATCCAAAACCAAACCGTGCCACACATGTCTGTCTACCACTTGCACCTACTACTACTCATTCTGGGAGCAGTGGTTCTCACTACTTCTTCCCTTGCTCTTCGCTATCCGAATCATAAGCCCCAACCAAAGTACATCCCAATATCACCAGATTTCGGACCACCAGTTCATAAGCCACCACCGGAATACAAACTGTTGTTACATAAATCACCAATCCCATTCAATCCCCAACATCCAGAAACATCAAAGAAGAAACCATTGCCTGGGAATCGCCGGCCAAGTCCTGCATCTTCACGTCCTGTGTATCCAAGTGAGGCTCCACCAAGCCCACCACCACCACCAAGCCCAGAAATTCATTCGCGATCTGATACCATGTATGTTCACCGCCCTTAACACACTCCTGCAAAGATTAAACTCCTCCAGAGCGAACGCATAAGACCCAAAATATGTAAAATCTTTACAGATATGAATATATTGCTTGTAAACTTTTTTACCAGAAGTTTGTGTCTTTGTGATTCAACATTAAGAAGACATCTTCTTAATTTAGTAATGATGCTTTAATGTTGTTCATTTTAAGAAATGACACACGGCCAATATATACAAGTTGCAACTATAGTCAACTATATAAACTAGTTGCCGCAGGATAATATGCGTTTGTGCTACAATATTATCAGCTAAATATTCTACGACAAGAAGTAACGTTCCTGGAATCACTTCGAAGTTGGTATAACGTCTTATACATCCAGTTTAGAGAGCTTTTCTAGTTCTAGTCTGTAGGCTATAAGAGGTTCTTAATGGTTCCATATTGCATTAACTAATTGTTTTAATAAAATTAGTTGTCTCCTCCTCCTCCAGTATTTTTGTTCTAAATGATTAAAAGTCTGCCACTTAGGAGTACTTCCTTCAATGTACATCTTCTAAAATTAAAGTTCAAGTTCTCAAACTATTCGAAAGGCCTCTTTAAAGTTGAAAATAAGAACAATACTAATGAAGAATTAAGCAAGGATATGTACAAGAATGGAATGAACTTGAAAGACTACATTGTATTAGTTTGTTGTATTGATCAAAAACTGTTCAGTTACATATGAAGGCTACAGACTCATACTTATACTAAAAGGAAACCTACTACAAGACATAATGACACACACCATGTGGTTATCACTGCAGTGCGATCGCAGATCGCATTCAAAATGTTCCTAGATCGCACATACAAGATTCTCACACATGTTACTCCACTCAAACACACTGCATGTTGTTGCACATGTTGTTGCAACCAACTAAGCTTATTCAAACACAAACAACTAATAATAAAGTTCGAACAATCTCTCCCTTCATCTAAACTTGACATCAAACAAATAGAAGCTTCAACCATCATCATCACACTACTCCAGCCCCTGTTCTTGTCTCTAAATTCCCGAACTAGGCTTCAGCTCAAAACACCATTTACCCCTTTGTTAATACAAAAAAAAAACATTCATCTTCCTGCTCCGTTTGTTGAGGAATCCGCCTCTGGCCCTCTCAGCTTCCTGCTCCTCTTGCTGAGGCATCCGCCTCTGGCCTTCTCAACTCTTGCGCGCCCACTGACACGACATCCTGCGCGCCCTTTTGGCACGACTTCCTGCGTGCCCACTGGCACGTTCCTGTTCCCGTCCGGCAATTCACACTTGCCCGGGACTTGGTGCGCACACATCACACTCTCCATCTCCCTTTCGGAAGGATCATCACTGTTGGGATATTTTGTTTAATTCAAACATATATCCTATTATTGTAGTTATAGAAATAAAGTGTTGATATGTCAACATGATTTGGTCAATCGTAATTGAGAGATTATAGGAGTCTGAATTCGTTTATCTTAAGTAGCAAGAATAAGATATTATTGAGAGATTATAGGTGAGAGATTATAGGAGTCTTGAATATTGTTTTTCCTATTTAAACAATGTAATCCTATTATTTTCATATGAATGAGAAGTATATTGTAAGCATATTTGTGTGATTTGTTCTTAGTCTTCATATCAAACAATCATTACATATATTGTTATATTGTTATTATCTACATTTGGTATTAGAGCGAGGTTTTGTTGTTCCGCCGCCAGGCGGTGGTGAAGCCGCCGCTGGTGATGGAGGCGCAGAGTGATAGTTTCAGGTAGACGTTGCAGAAGGATGGTGGCAAAACTGCATGTGTAGTATGGGATGCATGTGTAGTATGGGGCTGCCGAGGAAGACGAGGCGATGATGGAGAAACTTGCTGAAGGCAGAAAACAAGATAGAGTGGCAGAAAGCCATGCAGAACGAGATGGGCACAGTAGTAGCCAGACGGGCAAGTTAGTAGTGTCAGACGGATCAGATTATTAGCCATAAGGGCTCAGATTATTAGCCATACGGGCTCAGTTTAATAGCCATATGGGCTCAGTTTAATTAGCCATACGGGCTCAGTCGAATCAGCCATACGGGCTCAGTTTAAACGCCATACGGGCTGGACGGATGCATCATACATGTTTGAATTAAGGGAGAGATTGTTAGGATATTTTGTTTAATTCAAACATATATCCTGTTATTGTAGTTATAGAAATAAAGTGTTGATATGTCAACATGATTTGGTCAATCGTAATTGAGAGATTATAGGAGTCTGAATTCGTTTATCTTAAGTAGCAAGAATAAGATATTATTGAGAGATTATAGGTGAGAGATTATAGGAGTCTTGAATATTGTTTTTCTTATTTAAACAATGTAATCCTATTATTTTCATATGAATGAGAAGTATATTGTAAGCATATTTGTGTGATTTGTTCTTAGTCTTCATATCAAACAGTCATTACATATATTGTTATATTGTTATTATCTACAATCACAGCCCGTATGGCTTCCATCCTATCTGTACTCACGACAAGGTTCAACACACCCACATGGCGTTCCCTCGGGAATCACTATCCCCAGTCACTATCAGGTGATTAAATCACAATCTAATCACTACCCTGACATCTCACGAGTCGATTTAGGCAACATGATGAAAAATCAACAATTAACCCCCAGCAAAATTCAATCCCGAAAAATGCTTTCAATGGAAACTCGACCCCGTGAACCTGTGACTTCAAAACTCAATAAGCCCATACGACTATCTTTTTCGTCCGCAAACAGACTCACTCTTCTTTGTCTTCACATAGCGGCAAGTGACTGCACATTACATGACTCAGTAACAGCAGCCCATCAATCTCTCTACAACAATCCGTCACAGCCTCTACACACTTCCAATCGATGCTTCCTACTCTTATATACGCCGTCTAACTTACAGCATATATACAAGTCATAGTGACAATAATTCACAGCCATAAGTGCACATACTAACGCTGCATACATACACATTTTCCTCCTATTCTCTGCACAAACTCCATCACATCTCCAAACTCTCACCAAACTACCACAGTATAAATAGATGAAAATCATTGGATTTAGCATAAAATACGGCTACTAGTCAAGATAAAGCTAAGGCAATGATATTCCTTCGCCATCATCTCCATGAGGATCTTAAGAATGAATACTTAACAGTTAAAAATCCGCAATTCTTTGGGAAAATTTGAAGGACATGTATGATCATCAGAAAACTGTGATCCTTCCTAAAGCTCGTTATGATTGGTTGCATTTGAGATTACAAGATTTCAAGTCAGTGAATGACTATAACTCAGCCATGTTTAGAATTATTTCACAACTAAAATTATGTGGAGAAAATATAACTGATGCAGACATGCTTGAAAAAACATATTCTACTTTCCATGCAAATGATGTGCTCCTTCAGGCACAATATCGTGAAAAGGGTTTTAAAAAATATTCTGAACTAATATATTGTCTTCTTGTGGCCGAGCAAAATAAAAAATTGTTAATGAAGAATCATGAATCTCGACCAACTGGATTGACTCCATTCCCTGAAGTGAATGCGATGTCTCACAATAAGGATGTAGAACTTGACACTAGGGGTGTACACGGTTCGGGTTGGGCGGGTTGAAAGAATTTTTTGACCCAACACAATTTAATCGGTTTGAAAAATTTTCAACCCAATCCATTAAAATTAAATTCATAATCCAATCCAATCCAATCCAATCGGTTTGGATCGGTTTAGACGGGTTATAAATAAATATTAAAAAAAATTGCATGACAAAATACAACATCTTCCATTATAGTTTGGGGTAGGATTTGGTGGAATGTATACAACATCTTTCATTATAGTCACGAATTGTTGATTCTATTTTTAAAATATTATTTCTCGACGATCCAACCATACGAATCTCAAGATATATCTAATCTAGTGACATTCCCAAATTTTCAAAAAATAAAAAATTAATTTGGTTGGAGATCTTAGTAGTCAACTACCGAATTGACTAGTACCCGTAGCTAGTGCTTTGTTACGGATTGTTGATTCTATTTTTTAAACATTATTTCTCGACGATCCAACCGTACGGATCTCAAGATATATCTAATCTAGTTATAATCCCAAATTTCCAAAAAAAAAAAATTAATTTGGTTGGAGATCTTAGTAGTCAACTACTGAATTGACTAGTACTCGTAACTAGTGTTTTATCACGGATTGTTGATTCTATTGTTTAAATAATATATCTCGACGATCCAACCATACGGATTTCAAGATATATCTAATTTAGTGATATTCTCAAATTTGTAAAAATAAAAAATTAATTTGGTTTCAAATCTTAGTAGTCAACCATCGAATTGACTAGTACTCGTAACCAGTGTTCTAAAAATCGGCCTAGGCGGCAGCCTAGGCGGCGCCTAGGCGCTAGGAAGTGGTAAAACGCCCCGAGGCGGTCTTAGGCGAACAATTACACGTTTTTTTGAAAAATCGGTCAAAATCGGTATTAGGCGGCCAAGGCGGTCCGAGGCGGACTGAGGCGGGCAATAATAAAAATTGCTGAAAAAGTCAAAAATCGACAAAAAATGGCGAAAAAATGGTAAAAATCATTGAAAAAGTCAGAAATTGACAAAAATATTTGGGAAATTGATATCTACTTGGTTAAGAACTTAAGATTGTTTTTATTCGGGCAATAAAAAATTGATATATGATATAAATATAAATATTAAAAATAATATTTAAATACAACCGATTAATGCTCCGATTAATCCGTCCGATTAATCCCCGCCTACCCGATTAATCCCTAGGCGGTACCTCAACCGCCTAGCTCCGCCTAGCGATTTCTGGAACACTGCTCGTAACTAGTGTTTTTTCACGGATTGTTGATTCTATTTTTTAAAAATTATTTCTCGACGATCCAACCGTACGGATCTCAAGATATATCAAATCTAGTGATATTCTCAAATTTTCAAAAAATAAAAAATTAATTTGGTTGGAGATCTTAGTAGTCAACTACCGAATTGACTAGTACTCGTAACTAGTGTTTTGTCACAGATTGTTGATTCTATTTTTTAAACATTATTTCTCGACTATTCAACCGTACGGATCTCAAGATATATCTAATCTAGTGACATTCCTAAATTTTCAAAAAATAAAAAATTAATTTTTTGGTTGGAGAACGTAGTAGTCAACTACCGAATTGACTAGTACTCGTAACTAGTGCTTTGTCACGGATTGTTGATTTTATTTTTTAAAAATTATTTCTCGACGATCCAACCGTACGGATCTCAAGATATATATAATATAGTGATATTCCAAAATTTTCAAAAAATAAAATATTAATTTGGTTGGAGATCTTAGTAGTCAACTACTGAATTGACTAGTACTCGTAACTAGTGCTTTGTCACGAATTGTTGATTCTATTTTTTAAAAATTATTTATCGAAGATCCAACCGTACGGATGTCAAGATATATCGAATCTAGTGATATTCCCAAATTTTAAAAGAATAAAAAATATTTTAAAAAAAAATACATGTGTCAAAATTTATTAAATAAGACCGAATATGTCAAAATTAGATACATCACTTATATAACGCTTCCATAAGCGCTATGGAAGTGAATGCACTCACTTATACAGCGCTTCAATAAACGCTTTATAAGTGAATGCACTTTAATTTTTGCCCAGAATATGCAGAATTTATTTATTTTATTTTTTTCTAATTATGTGCAGAATTTTTTAATTTATATTTGCAAATTGAATTAAAATATTATTATATACAAAATATCGTAAGCAATATTCAATGACGATAATAAATATATAGCAAATCAGAAAATATAAAAATTGGCAAACTAAACAAATAAATGTCAAGAAAATATTAATCTATATAAAATTATTTTATCGAATATTTTTCGATTCAGTTATTTTTATTTTCGGATTTACATCGGATTCAAGTCATATTCGGTTCGGGTAAATTTTTATTAGAATTTGATCGGTTCTGATTATAATCGGATACATGGTCATCATTGGATACAGTATTTCGGATAATTTTTGGTTAAATTTCCGGTTCGGTTAATTTTCGGATCGGGTCAAATCAGTTTTCGGATCGTTATCGGATTTGATTAAATTGAACCGGTTTCGGTTTGGATTCGGATTGTTTCGGTTTCGGATACAATTTCGGATAATCTATTTCGGATCCAATTTCGGATTTGGTTCCACATATTTCGGTTCGGTTTTTCGAATCCAGACCCATTTTGCCAGGTCTAGTTAACGGGGGCTGAGATTGGACATGAATTTTATTTATCATGGCGATTTTAGAATTTACTTAGCCTAATATTGAAAAGAGTTAATCTTTGTCTCGTGTAAGATCCACATTTTAATATACCTTTTTTATTTGAATGATAACTTCTGAATTTTGTTTACGTTATTTGCTAATTCTTTCCTCGATTTAGAAAGATAGAATTTTAGGAATTAGGCTAATGCTTATTTATCTGTATTAATGTTCGAAAATATTTGCCATTTGAAATTATTGAATCATGGCAAAAATACGGCATAACACATATTGTCTTCATGTTCAAAAGGCGGTCGAATTGACCCAATCGAATTTGAGCAGTCGAATTGAGTCAGTCGAATTTGTTAAATTCGACTGTTTTTTGCTAAATTCCACTAAGCTAGAATCGACTATCATTTTACAGTCGAATTTAGTTACAGTCAAATTTAGTCGAGATTCTGATAATGTAAAATCCTTGGGGTACTTGCTTGATCTTTTCTTCTGAAACCATTTTCCCTTATGCATTATTGTTTCCATTTTATCAATTTTGATGTCGATTCCATTTTCCTTGCAAATCCCGTAACTTGTGGATAGTGTCATGTTGGGTATTTTACTACACAATTTCAAAGTTTTTTCCACAATCACTTTGAGCATATATTAATTTATAGCCCTGCAAAAGCATGGGTTACCTTTAAATTTTTTTAAAATTATATGATTAAATAAAAAATGAGTATAATAATTTATTATGGATATAATTTAATTTTGTAATATTAATTAATAAAATTATTAGTATTATAATAATACTTATTTAATAAATGACATGTATTGTTTAAAAATTAAAACTAATAATATAAAATCTTAATGTAAATTTGTTGTTGACGGGATTCGAACCTTGGATCTTTAGAAGAGGGATTTAAATATAGAATATTCCTTATTATTAGCTCTAACGGTTATCATCTATTTACTAAATATCTAACGGTCATCATTCTTTTAACGGTTCAACCAACAAAACTATCAATTATCCCATAGTTTACTTTATATATACTAGCTTATAACCAGTGCAACGCAGAACTACTTTTCTAATATCAATAATTATATTAATTATTTTAATATTTATATGTTATTAATTTACATATCAAATTGTTGTTAAAAAATTGATATATATAAGATTTTACACATTCAATTTAATATTTGTGCTCTATCTTCAATTATTAAAATTTGATTTTGACGATTTTACATCCCGCATGAAATTAACAAAATAATCTTTAATTTAGTGATGGTTTAAAAATTATTTTCCAATTAAAACTTTAATATTAATAAAATAAAATAAATAAAATTTAATTGTATCATTTTTTAATTATATCCTTTTCATATTATAATTTCTTTTTAAAATTCAATTCTAATACGATTTTGTTTAATTATATCCTTTTTAGATTATAATTTATTTTTTAATATGATATAATCTTGATCATTTATTTTTAAAAATAATAGATTCAATTGTTGAGATTATTTTGGTAATTTTGGTAATACAGTGACCAAACAAAATTATATATAAGGATAAGATTCATTTCACACTTATTATATATAAGGATATAATAATTTGTATAGATAGATATCTTTCTCCATCTGAAATGCAGGAATTCCTTAACGTAGCTCGGTGCCACCTTAATTCATTTCTTATCCAGCGAATAATTATCTACCAATCAATAAATAAAACAAGAAACATTCAAGGGCAAACTCACAACTATTTGTCACAAGCATATTATGTATCAATTCCATGTAGCACTAACATAATTAGAGCATCTCAATGGGATAGACCTCTTAGCTAAAATTTAAAATTAATTACAATAAATAAAAATTATAAAGAATGTGTAAAAAATTTTGCACTTCAATGGAATAAAACCACCATTGTCTATAATTATAGATAATCTCTTGATGTTGACTATATTTGTCGAACCCCTAGAGACCTGTAGTGAATTGCCACATCATTTATTTCTATATTAAAATTATATATTCCATTAATAACAACTTGAAATATTAATAACATACCATTTTTAAAATATAGCCAATCATTATAGCCAATACCCTCGGAACACAATGTCTTACAGGTTCGACAAATTTTACATAATCAATATTTTATGTAATTTAGTCAATCATTTTTAGCTAATAGATGCTCTTACAGTAATAGTAGTAAAAAATGATATCAAAATTACAGGAGAGAGATATGAGTAAAAACAAACCTGTTGAAGGGTAAATTATTTATAAAATAGAGTTAATTGCATTTTGCATCCCCTAGCTTTACTCCAATTTCAATTATGTATATGTAGTTTTATAAATTGCACTTTGCATCCCCTAGCTTTAAATTATAGGTCGAATCTCAACCCCTTATACGTTTTCTATCAAAAATAATATTGTTTTTAACGAATACATTAACAAATGCGATATAAAATGATTGCAATGATGATATAAACTATAGATTTTAAACAAGTAACTAATTTTACACTTTAAAAATTTTTAAATTATAATTTTATATTATTTTTTGACCATTAATCAATTATAATATATTTGTAAAAAAAATTGAACTAATATGTTTCCATTAAATAAAGTTGTGACTATCATATGATACGTATAAAATCATTAAAATATATTTGCACCATATTGAATATAAATTATATAATCACTACACAATTTTATATCGCATTTGTCAATACAATCGTTAAAAGCAATATTATTTTTGATAGAAAACGTATAAGGGATTGTGATTCGACCTATAATTTAAAGCTAGGGGATGCAAAGTGCAATTTATAAAACTACATATACATAATTGAAATTGGAGTAAAGTTGGGGGATGCAAAGTGCATTTAACTCTATATAATATTTAGATATTTAACGTATCAAACTGAATCAACATTTATATATGTTACTAATATATTTAGAATAACATTGTACTTTCCTTGTACTAACATTATATTTAATAATAATTATTAACGTTCATATTAGAAAAGTTAAAATCAAACATTGACTATCCTAAATATGCATGCTATAAAAGCTGTTATTTATGAGGAAGTATAATTCAATGTCAAACAGTTACACGTGAAACATAATCAAGTTATAAACATGCACATAATTCTCGTAATGTTAATAAATTTATTTGTAACTCCTAAAATCATGCATTATTCATAAATTTATTTCTATAGTGAGTATTTACTTGTCAAATATAGAGAGAAAACCAACACATGCACATATATACATTCATGTACAAGAAGAACTTACTTGAACGAAGTAACGAATACAAAAACAATCCTTTTGCTGATAAACAATTTTTTTGGCCAAACTCTGAAAACTAACGTTGCTTCCACTTATGTTTAAGTTATTTGAAGCAATCGCATACGAAATGAGTTTCACTACGAGAAGAATGGCATGCATTTTCGGGTTCTGTGTTGCGTTTGCTTTGCTTTTTGGTTCTCTTTCTCTCCCTAGCTCTCTTCTCTCCGTGTCTCTCTGTGATTCATATCTCTATTTATCTGGTTGCTATTGTCTTTAGATCTATGTAATCTGAATTGTAATAAGATAAGATTATACATGAGTATGTGTGCATATTTTAGCCGTGTGCAAGTTTCATGTTTGTGCGTTAAACTTCTCTGTATTTATAAATCATACTTCAATATTACCTGAATTAGTCACGCTTACAAGATTTATAACTGTTTTTCACATCAGAGAACGAATGCAATTAAATAATTTGTTATATATTTTTCATGTTACATTGATTACCATGCTCAAATACAAATAATACACGTGTTATGTGTACTGTGTACATGATTTTGTGGTGGTTAATGGGGGCTGAGATTGGACATGAATTTTATTTATCTTGGCGATTTTAGAATTTACTTAGCCTAATATTGAAAAGAGTTCATCTTTGTCTCGTGTAAGATCCACATTTTAATATACCTTTTTTATTTGAATGATAACTTCTGAATTTTTTTACGTTATTTGCTAATTCTTTCCTCGATTTAGAAAGATAGAATTTTAGGAATTAGGCTAATGCCTATTTATCTGTATTAATGTTCGAAAATATTTGCCATTTGAAATTATTGAATCATGGCAAAAAAACGGCATAACACATATTGTCAATGACTTCATGTTCAAAATTACGTAAAATTTCGTTGTACTGAGGTTTTAAGATAGAGATAAGTTTATATAAAATTGGCATTCACAGCCCTGCTCTTCTAATGTTGCAGTTGACAGCAGTAGTACTGGTGTTGGCATTCATGAAGAGAGGATTAACACCTTCAAAGTAAATCATAGGCCATCCATTCCCAGCAGGTCAGGGTCTAATGGATCGGAGGATGGGCCTGGTGGATCAGATGGATCTAGCGGGTCAGTAAAACGAATTGGTCCAGGGTGTTCAATGAGCAGCATTGATGTAACTCAAGGACAGACTGCGCCGTTGCCCAGTGGAATTCCAACCTACACGGCTATCGTCAAGAACATTTGTGTCCCCGGGTGCACCATATCAAACATTCACCTAAGCTGTGGCTGGTTCAGCTCTGCAAGGTTAATTAATCCCAGTATTTTTCGCCGTCTTTCGTACAATGATTGTCTTGTTAATAATGGGCAACCCCTTGGTCCTGGACAATCCATCAGCTTCCAGTATGCAAATACCTATTCCTATCCTCTGGCGGTCTCTTCCTTTACTTGCATCTGAGCAACAACCCTACTATAATATTGTACGTAAACCACGTGTATGTGGTTGCATTGTGCTCGATGCTTGAGTTCTAGTTCAACATTTACACTTTATTGTTAACAGATAAGTAATTATGAAGAAATAAAAATTGAAAATAAAAATTGTACTTGTCGGTGATGATACTAATTATTTTTATCAAAATAACTCATAAAATTAAAGTAAGTTACTTATAAAGGTATCTCCTATTATAAATTCTCCCATAAAATTAAAGTAAGAGTTAGTCATAAAGGTATATATCTCCTATTAAATTCTGGTATCGCTTTAGAGCATCCTCACATATAAACGGCCTTTAATCCATCCGTTGAGTTAATTTATTTGATGGAGCTTATTATTAAACAAAAAAAGGTTAACTATGCATCCTCACATATAAACGGCCTTTAATCCGTCCGCGAGTTAATTTATTTGATGGAGTTTATTATTAAACAAAAAAAAAATTAACTATTTTATTATTTACAAATCATAACCGTTCTACAAATTGCTGAATTGATGAACTTTTATTAATGTAAGGAATATTTTTTGATCCATCAATCCGTTAGTTACTCCATCTTTGATAGAGTAACTAACCGATTGAGTGATCAGTTTTATTAAAATTGGACCAATAAAGAACCGTTGCATTATTGAACTCCTTCGATCCGTCTAATAATTCAATTATTTTTTGGTATGAGTGCATATGTTCTTAGTCATTGAACAATTAGTCAAAATATAGACTTCAATTCAAATATCACGACCCTTGAACACTTTATTTTGAAGTTATACAGGTCTCTAGACTTTCAATTACAAAGAAGAACTAGGTAGGATACACTAAATTGAATTTGTGTGCACAAACAGTTGTCCAGATTTCCCAATCTCCAGTTGTCTCCAAAACCAAATATACTTTAAGATGTCTCTCAACTACTTGAACCTAGCTAGTCTTTCTATTTGGAGCAGTGATTCTCAATGTTGCCTCCCTCATCCTTTTGTATCCAAATCACATGCCCCTGCCTTGGTACAAGCCAAAATCATTTGAGTATAGGCCGCTAGTTCATAGTCCACAACCAGAATACAACCAGCTGTTCCTGAAACTCCATTTCCCAATCATCCCTCAACATCTGGAAACATCAAAGAAACCATTGCATCAGGCCCCACCTCCTGGTAAGGGTTCGACAGAGAATACAGGAAAGTTCATGCTATAGAATCGGAAATTGTTGTATTAGAAAAGAGATTCACTCAAAAATTTGGAAATGATTACCATGAGACATTTTTACCAGTTGTAAAATTGCCTACTATTCGAAACATTCTATCATTGACTGCTAATAAGAAATGACAGATTTTTTAGGTAGATGTTAACAATGCATTCCTTCATGGGGAATTGCATGAAGAGGTTTACATGCAACTTCCAGAAGGCATTCCTAACCCTTTAAAGCATTCCTAACCCTTTAAATCATGTTTGCAGATTAAAAAAAGTCCATTTATGACCTTAAACAAGCAAGTAGAGAGTGGTTTGCTAAACTTTTACATGATCTTGTCTGTCAAGGTTCGGTACAAGCCAAAAATTTTAACTCTTTATTCATAAAGAAGACATTTTGAACTATTACTATAGTTGCTGTTTATGTTGATGACATGATCATCACTGGTTCTGACTTGCCAGCTATTACATCTCTTAAAGCACATCCTTACCAGGTATATATTTGGGATCAAGGATTTAGGCCTTTTGCATTTTTTCTTGGGTTTTGAAATTGGTTACACGGATTCTGGCATTACTTTGACACAAGCAAAGTTTACTAAGAGCATCTCCAAGAGACTCCTACATTCACTCTTAAAAATAATATAAATAAATGGCTATCTTAGCAAGTTATTACATTGGTTTATGTGTCAAACTCCAACAATGCTCTTTATATTAGCTCTTTATTTATAATTTATTCACAAATGAACCCCACTATAACCAAAAGTTGTGCAAGAATTGATGGACATGAATATTTTATTATTAAAAAAGAACTTAAGAGCTACTAGTGGCTCTTAGAAATAAGAAGAGAGAAGAGGCTCTTAGTGTTTTTAAGAGCCACTAAGAGTCTCTTGGAGCAATATTTTTATTCTCTCTCCTCATTTTTTGAGTTAAGAGCTTGAGTAGGGAGCCTCTTGGAGATGCTCTAAAGAGCTTCTCAGAGATTCTGGTATTTCTACTTTCAAAAATTAGTGGCTACTCGATTACCTTTAAATTTGAAATTGGTTGCTGATACTGGTGATTATGGTGATTATTATTCTGATCCATCTTTCTATAGGACCTTGGTTGGCAAATTAAATTTTCTAAACAACACTCATCCTGATTTAGCTTTTATAGTTCAGACACTTGGTCAATTCATGCAATCTTCTTCTTCTCGTTTACATCATTTTGAAGCTTCACAACATGTTCTTCACTATGTTGCTAACACTGCTGGACAAGGAATTTTGCTTAATGGCACAGATTCTCTAACCTTGAAAGCATACTTAGATTATGACTGTTTTATTTACCTACAGATCAACAGCTTGCTGATTTACTCACCAATTCTCTGTCTTCTACAACCTTCAACAATCTTAAATCCAGTCTTGGCATGATTTCTCCCACCCCAATCTTGCGGGATGCGGGGGGCGGGGAGCGGCATGGGTTGAGTATCACACTACCTCATCTACTTCACTTGACACATCACCTAGCCAGCTCAGCCCCACACACAAGGATAAAATTGGATAGTTAGTTACACTATTTAATTATTCTGTATATAATTAGTCAGTTAGCTTTCTTCGCAAGTAATTAAGTCAATACAATTCAAGATGTACAGAGTTAATTAGTTCTGATTTTATACATTTTTCTATTGATTCCTTTCTGTAAAAACTGAAGCATTCATCAATGGAGTTTGATCATTTTCTCTTGATGTTGTAGCCACACCATGCAACCATTTAATTTACCCTATATAACATTTTGTTGCAGCATGCAAAATGCACTATAATCAGCCAAATATATTCACCAATTAAAGCGCAACTGGAATCACTTGCTACCTTTTGTTATACTAGTAAAATTGCCCGTGCTACGCACATGGGTTTTTTTATTTTTTTATCTAACCAATTGATGATTAAAAAAACATGACAATTATATGAAAAGGCATTGAGATCAACATATAGTTATATCACATACCTATTAAAACCAAATATTTACATAATTGTCCAATATTATTAAGTTGTATCCTCTTAAAATTTATGATACCACTTATTTGTCACATAAAAGTTGATCCTCCAATCGGTTATTGTCCAATGATGAAAGTTGATTGAACATATTTATACAAAATTAAGTGAATCAAAATTTAATTACAAAACATTTGATGAATATAAATAATCTTATTGAATAAAAGAGATAATATTGCAACCATTACTAATTATTCAATACTAATAAATAAAATCCGCAAAAATCAGAAAAAAAAATAATCGAAATATAATCCTCATAGACGTAGATGTAGGAAGTTTTTGAATGTTTGCTGACCCAGTGGTTCATTCCGTTCATTCCTCAAAGAACGGAAGAGGAGGATGAGGCTGATATCCTTCATTAATCAGCCTAAAAAACAATGAAGTGTCAATTTCTATCGTATATAAAAACAAAATATAATTTGCTACGTGTGTAAAGCAAATTTTTTTTAAAAAAAAATACCTCTGTTTGGAATAATAAACATCAGGATAGTCAAGGGTAATATAAATCCTCGAATAAGGGAGATTGGAGATCTGAAATTTATCTGCAAATTAAAGAGGTGTAAATTTGGTTAAATTTATAATTTAATACCAATTTAATAACATTTTTTCCCATCTCAATTATGGCATAACAAATATTTACCCTTATAATTGGTAACTCTAGTATTTGCCAATATCAAAATTATTAGGAGTTCCAAATTCGGTTGATTATATAATGACTTTGTGTTTGAATCGAGGGGTCCAAAAAAGGAAACTGCGTGTGCTGCCCTGTTCTGAACAAAAAACAAAATAAGTTACTGATTTGCAATTTATGAATGATATGAATGTACTTTTTTCGGGAGATAAAAATACTACGCATAGATAATAAAACAAATGTTACCTTCCATCAGAAATTGTGAATTTTACAACTTGTTTTGGGCCAAATCTTGTTTGAATCGTCTCAACTGGCTGAAGGTTTTCCATGACTCCAATAATATCTACAATAGTAAAGTATGACTAATTTTTTTCACCCGCAATTAGTAAAACAGTTGAGTCTAGAGTTTAAGTTAACCTGTGGAATACAATAGCTTCTCTTCTGCTAGAAAATCCGTTGAATGATCATGCAGATCTCGAACTTGGACTATATCAAACTTTTGCATCGAAAAGACAATATCTTCAGGCAAAACATTCACTACGGTTGAATTTAGAAAAAATCATGATCTTCTGCAATGGATATGCATGCCTATAATGACCAAATGATGTCCACACGCGAATATTAATGATTTTGCATAAGCTTCCTTGATGCAAACATTAGAAAATAATTGCCATATAGCGAGACTAACTATTGTATGCATTCGAGTATTCTGTTATATTAACAACATCCATAGAATTTTGATTATGTAAAAGAGATACATAGACTGAAAAAAAAAAAAGAATGAAACATACCTCACTGTCCAGAAGAATCAAATTATGTAGGACGATGTCACCTACACCATTGGTTGTTTCCTTTACCGTCCAAGTTATTTTGGTATTGTCTAGTGATGTAAGATGCTGATGAACATTCATATCTACATGCAAACATGAAACATTATATATGGTTGGTTTGAGTAGTCTTCTGGCATTCATATATATAGATAGATGTGAAAGAAAAGATGTAATCTTACTACTTTATTCTACAATGTTTACATACCTGATTGTTAACTATAACATGAAATACTTTTTTTTAAATGGCTTTACAAAGAGTCATATTTATAATATATGGGTGGAAAAAGAGATTAGGGGTAATGATAGAGATGGTAGAGTAATTTTTTTGCTAAAAATTAGGGTAAAATAACAATATGATTAATGCATAATATTCTATTAGTATTCTATTAGTTGATATGTAAAGTAAAATTGGAAGATAATATATTGATAAAGTTTAATTTATGCAAGTAATTGATTTTTAAGATTTTATTCACACAAATATGATATCATCAATTCAGTATTATTGCAATATTAAACATCTATTATATTCTCCCAATGATTGCAAAATTAATGAGCATAATCATATTATATATGTATATATATATAGAGTAGAGTTCAAGGGAGAACCTCCCTATCTAGAAAACTAAGAGATCCAATCTATGACCATTGATCTATATTTTAATTGTAATAAACTTATTTAATAAATGTCAATGGCAATTATGTGAATACTGTAAATAGTGGGTGCAGATATGATACAATGTTATATGATTATACGTGTGTTTTTGCTTTAACATGACAACTAACGTGATGTTAGGGTTTGATAGGAGTAATTGCAATCGTTCTATTTAGAGTAAGAAATCAAACAGGCAATCTTTATATTTTGGGAAAACAAATAATATCTATATTTGGTAAATTATACACTTACCATTTTTACTTTAGGAAAATTAATAATATTTATATTCAACGAACACTTTAACAAATCTCAATTAAACAAAAAAGTTAAAGTACTTAGTCTGGTCACAACACACAGATTTCATGCCGTGGTTGTCAAATGCAATGTGCTCAGGAATAACTTTCAATGCACTTAATATAATTTATGGGTTAAATCTCAAAGTGCTCACTGAAGTGGAGGGTTAGTATCAAATTGCTCACTCTAGTTATTGGCGTCTCATGTATACCATTATAGTTGCAAGTAATGACAGAAACGCTGTGTTCAAAAACTAAAAATAATGTTTTGTTAATTCTGCACATTTTTCTTAAATGCTACCGCAACCAAATGAAAAATTGTTAAATTCTAGTATTTCAGATAATATATTTAGATTTTTTTTAAATCATTTACTATTTATTTTTAATATTATAGCCATTTCCTTGTTTTAATTAAAAATAAATAGTAAACAAAATTTTTAAATTCTAAATATATTATCTAAAATACTAGAATTTAATAACTTTTCATTTGGTTGCTGTAACATTCAAAAACAATGTGCAGAATCAACAAAAATTTACTTTTATTTTTCGAACACAACATTGCTGTCATTACTTGCAACTATAATGGTATACATGAGATGCCGATAACTAGAGTGAGCAAATTGATACTAGCCCTCCACTTCATTGAGCACTTTGAGATTTAACCCTATAATTTATATTAAAAGAATACGAGAACACTTTAAAGAATATGTTATTAATATTTTAATTATAACAGAAGAACACCTTAAAGAACGCGTAAGTAATAATTATAAGTACTTAGAGAAATTAAAGAACACTTAAAAGAACATTATAATTTTTTAAATTATAATAAAGAAAAAAATATTATGTGTTCTTTTATTTTCTAAAAATTATATCATTCTTGTGTTCTTTTAAATTGTTGCGTTAAGGGTTCATATATAAAAGAACAATATAAGAATACTTAAAAGAATTCTTTAACGAATACTTTTGAAAATTCCTTTCACTTTTTATATAATAACTTTGAAAGACCACTTAATATAACACTAAAATAATTAAAGAACACTTTTATTTAAGTGTTCTTTTGAATAATTTTTTAATAATTGTTTTTTAAAAAGATCGGTAATTAATGACACAAATAAAGTGTTTCTATAATTAGAATAAACCAAATTATAGCGTATTTTTTTCATAAATCACTTGAAATGACCAGAAACTAAAGAACACTTAAAAGAACATTATTACTTTTTAATCTAAAGAACACGCTATAAATTTCTTTATTATATTTTAAAAAAATTATAATGTTCTTTTAAGTGTTCTTTAATTTCTGGTCATTTTAAGTAATTTATAAATATTTATTTTCTGGCCATTTTAATAAGTATTCACAAAGATCACTTTATAAAACACTTAAGAGAACTGATATGGGCTAAAAGTAAGCCCTAAAGACACATTTACTGTGGCATTAATTAAGCCTAGAATGGTCCAAACGTGGAACCCACCGGATAGGCCCAAACCCTAATTATAATATTAATTTCGTAATTAATATTAAGGGTAGTAAAACAGCTTAGCAAATAAGAGTCAAACGAGAATATGATTCTTGCCTGACTTAGCCTCCAAGATACATATCTCAACATGGAAACTGATTCATACATGGAAGGAGACTAGAACCTTCTTCTAGTCGGTGACTTGCCCACCAAGTCACCTAACCCTACTACGATTTTAGGGCTTCTCAGCCTATATAAAGGGTCTGATCCCTCATTCTCAGAACTACGTGTGTGGCTTGATTCTCAATACGAGATACGTAGGCACTCTGTGAGGACCGATCAGTCTCGAACACGGAAACAGCCATTAAAGCAAGAAGCTCCCGAACCCTAGTATTAATTTCAAATTCGTGACCTAGATTTTAATCCACAACATTTGGCGCTGTCTGTGGGAACACAAACATCAACCATGGTTAACACACGAAGGACACCAGCAACTACAGATCCAATCGCAACCGAGGCTCTACCTCTTAGCTCTGCTCCGCCTCTTACCGAACAAGTACCTCCAACATCCGGGACTATCGTTCCGTATCAAGTTTCTCAACCCCTAGGAACGACTTCCCATGTTGAGAGTACGCTACCTCCGATCGTCCACACAAATCCAGGGACTAACCCCCTCCAGGTGGGGGTTTCTTCCTTGATTGTAGATCCCAACAACCCTCCACAAGGGGTTCAGATCCACACTACGGATCTCCCCATAAACACCAATCCGATGTACGGGTTGCCTAACTACCCTCCTACCCAAGGAGCTGGATCAAGTGGTCATGCCCTGTATATCCGAGATCGAGATTATCACGATTTTTCTGGTCCTTATACGGATGAGTCATCTTCTGATGATGATTACGAACATGATGAAGCTCCAAGGAGGCGACGTGCAAGTAAAGAACCTCGAGGAAGAACTCGAACTACTCACGATGGACTCCCTTCGACAACTGCTGAGAGGATTAAGGCTTATGAGGCCGAGATCTTAAAATTGAAGGAAGATATGGCAAGAGAACAAGTCAGGTCAAATCAGACTCAACCTCCTCCAACATCAGGACCAATTTCCTTTATAGACTTGGAGAGGCCTCCAAGAAGGCAAAGAAGGGCTGCCGCCCCAACTGGAAGAACAACGAGGGTGGAAACCCCCAAGAGCAACCCCAAGGATCTGATGCCACTTGGGGATCCTGATGATCCCACACCCCCATTTACTGAGGAGGTGATGAATGCTCGTATCTCAAAGAAGTTTAAGATGCCGACAATTAAATCTTACGATGGAATGGGTGATCCCGCAAACCATGTTAGAACATTCTCAAACGCTCTGCTGTTGCAGCCTGCAAGTGACGCTTTGAAGTGTAGGGCATTCCCTCAAACTCTATCAGGAATGGCTCAAAGATGGTATAGTCGGCTGCCTGCAAACTCAATTGGTTCCTTTAAGGAGTTGAGTGCTGCTTTTGTTAGTCAGTTTATCAGTGGAAGAGCGCATGAGAAAAGTTCTGCATCTCTCATGTATGTGGTACAAGGGAAGAACGAAAGTCTCAGAGACTATCTTAAGAGGTTCACCAAGGAGACTCTGAACATCACTGATCTGGACAATAAGGTTGCAATGGTAGCCTTGGAGCATGGCACCACCGACCTATACTTTAAGAGGTCATTGGCAAAGCATCCTCCCGAGAATATGGCTGAGCTCCAGCGGAGGGCTGATAAGTACATCAAGGCCGAGGATAGCACGAAGAAGGAGGTCATAATAGGCAATGGTGGGGGTAACAATGATACAAAAAAGCGCAAGCAAGAGTAGGAGTATGATGCTAAGGACAAGTATCCCCGAACTAGCAAAGACTCTGATTCTCCGCCAAAAAAGAGCCTGGGACCAAGGTTCTCTGACTATGCAAGGTTAAATGCTCCCAGAAGTCAAATCTTGTTGGAGATTGAGAAAGATAAGGACTTTCGATGGCCGAAGCCACTCAGGGGAGACCCCGCAAAGAGAAACAAAGATCAATATTGTCGGTTTCACCGAGATGTGGGGCATGATACAGATGATTGTAGACAGTTAAAGGATGAGATCAAATTCTTGATCCGCAAAGGAAAGCTAAGTAACTTCACCAAAGGTGAAGATCGTGGAACCCAAAGAAGGGACTACGATAGGAGAAATAATGATAGAAGGGATAATGATCGTGATCGTAACACGCAGCCCCGAGGGCTAGTTATTAACATGATCTGGGGAGGCCCGACAGCGGCTGGTACAACTCGAAACTCTCGAAAGGCATACGCCAGGGAGGTAATGCACATTGTGGGAGAGGCCCCGAAGCGTGCTAGAACTGAAATCGTAATTGGTTTTGATGATTCTGATCTTGAAGGGGTGAAATTCCCCCATGATGACCCGTTGGTTATAACTCCTATGATTGGGAACTCGGAAGTAAAGCGAGTCTTGATAGACAATGGAGCCTCTGTTGACATTCTGTTTCATGATGCTTTTGTGAAGATGGGATATACCGATTCTCAGCAGACCCCGACTAACATGCCCATCTACGGATTCAATGGAGTTGAATCCAAGGTTGAGGGTACTATCCAGTTGCCCATGACAATCGGGCAGGAACCTAAAGAAGCTACTCAAATGTTGAATTTTCTGGTAATTAAGGCGGCTTCAACTTATAACGCAATCCTGGGAAGGACTGGACTTCATGCGTTCAAGGCTGTTGCCTCAACGTATCACATGAAGATTAAGTTTCCAACTCGCAATGGGGTCGGAGAACAAAAAGGTGACCAGAAGATGGCAAGAAGTTGTTATGTGTCCGCCCTAAGAGCTGATGGAGTCGGGGGGCAGTTACTCCCGATTGAAGACATGGATGTCCGTGGTGATGATGAACACCGAGGGAAGCCAGCAGAGGATTTAATCCCCGTCCCTTTGGAGCTGGGCGACCCAGAGAAGGTTACATACATAGGAGCATCTTTAAAGGAACCCCTGAAGGGCGAGTTGACAGCATTCTTGCAAAAGAATAGCGATGTGTTTGCTTGGACATCAGCGGATATGCCAGGAATTGACCCCCAACTTATAACTCATAGTTTGAACGTCGATCCTGAACGGAAGAAGATAAAGCAGAAAAAGAGAAATTTTGCTCCTGAAAGGCAAGAGGCCATTAAGCAAGAAGTTGACAAACTTTTGGAAGCTGGATTTATTGAGGAAATTCAGTTCCCTGAATGGTTGGGTAATCCCGTCATGGTCAAGAAAGCAAATGGAAAGTGGAGAATGTGTATCGACCTCACAGATTTAAATGATGCATGCCCAAAGGATTGTTTCCCTCTACCAAGGATTGACACCCTAATAGATGCCACAGCTGGACACGAGATGTTGAGTTTCATGGATGGTTTCAGTGGTTACAATCAAATTAAGATGCACAAGGATGACATCCCAAAGGTATCTTTCATTACTGATTTTGGTGTTTTCTGTTATCTTGTTATGGCTTTTGGTCTAAAGAATGCAGGAGCTACTTATCAACGATTGGTGAATAAGATATTCGCTCATCTAATTGGAAAAACCATGGAGGTCTATGTTGATGACATGTTAGTCAAGAGCCTACTTAAGGCTGACCATATTGAACACCTCAGAGAGGCATTCGAAGTGTTGAGGCACCACAGGATGATGTTGAATCCAGCCAAGTGTGCTTTTGGTGTTGGATCAGGAAAATTTTTGGGATTGATGGTCTCGAAGAGAGGCATAGAGGCCAACCCTGATAAGATCAAAGCAATCTTGGACATGGAACCACCACGCTCTATACGAGATGTACAGAAGCTAACTAGCCGAGTTGCGGCTCTAGGGAGATTCATCTCCAAGTCCGGTGACAAGTGTCTGCCTTTCTTTCAAACATTGAAGAAGGTGAAAAATTTTGAGTGGACCACGGAGAGCCAAGAGGCCTTTGAGCAGCTGAAGAAATACATGGCTGAAGCCCCGTTGTTGGCTAAACCGAGTCCTGGGGAGACTCTTTATCTGTACCTGGCGGTATCTGAACAAGCATTGAGTGCTGTTCTTGTTCGAGAAGAGAAGAAGGTTCAGAAACCCATATACTATGTAAACAAGGTGTTGCATGGGGCGGAGTTGAATTACTCTCCCATTGAGAAGTTTGCCTTGGCATTAGTTATTGCCTCAAGGAAATTGCGACCATATTTCCAGGCCCATAAGATCGAAGTCTTGACCGACCAGCAGTTGAGAAGCATCTTGCACAGCCCAAAAGCAAGTGGAAGATTGATCAAATGGGCAATTGAGCTCGGAGAATTTGACATAACGTACAGGCCTCGGACAGCCATCAAGGCTCAGGCATTGGCTGACTTCCTGGTTGAATGTACCATTAACAACCAAGAAGTCGGGGGGCAAGAGATAATACCCAACCAAGGAAGTGAGAATAAAGATGAAGAACTTGTACCTGATCTGAAGGAGTACTGGGTGCTCTATTTTGATGGAGCATCAAAAACAAAATCCAGTGGTGCAGGTTTAGTTTTGCAAAGCCCCGATGGGTTCACAGTTGAATATGCTTTGAAGTTGGACTTTCCGACAACCAACAATGAAGCTGAGTATGAAGCCTTGATAGCCGGTTTAGGCTTGGCCAGAATCATGAGAGTCAAAAATCTCAAAGTTTGTGGAGATTCAAGATTGGTAGTCTCGCAAGTGAATGGAGAGTTTGAGGCCAAGGATGAAACTATGGCAAAATACCTCAGAGTCGTGAAAGCTGTTATGACTCAGTTTGAGGAGTGTTATGTGGAGCACATTCCTAGGGAAGAGAACGTTAAGGCCGATGCCCTCTCTAAGTTCGCTTCTTCTGAGATAGAGAATTATGCAGAAAGTGTTTACTTCCAGGTCTTGAAGGCCCCGACCGTCAATTCTAAATTGGTACCACCAATCGATGTCAGAAGCTGTTGGATAGATCCTATTAAAGCTCATCTCGAAACCGGATGGCTCCCTGACAATGCTTTGGAAGCACGAAAATTGTCAGTGAGAGCATTGAGGTATGCCTTGATTGAAGGCATCTTATACAAGAGATCGTTTGTCATTCCCTACTTGAAGTGCTTAAGGCCCCAAGAGGCAAGGGAAGCATTGGAAGAAGTTCATGAAGGGATATGTGGGCAGCACCTGGGGGGCAGGTCCTTGGCTCACAAAATAACTCGTCTGGGATTCTATTGGCCAGAGATGCTGGCCGATGCACAGAATTATGTCAAGAGGTGCGATAGATGCCAAAAGCACGCTCCGATTGTAAGGCAGCCTCCTGAGATGTTAACGTCAATCAGCTCCCCCGTTCCGTTTGCAATGTGGGGGATGGACATCCTAGGTCCTTTACCTATGGCTTCAGCATAGAGGAAGTTTTTGATAGTCGCCATTGACTACTTCACCAAGTGGATTGAGGCTAAGCCTTTAGCAAAGATAACCACCAAGCAAGTTTCCCAGTTCTTTTGGGAGAACATAATCTGTAGATATGGCATCCCGCGAATCCTTGTGACAGATAATGGGACACAGTTCAACAATGAGGAGTTTAGAAAGTACTGTGAAGAGAATGCTATTGAGCTTCGTTTTACTTCAGTAGCACACCCGCAAGCAAATGGACAGGCTGAGGTCGCCAATCGGATCATCCTTGATGGACTAAAGAAAAGGGTCGAACGCTCGAGGAACACTTGGGTGGATGAGTTGCTGCCTATACTCTGGGCTTATCGCACTACTTGTAAGGTGACTACCGGAGCAACCCCGTTTCTGCTAGCTTATGGAGTTGAGGCAGTTGTGCCACTGGAAATCATGCATGCATCACCTCGGATTGAGGCATATGAACCTGAGACTAATGAAGAAGGCATGAGGCTCGCTCTAGATCTGATTGATGAAGTCAGGGACGAGGCAAACGCCAGAAATGCGGAGCATCAAAAGAAAGCGTCCTTCTATTACAACCACAGGGTTAAGGAGAGGTTCTTTCAGCAAGGTGACTTGGTTCTCAAGAAGATCAAGGCTTCTGGAGTTGGCCAGAAGGGAAAACTAGCCCCAAACTGGGAAGGGCCGTATCGAGTTAGGAAGACATTGGGACGAGGATCATATAAGTTGGAGACCTTGGACGGGGTTGAGGTGCCCCGTACTTGGCATGCCTTGAACCTCAAGATTTATTATATTTAAGCTGCCTCTGCAACAATGTAGCCTTTTATTTATCTAGTATGAGAAGTAGAAATAAGGTTCGATGAAACCATTCCAGGGATTAATTCCCCGAGTAGGACAATAATAAGCTATGTAAGGGTTGAACCCATTTGAGTTATTAATGCAAAGTTTGTTTTCCATTTTCTATGTTTTGTTTAAGTACCTAGCACCTGCTGAGTGCAAATCTAGAAAGATCAAGTACCGAAAAATGAATGAACATATGAATGGAAAAAACGAGTACATAAATAAAGACCCCGAAGGGCCGACAGTTAAGTTACATCACTTAGCCAAATAAAAGTTTTGATCCCGAAGGACCTTGATTGAAAGCTAAAAATACAAAGCCACATGCGGCCAATCTAGGCCATGTAAGGCCACCGAGCAATCCCAGTTACTCATCAGAATCCTCCTCCTCACCACTCTCTTTTTCACTGCTATCTTCCTCACCGCTCTCTTCCGCCGAGCTTTCCTCGTCAGGGCCCTTATCCGGTTCGGCTACCACCATTGGTTGAGGCACAACCTCTTCCTCCTCGGAAGATGAGCTATCCTCGATCTGAGCCACTCTTCCTTTCTGCACGGTCGTAGGCCGCTTCCCTCGAGGGTCCGAGGAAACTGAATCGTCCCTCTTGGCTCGGACACCCCTCGAACCAGAACCAGAACGGCGGCGACTTCCCCTAGAGCCTGAACCCGAAGCCTGAGCTACTGGGTTGGCTTCTGAGCCCGAAGCAACTTGATTATAAGGACTTGGAAAGTCCCTCGGGTTAACTACAGTGGGGTGCCTCTTGCTCACAGCATTGATGGCTCGATCCCAACCAACATACATAATACCCGGGCGAACTTCATCGTCATGCTCATCTATGAGACGGAAGAAATCCTCTTACTCCTGGTAAGCTTTCACCACCAGCTTGTAGTCTGCCGCCCTTTTGTTATACAGGGAGTCATACTGTCTCTGGAGAGAATGAGCATCAGCTTCAGCCCGGATGGCCCTAGACTCCAAGTCTTGGCGTTTCTCATCAAAAGTTGCTTTCTCCTTCTTCAAGGCCACATTTTCCTCCCGATATGCACGGCCTATGCGAGTACTGGCCTGGAACTGGGCATTGGCCTAGAACAAAGAATCAATGAGACATTTATAATCATAAGTTATGTGAAAATATTACATCTAAGATGAAAAGTTGGGAACCTGGTACAGGGCTTGAGCTCCTAGTTTCTCCGCCTCATCAAATTTGTCCACAGCAGTCACTGTCAAAAGATCGGGGGGAGTGATGCAGAATTTGGACCAATCCAAGGCCGACTCTGGGCATCCTAAGACAGAATCTTGCTCACATATGCCCCAACCAGGGACAAAAGGGGTCTTGACTCTCCCGTCAGCGTCTCAGGATCTCTTTGAAGAACACCCTGACAGGAACTGCGGGATCTTTAGCTCAGGTTGGATGCAAGCCTGAGCCTCGGCTCTCTTGGTCATCCTTCTAGTAACTTTCGGCTGGTTCTCGGGCCGGCTGTCTATCTCCTCCGCAACTGAAATGGCAACAGAAAAAATATCGGAATAAGAACAAACAGAGTTCATAATGTGCAAATAAAAAATTACCCTCAGAAGAAAGTAAGCTAAGGCCAGCTTCTACAAGTCTCTTATCGGTTAAGAAAACTTTGTAGTGAGTACGGCCGTTGTCAGCAAGTAATCTATCACGATCAAGAAGCTCTTTCACGTCAAGATCACATATAAAGTGTGTCGCATCATGCACTTCCCCAAACTTAGACACAAAGAATTGGCCCCAGTCGCCACCACTCCATACCAGAGTCACGAACTCTCTGTCCCAGGAGTGATGGGAATCTGGGAATGAAAATGCATTCACGATATGTGGAACACCAGTTCGGTGCTGAATAGATACCCATCCCTTTTGAAGCTCAGATGAGTTCTTGATGGCGAATATACTCCGAAACATTGTGGTAGTCGGTTCGATATCTAGATCCCGACACCTCAGCATAAAGATGATGATAGCCCGCCATGCATTAGGATACAATTGGCAAGGATGAACCTGAAACTCTGCTAGAAGCCTTATGATGAACTGGTCGACAGGGAATCGCAGGCCCGCTTCAAGGGCGCCTTTGTAGACACATAGCCTCTCTGGGTGCCAATTACAGGTTCTATCAGCTAAGCCAGGAAGGTGGACCTTGATCACGTCCGGAAAGCCATATAGCTCCTTGATCTTGTTAACATCCTCCTTGTTAAACTTACACGGGCTATGATATGCAGCTAATTCAGAGTTGTTGGGGAATGCATCCCTCATGGTACTCAACAAGTCATACAAAGAATCAAATCTACGATCAATATACGAAGGGGGATTTAGTCTAAGATTACCTCGCAATGTCTTGGCCAAGGTTCTCTTGGCCATCGCCTCCGACATGGAGACTGACGAAGCCGAAGCACGGTTGCCATCTGCCATCTTGAAGCTCGAACTTGAAGCTAGAACTTGAAGCTTTAAAGCTTGAGAGCTTTAGAGAAAATTTTAGAAGTAAGAAGAAGTGAAGTGAATGAAATGAAGGCTCCCCCCATTCTTTTATAGAAGATGGGTGACCTCCTATATCAGGTTGAAACACAGCTCGGTTCGTGTTTGCAGGTCATCTATCGTTTATGCATGAAAGAAAATGGAACTCATCTGCTATATCTGGCAAAAGTTATATCAGTTCGTATGATTCCGGGAAAGAAAAGAAGTATCTACACAGAGAAATAATAATTAGTTCTGCTCGGACACTCATCTAAGCTTAAGAAGCTGATTACGTTTAAGGAAGATAAAACACAATCATTTAGTCTTTGTTAATAAAGAGAGACTGATTATGCCCTGAAAGAGAGTATACAACATACAAATGTCAAGGACGTGATTCAAGAACAAGATTCCAAGCATTGCGAAAAGCTCTGAGAGGCACGACAAAGCAGCCAAGGGGCACCTGGTAGGCAACCAGGATCACCTGCAGCCGACCAGGTGCCAGGGGAAGGGTCTGGCCGACCAGGATCTCCTGGCAGCCGACCAGGATCTCCTGGCAGCAGACCAGGATCTCCTGTAGCCGACCAGGTGCCACATAGGAGCTTCATCCGACCTCCTAACATCTCCCGTCAGTTGGTTGAATCGTTTGATGGCTCTGTTGAAGGTTTTTCACTTTTTGGAACAAACATCGACCTCCAACTAAGCGTCGTTCAAACATCGATTAGCACCGTATAGTGCCGTCTTATGCCATTCAACGTCGTTCAACGTAGATTGAAATGTCGCTCAAGCACTCCCGGGCAACCTGGCAGGCAACCAGGATCACCTGCAGCCGACCAGGTGCCACAGAGGGGGTCAGGCCGACCAGGATCTCCTGGCAGCCGACCAGGATCTCCTGGCTGTGACACCCCCCAAATCCGGGGTCAGAAGATTTGGTTGTCACGCGAAAATCCTCAAAATAAAACATCTGTTTAATAATATTCATCCACTTGTGATTGTCCAACACTGGAAATATAACATCTGTGACCCCAACATACCAAGATCTTTTAAGGTTATAGGGCTAGAAACAAGAATCCAAATTCCATTAAATAGAAAGTATTCATTCTTTACAACATTCTCTTTGATCAAAACTTAAACCACTGGTGTAACTTCGATAAAAAGTACGCCAGGCCAACTAGACTATACATAATAATAATAAATATTAGAACTCAATTATATAAAATAAATCTTACACTAAATCCAGACATCCTGAGCCAGGTCATCTTCAGAATAGCATCACGCTTCTTCTCTTTCTGAACTGTGCGGATAAGTCTCGCCAAACTACCTTACTGAAATGTTAGGATCCAAAACAGCAAGTATGAGCGAAAGAAATGCTCAGCAAGCGTATAAAAATTTTGATATAAAACCAGGATTAGTGGGGCATAAAAATCAACTGAAATGTATAACAGTTTATAGAGAAACTGAATCAACAACTGTGATATAATTCAAATCATAACTGAAATCATTTGGCATGTCATAAAAATGAATCATCTGCCAACTCACAATATTTGGCATGTCATAAAAATGAATCATCTGCCAACTCACAATATATAATAGCCATTCGGGCGATATGGATTGGATACACTTATATAACTGAAACACCATTGCCCCCTGATCAGGTTCTAAGGCAATGGGACCCTCTATACTCCACCGGTATTCTCTTTTTTTCCGTGTGTGTATAGTTCGGATTTCTGGGGTACCCAAAATAGGCAAGTAATGTTAGCCTATAGGAAGATGGAATGGTTACCATATCCTCCTCAAATATAGCTGGACCAACTACAACATGTGGCCTCCTACGCTTTACCATTTTCCAATCCAATAGAGCAATTTCCGAATTCAACAGGAAATGCTTAGTTTCACATACAGTTCACATCCTTATTATTTAATACGATAATAAGGATAGGAAGAGTTTATCTTAAACAATTTCCCACATCAAGGGTAACAATATCAAGCAACTGTGTTCGCACAAAAATATTTAAGAATCACAAATAGCTCCCAACAATAGCTATTCATCATGATATGAATCAATGAACATAAAATAAATAGTGTATAAGATGATCAAGGGAAAAATACTTGCCTCTGGTCCTTAGCTGTTGCGCAAAGTCGAAGTAACACATCTATCTTCTTCTTCTATCTTACGGCATCACAATTTCTATTATAATCATTCGTTGGTAAGACGCTCTTGCGATTGCCACGAGTCTGATCCGTTGACATCGAGCCCGCGCGTCTACTTCTATAGTTAAACATAAGCTGGTACTTCAGTCTTCAGACATCAAGTTCTACTTTTATAAACACTTACAAATTCCATTCGAATGTATTAACCCTGCTTACCAATGTCTCTGTCGGAAGAAAATAATTGGAAATGTCCCCTTTGAACATAGACGTTTTCCCGGTGTTAAAACACCTCACAAGTAAACCAGCAATTCCTTAAACAATACTTTCATCTCCAACCTTCTTCATTACAATCCACAAATAATACTGCATCCATCTCCAATCTTCTTCATAACCCACAAAAAATATTTCATCCACCTCCAACTTCCTTTATTAAACATTTACTTATCTCCGCTGACAAACCTAAGTCAATATTCACCAATTAATCCTTGCGAAAATAAACGATATCCGACCATTGTTGCCAGTAAATTAAAGAAAACATCGTCTACTCTTAATGACATCTAATATAAACCATATAAACAATTAACACACATAACTATATATATCGATCAAAACTCGATTTGTATCATAACTCTCGATACTTAATACCTTAATAATTCACATTGCACGTAAAGAGACTCAGTAAATAGATCACATAATCACATAGCACGTTGATCAGATCATAAAAAGATTTTATCTAATATTTTTAAAACAGAAAACGGTTCAAAATCTTAATTATCGGATATAACCGACTCAATAAAAAGGTTTGGTAAAAAGTTGATCCAAATTTAAAAGTTGAATTTTAACTTAAAACTATTTTTATAAGAACCGGGTCATTTTTCTAATTCCAGAAATACTTTTCTCGTTGAAAACGGACAAACGGTTTAATTAATACGCAATTAATAAGAATAATTCAATTAATAATTAAATTAATTGAATATTCAAATTAATTATTTATTAATCAACTCAAGCGATAGATAATCCTCAAAACATTTATCTTATTCTTCGATTAAAGAAACATGATAATCAATTAATCCTCAAGACAGGATTATTCCTCGAAACAATAATTAATCCTGGAGATACATCATTAATCCTCAAATCAAATACATATATACTTGTCACGTAACTAATCAACACATAGCGCGGATACGACTCACCATTAAAAGAGCACTCAAATTATTATTATAATATTTAAAAGTATTTTTAGAATAATTAAAAGAATTTTAAAAGATTTAAATAACCCTTCCCGAATCGAAAAGGATCATTAATAAACCCTCTGGTTAATTATTGGATCCCCAAAATATTTTTAGTAAATATTTAATCCGGGTTTATAAATAATTTTAGAATTTTAAAACTATTTTTACCGTTCCCGGATTATTTTTAGGATTTAAAACAATTTTATTCCATTTTAAATCACTTTTAAACAGAAAATTGGTTAATAATCCCAAATAAATAAATTAGAATCAAGTAATAATTAATTAATAAAATTATCTAATAAATAATTACATTTATTAGATAATCAAATTAATTAAATCATTATTTGAGATTAATTAATATAATTAAAAGAATTTAATTCTTAATTATTTCGAATTAAAAACAAATAGGTAAAGAAATAAAGAAATAATTAAAATAGAATTCAGAAATAAATTCTAGATTTATAAAACATTTTCAGAAATAATTTTTCTGAAATTTATAATTAAATTCAGAATTATAAAGTAATTAAAAGTAAATAAAAGTAAATAAAAGTAATTAAAAGTAAATAAAAGTAAATAAAAGTAAAAATAATTGGTAAAAAGTAAAAAAATCAATTCCAAAATCACTTTTCAGAAAATGTTAACAGATTTTGAAGATTAAACTGGTACTATTCATCACCACCTCCACTGTTCTTCGTATGAATGCTCCAAGAACATTCATCAGCTTTAATGGCAGTTTCCAGAAACCGGCGACCGGAAAAATATTCCGGCGAACTCCGGCAACCTTAAAAACGTACCATTCGCTACGTTTTAAGGCTCCAACTCGTTCCAAATCAACTTCTAAACACAACCATATCATCCAAACAAACCCAGATTCTACCAAACTAAAAATCCGGCCAAAACCGAGATAAATCCGGCGAACTTAAAATCAAAACCGACGAACTCGAAATCGGACACCAAAACACACGTTCTATATATCAAATCGAAGCCCAGGAGTTCAATGACTCATATCAATCATCAAAATCATCAAACAATCATCAAGAAATCCGGAAATTCGAAAATTATTCTCACCCCCACAAAATTCGATTTCGAGTTCTAGGCTACTAAAAATCAAACAAAAATTATCATGATACTCCTGGGATCATAAGCAATCTATAGACACTAACTACATCAACAACAAATCAGTGAACAAGCCACAGCAAATTAAACAAGTTCGAAAATTAAAATTAAAAAACAAATTTTCGAATCAGACAATTTTGGTTATGAACACCTACATAAACATGTAGTAGAGATCAAGAGCTTCAGTTTGGTTACCCATATGAACGATTTGGATGCCGGAATCACTGTCAAAAGTGTGTTTGATCTCCAAGAACACCAAGAACAATATTCAAAGAATTTTCAGAAAATAAAAATCAAAAATCTGATTTTTGATTAATTTTAACAATTAAAAATAAAATTCTGCTATTTATATAAATCTGAAAATTAATACCCAAAAAATATTTTTAACCCCTAATTAAAATTATTAAGCCCTAAAAATAATTTTTATGGGATAAAAATGTAAAATTTTTATTTTTAAACAAATACAATATATATGTCAAAATTCCCCAAAAATTATGAACATTACAAAAATTACAAAATAATGCATCTTTAAATATCTTATCATTATATAAAAATAATTTTATCAAAATCAAGGCCTCGGATTCAGTATAGGGGCTGGATCCGGAATTTAAAATGCAAAATAACTGTATTATAAAAATATAAAAATTACAGAAACATAGAATAAAATATTCTATGATACACAGAAGTCACATAACACATATGGGATAATTTTCCTATTTAATAAAAATCATAACGCGTTTAATTGCATTAAAAATAAACTAACACAAATTAAAATCAACTAAAAATATATTTTAATATAATAAATTACACGTAATTTTTCGGGTCGTTACATTCTTCCCCCCTTATAAGGATTCCGTCCTCGGAATCAGCTATGGCAACTAGTAGGGTTCCTTAACTCCTTCATCATCAGCACTTGCTTTACAAAACTGGGGATAGTGTTCCTTCTTAAACAACCTTTCCAAAATCTCATTTCACTTTAGGGTCTCTATCTGACACAGTCATCACTGAAGTCGTACAACCCATCATTATTCGCTTCAAATATGGCTTGACCAACTTTCCATTAATATATATAATATCCTTGAAAGAGAGAGAGTGAACTGATTCCATTGACATGTTACGGATATTCTAATCATTTTAGGACTCGGTCTTACTCTTGGCGATTCCGTTGCGAATCTAACTTCTATCTGCGAATTTCGCTTATCCTGACCTGATTGGCATACCCTTGAAATTCAATAGAGATAACAAGAATCATAAAATTTTGAAGAAAAAGGATTCCATATCATAGCAAATGTTCCACAATTGTGGTTATGAATAAAGCAACTTGATTTGAAATGAAAGAATAACCGAGAGATCAATATGATCACATGAACCCGACGTTGTGTGTCTTAGCTCCGACATTTACAATTAAAGGTGATCAGCCTTCTTGTAATACACAACACACCAGTGATGGCGTCCCATCCAACTTCTATCACACAGACAGATATACCTGGTGTCCCCTATAAATAGGGTTGTTCGTCTCAGTAGAAATAGAGAAATATGAAAGGAATTCCAAAGGTGTTATTTTCCAAAAAGAAAAGCCAGAAAGAAAGTACCGAACAAGTGGTACTATATTGCAGATAAGGTTATTAATCATTGGAGAAAACAAAAAGTTGAAAGTCTCAGAAATTTAAAAATAGGTTTCATAGTAACCACTGAAACAATTGAGATTCAAAATGGAGATTGAACACAAGTATCAAAATGTCACTGTTTAGAATAGGAGATATATCTTTTAACGAATACCACTTTAGGAGGGATATCAAAATAATTCATAGAAAGAAAAGGTATTGCCAAGGTCACTACTTATGCCTTCTTTGCTAATTCCTTCGATAGCTCGTCATTCGAATTTAAGTTTCTTCCGTTCCACGTTTTAAAAATATCGTTATCGTACGTCGTCATCAACTCGTAATAATCTCTGAAGATTCCACAGTAGACATCTCCATTCGCCAGGCGATCTATCCAATTCAGCACAACTATCTCAAACGAGTACCCCAATCTTAACTTACTAATTGGTACTATATCCAATAGTCCAACAAGAACTCTATGTGAGCTCTGACGTTCCTTACTTAGCTATACACACTCCTACACACTCTCGTTTCTAGTTTACTATAACCTGGCTCTGATACCAACTGTGACACCCCCCAAATCCGGGGTCAGAAGATTTGGTTGTCACGCGAAAATCCTCAAAATAAAACATCTGTTTAATAATATTCATCCACTTGTGATTGTCCAACACTGGAAATATAACATCTGTGACCCCAACATACCAAGATCTTTTAAGGTTATAGGGCTAGAAACAAGAATCCAAATTCCATTAAATAGAAAGTATTCATTCTTTACAACATTCTCTTTGATCAAAACTTAAACCACTGGTGTAACTTCGATAAAAAGTACGCCAGGCCAACTAGACTATACATAATAATAATAAATATTAGAACTCAATTATATAAAATAAATCTTACACTAAATCCAGACATCCTGAGCCAGGTCATCTTCAGAATAGCATCACGCTTCTTCTCTTTCTGAACTGTGCGGATAAGTCTCGCCAAACTACCTTACTGAAATGTTAGGATCCAAAACAGCAAGTATGAGCGAAAGAAATGCTCAGCAAGCGTATAAAAATTTTGATATAAAACCAGGATTAGTGGGGCATAAAAATCAACTGAAATGTATAACAGTTTATAGAGAAACTGAATCAACAACTGTGATATAATTCAAATCATAACTGAAATCATTTGGCATGTCATAAAAATGAATCATCTGCCAACTCACAATATTTGGCATGTCATAAAAATGAATCATCTGCCAACTCACAATATATAATAGCCATTCGGGCGATATGGATTGGATACACTTATATAACTGAAACACCATTGCCCCCTGATCAGGTTCTAAGGCAATGGGACCCTCTATACTCCACCGGTATTCTCTTTTTTTCCGTGTGTGTATAGTTCGGATTTCTGGGGTACCCAAAATAGGCAAGTAATGTTAGCCTATAGGAAGATGGAATGGTTACCATATCCTCCTCAAATATAGCTGGACCAACTACAACATGTGGCCTCCTACGCTTTACCATTTTCCAATCCAATAGAGCAATTTCCGAATTCAACAGGAAATGCTTAGTTTCACATACAGTTCACATCCTTATTATTTAATACGATAATAAGGATAGGAAGAGTTTATCTTAAACAATTTCCCACATCAAGGGTAACAATATCAAGCAACTGTGTTCGCACAAAAATATTTAAGAATCACAAATAGCTCCCAACAATAGCTATTCATCATGATATGAATCAATGAACATAAAATAAATAGTGTATAAGATGATCAAGGGAAAAATACTTGCCTCTGGTCCTTAGCTGTTGCGCAAAGTCGAAGTAACACATCTATCTTCTTCTTCTATCTTACGGCATCACAATTTCTATTATAATCATTCGTTGGTAAGACGCTCTTGCGATTGCCACGAGTCTGATCCGTTGACATCGAGCCCGCGCGTCTACTTCTATAGTTAAACATAAGCTGGTACTTCAGTCTTCAGACATCAAGTTCTACTTTTATAAACACTTACAAATTCCATTCGAATGTATTAACCCTGCTTACCAATGTCTCTGTCGGAAGAAAATAATTGGAAATGTCCCCTTTGAACATAGACGTTTTCCCGGTGTTAAAACACCTCACAAGTAAACCAGCAATTCCTTAAACAATACTTTCATCTCCAACCTTCTTCATTACAATCCACAAATAATACTGCATCCATCTCCAATCTTCTTCATAACCCACAAAAAATATTTCATCCACCTCCAACTTCCTTTATTAAACATTTACTTATCTCCGCTGACAAACCTAAGTCAATATTCACCAATTAATCCTTGCGAAAATAAACGATATCCGACCATTGTTGCCAGTAAATTAAAGAAAACATCGTCTACTCTTAATGACATCTAATATAAACCATATAAACAATTAACACACATAACTATATATATCGATCAAAACTCGATTTGTATCATAACTCTCGATACTTAATACCTTAATAATTCACATTGCACGTAAAGAGACTCAGTAAATAGATCACATAATCACATAGCACGTTGATCAGATCATAAAAAGATTTTATCTAATATTTTTAAAACAGAAAACGGTTCAAAATCTTAATTATCGGATATAACCGACTCAATAAAAAGGTTTGGTAAAAAGTTGATCCAAATTTAAAAGTTGAATTTTAACTTAAAACTATTTTTATAAGAACCGGGTCATTTTTCTAATTCCAGAAATACTTTTCTCGTTGAAAACGGACAAACGGTTTAATTAATACGCAATTAATAAGAATAATTCAATTAATAATTAAATTAATTGAATATTCAAATTAATTATTTATTAATCAACTCAAGCGATAGATAATCCTCAAAACATTTATCTTATTCTTCGATTAAAGAAACATGATAATCAATTAATCTTCAAGACAGGATTATTCCTCGAAACAATAATTAATCCTGGAGATACATCATTAATCCTCAAATCAAATACATATATACTTGTCACGTAACTAATCAACACATAGCGCGGATACGACTCACCATTAAAAGAGCACTCAAATTATTATTATAATATTTAAAAGTATTTTTAGAATAATTAAAAGAATTTTAAAAGATTTAAATAACCCTTCCCGAATCGAAAAGGATCATTAATAAACCCTCTGGTTAATTATTGGATCCCCAAAATATTTTTAGTAAATATTTAATCCGGGTTTATAAATAATTTTAGAATTTTAAAACTATTTTTACCGTTCCCGGATTATTTTTAGGATTTAAAACAATTTTATTCCATTTTAAATCACTTTTAAACAGAAAATTGGTTAATAATCCCAAATAAATAAATTAGAATCAAGTAATAATTAATTAATAAAATTATCTAATAAATAATTACATTTATTAGATAATCAAATTAATTAAATCATTATTTGAGATTAATTAATATAATTAAAAGAATTTAATTCTTAATTATTTCGAATTAAAAACAAATAGGTAAAGAAATAAAGAAATAATTAAAATAGAATTCAGAAATAAATTCTAGATTTATAAAACATTTTCAGAAATAATTTTTCTGAAATTTATAATTAAATTCAGAATTATAAAGTAATTAAAAGTAAATAAAAGTAAATAAAAGTAATTAAAAGTAAATAAAAGTAAATAAAAGTAAAAATAATTGGTAAAAAGTAAAAAAATCAATTCCAAAATCACTTTTCAGAAAATGTTAACAGATTTTGAAGATTAAACTGGTACTATTCATCACCACCTCCACTGTTCTTCGTATGAATGCTCCAAGAACATTCATCAGCTTTAATGGCAGTTTCCAGAAACCGGCGACCGGAAAAATATTCCGGCGAACTCCGGCAACCTTAAAAACGTACCATTCGCTACGTTTTAAGGCTCCAACTCGTTCCAAATCAACTTCTAAACACAACCATATCATCCAAACAAACCCAGATTCTACCAAACTAAAAATCCGGCCAAAACCGAGATAAATCCGGCGAACTTAAAATCAAAACCGACGAACTCGAAATCGGACACCAAAACACACGTTCTATATATCAAATCGAAGCCCAGGAGTTCAATGACTCATATCAATCATCAAAATCATCAAACAATCATCAAGAAATCCGGAAATTCGAAAATTATTCTCACCCCCACAAAATTCGATTTCGAGTTCTAGGCTACTAAAAATCAAACAAAAATTATCATGATACTCCTGGGATCATAAGCAATCTATAGACACTAACTACATCAACAACAAATCAGTGAACAAGCCACAGCAAATTAAACAAGTTCGAAAATTAAAATTAAAAAACAAATTTTCGAATCAGACAATTTTGGTTATGAACACCTACATAAACATGTAGTAGAGATCAAGAGCTTCAGTTTGGTTACCCATATGAACGATTTGGATGCCGGAATCACTGTCAAAAGTGTGTTTGATCTCCAAGAACACCAAGAACAATATTCAAAGAATTTTCAGAAAATAAAAATCAAAAATCTGATTTTTGATTAATTTTAACAATTAAAAATAAAATTCTGCTATTTATATAAATCTGAAAATTAATACCCAAAAAATATTTTTAACCCCTAATTAAAATTATTAAGCCCTAAAAATAATTTTTATGGGATAAAAATGTAAAATTTTTATTTTTAAACAAATACAATATATATGTCAAAATTCCCCAAAAATTATGAACATTACAAAAATTACAAAATAATGCATCTTTAAATATCTTATCATTATATAAAAATAATTTTATCAAAATCAAGGCCTCGGATTCAGTATAGGGCTGGATCCGGAATTTAAAATGCAAAATAACTGTATTATAAAAATATAAAAATTACAGAAACATAGAATAAAATATTCTATGATACACAGAAGTCACATAACACATATGGGATAATTTTCCTATTTAATAAAAATCATAACGCGTTTAATTGCATTAAAAATAAACTAACACAAATTAAAATCAACTAAAAATATATTTTAATATAATAAATTACACGTAATTTTTCGGGTCGTTACACTGGCAGCCGACCAGGATCTCCTGGCAGCTGACCAGGATCTCCCAGCACCCATCTTAACATCTCCCGTCAGTTGGTAGGATCGTTTGGTGGCTTTGTTGAAGTTTCCTTACATTTCGGGATAAACATCGACCTTCGACTTAGCGCCGCATAGAGTCTACTAGCACCATGAAGTGCCGCTTTATGCCATTTAACGTCATTTAACAAACATTGAAACGTTGTTTAAACATCGTGTGGCATCATTAAAAGATAACATGGGTCTCCCATCGAGGAGCACCTTCAGCTATCGAGGAGCACTTGTCAGCCACCAAGGCGCACCTGTCAGCCACCAAGGATCTCCTGGCAGCAGACCAGGATCTCCTGGCAGCAGACCAGGATCTCCTGGCAGCAGATCAGGATCTCCCGCAGCCGACCAGGTGCCACAGAAGGGGGTCTGGCCGACCAGGATCTCCTGGCAGCCGACCAGGATCTCCTGGCAGCTGACCAGGACCCTTGTCGGCTGACTGGCTGCCCGGAAAAGGATGCGATTGTCCCGGTTAAGCACAGATTAGTGCCGGTTAAGCACAGATTAGTGCCGGTTAAGCACAGATTAGTGCCGTTTAGTGCTGTTTAAGCACTGATTAGTGCCTGTTAGCACAAATTAGTGCCGTTTAGTGCTGTTTAAGCACTGATTAGTGCCTGTTAGCACAAATTAGTGTCGTTTAAGCGCTGTTTAGCACCGATTAGTGCCCTTAGTGCCATTCCATGCTATTTAACATTGTTTAACACTGTTTAAACGTTGTTTATGGCTGATTAAGCACTGTCTAAGTGCCATTTAACACCGCTTAGTGTCGTTCAACATCGTCGTAAATGCGTCGGTCGCTCCACGCTTTACATTAAGATGATATTGTTGAAAATACTCACGTAAGAGCAATAGACCCTGACCCAAGTCTCGAATAAGGCCGTTATAACTTCAAGGAAAACCTGATCAGTTTTCCTAGAAGTTGGGGGGCAAATGATATGGGCTAAAAGTAAGCCCTAAAGACACATTTATTGTGGCATTAATTAAGCCTAGAATGGTCCAAACGTGGAACCCACCGGATAGGCCCAAACCCTAATTATAATATTAATTTCGTAATTAATATTAAGGGTAGTAAAACAGCTTAGCAAATAAGAGTCAAACGAGAATACGATTCTTGCCTGACTTAGCCTCCAAGATACATATCTCAACATGGAAACTGATTCATACATGGAAGGAGACTAGAACCTTCTTCTAGTCGGTGACTTGCCCACCAAGTCACCTAACCCTACTACGATTTTAGGGCTTCTCAGCCTATATAAAGGGTCTGACCCCTCATTCTCAGAACTACGTGTGTGGCTTGATTCTCAATACGAGATACGTAGGCACTCTGTGAGGACCGATCAGTCTCGAACACGGAAATAGCCATTAAAGCAAGAAGCTCCCGAACCCTAGTATTAATTGCAAATTCGTGACCTAGATTTTAATCCACAACAAGAACACTTTAATTTAATTAATGTTTTAATTAAATTTGAAATATTATCTAATCTTTAGGAGAACACTTCAAATTACATGTTATTAGTATTTTAATATTATTTTGTATCCTTTAAAAATAAACAACACTTCAAAAAATAAGTTATTTTTTGAAACCAAAAAAAAAAGTTATTAGTAATTTAAAAATATTGTGTGTTCTTTTATTTTCTGAAAGTTCAATCATTGTTTTAAGTGTTCTTTTAATTGTTGTGTTAAGGATTCATACAAAACAACAATACAAGAACACTCAAAAGAATTCTTTAACGAATACTTTTGAAAATTTAATTCTTTTTTTTATAATAACTTGAAAGACCACTTAATAGAACACTAAAATAATTAAAGAATAGTTTTATTTAAGTGTTCTTTTAAATAAATTTTTAATAAGTTTTTTTAAAAAAAGCCGTTAACTAATGAGACGTGTTTCTGTAATTATAATAAACAAAATTATAGCGTGTTTTTTTTTCATAAATCACTTGAAATGACTAGAAACTAAAGAACACTTAAAAGAACATTATTAATTTTGAATCTAAAGAACATGCTATAAATTTCTTTATTATAATTTAAAAAATTATAATGTTCTTTTAAGTGTTCTTTAGTTTTGGTCATTTCAAGTGATTTATGAAATAAGGTGAGTTCATGTTTTTTAAGTGTTTCTTGAAATATTTTAATATACACTTATTAAAAATTCAAAATATTCAAAAACCAGATCTATTTATTTTGAGGTCATTTTAATAAGTATTCACAAAAGATCATTTTATATACACTTAAGAGAACACTTAAAAATACTTTAATTTAATTAATATTTTAATTAAATTTGAAATATTTTCCAATATTTAATAGAACACTTCAAAGTAAATTTTATTAGTATTTTAATTATATTGTGTGTCCTTTAAAAATAAACAACACTTCACAAAACAATTTATTAGTAATTTAAAAATAAACAACACTTCACAAAATTAATTATATTGTGTGTTCTTTTATTTTCTGAAAATTATATCGTTTGTTTAAGTGTTCTTTTAATTGTTGTGTTAAGGGTTTATACAAAATAATCATACAAGAACCCTTACAAAAATTTTTTAACGAATACTTTTAAAAATTCAGGTAATTTTCTTTTAAAGTATTTTCGAAAGACCACTTAATAGAACACTTTTATTTAAGTGTTCTTTTAAATATTTTTTTAATAAATGTTCTTTAAAAAGGTCATTAACTAATGAGACAAAAAAAGTGTTTTTATAATTATAATAAATAAATTTATAGCGTGTTTTTTCAAAAACCACTTGAATTGGCCTGAAATTAAAAGAACACTTAAAAGAATATTATTATTTTTTAAATTGAAGAACTAACTATAAATTTCTTTATTATAATTTAAAAAATTATAAAGTTATTTTAAGTGTTCAAGTGATATATGAAATAACATTTATTCAAATTATGCTAAGCATTTTTAATAGCATTTCCAAAAAAAATGATTATACTAAAATGTATATCGTTTCAGTACTAGGTCTACCATATTTTTTAATAGGTGGTGTGCCATATAATATTAAAAGAGTAAGTTCTTGCCAAAAAAATACTCCGTATTTGTTAAAAAAAAAGAAGAAGAAATTGTAGGTTAATTATGTAAATTTCTATCCTTAGTCGATACTAGCTTGATTTGATGATTACGGGTGAGCTTAATTTAACAATTATAGCAACATTGATAAAGGAAGAAAATCCATGTGAATATGGTAATAAATCTGCAAAAAAAAAAAAAAACGTACGCCGTACATGTAATGGGTGTATTTTATTTTCACGATACTACCCTCCTAACATATAAATTGCATGAATCTAAATTGATTTGCATATGATGTGGACCACACGATTAAAATTAGATCAATGGTTATATCAAAAGTCTCTTAGTTCTCTCACTAAAAAGGTTCTCCCTTAAGCATAAGCATATATATATATACTCCCTCTGTCCCAATGGGTTATACTCATTGGGAAACGTGGACGTGACACGCATTTTAATGCTCCTAAAAAGTATAGATCTATAATTTATTTTGAAATTTTTTTTCTTCCGAATAAAAATTTAAGATTTCTACTTTTATTCAAAAAAAGAAAATTTTAAAAATAAGTTATGGAACTATACTTTATAGGAGCCTTAAAATGCGTGCCTGGTAATGAAAAAAAAACTGGGCAGAAATGAATGGGACAGAGGGAGTAGGATTTTGGTCCACAACCGCAGCTGGTTGTGGAATATTATGTAACCAACAAATCTGAACCGTTTATTGATGCATCCAACGGCTAAGAGAAACACCCACCGCATTGTAACAATGCAACCACCGCAATGAAACATTGAGGTGGCCGCAATGTTTCATTGCTAAAACATATTTTCTTTAAATACAAAAATACCCTTATAAATAAACTACCGTTAGCATGGAATCGAACTCTTGAGGAGGCCAACACTCTAACCACTAACACAACGGAACTTTCTTGATCTTATTCACCAAATGAATCTATATATATTTAAATTTACATTTGATTAAAAAAAATGTGTAGTTAGACTAAATAATAATAATAATGAAACAATTTCAACTAATTTAGATGATAGAGCTTACTACATTTTGATGATAAACCTTACTACATGTCCGGATTCCGAAATTCTTTCATTATGAATATTTTTAAAAATTAAATAAGTTATTATTTTTTATTAAAATTAAATTAATTTTACATTTTAATAATAATTATTTATTAAATTTTAAAAATTGTTCATAATGGACTAGTTAATGAATAAACCGGGACACAAATGTATACAATTTTATTTTAAACATCATATAATGTTTTACAAGAAAAATAAATACAAAATTGTATTTTTTTTAAAAATCGAAACCCTAAATCCTAGTTGACCACTAAACTTACAATTTCTAATTGTGTTCAAGAATAAATTTATGGGATATTCTCAATGGTACCCTTGTAGTTTAGGTATCGTGTATATTATACTATTCCGTTACCCAAACGTTAATCAAACGTTAAAATGTAAGGGTACCATATGTAGTGGCAATGTTTTTGTTCAAATATTTTGATGGATGATGTTTTTATAAGTAACAAAATGTTACGATTATTAAAAGTGTGAAAAAATTGATGTTTAAATAATAAATTAGGTCATTTACTTGTATTTTAACGTTTGGACTAACGGAATGGTATAACATACACGAAACCTAAAATATAAGGGTATCACTCGTAAGTCAAAAAGAAGGAATGGTACCGTCTGGAAAACCCAAAACCAGAAGGGTACCATTCAAAATATCCCTAAATTTATTGAATCTCCTCATAATTGAAAATATTTATAGGTTGATTAGAGGAAGTAAGGTAAAATTAGTAGATACGGAGCCACTACCAAAATTCGATCATCCCCGAATATTCGATCTCCCACTATATTTAGATTAAATATTTTTAATTAAATACATAGGATAGAAAAAAATATTCTTAACTTAACATTGAAGATATTTCTAATTTTAAATTAATTTATTATGATTTCACATGCATATTTTTATAATTTTACAAAAAACAAAAAAAATTGAAAATGGGCTTTGTACCACAGCAATGCTTCATTGCTGTAGTCATGGAAAATAACATGTTTTCCACCAACGTTAAATGTGGTACTTGTAGTTGGTGGTTGCAGAATTATCATTTTTCCCCAATTCCCCCACCGTAATGTTTCATTGAGGTGGCATTGGAGATAATCTCACCCACTGCAATGTTTCATTGAGGTGGTCCAGGGAACCAATTTTTATCTGCATACTGAGCATAGTGTAAACGCAGGTCCTACCAGTTTTTAAAAACAACATTTGTAAAACACTTTTTCCCCACTTTTAAAATGATTACACACACTTCCACATATTAAAGGTTTGGAGGTAAAAAAATTTAAAAAAAAGGTTAGTTTTTCCCCATTTTTCACATATACATACACTTCCAAAATTCATATATACACTTCCAAAAGTTAAGGGTTTGAAGGTTCTTGAAGATCAAAAATTCTACAAAAAAAAGGTTAGCTCTCTAATTACTATGGAATATTTATTTAGTTCTTCTACTTCATCGAGTGACCATGATAATTTCGATTATGTTACACCCGTAAGAAAAAATCCAGTTATTTGAAAGTTATTTGTTAAAGATGATATTATAGATGTTGATACTTATGATATGGATAAAGAAAAGATGAATGTGGATGATGTTGGTGGAAGAAAGAATGATGTTGGTCTGGGTAAAACGAAGGTGCACATAGAAATTGATAGTAATTGTGATGATGATGAAGAAAATAATATTAAGATGGGAAAAAATGATGTCGATGATGATATTAATATCGAAAACGAAAATAATGGATTTGTGTTTCCGAATATTAATGATGTTGTGCCTTGCGTTGGTATGAATTTTGATACTTTAGATGATGCGGAAGTGTTTTATAGAGAATATGGTCGACGTGTCGGGTTCCAAATAATAATCCGCGGTACTCATAGACATCAACGAAGTAAAGAACCATCATCTCGTACGTATATTTGTCTAAAGGGTAGAAGAAACACACCATTGAATTCGGAATATCGTGGTAAAGGGAAACGAATTAGGGAGTCGATTCCACGGACGGATTGTCATGCTCGGATGTGTGTCTCTCATAATGTTAAGACAAATAAATGGAGAGTTACATTGGTCGGTTTGGAACACAATCACGATTTGGTGGCACCGGAGAAAGTACAATTTTTTCAAAGATCACGCAACAAAGATCCGCTCACCCGATCATTGATTGAGTTGTTTAATAAATCGGGGATCGAGACGAATAAAGTGATGAAATATCTTAGTGAGACGTGTGGTGGTGTTGAGAATCTAGGTTTCTCTCATCAAGATGTTCGTAATGTCATACGTGACATTCGGCACCGAGTGTTTGATTCCGGTGACGCCGAGTGTGGATTGGTATTGTTACGAGAATTACAAGAGAATTTTTTTGGAAATTTCTTCTATCGAGTGGATGTGGATGAAGAGAATCGTGTTAAGGGTTTGGTGTGGGTTGATCCTCGATGCTTGAATGCCTACAAGAATTTCGGTGATGTGGTTACGTTTGACTCAACCTATCAGACGAATAGATATTGCATGCCTTTCATACCTATTACGGGGGTAAATTACCACTACCAAAATATTTTGTTTGGATTTGCACTAATGAGGGATGAGAAGGAGACATCTTACAAATGGGTTTTGAAAACATGGTTGGAAGCCGTTGACAACAAGGCACCAACTACAATCATTACCGATCAAGACATTGCTTTGGGAAATGCTATTGCGGATGTTATGCCGACAACAAAACACACGTATTGTACATGGCATATAAGTAGTAAGTTCCCCGAGAAATTATCTAGCTTGTACACCAATTATCCGGAATTCAAAATGGATTTTAATGCATGTGTGTACAAGTCGTTGACACCCACGGAATTCGAAGGTCGGTGGGAGGAATTGGTCGAGAAGTACGATCTTGAGAATCATGATTGGCTAAATGAAATGTATGCTATTAGAGGTCAATGGATTGGTGCGTACACGAGACAACACTTTGCCGCCGGTATGACTACAACCTCAAGAACGAGTCCATGAATTCTTTTTTTGATGAATATGTGCGAGCATCAACCGGTTTGAAAGAATTTATTGAGAACTCACAAAAGGCTTTGGAGTCACAAAATCTTAGGGAAGTTAAAAGCGATTATGAGACCGAGGAATTGGATAGGAAACTAGTGTTGCATTCGCCCTTGGAAATTAATGCATCCGAGATTTACACGAAAGAAATGTTTAAGCATTTTCAAAAGGAGCTTTTGAAAAGCACATCATACCAAGTGACGAGGGCTAGACAAGGTGAAACTTATTTGTTTAAATTGTACTTGGTTGAGAAGTGTACGGTTCCGGAGAATCGTAGAAGAAGTTACCTTTTAACGGCTCACTTTGACGGAAAGCTAGAATGTACTTGTAATAATTTTGAACATTCCGGGATGATTTGTAAACACATGATCCGGTACCTAGACAAGAAGCAAAAACTCAAAATATCGGACCTCTACATCAGGTCTAGGTGGACAATGGATGGCAATAAAATTGCCGGACCTCTACCGTATACCCCTCCCGTTCTTGCCAATGTTGGTGCATCACAATCATCAAGGTATAGTGCATTGTGCAAATCTTTTCAAAACTTGGGTGCCATAGCTAGTGGTTCCGTCCCACGATTCAATTATGTGATGAAGGTGATTGAGAGAGAGAAATATAACGTGAAAAACAAATTTCAAGAAGAGGAACGTAACGAGCAAAGGAATGAGTCATTTCACAAAGATGATTACCAACATGATCCGATATTCGATCCTCCAATGTCACAAACTAAGGGATGAAAGAAATCGGAAAGATATAAAAGTGGTGTTGAAACTTCAAGTTCAAAGGCCATGCCACGAAAGTGCGGAAAATGTGGGCAAGAGGGAGCAAATTAAAGCATGATAGAAGGAATTGTCCTAATCCTCCTATTCAATGAATGTATTGATATTTGAATTAAATTTTCAATTTATTATGTGATATTTAATTTATTATGTGAAATTGAATTTATTATATGATATTCAATTTATTATGCAATACATTATGAAAAAAATGAAAAAGATGATTATTATTCGTTAAGAAAAAATTGAAAATGGTGATTAATATTCAACAAGGAATAAAATTATGATTTAAGAAAAAACAAATGAAAATTCGAAGTAAATATAAAATAGAGAAAAAACAGAGGAAGGGGCCTGGAGCTTCTGTCTATTTTCTACCCACCTCAATGAAATATTGAGGTGGCTACATTGAAACATTGCGGTGGGCAGACGCCTCCTCTGTATTTCCTCTGTTCCAGCTAAAGCTTCTGTCTATTTTCTACCCACCTCAATGAAACATTGAGGTGGCTGAATTGCAATATTGCGGTTGGCAGACGCCTCCTCTGTATTTCCTCTGTTCTAGCTAAAGCTTCTACCCACCTCAATGAAACATTGAGGTGGCTGCAAAGAAACATTGCGGTGGGCAGACTATATTTTCTTCCGAAATTTCAATTTGAAACTCGTAAAAAAAATTACACTATATTTTAATCCAAATATCCCAAGAAAAAATAATTTGGAAAAAAGGAAACTTCCCAGGGGTCACCCATCTTAGATTACTCTAGCCCAAGCACGCTTAACTACGAAGTTTTGTTTCGCACCAACACTCTCGGTCAGGAATGCCACATCTGTTGAATCTCCTAACCATTCTAATATATATGAGAAACGAATTCCACTCATATTTCAATAATTTTTTAAGTAATAATATTTTAAAATATTTATTTAAAAATTTTGCATTTAAAATTTGAAAAAAGCTTAAAATTAAATTTTATTCGTGATATTTAATGTAAAATTCCAGAAAAATGGAATTTTTTTTTTAATTTTAGTAAAAATTTGAAAAAAACGATTAGGCTAAAATTCGAAAAAAATTATTATTTTATCTTTTTTCCGAAATTTTAATTTGAAACTCGTAAAAAAAATTAAACTATATTTTAATCCAAATATCCCAGGAAAAAATAATTTACATTTTTAAAAAAATTATTACATATTTTTTCGAGCAAACTTTAAAAAAAAAATTGGAAAAAAGGAAACTTCCTAGGGGTCACCATCTTAGATTACTCACTATAAATACATTAAGATGTACTATTTATGGTTAAGGTTTTTATAAAGATGAGCCGGTAGAGAGAAAAATGAGAGAATCCAAATCATGTTTTCTTTCTCCAAATCATCCCCTCATACATGGATCCATGGTTTTGGATTTCGAATTTTTTATTACTTATCATTGTTATCGTTGTGTTTTACTGTATGGAAATCCTACAATGGGATCCTAGTTACTTGCATTAGATGATGATTTGGTTATATATCTGGTGTATTGTGATGATAATGACTGTTTAAGAAGAAGAAGAAGGTGAAGAAAATGAAGAAGAAGAAGAAGAAGAAGAAGAAGAAGGTGAATAAAATGAAAAAGAAAAAGAAGAAGGTGGTGATGATTTGGTTATTGTGATGCTAATGATTGTTATGTAATAGATATTGTATTACAAAACATTTAATTGAAATGTTTCTAGCAAAATATTTGTCACCAATTTTTGTCTCTGAATAATTTTCTACCCTACCCTCTGTTCTTATCTAATATATGAAAAGCAAGAGGTCTACATTATGTAAGATTTATGGACGAGGTTATATATGCAACAATCACCTCTTATACAGCCACCGCATTGAATCAAAGCGGCCGCCACAGTGCTTCTTTGCTAGCCCCTCAATGAAACATTGCGGTGGGCATTTTTAAATTTTAGCACTCAGCCTGTTTTAACCCTGCCAGGCAGAAGCTGCCACCAACATAAAACCTGTCAAAAGCTTTTCAAATTAACTCTAAAAAACCTGTCAAAAGCTTTGAAATTAACTACTTCAAATACACTAAATTTCTAAAACTCCAAACTTAAACTTCAAATCATAAAATATTACAAAAAAGTCCCTTAATTTACAACTTCTAAAAATCCTACAAATGTTAACTATGATAAAAAAAAACGAGACTAAAATCCCAGATTCCTTTGTCGAATCCCCCAGTCACTAATAAGTCGTGCTTCCCCAATCCGAAGCTCATGTGCAATGCGATACCTAAAGGTCATGACATCTTTTTTGGGATCCCAATGTGCATCTTTCAACGATATTCCATTGCAAATGGCATCCATATATTTGCAAGCATACACGCCACAATCGATAGCACCATTTTGTTTGGGTCGATCCATAGCTTCCTTAATCCTCATATACCTTTCAGGATATCGCTCCGGGTTCAACTTGTGAAGCATGAACGGGAGAAATTTTTCCTACAAGATATTCAAATAATTGGTAACCACACAACCATATATTCAGATATTAAAAGACTTGAATAAAAGAGGTTACCATGAGATAATATTGAAAGGGGTAAATTTCTTTTCCTGTGACAGATGACTCATCCCGTAGAGGATCAATCAACAACACTTTTCCTTTGTTGATGTTTGCGACAAAGAGTATCCAATGGTGGTTATGGCACACGGGGAAAAAAGCAGCGTCACAATCTTGTAGATTTGGTCCACAAAATTGTTTCTGATAAGTTTTAATGAAATTTTCCATTGCTTTCTTTTGATCTCCGATAAGCTCTTTGGCGTCTGCAAAATTAAAGATTAAAAAACTAAACAATGCTATAATTAAACAGGTTAAAATGCATATACCATTTGTGTCTAAAAAAGTCAAGTGACTTAACAAATTATACAATTAATTCCAGGAGGTGATTGTGATGTGGCAGGAGAAACAGGTATACAGCACCAGCAAGTCCATATCCGAACTAATTATCCCAGTGATTCATTTACCTCTTTAAATTGATTTGCATCCTTTATAACATATAGTTCTGCTTAATAATCAACATTTATTACCATTGTGTTTGGCCTGATATTCAACTTCTGCTCTGATCATTGCAATGCAGAATGGGACGCGATGTACACTGCTCAAGTAACTCAGCGAAATAAAAAGGACCACAGTGGGATTATAAAGCTTGCTTCTTGTGGTTCCTACAGAATGCAGGTTGGTTAATGTGGCATGTTGGATGTATCCCATAATTATTTTAGTTATGGTCTTCTTGGATTTATGCAGTTGGTTAATCAGCTTTTAGTCCATTTGTCCGATTATTAACAGTTTCATCACTATGCTACTTTCATCCTCTTGTTAGTGCTTAAACAGGTTTTGGATATCCCCTTGAAAACTAAATTTATTTGGATGTAAAGCAGGACTTCAAAGCAAGGATTCACCACATAAAGAAGCAGATTCAGTTTTCACACGCTATGGAGCTGAGAAAATTAAACAAAGTAAGGAAACATGTGTAGCAGGACTTCAGAGCAAGAAATCACTATGGAAAGAACCAGATTCAGCTGTCAGAAGGTTTAGAAATGAAATAAAACCAAGTGGGGAAACATCTATAAAGAAGCTGTTACGTGATGGTATGTTAGCTATTACTTGGTGCCACAGTCGATTGTATATTATTACTATTAAATACACATTTTCAGGGCTTCATCAATTGTTTTTAGTTTTTTTTCTATATTACAATGACGCGAAAATTGTTGATTTGTTCTTGATAACATATAAGCATGATAAATACTAAACAAATGCAAGAATATAAAATAATCCTATACATATACCATTCTTCTATGTATGTATGTAAATACTAAACAAATGCAAGAATATTTAGGTAATGATTGATACCTTCAAATCAGTAATAAATCGTTCAGCGATAAGCATCCACCAACTATAAGCAAAGTAAAACCTTCTCGCCGGAGGCCTAAGGGTTTCCGATTTCCAGAGATTCTCCTCTCTAATTTTCAATAGCTCCACATAAGCGTCCACAACAGAATCCTCCAACCAGAACCCCGGTTTTAAGGTCAACAGTTTTTCCTTTATTAGGGACATGGTCACACCCTTTTGCGAGTGTGTCTGCCAAATGAACTCACCATCGTTAGTCCACCAATGACGAAATAGCCACCTAATTTTTCGATTTTTTAGTGGCCTCGTCAAGTCACCCTTGTTACTAGGACCACTCCGATCTCGTTCATCCTTCATCTTATCAGCGGTTGTGTCCATCTGAAAAAAACGAGATACATATCACAACATAGATAAACAGATAGGTGTACATGAAAGATAGGATGGTAGAGGATTCATACATCAAATGCATCCTTTAAATTGGTTGGTAGGGAGCCACTTCAAAAACCCACAAATGGACGTACGCCTCGTTCCGTTGAAGGAGTTTTTTCACTAGTAGAAGCCTGCAATTACATTAGATATTTACATCGAATGATAAATAATAATAATAATAATAATAATAATAATAATAATAATAATAATAATAATAATAATAAAGGGAAGCGTTACAAAGAACTGATTAGAAGTCAATACCTTTAGTGGAATGGGTGTAAAAGCAAAAGATCGGTAAGTGGTACCCATAAAAGGTGAAGCAGTCTCATCCTACAATTAGGTGTCAATACATAAATCAGACACTTGTTTAATACACCAAATTCAAAGATTGAAACATATTACAAAATTCAAAGATTGTTTAATACCTGACGTGGACGCTTAAGTCATTTTCAATCTATTTATGAGAGATTTAACCTAAATTAGGGAAATTAAGCCTAATTTGGATTAATAAATGATAAATTTGAATTAATAAATCATTTTTAATCTATTTAAAAGAGATTTAGCCTTATTAGGGAAATTAAATCAAAATTAGGGAAAGTAAGCCTAATTTGGATTAATAAATGATAAAATCCAATTATTAAATCATTTTTAATCTATTTATGAGAGATTTAGCCTAATTAGGGAAATTAAATCAAAATTAGGGAAAGTAAGCCTAATTTGGATTAATAAATGATAAATTCCAATTAATAAATCATTTTTAATATGCATATAAAATCATGGAAACATGCACAAAAAATATTAATAAACAAAAGATCAACTAAAATATTTGTAAAATTATCACTGTAGAACCAAGTTGTACCAGTCCTTGACAAAAACATGTATAAAGAAAAAAAATAAAACAAGTGATAACGGGTTAAAAATAGAAATGGAAAACCTCCGAATAATATTCTGAGTCCTTTAGAGGTCTTGATATTTCCCAGTTGTACACCACGAGATTGTAGAAGGGGGGGGTTGAATACAATCTCAACAAAATTCTTTCGAATTGATGAGGTCTTGATAGATTGTTATAAGAACATAAACAAAACAAGATAAGTAGAATATCTAAAACATATACAACACACGATATAAAAAATCTCAGGTGGGTTGGCTTATCAGCTTGATCCACCTGATGGTTGTATTGAAGATAATTCTCTGCATAATAATACACAGCTGCGGTTACACGGTTTAGTGTTTACAAGAAAACCTAAAGCTATCAGCCTTGTGATCAGTGTTTTCTTCTCTACTAAACTATGCTGCTCATACAGATTATTTAAAGACTATATGAAGACAAGTAAGTTACATGTAATTATACATTTTGATATAACTTGTCACACACGCATACTCAAAGTGATTTCAATTTCTGGAATTATCTTGAAAGTCTTCTCTTCTTGATTTGGACAATCCCAGTAGGCTTTGAGACAGTGTATGTTTCTTTCTTCAAAAGTGACTAAGTTCTTGAGGTGACTTAGCTTCCAAGCCCACGTGATGCTTTCTGCACAAGATCATTTTGCTTTTGGATATTTGTCTCTGAAAGTAGATTTAGCAAAAGTGTTAGTCCTTTTGAAAGTCAATAAGCCTTTCTGCTTATTGAGTTGTGCTAGTACTTCCCAGACATAACAGCTGATCTTTATGCATTTGTCGAAAAATCCTTTGAATCTTTCAGTAGGTGTGTAATCATGTTGGAGGTTGCTTACACTCTTATTGTTGCCCTTGAAGTCGAGTAAACAGTGACTGATTTCACCTTTCACTTGGAAGAGTTTGAGCCTTCGAATATCTACAATTTGACTCCCTACTCGTTACATCCTCTGTGTAATTGATCACTGCCTAATCGTCACGGGTTGCAAAGTAATTCTGGGTTTAATCTTCATTCGATATGTTCCATTAGAGATCTCTGATATTATTGTGAAACAGGTTGAGTTCTCGAACAGATAAATCTTGAGTTCTCGAATGATGATTTATCGAATATCCTTATGAGATGACTTCTCGATTAGTGCTTGATGTAGACTTCTCGAATAGAACAGTCTGAGTTCTCGAATTGGCACTTCTCAGACTTCTCGAATAGTTCTTTTTACAGACCTCTCGAATAGATCTTTTTACGGACTTCTCGAATAGAACAGTCTGACTTCTCGAACTAGGACTTCTCGAATAAAACCCTTTGAGTAGAGTTCTCGAATGACTTCTCGAACTCTTCTTTCCTTGATTTCTCGAACTTACTTGCATGGTTTTAGCAAACTCTCTTTTGATTACTGATATCTGACTTTAGCATCTCCAAGCTTGTTACTGAAATAAATCCTAACTTTATGCAGAGTTTCATCCTTAAGCTATTGCTATAGTTGATCTGCATTTTAGTTGGCTTCCTGATTTGTTCATCAGCTTCGATTCCTTGATTCATTTTCTGTCTTGTGGTATTTGTTATCATCATCCATATCCATGCATAACTCAACAATCTCCCCCTATTTATGACTCCAAGATAAAGAGGCATAAATCCAGAGATTGATGATAACAAAAACCACTCTTCAGATTCTTCTTTCAATATGACAGAAAATTTTGATCAAGCTTCCTTGACACAGATTCTGAGTTGTACCAACTTCACTTGAGTGACTAAGAACTGCTCCCCCTATGAATGGCATCCATTTCTGAGAGTTGTTCTGTATCCACTAGTTGCTGTTCTTCTGAGATATAGTTCTTAGCTTGCAAATTTCTCCCCCTTTGGGTGTTAAGAAGATTCTGAACTGAACTATAACTTCTCCCCCTTTTTTGTTATCAGCAAAAAGAAGGATAAAATGATGTAGTACCTCAGTAAAATCAGATAAAAGAAAGAAGAAGCTGCTCACTCTAATCTCTCTGATTTTGCATCAGGATCTCATCCTGGTTCACTTCTCACAGCTCACCGTCCCTTACTAAAGGGGTACTCAATCTCTCCTTTTGCTCTCCTGGAAGAAATAGGAGACCACTCTTTACACACATCTCACCTTTTGCCCTGGAGCAACCAGGCCTCTCCTGTTTTTCACTTCCTTCCCTCAGTCATAAAGAGAAACCATGAGGTTTCACATAGATTGAAGAGAATTGAATGTTAGCATTTATGATCCAAACAGAGATGAAGGTTCAGTTAATTGCTTTTAGAGAAAGCAGAGTGAACTGAGGAATGAGTGTTGGCTTCTTCATTAATAGGAATGAAGAATCAAGAGTGTTTGGAGTTGTATTGAAGTGCTTCAGTTATCAAATTAGGTATCCATGAGTGGGGCTGAATCCTCTTATTTATAGAGAATTCATCAACCTGAATTTGAGAAACAGTTAAGAGTAACTTGTGTGTGCTCCCCCTGTGTCTGTGTATCTTGTACTAACTCCTTGCTAGATGACAAGTGTCATAAATTGCACAATTATGTCCCTTACCCTCACTGATTGTGTTCCTGGTTGGGAACTGGATTCAATAGTTAAAGTCTGTTGAGAGACTCAAACCAGAAATATGGATGTCCTTATTAATCACCATGCCTTTTTGGGAAGACATAGGATGGCTAGGCTGGTTTTACACACCCTCACCTTCCTTATTCTTATGTTTTCTTGATGTTCACCACTTCCCTCACCCTCACTTTCCTCCTGGACACTCCCCTCAAGTTAAGATTTGTAAGAATTGTCAACTACAGCTTGTTGAGAAACTGTAGAGGGGGTTTCAGAGATGTAAATTATGAAAGTATGGTGTGCTGATTGGGTAAAGAATCTGGGGGACATGCCAGCAATTCTCAGTTCAGCAAAATAAGGCAAAGATTTAGGACAAGAGCTGTAGAGTTAAAAGAAAATGAACTCAGTACCTTTGCTAGGTGAACTGCTGTAAGAGTCTTCTCCAGATGAAGAACTAATCTCTTAAGTAAGGTGCAGAACACTCATTATCTTGAATGAACAAGTTGACATTTGCTTGATGTTGTACTTAGGACAAGAGCCCACTTGCAGAGACAGTTATGAATGATCATTGAAATATCTGCAAAAGTGTTTGTACTTGATCCTAGTGCCATAGTTAGTCAATTTGAAATATGAGTTCAATCAACAGAAGTACTTGTTTATGAGTTTTAAGAGTTAACTAATAAGACTTGTTGTGTAACAGAGTACAAACCAATTATCTCTTCTTAAGTTCTAATTCTGAGTAGGTGTTACAGGGCATATGACAAGCTTATAGAACCTGGTTATTGCAGTCACCAAGTTTGCTGAATGTACACCATTACTCTATCATCATTAGCCTCTGTTGTCAGTTTGAGTCATGAAAACTACTACAATCTTGACACAAAACTATGCAACTGTGTAGCTTATCAAAGCTCACTGCTAGGGTTAGATGATCAAAACATCATAAACAGTATCTAAGTTATCATATCTATGCAGTCTGATTCAGTGAATAAAACAGCCTGATAAGAGTAAAGATAACTTTTAATGAAAAGTGTGCCAAATCGCAAAATAGATCAGAAAGGTGCTAAATCGAGTTAAGAAAACTAATTCGCAGAGATTAGATTATTAAAACAACTTAAGTGATTTGTGCACAGTCCAACTTGGTCTATTCTAAACATTCGATGGAAGACGAGACATGATCTAATCAGAAGGCGATCTAAAGAGACATGCAAGCAAATTAAAACCATAGAGATAGTAAGACAAAGATTGGAAACTCCATTTCATAAAATAAAAAAAATATTACAAAAATGGTCAAAAAGACCATTAAAATAAACAGAACAAAATAACAAAAACTTAAAACTAGACCCCCCCACCTAAGCCAGCTAAGCAGCCTTGGCTGGGCCTGCAGGGTCTTCAACAGCGTCCTCCCGGTTGCGAGCGCGGAGAACCTCCAGTGCCACTCGCATGGCAGCAAGGTTCCGCTCTTCTGCAGCGAGGAGCTCATCGATCTTCTCCTGGAGGGCCATCACCTTCTCGTAGAAGGGCATGGCCTCAAACTCTTCTACCGAAACTCTGAGAATGCTCCTGGTCATCTTTGATGAGAGGGTTTAAAGAAGGAGAGAAAGGGTTTTGTTTTTGTTAAGAGTGAGTCTAAATGGTGTCTACCCTTTCCTATTTATAAGCCCTGAAGTCCTACGAACGTGACTTAATACTCAGGAAATTAAAGGGTGTAAGATTAACCAAAGGTCACAACTTGTTTAATACATACTAACGCATGCAAAAGAGAAACACGGTGTCCTATGTTAATCCTGACGGTCCATTTAGAAAAGATAAAAAGTAAAAGTATTATGTGTGCTATTTGTTCTAAGATCATTTAAGTCTGACAGCTCATGTCTAATCAAATCTAGACAAATTCTCAGAGAACAACACACACAAAACATTTGAAAATTCTGGTCACAAAATAGAGCAAATAAATAATATCAACAGATAATTGCACTATTCGACATCTCAAGTAATTGACCATTCGATTTGTCTGATCGTTTACTTATTCGACATCTCTAAACATATGACTAGTCGATATCTCTAATCAAAAGACTAGTTCGACATCTCTAGAAAATTTGTTGATCGATATCTCAAGCATAATAACCATTAGACAACTCAAGTTGGTGCACATATTCATTCGATATCTCTTAGCAAATTAGATGTTCGATATCTCCAGAATAAACAACAAAAATAAATAAATCCAGAGAATAAAATTCATTGGCTGCAACAATTTGAACAGATATTGAAGATTATGAGAAATTCAACATACCAAGCTCACTTACCAACCTTGAAAAGGTTGCTTCATCCAGAGCTTTAGTAAAAATATCTGCTAATTGTTTCTCACTTGGAACAAAATGCAGTTCCACAGTACCTTCCATCACATGCTCTCTGATGAAACGGTATCTGATGTCTATGTGCTTGGTTCTTGAGTGTTGCACTGGATTCTCAGAAATTGCAATTGCACTTGTGTTGTCACAGAAAATTGGAATTTTCTCAACCTTAACTCCATAGTCAAGAAGTTGATTTCTCATCCATAGGATCTGTGCGCAACAACTTCCTACTACAATATACTCAGCTTCTGCTGTTGAAGTTGAAACTGAATTCTGCTTCTTACTAAACCAAGAGACCAGCTTGTTTCCTAGAAATTGACAGGTGCCTGTGGTACTCTTCCTTTCCATCTTACAGCCTGCATAGTCTGCATCTGAATAACCTATTAGATTAAAACCAGAATCTCTGGGGTACCAAATGCCAAGGTTTGGTGTCCCCTTGAGATACCTGAAAATCCTTTTAATGGCTATTAAATGAGATTCCCTAGGATCAGCTTGGAATCTAGCACATAAACATGTAGCAAACATAATATCAGGTCTACTAGAAGTTAAATATAAGAGTGATCCAACCATGCCTCTATAGCTCGAAATGTTCACCTTCTTTTCTTTAGTATTCAGTTCAAGCTTAGCGGCAGTGGCCATGGGGGTTTTTGCAGAAGAGTAATCTGCTAAGTCAAACCTCTTTAAAAGGTCAAAAATATATTTTGTTTGACTTATAAAAATTCCCTCATTCACTTGTTTAACTTGTAAACCAAGAAAATAAGTTAATTCACCCATCATACTCATTTCATATTTACTTTGCATAAGTTTGGCAAACCTTTTGCAAAGCTTCTCATCAGTAGACCCAAATATTATATCATCTACATAAATTTGGACAAGTATCATAGAGCCATTGACAGATCTATAAAAGAGAGTTTTATCTACAGTACCTCTGGTGAAGTGATTCTCAATGAGGAACTGTGAAAAAGTGTCATACCAGGCTCTAGGTGCCTGTTTCAAACCGTAGAGTGCTTTGAGCAAGTAGTAAACATATTCTGGGAAGTTTGGATCTTCAAAGCCAGGAGGTTGACTCACATACACCTCCTCTTCCAGAATATCATTTAGAAATGCACTCTAGACATCCATTTGATAGACCTTGAAATTGGCATGAGCTGCATATGCTAGGAAGATTCTGATTGCTTCTAACCTTGCTACTGGTGCAAAGGTTTCCTCAAAGTCAATTCCTTCTTCTTGACAGTAGCCTTTGGCAACTAGTCTAGCCTTGTTCCTTGTGACTATGCCATTTTCGTCCATCTTGTTCTTGAATACCCATTTAGTGTCGATCACTGACTTGCCCTTAGGCTTGGGTACAAGTGTCCAAACTTTGTTTCTTTCAAACTGGTTTAGCTCCTCTTGCATAGCTAATACCCAGTCTGGATCTAGAAGAGCATCTTCAACCTTCTTTGGTTCTTCTTTAGAAAGAAAGCTACTATATAGACATTCTTCTCGAGTTGCTCTCCTAGTCTGAACTTTAGCATTGGAATCACCAATTATCAGCTCAAAGGGGTGATCCTTAGTCCATTTTCTTTGTGGTGTCAAGTTTGACCTTGATGAAGTTACATCAATCTCTTGATGTTGATCATTTTGACTTGTTGTTGAGTATTGACTGTGAGAAACTCCCCCTGAGTGTATGAATCTCGTATTGAGTGGAGTTCTAACAGAATTATCAACTCATGATTCTCTTTGATTCTCAACAGATGCTTCAGCATGATCTTCAATAGATGGAGTGTGATGCTCTTCTACAGATGGTCCATTCTGCACTTCTCTTGATGATCCATGTCTGTTCTCCACACCCATTGATATTCTTTCTTCATCATCATCTTCACTAGCTTCACTACTTGTCTCATTCTCGAATGAGATTGACTCATGAAAACCTTCATCTACAAGACCGGATATTTTCTTGTCGTCAAAGACAACATGTATGGATTCCATAACAATGTTGAGTCTTAGGTTGTAGATTCTGTAAGATTTTCCAGTAGAGTATCCAACAAATATAGCTTCATCTGCCTTTGAATCAAATTTTCCAAGGCTCACGCCAAAATTCTTCAATACGAAGCATTTGCATCCAAATACATGTAGAAAGTTAATTGTTGGCTTCTTGCCTTTGAACAGTTGGTAAGGTGTCATGCCTTTTGCTTGATTGATCAAAGAAATGTTCTGGGTATAGAATGGAGCATTAACAGCTTCAGCCCAGAAATAGGTTGGTAGTTTTGATTTTTCAAGCATAGTCCTTGCTGCTTCAATGAGAGTTCTGTTCTTTCTTTCCACCACACCATTTTGTTGAGGTGTTCTTGGTGCAGAGAATTCTTGAGTGATTCCTTCTTCTTCATAGAACTTTCTTAGCACAGAGTTCTTGAACTCAGTTCCATTGTCGCTTCTAATCCTTCTCACTTTGAAGTATGGATTGTTGTTGATTGTCTTGATATGTTTAATAATGACCTCCCCTGTCTCATCTTTTGAACGAAAGAAGAAGGTCCAAGTGAACTTGGAGAAATCATCAACAATTACAAGACAGTATCTGTTGTTGCTTATCGACAATACATTGACTGGTCCAAATAGATCCATGTGCAGAAGCTGCAAGGTTTGATCGATTGAGGACATTGACTTGGATTTGAAAGAGGTCTTTCTTTGCTTTCCTTTCTGGCAAGCATCACAAAGTCCATCCTTGGAGAAATCCAATTTTGGGATGCCTCTGACCAAATCCTTCTTGACCAATTCATTCATGGCTTTAAAATTCAAGTGTGACAGTCTCTTGTGCCAAAGCCATCCTTCACCCATGCTTGCCTTGCTAAAAAGGCATGTAGCAGAGTTGGCACTCGTTGAGTTGAAGTCAGCAATGTACACATTTCCTTTTTTATTTCCTGTCATCACTACCTTGTTGTCATTTTTCTTGAAAACAACACAAGCTTCAGATGTGAACCACACATTTTGATTCTTATCACACAGTTGACTGATACTCAGCAGGTTGTGCTTGAGTCCATCAACCAGTACTACTTCTTCAATGACAACATTTCCTTGTGAAATCAGGCCATATCCTCTAGTATATCCCTTGCTGTTGTCTCCAAAGGTAATGCTAGGGCCAACTCTCTCCTCAAACTTAGTGAGCAGGGTAGAATCTCCAGTCATATGCCTAGAACATCCACTATCCAGGTACCAAAGATTCTGTCTGACTCCCTGCACACATCAAAATCAAATCAAGTTGATTTTGGTACCCAAGTTTCCTTGGGTCCTGCCTTGTTAGCCTTTTTCTTGTTTTTCAAACCCTTACCACCCATGGTTTCAGACTGAGTTAAATCAATCTTAACTCTTGGTGTAGGTCTCTGAAAAACAGGTTGTTCTACTTGCTCATATGCATTATGACTAGATGTGCAATTTGGCATAGTCTGTGCTAACATGTTATTCATCATCCATGACAATTGTGACATGTTATAAGCATCATGATATGGTTTATGCATGAATGGCATGTTGGCATAATGACTAAATGCATGAGCAGGCTGGACAGACATATATGGCATAACATTCATGGCAGGTACAGGTACTGACTTAGGCATATCAGGCACAGAAGCATTTTTAACAGATTTACAGTTGGCAGATAAATGATTAACACTACACAGTTCACACATCCCTTTCTGGGAGCATATTTATTAGGTGTGTAGTTGCTGTGTTTGTTAATTCATACCTTGCCATTCCTATTCTTCTTATTAGCCTTAGCCTTAGGTTCAGTTTTCTCTAACTTATCCTTCAATTTCTTGGTGGATAGGTGGCCTGTGTTTTCTTGTTCAACTGACTTGGTTTTGCTACATTCTCCCAACACAAAGTTTTTGTTGACAGGACCATATTTCTTATGCAGTTTAATCAAGGTTGCATTACTAACAGTTTTCAACTCCTTTGGACAATTACTATCCAATGAGTCACTGTCTGATGCAACTTCCCCATCAACTTCCAACTTTGCTCCTCCTAATTTGCAGAAAGAATCAATTCCTTGCTTACTGCCAATTTCTTTAGTTTTAGCCTTTGATCCTTTCCACTTAGCAATTAAATCATGTTCCTTTTTCAACTGTTCCTTTAAACAATCTTCTCTATCTAAAGCCTCAAGCAATCTATCTTTCATATCCTGGTAATCTCTCTTCATTGTTTCAAAATCAATTAACTGAGTCTCTAACAAAGTATTTATGTCACCTATCTTAGCATTCAGCTCCTTAATCTTGCTATTTTCTTTGTTAAGTGATTTTAGAGTAACATGCATGTTGTACAATTCATTTGACATTTCATTGACAACATTATCACAATCATCTTTGGAAAGCTCAGTTAGATTTGTAGAGTATACCTGGTTGCTTGATGAACTAGCTTCCTCATCATTTCCAATTGCCATGAGTGCAAGGTTGACAAATTCTTCCTCTTCTTCTGAGCTTCCTTCAGCTGCCCAATCATCATCTTTTGATACGAATGCTTTCTCCTTTTGCTTAAGAAGATCAAAGTATTTCTTCTTGTAGTCAGTAGATTCATAGTGCTTCTTTTCATTCTAAGCTTTGGATTTTCTGCATTCATTGGCAAAGTGACCAGCAATTCCACAACTATAGCATTTGATCTTTGACCTGTCAACCATGCCCTTGTTAGGTTGATAGTTTTTCTTGAATTGCCCGGCTCCTGCTGAATTCTTCTTGAATCTCAACTTTGAGAATCTCTTTGACAGAAATGCCAAATATTCATCTAGATCTTCTGAATCATCTCCAATCAGTGCATCAGGTTCCTCTGTCATTTTGCTCTTGCTTCTACTAGTTCCAGCTCCACCTTCACAAGTTCTTTGACTTGGTGTGGCTTCCACATTCTTCATCTTCTCTCCATCTTGGTTGGTTGGAATATTGGCCACCAAAGCTACATTTCCACCCTTCTTATGGCTCTTCTCAACTTCTTCATCTTGTTGCAACTCGAGCTCATAGGTCTTTAGAATTCCATACAGTCTCTCAAGCGTATAGTCTTTGTAGTCTTAAGAGTTTCTTAATGAGACTGTTACTGGCTTCCATTCTTTAGGTAAAGACCATAGAAATTTTAGGTTGGAGTCTTTGGTTTCATACACTCTTCCATACAATTTTAACCCATTTAACAGTTTTTGAAACCTGCTAAATATATCATTTAGGTTTTCACTTGAATTAAAGTGAAAGTGTTCATATTGTTGTATGCGGAGTTGTTTCTTATTCTCTCTGACTTGCTCAGTCCCTTCACAGAGTGTTCGAATGGTGTCCCACACTTGCTTAGCAGTAGTGCAGTTGATGAAATTATCGAACATGTCTTGATCAATACCATTGAACAAAATGTTCATGGTTTTCTTGTCTTTCTGGACTTCCTCTCTGTCCCCGTCTGTGAATTCTGCTGGTAGTTTGGGAATAGGCCTTCCAGCAACTCCAGTTCCAGCTGCTTCTCCAACTGCAGTGTTAGCCTTCATAGGAATATGAGGACCTTTTTCTATGCAGTTGACACAACCTTCATCGATGGATAAGAGATGTAAATGCATCTTTACTTTCAAGTGAAAGTAATTGTCTCTGTCGAGGATTGGTATTTTCACGCCTGTATTCTTCTTTCCCATGGTGGTGATCTTTAGACTTCTTGTATGTTAGAAGCTTGCTCTGATACCAATTAATATTTCCCAGTTGTACACCACGAGATTGTAGAAGGGGGGGTTGAATACAATCTCAACAAAATTGTTTCGAATTGATGAGGTCTTGATAGATTGTTATAAGAACATAAACAAAACAAGATAAGTAGAATATCTAAAACATATACAACACATGATATAAAAAATCTCAGGTGGGTTGGCTTATCAGCTTGATCCACCTGATGGTTGTATTGAAGATAATTCTCTGCGTAATAATACACAGCTGCGGTTACACGATTTAGTGTTTACAAGAAAACCTAAAGCTATCAGCCTTGTAATAAGTGTTTTCTTCTCTACTAAACTATGCTGCTCATACAGATTATTTAAAGACTATATGAAGACAAGTAAGTTACATGTAATTATACATTTTGATATAACTTGTCACACACGCATACTCAAAGTGATTTCAATTTCTGGAATTATCTTGAAAGTCTTCTCTTCTTGATTTGGACAATCCCAGTAGGCTTTGAGACAGTGTATGTTTCTTTCTTCAAAAGTGACTAAGTTCTTGAGGTGACTTAGCTTCTAAGCCCACGTGATGCTTTCTACACAAGATCATTTTGCTTTTGGATATTTGTCTCTGAAAGTAGCTTTAGCAAAAGTGTTAGTCCTTTTGAAAGTCAATAAGCCTTTCTGCTTATTGAGCTGTGCTAGTACTTCCCAGACATAACGGCTGATCTTTATGCATTTATCGAAATATCCTTTGAATCTTTCAGTAGGTGTGTAATCATGTTGGAGGTTGCTTACACTCTTATTGTTGCCCTTGAAGTCGAGTAAACAGTGACTGATTTCACCTTTCACTTGGAAGAGTTTGAGCCTTCGAATATCTACAATTTGACTCCCTACTCGTTACATCCTCTGTGTAATTGATCACTGCCTAATCGTCACGGGTTGCAAAGTAATTCTGGGTTTAATCTTCATTCGATATGTTCCATTAGAGATCTCTGATATTATTGTGAAACAGGTTGAGTTCTCGAACAGATAAATCTTGAGTTCTCGAATGATGATTTATCGAATATCCTTATGAGATGACTTCTCGATTAGTGCTGGATGTAGACTTCTCGAATAGAACAGTCTGAGTTCTCGAATTGGCACTTCTCAGACTTCTCGAATAGTTCTTTTTACAGACTTCTCGAATAGATCTTTTTGCGGACTTCTCGAATAGAACAGTCTGACTTCTCGAACTAGGACTTCTCGAATAAAACCCTTTGAGTAGAGTTCTCGAATGAATTCTCGAACTCTTCTTTCCTTTATTTCTCGAACTTACTTGCATGGTTTTAGCAAACTCTCTTTTGATTACTGATATCTGACTTTAGCATCTCCAAGCTTGTTACTGAAATAAATCCTAACTTTATGCAGAGTTTCATCCTTAAGATATTGTTATAGTTGATCTGCATTTTAGTTGGCTTCCTGATTTGTTCATCAGCTTCGATTCCTTGATTCATTTTTTGTCTTGTGGTATTTGTTATCATCATCCATATCCATGCATAACTCAACAGGTCTGCAAGTAAATGTTGCAAGTCTTGGTACTGGCATGGAAAGTTTTAGACAGGACTCTAGTATGGAAGATCAAAGTCACATTACAAACAAGGAAATCTAGAAAACAACGTCATGCCAACAAGTCATAACCTTTCTTTTTATTAAAGAGAAAATGGCAATGTATTTAGTAAGTGTTGTATTGTTCTCTATAAATAATATTTCTGATAAAGGCTTAGTGTAGATTCTAAATATTTACATATCAAATCAAGAAAACAAAGACATTACAGCCTGATGTTTACCTTAAAGAAAACAAAATATGGCACAACAAAAATAGAAGATGCCTCTGAAACCTCTGGCAGTTCTTCAGCTTTAACCTAAATAACAGGCACAGCGATTAAAGAAATAGTCAGGTGGGAAAACAAGACGTCAATGAGAAAACCACAGAAGTTAATATTATGCAGCAATGTTACAAGAAAATAAGCAAATTTAAACCCAATGAGTACAAAAACCCCAATTTCAGTCATACCTAAATTCTAATTCTTGGACCAAGAATCTCATTCAAACCTAAACCCCTAAAACCACAAACCATATACAACACTTACAATTTGAATTAATCAAAAGTTATCAACTTTAATCACAACCCATGTAAACAAACATCAATAAATATACATACAAGTGCAGATATATATATAAATTACGAGTAAAAACAACAAAGAAAACAAAAGGGTTGACCAAGAAAATCAAGAACTTACAAGAACTGAAGAGAAACTTGAAGAATACAAGAAATTTCGAGAAGGTAATGTATCGATATTTTCAGCTGCTACTACTTGTTCGAGTTGCGAACGCGAATCGGAAGGCAATGTAACGATATTTTTGGGATGAGGAGGGGGGAATTAGGGGTTTAGAGTGGTGGTGATTGAGTGAAATAGAGGTTAATTGACCTTCAATAGCGTCGAGAGATTGGTCGATTGAAGTGTTAGGGTTAAGCGAAACTTACAAAATATGTAGTTCGAGGTCTGTGTGTTTGTGTGTTTAGTTCGAGTGAATATGTTTGGGTTGTGTCTGTGAGTACCCGTTTGTTTGTGAATGGAAGGGTATAATAGTAATTGCACAAAATTTTGTCCCCCGCAATGTATCATTGAGGAGGCCGCGTTGTATCATTGCGAGAGATGTTGCCACCGCAATGTTTCATTACTGAAGCAATTAATCCCAGCCATACATTTTCTAATTTAACGGACAAGGTTTGTTGGATGGTTTTTAAACCACAACCAGATGTGGTTGTGGAAGGGTACCCATATATATATATATATATATATATATATATATTATTGTACTATTGTTTAAATTGTTGAATTTATGAGAACATGAATTAGCGAATAACTCATATACTTCACTTGACACATCACCTAGCCAGCTCACCCCACACACAAGGATAAAATTGGATAGTTAGTTACACTATTTAATTATTCTGTACTCCCTCCGTCTCGATAAACATTTCACGTTTGACTAAAAACACGGGTTTTAACAAAAATGGGTATTGAATATTATTTGTAAGAAGTAGTGGATATTGAATATTGTTTTTAAGGAGTAGTGAGTATTGAATATTGTTTTTTTTGGGTAGTGGGTGAAATAGTGGGTATTGAATATTATTTTTAAGGAGTAGTGGGTGGAATAGTAGGTATTGAATATTGTTTTTTGGAGTAGTGGGTGGAATAGTGGGTGTTGAATATTATTTGTAATGATTAGTGGGTGGAGTAGTGGGTATTGAATATTATTTTAAAGGAGTAGTGGGTGGAGTAGTGGGTATTGGATATTATTTTTTATGGCTTAAAATAGAAAGGAGAAGAGTATTTTGATAGTCCCGATTTAGTAAACAGGAAACGTTTTAGGAGACGGAGGGAGTATATAATTAGTCAGTTAGCTTTCTTCGCAAGTAATTAAGTCAATACAATTCAAGATGTACAGAGTTAATTAGTTCTGATTTTATACATTTTTCTATTGATTCCTTTCTGTAAAAACTGAAGCATTCATCAATGGAGTTTGATCATTTTCTCTTGGTGTTGTAGCCACACCATGCAACCATTTAATTTACCCTATATAACATTTTGTTGCAGCGTGCAAAATGCACTATAACCAGCCAAATATATTCACCAATTAAAGCGCAACTGGAATCACTTGCTACCTTAGTACCTTTTGTTATATATCTAGTTCTCTAGTCCGGGTCTTTGTTTTTCTTCATCTGGTTCTTTATCAAAAGTTCAATAAATCAGTTTATCCTCATACTAAAAATTGCTCTTTTTTAAGAGCCTATTTACAAGGGGTGATGGTGTAGCTCATGTGGTAAATGAGGACTATGTCTTGTCGAATCACCAAGGTTCGATTCTCCCCTACCGCATGTATCAGAACCAGGGGCGGCTAAAGCATCTAGGAGGCCTAAAGCCAAAAAAAATGAGGCCTTTAATGAAAGGTTAAAAAAAATGAGGCCTTTAATGAAAGGCTAAAAGAAAAATTTTGCACTTTAATGCCTTCCCAAGGATTCGATCTTGAGCCACCCCCACATTAGAAGAGAAGGTACCAACCACTCCATCATATCACAATTTTACATTTAAATAGTTGAAACACTTAGTTATATCTCATTTTGAGGCCTATTTTGAGGCCTAAAAATTTCGAAAATTCCGGAGGCCTAAAGCGGCCGCAACTCTTGCTACCCCCTTGAGCCGGCCCTGATAAGAACAGATACTAAAATAATAAGAATCAATGTGGCAAAAAAAAGAAGCCTATTTACATATATCTGGATCTATAATATTTGGGCCTTAAGCAAAGACTTACTCAAGTTAAGCCGCTCCATTCAATAGTGTAATAGTAGTTGCAAATCGTAGCCGTTTGGATTTTAGTTCCAATCCTTTATATATATTATATGCCAACAAGGTCTTTCAAGACTATTTAGTAAATTACGTGTTTACCCCTTATTTAGTAAATTACGTATTTACCCTTGACAATTTTAATATATTAAAAAATGTTGGCACCAAGGTTAGAACCCATGTTTTTTGGATTAGAAAAAAATTATGTTCCCATCTCCAACCACTACACTAGAGAAGAATTTATGTTACCTTTTTAAAAATCATTTACTACATGCACAAATAACTCCCATGTTCTATTTTATTTAATATTACTACCTTGCTGGAAATTAAAAAATTTAATTAAATGAATTATGTTATCTATCTATTATGTTTAGTATGAGCATCAAATGAATTATGTTGTTTGTATATTATGTTTAGTATAGGTCAAAATGATTTTTGACGAGTTATAAAAGATTCAGTATACCCGTTATAATAATTTAAAACATAATTTTGTGATCAGTTAAATAATTTACATATGAGATACAAACACTGTATTGATTTTTAATTAAATTAAAAAGCGTAGTTGAACTTGGGTAAAAAATTTAATCAAATGAATTATGTTATCTATCTATTATGTTTAGTATGAGCATCAAATGAATTATGTTGTTTGTGTATTATGTTTAGTATAGCTCAAAATGATTTTTGACGAGTTATAAAAAATTCAATATACCCGTTGTTGTGCCCAAAATCTCCATGGGCTAGATTTAGGCCCATTAGGCTTAAGGATCCAATCCGTATGATTAATATGGGTTATGATTGAGGTCCCTTAAGTTAAATATGGCTAAATAGCATGAGAAATGGATCTGGACAGGTTCTGGTTTCCGAGAGACAGGTTCCTGCAGACAGGTTCCCGAGAGACAGGTTCCCGCAGACAGCTTCCCGGGAGATAGGTTCCTGCCGACAGGTTCCTGAGAGACAGCTTCCTGTATGAGAACAGATTTAATCCAGCAGAATTCTAGTATGATAAAGCCTCCTATTCTTTAGGAGCAAGTCGTGAACATCAACTCCTTGTTGGAATGTATTCCTTGGACACAGATGATCCTTGAATACTTCCAATAGAATTAGAACTAGTAAAGACACTCATAGCCGAACTAGAACTTGAGTTCTACTCGACTTAGGTCGCCAATTCGTGGCTGAATCTGGAGAAAAGGACTTCCCCATGAATTAGGAACCTGCATATTACCGCCTAACCAGACTTCTAGTCTACAAAGAACTACGTGAACTTGATCCCTATATATACAAGGGTACGTAGGCACCTTGAGAACATGTTTTACAATCCTCGCAATACACCTACGAGATTCTTGAGAACACACGACACAAGCCTCAAGGGAACTCGCGAGATTCTTGTAAACGCTCTCGAGCTCAGTTCAACCCCCACAAAAAACCTCCATTCTCCATAGATTAGTTGATCGTTCATCTTTACAACTCACCATAAACCTCTCAAAAGTTGTTACGAAGTCCACTCATCAACATTGGCGTTAGAAGGAGGGGAGAGTTATCATCTTAAGAGTGGAAAGATGGCAGGCAGTTCTGATAGCGAAGCAACACAATCTGTAGAGAATGATCAAACACCGAAAGCAAAGAAGATTACTTCTGCTGACATCCTAGAGATTCTCAAGTCGATTGGAGAGAGGCTCACAACCCTTGAACAGACAACATATAAGAAGAAAAAGAAGAAGCCCAAAGTAAGGATGATATTCATGGTGGTCAAAAGAAGCAGTGTAGTTAATAAAAAGAGAAAAAAGAGGAGCTTTGCACTAACCCTACGCAAGATATACATGGGGTTTCAAGCACAAAGTAGCAGAGGAAAAAAAACGTAAAGAAGCTATGGATGAATTTAATGCATGAGGAAGCTGTTTGAAGATAAGGAATCTAATGCAGAAAATCAGAATTCTGAGCCTCCAGTTTTTGAGTCAACTTCGCAGAATAAACTGTTTTGATCTGGAAGGTTGTAGACGTTGTATGATATACCGTTAGAAAGGTATCGGAGTCTAGTTTTTAGCAAAATTTACGGCTCGTAAAAATAATTTTTCTACAGAAAGTTATCCCACTTTTAGTAAGGGGTGGTCAAGCTGTCCAGAATGGACGTTTCTGGGTAAAAATTCTGCATTAAGATGATATAGCAAAGAAGGTGAAGCTCGAATTGAGAAAACATGCAGTACTCAACTTCATGGATGAATATTCAACGACTTATTAGAGATTATAAAAGAATTTTGAAGCTTCCCGGAGTTAGTTCTTCATCAAAGGCAAGCTTCCCTGAAGAACTGGGGGGTAGTATAATTACTATAGGACGTGGTAGTTTGAAAATTGAGGATTTCAAACTTTTGAGAATTCAGGTCCAGGAACCTCACGATCAGTTCCAGGAAGCTCACGATTTGGTCCAGGAACCTCACGATCAGGTCCAGGAAGCTCGTGATTTGGTCCAGGAACCTCACGATCAGGTCCAGGAGGCTCATGATTTGATTCAGGAACCTCACGGCTAGGATGCAGTTTAGAAACCTCATAGCTCATATTTGGTTCAAGAACCTTGAGGATTGATTTGGTCTAGTATCTTGAAGAACAACACGCTTACATCATGAACATGTCAATGAGTTTTCAAATCTTAGCGGAGGTTTCTACTTCACATCTGATTAGTCTACAGAAAGATCCAGGTGATACCTCTTCTTGTATGCTTACATATTCGTAAAAAACCTCCCAGATACGCGCAACAAACTCTTACTATACATAAAGCATGCTTAAACATCTATGCTATTATGGTCTTATGTGCGATAAAGTTATGATTATGTCTTGATTATGTTTCTAGATGTTAGAATGCACATGTACCTAACCAATTGCAGGTTCTTTGATATTTACCTACACCTCGCAGGTTCCTTGATATTTACCTGTAGCTTACAGGTTCCATGTATTTACCTTTAGTTAACAGGTTTTGTGTTACTCACCTGAAGCTCATAGGTAATAGCTTCCAGGTCTAGTTGCATCTATATGTGTCTAGTAGATTCCTTGTTATTTTCCTGTAACTGACATCTTGCGGTTTCATTCATATATACCTGAAGCTTGTATGTAACAGCTTCCAAGTTCATTGACATTTGTTAGAAGCCAGTCGTTGATAGTTTCTGATTAGCAGCTTCCTACTTGAAGTTCCCAGCCAGCCGATACCTGAATAGAAGAAAGTGTGCTTACAGCAAGAGCTCCAGGCCTGTAGAGGATTAATCTAGTGCCCTTCTGGATTCTCTTTGTGCTCCATCCAAGGATTCACTTAGAGCCTAGAAGGACTCACCAGGTTCCCTAAGCATATCCATGTATTGACCTAGTGCCCTTATGGATTCTCTATGTGCCCATATAGGTTCACTTAGAGCCCAAAAGGATTCACTTGGTGCTTCATGCATCCACGCGCATTTGTTTGGTATCCTAATGGATTCTCTTTGTACCCTTTTAGGGATTCATTTGGTGCCCAATTGGTTTCGGTTTTTGTCCTAAGCAGAGGTTCATATAAACAACCAGTTGGATTCACCTTATGCCCTTACAAGGATTTGCATAGAGCCCAGAAAGATTCACCTAGAAAAGCCCTGTCAGCTACATACACTCGATAGCCAGAAAAGACTTGCAAGCATGAAAGATTCATCTCGAAAAGCCCTATGAATCGTAGGCACACATTCAAAAGTCCCATAAGCATGTGGGCACCTAGTTAAGGGTTTTGGGAACCTAAGCATGGGTAACCTAACCTAGAGTTTGCTTGTACTTGAAAAGCCTTCAAAGGGATTCATCTTGTGCCCTTACGGATTCACTTGGTGCCCCTAGCATTTGAAGGGATTCACCTAGTGCCCTTACGGATTCACTTGGTGCCCCTAGAATTTGAAATGATTCATCATGTGCCCTATAGATTCTCTCTGTGCCCTCTTCTGGATTCACTTAGAGCCTATAAGGATTCACTTGATGCTACAAAGGAATTCACTTAGTGCCCAACCGGATTCTCTTCGTGCTCTTGCCATGATTCACCTAGAGCCCGGATGGATTCACTTTATGCTCCCTAAAGCCAAAAGGATTCATTTGATGCCCAGTCGAATTCTTCAAGTGCCCTTCTCAGGATTTACTTAAAGCTCAACTGGTTTCGTCTTATGCCCTACTAAGGATTTACTTAGCGCCCAATTGAATTCTCTAAGTGCCCTTCCCAGAATTCACCTAGAGCTCAATTGGATTCGCCTTGTGCCCTCATCAAAGTGATACATAGATGAATACTCTCATTTTTTAAAGCTTGTATATGATCGAAGTAGTTATCGTACTACTAACAGGTTCTTGATAAAATAGCTTGCAGCATCCTTGATGATCATCAGAAGCTTCCAGTCAATAGGGGAAACAAGCAGTTTTCAGTCAACCGCTTCAACAAGCTATAGGAGGTTCACGCGTCATGACGACTCGGGGGGTAGCTCAATTCCCCTATGTCTTACTTTTGTGAGCTTACACACAGAAGAGCTTCCATCATCCAGGTTCAGTAACGGAACCTCAATACAAACAAGCACGATGAAGCATAGATAAGTTCTAACTTTATGCCTTTATATCCTTAACTATCATGCACATTTCCTGTTAATGAGAGCTTATATTTCTATCATGCTTAGATACATATAGTGTTTAATGTGCATACTACATGATCTTTATAAATGAAATTTATGTGAACTTATGCTTAGGATGTTGTCATGCCCTATAGGTTTACAGTTTACGCAACATATATGCTTAGTTTATGATCTCGAACTTCTTAGTTGAATCAGTCAAGTAGATAATTGGTATGCCACTTGAGAAGGTATCAGCATATATAATGTAGATAATCATTCATACTTGCATACATGCATCACTTATATGTGAGCTCTTCAACTCGTATTACTAATCTATTTTTTCTAGTTTTCTTAGTGTTGTGCCCAAAATCACCATGGGCTAGATTTAGACCTATTAAGTCATAGGTTCCAATCAACGAGTATTGTTTGAGCCAGGAGACAGATCCAGTACCATATATGAAGACCAAACGTGGAAAAATGAGAACTAGCTGAGAAGATAGTCAAAAGATTATTAGTATCAAGACGTTCCTGATGAACCAGTAGCTGAGCAGATTACGAATGAACCAGGTTCCTCCCCGTAGAAGAGCCCGAGTCAGCCTAGCAGCAGCAATGAGAACAACAAGAAGTACATGGGAACCACAAAAAGGCTCCCTAGACTAACAAATTTGTTATTTGTGCAGGTACAGTTTCCTGTAAAGAGGTTCCTGAGAACCAGGTTCCGAGATGGAGGTTCCTGAGAAACAGGTTCCCAGACGTAGGTTCCTGAGCATAGACAACAGAGAGATCAAGAAGCCAGCTAAAGAGAAACATACTCATTATTGGAGAGTACGCCTAGGACGCAGCTGATCCTAGATTACCTCTAATAGACAGACAATAGATAGTCAGACAAACAGTAGCTTAGAAGATGAAGCAACCTCTCGAGCAATCAAGTTATGATTTTCAAGGTTAATCTCGTGCCCTTTTAAGGATTCATCCAGTGCCCTATTGGATTCGTTTTGTGCCCTCAACATAGGTTCACATAACGCCCAACTAGGTTCACTTTATGCCCTTATTTGGATTCACGTGGTTCTCTTGCCAATCTTAAGATTCACCATTACCCTTTTAAGGATTCATCTAGTGCCCTATTGGATTCGTTTTGTGCCCTCAGCATAGGTTCACATAACGCCCAATTAGGTTCACTTTATGCCCTTATTTGGATTCACTTGGTTCCCTTGACATTCTTGAGGTTCACTTAGTGCCCAATTAGATTCGCTTTATGCCCTTGTCAAAGGATTCACTCAGCGCCTAATTGGATTCACTTTTTGCCCTTGTCACGATTCAAGCAAGAAGATAAAGACCAGCATGGTTCACTCTGAAGAAACATGGGAGCATTGAAGTGATTGGACCTTAAAATATCAGGCTATTTAGGTTCCTCTCGCATCCTATGACTTCGAGGAACCGGGGGGTAGTTGTTGTGCCCAAAATCTCCATGGACTAGATTTAGGCCCATTAGGCTTTAGGATCCAATCCGTATGATTAATATGGGTTATGATTGAGGTTCCTTAAGTTAAATGGGGCTAAATAGCATGAGAAATGGATCTGGACAGGTTCTGGTTTCCGAGAGACAGGTTCCTGCAGACAGGTTCCCGAGAGACAGGTTCCCGCAGACGGCTTCCCGGGAGACAGGTTCCTGCCGACAGGTTCCTGAGAGACAGCTTCCTGTATGAGAACAGATTTAATCCAGCACAATTCTAGTATGATAAAGCCTCCTATTCTTTAGGAGCAAGTCGTGAACATCAACTCCTTGTTGGAATGTATTCCTTGGTCGTAGATGATCCTTGAATACTTCCAATAGAATTAGAACTAGTAAAGACACTCATAGCCGAACTAGAACTTAAGTTCTACTCGACTTAGGTCGCCTATTCGTGGCTGAATCTGGAGAAAAGGACTTCCCCACGAATTAGGAACCTGCATATTGCCGCCTAACCAGACTTCTAGTCTACAAAGAACTACGTGAACTTGATCCCTATATATACAAGGGTACGTAGGCACCTTGAGAACATGTTTTACAAGCCTCGCAATACACCTACGAGATTCTTGAGAACACACGACACAAGCCTCAAGGGAACTCGCGAGATTCTTGTAAACGCTCTCGAGCTCAGTTCAACCCCCACAAAAAACCTCCATTCTCCATAGATTAGTTGATCGTTAGCCTTTACAACTCACCATAAACCTCTCAAAAGTTGTTACGAAATCCACTCATCAACACCCGTTATAATAATTTAAAACATAATTTTGTGATCAGTTAAATAATTTACATATGAGATACAAACACTGTATTGATTTTTAATTAAATTAAAAAGCGTAGTTGGACTTGGTTAGAACACGACATTATAAATTAGGTTATAGATGCAATACAATTAATTATAAGATTAAGATGTATAGTTATGTTAATGAAAGATTGAGATTTAAAAAAAAAATACTAAATTGTATATATAATACATAAAGTATAATGATCGGTTAGTTGAATTTAAAAATTAAATTCAAAAAAATAACCAATTAATTATATAGTATTTAAAAGAAATTTAAAATTTAGATTAAAAAAGGTGAATTTTTAATATAAGACTACGCGTATACACATTTATATAATTATTATTGGTTACTTATGGAGTTTCAAGGAAGAGTTAACTATAAAATTATAAATAATACGTAACGAAAATCATAGAACATATATATATATATATATATATATATATATATATATATTTATATAATTATTATTGGTTAGTTATGGAGTTTAAAGGAAGAATTAACTATAAAATTATAAATAATGCGTAACTAAATCATAGATCATATATTTCATATTATCGTTCAATTTGTAAGAAAAAAAATATATATAAGTCATGTGTTTTCTATGAATACATGTATCATTATCAATATCAACACTAACAACACATCGCTAACACCACTATCACCATCACGACCATATCACCACCACATCGCCACCACCACACACAATCGCTAGAATCACGAGTGAAATCACTAAATTTTTACTGCAACCAAATCAATATCAGGCTCTACACCACTAAAAATCAAAATGATAGTAGAATGACCGAATATTCAACTTAAATCATTAAAATTTGAATCCAAATCACTAAAATTTTGAACGCAATTACCAAAATTTCCAAAATCTTAAAATCTAATAGTGTTCGAAGGTGCTGGTATGACGGTGGTAGAGTGGGTGAATGGGCTTTATAAACTCGGATCTTATGTGAGAGGATGAAAAGTGAGATGAATGAGCGATCAGAGGTGTAGGGTGGTTGGAATTCGTGACAAACGTGTTTACAAGTTATTTCCAGAGTGTTGGTCGATTTGGTGACATTAAAGAATTGTCGAGTGATAATAGTTTATAGATGTATACACACAATGTATCATACTTCAAATATTTTATTAAATGTATCACACTTTTTACCTATTATATTTCAAAAATTACGAATCATCTATCTTAATAATCATAATAATTAAATTAGACGAATTTAAATTGTACACGTGCTTTGCACGGGCTATCATGCTAGTTTAAATTTAATTAGTTTCAATTTAAATTTTCTTTAGGTATATGTCGATATTCTGTATTTACAATCTATATCCCCACATCGAGTCGATAAATAATTTTCTAAGAGAGAAGAGAAAAGTGTGATTTTATTAGAATGAAACTTGTTATCAATTACAATATAACGAGAACTTATATAGTCAACAACTAAATAATAATAAATGAAATTATCCTATCAAAAAAAGTTATTACAATAATAATGGAGTAATATTTTACATGTTAACAACTACTAGCTGGTACACATAGATTGAACACTAGTTAAAATTAAAATATTAATACTAATACAATATTTAATTATGTTGTATAGAGAATCGAATCCGAGATAAAACTAAAAAATTTAAATTAATAAATCTTTATAATTATGTAGTTGTAAATAATCGAATCCGAGGTGAAGCTAAAAAAAGTTAAAGTAAATAAATCTTGTATAATTAAGTAGTTGCAAAGAATCAAATTCCAAATTTTATGATAACTAAATTTGATGTTTTGATACTTTGATATTATTGTGTACAATTAAAATATGGTTTTATAAACACTATAGACTATTATCTGTACATAGAACTCTCTGATCATTTCCAAGCCATATATGCTTCATGAGCACGATGCACTCAGTTAGTCTGCTCATTTTGTTGTCATTTATTGACCACCAATCTTCATGACACTATAACACTAGATTTGTGGCCACTACCCCATTTTTCCTTGTCGATCTGATCATACTTGAAAATGCATATATTGATTGCCACGTGATTTATGCAAGTAAATCTTTCAACAATCGAATTTCTTGTTTATTTTAATTTGATGACAAGTCCTTTCTTCCATTGTAATTTTTCACAAAACTGTGCGAAAGAAATGATTACACTGTCCTTACCATTTTCATCTATTCATCCACCGTTTTACAATCTTGTCATCTTCTTATTTTTAAAATGAAAATAAAAAAAATTGGCCCCTTATTTTGGATCAAGATCAGCAGCCCTCACTAATAAGTTGATAATACAACATCCAAGGACAGGTACATGAAAAGTCTCTTATCCATGTTTGTAAAAATCAGTAATCGGTATAAATCAGTTGACGTATTGATTTAAAATTAATCGGGTAATCGAGGATTAATCGGTGTATTAATCGGATATTATAATAATATTTAATATATTAGTATAATTTACAATTAAACAAATTATTTTAAATAAATTCATAGGATTAATCGGATTTTAAAAATCGAATCGATTGGTTACCTTATAAAAAATTAATCGGGAATTGATATGCTAAATCGAGAATTTTTAGAACCATGCTCTTATTTACTTGAGCCTATTCCTCATTTTCGGATCAGCCTTTACTAATTTCTCCCCTGCTCTTGGGTATCCAAATCAAAGGCCCCCGTCAGAGAGTACAAGCCAATCTCATCACCATCCTACAGACTGCTAATTCACAAGCATTAATTACCAGAACACGAACAGCTGTTCCCTAAATCACCAATCCCAGACATTCTTTATCATCCAGAAATGTTAAAAAGAAACCATTAGTCGATAATCACAGTGCACGTCCGGCCGTTTCCACCAGCCCCCATTACAAGTTAGATCCACCACTAGCACGTCCAGAAAATCCGGTGTGTCCTGGTAACAACCCACCACGTCCTACTCTCAAGGTATCTGTTGGACACCCTCCGCCCAGAACACAGGAATATTTAAATTAACAGCATTTTGCAAGCCCCTTTCTATAGTGCAACTAGTTTAAATAAAGAAAAATGTTAGAGGTACCAAAATTAGGTACCAAAAATTGTTACCAAATGATGTGTCTTTGTTTTAATTGGTTATAGTTATAATGGGCCCGTCAGGGTCATCCAATCAAAATATTTTAAAATGCCAAGTGTTTGTTGCCATGTCATTTGGTACCCAATTTTGATACCCAATTTGGTACCTGTAACACTCCTCTTCAATAAAAGTTGTAATCATTTTTCTAGGGGTGAGCAAAAAAAACCGAAAAACCGAAACCGGACCGAAAAACCGAAAAACCGTACCGAAAAAAACCGAAACCGACAGTAATCGCAAAAAACCGTAACCGAACCGAACCGACGGAACGGTTTGGTAACGGTTACGGTTTTATCCCAATAACCGAACCGAAAAACCGAACCGTGTATATAATATTATATATTTATTTATTTATATTAATATAATATGATTATATAATTTTTTTTCTTATGTTATAATATCTTAAACATATTCCTGTTATTTTTATTTATTTAAATAGACTGTTTCTTTGATAGACTCGGGAATGGAACCCTTGCAAACACTTGGTCATGCAAGTCATAAAACAGAGACAACATGTTAATTAGATAGACAGTTAATACCTTTACAACAACTCATAAAACGAGCCATGGCAAAATTAAGGACCTGGTATTTCATCTGATGCTTAGTCTCTTGATTCATTACACTAGTTACATGTATATTGATTGAATACAGAGTGCTAAAATCAAACAGAGAAATATAAATGAGAAACATAAATGTGTTCTTAGATTTACATAATTAAAATATTAATTTTTGATAATTAATAACCGGAAAAAAACCGAACCGACAAACGGTTAACCGAACCGAAAAAAACCGTTCCAATCGGTTCGGTTACGGTTAATAGGTAAAAACCGAACCGAACCGACATGTATGGTTTGGTAACGGTTTCCGGCAAAAACCGAGCCGAACCGACTCGTGCACACCCCTACATTTTTCCATGTCGCAGACTTGGAAATGTATATGTTGACATGACTAAGTGGTTATTTAACAACTTAGCAGAAGTTCATTGTTAACTGTAGTGTGTTTAGTACCTATTAAGTCCACATGCACCTAACAAAGATGATCATGCTATGAATTTCTTATTCATTTCTGATGCTAAGTTCTTTCCCCCAATCGATTTTTTTTTTTTTAGAAAAATAAAAATTTGCCCATGCCAGGAAATGGTTACACTCTCCTTAACATTGTCATTTATTCATCCACCAGTTTTGCAATTTTTCTTCTTTACGGCTTTACCTCCTTATTATTATGCTTTATAATTTTTATGTCTATTTTTGACTTCCAATAATTTTTATTATTATTATGCTTTATAATTTTTATGTCTAATTTTGACTTCCAATAATTTTTATTATTATTATGCTTTATAATTTTTATGTCTATTTTTGACTTCCAATAATTTTTGAAAACAAAATAGCTAAGTAACAAATTTTCTAAATTGAACAATACAACATTTTCTCAGTGGATTACATCCAATAAGCCATAAAGTCTAATATTTCAGCTTCAAAAAATTCCAAGACAAACTTATCCTGTTCATGTCCATGGTTCTAAAAATCCCCGATTCAGTCGATTAATCCCCGATTAATCCTCTGTAAGTTAACCAACCGATTCGATTTTTGAAATCCGATTAATCCTGTGAATTTATTTAAAATGATATGTTTAATTGTAAATTAGACTAATATATTAAATATTATTATAATATCCGATTAATACTCCGATTAATCCTTCCGATTAATCCCCGATTACCCGATTAATCTTAAATCGATATCTCAACCGATTTATACCGATTACCGATTTTTACAACCATGTTCATGTCAACTAATGAAGACAAATCTATATTTCTAAATAGAGTTAAATGCATTTCGTGTACCTCAAGTATGCACATTATGCAATTTGTGTACTTAAATTATCAATTATGCATTTTGTGTACTTGAATTTTATAAAACCAATTAATTTGTCTACCTAACCTTTAAGTGTGCACTTTGTGTACCTGAATTTTTTAAGAACATTCAATTTGTGTGCCCGAACTTTATATATACTAGCTTATAGCACGTGCAAAGCACGGGTTACTTTTAATATTTTATAATTTATTTATAATATAATATAATATTATAAATATAGATTTTAATATGTTATCGAAAGAATTCAAACCTTACATATTTGTATATAATAATTTTTAGTATTAAATATAAATTAATATGTTGTTGGTGGGAATCGAACCTTGGACCTTCTGCATATAACAACTTTTAGTATTGTTAAATCTAACGGTCATGATCTATTTGAGTTGCTGATCTAACGGTGATAAGTAAGGGATAACCAAAAATGGGGATAACCAAAAATAGGGGGTAACCAACTACAAATTATACCCCCTTTTGCTTATTATAATATAGTATAGATGTGCAAATTTTATATTTTATATTAAAATTTAGAAAAAATTAATTAAAAATTAAAAGTATAATATTAAATATTATATATAAAGTAAGAAAAAAATAAAGAGACGAATAATATATTTGTTTTTTTAAAAGACGAATTATTTTGTTTTATATTTATTTTAATTTTTTATAATAAATTTGTGACATTCATTATCGTAGATTTTTGGAGAATAATAGTAAATTTTATTTTATATTTACGCCAATTTTATAAAGTTTAAATTTTATGCAATAAAGAATGTTTCAAATCAAACAAAAATTATTACTTTATATATATATATATATATATATAATCTATTTTTTGTAATAATAATTTTAAAATTTTCATTTAAATATAAAATTTTGCACATGCATATAAAGTTCGGGTACAAAAATTGAATATTCTTATAAAATTCAAGTACACAAAGTGCACACTTAAAGGTTAGGTACAATTGATTGGTTTTATAAAGTTTAGGTACACAAAGTGCACTGGCTTTCAAAAAAAAAGGTACACAAAGTGCACAATAGTTCAGGTACACAAATTGCATAATATGCATATTTGAGATACACAAAATACATTTAACTCTTCTAAATATATATTTACAAAAATAATATGCTTCGCTGTTCCATGACTGAAACCAAAGTGAAAATCATATACTAAAAACCAATCCTGTCTACACACAGGTAGCCTTTAAAATTCCCAAAATTTTGATTCTGTTGAAGATATATGCTATCAAAGGATGATGTTGGAGATATATGCTATCAACGGCTAACAACCTTGCTGTCAAATTATCTAGACCTTCTGCCTAGCTGTCATCCTAGCTGTCATGTGGCTGTTATGTTGCTGTTAGTTAGTCTATATATAGACTTGTTCTTCTCTGTATTCATTACTCTTGTAGATACACAATGTAGTCTTATAACAGATTCCTACTTTCTCTGTAACAAACAGTTATGTAAATATACAGTTTATACCTCTTCTTCTTCATTGCTTAATTACTAAACTACTATCTCCATTAATGGAGCTTCATACCTGCAATATTAATAAAAGTGACAGATTCCTTTATAAATATAAAAAACATACGCATTCCCGTAGATAAATTTTTACGAAACTGCCTAAATTTTAGGCCTGTCCTCTGTGTACATGATTAATAAATAACACAACACTCTAGAAACACCAAAATGTTTCTGTACTACTTGAACCTACTACTCATTTTCGGATTAGCTTTCACTAATTACTCCCTTGCTCTTGGGTATCCAAATGAAAAGCCCCCATCAGAGTACAAGCCACCACCAGATCACTACAAGCAGGCGTTCCAAAAACCACCAATCTCAGTCTTTGTTCATGATCCAGAAACGTCGAAGAAACCATTAGTCGGGAATCACAGGCCAAGTCCGGCCTCTTCACGTCCTGTTTCTTTCAACAAGCCACAACTCCCACTAACACGTCCAGAAAATCCTGTGTCTCCTGGTAACAACCCACCGCCTCCTACTCGTAAGGCATATGTTGGACACCCTCTGGCAGAGAATACAGGATACTAGATTGATCTATACTTAATTAAATTTACCATCATCTCCCTGTATATCATGCAACTAGTTTACCATAAGTAAGAGTTGTTGCATGCATAATTGTGCTTAATCAGCCATCTCTTTGAAATACCAAACGTTTCCAGATTTATATTTGAGCCTGCTTAATTTGTTATTGCTTAGTTCTTAGCTCACTACGTCAAAAAAGGGCTTTAGTCACACTTTTGAACAGTAATCCCTGCCACATTTTCTTCAAAAAGCGTAACTAAATATAAATCTCCTGTGTTTTGGTTACACGTTTAATATTTGTGTAACTAATATTACAAACTTTTATACCTTTAGTCACTCTTCACAAATATAGTAACAAATAATGGCCATGTTAATAATTACCGTAACCAAAAAAATGCCAACTGCTACGCTTTTCCTTTTCAGGGACATCTTATAGCTACATTTGTCGAAAAAAATGTGACTATTTTTTGCCACACAAAATAATAGTGACCAAATATATATAAATACCATTCAGGAAAATAATGCGTCACTAAAAGCTAAAACATATAGCCACTAGTATTGTTTTATGTGACGAAAGAGTCGGGTTTTAGTGTAGCCAATTATTATTTTATGGTCACAGTTTTGTAGAAAATCGGTAGCGTAACATTTGTAATGGTGACGGTTTTACTATTTTGTGTGACGTAAGTAAAATATTCTGCTTATATCAATAGCCACAGTTACTATATTTATGTGTGACAAAAGATAATACCAACTGGACATGTTTTGTTTACCTGGCATATCAAATTGCCAAACCAAACGCAAATAAACATCCGAATCACACACCATAATACCAAATCCTGATATATCGACCATAATAATCCAAATATACACTAGAAATCATCCAACAAACAATCCAACCAACTTACAAGATAATTATCCAACATACAATCCACTCGACCAAAACAAGCGTGAAATGAGTGCTTATCATTTGAATCGTTCCATTAGCGTGTAGTTCTGAATACATATTGTCTAATACATTCATAAATATATAAAATTAATTTGAAGAAGGTATACCATGGAACATATCACGTCTATATGCTCATAGAGTACAATGGTCACGATTGTTTGCAACAAATATACATAAACGCTACTAAAAAAATGTTGATAGACATCGGTTTCTGGCCGATGTCTTTGCAAAATCCTTACCGATGTCTTTGTCGGAGATGTCTAAAGTCCAAATTTTAGACATCGGTTTTTGGCCGATGTCTTACATAACTTATAACATCAGTTCTTATAAGTAGACCTGTTATGTAAGTGTATGATTGACATCAGTTTTTATAACAATATCTATTGTTTTAGTGTATGAGAGACATCAGTTTTATAAATAGAACTGGTATGTTAGTGTTTAATAGACATCGGTTTTTATAAATAGAATTGGTGTGTTAGTGTTCAATAGATATCATTATTTCTAGTTATAGTTGATGTTTTAGTCTGTAATGGACATCAATTTATTACAAACACTAGATGTTAAAACTGCATTTTGACAATATTAATCTATTTCATATACATTGTTTACATCTTACAACAACATTTGTGCACAACAATAACCAAACTAAAACAATATACCAAGTCAAAACTAACCAAACACATATATTCACCAACATAAATATCAAGTATCAAGTATTCTTACATAACCAATCAAAACCCAAACTAACATCCATTACTTCTGTCATGGTTTTCCTGCTCTGGCTGTCATCAGAGATGTCACCAGAGAGGATAATAATGTCATCAAATAAATCATAAGTTTCAGGGTCCAGCTGCAAAAGAGAAATGACAGCAGTTCCTTGTAGAATGTGGACACTGTGGTGGAGTGCTTTCACAATTTGATAAGTTGTAGAACTGTCCAAACCAGTGGATATGAGTCTTTGAGAGCCTGGGGAGAAATATGAGAAAAATCATTGTAAACAGAACTTGTTTCACTGGTGAAATTTGTTAACAAAAACACCTATAATCTACCATCAGGCCTCCTAAAGCATGAATAAAATATCAAGTGGGTTTTAGCAATGATGCATATACAACGATTGTGGGCATTAGTTTTACACAAATTGACACATACAAGAGAGTAATTTACAATTATACATAGCCTGGATTAATATAATAACATGTACCTAGTGCCAACTGTTTACAGTGTCAAGTTTTAATATTAATAGTTCCTTCCGAGGTTTATCATTCACAAATTTATTTTGTAAGGAAACATATTATCACAAGAATGAAGGAGACCATTTGTTTGAAATATATACCTTTCCAGCATCTGCAACAACATCAACACGTACCTTACCAGAGTTCGGAACATGGTATGTTTTTTGACAACATGCTATCAAAATATGTTAACAAATAATAACAATTAACATGCAGGGTTAAGGCAGTACAGTTATTTTTCCACCATCAAGTACTATAGATGAATATCATGGAGATCGGTACATACGGGATTGCAGCATTATCTCCGACATAACCTGTAGTCATGAAGCAATTTAAAAAAATGAGATGCATGATACAGTATATAATTTTGAAGTTGTGATTATGACTGAATCAAGTTGGATAAGGTGAATGTTATACCTGTAGTCTGCTCTTTTGACTTTTCGAGGTTCTAAATTCAAATACACAATGTACGTCTATAGCACTTGCTTAATAAAATCAACAATAATAGATTTGCAGGAAGCGATTGTGAATTCCTTGTTATGAATTCTTAATCTGAACTCCCATAATTAATTCCCCTGAAACAATTTAAAAACCCCCAAAATTTAGACAAAAAATTTACAATTCTGAGGGAAAAAAACCCACCAGTGTATACATCGGTCCCTTATAGTTAGCCACCTCTAACCTGCACAAGGAGCAAAAAACATAACTTTTTACATACAGGGAGAAGGGAAATTTTAATGTAATCTAGAACGATATTTGATATATAATGTAATCTATAAAGATTTTATCAAGTAATACTCTAAAAGAAGAAACTCAAGCAAGTAATTTCCCTTGCGCAAGACAGGAGAGTATCCCACATAATCACATGGACATAAATTAACATCATCTACCAAAAACTAATAAAAATATAAACAGATACCTCCAAATTATGAACAAAATTATCTCTCTTATAATAAGCATTACTCTTTACATCTCTTCACTCTCCAGAACCCATTCCATCTGGACAAAAAAATGAAATCAACCCAATTAAATCCTTTAAACATTTAAACTTAACTATAAAACACAAATCTCAAAACACATAACAGATGCAATGATTATTCTAGCAAACCAAAATAGCAAGCAAATCGCAAAGAGCATCCATTCAAACAAATGTCTCGATTTGCAGCACCATCCAAACAAAGATGTCCTCTTGGATACACCCATCTCTAAATCGTCACCAATTCTCATGTTAAAATCAAGAAAAACCAATCCTAAAATTTAGATTAAAGGAGAGATGAAGTTTGAATTACCTTTCACAGCAAAGATGAAGCAAGTCTAAGTTGGTTAATACAACAAGATTGAATCCCCTATATTGATATTAATCGATGGATTACTAGACAATTCAAGATTGAATCCAAATCTCCCCAATTTATAATGAAATCGAACTAATCGAACTTTAATTACAAAATCAAGCTTACCCACTTACAAATCGAACTAATTCAAGCTTTGAACAAATCAATTTCGAGCGGATTTGAGCAGTGAGAGAGAGCGGATTCGAGTGTGAGATAGAGAAGCTTTGAGTAGTGAGAGAGCGGCTTCGAGTGTGAGTGTCCAGTGAGAAAGTGAAAGAGAGTTTGAAATTAGGGTTCTTCAGTACTGTGAATGTCGAGAGAGAGAGTTAATGTTTTGGGTTTAATTTGTGTGTTTATTTGTTTCGTTTTTGTGAGGATCTGAAAAAAAAAGGGGAACAAAAATTGGTTAAGGGGCGGGGAAATATTTTAGTTCCAAGGGGGAAATTTTGGTACAAAGGGGGAAATTTTAGTTCCAAAGAGAGATATTTGGTGCGAGGGAGTCGGCTGATTGAAAGAGATGAGAGGGAGGGAGTAGTGTTAGTGTTAGGGTTAATGGGGCGCGTGTCAGATTCACTGAATAATTTTTTTGAATGATTTCTTCGACGATCGAACCGTACGAAATTAAATAAACACTAATTTTAGTGCTGGGAAAAAATAATCAAAAAATAAAAAGGTCGGGTTGTACGAGTTTTTAACAAAAACGTAGTAAATGTGCTACTTCATATAAGGAGGCACGATCCAGATTCACTGAATAATTTTTTTGAACGATTTCTTCGACGATCGAACCATACGAAAGTTAATAAACACTCATTTTAGTGTTGAAAAAAAATAATCAAAAAATAAAAAGATCGGGTTGTACGAGATTTTAACAAAACGTAGTAAAAGTGCTACTTCTATAACGAGGCACAATCCAGATTCACTGAATAATTTTTTTGGACGATTTCTTCGACGATCGAACCGTACGAAAGTTAATAAACACTCATTTTATTGTTGGGAAAAAATAATCAAAAAATAAAAAGGACGGGTTGTACGAGATTTTAACAAAAACGTAGTAAAAGTGTTACTTCCTATAAGGAGGCACAATCCACATTCACTGAATAATTTTTTTGAATGATTTCTTCGACGATCGAACCTTACGAAAGTTAATAAACACTCATTTTAGAGTTGGAAAAAAATAACAAAAAATAAAAAGGACGGGTTGTACGAGATTTTACTGCTTGTTAAAATTTCAGTTCCCTCCCTTTACTAAAATTTCACTTCCCCCTTTTATCACGAAACAATCAAAACACCAGATTTTTTATTTCCCTCTCATACTTTCATTTTCCCCAAATCAAAATTCGATTTCCCACTTGGCCAATAATTTGTTCCCCGGTTCAAAATTTCATTTCCCCCTTCTCAGTTTAAAAACCAAAAAACCAAAACCTTATCCAGCAAAATGCAAAACACATACACACAGAAGGCAAACAAATCAAAATCAGTCTTACCATCTTCAAACACAAACCCTATCTCACGAGATGTAAACTCAAATATTACATTACACATCTAATTCATCCGAACTTTGCACAAATTGGTCGTTTCTTTGCCTCGTTTAACTGTGATAAGGTCTCCAATCCTGGTTGTTCTGCAAGGTGTGCTTGTAACTCCGATGTAGGTTGTGACCCTTCCAAGTTACCTTCAAGTTCAGCTACAGATGCGTCGTGCCAATATCATATGGTAGTTACAGAGTACAGTGCTAATGGTACAGCATCAGAGCCTTCACAGGTAGATTTCCAATTAGTATTCACTTTCAACCAAGGTGCTTGTTTAGAATTTCCTGATCAACTTAATTATCATATAATCTATTTTAGGCAGAAACAGCAAAACCAACAGAAGTGAGAAGGATATTTGCTAGATCCTATGTTGCTACGGTTTATATGATTCTCTGTTGTCTTTTTTTGTTAATTGTGTAAGTGAAGGTAATACAGATCTATGGGGAAATTATTCCATCCCACGGGATAATCCATATTCTAAGGATAAAGAAGCACAGCCAGAAATTTGGGCAGAAGGGCTAAGAAATCCTTGGCGTTGTAGCTTTGATGTGGAGAGGCCTTCTTACTTTGTTTGTGCAGATACTGGCCAGGTTCAGATGATCTTACTTTTATTAAGCTCTTCTTTTTTAGTTCTTATGTTTATTAAAAATTTCTCACTTGATAATATTTGCTATTTTACTTGCTGATTTTGTTTTATTATTGTTATCAGAAAAGAAAAGGGAGTTCTACAAAAATGCTAAATATGTTAACAAGTATAAGAAGTTAAAGAAGCATGAAAACTTCCCAAACAATGCTTCGTTCCCAGATATTGAACCACCAAAGGTTTGTATCTTACTATAATGCTTCCACTATTAAAGTTGTTGCCCTCGGTTTAAATACGCTAACTATGTTTTGTTTTAGTGGACGTGTTTCTGTATGTTAGTATACAGGTACCTTTCTGGTCTCATATGTTGGAGTTGCTATCACAGGATGAAATAGAGCCTGTGGGAGGTCTAGAAGTTAATCAAGAGAGAAAGAAAAAGAAGAAGGATAGTGCGTGGAGTCTAAATGAAATATATGAGAAGAAAAGAAAGGAGCAGGAGAAGGCAAGGAATGAGAAGGAAGCAATCATTCAAGCACAGAAGGAACTGAAAGAACAATCCCAGTCTCAAAGAAAAGCTCTTAGAGAAAAGATGCTTAAAAGAACGAGGCCGGGTCAGCCTGTAATGAAGTACAGAATTGAACATATGTTGGAAAAAATACAAGGTTCAAAATCATAGGAAATATGTGCTTGTTCCTATATCTCGAACTGTCAACAATGGCCGTGATTTTATTTATTTCTGAAATTTGTTAACTCGTGAACATGACAAAACATTGAGCTTAAGATCCTGATTTTCTGCAGGATCAATATGAAGAGGTTGATATTATCACCAAGGGTGGAAATTATGGATGGCCAGCTTATGAAGGACCCCTTCTATATGACTCCAAACAATCTTACACTAAAAACAATACTGTAGATATCACTAATCCAATTTTCCCTGTCGTGGGTTATAGCCATTCTGATGTGAACAAGAAGGAAGGATCAACTGCCATATCTGGCGGGTACTTTTATCGTTCTACTACTGATCCATGCATGTATGGAAGGTAAAAAAGTTAAAACACCACAAACTCCTCAACTTTGAACACAAATGCAATTGCCTATCCACACATTCTCACTGTGAACCTTCTGTATGTTTCAGTTATGTGTATGCAGATTTGTATGCTGGTAACGTATGGGCAGCTGTTGAAACGCCAAAAAACAGTGGAAACTTTAGTGGTACTTCGATTCCTTTTCCCTGAATGACTTGTTTGCTTGTGATTTTTTGATTGTATACTACAACTTAACAAAAATAATTAAGTGTACATGATTTATGTGCAGTAGACATAGTTTTTAAGAATGTACACTAAATTTGTCCATGTACCAAGTAAGCATACCACAATCTGAATATCTGATTCCCTCCCAGATAATTTGTGCCTTGCCTTGGCTGATGTGTGCATTTTTTTTGAAGGTGCTTGAAGAGAAAGAAGAAAAGATAGCTCCAGGGACCTTGCTAGGAACGAGTCACACGTAAGTTATCAATGTTTGCTATTCTATTTTAGATGAATTTTTGGCAGTTCTGATTTAATTTCCTTTACCTTGTAAATTCTTAACATTTGTATTGACAGGCGAAAGGCTACCGTGTAGGACCGGTTTGTGATGATGTCTTGTCAATGACATGGTTTTTCCTAGAGTTAATTGTCAAGTCGATGGCTGAACTTGTGGTTTCTGTGGCTGAACTTGTATCACGTGTGTTTTGTAAATTTAGGACGTTTGTGTATTTGGTTGTGAATGTTGTTGGTTAAATTTGGTTGGGAACGTTGTTGGTTGAATTTTATGGTACTTTTTAAGTGTATTTGGTTGGGAATGTATGTGGTTTAGTATAAACTATAACTTTAGTACGTTTTTTATACGTTGTTTAAGTGTTTTAAGCAATTGGAATTTGGAATTGGGTATATGATTTTACAGTATCGGACACACTAATAATTTAGATATTCATCATGTCTAGAAACGATTTTTAGTCACACATACGACAGATACATGTAAATAGTGTCTCTAAAATGTTTTTAGTCACAATAATTATACAAGTAAACATTAACAAATATATATTCCAACTATAACAGTTAAGGTCGTTTAGCTACACATTTCTTAAAATGTTAAGTGTAATAGTTGATGTCCTTCACTAACACTTATTAGTAAAAACACATGTAATTGTCATTAACCTTTAGCCACACTACATATTACAACATTATAAATAATGTCTGTAAAAGCATTTAAGTCACAATTAGGACACATACATGTTACAATATAATCAAAACATACACGAAAATATAAAGAAAGTATAACAGTTATGGTGCTTTAGCTACACATTACATAAAAAAGAAGTGTAATAGTTGATGTTTTTTATATACACTAATTAGCAAAAACTACCCATAAAAATATCAATTTCGTCACGATATTATCTTCAAAATGTGGCCATAAATTAAATAAATGTAGCTTTTGAAATTCTTTAGCCACATTTTTAAATCCTGCTGTAACGGTATACCCCTTTTAATTACAATAAGCGGGCTAGAATGCTTGGCTCCAGCATCAAATATTAAAAGCCTTTAGCCACTCTATAAATCAATACAGCCACTAAGAAAAAGTGTGGCTATATCATGTCTATGGTAGTGGAGGCTTTGGTGACAGTGCATGTGAAAAAAATAAGTGTGATCGAAACTATTGTTGGAAATATTGACTACTACAGCAACATAGAGGCAGTTATATATCGTATTTAACAAGTCCAGGCCAAGCATACAATTAGCGAAACAAAACACGAAGGTAAAACACATGCAAATCAGTAACTGATAGAACAAAGGAAGATAAGAAATCATACCAAAAGCCAAAGCTATGCAGGTATCAAATAAGAAATAATCAGCTGAGTCACCAGGCCTTGCAAAGAAGTCCTGATTGTTCTTGAAGAGATAATTGCCTCCACTTACACTGTGTCAGGATGCTGGCAATATTCTTCCAGGATAAAACAGCTCCGAGTTAGATGGTCACAGCAACCAGAAAACTCAACTTCGACTAGCACCTCAGTCGCCAGAAAAACCTACTAACAGATAGCTACAATACTGTATATTGAGGGAAAGTAGAGAAAGTAGAGAGACAATGAGAATGTACGGTGTGGTCTGTATGTTCAGTGTCCTTATACAATCAGTAGCTTAGGTCTCTATTTATACTAGAGGCTAAGTGTAACTGATACCATTCTTATTAATATAAGAATTGTAACTCCACGATTTACATTCAATAAAAAATCAAAACGGATGATTTATAATTAAATAAATCGTAACTGTTACAATATATTTGACCCATTCATGATTTCTAATTAATAGAATAAACGCTCAGACTTTGCTGTCAACAAGTCTTGACAGTACAACAAAACTAACTGTCATCAGGTGACAGCAAGTTTACTATCTGACAGCAACCTTGTTTTTGACAGCAAGTTTTCACCTTCCTGACAGTAACCTTGTTTTTGACAGCAAGTTTAACATTCCTGACAGCAACCGTGTTGTTGACAGCAAGTTTTACCTTCCTGACAGCAACCTTGTTCTTGACAGCAAGTTTAACATTCCTGACAGCAACCTTGTTGTTGACAGCAAGTTTTACCTTCCTGACAGCAACCTTGTTCCTGATAGTAAGTTTTACTTCCTTGACAGCAACCTTGTTCCCGACAGTAAGTTTGCTCTCGAGAGTTTACAGGACTTAACATGTAGTATAGTCCAACTCTTGACAGCATGTTTATAATATTAAAGTAAATCAATAATCCACTTTATTTATTTCAATGTGGGATAAATACACATTCTCATTTTCAAGCTCTTTCAAGCTACCAATTTCAACTCTATTTCTCTATGGGTTTCACTAAGAAAATTACTTAGACCCATATATGAAAATTTAAGTTCCCATATCAAGGAACAATTTCCAATTGTTAAAATCCGGAATTAACATCAAGAACATAAAATAATTATGCCCTAAAAACTCCATTTTCTAACAATCCCCCACAAATCCATACAGAAATGCTTCAAGGTTTTTCATCATGACTTGTTTTTCAGAGTCGGTACCCTTCCGGGTTTGAACCCTCCTAAGTCCCCTACTTCGATGATTACCGGATTCAGATGGAATGTTTCACCTTGAATCTTAATCCGTTTGATGTAATCATGTTCCATAGACGACGACAAGTCAAAGGCTATGGTGCCAATCTACGGCTTTGAGACATTAATGGTCTTGTCTCGATCCTGTTCGTCGAATGTTTCAAGGAATAACCCTTCCCTCTAATTGCGACCACACAATTACATTCGCTTAGCTGGGCATCTCCAGAGATGTACTGCAACCATCTCGTCAAATGACTTGACCCCATTCAGAGTTATAATAACTCTTGCTTACTAGCAGTGTCAGTACCTTCTAGGTTTACAGGGGATAGACTCAGATACAAACAGTATCATCTATGTAGCAAAGGTACTACCAATTCATCCTTACAGCTTGTTATTACCACATTGAATACACTTCAAGGGATCTCCTCTCATGTGTATTGGGTTCCCACTGATGATGAACTTTGATGGGTTGACAGCCCCATCCCCAACCTCGACTTAAGGACCACTGCAGGTTCCAGTCCTTTAGTTAAAGGATCAGCTATATTATTCTGAGTTCCTATGAACTCTACAGCAATAATCCTATCAGACACTAAACCCCTTATAGACTTTAGTCTAACTTGGATATGTCTCTTTGTTTTAGCATTATACTTTTTACTGCTAATCTTGTCGATAGTTGTTTTACTATCACAATGAATAGCAAACGCAGGAAGCGGTCTGCTTACTACAGGTATCGTGGACATAAGTCCATGTAACCATTCAGCCTCCGTCCCCGTGGCATCAAGTGCACACAACTCAGCCTCAAAAGTAGACCGAGTAACTATAGTCTGTTTTGTCGACTTCCAGGATATTGCTCCACCGGCTAAGGTGAACACATATCCAGTCACTCCATTGGAACCAGACTTCTTAGCTATCCAACTTGCATCACTGTACCCCTCAAGTACACCAGGAAATCTCCTATAGTGTAAACTTAGGTACATTGAGCCTTTCAGATATCTTAGTACTCTATCAAGAGCATCCCAATGAGTTCTGTTTGGACAGCTTGTATATCTAGCCAACTTAGACACAGAATATGAAATATCTGGTCTAGTACAGTTAGCAAGATACTGCAAACTCCCTATAATCTGAGAATACCTTAACTGAGACACAGGTACTCCTGAAGCATTCTTAACAAGGGCAACTTTAGGATCATAGGGTGTACTAGCAATTCTACACTGTGAATAACCATATTTCTCAAGTATAGATTTCTCTATATAATGAGACTGCGATAAAGTTATTCCCTCAGCTGACTGAGTCAGCTTGAGACCAAGAATCACACTAGCCTCACCCATATCCTTCATTTCAAAATGCCTTTTCAAGAAAGCTTTCGTCTCGTTAATAATCTCAATATTGGTTCCAAACAGTAATATGTCATCTACATATAGGCACAAAATGACACACTCACTACCTTTAACTTTGGTGTAGACACACTTGTCACTATCATTAATATCATAACTGAACGGCACTATAGTTTCATCAAACTTTTTATGCCAATCCCTAGGAGCTTGTTTCAAGCCATAGATGGATTTGATCAACTTACATACTTTCCTTTCGTTACCAGATGCAACAAATCCCTCAAGCTGATCCATATAAATCTCTTCTTCAAGTTCACCATGAAGAAAAGCTGTCTTTACATCCATTTGATGGATGATAAGACCATGTACGGAAGCCAATGCTACTAGCATTCGAATTGTTGTCATTCTAGCTACTGGAGAGTATGTGTCAAAGTAATCAATGCCCTCCTTTTGCTTAAAACCCTTAGCTACCAGTCTAGCTTTGTACTTATCTATTGATTCGTCAGGGTTCAACTTCCTTTTAAAAATCCATCTACACCCGATAGTAGAACACCCAGGAGGGAGATCAACTAACTCCCATGTTCCGTTAGAAACAATAGAGTCAATTTCACTCTTTACAGCGCCCTTCCAGTGCCTAGACTCTGAAGAATCCATAGCTTGTCGGAAAGTTAAAGGTTCATCCTCGACATTGTAAGTGATAAAATCACTTCCAAAATCCTTGACTACCTTTGCACGCTTACTCCTTCGTGGTTCCTCTACCTCCTTCGGAGTAGAGCTACTACTAGGTTCCGCCCCCACATTTGTCATCTTTTCCACATGATCAGGAATAGAACTTGATGTGTGAGTAGGATCTTCATTAGAAGTATCTTGAGGCATACCAGTCTTCATAGGGTAGACATCCTCAAAGAATGTAGCATCACGAAACTCAACTATCGTGTTTGCCACTATACCATCTATGTCAGATTTTAATACTAAAAATCTCATAGCTGTAGTGGTCTCAAGATAGCCTAGAAAGATACAATCAACAGTCTTCGGACCTAGTTTCTTTCTCTTGTGTTCAGGGACAAGTACCTTAGCAAGGCACCCCCACACACGAAGATACTTAAGACTAGTTTTCTTGCTCTTCCATAACTCATAGGGTGTCTTATCCATGTGTTTCAGAGGAACTCTATTCAGAATATGGCAAGCTGTATTCAGAGCTTCTCCCCACATGTATTTAGGCAACCCAGAATTAATAAGCATACTATTAATCATATCTTTAAATGTTCTGTTCTTTCGCTCAGCAACCCCATTAGACTCAGGTGTGTATGGTGGGGTAACTTCATGAACTATTCCATTGTTTGCACAAAATTCATTAAAAACGTTACTCGTATACTCACCACCTCTATCAGATCTCAATCTTTTAAGCACCTTACTAGTTTGTTTTTCTACTTCAGTTTTATATATAATGAATTTACTAAGTGCTTCATCCTTATGTCTAAGTAAATAAACATAACAGTATCTACTACTATCATCTATAAAGGTAATGAAGTATCTAAACTGGTCCTTAGTCAACACACCACCAAATTCACAAATATCAGTGTGTACTAAATCTAACAAGTCTGAATCCCTAACAATATTATGAAAAGGTTTCCTTATTTGTTTAGCAGACACACATACTTGACATTTAGAATTCTTTTCTATAGTGTGTTTTGGAATCAACTCTAAGTACATCATATTTTTAAGAGCACCAAAATTTAAGTGACCAAGTCTAGCATGCCATAAATCAGAAGATTCAACACAATTAACAGAAGGAGTAATCTTATAAAAAGCACCCAAAACGGGCTCAGCATTTATCACAAATAAACCATTTGACAAGTAACCCTTGCCAAAGAAAGTACCAGTATGAATAAGAACTACTTTATTACATTTGAGAGAGACTTCAAAGCCATTAGTTACTAAACAACTACCACTTATTATATTTCTACGCATGTCGGGAACATGATGCACTCTCGTCAGGGATAGAATACGTCCCGAAGGAAACTTCAGGTCCACGTTTCCTACTCCATGTACTTGAGCAGCACTTGCGTTCCCCATCGTCACTGTCAAGCTATGACTCTGTTGATAAGATACAAATAAACTAATGTCAGCACAAATATGCACATTAGCTCCAGTATCAATCAACCATTCATTTGACAGATAAGTGGAAAATAGTACAGGGTTGTAGGTAACATACCGGTCTTCGTTGGTTTCAGAAGCCAAAGCTTCACCAACAACCATGTTCGCTACAGGCCCACTTGAGGTTCCAAGCACAGCATTCGCTTGAGCTACACCCTCGGCTTTCTTTGCTTTCTTCGTAGGGCAGTCCTTACTCCAGTGCCCAACCTGCCCACAAGACCAACATGGTTTGTTTGCCTTTGGTTTCTTGGCCTTATCCTTGTCACTCTTAGGTTTATTACTATTACCCTTCTTAGAGATAGCCTTCCTTTTCTGTCCTACAGTAGCTACATTTACCTTCGAACTTCCATGCTCAGTTGGCATCACATGTCCCTGTTTGGACTTGTGTTGTTCTTGCACTGAGATGTCCAGCATAAGGGTGGTCCAGGTGATCTCTCCTTTCTGTCTTTTCAGGGAGAGAGAGAACTCTTCCCAAGACTTTGGGAGCTTTTCAATCACACTCATCACCTTAAACTTTTCGGGGAGGTCCATTCCAGACTCCTTCAAAGCATGCACTATCATCTCGAATTCATGCACTTGCTCAGTCATGGACTTATTGTCCACCAGCTTGAAATCAAGGAACCTAGCCACAAAATACTTTTCCAGACCTTGTGAGTCAGTATTATGTGTCTGGTCCAGCTTCTCCCATAAGAGTTTTGCGGTGTAGGCATCAGAAGAGTACACATCAAACAATGTGTTGGTTAGAGCAGCCAGAATTGCTGCCCTAGCAACCCCATCCTTCTCAGCCCACTTCGCATAACTCTTAACTGATTCAGCCTTCTCTTGATCCACAACTGGCTTCTCATATTCCACAATAGGCCATAGACCCTTTACAGTCAACCACAACTTCATCCTTTTCTGCCAACGAGAAAAGCCAACGCCCCCATTGAATTTCTCAGGCAAGCCAGTCAATTCAACAGGTTGTGGAAAACTATAAGTGGTCCAATCAATGACCCCAACAGATGCAACCGAACTACCACTAGCAGGAATCTCACTATCGTTAACCATTATGCTAAATACTATATAACCAATTATCTCTTCAAGAATGTTGGAAATATTGACTACTACAGCAACATAGAGGCAGTTATATATCGTATTTAACAAGTCCAGGCCAAGCATACAATTAGCGAAACAAAACACGAAGGTAAAACACATGCAAATCAGTAACTGATAGAACAAAGGAAGATAAGAAATCATACCAAAAGCCAAAGCTATGCAGGTATCAAATAAGAAATAATCAGCTGAGTCACCAGGCCTTGCAAAGAAGTCCTGATTGTTCTTGAAGAGATAATTGCCTCCACTTACACTGTGTCAGGATGCTGGCAATATTCTTCCAGGATAAAACAGCTCCGAGTTAGATGGTCACAGCAACCAGAAAACCCAACTTCGACTAGCACCTCAGTCGCCAGAAAAACCTACTAACAGATAGCTACAATACTGTATATTGAGGGAAAGTAGAGAAAGTAGAGAGACAATGAGAATGTACGGTGTGGTCTGTATGTTCAGTGTCCTTATACAATCAGTAGCTTAGGTCTCTATTTATACTAGAGGCTAAGTGTAACTGATACCATTCTTATTAATATAAGAATTGTAACTCCACGATTTACATTCAATAAAAAATCAAAACGGATGATTTATAATTAAATAAATCGTAACTGTTACAATATATTTGACCCATTCATGATTTCTAATTAATAGAATAAACGCTCAGACTTTGCTGTCAACAAGTCTTGACAGTACAACAAAACTAACTGTCATCAGGTGACAGCAAGTTTACTATCTGACAGCAACATTGTTTTTGACAGCAAGTTTTCACCTTCCTGACAGTAACCTTGTTTTTGACAGCAAGTTTAACATTCCTGACAGCAACCGTGTTGTTGACAGCAAGTTTTACCTTCCTGACAGCAACCTTGTTCTTGACAGCAAGTTTAACATTCCTGACAGCAACCTTGTTGTTGACAGCAAGTTTTACCTTCCTGACAGCAACCTTGTTCCTGATAGTAAGTTTTACTTCCTTGACAGCAACCTTGTTCCCGACAGTAAGTTTGCTCTCGAGAGTTTACAGGACTTAACATGTAGTATAGTCCAACTCTTGACAGCATGTTTATAATATTAAAGTAAATCAATAATCCACTTTATTTATTTCAATGTGGGATAAATACACATTCTCATTTTCAAGCTCTTTCAAGCTACCAATTTCAACTCTATTTCTCTATGGGTTTCACTAAGAAAATTACTTAGACCCATATATGAAAATTTAAGTTCCCATATCAAGGAACAATTTCCAATTGTTAAAATCCGGAATTAACATCAAGAACATAAAATAATTATGCCCTAAAAACTCCATTTTCTAACAACTATACCGTCACAGTTTTTTGATGTGACTAAAGCCCTTTTTTGACGTAGTGGCTAAATGTTCAATACATCAGTGTGTGCTCGTATGGTTGTATATAAATGCTTTATGCTTATGTATGACTTATTGTTTTGATGGTCTCCCCAATATATATAAATAAATGAAAACAATCTTGTTTGTAAAAATTGACAATATGTTTATAATGCAACTTAATGTCTATTTGCTCTATTTTACTTGAGAATTAATTAAAACATACAACTGGTTAATCACATTATAAAGTTAAAATACAAAACCATGGATCTTTGGCTCCCACCTCTTTTGTACTCAGTCTGAGAGAGAGATGTGATATTCTTTCGTGAGCTAGTCCTTTGTGACCCGCGCATTCCCCTTCTACACCCCTTAGTTGGTGGTTTTCCATGGCATGGCCTGGTGGGTACTCGTATTGCTGTTCTTGCTTCAACTTTGGTGCATTTGCGGAGGCAGAGGCAGTTGGAGTGCTATTTTTAAAATTTATGATAATTGTTGTACGTAGGCTTGATTAGAAGATATTTGCGGATTTGTGAAAGAAAATGCATGAAACGGTTGGTTATGTCTTGATCTAGTTCATCTCAACGTTTATATTAGGACATCTTCATTTTTTCTTGAACAATTACATTGCATGAAAGTTTAGGTAGTCGTGAGTGGAGGTTTAATTAGTTGTGACATGTGAGTAGTCATATTTTAGCAAATTTGTGGAAATTTATTTCCTTCGTGTGATAAATGGCAAATCTATATTCTATATTTAATGTGCAAAATACCAAAGTACAAAATTTGGTTATCACTTAACTCGGGGTTCGATTCCTTCCAACTACATAATTATACAAGATTTATCTATTTAATTTAATTTCATCCCGTGTTCGATACATGGCCGAGGTTATAGATCGGCAAGTTTTTCATGATTTTGATTCAGAGATGAAGGCTATTATGGAATCGCATCTATGGTCGTCGGTTCAGAACAGTTCGATGATTGCAGTAAAAACATGTATATATCAATTATATTCAAATCGCTTGGTTTCCTTTAGAAAGGATTCAACAGCGATCCCCTTAAGCGTCTGTTCTTACGATTGTTTTTGTAGATGCCGTATGGCTTTTGATTAATGGATTGATTTCTTTTTGTTCAAAAAAATAATATTCATTAATTATATTTATTATCGATAATTTACATGTGTCCGTCCGGCCCGTGCTTCGCATGGGTTACCCGCTAGTAAATAAAAAGAGTAATTCTACGTCCACAAAATTGTATAGAGAAAATGCAACAGAATGATGTGGCTACAATTGTCTCCACAGATCAAAGTCGTGGATTCTCTTCTAGGGAGCGGTTCTGTTGTGGAGAGCCTCAGAGTTGGGTTTTCTCGGTTAGCATTATCTTAGGAGCTGGACTGTTGTTTTCTTACTATCTTTTGTTTGTGGTTTTTGCAGACGCAGAGAGCAGAATATGAGGATAAATCAGGAGAGGTGTCCCCGCTCAGGTAAGTCCCATGAGGTCCAGGCCATGGGCTCAGGTTGGGTTGTTTTCGCCCCCCATCTTTATCTTCTTAGTTACGTAAATCACACTGTTTTGTTGTGCACTAAGCCGGGGATCTTCACGGAAACAGCCTCCCTACTGTAAAAAGTAGGGGTATGGTCTGCATACATCTTATCCCCCCAGACCCTGCTTTGAGGGGATATACTGAGTATGTTTGGTTTGGTTTGGTTTTTTTTTTTAACGGGATAATTATAAATGTTGGAGACAGCTTGCACGCCACGTCCTTCTGTAAACTAATATGTATAAAATTCTGTGGACGTAGCAGTACTCAACATACTCAATATTTATAAATAGATCCTAGTCTATTTCTTCATTTTCTCAATGGTTTACAACTGAGATCAGCCTCAAAGTCCAATATTTCAGGTGCAAGCCTCCCCTGTACCCAAGGACAACCCCATCCCCTTGGTAAATGTCAACGAATAATCACAGATTTTATGTATGTTCAAATCAAATTCACATGCACTACTTGTACTCGTGAAAGCGAAATTGATATTCCAGGCAGTAAAGATCACCCCTACTAATCAAGAACACCTATAAAGAAAAACAATCGTCTGCAGGATGAAACACATCCAAACATTTGCACAAAAATGTCTCTCCATTCCTTGAACCTACTTCTTATTTTCGGTGCAGTGGTTGTAGGATTAAAGATGCAGTAATACACTAAACACACACATGTATTGAGTAAACAAAAACTGAAATCTGCATTCTCTGAAATAATCGGATACAAGCAGCTATATATATAGCTTTGACACACAAAGTGGTACCTATTATTTAGCAACTACTTTCCTATCAAGACTCCACTACTTTCACTTCTCCTAACAATACTGCAATGACTACATGACCTGGTCTATAGCTAACGCAACAAGCCCATCAACTATGACCTAATCTTGCTGACTATTACAAATAAACAAAACAATTTATTTAAAACAATTAAACAAATAAACAATTAAAACAAGTTTAAGATTATTTTTCCAACATTCACCCCCATAATCTTAAACTTACGAAGCACTTTCTCTTCGCCTGTGATGCACTTCTCACCACCATCAATTTTGATGCACTTTCTCATCAAAAACACTTTGGAGCACTTCTCTCCAAAAACGCTTTGGAGCACTTTCTCTCCATGGTGCACATAATCACCTCTTCATAACTCTCATCTATTCATAACTCTCATGATCTGAACAAATCCGTTCATCAACATCCTATTCAGCATCTATTGGTACTTTGACACCTTCATCTGGTGTAACTTCTTCCACAACATACTTTACCGTGTTCCCATCTTTCTCATGGACTTCATTTGTATTCTCAGATCGTGCTCCTTCATCGGATATGGCGCCACAGAAACTCTGTCCGACAATAGCTTTCTGTATTCCAGAAATAAACAACTTCCTGCCCTTCCAGCCAGCAATCATCGAGGTTGCTGCCCTCTCGCCATCACTGAAGCACGTCATAGACACGGTCTCTCACCTGATGCTCTTATACCAAGTGTAGGATTAAAGATGCAGTAATACACTAAACACACACATGTATTGAGTAAACAAAAATTGAAATCTGCATTCTCTGAAATAATCGGATACAAGCAGCTATATATATAGCTTTGACACACAAAGTGGTACCTATTATTTAGCAACTACTTTCCTATCAAGACTCCACTACTTTCACTTCTCCTAACAATACTGCAATGACTACATGACCTGGTCTATAGCTAACGCAACAAGCCCATCAACTATGACCTAATCTTGCTGACTATTACAAATAAACAAAACAATTTATTTAAAACAATTAAACAAATAAACAATTAAAACAAGTTTAAGATTATTTTTCCAACAGTGGTTCTCACCGCTCCCTCCCTAGCTCCTCTCCGCTACCTCGCCAAAGTACAAGCTAATATACGAGCTTCTGTTCCATAAACCACCAATCCTAGCCACTCCTAATCATCCAGAAATATTAAAGAAACCAATAAGATGGAATCCCATACCGCCAAACCAGGCACGTCCTGTGTATGCAGGTTTTATCAAGCCACCACCGCCGTCTGACCTTGTGTATCCGGGTTATATCAAGCCACCACCGCCTTCAGGCCCTTCTGCCAAGTCTTCGATCGCAAATGTTCACAAAGCATAACACCATCCGGAGGAGTACAAGAAACTGGATTAACCTCACTTAGTTAAATGCATCAAATTAACCTGTCCCACTGTGGCATGAAAGTTGCAAATGGTGCACTATGCATTTCTACAACATAAAAAACAACTAAATATTCTCCTACGAGAATCAACAACGTCCTGTAATCTCCTAATACAGCAAGTTCAAATGACAAACCAATCTATTTTTCAGTACATGTCTTATTTTGACTTTATTTTCACTCAAATTATTGATTCTACATGTCGGCTTAATTTGCATGGTTCAGTTTATTGAATAAAATTAATAATATTTAGGTGAAAATAAAACATGCAGATGACATAAACAAACGCCTACTGATATTTTCTTGATTTCACTACAAGGATTTTTGCTTCAGACAACTGGCAAAACGTGTTGTCTGAAGGTACCGAAAACTGTTGACTATCGGAAAGTCGTCTGATACACACCTCAGACAACACACAGCAAACTGTTGTATGAGAGTTGAAAGACAAGTAAAAGCCACCTGAAAAGTGTTGTCTGATACCCAGAAACAACAACACTTCTTTGGAAACCTGTTGTCAAAACTCCAATAACACAACACTTTTCAATACAAGAAAAACTGGATCAGACAACTGTTTTTGCCCGTTGTCTGATAACCCCTTTTCATGTCGTCTATTAAGATGACGTCTGATCAGACAATGTTTTTTGAAATAAAAACTATTGTTATGTCGTGTGCGACACAATGGTTTTTAGAAACAAAGTGTTGTATGTTTTCTCTTTAAACAACGGTTTTTATTTGTGTTTCTTGCAGTCAGACAATGGTTTTTTTCTTTTTATGTGTTGCATGTGCATAGAATAGACAATGATTTCTTGAAACATGTCCATTGTCTAATGATATTCTCCACAAGTGTTTCTAAAAGATGATAACATTGGCTAATGATAAATGAAACAATATTTTTTTCTTAATATACTACCAAATTAACGGAAAAAAACAATATTTTTATTTACAACAAAAATCAAAGTTTATACAATACTAGCAACAAACCATTTTAATCAAAACCAATATTCATCTAAATATAAACTACCATCAATATTAATCACAATAAACTACTACCTATACAAAATTCTTTAGACCACTTGGTGGGTTGCCTCAGGCCTCATTTCCAGACTTCCGAAACTTGTTATTTTCTTATATGCTAACTAATCTAAGTATGACCATCAAATACTCACTTCTGTGTCAAAATGCTCCAGCTTGTTCAGTTTAGCAAACATATTTCCATAGAACTGAGCATCCTTCTTGTTGATTTCTTTTACATTCTCCTTCAGAACCTTGTACTCGAGCTTCACATCCCTACAAGCAGCCAACATAAATGAATGACCAAAGTACTCCAACTTCATATTTTTGACTGTTGGAAAGGTTGGTTCTAGCACTGAGCTGATTGTTCAATAAATCCTTGTTGAGCAAAGTGTAAATGAAAATAATGGCAAGGTACGTAAAGTCTCTGTACAGACACTACTTTATTCAATGTCAATCATCATTTGCTCCTTAGTTCAAATTATTATCTAATCTATACATGTACGCAACTTAATTTCATACTAACCATTAAAGAACTTGGCATCCATACAAGAACAATTCCTTCAAGATTATAATTAATTAGCAAGAAAATCACACTTGCCTTGAAATATGAAGTGAAGAATAAAGCCAAGTTCTGAATAAATGCCTGATGAGAAGGTTTAGAGAAATGTCAGTTACATAAAAATAAGATGAGCTCAAGGACCAAGTTTTATCTTATTGATTCAGAAGAATACCTGCTCCTCGCCAGACCCATTTGCATAGGCTTCAGGTATTTGTGAACTGGATGGGACAATGGCCTAGAGAAAGGAATCACTGTCAAATGTAAGCAGCAAGTAAAGTATACAATGTAAACAGCTTCACGTGAATTCGTAATTACGTGGCACCTCTCTTATATATAATCCATACATACATATATCATATGGCTTCCTCTCTTTTTTTGGTGAGTTATCTTATGGCTTCCTTGATCATCTTTTCTGCCGCTTTCACAGCCCTGGGCCGAGCCAACCCGAGTCTGGTTGTTCCCTGTAATGTCCTCAAGTTACCAAGCTCTGGCGTGACCCAAACTACGTTCATCGTGCCTGCATCGGAACTCTCATTTGCAAGTCCTTATGCTTGGATTCCAAAGTAATAACATTCAGAAAGAAAATAGAATTAATAATATATGTTTATGTACTGTAAACCCGGAAGGAAACATACCAGAATTTACAGAGCAAGTCAATCCGACAGTGAATGAAATCCGACAGTCAATCCGAGAGATGCATAGCTTTCTGCAGAGTACTGCCATAAAACAATTTTTTCTTGTTATGATCATCAACCAACATAGCATATAACTGCTAATCGGAGTAGAATACTCAAAGTCTTGGTCTTGTAGGCGTGCCATTGAACTATTCAAAGCAAACACAATTACCATTCACAAATTAAGTAGTAGTAAAGATATGCTACCGACAAAAATAGCAATTCAAACAATGAGATACAATCAACAAATCATGCTAAAAAGGATTATTAGGACAATAAGGAGTTAGAATTTAATCGAATTAGGCGTAGTGCAAATCGATAAAATACCCAAGTGACGTAAATTTATGATGATTTCACTAAGCTTGCAATTTCGCAAAAGATACATACAGCTGAATTAAAGCTGTCTAAATTTCGGGCTTTTGTTGAGACACCAACGTCCTGTTTCTCTTCAATTTTGAGTGCCAATAGCAGCTACACCATTGTACAGGAGCAAACCCAATAGAATAAAATCTAGTAGTTTAATTATACAAAGCAGCTGATTGCAGAAACCCAGTAAGTACATATACTCCAATCACATAATTAATTAGTTAAGGAATTAGATGAAATACCTTATTGGGGGCCGGGCCATATATGGAGCTGTCTTGTTGAAGCAGGAAAGAAAGTAGAAGCCAAAATGAGTATCAACTAGCGACTAGCGAGTGAAGCCTTTATGGATCATATGACAAGTTGATTGGAATAGACAACGGGAGGAAGAAGACAGTGGGATGAAGGAAGAGACGATTTGAAGAAGATAGTGGGATGAAGGAAGAGACAATTTGGAGGAGATAAGGGGTAGAATATGCGGAGGATAAAAGTTTGGGGGAGATAAGGGGGAGAAGGGGGGAAATTGAAATGCTGAAATTTTTGGGTTAGGGGGAAATTTGTGCGCCTCTAAGTTTTTCAATGTCTTATTTCATTTCATCTTTTAATCTTTTAAATATTTTAGTAAACATTCTAATTTTATTAAGAATTTATTTGATTTCAATTTTAAAATTTTAAATTATATATATATGTATATATTCATTTTATTGTTGGAAAAAATAATCAAAAAATAAATAAGTTGGGTTGTACGAGATTTTAACAAAAACGTAGTAAAAATGTTGTTTTCTTTAACGAGAAACGATCCAAGTTCACTGAATAACTTTGTTGATTGATTTATTCGACAATCAAACCATACGAAAGTTAACAAACACTCATTTTATTCTTGGAAAAAAATAATTAAAAAATAAAAAGGTCGTGTTGTCCGAGATTCTAACAAAAATGTAGTAAAAGTGATACTTCCTATAACGGGGTACTATTAAGATTCACTGAATAATTTTTTTAATAATTTCTTCGATGATCGAACTATACAGATGTCAATAAACACCCATTTCAGTGTTGAGAAAAAATAATCGAAAAATAAAAAGGTCGGGTTGCACGAGATTTTAACAAAAGGGTAGTAAAAGTGATGTTTCCTTTAACGAGGCACGATCCAAATTCACTGAATACTTTTTTTGAATGATTTCTTCAACGATCGAACCGTACGGATGTTAATAAACACTCATTTTAGTGTTGGGAAAAAATAATCAAAAAATAAAAAGGTCGGGTGGTACGGTATTTTAACAAAAACGTAGTACAACTGTTGCTTCCTATAACGGGGCACGATCCAGATTCATTGAATAATTTTTTTAAATGATTTCTTCGACGATCCAACTATACGGATGTTAATAAACACTCAATTTAGTGTTTGGAAAAAATAATCAAAAAATATAAAGGTCGGGTTGTACGAGATTTTAACAAAAAAGTAGTAAAAGTGCTTTGTCACTGATTATTGTTTCTATTTTTTAAAAACTATTTCTCTACGATTCAACCATACGGATGTTAAGATATATCTAATATATTGATATTCCCAAATTTTCAAAAAATAAAAAATTAATTTGGTTGGAGATCTTAGTAGATCACTAGTATATATATTGACTAGTACCCGTAACTCGTGCTTTGTCACTGATTATTGTTTCTATTTTTTAAAAACTATTTCTCTATGATCCAACCATACGGATGTTAGGATATATCTAATATATTGATATTCCCAAATTTTCAAAAAATAAAAAATTAATTTGGTTGGAGATCTTAGTAGATCAGTAGTATATTGACTAGTACCCGTAACTCGTGCTTTGTCACTGATTATTGTTTCTAATTTTTAAAAACTATTTCTCTATGATTCAACCATACAGATGTTAAGATATATCTAATATATTGATATTCCCAAATTTTCAAAAAATAAAAAATTTATTTGGTTGGAGATCTTAGTAGATCAGTAGTATATTAACTAGTACCCGTAACTCGTGCTTTGTTTCTATTTTTTAAAAACTATTTTTCTACGATTCAACCATACGGATGTTAAGATTTATATAATATATTGATATTCCCAAATTTTCAAAAAATAAAAAATTAATTTGGTTGGAGATCTTAGTAGATCACTAGTATATTGACTAGTACCCGTAACTCGTGCTTTGGCACTAATTATTGTTTCTATTTTTTAAAAACTATTTATCTATGATCCAACCATACGGATGTTAAGATATATTTAATATATTGATATTCCCAAATTTTCAAAAAATAAAAAATTAATTTGGTCGGTTTGTTTAATAAAAAATTAATTTGGTCGGATTGTTCTAATTTATAATGCTATATATTTTAAATAAATTTGTATAAATATATGATAATTATTTATGTATAATCAAAATAATTTCAATTCCACACCCAAATTCCAATTCCCCAATTTCAGTTCCCTCCCTTCATTTCAATTCCCCAATTTCAATTCCCTCCCTCATTTCAGTTCCCTTTTTTATCTCCTAACACAAAACGCACAAACACTGGTTAAGAACACTGGCTTCGATTTTGTTTGTTCCAGTTAGGGCTTCGATGTGTTTAAATTTGGGGATGGCTATGTGCTCCGTCCACCTCCACCTCCGTCCACCTGTGCTCTGTGCTCCACCTCTGAATCGTGGTGTTCACTCGATTGTGTACATCTCTCTCTCTCTCTCTCTCTCTCTCTCTCATAATTAGTACATGTTTAATTTTAATTTGGTTTGTTTAATGTATGTTGTGGGTTTTAGAGTATTAAGGTTAATTTGCTTTCTTTTCAGTTTACCAGTCAATAATTGTGTACAACTTTGTAACCGCATCCAGTTCTGGCGGTATAAATTCATCTGGAAAGATACTTGGTCAATGGGATGTCAGTACTATGGCCTTCAATTGTCTAACACCCTCAGACTGTGCTGTACGTGTCCTACTTTGCAAACACTTGTCAAAATATTCAGCTAGATACTTTATGGTGTCGTAAAATTGTGATTTAGTATTTCTTGGTTATAGAAGATTACACATCTGCGCTTGCGTGATACTTTACCATGTCATGAATACTTTTTCTTGGCTATAGAATATACACTTACGCTCACTAGCCATGTTTCTGGAGTTTTATGTTGCATAGTGATGTGTTCATGTTTTGGCTTGGAGTTTGTTTTGTTTTGCTGTCATTTTTCTTAAAAGTATCCTTTTTGCTTATTTCGTACTTCTGCGGTAGTGCTTTTTATTTGTTGCTCTGTGATATCTTACCTCATCTTAAACAAAATCTGTTAAGCGAAAAAGGTTAGTAAGAAAAATTGTTGGTTAATATTTATGAATTATGGTGACAAGGATCGTGTGTACAATAACGAGTGAGCTCCAAGACTTAAGTGAAGCTAATTTACTTATTTTCCTGTATTACCTAAGCTGGTTACATATTTATCCAAGGCTACGTTTCTTTCCTTTTTAATTGAAACAAGCTGAATGTAGTTACTTTGTTTTGCTGATGTCTTATTGACTACATCAATGTCTTAGTAATGGTCAAATGCTTAGGGGTGGGGGACAAGATGTTGTCAATATGTATTGTCCTATCAATGAAAGTTGATTCCTTCATTTCAGTAGAGACGCGTAGTACTCGTGAAGTGTGGACTAGTGGCTACTTCTATATGTTGTAGCTTACATGTAGTTAAGTTTTGACAGATACTTGAGGGACGTGCATTAAACAGCCGAATATTCTAAAAGATACAAGTTCGTTACCATTTTAATTTTAATCAATCCTAACTGGCAAGAGCTCTTTTGTAGTTCGAGGCCACTGCATTATGTCATTTTAGTTCAGCACCGTAAGTGGCCTTGATTACTAATTAGAAATACGGAGTAATCTTCGAAATCTCTGGATTAATCTTGTACTCAATTTTTATAGCATCAGTTTAGAGTTATTAGAAATTTGTGGACTCTCTAATTTTATTTTTTTTGTAAAGTAATAATGGCGTCTCTACTGTATGTGATAATCTCTGCCCGCTTGGTTTAACATTGTAATGATTGGTTGCTTCTTGTTTTTCATCTGATAGCTGATGCTGTTTTTTGTGTTTTGCCTATTACTTGTATAGTTTTAAGTTTATTTTTGTGCTTTGTTCCAGGGTTCAGAGATGGTTTTTCCCTTATGACTATCAAATTGTTCAGGAAATTCACAAACATGAACCTGATAATGTTGCTTCACAAACTTGTATAGTTTTAAGGACCTTTGCTTTTGCTCAATTACCGGGACAGAGCTCTAGGCACACTGGTTTTGCTTTTGATTCTCCTGAATACGAGTCATTTTTTGCCTTACAACAAGGTGTGGTTGCCCCTCAAAAGGCCTGGGATGTAGTCCGAAGAGCAAGTATGAAGCCTCGCAACTCCCTAGTCACCTCAAGATAGTTAAGCTAGTGGAACATATTTGTACAAAGTTCTCAGATGTTTTTTTGGGACAGTTTAGATATTAAGCATCTGTATAATCAGCCACCACATGGTAGTTATCATTCTTTGAGTTGTTTTTTCTTGCTAGTTTGTTCACACATTCTAGTTGGCCATATATCATAGGGGTGGAAGTTGTCAGTTATAACAGCTTGTACATGATTCAACATAGCATACTTCAAATATGTACAATATGATTTGGAGTTTGTTCTCTTCTATTTGGCCTTTGTTGATTTGTTGGATGCCAATTTGGTAGGTTAGTCATCTTTTAAATATGTTTTTTTTCATGTACAGTTCATTAGACAACAGTTTTAAACAGAAGACACTTGTATGAGTTGAAACACATAATAGGCCAGAACCTGTTGTGTGTTGAATTAAGTTCATACAACACTATGTAAAACACTTGTGTTAAATATCATTACACAATACCACATTGGAAACCACTTGTCTCATTCTAACAATACTTTTTACGAAGTATTGTCTATGCTTCATTCACATAATATTTCTAAAAAATGTTGTGTGTTGGTTCACTGTCGCACAACACTATGGATAACATATTGTATGACTGCTACTTAGACAACAGACCTAAAAACACTTGTCTGAATACAACAACGGTTTTCCGGGATATTGTGTTGCAGACATTCACACAACACTTATTTGCTAACGCTTGTCTAATCTTAAAAATACTTATGCATTTACACAACACCCCTGGTCAAGAAATGCTTGTCTGGTAAAATTTATCACACAACTGTTTTGGCCCATTGTATGAATGTTGGATTACACAATACTTTCTCGAGTAGGAAAATAACAGTTATCTGATCATTTCGGGCAACACTTTTTTCCATGGGTGTTATCTGATACGTGTCGTCTATTGCCAGATTTCTTGTAGTGTTTTCTTGATTCCTCAGTGGATTACAACCAAGTAAGCTTCAAACTTTAAGAGTCCAAAACGACCCCATCCTGTTTATAAATGTCAACTAATAGTGATAGCTTTTGTTTATCTTTAGCACAACCTCTGTCTGAAAGCAGAATTTGGATTCACGCTTATGTATTCTTGGCCTAGAGTATTGATTACCAGGAACTCCTATAAAGAACCCATCCACTCTAAAGATAATACTATCCAAAAGCAAACTACACGCACATGTCTTTCAAGTACCTACACCTGCTACTCATCTTGGGAGCAGTGGTTCTTACAGCTCCTTCCCTTGCTCTTCGCTATCCGAAACATATGCTCCAACCAAAGGACAAGCCAATATCACCAGAGTACGGATCACCGCCAGTTTATAATCCACCACCAGAACACAAACTGTTTTTTCATGAACCACCAGTCCCATTCATTCCCCAACATCCAGAAACGTCAAAGAAGAAACCATTACCTTGGAATCAATGGCCAAGTCCCGCCTCTTCACGTCCTGTGTATGCAAGCGAGGTTCCACCAAGCCCACCAGTGCAATCCCGAACTGACCTCTTGTATGCTCACCGCCCTTGATACATTCCTGCAAAGAATAAACTCCTCCAGAGCGACCAAATAAGACCCAAAATATGTAAAATCTTTACAAATATTATTCTATTGCTTGTAAACTTTTTTACCAGAAGCTTGTGTTTTTGTGATTCAACCTTAAGAAGCCATCTTATTAATTTAGTGATGCTGCTTAAATTTTGTTATTATCGAATATATTAATTAAGTATTGGTTAGAATCCTTAATTTCAGGCTTTGTTTTTTTATTACAAATGAGGGTTCATTTTAAGAAATGACACAGGCCATGAATATCTCATTTCTCAAATAGTCAAATCTAATCCCTGCCCCTGTGCTCCACCATACCAATGCAAGTTGCAACTAGCTAGTCAACTATATAAACTAGTTGCTGCATGGATAAAATGCATCTGTGGTACATATTAAAATTAGCTAAAATTTTACTACGAGAATTAGCACTCCTGGAATCACTTTGTAGTTGGTACCACGTCTTCTATATCCAGTTTTTAGAGTTTTTCTAGTCTCAGTCTGTAGGCTATAGCAGGTTCTTAACTGTACGAGTAGAAGTCAGCTGTGCTGTTATGACTGATGTGTTGGGGAATTGGGTGATTATTACTTGGATTTTTCTGAAATCGTGTGAACACTTTCAGATTGAAGTTATTTGTGGTTCATCCAAATAATTCAATCGGATAAAATCAGAAAATCTGCAAGAAGAGAGAATGTATTTTGCTGTGTATTTTAAAATGAACCAGTACTGAAAATGATCAATGCCACACCTATTTATAGATGTCAACAGATGTGTCTTTTGCCAATAGACACACCTCAAGATGTGTCTTTTGCCAAAAGACACATCTCATTTCCAACAGTCATGTCCAATCCCAATAGACACATCTCAAGACGTGTCTTTTCCCAATAGACACATCTCATTCTAACAGATGTGTTTGATACCAATAGACATGTCTCATAAGCAATAATTCTGAAATCATAACGAACTCAAACAGAGCATGCACTCCGCATTCTCCCGACTTGTTCGATGTAACATTACGATTACATTGATCAACTAGCCAATCTAATTACACTAAAATATCCAACAATCCTCCCCCATTTTAGCGTAATCCATGATTAACTAAACAAAATCACAACAAACGACAAACTTATGCATAAATGAAATATCGTGACGATTGAATTTCACATTAGTATATTACACATTCCAAATATTCGAATATCAAGGTATCACTATGGATTGAACCTTTACTATTCATTGTGAATACATGAAGATAATATACACATAAATTTACATTCTCAAATGTTCTTACTTGACACTATATTTTACTAGCATAGTGTCCTAATCCTTTATAAGCATATCAAAGCCAAGTCCAAGCTTCTTGAAGCGGCTAAACTTCATGCTCAAATAGGTAGTTCTTTTATTCTTGCACCTGCATATGCAATTTTTCAAAAGAACTATTAAGAAGTTAAACTTCAGCCTCCTTAACTTGCAGGTCCGAACACATACCTTGGGATGATACTTTAATGTGTTCCAATCTCTAAATGTTAAGCTTTCCACATTGAATTCAGCACCTAATGTCATATTAGATGGGAATTGGGTATCTCAACATGAGAGGTTATTCGATGGACTTTAATCCCATCCCCACAGCCGACTTGTGCATAAGATCTCTACTCAACCCTTTGGTTAGATGATCGGCTAAATTATGTTGAGTTCTTATAAACTCCACTGATATAACACCTAAGTGTCTAGACTTGCCTTTGAACACTTGTATATAAGCATTAGCCAAGGCAGACTCACTATCACATCTGATAGATATGGGAGATATCGGTTTAGGCCACAATGGAATCTCATAAATTAGATTTCTTAGCCATTCAGCTTCTTTACCAGCCGCTGATAATGCCACAAATTCAGATTCCATCGTTGAATCAGTAATACAATTTTGTTTCTTCGATGCCCAAGAGATAGCACCTCCCCCAAGAAGGAATACCCATCCACTTGTGGAAGAATGATCTTCCTTATTGGAAATCCAACTTGCATCTGAATGACCTTCAATAACCGAAGGAAATCCAGTATATGTCAAACCATAATCCATGGTTCCTTTCAAGTATTTGAACACTCGGCTTAAGGCTTGCCAATGATGTGAACTTGGTTTGCTAGTATACCTGTAATACCCCATAATTTCATAGGTGAAATTATATTATTTTATTAACCAAATTTGTCATTATATTTAATTACATTTTTGTTATTATTTTTTATCGTAAAATTATGATTTATTTTATGTGTCAAATAATTCACTTTATTTGATTGACTTTACTTAAGATAAGTTTTCGGTTATGATAAGCTTTCGATTAGATATTGTTAAAGGGGATTAATATCGTTATTGAGTTACCTAACTTAGATAGGGCTCTAGTACTTCACGTATATTATAAACTAGAGGCACCTAACTTTTACTGCACATAGATCTTTTAGAACCACAATTCGACAGGTACGATTCTTAATAAATTGATGCTATAATCTTTCATTTCATACTCCTATCATTTATTGTTAGATCATTGATAACCTGATTTCATAAACCTTGTGCTCCTAGTTTTGTGTTTATATGTCTAGGAATACCACTTTTATTCGCTTACAAAAGAGAAAGATTATTTGTTTGTTCAATTATAATTGTACGGTATATTTGACTTGGTTATAATTAGTATATTTTTTGTAAAATTAATAGACATGTTCAGTAATTCTTTTCATGCACATAACTACGAAATGTGTTGTCTTGTTTTTTTGATTATTTTTATTTTGTTTATTTATTTGATAGTACAAATCTTTTAATAATATTTGTTTATTGATTTTGTTATGCTAGGTTGTACATTTTATGTGCTAATCGTATGTGTCAATTTTGATATCTTTACTAAAACTTCTGATTGTATTAATTAGATTGTTGGTTTCTAAATCATTAAAATGTGAAGTGGTGTACTGGTGGTACGTATATGTAAACATGCAGCATGCTTGGCTATTATATTAACATAAATAGCTTTACTGGTAATGTGCCATGTATATTACTAATGGTAGCTAATGAATTATTTAGGTCAGGGGCTATGTACATGATGATGGGTTCCTGTGTGTATTATTTTTATAGTTGAGTTACATTTAATTAGTATAGAATTTGTATGCAATATATGATTAAGTATGTAGGTCCTCTATGTGTTCTTTCTCCGGTAGAATTGTCACAATAATTTTGGTTTGATATTTTGTATAGGCTTAACTTGTATCGTGTTATTGGTGTCTGTCAAGCGTGAGGTAAGTTAACTTTTCGTACTCTCCGATATATTTTTTTAAAATGTTTTTATATTTGAAATGTTTTTAAATGTTTTATATTATGGTTACGAAAATTTGGATCAAGTATGAACTTTTAGATATAAGAATTCCCAGCTAGCTATGACTTATGAACCCGTTAGTAATTGCGTATAGTTCCGGAACTAGCCTATGATACCTTACTAGGGCGTGCTTTTTATGATGCCTTCGGTAGTGCACACTTTATGATACCTTAGTAAGGGGCGCATTATTGACAATTATGAACCTATGATACTGTGTCACCAGGTATTTGTGACCTTAGCGAACTGTGGAATTTATTATACGGTTTTGAATTTTTGATTTTGGAAATATGATTTATGAACTATGAAATTGTGAACTTTGATTTATGGAAATTTGTGAAATATTTTTGTAAACTTACTTGATCCACTGGTTAGTTCGATTAGTTTTCTTGCTGGGCTGTGTAGCTCATTATTTGTGAATTTTCAGGTACTAGCTGCGAGTATGGCATTTGGATTGGATTAGAGTCGAACCAATGTCACCTAATAATGTTCTAGTTTTTAGCTGTTTAGATTTGAGGAGCTGCATCTCTATGGATTTGATTATACATTGGGTTATTTTTATTTAGTTTCATTTTCGGATTTTAGTGTAATTTTACGATATTTTGGGATTTGGTTTTATGAGATTATTAAATTTGAATTTTGTTTGATAATTTGATCGAATGATAATAGTCCGAAAAGTCGGGCTGTTACAGTACCTACTAAGCTTTCCAACAGCATAGGCAATATCTGGCCTAGTGCTTATCATGGCATACATAAGACTACCAATAGCCCTTGAGTATTCAAGTTGAGATACTGCAATACCTGTATTAGGTAGGAGTTTAATACTAGGATCAAGAGGAGTGCTAACGGGAGAACAATCCTTAAAGTTAAATCTTTTCAGAATCTTCTCAATATAATGAGATTGAGAAATTGAAATACCATTGTTCTCACGCTTGATCCTTATACCAAGAATCACCTCAGCCTCCCCCATGTCTTTCATATCAAAATTAGATGACAAGAACTTCTTGGTTTTATCCACTTGATTTTGGTCAGTACCAAAAATCAACATGTCATCCACATATAAACAAATTATAACTCCTTTACCAGAAGCATCAAATTTGGTATATACACACTTGTCTGCTTGGTTAAGAAAATAACCGTTAGACAAGACCACAGTATCAAATTTATCATGTCAATCCTTCGGTGCTTGTTTCAGACCATAAATTGATTTCTTCAATTTACACACCTTGTTCTCACAACCAGGCATTACAAACCCTTCGGGTTGTTTCATATAAATCTCTTAATCTAATTCACCATTCAAGAATGCAATTTTCACATCCATTTGGTGAATGACAAGATTGTGTATAGCAGCAAGTGCTATTAACAACCTAATAGTGGAGGTTCTAGCAACAGGAGCATAAGTATCAAAATAATCAATCCCTTCTTTTTGTCTAAAACCTTGGATTACCAATCTGGCTTTAAACTTATCTATGGTACCGTCCACCTTTATTTTCCTTTTGAAGATCCATCTGTTTCCCAATGCTTTACAGCCAGGGGGCAGATCACTCAATTCCCAAGTATTATTATTCATGATAGAATCCATTTCATCTTGGATAGCTTCTTTCCAGAATGCAACATCCCTAGATTTCATAGCTTCGCTAAAAGTGTTTGGATCCTCCTCAATAACAAAACAATATTGGTATTGATATTCAATTTCATCTCTAGAGCCTTCTACTAGATAAAGATGAAAGTCATCTCCAAAAGACTTTGCTTTTCTAGATCTAGTGCTTCTCCTTGGTTCAGACGGTCCATTCACATCTTCGGTAGAAAATGAGTTCCTACTAGAAGAATTCTGAAGCATGTCCCTTGGTCTAGGTATAGATGTAAATCTGTTTTCATCAAATATAGCATCTATTGATTCGATAATCGAGTTCACAGATACATAGTCATTAGATTCTAACACATAGAATCTATATGCTATAGAATGCTCAACATAACCAACAAATATGCAATCTATACCTCGTTCACCCAAGTTTCTTCTTTTGGGTTCAGCGAGTCTTACAACTGCTCTACATCCCCAAACTCTCAGAAAACTCAATTTTGGTGACTCTTTATACCAAAGTTCATAAGGGGTAATCTTATTCCTCTTACTAGGAATTCGATTCAATAAATGACAGGCTGTCAACATAGCCTCACCCCAAAATCCCTCACTCAAACCCGAGTAGGATAACAAGGAATTAACCATTTCTTTCAAAGTCCTATTCTTTCTCTCTGCCACACCATTTTGCTGTGGTGTATAAGGAGCCGTGGTTTGATGTATTATACCAGTAGATTGAAAATAAACCGGATCATAATACTCACCTCCTCTATCAGTACGTAGATTTTTAATCATGGTACTCTGATGTAGCTCTACTTCTTCTTTATAAATTTTAAAGAAGTCAAGAGCTTCATCATTAGCATGCAATAAATATACATAGCAATATCTAGTAGCATCATCAATAAAAGTAACTACATACTTTTTATTTCCTAATGATGGTGTAGAATGGAAATCACACAAATCACTATGTATTAATTCTAAAACATCAGACACCCTATTAGCCTCTTTAAAGGGCATTCTAGTTATCTTTGTCAACATGCATGTTTTGCATTTTTCATTGTCTAAATCAATAGCAGGTATGAGACTCATTTTAGACATATCCTTTATTCTTTTGTAATGTACATGTCCTAGTCTAGCATGCCATAATTCTGGTTTATTCAAATTATTGCTAGCACTAGGAGAAGCCATGCAAGCAGATTCATCAATAAATGGAGTATTCACATTCAACATAAACATACCATTGTACAAATAGCCAAAGCCAACAAAAGAGCCATGTTTTTACAATATATATTTGTCACTTTCATAAACTTGTTTATATCCACAATTGTTCAATACAACACCAGACAAGAGATTCTTACGAATCCCAGGAACATACAACACTTTATTTAACAATATGCATTTGCCAGAAGTAAAAACTATCTTGACATTTCCTAGTCCTTTGATCGGTTCAGTTCCAACATTTCCCATCTTTAAGATAGATCCATCTTCGATTGGTTGAAAGTCTATGAACCAACGAAGATCTTTGCATACATGACTAGTTGCTCCTGAATCAATCCACCAAGCAACATTGTCATCCTGCACATAAAATGCCTCAGATATTAGTGACACATAATTCTGACTAGAATTACAATTTTGCATTAAAATCTGACCTTGTTGCTTTTCTGGATCCTTGGATCCACTTGGACCAACATTTTGCTTTTCTTGCTTGCCTTTACCAACCCAACAATCCTTCTTGAAATGTCCAGGTTTGCCACACTTCCAACATGCCATCTTAGGCCTTTTGTTGGAAGAATTGTTGTTGTTTCCTTTAAACTTTCGTTTATCACCCTTGCCATACTTAGAATTCTTAGAAGATCCACCATCTTCAACCATATTCACAGAAGAGTTACCGACTTGGTTCTTGCCCTTAGGATTATTCTCAATTTCTTGAGTCCTCAAAGCCTCTTCAATTCTGAAGTGACTTCCAAGTTGAACCAGGGTCATATCCTCTTTGTTATGTTTCAAGGAGTGTTTAAAATCCTTCCATGATGGTGGTAGTTTGTCTATAACACCAGAAACTGAGATAGATTCATCCATCTTCAGATTGTGTTGGGCAAACTGACCCAGAATCCTTAACAATTCATTGTATTGTTCCATCACCGGTCTAGAATCGACCATTTTATAATTCATAAAATTACTGACCAGAAACTTCTTACTAGAAGCGTCTTCTGCCATGTACTTGGATTCAAGAGAATCCCACAATTCTTTCGCTGACTCAACATTTTGATATAAATGGAAAAGGGAATCAGACATACCGTTTAAGATGTGACCGCGGCAGATGTAATCAGCATTTTCCCATTTGCAACGCCTCCTTGTTTGTTCAGCGGTTTCATCCTCAACCACTTCTGGAATGGGGGTACTCAAAACATATACAACCTTCAGCGTCGTCAATAGAAAATGCATCTTCTTTTGCCATCTTCTAAAATCCTGACCCTCAAACTTGTCCAACTTTGCAAACTTGCGTGTCATGTCTCTTGCAGATTCTGAGTTCGCCATCTTCAGAAAATAGTTAACTTCAATCTTTGTTGGGGAATTGGGTGATTATTACTTGGATTTTTCTGAAGTCGTGTGAACACTTTCAGATTGAAGTTATTTGTGGTTCATCCAAATAATTCAATCGGATAAAATCAGAAAATCTGCAAGAAGAGAGAATGTATTTTGCTGTGTATTTCAAAATGAACTAGTACTGAAAATGATCAATGTCACAATTATTTATAGATGTCAACAGATGTGTCTTTTGCCAATAGACACACCTCAAGATGTGTCTTTTGCCAAAAGACACATCTCATTTCCAACAGTCATGTCCAATCCCAATAGACACATCTCAAGATGTGTCTTTTCCCAATAGACACATCTCATTCTAACAGATGTGTTTGATACCAATAGACATGTCTCATAAGCAATAATTCTGAAATCATAACGAACTCAAACAGAGCATGCACTCCGCATTCTCCCGACTTGTTCGATGTAACATTACGATTACATTGATCAACTAGCCAATCCAATTACACTAAAATATCCAACATGATGTTATCTAATTACCCATGTTAGAGGGTTAAATATCAAAGTGGTCACTGAAGTAAAAGTCATATATCAATTGGTTCATTGATCTTTCAGGGGCATCATTTGAATCATTAAAGTCATAAAAATATCAAACAAATACCTCTATACATGTATTCGGGAAGTAAAAATAATTTTTCATTGTGTTTCACACTCACACATTTTTCTTGAATGCTTCCATAACCAAACGAAAGGTTAATAATTCCAGTATTTCTGATAATATATGTAGATTTTTAAAAATTCATTTACTATTTATTTTTTTATTTTATTGTCATTTTCTTTGTTTTAATTAAAAATAAATAGTAAATAAACATTTTAAACTCTAAATATATTATCAAAAATACTAAAATTGATAAACTTTCATTTGATTACAGTAGCATTTAAAAAAAATGTTTAGAACTCGATGAAAAATTACTCTTACTAAAGAAAACGGTAGTAAACGAAAGCTTTGATGTATTCATCTCAACAAACTCAGTTTTACACAATGAATTATGATATTCAAGTTACATTGATCAAGTCACTTTATTTCTATATATACAAGCTCGTCTGTAACTAACTCTGTAACAACTTGTTATAAGGAACTTGTACTTGAATATACTATTATGTCCCTGACAGTTGTACTGATATTACTGCTATGCCCCTGATATTATTACTCTGCATTTCATTACTCCCCCTCAAGCTTGCTGTGTTGACTGTTGGGAACACCAAGCTTGTTGAGAAGATAAGTAATTTGCTTGGCAGACAACTGTTTAGTAAACAAATCAGCAACCTGTGCATAGGAAGGAACATGCTTTGTAACAATATCTCCAGCAGCCACCTTGTCTCTGAGTGCATAGGAAGGAACATGCTTTGTAACAATATCTCCAGCAGACACCTTGTCTTTGATGAAATGACAATCAATCTCCACATGCTTAGTACGTTCATGAAGAACTGGATTAGCTGCAATGGCTAATGCAGCTTGATTATCACTGCAATGGCTAATGCAGCTTGATTATCACAGTAAAGAACAGTTGGAGGTAAATCTGATAATCCCATGTCTTGCAGCAGTGTTGACAACCAAGAGGCCGTTTGGGATTGCTTAAAATAAGTTACTTTTGACTTAATGGAGGTTTTTTTAACTTAAAGGAGAAAGTAAAGTTGTTTACTTTAAGTTGAATGAATGTGTTTGGGTAATTTTACTTAAAGTTAAATTGGGGTTTAATAATTTTGACTTAAAGTGAAATTTGATTTAAAAAAATTTAAAATTTATAATATTTAAACATTATAAGAATTGTGAAAAAAAAAAAAAAACTCTCCATAAGTCATAAGTCAAAAGTACCTAGATGGAACTTATGACTTAAAGCAGTTTTTTAACTTAAAGCCGGCTTAAAGCTCGTGTAGCCAAATGCAGCAAAAGTCACTTAAAGCCCTGTGGACTTAAAATAAGTCATTGCCAAACGGGCTGCAAGTAACTTCACAGCTAGCCAATGCCATGGCCCTATATTCAGCTTCTACACTTGATCTGGCCACCACTGTTTGTTTCTTGGTTTTCCAGGATAAAGGTGAATTTCCTAGCATAATGCAAAACCCTGATGTTGACCTCCTAGAATAAGCACAACTTGCCCAATCTGAATCACAATAGGTAGTCAACTGAGTTGCTGACTTGCTGGCTAACAAAATTCCTTGTCCAGGATTTCCTGCCAAGTACCTCAACAATTTCTTTGCAGCTTGCATATGTATTGTGGTAGGTTTCTGCATATACTGTGTAAGAATATGAATTGTAAACACAATATCTGGCCTTGTTACTGTCAAGTATATCAATTTATCCAATAGCTTTTGATAAGGTTGAATATCTGCAAAAAACTCCCCCTATCTGGAGTTAACTTGAGATGAGTCTCCATTGGAAGCTTACTAGGAGTTACAACACTCATGTGATATTCTTTAAGAAGATCCAGCACATATTTCTTTTGAGAAATAAAAAAACCATCACTAGATCTATGCACTTCCAAGCCAAGAAAATAACTGATCTCTCCCAAATCCTTCATGTAAAAATTCTTAGATAACATTCCTCTGAGCTCATTTATTTTGTCAACTGAACTCCCAGCAAGAAGCAAATCATCTACATACACTAAAATCAGAGTTATAGTAGACTTTGTTACCTTTGTGAATAAGCTTTTAGTGTTGAAATCCATCAGCCTTTAGTGTTGCAGACAACTTGCTAAACCAGCATCTAGGTGCTTGTTTTAGACCATACAAACTTTTAATCAATTTACAGACCAATCTTGTAGAACCAGCAATAGAAGATTTAGTAGCAGCAGCCATAGAATCACTGGATATTCTACTTCCCCATCCTGTATAGCCTTGTGGAAATTCCATGTACACCTCTTCAGCAGATCTCCATGTAAAAATGCATTTGTCACATCCATTTGATGAGTAGCCCATCCTTGAATTGCTGCCATAGCAAGTAAAGTTCTCACTGTAGCCATTTTGGCTACTGGAGCAAAAGTTTCTCCATAATCAATACCCTCAACCTGTCTGCAACCCAGAATAACCAGTCTGCTCTTAAACCTGTCAATGGATCCATCTGGTTTATATTTATTTTTATATAACCATTTACAGGCTATTGCTTGCTTATCAGGTGGTAAAGCAGTGATAATCCAGGTACCATTCCTTTCTAAAGCCTCTAATTCAGTATTCATAGCTTGTATCCAGTGAGCACATTTGACAGCTTGTTTGAAAGAAGTAGGATCATCACTAGTTGTAACTGAAGTCAAAAAACATTGAAATGAAGATGACACCTCTTGATTTACAACTGTGGAAACAATCTGAGCATCTAACTGAGTACAATTGACTGAGTAAGTACTCATCCAGGTGATAAGTGGATTTTATATCCACTTGGAGCGTTCCATATCGGTTTAAATTGATTGACTTGGTCTCAAGTTTGTTGTATTTTTGATGTGTTTTGTGTAGTTGTGCAGGGTTGTAGCTATTGGTTAGTGTTGGTGTTTCTAATCGATATTAGAGTGGAATTAAGCATTGGAATTAAGATTGGACACTTGTGTTATGCTATCAAGGAGTTACATGTGTCTTGGTATTGAAGATGTTAGCTAATGCAAAAGAAACGGAGGAGAAATGAGCAAATTTGTGTCAAATTCGGATTTTCTGGATAGGTTGCGCAATCTTCACTGTTTTGGCCATATCTGGAGTTCTAGAAGTCCGTTTTCAGTGATCTTACTGTCCACGCGAAGTTTAGGAGATTTTCTACAACCTTGGACAGGTCTTCCACGCGCAGGCTGCGCGTGGTGGGCGCAGACAGCGTGAAGAACAGACTGCTGGGCGCAGGTTGCGCCTGAAAAATTCTGTCAGATTGCTGATTCACTGTTTTGGCCATATCTTGAGTTCTACAAGTCCATTTTGGACAATCTTACAGTCCACACGAAGATAACGGAATTCTCTTTCATTCTAAAGTGGTCTAGAGGTCCAATTACAGCTGGAACGGCCAAGAAATACTAAAAAAAAAAGTCAGTTACGAATTTTCCTTCAAAACAGAATCAGTTTAGGAAACGTATTTTGCAGAAATTCTATTATAATTCTGTTTTGGTATTTTCTTGCTGGGCAAGACTTCTAGAGCCTATATAAACACATTCTACCATTGTAATTTAGATCACCATTACATATTAATTACTTAGGTTTATTTGTATCTTTTCATATTTTGTTTTTATCATGGTTTCATCAGATCCCATGATGACGAGAGGTTCAATTATGAACTAATTGTTGTCATGGGCTTCTAACGGATTTATTTATGGAGCTTTAGTATCTTGATGCTTTAAAGATCTGTGTGTGATGTATATTTGATATCCTTGTATGGTTATGCTTAATTGTTAGATGCGTAGCTAACATCTAATTTGTTAATCTCTTGTGAAGTGAAAGTGGATCTTGAAATTTAGAACTTGTCATGCTAGCATAGGTTCATGATTGTTTATCAACATGATTCGTAGTATGAGATAAGAATACTTATATTGCCCTATGTGATCTTTATGGATAACTTGCTCTTCAACCGTTATGTTTTCAAATTCTATAGACATATAGGGTCTAAGCATAATTGGTGTCTATTCATCTTCTATCTCTTTTGTGGATGTATGTTTAGTTTGGTATACGTATACTGAGAGGTAGCGTGTACTTGTTTCATGTTATCCGATCAGATATCATAACCATTGCATATAGTGATTAAAGGCGTCAGATCTAAGCAAAGTATTTAATAAAGTTAGGATTCCATGGTTTATCTTGCATAAGTAATTCGATCTTAATTATCATTAGTTAAGTAATTCTTAGTTTTATTAAATTGTTTTTTTTAGTTAAATTAGATAATCAAAACCCAATATTGTTAATTGTCTTAGCAGTGCATAATAACCATACATTGTTGCATAGGTACAAACTAAATTAAAACCATAACCAGATCTCTGTGGGAACGAACTCGACTTATTCATATATTACTTATGATCACGTACGCTTGCGTGATTTAGTGTAAACAAGTTTTTGGCGCCGCTACCGGGGATCATCGGTGTTTTATTTTTAGTTTATGTGCTTGTCATCAGTGGTCGTTAGAGTTCACTAACTCGGATTGTTTCTTACATAGTTGTTTAGTTTTATGTGTTGCAGGTAGAAGTGAGAGAACCAGCTCAGCAGCGAAAGCATATTCTCAACCAAACATCAAGGACATCCAATTTAGCATTGTCAGGCCAGCTATTGCAGCTAATACTTTCGAAATCAAGCCTAGCATAATTCAGATGGTGCAGAATTCGTTTCAGTTTGGGGGTGCTCCTACGGAGGATCCTAACATGCACATCCGGGACTTTATTGAGATCTGCGACACTTTCAAGATCAACGGGGTGTCGGAAGATGCTATCAAATTGAGACTTTTCCCATTCTCTTTGAGGGATAAAGCTAAGGGCTGGTTGCACTCTCTACCAGCAGGTTCTATTTTGACATGGGAGGATCTTGCTCAGAAATTTCTCAATAAATTTTTCCCCATGGCAAAGATCACAGCAATCAGGAATGCTATAACTCAGTTTTCACAGCAGTCTGAAGAATCTTTGTGCGAGGCTTGGGAGCGATATAAGGAGATGCTAAGGAAGTGTCCACATCATGGGATGCCTGAGTGGATGGTGATTAACTGCTTTTATAATGGTTTGGGTGCACAGTCAAGACCCATGCTAGATGCAGCATCAGGTGGAGCTCTATGGGCTAAGAGCCATGAGGAAGCTTATGAGTTGATTGAGATGATGGTTGCGAATGAATACCAGAATCCAACTCAGAGATTATCACAAGGCAAATTAGCAGGAATTCTGGAAGTTAATACAGTCACAGCTCTAGCAGCTCAGCTAGAGGCACTTAATAAGAAATTGGATTTTATGTCAAAGCATGGGGTGCCTCAAGTTGCTAGTGTTTGTGAGCTATGTGAGAGCACACATGAGACGAGTCAATGTGCCATATCTTCTGAATCGGCACAGTTTGTGAGCAACTTCCAGCAACCTTCGCAACTAGCTCCAGCCACCTATCATCCCAATTTCGGCTGGAGCAAAAATCAAGATTTTCAGCAGCAACGGTTTCATGGGGATGATGGTCAATCTTCGAATGAAAAATCTGAATTGGATGAATTGAGGTTGATGATTAAAAGTCAGGCGGTATCTCTCAAGACATTGGAGAATCAGTTTGGGCAAATTGCAAGGGTCTTTCTCAACGGACCGCAGGGAGTTCTTCCTAGTGACACAGAGGTGAATGCAGGAAAACAAGATGGCATAGAGCAGGTTAATGCCATAACACTCAGATCTGGAAAAGTCACGAACGATCAGAATTCAGCAATTGAGGATGAAGAAGAAATTCAAGATCAAGACCCTACAGAAAAAGAAGAAAATTCTGTTTTGTCAGAACCTGTGGTGGATAGTGCTGAGGAGGAAGAGTGTGAGTCGCTAGGCTTGGTTGATCTATGGGATTCTAAGGTGCTGATTGATGAGGTTGTTTCATGATCAAATCTTGAGGATAGTGCAATTGAGTCTTTTCTTGAGGAAGATGCTTTGTTAGAGTATGAGAGCAATAAAGAACTTCATGAGTTGTATATGAATTTTACTTTTGATGAGATGTTAGATGAATTGAATGCTATTTGTTCTAAGCATGAAATTCAACTTGAGGAGAATTCTTTTGATCCTAAGTCTGTTGTGAAGACTTCTGTTGGTGAACCACCCACTTACGTTCTTAGACCGTCTTTCTCCATTCTTGATCAGTCTTGGGAAGTAAATAATGAAAATCATCATGTTGAAGAAGCTTCCAAACTTGAACTTAAACTACCAGATCACAGGAGGTATGCATATTTGGGTCAATCATCTACTTTGCCTATTATTATTGTTGCTAACTTGTCAGGTAGTGAAGAGAACATTGTTGCTTACACCTTTGAAGAGCGAAGAAGGCTGAAAATTGTTATCAAGGATGTAGCTCCGGAAAAGATAATTAAATGTCCATATAGAGATACAGTGTAGAAATTTTCAAGAGAAAAAGTCATTGCCATGTCTAGCTAAAGACTTTAAACAAAGGCGTTTCGTGGGAGGCAACCCACGTGTTTCGACAATTAGGTATGTTTTCTACTATCCCTTGTATTACCTTCCATTCAATGGAGACATTGAATATTTTAAGTTTGGGGGTGGTTTGGGGATAAGTAGTGTGTGGTAGTTATTTATGTCATTGTGTTCATGTAGGATATAATGTTTTGCATATTAGTAGTAATTCATGCATGTTGTTCGTATTATTTATGTTGGTTTCATATAGGACATTCTGTTATTTTGTTTTTGTATACCATGTGAGTTCATTTTAGTTGCATTTTCATGGCATGCATTTTTTTCATGATCCCTTAGGACGAGCTAATTCTGATTGGTAGGTAGGTGTTTTATTGAGTGTGGTAATGATGAATAGAGGGTTGATTTATAGTTCCTATGGAATTGACTTGCATGTTTCAGAAACAAAATTTTTACACAGTCTCATTGGGTGCTTTTGGGCTAGGTTAGGGTCATGCTTGTTTGGATGTTTTGAGATTTAATCACTTGATTATATTTAGAATTTTCGTTATTCCCTTGATGGCGTAGGAGCACTAAAGTCTAAGTTTGGGGGAAACCAGAGATTTCATGCTAATTGTTAATTGTTAATAATTGCTAGGTGTCAAATGGCTAGTAGCCGGCTCATATTTATATGAGTAGTCTAGGGTTGGAATTGAGAATTCTCATTCCAGATTGCATGAAAAAAAATATATAAAAAAAAAGAAAAAAAGAAAATGAAAAAAAGAGAGTCAAAAGTTCAATTGTTAAATGAAAAATTAACTACGGGTGAGCTCTTTAATACTCGAGTAATTAAGTCTGAGGGGACTTAGTCCTAGTAACCTAAAGCTCTTGTGGTTTGGGATTGCTGACCTAACGCTCGCTACATGGGTATTATTGTATAAGCCTTTTGGGGTCTCATTCATTGCACGGTTAAATAAGCATGTGTATTATATTATGTGTCGTAGTGTAGTAATAAAGCATGAATTCCTGGCTAACTTGAATGAAGATGGAGGTGTTCCTAGGTTATGAAGTGTCTACAGTCTATTCTATTTATAAACCTGTGATTGTCTTGGCGAAGAATGAGTATGGTTTTGATCTAGTTTTGGGAGTATTTCTGATGAGCATTGCACACACACACGTTACTGTTCATGTATTGTTAGTATACGGGGATTTAGTCGATCTCTATTTGGATTTAGTTGCATTCTTTGAGATATTTGCTTGCTAGTTGGTTTTGGTTAGTTTGAAGGGGATCTTTGCTTTTTCATATTAGTTGCATTCATGCATTGCATTGTTTTTGCATTGTTTAGTTAGATGGATTTTGTGGGTACATTCACTATAGGCCCTCACGAGACCTTACTCGTCCACTAGGGCTACCTAGGGGTTTAAAGGGCTTGTTGCATATGCCAAATGCAACCGTGATCACCTACGGAAGTGGTACTAGTTAGTTAGTTAGTTCTAATTGTTTATGCTTGAGGACAAGCATTGGTTTAAGTTTGGGGGTGTGATAAGTGGATTTTATATCCACTTGGAGCGTTCCATATCGGCTTAAATTGATTGACTTGGTCTCAAGTTTGTTGTATTTTTTTATGTGTTTTGTGTAGTTGTGCAGGGTTGTAGATATTGGTTAGTGCTGGGCGCAGGTTGCGCCTGCAAAATTCTGCCAGATTGCTGATTCACTGTTTTGGCCATATCTTGAGTTCTACAAGTCCATTTTGGACAATCTTACAGTCCACGCGAAGATAACGGAATTCTCTTTCATTCTAAAGTGGTCTAGAGGTCCAATTATAGCTGGAACGGCCCATAAATACTGAAAAAAAAGTCAGTTACGAATTTTCCTTCAAAATAGAATCAGTTTAGGAAACGTATTTTGCAGAAATTCTATTATAATTCTGTTTTGGTATTTTCTTGCTGGGTAAGACTTCTAGAGCCTATATAAACACATCCTACCATTGTAATTTAGATCACCATTACATATCAATTACTTAGGTTTATTTGTATCTTTTCATATTTTGTTTTAATCATGGTTTCATCAGATCCCATGATGACGAGAGGTTCAATTATGAACTAATCGTTGTCATGGGCTTCTAACGGATTTATTTATGGAGCTTTAGTATCTTGATGCTTTAAAGATCTGTGTGTGATGTATATTTGATATCCTTGTATGGTTATGCTTAATTGTTAGATGCGTAGCTAACATCTAATTTATTAATCTCTTGTGAAGTGAAAGTGGATCTTGAGATTTAGAACTTGTCATGCTAGCATAGGTTCATGATTGTTTATCAACATGATTCGTAGTATGAGATGAGAATACTTATATTGCCCTATGTGATCTTTATGGATAACTTGCTCTTCAACCGTTATGTTTTCAAATTCTATAGACATATAGGGTCTAAGCATAATTGGTGTATATTCATCTTCTATCTCTTTTGTGGATGTATGCTTAGTTTGGTATACGTATACTGTATGAACCCAGATTTTTCGGTAGAATTAAAACTTTTCTTATTAAGAATAAGTATATACGTGAATAGTGTTTGTCATGCGTGAATAGTGATTTTGGTGGATGAATAGTGATTTTGAGGATTAAGAAAAAATTTCATGTCATCTATGTACGAGACATAGGATGGATATTCTGAAGTCATATTAGTGATCTACAGAGCAAATAAGTGTATGCAAAGACGATCGGAATTCAGAAATTCCAATTTGTATTTCGGTGTAATATTTGATCGGGAAGTGAATTATATATTATTATATTCAAGAAATGAGATATTAAATTTGAGGAAGTAAGGATTTAATATGTTAGGATTTTATTATATTTGATTTGAAGATTTAGAACGTAAACCACTGAGACAGTGGAACGAACGTTCTAGAAACCGCTGAGACTTTATAACGAGATTAAGCAATTGAGCGAACGAATAATTGATTAAGGATATGGTATATCAAGAGTCCAAGGAAGGATTTATTAATGAGATTTAAGGGATTTAAATTCAAGGATCATAAAAGAGGATTGAGAATATTAGTATAGTTATTAAGAAAGTTTCCGGTAAAATCATAACTAGTAATCCTTGAGATATTCCTTCGAACGATCAACGAAATTGAGCAATAACCGGACAAAGAAACGAATAAATGACCAAGAGACAAACATGTTCAATTGATGGAAAAATAAAAGATACAAGTGACATACTTGGAAGTCAACTACATGCTAAGTGGTGTACTTGCACTTTGCCAAAAATGGAGTTGTTTAATGTGGTGCCAACACATGGACCAATAAGAAGCCAACACTTGGACCAATGGATGATTGACAACATAAAAGGAGGAGATGCATCCAAGTTATATACATAAAATACATGCATTATATCATTATACACCAAAAAACAAAAACAAAACATAGAAACAAGAACCTAACCAATTCTGCCCAGCAGAACACCCTCTCAGTAAAACGGGCCTAGAGCCTTCATTACTCAATGAAATTTTATGTTCTTTATATGGTTAGAAAGCTGTTAAGATGCTCTACAACTTTCCTTTAGAAGCCCCGTTCAGAAAAGATCGGTAAGGGCCTCGTTTTTCATGATCTTTCAGTTCGGTTTTAGGGACTCCGAATTACTAACTTGATTTTCTTGATTTCTCTTGATGATCTAAGCTTGTATAAGGATATTTGAGGGCTAATCAAGGCTTTTAAAGGTCATACAAACATCAAGGAAGGTAATCCTCTTTTGAAACCCTAGCTCTTAGTTTGAGTTTTGATGAATTAGATGAGTTATAAAGATTTGATGCATGTTTAGAGCATTATTGTTATGAGTGGGCTTTGATAATTGTTAAAAGTGGTTCCATGGATATTAAGGCAGTTCTTGACCTTAGTTTAAAGATAAATAACATGTTTGGGTGGTTTGTAATGGATGTTATGATAGTTGGAGTATTTAGATTTTTGGATTATTCGATTTATAGCCGTCGTAATGCCGAATTTTCGTTAACCTTAAGAAATCGTGTTTGACAGTAGCTTTAACTCACTGCCCAGTTTCATATTTTGCCTTGATAAGTTAGCTCATGTCATAAGCTTCGTTTTGATATAAAGTTCATGTGAAACTGATTTACGGTTTAGGAGATATCGCGAAATTCGTAAAAGTGGTGCGATCGCGTAAGTGCTAAGTTTATGACTTCAATTGAACCCCTTAATGAAACAGTTTTGGTGGCGAATCGAGTTTATTAAATACTAGACATAGTAAGGTGAATGTGTGCGAAGGAATCAGCTCAAAAGAGTAAACGGTTGATTTTATAGAAAAGTTTAAGTCGAGGTCGCGTAAGTGAAAACCACTGAAAACGAGACTTAGAAACCAACATTTAGTCTAAATGGTTACGTATAACTTGGAATTGCGGATGGATTTTGAACCAAACTTATAACGTAAGTATTTGACGACCAACATGAACATAGTATGAGCCTATAAAGAGCCAGTAATGCCTTGGTTGTGTTTCGCTTGCGTGTTTAAGAATTGAGTTACAAGTGGATTAATTATGCGTTTTCTTTGACCTTGTCTAGATGGACCGACATCGTCGCGAGCCCTATCGTATCTCGAGTACCAGGCAAGTGTTCTAAACCATACTTTGTAGTATTGGTTCGATAATCCTGTTTTGCCATGTGTTGTGTTATACAGTTTTGCATTACTGCTTATATTGCCATATATATATAGTTGGCTTTCTGATTCGCATATAAGTTTTGAGATGAGTAATTATGAACCGGTGGATCTTGTAGCTCTAAGTATATGAGCATACTTATTGTGTTTGACTCTAGACCGGGAGTCGGTATTTGGATATATGCAAATAGTCGTGGAAACCCGAAGGGATTCCAGCGGCAAAGTACTATGTATTTTGAGGAATATTATCCAGTATTATTATTATAATTTCAAGAAGTATTTATTACCTGGTAAATATTCAAGGATTGTTATTTGAGTATTATCTCACTTGAGAATATTAATCGAATATTATTTCATTAAGAGTATTATTGAATATTTTACGATATACGATGCAAGGTATATGCGTAGTTGTTTTGACTTAATATATTGCCATACTTGAAGTGTGATTTTTAATTAGACGACTTATAGACTAGAGGTGATCTAGTAGCTATAAGCCGGGTTTATGATAGCCCTTAGAATAGGGCATGTGTTTCGACTAATTTGTTACGAACCGCGAGGCGGTACATCGTATACGTATTACAATTATTTTCTGAGTATTATTTATTTAGTAAATAATACTCGAGGATTATAATTACATGGAAAATATCGTTTCAAATATTTATTTAAAAGTATGATTTCATAATCACACGTGAGTTATTTATTTAAATGAATCTTAATTCGGATTTTCATTTAAAGGTTTCTAGTTATCTTTAGATGACTATTTACTTAATGAATATTATTCTAAATATTCATTTAAAGTTTTCCTTATTATTAATAAGGGTTTTCTATTTGACGAACATTATTTCGAATATTCATTTAAAGTTAATGAATATTATTTTGGATATTCATTTAAATACTTTATCATTATTATTAAGGGCTATTTAATTGATGACTATTATTTTGAATATTCATTTAAAGGTAATGAATATTATTTCGGATATTCATTTAAGGGTTTCCAATAATCATTAATAATTATCTAATTACTAAATATTATTTTTGAATATTCATTTCAAGATTCAGTTGTGATTATTTTATTTAAAAATATTGTTTACGCAGATATGATTAATAAATATTATTGGAATATTTAATTAATACTTTCAAGAATATAGTGAATAACTCAGATTACTTAAAAGCATATTTGACTTCAATAATCATGAAGTATATCTCTGAGATATAGTAAAAGTATCTTGAATACTTTCGATCTTCTGGGTTTTCCCTAAATAACGTTGAGCACCTAATCTATGTTGCTTAACAACGATTTTCCAAAATTATTGTAAGGTTTCCCTGATGATCTTAAATCAACTCCTAGCCTGCAATGGCGTCGCTTTCCTTCAAAACTGGGAAACCCTATTTGAGAAATTCTATTTTACCTGACTTCTGAGTCACGAAAAATGTCGAGATCTTATTTTGAGCCCAGTTATTATGAGTCAGGGGACTCTGGCTACTTCCTCAACACTCGAGGAGTAGGATTGCTGTAACAAGTGTTAATCCATTAACGAGCTACTGCTCGGGAAATATTGGTAAATTTTCCTTTCCAATTAGATACAACTACTTTGTGGAGTTGTATCAATGAGTTATTACTCGGGGAAAAGGAGGACGACCTTTACGTTTCAGAGTCATGGATTTTACTCGAACTAGGAGTATGTGTGTATGAGGCTGTGAATCAGTCCATCACTGATAATCGTGTAAGAGGCCGTGGGACGGTCCATCATTATTAAAAGGGGTCCGAGTTGCGCCGGTCCCGACTATGCCCAACCGTTGGCGGGAGATCAAGAGGGCGGTAGACAAGTAAATCCGTCAGTTCTTCCATCTACATGTAGAGAAACAAAATTTGGAGATGCACAACTTATGACTGATCATCGTAAGGTTGTGACATCTGGCGCGAGATACTCCAGTATTAGTTCATCATCCAATTTGGATATTTTCTGCAACATTATCAAGAACACCCCATCGAAAAGCTACGGGTTGGGTGACTAGTAAGTGTTGGCAGAGTCGAAAATGTTATATTTGTCTACTTTGAACCTCATCCTTTTATAATATACTGGAACTTGTTCATTTCAAAGTAGAGGTTGATTTCAAAAGATGATATTGATTTTCCTTATCATTCAAATCATATTAAAAACTTGTTCATCTCACACTTGATAAAGATTACAGATATATTATGAAAGATGATATACATATATTGATTTTCTGTTTATCTTCTTTTAATAGCAGATATTTTGATGGAAAGGTTATTAATGTGATTATGAACTTATCTTGTTCATTTAATGATTATTTTAATCATTATACTTTCCCTATTGAGATGTTTGGGTACAGATATTTCATGGTTGATAGTAAGTACCTGTGGTATTTCGAAAACCCCAAGTACATGATGGGATATTTTGTGAACTCTATTAACCACTTGCTGAGCAATTCTTTCGCTCATACTTGTTTGTTTAATATACTAGCCTTTCAGAAAGAGGTAAACGGATGAGGATTATCTGCATAGCTCGGAAGAAGCAAGCAGACTACCCTTATGAAGAAGACAGGATCCAGAACATCTATAGCTGGAGTAAGTTACATGTAGGTTTATTAATGTGTAATATATATCACATTGTATAGAGTAAAACTAGTTGCTGGTATACTTCTCAACGAAGCTATACTAGCGGGATAAGATTTGTAAGACACGGTGTAATTTGATTCAATGGATGTAATGAAGTGAGTAATGTAAAGACTTTAGTTCTTGTTTCTAGCCCTATAACCTATAAGATGCTTGGTAGTTGGGGTCGCAATGATGTATTTTAGTTATTCAACGATTACAGATGGATTAATGTTGTTAAGCAGGTGAATCGTTAATGAGAATTTCCGCGTGACGACCAAATCCCTGACCCCGGATTTGGGGATGTTACAGAAATGGTATCAGAGCTGAGGTTATAGTAAACTAGAAATGAGAGTAAGTAGGAGTGTGTATAGTTATGTGAGAACGTTAGAACTCATGTAGAGTTCGTGTTGGACGATTGGATATAGTACCAACGGTTAAGTTAAGGTGTGAATGCTACGTTGAAGAATATGATGATGTAGACCTCGCTTCTTGTGGTGATGAATATCTACCAAAGAATGCTCAGAGATAAGTATTCGTCGACAGGGGCATAAATCGCCCGAAACATGAATTTAAGATGATTTGAGGGGATTCATGGATGCAGTTATGTATTCCCCGAACTATATGAAATTTTCAAAATGATGATGAAGGATAGAAAGTTGACATCGGATATTGTGGTAGAGAGGGTTGAGATACCGAATATGCCAGACCCCGAGGCCTCCGAGCAGACACATAATGATGCGCTCCTTGAGATGGACGCTGACCCGATAGAGGAGGATCTAGAGGAGGACCTCATGGAAGGTCAAGGGAATAATATTGTAGAGAACGAGCTGATTGATAAAGATGTGATATGTTTACTTGAGGACCGAAAGAGTCCTTAGAGAGTGATTAAGTGACAAGACAAGAATTTGGAGTCAATTATGATTCATTAGGAGATATGATGAAGTGAATGGAGTAGAGTTTTAAGAATAGATGAGATATAAGTGGTATCAACTGTTGCCCATGACTGGATCGTTGGGAACTTGGCTGTTAATTTGATTGGAATAAATACAAGGACAAATGAGGAGAGGACCTGGCTGACGACCGAGGAGGAAATTACGAGGATAGAACTGAGAAGCCGGAGTCAGATCCGGGTACTGCCGATTTTGATGAATGACTAGTTATAAAGTAATGTTCCCTTTAAGTGGGGGGGTTAAGTAAACTGACTGTTGGTAATATAGACTACTCGGACATATATGTATCAGGAAAATGTGGCATGTTCCGTGTAAAACTTTGGTTTTCCCTTCTATGGGAGGTGTATATTTGGTTCCTTTCTAGTGGTTAAACCTCCAACTTTATGTCGATTATTCCGTTATTATGACTGCTTACGATTCTACCTGTTTGGATGTTCATAGAATTGTTCTTCAGGTTTCGAAATTGATTTCCTAATATTAAAAGTGGATAAATAGACTAACCAAATTTCCCTGATATTGGGAAGAGATTCGACAAATTTTTGGCAAACCTTGTCTTTTTGATTATCAGAGAATGTCACCAAAGAGAGTGGAAACTAGAGCAAACTTGGTCGATTGGTTAAGGTAACTGCCATATGGGTTGGTGGACAGACCCGGATTGTTAAAATGGATTTTAGAGATAAACTGATGAAGTTGAGATTGGACGGTAAAGACAAAATATAATTAAGGACCAAGACGGACTAAGCAGCTCCGGGATCGACTTAAATGAAAAGGTTATCATGCCAAAAGTGTTAAGCTTATGTGGCACACGGGATTGATATAGGAAAAAGGAATATAGGATATAAAGATGATTGAAATAGATACCGGATTTAAGCATGTATTTTCTAACGATCTTCCGGAATACCGCCTATTCGAAGGATAGAATTCGCCATTACCGTGGGCGACACCTATATCGAAGTCTTTCTGTGGAATGGAACGTTGCTTGAGATGATTGCACCAATTTGGGTATAACTCTCTACGATTGTAAATGCTGATGGTTGAGACTGTGGTGACTAGTACGAGTTGATAATGGCGTAAGTTATCGAGCACTCTAAGGTGTGCATGTAGAAGAAAACTTTAGAATCAAACGATTATCCGCCAGATGAACCGACATATAAGGCATACATAGAGACGTTGGCAGTAACTTCCCCATTTGTAAATCGGTTTGATTACCTCCCCAATTTATGAATTATATGATATCCTCCAATAGAGAATTTCTTAGGAAGGATATAATTTCTCTTCTAAACTATATTGCCATACTTGTGTTTACCCATGCTGGGTTTCAATTGTGATAGAGGCTGTCATGATACCTACTTTCAGGATCTGAAGCATGTCTATTGATGTTATTTAAACTTTCACTTTCCTTCAATAGTGAATAATCTTATGGTGATACAACACCACTTGCTTGTGATATATACCAGTATCTTTTTGGATATTTCTTACTTTTGGAATCACACCTTAGAATTTTCTCCAAGGTGTCCCTTTGAGAATTATTTGTTGAAAGACGATAATTTATTAACTTGAGTTCAAGTTGACTCCTATTTCTCATCTTCCACTGAGACGAACAACCCTATTCTTATAGGGGCCACAAGGACTATCTGTCTATGTGATAGAAGTCTGATGGGACGCCATCACTTGTGTGTTGTGAAATACAAGAGGGCTAATTACCTTTAGTAATACCTTAACTAAGGCACGCAACATTAGTTCTTTTGATCATATTGATCTCTTGGTAAATTCTCTTATCTCAAATAAGATTTGCTTTAAAATTCATAATCTCATGATCACTATTGTGTGACACTTGTCTTGATATGGCAGCTATCTTTTCAAAGCTCCATGATCCTTGTTATCTTTAATGAAATCCAAGGGGGTGCCAACCAGGTCAGGTAAGCGAAATTCGTTAAAACAGATTAGATTCGCAATAGAATCGCCGAGGACAAGAGCGAGTCCCAAAACGATTAGTATACCAGCGACATATCGATGGAATCAGTTCACTCTTCTTTTAAGGAGGTCATGAAATGGAAAGTTGGTCGAACCACATTTTGTAAGAAATGACGATATAATGTGAAACTTCAACGACATCGGTGCTCGATAGAAACACCATAGTTAAATTAGGATTATGGAAAGGTTATGTACGAATGGACACTAGCTCTAGTTTTACAGAATAAGTGTTGAGAGTAAAGGGGTTAAGGAACCCCAGTGATTGACAAGTTTGATAATGTAGTCCAGAAAATCTACCCAGATTACCACCGGACCGAGAAAGGGAAATCGTTAATGGATTAACCCCAGTAGAAAGGAAAGAATAGCGAATCAGTAACAAGAATGCTGGGCAAGAGTATGATAAGACCCAGTGCATCACCGTGGGGAGCCTCGGTGTTGGTTGTGAGATAAAAATGGTATAATGAAAGTGTATATCGACTAACGAGAATTGAACTCGGGTTACCAGATTCAAAGTCTGATGTCCTGATCGCTAGACCATGGAACAAGTTTATCAAAAAGAGTAAAGACCTACTACCGAGGAGAAACAATTTGCTAAACCAGCTAAGAGGTGATATGTATTTTCCGAGATTGAATTGAGAACTAGATGCCACCAGTTAAAGATTAAACCCGAGGATATACCCAATACTGCGTTCGTAATAGGTATAGACACTATGAGATTTTAGCAATGTCATTTGGGTGATTAATGCACCCGTAGTTTTTATGGATTTAGTGAATCAAGTGTTCAAGAAATATTTAGATAAACTCGTTATTGTATTTATTGATGACGTCTTGATACATCCAGAGGACGAGCATATAAGAATTGTTTTAGAGTTATTATGAGAAGAGCAGTTGCATGCCAAATTCTCAAAGTGTGAATTCTGGTTTAATGAAGCCCAATTTCTAAGACGTGTGGCTATTATCAGGGGAGTATTAATGGATCCCGCTAAAAAAGAAGTTATTTCAATTGGGAGAGACCAACTACACCCACAAAGGTGAGAAGTTTTATAGACCTGACAGGATATTATAGGAAATTCGTGCAGGACCTTGCTAAGATAGCAGCACCGTTGACACGATTTACGAGAAAGACTGAGAAGTTGGAATGGACTCCTAAGTGTGAGGAGAGTTTGCAAGAATTGAAAAAGAGGTTGGTGTCAACCCAGTGTTGGCCCTACCAGATGATAAGGAAGACTTTGTGATATATAATAATGCATCTCATAAAGGTTTAGATTGTGTGTTGATACAGCACCGTAGAGTAAGTGTGTATGCATTCAGACAGTTAAAAGAGTAAGAGACTAGATACCCACCCATAAATTGGAATTTGCAGCGATGGTTTTTTCTCTAAAAGATTTTGAACCATTATATGGACCATAAAAGCCTCAAGTATATATTATGCAGAAGGAAAGAGCAAGGAAAATTTTCAAGAACGAGGGTAAAGTATATGCCCGTTTAAGTATGAACAGGAAATATATATCATAACCAATATTTCTTACAATTGTTTCGAGGAGTATTATTAGAATTATTTTCTGGAAAATTTTACAGAGAAGATATATTTAAAGGTCGGAGTATTAAGACTTTATGTCATGATAGAGATCAAGATACGACTATAAGATGCACTATCATTCAGGGGAGGCCAATGTGGTGGCCAATGCCTTAGTTAAAAGGAGAAAAGATATGGATTCCGAAGATTCGGGAATTCAAGGATGAGATTTTACACAAGACCCATAGTCCGAGATATTAGATGCATTTAGACGGTACCATAATGAATAGGGATACTACCTCGCGAGGCCGTTATAAAAAGAAGTTGTCGCTCATCCTTGTGTTGGAAGGAGGCTGACAAGATAAAGATATTAGAAACCGAGTTAATTCAACAAACCAAAGAGACAAAAGATTTTACCAGTAAACGGCTAGTGAAAACCCTAGATAGATGGAGATAGTACCGCTTTATATTGGTTTATTTCTGCGCAAACAAGATAGAGAATATAAGATTGGAGAGGCACGATACTAAAGATATTCCTGTGGAAATCATGAAAAGAAATGAGCAAGTGTAAGGAACAAGGTTTTCAAACTAATAAGGAATTGTGAGAAAATCAAGATGTGGAAGAATCCACCTGGAAGTTTAAAGAGTGAAACAAAGAAGGAGTAACCCCAGTGATTCCTAAACTGATTCCGGGACGGAATCCTTTTAAGGAGGGAAGACTGTAAGAACCCAGATTTTTCGGTAGAATTAAAACTTTTCTTATTAAGAATAAGTATATACGTGAATAATGTTTGTCATGCGTCAATAGTGATTTTGGTGGATGAATAGTGATTTTGAGGATTAAGAAAAAAATTCATGTCATCTATGTACGAGACATAGGATGGATATTCTGAAGTCATATTAGTGATCTACAGAGCAAATAAGTGTATGCAAAGACGATCGGAATTCATAAATTCCAATTTATATTTCGGTGTAATATTTGACCGGGAAGTGAATTATATATTATTATATTCAAGAAATGAGATATTAAATTTGAGGAAGTAAGGATTTAATATGTTAGGATTTTATTATATTTGATTTGAAGATTTAGAACGTAAACCACTGAGACAATGGAACGAACGTTCTAGAAACCGCTGAGACTTTATAACGAGATTAAGCAATTGAGCGAACGAATCATTGATTAAGGATATGGTATATCAAGAGTCCAAGGAAGGATTTATTAATGAGATTTAAGGGATTTAAATTCAAGGATCATAAAAGAGGATTGAGAATATTAGTATAGTTATTAAGAAAGTTTCCGGTAAAATCATAACTAGTAATCCTTGAGATATTCCTTCGAACGATCAACGAAATTGAGCAATAACCGGACAAAGAAACGAATAAATGACCAAGAGACAAACATGTGCAATTGATGGAAAAATAAAAGATACAAGTGACATACTTGGAAGTCAACTACAAGCTAAGTGGTGTACTTGCACTTTGCCAAAAATGGAGTTGTTTAATGTGGTGCCAACACATGGACCAATAAGAAGCCAACACTTGGACCAATGGATGATTGACAACATAAAAGGAGGAGATGCATCCAAGTTATATACATAAAATACATGCATTATATCATTATACACCAAAAAACAAAAACAAAACATAGAAACAAGAACAAAACCAATTCTGCCCAGCTGAACACCCTCTCAGTAAAACGGGCCTAGAGCCTTCATTACTCAATGAAATTTTGTGTTCTTTATATGGTTAGAAAGCTGTTAAGATGCTCTACAACTTTCCTTTAGAAGCCTCGTTCAGAAAAGATCGGTAAGGGCCTCGTTTTTCATGATCTTTCAGTTCGGTTTTAGGGACTCCGAATTACTAACTTGATTTTCTTGATTTCTCTTGATGATCTAAGCTTGTCTAAGGATATTTGAGGGCTAATCAAGGCTTGTAAAGGTCATACAAACATCAAGGAAGGTAATCCCCTTTTGAAACCCTAGCTCTTAGTTTGAGTTTTGATGAATTAGATGAGTTATAAAGATTTGATGCATGTTTAGAGCATTAGTGTTATGAGTGGGCTTTGATAATTGTTAAAAGTGGTTCCATGGATGTTAAGGAAGTTCTTGACCTTAGTTTAAAGATAAATAACATGTTTGGGTGGTTTGGAATGGATGGTATGATAGTTGGAGTATTTAGATTTTTGGATTATTCGATTTATAGCCGTCATAATGCCGAATTTTCGTTAACCTTAATAAATCGTGTTTGACAGTAGCTTTAACTCACTTCCCAGTTTCATATTTTGCCTTGATAAGTTAGCTCATGTCATAAGCTTCGTTTTGATATAAAGTTCATGTGAAACTGATATACGGTTTAGGAGATATCGCGAAATTCGTAAAAGTGGTGCGATCGCGTAAGTGCTAAGTTTATGACTTCAATTGAACCCCTTAATGAAACAGTTTTGGTGGCGAATCGAGTTTATTAAATACTAGACATAGTAAGGTGAATGTGTGCGAAGGAATCACCTCAAAAGAGTAAACGGTTGATTTTATAGAAAAGTTTAAGTCGAGGTCGCATAAGTGAAAACCACTGAAAACGAGACTTAGAAACCAACATTTAGTCTAAATGGTTAAGTATAACTTGGAATTGCGGATGGATTTTGAACCAAACTTATAACGTAAGTATTTGACGACCAACATGAACATAGTATGAGCCTATAAAGAGCCAGTAATGCCTTGGTTGTGTTTCGCTTGCGTGTTTAAGAATTGAGTTACAAGTGGATTAATTATGCGTTTTCTTTGACCTTGTCTAGATGGACCGACATCATCGCGAGCCCTATCGTATCTCGAGTACCAGGCAAGTGTTCTAAACCATACTTTGTAGTATTGGTTCGATAATCCTGTTTTGCCATGTGTTGTGTTATACAGTTTTGCAGTTACTGCTTATATTGCCATATATATATATAGTTGGCTTTCTGATTCGCATATAAGTTTTGAGATGAGTAATTATGAACCGGTGGATCTTGTAGCTCTAAGTATATGAGCATACTTATTGTGTTTGACTCTAGACCGGGAGTCGGTATTTGGATATATGCAAATAGTCGTGGAAACCCGAAGGGATTCCAGCGGCAAAGTACTATGTATTTTGAGGAATAATATCCAGTATTATTATTATAATTTCAAGAAGTATTTATTACCTGGTAAATATTCAAGGATTGTTATTTGAGTATTATCTCACTTGAGAATATTAATCGAATATTATTTCATTAAGAGTATTATTGAATATTTTACGATATACGATGCAAGGTATATGCGTAGTTGTTTTGACTTAATATATTGCCATACTTGAAGTGTGATTTTTAATTAGACGACTTATAGACTAGAGGTGATCTAGTAGCTATAAACCAGGTTTATGATAGCCCTTAGAATAGGGCATGTGTTTCGACTAATTTGTTACTAACCGCGAGGCGGTATATCGTATACGTATTACAATTATTTTCTGAGTATTATTTATTTAGTAAATAATACTCGAGGATTATAATTACATGGAAAATATCGTTTCAAATATTTATTTAAAAGTATGATTTCATAATCACACGTGAGTTATTTATTTAAATGAATCTTAATTCGGATTTTCATTTAAAGGTTTCTAGTTATCTTTAGATGACTATTTACTTAATGAATATTATTCTAAATATTCATTTAAAGTTTTCCTTATTATTAATAAGGGTTGTCTATTTGACGAACATTATTTCGAATATTCATTTAAAGTTAATGAATATTATTTTGGATATTCATTTAAATACTTTATCATTATTATTAAGGGCTATTTAATTGATGACTATTATTTCGAATATTCAGTTAAAGGTAAAGAATATTATTTCGGATATTCATTTAAGGGTTTCCAATAATCATTAATAATTATCTAATTACTAAATATTATTTTTGAATATTCATTTCAAGATTCAGTTGTGATTATTTTATTTAAAAATATTGTTTACGCAGATATGATTAATAAATATTATTGGAATATTTAATTAATACTTTCAAGAATATAGTGAATAACTCAGATTACTTAAAAGCATATTTGACTTCAATAATCATGAAGTATATCTCTGAGATATAGTAAAAGTATCTTGAATACTTTCGATCTTCTGGGTTTTTCCTAAATAACGTTGAGCACCTAATCTATGTTGCTTAACAACGATTTTCCAAAATTATTGTAAGGTTTCCCTGATGATCTTAAATCAACTCCTAGCCTGCAATGGCGTCGCTTTCCTTCAAAATGGGAAACCCTATTTGAGAAATTCTATTTTACCTGACTTCTGAGTCATGAAAAATGTCGAGATCTTATTTTGAGCCCAGTTATTATGAGTCAGGGGACTCTGGCTACTTCCTCAACACTCGAGGAGTAGGATTGCTGTAACAAGTGTTAATCCATTAACGAGCTACTTCTCGGGAAATATTGGTAAATTTTCCTTTCCAATTAGATACAACTACTTTGTGGAGTTGTATCAACGAGTTATTACTCGGGGAAAAGGAGGACGAACTTTACGTTTCAGAGTCATGGATTTTACTCGAACTAGGAGTATGTGTGTATGAGGCTGTGAATCAGTCCATCACTGATAATCGTGTAAGAGGCCGTGGGACGGTCCATCATTATTAAAAGGGGTCCGAGTTGCGCCGGTCCCGACTATGCCCAACCGTTGGCGGGAGATCAAGAGGGCGGTAGACAAGTAAATCCGTCAGTTCTTCCATCTACATGTAGAGAAACAAAATTTGGAGATGCACAACTTATGACTGATCATCGTAAGGTTGTGACATCTGGCGCGAGATACTCTAGTATTAGTTCATCATCCAATTTGGATATTTTCTGCAACATTATCGAGAACACCCCATCGAAAAGCTACGGGTTGGGTGACTGGTAAGTGTTGGCAGAATCGAAAATGTTATATTGGTCTACTTTGAACCTCATCCTTTTATAATATACTGGAACTTGTTCATTTCAAAGTAGAGGTTGATTTCAAAAGATGATATTGATTTTCCTTATCATTCAAATCATATTGAAAACTTGTTCATCTCACACTTGATAAAGATTACAGATATATTATGAAAGATGATATACATATATTGATTTTCTGTTTATCTTCTTTTAATAGCAGATATTTTGACGGAAAGGTTATTAATGTGATTATGAACTTATCTTGTTCATTTAATGATTATTTTAATCATTATACTTTCCCTATTGAGATGTTTGGGTACAGATATTTCATGGTTGATAGTAAGTACCTGTGGTATTTCGAAAACCCCAAGTACATGATGGGATATTTTGTGAACTCTATTAACCACTTGCTGAGCAATTCTTTCGCTCATACTTGTTTGTTTTATATACTAGCCTTTCAGAAAGAGGTAAACGGATGAGGATTATCTGCATAGCTCGGAAGAAGCAAGCAGACTACCCTTATGAAGAAGACAGGATCCAGAACATCTATAGCTGGAGTAAGTTACATGTAGGTTTATTAATGTGTAATATATATCACATTGTATAGAGTAAAACTAGTTGCTGGTATACTTCTCAACGAAGCTATACTAGCGGGATAAGAATTGTAAGACACGGTGTAATTTGATTCAATGGATGTAATGAAGTGAGTAATGTAAAGACTTTAGTTCTTGTTTCTAGACCTATAACCTATAAGATGCTTGGTAGTTGGGGTCGCAATGATGTATTTCAGTTATTCAACGATTACAGATGGATTAATGTTGTTAAGCAGGTGAATCGTTAATGAGAATTTCCGCGTGACGACCAAATCCCTGACCCCGGATTTGGGGATGTTACATATACTGAGAGGTAGCGTGTACTTGTTTCGTGTTTTCCGATCAGATATCATAACCATTGCATATAGTGATTAAAGGCGTCAGACCTAAGCAAAGTATTTAATGAAGTTAGGATTCCATGGTTTATCTTGCATAAGTAATTCGATCTTAATTATCATTAGTTAAGTAATTCTTAGTTTTATTAAATTGTTTTTTAGTTAAATTAGATAATCAAAACCCAATATTGTTAATTGTCTTAGCAGTGCATAATAACCATACATTGTTGCATAGGTACAAACTGAATTAAAACCATAACCAGATCTCTGTGGGAACGAACTCGACTTATTCATATATTACTTGTGACCACGTACGCTTGCGTGATTTAGTGTAAACACCAGGCTGGTGCTTTCTTTATTCTTGAAGACCTCCATAGAACTGTAGATTCTGCATTTTGATCTGTAGTAGTTTCAGATGTATCACTATTCGATTGAGTATCAGTGGTAGTATGAAAACTCTGATATTCATGTTGTCTGTTGTTATCATTCTGAGAGTTCTGATTTGCAGAGGTCTCAGCTTGCTCATTTGTAAAAACATCAAAATCAGAATCAAACACTTGTTAATGAACATGTAGATCCACAGGAATTGGATTCAAATAGATTGAATCAATCTTTTGAGTAAACGGAAACACTGTCTCTTTGAAAATCACATCTCTAGAAACAAATTCAGATTTTGTTTTCAAATCCAGAAGTTTATAACCCTTTTGAAATGGAGGATATCCCAAAAATATACAAGCAACACTTCTGGAATCAAACTTATCATGAGTAACAGATGGATTTGCAGCAAATGCAAGACAACCAAAAGATCTGAGTTCCTCATAAATTGGCAACTCATTGTACAGAACTTCATATGGTGAATGATTTTGCAAAACAGAAGATGGTAATCTGTTCATAATATATACTAAAGTTAAAACACAATCACCCCAGTATTTTATATCCAATCCAGACTGAAATCTTAAGGCTCTTGCCATTTCCAGGATGTACCTATGCCTTCTTTCAACTCTGGCATTCTGTTGAGGTTTATAGGGACATGAAGTCTGATGTACTATTCCCTTATCAGCATAAAATGCAAGACACTCATAATCTTTAAACTCTAGAGCATTATCAGTTGTCAAAGTCTTGATATGCTTAGCAAAATGTGTGACAACATAGTTATAAAACACCTTCAAAATCTTACAGAATTCAGACTTATACTGCATCAAATAAACCCAAACCATTCTGGAATGATCATCTACTAAAGTCAAGAAATACCTGTATTTCCCTTTAGTATTCACCTTGTAAGGTCCCCAGACATCAACATGCATCAGATCAAATATCTCTCCTGCATATGAATTACTAAGAGAAAATGGCAGCTTAGTAAATTTTGCCAATGGACAAGTAACACAAACATGAGATGGCACTGTCTTTATGAGATTCTTAACATGATCAATCAGCATAACTTTTGCACTTGGTGCATGTCCAAGCCTATTATGCCACACTGCATATGTGTCAGTCTTTGTAGAATTACACTTTTTGTCACAACTATCAGAATCAGACATATAATATAAGCCATTCCTCATGTAACCAGTACCCAACACTTGCTTTGTATCATTCTGTAAAACTAAGCATTTCTCAGGATGAAACATAACTTGACAGTTGTTATCATGTGCTAGTTTGTGAATGGACAACAGATTATGATTAAAGCTGGGAACATATAACACACCAAGTAATTACAAACCATTCTTTAGTTGCACATTTCCAATATGAGATATTGAGACTGTATCTCCAGTAGGTAATGTTATTGTGAATTGTGGAGGAGCTTTCTGAACATTAGACATCAGAGATAAAGATGATGTCATATGATCTGTAGCTCCTGAATCTACAATCCACTCTTTTCCTTGTTGAATGACAGTATTACACATTACCATTCCAGAGAAAGGACTATCCAATTCACATGCCTCTTCTTTCTTAACAGGTAATATCTTTAACAACTGTTCAAGCTGTTTTGCAGTTATCACCATTTCATCATCCTTTTCTTGATCTGTCACAGCTACAAAATTTGCCATTTTAGATCATGTACTCTTGTTATTCACTTTCCAGTATTACTACCACCAAATCCTTTTTGAGAACCAGAACCAGACTGCTTGTACTTGCTATGCCACTGTGGATAGCCTATAATCTTCCAACACTTTTCGCTAATATAACAGATCTCAAGGTTTCTCTTTGTGATTCTTCTTGTTGAATCACAGAGCAAGCCATCTCAACAGTAGGCAATGGAATCATCATTAAAATTTGACTTCTCTGAGAATTATAACCCTCATCTAAACCATTAAGAAACTGAAACAACTTAGTCTCTCGTTTTTTAGCCTCTAACACCATTAGAAATGCCTTAACTTCATAAGATTGAGTTACAATTACAGGAAACGCATTCATATCATCAAGTTCTTCCCAAACAGTGCTAATCTCAGTATAGTAATCTACAAGTGATCGTCCATTCTGCTTTACACTAAAGATCTCTTTACTTAACATATATTTCCTTGATCCATTAGTAACACGAAATCTAGTTTCTAGAACTTTCCAGACTTCACACGCAGAATTAACAAACAAGATAGACTTCTTAATTGAATCAGAAATATTGTTATGAATCCAGGAGATTACCATATTGTTACACGTATCCCATTGAATCACATCAACAGCATCAGTAGCACTTCTTGTTTCTGTGCCTTTTACAAACCCTAGCTTACGCTTCGATGCTAATTGAATTTCCATAGAACGCTTCCAGGTTCTATAATCACCTGCGCCTTGCAGTTTTGTGACATTAATCGATGTCGGACCATCACTTGGATGCAGAAACAAAGGATTTTGCACATCTGCATACGAAAATCGACTTCCAGACGCCATTGTTGCAGGCTTGAAAGCTTTAGATTACTAGAAATTCACAGAAATAGATCACAGAGATAGATCAACAAGCACAACAAGTGAGATGATCACTAACTATTCGCTCTCGCTTACAGCTCTGATACCATAAAGAAAACGATAGTAAACGAAAGTTTTGATGTATTCATCTCAACAAACTCAGTTTTACACAATGAATTATGATATTCAAGTTACATTGATCAAGTCACTTTATTTCTATATATACAAACTCGTCTGTAACTAACTCTGTAACAACTTGTTATAAGGAACTTGTACTTGAATTTACTATTATTTCCCTGACCGTTGTACTGATATTACTGTTATGCCCCTGATATTATTACTCTGCATTTCATTACTTACTTCTCGGAATAAAGGCCCACAATATCACAATTTCAATACAAATGGCCTCAAATATCACAAATAAAAAAGTTGGCCCCATATATCACTCTAAAACGCTACATCGTGTAGCGTTTATTTTTTTTACAAAGACGCTCAAGCGTCTGGCATCCTGGGGGAGGAGAGAAGATGCCACATGAAATGGCATTTGGGAAGGAACGTCACTTCATGTGGCGTTTTGGTGGTGTTTTACCCCTTTTTTGTTTTTCTTTTTGTGTTTTCTTAAATATATATTTCCCCAACAATATTCAAAAAAAACTTATAATCAGATAAGTAAGAAGCCACCTTAATTTTATACATTAAAAAACTTATAATATTAAAAAACTTTTTTACCAGAAATTTGTGTCTACGTGATTCAACAGTAAGAAGCCACCTTAATTTTGTAATGATGCTTGAATTTTGTTATTATCCAATATATTAAGGTTAATTATCTGATTGGTCACTGAAGTCAGCCTGAATTATCAAATTGGTCACTGAACTCAAAACGGTCTCAATCAGGTCACTTACTCGACATACATGTACGTCCGTTAAATAGTCTTCATTTTTGACGGAAACAGACTACAGATTGACATAAACGCTTATAACTGCAGATTCACTTAACATGTAAAAAATCCGAGACCATATTTGTGTTACCCAGATTATTTTCTTCAAAATATATACAATATTGATAAGTTTAATTTCAGTTTTTGAAGAAGAACAATTCTAGTTATTGAATTTTCTTTTTCGATTCATATAAATCTAAAGCTCATAATGAAAATCTAAACCAGTTGTATGAGACCCATAGCATCTAGATTAACACACTTTAATTTTACAAAATTTGGTGGAGATTTTTTGGACAAAATTTTGCAGACAGTAATTTCCGTCAAAAAAATAAACAACTTGATAATTCAGGCTGACTTCAGGACCTGATTGAGACCGTTTTGAGTTCAGTGACCAACTTGATAATCCAGACTGACTTCAGTGACCAATCAGATAATTAACCCAATATATTAACTATTGGTTAGAATTCTAAATTTCTGGCCTTATTTTTTACGAGAAAATGCCCAAAATGACACAATTTTATGATTGAATGTCCAAAATGGCACTCCCTGAAAAGGGAGCCCTCCACTGGCACACAGGTAACGTGGGTTGAGTATGCGTTAGGGAAAACGCATGTGATACATGCGTCTGTGATGTTAACTACTTTAAAAGTTGTGTTTCGTTTGTTTTATTTATTTTTTTTTCTTTTGGTTCAGTAATTCCATTTTGGGTTTTAGAAATATTCCGAATGATGATTTAGAAATATTCAATTTTTTAATTAAATTTTTTTAATTTTATTTGTATTCCTTTACGGGTTCAACAATTAACCTTTGGGGTTCAACAATTCCATTTTGGGTTTTGAATTATTCCGAGCGATGAATAAAACGTATACGAACTTAGGGTTTAGGGTTGTTTACAACCCTACCTGGACCCTAAACCCTAAGTTATCCTATTTTTTAAACGCGTTAGCATTTAAAAATCAGGCCGCCGGATTCAATTTTTTTAATTGAAAATTTTAAATTTTATCTGTATTACCTTGGAGTTTCAATAATTAACATTTGGGGTTTAATAGTTCCATTTTGGGTTTTAAAAATATTCCGAACGACAAATAAACCGTATACGAACTTAGGGTTTAGGGTCAACCCTAAACCCTAACTTATCCAAAAATCGGGTCGCCGGATTCAATTTTTTTAATTAAATTTTTAAATTTTATTTGTACTGCCTTGGGGTTTCAATAATAAGTTTTTAATAGTGTTTGCAAATACATATTTACCAATATATATATATATATGTGAAAGCATTTAAAGTAGGTTTTTGTGTAAAAAAAAACGTGGACATCATTTGCGTTAAGGTAAAAACGCATATATCACTTGCGTTTTCCCTGAAAACGCAACTAATGCTTGCGTTACTGACAGAAAAACAAAACTCCCATATGCGTTTTCATGGGTAACGCATGTTGGAAATGCGTTTACCCCTAACGCACTTCAGACTTGCGTTATCTATGTGTCATTCGTGGGAACACTTTTCAGGGGTGCTATTTTGGACATTTTGATTAGAATTTGTGCCATTTTGACACTTCACCCATTTTTTACTATAAAAGAGGGTTCATTTTAAAAAATGACACACTGCCATGAATATCTCATATCTAATCCCTATCCCTGCGCTCCACCATACCAATGCAAGTTGCAAGTTGCAACTTGTCAACTATATAAACTAGTTGCTGCAGGACAATATGCGTCTGTGCTACAATATTATCAGCTAAATATTCAATTACAAGAAGTAACATTCCTGAATCACTTCGCAGTTGGTATAACGTCTTACATATCCAGTTTACAGAACTTTTCTAGTTCGAGTCTGCAGGCTATATATAGCAGGTTCTTAATCGTTCCATATTACATTCACTAATATCGTTTTACTAAAATTAATTATCTCCTCCTCCTTCTCCAGTATAATTGTTCTAAATCATTAACATCTTCTAAAATTAAGGTTCAAGTTCTTAAACTATTCGAAAGGCCTCTTTAACAACCTAACTTGTCTCTTCAATTATTTGTCAATATTAACTTATAAGAGGTTAAGTATAAAAGTTAAAAATTAAACACTACAGTATTATTATTGAAAAGACCATGCATCGAAGTATAAAAAGCCAGAGCTAGTCTACAAAGCTTTGGCTGAGTGGACACCCCCTTTCCCTGGTTCAGCCAAGGTCAGGGGTTCGAACCTACCTCGGAGCGAAAGCTTCGGATTTACGTGGGAGTACTGGGTGGTAGAACTCAATGATATATCTCCCCGGGTTTGAAATCCCACATACAAGTGTGTGGGGTAGTTCCCGGTTAAAAAAAAGAAAAGCCAGAGCTAATAACCCTATATATAGTCATAAAATCACTGTCCGGACAATCACATAAGCTGTTGGGTGGTGTCAACCCAAGTACCACATCGAGGAGATAAGAGATAGTTCTCTATATATAGAGCAGTCAGTTAACTCCATTATTATGAGGCCTTTTGGGATGTGCCCAAAAACAAATCCATGCGGGTTCGGCCCAAAGCGGACAATATCATACTATTGTGGAGTTAAGGCTTGCTCGCGGCCCAACAAGTGGTATCAGAGCCCATGGTTCGGTAGTTGGATCTTGGGGGTAATGGGCTGCGGTTGTTCGATGTGGGAGGTTCCCTTCGATGGCGATTGGAGATCTGTTGGGTTCCTTGTATCGAAAGTCTTCCTGAAAGGGTTCAGGCGGCGGGTTCTGCGAGGTGAATCGTGTCAACTCCCAAAAGGCCTCACTGGAATACTGATGGATAAGAAATGTTAGAATGATGTAGAGCAGATCAATGTTTTGGATATTGAAGAACATCTCAAGAAGAAGCTAATTTCACCAAATGGCAATCTTATCTTGTTCTTTTGGTGTATTCCAAGTTGAGAGCAGGTCTTAGATTTTGTGTTTTGATGTTATGTATTATTATTAGTCAAATACTATTTCCTACTCTGTATTCTTATATTTCTTTCCCTTCAGTTACTCTATATTCTTATAATCAACACATATTGTGATAACTTATAGACTACTTATCTTAATCAACACGGCAGGAACAGTTTGGCCACTGATATTGTCATATTTTTCCCAATCCTAATCTATGTCCTTGCTGTCTCAACGGTTTACAACTAGGTAATAAGCTTTAAAGTCCAATGATTTTAGCTCCAGTAGACTCAGGACAACCCCGTCTTGTTCATGATAGCGAAATTTATATCCACCATTGTATGTTCTAGGCCAGTAGTGACTAGTGATGAGCAAGAACTTCTATAAAAACCCATCCAACAATTGTTTTTGATCAGTATCCAAATGCAAATACACCAAGATAAATGTTTATGACCAACTACTTAAATTTAGTTATCATTTTGGGAGTAGTGGTTCTGACTGCTCCCTCCCTTGCTCTTCGCTATCCAAACAATAAGCCCCACTCAGAGTACAAGCCAATATCAGCAGAGTCCTTACCACCAGTTCATAATCCACCGCTAGGTTACACAATGCTATTCCGTGAACAACCAGTTCCAGTCATTCCTCAAGAACCAGAACCGTTGAAGAAGACACCATCACACTGGAATCACAATCCTCCAAGTCCGAACTGTGCAACTCCTGTGTACACCAGGAAGCCTCCAGAAAGTCCAGAAGCACCAGAACATCCCGTGTTACCACTTTCCAGGTAATGAGCCACAACCGGCTTCTTGAGAGGCTTCAACTGCATATGTGTCACTATGGACACCCTCCAGCAGATGCCACAGGAAGCTAGATTCACCTACACTTAATTATATATAACCGTCCTGTCACACAAGCCAAGCAACTGGTTTACAATTTTATCAACAAAAATCAGCAATAAATGGAGTCACTAATTGGAATCTAATTTCTATTTCCGCAACAAAAATTATGACTGTCCAAGGAATAGTGTTTGTTTTTAAGGATTATAATTTATAATTGCTAAGACTCTTTGCTATAATATACTTTAATTAATTTAGTCATTAACCTATAAACGGAGGTTCATTTAAAAGTTAAACCATACCATTAAACTCACCCAAAGAATATGTAGCAGTGTGAGATAAAAGGAGGACTAGTAGTCCTATAGTCACGTAATCACTGGCCTGTTACCTTCAAACATTTGAAGCCTTCAAGTACAATCGCAGTAAGAAAACCAAATGCGTTCTGGTTATTGGCTCATCGGACCCGAAAACACCGCCTGTAAATGCAACAGGATTCCGAATTAGTAATATTCCTTTTAAAAATGAGTAGGAGACTACGAGCTGAGGAGGTGGTTGACTTGTAAGTCTTTGATTATTGTCTTCACTGAGTAGACAGTTTCCTACTCTGTTTTAATGGTTTACAACGAGGTAGGTTTTAAAGTCCAATATTCCAGCTCCAATGTACTCCAAGACAACCTCATCCTGTTCATAAATGTCAACTAACAGATCCTTCTATGAAATTCACACAGCCCCAACGTTACTAAAATTCAGTAACGTTGACTAATTAGTACTCCCTCCGTCCCAAATTATGTGAACTAGTTTGACTTTCACGGAGATTAAGAAAAGGTAGTAAAAATATAGTAAAGTTAGTTGAAAAGTGGGTAAAGTTGCTATCAATAGTTAATAATAGATTTGAGATAGTGGAGGAAAGTAATGGGTGTAATAGTGTTTTTTATTATTAAATATGAGATAGTGGAGGAAACTAGTGGGTGTAATAGTGAAAAGTTGTGTTCAAAAATAGTAAGTATATCATGTTCATTGTTTTTGGGACGTACCAAAAAGGAAAGAGGTTCACATAAAATGGGACGGAGAGAGTAATAATTTAGGCCTGTAGTGATGTCCAAGAACTCCTATAAAAGCCATCCTGCACTCTACATTATAATACAGCATCCATCCCCAAATACACCAAAAATGTCCCTCAACTTCTTGATCCTACTCCTCATTTTCGGAGAAATGGTTTTCACAGCTCCCTCCCTTGCTTTTCAGCATCCAAGTCACAAGCCCCCACCAGAGTATATACAAACCAATATCACCAGAGTACAGGACGCCAATTCACCAGCCACCACCCAAAGACACACTGAATTTTCATAAACCAACAGTCCCGGTCATTCCTCAACATCCAGAAACGTTTGAGAAACCATTAGTCTGGAATCACAGGCCCAGCCCTGCCGCTAAACATCCTGTTTATATTGGTGATAAACCACGCGCACCTCCACCGCCCTCTTCTCAAGAATATGGGAAATTAGATAAATCTAGACTTCATTAGATTTGACCATCTTGTCCTGCATGTTATCAAATGCAACAAGTTTACAAGAAATAATAGTTGCTGAAACAGAAATAAGAGAGTTGCTGAATGCATGTTCTATATATGTTAAAAATCAGCTTAATAAATTAATAATACTAGCCGATAACCCTGGCACGAGTTATGATAAATTATCTTAAATTCCTAATTTTTAACATTTTTAAATAAACAAAATTTTGAAGCATTTTTATTTCGATTGCTAGTTAATAGACTCCTAGTATATAACTTCATTATTAAATTAAATTAATATTTAATATTATTCTAATTAATTAAATTTACATAACTTCATTCTAGTAGCCGATAACCCGCGCGAAGCACGGATTGTGATAAATTATCTTAAATTCCTATTTTTTAACTTTTTTAAATGAATAAAATCTTGAACCACCAAGTTGTATATAATACTATATTCTCGACTTTTATTTCGATTGTTAGTTAATAGACTCCTAGTATATAACTTCAATAATAAATTAAATTAATATTTAATTTTATTATTTTGATTAATTAAATTTATATAACTTATCTCTGGTAATATAAGAATAGTTATATTATTAATTATATTTATTATTAATCTATTATAGATATATTTTGAATATTAATTAATGGAGCCCTAAGTCCTATATTCTCGACTTTTATTTCAATTTTTACAACTTGGTTCATTATTATTATTAATTAATGATTATAATTGTGATATGATATACATTAATTAATTAATTAATTAATTGACATACCGTATTTTAGTTCAGAGAGGACTTGTTTCATTAGTAGTTTTTATTCTTATTGGGTTTCTATACACTTGGAAAATAGTTTTTAAAGTAAGATCAAATAGTAAAATAAGTTTTAAGTAATTAATTAATTAATTAATTGGCATACCGTGCATACCGCGGTATACATGGCATACCATTTAAATGGGGTTTCTGCTTTTAATAAAGAGTATAGATACTTGTGATAAGTTTTTTTTTTGGGTCTATAATGCATTAATTTTGTTATTAACTTACATAAAAGTTTTCTTGAGGGAAGATAAAGTTAAAACATTTCAAATCATAGTACTACTATTTTAGATTAACATTTTTCTTTTTGTCTAATTATTACTCCCTCATAGTAATTAAAAAAATAAAAATGAATTTCAAATATTATAATATTTACGAGAACTGTATAATGGTCGAAGCTGAGGTTCATGTCCTACACAACTGTTTGTGTGTCTGGATGCCATTAAAATAAAATACTCCCTCCGTACCATTTTATTTGAACCACTTTCCTTTTTGGTACATCCCAAAAAGAATGAATATAATATATTTATTATTTTTGAACACTACTTTTCACTATTACACCCACTATTTCTTCACTTTTTTATTAAATAAACACTATTACACCCACTACTTTCCGGATGATGGCCCTAAATACCCACCTCCCAAAACAAATGGTCCAAAATGCCAATTTTCGGAACACATGGCCCTATTTACCCACGGGACACGCATGTGGGAAAGGAGTGTCCGGACACTCCTTTGATACATGCGTGTCCTTCACAAAATCAAAATAGGTATGTGAAAATCAGCATGGAACACGCGTGTTGAACATGCGTGACAAGTGATGCGCATGTCCAACATTCGTGACACAAACCATTGTTCATCTCCTTCCCCAGCCGCGACATGGCGATTCCGGCAACTGATTTCTTTTCTCTTCGTGCGTCCATTGTACGCACTTTCCAACTACATTCTATATACCAATAGAATCGGCATTCGATTATCTACACAACTAAACCAATTGTATTACGTTTAATTTGCAGTATTGAAAATCCCCAATTCAATGGTTTTTTCCGATTATGTTTTCCGACTACGCTCGTGTACGCCCCTGCGGGGCTAAAACGCAATAAACGGATATGGAACATGTAGACAAAGTCCTGGGCTTCATTTTGATATATAGAATGTGATGTGTAGGCCTGGGAATGCGATGAACGGAATGAGAGAACAAAGAGGCGAATTTTGCCATCAGAGCTCGCCGGAGCTGTGTTTGCAATAATGACGTCATATGACGTCATCACGCATTCAGTACATGCGTGACCCCTGTTGCGCATTTCAGTAATGCGTGTATCAGGTCACGCATGTACAGAATGCGTGACCCGTGGGTATTCTGGGCCGCCTCTTCCGCACATCGGCATTTCAGGCCATGTGCCTCCAAATCTAGGCATTTTGGGCATTTTCTCCTACTTTCCTCCACTATCTCAAATCTATTATTAAATATTAATAGGTCCCACCACTTCATCCACTTTTCAATAACTTTACTCTTTTTTATTAGATTTTCTTAATCTTCCTAAAAGTCAAAACGGGTGCATATAATTTGGGAGGGACGGAGTATATAATAAACTGATTTATTTTGATGGAAAATTCACTTGCACAAAATTTTATTTTTGACTTTTCTTCACAAAAATGACAGGAGTAGTGCTACAGGTACCAAATTGGGTACCAAAATTGGGTACCAAATGACATGGCAACAAACACTTGTCATTTTCAAATTTTTTTATTGGATGGCCCTGGCGGACCCGATATAACTATAACCAATTAAAACAAAGCCACATCATTTGATGACAATTTTTGGTACCTAATTTTGGTACCTCTAGCATTTTTCAAATGACAGATTCGTGACAATTTTTCCACACTAAGAACCAATTTATTATCGGCAAATGTTGAGGTGAATATATTATAAGGCCAAGATTCAATGACTGCTCATCAGGAACTCCTATAAAGAAAAATCATCTCATGCAGGATGACACGCATCCAAACCCAAATGCACAAAAATGTCTCTCTATTCCTTGAACCTGCTTCTTATTTTCGGTGCAGTGGTTCTCACCGCTCCCTCCCTCGCTGTCCGCTATCCTATTCAAAAGGCCTCGCCAAAGTACAAGCTAATATCACCAGAATACGAGCTTCTGTTTCATAAACCACCAATCCTAGCCACTCCTAAACATCCAGAAATATTGAAGAAACCAATAAGATGGAATCCCATACCGCCAAAACCGGGAAGTCGTATTACGTATGGGCCTTTACGTCCTAGGGGTCCACGTTTTTTCACGCCACCACCGCCTTCTGGCCTTGTGTATCCGGGTTATATCAAGCCACCACCGCCTTCAGGCCCTTCTGCCAAGTCTTCGATCGCAAATGTTCACAAACCATGACACCATCCGGAGGAGTATACAAGAAACTGGATTAACCTCACTTAGTTAAATGCATCCAATTAACCTGTCCCCCCGTGTGGCATGCAAGTTGCAAATGGTGCACTATGCATTTCTACTACAACATAAAAAACAACTAAATATTCTCCTACGAGAATCAGCAACGTCCTGTAATCTCCTAATACAGACCAAGCTATTTTTCAGTACATGTCCTATTTTGACTTTATTTTCACTCAAATTATTGATTAACATGTCGGCTTTGCATGGTTCAGTTTATTGAATAAAATTAATAATATTTAGGTGAAAATAAAACATGCAGATGACATAAACAAACGCCTACTGATGTTTTCTTGATTTTCTTAATTAATTCATCAGTGGATTACAACCAAGTAAGCTTTAAACTTTAAAGTCCAATGTTCCAGTTTATAAATGTCAACTAACAGTGATAGTTTTTTTTTTATCTTTTGTACAACCTCTGTCTGAAAGCATAAAAAGATTCACACTTGTGTATTATTGGCCTAGAGTACTGATTGCCAGGAACTCCTATAAGAACCCATCCACTCTAAATGATAATACTATCCAAAAGCAAACTACACGCAAATGTCTTTCAAGTACCTACACCTGCTACTCATCTTGGGAGCAGTGTGATAATGCTCCTTGCTCCACTCTACCGCACTTTTCCCTCTTCCAGCGATGTTTGGACGGAGATGTGGTGTAGCTGTCGGAAGGGTATCTGCAAACCAATGCTTGTCCGGGGGTGGTGGCCGTCAAGCACCTCCGGCGTGAGAGTAAGTAACTTGGTGGTGGAGAATACAAGAAACAATATCGGAAAATGCAAGTACTAGTGACTGAGATTTAGAGAGAGAAATTGTGAGATGTGAGAGTGTGAGAGAGAATATGAGAATTTTCAGCCCCCTTGTATGTGTGAGTTAGCTTGGTATTTATAGAGTTTGGGGTTACCTACTTTTGACCAGAAGAATATTCCCTTCCTTTGGACAGGTGTCGGTTGACAGTCTGTCTCTTTCACTTTCTACTGTCAAGGTGACTACCTTCGTGAAGGCTCCACATTGTCCTTTTGTCCGAAGGGTAGAGCATTGCCTTCCGGGAGGGTATGCACTGGAGGAAGAGTGTGCCTTTTGTCCGGAAGGATGTGCTAGAGGAAGAATGTGCCTCATGTCCAGAAGGATGCGCTCTGGTGTTACCTCCTCTTGTCTGGAAGGATGTGCCTCTTGTCCGGAAGGATGTGTTGGAGGAAGGATGTGCCTCTTGTCCGGAAGGATGTGTTGGAGGAAGGATGTGCCTCATGTCCAGAAGGATGCCCTCTGGTGTTACCTCCTCTTGTCTGTAAGGATGTACCTTGGTGTTACCTCCTATTGTCTAGGAGGATGTACCTTAGTGTTACCTCCTCTTGTCCGGAAGGATGTGCTGGGGGAAGGATGTGCCTCTTGTCCGGAAGGATGTGTTGAAGGAAGGATGTGCCTCTTGTCCGGAAGGATGTATTGGAGGAAGGATGTGCCTCTTGTCCGGAAGGATGTGTTGGAGGAAGGATGTGCCTATTGCCCGGAAGGATGTGCTGGAGGAAGGATGTTCTTCTTGTCCGGAAGGATGTGCCTCTTGTCCGGAAGGATGTGCCTCTTGTCTGGAAGAATGTCCTGGAGGAAGAGTATGCCTCTTGTCCGGAAGAATGCCCTATAGGAAGCATGTTGAATCTGCTTCCGGAAGGGTATTAAGACTCTTCTTCCGGGAGGGTATTATCATTGCCCCCCACTCCTTCAATTCACTTTAGTGAGTTGGAGGAGTAGATGCGTAGTGCTGACATGCTTTTTCATATTCTATAGATTCAACGGCTCTTTGTAACGGCTAGTTGCTGGAGGCCTATAAATACTTGAGTTTTCTTCAAGAGTTGGGATATCATATTTTCTCAAAATCTTTCATCTCCTACATTCTCTGTTGTAAGTCTTGAGAAGTTCTTTATGGAGGGAGGGAGGAAGACTTGCTACTGTCACTAGTAGAAAAAGGACCTATAGCGTCGGTCAAATCATACTTTTAGCGTCGGTCAAGTGGCGTAGTATATGCAAGCGACACTATAGGTATGGGTCTGTAGCGTCGGTTATTTAGGCGACGCTTAAAGTTGTCATAAGCGTCGGTTAACTGAAATGCCGACGCTATAGGTATTGTCATAAGCGTCGGTTAATTGAAATGTCGATGCTATAAGTATAATCATAAGCGTCGGTTAACTGAAATGCCGACGCTATAAGTATAGGCATAAGCGTCGATTACCTAAAACGTCGACGCTATAGGTATAGGCATAAGCGTCGGTTACCTGAAACGCCGACGCTATAGGGATAGGCCTAATGCATCGGTTAACAAGAATGCCGACGCCTAAAGTCTTTTTTTTAAATTTTTTTATTGATAGACTTAGCTGATTTCATACATACACCCAACACATGCTTCAATCTCAGAATAAATGTTGATGAAACTAAATAGCACAGTGATAACATCTTAAAGTGAATGCAAAGACTTAATCTCATTTATTACTTATCATCAAAAAACTCAAAACTAATATATAACTTGACAATCAACATAAACTTGTTCTAACATATTCATCATCATGATTACAGTAAATATAACACAAACTACAATAACCATCTTTACGTGCAACTGTTGCTGACTTAACAAACACAAAAATCTAGTTTCGGGGCATGCCACGAGTCCAATGAAATCATCATGGCCTTCAGGTAAATTTCCAGATTCCATAAGTGAAACAGAATTTCCGGTGTAACACTTGCGACAAAGGCTCCTTACAATGCTACTGGTTATTCCAAAGAACCTTCACTGTTTGAATACCAGGCATCTATTCGAGAGATCTCAATTGTTACTCCAGCTTGAAATCATACAAGCTCTCCTGCAACAAATATAACAATAATTAGAAGTATTTGATTTCAGACAGTACATGTTAAGTAAGGAGTACTAATTAATTCTTCCTAATATGATAATCTACTTATTTATGGTACTATTAGTGCTAACAACTTGTTGTAATATCAATTTTATTCATTCCTCAATCCGATACATTGCTTAAGAGTACAATTTGTGTGAAAAACTTGTTCTCATTCCTCTTAAACATCTCACAACTTAATCAAACATTGTTCAACTAACCATTCAAATTGTTATGCTAAATTTTGAATTTTGTACAACTTGCACCTAAAATATACAGTAACATTTAATAAAAGTTGATAAGAGAATGCAAACACAAGCTCAGACAGTTGCACTAACATTTCACAGACAAAATCTCATATGTCAAGACATAAATTTTGAGCAACATCATCATTGCTAATTTTACCATTTAAAAAAAACAGAGTAAAATCAAAAATCAATACATGAAAAATCTCGGATAAATTCCAGTCAACTTACTGTTGCGTATCTGGCAGTTAATTCTTATTCATCTCCCTTTAATTATCTAAAATATTAAACACAAATATTGTCCTCTGTTAATCACCTCCTTTGATAAGCTACCAGACTACCAACAACTCCATTATGTAGTTGTACGAAAATATTCAAACTGGATGATTGATTCATTCAGCTCAAGAGCTTAGCATATGTATATTAAGTGCTAGTAAAGGATGTACCTTTATCCAGAAGAGGGCGCATAAAAAAATCAGTCTGACTTACTGGTTTTCTGGCTTAACTTATGTAGCCAAATCTCTTCAAGACCTGTACAGAACCCTGAATATTCCATCACAGCTCAAGGGATGGAAGACTGATGGTGGGAATCCATGTGCAGAGTCATGGACAGGAGTTACCTGCAACGGCTCATCAGTTATTCCCCTGTAAAGACAACCATTCTCATTTGATATATTAGCTCAAACCACATTCAGGGTGAAACTCTGTACAACTTACCAGCTAATGTCACACACTTGTAAGGCATCTCCTTAATGATCATGTTATGCATCTACACAGTTTCTGTATTTATATTTTTCCTCTCCCTTTACTTCATTTAATAAAGAGCACATACTAATAGTTCTGCATTCTTAAGCAAATACTAATAATTTTGCATTTCGCATTCCTGTTTTTTAATGACTAGGCAATCTTTTACTCTTATTCACATAATTCTAATATTATGAAGATAGGGTTCAAATAAATATTCATACCTTCCAAGACTTCTGTGGATACAAAAAGAACTAGTCCAGCAATCACATACTGTGGCACAGAATATGGAAAAACTATGTTGAAGCTTATAAGAATTCCCAGTTAAACCATAATCTCAGATGCTAGTAAGATTTTCCTGCAAGCACAAATAAGATTATGTACGCCAATGCCTATGCAAGAAGCTACTTTAGTTACACTATCAATTTTGAATCACATTATTGTGCTTTACATGGAATATAATAAACTGGAATGTTGTAATATATTTCTAATCATGTTCTTATATGTAAGTGAAATATCTCTCACATCCTGATTACATTGTATTTTTGACACATGTCAGCTCTTGAGTTTGTATGCTTTAGTGATTCTGGTGCATCATAGTATAGCTTCCACATTTGAAAGTGAACATTTGATGTGATTGGAGTTTTAAGCATGGATAATACATTACTCTTTTGAAGTGCTTAATGTTATTATAACGAGTTACTCTTATGAATGGAACTTGATTTTATAAATTTAACTTCCTATAGGAAAGCCTTGCGGCTTAATTACCTGTCTTCAATCATATTACTTATGTAGCTGCCAACAATAATGTTCACAGGAAGAACAGTTAGGACAATGCCTGCAAGGAAGAGTGACACATTGCTGGTTGACCAATGGAAGTAGTATGCAGTGATGACGCCGCTGGATTCTGAGAGTAAAATCTCTACCACATATTATGCCAGTCTTCCATTCTACATCTGCACAACCAGACATACAAGCGAATCCATAGATATCTATACATAAATATATTATAATTAACTTAAAACGTCAATATATACACATACATATTCATAGACACTCACATATATTTGAAGTATGAACCTTGAGCAGAAGAGCAGAGCGTATGAACCCAGTTCAATAAGAACCAACATTCATATCCATTTATTCAAATTAGGGCCCCAACTCAGTTAATATACGACTTACATATTGGAACCCAATTAGCATCCAGATTAACCAATTTTCAGAGATCGTATTTATACGAATTCATGAATTGAATTGACAGAGACCCAGTTTAAGCTTCTAGAGTTTAATTTGGGGCTTTGCTTTAGTGGTGGGTTAGACTTGAGAGTACAGTATACAGAGAACTTGAGCGAGACAACAGAGTCGCAGAAATGAATCGGGGGAAACCGGTGATTTAGGGATAAAAGGAAATAGGGTAGTTTAATAGTTTAATAATTCAACTTTTTACTTAAAAACAAATCACTTAGTTTTTGTAAATTGCAAAATAAATATGTAAATTTGAGGAAAAATCTCAATATTATTTTAAAATGTAGAGATTTAAATTAGCTATCTTCCCATATTTTTAAAATGATTTTAGCATAAAAACTAATTAAATATGAATTTTATAAATTTTGATCTTTTAAATGCAATATAAATCATAAAATTATTTTAAAATCCTTAAATACAAAAAATAATTCTCCCAATAATTTTAAAAACAAATTAAATATATAAAGGTAATATTCAATGAAAACAAATATCAATATAACTACTAATATGAAAAAAGATCATGTATTGCATGTTAAGTGATGCAATTTTCATAAGAAACATGTATACAGTTACAAAAAAATATCTGTGGGGGACCTTGCAACTATTCTCACCTTGGTACCCGCCATATCAATCATATTGGTTTTAGACAACATTTCATCAACTACTTCCTCATTGTCAAATATTACAAATCCAAACCCACGTGATCTGTTGGTCTTGTGATCACATATAATCTGGTGTTCAACAACATTGCCGTACTTTAAAAAGAAGTTCTTAAGCTCATCTGGAAATGATAGAAAATGCATCAGTAGAATGTAAGGAGGTCCATAAATTGAGATATGGGATACAAGCTAACATGAGGCATACCTGCACTGACTGTTGACGGGATACCCCCAACAAATCTCTTCTTTTTCTTAAAATCCTTTGACTGAGCAGCCCCTTTTGGAATGGTTCTCTTAATCTCGACCTGGACGCCAAAAGAAAACATATTAAGCCCTTAACAGAATAATGAATTGTGGCCAGAAAAAAAAACTAGAAAATAAAGGTCAACAACTCCTAAGGTTGGAACTGAGAAGATAGACAAGAAGGCTTAGATTAAATAAGTTAAATCATCAACCTAAATATGAGAAAAAGTTCTCTACTTATCAAGATCTTTTTTTTTTTTGCATGACTAAAGAAAGCAGAGTTATTTACAATCTGTTGGCAAACAAAGTGGGCCAGAAGGAAGACATTACAGCGGTCAGATTACCACAAGAAATTAAAGAACTGTTGGAAGATATTTTATTTTAAATATTGTTCGTGATGATTTGCCTAATGTTTTACCTCCTATACGAAATGTGCAACATGCCATTGACCTTATTTTAAAGTTACATATCCTACAAGGCACTAACCTACACCAGGAACCTTGGAAATTTTCTTGGCACATTTGCGATATACTTAGCATAGGCGTATAGCATTTCACAAAGCAGATTAGCTACTGAAGTCATAAGATAAAACTATAATTGAGAAGATTGATAACCTAATTGAGAAGAAGTCAGAGAACTATTGTAGTGTTTTATTGATATTCAAGTTTTTTATTCAATTATTTGATTTATAATTTTTCTATAATTTTTCTAATTTTATTTAAGGCTTTAGGCGTCGGCATTCCTAGGCCCGACGCTATAGGTCCAGTATAAATTATCTTTTGCGTCGGTTGAGTAATAACCGACACATATTTGTCGATTTTAGGCGTCGGTTGAGTAAAAGTCGACGCTAAAGGGTTGGTTTTTAAGCATCAGTTGACTAAAGACCAACGCTAAAGGGTTGGATTTTAGGCGTCGGTTGTTTATGCGACGCTAATGGTTGGTTTTAGGCGTCGGTTAAGTAAAGACCGACGCTAAAGAGTGAGTTTTAGGCGTCGGTTGTTTCATGACCGACGCAAATGACCCAGTACAAATGACTTTAAGCGTCGGTTAAGCTAGAAACCGACGCTTAAAGTATGTATAGGCCACGGCTCTCTAGATAACCGACGCCTAAAGTGCGACACTAAAAGCCTATTCTGTACTAGTGTGTGACATGCCCGTTGTTATGAAAACCATATGGGCCGGAAACAATGCTGGTCGGAGGTTTGAGCGCTGCGCCACCAGGGAGTGTCACTATGACATTTGGATAGATGAGCCTCTTGGTGCCCGAGCTTGTGAGGCCATTGAAGAGCTGGTTCGGGAGCAAAATCAACTACACCGCTTCTATATACAGAAGATTGACCGCTTGAGGGCTTGGGAGATGACCAAGCGGGAAGCTATGTTGGCAAAGCTGCAGGAGTTAAAGGACGAGGTGGTCCGTGAGGAATTCGAAGATGAAGATGCTTCAGTAGCTTAGGTTTATATATTTCCTTTGTATCCTAATGAAGATTTGAGGGGTCTGTCCTTCACTTGTCTTCTTTGCATTGTAATCTTTTAGCTAATGAATGAAACATGTTTTCCTTCTCTGCTTGCAAATATATTTTTTGTTGTTTGGAGTTGTGTCTCCCCCCCCGGGCATCACTTGTGGGTACAGTCCACTAGTGATGGCCTTATAATTTTTTGTAAGTGCTACAGGTGGAGGAAAAGGATTAGAAGAAGAGGAAGAATTTTTGTATTTCCCTGACACTTGAGTAGATTTATTTTTTAACAAGTGTGTGAAGGAGGGACAAGAAATGTAGTGTCTCCTGAAAATTTACTAAGTTTTGAATTTGGTGCCCCCGGGCATTGTTAGTGGGCAGTGCCCACTAGGAATGACCATAAAAATAAAATATGAAATTTTCATAAGTGTTTAGAAAGGAAAGTAAAAGAAATATAGGGGTTTTTTTTTTTAAGGAAGGAAATTTTGGAGAAATAAATATGAAGGAGGTAAGATGAATTTGTTCCCCCCCCTGAAGTTTTACCAAGTTTGAATTTAGTATTCCTCTGAAATTTTACTATGCTTGAATTTGGTGCCCCCCAGACACTGCTGGCGGATATTGTCCGCTAGCAAAGGTCTCAAGACTTAAATGAAAAATTTGTAAATGTTTATATCAGAGGGAAGGAATTTTTGTGAGGAGGAAGAACTTTTGAGAAGGAAGTAATTTTCGTGGGGAGGAGGGATTTTGAGGAGGAATGCATTTTTGTGGGGAGGAGGAATTTTGAGAAGGAATGCATTTTTTTTTGTGAAGGGAGGAATTTTTTTGTTGGGAGAAAGAAGTATTTGAGAAGGAAGATTTTTTGTTGGGAGGAGGAATTTTGTGGGAAGAATGTCATTTTGTGTGGAGAAGGGATTTTGTAGGAAGAATGCCATTTTGTTTGGAGAAGGAATTTTATTGGAAGAATGCCATTTTGTGTAGAGAAGGGATTTTGTTGGAAGAATGTCATTTTGTGTGGAGAAGGAATTTTGTTGGAAGAATGCCATTTTGTGTGGAGAAGGAATTTTGTTGGAAGACTGCCATTTTGTGTGGAGAAGGGATTTTGTTGGAAGAATGTCATTTTGTTTGGAGAAGGAATTTTGTTGGAAGAATGCCATTTTGTGTGGAGAAGGGATTTTGTTGGAAGAATGCCATTTTGTGTGGAGAAGGAATTTTGTTGGAAGAATGCCATTTTGTTTTTATTTTTTATTTTTTTATTTTTTTATTTTATTTTATTTTATTTTATTTTATTTTTATTTTATTTTTTATTTTTTTTATGAGGAGGAATTTGGTGTCTTCCTGATAATTTTTTTTTTTTTTTTTTTTTTGGAGAGGAGGAAGGATTTTTTTTTTTTTGGGAGAGGAGGAATTTTATGAGGAGGAAGGAATTTTTGTGGGGAAGAGGAATTTTGGTCGAAGGAAAGGATTTGGTGCCCCCCCTGAAATTTCACTAAACTTTTCTTTGAGAAAGAAGGAAATTTGGAGGAGGGAGTAGGAATTTGATCCCTGCTTAAAATTTTACCAAGTGTTTATTTGAGAAGGGAGCAAACTTGGAGGAGGGAGAAGTAATTTGGTGCCTCCCCCCTGAAATTTTACTAAGTGTTTCTTTGGCACCACTTGTTGTTGACTACTTCCGAGAATCTCTAAAAGATGACCTCAGACGAACCAAGGATGGATTTGAGACTTTTTTCATGAAGTGGACGAGAGCCCAATAGAGGTCTCAAACCCGTAAGGATGTGGGAATACACCCTTGAGTTGCTATTCCTCTGGCTTAGCTGGCTGACTTAGATTTTCTTTTGTATTTTAGCATGTTCTAGTACTCCTCCCTTTCCTTCTGTACTTGTAATTAAACTTGAATGAATCGTAGTGTTAGGCTTCTTTCCAGCATCTTGTTGGCGGGGAATCAATGGCATGGTCTAGTGACTTGAGATGTAATTGAAATACCTACCTTTTATCTGCATAAAACTTGTGAGATTATAATACATGAAAACTTTCAGGAAAAAAAAAAGAAAAAAAAAATATTGTGTTGCCCGAATGAGTGTCAATATACAATATAGTGCTCTTGATCGTTCATGAGATGTTGTTACTTGTGTCTGAGATAATGTAACTTGTGTTTGAAGTGGTTTTACCCACCTTGTACCTACATGAAACTCATGAGATAGTATAATGTATACAATTGTGTTTCAGATAATGTTACTTGTGTCTGAAGCATTTTTACCCGAATTGTTGCAAGTGATTTTGTGTCTGTTCACATATTTATTGTGACTTAGTTTGCTTTCTTTGTGTCTGAATGAATCTCTTGAGGTAAAGCAAAACCTTTAATTTTGTCTGAGATAGTGTTACTTTGTGTCTGAGGTGGCTTTGAATGCCTTGTGTCCGAGAGAATATTACTTGTGTCTGAGATGATGTTGCTTGTGTCTGAGATAAAATATCTTTTTGTCCAAGATGATGTTATTTGCCTTGTGTCTGAGTAAATCTCATGAGATAATATGATGCTTTAAATTGTGTCTGAGATGGTGTTACTTGCGTCTGAATTGTTGCAAGATAACTTTGTGTCCGTTCATATATTGCTTGATGTTGAGAGATGGATGTTTATGAAACAACCTTACTCACCCACCAACATGCCGATGCCTATAAGGGTGAGAAATGAAGTTATAAAATATTTGAGAGTAATTTTTTTTTTTTGCTTTGAGGTGACCTTCCTCACCCACCAAGAGGCGACAAGGACGAGAGAAAGAGTTATAAATTTTTGAGATAGAATGTTTGTGTTTTGAGATGACAAGGGTGAGAAAAGTAGTTCAAAAATTTGTGAGATAGTAATTTTTTATGACCCTTCCTCACCCGTCCAAGAGGGCTACAAAGATGACAAAAGGAGTTACAAATTTTCTGAGCTAGCATACAATTTTGCTTTGAAATGACCCTTCCTCACCCGAGAGAGAGACGACAAGGGTGAGAGAATGGGTTGGAAATTTTTTGAGATGGCAAATATTTTTTTTTTCTTTGAGATGAATCGTCCTCACCCATCAAAGAGATGACAAGGGTGAGATAAGGAGTTGTGTTTTTGCTCTGGGATGACCCTTCCTCACCCATCAAGGAGACGACAAGGTTGAGAAAAGGAATACTTGGCCTTTGGCTATGGTGAAAGGTGAAACGTTCTTTCTGAAAGCAAGGCTTCTCCTTATATAGATTTCTTGTTTGCTTCATGACTCTCATAGCTTCCGTCTCAGTGATAAAATCTCGTATGTTTTGGCCAATGTCGTTGGCTTATGTTCCATGAGCTCGAAAAATATTTCTTGTTGACTGACACCAATTTGTTTAAGTATTCTTCCGAATCTCCATTACCATCATATGAGTCCAAGTTGGGGTCTTCTAATTGTGTGCTTGCTCCCATCTTCTAGTCTTTTGGAGATGAGAGATTCTCTTATGCAAACGAAAACTTCCCCTTTAACCTTTCGCATTAACTCTATGGAGTATTGAGGAGTTCTTGTTGCGATCTGCCAATTCCACCAACGGGAGTGAGCTCGAAGGATCTTTCTTTTGATATCACTCGTTCTCCAACCTCTTCCTCCCACTTTCGTATTCAGGTTTTTTTTTTGTGCCTCAACTTTATGTCTTGCATCTTGTATCCTTCGATTTTCCTTCTATGTCTCGGGATGGTGGTGAGACTTCCCATGGAAAACATGTTGAGTATTTTGGGAAGAGCCAAGACGAGACCTTCTTCTTCATCTTCCTCATGGGGAGGTTGTTCCCGCCTTCCTTTAGACGGAGGAGGGACATTTTGTTAAATTGGATTTTGGAGATTTGCAACAACCTCCAGGAGAAAATCCACTTGATAAAGAGCGAAATGGGTCAAGTCCAAGTTGAAATGAGGGTTCTCCTCCCTCGTGCCAATTCTTTGGAGGATGGGCTCGTTGTGGCGGGAGGTGTTGGGAATGGCCTCATGTTTATCTCTTTGGAGTTGTTCTTCAGTTTGGTTTGGATTCTTTGGGTCAAGCGTGGTTTGAACTTTTAACCTTGTATTCTTGGACGGTCCCATTCAAGACAACTCGTTAATAACCTCTTGTTTCTTCTTGCAATCTGGAAAGGATGGAGGGTCTTTCAAAGAGAGAAATGCCCTCCTTCTAGCGCCAAATGATAATGCTCCTTGCTCCACTCTACCGCACTTTTCCCTCTTCCAGCGATGTTTGGACGGAGATGTGGTGTACCTGTCGGAAGGGTATCTGCAAACCAATGCTTGTCCGGGGGTGGTGGCCGTCAAGCACCTCCGGCATGAGAGTAAGTAACTTGGTGGTGGAGAATACAAGAAACAATATCGGAAAATGCAAGTACTAGTGACTGAGATTTAGAGAGAGAAATTGTGAGATGTGAGAGTGTGAGAGAGAATATGAGAATTTTCAGCCCCCTTGTATGTGTGAGTTAGCTTGGTATTTATAGAGTTTGGGGTTACCTACTTTTGACCAGAAGAATATTCCCTTCCTTTGGACAGGTGTCGGTTGACAGTCTGTCTCTTTCACTTTCTACTGTCAAGGTGACTACCTTCGTGAAGGCTCCACATTGTCCTTTTGTCCGAAGGGTAGAGCATTGCCTTCCGGGAGGGTATGCACTGGAGGAAGAGTGTGCCTTTTGTCCGGAAGGATGTGCTAGAGGAAGAATGTGCCTCATGTCCAGAAGGATGCGCTCTGGTGTTACCTCCTCTTGTCTGGAAGGATGTGCCTCTTGTCCGGAAGGATGTGTTGGAGGAAGGATGTGCCTCTTGTCCGGAAGAATGTGTTGGAGGAAGGATGTGCCTCATGTCCAGAAGGATGCCCTCTGGTGTTACCTCCTCTTGTCTGTAAGGATGTACCTTGGTGTTACCTCCTATTGTCTAGGAGGATGTACCTTAGTGTTACCTCCTCTTGTCCGGAAGGATGTGCTGGGGGAAGGATGTGCCTCTTGTCCGGAAGGATGTGTTGGAGGAAGGATGTGCCTCTTGTCCGGAAGGATGTATTGGAGGAAGGATGTGCCTCTTGTCCGGAAGGATGTGTTGGAGGAAGGATGTGCCTCTTGCCCGGAAGGATGTGCTGGAGGAAGGATGTTCTTCTTGTCCGGAAGGATGTGCCTCTTGTCCGGAAGGATGTGCCTCTTGTCTGGAAGAATGTCCTGGAGGAAGAGTATGCCTCTTGTCCGGAAGAATGCCCTATAGGAAGCATGTTGAATCTGCTTCCAGAAGGGTATTAAGACTCTTCTTCCGGGAGGGTATTATCACAGTGGTTCTTACAGCTCCTTCCCTTGCTCTTCGCTATCCGAAACATATGCTCCAACCAAAGGACAAGCCAATATCACCAGAGTACGGACCGCCAGTTTATAAGCCACCACCAGAACACAAACTGTTTTTTCATGAACCACCAGTCCCATTCATTCCCCAACATCCAGAAACGTCAAAGAAGAAACCATTACCTTGGAATCACTGGCCAAGTCCCGCCTCTTCACGTCCTGTGTATGCAAGCGAGGCTCCACCAAGCCCACCAGTGCAATCCCGAACTGACCTCTTGTATGCTCACCGCCCTTGATACATTCCTGCAAAGAATAAACTCCTCCAGAGCGACCAAATAAGACCCAAACATATGTAAAATCTTTATAGATATGATTCTATTGCTTGTAAACTTTTTTACCAGAAGTTTGTGTTTTTGTGATTCAACCTTATAAGAAGCCATCTTATTAATTTAGTGATGCTGCTTAAATTTTGTTATTATCGAATATATTAATTAAGTATTAATTGGTTAGAATCCTTAATTTCAGGCTTTGTTTTTTTTTTATTACAAATGAGGGTTCATTTTAAGAAATGACACAGGCCATGAATATCTCATTTCTCAAATGTAATCCCTGCCCCTGTGCTCCACCATACCAATGCAAGTTGCAACTAGCTAGTCAACTATATAAACTAGTTGCTCCATGGATAAAATGCATCTGTGTGGTACACATTAAATTAGCTAAAATTTTACTACGAGAATTAACACTCCTGGAATCACTTTGTACCACGTCTTCTATACCCAGTTTTCAAAGTTTTTCTAGTCTGAGTCTGTAGGCTATAGCAGGTTCTTAACTGTACGAGTAGAAGTCAGCTGTGCTGTTATGAGATGTTATCTAATTACCCCTGTTACATTCAGGTTAAATATCAAAGTGATCACTTCAGTGAAACCCATATATCAATTCGTTTTCAGCACCATCATTTGAATCATTAAAGTCATAAAAATATATACATCATAATTTGTGTTAGGGGTGGCTTGCTTTCGCGCAGCCCCCGTCAATTAAACCTACGAATACAAATACCTCTATATATGTACTCGGGAAGTAAAAGTAATTTTTCATTGAGTTTCACACATTTTTCTTCAATGTTTCCATAAACAAATGAAATGTTAATAATTCTAGTATTTCTGATAATATATTTAGATTTTTAAAAATTCATTTACTATTTATTTTTAATTTTATTGTCATTTTCTTTGTCTTAATTAAAAATAAATAGTAAATAAACATATTAAATTCTAAATATATTATCAAAAATACTAAAATTGATAAACTTTCATTTGATTCCAGTAGCATTTAAAAAAATATGAGTAGAACTCGATGAAAAATTACTCTTACTTCCCGAGTATATATATAGAGGTATTTGTTTGTTATTTATTTATTATGACTTTAATAATTCAAATGATACCTGTTAAAGATCGATGAATGAATTGATATATGGCTTCCACTTCACTGACCACTTTGATACTTGCGTTGTTTTAATAAAATTAAGTCTCTTCCCCCTTCTACACCGGTTAAAATTGATTAAATGCAATCATGCACTACATGTTGGATATTTTAGTGTAATTGGATTGACTAGTTGATCAATGTAATCGTAATATTACATCGAACAAGTCGGGTGAGTGCGGAGTGCACGCTCTGTTCGAGTTTATTATGATTTCAGTATTATTGTGTCTTGTGAGACATGTCCATTGGCATTGGACACACCTGTTGGAAAAGAAGTGTCTGAGGCATGACCATTGGCATTAGACACACCTGTTGGAAAAGATGTGTCTATTAGCATTAGACATGACTCTTATACTGAGATGTGTCTATTGGCAAAATACTGAGATGTGTCTATTGACAAAAGACACATCTGTTGACATCTATAAATAGGTGTTGCATTGATCATTTTCAGATAGTTGGTTCATTTTTAGAAATACACAACAAAAACACATTCTCTCTTCTTGCAGAATTTCTAACTTTATCCGATTGAATTATTTGGGTGAACCACAAATAACTTCAATCTGAAAGTGTTCACACGACTTCAGAAAAATCCATGTGATTATCACCCTATTCCCCAACAAAGATTGAAGTTATCAATTTTCTAAAGATGGCGAACGCAGAATCTGCAAAAGATATGACAAGCAAGTTTGCAAAATTGGACAAGTTTGACAGTCAGGATTTTAGAAGATGGCAGAAGAAAATGCATTTTCTATTGACGACGCTAAAGGTTGTATATGTTTTGAGTACCCCCATTCCAGAAGTGATTGAGGATGAAACCGCTGAACAAACAAGGAAGCGTTGCAAATGGGAAAACGATGACTACATCTGCCGCGGTCACATCTTAAACGGTATGTTTGATTCCCTTTTTGATATATATACCAAAATGTTAAGTCAGCGAAAGAATTGTGGGATTCTCTTGAATCCAAGTACATAGCAGAAGACGCTTCTAGTAAGAAGTTTCTGGTCAGTAATTTTATGAATTATAAAATGGTCGATTCTAGACCGGTGATGGAACAATACAATGAATTATTAAGGATTCTGGGACAGTTTGCCCAACACAATCTGAAGATGGATGAATCTATCTCAGTTTCTGGTGTTATAGACAAACTACCACCATCATGGAAGGATTTTAAACACTCTTTGAAACATAATAAAGATGATATGACTCTGGTTCAACTTGGAAGTCACTTCAGAATTGAAGAGACTTTGAGGACTCAAGAAATTGAGAATAATCCTAAGGGAAAGAACCAAGTCGGTAACTCTTCTGTGAATATGGTTGAAGATGGTGGATCTTCCAAGAACTCTAAGAATGGCAAGGGTGATAAACGAAATTAAGTTTAAAGGGAACAACAACAATTCTTCCAACAAAAGGCCTAAGATGGGATGTTGGAAGTGTGGCAAACCTGGACATTTCAAGAAGGATTGTCGGGTTGGTAAAGGCAAGCAAGAAAAGCAAAATGCTGGTCCAAGTGGATCCAAGGATCCAGAAAAGCAACAAGGTCAGATTTTAATACAAAATTATAATTCTGGTCAGAATTATGTATCACTAATATCTGAGGCATTTTATGTGCAGGATGACAATGTTGCTTGGTGGATTGATTCAGGAGCGACGAGTCATGTATGCAAAGATCTTCGTTGGTTCATAGACTTTCAACCAATCGAAGATGGATCTATCTTAAAGATGAGAAATGTTGCAACTGAACCGATCAAAGGACTAGGAAATGTCAAGATAGTTTTTACTTCTGGCAAATGTATATTGTTAAATAAAGTGTTGTATGTTCTTAGGATTCGGAAGAATCTCTTGTCTGGTGTTGTATTGAACAATTGTGGATATAAACAAGTTTATGAAAGTGACAAGTATATTTTGTCAAAACATGGCTCTTTTGTTGGCTTTGGCTATTTGTGTAATGGTATGTTTATGTTGAATATAAATACTCCATTTATTGATGAATCTGCTTGCATGGCTTCTACTAGCACTAGCAATAATTTTAATAAACCAGAATTATGGCATGCTAGACTAGGACATGTACATTACAAAAGAATAAAGGATATGTCAAAAATGAGTCTCATACCTGCTATTGATTTAGACAATGAAAAATGCAAAATATGCATGTTAACAAAGATAACTAGAATGCCCTTTAAAGACGTTAATAGGGTGTCTGATGTTTTAGAACTAATACATAGTGATTTGTGTGATTTCCATTCTACACCATCATTAGGAAATAAAAAGTATGTAGTTACTTTTATTGATGATGCTACAAGATATTGCTATGTATATTTATTTCATGCTAAGGATGAAGCTCTTGACTTATTTAAAAATTTATAAAGAAGAAGTAGAGCTACATCAGAGTACCATGATTAAAAATCTACGTACTGATAGAGGAGGTGAGTATTATGATCCGGTTTATTTTCAATCTACTGGTATAATACATCAAACCACGGCTCCTTATACACCACAACAAAATGGTGTGGCAGAGAGAAAGAATAGGACTTTGAAAGAAATGGTTAATTCCTTGTTATCCTACTCGGGTTTGAGTGAGGGATTTTGGGGTGAGGCTATATTGACAGCCTGTCATTTATTGAATAGAATTCCTAGTAAGAGGAATAAGATTACCCCTTATGAACTTTAGTATAAAGAGTCACCAAAATTGAGTTTTCTGAGAGTTTGGGGATGTAGAGCAGTTGTAAGACTCACTGAACCCAAAAGAAGAAACTTGGGTGAACGAGGTATAGATTGCATATTTGTTGGTTATGCTGAGCATTCCATAGCATATATATTCTATGTGTTAGAATCTAATGACTATGTATCTGTGAACTCGATTATCGAGTCAAGAGATGCTATATTTTATGAAAACGGATTTACATCTATACCTAGACCAAGGGACATGCTTCAGAATTCTTCTTGTAGGAACTCAGTTTCTACTGAAGATGTGAATGGACCGTCTGAACCAAGGAGAAGCACTAGTGCTAGAAAAACAAAGTCTTTTGGAGATGACTTTCATCTTTATCTAGTAGAAGGCTCTAGGGATGAAATTGAATATCAATACCAATATTGTTTTGTTATTGAGGAGGATCCAAATACTTTTAGCGAAGCTATGAAATCTAGGGATGTTGCATTCTTGAAAGAAGCTATCCAAGATGAAATGGATTCTATCATGAATAATAATACTTGGGAATTGAGTTATCTGCCCCCTGGCTGTAAAGCATTGGGAAACAGATGGATCTTCAAAAGGAAAATGAAGGTGGACGGTACCATAGATAAGTTTAAAGCCAGATTGGTAATCCAAGGTTTTAGACAAAAAGAAGTGATTGATTATTTTGATACTTATGCTCATGTTGCTAGAACCTCCACTATTAGGTTGTTAATAGCACTTGCTGCTATACACAACCTTGTCACTCACTAAATGGATGTGAAAACTGCATTCTTGAATGGTGAATTAGATGAAGAGATTTATATGAAACAACCCGAAGGGTTTGTTATGCCTGGTTGTGAGAACAAGGTGTGTAAATTGGAGAAATCAATTTATGGTCTGAAACAAGCACCGAAGGATTGGCATAATAAATTTGATATTGTGGTCTTGTCTAACGGTTATTTTCTCAACCAAGCAGACAAGTGTGTATATAGCAAATTTGATGCTTCTGGTAAAGGAGTTATAATTTGTTTATATGTGGATGACATGTTGATTTTTGGTACTGACCAAAATCAAGTGGATAAAACCAAGAAGTTCTTGTCATCTAATTTTGATATGAAAGACATGGGGGAGGCTGAGGTGATTCTTTGTATAAGGATCAAGCGTGAGAACAATGATATTTCAATTTCTCAATCTCATTATATTGAGAAGATTCTGAAAAGATTTAACTTTAAGGATTGTTCTCCTATTAGCACTCCTCTTGATCCTAGTATTAAACTCCTACCTAATACAGGTATTGCAGTATCTCAACTTGAATACTCAAGGGCTATTGGTAGTCTTATGTATGCCATGATAAGCACTAGGCTAGATATTGCCTATGCTATTGGAAAGCTTAGTAGGTACACTAGCCAACCAAGTTCACATCATTAGAAAGCCTTAAGACGAGTGTTCAAGTACTTGAAAGGAACCATGGATTATTGTTTGACATATACTGAATTTCCTTCGGTTATTGAAGGTCATTCGGATGCAAGTTGGATTTCCAATAAGGAAGATCATTCTTCCACAAGTGGATGGGTATTCCTTCTTGGGGGAGGTGTTATCTCTTGGGCATCGAAGAAATAGAGTTGCATTACTGATTCAATGATGGAATCTGAATTTGTGGCATTATCAGCGGCTGGTAAAGAAGCTGAATGGCTAAGAAATCTGATTTATGAGATTCCATTGTGGCCTAAACCGATATCACCCATATCTATCAGATGTGATAGTGAGTCTGCCTTGGTGAATGCTTATAGACAAGTGTTCAAAGGCAAGTCTAGACACTTAGGTGTTAGACACAACATGATTCGTGAGCTTATCACACACGGATTTATATCAGTGGAGTTTATAAGAACTCAACATAATTTAGCCGATCATCTAACCAAAGGGTTAATAGAGATCTTGTGCATAAGTCGGCGGTAGGGATGGGATTAAAGTCCATCTAAAAGTCTCTCATGTTGAGATACCCAATTCCCATCTAATATGACATTAGGTGCTGAATTCAGTGTAGAAAGCTTAACATCTAGAGATTGGAACACATTAAAGTATCATCCCAAGGGATGTGTTCAGACCTGCAAGTTGAAGAGGTTGAAGTTTGTCTTCTTAATAGTTCTTTTGAAAAATTGCATATGCAGGTGCGAGAATAAAAGAACTACCTATTTGAGCATGAAGTTTAGCTGCTTCAAGGAGCTTGGACTTGGCTGTAATATGCTTAAGAAGGATTAGGACACTAGGCTAGTAAAATATGGTGTCAAGTAAGAACATTTGAGAATGTAAAGTTATGTGTATATTATCTTCATGTATTCACTATGAATAGTAGAGGTTCAATCCATAGTGATACCTTGATATTCGAATATTTGGAATGTGTAATATAGTAATGTGAAATTCAATCGTCATGATATTTCATTTATGCATAACTTTGTTATTTGTTGTTATTTTGCTTAGTTAATCATGGATTACGCTAAAATGGGGGAGGATTGTTGGATATTTTAATGTAATTGGATTGACTAGTTGATCAATGTAACCGTAATATTACATCGAACAAGTCGGGTGAGTGCGAAGTGCACGCTTTGTTCGAGTTTATTATGATTTCAGTATTATTGTGTCTTGTGAGACATGTCCATTGGCGTTGGACACACCTGTTGGAAAAGAATTGTCTGAGGCATGACCATTGGTATTAGACACACCTGTTGGAAAAGATGTGTCTATTAGCATTAGACATGACTCTTATACTGAGATGTGTCTATTGGCAAAATACTGAGATGTGTTTATTGACAAAAGACACATCTGTTGACATCTAAAAATAGGTGTTGCATTGATCATTTTCAGATAGTTTGTTCATTTTTGGAAATACATAACAAAAACACATTCTCTCTTCTTGCAGAATTTCTGACTTTATCCGATTGAATTATTTGGGTGACCCACAAATAACTTCAATCTGAAAATGTTCACACGACTTCAGAAAAATCCAAGTTATTATCACCCTATTCCCCGACACTACATTGCAATAGATTAGTGTTTGTTCTAAAGGATTAAAAATCTACTGGTGATCGGAATAATGCTTCCTCTAATGTACTATTAACTTTTCAGTTTGAGTTCTGAATAATGTGTAAGGGTCTTTGTAGCAACCTAACTTCTTTTTTTCTTTTTTTCTTTTTTTCTTTTTTTTTGTAAATATATGAATGTGTTCCCACAAAAATTTTTTTTTTTTGTAAAAATCTTTTTTATCAGGGTGTTTTCTAAAATTTATTCGGTAACCCCCTAAAAGAAAATTTTCAGGATCCATCCCAGATGGTAGGTACTCGATCGTATTGCTGCTCTTGCTTTAAGTATTGGAAACTTGGAATGCTATTTTTATAATTTATGATTATCATTGTATGTAGGCTTGGTTGGAAGATATTTGCAGATTCGTAAAAGAAAAATGCATGAAACGGTTGGCTATGTCTTGATGGATTTCAACTTAATGTTTATATGACGACATCTTCAATTTTTCTTATTTAATTACATTGCATGAAAGTTTAATTAATCATGAGTGGAGGTTTAATTAGCCACGAGTGGTCATCATTTTTTAGCAATATAGTTAAAATTAATATCTTCATGTAATTTGTTGGAACTAAATAAAAGGAATAATGCTAAATGACGTCGCTATAACTGTCTCCAACTTTCTTTAAAAGGACAATTATGAATGTTTGAGACAGTTTGCATATATGTATGTCATTCGGCAAACTAATTTACAAAAATTTGTATAAAATTTAAGGGTCTGGATCCTCTGTCCCCTTCCTCCGTGTCTTCTTCGTGTTCCCTTGCTTTTTTTTAATATAAAATGAGTGCCCCTGCGGGGCCCATTTTAAATAAAATATTTTTTATTTAAAATGGGCCCCGCAGGAATACACATTTTGTATTAAAAAGAGAAGGGGACACGAAGGAAGGGGACTTTGTATTAGGGATGGGAACGGGTCGGGTTCGGCTCGGGTTTTGCAAAATCCAAATCCAAATCCAAATATTTTCGGGTTTCGGGTTTCGGATCGTATCGGGTTTCGGATCCAAAACTCAATATCCAAATCCAAATCCGTCGGGTTTCGGATCGGATCGGGTTTTTTTCGGGTATTCAAAATTAAAAATAGTGTAAATAAGTTGCTTAACAAAAAAATAAAAAAAATTGTGTAAGTAAGTTAAAAAATACCGCTACATCCATGACAATTTATTTTCTCGATCTTTCCATATCTTATGTCTCAAAGATATGTGTATGTATAATATGTATTTATAATATACATTTATATATATATAATATATATATATATAATAGTGTATGTATAATATGTATTTATAATATATATTTATATATAATATATAATATATAAAATATAAAATATAATAAATAAAAGTCGGGTATTTTTCGGGTTTCGGGTTCGACTCGGGTTTTGATCGGGTTTCGGGTTTCGGATCGGGTTTCGGATCGGGTTTCATGAAATCCATATCCATATCCAAAATCTTTCGGGTTTAAAATTTAAATCCATATCCATATCCAAATCCAAAATATCGGGTTTGGATCGGATAAAAAATCGGATTTCGAATCGGGTATCCGTCGGATCGGATTTTTTTCCCATCCCTACTTTGTATATGTAAATAGATCCTAGTCTATTCCCTAATTTTGTCAATGTTATACAACGAGATCAGCCTCAAAGTCCAATACTTCAGGTCCAAAGCCTCCCATGTACCCAAGGACAACCCCGTCCGGTTGATAAATGTCAACCAATTATCACAGATTTCAAATCAAATTCACTTGCGCTACCTTTAATTGTGAAAACGAAATTAATTTTCCAGGCCCGTGTGAAGATTCCTCCTAATGATCAAGAGCACCTGTAAAGAAAAACCATCTCGTCTGCAGGATGACACTGTTGGAGTTAATCTCAAGCAATCTTTTAAATAAGTTAACGTTTGATTTGATTATGATTTGTAGTATTTTATTTGATTTGGTTGATTTGATTTGGTCAGATGAATAAGTCATGGGTTGTTAGAGTTTGTTTAGGAAAGTAGTGTGTGTCGTGTTCTGTTTTCTAGCTTGCAGTTTCCTTGTATTGCACTATATATTGTGAAGTGGTTGCAGTAATAAAATAAGAAGAAGATAATACAATGTAGTCTTTTAATTTCTGTTTCTTCACATGTACATACACATATAGATATAGGTGTCTTGTATAAGTTTTATTTTCTACATTTGGTATCAGAGCGGACGATTCTCGAGGACCTCGTTCCGTTTGTTTCCGCCATTGTTGATGTTGTTCTTGAGCTTTTGTCATTGGTTCTGCACGTACGCCAAGTGTTTGATCAATGGTCTCAGTCAGAGAATCTGTTATTTTGTCAAGTTTTTGGTTGTTTAGTGTCATCCTGTGTTTGTGAGGGCAGGAGAGTCCATTGTTGAACATAATCTGGTGTTGTTTGAGGTGCAATAGTTGTTCCAGGAGCTATTGCAAACAAGAGACAACGTATTGTCTTGTGTTCCGTTCATATATGTGTAGAGGCTGTTATTGAGGTTGAAGAAGTGGGTGTAGAGTTTGTGTGAAAGGGAAGGTGGTGCTGAGTTTTATGGCTGGTCGGGCTTCACAGCAACGCAGCAGAAGAGCAGAGTGACATGGCCGAAAGAGACGATGATGAACTAGGTTTGTTCATGTGTGCATAACAGCCATTCTGTTGTGCAAATCGGAGTTTTGTGGTATATGGCTTGGGAGTACTAGTACATTCGTCCGTAATACAAAAGAAAAAGATAATGGTCATAGCGGCTATTCTAATGATGATGATTTTTTGTGGTTGAGGATGTGTAGTACAACAGTAGCCATGGCCAACACAATGGCGTGAAAGCAAAGGTGCAAAGGCAATACGGGCTTAGCCATACGGGCTTATGTTATGAAGAAAAGCAATACGGGCTCGTTGAAAGCCAAACGGGCTGATGAAGAACATGCTAGACGGGTAAATAAGTAGTGCCAGACGGGCAAAGAAGTCATGCCAGATGGGCAGAGAAGTTGCAAAGCCATACGGGCTGATAAAGAAGTTGCCATATGGGCAAAAATGAACTTGGCACTGCATTTGGATGACAGAGAGGTTGCTGCGGTGTTTGAGATTATGGGGAAGATTGTTGGAGTTAATCTCAAACAATCTTTTAAATAAGTCAAATTTGAAACACATGACAATACACAGACTCATTAACTAAACAAAGAAATCTACAACCCACAATTCTTCTCCCCTGTTCTTCTTTCTCCGTTTCCGATTCCAAATCCACCCTCACCCCTCTCCTTGTTTCTCTTCTCATTCGAATCTTCTGCAGACCCAAATGCCACAAACCCCTTGTTTTCGGTCCTATTTTATTCAACTTTTAGAATTAAGTTTGATCTATTGTTTTGAGTTTTTGTTGGTTGATTTTCGTTTTCGTGTTTATGGTTCTTTCCAAATTTCTTGTTTTCGCCGAGTTCTTGTTTTCCTGCTGTTTTACTGGTTTCGGTTTTGGTATCGAATTGCTGAGTTCCATTGACTGGGTTTGTTTGTTGCTGAGTTCTAATTCGTGGCTGAGTCATTAAGTCGAGTTGTATCCGATCCTGTATTTCTGTTTTACCGAGTTGCTGCTTGTGATTGCGAGTTTTGAGTTGGGTTCGAATTGTCTAAGAGCTTCACTTCATTACGCCCATTAGCTTGAGGGGGAATGTTAGAATATGTGCAGCCTCTGACAAAGCACAGCAGCACATGTAGCTCATGATGGAGCATAGCTGTTAGCACATGTATGATAGCTGTTAGAACATGTAGTAGTGCGATTGATCTAGAAACCATGTGTACCCATGTGTGCAATGTAAAGCATGCTATATATGTGTGTGCAATGTCAAGCAATTCAATTAATGCATTCACAATGTAACCTCCTGGTAATGTTAATGTATTGTTCATCTCATCAACAAGTTCTGTGATGTTCTTATCTCACTGCATAATCTCAGTTTAGTATAAATTTCTATTATGGTATCAGAGTCAAGGGAGGAAATCAAGGCTTAACAGCCTTCCTCCGATCCTTCTTCATTCCGCAAATTTTTTGCAGTTTTTCTGCACCTTTCTCACTGCAACCTTCTGCAGTTTTCTGCTTCTTTTTACCTCAGTTTTCTGCAACCTTCTGCAACTACTCAGACTCAACCTCTACTTGTTACCAAAACTGATAGAAAGTTTATTGACTTGCAAAGCAAAGAATTATGCTCCTGCATCTTTTTTTTTTCTGCACCTTCTCCATCTTTACTCCACACAAACACCATAACCTTTCACCATCTTCAAACGCACCTCTCATGTACAAAAGCTCTATTTTACCCCGTTAATAAAATGGTGGTCACTCTTTTTCCCAACGTGGTTTTTAATGAGGACCTTCCCATAACCCATTTCTTTCATCACCTTGCCCTTACTGCTGCTCACGTTTCTGCAATCTATAGTTCCTAAAAATTTCTGCAGCCTCTTTCATCATTTTCTTGAGTTTGTCGAGAAGCCTCCAGTTCCAAAAGTCTTGCTTTAATCCTCTCATCTTCTGCCTCATCATTTGTACCCAAGGCCACTTCCATTCCCCTTCTCAAACGGTCCTTCTCAGCTGCAATTTTCTGCAGCTATTCATTGGTGCCCTTGGAGGACTATCATCTTCGTCGTACCATTCTCTGGATTTTCAGCATGTCTTTCTTCTACCCTGCAAACTGCACCAACACAGCAGGCTCCTTCCAAACTGCAACAACACAGCAGCCCTACTCTCCAGCCATATTTTGATGTCACAGCTACACTACCAAGACATTGCAAACACCACTTCTGCAGCTCAACTCTTTCGTGCACCACAGTCTGCACAAACAACAATCAACACCACCAATATCATCATAATCAAACATCTCCAACACAATGTTCACACCAACAGCTCAATCTCTTCAGTGCACCATCTGTTAGAGTATAGCACATGTAACTGTCATGTAACACATGTAGCTGTCATGTAACACATGTAGTAGCACTCATGTTTGTCTAGCTGTCTTGTGTAAGATTAGTTAGTGCGATCTATCTCCTCTTTCAGCCTTCTATATAACTATGTAATGTCAAGCTATGTAAAATATCCAAGTATTCACAATGTAGTCTATTACTTCTCCTTGTTGTCCATTACTATATTCTGCATATTTATATAATCTATCATGGTATCAGAGCTAGGAGGGATCATCAAGGGCCTCACAGCCCTCCCTTCGATCTTTCTCAGTTTCTAATATTTTTCTTCAGTTTTTTTTCTGCAGTTTTTTCTGAATTTTCTGCCCACAATTTCTGCACTTTGTTTGCATGTTTTTCATCATTTTCAGTCATGTTTTTCAGTTTGTAATGCATCAACACAGCAAGCAACATCAATTCTCGACCACATCGAAAACTACAATTCAAGCGGCTGTTCTTGTTTAGCTTAGAATCCGATACCGGAAGTCCAGAGCCAGAGCCAAAAGAGCCAGAGCCAAGAGCCAAAGAGCACGAGCCAAGAGCAATCAAATTCAAGTCCGCAAAAGTTAACGCTTCATGGTGGTTGGTTGTCATTGTTGTTCAAGCCAAATGTTTCCGTTTCTCTCCCACATTCGTCTTGAGGGGGGATGTTAGAGTATAGCACATGTAACTGTCATGTAACACATGTAGCTGTCATGTAACACATGTAGTAGCACTCATGTTTGTCTAGCTGTCTTGTGTAAGATTAGTTAGTGCGATCGATCTCCTCTTTCAGCCTTCTATATAACTATGTAATGTCAAGCTATGTAAAATATCCAAGTATTTACAATGTAGTCTATTACTTCTCCTTGTTGTCCATTACTATATTCTGCATATTTATATAATCTATCAGTCTGAGTTGTCATTGTAAATTGCCGAGTTGTTACTGTTAATTCGTTGTTTGAATTTCTGAGTTGTAGATTCGAGTTGCTGAGCCTAGTTGAATGAGTTTTGTTTCTTGTTTTGTTCTTCGTCCGTTTCTAAGTTCCGAGTTCTCTACTGAGTTATTTGAGTCGCGAGTCGTCTGAAATTCCGTTTTAGTTTAAGTTTCTGTAATGTTTATGTTGTTGCGAGTTGCTGTCTGAGTATTGTCATGCGCTGTTAATTTGAGTCATTTTTGCATAGTGTCAAGTTCGTGCTTTCCGTTTATTGTATTGATCGAGTCCGAGTCTTTCTGTGTTTTCTGTGAGTCCCAAGTTTTCTGTGAGTAATTTTTTGTTTACTAGTCTAATTGCAAGTTTTTGAGTCAATTTCGTATCTTTCTCAATGTTTCTTTGATTATGGTCAGTGAATATATGTAACTTGGTAAATATGATATGTATTTTTTTGATTTCTTTGTTGTCTTTTAATCACTAATCGATAATTAGTCTGGTTCTTGATAATTGTTTTGATTTCGCATGTAACTTGTTTTTGCTAGCTTTGGTATTACATTTTTAGGTGATTTAAGTCTATGGATTTGTAACTATTGATTTATTATTCTTTCTGTAAGTATACTTTGTTGCCATACTCATAAGTAGGTTTTATGTTTTGTTGTATTATGCAATACTATTTTATGTGGATCATTTTTAGGCTATTTTTAAGGTAGTGTGATTTGTTACTGCCATGTTTTTGCTATATTAATGTTCATAGGATTTACATACTAAATTTGTAACGTCATATGTAATTAAAACTTTATAAATTTTAAAAAGGTAGTTTTAATACTCAAATCAATTAAGTTGAATGTTTATGCCTAATTGATTTGCTCATTAATATATTACTTGATTTGCTCGATTGATTATTATGATTGCTTTTAACATGCATATGTGCTTTAATTTGTGGAAAATTTCTAATTTTAATATTTGGTAAATTATATTTTTTAATCTCATTTATCTCTAATTGTCATTCTTTTAATTTAATGCGTATATAATTGTCATTCCTTAATTGCATCCTAGTCATTTATATCTTTCATAAATCCTTTATTGACATACTTTGAATAAGTCAATATTTATTGTGCTATTAGGTTTTGTGTACCATGAATGTTTTATTCATTGGAGGCCATGATTGATGGCATATATACCTTTATGGAGTAAATTTGTGCCATAATTGGTGGCTTGTCAAATTTGGTGGAGTTTTTTTGAATGATTTGGAGGAATTTTTAATGTGCATGTTTTTGTAACGGTTGCAATTATGTTTTTCACCTTAATGACTATATTTTAATGAATTTAAATATTTTCTTTTATAATTAAATGTGTCCGCTTAAGGAAAAGTTTGGGATCTAGGTGTATGTCTAACCAAAGGTATTCCCTTTGGTTGGGACTTTTTAGTATAGAGTTGAGTGACAATATAGGAACTCAATCTAGTGTTTGTTTTAAATGGATTTTGATTGTTTTTTGTTATATAAATTACAGGTTAGCTTTTAATTTGACGGAAGGAAATGGACTGAAACAAAAGTTTTGAAGATAGCTATTCGACAATTTGCGGTTAAGGGAGTTGGTGGACACGCGTTTTGGCAAGATACACATTTTTTTTGGAAGAATTCTTTGTTTGAAGTGCCGATTATGGTTTTGCTTTAGGCATTTTTTTTCCTCCCATTTTGGTAGTTGTATTTCCCTTTCGGGTGATTTTCTTTTCGGACTTAAAGGTTCTATTGTCTAAATGTCCGGGGGCAACATGCGTGTCTTTCGGTTAGATAATAAACTTTTTTGAATGAAAGAAACCCCTTCTTACGAATATTGTATTCGATACAATTCATTTATGGAATATATTCCCTTTGACAAAAATAAAATAAAATAAAATCTTTTAAATAAGTTAACTTTTGATTTGATTATGATTTGTAGTATTTGATTTGATTTGGTCGGATGTCTGTTTTCATGATTTTAGGATCGTGGAATACATCATGGGTTATTAGAGTTTGTTTAGGAAAGTAGTGTGTGTCGTGTTCTGTTTTCTAGCTTGCAGTTTCCTTGTATTGCACTTTATATTGTGAAGTGTTTGCAGTAATAAAAAAAGAAGAAGAGAATACAATGTAGTATTTTAATTTCTGTTTCTTCACATGTACATACACATATAGATATAGGTGTCTTGTATAAGTTTTATTTTCTACGGACACAACATCCAAACCCAAATGCACCAAAATGTCTCTCTATTCCTTGAAACTATTACTTATTTTCGGAGCATTGGTTCACACTGCTCCCTTCCTCGCTCTTCGCTATCCAAATCAAAAGGTCTCGCCAAAGTACAAGCTAATATCACCAGAAAACAAGCTTCTGTTCCATAAATCACCAGTCCTAGCCACTCCCATAAATCCAGAAACATGAAAGAAACCAATAAGATGGAATCCCATACTGCCAAACCCGACACGTCCTGTGTATCCGTTTTATCAAGCGACCATCGCCTTTTGACCATGTGTATCCGGGTTATGTCAAGACATCACCACCTATGACCCTTCTCGTGCGCAAGACTTCTATCTCAGATGTTCACAACCCATGACTACATGTTCCGGCTGAGTATGCAAGAAACTGGATTAACCTCTATGCACTTAGTAAATTGCATCCAGTTAACCTGTTGGTTATCCCACCATGCCATGCAAGTTACAACCAGTACGTGCGCTATGCATTTGTCCCAACATTATAAACAACCAAATATTCTCCAACGAAAATCAACAACGCTTCTGTAATCCCCTAATACAACAAGTTTAAATGACAAGCCAAGATATTTCTCAGTTCATGCATGTTTTATATTGATTCTATTTTTAACTCAAACTATTGATTCTATTTACGTTTTGCATGATTCAGCTTCTTGTATAAATTAATAAATTTTAGGAGAAAGTAAAACATGAAGATGACTAGGGATGGGCAAAAAAACCCGATCTCATGGATATCCGATCCATAATTCCATACCAATTTGATTGGATTTTACCGAACCCGATTTTTTGAATTTGGATTTGGATTTTACGTGAATCGAATATATATATATATATATATATATATATATATATATATATATATATATAAGGTCTTGCTCAAATGAGAACTATCATTTATGGTGAGATATGAGATCTAATCCTAGCCACATATTTTTACATCTAAATTAAATCCTATCCACACAATTATTATTTCAATTTTTATATTTTATTATTCATCTAATTCACCATCATCTTCTTCCCTATTCCGGTCACCAACTCCGGCGACCAACTCCGGCCAATCCAGAAAATCACCACTGGTAAACGGAAAATCACCACACTACCGTCACCTCCGGCCACCACGCTGCTACCACCACTAACAAAAATCACCACCTTTAAAACAGAAAATCACCTGACCACCATGCCACCACCACCGCCAACAAAAATCACCACCGGTAAACAAAAATCACCACGACCAAAATTACCACAAACCACCCATCGCCACCACCACCTCCGGCCACCACCAACAAATCACCACCGAAATCCGAAAATCACCACAAAATTGACAAAAATCAACCAGGATTCACCATTGTCAAACATAAATCACCAACGCACCACCTCCAACCACCTAATTTCTGCCACCTCCGACCACCAGTTCCGACAAAAAACAAAAAATCACTGGATTATTATTCACTAAAACTAAAACAAATACATTGCAAATTCATTGCCAATTGTAATTAAAGACCACTGCATCAAGCCCCAATTTTCAAATTTAAAACCCTAATTTTTCAAAAATTGGGAAATTAAAATTGGAAAAAAAATTATGCACAGATGCATGGGTATTAATAGGTGGAGATGATTATACGATAAATGAATTAAAGAAAGATTGAGTGATTAAAAAGCCTTACTTTAAGGTTGCAAGAGAGATTGAAGCTCGCCGAAAATTGAAGGTCGTCGGAAATGAAGATAATTCAGATCTGGAATGGAGAGGGTGACGATGCTGACGAAGGTGTGGACGAACAGTTGATGAAATTGAGAGAGATGGATAAGAGTGATTCGGTCTCCGGTGACTGGTCGGAACGGGAGAACATGTCGGTTAACGACAAACTCGACGGAGAAGAAAATATAATGATGTCCAGTGTGTGTGGTGTGTATATGTATGTGCTGGATATGTTTAATTTTTGTGTGGCGGAGATTAAATTAAAGTATATGTACGGAGGGCTGAGATTAGATCTCATATCTCACCATAATATGGGGTTCTCATTTGAGCAAAACCATATATATATATATATATATATATATATATATATATATAGATATTTACACTGTATAAAGAATACCTTATATAAAGAAAAATAAAGAACACCATCATAGTATTTTATTTTTCATGAAAATTGATTTGTTATGATAAAAATCACAAATTTTAACAACAATTAAGCTTAACATATCGAATCTAACGTAGAATCTCATCAAAATTTAAAAATCAAATTTTACATAGAATCCACTACCTAATCTTATATATATTTTTGTAACAATAAATTATGTGTTATCATGTTATATTTGATCTTAATTTTTTATTAGATTCTATTTTTATTCATAAAAAACCATTATTGATGTGAAAATTAGAATTTAAATGTGATTTTATATAAGTTTTATGTTGTTCTTTATTGTTCTTTATATAAAGGTGTTATTCATGGAGCAATAGTATATATATATATATATATATATATATATATATATATATATAAAGAGAGACTCGGGTTCAATTAGGAACTTTTTTACCTGAGTAATTGAGTAACTCTTTGTCAGCCAAACACGTGGTAGAACACTTATCCTGATTACCAGCAAAACAGTTATTAATGATACGGATGGATGTACATCATTTCATTCCAATTATTATTATAATTATTATTATTATTATTATTATTATTATTATTACTACTACTATTTTCTTGCATAATTTTTTAAAAAGTTTAGTTGTGCAAAACTTTTGGATTGCATAATAAAATACAAAACACAATAAACATAGATACAATAAAAAGAAACAATAATTATCGAACACAATAAAATATAAATACAGAACACAGTAATTATCGAAAATAGTAAAATACAAATACAGAACAATAATTATGAAACACAATAAAATACAGAACATTAAAAAGTACATAACATTTTGGATTGCATAATAAAATACAAAACACAAAAAACGTAAAAATAAAAAAAAACAATAATTATTAAACATAATAAAATACAGAACACTAAAAAATATTGAACAGACAAAATACAGGACACATACATAGAAAACAAAATATACAAAATACAGAACAAATAGAATACATAACACAAAAAATACAGAACACAAAAAAATAGAAAAACAAAATAAACAATTTAGAACACTAAACAATATTAAAATTGTAGAATACAAGATTTAAAAATAAATTTTATAAATTTAGTATTGTATATTGTAAAATAATTTATCAAAATATTTTTGTAAAAAAAATATTTAAAATGATATACGATAAGTCAAAAAAATTATAAAATACGACAAGAAGTTTTTAAGTAAAAATAATGAAAAAAAATTTGTTACGTGCTAGGGTTGAGGATACACAGCCACCAATCTAACCAATGAAACACATGGGTTTTAATGACTCTTATGTTCCGTGAATATGTTATATTAAATTTTATATGTTCATTGATCTCTAATTCTATATCATTTTGTAAAAAAATCAAAATTTGAAATGAATAGAAAATATGTGTAAGTTAAAGAATTGTGATGTATAATAGAAATAAAAATACAGAAAACTTAACACTGATAGTGGATGCACGACATGGCGTTAGGTCACATGGTTTTATTTAGGTTTTGATCTGAAGGTCTATATTGAGTTACTTAGTTACTCAAATGTGTTGGTTCCCTACTGAGAAGCCCTCGTATATATATATATATATATAGTCCTACTCAATTACAAATCAAAATTAACTACAAACTAAAAACCAAACACTAATCCAACATTTCATGCTAATCTAATGACCAAACTAGGGGTATCCAATACAAAAACTGTATAAAATTCTTGGCTCCATTTAGCAAAACAAAAAAAATACTGTTCACTGCTGACGTGGCAGTGACGTCAGCGTGACCAGTAAATTTTTTATTTTTTTGCTGAATGGAGCCAAGAATTTTATACATTTTTTGTGAAGGTGCCCCTGGTGGGGCCCTTAGAATAAATGAAATATAAAATATTTAATGTTAGTTTGTAGTTTGTATTTAAGGATTGGTTTGTATTTGAGTAAAAGCCTATATATATATAAATAGAGGGCTACTCTAGTGAGACCCCTGTTATAGTGAGAACTGCACATTGGGCCGCCTAAAAAAAGCCCAATAAACAAAAAGGCGCATCTGCTTCTCTGCTCCTTCTCTGCCCAATCAACCTCACCTCCGACCACTCCGCACCACCAGTCCGGCAACAACATTCACCTCCAATCAACCACACAACCACCATATTCAACCTCACCTCCGACCATGCTACCACCACCGAAACTGCACATCACCGCCCTCACCCTCACATCACTACCATATCACCACCGTCGTTACCACCATCACACCATAACCACCATCACTCCACAACCACCACACCACAAACCACTTATCACCAAATCACCACCACTCCTATCACCCACAGAATCACTAATTTTCGGTTAAAATCACCAAAAATTCAAAGCAAATCACCAAAAAATTCAATAAAAATCATCAAATATTCGAGCATAAATCATCAAAAAAAAAATCCAGATCTGAGACAAGACAAGTCACAACACCACCAACTCCGGTCCCCACCACCACCACCACTAACCACCTGCTCATTTCAGATTTGTGACGAGGTTTTCAGTCAAGTCTCCACTTTCTTCTTCATCATAAATCACGTGCTCATCGGATGGAGATCGAACCATGGAGCTCGCCGGAGGAAGACGATAGAGATGGTGCCCCTGCGGGGCCAGACATAAATAAAACTCAAATTAATGAAATTTATAAGCAAATCACTAAATTTGTTGAAAGCAATTCCTTAAAAACTTTCAGATTTGTATATTACTTTCATGGAGAGGTCGCAAATCACTGATTGTTTTTTAAAAGAACTTCGATTATCGATGCATTTATGGCCGTCAGTGATGGAGGAGAGATGAAGATGGAGAGGAGATATACGTATGTATACATGTGTATATAGATACGATATGTATATATGATGATGATGATTTTGTTGGAATCATTAAGAAGAACGACGGTGTATATATAGGAGGTGGGGTCGGTCGCCGGAGAAGATGACCGGTTCCGATGCGGTGCCGATGGGGTGGGGGGTGGGTGGGTGGGGGTCAGGGGGTAGGAAATTGGCACAGTACGTCATATAATTAGATTAGATTAGATTGTGAGCTAATATAGTATAAAATGGAAAGGTCTCATTTCTCACTATAAGGGAGTTCTCACTATAAGGGGGGGTCTCATTTGAACACCTGCCTATAGTACTGTTTTAATTGGAGTACTTGGAGTACATATATGTTCTGCATTCAAAATATATTAAAATTTATTATTTTGCAAACCTTGTTATATGAATATCATATGATAATCTTGAAAATCATATATCATCTTGAAATCCGTTATGTTTTGCAATCATAACATATATGTTTTGCAACCCAAATATGTTTCGCAGAACAATTCGTTTTGCAATATTTTGTTAGCAAAATATACAAAATTTTCAAGATTTTTAATGAAATAATGATATTCATTTAATAAGCTTAATTTGCAAAATAATAAAGTTTGCAAAATTTTGAATGCAGAACGTATATGTACTCCAAGTACTCCAAGTAAAACAGTACTCCATAGAATCTTCCTCTCTATATATATATATAGTTACTCTAATGAAACCCCAATAAAATGAGAATTGAGATCCCGGTGGCAATTTTGTAATTTGAATTGAACTACATAGTTAGTTACATATAACGATACTTAAAAGATTAATTACAGACACACAACACAAACAACGCTTTTGAACACTCCATTAATTAAATATGTATACGTATATATTATAATTGTATATTTCCAGTAGTAGTACCCTCTATATTTCCAGCAATACTCCCCTACAATCACACTTTCACCTCTCTCGTCGTTACACCACCACAATTACAACCAGCAGGATTTCATTATTTCCACCACCGACGTTACTAAACTTTAAATTAAATCACCAAAGTAAACCATCTTTATTGTCATCGCCAATTACATGGTTGCATCACATACAGAATCACTTATTGCAAATACAAATCACTGAAATATAAACTATTATCACTAGATCTGTATTCAAGTCACCAAAAATACGTACAAAAATCACCAAATTGAAAGGTGATTTGTGAAAAAAAGTGATTTATAATTAAGAAATATGATTTACATGCGTGAAATCACTAAATTCAACATTTGATTACTCACGACAACACTTTTACGTTCTAAGTGTACTTTCATTCATTCCACTTGACGACGTGTCATTCCACATGATAAAATTGTTTCCTTCGTATTCGATTCAACAGCTCTTTTGTTCCGGTGATTTACGTCGCGATGAAATCTCACAAGACGCAGAAAGAATCGATGAAAGCAGATCACAACTAGCGGGAAGCATAAGTGGAGAGGTTCTGACGATGGAGGAAGAAAATCTAGAGACTGAGAGAGATGAATGATAAATGATGAAGATGAAATTGAGATGTACGTATCGTCATTGTTGAAGCCGAATTTGGGTGTGGTGAAGAAATGGAAATGGACGTCAAAGAAGCACTTTACCCTAGAGATATATTATTTTTGATCTAGAAATATGTGGATAAGATTTAATTTTGGGATAAAAGATATAAGGCTAAGATTTATTCTCAGTTCTCATATTAAGAAGTGGTCTCATTTGAGCACTTACCTATAACGCTCCAGTGAGAACACATATTAGTGTGAGAACAGCGAGAACACACATATTCACCACATTCAAGTTATTTTAAAGGGCCTCGCTAGGGGCACCTTCACAAAAAAGTCACATTATTCTACCCTCTATCCATTCATAACAAAAAAAAATAAAAAAATTAACAAAAAAAATTTAAAAAAAACTGCTGCCACGTCATCTTTTTTTATTTTTTTAAAAAAAATAAATTTTTTAACTTTTTTTTGATGAATGGATAGAGAGTAGAATTATAAGACTTTTTCGTATTGGGTGCCCCTGGCGGGACCCTTTAGAATAGCTTGAAATGTGGTGTTCTTATTGTTCTCCAACATATACGTGTTCTCACCTGAATCATACCCTATATATATATATATATATATATATATATATATATATATATATATATATATATTAAGATACATATCAATTAAGCAAATAAACAAAATGATCACCCACATATATATTTATATAAATATATATATTCTTTTATTTTTCTTAAAAGTTTCTAAATTTTATTTATAATATTATATATTTTTATGCAACTAAAATATTTTACATTTTAAGTTTTATATATATTTGTACCTTTATGTTTTGCTTAATGTGATTATTTTAATTTTTCAATTTTGAATTAAAAACCTGATTTAAACCCGAATCCGAACCAAAACCCGATAAAACCAGATGATTTGAATTTGAATTTTGATTTTCAAACCCGAATCCAAACTTGAACCAATCCGAAAACTTTGGATTTCAATTTGGCCAAAACCAGATCTGATCCGACCCGTTGCCATCCCGAAAGATGACATAGACAAACGCCTAGTGATATTTACTAAATCGGTAGCAGGAACACATGTGGTCACCAGTGATAGTTACCACAATATTTTTTCCGTTCCTGTAATATATTCTTCACTTTCTTATTTTCTCATGTTGTGTTTGGTTGGAGTGAAAGAAATGAAATAGAATGGATGAAATTTAAGGAAATTAGTGGAGAGCGGAGAGATCCTTCTTAAAATAACGTGCTTTGAGCAAATCCAATAGATCCCTTATATGATCTCCTAACTTAAATTATAAGGAATTTGATCTAAATAGGTAGTTAGAAATGAAATAGGAGAAGGAATGAAAATTTTGAATATTTAATTATTTTATACTCCCTCCGTCCCTTTTGATTGTTAACATTTCACTTTTTCAAAACTTTCTGGCACGCATTTTAAGGTGCATTTTAAGGATAGTTAAATAACTTTTTTTAAAAATTTTCTTTTTCTGTATAAAAATTTAATGTTTAAATTTTTATACAGAAAAAGAAAATTTTAAAAAAAAAGTTATTTAACTATCCTTAAAATGCACCTTAAAATGCGTGCCAGAAAGTTTTGAAAAAGTGAAATGTTAACCATCAAAAGGGACGGAGGGAGTACTTAGAATCTCATTCCATTCCCTCCCATTTCATTCATTCCAACCAAACACATCATTCCAACCAAACACATCATGAATTGCAACCAAGTAAGCTTTAAACTTTAAAGTCCAATGTTCCAGCTTCAATGAATTAACTCCAAGTTGACGCCATCCTGTTTATAAATGTCAACTAATAGTGATAGTTTTTGCTTATAATTTTCCCAACCTCTTCGTCTGAAAGCGGAAATAATATTCACAATTGTGTTTTCTAGGCCTAGAGTACTGATGACCAAGAACTCCTATAAAGAACCCATCCACTCTAAATGATAATACACCATCCAAAACCATACTACACCACATGTCTGTCTACTACTTGCACCTGCTACTCATTTCGGGAGCAGTGGTTCTCCCTGCTCCTTCCCTTGCTATTTGCCTTCCGAATCACAAGCCCCAACCAAAGTACAATCCAATTGCACCAGATTACAGACCGTCAGTTCATAAGCCACCACCAGAATGCACACTGTTATTTCATAAGCCACCAGTCCCATTCAGTCCCCAACATCCAGAAACGTCAAAGAAGAAACCATTGCCTGGGAATCGCTGGCCAAGTCCTGCCTCTTCACGTCCTGTGTATCCAAGCGAGGCTCCACCAAGCCCACCACCACCACCAAGCCCAGCAGTTCATTCGCGATCTGATCGCATGTATGTTCACCGCCCTTGACACACTCCTGCAAAGAATAAACTCCTCCAGAGCAACCAAATAAGACCCAAAATATGTAAAATCTTTACAGATATGATTCTATTGCTTGTAAGCTTTTTTACCAGAAGTTTGTGTCTATGTGATTCAACAGTAAGAAGCCACCTTCTTAATTTTGTAATGATGCTTGAATTTTGTTATTATCAAATATATTAACTATTGGTTAGAAATCTAAATTTCTGGCCTTATTTTTTACTATAAAAGAGGGTTCATTTTAAGAAATGACACACTGCCATGAATATCTCATATCTAATCCCTGTCCCTGCGCTCCACCATACCAATGCAAGTTGCAACTTGTCAACTATATAAACTAGTTGCTACAGGACAATATCCGTCTGTGGTACAATTAGGGGTGAGCATTGGTCGGGTTGAAGGGACTAAACCACCCAACCCATATTTTACGGTTTTGGAATTTAACAACCCGTTACCATAACCGTTACCGTTAGTACTAAAAAAACCCGTCCAAATTATAACGGTTTGGTTTGGGCGGGTTGGATTTTAAACCACTTTAAAAAATTTAAACTTGTAAAAAATTAATCAACATAATTGTCCAATGCATATATGGACCGACAATAAGTAATAAGTTTTCAATAACCAATCAATAAGTAATAAGTTTTCAACCCATGGGCATGCTTTTAAAAGTTGAGAATGTCACCAAACTAGCTCGTAGACGGCTGTTTATAAACTAATTAAATAGCAATTCAATCCGACAAGATATGATCATGCCTGAAAGTAATAAGTTTACATATGTGATATTGTAACTTGTAAGCACATTTTTTTTCTTTTTATATAATTACTCCCTCCGTCCCAGCCAATAGTTAACCTTGGGGGACGGGAGTTCGGCACGCATTTTAAGGTGGATTTTAAGGATAGTTCCATAACTTATTTTTGAAATTTTCTTTTTTTTGTATAAAAATAGAACAATCATATTTTTATACATAAAAAGAAAATTTTAAAAATAAGTTATGGAACTATACTTTATTAGAGCCTTATAATGTGTACCACGCAAGTGAAAAATTTATGTTAAGAAATGGATGGGACGGAGGGAGTATATGTTAATTATTAATTTGAATTATATTTTTTAAATAATAATAAAAATTAATTAATATATGTTATTATATATTCGGGTGGAACGGGTTATATTGGTTGGGTTAACAAGGCAAACCGAACCCACCCATTATTTTTCGGTTTTTAAAAAATTGAAACCATTACCATCCCGAACCGTTACAAAACCGTAAATTCTGGTTTGGGCGGTTTGAATTGGACGGTTTGGGCGGGTTTGGAAAATTTTGCTCACCCCTAGGTACAATATTGGGGGTGTTTGGCATGCGAGAGAAATGGACTTATCTGAGGATAAGTCCGTTTCAACTTATTTCGGACCGTTTGCCTGTACAAGTAGAACGGACTTATTTTGTCAAATAAGTTGATAAGTGATAAGTCAGTAATGATGTACTTTTTTCCAACTTATTTCGTATTACTTGATTTTTTAACTTGTTTAATACTTTATATTTTTACTTTTATATTTATAAATGTCATATGCATGTACTGGGATTATTATATTAAATAATTAATATTTTTTAATTTAATTCAATAAAAATTTTACCAACTTATAAGTTAAACACCCAAACACGAAAATATAAGTTGTAAGTAACTTATTACTTACTTCATATAAGCTACTTACTTCATATAAGTGTTAAGTAACTTATTTTAAGATTTTCCCAAACGGCCCCATTATCAGCTAAATATTCAATTACAAGAAGTAACATTCCTGAATCACTTAGCAGTTGGTATAACGTCTTATATATATCCAGTTTACAGAACTTTTCTAGTTCGAGTCTGTAGGCTATATATAGCAGGTTCTTAATCGTTCCATATTACATTCACTAATATCGTTTTACTAAAATTAATTATCTCCTCCTCCTTCTCCAGTATAATTGTTCTAAATCATTAACATCTTCTAAAATTAAGGTTCAAGTTCTTAAACTATTCGAAAGGCCTCTTTAACAACCTAACTTGTCTCTTCAATTATTTGTCAATATTAACTTATAAGAGGTTAAGTATAAAAGTTAAAAAACACTACAGTTTTATTATTGAAAAGACCATGCATCGAAGTATAAAAAGCCAGAGCTAATAACCCTATATAAGCGCTGGAATACTGATGGATAAGAAATGTTAGAATGATGTATAGCTAATTTCACCAAATGGCAATCTTATCTGGTTCTTTTGGTGTATTCCAAGTTGAGAGCAGGTCTCATATTATCATATTGTCAATATTCTCATATTATCAACGGTTTACAACTAGGTAAGCTTTAAAGTCCAATGATTTTAGCTCCAGTAGACTCAGGACAACCCCGTCTTGTTCATGATAGCGAAATTTATATCCACCATTGTATGTTCTCGGCCAGTAGTGACTAGTGATGAGCAAGAACTTCTATAAAAACCCATCCAACAATTGTTTTTGATCAGTATCCAAATGCAAATACACCAAGATAAATGTTTATGACCAACTACTTAAATTTAGTTATCATTTTGGGAGTAGTGGTTCTGACTGCTCCCTCCCTTGCTCTTCGCTATCCAAACAATAAGCCCCACTCAGAGTACAAGCCAATATCAGCAGAGTCCTTACCACCAGTTCATAATCCACCGCTAGGTTACACAATGCTATTCCGTGAACAACCAGTTCCAGTCATTCCTCAAGAACCAGAACCGTTGAAGAAGACACCATCACACTGGAATCACAATCCTCCAAGTCCGAACTGTGCAACTCCTGTGTACACCAGGAAGCCTCCAGAAAGTCCAGAAGCACCAGAACATCCCGTGTTACCACTTTCCAGGTAATGAGCCACAACCGGCTTCTTGAGAGGCTTCAACTGCATATGTGTCACTATGGACACCCTCCAGCAGATGCCACAGGAAGCTAGATTCACCTACACTTAATTATATATAACCGTCCTGTCACACAAGCCATGCAACTGGTTTACAATTTTATCAACAAAAATCAGCAATAAATGGAGTCACTAATTGGAATCTAATTTTTATTTCCGCAACAAAAATTATGACTGTCCAAGGAATAGTGTTTGTTTTTAAGGATTATAATTTATAATTGCTAAGACTCTTTGCTCTAATATACTTTAATTAATTTAGTCATTAACCTATAAACGGAGATGCATTTAAAAGTTAAACCATACCATTAAACTCTCCCAAAGAATATGTAGCAGTGTGAGATAAAAGGAGGACTAGTAGTCCTATAGTCACGTAATCACTGTACAATCGCAGTAAGAAAACCAAATGCGTTCTGGTTATTGGCTCATCGGACCCGAAAACACCGCCTGTAAATGCAACAGGATTCCGAATTAGTAATATTCCTTTTAAAAATGAGTAGGAGACTACGAGCTGAGGAGGTGGTTGACTTGTAAGTCTTTGATTATTGTCTTCACTGAGTAGACAGTTTCCTACTCTGTTTTAATGGTTTACAACGAGGTAGGTTTTAAAGTCCAATATTTCAGCTCCAAGACAACCTCATCCTGTTCATAAATGTCAACTAACAGATCCTTCTCTGAAATTCACACAGCCCCAACGTTACTAAAATTCAGTAACGTTGACTAATTAGTAATAATTTAGGCCTGTAGTGATGTCCAAGAACTCCTATAAAAGCGATCCTGCACTCTACATTATAATACAGCATCCATCCCCAAATACACCAAAAATGTCCCTCAACTTCTTGATCCTACTCCTCATTTTCGGAGAAATGGTTTTCACAGCTCCCTCCCTTGCTTTTCAGCATCCAAGTCACAAGCCCCCACCAGAGTACAAACCAATATCACCAGAGTACAGGACGCCAATTCACCAGCCACCACCCAAAGACACACTGAATTTTCATAAACCAACAGTCCCGGTCATTCCTCAACATCCAGAAACGTTTGAGAAACCATTAGTCTGGAATCACTGGCCTAGCCCTGCCGCTAAACATCCTGTTTATATTGGTGATAAACCACGGGCACCTCCACCGCCGTCTTCTCAAGAATATGGGAAATTAGATAAACCTAGACTTCATTAGATTTGACCATCTTGTCCTGCCATGTTATCAAATGCAACAAGTTTACTAGAAATAATAGTTGCTGAAATAGAAATAAGAGTTGCTGAATGCATGTTCTATGTTAAAATTCAGCTTAATATTTGCTATACATAAAATTAATAATCTACTTGTGATAAAAAAATTTTTTGCTCTATAATGCATTAATTTTGTTATTAACTTACATAAAAGTTTTCTTGAGGGAAGATTATACATAAGTTAAAACATTTCAAATCATAGTACTACTATTTTAGATTGACATTTTTCTTTTTGTCTAATTATTACTTCCTCATAGTAATTAAAAAAAAAAAAGAATTTCAAATATTATAATATTTACGAGAACTATACAGTACTAATCTGAGACTAAATGAACATACATGTAGTTGTATTCCATATTTCTTTGAATCTGGTTGAAGCAATTTCCTCGTAGATGAACCACAAAAAAATTGTGCAAATCAAATTAGCTACTTCATTTTCTTTCTCAAGTATTCAAGTAAACCTTAGTAATAATATGGATTAGAAAGAAAAGGTATGAAACATAAACATTGTGTAATCGTGTGTGTGTGTGTTTTTTTTTTATTTTATGCGAGACAAGTAGAAAAAATAAGATCATGAGAAAGACTGACAAAAATTCTGTATTATCCAAGTATTAATAGTATTAGTAGAAGAATATAAGTAATTTTTGGTATTTGAGTCATTGTAGAATCAGTTAGAAGTGGCAGTCTATGAATCCATACACATGCAAAGCAGATACTTTTTAAGGATTGACAGTCTCAAGTTTAAGGAAAACTTTTTATTCTCCATTGTGAGCTGTTCAAATCAAAGCAAGGCAAAGATGTAAAATCTCAACTCAGAAAGAGTTCCTGATGAAGGCAAAAGTGCAAAACACAAAAAGCTTGGGAGCAAATACTTGCATTATATAATAGAAAGGACATGACAAAAAAACAAAAACTTGACCACACATTAAGACAAGGAGAAAAACTTACTAATTTATTTATATGATCCAAAGGAAATCACTGTGAAGCTAAAAGGGTATCTTTATATATGTTGTCCATATACTTTTATCAAAGAAATGTAGCAGTACATACCCCAAGTATATTGACTGTATTAACTGCATAATGATCCTCTTTGGTTGGATCATAAATATCAGAGAATGGCCAGCAATTTTTATCAGACAAGTGTTGTCAAATTTTAAGTAACATAAGCTGTTATAATTATCATCTCATATTATCCCAATTGACCTAGTTGCCACTGAAACATTTCATATTGCAGATATATGTTTAATGGGAATTTGCAAGAATGTACATTGTACTCAATAAAATTACCTTCCATGAAATCCAACAGGGGGACTAGGGCATGCACCAACTTTTATATCTTTATACTGCAAGCCGGACTCTTTTGTTATCATGGGTACCTTCAAAATAATACAAGTTCTTTTAAAATAGGGTAATTGTAACATCTCCAGCGGTCAATATACATGCCCACTGTACACTGTATACATGAAGGCTAATAGCTCAAAATTAACATGAAGAACTGTTGAACCATTTAGAAGTCAGCATACTACCAACTGCAAGTCAAACAAACGTATTTTAGAAAAAAACGGAGTGACCCATTTACAGCATAAGTAATTGAAACAAGACACATTCAAAGTTAATGAAAAATGAAAGTCTAGTCATTGATCAAAATATTGTATTAATGGTCCTTGACACAGAGCCATGACATCTGCTTTGGTGTTGCCTAGTCTATACAGAACGAGGTAAACAGTCATGACAGATGTTCACCACTCACTCAGGTATAGAGCATTACTTTAGATGCATATACTTACTTGAAGAAACAAGATTGTTTGCATTTTGGTTATAAATTTAACTATCTTGCAATAGCAACCATATCGCAAATTTGCACAGCAAAGTACAATATGAACCAGATTATGGAAGCAAATTTGATGACAATACAAAAGCAAAGAGCAACTCACCGCTAGCATCTGATTGAGCCCTCCATTGCAAGAAACCAAGAGATAACCATTATTCTTGTAAATTCCTGAAACCAATAGCTAAACAATTCAGGTGTGAAATTAAATTGAAAATACACCATTAACAAATTTTCAATCGGAAAGAGCATCTCCAATATGGGTTGCCAAGTTCTACGTGGTATGGCACCCTTGGTTGCTCACTAGAGTGTCAATGTTGCCAACCAAAGTTGCCAAAAGTTGGCAATTTTCCCATTTAGTTAAAATACATACAACTCCCCAAAAATGTATTTAACTTTACCCATTTTTATGTTTCCCATATTTTAAGTGTATTTATAAGATAATATAAAATTTATGTATAGGATCACATTGGCAACTTTTAAAGTTGTCAACTATTGGAGTAGATTTGTAACAAAAGTTGTCAACAATGAGATGGAGGAGAGAAGAAATAAAAAAATAATATATGTGATGATGTGGTCGAAGTTGGCAACCTCTATTGGAGATGCTCTAAGAAAGGACTTCACTATAGAGCACTAGATGGGACCAATGTCCTGCAACTTTCAATTGCAGAACACACCGGATTGAAGATCAAAATAAAAGAGTTAAAAAGGACAAAATCAAACAAGCAACGAAAATGATAGTATACGGTATTATTGCCACCGCCAGGCCTGACACGTGGCTGCAGGACGTGGCCTGTCCGACGTGGCCACGACCGCCATCTCAGGCTAGACACAAGTAACTTGGTTTTATTCACAGCTCCATTTCGGAGACATACATGTTTTAAATATGATTCTCTTCCAATGTTCCAATTAACATTTTATATACATAAACGCATGCACAAGAGATTGTGTTGTATAATTAGCAGGTGAAGCAAGACAGCTAAGGTACACTCAACACCATGCTGCAAGGACAGGCAACTGTAGCACAAGTACCAACTGCCTAACTGTAGACCTGCAAAAATAATAAAGGAACAATTGTTGAGGTAAAGGCCATCCCTTGCACTGTAGCTACAGTGGCCACCACGTGGGCTACAGGGTCAAGGGTCAAGGGGATTGGCCTATAAATACTACTCATTTGTCACATTTGCACACACACAAAAATAACGCAAAAATTACCACTCAAAAACACTCTCGATACACTACCATTAGCCTGATTATTATAATTCCGATTACTTATTCTCACACCGGAGGTGCTTGACGGCCACCACCCCCTGCCATTTTCAGGCGCCCAACCTAGGTGGAGGCACCGCCGAAACAATGATCGGAGCCAATAGTCAGCCGTGGGAGTTATCATTTGGCGCTAGAAGGAGGGGGAGTTTTCTTATAGAAAGCCCCTCGCCTGCTCAACCACTGCAGCAACCATCGACCACCGGAGTTAAAGAGATAATAGCAAATCGAAGCTAAGCCACATGGCCCCACAAACACGATCTCAAAACACTCGAGCAAGAGAACAACCTCCTCCAGGAGGCCACGTAGATGGCCAACACACGAACCCTACCTCTTCTGCACATGAACCACCAGCTAATCAAGAACAACCCGAACCCGACCCAAACCCAGAAGTTCCATTGCAGCTGGACCTGACGGGATATTCCCAACCACAAATCGATGCACTCATGCGAATTGTAACAGCCTTTCCACAGAATCAAGTGGCCCCTCAACATCAAGTTGTTATGGCGGACCATATAGAAAGGAGAGGGTCACAACATAATGTGGCCAATGAGCACAGCGAAGCTCATAGTCAGCCCAGAAGGGCGCATTCTGTATTCTCACGATTGGGATCTTCGCAAGAAACCAACCACAAGAGGCATGGCGGACCCGACCATTTTCCCGAAGCATGGGAACGCAACAGGAAACGCAGGGACTTGCGCAAATTCCTCACAGACAAGAAGGCGGAATACGATAAGGCTAAGGCTGAATACGAAAAAGAACAAAGGCGAAATGACTGCCATGATAAGTCACCACCTGTGGTGGTCGTAGGAAGTACACAACCAACCAATGCGGACATGCTTAATGTTGGAAACATTAACTACTACAGCAACATAGAGGCAGTTATATATCGTATTTAACAAGTCAAGGCCAAGCACACAATTAACGAAACAAAACACGAAGGTATAAAACATGCATATCAGTAACTGAAAGAACAAAGGAAAGACAGAAGACATACCAGTAGCCATAGCTATATCAGTATATCAAACAAGTAAAAGAACCAGCTGAGTCGTCAGGCCTTGCTCGAAGTCCTGACTGCTCTTGAAGAGATAATCGCCCCCACTTACACTGTGTCAGGATGCTGGCGATATTCTTCCAGGATAAAACAGCTCCGACTAAGATGATCACAGCAACCAGAATACTCGACTTCGACTAGCACCTCAGTCGCCGGAAAAACCTTAGGTAAAAGAAACTCTGGCTGGAGGAGAATAGAGAGTGCAGAGAAGAGAAGAGAATGTAGGGTGTGATCTATGTGTCAAAATCATCAGCCTAGCTCTCTATTTATAGGAGAGGCTAAGCGTAACTGATGCCACCCTATTAATTTTGTAACTGCCGATTTACATTTAATAAAATGAAACGGCTGATTTAATAAATCGTAACTGTTACGTTATATTTTATCCACACATATCAGTTTTATTTTAATTATACGAATATATATAATATATACATTATCAAATTCTGTTCAGGACTCAACATCAGGAACTGATGTCCATTCATCAGTATTTGATCATCAGGATCTGGTATCGTCAGGACTTGAGGTCCATCAGTATTTGATCAAGCATCAGGATCTGGTAGTACCTTCAGGATTTCATCAGGACTTGCCCATCAGTATTAGATGTCTGACCAGTTCCACATGATTTATTCCAAGTACTGATCCAATTAATATATATATATATATATATATATATATATATATATATTTATTCTAACTAAAATATTAATTAAACACATAAATAAAATCCCTAGCCCAGGTCGCCTCGCGTACGCGAGACGCCGAGACATTCGCCCAAATTGCCCTTCGACCGAGCCAACCCGACCCGAGATGAGACGTGGCGTGGCGAGGCGGGCGGCGGCGGCGCGCGTGTGCGTGTGTGTGTGCGCGTGGAGCACACAGTAACACCATGCACCATCATACACCTTAGTAGTTGTACACTACCCATGTGTGTGATTCTATATAAAGCCAACAACCCCCCTTATTTATTTCAATGTGGGACAAATACACATTCTCATTTCAAGCTTATTCAAGCTACTAACTTCAACTCCATTTCTCTATGGATTTCACTAAGAAAATTACTTAGACCCATATACAAAAATTTAAGTCCTCATAGCAAGGAACAATTTCCAATCGTTAAAATCCGGAATTAACATCAAGAACATAAAATACTTATGCTCTAAAAACTCTATTTTTTCTAACAATCCCCCACAAATCCATATAGAAATGCTTCAGGTTTCTCATCATGACTTGTTTTTCAGAGTCGGTACCCTTCCGGGTTTGAACCCTCCTAAGTCCCCTACTTCGATGACTACCGAATTAAGATGGAATGTTTCACCTTGAATCTTAATCCGTTTGATGTAATCATGTTCCATAGATGACGACAAGTCAAAGGCTATGGTGCCAATCTACGGCTTTGAGACATTAATGGTCTTGTCTCGATCCTGTTCGTCGAATGCTTCAAGGAATAACCATTTCCTCTAATTGCGACCACACAATTACATTCGCTTAGCTGGGCATCTCCAGAGTTGTACTGCAACCATCTCGTCAAATGACTTGACCCCATTCAGAGTTATAATAACTCTTGCTAACTAGCAGTGTAAGTACCTTCTAGGTTTATAGGGGATAGACTCAGATACAACAATATCATCTATGTAGCAAAGGTACTACCAATTCATCCTTACAGCTTGTTATTACCACATTGAATACACTTCAAGGGATCTCCTCTCATGTGTATTGGGTTCCCACTGATGATGAACTATGATGGGTTGACATCCCCATCCCCAACCTCGACTTAAGGACCACTGCAGGTTCCAGTCCTTTAGTTAAAGGATCAGCTATATTATTCTGAGTTCCTTTGAACTCTACAGCTATAATCCTATCAGACACTAAACCCCTTATAGACTTTAGTCTAACTTGGATGTGCCTCTTTGTTTTAGCATTATACTTTTTACTGCTAATCTTGTCCATAGTTGTTTTACTATCACAATGAATAGCAAGCGCAAGAAGAGGTCTACTTACTACAGGTATCGCGGACATAAGTCCGTGTAACCATTCAGCCTCCGTCCCCGTGACATCAAGCGCACACAACTCAGCCTCAAAAGTAGACCGAGTTACTATAGTCTGTTTGGTCGACTTCCAGGATATTGCTCCCCCTGCTAAGGTGAACACGTATCCAGTCACTCCATTGGAGCCAGACTTCTTAGCTATCCAACTTGCATCACTGTACCCTTCAAGCACACCAGGAAATCTCCTATAGTGTAAACTAAGGTACATTGTGCCTTTCAGATATCTAAGTACTCTATCAAGAGCATCTTAATGAGTTCTGTTTAGACAGCTTGTATATCTAGCCAACTTAGACACGGAGTATGAAATATTTGGTCTAGTACAGTTAGCAAGATACTTCAAACTCCCTATAATCTGAGAATACCTTAACTGAGACACAGGTACTCATGAAGTATTCTTAACAAGGGCAACTTTAGGATCACAGGGTGTACTAGCGATTCTACACTGTGAATAACCATATTTCTCAAGTATAGATTTCTCTATATAATGAGACTGCAATAAAGTTATTCCCTCAGCTGACTGTGTCATCTTGAGACCAAGAATCACACTAGCCTCTCCCATATCCTTCATTTCAAAATGCCTTTTCAAGAAAGCTTTTGTCTCGTTAATAATCTCAATATTGGTTCCAAATAGTAATATGTCATCTACATATAGGCACAAGATGACACACTCACTACCCTTTAACTTTGGTGTAGACACACTTGTCACTATCATTAATATTATAACTGAACGGCACTATAGTGTCATCAAACTTTTTATGCCAATCCCTAGGTGCTTGTTTCAAGCCATAGATGGATTTGATCAACTTACATACTTTCCTTTCGTTACCAGATGCAGCAATTCCCTCAGGCTGATCCATATAAATCTCTTCTTCAAGTTCACCATGAAGAAAAACTATCTTTACATCCATTTGATGGATGATAAAACCATGTACGAAAGCAAATGCTACAAGCATTCAGATTGTTGTCATTCTAGCTACTGGAGAGTATGTGTCAAAGTAACCAATGCCCTCCGTTTGCTTAAAACCCTTAGCTACCAGTCTAGCTTTGTACTTATCTATTGAGTCGTCAGGGTTCAACTTCCATTTAAAAATCCATCTGCACCCGATATTAGAACACCCAGGAGGGAGATCAACTAACTCCCATGTTCCGTTAGAAACAATAGAGTCAATTTCACTCTTTACAGCGCCCTTCCAATGCCTAGACTATGAAGAATCCATAGCTTGTCGGAAAGTTAAAGGTTCGTCCTCGACATTGTAAGTGATAAAATCACTTCCAAAATCCTTGACTACCTTTGCACGCTTACTCCTTCGTGGTTCCTCTACCTCCTTAGGAGTAGAGCTACTACTAGGTTCCGCCCCCACATTTGTCTTCTTTTCCACATGATCAGGAATAGAACCTGATGTGTGAGTAGGATCTTCATTAGAAGTATCTTGAGGCATACCAGTCTTCATAGGGTAAACATCCTCAAAGAATGTAGCATCACGAAACTCAACTATCGTGTTTGCCACTATACCATCTATGTCAGATTTTAATACTAAAAATCTCATAGCTGTAGTGGTCTCAAGATAGCCTAGAAAGATACAATCAACAGTCTTCGGACCTAGTTTCTTTCTCTTGTGTTCAGGGACAAGTACCTTGGCAAGGCACCCCCACACACGAAGATACTTAAGACTAGTCTTCTTGCTCTTCCATAACTCATAGGGTGTCTTATCCATGTGTTTCAGAGGGACTCTATTCAGAATATGGCAAACCGTATTCAGAGCTTCTCCCCACATGTATTTAGGCAACCCAGAATTAATAAGCATACTATTAATCATATCTTTAAATGTTCTGTTCTTTCGCTCAGCAACCCCATTAGACTCAGGTGTGTATGGTGGGGTAACTTCATGAGCTATACCATTGCTTGCACAAAATTCATTAAAGGAGTTACTCATATACTCACCACCTCTATCAGATCTCAACCGTTTAAGTACCTTACTAGTTTGTTCTTCTACTTCAGTTTTATATATAATGAATTTACTAAGTGCTTCATCCTTATGTCTAAGTAAATAAACATAACAGTATCTACTACTATCATCTATAAAGGTAATGAAGTATCTAAATTGGTCCTTAGTCAACACACCGCCAAATTCACAAATATCAGCGTGTACTAAATCGAACAAACCTGAATCCCTAACAATATTATGAAAAGGTTTCTTTATTTGTTTAGCAGACACACATACTTGACATTTAGAATTCTTTTCTATGGTATGTCTTGGAATCAACTCTAAGTTCATTATATTTTTAAGATCACCAAAATTTAAGCGACGAAGTCTAGCATGCCATAAACTTGAAGATTCAACATAGTTAACAGAAGGAGTAATATTATTCAAAGCACCCAAAACGGGCTCAGCATTTATTACAAATAAACCATTTGACAAGTAACCCTTGCCAAAGAAAGTATCAGTATGAATAAGAACTACTTTATTACATTTGAGAGAGACTTCAAAACCGTTAGCTACTAAACAGCTTCCACTTATTATATTTCTACGCATGTTGGGAACATGATGCACTCTCGTCAGGGATAGAATACGACCCGAAGGAAACTTCAGGTCCACGTTTCCTACTCCATGTACTTGAGCAGCAATTGCGTTCCCCATTGTCACTGTCAATCTATGACTTTGTTGATAAGATACAAATAAACTAATGTCAGCACAAATATGCACATTAGCTCCAGTATCAATCAACCATTCATTTGATAGATAAGTGGAAAATAGTATAGGGTTGTAGGTAACATACCTGTCAACGTTGGTTTCAGAAGCCAAAGCCTCACCAACAACCATGTTCGCTACAGGCCCACTTGAGGTTCCAAGCACAGCATTCGCTTGAGCTACCGCCTCGCCTTTCTTCGCTTTCTTTGTAGGGAAGTCCTTACTCCAGTGCCCAACCTGCCCATAAGACCAACATGGTTTGTTTGCCTTTGGTTTCTTGGCCTTATCATTGTCATTCTTAGGTTTATTACTATTACCTTTCTTAGAGACAACCTTCCTTTTCTGTCCTACAGTAGCTACATTCACCTTCGAGCTTCCATGCTCAGTCGGCATCACATGTCCCTGTTTGGACTTGTGTTGTTCTTGCACCGAGATGTCCAGCATCAGGTTGGTCCAGGTGATCTCTCCGTTCTGTCTTTTCAGGGAGAGAGAGAACTCTTCCCAAGACTTTGGAAGCTTTTCAATCACACTCATCACCTTAAACTTTTCGGGGAGGTCCATTCCGGACTCCTTCAAAGCATGCACTATCATCTCGAACTCATGCACTTGCTCAGTCATGGACTTATTGTCCACCAGCTTGAAATCAAGGAACCTAGCCACAGAATACTTTTCCAGACCTTGTGAGTCAGTATTATGTGTCTGGTCCAGCTTCTCCCATACAAGTTTTACGATGTAGGCATCAGAGGAGTACACATCAAATAATGTGTTCGTGAGAGCAGCCAAAATGGCCACCCTAGCCACCCCATCCTTCTCAGCCCACTTCGCAAAACCCTTAACTGATTCAGCCTTCTCTTGATCCACAATCGGCTTCTCATATTCCACAACAGGCCACAAACCCTTTACAGTCAACCACAACTTCATCCTTTTCTGCCAACGAGAAAAGCCAACGCCCCCATTGAATTTCTCCGGTAAGCCAGTTAATTCAACGGGTTGTGGAAAACTGTAAGTGGTCCAATCTATGACCCCCAGCAGATGCAACCGAACTACTACTAGCAGGAATTTCACTCTCGTTAACCATTATGCTAAATACTATATAACAAATTATCTCTTCAAGAATGTTGGAAACATTAACTACTACAGCAACATAGAGGCAGTTATATATCGTATTTAACAAGTCAAGGCCAAGCACATAATTAACGAAACAAAACACGAAGGTATAAAACATGCATATCAGTAACTGAAAGAACAAAGGAAAGACAGAAGACATACCAGTAGCCATAGCTATATCAGTATATCAAACAAGTAAAAGAACCAGTTGAGTCGTCAGGCCTTGCTCGAAGTCCTGACTGCTCTTGAAGAGATAATCGCTCCACTTACACTGTGTCAGGATGCTGGCGATATTCTTCCAGGATAAAACAGCTCCGAGTAAGATGATCACAACAACCAGAATACTCGACTTCGACTAGTACCTCAGTCGTCGAAAAAACCTTAGGTAAAAGAAACTCTGGCTGGAGGAGAATAGAGAGTGTAGAGAAGAGAAGAGAATGTAGGGTGTGATCTATGTGTCAAAATCATCAGCCTAGCTCTCTATTTATAGGAGAGGCTAAGCGTAACTGATGCCACCCTATTAATTTTGTAACTGCCAATTTACATTTAATAAAATGAAACGGCTGTTTTAATAAATCGTAACTGTTACGTTATATTTTATCCACACATATCAATTTTCTTTTAATTATACGAATATATATAGTATATACATTATCAAATTCTGTTCAGGACTCAACATCAGGAACTGATGTCCATTCATCAGTATTTGATCATCAGGATCTGGTACCGTCAGGACTTGAGGTCCATCAGTATTTGATCATGCATCAGGATCTGGTAGTACCTTCAGGATTTCATCAGGACTTGCCCATCAGTATTAGATGTCTGACCAGTTCCACATGATTTATTCCAAGTACTGATCCAATTAATATATATATATATATATATATATATTCTAACTAAAATATTAATTAAAAACATAAATAAAATCCCTCGCCCAGGTCGCCTCGCGTATGCGAGACGCCGAGACATTCGCTAAATCGCCCTTCGACCGAGCCGACCCGACCCGAGACGTGGCGTGGCGAGGCGGGCGGCGGTGGCGCGCGTGTATGTGTGGAGCACACAGTAATACCATGCACCATCATACACCTTAGTAGTTGTACACTACCCATGTGTGTGATTCTATATAAAGCCAACAACCCCCTTTATTTATTTCAATGTGGGACAAATACACATTCTCATTTTCAAGCTCTTTCAAGCTACCCACTTCAACTCCATTCCTCTATGGATTTCACTAAGAAAATTACTTAGACCCATATACGAAAATTTAAGTCCTCATAGCAAGGAACAATTTTCAATCGTTAAAATCCGGAATTAACATCAAGAACATAAAATACTTATGCTCTAAAAACTCCATTTTTCTAACACTTAACACATTGCTGGAACTCAAGAGGAAAATAGAGGGAGGAAGCAGCAGATAGATGGAAGAATCACCTTTCACCAACCGCTTGGTGGCTGAGTTTAAGCAAAAAAGCATCAAACACTACAGTTTTAATTCATTTGATGAGCTAGGAGACCCCGAAGAACATCTCAGTTACTTCGATCAACTGGCACTCCATTACGAGTACAATGACTTGACATGCAGCCATTTCTTTGCCGCTACCTTCCGAGGAAACGCGCAAAGGTAGTTCTGCCGCTTGCCTCCGAGATCAATTGATACATGGGCTGAATTCAAAAGGCTATTTCTGAACAAGTTCAAAGCGAATCAACAACATGAAGTGCACACTGTTTTCCTCGAGACAATTGCCCAGAGGAATGAAGAGACTCTTCAATGCTATATAGACCGCTTCAAGGAAGCGGTGAACAAAATAGTTTGTGTAAACGAGACTGAAGCATTGGTGCATCTTAGGCGGGGACTCAACCCGTATGAATGCGAGAAATGTGTTTGTAAATTGATGGAAACAAAACCCACCACGTTGGCAAAGACATATGAATTGGTGGCCCAATTAAGCAATTAATGAGATGGAATCCCTCAACGTACTTAAGCAATCCCGGGCTCCACCTACATCTCAAAAGCCTCCCTACTTCCAGAGGGAAAGAAATGCATCCTACGTCAAGACAGCGAAAGTACCAAATCAAGTCCAAACAACGCATGGCCCGCCGCCAACTCCAAGGTCGCCACCCATAATTCTGTAAAAGATCGATTGGGACCAGCCAACCCTACAAGGCCACCTAAGAACCCGGAGCCCGAATGGACTAACTTTACTTTGCCAAGAACAACGATCCTCAAAGAAATAAAAGGGAAACCGTTTTATTTGCCGCCACCCCCGATGTTCACGCCACCTGAAAACAGGCCCAAAGACAAACATTGCGAATATCATGAGACGCATGGACATCACATAGAAAGATGCCTAGCCCTTAAGTATTTCCTCGAGAAACAACTCAAAGAAGGGAACCTCAACCAATATATGCCTCGCCAGACTAACGCAAATTCTACCACTCAAAACCGCAACAAAAACGTGGTGAATACTGTCTTCAGCGGCCAAGTTTCCCCGGTCAGAGAAAGCAATCCCGTATACACAATATCCCAAGGGGCGGCAGTCCCCATTACTTTCATAGACGCGGACTATGAGGGAATCAATCCTAACCACACAGAGGCGCTTGTGATAACGTTGGATGTGGCAAATAATGAAGTAAAACGCATACTAGTCGACAACGGTTCATCCGTAAACATATGCTTCAAACATACGTGGGACCGTCTCAAACTTCAGAGCTCCAAATTGGAGCCATGCCCCGATGAGGCACCACTTTACGGATTCGGGCACAATGTAGTTCCTATCATGGGCATCGCCCGCTTGCCGGTATACTTCGGGCACTCTCCAAGACAAGTTTGTCGAACGGTCAAATTCTATATGATCAATACCGCTTCCTCATATAACATGATACTCGGGAGACCCACACTTAGCATGATCAAAGCGGTCACATCGACTTCACATTTGAAAATAAAGTTCCCCACGTCGAATGGGGTTGGTGAAATTAAAGAGGATTCAGAAACCTCAAAACGTTGATATGGTATAGCCCTCACCTTGGCTGCTACTTAGCCTAGCAATGTCCGCAGAGAAAAAGCAAATAAGAAAAAACGAGAAAGGAGGAAGCGCAATGCCGAACAACAACTACAAAGTTGCAAGAGGAAAAGAGAGGTACAGTTTATTGATGGCCATGACCCTCTGTTAGAGGACCCTCCAAGAATAGATGCTACGTTAAAGAAATGCCTCAAGTGGGATGAAAACCCGCCTTTCATCCCGGTTGTCGAAACGGAAAAAGTCAAAATTATCCCTGGCGACCCAACAAAATCTGTCAACATTGCAGCCGGCCTAGAGTCAATATTCAAAAAGGAACTAACAGAAGTTTTGAGAAAGTACGCAAACGTATTCGTGTGGAGTCCCAAAGACATGCCCGGACTGGATGAGTCCGTAGCCATCCATAAGCTAAATGTTGACCCGAAGCGGGACCCAAAGGTTCAGAAAAGAAGGAATTTTGCCTCGGAGCGACAGAAAGCAATAGATGTAAAGATTGACATATTGCTAGATGCAGACTTGATTTGCGAAGTCACTTACCCAAAATGGGTCGCAAATGTGGTGCTATTGAAAAAGCCGAACGAAAAATGGCGAATGTGCGTAGACTACACAGACCTCAACGCCGCCTGACCAAAAGACCCGTATACACTCCCAACCATTGATCAACTTATAGACGCTACGGCGGGGCACTTGATGCTGAGCTTCATGGATGCCTTTTTAGGCTACAATCAAATAAAGATGACTTCAGAAGATAGAGAAAAGACAGCCTTTGTTACCCATCGAGGCGTATACTGCTACAAGGTCATGCCTTTCGGTTTGATTAACGCTGGAGCAACCTTCCAGTAGGCAATGAACAAGATTTTCAAAGGACAACTAGGTAGAAATATGGAAGCTTACGTGGACGATCTAATCGTCAAATCTCTTCTCAAAGAATCTCATCTCAAGGACTTGGAAGAATGTTTTGCCACCTTGAGGAAGTACAACATGAAGCTCAATCCGGACAAATGCACCTTCGCTTTGGATGCGGGAAAATTTCTTGGCTTCCTCGTATCGAACAGAGGCATCGAAGCAAATCCTGAAAAAATAAAGGCAATCATAGACATGCAACCTCCAAAAACAATCAAGGATGTGCAGAAGTTAACTGGCCGATTAGCCGTGCTAAGGCGATTCATAGCAAAGTTGGCGGATAGATGCTTACCGTTTTTCGATACCCTGAAGGGAGCAACAAAATCTAAGGCAATAGCGTGGAGTGAGGAATGCCAAAAGGCATTTGAAGACCTAAAGAAATATCTCTCATCACCGCCATTGCTAGCGGTAGCCCCACCTATGGAACCACTGTCTTTGTACTTGTCAGCCACGGATAAAGCGGTATGGGAGGTTCTTGTGAAAGAAGACAAAGACCAATAAAAACATGTGTACTATGTCAGCCAGACGTTGAAGGATGCGGAAACTAGCTACCCGAACGTTCAGAAATTTGCTCTAGCACTTGTAATGGCTAGCAAAAAATTACGCCACTACTTCCAAGGAAGGGAGATTCGAGTAGTCACAAATCAGCCGCTTAGGAAGATTCTACTCAAGCCTGACTTATCGAGACGGTTGATCAATTGGTCCATGGAACTAAGTCAGTATCACTTGACCTACGTCCCAAGAACTACAATCAAGGTCCAAGCACTGGCGGATTTTTCATAGAATATGCGTTTACGGAGGCAACTCCTCATCCCGACAAGCAGCCAGTTACCGTGGAGAAGCAACATGGCTATTGGGACCTATATGTCGATGGATCATCCATAAATGGCAGGTGCGGAGCCGGTCTAATCCTCAAAAGCCCAGATGGCTTCTAAGTCAAACAACCGATTCAGCTCAACTTCAAAGCCACAAACAATCAAGCAGAGTATGAAGCGCTGCTAGCGGGGCTTGCACTGGCCAAAAATCTTCAAGTTAAGAAAATAGCGGTCTACAGCGATTCCCAGCTGGTCGTTAGACAAACCTTGGGGGATTACACCATGAAAGATGAAACTTTGCTCAAGTACCAAGCCCGGGCTAAGGATGCCTTGCGGAAATTCGAAGACTTCAAACTGGAACAAATCAACCGTTCGGACAACACGACACCGGACATGCTATCAAAGCTAGTACGCAGAGAAGCAACAAGTCCTGACACCGTCTACTTCGAAGAGCTCAATGTCCCAACCATTCAAGAACAAGTGGTCATGGAAATCGACCCGCTAGCAGAAACATGGATGACCACATACGTCCGATACTTGGAAAATGGTACTCTTCCAGAAGACAAGATAAAGGCTAAGCAAATCAGGGCACAAGCAACAAGTACTTTATGAAGGACGGAATCATTTACAAACGGAGTTTCGACTCCCCAATCTTGAAATGTGTTGATAAAGAAGAAGCCAACTATTGCATGAGAGAAGTCCATGAGGGCATCTGCGGCGACCACATGGCCGGAAAGGCTCTCGCCCATAATATTCTTCGACAAGGTTACTACTGGCTAAAGATGCACAAAGATTGCAAAAACTTCGTAAAGAAATGTCACCAATGTCAACTATTCAACATTGTTAGGAAAGCACCAACTCTCCCATCCGTAATCCTCTCCCCAATCCCTTTTGCCATCTGGGGAATAGACATCATGGGCCCTTTCCCAAAGGCTAAGGGGGAACTGCAGTATGTTATGGTGGCGATCGACTATATGACAAAATGGGCAGCAGCAAAGGCATTAAGGAACATTACGCAAGAGGATGCCATCAATTTTGTTCGGGACCATATTATCACTCACTTCGGAATCCCAAAGATGCTAATATCCGACAACGGCACTCAGTTTGTCGAAGCAAAGTTCACAAAGTTTCTCTCCGAGCACGGGATCAAACATAAGAAGGTGTCCGTCTGCCACCCGCAAACTAATGGACAAGTCGAAGTCAAAAATAGAATCATTGTAAGAGGACTCGAAAAGCGTCTCACCGCCCCGAAGAAAAAATGGCCGCAAGAGCTTCCTAATGTCTTATGGAATTACATAACAACAGCACGAACAAGCATCGGCGAGTCTCCTTTCAAGCTGGCATATGGGACGAAGGCCTTGGCCCCAATTGAAATTGGATCACCATCATTCTGGGTCTAGAATTTTGAAGAGAAAGCCAACTCTCAAGGCCTAAGAACAAATATAGATTTACTCGATGAGGCATGAGAAGATGTAGTCGGCCGCATGGCGACTTACAAAGAGAAAAGCAAGGATTTTTTCAGCAAGCGGACATGCATCAGGAACTTTGAAGTAGGTGACCTGGTCAACAGAGCGACAGAAACCTCCGATCCCAGGCATACCGGCAAGTTAATGCCCAAATGGGAGGGTCCGTACAAGGTCATTCAAGTTATACGGCCGGCTTCTTACAAGCTCGCAAAGCTAGACGGTACTGAGGTTAACAATACTTGGCACGCAGAAAAGCTAAGGAAGTATTACCAGTAGACTGCTAGCAACAACCTTGTATTAAGCCTGACGGGCAGAAAAACCTTTTGTTGTACTATTATCATATTTCAATGAAAAAGTGTTGGTTACTTTCTATTTCCGAGCAACGAACTTTATATCATCATCAAGATAAATGAAGTAGCATTTTACATCAAAAAGGGGACGGATAACCCCTCAAAAATAAACCAAGCAAACAAACGACCGCTAGGTCGAGCAAATAAGCAAATGAATGACCTTATGGTCGAGCAACCAAACAAGCAAACAAACGACTGCTAGGTCGAGCAAACAAGCAAACGAACGACCTTATGGTCGAGCAACCAAACAAGCAAATGAACAACCTTATGGTTGAGCAACCAAACAAGTAAACAAACGAACGATAGTTCGAGCAAACAAGCAAACGAACGATCGCTGGGTCGCGCAACCAAACGGCCATTAAGTCGAACAAACAAACAAAATGCAAAGGCAAAAAAAAACGAGTAACGAAAACAGCTCAAAGAAATTCTATAAAGGAAAAATATACTAGTATCGCAAAACGGACATCTGACCATAGTAAAACGCCTATGGCAGCAAAAATCCCATTCAAATCACATAGTCTATTACAAAAGCTTAAAAGCAATCTACTTGGTACATTCCGAGACACTCACTACGAAAAGCTATTACAAGATTCCGTTTTCAGGTCATCACACAGACAGGCCCGATGAGGACTCAAAAACAAGCCTAAAAGAAGAACACAATGGCAACTTCCGCATCCATCTCATCTTCTAGGGCAACCGGGTCAACGACAGTCACAGGGGTAGGGTCTTTGTTGCCTTGGGCCACAGGAACATCTACCTTCTCCCCGACCTGACCTATGCTCTCCAAAACTTTCTGCAACAAGGTAGGTCCCTCCATCCTCCTACTCTTCAACCATTACAGGGGCAGCACCAAGGGCCAATAGCACATTCCCGGCCATCTCAGTACCGGCTGACCCAATAGCAGTCAACGGCACTGCAGTAGTGGGTACCTCAGCAGGCTCCGATCCCTCACCACTCTGGGCACTCATCACCTCAACGGCACCACCCCCAGTGCGGTCCAACGGAGTTTTCTTCAATTTTACCTTCAGAGACCGTACCCTCTTTTTACGTTACACCAAAATCTACACTACCTCGCTAAGCACCCGCCACATCGACATGCTCGTCATCTTCGTTGTCCGGGCTGTCGAGCAAAATAATAGGAGAATTCCCTGCAGCACGTTTAGGCACCCGACTAGCCTCCCCGCGCTCAATCCTTCGAATTTCCTCTCGCCTCTCACGAGTTCGAATATCACCTTCATCATTGGTCACTAGAGTCCGCTCCCAGGCACCGGACTTATACTTAGCAATGATTGCCACAGCCCGGGCAATAGTTTCAAACTCAGCCGAACCAGGCGTGAAACCAACTCCCGTCGACTTGCTGCCACCTACGGCCGCATCCCCATGTCCGCCCTTTCAACATTTGGACTGAGATTCCCCACATCAACCCTCTCAGGCACCGCATCTCCATCCTGTCCAGGCGGCACCTCACCCGTTTCTTCTACCACGGGGTCTCCAAACTCATTAAAGGCCTCATCGGCCGCCTTCTTTTTTCGAGAGCTAGACACTTGTCTCTTGCGACCGCCTGGTCTTGCACCTGTCCTATCGCCACCGGCAACAACAGCCCGAGCACTGGCAGGACGATTGGGTTTAGCCCTCAAAAAATTCAAGTAAAATTCTTGCTCCTTTAGCCCTAGCTTCGGATGCAAGTCCAGCTCTCGAATCTCAGGATCTAACATTGCAGAAAACACAACACCTAATAGCCGCCGACCATTCAAGATAACAACAAATAATCTAAGGGAAAGAAACTTTGACACTTACAACAATGGCGTTGAAGGTCCGCAGGAGCAAAGAAATTTGTCTCGTCCCATTTTTTCCAAAGGGCCTTCACCAGCCCCACCAAGACTCCAAGGGCGCTCTCACTTAACGAATTGCGATCAACCTTATAGGAGCATTCAACTTTCTCTTGGAAGTTGGGAAGGTACGCCAAATCACCATCCTCTACTCCAATAAACTCTTCTTGCCAAGAGGGCATACTGTCCAGAAACTCAAAAGGCCGGTAGTCCCCCAACATCTTCCCAACGCGACTTTGACTAGTGCAAAATACCAACTCATAAAATGGTAGGACGCTACTAGCCTTCACATTGAACGGATGGAAAAAGGCCTTGAAGGTCAGTTGTTTCTTCTTTGCATTACAGCTTGCAATAAACCACAAGATACTCCTGATCGAATTGGGGGAGAACTGACCGAAAGGGCAATAGAAGTAACAATGGAACATGTCAACCATGAATTTATGCACAGGGAAACGAAGCTCGTCCTTCAAGTGCGACAAAGGAATAAAAATATAGCCATCCGCAGGACGTTCATACAGCCTCTCCCCGGCACGGGCCGGCCTCCATGTATGATGTATACCCACCTTCGATACGAAACATCCGGGTTATGAAAGCACCCCAGTCATTATCTTTGAAGGTAATATCCTGCCTTAGATGCTTGAAGCCACCAAACTTGGCGTTCATAGCGACTTTGTCGAATACAGGAAGTGGTAGCTCCAAAGCCCGGTACAAACTTTTGTAAGTCCAGAAATATTGCTTTCGGTCTCTGACCGGAACGGCAGGGAAGGTAAGATGCGGCCAATTATCCCACTTGCCCGCATTTGTCACCAATACTTTAGTCTCTCCGGACTCGTTAATATAAGGGTACACTGCTCGGTGATGCTGCAAAAGAAAAACAACGGCAATGTCACATGATGATCAAACGGCCACGCGGCCAAATACCGCTACAAATAGAAGGACACGATCCTGACCTTTTTAAATATCGTTGACTAACGATACAAATTCCAAAAACATAAAACATAAAAACCCTAGAATCAAAAACCTATTTATCACACATACTTATTCATACATGCCCATGAACATCAAGAATAGATCTCCAACCAAACCAAAAAATGCCCAGAAAACATACCAAAAACCCAAATTCCGATGCTTATCACGACCAAAACACATAAATTTCGGCAAACTTAAACCACGAAACACACGCGCAACTTATTCTCAAACAACACGGCCACGAGCAACCACAATAACTACGAGTAACCACCGACGGAAAAAGCAAATACAAGAAAAAACCATAAAACCTAAATGCAAAGTGAAACTTTAGAACTACTTACAGCCATTTATACGCAATATGAAGACAGCGTGGAAACTATTGATGAAATTACGGCTTCCCGTGGTATTCCAGGCAAATAGGGCAAGAAATACGGCGACTTTCCGACGAAGAGCCGAGAGACAGAGAGAAAAAGTAAAAGAAAAGAAGACAAAAATACAATAAAAGAAAACATGCCCTCTTCCTCTCTTTTTATAACCGGTGCGGTTACTAAGGAGATTTAACTCCCGTTACACGTGGCACGCCCTCACTGGCCTGGGCACACCAACCGCCACAGTGTAAACTTCACGCATACGCCTACGCTGTACTACATCACCCTATTTATTCAAATCATTTCAAAATATATTAAGAAAAGAAGCGCCACTTTTCACATCACACGCCTCCATCCCGCAGACCTATACGCCAAGCCGCTTATCTCTCCTCAGCACATTAAATGCATTAACTCATGCCTTTATCCCAAAATTCCTTCATTTAATCACCCCTTCTTATTCCCTTCCATATACCCATTTAATTCAAATTCTTTCATTTATGCCTAAATACCTTTTCATATTTATTTACAAACATACAAACAATAGACACAACCATTACCCGGGAACCAACCTAAAAATTTCTTCTAAATTTCTCTAACTCCCAGTGTTGCCGCCAGCACTTGGGGGGCAACCAAAAATTCTCCTAAATTTTTCCAGCTCCAGTGGTGCCGCCAGCACTTAGGGGCAACCAAAAATTCTTCTAAATTTCTCTAACTCCCAGTGTTGCCGCCAGCACTTGAGGGGCAACCAAAAAATTCTTTTATAAATTTTTCTAACTCCAGTGCTACCGCCAACACTTGGGGGGAAGTGTTGCCGCCAGCACTTGGGGGGCAACCAAAAATTATCCTAAATGTTTCCAGCTCCAGTGCTGTCGCCAGCACTTGGGGGGCAACCAAAATTTCTCCTAAAATTTTCCAGCTCCAGTGCTACCGCCAGCACTTGGGGGGCAACCAAAAATTCTTTTATAAATTTTTCTAACTCCATTGCTGCCACCAGCACCTGGGGGGCAACCAAAATATTCTTTTATAAATTTTTCTAACTCCAGTGCGGCCGCCAACACCGGGGGCAACCAAAAAATTCTTTTATAAATTTTTCTAACCCCAGTGCTGCCGCTAGCACCTGGGGGCAACCAAAATTTCTCCTAAATTGCTTCTAAAAAGTGCACCCACTACCACTTGGAAGGTCAAAGGACAAAACGACAAATACTTGAAATCTAGCCAGCAAACAACATATTACACACCTCTAACATCTACAGGTCAAATCGCTAGTCAACAAAAATCACACCAATAATCATCTTCATATACATAAATGATAAGTGGATTTTATATCCACTATTTGCCTTCCGTTCGGACTTAAAACATTTGCAAGTTCTCGAGTTTCGTTGCCATTTGATATGTTTTTGTGTAAATTGTGTAGGTTGTATCGTTGGACGCATTATGGTGCTAAAATGGTGCTATGGGTGGTGTGAAATTAATTTAGAGATTTGTGGAGAAAAATGAGTGGTGTAGGAAACAAGAATTGTGGACATAGTGGTGCAGGCGCAGCAGCGCGAGTTGGAGCGCTACAGCGCAGCAGGGGTACTAGTCCAGGGATCAACAGGCGCTGGGGCGCTAGATATGGCGCTATGGCGCGGCAAGGGAGGCGCAACAGCGCTCGGAACAGGCGCTACAGCGCTGGGGAGAAGCAACTTCCAGGAACCAAGAGGCGCTACAGCGCTCTAATCAGGTGCTACAGCGCTCGAGCGGCTTGGCAGAATTTTATTTCCTTAAACGGGGTCGAATTGTTTTGGGCCTATTTTATTAGGGCAAGCAGCTGGGACTTCAATTGCATTATCTTAGACATAAAAACATATCTATGATAGGGAGGGTTTATGATTCATTCATCGTCTTTATTATCTTGGAAACAATATTCAGAGAGGGATCTTCAAGCTAGTGACAAGCAAGGAGGCCTAATCTATTTTGGATCTTTTGTACTCTTCTACACTATTTGGGGATTTATTTCTAACCCTATTTCTCTTTCATTATTAATTGTTTTCTAGAACCATGTTTTCTTTAGTACCCATGATGGTGAAAGGTTCAAATATGAACTAATCATTATCATGGGATCCCAATGGATTCGATTTCATAATTATTGTGTTGACATATGATCGATGTTGAGTGATTTTATTGTGATAATCTAACATGGTTTGATTTAATTGATATATGTGTAGCTAGCATCTAATTTATTAATCCTTGATGATTGCGAAAGTGGATTTTAGGATTGAGAATATGCCATATTTGCATGGGTTCATGAATTAATTGTTATTCATGATTAGTAGTATGTTTTTACCCAATTCATATTGCCCCATGTAATTGTAAAAGATAACTTGTGCTTAAACCAATTGTGTCCAAATTGTATAGACATATATGATTTGAACGTAATGTGGTGTCCTCTTGATTTCTATCTCTTGTGGATATTAAGTGGTATGATACGAGTGTACTGAAAGGTAGCTTATATTATTGTCGTGTTATCTGATTAATTATCATGTCTATCACCTGTGTCGATTTATTGTGTCAACCTTTATTGAAGTTTCGATGAATTTGGAATCCCATGCCATCTCATATTTAAGAACTCTTAATTGTTAAGTTATCTCTCTCTTAGTTAATCAAAATAGTTTAGTCAAAAAACTAAAATTGATAAGTGTTCAAGCATTAAGAAGTAACCATACACCATTGCATAAGTACTAAAATTGGCATTACACCTAGTCATTGCGGAACGAATCTTACTTTTCACTTGCTATGGTGATCGCGTATACTTGCGTGTTTACGAGTCAACAAGTTTTTGGCGCTGTTGCCGGGGACTTCGGTGTTAATTATAGTTCATGTGCTTGTCAGCAGTGGTCGTTATAGATTACTGACTTGAATTTTTGTTCTTATTATCTCGTGTCCTTCTTTTCTTTGTATTCAGGTACTAGAACGTGCATGCTAACATGATCTAAAGCTAGAGCTAAAGCTAAAACGGAGTTAGAAGGAATAAGCGAGGTAAGTCTACTACCGGAAGAAGTTGAAACACTTTTCGAAATGGGAGATACTAATCCAGAGGAACAGCCAAAGGCACTCATGGAATATTCTAGACCAAAGATCGATGATATACAGTCTAGTATCATCAGGCCAACTATCGCAGCGAATACCTTTGAGATTAAGCCTGGTACTATCCAAATGGTGCAGAACACAGTGTAGTTTGGGGGTGGTGTAATAGAAGATCCTAATATGCATATTCGAAATTTCATCGAAATTTGTGACACCTTCAAGTTCAATGGTGTTTCCGATGATGCTGTGAAGCTGAGACTCTTTCCTTTCTCTTTAAGGGACAAAGCTAAAGGCTGTTTACATTCTTTACCGGCTGGATCTATCACTACTTGGGAAGAGCTTGCACAAAAATTTCTCTCGAAATTCTTTCCTATGGCGAACACAGCTGCCATAAGGAATGCCATTGCTCAGCTTGCCCAGGCACAGGGTGAGTCATTGTGTGAAGCTTTGGAGCGTTATAAGGAGATGCTCAGAAAATGCCCCCATCACGGAATGCCAGAATGGATGGTCATAAATAGCTTCTATAATGGACTGGGAGGTCAATCTAGACCTATGGTAGATGTAGCTTCTGGAGCAGCTCTTTGGGCTAAGAGCTATGATGAAGCTTATGATCTTATCGATATGATGGCGGTGAACGAGTACCAGTACCCTTCACAGATACTTCAACAGCAAAAGGTAGCAGGGGTTCTTGAGGTGGATGCAGCTACAGCTCTAACAGCTCAGTTAGAGGCTCTAAAGATGAAGGTAGATTATTTAGCTAATTTTGGGGTGCAACAGGTTGCTAGTGTCTGTGAGTTATGTGCAGGTGGTCATGACACTCGTCAATGTGCCATCTCTAAAGAATCCGCTCAGTTCGTGAGTAACTTTCAAAAGCCACAACAGCCAGTGCCTAACACATATCATCCCAACAACAGGAATCACCCTAACTTTAGCTGGGGTAACAGTCAGAACAACATGCAACAATCATCTTATCCTCCTCCTAACCAGCAGTTTGGGGGTAGACAGTTCAACCCTTCGGGAATGTAGCAGCAGTATGCTCCGAGGCATCAATATCAGCCTCCGGGATTTCAATAGCAGTCGAACGAAAAATCTGAATTAGAAGAATTGAGATCGATGGTCAAGAGTCAAGCGGTATCACTCCAGAGTCAGGCATCATCCCTTAAGACATTGGAAAATCAGATTGGACAACTCGCAACTGCCTTACTCCATAGGCCTCAAGGAGTTCTTCCTAGCAACACAGAACCTAATCCAGGAAAGAAGGATGGCAAGGAACTGGTACAAGCTATTACTCTGCGGTCAGGAAAAGTCACAGGGGGCACAGAAATTGAACAAATTTCAAAACAGGCTGAGCAAGAGGAAGTTGCGGAAAAGGAAAAATAGCCAAACAATCAACCAGCCAAGCAGTCGGTTCCTTTAGTGACTGATCCTCCAGTGTATCCGCCTCCACCGTTTCCCCAAAGGTTGCAGAAACAGAAACTAGATCAGCAATTTGGCAAATTTCTGGAGGTATTTAAAAAGTTGCATATTAACATCCCATTTGCTGAAGCTTTGGAACAAATGCCTAGTTACGCCAAATTTATGAAGGGAATTCTCTCAAAAAAGTTAAAGCTTGCTGATTTTGAGACGGTTGCATTGACGGAGGAATGTAGTGCGATCTTGCAACAAAAACTACCTCCAAAGCTTAAGGATCCAGGTAGCTTCACCTTTCCCTGCACTATTGGTAATGTGTCATTCAACAAATGCCTGTGTGATCTTGGGGCAAGCATCAATTTGATGCCTCTCTCAGCCTTCATGACACTTGGACTCCCCGACCCAATACCGACCAATATCTCTTTGCAGCTAGCTGATAGGTCGGTTACATATCCTCGTGGAATAGTGGAAGATGTCTTAGTTAAGGTGGATAAACTGATTTTTCCAGCTGACTTTGTCATCTTAGATTTTGAGGAAGATAAGAGCATCCCTATCATTTTGGGAAGGCCATTCTTGGCCACAGGAAAAACATAGATCGATGTTCAAAAAGGGGAGCTGACTATGAGAGTACATGATCAAAACGTCACATTCAACGTTTTTAAAGCAATGCAACTTCCAACTGAAGAAGAAGAATGTTTCAGACTTGATATGGTGAAGTCAATGCAACATGAGGAAATGCATCAGTTGTTGAAGTCAGATGCCTTGGTAAGCACTTTACAAGGGGAATCTGATTCCGAGGATGAAGAAATTGCTGAGTGTGTGCAGCTGTTGAATGCTAACCCTTACCAAAGGAAGTTTAATGCTCTACCAGAATCTCTCGGCCTATCTGAGCTTCAAAAATCACAGGTTCATCTAAAGCCATCTATTGAAGAAGCTCCTGAACTTGAACTTAATCCACTGCCAGACCACTTGAGGTATGCATTTCTAGGTGAGGCTTCTACATTACCTGTTATTATTGATTCTGACCTGTCAGGTAGTGAGGAAGAAAAACTCTTGCGGATTCTGAGAGAGTTCAAATCAGCCATAAGGTGGACCATAGCAGACATCAAGGGCATCAACCCCTCTTACTGTATGCACAAAATTCCAATGGAGGAAGGGAGCAAACCTTCTGTGGAACATCAGAGGAGGCTAAACCCCATCACGAAAGCCGTTGTCAAAGAACGGGGTCTCGCTCCTTCGATCGAGGATGAAGAATTGAGAGATATGGTTAGGGAGTTGGGGTGGTCGGCTTTTTGTGCAAAGCATGTGGCGGTTCCATTAAGCATTGTAAGGGAATTCTATGCCAATGCCAAGGTAGAGAAAAATGGGATCACTATGGTTAGGGGTCAAGCAGTGGCTTACAAGCCTGGGTATATACGTCACATTTTGTCTCAATCGGCGAAGCCTAGAGGTGCTGAGGATTGGGCACAGAAGACCAGGGATGATGTTGATTTAGACGCTATTATAGCAGGGATGTGTATACCGGGCACGGTTTGGAAATGCAAGGCAGGTTCGACTAAGCAGCGTACTTTTCCTACAGCTGCATTGACTAGGGATGCTCGATCTTGGTTCCTATTTATGTGTGCACGAATAATGCCAACTTCACATGTCACTGATGTTACTGTCGATCGTGCTATCATTTTGTGGGGTATTTTGACCGGGAAATACATTGATCTCGGGTACCTAGTCTATCAGAATATCATGAAATTCTTGCGGGGTGGCACTACAGGCGGGATTCCACATGCTGTTATTATTGCTGAGTTGTGTGTTCATGTTGGTGTTCGCTGGCATAATGATGAGACTCTGCACAGGCCGATTGGTTCTCTTGATCATCATGCGATTCAGAGGTTGGCGGAATGGCCAGGTGGCACTCCTCACCCTAGGGGCCTTGGTTATGTTGATATTGCTGAGGAAGGTGGTAACCCGCCACCGGTGGAGAGAATGCCTCGTCAGTCAGACAGAACGGGACCTTCCCACGCACAGACGAGCCAGACGAGTCAGGGGAATGTGGTTTTCAGTGATGCTCAGTTCAGGCGCATGATGAGGCGTTATGATACTACGCATGACATGATTCACCGATTTGCTACAGATTTAACTCAGTCGTTGGATGGAGTGTACCGGCAGCAGGGTTTTCAGGTCACATGGCCCACCTTCAGAGCGCACCATGTTTATCCACCACCAGACACACCACCCGAGGTGGGTGGAGATGCCGACGAGTAGGGGAGTATCTCTTGTACCCTTTAATTTTACCTTCAATGAGGACATTGAAATTTTTAAGTTTGGGGGTGATTTTAGGGTATCAAGAGTCATTGCATTGCATATAGCTGCATATTCATGCTAGTTCATATTAGTAATTTTGCATATATCATTTTGTTCATGCATATTACATGATTCCACATGAGTGTCTGTTTCTGGCTCGATAGGTCGACGTTAATTTGAGTGTGATGACAATGAATAGAGGGTGGATTTAAGTACTTATGAAATTGACTTGCGTGTGTCGGGAACACAATTTTTTCACGGTCTCACTGTTTGCTCTTGGGCTAGATCGAGTCATACTTTGTTTGGCTATTGAGATTTAATTACCTATTTATATCTAGAATTTTCGTTATTCCCTTGATGGCGTAGGAGCACTTAAGTATAAGTTTGGGGGAAAACAGGGATTTCATGCTAAGTGTCGTGTTGTGTTGTACTTAATAATTGCTAGGTGTCAAATGGCTAGTAGCCGGCTCATATTTATATGAGTAGTCTAGGGTTGGAAATGAGAAAGGCTCATTCCAGATTGCATAAAAAAAAGTAAAAAAAATCATGTAAATAATTTAATTGTTAAATTCAAAATGAACCAGGGTGAGCTCTTTAATACTCGAGCAATTAAGTTCAATGGGGGCAATGCGCCTAGTGACCTAAGGCCCTTGAGGTTTGGGATCCGCTAACCTAAAGCTCGCTACATGGGTATTATTGTATAAGCCTTTAGGGGTCTCACCCATTGCACGGTCAATAAGTATGCATGTTTGGTGTTTTGTGTTGTTTTGTATAGTAAAGCATGAATTCTTGTCTACCTTAAATGATGATGGCGGTGCCTTTGAGTCATGGAGTGTCTAAAGCTCATTCCATTTATAAACATGTGATTGTTTTGGCGAAGGATGAGTTATGCCTTTTATCTAGTTTCAAGAGTATATCTAGTGAGAAATGCACACACCACGTTTCCGAGCAAGTATGGTTAGTATACGGGGCCTTAGTCGAGCTCTGTTTGGAGTTGTTGCATTCTTTGAGGCGTTTGCTTGTTGAGTTGGTTTCAGTAGCTTTTGTGGGATCATTGCATTAGGACATGTTTGCATTATCATGACATTTAGTTATTAGTTGCATTCATTCATCATTTTATGTTGAGTTTGCATTGCTTGAGGACAAGCAACGGTTTAAGTTTGGGGGTTTGATAAGTGGATTTTATATCCACTATTTGCCTTCCGTTCGGACTTAAAACGTTTGCAAGTTCTCTTGTTTCGTTGCCATTTGATATGTTTTTGTGTAAATTGTGTAGGCTGTATCGTTGGAGGCATTATGGCGCTAAAATGGTGTTATGGATGGTGTGAAATTAATTTAGAGATTTGTGGAGAAAAATGAGTGGTGCAGGAAACAAGAATTGTGGACAGAGTGGTGCAGGCGCAGCAGCGCGAGTTGGAGCGCTACAGCGCAGCAGGGGTACTAGTCCAGGGATCAACAGGTAATTAAATTTGGAATCACAAGCGCACAATTCGTTTCGTTGTAAAATTTGTGATTCGTTCCTCAGGGACTAATATTTTCGCAATCCTTAATATTTAACTTAATCGAATTAGACTAATTGGTTTTGGAAAATTTGACTTTCGTAATTAATTCCTAAAAGATAATTTAAACTATTTTTAAAAGAAAATTTAAATTATTATTCTAATTAAAGCACACTTTTCGAGAAAATGAAAAGTAGATCTAGAAAATGAAAACTCATGATTCTTCTACCAAACACAAGGATCTATGTTTTGTGTGTTAAACATCAGCTCTGATACCAATTGTTAGGTCCAAATGTGTTGTAGAGGGGGGGTGAATACAACTTTTTGAATTTGATAAGCAATAAATACGATGCAATAAATGAACACACATATTCAAGGAATATATGTCTTATATATAACTTGAAGTGGTTGCTACAACATTCATTACAAAGTATAACAGAAGTTCAGAGAGTAGTGAATGATACTAAGCTCTGTGAATACACTCTCTCTCTTTTATATGTGTTTCTCTCAAAAATTGCTCTCTTTAAAACATTACACAAGTACTTCTATTTATACTACATGTAATCTATGTCCTGTAGTCTTCAAAGACTAAGATATACGTGGCCCAATGATGTCCACATAAATCTTGCCTTATCTTGAAAGCTTGGAAATCTGCCAATCAGAAGATGCCATGTGTCATGTTGAAGCTGCACTCTAAGTAGAACTTCTACTTGAGAATTTCTACTTAGCCATCTCGAATTTCTAAGTAGAACTTCTACTTAGAAATATTCTACTTGGTCATCTAGAATATTTAGTACTTAGAAAATATTCTGGTCTTCAACTTGAAACTTCAATGCACATCTTGAACTTGTGATATCTTCATGTCTTCTTTATTCTTCAGCAAGCTCTTGAACATGGATCTTTATTACTGACATAAACTTGCTATCAATGTCCTGACACTTGATGCACTGGTCTGGTTCATAAGTGACTAGTCTTGATAGTGTTTCTGCTTCTCAAATAAATTACCATATTCACTTAGTAACGTGGCTTTCCAATGTTCGCTTTCCTTCTTGTTCACTTGAAATCAATTGGTCTTGTTGATACTGATAGTTATGATCTTGATTCTCGATTTCTCAAATCACTGAGGCATGAACAACTTTGACTTGAACTTCTCTCAATGATTTCTTCTTGGCTTGATCATAGTTAACATGTTCAATTGTATCAATTACCTTGTCTTCATTTAGTGTTGATTTCTTGTGGCTTCTTGTTCTTGATTGTCTTCTGGTTAAGTATCTTTTCCTTTAATTGAGTTACATTAGTTATAGTGTTACAAGTTTACACACTCTGCCTTTCAATCTCCCCCTATTTGATTGTCTAACAATGACATTCAAATTAATGAAGGATAACTCAACTAAACAATGAGACGAGAAAAGATAATTAACATTAAAGTCTTGAATAATATACAATTGAAAAGTACTTGAAAACAATACAAAGAACTTAAACTAGAAACAGAATTCGAACCTCGAATTAAAGATCATTTGAGTGATTCCTATCACCTGGATTATTTCATACCTTTTAGTCAAACTTATATCACCTTATTGGATTCACTCTAAGGTGAATTTTCCTCAAGTGAGTTAAAGCAACCGAAAGACATGAAGTTTTTCCAACTTCAAGTTCACACCACTCTGACCTTTAACCCTAATTCCGTTTCCTCTTTCTAGCTTCAGCAGCTAGGTCCTTCTCTTCTTTCTGCCTTCTGCACTTCTCCTTCTGCTGCTGTTCTTTCTTGTACACTGGATCGTGAAGCTGCTTCCACCTAGCATTCAACAGACTTACAGCTTCCATTTCTAGAGGATTCTTGGGCTCTGGGTAAGGATGTTTGAAAAGCCTTCTGAGTTTTTCCACCTCTTGAGTAGTCCTGATCTTTGGAATGTCCTCAAAGTTCTTCATTATGAGCTGAGGTTTCCAATATGCTTTACCAGCTTTAAACTGACAATAGATCATCTTGGGGTAGCCCTTGACACGGTTAGTATTGTGGACACTAGCCGCATCTCGCTCCATCCGCTTCTTTTCCACCACTACCTCAGACAGGTAACTCATGAGTCTCTGCTTCTCTTCCACATACTTATCTTCCACTTCGCCCCATTTGAATACATGTAATACTGTCTCCAGAAATGCAGCATCTTGAGTCTGTAGCAGCCATGTTCTACTCATATGCAAGAGTGTTTGATTCTGGTCTGCATCTATGAATGCTAAGGCATCAGCTGTATCATCAACATAAGCGTGTATCCAGTATACACTATCTCTTCCTGGAACACCAACTGCCTCCCTTATCTCTCCTTGTTCCAGTGCTCCAGAAGGAAGAGTCAGGGCTTCATCTACATTCTTCATTGCTTGAAGAATATTCCATTTCTTCTCCATCAGCTCCGGCTCAATCTTCACGTTATCTAGAGGGTTTGGAGCAATGATATCACACTTCCACACCTCATTGCTCTTCTTGAATATGACTCTTTCAATGATCTTCACCGATTTTTCTTTAAGCTCAGAAGCGAACCCCTTACTCATCATTTGTCTACAGACAGCTTTAAGAGATTCCACTGAAAGATCCATTAAATCCTTTTCCTCCATGCTAACCCTCTTCATTTTCCCGTCAACTACCATCCGGACAACATTAGGATATGCTGAGATTTCTGGACCCTTGTCCTCTGCTAGCTGTATTAACTGATCCCTATACAGAATGCTTTGCTCCTCAGTTTGAGAGTATTGAATTTTTGTTGCTAGCAAGAACAACTCTGACGCAGATCTTCTCGTTATGAATTGGTCATCCACATATAGGAAAGACATTGGGACTCCTTCTACCAAAGACAATATAACCTGCCACTCCTTAAGCGTCGCATTGTATCCAACCCTGACTTTAGAAATTAATCTCTTCAATGCACTTATGTAGTCCGCAGTCATTGGATTCTGCAAATTCAGGTTGTAGAACAGGTCATCTGCCTCCTTGTTATGAACTCCTTTCGCACAGGGTCCCATCAATATCTTCCTTGCTTCATCCCACTTCTGCCCTATCCTTCTCTTGTCGAGATCAACTTGAGGATCAGCTAGCCTTGCAAGCTCATGATCATACTGCTTCCCTTTGAGCTCTACTTTCTTTTCAAGGAACGCAGCATGTTCTTGCATCAACTTCATTTTATGGAACTGAGCTTGTTCCAAGGCTAACTGTTGAGACTTAAGGATTTCCTCATCAATAGGAACTTCTTCAGGCATTCCGAAAGACATCCCAGCACATCCACCTTGTTCCTTCAAAGATCTCTTTATAGCATGTGCCAAAGGTACGTCTTCCATATCAGAATCTGAGTCAAGTACCTCATGTACTGTTTCCTGATGACTCCGGTCAACGAATGGCTCATCTTGCTCAACCATCATTGCCTTACCCTTTCTCTTCCTCATAGCCTCTTCATCAACAGACGGCTCAATTTCTATTTCCTTGACAAGATCAGCATGTTCTTCAATTTCTTCGATATGAACTGCCTGCTGTCTCGTCTCCTTTCCACTCTCCCCCTTAGGTGAGTTATCCTAAACTCCACCTTGGTCTTCAGATCCACCAGCTGCATAAGAACCTCCACAACCAGAACCAGAGGCTCCCGCTCCACTAGCACCACCTGCACCAGCAACGGGGGGAGGTTGTTGCGGCTCGAAACACTCCGGGGGCACAAAACTCCTGAATGCTAACATCATTCTACTGATCTCCATAGCCATTGTATGCATTGTAGTCTCCATTGCTCCCATCCTCTCATTCAGAGTGCTTCCCAAGACACCACCAGCATGGCCCAAGTCATTGACCTTGTTTGTCAAAGCATCAAACGCTGTAGCTTGACTTGCCATTCGTGTTGCGTAGTCATCAAGAGCCCTTTGATTGTTTCCAATGTTAATCCCTAACTGCCCCATCGTCTGCCCGAACTGCTTCATCTGATTTTCCATAGAAGTCATACGTGTATCAAGATTTTCAATGTTAAGGGACGGTGTTTGGTTTAGGTGACCTCGCTCTAATACTCGTTCTGTTAGTATTTGGCGCTCGGTTTCGGGCCTTAAAAATGAAGGTCCCTCTCTCCCTAACCTCTCACACACACTCCCTGTCTCACGCTCGTGTATGTCTTCAATGATTGATCCAAAGTATGAAGCAGTACCTGCAGAAACTGGATAAGCAATATAATTGGCAGTTATGGGACCAATTTCTATTGGTTCCTGAGTTGGAATCTCAGGCTGAGAGGCTACAAAGTGTTCTTGTACAACATCAGAACCGATCATCTTTGCAGCATCAGTACGTATCGGTGAAGGTACTACTAAAGCTCTTAAAGCTTCATGTCCTTTTGAAGCAACAGTATCTTCAAAAGGTACATAATCCTCACCAAAATCCCTATGTGCAGATTGTTCAAGGGGAGAACCACTCTCGTGAGGTGGAGTGGTTGCGTGTGACACACTAGGGTTTGACTGGGGTTTGGAAGTAGCAGCATGATAAAATTTGGCTTTCTTTCGAATAAGAGGCTGCTCTTCGGGGTGACTCTCCTCATCATTTCCTACATCTACATGTGCTGGCTTTATGGATTCCGGTAACAGGGGTGAAAGAGAATAAGAATGTGTATCAGACTCAGAGTCAGAAATATAGCTCTCACCCTGGGATAGATCCTGCGGGCTAGCAGTCTCTTGGGTCACGGAATCAGATTTGTAGGAGGAGGAATGAGTAGTATGCAGGGAGAGATTACCTGATTCATTACCTTGTTCGTCATCGCTTTGCTCATCAGGAATCCCTTCAAATGCCTCAACATGAGCAGACGGATTCTGAGCATATGATGAAACTTGCGATGATTCCGCCAAATTGGTAACCCCTGCATCATATGTAAGCCACGTTTGTATGGTATCAGGAATTGACATCGGTTTTCCGTGATGTTTATCCTGATTAGCAATTGTTGAAAGTGACTTAGTGCCCATCCCTAGTGGTGCAGATGTTGGACTTCTGGCAAAACTCTGTCTAACAGCAAGAGCATCCCTCGGTATTAAATGATTAATAAGCATTTGTAGGAACCGAGGAAACCAGCAGACAATATCAGTTGTGGTGAGGTCTCTGCTTGCAGGAGATCCCATTACAGCCACTATCTCAGAGAGAACTATGCGTCCATAATTTATATCCAGTTCTCTTGCTAGGGCAATTCCAAAGGTTTGCATGGGAATGGGAATTTGATGGAAATCTCTTTCTCGTGCCCGAAAACATCTTGTAATGGCTTCGAAAAAGTAATTCCATTCCACATGGAAGAATTGTTTTTGGACATTTCCTGTGATCCGGCCAGTCGGAGGATAACATCCAATTTCTTCAAAGAATCTGAGGCGTTCTGCAGCTGTAGGTTCTGGATCATAAGCATCTTTGATCGGGAATCGCAGAACCCTGTTGACAATTTCTTCAGTCACCTCATATTCCTGACCCGCTAAGGTAAACCTGAAACCGTAGGGGGTTGATTTGCTCCCAAAGGTAACCGCACTAGTCCATAATTGCTGTAAAGCATCATGTACCAGTGTGGGTTTAGCAGTAAAAGCATAGCTAGCTTTGGAGTACAAATTGAGAAATCGTATCCAAAACTTAAAGCGCGGGAGTTGATCACCAATTTCCGTAGAAATATTATAAAAATTGTTTTTAGCAAGTGAAAATTGGTGAGCCATTTTAATTAAATGTTTTTCTTTAAAAGATGTGATATTTTTTTTATTTTGAAAAACAAGTAATTTTCGAATTAACAGTTGTATCCCTTTTAATTTATCAAGAACAACAAAGGTCCCTTAGAGAAATTAAACTACGGGATCCAATCAACAACCAATTACTAAATCTGAATATTCAATGAAGATGTATATTCGTGTGTATACCAGTGAAATCGTGTGTGTTTATAGATAGAGAATATGGAAATCGTGTTTTGAACAGTTACACAAACAATTGATGTTCGTGTGTATGTATATGCGCGTGTATATGAATGGATACAAAACACACCAACACAAAGATTAATGGTAACACAGACAATAGTAGTCTACAAATTGGCAGTAATTCGTGATTAGTATGAGTTTAATCACAAAAACACGGATTAATGGTAAGTAATTGTGAAATCGCCTTGTTTTTGTAAAGAGGCTGCTGTAAAAATGAAATTAGGTAAAGTGAATGATGCATCAAGTTAGAGATGTATATATAGATGATTGTGAAATGACAAAAATGTCCCTGTTAAAAAGAGTGAAAATTACTAAGTCCATACAGGGAACACCTAAGTCGAACTCTATCTCGAACATCAAGTCGAACTTCGAGATGAAGTTCGAGATAGAGGTTAACTCGAACAAAAAGCACTTAGCCATTTTACAGCCAAAACCACCAGGGAAACCTATCTCGAACTCTAAGTCGAAATTCGAGATAAGTTTCGAGTTAGGAGTTAACTCGAAAAATCCCCTTAACCAACTGAGAACTCTATCTCGAACATCAAGTCGAACTTCGAGATGAATTTCGAGATAGAGATTAACTCGAAGTTATTCTCAGTTCTTTTCAAAATATCCCCAAAATTGGAACCTCATCTCAACCTTCGAGATAAAGTTCGAGATAGACCTTATCTCGAATATTTTGAAGATAGAACTAGGCACACTGGTAACTCGAACTCGAACTCGAAGTCGAGTTTCGAGATGAAGTTCGAGATAGACACTAACTCGAAATTCTTCCCAGACTTAGAATTTTTCAAAACTTTACTCTGGAAGCTCAAGTCGAAATTCAAGTCGAATTTCTAGATGAGTTTCGAGATAGAAACTAACTTGAAATTTTGAAGAAATTAAATTCTAAGGCCTCTAATTACATGAAAATCATAGGTAAATTCATCTAAAAATCATGCAAAAATTTAGAATATTATGAATTTAACTCCCCCTATGATCATGCAATCTAACAAGCATAAATTCAAAGATTTGTGCTATAAAAGACACTTAAAACACAATGAATTCATGTAAAATGACACTATATGCACCCTATAACAATCATTAATTAGGCATTTTAAAGTCTAAGTACATAATGATTAAGTAGCTTGCATATACAAACATAAACATGGATTTTACAGATAGAAAGCTTTACTAACTTGTGTTAAGCATTCCCAATTCACCAACCAATCTATTGAATGTTACTTCATCAAGAGGTTTGGTGAATATATCTGCAATTTGTTGCATTGTGGGCACGAAATGTAGCTCCACAGTCCCCTCCTCGACATGTTCTCTTATGAAGTGATACCTGATGTCGATGTGCTTGGTTCTTGAGTGATCTACAGGATTGTTGGTTATGGCAATGGCACTTGTGTTGTCACACATAATTGGAATTTTCTTGTGCTCCATGCCATAATCCTTCAATTGGTTTCTCATCCACAGTATTTGAGCTACACAGCTTCCAACAGCAATGTACTCAGCTTCAGCAGTAGAAGTAGATACTGTATGTTGCTTTTTACTTTGCCAGGACACCAATCTTCTGCCAAGAAATTGACAAGCACCAGATGTGCTTTTCCTATCAATCCTGCAACCTGCATAGTCTGAATCCGTATAGCCAATTAGATTAAAACCTGTATCTCTTGGGTACCAAATCCCTAGATTTGGTGTGCCCTTGAGATACCTAAAAATTCTTTTGACGGCTACGAGATGTGATTCTCTAGGATCCGCTTGGAACCTTGCACATAAACAAGTTGCGAACATTATATCGGGTCTACTTGCAGTTAAATAGAGGAGTGAGCCAATCATACCTCGATAGCTTGTGATGTCAACTGGTTTACCTGATTTGTCTTCATCAAGCTTCGTGGCTGTTGCCATGGGAGTCTTAGCTGCTGATGCATCTTCTAGATTATAATTCTTGAGTAAATCTCTGACGTACTTGGATTGACAGATAAAGATACCATCTTTTCTCTGACTGATCTGTAATCCAAGGAAGAAGGACAGCTCTCCCATCATGCTCATCTCATATTTTTCCTGCATTAGCTTGGCAAATTTCTCGCACAAGCGCTCATTTGATGACCCAAAAATAATATCGTCCACATAGACTTGAACAAGTATTAAATCATTCTTTACATTTTTATAGAACAATGTTTTATCAATTACTCCCCTAATAAAACCACTTTCAATTAAGAATAAGGATAGGGTTTCATACCATCGCCTTGGGGATTGCCTGAGGCCATAGACAGATTTGAAGAGAAGATACACAAAATCTACAAGTTCTGGATCAATGAAGCCAGGCGGCTGTTCCAGATACACTTCTTCTTCTAACTCTCCGTTCAGGAAGGCACTTTTCACATCCATCTGAAAAACCTTGAAGTTCTTATGTGCTGCAAATGCCAAGAACATCCTGACTGCCTCAAGTCTTGCAACCGGTGCATAGGTCTCATCATAATCAATTCCTTCTCGCTGAGAATAACCTTTTGCAACCAAACGAGCCTTGTTTCGTGTTACAAGTCCGTTTTCATCCATTTTATTTCTGAATACCCACCTAGCTCCAATTACTGATTTGTTCTTTGGTCGGGGTACCAGTTTCCAAACTTTCTGCCTTTCAAACTGATTGAGTTCCTCTTGCATTGCAATCACCCAATCAGCATCGCCAAGAGCTTCTTCTATTTCTTTAGGTTCAAGATTGGATAAGAACCCAGAATATAAGCAAATATTAGCCAGGTCAACTCTTGCAGTTCTTCTAGTAGTCACACCAGCATCTGGATCACCAATAATTAACTCAAACGGGTGGTTTCTATTCCATACCCGTTCTCCTGGAAATTGTCTTGATGATTCAGCTTGACTTTCTGAGTTGTGGTGCTGACTACTTTGATTATTTTCACTAACTCCCCCTGAGTTAGTGCCAGCTCCTACAGAACTAGTGTCAACTCGACTCGAGCCTTGAACACTTGTACTTGAGCTGCTATTTACTCCCCCTGAGTTGTTGCCGGTTCGTACTGAAGAATTCTCTTCTGATCTTGTAGAATTAGATTGTCCACTAGACTCAGGTTCTTCACGTACACTTGGAACATTTAATGGGACAACTAACTCAGGTTCATCTTCAAGTTCATCCAAGTCCAGATTCTGAAATTTTAGGGACTCAGGTTCACTAGAATCTCTAAAAATTGATGGGAGTTTGGTATCGTCGAATCTGACGTTGTAGCTTTCAGTCACTTTTCGATCATTCACTAAGAACACCCTATAAGCTGCCACCACATCTGTGGAGTAACCAACAAAGATTCCTTCACGAGCTTTTGCTGCAAACTTGCCTAGATTTTCATCATCTATAAGTACATAGCATTTTGCTCCAAAGACATGAAAGTATTTGATTGTTGGTCTTCTGCCGTTCATTAGCTCACATGGTGTCTTTTCTTTATCTTTTATGTTCAAGGATCGATTTTGAGTGTAACACACGGTACTCACTGCTTCGGCCCAGAAGTATAGAGGAAGTTTCGAATCATACAACAAAGTTCTTGCTGCTTCAACCAATGTTCTATTCTTCCTTTCAACTACTCCATTTTGCTGTGGAGTTCTCGGGGCTGAATACTGACGACGTATTCCCTTAGATACACATAAGTCATTCAGCACTGCATTTTTGAATTCAGTGCCATTATCTGATCTAATCATCTTCACAGTAAGTGTTGAAACATTCTCAATTTAATTGATGTGATCAATGATTAAGAAAGATACTTCGTCTTTCGCCATTGCGAACAATACCCATGTATACTTGGAGAAGTCATCCACGATTACCAATGCATATCTTTTCCTAGACAAAGATAGGACATTCACCGGGCCAAAAAAATCCATATGAAGAAGTTGCAGTGGCTCAGTAATACTAGAAATTTCTTTACTTTTATGCGATGCTCGCTTCGACTTTCCCATTTCACAAGCTTCACAGAGTCCTTTAGGGGCGAACTCCATTTGAGGTAGATCTCTCACCAATTCTCGTTTCGCGAGAGCATTCATCGTTTTGAAGTTTAAGTGAGATAGCTTTTTGTGCCATAACCAGCTTTCATCATCCGAAGCTCTGCTGTAGAAACAGGTGACCTCATTCTGATTTTCTGAATCCATGTCTGCAATAAAAAGATCTGCCTTTCGAACTCCTCTCAAAGCCAATGAGCCTTCCTTGATGTGAGTGATTGATACACCTTTCTTGTTGAAAACAATTTCGTAACCTTTGTCACAGAATTGACTGATACTCAACAGATTGTGCTTCAGTCCCTCAACATAGGAAATATCTTCAATGATGACATTACCAGTCTTCAATATCCCTTTGTCACACCTATGCTGTCATCTCCAAAGGTAACATAAGGGCCAGCCTTCATAACCAATTCTGTAAGCAGGGACTTGTTTCCAGTCATATGCCTCGATGCTCCACTATCTAGCACCCATATAACTTTATTTCTATTCTGCTTAACGCCCTGCAATGACAGATTGGTTAGACATTCTTCGGAACCCAACTTTGATTGGGCCCGGCTTTTCGATAAGATCGAGAATCAACAGATTTAACAACAGGAGATGCACTTTTCTTAACATTACTAGAGCTTTCGACTTTCTCCTTTCCTTTCTCAGACTTGACAGATTTGTCAGTCTTAGGAGAAGGTTTGTCACTCCTAACTTTAGGAGGACTGACAGTCTTGGCTCTCACAAGCTTTTTCTTGATGTTTGAACTAGCAACAGTATTTGAGCATGACTGGCTAGATGCATTCATTAAATTCACAAAAGTTTGCATGATGTTAAAAGTTCATGGCATACAATTAGGTTGACCACACTGTGCATGATTCTGATGCAGATTATTCATTGTATGTGTGGCAGGCATGGCATGTGCAGCAGGAACATTTATGTTAGCTTTACATGCATAAGAAAGATGTTCAGTAGATTTACAGTGATAACATGCTTTCTTTATTCGTTCAGCCTTAACCTCTTTTATGCCTTTTTCTTTCTTTCCTTGTTGTTTAACAGCCTTAGCTCCTAATCCTGGTCTAGATTCATCTCTAGGGAAATTGATTTTAACTTGTTTGATAGGAGTTATAGGTTGTGCTTTCTGGCGATCTTCCATCTCAATCTCATATCTAGCTATTAATTCAGTCTCTTCTTCTTCTATTCTAGGAACAAGGTGTTTGTAGATAGGTTTGACAGCTGATTTAAGAGGGCTAGGAATTTCCTTTTTAAGGTCACTGGAACTAGTGTCGATAGGTCTCTTTCCATCTTTCTTAGGAAGGTCAGAATAATCAAGTCCTATACCTACTCCAGTTATCTTCTTAAATGTGTCATTATCTACATACACTTTACTAGCAGCTAGTTTGTAAGCTTCGCATTTAGTTTCTAACTCAGCTAGTTTGTTCCTAAGACATGCTTCTATTTCTCCCTTAAGGATGAGCTTGTGTTCCAAAGATTTAATAAAATCTCTTAGGGAAGTATCTACAGTGCAAGCAGCCTCTAACTCTTCCACTTTTTCCTCAAGCATTCTGCTTTTGGCGACAAGTGTTTTCTGTTCCTTTTGAGAAGTGTCTAGGCTTTTGCACAACATATAGATCTCTTCGCTAAGAGCCCCGTTCTGTTCCTTATAATCATCAATGGACATTTCTACTTTAAGGGTTAGAACTGGTACCTCTGGTTCCTCTGATGTCTCAGCCATGAGGGCAAAGTTTGCTACATGAGTAACATCTTCCTCATCTGAATCATCCCAAGCTCTTCCTTCTGTTACTAATAAAGCTCTTTTTCCATGTCTTTCCTTCACCAGCGATTCATACTTGCTTTTGAGGGCTTCATATGTCTCTTTTGGATAAGTCTGTTTAGGCTTTTTGCAGTCCGTAGCAAAGTGTCCAGCTTCACCACAGTTATAGCATTTGAACTTCATTTTGAAATCCAAAGGAGATTTGTAGCTGATACTTTTGCCTTTACCTTTGAAGCCTGACAAACTACCACCACCCCTAGCAGCCCGATAGAAAGATGAAGAATTTCTCTGAGGTCGGTTGCTCTTTCTGAATCTCATGTTGCTGAACTTCCTTGCCATGTATGCCACGACACTATCGTCCATGTTGTCCAGCTCTTCTTGGGTGAAGTAGTCATCATCACTGTTAGATGTGCACTCGTCATCATTATCAACTTGATGTGGTGCAGGTGATGATTTAGACTTTTCTGCAATTATTGCCTTCTTAGACTCTTCCTCATCAGCAACTAATCCTGATGCAGTTTCTTTTCCTTTTGAATCATTGTCCCATGCTTGATCTTGAAGTGTCTCCAGCTCATAGGTCTTTAGTATTCCATAATATTCTTCCAGAGAAGTTGTATTCAAATCTCTGGTTTCTCTTACTGCGTAGACCCTATGTTCAATGCTCTTTGGCTGGTTCCTCAGATATCTTGTATTGGTCTCAACCATGGGGAGAGTTACACCTCTCAGATTCAAATCCAATACCAACTGACTGAATCTTATATAGACGTCTGTTATGCCTTCTCCTTTTCTTATTCTGAAGGTGTCATACTCCATCTTGAGTATAAGTGTCTTGTTGCTTCTAACCTCTGCAGATCCTTCCATGGCAACTTCTATCTTGTCCTAAATCTTCTTTGCTGTAGTCAGACCTTTGACTATGTTGAACATTTCATGATCAAGGGATTCCATCAAGGTTTGTCGTACGGAAGTATCATAAGCTATTTGCTCCTTGTCAGCATCTGAAAAGTCCGCTGCCTTTTTAGGCTCAGACCGAGATGGTATAACCTCGTCTCCTTCCGTACGTTCAGGAATAGCCACCATTGGAACAAATTTACCCTTGTCAAGGACTTCCAGATATTCAGGGTTAACTGTCTCTAAGTAGAGTCTCATTCTGAAAACCCATTCTTCATAGTGATCTCGGTTGAACATTGGGATCTTGAATGCATTTTTAGGAGCCATTTTAATTCTGGTCACTAAAAGTTTCTAAGTACCCAAGACTAGGCTATGTAGAATATATATGTAGAACTTTTGCCTAAGTCGAAATTTCTCTAAGTAGAAATTTTGCTCAAGTCGAACTTCACCAAGTAGAAATTGTCCAAGTCGAAATTCTATGTAGAAAATCTCAAGTAGAAATTCTATGTAGAACTTTTTTCCTTAGAATAAATTTTCTGCAGATTACTTTAATATTGAATAAACAATATTATCTCTTTAACACCTTTTTGACTTTGATGCTTTACTCACCTAACCCACCTAACCCACGTGCTAGGTACTGAGTATGTCTTGTTACACTTTCGGCCGTGAATAATGCAAATCAAAAGTCCAAAAACACCTTTTTATTCTTTTACTATTTATCTGTTTGAAAAGGAGATCAAAAAGTTGTTGGGTTGTCTTCTTTGATAAGAACAGATGATGAACACTCAAGAACACCAAATATCAACGAACCCAGATTAATTCACAAAAATTAATTAAAATACCCCCAAGCTAAATAATCACACCTGGAGTATTTAAATAATTTTTCGGATGAGTTTTCACTACCAACGAATTAAAGCACACTTTTCGAGAAAATGAAAAGTAGATCTAGAAAATGAAAACTCATGATTCTTCTACCAAACACAAGGATCTATGTTTTGTGTGTTAAACATCAGCTCTGATACCAATTGTTAGGTCCAAATGTGTTGTAGAGGGGGGGTGAATACAACTTTTTGAATTTGATAAGCAATAAATACGATGCAATAAATGAACACACATATTCAAGGAATATATGTCTTATATATAACTTGAAGTGGTTGCTACAACATTCATTACAAAGTATAACAGAAGTTCAGAGAGTAGTGAATGATACTAAGCTCTGTGAATACACTCTCTCTCTTTTACATGTGTTTCTCTAAAAAATTGCTCTCTTTAAAACATTACACAAGTACTTCTATTTATACTACATGTAATCTATGTCCTGTAGTCTTCAAAGACTAAGATATACGTGGCCCAATGATGTCCACATAAATCTTGCCTTATCTTGAAAGCTTGGAAATCTGCCAATCAGAAGATGCCATGTGTCATGTTGAAGCTGCACTCTAAGTAGAACTTCTACTTGAGAATTTCTACTTAGCCATCTCGAATTTCTAAGTAGAACTTCTACTTAGAAATATTCTACTTGGTCATCTAGAATATTTAGTACTTAGAAAATATTCTGGTCTTCAACTTGAAACTTCAATGCACATCTTGAACTTGTGATATCTTCATGTCTTCTTTATTCTTCAACAAGCTCTTGAACATGGATCTTTATTACTGACATAAACTTGCTATCAATGTCCTGACACTTGATGCACTGGTCTGGTTCATAAGTGACTAGTCTTGATAGTGTTTCTGCTTCTCGAATAAATTACCATATTCACTTAGTAACGTGGCTTTCCAATGTTCGCTTTCCTTCTTGTTCACTTGAAATCAATTGGTCTTGTTGATACTGATAGTTATGATCTTGATTCTCGATTTCTCAAATCACTGAGGCATGAACAACTTTGACTTGAACTTCTCTCAATGATTTCTTCTTGGCTTGATCATAGTTAACATGTTCAATTGTATCAATTACCTTGTCTTCATTTAGTGTTGATTTCTTGTGGCTTCTTGTTCTTGATTGTCTTCTGGTTAAGTATCTTTTCCTTTAATTGAGTTACATTAGTTATAGAGTCTAGTCCAACTAATATCATGCAGGTCTCTACAAATGAAGCTATAATTAAGTCTGCAAATGACCATAGAGATCTGGATATTGATTCTTCATGGGAAACTACATTATCATACAGACTGGCTATGGGACTAATTTCTCTCAAAGTGAAGTTGTCAAGGCCTGTTCTAGATTTTTTGGTTGAAAGAGTACCAAAACTTTTATTTCCAGATGAATATGGACTTCTACATCAAAGACTTGACTTAATGAAGATGTATTTCTATGTATCTGTCAGAAGACAATTAGTCAAGAAATTTGGACTCTCGAAGCATGTTGCACTTCAATCACTTCATGCATATTTATTTGACAAAGATGTCATTATTGAAGATGCCTCAGCTCAAGGTGAACAACTAGAGGAAGTAGATAGAGGGAAGCAGTCAACAGAAGATACTATTGCACCAGTGGTGAATAGTAGGAAAGATCAGATCACAGTCACTGCAACACAAGAACCATCTAGTCAGAGGTTGGATGACTCAGGAGCTGTGATAGCTGATGTTGAAAGGACTTCTGTGATGACTGAAAATACAAGTGAGATACCCTATGATATGGGAGGAATGACTTTGGTTGATTTTTCTAAAGATCAAACAAATTTTGTTCAGTCAGAGTCTATCCACCTTGAGGGTGAGTCTCAGCAAACAACACTTAAAGACGGTGATGTACTAACTATGGTATCTAATGAAGTATTACTGAAGACATCAGAGTCTAATAAAGAACCTGAAAGTGGTATACTGGAGCCTGTAGTCTCTGGAAGGAAAGAAGATGATTGTAAAGGTTCAGAGACTATAGCAGCTCACTCCTTGGAGAAAACCTCAAGCCCCTTGCCAAATGAGGAACCCTCTTTCCATGTGAGTTCAGGTATAAAAACTCCTTCTAAACCCTATTTTTCTGTAGGTCATGAGAGCACTTATCCAAATTTGAGTGATACACTTGAAAAGATGGACTTAGATTCACAAACTGAGAGGCTGGCTCCTGACCAGGCAAAAGGTGAGGTAGAAAGAGTGTTGACTTTAGTAAGTCAAAGTGAGAATGAGGGTATGGATGATCAACTCCATAGAGAGGGAGAGAAAATTAGGAAAGCTCCATCATTTGATTTCTGGGATCAGGTTTTTCCAGAATCTTGGTCTGAAAATTTAGGTATGGATGCTGGTACTTATTCATTCATCAAAATGTATCAGAAGAATGACCTAGCACATCACAATGCAAAGCCAGAAGTTAAAGCTCAGAAGAAAAAGGAGAGGCTTGCAGGAATCATTAACAGAAGAGGTGCCAGGATAAAGCAATCTCTTGATACATATGTACCAGATGAAGTTCCTAATGATCCTAGTGTTCCTTTGTATGTACTTCCAATATCAGCTAGAATTGAGACATCTACAGTCTCTGATCACTCTAAGGAGGAGTCAGGATTTGAAGATGTTAGTGCACAGAATACTGGTGAAGGAGACGATGATCATGTTTCAGCTACAGATCAGAAAGATGAAGATGTCGATACTTCTAATCAGGTTTTATTACTTGAATATCATACAACCCAAGCAACTTCTTCTACAAGACTTGAAGATACAGTTCTTTCTGATTCTGATACTGAAGATACAAGAAGCACTTCCAACATTGAAGTTCATTATGATGTTTTGAAAGATATTCAGAATTCTCAAATTGCTATGCAAACAAGACTTCAATCAATTGAAGATAACAAAGTCACAATTATGGAAAATCAAGCAGTTCTGATGAATATCATTTGTTCGGTTTCTGAATCTCTTGGAATTAATGTTGCTGATGTCAAAAAGGGGGAGATAAAGACAATTCAAAGACAACAACAACAACACCAGACCGGGGGAGATAAAGAGCAGACAAAGGGAAGTAAAAAGAAGAACTAGGAGTGACAGTGGTGAATCTCAGCTAGGAAGTGGTAAAGGAAGAGCAGCATTAATAGTTAAAATTTTTTCTTCTAAGTACTAGATAAACGTCTACATCTGGGAAGGAGGTACTTAACTTCATAATTCTACATTCATAAATTCTATTCTGGTTGTTTTGTTATATATATGTTTTGACATCCACAACTTAGATTTATGCTTCAGATTTTAAAGCATAAATAGGGGGAGATTGTTAGGAATAATTCATAAGTTGTGATGTTAAGAATAGAATTTATACATTATACTTCTTGTAATCCTGATCTTATAAAGGATTTAGCACTATATATAGGATTTATGTGTAAGACAGTTATCTATACAGTTTAGTCAGGAATGAACAGTGTATCGGAGACTATATGTCAGGAACAAAGAGCAAATCCTGATGACGGTCTAATACTGATGATGATCAGATACTGATGCAAGATGAAATCCTGATATCAGTCGTGTTAGTGATGATGTCATTATGGATGCTACAGAAACTGACAAGTGCTATAAAACAGGATCGTTGTTTGAAGAACAAGCAAGAAGATATTATGAAGGAAAGAGTTTTCTATTGATGGAAACTATCGACTAGAAGGCAGAACATTGTCATGTATAGATTATATCTTTCTGTTATTAGTTGATAGGTAGCATTATAAATACTCTCTATATCATTGTAAAAAGCGTCGTAGTCGAACAAACGTGAAAATTGAGTTCGTGTGCGTAGCTCTGTATAAGGTTTATATTCGAGAGTTCGAAACAAACAGAGAGAGAGATTTGTATTGTCAGCAGCTGCTAAAGGTATTGTACACCTTTGGTAGAGTTTGTATTTGATCTTATTAATACAAACAGAGTTTGATTCATTCGTTTATTCTTGTTAATATAATTAAGTAAAAATCAGACACGATTATATAACTTGTATTCAACCCCCCCCCTTCTACAAGTTATTCGAGTTAACACTAACTGCAAGATGATGAAACTATTGAAGCAAAGTTGCAAACAAAAACCAAACACGATGCAAATACTCGCATCACACGGGCTTTTATAGCCACAAAAATCAGGGTAGCGGGGAGTCTCCATTAAATGCTGCTCAATCCCAAAATCACCCACCTCGTTCAACCGGCACCCGTTCAACACCCGAGGCAAATTCAAAGGTCAGCTTTTAATTACCCCTCGTTACTCTCAGTAACATTTATTACCAACAAAAAATTACCTTTACTTTTTAACCGTTTAACCCTCGTTTTCAAAAGCAATTTTGAAAAACAAAAAACATAAAAACATCTCAAAATAATAACATTTCCGTGAATAAATATCTCCATCATTCATTTAAATTTTTACAACATTTATTTTAATGTTGATTTTATTCCATCAATATTCTGCCCTGTATATTGTTATTTCTACTCAAATGCAAATCATGACCCGCCGTCAAGCATCAAACGCAAAACGCCAGCAACCAGAAATGCATGCCTACTTTCTCTAAGTGCTGCCCGCAAAGCACTATAGACGAACAACTACAACTATCAACTCCGGCTTATGCACTCCCAGCAGCCATCACCTGTACAACAATCGAAGCATGCGAGATAAATGTCTCCTTCTCTCTCTCTCCTCCTCCCATCCCCTAAAGTAGATAGGAGAAGTGGGGGTAATGATAGTATACGATATTATCGCCACCGCCAGGCTTGACACGTGGCTGCAGGACGCGTCCATCCTGTCCGACGCGGCCACGACCCCCACCTCAGGCTAGACACAAGTAACTTGGTTTTATTCACAGCTCCATTTCGGAGACATACATGTTTTAAATATGATTCTCTCCCAATGTTCCATTTAACATTTTATATACATATACGCATGCACAAGAGATTGTGTTGTATAATTAGCAGGTGAAGCAAGACAGCTAAGGTACACTCAACACCATGCTGCAAGGACAGGCAACTATAGCACAAGTACCAACTGCCCAACTGTAGACCTGCAAAAAGAATAAAGGAACAATTGTTGAGGTAAAGGTCATCCCTTGCACTGTAGCTACAGTGGCCGCCACACGGGCTACAAAGTCAAGGGGGTTGGCCTATACATACTACTCATTTGTCACATTTGCACACACACAAAAATAACGCAAAAAATACCACTCAAAAACACTCTCGATACACTACTATTAGCCTGATTATTATAATTCCGATTACTTATTATCACACCGGAGATGCTTGACGGCCACCATCCTCGGCCAAGCATCGTTTTGCAGGCGCCCAATCTAGGTAGAGGCACCGCCGGAACAGTGATCGGAGTCGATAGTCAGCCGTGGGAGTTATCAGAAAAATATAATCAAATCAAAAATAGAGAGAGTGTTTATCAATTAATTAAATCCAACGAGGGAATCGATTTATCACCTACAATATCAAAAATAATTAAACCCTAATTTTGAAGAGAAGAGAGAAGAGATTAGAATAAAGAAGAGAAGATCTTGATTTGATACAGTGTGCGTGTGAGCTTCACTACGCCATAGATGACCTATAGCAACCCCCAAACTGTGTTACCATAGACCCCATTTTGAAGTTACCATAGGCCAAAATAGGGCTATGGTAACACCTCAGCTGTGTTAGGTTCTCAGCAGTAACTACAGGTATCTAAGGTAACATCAAAACACAGCCTAAGGTAACATAGCAAATGTGGTTACCAAAAACCTCTATAGCAACACCTTAAACACTCTATAGCAACATAGTTTGTGTGTTACAATAGGGGGTATAATTTTGCACATGGACAATTGTGGGGCCCACATCGAGGTGGGGTCCACAATCTATTGTAACACCCTCTTTTACCAATTGTAACACATTGAGTGTTACATAATTAAAATCATTTATAATTAATTTTAATAACAAAAAAAATTATGACATTTAAATATCGAAGAACCAAATTAATTACATTTCAATAACATCATCCAACATCATTTCAATAACATCTAGTACAAAACCGATCAAATCATCCAAAAATATCTACCAACACTAGCTAATTAATGAACAAAACTTAAAACGTACAAGTACTAGAGCTAATAACATGGTAAATTTCAAAAGACAACCGGTGTAAATTTTGGCAATGAAATATCCTCTGCAAAGTGCTTGCGAACTAAGCTCATGGCATATGATGAATTTCTTTCTGTGAGCTCAAATGCAACAATTCCACCGACATAGTATGTGTTTTGCTGCCCTTGTAGTTCAGTTTCCATTTGTTCATAGAAACCATCATCTTTCATATCTGCAACCAAGTTGAACTTAATTAGAATAGAAAGATTCTTCAAGTTATATACTACACTAATATGACCAAACATGTTAGCAGTACCTTGGCTATTTACATGAGGAAAATACTTAAATCTACTTTGTAATACTACATTTTCAACTGTGCCTCCCATGAAGAAGTAGATATACAGGACATGGCATGGTACGAGCAATCTATAATGGAATAATATATAAAACAATCTATAATGGAATAATATATAAAAACAAAGAGATATCGTCAAGTACTCTATATTTATTTAGAGTTTGGAGGTTAATGTTGTCAAGTTAACCATGTATACAAAGCCTAGCCAACTTACGAACAATGGAATGATTTTGTACAAGCTCTTCACAACCTCACCTCGCCAAATTTGTATAAAAGAAAGATTCAAAATTAGAGGTTAGTTTGTATGTTTTAGTTCTGCTCAAACACTAAGAATGTGATGTTTCTATGGAAGGATTAAGGATCAGCCAGGAAAATGACATTAGCTTGTTTCACTGGGTACATATTTATGTTAAGAACTTATGCTTCAGATGATGATTGACTTTACCACAGAACTTACTCAGGGAAATCATAAGTTCAGTCTTGAAATGATTAGTGAAAAATCACGTCTAATCTAATAGAAAGCAAATAATAGGATTTTATAAATAAATAGAGAATACGCTGTAAATGATATTTCAAAACAGCATTCGACCAATAAATATTTACCTGTTCATCAGTTGTAAAAAATGTATAACCATTTCTGAATTGAACTGGAATACTATCGTCGTCAATGTCAAAAATGTAGATTATATCAAAAGCAAGTAGTCCAATATCTATAGTCAAGCAGCAATAAGTCACCTGTCATTTAGACCTCCAGTTTTTCTAGCTACTGGAACCTGGTTCAAGACAAATTTGAATTGTTAATAAATCTATGCACATATCCTCCCACAAAATCATCAAACCTGGTTCAAGATGATTTAATTAACGTGTTTAGTCAGGTTTGGTATATTAATTACTTTCAAATCCTAATTAAAAATCTGAACACCGTCAATTAAATCTTCTATCCACAAAAAAATGAAAGCCAGATAGTAGCTTCCATCTAGCAATCACTCAGATGATTATAACAAAGCAATAATACCAAGAGAGCAACACTTACCGAAATGGCAGTGTAGCAAGCACGAACATCAATTTCTCCACCATCATGCATCCTGCGGACAAGTTGGTCGTTTACTATCATTTCCCAAGTAACTTAAGTGAAGTTGTTACTCTAAACTACAAATAATAAATGCTAATTAAGTAACATAGCCCTTTCATACGAAGTGATATCGAGGTTGACGTACAACAATTTAATAACTTGGAACCAAAGGCTTCTATATTTTCTTCAGATGATATAGCTTCTAAGAGGTAGTTACTAATATATCTTTCCTTAAATCTTAGCAGTTACTCTTATATTTTTTCTTTAAACATCCGTGAAGAGATCACCCTAAGATTAAGTAACTGCTTACATTCTAGTAACACAACTTTCAACAGCTACAAGGTTGGACACTATTAAAGATACGCTATAAATATGCATACTTGACTGGTGAAATAAAGGATGAGACAAGCCTGATAGAGCTAAAATTATAAATGTACAATTGTACGTGAAATGTTTATATGAACAGGGACCACTTCATGCACATCCAAGAATATTGTACCCTGAATTTAGTATATAGAAGCAAAACATGCATTATAAAGGGTGAGACTTTCAATTTAAAGGATGACCAACCTGAATCCTCCGTTCTTGTCTTTCATGTTCCCTGGAAAATCAAGTTCATAGTTCCTTGCTTAGGTATTTCATGTTTGTACAGACTAACTCAATATGGGTACAAGAGGAGCGGAAAATGCATAATAGAAATGGAAATACCTTGTCGTAAACTGGAATGAAGTAGTAAACTGGAATTACTAAATTCATTTTAGGAAAAAAAAAACATTTTTACTAGGAAATGGAACTGCACCTGCATTCGAGTTTTAGCAAGTTCAATAGGATAGCAACTTATGCATGCTATTGAATGAGCCAATGAACCGGCCAATAGAGGAGTATATGGTGTCATTATTGGAGCACTTTTTGCTGTAAAATCTTCTAAGTAGTTGCGGAAAATGTCATAGCAAGGCAAGTAGATTCCAACCTGCATCACATTCGGTTAGAATCACAATTGGTCAATAAGTAAAAGAACCAAAACCAACGATAAGAAATAAAGGACCTAGAGAAGATCTTACCATTGGCACAGCTAGTGCTAGACCTGCATTTGTTCCCCTCCATAGTCTTAAAATTCCTTCCTGTAAAATAATCCCAATATTTAACAATTTAATAAATAAACAATGAGATACAAGCATCCATGTACGAATATTATATTCGCATTAAGTTTCAAAATTTTCCAACATAGACCCCAACTAGTCTAGTTAGCCTAAGAAGACTATTCATGGACAAAAAATAAAACGAAATCTAGCCTCAATCTGAGTGAATGACAAAATAGAGACACAAACCTGACGAATAATCTTGTAGAAGACATCAAGTGTTCCTTTGTACTGGAAACAATCAGGAGGACAAATAGATACAGTACCATGAACGCCAGCACGGGTGCATGACGTTGAACATCTCAAGTCTGCAAACATCTGAAGGGGCAAGGCAGATAATTGTTTAAATAGCCAATGTGATCATTGTTTGCCTTGAGCATCACAACTACAAGGCAACAACCAATAGCTTACTAGGTGAACCCCTATAGGTTACCTCCTAGCTAGAGGCTAGCAACCCTCAACTCTGCAGTTGAGGTCTACCGTTTACACGGGGTCCATTGAATTAAATAAAACTTCCTTAACATACATTAATCATAATATATTACATAGTGCAATTGTATCAATCCATCAACAGTCCGGAGCTCAACCTGCAAGGTGTTAAATTCCAATATTTTTGGTCATGTATGTTACTTTTACTTAGAAGCATCACTTATGAATTTTCAACTAGCAGGAATTTAGCAAAAACTGATCACAAACATAAAAACACCAAAAGTAACAGCAGAAACTTATCAGAAAATAGAATTCATACGGTGATATGTGAATAATCCAATTTGGCATCAGTCGGCTTCCGTGACTTAATCAAAGCGGAACTCGCCTACACCACATAAAAATTAACAAACACTAATCAATACACAGTAGCAAAATGTTAAAACAGATGCAATACAATAATTATGTTATAGTAAAAGAGAGAGAGAAATTGATTAGTTGTAATAATTAGACGAGTAATCGAAAGTGAAGGATATTTTGATTCAACAAATTTGATTCACCACGACGAAGCCGCCACAACCGAGAATAGAATCAGCGAGAGAGGGAGAGAGAGTTATGAACATAAAAAAAAGATAGAGGTCAAATTGAACATAAAAAGTATACACAAATCCAAGCATATAAGAAAGATTGTACCTTAATTGAACAAAGCTCGAACCCTAATTGAAATCATCAACCAAACTTCAATTTACCCAACTTGAATCCTAATTGAATCGTTGAACCAAATTTCGATTGATCCTGTTCAAATCCTAATTAAACCCTAATTGAACCAGTGAGAGAGGCGAGAGAAGTGAGGGCCAGAGAAATGAAAGAGAGGAATGAGAAATGAAAGTTTAACTTGTTTTTCCCCAATTCTAAATTTTTATTTGCCCGCTCTCTGTTTTTGATTGCCCGCTCTCTGATTTTGTTTGCCACTCAACACTCCTAATCCATCTTAATCAACTTACTTTCCTTTTTTATTTTTTTAAATATTATAAATTTATTTCAATTTATTGATATTAAAATATAATTGTTAAATCTATTATTTTCATTATTTTGTAATAATTCACAAATTATACAAAATTTGTTTTCTTTGTTAATTTTTATAATGAATTTAGTTAAAATTTAATATTTTCATTATTTTCTTGATATGATTTTTTTGGATATTACTTTATTTTAAAACTTTTTTATTTGAAATTTATAAACAAAATTTAATATTTATGAAAAATCAATAATTTAATTATTTGATGGAATATTACGTTTTAAAATGATTATTTCAATGATTTTGTTAGAATTAATTATTTTTGAAGTCAAATAATTATTAAATCATTAATTTTAAATTAAATAAAAATTTTATTAATGAATACTCTATGGTAACACACCTCATGGTGTTAGCCACTGTAACACCTTTTATAACTAAAGTAACATACTTTTGTACCTATGGTAACACCACAATCAAAAGGTTGCGATAGGTCAAAATTTTCATAGCTATGGTAACACCCATAGTGGTAACACCCATGCCAAAAGGTTGCAATAGGCCATCTATGGCGTAGTGCTTCTTCACTTCAGTGTCGGTATAGTAGAGAGAATGGGGAGTCCAGAGAGACTGTATCGAGAGTGTGCAAGGGGGAAAGGGGGGAAAGTGTAGTTAGTATTAATGCCAATGGTTGCCTGTATAGCAGTTCAAGAATATTTCTAATGAGACAATAATAATCTGAATTTGAAAATGACAACAAAATACTCTTGTATGTTTGTCATTTCATATATATTCGTAATGAATTGTAAAACCATCCCACTTTCGATCTAGTAATTTTGATAGTGAATATTGCGGTGATTAAGAGTTAAAACACCAAAATTGCATTAGTCTTTGGCATCAATAACTCAATCCCTTGAAACAAAAAGCTAAACAATAATGATTAATTATGAAATAATTTCCAATTAATTATGAAAATATCTCAAACGATATCTTTCAAATTTGAAAATTTCCCCAACACGAATACAATTTTAAAATAAGAACTAAATCCTTAGCAATATTGCGTTGTCTTTATCCTTATATTAATTCCTACAAATATATGGTACGCAAACATATTGAAAAAAATATCCTACACATCTAAATCGACCCTATATCAAATATCCAATCTCAATATTTTAATAATTTTATTATTCTTTTTGTCAAAAAAAATTTAATTTTATTATTCCAATCATTTCTGAAATTTGTTATCGCGAATTTCTCCATTTCCCACACCACAAAACAGAATCTGGAAAAGAAAAATTAATATTTAAACCCAACAACAGACTATGACAAATTTCAGATGTACATGTACCGCATTAATTCTTGTGTGCATTTAACTTCCATAACATTTTTTTTTAATAATTAAAAATCAGCATATTCGATTTATTGTTTCAAAATTCGAGCATGGAAATAAATAGAAAGATTCGGTCAATGAAGAAATTATTGATTCTATGACGTACTTATAAAGACATAATTTATAAGATGGTTGCAACCAATGTTGTAAAAATTGTTAGGCGGGTCTAGACGGTGAGCCTACCTTCTAGCGATTAATCGACTAGGCGGTGATTAATCGGAATGATTAATCGGAATACTAATCGGATGTATTAAAATATTATTTTTTATATAATTTAATTTTAATATTTAAAAATATATTTTATATAAATAAAAATATAAATATCTTCATTTTATTATTAAATATGATGAGTGAATTTACCCTTTCATATGTAAATAATAATTTTTATTAAAAAAGATTATATTTTTAAAGTTTTATTCTTAATTTGATCGTTTTTTTTAAAATTTGACCGATTAATCGGACGCCTAGGCGCCGCCTAATCAAAAAAATGCCTAATGACCGATTTTTACAAATTTTAGGCGTTTAATGATCGCCTAGCGCCTTGGTGCCGATTAATCAGCTGCCTAGGTCGATTTTTAGAACAGAGGTTGCAACAACTTTGCTAATTTACCCCTCTAGAAAAGTTAATAAATAGTACAAGGAAAACAGTTGGGCTTGGTTCTAGGAACCATGACTTGTTTTTTTCAAGTTTCAGCAATATACAAGGTTGAATCTCTTGCGTCATCAAAAACTTGTTAGCAAAAATTGTGCATCAACATTAATTTAGTTATTTCCAAGTCCAACAGCATTCCCAGCAAAACTGTGATCTCCAAAAGCTTCTAAAAGAACCTGCAGATTACCAAAATCTGAAGAAAAAAAAAAAAGCGAATCGCAACATTAATTAGTTCAAGGGCAAAAACTAGAACATTTAAATGTTACAATAGTCTGCGAATTTTATATTTTTTACAGCTACAGTAATCTGTAATCACAAGGTTTTCCCCAAAAGTGGCCAGGATCCCTAGCTTAGAAAAATATTGTCATCTTATCTGCTTTTAGATTGCCAGCAACAGTGACACGTCCAACTGGCTCGTCGACAGCAAGCGTAAATTTGCAACTTCAGTGCATTCTTAATCGATAAGATCATGTGACTCTTTCTCGCTTTATCTCAGAGACTTAACCCCAGAATGCATGTCATTGGTCCCGTTTAACACTCATGTAGAAAAAAGATTAGTTCTAAATAATAAAAATTGTATATGCAATTCAGTGGAACTTTAAGTTAGGCAGTTTCATGCATGCGACTGTAGTAATTACGGCCTAGTTGGTAGTTGGTACATAGGGTCTCTTTTCTATGACTTAAAATTTTTAAGTTTTTATGAATTTATTTTTGGATAAAAATTTACATTTTGATAATTGTTTTATATAAATATTTAATATATGTTTGAGATTTCATAAGTTGCAAAGAAAAGTTAATTTTTTCAGAATAAAATTAAGAATCTTAAATTTTATCTTAAAAAATTAAGAATCTTAAATTTTATCTTAAAATAAATTTACTTATTCTGCGAAATAAATTCCTCATACACCCCATAATTAAATACTCCCTCCGTCCCAGCCAGTTCTTTACATGGCGGCTGGGCACGGAGGTCAAGGATAGTGGGTGTAAAGTCGGTGTAATATTGTTAAAATAAATGAGGTAGTGGGTGTAATAGTGATTTTATTGTTAAAATAAGTGAAGTAGTGGGTGTAATAGTGATTTTATTGTTAAAATAAGTTAAGTAGTGGGTGAAATAGTGTAAAGTATTGTTAAAATAAGTGAAGTAGTGGGTGTAATAGTGTTAAAACTTACTATTTTGGATAATGTAAAGAAATGGTGGGACGGCCCAAAAAGAAAATTGTAAAGAAATGGATAGGACTAGGGCTGTCAATGGATTGGATATCCGGTCCGATCCGATCCGATCCAAAGGTTAATGGAGCGGATATGGATCATATTAAAAAAAATCCGATCCGAAAAAAATCCGATCCGGAAAAAATCCGAAAGCTAATGGAGCGGATATGGATTTGATACGATCCGATCCGTTAAAAATCCGATCCGATTATATATGTATATATATATATATATATAATTTATTATATATATTTCTATATTAAATTTTTTTTAAAAAAAAAGAAAAAGAAAATCCGATCCGATTTTATATATATTTTGTTAAACTGCGGTCGTAATTTGTTGGATGCTCCCGGTCGTGCAGAATGCACATGCCATCCTGCTCCAGTGTCCTCTGTTTGAGAGGATTTATTTGTTTGTGTAATTTCTAAATGTAATTTATTATTACAAATATTTGTAATTTTTTAAATGTATTGCAATGTTCTAGGTTTCTCGAATTTATAAAGTCTTGTAATATTTTATTTGTGTACTTTACATTTCAAAATATTGATATGATTATTCGTAAATTGTTGAATTAAATTAAAGATTTTTTTTCTTTACATATAAATGGATCGGAGCTCCGATCCGATAATCCGTGATCCTAACGGATCCGGATATGGATCTTGTTGATAAAAATCCGACTATGATCCGATCCGAATCCGAATCCGGTAAAATTAAATGGATCCGGATATGGATCATGCCTGATCCGATCCAGATCCGATCCATTGACAACCCTAGATAGGACAGAGGGAATATTTGAGTTTTTTTACACACATGTGACTCCCATGCACAAGATCGGAACAATCATTTGTGGCCACTGACAGACCCTGAGGTTAATAATGGGAGAGGTTAATGGGTGGAGGATTCAAAAAATTTAATCCTCTTAAAAAAAATTCAATTTTTAAATAATTTAATGATTAAAAAAGATTATTACCATGATTAATGGATGATGTAAATATTAGAGAATTTATAAAAAAAATATTATGTTTTCTACTATATTTTGCAAATATACAATCTTCTCAAATGCACTGCAAATATACTATCTTAATTGCAAATATACTATTATATTATTATGTATTTTTATATATTTTTATTTATAAATTATACTATGTTGACCATGCACTGACTATACCTATGCTGATTGTGCGCCATGTGGCAGCTGACGTGGCAAGTAGGTCTCACCCTGCTGACTTGGCAGCTAACGTGGTATGTGGGTCCCATCCTTGCTGAAATGACAGGTGGGTCCCACCCCTGCTAACGTGGCAGATGACGTGACAGGCGGGTTGCACCCCGTTGACGTGGCATGTGGGTCCCCCTGCTGATGTGGCAGTTGACTGGTTAGGTGATTTGTTAGCTTATGTGGTAGTGGGCCCCGTAGGGGTAGTTTTTTCATTATTTCTTAAAAAATTGTTATTTTTGTAAAAAAAAGTGATATGGGCTAAAACTAAGCCCTAAAGACACATTTAAAGATATATTGAATGAACGTAGTTTGGTCCAAATACAAAACCCATTTAGGAGGCCCAAAACCCAAATTCAATATTAAATTCGTAATTAATATTGAGGGGCAATAAGAGTCAAATAAGGATATTACTCCTATAAGATGTAGCCTCCAAGACACCTAATTTAACATGGAAATAGACTCCTACAAGGCAGGAGTCTAGAACCTTCTTCAAGAAGGTGACTTGTCCGTCAAGTCACCTAACCCAACTCTAAATCTTAGGCTCCCAACGCCTATATAAGGGTCTGACCCCTCATTCTCAAAACGACATTTTTGGCTTGATTCTCAACTTTGAGATACGTAGGCATTCTTTGAGGACCGATAAGTCTCGAACGCAAAAATAGCCATTAAAGCTCGAAGATCAACAACCCTAGCATTAAATACTATTCGATAACTTAGATTTTGTTCCACAACATTTGGCGTCGTCTGTGAGAATATAACATCAACCATGGTTAACACACGAAGAACAACACCAGTCTCGACTGAGGCCGCCCCTGTCACCTCTGTTCCACCTGTTGTCACATCTGCTCCGCCCGTCGTCAATGAACAAGGGTATTTACTCCCATCGACAGGGACGATCACTCAAACTCATGTTTCTCAACCTATAGGGATGACTCCCCATACTGAGAGAACTCTACCAGTGGTCGTCCACCCAAGGCAGGAGACTAACCAACTTCAGATGGTGGTCTCTCCTCTGGACAATCGCCCACAGCTCCCAGGAGTTCAAATCTCCACCACCATGCTCCCCACAAACACCAATCCGACATGCGGGTTGCCTAACTATCCCCCATATCGAAGGGACCCTGGACCAAGCGGTCATGCCCTGCAGATACATGAGCCGTATCACCCTCCTTACATTAGAGGCTTGGGCCTTGATCAAGGATATTATGACTACTCTGGTCCTTATACTGATGATTCTTCATCTGAGGATGACGATCATGATGAAGCCCCGAGGAGGCGACGTGCTAGCAAGGAACCTCGAGGAAGGACTCGAGGAATCCATGATGGACCCCCTCTGACAGCTACTGAGAAAATCAAGGCTCATAAGGCCGAGATCCAAAAGCTGAAGTACGACATAGCAAAGGAGCAACAAAGGCAGAGCCAGAATCGACCTCCTCCAACTTCGGGAGAGATTCCCTTTGTTGATTTGGAAAGGCCTTCAAGGAGGCAGAGAAGGGCTGATGCCCCAAGGGGAGGAGCTACAAGGGCAGAAGCCCCCAAGGGTGATCCTCAAGATTTGATTCAACTTGAAAATCTTGATGATCCCACACCCCCATTCACTGAGGAGGTGAAGAAAATGCTGAAGCTACACTTGAGGACATACAAGCTGAAGAAAAGCTGTTGCAGAAAGAGCATTTAAAAGCACAAAAGTCCAAGAAAGGGAAGAAAACTGTCAGAGTTTCAAAGCCTTCAAAGCCTGTAATGAAAGGAATTGAGATCAAAGAAAAATTATCTGGTATTCAGGAAGAAGAAGAAGAAGAAGACGATAAAGGAAAGTTGATTAGAAAGTCTTCTCTTGATGCCAAGCTGAAGTTAAAAGGGGTGATGGGTGAAGAGAGCAAGAATAAGATGATAGTTACAACCTCTGTTGATACACATGTTGTACAGAAGAATGAAGACACAACCTCTGTTGCTACACAAGTTGTGACTACACCACTATTGTCTTCTCAGTTGAAATCAACGTTTGGAAAAGGAGTTCTTGAAGATCCAAATCTAGCATCTACAGTTTCAATGGATTTCACTGATGGTAGAGCCTTATCTGGTAAGATTGGATACAACAAAGGAGGTATAGGCTCACATAGGGATAAAAGACAATATGTTGGTCCCAGATATCCTTCTTCACTGACTGTTCCAGGTCGTGGTGTCACTCAAGAGAGTTTAGATAGACTGGAATCAGTACAGCTTGTATATCAGAAGAGTTTAGAGAAGGATTTCCTGCTATATTTCATGGCTGATGGAACAGTGTTTAAAGTTGCTGAAAAGGATATTGAATTAAAATACTGGGAAGAACTAGAATATGTTCTGTATCTTTTCAGAGTAAGAAATCAAAGAGCTCAGTCAGTTGCAAATGTGCTCAGACAAAAGATGATTCAAAATCTTGCAAGAAGAAAAATGAAGTACAACAGCCAGTATGTTCCTAAGTACAGAGATTGGAATGGCAATCTGATAGAAATGGAGAAGGGGACTACAAAGCTGAAGACTGATCTTGGAATTACTGTTCTGGATTTTAATGTGAAGTCTGAAGAAGTGAAGTATATCAGGTTGGGAAATGAAATGAGAAGAAACAAGATCTACGATCTGAGAGCTGCTATCTTTCAAACTGATGAGAATGATCCAGATTTAAGAGAGATTAAAGAAGCTATGCAGATTGAACTTGAAAATGTTGAGAGGAGATTGTTGATTGATTATCTCAGAACAACTCCAGATCTTGAGGAGGTTAGGTAGACAGAATTTGTAAGTAATTTGAATTTTCTGTAGATTTTGCTAAGTCAAGTTTAAACTCTGATTATATGTTAAACACTGTGTTTTTATTTATTCGTTTTGACATCATCAATTACTGTGAACTTGTACATTTTTCTAAATGAACAAGTTGGGGGAGATTGTTAGATATAATTGATGTGATTTAATGTCAGTGTTTAAGTGTTGCAGGTAAAAAGAGTTTAACTTGTTAGTTGAGAGCGGTTGTAACAGAGTTTGAGTATACGCTGATAGCTGGAAGCGCAAACGCTGACAGGAGAAAGCGTAAACACTGCTAGTTGAACACATGGAAGCGCAAACACTGTTAGCTAGGAGAGCAACAGAGTTTGCTAAAGTCTGTCTACAGGAAGCGTCTGCAAGTCAACAGAGTTTGAAGATTAATTTAATATTAATATGGAAGCGATATCTTTGAAGATTGGATAGCTGTCAAAGAGATTGAGTTGACTTAGAAGACATGTAGCAATCGTAATTGATATCAATTGTATAGCTTAATTTTAGAAGAATCAATTAACGATTGTACGTAGCTGTATATCTTATAAATACAGTTAGGTTAACCCTAGAAGGGTATCCATCGTGAACGAATATCATTCATTGTAAACTAAGCAGCTCTCTGTGATATTTTACATCACTGAGAGAGGAATTATTAATTCCAAACAGTTTTAAGAGCTAAAACGTGTGTTCTTGTTATTTACTTATACAGTACTTGATTATATATTGTGTATTCGACCTAATAGTTAACAAAATAAAAATAATTATGCTAGAGTATTAAGGTTTAGAAAACAAATCCAAAATCTGAAGATCCAAATTATCCTAATAGAAGAAAACAAAAGATGAAGTAGATCTAGATCTCCGTTGCTTGTCACGAGCGTTGGTGATTCCTTCTCCACTTTTCTCCCTTGCTTCTCTGATAAAAAACTCCTCCTATTGATGTCTAGATGTGTTTATGTAGTCACTAGAGACTTGGACATCAAGATATTCTAAACAGAATAGAATTGGACAGCAAGATATTCTAAACCGAATAGAATCATGAATTTCTGGCAGGACCTGAAGCGTCCCCGCGCTTTAAAAGATGTAGTAAAGTGTTACAAAACCAATTAGGAAAGCCTTAAAACTCTAATTTTTGTCACAGACCAAGGCCTTGAGATTCAGGGTAAAGGCCTTGAGTTTCGCTACTGTTCATGTAAAGGCCTTGAGTTTTCAGGGTAAAGGCCTTGAGTTTCGCTACTATTCATGTAAAGGCCTTGAGTTTTCGATGTAAAGGCCTTGAGATTGCCTCTATTCAGCTAAAGACCTTGATTTGTTGAGTAAAGTCCTTGACTTCTTCACTTTCTCTTCCGTTTCTTCCGCGAGCTATCGTTCGTCAACTCTTAAGCTTAAATCCACCATATAACATGCACAAATACCTCCCCACTTCAAGTTAGCATTCCTGCACAATCTTACAAAAAACGAATCAAAAACACTACATACTTGAGGCCAAGTTAATCAATTTAAATCGAAACGAAGCGTTCCAAGTGGATATAAAATCCACTTATCACACCCCCAAACTTAAACCGATGCTTATCCTCAAACATAAAACAGACTCTATACTACCTAATTAGTACCACTTTCGTAGGTGATCACGGTTGCATTTGGCATATGCAACAAGCCTTTTAATCCCTTAGGTAGCCCTAGTGGACGAGTAAGGTCTCGTGAGGGCCTATATCGAATGTACCCACAAAATCCATCTAACTAAACAATACAATGCATGAATGCAACTAATATGCAAATGCAAAGATCCCCTTTAAACTAACCAAAACCAACTAACAAGCTAATATCTCAAATAATGCAACTAAATCCAAATAGAGCTCGACTAAGTCCCCGTACTCTAACAATACATGAACAGAAACGTGTGTGTGTGCGATGCTCATCAGATATACTCCTAAAACTAGATCGAAATCATACCCATTCTTCACCAAGACAATCACAGGTTTATAAATAGAATAGACTGTAGACACATCATAACTGATAAGTGGATTTTATATCCACTTGGATCGCTTCAATTCGACTTAAATTGATTGACTTGGTCTCAAGTTGTTATAATTTTGATGTGTTTTATGTAGTTGTGCAGGTTTGCAAGAATGTCGATTATGGTGGATTCTTCTTTCGTTTTTGAGGTTAAATTAATTAAAATTCGGATTTTCCGGGAAGGTTGCGCAGTCTACACTGTTTTGGCCATATCTGGAGTTCTAGAAGTCCGTTTTCAGCGATCTTACTGTCCACGCGAAGCTTGAGAGATTTTCTACAACATGGAACAGGTGTTGCACGCGCAGGCTGCGCGTGGTGGGCGCAGGCAGCGTGGCAAGCAGACTGATGGGAGCAGGGAAATTACTGTTTTGCCCTTTTTAAGTTCTAATTGTATTTTGGGCAGTTTTTAGTACCTTAATCGAATTCTAATTGTAATAGAAGGTAATTTCTTTCTGGGCAAGAAATCTAGAGCCTATATAAAAACATCATACCATTGTAATTGGTATCACCATTACATATCAATTACTTAGGTTTATTTGTATCTTTTCATACTTTGTTTTTATCATGGTTTCATCAGATCCCATGATGACGAGCGGTTCGATTATGAACTAATCATTGTCATGGGATTCTAACGGATTTATTTATGGAGCTTTAGTATCTTGATGCTTTAAAGATCTATGTGTGATGTATATCTGATATTCTTGTATGGTTGTGCTTAATTGTTAGATGCGTAGCTAACATCTAATCTGTTAATCTCTTGTGAAGTGAAAGTGGATCTTGAGATTTAGAACATGCCATGCTAGCATAGGTTCATGATTGTTTATCAACATAATTCGTAGTATGAGATGAGAATACTTGTATTGCCCTATGTGATCTTTGTGGATAACTTGTTCTTCAACCGTTATGTTTTCAAATCTTATAGAGATATAGGGTCTAAGCATAATTGGTGTCTATTCATCTTCTATCTCTTTTGTGGATGTATGTTTAGTTTGGTATTCGTATACTGAGAAGTAGCATGTACTTGTTTCGTGTTGTCCGATCAGATATCATAACCATTGCATATAGTGATTAAAGGCGTCAGATCTAAGCAAAGTATTTAATGAAGTTAGGATTCCATGTTTCCTCTTGCAGAAGTAATTCGATTCCAATTCTCGTTAGTTAGTTAATTCTTAGCTTGTTAATTTAATTCTTAGTTAATTTAGTTTATTAAACCCAAAATTGTTATTTGTCTTAGGAGTGAATAATAATCATACATTGTTGCATAGGTACTAAACTGAATTAAAAACCAGATCTCTGTGGGAACGAACTTGACTTATTCATATATTACTTGTGACCACGTACGCTTGCATGATTTAGTGTTAACAAGTTTTTGGCACCGCTGTCGGGGATCATCGGTGTTTTATTTTTGGTTTATGTGCTTGTCATCAGTGGTCGTTACATTTCACTGACTCGGATTTGTTTTTCTCATCTATCTTGTTTAGTTCGGTGTGTTCAGGTACTTGAGTGTTTGAAGATGGTATGCGAGGAGTTGCCATGGTGGGCTTATTCGAGGACATCTATGCCTCGGCAATGTGAGCAGTGTTTGGGCGTTCATGAGACCTCACAATATTGTTACTCCGAAAGAGTTGATCCATATGTCACTTATGAGGAACAACCATATTTTCAATACCATCCTCAACAGTACCAGCAAGATGTTCCAAATATGTCATATTTCTTTGGTAGTGAAGAGTTTCAACATCAGCAACCTACTCCTACTTTTCAGTCAGATGAGGTTGATGCTATGAAGGAGATTAGGATGCTTGCAAAGAGTAATGAGGAGTCTATCAAATCTTTGGAGACACTAGTTGCTCAAGTTTTTAGTGCCTTGGAATAAGAGAAACAGCAATTCATACTAGAGGCAATTCCAGAAAATAACAGTGACTTGGAGCAAGGTACTACATGCATAATTGAGGAAGACAAATTCCAAGGTGAGGTGTGTGTTCACAAGCAATGTGAGGTATTTGATCATGCTAGGATGGTGGATGATTTGGAAAGGGCACTATTTGGGACAGACACTGTTGAGCTACATAAATTTCAAGAATTGGTATGTGCGTACCAAGAGGCTGATGAACATGGGAAAGATGCAGGTCTCAACTTGAATCAGAGTATAAAGATGGAGGTAGCGCATTAGAGCCAATGGAGGAAGTTCTCTTTGAGGAACCAAAGGCTTCAGCAAATTACATTTATCCTCCTCCATTATATTCAAGCGAAGCCCGCGAATGTGTGTTGTTCTACAAATTGACAGATTTTGGGTCAACAGATGAAGGCATTGGAATAGGACATAGTTGTTATACGAATAGGCCAAGAGAGGAGAAGGGGCAGAAAGTGTGCCGCCGTGATGATGATGAAGTCTCACGAAGAGATGACCAGGCCAACTATTATCATCCTTAGCGGAGGCTTGGACGTAGTCAAGCTATTAATGTTAAAGGAGCACTTTGTGGGAGGCAACCCACGCATTAGTATACGAAAAAAAAAATTGAGTATTTTTTTTTCCAAAAAAAAATGGCAGGAATTTCCACGCGACATGGCGCCAATTCTAGGATGCAGCGGACTAAACCTTCTGTCCAGGAGGTATTACAAGAGTAGTATTACTTTTGTGTTATTATAAAAAAAATCAACAGGGAGTCTCACGCGCCTCAGCTTCCAATCCACGACATGACGAGGCAAAGTTTCTGTCCAGGAGGTTTTGTTGTCCATGTATATATGTGTTTAACACATATTGAAGAGAAAAAAAAAAGTAAAAGGCTATGTCAAGCCCAACCTACTATCCAGGTTAGTTGTTTTCCATTTATATATGTGTGTTAACACATATTTTAAATAAACATTCATCTCCCAATCAGTTCCAACCCCTTTTCTAATTATTTTCTCCACCGAAAATCCTAATTCTAGTATTATATTAATTCCAAATTATTCCCAATCCATCTCCTATTTCATATTTTTTTCCCAAATCTATATACCCATCTATATATACAACTATAGACACACAAATCCTACCCCATTCAAATTATATTTCATACAATCAATTTCAAGGCTTCAAGATTCAAGTTTGGGGGATTTTTTAATTGCAAGCTTCACCTCTCCGGTTCGTATTTGGGGTATATTTCTTCCTTTTATTTTGATATTACGAATTGTGTTCTTGCAATATTAGGGTTGTGTGTTCTTGATTATTTGGGGGTATTTGTGAGTTCGAATTTTTTTGTGGATTTTGGTGAATTTTTGTGAGTTGGGTATTGATTTTTATGGCACCTAAGCGTCAACGAGGTATTACTAGTACCCGTCCAACCTCGGATGAGGATGCTAGTGGAGGTAATGGGGAGAAATTTGTGTCGGTGGAAGCTCAAAACGAGTATGATAAATTGATGGCGAGGTCGATTACTAAAGAAAGAGGGTTTTTGCCGGTCACCCATTCGGATTTGGTTCATAGGTCGAGTAGGTATGTTTTCTGCTATCCCTCGTATTTACTTCCATTAAATGCGGACATTGAATATTTTAAGTTTGGGGGTGGTTTGGGGGATTAGTAGTTGTTTTATTATGTGTTCATATAGGATATCATGTTTACATAATAGTAGTAATTCATGCATGTTATTCGTATTATTTACGTTTGTTTCATATAGGACATTCTGTTTTTTTATTTTTTTATACCATGTGAGTTCATGTTAGTTGCATTTTCATGGAATGCATTTTTTCATGATCCCTTAGGACGAGCTAATTCTGATTGGTAGGTAGATGTTTAATTGGGTGTGGTAATGATGAGTAGAGGGTTGATTTATAGTTCCTATGAAATTGACTTGCATGTTACGGGAACAAAACTTTTACACAGTCTCATTAGGTGCTTTTGGGCTAGGTTAAGGTCATGCTTGTTTGGATGTTTTGAGATTTAATCACTTGATTATATTTAGAATTTTCGTTATTCCCTTGATGGCGTAGGAGCACTAAAGTCTAAGTTTGGGGGAAACCAGGGATTTCATGCTAGTTGTAATTATTTGTCAAATAATGGCTAGGTGTCAAATGGCTAGTAGCCGGCTCATATTTATATGAGTAGTCTAGGGTTGGAATTGAGAATTCTCATTCCAGATTGCATATGGAAAAAAAATCAGAAAAAAAAGGAAAAAAAAAAGAGTCAAAAGTCCAATGGTTAAATGCAAAATTAACTAGGGTGAGCTCTTTAATACTCGAGCAATTAAGTTCTAGGGGACTTTGTGCCTAGTGACCTAAGGCTTTTATAGTCTGGGATCCACTAACCTAACGCTCGCTACATGGGTATTATTGTATAAGCCTTTTGGGGTCTCATCCATTGCACGGTTAAATAAGCATGCGTTATTGTATATAGTATTATGTGTCGTAGTTGTTAGTAATAAAGCATGAATTTGTCTACCATGGGTAAGGATGGAGGTGTTCCTAGGTTATGAAGTGTCTACAGTCTATTCTATTTATAAACTTGTGATTGTCTTGGCGAAGAACATGTATGATTTTGATCTAGTTTTGGAAGTATTTCTGATGAGCATCGCACACACGCACGTTTCTGTTCATGTATTGTTAGTATACGGGGACTTAGTCGAGCTCTATTTGGATTTAGTTGCATTCTTTGAGATATTTGATTGCTAGTTGGTTTTGGTTAGTTTAAAGGTGATCCTTGCATTTTCATATTAGTTGCATTCATGCATTGCAGTGCATTAGGTTAGATGGATTTTGTGGGTACATTCGCTATAGGCCCTCGCGTGACCTTACTCGTCCACTAGGGCTGCCTAGGGGTTTAAAGGGCTTGTTGCATATGCCAATGCAACCGTGATCACCTACGGAAGTGGACTAATTAGGTAGTGTTTAGTTGTTTACGCTTGAGGACAAGCATCGGTTTAAGTTTGGGGGTGTGATAAGTGGATTTTATATCCACTTGGATCGCTTCAATTCGGCTTAAATTGATTGACTTGGTCTCAAGTTTGTTATAGTTTTGATGTGTTTTGTGTAGTTGTGCAGGTTTGCAAGAATGTCGATTATGGTGGATGCTTCTGTCGTTTTTGAGGTTAAATTAATTAAAATTCGGATTTTCCGGGAAGGTTGCGCAGTCTACACTGTTTTGGCCATATCTGGAGTTCTAGAAGTCCGTTTTCAGCGATCTTACTGTCCACGCGAAGCTTGAGAGATTTTCTACAACAGGGAACAGGTGTTGTAAGCGCAGGCTGCGCGTGGTGGGCGCAGGAAGCGTGGCAAGCAGACTGATGGGAGCAGGGAAATTATTGTTTTGCCCTTTTTAAGTTCTAATTGTATTTTGGGCAGTTTTTAGTACCTTAATCGAATTCTAATTGTAATAGAAGGTAATTTCTTGATGGGCAAGAAATCTAGAGCCTATATAAACACATCCTACCATTGTAATTGGTATCACCAATACATATCAATTACTTAGGTTTCTTTGTATCTTTTCATACTTTGTTTTTATCATGGTTTCATCAGATCCCATGATGACGAGCGGTTCGATTATGAACTAATCGTTGTCATGGGATTCTAACGGATTTATTTATGGAGCTTTAGTATCTTGATGCTTTAAAGATCTGTGTGTGATGTATATCTGTTATTCTTGTATGGTTGTGCTTAATTGTTAGATGCGTAGCTAACATCTAATCTGTTAATCTCTTGTGAAGTGAAAGTGGATCTTAAGATTTAGAACTTGTCATGCTAGCATAGGTTCATGATTGTTTATCAACATGATTCATAGTATGAGATGAGAATACTTGTATTGCCCTATGTGATCTTTGTGGATAACTTGTTCTTCAACCGTTATGTTTTCAAATCTTATAGAGTTATAGGGTCTAAGCATAATTGGTGTCTATTCATCTTCTATCTCTTTTATGGATGTATGTTTAGTTTGGTATTTGTATACTGAGAAGTAGCATATACTTGTTTCGTGTTGTCCGATCAGATATCATAACCATTACATATAGTGATTAAAGGCATCATATCTAAGCAAAGTATTTAATGAAGTTAGGATTCCATGTTTCCTCTTGCAGAAGTAATTCGATTCCAATTCTCGTTAGTTAGTTAATTCTTAGCTTTTTAATTTAATTCTTAGTTAATTTAGTTTATTAAACCCAAAATTGTTATTTGTCTTAGCAGTGAATAATAATCATACATTGTTGCATAGGTACTAAACTGAATTAAAAACCAGATCTCTGTGGGAACGAACTTGACTTATTCATATATTACTTGTGACCACGTACGCTTGCGTGATTTAGTGTTAACAATAACCTAGGAACACCTCCATCCTCATCTGAGTTAGCCAGAAATCCATGTTTTATTTACGACAAACAAATATATACAACACAACCAACGTGCTTATTTGACCGTACAATGAATGAGACCCCTAAAGGCTTATACCATAATACCCATGTAGCGAGCGTTAGGTCAGCAATCCCAAACCACAGGGGCTTTAGGAATTAGGTTACTAGAACTAAGTCCTCTCAGACTTAATTACTCGAGTATTAAAGAGCTCACTCGTGATCAATTATACACACTCACACTCTCACAAAACTCTTTTTTTCTTTCTTTTACTCTTTTTTTTCTTTTCTTTTCTTTCTGTTTTTTTTTCTTTTTTTTTCTTTTATACATATGCAATCTGGAATGAGAATTCTCATTTTCAACCCTTGACTACTCATATAAATATGAGTCGGCTACTAGCCATTTGACACCTAGCCATTATTGACAATTAATTACAACTAGCATGAAATTCCTGGTTCCCCCAAATTTAGACTTTAGTGTCCCTACGCCATCAAGGGAATAACGAAAATTCTAAATATAATCAGGTGATTAAATCTAAAATAACCAAACAAGTATGACCTCAACCTAGCCCAAAAGCAAACGATGAGACTGTGTAAAAGTTTTGTTCCCGTAATATGCAAGTCAATTCCTAGGAACTATAAATCAACCATCTATTCATCATTACCACACTCAATTAGACATCTACCTACCAATCAGAATTAACTCATCCTAAGGGATCATGAAATATGCATGCTATGAAAATGCAACTAGAATGAACTCACGTGGTATACAAAAACAAAAATAATAGAATGTCCTACATGAAACAAACATAAATAATATGAACGAAACATGCATGAATTACTACTAATATGCAACATATGATATCTATATGAACACAATGACACACAAATAACTATTACACACTACTTATCCCCCAAACCACCCCCAAACTTGAAATATTCAATGTCCGCATTGAATGGAAGTAAACACAAGGGATAGTATAGATACCTAAATAAAAATGCCGAAAAGCGTGGGTTGCCTCCCACGAAGCGCTGTCGTTGACGTCATTTAGCCGGACGTTGCTTCCTCACTTCATGGCAGTTTCAAGAGAATAACCGAACCGTCCTCAACAGACAGACCATTCCTACGAACGTTGACATCTTGATTTCTTACTCTTAACATTACTTTTCTTTCACTCTGCATCTTGAGTTTTCCACCCGTCGACTTCTTCGCCTTCTTTTTCTTCCTCACACCTCTAAGGTGTTTATCCCTCTCAGCCGACTGAATAGAACACTCTTCTACCTCATCATCCATGATCCACCTTCTTAAGACGTTATCTTAACACACTTTAACAATCACCAACTCATCATTCAGAAGGACATACTTCAAATGGGATGGAAGTTTTCCGAGCTTGACATTCGAGAGTTCTCGAATTGAAGAACTGTCAATGGAATCACTGATGTGATGCGATAGCATGTGCGTGTCTGACTTTTCGCTCAACAACTGATCAAACATCTTTCTCTGACCCGTATCAACCATTTCCATACCGAAACACTCTTCATCCTCTATCGGAAATTTCATGGCCTTGAACACATTAAAGGTGACATTCTGATCTTGCACCCTCATTGTAAGCTCTCATTTTTGTACATCGATCAAAGTACGGCCCGTAGCTAGAAAAGACCTTCCCAAGATTACGGGAATCTTCTTGTCTTCTTCGAAATCTAGAATCACAAAATCGGTAGGAAATATGAGCTTATCAACCTTCACCAAGACATCCTCTACTATACCCCTTGGATAAGTGATTGACCTATCAGCCAACTGCAAAGAGATGTTGGTTGGCTTCGGATCAGGCAGACCAAGTTGCTTGAAAACAGACAAGGGCATGAGATTAATGCTAGCTCCCAAATCACATAAGCATTTGTCAAAAGAAAACTTTTCAATGGTGCATGGAATTGTAAAGCTTCCTGGATCCTCTATCATAAGCATTTGATTGAATGGTCTTGCTCCATATTGTTGATACGTCTGTTGAGGTTGTTGAGCTCCTTGATTGTTGCTCCAGCTGAAATTAGGATGATTCATGTTGTTCGGATGATAGGTGGCTGGAACTGGTGCAGCAGGTCTCTGAAAATTACTCACAAACTGTGCTGATTCAGAAGAGACAGCACAATAATTCGTCTCATGTGCGCCCGCACATAGCTCACAAACACTAACAACCTGCTGAACTCCATAATTTGTAAGAGAATCCACCTTCATAGTTAAAGCCTTCAACTGAGCTGCTATCGCTGTAGCTGCATCAACGTCCAGAATACCTGCTATCTTACCTTGAGCTAGTCTCTGAGTTGGATTTTGATATTCATTAACAGTCATCGTCTCAATAAGATCATAAGCTTCATCATAGCTCTTAGCCCACCTGCTATCTTACCTTGAGCCAGTCTCTGAGTTGGATTTTGATATTCATTAACAGTCATCGTCTCAATAAGATCATAAGCTTCATCATAGCTCTTAGTCCATAGAGCTCCACCTGATGCTGCATCTAGCAAAGGTCTAGATGGTGATCCCAACCCATTGTAAAAGCCATTGATTACCATCCAGTTAGGCATTCCATCGAAGCATCTCCTTGTAACATTCCCAAGCTTCACACAAAGATTCTCCAGATTGCTGAACAAATTGAGTTAGAGCGTTCCTTATTGCTGCAGTTTTTGCCATAGGGAAGAATTTCGTAAGAAACTTCTGAGCAAGATCCTCTCATATAGTAATGGAACCAGCTGGTAGAGAGTGTAACCAGCTCTTAGCTTTATCCCTAAGAGAGAATGGGAAAAGTCTCAATTTCATAGCATCATCCGACACATCATTGAACTTGAAGGTGTCACAGATCTCGATAAAGTCCCGAATGTGCATATTAGGATCCTCTATGGAAGCACCCCCAAACTGAACCGAATTCTGTACCATCTGAATTGTGCTCGGCTTGATATCAAAGTTGTTAGCTGTAATAGCTAGCCTGACAATGCTAGACTGGATGTCATTGATTTTCGGCTGAGAATAGTCCTTCAAAGCCTTAACTGCTGTTGCATCACCCATCTCTACTGTAGTTACAAGTTCCTCTTCCTTATTATCTACTACAAGATCGTCTTCCGCCAGTGCTTCCTTACGAGCCTGCAAATGTGTTCGCATACAAACTCAAGTACCTGAAACACCAAGAAACAAACAACTAAGTAAGAAATCCGAGTCAGTGAACGCTAACGACCACTATTGAAAAGCACATAAACCAAAAATAAAACACCGATGATCCCCGGCAGCGGCGCCAAAAACTTGTTAACACAAAATCACGCAAGTGTACGTGGTCACAAGTAATACAGATATAAATCAAGTTCGTTCCACAGAGATCTGGTTTAGGTTTTAATTTAGTAGATGTACCTATGCAACAATGTATGGTTTTAACTCACTGCTAAGACAAATATCAATTAGGGGTTTTTGATTATCTAAATTAAACTAAGATGCAAATTATTAAACTAAGAATTAATTAACTAAGGAGATTTAAAACTGATTTACATATATGAGAATAAACATGGGATCATAACTTCATTAAATACTTCGCTTAGATCTGATGCCTTTAATCAGTATATGCAATGGTTATGATATCTGATCGGATAACACGAAACAAGTACACGCTACCTGTCAGCATACGTATACCAAACTACCCATACATCCACAAAAAAGATAGAAGATGAATAGATACCAATTATGCTTAGACCCTATATGTCTATAGAATTTGAAAACTTAACTGTTGAAGAGCAAGTTATCCATAAAGATCACACAGGGCAGTATAAGTATTTTCATCTCACACTACAAATCATATTGATAACAATTATGAACCTATGCTAGCATGGCAAGTTCTAAATCTCAAGATCCACTTTCACTTCACAAGAGATTAACAAATTAGATGTTAGCTACGCATCTAATAATTAAGCATAACCATACGAGGATATCAGATATACATCACACACAGATCTTTAAAGTATCAAGATACTAAAGCTCCATAAATAAATCCGTTAGAATCCCATAACAACGATTAGTTCATAATCGAACCGCTCGTCATCATGGGATCAGATGAAACCATGATAGTAAACAAAATAAAAATAATTATGCTAGAGTATTAAAGTTTAAAAAACAAATCCAAAATCTGAAGATCCAAATTATCCTAATAGAAGAAAACAAAAGATGAAGTGGATCTAGATCTCTGTTGCTTGTCACGAGCGTTGGTGATTCTTTCTCCACTTTTCTCCCTTGCTTCTTTGATAAAAAAACTCCTCCTATTGATGTCTAGATGTGTTTATATAGTCACTAGAGACTTGGACAACAAGATATTCTAAACAGAATAGAATTGGAGAGCAAGATATTCTAAACAGAATAGAATCATGAATTTTTGGCAGGACCAGCAGCGTCCCCGCGCTTTAAAAGATGTAGGAAAGTGTTACAAAACCAATTAGGAAAGCCTTGAAACTCTAATTTTCGTCACAGACCAAGGCCTTGAGATTCTGGGTAAAGGCCTTGAGTTTCGCTACTGTTTATGTAAAGGCCTTGAGTTTCGCTACTGTTCATGTAAAGGCCTTGATTTTTCAGGGTAAAGGCCTTGAGTTTCGCTACTGTTCATGTAAAGGCCTTGAGTTTTCGATGTAAAGGCTTTGAGATTGCCTCTATTCAGCTAAAGACCTTGAATATGATGCAAGAAACAAAAGCATGAGCAAGAGTATGATGCATGCTAGGGACAAGTATCCCCGAAATAGCAAAGACTCCGACTCTACCTCCAAAAAGAATTTGGGACCAAGATTTTCTGAATATGCAAGGTTGAATACTCCTAGGAGTCAAATCTTGTTGGATATCGAGAAGGATAAGGATTTTTGATGGCCGAAGCCACTTAGGGGTGATCCCGCAAAGAGAAACAAGGATCAGTACTGTAGGTTTCACAAGGATGTGGGACATGACACTAATGACTGTAGGCAACTCAAGGACGAGATTGAATTCTTGATCCGAAGAGGGAAACTAAGCAAGTTCACGAAAGGTGAAGATCGTGGAAACTAGAGAGTAGATTATGACATGAGGGATAACGATCATTATCGCAACCTACAGCCCCGAGGGCCAGTTATTAACATGATTTGGGGAGGCCCGATAGCGGTCGACACAATAAGGAACTCTCGAAAGGCTTATGCTAGAGAAGTGATGCACATCGTGGGAGAGACCCTGAAGCGTGCAAAAACTGAAGTAGCAATCGGTTTCGATGATTCAGACTTGGAAGGGGTGAAGTTCCCCCATGATGACCCGTTGGTCATAACTCCTGTGATTGGAAACTCAGAGGTGAAGCGAGTCTTGATTGACAATGGAGCTTCCGTCGATATTCTGTTTCACGATGCGTTTGTGAAGATGGGGTATAACGATTCTCAGTTGACCCCCACTAACATGCCCATATACGAATTGGTGAATAACCGACTTTGGTGTTTTTTGTTATCTTGTTATGGCTTTTGGGCTAAAGAATGCAGGAGCTACTTATCAACGATTAGTGAATAAAACTTATAAAAGCTTGTTGATCGTATAGAAAATATGGAATTTAGCTAGCTGAAATATAGTAAGACTAGTACAAAGATAAGCTATCCACTTGCTGTATATTACATCAAAACACACTAGGGTAACAATCTTCCCCTTTTTGATGATTATATACAAATATGTGATTGAGCTAAAAGCTCCCCCTAAATCAATGATCAATACTTCCTGCAAAACAAGATTAGATAAATACACATGAAGTATTAAGATGCAACATTTGTATTCATCATCAAAATATCACGCTAACAATCTCCCCCTTTTTGATGATGACATACTTGAATACATCGGAGAGACTATGTGCTCCCCCTGATTAACATAATATCTCATCATATAATCATGTTAGCATAATTCATCATATGCAATAAGATATAAACACGACTTATCCCTGCATAAAATATTAGATGATAAATCCAACAAATAACACTATAGTCCTTTTTATCCTCATGTGTTCATGTTCTTCTCCCCCTATGACATCATCAGAAAAAGGGTCAAGAAGATAAGCATATAAGAATAAAACATGTGGTAAAGCATTTAACAAGCATGAGGCTAGTTATAATTATAAAGTTGAATAAATCAAACCAGCATGCTGAAAACACATTTCCAGGTTATTCATCCATAATAATTGTTCTTCTGGACTGTAGAATAGCTTGCTGATTAGACAATACACATTCCAAATGATCATAAATATGAATTCATCCTATTTCACCAATCAATTAACCATAATAGTACTCTTTTTTCCTCTTTCCTGCATAATACAATATATATACATATATTTGTCTCATCTATATACTAGAGGAATCTCGTTAGTTACCACAATAATAATATACTCATTCAAGGAAATGTACGAGGACAAATAACGTACTTACTACTTGAGTACCCAAATTCTATTAGATCCACCATGGTTTGTTGATAGAACATAGAGAGCTTGTAGATCAGATTTCTTTATCCATTGTTGTATCACTTTTGGTGCTTGATTTATGGTTTGTGTTCTTATATACTGATAATAGTAAGCTATTTGTCTTCTATCATCTGCTCTTTGGTAAGCTAACCTGTGTCTTACTACTCCATTCTAGTAAGCTATTTTCTACCTTGTTCCACCTTGATAATCTCTCTGACGAACTTGAACTTTACAATTCCTTTCTAGATGCCCTTTTTTACCACACTTATCACTGACTTCTATTTCTTCTTTCAGCTTGCTAATCTGATTATCTCTGGATCCTATTTCTTCATTCAGCTTGCTTATTTGAATATCTCTGGCTCCTACTTCTTCATTCAACTTGCTGATTTGAGTATCTTTGGCTTCTATATTAACTTTCATCTCGCTGAGTTGCTTGATTAGAACATCATTCCTTCTGAGTATCACTTTGTTGAGTCCTTCCAGTTGTGTTATGTTGTCCTTCATCTTAGTAATCGTGGATTCATGTTCATTTGAAGCTTTTTCATCCATAAGATCTCTGACTATCTTTCTAAGATAATCATTTTTTTCTTTAAATTGTTGTTCTCTGACTTTACGTTTAGGAATTCCTCAGTAGTTTCCTGCACGGTTAGTTGTTCTAGGACAGATGTAGTAGATAAAGAATTGAATCTAAATGAATTTACCTCACCACTGTCGTCATCTAAAACTGTTTCATCACTTTCCACCTCAAAGTTATCCTTGTCATCAAGACCAGCCAAAGCTAAGTTAACCATATCATCACTTGAGTCTTTTTCAGAAGTAGAATCATCACTCCAAGTCATCAATGCCTTTGATTTTCTTTTATCCTTGAATCCAGCTTGCTGCTTTGACTTGTTCTTCAATTTGTAGCAATCTCTTCGGTAGTGTCCCTTTTTACCACTTTCATAACAAGTTTCTTCCTTAGGTTCCTATGGATTCTTTTCTGTTGTATGAATATTTTCCTTTAGCATTCCTTATTTGGTTCTTCTTTTTAATGAGCCTTTTGATTTTCCTTGAGATATGAGCTAAGTCATCATCTGATTCTGACTCTGCTTCATATTCCAGCTTGTTGTTTGTCGAATTAAGTCCTAAATTCTTCATCTTTGCCACTGGATCTTGAGAGGATCTGGTTTGGCTAGCATTAATTTTTGTTTCGAAGTGTTCAAGTTCAGCGAATACAGCCAAGGTATCCATAGTGTCGATTTGAGGAGACGATTCTAAAGCCGTCACTTTAGGTGAAAAAGTCCATGGTACTGCACTCAAGATCTTCATGTTTATTTCGGCTTGAGGTATTGTTTTTCCAAGTAGTTTGAGACCATTCATAGTTTTCTGAAATCTTGCTTGACTTTCCCTGATAGTCTCATCTTCCTTGACAATGAAACCTCCAAATTCATTCATCAACGTACTGAGTTTAACCTTCTTAAGAGATTTCGAACCTTCATGATAAAGTTCCAATGTGTCCCACATCTCTTTGGCGGATTTGCATGAGGACTTGAGGAGACCTTATCACTTTCACTTGCGGAGAGACAAGTCATGATAATATTCAGTATCCTGGTATTGTAATTTCCCTTGACCGATTCAGCAGCAGTAAGATCATCAATATTTTTCGGCTTGCCGTCTTTGTCAAGAAATGTATATGGACCTTTGTTGACAACTCTCCATTCTAGTGGTTCCTTTGACAGGTGCATCTTCATACAATCTTTCCACCAGTTATAGTTTTCAGTACCGAGCAGCAAAGGAGCAGGTGATTATATGAACCGAGAGGGTAATCTTCAGCCATATCGATCGATACTTTTCCTGTTACTGTTAGAGAAAGATTAGTATACCAATTAAAGCTCTGATACCAAATGTTGGACTTGCAAAGCAAACCTTAACTCCACATTATTATGATATTGTCCGCTTTGGGTCCAGCCCGCACGGATTTGTTTTTGGGTAACTCCCAAAAGGCCTCATACTAATGGAGTTAATTGACTGCTTATTAACTAGCAATCTGCCCCTCCCACAAACGATGTTAGACAAATCCTAACATTAACTTTTTTTTCAAAAAAATAAACCAATTACCTTTTTCAGCTAAATTATATCATCTTTTTTATTTTTCTACTAAAATGCCTTCTTTTTAAGAAAAAACCCGAACAACATTTATATATTAATTATTATGAAATCATATTATTTAAAAATTTAAGCCTTTAAAAATCATGTCTTAAAAAGTTTTATTCAATTTTTAAAAAAAATCTTATTAAAAAAAGTCAATACATCGCATAATTTTTAAGCTAGTTTATCTAAATACATGGTCACCGATTAATTCTCAACAATATTTACAAAATTCTCGATTACAAACACTTATGATCTCTCGTGCAATTCTAGGATATACAAATCAAAAAGGTCTATCTATTTTTTTAATTTAAATTAACTAAAAGAAATGAAACATCTATTAGCACATGGGGTGATGGTCTAAAATAATCATTTTTGGGATTTAATGGCCCAAAATATTAATTCTGGAAAAGTGGACCCAAAATACCGACGGAATACGGAGTTTCGGCCTCCGTATTAGCATGATACGGAACACCGTGTTCCGTATTAGCATGATACGGAACACCGTGTTCCGTATTATGCATGATACGGAACACGGTCTTCCGTATCATGCATAATACGGAACACGGTCTTCCGTGTTAGTGCTGCGCACCCACCTAACACGGAACACGGTCTTCCGTATCATGCATAATACGGAACACGGTATTCCGTATCATGCTATGTTACGGAAGACGAAGTACCATATTACACTCCATGTACACGATTTAACTTGTTGGGTTAATATTTTGGGACAATCATACTCCAATATAAGTATATTGGTAATTTTTTCTAGCACATGCTCCAACGAAAAAAATGAAAGTGGGTTGGTGGTGTATATATATGGCTGTATGGCTGTATGCAATCACAAAGCGTAATCTCAATCAGATCTATTTAGAACTTTAATTATGTCAAGTGCTCCCCCTTGATCACTATTTTTTTTGCATTTTAAACAAAGTATTCACATTCCTTTTTTCTACTTTCCTGAAACTTTTACTAAAAAGAATATCTTAAGGTCCATAATGTCGATTAATACTTGTCTAATCATCTTAAAAATTCTGATTGTTGCAAAATTCATCTCCAAAGTTTGCAGAATTGTTCAGTTATTTTTATCCGGAAAAATGCTAACAAGGTGGCACATGAAGTTGCTCGTATCCCTTATTTAGTTAATTCTCATATTTTGTTCAAGTCTCCTCCTACGTGTTTGTTGGAGGCTCTTTCCAATGATCTTTCGTTCTGATTGAATGCAGTTATTTAAAAAAAAAAAAAAAAAAATCTGCAACTAGTGTTGAAAAATCAGTACATACCCTGATTGTTAAAAGCAAAACAATTTTAAGTATACTACTTTGTCTGCTAGTGAGTACCCAGAGTCCCAGACCCTATAAAAACCCATCCAGTGTCACTCAGAACTTACAACATTAAGTAGAAACATGTCTCTCAAAGTACTACTCTTAGTAGGAGCACTGGTGGTTCTTGCCACCTCCTGCCTTGCTGAACTACCACCTCTACAAAAACTGCCCATTCACAGGCCACCGGTGCATAAACCTCCAGTTTACGATCCAGAAGAATTTCACAAACCACCATTTCACAAGTCACCGGTGCACAAGCCTCCAGTTTATGATCCAGAAGAACTCCACAAACCACCATTTCACAAGCCACCCGTCCACAAACCCCCGACACTAAATTTTGATACTGAAGAACTTCACAAACCGCTGTTTCACAGGCCGCCACTACACAAACCCGGACCCCCATCAGTTGAAGAACTTCACAAATTACCACCATTTCACAAGCCACCAGTACACAAGCCACCACATGTACAAGTTTATGATACAGAAGAGCTTCACAAACCTCCATTTCACAAGCCTCCAGTACACAAGCCACCACATGTAGAAGTTTTTGATACAGAAGTGCTTCACAAACCTCCATTTCACAAGCCCCCAGTACACAAGCCACCACATGCGCAAGTTTATGATATAGAAGAGCTTAACAAACCTCCATTTCACAAGCCTCCGGTACACAAGCCACCACATGTACAAGTTGTTGATACAGAAGAGCTTCACAAACCTCCATTTCACAAACCTCCGGTTCACAAGCCATCACATGTTCATGAATACAAACCACCTTTTTTCAAGCCACCTCCCGTTTTCATAGCAGAAAATGCTCGTAAAAATCCACCTAGACAGCAGATAGAGGGCACAATTAATCCCGAGGTAGTGAAACCAGAAGGACATCACAAACCACCATTTCACAAGCCACCAGTTCACAAACCACCCTCAGTTCAAAGCTAGAGAGGTACAGGCCAGGAGCTTGCACATTCAAGTTGCAGAATGTGTGATTTTAATGAGTTTCCAGTAATATTACAGTCTAAATTAAATAAGAGTTGCTGCTTAATGAAGTACTTTAGCTTCATATAGTCTGCATTGAGAATGCTTGTTGGATGATAGCTTAATGTATTTTATTTTCAACTTTTTGTGATATCTTTATGAAACATGCATGGGTTTTGTTCAACTATATATACTAAAAAGAATACCTACTATAATGTAAGAATTTATTTAGACAAAAAATTGAAAGCATCATTGAGCTAAAGCCGTACATGACATTTTACAAAATTGAAGGCGATATAAAAAATTCTCTCTAATTTCACACTTACACTTCTACGCCTATACCACAATATGTTTTGGGGTTTTACTTTCATCTCCACACCCTCCAACTCGAGGGGTATCGAGATATCTACTAATCGAATATCAACTTGTATGTATTGAAATTTAACAGTTTGTTTAAGCAATGGAATAAGAAGAAATTATTTAGAAAATGTAAATCGTAGTTCCGTTAAGAAACTTAAGGGTCCGTTTGGATTGAGGGTTGAGAAGGGTCGGGTTGGGTCGGGTTCAAATTTAAAAATTCATTTTTGAGAAAATTTTGAAAAGTAAAGTACTGGGTTTTGATAGTTTACGAAAGAATTAATATAATATTACATATTAAATCCAAAATCCAACACTTTACTTTTTAAATTTTTTTCAAAAACGAATTTTTAAATTTGAACCAAACCCAACCCAATCCTTTTAACCCCCAATCCAAACGGACCCTAAAACTTGCCTTACCTACAAAATATGGAAAGCATGAACCCACAAGCTCAGTAACAGCAAGCCCAAGAACCCACCATGCCCAAGATGCGGTTGGAGCCTTGGAGGTCACGAAAAAAACGAAAAAAAATAAATATAGATTCGCTACTATTGGAGTTTTAGTTGGATTTCCTAAAGTAAAAAAAAAAAAAACACCAAGTTAAATTAAATATGTTACTCCCTCGTCCCACTTTTATTTTCCACTGTTTCCTATTTTCTTTGTCCCAAAATAATTATCCACATTTAATTAATAAGCTATATTATGTGTTAATTATGTTAACTTTTATAAAAAAAATAATAAAATTATTTGGTAACTATAAGTTTAATTGACATGATTGAATAAAAAGTGGATTTTAATGGATGGACAATAAAAATGGGACGGATGGAGTAATAAAAAAGGGTTTTATAAATTTGATATTCTAATTTTAGATTATATCCTTATCTATTTATTTATATTATTATTATATTAAAGCCGAAACATTGAAAATTTGTTTTGGTTTTCGGTACGGTTATCCTAATTATTTAAAAAAATATTAACAAAATATAATTAATGATAATTAGCCGATTGCTTTTTAAACATTTTCTTTTAGTTGAACATATTATCTTTTATAAACACCTAAAAACATCAATCGTAACATATCTTCCAATCATTTATATTTATTTTCTAATTAAAACACGTTACCTTTTTTTAAAAAAAAACTAATCTTCTTACCATCATTAATATATAGCGAAAATATCACACCATATTTTTAAATTATTGATAAAATATATTAAAAATTCGTATACATTGTTTATAATAAAGAAACATTAGTAAAATTCGTAAACATGAGTACATTAAATTATAATGAATTAAAAATAAAAAATTATTTAAAATAATGATTATATAAAAACATAATTATAACATTATATAAAATTTATAATATAAGAAAAGAAACCCTTGCATCCCACGGTCATTGAAAGTTTGTCGGTTCGATTTTCGGCACTACCATCCTAATTATTCTAATAAATAATAGAATAATATAATTAATGATAATTACCTGATTGCCTTTTTTAATTAAAAAACATTTACTTTTAATTGATGATATTATCTTTTATAAACAGCTAAAATATCGTATGTTCTGATCAATAATTTTTTTCCCTAATAAAATACGTTAATTTTTAATTTAAAACATAATCTTAGAATAATTAATATATACCCAAAAATATCAAATCATATCTTCTAATCACTAACAAAAATACTAAAAATCCGTAAATAAAGTACAATGATCGTTAGATTTTTAGTCTAAATTTAGAATTGCAAGATCTAATAAATAGATATATTATATGATTAAATTAATTTACTAAAATTTCAAGGGTCGAATTCCGTCAATGACATATTTATTTAAAAATTTTATAATATAATTTTAAAACATGCATATCATTAATTAAATTTATGATAAATCATTTAAATTAAAATTAAAATTAATTATTGAAAATAATGATTATATAAAAATATAATTGTAACATAAAATAAAATTTATTATATATCAAAAAAAATCCGTGCATCACAATTAAAGCCAAAATATTGAATGTTTTATCGGTTTGGTTTTCGAAACGGTTATCCTAATTATTAAAATAAATAATATAATAATATAATTAATTGTAACTAGCAAATTGCATTTTTCACGTTTACTTTAGTTGAACATTTTACATTTTATAAATATCTAAAAACATCAATTGTACTATATCTTTCAATCATTAATATTTATTTTCTAATTAAAACACGTTATCTTTTAATTTAAAACATAATCTTACAATCATTAATATATATTTATAATATCATACCATATTTTTCAATCATTAAAAAAATAGATTAAAAATCCGTGTACGTTTATAATAAGGAAACGTGTTCATAGTTATTTGTGTTTTGGTTTAACGATTCAACTATACAACGAATAATGATCGTTAAATTTACATCAATAATAACTAATAATGGTTAATTCTAATGATAAAGTATAGTATATGAATTAATTACTTTAAAACAAATAAAAGTAGGTATTCTAAATTAAATAGAATTAAATTTAACATTCGAAAGTTTATATGATTGATAGTAAAATTATATTCAAATACGAAAAAATAAATTTTAATAATTTAAAACATATAGAAGTAAATTTTCTAAATTGAATAGAATTCTTAATGTTAAATTATCACAAAATTAAAGATGATTTCTTGAGTTTTACGTGACTTGTAAAATCATCTAAATTTGATTTTTAAAATTCAAAATAAAGCAAAAAATATTAAATTGACCTTGTGAAGTTTAATAAATAATAAATTTTTATATGTTATTATTTTTTCTCTAAATCTTTCATATTAAAGAGTTTTTTATTTTTTTCAATAAAGTACTAAAATTTATTTTATAAAAACAAATTCAATATAAATAAATCTTTAGAAAAATAAATGTTAAGAATTTTCTTTTGATAATATAATTTGTATAATTATAATATTAAAAAATGAGTTATAAACTAGTAAAAATAAATTAAGAATGTTTTTATTAACTCCGTTTGATAGATTTGATAACTTAACATTGTTCTTATAGCTTAAATTCTTGATCCACTATGTTTAGACTAAACTCCAAACAGTATAATAAGAAGGACAACTGAACAAGTCATATATCCATATTCATGGTCAAAAACCACGACTGTATTTGAGTCGTATCGACGGAACTATGCTAAATTGCTAATGTAACATCATCCGCATCTGTGGAATATTCAACGTACACTTCTTCGGCCACAAATTTCCTAAAGTCGTCAAATTTGTGCACAATTTCCATCAATCATAACTCGAATTAACAAATATTACCTCAGTCCCAGTCAATTATTTATGTTTTTGAAAGAGTGTCCGACATGCATTTTAAGATTCATATAAAATAGGTTTCAAAAAAAAAAATTCATATAAAATATAGTTGTCTAACTTATTTTTAATTTTTTTTGAATAAAAATATAAACATTCTACTTTGATTCAAAATCATAAAACTGTACAAATAAGTTATGAAACCACATTTTATATGCATTTAATACTGTCGGACACTCTTTAAAAAATGTAAACAATTGGTTGACGGAGGGAGTAGTTCACATCAGGTATTTGATTTGTGCTACAAAAGTATTGCATCCGAGGCAGTTTATTTTCTTTCTACAGACTACAGTTTCTCAAAGTTTGTTGATGAGAAAATTTCAAGACTCGTGAACAAACACTTAACCAGGAAAACATACAATGCATTGTAAATAAATTGCCTGTACACCGAATTCAAAACGAATTTAAAAAATTTGTGTTAAGATAGGTCGTAAGTAGGGATGGGAACGGGTCGGGTTCGGCTCGGGTTTTGCAAAATCCAAATCCAAATCCAAATATTTTCGGGTTTCGGGTTTCGGATCGTATCGGGTTTCGGATCCAAAACTCAATATCCAAATCCAAATCCGTCGGGTTTCGGATCGGATCGGGTTTTTTTCGGGTATTCAAAATTAAAAATAGTGTAAATAAGTTGCTTAACAAAAAAATAAAAAAAATTGTGTAAGTAAGTTAAAAAATACCGCTACATCCATGACAATTTATTTTCTCGATCTTTCCATATCTTATGTCTCAAAGATATGTGTATGTATAATATGTATTTATAATATACATTTATATATATATAATATATATATATATATAATAGTGTATGTATAATATGTATTTATAATATATATTTATATATAATATATAATATATAAAATATAAAATATAATAAATAAAAGTCGGGTATTTTTCGGGTTTCGGGTTCGGCTCGGGTTTTGATCGGGTTTCGGGTTTCGGATCGGGTTTCGGATCGGGTTTCATGAAATCCATATCCATATCCAAAATCTTTCGGGTTTAAAATTTAAATCCATATCCATATCCAAATCCAAAATATCGGGTTTGGATCGGATAAAAAATCGGATTTCGAATCGGGTATCCGTCGGATCGGATTTTTTTCCCATCCCTAGTCGTAAGTGGTACACAAGACTCTCGCCAAGCTGCATGCCCTATTAATAACATACAAAATTGGGAAGCCAATACAGAGATAAAGTTTAATGGATTCTTCACCTAGCAGGACTAGAATCATCAGTTAAACTCAAAAGCTCTTCCAAATAATCAGCACCCAAGTCCTCTAACACAACATTATCCAACATTTTCCCTTCCCCTGTTTTGTTCTTGTTACTTGTCCTGTTTAAACTTCTCCTTCTCATGGAATGCTTTTTCTTCAAAGCCACCACCGGTGAACAACCGTCCTCACAACTCTGCTTCATGTCACCCAACGATTCACGAACTCTCTCTACTGGAAAATTAAGAATGGCACCTGACCCGCGTACTGAAAATGCTGCTTGATCATAAGCTAAAGCAGCTTGTTCTGCACTGTCAAATGTGCCCAGCCATACCCTTACTCCATTTCTTGTGGAATCTCTTATTTCTGCTGCATATTTTCCCCAAGGCCTTCTTCGGACGCCTCTATAAGCTTTTTGTTTATTCTGAACTATCGTTTGTGCCCGTATTGAGCTGGCCTCGTCATTAGTTGTTGTTGCTTTTTCATGTTCTGCTTGTGACAGGACTTTGTAAAGAAGCATTTCTTCCGAATCGTTTACGTTAAACGGGAGATAATTGTTCGAATATTCCGGTGATCCGAATGAAGATTCAGGTGAGTAACTAGAATTTGAGAGGTGAAGAAGTGATGCATCCATTCAGATTGGTAAGAAATATGATTTGTAGATAAATGTTAATAGAGTTGATCATGTTTCCTGTTTTGGCTGCTCTATATATAGAGGAAAGGAGAGGGGGTGGATTAGATAATACATATAAATACTAAATAGAAGAATGGGATTATGGACTTTGAATGGGTGGAAAGCGATAATTAATTGAAAGAATGGATGGGTGTAGGTGAGAAGATGGTCAAATACGAGAAACCTGCACGCACGAGTCGGATGAAAATTTGTAGCTTGATTGATTGGATTTGTCATTTCTTTTAGGTGACATTTCTCTAGGGAGAAATAAGTGCCTCGTCGAAACAAAAATATAAGAAGTTTACAGTTATCTCCCACCGATTGGTGGAGTGGATATCCCTCGCCTTCCCTTACAAGGAGGTTGAGGGTTCGACTCCGGTGAAAATCGGGTGTGTGTTCAATTAAACATAAAAAAAAAAAGTTTAGAGTTGGTTCATCATAACATATACACATGCGTACATGATATAAATTTAAATCTTTTCTTTTTCGTAAGCTTATAAACGTGTATATTTGTATTATCCGTATTTCATTATAGTAAATTTTGGATAAAATTGATTCGAATTAGAATTGATTCGATCCTTTCGAATCATTATATCAATTTTTTTAATTTATGAGATTCTATTTAATTATTAAATATTTTTTTTTAATATAAAATAAATTACTTCTTCAAAAAGTTGACTAAATAATTATGCTATATCTATCGTAAAATTGTTTTAAATATGTATTTTGTTTATAAATTATTCATTGAATAAAATGTGTGTTAATGTATATGAACTATGCAATTTTGACGTATTAAAATTATGATAATTACTTAATTCATTTTTTTTTTTGTAATTAGCATTTATATCGGAACCAATATTTCAAGTTATATTTGGTTCAAATAATTCATAATTCGATTTAAACATTAAATTTTTATACAAGAAAAGAAATTTTTAAAAATAAGTTATGGAACTATCCTTAAAATGCACCTTAAACAATTGAAATGTACGGGGGTCGGGGAGTGTTTATTATTAATTTTTGAATTAGAAATTCAATTTAAAACTAAAAAATTTGGCTGAAAAATGGATTCGGATATTATCCGGATCCGGATAATATTCATCGGATTCGGAATTTAAAAAATATATATTCTTGGATCTGGATACAAATTTGAATACAGATTAGAATTTTGGATTCGAATTCGGATTCAGACAAATTGATATCCGAAATATCCGTTTCAGTGTCCTAGCTATTTCTAGGTTATTGACAATTAGTCATGTTCACACAAATTTAATGAAATAGTGAACTGCGTAATAAAGGATAATATTTTAGAATGATATGATTTATAAGTTAGTAACAAAAGAATGTTGATATATATATTCGTCAAAGTGAAATAAACAGGAAGCAGTTCTAACTTGTACTCCATAACATAATAAAGTTCTAGAACGGTCGTAGTGACGTTTCTGTGTTTCATTTAATCGACTGTTCTGGTCCACAAGGTTTTTTTTTTTTTTGACAAACAAGAAATTGTATTAACTTGCATTAAACCAATCACAGCCAGGACAAAATCCTGAACTGACAGTACAATCTGACAGGAAACAAATAAACGAACTAACCAAGTAGCAGCTTATGTTTACAGACTGTTTTACATCATGAATAATAATATTTTTTGAATTAAAAAATATTAAAGTAGCTTTCCGATCAATCCAATTTGCACCATTCCTGAAGCCAGTAATATCGCAAATGACTTTCATATACGCACCACCTGTAGCCCATTGTTCAGAAACACCCCAGCTATCTACATGCCGAAGACCAGCTATATACATGCCGAAAGTGAAACCCCAGCTATCTACATGCCGAAACCCAGCTATAGACATGCCGCGAATGAAATATCTCATTATATGAACAAATTCTAGTTGTGAAAAGTAAGCTCTTGCAATATCCAACAGCAGCCCAAAATCAATGCAAACATTACAGATCTCCCACCAAGCCACAAAAATCCTTTCCAAATTAGCCCGGAACCAAACCCATAACAACATACAAACAAACAAACAAAACTCGCCAACAGACGAGACGAAAAACACGTCAAAAGACGAGACGAAGATTCAAAATCAAAGTTCTCGGAATAACACCAAATTTTGGTATGATGTTGAGGAGGAGAAATGGAATCTCAAGATATTTTTTATTTTCAGAACTAGCTCAAGATCGGAAACAGATCTGAGAAAATTCTAATGAATTTTCGGAGTTTTATTAAATTAAAAGCTGTGATAATTGGAAGGTGAGAAAAGAGAGGGGGGAGGGGGACGAAGATGGAAGAAGGCAGAGGGGGAGGGGGAGGGGTTTAAACGACTCTCATTAGTTGAAATTATAGTTTTACCTCTCCGCCCTTTTTGGTCCACAAGGTTTTGGTATCTTTGAAAGGGTTCCGGTTTCTTTCTTTAGAGTTAATTGCATTTTGCATCCCCTAACTTTAGTTCATTTTCAATTATGTATATGTAGTTTCATAAATTGCACTTTGCATCCCCAAACTTTAAATTATAAGTCAAATCACAATCCCTTATACATTTTCTATCAAAAATAACATTGCTTTTAACGAATATATTAACAAATGCGATATAAAATGATTGTAATGATGATATAAATTATAGATTTTAAACATGTAACTAATTTTACACTTTAAAATTCTTTAAATTATAATTTTTTGACCATTAATCAATTATATTATATTTACAAAAAATTAAACTAATATGTTTCCATTAAATAAAGTTGTGACTATTATGATACATGATACGTATAAAATCATTAAAATATATTTGTACCATCTTAAAATATAAATTATATAATCACTACACAATTTTATATCGCATTTGTCAATACAACCGTTAAAAGAAATATTATTTTTGATAGAAAACGTATAAGGGATTGTGATTTGACCTATAATTTAAAGTTAGGGGATGCAAAGTACAATTTATTAAACTACATATACATAATTGAAATTGGAGTAAAGGTAGGGGATGCAAAGTGCATTTAACTCTTTTCTTTAATATATGAAACTTTTAGTTATTTCGATTATGTACTGCGGACTCTGCAGTCACTGCATGTCTCCATGCATCCTTGTTCAAATATGCCATCCACTCCAAAAATAATGAACTAGTTTTTTTTACGTATTTGGATGTATTTGATTAGGTATTTGTAAAAAATATCTTTTCGATTTTTTCGTCTTATATAAAAATATAGACCGTCTCTTATATTTTTGTTCAAAACAAAGAAGTTAAATAAATTTTACTCCATGCAAATGTTTCAACTGAATGCATTAAAATGCATTAAAAAAATTATTAAAGAATTATAGAAATTGGGTCAGAGGTAGCACTTTTCTTCGACCATTTTATATTCTATCTTCTTTGCTTCTGATTAGATGCCAAAGACTAATCTGCTTTGTCTTTGACTTCCTTGATTGAATCACCGAGTACGTCACTTCCTAATTGATTGAATCACCGAGTACTTCATTCTTCAGGTTCATTTTAATCCTCAAATCTAATCTAGTACTCCCTTCGTCCCACTCATTTCTTTACCGTTCTTATTTTGGGACGTGATAGGTACCCGCTGTAAGCCTACAGCGGGCACCCGCTGTAAACAACCCGCCGTCCGCTATTGCACATCCACCTGTAACAAATATTCATTAATTACACATGTGTCATTTCATATTATCTTTACTAAAACAATCCACTTGACAAACAAATATCTTCACACAAATACATTTGCAAAATATCTTGTTACCTTGCTCACTAAGGCAGGGGACCATAAAGGCAACTAAGGGGACACAAAAGCATTCAAGCTATAGCAAAAGCGGCTGTGCTAGAATCGAGGTATGTGGGAAAGGGACACTAATCACTGTTCCAATAGTGGCTCACTGTAGCTTTAACAGCATAACAAGTGGGTCACCAAGTGGGTGAACAGTTATTAGAAGACCTAGCCTATAAATACCCCCATTCTACACACAAGGTAGATATATACAATTTCAATAGCACAAAATTTACTACTCATTCTCTCCCTTCACACAGATACATTTTCACCCGTTTCGATTATTATTATTTCGATTACTGATTCTCACACCGGAGGTGCTTGACGGCCACCACCCCCGGGCAAACATTATTTTGCAGATACCCAAACTCAGGTGAAGTACCCCCGGAACAGTGATCGGAACAGTGATCGGAAGCCATTAATCGGCCGTGAGGATTATCATTTGGCGCTAGAAGGAGGGGGTTTTTTCTTTAAGAAAAGCCTCCACCAGCTCTACCATCTCAGCACTGGGCAAACCAATATGCGTGCGTCCGTTGTCAAAAACGGACCCGCTGTCAGAAAAACGTCCGCTGTTAAAAACGGACCCGCTGTAAGAGAAATGTCCTCTGACGAAATGTCCTCTGACAAAATGTCCTCTGACGAAATGTCCTCTGACGAGATGTCCTCTGACAAAATGTCCTCTGACAAAATGTCCTCTGACGAAATGTCCTCTGACGAGATGTCCTCTGACGAGATGTCCTCTGACAAAATGTCCTCTAACGAAATGTCCTCTGACAAAATGTCTTCTGACGAAATGTCCTCTGACAAAATGTCCTCTGATGAAATGTCCTCTGACAAAATGTCCTCTGAAGCAACCAACTACAATAGCAAATTTCTCAAAGTCCCTTAAGCGGGGAAGCAACCAACTACAAAATTACAGAAGTCCCAATGGGCCAGCAACCATTACACAATTACACATCGCACACATTACAAGTAAGTGTCCATCAAAGTCCCTCTGCGGACATTTACACAAGTTACACATTGCAAATATTACAAAGTCCCTCTGCGGACATTTACACAAGTTACACATTGCAAATATTACAAAGTCCCTCTGCGGACATTTACACAAGTTACACATTGCAAATATTACAAAGTCCCTCTGCGGACATTTACACAAGTTACACATTGCAAATATTACAAAGTCCCTCTGCGGACATTTACACAAGTTACACATTGCAAATATTACAAAGTCCCTCTGCGGACATTTACACAAGTTACACATTGCAAATATTACAAAGTCCCTCTGCGGACATTTACACAAGTTACACATTGCAAATATTACAAAGTCCCTCTGCGGACCATTACACAATTGCAAATCCCAAATCTACACAATTCGTCTACGGACAATCTCCGCAAACACTGTTTACAGACGTTACTAAGGGCGTCAGCGGACAACTGCAGACTTACAGTTGGAGATTTCGTAAAGATATCAACATCTTACAAATCTTGCAAACAAAAGACGGAATCTTACAACAGAAGTTACAAAAACTGTTTGTTACGGCCAATTGACAAGAAAATATCAGGGCATAAGTACTCAATACTTCAAGAAAGAGCTAAGTCCCCTAAACGGGCATAAAGACAGCTGTGAATTTCAGTCTATAACTCTCGACAAGAAACGATAAAGCACCCTTGACGGGCACTTATTACAGCAAAAAACCCGCCAAGAGACGGATACTACAAACAATCTACAACGAAATGTCTACACAAATATGAAGGCAATACGACTCAAAACAGAACAAAAACGGAAAACAGTTGGATGAAAAGGATAAATAAATATTTTATTCATAAATTTGTTTTATTACAAGCATGTTATTACAAGGATTATAGACTCCTACATCTAAAAATCCTTCATGCTTGGGGGGCTTTCTCTTTAGCATATGCACCCTTCTTGGAGCTTTCACCCTGAGGAGGAGCTCGGAAACGAAAGTCAATTACATCCGTCTCCGGCTTATCTTTTGCTTCTTCAGCAGCACGGGCAGCAGCAACTTCCCGAGCAGCCTTACGACATTCTTCAGCATTGTAGGCATCACCCTCCTCTTCCCAAATATTTGCCCAAGCTTTCCAACTGGCTTCTGTCGCCTCAGAGAGAGCCAGTCCACGCCCCCAAGAGAATGGGGAGAAGTGGTCATTCATATCAGAAAGGACAAGCTTCTTCGACATAAGGAACAAGGGTTTTCAAACAATAAATTGGCGAAGGAATGATCTAAATTTACAAGCAACCATCCTATTTATAGGGAGGTAAAAAAAAGAGAGAGGGGGGGGTGAAGTCATCTCCAGTCAAGAAATTACAGTTCCCATGCAGAGAGAAGTAAAAGCTCAGTCAAAATTCTTTTGACTCCAATGCAGTATTAAATGCTGAAGACAAACTCCCACAGTCAAAATCACAAATTCAAGGTAACCATTTTCCCACACATATTTACTACACACTTTGACACAAAAATGCGAACACAAATTCAGTTATAGTTTGAAGCAAAATTACCCAATTCACAAACACAAAAATTATCAAAACAACATGTTTCACAATCGCACAGCAGCCATACACGCTGAGAGATTCCAAAACAAGTCCGACAAAAGTTCTTAGATACCGTTACAAAAATTAAACTAAGCCCAACGGGACGCGCTCAAGGGACCCTCCATGCCCCTTAGCGGTTCTTCATCTTCATCTTCACTATCATACGCACTGGCTATGGCACTAAGGGGCTCGATTGCAACATCAGATTCGTCCGCCGTTCCAGTTCCAATAGCAATATCCACTTGCTCCTTTTCACTATCAACAGGCTGCATAACGCTGTCCGTTTCCGAATTAATCTCAGTATGCACGGCTGCTACTGTCGACATTGGAATTACACCTTCTATCGCTAAAGGGCTCTCAACGGGCTTGCCTCTATCCGTAACAACCATCTCCATTTCAGCGGTTTCTGCACCAATGCCAACAACGGCCATTTCAGCCTAGCACCCAACACTCTTCCTTTCAGTCTTCCCTAGACGGGCTTTCAAGGCTCTGGCTTTACGCTTCGATTTCTTTACTTTGGCTTTCAGTCTCGCAATCTCGGTTTGTAACAGCCCAATCTCGGGCAGATTCTTAGCGGGCTCCTGTCGTTCTACAACAGCCTTGGCAGCCTCAGCCTTCATAATTTCCGCAAACTCAGCACTACTTCGGAACTTCAATATAGCATTGGCCTCAGTTGGCCGAGAATCAAGATGCGCCTCAGCCTCCTCAGCACGTTCTTTCTCAAATTTGAGTAAAGTGCTCAAATTCTTTTTGACTCGGTCCATACCTCACCCAATGCCTTTACCAGTTTCACTAAAAAATCAATCTCAACCTGGCTAAGACGGTTACGGTCCGTCCTATAGGCACACTCCACTTTCTTCACAAAATTCTTGTGCCAGGGAAACTCCCCGCCACCAACTACCAGAAATTCTTCCTGCCAACCCGCCATGCCCTTGGGAAATACAAATGGCCGGAACCCGTCCAGAGCTTTTCCAATACGAGTTTGCGACTTTACGAACTGCAGCTCATAAAAGGGTTTTGCACGGCTGGCTTTAACATCAAATAAACAGAAAAAAGCCCTAAATGTTGGCTGCTTGTTCAATGCCTCGCAACTAGCTATAAACCAGTTGATAGACCTTATTGAATTGGGAGACATCTGAGCTAACGGACAGCGGAAATACAATCGGAAGAGATCCATCAAGAACTTATGAGGTGGGAACCTTAAACCCGCCCTGAAATGACTTACGGGAATGCAGACAGAATCATCATCAAAATGATGGTACAATTTCTCACCGGGTACCGGCCGTCTCCAGAAATAACCATCTTCAATTCGGAACATCCGTTCAACAAAATCACCCCAGTCATCGCCTCTAAACGTGCTGTCCTGTTGCAAATGACCAAATTCGGCAAATTCAGCATCCATATCCGCCTTCGAGTAAGGGGTTGGCACCACATTGCTCGCCCGCCATAGACTCTCGCAGCTTTCAAAATACTGATACCGGTTTCTCCGCAACACAGCTGTATAACCCAACTGACCAACGTCCGCCCAACGACCATACATGTTTACTAATGGCCTCCTCTCACCGGTAGCGGGATCGACAAATTCATCACCCATCTGCAGAAAAAAGCACAATTTTTCCGCTAATACCGCAAACAACAAAGATGGCCGTCACAGATGTCTGGTACACACTTATATTTTTAAACAATTTTCCATTCTACAAATCGAAACAAACAATTTATATTCCATTCCCTCCAGAAACAACAAAACCCTAGAATCAGAAACCCATATACACAACACTTATGGATATATACACATTTATATACAAATTACAAACACCTCATGAACAATACGAAATCATACACCTATTTTCACACGATTCAGGAAACGGATTCATCACCACCAAAACAATAATAACAAATACACAAACAAAAAACCAACACTCACAGATTACACAATCGACTCACACTTACAAATACTCGAACCATGCAAACCAAGGACATAAACACAAAACCACTTATATATGAACAGACAAATTGGATGATGAAAACAAACAGAAATCACAAAAGAAAAATACAAAGAAAGCATACCTCAAATCAGGAGGATACAAATGGCTTCAATGGCAGAAATACTCCACAAATCTAGTACAAAGGAAGCAACGTACTCACAGAAGACAAAGAAAATGGAGAGAAAAAAGTAGAGAAACACAGTAAAAAACTTTAACAAATGATACACAAACCCATCTTTTATACGCGTGCGGCGCGTGTAATAAGGGTGAAAAAGTTGCAAAAAATTCGTGGATGAATAGGATTGGTCCACGTCACTCTTACAGCCGGCAGTAATTGCCTCGTTTCCAGCAAAACTGCCCACTAAGTATTAACTTCCCACTTACTTCTGACATATTACATCACAAAGGTACATTCTCTTTCTACCCAAAGGTCACTTCTCATTAATATGAACTACAACTTATCATTTCACTTATTATTAACATTTAATATTATTCCATCATTTATTTCAAATTGCTCATTTATTACCAATTATTACATTTACTCACAAGCGTTACAAAAACGTTTCAAATAACACACCCGTCAAGCACAAAAACCCGTTGTCAAAAAATCGCACTATTTTCACAAATTTTTTCTAACTCCTCAGTGTTGTCCGCCAACACTTGGGGGGCATATTTTCACAAATTTTTTCTAACTCCTCAGTGTTGTCCGCCAACACTTGGGGGGCATATTTTCACAAATTTTTTCTAACTCCTCAGTGTTGTCCGCCAACACTTGGGGGGCATATTTTCACAAATTTTTTCTAACTCCTCAGTGTTGTCCGCCAACACTTGGGGGGCATATTTACACAAACAACTTACTCCTAAGTGTTGACCGCCAACACTTGGGGGGCACACAAGGTATCATTTTCAAAAATTTTCTCAAACACTACGGCATCTTTAGTTTCTCCTCCTCCTGTCCGCTAAACCGCACAGCAGGAGTGGGGGGCAATGATAGGTACCCGCTGTAAGCCTACAGCGGGCACCCGCTGTAAACAACCCGCCGTCCGCTATTGCACATCCACCTGTAACAAATATTCATTAATTACACATGTGTCATTTCATATTATCTTTACTAAAACAATCCACTTGACAAACAAATATCTTCACACAAATACATTTGCAAAATATCTTGTTACCTTGCTCACTAAGGCAGGGGACCATAAAGGCAACTAAGGGGACACAAAAGCATTCAAGCTATAGCAAAACACTACACCACAAATGGTCTTTGCCAACACTGAAAATCGATGTTGCCACGTTAAATGTTGCCTTAGATGCTAAAAATTGAATAAATTTGATATAAGCCAACATCATAACGGGATGTTGCCATTCATGTTGCCTTAGATTCATTTTAGTACTCAATGCCAACACATGAACGGGTGTTGCCTTAGATAGTTAAAAAAAAGGGGGAAGAAGCCCGCTATTACTGAAATTAAAAGCCCGCTCAAATATTCATTCTAAGTTAAACAGCCCGCTCAGGAATTAAAAGAAAATAAAACAATGAAAACATCTCACTCTCATCTCTCTCACTCAGCTCACACTTTCATCTCTCTCCGCTTTCATCTCTCACTTCATTCGCATTTCTATTACTGTTCTTCTCCCACTCGTTCTTTTACTAATTCAATTAGGGTTCAAAGATGATTCGAGCTGGGTATCGAAATTTTGTTCAAGAATTCAATTAGGGTTTATGTTAGGTTAATCAAAGTCTGGTAAAAGAATTCAATTAGAGTTAATCGAAGCATGGTTTGTGTTTGAAGGTATTTGATATCAATTTGAGGTACAAAAAAATCTCTATTTGTATGCTTCGATTTGCATATTTTTAGCTTGGTTTGACCTCTCTTTCCCCTCCCTGTCTCTCTGTGTCTCCCCCCCCCCTCTCTCTCCTCCCTTCGTCTCTCTCTCTCTCTTTGTATATATCTCCCCCCTCTCTCTCTGTGTTTTGTCACAGGCAAGTACTTACTTTTCTTTGGTTAAACTGAAATCAAATCTCGGAGGTTTGTTGTATCTTAAATTTTGGTGTATCCATTGGCTAGTTGGTTCTACTATTTATCTTGCTTGTATCTATGCAACTCTATGTCGTATTGGATTATAAGAAAAATAAAATAATAAGGGTTCTGTGTTGATTTTACTTCTTTCTTAAAGATATGAGTAAATTAATTTATGATTATTGAGTTGTAGTATCTATCCTTTCCGCAACTGATATTGCTCTAGACCCTTGCTATTAAGTTTTCTGTTTCCACGTGTTAATTGTTTATTTGGTTTCACAGATGATTCATGAGACACATAATTTCTAATCCCCTCTTATGTTGAGTTTTAGGAACATTTAGTGTTCTGCGCCCTGATATCTCAAAACTTTGGTTACCAGACACAACCTAACAACTCACTTTGCAAATTCTCTAGTGCAAGCTATTTTCAGAATGGGTTGTAAACCATACCTTGTTAGTCCGTTCTTGGCTTTAGTGACAGAACCTCGAGATATCATTTTTATGTTACCTTGTTAGTTCAGAAGCATATTCATACCGAACTAGTCTTGCTATGGATTTATAGGTCTTTTGATGCGAAGTATTCATGTTGTATATGAAGATTATTCTAATCTTGTTTTGTTGATGAAATTGACAGTGAGCGGACACGAATATTGCTAACAAGTGCAACATATGTTCATCTCCTGGATGTTTCTAGGCACACCAGGAATCTCTCCCCTGCTAGTAGGGCCATTTTGCTGATAGGGACTGCTGGTATGCTATATGTTTCTGTATTCAATCTTTTACAAAATCACTAATTTTTTGCCTGATTTGGTTTCAATATTGCTTGAATATGCCTTGTATTATAGAAATTTACCAGCAAATGCTTGCAAAAGTGCTGTCACATTATTTTGAAGCAAAGTTGTTATTGTTGGATGTGCCTGACTTCTCTATGAAGGTATATATAGTAGATTATTAGTTGTCCGCAGGTTCAGTTTTTTAACATATTATTACTCTAATTCTTATAATGGAATCTATCTACAGATGTAGAGCAAGTATGGTTGTTCTAAGAAAGAAGTTGCAAGTAATGTTCCAATGCCCATAATTACTTTTCTGCATTCAGTTCAAATATTTTGTAATAATATATAATAATAATCCCTTTAATTGCATTTGGTTCTGATGAATTAAAAAAATATCTGGAAATATGAAACAAAATTGCATCCTCAATTTTCTATCCATCTGGTGAATATGATGGAGGGTAAACTATCTGTTATTCAACACTGCAGTGCTTATCTCCAGGGCCTCGTTAGTCAGGTTACATACACCCCTCCCATATATATATATTCTCCTACCACATCCCCTGTTTTCTATAGCTCCGATTTGTATTTATATTGTCATTACTAATTTATATCCTAATTAGCGGTTTTGCCCTTACCATGCTTTTCATTTGACCAAAATTCTATGTTTGTTTTTTACCGTATTTTTTGTCGTTACTTGTGCTTGTGGTGTCGTGTTTACTGAACTTCTTATTTAATTAAAGACAGCCAGAAGCCTCACCACACGACTGTATAAAGGCTAACAAGGAGCTTCATAAACTTAGCGCCTCAATGTTTCTCATTAACGAGTTATGGGCTAAACAGAAGGTATGTTACTGCTTACACTAGCTTCGGTTAAATTGCCTCATTTTATAACTTTGTCTCCGAATTTAGCTGTTAATAACTTTACTTGTCATGCAGTTATTAACTTTCCTGTTAATAACTTTGTTTTGAAGATATCCTTCTACCATGCAGTTAAGGTGGAGGCTCAACTTTGTGGTTTTGTTTTGCTGACTTATCCTTAACAGCATTTACATGTTATATACTTCTATTATACTACATATGCAGTTAAGTGACACCCCAACGCCATTTTCACCCTCAAAAGGTCTTTACCACACAAAGCTAGAGCACAAGTGTAATGTTAAGTTTTTCCCATATATTAGCAACCTACTTGGTCAACAATTTTTTTGTCTCTGCAAACATTATTATGATCAACATGCAGAAGATACGATTCTTGTTCGCTTTATTGCTCAGAAACCTATGTCGTTATTCTGATGTAATAAATGTACATAGGTATCCGGGGAGGTCTTCTAGCACTGCAATAAAGCTTGAAGATCAACTGAGTACTGATTGCCCCAATGTAAGATAAAGCCTAGAACATGTAACCAAGTTTATATTTACCAGCACACATCATTGCTTAAAGAAATGTTTTACCTCTGACTTGTTTACAATATGACCATAGCCTTTATCTGACTATTTTATAAAAAAAATCTTTTTGGATGTATGATTGGTTCTGAAATTAGTTTGGATAAAGCGTAAACTGAAACCATGTTTCCCTATGCACAGATATTTGCATCTAATAGCTTTCTCGAGCTGACTGAGTATATTGGTGTTTCTATTGGGCATATAAATTTGCCTCTACATAATTTTTACTTGGATTGTGTCAATCGTTAGAAACTTAAAGATTCTAGTGGGTTCTGGCAGTTAATGTTCGTTGCTATTGTTATTTCTTAGCTTTTGAACTTTGGCTGTCCTAGTAACATTAACAACCAGAGATACTCTGCAGGTCTCAGAGGTGGATTTCAGGTCTCAGAGTATATTGGCAGTTAATGTTCGTTGCAAAATGAGCTCTAGGTAGGCACTTTTAATTTTTGAATCAAACACCAAGTCAAGCACAGATGTCAGACATCTACTGAATTGAATACCAAACTGCTCATAAACGTCCAGGATGTATACAGAGCAATTTGTCATAACCACTATCTTAGCCAATCAGGCTTTATTATGAACAAAGGTATTATTATTTAATAAAGTACTATGTGATAACTAACTTTTACCCTCACGACATATTTTGTAACTACAATCAAATTTGTTTGTGTTTGTGCGTGTGTGCTTGTTTTGTTGACTCATTAACATTTTAGGTATGATACTCTGGAAGTCTGTCAGTAGCATTGGTACATGGGAAGCTGCAAGCAGGCTCAGGGCCTACATGTACCACCACTAAAACTGGGTATATGCAGATTAACTAGTGCACACATTGCATGTAGGTTTTTCATTTTAAGATGGATGTAGAATCTTTAATAGGCCATTAAAATGGAAGTGAAATACAGTATCTCTTACTTACCTGTCCTTATACAAACTAAAAACACCACTTGCATGAATGAAGTCATATGTTCTTGGGTAGGCTAAGAAACCTTCACACCTGAACAACAAAAGAGTAAGTGGAAAAATATTAAAATAGTAGTGGTAAAAAGATATCAATGAGTAGGCCGGTTGTCTACAAAAGTTATAGCAGGAGAAAAATGCTTAAAATTGTACCAATCATGGTAGATGCCAATCAATCCTCGCTCATATATGACACCAAGAGTATTTTTCTCTGGCAGAGTAGGGACAACATTCATTACCCACAATTTAGGAGATTCTAGAGCAGCAGCAAAACTCCCCATTCTGGCATTATTATTAGTAATTAAAGAAGATCGTAAGTTTTGTTTTATTAGTAATTAATTAAAGTTCTTTTCTGCATTGTTTATGCATTATTATTTATTGTATTTACTTTTCTTATTACAGGAAGATGTTAGAAAATTCTTAAGGAGGGAAATGTGGAGGATGCTAATAAGCTTGTTTATGGTGGCAAAGTACACAGCCGATCTTATTTAGTATGGAGACTTATCCGGAAAAAGGAAGCAGAGGGATGAACTTAGGTGCAGCTGGAAATTATGCACTTAGATGCTTAATTCTGTCTTGTTAATGATGTTTGACATAAAATCTTTTGCTTCTATCTAATTAACTTATTAACTATGTTTGACAATATTTGATTTGTTTATGTAATCGTTGGTTTGACTATTACCAACAATTTGTGTTGGAAGTTAATTTATATATGTTGAGTTTACATCAGTTAATTGGCTTCATATGATGGATTATGTTTTATATTAGGATGTTTCATTTTAGGAAGCGTGTTGTTAAAAAATTATTACTAAAGATGTTGCCATAGCCTACAAAAATGTTGCTAAAACTTGAATAATGTTACATAAAAAGTGTTACTATAACATGTTAGGATGTTGGCAAAAATGTGAACTGTTAAATCAACTGGTGTTGCTGTAGAGGGACAAAGATGTTGGAATAGGCTATATGGCAACATCGGAAGGGTGTTGGTGTTGAGTAGACAATGTTGCTATAGACTTTATGCCAACACCGGAAATAGTGTTGCTATTTTGCACGAAATGTTGGCATAAGTGCCTAAGGCAACATCATGTTAATGTTGCCATAGTTTTGACAAAATATGTTGGCGTAACCTCTAAGCCCACATGCAAATTCCCAACACCTACAAAATTGACAAAAGTGTTGCCTTAAATCCTATGGTAACATTTTTCAGCATTTTTAACACTTTTTTTTTATGTTGCCATAGACCATTTGTGGTGTAGTGAAAGCGGCTGTGCTAGAATCGAGGTATGTGGGAAAGGGACACTAATCACTGTTCCAATAGTGGCTCACTGTAGCTTTAACAGCATAACAAGTGGGTCACCAAGTGGGTGAACAGTTATTAGAAGACCTAGCCTATAAATACCCCCATTCTACACACAAGGTAGATATATACAATTTCAATAGCACAAAATTTACTACTCATTCTCTCCCTTCACACAGATACATTTTCACCCGTTTCGATTATTATTATTTCGATTACTGATTCTCACACCGGAGGTGCTTGACGGCCACCACCCCCGGGCAAGCATTATTTTGCAGATACCCAAACTCAGGTGAAGTACCCCCGGAACAGTGATCGGAACAGTGATCGGAAGCCATTAATCGGCCGTGAGGATTATCAGGACGTTTCTTTTAAGTCTTTACATATCATAAGGGTGTTGATATATGCACACCCTTAGTTTATGGTTGCACATCCTATAAACATATTTTGACAAAAATATCCTTCACTTATTCTGTTATACCAACTTTAACCCTGTAAATGATCGATCAATTACATGTATGTCTCCACGCTATTAGCTTTACATTAAACCTACCAGTCTAAACAAATGGAGAGTCGCGGCGAAAATGCAGTACAACTGAATCCTCAACTAGCAACACAATATAAAAACATGAATAGAGAATTCTTGGAGCTAAATGAAGTGATGGATTTGATTAATTCGAATAGTGTCGAGAATCTTGCAGAATTATTTCATCTTCAAAACTCTACCATGACGACAATCCTCCTAATGATACAGGTAATTCATGTTCTTCATTTATCAAAATTTAATTATTTTTCTATGTTTAATATAATGACTTCTGGGCAATTCATTGAACTACGTGAATATCTTATGTATATTTGACATTGTATATTAAGTGTTTGCGAAAATGTCCAAGAGAAAATTGAAGTATTTTTTGTGTTACATGGTGCCACATGGTCTGTGTTATTATATAATGTGCTTAGTGCATCATAGTTGTGTCTGGTAGAGCATTATATTAACAGGTTATATGATTTAATATTATTTATATGATCTACATGACTTTAGAATCTGTTTTTTGTGTCTAAACTAATACTTAACATGTTCCACTTTTGTGACGGGACAAGAAGGCAATGAAGAACGTTTTGGCTTCAATAAATTTGTATCTGTATCATCAGCACGTTATTCGGATCGTGAAAAACTCATATCTTGCATACATGAGGTTGCTTCAACACTAGGATTTGCAACGGTTATTAGGAAATCGAAAAAAGATCGCTATGTCAGAATTGGTTGTGATCGAGGAGGAAAGTATCGTGTTAATAAACTTCCAAAAAAGAAACGAGATACTACAGTGAGAAGAAGCACAGAAACTCGACTAATTCAATGTCCTTTTGAAATTTGGGGAAGAAGAAAAAAAGATGAATTTTGGGAGGTCGAAATCAAAGAGCTAACACATAATCATGATCTTTCTAATGACATGTCAGGGCATCCATCTTATCGCCGATTTTCAAGAGAAGAATTAGTTCGTATTTGGGAGATGACAATGGCTGGAATTGCTCCTAGACAAATTATGACTTCTCTTCGACAAAATAACACAAATTTGCAGGCTATATCCAGGAGTATTGTAACGCCCCCAAATCCCCTACAGGAATCCAGGTCGTCACATCTCTTTACTGTAACGCCCCCAAATCCCCTACAGGAATCTCTTGCGGAATATTCGATCACCTGCTCACAATATAATATACAACAATATTCATAATAACACCATCTTTTACTCCACGGGTTATAGCCTTAGAACAAGCACTCAATAATTCCAGAAGATATTACATCTCAAGTTCAATTCCCAGAATCTCTGAAATACTATTACAATTCCAAAGTACTAGATAATAAAATATTATACAAACACCTTCCCAGCCTGCACCCTCCTCAAATGCTATAAGGTTAACCCACTGAATCAATTGTCTTCCCTTTCCTATAATCACGGTTCGCTGTACTAGAGTCAGCTCTGATTGCTCCTGTTTTATAATATTTAAATAGCAAGTATGAGCCAAAGAATGCCCAGCAAGTATATATAGATATCATATAAAACAACAAAAACTCGACCAAAATATGGTTTTTACCACTCTATAATATATATACTTTTAAAAAAAGATCAAGTCGGAAATTTTTATAAATCTCGAAATACTACTCATATGAAAGAATAAATATATTTCAATAACTTCTCAAAATACTACTCATATGAAAGAATAAATACATCTCAATAACTTCTCAAAATACTACTCACATGAAAGAATAAATACATCTCAACAACTTCTCAGAGTACTATTCGAATACAATTTAATAACTCCTCGGATCAACACCCTATCCCATTAACAGAACCACAAAGGCATCGGTTAACAGTTAGGATATCGATAATTGGATTTCTCCTCAAACGCCTCCTCAAGTAATGGATGATCAATCCATTGTCCCGCCTCGTTTTCTATCGATAGAAGGATGAGCCGACTTGCTCGGACCATCACCCTAATTTACTTCTCAGGTTGGGTGAGCCGACTTGCTCGGACCATCACCCTAGGATGAGCCTGTTGGTTCCGATCGAAGAATACACGCAGCGAAAACAGTACAAAACAAAATCGAAACCAAGCCCGGATCCATGTATAATTTCCGGATAATCATGGTAGATAGAAACATTTACCTTGTAATTAAGCTTTACGTATTAAGAACGATGGAGATGCAAACCTCCCACGATTACTGAGCACTCCTCTTCGAAGCCCCCTCTACGGTATCCACACGAACACCCCAAGACCGTCTTGTCCGGAAGAGAGGTACTAGCCTCTAATGAAAGATATGTTTTTAGGGTTAGGTTTTTTTATTGTGTCTGCGGCTTCTGTATTTTTTCTTTTCACGTCAAAAAAAAACTCAAGCCTCCAATGCTATCATCATCTATTTATATGATAGTGTGAAGCTTATAAGCCCAAGTCAAAAACCTAGCCCAAGTTGATTTATTAAATAATAGAATCAAATCCTATTATTTAAATAAATAATAATTAAGTCAAACTTAATTATTAAAATCATAAAAACATATCTCATATATCTTTGTATTTTATTATATCTTAATTAAGTCACACTTAATTAATATAATAAAATCAAACTTATCATTAATTAATTTAAATTCATAATTTAAATTAATTCTTCCTTTAAAATGTTCTATGTGTGTGACCCTGTAGGTTATTATTTATTTTGGCAATAATTTTATTCTCCAATAAAATTATAAACAATGAGCGGTATCTAGTAATACATCATTGCTACCCAATTAAATAATAATTAAATCGTGATTCGATAAACCTTTTGTGATTAATGTACCCGTGTAATATAATCCCTTTAACCAAATATTATAGATTAAACTCGAGGCATGTTTATTGTCATCCTCTTCATAATTTAATCCGGGTTTACTTGATCCATGAGTAGACTATTAAGACAAATCATTATTTGAGCACGGCCATGCATTTTATAGTCTCACTCAATCAAGAGGCCAATAATATCTCTCCTATCTGATAGGAGGGTTAAATCCTTTATCTATCATTCATATTTCTCATACGATTCACAATATACCCGATGTCCACTTTTATCATTACCCGGTCAAAGGTAACTTTTAATGTAGTCAAAGTATATTATCCTCGTATAGAAATATAATGATCTCAAGTCAAAGGATCATTACACCATTATCACTGTGAGTCTTTCTTATGACTTAATTAACATGAAGAATCTCACGGTGGGTCTGTCCAGTACTATGTACCCTACATGTACCTATGTATTGACTTTAGTATCTCCATACTTATAACCAATGAGATGTGATTATCAGTCAAAAACATACTAGTCTATTTATGTATTATTATTGTCCTGTATAATAATACTCGACTAGGGACCTTTAAGAATATGATATATATTATATAATCTCAAATTCAAGTTATAAACTTAAACTATATAATGTGTATCATTATTCTAAGGACATTTATTATGCTAACAAATATCGCAGTAATTAGAGTCATAATAAATACATTTATTTAATAATCAAATGACATAAGGTTTATTCGAGAAATAATGTATTGCCTCTAGGGCACCTACACTAACAATCTCCCACTTGCACTAGAGCCAATCACCCATGTATCTAATACCCATGGAACTAGTGTGACCGTCGTGCTTCTGCTGCGACAGGCCTTTGGTCAGTGGGTCTGCAATGTTATCATTTGTATGCACTTTACATATAGACAAAACACAAAACCAGACTGTGATACAGTATCATCCCTGTCTGTTTTGAAACTTGCATCGATGTAACCTTTTACGACCAGTTTCTCCTCTCATCCATACACCAAGAATGAATCTTTAGCCCTTTTCAGGTACTTTAGAAAATTCTTGACTGCCGTCCAGTGACCTTCACCTGGATTAGACTGGTATCTATCCTGATAGATCTATTTGCTCCCTAACCAAGTCTTAACAGCCTTTAGAGAAGGTATGTCATTCCCCATTAGTAGTATGTCATCAACATACAGTACTATGAATGCCACATGGCTCCCACTAACCTTCTTGTAAACACAAGGTTCATCCTTGTTTTGAATAAAGCCATACTCCTTGACTATTTCATCAAAACGAATATTCCATCTCCTAGAGGCTTGCTTCAATCCATAAATGGATCGACGTAATTTACGTACCTTGCCAACATTCCTTAGATCGACAAAACCTTCAGGTTGTGTCATGTACACATCCTTTTCAAGGCTCCCATTAAGGAAAACTATTTTGACATCTATTTGCCAGATTTCGTGATCATGGAATGCTGCAATTGCAAGCAAAATCCGTATGGACTTGACCATGACGACTGGTGAGAAAGTTTCATCATAGTCAATACCATGAATTTGTTTGAACCCTTTCGCAACCAGTCTTGCTTTATAGGTCTGAACATTTCCTTCCATGTCAGTTTTCTTCTTGAAAGCCCACTTGCACCCTACGGGTTTTACCCCTTCAGGTGGATCAACCAAAATCCCTTACTTGGTTTTCGTACATGGAATCCATCTCGGATTTCATGGCTTCAAGCCATCTCTTAGAGTCTGGACTGTTCATAGCATCTTGATATGTGAGAGGCTCATCTTCATCTATGAGCATCAAATCCCCACATTGAGTCATAAGAAATCCATATCTCTCTGGCTCGTGGCGAAATCTACCAGATCTACGAACCACCTGTGTTTCTTGAGAATAATCATTATTCTGCTCTTGTTCCACCTCAGGTTCAATGCTATTTTGTGGTTCTCGATCTTCATCGAGATCTATAGTTCTCCCACTGTCTCTTTTGGAAACGAAATCCTTTTTCCATGAAGACAGCATCTCGAGCAATGAACATTTTCTGCTCAGAAGGAATATAAAAAAAAATACGCCTTTTTTTTTTCTTTAGGGTATCCCACAAAATTGCACTCTTCGGATTTAGGTCCAAGCTCATCAGATACTTGACATTTTACAAACGCCTTGCATCCCCAAACTTTCATAAAGTTCATGCTTGACCGTTTCTCCTCCCATATCTCATATGGAGTCAATTGAACCTTTCTTGGTTGGAACACGGTTAAGTGTGAAAGCCGCTGATTCTAGAGCATAACCCCAGAAACTTATTGAAAGATCTGCATGACTCATCATCGATCGTACCATGTCCAACAGGGTACGATTTCTCCTCTCTGAAACTCCATTCCATTGAGGTGTACCTGGAGGAGTGAGTTGTGATACAATACCACACTCCTTTAAATACTATTTAAATTCGGTGCTTAAGTATTCACCCCCACGATCGGATCGTAAGATTTTAATACTTGCACCTCCGCCTATTTGCTTCTCTACTTCAGCCTTGTATTCTTTGAATTTTTTCAAAAGAATCGGATTTATTCTTCATAAGATATACATATCCATATCTACTGAAGTCATCAGTAAATGTTATGAAGTAGTAGTAGCCTCCTCTAGCCATCACACGCATTGGGCCACATACATCACTATGTATTAGCTCCAAACGTTCAGTGGCCCTTTGACCCTTACCTAGTAAAAGGGGCTTTAGTCATCTTACCAAGCAAACAAGATTCGCATTTTTCGTATGATTCAAAATCAAACTTATCCAAGTATCCATCCTTATGTAATTTGGATATGCGTTTCTCATTTATATGGCCTAGACGACAATGCCAGAGGTATGTTTGATTTGAGTCATTAACTTTAAGTCGTTTGTTTTCTATGTTACAGACAGGATTATCTAAATCAAGAACATATAAACCATTAAATAAACGCGCAACACCATAGGTTAAATCATTTAAAGCAAAAGAGCAACTATTGTTCTTTATTATAAACGAAAAACCTTTCTTGTCCAAACAAGAAACAGAAATAATGTTTCTGCGAATCGCAGGCACGTAAAAACAGTCTTTAAGTTCTAAAACAAGCCCAGAGGGCAAAGATAAATAATAAGTTCCTACGGCTAAAGCAACAACTCTTGCTCCATAGCCTACTCGTAGGTCTACTTCTCCCTTAGCCAAAGTCCTACTTCTCTGCAGTTCCTGCACATTTATACAAATGTGAGAAGCACATCCAGTATCCAATACCCAAGATGTAGAAATAGACAAATTGACTTCTATAACATAAATACCTGATCCAGAAATCTGAACACCCTTCATTTTCTTCAGATCCTCCAAATAAGCTGGACAGTTTCTTTTCCAGTGACCAGGCTTGTGGCAATAGTGACAATCACCTTTATCAGCCTTTGCGACATCTCCCTTCGGCTTTTTAGCCTTTTTGAAAGAGGGCTTAGAAGGACCAAGATCTTTTGATGCAACCTTTTTCTTGCCCTTCCATTTCCCCTTTCCCTTAGCACCTTTCTTGCCCACCATCATTATGGGAGCTTTCTCAGGTGCCTTGACCATATTTGCTTCAGTGGTCCTCAGCATGGCCAACAATTCCATAGGAGTTTTATCTTGCTCAGTCATATTAAAAGTCATTATGAACTGAGCATAGTCGCTGTTCAAAGATTGCAAGATTATATCGACTTGAGCCTCTCGCTGAAGCGGGAAACCCAAACGAGCAAGGTAATCGCAATACCCTATCATCTTTAGAACATGTGGTCCGACTGGTCCATTGCCCTGCTTGCACGAGAAGAGTGCTTTGCTCATGTTGAACTTTTCCACACGAGCCTGTGATTGAAACATCGTCGAAAGATGTTCAAACATAGTATAAGCATTCATATCAAAATGCTGCTTCTGAAGCTCAGCATCCATAGTGGCAAGCATAAGACAGGCCACATCAGTTGCATCATCAATATGCTTCTGATAAGCATTTCGTTGAGCAACAGTGGCATTGGCAGCAAGGGCTGCCGGTGGAGGAATGTCAATCACATAAGATTTCTTTTCCTGCATGAGAACAATTCTCAAATTCCTAGACCAGTCAAGGAAGTTTGATCCTGTCAGCTTGTCCTTCTCAAGGACTGATCGTACAGAGAAAGTGTTGTTTGTGTTTTGTGCCATTTGTTTTCTACAATGATAAAATGCATAAGATAAGTTAGATTGTTATATTAATTATGTTCAAGTGATTATGACATATTCATAATATATCTCCCACTAATTTTTTTATCAAATTAATAGCCCTTACTATCAATTCGGAAAGAATATCCCATAAATCTTTCTAGTGAGCCAAGATCCATAATTCATCATGTCCTAAGTCAACCACTGGTAGTCCTTAAAACGTGATTATTTAGGTAGACAACAATTGTCAATTATATCATATATAATTCTTGGATAGTTTGGTGAACAACAATTGTTCTTATCTATCTAATAGATTTTAAACCAAACTCTATGCTTCTAAGTTCATAATAATTGAATATAACCGTTTATTTTCACCTTATTATGACGACTCAGTTAAGTTAGACCCAATGATACAACGGCCAAATATAACCGTTTATATTCGTCACATCTCACCACGATAGACAGGAGTCCCCAGCCACTGGCAGTCATTCCCCTTATCGATCTAGGATTTGATGAGTGTTCATTCATTGGAAAGCATCCGATTAAAACTTAATATTTTATTAAGGGATTTAGAATTAAAACGATCATGATCCCATCATAAAGAGATTCCCAATTTTTCCTTGAATTAAATACTTCAAATCAATATTCATCAATAGTTTGATTTCCAGGTTGTTGGAGGAGTCATAAGTGGCCTCACTTAATACCCAACTTCCTTACAGGTAAAACCTGTTTTTGACAAAATCTCCCCATATCTAAATAATTGAAAATTCGTATTTAATTTCGTGTTTCATAAACACAGAAATCTCATGATCGTTTCTTCATTTTAAAATCTCGAATCGTTACAGATTTTATCTTGTTTAGCATGGCAAGCATGGCATGGGTGACGTATCTAATACATGCATACATCATTAATCTAATTAAAACATGCATACATTTGTTACTCTACACATGCATCATATGTAAAGTGCATCACCTAAATTAATATGCTATGGTTATGGCCCAATCCTATGCGATTTTTCCAAGCTAATGGAAAAATCAAGGTCAATCTATGGTGGTAATAACTAATTATTACAAAATCTCTTGCTTCGCTTCCAAAGCTGCCTTGATTGCCTCCAAGCTCCTCTTTTGAAACAAATTACAAAAGAACTCGAGTTGCATTCGAGATAAAATAATTACAAAAAGAAAAACGACATGCAAGTCGTATTTAATTATTACAAATCATAAATTAAAATTAATAAAATAAATTTAAAACTAGGTCTTGGGGCCATAACCATGCATCATGCTCACATAGCAATTAAAAGCATCACATATTGTATGAACACAATTTTATACAATATAAATTAAATATGATCAAATCATAAAAATAAATTAGCACACTTTAATTAAATAATAACCTAGTAATCAAAATTACTAATTAAAAAAAAATCACGAATTCCAGGTTAAGCATTATCGAATAAAATTTAACCTAGCATTCATAACCCTAGCATGATATTAACAAACCTAACCTGTAAACTGTTACGCATGGCAATGGCACGTATTTTCAGAAAAACTGATAAACAAGGCAGATACGCATCATAGGAATGCGCATCAGCAAAAACGCATCTTCTGAATGCGTATTAGGCTGATACGCATCTTTCGTATGCGTATCACAGGTGTTAAACCTACAGCAGTTGTTCTTCAGTTTTTAACCCAGTTCGTTTCTGTTGCAAAAACTAAGTCCTGTTTTTTATTCCAAATCGTTATTGCAGACTTATGATTACCTTGACAGTATAACACAATCATATATCATATATCATGGTTGGAACGATTAAAAACTAAACCTATAAGCTAGTATATATGAACACGTATATATATGTATATGCATGAACTGAAAATCTGCAAACTGCTCATTATAATCAACTGCAATTCGTTTGTTAGACGTTCAGATTACGATTTAATCTTACTAAGACATGACAGATCATCTGGACGCAACAAAACCAGAAGAAACACAAGCATGCAATTCGTAGATATCATGCAGTAGGGTTCACGGGGGGAAAAAAAATAAAAATATTCAGAACTGGTAATTCACATAACAGATCGTATACATCATTCATGACCAGATTATCCTATTATACAAGCAGCTCTGATGCCATTGTTGGTTCCGATCGAAGAATACACGCAGCGAAAATAGTACAAAACAAAATCGAAACCAAGCCCAGATCCATGTATAATTTCCGGATAATCATGGTAGATAGAAACATTTACCTTGTAATTAAGCTTTACGTATTAAGAACGATGGAGATGCAAACCTCCCACGATTACTGAGCACTCCTCTTCGAAGCCCCCTCTACGGTATCCACACGAACACCCCAAGACCGTCTTGTCCGGAAGAGAGGTACTAGCCTCTAATGAAAGATATGTTTTTAGGGTTAGGTTTTTTTATTGTGTCTGCGGCTTCTGTATTTTTTCTTTTCACGTCAAAAAAAAACTCAAGCCTCCAATGCTATCATCATCTATTTATATGATAGTGTGAAGCTTATAAGCCCAAGTCAAAAACCTAGCCCAAGTTGATTTATTAAATAATAGAATCAAATCCTATTATTTAAATAAATAATAATTAAGTCAAACTTAATTATTAAAATCATAAAAACATATCTCATATATCTTTGTATTTTATTATATCTTAATTAAGTCACACTTAATTAATATAATAAAATCCAACTTATCATTAATTAATTTAAATTCATAATTTAAATTAATTCTTCCTTTAAAATGTTCTATGTGTGTGACCCTGTAGGTTATTATTTATTTTGGCAATAATTTTATTCTCCAATAAAATTATAAACAATGAGCGGTATCTAGTAATACATCATTGCTACCCAATTAAATAATAATTAAATCGTGATTCGATAAACCTTTTGTGATTAATGTACCCGTGTAATATAATCCCTTTAACCAAATATTATAGATTAAACTCGAGGCATGTTTATTGTCATCCTCTTCATAATTTAATCCGGGTTTACTTGATCCATGAGTAGACTATTAAGACAAATCATTATTTGAGCACGGCCATGCATTTTATAGTCTCACTCAATCAAGAGGCCAATAATATCTCTCCTATCTGATAGGAGGGTTAAATCCTTTATCTATCATTCATATTTATCATACGATTCACAATATACCCGATGTCCACTTTTATCATTACCCGGTCAAAGATAACTTTTAATGTAGTCAAAGTATATTATCCTCGTATAGAAATATAATGATCTCAAGTCAAAGGATCATTACACCATTAGAGCCGACTTTCTCGGACCATCATCCTAAATACTCCTCAATTGGGCCGGTGCGTTACTCCGGTCACTTTTGCTTTTAGAAGCAATAAATCACAACTTACTTTATATATACATAAATATATATAACCCCACTTTTAAATATAAATATTCTGTAGTATGAAAATATCATTAAATATATCTTTATCATTTCTTCTACGAATACGAATGAAGTATTTCAATAAACGTCCCAACAATATGGCCAACTCATGAAATAAATTTGAACACCTCGTATAATAATGTATCCGGATAACAGCTCAACAATAATATATATGTATGTAAATTGCATGAATAAAATCTGGTATAAATCACTAGAAAGAATACTTGACTTTGTATATCGAAAACTTAATCAGCATACTTATGAATTTAAAAATATAAATACTCCGAACGATGGAGTACGAATTAGTAAACTTGCCTGGTTCTGCGGTACGATACTCCAACTTGCTCTCTGGTTCTCCGGCATTTCACCTTCTCGGGCCTAGTTCAGCTATTATTAACTCAACTTCTGATCACCTTTCAATCAACTTCTATTCCCTTTATATAGTACTTATGCACATCTAGAACTTTCGTTCTTTAAGCTTTTCCAAACGAGCCTCCTAACTTATCCGAAATCCTACCCCAAAATGGTTCCTCGAATTATTTCTTTAGAAAATCCTAATTAACTTCCTACGTTCCGCCATTTTTAATAATTCCAAAATTCAACATTTTTACGAGAAACCTTTTCCATTTTTAAATCTCACAAATAATTTAATAATAATTCCGGTTTTAGTATAAAATAATCTGATTCAATCCGGTTAATATAGTCCAGGAATGCTAAATATAAGTCTTCTAAAATAAAATCATATTTAACTCTATTTATTCATAATTATTCCATCTTTTATTAACGAATCATTAAATCTCTAAATTACATTCAAATAATCACTAATTATTTTTCCTCGGCTGGCTAATTAAAATGAGACTCTAATTTCGTTCTCTAAAATAAATTCGATCCAAAATTAAAATCTTACATATGGTCATATGAAATTTCGAAATTTTACAAAAACGCGCTAAATAAAAATATACTAGTGCATCGCTATTAAATAAAATATAAATATCGAGTAGGAGAAAAAAAATATTCGAAAATTCGCGGATATTACAAGTATATACAATGTAAGAGCGAAAATTCGATAAGATAGCTTACAAGGCTGCTCAATGATTCAAGCACTATTTGAAAAATTGGGACAAGGTGAGTTTCTCTATGACGTCAAACACGATCACCAAGGTCATCTTACTCATTTGTTTATAGCACATCCTTCATAGATCACACTTACTAAAAATTATTCTTCTGTGTTTCTGATGGATTGCACTTATAAAACAAATAAATATAAGATGCCTCTTCTCAATATTGTTGGAGTAACAAGTTTTAATATCACATTTTTCTCGGCTGTTTTTTTTTTACAAAAGGAAGAATTGGCATATTATGTGTGGGCACTAGAATCTTTTGTGAAAATTTTAGGACTCGAGCATCAACCTTTGGCAATTGTGACTGACCGAGAGTTGGCCTTAATGAATGCTGTTAACGGAGGAATTTGGTGATAACAAATTTTGGAGGTTGCTGGAATAACGAAATCATGAAAATAGGGGGATTTGGGATTTTGGATGTTTGGGGCTGGACTTGAGATGTGTCTCGACTTGTTACATATGTCGGATCCTTTTTCAAGATGCCTGCGTACCTTATATTTATAAGGATCAAGCCAACGCAGTTCTGTTAAAAAAGGATTGGTTTTTAATCCCTATGATTGTTAAGGGATGTATTTTGGGAATTAGTAGATTTTATCTCTTTAAATTATATTCGTGTTGGGATACCTTCCTGATTTGAAGGATATCGTTTAGAGATATTTTCCGTAATTGATTGATTAAGATTGATTCTTTCCTCGTTTCAGGGAGAGGATAAAATTTAGGCATTAAGTTATAATTATTAATCTGAATTAATAATTAATAATATTGGAAATTTGGGAGATTATTAGAGGCAACCGAAAATATGGCGTAACAACTACCCCCCAGTTCTTCAGTGTAGCTTGCTGCAGTGGAGAACTAAGCATGCTTTGATCTTCCAAATTTCTTGAGTCACTGAAACAGCTAGGAGAGGAAGATTAATAAATAATATGGAGCACCAAGGTGCCCGTAATATACATGTAGATGTAAATAAGACAATATGCGATATGTAAATAATAAGTTTTGTATGTGTAAGAAAATGTATTTTGGAGAGCCATCAAAGCATTATTCGCAGAGTCGTGCAAAGCATTTTGAGCAACATACAGTCGAAAAAGGTCATATCTACCATGTCTTCTAGAGGGTATCCCCCTCAAAGGGGGTCATTTTCCTCAGAATTTTATAATACTCTCCTCAAAGGAGATCATTAGTACTCTCCTCAAAGGAGACCATTTTTGTCCAGAAATACCCTCCTCACAGGAGGTGGATTTTCCGAAGCTCGAACCCTGATGAGGCGCCGGAAGTACGGACATCCCCCCCGGAAGTACGGTTTTTGCAAGGATTTGGTAATTTGGGATACCCTCCTTAAAGGAGGTCGTTCCCCATTCCAGAAATATCCCTCCTCACAGGAGGTGGACTTCCCGAAGTTTGTGCCTTGATGAGGCGCCGGAAGTACGGACATCCCCCCCGGAAGTACGGTTTTTGCAAGGACTTTGGTAATTTGGGATACCCTCCTCAAAGGAGGTCATTCCCCATTCCAGAAATATCCCTCCTCGTAGGAGGTGGACTTCCCGAAGTTTATTTTATTAACTCTCCTCAAAGGAGACCATTTGTTTTATAAATATATTCCACGAAGATCCTCCTTAGAGGAGGTCATCTTTCCAAAGTCCTATCAATATTCTAAGATTCTTTCAAAAAAGATATCAGCGACACGTGAAGGTTCTTCTAGAAAATATCAGCAACACACAAAGGGTCTTCTAAAAAATATGAGCAACACACAGAAGGTCTTCTATAAAAAATATCCTCATCACAAAAAGTCTTCAAAAATAATCAACTCTTCGAATAAGAGCCTTCCAAAATATAAACTCTTCGAATAAGAGCCTTCCAAAATTATAAACTCTTCGAATAAGAGCCTTCCAAAATTATAAACTCTTCGAATAAGAGCCTTCCAAAATATAAACTCTACAAAGGAGGACCTTCCAAAATATTACCCAAGAGGGCCTTCTAAAATAAAATCTACAATTAAAAGTCTTCCAAAATATTACCCCCATTAAAAGAGAGTCTTCCAAAATTATAAACTCTTTAATTAAGAGCCTTCCAAAATTATAAACTCTTCGAATAAAAGCCTTCCAAAATTATAAACTCTTCGAATAAGAGCCTTCCAAAATATAAACTCTACAAAGGAGGACCTTCCAAAATATTACCCAAGAGGGCCTTCTAAAATAATAAAATCTTCAACTAAAAGTCTTCCAAAATATTACCCCTAAAAAAGAGGGCCTTCAAAAATAATATACCGGAGGGTCTTCTTTTTTAACAAATTCAATTCGTAAATTTGAAATTAATTTTCTGACAAATACATATGATGCAATAATATATGCAAAAATAAAATAAATTTAAGACTTAATTCATGCATAATAAACATGTTAATTTAAGCATGCATAAAATATTTAATCCAAAATAAATTATGTCTCGCAAATATTTTAATAATAAAAATATAAATATTAATGATGTAAATATTTTATATAATTGCATAAAATTAAAAATAAACTAAGTAGAAAACTTATCTCGATTTTTTATGAATAGCGGAGTGAATTTCGAGAGTAGCCAAATTTTTTCCTCCCATAATTTCTTTTTGTAATATTTTTCGCTTGCCTCGCTTCTGGAATTTCCAACCTCCTGCACTGGTTTTTATTTTTCGAACAACTTCCAGCTCTTTACAGTAACACCATGCTAGGTCCCACATGCTTGTCTTCTTCCTGGTCAACCAATATTTGATTTACGTTTTGATTTCTTCAACAGGTCTCTTGACAAATTCACGGACATGTGTATTTTATTTTGATTTTATCATCTGGTCTCCTGTTGCTCCATCATGTTCGAATTGTATGAATTTAAAATAAAGTACATAATTTATGACATAATTTATGTGCAGTCAAAAATATAAATTTTTAAACATACATAAAATTTAAAATATATATTATATGAATATTTAAATAATAATAATAATCTGCATGACATAAATATTAATGAAAATGCAGAAATTTAAAATAAAAAATAAATAAATAAAACTTATCTTTATTTTTAGAATTTGACAGGCGCTATGAACTTTTGATGCCACCGTCGACTGCTTCTCCGGATTGGTTACTGCGCCCCTTCTAGTTTGCCATTTTTTTTTGCTTTTTTTGCTTCAGTTGCTTGACTCACGTGGCTGGTCCTTTTTTGTCCTTTTTTCCTCTTTTTTTTTTCCATGCTTCGTTCCTGTACGTGTCTGCCACCAAAATTTACTTTCCTGGTCCTGTTGTTTACCTTAGTCAATTGGTAATGCTTGCAGCTTCTGTTTCTTTATTTTTAATCCCGCAGGTCCCGTCATGTCTTGCAACTTGATGGTACTGCCTTTAACTTTTATCTCCTCCATTAAAATAACTCCAGATCCATAATAATCCCCCATACATATGAATTGATTGTCCTCCACAATCAAAAATATATGCCCTCCTTCTAGCGCCAATTGTTAACGGAGGAATTTGGTGATAACAAATTTTGGAGGTTGCTGGAATAACGAAATCATGAAAATAGGGGGATTTGGGATTTTGGATGTTTGGGGCTGGACTTGAGATGTGTCTCGACTTGTTACATATGTCGGATCCTTTTTCAAGATGCCTGCGTACCTTATATTTATAAGGATCAAGCCAACGCAGTTCTGTTAAAAAAGGATTGGTTTTTAATCCCTATGATTGTTAAGGGATGTATTTTGGGAATTAGTAGATTTTATCTCTTTAAATTATATTCGTGTTGGGATACCTTCCTGATTTGAAGGATATCGTTTAGAGATATTTTCCGTAATTGATTGATTAAGATTGATTCTTTCCTCGTTTCAGGGAGAGGATAAAATTTAGGCATTAAGTTATAATTATTAATCTGAATTAATAATTAATAATATTGGAAATTTGGGAGATTATTAGAGGCAACCGAAAATATGGCGTAACAAATGCAATTAAACTGATTTTTCCGGATTGCTCTCATATTTTATGTGCATGGCACATTGAAAAGAATTTAATGGCAAAGTGTAAAAAGAAGTTCAAAACAAAGGAAGAGTGGGAAGAATTTATAATAGAATGGACAAGTGTGATGAAATCACCTGATGAAGCGTCGTTTTTTAGTTCTTGGGGTCTGTTTGTGGAAAAATATAGGGACCAGACACATGTGATTACCTATATTGAGAATACTTGGCTTCCGTTTAAAGAAAAATTTGTTTATGCTTGGACGAATAAAGTTATGCATTTTGGAAATCATGTGACTTCGAGAGTCGAGGGTGCCCATTCGAAACTCAAGAGATATCTTCAAGTCTCTACAGGTGATCTTCGTGGAGTAAAAGATAAAATTTGTCTTGTCATTGATAATGAATTCCAAGAAATTAAGACAAAACTTGCATCCAAGAAGATACGGGTACCACATAAATTTCAGATTTCTTTATTTGAGCAGATTGTTAGTCACGTCTCAGTATATGCGCTTGGTGAGCTTTTGAAACAATATGAATTAGCAAGATCTGATGCCTTACCAGCTTGTAAAGGTAACTTCACAAGTTCCATGGGTCTACCTTGTGCTCATAATATTAGACAAAGAATGCAGCCTATACAACTAGCTGAGATACATCCTCAATGGAGACTTGATATAAGGTTATTTATGAGCAAAAATGATGAGAAAGATCAGATAGAAAATTTGCTCAAGAAAGTCTATGATAATTATCAGAAACTGCCTTTAACACAAAGAATGTCATCCATGATCAACTTTCTAAGATTGTTAATCTTTCGGTTCCATTAACTCACGAACCTCGGACTTATCCTCACAAAGGAAAACCGTTAGGCTCACTCGAAAGAAGAAACAAGAGTTCTACAACTCGCAATCCTTCGCTTTTTGAAATTGTTGATAAAAATCAGAATACTCACAGAAAATTATAGTAAGTTAATCTCCTAATTTATATTCCTACAACAAGTTTATCTAGTACATTGTAATCTTTCTTTTTAACGTGCCCTTTCTATCTTAATACATCTTAATTATATGTTTTGATTTTAATGCAGATAAAGAATCACTTTTGATGCTGCATATGGATTTGGAAAATTTCAAGATGGGATGAATGTTTCATGAGAATTAATAGGTAGAAAAATTGTGGCCTACAGTTCTCTTTTTGTTGAGATACTTGTTAACTGAAATTAATTCTAGTTGCATATTTTATGTGTAAACTTATCACAAGATTCAGCGATTTTAAATTTGAATGAAATTGGTGATTATAGTGTATGTTGTTGTTTTCTTGTTATGAGCCTGTGTGATTCTTTTGTTTTAATTTAGTAAGTTATTGTCCAGAAAAAAAAATTGAAGTGTGGCTTCTGTTATGTCATACAGGGGTAATTTAGTCTTAAAAATTTATAGGGTGTGCAACCATAAATTAAGGGTGTGCATATATCACCACCCTATCATAAATAGTAACTTTTAATAATAAAATACATTATTACGTCCACTACTTCATTTCACATTTTCAACACTTTACACTATTACACCTACTACTTCACTTATTTTAACAATAAAATCACTATTACACCCACTATTTCACTTATTTTAACAATAAAATTAATATTACACCTACTACTTCATTTATTTTAATCATAATCCTAGGTATTCGTGAAAAAATCCAACGTAAAGAACCACGAGGGTCGGAGGGAGTAGTAGTGAAAGGAAAACAACATATGGGAATTGCGATAGGTAAGAAATTGGATACTATTATTTTCTCTCATTTTTTAACGTAAATTGGGATATTTTGATTCTATAATTAAAACAAATAACTTTCAAATTTTTTACGTTATAAAAATTTAAATTCCATAATTCTTCAAAAAAAATTGAAAAAATATTTTTAAGTTTATGCGGTCAATTAAAGCCCAAAATGTTAAACGGCTATTAAAATAAGACCAAAATAAATTTTGAATTTTTGATTGATACTAGCATTAAAACCCGTGCGAGGCACGGGTCAGCTACTTAAATTGTATTTTTTAATCAAATTATTCAGGATCAATATTGGTTGAAATATGTGATTGTTTTTCATAGAGTTTTTCTTGTTAGTGTCATATGTGATTATTGTGCACTTAAATATGTTCAAGTTTGTACTTTAGAAACTAATACGAGTAATACTGATAGCAATCATGTCAGTTTTTAATTTTGTTGTGGGTCATAAAATATAATTTCAGTGTTACGTGGGTGTTGTCTAATTAAGATGATTTTTCAGAGCACCTACAATCCTAAACATTCTTCAAAAATGATGCATCCATTTAGCTGATCTCCAATAATATTCAAGGTAAAAACTAAATACTTTTCAAGATGTTGCATTCTGAGAATGTAGGTTTTAGTTCGGATTCTAATAAAAAATCTTCGTAAATCTTCTAAAATGCTTCTCAGGTCTTGTGCTTACTTCTTAAAACCACATTTCCGACTGTTTTATTTGTTTCATCTAATTTCTTGCCTTTGTTTCTCTTCCAATGTCCGTTTGACTTTCATCGAATCACCTCCATAATTAAAATATCATATATAATATACGATCCTTTCTTTCTACATAATGTCATATTTTAAATTAAACATTAGCAAATTAGTATGTAAAAGATAATGTGTTATTTATAGGATTCGTTAAAGCCAAACATTTTTACGACCCGAATTGTTTGACTAATAAATTATTGTATGTTGTGTAGTAATATACAATTTTCATTTTACGTTAACACCTCAATATTTTTTGCTCTAATATATTGTTAGATAGTATCCATTATATTAATTATAATGTCGTTTTCTAGCCCAGTTGTGTATTTTACGTAATTCTTTAATTGATAAATGATAAAAGAGTCCAAAACTCATTTAAAATCCAGTAATATTTAATTAATAATATTTCATCAATATCACGCACATACATATGGTGTGTATGATTTAAAATACACGTGAATGTGTGGCATAATGGTATGAAGATGCACAATTTAACTCGGTGTTCCAAGTTCAATTAGAATTGAAAATAATACTTTTGACAAAAAAAAAAGAATTGAAAATAATACTTCTATATATAAATAGGAACTTAGGGGTAAATTGGTGCTTTTAAATCATGAATAAAGTACTTTAGTTATTGACTTGGTCTTATACTTAATACTTTTCATAAAAATACAATATGCATTTCCTTTTTTTCTTTATATAAAACCAAATATTACCCCGCTTGTGCGATACACATAGAGATATCATGTGTATTATTGAATACACGTATAGATGAATGCTTAGGTTGTTTAAGAGAATAACAGGTATATAGTAATTTATTATTATTATTATTATTATTATTATTATTATGTTGATTGTTATTGTTATTACAATTTTATAATATAATAAAATCATATATTATGTACCAATAATTAATATTTTGATATAATATATTATAGTCCAAATCAATAAATGTAAAAGTAAAATCAGGACAAATCATAAAAATACAATATGCATTTCATTTTTTTTCTTTACATAAAACAAAATATTGCCCCACTTGTGCGGTACACATAGAGATATCATGTGTATTATTGAAAACACGTATAGATGAGTGCTTAAGTTGTTTAAGAGAATAACATGTATACAGTAATTTTTTTTTTATTATGTCGATTGTTATTGTTATTACAATTTTATAATATAATCAAATCATATATTATGTACCAATAATTAATATTTCGATATAATATATTATAGTTCAAATCAATAATTGTAAAAGTAAAATCAGGACAAATCATAAAAATACAATATGCATTTCATTTTTTTTCTTTACATAAAACCAAATATTGCCCCGCTTGTGCGGTACACATAGAGATATCATTTGTATTATTGAAAACACGTCTAGATGAGTGCTTAGGTTGTTTAAGAGAATAACAGGTATATAATAAATTTTTTTATTATTATGTTGATTGTTATTGTTATTACAATTTTATAATATAATCAAATCATATATTATGTACCAATAATTAATATTTTGATATAATATATTATAGCCCAAATCAATAAATTTAAAAGTAAAATCAGGACAAAAAATTATTAGTGTGTCGCACTAATTAAAATATTCACACACACATGCATCTATATTGTGTTTGATTTAAAACACATGTGATTGGTGGTGTAGTGGTAAAAGGATGCATGAATTAACTTGGAGACCCAAGTTCAATTCTTACCAACCACAATTTTTTCAAAAAATTGAGATGAGGGACAAACTGGACTTTTCATGCACATTAAAAAGTCTCACCATTTTTTTCTTGTGTTGGCCTATTATATATATAATAGATAGATATGTTGGTGATGTAATGCTATAATTAATATTATCTGACATTTATGTGAGTGCACATATAATTTGGATCGGAAACTAATTTAGGAACCGATTTGCAAATTAAAATATTTTTCCTCTTGGAACTAGTATATATATATATATATATATATATATATATATATATATATATATATACTAGCCTATAACCCGTGCGATGCACGGTTGCTTGTAAACTGTTTAATTATATTTCATTAAAATTTTAAGTTGTATATATGTTTTATTATTAAAATATTTTTTGAATTTTATAAATTTCATGAAAATAAATGTTATTCTAATTACGTATTTTAATTATTACTAAAAAAGAGTACCAAACCAAATATACCCTATTTCGCTTATAATAGTATAGTATAGATATATAAAAATATTATATAAAAGTAGCTTTTTTTAACATTTTAAATATTTTTATATTAATATTTTTATTTGATTGTTTATAATTTTAATATTTGCTAATTAATTAGTAATAATATAAATTATAAAAGATAATAAAATATGATTATTGGTTTTTGATATAACTGATAGTCTTTTTTTAATATAAAACAGACCATTATATCTTTCAAAACTCCAAAATTTCGAAACGATCTTTTCTAATAATTAATTATTTTTTAATTTTTTTTGTGACAAAATTAATTTTAATGCTGATTACAAAAATTGTGCACTGTAACAGACAAACTACTAGACGTCTTGACGACTTGTTTGCTATAGAAAGGACTCTCGTGGGCTTTGCCTTGTGCGTGAAATACGTATTATAAACTTAATTAAATTATAAACGCTTTTTTACTTAAAAAGTTTTGTTTCAATTCAATGGATGCACGAGAACAAATACGTATTATTTTAGGGAAAAGGCCCTTTATCTCACAATTTGAAACAAAATGGTCCAAAATATCACAACTCAGGGAAATGGCCCTTACCATCACAAAGAAACGCAAAAAAAGAATGCGTTTATAAAAAAAATCTGAACTTCTCGTTGTTGGGCCTGCAAGGCTGCTGTTGGGCCTGCTCCAAAACACAGAACACGCATTTGGTTCTTGCGTGTATGACACAAGACACGCATGAAAGTTATGCGTTGCAGGTATAACGCATCTTTGAGATGCGTTATTATTATTATTATTTTTTTTTTGAAATTTTGTTTTAAATTTAAATATTACTAAAAACGTGAATTAAAAATGCGTTTTGTAAAAACGCAAGAAAATGATGCGTTTTTGAGTGATAGAAAGGGCCATTTTTCAGAATTGTGATATTTTGGACCATTTTACTCCAAATTGTGATAGAAAGGGCCTTTACCCATTATTTTACAGTAAATTAAGGTTCAGTTTGAAGCAATTTAATACTCCTTTCGTCCCAAAATATATATTCTTTTTATTTTTTGATTGATTTAAATTAATCAAATAAATCATTACAAAATACAAAAGTAATCAAATAATTAATTATCAAAAAATAGTGATATTCGAAAATATTCCATTACAAAAGTATAAATCGATCTTATTATTGAGAACTACTGTTTGTTTGGAAACATATTATGATTATTATCAATGATTAATGATTTATACTGCAACTCGTGTGCTTGTGCATTGTCTGTACATCTCTGGTTTAATGTTTTGAATTTTATTAATAATAGAGATTTAACTAAATTAAAAGAGTGACTAAAAAAAGAGTACCAAAAAAGAATGACAAAAAAAAAGTACCAAACCAAATATATCCTATTTTGCTTATAATAGTATAGTATAGATATATATATATATATTTTATTAAAGCAACATTTTCATTACGGAATTGCATCAAAATACAATGTTAAAATAAAGGAATTTCCTTCTTTCAAAAAAGATTATCATCTAATCGAAAGTAAGACAAATATTCCCGAACGTTTAGACAATAACGTCTTTAATGTCTGAAAAGATAACCCACGAAAGAAGGCCTCGTGAAAACCCCACGAGATTAAAATCCTATGGACAACGAATCAATTCATAGTGTCCAGAACTCTCAATTCATAGTGTTTTTTTTTTTTTTTGAAATTTTTTGTAGTGGCTAATATGCGTTATTTATTTTTTCAATAATATCGAAATAAGCAAAAATTGAATCGACATAGCAAAAATATAATCAGTATCCTCAAATTTTTACAATAATAATTTTGTCAAAAAAAAATAATTTTTTTCATGGGGTATAAATGTATAATAGTTAAAGGATCAAACCTCAAGCGAAAATAAAATCGCACATATCTCCTAAAAATTGAATAATGCTAGGGACATCAAAATTGGTTCCCAAAACTTTCCCCAAATACACGTGACACATTCTGATTTGTTGTAATAATAAATGAGCCCCCTGTATTCACAGCAACAAAATCAATCAAAAAGACTCATACTGCCACATCAACCATGCCATGTCATTTGATGGCAATTTTTTGTACCAAATTTTGTTGCCTTTAGCACTGCTCCTAAAAATTATCAAATCATGCCCAAATATACTTCATACTAATATTTTTTGTGAAGAGGTGCCACCCACATAAGCTTTTAAAAGATTAGACCTATATGGATGTCTAACTTCATTAACAGCCATGAATCAACCTCCGACGATTGAGTGAACCATCAGAGCCAGAACGAGCTGACAAACAGACAACACCAATCATACGTATTTTTGATTGTATGATCTGAACAATAAATCTTATGATTGTTCTAGAATGAACTTTTACTTACCGACGTTTTAATTAGTCTGGGAAATCGAATTTTCGAATGATTATCGTCCCAAGTTGTAATTTCAGAAGTTATCTACTCATTAGCTAGCTTGATCCGAAGAAAATGTTCAATATAATATTTAATTAAATTTTTATAAAAAGAACTTAAAATTTGAGAGCAATTTCAGTTTAACAAATGATAATGCCAGTTTTTATCTTAAGAATGGATGAAGAAGTCCTAAGCTCAAGCCGCGATTTTACGTTTAATTAAACTGTAGAAGCATCTAATATAGCTATAACACAGATAAGATTATGATGAACAATACTAGAACTACAAGCTAGTATATTACTATAACTACCGGATACAATACAAGGGTTACATTGTGAATGATCAAGTTATTGATACACTACAACAAGTGATACATATTTATACTACAAGCTAGGAACATAAGGTGATGGAGGACTGCAGCATAGAGGACTGAACTGGTATGGGCAGCGCCAACAACAAGCTTGGGCAGTGCACATTATGGGCAGTACGTACTGCAGCATGGGACAACATATTATACTCTAACATGGCACACACATGCACACACATGGCCAGCACTATGAAATTTTCTGGCCATGAAAGCATATGAAGTATTTTCCATCCCATCAAGTTCTTCCAGAGTGTAAAACTCTTCTTCTTCCTCCTTTTCCTCAACAGGTTCACTCACCTCAGCTTCAGTTTCTTCATCATCTGCTACCTCCTCTATCCTTAGCTGACTTGTAGATGCTTCTAGGTCCAGAATAGATTTGTTGACAATCAAGGCACATGGTGTGTTTATCATTCTACCTTGGTTGGCTTGGATAGCCCTTTTCTGAAGCAACTCAAGTTCATGAGTCTTTAGGACTCCATAGAGCACATCATAGGTGACTTTGTTCAAATCTCTCTCCCTTAGAGAAATGACTCTTTGCTATAGATGATTTGGTGAGGATAACAGAAATTTCATATTTAACTCCTTGGTGCTGTAAACCTTGCCATTCATCTGCAACTCAGTAACTAGCTTGTGAAACCTTTCAAACATTTCAGTGATGCTTTCCTTGGGATGTGCCATGAAAGCTTCATACTGTGTGACCAGTATCTGTTTCTTGTTTTCCTTAACCTCATCAGTCCCTTCACACAACACCTCAATGTGATCCCACATCTCTTTAGCAGACGTACATGATGCAATGTTCGCAAACATTGACATGTCCATGGAATCAATGATAAGCAGCATGAGGTGGCTATCAAGAGCAACCTTCTCCCTTTCTGATTCTGTCCATTTTGATGGATCCTTGGCCTCATAAGATCTTGGGATAGTTGTGGTTCCAACAGTCTTTTCTGGTATCTCTTGTTGTGGAACAAAAGGACCATTCTTGAGAATCTCAGGATACAATGGATGAGAGGCTTTAATGAACAACATCATCTTTATCTTCCAGAGGTTGAAGTTTTCTTTGTCAAACTTAGGGACCTTCACCGTTCCTGTAGTCTTTGGTGTATTCGAACTCATGATCGTTTTTCTGTTTTTGAATAAACAGCCCGCTCTGATACCACTTGTTGAGTATTGAACACAAAGAAAGAATACAGAGGGGGGGGGTGAATGGATTCTTGAACTTTTCGTGCCTTGAGTCTGTGTAGCAAACAAGTATTGTGTGTGCAGAGATGTAGATGCGGATAAAGAACAACACAAAACACAATATCACTTTAATCTAATGTATTATTAGATAAAGGTTGCTACAATCTGTGAATACAAATGATAGTATTCTCAGCTTCATTTTTCTCAGAGAGATATAGCTTACAGTGTATGAAAAACTCGACTCACACAAAGTTACTAAGTTATGAAGTGAGGTTGTGTCCTTATAGAACATGGATACAGCCTACTTACTGCAAATAAGGTAGCTAAACAAATTACTTTCTAGTCTGTCTATCCTTTTTGAGTAAGTGTCCAAACGGTTACAGATTTGACTTTGCAAAGCCTGTTTAGATCCACTTCTTTAGCTCCTTGTCTCTTCTATATCTCTCCAAGCTTCCTTGTAGGCTTTCCAAAGCACGTTACAGATTGTGGTCCATAAAGTGCATTGGCTTGTTGCAGGTTTCTGACTTGTACAATTTCTTCAGTATTTTGTCTCTAAGAATGTATTCGAGAAGTGACTAAGTAAGTGATTCGAGAACTATAATTGACTTGATCGATAACTCTGAGTTCTCGAACACTGTTATATTGACATATCGAACCACTTCTCGAATAGCTCTTTCCCATCAGGATTCCTTGAGTTGTCGAATAGAACATTTGACTTATCGAATCCTCGAGATATCGAATAGCTTTCTGAGTCCTTGAGATATCGAATGGAACTTTGACTTGTTGACTCTTTGAGAACTCGAATACCATCTTGACTTGTTGACTTCTTGAGTTCTCGAATAGAGTAGTAGATATATCGAATCTCTGAGATATCGAATGAGATATCGAACAATGTATTCAGAGATATCGAATAGTGTCTTGAGATATCGAATCCCTGACTTCTCGAATGCTGGACTTCTCGAATAGACAAATATACTTCTCGAATTGGTACTTAGGCAAATTCTTCATTTCTTCAAATCCCAACTGTGATTATTTGACAGTCTTTAACTCCTTGCTTGAGGCATGAACCTTGGAACTTCTTTCAAGCATTATTCTAGACTCTATAAGTACAATTACACAACTAGGATTTGATGCCTACTACAAGTACAATACAAACAGAAACTCTACAACTAGAGGTTCCCTCAGTTAAGAGGTCATGTAAGTAATGCAAAGCATTACAAACAATTAGGCTTGTTATTAGATGTGTACAGGCATGCCTCTGTAACTAACAATCTCCCCCAAATTGTGAGTGGGACCCTTAGTCACAATTTCATGTCTGATAACAAGCCTAACATACATAAGGATAAGACTTTAAAAGTACAGGTATGTATATTGATTGAACACATAAATGGAATTACAAGATAAATACTCTTACAGTATGATGAGGTACTAGCCATTTTCATTTGATTGCATCTCCATTGCTTTGGCTTGTAGATCATCATATGCTTTCTGTTTCCTTTCTTTCTCCTTTCTTGCATTCTCATCTATTGCTCTTATGATTTCTGCCATAGCATCCAATTCTTCAATCATGATAGAGTTTTTGAAATCTTCAAGCACTGGCTCCAGAATGTTGGCAGGATAGTGACTGAGTAGGTTCATTCTTATATTGACATTGTCTCCATTTCTTCTCCTATACTTCACCACATAGGGATCAAACTGAACTCTACACAATCCCTTTGCCCTTAGCTTTTCTGCTTCAATCTCCAGTCTGTCAATTTCTTTCTCCCTTTCTAACCACTTCTCATAGCAGCCCTTTCTCATCTTTTCAGCATAATCTCTCTTCATTTTCACAAAGTCAATCAATTCCAGCTTCCATACTTTCTCCACCTTGTCTTTAGAGTCCAGCAATGCAATGATTCTTTCTATCTCATACAATTTACCCCAATTTTGACAACCCCTTGTTTGAATTTCATTTCTCTCTCATCAGTGTACTTGATTTCAAGGTGGTCATTCACAATTGCAGCATAGCATATCTTTTGAGCTCTTAGAAATTGCAGTTGCTCTTCATCAAAATCTTCATCTAGTGGTTGGATTTTCAATCCTGGAATGATTGTTAGAGCTCTTGATTTGGATAGCTTCACTCTTCTTGCAGCATGTTTGACTTTAATCTTCTTTACATGGTTGCCAGGCAGTAACTTGTGACCCTTGCTAGAAGACCATTGTAGTACTCCACTAGCAGTTTGCTTATGAATACATACACCTGGTTTCTTGATTTGAATCCTCTTCACTTCTTGAGGTGCCAAAACAGTTTCAGAAGCCAGAGATGTAGATTTTGATGAATCATTACTAGTGACATCCACCCTAGACATTGAGCCTTGTGTAGTGGTAGGAGTGTCATTAGTAATGTTCATGGCTTGCTGTTTTCCAATCTTCCTCTCATAGATTTTGCCTTGGTCATCATCATTCTTCTTATCCTTGTCACCCTTCTTCTTCTTCTTGTCTTCATCACCCTTATCTATCCTGTGATGTCTTCTCCTCTCGTCACTTTTGTCTTCAGAATCATCATCCTTATTTCTCCTAGGTTGAGCACTCTCTGCAGGTTCACCAGTTGCTATAAAAGATCTGAGAATGTGCAGAGCTTCAATTTCTTCAGCATTTCTGGCTCCAACCTTCTTCTGTAGTTGATCAATGATAGCAATGACCAGTATGTGATTTCGAGAAGTGAGATCATGGGGAATGACAAATTGCTTGATGTCTTCAATTCTGGTGCCAGACTGATAGATGATTGTCCATGGCTTCTTGATCACTTCTGGTAGCCTTGAAGGTTGGCCATTCCTCAAATCATCAAACAGACTTTTGTTGTTCTCATTCTTCTTCTCAATAAGCTCAAGTATGGCATCTATCTCTGAGTGTTTTAGGTCTTGTAGAGTCTTGTATGTTAGATGCCATATCTTTAATTTGGATATCATCACTATCTCCTTGAACCATAGGTTATTGACTTTCTTGGGGATGACAGTGATGTAGTCAATCTGCTTCTTCAACTCCTTCAGATAGAACTGAGTGTCACCAACCTGTTCCCTTGTGGCTTTCAGAAACTCCAAGAAGGCTTTATCATGATAAACATTTGAGTTAGCAACTTCTTGTAGCTTGGCCTCAATAACAACTTTAACTTCTACAGACTTGGCACTCTCAGGTATAGAGGATGGAAGTTTGTCAGAAGGCATACTCCCTGCAACCACTGTGGTAGTTATGGATTGCTTTTGACCACCAGGAGTAGTAATGTGCACAGTTGGTAGAGTAACAACTGGCAGTGAGGTAGGAGGCTCATCAACTTTGGATTTGCCTTTGCCTGGCACATTGGTTGTAGATTGTGCTTTGTGATGACCACCCTCATTTATCTGTATGCCCTTCTCCTTAGGTTTCTCCCCCTTTGGATTTGAGTTTCTAGACCTCTTCTCCCCCTTAGGCTTGTTGTCAGGCACAGAGGCTGTAGAAATACCTGTGGGTTGAAAGATTCTTCAGGTAGAGGGAGACCCATGTGCTTCATCATTGCAGCCAACATGGATTGCTGATGCAGAAGGACATTAGTTGTGGTGGTTGCTTGAGTGTCCAACTGATCATGGAGAAGGGCAACCTTGTCTGTAAGGTGAGCATTTGATTTAGTGAGAGTAGCCACCTCCTTTTCAAGAGTGTTCACCTTAGTGAATAGCTCATTGGCCTTAAAACCAGACAAAGATTGATCCTGCAGCCTCTTCACTTCATACTTAGACAGTTCATGCACAGGGACTTCAGTCACTAGCCTATCTCCATAAAGATTCTTGAACATTGTCCTCAGCATGGCATTGGCCTCTGTAGTCTGGTCAGATAGATTTTGAAATCTGCTTCCTAGGCCTGTGACTGTATCTTTTAGGAGGGCTAGGCCATTGTCCATCTTTGTGTAGGTGGTGTTGCAGTGTTTGAGATCTTTGACCACACCATCCAGTTGAGGAAATTTAGCATCAAATGCCCTCTTGACTTCTGCTACTGAAGTGGCTGTCTTGTCACACACCCTGTTGACTTCAGTTTTGACTCCCTTGCCAAGATAGTGTGCAGCCTTGAGGAAACCCTTGTAGGAGTCATTGACAACTTCATACACTTCACCAGGAGACAGGGATTTTGCATTGGAGCCCAATGAAGTGATGTATTCCTCTCTAAGATATTGAAGTGCTTCACTGAGAGTTACATCATTCTTTCCTTGCAGCCAGGCATCTACATTGCCATCTCTCTCAGCATCATCAATAATCTTGGCCTTCTGCATCTCCACATCATCCCTATGGCATAGTAGGATGGCCTCATAGTCTGGATTAGGGATATTGGAGGTGACAAGGTTCTGAGCTATCTTTACAAACTCAGGAATCTGATCCACAATTAAGCTTTGAAGTGCTTCAACCGTCAATGTTTGTGGAACAGACCCTGATCCTGAAGCACTGTCATGTTGCACAGGCTTCAGCCATTGTGACATAAAGTCAGAGCTAGAGCTAGGCAAGCTAGACACCTCAGTTACAGATGCAACTTCTGTAACCGGATGGATTGACTCTACTACTGGTGTCTCCACAGGAGTGGGATGAGTTACACCAGTAGTTGACACAGGCACAGAGTCTCTAGTAAAAACTAGTGAAGCCTCTGTGGTTGTGATGGTGTCATTAGGATATGCCCCAGCATGCATTCCCTCACCATCTAAATGTGGGTCATGGGTGGTGAGCAAAGTGTCATGCACTAAGTCACTTGAAATTATTTGCTCATCAAGAGAAAAGAATTCTTGATGATCAATGCCTTGCATCTCATGTGCCTGAGTTGCAGGTTCCAAAGAAATTTCAGTGTTAGATTCTGGAAGAGAAGTGTGTTGTAGAGTAGATTTTGGCAACTCCCCCTGAGAGATAGAGGGAGTTTCAAGTGTGATGTGCTCTCCACTCAGTGTAGTGCCAGCCTTATCACTCCCATGTGCTGACTCAATACAAGAAGGTGCATTGGGGAGGATGCTTGATTCTATAGGTGCACCCTGTTGAGAGGATACACCTAGTGAGCTGTGTGCCCCTGATTTTACAACTTCAGCCATTTGTGTGACTGAAGAGGTGGTCTTAGTTTTCTTCTTCTTTGGCCTTTGTAAGGGTGACTCAGGTTCCTCACTTTCTAGCCCTAGTTCCACAGCCAATGCTACTTCAGATAATATATTCAGTGGTGCAGACATTACTTCATTTCTCTTCTTTTTACTAACATCACCCTTTTGAGAGGATGATGCAGTTGGCTCAGTGTGTGGTAGAGTGTTTGGTTGAGAGGGTTGGTTAGCAGGCCCTGGGTTAGCATTTTGTTCTACTTGCTTGGGCTGTGCTAACTTAGATTTTGCATCAAATGTTGGCATGTTGTGGGGATAAGTTCTAAACAAACTCTCCATATGGGGAGTTATGTTTAGTCTTACATCCACATCATTCCTAGTCTCCAAATTACCAAAAATGAGTTTGGTCATGGACTTAGGATAGCCTATTCTATTTTTATCAATCCCAGGCAATTCAATCAATGAAGCATTCTTAAAATTAAGTACAGATTGAATAAAGCGAGGGAAGAAAATATCAGTACCTCTCTTGGTTGTGTTCTTACCAAGTCTTTCATATAGTTCTTGGAGGATGATTTGGCCAACATCTATCTTCTTTCCATAGGCCAATGCATAGCCAATTTACTGCACAGGTGCACTGATTTGATCAAAGCTTGATTTCCTGGCAGTGAAGACTTGAAGAAGAGTTGCAAACACATAGCTCCACTCCTTTCTCAGATTCTTTCTATTTAGCTTTCCAAGATTGATCCCATCTGAGTAGTTGATGAACTCAAAGAATTCCTCTAACTCTGCATTAGTGGCCAGTCTGTCAAATGACTCTTGTTGTAGGCCCAGTGCTTGATTCATGTCTGCATGAGTGATAGTGATTTCCTTATCTTGAATCTTGCAGTAGATGATGTATGAGGTGATTGCGTTTTCCAGGGCTACAACCTCCACAATAGCAGTACCCCAAAACTGTTCCAGGATATCTAGATACAGAGTTGGGTTGGCAGAGAGGGCATCCTTGATGTATGACTCAGCCATCCATTTCACAAAGCACTTGAAATTGGCATTGGGTGCTTCAACATCACTAGTGAGAGCGATGATGTTGGTGTTGAACTTTACTGTTGCCATTTGTGTAGAAGAGAGGAAAGAAATTGAAGGTTGAAGAAGAAATTTGGCTTTTCGTAGATAGGGTTTCAGGGGTTTTGGGAGTTTAGGTGCTTGAGAAATCGAATGAAATGAATCGAATAGATGTGGAATTGTATAAGTATGAAGTACTTGAATTGTCGATTAGATGAAAGTTTTGTATCGACAAGTCAGGCATTCGAGAAGTAGAAAACAACTATTCGAGAAGTCAAGAAAGGTTAAATCGATAACTCAAGCAGATAGAAACTCACAGCTGGCGGTTATCTAACTCAGAAATAATTCTAAATTAAATAAAATGTGTTTTTATGAGTGAATTAAACTTTTAGACAAGAGTCCAAAATCGGTTAAAATTCAGCGAGAATTCAGCCTTTTCAAATGATTCGAGAACTCAAATATAGTGTTCGAGAACTCAATCATTCGAGAACTCAGTTACTATATTCGAGAAGTCAAGAATACCTCTATTCGATATCTCAGAAAGGCTCTATTCGAGAACTCAAGAGTACTCTAATGAGACTTGTTAGAGATGTCGAATAGTGAATCATTCGAGAAGTCTGACTTATCGAACTATACCCATCACTCATAAAAATTTGATTTTCACTATCTTTTAAAATTTACCAGACATATTCATTGAAGAATATCCTAGCAAATTAAATAGTGATTTTCTCAAAATTTCATAGAAATTTTAAGTTGATAGAAATATGATTTTCAACATATGCAACAGATTTGAAATATTTATAAATCATATTTCAGCCAACACTTACTCCAAAAATATTGAGAATTTAGATAAAGTAAGTGTTTACTGCTGCAACAATCTAGATGCTGTATTCACTTAGCCAGAATCTGAAGAATTCAGCATTCCAATCTCACTTACCAACCTTGTGAAGGTGGCTTCATCTAATGGCTTAGTGAATATATCAGCTAGTTGTTTATCTGTAGAGACATAATGCAACTCAATGGTTCCATTAGTTGCATGTTCTCTTATGAAATGATATCTGATGTCAATGTGCTTTGTTCTAGAATGATTGACAGGATTGGCAACTATAGAGATTGCACTTATGTTGTCACACATGATTGGAATTCTTTCCAACACAAGTCCATAATCTCTAAGTTGATTTCTAATCCAAAGCACTTGAGCACAGCAACTTCCAGCAGCTATGTATTCAGCCTCAGCTGTAGAAGTTGACACATATTGTTGCTTCTTGCTATACCAAGAAACTAACCTTTGTCCAAGAAACTGGTAGCTTCCTGAGGTGCTTTTCCTATCCACTCTGCATCCAGCGTAATCAGCATCAGAATAACCAACCAGATTGAACCCTGTGTCCTTAGGATACCATAAGCCCAAGTTTGGAGTGCCCTTCAGATATCTAAAGATCCTTTTTATTGCAATCAAATGTGATTCCTTTGGATTTGATTGAAATCTAGCACATAGACATGTAGCAAACATGATGTCTGGCCTACTTGCAGTGAGGTAGAGTAGAGAACCAACCATGCCTCTATAGACAGAGATATCTACTTTCTTGCCTTTAGCATCTTCATCCAACTTAGTTGCAGTGGCCATGGGTGTCTTTGCAGGTGAGCAGTCTTCCAAGTCAAACTTCTTCAATAGATCCTTGATGTATTTGGTCTGACTGATAAAGATACCATCCTTCCTTTGACTGACTTGCAACCCAAGAAAGAATGTCAACTCTCCCATCATACTCATCTCATATCTGCTCTGCATGAGTTTGGAAAATTTCTCACATAGCTTCTCATTTGTAGACCCAAAAATGATATCATCCACATAAATTTGGACTAGGATAATATCATCACCATGCTTCTTGTAAAACAGTGTCTTGTCCAATGTGCCTCTAGTGAATTGATTTTCAAGAAGAAATTGTGATAAAGTATCATACCATGCTCTTGGAGCTTGCTTAAGTCCATACAGTGCCTTAAGCAATCTGTAGACAAATTCTGGGAAATGTGGATCCTCAAAGCCAGGTGGTTGTTGCACATAAACCTCTTCTTCCAACTCTCCATTTAGAAATGCACTCTTGACATCCATTTGATAAACTTTAAAGTTTGAATGAGCAGCAAATGCCAAGAATATTCTGATGGCTTCCAATCTAGCAACAGGGGCAAATGTCTCATCATAATCAATGCCTTCTTGTTGAGAGTATCCTTTTGCAACCAGCCTTGCTTTGTTTCTTATTATTACACCATCTTCATCCATCTTATTCTTCAGAACCCATTTTGTTCAAACAATGGTTCTATTCTTTGGTGCAGGCACAAGTTCCCATACTTTGTTCCTTTCAAATTGATTCAACTCTTCTTACATAGCAATAATCTAATCTGGATCCGACAGTGCATCATCAAGTTTCTTAGGCTCAACTTGTGATAGAAAACATCCATAGAGGCACTCATTTTGAGTTGCTCTCCTAGTCCTTACTCCTGCATTAGGATCTCCAATGATTTGCTCTGCAGTGTGTGATCTATCCCATTTCCTCGAGTGTTCAGCCTGACTTCTCATTCTTGATGTTGCTTCATCATCCACATCATGGTCGTCCTCATTTCCTCCCCCTGTGAAGTTGCCATTACTCACAGGTGTGTCTTGGATGCTTGTTTTTCCACTATCGATTGGCACAAATTCTTCTCTTGTATCATTATTCACTTGAGTTTGTTGAACTTGAGTTTCAATTCCAGTTTCAATCTCTTCATCAGAATCATCTAGATTATTAAACCTCAATGGATCTTTGTCTTCATCATTGGCTTCTTCTAGTCCAGGTAGTTTGCTGTCATCAAATGTTACATCTGTGCTTTCCATAACTTTCTTTTGACTGATGACATAAACCTTGTATGCAATTCTTTCCATAGAATAGCCAAGAAAAATTCCTTCAAATGCTTTTGCATCAAATTTTCCAACATATTCAGAGTTATCCTTTAGTACAAAGCATTTGCTTCCAAAAGTATGAACATACTTTAGAGTAGGCTTCTTTCCAGTCATCAAGTTGTAAGGTGTCTTTCCAGTGTTTTTGTTGATGAGGGTTCTGTTCTGAATGTAGCATGCAGTACTCACAGCCTCAGCCCAAAAACATGTAGGCATTTTTGCATCAAGTAACATTGTTCTAGCAGCCTCAATTAGAGTTCTATTCTTTCTCTCAACAACTCCATTTTGTTGTGGAGTCCTTGGAGCTGAGAATTGCTGAGAATACCATTCTCTTTACAGAATGCTTCGAGTATGGCATTTCTAAACTCTGTTCCATTATCACTTCTCAGTGCAATCACACTTGCATTGTTTGCCTTTGCTTCCTTGTCAATTTTCTTTATATGCTCAATAATTACTTGTGGAGCCTCATCTTTTGATGCCAGAAATTCCACCCATGTATACCTTGAAAAATCATCAACCATTACCAGGGCATACTTCTTTCTTCCAAGTGACATAATGTTGACAGGCCCAAACAAATCCATATGAATAAGTTGTAATGGCTTGGTTATTGATGTCACTGTCTTTGACTTGTGGCTTGATCTTTTCATTTTCCCTTTTTGACAAGCCTCACACACTCCTTCTTGGCAGAATTCAAGTGTGGGCATGCCTCTCACTAACTCTCTTTTGACTAGAGAATTAATGGCCTTGAAGTTCAGGTGAGATAGTTTCTTGTGCCACAGCCAACAATCTTCATTTGATGCTTTTGAGTAAAAGCAACAAATTTTGTCCTTGTTTGCAGAGTCCATATTGGCTACAAACAGGCTTCCCTTCCTCACTCCAGAGAGAGCAAAATCACCAGTCTTCTTGTGGGTGATCAAACATTCATCTTTGTCAAAATTCACTTTGAATCCTCTATCAGTAAACTGACCAACACTTAGCAGATTATGCTTGAGCCCCTTGACTAGTGCTACATCTTCAATGATGACATTACCAACTTTCAGCTTGCCATATCCCAATGTGTTACCCATGCTGTCATCTCCAAAAGCAACCATTGGGCCAGCCTTTTCCTCATACTGTGATAGCAGGGCCATATCACCAGTCATATGATTTGAGCATCCACTGTCCAAAATCCACATGACCTTCTTTTCACTTTCTTTGCCCTGCAAACACAAAGGTATTACTTTTCCTTTGGTACCCAAACAAGTTTGGGTCCATGTGACTTAGAAACAGTTTTATCATAAAAAACATGCTTGTCAACTTTCTTAGTGTTAGTCTTCTTGTCACTGTTGGAAGTCTTAGAACCTGAAGTTTCAGACTTAGGTGACAGAGGTACCTTCCTAGCTTTAGGAGGACTTGAAGACTTTGACCTTGTGTAGTGTGTGTGAGAATTGTGACTGATACAACCATCAATGAATTGCCTTCTTAAATTAAAACAACTAGTCATAACATTCATATTGCATGGCATACAGTCAAATTTATCACAAAAAGGTGCATCTCTATGACTTAGAGACACAGAACAATCATAGAAAGGTTTAGACACACTACCAACAGGTTTCTTGCATGCATGAGTTAAATGATTGGTACTGAAACAGTTCTAACAAGTTTTCCTAGGGGCATTAGGCATATAAGCATAGTTGTTATCCTTGTTAATCCCTAACTTGCCATATCTGTTCTGTTTCTTCTTAGTCACTTTCTTTTCTGATTCACTCTTCCCAGCTGAGACAAACTTAACAAACTTCTTAGGTCTTGGCCTATCAACTACTGGTTCCTTGGTCTTTGACTTGACACTCTCACTCTTAGAGGATGCTTGTTGTTCACTAGATTGTGCCTCATCCTCATCATTCAACATTTGTTTGATGAGTAAGGCATCCTCATCAATTTCAAATGTTGATTCCTTAAAAATTGGATTTTCAGTCTTTCTCAGTATGTGAGGCACTTTCTCATGAACAACTGTGTCCTCTTCAATGACAGCATAGCCTTTCCTCTGTTTGAGAGAGTCATAGTCAAGTCCAATAGCTGCTTTGGGTTTAGCTTCAATTTTCTCACAGTAGGATTGCACTAGACCAGATGATTTCTTGAAAGTTTTCAGTTTGAATTCATTTTCAGCTAATTCATCCCTAAGAGCCTTCTCTACTTGACTAGCACATAAAACCTTGTTCTGCAAATATTCAACTTTTTTCTTAAGGTTTTCTACTTGCATAGCAGTTAGCTCAAGTTCCTCATTCTTTTTGGTTAATATTTCATTTCTAGTAGATAGTTTAGCAATCTCCTCATTAGCAGCAGTCATACTAGTATGAATATTAAACATTTCAACAGATAGTTGTTCGATCATGCATTTATACTCAGAAACAGACATGTCTATAGTAGTGAGAGATGGTACCTGAGAATCAGATGGAGATGAGTCATCCTTGGAGTTGGCCATCAAGGCATAATTGCAGAATTCTTGTTCCTCTCCATCACTCTCAGAATCATCCCAACACTTCCCTTCAGCTATGTAGGCCTTACCTTGTGTCTGCTTTTTCAGAAGGGCCTCATACTTAGCTTCGAGCTCAAGGTAATCTCTATCCTTCTTTTTAGGCTTCTTACATTCACTGGCAAAATGCCCTAGGTCATTGCATCTATAGCACCTTACAGATGACCTATCCACATAACTGGTTTTGAATTTATTTCTGTTTGGTTTCACAGGTGCCTTGTTCTTGTTGACTGAATGGTTTTGAGGTTTGGGTTTGAAGGGTTGATTTCTTTTAAATCTGATGTTTGGAAATTTTCTGGCCATGAAAGCATATGAAGTATTTTCCATCCCATCAAGTTCTTCCAGAGTGTAAAACTCTTCTTCTTCCTCCTTTTCCTCAACAGGTTCACTCACCTCAGCTTCAGTTTCTTCATCATCTGCTACCTCCTCTATCCTTAGCTGACTTGTAGATGCTTCTAGGTCCAGAATAGATTTGTTGACAATCAAGGCACATGATGTGTTTATCATTCTACCTTGGTTGGCTTGGATAGCTCTTTTCTGAAGCAACTCAAGTTCATGAGTCTTTAGGACTCCATAGAGCACATCATAGGTGACTTTGTTCAAATCTCTCTCCCTTAGAGAAATGACTCTTTGCTCTAGATGATTTGGTGAGGATAACAGAAATTTCATATTTAACTCCTTGGTGCTGTAAACCTTGCCATTCATCTGCAACTCAGTAACTAGCTTGTGAAACCTTTCAAACATTTCAGTGATGCTTTCCTTGGGCTGTGCCATGAAAGCTTCATACTGTGTGACCAGTATCTGTTTCTTGTTTTCCTTAACCTCATCAGTCCCTTCACACAACACCTCAATGTGATCCCACATCTCTTTAGCAGACGTACATGATGCAATGTTCGCAAACATTGACATGTCCATGGAATCAATGATAAGCAGCATGAGGTGGCTATCAAGAGCAACCTTCTCCCTTTCTGATTCTGTCCATTTTGATGGATCCTTGGCCTCATAAGATCTTGGGATAGTTGTGGTTCCAACAGTCTTTTCTGGTATCTCTTGTTGTGGAACAAAAGGACCATTCTTGAGAATCTCAGGATACAAGGGATGAGAGGCTTTAATGAACAACATCATCTTTATCTTCCAGAGGTTGAAGTTTTCTTTGTCAAACTTAGGGACCTTCACCGTTCCTGTAGTCTTTGGTGTATTCGAACTCATGATCGTTTTTCTGTTTTTGAATAAACAGCCCGCTCTGATACCACTTGTTGAGTATTGAACACAAAGAAAGAATACAGAGGGGGGGTGAATGGATTCTTGAACTTTTCGTGCCTTGAGTCTGTGTAGCAAACAAGTATTGTGTGTGTAGAGATGTAGATGCGGATAAAGAACAACACAGAACACAATATCACTTTAATCTAATGTATTATTAGATAAAGGTTGCTACAATCTGTGAATACAAATGACAGTATTCTCAGCTTCGTTTTTCTCAGAGAGATATAGCTTACAGTGTATGAAAAACTCGACTCACACAAAGTTACTAAGTTATGAAGTGAGGCTGTGTCCTTATAGAACATGGATACAGCCTACTTACTGCAAATAAGGTAGCTAAACAAATTACTTTCTAGTCTGTCTATCCTTTTTGAGTAAGTGTCCAAACGGTTACAGATTTGACTTTGCAAAGCCTGTTTAGATCCACTTCTTTAGCTCCTTGTCTCTTCTATATCTCTCCAAGCTTCCTTGTAGGCTTTCCAAAGCACGTTACAGATTGTGGTCCATAAAGTGCATTGGCTTGTTGCAGGTTTCTGACTTGTACAATTTCTTCAGTATTTTGTCTCCAAGAATGTATTCGAGAAGTGACTAAGTAAGTGATTCGAGAACTAGAATTGACTTGATCGATAACTCTGAGTTCTCGAACACTGTTATATTGACATATCGAACCACTTCTCGAATAGTTCTTTTCCATCAGGATTCCTTGAGTTGTCGAATAGAACATTTGACTTATCGAATCCTCGAGATATCGAATAGCTTTCTGAGTCCTTGAGATATCGAATGGAACTTTGACTTGTTGACTCTTTGAGAACTCGAATACCATCTTGACTTGTTGACTTCTTGAGTTCTCGAATAGAGTAATAGACATATCGAATCTCTGAGATATCGAATGAGATATCGAACAGTGTATTCAGAGATATCGAATAGTGTCTTGAGATATCGAATCCCTGACTTCTCGAATGCTGGACTTCTCGAATAGACAAATATACTTCTCGAATTGGTACTTAGGCAAATTCTTCATTTCTTCAAATCCCAGCTGTGATTATTTGACAGTCTTTAACTCCTTGCTTGAGGCTTGAACCTTGGAACTTCTTTCAAGCATTATTCTACACTCTATAAGTACAATTACACAACTAGGATTTGATGCCTACTACAAGTACAATACAAACAGAAACTCTACAACTAGAGGTTCCCTCAGTTAAGAGGTCATGTAAGTAATGCAAAGCATTACAAACAATTAGGCTTGTTATTAGATGTGTACAGGCATGCCTCTGTAACTAACAGAAAGCCCAGAGCCAGAGCCAAAAGAGCAAGAGCCAAGAGCCAAAGAGCACGAGCTAAGAGCAATCAAATTCAAATCCGCAAAACTTCAAGCAAGCTAAGAGCTTCACTTCGTTACGCCCATTAGCTTGAGGGAGGATGTTAGAACATGTGATGCAACCCATCACATTTCTGTTAATGAAGGATGGGCACAAGATGGGCATAAACCATACATGACTAAAACTCTAAAAGATTGAGGAGTACTTAATTTAATTAGATTGTTTTGCACTTTTTTTTTAAAAGAGTGCTGAATTACTAGTAATTCTGATTAGTAATTTAACTGGAATCATGCCTTAAGTCAATAAATTACGAGTAGTAATTAACTGATTAGTATTGTAATAACTTGTGGGTTTCATGATGTTGAAATGTGTATACCTTTTGTTCTTACTTCTTAGGTCAAAGATAATTTAACCACGTGGTGTTCTGGAACAAGACTTTTTATTTTGATATACATAATGACATGCAGTAAAATATAAAAGTGGTAGGTAAATACAGTTGCATCTTATTCGGTCTGATATGAGTATCTGATCGATGGATGCACTCGTACAAAATTGGATTATTTTACTGCCAAATATGCATGTGGGCTTAGAGAGAATCACCTTATATGGAAAATATGAGAGAATTACTAATTTTATATGATTTTATAGTAGAATCAAAGTTTTAATTTTTTGTTATATAAAAAAATGATCAATTTTTTTTGGTTCTATAAAAAAAATCTGATTCTGTAATAGAACCAATGCTGACGTGGCATTGCTGACGTCATCTGTCACGTCATCACTGCTATCGTGGTCGACAGCAGTGACACGTCATCAGTGATGTCATCATTGATGATGTGGCATTGTCAAGCGTCACTGCCACGTCAGCAGTGATGACGTGGCAGTGCCACGTCAGCAATGATGACGTGGTAGTGCCACGTCATCGGTGACGTGACGATGTCAAAAAAAAAATTGTTGGGAAAAAAATTTTTGGGAAAAATTTTTTAAAAAAATTGTTCTGATGTAGAATCAAAAAAAATATATGGTTCTCTCATATTTTCTATATAAGGAGGTCCTCTCTAGGGGTGTACACGGGTTTATAAAATCGACCAATCCGATCCAAACCGTTACTATTTTACCCGATCCAAACCGTTACTATTTTACCCGATCCAAACCGATTTTTTTTAAACCGATATATAATTGAATTGAAAAAACGTTAACCCGATTTAAATGGGTTGGGTACGGATTTTAATTTTTTTTACCCGAACCAACCCAACCCGATTAAAAAATAAATTAATTTAATAAAATATTTTTTATATCCATGATCCATTATTACATTGGCTCATTTACATTGAACTAGAAGTGTTCGAAAGTATTATGAGGCTATCAAATTTTGAAAGCAGAGTACTGCGTAGTAGGGCTGCTCATGGATGGCCCAACCCGAATAACCCAACCCAACCCGACCCTATTTTGGGCCGAACTAACCGGACCGTTCAAAACCAAAGCCCGATTGGGTTTATTTTCTGTTGGGCCGAATATAATGGGTTGGGTTAGGGTTTAACTATATAAAAACCTGAACCAACCCGACCCGGTTAAATAGTAACAGTCTACTCACAATCCAGCCCAGCCCATTTAGAATACATCATGATATAATGATCTAAATCCCTAAACGGCTAAACCTAATTACACAAACATATGAGATATAACTTTGTGAGTTCGTGCTTTCAGCCGCAGCCGCAGTAGTCTCTTCATTCTTCAAGTTCTTGCAATTTTCACTCCATATTTTTTCCTCCATATTTTTTTCATAAGCTGTACAATTTACCAAGAGTCCGAGACAAGCCCTCTGTTTCTCCTTCAGACATCTCTCGTGTCTCGCCAATCTGTTATTTCTCTGTGTAAGTATTATATTTTCTTTGTATCTATTCATGTAATAAACCTAACTACCTAAGTTTATAATACACTGTATGTTTGTTGAATATATGCCAAGTGAATTCTTCTCACTTAGTATTCAATTTGGTCAGAAGTGTAGTCGTTCCTCAGGTGTTTGAAGAAATGTCCGTGAGAAAAACATTTAACAAACTTAAATGTATAAGCTATGAGTTTACTTTGCAGTTTATTTGGATAATCAAACTTACATAAATAACCACATTATCGGCTCTAATGTTGCTCTGTTATTTATTCGCAAGTCGAAAATTAGATACTTAATTGACATTGCTAATATACTACATGAAGTAGTTGTCAGTTGAATCTTAGATTGATGGTCTGAATGAAAAGTCTGAACTTGTTACTTTACTTGTAACGTTGAAGCTTTGTTTGATTGATGAGCAAAGAGGGTGACATGTATGACCAAAACTAGTCTCTTTGTCGAGAACCATGTTACGTTGTGATGAGGTTATGTTGTGTGGACTGTGCAGTGTATAGATGTGCAAATCTTTTATAAACTTTACTCGCTTACAATTAGATATATATAATACAAATTCTAGTACTTACACTTATGTTGTTATAAGTTTTGATTTTGATGTACTGATGCTTATTTGGTATGACAAAAGCTAATATATAATTCAATTATGTATGCTTAATCAAGTTGTTATTATTGAAATATTGTAGATAAAAAGGGCAAAATGAAGGGAAGTGTGGCATCAAATGAGAAGACCAAGACAATCGATGTTATTGATGACTGATTGTCCAGTTCCAGTGGCGCCACTATTTGAAGCAAGAAAAGACTAGTATTTTAACTATTTTCGAGCATGTTTCAGACTTGTTCTTAAGACTTACGGAGTAAGAGTTAAGACTATGATTGTAATATTTTGGAAGACTGGAATATTTTTATTTAAGACTTGATATCAGATTTCTAAGTTTTATGAATTTCAGTCTTTTAGTATTTAACCCGAACCAACCCGAACCAAACCGAATTAATTGGGTTGGGTCAGGGTTGGGTTACATAATATTTTTTAATTAATGGGTTGATTTTTTATCAAACCGAATTAATTGGGTTGGGTCACTAAAACGGGTATAACCGGCCCAAACCGACCCATGAGCAGCCCTACTGCGTAGCAGTAGTGCTAACAGGTCTTTGTACCAGCCATGTATATTCATGTATTTTGTCATGCAAACCATTAAAATACATGAAACTTACTAAGAGAAAGTAACAACATTTTATCTATTATAGAAACTATGAGATGCAAGTCGTATGTTAAATTTTTATCGCAATCATGTTATGCAGAAATGTATTAAACATATGCTGATACCTTTCATTCTTTTAGCAACCAAAAAAATGATAGCAATTTTTTATGCAGTATTTTTTAATATTTATTCATAACCCATCCGAACCGATCCAAACCGATTGGATTGGATTGGATTATGAATTTAATTTTAATGGATTGAGTTGAAAATTTTTCAAATCGATTAAATTAGGTTGGGTCATAAAATTCTTCTAACCCGTCCAACCCAAACCGTGTGCGCCACTAATCCTCTGTAGAGGGGACTCTATACATGTGTGATCAATCAAGTACACTACTCTTAAGTTCAAAATATTCTTTTCCTTTTAAAAAAAATATATTATACATTTTTTTACTCATGAATATATTTTATTCATAGTTTGTGTTAAGAAATTCGATCGGATTTTTTGGTAATGAGGAATATGGTCTAATCTAAGTTTGCAGAATTTTGGAATGGATATTATATTTTGGATTTAAGATATTAGTGATACTAGATTATAATATGAATTTTTTTTGATAAATAATTAATTTTATTTTATGTTACAATTATATTTGAATATAATCATTATTTACAATATTTTATTTTTAATTATTTAATATAAATTTAATTACTGATATAGTGAGATGCATGGTTTAAAACTTATATTATAAAATTTTAAAATAGATATGTCGTTGATGGAATTCGAACCATAAAATTTTAGTAAATTAATTTAATCATATAATATATATAATCATTAGATCTAACGGTCCTGATTTTTTACTAAAAATCTAGAGATCATTATTCGTAGTATACGGATTTCTATTATATTTTGTTAGTTATTAGAAGATAGGGTGATATTTTTGGGTATATATTAATTATTGCAAAATTATGTTTTAAATTAAAAGTTAACGTGTTTAAATTAGAAAAAAAATATTATTGATTGGAAGATATAAATTTATAAAATTGTAATAAAATTTAATTATGTTATAAATAAAATTTATTGATATGGTGTTTCTGTTATTATGTTATAAAATTTATTTAATATTACAATTATGTTTTTATATAATCATTATTTTTAATAATTTTTTTAATTTTAATTTAATATAATTTAATATACTCATGTTTACGAATTATACCAATGTTTACTTATTATAAACAATGTATATGGATTTTAATATATTTTATTAATAATTGAAAAATATGGTGCGATAAGATTAGTTTTAAATCACAAAGGTAACGTGTTTTAATTCGAAAGGAAATATTAATGATAGGAAGATGACACGATTGAGGTTTTTAGGTGTTTATAAAAGTTAATATCTTCAAATAAAAGTAAATATGAAAAGGGCAATCGACTAATTATCATTAATCATATTATGTTATTATTTATTTAAAATCAAAAAGGTAACATGTTTTAATTCGAAAAGAAATATTAATGATAGGAAGATATGATACTATCGATATTTTTAGGTGTATAAAAGGTAGTATCTTCAAATAAAAATAAATGTGAAAAAGGCAATCGACTAATTACCATTAATTATAGTATGTTATTATTTATTTTAGATGTTTTAATATTATAGATGTCGTATATATTTTTCTTTATAATGAAAGGTAAATGAGTAAATTCACGAATTACTAAAAAATAGGTACTAAAACCTTTAATGTTTCAGCTATTATATAATAGTATAGATTATTGATATGGTGTTTCTTTTATTATGATATAAATTTTGTTTAATATTACAATTATGTTTTTATATAATCATTATTTTTAATAATTTTTTAATTTTAATTTAATATAATTTAATATACTTTTGTTTACGAATTATACTAATGTTTTCTGCATTTTAAATAACGTATATAGATTTTTAATATATTCTATTAACAATTGAAAAATATGATGTGATAAGATTAGTTTTAAATCAAGAAGGTAACGCGTTTTAATTCGAAAGGAAATATTAATGATAAGAAGATATGTTACGATTGATGTTTTTAGGTGTTTGTAAAAGATAATATCGTCAACTAAAAGTAAATATGTTTTGGCTATTATATAATAGTATAGATTATTGATACGGTATTTCTTTTATTATGTTATAAATTTTATTTAATATTACAATTATGTTTTTATATAATCATTATTTTTAATATTTTTTAATTTTTTAATTTTAATTTAATATAATTAATTATATTCCTATTTATGAATTATACTAATGTTTCCTTATTATTAATAACGTATATTGATTTTAATATATTTTATTAAAATTGAAAAATGTGGTGTGATAAGATTAGTTTTAAATCGAAAAGGTAACGTGTTTTAATTCGAAAGGAAATATTAATGATAAGAAGATATGATACGATTGTTGTTTTTAGGTGTTTATAAAAGGTAACATCTTCAAATAAAAAGTAAATGTGAAAAAGATAATCGATTAATTATCATCATTTATATATGTTATTATTTATTATAAATCAAATAGGTAACGTGTTTTAATTCGAAAGGAAATATTAATGATAGGAAGATATGATATGATTGATGTTTTTAGGTACTAATGTTTCCTTATTATAAACAAAGTATACGGATTTTTAATATATTCCATTAATAATTGAAAATTTTGGTGTAATATTTTAAGGTATATATTAATGATTGTGAGATTAGTTTTAAATAAAAAAAGGTAACGTGTTTTAATTCGAAAGAAAATATTAATCAATAGAACATATGATGCGATTCATGTTTTTAAGTGTTTATAAAAGGTAATATCTTCAACTAAAAGTAAATGTGAAAAAGACAATCGACTAATTAACATTAATTATATTATGTTATTATTTATTTTAGGTGTTTTAATATTTTAGATATAAAATATTTTCTTCTTTTTAAAGAATGGTAAATAAGTAAATTCACGAAATACCAAAAAATATGTACCAAAAAAATAGGTACCAAAACTTTTAATATTTTGGCTATTATATAATAGAAGATATGATACGATTCATGTTTTTAAGTGTTCATAAAAGGTAATATCCTCAATTAAAAATAATTGTGAAAAAAACAATCGACTAGTTACCATTAATTATATTTTGTTATTATTTATTTAAGGGGTTTTAATAGTATAGATATCGAATATATTTTTCCTTTTAATAAAGGGTAAATAAGTAAATTCACGAAGTACCAAAAACCATGTACCAAAAAACAGGTACCAAAACTTTTAATTTTTAAATAAAAAAGGTAACGTGTTTTAATTCGAAAGGAAATATTAATGATTGGAAGATATGATACGATTCATGTTTTTAAGTGTTTATAAAAGGTAATATCTTCAATTAAAAGTAAATGTGAAAAAAGCAATCGACTAATTACCATTAATTATATTATGCTATTATTTATTTTAGGTGTTTTAATAGTATAAATATCGAATGTATTTTTCTTTTTAACGAAGGGTAAATAAGTAAATTCACGAAGTACCACAAAACAGGTACCAAAAAATAGTTACCAAAACTTTTATTGTTTCGGCTATTATATAATAGTATCATTAATTATATTATGTTATTATTTATTTTAGGTGTTTTAATAGTATAGATATCGAATGCATTTTTCTTTTTAATGAAGGGTAAATAAGTAAATTCACAAAGTACCAAAAAATATGTACCAAAACTTTTGATGTTTCAGCTATTATACATTAGTACTAGCTTATAACACGTGCAATGCACTGATTTCTTATATTATGTTATAAATTTTATTTCATATAATAATTATGTTTTTATATAATCACTAATTTTAATAATTTTTTAAATTTTAGTTTGATATAATTTAATATACTCATGTTTACGAATCTATACTATTATATAAAAGATGAAATATTAAAAGTTTGGTTGGTTGGTACCTGTTAATTTTACTTATTTACACTTAACTGATAAAACATGTTATTTTACTTAATTATTATTTATCATAATATAATAAATAGTTATTAGCTGATTGACTTTTTAACATTTACTTTTAATTGAAGAAATTACCTTTTATAAACACCTAAAATTGTACCATATCTTACAAACGCTAATATTTGTTTTCTAACTAAAACATGTTACCTTTAAATTTAAAACTAATCTTGCAATAACTAATATAAACCCAAAAATATCACACCGCATTTTACAAACATTAATAAAATATAATAAAAATCTATATACATTGCTAATAATAAGAAAACATGAGGATAATCCTTGAAAAAGAGTATATTAAATTATATTAAAAATAAAAAAATTATTAAAAATAATGATTATATAAAACCTAATTATATTATTAAATGAAATTTATAACATATCAAAAGAAAGGTATCGCTTTATTTTACTTATTTACCCTTAACTAATAAAACATGTTATTTTACTTAATTATTATTTATAATAATATAATAAATAGTTATTAGTCGATTGCCTTTTTAACATTTACTTTTAATTGAAGAAATTACCTTTTATAAACACCTAAAATTGTATCATATCTTACAAACACTAATATTTGTTTTATAACTAAAACATGTTATCTTTAAATTTAAAACTAATCTTACAATCACTAATGTAAACCCAAAAATATCACACCGCATCTTACGATCATTAATAAAATATAATAAAAATTTATATACATTGCTAATAATAAGAAAACATGAGGATAATCCTTGAAAAAAAGTATATTAAATTATATTAAAAGCAAAAAAATTATTGAAACTAATGATTATATAAAACATAATAATATTATTAAATTAAATTTATAACATATCAAAAGAAAGGTACCTCTTTATTTTACTTATTTACCCTTAACTAGTAAAACATGTTATTTTACTTAATTATTCTTACTTAATTATTATTTATAATAATATAATAAATAGTTATTAGCTGATTGCCTTTTTAACATTTACTTTTAATTGAAGAAATTACCTTTTATAAACATCTAAAATTGTACCATATCTTACAAACGCTAATATTTGTTTTATAACTAAAACATGTTATCTTTAAATTTAAAACTAATCTTGCAATCACTAATATAAACCCAAAAATATCACACCGCATCTTACAATCATTAATCAAAATATAATAAAAATCTATATACATCTATACTAATATATAATAAGCAAACATGGATAAAATTTGGTTCAATAATTTAAAACAGTAGTGACCGTTAAATATTTAGTAGATAGATGATAACCGTTAGATCTAATAAAAGAATATTCTATATTTAAATCTCGGTTGGAATCCCGTCAACAACAAATTTACATTAAAATTTTATATTATTAGTTCTAAACAACACATGTGATTTATTAAATAATTTTAAAAAGTTAAATTAATTTTATAATAAATTATAAAACTCTTTTTTGTTTAATCTTCTAATTTTAAAAATATTTAAGAGTAACCCGTGTTGTGCACGGGCTATAAGCTAGTTATATTAATGTTTCTTTATTATAAACAACGTATACGATTTTTAATATATTTTATTAATAATTGAAAAATATGGTATAATATTTTTGGGTATATATTGTAAGATTTGTTATAAACTAAAAAGGTAACGTGTTTTAATTAGAAAGAAAATATTAATGATTGAAATATATGATACAGTTGATTTTTTTAGATGTTTATAAAATTTAATATCTTCAACTAAAAGTAAATGTGAAAAAGGCAATCGACTAATTATCATTAATTATATTATGTTATTATTTTTTTTAGGTGGTATATTTTTCTTAAAAATTATGGTGTGATATTTTTGAGTATATATTAATGATTGTAAGATTTGTTTTAAATTAAAAAGGTAACTTGTTTTAATTCGAAATAAAATAATAATTGGAAAAGGTAACGTGTTTTGCTGAAAAAGATAATTGTCCATGATATAATTGGAAAAAGAGAGATTTTAGTTAGAGAATAGAGAAAAGGTAATGTGTTTTGACTGGAAAAGGTAATTAATTAGTTAATAGTAATTATATATAATTATGTTATTTTATTAAACAACAAAATTGCTCGTAGTGTTTTTAAAATGGAGAAATTTTAATTTGATAAAATGTAAAAGATATTCTATTTTAAATGAAAAAGAAAATTATTTAGTTATTGAAAAATAGAAAAAGTTATATGTTTAAACTGAAAAAGGAAATTGATTAATAAATGAGAAATTTTAGTTAGATAACATATAAAAAATGTTGTATTTTACCTGGAAAAGGGAATTATTTAGTTCTTGAAATTAGAAAAGATAATATGTGTAACCTGAAAAAGGAAATTGATTAGTTAGTAGATCTTTAATTGAGTAAGGGTAATTAGGTAAATTCAATAGGTACCGTTGAACCAAACTTTTTATGTTTCGACTTTTATATAATAGTACTAGCTTATAACCCGTGCAATGCACGGGTTTCTTTTAATAAGTTATATAAATTTTATTTTATGATATAATTATATTTTTATATAATCATTATTTTGTAAAAATTATTTTAATATTATTTTAATATAATTTAATATAAATTTAGGTAATCATGATTTTAAAATTTACAATATTATAGAATTTTAAGTTAAATATGTCGTTGACGTGATTCGAAACTTGAATTTTTAGTAAAATACTTTAATCATAAAATATATCTTATAATTACATCTAACGGTTCTTATTAATTACTAATAATCTAACAGTAAAATGGTTTAATATTTTTTGTTATACATTAATGATTGCAAAATTATGTGGTTTAAAATTTATTTTATAAATTTTTTTTAAAAAATATGATTGACAGAATTCGAACCTTGAAATTTTAGTAAATTAATTTAAACATATAATATATCTAATCATCAGATTTAATGGTTCTAATTTTTTACTAAAAATATAACGGTCGTTATTCGTTGTATATATATGTCTATTATCTTTTGTTAGTGATTTGACGATATAGTGTTATTTTTTTGGGTATATATTAATTATTGTAATATTATATTTTAAAATAAAAGTTAACGTGTTTTATTTAGAAAGAAATATTATTGATTGGAAGATACTACATCTTATGTGTTTATAAAAGGTAATATCATCAATCAATTAAAAGTAAATATCTTTTAATTAAAAAAAGGCAATCGACTAATTATCACTAATTATATTATTTTACTATTTATTTTAATAATTAGGATGACCATGCTGAAGATCGAACGGATAAACTTTCAATGCCCGTGTGATGCACGGGTTTCTTTTATTATATTATATAAATTTTATTTAATATTACAATCATGTTTTTATATAATCTTTATTTTTAATATTTTTTAATTTTAATTTAATATAATTTAATATTCTCATGTTTATGGATTATACTAATGTTTCCTTATTATAAAAAATGTATACGGATTTTTAATATATTTTATTAAATAGTGATATAATTGGGAAAGAAATATTTTAGTTAGAGAAAAGAGAAAAGATAAAAAATTAATTTTTCAGTTAACAGTAATGATAATTTGTTTTTTAGTTAGAAAAAATATAAAAGATATTATATTTTACTTGAAAATGGAAAATGTTTAGTTATTAAAAAAAAGTAACATGTTTAACCTGAAAAAGTAGATTGATTAGTAAAGTAAAAATTTTAGTTAAATAAAATATGAAAGAAGATTTTTAAAAGGTAACCCGTGATATAATTGGAAAAAGAGATATTTTAGTTAGGGAAAAGAGAAAAGATAAGGGAAATTGATTAGTAAAGCAAAAAATTTAGTTAGATAAAATATTATAATTAAGTAAGGGTAAATTAGTAAAATCAATAGGTATCAACCAACCAAACTTTTAATGTTTCGGCTTTAATATAATAGAATAGATAGATATAGATAGGTATGCCATGTGCAATGTATGGAACGGTTAATTATCTCTTTCTATATATAATAGAGCAACAAGGTGATAATTTTGAGCCAATAAACCCCCTGTGAAATTACAGTTATACCCTTACAATTTATAAAATTACATGAAATGCCACTCTTTTATTTAAATGGGAAAAAAATGAGTTTTTGTGGTGAATCGAACCTAGAAGCTCCTCTTCACAAGTTATCCTAGCAACCATTGTGCTACATGGACTTTTTTGTTTTGATTTAAAAAATCTTTTACATAAACTCGACCTCTCCATTATCTTATTTTTACTATTACTTTAAAAATATTATATTTTAGGTTTCACAAAATGGTACACATCCATCCATTCTTTCTATATATAATAAGAGAACAAGGAGATTTTTAGGGGGTTTTTGAGCCAATAAATGCTCTATGAAATTACAGTTATACCCTTACAAGTTATAAAATTACATGAAATGTCACTCTCTTATTTAAATGGAAAAAATGAGTAAATTTTATTTTTATGGTGAATCGTACCTAGAACATCCTTTACACAATTTATCCTACTAACCTTTGTGCTGCATGGACTTTATTATTTTGAGTTAATAAACCTTTTACACAAACCCGACCTCTCCATTATCTTATTTTTACTATTATTTTAATTTTTTAGTAAAAATAATGGTGACTCATATTATTTTAAAAATATTATATTTTAGGTTTCACAATATGGTACACAATCTATCTATTACCATATATTAAACCACAACACAAGTGCAAAATGTGTCATTTTAATGGTTGTGAACTTACGATAATATCTCTATATGCTTAAAAATTACAAAAGCACCATCCCTTTAATATTTATGCAAACAATATATGAAATTATGTTAGTGTTGGGAATCAACCCTCTCGTAATTTCGGATTATAATTCTATGTGACTTATATATCTTGATGAGATATTTAAAGAAATAAATATTAAGAAGCGTACTAATTTTATTTGGAAAGTATTGTATGATGAATATTATTTACATCGATGATATGTCTTTTTATCATTGTTCTAAAAGAAATTGTGTTATAACCTATACAATATATATTTATATGCTACAGAACATCCTTTTCTTAGTGCTCATATGATCTATACATAAATAAAATAATACATAAATTAAAATACTGATATTATAATATGTATGAACATATAAGGTGCAATTACATTCAAAAATATCCTTAAATCTTAAAACTATACAGAATTTATAGCAATTGCTAGAGGATGACCCGTGCCTCGCACGGATTATTATGCTAGTATCAAGAATTTGTAAACATCGTGGATGTATTTTTAAGTGTGTAATAATAATTATTTTAATTTGAACAAACATTTGGTTGAAAATTTTGGAATGCATGTTTTATTGAGATCAGGTTATTATTTTGTTTTGTAATAACAGGATTTCTGAGTACAAATATAAACCCGGAAAATACTTTCATTTTTTTTTACAACATATATACGTCGGTTCTTGAAAGTGGAGCGACGTATCAAAAATAGACATATATGTCGGTTAGTAAACAGCCTGACGTAAGTTTACAATTGAAATATGTCGGCTTTAGAGCATATTAGAGATGCACAAAAAGCTCATCGGGCCGGATTTTTATCGGACTTTGAAAAGTTCGGGTTTTTTGGTCAAAGCCCGGTCCGGGCCGGGCTTTTGTGAAAAATTTGAACCCGTTTAGGCCCTCGAAGCGGGCCGCGGTGGACTTTTTTCCGGGCCTGAAGCGGGCTGGGCCGGATCGGGTTTTTTACGGGATCAAATGGGATCGAGATTTTATGTTATATAAGAATATTTTTTATGTAATAATGGCAGTCATGTGTTAAACAATCTATATTGACGATACAAATATTACATTTATCGATTTACTTTTTGATTTGATGATATATTAATTGATTACACGTGTACTTAACTTGTTTTCGTTCATGTATAGTAATATATGCATATAAATAATCTTATTATTAATAATGAATATGTAAATATATATGTACTTAAATTATTTTTATATTTGTAAAAAGTGTAAATACATAAATATTTATGTAAGTATACTAGAATAATCGAATTTTACCCGGACTTTTTCGGGCTGAACCGGGCTTTTATTCGGGCCGGGTCAAAGACCGGGCTTTTACCGGGCCGGGTTTTGGCCAAAAATATAAGGACCGTTCCGGCTTTGACCGGGCCAGATTTTGATCGGGTTTTGCCAGATCAGACCGGACCATATTTTCGGGCTCGGGCTTTTTGTGCATGTCTAGAACGTATACATCGCTTGGCAACCCCATTTACATCGGTCTTTTAGAACATTATATATCAATTTTTCACTATTATACGTGGGGTGTACAATTGAGTATATCAGACATCATACGTCGGTTGTAAGCTTTTAATATGTTGGCGTTTTTTTTTTTGCTAGTTATTTATATGTTGGTGTTTCAGAAGTTTATACGTCGAATTTTCTGTCTTTTACATTGGCTTTACAACCGACTTACAATAAAACCTCGTTAAATTAATACTCGATACCACGATAAATTAATATTTTGAATGTAAATTTTTGGTCCCAATATAATAGCAACAGTATAAATTTTACCTCGATTAATTAATAATCTCCATAAATTAATAAAAATTGTCGAAATTTGCCGGTCCCAACATTATAAATTTATAGAGGTTTTACTGTATTAGACTTTACTAGCCGATAACCCGTGTGAAGCACGGATCGTGATAAATATCTTAAATTTCTAATTTTTAATTTTTTTTAAATAAAATAAAATCTTGAAACACCAAGTTGTATATAACTCCTGGTATATAACTTCACTATTAAATTAATATTTAATATTATTATTTTAATTAATTAAATTTACATAACTTCATTCTGGTAATATAAGAGTAGTTATATTATTAATTGTATTTATTATTAATCTATTATAGATGCTTTTTTAAATATTAATTAAAGGAGTCCTAAGTTTTATGTAATACTATATTCCTGACTTTTATTTCAATTTTTAGCTAATAGACTCATAGTATATAATTTCATTATTAAATTAAATTATTATATAATATTATAATTATAATTTATTAAATTAGTTTAGAGATGACTTGTTTAATTGGTAGTTCTTATTCTTATTGGTCTTCTATACGCTTAAAAAATTTGAATAGTAAAAATAATTAAAATAGTAAAATAAGTTATTAATTAATTAATTGGCATACCGTGCATACTGCGGTATACATAGCATACCATTTAAAGGGGGTTTCTGCTTTTAATTAGTATATATATATATATAATTTCATTATTAAATTAAATTATTATATAATATTATAATTTTAATTTATTAAATTAGTTCAGAGATGACTTGTTTCATTGGTAGTTCTTATTCTTATTGGTTTTCTATACACTTAAAATATTTGAATAGTAAAAATAATTAAAATAGTAAAATAAGTTATTAATTAATTGGCATACCGTGCATACCGCGGTTTATATAGCATACCATTTAAAGGGGGTTTCTGTTTTTAATAAAGAGTATAGATATAATTTCATTATTAAATTAAATTATTATATAATATTATAATTTTCGTTTATTAAATTAGTTCAGAGATGACTTGTTTCATTGGTAGTTCTTATTCTTATTGGTTTTCTATACACTTAAAATATTTGAATAGTAAAAATAATTAAAATAGTAAAATAAGTTATTAATTAATTAATTAATTAATTGACATACCGTGCATACCGCGGTATACATAGCATAAAGGGGGTTTCTGCTTTTAATAAAGAATACTAGCTTAAAACCCGTGCGATGCACGGATTTCTTTTAATATTATATGATATGTTTTATTAATTCGATTTACTTTTTTTAAAATATGAATTTTGGAGGTTTAAATTTTTTAATGAGATTATTTGATAATAATTATATAAATGTTAATTAGCAAAAAAAAATTATATAAATGTTATCCGTTATATTTTTATGAAAGGAGGGATTTTAGTTAGAAAATATTGAAAAGATAATACATCTTAGTTCAAAAAGGTACTCGGTTAATTATAAGTACTTATAAAATTATAATTTTATTTTATTAAATAGAATGCCGTGATTTAACTGAAAAAAGTGAGGTGTTAATTAGAGAAAATTAAAAAGGAAACATGTTTTAGGTGAAAAAGGTAATTGATTAGTTTATAGTAATTATAATTCAATTATGCTATTTTACTAAATAAAATTGCTCGTAAAGTTTTAAGAAAAGGAAAAATTAGTGTTGCCCGTGATATTTTAAAGAAAAGAGATATTTTAGTTAAAAAATATAGAAAAGATGATACATTTTAGCTTAAACTTAATCGGTTAATTATTAACATTATAATATTGTTATTTTATTTTATTAAATAGAACCGCTCGTGATATAATTGAAAAAAGATAGATTTTATTTAGAGAAAATAGAAAATGTAATGTGAAAATTAAAAAGATGACATGTTTTAGGTGAAAAAGGTAATTGATTAGTTTATGATAATTATAATTTAATTTATGTTATTTCCCTAAATTAAATTGTTCGTAAGGTCTTTAGATTGTGAGAAATTAATGTTTCCCGTGATATTTCTAGAAAAAAGGAATTTGAATTATAAAATATGGAAAATATGATACATTTTAGCTGAAAAAGGTATTCAAAAAGGTAATCGTTTAATTATAAGTACTTATAAAATTATAATTTAGAATGCCGTGATTTAACTGAAAAAAGTGAGGTGTTAGTTAGAGAAAATTAAAAAGGAAACATGTTTTAGGTGGAAAATATAATTAATTAGTTTATAGTAATTATAATTTAATTTATGTTATTTCAATAAATTAAATTGTTCGTAGTGTTTTTAGATAGTGAGAAATTAATGTTGCCCGTGATATTTCTAGAAAAAAGGAATTTGAATTATAAAATAGGGAAAAGATGATATGTTTTAGTTCAAAAAGGTAATTGATAATTATTAGTATTATAATATTATTATTTATTAAATAGAACCACCCGTGATATATTTGTAAAAAGAGATATTTTAGTTAAAGAGATATTTTAGTTATAGAATAGAGAAAAGGTAACATGTTTTGGCTGGAAAAGGTAATTGATTAGTTAATAGTAATTATAATATAATTATGTTATTTTCAAAATTGCTTGTAGTGTTTATAAGAAAGGAGAAATTTTAGTTATATAAAATATAAAAGATATTGTGCTTTACCTGAAAAGGGAAATTAATTAGTTAGTGACAAATAGAAAAGGTAATATGTTTAATATGAAAAAAGAAATTATGTAATTAGTTAATAGTTAAGGATAATTAGGTAAATTCAATAAATTAAATTGTTCGTAGTGTTTTTAGATAGTGAGAAATTAATGTTGCCCGTGATATTTCTAGAAAAAAGGAATTTGAATTATAAAATAGGGAAAAGATGATATGTTTTAGTTCAAAAAGGTAATTGATAATTATTAGTATTATAATATTATTATTTATTAAATAGAACCACCCGTGATATATTTGTAAAAAGAGATATTTTAGTTAAAGAGACATTTTAGTTAAAGAATAGAGAAAAAGGTAACATGTTTTGGCTGGAAAAGGTAATTGATTAGTTAATAGTAATTATAATATAATTATGTTATTTTCAAAATTGCTTGTAGTGTTTATAAGAAAGGAGAAATTTTAGTTATATAAAATATAAAAGATATTGTGCTTTACCTGAAAAGGGAAATTAATTAGTTAGTGACAAATAGAAAAGGTAATATGTTTAATATGAAAAAAGAAATTATGTAATTAGTTAATAGTTAAGTAAGGATAATTAGGTAAATTCAATAGGTACCAACCAACCAACCAAACTTTTAATGTTTCGGCTTTAATATAATAGAATAGATAGATACGTCGTCTTTTTAGCGGATGTTAAATACTAGTCACTCCATATGTCCCCCTACTTATGTTGTCCCCCTACTTATGTCGCCATTTGACCGACATATATCATGTATTTAACCAGTGTAAAAAGCCAAATTTGTATCAGTGATGCTCTATCACAAAGAATTAGGAATTTCATACATCTTCATTTTAATTCTGATTTGCAACTCCTATCAGCAAAAATGAGTCCATCTGCAAGTCTTTTGTGAGCCTTCTGTGTAGAAAAAATTTAAAGAAACGAGAAATCTTTGTATGAATGGAACTGATAGAAGTTCTGTTTGATGAAGAGAGGGGATGATGGAACTTTAATAATTTACTAGCATGATAGCCCGTGCAAAGCACGGGCACCATTTAAATTCGTCTAATTTAATTGTTATGATTATTAAGATAGATGATTCGTAATTTTTAAAATATAATAGATAAAAAGTGTGATACATTTAATAAAATATTTGAAGCATGATACATTGTGTGTATACATCTATAAACTATTATCACTCGACAATTCTTTAATGTCACCAAATCGACCAACACTCTAGAAATAACTTGTAAACACGTTTGTCACGAATTCCAACCACCCTACACCTCCGATCGCTCATTCATCTCACTTTTCATCCTCTCACATGAGATACGAGTTTATAAAGCTCATTCACCCACTCTACCACCGTCATACTTGCACCTTCGAACACTATTAGATTTTTAGATTTTGGAAATTTTGGTAATTGCGTTCAAAATTTTAGTGATTTGGATTCAAATTTTAGTGATTTAAGTTGAATGTTCGGTCATTCTACTATCATTTTGATTTTTAGTGGTGTAGAGCCTGATATTGATTTGATTGCAGTAAAAATTTAGTGATTTCATTCGTGATTCTAGCGATTGTGTGTGGTGGTGGCGATGTGGTGGTGGTATGGCCGTGATGGTGATGGTGGTGTTAGCGATGTGTTGTTAGTGTTGATATTGATAATGATACATGTATTCATAGAAAACACATGACTTATATACATATATTTTTCTTACAAATTGAACGATAATATGAAATATATGATCTATGATTTAGTTACGCATTATTTATAATTTTATAGTTAATTCTTCCTTTAAACTCCATAAGTAACCAATAATAATTATATAAACGTATATATATATATATATATATATATATATATATATATATATATATATATATATATATATATGTTCTTAAAAATTGAACGATAATATGAAATATATGTTCTATGATTTTAGTTACGTATATTTATAATTTTATAGTTAATTCTTCCTTGAAACTCCATAAGTAACCAATAATAATTATATAAATGTGTATACGCGTAGTCTTATATTAAAAATTCACCTTTTTTAATCTAAAATTTTAAATTTCTTTTAAATACTATATAATTAATTGGTTATTTTTTTGATTTTAATTTTTAAATTCAACTAACCGATCATTATACTTTAAGTATTATATATACAATTTAGTTTTTTTTTAATATCAATCTTTCATTAACATAACTATACATCTTAATCTCATAATTAATTGTATTGCATCTATAACAAACCCCAATGCAACCACAGAGGGAAAAATATAAGGGCTGACAAATAAAGATGAGGTTAATTTAGCAAAAAAAAAAAAAGAAAAAAAAAAAGATGAGGTCGATGCTTTTCCACCAGTGTTGTGTAACGGGAGGCAGGCGGCACGTCAGCAGGCGGGAGGTGAGCATTAGAGAATTCAATGGGAGAATTTAATGGGTGGGCATCAGTGACATTTGAAAGAAAATTTGAAGGACATGGTTGTCTTTTACTAAATGGGAAGGGCATGGTTGTCTTTTACTAAATGGGAAGAAAATCCTTGTTAGACTATAATAACTTATGAAGTGGTCGAAATTGGGAATAAGATTATTCAATTAGGGTTACGGATATCTGAGAGGCTGAGAGCCGATGGCAGCACTGCGAGAGGCAGGACTGATTACTGAAGTGAAGTCTGAGGGGGCGGCGATTAGGTTTTGCTCGAATAAGGACTTGTGAGACTTTGAGAATTGAGAGACTGTTGAGACTTGAGACTTTAGGTCGACTTCTCAATCTTTCTTTTTTTGTACAAAATTAACATTTTTTAAATGTTAAAGTCTTCTTAACCTTAATTAGAATTAGTTAATGTAGTAAATGAAAATATATTATAAAATTTATATTAATAATATATTATTAAATTTAAAAAATTATATATATATATATAAATAATATTATATATATATATATATATATATATATATATATTTTTCGGATTCGGATATTTTCGGATACGGATATGCCTATATCCATATTCGTATCCGTATTTGTCGGATGCAGATACGGATAATATCCGCTTTGTTCCGAATACGGATAATATCCGCTTATTCCCGGATACGAATGCAGATATTTCGAACGGATATCGGATTTTCCGAATTTTTTTCCCAGCCCTAATAATAAGTATAATGGATTACAACATTATATATTTTGGAGTGAGTGAAAATGAAAGGTTGGGCAGAAATTAGTGTTATTCTCGTAGGTTCACAAAATTTAAGCACAAAACATCAGTACCATCAGGAGAATTTTTCCGGGCAAGAACTAAATATTGCAAATCTTCTCGTAAATATTACATCTAGATTAGAATTAAAATTTACCTCTTTGCTTTTGACAAAAAATTAAAATAACTTTTTTTACTTCTTTGCTAGATCATCTGAGAATAAACGAGAGCTTATTTATCAATTTCGTAAATTTATGTCAGTAGATTCATCTTTTGAGAACAAGAAAGGGAAAATGTCAATTTCTTTAAAATGGTTTTTATAGCAAGAGAAAGTTATTTTTCAAAAATTTGAGGTCACATATTTGTTCTTACAATATATCACTTGTGCTTATTAGGGATCATTTGTTTTCTTCTTAATCCTTCTTAATAAGCTTATTTGAATGAATAAGTTCTTTAAGATTGTTTGGTTCTTGTAAATATTCTTCTGAATGATTAAATTTCTTCTTAATCGTTCAAACAAAAAATTGCTGCTGAAGCGCTAAGAAAAACATGTGACAGTGTATTGCGGGATCCCGACTCTCTCTCAATTCATATTATACATTTTTTTATTATTCTGTCATTTACATGTACTAGCTTAAAACTCGTGCGATGCACGGATTTCTTTTAATATTAAATGATATGTTTTATTAATCTGATTTACTTTTTTTAAAATATGAATTTTGGAGTTTAAAATTTTTAAATGAGATGATTCGATAATAATTATATAAATCTTATCCGTTCTATTTCTATGAAAAGCAGGATTTTAGTTAGAAAATATTGAAAAGATGATACATCTTAGTTCAAAAAGATAATCGGTTAATTATAAGTACTTACAAAATTATAATTTAATTTTACTAAACAGAATGCCGTGATTTAACTGAAAAAAGTGAGGTGTTAGTTAGAGAAAATTAAAAAGGAAACATGTTTGAGGTGAAAAAGGTAATTGATTAGTTTATAATAATTATAATTCAATTATGTTATTTTACTAAATAAATTTGCTCATAAAGTTTTAATAAAAGGAAAAATTAATGTTGCCCGTGATTTTAGTTAGAAAATATAGGACCCGTTTGGGAAATCTTATTTTTCAGAAACAAGTTACTTATTTTGGAAAAAGTTAGGAAATATGTACTTTTTTCTGAAATAAGTAACTTATTTTTGCAAGATAACGAATATTAAACTCCCCATACACAATTTTCACTAAAAAAAGTATGTAAATACGAATTTTTTCCGAAATAAGTAACTTATAAGTCCTTCTTCAGGAATGCCAAACGGGCACATAGAAAAGATGATACATTTTAGCTGAAACTTAATCGATTAATTATTAACATTATAATATTGTTATTTTATTAAATAGAACCGCTCGTGATATAATTGAAAAAGATAGATTTAGTTAGAGAAAATAGAAAATGTAATGTGAAAATTAAAAAGATGACATGTTTTAGGTGAAAAAGGTAATTGATTAGTTTATAGTAATTATAATTTAATTTATGTTAATTCACTAAATTAAATTGTTTGTAGTGTCTTTAGATAGTTAGAAATTAATGTTGCCCGTGATATTTCTAGAAAAAGGGAATTTGAATTATAAAATATGGAAAAGATGATACGTTTTGGCTGAAAAAGGTAATTGGTAATTATTAGTATTATAATATTATTAATATAATTGAAAAAGATAGATTTTAGTTAGAGAAAATAGAAAATGTAATGTCAAAATTAAAAAGATGACATGTTTTAGGTGAAAAAGGTAATTGATTAGTTTATAATAATTATAATTTAATTTATGTTATTTCACTAAATTAAATTGTTCGTAGTGTCTTAGGTAGTGAGAAATTAATGTTGCCCGTGATATTTCTAGAAAAAGAGAATTTGAATTATAAAATATGAAAAAGATGATACGTTTTGGCTGAAAAAGGTAATTGGTAGTATTATAATATTATTATTTTATTAAATAGAACCAACCGTGATATATTTGGAAAAGAGATATTTTAGTTAAAGAGATATTTTAGTTATAGAATAGAGAAAAGGTAACATGTTTTCGCTGAAAAAGGTAATTGATTAGTTAATAGTAATTATAATAAAATTATGTTATTTTATTAAACAAAATTGCTCGTAGTGTTTATAAGAAAGAAGAAATTTTAGTTAGATACAATATAAAAGATATTGTTCTTTACTTGAAAAGGAAAATTAATTAGTTAGTGAAAAATAGAAAAGGTAATATGTTTAATCTGAAAAAGGAAATTATGTAATTAGTTAGTTGTTAAGTAAGGGTAAATAAGTAAAATCAACATGTACCGACCAACCAACCAACCAACCTTTTAATGTTTCGGCTTTTATATAATAGTATAGATTTATATAATAGTATAGATTTCTTGTATAAAAAAAAGGTTCGTGTTGCTAGTTAACAAAATGTATATATTAATCAACATTACATTCAAAATAAATTAATATTATTTTTATTTTATTATATTGTAATTGTTATTGTTTTGCCATTTTCATACACCAAGTGTTACAATTTTTTTTTTTAAAAAGTAAAAATTTTGAAATTAGTATCACTATTTATCATTAGCACATTAATAAGTCACAAGAATTGTAACTGAAAATGATAAAGCATATAATTTAATTGTTTCGATAAATTAATTTTAAAATATAATTTTAAATTAGTAAACTTTATCATTCAAATAGTTCAGATAAATTACTTACCAAATAATCTTATTCGTTAATATTTAGATTCTTATTTATTCAGAAATATTAATCATTCAGAAATAATGGTTAAGATTTGCCAAATGACCCCTTAGATTGTTAACCTTTATGTGATATACTTGTATGCTTATCATAATTGTGTGCTTATGTGCATGTATGCTTATCTTACTGGTTTACAAGTACTCTCATCCTTTTTAATTATTTTTGCATGCATACACTAGATTAGTGGCACACACATATTTAATTTTCACAAGTAGTTTTGATAAATACTAAAGAGGAGAAGATTGTGAGAGATTTTGGTGATTTGTCAAATGTGAAAGTGAAAATTAAATTAGATATGGAAGTTACTAGATAACATATTAAATTCTCCCCTAGGTTTATTCGATTTGACAGAAACAAATAAAGAGTCAATTTGATGAAACATTTTCTCATACCAATCATTAATTTGGATAAGAAATGTCAATGAAATGAAGTTTCCTAGTCTAAATCATTTGTGATACATTTAAAGGCAAAATCTAGACGATACAGATATCGAAATATTCCGAACACTGATTTTTCGGACCAAAAATAAATATTTTTTTCAAAACAGTGTTCATTTCAAATGTTTTACTCTCAAATATATTCGATATATTTTTCAAAGACTTATTTTTCAAACTGCCTTGTTCAAAGACTTGCTGAAAGAATAAAAATAGATTTTATCCTTGAATCCCTAACAGTTTTCATTTAAATTGGATAAAACTCTAAGATATTCAAAATAAATATTCCGAGGACTTCATAGTCATTATTATTTAAGAAATATTATATTTGAATATATTTGAAGTCAAAATGTTAGCCAAAATATTGACAGGTTACGGTAAACGGTTAATGTATTTTATTCCGTCGGGTAAGGACATTTAATCAAATAAAATTTTGAATAAAATAACTTGTTGTGGAATAAAAACTAGGTTACGAATCCGTATTTAATGCTAGGGTTCGGGAGCTTCGTGCTTTAATGGCTGTTTCCGTGTTCGAGACTAATCGGTCCTCACAGAATGCCTACGTATCTCGTATTGAGAATCAAGCCAAAAAACGTAGTTCTGAGAATGAGGGGTCAGACCCTTTGTTAGGTCGAATACACAAAATATAATCAAGTACTGTATGAGAGATTAACAAGAACACACATTTTTCTAATTAAAAACTGTTTGGAATTAATAATTCCTCTCTCAGTGATGTAAAATATCACAGAGAGCTGCTTAGGTTACAATGAATCAATATTTCAATGTTTGATTCCATTCTAGGGTTAACCTAACTGTATTTATAAAACATACAGCTGCTATACAATCGTAAATTGATACTCCTACAATTAAGCTATACAATTTATATCAATTACGATTGCTACACGTCTTCTAAGTCAATTCAATCTCTTTGATAGCTATCCAATCTTCAAAGATATTGTTTCCATGTTTATCCTCAATTAATCTTCAGATACTGTTTGACTTGTAGATGCTTCCGCCAAACAGAGTTTAACAAACTCTGTTGCGCTTCCAATAATCAGCGTTTGCGCTTCCATCCGTCAACGTTTATTCAAACTCTGACTACTTCCAGCTTAAACTCTGTTTTAACACTGTATCACTTAAACACTGATTAGTAATTACATCAATTATATTTAACAATCTCCCCCAACTTGTTCATTAGCAAAAATGCACAAGTTAATGATAATTGATGATGTCAAAACAAAATAAACAAATGCAGTGTTTAACAAGTAATCAGAGTTTAAACATTTACTTAAACAAAATCTACAGTAAAACAAGAAATTCTTACAGAGCATCTTTTATCAAATTGCCTCAAGATCTGGTGTCGCTCTGAGATAATCTATCAGCAATCTTCTTTCAGCATTCTCAAGTTCTCTCTGCATTATCTCTCTGATTTCCCTTAACTCAGGATCATTCTCATCAGTCTGATAGATAGCAGACCTTAGATCATAGATTTTGTTTCTCCTCATATCATTCCCAGTCTGATAAATTTCACTTCCTCTGATTGTGAGTTGAAATCAAGAACTGTAATACCCAGATCAGTCTTCAGCTTTGTAGTACCCTTCTTCATCTCAATAAGATTTCCATTCCAATCTCTGTACTTAGGGACATATCTGCTGTTGTATTTCATGCCTCTAGTTGCCAAGTTATGAAGCATCTTCTATCTAAGCACATTTGCAACTGACTCAGTTCTTCGATTTCTTACTTTGAAAAGATATAGAACATATTCTAATTCTTCCCAGTACTTCAAATCAAGATCAAACTCACCTATCTTGTATACTGTTCCATCAGACATAAAATATAAAAGAAAATCTTTTTCCAAACTTTTCTGATGAACCAACTGTACTGATTCCAGTCTGTCTAAGCTTTCTTGAGTTACACCACAACCTGGAATAGCCAGTGAGGAAGGATCTCTGGGACCAGTTTGTTGCCTTGAATCTCTACGTGAGCCCAGACCAGCTCTATTTCTTCCAATCTTTCATGTTAAACCTTTTCCATCAGAAAAATCCATAGAACCTCCAGTCTCCGAAGTTTGCTCAAAAACTGAGGTTTTTCCAAAAACTGATTGTAATGTAGAAGATAAAGAGTTCTGCACAACTTGTGTAGCAACAGAGGTTGTTCTTGACTTCTTAGAATCTCTTTCTTCTTCCACAGCTTTACCTTTCAACTTTAACTTAACTTTTGCTTCTATTGGCTTTCTGGATACTTGCATCCTTTGATCAGCACCAACATTCTCTTTAATCACAATGCCTTTAAGAACAGGCTTAGCAGCTTTTACATTCTTCTTCAACTTGCCAGACTTCAAGGCATTCTTATGTTTAGCTTGTAAACTCTTTTCCTCAGCTTGAATGTCTACAAGAGTAACTCCCTCTTCATTTTCTTCAAGAAACAACTTAGCAGCAAGCTCTTCATCAGTTTGTGGATTGTCAGAGACTTTTAAATCCATGATCTTCGAAGTACTTTGAACATCAGTGTTTGTTCCACCAGACTTTGCAATTTCCACTTTGTCCACTTTTGCAGAAAGAGTAATCGACTTCCCAGATCTCAATCTCCTACCTTGATCATCTGCTCCTCCATCTCCAGCATCATCCTTTTTAGTCAGAGTTTGAGATTGCCTGCATTTAGTCTTAGCATATCTCTCCCCCTTTTTGACATCATCAGGAATCAAGATTGAAGTAATTAACTCAAGAGAATTGGCAATAGATTCAATCTTGTCAGCTAACAAAGTCTGATTTTCTTCAACTTTGCCTAATCTCTGAGTCAAAGTCTCTTGAGCTTTGGAGAAGGTTTGAAACAACCTGGTGTTGTCTCTCTGTAGACTCATTTCTCTATTTGCTACTTCAGTTCTGAGATCTATAATGAACTTCTGAGTATCATCACATCTGCGATTCAAAGTCTTAACCTGAATGACTGTACCTTGCAAACAAGTAAGAATGTCTGGATTGGAAATCTTCTTAGAGTTATCCTTGAGAAAAGTAGCTGCTCGTCCAACAAGAAAGATGCAGTCTGCTTTGTACCAATCTGCAGTTTGCTTAGCCAGATAATCATTTTCAATTTTCCTTACAGAAGGTCCAGCAAAGTCTGGTTTCTCCCCTGTCTTCTGTCCATCATTCTGAACTTGATCTTGAACAACTGGAACAGAACCAGCATCTCCACTCAGTTCTGCAGATAAATCATTTGCATTTTCATCAGTTTGAACTTGATCTTGATCATCTGCATCTGCTACTGAGGCAGTTTCTTCATGAAGTTCAGCAACAGATGCTTCTTTAGTAACTTGTTCTTCATGATTAGTAGAGACAACTTTTGCATGTTGATCAATTTCCTCACCATGATTAGAAACTTGATGTGCATCAGAGAATAACTCTGTATGAGATGCAACCTCTGTTTCTTCTAGTACTACAGTAGGCTGATCGGCAACACCAGTATCTGCAGAATTTATTGCAACCATGGGTGTTGGAGTAGGTACTTCAACTTCAATAAAATTTTCATCAAACTCTTCCATGACAGGTAACTCACTTCTGTCATCTTTTTCAATTTGAACCTCAGCAAGCACTGGTTATCAATTCTGAGTTCATTTTCTACTGGGTTAGATGCTTTGTTAATCTCTGTCTCAACAGCAGGAGTCTCCTTAAAGATATCATCTGGAACTGCAACAACCATCTCATCATCTGAATCAGAAATTACCAGCTTCCTTCTCTTATATGTCTGTACCTCGACAGCTACCTTTTCTTCATTAGAAATTGAATCTTCTTCATCAATATTAATAGTAGAAGGTGATGGGGACCTATTTGCTCTTTCCTTCTTTTCCTTTCTGGCCAGTGTGGCTCTAGCAGTGCTATGTCTTGAGTTAATAGCAGCATGCTTGGTTCTTCCTTTACGTTTGAGCTTGGATTTTGATGGTTGTTGTTCAGGTTGATGTTTAGTAGGAGGAGGCTGTGGTTGGGATTGAGATGTTTTAGGTGGTTCACTGTTTAAAGGTTCAGTGTTTAGAGGTTCAAGTTGAGTTGATGTAGGTTTTGGTTGAGTGATGGATGATTTGGGTTGAGGTTTAGTGGGTGCAGAGTTTGAAATAGGATCAGTGTTTAAGGATTGAGTAGGTTGAGGTTCTTGTGGTTGGTTTATAAAGTTTTGTAAGGCAAGTGGAAAGACCAAGGCAGGTAACTGCTCTTTGGTGGCATCTTTGTTTGTCAAATCAGAGAAAAATCTCTTGTTGACTTTAAATGGCTGAATTTTGTCATCCTCAACAGTTTGAACATTTGGCACACAGGCAGTATATAACAACTGACAAAATCTAGCAAAATATACTGTTGTAGGTGCTGACAATCTACCACCTAAATTCATTAACACATGTCTGCCAAAATCGAAATTAGTACCATAGAGTAAAGAATACCCGATTTGGAGACTGTCAGTTGGAATTGCATCCCAGTTGGTGACCTTGTTCCCAAATGCCCTAGTAATACAGTCGAAAAAGAAACTCCATTATTTTCGCAACTGTGGCCTGAATATCCAATCTGTTGCAGCATCTCACGCAGATTTGTTTCAGAAAGCACACTATATGAAGTATGAGTGTCAAAACCCATTGTTTCTCTAACAGTATTCGGAGTGATAACAAATTGTTGATCTTCATAAGTGAATACAATGGATGGAGTCCCATTCTCTCCTCCATCATCGTATACAGAGTTTTGCCAGAATGAAGCGATTTGAGATGCATACAGTGTTTGAGGTTCAACTAAAGCCTGGCCAATCTCTGAATCGCGTAAGAAATTCTGCATCAAGTGAAACGTTTCTGGGGCGTTTTCATTGTCCAGAGGTGCTGCATAGTTATTAGAAACAAATAGAAGGCCAAGAGAAGTGAAAGCTTTGGTTACCATTAGTATGATTGAGAAGAAAATACAAAAAGAATGATAAGAATGATAAGTGTTTGATGAAATGGGCAAGTGAAAAATGCAATAGACTCGTGAATGGTTGTGTAAGCAGTAATTGTGAGTGGGTGAAAGTGTATGATGGAATATGAATCGTGTATATAAATAATGATTAGATATGTGTTAAACAGTTAAACTCAAACGTTTCACCATAAATACATATAACCACTTACCATGTGTAGTGAGACACGATCATTGAGAAATGTGTGAGTGGGACACGTGTCACACATTTAACGGAACAGATACACATACTCAGTAATTTCAACCATAATTACTGCTACTTTCTCTCTCTTAAAACTAACACAATTAAATACTTTTACACATATCAACAGCTGTCAAAATCTCTTTTTACTCTAAATTTGAAATCATCTGAAATAAAATATACCTTAGAGTATTTAGACAAAATCCATCAGTGTTTGTCAATTCTCAAACTTTATTACCGTAACCCTTTCAAATACTGCACAGATGTGAATATTTGTGTGTGTGTAGCAGAGTGTACCAATCCAATTTTTAGAGCATCTAATATTTCATAAAATCCATAAAGCTAAATCAGTAAACACTGGATGCACAAACTCTCACTATAAACACTGAATATATGATGAATGCTAAACTCTGTAGTAACTTAAATACAGAAATCTGAATACACCTATTCCCTTTGATGTCCATGATTATCCAAGTAAGCACACAGTCTTTATAGACAAAAAGATCAAGAGATAGATATCAAAGTCGCATTCAATGAGTAACATGCTATGGATTAAAAACTCACAAACTCTCAAATCACACAAGTGTTTAGATGAAGTGTTTACACTCAGTTCAACCAATAAAAGCAGATACTACCATATGCTTGGTTGTCCACCAAATCTACACTACTTTGAATACATGTATGCACAAATCAAAAGGACTTTGTTCTAGGTTATAATTTGGTTAAGAACAAACAGGTGACTGGAAAAAGAAGAAAGAGAAGAAATGGCTAACTGAACGAAAGAGCAAAGTGTTCAGTTGTACTGCAAGTACATATTTGTACATGATGATCAGTATATATACACTTTTTTTATGTATATATATCCACCAAATAAACTTTCCTTTGCAGAGAAACTCTCACATGTTTGCTGTTTAATTTCCAAATGAATATAACTGCTCTTGTTAAAATAGAGTTTAAAAGAAACAGTTAGTTAGGCTCAAAGGGGTTTACTAATGGTTTTGTTTTTATGAATAGTGTTTGGATAAATGTGGTAAATCCTAATGCCTTTATCATTTTCATGCACACACACATCATGCAGTCTCAAAATGGTTTAAAACAAGTTCTAGAGCAACATACTTACTGATGAACTACACAAAAAAAAATTGATTGATATAAAATGTATCAATCACTATTTGGCTCAAGTTCTCACAGGGTGCAGGCATGCTTTAGTACTCATCAAAATAAACAATGACACATCTCAAGTTTTATAAATTTTCACAAGTACAAACAAGGAATCATCAAGTACCATGTGAATGTCTTGGGAACAGGGTATCACTAACAGAGTTTAGGAGTCATCAATATCATAAATAATTCATGAGAGGCAATGCACACATCATTTACAGACTCAGAGTTTAGGATAAATAAACTAAGAGATGCTATAAATATGAACAGTATCATGCTTGTGTTGAATTTCTGCACAGTCTAAGATTAGATCACAGATAACTTAGAAGGATTCATGATTAATTACTGAGAACCATGCTTCATACATTTTCTTCATTGGTGTTCATCTCAGACAATAACATTATAAGAATTACTCAGAGTTTATCTAGCATGCTAATAAAGTTTGACAGTCTATGAGCAGAGTTTACATAACAGAGTTTAAAAACTGAGTTCATATAGCATTTAACACATCACACAAACATGAATAATGCATTACATAAGTGAATTTTGAGTCTAACCAGTATCTCTAGTCAAAACTAGAGACCATTCCAAGTTCATTTACCAGCCTTGTAAATGTAGCTTCACTCAATGGCTTGGTGAAGATATCTGCAAGCTGTTGGTCTGTAGACACAAAATGAAGCTCAATGTTTCCTTCCTCTACATGTTCTCTAATAAAGTGATACCTTATGCTGATGTGCTTGGTCATCGAATGTCGTACTGGATTACCTGTCATAGCAATAGCACTTTGATTATCACAGTAAATAGGAATCTTACTGTACCTCAATCCATAATCCAGCAACTGATTCTTCATCCATAGAATCTGTGCACAACAGCTACCAGCAGCAATATACTCTGCTTCAGCTGTAGAAGTAGAAATTGATTTCTGTTTCTTACTGTACCAAGAAACCAGTCTGTCACCCAGAAATTGACAACTTCCACTAGTGCTTTTTCTATCTATCTTACAGCCTGCAAAGTCTGCATCAGAGTAACCAATAAGCTTGAAATATGATTCTCTGGGATACCACAGCCCTAAAGTAATGGTGCCCTTGAGGTATTTAAAGATTCTTTTCACAGTTGTGAGATGTGGTTCTCTGGGGTCTGCCTGAAACCTTGCACGGAGACAGGTTGCATACATGATATCAGGTCTACTTGTTGTCAGATAAAGAAGAGACCCTATTATGCCTCTGTAGTTTGTCATATCTACTAATGCTCCTGTATCTTTGTCCAACTTAGTTGCTGTTGCCATGAGAGTTGATGCAGATGAGCAATCAAGCATGCCAAATTTCTTGAGAAGATTCCTGGTATATTTTGCTTGATTTATGAAAATTCCATCATCTGTTTGCTTCACCTGTAGGCCTAGAAAATAACTAAGCTCTCCCATCATACTCATTTGATACCTGGACTGCATTAGCTTGGCAAACTTAGTACAGAGTTTATTATTAGTAGACCTAAAAATTATGTCATCAACATATATTTGAACTAGAAGCAAGTCACTACCAGATTGAAAGTAAAATAGAGTTTTATCAATTGTACCTCTGTGAAACCCACTTTCTAGTAGAAATTGAGCTAAAGTTTCATACCATGCTCTTGGTGCCTGCTTAAGTCCATAAAGTGCTTTATCAAGCCTGTAGACATAATCTGGATATTTGGGGTCCACAAATCCTGGTGGTTTTCAACAAACACTTCTTCTTCAAGTTTCCCATTCAGAAAGGCACTTTTCACATCCATCTGAAATACCTTGAATTTCTTATGAGAAGCATAAGCAAGAAACATCCTTATTGCCTCCAATCTTGCAACTGGAGCAAAAGTCTCATCATAATCTATTCCTTTCTGCTGTGAATAGCCTTTTGCCACCAGTCTGGCCTTGTTTCTTGTAACAACCCCCTCACTATCAGTTTTATTTCTGAATACCCACTTAGTACCAACAACAGACCTATTCTTTGGTCTTGGTACAAGTGTCCAAACTTCATTCCTCTCAAATTCATTCAACTCTTCTTGGCTTCTTGCATTGCTGTTATCCAGTCAGCATCTTGAAGAGCTTCTTCTACCTTCTTTGGCTCAGCTTGTGACAAGAAAGCATGAAACAGACATTCATTTGTTGTTGCACTTCTTGTCCTTACTCTTGCATCTGAATCACCAATTATCAAATTAGGTGTATGAGATTTGGTCCATTTCCTAGCTGAGGGCAAATGACTTCTCTCAGAGTTTGATCCTCCCCCTCGATCCATGTTCTCCTGATTTTCTTGATGGCTTTCTTCATTCTCTGAGGCTCCCCCTGAATTTGACTGTTCAGAGTTTGAGTCATCATTGTTTGATCCAGATTTTTTAGCTGACTTATCATTAGAATTTGAGTCATCATTTGAAGTGATTCTTCATGCTCCCCCTCAACTGGTTCTTCCCTAGTATGTGACTGAGAAGTTTCTTCAGTATCTACCAGTAGAGGCTCAGAGTTAAGTTCAACAGAGTTTGTCAGTTCAGCCTGATCAGAGTTTACTCGATCAGAGAATAATTCTTCAATTGCAAAGTGTAGTTGATCATGTTCATCTACATCTTCAAGTCCAGTTATTTTCTTGTCATCAAATGACACATGAATAGACTCCATGATCACTTTGGTTCTCAGATTATAAACTCTGAATGCCTTAGTTGACAGTGGATAGCCCACAAAAATTCCTTCATCGGCTTTTAAATCAAATTTTGTCAACTGTTCAGGATGAGTTTTTAGCAAAAAGCTTTTGCACCCAAAAATATGAAAATATTTCAGGTTTGGCTTCTTTTCTCTCACCATTTCATATGGTGTTTTTCCATGCTTGTTGATCAAAGTGGCATTCTGAGTAAAACAGGCAGTTTGAACAGCTTCTGCCCAGAAATAAGTTGGCAATTTTGCTTCATCAAGCATAGTTCTGGCAGCTTCTATCAAGGTTCTGTTCTTTTTTCAACTACACCATTTTACTGTGGTGTACCAGGTGCAGAAAAATCTTGCTTAACTCCTCTGTCTTTGCAGATTTCTTCCATTGTTGCATTTCTGAATTCAGTTCCATTATCACTTCTGATTATCTTGACTTTGTGTTTTGATCCTTTGTCCAGTTGCTTTATATGCTCCATCAGAGTAAATGCAGTTTTATCCTTCTTTGCTATAAAATACACCCATGTATATCTGGTGTGTTCATCCACAATAACCAAGGCATATTTCTTTCTTCCAATTAACATCACATTTACTGGTCCAAAAAGATCAACATGTAGAAGATGATAAGGATCAACAATTGAAGATTCAGTCTTGCTCTTGAAAGATGACTTCCTTTGTTTGGCCTTTTGACAGGAATCACATAGGCCATCAACATTTAATAATGATTTTGGTAGCCCTCTAACAAGATTCTTTCTAATCAGTTCATTGATATTGTTCAGATTCAAATGTGAGAGTTTCTTATGCCACTTCCAACTATCTTCACTGGACATCCTTGTTGACAGACATACTGCTTTGCCATCAGAGTTTGTTGACAACTTTATTTCATAGATGTTATTGTGTCTGTTTCCAACTAGAGCAACCTTCCCTGTTGATTTACTGATGACTTTATAGTATTCAGGCTGAAAATCTATATGATAACCTCTGTCACAGATTTGACTCACAGATAGCAAATCATGTTTGAGTCCTGGAACCAGAGCTACATTTGAAATGATGACACTTCCAAGATTGATATTGCCATATCCCAGAGTACGTCCTATGTTGCCATCTCCATAGGAAACTTTTGGGCCAGCCTTTTCCACATACTCTGATAGCAGGGCTTTATTTCCAGTCATGTGTCCTGAACATCCACTGTCCACGACTAGGGTACTTTTCCTGGTGCCCTGCAATCACAAACAATTACTGAGGATTAGTTTTAAGGATCCAGACTTGCTTGGATCCTTTGGCTTTCTTAACTTTGTTAGCTTTTGCAGCGGAATGCATATTATCAGAGTTTAAGCTAACTTTATCAGTGTTTACACTTGCAGAATTAACTCTAACCCATTTCAAATTTGGCTTGGGTTCATAGTAATTATGATAGATAGCATGATAATCTTTGCAAGTATAAATGGAATGCCAAGTACTTCCACAATGTTTGCATAAAGTCTGTGGTCTAGTTCTAACATTAACTTTCTTTACTTCAGACTTAGAAAGTAAAGAATTAATGTTTTTGTTCTTCCTGCAAAAACTAGCAAGATGGTTAGTACTACCACAGTTATGACATGTTTTTCTTGGAGCAAAAGTAGCAAGCATTGGATAATTACCCTGAGAAATGCCTACTTTACCATTTCTGTTATTTCTAGACACTTTCTGTTTCTTAACAGATTTTAACTCCTTAAGCTTATGCTTGAGTTGTTTATCTGTCATTAAACCAATATTAACCTGTTTAACACTATTTTTTACTGATTCTTTCTTGACAGTCTGTTTACCACCTTCAAACCTAGGTTCAATTATTCCATTAACAAATGTTCCAAATTTCTTAGGTTGAAGTGGTGGTCTAATCTTGACTTTATTCTGAAACCTAAGTTCATCTTCCTCAGAATAACCTAGACCAACAGTGTCTGATTGAAAAACCTCATTAGTGTCTTTTCCAGAATGAGTCCATGTCTTAATTATGTGATTTTTCTCTTCCAACTCAGATTCTAGTTGCTTATATTTATCTAGCAACTCCTGTTCGAGATAAACAACATCATCTCTTTCTTTCTGAACTTACTACATGTTTTCAAGTTGTTCTTCAACAATGCTAAACGATGTTAAACGATGCTAAAACGGCACTAAAACGGTGACCGGGGAAGGGTTGGAGGTCGGCCAGAGACCTCCTAGAGCAGGTGGTCAGCCAAGGGGTGGTCGGCCATGCCTTCCCTTGGCATTAAATGGTGCAAAACGATGCAAAATGGTGCTAAACGGCACTAAACGGCTGACATTTTCCAAAACGGTGACCAAGGAAGGTTTGGAGGTTGGCCAAAGACCTCCTAGAGCAGGTGGTCGGCCATTCCTTCCCTTGGCATTAAATGGTGCAAAACGGCACTAAACGGTGCAAAACGGTGCAAAACGGCACTAAACGGCTGACGTTTTCCAAAACGGCGACCAAGGAAGGGTTGGAGGTCGGCCGAAGACCTCCTAGAGCAGGTGGTCGGCCAAGGGGTGGTCGGCCATGCCTTCCCTTGGCATTAAATGGTGCAAAACGGCACTAAACGGTGCAAAACGGTGCAAAACGGCACTAAACGGCTGACGTTTTCCAAAATGGCGACCAATGAAGGGTTGGAGGTCGGCCAAAGACCTTCTAGAGCAGGTGGTCGGCCAAGGGGTGGTCGTCCATGCCTTCCCTTGGCATTAAATGGTACAAAATGGCACTAAACGGTGCAAAACAGTGCAAAACGGCACTAAACGGCTGACATTTTTCAAAACGGCGACCAAGGAAGGGTTGGAGGTCGGCCAAAGACCTCCTAGAGCAGGTGGTCGACCATGCCTTCCCTTGGCATTAAATAAGGCAAAACGGCACTAAACGGCACTAAACGGTTGACGTTTTCCAAAACGGTGACCAAGGAAGGGTTGGAGGTCGGCCAAAGACCTCCTAGAGCAGGTGGTCGGCCATGCCTTCCCTTGGCATTAAATGGTGCAAAACGGCACTAAACGGTGCAAAACGGTGCAAAACGTTACTAAACGGCTGACGTTTTCCAAAACGGCGACCAAGGAAGGATTGGAAGTCGGCCAAAGACCTCCTAGAGCAGGTGGTCGGCCAAGGGGTGGTCGGCCATGCCTTCCCTTGGCATTAAATGGTGCAAAATGGCACTAAATGGTGCAAAACGGAACTAACAGCACTAAATGGTGCTAACGGCACTAAACAACGCTGAAAGGCACTAAACGGTGCTAGTCGACGCTAACGGCACTAAACGGTGCTAGCGGACTAACAGCACTAAATGGTGCTAACGGCACTAAACAACGCTGAAAGGCACTAAATGGTGCTAGTCGACGCTAACGGCACTAAACGGTGCTAAATTTTAATTTCGGCTTCGTTCGTGCCTTGGCTCAGGATTGAAAATCAGTCTTGGTATGTTGATGGAGGTGTTTGCTATGCCTTGAAGGGTTTGGTGAACCTTGAACTCAAACGACTTGTTTCTTAATCTTCGTGACCTTCCGGGCTTTAACTTGTTTGCTGAATCCTTGGTCTTAAGGTTATCATCAACCCTTGACTCTCATCCTTGTGATGAAATTCTTTAGTTCTTACCTCATCCTTGTTTCTCATGGAGGAGGTCTTCCTTCTCGGTTGATCATTCAGGTAGTTCACTTGCTCCTTAGCGCTTGACCTTAGGCCTGGTATGCCTTTGTTGGTTTTCAACCCTTTAGCTTGATTCTAGGTTTCCAACCTTATTCTTATGCTCATATAACCTTTCTTAGGTCTCAACTTGACTGACGACTCTTGATTCGAGTCCTTAAACTCAAACGACAAGCTCGATTGGAGGCAGACAGCCTTGTTGGCCATCAAGGCTTAAATTTTGTGTCGGGATTTGAGATTCAAGATTTTAAGTATGGAATGACAAAGGACCTCTTATCTCAACATTCTCACTAATAGTTTCTGTGCTTTTAAGGCATTATCAGGGATCCAACCAGTCTCAAGATGAGCTTTGAGAGGGTCTATCCTTCAGCTTACATCAGCTGGTGCTACCAATTTCGAATCGATGGTGGGGTCTTCAGGACCTGGAAGTAAAAACTCTCTGGGCTCTATTTTCTATCTCAGAAGAGGTGAACTTAAATAGGGCATCGGCCTTAATGTTCTCATTTCTTGGAATGTGCTCCTCATAGCGCTCATCATACTAAGTCATAACAGCCTTCACAACTCTCAAATACTTTGTCATAGTTTCATCCTTGGCTTTAAATTCACCATTCACTTGCGAGACTACCAGTCTTGACACTACACCATAAAAAGCCTACGGCAACACCGAAAAAGTGTTGTCGTAGGCCCGAAATATGTTGCCTTAGGCCCAAAAAACCCCAAAGGCAACATTTTGCTGGTGTTGCTATTTTTGCCGTTGCCTTTGGGGTCAAAGGCAACATTCTACTTTTCTATGGCAACATCAACTTTTATGTTGGCGTAGACTAGCTATGGCAACATTATTATCAAATTTTAGCAACATGATGTTATGTTGCCTTTGGATTAAACATTTTTCAAAAAAAGTGGACCCCACCAGTGCATCCATTGAGGCCCACTATGGGACCCACTTTTATGCCAACACAAATTTTGACCTATAGCAACATTTTCTTGTAACTTTTGTTAACATTAATTTTCCTTTTGCCAACATTTATAACATCAATGGCAACACTATTCTATTTTCACCAAAAAATTAAATATATTAAAATATGCATTCGATAAATACCAAATCAATACAACCAACAATTAGAAAATCCATACTACATAATCTAGATTCACTACAATCATGACCAACAACCCAAATTCATTACAATCATCAATCAACTAGGAAAGTTCCTCCAAACATAATATTCGACAAACTAGCTAACACACAAAGTTTTACCAAGTACATAAGACTAAAATAACACTAAAATAACAGCAAAAAGACGGTCTAAAACATAAACATATGGCATGACTAAATTAAGAGCTGGTGCCACCGGTCGTTGGAGTACCATCTTCATTTTCACTCGAGATAGAGCACCAGGCATTGAAATATTCTTTGATGTATCCCCCACCTCTTCATTATCTCCAGCAGCTTTGAGGTAACCTGTTCCAAAGATACATTTGAGAATAGATAAGTAGCTCAAGTAATACCAATTTGTTTATTTCGCGGCTCAATGGTCTAAACTGAATCACGAGCAGATTTAAACTTTTATTTACACGTCATAAGAGCATGATTGGATGAAACATACCACAAGAAGTTGTACATACCATCAGCAGGGAAAATATTACCCTTTCCTCCTTTGCTCTCACCGTCTTCATTGTCGCTATCAAAATATAACTTTGATCTTTTACTGGCTTTCTTCCAATTATAACTTACTCATTATCTCATTTGCTGTTTCTTCAGGTTAATCATGAACACTGACAAAAAATAGTAGCTTTATTTTAATCTCACACTTGACCCAAATCTAACATGACCCAACACATACTGGAGTCTCAAAATACAACATATTTGGCTCTACAAAATCAGACACGAAACTATACATAAATCACAAAAGTCCACATTATCTATGAAAATGCAGAAAATTGGGAGCCATGTTAAGAAATTCAAGAAAAGCATGGTGTGATTTATAATGACTGTACCAGAGTTCCAGCTGCAATTATTTTTAACCAAGACATTCCCATTTGTTTTAAAAGGTCCATTTCCAGAAAATGCTCCAATACCCACAAAAAAAAGTACCAGGCCCTGCCAAAAATAAGACAATTAAAATTTTGATTACATAATAATAATTTTGCATTGAACCAAAGAACCAAAGGTTTGGAAACAGAGTGTTTGAAATGATAGTGAGTTGCTAACCATGTAAGAAAATTAAAAAAAACATAATTAAAAGTTACAATCTACTAGAAAATATTTTTCAAAATTCTTAAAATTACATAAAAATTGATATTCTAAATTCAGTTCTGTTTGTATGTGCAGAATTGTTTACATTTAGGCATTAAGGTCTTGAGATTATTATATGTTTTGTTTCCTAAGACATTTTTTTACCACTAGTTTTGGTAAGACAATAGCATAATTATCATCTTAGAAGGAGAACTGATCGGAGAGAGGTTGCTCTTTCTCCTCCTGCTCCTCCTCAATGGGATGATTGTCAATGACAGAGGTGGAGGTGAGTAGATACATTGCCAACACATTGATTTGCATGATTGAAATGTAGTAAAATAACTCTCCCCCTAAAAGAACACATTCTCATTGCTAGTAGCAATCGACGATGCCTTTTATAACCTGAATAAATATCAATCAAACATAAATAAGTTAATCTAAGTAATCAAGATAAAACAAAATAGTTTAATCACAGTTTAATGTTTCGACTTTCGACCATGATATTATAATATGTAGTTGATGATTTGAGTGATTATGTAAAGGACTACCATTCCGGCAAGTCTCCTGGATTAATTTCTTAGTAGCATTATATGAAATTCTTCTTGGTATGAGAAATTCTGTCCACATATTAATTATACTCATATGCAACAAGGGCAGATTGGTTTTTTAATTTACATTAGATGAGACAACTATAACTTCTGCTCCGGCTCCGACATCTATAACGACTCAACCGGGAAATATAAGAGATTTTCCCGAATCTAGATAATGTGCTAGTCCCTGACATCACAAACATGTTGTAAATTATATGACCAGCACTTGAAAGAGGACAAGAGAGCATGGCTTGCTATAAAATTCCTCAACCGGAATACAATAAATAGTTTACTTCCTTCTATTGACTACCTTTCTGATTTGGAAGGTCAGTTTGCTTATTAAAGAAAATTAGTAGCTGAACTTTTTAACCTTACAACTCACAGTCCAGTCCTGAACTTTTTAACCTTACAACTCACAATCCAATATTTTGATAATAAGCTTTACCCATGGTGGAGTATATTAAAAAGTACAGGCCTATCCCAAACCAGGCTAATCCTTGTGAATTATATCTACATCAGAAGTATTTTACACCTCTTTGATTCCATATGCAACACACAATCAAGTATTTTCCTTGCATAAATAAATATGGGATATAGTAATTTTAACTCCATATCTTTACAGATGTATTTGCATTATTGTAACATAAGTAATATTCTATAAGCTTTCTGTATTGGCCGTCAAATACATTGATCAATGACAGATACAATTTAAAATTATAGAGTGGGAATCTTGGTACAAGAATTAATGTGGAGCTATATAGTCTTCAAACAAGTACACAATAGAATAAAAATTGATTTTCTCAGTTTAGTACCTATCAGAAGATGCAAGGATGATAACTGATGGTAATTTCCAAACATACTGTCCTCCCGAGTTTTCGATTTGAAAAAGTGGTGAAACACCTTCAGAAGAAATAACATAATAGTCTTATAAACACACATATGAAGAAATAAACATGTGAAAATTGTATACATCATGCCCAATGATAGTAGCAATCTCTGCATCTGATTGAACATATAGAAATACCTTAAACTCTGAATCCCCAAATCGAACACAAAACCCTAATTTTAAAGCCTTAAATTGAACCCAATTCAAGCAATACTAACTTGACTTGTTTGAAGCCCTAATTCGAAATCAATCGTGAGAGAGAGAAAAAGCCCCAAATTAGTGGAAAAAATATCAAACTAAAGGCCCAAATTGAACAATTGAACCCGAATACTAAAGCAGCAAAGATTGTGAGAGATGTGCATAGGAATGTGAGAGAGAAAGAGAGGAGAGAGTACAGAGAATATGTGTGAATATTGTGTGAGTGTGCGTGTGCGCCACAACCGAGAGAGAGATGAGTGGAGAGAGAGAGACGACAAATGAGAAAAAATGGAAGTTGTAACACCCCCAGATCCAGGGTCAGGGATCTGGTCGTTACGGTCTCAATATCCAACCACAAAACCAACATAATTTAAATTACAACCTTGTGACCCAAAACAACAACATAAAACACACCCGTTATAGTCCCAGAGATGAAATCAGGGTAACCAACAATATTATTAATCACAAGTTTGAGTTCTTGCAACCCAAAGAATTACAATTGTACAATTACATACTCTTTGCCATCCATTAATAGATACCATAATATAAATACATTTGAGGCTCAATTGCTAACAACTAGCCTACCAGTAGTTGCATCCTCAACAAAGGTAGCCAAAACCTTAGCGGTAAACCTCTGACGGTTGACACCTGCTTACGCTGCATGCGCCTTGCGCGGCCATCTGATCTAGCTGTTGTTGTGATATACATAAATAAAGCAAGGGTGAGCAATAGCCCACCAGAAATATAATTGAACAGTGATAATATATAACAGTCCAAAATATCTTTGAAACCATATGCCATGCGTTAACGATGTAGTACCAATATAAGGTATGAGATGAAGTTACAAGGTAACTCAAAAATATATTTGTTTTGAATAAATATCTGCTATGCGAAAGTTAAGCAAGATATTCTCAATTATCATAAAAGAGGAACTTGCAGGAAAAATATTGCAATTCCGGTTTCAACACTTTTTCACCTTGCCAACACCAACAGTGTTGCAGAAATTTCTCACTTTTAGAAGATGAACTAATACGGGAGCATTGCCGCGCCAGATGCCCTGACGTTTACGATGATCAGTCGTATGTCATGCATCTCATCAGTCGTTCTCTACATGTAGAAGGTAGCTCCGACGGAATTACTTATCTACCGCCCTCTGGAACTCCTCAGCCAACGGTTGGGCTATTGCTGGACCGGCACCACTCGGCCACTTACGTGTCTCCTAGTTCGAATATCATCTATGACTCTGAAACGTAAAGTTCGTTCCCCTTTTTCCCCAAGTGTAACACTTGTTGATAGGACTCCACAAAGTAGTCGTATCTAATTGGAAAGGAAAATTCACCAATATTTCCCAAGCTGATGCTTGTTAATGGATATAAACTTGTTACATCAATCATACCCCTCGAGCGTTGAGGAGGTAACCAAAAGACTCATATCGATGCTTGAAAGAATCAAGATGTGAGTGACAAGATAGTTTTAGCAAGTATAGGACCGGGCAGTCCAATAAATAACATCGCTCAAGTGAGGTCCCCTTATATACGTTTGGAAGTTGAGCGAGTATTTAAATCTTCTTTAAGATAGATTTAAATGAAATTAAAGTTTAGGAACCTCCCCTTGATATAAATAGTCATAAAAGACTTCGAAATATTTTACATAATATCTGAAGGTGAAGGATAACCTTTGAATAATATAAATCATTACAAAAGAGTTCAAAAGAATTTAATTAAATATTCCAAGAATGTTTATTAAGTCAATAATAATTACGGAATATTATTAAATCATAATATTGCTCGTAAGTAATCCTCGAATGAATATAGAACTATTTATTAAATAAATCTCTTCTTAGATGAATATTTAAAATAATATTCATTGAATAAATAAACTTAAATAAATATTTAAAATAATATTTACTGAATAAATCAAACCTTAAACGAATATTTGAAAATAATATTCATTTAACAAATAATATTCCAAGTGAATATCCAAATAATATTCATTAAACAAATAATATTCTAAATGAATATCCAAAATAATATTCATTTAACAAATAATATTCTAAATGAATATCCAAAATAATATTCATTTAACAAATAATATTCTAAATGAATATCCAAAATAATATTCATTTAACAAATAATATTCTAAATGAATATCCAAAATAATATTCATTTAACAAATAATATTCTAAATGAATATCCGAATAATATTCATTTAGTAATCAAAACTTTAAAGGAATATTCGAAGTAATATTCATTGAGTAAATAGAACTTCCAATGAATATTTTAAAATAATATTCATTAAGTAAATCAAACCCTAAATGAATATTCGAAAGTAATATTCATTAAATAAATAAAGATCAAATGAATATTCCAAATAATAATAAGTAAGCCAAATGAATATTTGGGAATGATATTCGTCAACCAAATAACTCTAATGAATATTCAAAATAATATTCATTAAATAAATGACATTCTAAATGAATATTAAAATAATATTCATTAAATATTCCTTCACTGAGGTAATACTCAAATAACGTTCCTCGAAAGATTCGTAATCGAATAAAAATCCTCGAAATAATAAATTTGTCGCTGGGATCCCTCCGGGTTTCCACGACTATTTATATATTACAAAATATCGACTCCCGGTCTATATTTGAAGTATGAATATCATACGCCCTTCGCTAAGGGTCTTAACGAAACAATCCAGCTTATAACTGATATTTCATATATAGTCTATAAGCCGATATCAATTCAGGGAACAAGTAATTCAATCTTAACTTGAAAGTAGGCATGCATGCTATGGCATATGTATAAAACAATCATCATATATATTATCACAACAACAGTTCCAAGTATTGGAAACTTGCTTGGGAATCGAGTGCGGGTAGGGGTAATGTGTCCCGGGTCAGCTCGACGATCTATAAACAATCAGAATATTTAAGATTAATCACTTAACGCTTCTTAAAAGGCTAAGTATAAACTCCACTTAAATCGAAATATGTTTTCGAGTTATCTCGTTACGTCTCTTTTAGTGTAACTCTTTTTATCACCGATACGATCCGACATTCGTTCATTAACAAGACATGTCATCATGCTTATACTTGGTATATACTTAAGTCGTACAAGTTCTAAGGTCGGTCGTTTACGAATCAAGATTATACCTCGAGTTCTATCGCCCGTTTTCTAAGTTATAACCAAAGTCATACTTTTAAGGGGTTCGTTCGCGTTTAACCTCGATTCAAACATTTTTATAAAATCGGAAAACGATCCATTCGACATGTGGTTTTCTCCCACACCTTCCTTTTTACCTCTAATATTTAATTAATAAGATTCGCCACTGATTAAACGACATTTAAAGGAATCAATTTCAATTACGAACTTTCGTTTACGATTTCGAACCACTTTTACGAATTTAATCATAACTCCTAAACCGTAAATTGAAATGCTTCGATTCTTTCGCCAAAGTGATCTATGTTCAAAATTCCAGCAGTAGGGTTCATTATCTTGCCAAGAACAGAGAGTTATGGCTACTGACCACTTCGGTTTCTTAGTGTTAATGAAAATCGGGCATTACGACGGCTACGAATCGAGCGTTCTAAAATTCATTACGCAACAACCAAGCCACACCGGGCATCTAATCAATTACTACAGTTAATAATCATCTCTTAAAAGCTCAAGAACATCATGCTTCATCAATATCATCATAAAGCTAATCTAACCACAAAATCATGCTAACATGGTGGTAAAATACTACTAATATCACTTAATCCAAAATCACCATGAATCATGCATAAACTCAAAGTAAAGCTTAGGGTTTGAAATGATTTATACCTTCCTGAGAGAGTAGTATAACCTTCCTAAGCCTTGATCTATCCTTGGATGATCCTAAGCTAGCTAAATCCACCATGAAAACAAGAAAAAAACAAGATTAGTTCTTAAAACCACTATTCATCCTCCTCTTTGATGAATTATTTGAAAATGGAAACAAGAGAGTTTGGCTTTGAAATTTTTTGGGGATTACTTTTAGGAAATGTAAGACTCACCATAAATATTTCAAGATCAACAAATGGTTGGAAGTTGAATTTGGATCTTGGAATTTCCAAGAAAGCCGAATGTGGCTATTAAGGAGAGAATAAAGTTTTTGCTTGGTTTCTTTTGTTTTAATCTCATCCACTCTCATCCACTTACAACAAAATATCTTGTATAAAGCTACTTTATTAAAGTAGTGAGGTGTTGGATGAGGAAATGGCAAGACATGTGTTGAAAATGTGGTGGTTTAGAGCTTAACTAGGTAGTTGCTTGCTAAGTACTTGGTTGCATTCTCTAAGATGCTAGTTCCTTGATTCTAGTTTGGTTACTAGATATTTTATACTTAGCACATGCATGCATCTTAGCCTCTGCTTGCTCTTTTGTCCGGTTATAGCTCGATTCGATTGATCGTTCGTAGGAATAACTCATTCATTTCTAGTTAGGGTTTTACCGAAAACCTTCTTAATATTTCTAATACTATTCTTCATCTTACTTACTACTTTTCGAATTTAAATTCCTTAAATCCCTTTTATAATTCCTTATGTCTTGCAGTGTCCAGGGAATTCTCGGAGAAAATAAAAGTGCTCTTGTTCTGAATCCGACAGCTTTTACATACACTTATTTTCTTCCTGGATCACTAATACGAACTCAGAAATCCGTTCCGAATACCGGGTATAACATTATTATAATAATATTCCAAATTCCACCAAAATCACTATTCATCACTTATTTTTATTTAATTCCTATAATTAGGAAAATGAACCTGGTTCACCTCGAGTGTTCCTTAACCTTTTTACGGAACCGCTGGGATTATAATAGATATTGATTTGGATGTCATGAGGGTATCCATTTCTCTCTAGGGAATCTTATCTTAACTTTCTAGGAGATAGATTATTCTAATCTAAGTTATCACCCCTTAGCATCCCTCAGGACATATAACCTTGGAATATATATCCTTCCATTATTCATTCATTAAATCCAGTATTACATTGTAGTTGTAACCACTATTCACTCTTACATCAATACATAATAAAAAGTTTTAATTCTACCCAAAAATCTGGGTTCTTACAGTCTCCCCTCCTTAAAAGGATTCCGTCCCGGAATCAAGTAGAAGACAATTGGGTACTTGTTGGTTATTTCGCTTTCCAATTCTCTGGTCGATCCTTACACATTCCAATCTTTCTAAAGCACATCATACTGGTGTTACAACACACCCTTTATCCGTTCTACCAATTCTTTGATACTTTCGCATAACACATCATCCGGTATACGCTCTTGTCCGTTCTTATACTATTAACCTTATTGGTACGTGCAGTGACTTCGGTATCACTAAGGCGCTACGAATTCCGGAGATAACCTCACTCGTAATTTTTTTTTGCAATTTCCTGATCGCTTTAACCTTCGCAATCTCGATGTATATATATTTAGGTGGAAAAAAAAAATTTATCGAGAGATCACTGTGATCAATGAACATTTGTTATATTGCAAAGCTAGTACAGAAGGGGGCCAGCCTTTAGTACTTGACAAGCAATTAAACAATTAATGGCATTCCACTTAGACTCCTATCACACAGACAGAGAGTCACGTAGCATTACCTCCCCTCCTTAAAGGGTTGTTCTTCTCAATTTAGAAGAAGATGAATAAGGGAGAAGAAAAGAACGAATTTCAAAGAATCATATATGAAAGTTTTCATGATTGTCAAAATATCATACTTAGAATTTACCTCTGAACTATAGAGGTTTATTAGAGAAGAGAAATAATCATATTCGTATCAAATTCCACTTTTTCGTAATCTCACATATCACATGTACCTGCTATTCTGTCCATCATTCTATGGACCTATACTCTTGCTTGATATTAGCACCACTTATTTTTTTTTTTTTTGAAAATCCTTCAACCTCTCAGGTTAAAATCATGGATTTCTCGCTTGACATTATTAATACTGGCATTTCATGCCACGACACTAGCCATTTCATATTCATAATTCTAACACCATTAGGTTGTCATTCCGATAGCTCATTAGGAAAACCCATTCATAACATTTCTTGCTTCACATTCCATAATTATTTCTCATTCTTTTCTTTATCAATCACATCCATCTTATCATCTAGTTCTCATTCACTTCTGTTATTGAACTCCTCCGTCACCTTATTAGGGGAACGCGTGTTACCTTTATTCAATATACGTGGCACGTTTGTGGTCAAACTTTCCTTTGTTCAACCATCTAGATTTCACTTTCTCATTCCATGAGTCTCTTTTATTACTCAATCAAACTATTCCATATTTCCTCGGATTTTCCAATCTTAAAAGGAGTCAATTTGTATGTCATTCATGCTCCTAATTCCAACTTTCCGTTTTGGCCAATACCCTTACCTTGCCAATTCCATACTCTTCTCGCTTCATTACTGGAGCTTCTCATGAGTCTGCCTATCTGACTCTCTTATTAATTCCCAATTCTATTTCCATCTCTATCAGTCTCTTGTCTTTATTTCTACTATAATCATTTTATGAACCATAATAACCTAATTCTTCATTTCAAATATCCCGTCGATCCAGAAATTACACCATCCGAAATAAACCTGGATGATTTCTCTAACTTAGATTCACTTCGACATTTCCACAGTCGTTACCACCTAATTTCTCAGAAGGATCACCATCGCTTATCGTTTACTTAGTGCTTTAACAACTAAGCATCATAATTGTCAATTCAAGATCCTCTAGGAAAACAAAATAATCACTATTCCCTATCCATAGGGAATGCTTCCTGAACTTGACGTAGATATTACATGAAGCAGATAAAATTGCAGGAAAGCTTCCAGCATCGCAGCTGGAACAGGCTGGTGAGATTATTAATCATATATCTCCGGTAGAAGACTAAAAGCTTAGTGGTTTGCTCAATCGCTTGCCAATCTCATAATTCTCTATCTTGTTTGCACAGAAATACACCAACATAAACTTGCTTGTCATTCATCATCGTGCCATTTGGCTTATCAGTATTTGTACCATCTCTGTTTTTGGTCATTTACTACCAATTCATTGTTACTTAACCTCCCCTCTCTCTTTCCAAAGAAAAGGCGAGTCTCTAGGGAAATTTGGTCTGGTCTGTCGTAGAGCCTCCTAATGTTGGTAATGTGCTACTGGCAACATCAGGAATCGAATCTTTACTTAAACTATTCTTATAGTTGATCCTGGCAAAATCATTAGACGGAATGTAACTTCCTCCACCACATTATGACCATCAAGGTCCTTACATTATCATTCTATTTCTTTGGTCTGAGCATTTATGCTTACTCCCCTTTATTTAAAGTGTCGGCCACCTCGTTGGCCTTTCTGATTATAATAATTTCTTGAGATCAATGTTTTCTGGATCTATTCCAACTCAGGGTGGAAGCATTCTCCCTTAAATTCTGCTGAATGAGAGAAAGCATCTATCAGTCTTTTCCAAAAGTCATTGCTTCCACCTTTCTAGTGTGATCTTGACTACAGGTACTCCAAATCATACCTAGGATATTTCCTTACTTAACTCCCTTCTTGTTTTTAGGATAATCTCAACCTTATTGGTTCAATCCATACTTTTACATGGTTTCACACATGCTTCATCTGGCCTTATTGTCACTATGTCATACATTCCTTACCAAACTTCCCGTTTGAAGTTTAGAATATTAGCACTTCCCTTATAAGGTTTCTTAGGCTATCCTCATCATTCCTCCTGCATCTCCTGGTTACAGGATATATCAAACATCATTAGTCAATTCTATAACATCTCTGTCTATGTACTTGGCAATTTTAATCATATATCCATAATAAGGGTCTCTTTTCAATCGTTCTCATCTTAATCATCCATAGGTAGCTTAATGCTAACCTCTTCTTATGAATGTCGGTCTACATGACCTTCCAAAAGACAAAATATGTTTATCTGCTCTTTCTTACAGGGCTTGGTAATGGTAGCAAGGATGTTCTGGAAGATATTGGTCGCGTTCAACGTGAATCTCTTAGTGCCTAATGCTCCTTTTGAGGACACTAAGTTCAGATAACATTTATGCATCATACTGCACTATTTTCTAATAATCTTTGTAACTCTTCAGTGGTCGCTACCCTCAATCCTAATACGTCCATGGTATATATAAAATCCATCATTCTGTATCTCAATTCAATTTATATCAAAAGTACTCGCGGTTGGCACTTGATTAGAAGCACCCCGCTTTTGTCCTTACATTGCTGGTTCAATCACTTGATAATACTTAGTGACTTGGCCCCACTGGCCATGCTAAAATGTGTGAGTTTAGGGGTCGGCTAATAGCATTACTTTTCTAGCAATTGCTGGCATAGTGCCTTCTACTTTGATACCTTTTGATCTTTTCAAAACTTCACTCCATATAAGTCTCAATCGACTTCTCGGTGCCATCTCCGGTCACCTTTCCTTTTCTTTTATTCTTCTAGTTACTCTTATCAATTCCACGTACCACAAAAGCTTAACACTTCTGGCATAACAACCTTTTCATTTAAGTCAATCCCAGAATTTCTCAGTCCGGCTTGTTTCTTAATTACATTCAACTTCATAATTTTATCCCTACATTCAACTGCAATAATCGGGGTATGTCTACCCACCTGTATAGCGGCTACTTTACCTAATCCACAGGGTTCGCTCCAGTTTCCACTCTCTTCAATGACGTCTTTTGATAATCAGAAAGACAAGGTTTGCCAAAATTCGTTGAATTCCTTTCCAGAATTTGGGAAAATTTCAGTTAATCTATTCACCCACTAGTAACATGCCACATCTTCCCGATATATATTCGTCCTATTAGTCGATACTACCAAATACCAGTCTTCTTAACAACTAGTCTCAGAAGGAACACTACCGTCGGGGTTAGTCGTTCCTCAACATTGGCACTACCAAGGCCATCCGAATCCGATGAACTGCGCTGTCTAAATGTATTCGAAATTACGTTGTCGTGCTGCATAAGCGCAGACCTATACCTGTATGAGTTGTATCATAATATCTCCCAAAGTTTCCTTCTTCCATTAGGCAACGCCAACCCTGGTCATCACCAACTTTACCTTTAGCTCCAGGAAGATCTTATCACGTTTATCTTGTCCATTCAAACTTTTATTCTTATAATAAGTCGGGTTACGGGACTACACTTTCTGTAAAGTCCTGAGCAAATCTTTGGTAATACCTTGTGAATTTTATGAAATTTCTCACCTTTGCCAGTGTGGTTGGCCAATCTTCATTTGAAACTGTCTTTAACTTGGTAGGGCCGACCAACACTACTCTTATTGATCATGTGTCCTATTGCTGGACTTCATTTTGCCAAAACTCTTATTTCGAGAACATGTCCTACACCTGTTCTATCAGGTTGCACCTAGAAGCATTCTCAATTACATCTCGACCACTGCTCGCCTTGCCTAATCCATTTATGATTCAGTGTCAGAATAAACTTAAGGTAACTACCATAATCCATTCAAGGAAAAGAAAGAATTTAATATTCATCTGAATCACATGCATCTAATGTTTCTGGTTCATCATTCCACTGAATTGAACTGAACTTATAATTGGTTCCTGACGATGGCCTCTTTACTAGTTTATCACAGAGTCACTGGTCTTCTCCTCTTATAGGTTCTGAGATCATTGTCTCGCTTACTACTTCCTTATATACCTTATCCAATCATACCATCGCCTTCCAATGTCTTTATTTTCTAAGTTGATCTATTCATAAAATGGACATTTCTCTGCACCAAACCACCTTACCAATCTCAGTTTGACTTTATAAATTGTAACCTATGAAACCTGCCTTCTCATGGCGAATTACTATTTGATAATATTCAAACTTAACCCATTTATCAAATGATATGACACTTCTTGCCTCTATCTCAATTGTTTCTGGGACTCTGCTCTTCGTCCTATATCGATGACTTTGATAACCAGGCCTCATTCTAACTCCTTTCTCATTATTCTGAAAGTCTCTAAGGATCCTTATCTAACCCCATATAAGATCTCAAGTAATTCCTCAAATCCATCTTACTTGCTGGTACTTCATCCGGCAGTCCAGCTATGAATCCAATACTCATCTTTAGTTCACTTAATAATATCTCAGTTCTTTACGCTCACTTCTCTGAGCACTATACCTTAACTCCTACAGTTTCTTTGGCTGTAGCCCTCATTTCCTTAAGGGTAAAGTCCTTATACTTATCAATATTCTCCTCCTCTGCTGGAACCTCTTCCGGGTCCTCAGTAGGGTACTCTATCGAATCCACCATCCGATCTTCAGCATCAAAACAAGCATCATTGAGTTACTTCTCGTAATCCCCAAGGTCTATCGCCTTACTAGTCGATACAAGAACGAGCTAAGTCACTATCATGATACTTAATAGTTCCCATAAGGGTTTTATACGTCAGTACTACATTAAGTAGTCCGACTATGAACTTGGCAAGAGTTCTTATTATCTTAATGAATTTATTGTTTTAACGTCGCATCATCTCTGGGATATATAACGCTCTCTCTGATACCATTTCTGTAACACCCCCAGATCCAGGGTCAGGGATCTGGTCGTTACGGTCTCAATATCCAACCACAAAACCAACATAATTTAAATTACAACCTTGTGACCCAAAACAACAACATAAAACACACCCGTTATAGTCCCAGAGATGAAATCAGGGTAACCAACAATATTATTAATCACAAGTTTGAGTTCTTGCAACCCAAAGAATTACAATTGTACAATTACATACTCTTTGCCATCCATTAATAGATACCATAATATAAATACATTTGAGGCTCAATTGCTAACAACTAGCCTACCAGTAGTTGCATCCTCAACAAAGGTAGCCAAGACCTTAGCGGTAAACCTCTGACGGTTGACACCTGCTTACGCTGCATGCGCCTTGCGCGGCCATCTGATCTAGCTGTTGTTGTGATATACATAAATAAAGCAAGGGTGAGCAATAGCCCACCAGAAATATAATTGAACAGTGATAATATATAACAGTCCAAAATATCTTTGAAACCATATGCCATGCGTTAACGATGTAGTACCAATATAAGGTATGAGATGAAGTTACAAGGTAACTCAAAAATATATTTGTTTTGAATAAATATCTGCTATGCGAAAGTTAAGCAAGATATTCTCAATTATCATAAAAGAGGAACTTGCAGGAAAAATATTGCAATTCCGGTTTCAACACTTTTTCACCTTGCCAACACCAACAGTGTTGCAGAAATTTCTCACTTTTAGAAGATGAACTAATACGGGAGCATTGCCGCGCCAGATGCCCTGACGTTTACGATGATCAGTCGTATGTCATGCATCTCATCAGTCGTTCTCTACATGTAGAAGGTAGCTCCGACGGAATTACTTATCTACCGCCCTCTGGAACTCTTCAGCCAACGGTTGGGCTATTGCTGGACCGGCGCCACTCGGCCACTTACGTGTCTCCTAGTTCGAATATCATCCATGACTCTGAAACGTAAAGTTCATTCCCCTTTTTCCCCAAGTGTAACACTTGTTGATAGGACTCCACAAAGTAGTCGTATCTAATTGGAAAGGAAAATTCACCAATATTTCCCAAGCTGATGCTTGTTAATGGATATAAACTTGTTACATCAATCATACCCCTCGAGCGTTGAGGAGGTAACCAAAAGACTCATATCGATGCTTGAAAGAATCAAGATGTGAGTGACAAGATAGTTTTAGCAAGTATAGGACCGGGCAGTCCAATAAATAACATCGCTCAAGTGAGGTCCCCTTATATACGTTTGGAAGTTGAGCGAGTATTTAAATCTTCTTTAAGATAGATTTAAATGAAATTAAAGTTTAGGAACCTCCCCTTGATATAAATAGTCATAAAAGACTTCGAAATATTTTACATAATATCTGAAGGTGAAGGATAACCTTTGAATAATATAAATCATTACAAAAGAGTTCAAAAGAATTTAATTAAATATTCCAAGAATGTTTATTAAGTCAATAATAATTACGGAATATTATTAAATCATAATATTGCTCGTAAGTAATCCTCGAATGAATATAGAACTATTTATTAAATAAATCTCTTCTTAGATGAATATTTAAAATAATATTCATTGAATAAATAAACTTAAATAAATATTTAAAATAATATTTACTGAATAAATCAAACCTTAAACGAATATTTGAAAATAATATTCATTTAACAAATAATATTCCAAGTGAATATCCAAATAATATTCATTAAACAAATAATATTCTAAATGAATATCCAAAATAATATTCATTTAACAAATAATATTCTAAATGAATATCCAAAATAATATTCATTTAACAAATAATATTCTAAATGAATATCCAAAATAATATTCATTTAACAAATAATATTCTAAATGAATATCCAAAATAATATTCATTTAACAAATAATATTCTAAATGAATATCCGAATAATATTCATTTAGTAATCAAAACTTTAAAGGAATATTCGAAGTAATATTCATTGAGTAAATAGAACTTCCAATGAATATTTTAAAATAATATTCATTAAGTAAATCAAACCCTAAATGAATATTCGAAAGTAATATTCATTAAATAAATAAAGATCAAATGAATATTCCAAATAATAATAAGTAAGCCAAATGAATATTTGGGAATGATATTCGTCAACCAAATAACTCTAATGAATATTCAAAATAATATTCATTAAATAAATGACATTCTAAATGAATATTAAAATAATATTCATTAAATATTCCTTCACTGAGGTAATACTCAAATAACGTTCCTCGAAAGATTCGTAATCGAATAAAAATCCTCGAAATAATAAATTTGTCGCTGGGATCCCTCCGGGTTTCCACGACTATTTATATATTACAAAATATCGACTCCCGGTCTATATTTGAAGTATGAATATCATACGCCCTTCGCTAAGGGTCTTAACGAAACAATCCAGCTTATAACTGATATTTCATATATAGTCTATAAGCCGATATCAATTCAGGGAACAAGTAATTCAATCTTAACTTGAAAGTAGGCATGCATGCTATGGCATATGTATAAAACAATCATCATATATATTATCACAACAACAGTTCCAAGTATTGGAAACTTGCCTGGGAATCGAGTGCGGGTAGGGGTAATGTGTCCCGGGTCAGCTCGACGATCTATAAACAATCAGAATATTTAAGATTAATCACTTAACGCTTCTTAAAAGGCTAAGTATAAACTCCACTTAAATCGAAATATGTTTTCGAGTTATCTCGTTACGTCTCTTTTAGTGTAACTCTTTTTATCACCGATACGATCCGACATTCGTTCATTAACAAGACATGTCATCATGCTTATACTTGGTATATACTTAAGTCGTACAAGTTCTAAGGTCGGTCGTTTACGAATCAAGATTATACCTCGAGTTCTATCGCCCGTTTTCTAAGTTATAACCAAAGTCATACTTTTAAGGGGTTCGTTCGCGTTTAACCTCGATTCAAACATTTTTATAAAATCGGAAAACGATCCTCAGGACATATAACCTTGGAATATATATCCTTCCATTATTCATTCATTAAATCCAGTATTACATTGTAGTTGTAACCACTATTCACTCTTACATCAATACATAATAAAAAGTTTTAATTCTACCCAAAAATCTGGGTTCTTACAGAAGTGAAGTGAGACCTTTGTTTTTAGTAAGTGAAAATAGCGGTATATTGAATTGGTTGGGTGGGCTTTTTGCCGCTCTCACCAATTTGTCCGAAATTATCATGCTTTTGTCTACTTTTGTCTTTTAAGGAAAAAATATTTAATTTTTAATTTTTTATTTATTTAAAAAAAAGCATTTATTTTTTCATTAAATATTTAATTTCTTTTACATAATTTGAAATAATATATTCAAATATTTTTAATCATGTACAAAAATATTTTTATTTTAATGATATATTAAAATAGGTATAGAAAAAAAATTCAATTTAAAAATTTTGTTGAATAATATATAATGAACATAAAAATAATTATTCACCTTAAAAAATTTAACATTTTTAATGAAATATTCACTTCTACTGGAATATTCTTGAATTTTATAAAAACTTCTTAATTATTTTTATCTAAATAAATTAACTTTTATGTGAAAAAAGGTTAAACTTTTATTTTTATTAGAAAATGTAAAATTTTGTTCATTACAAAATTATGGCAACACAATTTGATATCTACGGCAACATACAAACACTTTTATTCTATAGCAACATAATTTTTCTATCTAAGACAACATAAAAATGATAATGTTGTAATAGCCAAAAACATGCATGGCAAAGGCAACATATCCAACGGCAACATAGGCTCTAAATGTGGTCGTAGGCCTTTTATGGTGTAGTGTGAATCTCCAAAAACTTTGAGGTTCTTGACCCTTAGTATTTTGGCCAAGCCCAATCCGGCTATCAAGGCTTCATATTCAGCTTCATTGTTGGTAGTAGGAAAATCCAACTTCAAAGCATACTCAACTGTGAACCCATCGGGGCTTTGCAAAACCAAACCTGCACCACTAGATTTGTTTTTGACGCTCCAACAAAATAGAGCACCCAATATTCGTTCTGATCAGCTACAAGTTCTTCATGTTTATCTCCACTTTCAGGGGTGGTTACTATCTCCTGCCCCCCGACTTCTTGGTAGTTAATGGTGCATTCAACCACGAAGTCAGCCAATGCCTGAGCCTTGATGGCTGTCCGAGGCTTATACTTGATATCAAACTCCCCAAGCTCTATGGCCCACTTGATTAGCCTTCCACTGGCCTTTGGGCTATGCAATATGTTCCTTAACTGCTGGTCCGTCAGGACTTCAATTTTGTGCACCTGGAAGTACGGTCGTAGCTTCCTCGAGGCCGTTATCAATGCCAATGCAAACTTCTCTATGGTCGAGTAATTCAACTCAGCCCCATGCAAAACCTTGCTCAAATAATAGATAGGTTTCTGAATCTTTTTCTCTTCTCGAACAAGGACAACACTCAATGCTTGTTCAGATACCGCCAGGTATAGGTAGAGAGTCTCCCCAGGACTTGGTTTGGCCAACAACGGGGCTTCAGCCATGTACTTCTTCAGCTGCTCGAAGGCCTCTTGGCTCTCTGTAGTCCACTCAAAATTTTTCACTTTCTTTACGGCCTGAAAGAAAGGCAAACACTTATCACCAGACTTGGAGATGAATCTCCTTAGGGCCGCAACTCGGCCAGTTAGCTTCTGTACATCTCGTATGGAGCGGGGTGGTTCCATATCCAAGATCGCTTTGATCTTATCAGGGTTGGCCTCTATGCCTCTCTTCGAAACCATCAATCCCAAAAATTTTCCTGATCCAACGCCAAAAGCACACTTGGCTGGGTTTAACATCATCTTGTGGTGCCTCAGCACTTCGAATGCCTCTCTGAGGTGCCTGATATGATCTGCCTTGCATAGGCTCTTGACCAACATGTCATCCACATAGACCTCCATGGTTTTTCCAATCAGATTGGCGAATATATTATTCACCAATCGTTGGTAAGTAGCTCCTGCATTCTTTAGACCAAAAACCATAACAAGATAGCAGAAAACACCAAAGTCAGTTATGAAAGATACCTTTGGGATGTCATCCTTGTCCATCTTAATCTGATTGTAGCCACTGAACCCATCCATGAAGCTCAACATCTCATGTCCAGCTGTGGCATCTATCAACATGTCAATCCCTTAGTTTGTTTTTTTTTTGTTTCTGCCTTCGGGCTAACTTGTAATCTTTTTTTTTTTGATGGAACTATGTTATGAAAGCATGGCCTTCGGGCGATTTCTAAATTACTGAAATTATGGCCCTCGGGCAATTTTCTTTTTGGTCGTTTGCTGTAAAGCTACTTTTTTGTTTCCTATGCATATGCAGTCTTCGGATTTTAAGTAGCTTGTATTTTGCTTCAGTAGTATTTACATATTTTGGCCATCAAGGCTATGCAATTCCTATGCTCGAAGTAATTTTCGGAAATTCGAATAGTTCGAAGTTTTCCTTACTTGGAGGAATTTTGAAATTTTTTTTTTATTTTGGTGCTTCGGGCGGTCTCTTCGGACGTGGCCCTTCACTTTTTTTTTTGGTGCTTCGGGCGGTCTCTTCGGACGTGGCCCTTCACTTTTTTTTTCTTCGGGTAGTCTCTTCGGACTTGACCTGTTTCCTGTCCCCCAAGTCGCTGTTTTGGCCGAAGGTCTTTTGTTTCGGTTTTGGGCGAATCCTGCCTCTCGAAGACCTTGGGGTGGACTGCGACTTGTATTCGGGTTTTTAATAGTTCCCAGCCGAGTAATATCTCAGCCATTCGGGTTTATTGATGAAAATATAAATCAATTGGGCGAAATACTCAAGCCTTTATTAACAATCGATTCCACTTTACATCATATAATTTGAATATTTCTGCGAAAAAGCTTACTGATAAAATCTTCGTAATCGGGAGGCATGCCATGTGTTTTTAATTGGAACCCCGTTGAGCTCTGCGAGTTTGTACGTTCCTGGTCGAACGACCTGAATAACAACATAAGGCCCCTCCCAGTTCGGTTGAAGTTTCCCTTGTTTGTTCGGCATAGATGTGGCAAATTCCCGAAGAACTAGATTTCCTACTTCAAAAGTTCTTTTTCTTATGCCTGAATCATAGTATTGAGCGGCTTGCTGCTGATACTTGACATTTTTTAGATATGCCTTTTCCCTAGCTTCTTCCAACAGGTCAATATTAGCTCGGAGGCCCCATTCATTTGTTTCGGCTTTGAATACTTCGCTTCGGTAGGATTCCAGGCCTACTTCTACTGGGACCATTGCATCAGTTCCATATGTCAGCTTAAAAGGAGTTTCCCCCGTTGAAGACCTTGCCGTTGTTCGATAGGCCCATAGCACATAAGGCAATTGTTCGGCCCATAGCCCTTTGGCCTCTCCAAGCCTCTTTTTTATTCCATCAAAGATAATTTTGTTGGCGGCTTCTACTGCCCCATTTCCTTGTGGGTGACCGACAGAGCTGAACTTTTGTTGAATTTCAAAGAAAGCTAGAAATTCCTTGAAATATTTTAAGAAATATTTAATTATCATGTGTTACTCTGCCATAAAAATTAATAATGTTGAATAATCGTATTTCAACAATAAAAATACTATTATTTTGGTACAATACTTGCCTTCACCGTCCAGCCACCAGTCCAAAAATAAGCTAGAAATTTTTATTACAGTGTTGTTGAAAAAATAAGCAAACACTCACAATCCACTCACAAAAGAATATTCACTCAAGATCAAGGGTAAGTGTATCACTCAATTCCAACAAAATCATAAACATGCTTGACATTTGATATCAATCTAACTCTTAACACAACATACATCAATGACGATAATCAAAAGGTCTTTAATTGGGTGATGTGTTACTCTGCCATAAAAATATTTTATCATGTGTTTATGACCCTAATCTGTTACTTTATTATCATGCTTTTGTCTACTTTTGTCTTTTAAGGAAAAAATATTTAATATTTAATTTTTTATTTATTTAAAAAAAAGCATTTATTTTTTCATTAAATATTTAATTTCTTTTACATAATTTGAAATAATATATTCAAATATTTTTAATCATGTACAAAAATATTTTTATTTTAATGATATATTAAAATAGGTATAGAAAAAAAATTCAATTTAAAAATTTTGTTGAATAATATATAATGAACATAAAAATAATTATTCACCTTAAAAATTTTAACATTTTTAATGAAATATTCACTTCTACTGGAATATTCTTGAATTTTATAAAAACTTCTTAATTATTTTTATCTAAATAAATTAACTTTTATGTGAAAAAAGGTTAAACTTTTATTTTATTAGAAAATGTAAAATTTTGTTCATTACAAAATTATGGCAACACAATTTGATATCTACGGCAACATACAAACACTTTTATTCTATAGCAACATAATTTTTCTATCTAAGACAACATAAAAATGATAATGTTGTAATAGCCAAAAACATGCATGGCAAAGGCAACATATCCAACGGCAACATAGGCTCTAAATGTGGTCGTAGGCCTTTTATGGTGTAGTGTGAATCTCCAAAAACTTTGAGGTTCTTGACCCTTAGTATTTTGGCCAAGCCCAATCCGGCTATCAAGGCTTCATATTCAGCTTCATTGTTGGTAGTAGGAAAATCCAACTTCAAAGCATACTCAACTGTGAACCCATCGGGGCTTTGCAAAACCAAACCTGCACCACTAGATTTGTTTTTGACGCTCCAACAAAATAGAGCACCCAATATTCGTTCTGATCAGCTACAAGTTCTTCATGTTTATCTCCACTTTCAGGGGTGGTTACTATCCCCTGCCCCCCGACTTCTTGGTTGTTAATGGTGCATTCAACCACGAAGTCAGCCAATGCCTGAGCCTTGATGGCTGTCCGAGGCTTATACTTGATATCAAACTCCCCAAGCTCTATGGCCCACTTGATTAGCCTTCCACTGGCCTTTGGGCTATGCAATATGTTCCTTAACTGCTGGTCCGTCAGGACTTCAATTTTGTGCACCTGGAAGTACGGTCGTAGCTTCCTCGAGGCCGTTATCAATGCCAATGCAAACTTCTCTATGGTCGAGTAATTCAACTCAGCCCCATGCAAAACCTTGCTCAAATAATAGATAGGTTTCTGAATCTTTTTCTCTTCTCGAACAAGGACAACACTCAATGCTTGTTCAGATACCGCCAGGTATAGGTAGAGAGTCTCCCCAGGACTTGGTTTGGCCAACAACGGGGCTTCAGCCATGTACTTCTTCAGCTGCTCGAAGGCCTCTTGGCTCTCTGTAGTCCACTCAAAATTTTTCACTTTCTTTACGGCCTGAAAGAAAGGCAAACACTTATCACCAGACTTGGAGATGAATCTCCTTAGGGCCGCAACTCGGCCAGTTAGCTTCTGTACATCTCGTATGGAGCGGGGTGGTTCCATATCCAAGATCGCTTTGATCTTATCAGGGTTGGCCTCTATGCCTCTCTTCGAAACCATCAATCCCAAAAATTTTCCTGATCCAACGCCAAAAGCACACTTGGCTGGGTTTAACATCATCTTGTGGTGCCTCAGCACTTCGAATGCCTCTCTGAGGTGCCTGATATGATCTGCCTTGCATAGGCTCTTGACCAACATGTCATCCACATAGACCTCCATGGTTTTTCCAATCAGATTGGCGAATATATTATTCACCAATCGTTGGTAAGTAGCTCCTGCATTCTTTAGACCAAAAACCATAACAAGATAGCAGAAAACACCAAAGTCAGTTATGAAAGATACCTTTGGGATGTCATCCTTGTCCATCTTAATCTGATTGTAGCCACTGAACCCATCCATGAAGCTCAACATCTCATGTCCAGCTGTGGCATCTATCAACATGTCAATCCCTTAGTTTGTTTTTTTTTTGTTTCTGCCTTCGGGCTAACTTGTAATCTTTTTTTTTTTGATGGAACTATGTTATGAAAGCATGGCCTTCGGGCGATTTCTCAATTACTGAAATTATGGCCCTCGGGCAATTTTCTTTTTGGTCGTTTGCTGTAAAGCTACTTTTTTGTTTCCTATGCATATGCAGTCTTCGGATTTTAAGTAGCTTGTATTTTGCTTCAGTAGTATTTACATATTTTGGCCATCAAGGCTATGCAATTCCTATGCTCGAAGTAATTTTCGGAAATTCGAATAGTTCGAAGTTTTCCTTACTTGGAGGAATTTTGAAATTTTTTTTTATTTTGGTGCTTCGGGCGGTCTCTTCGGACGTGGCCCTTCACTTTTTTTTTTGGTGCTTCGGGCGGTCTCTTCGGACGTGGCCCTTCACTTTTTTTTCTTCGGGTAGTCTCTTCGGACTTGACCTGTTTCCTGTCCCCCAAGTCGCTGTTTTGGCCGAAGGTCTTTTGTTTCGGTTTTGGGCGAATCCTGCCTCTCGAAGACCTTGGGGTGGACTGCGACTTGTATTCGGGTTTTTAATAGTTCCCAGCCGAGTAATATCTCAGCCATTCGGGTTTATTGATGAAAATATAAATCAATTGGGCGAAATACTCAAGCCTTTATTAACAATCGATTCCACTTTACATCATATAATTTGAATATTTCTGCGAAAAAGCTTACTGATAAAATCTTCGTAATCGGGAGGCATGCCATGTGTTTTTAATTGGAACCCCGTTGAGCTCTGCGAGTTTGTACGTTCCTGGTCGAACGACCTGAATAACAACATAAGGCCCCTCCCAGTTCGGTTGAAGTTTCCCTTGTTTGTTCGGCATAGATGTGGCAAATTCCCGAAGAACTAGATTTCCTACTTCAAAAGTTCTTTTTCTTATGCCTGAATCATAGTATTGAGCGGCTTGCTGCTGATACTTGACATTTTTTAGATATGACTTTTCCCTAGCTTCTTCCAACAGGTCAATATTAGCTCGGAGGCCCCATTCATTTGTTTCGGCTTTGAATACTTCGCTTCGGTAGGATTCCAGGCCTACTTCTACTGGGACCATTGCATCAGTTCCATATGTCAGCTTAAAAGGAGTTTCCCCCGTTGAAGACCTTGCCGTTGTTCGATAGGCCCATAGCACATAAGGCAATTGTTCGGCCCATAGCCCTTTGGCCTCTCCAAGCCTCTTTTTTATTCCATCAAAGATAATTTTGTTGGCGGCTTCTACTGCCCCATTTCCTTGTGGGTGACCGACAGAGCTGAACTTTTGTTGAATTTCAAAGAAAGCTAGAAATTCCTTGAAATATTTTAAGAAATATTTAATTATCATGTGTTACTCTGCCATAAAAATTAATAATGTTGAATAATCGTATTTCAACAATAAAAATACTATTATTTTGGTACAATACTTGCCTTCACCGTCCAGCCACCAGTCCAAAAATAAGCTAGAAATTTTTATTACAGTGTTGTTGAAAAAATAAGCAAACACTCACAATCCACTCACAAAAGAATATTCACTCAAGATCAAGGGTAAGTGTATCACTCAATTCCAACAAAATCATAAACATGCTTGACATTTGATATCAATCTAACTCTTAACACAACATACATCAATGACGATAATCAAAAGGTCTTTAATTGGGTGATGTGTTACTCTGCCATAAAAATATTTTATCATGTGTTTATGACCCTAATCTGTTACTTTATTATCATGCTTTTGTCTACTTTTGTCTTTTAAGGAAAAAATATTTAATATTTAATTTTTTATTTATTTAAAAAAAAGCATTTATTTTTTCATTAAATATTTAATTTCTTTTACATAATTTGAAATAATATATTCAAATATTTTTAATCATGTACAAAAATATTTTTATTTTAATGATATATTAAAATAGGTATAGAAAAAAAATTCAATTTAAAAATTTTGTTGAATAATATATAATGAACATAAAAATAATTATTCACCTTAAAAATTTTAACATTTTTAATGAAATATTCACTTCTACTGGAATATTCTTGAATTTTATAAAAACTTCTTAATTATTTTTATCTAAATAAATTAACTTTTATGTGAAAAAAGGTTAAACTTTTATTTTATTAGAAAATGTAAAATTTTGTTCATTACAAAATTATGGCAACACAATTTGATATCTACGGCAACATACAAACACTTTTATTCTATAGCAACATAATTTTTCTATCTAAGACAACATAAAAATGATAATGTTGTAATAGCCAAAAACATGCATGGCAAAGGCAACATATCCAACGGCAACATAGGCTCTAAATGTGGTCGTAGGCCTTTTATGGTGTAGTGTGAATCTCCAAAAACTTTGAGGTTCTTGACCCTTAGTATTTTGGCCAAGCCCAATCCGGCTATCAAGGCTTCATATTCAGCTTCATTGTTGGTAGTAGGAAAATCCAACTTCAAAGCATACTCAACTGTGAACCCATCGGGGCTTTGCAAAACCAAACCTGCACCACTAGATTTGTTTTTGACGCTCCAACAAAATAGAGTACCCAATATTCGTTCTGATCAGCTACAAGTTCTTCATGTTTATCTCCACTTTCAGGGGTGGTTACTATCTCCTGCCCCCCGACTTCTTGGTTGTTAATGGTGCATTCAACCACGAAGTCAGCCAATGCCTGAGCCTTGATGGCTGTCCGAGGCTTATACTTGATATCAAACTCCCCAAGCTCTATGGCCCACTTGATTAGCCTTCCACTGGCCTTTGGGCTATGCAATATGTTCCTTAACTGCTGGTCCGTCAGGACTTCAATTTTGTGCACCTGGAAGTACGGTCGTAGCTTCCTCGAGGCCGTTATCAATGCCAATGCAAACTTCTCTATGGTCGAGTAATTCAACTCAGCCCCATGCAAAACCTTGCTCAAATAATAGATAGGTTTCTGAATCTTTTTCTCTTCTCGAACAAGGACAACACTCAATGCTTGTTCAGATACCGCCAGGTATAGGTAGAGAGTCTCCCCAGGACTTGGTTTGGCCAACAACGGGGCTTCAGCCATGTACTTCTTCAGCTGCTCGAAGGCCTCTTGGCTCTCTGTAGTCCACTCAAAATTTTTCACTTTCTTTACGGCCTGAAAGAAAGGCAAACACTTATCACCAGACTTGGAGATGAATCTCCTTAGGGCCGCAACTCGGCCAGTTAGCTTCTGTACATCTCGTATGGAGCGGGGTGGTTCCATATCCAAGATCGCTTTGATCTTATCAGGGTTGGCCTCTATGCCTCTCTTCGAAACCATCAATCCCAAAAATTTTCCTGATCCAACGCCAAAAGCACACTTGGCTGGGTTTAACATCATCTTGTGGTGCCTCAGCACTTCGAATGCCTCTCTGAGGTGCCTGATATGATCTGCCTTGCATAGGCTCTTGACCAACATGTCATCCACATAGACCTCCATGGTTTTTCCAATCAGATTGGCGAATATATTATTCACCAATCGTTGGTAAGTAGCTCCTGCATTCTTTAGACCAAAAACCATAACAAGATAGCAGAAAACACCAAAGTCAGTTATGAAAGATACCTTTGGGATGTCATCCTTGTCCATCTTAATCTGATTGTAGCCACTGAACCCATCCATGAAGCTCAACATCTCATGTCCAGCTGTGGCATCTATCAACATGTCAATCCTTGGCAGAGGAAAACAATCCTTCGGACACACATCATTCAAATCAGTGAAGTCTATACACATCCTCCACTTTCCATTTACTTTCTTGACCATCACAGGGTTAGCCAACCATCCAGGGAACTCAATTTCTTCAATAAAACCAGCTTCCAAGAGCTTGTCAACTTCTTGCTTAATGGCCTCTTGCCTTTCAGGAGCAAAGTTCCTCTTCTTCTGCTTTATTGTCTTGGTTCCATCTTTGTTTCTTGTTTTTCTTGATTCTAGGTCAAGGATTCAAGGTTGATTCCTCGATTTAGATTTCAAATAAGACAATCATGTGGGCTTCTCGCCTTTTAAACTTTTTAAAACGAGAGTTTGCTTGAACTTCTTGATCATTGTTTAAGGTTCTCTATTGGTCTTCTACCTTAGATTCTCCATCCAAGTCTTTTAAGGTTCTCTATTGCATGGATTTGATTGCCACATGTCTTTTATCTCGGGTCCTTCAAGTACTCGAAACACTTATTTGGTTGTGTTGTAACCTAACTCTCGACCCGTCAGAGTTTTATTTATGCGTTTGTTTGTTTCCATTCGTGTATTCTTTTATTTTCGGTACTTGGGTCATCTTTGACTTACACACATCAGGTGCTTGGTACATAAATATAATCATAGAACGAAAAGCAAACTTGCATTAATAACTTAAATGGGTTCAACCCTTACATAGAGTACTATTGCCCTACTCGGAGCGACATGCTCTGCATGCTTTCATCGAACCTTATTTCTACTTCTACTAGATAAATATGAAGCTAAGTCCAACTTTGCAAGGCTAGGCCTGCATGGCTTATTTTTTTTATGCTCCCTCAAAATAGAGCACCCACTACTCCTTCCGGTCTCCTCATTCTTATTCTGCAGTTCACTTCCTGCTTGGGGTACTATCTCTTGCCCCTCGACTTCTTGGTTTTCAATGGTACATTCAACCACGAAGTCAGTTAACGCCTTAGCCTTAATGGCTGTCCGAGGCTTATGTGTGATGTCCTCTGCTGGCCTTTCTTGGTGTTCCTTATCACTACGGACATCCATGTCTTCAATCGGAAGGACCTGCCCCCCGACTCCTTCAGGCCTTAACGAGGCTACATAACAGCTTCGTGCCATCTTTTGATCATCTTTATGTTCTCCAACACCATTCCTGGTTGGGAACTTGATCTTCGTATGATAAGTTGAGGCAACAGCCTTGAATGCATGAAGTCCAGTCCTTCCGAGGATAGCGTTGTACTTTGAAACTGCCTTGATTACCAGGAAGTTCAACATCTGGGTGGCCTCCTTTCCTTGGGCTCCTGTGCAATAGTTACAGGCAACTGAATAGTCCCTTCAATTTTGGATTCTACTCCATTAAATCCATATATAGGCATGTTATTGGGGGTTAACTGAGAATCATTGTACCCCATCTTCACAAATGCATCATGAAATAGAATGTCAATGGAAGCTCCATTGTCTATCAAGACTCGCTTCACCTCTGAGTTTCCAATCACAGAAGTTATGACCAACGGGTCGTCATGGGGGAACTTCACCCCTTCCAAGTCTGAGTCGTCAAAACCAACTATTACTTCAGTTTTTGCACGCTTCGGGGCCTCTCCCACGATGTGCATCACTTCTCTAGCATAAGCCTTCCGAGAATTCCTTGTTGTGCCGGCCGTAGTCGGTCCTCCTGAGATCATGTTGATTACTGGCCCTCGGGGCTGTGGGTTGCGATCTTGATCGTCATCCCTCCTATCATACTCTCTTCTCTGATTACCACGGTCTTCACCCTTAATGAAGTGGCTCAGTTTCCCTCTACGAATCAAAAACTCGATCTCATCTTTGAGTTGCTTGAAATCATCAGTGTCATGCCCCACATTGTTGAGTATTGAATACGGTAAAAGAATACAGAGGGGGGGGTGAATGGATTCTTGAACTTTTCTTGGATTGAGTCTATGTAGCAGATAAGTGCCTGTGTGTGTAGAAGTGAAGGTGCGGATAAAGAAACAACACAAGACACAATATCACTTTAATCTAATGTATTATTAGATAAAGGTTGCTACAATCTGTGAATACAAATGGTAGTATTCTCAGCTTCGTTTTTCTCAGAGAGATATAGCTTACAGTGTATGAAAAACTTGACTCACAAAAGTTGCTAAGTTATGAAGTGAGGCTGTGTCCTTATAGAACATGGATACAACCTACTTACTGCAAATAAGGTAGCTAAACAAATTACTTTCTAGTCTGTCTATCCTTTTTGAGTAAGTGTCCAAACGGTTACAGATTTGACTTTGCAAAGCCTGTTTAGATCCACTTCTTTAGCTCCTTGTCTCTTCTATATCTCTCCAAGCTTCCTTGTAGGCTTTCCAGAGCACGTTACAGATTGTGGTCCATAAAGTGCATTGGCTTGTTGCAGGTTTCTGACTTGTACAATTTCTTCAGTATTTTGTCTCCAAGAATGTATTCTAGAAGTGACTAAGTAAGTGATTCGAGAACTAGAATTGACTTGATCGATAACTCTGAGTTCTCGAATACTGTTATATTGATATATCGAACCACTTCTCGAATAGCTCTTTTCCATCAGGATTCCTTGAGTTATCGAATAGAACATTTGACTTATCGAATCCTCGAGATATCGAATAGCTTTCTGAGTCCTTGAGATATCGAATGGAACTTTGACTTGTTGACTCTTTGAGAACTCGAATACCATCTTGACTTGTTGACTTCTTGAGTTCTCGAATAGAGTAGTAGACATATCGAATCCCTGAGATATCGAATGAGATATCGAACAGTGTTTTCAGAGATATCGAATAGTGTCTTGAGATATCGAATCTCTGACTTCTCGAATGCTGGACTTCTCGAATAGACAAATATACTTCTCGAATTGGTACTTAGGCAAATTCTTCATTTCTTCAAATCCCAACTGTGGTTATTTGACAGTCTTTAACTCCTTGCTTGAGGCATGAACCTTGGAACTTCTTTCAAGCATTATTCTAGACTCTATTTGTACAATTACACAACTAGGATTTTATGCCTACTTCAAGTACAATACAAACAGAAACTCTACAACTAGAGGTTCCCTCAGTTAAGAGGTCATGTAAGTAATGCAAAGCATTACAAACAATTAGGCTTGTTATTAGATGTGTACAGGCATGCCTCTGTAACTAACAATCTCCCCCAAATTGTGAGTGAGACCCTTAGTCACAATTTCATGTCTGATAACAAGCCTAACATACATAAAGATAAAGCTTTTAAAAGTACAGGTATGTATATTGAACACATAAATGGAATTACAAGATGAATGCTCTTACAGTATGATGAGGTACTAGCCATTTTCATTTGATTGCATCTCCATTGCTTTGGCTTGTAGATCATCATATGCTTTCTGTTTCATTTCTTTCTCCTTTCTTGCATTCTCATCTATTGCTCTTATGATTTCTGTCATAGCATCCAATTCTTCAATCATAATAGAGTTTTTGAAATCTTCAAGCACTGGCTTCAGAATGTAGGCAGGGTAGTGACTGAGTAGGTTCATTCTTATATTGACATTGTCTCCATTTCTTCTCCTATACTTCACCATATAGGGATCAAGCTGAACTCTACACAATCCCTTTGCCCTTAGCTTTTCTGCTTCAATCTCCAGTCTGTCAATTTCTTTCTCCCTTTCTAACCACTTCTCATAGCTACCCTTTCTTATCTTTTCAGCATAATCTCTCTTCATTTTCACAAAGTCAATCAATTCCAGCTTCCATACTTTCTCCACCTTGTCTTTAGAGTCCAGCAATGCAATGATTCTTTCTATCTCATACAATTTACCCCAATGTTGATAACCCCCTTGTTTGAATTTCATCTCTCTCCCATCAGTGTACTTGATCTCAAGGTGGTCATCCACAATTGCAGCATAGCATATCTTTTGAGCTCTTAGAAATTGCAGTTGCTCTTCATCAAAGTCTTCATCAAGTGGCTGGAGTTTCAATCCTGGAATGATTGTTAGGGCTCTTGATTTGATTAGCTTCACCTTTCTTGCAACATGTTTAAATTTCATCCTCTTGACATGATTGCTTGACAGAAATCTTTGACCTTTGTTGGTAGACCATAGTAGTATTCCATTAGCAGTTTGCTTTCTGAAACATACACATGGTTTCTTGACTTGAATCTTCTTCTCCTCTTGAGGTGGCAAAACAGTTGCAGAAGCCATAGATGTAGATTTTGCTAGGTCACCACTAACAGTATTCACCCTAGAATTAGAGCCTTGTGTTGTGGTGAGGTTACTGCTAGCAATGCCTAAGGCTTGCTGTTTTCCAATCTTCCTCTCATAGACTCTTCCTTGGTCATCATCAATCTTCTTATCTTTGTCCCCCTTCTTCTTCTTGTCTTCATCACCCTTATCTCTCCTGTGATGTCTTCTCCTCCCATCACCTTTGTCTTCAGAATCATCATCCTTATTTCTCCTGGGTTGAGCCATCTCTGGAATTTCACCAGTTGCAATATAAGTTCTGAGGATGTGTAGTGCCTCAGTTTCTTCAGCATTTCTGGCTCCAACCTTCTTCTGTAATTGATCAATGATAGCAATGATCAGTCTGTGATTCCTAGTGGTGAGATCATGGGGAATAACCAATTGCTTGATATCTTCTATTCTGGTGCCAGATTGATAAATGATTGTCCATGGCTTCTTGATCACTTCTGGTAGCCGTGAAGGTTGGTCATTCCTCAAGTCATCAAACAGACTTTTGTTGTTCTCATTCTTCTTTTCTATAAGCTCGAGTATGGCATCTATCTCTGAGTGTTTCAGTTCTTGTAGAGTCTTGTATGTTAGATGCCATATCTTCAATTTGGATATCATCACTATCTCCTTAATCCATAGATTATTGACTTTCTTAGGAATGACAGTGATGCAATCAATCTGCTTCTTCAGCTCCCTCAGATAGAACTGAGTGTCACCAACCTGTTCCCTTGTGGCTTTTAGAAACTCCAAGAAGGCTTTATCATGATAAACATTGGAGTTAGCAACTTCTTGTAGCTTGGCCTCAGTAACAACTTTAACTTCTACAGGTTTGGCACTCTCAGATGTAGAGGTTGGAGGTTTGTCAGATGGCATACTCCCTGCAACCACTGTGGTAGTTATGGATTGATTTTGACCTCCAGGAGTAGTGATGTGCACAGTTGGTAGAGTGACAACTGGCAAGGTAGATGGAGGCTCATCCACTTTTGATTTTCCTTTGCCAGGCACATTTGGTAGAGATTTTGAAGCAGCTCTTTGTTGACCACCCTCTTTTATTATTATGCCTTTCTCCCCCTTTGTATTTGAGTTCCCTTTCTCCCCCTTTGAATTTGAGTTCCTTGTCTTCTTCTCCCCCTTAGGCTTGTTGTCAGGCACTGAGGCTGTAGAAATGTCCTTTGGGTTTGAAGATTCATCAGGGAGAGGGAGACCCATATGCTTCATCATAGCAGCTAACATAGATTGTTGATGCAGAAGGACATCAGCTGTGGTGGATGCTTGAGTGTCCAACTGGTCATTTAGCAGTGCAACCTTGTCTGTAAGATGAGCATTGGACTTGGTGAGAGTAGCCACCTCCTTCTCAAGTGCATCTACTTTGCTGAATAACTCAGTAGATTTGAAGCCAGACAGGGATTGTTCTTTGAGTCTCTGCACTTCAAATCTAGTCATGTCATGTACTGGGACCTCAGTGAGCAGTCTGTCTCCATATAAATTTTTGAACATGGTCCTCAGCATGGCATTGGCATCTATGGTCTGATCAGATAGAATTTGAAATTGATGCCCCAGACCTGTGACAGTATCCTTTAGCAGAGCTAGCCCATTATCCATCTTGGTGCAGGTAGTGTTGCAGTGTTTGATGTCCTTGAACACACTGTCTAGCTGAGGGAATTTGGCATCAAAGGTCCTCTTGATTGCTTCTACTGTGGTGGTGGTCTTATCACACACTCTATTGACCTCAATCTTAACACCTTTTCCAAGATAATGAGCAGCCTTGAGGAATCCCTTGTGTGTATCATTCATAGCCGCATACACTTCACCAGGGGTCAGAGATTTGGCATTGGAACCCAGTGAAGTGAGGTATTCCTCCCTGAGATACTGAAGTGCTTCATCAAGAGTAATATCATATTTTCCTTGCAACCAGGCATCTATGTTGCCATCTCTCTCAGCATCATCAATGATCTTTGTCTTCTGCACCTCCACATCATCCTTATGGCATAACAGAATAGCCTCATAGTCTGGATTAGGCATGTCTGCAGTGAGAAGGTTCTGAGCAATCTTTGTGAACTCAGGAATCTGATCCACAATTAAGCTTTGAAGTGCTTCAACCGTCAATTGTTGTGGAACAGACCCTGATCCTGAAGCACTGTCATGTTGCACAGGCTTCAGCCATTGTGACATGAAGTCAGAGCTAGAGCTAGGCAAGCTAGACTCCTCAGTTACAGATGCAACTTCTGTAACCGGATGGATTGACTCTACTACTGGTGTCACCACAGAAGTGGGATGAATTACACCAGCAGTTGACACAGGCACAGAGTCTCTAGTAAAAACTAGTGGAACCTCTGTGTTTGTGATGGTGTCATCAGGAGATGCCTCAGCATGCATTCCCTCACCATCTAAATGTGGGTTCTGAGTGGTGAACAAAGTGTCATGCACTAAGTCACTTGAAATTATTGGCTCATCAAGAGAAAAGAATTCTTGATGATCAATACCTTGCATCTCAGTTGCCTGAGTTGCAGGTTCCAAAGAAATTTCAGAGTTAGATTCTGGAAGAGAAGTGTGTTTAAGAGTAGATTTTGGCAACTCCCCCTGAGAGATAGAGGGAGTTTCAAATGTGATGTGCTCTCCACTCAGTGTTGTGCCAGCCTTATCACTCCCATGTGCTGACTCTATACAAGAAGGTGCATTGGGGAGGATGCTTGATTCTATAGGTGCACCCTGTTGAGAGGATACACCTAGTGAGCTGTGTGCCCCTGATTTTACAACTTCAGCCATTTGTGTGACTGAAGAGGTGGTCTTAGTTTTCTTCTTCTTTGTCCTGTGTAAGGGTGACTCAGGTTCCTCACTTCCTAGACCTAATTCAACAGCTAATGCTGCTTCAGATAAGATATTTAATGGTGCAGACATTACTTCCTTTCTCTTCTTTTTACTAACATCACCCTTTTGAGAGGATGATGCAGTTGGCTCAGTATGTGGTAGAGTGTTTGGTTGAGAGGGTTGGTTAGCAGGCCCTGGGTTAGCATTTTGTTCTACTTGCTTGGGCTGTGCTAACTTAGATTTTGCATCAAATGTTGGCATGTTGTGGGGATAAGTCCTAAACAAACTCTCCATATGGGGAGTTATGTTCAGTCTTACATCCACATCATTCCTAGTCTCCAAATTACCAAAAATGAGTTTGGTCATGGACTTAGGATAGCCTATTTTATTTTTATCAATCCCAGACAATTCAATCAATGAAGCATTTTTATAATTAAGTACAGATTGAATAAAGCGAGGGAAGAAAATATCAGTACCTCTCTTGGTTGTGTTCTTACCAAGTCTCCCATATAATTCTTGGAGGATGATTTGGCCAACATCAATCTTCTTTCCATAGGCCAAAGCATATCCAATTTGCTGCACAGGTGCACTGATTTGATCAAAGCTTGATTTCCTGGCAGTGAAGACTTGGAGAAGAGTTGCAAACACATAGCTCCACTCCTTTCTCAGATTCTTCCTGTTTAGCTTTCCAAGATTGATCCCATCTGAGTAGTTGATGAACTCAAAGAATTCCTCTAACTCTGCATTAGTGGCCATTCTGTCAAATGACTCTTGTTGTAGGCCCAGTGCTTGGTTCATGTCTGCAGTAGTGATAGTGATTTCCTTGTCTTGAATCTTGCAGTAGATGATATATGAAGTGATTGCGTTTTCCAGGGCTACAACCTCCACAATAGCAGTGCCCCAAAACTGTTCCAGAATATCTAGATACAGAGTTGGGTTGGCAGAGAGTGCATCCTTGATATATGACTCAGCCATCCATTTCACAAAGCACTTGAAATTGGCATTGGGTGCTTCAACATCACTAGTGAGAGCGATGAAGTTGGTGTTGAACTTTACTGTTGCCATTTGTGTAGAAGAGAGGAGAGAAATTGAAGGTTGAAGAAGAAATTTGGCTTTTCGTAGCTAGGGTTTCAGGGGTTTAGAGAGTGTAGATGCTTGAGAAATCAAATGAAATGAATCGAATAGATGTGAGATTGTATAAGTATGAAGTACTTGAATTGTCGATTAGCAGACTGTTTTGTATCGACAAGTCAGGCATTCGAGAAGTAGAAAACAACTATTCGAGAAGTCAAGAATGGCTTAATCGATAACTCAAGCAGATAGAAACTCACAGCTGGCAGTTATCTAACTTAGAATTAATTCTAAATTAAATAAAATATGTTTTTATGAGTGAATTAAACTTTTAGACAAAAGTCCAAAATCGGTTAAAATTCAGCGAGAATTCAGCCTTTTCAAATGATTCGAGAACTCAAATATAGTGTTCGAGAACTCAATCATTCGAGAACTCAGTTACTCTATTCGAGAAGTCAAGAGTACTTCTATTCGATATCTCAGAAAGACTCTATTCGAGAACTCAAGAGTACTCTAATGAGACTTATTAGAGATGTCGAATAGTGAATCATTCGAGAAGTCTGACTTATCGAGCTATACTCATCACTCATAAAAATTTGATTTTCACTATCTTTTAAAATTTACCAGACATATTCATTGAAAAATATCCTAGCAAATTAAACAGTGATTTTCTCAAAATTTCATAGAAATTTTAAGTTAATAGAAATATGATTTTCAACATATGCAACAGATTTGAAATATTTATAAATCATATTTCAGCCAACACTTACTCCAAAAATATTGAGAATTTAGATAAAGTAAGTGTTTACTGCTGCAACAATCTAGATGGTGTATTCACTTAGCCAGAATCTGAAGAATTCAGCATTCCAATCTCACTTACCAACCTTGTGAAGGTGGCTTCATCTAATGGCTTAGTGAATATATCAGCTAGTTGTTTATCTGTAGAGACATAATGCAACTCAATGGTTCCATTAGTTGCATGTTCTCTTATGAAATGATATCTGATGTCAATGTGCTTTGTTCTAGAATGATTGACAGGATTGGCAACTATAGAGATTGCACTTGTGTTGTCACACATGATTGGAATTCTTTCCAACACAAGTCCATAATCTCTAAGTTGATTTCTAATCCAAAGCACTTGAGCACAGCAACTTCCAGCAGCTATGTATTCAGCCTCAGCTATAGAAGTTGACACAGATTGTTGCTTCTTGCTTTACCAAGAAACTAACCTTTGTCCAAGAAACTGGCAGCTTCCTGAGGTGCTTTTCCTATCCACTCTGCATCCCGCATAATCAGCATCAGAATAACCAACCAGATTGAACCCTGTGTCCTTAGGATACCATAATCCCAAGTTTGGAGTGCCCTTCAGATATCTAAAGATCTTTTTTATTGCAATCAAATGTGATTCCTTTGGATTTGATTGAAACCTTGCACACAAGCATGTAGCAAACATGATGTTTGGCCTACTTGCAGTGAGGTAGAGTAGAGAACCAACCATGCCTCTGTAGACTGAGATATCTACTTTCTTGCCTTTAGCATCTTCATCCAGTTTAGTGGCAGTGGCCATGGGTGTCTTGGCAGGTGAACAATCTTCCAAGTCAAACTTCTTCAATAAATCCTTGATGTACTTGGTTTGACTGATAAAGATACCATCCTTCCTTTGACTGACTTGCAACCCTAGAAAGAATGTCAACTCTCCCATCATACTCATCTCATATCTGCTCTGCATGAGCTTAGAGAATTTCTCACACAACTTCTCATTTGTAGAACCAAAAATGATATCATCCACATAGATTTGGACTAGGATAATATCATCACCATGCTTCTTGTAAAACAGTGTCTTGTCCAATGTGCCTCTAGTGAATTGATTCTCAAGAAGAAATTGTGATAAAGTATCATACCATGCTCTTGGAGCTTGCTTAAGTCCATACAATGCCTTAAGCAATCTGTAGACAAATTCTGGGAAATGTGGATCCTCAAAGCCAGGTGGTTGTTGCACATAAACCACTTCTTCCAACTCTCCATTTAGAAATGCACTCTTGACATCCATTTGATAAACTTTAAAGTTTGAATGAGCAGCAAATGCCAAGAATATTCTAATGGCTTCCAATCTAGCAACAGGGGCAAATGTCTCATCATAATCAATGCCTTCCTGTTGAGAGTATCCTTTTGCAACCAGCCTTGCTTTGTTTCTTATTATTACACCATCTTCATCCATCTTATTCTTCAGAACCCATTTTGTTCCAACAATGGTTCTATTCTTTGGTGCAGGCACAAGTTCCCATACTTTGTTCCTTTCAAATTGATTCAGCTCCTCTTGCATGGCAATAATCCAATCTGGATCCAACAGTGCATCATCAAGTTTCTTAGGCTCAACTTGTGATAGAAAACATCCATAGAGGCACTCATTTTGAGTTGCTCTCCTAGTCCTTACTCCTGCATTAGGATCTCCAATGATTTGCTCTGCAGTGTGTGATCTATCCCATTTCCTCGAGTGTTCAGCCTGACTTCTCATTCTTGATGTTGCTTCATCATCCACATCATGGTCATCCTCATTTCCCCCCCCCTGTGAAGTTGCCATTACTCACAGGTGTGTCTTGGATGCTTGTTTCTCCACTATCGATTGGCACAAATTCTTCTCTTGTATCATCAATCACTTGAGTTTGTTGAACTTGAGTTTCAACTCCAGTTTCAATCTCTTCATCAGAATCATCTAGATTATCAAACTTCAATGGATCTTTGTCTTCATCATTGGCTTCTTCTAGTCCAGGTAGTTTGCTGTCATCAAATGTTACATCTGTGCTTTCCATAACTTTCTTTTGACTGATGACATAAACCTTGTATGCAATTCTTTCCATAGAATAGCCAAGAAAAATTCCTTCAAATGCTTTTGCATCAAACTTTCCAACATATTCAGAATTATCCTTTAGTACAAAGCATTTGCTTCCAAAAGTATGAACATACTTTAGAGTAGGCTTCTTTCCAGTCATCAAATTGTAAGGTGTCTTTCCAGTGTTTTTATTGATGAGGGTCCTGTTCTGAATGTAGCATGCAGTGCTCACAGCCTCAGCCCAAAAACATGTAGGCATTTTTGCATCAAGTAACATTGTTCTAGCAGCCTCAATTAAAGTTCTATTCTTTCTCTCAACAACTCCATTTTGTTGTGGAGTCCTTGGAGCTGAGAATTGCTGAGAAATGCCATTCTCTTTGCAGAATGCTTCAAGTGTGGCATTTCTGAACTCTGTTCCATTATCACTCCTCAGTGCAATCACACTTGCATCATTTGCCTTTGCTTCCTTGTCAACTTTCTTTATATGCTCAATAATTACTTGTGGAGCCTCATCTTTTGATGCTAGAAATTCCACCCATGTATACCTTGAAAAATCATCAACCATTACCAGGGCATACTTCTTTCTTCCAAGTGACATTATGTTGACAGGCCCAAACAAATCCATATGGATGAGTTGTAATGGCTTGGTTACTGATGTCACTGTCTTTGACTTGTGGCTTGATCTTTTCATTTTTCCTTTTTGACAAGCCTCACACACTCCTTCTTGGCAGAATTCAAGTGTGGGCATGCCTCTCACTAACTCTCTTTTGACTAGAGAATTAATGGCCTTGAAGTTCAGGTGTGATAGTTTCTTGTGCCACAGCCAACAATCTTCATTTGATGCTTTTGAGTAAAAGCAACAAATTTTGTCCTTGTTTGCAGAGTCCATATTGGCTACAAACAGGCTTCCCTTCCTTACTCCAGATAGAGCAAAATCACCAGTCTTCTTGTGGGTGATCAAACATTCATCTTGGTCAAAATTCACTTTGAATCCTCTATCAGTAAACTGACCAACACTTAACAGATTATGCTTGAGCCCCTTGACTAGTGCTACATCTTCAATGATGACATTTCCAACTTTCAGCTTGCCATATCCCAATGTGTTACCCATGCTGTCATCTCCAAAAGCAACCATTGGGCCAGCCTTTTCCTCATACTGTGATAGCAGGGCCATATCACCAGTCATATGATTTGAGCATCCACTATCCAAAATCCACATGACCTTCTTTTCACTTTCGTTGCCCTGCAAACACAAAGGTATTACTTTTCCTTTGGTACCCAAACAAGTTTGGGTCCATGTGACTTAGAGACAGTGTTATCATAAACAACATGCTTGTCAACTTTCTTAGTGTTAGTCTTCTTGTCACTGTTGGAAGTCTTAGAACCTGAGGTTTCAGACTTAGGTGACAAAGGTACCTTCCTAGCTTTAGGAGGACTTGAAGACTTTGACCTTGTGTAGTGTGTGTGAGAATTGTGACTGATACAACCATCAATGAACTGCCTTCTTAAATTAAAACAACTAGTCATAACATTCATATTGCATGGCATACAGTCAAATTTATCACAGAAAGGTGCATCTCTATGATTTAGAGGCACAGAACAATCATAGAAAGGTTTAGACACACTACCAACAGGTTTCTTGCATGCATGAGTTAAATGATTGGTACTGAAACAGTTCTGACAAGTTTTCCTAGGGGCATTAGGCATATAAGCATAGTTGTTATCCTTGTTAATCCCTAACTTACCATTTCTGTTCTGTTTCTTCTTAGCCACTCTCTTTTCTGATTCACTCATCCCAGCTGAGACAAACTTAACAAACTTCTTAGGTCTTGGCCTATCAACTACTGGTCTCTTGGTCTTTGACTTGACACTCTCACCCTTAGAGGATGCTTGCTGTTCACTAGATTGTGCCTCATCCTCATCATTCAACATTTGCTTGATGAGTAAGGCATCCTCATCAATTTCAAATGTTGATTCCTTAAAAATTGGATTTTCAGTTTTTCTCAAAATGTGAGGCACTTTCTCATGAACAGCTGTGTCCTCTTCAATGACAGCATAGCCTTTCCTTTGTTTGAGAGAGTCATAGTCAAGTCCAATAGCTGCTTTGGGTTTAGCTTCAATTTTCTCACAGTAGGATTGCACTAAACCAGATGATTTCTTGAAAGTTTTTAGTTTGAATTCATTCTCAGCTAATTCATCCCTAAGAGCCTTCTCTACTTGACTAGCACATAAAACCTTGTTCTTCAAATATTCAACTTCTTTCTTAAGGTTTTCTACTTGCATAGTAGTTAGCTCAAGTTCCTCATTCTTTTTGGTTAATATTTCATTTCTAGTAGATAGTTTAGCAATCTCCTCATTAGAAGCAGTCATACTAGTATGAATATTAAACATTTCAACAGATAATTGTTCAATCATGCATTTGTACTCAGAAACAGACATGTCTATAGTAGTGAGAGATGGTACCTGAGAATCAGATGAAGATGAGTCATCCTTGGAGTTGGCCATCAAGGCATAGTTGCAGAATTCTTGTTCCTCTTCATCACTCTCAGAATCATCCCAACACTTCCCTTCAGCTATGTAGGCCTTACCATGTGTCTGCTTTTTCAGAAGGGCCTCATACTTAGCTTCGAGCTCAAGATAATCTCTATCCTTCTTTTTAGGCTTCTTGCATTCACTAGCAAAATGCCCTAGGTCATTGCATCTATAGCACCTTACAGATGACCTATCCACATAACTGGTTTTGAACTTATTTCTGTTTGGTTTCACAGGTGCCTTGTTCTTGTTGGCTGAATGGTTTTGAGTTTTTGGTTTGAAGGGTTGATTTCTTTTAAATCTGATGTTTGGAAATTTTCTGGCCATGAAAGCATATGAAGTATTTTCCATCCCATCAAGTTCTTCCAGAGTGTAAAACTCTTCTTCTTCTTCCTCCTTTTCCTCAACAGGTTCACTCACCCCAGCTTCAGTTTCTTCATCATCTGCCACCTCCTCTATCCTTAGTTGGCTTGTAGATGCTTCTAGGTCCAGAATGGATTTGTTGACAATCAAGGCACATGATGTGTTTATCATCCTACCTTGGTTGGCTTGGATAGCCCTTTTCTGAAGCAACTCAAGTTCATGAGTCTTTAGGACTCCATAGAGCACATCATAGGTGACTTTGTTCAAATCTCTCTCTCTCTTAGAGAAATGACTCTTTGCTCCAGATGATTTGGTGAAGACAACAGAAATTTCATATTTAACTTCTTGGTGCTGTAAACCTTTCCATTCATCTGCAACTCAGTAACTAGCTTGTGAAACCTTTCAAACATTTCAGTGATGCTTTCCTTGGGCTGTGCCATGAAAGCTTCATACTGTATGACCAGTATCTGTTTCCTGTTTTCCTTAACCTCATCAGTCCCTTCATACAACACCTCAATGTGATCCCACATCTCTTTAGCAGACGTGCATGATGCAATGTTTGCAAACATTGACATGTCCATGGAATCAATGATAAGCAACATGAGGTGGCTGTCAAGAGCAACCTTCTCCCTTTCTGACTCTGTCCACTTTGATGGATCCTTGGCCTCATAAGTTCTTGGGATAGTTATGGTTCCAACAGTCTTCTCTGGTATCTCTTGTTGTGGAACAAAAGGACCATTCTTGAGAATCTCAGGATACAAGGGATGAGAGGCTTTAATGAACAACATCATCTTTATCTTCCAGAGGTTGAAGTTTTCTTTGTCAAACTTAGGGACCTTCACCGTTCCTGTAGTCTTTGGTGTATTCGAACTCATGATCGTTTCTCTGTTTTTGAATAAACAGCCCGCTCTGATACCACTTGTTGAGTATTGAATACGGTAAAAGAATACAGAGGGGGGGTGAATGGATTCTTGAACTTTTCTTGGATTGAGTCTATGTAGCAGATAAGTGCCTATGTGTGTAGAGGTGAAGGTGCGGATAAAGAAACAACACAAGACACAATATCACTTTAATCTAATGTATTATTAGATAAAGGTTGCTACAATCTGTGAATACAAATGGTAGTATTCTTAGCTTCGTTTTTCTCAGAGAGATATAGCTTACAGTGTATGAAAAACTTGACTCACAAAAGTTGCTAAGTTATGAAGTGAGGCTGTGTCCTTATAGAACATGGATACAGCCTACTTACTGCAAATAAGGTAGCTAAACAAATTACTTTCTAGTCTGTCTATCCTTTTTGAGTAAGTGTCCAAATGGTTACAGATTTGACTTTGCAAAGCCTGTTTAGATCCACTTCTTTAGCTCCTTGTCTCTTCTATATCTCTCCAAGCTTCCTTGTAGGCTTTCCAGAGCACGTTACAGATTGTGGTCCATAAAGTGCATTGGCTTGTTGCAGGTTTCTGACTTGTACAATTTCTTCAGTATTTTGTCTCCAAGAATGTATTCGAGAAGTGACTAAGTAAGTGATTCGAGAACTAGAATTGACTTGATCGATAACTCTGAGTTCTCGAATACTGTTATATTGACATATCGAACCACTTCTCGAATAGCTCTTTTCCATCAGGATTCCTTGAGTTGTCGAATAGAACATTTGACTTATCGAATCCTCGAGATATCGAATAGCTTTCTGAGTCCTTGAGATATCGAATGGAACTTTGACTTGTTGACTCTTTGAGAACTCGAATACCATCTTGACTTGTTGACTTCTTGAGTTCTCGAATAGAGTAGTAGATATATCGAATCTCTGAGATATCGAATGAGATATCGAACAGTGTATTCAGAGATATCGAATAGTGTCTTGAGATATCGAATCCCTGACTTCTCGAATGCTGGACTTCTCGAATAGACAAATATACTTCTCGAATTGGTACTTAGGCAAATTCTTCATTTCTTCAAATCCCAACTGTGGTTATTTGACAGTCTTTAACTCCTTGCTTGAGGCATGAACCTTGGAACTTCTTTCAAGCATTATTCTAGACTCTATTTGTACAATTACACAACTAGGATTTGATGCCTACTTCAAGTACAATACAAACAGAAACTCTACAACTAGAGGTTCCCTCAGTTAAGAGGTCATGTAAGTAATGCAAAGCATTACAAACAATTAGGCTTGTTATTAGATGTGTACAGGCATGCCTCTGTAACTAACACACATCTTTGTGGAATCTGCAATACTGATTCTTGTTTCTCTTTGCGGGATCACCCTTGAGTGGCTTCGGCGATCGGATATCCTTATACTTCTCAATGTCCAACAAGATTTGACTCCTAGGAGTATTCAACCTTGCATACTCAGTGAACCTTGGTCCTTGGTTCTTCTTAGGGACATAGTCGGAGTCCTCGCTAGTTCGGGGATACTTGTCCCTAACATCATACTCCTGGTCATCATAATCATAGTCTTGCTTTCGCTTCTTGGAGTCGTTGTTACCTTTGTCATTGCCTCATGTGGCTTCCTTCTTCATGCTATCCTCAGCCTTGATATACTTGTCAGCCCTTCGCTGGAGCTCGGCCATGTTTTCAGGAGGATGCTTTGCTAATGACCTTTTAAAGAATAGATCAGTGGTTCCGTGTTCTAGGGCTACCATGGCCACCTTATTCTCCAAATTCGTGATATTCAATGTCTCCTTAGTGAACCTCTTGAGGTAATCTCTCAGGTTTTTGTTCTTTCATTGCACTACATACATGAGGGATGCAGAACTTTTCTCATGAACTCTCCCGCAAATGAATTGGCTGACAAAAGCGGCGCTCAACTCCTTAAAAGAGCCAATCGAATTCGCAGGTAGGCGGCTATACCATCTTTGAGCCATGCCCGACAGAGTTTGAGGGAACGCCCTGCACTTCAAGGCATCACTTGCAGGCTGTAGCAACAGTGCGTTCGAAAACGTCCTGACATGACTTGCGGGATCACCCGTTCCATCATAAACCTTTATAGTAGGCAACTTAAACTTCCTAGAGATGTGAGCATTCATCACCTCCTCGGTGAATGGTGGTGTAGGATCATCATGATCTCCTAGCTACATCAACTCTTTGGGGTTACCCTTGGGGGCCTCTGCCCTAGTTGCTCTTCCTGTTGGGGCATCAGCCCTTCTCTACCTCGTTGAAGGCCTTTCCGAATCAAACAAAAAGGAATCTCTCTTGTATTTGGGGGAGGTCGATTCTGATTTTGACCCTGGTTCTATCTTTGTTGCTCCCTTTCTATATCGTCCTTTAGCTTTTAGATCTGGGCTTCATAAGCCTTTATTCTCTCATCGGCTGTCATAGGGGGTCCATCATGGATTCGTCGAGTACGCCTTATAGGCTCCTTGCTTTGATGTCGCCTCCTCGGGGCTTGATCACGATCGTCATTCTCAGATGAAGAATCATCAGTATAAGGACCAGAGTAGTCATAATATCCTTGATCAGGACTAAAGCCTCTAATGTAAGGAAGGTGATATGGTTCATGTATCTGCAGGGCATGGCCACTTGGCCCAACACCTCGAGTATTCGGAGGGTAGTTAGGCAACTCGTATGTCAGATTCGTACTTTTAGGGAGATCTGTAGTAGAGATCTGCACCCCCGGAGGTAGTGGATGATTGACAAGGGGAGAGACCACCATCTGAAGGGGGTTGGTCTCCTCGTTTGGATGGACAATCACGGGTAGAGTTTTCTCATCATGGGGAGACGTCCCTATAGATTGAGAAACTTGAGGTTGAGTGGTCGTCCCTGTTGATGGGGATGCATACCCTTGTTCAGTAATGACGGGTGGAACAGAGGTGACGGTGGTAGCCTCGGTTGAGACTGGTGTCCTTCGTGTTTGAACCATGGTTGATGTTGTCTGCCCCACGGTGGGCGCCAAATGTTGTGGAATAAAAACTAGGTTATGAATCCGTATTTAATGCTAGGGTTCGGGAGCTTGGTGCTTTAATGGTTGTTTCCGTGTTCGAGACTAATCGGTCCTCACAGAATGCCTACGTATCTCGTATTGAGAATCAAGCCAAAAAACGTAGTTCTGAGAATGAGGGGTCAGACCCTTTATATAGGCTGAGAAGCCCTAGAATCGTAGTAGAATTAGGTGACTTGGTGGGCAAGTCACCACCTTGAGGAAGGTTCTAGACTCCTTCCTTGTAGGAGTCAGTTCCCATATCGAATTCTATGCCTTGGAGGCTAAGCTTGGTAGGAGTAATATCCTTATCTGACTCTTATTGCTGAGCTGGTTATTACCCTTAATATTAATTACGAAATTAATATCATAAATAGGGTTTGGGCCCATCTGGTGGGCCCCACGATTGGACCATTCTAGGTCTAATTAATGTCACATTAAATGTGTCTTTAGGACTTACTTTTTGCCCATATCATAACTCCACATGTTTTTTTGACTTGAAACTTTGGATATGTCATTTGAATAATTAAAAAAAATTAGAATTAATTTCACAATTTTTGCATGACTTTTTTCCGGGACCCCTAAAGTCGATACGTAATTGATTTTTCGGTCGCTTAAAAGTCATAGATGGTCAACTCATTTCAAGGTGAAATTTTGACCATAATCCTCTAAAAACATTTCTAGGGGATTTCCTTAGTTTCATAATTTTTGAGTGATTTTTCGATTCACTTCAAAATAGTAGGTGTGTCACGTAGTTTCGGGTTTTTTGACCATAAGCCTTGCAAGTGTTGTTACTTGAGCATTTGAGTTACCTTCTTACTCTTCTTAATTATATTTCTTTTGGTGCTCATTTTGGTGGTGGTTTAACCTTCAAAACTAACTCACATCTCTTGTAGTTCTCTCTTAATTAAAGAGGAGCTTCAGCCTTTGTAAGGTCAAGAGCCATAAAGTAGTTAGTGCATGTGTAAAAGTTATATATTCGGTTTGTTAGTGTTTAATTCTTTTGAATATATACTTATGCTTTAGTAGTCTTAAATTTGTCACATATACACACTTGTTCTTGAGTTAATTCGTGTAGTGTGTATAGACAAATTGTAAGCTGCCAAGAGGAGGTTCTTTCAAGAACTCATAAGCCCTCTTTAAGTCCTTAATAACCATTTGATTTATACTTGGTTATAAGGCAAAGAAGTATCTTTTGATTAGTGCTTAACTTGCATAAACTAGTTTTTACCTTAAGTGGTTTAAACTTGTTACTCCCTCCGTCTTTTTCATTTTTTTATACTTTCTATTTTGGGCCGTCCATTCCATTTCTTTACATTACTAAAAATAGTAACTTTTAACAATAAAATACATTATTACATCCATTACTTCTTTCCACTTTTTCAACACTTTACACTATTACACCCACTACTTCATTTATTTTAACAATAAAATCACTATTACACCCACTACTTCATTTATTTTAACAATATTACACCCACTATCTTGATCTCCGTGCAAAAAGCAAATGTAAAGAACTCCAATGGACGGAGGGAGTACATTTTAAATTAAAAGAAAGCTTCTTTTAGTGTTGGTTATACAAGTCCCTTGAACCTTAATTGTGTTTAAATCTTTAAGGACTTAACCAAGACTAACCGAACTTGTTTCTTAACCGAAATATATTTCAAAACTTTTGGCCATTTCTTGCACTTCATTTGGCCAAAGGTTTCATTTGTATATATTACTTGTTGCATTCACGTTTAATTTATTGTCTTGCATTAGTTGTGTGACAAGTCCATTGTGTGACTTTTCCCAGCTATTTATATATATTTTGCACGCTACGTTTAATGAATAATATCGTGTTTATTAACGATCCTTACACTTGTGAGTCGATACTAGTTTAACGCATAATAGCGTGGCGTGAGCCAAATTATAGTGTGGTTGTGTTTAGGCTAAAACCTAATAAATAATATATTTGGCCATTTTATTTGTATAAGCATTTATACAAGGTTATATAATATTTATACTAGTGTATAACACTTGCATACTTCGAGTTTAGTAGCTTATTTAATATTTTACCGAATATTTATAACTCGCTCTAGCTCATTTCATTTGTGTCATTTTAACACAAGTAATTGTATATTTAATCTTGTTTATATTCGGCTAAACCGAATATTATACAAATTAATATACTTGGATTTTATTTATATTGACCTAGTTTATCTCGTTAATATTTATACTTGCTCTCTTGATCTAGTTTTCATACTAGTTCATTTTAATCGTCAAATTAAAAAGGATTTCAAGTCGTAATGCTAGTATTATATCCTTTGTCGTGAGGTGAAGTGCAGTGAGGTGATTCTCGCTCTAAGACCCAAGTCTTAGACACGTCGACGGGGAGTTTGGTGTCTTTGCACTGTGAAGAGGAGAAAAGATCCAAGATCACTACAAGAAAAACTGGTTTTTGTGACGGAAAATTCCGTCACAAACAGGCTGAAATTCCGTCACAAACGCCTTTGTGACGGATTTTTGCTGTCACTGAAACCATTGTCACAAATCGATTTTGTGACGGTAAAATCCGTCACAAACATTTTGTGACGGATTTTGTGACGAAAAAATCCGTCACAAAATCAGTGACGGGAATAATGACGGAAAAATGTGTCACAAATTTTGTCATTTTTTTTGTACCGGTACACGTTTGTGACGGATTTTTCCGTCACAAAATTTGTATATTTTTTTGTCACAGAAGGATTTTGTGACGGATTTATTCCGTCACTAAATCCGTCACAAAACTAAAATTTTTTAAAATTATTTTTAAAAATTCGAAAAAAAAAAATTAATAAAACAAAAATTCCTGCTGACTAAGCCGCCCAGTGGGCCCACCTCAACACCCAGTCAACCCACCTAAGCACAGTCAGCACCCTCAAATTTAACAAACGCAGGTGGGAGGACTTGTACCCCCGACCTCCAACTCACCACAACACACCCCCAACCGATTGAGCTACATGCGCGTTGTGTTATATGTTCAAAATACAATCCTTATACTATGAAAATTCTTACATTTTTTATATTTATTTATAAAAATACCTTTAAAATAACTAATTTTTTAAAAATTCAAAAGTAATTAATTTTAAATACTTTTTAAATTCAAAATTTATTTTTTTAATTTTTTAATTTTTAAAAAATAAATTTTTTAATTCGAAATTTCCTAAATTTTTTTTTTAAATAGTCACTTTTTTTTAAAATTCGAATTTCCCAGATTTTTAAAAAAAAAATTCAAAAAAAATTAATTTTTTTAAAATTCGAATTTCCCAGATTTTTTTATAAAAAAGTCAAAAAAATTTAATTTTTTTAAATTCGAATTTCCCAGATTTTTTTTAAAAAATTTCAAAAAATTTTAATTTTTTTTAAATTCGAAATTCCCAGAATTTTTTTTAAAAAAAGTCAAATAATTTTAATTTTTAATTTAATTTTAGAGTTTAAGGTTTAGGGTTTAGGGTTTAGTACCGTCCCGATTGAACAAAACGATATTTTTAAAATCTTTTTTCGGCGATCCAACCGTGCGGATGTTAATATCTAATGATTTTAGTGATATACAAAAAAAATTTAAAAATTCCAAACTTATTTGATGTGATTTTATAATATAAATCTCCAAAAAACAATACTCTCGAAAACTAGTATCGTCTCGATTGCACAAAACGATATTTTTAAAATCTTTTTTCGACGATCCAATCGTACGAATGTTAATATCTAATGATTTTAGTGATATACACAAAAAATTAAAAAATTCCAAGCTTATTTGATGTGATTTTATAATATAAACCTCCAAAAAACAATACTCTCGAAAACTAGTATCGTCTCGATTGCACAAAACAATATTTTTAAAATCTTTTTTCGGCGATCCAACCGTACGGATGTTAATATCTAATGATTTTAGTGATATACACAAAAAATCAAAAAATTACAAGCTTACTTAATGTGATTTTATAATATAAATCTCCAAAAAACAATACTCTCGAAAACTAGTATCGTCTCGATTGCACAAAACGATATTTTTAAAATCTTTTTTCGACAATCCAATCGTACGAATGTTAATATCTAATGATTTTAGTGATATACACAAAAAATTAAAAAATTCCAAGCTTATTTGATGTGATTTTATAATATAAACCTCCAAAAAACAATACTCTCGAAAACTAGTATCGTCTCGATTGCACAAAACAATATTTTTAAAATCTTTTTTCGGCGATCCAACCGTACGGATGTTAATATCTAATGATTTTAGTGATATACACAAAAAATCAAAAAATTACAAGCTTACTTAATGTGATTTTATAATATAAATCTCCAAAAAACAATACTCTCGAAAACTAGTATCGTCTCGATTGCACAAAACGATATTTTTAAAATCTTTTTTCGACAATCCAATCGTACGAATGTTAATATCTAATGATTTTAGTGATATACACAAAAAATTAAAAAATTCCAAGCTTATTTGATGTGATTTTATAATATAAACCTCCAAAAAACAATACTCTCGAAAACTAGTATCGTCTCGATTGCACAAAACAATTTTTTTAAAATCTTTTTTCGGCGATCCAACCGTACGGATGTTAATATCTAATGATTTTAGTGATATACACAAAAAATCAAAAAATTACAAGCTTACTTAATGTGATTTTATAATATAAATCTCAAAAAACAATACTCTCGAAAACTAGTATCGTCTCGATTGCACAAAACGATATTTTTAAAATCATTTTTCGACAATCCAACCGTATGGATGTTAATATCTAATGATTTTAGTGATATACACAAAAAATTAAATAATTCCAAGCTTATTTGATGTGATTTTATAATATAAATTTCCAAAAAACAATACACTCGATAACTAGTATCGTCTCGATTGCACAAAATAATATTTTTAAAATCTTTTTTCGACGATCCAACCGTACGGATGTTAATATCTAATGATTTTAGTGATATACACAAAAAATTAAAAAATTACAAGCTTATTTAATGACTTTTTTTAACGATCAAAGTTGAATTTTTTTATTATTGAATTTTTTGTGACGGAATTTTCCGTCACAAATTCGTCACAAAATCTGTCAAAAGCTCAAATCCGTCACTATAACAAAATATTTTCGATTTTAAATTTTAGTATTTTTTTGTGACGGAAAATGTCCGTCACAAATCTGTCACAAAATCAAATCCGTCACAAAATCCGTCACTGGAACAAAATTTTCTTGAAATTTTTTTATTTGAATTTTTTGTGACGGATTTTTTCTGTCACTAATTTAGTGACGGAAATATTCCGTCACAAATCCGTCACTAATTTGTGACGGAATAATCTGTCACAAATCGGTCACTAATATAGTTTTGTGACAGATTTGTGACGGATTTTTTCCGTCCAAAATCCGTCACAAATTTCCGTCACAATTTCGCTGTTTTCTTGTAGTGGATCTAGGATCTAAGATCCAAGACCGGCAAGGGGTGTAGATACGAAGTCTACGTAAAGGTTACTTATGTGGTTGTGAGTAAATAACGGGGAGTTACGTTCCAAAATAAACTTGTAGGGGGTGTACTTACGTGGTTGTGAGGAGGTAGCGAGGAGTTACGTTCCAAGATAAACTCGTAAGGAATTTACTTGCACAGTATTTGAGGAGGTATAGCGAGGAGTTACGCTCCAAGATAATCTTGCAAGGGGTAACTATAGTATTTTGAGGAGGTAACTGGTAGTTAGGCTCTAAGATAAATACATAGTGGTTGTAAAGGCTTCTCCGCCTACTATAAGAAGTGCTTTACTTATAGTGGAAGAAATCTCAAGTTCGGGAGGAGCTTGGGGACTAGAGTAGGGGTGTTCGACTCCGTTAGGGGACTGCGGCATCGCGAACCAGGATAAATCGATCGTGTCGTACTCTTCATCTTTCCCTATTTTATTTTTCGCATTTTACATTACTTATTTATAAGTAATTAATTTAAAAGGATAAAGAAATTTTAAAAACACCAAGCTCTAATTTTTAAAAGGTGATAAGCTATTCAACCCCCTTCTAGCTTATCTTACCCACTTACGGGACCTATCACAATGAGTGATTTGTTTGTGAAGTAAATTTAAACCCCAAAAATTGAAAACCAAAACGTAGAAGGAGTTGAAAACCAAACCCTACAATTGAACCTAACGGATGAGTAAGAACATCAAATTCACAGAAAGTTCCGAATTTGTAGAGACTTCAAAGCCAACCCCAAATCAAGTACAAGGCCAAAGAGTTCCAAATGCCAAATTGGAAACAGCTGAAGAGAAGACAACGAGAGCGACCACGAGAGAAAAAAACATAAGGAGTGAGAGAAGCAACAAGAGAGACAAAGCTAGTGATTGAGAGAGAGATGAATAAGACACCGAATCGATGAGAGAGACACTAAACCGTGTAGTGTATGTCGTTGGTGTTGAATGGTATTGTATATTTTTTTTATAATATTACTAGCTTATAACCTGCGCAATGAATGACGCATTTTTTTAATATCTGTAATTATGATAATTTACAAATTTTTAATATTTATATATTTTTAGTTTATATGATTTGGTTATAGTTAAAAATATTAATATTTTTTAGGTTCTACACATCCAATTTACTATTTGTACTTTATCTTGAGTTCTAAAATTTTGATTTGGTCTATTTATAGCCCAAGTGAAATTCACAAAATACTCTTTAATGGAATGATAGTTTAATAAGTATTTTCCAACTAAAACTACTCACGAACTAAAGAGAGAAGAAATTGATGAATTTTTACGTATTTGATTTAGGAAATTTACTTACAATTGGTTTAGATTATCGAAATATCCTTTTTAGTATTTGAATATAGTTCTACTAACAACCAAGTATACTTTTAATATAAGATCTAATGATTCTTATCTATATATTTTAAAAACTAACGATCATTATTATTTTAATATATATTAGAAATTGAATATAATGATGATTTATATTTTTTTTATAAAAATATGTATTTTGATTATTCTCAGAACATTACAGTTTCATATATGAATCTAGCATGATTTGAGTTATATGATATGTCGTACAAATTAAATATATTTTTTCCTTCATCTGCAACTCCGATTCGACCACTCAAACAAACCCGTTAAAAGGAGGTTATTATAAAAGGGGCACGATTTACAGCAGACATTTGCATCAATAAACATTTGCCAACAACATGTTGGTGCAGTGGGTTGAACCCTTGTCTCCTTTGTAGGAGGTCAAGGGTTCGACCCCTGGGTGTGTGTGAGTTTAGATTGTATTAGTTTCCTTTCTTTGTATTTGTATTTGGCCGGGGTCCTTCGGAAACAGCCTCCCTATTGTATAGGGGCATGGTCTGCGTACATTTACCCTCCTCAGACACCACTTTGAGTGGTATTTAAAGACTGATAACAGATAAACAAGGTATGAAAAACAGCTTAGGAAGAAAGCATGGAGCATGTCTCATAAACAGCCATAATAGGCAACGAAATATCTGAAAGATGAGAATACAATGCTAACCATACTAGGAGCCAAAGGCCAGCTATTATATAGTACTACTACAGACAAAATAGGAGAGAATGATCCTAGCCATATGGTAACAAACTCTATAGACAATGACTAAACTGTCCCTAGAGAACATTCCAAGATAGGACCACAATATTACTACTACATTGTCAATGCTGGCACATGCACCCTTTATTAGCAGAGAATGGAAATGAAACAAACATCAATAATCATCTCGCATTACTCCCCCTCAAGCTGTACTGCAGTTGGAAACGGAAGTACTAAGCTTGTTTAGAATGTAGTTGTGTTGCTTTCCTGACAGAGGTTTGGTGAGAATGTCTGCTAGTTGACCATGAGAAGGTACATATTAAGTTGTAAGATTTCCAGCTGCAATTTTGTCTCGTACAAAGTGACAGTCAATCTCAATGTGTTTTGTTCGTTCGTGCATGACAGGATTAGCAGCAATGGAGATGGCTGCTTGATTGTCACAGTTAAGAATTGCAGGTGGTAGATTGTGCAGACCCATGTCTTTAAGTAGTGCTGAAAGCCAGGTTATTTCACAGGCTGTTAGAGCCATTGCTCTATACTCTGCCTCAGCAGTAGAACGAGCCACTACAGATTGCTTCTTGGCCTTCCAGGAAATAGGTGATGCACCAAGTAGAATACAGAACCCTGAAGTTGATCTACGAGATGTTGCACAACTGGCCCAATCACTGTCACAGTATGCAGTGACTTGTGCTGCAGACTTAGATGCAAACAAGATTCCTTGTGATGGATTTTTGAGAAGATAACGAAGCAATCTTCTTGCTGCCTGCAAATGAGCTGTAGTAGGTTTCTGCATATATTGAGCCAAGAGATGAACAGCAAACGTGATATCTGGGCGTGTAGTTGTTAGGTAAATAAGTCGACCAAGCAGCCTTTGATAAATCTGAGGATCTGATAGCAAATCACCTTTTTCAGGTGTCAATTTGAGGTGAATGTCAAGTGGCAGATTCAAAGGCTTAGTGTGAAGCATGTTGTATTCCTCTAATAAGTCAAGTGTGTATTTTTGTTGAGACACAAAGAAACCAGCAGGTGATCTATTGACTTCGAGTCCCAGAAAGTAATGCAAGTCACCCAAATCCTTCATATGGAAGACATTTGACAGCATCTGTTTCAAATTATTGATAGACTCCATGCAATTGCCAGATATTAGAAGATCATCGACATAAACAAGAACCACAGTAATAGACTTAGATGTTGTCAAAGTGAACAAACTATAGTCTGCCTTTGATTGTATATAATCAAGACTCTTAAGAGTAGAAGACAACTTACTGAACCAATTCCTGGGAGCCTGTTTCAAACCATAAAGACTTTTCTTCAATTTGCACACCAGTTTATTGCCTGCAGGTGCTGGGAGCATTGCATTTTCTGCAGTAATTCTGCTTCCAATGCCAGTATATCCCCTTGGAAATTTCATATACACTGTCTCTGTCAAGTCACCATGAAGGAAGGCGTTTGTAACATCCATTTGAATGGCATGCCAGTTATTCATAGCAGCTACAGCCAACAGGGCCCTTACAGTGGTCATTTTTGCTACAGGGGCGAACGTTTCTCCATAATCAATCCCATACACCTTTTTGCAGCCAAGTATGACAAGCCTTGATTTAAATCTGTCAACACTACCATCTGGATGGTATTTGGTTTTATAAATCCATTTGCAGTCAATAGCAGTCTTTCCAGGAGGTAACAATGTAATCTCCCATGTGTCATTCTTTTCTAATGCAGCAAGTTCAGCATTCATGGCATCAATCCAATGTTGATGTTCAACTGCCCTTTTGAATGATGTAGGGTCGACATTAGTGACCAGTTTGCTCAGAAAACAATGAAACTGTGGTTGCACATGTTGAACAGCCACTTGATTTACAGCATATGGAGTCAGCCAAGATGGTGGCTTAGTTACTCTACTAGAACGTCTCAAAGGTTCACCTGTGGACTCAGACTGATTTTGATTTCTGTCTTCATTAAATTCTTCTTCAGTATGTGATATCTCAATTTCATCATCATCACAATAGGATGTAGGTCCAGCAATTGGCACTGGAAGTGGCTCCATGTATGGCTTTGGAGAGTTTGCATTAAGAGGAAATATTGTTTCACAGAAAGAAACATCTCTAGACACAAAAACAGTTTTAGTTACTAAATTCATCAGTCTGAATCCTTTGGTTGTTGGTGGATATCCCAAAAAAACACATGCTACCCCTCTTGGTGAGAATTTGTCACCAGTGTGAACATCATTAGTAGAGAAAGCCAGGCATCCAAATGCTTTTAAAGTCGTATAATCAGCTGGTTTTCCAAGTAGGACTTCATGAGGTGTTTTGTTTTCAAGTACTGAGCTTGGTAATCTATTCAGTATGTATGCTGCTGTCAATACACATTCTCCCCAGTATTTCAATTCGAGGCCAGCTTGAAAACGTAGAGCTCTTGCTATTTCCAACACACTTCTATGTTTTCTCTCAACTCGTGCATTCTGTTGAGGACGATACACGCATGCCTTTTGATGAACTATGCCATGACGAGTGTAGAAAACAACACATGTTTTATCAGACAGTCCAACAGCATTATCAGATCTAATTGTCTTAATAGATTTGCTGAAATGAGTCTGAACGTAGTTATAAAAAGACTGCAAAACAGTTATTGCTTCACTCTTCTGTTTCATCATGTAAATCCAGGTCATTCTGGAGTTATCGTCTACAATAGTAAGAAAGTACCTGTACTTGTCCCTTGTAAACACCTTATAAGGACCCCAGGTGTCCACATGAATCAAGTCAAACGACTCTGCAGCTTTAGATTCACTTACAGGAAATGGCAACTTGGTGAATTTGGCTAGAGGGCATGTGACACAAACCAAGTCACAATTCTGCAGGCACGGTTTTATCTCAGGTATGTACTTAAGTTTAGATTTAGGAGCATGGCCCAACCTGTTGTGCCAAAGATTGTAAGTATTTGAAGAGTCAGCTGCACAAGCAAATCCAGAGCTACTCAAATCAAGTTCACAATTGGAATTCAAATAATACAATCCTCCCTTGGCTTGACCCACAGCCTTGATTTCCTTGGTAGAGCTATCAGATATGACACATGACTTAGGAAGGAACTGAACTGAGCAGTTGGATTCCTTTGTCAATTTTTGAACAGACACAAGATTGTACTTAAATGTTGGCACATACAAGACATTGCTCAAAATCAAGTTAGGCAAGGACACATCACCAATGTGAGTGATCTCTGCAACATCTCCAGTTGGAAGGTGTATTGTGAACTTAGACGAAGCATCCCTCACATTAGTTAGAACTTCCAAGCTACTTGTCATATGATCTGTGGCACCAGAGTCCACAATCCAGTCTGTGTTTGCAGAAACAGCTGAAGCAGCAAAACGTGTGATCATCCCAGAGAAACAATCATCCAGTTCTTCATCAGATTCAGAACTCCGCAAATTCTTCACAAATTAAGTTGGCATCATCTTCATAATCTGTTCCAGCTGTTGTGGTGTCAAGAGAGAGTCACATTTCTCATCTTTTCCAGCATTTCCCACTGCTACATTTGCCATTTTGTGAACACCACCTGCAGATTTTGAGTCACCATTCCACCTTGATCCCATGGCTCCCCCTCTACCACTAGGCCTTCTATACTTGGGATGCCATCTAGGATATCCATTAGTTTTCCAACATCTTTCGACAGAATGTCCTTTAACATTACATGTGGTGCAAAAATACTTACTCTCACCAGTGGTGGCTCTACTGAGCAATGCAGAGGCATCAATTTCAACAGAATCAGCAGAATTCAAGATCAATCTCTGAGATTCTTCTTGCTGAATAGCTGCACAGGCTATCTCAACAGAAGGAAGAGGAACTTGCAACAACAACTGACTGCGTTGAGCACTGTACTTATCACTCAGACCGTTCAAAAACTGAAACAATTTTGACTCTTCTTTAATGACATCTATGGCTTTCAACAGATTTCTGACTTCATCAGTGGGGTTTGTGACAACAGGCAACAAATTCATAGACTCTAACTCTTCCCACAAACTACTCAAGGATGTAAAATATTCTGCTACAGTGCGTGTGTTTTGTTTAAGGTCATACAGATCTCTATTCAACATATATTTCCTAGAGCCATTAGTAAGTGAGAATCGTTTTTCTAGCTGAGCCCAAATACCACTAGCAGTGTTAATAAACAGAATAGACTTCTTTATAGTTTCACTCACATTATTGTGAAGCCAGGAGATTACCAAATTATTGCAGGTGTCCCACTGCTGAGCCTCAGTAGCATCTGTTGCACTCCTAGTCACAGTGCCATCAACAAACCCCAGCTTTCTCTTAGAAGAGAGTTGAATCTCAAATGATCGTTTCCAAGATCTGAAATCACTCGAGCCTTCGAGCTTTTGAACACTCACAGACAATGGACCATCCGATGGGTGCAAGAACAAAGGGTTTTGCATATCAGCAAAAATAAATCGACCACCAGCAGCCATGATGAAAGCAACAGATCTTAGCAAATCTTTAAACAAAAACACAACTTTGAGGTTTGTAAAAAGAAGATCTGAAAAACACAAAAAACACAAAGAGCAATGTAAACAATCAGATAAGATATGAGACTATACTGACTTCCATTAAACACAAACAGCTAATTCATACCGGCTCTGATACCATAAAGACTGATAACAGATAAACAAGGTATGAAAAACAGCTTAGGAAGAAAGCATGGAGCATGTCTCATAAACAGCCATAATAGGCAACGAAATATCTGAAAGATGAGAATACAATGCTAACCATACTAGGAGCCAAAGGCCAGCTATTATATAGTACTACTACAGACAAAATAGGAGAGAATGATCCTAGCCATATGGTAACAAACTCTATAGACAATGACTAAACTGTCCCTAGAGAACATTCCAAGATAGGACCACAATATTACTACTACATTGTCAATGCTGGCACATGCACCCTTTATTAGCAGAGAATGGAAATGAAACAAACATCAACAATCATCTCGCATTAGTATTATAACTGAGTAAGCTAAGTTTTTTATTTGCATCAATAAACATTTGCATCAGCAAAGTCCAGCAAAGTCTTCCCTGTACCGCATAAAACCGCATAAATTTTCTGCGATACGTGTATAATAAATTTTTTGTGTGAAAATATGAGAGTGTATTTTGGTAATTTGCCCATATTACAGAAAGTTTATTCGGTATAGGATGGATTTGTTTAAATAAAAATTGTTGGATGGTTGATCCAACAATTCTAAAATTGTTTGTTGTCTAAACAGTACTTGACAAACCGTTGCCAAAGACCGAGAGCCATTATAAAATTCCTATTTAACATATGAAATTAATTTGAGCCATATAAGGTGACTAAGCTGAGTTATGGGAGGGAGGTTCTTTTATAATTTGTGGCCTTCTTTGTGCAGGAGTGGTGGAAAATGTGAAATGAAACCATGAGGTTCCCGTTTTAATAGTGTTGGCACCACTCAAACTCACTTTTATATTTTCAAACTTTACGTTCTAATTTTCATACCTCTTTATTGGGGCAGTGGTCTTAGCCTGTTATGTTATTATTATATCAAGAATATTAAAATTTGAAAATGGTAGGAATGAATCTAGTGGTGGGAACTGAATAACATTTGGCAGGTTCAAAGAACATTGATATTATTTGATTCTCATTTAGAAGCAGATGGCTGTGCCATCACCGGTTGTATTGTGATAAGGCAAGAAATTCTTTAATTTGATTTAATACAAAGATGCCCTGATAGGTTGACACAAAAAAGTCGGTTGATATAAAGTTTTTTGTCATGTTTGTTTTAAATATGAAGAGCAAGGGATTGATAAATCAAATCAAATAGTAATAGATAATTTGGTATAAGTTGGGTGGATGAGATAGCTAGGTACCGGTTACTGTAAATATATGTAGAAAATGGATATTTTGATTGTTACAGCACTTGAAATTTTGCACTTTCAAAATTATAGATCCTGAATTCAAAGTTTACATGTTATATTTAAACATATGTCTTCCGTTTCAAGTTTCAAACAAGTTTCGCGGATAAATTTATTCTCGGTAATGATCTTGTGTTCGATCCTCCCTCTCCCTCGAGAAAATTGCATTTTGTTCTTAAAGAAAATTTGAAGGTTATCATGCAATGTGCGCAAGAATGACTTGGGCAACTGTCATATAACTTCTCCCGTATAATCAAAGTCTTGAAGTACTGATATAAAAAAAAGAAGGGTTTTGGTCCTGACAATCGTTTGTCAGGGACCGGTAATTTCCGCGGACAGGCAATCTGTCTATCCGCAGAAAATTATAGTGGACATCAATTTTTTTTTTTTAATCTCAGCCGAATGATCCAACGACTGTAAAACCGATTGTTAAATAACCGGTCCCCGACAAAACCAGGACCCAAAAAAGAAATGTTAGTAGGAAAACCAGTTACAAAGTCATCCCTTTAATGTGAAAAGATGCATTGTAATAAATAGCTCATCCCATCTTCTAGGTTTGGTAACACACATGCATACAGTATAATACTAGCTAGTCGTAGTTGTAACAGTCAGGGTTCCATATACCAGTAATGCAGTTTAATCAGAGAAAATAGACTTAAAAATCCATTTGCCAGCAAATTTCTTTCATTGGTTGGAGAGAGATTCTCCTCAAGGTCCCCCCAACAACTAGTCACTCTTCCCTGCTTCCAAATTTCTCATTAAATATTTGAATCTTGTTCATTACTCTATTACAATTTATACATGTATATGTCACCCAGACATATGAGTCTCCTCCTTGTCTTGATACTAGAGGGCTGACCACACTTGATTTCTTGTTTTTTGTACTTTCTTCCCATCTCTCTCCTTGACATTTTGTGCACCTCCTTGACATCTTCATGTGCTTTCAAGATCTCACAAGACAAACTCTTTCATCTTTTTTATTAACATTAGCTCAATGTCAATGGATCTCATGAGTATGAACATTCATGTATCTCAAACTATGTCCCAAGCAATAAGCCCACCTAGCCCTTCACATCTTCATTCCTCACATAATGGCTTTCCAATTATAGTAATAGCTGTTATTGGTATATTAGCCACTGCTTTTTTGCTTCTAAGCTACTACATATTCGTCATCAAGTGCTGCTTGAATTGGCAAAGAATTGACATTCTTGGACGCTTTTCTTTGTCCCGAAGTCGTCGTCGCGAAGACCTTTTAATGGGCTACACGACGACATTCGAGAACAGGGGATTGGACGAATCAGTGATCCGTTCAATCCCCATTTTCCGGTTCAGTAAAAGAGAGAAAGAAGGCCCTGAAAGGGAAAACAGTTTCGTCGAATGTGCAGTTTGTTTGAGCGAGTTTCAAGAGCAAGAGAAGCTGAGAGTGATACCAAACTGTGGCCATTTGTTTCATATTGATTGCATAGATGTTTGGCTTCAAAACAATGCAAATTGTCCACTTTGTAGAACAAGCATTTCATTAGCACTTCAATTTCCAGTATTTGATCAAGAACGTCCAAGTTTAACCCATCAAGATCATCAACTCCAGTATCATGATAATTTCATAGGCCGTGAAGAAGATTATGTTGTGATTGAATTGGGTGAACAAGAAAATAATCCTGATGTAGCATTGCCTAGAATTCAAGAAACCAAACCACCTAGTCCATCACAAAAGAAGTTGGGGCCCAAAATGGTGAAAAGGAAGTCGAAAAAGGATGGGCTAAGACAAACAAGTATGGGGGATGAATGTATTGATACTAGAGTTAAAGATGAAAGATTATTAGTCCAGCCCATCAGAAGATCTTTTTCTATGGATTCTGCTGCAGATAGACAACTTTATTTAGCAGTGCAAGAAATTGTGAATCAAAAGAGTACTGGGCCTAATGTTAGTGAACCTGAAAGTGTGAGTTGTGAAGGTTGCTGCAGTAGCAAAATTAGAAGATCTATTTTTTCGTTTGGGCATGGAAGGGGATCAAGAAGAGATGTTTTACCAATACAATTAGACCAATAAAGGTAGTTGACATTTTTTTATTAACAATTTTTGATTATTTACGTATTGGTGATTTGTGCATTATTATGATGTAGAAATATGGAGAGATTTTACATTCATGTAGGGAAAGTTGGTATAATATATAATCAAAGTTCAATTGATACTTCCAATTTTAGGAAGCTCTTGTGTCTTGTCCATACGGCTGCTCTTGAAATATTTATGCTTTGAGGATTGAGATTGAAACTATTTTTGTAGGAGGATTAGTATAATTTTGTAAAGAGCATCTCTTGTAACATTTTTTTTCTTCTAAACATCTCTTATAACTTTCGAACAAGAGAATAATGGGATTTGTGGTGTGTGCTATGGCAACAGAGCCATGTTGTTCTTAATTATTTTTCCGGTGTCTTAATTTCAATTATGTCCAGAGTGTTGTTAGTACGATGATTAGATTTTGTTGGTGTAATCAGCCTCACTGCCTTGGAGAAGAGAAATTTTGAGGGAAGCCAGACTATGGACAGGGTAGACACATTGTAATGTTGCTTATGGTATAAATTTGTTTTCGTTAATTTTTTTTCATATGGCAGGTATCAAATCGGATAAGATTTCGCCACAGGGTAGCCACTATGTTATGTTCGAGATGTTCTCTTCTCGAGGTGTCTTACTAGTTCCTAACTGCTGTTTCAATTAAGCAAATCTGAGGAGTAGTTTATAGTTTTATGTAGAAAGGGTAGGTTGGATAAGTAAATCAAATCCCATGATGCAAATTATTTATGGACTATTCATGCTATGAGCTTGTAACAATTTTGGTGTGGTCTAATCAGACTCTTTTTTTCAGATAAAGGATATATGTGCTGATATCCGATATCTGATATCAGAACTTGAAGAGGTCTGTTTTAATGAATACAAACGGAGAACTAGCGGAGTGTATCTTCCTTTACAAGAGAAATTCGGGTCATATTTTTCACTCATTTTAAAAAGCTATAACCAAAAGTCTACTCATTATCATATTACAAACTATAGACAACAAATAATGAATTAAATAAATAGGGGTGGAGGGACTCGAACTTGAAACCCCTCCGAAACCAAGCTGATACCATGTTAAGTATCTAAAATCTTAAGATGTTAGAGGAAGGCTCCAACATGATCTTATACTACAACATATCTATACTATTATATAATAGCCGAAACATTAAAAGTTTAGTCGGTTGGCCGGTCGGTACGATACATGTTGATTTTACTTATTTACCCTTACTTAAATATAGATAAAATCCATTCTACTAACTAATCAATTTCCTTATTCTGGTTAAACATATTACCTTTTACATTTTTCAATTTGCACCATATGTTATTCATAAATCAAAAACTGTACTGTACATTACTTGTAGTCCCAGTTTTCAGAAAAAAAAATGTACATATATGAAGGTAGTAAATAAGTTAAAGAATCCTTACATTTTGTTAGGTCCCAAACAAGGGACAACCCTTGACGCAGCGGAATAACACCACAAAGAGAAGACTACGACCATAAGTTATAAGATATAACAAGACAATAATCAAAGTAAACACACAAAGAAGAAGGAATTTTGTTGGCCAAGTGAAAGAGCCTTTTTGTTGTATATATTGATACGTTTATGTTTTCTGTATACAATATCACAAGCAATTAAAACCTAGCTAATTCACTACCGTTTACATATCATATTAACTATGGGCCTAGTTTAAGAATTAAACCAAAAATACTTTTGGGCCAAAAATACCCGCTCCAAGTCGCCTCACCACGGGGAGCTTAATCCACACCGTGGTGCAAAAACTTCTGCCCCTACCTCAATAAACATGCCTTCTGCACCTCCAAATCCGATCTCCACCGTTCAGAATTTAGATACATGAGTAAGGAAGACGGTGTCCAAAATTCAGGACGATCCGACCGTTGGAACTCCGGGAAACGCAAAAACAAAACAGCTAACGCAACCAGAAAAATTTCTACGAATTTTTCACATTAGCACCAAAAAACTAGCCTAACCTTTCAATCTCACAATTCTCCACCTCGTACATTATTTGATCTACCTCAAATTATGGACGAACACTGAGAACACCATGAAAGCCTTGATATGTAAACCCCAACCGACTGCGCCATATTACCATGACTGCCTACGTACCCTTAACCGGGATCAAGCCACCGTAGTTCACACCATGGGGTGTGTTAGGTCCGGAATAACGTAGAAGGGGGGTTGAATACGTTATTTAAAAATATTTCGATTTTCGAGATGTGAAAAATGAGGTTAACAACTGAATCGAAATAAAACAATTGGTTCGGGAAAATATCTTTGAACTGATAAAAACCCAAGGGGTGTTACAACTTCTAATCCAACGGATTAGCTTCAAAAACTCGAACACTCCTAAGGATAGTTTAGGCACGAGGACCTTCTATCCGACACTTCCTGAAAGCGGGCTAAGCCGGTTTTCCTACTAGATGGACTGTCTAGCAGCTTACACAGAGATGATATAAGAGAGAGAAGAGAGAGTTGTGTGTTGAGGTGTGTTTTGAAATGAAATACAACAGGCCTATTTATAGATTTTAGAAAGTCACTATGCTGCACTATTCACGTGGGCCCCATCTGCATAGTAACCACTATTCCACCAACCAAAACGCGTCTGCTGAAAATTTTCATCTCATGTGGGCCCCACCAGTAACCTGCATAGTAACTACTATTTGCATAGTAACTACTATTTGCATAGTAACCACTATTTGCACAGTAACCTGCATAGTAACCACGCATAGTAATCTTGCATAGTAACCGTGCATAGTAACCGTGCATAGTAATCTTGCATAGTAACCTTGCATAGTAATCGTGCATAGTAACTTTGCATAGTATTACTATTTTTGGCTGCTTCTTTTGGGCTTCTCTCTTCTGTTTCAAATATTCTGCTTGAGATATTATGTCTGTCCTTGATCGTCAATAGGCTTTGGCAATTCTTTCTGTGAATTAAAGTGTTGATCCTTCTCTTATGTGCTGACACTTAGTGCACTGGTCTGGTTCACAAGTGACTAGCACTGATCTTGATCTTCACACCTTCGTTACATTCCAATTGATTAGCCTGCAGCAATATCTTCAAATAATATAAATACATGGAATCTTTTGGCCCTTCAACTGAATCATCTGTACATCTTATTCTGTCACTGAGGCTTGATCATGTTAATGAACTTCTTTCATCGACTTGATCCTTGTCGGTGCCTGTTCTTCAAATTTCACGATCCCTGTATAAAGTTAATATTATTTATCTTTTATCCTAGTTGAGTTATATATGTCCTCTATTACATATTACATTACATTATGCTTTACAATCTCCCCCTATTTGATTGTTAGGGTTTGACAAGCAAATACCTAGAGGATAACTCAACTGATACAAAATAAAATACAAAGATAAATAATATTAAAGTACATTCTGGATCATATATACATTTTCCAGATTTCCAAGTGCAAGACAATTGTTCCTCTAGACTGAACATATTTTCTGGATCATATATACATTTTCCAGATTTCCAAGTGCAAGACAATTGTTCCTCTAGACTGAACATATTTTCAAGTTTGCCTTTGCTTTCTTTCCACAAAGCACGAATATTCCAATTAGCTTTTCCTTTCCCAAAATAAAGTTAATTCTGTGTCAACAACCTTTTCCTTGCCCTTATTACGCCTAGTAGCTTCTTGATCATCCACCTTCTCCCCCTCAGTTGGGTTATCCTCCAGAGTAGTAGGATGTGGAGTTGGTAAATTAGACGAAGCTGTCTTCCCCAAGGAATGAATTGCATGACTAAACTAGGATGCCATGGAACTTAATTGAACCTGGAATGCATCATGTTGAATAAGTTGCAAATTTTTAATTTCTGCAATGGACTTACAGATATTTTGCAACTCTTTCTCCATTGTTTGGACCCGTGTAAGGAGTCTGCTATATTCCTTTCTGGTTACAGGTGCATGTGGTTGAGTAGGTTGCTCACTCGTATGTTCTGCAGGTGTTTCACTCAACACTCTATATTCACTCGGTTTAGTGGTTTGGGTTACACTTACATGTTCTGTTGGTGTTTCCCTCAACTTTCCTCTAGAGCTTCCACCGATATGTGTACCTGCAAATGAAATCATCCTAGCCCCTTTTTCAGAGGTCACGGATGGTGCAATGAAAGTTCGTGAGCTTCCGTCCTCGCGTGAAACGAGTTGCCGACCACTGGTAAAGAGTGGTAAATCTCGAAAGAGATCCAGAGATTTTCCCTCTGGGAGGTTAAACTTGAATCGATTAAATGGCACAAAACCCAAGTTTCCCTCGTATGTCTGTGAAGACACTTGGTTCATAAAAGAACCTCCTACCGATGGATCTTTCCGTAAAATGGAAGATTCACCAGTTGCTCCCGTCAATTCAACCTTATTTATATTTTTACTTATTGGATAAGAAAGAATTGTTTCACTAACATTTGCCGTTACCTCAGGTTCATTGGGTTTACTCCGTTTAGAATGAGGTAGAGCGGCTGATGTAACTAACTCCTTATGTGGTGCTGCTGAGGCACTATCTCCCTCAATAATATGGATGACTGGTCGTTTAAGTGACAATTGAGGTGTATGAGTTTGTTGTGTTTGTGTTTGCATTTGTAGAATGGGCTCTTCGACCTGTGTTAGAGTCGGTGGGATTTCCTGCTCTTGGTCGGGTAAGATGGCCACTGGGGGCTGTAGAAACTGTATTTCCTGTGACACAATAGGGAATACAGAGGTTGAAATAGCAGGGAATGAAATATTACCTTGTCGTATACCTGCTCTCACTGGTCGTGGTAACAATGGAAGTGGGACAGTCTTTAGATATTCAGTTAGGACTGTAGGCACATCCGTATATTTCTTTTTGCTTATGTAATTAATTACATTCGTCTTCATGGAAGAACATTCCACCTTGTGACCATTTTCCAAGCGTACCCTGTCTTCATCATTCAAAAAATCATTTAATATTAACTGTAGAAACCTTGGATATAGACATTTGACATTTTGAGTTCGAACATCTCTTGTTCCCAAGCGTTTCATTTTTAAAATGATTTGACCAAGCACTAATTTTCCAAAATTAATCCTCAAATTATTGGCGACCGCATACCCTATTATTTGAATAAATTCAGGTATTCGATCTTGATTTGTTCTATCTGAGGAAAAAACATGGTTAAGAGTGTGAAAGAAGAAATTCCAGTACTGGGTTAGAAACGTTCTAGAAAGATTACCAGTATTGAAATTGCCATCTTGGTACCTTATAAAACGAAAGAACATTTCAATCTGTTCAGGTGTAAGATCAGAAACGAGATTTTCCATAGGAAAATGAAGAATTCGATTAACATCTCGTTCAGTGACCCTAATCGACCTACCAAGTAGTCGATATGTGAATGCACACCCGTCCTGTCCAGAAGTGTTAACCGCACTGCAATACAGTTTACACAATGCATCATGGTTAAGCTGCACCTGTGTAACTAAAGCATAACGGATTAATGAATGTTCATTCAGAAATTGCGTCCAAGCCCGAAATTGCTCATCCTGAATGGTTTCGATTTGCTGAATAGAAACAGGATTAACTTTAGCAATTAAAAAGCTTCCCTGCAATGCCATTTTCAAAAACTTTGAGGAAATTCAAAAACAAGGGTTAGTGCGTATAACAAGAATATGAAATCCGCTCTAAAAACCACCAGCTAGATTGTGAGATCTTTCCGGTCAAAGCTTGAAATATTCAGCAATTGTGTGTGTATGCTATGTATATCTGAAAATTGATGATGTTAAACACAAACAAAAACTCATCATTTATAAGGTTTCAAGTATTAGTGGGTTAGGTGTAATAGTGACAGGTTATGTTTGAAAAATAACACCGCTCAATAATTTCTCACCTAACTACCTAATTAGCCGAAAAAACATCTTATCACCGAAACCTGTCGGCCGAAAAAACATCTTATCGCCGAAACCTATCAGTCTATACACATACACATATAATACTTCTAATTATTATGGATTTAAAAATAATCACACAGTAAATCAAGAATTAATCCACAATAATCAGATAAACTCACAATTAAATAGACATAAAATTAACAAAATATCATTAATTGATATATGTCAATAAAATATTTATTTAATTATGCTACAATTAACACAATTATTTACTAAATCATTACCATAAAATATAGCATATATAAGCATGGCAATTAATATAGAGATAACTGTAAGATGAGGACTGGATGCAAAGTAAATTCACAAGTCCTAAAATATGGACATTTAAAATACCTGTGAATTTATAACAAATTGCAGTTATTAATTATCCAAAATTAATTAGACAGATTTAACATCCCAAGTTCACCAACTAACCTGGAGAAAGTGGATTCATCCAGTGGTTTAGTAAAGATGTCTGCAATTTGTTGATCTGTGGGAACAAAATATAATACCACAGTTCCATTCATGACATGCTCTCGTAAGAAATGATACCTGATATCAATGTGCTTAGTCCTGGTGTGTTGAACTGGATTGTTGGCAATGGCAATGGCACTCGTGTTGTCGCATAGAATTGGAATTTTGTCCAACATGAGTCCATAGTCCTGAAGTTGATTCCTCATCCACAAGATCTGAGCACAACAACTACCTGCCGCAATGTATTCTGCTTCGGCTGTCGAGGTAGATACTGAGTGTTGCTTCTTGCTGTACCAAGATACCAACCTTCTTCCTAGAAACTGACAGCTTCCAGAAGTACTTTTCCGATCAATCTTACAACCTGCGAAGTCAGAATCTCTATAGCCAATTAGGTCAAAACCTGTTCCTTTAGGGTACCAAATCCCAAGATTGGGGGTTCCCTTAAGGTATCTGAAAATACGTTTAACAGCTATAAGATGTGACTCTTTTGGGTTAGCCTGGAATCTAGCACATTGACAAGTTGCGAACATAATATCTGGTCTACTAGCAGTTAAGTACAAGAGAGAGCCGATCATACCTCGATACTTCGTGATGTCAACTGACTTACCAGATTTATCTTCATCAAGCTTGACTGCAGTTGGCATCGGGGTCTTGGCAGTAGCTGCTTCTTCCATCCCATACTTCTTCAGAAGATCCTTTATGTATTTTGATTGGCAGATGAAAATACCATCAGGCTTCTGAACAACTTGAAGTCCAAGGAAGAAGGACAACTCACCCATCATGCTCATCTCATACCTACTCTGCATTAGCTTAGCAAATCTCTTGCATAGCAAATCATTAGTAGAACCAAATATTATATCATCCACATATACTTGCACCAGAATTATATCATTTTTATGCTTTTTATGAAAGAGAGTTTTGTCGATGATACCTCTTGTAAAACCATTTTCAAGTAAGAACTTGGAGAGAGTATCATACCATGTTCGAGGGGCTTGCTTGAGACCATAGACAACTTTGAAGAGAAAGTACACAAAACCTTCAAATTCCTTGTCTTCGAACCCAGGGGGTTGTTCAACATAGACTTCTTCCTCTAGATCTCCGTTCAAAAATGCACTCTTCACATCCATCTGAAAAACCTTAAAGTTGGAGTGTGCAGCAAATGCTAAGAACATCCTGATTGCTTCAAGCCTTGCAACTGGAGCATAGGTTTCATCATAATCAATTCCTTCTTCTTGAGAGTAACCCTTTGCTACCAATCGAGCCTTGTTCCTCGTAACAATACCATTTTCATCCAGTTTATTCCTAAACACCCATCTAGTGCCAATTACAGATTTATCTTTTGGTCTTGGCACCAGCTTCCATACTTTCTGCCTTTCAAACTGATTGAGTTCTTCCTGCATTGCAGTTACCCAATCTGGATCATCAAGAGCTTCATCAACCTTTTTAGGTTCAATTTGAGATAAAAATCCTGCGAAATTGCATTCATTCTGTGTTGCTCTTCTAGTCTGTACACCCGTGTCCGGTTCACCAATGATCTGTTCAAAGGGATGCGCTCTACTCCATACCCTTTGTCTCGGCAGATTTGATCTTGATGATTCCCCAAGTTCATAATTATGTTGTGTGTGATGACTAGTAGATCCAAAATCATTGTTTGCTCCCCCTGAGCTGTTGCTTTCAGAGTTTGATGAATCAGAGTTTAATGCATCATTAGCAGTAGATGCATTCTTTGATGTTTCTTCACTTGTTTGGGGTTCATTTTCATCGTTCACTTGCTCCCCCTCAACATGTGCTGCTGTCTGATCTACTGGTATAGATTGAACAATAGAGTCTGAAAGAGTATCAGAATTTTGTAGATCAGCATTTATTTCTTCATTCTCAAATCTCAGCTGGTCATGTTCATCAAAATCTTCAAGTCCTGTTATCTTCTTATCATCAAAAGACACATGGATAGATTCCATGACCACTTTTGTTCTCAGATTATAGACTCTGAATGCTTTTGTCGATAGTGGGTATCCAACAAAGATTCCTTCATCAGCTTTTAAATCAAATTTGAAAAGCTGTTCTGGATGAGTCTTAAGAACAAAACATTTACATCCAAACACATGAAAGTACTTCAGGTTCGGCTTCTTCTTTTTCACCATCTCATATGGTGTTTTACCATGCTTGTTTATGAGTGTAGCATTCTGTGTGAAACAAGCAGCTTGCACAGCTTCAGCCCAGAAGTAAGTTGGCAGCTTTGCTTCATCAAGCATGGTCCTTGCAGCTTCTATGAGAGTCCTGTTCTTTCTCTCTACTACTCCATTTTGTTGTGGAGTTCCAGGTGCAGAGAATTCTTGCTTTATTCCATTTTCTTTACAAAACTCTTCCATGACTGCATTCTTGAACTCAGTGCCATTATCACTCCTTATGATTTTCACTGTATGCTTAGATCCTTTGTCCAGTTGTCTGACATGCTCTGTTAAGATTGATGCAGTTTCTTCTTTCTTGTGCATGAAATATACCCATGTATATCTGGTGTATTCATCAACAATAACCAAAGCATATCTTTTCTTTCCAATAGACATTATATTTACTGGACCAAATAAATCAACATGCAATAAGTGATATGGCTCAAGAATTGAGGATTCAGTCTTACTTTTGAATGAAGTTTTCCTTTGTTTTGCCTTTTGACATGAGTCACATAGGCCATCTGGAGTAAAAACTGATTTGGGCAATCCTCTCACAAGATCTTTCTTCACTAGCTCATTAATGCTGTTGAAATTCAGATGAGAAAGTCTCTTGTGCCAATCCCAGCTTTCTTCAATTGATGCTCTACTCAGTAGACAGATTGCAGAGCCATCAGAGTTTGTTGAAAGCTTGGCTTCATAAATGTTACCATGCCTGTATCCCTTCAGAACAACTTTTCCTGTAGATTTGCTTACAACTTCACCGTGTTCTTCAAAGAAACCCATATGATAACCTCTGTCACAGATTTGACTCACACGTAGCAGATTATGTTTGAGTCCTGAGACTAGAGCTACAGATTCAATGATGACATTCCCAAGTTTGATATTGCCATATCCCAGAGTCCTTCCTATGTTGCCATCTCCATAAAAAACACTTGGGCCAGCCTTCTCCACAAATTCTGATAGCAGGGCTTTATTTCCAGTCATGTGTCCTGAGCATCCACTGTCCAGAACAAGGATATTTTTCCTGTTACCCTGCAATCACAAAAACCACTAATGATTAGTTTTAAGGACCCAGACTTGCTTGGATCCTTTGGTCTTATTAAGTTTGTTAGCTTTTGCAGCAGAAGTCTTATCAGAGTTTGTGCTAACATTCTTTTTATCAGAATTTATACATGTAGAATCAATCTTGAATTTATTCAAAGAGGGTTTAAGTTCATAATAATCATAATACAACTTATGATACTCTTTGCATGTATAAATAGAATGCCAAATACTGTCACAGTGAAAACAAGGATTCTGTGGCTTAAACCTAACTGAACCACTCTTAACTCCTGACTTAGGAGGTGTAGAGTTTATATTTTTATTCTTCCTGCAAAAAGCAGCCAGATGGTTAGGACTTCCACAGTTATAACATTTCTTCCTAGGAGCATTGGGAATAGGCATATAGTTATTGCTTTTACTGATGCCTACCTTTCCATTTCTGTTTTTCCTAGGTTCTTTTACCTTGTTTATTCTTTTTAACTCCTTCAGCTTGTGTTTAAGCTGTTTCTGAGACATTGAACTAATATCTACTGATTTGGCTTTATCCTGTTTTGGTTTGTCAGATTTTGGTACAAACCTCACATGATTAATTTTGGGTTTTGCAGCCTTTTTAGTAAATACAGGTTTAGAGGTCTCAGCTTCTAGGTTGACAATTTTCTTTTTATCAGTGTAACCTAGACCTTCTTTCCAACAATCATTGTCTATGATATCCTGAGTTTTCTTACCAGAGTTAGTCCAAATTTTAAGAATGTTTCTTTCTTTAGCAAGTTCAGATTCAAGATAAGCATGCTTTTTCAATAATTCATTTTTAACAAAAATAGCATCATCTCTCTCTTTCTGAATTTCTAACATTTGGACTAATTCTGATTCTAGATAATCATTTCTCTTTCTAAGGTCTAGACTTTCAGATTTTATTCTTTCATTTTCTAAAGTCTGATCTCTATAGCTAACATGCAAGTTTTTAAGAAAGAGTCTTAACTCAGATATATCAGTAGTATCAAAAGCTAGAATAGAGTGAGGTACCTTGGTCTCAGTAGCTTCAGAGATACTATCAACATTTGCCATCAAGGCGTAGTTCACCTCATCTTCAGAGTCTGAAGTGTCAGCCCAGTCCTTCTTCTTTGTGATGTAAGCTTGACTTTTACCAGCTTTGGCTCTCTTGCACTCAGGTGCAAAATGTCCTTTCTCACCACAATTATAGCATGTGATCTTGGACTTGTCGACTTTCCCAGACCTGCTTTCCTTTCCCTCAGTTTTTCTGAAATTCTTCTTGTCAAAATTTGAATCTCTTCGTGTGAACTTCTTTTCCTTCCTGAAGTTCTTGTAAGCCATCTTCTTGAAGCCTTTCACCATTAGGGCTGCAAGTTGTATCATCTCAGCATCACTACCATCATCATCAGAGTCTGTGAGATTGTCAGAGTTTAAGTCATCATCAGAATTTGATGACTCAGTATCAGACTTTGTAATAAGAGCCTTTCCTTTGGATTGACTCTTTTTCACAGCAATTTCTTTAGAAGCTTTCTCCTAAGCTTTAAGAGCAATTGACTTGGTCTTGCTTCCATGCCTCTTGCTTCTTTGTTCCATCTCAAGCTCATGAGTCTTAAGCATTCCATAGATTTCATCAAGGGACATGTCTTCTAAATCATGATTGTCTCTGATGGTAGTGGCCTTTAAGTCCCATTTCTCAGGAAGAGCCAACAAGAATTTCAGATTGGAGTCTTCAAGATTATACTCCTTATCTACCAGTGATAGATCATTCAACAATTTCAGGAATCTGTCATATATGTCTGTTAATGACTCATCAGCATTTGAGTCAAAGTGCTCGTACTCCTGTGTGAGTATTGTTCTCCTGTTCTTTTTGATGGCTTTGGTTCCTTGACATCTGACTTCCAAAGCATCCCAAATCTCCTTAGCAGTTTTGCATCCAATGACCCTGTTAGACATAACATTGTCAAGGGCGTTATGTAATAAATGCCTTACTTTAGCATCTTTGCTAATAGAGGAGATATCTTCAGGAGTGTAGTCTTTCTTCTCTTTTGGAATCATTTTCTGTTCTTCTCCAGCAACTGCAACAGACAATTTTGTAGGCTTATGTGGACCATCATGGATTCTGTCTAAGTACTCTGGATCTGTAGCCTCCAGAAACATTTCCATCTTCACATTCCATATGGGATATTCTGATGCCCTGAGTATTGGAACTCTAATTGATTCATATCTGCTTGTTGTTGGAGTTTGTGTTTTCTCTGTCATGATTGTATGGCTTTTTGTATAGTAACAGAGTGGCTCAAAATGAACAGTACAGTATTTATGAACAGTACCGTATTTGTGAATAGTACCGTATATGTGAATAGTACCGTATCTGTGAATAGTACCGTATTTGTGAATAGTGTCGTATATGTGAATAGTGACGTACAACACCGGATCTGATCTGTATATCGATCAACTTGCTCTGATGCCAATTGTTAGGTCCGGAATAACGTAGAAGGGGGGTTGAATACGTTATTTAAAAATATTTCGATTTTCGAGATGTGAAAAATGAGGTCAACAACTGAATCGAAATAAAACAATTGGTTCGGGAAAATATCTTTGAACTGATAAAAACCCAAGGGGTGTTACAACTTCTAATCCAACGGATTAGCTTAAAAAACTCGAACACTCCTAAGGATAGTTTAGGCACGAGGACCTTCTATCCGACACTTCCTGAAAGCGGGCTAAGCCGGCTTTCCTACTAGATGGACTGTCTAGCAGCTTACACAGAGATGATATAAGAGAGAGAAGAGAGAGTTGTGTGTTGAGGTGTGTTTTGAAATGAAATACAACAGGCCTATTTATAGATTTTAGAAAGTCACTATGCTGCACTATTCACGTGGGCCCCATCTGCATAGTAACCACTATTCCACCAACCAAAACGCGTCTGCTGAAAATTTTCATCTCATGTGGGCCCCACCAGCCACTATTTGAATAGTACTATTCACGTGGGTCCCACCTGCATAGTAACCACTATTTGCATAGTAACTACTATTTGCATAGTAACCACTATTTGCACAGTAACCTGCATAGTAACCACGCATAGTAATCTTGCATAGTAACCGTGCATAGTAACCGTGCATAGTAACCTTGCATAGTAATCGTGCATAGTAACTTTGCATAGTATTACTATTTTTGGCTGCTTCTTTTGGGCTTCTCTCTTCTGTTTCAAATATTCTGCTTGAGATATTATGTCTGTCCTTGATCGTCAATAGGCTTTGGCAATTCTTTCTGTGAATTAAAGTGTTGATCCTTCTCTTATGTGCTGACACTTAGTGCACTGGTCTGGTTCACAAGTGACTAGCTCTGATCTTGATCTTCACACCTTCGTTACATTCCAATTGATTAGCCTGCAGCAATATCTTCAAATAATATAAATACATGGAATCTTTTGGCCCTTCAACTGAATCATCTGTACATCTTATTCTGTCACTGAGGCTTGATCATGTTAATGAACTTCTTTCAGCGACTTGATCCTTGTCGGTACCTGTTCTTCAAATTTCACGATCCCTGTATAAAGTTAATATTATTTATCTTTTATCCTAGTTGAGTTATATATGTCCTCTATTACATATTACATTACATTATGCTTTACAGGGTGAAATCTCCACCTCACCCCAACACCGCCCCGAAGGGCATTCAACACCGGATGATATTTAGCAAGTCCAAGCAATGTTGAACCTTGCTCCCTGCAGGCAATGAGACTAAATCCCAAGTTTGTTTCTTTTCAAGAGTCTCCGTCTCTTCTTCCTTCGCTGCCAACCAACTCTCACTATTACTATTCTGAATAGTTTCTTTGAAGGAAATAGGCTCATCATCCTCCACCGAGAGTGCATACTCTACTGCATTAACCTGCCCGTAGTGTTTCAAAGGCTTATCTGACCCAAGCTTTTGAACTTGTTTGTATGCCCTTTTTGGCCTAGCAGAAGCGAAACTTTCCTCGAACTGTTGTCGTTCGCGTGCCTGCACATTTTCTTGCTCAATAGTCTCATATTCAAACTCATCATCCTCATCATCATCAATGTCTCCATGATCTTCCTGTTGAACATGACTAGAACCTGGATGACTTGCAGATTCTATCTCAACCACTTGAGACTTAGAAGTCTCAACACCACCACTAGTCACCTTAGCTTTCGGAGAAGCTACCATAGTGTCCTCATCAAACGTAACATCCCTGCTGATTATGAACTTAGAATCATCAATAGACCAAAGACGATAACCTTTTGTACCTGTTTCATACCCCAAGAATATAGCCTTCTTAGCCTTCGCATCAAGTTTTCCCTCGTCAACATGGTAGTAGGCCGTGCACCCAAAAAATTTAAGTCTCCCATAATCTGCATGTTTTCCAGACCATACGTTATAAGGTACATCTCCATCTAGAGATGCATGAGGTGACCGGTTGACAATATAGCGAGCTGTATTAATTGACTCCGCCCACCATTCTTTACCCAAACCAGCATAGGATCGCATACACATTGATTTTTCCCGCAACGTGCGATTGAGCCTTTCCGCAACCCCATTTTGCTGTGGTGTTTTTCTGACTGTCCAGTGTCTAACAATGCCTTCCTGATCACAAAACTCCTTGAAAGCACCATCTGTATACTCTGTACCGTTATCAGATCTCAGTGTCTTCAACTTTTTACCAGTTCTGTTCACAACCATTATTTTCCACTTCTTGAATATGTTGAATACCTCATTCTTATGCTTCATGAAATACACCCAAACATACCTAGAATAATCATCAACAAAAGTGACAAAATATCTCGAGCCTCCCTTGGAAGTGACTGAAGCTGGACCCCAAACATCCGTATGCACATAGTCTAATATACCTCTGCTTCTATGTTTACTTGCCTTGAACTGAACCCGGTGTGCTTTACCGTACATGCAATGCTCACAAAAATCCATGCAAGCCTTTTTCAAGTTCATCAACAATCCCTCTTCACCAAGATAATTTAGACCTTTCTCCGACATATGCCCAAGCCGCCTATGCCATAACCTAGTGCATTCACATGGGTCTCCACCACTGCCAGTAGCTGCAACCACCACACTATCAGTCACCGTTGTACCCAAAAGCGCATAAAGATTTCCTTGAGAGATACCTTTCATCACAACCAAAGAACCACGAACGACTTTCATCTCACCGTCTTGTGTAACAATTTTGCACCCACCAGAATCCAAAGCACCAATAGAAATAAGGTTTTTCTTCAATTCAGGGACATGTCTCACATCCGTCAACATTCTTACCACTCCATCATGCATCCTAATCCTTATAGAACCAAGTCCTACCGTTTTACAAGCATGGTTGTTCCCCATCACTACGGTTCCACCTTCGACGCCTCTATAAGTTGTAAACCAATTCCGATTTGGACACATATGGTAAGAGCAACCAGAATCGAGAATCCATCTATTTGTGATTTCTCCTTCACATGTGACAGAATAACAATCATCACTACCCCCTTCCTCTGAAGCATAACCAACCTCGTCTTTCTCTTGAACTTTTCTGGTATCCTCGTTGTTCTTGTTCTTCTTCCAAGCAACCCTTTTATTAGGACAATTTGCTTTGTAATGCCCAGGCTCACCACACTTGTAGCACTTTCTCTCCGCATGAGGTCTAGAATTTGACTTAGACTTACCTCTCCTACCTTTTCCTCGATCATTGCCTCTACCCCTTACAAACAACCCTTGTGCCTGCTCATTATTACCACTAGTATCCATACTGCTAGTTGCAATTAGGGGTGAGCACGGTTTTCCGAAGACTGGTTAAACCGACCAAACCAACCCGACCAAACTGAAAGTTTAGGTTTTTTTTTATTTTGGTTGGTTATGGTTTTAAATTTTTAAAACCCGAAAATTTTGGGTTGGGTTTGGTTTTACTAATTTTTCCACCCGATTTAACCAACCCGACCATTAAGATCAAATAATATATAAATATTATATATAGTTTTAATATTAATTTTATTACATTCGATATCCAATGCTTTAGACTTCTTTTTTTTAACTAAGACTTTTGTGAACTTAATGTATGATCCTTTGGAAATATTTGAAGATTTTGTAATTTATTTTATAAATGCTTTGATGAAACTTTATGATACTATTGGTTTGCTTTGATGAAACTTTATGCTACTATACTATTGGTTCACACATGTTGTTGCCTCTTTTTTATTATTTAATAATGGTTTTAAACCGAAACCGACCAAACCAAACCGTTATAATTAGGTTGGTTTTTTTTAAATGTTATGGTTTTTGGTTTGGTTATGGTTTGAAAAATTAAAAACCCGAAATTTATGGTTTGGTTGGTTTGGCGGTCCTAAACCGCCCAAACCACCCGATGCTCACCCCTAGTTGCAATCTTCCGAAGATCATCCGTTAGAAGTGAAGTTCTAGTATCATCCATCGTAAGAGTGTCACCCACAAGCATCAATGTTTGTACAAGGTTCTCATATGACTTCGGCAATGAAAGAAGTAACAAAAGTGCTTGATCTTCATCACCTACCTCCACATCAATATCCTTCAAATCTGATATGCACCTATCAAACTTGTTGATGTAGTCCCGGATAGATGACCCTTCATCCATCTTGCAAGTATATAGTCTCGACTTTAAATAGATCCGATTAGTTAGAGTCTTCGTCATGAAGTTGGACTCCAACTTTATCCAAACAGCCGCAGCCGTTTTCTCGCCATCAACCAAGAATGCAATATCTCTCTCGAGGCATAACATGATTGAAGCCCGTGCTTCGAGATCTAATCCTTCCCAGTCTTCATCCGACATATCCTTGCCCCCACTTGCCTTACCCGACAAAGCTTTGTGTAACTTTTGCGAGATAAGCAAATTCTTCATCTGCATCCTCCAATAGGAAAAATCATTCTTCCCATTAAATTTCTCTATCTCGTACTTCCCAACTTTGACTACACCGCCTATAGAAGCCATACCTAACTTGTTACACAACCAGTCTCTCTCAGGAATTTCACCAAACACCTTGTGTGCCCCACACAAGACTCAACCCAGAAACACCTCAAATCGGAGCTTTACCACCCAAATCTGATTCTGGCTCTGATGCCAATTGTTAGGTCCCAAACAAGGGACAACCCTTGACGCAACAGAATAACACCCCAAAGAGAAGACTACGACCACAAGTTATAATCTATAACAAGATAATAATCAAAGTAAACACACAAAGAAGAAGGAATTTTGTTGGCCAAGTGAAAGAGCCTTTTTGTTGTATATATTGATACGTTTCTGTTTTCTGTATACAATATCACAAGCAATTAAAACCTAGCTAATTCACTACCGTTTACATATCATATTAACTATGGGCCTAGTTTAAGAATTAACCCAAAAATACTTTTGGGCCAAAAATACCCGCTCCAAGTCGCCTCACCACGGGGAGCTTAATCCACACCGTGGTGCAAAAACTTCTGCCCCTACCTCAATAAACATGCCTTCTGCACCTCCAAATCCGATCTCCACCATTCAGAATTTAGATACATGAGTAAGGAAGACGCTGTCCAAAATTCAGGACGATCCGACCGTTGGAACTCCGGGAAACGCAAAAACAAAACAGCTAACGCAACCAGAAAAATTTCTACGAATTTTTCACATTAGCACCAAAAAACTAGCCCAACCTTTCAATCTCACACATTTTAAACTAAAACGCGACAACCAGAAAATTCTCCAAGTGAAACAATGTTGAAACAGGGTGAATGCATTCAAGATGGATGTAAAAATGTAGCAAATGTGTCATCTTATCATAACTCGCAAGTTTCTAAAAAAAAGGATATATCAGATATTCCCATAGTTGCAACAATACAGATGCAGCAAATGATTACTGACACTAAAGAAAACGAATACTTAAAGAAGTAAATCAGAGAATTACACTCATCCCTTGTTATCAATGTCACTTGCATCATGATAGAAGCAGAAGATTAGTGTCGCAATACGGTCTGATGCAAAGATCGGAGCACACCACATTAGGCATTTGTACGTTAAAACAGGGTGAATTAATTCAAGGTAGACGTAATAATGGAAAGGAAGGCATTATCTTATTGTAGATGTACCTCACAAGTCGCAAGTTTTTGGAAACAAACATATAACTAGTCTTCCCATATTTCCAACAATACAAATAGCAGTAAAATGAACACTGCCACTAAAGGGACGAGTACTATAGAAAGTAAAACAAAGTGTTACACTCATCCTCGTTACTAATGTCAATTGTGTGATGACTCATGATAATAACAGAAGATTAGTGTCGCATGAGGGTCTGAGACAGATCAAGGCACACCACATTAGGCATTTGAATGTTAATACAGGGTGAGTGAATTTATGATGGAAAAATATATTGTTACGCTATTTTCATACAGTATTCATAATGCCAAATTGACACATAGTACCCCAACTGTGTAGACAATTCAGTGAAGATCTATCTGCAGTTCTATATTAACAGCTTATTTCTTCATAATTTATGCATCACGGGGGCCAAGCCCCTTGACGAAAAAAGCATAACTCTTATTCTCATTATGCTTGTACAAATTATTTGTTCATTGTGAATCTGCGAACTTAGGCAGTTGTACTGCACTACCAGATCTCCACCAACACTTTCTTGCCACTTCTACTCTTGGATATCATCATTTTGTTTACACCACTTAGCACATTTCCACCACTTCCACCACTTAGCACATTTCCACCACTTAGCATTTCCACCACTTTGCACATTTCCACCACTTAGCACATTTCCATAAATTTAATAAAAATTGCTTTCTTTATTTTAAAATTTTAATTAAAAAATAGGATCCGGCGGCCTGATTTTTAAACGCTAACGCGTTTAAAAATCAGGATTAATTAGGGTTTAGGGTCTAGGGTTTAGGGTTGTAAACAACCCTAAACCCCAAACCCTAAACCCTAAGTTCGTATACGGTTTATTCGTCGTTCCGAATATTTCTAAAACCCAAAATGGAAATATTGAACCCCAAAAGTTAATTGTTTAACCCCTAAATTTAATTAAATTGTACTTTTTATATTTAAAAAATACAATTTTAACTAAAAATTTTAAAAAAAAATGCACCAAAACGCCACATAAAGTGGCGTTTGAACTGAAAACACTGGATGAACCAGCGTTTCAACACACACACAAAAAAAGGTCCCAAAACGCTAGACGCATTGGCGTTCTAGGGAGAAAAATAGAAACGCTACATTATAATGTGTTTTGGAGTGATATTTGGGGCCAAGTTTTTGAAGTGTGATATTTGGGACCATTTACTTTCAAATTGTGATATTGGGGGCCTTTGTTCCCTTTTTTCGCTGATGACAGCATAATTTTTGCTAAAGCAAATCTGTGAGAATGCTCTAAGTTGGCTGAAATTATCAGGTTATATGAGGGAGCATCTGGTCAAAAAGTAAATATGAACAAAACAGAAGTTGCTTTTAGTAGGTATGTTGATGCGGAAAAACGAAATCGTGGAGATGTTAGGTGTGCGTGAAGTAGAAAAACATGAGAAATATCTTGGATTGCCAACAATTATTGGTAAGTCAAAAAAACTCATTTTTGCAAGTCTGAAGGAAAGGATATGGAAAAAGCTATTGTCACGCCCAAGTAAGGAATTATTGATAAAAGCAGTTGCTCAAGCCATTCCGACATATATGATGAGCATTTTCCGTATTCCTGATGGTTTAATTGATGAGATACACTCTGTGCTAGCTCGATTCTGGTGGGGAAATAAGGGGTCAACGAAATCTATGCATTGCATAGTTGGGACAAATTGTGTATGCCTAAGGCGTTGGGAGGATTAGGGTTTCGTGATTTAAAATGTTTTGAAACTGCTTTGCTGGCAAAACAATGTTGGAGGCTATGCCACGAATCTGATTATCTTCTTCATGTTGTGTTGAAAGCAAGGTACTATAAAAAGTCTGATTTTTTAGAGGCTCGTAGAGGATACGACCCCAGCTATACGTGGAGGAGTATCTGGGGTTCGAAGTCTCTTCTACTTGAAGGGCTTCGATGGCGTGTTGGTAATGGAACAAATATCCGTGTTTGGGTTGATGCTTGGAAATCTGGTATTAACTCGAATCAAGGCTCGTTGCCAAACATCCATTTAGATCCGGAGTTGAGAGTTTCAGATTTGATTGACTTTCAGAATGACAGGTGGAATGTAGATTTAATTAATTATAAGCTATTTCAAGAAGAGGAGCGTAAGCTAATTTTGGATATTCCACTTTCTTTACATTGGCCAAAGGACCGAATTTATACTGGTGGCACACAAAAATTGGAGAATATTGATAAAGTGTATATTTATATATACTTTAGTATGATTTTATTCACATATTTATAGAATATTGTAAATAATTGGGTAGGTTTGCTAATATTTTATTGTTTTATTTCAGGTAATAAATAATTCCTAAAATTGGGAGAAAAAGAGCTTAATTGGATAAAAATCAGGTGGAAATTCGGATTTAACGGTAGGCCTGTGCAGCAAAGCTTATTTGGGCAATAACTAGAGATCCAGACATCAGAATAGGGCGATCTTACAGCCCACGCGAAGGTATCGAGATTTTCTACAAGTCTGGAGCAGCCCAACACGCTTATTACTACTGGAGCAGCCCAGAAACAGGCCTGAACTTCTGGCTACGAATATCCCTTTTGAGTCCAACTTATTTTAGGAAACCATATATAAAACATTGTATTATTATTAGGTTATACATACAATAGAGACCAGATCTGAATTGGCGTGTATTGATATTTTAGAGATAGACTTTTGAGAGAAAAGGGAGAGAATCAATTGGAGAAGAAGATTGAAGGAAGGAGCGAAGGGATTCGTCCGGAGTTCAAGACACTTCAAGATTTGTATTCTTTGTTCTTAAATTCTAAATTCATGATTTGTGGTTTATATATATATATACTTGTTTTGTTCAATTATGAGTAGTTAATTCCCTTTATCCAAGAGTTGGGTAGTATTCGTTGATTTGTCGAGTTTGTTTGATTTCTCTTGTTATTTTTAATCTGTCATTGGAGGGCTTAATTCAATTAGAAGAGTAGCTAACTTTTGATTAAATCTATAGGGATTATAACGAATCGCGAGAAGAGTTGTAATTCTAGTACATGACATGATAGACACAATTTAATTATTGAATCGGGAGATTAATAAAAGAATTGTGAAACTGTTAATCCTTGGTTTTAATAGTTTATGATTATACTTTGATTGACCATGAGAGTGGCGATTAGGGGATGATTGTAGGCATTATGAATTACCTTGGGAGAGGAATTTATAAACTTTAGAAGGATTGTTTTTAATTAACTAACAAGAGACACAAATTAGACATTCTTGGTAGTCAATTGAATAACCCCAAATCTTGGATTATTTTCTCTCATCGTTATTATATAGTTTTTATTTGTTTATTAGTTTAATTTAATTAATAATCATAATCACCAATCTATTCTGCCACACTTCTGAGCTGTTTGAGATAAAAGACTCAGAATTAGAATTGATATGAGTCCTTCCCTGTGAACGAACACATAAAAATACTACTAACAAATTGGCGCCGCTGCCGGGGAAGGCAGCAATATTGATTTTGAGTTAATTGTTTCTTGTAGTTTGGATTTTATCTTTGTATATATTTTTCTTTTCTTTCTTTTTGTATTTCTTTCTTTGGTGTGTCTACAGGTTCTTTGAGGTAGACAACCTAAACAGGTTTTGAGGAGAGAGACTAGATGGAGTACAACTTTGGTTGGAACAACGCTCAGAATTTCTACAACAGTCAAGAACGGTATCAAGACTTCAATCCTTACCCACAATTCAATGCTTATGAGGATTGTAATGCATATCAGGTGAATTCGTTCTATTCTGAGAACTCATTTTATGCTCCATACCCCCTAGCAATGATTTTTCATTTGTCTTAGAAAATCAATATCATGATGATCTTAATCCATATATGTGGAATGATGTTGATACGAGTGTAATTCAATCTGATCCTTCTTTACTTTCGATGGGAGTTTTTAATCACTTTGAGGACCCACCATTAGAAATTGCTAGTGATAATGATATTCCATGTGATTCAATAGCTTGGTACGAGGAGAATGCTAAACTAAATAATTTTATATGGGAAGTTCGAGCAGTGTGGCATGACGGCTGTTATCGAATTCCCCCTTGTGTCAATTTTCCTCTATGCCATGATTCTTGTTTAGCAATTGATAATAATGTTGTGTCTGATGAGTCTACTTGTGTAGTTGATAATTGTCCCATGCGCATTAATGATAATTTGGATGCAATTGAAATTCTACCAGATCTAGAAAATTTTGTGTTAACTGGAATAACTTGTAGAAGGGGGGGGGTTGAATACAAGTTATATAATCGTGTCTGATTTTTGCTTGATTATATGAACAAGAATAAACGAATGAATCAAACTCTTGTTTGTATTAATAAGATCAAATACAAACTCTACCAAAGGTGTACAATACCTTTAGCAGCTGCTGACAATACAAATCTCTCTCTCTGTTTGTTCCGAACTCTCGAATACAAACCTTATACAGAGCTACGTACACGAACTCACAACTTCGTCGCTCTTTTACAATGATATTGAGAGAGTATTTATAATGCTACCTATCAACTAATAACAGAAAGACATAATCTATACATGACAATGTTCTGCCTTCTAGTCGATAGTTTCCTTCAATAGAAAACTCTTTCCTTCATAATATCTTCTTGCTTGTTCTTCAAACAACGATCCTGTTTTATAGCACTTGCCAGTTTCTGTAGCATCCATAATGACATCATCAGTAACACGACTGATATCAGGATCTATACACTGCATCAGTATCTGATCAACCATCAGTATTGGACCATCATCAGGATTTGCTCTCTGTTCCTGACATGTAGTCTCCGATACACTGTTCATTCCTGACTAAACTATACAGATAACTGTCTTTACACATAAATCCTATATACAGTGCTAAATCCTTTATAAGATCAGGATTACAAGAAGTATAATGTGTAAATTCTATTCTTAACATCACAACTTATGAATTATTCCTAACAATCTCCCCCTATTTATGCTTTACAATCTGAAGCATAAATCTAAGTTGTGGATGTCAAAACATATAACAATACAACCAGAATAGAATTTATAAATGTAGAATTATGAAGTTAAGTACCTCCTTCTCAGATGTAGACGATTATCTAGTACTTAGAAGAAAGAATTTTAACTATTAATGCTGCTCTTCCTTTACCACTTCCTAGCTGAGATTCACCACTGTCACTCCTGCTAGTTCTTCTTTTTACTACCCTTTGTCTGATCTTTATCTCCCCCAGCTTTATCATCCCCAGTCTGGTGGTGTTGTTGTTGTTGTCTTTGAATTGACTTTATCTCCCCCTTTTTGACATCAGCAACATTAATTCCAAGAGATTCAGAAACAGAACAAATGAGATTCATAAGAACTGCTTGATTTTCCATAATTGTGACTTGGTTATCTTCAAGTGATTGAAGTCTTGTTTGAATATCAATTTGAGAATTCTGAATATCTTTCAAAATATCAGAATGAACTTCAATGTTGGAAGTGCTTCTAGTATCTTCAGTATCAGAATCAGAAAGAACTGTATCGTCAAGTCTTGTAGAAGAAGTTGCTTGATTTGTATGATACTCAAGTAATAAAACCTGATTAGAAGTATCAACATCTTCATCTTTCTAATCTGGAACTGAAACATGATCATCATCTCCTTCACCAGTATTCTGTGTACTAACATCTTCAAATCCTGACTCCTCCTTAGAGTGATCAGAGACTGTTGATGTCTCAATTCGACCTGATATTGGAAGTACATACAAAGAAACACTAGGATCATTAGGATCTTCATCTGGTACATATGTATCAAGAGATTGCTTTATCCTGGCACCTCTTCTGTTAATGATTCCTGCAAGCCTCTCCTTTTGCTTCTGAGTTTTAACTTCTGGCTTTGCATTGTGATGTGCTAGGTCATTCTTCTGATACATTTTGATGAATGAATAAGTACCAGCATCCATACCCAATTTTTCAGACCAAGATTCAGGAAAAACCTGATCCCAGAAATCAAATGATGGTTTCCTAATTTTCTCTCCCTCACTATGGAGTTGATCATCCATACCCTCATTCTCACTTTGACCTACTAAAGTCAACACTCTTTCTACCTCACCTTTTGCCTGGTCAGGAGCCAGCCGCTCAAATTGTGGATCTAAATCCATCTTTTCAAGTGTATCACTCAAATTTAGATAAGTGCTCTCATGACCTACAGAAAAATAGAGTTTAGAAGGAGTTTTTATACCTGAACTCACATGGAGAGAGGGTTTCTCATTTGGCATGTGGCTTGAGGTTTTCTCCAAGGAGTGAGCTGCTATAGTCTCTGAACCCTTACAATCATCTTCTTTCCTTTCAGAAACTACAGGCTCTAGTATACCACTTTCAGGTTCTTTACTAGACTCTGATGTCTTCAGTAATACTTCATTAGACACCATAGTTAGTACATCACCATCTTTAAGTGTTGTTTGCTGAGACACACCCTCAAGGTGGATAGACTCTGACTGAACAAAATTTGTTTGATCTTCAGAAAAATCAACCAAAGTCATTCCTCCCATATCATAGGGTATCTCACTTGCATTCTCAGTCATCACAGAAGTCCTTTCAACATCAGCTATCACAGCTCTTGAGTCATCCTTCCTCTGACTAGATGGTTCTTGTGTTACAGTGACTGTGATCTGATCTTTCCTACTATTCACCACTGATGCAATAGTATCTTCTGTTGACTGCTTCCCTCTATCTACTTCCTCCAGTTGTTCACCTTGAGCTGAAGCATCTTCAATAATTACATTCTTGTCAAATAAATATGCATGAAGTGATTGAAGTGCACCATATTTCGAGAGTCCAAATTTCTTGACTAATTGTCTTCTGACAGACACATAGAAATACATCTTCATTAAGTCAAGTCTTTGATGTAAAAGTCCATATTCATCTAGAAATAAAAGTTTTGGTACTCTTTCAACCAAAAAGTCTAGAACAGGCCTTGACAACTTCACTTTCAGAGAAATTAGTCCCATAGCCAGTCTGTATGATAATGTAGTTTCCCATGAAGAATCAATATCCAGATCTCTCTTGTCAAATACTGACATAGATGTAGCTTGATTTGTAGAAACCTGCATGATATTAGTTGGACTAGACTCTGTGTGTGTAGGTGACAATTGAATCTTTCTCCTTGTTCTCCTGATATAGTGAGCAAAAGATTTATCCTGAGAAGACTCAAGAGATGTAGACACTGAAGTGATCTTGGGATGAGATCTTTGTTCAATAGACACAGTCTTTTGAGAGACAGTATCCAGTAACTGTTTTCCCTTTTTAAGAACTACAGTCTTTTGGGAGACTGCAGCCTGGCTGTGACTAGGTTTTTCATCTCTTTGTGCTAACAAAGAAAGTTGAATTGCAGCCTTCAATTCTGCTCTCTCAGCAAGAGTTAAATCATCATCATCTTCACTAGAATTACTACTACTACTTGACACAACAAATCTTCTCTTCCTTACAACTGATGTCTTTTGAGAAACACCAGAGGTTGGTTTCTTTGAAACAATAGGTTGTGGATCAAAATTTGGTTCTTGAATTGTTTCAGAGACTATAATGTTTTGGGCTACTTGGGTAGACACAGGTGGGTTCTCCTCCAATTGAGATTCCTGAGCCATTTCACCACAAAAGAAAGAAGAATTGTAGAAAGTAGGAAGATGAGTTTTAAGAATTACCTGAACATGATATGGATAATGAATTGCAGGTATTTCATCTAGATTCTTTTCATTGTCCTTCTTTGTAATGTCAGAGAAAATTCTCTTTTGCTGTTCATAAGAAGAAACACAATGTTCTCTACCAAATCTAGTTTCAACATCAGGAATAAAATGGTTAACAAACAATTGCATACATCTATGATAATAAACCATTTTCCTGTTTTGATCTCTTAACCCAAGTTTAATACTCATCTGACTTAAGATAATATGACCAATGTTGATTACTCTGTCATAAAGCAAACTATTAGCAATATGTGAAGTAACAGAAGTAATTTGCTGAAAAGAACTACATTTGCCAGTAAAACATTTAGCAATTTGATCAAGGTAAAAAGACCATTCCTTTCTAAGAAAAGACCTATTCAACTGGCTCATGTTATCTAGAGGTCCACTATAACCTAATTCAGACAACATAGTTCTTATATTATCATCAGATGGTACATTCTCATAACTATCAGTAACAGGTAAGCAAAGTACTGAATTAACAACCGATTCAGTAATGTCAAATGAATCTTGTCCTAAATGTAGAACAATCTTACCTGATTGACTCTGAGTAGAATCAATTACCTCAGCATTCTTCCAAGCTTGTGAAACAGCTACTTGATTAATTTGTGGAGATGCTATCAATGCATAACTTAATGGTCCATATGCCAGAAAGTCCATGATTGGATGAAAATTAGATGATACTCCTTCCTTGTTGGTGATAGCTGCAACATGATTGTTTGTCATAAAATCAAAGTCACCAAACTTGAAGGCTACTGATTTAGGTAATCTTCTCTGAGCTGCCATTTTTGATCTGAAAAGAAACTTGAAAAATTCTTGAAATGGATTAGTGATTTTGAAAACTCAAAAGTGATTTTTGCTTTAGAGAATGTAAAATTAGAGAAAGCAATTACACGATTAGAGTTTCAAAACAAATATATTTCACAAATCTTTCAGACCACTATCCCACGTTGACACGTAGATTGACAGGTGTCAGTCCCTGAAAAATGCGGTTACCCACGATTTTTGGAAAATAAAATCCAAAATTGATTTTTCATGAAATAGATCAAGGTATAAATAAGTAATACTGATCAACTTCCTTTTCCTGATGACCTCTCATCAAAATAATCACAAAATGCAATGTGATTTAAAAATATAATTTTCAAATCCTGATGGTCACACATGAAATCCTGACCAATATCATCAGAGACTTAATATGGAATTTTCCACGTGGCATTTTTCTTTTATCTGAAAAAAGAAATAAATAATTAATCTGAACAGAAAATCAATTGGTTAGATATTTTCAATATTTCTTGAAACAAGAAATATAGTCACACGCAATAATTAGCATTTGACTTCATTAAAACTTCCAAGTGACTGCTCAACTTCTCACGTCTTCCTTTAAAAGAACCAGACGCCTTATGCCATTCTCCATAACCTTTCAATTTCTTTTCTTCTTAACAATGCTTCTCAAACCAAAAACTCCTTCAAACCCATTTTCCAGATTTTTCTTGATCGATGAACATCCTGTTCTTGATCATCTCTTTGAACAAATGACTCTTCTTATCGAACTAATCATGAATGGATTGGTTTTCGAAAATATCCAGAGGTTTCTCCTAGAACATCCATCTGTTGGATACAATCTTCCCCTAACCTCCTCAAAACTTGAGGATGAAGAATTTGGCCGAGAGTCTGAGGTTGATCTTGATGGAGATGCTATTCATTTAAGTTAGCTGCTCTCATTCAAGTCGCCCAGACAAGGAATCCAAGAGCAAATGAGGCTTTCATCCCCTGATGGATTTCTTGAGATGCTCCTTGTCCTGTTCCTCAGAATTCATATCAAAGACAAGTATAGAATAGAAATTTAGACAAAAAGATGTTGTATTTCATTTCCATGTAATAATTTCTATTAATGAAAATACAGTTTCTTGTTATCCGCTTGTCTTTTGATTTTTGAATGATGTATAAATTATCAGTATGCAAATATTAAAACTTGCTAGCATAGACTTAACACATCACAGAATCAGATTACTATACAAAGTAAACGTCAGGATCTGAGACAATTTTCATAATCCTGATACTGACACAATATTGATGACGTCAGCATCCTGATGACAAATCTAATCCTGATGATTATTAACAAGTCTATCATACTGAAATTTATCAAGGCAAAGTGTTATAGCTGAAACATTTAACAATCAAATATAGATCCTGACAGGAATATCAAGTCTATAAGCTAAGAACAACATACCTTGCTACTTTTGCAGATGTTACAGATCTAAAAATATAACATTCCTAACTCACTTACTAGTCTACTGAATGTAGTTTCATCAAGTGGTTTAGTTAGAATATCTGCAAGCTGTTTGTCAGTAGGAACAAAATGAAGTTCCACAGTACCATTCTCAATATGTTCTCTAATAAAATGATACTTGACATCAATGTGCTTAGTCCTTGAGTGTTGAACTGGATTTTCTGCAATTTTAATAGCACTAGTATTATCACAAAACATAGGAATATTACTAAGTGTCATACCATAATCCAGCAACTGATTTCTTATCCAAAGGAGCTGTGCACAACAACTGCCTGCTGCTATGTACTCAGCTTCTGCAGTTGAGGTTGAAACAGATTGTTGCTTCTTGCTTGCCCAAGAAATCAATCTATTTCCCAAGAATTGACATGTACCTGTAGTGCTTTTCCTGTCTATCTTACACCCTGCATAATCAGAGTCTGAATAGCCAATTAGAAAGAAATCAGATTCTCTAGGATACCACAAACCAAGATTTGGAGTTCCTTTGAGATATCTAAAAATTCTCTTCACAGCAATTAAATGAGATTCCTTAGGATCACTTTGGAATCTAGAACATAAACAGGTAGAAAACATTATATCTGGCCTACTTGCAGTTAGATATAACAATGAGCCTATCATGCCTCTATAACTAGTATTATCCACACTCTTTCCTTTAGGATCAGAGTCTAGTTTAGTGGCTGTTGCCATGGGTGTTTTTGCAACTGCACAGTCTTGAAAGTCAAACCTTCTTAAAAGATCTTTGATATACTTTGACTGATTAATGAAAATACCAGTCTCAGTCTGTTTGACCTGCAAGCCTAAGAAATAATTTAGTTCACCCATCATGCTCATCTGATACTTAGACTACATAAGCTTGCTAAACTTAGCACACAGCTTTTCATTAGTAGAACCAAAAATAATATCATCAACATAAACTTGAACTAAAAGCAATTCACCTTTTATCTTTCTAAAGAATAGAGTTTTGTCAATTGTACCTCTTGTGAAGCCATTTTCAAGAAGAAATTTAGACAAAGTCTCATACCATGCTCTTGGTGCCTGCTTTAGTCCATAGAGTGCCTTGTCAAGTTTGTAGATATGATTTGGAAACTTTGGATCAACAAATCCAGGTGGTTGTTCTACATAAACTTCTTCATCAAGTCTGCCATTTAGAAAAGCACTCTTTACATCCATCTGGTATACCTTGAATTTTGAATGAGCTACAAATGTAAGAAACATTCTGATTGCTTCCAATCTTGCTACAGGTGCAAAGGTCTCATCATAATCAATGCCTTCTTCCTGAGAATAACCCTTGGCCACCAGTCTTGCTTTGTTTCTTACAATCAAACCAGATTCATCTAGCTTGTTTCTGAAAACCCATCTTGCACCAACAATAGATCTATCTTTAGGTCTTGGTACCAGTTTCCAAACTTTGTTTCTCTCAAACTCATTTAACTCCTCCTGCATTGCAATTACCCAATCAGGATCCTGTAAGGCTTCTTCAACCTTCTTAGGTTCATTCTTTGAGAGAAAGCAACTATACAAGCATTCATTTTGAATTGATCTTCTAGTTCGAACACCACTATTTGGATCACCAATTATCAAGTCTTCAGTATGATCCTTTGTCCATTTTCTAACAGGTGGTAGATTAACTCTGCTAGTCTCTCCCCCTAAGTTAGTGGTATCCCTTGTAGAAGAATTCTCTCTACCTTCAAAAACTCTCCTTTGATCAATAGAATCAGTAGATTCCATATTGCTGCTAGTTACTGATCTTTCCTCAGTAGACTCTGAAAGGTCAGTTCCTGATGGAGTAGACTCTGAAACGTCAATTCCTGATGGAATAGATTCTGAAAGACTAGTCTGCTCCTGATGATCACTGTGTTCTCTTTGATTTATTTGCTCCCCCTCAACAGTAGCATTCCTTTGAGAAACAATAGAAATTCCTTCTGGAGAACCTTCATCATCACTTGAGAGTATCTCAGAATTCTTCAGATTTTCAAATTCCAGTTTGTCATGGCTTTCATCAGTTTGCAAAATTCCAAATTTCTTATCATCAAATGCAACATGAATTGATTCCATAACAACGTGAGTTCTGAGATTATAAACTTTGAAGGCCTTAGATGCTGAATATCCTAGAAAAATTGCTTCATCCGATTTGGCTTCAAATTTTCCAAGTTGTTCTGGATGAACTTTTAGGACATAGCATTTGCATCCAAAGATGTGAAAATATTTCACACTTGGTTTCTTTCCTTTGATCATCTCATAGGGAGTTTTTCCATGACTATTTACCAAGGTACAGTTTTGAGTGAAACATGCAGTGTTAATAGCTTCTGCCCAAAAGTAGGTTGGAAGTTTTGCATCTGCAAGCATGGTTCTTGCTGCCTCTATGAGAGTCCTGTTCTTTCTTTCCACTACACCATTTTGTTGAGGTGTACCAGGTGCAGAAAACTGTTGAGTGATTCCATTGTCTGCACAAAACCCCTCCATTGTAGAATTCTTGAATTCTGTACCATTGTCACTCCTAAGTACTTTGACTTTGTACTCAGAGTTATTATGAATATTCTTGATGAGTTCAATGATTTGCTGAGGAGCTTCATCCTTCTTGTGTAGAAAGAACACCCATGTGAACCTTGTGAAATCATCCACCATAACTAGAGCATATCTTTTCTTGCTGATAGACATAATGTTTACTGGACCAAACAGATCAAGATGTAGCATGTGAAATGGTTCAGTAATTGAATTTTCAGTCTTGCTCTTGAAAGTGGTTCTTCTTTGCTTTCCAAGCTGACATGCATCACAAAGTCCATCTTGCACAAAATTCGCCTGAGGTAGGCCTCTCACCAAATTGTTTTTAACAAGTTGATTAAGCTTCTTGAAATTAAGATGTGAGAGCTTCTTGTGCCAATTCCAGCTTTCATCACTTGTTGCTTTGCTGTAGAGACATCTAACAATTCCTTTAGATGTATCACTTAAGCTGGCTTCATATATGTTACCATGTCTTTGACCAGTTAGAACAATGTCTCCATTCTGCATATTCAAGACTTTGCATCCTTCTCTGTCAAAGATTGATTTGTAACCTTTATCACCCAGTTGACTTATGCTTAAAAGAGTATGTTTCAAGCCTTCAACCAGTGCTACATTTTCTATGATGACATTCCCCAAAACAATTGAGCCATATCCCAGAGTTTCTCCTTTGTTGCCATCTCCAAAAGATATTACTGGGCCAGATTTCCTCTCAAACTTTGTAAGCAGGGACTTCTTTCCAGTCATATGTCCAGAGCATCCACTGTCCAAGATAATTGAATGCTTCTTTCCTGTGCCCTGCAAACAAAAAGTAACTAGTTAGAATTTTTTAGGACCCAACTTTGATTGGATCCTTTCTTACTAGATTTAGAGACAACAGACTTTGAAGATTTTGCTTTTATTTTACCTGTTGCAGAGTCAACTTTAGACTCTGATCTCACAAACTGTTTGTGACTAGGAGTTTCAGATTTCAAAGAATAATAGTCATAATACAGTTCATGATATTCTCTACACATGTAAATGGAATGAAGTAAACTACCACAATGATAACAAGCTTTTTGTGGTTGGTATTGAATTTTCTGAGTCTTGGGGAATCTGGACTCAGTTTTCCAAGAAGGTTTTTGATTGCAGTCTAGGGCCAAATGATTATGATTTCCACACTTATAGCATTTTTTCCTAGGTGCATCAGGTACATTCTTGTAATTATTCTCTTTGTTAATACCTTCTTTTCCATTCCTATTTCTTTTGATCTTGCTAGACTCTGAAAGACCATCTAATCTCTGTTTCAACTGAGACTTAGACAGAAACCCTATGTTTACATTCTTAGGTTTCTCTAACACTTTCTCATCTGAATAACTATTGTTAATCCTTTTGTGTACAACAGGGGTACCTTTTGATTCAACAAATTTAACATGATTAGGTTCAGAAACAATTTTCTTACCTTCAGATTTAGATGTGTTAGCTTCTACCTTACTATCATTATTGACAGTAGCTACTTTTTCTTCTTGTCTAGCCTTATCAAAACCTAAACCATTAACCTTACCACGAATTCCACTCTCAAAGATTTCTATTGTCTTCTTACTGGAATTGTTAATGGTTTTAATCACATCTCTCTCTTCTTCTAGTTCTTTTCTGACATAGTCATAAGCCTCAAGAATAACACTATAATCATGCTTAGCTTTATCAGAACTTAACTTGTATTCTTCCATTTGAATTAATTCAGATTCAAGAAAATTATTTCTATCAACTAATTTATCATTCTTAACCTTAAGTTCATCTCTTTCACAAGTAAGAATTCTAAAATTAGTCATAAGATTTTTGAACTTAGCATGGATAGATCTAATTTCATCAGAATTTAAGCTATCAAATGAATCAAGAGAGTGAAGTGATACCTTAACAGAGGATGGAGAAGTTTTCTTTGGAGATCCAGGTTTGTCTGAACTATTGGCCATCAATGCAATGTTGTCATAATCCAATTCATCTTCAGAGTCACTGGAATCAGCCCAATCCTTCTGTGTGACCATAAGTGCATTACCCTTTCCTGAATTTCTAGGCTTCTTACACTCACTAGCAAAGTGTCCAAGCTCGCTGCAGTTAAAGCACTTGATCTTGGCCTTATCAAGCTTGACAATTGTACTTTTGCTTTTGTCACTCTTCTTCTTCTTCTTATTTTGAAAAGGTCCTTTGCTAAATCTTCTCCTGTTGAATCTTCCTTTCTTGAAAGCTTTAGCAAACATAGCAAAGAGTTCTTGCATCTCAGATTCAGAATCATTGTTGTTAGAGTCCATATCAGTAGTCTCTGACTCAGAACTTTCTTTGCTTTTCTTCTTCCTTGAATTCTTTACAGCAATCTCTTCATGCTGTTCTTCAGGAAGCTTCTTAACTTCAGATTGAGCAGTAAGTGCAATAGACTTCATCTTTCCTTCACTCCTGCTCTTCTTCTGCTGCTTGTCAAGTTCATAAGCTCTCAATTTTCCATATACTGCCTCTAATGAAATCTCATCCAAATCATTAGCTTCCTCGATCGCAGATATCTTCTCATTGTAGAAATCAGGCAAAGCTTTCATGAACTTTGTATTCATATCCTCCAAGTCATAATATTTACCATGCATGGCCATCTCATTGATGAGTTTTGTAAACCTATCAAAGGTATCAGTAAGTGACTCACCAGACTTGGATTCAAAGTACTCATACTGTTGTATAAGTAATGTCCTCATATTCTTCCTGACAGGCTTAGTTCCTTCACAGTGAACCTTAAGATTGTCCCATATATCCTTAGCAGTTTTACAAGAGAGAACATAGTTAGTGAGAACAAAATCAAGACTGTTGAATAATATGTTTCTCACTTTAGCATCTTTGAGAACATTCTCCTTGTCCTTATCTGACCATTCAGATTTTGGCTTCTCTGCTGTATGTTCTGGAACAACCACACCATCAACAGTTGCTTGTCCAACGACCTTTGTTGGAACGAAAGGTCCATCTCTGATTCTGTCAAGATAATCAGGATCTGTTGCTTCCAGATGATGCAACATCTTTACTTCCCATAGAGTATATTCGTTTCTCTTGAGCATAGGAATTTTAGTATTCCCATCCTTGTAACCAGACATGATTGCAGATCTTTATGATTATTCGAAATCAACCTGCTCTGATACCAATTGTCAACTCGAATAACTTGTAGAAGGGGGGGGGGTTGAATACAAGTTATATAATCGTGTCTGATTTTTGCTTGATTATATGAACAAGAATAAACGAATGAATCAAACTCTTGTTTGTATTAATAAGATCAAATACAAACTCTACCAAAGGTGTACAATACCTTTAGCAGCTGCTGATAATACAAATCTCTCTCTCTGTTTGTTCCGAACTCTCGAATACAAACCTTATACAGAGCTACGTACACGAACTCACAACTTCGTCGCTCTTTTACAATGATATTGAGAGAGTATTTATAATGCTACCTATCAACTAATAACAGAAAGACATAATCTATACATGACAATGTTCTGCCTTCTAGTCGATAGTTTCCTTCAATAGAAAACTCTTTCCTTCATAATATCTTCTTGCTTGTTCTTCAAACAACGATCCTGTTTTATAGCACTTGCCAGTTTCTGTAGCATCCATAATGACATCATCAGGAACACGACTGATATCAGGATCTGTACACTGCATCAGTATCTGATCAACCATCAGTATTGGACCATCATCAGGATTTGCTCTCTGTTCCTGACATGTAGTCTCCGATACACTGTTCATTCCTGACTAAACTATACAGATAACTGTCTTTACACATAAATCCTATATACAGTGCTAAATCCTTTATAAGATCAGGATTACAAGAAGTATAATGTGTAAATTCTATTCTTAACATCACAACTTATGAATTATTCCTAACATTTTGAGCTTAATACATTGGTAGACGAGATTAAAATTGATGAGTGTCCAATTATAAAAGAGAAGGAAGTTAAGATTGATGAAATTAAAAATCTTTCTTTAGAGTATAAGGATTCGATTTGGGAGGAGTATATGAGTCGTACTTATAATGATTATTCTGACGACTTTTCTAGCTATTTTGATGTTTCCAAGTCTCTTGAGCATGATAGGTTCTTGAAAGTTTTCATACCTTTCAATGAATCTAAGGTTTATTTGCACAATATGCTTATATTAGGAATTCGTAGATATGTGCATCTGTTTACTTTTTCTCCTCATTGAAGATTTTATGTATGAATAAGTCGAGCTAATGATAATAAACAAGCGCTGCTTGGGAGGCAACCCAAGATTATAATATTAGTTTTTAATAGTTTTTTTACTCCCACATGTTGCCTTGACGTGTTTGTTTGTAGTGATTCAGGTGTTTACAATGATATTTTGTAAGGTTGGGCATGTTCATTCATTATTAGGCATGATCGTGCAACTCAAGTGGATATTAATCTTTACCATCGACTATTTTTCTAGCTGTTGGCATAGTCATGCAGTCAAGCTAGCATGCTCACGCAAGGGAAAGTGCCATGATATGAAATCTCACGATAGAAATTTGATGGTTTTGCATGATCACGCAAGTGTCCAACATGGTCATGCAGAAAAAAACCTAGATTATCGACCCTTTGTCATGGATTGAGCATGCTTATGTAGCTATTTGACATGCACACGATGTACGAAGAGTTTCTCACGGTGGAAATATGGTGGTTTGGCATGGTCATGCAGCGTTTTAACATGATCACGCAGGAAGACATGGAGACTACGTACACGTTTTCTTTATTTCGCATGGCTACGCAAACTGATGACATGTGTTGAGTATGGAATACAATAAAAGAATACAGAGGGGGGGTGAATGGATTCTTGAACTTTTCTTGGTTGAGTATGTGTAGCAGATAAGTGTTTGTGTATGTAAAGATGTAGGTGCGGATAAAGAACAACACAAGTCACAATATCACTTTAATCTAATGTATTATTAGATAAAGGTTGCTACAATCTGTGAATACAAATGATAGTATTCTCAGCTTCGTTTTTCTCAGAGAGATATGGCTTACAATGAATATGAAAAACTTGACTCTCCAAAAGTTAATTGCTAAGGAAGTGAGGCTGTATCCTTATAGAACATGGATACAACCTACTTATTACAAATAAGGTAGCTAAAACAAATTACTTTCTAGTTTGTCTATCCTATTTGAGTAAGAGTCCAAACGCTTACAGATTTGACTTTGCAAAGCCTGTTCAGATCCACTTCTTTAGCCCTTTGTCTCTTCTATATCTCTCCAAGCTTCTTTGTAGGCTTTCCAGAGCACGTTACAGATTGAGGTCCATAAAGTGCATTGGCTTGTTGCAGGTTTTTGACTTGTACAAGTTCTCCAGTATTTTGTCTCCAAGAATGTATTCGAGAAGTGACTAAGTAAGTGATTCGAGAACTAGAATTAACTTGATCGATAACTCTGAGTTCTCGAACACTGTTTTATTGACATATCGAATTACTTCTCGAATAGCTCTTTTTCATCAGGATTCCTTGAGTTATCGAATAGAACATTTGACTTATCGAATCCTTGAGATATCGAATAGCTTTCTGAGTCCTTGAGATATCGAATGGAACTTTGACTTGTTGACTCTTTGAGAACTCGAATGCCACTTTGACTTGTTGACTTCTTGAGTTCTCGAATAGAGCAGTAGACATGTCGAATCTCTGAGATATCGAATGAGATATCGAACAGTGTATTCAGAGATATCGAATAGTGTCTTGAGATATCGAATCCCTGACTTCTCGAATGTTAGACAAATGTACTTCTCGAATTGGTACTTAGGCAAATTCTTCACTTTCTTCAAATCCCAACTGTGATTATTTGACAGTCTTTATCTTCTTGCTTGAGGCATGAACCTTGGAACTTCTTTCAAGCATTATTCTTGACTATATAAGTACAGTTACACAACTAGGATTTGGTGCCTATTACAAGTACAGAACAAGTAGAGACTCTACAACTAGAGGTTCCCTCAGTTAAGAGGTCATGTAAGTAATGCAAAGCATTACAAACAATTAGGCTTGTTATTTGATGTAAACAGGCATGCCTCTGTGACTAACAATCTCCCCCAAATTGTGAGTAAGACCCTTAGTCACAATTTCATGTCTGATAACAAGCCTAACATACATAAGGATAAAACTTTAAAAGTACAGGTATGTTGATTGATTGAAGAAAGTACATAGAAGTATTCTTACAAGTTATGAGAAACTACTAGCCATATCCTTTTGGATTCATCTCTTGAGCTTTGGCTTGCAGATTCTCATTTTTCATCTTCTCTTCAGCTTCTTTAGCTTTCTTCTTTGCATTTTCTTCCATGGCAAGAATAATGTCTTCCATTGCAGTGAGTTCTTCAATTAGAGGGGAGCCTGATAAATCCTTAAGTACTTCATTCAGCTGTTTCTCAGAATAGGAACTGATGTAGTCCATTCTAATCTTTACATTTCTACCATATTTTTTGTACTCAATGATGTAAGGATTAAACTTGACTCTACACAGACCCATAACTCTTAATTCATCAGCCTTAGCTTCCATTGCAGCAAACTCCTCCTCCCTTTTCTTTAGTAGCTCTTCACTGTACTTTCTCATTTCTGCCTGGTGATCTCTCTTCATTTTGACAAAGTCAATTAACTCCAGCTTCCACACCCTTTCCACTCTGTCTTCAGAATCCAACATTGCAATTATTCTTTCTATGTCATATAGCCTGCCCCAGTGCTGGCATGTTCCTTGTCTGAATTTCTTCTGTCTTCCATCAGTATATTTAATTTCAAGAAAATCATCATCAATGGCAACATGATAGATTCTTTGAGCCCATATGAACTGCAGTTGGTCTTCATCATAGATTTCATCCAGAGGTGGTAGGTTCAATCTTGGAATTATTGTTAGGAATAATTCATAAGTTGTGATGTTAAGAATAGAATTTACACATTATACTTCTTGTAATCCTGATCTTATAAAGGATTTAACACTGTATATAGGATTTATGTGTAAGACAGTTATCTGTATAGTTTAGTCAGGAATGAACAGTGTATCGGAGACTACATGTCAGGAACAGAGGGCAAATCCTGATGATGGTCCAATACTGATGGTTGATCAGATACTGATGCAGTGTGCAGATCCTGATATCAGTTTTGTTACTGATGATGTCATTATGGATGCTACAGAAACTGGCAAGTGCTATAAAACAGGATCGTTGTTTGAAGAACAAGCAAGAAGATATTATGAAGGGAAGAGTTTTCTATTGATGGAAACTATCGACTAGAAGGCAGAACATTGTCATGTATAGATTATATCTTTCTGTTATTAGTTGATAGGTAGCATTATAAATACTCTCTCAATATCATTGTAAAGAGCGACGAAGTTGTGAGTTCGTGTGTGTAGCTCTGTATAAGGTTTGTATTCGAGAGTTCGAAACAAACAGAGAGAGAGATTTGTATTGTCAGCAGCTGCTAAAGGTATTGTACACCTTTGGTAGAGTTTGTATTTGATCTTATTAATACAAACAAGAGTTTGATTCATTCGTTTATTCTTGTTCATATAATCAAGCAAAAATCAGACACGATTATATAACTTGTATTCAACCCCCCCTTCTACAAGTTATTCGAGTTAACAATTGGTATCAGAGCAGGTTGATTTCGAATAATCATAAAGATCTGCAATCATGTTTGGTTACAAGGATGAGAATACTAAAATTCCTATGCTCAAGAGAAACGAATATACTCTATGGGAAGTAAAGATGTTGCATCATCTGGAAGCAACAGATCCTGATTATCTTGACAGAATCAGAGATGGACCTTTTGTTCCAACAAAGGTTGTTGGACAAGCAACTGTTGATGGTGTGGTTGTTCCAGAACATACAGCAGAGAAGCCAAAATCTGAATGGTCAGATAAGGATAAGGAGAATGTTCTTAAAGACGCTAAAGTGAGAAACATATTATTCAATAATCTTGATTCTGTTCTCACTAACTATGTTCTCTCTTGTAAAACTGCTAAGGACATATGGGACAATCTTAAGGTTCACTGTGAAGGAACTAAGCCTGTCAGGAAGAATATGAGAACATTACTTATACAACAGTATGAGTACTTTGAATCCAAGTCTGGTGAGTCACTTACTGATACCTTTGATAGGTTTACAAAACTCATCAATGAGATGGCCATGCATTGTAAATATTATGACTTGGAGGATATGAATACAAAGTTCATGAAAGCTTTGCCTGATTTCTACAATGAGAAGATATCTGCGATTGAGGAAGCTAATGATTTGGATGAGATATCATTAGAGGCAGTATATGGAAAATTTAGAGCTTATGAACTTGACAAGCAGCAGAAGAAAAGTAGGAGTGAAGGAAAGATGAAGACTATTGCACTTATTGCTCAATCTGAAGTTAAGAAGCTTCCTGAAGAACAGCATGAAGAGATTGCTGTAAAGAATTCAAGGAAGAAGAAAAGCAAGGAAAGTTCTGAGTCAGAGACTACTGATATGGACTCTGACAACAATGATTCTGAATCTGAGATGTAGGAACTCTTTGCTATGTTTGCTAAAGCTTTCAAGAAAGGAAGATTCAACAGGAGAAGATTTAGCAAAGGACCTTTTCAAAAGAAGGAGGAGAAGAAGAGTGACAAAAGCAAAAGTACAATTGTCAAGCTTGATAAGGCCAAGATCAAGTGCTTTAACTGCAGCGAGCTTGGACACTTTGCTAGTGAGTGTAAGAAGCCTAGGAATTCAGGAAAGGGTAATGCACTTATGGTCACACAGAAGGATTGGGCTGATTCCAGTGACTCTGAAGATGAATTGGATTATGACAACATTGCATTGATGGCCAATAGTTCAGACAAACCTGGATCTCCAAAGAAAACTTCTCCATCCTCTGTTAAGGTATCACTTCACTCTCTTGATTCATTTGATAGCTTAAATTCTGATGAAATTAGATCTATCCATGCTGAGTTTAAGAATCTTATGACTAATTTTAGAATTCTTACTTGTGAAAGAGATGAACTTAAGGTTAAAAATGATAAATTAGTTGATAGAAATAATTTTCTTGAATCTGAATTAATTCAAATGGAAGAATACAAGTTAAGTTCTGATAAAGCTAAGCATGATTATAGTGTTATTCTTGAGGCTTATGACTATGTCAGAAAAGAACTAGAAGAAGGGAGAGATGTGATTAAGACCATTAACAATTCCAGTAAGAAGACTATAGAAATCTTTGAAAGTGGAATTCGTGGTAAGGTTAATGGTTTAGGTTTTGATAAGGCTAGACAAGAAGAAAAGGTAGCTATTGTCAATGATGATAGTAAGATAGAAGCCAACACATCTAAATCTGAAGGTAAGAAAATTGTTTCTGAACCTAATCATGTTAAATTTGTTGATTCAAAAGGTACCCCTGTTGTACACAAAAGGATTAACAATAGTAATTCAGATGAGAAAGTGTTAGAGAAACCTAAGAATGTAAACATAGGGTTTCTGTCTAAGTCTCAGTTGAAACAGAGATTAGATGGTCTTTCAGAGTCTAGCAAGATCAAAAGAAATAGGAATGGAAAAGAAGGTATTAACAAAGAGAATAATTACAAGAATGTACCTGATGCGCCTAGGAAAAAATGCTATAAGTGTGGAAATCATAATCATTTGGCCCTAGACTGCAATCAAAAACCTTCTTGGAAAACTGAGTCCAGATTTCCCAAGACTCAGAAAATTCAATACCAACCACAAAAAGCTTGTTATCATTGTGGTAGTTTACTTCATTCCATTTACATGTGTAGAGAATATCATGAACTGTATTTTGACTATTATTCTTTGAAATCTGAAACTCCTAGTCACAAACAGTTTGTGAAATCAGAGTCTAAAGTTGACTCTGCAACAGGTAAAATAAAAGCAAAATCTTTAAAGTCTGTCGTCTCTAAATCTAATAAGAAAGGATCCAATCAAAGTTGGGTCCTAAAAAATTCTAACTAGTTACTTTTTGTTTGCAGGGCACAGGAAAGAAGCATTCAATTATCTTGGACAGTGGATGCTCTGGACATATGACTGGAAAGAAGTCCCTGCTTACAAAGTTTGAGAGGAAAGCTAGCCCAGTAATATCTTTTGGAGATGGCAACAAAGGAGAAACTCTGGGATATGGCTCAATTGTTTTGGGGAATGTCATCATAGAAAATGTAGCACTGGTTGAAGGCTTGAAACATACTCTTTTAAGCATAAGTCAACTGGGTGATAAAGGTTACAAATCAATCTTTGACAGAGAAGGATGCAAAATCTTGAATATGCAGAATGGAGACATTGTTCTAACTGGTCAAAGACATGGTAACATATATGAAGCCAGCTTAAGTGATACATCTAAAGGAATTGTTAGATGTCTCTACAGCAAAGCAACAAGTGATGAAAGCTGGAATTGGCACAAGAAGCTCTCACATCTTAATTTCAAGAAACTTAATCAACTTGTTAAGCACAATTTGGTGAGAGGCCTACCTCAGGCAAATTTTGTGCAAGATGGACTTTGTGATGCATGTCAGCTTGGAAAGCAAAGAAGAACCACTTTCAAGAACAAGACTGAAAATTCGATTACTGAACCATTTCACATGCTACATCTTGATCTGCTTGGTCCAGTAAACATTATGTCTATCAGCAAGAAAAGATATGCTCTAGTTATGGTGGATGATTTCACAAGGTTCACATGGGTGTTCTTTCTACACAAGAAGGATGAAGCTCCTCAGCAAATCATTGAACTTATCAAGAATATTCATAATAACTCTGAGTACAAAGTCAAGGTACTTAGAAGTGACAATGGTACAGAATTCAAGAATTCTACAATGGAGGGGTTTTGTGCAGATAATGGAATTACTCAACAGTTTTCTGCACCTGGTACACCTCAGCAGAATGGTGTAGTGGAAAGGAAGAACAGGACTCTCATAGAGGCATCAAGAACCATGCTTGCAGATGCAAAACTTACAACCTACTTTTGGGCAGAAGCTATTAACACTGCATATTTCACTCAAAATTGTACCTTGGTAAATAGTCATGGAAAAACTCCCTATGAGATGATCAAAGGAAAGAAACCAAGTGTGAAATACTTTCACATCTTTGGATGCAAATGCTATGTCCTAAAAGTTCATCCAGAACAACTTGGAAAATTTGAAGCCAAATCGGATGAAGCAATTTTTCTAGGATATTCAGCATCTAAGGCCTTCAAAGTTTATAATCTCAGAACTCACATTGTTATGGAATCAATTCATGTTGCATTTGATGATAAGAAATTTGGAATTTTGCAAACTGATGAAAGCCATGACAAATTGGAATTTGAAAATCTGAAGAATTCTGAGATACTCTCAAGTGATGATGAAGGTTCTCCTGAAGAAATTTCTATTGCTTCTCAAAGGAATGCTACTGTTGAGGGGGAGCAAATAAATCAAAGAGAACACAGTGATCATCAGGAGCAGACTAGTCTTTCAGAGTCTATTCCATCAGGAATTGACGTTTCATAGTCTACTCCATCAGGAACTGATCTTTCAGAGTCTACTGAGGAAAGATCAGTAACTAGCAGCAATTTGGAATCTACTGATTCTATTGATCAAAGGAGAGTTTTTGAAGGTAGAGAGAATTCTTCTACAAGAGATACCACTAGCTTAGGGGGAGAGACTAGCAGAGTTAATCTACCACCTATTAGAAAGTGGACGAAGGATCATACTGAAGATTTGATAATTGGTGATCCAAATAGTGGTGTTCGAACTAGAAGATCAATTCAAAATGAATGCTTGTATAGTTGCTTTCTCTCAAAGAATGAACCTAAGAAGGTTGAAGAAGCCTTACAGGATCCTGATTGGGTAATTGCAATGCAGGAGGAGTTAAATGAGTTTGAGAGAAACAAAGTCTGGAAACTGGTACCAAGACCTAAAGATAGATCTATTGTTGGTGCAAGATGGGTTTTCAGAAACAAGCTAGATGAATCTGGTATGATTGTAAGAAACAAAGCAAGACTGGTGGCCAAGGGTTATTCTCAGGAAGAAGGCATTGATTATGATGAGACCTTTGCACCTGTAGCAAGATTGGAAGCAATCAGAATGTTTCTTGCATTTGCAGCTCATTCAAAATTCAAGGTATACCAGATGGATGTAAAGAGTGCTTTTCTAAATGGCAAACTTGATGAGGAAGTGTATGTGGAACAACCACCTGGATTTGTTGATCCAAAGTTTCCAAATCATGTCTACAAACTTGATAAGGCACTCTATGGACTAAAGCAGGCACCAAGAGCATGGTATGAGACTTTGTCTAAATTTCTTCTTGAAAATGGCTTCACAAGAGGTACAATTGACAAAACTCTATTCTTTAGAAAGATAAAAGGTGAATTGCTTTTAGTTCAAGTTTATGTTGATGATATTATTTTTGGTTCTGCTAATGAAAAGTTGTGTGCTAAGTTTAGCAAGCTTATGCAGTCTAAGTATCAGATGAGCATGATGGGTGAATTAAATTATTTCTTAGGCTTGCAGGTCAGACAGACTGAGACTGGTATATTCATTAATCAGTCAAAGTATATCAAAGATCTTTTAAAAAGGTTTGACTTTCAAGACTGTGCAGTTGCAAAAACACCCATGGCAACAGCCACTAAACTAGACTCTGATCCTAAAGGAAAGAGTGTGGATAATACTAGTTATAGAGGCATGATAGGCTCATTGTTATATCTAACTGCAAGTAGGCCAGATATAATGTTTTCTACCTGTTTATGTGCTAGATTCCAAAGTGATCCTAAGGAATCTCATTTAATTGCTGTGAAGAGAATTTTTAGATATCTCAAAGGAACTCCAAATCTTGGTTTGTGGTATCCTAGAGAATCTGATTTCTTTTTAATTGGCTATTCAGACTCTGATTATGCAGGGTGTAAGATATACAGGAAAAGCACTACAGGTACATGTCAATTCTTGGGAAATAGATTGATTTCTTGGGCAAGCAAGAAGCAACAATCTGTTTCAACCTCAACTGCAGAAGCTGAGTACATAGCAGCAGGCAGTTGTTGTGCACAGCTCCTTTGGATAAGAAATCAGTTGATGGATTATGGTATGACACTTAGTAATATTCTTATGTTTTGTGATAATACTAGTGCTATTAAAATTGCAGAAAATCCAGTTCAACATTCAAGGACTAAGCACATTGATGTCAGGTATCATTTTATTAGAGAACATATTGAGAATGGTACTGTGGAACTTCATTTTGTTCCTACTGACAAACAGCTTGCAGATATTCTAACTAAACCACTTGATGAGACTACATTCAGTAGATTAGTAAGTGAGTTATGAATGTTAAATTTTTAGATCTTTAACATCTGCAAAAGTAGCAAGGTATGTTGTTTTTAGCTTATAGACTTGATATTCCTGTCAGGATCTATATTTGATTGTTAAATGCTTTAGCTATAACACTTTGCCTTGATAAATTTCAGTATAATAGACTTGTTAATAATCATCAGGATTAGATTTGTTATCAGGATGCTGACGTCATCAGTATTGTGTCAGTATCAGGATTATGAAAATTGTTTCAGATCCTGACGTTTACTTTGTGTAGTAATCTGATTTTGTGATAAGCTAAGTCTATGCCAGCAAGTTTTAATATTTGCATACTGATAATTTATACATCATTCAATAATCAAAAGACAAGCAGATAACAAGAAACTGTATTTTCATTAATAGAAATCATTACATGGAAATGAAATACAACTTCTTTTTGTCTAAATTTCTACTGAAAATTCTATACTTGTCTATTGATATGAACTCTGAGGTACAGGACAAGGAGCATCTCAAGAAATCCATCAGGGGATGAATAGCCTCATTTATTCTTGGATTCCTTGTCTGGGCGACTTGAATGAGAGCAGCTAACTTAAATGTATAGCATCCCCATCAAGATCAACCTCAGACTCTCGGCCAAATTCTTCATCCTCAAGTTTTGAGGAGGTTAGGGGAAGATTGTATCCAACAGATGGATGTTCTAGGAGAAACCTCTGGATATTTTCGAAAACCAATCCATCCATGATTAGTTCGATGAGAAGAGTTGTCTGTTCAAAGAGATGATCAAGAACAAGATGTTCATCGATCGAGAAAAATCTGAAAAATGGGTTTGAAGGGAATTTTGGTTTGAGGAGCATTGTTGAGAAGAAAAGAAATTGAAAGGTTTATGGAGAATGGCATAAGGCGTCTGTTTCTTTTAAAGAAAGACGTGAGAAGCTGAACAGTCATTTGGAAGTTTTAATGAAGTCAAATGCTAATTATTGCATGTGACTGTGTTTCTTGTTTTCAAGAAATGTTGAATATATCTAACCAATTGATTTTTGTTCAGATTATTTGTTTATTTCTGTTTCAGATAAAAGAAGAATGCCACGTGGAAACTCCATATTAAGTCTCTGATGATATTGGTCAGGATTTCATGTGTGATCATTAGGATTTGATGAGAGATCAACAGGAAAAGGAAGCTGATCAGTATTGATTATTTATACCCTGATTTATTTCATGAAAATCAATTTTGGATTTTATTTTCCAAAAATCGTGGGTAACTGCATTTTTCAGGGACTAACACCTGTCAATCTACGTGTCAACGTGGGATAGTGGTCTGAAAGATTTGTGAAATATATTTGTTTTGAAACTCTAATCGTGTAATTGCTTTCTCTAATTTTACATTCTCTAAAGCAAAAACCACTCTTGAGTTTTCAAAATCACTAATCCATTTCAAGAATTTTTCAAAAAAAATTTTCAGATCAAAAATGGCAGCTCAGAGAAGATTACCTAAATCAGTAGCCTTCAAATTTGGTGACTTTGATTTTATGACAAACAATCATGTAGCAGCTATCACCAACAAGGAAGGAGTGTCATCTGATTTTCATCCAATCATGGACTTTCTGGCATATGGACCATTAAGTTATGCATTGACAGCATCTCCACAAATTAATCAAGTAGCTGTTTCACAAGCTTGGGAGAATGCTGAGGTAATTGATTCTACTCAGAGTCAATCAGGTAAGATTGTTCTACATTTAGGACAAGATTCATTTGACATTGCTGAATCTGTTTTTAATTCAGTACTTTGCTTACCTGTTACTGATAGTTATGAGAATGTACCATCTGATGATAATATAAGAACTATGTTGTCTGAATTAGGTTATAGTGGACCTCTAGATAACATGAGCCAGTTGAATAGGTCTTTTCTTATAAAGGAATGGTCTTTTTACTTTGATCAAATTGCTAAATGTTTTACTGGCAAATGTAGTTCTTTTCAGCAAATTACTTCTGTTACATCACATATTGCTTATAGTTTGCTTTATGACAGAGTAATTAACATTGGTCATATTATCTTAAGTCAGATGAGTATCAAACTTGGGTCAAGAGATCAAAACAGGAAAATGGTTTATTATCATAGATTTATGCAAATGTTTGTTAACCATTTCATTCCTGATGTTGAAGCTAGATTTGGTAGGGAACATTGTGTTTCTTCTTATGAACAGCAAAAGAGAATTTTCTCTGACATTACAAAGAAGGACAATGAAAAGAATCTAGATGAAATACCTGCAATTCATTATCCACATCATTTTCAGGTAATTCTTAAAACTCATCTTCCTACTCTCTACAATTCTTCTTTCTTTTGTGGTGAAATGACTCAGGAATCTCAAATGGAGGAGAAACCACCTGTGTCTACCCAAGTAGCCCAAAACATTATAGTCTCTGAAACAATTCAAGAACCAAATTTTGATCCACAGCCTACTGTTTCAAAGAAACCAACCTCTGGTGTTTCTCAAAAGACATCAGTTGTAAGGAAGAGAAGATTTGTTGTGTCAAGTAGTAGTAATTCTAGTGAAGATGATGATGATTTAACTCTTGCCGAGAGAGTAGAATTGAAGGCTGCAATTCAACTTTCTTTGTTAGCACAAAGAGATAAAAAACCTAGTCACAGCCAGGTTGCAGTCTCTCAAAAGGCTGTAGTTCTTAAAAAGGGAAAACAGTTACTGGATACTGTCTCTCAAAAGACTGTGTCTATTGAACCAAGATCTCATCCCAAGATCACTTCTGTGTCTACACCTCTTGAGTCTTCTCAGGATAAATCTTTTGCTCACTATATCAGGAGAACAAGGAGAAAGATTCAATTGTCACCTACACACACAGAGTCTAGTCCAACTAATATCATGCAGGTTTCTACAAATCAAGCTACATCTATGTCAGTATTTGACAAGAGAGATCTGGATATTGATTCTTCATGGGAAACTACATTATCATACAGACTGGCTATGGGACTAATTTCTCTTAAAGTGAAGTTGTCAAGGCCTGTTCTAGATTTTCTGGTTGAAAGAGTACCAAAACTTTTATTTCCAGATGAATATGGACTTCTACATCAAAGACTTGACTTAATGAAGATGTATTTCTATGTATCTGTCAGAAGACAATTAGTCAAGAAATTTGGACTCTCAAAGCATGTTGCACTTCAATCACTTCATGCATATTTATTTGACAAGGATATCATTATTGAAGATGCTTTAGCTCAAGGTGAACAACTGGAGGAAGTAGATAGAGAAAAGCAGTAAACAGAAGATACTATTGCACCAGTGGTGAATAGTAGGAAAGATCATATCACAGTCACTGCAACACAAGAACCATCTAGTCAGAGGAAGGATGACTCAGGAGCTGTGATAGCTGATGTTGAAAGGTCTTCTGTGATGACTGAGAATGCAAGTGAGATACCCTATGATATGGGAGGAATGACTTTGGTTGATTTTTCTGAAGATCAAACAAATTTTGTTCAGTCAGAGTCTATCCACCTTGAGGGTGTGTCTCAGCAAACAACACTTAAAGACGGTGATATACTAACTATGGTGTCTAATGAAGTATTACTGAAGACATCAGAGTCTAGTAAAGAACCTGAAAGTGGTATACTGGAGCCTGTAGTTTCTGAAAGGAAAGAAGATGATTGTAAGGGTTCAGAGACTATAGCAGCTCACTCCTTGGAGAAAACCTCAAGCCACATGCCATATGAGGAACCCTCTCTCCATGTGAGTTCAGGTATAAAAACTCCTTCTAAACTCTATTTTTCTGTAGGTCATGAGAGCACTTATCTAAATTTGAGTGATACACTTGAAAAGATGGACTTAGATCCACAATTTGAGCGGCTGGCTCCTGACCAGGCAAAAGGTGAGGTAGAAAGAGTGTTGACTTTAGTAAGTCAAAGTGAGAATGAGGGTATGGATGATCAACTCCATAGTGAGGGAGAGAAAATTAGGAAACCATCATTTGATTTCTGGGATCAGGTTTTTCCTGAATCTTGGTCTGAAAATTTGGGTATGGATGCTGGTACTTATTCATTTATCAAAATGTATCAGAAGAATGACCTAGCACATCACAATGCAAAGCCAGAAGTTAAAGCTCAGAAGCAAAAGGAGAGGCTTGCAGGAATCATTAACAGAAGAGGTGCCAGGATAAAGCAATCTCTTGATACATATGTACCAGATGAAGTTCCTAATGATCCTAGTGTTCCTTTGTATGTACTTCCAATATCAGCTAGAATTGAGACATCAACAGTCTCTGATCACTCTAAAGAGGAGTCAGGATTTGAAGATGTTAGTACACAGAATACTGGTAAAGGAGATGATGATCATGTTTCAGTTCCAGATCAGAAAGATGAAGATGTTGATACTTCTAATCAGGTTTTATTACTTGAATATCATACAACTCAAGCAACTTCTTCTACAAAACTTGAAGATACAGTTCTTTCTGATTCTGATACTGAAGATACTAGAAGCACTTCCAATATTGAAGTTCATTCTGATGTTTTGAAAGATATTCAGAATTCTCAAATTGCTATTCAAACAAGACTTCAATCACTTGAAGATAACCGAGTCACAATTATGGAAAATCAAGCAGTTCTTATGAATCTCATTTGTTCTGTTTCTGAAACTCTTGGAATTAATGTTGTTGATGTCAAAAAGGGGGAGATAAAGACAGTTCAAAGACAACAACAACAACATCATCAGACTGGGGGAGATAAAGAGCAGACAAAGGGTAGTAAAAAGAAGAACCAGGAGTGACATTGGTGAATCTCAGCTAGGAAGAGGTAAAGGAAGAGCAGCATTAATAGTTAAAATTCTTTCTTCTAAGTACTAGATAAATGTCTACATCTGAGAAGGAGGTACTTAACTTCATAATTCTACATTCATAAATTCTATTCTGGTTGTATTGTTATATGTTTTGACATCCACAACTTAGATTTATGCTTCAGATTTTAAAGCATAAATAGGGGGAGATTGTTAGGAATAATTCATAAGTTGTGATGTTAAGAATAGAATTTACACATTATACTTCTTGTAATCCTGATCTTATAAAGGATTTAGCACTGTACATAGGATTTATGTGTAAGACAGTTATCTGTATAGTTTAGTCAGGAATGAATAGTGTATCGGAGACTACATGTCAGGAACAGAGGGCAAATCCTGATGATGGTCCAATACTGATGGTTGATCAGATACTGATGCAGTGTGCAGATACTGATATCAGTTTTGTTACTGATGATGTCATTATGGATGCTACAGAAACTGGCAAGTGCTATAAAACAGGATCGTTGTTTGAAGAACAAGCAAGAAGATATTATGAAGGGAAGAGTTTTCTATTGATGGAAACTATCGACTAGAAGGCAGAACATTGTCATGTATAGATTATATCTTTCTGTTATTAGTTGATAGGTAGCATTATAAATACTCTCTCAATATCATTGTAAAGAGCGACGAAGTTGTGAGTTCGTGTGTGTAGCTCTGTATAAGGTTTGTATTCGAGAGTTCGAAACAAACAGAGAGAGAGATTTGTATTGTCAGCAGCTGCTAAAGGTATTGTACACCTTTGGTAGAGTTTGTATTTGATCTTATTAATACAAACAAGAGTTTGATTCATTCGTTTATTCTTGTTCATATAATCAAGCAAAAATCAGACACGATTATATAACTTGTATTCAACCCCCCCTTCTACAAGTTATTCGAGTTAACAATTATTGTCAGTGCCTTTGACTTGGATAACTTCACCCTTCTTGCAGCATGCTTAAACTTACTCCTCCTTGTATGATTGCTAGGCAGAAACTTATGACCCTTGTTGGTAGACCATAGTAGTATTCCATTAGCAGTTTGCTTTCTGAAACATACAAATGGTTTATTGACTTGAATCTTCTTCTCTTCTTGAGGTGGCAAAACAGTTGCAGAAGCCATCGAATCAGATTTTGGTAGGTCATTACTAACAGTATTCACCCTAGACTCAGAGTCTTGTGTTGTGGTGAGGTTACTGCTAGCAATGCCTAAGGCTTGCTGTTTTCTAATTTTCCTCTCATAGACTTTGCCTTGGTCATCATCATATTTCTTGTCATCGTTCTTCTTCTTCTTCTTCTTATTTTCATCACCATTATTACTCCTGTGATGTTTTCTCCTTCCATCACTTTTATCTTTATCCTTGTCTTGATCACCATCCTTGTTTGGGTTGAACTTGGCAGACTCGGGTACAATGCCAGTTGCAATGTATGATCTGAGATAAGATATAGCTTCCAATTCTTCTGTTGTTCTTACACCCTTCTTCTTGTTCAGCTTCTCAATGATGGCAATAATGAGAGGTTTGTTCTGAGGGACTAGATGCTTAGGAATGATCAGCTACTTGATATCATCAATTCTGGTTGCAGCTTGATAGATGATGGTTCTAGGATTTGTGAATACTTCAGGTAGCCTTGAGGGTTGATCATTCCTTAAGTCATCAAAGAGACTCTTGTTATTTTCATTCCCTTTTTCAATCAGTCCAAGGAACACATCCACTTCTGAGTGCTTTAGGCTTTGTAGAGTGTTGAAAGTCAAATGCCATATTTTTGACTTAGATACCATCATTATCTCCTTGAACCATAAGTTGTTGAATTTCCTAGGAATAACAGTGAGGTAGTCAATCTGCTCCTTCAACTCTCTCAGATAGAACTGAGTATCACCAGCCTGTTCCCTTGTGGCTTTCAGAAACTCCAAGAAGGCTGTATCATGATAGACATTTGAATTAGCAACTTCTTGTAGCTTGGCCTCAGTAATGACTTCAGCTTCTACAGGCTTAGCACTTTCAGATTTGGATGATGGAGGTTCATCAACTGGCATGCTCCCTGCAACCACTGTGGTTGTGATAGATTGCTTCTGACCACTAGGAGTAATGACATGCACAGTTGGTAGAGTGACAGTTGGCAGTGAGGTAGGAGGCTCATCAACTTTGGATTTTCCTTTGCCTGGCACATTAGGTATGGATTTTGAAGCCCTTTGGTGACCACCCTCCTTTATCTGTATACCTATCTCCTTAGGTTTCTCCCCCTTTGGATTTGAATTCCTTATCATTTTCTCCCCCTTAGGCTTGTTGTCAGGCATAGAGGCTTTAGAAGTGACCTTTGGGTTTGAAGACTCTTCAGGTAGAGGGAGACCCATATGCTTCATCATGGAAGCCAACATAGATTGCTGATGCAGAAGAACATTAGCTGTGGTGGTTGCTTGAGTGTCCAACTGATCATTGAGAAGTGCAACCTTGTCTGTAAGATGAGCATTAGACTTAGTGAGAGTAGCTACCTCCTTTTCAAGTGCATCTACCTTGCTGAACAATTCAGTAGATTTGAAGCCAGACAGGGATTATTCTTTAAGTCTCTGCACTTCAAACCTAGTCATGTCATGCACTGGAACTTCAGTTACCAGCCTGTCTCCATATAAATTATTGAACATTGTCTTCAACATGGCATTGGAGTCTGTGGTTTGATCAGATAGAGATTGAAATTTATGCCACAGACTTGTGACAGTATCCTTTAGCAGTGCTAGCCCATGATCCATCTTGGTGCAGGTGGTGTTACAGTATTTGAGGTCTTTAAGCACACTGTCCAATTGAGGGAATTTGGCATCAAAGGTCCTCTTGATTTCTTCCACTTTAGTGGCTGTCTTATCACACACTCTGCTGACCTCAGTTTTGACTCCTTTTCCAAGATAGTGGGCAGCCTTGAGGAATCCCTTGTGTGAATCATTCATGGCCTCATACACTTCACCAGGGGTCAGAGATTTGGCATTGGAACCTAGTGAAGTGATGTATTCCTCCCTGAGATATTGAAGTGCTTCATCAAGAGTAATATCATATTTTCCTTGCAACCAGACATCTATATTGCCATCTCTCTCAGCATCATCAACTATCTTTGTCTTCTGCATCTCCACATCATCCCTGTGGCATAGCAGAATGGCTTCATAGTCTGGATTAGGGATGTTGGAGGTGACCAAGTTCTGAGCAATCTTGACAAACTCAAGAATCTGATCCACAACTAAGCTTTGAAGTGCTTCAACCGTCAATTGTGGTAGAACAGACCCTGATCATGAAGCACTGTCATGTTGTACAGGCTTCCGCCATTGTGACAGAAAGTCAGAGCTAGAGCTAGGCAAGCTAGACTCCTCAGTTACAGATGCAACTTCTGTAACCGGATGGATTGACTCTACTACTGGTGTCTCCACAGAAGTGGGATGAGTTACACCAGCAGTTGACACAGGCACAGAGTCTCTAGTAAAAACTAGTGGAACCTCTGTGTTTGTGATGGTGTCATTAGGAGATGCCCCAGCATGCATTCCCTCACCATCTAAATGTGGGTCCTGGGTGGTGAGCAAGGTGTCATGCACCAAGTCACTTGAATTCATTGGCTCATCAAAAGAAAAGAATTCTTGATGATCAATGCCTTGCTCCTCAGTTGCTTGAGTTGCAGGCTGCAAAGAAATTTGAGTGGTAGATTCTGGAAGAGAAGTGTCTTTTAGATTAGAGTTTGACAACTCCCCCTGAGAGATAGAGGGAGTTTCAATTATGATGTGCTCTCCACTCAGTGTTGTGCCAGCCTTATCACTCCCATGTGCTGACTCTGTACAGGTAGGTGCATTGGGGAGGATGCTTGATTCTATAGATGCACCCTGTTGAGAGGATACATCTAGTGAACTGTTTGCCCCTGATTTTACAACTTCATCCATTTGTGTGACTGAAGAGGTGGTTTTAGTTTTCTTCTTCTTTGGCCTGATTAAGGGTGACTCAGGTGCCTCACTTTCTAACTCTACAGCCAATGCTTCTTAAGATAAAATGGTTAAAGGTGCAGAAACAACCTGTTTTCTCTTCTTCTCCTTTTTACTAACATCAACCTTTTGAGAGATGATGCAGTTGGCTCAGTATTTGGTAGAGTGTTTGGTTGAGGTGGTTGGTTTGCAGACCCTGGGTTAGCACTGTGTTCTACTTGCTTGGGTCTGGCTAACTCAGATTTGGAGGCAAATGTTGGCATGTTGTGGGGGTAAGACTCAAATAACTTCTGCATATGGGAAGTTATTACAAGCCTTACATCCACATCATTCCTAGTATCCAAATTACCAAAAATGAGTTTGGTCATGGATCTAGGATAGCCTAATCTACTTTTATCTAAACCAGGTAAATCAGCCAGATTTTTATCTAGATAATCAAGTATAGACTGAATAAACCTAGGAAAGAAGATATCATTACCTCTCTTGGTTGTGTTCTTACCAAGTTTTCCATAGAGTTCCTGCATTATGAGCTTTCCAACATCAATTTTCCTATCATAGGCAAGTGAGTAGCATATCTGTTGAACAGGAGCACTTAGTTGGTCAAAGCTGGATTTCCTTCCATTGAATACTTGCAGGAGAGTGGCAAACACATAGCTCCACTCTTTTCGCAGATGTGCCCATTTTAGATTTCCAACCTTGATGGTGTCTGAGTACCTTATTAGTTCAAAGAATTCCACTAGTTGATCTTCTGTTACAAGGCCATCATACTCATCCTGGTGAAGACCCAGGGCCTTTCTCATATCCTCAGAAGTGATGCTGAACTCTTTACCAAGTATCTTGCAGTTAATGATATAACCTAGACTGCCATCATCTAGAGCAACTATTTCTGTAATGGCAGTATTCCAAAATTGCTCCAGAATGTCTAGATACAGAGTTGGGTTGGCCGTAAGTGCTTCTTTGATATAAGATTCAGACATCCATTTGACGAAACACTTGTACTTAGTATTTGGGGCTTCGACATCACTTGAGATAGCAATGAAGTTAGTGTTGAATTTCACAGTTGCCATTGATTCGATGAGAAGAGAAAATAGAATGAAGGTTGAAGAAGAAATTTGGCTTTTAGCGGTTATGGTTTTCAGGGGTTTTGGGAGCTTTGATGCTTGAGAAATCGAATGAAATGAATCGAATAGATGTGAAATTGTATAAGTATGAAGTACTTGAATTGTCGATTAGATGTATGTTTTGTATCGACAAGTCAAGCATTCGAGAAGTAGAAAACAACTATTCGATAAGTCAAGAAAGGCTTATTCGATAACTCAAGCAGGTTAAAAACTCACAGCTGGCAGCTATCTAACTTAGAATAAATTCTAAATTAGGTAAAATGTGTTTTTATTAGTGAATTAAAATTTTAGACAAAAGTCCAAAATCGGTTAAGATTTAGCGAGAATTCAGCCTTTTCAAATGATTCGAGAACTCAAATATAGTATTCGAGAACTCAGTCAATAGAGAACTAAAACAACTATATTCGAGAAGTCAAGAATACCTCTATTCGATAACTCTAAAAGACTCTATTCGAGAACTCGAGAGTGCTCTAATGAGACTTGTTAGAGATGTCGAATAGTGTATCACTCGAGAAGTCTGACTTGTCGAAATATACTCATCACTCACAAAAATTAATTTTCACTATCTTTTAAAATTCACCAGCCATATTCATTTAAGAATATTCTAGCAAATTAAACAGTGATTCTCTCAAAATTTCACAGAAATTTCAAGTTATCAAGAAAATATGATTTTCCAACATATGCACAGATTTGAAATATTTATGAATCATACTTCAGCCAACACTTACTCCAAAAATATTGAGAATTTAGATAAAGTAAGTGTTTACTGCTGCAACAAAATAGATGCTGTATTCACTTAGCCAGAATATGGAGAATTCAGCATTCCAATCTCACTAACCAACCTTGTGAAGGTGGCTTCATCTAATGGCTTAGTGAATATATCAGCTAGTTGTTTATCTGTAGAGACATAATGCAACTCAATGGTTCCATTAGTTGTGCTCTATAATGAAATGATATCTGATGTCAATGTGCTTTGTTCTAGAATGATTGACAGGATTGGAAACTATAGAGAATGCACTTGTGTTGTCACACATGATTGGAATTCTTTCCAACACAAGTCCATAATCTCTAAGTTGATTTCTAATCCAAAGCACTTGAGCGCAGCAACTTCCAGCAGCTATGTATTCAGCCTCAGCTGTGGAAGTTGACACAGATTTTTGTTTCTTGCTATACCAAGAGACTAACCTTTGTCCAAGAAACTGGCAGCTACCTGAGGTGCTTTTTCTATCCACTCTACATCCAGCATAATCAGCATCAGAATAACCAACCAGATTGAACCCTGTGTCCTTGGGATACCATAAACCCAAGTTTGGGGTGCCCTTCAGATATTTAAAGATCCTTTTTATAGCAATCAAATGTGATTCTTTTGGATTTGATTGAAACCTTGCACACAAGCATGTGGCAAACATGATGTCTGGCCTACTTACAGTGAGATAGAGTAAAGAACCAACCATGCCAGTAACGCCCCCAAATCCGGGGTCAGGGATTTGGTCGTCACGCGGAAATCCTTAATAACAAATCGCCTGATTAACCACATTAAACCATCTGTAGTCATTAATAATTGAGTTACAACATTTGAGACCCCAACCACCAAGCATCTTTTAGGTTATAGGGCTAGAAACAAGAATCAACTCCTTACTACTAGTATAACTTCGTTGAGAAGTACACCAGCAACTAGTACTATTTTATGCAAAAGTAACATATATATTACACATCAATATAATTACATATAACTTACTCCAGCTATAAACTTTCTAGATCATATCGTCTTCATAAGGGCACGCTGCCCGCTTCATCTAAGCCATGCAGATAACCTCGTCCGGCTACCTTCCACTGAAAAATTAATATTTGAAAACAAGCAAGTATGAGCGAAAGAATTGCTCAGCAAGTTATTACTAGAGTTTAACAAAATATCCCATCAGGTGCATGGGTTTCCAACATTCAACTGATACTTAACAACATTCTTGAAACATTTATAACCACGAAATTCTATAGAGAAATTATAATATTTGAAAATAATATCAACTGAACAATGTATCAATATAATATAAAAGATGTCGTTACAAGGTAATTAAATAGATTATTACCATAAATAGCCACATCTTGTTTGCGCAGTAATACACCAACATAAACTTGCTGGTTAGTCAATATGAAATCACTTACTTATTGATAATATAATAATCAGTTTCTCTTCTATCACCAGATAATAATCAATACAACATCTCAGTATAATGTCTCAAGGTAATATAACATTTGAAATAAATCTCTCAATATAATCTTTCCATTTCCTTTTATACAACAACTATATAAAAATAATATAAAATCAGTTTCTCTTCTTACTGTAAAAACAATTCCATCATTTCATACCATTTTCCTTTTCCAGTACACAACTCTGAAAACCCTTATCAATTCTTTCTTTAATTATTTTGGGGATATCCGCTAGCTCCAGATACGTAGGACGATGATCAGTCGCCTGACCGTACCTGCTCTCTGTTTACTAATAGTAGAAGGGATGATCCTACCTGGTCATCAACCCTGGAGGAAGGCTACCTGCTACGTCCTCCCTTGGCATCTTCGTGCCGAAAGAAAATATTGAGTGCTGGACTGTGCCGCACACAGCCTCTTACGCTTTTTGTTGCAATCCCCCTTTGTCAATCAATATTCCATTTATAAAACACCATTCCACATTTTCCATTTTTCCGTTTCCATTTCCATTCTTATTTCCATTCACATTTCCATTCTCATATCCGTATTATAATCATTTGAAAACATTTATACAGGTATATCAATTCAAGACACACATTCATTTCACTATGAAATTCCTTAAACAACCTTTTAACAATATTTAATCACCCGTAGAACACTTAGAATATCTAAATAATAACTATTCACTAATAACTTTTAAATGAATATTATAATTAATATTCATTGAATTAAATAACCATTAAAATAACATTTATCAATATCATTCTAGACATTTTTAACCAAAAATGTCTCATTTATAACCATCGAAATATCTTTATTATTATTCCAGAACAAAGCGATTGTAAGAAAACGTTTTAAAAATAATATTCATCTAATTAAATAAATTTAATTAGACGAATAAGGTTTATTTAATCAGTAGATGCTTCAAGAGGTATCTACTAATTAAATAAACATTAGTTTATTAGTGATGTTGCCATTAGGTTAATTATTGCGAAATTCTTTCTAAAAAACTTTGTCCGGGTTTTCGAAAATATACATTTCAATATAACCCCTTCCACTTTTCCATTCATATAACCATACATTTAAATTACACCAACTAAAATACTTTACATGTAAATCCCTTTTTAAGAAAATCTGTAAATATCAACCCTTGTCCCCTTATATAACAAAATATTTATTAATAACGTCTGAAACAGTTTAGAACTCAAATATCCCCAATTTACACATAATTGTAATATTATAAAATAACTTTAGATAACAACTGATACCATAATATCATTGGAATAACCATAAATAACAATTGATACCATTCCTTCCCATATCACTTTACTCTTTATAGTATATCACTCTCTCAATATCACATATATTTCCAGTCAAACCATTTTACTTAAAAGTAAACAATTTATCAAGATAAAGATAGAAGAAATCTTGCAAATATGGACTGAAGTCTTATTCCACCCATTTCATATATCTCAAAATAAATATACTCTGAACGATAGAGTATGTATAAATAAACTTGCCTCTGGTCCTTAGCACCAGACAGAACAGCGCGAATAAATCATTGGCGTTTCGCCCAAGTAGTTCCATGAACTTCACCTGACGCCTCGATCCTTCCTTTTTGATACACGTTGCTCCACTTGATCACGCCCTAATGGTACTGTAATTGTTACGAGTACGTGTCAGTCCAACCTCGTATCTCGAGTAGACACAACTCAGAATTACCACTGAATCACCTAAAGTCGTACTATAGTTGTTATCCCTATAGCTGACTACTCAAATACCAATTAATGCACATAACACATTTAGTAATAGCAATTGACACTTAAAGAGTCCCCTTTTTAAAACGTAGACATTTTCTAGTATCACCCATATCATAACCCTACAGCCGCTTAGTCAACTTTACTTAACATATATAATTATAATGCCATTGACATTCTATGACACAACTTAATTAATAGATAATCCTCAAATCACAATTAATCTTCAACTGAGCACATAAATCCTCGAGACAACCATTATCCTCAAATTAATACATAAATAGACAATTAATCCCCAAGACACAATTAATCCTCGAAACACTACGCCAAAGAAGGCCTTCGGCAACACCTCAAAAATGTTGCCAAAGGCCAAAAAAATGTTGCTGTAGCCAAAAAAATCTCTACGGCAACACTTTTCGGGTGTTAGCTTTTTCAATGTTGGCGTAGGGTGAACTGCAACACTTTTACCCCTACAGCAACATGCTAAAATGTGTTGCCGTAGGATAGCAAATTGACACTTACACGTGGCAAGACCCATGATACGTGGCATGACCCCCATGACACGTGGCTGGACCCCACTGCCACGTGGCTGGACCCACTGACAGGTGGCTGGACCCATTGACAAGTGGGGCCCACTGACAGGTGGGGCCCACTGACAGGTGGGGCCCACTGACAGGTGGGACCCACTGAAACGTGGCTTATCATAGCTATTGCAACACTTTTTCTTAGCTATTGCAACATTTTTTGAACATATGCCAACACTAGATTAATCTAATACAACATTTTTTGAACATGGGTAACATTTTATCATAGCTATTGCAACACTTTTGTAATGGGAAATTAAAATACACAGTTGATAAGATATATACCAGCTTAAAACCTGTTTCCATTTCACAATCAACTCCAAAATAAGATACCAGATTCAGAAATACATTACATCTGTCCAAAATGAAATAAACATCAACTTCCTAGTGAAGCAACCACATTGCAAATCTTATAAAGTATTTCACAAACCAAAAGATGGCATAATCTACTACATTAATATCAACTGCAGAGCTAGCACCTCCGGTCATCGGAGTGCCATTTTCAAAAGTAAACAAACATCTTAAGTTCTTAATAGACGTCAAGAAATAATACGTACTTAAGTACCAAAAGCAAGACCACATAACGTACGGTCATCATAACTGCAACATCTGCCTAACTACTAGTACCTATAGTCACCGGAGTACCATTTTCGTTGTCAGTAGAAATGGTCGCACAAAGTTCTCCTAAATCAATTTTCATACCAGGATTTGCTTCACCTAACTTCTTCATCAGCCATGTCATATTCTCTTGTACCTTTCAATTCAGCTTTGAATCTACTTCTTCCTGGACCTTTTTGTTGACCTGGACTTCCATTTCATCAACAAGATTTTGCTTTATCTGGGCTGTCAACTGCTGTACATATGTGCTTGTCGGAGCATTGGTTAAAACTTGTGTAGACTTTACATGTCGCCCTTTAAGCCAAGAAGGACCATGTGATTTACCATCACAAACAAGTTCATCAAGAGCATTACTGTCTCCTCCAGCCATTGCTTTTTCAATCTTTTCCTACAAAATAAAGTCAAATAAAATTGTGACACTGGAAACTGATTGCCATTGGATTGACTAAAAAATAAAATACTTACAAGTCTGTAATTCATTACAGCAGTGTCAGACTTGTACTTGCGTCCTGGTTTCCTCTTATGAGTTTTCACAAAGACCGCTGCATCTGATGGTACGGGCTGATACAAAAACAAATTCCGACTTATGTTGCATATTTTTCACATTAGAACTCCAAAAATATAGGTATATATAGCTGTTGACCCTATTGAAAGAACTATTAATGAACATAATACACTGATCTAATTAAGAATTTTTCTTAACTCAATTTCAAATTTATTTAATAATTGGAGAAATTAACACTTGTTACTAGAATGAACATGGTCAATAGTACAAGAACTACAAAAGGTTCCAAATTTAATCAACCAATTCGATGGATAAAACTAATAAAATAACCAAACTTCATACGACACTAATTATTAACAAACAAAAAGTTCTACGTACCAATTTGGTTTTGATTTGAGCAAACGTTTTTGGACCAGCAGTGTGTGTGTCCGTATACGATCTACGGCTTACAGCATTTTTTCTTGGCCTTCTCCTAGAAAAACAAGGAAGACAGTTGTTTATCTCACATTAAATTCATACATAACACTGGACAAATTTACGTCAATTAATTGTAAAATTCTACCTCGACATCATTATCTGCCCAATACATCATGAGCATTTTAAAATCCTCAAGTGGAATTTCCTCGGGCCTATTTGCCAGTCTCTCCTCATCAGTTTCATATGCCAAGTAATGATTCTTTTTAGTGCGACTCTTCAACCCTCTCCAAGAATCACGAATTGACTTGATACAATACTTTTCCAACTCATCAGGGATAATATACCGTTGCTTAAATAAAAATCAAACAAGAAAATGAAATAATAAATCAGGGCACTGTTTGACAAATTTCATTCTAATATAGTATATTTTTATATATATTCTAGATGATTTTATTCTCATATTTATTGTGTTTTGCATTGATTTGGATTTTTATTTAATAGATTTGATTGTTTTATTGTAGGAAATAAAGAATTCATGACTTGGAAGGATTTGGAGCAAAAAGAGCTATTTTGGAGATAAAATAGGAGAAAATTCGTATTATTGGGCTACACGGGCTGTTTAACACTGTTTGGGCCATATCTTGAGTTCCAGAAGTCAGAATTTGACGAATCTTACTGTCCACGCGAAGCTTGTGGAATTATCTACAATTCAGAGGTGGTCCAGTAAGCAAAATCCAGTTGGAAGAGCCCAGAAATAGAGGAGAAAAAGAAGTTACGAATTTTACAACCAAGCTTGGAAACTTGCCATCTTCTATTCCAACTCTAAGAAGGCAATTGCTTAGAGGCTAAATCAAGAGGCTATATAAACACATCTTAGGACACATTATTAGGGATGTAATATTAGATCAGATAATATAGTTTAGAGTAGATTAATATTATTAGTTGGAGATGTAGAGAAACACCATGACTCTTCTTTTGGGTGACAACATTGAAGTTTGAAGGTTTTGTTCTCTTAATCTTTTCTTTGTTCTTATTAGTTTAATTATGTTTTCTTGTTTTACTAGTTGTTTTACTTGTTTAATTATTAGCGAGTAGTTATTTCTAGGGCTTAAAGGGAAGCCATGTTTGCACTAATATTGGCATGATTTTCATAGTGGTTTGATTGGTTTTGGTTAATTCTGATTGATATGTTTTAATCATTAATTTGTGTAATTGGCCAATATCATGGATTAATTATATGCAAATAGGGGTATGGATCGAGAGATTTACTTAATAGAGGCACACATACGATTAGCAGAATTGAATTTGAGTGCGGAAGCATCATTGGATTTCTGAGAGAGTTAATTCTTGGAAGAGATTAACTTGACTCTAATTACCTGATTGATTGAATTACTAAAAGTGGTTAATTGTGTTGAATGTTTCGAGAGTGTTAATGCTTGAAAGAGATTAACATACTCTAGTTATAGGATCACATTGATTGCTTTAGCTTAAGAGCCAATTGTGTAAGCATGGTGGACCTGATTGCCCTAGGTTTTAAATAATTTGTTTATCATCTGTTTAATTAGTGTTAATTTAGTTTAATTAGTTAATTAATAATTTCTTATATTCGTATGACCCTTGAAACAATTAGCGATAACTGAAAAGGAATTAGTAGAACCCGTCTCCTTGTGGATTCGACCCGCTTGCCATTTGTACTAGCAATAGACACCGTGCGCTTACGGTTAGGTATAATTTGACACATCAAGTTTTTGTTCACTTAAAGTAAACAAACATCTCCTGACAAAAAAAAGAAGTAAACACACATCTAATTAATGAAGTACCTTGACATAATTCCACATAGTTTTCTTCCAGCTACGAGGAACATGAGACCAATTTTTATAAGTAAGTGACACAGACCTCCTTAGTGTTCCCAGAAAACTACCGAGTTCACATACATTTTGGTCATCATCAGAAATGGGTTGCTTCAGATCATTCATCCAAATGATAGGTCTTTTGTCAAGTGGCCTGGTATGAACTCTATCCATCCTAGTTTTTCCCCTGAGTCTTTTAGGAGCTTCATCTATGATTATGGAATACATAAAATACCAACAAAAAAGCCAGTCAAAAAATATTTTACTCAACCTAATAGTGTGTACAGATAATGTTTTTGTCCATTAATATGAATTAAATACCTTCAACTTCTTCATTTTCGATGTGAGGCTCATGCAAGTCATTTGTCGTTCCACTTCCACTTGCACCACCATTTTCCGCAATAGCCTTCTCATTTACCGTTCCACTTCCACTTGCACCACCATTTCCAAGATTCTTTTTTTTGGCGATTCCGCATAGCCAAATAAGCAGCCATTGTTCCCATTCCTTCATTACTTGGCAATTGAAGGCTACAAGTTGGTGCAGGAGCTGTAGGTGCTGTAGGTGCTGCAGGTGCATCATTTGCTTCCTTATCAGTTGCATCCTTATTGGTTGCATTTAAAATATTGGTCCTCGAACAAGTAGTTGGGCCAGTATTTAGATTTGTCTTCTCGGCTTTCTTGGTTCTCTAAAGTGTACATACAAATATACAGTTAGGAGATAAAATCAAAATTTTGCATTTACGATGCAAATAAGCAGAAAAAAAACTAAATTTTAGCCACGACACACCTTTTTTGGAATTTTCAATGTTTCTTCTTCACTCTGCTCCTCTTGCTCTGGAACATAATCCTCACTGTCCACTTGCCCATTGTCTTTTTGTTTTCCTTTACATTTCTTGAATGCATTTCTCATACCAATTGCTAGCGTAGGAATGTTCATGGCTTTATAAACTTCATTATTATGCATGACATTTATAATTTTGTTCTTTTCATACTCAGGCAGGTTATTGATATTAATAGCCACCATCTTATCAGCCGGTGATAGTGGTGGTGGAGGTGGTAAATGAAGCTCCTGCAAATAACCAACAAAAACATCATAGTAAGTTTAGGCTAATTTTTTTTAAAGATTACATCAAGATAAGATCAAAAGCAAATTTCTAACCTGCATTTCATTTTCATCCGTAACTTCATCTTCACATGGTGGATCATGTAAATCTAATCTCCTTTTAGCAGTTCCAGAGTTCTTCACTGATGCATCTTTGACTTCTTGCTGATTTTTCAATAGTGCTGACTTCCTACGACTGGTGACTTCAGGTGACTTCTGATTCACAATTGAATTGGTCACGTGTGGATTTCTGACTTGTTGCCTATTCAACCGTGGTGACTTTCTGGGACCACAGACTAGATTTGACTTCTTGTTTCTTTGTTGCTGTTGTAGTTCATGAGTGGTCATATACTTCCGCTTTGGTTGTGAAACAGTTGAAACAATTACAACCAAACATAATGTTTTTTAATTGTACCAAATGTAGTAATTACATAACAAACTAAACAAGCTGCAAACGAGGTTCAGAAATTAATTTCAAACATAAAATAGATTACAATATCGTACCTGCAAATAGATTCTGCCTTGGCCTTACTAGCACATGTGGTAGCATCTTCAGTGGCTCAATTCTCTTATCGATCACATGGTCGATATAAAGATTCAGGTGGGCACCATTGCTTGCTCCGTTAACCAGTTTCGTCAGTTCAGCATCAGTAGACAGTAATTTCCACTCACCTGTCCCGTCATTTTTCATATATATTCCTCCGATTTCTGTGCATGCAAGCTGATCCTTCACATGCTCCATCACTACTGGGAAGGAGAACAAGTCAGGATCGGCGGCTACAACATTCTCTTCTCCACCAACATATCTAGAATCTTGAAATTTTCCCTTGTGATGAAATATGACATTCACGATTTTATTTTCCATCCTGGATAAAACAAATAATTTAACATCAGAATACGACACAAAGCAGTTATGCACAATGAAAATTATTAAAATATGCACAATAAAGCATATAATTAAAATGATTATCATAATGGAATAAAAATGCTTACAAGGCAGAGAAGCATATAATAATTAAGATAATCATAATGCAATACATTTGATTAAAAGGCAGAGAAGAATACGATGATTAATATAAGTATCGTAATGCAATAAAAATTATTAAAAGGCAGACAGTACTAAGCAGTTATTTTAACAATTGCAATACATTAAGCAGTTACTTAGACAATTGCAATACATAAAATTGCAATACATTAAGCAGTTACTTATACATATTTGATACATAAAATTTAAGCATCCTTTTTAACTTTGTCAGGAATTCGAATTTTTCTAATTGGGACATAATCTCTACACCATCGATAATTGGTAACTTGATTTCTTATTCCATAACCACGCTGAATATCATCTAAAACTGGATCTTTCACACACTCTTCATTCAAAGCAGCACTTTCGACATCACACCAATCCCTTGGCAATTTCTTGATCACATTGTAGTACCCCTTCTCAGTTGGATCTTCTATATAAAACACTTGTTGTACTTGGGAAGCCAAAACATAGGGATCAGATTTCGAACTCAATCTATTAAAATTAACCCGAGTCAGGCCATACAGATCTTTCTCTTCATGGTACCAACAACACTTAAATAAAACCACCGTAAATTCTCCCCAGTAATCAACTTCTAGTATTTGTTCGATTGCTCCGTAGTAATTGACATCACCAACCAAAGGATTCTGATCTTTCGAACTAGAAAAGCTAGTAGTCAAGGAACTAAGATATACACCAATGTTTTGTGTTGTACACTTAGCGTCTCTAAACCTTGTATGGAATCGGTATCCATTTATAACATATCCTGTAAACCTCTTAGCTACTGGATTAGGGCCTTGTGCAATAACTTCTAATTCTCTTGAAATGCCTTCCTTTTTCCCGACCTCTCCTTTTAACCACTTCCAAAATTCTTTAGTATGCGCTCTCTCTCGTTTATATCTTTTTGATATTGCATGACCTTCAATTAAAACTCGATGTTCCCTGCAATAGACATAGGTTGGAAAGAATTTTTCTACTCTTAAATACTGACTAAAGTCAAAATGGAACTTGAACACTTACTCAATTAAACTCTCAATTTCCTTGTTACCGCAGTTGAATAGGATGTACCGATGACAAATCAGCCATTGAGAATCCTTAAGAGTAATAGCTTTTCCATCTTTATTTCTCCTTGTACCAATAGGATATGAAATATTTTGCCGACAACTTTCAGGCTTAGCAGAATACTTGGTAGTTTTTCCTGATCCTTCACTACCCAAGAATCTTGAACAGAAAATCAAGCATTCTTCTGCCAAATAACCTTCGGCAATGGATGCCTCAGGTTTGCTTTTGTTGCGAACATACGATTTCAGTTTACCTAAATAACGCTCGATAGGAAACATGGATCGAAGATATGCCGGTCCACCAAGTTCAATTTCCCTGCATAAATGAATCGGCAAGTGCACCATAATGTCGAAGAAAGCTTGTGGAAAAATCATCTCAAATTGGCAAAGAATTTCCATAATTTCCTGTTGTAGCCTCTTCAAGTCATCTAAATCGATTACTTTGCTCCAAATACCTTTAAAGAATGCACCTAATCTTATTAAAGGTACTGCTACCTCAAGTTTCAATGCTTTCTTCGCAGCAAACTGCAACAAATACTGGAGCATAAAATGAGCATCATGGCTCTAATACCCTGCGATTTTCCTCTCCTTCATGTGCACATACCGTCTGATGTTAGCTGCACAACCGTAGGGCAATTTTGCATTCTCAAATACTGAGCAGAATATTTCTTTCTCCTTTTTCGTCATGTCAAATATGGCAGCCCTAATCTCAAAGTGTTCCCCATCAGCTGATAAAATTGGATGTAGGGATTTCCTAATGCCTATTTCCTCTAAATCCTTTCGAGCACTCAAGTGGTCTTTTGATTTCCCACTAATATTTAACAAAGTACCGAGTATGTTGTCACAAATATTTTTCTGTATGTGCATAACATCATGGTTATGTCGCAATAGATTTTGACTCCAATACGGTAAATCGAAAAAAATTGACTTTTTTTTAAAAGGGGAATCATTTTTGACCTTGATCTTTTTCTGCCCAAAATTATTCTTATAGCCAGCCAATAATTCTTCAATGTCTGTCCCCGATAAAATATCCGGACATGTCCCCAATTCAATTTCACTATTGAACCTTTTCTTATCAAACCTCCACTTGTGTTCCGGATCCAAAAATTTCCTATGATTCATGAAGCACATTTTTTTACTATGTTTCAAGTACATTGAAGAAGTCTCGTAATTGCATACGGGACAACCTAATTTACCCTTTGTGCTCCAACCGGATAGCATCCCATATCTCGGAAAATTGCTAATGGTCCATAACACACTAGCACGTAAATTGAAACTTTCAGCTGCCAAGGCATCATAAGTTTGTATTCCTACATCCCATAACTCTTTCAACTCCGTGATAAGAGGCTGCATGTATATATCGATGTTATTATTCGGAGATCCTGGACCAGGGATAATTGTTGAAAGTATCAAATTTTCTGGCTTCATGCATAGCCAAGGTGGAAGGTTATAGTTCACTAATACAATTGGCCATGTGCTGTGAAGTGTACTCATTGTACGAAACGGACTAAAGCCATCAGCTCCTACACCTAATCTAATATTTCTTTTCTCAGATGAAAAATGAGGATACTTAGCATCCATCACCTTCCAGGCCTCGGCATCAGCTGGATGTCTAAGTTTACCATCAGTGTTTCGTCCTACTACATGCCATATCATGAGTTCTGAATATTCCTTCGACATAAACATCCTTTGCAGCCTTGGTTGTAGTGGAAAATAACGCATCACTTTTGCTGGTACTTTAGAAATCAGCATCTCCGATTCATCATCACCAGCCCCCTTTTTTTCCACTATAATCCACCTCGAGACACCACAAGTTTTGCAATTATTTTCCTTCTCATCTTCTCCCTAATACAGCATGCAATCGTTGGGACATGCGTGTATTCTTTGGTAATTGAGACCTATATCTTTAATGACATTTTTCACGGCATTGAAAGATAAAGGTATGTGGGCCTGTGGGAAAGCCTCTCTTAACAGCTCTAAAAGATCCCCAAGCGCGGACTCGGTAATTCCATGTATGCACTTTAAAGAATAAAGTCGGATGATAAAACTTAAGCTCGAAAATGTTGTACAACCCGGATATAAGGGCTGTTTACCCTCTTCAACACAGCGATACATTTTCTCAGTACCAGCAGTTGCTCTATCAGAATGTTCATCTCCACAATTCTGCATATTTCCTTGAGTACGTAGAAACATCTCTTTGAGATTATCTCCAAAACCTTTACCAGTTTCGTAATCCTTATATTCAGTAGTCCTTCCTAAATTTGGGCAGGAAACCTCATAAATCCATTTCACGTGTAGTGGAGATGGACCATGATAGATGAGATGATCGTATATAATATCTTGACGATGCCACTTGCGATTTTTACAATTTTTGCAAGGGCATGTAATTTCATCACCTACACTAAATCTAGAAAATGTATTTCTAATAAAATCTTGTACCCCACTCATATATTTGTCACTAAACTTCGGAAGTTCTATCCAGATCATTTCCTCACCATCCATCACTACATTCATGAAGCAAAATAAATTAACTTAATTCTACCTAGTTAATCTCGTCAGTTTTAGTAACTAACTAAAAACTAATTAAACAATACCTACAACTTGTAGACAGTCTCATTTTAAAACACACTAAGTCCAATCACACTATGGACACATATGACTATACGTATCCATGGTATACACTGTTTGAAGATATTGCAATTGTATTTTGCAATAAATTTCAGACAGAGTACACCATGGATACATATGTATCCATCATGACCACAACATTTTGGAAACTCATTTAAAGTCAGACAACACAATGAAATCGTAAATTGTTGAAAGTACTTTCGACATACTAACACTTCCCAAGCATTAAAATATTTAGAAAAACTACAAGTTACTTCAAGTCTGGAGTAATAAAAGAGAGATCAGAAATAAAGCAAACTAAACATGTTCATATATGAAATCATTCGATTTGAATCATGTTAGAGACATGGCTGTTGAGTATCTGAGCACATCAGTGTCATAAGCAATCATTACGCAAAGTCGCTAACATGGAGACAGAGAGTGTGTGAAATGGAGAGAGACGGAGAGAGAGAGAGAGAGAGAGGGGGAGAGAGACAGAGACAGAGAGAGAAAGAGAGAGAGACAGAGAGACAGAGAGAGAGAGACATAAAGACAGAGAAAGAGATGGAGGGGGGTAGAGAGATAGGGAGAGAGATGCAGAGAGGGAGATAGATGCAGAGAGGGAGAGAGGGTGAAAGAGAAACACAAGAATCGGCACAAGAATCACATGCATATACATATACACAAAATTAACAACAGAAATTAACAAAACAAACAATAAATTAACAAAACTAACAGCAAATTAAAGTTGGGAAGAAGGATACCTAAATTCGCAAGCCCTAATCCGACTCCGGTATGAGGTCTTGAAGCTCTAATCCGACTCCGGTATGAGGTTTGAAGCTCTACTCGAACGTAATTAGACTAAATCGAACTTCCCCTAACTCAAACCCTAAATCGCCTTTTGAGAGTGCAGCTGCCTTCTGTTTGTGAGACTGAGAGTGCGGCTGCCCTATTCTTTCCTTTTAGATAATTATTGTCCAAAATTTAGGCGGTAATTATACCGCTCAGCTGAAAAATTTTTTCTTTTATTTTGTACGAATTTTGTAAAACTTTTTTTTAAACAAAATATTTCAATTTTAGATTATTAAAAAAAATATCATTTTTATTCCTATTAATATTTTTAATATAATAAATAAATTCATTTCACAATTTTTTTAATGTTTTATACTTTTATGTAAAATGTTATTTATTTTTAATTTAAAAAATTAATATTTTAATGTAAAATGTTTTATGTGAATTATTTTTAATTTTTTTTAAAAAAATAAAAAAATAGTCATGCGGGCCCCACTACCACATCAGATACCACGTCAGCAATGGGTGGGACCCATTGCCACATCATCTGCCACGTCAGCAGGGGTGGGACCCACTACCACGTCAGCAGGGGTGGGTCCCACCTGCCACGTTAGCAGGGGCCCACTGCCACGTCAGCAAAGTCCTGCCAGTAGTGTGGGTCCACTGCCACGTTGGCGCACAGTCAACCTTGCCCAGTCAGCATTATAATATAAAATAAAAAAAATTAAATACATGACATCTACGGCAACACTTTTCAAGTCTACGCTAACACAAATACTAGGTGTTGTAGTAGGTAAGGATGAAAATATCTACAACATCACTTTTTCAAACGACAACACCTTGTAAAACTGTTGTGTAAAGTCATCTATGGCGTAGTGAAATGAATTCCTTGACACATATATACATAAACAGTTAACATCCAAATCATACCTTTAAACCATTTGTTAGGAATAATTCATAAGTTGTGATGTTAAGAATAGAATTTACACATTATACTTTTTGTAATCCTGATCTTATAAAGGATTTAGCACTATATATAGGATTTATGTGTAAGACAGTTATCTGTACAGTTTAGTCAGGAATGAACAGTGTATCGGAGACTACATGTCAGGAACAAAGAGCAAATCCTGATGACGGTCTAATACTGATGATGATCAGATACTGATGCAAGATGAAATCCTGATATCAGTCGTGTTACTGATGATGTCATTATGGATGCTACAGAAACTGGCAAGTGCTATAAAACAGGATCGTTGTTTGAAGAACAAGCAAGAAGATATTATGAAGAAAAGAGTTTTCTATTGAAGGAAACTATCGACTAGAAGGCAGAACATTGTCATGTATAGATTATATTTTTCTGTTGTTAGTTGATAGGTAACATTATAAATACTCTCTCAATATCATTGTAAAGAGCGTGTGTTGTGAGTTCGTGTGCGTAGCTCTGTATAAGGTTTGTATTCGATAGTTCGAAACAAACAGAGAGAGAGTTTTATTTTGTCAGCAGCTATTAAAGGTATTGTACACCTTTGGTAGAGTTTGTATTTGATCTTATTAATACAAACAGAGTTTGTTTCATTCGATTGATCTTGTGCATCTATATTCAAGCAAAAAATCAGACAGGATTATATAACTTGTATTCAACCCCCCCTTCTACAAGTTATTCGAGTTAACAATTGGTATCAGAATAGGTTGATTTCGAATAATCATAAAGATCTGCAATCATGTCTGGTTACAAGGATGGGAATACTAAGATTTCTATGCTCAAGAGAAACGAATATACTCTATGGGAAGTAAAGATGTTGCATCATCTGGAAGCAACAGATCCTGATTATCTTGACAGAATCAGAGATGGACCTTTTGTTCCAACAAAGGTCGTTGGACAAGCAACTGTTGATGGTGTGGTTGTACCAGAACATACAGCAGAGAAGCCTAAATCTGAGTGGTCAGACAAGGACAAGGAGAATGTTCTTAAAGATGCTAAAGTGAGAAACATATTATTCAACAGTCTTGATTCTGTTCTCACTAACTATGTTCTCTCTTGTAAAACTGCTAAGGATATATGGGACAATCTTAAGGTTCACTGTGAGGGAACTAAGCCTGTCAGGAAGAATATGAGGACACTACTTATACAACAGTATGAGTACTTTGAATCCAAGTCTGGTGAGTCACTTACTGATACCTTTGATAGGTTTACAAAACTCATCAATGAGATGGCCATGCATGGTAAATATTATGACTTGGAGGATATGAATACAAAGTTCATGAAAGCTTTGCCTGATTTCTACAATGAAAAGATATCTGCGATTGAGGAAGCAAATGATCTTGATAAAATATCATTAGAGGCAGTATATGGAAAACTAAGAGCTTATGAACTTGACAAGTAGCAGAAGAAGAGCAGGAGTGAAGGAAAGATGAAGACTATTGCACTTACTGCTCAATCTGAAGTAAAGAAGCTTCCTGAAGAACAGCATGAAGAGATTGCTATAAAGAATTCAAGGAAGAAGAAAAGCAAAGAAAGTTCTGAGTCAGAGACTACTGATATGGACTCTGACAACAATGATTCTGAATCTGAGATGCAGGAACTCTTTGCTATGTTTGCTAAAGCCTTCAAGAAAGGAAGATTCAACCGGAGAAGATTTAGCAAAGGACCTTTTCAAAAGAAGGAGGAGAAGAAGAGTGACAAAGGCAAAGGTACAATTGTCAAGCTTGATAAGGCCAAGATCAAGTGTTTTAATTGCAGCGAGCTTGGACACTTTGTTAGTGAGTGTAAGAAGCCTAGGAATTCAGGAAAGGGTAATGCACTTATGGTCACACAGAAGGATTGGGCTGATTCCAGTGATTCTGAAGATGAATTGGATTATGACAACATTGCATTGATGGCAAATGGTTCAGACAAACCTGGATCTCCAAAGAAAACTTCTCCATCCTCTGTTAAGGTATCACTTCACTCTCTTGATTCATTTGATAGCTTAAATTATGATGAAATTAGAACTATCCATGCTGAGTTTAAGAATCTTATGACTAATTTTAGAATTCTTACTTGTGAAAAAGATGAACTTAAGGTTAAGAATGATAAATTAGTTGATAGAAATAATTTTCTTGAATCTGAGTTAATTCAAATGGAAGAATACAAGTTAAGTTCTGATAAAGCTAAGCATGATTATAGTGTTATTCTTGAGGCTTATGACTATGTCAGAAAAGAACTAGAGGAAGAGAGAGATGTGATTAAGACCATTAACAATTCCAGTAAAAAGACTATAGAAATCTTTGAAAGTGGAATTCGTGGTAAGGTTAATGGTTTAGGTTTTGATAAGGCTTGACAAGAAGAAAAAGTAGCTATTGTCAATGATGATAGTAAGGTAGAAACTAGCACATCTAAATCTGAAGGTAAGAAAATTGTTTCTGAACCTAATCATGTTAAATTTGTTGATTCAAAAGGTACCCCTGTTGTACACAAAAGGATTAACAATAGTAATTCAGATAAGAAAGTGTTAGAGAAACCTAAGAATGTAAACATAGGGTTTCTGTCTAAGTCTCAGTTGAAACAGAGATTAGATGGTCTTTCAGAGTCTAGCAAGATCAAAAGAAATAGGAATGGAAAAGAAGGTATTAACAAAGAGAATAATTATAAGAATGTACCTGATGCACCTAGGAAAAAATGCTATAAGTGTGGAAATCATAATCATTTGGCCTTAGATTGCAATCAAAAACCTTCTTGGAAAACTGAGTCCAGATTCCCCAAGACTCAGAAAATTCAATACCAACCACAAAAAGCTTGTTATCATTGTGGTAGTTTACTTCATTCCATTTACATGTGTAGAGAATATCATGAACTGTATTATGACTATTATTCCTTGAAATCTGAAACTCCTAGTCACAAATAGTTTATGAAATTAGAGTCTAAAGTTGACTCTACAACAGGTAAAGTAAAGACAAAATTCTCAAAGCCTGTTGTTTCTAAATCTAGTAAGAAAGGATCCAATCAAAGTTGGGTCCTAAAAAATTCTAACTAGTTACTTTTTATTTGCAGGGCACAGGAAAGAAGCATTCAATTATCTTGGACAGTGGATGCTCTGGACATATGACTGGAAAGAAGTCCCTGCTTACAAAGTTTGAGAGGAAAGCTGGCCCAGTAATATCTTTTGGAGATGGCAACAAAGGAGAAACTCTGGGATATGGCTCAATTGTTTTGGGGAATGTCATCATAGAAAATGTAGCACTGGTTGAAGGCTTGAAACATACTCTTTTAAGCATAAGTCAACTGGGTGATAAAGGTTACAAATCAATCTTTGACAGAGAAGGATGCAAAATCCTGAATATGCAGAATAGAGACATTGTTCTAACTGGTCAAAGACATGGTAACATATATGAAGCCAGCTTAAGTGATACATCTAAAGGAATTGTTAGATGTCTCTACAGCAAAGCAACAAGTGATAAAAGCTGGAATTGGCACAAGAAGCTCTCACATCTTAATTTCAAAAAGCTTAATCAACTTGTTAAGCTCAATCTGGTGAGAGGCCTACCTCAGGCAAATTATGTGCAAGATGGACTTTATGATGCATGTCAGCTTGGAAAGCAAAGAAGAACCACTTTCAAGAGCAAGACTGAAAATTCGATTACTAAACCATTTCAAATGCTACATCTTGATCTATTTGGTCCAGTAAACATTATGTCTATCAGCAAGAAAAGATATGCTCTAGTGATAGTGGATGATTTCACAAGGTTTACATGGGTGTTCTTTCTACACAAGAAGGATGAAGCTCCTCAGCAAATCATTGAACTTGTAAAGAATATTCAGAATAACTCTGAGTACAAAGTTAAAGTACTTAGGAGTGACAATGGTACAGAATTCAAGAATTCTACAATGGAGGGGTTTTGTGCAGACAATGGAATCACTCAACAGTTTTCTGCACCTGGTACACCTCAGCAGAATGGTGTAGTGGAAAGAAAGAACAGGACTCTCATAGAGGCAGCAAGAACCATGCTTGCAGATGCAAAACTTCCAACCTACTTTTGGGCAGAAGCTATTAACACTGCATGTTTCACTCAAAACTGTACCTTGGTAAATAGTCATGGAAAAACTCCCTATGAGATGATCAAAGGAAAGAAACCAAGTGTGAAATACTTTCACATCTTTGGATGCAAATGCTATGTCCTAAAAGTTCATCCAGAACAACTTGGAAAATTTGAAGCCAAATCGGATGAAGCAATTTTTCTAGGATATTCAGCATCTAAGGCCTTCAAAGTTTATAATCTCAGAACTCACATTGTTATGGAATCAATTCATGTTGCATTTGATGATAAGAAATTTGGAATTCTGCAAACTGATGAAAGCCATGACAAATTGGAATTTGAAAATCTGAAGAATTCTGAGATACTCTCCAGTGATGGTGAAGGTTCTCCAGAAGGAATTTCTATTGCTTCTCAAAGGAATGCTATTGTTGAGGGGGAGCAAATAAATCAAAGAGAACACAGTGATCATCAGGAGCAGACTAGCTATTTAGAGTCTACTCCATCAGGAATTGACTTTTCAGAGTCTACTCCATCAGGAACTGATCTTTCAGAGTCTACTGAGGAAAGATCAGTAACTAGCAGCAATATGGAATCTACTGATTCTATTGATCAAAGGAGAGTTTTTGAAGGCAGAGAGAATTCTTCTACAAGAGATACCACTAACTTAGGGGGAGAGACTAGCAGAGTCAATCTACCACCTGTTAGAAAATGGACAAAGGATCATACTGAAGATTTGATTATTGGTGATCCAAATAGTGGTGTTCGAACTAGAAGATCAATTCAAAATGAATGCTTGTTTAGTTGCTTTCTCTCAAAGAATGAACCTAAGAAGGTTGAAGAAGCCTTACAGGATCCTGATTGGGTAATTGCAATGCAGGAGGAGTTAAATGAGTTTGAGAGAAACAAAGTCTGGAAACTGGTACCAAGACCTAAAGATAGATCTATTCTTGGTGCAAGATTGGTTTTCAAAAACAAGCTAGATGAATCTGGTATGATTGTAAGAAACAAAGCAAGACTGGTGGCTAAGGGTTATTCTCAAGAAGAAGGCATTAATTATGATGAGACCTTTGCACCTGTAGCAAGATTGGAAGCAATCAGAATGTTTCTTGCATTTGCAGCTCATTCAAAATTCAAGGTATATCAGATGGATGTAAAGAGTGCTTTTCTAAATGGCAAACTTGATGAGGAAGTGTATGTGGAACAGCCACCTGGATTTGTTGATCCAAAGTTTCCAAATCATGTCTACAAACTTGACAAGGCACTCTATGGACTAAAGCAGGCACCAAGAGCATGGTATGAGACTTTGTCTAAATTTCTTCTTGAAAATGGCTTCACAAGAGGTACAATTGAGAAAACTCTATTCTTTAGAAAGATAAAAGGTGAATTGCTTTTAGTTCAAGTTTATGTTGATGATATTATTTTTGGTTCTACTAATGAAAAGTTGTGTGCTAAGTTTAGCAAGCTTATGCAGTCTAAGTATCAGATGAGCATGATGGGTGAATTAAATTATTTCTTAGGCTTGTAGGTCAAACAGACTGAGACTGGTATTTTCATTAATCGGTCAAAGTATATCAAAGATCTTTTAAGAAGGTTTGACTTTCAAGACTGTGCAGTTGCAAAAACACCCATGGAAACAGCCACTAAACTAGACTCTGATCCTAAGGCGAAGAGTGTGGATAATACTAGTTATAGAGGCATGATAGGCTCATTGTTATATCTAACTGCAAGTAGGCCAGATATAATGTTTTCTACCTGTTTATGTGCTAGATTCCAAAGTGATCCTAAGGAATCTCATTTAATTGCTGTGAAGAGAATTTTTAGATATCTCAAAGGAACTCCAAATCTTGGTTTGTGGTACCCTAGAGAATCTGATTTCTTTCTAATTGGCTATTCAGACTCTGATTATGCAGGGTGTAAGATAGACAGGAAAAGCACTACAGGTACATGTCAATTTTTGGGAAACAGATTGATTTCTTGGGCAAGCAAGAAGCAACAATCTGTCTCAACCTCAACTGCAGAAGCTGAGTACATAGCAGCAGGCAGTTGTTGTGCACAGCTCCTTTGGATAAGAAATCAGTTGATGGATTATGGTATGACACTTAGTAATATTCCTATGTTTTGTGATAATACTAGTGCTATTAAAATTGCAGAAAATCCAGTTCAACATTCAAGGACTAAGCACATTGATGTCAGGTATCATTTTATTAGAGAACATATTGAGAATGGTACTGTGGAACTTCATTTTGTTCTTACTGACAAACGGCTTGCAGATATTCTAACTAAACCACTTGATGAGACTACATTCAGTAGATTAGTAAGTGAGTTAGGAATGTTAAATTTTTAGATCTTTAACATCTGCAATAGTAGCAAGGTATGTTGTTTTTAGCTTATAGACTTGATATTCTTGTCAGGATCTATATTTGATTGTTAAATGCTTTAGCTATAACACTTTGCCTTGATAAATTTCAGTATGATAGACTTGTTAATAATCATCAGTATTAGATTTGTTATCAGGATGCTGACGTCATCAGTATTGTGTCAGTATCAGGATTGTGAAAATTGTTTCAAATCCCGACGTTTACTTTGTGTAGTAATCTAATTCTGTGATGTGTTAAGTCTATGCCATCAAGTTTTAATATTTGCATACTGATAATTTATACATCATTCAATAATCAAAAGGCAAGTAGATAATAAGAAATTGTATTTTCTTTAATTGAAAGCATTACATATACGGAAATGAAATACAACATCTTTTTGTCTAACTTCTACTGATAATTCTATACTTGTCTATTGATATGAATTCTGAGGTACAGGACAAGGAGCATCTCAAGAAATCCATTAGGGGATTTACACAACCTCGTCTGCTCTTGGATTCCTTGTCTGGGCGACTTGAATGAGAGTAGCTAACTTAAATGAATAGCATCTCCATCAAGATCAACCTCAGACTCTCGGCCAAATTCTTCATCCTCAAGTTTTGAGGAGGTTAGGGGAAGATTGTATCCAACAGATGGATGTTCTAGGAGAAACCTCTGGATATTATCTGAAACTAATTCATCCATGATTAGTTCGATGAGAAGAGTCGTCTTTTCAAAGAGATGATCAAGAACAGGATGTTCATCGACTGTGAAAAATCTAAAGAATGGGTTTGAATGGAATTTTGGTTTGAGAAGCATTGTTGAGAAGAAAAGAAATTGAAAGGTTTATGGAGAAAGGCATAAGGCGTCTGTTTCTTTTAAAGAAAGACATGAGAAGCTGAACAGTCACTTGAAAGTTTTAATGAAGTCAGATGCTAATTATTGCGTGTGACTATATTTCTTGTTTTCAAGAAATGTCGAATATATCTAACCAACTGATTTTGTTCAGATTAATTGTTTATTTCTTTTTCAGATAAAAGAAAAATGCCACGTGGAAACTCCATATTAAGTCTTTGGAATCAGGATGATATTGATCAGGATTTCAAGTGTGATCATCAGGATTTGAGAATTATTATTATTTTTAAATCACATTGCTTTTTGTGATTATTTTGATAAAAGGTCACAACAGGAAAATGAAGCTGATCAGTATTGATTTTTTATTTATCTTGATAATACCCTGATTTATTTCATGAAAATCAATTTTGGATTTTATTTTCCAAAAATCGTGGATAACCGCACTTTTCAGGGACTGACATCTGTCAATCTACGTGTCAACGTGGGATAGTGGTCTGAAAGATTTGTGAAATATATTTGTTTTGAAATCTTAATTGTGTAATTTCTTTCTCTAATTTTACATTCTCTAAAGCAAAAACACTCTTGAGTTTTCAAAATCACTAATCCATTTCAAGAATTTTTCAAGTTCTTTTCAGATCAAAAATGGCAGCTAAGAGAAGATTACCTAAGTCGGTAGCCTTCAAGTTTGGTGATTTTGATTTTATGACAAACAATCATGTAGCAGCTATCACCAACAAGGAAGGAGTGTCAACTGATTTTCATCCAATCGTGGACTTTCTGGCATATGGACCATTAAGTTATGCATTGACAGCATCTCCACAAATTAATCAAGCAGTTGTTACACAAGCTTGGGAGAATGCTGAGGTAATTGATTCTACTCAGAGTCAATCAGGTAAGATTGTTCTACATTTAGGACAAGACTCAATTGATATTACTGAATCTGTTGTTAATTCAGTACTTCACTTACCTGTTAGTTTGATTTATGAGAATGTACCATCTGATGATGATGTTAGAACTATGTTATCTGCATTAGGTTATAATGGACCTTTAGATAACATGAGCCAGTTAAGAAGATCTTATCTTAGAAAAGAGTGGTCCTTCTTCTTTGATCAATTAGCTAAATGCTTTACTGGTAAATGTAGTTCTTTTGATCAAATTACTTCTGTTACTTCACATATTGCTTACAGTTTACTTTATGACAGAGTAGTTAACATTGGTCACATTATCTTAAGTCAGATGTGTATTAAACTTGGGTTAAGAGATCAAAGCAGGAAAATGGTTTATTATCATAGATTCATACAATTGTTTATTAACCATTTTATTCCTGATGTTGAAGCTAGATTTGGTAGAGAACATTGTATTTCTTATGTATAGCAAAAGAGAATTTTCTCTGACATTACAAAGAAGGACAATGAAAAGAATCTAGATGAAATACCTGAAATTCATTATCCACATCATGTTCAGGTAATTCTTAAAACTCATCTTCCTACTCTCTACAATTCTTCTTTCTTTTGTGGTGAAATGGCTCAGGAATCTCATTTGGAGGAGAACCCACCTGTGTCTACCCAAGTAGCCCAAAACATTATAGTCTCTGAAACAATTCAAGAACCAAATTTTGATCCACAGCCTATTGTTTCAAAGAAACCAACCTCTGGTGTTTCTCAAAAGACATCAGTTGTAAGGAAGAGAAGATTTGTTGTGTCAAGTAGTAGTAGTTCTAGTGAAGATGATGATGATTTAACTCTTGCTGAGAGAGCAGAATTGAAGGCTGCAATTCAACTTTCTCTGTTAGCACAAAGAGATGAAAAGCCTAGCCACAGCCAGGCTGCAGTCTCCCAAAAGGCTGTAGTTCTTAAAAAGGGAAAACAGTTACTAGATACTGTCTCTCAAAAGACTGTGTCTATTGAACAAAGATCTCATCCCAAGATCACTTCTGTGTCTACACCTCTTGAGTCTTCTCAGGATAAATCTTTTGCTCACTATATCAGGAGAACAAGGAGAAAGATTCAATTGTCACCTACACACACAGAGTCTAGTCCAACTAACATTATGCAGATTTCTACACATCAAGCTACAACTATGTCAGTATCTGACAAGAGAGATCTGGATATTGATTCTTCATGGGAAACTACATTGTCATACAGAATGGCTATGGGACTTATCTCTCTAAAAGTGAAGCTTTCCAGGCCAGTTCTAAATTTTCTAAGTGAAAGTGTTCCTAGACTTTCATTTCCTGAAGAATATGGACTTCTACATCAAAGACTTGACTTATTGAAGATGAATTTTTATCAAACTGTCAGAATACAGTTAGTCAAGAAATTTGGACTTCCAAAGCATACAGCACTTCAAGCACTTCATGCTTATCCCTTTAATAAAGATCTTATTGTTGAAGATGCTGCAGCTCAAGGTGAATAAAAGGAGGAAGTAGATAGAGGGAAGCAGTCAACAGAAGGTACTATTGCACCAGTGGTGAATAGTAGGACAGATCAGATCACAGTCACTATAACACAAGAACCATCTAGTCAGAGGAAGGATGACTCAGGAACTGTGATAGCTGATGCTGAAAGGACTTCTGTGATGACTGAGAATGCAAGTGAGATACCCTATGATATGGGAGGAATAACTTTGACTGGTTTTCTTGAAGATCAAACAAACATTGTTCAGTCAGAGTCTATCCACCTTGAGGGTGAGTCTCAGCAAACAACACTTAAAGACGGTGATGTACTAACTATGGTGTCTAATGAAGTATTACTGAAGACATCAGAGTCTAGTAAAGAACCTGAAAGTGGTATACTGGAGCCTGTAGCCTCTGGAAAGAAAGTAGATGATAGTATGGGTTCAGAGACTATAGCAGCTCACTCCTTGGAGAAAACCTCAAGCCCCTTGCCATATGAGGAACCCTCTCTCCATGTGAGTTCAGGTATAAAAACTCCTTCTAGCCCCTATTTTTCTGTAGGTCATGAGAGCACTTATCCAAATTTGAGTGATACACTTGAAAAGATGGACTTAGATCCACAAACTGAGAGGCTGGCTCCTGACCAGGCAAAAGGTGAGGTAGAAAGAGTGTTGACTTTAGTAAGTCAAAGTGAGAATGAGGGTATGGATGATCAACTCCATAGTGAGGGAGAGAAAAATTAGGAAACCACCATCATTTGATTTATGGGATCAGGTTTTTCCTGAATCTTGGTCTGAAAATTTGGGTATGGATGTTGGTACTTATTCATTCATCAAAATGTATCAGAAGAATGACCTAGCACATCACAATGCAAAGCCAGAAGTTAAAGCTCGGAAGCAAAAGGAGAGGCTTGCAGGAATCATTAACAGAAGAGGTGCCAGGATAAAGCAATCTCTTGATACATATGTACCAGATGAAGTTCCTAATGATCCTAGTGTTCCTTTGTATGTACTTCCAATATCAGCTAGAATTGAGACATCTACAGTCTCTGATCACTCTAAAGAGGAGTCAGGATTTGAAGATGTTAGTACACAGAATACTGGTGAAGGAGATGATGATCATGTTTCAGCTCCAGATCAGAAAGATGAAGATGTTGATACTTCTAATCAGGTTTTATTACTTGAATATCATACAACCCAAGCAACTTCTTCTACAAGACTTGAAGATACAGTTCTTTCTGATTCTGATTCTGAAAATACTAGAAGCACTTCCAACATTGAAGTTCATTCTGATGTTTTGAAAGATATTCAGAATTCTCAAATTGCTATGCAAATAAGACTTCAATCACTTGAAGATAACCAAGTCACAATTATGGAAAATCAAGCAGTTCTGATGAATATCATTTGTTCTGTTTCTGAATCTCTTGGAATTAATGTTGCTGATGTCAAAAATGGGGAGATAAAGACAATTCAAAGACAACAACAACAACACCAGACTGGGGGAGATAAAGAGCAGACAAAGGGAAGTAAAAAGAAGAACTAGGAGTGACAGTGGTGAATCTCAGCTAGGAAGTGGTAAAGGAAGAGCAGCATTAATAGTTAAAATTCTTTCTTCTAAGTACTAGATAAACGTCTACATCTGGGAAGGAGGTACTTAACTTCATAATTCTACATTCATAAATTCTATTCTTGTTGTAGTGTTATATGTTTTGACATCCACAACTTAGATTTATGCTTCAGATTTTAAAGCATAAATAGGGGGAGATTGTTAGGAATAATTCATAAGTTGTGATGTTAAGAATAGAATTTACACATTATACTTCTTGTAATCCTGATCTTATAAAGGATTTAGCACTATATATAGGATTTATGTGTAAGACAGTTATCTGTACAATTTAGTCAGGAATGAACAGTGTATCGGAGACTACATGTCAGGAACAAAGAGCAAATCCTGATGATGGTCTAATACTGATGATGATCAGATACTGATGCAAGATGAAATCCTGATATCAGTCGTGTTACTGATGATGTCATTATGGATGCTACAGAAACTGGCAAGTGCTATAAAACAGGATCGTTATTTGAAGAACAAGCAAGAAGATATTATGAAGGAAAGAGTTTTCTATTGAAGGAAACTATCGACTAGAAGGCAGAACATTGTCATGTATAGATTATATTTTTCTGTTGTTAGTTGATAGGTAGCATTATAAATACTCTCTCAATATCATTTTAAAGAGCGTGTGTTATGAGTTCGTGTGCGTAGCTCTGTATAAGGTTTGTATTCGAGAGTTCGAAACAAACAGAGAGAGAGTTTTATTTTGTCAGCAGCTACTAAAGGTATTGTACACCTTTGGTAGAGTTTGTATTTGATCTTATTAATACAAAAAGAGTTTGTTTCATTCGATTGATCTTGTGCATCTCTATTCAAGCAAAAAATCAGACACGATTATATAACTTGTATTCAACCCCCCCTTCTACAAGTTATTCGAGTTAACACCATTGAAATCAAATAAGTTAAATAAATTAAAATGCAGGGGATTTTTAGAAAATTTCGGCATGAGGTATTCGTTTATCGGACTATGGGCACAGCCCCTCAAAATCAATCATAAACAATTTAACCCTGTTTTTACAAAAATTAAAGTTGCCTCAACTTGCAGCAACATAAAAGTAAACAAGTACAGAAAGTACTCGCCCAGACATGCGGCACCTAGCACATAAGGAAAAGTATCCGCCCAGACATGCGGCACCTAGCACATAAGGAAAAGTATCCGCCCAGACATGCGGCACCTCAACATTTAAAGAAGGTAAACTTAGTTTATCCACATTTAAGCCAACACCAAGTAGTTGACAAATATGACTTCTGACAATTACTACTACCCGACTTATACCATTTAGCACATAGACATTTACAATTTAGCCAACCCTTATATCTATACTTTATATGACAACAACAATTAGCACTTAGCAATTAACAATTATAGATTATCCGAATCAAGTACGGTAATTATCAAGTACCTTACTACTAAACGACAATCACAATTAGCAATTAACATTCACTAACCCGAACATATAATTGGGTCCACAATTAACCTTCACAATTATAATTACCAACATACTTTCCGAATTAAATTTCGGAAATATAACAATATTCATAATTTACAACATTAGGATAATTACGAAAATTAACACGTTAACTCGCAATTTAAAACTAATTTAATTACAACAATTAAACTATCGAAATTTACAACTAATTTAATACGAAAATTAAATAAATAAAATGCGAAATTATACCATTTCGATTTCGACCCACCAAAGATCGAACCATCGGAACCAATCTCCACCACTAACCCTCTCCCTCTCTCCCTCTCTCCCTCTCTCTCTCTCTCTCTCTATGCTGGTCTCTCTCCCTCCCTACGCTGACCAGTCGCCACCACCACTCCGGTGGTCATCTCCGGCGTCTCCTCTCGCCACTGTTGCTCCTCCACCGCGCCTCTCCTCCGTGTGTAGCACACACCAACGCACATATATACACACAAACACGCGTGTATACACACACACACACACGAATTACACACACACACTTACACACGCATATACATACATATATATATATTAGCCCTAAATTGAAACCCCCAATTTCACTTCTTTGAACCCTAATTTCTTTCTTCCCTTTTCTCCCAATTCTCTCTCCCCGATATTTCTTTTGTCTGCTGTGTTTATTTTTGTGCTATTGGGCTTGGCCCAATTCCTTTATATCACTACTACTAAATAATAACCCACTTCTAATTAAACCCGCAAAATATCACTCAGATAAAGTAATAATTTGGGTTAGAAATCTTGATCCGTAAAAATAATAATAATTCTAGAAAAATTAAATACTAGAATATTTTTAAAGATTTACGGAGAAAGAATTAGAATTAAATATAATTTTTCTGAATTGATATGCATTTTACAAATATTAATGATTTATAAAAACAAATCATAAAAATAATAATTGTGATTCATAATTCACAATTTACAGAGCTTTATAAAAATACTACAAACACTATTGTTTTAGTAAAAATCTCAAATTCTCGATATTATAAATTAATCGAGTAATTTCCACAAATCCTCAAATAATTAAAATAATCATTTTATAAGGATTTTAAAATCTCTAAATTATTTAGTAATTTATAATAAAATATTTACAAAATAATTCCACACTCCAAAACTTAAACTTTTGCCCAAAATAAACTATTGACTCGAGATATCTACTTGGTCAATAAAATTTTAAAAAGAATCCGGTTCCACTTAGCCGAATTTTTTTTTAAATAATCCACTTTTGAAATTCCTTGAACTGGAATAATGAACAATAAAATAAAAAAAAATTCCTCCTCATTTTAGGAAAACATTAATATTCTTAAAATAACAATAAAATCATTTTCTGAAAATCCGGGTTATTACAGTCTACCCTCCTTAGAAGGATTCCGTCCACGGAATCAGCTAAGGCCACTACTGGGATTCCTTAACTCTTTCATCATCAACACTTATTCTGCCAAACCGGAGATAGTGTCGATTCATAAACAACTTCTCTGAAACCTCAATCCAACCATAGGATATCTATCTGACACATCACTATTCCTTTCACATATATGTCTCAACCAACTTGCCATTATCATCCTATCCTTGAGAGAGAGTTCACTGATTCCATTAACATAACACTCTTGAGAGAGAGATTGCACTCATTCCATTAATCATAACATCCATGAGAGAGAGCGAACTAATTCTATCAATACGCCACTTATATTCTATTCGTTTTGGGATTCGCTCCTGCTCTTGGCGATTCCACTCGAATATAATTTCTATCAGCGAATTTCGACTTGACCGACCTAGTTGGCATCCCCTTGAAATTCATTAGAGATAACAAGAATCATGGAGCTGTGAAAAGAAAACTCCCATATCAAGTCAGAGGTCACACACTGGTGATCATAAGGTTATGAGTTTTGAAATATGTTGAGTATTGAATACGATAAAAGAATACAGAGGGGGCGGTGAATGGATTCTTGAACTTTTCTTCTTCGAGTCTATGTAGCAAGAGTGTTTGTGTGTGCAAGATTGAAGGTGCGGATAAAGAATAACACAAAACACAATATCACTTTAATCTAATGTATTATTAGATAAAGGTTGCTACAATCTGTGAATACAAATGATAGTATTCTCAGCTTCGTTTTTCTCAGAGAGATACAGCTTAGTGTATGAAAAACTTGACTCTTAAAGTTACAAAGTTAATTGACTCAGGAAGTGATGCTGTATCCTTATAGAACATGGATACACCCTACTTACTACAATTAAGGTAGCTGAACAAATTACTTTCTAGTCTGTCGATCCTTTTTGAGTAAGTGTCCAAACGGTTACAGATTTGACTTTGCAAAGCCTGTTCAGATCCACTTCTTTAGCCCCTTGTCTCTTCTATATCTCTCCAAGATTCCTTGTAGGCTTTCCAGAGCACGTTACAGATTGTGGTCCATAAAGTGCATTGGCTTCTTGCAGGTTTCTGACTTGTACAATTTCTTCAGTATTTTGTCTCCAAGAATGTATTCGAGAAGTGACTAAGTAGTTGATTCGAGAACTAGAATTGACTTGATCAATAACTCTGAGTTCTCGAACACTGTTATATTGACATATCGAATTACTTCTCGAATAGCTCTTTTCTTCAGGATTCCTTGAGTTGTCGAATAGAACACTTGACTTGTCGAATCCTTGAGATATCGAATAGCTTTCTGAGTCCTTGAGATATCGAATGGAACTTTGACTTGTTGACTCCTTGAGAACTCGAATACTACTTTGACTTGTTGACTTCCTGAGTTCTCGAATAGAGTACATAGACATATCGAATCTCTGAGATATCGAATGAGATATCGAACAGTGTATTCAGAGATATCGAATAGTGTCTTGAGATATCAAATCCCTGACTTCTCGAATGCTTGACTTCTCGAATAGACAAATATACTTCTCGAATTGGTACTTAGGAAAATTCTTCATTTCTTCAAATCCCAACTTTGATTATTTGACAGTCTTTATCTTCTTGCTTGAGGCATGAACCTTGGAACTTCTTTCAAGCATTATTCTAGACTCTATAAGTATAGTTACACAACTAGGATTTGATGCCTACTGCAAGTACAATACAAACAAAAACTCTACAATTAGAGGTTCCCTCAGTTAAGAGGTCATGTAAGTAATGCAAAGCATTACAAACAATTAGGCTTGTTATTAGATGTATACAGGCATGCCTCTGTGACTAACAATCTCCCCCAAATTGTGAGTGAGACCCTTAGTCACAATTTCATGTTTGATAACAAGCCTAACATACATAAAGATAAAACTTGAAAAGTACAGGTATGAAATTTGATTGAGCACATGAATGCAATTACAAGATGAATAATCTTACAATATGATGAAATACTTGCCATTCTCATTTGATTCCATCTCCATTGCTTTGGCTTGTAGATCATCATATGCTTTCTGTTTTCTTTCTTTCTCCTTTCTTGCATTATCATCCATGGCCTTTATGATCTCTGCCAGAGCATCCAATTCTTCAAGCATGATAGAGTCTTTGAAATCTTCAAGTACTGGTTTCAGAATGTTGGCAGGATAGTGACTGAGTAGGTTCATTCTTATATTGACATTATCTCCATTTCTCCTCCTATACTTCACCACATAGGGATTGAATTGAACTCTACACAATCCTTTTGCCCTTAGCTTTTCTGCTTCAACTTCCAGCCTATCAATCTCCTTCTCCCTTTCTAGCCATTTCTCAAAGCACCCCTTTCTTATCTTCTCAGCATAGTCTCTCTTCATCTTCACAAAATCAATCAACTCCAGCTTCCATACTTTCTCCACTTTGTCTTCAGAGTCCAATAATGCAATGATTCTTTCTATTTCATATAGCTTGCCCCAATTTTGACACTGTCCTTGTTTGAATTTCTTCTCCCTTCCATCAGTATATTTAATCTCAAGGCAGTTATTCATAATGGCAGCATAGTAGATTCTTTGAGCTCTTAGATATTGCAATTGGTCTTCATCAAAGTCTTCATCTAGTGGTTGGAGTTTTAAGCCTGGATAGATTGTTAGGGCCCTTGACCTGGATGGCTTTACTCTCCTAGCAGCATGCTTGAGTTTAAACTTTTTCACTCGATTCTTTGGCCGAAACTTATGACTTTTGTTGGCTGACCATAGTAGTGTTCCATTAGCAGTTTGCTTTTTGGAACATACATATGGTTTCTTGACTTGAATCCCTTTCTCTTCTTGAGGTAGTAAAACACTTGCAGAGGCCAGAGATGTAGATTTTGATGAATCATTACTAGTGACATCCACCCTAGACATTGAGCCTTGTGTTGTGGTAGGAGTGTCATTAGTAATGTTCATGGCTTGCTGTTTTCCACTCTTCTTTTCATATACCTTTTCTCCACCCTTGTCATCATTCTTCTTTCTGCTTTTATCATCCCTTTTCTTCTTGTCATCACTGCCCTTATATCTCTCTTGATCTCCACCCCTGCTTCCACTTTTATCATGATCATCCTTGTCTTGATTTGACTTTCCACCTTGAGCAATAGGTTTGATGTCTGATTGAGAGTTGATAAACTTCACCAGAATGTTGAGAGCCTCCTTTTCAGATTCAGATTTTCCACTCCTTGAATGTAGAACCCCAGCCAGAAACTTTATGGTGGACATGTTGTTTGCCTTTAGATGTTGGCTAAATCTGAATGCAACAATGTCTTGACCCTTTTCATATAGAATACAATGAGGCTGAGGAATTACTTGAGGCAGTTGAGATTTCATGCACTTGGTGAGAATCTCTTTGAGCATATCATTGTTTGGTGAGTTATTCCTTTCTATCTTCTTGATGATTGTTCCAAGTTCAGAGCTAGATAGAATTTGAAAGGCTTCAATGTGGATGTGAAAAAGGTTCTTGGCAGTGTGAACTAAGACTTCTCTTTCATTAGAAAGAATGATGGCATGGGGATTGGTTTGCACAATTTCTCTTCTCATTACAGTGACTAGAAACACATCTTGCACAAGAAGCTTGATGTAGTCAAAGTAGTGGAAGTTGGCTCTTTTCCTTAACTCTTGTAGATGCTTCAGAAAGGCTATGTCATGGTATAGTCTGGAGTTTGCAGTTTCTTGACATACTCTTTGAGTAAGCACATTTTTGAATTCTGAGGGTTCAGCTTGAAGGGATTGTTTAGCAATGTCAGGGATGTCAAATTCATATTCTTCCTTGGCAACTTCATCTACAACCACTTTCTTCAGCTTGTCATCCTTGGATGCTGGCTTAGGTTTCTCAGACAGAGATGGGGGGCTCATCAACCTTTGTTTTACCTTTTCCTGGCACATTGGTTATAGATTTTGAGGCTCTTTGATGACCACCCTCATTTAACTGTATGCCCTTCTCCTTAGGTTTCTCCCCCTTAGTCTGAGGCTCCCCCTTAGATTTTGAGTTCCTTGATGTCTTCTTCTCCCCCTTAGGCTTGTTGTCAGGCACAGAGGCTGTAGTAGGAGCCTTTGGAGTTGAATATTCTTCAAGTAGAGGGATACCCATGTGCTTCATCATGGCAGACAGCATAGATTGTTGATCCAAAAGAACATTAGCAGTGGTAGAGGCTTGAGTGTCCAATTGCTCAGTTAGATGTGTAACCTTGTCTGCCAGATGGGCATTCGATTCTTTGAGAGAAACCACCTCCCTTTCAAGAGTATCAACCTTGGTGAAAAGTGCAGTGGCCTTGAAACCAGTTAGGGATTGATCTTGCAGTCTTTTCACTTCAGACTTGGACATTTCATGCACAGGGACTTCAGTGACCAACTTGTCCCCATACTGATTTTTGAACAGTGTTCTGAGCATGGCATTGGCCTCTGTAGTCTGGTCAGATAGATTTTGAAATCTTGTGCCTAGGCTTTTGACTATATCTGTGAGGAGGGCTAGGCCATTGTCCATCTTGGTGCAGGTGGTGTTGCAGTGTTTGAGATCTTTGACCACACTATCTAATTGAGGAAATTTAGCATCAAAGGCCCTCTTTACTTCTGCTACTGAAGTGGTTGTCTTGTCACATACCCTGTTGACTTTAGTTTTTACTCCCTTGCCAAGATAGTGTGCAGCCTTGAGGAAACCCTTGTAGGAATCATTGACAGCTTCATACACTTCACCAGGAGACAGGGATTTTGCATTGGAGCCCAGTGAAGTGATGTATTCCTCTCTAAGATATTGAAGTGCTTCACTGAGAGTTACATCATTCTTTCCTTACAGCCAGGCATCTACATTGCCATCTCTCTCAGCATCATCAATAATCTTGGCCTTCTGCATCTCCACATCATCTCTATGGCATAGTAGGATGGCCTCATAGTCTGGATTAGAGATGTTGGAGGTGACAAGGTTCTGAGCTATTTTTACAAACTCAGGAAACTGATCCACAATTAAGCTTTGAAGTGCTTCAACCATCAATTTGTGTGGAACAGACCCTGATCCTGAAGCACTGTCATGTTGCACAGGCTTCAGCCATTGTGACATAAAGTCAGAGCTAGAGCTAGGTAAACTAGACTCCTCAGTTACAGATGCAACTTCTGTAACCGGATGGATTGACTCTACTACTGGTGTCTCCATAGAAGTGGGATGAGTTACACCAGCAGTTGACACAGGCACAGAGTCTCTAGTAAAAACTAGTGAAGCCTCTGTGTTTGTGATGGTGTCATTAGGATATGCCCCAGCATGCATTCCCTCACCATCTAAATGTGGGTCCTGGGTGGTGAGTAAAGTGTCATGCACTAAGTCACTTGAGTCCATTGGCTCACCAAGAGAAAAGGATTTGTGGCGCCCCCAAATCTGAGGTCAAAGATTCAGGTCGTCACATCATCATCCAACTATATCATACCTGTATTAACTTTACAACTCAACAATACATCCATCCATACCTCAATCTTACACACAATCAAGTTAGAGCCTCAGAAACGATAACCAAAAGTAACACTAAATATTACAATTCATCAGTACAATCCAGAGTCTTACGCAATTCCACTTATACAACTACACTTGAAGACAAGTCTTACTATTACAGTTGAAAACCTATCAGACTACTCTGTAGTATTTATCAGGGACTAAATCATCTCCGGGTAATTCTTCTACTCCTCTTCTGCTGGTGCGGAGTTAATCGGCCAAATTCTTCCCTTTCTGAAAAGTTTTTATAAAGCAAGAATGAGCTACATAATGCTCAGCAAGTTCACTATTTTGTAAAATAATAATGTGGTTTATTTCGAAAACATTCCCAACTATATGGGTATATATCTCAGATTTCAAAACATAATTGGACAATGTATGTGCCCGAGTTTGAATAAAACATCTATACTCACTAAGGAGCTTTAGGATAACATATGAACCCCTTATAAGGTTCCCATTTCAATATATCTCAAGTTTGAAAATATATACATATTAATATATCATTTTCGGCAAAACACTCTACGATTAACATACTGTACAGGGAATACGTCATTGCAAACCTCTATCCTTCCATTAGCTTAGAAGGTTTCTCATACAAAAACATTTCATTCTTTGAAACAATTGCAAGAGTGCACTAACACGTGCCAATCTTTATAGAAAATCTTGCAGTTCTAGATACTGCACGATGTCAATATTTTCTCATCAAAAACCACACTATCGGCAACTTGGCACTTAGGCCCAAGAAGCAGTGTTTGAGTATTTTTCCAAAGTAGAGGATGGGACTGGAAGAAAACATAAAAACCTGACAAGGATTGACGATGATCAGTCGCCACATCCAAGTCCAATAATCCGCGGGTCTTCTCTACTAGTAGAAGGATAGAAACTACATCCGTAACTACCCTTGGGTGAAAACTACATCCGTAATCACCCTCGATGAAAACTACATCCGTAATCATCCTTCGGCAACACCTGGGCCGGAATAATAATTGATGGACCGCCTGGCTCACGGCCGCTTACACATCCCGGGAATCGTTCGTCAACGATTCCCACACCTGCCAGAGTCCCCTTTTTCTTTTCTTTTCAAAAATCATTTTGATAGAAAATTCGAGTAGTTGAAGTTCGACCTCAGTCGACCGATAATTCTTGAAAAAACGTACAAGAAGCAAAACCTGACCGGGGGTTTTCGAAAATGTTTTGAGTTCGAAAGAGTTCGAGTTTGAAAGTATTAAAGGTATCTTGGATTAGCTTTGTTTTTAAAATAGTGAACAATAATTATTAAATGATATTTTAAGATTTAATATTAATAATTAATAAAATAATTATTTATTAAATAAACTTTTAATCCAAGATAGGGTTTCGAGTATTTACGAAGATATAATAATAGTTATTTGAATATACGATACCACCCGAATGCCCCTTCGGGTTTTCGCAATGTAGATACGATATAATAATATACCGCTCCCCGGTCAATAGTATATACGGACCGCTACGACCTCTATTGCTAGAGTCGTTGTCCGAAGAAAACATTTCAATCTAAGTTCAAGGGGTAAAAGCATACATGTACTTGTTCAATCTCAATTGCATCAATACTTCGATAAACATAGCATTTGATATAATTTGAAAACTACAAACACATCAGTGAAAATCCTTGTATAGGGATAAGTTTTGAAAAGTAAACTTGCCTTGGTTTGGTTGGGGTGGTCGAGCGTGCGAATTCGAACGATCTATACATAAACAATAATCGTTCGTTAGTACCTTAACAACTTCTTTCAAATTACGGGGTCTTAAGGGGGTACGAAATTAACTTAACGACTTCGTCTTATGACTCCCTAGCCCCACTATAGGTCCATGACATCACTCGTTTACGCTCGTCACTTACTCGACTTAATTTAGTTACCATGTTCGAACCATAACCACTAACCCTAGAATAATGTTCCACTAATCGACCTTTTTCCATTGCGCGAATTTTACTCTAGCATTTTTATAAAATCCAAAAATTCATATTTTAATCCAATTCCTTTTGGGTGGTCTTCACCACTGCATTACCTACGTTCTCAAATTTTTCCATGATCCCAAATAATTTTTAAGGTGTTTAAACAAGGTTCACAAGGGGGTCACTTAATGCAGTCCATTGTCCAGAAACAAAATTCACTCCTCCGGCCATAACTATAAATCCGCACATCACCTAGTTATGAATCTTACATATCCAGAAACTACATTCAATTATCTTTCCATCAATATAAGGTAGGACATCAGGGGACATCATTTGAGTGTTCAAAATCGTGCTACAACATAGATCAAAGTTCCTGGACAAAATCAGCAAGCTCAAATCACTTAGATCAACCATCTTTCATGCTTCCATAACATAAACACCACTTAAAACACTTAGATCATGACTCATAACACTCATGGAGATATATATATTCACCATAGTCATAAAATTCATCATCTCAACATCAAAACCCAAGATCCATGTTATCCAATACATATACATTCAAGATAACCCCTAAAATGCATGGATCTACTACCATACTACATGAACAACACATAACCAAGGGTGGTTTGAGATTTCATACCTTCTTGAGCTCCTAGAGACCTTGAACAATCTTTATACAACTTAAAAACACCTTAGATGGCCTCCTACAACACTCACAATGCAAGATCTAAAAGATAATAAACTTATGTTAACATTTCTCTAAACTTCCAACAATTATAACTCAAGAACCAATGGATGGAAGGCTTTGAAATTGATACCATACCTCTACTATGATGCAAGGAAGCCCTAGGAAGGTTGTAGATGAAGAAAGCTTGGAGAGAAAATCTCTCCCTCTCTCCCAAGATGGTTCGGCCGAGAGCTTTACAAAGGGGGGGGGGAGAAGTATTTTTGCTTTGTTTTGTTTTGGAAAGGTAAAAAGAAATGCTAGAATGACTTGTATTATTATGGTTAGTAAGGAGTAGTCACATGTTGCCAAGCTAGCCTAGGTTGCATCCATGCCCTATTGTCCCCTAAGTACATCACCCACCATGCTAGTCACTATTCACATTTGCTTTTATGTTTTCTAGTTCCTTTTTCTAACTATCTAGTTACATGGCACTTGCATGTAATACTACTACTTGTAATATTATTCTCCCACCAATGCTTATTATCTAATCTTTAATTCGTATCGTATCTTAATTAATCTCTCGTAATAATATTTTGTCGCGTAGAGATTTCCCCTATAATTCCTTAAGTACTTAATTGTGTAAATTCCTCGAATGTACATAATTCCTTGTCATAATCCTTAATAAATCTTTTAACACTCTAATCATTCTCAAATCCCAAGTTTTATAAATCTTACTAACAACAAGACTCTTGCTTTCAACCACCTTCCCTTTATCTCATATAATGAATGCAACAACATAGTTTCTCAGACAATCAATTCCATTAAACAACAGGGATGACTATAAAGGCTCCAAATTGACATTGCCACATGATATTAAATAAAAGAAAATATTGCAAAAATTAGGGTTCTTACAGCCTCCCCTCCTTAAAAGGATTCCGTCCCGGAATCAGGTTGAAAACAGTTGGGGGTGCTTTTCACGCATCGCGCTCTCTAGTTCCCGTGTTGATTCTTCGACATCCTGGTTCCTCCCCAAAACTCTCACTAGTTTGACAACCTTGTTCCTCAGCACCTGTTCTTTTCTATCCATGATTTCTACGGGTTGCTCCACATATGTTAAGTCTGGTTGCAGATCCACTTGATCATATTCTATCACGTGTCGGAAGTCGGCATGGTAGGGTCGTAGCATGGACACATGGAACACATTATGCACTTGCTGCAGGCTCGGGGGTAAAGCCAATTCAGAGGCTAACTTTCCAACTCGTCTCAAGATCTCAAAAGGTCCAATAAATCTGGGGGCATTCCTATACTCGCATGGTAACTGTTGTTGTAGGAAAATTCGATCAACGGCAAGTGGTCATCCCAACTTCCCTTAAAATCGATGGCACATAATCTCAACATGTCCTCTATGGTCTGGATGGTTCTCTCGCTCTGTCCGTCTGATTGGGGGTGGTATGCAGTACTCATGTCTAACTTGATCCCCACACGATCCTGAAAACTCCTCCAGAAACTGGAGTTGAACCTTGGGTCTCTACCAGATACAATGCTCACAGGAACCCCATGCCTTACCACGATCTCCTTAGATATCTCATGAAATTTGACCATTCGAAATGATGGGCTTCGTAAAAAAAAAACTAATGACTTTTACATACACTCGTCTGCACCGTAGAGAAGTAATATCAATTCAAAATCTTTGTTTAATAATTCGTACATATCGTGATTGCAAAAATTTCTCATCCACCCATAAAATTACTATTCATCCAGGTTTCGAATATTCACGAAAATTAGGGTTATTGCAGTCTCCTCTCCTAAAAGGATTCTACCTTAAGAACCTAAGGAAGATAGTTGTGGATACAATTCCAACTTTACCCTTTCCAACTCCCAAGTTGACACTTCAACCCTTTTGTTCTCTCACCTTGGTCTCACCAACGCTTTAATGTTGTTCCTCAACGCATACTCTCCTCGACCTGTATTCCTTATCGGTTGTTCTATGATTGAAAATTTCCATCCCACTACTTACACGTTCCTCTTCTACCTTGTTCATAGTATCCGTGTTGAGTTCTTGTATCGTTGGCCCGTGAATACTTTGTGGTCGTGTTTTGTAATCCGAGACAACGTCAATACGCACGGTATTCCTCATATTCCTTCGCTTGATTAGCAGGCATGTGTTGCCTCCCGTCAACCGTTACCACTTGCTATGGATACTGTATAGTCTTCGGTATACGTCGAACCAGTTCAGCTACTATGTCCCTCGTTCATTGACTTCTTCGTAACGCAAGAGAAGCGAAACTTCTTCTTTCATAGTGCGCTCTACAGGAGACGTCCTTACGTTCGCATGGCGATGATCGTGATAACAACATTCATTTCATGGATAAGTTTTTATTCTCGACTGCCCCGTGAAACCTAAGGCACGACACTAAATATAAATTCGATCGTCTGGACAATTCTTCTTCCCTGTCCGTCAGCCACAGATCAAATTTGTACCTACGCTTAATCTCTTGTTAAATATACATGAAAGCACCTCCAGCCTTCGAGATTTAACCTTAAGTTTTTATCTGACGTACTCGCTGCAGAAGTTTTATATTGCACCACCATCTCTTCCGTATATAAATCGATAATCTTCTAAATGGAAAGTCTCTCGTAGGTAAGTCACTTGGTTCAACAATTATAAATCAACTAGGGCCATCTCTTGGCTCGGTCTTTGGCGACCTACTTATGAAATTCATTATAATTCTGCCCACGTTCAAGATTTTCTACAGGCGGAATTAATCCACTAGATCTCTATCATTCTGTTTTAACATGTTGCGTTTGTACTTAATAGTTTGCCAAACATTCCCTTAATTCTCTATACATCTTTGTCCTTCCCCATAATTTAGTCATTTTCCTCTAACATTATTCTTTATCGTATATACTATATTTTCTTGGTCAATACTAACTAAATTCCAATTTCGAATAATCCCTTCTATAGGTATCGGCCACCACACTGGCCTTTCCTGGGTAATAACAAATTTCTCCATCACACTCTCTGCTCCCTTTCGTCACCTTCTCTTTCTTATGTTTAGTTCTAGTATGAAGATATACTTATGGCACTTGTGGAAAAATTTCACACTTTTCTCATAAAGTTAACGTCTCAGTTTTATGCGTGAACGCTATCATGACTAATCCCCGACTCACGGTTAGTACATCCTATCCCGTAACATTTATGTTGTTTAGAAGTATAGGCTATCATCCCCTTTCTACTGCATCAGCACACCTCTTAAACTCTTGAAAGACGCATCATCGTGACTCTCAAAGTCCTCTTTTTATCATCAAGTATAGTTAACAACGAGGTTGTTGCTAATATCTCATTTCATTCCAAAACTTTGTTCATTAATCCATAAAGGCTTCTGACTCATTAGTCCACTCAAACAATACTACCATAATTTTATAAAGTTTATATTAGTGTGAAATGCCAACTTTGGCATAGTACAGAGGTCGATCTTGAGTTGGTGAAATTAACCCGCTTTTCAACCTTATCTTTGAAAAACAACTACGCGTTTTAACTCGTCAACAATTCCTACATCTCCGGTTAGAGGTATCGATTCTCGATGGTATATGTAAGATGTCATACGCTCATCCTCTTTCACAACTGGCACCAATCAGACTGAGGCCTGCATGCTGCTGCGATTCCCAATAAACTTGATTAGGTGGTAATCTCGAAAGATCATTGGCATATCTCCATACATCCATTTGCTATTAGGGGCCTTTTAAACTTTATGTCTCTCTATGTGCCTCAATCCCTTTAAGCTAAGTAAAGCTTCATATTCTTGCCACGATATTTCTTCCTTTCTTGTCCATCTCACTTCCATGTTAGTTTCCTCTAAGGATATGTCTTACATCGCAATCGATTTGCATTTCTTGGATCAGGAAAAGGCTTGGTAACTCCAGAATTCATTAATATAACATCCTGACAACGATTGGTAGGAGCGTACTCCCAACCACCTCATCATTTCTTATAACCTTCCTCAAACTAATATTAAAGGCCCTGTGGTATGCCCCGACATGTTATTCCCATTTTAAATAATTAGGCATAACGCTCTGGCTGCACAATTACAACATTTGGTTTTTGATCTCATATTGGTGCAACGGTTCACAATTGTACCTCCCGTTCACCTTAGAGTAATCACTTTTGAAAGGAATGGTTTCAAAATAACAAGGTCCAATAGATAATTTCAATAAGAATCCCACATTGGATGTTCCAAGAATGTTGATGGTTCCAAATACTAGGAGTCTCGATTTTCGGAGATGTAAGGATGGACAAAAAGAATACAACAAGGTTTATTCCTTCATGTCCTGATAATTTTGTAATATGATATCATAGAGAATGTTGCACGAGGGCAATGATTGTTGGATACAAAAGTCATAAAGACGATCTTTATACAATTCTTACATCTGGTGAATACTTTTCCTCTTGAAAAATAGAGGATCTAAAAAGTCCCATTGATAAATGTCAACCGATCGAAAGAAATTCCACTCTATGACGATAAAAATGAAGCAGTTTATCATTCAAGTAATCTATGGTTTCAAATGAATATTCATTATATGAATGAAAGAACAGAATATTCAAGTGACATAAAGTCTGATACGAAGATGGGTAGAATTCAAGTTGAGTGGACGACCTCACTAGGTCTCAATCAAGTCATTCGTCAATACTTTCATCATCATACTTTACCACATGCAAAATGCATTGCGGAATTGCTGAATGAATTAAATTGGGAGTTGGACCAGTGAAACAATAACTAGTCCTTTTCAAGAAACACTAGCAACTATCTAGACAAAATTTGCTAGTTCGCCTGTTTGAGACACCACCACTAGCTAGGACAATTAGCTAGGTGTTCTTCACAACATTACAATTTTGACTAGTTAGAACAATCAACTAGTCATTCATATTGACATATCGACTAGCCAGTTTCAATTGGCTAGAATGGAATTTCAACATCGTAGCCACTGAAGAAACTTTAGGCTACTCGGACAACGAATGGAAATAAGAAGTTATTAAGTTTGAAGAATAAAACTATAAAATCTGAAGAGAATGTTCTAGGTATCGGAACAATCGATAACCTCTCATCAAATATTACTTATCAGTGAAACGGTCCACCCAAGGGTGCCTCCGTACACATGCTTTATCAGATCCTACAATAGAATTAAATTCGGAATACCAATATCAAAATGATATCCTTACTATGATTTCAATGTACGATGTACAATCTCATCTTGAATAGAAGAAAAGAATTCATGAGGGATGTCTGGACATTAGATCATCCATGTCCTCGGTAATTTGTTAAATATTTATGAGCTCAACTGAAGAGTGCAAGTATGAAAGAAGCAATCAAATATCAATATTCGTTAAGTAATATTCGTCGATTAATTAAGGAAATATTTGTTGAACATTCAATGGATAATTGAAAGAAAGTGTAAACAGGCCTGAGCCGAACAAGATCATCATAAATTTTTAAATAGAATGTTCAAGGATCAAATAAAATTACTTCGGATAAGTCCTGCTTTAGGGAAAGTATATCACTGGTTGTTATTCCACAAGTTTGAAGTAGAAATCTAGAAGGGTTACCTGATATAAACTAATCGAGGTAACATGGTTAGTGAACAGTTTAAAATGAAGTAGTGCACCAGCCGGTAGTTACCAAAATAAGTTAATAATCATTCGTGCACCTCATTATCACCATTATGAGGGTAACTCCATCTCTTCGTCTTCGTAATACAAGACACCAACTAGCGCGTCTCTCAATCATCATCTTAAAGTCATTTATCCAGTTAGGGTTTCACAAATATATCTGTCATTTCCGTGCTTTATATTGAAGACCAAGCTTCACATCATTCCGAGGACACCTGCTAGGTCCATAGGGTCCTACTTCGTGCCTTCCGACATGAATCACAAGTGGCCAATTCCCCCTGGGAACAGATCAAAGAGATCTCTCAGGGATCTCAATGCAGTCCATAGGTTCAGTGGCGGTGTGTGTGCACGTGAACATACGTTACCAACAATATATAGGTTTACAAGTATATATGCGTAGTCTCTGCTAAAATTTCTATCAAAGAATTCCAGTATAGACTCACTGGTCTCTTCTTTTGGTAGACTCTGAGATCACTGTATCGCTCGTTGCAACCATATTCAACTTCACTAGAGTCGCTTTGTTAATTCTGCTTGTTTGTTCTCTAAGTTGAACTACCATGCTCTAACGTCCGAATCATGCGTGGAATTATCTAGCACGCTCGTCTTATGATAACATTCTCGTATAACACATGTAAAATTCGCCATCAAGGGTAATGGAATCCACAACAACATAGTGACCGACCTTCAGGGAAACCCGTTACTTATCGAAAATCGGATCTTATAACCAAAGTAAAAGACTTTCATTAATCCAAGTACTAAGTACTCCTAATTATGTAGGGAAGTCCAAACTTCTTGATTCTTAAAATGCCGCCTCCTAAACTGTGGAGGAATATGGGCCACAAGATTTATGTCAGCCTAGTCATCCGATCATATTGGCAATATCGCCTCTACCTCAGCTGCTCTCAAGATTTCGCTCTGCTTCCTATATCATTACCTATGATAGGTCATGTACGACTCTCAAATCTCTATTCATCATTCTGAAGGTCTCTAGGGATTCTATCGACCCTAGAATAATACCTTCAGTAACACTCCAGTCCATTCTACTCACCGGTACCTCTTCCGGTAGTCCAATCATAAGTTTACTACGATCTCTTAAGTCATTCCCCTACTTAGACTTAACTCTCAACACTCTCGTTTCTGAGTACTGTAACTTATCTCTCTGATACCATTTCTGTGGCGCCCCTAAATCTGAGGTCAAAGATTCAGGTCGTCACATCATCATCCAACTATATCATACCTGTATTAACTTTACAACTCAACAATACATCCATCCATACCTCAATCTTACACACAATCAAGTTAGAGCCTCAGAAACGATAACCAAAAGTAACACTAAATATTACAATTCATTTGTACAATCCAGAGTCTTACGCAATTCCACTTATACAACTACACTTGAAGACAAGTCTTACTATTACAGTTGAAAACCTATCAGACTACTCTGTAGTATTTATCAGGGACTAAATCATCTCCGGGTAATTCTTCTACTCCTCTTCTGCTGGTGCGGAGTTAATCGGCCAAATTCTTCCCTTTCTGAAAAGTTTTTATAAAGCAAGAATGAGCTACATAATGCTCAGCAAGTTCACTATTTTGTAAAATAATAATGTGGTTTATTTCGAAAACATTCCCAACTATATGGGTATATATCTCAGATTTCAAAACATAATTGGACAATGTATGTGCCCGAGTTTGAATAAAACATCTATACTCACTAAGGAGCTTTAGGATAACATATGAACCCCTTATAAGGTTCCCATTTCAATATATCTCAAGTTTGAAAATATATACATATTAATATATCATTTTCGGCAAAACACTCTACGATTAACATACTGTACAGGGAATACATCATTGCAAACCTCTATCCTTCCATTAGCTTAGAAGGTTTCTCATACAAAAACATTTCATTCTTTGAAACAATTGCAAGAGTGCACTAACACGTGCCAATCTTTATAGAAAATCTTGCAGTTCTAGATACTGCACGATGTCAATATTTTCTCATCAAAAACCACACTATCGGCAACTTGGCACTTAGGCCCAAGAAGCAGTGTTTGAGTATTTTTCCAAAGTGGAGGATGGGACTGGAAGAAAACATAAAAACCTGACAAGGATTGACGATGATCAGTCGCCACATCCAAGTCCAATAATCCGCGGGTCTTCTCTACTAGTAGAAGGATAGAAACTACATCCGTAACTACCCTTGGGTGAAAACTACATCCGTAATCACCCTCGATGAAAACTACATCCGTAATCATCCTTCGGCAACACCTGGGCCGGAATAATAATTGATGGATCGCCTGGCTCACGACCGCTTACACATCCCGGGAATCGTTCGTCAACGATTCCCACACCTGCCAGAGTCCCCTTTTTCTTTTCTTTTCAAAAATCATTTTGATAGAAAATTCGAGTAGTTGAAGTTCGACCTCAGTCGACCGATAATTCTTGAAAAAACGTACAAGAAACAAAACCTGACCGGGGGTTTTCGAAAATGTTTTGAGTTCGAAAGAGTTCGAGTTTGAAAGTATTAAAGGTATCTTGGATTAGCTTTGTTTTTAAAATAGTGAACAATAATTATTAAATGATATTTTAAGATTTAATATTAATAATTAATAAAATAACTATTTATTAAATAAACTTTTAATCCAAGATAGGGTTTCGAGTATTTACGAAGATATAATAATAGTTATTTGAATATACGATACCACCCGAATGCCCCTTCGGGTTTTCGCAATGTAGATACGATATAATAATATACCGCTCCCCGGTCAATAGTATATACGGACCGCTACGACCTCTATTGCTAGAGTCGTTGTCCGAAGAAAACATTTCAATCTAAGTTCAAGGGGTAAAAGCATACATGTACTTGTTCAATCTCAATTGCATCAATACTTCGATAAACATAGCATTTGATATAATTTGAAAACTACAAACACATCAGTGAAAATCCTTTTATAGGGATAAGTTTTGAAAAGTAAACTTGCCTTGGTTTGGTTGGGGTGGTCGAGCGTACGAATTCGAACGATCTATACATAAACAATAATCGTTCGTTAGTACCTTAACAACTTCTTTCAAATTACGGGGTCTTAAGGGGGTACGAAATTAACTTAACGACTTCGTCTTATGACTCCCTAGCCCCACTATTGGTCCATGATATCACTCGTTTACGCTCATCACTTACTCGACTTAATTTAGTTACCACGTTCGAACCATAACCACTAACCCTAGAATAATGTTCCACTAATCGACCTTTTTCCATTGCGCGAATTTTACTCTAGCATTTTTATAAAATCCAAAAATTCATATTTTAATCCAATTCCTTTTGGGTGGTCTTCACCACTGCATTACCTACGTTCTCAAATTTTTCCATGATCCCAAATATTTTTTAAGGTGTTTAAACAAGGTTCACAAGGGGGTCACTTAATGCAGTCCATTGTCCAGAAACAAAATTCACTCCTCCGGCCATAACTAAAATTCCGCACATCACCTAGCTATGAATCTTACATATCCAGAAACTACATTCAATTATCTTTCCATCAATATAAGGTAGGACATCAGGGGACATCATTTGGGTGTTCAAAATCATGCTACAACACAGATCAAAGTTCCTGGACAAAATCAGCAAGCTCAAATCACTTAGATCAACCATCTTTCATGCTTCCATAACATAAACACCACTTAAAACACTTAGATCATGACTCATAACACTCATGGAGATATATATATTCACCATAGTCATAAAATTCATCATCTCAACATCAAAACCCAAGATCCATGTTATCCAATACATATACATTCAAGATAACCCCTAAAATGCATGGATCTACTACCATACTACATGAACAACACATAACCAAGGGTGGTTTGAGATTTCATACCTTCTTGAGCTCCTAGAGACCTTGAACAATCTTTATACAACTTAAAAACACCTTAGATGGCCTCCTACAACACTCACAATGCAAGATCTAAAAGATAATAAACTTATGTTAACATTTCTCTAAACTTCCAACAATTATAACTCAAGAACCAATGGATGGAAGGCTTTGAAATTGATACCATACCTCTACTATGATGCAAGGAAGCCCTAGGAAGGTTGTAGATGAAGAAAGCTTGGAGAGAAAATCTCTCCCTCTCTCCCAAGATGGTTCGGCCGAGAGCTTTACAAAGGGGGGGGGGAGAAGTGTTTTTGCTTTGTTTTGTTTTGGAAAGGTAAAAAGAAATGCTAGAATGACTTGTATTATTATGGTTAGTAAGGAGTAGTCACATGTTGCCAAGCTAGCCTAGGTTGCATCCATGCCCTATTGTCCCCTAAGTACATCACCCACCATGCTAGTCACTATTCACATTTGCTTTTATGTTTTCTAGTTCCTTTTTCTAACTATCTAGTTACATGGCACTTGCATGTAATACTACTACTTGTAATATTATTCTCCCACCAATGCTTATTATCTAATCTTTAATTCGTATCGTATCTTAATTAATCTCTCGTAATAATATTTTGTCGCGTAGAGATTTCCCCTATAATTCCTTAAGTACTTAATTGTGTAAATTCCTCGAATGTCCATAATTCCTTGTCATAATCCTTAATAAATCTTTTAACACTCTAATCATTCTCAAATCCCAAGTTTTATAAATCTTACTAACAACAAGACTCTTGCTTTCAACCACCTTCCCTTTATCTCATATAATGAATGCAACAACATAGTTTCTCAGACAATCAATTCCATTAAACAACAGGGATGACTATAAAGGCTCCAAATTGACATTGCCACATGATATTAAATAAAAGAAAATATTGCAAAAATTAGGGTTCTTACAGGATTCTTGGTGATCAATGCCTTGCTCTTCAATTTCTTGAATTACAGGCTCCAAAGAAATTTCAGTGTTAGATTCTGGAAGAGGAGTGTGTTGTAGAGCAGATTTTGGCAACTCCCCCTGAGAGATAGAGGGAGTTTCAAGTGTGATGTGCTCTCCACTCAGTGTAGTGCCATCCTTATCACTCCCATGTGCTGACTCAATACAAGAAGGTGCATTGGGGAGGATGCTTGATTCTATATATGCACCCTGTTGAGAGGATACATCTAGTGAGTTGTTTGCCCCTGATCTTACAACTTCAGCCATTTGTGTGATTGAAGAGGTGGTCTTAGTTTTCTTCTTCTTCTTTGGCCTTAGTAAGGGTGACTCTGGTTCCTCACTTTCTAGACCTTGTTCAACAGCTAATGTTGCTTCAAATAAGATATTCAAGGGTGCAGACATTACTTCCTTTCTCTTCTTTTTACTAACATCACCCTTTTGAGAGGATGATGCAGTTGGCTCAGTGTGTGGTAAAGTGTTTGGTTGAGAGGGTTGGTTAGCAAGCCCTGGGTTAGCATTTTGTTCTACTTGCTTGGGCTTAGCTAACTGAGATTTTGCATCAAATGTTGGCATGTTGTGGGGGTAAGTTCTAAACAAACTCTCCATATGGGGAGTTATGTTAAGTCTTACATCCACATCATTCCTAGTCTCCAAATTACCAAAAATGAGTTTGGTCATGGATTTAGGATAGCCTATTCTATTTTTATCTATCCCAGGCAATTCAATCAATTGAGCATTTTTAAAATTAAGTACAGATTGAATAAAGCGAGGGAAGAAAATATCAGTACCTCTCTTGGTTGTGTTCTTACCAAGTCTCCCATATAGTTCTTGTAGGATGATTTGGCCAACATCTATCTTCTTTCCATAGGCCAATGCATAGCCAATTTGCTGCACAGGTGCACTGATTTGATCAAAGCTTGATTTCCTGGCAGTGAAGACTTGAAGAAGAGTTGCAAACACATAGCTCCACTCCTTTCTCAGATTCTTTCTGTTCAGCTTGCCAAGATTGATCCCATCTAAGTAGTTGATGAACTCAAAGAATTCCTCTAACTCTGCATTCGTGGCCAGTTTGTCAAATGACTCTTGTTGTAGGCCCAGTGCTTGATTCATGTCTGCAGTAGTGATAGTGATTTCCTGATCCTGAATCTTGCAGTTGATGATATATGAAGTGATTGCGTTTTCCAGGGCTACAACCTCCACAGTAGCAGTGCCCCAAAACTGTTCCAGGATATCTAGATATAGAGTTGGGTTGGCAGAGAGTGCATCCTTGATGTATGACTCAGCCATCCATTTCACAAAGCACTTGAAATTGGCGTTGGGTGCTTCCACATCACTAGTTAGGGCAATGAAGTTGGTGTTGAACTTTACTGTTGCCATTTGTATGGAGGAGAAGAAAGAAATTGAAGGTTGAAGAAGAAATTTTGGCTTTTCGCAGTTAGGGTTTCAGAGGTTTAGAGAGTGTAGATGCTTGAGAAATCGAATGAAATGAATCGAATAGATGTAGAATTGTATAAGTATGAAGTACTTGAATTGTCGATTAGAAGTATGTTTGTATCGACAAGTCAGGCATTCGAGAAGTAGAAAACAACTATTCGAGAAGTCAAGAAAGGCTTAATCGATAACTCAAGCAGATAGTAACTCACAGCTGGCAGTTATCTAACTCAAAAATAATTCTAAATTAAATAAAATGTGTTTTTATGAGTGAATTAAACTTTTAGACAAAAGTCCAAAATCGATTAAAATTCAGCGAGAATTCAGCCTTTTCAAATGATTCGAGAACTCAAATATAGTGTTCGAGAACTCAGTTATTCGAGAACTCAGTTACCATATTCGAGAAGTCAAGAATATCTCTATTCGATATCTCAGAAAGGCTCTATTCGAGAACTCAAGAGTACTCTAATGAGACTTGTTAGAGATGTAGAATAGTGAATCATTCGAGAAGTTTGACTTATCGAACTATACCCATCACTCATAAAAATTGATTTTCACTATCTTTTAAAATTTACCAGCCATATTCATTGAAGAATATTCTAGCAAATTAAATAGTGATTTTCTCAAAATTTCATAGAAATTTTAAGTTAGCAAAAATATGATTTTCCAACATATGCAACAGATTTGAAATATTTATAAATCATATTTCAGCCAACACTTACTCCAAAAATATTGAAAATTTAGATAAAGTAAGTGTTTACTGCTGCAACAATCTAGATGCTGTATTCACTTAGCCATAATCTGAAGAATTCAGCATTCCAATCTCACTAACCAACCTTGTGAAGGTGGCTTCATCTAATGGCTTAGTGCATATATCAGCTAGTTGTTTGTCTGTAGAAACATAATGCAACTCAATGGTTCCATTAGTTGCATGTTCCCTTATGAAATGATATCTGATGTCAATGTGCTTTGTCCTAGAATGATTGACAGGATTGGCAACTATAGAGATTGCACTTGTGTTGTCACACATGATTGGAATTCTTTCCAACACAAGTCCATAATCTCTAAGTTGATTTCTAATCCAAAGCACTTGAGCACAGCAACTTCCAGCAGCTATGTATTCAGCCTCAGCTGTAGAAGTTGACACAGATTGTTGTTTCTTGCTATACCAAGAGACTAACCTTTGTCCAAGAAACTGGCAGCTACCTGAGGTGCTTTTTCTATCCACTCTGCATCCAGCATAATCAGCATCAGAATAACCAACCAGATTGAACCCTGTGTCCTTAGGATACCATAAACCCAAGTTTGGAGTGCCCTTCAGATATCTAAAGATCCTTTTTATTGCAATCAAATGTGATTCCTTTGGATTTGATTGAAATCTAGCACATAAACATGTAGCAAACATGATGTCTGGCCTACTTGCAGTGAGGTAGAGCAGAGAACCAACCATGCCTCTATAGACTGAGATATCTACTTTCTTGCCTTTAGCATCTTCATCCAATTTAGTTGCAGTGGCCATGGGTGTCTTTGCAGGTGAGCAATCTTCCAAGCCAAACTTCTTCAATAGATCCTTGATGTATTTGGTCTGACTGATAAAGATACCATCCTTCCTTTGACTGACTTGAAACCCAAGAAAGAATGTCAACTCTCCCATCATACTCATCTCATATCTGCTCTGCATGAGTTTAGAAAATTTCTCACACAGCTTCTCATTTGTAGAACCAAAAATGATATCATCCACATAGATCTGAACTAAGATAAGATCATCACCATGCTTCTTGTAAAACAATGTCTTGTCCAGTGTGCCTCTAGTGAATTGATTCTCAAGAATAAATTGTGATAAAGTATCATACCATGCTCTTGGAGCCTGCTTAAGTCCATATAATGCCTTAAGCAATCTGTAGACAAATTCTGGGAAGTGTGGATCCTCAAAACCAGGTGGTTGTTGCACATAAACTTCTTCTTCAAACTCTCCATTCAGAAATACACTTTTGACATCCATTTGATATACTTTAAAGTTTGAATGAGCAACAAATGCCAAGAATATTCTGATGGCTTCCAATCTAGCAACAGGAGCAAATGTCTCATCATAATCAATGCCTTCCTGTTGAGAGTATCCTTTTGCAACCAACCTTGCTTTGTTCCTTATAATTACACCATCTTCATCCATCTTATTCTTTAGAACCCATTTTGTTCCAACAATGGTTCTGTTCTTTGGTGCAGGCACAAGTTCCCATACTTTGTTCCTTTCAAATTGATTCAGCTCCTCTTGCATAGCAATAATCCAATCTGGATCCAATAGTGCATCATCAAGTCTCTTAGGCTCAACTTGTGATAGAAAACAGCCATAGAGGCACTCATTCTGAGTTGCTCTCCTAGTCCTCACTCATGCATTAGGATCTCCAATGATTTGCTCTGCAGTGTGTGATCTATCCCATTTCCTTGAGTGCTCAGCCTGATTTCTCATTCTTGATGTTGCTTCATCATCCACATCATGGTCATTCTCATTTCCCCCCCCTGTGAGGTTGCCACTACTCACAGGTGTATCTTGGATGCTTGTTTCTTCACTATCGATTGGCACAAATTCTTCTCTTGTATCATCATTCACTTGAGTTTGTTGAACTCGAGTTTCAACTTCAGTTTCAGTCTCTTCATCAGAATCATCTAGATTATCAAACTTCAATGGATCTTTATCTTCATCATTGGCTTCTTCTAGTCCAGGTAGTTTGCTATCATCAAATGTCACATCTGTGCTTTCCATCACCTTCTTTTGACTGATGACATAAACCTTGTATGCAATTCTTTCCATAGAGTAGCCAAGAAAAATTCCTTCAAATGCCTTTGCATCAAACTTGCCAACATATTCTGAATTGTCCTTTAATACAAAGCATTTGCTTCTAAAAGTATGAACATACTTTAGAGTAGGCTTCTTTCCAGTCATCAAATTTTAAGGTGTCTTTCCAGTGTTTTTGTTGATGAGAGTTCTGTTCTGGATATAGCATGCAGTGCTTACAGCCTCAGCCCAAAAACATGTAGGCATCTTTGCATCAAGTAACATTGTTCTGGCAGCCTCAATTAGAGTTCTATTCTTCCTCTCAACAACTCCATTTTGTTGTGGAGTCCTTGGAGCTGAGAATTGCTGAGAAATGCCATTCTCTTTACAGAATGCTTCAAGTATGGCATTTCTGAACTCTGTTCCATTGTCACTTCTTAATGCAGTCACACTTGCATTGTTGGCCTTTGCTTCCTTGTCAACTTTCTTTATGTGCTCAATGATTACTTGTGGAGCCTCATTTTTTGATGCCAGAAATTCCACCCATGTATACCTTGTAAAGTCATCAACCATCACCAAGGCATACTTCTTTCTTCCTAGTGACATAATATTGACAGGCCCAAACAAATCCATGTGAATGAGTTGTAGAGGCTTGGTTATTGATGTCACTGTCTTTGACTTGTGGCTTGATCTTTTCATTTTTCCTTTTTGACAAGCCTCACACACTCCTTCTTGACAGAATTCAAGTGTGGGCATGCCTCTCACTAACTCTCTTTTGACTAGAGAATTAATGGCTTTGAAGTTCAGGTGTGACAGTTTCTTGTGCCACAACCAACAATCTTCATTTGATGCTTTTGAGTAAAAGCAACAAATTTTGTCCTTGTTTGCAGAGTCCATATTGGCTACAAACAAGCTTCCCTTTCTTACTCCAGATAGAACAAAATCACCAGTCTTCTTGTGGGTGATCAAACATTCATCTTTGTCAAAATCCACCTTGAATCCCCTATCAGTAAACTGACCAACACTTAGCAGATTATGCTTGAGCCCCTTGACTAGTGCTACATCTTCAATGATGACATTACCAACTTTCAACTTGCCATATCTCAATGTGTTACCCATGCTGTCATCTCCAAAAGCAACCATTGGGCCGGCATTTTCCTCATACTGTGATAGCAGGGCCATATCACCAGTCATATGATTTGAGCATCCACTGTCCAAAATCCACATGACCTTCTTTTCACTTTCTTTGCCCTGCAAACACAATGGTATTACTTTGCCTTTGGTACCCAAACAAGTTTGGGTCCATGTGACTTAGAAACAGTTTTATCATAAACAACATGCTTATCAACTTTCTTGGTGTTAGTCTTCTTGTCACTGTTAGAAGTCTTAGAACCTGAAGTTTCAGACTTGGGTGACAGAGGTACCTTCCTAGCTTTAGGAGGACTTGAAGACTTTGATCTTGTGTAGTGTGTGTGAGAATTGTGACTGATACAACCATCAATGAATTGCCTTCTCAAATTGAAACAGCTAGTCATCACATTCATGTTGCATGGCATACAGTCAAATTTATCACAAAATGGAGCATCTCTATGTCTTAGAGGCACAGAACAATCATAGAAAGGTTTGGACACACTACCAACAGGTTTCTTGCATGCATGAGTTAAATGATTGGTACTGAAACAGTTCTGACAATTTTTCCTAGGGGCATTAGGCATATAAGCATAGTTGTTATCCTTGTTAATCCCTAACTTGTCATTTCTGTTCTGTTTCTTCTTAGTCACTTTCTTTTCTGATTCACTCTTCTCAGCTGAAACAAACTTAACAAACTTCTTAGGTCTTGGCCTATCAACTACTGGCTCCTTGTCTTTTGACTTGACACTCTCACTCTTGGATGATGCTTGTTGTTCATTTGATTGTGCCTCATCCTCATCATTCAACATTTGTTTGATGAGTAAGGCATCCTCATCAATTTCAAATGTTGGTTCCTTAAAAATTGGATTTTCAGTCTTTTTCAAAATGTGAGGCACTTCCTCATGAACAACTGTGTCATCTTCAATAACAGCATAGCCTTTTCTCTGTTTAAGAATGTCATAATCAAGTCCAATAGCAGCCTTGGGTTTTGCTTCAATTTTCTCACAGTAGGATTTCACTAGACCAGATGATTTCTTGAAAGTTTTTAGTTTGAATTCATTTTCAGCTAATTCATCCCTAAGAGCCTTTTCAACCTGACTAGCACACAAAACCTTATTCTGCAGATATTCAACTTCTTTCTTAAGGTTTTCTATTTGCATAGCAGTTAGCTCAAGTTCCTCATTCTTTTTGGTTAACATTTCATTTCTAGTAGACAGTTTAGCAATCTCTTCATTAGCAGCAGTCATACTAGTATGAATGTTAAACATTTCAACAGATATTTTTTCAATCATACATTTATACTCTGAAACAGACATATCTATAGTAGTGAGAGATGGTATAACGACCTAGAAAAATCGCGTATTTAAAATTTATTATTTAATATTAAATGTGGAATATATGGTGTGAAATTTTTTTTTTTAGATGAAAATATGTGACATCATGTTTACATGCTTATATGATGATGTATATGTGAAGTGTGAGTCCGTGTATTTTTATTTATATTTTGATAATTTAAAAATATTTAAATCATGCATTATTGATCTTTTGGGATTTTTATAAAATCATCGGAGTTGTTAAAAATCACGAAACCTCCCGTGATATTATATTTATGATATTATCTAGTTTTTAAAATTTTTGGGAGAATTATTTTATATGTTTAACTATTTTAAAATGATTTACGAGTTATATGGCATTTAAAGGGTCAAAATTTGTAAAATTTATATTTAATTCATATTTGATCCTAAAAATATTTTAAAAAATATGTGGGTGTTCATAATTTTACACTCTTTATTTAAAAAAAAATGAAAATTTAATTTCCACCAAATATTTTATTTGATTTCGATTTTTTTTAAAAGGGTGAACAATTGATTTTAACTTACTTTTCAGAATTTTAAAATTTCTAAAATGTTCCTTATCTTCTCAGACTTTCCTGTGGTTCCAGATGATTCTCGTTGTCTCTCTCTTTTACAATCTCTCGAGCTCTACTATCTCTCGATTAATCTCTCTCATCTCTCCTCTCTCCCTCGCGTGTTTCCTCATCTTAAATCCCCTTGTTCTATTCGATTCTTGAGGGTAAAACCCCCTTCCCCAACTCTGTATCTCCCCTGTTCTTGCTGTGGTTTGGTTTGTGGTGGCGTGGTGTTGCAAGTTAGTATATATATGAATTACCGTGGGTGTACAAGTCGTTTGTGTGTGGGTTCTGGTGTGTTGCAGCTGGGTTGCTCGGTGGATTGTGTGGTGTTGCCGAGTAGTGCTGGGTGTGTACATAAATGGCATGTGTATGTATAGTCGAATGATTATGTTAAATCAGTTGGGGGTTTAATTCAGCAGGGTGTTACGAGTTCTGGTGAGTATCAGCCAGTGTTGTGTGCTTGTGTTCTTGAAATGCGAGTGTGTGTATGTATCTGTGGTGTGTGTGGTTACTTATGTCGGTGTCGAGATGTTGGTTGTGATATGTCGAGAGATAGAGGGGGAAAAAGATTTAAGAAGGTGGAGAGAAAAAGGGTAATGGTGTGTTTGTTTGGGACGGTAACATTGGAAGATGGAGATGGGGTGGAGTGAAGGGGAGGTAGTGCAGGTCTGTGGGCGCCTGGGCTGTTCTGTGTGTTTTTGGTTCCGGGTTGTTCGAAGGGGAAGAGTCGGTGAGGAGGACGCTGAGGGCAGGTATGATTGTGCGGGGAGCGGATTTAATGGGTGTGTTTTGAGATTGTGCTAAGGTGGGGAGACATGAATGCAGGGGAGGTAATATATATATTGTAGGTGATTGCGGTAGGTGTTCTAATGTTAAGGTCGAGATCTTGAGGGTAGTAAAGGGAGTCAGGAACAGGGGAGGTAGTGGAAGAAAGACACGAGAATGGTGCAGTGTTGGTAAATATGTGTGCAGTCTGCGTGTATGGGTGCAGGTAATTGAAGGTAAGGACCTAGAGGGCTCGAAATTTTTATTTCTAAGGACAGCAACAAGGTTTGGGTTGAGTTGTTTTGCAGCATGCCATAGGTGTTAAATGGTTTTATGTTTTGAGTACTAGCGAAACTGATTTCATGTGTATTTTCCAATTACTGGAAATTTTTAAGATTTTATCTAATTGACTTCGGGTGATCGGCATTGTTAATTGTTAATTAGCATGTTTAGAGGATTATAAGTTGTTGATTGGTGAAGAAATGACCGGCAAGTGATGTTTTAGATTAATGGGTTATAGTTTTGGATTATTGTTATGAATATTCGGTTAATTTTGAGGAATAAATGGAGTGGTATACGTGATTTGGTTGGATTATGTGTAACTGAGGAATATGTGTTAATTATTTAGAGTATCAGTAGCTTGTGAATAATGTATGCTAAGTGTTAATTGTATGTGGATTTTGGAGGTTTATGGCAATTGTAAGGGGAATTGAGCTGGTGTTGAAACGAAGGATTTCTTAATTGTTGGTTTGGGTCGGTTGTATTCCGACAGGTTAGGCGACATTACAAAGGAGGTGCTGTCCGATTTCCGTCAGAATTATATTCTAAATTTCATAGTAAATTGATAAAAAGTTATTTGGGAATCACCGTGTATATGTGAGATGATATATAGAGTCAAGTTCTTATTATATGCTAAATGCTTATGTGGGTTATCCGAATTCTCCATATTAGTTTGAGTAAGTGGTTTGTATATGTGCTATCTGTGTATATGTGTTGTATGCGCAATTGAAAACGCCTGGGTAGATTAGAATGATTGGTAAGGTTTTGGTTGGTTTGTACTAAAGTAGTACTTTACTTGGTATAGGTACGAGTAGGAGGTCAGCCAAGAGCAGTGCGTGTTGCTGGAATATCGCGGAAGGAGATAATTGTCGGGGTGGTCGAGTGTGGTCGTATAGAGGCTGACCAGTAATAATCGAAAGACGGATATATGATCGAGTAGAGGTCAACGTGTAGAGAAGTAGAGACTGAAGCGAAGTAAGTAACAAATTGAGATATGGAAGTGGGAACTTCGCTTACTGAGGCAAGTGTTATTACTTATCACTTATTGTTCAAGTGATGCAATTCTGTTTTATTTATTTATCAAATGTGTTGGTCACACTATGTGTAAAAGTTGACGTCCTCCTCCAAATGACGTGCCCATGTTTATATTTCCACCTATAGCCCAAGTACAAATTTTCAAATGATCTTACAAATAACCTTTTCTTCAATAAAACTTTAATACATGGTATGTTATTGGATTCCTCAGCGGAGTGCCATTTCTTTTATTTTCCTCAAAAATGTTTAAGAAACGTTCTAATCAGAGGGAATCCAAGATTTTAAATTCTTATAAAAACTTTTTAACATAATTTCTTATCTTAGCATATTTTACCCGATGGACCCTCATTAGGGGATGTTTTCTTCAAACTGACCTACAATTTAATTATCTTTGAGTTATTTTACAAATGAGCATTTTTAAACTACTTATTTCATTTATGTTGATTCAAACTTGGCATTGTGTTAGTAAATTTTATTAAATGCTTTGCACTTGACTATATCCTTGCTTTATCTTATAATCACAGTTGTTGTTAATCATATTGCAAGTATCTCCTTTCACTTCTTGTTCAAGTGAAGTTATTCTTTAATTATTTTGATGATGAAATTTATCACCCCAATTATTTCTATCGATCTTGCTAATACTTGTTATTGTTACTAATTATTCAATTGCACCCCTATTTATTGTATCGAACTCGTCGATACCCTTTTGAGCTTGTTATTCCTTAATTATTACCCAATTGTCGTGTCGAACTTGTCGACACATGTTGATCCTGAATTCTTCATTAATTCTTGGATTATTAGTTGTTGTCCTGGAACGTGAGTTTTCCAGTTGGTTGATGCGGTAAGGTTGTCGATTGTTCCGACACCTAGTGCGTTCGATATAGAATTGGAATATTTTTGACCGTAAGGTCGGACCATATTGTGGTCGTGATAAAAAAATGTTTTGACCGAAAGGTCGGACCCTATTATGGTCGTAATAAAAATATTTTTGGACCGTAAGGTCGGACCAGATTCGTGGTCGGAAGTTAATAAGGCCAATGTGTGCCGTGGATCCATTATAGGACATTGCTGTGTGCGTTTGTCCGGGGTTAGTGCTGACTGATCAGCAGCCTAACCTTGATGATGTTTTCTTAAAAATAAATAAAAATTCCAATTCTAATCTGTACCCTGAGATTGAGATGTTTGATTCTTGACTCCTTGAAAGTCTGTTTTAAGAATATCTTGATATCAGAATTCTTGTCAGTTCTATTTCTTGTTGCACCTTATGAATGGTGAGTTATTGGCCCGCGTGGCAATTGAAAGGTTGATATAACTGATTCCTTCATAAAATGAGATGAAACTCTATTGTTATCAAAATTGTCGTCGTTATTGAAATTGTCATCACTATTTACACTTGCTGAGCATTGTTGGCTCACTCTTGCTCCTGTTTATTTCTCCAGTTGTTAGAGGTGATCAGAGAACCTAGTGGTCAGTTGGTATAGCTCTATAGACAGCGAGGGGAGACGTTCGAGTGATGGACTTTTCAAAGAATGGATTGAGAATTGTTAAGGTTGAATATTTAGTTAGACAGTGAATTTGTAAATTCATATAATTGTATAATATTCTTTTATTCTGAGATTGAGTTGTATTAATGATATTCGATAGTTGTTTCATACCATAACCTGTATGCGATCTTGGTTGAGGGGTTTTATTATTAAATGCCGTTTATATTCAAAGTTGTATAATATTGTTTATGGTTAGTGGCCCCATATCTGTACCCCGGATTTTGGGATGTTACAAGTTGGTATCAGAGCTACAGGTTATGGTCACTGAAACAGTTAGGATACGTGGGTATACGTGTGTGAGACGAACATTAGATAGAACGATTTAGGATAAGGTTCGCCTTATGATATTCATATGAGTATTGCGACGTTGTACGGACCTTCGACATATCACGCGAGTAGGAGTTCGATTCGTTTGAAGACTAGTGGACGAGCAAGACAAATTATCCAGAGCCACCTGAGCTTAGTGAGCAGTTGGAGCTACCAGTTTGGAGGACATTATCTCGAGATTTTCACGTACCTTCTAAAACTTTTCTATGCATGACTCCAGTTACGACGTGAACGTTATAGAGAGAGTACTAGAAGACTAGAAATAAGATGTGGGAAGCGATTGTTGGTATGAGTTGGAACTGAGGGCATAGCCACACGCTACTAGCCATTGATCTCGGTTGAATTCTTACTTGATTCCCCATTTGGGCAGTTGAATTGATTCTTGATTCTTGTTCTTGCTCTGAATTGTTGTAAACAAATTCACGATTTACATTGTCGCTGAAGCATTTGTTGCGTAGTGATGATTAAAATCGAGAATGAATAGAGATCTTCTTATTTATTCAACTCATTATTGTCAGGCCGGTTTTGGCAGCTAAGTATATGAATGCTTAGCCGACAAGAGTGAGATTATGAATAATTATGAATTTCTTGAACGTTTGTTTAATCGACTATACTTCTATTGATGATGAGTTTCGTATATCAGATTCACTTGAATTCAATCTTATTCTTTCAAAAATATCCTTATTTTTAAAGGACACTTGATCCAACTCTATTCTTGAAAAATTTGAGACTCTTGAATTCTTTTCATTTTCTCCCTGAATATTTAATCTTCTTTATTCAAACTGAGATGAACAACCTATGTATATAGGGGATTCAGGGACATTTTATCTCTGTGATAGAAGTCTGGTGGTCCCACCACTGATTGTGTTTGTCATGAAAGTACTAAAGACTGGCCATCTTTTTGTACTAGGGCGGTTGACCTAAGTGACAAATGCAACCTGATAATAGTTCAAAGATCATATTGATCTCTCAGTTAAATCCTTTTCCAAAGATTTTTAACAAACAAAATCCAGTGTACATTCATATTGATACCTATTCATTCTATTGATTTCCTTGCCGGAAAAACCTTGATGATTTTAGATTACCAGTGATGAAAAGCCGCAAGGATTGACGCGACGACATCCTAAGTGATCCAAGCTGCGATTAAGTTGACGAAGAATTGATTAAGCAAGATTGAGAAGTTGATGTTAAAACAGAGATTAAGTATCAAATTGGATTAATTATTAGATTGAGAACACATGTATAAGATTCGAGATTAATAAAAATTGGGTAAGAGCATGTATCAAGGGCACAAGTTGAGGATTTATTAAAGATTGAAGAGAGAATGATGATGAAGATGGTTGGTATGCGACGTTTATTATTGATGAAAGATTGTTTTGGGCACCTGTTTAATTTTGAGGATAGTAAATGGATTATCATAAGATTTTGAATGTTTTGAAACCCATTGTTGAGGATAAGATTTTAGAACCAAAGAAGGATAACTTGAGTAAAGCAGAATGAAGCAGGATAGATGTGTTTGTGAGAACATTCAGAAGGAAATTAAATTTGAATAAGAAAGTAAGACAGAGAACTAGGAAAGTTTTAGAAGTAATTTAGCGGAAGACATGTTATTCAGTTAAGGGAAGAATGTGGAATTCCGAGGATTTGGAGTTGGAAGAGTGAGGGCACAGTAGTTGCCTACAGGATGAGAAGTGACAGAGTCAGAAGTTAAAGTTATGTGCCATGAGCTTGGAAAGATAGGACTTTTTGCCAGAGATTGTATCACATCAGTCTCCGTGGAACTTATGATGAGAGTAACAAGATTGTTTTCTATAATTATTAGGAAGCTAGAATTTCAACATGATTATGAATGAAGTTAGCAAGAATTTGATTGCGATGACAGTAAAAAGAGTTAAGTGTGATTCAGGATTGGATTGATTTCCTAACAATGAAATACGAGCAAATCGTGAGGGCAAAAAAGTGAGACATTGATTTTCAAGAGATGTAAAAGTGCTGTATTGAGGCCGGAAGTAGACATAAAAGTCTTAACGATCAAGCTGATCAAGAAATGACTATACCAAGATTATGAAGTTGTTTTGCACAAAAGGGAGATATCATAAAGGAAACGGTTAAGTTGAAGCCGAATTCAATGATTAAGATTTTCGAAGGTATATTTTGATGGATTACCATGATTGTCACCAGGTAAAAATATAGCGTTGTTTGTTATTTATTTTTCCAAAAATATAATTAGTTTCAAGAAGTCAATATTGAATGACATCAATACAAATGTCGGAGCTAACAAATTGATTAAAGGATTTTTCGCAAGAAAAAGAGTAGTTGATACTCAGTGTATCTTAGAAGGATGCACCAATATTGTTTATAAGAATGAAGAAAGTAGTTTGAAGTTATACATTGATTATAAGATGGACTAAGTTGATCAGTAGTTATGATAATTCTTTCACCCAAGGTGTATGTTTTGCCTAAAGTTGATTTATGAGGGGACTAAGACCATTTGAAGATAGGAACTTTAAGATATTCCTGAAGCAACATTGTGAGTCAATATGGACATGATGAGTTGTCAGTGATGCTGTTTTGTTAAGCGAGAGCACTTACTATTTAATGGATATAATTAGTAAGATTGCAAGAAGTATTTGGTTGAATTTAATTGTGTTTATAGAAAATATCCTAAGATCTTCAAGATTTGTGAAGAGTAAGCAGATTGGTTGAGAATAACCTTAAGAAATTTCAAGAAGAAAATTATGCATAAAAATTTTAAATATGAATTTGGATGGAAAGAAATTAAATTTTTGAGACACGGGATTAGAAGTGAAAGAAGCAGAGCAAATTTTGTGAAGATTAAGCAGTAATGAGATGGGAGGGAACCAAAATGCCAGCAGAGGTCAGAAATTTCGTGAGACTAACTAGAGACTACTGGAAGTTGAAAAATATTTAAATAAGCAGAGAAGTATGAAGAAAGTTTCTAAGAGTTAGGAGGAATAATGACCATTCCAATGATAATAAAATCAGATGAATAAGGGGATTTTGTAAATGATGGCGATAGTTCGTAACAAGGGATGAATGTATATTTCTTTTGTAACATTCAAAATGCAAGTGATGGATAGAAATCGTAATTTCTATAGTTAATTTGAGCAGTATAAAATGTTGGAATTATAGAGTGCAGATTCAAATTCGAGACCTTGTTGAGTATGTAGAACTATGATTCAAGAGTTGATTTCAGAGGACGCGGGATAGTGAAATTTAGATGATTTTGAGGATCGTGAACTGTCTGTTGAAGACGTACGATTGATTTGACATATCTTAAGTCGAATTTTCTTGTTAATGAAAGTCAGAGTTTGTTAAAAAGTGTTGAATTGAAAGTTGTTTCGTGGTTGGTATCAAGGGGGGTATGTGACCCCAAAATAATTGATATTACAAACCAGCTATTTCAAGATTTTATTCTTGTAGTGGGTTATGTCAAAGTCAAGGTTATGAAATTTATTAGTTTTCAAATTATAAATATCGAGGATAAAAATATTTTTATAAGAGTGAGATTTGAATTGTTAATCGAATTATGTTTGACGTGTATCTAATGGCATATATGTTTGATTGTAGTATTCAACTTCAAGGACACGATCGAAAATAGAATGGATGGCATGAGGTTTGGTGGACAGAGTGAATCAAGGTATCATGCATTATTCAATTGCCTGTTTACTACAAGTCAAGGCAGATTTTTTTATTTACAAGTTCACTGCAAGTCAAGGCAGGATTAGCATGGTGTATGATTAAATTGAGATTGTGAATGAGTGGAGTATAGATATGAATTGGTTATGAATGATTGGGTTGGTATTTGAAGTGATTACGCAGGGCATAGTCCAGTATACGAAAAGGTCATGCCTGATTTTCTATAGATCAGGCATTCATTTAAGAATAATAAATGTTTCGAGTTAACGAAATTTGTAAGGGTAAGGTTTAAGTTTATCTTGGAGTTTGAGGGCTTACAGGATAAGCCTGTTGAGGTATGAGTTGATATAGAGGAGTCCTACAGTTGAAGATACAACCTGGGAAATTGAAAGGGAATGTTTGAGTAGTATTGTTTCTTGTGTTCTTAGGATTGATTCTGAGGGCAGAATCCTTTTAAGGGGGGAAGGATATAACGACCTAGAAAAATCGCGTATTTAAAATTTATTATTTAATATTAAATGTGGAATATATGGTGTGAAATTTTTTTTTTTAGATGAAAATATGTGACATCATGTTTACATGCTTATATGATGATGTATATGTGAAGTGTGAGTCCGTGTATTTTTATTTATATTTTGATGATTTAAAAATATTTAAATCATGCATTATTGATCTTTTGGGATTTTTATAAAATCATCGGAGTTGTTAAAAATCACGAAACCTCCCGTGATATTATATTTATGATATTATCTAGTTTTTAAAATTTTTGGGAGAATTATTTTATATGTTTAACTATTTTAAAATGATTTACGAGTTATATGGCATTTAAAGGGTCAAAATTTGTAAAATTTATATTTAATTCATATTTGATCCTAAAAATATTTTAAAAAATATGTGGGTGTTCATAATTTTACACTCTTTATTTAAAAAAAAATGAAAATTTAATTTCCACCAAATATTTTATTTGATTTCGATTTTTTTTAAAAGGGTGAACAATTGATTTTAACTTACTTTTCAGAATTTTAAAATTTCTAAAATGTTCCTTATCTTCTCAGACTTTCCTGTGGTTCCAGATGATTCTCGTTGTCTCTCTCTTTTACAATCTCTCGAGCTCTACTATCTCTCGATTAATCTCTCTCATCTCTCCTCTCTCCCTCGCGTGTTTCCTCATCTTAAATCCCCTTGTTCTATTCGATTCTTGAGGGTAAAACCCCCTTCCCCAACTCTGTATCTCCCCTGTTCTTGCTGTGGTTTGGTTTGTGGTGGCGTGGTGTTGCAAGTTAGTATATATATGAATTACCGTGGGTGTACAAGTCGTTTGTGTGTGGGTTCTGGTGTGTTGCAGCTGGGTTGCTCGGTGGATTGTGTGGTGTTGCCGAGTAGTGCTGGGTGTGTACATAAATGGCATGTGTATGTATAGTCGAATGATTATGTTAAATCAGTTGGGGGTTTAATTCAGCAGGGTGTTACGAGTTCTGGTGAGTATCAGCCAGTGTTGTGTGCTTGTGTTCTTGAAATGCGAGTGTGTGTATGTATCTGTGGTGTGTGTGGTTACTTATGTCGGTGTCGAGATGTTGGTTGTGATATGTCGAGAGATAGAGGGGGAAAAAGATTTAAGAAGGTGGAGAGAAAAAGGGTAATGGTGTGTTTGTTTGGGACGGTAACATTGGAAGATGGAGATGGGGTGGAGTGAAGGGGAGGTAGTGCAGGTCTGTGGGCGCCTGGGCTGTTCTGTGTGTTTTTGGTTCCGGGTTGTTCGAAGGGGAAGAGTCGGTGAGGAGGACGCTGAGGGCAGGTATGATTGTGCGGGGAGCGGATTTAATGGGTGTGTTTTGAGATTGTGCTAAGGTGGGGAGACATGAATGCAGGGGAGGTAATATATATATTGTAGGTGATTGCGGTAGGTGTTCTAATGTTAAGGTCGAGATCTTGAGGGTAGTAAAGGGAGTCAGGAACAGGGGAGGTAGTGGAAGAAAGACACGAGAATGGTGCAGTGTTGGTAAATATGTGTGCAGTCTGCGTGTATGGGTGCAGGTAATTGAAGGTAAGGACCTAGAGGGCTCGAAATTTTTATTTCTAAGGACAGCAACAAGGTTTGGGTTGAGTTGTTTTGCAGCGTGCCATAGGTGTTAAATGGTTTTATGTTTTGAGTACTAGCGAAACTGATTTCATGTGTATTTTCCAATTACTGGAAATTTTTAAGATTTTATTTAATTGACTTCGGGTGATCGGCATTGTTAATTGTTAATTAGCATGTTTAGAGGATTATAAGTTGTTGATTGGTGAAGAAATGACCGGCAAGTGATGTTTTAGATTAATGGGTTATAGTTTTGGATTATTGTTATGAATATTCGGTTAATTTTGAGGAATAAATGGAGTGGTATACGTGATTTGGTTGGATTATGTGTAACTGAGGAATATGTGTTAATTATTTAGAGTATCAGTAGCTTGTGAATAATGTATGCTAAGTGTTAATTGTATGTGGATTTTGGAGGTTTATGGCAATTGTAAGGGGAATTGAGCTGGTGTTGAAACGAAGGATTTCTTAATTGTTGGTTTGGGTCGGTTGTATTCCGACAGGTTAGGCGACATTACAAAGGAGGTGCTGTCCGATTTCCGTCAGAATTATATTCTAAATTTCATAGTAAATTGATAAAAAGTTATTTGGGAATCACCGTGTATATGTGAGATGATATATAGAGTCAAGTTCTTATTATATGCTAAATGCTTATGTGGGTTATCCGAATTCTCCATATTAGTTTGAGTAAGTGGTTTGTATATGTGCTATCTGTGTATATGTGTTGTATGCGCAATTGAAAACGCCTGGGTAGATTAGAATGATTGGTAAGGTTTTGGTTGGTTTGTACTAAAGTAGTACTTTACTTGGTATAGGTACGAGTAGGAGGTCAGCCAAGAGCAGTGCGTGTTGCTGGAATATCGCGGAAGGAGATAATTGTCGGGGTGGTCGAGTGTGGTCGTATAGAGGCTGACCAGTAATAATCGAAAGACGGATATATGATCGAGTAGAGGTCAACGTGTAGAGAAGTAGAGACTGAAGCGAAGTAAGTAACAAATTGAGATATGGAAGTGGGAACTTCGCTTACTGAGGCAAGTGTTATTACTTATCACTTATTGTTCAAGTGATGCAATTCTGTTTTATTTATTTATCAAATGTGTTGGTCACACTATGTGTAAAAGTTGACGTCCTCCTCCAAATGACGTGCCCATGTTTATATTTCCACCTATAGCTCAAGTACAAATTTTCAAATGATCTTACAAATAACCTTTTCTTCAATAAAACTTTAATACATGGTATGTTATTGGATTCCTCAGCGGAGTGCCATTTCTTTTATTTTCCTCAAAAATGTTTAAGAAACGTTCTAATCAGAGGGAATCCAAGATTTTAAATTCTTATAAAAACTTTTTAACATAATTTCTTATCTTAGCATATTTTACCCGATGGACCCTCATTAGGGGATGTTTTCTTCAAACTGACCTACAATTTAATTATCTTTGAGTTATTTTACAAATGAGCATTTTTAAACTACTTATTTCATTTATGTTGATTCAAACTTGGCATTGTGTTAGTAAATTTTATTAAATGCTTTGCACTTGACTATATCCTTGCTTTATCTTATAATCACAGTTGTTGTTAATCATATTGCAAGTATCTCCTTTCACTTCTTGTTCAAGTGAAGTTATTCTTTAATTATTTTGATGATGAAATTTATCACCCCAATTATTTCTATCGATCTTGCTAATACTTGTTATTGTTACTAATTATTCAATTGCACCCCTATTTATTGTATCGAACTCGTCGATACCCTTTTGAGCTTGTTATTCCTTAATTATTACCCAATTGTCGTGTCGAACTTGTCGACACATGTTGATCCTGAATTCTTCATTAATTCTTGGATTATTAGTTGTTGTCCTGGAACGTGAGTTTTCCAGTTGGTTGATGCGGTAAGGTTGTCGATTGTTCCGACACCTAGTGCGTTCGATATAGAATTGGAATATTTTTGACCGTAAGGTCGGACCATATTGTGGTCGTGATAAAAAAATGTTTTGACCGAAAGGTCGGACCCTATTGTGGTCGTAATAAAAATATTTTTGGACCGTAAGGTCGGACCAGATTCGTGGTCGGAAGTTAATAAGGCCAATGTGTGCCGTGGATCCATTATAGGACATTGCTGTGTGCGTTTGTCCGGGGTTAGTGCTGACTGATCAGCAGCCTAACCTTGATGATGTTTTCTTAAAAATAAATAAAAATTCCAATTCTAATCTGTACCCTGAGATTGAGATGTTTGATTCTTGACTCCTTGAAAGTCTGTTTTAAGAATATCTTGATATCAGAATTCTTGTCAGTTCTATTTCTTGTTGCACCTTATGAATGGTGAGTTATTGGCCCGCGTGGCAATTGAAAGGTTGATATAACTGATTCCTTCATAAAATGAGATGAAACTCTATTGTTATCAAAATTGTCGTCGTTATTGAAATTGTCATCACTATTTACACTTGCTGAGCATTGTTGGCTCACTCTTGCTCCTGTTTATTTCTCCAGTTGTTAGAGGTGATCAGAGAACCTAGTGGTCAGTTGGTATAGCTCTATAGACAGCGAGGGGAGACGTTCGAGTGATGGACTTTTCAAAGAATGGATTGAGAATTGTTAAGGTTGAATATTTAGTTAGACAGTGAATTTGTAAATTCATATAATTGTATAATATTCTTTTATTCTGAGATTGAGTTGTATTAATGATATTCGATAGTTGTTTCATACCATAACCTGTATGCGATCTTGGTTGAGGGGTTTTATTATTAAATGCCGTTTATATTCAAAGTTGTATAATATTGTTTATGGTTAGTGGCCCCATATCTGTACCCCGGATTTTGGGATGTTACAGATGGTACCTGAGAATCAGATGGAGATGGGTCATCCTTGGAATTGGCCATCAAGGCATAATTGCAGAATTCTTGCTCCTCTCCATCACTGTCAGAATCATCCCAGCACTTCCCTTCAGCTATGTAGGCCTTACCTTGTGTCTGCTTTTTCAGAAGGGCCTCATACTTAGCTTCAAGCTCAAGATAATCTCTATCCTTCTTTTTAGGCTTCTTGCATTCACTGGCAAAATGCCCTAGGTCATTGCATCTATAGCACCTTACAGATGACCTATCCACATGGCTGGTTTTAAACTTTTTCTTGTTTGGTTTCACAGGTGCCTTGCTTTTGTTGAATGAATGGTTTTGGGTTTTGGGTTTGAAGGGTTGATTCCTTTTGAATCTGATGTTTGGAAATTTTCTGGCCATGAAAGCATATGAAGTGTTTTCCATCCCATCTAGTTCTTCAAGAGTGTAAAACTCTTCTTCCTCCTTCTCCTCAACAGGTTCACTTACCTCAGGTTCAGTTTCTTCCTCTTCTACTACCTCTTCTATCCTTAACTGACTTGTAGATGCTTCTAGGTCTTGAATAGATTTGTTGACAATCAAGGCACATGATGTGTTTACCATTCTGCCTTGATTGGCTTGGATAGCCCTTTTCTGAAGCAACTCAAGCTCATGAGTTTTTAAAACTCCATAGAGCACATCATATGTAACTTTGTTCAAATCTCTTTCCCTTAGAGAAATGACCCTTTGCTCTAGATGGTTTGGTGAGGATAGCAGAAACTTCATGTTTAACTCCTTGGTACTGTAAACCTTGCCATTCATCTGCAACTCTGTAACTAGCTTGTGAAATCTCTCAAACATCTCAGTAATGCTTTCCTTGGGCTGTGCCATGAAAGCCTCATACTGTGTGACCAGTATCTGTTTCTTGTTCTCCTTAACCTCATCAGTTCCTTCACACAACACCTCAATGTGATCCCACATTTCTTTGGCAGAAGTACATGATGCAATGTTTGCAAACATTGACATGTCCATGGAATCATTGATAAGCAACATGAGGTGGCTGTCAAGAGCAACCTTCTCCCTTTCTGATTCTGTCCATTTTGATGGATCCTTGGCCTCATAAGATCTTGGGATAGTTGTGGTTCCAACAGTCTTCTCTGGTATCTCTTGTTGTGGAACAAAAGGACCATTCTGAAGAATCTCGGGATACAAAGGATGAGAGGCTTTGATGAACAACATCATCTTTATCTTCCAGAGGTTGAAGTTATCTTTGTCAAAATTAGGGACTTTCACCGTTCCTGTAGTCTTTGGTGTATTCGAACTCATGATCGTTTTTCTGTTTTTGAATAAACAACACGCTCTGATACCACTTGTTGAGTATTGAATACGATAAGAGAATACAGAGGGGGGGTGAATGGATTCTTGAACTTTTCTTCTTCGAGTCTATGTAGCAAGAGTGTTTGTGTGTGCAAGATTGAAGGTGCGGATAAAGAATAACACAAAACACAATATCACTTTAATCTAATGTATTATTAGATAAAGGTTGCTACAATCTGTGAATACAAATGATAGTATTCTCAGCTTCGTTTTTCTCAGAGAGATACAGCTTAGTGTATGAAAAACTTGACTATTAAAGTTACAAAGTTAATTGACTCAGGAAGTGAGGCTGTATCCTTATAGAACATGGATACACCCTACTTACTACAAATAAGGTAGCTGAACAAATTACTTTCTAGTCTGTCTATCCTTTTTGAGTAAGTGTCCAAACGGTTACAGATTTGACTTTGCAAAGCCTGTTCAGATCCACTTCTTTAGCCCCTTGTCTCTTCTATATCTCTCCAAGCTTCCTTGTAGGCTTTCCAGAGCACGAAACAGATTGTGGTCCATAAAGTGCATTGTCTTGTTGCAAGTTTTTGACTTGTACAATTTCTTCAGTATTTTGTCTCCAAGAATGTATTCGAGAAGTGACTAAGTAGTTGATTCGAGAACTAGAATTGACTTGATCGATAACTCTGAGTTCTCGAACACTGTTATATTGACATATCGAATTACTTCTCGAATATCTCTTTTCTTCAGGATTCCTTGAGTTGTCGAATAGAACACTTGACTTGTCGAATCCTTGAGATATCGAATAGCTTTCTGAGTCCTTGAGATATCGAATGGAACTTTGACTTGTTGACTCCTTGAGAACTCGAATACTACTTTGACTTGTTGACTTCCTAAGTTCTCGAATAGAGTACATAGACATATCGAATCTCTGAGATATCGAATGAGATATCGAACAGTGTATTCAGAGATATCGAATAGTGTCTTGAGATATCGAATCCCTGACTTCTCGAATGCTTGACTTCTCGAATAGACAAATATACTTCTCGAATTGGTACTTAGGCAAATTCTTCATTTCTTCAAATCCCAACTTTGATTATTTGACAGTCTTTATCTTCTTGCTTGAGGCATGAACCTTGGAACTTCTTTCAAGCATTATTCTAGACTCTATAAGTACAGTTACACAACTAGGATTTGATGCCTACTCCAAGTACAATACAAACAGAAACTCTACAACTAGAGGTTCCCTCAGTTAAGAGGTCATGTAAGTAATGCAAAGCATTACAAACAATTAGGCTTATTATTAGATGTATACAGGCATGCCTCTGTGACTAACAAAATAAACCTTATTTGAGATAAGAGAATCTACTGAGAGATCAATATGATCATAAGAACTCACGTTTCGTGTCTCAGTTGAGACATTACTAAAGGTAATTAGCCTTCTTGTATTTCACAACTCACAAGTGACGGCGTCCCGTCAGACTTCTATCACACAGACAGATAGTCCTTGTGGCCCCTATATGTATAGGGTTGTTCGTCTCAGTGGAAGTTGAGAAGTATGAAAGAAATTCAAAGTCAAGTCAATAGCAATCGTCCTCTGACAATTAATTCTCAAAGGGACACCTTGGATTAAAATCGAACAATTTCCAAGGCGCGATTTCCAAAGAAAATGATAACCAGAAAGATACTGGTATTCAACAAGCAAGTGGTGCTATATCACCATTGAATTATCCACTATTGAAGAAAAGTGGAAGTTTGAAATAATATCATTTGATAGGGCTTCGAAAACCTGAAGGTAGGGATAATGATAGCTTCTGGCACAATTGAAATTTAATATGGCTTAACACAAGTATTAAAGAATAACTTCGAAGAGGAAATATATCCTTTATCAAAATTCTCCCTTAGAGATATGTCAAATAATTCATAGATTGGGGAGGTAATAAAAAAGATTCACCAATGGGGATATTGCCAAGGTCTCCACAGATTCCTTTTATGTCGGCTCCTCTGACGGATAATCGTTCGATCCCAGAGCTGTTCTGTTCCAGGCACACCCTAAGGTTACAAGATCTGCAATCATGAATATTAAGTAAAAAGATATCTAAGATCTTTTCGAATAATCATAAAGATCTGCAATCATGTCTGGTTACAAGGATGGGAATACTAAGATTCCTATGCTCAAGAGAAACGAATATACTCTATGGGAAGTAAAGATGTTGCATCATCTGGAAGCAACAGATCCTGATTATCTTGACAGAATCAGAGATGGACCTTTTGTGTAAGAACCCTAATTTTTGGTAATATTTTATTTTATTTAATATCTTGTGGCAATGTCAATATGGAACCTTTCTGGTCATCCCTGTTGATTAATAGTATTGATTGTCTGAGAAACTGTGTTGTTGTATTCACTATGTAAGATAAAAAGGGAGATTGTGAAGGCAAGAGTCTTATTGTTAGCAAGATTTATAAAACTTGGGATTTGAGAATGATTAGAGTGTTAAAAGATTTATTAAGGATTATGACAAGGAATTATGGACATTCGAGGAATTTACACAATTAGTACTTAAAGAATTATAGGGGAAATCTCTACGCGACAAAATATTATTACGAGAGATTAATTAAGATACGATACGAATTAAAGATTAAATAATAAGCATTGGTGGAAGAATAATATTACAAGGAGTAGTATTACATGCAAGCCCATGCAACCAAGTAGTTAGAAATCAAGCAAACTAGTTAGCCATTGGAAGATGAATAGTACCTAGTTACTTGCTTTTCAAAAAGGAGGAGACAAGAAGTACTAGTAGCCATACCTATGTTGTAACATGCTTATACACACACTAATACATATCACCCAATCACATAACTCAATCATTCATCTAACACAAAAAATCAAAACACTCTCCCCCCTCCCCCTTGAAGAACTCTCGGCCAAGACAAAAAGGTGAAGAAGAAAATTTCTTCTTCCCCCTTTCCCATCACTCATAAATCATAACATAATTCCTAGGTCATCTACATCATCTAGACAAGGTATGTTAGCAATTTCACTCCATTTCATCCACCCAATTTCAAGTTACAAATTGTTAAAGCTTGGGTGAATAGTAACCAAGTTTGTTTTTCCTTTAGATCTTGCATTATAAGTGTTGTAGGAGACCATCTAAGGTGTTGTTGAGTTGTGAAAAGCTTATACAAGGCCCCTAGTTGCTCAAGAAGGTATAAAATCACAAACCCTCTTGGTTATGTAGTATTTATAATGTTTGGTAGTAGATCCATGTATTTATGAGCTAATCTTGGTTATATATGCATTGGATAGCATGGATCTTGAGTTTTGATGTTGAGATTGTGACTTTTATGACTATGGATAATATATATGTCTACATGAGTGTTATGAACCATGATTTAAGTGTATTAAGTGTTGGTTGTATGGTGGAATTGTGGAAAATGGTTGATCTAAGTAGTATGTGCATGCTGAGTTTTTCCAGGAGCAATGACCTTCCTTGTAACACGGTTTTGAACACCCAAATGTTGTCCCCTGATGTCCTACCTTATATTGTTGGAAAGATAATTGAATGTAGTTTCTGGAAATGTAAGGTTCATGGCTAGGTGATGTGTAGATTTTAAGTTATGGCCGGAGGAGTGAATTGTGTTTCTGGACTATGGACTGCACTAAGTGACCCCCTTGTGAACCTTGTTTAAACCCCTAAAAATTTATGTGGGATCATGGAAAAATTAGAGAAGCTAGGAAATACAGTGGTGAAGGCTACCCAAAAAGAATTGGATTAAAATACGAATTTTTGAATTTTATAAAAATGCTAGAGTAAATTTCGCGCAAGGGAAAAAGTCGTTAGTGGAGCATAATTCTAGGAGTAATGGTTATGGTTCGAATGTGGTAACTAAATTAAGTCGTATAAGTGATGAGCGTAATCGAGTGATGACATGAACCTATAGAGGGGCTAGAGTGTCATAAGACGAAGTCATTAAGTTAATTTCGTACCCCCCTAAAACCCCGTAATTAAAAAAGATATTGTTAAGGTACTAACGAGCGGTTATTGCTTATGTATAGATCGTTCCACTCCGCACGCTCGACCACCCCAACCAAACCAAGGCAATTTTACTTTTCAAAACTTATACATATACAAGGACTTTCACTGTTGTGTTTGTAGTTTTCAATTATATCAAATGCTATGTTTATCGAAGTATTGATGCAATTGAGATTGTATAAGTACATATATGCTTGTACCCCTTGAACTTAGATTGAAATGTTTTCTTCGGACAACGACTCTAGCAATAGAGGTCGTAGTGATCCGTATATATCTATTGACCGGGGAGCGGTATATTATTATATTGTATCTAGATTGCGAAAACCCGAAGGGTCATTCGGGAAGTATCGTATATTCAAGTAATTATTTTATATCTTCGTAAATACTCAAAATACCTATCTTGGATTAAGAGCTTATTTAATTAAATAATTATTTTATTAATTATTAATATTAAATCTTAAAATATAATTTATTAATTATTATTCACTGTTTTAAAGACAAAGCTAATCCAAGATACCTTTAGCACTTTCAAACTCGAACTTTTCGAACTCAAAACATTTTCGAAAACCCCCGGTCAGGTTCTGTTTCTTGTATGATTTCAAGAATCATCGGCCGACTGATGTCGGACCTCAATTACTCTGTTTTCAAATCAAAATCAAGTTTTTAAATAAAAAGAAAAAGGGACTCTGGCAGGTGTGGGAACCGTTGACGAACGATTCCCGGGATGTGTAAGCGGCCGTGAGCCAGGCGGTCCATCAATTATTATTCCGGCCCAGGTGTTGCCGAAGGATGATTACGGATGTAGTTTTCATCGAGGGTGATTACGGATGTAGTTTTCACCCGGGGATAGTTACGGATGTAGTTTCTATCCTTCTACCGGTAGAGAAGACCCGCGGATTATTGGACTCGGATGTGGCGACTGATCATCGTCAATCCCTGTCAGGTTTTATGTTTTCTTTAAGTCCCATTCCTCCACTTTGGAAAAATGCTTTGACACTGCATCTTAGGCCTATGTGCCAGTTGCCGATAGTGTCCTATTTTGATGAGAAAGATGTTGACTTTATGCAATAGCTAGAACTGCAAGGTTATTTTGAAAACAAGGGCACGTACTGGTGCACCTTTGAAATTTACCAATAATGACAAGTGATTTTATAACTGATTGATACAAACGAGTTTAATGACTGTTATACATATGAAATGTTATATTGCTTACCTTATACATATATTCTTGCTGAGCTATAGTTGCTCACTCTTGCTTGTTTTCAAACTTTACAAACACAACAGCTAAGAGAAATGGCAAGAACCTGTCAGACTGTTCGAAAGCAGGTGACTAGACCCCAGGCTGCAGTTGAGATTCCACCGGTAGGCCCCATTAGCCGGATTGGTTGGCAACTTTTGTTAGTACGTTTTATTTATAAGTACGACCTGTGCAAGGTAGTGTACCGTAACAAACTTTCAAGCCGCCAACTTCGCTTCATATCGAAGTGTTGCTGGTAGCATAAATGCTATTTAATTCGGTCTGTAATAACTCTGAAACTTTTACTTTTGCTTAATTAAGTGTATGACGTTTCTGAGACTCTAACCTGTGTGTGTGTGTATGTGTGCGGTGTGAGTTTATTGTGGGGTCGATGGCTGTTTATTTATATTATATGCAAGAACAAGTATGTTATTAATGGAAAATGGACCGTGAGCGCCTAGATCTCCGACCCCGGATCTGGGGGCATCACAGAAATGGTATCAGAGAGGAGGTTACAGATCTCAGAAACGATAGTGATTTAGGAAAGCAACCATAATAATACAAATAATATAACACTAATAATAATCCCATTAATACCTAGAGCTCTCATCGAGTTCACAGTTGGGTTATCGGATATAGCCCTGACTTCTAAGGCCCGTGAGGGAACTACTCCTTAAACCCTTCTTTATGGTTAGTAACCCACCTTATTTCCCTTGTGTAGATGGAGGAGATACCAAACCCTGAGGCCTATGAGAGGGAGCATGATGAGGCACTACTGAGAGAGACTGAGGACCCTGTTGAGGATACTGATGCTGACTCTGAGACCGACCCTGTGATTGAGCTGATAGAGGACACTGAGGAGGAGGATCCCGATGAGGAGCCCTTTGTTGAGCTTAAGCCTGTTACCCCCTCCCCTGTGGCCACTGATGAGGAGAGTGTGTGATCCGGTGAGGACCGTGTTGTGTCACCCCCACCCTCTCCACAGTCATTGAGCCTCACTTCTTCTGATGATGACTCCGAGGAGGATACTTCTAGTGAGGAGGAGCGTGACCCTACCCCTGCTCCTGCCCCTGTTATGCCACCCCCACCACTGGACCTACCCCCGGTGTCGGGCGCTGAGCACGCCTATGTCGTGCAGTTCATGACCCGAGACTTACTTTCTGCCGAGGCCAGACTTAACGAGGCGAGGCGAGCCCTAGTGGAGGAGCGCGAGGCGCGACTGAGGATTCAGGCTGAGATGAGGACTACTGTTGCTAGGAGGACTAGAGCTCGACTCCACAGGATTGAGAGGAGGAGTCGCGAGAGGATTCTCGGATTAGGGATCCGCGGGGGCGGAGTGATCCAGGCTAGGGATGTTAGGCGTGTTGTGCGTCGTGCATTTGCCCGAGTGAGGACCTTGCTCCGTCGCGGTGCGGCCCCGTGATGTGTTACTGATAGCTCAGTCCCCTAGGTTCAGATGACATTAGTGTGTCGATTTTGCGGGATAGTTGACTTGTGCAGTGGCGTCCTTTCTGACCAGTGGATGAGTAGACTGACCTACAGATATGTAGATGTGACTTCGGATAGTATGTACGGATGTAGCCCTACTTTTGTGTATCCCTGACTATTCGGATGATGTACTTGTATTTGTTCCACTTTTGCTAGACTTTGACATCGGAACTATGTATTTGGCTCTAACATCCAAACTTTGTGACAACCCTTGTACCGTACTTATTTAGTTTCAGTTTCCTTGATATTGTCTCAACTGCTTTACTTTCCGATGCCATGCTCTACTGTTTTGATATACAACTGTGATTATACAATTGCTACAAGCCACAAATACAACCATGCTGTTTCAAATTTACGATATGCGATTTCAAATTGTTCTCTACATTTTCCAAAAATGTTCCTATAATTTTTTTTCTAAAATAAATCCTTCCAAAAAAAAAAGGTTTTAGTTTATTTAAAATTTTAAAAATATTTCTACAAGTTACGAAGTTTTGAAATTTTGGAAATTCCTACAAATGTTTTCGAACCACGTAACGACTTTCCCTAAAAAGGTTTTACAGTTTATCGCCATCATAAGGGCACTGCGAGTTTCGAAATGTTAACCCTGTATAAGGAGGAACAATACATTCCTGACTTCTCTAAATATGGTCAAATAATTTGAAAACCCTAACCCATTTTTGTCTTATTACCAGAATCATGCCACCCAGAAGAATGAACACTCGAGCTCACCCGGCCAACTCTGAAGGCCAGGGTAGCCACCATGGGTCGGGAGGCCACCAAAACCGAGAGAGAGAGGATTTGAACCTGAGCGAGGATGAAGGTAGTGACTATAACTTGTTTGATAACTCTGAGTATGATGAAGAGGAAGCTGAAGATGATACCCTAGAGGTGGAAAATCCAAGGAGAGACCCTATGGAGCGATTCATGGACCTACTTAGGCAGAACTTGGACCGTCCCCCGGTTCAGCCACCACCCAACAATGCGAATGCCAATGCCTTTCGGAATTTCAAATCCCTGAAACCCCCGGAGTTTAAGGGGACTGCAGACCCGGTCGAGGCAAGAGCCTGGCTGAAAGAAATGGAAAAATCTTTTGAGATACTAGGAGTCGCGGAAGAGCAGAAAACTGTTTTCGCCACCTATCTGCTGAAGGGTGAGGTAAACTACTGGTGGGAAGCTAAAAAGAATTTGGAGGGAAGAGGTGTGGTGACCTGGGAGAGGTTTAGCGAGTTGTTCTTGGAAAAGTATTTCTCTAGGTTCATGGAAACATAAATGGAGCTAAAATTTTTGGAACTAAAGCAAGGCAACATGACGGTGGCCGAGTATGAGGCAAGATTTACTGAGCTGTCAAGGTTTGTGCCGGAATATGTGAACTCTGAGGTGAAGAGGGCCCGAAGGTTTCAATTGGGGCTAAAGCAATGGATTCAAAATCGTGTGGCGGTTCTTGAGCTGACAGACTATGCCACCCTAGTACAGAAAGCATCGATTGTTGAGGCTGGGGGTGAACAGATGCAGAAGGAGAGGGAAGGAAAGAAGAGGAAGTTTGACAGTCGAAAGGGAAACTCTGCAGGAGGGAGCTTCCCGAGCAAATTTAAGCGAGGAACAATGTCCCAACCCAGCTGAAACTTTGGAACCAAGAGAGCTGAAAGTTGGAGTGTGGGCCAGAGCGGCCGACCTCAGGGATCGTCTTACTCTACCCCACCCAGAGCCCCACTCCCGGAATGCAATAAATGTGGAAGGAAACATGCGGGCGTGTGTAACCTGCAAGATGTGAAGTGCTTCAAGTGTGGGCTGACAGGACATTATGCTAACACCTGTCGAGGGACTAGTAACAACACCAGTGCCGGAGGTAATTGCTTCAAGTGTGGGAAACCAGGGCACCGAATGAGGGAATGTATGTCCTCTGGGCCAGCTGCGTCAAGAGTGAGTGGAACTGCTTCTAACAGGGCCCCTACTGCATGAACTTTTAACATGACTGTGCAAGATGCCGTGAGGAACACGGATGTGATCGCAGGTACCCTACTACTCAACTCAGTTAATGCGAATGTTTTATTTGATTCGGGAGCTACCAAGTCTTTCATATCTCTAGATTTTGTATGTCGGTTAGGCCTTAAGACTGAACCACTGAGAGACAAACTGCAAGTAGAGATAGCTAATCATGAAATTATTCCTGTTAACCAAGTATGTCCAGGTTGCGACCTAGAAATAGAAGGGCGGCACTTTCGGGTAGATTTAATACCTTTTAAGTTAGGAGAGTTTGACGTAATAGTAGGTATGGATTGGTTGACAACCCATGGAGCTCAGATTGATTGTGTGAAGAAGAAAGTGAGTTTAAGACTGCCAGGGGATAAGGAAGTAGTGTTTAGTGGAAAACGACAAACCCAAAAGTTCCTGACTATGATTCAAGCTAAAAAGCTGTAACGTAAAGGATGCGAAGCCTATTTAGCCTATGTAAAGGATACCAAGAAGGAGGCGCCAAACCTACAGGAAATCCCAGTCGTTAATGAGTTCGCGGACGTATTTCCGGATGATCTTCCAGGACTACCACCTGATAGAGACATCGAGTTCGCTATAGATTTAGTTCCGGGCACGGCCCCAATTTCAAAAGCCCCATATAGGCTAGCCCCAGTAGAGATGAAAGAGTTGGCCACCCAATTGCAAGAGCTGTTGGATAAAGGAATGATAAGACCTAGTGTGTCACCGTGGGGAGCCCCGGTGCTATTCGTGAAAAAGAAGGATGGCAGTATGAGATTATGCATAGACTACAGGGAGTTGAATAAGGTGACCATAAAGAATAAGTATCCTTTTCCCAGAATAGATGACCTATTTGACCAACTAAAGGACGCGGTTTATTTTTCCAAGATCGATTTGAGAACCGGGTACCACCAGTTAAGGATTAAGCCAGAAGATATACCAAAAACGGCCTTTCACACCCGGTACGGACACTATGAGTTTTTAGTAATGTCGTTTGGGTTAACGAATGCACCCGCAGCTTTCATGGACTTAATGAATTGAGTCTTCAAGAAGTACCTGGACAAGTGTGTTATAGTCTTCATCGATGACATCTTGATTTATTCCAAGATGAAAGAGGAACATGCAGAGCACTTGAGGATTGTATTGGGAGCATTAAGAGAAGAAAAATTGTACGCTAAGTTCTCAAAGTGTGAATTTTGGTTGAAGGAAGTTCAGTTTTTGGGGCATGTGATTAGCGAACAAGGCATTCTAGTGGACCCAGCCAAAATAGAGGCTGTATCAAATTGGGAGAGACCAACCACTCCGACAGAGGTGAGAAGTTTCATAGGGTTGGCTGGCTACTATAGGAGATTTGTCCAAGACTTTGCCAAGATAGCAGCCCCTTTAACCCGGCTAACTCGCAAGACCGAGAAGTTTGTGTGGACCGAAAAATGTGAAGAGAGCTTTCAAGAGTTGAAAAAGAGGTTGGTGACAGCACCAGTACTAGCCCTACCCGATGATAAGGGAGATTTTTTGATTTATAGCGATGCATCCCATAAAGGTTTAGGGTGCGTGCTTATGCAGCACGGTAAGGTGATTGCGTATGCGTCCAGACAACTTAAGGAATATGAGATAAGATACCCCACCCATGATTTGGAGTTAGCAGCGATAGTTTTCGCCCTGAAGATCTGGAGACATTACCTTTACGGAGAAAGGTGTGAAATCTACACGGATCACAAGAGCTTAAAGTACATATTCACTCAGAAAGAGTTAAACATGAGGCAGAGGAGATGGTTAGAGCTAATCAAGGATTATGATTGCGAGATTCATTATCACCCAGGGAAGGCCAACGTGGTGGCCGATGCACTTAGCCGAAAGGAGAAGCTTAAGATGATAACGTCAGTGGACGAATTGATCAAGGACCTTGAGAAACTGGAGATTGAGGTGAGGTTACAAAGAATTGGACAAGAGAGTCTAATGGAAATAAGAGTCCAACCACCGCTATTGGAAAAGATAAAGTTATGCCAGGAAAAGAAGATAGAAGAAGAAAAGAATTCGATGGAGAAAATTTTGACTGGCGAGGAAATTAGGTGTGAGAAGGACGGGAATGGAATTATGAGGTACGCATCTAGGATATGGATCCCGAACGTTCAAGAATTAAAAGACGAGATTTTGCAAGAGGCTCATAGTTCAAGGTATTCGATTCACCCTGGAGGCACCAAGATGTATAGGGATTTGAAAGAGTATTATTGGTGGCCAAATATGAAGAAGGACGTAGCAGAGTGGGTAAGTAAATGCTTGACATGTCAAAGAGTGAAGGCCGAACACCAGAGGCCCAGTGGATTGTTGCAACCCTTAGAAATACCCGAGTGGAAGTGGGAACAAATTGCGATGGACTTTGTGGTCGGATTACCAAGGACCAAGACTAATCATGACGCCATTTGGGTAATTATTGATAGATTGACCAAGTCAGCACATTTTCTTCCAATCAACGAGAGATACACTGTCGACAAGCTGGTGGATATTTACTTAAAGGAGATTGTGGTCAGGCATGGGGTTCCTGTGAGCATTGTATCAGATAGAGACCCAAGGTTCAACTCCAGGTTCTGGAGGAGTTTTCAGGATTGTGTGGGGACCAAGTTAAACATGAGTACTGCATACCATCCCCAAACAGACGGACAGAGTGAGAGAACCATCCAGACCATCGAGGACATGTTGAGAGTATGTGCCATAGATTTCAAGGGAAGTTGGGACGACCACTTGCCATTGATCGAATTTTCCTACAACAACAGTTACCATGCGAGTATAGGCATGCCCCCATATGAAGCTTTGTACGGACGAAGATGTCGGTCTCCTTTGTGTTGGGAAGAGGTAGGAGAGCGGAAGATATTAGGGCCTGAACTGGTCCAACAGACAAGAGAAACTATCGAACTCATAAGAGGACGGCTGGTAGCGGCCCAAGACAGACAGAAGAAGTATGCGGACCAGTCCCGCAAGGATAAGGAATATGAGGTAGGAGAGTTTGTGATGTTAAAAGTATCACCGTGGAAGGGATTGATGAGATTTGGTAAGAAAGGGAAACTAAGCCCGAGATTTATTGGACCTTTTGAGATCTTGAAACGAGTTAGAAAGTTAGCCTATGAATTGGCTTTACCTCCGAGCTTACAGCAAGTACATAATGTGTTCCATGTGTCCATGCTACGACCCTATCATACCGACTTCTGACATTTGATAGAACACGATCAAGTGGATCTGCAACCACACTTAACATATGTGGAGCAACCCGTAGAAATCATGGATAGAAAGGAACAGGTGCTGAGGAACAAGGTTGTCAAATTAGTGAGAGTTGTGTGGAGGAACCAGAATGTCGAAGAATCAATATGGGAACTAGAAAGCGCAATGCGTGAAAAGCACCCCCAACTGTTTTCAACCTGATTCCGGGACGGAATCCTTTTAAGGAGGGGAGGCTGAAAGAACCCTAATTTTTGGTAATATTTTATTTTATTTAATATCTTGTGGCAATGTCAATATGGAACCTTTCTGGTCATCCCTGTTGATTAATAGTATTGATTGTCTGAGAAACTGTGTTGTTGTATTCACTATGTAAGATAAAAAGGGAGATTGTGAAGGCAAGAGTCTTATTGTTAGCAAGATTTATAAAACTTGGGACTTGAGAATGATTAGAGTGTTAAAAGATTTATTAAGGATTATGACAAGGAATTATGGACATTCGAGGAATTTACACAATTAGTACTTAAAGAATTATAGGGGAAATCTCTACGCGACAAAATATTATTACGAGAGATTAATTAAGATACGATATGAATTAAAGATTAAATAATAAGCATTGGTGGAAGAATAATATTACAAGGAGTAGTATTGCATGCAAGCCCATGCAACCAAGTAGTTAGAAATCAAGCAAACTAGTTAGCCATTGGAAGATGAATAGTACCTAGTTACTTGCTTTTCAAAAAGGAGGAGACAAGAAGTACTAGTAGCCATACCTATGTTGTACCATGCTTATACACACACTAATACATATCACCCAATCACATAACCCAATCATTCATCTAACACAAAAAATCAAAACACTCTCCCCCCTCCCCCTTGAAGAACTCTCGGCCAAGACAAAAAGGTGAAGAAGAAAATTTCTTCTTCCCCCTTTCCCATCACTCCTAAATCATAACATAATTCCTAGGTCATCTACATCATCTAGACAAGGTATGTTAGCAATTTCACTCCATTTCATCCACCCAATTTCAAGTTACAAATTGTTAAAGCTTGGGTGAATAGTAACCAAGTTTGTTTTTCCTTTAGATCTTGCATTATAAGTGTTGTAGGAGACCATCTAAGGTGTTGTTGAGTTGTGAAAAGCTTATCCAAGGCCCCTAGGTGCTCAAGAAGGTATAAAATCACAAACCCTCTTGGTTATGTAGTATTTATAATGTTTGGTAGTAGATCCATGTATTTATGAGCTAATCTTGGTTATATATGCATTGGATAGCATGGATGTTAGGTCCAAATGTGTTGTAGAGGGGGGGTGAATACAACTTTTCGAATATGAGAAGCAATAAATACGATGCAATAAATGAACACGCAGATTCAAGGAATATATTTCTTATATATAACTTGAAATGGTTGCTAACGACATTCATTACAAAGTATAACAGAAGTTCAGAGAGAAGTGAATGATTCTAAGCTCTGTGAATGTACTCTCTCTCTTTTTCTTGTGTTTTCTTAATTATAGCTCTCTAAAAATAAACATCACACAAGTACTTCTATTTATACTACATGTAATCTATGTCCTGTAGTCTTCAAAGACGAAGATATACGTGGCCCAATGATGTCCACATAAATCTTGCCTTATCTTGAAAGCTTGGAAATCTGCCAATCAGAAGATGCCATGTGTCATGTTGAAGCTGCACTCTAAGTAGAACTTCTACTTGAGAATTTCTATTTTGTCATCTCGAATTTCTAAGTAGAACTTCTACTTAGAAATATTCTACTTGGTCATCTAGAATATTTAGTACTTAGAAAATATTCTGGTCTTCAACTTGAAACTTCAATGCACATCTTGAACTTGTGATATCTTCATGTCTTCTTTATTCTTCAGCAAGCTCTTGAACATGGATCTTTATTACTGACATAAACTTGCTATCAATGTCCTGACACTTGATGCACTGGTCTGGTTCATAAGTGACTAGTCTTGATAGTGTTTCTGCTTCTCGAATAAATTACCATATTCACTTAGTAACTTGGCTTTCCAATGTTCGCTTTCCTTCTTGTTCACTTGAAATCAATTGGTCTTGTTGATACTTATAGTTATGATCTTGATTCTCGATTTCTCAAATCACTGAGGCATGAACAACTTTGACTTGAACTTCTCTCAATGATTTCTTCTTGGCTTGATCATAGTTAACATGTTCAATTGTATCAATTACCTTGTCTTCATATAGTGTTGATTTCTTGTGACTTCTTGTTCTTGATTGTCTTCTGGTTAAGTATCTTTTCCTTTAATTGAGTTACATTAGTTATAGTGTTACAAGTTTATACACTCTGCCTTTCAATCTCCCCCTATTTGATTGTCTAACAATGACATTCAAATTAATGAAGGATAACTCAACTAAACAATGAGACGAGAAAAGATAATTAACATTACAGTCTTGAATAATATACAATTGAAAAGTACTTGAAAACAATACAAAGAACTTAAACTAGAAACAGAATTCGAACTTTGAATTAAAGATCATTTGAGTGATTCCTATCACCTGGATTATTTCATACCTTTTAGTCAAACTTATATCACCTTATTGGATTCACTCTAAGGTGAATTTTCCTCAAGTGAGTTAAAGCAACCGAAAGACATGAAGTTTTTCCAACTTCAAGTTCACACCACTCTGACCTTTAACCCTAATTCCGTTTCCTCTTCCTAGCTTCAGCAGCTTGGTCTTTCTCTTCTTTCTGCCTTCTGCGCTTCTCCTTCTGCTGCTGTTCTTTCTTATATACTGGATCATGAAGCTGCGTCCACCTAGCATTCAACAAACTTACTGCTTCCATTTCTAGAGGATTCTTGGGCTCTGGGTAAGGATGTTTGAAAAGCCTTCTGAGTTTGTCCACCTCCTGAGTAGTCCTGATCTTTGGAATGTCCTCAAAGTTCTTCATTATAAGCTGAGGTTTCCAATGAGCTTTATCAGCTTTAAACTGACAATAGATCATTTTGGGATAGCCCTTGACACGGTTAGTGTTGTGGATACTAGCCGCATCTTTCTCCATTCGCTTCTTTTCCACTACTACTTCAGACAGGTAACTCATGAGTTTCTGCTTTTCTTCCACATACTTATCTTCCACTTCGTCCCACTTGAACACATATAATACTTTCTCCAGAAATGCAGCATCTTGAGTCTGTAGCAGCCATTTTCTACTCATATGCAAGAGTGTTTGATTCTGGTCTGCATCTATAAATACTAAGGCATCAGCTGTATCATCAACAAAAGCGTGTATCCAGTATACACTATCTCTTCCTGGAACGCCAACTGTCTCCCTTATCTCTCCTTGTTCCAGTGCTCCAGAAGGAAGAGTCAGAGCTTCATCTACATTCTTCATTGCTTGAAGAATATTCCATTTCTTCTCTATCAGCTCCGGCTCAATCTTCACGTTATCGAGAGGGTTTGGAGCAATGATATCACACTTCCACACCTCATTGCTCTTCTTGAATATGACTCTTTCAATGATCTTCACTGATTTTTCTTTAAGCTCAGAAGCGAATCCCTTACTCATCATTTGTCTACAGACGGCTTTAAGAGATTCCACTGAAAGTTCCATTAAATCCTTTTCCTCCATGCTAACCCTCTTCATTTTCTTGTCAACCACCATCCGGACAACATTAGGATATGCTGAGAATTCTGGACCCTTGTCCTCTGCTAGCTGCATTAACTGATCCCTATACAGAATGCTTAGCTTCTCAGATTGAGAGTATTGAATTTTTGTTGCTAGCAAGAACAACTCTGACGCAGATCTTCTCGTTATGAATTGGTCATCCACATATAGGAAAGACATTGGGACTCCTTCTACCAAAGACAAAATAACCTGCCACTCCTTAAGCGTTGCATTGTATCCAACCCTGACTTTAGAAATTAATCTCTTCAATGCACTTATGTATTCCGCAGTCATTGGATTCTGCAAATTCAGGTTGTAGAACAGATCATCTGCCTCCTTGTTATGAACTCCTTTTGTACAGGGTCCCATAAATATCTTCCTTGCTTCATCCCACTTCTGCCCTATCCTTTTCTTGTCCAGATCAACTTGAGGATCAGCTAGCCTTGCAAGCTCATAATCGTACTGCTTCCCTTGTAGCTCCACTTTCTTTTCTAGAAACGCAGCACTTTCTTGCATCATCTTCATTTTAAAGAACTCAGCTTGTTCCAAGGCTAACTGTTGAGACTTAAGGGTTTCCTCATCAATAGTAACTTCTTCAGGCATTCCGAAAGACATCCCAGCACCTCCACCTTGATCCTTCAAAGATCTCTTTATAGCATGTTCCAAAGGTATGTCTTCCATATCAGAATCTGAGTCATGTGCCTTCTGTACTGTTTCCTGATGACTCAGGTCAACGAATGGCTCATCTTGCTCAATCGCTATTGCCTTACCCTTTCTCTTCCTTAGAGCCTCTTCATCAATAGATGGCTCAATTTCTATTTCCTTGACAAGATCAGCATGTTCTTCAATTTCTTCGATATGAACTGCCTGCTGTCTCGTCTCCTTTCCACTCTCCCCCTTAGGTGAGTTATCCTGAACTCCACCTTGGTCTTCAGATCCACCAGCTGCATAAGAACCTCCAAAACCAGAACCAGAGACTCCTGCTCCACTAGCACCACCTGCACCAGCATCGGGGGGAGGTTGTTGCGGCTCGAAACACTCTGGGGGCACAAAACTTCTGATTGCGAACATTACTCTACTGATCTCCACAGCCATTGTATCCATTGTAATCTCCATTGCTCCCATCCTCTCATTCAGAGTGCTTCCCAAGAGACCACCAGCATGGCCCAAATCATTGACCTTGTTTGTCAAAGCATTAAACGCTGTAGCTTGACTTGCCATTCGTGCTGCGTAGTCATCAAGAGCCCTTTGATTGTTTCCAATGTTAATCCCTAACTGCCCCATCGTCTGCCCGAAATGCTTCATCTGATTTTCCATAGAAGTCATATGTGTATCAAGATTTTCAATGTTAAGGGACGGTGTTTGGTTTAGGTGACCTCGCTCTAATACTCGTTCTGTTAGTATTTTGCGCTCGGTTTCGGGCCTTAAAAATGAAGGTCCCTCTCTCCCTAACCTCTCACACACACTCCCTGTCTCACGCTCGTGTATGTCTTCAATGAGTGATCTAAAATATGAAGCAGTACCTGCAGAAACTGTATAAGCAATATAATTGGCAGTTATGGGATCAATTTCTGTTGGTTCCTGAGTTGGAATCTCAGGCTGAGAGGCTGCAAAGTGTTCTTGTACAACATCAGAACCGATCCTCTTTGCAGCATCAGTACGTACCGGTGAAGGTACGACTGAAGCTCTTAAAGCTTCATGTCCTTTTGAAGCAACAGTATCTTCAAAAGGTACATAATCCTCACCAAAATCCCTATGTGCAGATTGTTCAAGGGGAGAACCACTCTCGTGAGGTGGAGTGGTTGTGTGTGACACACTAGGGTTTGACTGAGGTTTAGAAGTAGCAGCATGAGAAAATTTGGCTTTCTTTCGAGTAAGAGGCTGCTCTTCGGGGTCACTCTCCTCATCATATCCTACATCTACATGTGCTGGCTGTTTGAATTCCGGTGACAGGGGTGACAGAGAATTAGAAATATAGCTCTCACCCTGGGATAGATCCTGCGGGCTTGCAGTCTCTTGGGTCTCGGAATCAGATACATAGGAAGAGGAATGAGTAGTATGCAGAGAGAGATTACCTGATTCATTACCTTGTTCGTCATTGCTTTGCTCATCAGGAATCTCTTCAAATGCCTCAGCATGAGCAGACCGATTCTGAGCATATGATGAAACTTGCGATGATTCCGCCAAAGTGGTAACTCCCTCATCATATGTAAGCCACGTTTGTAAGGTATCAGGAATTGACATCGGTTTTCCACGATGTTTATTCTGATTAGCAATTGTTGAAAGTGACTTAGTGCCCATCCCTAGTGGTGCAGATGTTTGACTTCTGGCAAAACACCGTCTAATAGCAAGAGCATCCTTCGGTATTAAATCATTAATCAGCATTTGAAGAAACCGAGGAAACCAGCAGACAACATCAGTTGTGTTAAGGTCTCTGCTTGCAGGAGATCCCATTACAGCCACTATCTAAGAGAGAACTATGCGTCCATAATTTATATCCAGTTCTCTTGCTAGGGCAATTCCAAAGGTTTGCATGGGAATGGGAATTTGATGGAAATCGCTTTCTCGTGCTCGAAAACATCTTGTGATAGCCTCGAAAAAGTAATTCCATTCCACATGAAAGAATTGTTTTTGGATGTTTCCAGTGATCTGTCCAGACAGAGGATAACATCCTATTTCTTCAAAGAATCTGAGGCGTTCTGCAGCTGTAGGTTCTGGATCATAAGCATCTTTTATCGGGAATCCCAGAACCCTGTTGACAATTTCTTCAGTCACCTCATATTCCTGACCCGCTAAGGTAAACCTGAAACCGTAGGGGGTTGTTTTGCTCCCAAAAGAAACCACACTAGTCCATAATTGCTGTAAAGCATCATGTACTAGTGTAGGTTTAGCAGTAAAAGCATCGCTAGCTTTGGAGTACAAATTGAGAAATCGTATCCAAGACTTAAAGCGCGGGAGTTGATCACCAATTTCCGTAGAAATATTATAAAAATTGTTTTTAGCAAGTGAAAATTGGTGAGCCATTTTAACTAAATGTTTTTCCTTAAAAAAATGTGAAATTTAATTTTAATTTTCGAAAAACAATTAATTAAAGAATTATCAGTTATAGCCCTTTTAATTTAACTAAAAGACCAAAAGTCACTCTTGAAAAATTAAACTACGGGTTATAGACAATAATCACTGAGAGGCGAATGTTACAAGCCCAAGGAGATGTATATTCGTGTGTGTATAGCAGTGAAATCAACTGTGTATACACCAGTGAAATCGTGTGTATATGCGTGTGTATATTATCGAGAATAGAGAAAGTGAACAGTTGCACAAACACACAAACACACAGATAAATGACCACACACAGATAATAGCTGTCTAAAATTGGGCAGTAATTCGTGATCTGTACGAGTTTAATCACAAAAATCACGAACAGTGGTTTGTAAGTCAAAATCGCCTGTATGTATATGGAGGCTGCTGTAAAACTGAATTAGGTAAAAGTGAATGAATGGATCGAGTTAGAGATGTATATATAGGCATGATTGTGAAATGACAAAAGTGTCCCTGTTAAAAAGAATGAAAACACTAAGTACATACAGGGAGAACCTAAGTCGAACTCTATCTCGAACATTATCTCGAACTTCGAGATAAAGTTCGAGATAGATGTTAACTCGAACACTTGAACCATTTAATCAGTAAAGACCATTTAAACAACAAAAAAAAAACTGAGATAAGTTTCGAGTTAGGAGTTAACTCGAAAAATTCCTGTAACCAACTGAGAATTCTATCTCGAACATCAAGTCGAAATTCGAGATGAGTTTCGAGATAGATTAACTCGAAGTTATTCTCTCAGACTTGGATCTTTTCAAAATATCCCCTCAAGTGGAACCTCATCTCAACCTTCGAGATAAAGTTCAAGATAGAACTTATCTCGAATATTTTGAAGATAGAAATAGGCACTGGTAACTCGAATTCGAACTCTAAGTCGAATTTCGAGATGAATTTCGAGATAGAGACTAACTCGAAATTCTTCCCAGACTTAGAATTTTCAAAACTTCACTCTGGAAGCTCAAATCGAAATTCAAGTAGAATTTCAAGATGAGTTTCGAGATAGTGACTAACTCGAAATTTTGAAGATACTTAGAATAATTTGACAATTCTCTTTGAAAAACTCAACACTTAATATTGCCAAATTAATATAAATATCAATTCAAGGATTTTAATATATGACATAATTAAAATATTCCTTGATAATTCTAAGGCCTCTAATTACATGAAAAACACAGGTAAATTCATCTAAAAATCATGCAAAATTTAGAATATTATGAATTTAACTCCCCCTATGATCATGCAAACTAACAAGCATAAATTCAAAGATTTGTGCTATAAAAGACACTTAAAACACAATGAATTCATGTAAAATGACACTATATGCAACCTATAACAATCATTAATTAGGCATTTTAAAGTCTAAGCACATAATGATTAAGTAGCTTGCATATACAAACATAAACATGGATTTTACAGATAGAAAGCTTTACTAACTTGTGTTAAGCATTCCCAATTCACCAACCAATCTATTGAATGTTACTTCATCAAGAGGTTTGGAGAATATATCTGCAATTTGTTGCATTGTGGGCACAAAATGTAGTTCCACAGTCCCCTCCTCAACATGTTCTCTTATGAAGTGATATCTGATGTCAATGTGCTTGGTTCTTGAGTGATCTACAGGATTGTTGGTTATGGCAATGGCACTTGTGTTGTCACACATAATTGGAATTTTCTTGTGCTCTATGCCATAATCCTTCAATTGGTTCCTCATCCACAGTATTTGAGCTACACAGCTTCCAGCAGCAATGTACTCAGCTTCAGCAGTAGAAGTAGATACTGTATGTTGCTTTTTACTTTGCCAGGACACCAATCTTCTGCCAAGAAATTGACAAGCACCAGATGTGCTTTTCCTATCAATCCTGCAACCTGCATAGTCTGAATCCGTATAGCCAATTAGATTAAAACCTGTATCTCTTGGGTACCAAATCCCTAGATTTGGTGTGCCCTTGAGATACCTAAAAATTCTTTTGACGGCTATGAGATGTGATTCTCTAGGATTCGCTTGGAATCTTGCACATAAACAAGTCGCGAACATTATATCGGGTCTACTTGCAGTTAAATAGAGGAGTGAGCCAATCATACCTCGATAGCTTGTGATGTCAACTGGTTTACCTGATTTGTCTTCATCAAGCTTCGTGGCTGTTGCCATGGGAGTCTTAGCTGCTGATGCATCTTCTAGATTGTACTTTTTGAGTAAATCTCTGACGTACTTGGATTGACTGATAAAGATACCATCTTTTCTCTGACTGATCTGTAATCCAAGGAAGAAGGACAGCTCTCCCATCATGCTCATCTCATATTTTTCCTGCATTAGCTTAGCAAATTTCTCGCACAAGCGCTCATTAGATGACCCAAAAATAATATCGTCCACATAGACTTGAACAAGTATTAAATCATTCTTTACATTTTTATAGAACAATGTTTTATCAATTACTCCCCTAGTAAAACCACTTTCAATTAAGAATAGGGATAGGGTTTCATACCAACACCTTGGGGATTGCCTGAGGCCATAGACAGATTTGAAGAGAAGATACACAAAATCTACAAGTTCTGGATCAATAAAGCCAGGCGGCTGTTCCAGATACACTTCTTCTTCTAACTCTCCGTTCAGGAAGGCACTTTTCACATCCATCTGAAAAACCTTGAAGTTCTTATGTGCTGCAAATGCCAAGAACATCCTGACTGCCTCAAGTCTTGCAACCGGTGCATAGGTCTCATCATAATCAATTCCTTCTCGCTGAGAATAACCTTTTGCAACCAAACGAGCCTTGTTTCGTGTTACAAGTCCGTTTTCATCCATTTTATTTCTGAATACCCACCTAGCTCCAATTACTGATTTGTTCTTTGGTCGAGGTACCAGTTTCCAAACTTTCTGCCTTTCAAACTGATTGAGTTCCTCTTGCATTGCAATCACCCAATCAGCATCACCAAGAGCTTCTTCTATTTCTTTAGGTTCAAGCTTGGATAAGAACCCAGAATATAAGCAAATATTAGCCAGGTCAGCTCTTGTAGTTCTTCTAGTAGTCACACCAGCATCTGGATCACCAATAATTAATTCAAACGGATGGTCTCTATTCCATACCCGTTCTTTTGGAAATTGTCTTGATGATTCAGCGTGACTTTCTGAGTTGTGGTGCTGACTACTTTGATTATTTTCACTAACTCCCCCTGAGTTAGTGCCAGCTCCTACAGAACTAGTGTCATCTCGTCTCGAGCCTTGAACACTTGTTCTTGAACTGCTATTTACTCCCCCTGAGTTGTTGCCGGTTCGTACTGAAGAAGTCTCTTTTGATCTTATCGAATTAGATTGTCCACTAGACTCAGGTTCTTCACGTACACTTGGAACATTTAATGGGACAACCAACTCAGGTTCATCTTCAAGTTCTTCTAAGTCCAGATTCTGAAATTTTAGGGACTCAGGTTCACTAGAATCTCTTGAAATTGATGAGAGTTTGGTATCGTCGAATCTGACGTTGTAGCTTTCAGTCACTTTTCGATCATTTACTAAGAACACCATATAAGCTGCTACCACATCTGTGGAGTAACCAACAAAGATTCCTTCACGAGCTTTTGCTGCAAACTTGCCTAGATTTTCATCATCTATAATAACATAGCATTTTGCTCCAAAGACATGAAAGTATTTGATTGTTGGTCTTCTGCCGTTCATTAGCTCACATGGTGTCTTTTCTTTATCTTTTATGATCAAGGATCGATTTTGAGTGTAACACACGGTACTCACTGCTTCGGCCCAGAAGTATAGAGGAAGTTTCGAATCATACAACAAAGTTCTTGCTGCTTCAACCAATGTTCTATTCTTCCTTTCAACTACTCCATTTTGCTGTGGAGTTCTCGGGGCTGAATACTGACGACGTATTCCCTTAGATACACAGAAGTCATTCAGCACTGCGTTTTTGAATTCAGTGCCATTATCTGATCTAATCGTCTTCACAGTAAGTGTTGAAACATTCTCAATTTGATTGATGTGATCAATGATTAAGAAAGGTACCTCGTCTTTCGTCATTGAGAACAATACCCATGTATACTTGGAAAAATCATCCACGATTACCAATGCATATCTTTTCCTAGACAAAGATAGGACATTCACTGGGCCAAACAAATCCATATGAAGAAGTTGCAGAGGCTCAGTAATACTAGAAATTTCTTTGCTTTTATGCGATGCTCGCTTCGACTTTCCCATTTCACAAGCTTCACAGAGTCCTTTCGGAGCGAACTCCATTTGAGGTAGATCTCTCACCAATTCTCGCCTCGCGAGAGCATTCATCGTTTTGAAGTTTAAGTGAGATAATTTTTTGTGCCATAACCAGCTTTCATCATCCGAAGCTTTGCTGTAGAAGCAGGTGACTTCATTCTGATTTGCTGAATCCATGTCTGCAACAAAAAGATCTGCCTTTCGAACTCCTCTCAAAGCCAGTGAACCTTCCTTGATGTGAGTGATTGATACACCTTTCTTGTTGAAGACAATTTCGTAACCTTTGTCACAGAATTGACTGATACTCAACAAATTGTGCTTTAATCCCTCAACATAGGAAATATCTTCAATGATGACATTGCCAGTTTTCAGTTTGCCATATCCCTTTGTCACACCTATGCTGTCATCTCCAAAGGTAACATAAGGGCCAGCTTTCATAACCAACTCTGTAAGCAGGGACTTGTTTCCAGTCATATGCCTCGATGCTCCACTGTCTAGCACCCATATAACTTTATTTCTATTCTGCTTAACGCCCTGTAATGACAGACTGGTTAGACATTCTTCGGAACCCAACTTTGATTGGGCCCGGCTTTTCGATAAGATCGATAATCAACAGATTTAACAACAGGAGATGCACTTTTCTTAACATTACTAGAGCTTTCGACTTTCTCCTTTCCTTTCTCAGACTTGACATGTTTGTCAGTCCTAGGAGAAGGTTTGTCACTCCTAACTTTAGGAGGACTGACAGTCTTGGCTCTCACATGCTTTTTCTTGATGTTTGAACTAGCAGCAGTATTTGAGCATGACTGGCTAGATGCATTCATTAAATTCACAAAAGTTTGCATGATGTTAAAAGTGCATGGCATACAATTAGGTTGACCACACTGTGCATGATTCGGATGCAGATTATTCATTGTATGTGTGGCAGGCATGGCATGTGCAGCAGGAACATTTATGTTAGCTTACATGCATAAGAAAGATGTTCAGTAGATTTGCAGTGATAACATGCTTTCTTTATTCGTTCAGCCTTAACCTCTTTTATGCCTTTCTTCCCTTGTTGTTTAACAGCCTTAGCTCCTATTCCTGGTCTAGATTCATCTCTAGGGAAATTGATTTTAACTTGTTTGATAGGAGTTATAGGTTGTGCGTTCTGGCGATCTTCCATCTCAATCTCATATCTAGCTATTAATTCAGTCTCTTCTTCTTCTATTCTAGGAACAAGGTGTTTGTAGATGGGTTTGACAGAAGATTTAAAAAAACTAGGAATTTCATTTTTAAGGTCACTGGAACTAGTGTCGATAGGTCTCTTCCCTTCTTTCTTAGAAAGGTCAGAATAATCAAGTCCTACACCTACTCTAGTTATCTTCTTAAATACGTCATTATCTACATACACTTTACTAGCAGCTAGTTTGTAAGCTTCGCATTTAGTTTCTAACTCAGCTAGTTTGTTCCTAAGACATGCTTCTATTTCTCCCTTAAGGATGAGCTTGTGTTCCAAAGATTTAATGAAATCTCTTAGGGAAGTATCTACAGTGCAAGCAGCCTCTAACTCTTCCACTTTTGCCTCAAGCATTCTGCTTTTGGCGACAAGTGTTTTCTGTTCCTTTTGAGAAGTGTCTAGGCTTTTGCACAACATATAGATCTCTTCGCTAAGAGCCCCGTTCTGTTCCTTATAATCGTCAATGGACATTTCTACTTTAAGGGTTAGAACTGGTACCTCTGGTTCCTCTGATGTCTCAGCCATGAGGGCAAAGTTTGCTACATGAGTAACATCTTCCTCATCTGAATCATCCCAAGCTCTTCCTTCTGTTACTAATAAAGCTCTTTTTCCATGTCTTTCCTTCACCAGCGATTCATACTTGCTTTTGAGGGCTTCATATGTCTCTTTTGGATAAGTCTGTTTAGGCTTTTTGCAGTCAGTAGCAAAATGTCCAGCTTCACCACAATTATAGCATTTGAACTTCATTTTGAAATCCAAAGGAGATTTGTAGCTGGTACTCTTGCCTTTGCTTTTGTAGCCTGACGAACTACCACCACCCTTAGCAGCCCGATAGTAAGATGAAGAATTTCTCTGTGGTCGGTTGCTCTTTCTGAATCTCATGTTGCTGAACTTCCTTGCCATGTATGCCACGACACTATCGTCCATGTTGTCCAGCTCTTCTTGGGTGAAGTAGTCATCATCACTGTTAGATGTGCACTCGTCATCATTATCAACTTGATGTGGTGCATGTGATGATTTAGTCTTTTCTGCAACCATTGCCTTCTTAGACTCTTCCTCATCAGCAACTAATCCTGATGCAGTTTCTTTTCCTTTTGAATCATTGTCCCATGCTTGATCTTGAAGTGTTTCCAGCTCATAGGTCTTTAATATTCCATAATATTCTTCCAGAGAAGTTGTATGCAAATCTCTGGTTTCTCTTACTGCGTAGACCCTATGTTCAATGCTCTTTGGCTGGTTTCTCAGATATCTCGTATTGGTCTCAACCATGGGGAGAGTTACACCTCTCAGATTCAAATCCAATACTAACTGACTGAATCTTAGATAGACGTCTGTTATGCCTTCTCCTTTTCTTATTCTGAAGGTGTCATACTCCATCTTTAGTATGAGTGTCTTGTTGCTTCTAACCTCTGCAGATCCTTCCATGAAAACTTCTATCTTGTCCCAAATCTTCTTTGCTGTATTCAAACCTTTGACTATGTTGAACATTTCATGATCAAGGGATTCCATCAAGGTTTGTCTTACAGAAGTATCATAAGCTATTTGCTCCTTGTCAGCATCCGTAAAGTTCGCTGCCTTTTTAGGCTCAGACCGAGCAGGTATAACCTCCTCTCCTTCCGTACGCTCAGGAATAGCTTTCATTAGAACAAATTTACCCTTTTCAAGGACTTCCAGATATTCAGGGTTAATTGTCTCTAAGTAGAGTCTCATTCTGAAAACCCATTCTTCATAGTGATCTCGGTTGAACATTGGGATCTTGAAAGAATTTTTAGGAGCCATTTCAAATCTGGTCACTAAAAGTTTCTAAGTACCCAAGACTAGGCTATGTAGAATGTCTATGTAGAACTTTTGCCTAAGTCGAAATTTCTCTAAGTAGAAATTTTGCTCAAGTCGAACTTCACCAAGTAGAAATTGTCCAAGTCGAAATTCTATGTAGAAAATCTCAAGTAGAAATTCTATGTAGAACTTTTGTCCTTAGAATAAATTTTCTGCAGATTTCTTTAATATTGAATAAACAATATTATCTCTTTAACACCTTTTTGACTTTTGATACTTTACTCACCGAAAGCACCTAACCCACTTGCTAGGTACTGAGTATGTTTTGTTTTGCTTTCGGCCAAGGAATAATATATCACCACAAAAGTTCAAAAACACCTTTTTATTCTTTTACTATTTATCTGTTTGAAAAAGGAGATCAAAAAGTTGTTGGGTTGTCTTCTTTGATAAGAACTGATGATGAACACTTAAGAACACCAAATATCAACGAACCCAGATTAATTCACAAAAATTAATTAAAATACACCCAAGCCAAATAATCACACCTGAAGTATTTAAATAATTTTTCCGGATGAGTTTTCACTAGAAACGAATTAAAGCTCACTTTTCTAGAATTTTAGAAAAGTAGATCTAGAAAATGAAAACTCACGATTCTTCTACCAAACACAAGGATCTATGTTTTGTATGTTAAACATCCGCTCTGATACCAATTGTTAGGTCCAAATGTGTTGTAGAGGGGGGGTGAATACAACTTTTCGAATATGAGAAGCAATAAATACGATGCAATAAATGAACACGCAGATTCAAGGAATATATTTCTTATATATAACTTGAAATGGTTGCTACAACATTCATTACAAAGTATAACAGAAGTTCAGAGAGAAGTGAATGATTCTAAGCTCTGTGAATGTACTCTCTCTCTTTTTCTTGTGTTTTCTTAATTATAGCTCTCTAAAAATAAACATCACACAAGTACTTCTATTTATACTACATGTAATCTATGTCCTGTAGTCTTCAAAGACGAAGATATACGTGGCCCAATGATGTCCACATAAATTTTGCCTTATCTTGAAAGCTTGGAAATCTGCCAATCAGAAGATGCCATGTGTCATGTTGAAGCTGCACTCTAAGTAGAACTTCTACTTGAGAATTTCTACTTAGCCATCTCGAATTTCTAAGTAGAACTTCTACTTAGAAATATTCTACTTGGTCATCTAGAATATTTAATACTTAGAAAATATTCTGGTCTTCAACTTGAAACTTCAATGCACATCTTGAACTTGTGATATCTTCATGTCTTCTTTATTCTTCAGCAAGCTCTTGAACATGGATCTTTATTACTGACATAAACTTGCTATCAATGTCCTGACACTTGATGCACTGGTCTGGTTCATAAGTGACTAGTCTTGATAGTGTTTCTGCTTCTCGAATAAATTACCATATTCACTTAGTAACTTGGCTTTCCAATGTTCGCTTTCCTTCTTGTTCACTTGAAATCAATTGGTCTTGTTGATACTTATAGTTATGATCTTGATTCTCGATTTCTCAAATCACTAAGGCATGAACAACTTTGACTTGAACTTCTCTCAATGATTTCTTCTTGGCTCGATCATAGTTAACATGTTCAATTGTATCAATTACCTTGTCTTCATATAGTGTTGATTTCTTGTGACTTCTTGTTCTTGATTGTCTTCTGGTTAAGTATCTTTTCCTTTAATTGAGTTACATTAGTTATAGTGTTACAAGTTTATACACTCTGCCTTTCAATGGATCTTGAGTTTTGATGTTGAGATTGTGACTTTTATGACTATGGATAATATATATGTCTCCATGAGTGTTATGAACCATGATTTAAGTGTATTAAGTGTTGGTTGTATGGTGGAATTGTGGAAAATGGTTGATCTAAGTAGTATGTGCATGCTGAGTTTTTCCAGGAGCAATGACCTGCCTTGTAACACGGTTTTGAACACCCAAATTTTGTCCCCTGATGTCCTACCTTATATTGTTGGAAAGATAATTTAATGTAGTTTCTGGAAATGTAAGGTTCATGGCTAGGTGATGTGTAGATTTTAAGTTATGGCCGGAGGAGTGAATTGTGTTTCTGGACTATGGACTGCACTAAGTGACCCCCTTGTGAACCTTGTTTAAACCCCTAAAAATTTATGTGGGATCATGGAAAAATTAGAGAAGCTAGGAAATACAGTGGTGAAGGCTACCCAAAAAGAATTGGATTAAAATACGAATTTTTGAATTTTATAAAAATGCTAGAGTAAATTTCGCGCAAGGGAAAAAGTCGTTAGTGGAGCATAATTCTAGGAGTAATGGTTATGGTTCGAATGTGGTAACTAAATTAAGTCGTATAAGTGACGAGCGTAATCAAGTGATGACATGAACCTATAGAGGGGCTAGAGTGTCATAAGACGAAGTCATTAAGTTAATTTCGTACCCCCTAAAACCCCGTAATTAAAAAAGATATTGTTAAGGTACTAACGAGCGGTTATTGCTTATGTATAGATCGTTCCACTCCGCACGCTCGACCACCCCAACCAAACCAAGGCAAGTTTACTTTTCAAAACTTATACATATACAAGGACTTTCACTGTTGTGTTTGTAGTTTTCAATTATATCAAATGCTATGTTTATCGAAGTATTGATGCAATTGAGATTGTATAAGTACATATATGCTTGTACCCCTTGAACTTAGATTGAAATGTTTTCTTCGGACAACGACTCTAGCAATAGAGGTCGTAGCGGTCCGTATATATCTATTGACCGGGGAGCGGTATATTATTATATTGTATCTAGATTGCGAAAACCCGAAGGGTCATTCGGGAAGTATCGTATATTCAAGTAATTATTTTATATCTTCGTAAATACTCAAAATACCTATCTTGGATTAAGAGCTTATTTAATTAAATAATTATTTTATTAATTATTAATATTAAATCTTAAAATATCATTTATTAATTATTATTCACTGTTTTAAAGACAAAGCTAATCCAAGATACCTTTAGCACTTTCAAACTCGAACTTTTCGAACTCAAAACATTTTCGAAAACCCCCGGTCAGGTTCTGTTTCTTGTATGATTTCAAGAATCATCGGCCGACTGATGTCGGACCTCAATTACTCTATTTTCAAATCAAAATCAAGTTTTTAAAGAAAAAGAAAAAGGGACTCTGGCAGGTGTGGGAACCGTTGACGAACGATTCCCGGGATGTGTAAGCGGCCGTGAGCCAGGCGGTCCATCAATTATTATTCCGGCCCAGGTGTTGCCGAAGGATGATTACGGATGTAGTTTTCATCGAGGGTGATTACGGATGTAGTTTTCACCCGGGGATAGTTACGGATGTAGTTTCTATCCTTCTACCGGTAGAGAAGACCCGCGGATTATTGGACTCGGATGTGGCGACTGATCATCGCCAATCCCTGTCAGGTTTTATGTTTTCTTTAAGTCTCATTCCTCTACTTTGGAAAAATGCTTTGACACTGCATCTTAGGCCTATGTGCCAGTTGCCGATAGTGTCCTATTTTGATGAGAAAGATGTTGACTTTATGCAGTAGCTAGAACTGCAAGGTTATTTTGAAAACAAGGGCACGTACTGGTGCACCTTTGAAATTTACCAATAATGACAAGTGATTTTATAACTGATTGATACAAACGAGTTTAATGACTGTTATACATATGAAATGTTATATTGCTTACCTTATACATATATTCTTGTTGAGCTATAGTTGCTCACTCTTGCTTGTTTTCAAACTTTACAAACACAACAGCTAAGAGAAATGGCAAGAACCTGTCAGACTGTTCGAAAGCAGGTGACTAGACCCCAGGCTGCAGTTGAGATTCCACCGGTAGGCCCCATTAGCCGGATTGGTTGGCAACTTTTGTTAGTACGTTTTATTTATAAGTACGACCTGTGCAAGGCAGTGTACCGTAACAAACTTTCAAGCCGCCAACTTCGCTTCATATCGAAGTGTTGCTGGTAGCATAAATGCTATTTAATTCGGTCTGTAATAACTCTGAAACTTTTACTTTTGCTTAATTAAGTGTATGACGTTTCTGAGACTCTAACCTGTGTGTGTGTGTGTGTGCGGTGTGAGTTTATTGTGGGGTCGATGGCTGTTTATTTATATTATATGCAAGAACAAGTATGTTATTAATGGAAAATGGACCGTGAGCGCCTAGATCTCCGACCCCGGATCTGGGGGCGTCACATTTTGTTCCGACAAAGGTCGTTGGACAAGCAACTGTTGATGGTGTGGTTGTACCAGATCATACAGCAGAGAAGCCTAAATCTGTGTGGTCAGACAAGGACAAGGAGAATGTTCTTAAAGATGCTAAAGTGAGAAACATATTATTCAACAGTCTTGATTCTATTCTCACTAACTATGTTCTCTCTTGTAAAACTGCTAAGGATATATGGGAGAATCTTAAGGTTCATTGTGAGGGAACTAAGCCTGTCAGGAAGAATATGAGGACACTACTTATACAACAGTATGAGTACTTTGAATCCAAGTCTGGTGAGTCACTTACTGATACCTTTGATAGGTTTACAAAACTCATCAATGAGATGGCCATGCATGGTAAATATTATGACTTGGAGGATATGAATACAAAGTTCATGAAAGCTTTGCCTGATTTCTACAATGAAAAGATATCTGCGATTGAGGAAGCAAATGATCTTGATGAAATATCATTAGAGGCAGTATATGGAAAACTAAGAGCTTATGAACTTGACAAGCAGCAGAAGAAGAGCAGGAGTGAAGGAAAGATGAAGACTATTGCACTTACTGCTCAATCTGAAGTAAAGAAGCTTCCTGAAGAACAGCATGAAGAGATTGCTGTAAAGAATTCAAGGAAGAAGAAAAGCAAAGAAAGTTCTGAGTCAGAGACTACTGATATGGACTCTGACAACAATGATTCTGAATCTGAGATGCAGGAACTCTTTGCTATGTTTGCTAAAGCCTTCAAGAAAGGAAGATTCAACAGGAGAAGATTTAGCAAAGGACCTTTTCAAAAGAAGGAGGAGAAGAAGAGTGACAAAGGCAAAGGTACAATTGTCAAGCTTGATAGGGCCAAGATCAAGTGTTTTAATTGCAGCGAGCTTGGACACTTTGCTAGTGAGTGTAAGAAGCCTAGGAATTCAGGAAAGGGTAATGCACTTATGGTCACACAGAAGGATTGGGCTGATTCCAGTGATTCTGAAGATGAATTGGATTATGACAACATTGCATTGATGGCAAATGGTTCAGACAAACCTGGATCTCCAAAGAAAACTTCTCCATCCTCTGTTAAGGTATCACTTCACTCTCTTGATTCATTTGATAGCTTAAATTCTGATGAAATTAGAACTATCCATGCTGAGTTTAAGAATCTTATGACTAATTTTAGAATTCTTACTTGTGAAAAAGATGAACTTAAGGTTAAGAATGATAAATTAGTTGATAAAAATAATTTTCTTGAATCTGAGTTAATTCAAATGGAAGAATACAAGTTAAGTTCTGATAAAGCTAAGCATGATTATAGTGTTATTCTTGAGGCTTATGACTATGTCAGAAAAGAACTAGAGGAAGAGAGAGATGTGATTAAGACCATTAACAATTCCAGTAAAAAGACTATAGAAATCTTTGAAAGTGGAATTCGTGGTAAGGTTAATGGTTTAGGTTTTGATAAGGATAGGCAAGAAGAAAAAGTAGCTATTGTCAATGATGATAGTAAGGTAGAAACTAGCACATCTAAATCTGAAGGTAAGAAAATTGTTTCTGAACCTAATCATGTTAAATTTGTTGATTCAAAAGGTACCCCTGTTGTACACAAAAGGATTAACAATAGTAATTCAGATGAGAAAGTGTTAGAGAAACCTAAGAATGTAAACATAGGGTTTCTGTCTAAGTCTCAGTTGAAACAGAGATTAGATGGTCTTTCAGAGTCTAGCAAGATCAAAAGAAATAGGAATGGAAAAGAAGGTATTAACAAAGAGAATAATTATAAGAATGTACCTGATGCACCTAGGAAAAAATGCTATAAGTGTGGAAATCATAATCATTTGGCCTTAGATTGTAATCAAAAACCTTCTTGGAAAACTGAGTCCAGATTCCCCAAGACTCAGAAAATTCAATACCAACCACAAAAAGCTTGTTATCATTGTGGTAGTTTACTTCATTCCATTTACATGTGTAGAGAATATCATGAACTGTATTATGACTATTATTCCTTGAAATCTGAAACTCCTAGTCACAAATAGTTTATGAAATTAGAGTCTAAAGTTGACTCTACAACAGGTAAAGTAAAGACAAAATTCTCAAAGCCTGTTGTTTCTAAATCTAGTAAGAAAGGATCCAATCAAAGTTGGGTCCTAAAAAATTCTAACTAGTTACTTTTTATTTGCAGGGCACAGGAAAGAAGCATTCAATTATCTTGGACAGTGGATGCTCTGGACAATGACTGGAAAGAAGTCCCTGCTTACAAAGTTTGAGAGGAAAGCTGGCCCAGTAATATCTTTTGGAGATGGCAACAAGGGAGAAACTCTGGGATATGGCTCAATTGTTTTGGGGAATGTCATCATAGAAAATGTAGCACTGGTTGAAGGCTTGAAACATACTCTTTTAAGCATAAGTCAACTGGGTGATAAAGGTTACAAATCAATCTTTGACAGAGAAGGATGCAAAATCCTGAATATGCAGAATGGAGACATTGTTCTAACTGGTCAAAGACATGGTAACATATATGAAGCCAGCTTAAGTGATACATCTAAAGGAATTGTTAGATGTCTCTACAGCAAAGCAATAAGTGATGAAAGCTGGAATTGGCATAAGAAGCTCTCACATCTTAATTTCAAGAAGCTTAATCAACTTGTTAAGCTCAATCTGGTGAGAGGCCTACCTCAGGCAAATTATGTGCAAGATGGACTTTGTGATGCATGTTAGCTTGGAAAGCAAAGAAGAACCACTTTCAAGAGCAAGACTGAAAATTCGATTACTAAACCATTTCAAATGCTACATCTTGATCTGTTTGGTCCAGTAAACATTATGTCTATCAGCAAGAAAAGATATGCTCTAGTGATAGTGGATGATTTCACAAGGTTTACATGGGTGTTCTTTCTACACAAGAAGGATGAAGCTCCTCAGCAAATCATTGAACTTGTAAAGAATATTCAGAATAACTCTGAGTACAAAGTTAAAGTACTTAGGAGTGACAATGGTACAGAATTCAAGAATTCTACAATGGAGGGGTTTTGTGCAGACAATGGAATCACTCAATAGTTTTCTGCACCTGGTACACCTCAGCAGAATGGTGTAGTGGAAAGAAAGAACAGGACTCTCATAGAGGCAGCAAGAACCATGCTTGCAGATGCAAAACTTCCAACCTACTTTTGGGCAGAAGCTATTAACACTGCATGTTTCACTCAAAACTGTACCTTGGTAAATAGTCATAGAAAAACTCCCTATGAGATGATCAAAGGAAAGAAACCAAGTGTGAAATACTTTCACATCTTTGGATGCAAATGCTATGTCCTAAAAGTTCATCCAGAACAACTTGGAAAATTTGAAGCCAAATCGGATGAAGCAATTTTTCTAGGATATTCAGCATCTAAGGCCTTCAAAGTTTATAATCTCAGAACTCACATTGTTATGGAATCAATTCATGTTGCATTTGATGATAAGAAATTTGGAATTCTGCAAACTGATGAATGCCATGACAAATTGGAATTTGAAAATCTGAAGAATTCTGAGATACTCTCCAGTGATGATGAAGGTTCTCCAGAAGGAATTTCTATTGCTTCTCAAAGGAATGCTATTGTTGAGGGGGAGCAAATAAATCAAAGAGAACACAGTGATCATCAGGAGCAGACTAGCTATTCAGAGTCTACTCCATCAGGAATTGACTTTTCAGAGTCTACTCCATCAGGAACTGATCTTTCAGAGTCTACTGAGGAAAGATCAGTAACTAGCAGCAATATGGAATCTACTGATTCTATTGATCAAAGGAGAGTTTTTGAAGGCAGAGAGAATTCTTCTACAAGTGATACCACTAACTTAGGGGGAGAGACTAGCAGAGTCAATCTACCACCTGTTAGAAAATGGACAAAGGATCATACTGAAGATTTGATTATTGGTGATCCAAATAGTGGTGTTCGAACTAGAAGATCAATTCAAAATGAATGCTTATTTAGTTGCTTTCTCTCAAAGAATGAACCTAAGAAGGTTGAAGAAGCCTTACAGGATCCTGATTGGGTAATTGCAATGCAGGAGGAGTTAAATGAGTTTGAGAGAAACAAAGTCTGGAAACTGGTACCAAGACCTAAAGATAGATCTATTGTTGGTGCAAGATGGGTTTTCAGAAACAAGCTAGATGAATCTGGTATGATTGTAAGAAACAAAGCAAGACTGGTGGCTAAGGGTTATTCTCAAGAAGAAGGCATTGATTATGATGAGACCTTTGCACCTGTAGCAAGATTGGAAGCAATCAGAATGTTTCTTGCATTTGCAGCTCATTCAAAATTCAAGGTTTATCAGATGGATGTAAAGAGTGCTTTTCTAAATGGCAAACTTGATGAGGAAGTGTATGTGGAACAGCCACCTGGATTTGTTGATACAAAGTTTCCAAATCATGTCTACAAACTTGACAAGGCACTCTATGGACTAAAGCAGGCACCAAGAGCATGGTATGAGACTTTGTCTAAATTTCTTCTTGAAAATGGCTTCACAAGAGGTACAATTGACAAAACTCTATTCTTTAGAAAGATAAAAGGTGAATTGCTTTTAGTTCAAGTTTATGTTGATGATATTAATTTTGGTTCTACTAATGAAAAGTTGTATGCTAAGTTTAGCAAGCTTATGCAGTCTAAGTATCAGATGAGCATGATGGGTGAATTAAATTATTTCTTAGGCTTGTAGGTCAAACAGACTGAGACTGGTATTTTCATTAATCGATCAAAGTATATCAAAGATCTTTTAAGAAGGTTTGACTTTCAAGACTGTGCAGTTGCAAAAACACCCATGGAAACAGCCACTAAACTAGACTTTGATCCTAAGGCGAAGAGTGTGGATAATACTAGTTATAGAGGCATGATAGGCTCATTGTTATATCTAACTGCAAGTAGGCCAGATATAATGTTTTCTACCTGTTTATGTGCTAGATTCCAAAGTGATCCTAAGGAATCTCATTTAATTGCTGTGAAGAGAATTTTTAGATATCTCAAAGGAACTCCAAATCTTGGTTTGTGGTACCCTAGAGAATCTGATTTCTTTCTAATTGGCTATTCAGACTCTGATTATGCAGGGTGTAAGATAGACAGGAAAAGCACTACAGGTACATGTCAATTTTTGGGAAACAGATTGATTTCTTGGGCAAGCAAGAAGCAACAATATGTCTCAACCTCAACTGCAGAAGCTGATTACATAGCAGCAGGCAGTTGTTGTGCACAGCTCCTTTGGATAAGAAATCAGTTGATGGATTATGGTATGACACTTAGTAATATTCCTATGTTTTGTGATAATACTAGTGCTATTAAAATTGCAGAAAATCCAGTTCAACATTCAAGGACTAAGCACATTGATGTCAGGTATCATTTTATTAGAGAACATATTGAGAATGGTACTGTGGAACTTCATTTTGTTCCTACTGACAAACAGCTTGCAGATATTCTAACTAAACCACTTGATGAAACTACATTCAGTAGATTAGTAAGTGAGTTAGGAATGTTAAATTTTTAGATCTTTAACATCTGCAATAGTAGCAAGGTATGTTGTTTTTAGCTTATAGACTTGATATTCTTGTCAGGATCTATATTTGATTGTTAAATGCTTTAGCTATAACACTTTGCCTTGATAAATTTCAGTATGATAGACTTGTTAATAATCATCAGTATTAGATTTGTTATCAGGATGCTAACGTCATCAGTATTGTGTCAGTATCAGGATTGTGAAAATTGTTTCAAATCCTGACGTTTACTTTATGTAGTAATCTAATTCTGTGATGTGTTAAATCTATGCCATCAAGTTTTAATATTTGCATACTGATAATTTATACATCATTCAATAATCAAAAGACAAGTAGATAATAAGAAATTGTATTTTCATTAATTGAAAGCATTACATATATGGAAATGAAATACAACATCTTTTTGTCTAACTTCTACTGATAATTCTATACTTGTCTATTGATATGAATTCTGAGGTACAGGACAAGGAGCATCTCAAAAAATCCATTAGGGGATTTACACAACCTCATCTGCTCTTGGATTCCTTGTCTGGGCGACTTGAATGAGAGTAGCTAACTTAAATGAATAGCATCTCCATCAAGATCAACCTCAGACTCTCGGCCAAATTCTTCATCCTCAAGTTTTGAGGAGGTTAGGGGAAGATTGTATCTAACAGATGGATGTTCTAGGAGAAACCTCTGGATATTATCTGAAACTAATTCATCCATGATTAGTTCGATGAGAAGAGTCGTCTTTTTAAAGAGATGATCAAGAACAGGATGTTCATCGACTGTGAAAAATCTAAAGAATGGGTTTGAATGGAATTTTGGTTTGAGAAGCATTGTTGAGAAGAAAAGAAATTGAAAGGTTTATGGAGAAAGGCATAAGGCGTCTGTTTCTTTTAAAGAAAGACATGAGAAGCTGAACAGTCACTTGGAAGTTTTAATGAAGTCAGATGCTAATTATTGCGTGTGACTATATTTCTTGTTTTCAAGAAATGTCGAATATATCTAACCAACTGATTTTGTTCAGATTAATTGTTTATTTCTTTTTCAGATAAAAGAAAAATGCCACGTGGAAACTCCATATTAAGTCTTTGGAATCAGGATGATATTGATCAGGATTTCAAGTGTGATCATCAGGATTTGAGAATTATTATTATTTTTAAATCACATTGCTTTTTGTGATTATTTTGATAAAATGTCACAACAGGAAAATGAAGCTGATCAGTATTGATTTTTTATTTATCTTGATAATACCCTGATTTATTTCATGAAAATCAATTTTGGATTTTATTTTCCAAAAATCGTGGATAACCGCACTTTTCAGGGACTGACATCTGTCAATCTACGTGTCAACGTGGGATAGTGGTCTGAAAGATTTATGAAATATATTTGTTTTGAAATCTTAATTGTGTAATTGCTTTCTCTAATTTTACATTCTCTAAAGCAAAAACACTCTTGAGTTTTCAAAATCACTAATCCATTTCAAGAATTTTTCAAGTTCTTTTCAGATCATAAATGGCAGCTAAGAGAAGATTACCTAAGTCAGTAGCCTTCAAGTTTGGTGATTTTGATTTTATGACAAACAATCATGTAGCAGCTATCACCAACAAGGAAGGAGTGTCAACTGATTTTCATCCAATCATGGACTTTCTGGCGTATGGACCATTAAGTTATGCATTGACAGTATCTCCACAAATTAATCAAGCAGTTGTTACACAAGCTTGGGAGAATGCTGAGGTAATTGATTCTACTCAGAGTCAATCAGGTAAAATTGTTCTACATTTAGGACAAGACTCAATTGATATTACTGAATCTGTTGTTAATTCAGTACTTCACTTACCTGTTAGTTTGATTTATGAGAATGTACCATCTGATGATGATGTTAGAACTATGTTATCTGCATTAGGTTATAATGGACCTTTAGATAACATGAGCCAGTTAAGAAGATCTTATCTTAGAAAAGAGTGGTCCTTCTTCTTTGATCAATTAGCTAAATGCTTTACTGGTAAATGTAGTTCTTTTGATCAAATAACTTCTGTTACTTCACATATTGCTTACAGTTTACTTTATGACAGAGTAGTTAACATTGGTCACATTATCTTAAGTCAGATGTGTATTAAACTTGGGTTAAGAGATCAAAGCAGGAAAATGGTTTATTATCATAGATTCATACAATTGTTTATTAACCATTTTATTCTTGATGTTGAAGCTAGATTTGGTAGAGAACATTGTGTTTCTTTTTATGTATAGCAAAAGAGAATTTTCTCTGACATTACAAAGAAGGACAATGAAAAGAATCTAGATGAAATACCTGAAATTCATTATCCACATCATATCAGGTAATTCTTAAAACTCATCTTCCTACTCTCTACAATTCTTCTTTCTTTTGTGGTGAAATGGCTCAGGAATCTCATTTGGAGGAGAACCCACCTGTGTCTACCCAAGTAGCCCAAAACATTATAGTCTCTGAAACAATTCAAGAACCAAATTTTGATCCACAGCCTATTGTTTCAAAGAAACCAACCTCTGGTGTTTCTCAAAAGACATCAGTTGTAAGGAAGAGAAGATTTGTTGCGTCAAGTAGTAGTAGTTCTAGTGAAGATGATGATGATTTAACTCTTGCTGAGAGAGCAGAATTGAAGGCTGCAATTCAACTTTCTCTGTTAGCACAAAGAGATGAAAAGCCTAGCCACAGCCAGGCTACAGTCTCCCAAAAGGCTGTAGTTCTTAAAAAGGGAAAACAATTACTGGATACTGTCTCTCAAAAGACTGTGTCTATTGAACAAAGATCTCATCCCAAGATCACTTCTGTGTCTACACCTCTTGAGTCTTCTCAGGATAAATCTTTTGCTCACTATATCAGGAGAACAAGGAGAAAGATTCAATTGTCACCTACACACACAGAGTCTAGTCCAACTAACATTATGCAGATTTCTACACATCAAGCTACATCTATGTCAGTATCTGACAAGAGAGATCTGGATATTGATTCTTCGTGGGAAACTACATTGTCATACAGAATGGCTATGGGACTTATCTCTCTAAAAGTGAAGCTTTCCAGGCCAGTTCTAAATTTTCTAAGTGAAAGTGTTCCTAGACTTTCATTTCCTGAAGAATATGGACTTCTACATCAAAGACTTGACTTATTGAAGATGAATTTTTATCAAACTATCAGAATACAGTTAGTCAAGAAATTTGGACTTCCAAATCATACAGCACTTCAAGCACTTCATGCTTATCTCTTTAATAAAGATCTTATTGTTGAAGATGCTGCAGCTCAAGGTGAACAAAAGGAGGAAGTAGATAGAGGGAAGCAGTCAACAGAAGGTACTATTGCACCAGTGGTGAATAGTAGGACAGATCAGATCACAGTCACTATAACACAAGAACCATCTAGTCAGAGGAAGGATGACTCAGGAACTGTGATAGCTGATGCTGAAAGGACTTCTGTGATGACTGAGAATGCAAGTGAGATACCCTATGATATGGGAGGAATAACTTTGACTGGTTTTCTTGAAGATCAAACAAACATTGTTCAGTCAGAGTCTATCCACCTTGAGGGTGAGTCTCAGCAAACAACACTTAAAGACAGTGATGTACTAACTATGGTGTCTAATGAAGTATTACTGAAGACATCAGAGTCTAGTAAAGAACCTGAAAGTGGTATACTGGAGCCTGTAGCCTCTGGAAAGAAAGTAGATGATAGTATGGGTTCAGAGACTATAGCAGCTCACTCCTTGGAGAAAACCTCAAGCCCCTTGCCATATGAGGAACCCTCTCTCCATGTGAGTTCAGGTATAAAAACTCCTTCTAGCCCCTATTTTTCTGTAGGTCATGAGAGCACTTATCCAAATTTGAGTGATACACTTGAAAAGATGGACTTAGATCCACAAACTGAGAGGCTGGCTCCTGACCAGGCAAAAGGTGAGGTAGAAAGAGTGTTGACTTTAGTAAGTCAAAGTGAGAATGAGGGTATGGATGATCAACTCCATAGTGAGGGAGAGAAAAATTAGGAAACCACCATCATTTGATTTCTGGGATCAGGTTTTTCCTGAATCTTGGTCTGAAAATTTGGGTATGGATGCTGGTACTTATTCATTCATCAAAATGTATCAGAAGAATGACCTAGCACATCACAATGCAAAGCCAGAAGTTAAAGCTCAGAAGCAAAAGGAGAGGCTTGCAGGAATCATTAACAGAAGAGGTGCCAGGATAAAGCAATCTCTTGATACATATGTACCAGATGAAGTTCCTAATGATCCTAGTGTTCCTTTGTATGTACTTCCAATATCAGTTAGAATTGAGACATCTACAGTCTCTGATCACTCTAAGGAGGAGTCAGGATTTGAAGATGTTAGTACACAGAATACTGGTGAAAGAGATGTGATCATGTTTCAGCTCCAGATCAGAAAGATGAAGATGTTGATACTTCTAATCAGGTTTTATTACTTGAATACCATACAACCCAAGCAACTTCTTCTACAAGACTTGAAGATACAGTTCTTTCTGATTCTGATTCTGAAGATACTAGAAGCACTTCCAACATTGAAGTTCATTCTGATGTTTTGAAAGATATTCAGAATTCTCAAATTGCTATGCAAATAAGACTTCAATCACTTGAAGATAACCAAGTCACAATTATGGAAAATCAAGCAGTTCTGATGAATATCATTTGTTCTGTTTCTGAATCTCTTGGAATTAATGTTGCTGATGTCAAAAATGGGGAGATAAAGACAATTCAAAGACAACAACAACAACACCAGACTGGGGGAGATAAAGAGCAGACAAAGGGAAGTAAAAAGAAGAACTAGGAGTGACAGTGGTGAATCTCAGCTAGGAAGTGGTAAAGGAAGAGCAGCATTAATAGTTAAAATTCTTTCTTCTAAGTACTAGATAAACGTCTACATCTGGGAAGGAGGTACTTAACTTCATAATTCTACATTCATAAATTCTATTCTTGTTGTATTGTTATATGTTTTGACATCCACAACTTAGATTTATGCTTCAGATTTTAAAGCATAAATAGGGGGAGATTGTTAGGAATAATTCATAAGTTGTGATGTTAAGAATAGAATTTACACATTATACTTCTTGTAATCCTGATCTTATAAAGGATTTAGCACTATATATAGGATTTATGTGTAAGACAGTTATCTGTACAATTTAGTCAGGAATGAACAGTGTATCGGAGACTACATGTCAGGAACAAAGAGCAAATCCTGATGACGGTCTAATACTGATGATGATCAGATACTGATGCAAGATGAAATCCTGATATCAGTCGTGTTACTGATGATGTCATTATGGATGCTACAGAAACTGGCAAGTGCTATAAAACAGGATCGTTGTTTGAAGAACAAGCAAGAAGATATTATGAAGGAAAGAGTTTTCTATTGAAGGAAACTATCGACTAGAAGGCAGAACATTGTCATGTATAGATTATATTTTTCTGTTGTTAGTTGATAGGTAGCATTATAAATACTCTCTCAATATCATTGTAAAGAGCGTGTGTTATGAGTTCGTGTGCGTAGCTCTGTATAAGGTTTGTATTCGAGAGTTCGAAACAAACAGAGAGAGAGTTTTATTTTGTCAGCAGCTGCTAAAGGTATTGTACACCTTTGGTAGAGTTTGTATTTGATCTTATTAATACAAACAGAGTTTGTTTCATTCGATTGATCTTGTGCATCTCTATTCAAGCAAAAAATCAGACACGATTATATAACTTGTATTTAACCCCCCCTTCTACAAGTTATTCGAGTTAACACCATTGAAATCAAATAAGTTAAATAAATTAAAATGCAGGGGATTTTTAGAAAATTTCGGCATGAGGTATTCGTTTATCGGACTATGGGCACAGCCCCTCAAAATCAATCATAAACAATTTAACCCTGTTTTTACAAAAATTAAAGTTGCCTCAACTTGCAGCAACATAAAAGTAAACAAGTACAGAAAGTACCCGCACAGACATGCGGCACCTAGCACATAAGGAAAAGTATCCGCCCAGACATGCGTCACCTAGCACATAAGGAAAAGTATCCGCCCAGACATGCGGCACCTCAACATTTAAAGAAGGTAAACTTAGTTTATCCACATTTAAGCCAACACCACGTAGTTGACAAATATGACTTCTGACAATTACTACTACCCGACTTATACCATTTAGCACATAGACATTTACAATTTAGCCAACCCTTATATCTATACTTTATATGACAACAACAATTAGCACTTAGCAATTAACAATTATAGATTATCCGAATCAAGTACGGTAATTATCAAGTACCTTACTACTAAACGACAATCACAATTAGCAATTAACACTCACTAACCCGAACATATAATCGGGTCCACAATTAACCTTCACAATTATAATTACCAACATACTTTCCGAATTAAATTTCGGAAATATAACAATATTCATAATTTACAACATTAGGATAATTACGAAAATTAACACGTTAACTCGCAATTTAAAACTAATTTAATTACAACAATTAAACTATCGAAATTTACAACTAATTTAATACGAAAATTAAATAAATAAAATGCAAAATTATACCATTTCGATTTCGACCCACCAAAGATCGAACCATCGGAACCAATCTCCACCACTAACCCTCTCCTTCTCTCCCTCTCTCCCTCTCTCCCTCTCTCCCTCTCTCTCTCTCTCTCTATGCTGGTCTCTCTCCCTCCCTACGCTGACCAGTCGCCACCACCACTCCGGTGGTCATCTCCGGCGTCTCCTCTCGCCACTGTTGCTCCTCCACCGCGCCTCTCCTCCGTGTGTAGCACACACCAACGCACATATACACACACACACACGCGCGTGTATACACACACACACACACGAATTACACACACACTTACACACGCATATACATACATATATATATTAGCCCCAAATTGAAACCCCCAATTTCACTTCTTTGAACCCTAATTTCTTTCTTCTCTTTTCTCCCAATTCTCTCTCCCCGATATTTCTTTTGTCTGCTGTGTTTATTTTTGTGTTATTGGGCTTGGCCCAATTCCTTTATATCACTACTACTAAATAATAACCCACTTCTAATTAAACCCGCAAAATATCACTCGGATAAAGTAATAATTTGGGTTAGAAATCTTGATCCGTAAAAATAATAATAATTCTAGAAAAATTAAATACTAGAATATTTTTAAAGATTTACGGAGAAAGAATTAGAATTAAATCTAATTTTTCTGAATTGATATGCATTTTACAAATATTAATAATTTATAAAAACAAATCATAAAAATAATAATTGTGATTCATAATTCACAATTTACAGAGCTTTATAAAAATACTACAAACACTATTGTTTTAGTAAAAATCTCAAATTCTCGATATTATAAATTAATCGAGTAATTTCCACAAATCCTCAAATAATTAAAATAATCATTTTATAAGGATTTTAAAATCTCTAAATTATTTAGTAATTTATAATAAAATATTTACTAAATAATTCCACACTCCAAAAATTAAACTTTTGCCCAAAATAAACTATTGACTCGAGATATCTACTTGGTCAATAAAATTTTAAAAAGAATCCGGTTCCACTTAGCCGATTTTTTTTTTAAATAATCCACTTTTGAAATTCCTTGAACTGGAATAATGAACAATAAAATAAAAAAATTCCTCCTCATTTTAGGAAAACATTAATATTCTTAAAATAACAATAAAATCATTTTCTGAAAATCCGGGTTATTACAGTCTACCCTCCTTAAAAGGATTCCGTCCACGGAATCAGCTAAGGCCACTACTGGGATTCCTTAACTCTTTCATCATCAACACTTATTCTGCCAAACCGGAGATAGTGTCGATTCATAAACAACTTCTCTGAAACCTCAATCCAACCATAGGATATCTATCTGACACATCACTATTCCTTTCACATATATGTCTCAACCAACTTGCCATTATCATCCTATCCTTGAGAGAGAGTTCACTGATTCCATTAACATAACACTCTTGAGAGAGAGATTGCACTCATTCCATTAATCATAACATCCATGAGAGAGAGCGAACTAATTCTATCAATACGCCACTTATATTCTATTCGTTTTGGGATCGCTCCTGCTCTTGGCGATTCCACTCGAATATAATTTCTATCAGCGAATTTCGACTTGACCGACCTAGTTGGCATCCCCTTGAAATTCATTAGAGATAACAAGAATCATGGAGCTGTGAAAAGAAAACTCCCATATCAAGTCAGAGGTCACACACTGGTGATCATAAGGTTATGAGTTTTGAAATATGTTGAGTATTGAATACGATAAAAGAATACAGATGGGGGGGTGAATGGATTCTTGAACTTTTCTTCTTCGAGTCTATGTAGCAAGAGTGTTTGTGTGTGCAAGATTGAAGGTGCGGATAAAGAATAACACAAAACACAATATCACTTTAATCTAATGTATTATTAGATAAAGGTTGCTACAATCTGTGAATACAAATGATAGTATTCTCAGCTTCGTTTTTCTCAGAGAGATACAGCTTAGTGTATGAAAAACTTGACTCTTAAAGTTACAAAGTTAATTGACTCAGGAAGTGATGCTGTATCCTTATAGAACATGGATACACCCTACTTACTACAAATAAGGTAGCTGAACAAATTACTTTCTAGTCTGTCTATCCTTTTTGAGTAAGTGTCCAAACGGTTACAGATTTGACTTTGCAAAGCCTGTTCAGATCCACTTCTTTAGCCCCTTGTCTATTCTATATCTCTCCAAGATTCCTTGTAGGCTTTCCAGAGCACGTTACAGATTGTGGTCCATAAAGTGCATTGGCTTGTTGCAGGTTTCTGACTTGTACAATTTCTTCAGTATTTTGTCTCCAAGAATGTATTCGAGAAGTGACTAAGTAGTTGATTCGAGAACTAGAATTGACTTGATCAATAACTCTGAGTTCTCGAACACTGTTATATTGACATATCGAATTACTTCTCGAATAGCTCTTTTCTTCAGGATTCCTTGAGTTGTCGAATAGAACACTTGACTTGTCGAATCCTTGAGATATCGAATAGCTTTCTGAGTCCTTGAGATATCAAATGGAACTTTGACTTGTTGACTCCTTGAGAACTCGAATACTACTTTGACTTGTTGACTTCCTGAGTTCTCGAATAGAGTACATAGACATATCGAATCTCTGAGATATCGAATGAGATATCGAACAGTGTATTCAGAGATATCGAATAGTGTCTTGAGATATCGAATCCCTGACTTCTCGAATGCTTGACTTCTCGAATAGACAAATATACTTCTCGAATTGGTACTTAGGCAAATTCTTCATTTCTTCAAATCCCAACTGTGATTATTTGACAGTCTTTATCTTCTTGCTTGAGGCATGAACCTTGGAACTTCTTTCAAGCATTATTCTAGACTCTATAAGTATAGTTACACAACTAGGATTTGATGCCTACTGCAAGTACAATACAAACAGAAACTCTAGAATTAGAGGTTCCCTCAGTTAAGAGGTCATGTAAGTAATGCAAAGCATTACAAACAATTAGGCTTGTTATTAGATGTATACAGGCATGCCTCTGTGACTAACAATCTCCCCCAAATTGTGAGTGAGACCCTTAGTCACAATTTCATGTCTGATAACAAGCCTAACATACATAAAGATAAAACTTGAAAAGTACAGGTATGAAATTTGATTGAGCACATGAATGCAATTACAAGATGAATAATCTTATAGTATGATGAAATACTTGCCATTCTCATTTGATTCCATCTCCATTGCTTTGGCTTGTAGATCATCATATGCTTTCTGTTTTCTTTCTTTCTCCTTTATTGCATTATCATCCATGGCCTTTATGATCTCTGCCAGAGCATCCAATTCTTCAAGCATGATAGAGTCTTTGAAATCTTCAAGTACTGGTTTCAGAATGTTGGCAGGATAGTGACTGAGTAGGTTCATTCTTATATTGACATTATCTCCATTTCTCCTCCTATACTTCACCACATAGGGATTGAATTGAACTCTACACAATCCTTTTGCCCTTAGCTTTTCTGCTTCAACTTCCAGCCTATCAATCTCCTTCTCCCTTTCTAGCCATTTCTCAAAGCACCCCTTTCTTATCTTCTCAGCATAGTCTCTCTTCATCTTTACAAAATCAATCAACTCCAGCTTCCATACTTTCTCCACTTTGTCTTCAGAGTCCAATAATGCAATGATTCTTTCTATTTCATATAGCTTGCCCCAATTTTGACACTGTCCTTGTTTGAATTTCTTCTCCCTTCCATCAGTATATTTAATCTCAAGGCAGTTATTCATAATGGCAGCATAGTAGATTCTTTGAGCTCTTAGATATTGCAATTGGTCTTCATCAAAGTCTTCATCTAGTGGTTGGAGTTTTAAGCCTGGATAGATTGTTAGGGCCCTTGACCTGGATGGCTTTACTCTCCTAGCAGCATGCTTGAGTTTAAACTTTTTCACTCGATTCTTTGGCAGAAACTTATGACTTTTGTTGGCTGACCATAGTAGTGTTCCATTAGCAGTTTGCTTTTTGGAACATACATATGGTTTCTTGACTTGAATCCCTTTCTCTTCTTGAGGTAGTAAAACACTTGCAGAGGCCAGAGATGTAGATTTTGATGAATCATTACTAGTGATATCCACACTAGACATTGAGCCTTGTGTTGTGGTAGGAGTGTCATTAGTAATGTTCATGGCTTGCTGTTTTCCATTCTTCTTTTCATATACCTTTTCTCCACCCTTGTCATCATTCTTCTTTCTGCTTTTATCATCCCTTTTCTTCTTGTCATCACTGCCCTTATATCTCTCTTGATCTCCACCCCTGCTTCCACTTTTATCATGATCATCCTTGTCTTGATTTGACTTTCCACCTTGAGCAATAGGTTTGATGTCTGATTGAGAGTTGATAAACTTCACCAGAATGTTGAGAGCCTCCTTTTCAGATTCAGATTTTCCACTCCTTGAATGTAGAACCCCAGCCAGAAACTTTATGGTGGACATGTTGTTTGCCTTTAGATGTTGGCTAAATCTGAATGCAACAATGTCTTGACCCTTTTCATATAGAATACAATGAGGCTGAGGAATTACTTGAGGCAGTTGAGATTTCATGCACTTGGTGAGAATCTCTTTGAGCATATCATTGTTTGGTGAGTTATTCCTTTCTATCTTCTTGATGATTGTTCCAAGTTCAGAGCTAGATAGAATTTGAAAGGCTTCAATGTGGATGTGAAAAAGGTTCTTGGCAGTGTGAACTAAGACTTCTCTTTCATTAGAAAGAATGATGGCATGGGGATTGGTTTGCACAATTTCTCTTCTCATTACAGTGACTAGAAACACATCTTGCACAAGAAGCTTGATGTAGTCAAAGTAGTGGAAGTTGGCTCTTTTCCTTAACTCTTGTAGATGCTTCAGAAAGGCTATGTCATGGTATAGTCTGGAGTTTGCAGTTTCTTGACATACTCTTTGAGTAAGCACATTTTTGAATTCTGAGGTTTCAGCTTGAAGGGATTGTTTAGCAATGTCAGGGATGTCAAATTCATATTCTTCCTTGGCAACTTCATCTACAACCACTTTCTTCAGCTTGTCATCCTTGGATGCTGGCTTAGGTTTCTCAGACAGAGATGGGGGCTCATCAACCTTTGTTTTACCTTTTCCTGGCACATTGGTTATAGATTTTGAGTCTCTTTGATGACCACCCTCATTTAACTGTATGCCCTTCTCCTTAGGTTTCTCCCCCTTAGTCTGAGGCTCCCCATTAGATTTTGAGTTCCTTGATGTCCTCTTCTCCCCCTTAGGCTTGTTGCCAGGCACAGAGGCTATAGTAGGAGCCTTTGGAGTTGAATATTCTTCAAGTAGAGGGATACCCATGTGCTTCATCATGGCAGTCAGCATAGATTGTTGATCCAAAAGAACATTAGCAGTGGTAGAGGCTTGAGTGTCCAATTGCTCAGTTAGATGTGTAACCTTGTCTGCCAGATGGGCATTCGATTCTTTGAGAGACACCACCTCCCTTTCAAGAGTATCAACCTTGGTGAAAAGTGCAGTGGCCTTGAAACCAGTTAGGGATTGATCTTGCAGTCTTTTCACTTCAGACTTGGACATTTCATGCACAGGGACTTCAGTGACCAACTTGTCCCCATACTGATTTTTGAACAGTGTTCTGAGTATGGCATTGGCCTCTGTAGTCTGGTCAGATAGATTTTGAAATCTTGTGCCTAGGCTTTTGACTATATCTGTGAGGAGGGCTAGGCCATTATCCATCTTGGTGCAGGTGGTGTTGCAGTGTTTGAGATCTTTGACCACACTGCCTAATTGAGGAAATTTAGCATCAAAGGCCCTCTTTAATTCTGCTACTGAAGTGGTTGTCTTGTCACATACCCTGTTGACTTCAGTTTTGACTCCCTTGCCAAGATAGTGTGCAGCCTTGAGGAAACCCTTGTAGGAATCATTGACAGCTTCATACACTTCACCAGGAGACAGGGATTTTGCATTGGAGCCCAGTGAAGTGATGTATTCCTCTCTAAGATATTGAAGTGCTTCACTGAGAGTTACATCATTCTTTCCTTGCAGCCAGGCATCTGCATTGCCATCTCTCTCAGCATCATCAATAATCTTGGCCTTCTGCATCTCCACATCATCTCTATGGCATAGTAGGATGGCCTCATAGTCTGGATTAGAGATGTTGGAGGTGACAAGGTTCTGAGCTATTTTTACAAACTCAGGAATCTGATCCACAATTAAGCTTTGAAGTGCTTCAACCGTCAATTTGTGTGGAACAGACCCTGATCCTGAAGCACTGTCATGTTGCACAGGCTTCAGCCATTGTGACATAAAGTCAGAGCTAGAGCTAGGTAAACTAGACTCCTCAGTTACAGATGCAACTTCTGTAACCAGATGGATTGACTCTACTACTGGTGTCTCCATAGAAGTGGGATGAGTTACACCAGCAGTTGACACAGGCACAGAGTCTCTAGTAAAAACTAGTGAAGCCTCTGTGTTTGTGATGGTGTCATTAGGATATGCCCCAGCATGCATTCCCTCACCATCTAAATGTGGGTCCTGGGTGGTGAGTAAAGTGTCATGCACTAAGTCACTTGAGTCCATTGGCTCACCAAGAGAAAAGGATTCTTAGTGATCAATGCCTTGCTCTTCAATTTCTTGAATTACAGGCTCCAAAGAAATTTCAGTGTTAGATTCTGGAAGAGGAGTGTGTTGTAGAGCAGATTTTGGTAACTCCCCCTGAGAGATAGAGGGAGTTTCAAGTGTGATGTGCTCTCCACTCAGTGTAGTGCCATCCTTATCACTCCCATGTGCTGACTCAATACAAGAAGGTGCATTGGGGAGGATGCTTGATTCTATATTTTCACCCTGTTGAGAGGATACATCTAGTGAGTTGTTTGCCCCTGATCTTACAACTTCAGCCATTTGTGTGACTGAAGAGGTGGTCTTAGTTTTCTTCTTCTTCTTTGGCCTTAGTAAGGGTGACTCTGGTTCCTCACTTTCTAGACCTAGTTCAACAGCTAATGTTGCTTCAGATAAGATATTCAAGGGTGCAGACATTACTTCCTTTCTCTTCTTTTTACTAACATCACCCTTTTGAGAGGATGATGCAGTTGGGTCAGTGTGTGGTAAAGTGTTTGGTTGAGAGGGTTGGTTAGCAAGCCCTGGGTTAGCATTTTGTTCTACTTGCTTGGGCTTAGCTAACTGAGATTTTGCATCAAATGTTGGCATGTTGTGGGGGTAAGTTCTAAACAAACTCTCCATATGGGGAGTTATGTTAAGTCTTACATCCACATCATTCCTAGTCTCCAAATTACCAAAAATGAGTTTGGTCATGGATTTAGGATAGCCTATTCTATTTTTATCTATCCCAGGCAATTCAATCAATTGAGCATTTTTAAAATTAAGTACAGATTGAATAAAGCGAGGGAAGAAAATATCAGTACCTCTCTTGGTTGTGTTCTTACCAAGTCTCCCATATAGTTCTTGTAGGATGATTTGGCCAACATCTATCTTCTTTCCATAGGCCAATGCATAGCCAATTTGCTGCACATGTGCACTGATTTGATCAAAGCTTGATTTCCTGGCAGTGAAGACTTGAAGAAGAGTTGCAAACACATAGCTCCACTCCTTTCTCAGATTCTTTCTGTTCAGCTTGCCAAGATTGATCCCATCTGAGTAGTTGATGAACTCAAAGAATTCCTCTAACTCTGCATTCGTGGCCAGTTTGTCAAATGACACTTGTTGTAGGCCCAGTGCTTGATTCATGTCTGCAGTAGTGATAGTGATTTCCTGATCCTGAATCTTGCAGTAGATGATATATGAAGTGATTGCGTTTTCCAGGGCTAAAAGTACTCTAATGAGACTTGTTAGAGATGTAGAATAGTGAATCATTCGAGAAGTTTGACTTATCGAACTATACCCATCACTCATAAAAATTGATTTTCACTATCTTTTAAAATTGACCAGCCATATTCATTGAAGAATATTCTAGCAAATTAAATAGTGATTTTCTCAAAATTTCATAGAAATTTTAAGTTAGCAAAAATATGATTTTCCAACATATGCAACAGATTTGAAATATTTATAAATCATATTTCAGCCAACACTTACTCCAAAAATATTGAAAATTTAGATAAAGTAAGTGTTTACTGCTGCAACAATCTAGATGCTGTATTCACTTAGCCAGAATCTGAAGAATTCAGCATTCCAATCTCACTAACCAACCTTGTGAAGGTGGCTTCATCTAATGGCTTAGTGCATATATCAGCTAGTTGTTTGTCTGTAGAAACATAATGCAACTCAATGGTTCCATTAGTTGCATGTTCCCTTATGAAATGATATCTGATGTCAATGTGCTTTGTCCTAGAATGATTGACAGGATTGGCAACTATAGAGATTGCACTTGTGTTGTCACACATGATTGGAATTCTTTCCAACACAAGTCCATAATCTCTAAGTTGATTTCTAATCCAAAGCACTTGAGCACAGCAACTTCCAGCAGCTATGTATTCAGCCTCAGTTGTAGAAGTTGACACAGATTGTTGTTTCTTGCTATACCAAGAGACTAACTTTTGTCCAAGAAACTGGCAGCTACCTGAGGTGCTTTTTCTATCCACTCTGCATCCAGCATAATCAGCATCAGAATAACCAACCAGATTGAACCCTGTGTCCTTAGGATACCATAAACCCAAGTTTGGAGTGCCCTTCAGATATCTAAAGATCCTTTTTATTGCAATCAAATGTGATTCCTTTGGATTTGATTGAAATCTAACACATAAACATGTAGCAAACATGATGTCTGGCCTACTTGCAGTGAGGTAGAGCAGAGAACCAACCATGCCTCTGTAGACTGAGATATCTACTTTCTTGCCTTTAGCATCTTCATCCAATTTAGTTGCAGTGGCCATGGGTGTCTTTGCAGGTGAACAATCTTCCAAGTCAAACTTCTTCAATAGATCCTTGATGTATTTGGTCTGACTGATAAAGATACCATCCTTCCTTTGACTGACTTGCAACCCAAGAAAGAATGTCAACTCTCCCATCATACTCATCTCATATCTGCTCTGCATGAGTTTAGAAAATTTCTCACATAGCTTCTCATTTGTAGAACCAAAAATGATATCATCCACATAGATCTGAACTAAGATAAAATCATCACCATGCTTCTTGTAAAACAATGTCTTGTCCAGTGTGCCTCTAGTGAATTGATTCTCAAGAAGAAATTGTGATAAAGTATCATACCATGCTCTTGGAGCCTGCTTAAGTCCATACAATGCCTTAAGCAATCTGTAGACAAATTCTGGGAAGTGTGGATCCTCAAAACCAGGTGGTTGTTGCACATAAACTTCTTCTTCAAACTCTCCATTCAGAAATGCACTTTTGACATCCATTTGATATACTTTAAAGTTTGAATGAGCAGCAAATGCCAAGAATATTCTGATGGCTTCCAATCTAGCAACAGGAGCAAATGTCTCATCATAATCAATGCCTTCCTGTTGAGAGTATCCTTTTGCAACCAACCTTGCTTTGTTCCTTATAATTACACCATCTTCATCCATCTTATTCCTTAGAACCCACTTTGTTCCAACAATGGTTCTGTTCTTTGGTGCAGGCACAAGTTCCCATACTTTGTTCCTTTCAAATTGATTCAGCTCCTCTTGCATAGCAATAATCCAATCTGGATCCAATAGTGCATCATCAAGTCTCTTAGGCTCAACTTGTGATAGAAAACAGCCACAGAGGCACTCATTCTGAGTTGCTCTCCTAGTCCTCACTCCTGCATTAGGATCTCCAATGATTTGCTCTGCAGTGTGTGATCTATCCCATTTCCTTGAGTGCTCAACCTGATTTCTCATTCTTGATGTTGCTTCATCATCCACATCATGGTCATTCTCATTTCCTCCCCCTGTGAGGTTGCCACTACTCACAGGTGTGTCTTGGATGCTTGTTTCTTCACTATCGATTGGCACAAATTCTTCTCTTGTATCATCATTCACTTGAGTTTGTTGAACTCGAGTTTCAACTTCAGTTTCAGTCTCTTCATCAGAATCATCTAGATTATCAAGCTTCAATGGATCTTTATCTTCATCATTGGCTTCTTCTAGTCCAGGTAGTTTGCTGTCATCAAATGTCACATCTGTGCTTTCCATCACCTTCTTTTGACTGATGACATAAACCTTGTATGCAATTCTTTCCATAGAGTAGCCAAGAAAAATTCCTTCAAATGTCTTTGCATCAAACTTGCCAACATATTCTGAATTGTCCTTTAATACAAAGCATTTGCTTCCAAAAGTATGAACATACTTTAGAGTAGGCTTCTTTCCAGTCATCAAATTGTAAGGTGTCTTTCCAGTGTTTTTGTTGATGAGAGTTCTGTTCTGGATATAGCATGCAGTGCTTACAGCCTCAGCCCAAAAACATGTAGGCATCTTTGCATCAAGTAACATTGTTCTGGCAGCCTCAATTAGAGTTCTATTCTTCCTCTCAACAACTCCATTTTGTTGTGGAGTCCTTGGAGCTGAGAATTGCTGAGAAATGCCATTCTCTTTATAGAATGCTTCAAGTATGGCATTTCTGAACTCTGTTCCATTGTCACTTCTTAATGCAGTCACACTTGCATTGTTGGCCTTTGCTTCCTTGTCAACTTTCTTTATGTGCTCAATGATTACTTGTGGAGCCTCATTTTTTGATGCCAGAAATTCCACCCATGTATACCTTGTAAAGTCATCAACCATCACCAAGGCATACTTCTTTCTTCCTAGTGACATAATATTGACAGGCCCAAACAAATCCATGTGAATGAGTTGTAGAGGCTTGGTTATTGATGTCACTGTCTTTGACTTGTGGCTTGATCTTTTCATTTTTCCTTTTTGACAAGCCTCACACACTCCTTCTTGACAGAATTCAAGTGTGGGCATGCCTCTCACTAACTCTCTTTTGACTAGAGAATTAATGGCTTTGAAGTTCAGGTGTGACAGTTTCTTGTGCCACAGCCAACAATCTTCATTTGATGCTTTTGAGTAAAAGCAACAAATTTTGTCCTTGTTTGCAGAGTCCATATTGGCTACAAACAGGCTTCCCTTTCTTACTCCAGATAGAGCAAAATCACCAGTCTTCTTGTGGGTGATCAAACATTCATCTTTGTCAAAATCCACCTTGAATCCCCTATCAGTAAACTGACCAACACTTAGCAGATTATGCTTGAGCCCCTTGACTAGTGCTACATCTTCAATGATGACATTACCAACTTTCAACTTGCCATATCCCAATGTGTTACCCATGCTGTCATCTCCAAAAGCAACCATTGGGCCGGCCTTTTCCTCATACTGTGATAGCAGGGCCATATCACCAGTCATATGATTTGAGCATCCACTATCCAAAATCCACATGACCTTCTTTTCACTTTCTTTGCCCTGCAAACACAATGGTATTACTTTGCCTTTGGTACCCAAACAAGTTTGGGTCCATGTGACTTAGAAACAGTTTTATCATAAACAACATGCTTATCAACTTTCTTGGTGTTGGTCTTCTTGTCACTGTTAGAAGTCTTAGAACCTGAAGTTTCAGACTTGGGTGATAGAGGTACCTTCCTAGCTTTAGGAGGACTTGAAGACTTTGATCTTGTGTAGTGTGTGTGAGAATTGTGACTGATACAACCATCAATGAATTGCCTTCTCAAATTGAAACAGCTAGTCATCACATTCATGTTGCATGGCATACAGTCAAATTTATCACAAAATGGAGCATCTCTATGTCTTAGAGGCACAGAACAATCATAGAAAGGTTTGGACACACTACCAACAGGTTTCTTGCATGCATGAGTTAAATGATTGGTACTGAAACAGTTCTGACAAGTTTTCCTAGGGCCATTAGGCATATAAGCATAGTTGTTATCCTTGTTAATCCCTAACTTGCCATTTCTGTTCTGTTTCTTCTTAGTCACTTTCTTTTCTGATTCACTCTTCTCAGCTGAAACAAACTTAACAAACTTCTTAGGTCTTGGCCTATCAACTACTGGCTCCTTGTCTTTTGACTTGACACTCTCACTCTTGGATGATGCTTGTTGTTCATTTGATTGTGCCTCATCCTCATCATTCAACATTTGTTTGATGAGTAAGGCATCCTCATCAATTTCAAATGTTGGTTCCTTAAAAATTGGATTTTCAGTCTTTTTCAAAATGTGAGGCACTTCCTCATGAACAACTGTGTCATCTTCAATGACAGCATAGCCTTTTCTCTGTTTAAGAATGTCATAATCAAGTCCAATAGCAGCCTTGGGTTTTGCTTCAATTTTCTCACAGTAGGATTTCACTAGACCAGATGATTTCTTGAAAGTTTTTAGTTTGAATTCATTTTTAGCTAATTCATCCCTAAGAGCCTTTTCAACCTGACTAGCACACAAAACCTTATTCTGCAGATATTCAACTTCTTTCTTAAGGTTTTCTATTTGCATAGCAGTTAGCTCAAGTTCCTCATTCTTTTTGGTTAACATTTCATTTCTAGTAGACAGTTTAGCAATCTCTTCATTAGCAGTAGTCATACTAGTATGAATGTTAAACATTTCAACAGATATTTGTTCAATCATGCATTTATACTCTGAAACAGACATATCTATAGTAGTGAGAGATGGTACCTGAGAATCAGATGGAGATGGGTCATCCTTGGAATTGGCCATCAAGGCATAATTGCAGAATTCTTGCTCCTCTCCATCATTGTCAGAATCATCCCAGCACTTCCCTTCAGCTATGTAGGCCTTACCTTGTGTTAGGTCGAATACACAATAAGCAATCAAATACTGTATGAGTAACTTAACAAGAACACACTGTTTAACAATTAAAAACTGTTTGGAATTAATAATTCCTCTCTCGGTGATGTAAATATCACAGAGAGCTGCTTAGGTTACAATCAATGAATTTCTCAATGTTCGATTACCCTTCTAGGGTTAACCTAACTGTATTTATAGAACATACAGCTTCGTACAATCACTAACTGATTCTCCTAAAATCAAGCTATACAATTGATATCAATCACGATTGCTTCAGTCTTCCAAGTCAACTCAATCTCTTTGACAGCTTTCCAATCTTCAAAGATATTGCTTCCATATTCATCTTGAAATAATCTACAAACACTGTTGACTCTTCAGACAATACCGCTACAGAGTTTAACAACCTCTGTTGCGCTTCCAGTCAGTGTTTAACTAAACTCTGACTGCTTCCAGCTAAACTCTGTTTTCTGACTTTAGCTTCCAAACACTGTTCTCATCAATCATTTCTAACAATCTCCCCCAACTTGTCCATTAGCAAAAATGTACAAGTTTACAGTAAATGATGATGTCAAAACAAATACAAAGTTTTACAGTGTTTAACATACAAACAGAGTTTAAGCTATTACTTAACAAATTCTACAGAAAATAAGAAAATTCTTACAGACTTTAATTTCTAATCTCTTGCAGATCAGGCATTGTTCTGAGATAGTCTATAAGCAACCTTCTTTCAGCATTTTCAAGCTCTATCTGCATAGCTTCTTTGATTTCTCTCAACTGAGGATCATTCTCATCAATTTGATAGATAACAGCTCTAAGATCGTAGATTTTGTTTCTTCTCATTTCATTTCCCAGCCTTATGTATTTCACTTCCTCAGATTTCACATTAAAATCTAGAACAGTGATTCCAAGATCAGTCTTCAGTTTTGTAGTTCCCTTCTCCATTTCAATCAGATTGCCATTCCAATCTCTGTATTTAGGAACATACTTGCTGTTGAATTTCATTTGCCTTCTTGCAAGGTTTTGAATCATTCTTTGTCTAAGCACATTTGCAACTGACTGAGCTCTTTGATTTCTCACTCTGAAAATATACAAAACATATTCAAGTTCCTCCCAGTATTTTAATTCGATATCCTTTTCAGAGACTTTAAATACTGTTCCATCAGCCATGAAATATAGCAAGAAATCCTTTTCTAGACTCTTCTGATATACAAGCTGTACTGACTCCAGTTTGTCCAAACTCTCTTGAGTGACACCACGACCTGGAACAGACAGTGAAGAAGGATCTCTAGGACCAACATATTGCCTTTTATCTCTGTGTGAGCCTATGCCTCCTTTGTTGTATCCAACTTTACCAGATAAAGCTCTACCATCAGTAAAATCCATTGGAATTGTAGCTTCTAGTCTTGAATCATGAGGAGCACCCTTCTTAAATGTTGATTTCAACTGAGAAGACAATAATGGTGTGGTCACAACTTGTGCAGCAACAGAGGTTGTGTTTTCATTCTTCTGTACAACATGTGTATCAACAGAGGTTGTAACTATACTTTTCAGCTTTTGCTTGGCTTCTGCATCTGTTGGTTTTCTGAATACTTGCATTCTTTGATTTGTACCAACAGGTTCTTTGATTTGAATGCCTTTAAGAACAGGCTTTGCAGCTTTAGCAACTTTCACATTCTTCTTTGCTTTTTCAGACTTTAGAGCTTTCAGATGCTTTTCTTGTAAACTCTTCTCTTCAGCTTTAGCATCTTCTAAAGTAACTCCTTCTGCATTCTCTTCCATAAAAAGCTTAACAGCTAACTCCTCATCAGTCTTTGGATTTGATATTAATTCCAAACTCTTGGTCTTTGAAGTACCTTGAGTTTCAGTGTTTATTCCAACAGACTGTGATTTAAAAGATTTGCCAGATCTCAGAGTTTGCTTTTCAGAGTTTAAGACCTTGCTCTTATCACTTGCCCCTCCATCTCCAGCATCATCCTTTTGAGTCAGAGTTTGAGAAACTTTGCATTTAGACTTAGCCACTCTCTCCCCCTTTTTGACATCATCAGGTATAAGTATTGATGTAATGAGCTCTAAAGAGTTAGCAATGGAATCCACCTTAGAAAACAAAGCAGTCTGATTTTCTTCAACTTTTCCTAGCCTGGCAAAGAGAGTGTCTTGAACTTTAGACAGCTGAACAGCTTTTATTTTAGACTCTCTATCCATCTTCAATTCTCTTGACTGTATCTCAGTCTTTAAAGAAGCAATCTCTTGTTTTGTTTCAGCAAAATTGCCTTCCAGAGTCTTGACTTGCACCACAGTTGCCTTTAAACAGGATAAGATCTCTGGATTTGAAATTTGCTTTGCAGTTTGCTTAACAAACTCAGATGCTCTTCCTTTTGGAAAAATGCAGTCTTGTTTATACCAATTTTCAGCAGATTTAGCAAGATGCTCTACTTCAACTGCATGAGATGGACAAGGCTGATCAAAAGGTGTATGCTTATTATCTGTCTGTGCTGGTGCACTCACAAAGGAATCAGAGTTTGCACTACTGTCAGAAACATCTTCAGCACTTGCATCTTTAACTTGAGTATCTTTTAAAGAACCACTGTGCTGAGCAGTGTCAGCCACAGTTTCTGCAACAACTTCTGCAACCTTTTCAACAGTTTCCTCATGTTGCACAGGCTCTGCAACAGAGTTTGCCTTTGTAGCTTCAACAGGCATGGATTCAGAAATTATCTTTGTTGCCTGATCAACTTCATCACCTTTGTCTTGAATTGGAGAAGATACCAACTCTGTGTGTGATGCTTCAGCTTCAGGAACTTTTACTGCAAGCTCATCAGCTACACCAGGAGCTTCAGTATGAACAATAGGTGAGATAGGATCAGAGAATGGTTCAAATGAGTCAAAAATATTATCCATTGGTGAAAAGCCATCTCTGTTATCCTCTTCTACAGGCATTTTATCCTCTGTAGGCATTTGAACATTAACATTATCCTCTGCAGGCATTTCAACCTCTGCAGGTATTTCAACTTTGTCAGTGATAATATCCTCTGCAGGCATTTCAACCTCTGCAGGTATAGCAACATTCACTGTAACCTCAACAGTAGGTGTTTGCTGTGAAACCACCTCTGGAGTTTCAACAAGATTCTTTTCATCTGAATCAGAAAGAATTAATCTTCTTTTCTTGATTGGAGGCACCACATTCTCCTCTTCATCTTCACTTGAGCTCTCTCTTGGTGGTGAAAGGGAAGGTCTGTTTGCTTTCTGTTTCTTCCTTCTTGTATAAACAGCTCCAGGTATTGTTTGTTTAGCCTTTGAGTGTTTAGTGTTTTGGGCAGTGTGTTTCTTTCTTTTTGGCTTAGTTTTGGGTTGTTCAGTAGGTGCTGGCTCAGAGTTTAAGGTTTCAGTGTTTAAGATTTCAGTGTTTGAGGTTTCAGTGTTTAATGGTGGAGAGTTTATTGTTGGAGAGTTTATTGTTTCTGGTTGTGGTTGATGAGATGTAGTAGGTACAGTGGGTGTGGGTGTTGTATGTGTTGGTTCAGAGTTTATGGTGTCTACTGGTTCAGGCATTTGTTGTGGTGATTGAGGGTCTTGTGGTTGGTTTACATAGTTTTGTAAGGCTAAAGGCATAAACATATCTGGTATTTGCTGTTTAGTGACATCTTTGTTTGTCAAATCAGAAAACATTCTCTTAGCAACTTGAAAAGACTGAATAACATCAGCTTCATCAATTGGAATGTTAGGCACACAGGCAGTAAATAGCAATTGACAAAAACGAGCAAAATAAACAGTAGTAGATTCAGACAAACGCTCTCCCAAATTCATTAGCACTAGTCTACCAAAATCGAAGTTACCTCCATATAGTAGAGCATGACCAATTTGGAGAGTATCAAGAGGAAGTGCATCCCAGTTTGTTGTCTTCTTTCCAAACGCTCTTGTAATGCAATCGAAAAAGAAACTCCATTCCTTTCTCAAACTTGGCCGTCTCAAAGACCCTATCTTATTCAAGTTTCCTGTACATCCAATTTGCTCCAACATTGTCCTCAAACGATCATGACCAACAACACTGTAAGAAGTGTGTGTCTCAAAATCCAGAGCATCCCTAACAGTAGTTGGAGTAATAATATACTCTGATTCATCATGAGTGAAAATGATTGTTGGAGTGCCAGACTCTCCTCCATCATCATATTCAGAGTTTGTCCAGAAAGTAGCAATTTGTGAAGCAGATAGTGTAGGTGGTGCTGTTATAGCCTTCCCTATTTCAGAGTCTTTCAAGAAATTTTGGAACACATGAAACGCCTCTGGAGCATTTACAGTCTCCAACGGTGCTGCATAGTTACTAGGGAGAAAAACTAACCCTGCTGCATCAAACGCTTTAGTTGCCATTAGTAAAAAGTGATACGAAGATATTCAGAGAAAAGATGTGTATGCACTGTAAGTGTTTATCAAAATGTGAAGGAGAGTATATGAGAAGTGTGAAAGTGAATGAGTATGCAAGTAACTGTGAGTGGGTGAATGTGAATCGATATAGAGTAAGAGACTAAAGACGATTTGAGTAAAATTAAAACTCAATCGTCTATTTAGTAAAAGCGCGCAACTGTTGTAGAGTAGTGTGTGAGTGGGACATTAACATGGGACACGTGTCAAACAACCAATGGATCACTTAATAATTACCGCTGTCATTCCTATAATCACGACAATTACACTAATTAACAGTTGTCAACTACCCCAATTACTGCAAAATAGTCAAATCATCTCAATGAGATTTTACCTCAGAGTACTTAACACAACTCAACAGTGTTTATCAATTATCCAACTTTATCACTAAAACCCTTTCAAAAATTGCACAGTTGTGAATTAAGTGTGTGTGAAGCAGAGTTTACTGAAATCAATTTTTAGAGCATCAAATATTTCATAAAATCCATAACAAAAATCAATAACCACTGAATGCACAAACTCTCATATTAAACACTGATTGTTTGATGAATGCTAAACTCTGTAGTTACTGTAATACAGAAATCTGAAAACTTCCATTCCCTTTGATGTCCATGATTATCCAAGTAAGCACACAGTCTTTAAAGACAAAAATATCAAGAGATTGAAATCAGAGCATCATTCAGTGAATAACAGTCATGAACTGTATATTCTCACAAACTCTCAAACACACAAGTGTTTAGGTAAAGTGTTTACACTCACATTCAATCAGACATAGCAGAATCTACCATATGCTTGAATGTCCACCAATTCTACACTACTTTGAGTACATGTATTCACAAATCAAAAGGACTTTATTCAGGGTTTAAATAGAGTAAGATCAAATCAGATGAAAAGAGATGTTTTATTCATGAGTGACTTCAAGCTGAACATCTTAATAGAACAAAGTGTTCAGTCACAATGTTAGTATATATATTTGTACAAGATCAGTATATATGCTCTTTTTCTTGTTTTTTTTTTTTTTTTTTTTTAGCATATATACTGAGTAATCTATTTCTTTTCTTGAGAAACACTCATCTGCTTGAGAAAAAAAAATTAACTGCTCTTAATACATCAGAGTATAAGAAAAATGAGCAGTTAATAAGGCTCAAAAGGGTTTACTAAGGATGGAAATTATGAACAGTGTTTATACAGTGTTTGAACAAAGTTCAAAAGAATTTTGAACAGTGTTTGAAGAAATGGTGAATCCTATTGCCTTTATCATTTTCATGCACACACATATCATGTAGTCTCAAAATGGTCTAATACAAGTTCTAGAGAAACATACTACCTGATGAATATCACACAACAATAAATACTGATTGATAGAAAATGTATCAATCACTGATTTGGCTCAAACTCTCACAGGTTGTAGACATGAATCTGAACTCACCAAACTAATCAATGACACATCTCAAGTTTTATGGTTTTCACAAGTACAAACAAGGAATCATCATGAACCATACCTTTGGAAACAGAATGTCACTTATCAGAGTTTAGAGTTCATCAATAACCAAAATTATTTATGAGAGGCAATGCACACAATATTCATAGACTCAGAGTTTAGGACTGAATAAACTAAGAGATGCTATAAATATGAAACAGTATCATGCTGTGTTGATTTACTGCACAAAGTCTGATTAGATTACAGTGACTCAGAAAAAATCATGATTTATTTACTGAGAATCATGCTTCATACATTTTTCTTCATTGGTGTTTTCATTCAGACAATAATCAATTCTGAATTCACTGAGTGTATCTAACATGTTAACAGTGTTTAACAGACAGACATGCTAACAGAGTTTAAAAAGTTTTAAACATAAGCATGCATAACAGAATTTAATACTAAGGTTTACATAGCACTTAACAATTTGCAGAAACATGAGCAACATATTTTAGAAATAAGTTTTTGAGTCTAACCAACATCTCTAGTCAAAACTAGAGACCATTCCTAGTTCATTGACCAGTCTTGTAAATATAGCTTCACTCAATGGCTTGGTGAAGATATCTGCAAGTTGTTGTTCTGTAGACACAAAGTGAAGCTCAATGTTGCCTTCCTCTACATGCTCTCTGATGAAGTGATACCTTATGCTGATGTGCTTTGTCATTGAATGTTGCACTGGATTACCTGTCATTGCAATAGCACTTTGATTATCACAGTAAATAGGTATCTTGGTATACCTTAATCCATAATCCAGCAGTTGATTCTTCATCCATAAAATCTGTGCACAGCAGCTACCAGCAGCAATATACTCTGCTTCAGCTGTAGATGTAGATATTGACTTCTGTTTCTTGCTGTACCAGGAAACAAGTCTGTCACCCAGAAATTGACAACTTCCACTGGTGCTTTTTCTGTCTATCTTACATCCAGCAAAGTCTGCATCAGAGTAACCAAGAAGTTTAAACTCTGATTCTCTCTGATACCACTTGTTAGGTCGAATACACAATAAGCAATCAAATACTGTATGAGTAACTTAACAAGAACACACTGTTTAACAATTGAAAACTGTTTGGAATTAATAATTCCTCTCTCGGTGATGTAAATATCACAGAGAGCTGCTTAGGTTACAATCAATGAATTTCTCAATGTTCGATTACCCTTCTAGGGTTAACCTAACTGTATTTATAGAACATACAGCTTCGTACAATCAGTAACTGATTCTCCTAAAATCAAGCTATACAATTGATATCAATCACGATTGCTTCAGTCTTCCAAGTCAACTCAATCTCTTTGACAGCTTTCCAATCTTCAAAGATATTGCTTCCATATTCATCTTGAAATAATCTACAAACACTGTTGACTCTTCAGACAATACCGCTACAGAGTTTAACAACCTCTGTTGCGCTTCCAGTCAGTGTTTAACTAAACTCTGACTGTTTCCAGCTAAACTCTGTTTTCTGACTTTAGCTTCCAAACACTGTTCTCATCAATCATTTCTAACACCTTGTGTCTGCTTTTTCAGAAGGGCCTCATACTTAGCTTCAAGCTCAAGATAATCTCTATCCTTCTTTTTAGGCTTCTTGCATTCACTGGCAAAATGCCCTAGGTCATTGCATCTATAGCACCTTACAGATGACCTATCCACATGGCTGGTTTTAAACTTTTTCTTGTTTGGTTTCACAGGTGCCTTGCTTTTGTTGAATGAATGGTTTTGGGTTTTGGGTTTGAAGGGTTGATTCCTTTTGAATCTGATGTTTGGAAATTTTCTGGCCATGAAAGCATATGAAGTGTTTTCCATCCCATCTAGTTCTTCAAGAGTGTAAAACTCTTCTTCCTCCTTCTCCTCAACAGGTTCACTTACCTCAGGTTCAGTTTCTTCCTCTTCTCATACCTCTTCTATCCTTAACTGACTTGTAGATGCTTCTAGGTCTTGAATAGATTTGTTGACAATCAAGGCACATGATGTGTTTACCATTCTGCCTTGATTGGCTTGGATAGCCCTTTTCTGAAGCAACTCAAGCTCATGAGTTTTTAAAACTCCATAGAGCACATCATATGTAACTTTGTTCAAATCTCTTTCCCTTAGAGAAATGACCCTTTGCTCTAGATGGTTTGGTGAGGATAGCAGAAACTTCATGTTTAACTCCTTGGTACTGTAAACCTTGCCATTCATCTGCAACTCTGTAACTAGCTTGTGAAATCTCTCAAACATCTCAGTAATGCTTTCCTTGGGCTGTGCCATGAAAGCCTCATACTGTGTGACCAGTATCTGTTTCTTGTTCTCCTTAACCTCATCAGTTCCTTCACACAACACCTCAATGTGATCCCACATTTCTTTGGTAGAAGTACATGATGCAATGTTTGCAAACATTGACATGTCCATGGAATCATTGATAAGCAACATGAGGTGGCTGTCAAGAGCAACCTTCTCCCTTTCTGATTCTGTCCATTTTGATGGATCCTTGGCCTCATAAGATCTTGGGATAGTTGTGGTTCCAACAGTCTTCTCTGGTATCTCTTGTTGTGGAACAAAAGGACCATTCTTAAGAATCTCAGGATACAAAGGATGAGAGGCTTTGATGAACAACATCATCTTTATCTTCCAGAGGTTGAAGTTATCTTTGTCAAACTTAGGGACTTTCACCGTTCCTGTAGTCTTTGGTGTATTCGAACTCATGATCGTTTTTCTGTTTTTGAATAAACAGCCCGCTCTGATACCACTTGTTGAGTATTGAATACGATAAGAGAATACAGAGGGGAGGTGAATGGATTCTTGAACTTTTCTTCTTCGAGTCTATGTAGCAAGAGTGTTTGTGTGTGCAAGATTGAAGGTGCGGATAAAGAATAACACAAAACACAATATCACTTTAATCTAATGAATTATTAGATAAAGGTTGCTACAATCTGTGAATACAAATGATAGTATTCTCAGCTTCGTTTTTCTCAGAGAGATACAGCTTAGTGTATGAAAAACTTGACTCTTAAAGTTACAAAGTTAATTGACTCAGGAAGTGAGGCTGTATCCTTATAGAACATGGATACACCCTACTTACTACAAATAAGGTACCTGAACAAATTACTTTATAGTCTGTCTATCCTTTTTGAGTAATTGTCCAAACGGTTACAGATTTGACTTTGCAAAGCCTGTTCAGATCCACTTCTTTAGCCCCTTGTTTCTTCTATATCTCTGCAAGCTTCCTTGTAGGCTTTCCAGAGCACGAAACAGATTATGGTCCATAAAGTGCATTGTCTTGTTGCAGGTTTCTGACTTGTACAATTTCTTCAGTATTTTGTCTCCAAGAACGTATTCGAGAAGTGACTAAGTAGTTGATTCGAGAACTAGAATTGACTTGATCGCTAACTCTGAGTTCTCGAACACTGTTATATTGACATATCGAATTACTTCTCGAATAGCTCTTTTCTTCAGGATTCCTTGAGTTGTCGAATAGAACACTTGACTTGTCGAATCCTTGAGATATCGAATAGCTTTCTGAGTCCTTGAGATATCGAATGGAACTTTGACTTTTTGACTCCTTGAGAACTCGAATACTACTTTGACTTGTTGACTTCCTGAGTTCTCGAATAGAGTACATAGACATATCGAATCTCTGAGATATCGAACAGTGTATTCAGAGATATCGAATAGTGTCTTGAGATATCGAATCCCTGACTTCTCGAATGCTTGACTTCTCGAATAGACAAATATACTTCTCGAATTGGTACTTAGGCAAATTCTTCATTTCTTCAAATCCCAACTTTTATTATTTTACAGTCTTTATCTTCTTGCTTGAGGCATGAACCTTGGAACTTCTTTCAAGCATTATTCTAGACTCTATAAGTACAGTTACACAACTAGGATTTGATGCCTACTGCAAGTACAATACAAACAGAAACTCTACAACTAGAGGTTCCCTCAGTTAAGAGATCATGTAAGTAATGCAAAGCATTACAAACAATTAGGCTTGTTATTAGATGTATACAGGCATGCCTCTGTGACTAACAAAATAAACCTTATTTGAGATAAGAGAATCTACTGAGAGATCAATATGATCATAAGAACTCACGTTTCGTGTCTCAGTTGAGACATTACTAAAGGTAATTAGCCTTCTTGTATTTCACAACTCACAAGTGACGGCGTCCCGTCAGACTTCTATCACACAGACAGATAGTCCTTGTGGCCCCTATATGTATAGGGTTGTTCGTCTCAGTGGAAGTTGAGAAGTATGAAAGAAATTCAAAGTCAAGTCAATAACAATCGTCCTCTGACAATTAATTCTCAAAGGGACACCTTGGATTAAAATCGAACAATTTCCAAGGCGCGATTTCCAAAGAAAATGATAAACAGAAAGATACTGGTATTCAACAAGCAAGTGGTGCTATATCACCATTGAATTATCCACTATTGAAGAAAAGTGGAAGTTTGAAATAATATCATTTGATAGGGCTTCGAAAACCTGAAGGTAGGGATAATGACAGCTTCTAGCACAATTGAAATTTAATATGGCTTAACACAAGTATTAAAGAATAACTTCGAAGAGGAAATATATCCTTTATCAAAATTCTCCCTTAGAGATATGTCAAATAATTCATAGATTGGGGAGGTAATAAAAAAGATTCACCAATGGGGATATTGCCAAGGTCTCCACAGATGCCTTTTATGTCGGCTCCTCTGACGGATAATCGTTCGATCCTAGAGCTATTCTTTTCCAGGCACACCCTAAGGTGGTTGATAACTTACGTCATCATCGACTCGTAATAGTCACTAAGGATTCAATCATCGACACTAATAATCGCAGGGAATTCTATCTCAACATGTCCTTCAACATAGCATTAAAATCTTAACTTAATCATTGGCACTACACCCGGTATTCCAACATGAACTCTACATGAGCTCTGACGTTCTCACATAACTAAACACACTCCTACTCACTCTCGTTTCTAGTTTACTATAACCTTAGCTCTGATACCATTCTGTAACGCCCCCAAATTCGGGGTCAGGGATTTGGTCGTCACGCGGAAATCCTTAATAACAAATCGCCTGATTAACCACATTAAACCATCTGTAGTCATTAATAATTGAGTTACAACATTTGAGACCCCAACCACCAAGCATCTTTTAGGTTATAGGGCTAGAAACAAGAATCAACTCCTTACTACTAGTATAACTTCGTTGAGAAGTACACCAGCAACTAGTACTATTTTATGCAAAAGTAACATATATATTACACATCAATATACTTACATATAACTTACTCCAGCTATAAACTTTCTAGATCATATCGTCTTCATAAGGGCACGCTGCCCGCTTCATCTAAGCCATGCAGATAACCTCGTCCGGCTACCTTCCACTGAAAATTTAATATTTGAAAACAAGCAAGTATGAGCGAAAGAATTGCTCAGCAAGTTATTACTAGAGTTTAACAAAATATCCCATCAGGTGCATGGGTTTCCAACATTCAACTGATACTTAACAACATTCTTGAAACATTTATAACCACGAAATTCTATAGAGAAAGTATAATATTTGAAAATAATATCAACTGAACAATGTATCAATATAATATAAAAGATGTCGTTACAAGGTAATTAAATAGATTATTACCATAAATAGCCACATTTTGTTTGCGCAGTAATACACCAACATAAACTTGCTGGTTAGTCAATATGAAATCACTTACTTATTGATAATATAATAATTTGTTTCTCTTTTATCACCAGATAATAATCAATACAACATCTCAGTATAATGTCTCAAGGTAATATAACATTTGAAATAAATCTGTCAATATAATCTTTCCATTTCCTTTTATACAGCAACTATATAAAAATAATATAAAATCAGTTTCTCTTCTTACTGTGAAAACAATTCCATCATTTCATACCATTTTCCTTTTTCAGTACACAACTCTGAAAACCATTATCAATTCTCTCTTTAATTATTTTGGGGATTTCCGCTAGCGCCAGATACGTAGGACGATGATCAGTCGCCTGACCGTACCTGCTCTCTGTTTACTACTAGTAGAAGGGATGATCCTACCTGGTCATCAACCCTGGAGGAAGGCTACCTGCTACATCCTCTCTTGGCATCTTCGTGCCGAAATAAAATATTGAGTGCTGGACTGTGCCACACACAGCCTCTTACGCTTTTTGTTGCAATCCCCCTTTGTCAATCAATATTCCATTTATAAAACACCATTCCACATTTACCATTTTTCCATTTCCATTTCCATTCTTATTTCCATTCACATTTCCATTCTCATTTCCATTCTCATTTCCATTCTCATATCCGTATTATAATCATTTGAAAACATTTATACAGGTATATCAATTCAAGACACACATTCATTTCACTATGAAATTCCTTAAACAACCTTTTAACAATATTTAATCACCCGTAGAACACTTAGAATATCTAAATAATAACTATTCACTAATAACTTTTAAATGAATATTATAATTAATATTCATTGAATTAAATAACCATTAAAATAACATTTATCAATATCATTCCAGACATTTTTAACCAAAAATGTCTCATTTATAACCATCGAAATATCTTTATTATTATTCCGGAACAAAGCGATTGTAAGAAAACGTTTTAAAAATAATATTCATCTAATTAAATAAATTTAATTAGACGAATAAGGTTTATTTAATCAGTAGATGCTTCAAGAGTATCTACTAATTAAATAAACATTAGTTTATTAGTGATGTTGCCATTAGGTTAATTATTGCGAAATTCTTTCTAAAAAACTTTGTCCGGGTTTTCGAAAATATACATTTCAAGATAACCCCTTCCACTTTTCCATTCATATAACCATACATTTAAATTACACCAACTAAAATACTTTACATGTAAATCCCTTTTTAAGAAAATCTGTAAATATCAACCCTTGTCCCCTTATATAACAAAATATTTATTAATAACGTCTAAAACAGTTTAGAACTCAAATATCCCCAATTTACACATAATTGTAATATTATAAAATAACTTTAGATAACAACTGACACCATAATATCATTAGAATAACCATAAATAACAACTGATACCATTCCTTCCCATATCACTTTACTCTTTATAGTATATCACTCTCTCAATATCACATATATTTCCAGTCAAACCATTTTACTTAAAAGTAAACAATTTATCAAGATAAAGATAGAAGAAATCTTGCAAATATGGACTGAAGTCTTATTCCACCCATTTCATATATCTCAAAATAAATATACTCTAAACGATATAGTATGTATAAATAAACTTGCCTCTGGTCCTTAGCACCAGACAGAACAGCGCGAATAAATCCTTGGCGTTTCGCCCAAGTAGTTCCATGAACTTTACCTGACGCCTCGATCCTTCCTTTTTGATACACGTTGCTCCACTTGATCACGCCCTAATGGTACTGTAATTGTTACGAGTACGTGTCAGTCCAACCTCGTATCTCGAGTAGACACAACTCAGAATTACCACTGAATCACCTAAAGTCGTACTATAGTTGTTATCCCTATAGCTGACTACTCAAATACCAATTAATGCACATAACACATTTAGTAATAGCAATTGACACTTAAAGAGTCCCCTTTTTAAAACGTAGACATTTCCTAGTATCACCCATATCATAACCCTACAACCGCTTAGTCAACTTTACTTAACATATACAATTATAATGCCATTGACATTCTATGACACAACTTAATTAATAGATAATCCTCAAATCACAATTAATCTTCAACTGAGCACATAAATCCTCGAGACAACCATTATCCTCAAATTAATACATATAGACAATTAATCCCCAAGACACAATTAATCCTCGAAATGAATTCCTTGACACATATATACATAAACAGTTAACACCCAAATCATACCTTTAAACCATTGAAATCAAATAAGTTAAATAAATTAAAATGCAGGGGATTTTTAGAAAATTTCGGCATGAGGTATTCGTTTATCGGACTATGGGCACAGCCCCTCAAAATCAATCATAAACAATTTAACCCTATTTTTACAAAAATAAAAGCTGCCTCAACTTGCAGCAACACAAAAGTAAACAAGTACAGAAAGTACCCGCCCAGACATGCGGCACCTAGCACATATGGAAAAGTATCCGCCCAGACATGCGGCACCTCAACATTTAAAGAAGGTAAACTAAGTTTATCCACATTTAAGCCAACACCACGTAGTTAACAAATATGACTTCTAACAATTACTACTACCCGACTTATACCATTTAGCACATAGACATTTACAATTTAGCCAACCCTTATATCTATACTTTATATGACAACAACAATTAGCACTTAGCAATTAACAATTATAGATTATCCGAATCAAGTACGGTAATTATCAAGTACCTTACTAATAAACGACAATCACAATTAGCAATTAACACTCACTAACCCGAACATATAATCGGGTCCACAATTAACCTTCACAATTAAAATTACCAACATACTTTCCGAATTAAATTTCGGAAATATAACAATATTCATAATTTACAACATTAGGCTAATTACGAAAATTAACACGTTAACTCGCAATTTAAAACTAATTTAATTACAACAATTAAACTATCAAAATTTACAACTAATTTAATACGAAAATTAAATAAATAAAATGCGAAATTATACCATTTCGATTTCGACCCACCAAAGATCGAACCATCGGAACCAATCTCCACCACTAACCCTCTCCCTCTCTCCTGCCGTCTCTCCCTCTCCCTCTCTCTCTCTCTCTCTCTCTCTCTTTCTCTCTCAGCTGGTCTCTCTCCCTCCCTACGCTGACCAGTCGCCACCACCACTCCGGTGGTCATCTCCGGCGTCTCCTCTCGCCACTGTTGCTCCTCCACCGCGCCTCTCCTCCGCGCGTAGCACACACCAACGCACATACACACACACACGCGTGTATACACACACACGCGCGCGAATTACACACACACTTACACACGCATATACATACATATATATATTAGCCCCAAATTGAAACCCCCCATTTCACTTCTTTGAACCTTAATTTCTTTCTTCTCTTTTCTCCCAATTCTCTCTCCCCGATATTTCTTTTGTCTGCTGTGTTTGTTTTTGTGCTATTGGGCTTGGCCCAATTCCTTTATATCACTACTACCAAATAATAACCCACTTCTAATTATACCCGCAAAATATCACTCGGATAAAGTAATAATTTGGGTTAGAAATCTTGATCCGTAAAAATAATAATAATTCTAGCAAAATTAAATACTAGAATATTTTTAAAGATTTACGGAGAAAGAATTAGAATTAAATCTAATTTTTCTGAATTGATATGCATTTTACAAATATTAATAATTTATAAAAACAAATCATAAAAATAATAATTGTGATTCATAATTCACAATTTACAGAGCTTTATAAAAATACTACAAACACTATTGTTTTAGTAAAAATCTCAAATTCTCGATATTATAAATTAATCGAGTAATTTCCACAAATCCTCAAATAATTAAAATAATCATTTTATAAGGATTTAAAATCTCTAAATTATTTAGTAATTTATAATAAAATCTTTACTAAATAATTCCACACTCCAAAAATTAAACTTTTGCCCAAAATAAACTATTGACTCGAGATATCTACTTGGTCAATAAAATTTTAAAAAGAATCCGGTTCCACTTAGCTGATTTTTTTTTTAAATAATCCACTTTTGAAATTCCTTAAACTGGAATAATGAACAATAAAATAAAAAAAATTCCTCCTCATTTTAGGAAAACATTAATATTCTTAAAATAACAATAAAATCATTTTCTGAAAATCCGGGTTATTACAATGCCTCTGTAGACTGAGATATCTACTTTCTTGCCTTTAGCAACTTCATCCAATTTAGTGGCAGTGGCCATGGGTGTCTTTGCAGGTGAGCAGTCTTCCAAGTCAAACTTCTTCAATAAATCCTTGATGTACTTGGTTTGACTGATAAAGATACAATCCTTCCTTTGACTAACTTGCAGCCCAAGAAAGAATGTCAATTCTCCCATCATACTCATCTCATATCTGCTCTGCATTAGCTTAGATAACTTTTCACACAGCTTCTCATTAGTAGAACCAAATATGATATCATCCACATAGATCTGAACTAAGATAATATCATCACCATGCTTCTTGTAAAACAATGTTTTGTCCAATGTGCCTCTAGTGAATTGATTTTCAAGAAGGAATTGAGATAAAGTATCATACCATGCCCTTGGAGCCTGCTTAAGTCCATACAGTGCCTTAAGCAGTCTGTAGACAAATTCTGGGAAGTGTGGATCCTCAAAGCCAGGTGGTTGTTGCACATAAACTTCTTCTTCCAACTCTCCATTCAGAAATGCACTCTTGACATCCATTTGATAAACTTTAAAGTTTGAGTGAGCAGCAAATGCCAAGAATATTCTGATGGCTTCCAATCTAGCAACAGGGGCAAATGTCTCATCATAATCAATGCCTTCCTGTTGAGAGTATCCTTTTGCGACCAACCTTGCTTTGTTTCTTACTATTACACCATCTTCATCCATCTTATTCTTCAGAACCCATTTTGTTCCAACAATGGTTCTATTCTTTGGTGCACACACAAGTTCCCATACTTTGTTCCTTTCAAATTGATTCAGCTCCTCTTGCATGGCAATAATCCAATCTGGATCCAACAGTGCATCATCAAGTTTCTTAGGCTCAATCTGAGATAGAAAACAACCATAGAGACACTCATTCTGAGTTGCTCTCCTAGTCCTTACTCCTGCATTAGGATCTCCAATGATTTGCTCTGCAGTGTGTGATCTATCCCATATCCTTGAGTGCTCAGCATGATTTCTCATTCTTGATGTTGCTTCACCATCCAAATCATGATCATCCTGATTTCCTCCCTCTGTGAGGTTGCCACTACTCACAGGTGTGTCTTGGATGCTAGTTTCTCCACTGTTGATTGGCACAAATTCTTCTCTTGTATTATCATTCACTTGAGTCTAGTGAACTTGAGTTTCAACTTCAGTTTCAGTCTCTTCATCAGAATCATCTAGATTATCAAACTTCAATGGATCTTTATCTTCATCATTGGCTTCTTCTAGTCCAGGTAGTTTGCTGTCATCAAATGTCACATCTGTGCTTTCCATAATTTTCTTTTGATTGATGACATAAACTTTGTATGCAATTCTTTCCATAGAGTAGCCAAGAAAAATTCCTTCGAATGCCTTTGCATCAAACTTACCAACATATTCAGAATTATCCTTCAATACAAAGCATTTGCTTCCAAAGGTATGAACATACTTTAGAGTAGGCTTCTTTCCAGTCATCAAATTGTAAGGTGTCTTTCCAGTGTTTTTGTTAATGAGGGTTCTGTTCTGGATATAGCATGTAGTGCTCACAGCCTCAGCCCAAAAACATGTAGGCATCTTTGCATCAAGTAACATTGTTCTAGCAGCCTCAATCAGAGTAGGGATGGGCATTCATCCCGGCCCGCCCGATCCCGATCCGATCCCGGTACCGAACGGGGCGGGGATTCGTGGATTTTTTCGGGTACGGGCCGGGGAGCGGGGACAGTTTTCAAAAAAATCGGGGAGCGGGCCGGGGCCGGGTTTTTATGTGTCCCCGGCCCGATCCCCGACCCCGCCCCGATTTTCTCTACCCGACCCTATTTTCAATTGGAAACAAAATGATATTTAAATTTTAAATGTTTATCTTTCTGATAGTTAAATAACTTCATTTCCATATTATTTATAATTGTTTCTTTAAGTAATATTTTTTTATCTTAATTTAGTGCATTTGAGCCCACTAGTTAGTGTTTCAAATTATTTAATATTATTTTTTGTTTTAAATAAAATTCACCGATTCCCCGCGGGGATCCCCGTTACCCGTTTGGGCCGGGGACGGGGAATGAAAAATAGTCCCCGACGGGGATCGGGCCGGGGACGGGGATCGGGTTTGAATTCGGGGATGGGAGCGGGGATAGCACTCCAATCCCTAAATCAGAGTTCTATTCTTTCTCTCAACAACTCCATTTTGTTGTGGAGTCCTTGGAGCTGAGAATTGCTGAGAAATTCCATTCTCTTTGCAGAATGCTTCGAGTATGGCATTTCTGAACTCTGTTCCATTATCACTTCTTAATGCAATCACACTTGCATTGTTGGCCTTTGTTTCCTTGTCAACTCTCTTTATGTGCTCAATGATTACTTGTGGAGCCTCATCTTTTGATGCCAGAAATTCCACCCATGTATACCTTGTAAAGTCATCAACCATCACCAAGGCATACTTCTTTCTTCCTAGTGACATAATATTGACAGGTCCAAACAAGTCCATATGAATGAGTTGTAGGGGCTTGGTTATTGATGTCACTGTCTTTGACTTGTGGCTTGATCTTTTCATTTTTCCCTTTTGACAAGCCTCACACACTCCTTCTTGACAGAACTCGAGTGTGGGCATGCCTCTCACTAACTCTCTTTTAACTAGAGAATTAATGGCTTTGAAGTTCAGGTGTGATAATTTCTTGTGCCACAGCCAACAATCTTCATTTGATGCTTTTGAGTAGAAGCAACAAATTTTGTCCTTATTTGCAGAATCCATATTGGCTACAAACAGGCTTCTTTTCCTTACTCCAGATAGAGCAAAGTCACCAGTCTTCTTGTGGGTGATCAAACATTCATCTTTGTCAAAATCCACCTTGAATCCCCTATCAGTAAACTGACCAACACTTAGCAGATTATGCTTGAGTCCCTTGACCAGTGCTACATCTTCAATGATGACATTTCCAACTTTCAACTTGCCATATCCCAATGTGTTACCCATGCTGTCATCTCCAAAAGCAACCATTGGGCCAGCCTTCTCCTCATACTGTGATAGCAGGGCCATATAACCAGTCATATGATTTGAGCATCCACTATCCAAAATCCACATGACCTTCTTTTCACTTTCTTTGCCTTGCAAACACAAAGGTATTACTTCTCCTTTGGTACCCAAACAAGTTTGGGTCCATGTGACTTAGAAACAGTTTTATCATAAACAACATGCTTATCAACTTTCTTGGTGTTAGTCTTCTTGTCACTGTTAGAAGTCTTAGAGCCTGAGGCCTCAGACTTAGGTGACAAAGGTACCTTCCTAGCTTTAGGAGGACTTGAAGACTTTGACCTTGTGTAGTGTGTGTGAGAATTGTGACTGATACATCCATCAATGAATTGCCTTCTCAAATTAAAACAACTAGTTATAACATTCATGTTGCATGGTATACAGTAAAATTTATCACAGAATGAAGCATCTCTATGTCTTAAGGGCACAGAACAATCATTGAAAGGTTTGGGCACACTACCAACAGGTTTCTTGCATGCATGAGTTAGATGATAGGTACTGAAACAGTTCTGACAAGTTTTCCTAGGGGCATTAGGCATATAAGCATAGTTATTATCTTTGTTAATCACTAACTTGCCATTTCTGTTCTGTTTCTTCTTAGTCACTTTCTTCTCAAATTCACTCTTCCCAGCTGAAACAAACTTAACAAACTTCTTAGGTCTTGACCTATTACCTACCGGCTCCTTGGCTTTTGACTTGACACTCTCACTCTTAGAGGATGCTTATTGTTCACTGGATTGTGCCTCATCTTCATCATTTAACATTTACTTGATGAGTAAGGCATCCTCATCAATTTCAAATGTTGATTCTTTAAAAATAGGAGTCTTAGTCTTTTTCAAGATATGAGGGACTTTCTCTTGAACAACAGTGTCATCTTCAATGACAACATAGCCTTTTCTCTGGTTAAGAGTGCCATAGTCAAGTCCAATAGCAGTTTTGGGTTTTGCTTGAATTTTCTCACAGTAGGATTGCACTAGACCAGATGATTTCTTAAACGTTTTCAGTTTGAATTCATTTTCAGCTAATTCATCCCTAAGAGCCTTTTCAACCTGACCAGCACACAAAACCTTATTATGCAGATATTCAACTTCTTTCTTAAGGTTCTCTACTTGCATAGCAGTTAGCTCAAGTTCCTAATTCTTTTTTATTAACATTTCATTTCTAGTAGACAGTTTAGTAATCTCTTCATTAGCAGCAGTCATACTAGTATGAATGTTAAACATCTCAACAGATAGTTGTTCAATCATGCATTTATACTCTGAAACAGACATGTCTATATTAGTGAGAGATGGTACCTGAGAATCTGATGGAGATGTGTCATCCTTGGAATTGGCCATCAAGGCATAGTTACAAAATTCCTGCTCTTCTCCATCACTGTCAGATTCATCCCAACACTTCCCTTCAGCTATGTAGGCCTTACCTTTTGTCTGCTTTTTCAGAAGGGCCTCATACTTAGCTTCGAGCTCAAGATAATCTCTATCCTTCTTTTTAGGCTTCTTGCATTCACTGGCAAAATGCCCTAGGTCATTGCATCTATAACACCTTACAGATGACCTATCCACATGGCTAGTTTTGAACTTATTCTTGTTTGGTTTCACAGGTGCCTTGCTCCTGTTGAATGAATGGTTTTGAGTTTTGGGTTTGAAGGGTTGATTCCTCTTAAATCTGATGTTTGGAAATTTTCTGGCCATGAAACCATATGAAGTGTTTTCCATCCCATCTAGTTCTTCAAGAGTATAGAACTCATCTTCCTCTTTCTCCTCAACAGGTTCACTTACCTCAGCTTCAGTTTCTTCATCTTCTACTACCTCCTCTATCCTTAATTGGCTTGTAGATGCTTCTAGGTCTTGAATAGATTTGTTGACAATCAAGGCACATGATGTGTTTATCATTCTGCCTTGGTTGGCTTGGATAGCCCTTCTCTGAAGCAACTCAAGCTCATGAGTTTTTAAAACCCCATAGAGCACATCATATGTAACTTTGTTCAAATCTCTTTCCCTTAGAGAAATGACCCTTTGCTCTAGATGATTTGGTGAACATAGCAGAAACTTCATGTTCAATTCCTTGGTGCTATAAACCTTGCCATTCATCTGCAACTCAGTAATGAGCTTGTGAAATCTCTCAAACATCTCAGTGATGCTTTCCTTGGGCTGTACCATGAAAGCTTCATACTGTGTGACCAGTATCTGTTTCTTGTTCTCTTTGACCTCATCAGTTCCTTCACATAACACCTCAATGTGATCCCACATTTTTTTGGCAGTGGTACATGAAGCAATGTTTGCAAACATTGACATGTCCATGGAATCTATAATCAGCAACATGAGGTGACTGTCAAGGGCAACCATGTCCTTTTCTGATTCTGTCCATTTGGATGGATCCTTAGCCACATAAGATCTTGGAATAGTAGTGGTTCCAATAGTCTTTTCAGGAATCTCCTGTTGGGGAACAAATGGACCATTCTTGAGAATCTCAGGATACAAATGATGAGATGCTTTGATGAACAACTGCATCTTGATCTTCCAGAGGTTGTAATTCTCTATGTTAAACTTAGGGACTTTCACCGTTCCTGTAGTCTTTGGGGTATTCAAACTCATGATCGTTTTTCTATTTTTGAATAAACAGCCCGCTCTGATACCACTTGTTGAGTATGGAATACAGTAAAAGAATACAGAGGGGGGTGAATGGATTCTTGAACTTTTCTTGGTTGAGTCTGTGTAGTAGATAAGTGTTTATGTGTGTAAAGATGTAGGTGCGGATAAAGAACAACACAAGTCACAATATCACTTTAATCTAATGTATTATTAGATAAAGGTTGCTACAATATGTGAATACAAATGATAGTATTCTCAGCTTCGTTTTTCTCAGAGAGATATGGCTTACAATGAATATGAAAAACTTGACTCTCCAAAAGTTAATTGCTAAGGAAGTGAGGCTGTATCCTTATAGAACATGGATACAACCTACTTACTACAAATAAGGTAGCTAAAACAAATTACTTTCTAGTATGTCTATCCTATTTGAGTAAGAGTCCAAACGCTTACATATTTGACTTTGCAAAGCCTGTTCAGAACCACTTCTTTAGCCCTTTGTCTCTTCTATATCTCTCCAAGCTTCTTTGTAGGCTTTCCAGAGCACGTTACAGATTGAGGTCCATAAAGTGCATTGGCTTGTTGCAGGTTTCTGACTTGTACAATTTCTCCAGTATTTTGTCTCCAAGAATGTATTCGAGAAGTGACTAAGTAAGTGATTCGAGAACTAGAATTGACTTGATCGATAACTCTGAGTTCTCGAACACTGTTTTATTGACATATCGAATTACTTCTCGAATAGCTCTTTTTCATCAGGATTCCTTGAGTTGTCGAATAGAACACTTGACTTATCGAATCCTTGAGATATCGAATAGCTTTCTGAGTCCTTGAGATATCGAATGGAACTTTGACTTGTTGACTCTTTGAGAACTCGAATACCACTTTGACTTGTTAACTTCTTGAGTTCTCGAATAGAGAAGTAGAGATATCGAATCTCTGAGATATCGAATGTGATATCGAACAGTGTATTCAGAGATATCGAATAGTGTCTTGAGATATCGAATCCCTGACTTCTCGAATGCTAGACTTCTCGAATAGAAAAATGTACTTCTCGAATTGGTACTTAGGCAAATTCTTCACTTTCTTCAAATCCCAAATGTGATTATTTGACAGTCTTTATCTTCTTGTTTGAGGCATGAACCTTGGAACTTCTTTCAAGCATTATTCTTGACTATATAAGTACAGTTGCACAACTAGGATTTGGTGCCTATTACAAGTATAGAACAAGTAGAGACTCTACAACTAGAGGTTCCCTCTGTTAAGAGGTCATGTAAGTAATGCAAAGCATTACAAACAATTAGGCTTGTTGATAGAGTATATTTTTATATATATTCTAGATGATTTTATTCTCATATTTATTGTGTTTTGCATTGATTTGGATTTTTATTTAATATATTTGATTGTTTTATTGTAGGAAATAAAGAATTCATGACTTGGAAGGATTTGGAGCAAAAAGAGCTATTTTGGAGATAAAATAGGAGAAAATTCGTATTATTGGGCTACACGGGCTGTGCTACACTGTTTTGGCCATATCTTGAGTTCCAGAAGTCAGAATTTGACGATCTTACTGTCCACGCGAAGCTTGTGGAATTATCTTTAATTCAGAGGTGGTCTAGTAAGCAAAATCCAGTTGGAAGAGCCCAGAAACAAAGGAGAAAAATAAGTTACGAATTTTACAAGAAAATCCAGCAGCTTCCAGAAATTCAATTTGAAGTTGGAAACTTGCCATCTTCTTTTCCAACTCTAAGAAGGCAATTTCTTGGAGGCTAAATCAAGAGGCTATATAAACACATCTTGGGACAAATTATTGAGCATGTAAAAAAATATTAGGGATGTAATATTAGATCAGATAATATAGTTTAGAGTAGATTAGTATTATTAGTTAGAGATGTAGAGAAACACCATGACTCTTCTTTTGGGTGACAACATTGAAGTTTGAAGGTTTTGTTCTCTTAATCTTTTCTTTGTTTTTATTAGTTTAATTATGTTTTCTTGTTTTACTAGTTGTTTTACTTGTTTAATTATTAGTGAGTAGTTATTTCTAGGGCTTAAAGGGAAGCCATGTTTGCACTAATATTGGCATGATTTTCATAGTGGTTTGATTGGTTATGGTTAATTCTGATTGATATGTTTTAATCATTAATTTGTGTAATTGGCCAATATCACGGATTAATTATATGCAAATAGGGGTATGGATCGAGAGATTTACTTACTAGAGGCACACATACGATTAGCAGAATTGAATTTGAGTGCGGAAGCATCATTGGATTTCTGAGAGCGTTAATTCTTGGAAGAGATTAACTTGACTCTAATTACCTGATTGATTGAATTACTAAAAGTGGTTAATTGTGTTGAATGTTTCGAGAGTGTTAATGCTTGAAAGAGATTAACATACTCTAGTTATAGGATCACATTGATTGCTTTAGCTTAAGAGCAATTGTGTAAGCGTGGTGGACCTGATTGCCCTAGGTTTTAAATAATTTGTTTATCATCTATTTAATTAATGTTAATTTAGTTTAATCAGTTAATTAATAATTTCACATACTCGAGAGATTGCCATGTCGAAGACTACAGAGCCCACTATGCATCCAATGAGTATCAATGAGATGTCACAAGTGGCCCCTAAAACTTACAACTTCTGTCAAATTTGCGGTGTGCAGGGTCACTATGGTTTTGAATGCTCTTACAATGTCTATAATTCTCAGAGTGCTCGGTGCGGACAAATGAATTCTTTTGAAGAAGGATATGGGTACAATCAGTATTCAAACACTTTTGATCAAGAATGCGTGAATCAACCAGATTTCTGCTACCAGGACAATGGTGCTCAAAATTTTTCATATCATAATCAGCAACAGTTTGAGCAACAATATTATCAGTCAAATGAGCAACCGCCACAGCAAGAATATCAATATCCTCCTCTACAAGAAGATCTACATGTTTCTCAACCCAGTGTAGATGTGCAAGCTGATCAGACAAATGAGATGTGGGATATCTTGAATAAACTGTTAAAGAGTTCTGAAGAACAAGCCGAGGCAATCAAAGAATTAGAAACTCAAAGTTTGGCGATTGAATCTCAAATTGCACAGTTGGCTAACTCTTCTACTACAGGGCAGCTCGACTATTTACCATCATCATCTATCCGATCCGAAGAGGACCTGACTGCTATCAATCTCACAAGCGATCAGGAATATGATAGTTTCTCCATGTATGTTGATGATGAGGCCATTGATAAAGAGAAGGAGCATGCCACCGATGACGAGATCAATGATGTTGCTGCTACCAAGGACAATGTGACTGATGATGAGGCTACAAAGGAAAGCAATACAGAGATGGTTGTTGTTTCTCTTCCACAACCTGTGCCTAAGCTACCATGTATTGATAAATTTGCTCTCGATCTAGCCTCTACTTACAAGAATTCTTTGCTCAAGAACACTTATTTCAAGGTTGATGTGATAACAAATATTGTCCAAGATGATATTTCTCAAATTCTGGTTGAGGATCCATACAAAGTGGCTCATACGTTTCAAGCTCGAGAAGAGGGAGAAGATGGAAGTGTCTTATTAGCCAATGATGTGATAAGCCAAGATGTCTGAATGACTCCAGTGAAAGTGAGGAGTGGAGAAAAGCCACCCCCAGAACCTCCACCTTATGTCAAGGGAGTTCAATATTTCCGTGGTGTTGAATTTTATCGCTATTTTATCACAAAGTTTTCCAAAATTGCATAAGCACTCTCTCTATTGCTTATTAATGACATATTTTATTTTACTGATGCTTGTTTGGAGACTTTCTGCAGGATAAAGACAACCACAGATGTTCTTGATACTTTTTGTGGTGGCGAGTTTATGATCGAGAAAGTGGATATTACGCCTTTACCGGAGTATTTTTTAGGAGGTCAAGCTATTGACGTTAAAGAAGCGCTTTGTGGGAGGCAACCCATGTGTTTCGATGATTAGGTATGTTTCCTACTATCCCTCCTATTAATTACTTTCATTCAATGCGGACATTGAATATTTTAAGTTTGGGGGTGGTTTGAGGGATTAGTAGTTGTTGTATTATGTGTTCATGTAGGATATCATGTTTGTATTTTAGTTGTAATTCATGCATGTTTGTTCGTATTATTATCATGTGAGTCCATAATAGTTGCATTTGCACCCATGCTTGATAGGAATTTTGTGTTGTTGACGCTTTTGATTGAGAAGTGATATGCTTTGTTCTTGTGCACACACATACACTAGTAAGTTGAAGCTAGTAGACTTATTGAATGTTGTAAGTAATTAGAAGGACATGAATATGTGCAAGTTGATTTAGTTTGCATGCTTTGAATACAAGTCGGTGCATTAGAGAGATTTTTGCTTGGGATTGAGCATGTTTTTCCACCAAGTGAGTTTTGAGCCTATATGCATATCTTTTGCATGATTATTCGTTTGCTTGAGTGTCCACATGTTGTTTACATTGCTAGCACTTACTTGAGATCTTTCTTGAAATGCATGACATTAATTGATGATGAGATGATAAAGGCACTTAGGTTTGACCTCGTATTTTCCCATATTTCCACACCTTTTAAACATGATCAATTAGTTAACCCTTTGAGCCTAATCCTATTCTTTCGGTGACACACTACGTTACTTGCCTATATCCTTTTCTTGTATTGGCCTTACAGTAATTTTTTATCCTAAAATTGTCAAAGGCTAGTATCGTGCTTAAGGGAGTAATAAGGTGTGTAAAATGGGGGGTTTTATTGATGATCATACTTTTGGGGAATATTGATTTTGGGTTGATGCTTGTTAGTCGAAATTCATAAAAATATCTATGGATCATTGTGTTTATTCCTTAGCTCTCAGAAAAAAATAGAAAAAAATAGAAAAAAAAATAGAAAAAAAAAATAGAAAAAAAAATAGAAAAAAAAATAGAAAAAAAATAGAAAAAAAAAGAAATAAATTTGAGAGCATTCTTATGTTTGTATGATCCTTCTTCATTCGACTAGTCAAGTTATTATGTAAGGGGTTATTGAAAAATTCAAGTGTGGGGAAGTATTTATGGAAAGGGAATGGAATTGAATAATGATTATTGTTGGGTACTAGCTTTTGACATTTAACCTGTTTTAGCTTTACTTGACATACTTGGTCCCTAGCCCACGCTACAACCCGAATAAAGACCTTTTGATTGTCATCAGTGATGTATGTTATGTTGAGAGTGAGATTGATTGCAAGTGTCAAGTTGTGTTTATGATTTTGTTGGAATTGAGTGATACACTTAACCTTGTTCTTTGAGTGAATATTCATTTTTGAGTGAAAGGTGAGTTATTACTTGTTTTGGCATAGGAGATCCCGGGTTTAGACTTAAAGATGTATTTCTTGTGGGCTTAGCATGATTACCAACGATTTTTACACTTGACATGAATTTTTATGACCTTCTGCATGTTGGTTGAGTAGACTACGTGAATACTTGCACTTTTGACACCAAGACATCGTATGTTTGCTTTGATTCTTAAGTTGATGTGGCATGAGAGGACTTGTGTGTGTGGTGTTGTGTTAGCATTGATCTTTTGCATGGTTAGATGAATTTTGTGGGTATATTCACTATAAACCCTCACGAGACAACACTCGTCTTACTAGGGCTGCCTAGGGGTTTAACGGCTTGTTGCATATGCTCAATGCAATCGTTTCATCTACGAAAGTGATGTTTGTTAGGACTTAGTTTTTATTTCACTTATTTGCCCGAGGACGTGCAAATGCTTAGTGTGGGGATGTTTGATAGAGTATATTTTTATATATATTCTAGATGATTTTATTCTCATATTTATTGTGTTTTGCATTGATTTGGATTTTTATTTAATATATTTGATTGTTTTATTGTAGGAAATAAAGAATTCATGACTTGGAAGGATTTGGAGCAAAAAGAGCTATTTCGGAGATAAAATAGGAGAAAATTCGTATTATTGGGCTACACGGGCTGTGCTACACTGTTTTGGCCATATCTTGAGTTCCAGAAGTCAGAATTTGACGATCTTACTGTCCACGCGAAGCTTGTGGAATTATCTTTAATTCAGAGGTGGTCCAGTAAGCAAAATCCAGTTGGAAGAGCCCAGAAACAGAGGAGAAAAATAAGTTACGAATTTTACAAGAAAATCCAGCAGCTTCCAGAAATTCAATTTGAAGTTGGAAACTTGCCATCTTCTATTCCAACTCTAAGAAGGCAATTTCTTGGAGGCTAAATCAAGAGGCTATATAAACACATCTTGGGACAAATTATTGAGCATGTAAAAAATTATTAGGGATGTAATATTAGATCAGATAATATAGTTAAAGTAGATTAGTATTATTAGTTGGAGATGTAGAGAAACACCATGACTCTTCTTTTGGGTGACAACATTGAAGTTTGAAGGTTTTGTTCTCTTAATCTTTTCTTTGTTCTTATTAGTTTAATTATGTTTTCTTGTTTTACTAGTTGTTTTACTTGTTTAATTATTAGTGAGTAGTTATTTCTAGGGCTTAAAGGGAAGCCATGTTTGCACTAATATTGGCATGATTTTCATAGTGGTTTGATTGGTTATGGTTAATTCTGATTGATATGTTTTAATCATTAATTTGTGTAATTGACCAATGTCACGGATTAATTATATGCAAATAGGGGTATGGATCAAGAGATTTACTTACTAGAGGCACACATACGATTAGCAGAATTGAATTTGAGTGCGGAAGCATCATTGGATTTCTGAGAGCGTTAATTCTTGGAAGAGATTAACTTGACTCTAATTACCTGATTGATTGAATTACTAAAAGTGGTTAATTGTGTTGAATGTTTCGAGAGTGTTAATGCTTGAAAGAGATTAACATACTCTAGTTATAGGATCACATTGATTGCTTTAGCTTAAGAGCCAATTGTGTAAGCGTGGTGGACCTGATTGCCCTAGGTTTTAAATAATTTGTTTATCATCTATTTAATTAATGTTAATTTAGTTTAATCAGTTAATTAATAATTTCACATATTCGTATGACCCTTGAAACAATTAACGATAACTGAAAAGGAATTAGTAGAACCTGTCTCCTTGTGGATTCGACCCGCTTGCCATTTGTACTAGCAATAGACACCGTGCGCTTGCGGTTAAGTATAATTTGACACATCACTTGTTATTTGATGTAAACAGGCATTCCTCTATGACTAACAACATGCCCATGCAGCACAAACATGTTCCCACGACCCTTTTTGAAGCTAATAGCATGGTCACACAGCTCTACGACATGCTCATGCAACAAATAAAAAATCACCAAGCAAGTCACGGATCGCGGCGCTTCATGCTTATGCATAGGAGAGTACTTCTTTCATTCTTTTATATTGTATAATTATTTGTTTTATGTGTCAATGAGGACATTTACCCATTTAAGTGTGGGGATGTGTTCTCAATAGTATTAGTTGTAAAAAAAAACTAAAAAATTAAAAAGTTGAAAATACCAAAAATAATTCTAGCCATGCAAATTGATTAGTTGTTGTACTTTGCTTGATGCACCCATGCATGCTATAGAAATTTCGTGCTCTTGACGCTTTTGATTGATAAGTGACGTGCGTTGTTCTTTTGCACACACATACACTAGCAAGTTGAAACTGGTGGACTTAGTGACTGTTGTAAGTGATTAAAATGACATGAATATGTGCAAGATGACTTGGTTTGCATGCTTTGAGTACAAGTAGGTGCATTAGAGAGACTTTTACTTGGGATTAATTATGCTTTGCCACACCAAGCGAGTTTTGAGCCTATATGCATATCTTTTGCATTTAATTCGTTTGCTTAAGTGTCCACATGTTGTTTACATTGCTAGCACTTACTTGAGATCTTTCTTGAAATGCATGACACTATTTGATGATAAAACGATAAAGGCACTTAGGATAACCTCATAATTCCCATATTACCACACCATTTAAACATGATCAATTAGTTATTCCATTGAGCTTAATCCTATTCTCTCGGTGACACACCACATTACTTGCCTATATCTTTTTCTTGTATTGGCCTTACATTAACTTGAACCCAATTGTCAAAGGCTAGTATAGTGCTTAAGGGATTGATAAGGTGTGCAAAAAAGGGGGGTTTGTTGATGATCATTACTTTTGGGAAAATATTGGGTTTGGTTGTGACTTGTTAGTCGAAGTTTGTAATAATATCAATGGGTCATTGTTCTTGTTTATATTTAGCTCTCTTAAAAAAGTACAAAAAAAGAAAAATAAAAAATTTACTTATGTGAGAGCATACTTATGTTTCTATGATCCTTTTTCATTCGACTAGTCAAGTTACTTGTTAAAAGAGAATAAACAGATTCAAGTGTGGGGATGACAGGGTGGAGTTGAATGAATTATGTTGTTGGGTACTAGCTTTTGACATTTAACCTGTTTTGGCTTTATTTGACATACCTTGTCCCTAGCCCACATTACAACCTGAATAAAGACCTTTTGATTATCATCAGTGGTGTATGTTGTGTTAGAGTGAGATTAATTGCGAGTCTGAAGCATGTTTATGATTTGTTGGAATAGAGTGATACACTTAACCTTGTTTTTGAGTGAATAATCATTTGTGAGTGAAAGGTGAGTTGTTACTTGTTTTGGTATAGGAGATCCCAGGTTTAGACTTAAAGATGTGTTTCTTGTGGGCTTAGCATGCTTACCAACTATTTTTGCACTTGACATGAAATTTTATGATCTTATGCATGTTCATTGAGTAGACTATGTGAATACTTGTACTTTCGACACCAAGACATTGCATATTCATTTTGATTCTTAAGTTGATGTAGCATGAGAGGGCTTGTATGTGTGGTGTTGTATTGGCATTCAATCTTTTGCATGAGCTAGATGGATTTTGTGGGTACATTCACTATAGGCCCTCACGAGACCTCACTCATCCACTAGGGCTACCTATGGGTTTAAAGGGCTTGTTGCATATGTTAAATGCAATCGTGATGACCTACGGAAGTGGTACTAGTTAGTTAGTTTAGTGTATTTTATTTAGTTTGCCCGAGGACGTGCAAAAGATTAAGTGTGGGGATATTTGATAAAGTGTATATTTATATATACTTTAGTATGATTTTATTCACATATTTACAGGATTTTGTAAATAATTGGGTAGGTTTGATTATATTTTATTGTTTTATTTCAGGTAATAAATAATTCCTAAAGTTGGGAGAAAAGGAGCTTAATTGGATAAAAATCATGTGGAAATTCGGATTTAACGGTTGGCCTGCGCAACAAAGCTTATTTGGGCCATAACTAGAGATCCAGACATCAGAATGGGGCGATCTTACAGCCCACGCGAAGGTATCGAGATTTTCTACAAGTTTGGAGCAGCCCAACACGCTTATTACTACTGGAGCAGCCCAGAAACAGGCCTGAACTTCTGGCTACGAATTTCCCTTTTGAGTCCAACTTATTTTAGGAAACCATATATAAAACATTGTATTATTATTAGGTTATACATACAATAGAGACCAGATCTGAATTGGCGTGTATTGATATTTTAGAGATATACTTTTGAGAGAAAAGGGAGAGAATCAATTGGAGAAGAAGATTGAAGGAAGGAGCGAAGGGATTCGTCCGGAGTTCAAGACACTTCAAGATTTGTATTCTTTGTTCTTAAATTCTAAACTCATGATTTGTGGTTTATATATATATATACTTGTTTTGTTCAATTATGAGTAGTTAATTCCCTTTATCTAAGAGTTGGGTAGTATTCGTTGATTTGTCGAGTTTGTTTGATTTATCTTGTTATTGTTAATCTGTCATTGGAGGGCTTAATTCAATTAGAAGAGTAGCTAACTTTTGATTGAATCTATAGGGATTATAACGAATCGGGAGAAGAGTTGTAATTCTAGTACATGACATGATAGACACAATTTAATTATTGAATCGGGAGATTAATAAAAGAATTGTGAAGCTGTTAATCCTTGGTTTTAATAGTTTATGATTATACTTTGATTGACCATGCGAGTGGCGATTAAGGGATGATTGTAGGCATTATGAATTACCTTGGGAGAGGAATTTATAAACTTTAGAAGGATTGTTTTTAACTAACAAGAGACACAAATTAGACATTCTTGGTAGTCAATTGAAGAACCCCAAATCTTGGATTATTTTCTCTCATCGTTATTATATAGTTTTTATTTGTTTATTAGTTTAATTTAGTTAATAATCATAATCACCAATCTATTCTTCCACACTTCTGAACTGCTTGAGATAAAAGACTCAGAATTAGAATTGATATCAGTCCTTCCCTGTGAACGAATTTGTTAGTAGTATTTTTATGTGTTCGTTCACAGGGAAGGACTGATATCAATTCTAATTCTGAGTCTTTTATCTCAAGCAGTTCAGAAGTGTGGAAGAATAGATTGGTGATTATGATTATTAACTAAATTAAGCTAATAAACAAATAAAAACTATATAATAACGATGAGAGAAAATAATCCAAGATTTGAGGTTCTTCAATTGACTACCAAGAATGTCTAATTTGTGTCTCTTGTTAGTTAAAAACAATCCTTCTAAAGTTTATAAATTCCTCTCCCAAGGTAATTCGTAATGCCTACAATCATCCCCTAATCGCCACTCCCATGGTCAATCAAAGTATAATCATAAACTATTAAAACCAAGGATTAACAGTTTCACAATTCTTTTATTAATCTCCCGATTCAATAATTAAATTATGTCTATCATGTCATGTACTAGAATTACAACTCTTCTCCCGATTCGTTATAATCCCTATAGATTCAATCAAAAGTTAGCTACTCTTCTAATTGAATTAAGCCCTCCAATGACAGATTAACAATAACAAGAGAAATCAAACAAACTCGACAAATCAACGAATACTACCCAACTCTTGGATAAAGGGAATTAACTACTCATAATTGAACAAAACAAGTATATATATATATAAACCACAAATCATGAGTTTAGAATTTAAGAACAAAGAATACAAATCTTGAAGTGTCTTGAACTTCGGACGAATCCCTTCGCTCCTTCCTTCAATCTTCTTCTCCAATTGATTCTCTCCCTTTCTCTCAAAAGTCTATCTCTAAAATATTAATACACGCCAATTCAGATCTGGTCTCTATTGTATGTATAACCTAATAATAATACAATGTTTTATATATGGTTTCCTAAAATAAGTTGGACTCAAAAGGGAAATTCGTAGCAAGAAGTTCAGGCCTGTTTCTGGGCTGCTCCAGTAGTAATAAGCGTGTTGGGCTGCTCCAGACTTGTAGAAAATCTCGATACCTTCACGTGGGCTGTAAGATCGCCCCATTCTGATGTCTGGATCTCTAGTTATGGCCCAAATAAGCTTTGCTGCGCAGGCCTACGGTTAAATCCGAATTTCCACCTGATTTTTATCCAATTAAGCTCCTTTTCTCCCAACTTTAGGAATTATTTATTACCTGAAATAAAACAATAAAATATAATCAAACCTACCCAATTATTTACAAAATCCTATAAATATGTGAATAAAATCATACTAAAGTATATATAAATCTACACTTTATCAAATATTCAGTTCGTTCTGACTACTGGCTTGGGCGGATGGGTCATGTCTACTCCTGGGATGGTAATAATAGGGGGAGCGAGGAGGTTGTGTGGGGGCTAAATGGGCCACGAAAACTTTGTCATTTTTTATGGAGAGCCTGTAAAGGGAGTATGGCTGTAATGGAGAGATTATATCATCGCCACATTGTTCAGAATCCGCAGTGTCAAATTTGTGGGGCATCAGAGGAAAATATTATTCATGCTCTTTTTGAATGTACTCACGCTATAGAGATTTGGAGTCAGAGCCCTTTATTGGTAGTTATCTCAGATGCTCCATCTACGTCCCTGGTAGAGAGACTGGATTGGGTTGCCAGGAAACTTAATTACAAGAGAGGGAGTATGTACTGTAGTTACCTTGATGTGAGCAGCCTGGTCAAGTAGAAATATAAGGATTTATGAGCCGTCTAATCCTAATGCTATTCAGCTTGCTGCAGGCTATATCAGACTTGTAAATGATTATCGTATTTATGCAAAAAAGGCCTTTGGGAATAGTGGGGTTTCTATTTTAAAATCTTCTACATCGTGGACTTGTCCTCCTGTGGGTTTTCTGAAGATCAATACTGATGCGCATATACGAGAAGGGATGTATGTAGGGATGGGTGCAGTTATTAGGGACTCGTCAGGGAAGCTCGTTGCAATGGCAGCTAAAAAACTAGGTGTAAGATGGAGTGTAGAGGTAGCAGCAGCTTTGTTCGGTCTGTAGATAGCCCATCGCCTTGGATATATGCATGTGATTTTAGAATTAATGTGATGCCACGAATGTGATCTTAACCATCAAAAAGGAAGTTGTTGGGTTCTCTCCTTTATTCTTATTCTATGAAGACATTTTAAGGTTGAAGAGTGGATTTGAGTCTTTTGATTGTGTTCATATTAGAAGAACAGGTAATACCATAGCTCATTGTTTTTCTAGGTGGGACATAACTTACGATGCTATATTTAGTCAGTAACACTCGTTCTGATGACAACAATAAAATGTAGAAAGGAAGGTGTATCTTAGGAAAATGCTAGAATTACATAAAGTTTCACAAAAACTTTCACAAAATGGTAGGTGTCTCAATGTGATTGGTTATAATTCAATGGGCCCCTACATTCACATTAATATTAACCAATAAAAACATCAATTTGTGGAATCCAACTCATCCTGTAAATTTTTCTATGCATATTTTCTGTGCACCTAGCACTACTCGTCATCTTATTATACCTCACAAGTTGCTAAGAATACAGACATGCCAAGTTTTCATACAGTAGCTAGAAACAATAAAGATGTAGTAAAATGAACAATGCCACTAAAGAAACGAATACTTGAAGAAGTAATTCAAAGTATATATTACGCTCATCCTTTGTTATTGTTGTATTTGACATATTTTGTCAAATAATATTAATAAAGTAAATAGATACATAAATGTATTTAGTAGTTACAAATATTATATTGATTGTATAATTATTTGTTTGTGGGTTACAAATATTGGTTAAGTGCACATTTAAATATATAAGTTACACATTGTTTACATAATGACATTGATGGATACTTAATGGGCAGTTACATTTTTTGGGTGGAGAAATTATAAGAATTGCCTATATATAGAGATTTGTTTCTATAGAAAAAAGGTACTTGTGAGAAAGAAAGATAGACCTTGTTCAATATAATTTATGAACCCCTAAAAAGTGTTATATACAATTTTATTTGATTACTTAAAATACTTCATTGGTATCAGAGATTTTGGTATTGTTTGTTCGTTAATATATGATGAATTCATCAGTTTGAGCATTTTTGTGACGGGTTAATTTGCTTCTTGTGCCGTTTCAATTTTGTGCCGCTGGTTTTCTCTAGAATAATGCATGGTTACCCATCATCCAACACCTAGCTTGGAGAAATCATTATTATCGGGGTTGAAAGTTTTTCATTTGTTTTTGTTTTTGTTTTTCCTTATATTAACGATTAGTTTACTGCATTAACATTTTTGCTTTTGCTTTGGTGATTTTAGTACAGGGCCTGTGATTTGTCTCATGTCATACTTGGTTGCTACGTTTACATGTATGGACACTGCCTTTTATCCACCTTCACAGGATTAAGATGAATTCGTTCTGTCCACGTCCTTCCGGTTAGTTGGGTAACCTGGGTTCTTGTTAGTCCCTTTGACGATAGCTTCTTCCGTTGGTCTATTCTGAATAATTGCTCGAGCATTTTTCTGAGAGCATTTTTCTGAGTGGTGACTTCTTTATAACAACTCTTCATTCTGTTATATTATCTTTTTGTGGGCTTGATTTCTTTCATTATTTTTGTAGTCTTGTCCATAAGCCATGCATAGCTTCTTGGTACTAAGACTAATTTCATCTTTAGATTTGCTTGCTATTGATTGGTCATTGACTAATTTTTTATGTGTGTGGGTAATTTTTTTATTGTTAATTGCTATTTTTTTATTTTGTTATAACAAGTTTCTTATGATTCCTTACATGACTGCATTGTGTTTTTTTTTGTTGACTTGAGACTCTGTTTAGTATTCTAATGTCATGTATGCTTCTATGCCCCAAGTTTTTTATACATGCTTTTCATGTTTTTTTTAGCAACTATTTTTTTTCTGTCATGTGGGATCGCTATTATCATTTTTTTTGTTCCATTTTCTGTTTTTTAATTGTTTTGAACGTGATAGTTGATATATTTATGTTTTTGCTGGACTACATTTTTTAACATGAGCAACTGTATGAATGCACTTGAATTGGTTGACACATATGATTATATGAGGTGTCAGGAAAATAAATATGATTTGTCTCAAAATTATTCGGAAATTGATGTTGAAAAAATGACATTAAAATTAAAGGAAATTTTTAGTAATGCTCAGAAAAGAGAGCAAGAAAAATGTAAGCATAATTTGTTGATATTGGAAAATTGGTTGGCACCATTTTTTTGTAATGAAAATAAAAAAGAAGAAAAGGGGAATATAGATATTGTTTGGAGACAATCAGAAAATTTATCAGTTTAAAAAAATAATATTTTGTAAGAAACAATTTTATGATACTCTGAATAATGAGTATATAGAAATGAAAAGATGAATTTTTGAAAAAAAGTTATTTATTAATTTACAAGAGAATTGGGGAAATTACCCAGAATTTAAATATTTAATAAACAAGAATTGGTTGCTCTTGTTGGATTGAGTTAAAGAACTCTAAAAGGTATTTTAAAAAATGACGCTAGCAAGGTGTGGTTAAGTTGATACATCTAGTGAACTTGAAAAATGTGTGTTCTTGTTTAAAATAATTTGTTTGATTGGAACCCGTTGGTATACGTAGTAATTGGAAATCGTTGTTGAAAAGGACAACATTATAATCCAACATTATAATCGAAAAGATTATAGAGGCTCTTATAATAGAGAGTGGAAAGGAAAAGTTGTTTTTTTTATACTCAGAATAGTGAGTACAAAATTAGAAATTTTCGAAATGAAATCAAAAGAATTTGAGTTCATGGAAATAAATAAAAGTGAGAATTGTGTGATCCACCAGAATATTGAAAATTCGTTGGTTATAAGTGAATTTTGAAAAAGAAAATAAAGTTGTTGGTATGTTTAATAAATTTTGATATTTGCTAGTTGTAAAGGTTTTGTGAAAAATCGATAATGGAAGTAGACAATTATGTCTATATTTTTGGAAAGTGGGAGTTTGTTTATCATTGATATAATATCAGTGGAAAATAATGAATATGTGTGGAACAAAATTAAGTTGGAACTTAGTTGAAAATTTGAGATCGAAGATATGTGTGAAATATCTTGCATGTATAGAAAATTTAGATTAAGGAATGAGTGTTGAGTATACAACAACGAAAGCAAAACCCAAAACGAATAAACAAGAACAAGAAAATAAACGACAATCACACAAGACAAAGATTTACGTGGTTCGGAAATTTACTCCACAAGCCGCACTAATTTTGTATTGATCTCTCACAATTGTGTTGTGTTAGGGTTTTACAATTACAAGAGAATATTTATAATAGAAGAAACTGGGCCTAAATATGGACCTTTGCTGAAAATCCCGTAGTTAAGGCCTTGAGCCTGAAGTCAAGCCCTTTAGAATCGCGTATGTTTAGGTCAAGGCCTTGAGCTTGCTGCTAAAGTCCTTGAGCCTGACATAGACTCCACAATCTCAACAATCTCCCACTTGGAGTCTGGCCACATCTTCTCTTCACTCTTGTAAGTCTAGTATCACCCAATCTTTCGATCAATAACTTTAACTAGTGCAGCGCCTTCTCATCAATCAGTTCTGAAGGTCAGTTAAAGCTATGCAAAGCTTCAACTTTTCATTAGTAACCACCTTAGTCAACATATCTGCAGGATTCTTTGAACCAAGGATTTTCTTCAAGGACAAAGTACCATTGCTAATCAACTCCCTTGTAAAGTGATATCTTAGCTGAATATGCTTCGTCCTAGCATGAAACACAGGATTCTTCGCAAGATGAATAGCACTTTGACTGTCGCTAGACAAAGCACTGTCCCCCTGTTTCTTGCCCAACTCCTCAAGAAAATTCTTCAACCAAATCATCTCCTTGCTAGCTTCAGAGATAGCCATATATTCTGCTTCTGTGGTTGAAAAAGAAACACTCTTTTGAAGTCGAGACATCCAACTAACTGCTGTGCCACCTAAAGTGAAAATATATCCCGTAGTACTTTTTCTTGTATCCAAACATCCACCCAAATCTGCATCAGAGAACCCTTCCAAGATAACATCTTTCTTGCTGAAACATAATGCAACCTTGGACGTGCCTTTCAAGTAGCACAACAACCACTTGACTGCATCCCAATGCTCTCTTCCTGGATTAGACATGAACCTGCTAACAACTCCCACTACATGAGCAATGTAACACCCCCAGATCCGGGGTCCGGGATCGGGTCGTTACGGTCTTATTTTCCATGATTAATACTTTACTTGAGTCCACAATAAATAAATCACCTGCTGTGACCCCACAATAATAACCACTCACACACACACAGTTATAGTCCCAGAGATGAAATTGAAATAAGTCTTGCATTACTGGTTTACGAATAAAAGTTATTACAAGCCAAAAGGATAACATCATAGGTTTAAAAGTTTGCCGTTGATTAATCATTATTGATACATATAATTAAACTGGTAATCAAAGGCTGCTGATCTATGCTACCTCAGCAATGGCAGCGATGATATCAACGGGTAGCCCTGTGGGGCGGGTAACCTGCTTGCGCCGAGTGCGCCTGACGCGGGCCATGTGACCTAGCTGTTGTTGTGACATAATAAATAAGCAAGGGTGAGCAACAGCCCACCAACAATATATAACTGTGCAGTAATATATAAGACAGTTCAAAGATATGTTTTGAAATCATATGCCATGCATTAGAGAAAATATTGCCAGTTTAATATAAAGGATGAAGTTACAAGGTAACTCAACAGATATATATATTGTGGAAGCATATGCTATGCCAAAATAAGCAAGATAGCATCATTTTCATAAAAATAGGAACTTGCAGAATGATATTGCAATTCCAGTTTGAAATACTTTTCAACTCTGCCAACTATGATGGTGTTGCAGAAAATTTCCAACATTGAGTGATGAACTAATACTGGAGTTTGACGCGCCAGGAGACATAGCATATACACGATGATCAGTCGCATGTTATGCTCCCCACCTCTTGTTTACTACATGTAGAAGGAAGCACCGACGGATTTACTTGTCTACCGCCCTCTGGAACCCCCTCGGCCATCGGTTGGGCCATTTGCTGGACCGGCGCCACTGGGTCACTTACGCATCTCCTAGTTCATTTCACATCCATAACTTTGAAACGTAAAGTTTGTCCCCCTTTCCCCAAGTATAATACTCGTTGATAAGACTCCACAAAGTAGTCGTATCTAATTGGAAAGGAAAATTCACCAATATTTCCCAAGCTGCTGCTTGTTAATGAATACCAACTTGTTCCAACATTCCTACCCCTCGAATAATGAGTGGGTATACACAATTCCATGAATAATAGCAACCAAGTTGCGAGTGAAACAAATAATTTATGACCGGGCAGTCACAAGATAAATAACATTTCTCAAGTAAGGTTCCCTTACAATAGAATCAAAGGAAGAATGGAATTACTGAGAACCTTTCTTGATAATATAATAATAATCATAATACGACTCGGAAATAACTTATATAATATTCGAAGGTCGATCATACTATGTGAATGAAGTAAATCAGTTTTGAAACAAGTCAGAAGAATTAAATAAATATTCCAAGAATATTTATTGAGTCATGGAGATTGGAAGAGTGTTACTCGAACTGATCTTTGAATAAATATTCAGAATAATATTCATTGAACGAATAATGAATCTTCAAATTAATAATAATATCTATTGATGAAATACTCATCAAATGGATATTTGAGATAATGTTCATTGGGTCAATAATGAATATTCACCCTAAGAATGATACTTATTGATGAAATAATTATCGACTGAATATTTGAGACGATATTCATTGAATAAATAATGAATATTCAACTTAATAATATTTATAGAAGAAATGATTATCGAATGAATGTTTGAAACTATGTTCAATAATTGAATCGACTTTAAATGAATGTTGAAGATAATATTCATCGCCTCAAGGGAATATTTAAAATAATATTTATCGAATAACTGGAGTTCGAATCAATGTTCAACTAATATTTATAAAATAAATAGAGATTGAATGAATATTCGAAATAATATTCATTTAAATAAATAAGGCTCGAATGAATATTAAAATAATATTCATTAAATAAATAAGCTCGAATGAATATTCAAAATAATATCTATTGAGTAAATAGGAATGAATATTCTTTAAGTAAATATCTTAACTGAGAGTTCGAAATAATATTCGAACATTAACTCGACCTTAGATGAATATTAAAGATAGTGTTCGTCTAATAAATAAATATCTGACGAACAATCCGAATAATACTTATCAAATAATCTCAAAGGAATATTCCAATAATATTCGCCAGATAATAAATGGAAAATATTTACTTAAATATTTTCCTCTGAAAATAATATCAATATATCAAGGAATATCGACTCCCGGTCTATAATCAAAGAATGAGATTCATCTACCCTTTGCTGAAGGGTCTCAATGATATCCGGCTTATAACTGATATATTACTATCTAGCTTATAAGCCAACAATAAATTCTAGGAACAAGTATATCAATTTGACTTTGAAAGTAGGCATGCATGCTATGGCATATGTATAACAGAAAGCATATATATATATATTCACAACAACAGCCTTATAAAAAGGATTTGAAACTTGCCTGGAAATCGAGTACGAGTAGGGGTAGTGGTAGCGTGTCCCGGGTCAGCCTGATGATCTATAAATAGCCAAGGCATTCAGGATTAATCACTTAACACCTTTCAAAAGGTTAAGTATAAACTTAACTTAAATCGAAACACGTTTTCAAGTCGTTTCGTTATACCCCTCTAATTCACTCTTATTATTGCCTTTATTACCCGACACTTGTTTGTTAATAAAGCGTGTCATTATACTTACATGTGGTAAGTATTTAAATCGTATAAGTTTTAAAGTCGAAAGATTAGACCTCGATATTTATCGATCGTTTTCTAAGTGGTTTACCGAAGTTATAACCAAGTATACCTTTTAGGGGTACTTTCGTACTTAACCTAGATTCGAACATTTTTATAAAATCGGAAAACGATCCATTTGACATGCGGTCTTCTCCCACACCTTCCTTTTTATCTCTATTATTTAATTATCATGATTCGCCACTGATTAAACAACATTAAAGGGAATCAATTTCAATTACGAACTTTTGTTTACGGTTTCGAACAACTTTTATTAAATCGGCCATATCTCCTAAACCGTATATCCGTTTCATACGAACTTTATATCAAAACGAAGCTTATAACATAATCTAGCTTATCATGGCAAAAGTCGAAGCTAAACAGTGAGTTACTTCTACTGTCCAGTTCGTGTTCTTAATGTTAACGAAATTTCGGCATTACGACGGCTATAAATCGAATATTTCTAAATTCCAAACCTTCCAATAATCAAGGTATCCATCCCAAACAACATATACATGATATATCACCATGAACTGAGGCCAAGCAATGCCTTTCCGTTCATCTAAACTATTTTTAACATTTATCAATTAAACTACATCATAATCATGCTTATAATCATGCTAATAACACATCTTATACTAAAACCCATCAAGAGCATGCAAAATCTCAAAGTAAGGCCTAGGGTTACAAGTTGTTATACCTTCCTTGGAGTATGATCTAGCCTCACTATGCTTGGTATGATCCTTAGAAGTGCTTAAGCTTGCTAAATCAACCAAAGAAATCAAGGAAAAACAAGATTAGTTCATAGAATCACTATTCACCTTCCACTTTGATGAATTCTTTGAAAATGGAAACAAAGGAGTTTGGCTTTGAAATTTTTAGGAGATCACTTTTATGAATTATGGAACTCACCATAAAAATTACAAGGTCAAGTGATGGTTGGAAGCTTGATTTTTGTTTTGGAATTTAGGGTATAGCCGAATGCTTCTTTGGAAAGAAAAGAGAAGTGGTTTGCTTGCTCTCTTGCTTGGATTGTGATAGAAATGAATTATTGTGGTGTTAAGATAATATCTTGGATGATAAAGTAGCTTTATTAAAGGTATGATGCAAGGAATGATGTAATTAGGAGACAAGTGTTGATCATTGGTTGATTTAAGGCTTAACCAAGTAGTTAGCTTGCTAAGTACTCTAGTTACTTGTGTCACCACTTGGTTACTAGATATTTATTACTAGCACATGCATGCATCTTGCTTTCTCTGCTTGTTTCTTTGTCCGTTTATTGCTTAATTCGTTGCTCGTTCGAGGGAATAACTCATTCATTTCTAGTTAGGGTTTTACCGAAAACCTTCTTAATATTTCTAATACTATTCTTCATCTTACTTAATACTTCTCGAATTTAAATTCCTTAAATCCCTTTTATAATTCCTTATGTCTTGCAGTGTCCAGGGAATTCTCGGAGAAAATAAAAGTGCTCTTTTTCTGAATCCGACAGCTTTTACATACACTTATTTTCTTCCTGGATCACTAATACGAACTCAGAAATCCGTTCCGAATACCGGGTATAACATTATTATAATAATATTCCAAATTCCACCAAAATCACTATTCATCACTTATTTTTATTTAATTCCTATAATTAGGAAAATGAACCTGGTTCACTCTCGAGTGTTCCTTAACCTTTTTACGGAACCGCTGGACTTATAATAGATATTGATTTGGATGACACAAGAATAATCTTACTTGAAGTAATATACTTATATCCTTAGGAGATAGATCATTCTTATCTATGCTGTCAACCAAAAGTATTCTGCATGACATATAAATAATTGAATTCAAATCCATTCCCTTCATTTAATAGACCTTCGTTACATCGCAGTCATAACCACTATTCATTCCCATATTATTACATAATAAAAAGTTTTAATTCTACCAAAAATCTGGGTTCTTACAAGCAATATCTGGCCTTGTACACACCATAGCATACATCAAACTGCCAACTGCAGATGCATACGAAACTTTAGCCATATCTTTATTGCCTTCATCCGTTTTAGGTGACTGCTTCTTCGTGAGATTAAAGTGAGTCGCCAACGGTGTACTTCTGGTCTTTGCATCTTGGACACTGAATTTCTGCAACAATTTCTCAATATACTTCTCTTGAGATAATTTCAAAGTACCTTCAGATCTATCCCTTATGATGCTCATACCAAGTATCTATTTTGCTGCACCCATATCTTTCATCTCAAACTCCTCAGACATCTGTCTCTTTAACCTGTTGATTTCCCTCATGTTTGATCCTGCTATCAACATGTCATCAACATACAACAACAATATGATATAAGATGAATCAAATTGTTTAAAATAACAACAATGATCCATAGCACTCCTAGTGTACCCATTCTTCATCATAAAGCTATCAAACTTCAAGTACCATTGTCTTGGTGCTTGCTTCAAACCATACAAGCTTTTTATAAGCTTGCAAACGAGGTTTTCTTTCCCAGCTACCTGAAATCCCTCTGGTTGTACCATGTAGATGTCTTCCTCAAGATCACCATGTAAGAACGCGGTCTTAACATCTAGTTGCTCTAGATGTAACTCCTCTGCAGCCACAATACTTAGCACAATTCTAACAGTAGTCATCTTAACAACTGGAGAAAATATATCAGTATAGTCAATACCCTTTTTCTATTGATAACCCTTGACTACTAACCTCGCCTTGTATCTTTTGCTGCCATCAGGTTCTTCTTTGATCCGAAACACCCACTTATTCTGTAAAGCCTTCTTTCTTGCTGGTAATTCTGTTAAAGACTAAGTTTCATTCTTCTCAAGAGAACTCATATCTTCTTCCATGGCTGATTTCCACTGAACTGAATCATCCACCTGAACTGCCTCTGAATAACACTGAGGCTCTCCATCCTCGGTCAATAACATATAATATGCTAAAGGAGAAATTCTTTGTGGTGGCCTCACAATTCTGCTAGATCTTCTTACCTCAGCCTGTGGAGTAACTGGAACTATGTCATCACCATTTCCCAAACTCCCACTATTTCCTGCAAGATCTTCTTCTGTAATATCTTCAAGCACTGCTTTCTCTTTCTCAGGTTTTTCTTTTGTAAACTCAGAATCGACTACAAGCTTATCCAATGAAGATACACTTCTTTGCTTTCGGATCAAGCTTGTCCCTGTTAGAATCTTTAACACGCACATAAGAAACACAACCAAATACTCGCAAGTGTGAAAGATGTACCTCCTTTTTCTGCCACTCTTCTTCAGGAATCTTGAACCCCAAAGGAACTGAAGGTCCTCTATTTAGGAGATATGCTGCTGTGCTAACTGCATCTGCCCAAAAAATCTTTGGCAACCCTGCATGCAGCCTCATACTTTTGGCCCTCTCATTTAAGGTTCTATTCATGCGCTCTGCAACACCATTCTGTTGCGGTGTCTCTGGAATTGTTTTGATCATTCTAATCCCATATTCTGTGCAATAGCTTTTAAACTCATCACTACTGTACTCACCACCATTATCTGACATCAAACTCTTAACCTTCAAACCGGTCTGATTTTCAACTTCGGTCTTCCACTTCTTGAAAGTATCAAACACATCTGATTTATTCTTCAAGAAATAAACCCATACCTTTCTAGTGGAATCGTCGATGAAAGTGACATAGTAGCGAGATCCTCCCAACGACGCAACTGCTGTTGCACCATATACATCAGTATGAACTAGCTCTAACCTCTCAACCTTGGGTGTCCTCCCTGATTTTGCAAAAGTAACTCGTTTCTGCTTTCCAAGAACACATGGCTCACAGAACCCAACTTCCACATTCTTCAGCTCTGGAATCTTCCCCTTCGAAGTTAACAGCTTCATACCCTTTTCACTCATATGACCAAGTCTTTGGTGCCACAAAGTTGAAGACTCAATCTCATCAGCAACCGTATTTGCTTCATAGCTAGATTGTTCAACTATGTACAATGTCCCCTTTTTCTCTCCACGAGCAACAACTAGAATCCCCTTTATAACCTTCCACTATCTGTCTCCGAAAGTAACTCGATACCCTTCCTTATCTAACTGACCCACAGATATCAACATCTTCTTCAGTCCAGGAATGTACCTTACATCTTTCAACGTCCAGCTAGTCCCCAAAGAGGTCTTGAGATTAATATCTCCAATGCCCGCAATATCCAAAGTCTCATCATCAGCAAGACGAACTTTACCAAAATTTCCTAGTCTGAAATTTAACATCAAATCCTTGCAAGGGGTAGCATGGAATGATGCACCAGAATCCATAACCCATGATTCAACCGAACATTCAACACAACAAATCAAAGCATCGTCATCCGCCACTTCTTCAACTACATTAGCTGAATTATCCTCTTTCTTCTTTCCTTTAGGAGCTGCGGGAGCCGTACACTGATTTCTGAAGTGACCTTTCTTCTGACAATTCCAATAAACAATCTTCTTGCGATCTTTGGACTGTCCTCTCTTCTGTGACTTCGATCTGCTATGCCCCTGATTCTGCCCCCTATCGGACTTTCTGCCTCTACTCTCAATACTCAACAAGGAACCTGACGACTCTCCTGAGTTTTTCCTACGAATATCTTCTCCAAGAATCGCATCTCGAACTCCATCAAAAGTCATCTTACTACTCCCAGATGAATTACAAATGGTAGTGACAAATCCTGACCAACTGTCAGGTAACGAGGATACCAACAACAAGGCTTGTACTTCATCATCGAATTTAATATCCACTGATGTCAATCTTGATAGGATAAAGTTAAATTCGTTCACATGATCAGCAACACAATCACCTTCATTCAATTTTGTGGCAAACAACAAGCGACAAAAATATACCTTATTCGAAGCCGACGGCTTCTCATACATATTTGATAACTCCTTGATCAATCCATAAGTTGTCGTTTCCTTGACGATATTGTAAGCAACGTTCTTCGCCAAAGTAAATCTGACAACACCCAGAGTTTGCCTATCCAATAGATTCCAATCTTTGTCATCCATCTTTTCTAGCTTCTTCTCCTCCAGCGGTTCGTGTAGTTTTTTCTGATACAAATAATCTTCAATTTGCATCTTCCAAAACCCAAAATCTTTGCCATCAAATTTGTCGATCTTCACTTTCCCTTCTTCTGTCATCGCTCCCACTCGCCTGAAAACCTAGGCTCTTGATACCAGTTGTTGAGTATACAACAACGAAAGCAAAACCCAAAACGAATAAACAAGAACAAGAAAATAAATGACAATCACACAAGACAAAGATTTACATGGTTCGGAAATTCCTACTCCACAAGCCGCACTAATTTTGTATTGATCTCTCACAATTGTGTTGTGTCAGGGTTTTACAATTACAAGAGAATATTTATAATAGAAGAAACTAGGCCTAATTAACAATATGGACCTTTGCTGAAAATCCCGTAGTCAAGGCCTTGAGCCCGAAGTCAAGCCCTTTAGAATCGCGTCTGTTCGGGTCAAGGCCTTGAGCTTGTTGCTAAAGCCCTTGAGCCTGACATAGACTCCACAATCTCAACAATGAGAACACTAGAATGTTCAATTTGAACTCAGAATGGTATTTGAGTAAAATACTTAATTGTTTTAGGATGCAGAATTGCAGTCCGGTGCCAACCCTATTGGTAATGGTAAATGATAGATTCAGAAAAGGAACCACTGAATGTATTATGTGCAAGTAGTTAGAAGTTCAATATTTTTTTTGTTGTGTAATCGATTGACTTGACTTGACATTTTTAATTAGTTTTGTAAGTGGATTGTGAAGGAATTTTGCTTGAGCCTAGTGAGAGAGGCTCTAAGGAGGATCATGATCATGTACTTGAAGAGTACGTTGTGTAACAAATTGGTGAATCAAGCAGACGTGCTTGGAGTTATTGTTTATTGCGATATAAGTATCGAAGGTGATATTGGTAATAAGAATTCAACTTCGGGATATTTATTAAATTTTGGTGGAGTTGAAGTTGGAAGAATAAGAAACTTAATTAAATGTGTTGGAAAGGGTCAAAGTGGCAACTTAGATTGATTGAAAGTGATGGTCACTAGAAGTATTTGGCAAAGACATCAAATGAAAGATGTTGGTTTGATTGGATATCGTAATGTGTAAGTTGTGGAAATTATTAGTGCATTGTGATCAATAATAAGAGTGCGTATTTGAGATAGATTTAATAAGTTATAGATCCTACAAAAAGTGGGAGTTTGGAAAAGAATTTGACAAATACGTCAAAGTGGGAGATGTTGTATTTGACATATTTTGTCAAATAATATTAATAAAGTAAATGGATACATAAATGTATTTAGTAGATACAAATATTATATTGATTGTATAATTATTTGTTTGTGGGTTACAAATATTGGTTAAGTGCACATTTAAATATATAAGTTACACATTGTTTACATAATGACATTGATGGATACTGTTGTGCCAAAAATCCGCATTGGGCTTGATTTAAGGCCCACTAAGAGGATAGGCTCGAATTAGTTGGATATGAAAGGATAATCTGGGTCCAGGATTGAACGTGATGACTCTGTATGCTTCAAGGGTGGATTGAAGGACAAGGGTCTGGTATCAAATGTGAGGTATGTTCATACAGGGGTGCGGGCATGTGAACCCTAGATAAGGGTAAAGCTGTGTGAAGACCAGGTAGGGGTTCAGCTGGGTAGCAGGTTGCCAGGTCAGGGGTACGTGCATGAACCCAGAAGGTTTCCGGAATATATACCAGCGGGCTCAGAATCGCCTATATTATAGGAGATTGGATAATATACATCGTAACAACCTTCTGGATAACTCCTAAACAATAGGAATGACTCAACAGCAATATATACGGAAGATTAGCATCATATATACAGGGAATATATATATATCCGCGTGTATATACGGATATACGAGGAAAACATGCGGATTATTCTGGAGCTAACAACCTGGATAATCATGTGGATGGTGATAAACGATCGTTGCAGGTTGGTTAGGGAGGATGAGGCTTACCAGATCGTGGGGATTATCAAAGAACTACATGAGGACTTGATCTCTTATATAAATAAGAGTATGTAGGCACTTTGCAAGGGTTGGACACACATACACACCTCTAACACTTGCTCCTAGCTATGAACACTGGATTGAATAGGTCATATTCGATCATCATAGCCCTGGAGTACCTTGCAAACTCAGTCCATTCCATTGTTACCCATCCCCTCGAATTAGGTTTTCCGAAACTAGGGTTTTGGAGTTGTAATCTTATTTGTTTGATTAATATATTCGGATTTTCTTGGTTATTTCTTGTGATTCTTTCATTGAAGTGTTGTACCAATTTTCCCTCACAACATTTGTGGCGCTAGAAGGAGGGGCTGGTTTTGTCTCTTGAGGGAAGAGATGTCTCGGAAATCTGGTGATGCTTGATAAGTGGATTTTATATCCACTTGGAGCGTTACATATCGGCTTAAATTGATTCACTTGGCCTCAAGTTTGTAGTATTTTTTATGTGTTTCATTTAGTTGTGCAGGTTTGTAAATCGTTGGTTAGAGTTTTATAATTCCATGATCTTGGTATGGATTTCAAGTTTCTAATGAAGAACGGAGTTTCCTCTATGATATTAGGGAGATTTTGTATCAAGGGAATGAAGGATGGCATCACATGCAAAAGAATTGGAATAGAAAACGAAGGGGAAAGGAGCAAATTGTGTAAAATTCGGATTTTCTGGGTAGATTGCGCAGTCTTCACTGTTCTGGCCATATCTGGAGTTCTAGAAGTCCGTTTTTAGCGATCTTACTGTCCACGCGAAGCCTGGAAAATTTTCTATAATTCTGAACAGGAGCTAGCCGCGCTGAGAGTGCCCGAACTTCCTGTAAATTGTTGAATTTTATCCTATTTCGAATTTTATATGTATTTTGTGACTTTTCTTGTTGAAAAAGTATTCTAGGACCTATATAAACATATCCTACCCTTGTAATTCATATCACTACTTAGAATTACATATCATAGCATAAATTTGCAAGGGAGAAAAGGAGAGAAGGATTCAACGCTCGTGACAAGCAACAGATCTCGATCTACTTCATCTTTTGTATTCTTTTCTTAGGCGAATTCTGGATTCTAGATTTGTTTTCTTAACTCTTTGCTTTATTAATAATATTACTTCTTTCTTTCATATCTTGTTTAATATCATGTTTTCATCAAATCCCATGGTGACGAACGGTTCAATTACGAACTAATCGTTGTCATGGGATTCTAACGGATTTATTTATGGAGCTTTAGTATCTTGATGCGTTAAAGATCTGTGTGTGATGTATATTTGATATCCTCGTATGGTTATGCTTAATTGATAGATGCGTCATGAACATCTAATCTGTTAATCTCTTATGAAGTGAAAGTGGATCTTGAGATATAGAACTTGCCATGCTAGCATAGGTTCATGATTGTTTATCAACATGATTCGTAGTATGAGATGAGAATACTTGTATTGTCCTATGTGATCTTTATGGATAACTTGCTCTTCAACCGTTATGTTTTCAAATTCTATAGAGATATAGGGTCTAAGCATAATTGGTGTCTATTCATCTTCTATCTCTTTTGTGGATGTATGTTTAGTTTGGTATTCGTATACTGAGAAGTAGCGTATACTTGTTTCGTGTTGTCTGATCAGATATCATAACCATTACATATAATGATTAAAGGCATCAGATGTAAGCAAAGTATTTAATGAAGTTAGGATCTCATGTTTTCTCTTGCATAAGTAATTCGATTCCAATTCTCGTTAGTTAATTAATTTTTAGTTGTTAATTTACTTTCTTAGTTAATTTTAGATAATCAAAACTCAAATTTGTTAATTGTCTTGGCAGTGAATAAAAACCATACATTGTTGCATAGGTGCCTTAACTGAATTGAAAACTAAACCAGATCTCTGTGGGAACGAGCTCAACTTTATTCTATATTACTTGTGACCACGTACGCTTGCGTGATTTTGTGTTAACAAGTTTTTAGCATCGCTGCTGGGGATCATCGGTGTTTTATTTTTAGTTTATGTGATTGTCATCAGTGGTCGTTAGAGTTCACTGACTCGGATTGTTTTTCTCATCTATTTTTGTGTAGTTCGTTGGTGTTTCAGGTGATGGAGTTTCTAACTTACTATGGAGTTCAGCAGGTGGCTAGTGTTTGTGAGCTATGTGCGGGCGCACATGAGGCGAATCAGTGTGCTATCTCTTATGAATCGGCATACAAGAGCAACAATCAAGGTGGCATGCTACAATTACAACAACTTTATTAACAGTATCCAGGTCAACATTATGGAGCACAGCCTTACAATCACCAGAATTTTCAGCAGCAGTATGCCCCGTGGCAATTTCAACCTCTGGGTTTTCAGCAACAACAATCATATGCTGGTTCTAGGAATTCCAATTATGATGAATCTGAATTGGAAGAATTGAGGTTGATGATTAAAAACAACGATGTCTCATTTAAGACCTTGGAAAATCAGATTGGGCAGATTACTAATGCCTTGTTGAGTATGCTACAAGGAACTCTACCGAGTGATACAGAGGCTAATCCAGGCAAAGGGGATGTCAACGAGCAGGTGGAAGCAGTTACCTTAAGATCCGGAAATGCTACAACTGATCATGAATCAGCAGCTAAGGAAGATGAAGAAGTTCAGAATGATCAGGTTGAAAAATTTGCAACACCAGAAATTGAAAAATCTGATTTGGCAGCTGAGCAGTTGGACGGTGAAGTGGAAAAGAGTAAGAATCATGTTGAAAAAGCTTCTCCGGAGTAATCTACAAATATCAATCAGATCTACCCTCCTCCTCCATATCCAAAGAGACTCTTGGAATTTCCGATAGAGGAGGAAGAATGTTTTGGTAAGACGGACCCCTTAGACAATGCTTTACAAGGAAAGTCTGATATTGAAGGTGAGGAATTAGGCATGGCTGATCTTTGGGATTCTAAGGTACCGCGTGATGAGGTGGTTTCATGGTCAAATCTTGAGGATAGTGCAATTGAGTCTTTTCTTGAGGAAGATGCTTTGTTAGAGTATGAGAGCAATAAAGAACTTCATGAGTTGTATAGGAATTTTACTTCTGACGAGATGTTAGATGAATTGAATGCTATTTATGCTAAGCATGAAATTCAACTTGAGGAGAGTTCTTTTGATCCTAAGTCTGTTGTTAAGACTTCTTTTGGTGAACCACCCACTTCCGTTCCTAATCCGTCTATTTCCACTCTTGATCAGTCTTTGGTGGTTAATAATGAAAATCATCGTGTTGAAGAAACTTCCAGACTCGAGTTTAAACCATCAGATCAGTTGAGTGAAGAGAACAATGTTACGAACACTTTTGAGGAGCAAAGAAGACAGAAACTTGTCATCGAGGATGTAGCCCCGGAAAAGATAATTAAATGGCCATATTAAGCTACGGTGTAGAAATTTTCAAGAGAAAAAGACGCTGCCATGTCTAGCTAAAGACTTTAAACACAGGCACTTCGTGGGAGGCAACCCACGCTTTTCGGCATTTTTATTTAGGTATGTTTCCTACTATCCTTTGTATTACCTTCCATTGAATATTTCAAGTTTGGGGGTGGTTGGGGGGATGAGTGGTGCATAGGTAGTTATTTGTGATTGTGAGTCATTGTGTTCATGTAGGATATCATATGTTGCATATTAGTAGTAATTCATGCATGTTTCATTCGTATTATTTATGTTTGTTTCATGTAGGACATTCTGTTATTTTTGTTTTCGTATACCATGTGAGTCTATTTTAGTTGCATTTTCATGGAATGCATTTTTCATGATCCCTTAGGACGAGCTAATTCTGATTGGTAGGTCGATGTCTAATTGAGTGTGATAATGATGAGTAGAGGGTTGATTTATAGTTTCTAGGAATTGACGTGCATGCTTCAGAAACAAAACTTTTACACAGTCTCATTGGGTGCTTTTGGGCTAGGTTAGGGTTATGCTTGTTTGGATGTTTTGAGATTTAATCACTTGATTATATTTAGAATTTTCGTTATTCCCTTGATGGCGTAGGAGCACTAAAGTCTAAGTTTGTAATTAATTGTCAATAATGGCTAGGTGTCAATTGGCTAGTAGTCGGCTCATATTTATATGAGTAGTCTAGGGTTGGAAATGAGAATTCTCATTCCAGATTGCATGAAAAAAAAATAGTCAAAAGTCCAATTGTTAAATGTAAAATTAACCACGAGTGAGCTCTTTAATACTCGAGTAATTAAGTCTGAGGGGACTTAGTCCTAGTAACCTAAAACCCTTGTGGTTTGGGATTGCTGACCTAACACTCGCTACATGGGTATTATTGTATAAGCCTTTTGAGGTCTCATTCATTGCATGGTTAAATAAGCATGCGTATTGTATATAGTATTATGTGTTGTAGTGTAGTAATAAAGCATGAATTCCTGGATAACTTGAATGAGGATGGAGATGTTCCTAGGTTATGAAGTGTCTACAGTCTATTCTATATATAAACTTGTGATTGTCTTGGCAAAGAACATGTGATTTTGATCTAGTGTTGGAAGTATTTCTGATGAGCATCGCACACACGCACGTTTCTGTTCATGTATTGTTAGTATACGGGGACTTAATCGAGCTCTATTTGGATTTAGTTGCATTCTTTGAGATATTTGTTTACTAGTTGGTTTTGGTTAGTTTGTTGGGGATCGTTGCATTTTTCATATTAGATGCATTCATGCATTGAATTGCATTAGGTTACATGGATTTTGTGGGTACATTCACTATAGGCCCTCACAAGACCTTACTCGTCCACTAGGACTGCCTAGGGGTTTAAAGGGCTTGTTGCATATGCCAAATGCAACCGTGATCACCTACGGAAGTGGTACTAATTAGTTAATGATTAGTTGTTTATGCTTGAGGACAAGCATCAGTTTAAGTTTTGGGGGTGTGATAAGTGGATTTTATATTCACTTGGAGCGTTCCATATCGGCTTAAATTGATTCACTTGGCCTCAAGTTTGTAGTATTTTTGATGTGTTTCGTTTAGTTGTGCAGGTTTGTAAATCGTTGGTTAGAGTTTTATAATTCCATGATCTTGGTATGGATTTCAAGTTTCTAATGAAGAACGGAGTTTCCTCTATGATATTAGGGAGATTTTGTATCAAGGGAATGAAGGATGGCATCACATGCAAAAGAATTGGAATAGAAAACGAAGGGGAAATGAGCAAATTGTGTAAAATTTGGATTTTCTGGGTAGGTTGCGCAGTCTTCACTGTTTTGGCCATATCTGGAGTTCTAGAAGTCCGTTTTCAGCGATCTTACTGTCCACGCGAAGCCTGGGAAATTTCTATAATTCTGAACAGGAGCTAGCCGCGCTGAGAGCGCCCTGACCACGCTGAGAGCGCCCGAACTTCCTGGAAATTGATGAATTTTATCCTATTTCGAATTTTAGATGTATTTTGGGACTTTTCTTGTTGGAAAAGTATTCTAGGACCTATATAAACATATCCTACCCTTGTAATTCATATCACTACTTAGAATTACATATCATAGCATAAATTTGCAAGGGAGAAAAAGAGAGAAGGATTCAACGCTCGTGACAAGCAACAGATCTCGATCTACTTCATCTTTTGTATTCTTTTCTTAGGCGAATTCTGGATTCTAGATTTGTTTTCTTAACTCTTTGCTTTATTAATAATATTACTTCTTTCTTTCATATCTTGTTTAATATCATGTTTTCATCAAATCCCATGGTGACGAATGGTTCAATTACGAACTAATCGTTGTCATGGGATTCTAACAGATTTATTTATGGAGATTTAGTATCTTGATGCGTTAAAGATCTGTGTGTGATGTATATTTGATATCCTCATATGGTTATGCTTAATTGATAGATGCGTCATGAACATCTAATCTGTTAATCTCTTGTGAAGTGAAAGTGGATCTTGAGATTTAGAACTTGCCATGCTAGCATAGGTTCATGATTCGTAGTATGAGATGAGAATACTTTTATTGCCCTATGTGATCTTTATGGATAACTTGCTCTTCAACCATTATGTTTTCAAATTCTATAGAGATATAGGGTCTAAGCATAATTGGTGTCTATTCATCTTCTATCTCTTTTGTAGATGTATGTTTAGTTTGGTATTCGTATACTGAGAAGTAGCATATACTTGTTTCGTGTTGTCTGATCAGATATCATAACCATTACATATAATGATTAAAGGCGTCAGATGTAAGCAAAGTATTTAATGAAGTTAGGATCTCATGTTTTCTCTTACATAAGTAATTCGATTCCAATTCTCGTTAGTTAATTAATTTTTAGTTGTTAATTTACTTTCTTAGTTAATTTTAGATAATCAAAACTCAAATTTGTTAATTGTCTTGGCAGTGAATAAAAACCATACATTGTTGCATAGGTGCCTTAACTGAATTGAAACCTAAACCAGATCTCTGTGGGAACGAACTCAACTTTATTCTATATTACTTGTGACCACGTACGCTTGCGTGATTTTATGTTAACAATGCTCATACGCCGGAGGATGGACGAAGCGATGATGATGGGGGGCATGATGGTGAAGTCACAAATAGGGAGCTTAGAGAGAAGGTAAAGAAGATGGAGAAGAAAATCATTTTTTTGGAAAAGAAATATGAAAAGCTAAAGAAATGGAAGCAAAAGCATGGTTCCACGGATCGAAAGGTGAAGAAAAAGGTGGTTATGCCAGTTCGGTTAGATTTTGACAGTGATGAGGAGGAGTCGGAAAAAGAGGCCTCACAGAAGGGATTTTCTGATGTGGAGACTGACCAAACAAATCCGGACTGGAATGAATGAGAATGGGAGGTACAACAATCACAGGGTTCACCTACCCGTAGCCTGAGTGTCTTTGACAGGTTGGGCAACAAGATGGATGTCAAAGATTTACGTCATAAGGTTGATGGGAAGAAGGAAAGACAGACCAGGAAAGCTCCTGAGATGAGGTCGCAAGGATGTCAGAGTTATAGAAGGGATAAATCTGTTTCCAGGTCTGGTAGACTATCTAAAGTGGGTGATGATGAGCGAAGCTGTAGCTCTCGGCATAACCCCAAGTACAGTGATGATGACCAGGATTTAGCTGAGAATTCTAGCGATGATGACAGTAAGTTCACAGATGAAGAGAATGAGCACTACAAGGTAAAGGATCTGCGTGAGGCATTAAAGAAGCTAAAGGTGGAAAAACAGTCGCTGGAAGGCTTGACAGTGGCTTCACCCTTCACCAAGAAGGTGAGGGATTCACCACTCACACCAAAATACAGGGGGGTGGGGGACCTAAAATTCAGTGGAACCACCGATCCAGTGGAATACCTTAGTCGATTTGAAACGGAAATGGAAGTATACCAGGTGAAAGATCTAACAAAGTGTCGTTTATTGGCTGCTACACTAAGGGATAGTGCTCATCAATGGTTCAAGAGGCTACGTCCAAATTCTATTCGATCTTGGAGGCAAATAAGTGAAATGTTCGTGACTCAATTTCGGGCTTCGGTTACGTTCGCACCCCCAGCCAACACCCTGGCGAACATCAAGCAGGACAAGAATGAAATTCTCACTGAATATTTCAAACGGTTTAATGCAGAGGTCCCTAAGGTGAGGAAGACCACAGATGAAACCTATAAGAATTTTTTGATTGCGGGCGTACGCCCAGGCACCGATTTTTGGAAAGAGCTACAAGGGGCGGAGCCCAAAACTTTGGTAGACTTCTACGCCAAGGCAGAAACTCACAAGGTGATTGAAGAATCAATGGCTAAACTCGAGAAGAGTCGAAGTTCAAGGGAGTGGAGCAGGATCAAGAGGCGTAGGTCATACAACCCGAAAGATAGGGGGTACCACAAACGAACCTCCTATGGTGGAAGCTCCTCTACCAGAAGCACCCATCGTGATGAAAAGACAACCCCTATAACTGTGAATACGACTAACACGGGAAGGACAGTAAACTACAAATATCTTGCAAGGAAGGATTCTCAAGGTTCAGGCAGGTACACTGAGTACACCCCGCTCACGACTTCAATTGAGCAGGTGTACGAAGTAGGGAACAAGGCGGGAATGTTCAGGAAACCAACAAGGAATGGGCCTCCGGGAAACAAAAATGAAGGACGATATTGTGCTTTTCATGATACCAATGGACATGAAACAGCGGAATGCCGTCATCTGAAGGATCACATTGAAGCCCTTTATATCGAATGGAAATTTGACTTGTTGACTCTTTGAGAACTCGAATACCACTTTGACTTATTGACTTCTTGAGTTGTCGAATAGAGTATTTAGACATGTCGAATCTCTGATTTCAAAAAAAAAAAAGACATGTCGAATCTCTGAGATATCGAATGAGATATCGAATAGTTCATTCAGAGATATCGAACAGTGTCTTCTCAGATATCGAATCTCTGACTTCTCGAATGCTAGACTTCTCGAATAGACAAATGTACTTCTCGAATTGGTACTTAGGCAAATTCTTCATTTCTTCAAATCCCAACTGTGATTGTTTGACAGTCTTTATCTTCTTGCTTGAGGCATGAACCTTGGAACTTCTTTCAAGCATTATTCTTAACTATATAAGTACAGTTACACAACTAGGATTTGATGCCTAATACAAGTACAAAATAAATATAAACTCTACAACTAAAGGTTCCCTCAGTTAAGAGGTCATGTAAGTAATGCAAAGCATTACAAACAATTAGGCTTGTTATTAAATGTATACAGGCATGCCTCTGTGACTAACACATTTCCAAATGCGTATCCGTCTGGTTATTTTAGACAGCTTTTCCACATCTGATCATTTTGGGCACTGTAGTTTAAAATTTGGTTATTGGGCCCTTCTATTTCATGGAACACTTAAAAGAACATTAAAGAGAACATTTAAAAGAGCATTTTAAAAAAACAATTTCATAAAGAAAAGAACATCATATAAAAGAACACGTAATTCAATATTATTGAAATAAACAATTTAATTTTTTTCGAAAACATTTTAATTGTCTTATTAATTTATTACCTTTAAAAGAACACTTGTTGAATAATTATGTTATTTTCATTTAGTAATATTTTAATTAAATTTGAAGTGTTTTTTAGTTTTTCATAGAACACTTAAAAAAACGCGTTATTAGTATTTTAATTATTTTTTTTAAAAGAATTTAAAATCATCAAAAAACATGTCCCTTTATTTCATGGAATGGAATACTTAAAAGAACACTTATGAGAACATGTCCCTTTTATTTTTAGAAATGAATTTTGAATTTTTTTACCTACAAATTGTTGGAATGCATTAAATGTTCTGAAGGTTCCTAAATCTAAAAGTAGAATAAAATAGAATAGGAAGATTTGTTAATTGGTAGGTGATATGAATATGCGATTTTTTATGGAATGATGGAAAGATATATTTATTGTAGATTGAATTGTATATGTAAGAATTCTTCTTAAATTATTGTTATAACCTTTTAATTAAATCAATGCAATATTAATGTAATCACATTAACCATTGGATTGAAATTGAATCAAGGGATGTAAAAAGTACCTTAATTTTCTCCAAAAAAAGGTTTTCTCTTGAGCAGCGCCATATATATATATATATATATATATATATATATATATATATATATATATATATATATATATATATATATATATATATATATATATATATATAAAACTGGTCGAAAATGACAACTGAAAACTCACACGGCTGGCGCTGACCTGAAGTTACAAATGAGGTTGCAAACCATATTTTTTTATAGAATCCTGGGATCCTCATCATGTTCACCAGAGACCAAGTCTGAGGACTCTCCCAAAAACCATGAATTTTGCAGGTTGTCGAACAACCCTCCCACTACGACGAGGCACTGGTGCAGTATTAGTGTCAAGTTGTGCATTTTCTTGTGGTTGTTCTACTTGTACTATTGGCACTTGGGGATTACTTGTCCCTCCCACTAATTCCTCTAAAACAACACTACTCATGGGTTTGTGATTCATTATATAGTCTTCCTTAGCATTGGTGCTAACAATGATATATCGATCCCTGTGGTATTTTTAAAAAAAAATAAAAGTTAAAAACAAAGACGGTAGTATATTTAGAAAACTGAAATTATACATTTGAAACCACATTTTAAAGATAGTAAAAATGTAAAAGAAAGTTAAAAAATATATATTTTTGTAAATATCCCTAAAATAAATAGATGAAAAATGTTGGATCTAGGAAAACAAAATTTTATTTTTTAACATGTAAACTAAAAGTGTATACTAAAAGTGTATTTATATTAAAAGACGAAAAAGTGAGTGTGAATGATTTTAAATAATATATAATTTGGTTTTCTACATTGAATATGATTATCAATGTATGTCTTCTACACTGAATAGGATTAATGTAAAAATTCATAATTACATTTTTATTTTAAGATTTTGAGTGTTTCCATTTCGATAATAATTGTTAAATCATCTTTAAATTAAAGATAAATTTATAACCGGTCTGTAAAATCATCCAAATATGATTTGCAGATCTTGAGATAGAGCACAAATAGTAAATATAATTTTTTTTAATATTAATATAAAAAATAAATATAATTCAATTGTATCTTTTTTTAAATATATCATTTTCATAGTGTAATTTTCTTTTCAAAATTTAATTCTAATACAACTTTTTTTTAATAATATTCTTTTTAGAATATATTTTTCTTTTTAATATGATATAATCTTGATTAATATTTTTAATAAAATATATTTCAATAGAAAAAACATTAATTTTCCAAAAGTGTTTTTAATGCACACAAATACATTTTTATTTTTGAACTGTCTAGCTTTTTTTTCTTTACAAGATTGACTCTGGTCCAGGTACACCGAAACACTCTCAACAGTAGAGCCCAGAACAAACTAAAAAACCCCATTTTTAGCACCTCTCTTATCTTTATCTTCTCTGAATCTTCCCAACTTTTTTTCCCCCACTTAGCTATTTTCGGTGTCTGTATATATCAATCTATACATACAACATTTACATTTTAAGAATTTGGGGAAAAGGGTCAGAACTTTATGGTTAAAGATTCATTTGGGAGTGTCTATACATACACACATGCAACCATTTAAAGTGGAAGAATTGGGGTGTAAAGGTGAGAACTTTGTGGTTCAAGATTCATTTGGGTCATTTATAATCTTGATTTTAGAATTATTTTTGTTGTGGGTTTGATTTTTTAAAATTTCTTGTTTATGAATTTACTGTTTTTTTATTGTTCTGTTGATTGTATCCTTATGTATCATGGTTTTATTATTGTTAAATGGTATTGGATTCAACTGTGATTACCACTGAACATGTTTTTCTGAATGCTGATGATGATTGATGAAGTGGAAATTGACATTAATAAAAACCATTTTTTTAATTAATGGGGGCCTTTTATTGATTCATTGTACTTTTCTCAATTTTTAAGTATGTTGTTTAGTGTAGCAATTTTTGTAAATCGGTAGAAGGTTGGTTTCACCGCGCAGATGAGTTTTAGAATAATGTACTGAGTATACGGTCCTGCTGATCCTTCTGTATGTTTGGGTTATGTTCTATTAGTGTGTTGCTGATTAGTAATTGGTATGCATATATGCGTTGATTCTAGACTAATGACAAGATACCCGATATTTAAGACGTAATTTTTCTTGCATATAGAACGGAGCTTGGTGGATATCTGGAAATCTTAGCTCTCCAAGTACAGCCAAGGATGTAGTGGAAGAGGCCGCACACATCATGCTTGTAAGTTGCGTTGTTTCTACTTATAGTTTACTCAACAAATATTACTTTCACATCTAAAATGATATGGCTTTGTAGTGGCCGGATTTTCAGTATTGTCATGTTTTTTGGTAGCATGCTGTTATTTTTATTTTAAGATGTCCTTTCTCTATGCGGGTTGTCCCTTTGGATGTTATTTCTGCCAATTATAATATTTGATGAGTGAGAGAGAGAGAGAGAGAGAGAGCACATCTCAGATTATAAAAAAAAATGGCTTTTCTTTTTTGTGTTTTTGGATATGCTGAAGGCTGCTTTTGTCAAATTAGAATCACATTACACATTACACATTCATTCTAATTTCTATTGATTTTTTGTTGTAATGTGTTGATGGATTTCTTGTGTTGTGTTTAATGTTGCTTTGCACTTTCATGGGTTGGGGTGGTTATGTGTTTTGCTGCTCGAACAGATCTGTTTATCTGGATTCGATCAGAGGTTCTGCCTTTGTTGTTATTTATTTTAGTGAGTTTGTACTTGCACAAAACTAAAAACTCAGTATTATGTTTGTTCACAATTCGATGTTCATATTTATTATATGTATATATATAATATTGTGTGATACTGTGATACCTTTTAGATTCTCCCCTTTTCATTTGACATTATAGTATTATACTACCGTCTCCAGCTTATTTGGTTTTGGGATACTGCTAGCATTTCAATCTTACTACATCTGTAGCTCTCTATGATTAGTTCAACTATAATTGTGTTACAGTACAGGTGAAAATTTCGATTGATGTACGCGAGAAACTGTCGGTTGTTTACTTATGTATTGGGGCATGTGGAGGTATGAACAAACTAAGAATAGAAGTAAGTTTATTGTTTATTGCATTTAAAATTTCTGACCCGAAATATATCTTGTGACAGTCTTACTTGTCCCTAATTTTTGCCCACCGTAATGCATATAGAACGGAGCTCGGTGGATATCTAGAAACCGAAATATATCTTGTAAGTTGGCTTCCTTCTACTTGTACTTTACTCAACAACAAATATTACTCTCGCATCTAAAATGATGTGGCTGTATCGGGGCCAAATTTTCAGTATTGCTATTTTTTTTTTGGGTAGCATGCTTTTAATATTATTTTAAGACGTCCTTTATCCATGCGGGTTGTCCCTTTGGATGTTCTTTCTGCTGCTTAAGAAAAACTTGCCTTTTCTTTTTGTGTTGTTGGAGATGCTGAAGGCTGCTTTTGTCATGTCAGCATCACAATATACATATATCCTAATTCAAGTCTATTGGTTCGTTGATGTTATATACTTATATGTTGGTGGAGTTCTTGATGGTCTTGTTCTTTTGTTGTGTTCAAAGCTGCTTTGCATCCTTGGGCTGGGAGAGGTTTTCTCTTTTTCTGCTCGAACATATCTGTTTACCTGGATCTGATTCTAGGCTCTGCCATTTTTGTTACTTCTTTTAGTGAGTTTTTACTTGCACAAAAATAAAAATTCCATATTAGGGGTGGTTGCAATCCGATGTTTAAAGTATAATATTGTGTGATGCCTTTTAGATTATCCTTGTTTCCTTTTATATTATGCTACCGTCACTAGCTTATTTGGTCATAAGGATACTGCTGGAATTCTGCCTTAACACATTTTCAGCTCTCTATTTTTAGTTTGACTATTATGTTAGGAGGAGTGGGATTCGAACCCATGCCCCGGGGCACGTGGACCTTTGCCAGGCGCCTTTGACCACTCGACCTGTTAATAATAAAGAATAATTTATAACTATAAATTTTTACTTTTTTGTTGTAAAAAGAAAAAACAATCCATAAAAAATTTAGAAATTATGGGTAGTCATTGTAGTATTAACTTCTGCCAAGTCAAAATTGAACTTTATAATGAAGTTAGACAGTACGTGGAGTCTTCTGTATCGTGTGTGTGTAACTGTATCCTTCTGACATGCGTAATACATCACCATTCAGTTCTCTTCTTCCTCTTGACACACCTCTTTACTTGTCCACCTTAGTTCTCCACCCAGGTTTACCGTCATTGTCTTCTCCACTTTCTTCCTTTTGTATATACATGTATATAACTTTTTTTTAAGATATATATTCTCATGTATTGCACGGGTTATAGTTTTGTCAATAAAATCGTCTGTAGTTCCTGCAAAAAAAAAAAATTAAAATTTGTGTCAGAAGTGGGATTCGAACCCACGCCCCGTAGGAACCGGACTTAAGCCGGACGCCTTGGACCGCTCGGCCATTCTGACTGTTGTTAACAAAGTATGATTTTTTACTATTAATTTTTTAAGTCCATAAAAATTAAGCCTTTTTTTTTCTGTTGGAGATGCTGAGGGGCGAGAGCTGCTTTAGTCACGTAAGCATCACATTATACATCAGTATTCATTAGTGATGGTCATCAATGTATTTTTAGGTGAGTAAAACATGTGTGTAATATTTACATAACCTTGAGAGTTGAGACAATTATAATTAAAGGAATATTAATGAATTTTTTAAAATAAGTTTATATATTTTCATGTTTGCATGGGTTATAATTTTGTCATTAAAATTGTTGGTAGTATAAAAGAATAAAAGATGTGTCAGGAGTGGGATTCGAACCCACGCCCCGGGGGAACCGGACCCGGACCTAAACCAGGCGCCTTAGACCACTCGGCCATCCTGACTGTTGTTAAAAAAGTGTAATTTTCAAGTATAAAAAGGAAAAAAAAGTTTTTAAAAAATATGTTAATTATGTGTAGTGTGTAGTTAACTTTTGTCAAGTCAACGTGGTGGCAGTAAGGTGGAGTCTTATGTATCGTAGTATATATGTTCACATGTGCATAGCATCGTCAATTCTTCTGTATCATGTGTGTATTCTTTTAATGTACATCGCGTAGCAGTGTTCTTCCCCACTGCTTCTCCGCCTCAGTTTGTGTGTCTCCGCCTTGGTTGTCCACACCAGGATCTTCTCCACGTTCTTCCTTTTGTATATATACATGTAAACAATTCCATGTAATGCAATCCTACAAACCAATTATGGAGATTGTTGGCAGTGTTCTTCTCCACTGCTTCTCCGCCTCAGTCTGTGTGTCTCCGCCTTGGCTGTCCACACCAGGATCTTCTCCACTTCCTTCCTTTCATATATATACATGTAAACAATTCCATGTAATGCAATCCTACAAACCAATTATGGAGATTGTTGGCATGAATGAGGCATTATAAACCAATTATGCAATCCTGACTGTTGATGAAAAAGTGTAATTTTAGTTATAAAAAGGAAAAAAGGTTTATAAAAAATTACAAATTATGTGTAGTGAACTAGCGATAGTATTATTAACTTTGGCTAAGTCAAATATGAATTTGGAATAAGTTGGACAGTAGGGTGGAGTCTTCTGTATTGTAGTATATATGTTCACACATGTACATAAAGGCATAGCATCGTCAATTCTTCTGATCTTTATGTGTTTTCATCTGATGTACATCACCAAGCAGTGCTCTTCTTCCCCTCTCCTTCTTGGCCTCAGTTGGTGTGTTTCGGCCCTGGTTGTGCATACCAGGATCTTTTCCACTTTCTTTGATTTGTCATGTATACAGTTCCATGTAAAGGAGTCCCGCAAACCAATGGTGGAGATAATTGGCATGAATGATGCTTTTGATTGCAATATCTCTGGTGATGATTCATCGGAAAGCAATTGAAAGTTAATGTAGAAATCAGTGATTGATTTATTAGAGAAGAAGTTAATAATGAAGAACCTTAATATTTGGGTTTTATAATTGACTACTATTTATATTTACATGGCAAATCCTTAAAAATCTATAACTTCTCCTGGAAGTTTATTTAAGTTGTAAAATAAATGTTATGTTGTATATATATATTTATTATCATGTATTGCACGGGTGATGTCAAACGAAGTGCTTTTTAAAAAAATAAGTGTCAGGAGTGGGATTCGAAACCCACGCCCCGGGGGACCTGGACCTTCGCCAGGCGCCTTTGACCACTCGGCTTCGCCAGGCGCCTTTGACCACTCGGCCATCCTGACTGTTGATAATAATGTATAATTTATAACTATAAATTTTTACTTTTTTGTTATAAACGGAAAATCCAATCCATAAAAAATTTAGAAATTATGGGTAGTGACTAGTGATTGTAGTATTAACTTTTGCCAAGTCAAATTTGAACTTTATAATAATAAGTTAGACAGTACGTGGAGTCTTCTGTGTCGTGTGTGTAACTGTATCCTTCTGACATGCGTAATACGTCACCATTCAGTTCTTTTCTTCCTCTTACCACACCTCTCTACTTGTCCACCTTAGTTCTCCACCCAGGTTTACTGTCATTGTCTTCTCCACTTTCTTCCTTTGTTATATACATGTATATATTTTTTTTAAGATATATATATTCTCATGTGTTGCACGGGTTATAGTTTGTCAATAAAATCGTTTGTAGTACCTGCAAAAAAAAAAAAAAATTGTGTCAGAAGTGGGATTCGAACCCACGCTCCGTAGGAACCGGACTTAAGCCGGACGCCTTGGACCGCTCGGCCATTCTGACTGTTGTTAACAAAGTATGATTTTTTAGTATTAATTTTGTATTTTTAGTTATAAAAATAGAAAAAGTCCATAAAAATTAATTAGTGAGCTGCTTTAGTCACGTAAGCATCGCATTATACATCAGTATTCATTAGTGATGGTCATCATTGTATTTTTAAGTAAGTAAAACATGTGTGTAATATTTACATAACCTTGAGACAATTATAATTAAAGGAATATTAATGAATTTTTTTAAATAAGTTTATATATTTTCATGTTTGCATGGGTTATATTTTTGTCATTAAAATTGTTGGTAGCATAAAAGAATAAAAGATGTGTCAGGAGTGGGATTCGAACCCACGCCCCGGGGGAACCGGACCCGGACCTAAACCAGGCGCCTTAGACCACTCGGCCATCCTGACTGTTGTTAACAAAGTGTAATTTTCAAGTATAAAAAGGAATAAAAATTTTATAAAAGTACAAAGTGTATTGTTAACTTTTGTCAAGTTAACGTGGTGGCAGTAAGGTGGAGTCTTATGTATCGTAGTATATATGTTCACACGTGCATAGCATCGTCAGTTCTTCAGTATCAACTGTGTATTCTTTTAATGTACATCGCCAAGCAGTGTTCTTCTTCCACACTCCTTCTCCGCCTCGGTGTGTCTCCGCCTTGGTTTTCCACACCAGGATCTTCTCCACTTTCTTCCTGTTGTATATATACACAATTCCATGTAATGCAATCCTACAAACCAATTATGGAGTTTGTTGGCATCAATGAGGCTTTGATTGCAATACCTCTGGGGTTGATTCATTGGAAAGCAATCGAAAAATATTAGAAATCAGTGATTGATTTATAAGAGGAGAAGTTAAAAATGAAGAACCCTGATATTTGGGTTCTATAATTGGCGACTATTTATTATCGTGTACGTGGCATATCCTTGATAAAGTAGAAATATGATATTAAAAAATTTAAAATATTATGTATATATATGTCCATGTATTCCATTAATATAATCCTATCAATGGAACTTTTGGTAGTCAGTACGGTATGGTGATGTATTTTTTAGGTGAATAGTGCATGTGTTAAATATTAAATTTATATAACCTTAATACAATTTTAACTCATTGAATATTAATGATTTTTATTATAAAAGAATGTTTGCTTTTTTATGTTTGTACGGGTTATGATTTTGTCAGTAAAATTATTGGTAGTACAAAAGAAAAAAAAATTGTGTCAGGAGTGGGATTCGAACCCACGCCCCGAAGACCTTGGCTTGAGCAAGGCGCCTTAGACCACTCGGCCATCCTGACTGTTGATGAAAAAGAGTAATTTTAGTTATAAAAAGGTAAAAAGGTTTATAAAAAAATTACAAATTATGTGTAATGAACTAGTGATAGTATTATTAACTTTGGTTAAGTCAAATATGAACTTGGAATAAGTTGGACAGTAGGGTGGAGTCTTCTGTATTGTAGTATATATGTTCACAGATGTACATAAAGGCATATCATACTCAATTCTTCTGATTTGTGTGTGTTTTCTTCTGATGTACATCACCAAGCAGTGCTCTTCTTCCCCTCTCCTTCTCGGCCTCAGTTGGTGTGTTTCGGCCCTGGTTGTCCATACCAGGATCTTTTCCACTTTCTTCGTTTTGTTATGTATACAGTTCCATGTAAAGGAGTCCCACAAACCAATTGTGGAGATAATTGGCATGAATGATGCTTTTGATTGCAATATCTCTGGTGATGATTCATCGGAAATCAATTGAAAGTTAATGTAGACATCTGTGAGACTGTGACTGATTTATTAGAGAAGAAGTAGAATGAAGAACCTTAACATATGGGTTTTATAATTGACGACTATTTATTGTCATGTACATGGAAAATCCTTGAAAAACTCTTTTCAAAAGAATGCAAGGCAATTTAGAATGTATTCATTAATTATGATGTTGAACGCCATCACTGTGTAGATCGTCTACCGGCCATTAAACTGTGTAGAACCCGGGTTAATCTTTTATCAAAAAAAATGTTGGTAGAATAATAAGTGTCAGGAGTGGGATTCGAACCCACGCCCCGGGGGACCTGGACCTGAACCAGGCGCCTTAGACCACTCGGCCATCCTGACTATTTGTTAACAAATTGTAATTTTACCTTTTAGTTATGAAAGTCTATAAAATTTTTAGCAATTATGGGTAGTGATTGTAGTATTAACTTTTGTCAAGTCAAATATGAACTTATAATAATAATAAATTGGACAATACGGGGAGTCTTTTGTATCTTGTGTGTGTAACTGTAACCTTCTGATATGCATAATACATCACCACTCAGTTCTGTTCTTCCTTCTGTCACACTCTTTACTTGTCCACCTTAGTTCTCCACCCAGGTTTACCTCATTGTCTTTTCCACTTTCTTCCTTTTGTATACATATTTTTTTTAAAGATAGTATATGTTCTCATTTATTGCACGGGTTATAATTTTGTCAATAAAATCGTTTGTAGTACCTGTAAAAAAACACACAAAAAGATGTGTCAGAAGTGGGATTCGAACCCACGCCCCATAGGAACCGGACTTAAGCCGGACGCCTTGGACCGCTCGGCCATTCTGACTGTTGTTAACATAGTATGATTTTTTACTATTATTTTTTTCTTTTTTGTTCTAAAAATAGGAGAAGTCCATAAAAACTAAGCCTTCTTTTTTGGTGTTGGAGATGCTGAGGGGCAAGAGCTGCCTTAGTCTCGTAAACATCACATTATACATCCATTCTCATTTAAGCCTATTGGTTCTTGGATGTAATATACTTATATGTTAGTGGAGTTCTCGATGGTCTTGTTCTTGTGTTGTGTTCAAAGTTGCTTTGCATCCTTGGGGTGGGGATGGTTTTCTCTTTTTCTGCTCGAACATATCTGTTATATCTGTTTACCCGGATCTGATTCTAGACTCTGCCATTTTTGTTACTTCTTTTAGTGAGTTTTTACTTGCACAAAAATAATAACTCAATATTAGTGGTGGTTGCAGTCCGCTGTTTAAAGTATAATATTGTGTGTTGCCTTTTAGATTATTCTTGTTTCCTTTGATATTATACTACCGTCACCAGCTTATTTGGTCATAAGGATACTGCTAGAATTCTGCCTTAATACGTTTCAGCTCTTTATTAGTAGTTTGACTATTATCGTGTTATGGTACAGGTGAAGAAGTCAGCTGCTGTGCTTAAGAAACTGTCAATTAGTTACCTACATATTGGGGCAGGTGGAGGGCTAAACAAATTAGGAAGAGAAGTAAGCTTTATGTTTCTTGCATTTTGCTACCATTGCGTTTAAGATTTTTAACCCAACATTGATCTTGTGACTGTATTACTGCTCCATATAGTGGATGGCAAAATAGTTTTCTGATGTTTCGTAACATACTGAATGCTTGATAATTTGAATTCAGGTAATGTTGCAGTCGTTTTTGTACGTATATAAAGTATCACTCTCGTACCCGAGTTAGATCATCATTCATTCTGAAATGAGAATAGGTAATTTGACATCACATTACTTTGCAATAATTATGTTTGTTATGTTTGACTGCCCTATTGCTTTAGAAGCTGGACTAGGACAGGCGCCATACACCACTGGATAGAGGACCAAAACTTTAATGAGGCACCTAACACCACTCGGTCATCCAGACTATTGTTAATTGTTGCTTCTCAATAGGTTGCAAGTATAATTTTAAAGTCATAAGATAGATGACAAAGAAAAAAATTTGGAACTACATTTAGTGAGGGAAATTTGTTTTTTCAAGTAAAATAACAAGCTCAATTAAGTTATTAAAAGTTATGCCTTACTTTTTAAATTCAGCTTACAGCCTATTTGACTAAATTTACTGTCCTTCAATGTATATAGCATTTATTAGTCTTCCGTCATAAGTGTGTGTATCTGTCTGATATGTATCACCAAGCAACGTGCCAATACCCTTTTTTACAATTCCCCTCCACCGCCTTCTTTTTCCATACCAGAATAGAAATATTTTATTAAAAAATTTAAAATAATGTTTAAGTACATGCGTTGCATGGTTATAACTTATAATTTTATCAAATAAACCGTTGGCAATCAGTATCGAATAGTGATGGTCATCATTGTATATTTTAGTTGAATACAACATGTGTTTGATATATATTTAGGGTCCTAGTCCACTAGAAACTAGTATAAAATAGGGGGTGGGTGATGTCATTATGATGTCATGGTGGGGCCCGGTGTGGGCCCCTGGTGGGTGTTGTCATTGTGATGTCATATGGGGGTGGGTGATGTCATATTGGAGGTGGGTGATGTCGTGGTGATGTCATCTAGGGGGTGGGGATGTATAAAATAGGGGGTGGGGAACATTAATGATTTTTCTTTAAAATGTAAATATTTTCATGTTTTCACAGGTTGTAATTTTTTGAATATAATTGTTGGTAGGGTAAAAGAAAAACAATTAAGAAGTGTCAAGAGTGGGATTCGAACCCACACCCCGTGGGACTTGGACCTTAACCAAGCTCTTTAGCCCTTAGACCACTTGGCCATATTGACTTGTTAACAAAGTATAATTTTAAATATAAAAGAAAAGAACTAGTCTAAAAAAAATCAGCTTACAGCCTATGTGACTAAGGGCCCGTTTGGGAAATCTTATTTTTCAAGAAATAAGTTACTTATTCTGGAAAAAAGTTAGGAAATATGTACTTTTTTCTGAAATAAGTAACTTATTTTTGTAAGATAACAAATATTGAACTCCCCATACACATTTTTATTCAAAAAAATGTATGTAAATACGAATTTTTTCCGAAATAAGTAACTTATAAGTTGATATAATATTTTACCAAACAGGCCCTAAATTTACTCTCCGTCAATACATGCATAGCATTTACAACACTTCTTATCATCTGTATCTTTTTTATATGTGTGACCTAGTAACGCACAAGTACCCTTTTTGACAATCCCCCTCCACCTTTTTCCACACCAGAATAGAAATATTATATTAAAAAAATTTAAAGAGAATGTGTATATGTCCATGTATTGCATTGTTAATTGTTATAATCCTATCAACAAAACCGTTGGTAATCAGTATTGGATAGTGATGGTCTTCAATGTATTTTTAGGTGAGTAAAGCATGTATTCATATATGTATAACCTTAATACAATTATAATTAATGGAATATTAATTAATTTTTTTAAAAAGAATGTATATATTTTCAAGTTTGCATGGGTTATAATTTTGTCAATAAAATGGTTGGTAGTATAAAAGAAAGAAAGATTTGTCAGGAGTGGGATTCGAACCCACGCCCCGGGGGACCTGGACCTGAACCAGGCGCCTTAGACCACTCGGCCATCCTGACTGTTGTTAACAAAGTGTAAATTTAAGTTATGAAAACGATAAAAGTTTATAAAAAATATATAAATTATGTGTAGTGATAGTATTGTTAACTTTTGTCCAGTCAAATATGAAGTCCGTGGTGGCAGTAAGGTGAAGTTTTATGTATAGTAGTATATGTGTTCACACATGTATATATAGGCATAGCATCGTCAATTCTTCTGTATCGAGTGTGTATTCTTCTGATGTACATCACCAAGCAGTGTTCTTCTTCCCCTCTCCTGCTCCGCCTTGGTTGTCCACACCAGGATCTTCTCCACTTCCTTCCTTTTGTATATAAACATGTATACAAATCCATTAAAGGAGACCCACAAACCAATTGTGGAGATTGTTGGCATGAATGAGGCTTTTGTTTTCAATACCTCAGGCGATGAGTCGTTGGAAAACAATTGAAAAATAATCTAGAAATCAATGTTTGAATTATTAGAGAAGAAGTTAAGAGTGAAGAATCCAATATTTGGGTTATATTGTTGACAAGAATGTGTCAGGAGTGGGATTCGAACCCACACCCCGGGGGACTTGGACCTTAACCAAGCGCCTTGGACCACTCGGCCATCCTCACTGTTATTAACAAAATATAAAATTTAACTATAAAAAGAGAAAATAAGTCTATTAAAATATTTAGAACTTATGGGCCGTGATTGTATTATTGTCAAGTCAAATATGAACATCAATTCTTCTGTATCGTGTGTGTATTCTTCTGTATCTCTTCTTCCTTTTTGACCCCTCCTCCTCCACCCAAATTTACCATCGTCTTCTCCACTTTTCTTCCTTTGTATATACATGTATATATTCTCATATATTGCACGGGTTATATTTTTGTCACTAAAATCGTTTGTAGTACCTGTAAAAAAAAATTCATAGTCTTCTCCACTTTCTTCCTTTATTGCACCGGCTGTAGTTTTGTCAATAAGATCGTCTATTGTAGTAGCTGTGAAAATAGGTAAGCTCATGACTAATGGTTTGTTGTTTTGATGGAATCTTAGATTGATCATAGTGAAAGACCTTCACGAGACCAAGCCCTTGTATGTCCCTTGCAGCTACTGGATTGGTTGCGGAGCTCATTGTCCATCTCAAAAGGAAAATGTGGATGATCGTCGGATTGAGTTGTTTAAAATTGTAGCCAAGGGTTGAAATAGGAGATTTGCATAAGCTGTACAAACTGTCAGATGTGCTTTCTGGTGCTTGAGCCCTATAGACTAGGCTTGTAGATGTTCATATATGTTTAGTTACTCGCATGACTATGCTGTGATACTTGGGATTGTACTCGTATGGAGTTGAATTTTCGTAAATTATTTATTTCTTGAAGCATCTCTGTATATCAAATTATTTATTTTAAAGTTGAATTAATAAATATTTATAAAATAACTTGTGATTTGCACTAGCTATAAGCTAGTATGAGAAAAAATTAGAACGTGTTTGTCAAAAACGAGAAACACGGCATATTGGCTATTACGAAAAATACAATATAACACCTAATTGTTCGTCAATTAAATTAGTGGAAGTCTTTATACATGAACCGGCTATGAAATTATGATTATAGGCACTTGAAAGAATATATGTCGTCTTTGTAGGACAAGTGAACAAGATTGCGTTGGAGATTGATTCGATTCGATTCCTATCTACATTTCTTTGTGCTCATTGGTGAAAACATTTTAGATCCTATCTGGAATCTTACAATCTGTACTTAGTCATTCTACATCACAATGATAAATTCCTATCATTCTACATGCATGATTGCATGTTGGAAGGTTGCTTGTTAATAGACCACTGACATAGGTTAAAGAAAAAAATTTCAGATCATGCATGTGAATTGGGACCGAAAGCATGCTTCATTAACATATATGCAAATATAGTAGAGTGATACATTACACTCATTTTTTACTCGAATCTCGTCATAGAAAATTTGCACTCATTTTTCGAAACCGAATGCAACATGCTTTCCATACATTAGATAGTAAGTAATGTGATATGCCTTTATCTTTATTGGCCACTTTAAAATATACATCCAAAAACATTTTGTAAATTCAAATCCTTTTTACTACTTTGTATTCTTCCTAAAGTGGGATAAGCACACACCATTATCACAATAATGAGTGCTATATTTTGTCACTTTATCTAATCTTATCTTCCAAATATTTTACTTTTTTCAGCAATAGGATAGTTGTTAACAACAATCTCAAATATATTCATATTCTATTTTTTGATGGGCTAGCTCAACCAACTGTCAATGGATGTACCATATCGGTCGGGACACCTACAACCTAGGGCAAAGGGAGTCGAAGGCCTAAAACTCCGAAAACTAGGGCGTTCCGAAGGGAATATGGAAAGATCGAGACGGTCCGAAAATGTCCTCAAGGTTCGAAGATCCCGAAGGAAGCTCTTGCCCAAACCATTTTCGGACCAATCCCAACATCCTGGAAAATGCTAATACAAAAGTAAAGTGGTACATCAAGAAGAACCTAAAACGTCTAGGATATGCGAGCATTTCATCTAAAAGGCACAGGTGATTTTATGCATACATACGTGTAGATACTGTTACGACTGTATTTCGCCGGACCTTAGTTCGATCGGACCTGCAAATGAGAAGAATGCGAGGGTTTAGCCCCCCGATTCACCTCCGGTGTGAGAATAAGTTAGTCGGTTTTGGATGAGTAATATTGAACGTAGAGAGTTTGTGTTGTGTGTAATTGTCTATGAAAAATGAGAGAATGAACCTGACTTAAACATATTATTTTTCCTCCAAGCGGTTACCCGAAGAGTGGGCGTCGTGTGCCGACGTGTCCCACGTTCACAGGAGTTGGAACCATATGACCGTTATCGGCAACTGGCCCATTAAGGAGATTGGTTCGTCCAGTTGCCGATAACGGTCATATGGTTCCAACTCCTGTGAACGTGGGACACGTCGGCACACGACGCCCACTCTTCGGGTAACCGCTTGGAGGAAAAAGAATATGTTTAAGTCAGGTTCATTCTCTCATTTTTCATAGACAATTACACACAACACAAACTCTCTACGTTCAATATTACTCATCCAAAACCGACTAACTTATTCTCACACTGGAGGTGAATCGGGGGGCTAAACCCTCGCATTCTTCTCATTTGCAGGTCCGACCGAACTAAGGTCCGGCGAAATACAGTCGTATCATTTGGCGCCGTCTGTGGGAACGTAGAGATACGTTTTTGTTGAGTTATACAGTCAATCATGGCGAATGAAACCGAGATACCAACAGCTGACAATAACACTGTGGCCGGAAATAATCGCACCACTCCTCCCATTACCCCAAGGCTCCTGATTTTTTATGAAGAGGGGGACATACCGTCTCCCGAAGAGCAACGGGAGATACTCATGAAGTGGTGAGAGGAACAAAAGGCCAAGGGGAAATGGAAAGAGATAGAAAAAGAAAAGAGCAACAGGGAGGCCGAACGTCTGGCCAAAAAGAGGGAGGCCGACCGTTTAAGGCTAGAGGCCCTAAAGCTCCAAAGGGAGGAGATCGAGTTGCAGGAGAAGGCACTCCGCTAGGCTCTAGAAGCCGAAGACCCGGGGTTGGACGACCGAAGAGATAAGAGGCCAAGAACCAGAAATGATGAAGATGAGTCAGGGGACTCTGAATCAAACTCTAGGAGAACCCGGTCAAGGGTAGTTTATTCCTCCGATTCGGAGGAGGAGGGCCCACATACGGACGATCGCATCCGAAGGATTGAGAAGGCCATGTTTGGAGAGATAAAGGTCAGCCACGAGCCAGTGGTGACCGAGGACGTTGAACATTTTCGACCGCCTCCCGGAAGGCAGTTTCCGAAGATGAACGAGTTTAACGGAAAGGGTGACCCCGAAGACCACTGTGAGAAGTATGAATCGCTCATGACTGGGATGGGGCACTGTGATGTGATGCTCTGCAAGATGTTCAAGACCTACCTTAAGGGGAATGCATCCATGTGGTACAGGTCATTAAGACCTAGGTCGATAGGCTCGTATGAGCAGGTAAAGAAAAAATTCTTGAGGCACTACTCACATTTGTGCCGAAGAGAGAAGGATACGGAAGCCCTAATCCACTGCAGACAGGGACCGAACGAAGATTTGGGTGATTACTTAGCAAGGTTCAAAGAAGAAGCTGGTATGGTTACCAACTTGGATAAAGTCAAGGCGGCTGGATTCCTCGCAGCAGGCCTCGACCCTGTTAAAGGTAAGAAGCTTCGATCTTCTCTTTACGATATGCCTCCCAAATCTTTGAATGATATATATGTGAGAGGAGAGGCTATTAGAAGAAAATTAGAATCAATTGGGGGGTACAAGGAGAACAAGAAAAATGATAGATATGACAGAAGGGACGACCGGAGGGATGATAGAAGGGACGACCGAAGGGGTCGAGGAGACATTAAAAGCAGACTGAATGATACGAGACCCGACAAAGGGGCCGAACGAAGAAGAGATAGGGATAGTACTGTGTTCACACCACTAAACACACCTATCTCGAAGATTCTCCATGAGATAAAGGGTAAACCTGGGTTCGTTAGACCACCCAAGTTAAAGACCCCTGAAAATAGAAGAAGCGACAGCAAATATTGTGACTATCATCGGGATAAAGGTCACAATACTGATGAATGTTACCACTTGAAGAAATTGATTGAGAAAATGATAAAAGACGGAGAACTGACCAAGTTCGTGGGAGATCTGAGGGACAGGCTAGACGATAAGGAAAAGAAGAGAGACAATAGAGATGCCGAAGGTTCAGAAAAATATCGGGGCAAAGTCAGAACTATATCCGGAGGAACCATCCTTGATCGGGACAGCAAAACAGCCCGAAAGAAGTATGCCAGGCAAATCTACAATCTCTACCAGTCAAATGCCGCCAAGCAAGCGCTTCCGATATCATTCACGGAAGATGATTTTGAAGACGTGATATGGCCACACGAAGAACCTCTTGTCATAAACCCCGTAATTGGGGAAAACAAGATTTGGAGAGTGTTGGTCGATGAGGGAAGTTCGGTCAACATATTATATCACCGAACGTATTGCAAGATGAATTTGGGTGGTGAACAGCTGGAGCCGTGCCATGAGGCACCACTGTATGGCTTCGGCAATCAACCTGTACCGATTGAGGGCACGATCACGCTGAATATTTTGTTGGGCAAAGCTCCGTACACTATGGTTAAGGAAGCAAAGTTCTACGTCGTTCGGGTGGACAGCCCATATAACGGGATCCTGGGGAGGCCAGCCTTGTCACTCTTTCAGCCTGTTTCATCCATTCCCCACCTCAAGTTGAAGTTCCCGACCGAGTATGGGGTCGGAGAGATGAGGGGCGATCAAAAAGCCGCCCGAATTATCATGTTGGAGGATCTAGAGAAAGATAGGGACGCTGAAATGAATGAAGCTGGAAAAAGGAAAAGATGAGAAAATGACACTGGGGGCAGCCACCGACTACTGAACATTGAGTTGGAAAAATTTGGTGCCGACCTGTCGAGCCCGATTGCTGAGCCGGCTGCCAAAACCGAAGATGTAGAGCTGTACGTGGGTCAGTCGGGAAAGATGATCCAAATTGGAAAGAGCATGGAGCCGGAATTGAAAGAGAAAGTCATCAAGGTCATTAGGGAATTCCACGACGTATTTGCATGGAATCCCGAAGATATGCCAGGTTTGGACCCTGCGGTGGCCAAACATTGCCTAAATGTAGCTCCCGAAGCCAAGCCCGTAAGACAAAAGAAGAGGAATTTCGCGATGGAAAGGCAGAAAGTAATTCAAGCTGAAGTGGAAAAATTGCTGGAAGCAAAGTTCATCGAAGAGATAGACTATCCCGATTGGTTGGCGAATGTAGTGGTGGTGAAGAAATCAAATGGTAAGTGGAGAATGTGTGTGGACTACACCGACCTGAATAAGCATTGTCCGAAGGACCACTATCCCTTGCCGAACATTGATCAACTGATAGATGCTACTTCGGGGCATCAAATACTCAGTTTCCTGGATGCATTTTCAGGATACCACCAAATTGCCATGAATGCCGAGGACATTCCAAAGACAGCATTCATCACACCGAATGGCACTTATGCCTATATAAAGATGCCTTTCGGCCTGAAGAACGCCGGGGCAACATTTCAAAAGATGATCAACAAGGTGTTCAAAGCCCAGATCGGTCGGAACATGGAGTGCTACGTGGACGATATGATTGTTAAATCCCTTTTCAAGGATCATGCCGAGGATCTGAGGGAATGTTTTGAAACACTCAGGAGAAACAACATGAGGATCAACCCAAACAAGTGTACATTCGGAGTAAATAGTGGGAAGTTTCTGGGATACATGGTTAGTGCCCGAGGAATTGAAGCAAATCCAGAGAAGATTAAAGCAGTCATTGACATGGAAGCGCCGAAGACGATCAGGGACATTCAAAAGCTGACCGGACGGCTAGCAGCCCTGAGGAGGTTCATTTCCAGATCGGCCGAAAAGGCCTTACCATTCTTTGAAGTACTTCGGGGGTCCAAGAATTTCGAGTGGGGGCCGAATTGCCAGAAAGCATTCGAGGAGGTTAAAGAGTACTTAGTAAAAGCTCCACTCTTAATGAGACCCGACCCGAAAGAAACTTTACAGCTGTACTTGGCTGTGAACGACCGAACCCTCGGAGCCGTGTTGGTCAAAGAGCACGAAGAGAACCAGCATCTGGTGTTCTATGTTTCTCATATTCTCAAAGATGCAGAAACAAGATATCCGAATGCAGAGAAGTTCGCCTATGGATTGGTAATGGCCGCAAGAAAGTTAAGGCACTATTTCCAAGGAAGGACGATCAAAGTTGTAACCGATCAGCCGTTAAAGAAAATCTTGCAAAGGCCAGAGGCATCGGGCAGAGTAGTTGCTTGGGCGATCGAACTGGGGGAGCATGATTTGGAGTATACACCAAGGACTTCGATCAAAGCCCAAGCACTAGCGGATTTCATGGTAGAATGCTCTTTCTCGGGGCCGAACGACTTGGCTCCCGAAGAGCAAATAATTCAGACACCGGGAAAATGGAAGTTGTTTGTCGATGGGTCGGTCGCCAAGGAAAAGTGCGGGGCAGGGTTAATTCTAACAAGCCCAGAAGGATTTGAGATTTGTCAAGCTATCAGGTTCACTTTCCCGTTGACGAACAATGAGGCCGAATACGAAGCACTTTTGGCAGGACTAGATTTGGCAAGAAATCTGGAAGTTAAGCACATCAGGGCGTTCAGTGATTCCATGTTGGTGGTAAAACAGTTCTCAGGAGAGTATGGGCAAAAAGATCCCCGAACCAAGGCATACGCCCTTAAGGTACGTGAACAATCTTTGTTGTTTGAATCATTTGAATTAACTCAAGTGGCTAGGGAGAACAACAGTCGAGCAGACGCATTATCAAGGCTAGCTTCGGCAGAAACCCAAAACCTTAATGGGTCTACTTATCTGACCGAAGTAAAGATGCCTTCGATAGATAGAAAGCAATGTATGGAAATCCATCAAGAGATAAACTGGATGACCCCAATCAGGGCATTTCTAGAGAAGGGAACTTTGCCAATCGATCGGAAAGGAGCACAGAAAGTAAGGCATCGGTCAACAAACTACACTTTGGTCGGGGGTCATTTGTTTAGACGATCGGCAAGCCAACCACTACTTAGGTGTTTAGACCAAGCTGAACAGCAACTAGCCTTGGAGACGGTTCACGAAGGAATTTGTGGAGAGCATTTGGCAGGAAGATCGTTAGCCTTCAAAATTCTCAGGCAAGGGTTTTTCTGGCCAAAGATGAAAGAAGATGCATCCGAATATGCCAAGAAGTGTAGACAGTGCCAACTTTTCAGCACAATACCAAAACAACCACCCGAAGAAATGTATTTAGTCCTTAGCCCGATTCCATTTGCTATGTGGGCGGTTGATATCGTGGGGATCCTACCCACCAGCACTAAGCAAGCGAAGTACTGTATTGTGGCGATCGACTATATGACTAAGTGGATAGAAGCAAAACCCCTTTCGGCCATTACCGAAGAGGCCACGAAGAAATTCATGCTGGAATAGGTCATCTTGAGGTTTGGCATTCCTATGGTGTGTGTGTCCGATAACGGTACTCAATTCATTGGGAGCAAGTTTAGAAAGTTCCTGGCTCAATTCGGGATCAAACAGAAGTTCAGTTCGGTAGGGCATCCCCAGGGAAATGGGGCGATCGAGGCGGCCAACAAAATTATCTTTGATGGAATCAAGAAAAGGCTAGGTGAAGCTAAGGGGCTTTGGGCCGAAGAACTACCATGGGTCCTATGGGCTTACCGAACCACTACAAGATCTTCAACCGGAGAAACGCCTTTCAAATTGGCCTTCGGGACGGATGCCCTTCTACCTGTTGAAGTTGGTTTAGAGTCCTATCGAACAGAAGTGTTTAACGTGGAAACAAACGAGTTCGGACTCCGAGCGAATGTGGACTTACTGGAAGAAGAAAGAGAGGCTGCCCACCAAAGAAACTTAAGGTACCAACTGCAGGCAGCCCAGTACTATGATTCGGGGGTAAAGAAGAGATCGTTCCGAGTCGGGGACTTAGTGCTTCGGGAGTTAGCCACCTCCATGCCTGCTAAAAAAGGCAAGCTTATGCCCAACTGGGAAGGTCCATACGTGGTAATTGAAGTGGTCCGATCGGGCACCTACAAATTGGCTCATCCGGACGGCAACCCAATCAAAAACACCTGGCATGCCGCTCGCCTTCACCGTTTTTACCAGTAAACTTACTGGACAAATTTTATTGCTTTTTACTTCAGTACTTTGTCTTATGCAACTTTATTCTGAATTCCCTAAGCTAGCATCAATCTGTAATTGAAACCATGTAAGAATTGTGGCATGATTAATGAAAGATTGTTTGCTCCATTTTTATCTACTGTAATCAGCTCAAGTACATCTATGGCCGAAAGGCTAAGTACACAAAACTAAGATTAACGGACCCACGTTTGGGGCCGACCGAATAAAACATGCGCCCTTTAACTTATTGTTAGTGTCCAAGTACATTGTGTTTTAAGCTACAAATACTTGACGAATCCAAATTTGGGGCCGACCGAATGAAATTTGGACTCTTACAAAATTGTCTTAGTATTCAAGTTGCTTTGACATTAATTAAGGCCGGGAGGAAATATTTTTCAGCCGACCGAACGAGACCTTAATCATTTACAAAACCCCTTAAATACTGGGGGACGGCTAGGTTACGACCAAAAATGCACATACATGCTAGGCCGAAGTCGAAGATGCACAAACATATAAGTAATTATGCCAAGGCAATATAATGCCGAAGACGCATAAAAGTAAAAGTAAAATAAATATGCTAAGGCAAAATGAAGCCAAAGATGCATAGAATTAAATAGAATTATGCTAAGGCAAAATGAAGCCAAAGATGCATAGAATTAAATAGAATTATGCTAAGGCAAAATGAAGCCGAAGATGCGTAAAAAAGAGAGAAATTATGCAAAGGCCAATTGAAGCCGAAGATGCGTAAAAGAGAAAAATTGTGCGAAGGCAAATTAAAAGCCCGAAGGCAAAAATATTATGCCAGAAGGCAGAGTTAAGCATTACAAGCCCTAAGGCCATAAAAATCAATAAAATTACAAGACTATTCGTCGGCTGGAGGTTCATCGGAAAGAGGCTCATCTTCACCTGAAGAAACCTCCAAAGGCTGATCAGACTCCTCCCGACCGACCGGATCCGTCATCCCAAGCGAAAGATCAATCAGCTGAGTATGATCGAAGCCTAGAGAATTTGCCTTCAGCACAACGCCATCATACCCCATCTTATAGCATCTTTCTTCGGTAAGGTCAAGAGTCTTCTTTAGCTTCCGAACGTTCTTCCTTGTAGCTTTGAGTTGTATGCTCCTCCATTCAACCCTGGCCCTCAAGGCGTCCATCCCCTCCAACCTTTCCTTCAGGGCATCATTCTCGGCCTTCAAGGAGTTAGCCTGGCCGGTGACCCTCTCTAGATCAGTGGTCGCATTCCGGAGGCCCTCTTAAGCCTTAACAGCCCGAATCTCCAGCTGATCGGCCGCCTTCAACTTGGCTTGGATCCCTTCCATCCGTTCGGCAACAACGGCCGACCAGGAAACACCCTGAAAACAAGCAGGAAAAAAGAATTAGGCGGAGGCAAACATATCGGATAAGTACCGAAAAGAAAAAAAGAATAGTAATAATAACTTACCATGGAAAGCAAGGCCAACATTTCGGTGGAAGCCTCAAGGTCGTTCGCCTTAGCGAACGTTGGCCTGTCGGCTGGCAGAATGAGACCCCGGCAGAGATCGGGACCTACTATGGTAGACAGTTGGGGAGCAGGGACAATAATTTGATTTTTTTTATAACTCCCCAGGGAGGAGAGTATACCTTCAGTCCGGAATCTCCCGACCGACCTCTCTTTCGGGAGTCGGTTGAGGTGACCAGGACGATATCCTCATCCCCCTGATCACGAGGAGGAGAAGAAACCGGTGGAGCTTCGATTCTCTTTCCTTGATCGGGAGCCGACTCCCCCTCCCTGCCGGCCGATTGAGCAATAGCCTCGGCTTCGGCTGTAGCAGTTATAGCAAGTTGAGTTGCCTTCATCCGTTTGCGCTCAATGATCTCCTGAAGAGAAGACACTGCACAAAAATACTAGTGTTAAATATGTGCAACTGGAAATGAAAATGCAGCATTTAAAGACAGTATTCAGATGGAAATGAACAAGGCAAAGATAAATGTTACCACTACCCCAAAGGGCGACCAACCAGTCGTTATCCCTACCGTCCGATACTGGAACCCTATTCATATTGAGCTCGCAAAGAAGACGATAATCATGTTTGTCCGCCTGCAACATTTCGGGATACTACAACCTCGATGGGTCGAGATCCCGCCAATGGCCATACTTCTCCATCTTCGGGCCCGAGATGAAAACCCACCTCTCATGGGCCCCCCTATTGTTGGAGTTTGTTTGAGCCCAATCGGCCTTATCGGTTCGGCGAGCTATAGTATAGAAGCCGTTGCTTTTTGAATTCCTTCGGAGCTCATAATGATGCCAGAACAGGGTTGTCCTTGGAGTCATCTTCTTGGCTAGGCATCGAGCTTGGAAGGCGTTTATGTGGAAAAAGCCGTTCGGATCCAGCTGCCCTACGGCAATCCCAAGTTGCTTCAGTAATTTCTTCAGTATCGGCAGCATCGGCAGCCGAAAGCCGCATTTGAAAGCCATCTCGGATATGCCGGTGGCCACGCTTCCACCACAGAGGGATGGAATCTCAGGGTTGTGCCAAATACGGTCTTTCTTCCTTGGTGTAAAGAAATACCAGACATTCCTCTCTACAAGGTATTTGGAATGGAAGTCTTCTATTTTTTCCTCGGTCAGTTGCGACCGGAAATTTGCCGCAGGGAATACTTCGACGTCGCTGAAGGGTGAAACCTCCGAAGGACCAGCACCTTCGGTCGACCGATCCATGTCCCTGCATTCGGAAATGAAGAGACGTTAGCCCTGTACTTGGATAAAAAAGGGATTCAAAAGGAGAGAAAGGCCGAGTACAGTAAGCCAGGATCGGTCGGGACACCTACAACCTAGGGCAAAGATTTTATTTACACCTTTTCGATTTTATTTATTATAGTATAACAAAATAATGATAATGTTGCCGCATTTATGAATTAAATGCATGGTGAAACATTATAACAGTTTAAGAATTAAATGCATAGTGAAGCATTTATAACTTAAAAATTTGTTGAAGATGAGATTGGATCAAGTATGACAAAATTTAGCACTCATTATTCTCGTATAGGTGTGTGCTTGTCCTAGGGGTAGGGGTTGGTAATTTCTGATCCAATCCGAAATCCGATACGAATTTATTTGCGAAAATACGAATTTAAATCAATAAATATTTAACCCGAAACAAACAGAAACAATCAGACACGAACCCGAAACCTAAAAATTAATGAACTTTCTATTTATAACCCTATTTTTGAAATACTTTATGTTTCAAAAAACTAAATTTAAGTACAATAAAGTAACTTTCACGTGCAATGATAAAGACTCGGTAGTTGGTTTATAATTATTTAATAGTAATAATAGTATTTTTTATATGTCATGCCCTTTTTTGCGCCTCACAAAGTGGGTACAGTACATATCAAACATTTGAATTGTAACTTTCACGTGCAATGAAAGAGAAATGAACTGTTTTTTCTTAAAAGTTCTGTAAAAGCAATCAATCCATGTATATCGGGACAGAGGTAGTATATAATATACGGTATATTTTCAATCACTCAAAAAAAGAGTTAAGGTGGTGAAATCCGAAATGATTCAAAACCCGACACAAACCCGGTAGATACGGCCATACGGGTTAGGATTAAAAAAAAATCAATCCAAAACAATCGGGTACAATTTGACCCAACACGAACCCGATCGCGAACCCAAAATTAACAACCTAGCTTATCTCATTTAGGAACAAGGGTTTGAATTTACAAAATGTTTTTGGATATAAATTTTAAAGTGGCCCATGGTACATCCATTGACAGTTGGTTGGGCTAGCCCATCAAAAAATAGAATACGAATATATTTAAGATTGTTGTTAACAACTATCCTATTGCTGAAATAAGTAAAATATTTGGAAGATAAGATTAGATAAAGTGACAAAATATAGCACTCATTATTGTGATAATGGTGTGTGCTTATCCCACTTTAGGAAGAATACAAAGTAGCAAAAAGGATTTGAATTTACAAAATGTTTTTGGATGTATATTTTAAAGTGGCCAATAAGAAAATAGAATAAACCTATATATTTCGATAAAGGCATATCACATTACTTACTATCTCATGTATGGAAAGCATGTTGCATTCGGTTTCGAAAAATGAGTGCAAATTTTCTATGACGAGATTCGAGTAAAAAATGAGTGTAATGTATCACTGTACTATATTTGCATATATGTTAATGAAGCATGCTTTCGGTCCCAATTCACATGCATGATCTGAAATTTTTTCTTTAACCTATGTCAGTGGTCTATTAACAAGCAACCTTCCAACATGCAATCATGCATGTAGAATGATAGGAATTTATCATTGTGATGTAGAATGTCTAAGACAAGTACAGATTGTAAGATTCCAGATAGGATCTAAAATGTTTTTGTTATGCCCAAAATTCGGTTCGGGTATTCTAAAATGGATCCGGGTCAGATACGGGTTCAATTTGGGGATTTTCATGATAAATTAGGGTTTTGGCACAGATTGAAGAAACTAGGCCGCGCCCTCACTTTCCTTATAGGGAGGGCGCGCCCTAATTGATACTTCCATATCAGAGATTTCTACTCAAGCTGGAATTCTACTCAAAGATGGAACTCTACTCAAGTTTTTATAGTTTTTAATGAAGGATTCTACTTAAGCTTGGATTCCACTCAAGCTTGGATTCCACTCAGGCTTGGATTCCAGGAGATATTGAAGAATTCCCTCCTGTCGTATCTCAGGAGGGGGATGTCCGTCGCAGAAGGCCTCCAGGGGTTTGCCTGGATATAAGGACCCTTCTTAGACACTAAGGGCGCGCCCTAAGGTGGAAAGATGGGGACTTTCTGGTGTGTGCTTTGGGAGCTCTGTTCCTGTAGCCAATGGGCGCGCTCTCATTGGGGAACTTTGGAGTAATCCTGCACTTTTCACCCAAAAGCTCTGGATCACCTATCCTGCTATCTGGTGGGTGCTTCTCATTCGGGGGACAGGGATGCGTTCTGCACTTGGGGTAAACCACAGCTATACCTGCATCCTTGAAATCAAGAAATAGCTGGTAGCGGATAGGACTAGTCCTCGACGGGGGAAGTTTCCTTATCCGTGAAGTCTTGAGATCCTGGATGAGCCTTGGGCCTTTGTGGTTAGGCCTCATAGTAGAACATTCCGGAAGCTAGTTCGTCAATCCAAGCCCATTTGGGTTTCTTGCTCTCCAAGAACTACGTGGGCTTGATCCTCTATAAATACAGAGGTACGTAGGCAAATTGAAGGGGATGGAAGCAAAGAGCTACGAGCCACCACCAAGAACCCTCTCAATCTCAGCCCCCAATTCATCACAGTCACCACACTCCGGTGACTTATCCGGCAAAGAACCACCGCTGTAGATCTTGTTTCCGGTGAAGTACCTCGAATTTTGTTGTTACCAAATTCCTCCGTCAACAAATTGGCGCTAGAAGGAGGGCAGCCAATCAAGATCTTCATCTTAGGAGGAAAAGATGTCTCATAATCAGCGTGGGGGTTTTCATGAAAAGAAGGATTACGTTCTGAAGATAGCTTGGGGGCAACCAAGCTCGTCATGAAGCTTCTGTTCCGGAGGAAATTTCTGTTCCTCCGCACCACCATGGAACTCCAGCCATCACCGGTGGACAGCCGTCCGTTCCTATCAGTAAGGCGGCATCACTAGAGCAATTTAATCGTATGGGAGATGCCATAAATAACTTCGGGTCAAGATTGAGTTCTGCGGAGAAAGTGCAAGAAAGTAGGAGAAAATCTCGGAGGATCCCACGAAATCATCGCCGAACAAGGAAAGCCCTCCAAGTTAGGAAAGTTCTCGAAGTGGTTTTTGGATCCTCAAGAGAGGGCGCGCCCTCATCCCCACCGCTCTGGGCGCACCCTTAGTGAGATTCGATGTGATGAAGAAAAGATGGTTCTAAAGATGATTTTCACGTTGCTGTTGCAAAAAGACAGTTCCGGGTATTTTCAAGAATGGTGATTTCCGGTCAATGACGTCGAACTAGGTTTTCCATGGGGCGATTTCAAATATGATTCGAAGAAGGATGTTCCAGAGAAGAGACGCAATTATCGGGAACTCGTCCACCATTAGGGCACCCTCACCATCAGGATGTGCCCACAAGGTAACCCTTGACTTGTTTTGTTGAGATTTTTGTTGTTTATTTTTTGGACTTTTGAAGGAGAATCCTCAAGTTAAAGATGGAATTAAAGATGGTGAGAAAGAATACCCAATAACCCTCAGGGCGCGCCCTGAGGGTGGTAACCAAGGCTCGGATGATTTCCAACTTCTAGGAAAATTCGATGGTTGAACACGTCCTCATCTCCATGACGCATCCTCTAGAGAGGGCGGCTCCTCACCCATCTGGTGAAATCCAACGAATTAAGGAAAACCTCGCTACTATGAGGAGGAGCTTTGCTAGCTTGAAGGAACGTCTAGGAATAAGGCTCGGGAGCGAGGCCCCATGATCCACAACGCGTGCCCCCTGATTACAGGTCGAGGCCCCTTGGACATGAGCGAGCCTTCCACGGAGTGATAGTCCACAGCGCGCGCCCGCTGTTAATAACAGGTCTGGGCCCCTTGGATGCAAACGGGTTCTAGCACGGAGTGGTAATCCACAGCGCGCGCCCCCTGTTGATAACAGGTTGCGGCCCCTTGGATTCGAACAAACTCTCCCTCGCGATAATACTAGAAGAATAAGTAGCCGTGATAACGGTGATAGAAGAATGGAGATATATCGAGGGGATAGATATACCTCATAATAAAGTGGGCTCGCTGTCAGGTGTTAGATTCCCTCGTATTTTTTAAGTTCCTTTAGATACCTCCAGTGAAATGAGGTCGAGGTCGTGCCCTCCCTCGAAAGAAAAGCCTCAAAGATTCTCTAAAAGGTACATCATCTCTTATCAAGAGCGCACTGCCAGGACATGCTACAGGTAACACCCATGGAAGATGATATAGAAGAGAGCTGCAAATGGTGAGTTTTGCTAATTCAAGCAGAACAGGCCTCAGAAGATTATTACGAAGCACGCCTTCCCCTGACTGGGCGCGCCTTCAGGTAGTATACAACCTCTATATTATTTTACTCCATATTTTGCATGTATAAAGTAACAGGGGTTTGCCTGCTGAGAAGATCTACAGGGGTTTGCCTGCTGAGAAGGCCAACAGGGGTTTGCCTGGTGAGAAGGCCTGCAGGGGTTTTCCTGATCAAGAGAAAGAGAAGAACTTGGAATCGAGGCCCCGTGATCCACAGCGTGCGCCCCCTGATTATAGGTCGAGGCCCCTTGGACATGAGTGAGCCCTTCCTCGAGGCCGTGATCCACAGTGCGTGCCCCCTGATTACAGGTCGAGGCCCCTTGGACATGAGTGAGCCCTTCCTCGAGGCCGTGATCCACAGCGCGTGCCCCCTGATTACAGGTCGAGGCCCCTTGGACACGAGAGAGCCCTTCCTTGAGCTCTCATTGAAAGATAGTGAAGCCAAGGACGTAGGAATGATATTGCTTGGCCTGATCACCACGTGAAAGATAGGGTGAAAATCCCCAACCCCGGGAAGATGCTCAACATCAGGATTCAACTTCAAGGAAATGCACTTCTTCAGGAAAATCCTCCAACATAGGACGCGCCCTCAGGAAACTCTCCCTTAGAGGACCTTTCTAGTTAGGACGCGCCCCCAAGGAAAGATTAAAATGCTCAAGCGGACTCCAATATCTACGAGGATAATTTACTGCTTGGATTCTAAAAGGAAAGAAGCTGTTGAGTTGTGGCCCCACGAACCATAGTGTGTGCCCCCTAATCATTAGGTTGCGGCCCCAAGGTCGTGAGCGAGCCCCTCTATGAAGAAACTATACTTTGCTACAGAGGACGCGCCCTCATATCTACAATGACCTGAATGATTGGCATCAGGGCGCGCCCTAACTTATCAACCTCATGTTGTGGCTTCGTCTGCAAGTATGATCGCAACGATCCATGGCATATCTTTTGCTTGAAGAGAATTTCATTGATGTGCGGCCCCATGAATCTTAGAGTGTGCCCCCTGATAGGCAGGTTGAGGCCCCAAGGTCATGAGTGAGCCCCTTTACACAAGAATGACATTCATCCGGACTAGAAGAGACTTTGTCATTGCCCTCGTCCACATAATGCGCGCCATAAGCAACAGGGCGCGTCCTCAGCAACTCCAACGGCTCTCTCCTAAAATTCCCCTCTTAGGATGCCTCTTTAAGAGACGCTTCTTTAAGGAATGATATTCTGATGCTGGGGGGTAGTATTGATGCACCTCCCTAGCCCTACATATACATGTATATCAGGTTTGTGTGAACAGCGGAATACCCCTACGGGGATGCCTCTTCGTGAGATGCCCTTCATAGGATGCCTCTTTGTGAGATGCCCTTTATTGGATGCCTTCTAGTGAGATGCCTCTTCGAGAGATGTTATTCATAGGATGCCTCGTTTTGAGATGCCCCTTCATGGGGTGAGATTTGAAGTAGCCCGTGACCAGAGAATGCACTCTTTCTACCAGAAGTTGATTGAAGTAGAGCAATGCCTGAATAGTAGACTACAAGCTAAATTAATTACCTCCTAGTCTAGGGGGATAGTCCATGTACACTTTGTGTACACTTTCCCTAGTGAAATTTTCAACGTTTTCGAGAATGCAAGATTATGCCTGTAGGGCGCGCCCTGAAGGATGAGTTTGAATAATTCTCATACAATGGAGGACGCGCCTTCGGGTAGAAGATGCGATGCGGAACTTTTTCTTGTAAGTATGCAAGCCTTCCCTCTTTTGAGGATGCGCTCTCCATCACCACATTCTTTTGAAGCTCTAGTGCAATCCTCTTAGATTTGATGGTTGTAGCTTCCCGAACTATGAAGTCATCAATCCACTTGATAGTATCTTGGTCAAAGGAAGCTCTTGAGGAGGGGAGGATGTGCAAGATAGGAAGTTTCAACTGGTGACTCCTTGAAGGATGGATTATTTTGAAGAAGGAGCCCCTATTGTTGAACATCCTATGGAGAAGTTCGTGATTGTAGGATGCCGGCTGTTCAGGAGAAAGCGACCCCTCACCCACATTGGTCAGGGCGCGCCCTCAGTGAAATCTAACGTGACAGAGAGGCTTCCTAGAGAAAATAGAGATTTTGCTAGCTTGAAGAAATGCTTGGTGACGACAATCTAAGGATAGTACTCCTTGAGCATCAGAAGAAAGAGAAGCACTTGGAATTGAGGACCTGTGATCCACAGCGCGTGCCCCCTGATTACAGGTCGAGGCCCCTTGGACATGAACGAGCCCTTCCTTAAGATGGTGATCCATAGCGCGCGCCCCCTGATCACAGGTCGAGGCCCCTTGGATATGAACGAGCTCCTCCTCAAGGTGATGCTGGAAGAAGTAGTTGAGATCATGAAGATTAGAGGATGAAGAAGTATCAATGAGAGAGGCGACTTCACAACAAAGAGGATGCGCCCTCAGGAGAAAGAGCTCCTCGTATCACTCAAATTCCTTCAAGTACTTCTAGTGAAGTGAGGGCGCGCCCTCCCTCTAAAGTAAAGCATCGAGGAGGTTCTCAGGGATATCCACGACCTCAAGGGAATCCACGGATTGGAGGAAATCTACAAGTTTAAAGTCAAAAGGAACAAATTCAGATTCAAGAGGTAATTCTCACACTTCATGCCGGAGCTCCAGGAAATGCTCAGATGACAGCTAAACCTCCACCATTGAGGGGTACTCAAACAATTGTGCCACCAAATGTTCAAAATATTCCACGTGTGAGGATTTTTAATGTCGACGACTTGAAGAGGCTTCTTTCTCACTTGGATGGAGGAATGATACCTTCTACGACACAAACTCCATCTCCATTTTCAACAGAGGTTAGAGAGGCACAGCTCCCTACGTGATATAGATATATGACCAATGATCTACATTTCTGTGATGAGAACAAAATTGAGGAGAAGAAATTTATCAAAGAAGGGAGTATTCACACTATCTTTGGAGGACAACACTTGGGGGGTGATAATAACAATGCTTTGGAGAGGGAAGTTTGCGGGTATCACTTTCACTGAAAATAAAGCTAGATGGGTGCACCACCCACATAATAATGCCTTGGTTATGGATTGGCTCTAAGAACGTGCATCGGGTTTTTGTATACAATGGAAGTTCAGTGAATATTCTGTATTACGACACTTACAAAAAGTTGGGATTTCCAGAAAATGCATGGATTTATGGTTTTTCAGGAGAAGTTGTGTAGTGATCGATGCAATCAGGCTACCAGTAACTCTTGGAGAAGGTTCTCTCTCAGTAACTCGGATGATGGAATTCATGGTTTTGGATCAGGAGATAGCTTACAATGCCGTAGTAGGGCGCCCCCTTATTGGAAGAAATAAAGGTTTCAGGAGATAAAAGGATGGAGGGCGTGCCCTTATTAAAAGAAGCTCTGAAGGAATCATGAACATCAAGGGAGAAATTCAGGCTCATTATTTTGTTCAAAAAACAGAAGATGAGGGGATGTCCACCTGGAGGGCGCGCCCTCAGATACTCGTCTCTGATGACTTTCAAGAAGGGATTCTAGAAAAGCTTGAAGAAGAAAGTCCTGATGAGATAAAAAGATCAAGGGAAGAAGAATGTTATTAGAAGGCATGGTGAATGCCCTTGTCGAGGAAGACTTCCCTCTCAAAGAGGATGTGCCCTCCAAGGATGGTGCCATGATTGAAGACCCTCAAAGTCTTGATTTTGATATTGATCGAAGAATGCCTCAACCGGTGGAAAAGATAGATTCGACAGAAGATACAATCTCAATTTTGGTCGATGCTAGATATTCAAGTAAAATTTTGAAGATCGGTTCTTAGTTGAATTCTGAGTAGAGAGATATGCTCACAAGCTTTCTTTTGCCAAATTGAGATGTTTTTGCTTGGAGTCATGCTAGTATGGTGGACATTGACCCAAAGGTCATGTGTCATCACTTGAGTATAAATCCTGACAGGAAGGGTATTAGGCAGAAGCGATGTCCGGTAATTGAAGAAAGAGCTACTGCATTGAAGGAAGAAGTTGATATATTGTTAAACGTTGGCTTGATTAAAGAGTTTTACTACCCGAGTGGCTACCTAACCCGGTTCTCGTTATGAAGCCTAATGGGAAATGGAGGACTTGTGTAGATTTCAGTGATATGAACAAAGGCTTGCCCAAATGATAGTTTTCCTCTTCCTCGGATTGGTCAGTTGGAAGATGCAACAGCATGATAGAGGATTATACCGCTACATTGGAATGCCCTTTGGCTTGATTAATGCAGAAGGAACTTGAAAAGACCATGGTAGTGTATGTGGATAACAGCTGAAGGGGTCCGTACGCCTTAATATCATAAGGCTCGTCCTCTGTAAATATATGTAAATATTTAGCTTTAGTACGAGCCCTGTGAGAGGTTTATACTTGTGCATAATATCTCTTGTTTCTTACGCCGAGTTAGCTCATGTAAGCTTAGAGATGTGGTGCATTTGTGTTATTCCTCTATGAAAAAAATTGAAACTAGAGTTGTCAGGGAGATAAGATTGAAGAATTGAAGGACGCGCCCTCCGCATAGAATCTTGAAGATGAGGAACGAGGACGCGCCCTGAAGAGGAAAAGTTACAAAAATTTTGGTGTTGTTTAAGATTGAAATTCAATGCTTCATCTTTGATTTTACATGGAATTGGGGGGTAGTTGTTATGCCCAAAATTCGGTTCGGGTATTCTAAAATGGATCCGGGTCAGATACGGGTTCAATTTGGGGATTTTCATGATAAATTAGGGTTTTGGCACAGATTGAAGAAACTAGGCCGCGCCCTCACTTTCCTTATAGGGAGGGCGCGCCCTAATTGATACTTCCATATCAGAGATTTCTACTCAAGCTGGAATTCTACTCAAAGATGGAACTCTACTCAAGTTTTTATAGTTTTTAATGAAGGATTCTACTTAAGCTTGGATTCCACTCAAGCTTGGATTCCACTCAGGCTTGGATTCCAGGAGATATTGAAGAATTCCTTCCTGTCGTATCTCAGGAGGGGGATGTCCGTCGCAGAAGGCCTCCAGGGGTTTGCCTGGATATAAGGACCCTTCTTAGACACTAAGGGCGCGCCCTAAGGTGGAAAGATGGGGACTTTCTGGTGTGTGCTTTGGGAGCTCTGTTCCTGTAGCCAATGGGCGCGCTCTCATTGGGGAACTTTGGAGTAATCCTGCACTTTGCACCCAAAAGCTCTGGATCACCTGTCCTGCTATCTGGTGGGTGCTTCTCATTCGGGGGACATGGATGCGTTCTGCACTTGGGGTAAACCACGGCTATACCTGCATCCTTGAAATCAAGAAATAGCTGGTAACGGATAGGACTAGTCCTCGACGGGGGAAGTTTCCTTATCCGTGAAGTCTTGAGATCCTGGATGAGCCTTGGGCCTTTGTGGTTAGGCCTCATAGTAGAACATTCCGGAAGCTAGTTCGTCAATCCAAGCCCATTTGGGTTTCTTGCTCTCCAAGAACTACGTGGGCTTGATCCTCTATAAATACAGAGGTACGTAGGCAAATTGAGGGGGATGGAAGCGAAGAGCTACGAGCCACCACCAAGAACCCTCTCAATCTCAGCCCCCAATTCATCACAGCCACCACACTCCGGTGACTTATCCGGCAAAGAACCACCGCTGTAGATCTTGTTTCCGGCGAAGTACCTCGAATTTTGTTGTTACCAAATTCCTCCGTCAACAGTTTTCACCAATGAGCACAAAGAAATGTAGATAAGAATCGAATCGAATCAATCTCCAACGCAATCTTGTTCACTTGTCCTACAAAGACGACATATATTCTTTCAAGTGCCTATAATCATAATTTCATAGCCGGTTCATGTATAAAGACTTCCACTAATTTAATTGACGAATAATTAGGTGTTATATTGTATTTTTCGTAATAGCCAATATGCCGTGTTTCTCGTTTTTGACAAACACGCTTTAATTTTTTTCTCATACTAGCTTATAACTAGTGCAAATCACAAGTTATTTTATAAATCTATACTATTATATAAATTCCGAAACATTGAAAGTTTTGGTACCTGTTTTTTGGTACCAATTTTTTGGTACCTATTTTTTGGTACTTCGTGAATTTACTTATGTACCCTTCATTTTAAAGAAAAATATATATTAAAACACCTAAAATAAATTTTAACATAATATAATTAATGGTAATTAGTCGATTGCCTTTTTCATATTTACTTTTAGTTGAAGATATTACCTTTTATCATATCTTCCAATCATTAATATTACCTTTCGAATTAAAATACGTTTCCTTTTTGATTTAAAACTAATCTTACAATCACTAATATATATCCGAAAATATCATACAATATTTTTCAATTATTAATAAAATATATTAAAAATATCCTTTGTTTAAAATAAGGAAACATTAATATAATCTGTAAACATGTGTATATTAAATTATATTAATTAAAACTAAAAATTATGTAAAAAATAATGATTATATAAATTGGTACCAGTTTTTTTGTACCTATTTTTTGGTACTTCGTGAATTTACTTATTTACCCTTCATTATAAAGAAAAATATATATTAAAACACCTAAAATAAATATTAACATAATATAATTAATGGTAAGTAGTCAATTGCCTTTTTCTTATTTACTTTTAGTTGAAGATGTTACCTTTTATCATATCTTCCAATCATTAATATTTCCTTTCGAATTAAAATACGTTTCCTTTTTGATTTAAAACTAATCTTACAATCATTAATATATATATATCCGAAAATATCGTACCATATTTTTCAATTATTAATAAAATCTATACTATTATATAAAAACCGAAACATTAAAAGTTTTGGTACCTGTTTTTTGGTACCTATTTTTTGGTACTTCGTGAATTTACTTACTTACCCTTCATTATTAAAAAAAATAAATACACCTAAAATAAGTAATAACATAATATAATTAATGGTAATTAGTCAAGATACTACCTTTTATAAACAACTAAAAACATCAATCGTATCACATCTTTCCATCATTAATATTTCCTTTCGAACTAAAAGTATAAAACACGTTACCTTTTTAATTTAAAACAAATCTTACAATCTAAAATAAGTAATAACATAATATAATTAATGATAATTAGTCAAGATACTACCTTTTATAAACAACTTAAAACATCAATTGTATCATATATTTCCATCATTAATATTTTCTTTCGAACTAAAAGTCTAAAAGACGTTACCTTTTTAATTTAAAACAAATCTTACAATCTAAAATAAGTAATAACATAATATAATTAATGGTAAGTAATCAAGATATTACCTTTTATAAACACCTAAAAACACCAATCATATCATATCTTTCCATCATTAATATGTTCTTTCGAACTAAAACACGTTATCTTTTTAATTTAAAACAAATCTTACAATCATTAATATATACCCGAAAATATCACATTAATATAATAAAATTAACGGTAATTAGTCGATTGTCTTTTTCATATTTACTTTTAGTTGAAGATATTACATTTTATATACACGTAAAAACATGAATCATATCATATCTTTCGATCATTAATATTTCCTTTCGAACTAAAACACCTTAACTTTTTAATTTAAAATAAATCTTTCAATCATTAATATATAACCAAAAATATCACACCATAATTTTCAAGTAAAATGTAACACCTAAAATAAATAACAATATAATATAATATAATAAATGGTAATTAGTCGATTGCATTTTTTATATTTACTTTCAGTTGAAGATATTACCTTTTATAAACACCTAAAAAGATCAATTGTATAATATTTTTCAATCATTAATATTTCTAATTAAAACACGTTACCTTTTTAATTTACAACAAATCTTACAATCACTAATATATACTCGAAAATATCACACCAAAATTTTCAATTATTAATAAAATATATTAAAAATCATATACGTTGTTTATAATAAGGAAACATTATTATAATCTGTAAACATGAGTATATTAAATTATAACAAATTAAAATTAAAAAATTATTAAAATAATGATTATATAAAAACATAATTTTAATATTAAATAAAATTTATAACATAATACAAGAAACCCATGCACTGCAATACTAATAATTAATCGATTATCTTTTTCAACTAAAACATATCATCTTTCTATTTTTTTCTAATTAATTTCCTTTTTTTTTCTAGAAATATAACAGACAACGTTAATTTCTCATTTTCTAAAAAACACTAGGAGCAATTTTAATTAGTAATTGAACATAATTAAATTATAATTAGTATAAACTAATCAATTATCTTTTTCACCTAAAACATGTCACCTTTTTAATTTTCCCGTTTTCTTTTCTATTTTCTCTAACTAAAATATCTCATTTTTCAAGTATATTAAGGGCAGTTCTATTATATGAAATAAAATAGTAATATGATAATACTAATAATTAATCTATTAACTTTTTCAGTTAAAACATATAATTTTTTCTATATTTTATAATTAAAATCCCTCTTTTCCTAGAAATATCACGGACAACAATAATTTCTCTTTTTCTAAAATCATTACAAGCAATTTATTTAGTAAAATAACATAATTAACTTATAATTACTATAAACTAATCAATTACCTTTTTCACCTAAAACATGTTACCTTTTTAATTTTCTCTAACCAAATCCTCTATTTTTCCAATTATATCATGAACATTCTATCTAATAAAAAAATAATTTTATAATTACTTATAATTAACCGATTATCTTTTTCAACTAAAATCCATCATCTTTTCTAAATTTTTGAATAAAATTCCCCATTTTCTAGAATTATCACGAATAACATTTATATAATTATCATCATATAATCTCATTTAAAAATTTAATTCTCCAAAAATCATGTTTAAAAAAATTAATTCAAATAATTAAAAATTTTAATATAATATTAAAAAAATCCGTGCATAGCACGGGTTTTAAGCTAGTATTTATTAATTCAACTTTAAAATAAATAATTTGATATACAGAGATGCTGCAAGAAATAAATAATTTACGAAAATTCAACTCCATAAGAGTACAATCCCAAGTATCACAGCATAGTCATGCGAGTAACTAAACATATATGAACATCTACAAGCCTAGTCTATAGGGCTCAAGCACCAGAAAGCACATCTGAAAGTTTGTACAGCTTATGCAAATCTCCTATTTCAACCCTTGGCTACAATTTTAAACAACTCAATCCAACGATCATCCACATTTTCCTTTTGAGATGGACAATGAGCTCCGCAACCAATCCAGTAGCTGCAAGGGACATACAAGGGCTTGGTCTCGTGAAGGTCTTTCACTATGATCAATCTAAGATTCCATCAAAACAACAAACCATTAGTCATGAGCTTACCTATTTTCACAGCTACTACAATAGACGATCTTATTGACAAAACTACAGCCGGTGCAATAAAGGAAGAAAGTGGAGAAGACTATGAATTTTTTTTTTACAGGTACTACAAACGATTTTAGTGACAAAAATATAACCCGTGCAATATATGAGAATATATACATGTATATACAAAGGAAGAAAAGTGGAGAAGACGATGGTAAATTTGGGGTGGAGGAGGGGTCAAAAAGGAAGAAGAGATACAGAAGAATACACACACTATACAGAAGAATTGATGTTCATATTTGACTTGACAATAATACAATCACGGCCCATAAGTTCTAAATATTTTAATAGACTTATTTTCTCTTTTTATAGTTAAATTTTATATTTTGTTAATAATAGTCAGGATGGCCGAGTGGTCCAAGGCGCTTGGTTAAGGTCCAAGTCCCCCGGGGCGTGGGTTCGAATCCCACTCCTGACACATTCTTTTTTAGAAGTACTTTCTTTGTCAACAATATAACCCAAATATTGGATTCTTCACTCTTAACTTCTTCTCTAATAATTCAAACATTGATTTCTAGATTATTTTTCAATTGTTTTCCAACGACTCATCGCCTGAGGTATTGAAAACAAAAGCCTCATTCATGCCAACAATCTCCACAATTGGTTTGTGGGTCTCCTTTATTGGATTTGTATACATGTTTATATACAAAAGGAAGGAAGTGGAGAAGATCCTGGTGTGGACAACCAAGGCGGAGACACACCGAGGCGGAGCAGGAGAGGGGAAGAAGAACACTGCTTGGTGATGTACATCAGAAGAATACACACTCGATACAGAAGAATTGACGATGCTATGCCTATATATACATGTGTGAACACATATACTACTATACATAAAACTTCACCTTACTGCCACCACGGACTTCATATTTGACTGGACAAAAGTTAACAATACTATCACTACACATAATTTATATATTTTTTATAAACTTTTATCGTTTTCATAACTTAAATTTACACTTTGTTAACAACAGTCAGAATGGCCGAGCGGTCCAAGGCGTCCGGCTTAAGTCCGGTTCCTATGGGGCGTGGGTTCGAATCCCACTTCTGACACATCTTTTTGTGTGTTTTTTTACAGGTACTACAAACGATTTTATTGACAAAATTATAACCCGTGCAATACATGAGAACATATACTATCTTTTAGGGGTGTACGCGGTTCGGATCGGATCGGTTTTGGAATAAAAGTCGAACCAAACCGCATATAGCGATTTTATAAAAACTTTAACCACAACCGCATTTGCGGTTGCGATTAACCACATCAATTCCAACCGCGAAAATGCGGTTGCGGTTCGGATTGCGGTTCAACCACCAAATAAAAATAAACAATAAATTGAGAATATTAAATTCAAAATAAAACAAACATTACACATAATAGGTCCTGATCATCATTTATGAGGCAAAAGTAAATATATAGAAAGTCCGGTAATAGTTAAATACATAGTAAGAGAACAAAATATTGAACCACATAATAAACAAACATATATGTATTTAAATTATTAATTTATATAATAAAAAATATATTTTTTTTTAAATATAATTTATATATTGCGGTTTGCGATTGCGGTTCGGATTTTGCGATTTTTGAATATATAAAACCGCAACCAAACCGCAAATGAGCGATTATTAAAAATTACATCCGCAACCAATCCACATTTCGCGATTATCCGCAAAATGCGATTCGGTTACGAGCGGTTTATGGCGGATCGTCTGTACACCCCTACTATCTTTAAAAAAAATATGTACAAAAGGAAGAAAGTGGAAAAGACAATGAGGTAAACCTGCGTGGAGAACTAAGGTGGACAAGTAAAGAGTTGTGACAGAAGGAAGAACAGAACTGAGTGGTGATGTATTATGCATATCAGAAGGTTACAGTTACACACACAAGATACAAAAGACTCCCCGTATTGTCCAATTTATTATTATTATAAGTTCATATTTGGCTTGACAAAAGTTAATACTACAATCACTACCCATAATTGCTAAAATTTTTATAGACTTTCATAACTAAAAGGTAAAATTACAATTTGTTAACAAATAGTCAGGATGGCCGAGTGGTCTAAGGCGCCTGGTTCAGGTCCAGGTCCCCCGGGGCGTGGGCCGAAACACACCAACTGAGGCCGAGAAGGAAAGGGGAAGAAGAGCACTGCTTGGTGATGTACATCAGAAGAAAACACACACAAATCAGAAGAATTGACGATGATATGCCTTTATGTACATCTGTGAACATATATACTACAATACAGAAGACTCCACCCTACTGTCCAACTTATTCCAAGTTCATATTTGACTTAACCAAAGTTAATAATACTATCACTAGTTCATTACACATAATTTGTAATTTTTTTATAAACCTTTTTACCTTTTTATAACTAAAATTACTCTTTTTCATCAACAGTCAGGATGGCCGAGTGGTCTAAGGCGCCTTGCTCAAGCCAAGGTCTTCGGGGCGTGGGTTCGAATCCCACTCCTGACACAATTTTTTTTCCTTTTGTACTACCAATAATTTTACTGACAAAATCATAACCCGTACAAACATAAAAAAGCATACATTCTTTTATAATAAAAATCATTAATATTCAATGAGTTAGAATTGTATTAAGGTTATATAAATTTAATATTTAACACATGCACTATTCACCTAAAAAATACATCACCCATACCGTACTGACTACCAAAAGTTTCATTGATAGGATTATATTCATGGAATACATGGACATATATATACATAATATTTTAAATTTTTTAATATCATATTTCTACTTTATCAAGGATATGCCACGTACACGATAATAAATAGTCGCCAATTATAGAACCCAAATATCAGGGTTCTTCATTATTAACTTCTCCTCTTATAAATCAATCACTGATTTCTATTATTTTTCGATTGCTTTCCAATGAATCAACCCCAGAGGTATTGCAATCAAAGCCTCATTGATGCCAACAAACTCCATAATTGGTTTGTAGGATTGCATTACATGGAATTGTGTATATATACAACAGGAAGAAAGTGGAGAAGATCCTGGTGTGGACAACCAAGGCGGAGACACACCAACTGAGGCGGAGAAGGAGTGTGGAAGAACACTGCTTGGCGATGTACATTAAAAGAATACACAGTTGATACGGAAGAACTGACGATGCTATGCACGTGTGAACATATATACTACGATACATAAGACTCCACCTTACTGCCACCACGTTAACTTGACAAAAGTTAACAATACACTTTGTACTTTTATAAACTTTTTATTCCTTTTTATACTTGAAAATTACACTTTGTTAACAACAGTCAGGATGGCCGAGTGGTCTAAGGCGCCTGGTTTAGGTCCGGGTCCGGTTCCCCCGGGGCGTGGGTTCGAATCCCACTCCTGACACATCTTTTATTCTTTTATACTACCAACAATTTTAATGACAAAAATATAACCCATGCAAACATGAAAATATATAAACTTATTTTAAAAAATTCATTAATATTCCTTTAATTATAATTGTCTTAAGGTTATGTAAATATTACACACATGTTTTACTTACCTAAAAATACAATGATGACCATCACTAATGAATACTGATGTATAATGCGATGCTTACGTGACTAAAGCAGCTCACTAATTAATTTTTATGGACTTTTTCTATTTTTACTAAAAAATCATACTTTGTTAACAGCAGTCAGAATGGCCGAGCGGTCCAAGGCGTCCGGCTTAAGTCCGGTTCCTACGGGGCGTGGGTTCGAATCCCACTTCTGACACAATTTTTTTTATTTTTTTTGCAGGTACTACAAACGATTTTATTGACAAACTATAACCCGTGCAACACATGAGAATATATATATCTTAAAAAAATATATACATGTATATAACAAAGGAAGAAAGTGGAGAAGACAATGACAGTAAACCTGGGTGGAGAACTAAGGTGGACAAGTAGAGAGGTGTGGTAAGAGGAAGAAAAGAACTGAATGGTGATGTATTACGCATGTCAGAAGGATACAGTTAACAGTTACACACACGACACAGAAGACTCCACGTACTGTCTAACTTATCTATATCTATATATATTATAATGCCTGGAGATCGGAAAAGCACCAGAACAGTTCAAGGTATTTTTCTTGAATTTTCGTTTTTTTGATTTTTTTATTAAAATAATTTTCTTGCATTAAATAGCTATTAATGACATTTTAATTAGTCATTAATTACACCTATTAAACATATATTAAATTTACTCTGTTTAATTTGTTTAATTTCAAACTTTAGTTGAACATTATAGTTATTTTTTCAATATTAAATATTAATTATACATAGTTATGTTTATTTTTAGTTAAAATGACGAATAACAATTGTTTATATTGCGTTATTTTTTATTCCCTATTCAAGATCACTATAATTTCTTTTCGGATGATTATAGGGTCTGCCTTAACTTCTCAAGAAATTTTTATTATCAATAATTGTGAAAATCTATATATCTATATATATTATAATGCCTGAAGATCGGAAATGCACCAGAACAGTTCAAGGTATTTTTCTTGAATTTTCTTTTTTTTTGATTTTTTTTATTAAAATACTTTTCTTGCATTAAATAACTATTAATGACATTTTAATTAGTCATTAATTACACCTATTAAACATATATTAAATTTACTCTATTTAATTTGTTTAAAAATTAGCAAACTTTAGTTGAACATTATAGTTATTTTTTCAATATTAAATATTAATTATATATAGTTATGTTTATTTTTAGATAAAATGACGAATAACAATTGTTTATATTGTGTTATTTTTTATTCCCTATTCAAGATCACTTTTTATTATCAATAATTGTAAAAATCGTAATAAATTATGGAAGTACAAGATATTTATTTAATATCTGGAATTGTATACAAATAGTACAGATAGATTTTCAATTTTGCACATGAATAAATAATACATGAGTTATGATCAAATCGATTAAATTTAACAAATTCAGTCATTTATCGGAAGATAAAATTGATAAAAAAGCTATACACCCATTGTTTCGTTATATTGTGCTGAAATAATTTTTTATTGTAATTAAACAAATTCTTATACTATTATTGAATATGTATATTATGAGAGGGCTGTCGGTTTTAAAAAAAACATTATTAACCAATTTCTCAAATAATCTTTATTATCAATGATTGTGGAATCGTAGTAAATTATGGAAGTACGTGGATCTTTACTTAATATCTGAAATTTGTAAACAAATCATGCGCATACACACATGAGTTATGACCAAACTAATTAAATTGAACAAACTCAACCATTTTATCGGAAGATTAAATTGATAAAAAAATTATATGCCCATTGTTTCATTATATTGTGTTAAAATAAATTAATATTCAAATTAAATAAATTCTTAAACTATTATTGAACATGTATATTTTGAGAGGGGAGTCTGTTTTAAAAAACGTTATTAAGTTGTATTCAATATTTGTAACTTTTGATTGTAAATATTACGTTCATATTGTAATTTTTATTTATATATGTTTGTGATGTTTTTAAGATTATAAAAATTTTAGATATATATATTGAAAATATTTTTCCAATTAATAATTCATGTAAATTAAATTAATTTTTAATAGAAAATTCATAAGAGACCAATCAATTTTTAAGAATAATAGAAATTAATTTATCCATTACAGTACTTTTATATAAAAATCTATCTATATATATTATAATGCCTGGAGATCGGAAATACACCAGAACAGTTCAAGGTATTTTTCTTGATTTTTCGTTTTTTTGATTTTTTTATTAAAATTCTTTTCTTGCATTAAATAGCTATTAATGACATTTTAATTAGTCATTAATTACACCTATTAAACATTTATTAAATTTACTCTATTTAATTTGTTTAAAAATTAGCAAACTTTAATTGAACATTATAGTTATTTTTTCAATATTAAATATTAATTATACATAGTTATGTTTATTTTTAGTTCAAATGACGAATAACAATTGTTTATATTATGTTATTTTTTATTCCCTATTCAAGATCACTATAATTTTTTTCAGATGATTATAGGGTACAATACCTTAACTTCTCAAGCAATTTTTATTATCAATAATTGTGAAAATCTATATATCTATATCTATCTATATATATTATAATGCGATCGGAAATGCACCAGAACAGTTCAAGGTATTTTTCTTGAATTTTCTTTTCTTTTGATTTTTTTTATTAAAATTCTTTTCTTGCATTAAATAGCTATTAATCACATTTTAATTAGTCATTAATTACACCTATTAAACATATATTAAATTTACTCCATTTAATTTGTTTAAAAATTAGCAAACTTTAGTTGAACATTATAGTTATTTTTTCAATATTAAATATTAATTATACATAGTTATGTTTACTTTTAGTTAAAATGACGAATGACAATTGTTTATATTGCGTTATTTTTTATTCCCTATTCAAGATCACTATAATTTCTTTTCGGATGATTATAGGGTACACGATCTTAACTTCTCAAGCAATTTTTATTATCAATAATTGTGAAAATCTATATATCTATATATATTATAATGCCTGAATATCGGAAATGCACCAGAACAGTTCAAGGTATTTTTCTTGAATTTTCCTTTTTTTTGATTTTTTTTATTAAAATACTTTTCTTGCATTAAATAGCTATTAATGACATTTTAATTAGTCATTAATTACACCTATTAAACACATATTAAATTTACTCTATTTAATTTGTTTAAAAATTAGCAAACTTTAGTTGAACATTTTAGTTATTTTTTCAATATTAAATATTAATTATACATAGTTATGTTTATTTTTAGTTAAAATGACGAATAACAATTGTTTATATTGCGTTATTTTTTATTCCCTATTCAAGATCACTATAATTTCTTTTCGGATGATTATAGGGTCTGCCTTAACTTCTCAAGAAATTTTTATTATCAATAATTGTGAAAATCTATATATCTATATATATTATAATGCCTGAAGATCGGAAATGCACCAGAACAGTTCAAGGTATTTTTCTTGAATTTTCTTTTTTTTTGATTTTTTTTATTAAAATACTTTTCTTGCATTAAATAACTATTAATGACATTTTAATTAGTCATTAATTACACCTATTAAACATATATTAAATTTACTCTATTTAATTTGTTTAAAAATTAGCAAACTTTAGTTGAACATTATAGTTATTTTTTCAATATTAAATATTAATTATATATAGTTATGTTTATTTTTAGATAAAATGACGAATAACAATTGTTTATATTGTGTTATTTTTTATTCCCTATTCAAGATCACTTTTTATTATCAATAATTGTAAAAATCGTAATAAATTATGGAAGTACAAGATATTTATTTAATATCTGGAATTGTATACAAATAGTACAGATAGATTTTCAATTTTGCACATGAATAAATAATACATGAGTTATGATCAAATCGATTAAATTTAACAAATTCAGTCATTTATCGGAAGATAAAATTGATAAAAAAGCTATACACCCATTGTTTCGTTATATTGTGCTGAAATAATTTTTTATTGTAATTAAACAAATTCTTATACTATTATTGAATATGTATATTATGAGAGGGCTGTCGGTTTTAAAAAAAACATTATTAACCAATTTCTCAAATAATCTTTATTATCAATGATTGTGGAATCGTAGTAAATTATGGAAGTACGTGGATCTTTACTTAATATCTGAAATTTGTAAACAAATCATGCGCATACACACATGAGTTATGACCAAACTAATTAAATTGAACAAACTCAACCATTTTATCGGAAGATTAAATTGATAAAAAAATTATATGCCCATTGTTTCATTATATTGTGTTAAAATAAATTAATATTCAAATTAAATAAATTCTTAAACTATTATTGAACATGTATATTTTGAGAGGGGAGTCTGTTTTAAAAAACGTTATTAAGTTGTATTCAATATTTGTAACTTTTGATTGTAAATATTACGTTCATATTGTAATTTTTATTTTTATATGTTTGTGATGTTTTTAAGATTATCAAAAATTTAGATATATATATTGAAAATATTTTTCCAATTAATAATTCATGTAAATTATTTTTAAATTAATTTTAAATAGAAAATTCATAAGAGACCAATCAATTTTTTAGAATAATAGAAATTAATTTATTAATTTATCTATTACAGTACTTTTATAAAAAAAATTATTATAATAGCAGGAAACTGGAGAGACTTGCACTCGAAAGCTTCCAAATATTTTTCTTGAATTTTCACATTTTGATCTTTTTATTAAAATAATTTTCTTACATTTAATTAATAATTAATTATACCTATTAAATATATATTAAATACACTTTATTTCATATTTAATATAAAAGTTTAACAATTTTATTAGAACATTATTATTATTATTATTATTTTGTTATAAAATTTTATTGATTTATATAAAAATACCATTATTTTAAGGTAAAACAATAAAATAAAATAATTTTTATCATCATTTCTAATCCTTATTCAAAATCATTGAAATTTTTTTGGCAATAGTTAATAGACGATTTTAACTTTTCGATAAATTCGTAATCAATGATCGTGAGAATCATGATAAGATACATAAGTATATATATTTTTCGATTAACATCCACAATTTAAATAAAAGTAATATCGTAGAATTTACATTTATACCTGAACAAATTATACACGGGGTGTGACCAACTCGATTAAACTGAATCAAGTTGACCCTTTTTTCGTCAATTAAATCAATAAAAAAATTACCCATTCGTTGTTTGATTATTTTGTGTTGGAAAAATTAATATTCTAATTAAACACATTCTTATACTATTACTAATCAATTAATCATGCATGTATGTTATGAGATGAAAGACGGTGTTTAAAATCGTTAATTAGTTATATTTAATATTTACAAATTTTTATTATAGGAATTATGTTGACATTGTAGTTTGGTACGGAAAAAAGTAGAAGGTGTTTAGGAGTTGATTTTTGCTATTTTAAATAAATTCTCACTTTTTGAGCATTAAGTAAGGGTGTTATAAAACGAGTATCGACTTTAAAAACAATTATATGTACAAATTTATTATAAAATTTAATAAAAGAATATTAGAATATATGAGTATCACTTTGATGTGTCCATGAATTTAATTATAATGTTACAAACAAAATAGTTCTTTTAAAATGCTCTGGAAAAATTAATTAAATGTAGAGATACGGTGTCGCATCACTCCAAAAAAAACATGAAACATGACTTACAATATGTATTTGAATTTTGCTTTTTTCGTCATAAAACCAAATATATCGACAAGTGAAATCAATCACACCTCTCATCACATTTACATTCTAATTCTTACCATCGTACAATCAACTTTACTAACAAATAATTTAATAACAAATTAAGCAATCACGTCTTTTATGATGTCATCGACAATAGAAAAGATTCACAAATGTTATTTTTACTTATTCAATGTCAAACTTTGCAAGTGTTTGTCAATATTGGATTTCAAAAGCATTTTTTATGCAACAAAATAGGTTCGTCAATATCTTCAAAATTATTATTATTATTAATATTCAAGAATTTAACTGAAACATGTTTTTTTCACATAATTCTTTTCTCTTTAATTTTTAAACATTCAAATTTAATTACATTTCACATAATTTTTAATTTATCATATTAACTTTCAAATAATAAAATTTAACAAACAATAATGTTATGTGTATAATTTTTAAAAATATTTTCGTGCCGCGCGTAGCGCGGCTTTGTTCCTTAGTATATTATAATAGCAGGAGATTGAAAAGGCTTTCACTCACAAGCTTCAAAATAGTTTTCTTGAATTTTCACATTTTTGATTTTTTTATTTAAATAATTTTCTTGAATTTAATTAATCATTAATTGTACCTATTAAATATATGTTAAATGCACTTTATTTCATATTTAATATAAAAGTTTAGCAATCTATATTAGGACATTATAATTATTATTTTAATTCAAAATAGTTTTCTTCAATTTTCACATTTATGATTTTTTTATTTAAATAATTTTCTTTAATTTAATTAATCATTAATTGTACCTATTAAATATACGTTAAATGCACTTTATTTGATATTTAATATAAAAGTTTAGCAATCTATATTAGGATATTATAATTATTATTTTAATATAAAATATCTATATCTATATATATTATAATAGCAGGAGGAGATCGAAGAGGCTTTCACTTAAGCTTCAAAATAGTTTTCCTGAATTTTAACATTTTTGACTTTTTTATTTAAATAATTTTCTTGAATTTAATTAATCATTAATTATACCTATTAAATATATGTTAAATGCACTTTATTTCATATTTAATATAAAAGTTTAGGAATCTATATTAGGACATTATAATTATTATTTTAATATAAAATATCATTATTTATATAAAGTAACATTATTTTAAGGTAAAACAATAAAATAAAATTTTTGTATCGTGTTATATCTAATCGTATTCAAAATCATTGCAATTTTTTTCGATAACAATAAATAAATGATTTTACCTTTTTAATAATCTATATATCTATATATCTATATCTATATATATTATAATGCCTGGAGATCGGAAAGTTACCAAAAACGTTTAAGGTATTTTTCTTGAATTTTCGGTTTTTTGATTTTTGTTTATTAATTTTTTTTCTTGCATTAAAAAGCTCTTAATGGCATATTAATTAGTCATTAATTATACCTAATAAATATGTATTAAATTTATTTTATTTATTTAAGAAATTTAAAAACATTATTTTGAGCATTATAATTATTATTTCAGTATTCAATATTAATTACATATATAATTAAGTTTATATTTAGGTAAAATGACGACTAAATTTTTTTTTCATTGCGTAATTTTTTATTCCCTATCGAATACTACTCCAATTTCTTTTCGGACAATTGTAGTACAGACGATCCTTAACTTTTCAAGCAATCTTTATCATTAGTGATTATGAAAATCGTAATAAATTATAAAAGTATGTAAATGTTTGCTTAACACATGTAATAAAAATAACATTGGTTATGACCAAACTGATTAAATTGAAAAAATAAATTTTTATCCGTAGACTAAATCGATAAAAAAGTTACATACCCGTTGTTCATTATATTTTGTCGAAATAAATTAATATTCTAATTAAATATATTCTACACAACAATTGAACATGTATGAGAGGGGCGTCGACTTTAAAAAGTGTTATTATATATATTATTTATAACTTTTGATCGTAAAGATTACGTTTGTATTATAATTACTACTTTTTATGTTTATGATATTTTTGAGATTATAAAATTTTTAGATATATAAAGAGAATATCTTCAAACTTATAATTTATGTAAATTATTTTGAATCATTTTTTAAAAAAATTCTTATGAGACTAATCAATTTTTAAAAATAATAAAAATTAATTCATTTGTTTTCAATATTTTAAAATAAAAAATTTGTGAACCGCGCTAAGCGCGGATAAGTTGACTAGTTATTATAAAGTTCAAATTTGACTTGGCAAAAGTTAATACTACAATCACTAGTCACTACCCATAATTTCTAAATTTTTTATGGATTGGATTTTCCGTTTATAACAAAAAAGTAAAAATTTATAGTTATAAATTATACATTATTATCAACAGTCAGGATGGCCGAGTGGTCAAAGGCGCCTGGCGAAGCCGAGTGGTCAAAGGCGCCTGGCGAAGGTCCAGGTCCCCCGGGGCGTGGGTTTCGAATCCCACTCCTGACACTTATTTTTTTTAAAAGCACTTCGTTTGACATCACCCGTGCAATACATGATAATAAATATATAAATACAACATAACATTTATTTTACAACTTAAATAAACTTCCAGGAGATTATAGATTTTTAAGGATTTGCCATGTAAATATAAATAGTAGTCAATTATAAAACCCAAATATTAAGGTCCTTCATTATTAACTTCTTCTCTAATAAATCAATCACTGATTTCTACATTAACTTTCAATTGCTTTCCGATGAATCATCACCAGAGATATTGCAATCAAAAGCATCATTCATGCCAATTATCTCCACCATTGGTTTGCGGGACTCCTTTACATGGAACTGTATACATGACAAAACAAAGTGGAAAAGATCCTGGTATGCACAACCAGGGCCGAAACACACCAACTGAGGCCAAGAAGGAGAGGGGAAGAAGAACACTGCTTGGTAATGTACATCAGATGAAAACACATAAAGATCAGAAGAATTGACGATGCTATGCCTTTATGTACATGTGTGAACATATATACTACAATACAGAAGACTCCACCCTACTGTCCAACTTATTCCAAATTCATATTTGACTTGGCCAAAGTTAATAATACTATCACTAGTTCACTACACATAATTTGTAATTTTTTATAAACCTTTTTTCCTTTTTATAACTAAAATTACACTTTTTCATCAACAGTCAGGATTGCATAATTGGTTTATAATGCCTCATTCATGCCAACAATCTCCATAATTGGTTTGTAGGATTGCATTACATGGAATTGTTTACATGTATATATACGAAAGGAAGGAAGTGGAGAAGATCCTGGTGTGGACAGCCAAGGCGGAGACGCACAAACTGAGGCGGAGAAGCAGTGGAGAAGAACACTGCCAACAATCTCCATAATTGGTTTGTAGGATTGCATTACATGGAATTGTTTACATGTATATATACAAAAGGAAGAAAGTGGAGAAGATCCTGGTGTGGACAACCAAGGCGGAGACACACAAACTGAGGCGGAGAAGCAGTGGGGAAGAACACTGCTACGCGATGTACATTAAAAGAATACACACATGATACAGAAGAATTGACGATGCTATGCACATGTGAACATATATACTACGATACATAAGACTCCACCTTACTGCCACCACGTTGACTTGACAAAAGTTAACTACACACTACACATAATTAACATATTTTTTATATACTTTTTTTTCCTTTTTATACTTGAAAATTACACTTTTTTAACAACAGTCAGGATGGCCGAGTGGTCTAAGGCGCCTGGTTTAGGTCCGGGTCCGGTTCCCCCGGGCGTGGGTTCGAATCCCACTCCTGACACATCTTTTATTCTTTTATACTACCAACAATTTTAATGACAAAATTATAACCCATGCAAACATGAAAATATATAAACTTATTTTAAAAAATTCATTAATATTCCTTTAATTATAATTGTCTCAAGGTTATGTAAATATTACACACATGTTTTACTCACCTAAAAATACATTGATGACCATCACTAATGAATACTGATGTATAATGTGATGCTTACGTGACTAAAGCAGCTCTCGCCCCTCAGTTAATTTTTATGGACTTAAAAAATTAATAGTAAAAAATCATACTTTGTTAACAACAGTCAGAATGGCCGAGCGGTCCAAGGCGTCCGGCTTAAGTCCGGTTCCTACGGGGTTCTGACACAAATTTTAAATTTTTTTTTTTGCAGGTACTACAGACGATTTTATTGACAAAACTATAACCCGTGCAATACATGAGAATATATATATCTTAAAAAAAAGTTATATACATGTATATACAAAAGGAAGAAAGTGGAGAAGACAATGACGGTAAACCTGGGTGGAGAACTAAGGTGGACAAGTAAAGAGGTGTGTCAAGAGGAAGAAGAGAACTGAATGGTGATGTATTACGCATGTCAGAAGGATACAGTTACACACACACGATACAGAAGACTCCACGTACTGTCTAACTTCATTATAAAGTTCAATTTTGACTTGGCAGAAGTTAATACTACAATGACTACCCATAATTTCTAAATTTTTTATGGATTGTTTTTTCTTTTTATAACAAAAAAGTAAAAATTTATAGTTATAAATTATTCTTTATTATTAACAGGTCGAGTGGTCAAAGGCGCCTGGCAAAGGTCCACGTCCCCCGGGGCATGGGTTCGAATCCCACTCCTCCTAACATAATAGTCAAACTAAAAATAGAGAGCTGAAAATGTGTTAAGGCAGAATTCCAGCAGTATCCTTATGACCAAATAAGCTAGTGACGGTAGCATAATATAAAAGGAAACAAGGATAATCTAAAAGGCATCACACAATATTATACTTTAAACATCGGATTGCAACCACCCCTAATATGGAGTTTTTATTTTTGTGCAAGTAAAAACTCACTAAAAGAAGTAACAAAAATGGCAGAGCCTAGAATCAGATCCAGGTAAACAGATATGTTCGAGCAGAAAAAGAGAAAACCTCTCCCAGCCCAAGGATGCAAAGCAGCTTTGAACACAACAAAAGAACAAGACCATCAAGAACTCCACCAACATATAAGTATATAACATCAACGAACCAATAGACTTGAATTAGGATGGATGTATATTGTGATGCTGACATGACAAAAGCAGCCTTCAGCATCTCCAACAACACAAAAAGAAAAGGCAAGTTTTTCTTAAGCAGCAGAAAGAACATCCAAAGGGACAACCCGCATGGATAAAGGACGTCTTAAAATAATATTAAAAGCATGCTACCCAAAAAAAAAATAGCAATACTGAAAATTTGGCCCCGATACAGCCACATCATTTTAGATGCGAGAGTAATATTTGTTGTTGAGTAAAGTACAAGTAGAAGGAAGCCAACTTACAAGATATATTTCGGTTTGTAGATATCCACCGAGCTCCGTTCTATATGCATTACGGTGGGCAAAAATTAGGGACAAGTAAGACTGTCACAAGATATATTTCGGGTCAGAAATTTTAAATGCAATAAACAATAAACTTACTTCTATTCTTAGTTTGTTCATACCTCCACTTGCCCCAATACATAAGTAAACAAGCGACAGTTTCTCGCGTACATCAATCGAAATTTTCACCTGTACTGTAACACAATTATAGTTGAACTAATCATAGAGAGCTACAGATGTAGTAAGATTGAAATGCTAGCAGTATCCCAAAACCAAATAAGCTGGAGACGGTAGTATAATACTACAATGTCAAATGAAAAGGGGAGAATCTAAAAGGTATCACAGTATCACACAATATTATATATATACATATAATAAATATGAACATCGAATTGTGAACAAACATAATACTGAGTTTTTAGTTTTGTGCAAATACAAACTCACTAAAATAAATAACAACAAAGGCAGAACCTCTGATCGAATCCAGATAAACAGATCTGTTCGAGCAGCAAAACATATAACCACCCCAACCCATGAAAGTGCAAAGCAACATTAAACACAACACAAGAAATCCATCAACACATTACAACAAAAAATCAATAGAAATAAGAATGAATGTGTAATGTGTAATGTGATTCTAATTTGACAAAAGCAGCCTTCAGCATATCCAAAAACACAAAAAAGAAAAGCCATTTTTTTTATAATCTGAGATGTGCTCTCTCTCTCTCTCTCTCTCTCTCTCTCTCTCTCTCTCTCTCTCTCTCTCTCTCTCTCTCACTCACTCATCAAATATTATAATTGGCAGAAATAACATCCAAAGGGACAACCCGCATAGAGAAAGGACATCTTAAAATAAAAATAACAGCATGCTACCAAAAAACATGACAATACTGAAAATCCGGACACTACAAAGCCATATCATTTTAGATGTGAAAGTAATATTTGTTGAGTAAACTATAAGTAGAAACAACGCAACTTACAAGCATGATGTGTGCGGCCTCTTCCACTACATCCTTGGCTGTACTTGGAGAGCTAAGATTTCCAGATATCCACCAAGCTCCGTTCTATATGCAAGAAAAATTACGTCTTAAATATCGGGTATCTTGTCATTAGTCTAGAATCAACGCATATATGCATACCAATTACTAATCAGCAACACACTAATAGAACATAACCCAAACATACAGAAGGATCAGCAGGACCGTATATTCAGTACATTATTCTAAAACTCATCTGCGCGGTGAAACCAACCTTCTACTGATTTACAAAAATTGCTACACTAAACAACATACTTAAAAATTGAGAAAAGTACAATGAATCAATAAAAGGCCCCCATTAATTAAAAAAATGGTTTTCATTAATGTCAATTTCCATTTCATCAATCATCATCAGCATTCAGAAAAACATGTTCAGTGGTAATCACAGTTGAATCCAATACCATTTAACAATAATAAAACCATGATACATAAGGATACAATCAACAGACCAATAAAAAAACAGTAAATTCATAAACAAGAAATTTTAAAAAATCAAACCCACAACAAAAATAATTCTAAAATCAAGATTATAAATGACCCAGATGAATCTTGAACCATAAAGTTCTCACCTTTACACCCCAATTCTTCCACTTTAAATGGTTGCATGTGTGTATGTATAGACACTCCCAAATGAATCTTTAACCATAAAGTTCTCACCTTTTTCCCCAAATTCTTAAAATGTAAATGTTGTATGTATAGATTGATATATACAGACACCGAAAATAGCTAAGTGGGGGAAAAAAAGTTGGGAAGATTCAGAGAAGATAAAGATAAGATAGGTGCTAAAAATGGGGTTTTTTTAGTTTGTTCTGGGCTCTATTGTTGAGAGAGTGTTTCAGTGTACCTGGACCAGAGTCAATCTTGTAAAGAAAAAAAAGCTAGACAGTCCAAAAATAAAAATGTGTGTGTATACAACTATAAACTATTATCACTCGATAATTCTTTAATGTCACTAAATTAATTAACACTTTAGAAACTTGTAAACACGTTTGTCACGAATTCCAACCACTCTACATCTCCGATCGCTCATTCATCTCACTTTTCATCCTCTCACATAAGATCTGAGTTTATAAATACCACCATAATGCGAACACTATTAGATTTTCAGATTTTGGAAATTTTGGTAATTGCGTTCAAAATTTTAGTGATTTGGATTCAAATTTTAGTGATTTAAGTTGAATATTCGGTCATTCTACTATCATTTTGATTTTTAGTGGTGTAGAGCCCGATATTGATTTGATTGCAGTAAAAATTTAGTGATTTCATTCGTGATTCTAGCGATTGTGTGTGGTGGTGGCGATGTGGTGGTGGTATGGCCGTGATGGTGATAGTGGGGTTAGCGATGTGTTGTTAGTGTTGATATTGATAATGATACATGTATTCATATAAAACACATGACTTATATACATATTTTTTTCTTACAAATTGAACGATAATATGAAATATATGAGCTATGATTTAGTTACGCATTATTTATAATTTTATAGTTAATTATTCCTTTAAACTCCATAAGTAATCAATAATAATTATATAAACGTATATATATATATATATATATATTCTTAAAAATTGAACGATAATATGAAATATATGTTCTATGATTTTAATTACGTATTATTTATAATTTTATAGTTAATTCTTCCTTGAAACTCCATAAGTAACCAATAATAATTATATAAATGTGTATACGCGTAGTCTTATATTAAAAATTCACCTTTTTTAATCTAAAATTTTAAATTTCTTTTAAATACTATATAATTAAGGATATTTACCAAGAATACTAGATTTAAAGTTTCTTTTTGCAAAAATACCACCTTCCTTAATAAATTGCAATTTTACCTAAACAAAGTTTCAAATTGCAAAAATACTAGGCCCATTCCTCCTCCCTCCTTCCTAGCCCAACCCACTCCCCCTCCCTCCCTTCCTCCCTCCTTTAAGCCCACAGTCGACTGCAGTACTCTTTTTTTTTTTTTTTTTTTTTTTTTTTTTTAGATGGGGGCTATTTTGGTGGATTTTTGTTTGCAACCACATTCAATCAAATTCAACTAAATGCAACCAAATGCAACTTTTTTAAAAAAAGGTGGGGTGATTTTGGTGGATTTGGGTTGCAAGGCCCCGCCAGGGGCAATATTCAACTAAATGATTTTGGGTTCCAAGGCCCCGCCAGGGGCAATATTCAACTAAATGATTTTGGGTTCCAAGGCCCCGCCAGGGGCAATATTCAACCAAATCAACTATTTTCAACTGTTTTCAAATATTTTCAACTAGTTGCAACCATTTTCAACTACTTTCAACTAGTTGCAACTACATATTATTGGTTTGAGTGATTTTGGTTTCCAAGGCCCCGCCAGGGGCAATATTCAACCAAATCAACTATTTTCAACTGTTTTCAACTGAATGCAACTATTTTCAACTACTTTCAACTAGTTACAACTAGTTGCAACTATTTTCAACTAGTTGCAACTATTTTCAACTACTTTCAACTAGTTACAACTAGTTGCAACTACATATTATTGGTTTGGGTGATTTTGGTGGATTTTGGTTGCAAGGCCCCGCAGGGGCATATTCAACTGAATGCAACTGAAATCAGAAATTAAGTTGCTGATTTCAAGTTCCATTTTTCATTTGTCATTTTCGACCTCATTTTTTAACTCTAATATATATATATATATATATATATATATATATATTAGAGTTCAAAAATGAGGTCGAAAATGCCAACTGACAAATGGAACTTGAAATCAGAAATTTAGTTGCATTCAGTTGCAATTAGTTGCAAATTTAGTTGAATATGCCCCTGCGGGGCCAGGAAACCTAAATCCACCAAAATATCACCCTTCTTAAATATATATATATATATATATATATATATATTAGAGTTCAAAAATGAGGTCGAAAATGCCAACTGACAAATGGAACTTGAAATCAGAAATTTAGTTGCATTCAGTTGCAATTAGTTGCAAATTTAGTTGAATATGCCCCTGCGGGGCCAGGAAACCTAAATCCACCAAAATATCACCCTTCTTAAATATATATATATATATATATATTAGAGTTCAAAAATGAGGTCGAAAATGCCAACTGACAAATGGAACTTGAAATCAGAAATTTAGTTGCATTCAGTTGCAATTAGTTGCAAATTTAGTTGAATATGCCCCTGCGGGGCCAGGAAACCTAAATCCACCAAAATAGCCACCACAAAGTCGGCGGCGTGTGTGTTATCAGGGGGGAGGAGAGAGAAATTGGGGGAAGGGGGAGGGGGAGAATTAGGGTTAGTATTTTTGCAATTTGAAACTTAGTTTAGTAAAATTGCAAATAGTCTTTCTTAACAAAAGTAAATGTGCAAAAATTTACTTTTTCTTATTTATTTTTCAAAAGAGCCCTATAATTAATTGGTTATTTTTTTGAATTTAATTTTTAAATTCAACTAACCGATCATTATACTTTATGTATTATACATACAATTTAGTTTTTTCTAATATCAATCTTTCATTAACATAACTGTACATCTTAATCTCATAATTAATTGTATTGCATCTATAATCTAATTTATAATGTCGTGTCCTAACCAAGTCCAACTACGCTTTTTAATTTAATTAAAAATCAATACAGTGTTTGTATCTCATATGTAAATTATTTAACTAATCACAAAATTATGTTTTAAATTATTATAACGGGTATATTGAATTTTTTATAACTCGTCAAAAATCATTTTGACCTATACTAAACATAATACACAAACAACATAATTCATTTGATGCTCATACTAAACATAATAGATAGATAACATAATTCATTTGATTAAATTTTTTACCCAAGTCCAACTAAGCTTTTTAATTTAATTAAAAATCAATACAGTGTTTGTATCTCATATATAAGTTATTTAACTGATCACAAAATTATGTTTTAAATTATTATAATGGGTATATTGAATTTTTTATAACTCGTCAAAAATCATTTTGACCTATACTAAACATAATACACAAGCAACATAATTTATTTGATGCTCATACTAAACATAATAGATAGATAACATAATTCATTTGATTAAATTTTTTAATTCCCAGCAAGGTAGTAATATTAAATAAAATAGAACATGGGAGTTATTTGTGCATGTATGATTTTTAAAAAGGTAACATAAATTCTTCTTTGGTGTAGTGGTTGGAGATGGGAACATAATTCTTTTCTAATCCAAAGAACATGGGTTCAAACCTTGGTACCAACATTTTTTAATATATTAAAATTGTCAAGGGTAAATACGTAATTTACTAAATAAGGGGTAAACACGTAATTTACTAAATAACCTTGAAAGACCTGGTTGGCATATAATATATATAAAGGGACGTAATTTACTAAATAACCTTGAAAGACCTCGTTGGCATATAATATATATAAAGGATTTGTGTGCATTAAAAACACTTTTGGAAAATTAATGTTTTTTCTATTGAAACATATTTTATTAAAAATATTAATCAAGATTATATCATATTAAAAAGAAAAATATATTCTAAAAAGAATATTTTTAAAAAAAAGTTGTATTAGAATTAAATTTTGAAAAGAAAATTACACTATGAAAAGGATATATTTAAAAAAAGATACAACTGAATTATATTTATTTTTATATTAATATTAAAAAAATTATATTTACTATTTGTGCTCTATCTCAAGATCTGCAAATCATATTTGGATGATTTTACAGCCCGGTTATAAATTTATCTTTAATTTAAAGTTGATTTAACAATTATTATCGAAATGGAAACACTCAAAATCTTAAAATAAAAATGTAATTATGAATTTTTACATTAATCCTATTCAGTGTAGAAGACATACATTGATAATCTTTTTCAATGTAGAAAACCAAATTATATATTATTTAAAATCATTGACATTCACTTTTTTGTCTTTCAGTATAAATACACTTTTAGTTTACATGTTAAAAAAATAAAATTTTGTTTTCCTAGATCCAACATTTTTCATCTATTTATTTTAGGGATATTTACAAAAATATATTTTTTTAACTTTATTTTACATTTTTACTATCTTTAAAATGGGGTTTCAAATGTATACTTTCAGTTTTCTAAATATACTACCGTCTTTGTTTTTAACTTCTATTTTTTAAAAAAAATACCATAACGATCGAGATATCATTGTTAGCACCAATGCTAGATTCTTAGAGGAAGACTATATAATGAACCACAAATCCATGAGTGTTAGGTTAGGGGACTTACACATTTCGAGATTCACAAACAACCAATATAGAGCGCGCACACACACCAATCAATAATTGACAATATTTACCAAAGCGCAAAACAAGAACACACAAATACTTGACGTGGAAACACTCACGCCCCAAACTTGTATTATTAATCAAAACAATCATCAATAATACATCAAAACAATAACACCTTAACGGTGTCCCTGTTGGGTATAATTCAACTACAGCAACAATGAGGCAGTGATATATATATATATATATTTAAAACAAGAACATGCATATAACCAATTAACAAAACAAATCACGAAGGCAAAACAAGAATATAATCAGAGACTGTAATTTAACAAGAAAGGCAAGAATACTTATCTCTCACAGAAGATTTAGCAACTACTGATCAGAGAGAGAAGAACAGCTGAGTCACCAAGCCCTTCGAGAAGACTTGGCTGTTCTTGAAGAGAATATTGCCCCACTTACGCTGTGTTGGGATGCAGTAATATTACTTCCAGGATAAAACAGCACAGACCAATCCGTTCACAGACACGGCAATGATCAACAGCGACCAGCACCTCAGTTCGCCTGAGAATTATGTATCTATCTGTATGTCTTAAGGGAGAACAGAGGGTAATTGCTCACAAGGGTTTTTCCTTAACGTATCTATACTTCTCAACGTTATATCTTCGATATATATAATATCCAAAAATAAAACGTAAGAGATATGCCTTAAAAGGAAAGTAAATATTCTGATTTAACTTCATTAACTGCATTAGTATTAATTTTTCAGTTACAACTGCATCAGGATTTAACCATCGTCAGGATCTGAGATCCATCAGAATTGGTTATCATCAGTATCTGATCCATCAGATCAGGATATGATGCCCATCAGTATTGGGTTATGTTCAGAGTCTGTCCATCAGGATTTGATGTCTGATCAGCTCAATAATCCTAGTAACATATAAAATCTGATGTTCTGTTAAATAAATCAATATTCCAGGTAATAAAATTCCTCGCCCAGGTCGCCTCGCGTACGCGAGACGCCGAGACATTCGCCCAAATCGCCCTTCGACCCGAGTCGTGTCGTGTGTGTGTGTGCGCGAGGCCCACTCCACATCCATGCACACTCATATGCCTTAGTAGTTGTGCACCACACTTGCACATGGAGCTATATAAAGCCACCAACCTTTCATTACCAATTCTATGTGGGACTCAAGTTATTTCAACTAAATAACCCACATAACCCATTTCAAGCAAGCAACTTCAACTCAATTTATTTGTGGATTCCACTAAGAAAATGTCTTAGATCCAAACATGAAAGTTTAAGTCCTCATTACAAGGAACAACCTTCACTTGTTAGTTTCCGGAAATGACATCAAGAACATATTATAAATATGCCTCAAACTTTCCATTTTCTAACAATCCCCCACGAATCCATACAGAAATGCATATCGATTCTCATTATGACTTGTTTTTCAGAGTAGGTACCCTTCCGGGTTTGAACCCTCCTAAGTCCTCTACTTCGATGGCTACCGGATTCAGATGGAATGTTTCACCTTGAATTTTTATCCGTTTGGTGTAACCACACTCCATAGACGACGACAAATCAAAGGCTATGGTGCTAATCTACGGCTTTGAGACGTTAATGGTCATGTCTCGATCCTGTTCATCGAATGCTTCAAGGAATAACCCTTTCCTCTAATTGCGACCACACAATTACATTCACTTAGTTGGGCATCTTCGAAGATGTACTGCTAGCATCTCGTCATATGACTTGACCCCATTCAGAGTTCAAATAACTCTTGCTATTCTGGCAGTTACAGTACCCTTTAGGTTTACAGGGGATAGACTCCAGATACGTGAGTATCAATCTATGTAGTTAAAGGTACAAACAATTCACCCTTACAACTTGTTATTACCACATTGAATACACTATCGAGGGATCTCCTCTCATGTGTATTGGGTTCCCGCTGTAGATGAATCATTATGGGCTAACAGTCCCATCCCCAACCTAGACTTAATGACAACAACATGCTCAAGTCCCTTAGTCAAAGGATCAGCTAGGTTTTCTTGAGTTCCAATAAACTCAACAGCTATGATCCTGTCAGACATTAGACCCCTTATAGACTTTAGTCTAACTTGGATATGTCTCTTTGTTTTCACATTATACTTCTTGTTGTTTATCTTGTCTATAGTTGTACGGCTATCATAATGAACAGCAAAAGCAGGAAGTGAACGACTTACTACAGGTAACATTGACATAAGTCCATGCAACCATTCAGCCTCAGTCCCCGTGGCATCTAATGCACACAACTCAGCCTCAAAAGTAGACCGAGTTATAATAGTCTGTCTAGAAGACTTCCAAGACACTGCTCCACCCGCAAGGGTAAACAGGTATCCAGTCACTCCATTGGAACCAGACTTCTTAGCTATCCAACTTGTATCACTATATCCCTCTAGCACTCCAGGAAACCTCCTGTAATGCAAACCAAGATATATGGTGCCTTTCAAATATCTAAGTACTCTATCAAGAACATCCCAATGAGTCTTGTTTGGAGAGCTTGTATATCTTGATAACTTAGACACTGAATATGAAATATCTAGCCTAGTACCATTAGCAAGATACTGCAAACTCCCAATAATCTGAGAATACCTTAACTGAGACACAGGTACTCCTGAACTATTCTTGACAAGGGCAATTTTAGGATCATACGGAGTACTTGCGATTCTAAAATTTGAATAACCATACTTCTCAAGTATAAATTTCTCTATATAATGAGATTGTGACAAAGTTATTCCAACAGATGACTGAGTAAACTTGATACCAAGAATCACACTAGCCTCTCCCATATCCTTCATTTCAAAATGCCTTTTTAGGAACCTTTTTGTCTCGTTAATAATCTCAATATTGGTTCCAAACAATAAAATATCATCCACATACATGTACACAATAATACATTCATTTCCTTTAACCATGTAATAGACACACTTGTCACTTTCATTAACTACAAATTCTGATTCTAAAACAGTTTCATCAAACTTTTTATGCCAGTCCCTTGGAGCTTGTTTTAAGCCATATATAGACTTGATTAACTTACATACTTTCCTTTCATTTCCAGAGGCAACAAATCCCTCAGGCTGATCCATATAAATCTCTTCTTCAAGTTCACCATGAAGAAAAGCTGTCTTTACATCCATTTGATGGATGATAAGACCATGTACAGAAGCCAATGCTATAAGCATTCGGATTGTTGTCATTCTAGCAACTGGAGAGTATGTGTCAAAGTAATCAATGCCTTCCTTTTGCTTAAAGCCCTTAGCTACCAGCCTAGCCTTATACTTATCTATTGAGCCATCCGGGTTCATCTTCCTTTTGAAGACCCATTTACATCCTATAGTAGAACACCCAGGAGGTAGATCAACCAACTCCCATGTTCCGTTAGAAACAATAGAGTCAATTTCACTTTTTACAGCACCTTTCCAGTACCTAGATTCAGAAGAATCCATGGCCTGTCGAAAAGTTAAAGGTTCATCCTCGATATTGTAAGTGATAAAATCACTACCAAAATCCTTGACTACCTTAGCACGCTTACTCCTTCTAGGTTCCTCTACTTCATCAGGAGTAGAGCTACTACCAGGATCTTCCCCCACATTTGTCATTCTTTCCACATGATCAGGAATAGAACTTGATGTGTGAGTGGGATCATCATCAGTATTACCCTGAGGTATACCAGTCTTCATAGGGAACATATCCTCAAAGAATGTTGCATCACGAAATTCAACTATAGAATTAGCCACTATTCCATCTATGTTAGATTTTAACACTAAAAATCTCATAGCCGTAGTGGTTTCAATATAGCCCAGAAAGATGCAATCAACAGTTTTCGGTCCTAGTTTCTTTCTCTTGTGTTCAGGGACAAGTACCTTTGCAAGGCACCCCCACACTCGAAGATATTTTAAACTAGTCCTTTTCTCTGTCCATAATTCATAAGGTGTCTTGTCCATATGTTTCAGAGGAACTCTATTCAAAATATGGCAAGCCGTATTCAGAGCTTCTCCCCACATGTACTTGAGCAACCCAGAATTAATCAACATACTATTGATCATATCCTTAAAGGTTCTGTTCTTTCGTTCTGCCACCCCATTAGACTCAGGTGTGTATGGTGGAGTTACCTCATGAACTATACCATTGCTTTTGCAAAATTCATTAAATGAGTTGCTCGTATACTCACCACCTCTATCTGATCTCAAACGTTTAAGTACTTTACCAGTTTGTGTTTCAGATTCAGTTTTGAACATAATGAATTTATCTAGTGCTTCATCTTTATGTTTAAGCAAATAAACATAACAATATCTACTACAATCATCTATAAAAGTAATGAAATACCTATTATGTTCCTTGGTCAAAACACCACCAAATTCACATATGTCAGTGTGCACTAAATCTAACACATTTGAATCTCTAACCACATTATGAAAGGGTTTCCTAGTTTGTTTAGCAGTCACACATACTTGACATTTAGATTTCTTATCAATGGCATGTTTTGGAATCAACTCTAAGTTCATCATATACTTTAGAGCACCAAAATTCAAGTGACCAAGACGTGCGTGCCACAAATCAGATGATTCAACACAATTAACAGAAGGAGCAACATTATTATTAATAAAATTGCCCAAAACAGGCTCAACATTTATCAAAAATAATCCATCCGACAAGTAACCTTTGCCAAAAAATACACCAGTATTTGTAATAACTACTTTATTACATTTCAAAGAAACTTCAAAACCATTCTTAACTAAACAACTTCCACTTATTATATTTCTACGAATATCAGGAACATGGTGCACTCTAGTGAGGGATAGAACACGCCCAGAAGCGAACTTCAGGTCCACGTTTCCTATTCCAAGTACTTGAGCTGCACTCACATTCCCCATCGTCACCGTCATTCCATGAGTCTGTTGATAAGATATAAACAGAGTAAAATCAGTACAAATATGTACATTAGCTCCAGTATCAATCAACCATTCATGAGACGAATAAGTAGAATGAAGTATAGGGTTATAGGTTACATACCCGTTGTCAGTTTCAGAAGCAACAGCCTCACCAACAACCATGTTAACCATTGACCCACCAGTGGTTTCATGCACAGTGTTAGCTTGTGCTCCCATAATTGGTTTCTTAACTTTCTTTACAGGACAGTCCTTGCTCCAATGACCAACATGTCCACAAGACCAACATGGTTTATTTGCCTTTGGTTTCTTAGCCTTGTTCTTGTCCTTAGACTTAGTGTTTTCCTTCTTAGTACAGACTTTCTTTTCTGTCCAACAGTCACTACATTCACCTTCGAACTCCCAGCATGTTCAGTAGGCATCACATGTCCTTGCTTGGACTTGTGTTGCTCCTGCACAGAGATGTCCAACATCAGGTTTGTCCAAGTGATCTCTCCTTTCTGTCTTTTCAGGGAGAGTGCAAACTCTTCCCAAGACTTAGGGAGCTTTTCAATCACAGACATAACCTGAAACTTTTCAGGTAGGTCCATACCAGACTCCTTCAAAGCATGCACCAACATCTCAAACTCATGCACTTGCTCAGTCATGGATTTAGTATCCACCAGTTTAAAGTCAAGGAACCTAGCCACATAATACTTTTCCAATCCTTGCGAATCAGTATTATGTGTCTGGTCAAGCTTCTCCCATAAGAGCTTAGCAGTGTAAGAGTCAGATGAATAAACATCGAACAGAGTGTTCGCTAAAGCTGCCAGAATTGCAGCCCTAGCCACCCCATCCTTTTCCTCCCACATGGTATAAGCCTTAACAGTTTCAGCTTTCTCCTTAACCACAACTGGTTTCTCAAACTGCACCACCGGCCATAGACCCTTTACCATTAGCCATAGTTTCATCTTTTTCTGCCAACGAGAAAAACCAACACCCCCACCGAATTTATCAGGCATACCTGACAAATCGATAGGTTGTGGGAAATGGTACGTAGTCCAATCGATGGTAGGGGCAGTAACATTAGACCCAGAGCCAGTCTCAACAACAGGAGTTTCAGTTTCGTTAACCATCTTGTAAATTAACAATATATAACACAATTATTCTCTTCAAGATTGTTGGGTATAATTCAACTACAGCAACAATGAGGCAGTGATATATATATATATATATTTAAAACAAGAACAGGCATATAACCAATTAACAAAACAAATCACGAAGGCAAAACAAGAATATAATCAGAGACAGTAATTTAACAAGAAAGGCAAGAATACTTATCTCTCACAGAAGATTTAGCAACTACTGATCAGAGAGAGAAGAATAGCTGAGTCACCAAGCCCTTCGAGAAGACTTGGCTGTTCTTGAAGAGAATATTGCCCCACTTACGCTGTGTTGGGATGCAGCAATATTACTTCCAGGATAAAATAGCACAGACCAATCCGTTCACAGACACGACAATGATCAACAGCGACCATCACCTCAGTTCGCCTGAGAATTATGTATCTATCTGTATGTCTTGAGGGAGAACAAAGGGTAATTGCTCACAAGGGTTTTTCCTTAACATATCTATACTTCTCAATGTTATATCTTCGATATATATAATATCCAAAAATAAAACGTAAGAGATATGACTTAAAAGGAAAGTAAATATTCTGATTTAATTTCATTAACTGCATCAGTATTAATTTTTCAGTTACAACTGCATCAGGATTTAACCATCGTCAGGATCTGAGATCCATCAGAATTGGTCATCATCAGTATCTGATCCATCAGATCAGGATCTGATGCCCATCAGTATTGGGTTATGTTCAGAGTCTGTCCATCAGGATTTGATGTTTGATCAGCTCAATAATCCAAGTACTGATACAACAGTAGTAACATATAAAATCTGATGTTCTGTTAAAATAAATCAATATTCCAGGTAATAAAATTCCTCGCCCAAGTCACCTCGCGTACACGAGACGCTGAGACATTCGCCCAAATCGCCCTTCGACCCGACCCGACCCGACCCGAGTCATGTCGTGGCGTGGCGAGGCGCGCGGCGGCGGCGCGCGCGTGTGTGTGTGTGCGCGAGGCCCACTCTACATCCATACACACCCACATGCCTTAGTAGTTGTGCACTACACTTGCACATGGAGCTATATAAAGCCACCAACCTTTCATTACCAATTCTATGTGGGACTCAAGTTATTTCAACTAAATAACCCACATAACCCATTTCAAGCAAGCAACTTCAACTCAATTTATTTATGGATTCCACTAAGAAAATGTCTTAGATCCAAACATGAAAGTTTAAGTCCTCATTACAAGGAACAACCTTCACTTGTTAGTTTTCGGAAATGACATCAAGAACATATTATATATATGCCTCAAACTTTCCATTTTCTAACAGTCCCAACCCGATACTTGAGACAACAATGCTCAAGCATCCCCCAAACAATACTTAAGACTACATCTCTTAAGCTTTCACATTATCAAACAAATACAATATGACTATGTATATATAGCCATCCTAAGCTTAGTCACCAAGACTTACCATACTTGTTCTACAAGTCTTACCATACTTGTTATACAAGTCTTCTAATTCTTGGCACCTAATTTCCCAACTTATTGATCAAGACATACCATATATAATAATTGTCCGAGAAGAAGATCAAACCCAGTACCCTGTGTATTATGTAAGCAAGAGGCTTCTGGATGCTGAAACCAGGTACACAAATATGGAGAAACTAGCCTACGCTTTAATTCTGGCATCAAGGAAGTTACGGCCATACTTCCAGGCGCACACGGTAGAGGTACGAACCTCATTCCCACTAAGGCAGGTCCTGCACAAACCCGAAGCCTCGGGAAGGTTAATGAAATGGGCTGTGGAGTTGGGCCAGTTTGATGTTGAATATAAACCAAGGACGACTATCAAAGGTCAAGCACTTGCTGATTTCTTACTAGAGTTCCCACCCTCCTTTGAGGTTGAGGCTCAGGATAAGATGATGGAACCCCTAGAGAAGGGATCTTCAATAGAAAATTGTGCACCATGGTGGACCCTGTACGTAGATGGAGCCGTGAATGGAAATGGTGTAGGTGCTGGCATAGTCCTGATAAGTCCTGAAGGCCACAAACTGCAAAGTTCAATTCATTTTAAATTTAAAGCTACAAACAACGATGCCGAGTATGAAGCCCTAATTGCAGGATTAAAGCTAGCTCTTGAAATGAAAGTGGTTAACATGACTGTATACAGTGATTCCATGTTGGTTGTGGGACATATCAAAAGCAACTTCCAAGCTAGGGGTCCACGCACGGACCTGTACATGAGGTACGCTCAAGAGCTGATGAGCAAGTTTGGAGAGATAAACCTTGTGCAAATTCCAAGGACAGAAAATTCAAGTGCAGATGCCTTAGCAAAAATGGGTTCTAATAGGGAAGTAACTATGCTGGGGGTGATACCATTGGAGATACAACAACAACCTAGCATCCCACGGTTTGACTGTATGGATATTGAAGTTCAAGTGGAGGACACATGGATTACTCCCATCCTGGAATACATAACAAAAGGGGTTCTGCCAGCTGAAAAGGATGAAGCCTGGAGAATGAGGTATAAGGCTACGCGTTATGCCCTTTATGACGGAAAGCTGTACAAGAGGGGTTTCAACAAACCGCTTCTACGATGTATAGCAGACAGTGAATGTGAATATATTATGCGGGAGGTGCATGAGGGCATATGTGGAAACCACTCTGGAGGAACCTCATTGGCCCATAAGATACTTCGACAGGGGTACTATTGGCCAACTCTACAGCAGGATGCACATAAATTTTCAAAGGCATGTGATCGGTGCCAAAGGTACGCCAACTCAAATAGGAATCCTGCTGTGCCGTTGAAGCCACTCTCTAGCCATGGCCTTTTGCTATGTGGGGGATTGATCTGATTGGAGAACTCCCTAAGGGGAAAGGAGGAGTAAAGTATGTTGTCGTAGCTGTGGATTATTTTACAAAGTGGGGAGAAGCTGAACCCCTGGCTACGATCACCGCAGCTAAGTTAAAGGATTTCGTGTTCCGAGCAATTGTATGCCGATACGGGGTTCCCCATAAATTGATATCTGACAATGGCAAGCAATTCGATAGCAAGGAAATGAGAGGTTTATGTGAAGACCTCGGAATTGTGAAGGGCTTCTATGCAGTTTGCCACCCTCAAAGCAACGGTCAGACTGAAGCCATCAATAAAATCATTAAACACACTCTAAAGGCAAAGTTGGAAGATAAGAAGGGTTGCTGGCCAGAGGAGCTTCCCATGGTATTATGGTCTTACAACACAACACCTAGGACTACAACTGGCGAATCCCCATTTACACTAACTTATGGGTGCGAAGCAATGGTACCCGTGAAGATTGGTGCTGGTTCATTTAGGAGGGATAACTTTGATCCCATGGAAAATGAAGTTAATCATCATTTGTATTTGGATTTGGTGGAGGAGGTTCGTACAACCTCCCAGCTGAAGCTTGCAGCCTATCAACAAAGGACTCGCAAGTACTTTGATGGCAAGGTTCGAGCACGACCTTTAAAGGTTGGTGATCTGGTTTTACGGAAGATGATGCCTAACATGAGGACTCCAGGATATGGGGCCTTTGAGGCAAATTGGGAAGGCCCATATGTGATCAAATCGATCTTATGGGAAGGAACTTATCATATGGAGGATTTGGACAGGAAGTTAATCCCGAGGGCATGGAACGCCGAACACCTTAAGAAATATTACCAGTAGTTGAACCCAGGTAACATTTCTTGTAGACCTCTTTCAGGTATAAGGAAATAAAAGTGGCTTATTAGTTGTAGCTACCATGGTATTAGGATCAATCAGCTAGGAATTTCCTTTTTTATGTTAATAAAGTGCTCGGGGGGTTGTGAATGTACGCCTACCTGTTGAACACCAATTATGATGTGATTTAATGGAATTGAAATCAACTTGTTTTTCTTTTATCTCTGTTTTATGTATGAAAATGTATGGATTTATGTGGATGAATACATGCTATGTGTAACCTGTTTTGTTTATGTTAAAAAAAAAAGAAAACGACCGTTGAACCTAGTTCTTCATTATAAGTTTAATTATATTAAAGAACTCAGGGGGTAGTAGGTATACACTAGTTAATGGAATTAATGGAAAGATAACTTGGCTTAAAAATAGGTAAATTTTAAAGAAAAATTATATAATGGATGGAAGCATATGGATTATATGTAATGGATGGAAGCATATGGATTATATGTTTATGGATGGAAGCATGTGGGATATATGCTTATGGATGGAAAACATACGGAATTATGTTAATGGATTACACGAATTATATGGATATGCATGGATTACATATGTATGGATTGGAACGTATATGAAGTACGTACACATGGATTAGGGCATGTATGGCTTATGCATTAAACGGGGTGGAATTTCAAGATAGGAAGGTTCTAGGGAAACTAGGGCCACGAGGTTCTTCCATGTGGGAGGTTCAATCACATGAACCCTGAATTATCGTGTAATCAATACGGGGGATACCCAATACTCCTACAGGATTTGTATGCAGTTGTGGGAATTAAGTACAAATTGGAAAAATGGCCTTGCTACGACCCCAGGGAAGCTGGGTAAGTCAGGCTTAACCTTTTGGCAAACGAAATGGCTAAGGAAATTAATTTTGCGAGGAAATCGTATGAAAATGGGATTCGAGGTTGGTGGGAGCCTAGTATGCTTAAGGGGTACTGCACTCAGGGGTATGACCGGTGGAATATCAGTTATCCCTTAGTGAATACTTTGTGGTTAATAAGGATTGGTTGCTAGGTAAGGATTCAAGGTGTAAAGGACGAGCTCAGTAAGAAACTCACTTGGTTTAGAGATCTGAAAATTCATAAGGGGTACGACAAGTGAACCCAAAATTGGCAAAGGCCGGCGGTTTTAAAGGGAAACATGGAGTGGATACCTAACTGAATAAAGCATGGTATGGATGTCTCACTAGACTTGGCAAGCAGAATAAGGAACACCAAGTACTGACCTGGTACAGGCATGGACATATATGTACATGTAAATTAACTACATGACAAGTATACATTAAGAAAAAACAAGGAGAATCCATAAAACGGAACCAAAAGTTTAAGCAAACCAGGTTAAGAGTTACATCTTGTGAAGCCTTCAGAGGAGCCCACACCTTCAAAATAGTCAATTCATAGCAACCATTGCCGAAAGAGTTCAGGAAAAGATCACTTTAAAAAGAAAGTTCATGATAGAAGGATTACTGGACTGTGTTGTTTGGAGAAGCTGGTGGAGTTACCTGAGCGGAAGGGGCCTTCGCAGTTTTGAGATAAGAGGATTGGACCACATCCTGGGGTATCATCGTTGAACCCCCGCCTCTAGTTTCTGCTTCTGGGTTCATCACAGGTTCCACCACATCTTGGACAGTCGCATCGATAGGCATCTCATCAATTTTGTCCTGAGGGGGTTCATCTGCCTTCACCCCCAGTATGGCTGCGGCCTGCTCGGCTTTGATCAGGTTGATGGCATCAATTGTGTCCTGACCCACGAAACTCCACTCCAAATCTGGAAAAGCTTCATATGTGGAAGTCATATAATCCTTGATTCCAGCTTTATAACCGGCATTGTACTCTTTGTCATCTCGTTTGGATATGGTGGTCTTGTATTTGGCGATTGCACCCTGGAGTGTTCGAACCTTCAGCTCAAGTTTCTCTTTCTCCTTTCTGCTGGCATCATTAGCATATTCTCTTTCTTTATCCATCTTGAGGATGATGGCATCCATGGACTCTCTCTCTCTCTCAGCAATTTATCCCTCTCCTGGATCAGCGTACCCTCGCTCTCATAAAGCTTCTTGTTCGAAGCCAACAACTTTTTCTTGTCGTTCTAGAAGGTCTTCAACTCTGAACGTACCCTATCAAGCTCTTCACGTGCCTTTGAATCCCCCCTTTACCGCTCTAAGAATCTGGCTGCTATGCTTCAGGTATAGGAAGAGGCTTTCAGCATTCACTAGGGGTGCCCTACTTGCAGCTTCCTCAAAACTCAGGCTATTCCACTCCAAGATAGACCGTACAGGGACTCTATCCTTGATAGCATCTACAAAAGCAATGAGGGGAGCAGGAGAGATGGTGTCAGAGGGACTTAGTTCAATCTCATGATTGGAACGCTTACTTCCACGAGAACCAGATGCCCCAGACATTTCAGGGGTATGTTGTGTGGACCTCTTCCTTGAGGAAGCATTCTTCTCTATGGAAGCTAGGCTGACTTTTGCAGATGGAATAGGGGTTCTCTCGACAGGTGTGGGGGGTACAGGTGACCTGGAGACATTCTTTTGTGATGAACGCTTGGTGATGAAGGAAGGCACTGAAAAAGACATATCTGCATCATCACATGAATTGTTAGTAAAGCCATAACGACAGCAAAGATGTTTATCATGTAGAAATCAAGTAAATCATATATGCAAAGGATATGGGAAGCATGTTACAACAACGGAGAAAAGTAAATGAAATGGGGTATTCATGCGATTAAGGGTACAAGTGTGGACCTGTCTCATTTGGGGTTCCATCAACGGGATTTTCCTCAACAGGGTTACGAGCATTCCCTGGAGACCCGGAGCTGAGCTTCTTGCTAAAACCTAAACGGATTAATCTTCTCTTGGAGAGCAGGCTAGTACCATCTCCTAGCTCTGCACTTCTCCTTAAGGCTTTTCAGGCTCTTGTTAGTTCATCCCCCTCCAAAATGGTCTGGGCAGGCATGTCTGGATGAGGGTTAAAGTCTGTTCTATACATTGCACAATCATAACAATACAGAAATTGCTTATGCCAGCCTGACATTCCCTTTTTGTTGCCCTTTATGCATTTCCCCTTATGGATATTCCAGGTGGTAAGATAAAAAAAGCCAGAGGTTTTTCCATTTTCTTTAAGTTGGTAGAAGAAACCCAACTCTCGAGCGGTTAGCTCTACTTTGAACAGAGAATCATATAGGATAAACATACAGATGGCCATTCGATAAGAGTTTGGGGTCAATTGCAGTGGGGCAAGCCGGTAAGTGTCAAGGATATCCATGATGAAAGGGTGAAGAGGTAGTGATAGTCCTAATATGAAGAACTGAGCAGAGAAGACGACACAAGGGATCATTTGGTCTGGTTCGAAGTTAGAAAAATCATGGCACCTTTCCTCAGGTTGGGGTACGATCAGTGTACACCCAGGGTTATAATTTCCCAGTAAGTTCTCCAATTTTTGGGCAGTCATGGAAGAACGCGTATTGGTGCAAGAAAACTGAGGGGTGATAGTGGTAGAAGCTTTGGCCTGAGTAACTTCATCCTGGCTTTCACCACATTCAAGTTGATTATTAAAGGGTTCAATTGTTGGGGACAGGTGTCCCAGTGAATCTAGTTCTTCTTCTAAACCCAGGGAATCAGAACTGACGGTGGCAGGTACGGCTGAGGAGGGATCTAAAAAATAAGACCTGATGGAGATTTGGGCACTGGTGGGGTCAAGGGAGGAAGCTCACAGTAGAAGCCATGGGAGGAAGCTCAGACAAGGGCTTTGGAGATGCAAAGGAATCAGCTTCAGACATGGATGGTGACTGGGAGGCTACCATGAAATCATATATATATATATATATATTAGAGTTCAAAAATGAGGTCAAAAATGACAAATGAAAATTGGAACATGAAATCAGCAACTTAATGCAACTAGTTGAAGCCATGGGAGGAAGCTCAGACAAGGGCTTTGGAGATGCAAAGGAATCAGCTTCAGACATGGATGGTGACTGGGAGGCTACCGTGAAATCATATATATATATATATATATATATATATATATATATATATTAGAGTTCAAAAATGAGGTCAAAAATGACAAATAAAAAATGGAACATGAAATCAGCAACTTAATGCAACAAGTTGAATGCAACCACATTTTCAACCACATTCAACCGAATGTAACCACATGCAACTTTTTTTTTAAGGTGGGATGCTATTTTGGTGGATTTGGGTTGCATGGCCCCGCAGGGGCAACCACTTTCAACTGAATGCAACCACATTCAACTGAATGCAATCACATGCAACTAAATTTCTGATTTCATGTTCCATTTTTCATTTGTCATTTTCGACCTCATTTTTGTATATATATTAGAGTTCAAAAATGAGGTCGAAAATGACAAATGAAAAATGGAACTTGAAATCAGCAACTGAATGCAACCAGTTGAATGTGGTTGCATTTGGTTGAATATTGCCCCTGGCGGGGCCTTGTAACCCAAATCCACCAAAATCACTCAACCGTTTTTTTTTAAAAAAAGTTAAAAGTGGTTGCATTTGGTTGAATATTGTCCCTGGCGGGGCCTTGTAACCCAAATCCACCAAAATCACCCACCTTAAAAAAAGTTGAATGTGGTTGCATTTGGTTGAATATTGCCCCTGGCGGGGCCTTGTAACCCAAATCCACCAAAATCACCCACCTTAAAAAAAGTTGAATGTGGTGAATATTGCCCCTGGCGGGGCCATGCAACCCAAATCCACCAAAATCACCCACCTTAAATAAAAGTTGAATGTGGTTGCATTTGGTTAAATGTGGTTGAATGTGGTTGATTGTTGTTGCAACCAAAATATAATCTCGCCTTAAAAAAAAAGTGTTGTGGGAGGGTTGACCTAGTATTTTTGCAATTTTGAAACTTATGTTAGTAAAATTGCAATTAATTAAAGAAGATAGTATTTTTGCAAATAGAAACTTTAAATCTAGTATTTTTGATAAATTCCCTATATTTTATTAATAATGGAAAAATATGGTGTAATATTTTCAGGTATATATTGTAAGATTTGTTGTAAATTAAAAAGGTAACATGTTTTAATTAAAAAGGAAATATTAATGATCGAAAGATATGATACGATTGATCTTTTTAGGTATTTATAAAAGGTAATATCTTCAACTAAAAGTAAATGTGAAAAAGGCAATCGACTAATTACCATTAATTATATTATGTTATTATTTATTTTACTGGCGGGGCCTTGTAACCCAAATCCAACAAAATCACTCAACCGTTTTTCTTTAAAAAAGTTGAATGTGGTTGCATTTGGTTGAATATTGCCCCTGACGGGGCCTTGTAACCCAAATCCACCAAAATCACCCACCTTAAAAAAAGTTGAATGTGGTTGCATTTGGTTGAATATTGCCCCTGGCGGGGCCTTGTAACCCAAATCCACCAAAATCACCCACCTTAAAAAAGTTGAATATGGTTGAATATTGCCCCTGGCGGGGCCATGCAACCCAAATCCATCAAAATCACCCACATTAAATAAAAGTTGAATGTTGTTGCATTTGGTTGAATGTGGTTGAAAGTGGTTGAATGTTGTTGCAACCAAAATATAACCCCGCCTTAAAAAAAAGTGTTGTGGGAGGGTTGACCTAGTATTTTTGCAATTTTGAAACTTATGTTAGTAAAATTGCAATTAATTAAAGAAGATAGTATTTTGCAAATAGAAACTTTAAATCTAGTATTTTTGATAAATTCCCTATATTTTATTAATAATTGAAAAATATGGTGTGATATTTTCAGGTATATATTGTAAGATTTGTTGTAAATTAAAAAGGTAACGTGTTTTAATTAAAAAGGAAATATTAATGATCGAAAGATATGATACGATTGATCTTTTTAGGTATTTATAAAAGGTAATATTTTCAACTAAAAGTAAATGTGAAAAAGGTAATCGACTAATTACCATTAATTATATTATGTTATTATTTATTTTAGATGCTATTTTTTTTTTGAAAATTATGGTGTGCTATTTTTGGGTATATATTAATGATTGTAAGATTTGTTTTAAATTAAAAAAGTAACGTGTTTTAATTCGAAAGGAAATATTAATGATCTGTTTTTAGGTATTTATAAAAGGTAATATCTTCAACTAAAATTAAATGTGAAAAAAGGCAATCGACTAATTACCTTTAATTTTATTATGTTAATGTAAAAAAGACAATCGACTAATTTACATTAATTATATTCTGTTATTATTTATTTTAGGTATTAATTTTAAAAGGTAATATCTTCAACTAAAATTAAATGTAAAAAATGCAATCGACTAATTATCATTAACTATATTATGTTATCATTTATTTTAGGTGTATTAAATTATTTTTTATAATGAAGGGTAAATAAATAAATTCACGAAGTACCAAAAAACAGGTACCAAAAAACAGGTACCAAAACTTTTAATGTTTCGAATTTTATATAATAGTATAGATTTTGAATAATATGGGTTCCTAAATGGATGGTCCATGGGTCATTACAAAATATATTAGGATATTAATGTAGAGATATTAAGTATATTTTGAATAATATGGGTTCCTAAATGGATGATCCATGGGTCATTACAAAATATATGGGAATGCAGTACAAAATATATGAGTTGGGTAAATTCTTTTATCCATTGGGTAAAATGCTAAATGGGCAATTCCATGCCTTAAGAATACTAGCAATATGCCCGTGCTTCGCACACGGTGATTGATGATTTTCATAATTATTTTTAAAGATTAAATTTTGTTTTTGGTAGTGGAATACATTTGTATGCCCTTGATTATTAGTATGTCTAGACAAACATGATTTTTTAATTCTATTTTAATTTTATTATCTGTTTCATTTAATGTTGATTTTCTATTACACAACGGGTTTTCTGGTATTGCTTTTCTGATATTGCTTTTCTGGTCTAGACTGGTATTTTTGCACACTTTAATCTGATAGACTCAATTTTGGTTTCATCATTGGCAAATGAGTTACTAACCGGAATCAGAGTTGTTTGCAACTTTGCATACACAATCTGGCATCTCCCAGTAAAGCCAAGACCAATTGTCCTATGTTTAAATCATTGCGTAGATTCCAGCTGAAATTAGGTTTAAAATGTGGTGCTTCTGCTCAGAGCAGAAGGTGAAATAAGTGCAGGAATAACATGTCTTGTATATCCTACCATCAGCAAGTCAGCAACCACCTACCACATGATCTTTAATTTAGGCTACATGTGCCAAAGCACTGGCACCTGACTTAATGGGGGATACTAAGCCATCCCAGTTGGCCAATAAAATTGCATGCAATCAGGGGTATGATATCTACACATGTATTCCAGATACATGGAGCTAAATATTTTAGGGTTATTACTATATAGAAGCAATACATGCATATTTGAGTTTTCTGTAATCACAGTTAAGCATTAAGGCATGGAGTGACTTAAGGAAGTCACATGACTTCAGAATTTCATAAGTTAATAGAAAAAGATGCAAGTTAGATAAGTTTTTTATTTTCATAAAATGCTAGACAAAAGGAATAGAGTTTTTTTATAACCTTAAAGATAGATAGGCATTGAATTTCCTACTCACAAACCTAATCATTAACTAATGGTAAATTGTAAAAAACTTCATCAAAAACTACATTAGCTGTGAAATTATTAGCTCTGCTAGAATCACTTTCAATCAAAATATGAAGTCCATCTGGCGAAGTTACTCTTGACAAAGCAACATAAAGTTGACCGTGAGAGAAGACGGGACGTGGAAGAAATAAACCAACTCTCTCAAGTGACTGACCTTGGCTTTTGTTAATTATCATTGCATAGCAAATTTGCAGCGGAAACTGAATCCTTTTGAAAACAAAAGGCCATTTTGTGTCAGTTGGTTGCATCTCGATCCTGGGAATTAAGTGTTTTGTGCCAACATGGGATCCTGTTAATATTTGACACTCAACACTGTTTTTCATGCATTTTGTAAGAACCATCCTCGTGCCATTGCAGAGACCGGTTATTTGATTAAGATTCCTCATCAGCATCACCACAGCACCGACCTTTAGTTTTAATTCATGTTTTGGAATGCAAGGCATATTAATTGAATTTAAATATTCAATTGGGAAAGAAGACTCGTAATTGTCCTCTGCATCTCCATACACATCATCTATAGAATCTTGACTAAGGTATGTATGTGACGTACCTGGAATCAGTTCCAATAAATGATAATTGATGTCGTCAACAATTGCATTAGTAGGGGTTAGAATCGCTCTTTCATTGAGATACGTGTGGGAATTCATATTTCTGGTAAAATCTGGATATGTGACATCAATGATACTCTTCACTGAACTGATGTAATCTTGAATGAGAAATTGTCTTGGAATAAGTATTTCCGGATTTGTATATGATTCATCAGGATGAATATTCTCTACTTTCCCCACTTACTAAATTGTGCAATTTTCCTATTCTCGGCAACAGACTTGCCAGAACCCAAACGCATATTTTTCCGAAGCAGGAATACTTTACAAAAATCCCATAATCGTGACTGATTCAATGATGCATTCACAACTTCACTCCGCGATGCTTTAGGAATGACTGGCAAAATCTGTCAAAAGTCATCACCAAAGACAATAGTGATACCTCCAAATGGAAGTTTCTTCCTCTTTGGATCAACTGCTAACATTATATCCCTTAAAGAACGATCAACGGATTCAAAGCCATGTCGATGCTGCATTGGGGCCTCATCCCATATTATTAGACTTGTTTGTTTTATTAATTCCGCAATGTCACTTCCATGTTTTATGCTAGCGATTGAGTACTGGTCAAGCTTTATGGGGATCTGGAATCTGGAGTGTGCAGTTCTACCACCAGGTAGCAAGACAACAGCGATTCCGGAGGATGCAACCGGTAACACTATTTTACCTTCACTCCGGAGACGATAACATAGAGTTTTCCAGAGAAAGGTCTTGCCACAACCACTACTCCCGTAAACAAAAAACATTCCTCCATTACCACTATTAACTGATTCAATAATTTCATTATATACTTCAAGCTGATCAGTGTTCAGATTTGAGAATAGTTTATCATGTTGTGTCTTCATGTCAGCCTTATCATACCCGGTTTCTTCTTGAATAAGACGGTTGCATGAATTATGCATAAAGGATTCATCAGGAAATGGCATTGTTGAATAATCTCTTAAAGACTTCCCAACCTCGTTCAACAACTTCTCAATCTCTGAAAATAAAAAGCATTAAGAAGAAAATAATGAAGATTTTTTAGTCATAATGCATTGGCGACTTGTACTAATCTAGGCTTAAAAAATCATCTAGGCATTTGAGGGATCTAAAATTGATAAGTAAATGTTTGATTAGCGAAAAAAGAAGGTCTGACAAAAGTTTAAAAATCCAGTAAATGAGTTAAATTTGTTGCACTACACATGGTAAAAATTGTATCTACAAGATAAAGAAGTTGCAGACAATGTCATGTGCACTAAACATAGTAATAATTGTATTTGCAAGATAAAGAAATTGCAGACAATGTCATTTTTAATAGCCACATTTTTTTTCTTAATTTTTTTTATCAGATATGTTTAAAGGCTTGATTACTTCAATATATATGCATCTGCAGTATGTTTCCAGTAGAAGCCTAATAATAGCTTAGGATGTACCAGGTTTGGTAATAGATCTAGCGCCTTTTATAGTAGTAATGTCCCATGACCTAGACGTTTATTTAGGGTTCCTTGTGTATGTCAAGTCTCTCTTCTAGCTGGTTTGAGAGCTTTATAAAGTTTATTATGCTTATCATAAAAAATAAAAAAATATCAGAGTTGGCAATGGAGAAACATGGCCCGAATAAAGAAATCTAGTTTTTAGAAGAAAAAAAATCTCTAAAATGAATAATAGGTAAATGGCATCGTTTTCAATAGTATGTATTTAATTAGTTACAATTTTTTAATTTTATTAAGGTAAACTCCAATTTTATTACTCCATTTGCCAAAAATGTTTTGTTTAATGTAAAAAAGAAATCAAGGTTTTGGAAATTAAAATTCTTAACTGGAGTAATATATAGGTTGGGCTTAATAATGCAAAATTTTAATTAATTACAATTTTGTTTTCTTGGTTAGGTGAAATCCACATATTACATTGTTTTATGCATTTTACTATAATAATTTTCATTTTATTGTAAATGACATCATTTTTAATATTCTATAAATTAAATGTTGATAAAACCAAAATTAAAGAAGTATATTTTGTAATTTTTTAAGATAAATTCCAATTTTTATTACTTCATTTGTAAACAATGTCAAAGTAATGTATAAAGAAATCTTAGTAAAAAATAAATGAATAATTAGTTGGGCTTGGTTCAAATACTGCAAAAATTTCTTTAATTATAATTTTGTTTCCTTAGTAAGGTGAACTACAAAATTTTACATTGTTTTTATGCATACTGATAATTTTATTATTGATTTAAATCACATCTTTTTATGAAACAATATAAGTATGTTGAAATATATATATATATATATATATATATATATATATATATATTATCACCAATAATCACTATTAAAAATTTACAACATTGAAATTTTATTAGATTCATATTCTATGAAAAATGAAAAATATTGATAAATAAATTAAGAAAAACACTTGCACAAATTTTTTATATAGTGAGCTAGTATTTCAAAATTGATATACATCTATAAAGTGGACAATTATGTTAGTCTTGCAAATAGATCAAAAGAAATATGATTAAGAGAAATTTGGAGGTCAGAGGGCATTTACCTGCAAGAGCATAATTTTCCACTTCATATTCAGAAAGAGTCAGTGCCTCATTACATTTTTCTTTTCGCTTGGAATACAGTATATCTTCTGACATACTTAACCAATGTTTCTTCCACAATTTCCTTGGATCTGCTACGAGACAATTAGTTAATATATGAACAAATATAGCTCTAAGCTGTCCAGGAAATGCAGAATGTGAGTTTTCACGAAGTGCATCATCCCATTGATTGTCATCCTTAAGGAGTCCTAGGGCATCATAGGCTTCCTTAAAAGTTTCGTAAACTTGACCATTGATTGTACGTAAATGAGTGAATGAGGTAGCACCTTTATTTCGCATAAGGAGCATACGTAGATAGAATGCATCATCACTTGATGCATGAACCTTAGATAATCGACCAATAACCATGCCTCGCTGCCTCTGTTTCCAACTACATGAGCGTGGCTGCCATGTAAACCCTTTTGGGAATTCCTGATAAGTGTATTCTCGAGCACTTGGGATAGTTTTGTTGGCAATGAACCACGCTTCTAGTTTACTTTTTCTATTATTTGCCTGTGTTGCAATGTCTTCCAAGTTATCATTTGCTTTAAAACTTACACTCTTTCCACCAGGAACATGAACTGGTAATCTTTCAACAGATGGATATCGGTAGTGAATGTCGAATCCTAATATCCTCCAAGCAGCTTCAGAGGCACAAACATAGCGACCATCAAGATAGTGTTTAACTTCATCGACTGATTTTTCTTTTTCTTTTTTTCCCTCAGATGAAGTATTTCCTTTCTTCCTTTGCAACAACATTGTGGCATGGTCATGGCCCTTCAAACAATACTTGAATAAATATTTCAATGAACGTGCACTGTTACATATCTCAAGATTTATGTGACATTGGAACCTAAGTAACAAATCTCTGTTGTATGGGACAACAAATTGATTGTCAAGTGAGTTTCCATTTTTCAGAACACTCCGGTTCATCTTTCGTCGACGATAAACTGGAAATCCACTATCATCGAAGAATGTGTGGCCATTATACCTTTAAAAACATAATGCAGTCATTTCAGAGAATGCAACAATAGAGTGGTACATATTAAATAGATCATTTAAAAAATTTCAACAATAAAGGTGCAAAACAAATAATAAACTGTGCAAATAACTTTTAAATATTTCAGAGCATGCACACTACCTCTTGGGAAAATGACGCATGCATTTTCCATTCGACATACACGGTGAATATGAAAAATCTTTCCCGCATGGACCATGAATCATATAATTTTTAACCGCATTATATCCGATTGGATCTGAATCCTTGTCAGGAATTTCAGCTGAAACAACTGATCGGTTTGTTCAGTATTTTTTGGACGATCATCTAGATGCAACCAAACCAACATATGTGCATGTGGCAAACCACGCTTTTGGAATTCTATAACGTACATTACTGCTAAAAAAGATTGACACGTTAATATATAATATAAAATGGAAACATATTGGTGTTATGTTCAAGAATGAGAGGAACGTTTTATATTAACATACCTCCAATGCATCTTCCAAAGTATTTTTTGTTCTTTATCAAATCTACCAGTTGGTCTAATTTCATTTTAAATACACGTGCAACCACATCAGGAGCATCAACGACATCCACACCTGGCAAAAATTGGAGCATGCGTTGTATTTCTGGCCATTTGGTATTGCACGTCATTGTGAGGAAGAAGGACGGATGGCCAATTGAACGACATATTGCAAGAGAGTCTTTAAAGTACTGTGACATATACCATTTCGAGCCTGTAAATGTAGCTGGTAGAATGATATTTTTCCCAATATGTGATGGATCAGAATCACCCTTCCGCAATGAATCACGAATGGAACTATATAAGTCAGCACGGATGGTTGTCTGATGGGTTTTAACCCAATCAAGCCTATACTGTTCGATCGCAGTAAAAGCATCAACAATATATTGTTGCCATAGCCTTCCACAAAGATGAGGAGTTAGAGCTGTAAAAATAACAAAAAAATAATTCATCAGTTGCAAGGAAAGGAATGATTATATTTGAAGCAAATGACATCACATTAAACAATTTGGAAAACAATGGAATCTTGCAGGAATTTATAAATTATTTACCTTCAGAGGGTCGTATCATAAGCTTGTAGGCATAATATTCTCGCAATGAGACAAATTCCCTGTGCTTTGATTCTTCTGAATCTTCATAAGGATCTGGTTCTTTTAGTGGACGTCCACTTTGTTTCGATGCAATCTAATCTCCGGATGAAAGCCATCATCACCAAATGGGAAAATTAATGGATATTGTAGCTGCATGAAATGTCTGTTTGTCTCATAAATCCTCTTTAGCTTTTTGTTTTTCTTCATAACAACTATATCTCTCCAATGCGCAGAAGATTCAAGATCCCCGACTATTAAGGCACCAACTTCATTTGAAGGTCCAACAGGATTAGGTCTTCCAGATGAAGATGAGCTAGATAATAAAGTTAATGTACATTCTTCTGGTTCATTATCTTTAAAGCGATCACGTGCCATTCGGAAACCATGTACCAAAGAATTATGCTCATTTAGCATCAATAAAAGTCCATTCACAATTTCAGGGTCTGTGTTATCACTACCCGGAATAGCATTTATCCTGTTTTCAACTTCATTTCCGTATCATAAACGTAAAGCTGATAGTATTTTAGAGTTTCGCCATTAACAGGACACATACTTCCCATAAGATGATAATTCTGTCATTGTAATTTAAATGTATAAGGCGCTCTACCACTGTTTATCTTGTGATCAATTTTACCACCAAGCGAGGTAAAGGCAAACAAAGAATTATATATTCGAATATATTTTTTGTAATGGCCAGTTTTAGGACCTCCGGATAGCAAATTTGCAAGGAATGGAGGTGGTTTCCGTTCTGGTGGAAGCTGTACTTGACCATTTCTACAACATATTCCAAACGTGGGATTGTGATATTTCGTGGATTTATTATTCCGCTCAGCATTCCACATAACAGATTTACAATGTGGGCAAATTTTATCCGGTGTACCAATATCCATATACCCAGACCACATATCTGTATGAATTGTATATATGAATAAGTACTTCAATAAATTATCAGCTAAAATTAATTGCAAACTTTGATTGGTAGTTATACCTTCAAGTGTTATATCACCTTCACATGGTATGTCATCACTTAAATAATCAGAATCAATTGCTGCATGTGTTAGATACATGATTTTTAACACGATATTATCTTATCATGAGAACCAAGTAAAAAGACATGGCATGGATGAGGGAGATAAATTAGGGAAAAAACATACAGTTCACATCGTCATCCTGGTCATCCTGGGAACCATTTGTATCTGAAATAATGAGAAAAAAAATAATAAGTAAAAATTTATTAATTGTCACATGTAAATACAGGATTATGTTAATGTCTACTATATATCCATATCCGAAATAAGAATTATCCTTATATACATATATATGTTTGTTTAATTTATTGAAATCACCTGTAATTAACACATCATTGTCAACAGCTACATCGTTGAATGACTCCAATAGATTTTTGTTGGGAGAAGGATTGGGTTCCTTCTCGTGATAAATCATGGTGGTTTCTGGTGATTGGATATTAGCTATAACGGGAGACATTAGTAAGAAAAAAAATGATATTTAGTAATAAGACAAACTGATAATGCAGTGTTATGAACTTACTATCTTTATCTTTATCTGAGACTTTTTTCGTGTTGTCCGGAACAACTGAAAGATCGGCATAATGACATAAAATTATAACATGTTACAAATTACGACTGAATTGGTTAGAATATAGAGACAAAACCCTTACATTTACTCCCTATAGTTGATGCTGGCAACTGAAATCTTGGTGTTGATGTTGTTGTCGTAGTACGTGCAATACTGGAGACTGAGGTGCAAGAAGTAACACCTACATGAAATGATTAATATTAGTCAGGGTAATAATGCTTCTTGCGTAAGATGATAATAAATCTTTAAATTTATTATATTGTAATACAAATTTATAAAAATACCAGATAAGTCAACATTTGACAACCTCCGAGAAGCAGGAGATATAACTGGTGTCATAACATTGTTTTGTAGTTTTTCTGTTTTCAAGGAAAAAAAGGGAATAAGTTTTAGTAACATGTACACATTTATAAATATTAGAATGTTCATCTTAAAGCTCATGTTCACCTCCAGACGTCGTGAAGTTGTGAAATTGTTTTCCACGAAGTGATGAAATTTGTGTCGATTTTCCTGTATGATGACAATTGCCTCTATTGAATAGAAAGCTACTTATTTACAAAATAAGCATAATTTGATATACAATATATTTTACCGCTATCATTTACACGGTGTAAGCTGCTTCCAAGGCTTGAACCAAGCTGAGTTATTGTGGAACCATGTCGTCTTTGTTCTGTCAATTGGAATGATAACCAATTTGATTAAACACAAAGAAACCTATGTTGAAAAATATATAAATCGATAGAAACCTGATAAGCTGTTTGTTGCAAAGTGTGAGGTCAATGGAAACTTAGTGGGATCCGCGGAAAGAATACGCTGACCTGTTGCTAATAGTATGTAAAATTAAAAAAAAATATTGGCATAATCTTTTATTAGGTACAAAAATGATTCTATGTAAAAGAGAAAGACTGAAATATAAATACACCTGACTGATTACTCAAAGAATTTCCATGTGTTTGAGCATTAGCCATTGGTGTCTTCTCTTTTGAACTTGGTGTATGATGTTTTCTATTAAATTGCGATAGATTATTATGATCCAGGGCAGAAAGAGGATGACTTGCAACATCTAGCAATCATCATAAAAAAACATTAATATCATTATAATTATAAAAGAAAGGTACAATAACGTATGAAGAACTCACTATGATTTGTAATCCTTGTTTGACAATGCAAAGGATAACTTTCTGAGTTGAATTTAGTGGCTCCAATTACTGGTGTCAAGTTTGGAGGAACATTTTCTGAGTTTGATAGTCGTTGACGTGAGCTTGATAAAGGTCTGGCAAACTTTTCTATTGGATTCATTCGTCTTCTCAAAACTGTATATTTGTGTAAACAAAATGAACTAACAGTAAGAACCCATATACAAACCTTGAATAATACACATCAACCACAAAACATACCAGATTTTGTCGAGGTTGGAGATATCTGGTCAGCTAAAGATGGACGTTTGGAACCTATCATATCATATCATATAGAACAGAGAAAATGAATGAGTTGTTCAACATAAAATGACCTGATATTAAATAAAATCAGGTTGATCATACTAACCCAATGGATACGAAGAAGACACTGAGTTTTCATTCATTGTATCCATATGAAATATGATTTTGTAATCAAATTGAAATAGTGCAGCATATGTAAAACAATTAGGGTAAGAAACATCTCCAGGCTCTTGTGCTATAGATGGCAAGTCCAATGTAACATTATTTTCCAGATTTGATAACACATTGTTAGGCTAAAATTGTGGAGTTTTAAAATATTTAGAATGACTAGTAATATTGCCCGTGCTTCGCACACGAGAATTCTTTTCTATCTATTCATTTTTGAAATTTGATAAGTTCGTTGCAATTGACACAAATATTGTCAATAGCCATAATTGGCTACTAAGCGATTCATGTCTCAAACGTATAGTACATATAGTCATTTAACGATACATTTTAAAAGTAAGAACAAAAACATAGAAGGACGATTAAGTGTTGAACTAATAATGAACGGAGATAAATTATTTTTTCATAGTTTTAAAAAACATCCAACGTACTTTAAAACCATGAAAAAAAATTAAGAAAGCCTTGGAAATTGAATACAAATTCATAAGTAAATCAAAAGCAATGTCTGTTGTAAGCTAATAACAAATTATTCATTAACAGAATGATAAACAAATACTCAGAATGAAATTCTGGCCAGCTTTTTCCTCACTGACTCCACAACTGCACTGCTTCTTATAGCTAACTTTCTCTTAAATTTTCCTGCCAATATAAAATGATTTATCAGACTAAAGAAATGTTTTGCTGAAGCAATTAGTATAATAATGATAATGAAAAATACATGTAACCATTTTAATTTTCTTTGTGCATGATGTGGCGTATTCACAGAATCTTGAACCTCAATGATCTTAGTCTTACATAGAACATATAATAACTAATCAATTGACAGTTTACAATAAGCATCTTGAATTTGAAATGAATTTGTCAATATGTATATAGATTAAACCAATGAATTCCAAACTCACATTGTCGAAAGCAGAAGAATCAAAACCAGATACTATTGTCTCAGACTTTGATGGATTAGCATTACCAGCTTCAGATGCATCAGTAGCATGATAAACATTACTATTGAGTAGAATGCTGTCATCATTCAGTTCAATTTTTAGAGTTACTTCTTTGCCGGAGATTTATGGGATGAGATTTAATTTTTTTTATTTTTTAAACAAAACATCAAATTTGAGGTTGGAAAGTCATAACTGATTTTAGAATATGTAACACATATTTGTATGTATAAATAAAAGATAAATAAGCAGTTATTCAAATAACTTATTATCCATAAATTTTATTGAATATAAACTTAACATTTACACTATATTTTGTAATAATATTTTTGTGTTCGACTCATGGCAATATTTCAACTCGTTTATATCATTAACAATAAATTAATTTATCATGACAATGTGTAAAATATTAAAAAAAAAATGTATTAATTCTTTTTCAAATTCCATTAACCTATTTAGTTACATATGAAAATAAAAGTACTTAATGACTCTCATGTTTCTTAAAAATTTGAATTAAAATATTGAATTTGGTTAAATTGTCACATTGTAGTCCATTTGTCATTAATTTATATTGATATATAATTGTTAACATTGTTCAATATTTTTTTTTTAAAAATAAATTAAAATCATTTATCATAAATAATTTTAATTTTAAAAATCATATTATATATTGGAATAGTTGTTCAGCGTAGTCTAGAGGCCACGACTCAACTTAATTATATTAATAAAAATAAAATTAATAATTAAAAATATTAATTTAACAAAAAAATTTAATAATATCATATTTCTTGCATCTCATTTAATATAGGTGACTTGAAATTATTATAAATAACACTTATGCTTATCGATTAGTAACCTAATATATAACATTGGATTTGGTTGAACGGTCACATTTTAGTCTCCTTCATTTATATTGACATACAATTATTTAATATTGTTGAAATATTTAAATATAAATTATAAATCAAAATGAATTTAAATATTTAATATTTAAATATTTTAATTTTAATTTATTGTATTATATTTTCGAACAGTTGCTCGGCATCGCCTAGATTCATGATAACTTTGATCAATTTCGATACGATCAAATAATATAATAACTTTTATATGAGTTAATGAAGATTAAATAACCCCTGTTTGTTACTCTTAATATTCTATTAGCTTATAAAAAAGTACCATCAAGTTACACTAAGATTAATTTGACACAAACAATACAAAAATGATTTTTTAAAAATAGTAAGAAATTACTCGATTTGTAAAAAAATTTCCTCTTTTAAGAAAGTGGCGAGTCATTTTCTAAAAGTTAATAAGGATTTCAAAAACTTTTTCTCCTTAAAAAAAATATTTAATTTTTCTATGAGCAAATAAATGTCAAAAATATTTTCCAGAATTTATGATTTTCCTTTTTTTTTTCCGCTAAGTAATAATTTTCCCATATATACTAAGTTCTGAAAAATATATTGCCAAAATTAAACAAATATGAAATTAATAAAAAAACAAATTTTTTAGAAAATAATTTTTGGAACCAAAGTTATACGTGTAACATGATCCTGACTTTCTTCTACACCAATTGAATCCAAAACAGCATAGGTGATATCCATAGCTCACTCGAATAAAACATTACGAATTTTATATCAATAAGCAGCTAGCCATTTGAAACAACATAAATAACGTCAAGTTCTTGAATTCTGAATATTTCAGATTTATGTAACATACAATTTATTAATTTTCTAACAGAAAAATTAATTAATTTTCTAACAGAAAAAATCAATATACTTTCTACTCATACATCTCAAGATGGTTTATATTTACCAATATAATAAAAATTAAGGCCATGATCGACACTTATCCAGAAAAAACTCAGTAATCTTTTTAGAATCTGTACATATCACTATGAGCTTCTTGCTTGAACACTCTCCTTTAAATCATGAATCATGATGCCCATGCCCCCTACACCTGGATTGTTATTTCTATCACATATCTCATTTTATTGCTAAAAGAAGCATACAGCCTACATAGGGCATATAGCCCAGGAGAACAAAGCCAAAAGGACAAAGCTACAATCTAAATATCAAGTAAAACTTAGCCAACAAATAAATCAACTCTTGAAGCCATGTGTCTTTTTTTAGCATCGTTTTGAAACTTCTTGGCTGAGAAGGCCTAATCAAAAACCATTTGCGCTTGGACAAACTCTGGATCACTTTAGTAGCGTTATATCCATTATTATGATTTCCAAAGTTACTTTCGTTCCAAATACAATATATACCGATGCTATAAAAAGGGTGTTGCCTGATTGTGCCATTAGGATCCTTGATAGAGAGTTTCTGATCCCGGTTAAGGGGCAAAGGACAGTTGGAGAAAATTGAAGTAGCAAATGGGCACCTAAAGAACAAATTTAAATGATTTTCTGCAGCAAAATTGCCAAGGATGCATGCTGGATTAATTTCGAAAAGTAGAATTTGATCCTTTCTAAGCAGTTTGCTTTTTAGCACAAGCCAGAGATTGAAATTGAAGGAGCATCCGAGAATGCAAAAGGGAGTTCCATACGGATTGATAGCAAGGAAATGGAGACACATAGTACCCATTGAATTCCAGATGGCCTTTAGAGAAACTTGAGAAGGCATGATTCCAAGATCCATTAAGAATCAGAGAGCTAAAAGGTGCATCCCTGGTGGAATTCCTAATTGCACCATACCAGATTCTGTGCTGAAATATACATATAAAAATATAGGTGAAATCTCTGTACCTGAGTTAAGAATTGACCAAAAAGCTTTGGTGATATTAATCTCATCTTCTTTTCATGGTAGCATGGTAAGGATAAAATACTAATCTAAAATAAAAAAACGAATAATATATATAAACATAGGAATCATGGAAAAAACATATATATAAACAATATAAACGGATAAAAATCACAAATTCAGAAAGAGAGGAGATATAGAGTACCAGTACTGCAACCATGCATATAAGAGCTACTTTTGCCCTTAAATGAATATGAATAGACTGCATATAACAAAATCAAGTAATAAGAGTAAGGAAACAATTGGATCTTAGAAATCAAAACTGTATTGAAAACATCTCATTTACACAGCGTAGAAAACATCTCCCATAATTCATAAGAATCGTTTTTAATTGATATCAATACTAACCTTATTAGTCAACATGTATAAATGGGATGGAGAATTTTAAAGAATGTATCCCACCATTAGTTTGATTAATACACAAACGAAAATCATAAATTCACTTTGCAAAACCAAGAATAGCCAAGAACATTAAAAGAAAAATCTTAACTAATTCATCTAACAGTGCACTATATTCTTAAATTATGACCGTCAATGAATAATAAAAAGAAAATAACTGCTACCTCGTTATTTCTGCAACTCTTGCAAAAACCCCCTTGACATGGCTGACTACATTAACTTAAGCCTGCAAAACATTGATTTAGTACGTATGTAGTCATAATTTCCTACTGTTTAAGCAGTGCCAAACAAAATCATGACATAGCCAATTTCGTATTAATTTAATTCATAATACATAATGTACCTTGATTGTGGGAATCGAATAAGCCAAGCTTTCGAATATATGAGTAAACATCCTAGCTTTTGCCAGACTAACCTTCTAAGCAATTAATAAAACAACCACTATCAATTTAACTTATTTAGCATTACATTACAAACATCACACTTCATTTACATCGAGCCTCTAACGTATTGGTGTCTTTCATAATAGCGAGCAGTAGGCGCAATTTAGGTGTAAGGTCATCTATTGACATAACAATCACCTACTATAACATTGGGTTGATGTCAGTTTGCAAGTTATTAAGACCTTTCTGCATAAGTTATATAAGATTATAATAAATTAAATTATCAAATCATGGGTTAGTGCATACATACCATAGAACCATATAGACCCTAAAAGGCATAGCAACTGTTCAAGTTTAAAATCATTTTACAAAAGTACATATATCCTTAATTACTGGAAGTTCGTAGAGCTCAGTCGGGTCTTGTTGTTGTTGTATAAGTCATTAATTACCAAATCTGGGATCATCAAAATCTAGAATTTAAAACTTCAATAGAAGAAGGATCACCAAATCTGAAGCAATTAGATTTCGTTTAAAGGATTGGGCTAACCACACTTCTTAAATCAAGTTTAAGGTTATTTTGTATAACCTCATTTAAGGTTCAATCTATTAGATCAAGTTTTAGTTCACAATGGCAGTTCTTGCTTATACCATACCAAAACGATTACTATATATATATATATTTCCATTTAGGTATCGAAGGTACATTGATTCTCTACCCCCCCCTTCTCAAAATCCTGTGAAAGTGTAACATGATGATTTACGCCGGACAACATGCATTCTTATTGTTAAGGTGTTTCAATCTGAAAACATCAATAACATAAATTAGACACATCAAGTTTTAATTTATATATATGGGATTTGCCGGAATACCTAAAATTTGAATTTTTTGGAACTAAAAATATAACGTAACCTATATACGAATTTAACTGTTACTGTATTATCTTCCCAACTCTGTAAAAACAGATAAGAAAAAAAACCGCCAAAGCCACATGATACTTTCTTTAATCCACTGCAATGTGTTGGGACTTGAACACAATTTCTTTTCTTTTTCACATTTTTCCACTCACCTATCATTTTCTATTTTCGATTTCTGTGAAACTCATTTAATTCTTCACATCAATAATATTTTTGATCTTATTACTCACCTATCAATAATATTTTCAATTTGACCATATAATTATTTTAAAAAAAACATATTGACAGTACAACTGCTAACTTTTATTCCGGCATATTTAAAGTATCACCTGGTTTGATTCAATATGTTCTAAAAAATTAATTTTTTAGCATACGCCACCATTACGATAATAAGTTATACTTCTTAATTCCTCTTTAACTAATTTTCTTATCCATATAGTCTTTATCACACAATGCAAGGAATATAAATACATCAGAATTTTAGGGTGTATTAGATTATTAGCATATTTTTTACACCCGAGAGTAAGACTTTAATTGTGATTTTGTCTTCCAATATTGAGGGTTTAGAAAAAGTTAGAAGGAAGAGATGCTCTATTACGGAATCTTAGCATCTATGCTACATGAAGAATTGTGTTGTATCAAGGTGCAAAAAAAATCTCGACCTAATAGAATAATTACAAACATTGAGGTAAGGAGATGAACGTGCGGAGCTGAATGGGGAAAAAGGCACAATATTTGCAAAGTTAAATCCGACCTTCCAAAAAATAATGGCAACATGTAGCACAACTTAAAAGAGAGAGGTGTACCTGAAAACTTCATAATTTCCTTATTTCAATTAAACATTATATCGTACAAAACAAACAAAGCACATATATATTAATCCAAAGAAAAATGTACACACAACATATATTCATAGAGAAAAAATAAAACATGAGAAACTCTAATACCATATTAGGTTGCGGAAAACTTGATATGCTCCCATAAGGACTAAAATTACCTTGCGCAGGTTGATCCACTTCTATATCAATCATTGGATCACTATATTGTATATTTCGGTGCCCCATGCTGATAAACAATAAGTTGTTCTCCTGGCCATATTAAAAAATTATTAAGTAAAAACGGTTCAAGATACAAAGTTTAGTGAACTTACTCAAATAATATACTTACACATGTCAAAGTATAAGTAATATAAATTTGTAAGAAGCAAAGATGCAATATGATTCCTGTGTATAAACTTCATTAAACACTGAGAGAAGAGGCATCTATCTACTAAACAAAACTTTATCAATGCTGCCACATAAAATGATGAGTACTAATGTGTTTATAGTCCTAGCTGGGTTGATAACTACAAAGTAAAACTTAAACAATGCATCTTTAGCTCTTTAATAATCAAATTGATAAATGATTTTTAAAAACAAAGTACTAACTGCATGGATCATTGTAGAATTGAATGTATGAACAATCCTGTAAGCATAGATGCACCAAGTTGTTTGCTGTAACCTAAATACGCTAGCCAAGAAGCAATTTTGTCCGTATGTCTGAACAACCCTAATCTTTAAAAAAATTAACAAATATGCATACAACAGATGAAGCAAGTTTTTTTCTATATTAAAGGATGGTGGACAGCTGCTTTTTGGAATAACATTTTTATATAAGAAGGTTTTATTACTCCCTTGTAACACTCTCAAAACAGTAATCTTTCAACTTGACAACAATCCACTCTCTTCCCAGGTTATTAGTTATTTTAATTAAAACCCTAACATCCGGTTCATGATACCCACACATTTACCCGAACCATTTTAATTACTTGGAATAAATCAAGAAAGGATAGCAATCAACTCCATTGTTATACAATGGCGAAAAATTCTGACTCCGTACGTATCATTGAGTGGAAACAATTAGCAGGAAAAACTACTACTGATACGTTATACAATTCAACAGCAATCATTGTCCACGTATGCAGAACATTAAAGCAGTAAAGAATATACACAATTTTTATATATAGTAGAAAAAAAACATGTAACTGGACACAAAAAAATATGTTTGACAATATTTTTGCACATTACAAACTTAGAAAACTTCAAATCAACATTTTATAAATTTATGGTAATTTTGAGTCAAAAACATAAATTACAACATATAAGTTAAGATTAGATTATATGAGCAGGTTTGTTTTAATCCATATTTTTAAAGCTATGCACCAACAGGCTAAATCCATGTTGAGGACAATTCGGAGAATATAGATCAAAGCAGCAGAAAATAGTTCCATAAAATGGACCGAGTATTAACAAATCAATAAAAATACAGACTATAAAGTAATGGCTATTGTTGCTACCAAAGCTTTAATTTTTAACTACTCTATATTGTTTTAATCAATGATGAATGATGGTTTTACACGAATACAATTATACAAATCGACAATAGATAAAACTATTTAGCATCTAGGTTGATTATCAAACCTGCGGTAACTGGTCATTACTCCCCAACCAGCCTGCTTGGACATTTTCACAGCTTCTATACTTTCAGTAACTGATCCATTTTGGTTAACCTGTCAGCCAAAAAGTAAAAGAAGGTTAAAATACAAACAGTTGTATGATTGTTAATGTACACATCTTCCTCGTACTTGTCCACTTTGCACCTAATTTGCGAAGTCTTTCCATACATGCCTTTGCATTGTGTGTCATTGCTCCACAACTATTTAAGTAAATAAGATCATAAGAAATGCTCCTATAGTGAAGTAAGAGAGATAAGGGAATTCAATTCAATTATAAAGGGCCAAGGATAGTAAAGCAGGAATAGTAAATCTTGCTCCACCAATCAAAAGAACAAATGCACAAAACATATAGTAGATAGAAGGGGCTTTCACTTACTTCTCACATGCACCTTTCCTGTACTTTTCAGCCTGATATATCTTTGTACCTCTGTGATACCATGCTTTACTATAATTTGGGTCCGACTTCCATTTCCTTTGATGTTTCAAACTCTATTGCATGAAAATTATATTTATTTAATAGAACTAAATGAAACACTACCAATTAACTTGACATTGATCTACGGATAAAACAAAAACAAAATTAAATATGAAGCATATATGTAGAAGATAGTATGATTTTCATTTAGGCATTACAACAAACACTTTAGTGGTATTGCTTTATTAATGTGTGTAAACCATCTGATAAATAGTACCTGATCGATTTATTGTCCACTTGTAGTTGCCTTTCACAATCAATCCGACCATGTCTTCACAATTGTCACATACAACCTGCAAAAGAATAAATTTAAAATGATCAAAATGTTGATAATTTATGATAGCCGCAAAGTAAAAATTAAAAATAACTGATACCAATATCCAAACTTTTTGCCAAAGAGATTACTATAAGGCACACACTAACATACCATAGAAGCACTCCGTCCTTTGCAACCTCGAATAGATAATTTGTAGTCGGATCTTTAGGAAGAAATTGCTTTAAGAATGGATCATTCCTGAGATAACTATTAATGTGGGCATCATAAGACGCATTCTCTGATTCTTTTATAGTGTGTAGAAGAGTAGTCGTGGTGGAGTTAAGGAACGAAGATGAATTTTTCAGGTTACCCAATTTCGCAGCAGCTCGTGCTTGTACATTAAGATAAGCCTGTCCAACCAAATACAACAAAAAAATGAAGTTAAGACACAGAGACACCATCTTATAGTAGTAACTGAAGGAAGGGTATTGTACTTATTTCAGTTCAGTAGTCCACAAACACACAACATAATATTAACAACCTATATGCCTACAAAATTTCTGTTTTTTTATATACAGTAGTAGCCTATCATATCGATGGAGGATAAGTTATCGAACATACCTTGTATTGAAAGCCTTGTCTGGTTGATTTTAGCACAACAGTTTCACCTGAAGATTCCAGGTCTCTGTTTTCGGTGGGTCTAAAACTAATCATCATACTCAAGTCCTTTGTAGTTGCTGCAATCAGATAGTCCTTCATAGCTTCGTACTATCATCATGAGTGAGAGAACGAAAACAGTGAATACCTAAAGAGGAACACCATTTTGTATGTAAACATTGCAATCTCTATATCTAGAGTATGATCTTAAATTACGATAAATCTTAAAGGAACACCATTTTGTATGTAAACATTGTGGAGAATTATGTGACACCAATTATAACACCTGCAAATTTGATAAAAGAAAATCACCATATATAAAATTAAAATGCCACTATACATTTAACATTACCATAATAAAGAACATAAACCTAAAAAAATAGTAAACAACTCTATCAGACCTTTAATCGAACACTTGGAAAGCTTGAATTTGAAACAGCTACATATATACAAATTAAAGAATAATTACCCATTAGAGTAGGCATAGACTCACCAAATTCACAGTTTGCACATTTTATATTTCGTCTTGAGATGTGATCAACATGATCTAATTCAAAAGTAAAAACAAAATCACTCAATCAAGCACAAACATATTCAATATATACTACAGATAGAAGATGCCAATGTTTTAGTCGTCGAAAATGATGAATCACTCAAGTATAATACCTGGATTGGGATCACAATATTCTTCGAGGATAGCCGACGAAGAGAAGTAAAGAAAACATTGTAATGGTCACCAATAGCCGACGAAGAGAAGTAAAGTCCTTCTTGTAATATTGAAACATCTCCCTGTTTTAAATATACCTGGATATCAAAGAAATCAAAATGTATTAAATATACCTGGACATCCGGACCCTTAATTTTTCAATCACAAATCTCACTGGAAAAAAAACATCAAAAACTGGGATTGTCACTAACAAACAATCACCAAATATGAAGAATCTCTGATATGGGATAAAAATTAATTAATTGGTGATTTAAAATTCAAATTCAACCCTTCCGATTGTGATATATGTTACAAACTTACAAACCTGATTTCTCCATGATCCGGCAATGGGAAAAGTGACGATGGAAGTTTGTGAAGATGATAATGCGTAGGTTTAAATTTGAAATTAGTGATGAAAACCGATTTGAAGATTGAATCTTGAACAAATGGGTAAAGGATTGAAGATTGTGTGTAGAGATGATCTCACGTAATTTTGAATTTGAGAAACTGATTGCAGGTTAACAGAATTGAACGTGTTAAGCCTAAAATCATGGGCTAATGATTGTGATTATACGTTTTAGTTTAAACATAGCACCCATTTTGATTTGGATGACCCAGTTGAATGTTAAATGACCAAAAAACCTGTAAAGATGTATTGGAGTAGTAAAAAGTGGAAGGGTAGATTAAGTAATTTTGATGTTAAATGACCAAAAAGCCTGTAAAGATATATTCGAGTAGTAAAAAGTGGAAGGGCAAATTAAGTAATTTTTATGTGAAATGACCAAAAAGGCTACAAAAATATAAAGGATGAGAAAAATGTGGAAGGATAGTTTATGTAATTTTAAAATGCTAATGCTAGCACTTATTTAGAATATATTGATTGATATTGATATTGATTGATATTGATATGAGTTTTGAAAGTAACAGGCCATATCCAGGATCTTGTGCTATACATGGCAAGTTCAATGAATTGCCAGATTTGATAACGCATTGTTAGGCTAAAATTGTGGAGTTTTAAAATATTTTGAATTTGAATGATTTGAGTTTTGAAATTAACAGGGAGCGGGTATATTTTGGATCGGGTCAACCCATTAAGCCTAAGTAAATTACGAAAATGATCTGGAATTAAGGACAAAACTGTAAATTCCTTACTATCTAGCACTAGCAGGAATTTAGTTCTATGATGTTGATTAACTGTAGTAAAATTCCATATCATCTATTATAATTAAAATAATAAAATTACTTTTATCAAATTAAAATAATAATAACATATTATTTTTAAAATAACACATAATTATAATAAACCAAACTAAAACAATATATTACAAATCTAACAAATTTTATATATAATTATTATTTTATATTATTTAAGTTAATCATTTTAAAACAGATGTTCTAAAATAACTAAACCTTAAAGCAAAGCACCAAGATTTTTTTAAAGAAAGGTAGGTGTTATGTCCCAATTCATTTCACAAAAGAAGGTAAATTTATCGAAACAATGACAATAATACCACATATTTAAAGAAACTTAACGAAAATAACAGATTTTGAAAAAGGTGGCCAAAAGTAGCAGTCAGTTACGCATTTGTCAGAAGCTTAATAGGAAAAAATCATGTTACGCATTTGTCATCTGGGTAATACATATAATTTTTTTTCCTATTACCCCTTTGGAGAATGCGTAATAGTTATTACCCATTCTCCAAATGCGTAATAGGAAGTACTGTTACACCTATTACCCCTTTTTAAAATGCGTAACTAATATAAAATCTATTACCCCAACATGAAATGCGTAATAGAGTGGTATTTTTGGCCACTTTTTCAAAAAGTGTTATTCCAGTCTTGTTGACCATCACCCAAATTTATCCTGACAAAAAAAAAAAAAAGAAGGTAAATTTTTAACACAATTAATTTCACAAAAATTTGTTTGGTTTAAAACTTAACATAAATGTTTTTCTAGGATTTTAGGAAGAGGTGTGCTAAGCCAGCCAAATACCCTCCTATGTATACTATAGTAAAACAATTCAGGCAAACGCTAGGCCCCTGATTTTGAAAAACAAAATTTTAAAGATTCTTGATAGTTTCAAACAAGATGAAGATCATGGTTGCAATCAAAAGGGTGGTTGATTATGCTGTAAAGATTCGAGTAAAATCAGACAAGACAGGTGTTGAAACCAACAACGTTAAGATGTCAATGAACCCATTTTGTGAGATTGCTTTAGAGGAAGCTCTTAAGATTAAAGAATCTGGTTTAGCCTCTGAGGTTGTGAGTGTTAGTATGGGTCCTACTCAGTGTGTTGATACTCTTAGGACAAGTCTTGCTATGGGTGCTGATAGAGCCATTCATGTGGATACTAAAGAGATGCTTTATCCACTGTCTGTTGCTAAGCTTTTGAAAGCTTTGGTTGATGTTGAGAAACCTGGGCTTTTGATTCTTGGAAAGCAGGTTTGTGTTATTGATGGTCGTGTTTTTGTTAGTGATTTGGTGTAAGGATGATGTTTTTTGAACTGGGTTGGTGTTTGATTTTGGTATTTTGATTAGTTGAATGAGTTTGTGTGTTCTTGTTCATTTGAGGATTGGGCTGTGTGTGTTTGTGTGTATCATATGTATATTTAATATTGATTATCATTTATCAATTAGTTTTCTTCATGTTATGCTTGTGTATTGGTTGTTACATTGTAATTGAAATGGCATTGTAAGTTTATTATAGGTTGTGTTTTGTCATATTGAGATGCCTATATGTTGGTTTCGTTTGATATTGCTAAATGCTAAGTCTTGTATTGTGATATATTGGGCTTATTTTGATTAATGCGGGTTTGACATTTGAACTAATAATGGTTGTTAGATTGGTTGGCTGACTATTGTTCTCAGATCATTTAGGGGTTTGGAAATTGACATTTTGGTTTAGTGAGTTAATGCTTAGGTATTACTATCTAATATCCAAACTGTTGTGTAGGCAATCGATGATGATTGCAATCAGACGGGTCAAATGGTAGCAGGGCTTCTAAACTGGCCACAAGGGACCTTTGCTTCTAAGGTTAGCTCCATGATGCACAACCCTGATATGTAAAATGTTCTAAGAATGTTGCTGTTTATCAAATGCAGTACTAGCATTTTATGATTTTTGTTATCTTGAAATGGCCACTCTTGCGTAGCCCTCGTTTTGTTTTTGAAATTTTATGTATTTATTGTTGTTTGTTAGATAAATCAGTAATATTAAATTCCTCAGTTCCAGGAGTCGTTAGGAGGCCATAAATTCCTTTGACTTGTAGAGGAACTTATTTTTCATGTTAAGACCTAAGACCTTGTCAAACAGCCCTAGTAAAGTGAAGCATGACTTGCAGGGCAAATCTCTAAAGCAAAATCTCGATAATAGGTTTCCCAGGTTTATTTTTTGACTTTGTTTACGTATTAAACCATCTGATGATCTGTGTCTACAAGACTACAACTCCAGACGTAATACTATTTATTAACTTACAGCCTCTACCTGAAATTTGTGCCGATACTCCAGGATTTGCTAAAAACATAGGATTTCCCTTCTTAAATATGTCGAAGTGCTTTAATTTCGATTTTGAATTCTTACAACCTGATCCTCTCACATTTCATTAGAGTATTGTTTTTTAAATTATGTTAAAGTTTGATTTGTTTTTTCATCATTGCTGCAATTTGGTCGTTATATCTGTTTCAAGAGTTTCAGGATGAAACTTAACATGACCAATTTTCCTGTAAAATCCTTTATTAACTCTGCTTGTTCAGTCAACTTGTTGCTTGTACTTTATCATTTATTCAGTCATCTTCTTTTTAATTGGCTAATCATCGATCCTTCATCTGTAGAATAGAAACAAATTTTTATACTAGTATTTTTTCTTTGGAATCCCAAGACTTATATTCTACTGTGGTTTCTTAAATTGCCTTTGAGAAATAAATCAAGGCTTTGTAATACTTTTAAGGCTGTTTACACTTTCTTTGTCATACCTACCTTCTGAAATCCTCTTGCTACGCAATATCATACATAATGCATTCTACTTCTTCTTCTATCACAAACGTCCTTTGATTTTTTTTATTAGATCATTAAACTGGAAATGTTCTTATTAAATCATTAAACTGGAAAATCGAAGTGTATACTTTTTTTCTATAATCGCATCCTATATTTTTCTAGACTTCCCTGTACAGGCTGTAGTGTACTAGTCATCTGCTCGCACTACAAGTCTACAGTAATCTAGAAACTTGCCTTTGAATTGTAATAACCAACTTTGTGTGATGTAAATTTGATACTTCTAGCGATGAGTATAAGCACTTACGAATCTGAAGTTTAACTTTCACTTGATACAAGAAAGCTGTTATTTGGACTCAGATTTATTAATCTTTGGTGGTAAGGTAGTAGGTATTTCTGAGAAAATTCCTTACTTCTGGTCAGTGACTTGAGTGTTGCTCTCCAGTCAAATTTTTTATTCTTGAGGTCTGTTTTGACTCCGTATGTCCTGATGATGTGTCCCAAGTATTCCAGCTCTCCCGTCACTATTTGTTAATGAGCATGTTCTTCACCCGATTGATAGTCTCTGTTTCAGATTATCTGCTCGTCGTCACTATTCCATGCCACTGATCCTGTTATAATTTCATTTCGACTGAATTTCGTAATCCCGGTATATATTTCTTTCAAACTTTTAAGTATTGCTTCTTTTAACTCGGGCACACAGTCCTTATATTTTATTAATAGACAATTACAGAAATTCAGATCCCCGCACACCCTACCCCCTTGTGCTTCTTTAAACTCATGCACACAGTCCTTGTCTTTTAGTAATAGTCATTTACAGAAATTCAGATACCCGCGCACCCTACCCCCCACTAAGGTCCAAACCCCCAACCTCTTGGCTCTTGGAGAAGAGAGGTATCCACTAGGCTAAGATGCTATGGATGCCATTGTTTTCTCTTTTGCACTTCTTCTAATCCAGGCTATCTAATATGCTTATGATTTGTTTATATTGGATATTGAGATAATAACTGGGTTTTGAAGTTTGTGGCTGATGCTGACTATAATGTCATTAGCTAATTGTATCCTTATACATATAAATATAATAATTATCAATATTTTGATATTTCTACCAAGTAAGAGCCGATTTATATATTGACTGACTCTTGTTATTAGGTTGTGCTAGACAAGGAGAAACATGTAGCAACAGTAGACAGAGAGGTGGATGGTGGCATTGAGACTCTGTCATTGGATTTGCCGGCAGTACTCACGTAATTACTGATCCTCTTGTTTACATTTGCACTCATCTTTATTCCATATAGCTTTAAAAGTGGTAAGTAATGCGTGTGGCTGTATTGTCGAAACAAACACCACCAAAGTTGTGTGAAAGTGTTCTAACTTTTAACTCATTGTAAGCTTTCACTTGTTTTGCATAAGCTGATGGTTTGCACTTTTCTCCTTTGTACATTTGTCACACAGCACGGACTTGAGGTTGAACCAACCAAGGTACGCGACACTCCCCAACATAATGAAAGCAAAATCCAAGGTCATAAAGAAATTTACTCCGCAGGATCTGAATGTCGAAATAAGATCTGACTTGGAGGTTGTTGAAGTTACAGAACCCCCAAAGAGAAAAGCAGGGGTTCTCGTTTCTTCAGTAGACGAACTAATTGACAAGCTAAAAAATGAGGCTCGTGTCATCTAATCACTGCAAGTTTCTTAGAATTGTCTACAGCGCGAAGTACAGAACAATAACATGGCGTAATCTCCAACTGTCTTGCTTAGCGGGCGTATTGATATCTGAAGGAATGTATCTTGTACCGAACATTGAATAGAAAGTTATGAACTACATACAGATAAGCATTCCTTTGTTACATCACATTCTTCCATGTAGCATGTCCAACCAAAGAAGACTTCCTTGTACAACTTAACTATTATCTAAATTTGAATCTTATATTTTTAAAGATAACATAAATCTGTAATAAAAGAAAAATAGATAATAAAATTGTATTTAGGAAGTGATGATAGATACTTTTGGGAAGTGAAGTGTTTCTGTACTACTATTGTTGTGTGTTACTCTTTCCTACTTTCCTAGTGATGTGTTGTATAATGCATTTCTTTCAATTTCGTCTGAAATTGTAATTCAACCTACTTGATCAGGAATTTAGGATATGCAAACCCACCATGTCTTAAACAAATCCTAACATTTTAATTATTGTCATATTGTTGACATGATACTACTTCAATACTTTATATGGTAACTATTTTGTGTCACGTTTGTTCTTAACTTTTTTTTTTTTCCGCAAAAATTGATTTCAAGTTTTGGCTCATCTCAAGTGACCGTAGATGATAAAAAAATTGAAATTTGATTGTTTATTGAATTTATCTTGCAACTAGTCAAACACTTTATATACAGTAGCTCTACGTTCGTTCAAATCACAAAACCCATCTCAAATTTTATTTTGTAAGGAGTGCTCTATGTATATATTACTAGTATTATGACAATCCTAGGGGGCTATGACCCCTATGAAACTTCCTCCCTCCTTGCAATTATATATTCATTTGTATTTAAACATAATCCTAGGAAAATGTTATTTTCCGAACAAATTTTTTGCTTACATAGCAAATAACATCTCCCATAGGTTTTTGTTATTTTCAGAACTAATGTTTTGCATGCAGGAAATTTTTGCTCTGGAAATAAATTTTTGCTCTGGATTTAAAATTTTCCTAATCCTAATGAAATATATACCAAAGAAAGTTTTATGGAGACCTTGCATGGATTTATGTGCATTCCAACAAGTTTTCAAATACTAATATAATTGTCTAGTTTCCTCTCATATCCTAATAATAAAACTAACTAAAAACAATAAAATTAATAGCATCCATGCCTCTTATTCAAAATACAAAATCAATTTAAATAATTAAATACTAGGTCCTAAATAACTTTATATAGAGAACAAGTCATGTATATTTTAGTATAATTAATCATGTACATTGAACCTAACAAAAAAAATCATGTACTATGTTAGCTCCCACAAAGAAGTATGATACTCCTTTAAAGACTAACATTACTAGATCAATAAAAGAGTGCAAAAAGAGAATGACAGATGCAAGAAGACGAACACCAGGAGGAAAAGATCTGAGACATTATTTTATTGAGAATATCATATCATTCTGTGTCCAATGATTACAGACCCTTATCCTTAAAAAGACTAGAAACGGTAATAAAGAGCAAATTACATAAATAACCCACAGCACAGCTGGTAACAACTTTTGTCTTTTGTGTGAGTCACAATGTCACAATGCTCGCCATATACTACAGCCCTTCTATACGCCCCCTCAAGCTGGAGAGTGAGGAGCATCTGAAACTCCCAGCTTGTTAAGTAAGTACTGATGCTGTTGGACAGGAAGAATCTTTGTGAAGACATCTGCAATATGCTCAGTGGAGGGAACATGTGATGCTTTGATGGTGCCATCTTTGATGTGATCCCTGATGAAGTGATAGTCGACCTCGATATGTTTGGTTCGTTCATGGAGGACAGGGTTGGCAGCTATAGCTAAGGCAGCCTGACTATCACTCATGAGTTCTGTGGGTGGCAACTGTTTGATACCAAGATCCTTCAACAATGTAGACAGCCATAGCACTTCACAAGTAGTTAAGGCCATTGCACGGTACTCCGCTTCAGCTGATGATCGGGCCACTACATTTTGCTTCTTTACCTTCCAGGATATTGGTGAATCCCCTAGCAAGACACAGTAATCTGTGGTTGATTTTCTGGTGAAAGGGCAGCTGGCTCAGTCACTGTCGCAATAGGCAGTAAGAGTAGCAGCACTGGAAGAAGCTAGCAAGATGCCTTGGGAAGGAGTACCTGCAAGGTATCTGAGTAAACGTTTGGCAGCCTGCATGTGAATGGTAGTTGGTCTGTTCATGAATTGGCTCAAGGTGTGGACTGTGAATGCTATGTCCGGTCGAGTGATTGTGAGGTATATCAACTGACCTAACAACCTTTGATAAGAAGCTGGGTTGGACAAGAGATCACCTTTGTCAACGATCAGTTTTACATTTGGGTCCATAGGTAGAAGGACAGGTTTTGCTTGCACCATGTTGTGATCTTGTAATATGTCCAGAACATATTTTTTCTTTGATATAAAAAACCCAGTGGCAGATCGATCAATCTCCAGCCCCAAGAAGTATCTGACTGGACCGAGGTCTTTCATGTGGAAGACTGAAGATAGCATTATTTTCAACTGATCGATCTCAGACATTGAAGACCCACAAATTAGAAGATCGTCCACATAAACTAATACCACCAGAGTATGAGAGTTATTACTTCGAATGAACAAACTATAGTCAGATTTGAGCTGTGTGAAACCAAGATTAAAGAGAGTTTGTGATAGTTTGGAGAACCAGAGGCGTGGTGCTTGCTTCAGGCCGTATAGTGACTTTTTCAGCTTGCATACAAGAGTTGACTTGCCTGATTTTGTGGACAGTTGGCCAATCTGAACCCTGCATCCTTGATGAGTGTAGCCCTGGGGTAAGGTCATGTAGACATCTTCAAACAGATCGCCATGTAAGAAGGCATTAGATACGTCCATATGGATAGTGAACCAGTTCTGTGTTGCAGCTATAGCAAGAAGAGTCCGCACAGTTGTCATCTTGGCAACTGGTGCAAATGTCTCCGTATAATCTTCCCCAAACTTTTGTCTACAACCCAGTATCACCAGCCGAGCCTTGTGCTTTTCGACAGACCCATCAGGGTTGTATTTGGTTTTAAACAACCATTTACAAGCTATAGCAATTTTACCTTCAGGTAGAGTACACACATCCCAGGTGTCATTGAGTTCTAGGGCCTCTAATTCATTGTTGATGGATGTAACCCAATGCTGATGGTTAATTGCCTCTTTGAATGAAGTAGGATCTTGTGTATTGATCAGAGTGGACATAAAACAGTTAAAGGTGGGAGCAACAGTTGCTGAGGTGACTGTTGATATCATGGAGGCATTGTTAGTGACATAGTCTTTATGCCACAAAGGCTGAGTATGAGTCCTGGTGGATCGTCTAAGATCAGGAGGTGATGGTTCTGGAGTTGATGCAGGGGTTAGGCTGTTGTGTGAAGAAGTAGGTGTGGATATTGGTGAGGTAGGTGTAGAGGTGACAGGTGTGGGTGTGGGTGTTAAGTCAGCTTGACCTAGTTCATCACATATAGGAGGTACATGGATAGGAGTAGGTTGTAAATAATTGTGTGCAGAGTTGGGGTGGAAGGGAAAAACGTCTTCAACAAAGGTGACATCCCTGGATACAAATTCTTGCTGATGTTTAAGATCAAGTAGTTTGTATCCTTTTTGAGCAGTGGGGTACCCAAGAAGCACACAGGGAATGCCTCTGGGTTCAAATTTATCACCAGAAAGGTTGGGATTAATGGCAAAGGACAACCAAAGACCTTCAGTAGTGTATAATCCGGTAGTGAATGATTTAAGACCTTATAGGGAGTTTTAAAATGAAGAATGCTATTGGGGAGTCGATTTATAATATAGACTGCTGTGAGAACACAGTCCCCCCAATAAACAATAGGAAGGTGAGACTGAAAACGAAGTGCTCGAGCTGTTTCAAGGATATATCTGTGTTTACGCTCTACTCGGGCATTTTGTTGGGGCCTTCGAACACAAGATGTTTGATGTAATATGCCATTAGAGGAGAAAAACTGTTTACACTGTAGCGAGGTGAACTCCAGTGCATTGTCAGAGCGAATGGATTTAATAGAGGTGTTGTAATGGTTTTTCACAAATATGCAAAAAGACTGGAGAATTTTGAGAGAGTCTGATTTGAAAGGAATCAAGTATAACCATGTGTACCTGGTGTTATCATCGACCAGTGTTATGAAGTATCTGCAGTTTCCTTTGGTGGGTTCTTTATAAGGTCCCAACAAGTCCATGTGAATCAAATCAAAGGGGTTAAGAGCATGTGATGAACTAGGAGGCAATGGCACTTTAGTCAGTCTGGCCATGGGACATGTCAAACAAACTTTAGTAAAAGGTTTGGTGCAAGATGGCAGGTTTGGTATCATTTTTACTTTAGGGATAGGAGCATGTCCTAGACGTAGGTGCCACATTTCTAAAGTAGGATTACTGGTGAGTTGAGTGGTGTGAGCATAGGGGACAGACATCTGAACTGTTGGAGGTTGACTAGACAGATAATAGAGACCATTCTTAGCAATGCCATGTGCAACAATGTGTTTAGATGTAGTGTCTACAATATAGCAATGTGTAGGGGAAAACTGAACCTCACATTTATTATCCTTGACAAGTTTTTGTACATACAAAAGGTTGTGTTTAAAGTATGGTACACATAGCACTTTATCAAGAAATAAGTTGTTTGGTAATAGAGCAGTACCTATGTGTGAAATTTTAGCTGTATCTCCGTTTGGCATATTTATAGAAGGCACCTCAACAGCAGGGACAACATTGGACAAGATAGATAAATGTGGAGTCATGTGGTCAGAGGCTCCTGAGTCAATTATCCATTCTTGGCTCGAGACAGAGGTCTTGTGTGTGGACAACATTCCTGAGAAATGAAAATCAAAATCCTCTGCAGGTTCTGAACTGGTTTCTTGTTTGACTTGAAGTCCAGGCATCAACTGTGCAAGTTGCTCGAGCTGTTGTGGTGTAAACAGAATACCACTTGAATCTTGAGTGTGCAGAGAGGACTGAGCTGTAGCTGCCATCTTTGGTGCAGAGAACTTTTGACTCAAATTCCATCTGGGATTAGGTGATGCTGGAGAATTAGGAACTCGTGGTCTATACTTTGGATGCCATGTTGGGTAACCAATGACCATCCAACACCTATCATTCGTATGACCCCTCCCTTTGCAGACACTACTGGTAACAACTCTGTTTTTGACTTCCACATTTCTGCTATACATTGCCATCAATTCAGTACTATGTTTTGGTTGCAGCAGTGCTCTCTGAGCCTCTTCTTGTTGCAAAGATGCAGTAGCCATTTCAACAGTAGGCAAGGGAACTGTCATCAAGATTTGACTTCGCAGTGGACTATAGGCTTCATCGAGTCCATTAAGGAATTGAAACAGTCCGGCTTCTTCTTTCTGAAGCTGAATAGTGTCTAATAGTTTCTTCACTTCATCAGATACATTAGTAACAGTGGGGAGTTGATTTACAGCATCAAGTTCCTCCCATAAAGATCTCATAGAAGTATAGTAGTCATTAACAGTAGAAGAGTTTTGTTTAGTTTCATAAAGATCTTTACAAAGTTTGTACTTACGCGAGCCATTTTTCAAAGCAAAGCGTTGTTCTAGATTATTCCATATATCAGATGCTTTAGTCATATAGATAATAGATTGACGAATAGAAGAAGAGACATTAGAAGTGAGCCAAGCAATTACCATATGGTTACAAGTCTCCCACATTTCTGCCTTGTTGTCATCATCTGTTGGTTTCTGGACTGTGCCCTTAACAAAACCCAACTTCCTTTTTGAGGCTAAGTGAATCTCCATGGTTCTTGACCAGGCTCTATAATCTGCTGAGCCTTGCAGCTTCTCCACTTGAATCGAAGTGGCATTGTCAGATGGGTGTAAAAAGAGAGGGTTTACCATTTCTTGAAACGTTATACGAGCTGGAGTGCCCATTCAGATAGAAAAAGATGAGAAAGGAAGAGTCTTTCAAGGGTTTAAGAGATTTTAAGATAACAGATCTTCAGATCTGCTAGAAATTAAGAACAGCTGTAAGAAAGAAGAAGAGCTAGATGTATAAAGAGAAGAAGAGATATTCAGAGTCCCTTTTTGCACAACCTGTCTCTGATACCATAAAGACTAACATTACTAGATCAATAAAAGAGTGCAAAAAGAGAATGACAGATGCAAGAAGACGAACACCAGGAGGAAAAGATCTGAGACATTATTTTATTGAGAATATCATATCATTCTGTGTCCAATGATTACAGACCCTTATCCTTAAAAAGACTAGAAACGGTAATAAAGAGCAAATTACATAAATAACCCACAGCACAGCTGGTAACAACTTTTGTCTTTTGTGTGAGTCACAATGTCACAATGCTCGCTATATACTACAACCCTTCTATATCCTTTTTATTAGCTTTCCTAGTGTAGATACATTTAGCTTCTCAGTATAATTCTAGTCAACACTACGATGAAACAATGAAGGAAAAATAAGACATAGTATGCACTTTGAGTAAGTCCAAGAATTTCTTTATTTTAATTCTTATATCAAAAAGTAAGGAATGTAACCAAAAATCTTGTTCCAATAGTTTCGTATTAATTCCCTAAATCACTAGATCATTCCCTACTTTTAAGGAATGTCTAGTCATTATTAACTTTCTTTTTATCAATAAAAAAATATTTTCCCTTCTTTTTACACTTCTTTTTCTCTCTTGATTGAAATTCAAATGAATAGTTAGTTTTAAATTTATTATTATAATAATAGTAAGGAATGAATTTAAGGATGATTATTATAATTGATATGTAAAATAAAGTTCCTAAATTACTAAGAAACATAATTTTATTATACTAGCTTAAAACCCGTGCGATGCACGGGTTTTTTTTAATATTACATGAATTTTTTCATTTATTTAAATTAATTTTTTAAAACATGAATTTTGGAGCCTTACATTTTTATATGAGATGATTTGATGATAATTATATAAATGTTATACGTGATATATCTATAAATGGAGGGATTTTAGTTAGAAAAGATGATAGGTTTTAGTTGAAAAAGGTAATCGGTTAATTATTGGTAATTATAAAATTATTATTTTATTTTATTAAACAGAATGCCTGTGATATGAATAGAAAAAGATAGGATTTAGTTAGAGAAAATTAAAAAGAAAACATGTTCTAGGTGAAAAAGGTAATTGATTAGTTTATAGTAATTATAATTTAATTATCTTATTTTATTAAATATAATTTCACGTAAAATTTTTAGAAAAGGAGAAATTAATATTGTCCGTGATATTTCTATTAAAAGAAGTATTTTAGTTAGAAAATGTAGAAAAGATGATACATTTTAGTTGAAAACAGTAATCGGTTAATTATTAATATTAAAATATTATTAGTTTATTTTATTAAATAGAACATCCCTTGATATAATTGGAAAAAGAGAGATTTTAGTTAGAGAAAATAGAAAGGTAACGTGAAAATTAAAAATATGACATGATTTATGTGAAAAAAGGTAATTGATTAGCTTATATAATTATAATTTAATTATGTCATTTTACTAAATAAAATTGCTCATAGTTTTTAGAAAATGAGAAATTAATGTTGCCCTGGATATTTCTAGAGAAAAAAAGAATTTAATTAGAAAAATAGAAAAGATGATACGTTTTAGCTGAAAAGGTAATCGGTTAATTATTAGTATTATAATATTATTATTTTATTTTTATTAAATAAAAACATCTGTGATATAATTGGAAAAGGGGAGGTTTTAGTAAGAGAAAAGAAAAAAGGTAACGTTTTTTGGCTGGAAAAGGTAATCGTCCATGATATAATTGGAAAAAGAGAGATGTTAGTTAGAGAAAAAAGAAAAGGTAACGTGTTTTGGGTGGTGAAAAAGGTAATTGATTAGTTAATAGTTATTATAATATAGTTATGTTATTTTATTAAACAAAATTGCTTGTACTATTTTAAAAAAAAGAGAAATTTTAGTTAAATAAAATGTGAAAGATATTCTATTTTACCTGAAAAGGGAAATTATTTAGTTACTGAAAAATAGAGAAGGTAATATGTTTAACCTGAAAAAGGAAATTGATTAATAAAGGAGAAATTTTAGTTAGATAAAATATAAAAGGATATTATATTTTACCTGAAAAAGGAAATTATTTAGTTCTTTAAAAATAGAAAGGATAATATGTTTAACATTAAGGAAATTGATTAGTTGGTAGATCTGTAATTGAGTAAGGGTAAATAAGTAAAATCAACATGTACCGTACCAACCGACCGACGGTTACCTTCGTCAAACCTTCCACTGTCTCTCCAACACGGCTACACGCTCGGTTACCTTCGTTAAACCTTCCACTATCTCTCCAACACGGCTACACGCAGGGGGCGTGTGAGGTTCGAACCCGTGACCCTTTGGATCAACGTATGACCTCGTTTCCACGGTAGCTCTCACGCTCTGCTGTTGGACTTATCCCCTATATCATAAATCCTGTTGCCAAATTTCATGGTTTTTTACACCCCCTACCCTTAAAGTTGTATCAAAATTACAATCACATGCCATCAAGTAATAAGCAAATTCTATTATTTACAAATAATGACAAATCCTTATTCAATTCTCTGGAGACAAATTTATTCAATTCTCTGCAGACAAACTGGCATGCACAGTCCAAACAAAACAAAAACAGAAAGAGACACAACCCATGTAATGCAACTGTTTTATTTCAAGCTTGAAATAGTATATTTGGAAACCAGGAGCAGCTGAGAGGGGAGCTAGCATGTTCCAATTTTGTCACTTTCCTAGAATGATCAAACCAGAGGCTTGAATTAAGGTAATTTGGTACTAATTTCTGTACGGTTCTTTGCCAACCACACAATTCAAACTTCTCTTTGTCTCCATGTATGTTTGTCAAGATAGCAGTAGTGGTCTTTGATATGTATAGGGGATTATTTTGAATTTCAAAAACTCAAAACAAATCTGAGAAAGATGAAGGAGGTTCTTTCATCTCTTATTTGCTTTCTCCAATTTTTTTAATCTCTAATCTCTGGATACGATGATGCCTAATTTTATTCCTTTCTTTTGATTTCTTTTCAGGTTAATTATAGCCATTTGAGATTGGATAACTTCACATCATTTCAATCTGATCTTGGTATGCATTCGAACCTATCTGTATTGATTGATTAAACACGTTATGGGTTTTATGTTTTCATCCATAGTTTTTTATGGTTATATTTTTGGGTTTTGTGTTTTGATATTTTTGGGCCAATGTTCATGTACTGTTTGTTGTAGGTTATGGATTTTACTTTTGGTGTCATTTGTTTTTTTAGGCATTCATGATAGAAGGAGGGTGAGAAAAGAAGATGGGAACAAAGAGAATCAAGCTGCTTCAAGGTCTAAAACAGAGAATGGATCAAGCCAATGTAAGTTTTCATCATATTGTTGCCTCATGAAGTATGAATGATATGGTTTTTGAATGCATTAAATAAGGGGTCTGAGTATACAAAGAGAATTTAGCTATCAAATCCTTATTTAATGCAGGTGAGTTTTTTGGGGGTGCAAACACCCCTTTGCCTAAAAGAGTTGTAAATGCTAAGGTAGTGGATTACCAGAATTTTACTCCTACTGCTTCATCCATTAATCAAAGGGGTGTACTCAGTAATATATCTAATCATCAACCATATTCAACAGGTAGTTGTATTTAAATGCTTTCTCTTATGACACATCATTATGGTGAATGAAAAGATTTTGTAATTGTTGGTGGCAGTTTCTTCTACACATTTTAACCCAACTCTTCCAATTTATCCTTATTCAATGCAGATGAGGTGTTTGGGTTTGCAAGCACCCCTTTGCCTAAAAGACGTGTAAATGCTAAGGCAGTGGATTACCAGAATCATACTCCTACTGCTTCATCCAATGCTCAGAGGGGTGTGCTCACTAATATATCTAATCATCAACCACATTCTATAGGTAGTTGTGTAAAATCCTTTCGTTTATGACACATAATTAGGGTGAATGATGAGATTTTCTAATTTTTGGTTGCAGGGTCTCCTACAGTTTTGAGCCACTCTGTTAATGTAGTGCAGAAAAAGAGCAGGAGTCAAAGACATAATAGTGCATCAGAAAATTGTACAATTTTAATTTCTATATAGTTTCATTTTTTTTCATTCCAGTGCTATCAGAATTTGTTATGATTCCGGAATCTCTTACAGTAGGCAGTGGAGTTGAATGTCTAACCACAGAGGAAATATCGAGAAAGAGTAGGCCTCAGATTACACCAACAAAAATTGCTGACTCTATTTCTCAGCTTTTCGTAGATGAGGTTCTTGATGAGCAGGACGATGAACCTGTTATAAGTGAATCTTCAAGTCCATTATCTGTTTATAAAGATGCATATTACTATGGAAATGCTGGTAATTCCAAATTAGATTTTAATTCAATCTCATTCTGTAGACTCTGATTTCTTGGTTGCCATTAACTGGTGTTATTTTTGGATTGTCAGAATTTGGTAGTGATAGTGATGGTGAAGATGTCATTTTACCTGAAGAAGGCATTGTTACCAGTAAAGGTAAATCTTATAAAAAAAACAATAAAATTTCAAAACAATTCTTTTTATATCTAAAAATCTCAACAGTAATTTTCCAAATTTATTTTAAATTTTAAAACATTACAATTAAGTTTTAAATATAACCAAATGATCTTCGAATTTTTTTTTTTAATTAATCCCAACCTTTAAGATTAGATGCATGGTTCTGGAAGACTGCGATGCAATTTTTTTTTTCACACATGAATAATTTGGTATATTACACACACCCTTATTTATTATAATAAAATGCACTTATAGTACACACACCCATAATTTTGATAATCTCTAACTTTTCTTCGTGTTGAGATACATGATCCAGCCTGTTATCATACTATTACATCTTGACCAAGATTTGTAGTTAACTGCTGTGATCTCAGGTTTAGATAGTGTTCCATCAATAAAACACATTTTGTTCTTAGCTATAAGTCCTATGACCATGGATCGTTTCCAGTTTCCATAGCAAGTTCCATTAAAAGGTGTAGTAACAAGTTTCATACCAGTATTGTCAGAAGGATGTAGAAAATAGACACTAGACGGATCTTGTGTGAGTTCTATTGTTGTAGCCATGATTTTCCAGAAAAAATTCAGAGTTTAGAAGTGATTTCAGAGTTTAGAAGTGATTTCAGAGTTTAGAAGTGATTTCAGAGTTTAGAGTTTAGAAATTCAGAGTTTAGAGTTTAGAAGTGATTTAGAGAGATTTAGCGAGATTTGATTCAGAGAGATTTGATTTAGAGAGATTAGAAACACAGAAAAGAATGATCGATAAAGAAATCAAAAGATCGTAAGTTGAAGATTGTAAATCAACATATCTTCAACAAGATTATCATCAGAAAACCTCAAATATCATGCACAATTCACAGAAATCAAGAAACAGCTAAGAAAACAAAATCTTAAGCTAAAAGAAGATCAAGAAAATGAGAAAGATCTTACTAAACGATGAGATGATAGAGAAAATGAGCAAAACATTCGTCGGAAATAACGTCTAATCGCCGGAAACGACATCGGAGAAGATAAAGATCGTATATTCTAGCTCAGATACCATGTTATCAGTAGCAATCAGACGTAATGAAATGTAAAACTTATGCCATTTGAATATCATGACTACACAGTAATTACCAAACTACAAGATCTTGATTGCCAATGACAATCTAAATTTGGCATACATCTTATAAAAAACATGATAAATTCAAAATAAATCTTGAAAAATTTAAAGATTGCAAACAATAATTTAGGCAAAAACATGAATATTATTAAACAACCACGAAACTAGGAAATAAAACAGGGCATCTGCCCACAGTTCCACCAGTCTTAGAACACTTAAGGTTTCAGGACATAAATCCAACAAGAACAATGCAAATCACCCAATGAAACAGATAACATAAACTTAATAAAAACATAAAAACAGAAATAAAATTAGGCAATAGAAGTCGAAGCAAACTTTCAGACGACATTTTCAAGCACTTTGCCTTCCCATCCCCTGCGACTCAATGTCTGCCACCAGCCAGTTTCCCATGCTTTCGAGATCCTCCTCATCAGCAGCCTGCATGGCTTCTTCCTCCTCCAACAGCCGAAAACGATCTTCAACCGGCCCGAGACCCATATCTAGACGCCATAGTTCCCTTACCCTACCAAACGGCCTTCTAAACACTACTAGCCTGTCCCTGTTCTGAGCTCCATCCACTGCTAGAAATCTTGCCAACCTGTTTTGACTATCCCTGATAACCTCCACTTCCAATGTCAGATTAGGATCTGATTTCCTCTGCTCCAATTGTTGAATGACCCCAGCATGATTTGGATCCAGCCACCACCTCCAATCTTCCCATTCTTTCACACCCTCATTATTGTCCGTCTCCAACTGCAACTTATTTTTTCTTTCATAGTATGCACATCTCAGACCAATGAGCATCGACCACACCTCATTAGCCCTAGCTGTTATTCCTGGTATAGTGCCCGAGACCATGAGTACTATAGTACCTCTCCTATCTCTGATCACCACCCCTATGCCTGATGTATTACCATTAGGCAATGGTTCATCATAGTTGTAACACCCCCAGATCCGGGGTCAGGGATCTGGTCGTTACGGTCTCAACATCCATCCATAAAACCAACATAATTTAAATTACAACCTTGTGACCCAAAACAACAATATAAAACACACCCGTTATAGTCCCAGAGATGAAATCAGAGTAACCAACAATATTATTAATCACAAGTTTGAGTTCTTACAACCCAAAGAATTACAATTGTACAATTACATACTCTTTGCCATCCTTTAATAGATACCATAATAAAAATACATTTGAGGCTCAATTGCTAACAACTAGCCTACCAGTAGTTGCATCCTCAACAAAGGTAGCCAAGACCTTAGCGGTAAACCTCTGACGGTTGACACCTGCTTACGCTGTGTGCGCCTTGCGCGGCCATCTGATCTAGCTGTTGTTGTGATATAAATAAATAAAGCAAGGGTGAGCAATAGCCCACCAAAAATATAATTGAACGGCAATAATATATGACAGTTCAAAATATCTTTGAAACCATATGCCATGCATTAACGATGTAGTACCAATATAAGGTATGAGATGAAGTTACAAGGTAACTCAAAAATATATTTGTTTTGAATAAATATCTGCTATGCAAAAGAAAAGCAAGATATTCTCAATTATCATAACAGAGGAACTTGCAGGAAAAATATTGCAATTCCGGTTTCAACACTTTTTCACCTTGCCAACACCAACAGTGTTGCAGAAATTTCTCACTTTTAGAAGATGAACTAATACGGGAGCATTGCCGCGCCAGATGCCCTGACGTTTACGATGATCAGTCGTATGTCATGCATCTCATCAGTCGTTCTCTACATGTAGAAGGTAGCTCCGACGGAATTACTTATCTACCGCCCTCTGGAACTCCTCAGCCAACGGTTGGGCTATTGCTGGACCGGCGCCACTCGGCCACTTACGCGTCTCCTAGTTCGAATATCATCCATGACTCTGAAACGTAAAGTTCGTTCCCCTTTTTCCCCAAGTGTAACACTTGTTGATAGGACTCCACAAAGTAGTCGTATCTAATTGGAAAGGAAAATTCACCAATATTTCCCAAGCTGATGCTTGTTAATGGATATAAACTTGTTACATCAATCATACCCCTCGAGCGTTGAGGAGGTAACCAAAAGACTCATATCGATGCTTGAAAGAATCAAGATGTGAGTGACAAGATAGTTTTAGCAAGTATAGGACCGGGCAGTCCAATAAATAACATCTCCAAGTGAGGTCCCCTTATATAATTTTTGGAAGTTGAGCGAGTATTTAAATCTTCTTATAAGATAGATTTAAATGAAAATAAAGTTTTGGGAACCTCCCCTTGATAAAATAGTCCTAAAAGACTCCGAAATATTTTACATAATATCCGAAGGTGAAGGATAACCTTTGAATAATATAAATCATTACAAAAAGAATTCAAAAGAATTTTATTAAATATTCCAAGAATATTTATTAAGTCAATAATAATTACGGAATATTATTAAATCATAATATTGCTCGTAAGTAATCCTCGAATGAATATATAGAATTATTTATTAAATAAATCTCTTCTTAAATGAATATTTAAAATAATATTCATTGAATAAATAAACTTAAATAAATATTTAAAATAATATTTACTGAATAAATCAAACCTTAAATGAATATTTGAAAATAATATTCATTTAACAAATAACACTCCAAATGAATATCCCAAAATAATATTCATTTAACAAATAATATTCTAAATGAATATCCGAATAATATTCATTTAGTAATCAAAACTTTAAAGGAATATTCGAAGTAATATTCATTGAGTAAATAGAACTTCCAATGAATATTTTAAAATAATATTCATTAAGTGAATCAAACCCTAAATGAATATTCGAAAGTAATATTCATTAAATAAATAAAGATCAAATGAATATTCCAAATAATAATAAGTAAGCCAAATGAATATTTGGGAATGATATTCGTCAACCAAATAACTCTAATGAATATTCAATATAATATTCATTAAATAAAAGACAGTCTAAATGAATATTAAAATAATATTCATTAAATATTCCCTCACTGAGGTAATACTCAAATAACGTTCCTCGAAAGATTCGTAATCGAATAAAAATCCTCGAAATAATAAATTTGTCGCTGGGATCCCTCCGGGTTTCCACGACTATTTATATATTACAAAATATCGACTCCCGGTCTATATTTGAAGTATGAATATCATACGCCCTTCGCTAAGGGTCTTAACAAAACAATCCGGCTTATAACTGATATTTCATATATAGTCTATAAGCCGATATCAATTCAGGGAACAAGTAATTCAATCTTAACTTGAAAGTAGGCATGCATGCTATGGCATATGTATAAAACAATCATCATATATATTATCACAACAACAGTTCCAAGTATTGGAAACTTGCCTGAGAATCGAGTGCGGGTAGGGGTAATGTGTCCCGGGTCAGCTCGACAATCTATAAACAATCAGAATATTTAAGATTAACCACTTAACACTTATTAAAAGGCTAAGTATAAACTCCACTTAAATCGAAACATGTTTTCGAGTTATCTCGTTACGTCTCTTTTAGTGTAACTCTTTTTATCACCGATACGATCCGACATTCGTTCGTTATCAAGACATGTCATCATGCTTATACTTGGTATATACTTAAGTCGTATAAGTTCTAAGGTCGGTCGTTTACGAATCAAGATTATACCTCGAGTTCTATCGCCCGTTTTCTAAGTTATAATCAAAGTCATACCTTTAAGGGGTTCGTTCGCGTTTAACCTCGATTCAAACATTTTTATAAAATCGGAAAACGATCCATTCGACATGTGGTTTTCTCCCACACCTTCCTTTTTACCTCTAATATTTAATTAATAAGATTTGCCACTGATTAAACGACATTTAAGGGAATCAATTTCAGTTACGAACTTTCGTTTACGGTTTCGAACCACTTTTACGAATTTAATCATAACTCCTAAACCGTAAGTCCGTATCATACGAACTTTATATCAAAACGAAGCTTATAACATAATCTAGCTTTTCATGGCAAAATACGAAACAGGACAGTGAGTTTTATCAACTGTGATGCTCGGTTTCTTAAGGTTAACGAAATTTTGGCATTATAACGGCTATAAATCGAACGTTCTAAAAATCGTAACAACACAACCAAGCCACACCGGGCATCAACACAACTCATAAACATGATTCTCATATCCACAAGTCCTAGCACCACTGGTCTTAACCTCAAGATCATCAAGGACTTGAATCATGACTAAATAACTACTAAGAACAACTACATGATCATGTAAACATGCTTATACTAACATCATCATCAAATCTCATCTAAAACTCCATTAAAACTCAAATTAAAACTTGGATTCTTGAAGTTTATACCTTCCTTGGAGTGTGAACTAGTTTTACCAGGCTTGGTATGGTCCTTGGATTGCCTTAAGCTTGCTAGATCAATCATAAGAAACATGAAAACCAAGATTAGTTCTTAAGAAACACTATTCACCCTCATCTTTCTTGATTTTTTTGAAAATGGAAAAAGAGGAGATTGAAGCTAGGATTTTTAGGAGATCACTTTTATGAAATATAGAACTCACCATAAAAGTTTGGAGATCAAATGATGGTTGGAAGCTTGATTTTGGTCTTTGAATTAACCAAAATGCCGAATGGAGTGTTTTTGTGGAGAGTTTGATATTTTGCTTGGTTAATCTTGATCAATAATGCATAAAGTGGATGGCCTTGGATAATATCTCATCTAAAACACCTTTATTAAAGTGATGATGCATGGAGTGATGCATTTTGCAAGCCATGTGTTGATGTTTAAGTGGTTTCCATGCTAAGTATTGGTTGGATTTCTAAGTACTTGGTTTATGCTTCAATTGCCTAGTTACTCTTGTAACTAAATGGTTACTAGATATTTTCTGGTAGCACATGCATGTGTCTAGCTTCCCCTGCTTGCTCTTTTGTCCGTTTATTGCTTAATTCGTTGATCGTTCGAGGGAATAACTCATTCGTTTCTAGTTAGGGTTTTACCGAAAACCTTCTTAATATTTATAATAACATTCTCCATCTTTCTTAATACTTCTCGAATTTAAATTCCTTAAATCCCTTAAATAAATCCTTAAGTCTTGCAGTGTCCAGGGAAATCTCGGAGAAAATAAAAGTGCTCTTTTTCTGAATCCGACAGCTTTTACATACACTTATTTTCCTCCTGGATCACTAATACGAACTCAGAAATCCGTTCCGAGTACCGGGTATAACATTATTATAATAATATTCCAAATTCCACCAAAGTCACTATTCATCACTTATTTTTATTTAATTCCTATAGTTAGGAAAATGAACCTGGTTCACCCTCGAGTGTTCCTTAACCTTTTTACGGAACCGCTGGGCTTAAAATAGATATTGATTTGGATGACATGAGGGTATCTATTTCTCTCTAGGGAATCTTATCTTATCTTTCTAGGAGATAGATTATTCTAATCTAAGTTATCACCCAATAGCATCCCTCAGGACATATGACCTTGGAATATATATCCTTCCATTATTCATTCATTTAAGCCAGTATTACATTGTAGTTGTAACCATTGTTCACTCTTACATCAATAAATAATAAAAGTTTTAATTCTACCGAAAAATCTGGGTTCTTACAGTCTCCCCTCCTTAAAAGGATTCCGTCCCGGAATCAGGTAGAAGACAATTGGGTACTTGTTGGTTATTTCGCTTTCCAATTCTCTGGTCGATCCTTACACATTCCAATCTTTCTAAAGCACATCATACTGGTGTTACAACACACCCTTTATCCGTTCTACCAATTCTTTGATACTTTCGCATAACACATCATCCGGTATACGCTCTTGTTCGTTCTTATACTATTAACCTTATTGGTACGTGCAGTGACTTCGGTATCACTAACGCGCTACGAAGTTCGGAGATAACCTCACTCGTAATTTTTGCAATTCCTAATCGCTTTAATCTTCACAATCTCGATGTATATATATTGAATTAGAAGAATTTATTGAGAGATCACTATGATCAATGAACATTCGTTATATTGCATAGCTAGTACAGAAGGGGGCCAGCCTTTAGTACTTGACAAGCAATTAAACAATGAATGGCATTCCACTTAGACTCCTATCACACAGACAGAGAGTCACGTAGTATTACCTCCCCTCCTTAAAGGGTTGTTCTTCTCATTTTAGAAGAAGGTAAATAAGGGAGAAGAAAAGGAGCGAATTTCAAAGAATCATATAAGAAAGTTTTCATGATTGTCAAAATATCATACTTAGAATTTACCTCTGAACTATAGAGGTTTATTAGAGAAAAAAAAGTAATCATATTCGTATTAAATACTAATTTTTTTCGTAATCTCACATATCACATGTCCTTGCTGCTCTGTCCATCATTCTATGGACCTATACTCTTGCTCGATATTAGCACCACTAACTTTTTGGAAAATCCTTCAACCTCTCAGGTTAAATCTTGGATTTCTCGCTTGACATTATTATACTCACATTTCATGCCCCGACACTGGCTCTTTCATACTCATAATTCTAACACTATCAGGTTGTCATTCCGAGAGCTCGTTAAGAAAACCCATTCCTCACTCCATTCATAACATTCCTTGCTTCACATTCCATAATTATTTCCCAATCTTTTCTTTATCAATCACATCCTTCATATTATCTAATTCTTATTTACTCTTGTTGTTTAACTCTATCGTCATCTCAGTGTTGAGACACTCGCCACCTTTACTCAATACGTGTTACACGTTTGGGGTCGAATTTTCCTTTGTTCAATCGTCTAGATTTCACTTTCTCATTCCATGAGTCTCTTTATTTCTCAATCAACTATTCCATATTTCCTCGGATTTTCCCAAACTTAAAAGGAGTCAATTTGTATGTCATTCATGCTCCTAATTCCAACTTTCCGTTTTGGTCAATACCCTTACCTTGCCAATTCCATACTCTTCTCGCTTCATTACTGGAGCTTCTCATGAGTCTGCCTATCTGACTCTCTTATAAATTCCCAATTCTATATCCATCTCTATCAGTCTCTTGTCTTTATTTCTACTATAATCATTTTATGAACCATCATAACCTAATTCTTCATTTCAAATATCCCGTCGATCCAGAAATTACACCATCCGAAATAAACCTGGATGATTTCTCTAACTTAGATTTACTTCGACATTTCCACAGTCGTTACCACCTAATTTCTCAGAAGGATCACCATCGCTTATCGTTTACGCAGTGCTTTAATAACTAAGCATCATAATTATCAATTCAAGATCCTCTAGGAAAACAAAATAATCACTATTTCCTATCCATAAGGAACGCTTCCTGAACTTGACGTAGATATTACATGAAGCAGATAAAATTGTAGGAAAGCTTCCAGCATCGCAGCTGGAACAGGCTGGTGAGATTATTAATCATATATCTCCGGTAGAAGACTAAAAGCTTATCGGTTTGCTTAATCGCTTGCCAACCTCATAATTCTCTATCTTGTTTGCACAGAAATACACCAACATAAACTTGCTTGTCATTCATCATCGTGCCATTTGGCTTATCAGTATTTGTACCCTCTCTATTTCTGGTCATTTACTACCAATTCATTGTTACTTAACCTCCCCTCTCTCTTTCCAAAGAAAAGGCGAGTCTCTTGGGGAATTTGGTCTGGTCTGTCGTAGAGCCTCCTAATGTCAGTAATGTGCTACTTGCAACATCAGGAATCGAATCTTTACTTAAACTATCCTTATAATTGATCCTCGCACAATCATCAGACGGAATGTAACTTCCTCTCCCACATTATGACCATCAAGGTCCTTACATTATCATTCTATTTCTTTGGTATGAGCATTTATACTTACTCCCCTATACTTAAAGTGTCGGCCACCTCGTTGGCCTTTCCTGATTATAATAATTTCTTGAGATCCATGTTTTCTGGATCTATTCCAACTCAGGGTGGAAGCATTCTCCCTTAAATTCCGCTGAATGAGAGAAAACATCTATCAGTCTTTTTCCAAAAGTCATTGCTTCCACCTTTCTAGTGTGAACTTTACTACTGGTACTCCCAATCATACCTAGGATATTTCCTTACTTAAATCCCTTCTTGTTTTAGGATAATCTCAACCTTATTGGTTCAATCCATACTTTCTCATGGTTTCACACATACTTCCTCTGGCCTTATTGTTACTATGTCATACATTCCTTACCAAACTTCCCTTTCTGAAGTTCAGAACATTACCTCTTCCCTTATAGGGTTCCTTAGGTCATCCTCATCATTCATCCTATATCTTCTGGGTACAGGGTATATCACACATCATTAACCAATTCTATAACGATTCTGTCTATGTACTTTTCGAGACTCCTTTCCACAATTCCTTATAGGTTATTGATACCTTGGTCGATTCAACTTATATCGTCTGATTTCACAATGTCTATATTAGGGGTAATGTTATCCTTTGTGCATCCCCCAGGGTTCGTATTAATCTATGGACATTCTATCCTCAATTCCATTTTCAAGGAATACTTACATCCTGTACTTGGCAATCATATTTCCATAATAAGGGTCTCTTTTAATCATTCTCATCTTGATAGTCTATAGGTAGACTAATGCTAACCTCTTCTTTCAAACGAATGTTAGTCTATATGACCTTCCAAAAGACAACACATGTCTATCTGCTCTTTCTTACAGAACTTGGTAATGGTAGCAAGGATGTTCTGGAAGATATTGGTCGTGTTCAACGTGAATCTCTTAATGCCTAATGCTCCTCTTGAGGACACTAAGTTTCAGATAACATTTTTGCATCATACTGCACCATCTCTGACAATCCTCATAACCTTTACTGGTCACCATCCTCATTCCTAACACATCCATGGTATTTATAAAATCCATTATCATGTATCTCAATTCATTTTATATCAAAAGTCCTTGCGGTTGGCGCTTGATTAGAAGCAACCCCGATATATCCTTTCATTGCTGGTCTAGTTAATTGTTAATCCTTTGTGACTTGGCCTCAACTTGCCATACTAAAACATGTGAGTTAGGGGTCGGCTAATAGCATTACTTTTCTAGCAATTGCTGGCATAGTGCCTTCTACTTTGATACCTTTTGATCTTTTCAAAACTTTACTCTATATAAGTCTCAATCGACTTCTCGGTACCGTCTCCGGTCACCTTTCCTTTACTTTTATTCTTTCAGCTATTCTTATCAATTTCACGTGCCACCAAAGCTCAACATTTCTGGCACAACAACCTTTTCATTTAAGTCAATCCCGAACTTTCTTAGTCCGGCTTGTTTCTTAATTACATTTCCCCTTTTTCCGTTCAATCTCAACTTCATAATTTTATCCCTACATTCAACTGTAATAATCGGGGTATGTCTACCCACCTGTATAGTGGCTACTTTACTCAATCCACAGGGTTCGCTCTAGTTTCCACTCTCTTCAATGGCGTCTTTTGATAATCAGAAAGACAAGGTTGCCAAAATTCGTTGAATTCCTTTCCAGAATTTGGGAAAATTTCAGTTAATCTATTCACCCACTAGTAACATGCCACATATTCCCGATACATATTCGTCCTATTAGTCGATACTACCAAATACCAGTCTTCTTAACAACTAGTCTCAGAAGGAACACTACCGTCGGGGTTAGTCGTTCCTCAACATTGGCACTACCAAGGCCATCCGAATCCGATGAACTGCGCTGTCTAAATGTATTCGAAATTACGCTGTCGTGCTGCATAAGCGCAGACCTATACCTGTATGAGTTGCATCATAATATCTCCCAAAGTTTCCTTCTTCCATTAGGCAACGCCAACCCTGGTCATCACCAACTTTACCTTTAGCTCCAGGAAGATCTTCTCACGTTTATCTTGTCCATTCAAACTTTTATTCTTACAATAAGTCGGGTTACGGGACTACACTTTCTGTAAAGTCCTGAGCAAATCTTTGGTAATACCTTGTGAATTTTACGAAATTTCTCACCTTTGCCAGTGTGGTTGGCCAATCTCCATTTGAAACTATCTTTAACTTGGTAGGGCCGACCAACACTACTCTTATTGATCATGTGTCCTATTGCTGGACTTCATTTTGCCAAAACTCTTATTTCGAAAACATGTCCTACACCTGTTCTATCAGGTTGCACCTAGAAGCATTCTCAATTACATCTCGACCACTGCTCGCCTTGCCTAATCCATTTATGATTCAGTGTCAGAATAAACTTAAGGTAACTACCATAATCCATTCAAGGAAAAGAAAGAATTTAATATTCTTCTGAATCACATTCAACTAATGTTTCTGGTTCATCATTCCACTGAATTGAACTAGACTTATACTTGGTTCCTGACGGTAGCCTTATTACTAGTTTATCATAGATTCACTGGTCTTCTCCTCTTGTAGGTTCTGAGATCATTGTCTCGCTTACTATTTCCTTATATACTTTATCCGTTCAGGCCATCACTTCCCAATGTCTTTTCTTTCTAAGTTGATCCATTCATAAAATGGACATTTCCTTGAACCCAACCACCTCATCAATCTAAGTTTGACTTTACAAATTATCACCTAGGAAATCTTCCTTCTCACGGCGAATTATCATTAATAAGATTCACACTAATCCATTTATCTGAAGATATGGCACTTGCCACCTATGTCTTAACTGTTCCTAGGGACTCTGCTCCCCGTCCTATATCAATGTCTTTGATAATCATGCATCGTTCTAACTCTTTTCTCATTAATCTGAAAGTCTCCAAGGATTCTTATCTATCCTTACATAAGATCTTGAGTAATTCCTCAAATCCATCTTACTTGTTGGCACTTCATTCGGTAGTCCGGCTATGAATCCAATATGCCTCTTTAATTCTCTTAATAATATCTCAATTCTTTAAGCTCACTTCTCTGAGCACTATATCTAGATTCTTACAGTCTCTCTGGCTGCAGCCCTCATCTCCTCAAGGTAAACTTCCCTGTCTCTAACAGGATTCTCCCTCTCTGCTGGAACCTCTTCCGGGTCCTCAGTAGGGTACTCTATCGAATCCACCATCCGATCGTCAGCATATAATCAGGCATCATCGTGCTCCTGCTCGTATGCCTCAAGGTCTGTCGCCTTACTAGTCGGTACAAGCACGAGCTAAGTTACTATCATGAAACTTAATAGTTCCCATAAGGGTTTTATATGTCAATACTACATTAAGTAGTCCGACTATGAACTTGGCAAGAGTTCTTATTATCTTAATGAATTTATTGTTTTAACGTCGCGTCATCTCTGGGATATATAACGCTCTCTCTGATACCATTTCTGTAACACCCCCAGATCCGGGGTCAGGGATCTGGTCGTTACGGTCTCAACATCCATCCATAAAACCAACATAATTTAAATTACAACCTTGTGACCCAAAACAACAATATAAAACACACCCGTTATAGTCCCAGAGATGAAATCAGAGTAACCAACAATATTATTAATCACAAGTTTGAGTTCTTACAACCCAAAGAATTACAATTGTACAATTACATACTCTTTGCCATCCTTTAATAGATACCATAATAAAAATACATTTGAGGCTCAATTGCTAACAACTAGCCTACCAGTAGTTGCATCCTCAACAAAGGTAGCCAAGACCTTAGCGGTAAACCTCTGACGGTTGACACCTGCTTACGCTGTGTGCGCCTTGCGCGGCCATCTGATCTAGCTGTTGTTGTGATATAAATAAATAAAGCAAGGGTGAGCAATAGCCCACCAAAAATATAATTGAACGGCAATAATATATGACAGTTCAAAATATCTTTGAAACCATATGCCATGCATTAACGATGTAGTACCAATATAAGGTATGAGATGAAGTTACAAGGTAACTCAAAAATATATTTGTTTTGAATAAATATCTGCTATGCAAAAGAAAAGCAAGATATTCTCAATTATCATAACAGAGGAACTTGCAGGAAAAATATTGCAATTCCGGTTTCAACACTTTTTCACCTTGCCAACACCAACAGTGTTGCAGAAATTTCTCACTTTTAGAAGATGAACTAATACGGGAGCATTGCCGCGCCAGATGCCCTGACGTTTACGATGATCAGTCGTATGTCATGCATCTCATCAGTCGTTCTCTACATGTAGAAGGTAGCTCCGACGGAATTACTTATCTACCGCCCTCTGGAACTCCTCAGCCAACGGTTGGGCTATTGCTGGACCGGCGCCACTCGGCCACTTACGCGTCTCCTAGTTCGAATATCATCCATGACTCTGAAACGTAAAGTTCGTTCCCCTTTTTCCCCAAGTGTAACACTTGTTGATAGGACTCCACAAAGTAGTCGTATCTAATTGGAAAGGAAAATTCACCAATATTTCCCAAGCTGATGCTTGTTAATGGATATAAACTTGTTACATCAATCATACCCCTCGAGCGTTGAGGAGGTAACCAAAAGACTCATATCGATGCTTGAAAGAATCAAGATGTGAGTGACAAGATAGTTTTAGCAAGTATAGGACCGGGCAGTCCAATAAATAACATCTCCAAGTGAGGTCCCCTTATATAATTTTTGGAAGTTGAGCGAGTATTTAAATCTTCTTATAAGATAGATTTAAATGAAAATAAAGTTTTGGGAACCTCCCCTTGATAAAATAGTCCTAAAAGACTCCGAAATATTTTACATAATATCCGAAGGTGAAGGATAACCTTTGAATAATATAAATCATTACAAAAAGAATTCAAAAGAATTTTATTAAATATTCCAAGAATATTTATTAAGTCAATAATAATTACGGAATATTATTAAATCATAATATTGCTCGTAAGTAATCCTCGAATGAATATATAGAATTATTTATTAAATAAATCTCTTCTTAAATGAATATTTAAAATAATATTCATTGAATAAATAAACTTAAATAAATATTTAAAATAATATTTACTGAATAAATCAAACCTTAAATGAATATTTGAAAATAATATTCATTTAACAAATAACACTCCAAATGAATATCCCAAAATAATATTCATTTAACAAATAATATTCTAAATGAATATCCGAATAATATTCATTTAGTAATCAAAACTTTAAAGGAATATTCGAAGTAATATTCATTGAGTAAATAGAACTTCCAATGAATATTTTAAAATAATATTCATTAAGTGAATCAAACCCTAAATGAATATTCGAAAGTAATATTCATTAAATAAATAAAGATCAAATGAATATTCCAAATAATAATAAGTAAGCCAAATGAATATTTGGGAATGATATTCGTCAACCAAATAACTCTAATGAATATTCAATATAATATTCATTAAATAAAAGACAGTCTAAATGAATATTAAAATAATATTCATTAACTATTCCCTCACTGAGGTAATACTCAAATAACGTTCCTCGAAAGATTCGTAATCGAATAAAAATCCTCGAAATAATAAATTTGTCGCTGGGATCCCTCCGGGTTTCCACGACTATTTATATATTACAAAATATCGACTCCCGGTCTATATTTGAAGTATGAATATCATACGCCCTTCGCTAAGGGTCTTAACAAAACAATCCGGCTTATAACTGATATTTCATATATAGTCTATAAGCCGATATCAATTCAGGGAACAAGTAATTCAATCTTAACTTGAAAGTAGGCATGCATGCTATGGCATATGTATAAAACAATCATCATATATATTATCACAACAACAGTTCCAAGTATTGGAAACTTGCCTGAGAATCGAGTGCGGGTAGGGGTAATGTGTCCCGGGTCAGCTCGACAATCTATAAACAATCAGAATATTTAAGATTAACCACTTAACGCTTATTAAAAGGCTAAGTATAAACTCCACTTAAATCGAAACATGTTTTCGAGTTATCTCGTTACGTCTCTTTTAGTGTAACTCTTTTTATCACCGATACGATCCGACATTCGTTCGTTATCAAGACATGTCATCATGCTTATACTTGGTATATACTTAAGTCGTATAAGTTCTAAGGTCGGTCGTTTACGAATCAAGATTATACCTCGAGTTCTATCGCCCGTTTTCTAAGTTATAATCAAAGTCATACCTTTAAGGGGTTCGTTCGCGTTTAACCTCGATTCAAACATTTTTATAAAATCGGAAAACGATCCATTCGACATGTGGTTTTCTCCCACACCTTCCTTTTTACCTCTAATATTTAATTAATAAGATTTGCCACTGATTAAATGACATTTAAGGGAATCAATTTCAGTTACGAACTTTCGTTTACGGTTTCGAACCACTTTTACGAATTTAATCATAACTCCTAAACCGTAAGTCCGTATCATACGAACTTTATGTCAAAACGAAGCTTATAACATAATCTAGCTTTTCATGGCAAAATACGAAACAGGACAGTGAGTTTTATCAACTGTGATGCTCGGTTTCTTAAGGTTAACGAAATTTTGGCATTATAACGGCTATAAATCGAACGTTCTAAAAATCGTAACAACACAACCAAGCCACACCGGGCATCAACACAACTCATAAACATGATTCTCATATCCACAAGTCCTAGCACCACTGGTCTTAACCTCAAGATCATCAAGGACTTGAATCATGACTAAATAACTACTAAGAACAACTACATGATCATGTAAACATGCTTATACTAACATCATCATCAAATCTCATCTAAAACTCCATTAAAACTCAAATTAAAACTTGGATTCTTGAAGTTTATACCTTCCTTGGAGTGTGAACTAGTTTTACCAGGCTTGGTATGGTCCTTGGATTGCCTTAAGCTTGCTAGATCAATCATAAGAAACATGAAAACCAAGATTAGTTCTTAAGAAACACTATTCACCCTCATCTTTCTTGATTTTTTTGAAAATGGAAAAAGAGGAGATTGAAGCTAGGATTTTTAGGAGATCACTTTTATGAAATATAGAACTCACCATAAAAGTTTGGAGATCAAATGATGGTTGGAAGCTTGATTTTGGTCTTTGAATGAACCAAAATGCCGAATGGAGTGTTTTTGTGGAGAGTTTGATATTTTGCTTGGTTAATCTTGATCAATAATGCATAAAGTGGATGGCCTTGGATAATATCTCATCTAAAACACCTTTATTAAAGTGATGATGCATGGAGTGATGCATTTTGCAAGCCATGTGTTGATGTTTAAGTGGTTTCCATGCTAAGTATTGGTTGGATTTCTAAGTACTTGGTTTATGCTTCAATTGCCTAGTTACTCTTGTAACTAAATGGTTACTAGATATTTTCTGGTAGCACATGCATGTGTCTAGCTTCCCCTGCTTGCTCTTTTGTCCGTTTATTGCTTAATTCGTTGATCGTTCAAGGGAATAACTCATTCGTTTCTAGTTAGGGTTTTACCGAAAACCTTCTTAATATTTATAATAACATTCTCCATCTTTCTTAATACTTCTCGAATTTAAATTCCTTAAATCCCTTAAATAAATCCTTAAGTCTTGCAGTGTCCAGGGAAATCTCGGAGAAAATAAAAGTGCTCTTTTTCTGAATCCGACAGCTTTTACATACACTTATTTTCCTCCTGGATCACTAATACGAACTCAGAAATCCGTTCCGAGTACCGGGTATAACATTATTATAATAATATTCCAAATTCCACCAAAGTCACTATTCATCACTTATTTTTATTTAATTCCTATAGTTAGGAAAATGAACCTGGTTCACCCTCGAGTGTTCCTTAACCTTTTTACGGAACCGCTGGGCTTAAAATAGATATTGATTTGGATGACATGAGGGTATCTATTTCTCTCTAGGGAATCTTATCTTATCTTTCTAGGAGATAGATTATTCTAATCTAAGTTATCACCCAATAGCATCCCTCAGGACATATGACCTTGGAATATATATCCTTCCATTATTCATTCATTTAAGCCAGTATTACATTGTAGTTGTAACCATTGTTCACTCTTACATCAATAAATAATAAAAGTTTTAATTCTACCCAAAAATCTGGGTTCTTACAATAGTGCACTGCATGGGTGTTGATCTTCACAAACTTCCTCTTTGGAAACACCCAACTCCTCTCCATAATTTTACCCCTTACAGATTTAGAATGCTAATGAAGAAGCATGTTAGGATCATCTATATTTAACCTCCTGATACCATTAATTACTCTTCATCTCCCCAACGAAAAAAGCGAGAAGAAATATGAAAGGTTTCTATTCTGCACCAATAGGATTTATTTTGTAATTCCAAAGTTTTGACTTTTAATCTCTGTTATTTTTCAAGTTATCGCCACATTTACTGAGCCTATTCAGCCAACCACCAAAAAATACAAACCCAACTTTACTTACAAATCCAACTATACAATAGCAGGCCAAAAATCGCACCTTATCCAGCCCACTTCAGATTGAGAGCCCACTTCAAGATGTATTTCTTAATTAAATATAAGAAAATACCCTTATTTATCTTTCTCTAGAGACATAGTATATTTTAAACTTACCAGCCTTTCAGGTTCGACTGAAACATAATTCGTATCGTAACCTTACTGTCTAACATAAAACTGGCAACATGTGAGTGAGACAGGATAATTGTCAGTATACGTTAGAGAACAAAAAAGACTGATCAGAATGTTGACTACCATTATTTGATGGGTTTGGTTGAATCTTCACGTGACTAATGACGACAAACATCTCATCGAATCTCTCCTCTATTTGTATGTCTTCACTTACTTTACAGTCTTTGTTCATTTCGTATTGTTTTGAAGCTGTATACTTGCAATGGCTTTCAACAAGTATGATAAGCTTAAAAATCTGAAAACTGGAAAATCGGAGTGGACAGTACGTGTTAGAGCTCAGAGTCTATGGAAAGGAGTCAACGGGCAGACTCAGGAATTTCGGGGTTTAAACGTTATATTCATTGATGATTCGGTAAGATTACTTTTTGGAGCTTTACATTTCTAATTCCCAGTTCTCAAATGTACTACTATTGTTTTATTTGTGAATCTGTAGAGCTGTAGAATTCATGCTTTTGTCAGTGCCAAGATTTTAGATTTGTTCATGAAAGATCTTAAGGAAGGAGAGATCTACACATTATCTAACTTCCATGTTCGAGTTTATGCTGGCGATGAAATGAGCAGAGCCGTTAAATTTGACAAACATATCTATTTTGCCAATAATACCACTTTGGTATGTGAAAAGGATAATATCACCAAGATCCCATCTTTTGCCTTTGACCTCTTTGAACTAAAGGATGCTGATAAGCTACTAACAGATAACCGTTTTTTGATAGGTAAAACTAGCTTATTGACTCTACCCCTTTGATAGGGTCATAATATTGTTGAATAAGATAATTAATGTTATACTAATTGCATGATACTTTTATTTCTTTTTTAGATGTTGCTGGCATAATTAGAAATCAGAATGCTAATTTGATGTATGCAAAAGACGACCATAGCAGATGCCATATTAAATTTCGAATCACTGATGGAAGGTACCGATTTTTTGGACTAAACTTTGCTTCATAATTACTCTTCTAATAAGTTTTGATAAGTATCTTTTATTTGATATATACACATGCTATTTATTACCTAATTTATATTAAATTGAGATCTTATAAATTATAGGTCTTCTCTGAATGTTACATTCTTCAATGAATTGGCTCAAGATTTTGCAAAAGCTTTGAGTGAGACAAAGGGAGAAAACAGTGTAGTCATCATTGCATGTGCCAAAGTTAATCAATATGAAGGTAGGAAAATGTTGAAGCTGATAATACCTCTTATTTGTAGATGTACTCATCCAACAAACTCATTAAGTAAAATTTTGTATTTGGTATAGTGAATAGTGAATAGTCCTACTGAAATCTCATAGACTGTGCTATGTTCCTTAACTGCAGGTATGACCTGTTTGAACAACTATCCAGCTACTAGGTTCTATCTGAATTTGGACCACTACAGTGTAAAGCTACTAAAGGATAGGTATAACCTGAAATAAATAGTGTTCAATTTTGCCTTGAAGTAATACTAACAGTTTTGTAATTTTGTTTATAGTGTTCCTGATCCTGAACCATACTACCTGCCCATAGAAATCCCAGTTGATGACAAAGTTCCTGATATTTATACTATTGCAGCTATTAAGAATCTGAGTACAAATTTTACTGAGGTTTGTGGTTTGTATAACTCCAAGTATTATGGTCCATGTTCAAATGGTGATTGTGTTACCCTTTTTTTTTACCTGCTTGGTCTGTGTATGCTACTAACTGATTAGTGATTGTTATGCACAATAGAGAAGGGTCAGATGCCATATTACAGTTAAGAAAGTTGATCAGAATAATAACTGGTATGACAATGTTTGTACTGCATGTGGGAATGAGGTTGCCATTGTTGAGAAAAGATATAATTGTGCTACATGTAAACGAAACATCCCCTATCCAGACAAAAGGTATAAATCAACATTACCATCAAAATTATTCATATGTTGCCCTTTTTCACTAACTTACAATATAATTTGGTTTATTTAGATTTAGGCTTGCTACTGTGTGCAATGATAGTACTGGAATTCTAGCCGTAATATTCCCTGATGACGAGATACAGCGCATAATTGGAAGGAATGCTTTTGATGTGGAAAATGATGAAAATGAAGTGAGTTCTGTACAGTTTTAGACTGGGAGATTGTAAGAAAATGAAAAGCCCTACAGAAGTTAAGCATGTTACATTATAGAATAACGATCGATACATCCTTACTTGCAGGTAGGTGAAAATATACCATTTCCTCCAGTGCTACGATTTTTTGAGAAGAAGGAGTACCTATTGACCCTTGCACTAGACGACAGTAACCTGAAGAAAACATCAAACATTTATATGGCTGTTGAATTGAATTACCCACTTGAAAGTCATGGTAATCATAGTCCATCTCAAGTGCCACATTTTTCTAATCAGAAAGACCCCTGCATTTCAGTGGTAATTGTTAAATCTTGAATAAACATTGTTAAACAATCTGTTGTTGTACAAACTGATTAATTGTTTCTATTAGGAATATGGTACCACTCATGATCCTAAGCATAGTCCTCCTACTGTCAAGTCAACAAACAAGGTTAGAGGAAGAAATTTGTTAGATAATGTTCCTGTGGAGATGGATGAAAATGTGCCTCTTGCAAAGTGCAAAGTGATCAAAACTGAAAAGGCAACTAAAACAATGGTAATACATAAAATATTAAAATCCATACATTCATTTAAACAATAGGATGTTAATTGTATAAATTTGTTATACCAAGCATTGTAATTGTGGTTATTTCATCTTTCTACAGATTTGAATTTGCTGATCTAAATGTGGTGTGTCAGCATTGAAGGAATATCATCTATATTAATATGTAGGAGAATGAAGATAGAATCTTTTACAACCTCTTTTGGCATCTCATTGGAACTCTTTATTATTGGCTGTATGCTTTATGCCAACTTTTTTGGATGTAGATCATTACTTCTGGCTTAAGTTGTCTTGATGAGATCATTCATTTTGTCACTAAAATGGAAACTTTTTATCTGAACTGTTGAACTCTATATTTCCAAGTAATGTATCTTTACTATGTTTAAAGATTCTCTGTGGGATATTATACAGAGTTAATCAATATATATTCAGATTGAAATTGAATGCTCAATTACATAGGAGAAGTTGTTTGGTTACATAATTGATTGTGGTCTTTATATTTCTTCATCTACCCAAGATATCACCTGTTGTATTTCTCCACCCTATAAATATAATAGCTCCAGAACAATTCATAGCATGCAAGGTAGGAAATAGGAAGCAGGTAAAACATCAAAGAAACACTCTTTCACACTAAGTATGGCTAGCAAGAAAGTTGACTATTTGAAAGACTTGAGGAAAGGAAAATATGATTGGAAAGTTCAGGTTAGGATCTTGAATCTATGGAGAGGAGTTTCAACTCGAGGAGAACTTTTCAAAGCCTTTAACCTGTTGCTACTGGATGCTCAAGTAAGTATGGTACACCTGATGATGTAACTGATATGTATTATCTCTTTTATCTCGATATAACATCTCCTATGCCTATAATTATAGCGTAACAGAGTTCATGCGTTTGTTCCTGGAGCTCTTGCTGATGAAATAGAGAAGAATATTATAGTTGGAGGCATTTTCCAAATTAATAATTTCACAGTGAAAGACTACAACATTGAAGACAAATTCAGGCCTGTGAGGAAAGAGTTCCAAGTTATATTTGGCGAAGACACAATCTTGAATGCACTAGAAGAAAACCAAGTCCACATTGAAAGATACTGGTTTGATTTCTATGACCTTCCTGATCTAAAACCTATATCTCAACAGAACACCTTTCTTGCTGGTATAACCTCTAATACTCTCACTGAAACAGATTACTGCATTGTCTTACTACTTAAATTGATACTTTGAACCTTGCTAACAGATGTGATTGGAGTCTTGGAAGAGTATGAAGGCATTGGTAAAGTCAAAAACAGGCTTGGGAGAATACAGCCACAGTTCAAATTTAATATTACTGATGGGAGGTCAGTACTTGAAATTATAAATTAGATCAATAAAGACTGATTACATACAGTTTGCTAATTAGTTGTCTAATAGCATTTTAACCCTCATTCAGTACAAGTGTGAGTGTGACTCTTTGGGATGAATTTGCTGAACTGCTTGCTGCTACGCTTAAAACAGAGTTGGAATATCCAGTGATTATAATTCTGGGCTGTGCTAGAGTCACAATGTGGCGAGGTATCTAAATCCCCTATATTACTACTATGGTTTACAAACTATACCAGAATTTATAAACTGTGAGCTATCTTACAGTCATGATTTATATAATTAACCAGGTATTCCATGTTCATAGTTTATATAATTCCACAACCTTAACTGACATTTTTTAACTAATTTCACAGATGAAGTAATACTTGGAAATGTGGGAGCAACTACTTTCTATCTAAACTGCAACCACCATAGTGTGAGTCAACTAAGAAAAAGGTATGAACATTGCAAATCTTTATAATGGGAATGACATTTACGACTTTCTTACATACTTCGTATGTTTTTAGGTGTTCTAAACCAGGATTTACTAGGAAAGTCCTCTCATCACAGAAGAACAGACCTGCACTCCTTTATCATGTAAAAGATATCAAAGTTCTTGATCAGTCTCACAGGGAGGTATGCTACATATATGTGATCTTACAGAGGACCTAGATGTACAAACTTCTAATTATTTCTTTATTGTTAGATTGAGGTAATCTGTCAGATCAAAATCAAAATGATAAGTGAGACAAAGAGCTGGTGTCACCCTGTATGCACCTCCTGCTACCAGAAAACTGTAACAATTGAAAATGTTCACATGTGTAATGCATGTACTAGGACGGTGCCTTATGCAGCTTTGAGGTATACCAGCAGGTTATATTTCTGATTATAAGTGTAATACAGAGCATTACCTAATCAGTTTTTGAAAATGTTGATTTTCAGTTTTGAAGTCGACCTCACAGCAGAAGATCAAACTGGCGAAATAAAGATTAGGCTTGAGGATCGAGAAGTTCGAACTCTAATTGGGAAAACTGTTTATGAATTGCAAAATGAGGTGAGAAATGAAAGCACATTACTGATCTATATCCTACATAATTACAGCAATTGTTCTAATAACATCCACTTAGTTATTGATTATAATAATTTGGTTGTGTAGGGTCATACTATTGCTGCTTGGCCTAATATTATGCGCACCTTAAAAAACAAGGACTGCACTGTGAAGCTCATCATTAGTGAAGCTAACATTCAGAAAACACAAGATTACTATGTGGCTACAGATGTAATGGAAGGATTTAACCTGGAAGCTTGGCATTCAGCCACACAAGGAAGCTACCCACATCCAATCAGTGAAAGTGAACCACAAGTTAGTCATTTCAGTAATCTTTTTGTTGTAGTTTAACCTGTCCCTTATTCGTACTTTCAATAAACTCACATTAAATCGAATATTATGTCAACAGGCCTCAGGTTCGAGCTACCATTTGTCCAACTTCTCAACGAAAAATTGAAGTTCTTGACATGCTCACATCAATGTCTCGGTGGTGTTAAACTTGAATGCATTTTATTATAGCGAGTAAAAGTTCATGTCAGTTTTATTACAAGTAGTTTTCAACTCTATGGAAGACTTATAAAAAGAATTTGGCAGTATGTATCATTGATGCTTTTATGTTGGTATTCCAATGCATTTAAAATTAAAGTTGATGTTAGTTTTATTAGAGGTAATTTTGAACTCTTTTTAAGACTTATTTAAAGAATTTGGCAATGTCCTTATCAAATATGCTTTTAAGGTTGTATTCTATTACATTTATCAACTTCTACATGCTCGAAAATTTACAATGCCAATAATCTTCACTTAAATAAAGCTTATTTTCCAACTTTAATAGATGAGAGTTGTAAATTTTGAAAAAGAACTGAATGACCCAAAATAATAATTATGTACTTCGAAATCAAATTGGAATCATTTCATAATCCACATCGAATCCGTAAAAGGCCGCTTCAAATATTATAATCTCCAAACTTATAGAAATAAATGGAAGAACAAATGAGCAGCAAAAGATATTTAAACATTCCAACTTAAATTTATAGAACCTTAAAAACAAAGGATCCCACAATCTATGTTTTCAATGGCATGACATAGTATTTGAGTTTCATAATATATCGATAAATAAATTTGAGTCAATTTCTAAGTTGCATCAAATAATAACTACTGTTTCTTAATAAGAGTGAAAGTTAATTAAGTAGCCTTTGTTACTTCGAACTTTTGTTGTCCAATGTATTGAAACCTTCACTTATCTCCAGCTACAAATGTATTTGCATGTGTAAATTCATCCCATCCCAGGCCGATTCTACATGCTCTTCCATACCTTTGAACTTTAGCAGGCCATTCTATATCTCTGTATAGCAGGGTCATAATTGTTCTCTTACCCCAATTTTCACATTTCTTAAATATTCAAAATGATTGATTGAAATTTAAAGTAATAATGTGGAGGAAATCGTGGAATTTTGTTGATTAAAGTGGATGAACATTTCTATGCACATTCAAAATTTACTTTATACACCCGATTTGATAGTACTTTGAGTAGTGACTACAAAGTTGCCTATTCTACCCAAAAAATATGTTTTCAATATTTATCTTAAAAAGTATTGACGTAGGATGTGTTGATGGTAACTCCCAAATATTCGAAGATGTGTGTTAATGAAAATCCTGATCTTATGTGTTTGTGCCATAATTTGACATTGCAATATGGAGCAATTGCTCATATTGACTTGAAAATCCCACCAAGCCCCACTGGCTAAGTTGAGTTAAGCTTTTGCTTAAAATTTTATTTTATATATTTTTAAGGTTTTATATGGTCAACATAAACATTTTCTATTATATCTAAATTAAAATAAATCTCCAACATGTTTAAAAATTAATATTAAAATCTTTGTAACTGTCATAATTTGTCTTCTAATTGTCTACATTCGTTTTTTTATATATCATTGTTTTACATTAGTGGTCCAAATAAATAAGGTTGCTCTAAGTTTTATAAAGACGCAACTAAAATTTATAAGTGTAAAGTCAACGACGCATAATATTTAATTGATTTTAAATTTTGTATTAAAAATACCAAAATGATTAATATGTATTAAAATATTAAAAATAATGAAGCCGAAGCGTAGCGGGCAACATACTAGTTCTTATATATCTAAACTTCAACTAAAATCCATAACACTTGCAGAAGATATCCTGGAAACACTAAAATCCATAACACTTGCAGAAGATATCCTATAGTTTCCAGGGCAGGGGCACTATGTTATAATGTGAATATGTGATCAAAACTGGTCTCTACTTGTATAACTGCCTGCATTCGCCACTTGAATTACATTTATTAAAGATGAACATGTCCATGAAAATTAAAAAGTATTTTTTGAAAACTTATACAAAAAAAAATTAAAATTTTCCCAAGGATTATTAAAAGCCAAAAACTCAAAAATATTCTGAAAAATATTTTTAGAAAACAGATGGAGCTTTAACTAAAAATATTAAAAAGAAAAACATAAATTTATTAGTATCAATATCAATATCAATATCAATCAATATCAATATCAATATATTCTTAATGATGCTTAGTGAAGGATTTAATCAAATTACACTCATTACCCTTTGAAATCAATATTATCCAATTTTTTACATAGGTTTTTTAGTCCTTTTACTTTTAAATTACACCAATTACCCTTGAAAATCAATATTATCCAATTTTTTTACCTAACCTTTTTAGTCATTTTACTTTTTGATCGGGTTAATGGATATTATCAATTAAACTAAACCAAACCCTCCTGCTCAAACTATTACATACAAAACCATTACATACATGGGAAAATTAATTCTTTCGTCCCTAAACTTTGGGCCGTTTTTGGTCTAGGTCCCTAAACTAAAAAAGTCAATCTTTCGATCCCTTAACTTTCAATTTTTCTGATTAAGGTCCCTCCATCCAAATAAGGCTAACGCCGTTAGTGGATAAAATTCGGAAAAAAAATTAAAAAATCAGAAATATTTCATAAAATTCAGAAAAAATTGATTTTTTTTAAAAAAATTCAGAAATATTTCATAAAATTTCAGAAAAATTATATGAATTAAAGTAAAGAATTTTGAAAAATTATAAAATTAAAATTATATGAAATTTTCAGAAAAATTTTGTTAAAAAAATGAATATTTTCGAATGATTAAAATTTAATTAAATTTAAAAATGAACATACCCATTCAATTTATATGCGTGTAAATCGATACATGCGAACAAATATGTTAAGATATCACATTTTTTGAATCAAAAGTGAATTTTTAAATTTTTTTCGAATTTTTACTTAAATTCTGAAATTTTTCTGAATTCACTTTTTGTTCGCATATAAATTTAAAGTGATTTTTTAAATTTTTCAAAAGTGAATTTTTACAAATATGTTAAGTAAAAATGTGATATCTTAACATATTTGTTCGCATGTATCGATTTATACGCATATAAATTGAATGGGTATGTTCATTTTTAAATTTAATTAGGTGTTAATCATTCGAAAATACTCATTTTTTTTACAAAATTTTTCTGAAAATTTCATATAATTTTAATTTTATAATTTTTCAGAATTATTTGCTTTAATTCATATAATTTTTCTGAAATTTTATGAAATATTTTTGAATTTTTATTTTTTTTTTCGAATTTTTCTGAATTTTATTAAATATTTCTAAATTTTTAATTTTTTTTTTCGAATTTTATCCACTAATGGCGTTAGCCTTATTTGGACGGAGGGACCTTAATCAGAAAAATTGAAAGTTAAGGGATCGAAAGATTGACTTTTTTAGTTTAGGGACCTAGACCAAAAACGGCCCAAAGTTTAGGGACTAAGGAATTAATTTTCCCTTACATACATACATTGTTTGGACAGTCATCGCCTCCTGTTCCGACAGCCTCCTGTATCTACTCCAAATTCGGTATCCTCCGCCATCCAATTCGGTATCCTCCGCCATCCACATCCATTACATCCTGCTAAAATTAAGGTGCTATTTACAATCACTGTCCAATTGTTCGGACAGTGATTAAGGTGCTGTTTACAATCGTGGAATTCTCCTTATCAATTAGAGAGGCAACGAGTTCATTGAGTACCTACGATTATAGGTAACCCATTAATCCTAATTGTTTTCCATCTTTCACATTCCAATAGAATTACAATTTTTATTACTATACACATATCAATTGATTAAATTCCAATTGGCTTATGTATTCCAACACATATATTAGTTGAATAAGTTGATAGATAGAAATAGAACTGTAATTGATTTTATTGATAGCCAGAGATGATAATAATTGCTAGAACTACATGAATTGCTAAAAAGATTGTATTATAATGTGTTATTATTACATGAATTGCTAAAAAGATTGTTATTATAATATGTTATTATATTCGATTTGAAATAAGCTCTCATCATGAAATTAGACTGTTGCTGCTTGGTAATCTATTTGTATTGTGGAAAACTTTCACAACAGCTTTACAGAGACCACTATCTCGATATAAAGAGTGCAGACTGCAAAGGTCTATTAAAGAAAGTTAAACTTATATTCTAAAGTGTAAATTTTATCAGAAAATTTGTTCCAAGTTATGTTACATAGAGCGAATAGTCTTTGTATGTGAAGCGGCTCCTAACTAAGAACATATCGGTATCGAAAAACAACTGTCTTGCTGCTTTTATTTCTATGCATGATAATTATTATCCCCAAATTCATACTTTCCATCAGGAGTATGCTTAAAAAGAAATCACCAGAAAGTGGCGTCCTCACCAGATGAAACTCTGTCCATACTATCTACCTATCATCTTTCCGAATTTGTAAGCTACATATAGATAATAGTGATTGACATTGTACTAAATTGTTAACATGAAATAATTATGATCGGTAATCAAAATTTATCTTGCAAGTTATATTGCTCGCTCACTAATGGGTAGAGTTATTTTACAGACAACGAGGTTTATTAAGAGGACCCCCACCCCTATTATCATGCACACGTCTCCACTAATTACTACAACAAACAATATATGTTTACTTATGTTTATACGACAAAAATTAAAGATCTTTGTTATCAACACTAATTTGCTTTAGATATTCATGCCTAAAATAATGCGTTCTATTATGCTTGCTAATTAATACAACCTGATATTTGGCTCACAAAGTTACTTAAGTTAGTTTATAGTATAGTGTACACTCACCTTTTAATCAGACCTCGGAAAAGACATAGGATGACAAGACCTTGATTCTTTCACATGGGGTAGGGTCTGTGTTAATCTCCCTCATTCTAAAACTTTTTATTACCATTTCTTTACCAGTGTGTTACTTCTTGACATTTTCTATCATAGTAAAAACCTCCATTGGCACGAGTCTCCTTTTTTAATGCACCCTAACTCATTTGCAGCTAGCAATCATGATTTCCCAATGTTTCGTATTCAATGAAAAATGATGGTAGTCTTAATAGTTGTTTAGTGGAATAGAAATAATTTTATATTAAATTTGAAAAAATCATATTCATTAAAAAGCCAAACTCAAACTCACAAACATGACATAAAGGAGAGAATCAAATACTTCTACAGTGTACCTACTACTTTGAGCCCGGAAGCTCAATTGACTTTCTTACAGTTCTCCAACTAGCTTTTTCACATTTTAGTGACCATTCTTTACTTCTGTAGAATTGGGTATTGATTTAAATGGGTATTGATTTAAATTATATTATCTAATTTCACTCATTGTATTTTCTAATTTTCTAATTCTACTAATTGTTAGAATCCTTTAGACGTTGGTTTTGGTATTTTTATTCTCCAATCAATTATGTTAAGTCCATCCCATGATTATAGAAGGGATCAATTGTTAGAATGTATAGATTTGGTTATATAGGGTAATTATCTTTAGAGATTTTTATGTTTTTTTTAGGTCCAGGGATCATTTTTGGCATCTATAAATTTACAAGATATATACAAGCTCTTCTTGATTCTTCTTTTTTATTTTTCGGTTAAGTATTTAATGTTCTTGATTATTTAAATTATATGTTTGTATGTGAGTTTTCTGAATTTCCTGGTAAACCGATCTATATATGTTGAATTTTTGGTTAGGTTTACTGATTTTTGAGACAAATTTCTGGAAAGTTAACAAAGGGACTCAAAGTTATGTGTAAGTTGGCATTTAATATATTCAAATTTTGCAAGGAGATTGTCACGCTATCGTGATTGGTTCAATTTTTTTTTTTTGAATTTTATGTGGAGTACTTGATTGTTAGTCTTCAATTAATTTTGTAATTTGAATTCTACATATGTATTGCTTGATTGTGAGATTTAAGTCAGTGACTGAATGTTTGTAAATCTTTGTACGGACTTGATTCTATGAGATGCATAATTTTTTTGTTTTGGTTTACAGGTGAAGACAACTGGATTTGTTGAATTGCTGGTCAGGTTTATTGTTTTTAATGCCCTTTTGTACTGTTTAACGTATAATAATGAGTACCAAACTTCTGGAAATTCAGCCATGTGAACTCAGATTCATTTGTAAGTCGACATATTTTTTTTATTTGTAACTGAAATTAGTCAACCATTGTTTGCAATGAGTATTTTACGTTTAGTTCATTCAAATAATAGTAGCTAATTACGGAAAAATAGCTATTTTGCTTCCATAGCTAAGTTCTTTAGTTTGAGTTTATAAGAGTTGACTTAGGTAACCAAAAAGTAATCTTTACTCTTATCAAATTCCAAGAAAATAAGACCAGTTAACCTTCTAAGTTTAGCACCTGCTAAGTTCTTTTATTGTGTATTTGAATCAAATTTGGCCTCAACTAATGAGATTTAAGTACAGCAAGATTCAAAACTAAACATTGTATCTTTTGGTGTGATTCAGCTGTGACTTAAGTTATGATTTGTTATACCTTTTTTCATGTGCTTTTATTTAGTAAAGTTTGTACTATCATTCAAATTATTTTTGTTGGTGCCTTGGGTGGGTCCATGTTTTAATCCATATAAAGGTATTCAGGTATTTTTTCCCTTCTTTGACAATTTCGTTTCAACATCTCAGACGTAGTGTTATTCGACTATATCTCTCTCACCCTATCTGGCCCCGCAGGGGCTGTGCAAATAATCACTCGGTAGGCATTCAAGATTTCAGAGCTCTCCAACTACAGCCTACAGGTAAACAAACACTTGATATGCTTTCTTTATGTAAAAATCCTCTATGTATATTTATTTATTTATTTATTGCTAGATTATCTGAGACAATAAGTTAATTTTGGAATCACTGCTCTGGTAGTATACTACAGACATATGATTGTTGATACTGTTTTAGGTTTTTTCTATTTTTTGGTTTCTCTTATGGTTTTATAACTCTGCACATGTTGATATTTTTATCCATATCTATGAATGTTTCTTATTCTCGGGTTTTGAAATTGCACGATTTTCAGGCTTTTTTGATATTGCACACCATATCTATGAATGTTTCTTCCTCTCGGGTTTTTTCTTTATGAATGTATCTTTTTGATATGTTGATTTTTAGATTTTCAGGCTTTTACTCTCGGGTTTTGAATTTGTAGGCTTTTTGAATGGGTTTTGTTGATATGTTGATATTGTTTTTAGGTTTTTTTTGGGTTTTGTTTTTCATATGTATGGATTTTCTGTTTTTTAGACATATGATTTTTGAAATTGTACTTGTGTGTATATCTGTTTTCTTTTCCCCCAATTTTTGTGATTTTAGTTTTGATCATTTTCAGTTTAAAAAAGAATCAAAATTCAAGTTCAGATTTTAGTTTTGATCGGGAATTTGGAATCTTGAGTTTGATTTGAATGAAGTTAGTGTTTAGTGACTTACTCGAGTCAGTCTTCCATATCTCTCTCACCATGTCTGGCCCCGCAGGGGTTGTGTCTTCCGTATCTCTCTCACCTTACCTGGCCCCGCAGGGGCTGTGCAGCAGAACGAGGCTAAAGACCCTCTGGTAGGCAAATCAGGAGGCGGTAAGTACATCTGCTGCACCTGCAAGCACGGTTGCAAGCACGGTGAGTGCAGAACCTTTGTACTTTGAACTAATCAATTTTCTGATGAAGTAAAGGTCTATGGAAAATTTTTCCGAAATGTTTATAGAAATTCATTTGGAAGTGCCAATTAGCATAATGTGTATCTCTTTGCATGTCTTAAATTAATAGATGTAAAAATATTCTTTTGCACTAGAACATAATTTCTGGCACCCATCCGTTGGTGTCCTTCAAGGTCGCCAAACGGTCATTGGAACAACTATATTCTGCACCAGAAGAAATCGGTATTTTTACAAATTCCGTCCCCTCAAAGTCTCTATCTGAGCATGTATTTAAATTTTCAATGGTACAACTCCACACCTGATGTTACCATATGGCTTTTAGCACCCTCTTAAGTCTTGTAGTGTCTCCGAGAGTATGTTTGGAGTGATCAATTGAACTGCTATGTTTCCCACCAGAGAAAACCAGAACTTTTACCCCCCAGTCTCTCAGAGTATGTTTTTAACTGGTCAATTAAACAGAACTATGTTTAGCCCAGGATAAAAACATATTTTCTTCCCCATCGTTTACAACAGTGACTTCACAGCGTCATTCGCCTCATAATTTTAATTTATGGCGTTGGTTTTTGCAAATTCTGTTTATACCTGGTGTTCAAATCAGTCGCTGAAGCTTAGTGCAGAACAAAGTGTGATGGCTCTTATCTTATATTGTGAGTCCAATATACCCATTTAATCCATCCTGAAATGAACCATCTAAACAACAACAAAGTATTGTCCTTTACTGTGTGTAAACAACCAAATTTATTCACTCTCAATGGAGTATGGTCATAGCATAACTTAGGCACCTCAACACAATATGGACCCTAAGAGTAACAGTTCAAACTGACAACAAAAGAAGTTTAAAATCAGACTTGACAACTAACCTAAGTTATGTTAATTTAGTTATACATACATTAAGAAAATACAAAATTATGATTCAGAAACATTAAACAATCATACAAGTTGAAGGAAGCTGCTACAGTCAAATTTGAAACAACATGTCTGCAAAGTATAAATTACAGAAATGTTTAATTGCACTTTGGCAATGTTAAAAATAGCTATTATAAAACATCTCAAACAAAAAGCTATTAGCTCCATATCACAAGGTTAACAATGTGATTTTTCATCTCTGGATGGGGTAAAGGTACCAAACTAAGGACAAATCGGGGATGAGGGTGACATGAATATGTGGAGGCTGGAGCAGTAGTTCTTGGTATTGTTAGAAACTTTCGAGCAGAAGTAAATGTTCCCCCATTACAAGTTGTAACCAAAAGATATACGAAACCCCTTAAATTCTCTACTACTTCTGACTAAGCTCTGGACTACCATACACTTTGTCAATAGAAGTGACAGTAAACTTAAAGTACATAAATGTCATAAATCCATTGCAATCATTAATAAGCAAATAAACAACAATAGGTCATAGTTTTTTTTTGGAAATTTTATTAGGAAAAATTTACTTGATATATCTCCGAGGTTTTTACTAAATTGCACATTATATATTTTCTTTTTACAATTACAAAATATTATGATGGTTATGTAATTGTACCAATATTTCATATTTTGCTACTTTATCAAGGTTTTTGTGCATGTGTGTGACTATATGCATAAAAATATGATCTTTTTACTTATTTATATCTTTGAACAATCAGGAGGACATTTTTAGGAAACAGTATAGCATTCAATATCAAGAGTTTAAGATATCGAAAGGAAATGGTATAGCATGTAACTTCCAAATTATTAATTTTGGTCCACCATTTGCAATTTTACTTCTATTAGTGAATAGTCGCAAGACACCTGAATGTGTTTAGTATTACTTAATCGTTAAATGTCTACATATGTATCATTTGAATATTTTTTATACTTACAAGGGAATTTCATTTGTTTAGGACTTGCATGTACAACTGCTCTTCATAAGAATGAAATTATGATCAATTTAATTAATATATGAGGCAAGATAAGAATTAGCATCTCAATTTAAGCAAGATAATATTTATATTAAGGCAAGACAATAATGTTAAATGTGCTTTCCGGTTGATTTTGTGTGTGTAGGTGTGAAGTGTGAACAACAGACTATTTTTACAAGATCTCATTAGATTGGTAAGATCTCATTTAACAACAGACTATTTTTTGTGTATTATTTTTAGAGGTGTGCAATTACTGTTCCTATTAGTTAGGGCCAAAAGGAATAAAAAATGTAAGTTAAGGGGCTCCATAATTCAATTCAAGTTGGAGGGCTAAATAAGTTTTTTGATTGCATGCCTCAACATTTTATGAAATTCTGCATATCTGGTTTAATCAATATAAGTTTAATCGTGATGTATAATGTTTATGTTTTTGAAGGCTACTCTTAACATTGGAGGGAACACTATTAATGCTCAATCTATTGAGCATTTTATACTGAGAAACCAAACCTCCTCCCTGAGAAAAGAGGTAACAAGAATCAGTGTTTTGATAACATTGCAGACTTGCAGTCGTATCATGTATATTATCATCTAGGTCTAGAATAATTTTAAACTCATAAACATAACACACATTTGCACATTTGAACATAGATTTTCCAAAAGGATGATAAAGAAGCAATTGTCCGCGAACTCTATGGACTGGAATCCTCTGACCCTAATGTCACATTTGCGCTGTGTTGTGGAACCCGTTCCTCTCTAGCAGTAAGTTATAGAAATGATAATACATGTGAAACATTCAGATTTTTTCTTAGTTTACAAGCTAGAAGATGTAATAAACTTTGCTTAAATAACTTCTGATCAATTTCTTTTATAGGTGAAAATCTATACAAGTGATGTTATAGCTGAACTGGAAAAAACCAAGTTAGTTACCTGCAAGCTTCAATTGTTGTGACAAGTATCAAAAGGGTATTAATCCCTGAGCTACTAATTAGAAATATGCATGAACTAATTGGGCAAAATAGTAACAATAATAATATGGAATCATTAGTGGAATGGGTGTGTCACCAACTACCAGCATCAGGTTCACTGAGAAAATCAATGGTGGATTGTTTCAGAGGCCTTAGCAGTGGCAAGCTCTCTCGCGTTGTAGATAAGATACCTTACGAGTTTGAGTTTCAGTATTTGCTGTCCATGTAAAATCTGATTTTCCTTACAAAATTATATCGTAAATGAGTACATATAGATAGTAGTAAGCCAAATAATTCTGCACATGTAAATGTAAAGGGTGATTTATTTTCATATTTTGTCAAGTTAGTGTTGCATAATCTTCCTATTTTATTTTTAAATTTCTGTAGGTGTATGGTCTAGGTACTCATGCATTGCAGTGTTTAGGTTGTAATTTAATGTTTAAAAAATGCAAGGACTTGCTATCCGAGGACAAATTTTTTTTTTTGTATAGATTATTTATATTTGAAAAAATGGAGTATTATTTAAAATATTTTTTGAAAATATTTAAAATATTATTTGTAAAATAATATTGTTTAAAAACATTATTATTTATAATATTATTTCTAATATTTGTATAACTTGCATTTACTTAAAGTTAAATTTATACGTGTAATTAAGTAAATTTTTTTTTAAAAAAATTACTTTGTGTGAAGCACAAAAATTTACTTTTATTAATATAAAGGAGTCGAGGAATGGTGATCCCGAAAAAGTTACAAATATATTCAATTTAACAACTATATTATTTATTAATTAATAAAAATGATATATATGATAATTTCTTTTATCTACTATCAAATTATAAATATTAAACAACTACGTTTTTTATATTGTTAAACATAATAATTTCTAATATTTAATACTTCATGTTTTTAATTGAAACTATTTTTCTTTGGATTTACACAGGAGAAGTGAAATATATTTGCATCTGAATATTGAAAGAATTGTTGGCTAATGTTTCTATTTATTGCACAAAAAAATTATTAGAATTACAAAATTTTGAACACTGTTTCTAAACAAGTTAGTTCAAACTTACACAATTATTATATATTTGATATTTATTGTTTAAATAAATTTATCATTCCGCATGTACTATATAGAGATTTGATTATGCATCAATCTTTACTAAATACCAATCGAATAACATTCAAACCAAATTTAATAATGTTATTACCAATTTACTAAAAATATGTAAATGCAGAAAACTTATTATTTTTTTCTTCATTTTTCTTAAAATATTTAAGTAAATAATATATATGTAAATGCAGAAAACTTATTATTTTCTTTTATGATGGTTCATTGCAAATTTGCAACACAAGCTGTCATTGTTATCAATCAATAAACATGTGTTTGCATGTTCTTATGCACTTGTTGTTCTGACATTAGAAAACACGTTTTAGCTTCTCCCTATAGCTTCTTTGCTGGTAATGAATTAGGTTTAAGATGTTTGCTCAACTATATTCTATGATGTCATAGTATACCAAGTCATTATACATATTTATTTCTTTAGTATGTGTGTTTGATTATCTAATTTTTATATTGGAAAATTGGATTAAATAGATCTTAGTTTTTGGTTTTTGCCACAGATATCAAATTAGTTTCTAGCTACAACCTATTTTCACATCGACTCCTACTAAGCTCTGTAAGTGATGCACAACATGCAACGATTATGGAGTGGATTAATAATTGGCCTCTCTCTTTCATTGTTTTTTTTATTAAAAATTCTTTGTATGCAATTAGTCTCCGATTTCTTTGGTTATATTCATGGTGTTGCAAAATGTTTTGCCTTAACGTATACCATACAATCCTACTTTTCGTCCAAGCAAGTTAGGGATGAATACGCCTAATTTTAGTAATGGCGAAAGGAAAAAAAGTTAAATTTAGCATCTATTTACGAACCAAATAGTACACGTAATTTTAGTAATAGTGCAAGAAAAAAAACTCAAATTTAGCATCTATTTACAAACCAAACATTAATTAAAAAAAAAGGAGTAATAAAATATCCATAAAATATTAATGAGATCATTTCCTTTTCACAATCATCAAAATGAGCAAAACAATAACATGCACCTTCCCATCATTTTCGTATTTGAATAATGAATACAATTTATTGTTGTTTTCAGTTGGAGAACAATACTTAAAAAATGTTTATAATTACTTAAATGACAAATTTTGATGGATTGAATAAATTTTAGCATTATTAAAATAGAATGTTATGCTACTATTTATATAAATGTTATTATAACACTATCTCATTTAAATATTTATGTAATTATATGGAAAGGTGATCAATCAAATTTGTAAAATTTTTGGAATTTATTTTTTAAATTAAATAAAATGTCGTATACAAAGTACGGGCAAAATGCTAGTTATAAGTAGTAGTAGTATTTTCTTTTGGCAAACATGTTGTAAATAGATCAAGCATTAAAACAATATCGTTCTTGAAATGTACTAGGTAAAACTTAAAAGATAGAGAGATAGAAATTGGTGGATCTCAAAACTTATCAAAAACGATTTATGGGCACTTTTGCTACCCCGTGGCTAACTCTTATTTGTTACATGTGGCTAACTATTATTTGTTACGTAGGTACATATGCTTCTTTATTTAAATCCTCTGTTTTTTTGCCCTTTAAAGTCTATGTTTCTTTCCATACAATTATACCAACTTTGCATCTTTTCTTCTCTGCATCTTCTACATCTTCCACCTTCCTTTGTGCAGATTTTTTCTCTGCAGTTTTCATCTTTGAATATCATCTTTTTTTTTTATAACCAACCAAGACTCATATGTGTTTTTGGGTCAATGGATTGATCTGTTTCTCAGCGATTCATAAACAAAGCTGCAGCCTGCATGTGTTTTTTTAGCTCTATGAAAATTTAAATGTATATTTCTTTGCTAGAAAAAGACATTTTTATCTAGTTTATTTTGCTAGAAATATAGGTTTTTTTTTTATTTTTTTAAAGCGTATGCTGTTATTGTTAGGATCGCAATCAAGCTTCTCTGTCTTGTTGATGGGATTAATCTGTTCCTGATCAATTCGTTAACAGAAGCTAAATATGTATGTCATTTTGTCCATTTCATTCTGTGGTTCATGTTATTGAACACCAGTCATGGACTGGATGTCTACATAAATATACGTATAATGGAACAATATTTAAAGGATTAACTAGAGAATTTGGTCCATTTTATGACTTGTTTTAGTTTTAAAAGAATATTTTTTCCGATGGACTAGGTAAAAGATAGGTAGATGATGATTATTGGATGATAATTCTGCTTGGATCTTAATCATGCTTCTCTGTCTTGTTGGTGGGATTAATTTGTTCCTGATCAATTCGTTAACAGAAGCTAAATATATTGTCATTTTGTTCATTTCTCCTGGTGGTTCATTTTCTTGAACACTAGTTATGGACATTATGTCTAAATAAATCTATAGAGAACAAGGATGATGAGGCAATCTGTCAAACTATGGCGTTTTACATTATATGAGCGATTAATGGAGTAAACAGAATAGCTTTCACTCTCTTTATTAAACACTAATCTTCAATATCTTATTTGAATCTCTCAAACCTGAGTATGATTTTTGTCTACATGTTGAAGAGTACTATTTCGAATGGATTATCTTAAAATCGAAAGTAAACTATTTTATTTAATTTTTAGGGTAAGTTGCTTTCTAGTAAAGGAGGACCCTATATATCCATTCGCTTTTTTTACAGCAGAACACAACTCTAATTTATGCTACACAAGCCAGTAGTTTTGTGTGATTTTTATACATTTCAGACTTGCAGCATTCTGTATAAAACTTTTGAGCAAGTACAAATACAATTTCGCTTCTCATCATTTTCTGCAGCAAAGCACAAGTCTAATTTATACTACACAAACCAGTAGCCCAGTAAGTGTGATAGTATCTATCTATACGATGCATTATCTACAAATCTTTTGAGCTTGCTTCTCGGCAGGGCCGTCTCCAGCATTTTGGAGGCCCTAGTTTTCTAGAATTTTGGAGGCCCAAATTTTTTTTTTCCCGAACAAAATAAAATTTCATAAATCAAAATTATTAAAAAAACTATAATAATACAAAGTAGCAAATTGAACTAAGAAGTTATTACTCTTCTTGCTTTAGCTAGTGCAAAATCTCTAATCAACTCACTGTAATCTAACTTAGCTAACATTTTTTTCTCAATAGATAACATAGCCAAGCCGTTCAGTCACTCCTGTGACATGGTAGAACGAAGATAATTCTTTATGAGCTTCAGTTTGGAGAAACTTCTTTCCGTGGTAGCTACTGTAACTGGAATAGTTTATATAATCCTGTAAGCAACCCATGTATTAGGAAAAGCAACATGCATTTTTTTGATATAATTCAACACCTCCGCCGGTTTTGATAAATCTTCAGGTAATGATTTTCTCAACAACTGCAATTCTGAAAATAATTCAAGTCCATCAATATCTGAGTCATTTCCATCTTTCAAGTAATTCTCAAGTGTAGCACAAGCATTCTTCAAGCTCTCATCCTCCATTATCTTTAACCTGCTTATGTTAAATAAGAATCCAAAAATGTCATCATATTTTTTAAATAGCACGCAACAAAAACAAAACACCTTATCTTTTTTACGAGAGTATACCAACCATGGTCTATCAAGTTTTTCTCCGTTCAGTAAAGATCGAGTGTAATGGCTATTCCTAAAGCTTTTATTTTGTTCATTAACGGGATACACTTCATCAAAAACTCGTATTGGACCCTTCTCTACTAAAAAATCAATCTTTTTTTGAGGCATATTTTTCTCCCAATTACCCGGATCAACTAAATCATTCAAATTTTCATCCACATAATTTTCAGGCAGATTTTCATCAAATTGTATTTAGGAAGTGATGATAGATACTTTTGGGAAGTGAAGTGTTTCTGTACTACTATTGTTTTGTGTTACTCTTTCCTACTTTCCTAGTGATGTGTTGTATAATGCATTTCTTTCAATTTCGTCTGAAATTGTAATTCAACCTACTTGATCAGGAATTTAGGATATGCAAACCCACCATGTCTTAAACAAATCCTAACATTTTAATTATTGTCATATTGTTGACATGATACTACTTCAATACTTTATATGGTAACTATTTTGTGTCTGACGTTTGTTCTTAACTTTTTTTTTTCCGCAAAAATTGATTTCAAGTTTTGGCTCATCTCAAGTGACCGTAGATGATAAAAAAAATTGAAATTTGATTGTTTATTGAATTTATATTGCAGTGCTCTATGCATAAAATTTTAACATATATTACTAGTATTATGACAATCCTAGGGGGCTATGGCCCCTATGAAACTTCCTCCCTCCTTGCAATTATATATTCATTTGTATTTAAACATAATACTAGGAAAATGTTATTTTCCGAACAAATTTTTTGCTTACAAAGCAAATAACATCTCCCATAGGTTTTTGTTATTTTCAGAACTAATGTTTTGCATGCAGGGAATTTTTGCTCTGGAAATAAATTTTTGCTCTGGATTTAAAATTTTCCTAATCCTAATGAAATATATACGAGACCTTGCATGGATTTATGTGCATTCCAACAAGTTTTCAAATACTAATATAATTGTCTAGTTTCCTCTCATATCCTAATAATAAAACTAACTAAAAACAATAAAATTAATAGCATCCAGGCCTCTTATTTAAAATACAAAATCAATTTAAATAATTAAATACTAGGTCCTAAATAACTTTATATAGAGAACAAGTCACGTATATTTTAGTATAATTAATCATGTACATTGAACCTAACAAAAAAAATCATGTATTATTTTTATTAGCTTTCATAAATTTAGCTTCTCAGTATAATTCTAGTCAACACTACGATGAAACAATGAAGGAAAAATATAGGGATGAGAAAAAAATTCGATCCGACGGATACCCGATTCGAAAATTGATTTTTTATCCGATCCGAACCCGATATTTTGGATTTGGATATAGATATGGTTTTAAATTTTAAACCCGAAAGATTTTGGATATGGATATGGATTTCATGAAACCCAATCCGAAACCCGAAACCCGATCAAAACCCGAGCCGAACCCGAAACCCGAAAAATATCTGACTTTTATTTATTATATTTTATATTTTATATATTATATATTATATATAAATGTATATTATAAATACATATTATACATACACGTATTTTTGAGACATAAGATATGGAAAGATCGAGAAAATAAATTGTCATGGATGTAGCGGTATTTTTTAACTTACTTACACAATTTTTTTTTATTTTTTTGTTAAGCAACTTATTTACACTATTTTTAATTTTGAATACCCGAAAAAAAACCCGATCCGATCCGAAACCCGACGGATTTGGATTTGGATATTGAGCTTTGGATCCGAAACCCGATACGATCCAAAAACCGAAACCCGAAAATATTTGGATTTGAATTTTGCAAAACCCGACCCGAACCCGACCCGTTCTCATCCCTAGGTAAAACAGATAAAGCTCTTCAGCTGTTTAATAAAATGCTGAATTTAGGAATTTTGCCGGAGTTTTCGTTATATGATGTTCTAGTTGGAGGGCTTTGTAAGAATAAAGAGTTTGAGAAAGTGTTGCATCTGTGCAGACAGATGAATGAATTAGGTATTAGTCCTGATGTTCAGTTACTCACAAAACTTTTATCTTCTTTACCCGAAGAAAAGGATGTATTAAAATTAGTCAAGCAAACAAGAAAATTCTTAGATGAAAAGTCTGTAGTTTTGCTATACAATTCTCTATTGAAGGGCCTAGTTGATAATGGATCACTTGAAAAAGCATATCATCTGTTGAGGACAATGATGGGAGACGATATTAGTGGTTACCCCGAGGTGGAAGAATTTTTTCGGAATATGGATCAGGTTCATCCAGATGCGAATTCTTATAGTATAGTTATCAATGGTCTGTGCCAGACTGCTAATTTGGATGCGGCTCTCAAGCTCTTCCATGATATGGAGCTAGCTGGGTGTAGAAGTGATCGACTTCTTTGCAATAATTTGATTGACAGTTTAAGCAAGTCTGATAGATTGGAGGAATGCTATAGTCTTTTAAAAGAGATGAAGGAGTCGGGACTTAAACCAACTCACTTTACTTACAACTCCATTTTTGGGTGCTTATGTAGAAGAGAGGATGTGGAGAAAGCCCTTGCATTGCTGCAAGAGATGCGTGTTAGTGGGCACGAACCCTGGATTAAGCATTCAACCTTGCTAGTGAAAAAGTTATGCAACAATGGAAAGGCAATAGAAGCATGTGATTTTCTTAATAAGATGGTTCTAGAAGGTTTTGTCCCTAATATAATAGCCTATTCTACAGCTATAGATGGCCTTTTCAAGATCCAAGAAGTTGATAAAGCTTTGGAGCTATTCAAGGGCATTTGTGCTCGTGGATTTTGTCCTGATGTGATTGCCTACAACGTTGTTCTAAAAGGCTTGTTAAAGGCCAAAAGGTGTTTGGAAGCTGAAGATCTTCTCAGGGAGATGCTGAAGAAGGATCTTGTTCCCTCAGTTGTCACCTACAACTTGCTAATAGATTCTTGGTGCAAAAATGGTGATATTGATCGAGCCATGGAATGTCATTCAAGAATGGATGGGGAAAGAAGGGAACCCAATATCATCACTTACACAACTTTAATAGATGGATTATGCAATGCCGGGAGATCAGAAGATGCTATATTGCTTTGGAATGAAATGGTAGGGAAAGGCGGCCGCCCAAACAACATTGCTTACATGGCTTTTATTAATGGAATTTGCAAATGCGGTAGGCCAGATGAAGCTTTTATTTTTTTTCAAGAGATGCGAGAGAAACAGATGCAACCCGATGCATTTATCTATACTGCGTTGGTAGAAGCTTTCCTTTTTAACTCAGATGCATCATCAGCTATCGGGATCCTAGTAAAGATGGCTCAGGACAATACGTTTCCAGACCCACTTGATAAGAACTGTGTTAGATTACGAGATGCAATTTTTAAGTTGTCTAAAGATGCAAGAACTTCTTCTACTATCGAGAATCTTCTTAGAAAAGGCACTATTCCTACATTTCTGAATAATTCTGGAAATGGGAACTAGAGGAACAAGGCTGAAAATCAACTTCCTAACCAAGAAGTTGTTTTTACAAAAAAAAGTTTTTTGATAATCATGCAAGGGCTTTACTTGACGATTTTGAAGCAGGCTGAGGAAGCTCAATTAAAGAAGCACGTCTTTTGATTGGCTATAATATTCTTTCATTCACCACGAATCTGAATCCTTATATGAGGTACTTTTGTTATTTTAACTTTTGTCAAGTTTGAAACAGAAAAGTTGATATCAGTGTGTGTGTTTCGTTCCATTAAGTAGTAGAAATAATTCATTATCCAGTTTAGACCCACGCTGGTGTGCAATCATATCAAGTAGTTCTGTTTTTTTCTTTTATTCAGATCAACTACAAATAGAGCAGAAGAAGGAAAAACGATGCAAGTGCTCTATTATATCTAGCTAAGATTCCCTCAAAGGTGGGAGGATGAATTCCACATCGGGGATCCTCTTCGCAGCACTGAAGTTAGGGCTTTCTCAATGAACTCAAGCTATCGTGTAAAACATAAACCTGCATACACGTCTCTCCATTAAATGCATGCTTTGTAGGTGGATCTCGTAGTACAGCGTGAAGACCTTTCACAGTTCCCTTCATGAAGTTTTATATTTCCATTCCAAAGAGCAATAGTTTTTAAATATGTAGAAGCAATGATGTACGTAGCCTAATGAAATTTACAGGTGACTTCAATCTCAAACTATGTCTTATTGTACATATTTACATTTTTTAGTCCTAACTTCAGCTGTCCTGTTGCTTTATGTCTATCATGAGAGTTTGAAACAAAATCCAATTTCTGCGGGTTTGGTTCATGAAGCTGATCTTTATTTTGCAGAAGCGCTTAAAGATTCAAACTCGTTTTGTGGAATGGAGCTTAGTTGTTTAAAATTTACCACAGCAAAATTGAGAATTTAAGTACCATGGATGAAATGTTAGCTGTTCATTATAATCTTCGTGAAAGCCTCAAGTCGGGACATCAGGTAGCCTATATCCCAATCTACTTTAAAGAATACAGCCCCCACACCCTGGTTAGAGTATATGAACTGAACAGCTAAGACAGGATACTTAATAATTGCATGCCGGTGGGACTAGAGAATACCATGCAACTTCAGAGTTCAGACACATGTGTTGGCTAACCATGAGCAACGCGTTACTCTTGCAAAACCAGTAACTAATTGATGATGAGAATGTGGTGTTGAATGATGAGTCTGCTGTTCGAACCTCTCTTGAATGTGCCGAGTATGAGTACTAGGAAGGGAGTGTTTATATTTTGGGTTCAACACATTTTAAATCTTTAACTCTATATATATGTATATATTTTGACAAATCATATAGATTTGCATCATGTTACTAACAAGCAGATATTAAACTATGGAACATAGTCAAGGAAACATCATATGTTGCAAAAGTTGATGACAGAATTTGTTGCATTCCCCTGTGTGAGTTTTTGTAGCATTTCTTGCATTATGAAAGTAAAACAATCTCCATAATGAATAGTAGGGCTTTTGCTCTAAAACAAATTATCGGAAAGATTAGCAATAACTAATCATATAATCTCTACTAATTGTTCCGCGGAAAATTAAAGCGGAATGGGCGAATTTTTTTTTAAAAATCCTGACAGATCCAACGGTCAGGAAACTAATTGTTGGATAAATAGTCCCCGACAATCAATTGTCAGGGACCTGGACCCTTGTACATATAGTATAAGATAAGTACAGGATGTAGAGTTGCATGCCAGTAGCCAGCATCCATAGTGCTGTGGAGGCCTCGCTAATTAACACAGGTAGCAGTAATCTTTGTAATTTCAACTAAGCCAAAGATTTTCATAATTAGGACTGCTTTCAACCTTTTCTCCCTACATCTTGAAATATTCTCTCTCAATCTTCTAAATCTCTTCTGCTTTCCCCAAGTCAGACTCTTGAAACCATGGTGGTTAGGAGAAGCCTTCAAGCAAGGTTCTTTAGTCCTTAAAAATTAATACAAAGAATATGCATTGCAGCTTCCCGAGCTGGAATTACCAGTACTACTACAATCAGAAGACATTCTATTAACATGCCTCCCTAGTCCCAACACACACACACACGAAAAAAACCATTTGGGACTAAATAAAACCAATACTCAAGTAAATCTAGTATACAACGAAGGAATATTGGATTTGTGCGGGTGGGAAACCGTGGAAGGGGTTCTATTAGCGTACTGAGACACTGAAAAATTAAAGGGAATACTTGGTGCAATGTAGCAATTGTAGTGTGTAAAAGGCCACATTGCAAGATAAAGTTCTGCTTTATAAAAATTTAGATTTCCATTCAGCCACATTGCAATAAGAAGTTCTAACCAGCCACATTGCAATAAGAAGTTCTAACCATCCTCTATTTTACATAATACAAATTACAAACATGTATTTTCAAAACAAAAGAGCTACAAGACATTCATTTCACATTGCAATATAGATATCCAGAATTACCTCTTTCTCAGAAAATGGTTTTTGACGAACAAATTCTTTCCAATTTCCATGGTCAGTGATACCGCAAGCCCAATCATGTGTAAAAAAGATATCAACTGGTACCTCAACTTGCATGAGCTTATGAACATTATATTAACGAACATGGTAAACAGACCTGATATGTCCTTCACTGTATGGTAGCTTTTCATAGTGTCATGCATATACAGATGTTGTACAGCTTATTTTCTTATTCTCCAATGCTGGCTTACATATTTATACCATGTATTAATTTCATACACACAATTAATATGGTAATTTTGCACAAAATATAAATGTAAATACATCATACTAATTACTAATAAAAGGAGGAACATGTAACCTACCTAAACGATAATGACGTTCATTATTAACTCCAGATAGTCCACCTATCCCAATGTTCCCAAATTTGACCACTCCAACAAACCCCAAGAAGTACATATAAGGCGCCATGCCGCCCATCCTCTCCATAATATCTGTTAACGACATTAACATACATCAATGACATATGCAATCAACCCATCTAATATCATAATGAACGGAAGGAATATCAGTGATGTAAGAAAGGAATATTTAGAGAAATCAGGGAGAATGTGATCAGGTTTCGAGGCTTTTACATTTAGGAAATGAACGCCAAACTACATCACAATGAGTGCTATGTGATTTCGCCGAAGAACTCGATACCCTGAGGCATTCACTGTGGCATCTCTTGAGGCAGGCATCATTCCAATTGGGAACTTGGTGTTGATTAACCCAAACAGTCCAGTTCAGGCACATGCATCTGCACAAGAATCAAGTTCGGGAATGTTGGATATTTTAGTGTAATTGGATTGGCTAGTTGATCAATGTAATCGTAATGTTACATCGAACAAGTCGGGAGAATGCGGAGTGCATGCTCTATTCGAGTTCGTTATGATTTCAGAATTATTGCTTATGAGACATGTCTATTGGCATCAAACACATCTGTTGGAAATGAGATGTGTCTATTGGAAAAGACACACCTTGAGGTGTGTCTATTGGCATTGGACATGACTGTTGGAAATGAGATGTGTCTATTGGAAAAGACACATCTTGAGGTGTGTCTATTGGCAATAGACACATCTGTTGACATCTATAAATAGGTGTGGCATTGATCATTTTACACACAAGGTTCATTTTGAAATACACAGCAAAATACATTCTCTCTTCTTGCAGATTTTCTGATTTTATCCGATTGAATTATTTGGGTGAACCACAAATAACTTCAATCTGAAAGTGTTCACACGACTTCAGAAAAATCCAAGTTATCACCCAAACTCCCCAACAAAGATTGAAGTTATCTATTTTCTGAAGATGGCAAACTCAGAATCTGCAAGAGACATGACAAGCAAGTTTGCAAAGTTGGACAAGTTCGAGGGTCAGGATTTTAGAAGATGGCAAAAGAAGATGCATTTTCTATTGACAACGCTGAAGGTTGTATATGTTTTGAGTACCCCCATTCCAGAAGTGGTTGAGGATGAAACCGCTGAACAAACAAGGAGGCGTTGCAAATGGGAAAACGCTGATTACATCTGCCGCGGTCACATTTTAAACGGTATGTCTGATTCCCTTTTCGATGTATATCAAAATGTTGAGTCAGCAAAAGAATTGTGGGATTCTCTTGAATCCAAATACATGGCAGAAGATGCTTCTAGTAAGAAGTTTCTGGTCAGTAATTTTATGAATTACAAAATGGTCGATTCTAGAACAGTGATGGAACAATACAATGAATTGTTAAGGATTCTGGGTCAGTTTGCCCAACACAATCTGAAGATGGATGAATCTATCTCAGTTTCTGGTGTTATAGACAAACTACCACCATCATGGAAGGATTTTAAACACTCCTTGAAACATAACAAAGAGGATATGACTCTGGTTCAACTTGGAAGTCACTTCAGAATTGAAGAGGCTTTGAGGACTCAAGAAATTGAGAATAATCCTAAGGGCAAGAACCGAGTCGGTAACTCTTCTGTGAATATGGTTGAAGATGGTGGATCTTCAAAGAATTCTAAGTATGACAAGGGTGATAAACGAAAGTTTAAAGGAAACAACAACAATTCTTCCAACAAAAAGCCTAAGATGGCATGTTGGAAGTGTGGCAAACCTGGACATTTCAAGAAGGATTGTCGGGTTGGTAAAGGCAAGCAAGAAAAGCAAAATGCTGGTCCAAGTGGATCCAAGGATCCAGAAATGCAACAAGGTCAGATTTTAATGCAAAATTGTAATTCTAGTCAAAATTATGTGTCACTAATATCTGAGGCATTTTATGTGCAGGATGACAATGTTGCTTGGTGGATTGATTCAGGAGCAACGAGTCATGTATGCAAAGATCTTCGTTGGTTCATAGACTTTCAACCAATCGAAGATGGATCTATCTTAAAGATGGGAAATGTTGCAACTGAACCGATCAAAGGACTAGGAAATGTCAAGATAGTTTTTACTTCTGGCAAATGTATATTGTTAAATAAAGTGTTGTATGTTCCTGGGATTCGTAAGAATCTCTTGTCTGGTGTTGTATTGAACAATTGTGGATATAAACAAGTTTATGAAAGTGACAAATATATATTGTCAAAACATGGGTCTTTTGTTGGCTTTGGCTATTTGTGTAATGGCATGTTTATGTTGAATGTTAATACTCCATTTATTGATGAATCTGCTTGCATGGCTTCTACTAGTACTAGCAATAATTTGAACAAACCTGAATTATGGCATGCTAGACTAGGACATGTACATTACAAAAGAATAAAGGATATGTCTAAAATGAGTCTCATACATGCTATTGATTTAGACAATGAAAAATGCAAAACATGCATGTTGACAAAGATAACAAGAAAGCCCTTTAAGGAGGTTAATAGGGTGTCTGATTTTTTAGAATTAATACATAGTGATTTGTGTGATTTCCATTCTACTCCATCATTAGGAAATAAAAAGTATGTAGTTACTTTTATTGATGATGCTACAAGATATTGCTATGTATATTTATTGCATGCTAAGGATGAAGCTCTTGACTTCTTTAAAATTTTTAAAGAAGAAGTAGAGCTACATCAGAGTACCATGATTAAAAATCTACGTACTGATAGAGGAGGTGAGTATTATGATCCGGTTTATTTTCAATCTACTGGTATAATACATCAAACCACGGCTCCTTATACACCACAGCAAAATGGTGTGGCAGAGCGAAAGAATAGGACTTTGAAAGAAATGGTTAATTCCTTGCTATCCTACTCGGGTTTGAGTGAGGGATTTTGGGGTGAGGCTATGTTGACAGCCTGTTACTTATTGAATCGAATTCCTAGTAAGAGGAATAAGATTACCCCTTATGAACTTTGGTATAAAGAGTCACCAAAATTGAGTTTTCTGAGAGTTTGGGGATGTAGAGCAGTTGTAAGACTCACTGAACCCAAAAGAAGAAACTTGGGTGAACGAGGTATAGATTGCATATTTGTTGGCTATGCTGAGCATTCTATAGCATATAGATTCTATGTGTTAGAATCTAATGACTATGTATCTGTGAACTCGATTATCGAGTCAAGAGATGCTATTTTTGACAAAAATAGATTTACATCTATACCTAGACCAAGGGACATGCTTCAGATTTCTTCTAGTAGGAACTCGGTTTCTACTGAAGATGTGAATGGACCGTCTGAACCAAGGAGAAGCACTAGAGCTAGAAAGGCAAAGTCTTTTGGAGATGATTTTCATCTTTATCTAGTAGAAGGCTCTAGAGATGAAATTGAATATCAATACCAATATTGTTTTCTTATTGAGGAGGATCCAAATACTTTTAGCGAAGCTATGAAATCTAGGGATGTTGCATTCTGGAAAGAAGCTATCCAAGATGAAATGGATTCTATCATGAATAATAATACTTGGGAATTGAGTGATCTGCCCCCTGGCTGTAAAGCATTGGGAAATAGATGGATCTTCAAAAGGAAAATGAAGGTGGACGGTACCATAGACAAGTTTAAAGCCAGATTGGTGATCCAAGGTTTTAGACAAAAAGAAGGGATTGATTATTTTGATACTTATGCTCCTGTTGCTAGAACCTCCACTATTAGGTTGTTAATAGCACTTGCTGCTATACACAACCTTGTCATTCACCAAATGGATGTGAAAACTGCATTCTTGAATGGTGAATTAGATGAAGAGATTTATATGAAACAACCCGAAGGGTTTGTTATGCCTGGTTGTGAGAACAAGGTGTGTAAATTGAAGAAATCAATTTATGGTCTGAAACAAGCACCAAAGGATTGGCATGATAAATTTGATACTGTGGTCTTGTCTAACGGTTATTTTCTTAACCAAGCAGACAAGTGTGTATATAGCAAATTTGATGCTTCTGGTAAAGGAGTTATAATTTGTTTATATGTGGATGACATGTTGATTTTTGGGACTGACCAAAATCAAGTGGATAAAACCAAGAAGTTCTTGTCATCTAATTTTGATATGAAAGACATGGGGGAGGCTGAGGTGATTCTTGGTATAAGGATCAAGCGAGAGAACAATGGCATTTCAATTTCTCAATCTCATTATATTGAGAAGATTCTTAAAAGATTTAACTTTAAGGATTGTTCTCCTGTTAGCACTCCTCTTGATCCTAGTATTAAACTCCTACCTAATACAGGTGTTGCAGTATCTCAACTTGAGTACTCAAGGGCTATTGGTAGTCTCATGTATGCCATGATAAGCACTAGGCCAGATATTGCCTATGCTGTTGGAAAGCTTAGTAGGTATACTAGCAAGCCAAGCACACATCATTGGCAAGCCTTAAGCCGAGTGTTCAAATACTTGAAAGGAACCATGGATTATGGTTTGACATATACTGGATTTCCTTCGGTTATTGAAGGTCATTCAGATGCAAGTTGGATTTCCAATAAGGAAGATCATTCTTCCACAAGTGGATGGGTATTCCTTCTTGGGGGAGGTGCTATCTCTTGGGCATCAAAGAAACAAAGTTGCATTACTGATTCAACGATGGAATCTGAATTTGTGGCATTATCAGCGGCTGGTAAAGAAGCTGAATGGCTAAGAAATCTGATTTATGAGATTCCATTGTGGCCTAAACCGATATCACCCATATCTATCAGGTGTGATAGTGAATCTGCCTTGTCTAATGCTTATAGACAAGTGTTCAAAGGCAAGTCTAGACACTTAGGTGTTAGACACAGCATGATTCGTGAGCTTATCACGCATGGTGTTATATCAGTGGAGTTTATAAGAACTCAACATAATTTAGCCGATCATCTAACCAAAGGGTTGAGTAGAGATCTTGTGCACAAGTCGGCTGTAGGGATGGGATTAAAGTCCATTGAATAACCTCTCATGTTGAGATACCCAATTCCCATCTAATATGACATTAGGTGCTGAATTCAATGTGGAAAGCTTAACATTTAGAGATTGGAACACATTAAAGCATCATCCCAAGGTATGTGTTCAGACCTGCAAGTTAAGGAGGTTGAAGTTTGTCTTCTTAATAGTTCTTTTGAAAAATTGCATATGCAGGTGCGAGAATAAACGAACTACCTATATGAGCATGAAGTTTAGCCGCTTCAAGAAGCTAGGACTTGGCTTTGATATTGTTAGTTACAGAGGCATGCCTGTACACATCTAATAACAAGCCTAATTGTTTGTAATGCTTTGCATTACTTACATGACCTCTTAACTGAGGGAACCTCTAGTTGTAGAGTTTCTGTTTGTATTGTACTTGTAATAGGCATCAAATCCTAGTTGTGTAACTGTACAAATAGAGTCTAGAATAATGCTTGAAAGAAGTTCCATGGTTCATGCCTCAAGCAAGGAGTTAAAGACTGCCAAATAATCACAGTTGGGATTTGAAGAAATGAAGAATTTGCCTAAGTACCAATTCGAGAAGTATATATGTCTATTCGAGAAGTCCAGCATTCGAGAAGTCAGGGATTCGATATCTCAAGACACTATTCGATATCTCTGAATACACTGTTCGATATCTCATTCGATATCTCAGGGATTCGATATGTCTACTACTCTATTCGAGAACTCAAGAAGTCAACAAGTCAAGATGGTATTCGAGTTCTCAAAGAGTCAACAAGTCAAAGTTCCATTCGATATCTCAAAGACTCAGAAAGCTATTCGACAACTCGAGGATTCGATAAGTCAAATGCTCTATTCGACAACTCAAGGAATCCTGGTGGAAAAGAGCTATTCGAGAAGTGGTTCGATATGTCACTGTAACAGTATTCGAGAACTCAGAGTTATCGATCAAGTCAATTCTAGTTCTCGAATCACTTACTTAGTCACTTCTCGAATACATTCTTGGAGACAAAATACTGAAGAAATTGTACAAGTCAGAAACCTGCAACAAGCCAATGCACTTTATGGACCACAATCTGTAACGTGCTCTGGAAAGCCTACAAGGAAGCTTGGAGAGATATAGAAGAGACAAGGAGCTAAAGAAGTGGATCTAAACAGGCTTTGCAAAGTCAAATCTGTAACCGTTTGGACACTTACTCAAAAAGGATAGACAGACTAGAAAGTAATTTGTTTAGCTACCTTATTTGTAGTAAGCAGGCTGTATCCATGTTCTATAAGGACACAGCCTCACTTCATAACTTAGTAACTTTTGTGAGTCTAGTTTTTCATACACTGTAAGCTATATCTCTCTGAGAAAAACGAAGCTGAGAATACTACCATTTGTATTCACAGATTGTAGCAACCTTTATCTAATATACATTAGATTAAAGTGATATTGTGTCTTGTGTTGTTTATTTATCCGCACCTTAATTTCTGCACACACAGGCACTTATCTGCTACACAGACTCAATCCAAGAAAAGTTCAAGAATCCATTCACCCCCCCTCTGTATTCTTTTACCGTGTTCAATACTCAACAAGTGGTATCAGAGAGGGCTGTTTATTCAAAAACAGAGAAACGATCATGAGTTCGAATACACCAAAGACTACAGGAACGGTGAAGGTCCCTAAGTTTGATAAAGAAAACTTCAACCTCTGGAAGATAAAGATGATGTTGTTCATCAAAGCCTCTCATCCCTTGTATCCTGAGATTCTCAAGAATGGTCCTTTTGTTCCACAACAAGAGATACCAGAGAAGACTGTTGGAACCATAACTATCCCAAGAACTTATGAGGCCAAGGATCCATCAAAGTGGACAGAGTCAGAAAGGGAGAAGGTTGCTCTTGACAGCCACCTCATGTTGCTCATCATTGATTCCATGGACATGTCAATGTTTGCAAACATTGCATCATGCACGTCTGCTAAAGAGATGTGGGATCACATTGAGGTGTTGTGTGAAGGGACTGATGAGGTTAAGGAAAACAGGAAACAGATACTGGTCACACAGTATGAAGCTTTCATGGCACAGCCCAAGGAAAGCATCACTGAGATGTTTGAAAGGTTTCACAAGCTAGTTACTGAGTTGCAGATGAATGGAAAGGTTTACAGCACCAAGGAGTTAAATATGAAATTTCTGTTGTCTTCACCAAATCATCTGGAGCAAAGAGTCATTTCTCTAAGAGAGAGAGATTTGAACAAAGTCACCTATGATGTGCTCTATGGAGTACTAAAGACTCATGAACTTGAGTTGCTTCAGAAAAGGGCTATCCAAGCCAACCAAGGTAGGATGATAAACACATCATGTGCCTTGATTGTCAACAAATCCATTCTGGACCTAGAAGCATCTACAAGCCAACTAAGGATAGAGGAGGTGGCAGATGATGAAGAAACTGAAGCTGGGGTGAGTGAACCTGTTGAGGAAAAGGAGGAAGAAGAAGAAGAGTTTTACACTCTGGAAGAACTTGATGGGATGGAAAATACTTCATATGCTTTCATGGCCAGAAAATTTCCAAACATCAGATTTAAAAGAAATCAACCCTTCAAACCCAAAACTCAAAACCATTCAGCCAACAAGAACAAGGCACCTGTGAAACCAAACAGAAATAAGTTCAAAACCGGTTATGTGGATAGGTCATCTGTAAGGTGTTATAGATGCAATGACCTAGGGCATTTTGCCAGTGAATGCAAGAAGCCTAAAAAGAAGGATAGAGATTATCTTGAGCTAGAAGCTAAGTATGAGGCCCTTCTGAAAAAGCAGACACATGGTAAGGCCTACATAGCTGAAGGGAAGTGTTGGGATGATTCTGAGAGTGATGAAGAGGAACAAGAATTCTGCAATTATGCCTTGATGGCCAACTCCAAGGATGACTCATCTTCATCTGATTCTCAGGTACCATCTCTCACTACTATAGACATGTCTGTTTCTGAATACAAATCCATGATTGAACAATTATCTGTTGAAATGTTTAATATTCATACTAGTATGACTGCTGCTAATGAGGAGATTGCTAAACTGTCTACTAGAAATGAAGTATTAACCAAAAAGAATGAGGAACTTGAGCTAACTGCTATGCAAGTAGAAAACCTTAAGAAAGAAGTTGAATATTTGGAGAACAAGGTTTTATGTGCTAGTCAAGTAGAGAAGGCTCTTAGGGATGAATTAGCTGAGAATGAATTCAAACTTAAAACTTTCAAGAAATCATCTGGTTTAGTGCAATCCTACTGTGAGAAAATTGAAGCTAAACCTAAAGCAGCTATTGGACTTGACTATGACTCTCTCAAACAAAGGAAAGGCTATGCTGTCATTGAAGAGGACACAGCTGTTCATGAGAAAGTGCCTCACATTTTGAGAAAAACTAAAAATCCAATTTTTAAGGAATCAACATTTGAAATTGATGAGGATGCCTTACTCTTCAAGCAAATGTTGAATGATGAGGATGAGGCACAATCTAGTGAACAGCAAGCATCCTCTAAGGGTGAGAGTGCCAAGTCAAAGACCAAGAAGCCAGTAGTTGATAGGCCAAGACCTAAGAAGTTTGTTAAGTTTGTCTCAGCTGGGAAGAGTGAATCAGAAAAGGAAGTGACTAAAAAGAAACAGAACAGAAATGGCAAGTTAGGGATTAACAAGGATAACAACTATGCTTATATGCCTAATGCCCCTAGGAAAACTTGTCAGAACTGTTTCAGTACCAATCATCTAACTCATGCATGCAAAAAACCTGTTGGTAGTGTGTCTAAACCTTTCTATGATTGTTCTGTGCCTCTAAGACATAGAGATGCACCCTTCTGTGATAAATTTGACTGTATGCCATGCAATATGAATGTTATGACTAGTTGTTTTAATTTAAGAAGACAGTTCATTGATGGTTGTATCAGTCACAATTCTCACACACACTACACAAGGTCAAAGTCTTCAAGTCCTCCTAAAGCTAGGAAGGTACCTTTGTCACCTAAGTCTGAAACCTCAGGTTCTAAGACTTCCAACAGTGACAAGAAGACTGACACTAAGAAAGTTAACAAGCATGTTGTTTATGATAAAACTGTCTCTAAGTCACATGGACCCAAACTTGTTTGGGTACCAAAGGAAAAGTAATACCTTTGTGGTTGCAGGGCAAAGAAAGTGAAAAGAAGGTCATGTGGATTTTGGACAGTGGATGCTCAAATCATATGACTGGTGATATGGCCCTGCTATCACAGTATGAGGAAAAGGCTGGCCCAATGGTTGCTTTTGGAGATGACAGCATGGGTAACACATTGGGATATGGCAAGCTGAAAGTTGGAAATGTCATCATTGAAGATGTAGCACTAGTCAAGGGGCTCAAGCATAATCTGTTAAGTGTTGGTCAGTTTACTGATAGAGGATTCAAAGTGAATTTTGACAAAGATGAATGTTTGATCACCCACAAGAAGACTGGTGATTTTGCTCTATCTGGAGTAAGGAAGGGAAGCCTGTTTGTAGCCAATATGGACTCTGCAAACAAGGACAAAATTTGTTGCTTTTACTCAAAAGCATCAAATGAAGATTGTTGGCTGTGGCACAAGAAACTATCACACCTGAACTTCAAGGCCATTAATTCTCTAGTCAAAAGAGAGTTAGTGAGAGGCATGCCCACACTTGAATTCTGCCAAGAAGGAGTGTGTGAGGCTTGTCAAAAAGGAAAAATGAAGAGATCAAGCCACAAGTCAAAGACAGTGACATCTGTAACCAAGCCACTACAACTTATCCATATGGATTTGTTTGGGCCTGTTAACATAATGTCACTTGGAAGAAAGAAGTATGCCCTGGTAATGGTTGATGATTTTTCAAGGTATACATGGGTAGAATTTCTGGCATCAAAAGATGAGGCTCCACAAGTAATCATTGAGCATATAAAGAAAGTTGACAAGGAAGCAAAGGCAAACAATGCAAGTGTGATTGCATTGAGGAGTGATAATGGAACAGAGTTCAGAAATGCCACACTTGAAGCATTCTGCAAAGAGAATGGCATTTCTCAGCAATTCTCAGCTCCAAGGACTCCACAACAAAATGGAGTTGTTGAGAGAAAGAATAGAACTCTAATTGAGGCTGCTAGAACAATGTTACTTGATGCAAAAATGCCCACATGTTTTTGGGCTGAGGCTGTGAGCACTGCATGCTATATTCAGAACAGAACCCTCATCAACAAAAACACTGGAAAGACTCCTTACAACTTGATGACTGGAAAGAAGCCTACACTGAAGTATATTCATACTTTTGGAAGCAAATGCTTTGTACTTAAGGACAATTCTGAATATGTTGGAAAGTTTGATGCAAAAGCATTTGAAGAAATTTTTCTTGGCTACTCTATGGAAAGAATTGCATACAAGGTTTATGTCATCAGTCAAAAGAAAGTTATGGAAAGCACAGATGTAACATTTGATGACAGCAAACTACCTGGACTAGAAGAAGCCAATGATGAAGACAAAGATCCATTGAAGTTTGATAATCTAGATGATTCTGATGAAGAGACTGAAACTAGAGTTGAAACTCAAGTTCAACAAACTCAAGTGAATAATGATACAAGAGAAGAATTTGTGCCAATCAATAGTGAAGAAACAAGCATCCAAGACACACCTGTGAGTAATGGCAACTTCACAGGGGGAGGAAATGAGGATGATCATGATGAGGATGATGAAGCAACATCAAGGATGAGAAATCAGGCTGAACACTCAAGGAAATGGGATAGATCACACACTGCAGAGCAAATCATTGGAGATCCTAATGCAGGAGTAAGGACTAGGAGAGCAACTCAAAATGAGTGCCTCTATGGATGTTTTCTATCACAAGTTGAGCCTAAGAAACTTGATGATGCATTGTTGGATCCAGATTGGATTATTGCCATGCAAGAGGAGCTGAATCAATTTGAAAGGAACAAAGTATGGGAACTTGTGCCTGCACCAAAGAATAGAACCATTGTTGGAACAAAATGGGTTCTGAAGAATAAGATGGATGAAGATGGTGTAATAATAAGAAACAAAGCAAGGCTGGTTGCAAAAGGATACTCTCAACAGGAAGGCATTGATTATGATGAGACATTTGCCCCTGTTGCTAGATTGGAAGCCATTAGAATATTCTTGGCATTTGCTGCTCATTCAAACTTTAAAGTTTATCAAATGGATGTCAAGAGTGCATTTCTAAATGGAGAGTTGGAAGAAGAGGTTTATGTGCAACAACCACCTGGCTTTGAGGATCCACATTTCCCAGAATTTGTCTACAGATTGCTTAAGGCACTGTATGGACTTAAGCAAGCTCCAAGAGCATGGTATGATACTCTATCACAATTTCTTCTTGAAAATCAATTCACTCGAGGCACATTGGACAAGACACTGTTTTACAAGAAGCATGGTGATGATATGATCCTAGTTCAAATCTATGTGGATGATATCATTTTTGGTTCTACAAATGAGAAACTGTGTGAGAAATTCTCTAAACTCATGCAGAGCAGATATGAGATGAGTATGATGGGAGAGTTGACATTCTTTCTAGGGTTGCAAGTTAGTCAAAGGAAGGATGGTATCTTTATCAGTCAAACCAAGTACATCAAGGATTTATTGAAAAAGTTTGACTTGGAAGATTGTTCAACTGCCAAGACACCCATGGCCACTGCCACTAAATTGGATGAAGATACTAAAGGCAAGAGAGTAGATATCTCAGTCTACAGAGGCATGGTTGGTTCTCTACTCTACCTCACTGCAAGTAGGCCAGACATCATGTTTGCTACATGCTTGTGTGCAAGGTTTCAATCAAATCCAAAGGAATCACATTTGATTGCAATAAAAAGGATCTTTAGATATCTGAAGGGCACTCCTAACTTGGGATTATGGTACCCTAAGGACACAGGGTTCAATCTGGTTGGCTACTCTGATGCTGATTATGCTGGATGCAGAGTGGATAGGAAAAGCACCTCAGGAAGCTGCCAGTTTCTTGGACAAAGGTTAGTTTCTTGGTATAGCAAGAAGCAACAATCTGTGTCAACTTCTACAGCTGAGGCTGAATACATAGCTGCTGGAAGTTGCTGTGCTCAAGTGCTTTGGATTAGAAATCAACTTAGAGATTATGGACTTGTGTTGGAAAGAATTCCAATCATGTGTGACAACACAAGTGCAATCTCTATAGTTGCCAATCCTGTCAATCATTCTAGAACAAAGCACATTGACATCAGATATCATTTCATAAGAGAACATGCAACTAATGGAACCATTGAGTTGCATTATGTCTCTACAGATAAACAACTAGCTGATATATTCACTAAGCCATTAGATGAAGCCACCTTCACAAGGTTGGTAAGTGAGATTGGAATGCTGAATTCTTCAGATTCTGGCTAAGTGAATACATCATCTAGATTGTTGCAGCAGTAAACACTTACTTTATCTAAATCCTCAATATTTTTGAAGTAAGTGTTGGCTGAAATATGATTTATAAATATTTCAAATCTGTTGCATATGTTGAAAATCATATTTTTATTAACTTAAAATTTCTATGAAATTTTGAGAAAATCACTATTTGATTTGCTAGGATATTTTTCAATGAATATGTCTGGTAGATTTTAAAAAGATAGTGAAAATCAAATTTTTATGAGTGATGGATATAGTTCGATAAGTCAGACTTCTCGAATGATTCACTATTCGACATCTCTAATAAGTCTCATTAGAGTACTCTTGAGTTCTCGAATAGAGTCTTTCTGAGATATCGAATAGAGGAATTATTGACTTCTCGAATATAGTAACTGAGTTCTCGAATGACTGAGTTCTCGAACACTATATTTGAGTTCTCGAATCATTTGAAAAGGCTGAATTCTCGCTGAATTTTAATCGATTTTGGACTTTTGTCTAAAAGTTTAATTCACTCATAAAAACACATTTTATTTAATTTAGAATTATTTCTAAGTTAGATAACTGCCAGCTGTGAGTTTCTATCTGCTTGAGTTATCGATTAAGCCATTCTTGACTTCTCGAATAGTTGTTTTCTACTTCTCGAATGCCTGACTTGTCGATACAAAACCTTCTGCTAATCGACAATTCAAGTACTTCATACTTATACAATTTCACATCTATTCGATTCATTTCATTCGATTTCTCAAGCATCCACACTCTCTAAACCCCTGAAACCCTAGCTACGAAAAGCCAAATTTCTTCTTCAACCTTCAGTTTCTTTCCCCTCTTCTACACAAATGGCAACAGTAAAGTTTAACACCAACTTCATCGCACTCACTAGTGATGTTGAAGCGCCCAATGCCAATTTCAAGTGCTTTGTGAAATGGATGGCTGAGTCGTATATCAAGGATGCACTCTCTGCCAACCCAACTCTGTATCTCGATATTCTGGAACAATTCTGGAGTACTGCTATTGTGGAGGTTGTAGCCCTGGAAAACGCAATCACTTCATATGTCATCTACTGCAAGGTTCAAGATAAGGAAATCACTATCACTACTGCAGACATGAACCAAGCACTAGGCCTACAACAAGAGTCATTTGACAGAATGGCCACTAACGCAGAGTTGGAGGAATTCTTTGAGTTCATAAACTACTCAGATGGGATTAACCTTGGAAAGCTAAACAGAAAGAATCTGAGAAAGGAGTGGAGCTATGTGTTTGCAACTCTTCTCCAAGTCTTCACTGCCAGGAAATCAAGCTTTGATCAAATCAGTGCACCTGTGCAGCAAATTGGATATGCTTTGGCCTATGGAAAGAAGATAGATGTTGGCCAAATCATACTTCAAGAATTATATGGGAGACTTGGTAAGAACACAACCAAGAGAGGTACTGATATCTTCTTCCCTCGCTTTATTCAATCTGTACTTAATTATAAAAATGCTTTATTGATTGAATTGCCTGGGATTGATAAAAATAAAATAGGCTATCCTAAGTCCATGACCAAACTCATTTTTGGTAACTTGGAAACTAGGAATGATGTGGATGTAAGACTGAACATAACTCCCCATATGGAGAGTTTGTTTAGGACTTACCCCCACAACATGCCAACATTTGATGCAAAATCTAAGTTAGCACAGCCCAAGCAAGTAGAACAAAATGCTAACCCAGGGCCTGCTAACCAACCCTCTCAACCAAACACTCTACCTCTTACTGAGCCAACTGCATCATCCTCTCAAAAGGGTGATGTTAGTAAAAAGAAGAGAAAGGAAGTAATGTCTGCACCTTTAAATATCTTGTCTGAAGCAGCATTAGCTGTTGAATTAGGTCTAGGAAGTGAGGAACCTGAGTCACCCTTTCACAGAACAAAGAAGAAGAAAACTAAGACCACCTCTTCAGTCACACAAATGGCTGAAGTTGTAAAATCAGGGGCACACAGCTCACTAGGTGTATCCTCTCAACAGGGTGCACCTATAGAATCAAGCATTCTCCCCAATGCACCCTCTTGTATAGAGTCAGCACATGGGAGTGATAAGGCTGGCACAACACTGAGTGGAGAGCACATCACTTTTGAAACTCCCTCTATCTCTCAGGGGGAGTTGCCCAAATCTACTCTAAAACACACTTCTCTTCCAGAATCTAACTCTGAAATTTCTTTGGAACCTGCAACTCAGACAACTGAGATGCAAGGTATTGATCATCAAGAATTCTTTTCTCTTGATGAGCCAATAATTTCAAGTGACTTAGTGCATGACACTTTGTTCACCACTCAGAACCCACATTTAGATGGTGAGGGAATGCATGCTGAGGCATATCCTAATGACACCATCACAAACACAGAGGCTCCCCTAGTTTTTACTAGAGACTCTGTGCCTGTGTCAACTGCTGGTGTAATTCATCCCACTTCTGTGGTGACACCAGTAGTAGAGTCAATCCATCCGGTTACAGAAGTTGCATCTGTAACTGAGGAGACTAGCTTGCCTAGCTCTAGCTCTGACTTCATGTCAACATGGCTGAAGCCTGTGCAACATGACAGTGCTTCAGGATCAGGGTCTGTTCCACAACAATTGACGGTTGAAGCACTTCAAAGCTTAATTGTGGATCAGATTCCTGAGTTCACAAAGATTGCTCAGCACCTTCTCACTGCAGACATGCCCAATCCAGACTATGAGGCTATTCTGTTATGCCATAGGGATGATGTGGAAGTGCAGAAGTCAAAGATCATTGATGATGCTGAGAGAGATGGCAACATAGATGCCTGGTTGCAAGGAAAATATGATATTACTCTCGATGAAGCACTTCAGTATCTCAGGGAGGAATACATCACTTCACTGGGCTCCAATGCAAAATCCCTGTCACCTGGTGAAGTGTATGAAGCTGTAAATGACTCCTACAAGGGTTTCCTCAAGGCTGCACACTATCTTGGCAAGGGAGTCAAAACTGAAGTCAACAGGGTGTGTGATAAGACAGCCACTTCAGTAGCAGAAGTCAAGAGGGCCTTTGATGCTAAATTTCCTCAATTGGACAGTGTGTTCAAGGACATCAAACACTGCAACTCTACCTGCACACAGGTGGACAATGGGCTGGCTATGCTAAAAGATGCTGTCACAGGTCTGGGGCATAAATTTCAGAATCTATCTGACCAGACTACAGATGCCAATGCCATGCTGAGGATAATGTTCAAAAATCTTTATGGAGATAGACTAGTGACTGATGTCCCTGTGCATGAATTGTCTAAATATGAAGTGAAGAGGCTTCAGGACCAATCTTTATCTGGCTTCAAGGCCAATGAGTTATTCACTAAGGTCAACACTCTTGAGCAGGAGGTTGCTACTCTCACCAAGACCAATGCTCATCTCACAGAAAAGGTTGCATTGCTAAATGATCAGTTGGACACTCAAGCATCCACCACAGCTGATGTCCTTCTGCATCAACAATCCATGTTAGCTGCAATGATGAAGCATATGGGTCTCCCTCTACCTGATGAATCTTCACTCCCAAAGGACATTTCTACAGCCTCTGTGCCTGACAACAAGCCTAAGGGGGAGAAGAAGGCTAGGAACTCAAACTCAAAGGGGGAGACAAAGGGTGAGAAAGGCATAATAATCAAAGAGGGTGGTCAACAAAGGGTTTCTAAGTCTCTAGCAAATGTGCCTGGCAAGGGAAAAGCCAAAGTAGATGAGCCTCCATCTATCTTGCCAGTTGTCACCCTACCAACTGTGCACATCACTACTCCTGGAGGACAAAAGCAATCCATAACTACCACAGTGGTTGCAGGGAGTATGCCATCTGACAAACCTCCAATCTCTATATCTGAGAGTGCCAAGCCTGTAGAAGTCAAAGTTGTTACTGAGGCCAAGCTACAAGAAGTTGCTAACTCCAATGATTATCATGATAAAGCCTTCTTGGAGTTTCTGAAAGCCATAAGGGAACAGGTTGGTGACACTCAGTTTTATCTGAGGGAGGTGAAGAAGCAGATAGACTACATCACTGTCATCCCCAAGAAAGTCAACAATATATGGGTCAAGGAGATAGTGATGGTTTCCAAACTAAAGATATGGCATCTAACATACCAGACTCTACAAGACCTAAAGCACTCAGAGATAGATGCCATACTTGAGATCATTGAGAAGAAAAATGAGAACAGCAAGAGTCTGTTTGATGATTTGAGGAATGGTCAACCTACAAGGCTACCAGAAGTGATCAAGAAGCCATGGACAATTATTTATCAGTCTGGTACCAGAATTGAAGATATCAAGCAATTGGTCATTCCTCGTGATCTCACCTCCAGAAATCACAGACTGATCATTGCTATCATTGATCAATTACAAAAGAAGGTTGGAGCCAGAAATGCTGAAGAAATTGAGGCACTGCATATTCTCAGAACCTATATTGCAACTGGTGAAATTCCAGAGATGGCTCAACCTAGGAGAAATAAGGATGATGATTCTAAAGACAAAGGTGATGGGAGGAGAAGACATCACAGGAGAGATAAGGGTGATGAAGACAAGAAGAAAAAGGGAGACAAGGATAAAAAGGATGATGATGACCAAGGTAAAACATATGTGAGAAAGAGTGGAAGACAGCAAGCCTTAGGCAATGCTAGCAGTAATCTCACCACAACACAAGACTCTAAGTCTAGGGTGAATACTGTTAGTAGTGACCTAGCAAAATCTACATCTATGGCTTCTGCAACTGTCTTACCATCTCAAGAAAAGAAGAAGATTCAAGTCAAGAAACCATGTGTATGTTTCAGAAAGCAATCTGCTAATGGAATACTACTATGGTCTACCAACAAAGGTCAAAGATTTCTGCCAAGCAATCATGTCAAGAGGATAAAATTTAAACATGCTGCAAGGAGAGTGAAGCTATCCAAATCTAGAGCCCTAACAATCATTCCAGGATTAAAGCTCCAGCCACTTGATGAAGACTTTGATGAAGAGCAACTGCAATTTCTAAGAGCTCAAAAGATATGCTATGCTGCAATTGTGAATGACCACCTTGAAATCAAGTACACTGATGGGAAAGAAATGAAGTTCAAACAAGGGGGTTGTCAACATTGGGGTAAATTGTATGAGATAGAAAGAATCATTGCATTGCTGGATTCTAAAGACAAGGTGGAGAAAGTATGGAAGCTGGAATTGATTGACTTTGTGAAAATGAAGAAAGATTATGCTGAGAAGGTAAGAAAGGGCTGCTATGAGAAATGGTTAGAAAGGGAGAAAGAAATTGATAGACTGGAGATTGAAGCAGAAAAGCTAAGGGCAAAGGGATTGTGTAGAGTTCAGTTTGATCCCTATGTGGTGAAGTATAGGAGGAGAAATGGAGACAATGTCAATATAAGAATGAACCTACTCAGTCACTATCCTGCCAACATTCTGAAGCCAGTGCTTGAAGATTTCAAAAACTCTATTATGATTGAAGAATTGGATGCTATGACAGAAATCATGAGAGCAGTAGATGAGATTGCAAGAAAGGAGAAAGAAAGGAAACAGAAAGCATATGATGATCTACAAGCCAAAGCAATGGAGATGCAATCAAAAGAAAATGGCTAGTACCTCATCATACTGTAAGAGTATTTATCTTGTAATTTCATTTATGTGTTCAATCAAAATACATACCTGTACTTTTAAAGTTTCATCTTTATGTATGTTAGGCTTGTTATCAGACATGAAATTGTGACTAAGGGTCTCACTCACAATTTGGGGGAGATTGTTAGTTACAGAGGCATGCCTGTACACATCTAATAACAAGCCTAATTGTTTGTAATGCTTTGCATTACTTACATGACCTCTTAACTGAGGGAACCTCTAGTTGTAGAGTTTCTGTTTGTATTGTACTTGTAATAGGCATCAAATCCTAGTTGTGTAACTGTACAAATAGAGTCTAGAATAATGCTTGAAAGAAGTTCCATGGTTCATGCCTCAAGCAAGGAGTTAAAGACTGCCAAATAATCACAGTTGGGATTTGAAGAAATGAAGAATTTGCCTAAGTACCAATTCGAGAAGTATATATGTCTATTCGAGAAGTCCAGCATTCGAGAAGTCAGGGATTCGATATCTCAAGACACTATTCGATATCTCTGAATACACTGTTCGATATCTCATTCGATATCTCAGGGATTCGATATGTCTACTACTCTATTCGAGAACTCAAGAAGTCAACAAGTCAAGATGGTATTCGAGTTCTCAAAGAGTCAACAAGTCAAAGTTCCATTCGATATCTCAAAGACTCAGAAAGCTATTCGACAACTCGAGGATTCGATAAGTCAAATGCTCTATTCGACAACTCAAGGAATCCTGGTGGAAAAGAGCTATTCGAGAAGTGGTTCGATATGTCACTGTAACAGTATTCGAGAACTCAGAGTTATCGATCAAGTCAATTCTAGTTCTCGAATCACTTACTTAGTCACTTCTCGAATACATTCTTGGAGACAAAATACTGAAGAAATTGTACAAGTCAGAAACCTGCAACAAGCCAATGCACTTTATGGACCACAATCTGTAACGTGCTCTGGAAAGCCTACAAGGAAGCTTGGAGAGATATAGAAGAGACAAGGAGCTAAAGAAGTGGATCTAAACAGGCTTTGCAAAGTCAAATCTGTAACCGTTTGGACACTTACTCAAAAAGGATAGACAGACTAGAAAGTAATTTGTTTAGCTACCTTATTTGTAGTAAGCAGGCTGTATCCATGTTCTATAAGGACACAGCCTCACTTCATAACTTAGTAACTTTTGTGAGTCTAGTTTTTCATACACTGTAAGCTATATCTCTCTGAGAAAAACGAAGCTGAGAATACTACCATTTGTATTCACAGATTGTAGCAACCTTTATCTAATATACATTAGATTAAAGTGATATTGTGTCTTGTGTTGTTTATTTATCCGCACCTTAATTTCTGCACACACAGGCACTTATCTGCTACACAGACTCAATCCAAGAAAAGTTCAAGAATCCATTCACCCCCCCCCCCTCTGTATTCTTTTACCGTGTTCAATACTCAACAGATATGCTTATGAAGGATTAGGACACTAGGCTAGTAAAAGATAGTGTCAAGTAAGAACATTTGAGAATGTAAATTTATGTGTATATTATCTTCATGTATTCAATATGAATAGTAAAGGTTCAATCCATAGTGATACCTTGATATTCGAATATTTGGAATGTGTAATGTACTAATGTGAAATTCAATCGTCACGATATTTCATTTATGCATAAGTTTGTCGTTTGTTGTGATTTTGTTTAGTTATTCATGGATTACGCTAAAATGGGGGAGGATTGTTGGATATTTTAGTGTAATTGGATTGGCTAGTTGATCAATGTAATCGTAATGTTACATCGAACAAGTCGGGAGAATGCGGAGTGCATGCTCTATTCGAGTTCGTTATGATTTCAGAATTATTGCTTATGAGACATGTCTATTGGCATCAAACACATCTGTTGGAAATGAGATGTGTCTATTGGAAAAGACACACCTTGAGGTGTGTCTATTGGCATTGGACATGACTGTTGGAAATGAGATGTGTCTATTGGAAAAGACACATCTTGAGGTGTGTCTATTGGCAATAGACACATCTGTTGACATCTATAAATAGGTGTGGCATTGATCATTTTACACACAAGGTTCATTTTGAAATACACAGCAAAATACATTCTCTCTTCTTGCAGATTTTCTGATTTTATCCGATTGAATTATTTGGGTGAACCACAAATAACTTCAATCTGAAAGTGTTCACACGACTTCAGAAAAATCCAAGTTATCACCCAAACTCCCCAACAGGGAACACCACAAACTGTAACGCAGGTATCAGGAGTTCGTTCATAAGGAAACTAGATAATACCCGTGCAATATGTATTTAGATATTATTAACAAATAATGTAAAATATAAATGGATTATTAATATTATTCACTTTCATACAATTATTTTTGTTCTTATTAAAATTAAATTAATTAGAAGCATAATTGAGATTTTTATAAAAATTATAATGATTATTTTAGCATTACGTTAGGAAATTTCTGGATTTTCCAATAAAAATAATTTGATTGATTAGGTGTTAATAATTTTGTTTGAAAAAAAATAATTTATTTTCATTACTTATATTTATATTTTTGTTATTTAATATTTTTAATGTATATTTTAAATTATAATTAGTTAAATTTCCTATTTATACAAAAAAAAATATTAGTTCACTTTCAATTATGTTATTAAATATAGCAATATTAAGAAGATAATATATAAAATATTTTACTCTTTAATGTAAATAACATTACGAATTTCAAAACCGAAAGTGTTATCGAATTTATAAGACTTAATATCACCAAATCATGCATGATACAATACAAAAATATTATTAAAATTTCATATTTGAGGTCAAAATTTGAGTTTCTAAATTCATATAATCAAATAATGACTTTATGATCTAACAAAAAATAACTTTATATATGTAGAGTGCATGTTAAAAAATAAATTTTCATTTATACTTGCGAAATAACAACAAAAGAAAATTAAAATTTTAGATTACGTTGAAACTAAAATTTTAATATGTGGTAATAAATATTTTCATCCATAAGAAACATCTCAACTCGTTCATGTTAGATAAATTCTTTTTCTAATAACAAATTATTTATGCTCTAATCTTTCATGTTTTCAATGACCTTTATATATTTAATAAAATTAATTTTAAAAGCCATATATATTAATAAAAATATTTATTAATTATGTTAGTATGTAAGAAAATGCTACGAATTATTTAAATAATGATTTGAAGAATATCTATTTTACATTGAAAATATTTCGTATGTATATATGTTAGATGATATTCATAAAATTTGATTTACTTTGCACAATTCAAAGACAATTAGAATTATGGATATTTACAAAAATACCTAATTTTTTAAAAATATTTTCAAAAATACTACCTAAAGTTACAGTTGCAACGGTACCGCGGGTAAAAATCGGTTGCAAATGAAGTTTTTGGGGAAAAAATTTGTAATTTGGTATTTTTGAAAAAATCCCATTAGAATATAGTAAATATAAAAATAAAATTGAAGTCATAGGTATAAAAATTGTGAGTGAAATTGAAATAAAACAAAGAGTAATCGAGATATAATAGAATGAAAAAAATAATATGAGGGAAAATGGGTGGAAAAATGAAAATAGAAAGTTAAGTATATAAAAAAGTAATAAATAATTAAATTATATTAGAGAGTGGGTGGCAAAGAGAGAGAAAGGAAGAAAATTAAAGAACATTAGGAGAAAAATTAAATAATATTAATTATAATATGAGTTTTGAATAAAGTGAGAAGAGAGGAGATGAAAAAGTAATTATTTAAATGATTTAAATGAAGGGGTAGGAGAGAAAAAAGGAAAATATAATAAAAGAAAAGGAGAGAAGGGTAGGAGGTAGGACTTAGGAGAGAAAAATAATAAGAGGAGGGGGAGAAAGAAGGGTAGGAAAGAGAAGAAAAAATAATATTTTTAAGTGAAAAGGAGGAGAGAGAAGAGGGAAATTTTGGAGGGAAAAATGGAGGAAAGGATTTTGTTTTAGTATAGGATATAGATGCACCGAGATCTTTTTTAACATAGTCTTAGAAGTACACACCCCTTCACAAACGCATAACTCATCAGAGCTGTTATCGCACCCTCTAGCACTTCTCAACCTCTGCTCCTCAGATAATCCGGTGGTGTTTGGTAGTACTAGACAATAAAATTCAAGAAAACAGAATAAGGAGAGGATATATTCAAGCCTAAATTGGTGAGCTTGCAAAAGCTTTACTTACTATCGACTAGTCAATGGAACGCTGATGCTTTTTTGTAACCAAACAAACAAAGTATTCCTAACAACATTCATCCAAACATCATCAATATCATGAAATAACTAACAATAATCTGGAAATAAGCATCCAAGAAAACAATAACTGGTACGAGTTTTACATAGCAATAATAATGGAGAAAAATAAAAATTATCTTGTTGAATAATCTGTTGTTTCAGTTCCAGGCCTCAAGCTTGGAAACGAAAGGGCCAAACAAATCGTTTCGATAGAGGATAACAGCTCTTCCTCTTCCATTACGGGGCACACACTGCTTCAACCTCAACATATCACCAGCAGGCACGTCACGTTCATTCTTCCAGGGCAAGCGATCAACCAGCTCCACATCCTTACCACCCAAATCCAAACACTCCTCAGTCTGTATCACAATTTTACTTGTTTGGAATTTGATAATGCCCAACAAATGCAAAACACAAAGGATTGCACCTACAAACGCCAAGGAAATTAAACTTTGAAAGATCAAGTACATGTCGTAGAACATGTAGAAAACACCCATGTAGAAAACACCGTTGAATAGCATCTTCATCATGATTAATTGATTGATTACACTTGAGTATAGAAGAAGAAGAAGAAGAACAACAAGTATTAGAGTAGGAGAGATGGAGATGGTCCCGATAAACCCTTCCCTCCCCTTATATAGAAAAACAAGATGAACAATTCACTCTCAATTTCCTAATTGAATTCGAAACCGGGTTGCGTAAATTATCCGACTCATTGATTTTTATTAGGATTTACCCCTTTATGAATCACTATCCAACGGGAAAAAAAATAAAATATTTATTTGAGACACACGCCACCCAGACTTCGTTTCTAGGCGTTGAAGGCAAGAAGCTTCCTAGGCGGCGGTCATCACCCCCGCCTAGGGTGGACAACACGCTGGCTACTTTTTTTCTTATAAAAAGTAATAAGCTTTTACTTGGGAAATTATTTGATTAATTTCTGAAAATGCAAGAAAATAGATACAAAACCTATTAAAATTCTGGAAAATCAAGAAATAATTTATAAAATTGTTTCTAAGGCTGGGTGCCCAAATAAATTATTTTTTGTAATTTATCAAAAATAAATAAAATACCTGTTGGTACAAAAAAATTCTGAAAAGCGGAAAATAATTATTAAATTATTTTCCAAAATAGAGAAAATTGGGATTAAAATTCCAAAAATTCCAGAAAGTAGAAAAATAATTTTTAAAATTATTTTATGCTTGAAGCACAATTTAATATTTTTTGATTGATAATTCAAAAATAAAGAAAAATACCTGTGAGTACAAGAAAAATCCTAAAAAATTAGGATACGAGGAATTTTATAAATAATTCCTTGAAATAAATGAGCAAAATTCAATAACAAAAGTTATTGAAAAATTGTTGATTAGCCTCAAATAAGGCAAGTCGTCGTAAATGTGTAGGTCTCTCCACACTTTACAATCTAGACGATATTTGTGAAACACTAGTGTACAGTATATAGACTCTTTAACTTCAATGAAAACCTGATCAGTTTTCTTAGAAATTGGGGGGCAAATGATATGTGTTGAAAATAAGCCCTAAAAATACAATTAATGATACATTAAATTAGTCCAGAATGGCCCAAGGTCAAATCCCATTTGTGAGGCCCAAAACCCTAAATATAATAATAATTCCGTAGCTATTAAATCAGCCAAACAAAAGACTCCATTATTGAGTCCAAAAGGGAACCAAATCATCTTTGGAGTGGCCTCCAAGGAATACAGCTGTAATCCTTATCCATCCTTCACCCGGAAGGATCTAGAAATTGGGCCTAAGCTGTGCCTTGCCCACCAAGACACCCAATTCTACCCTAATTCTAGGGTTCTCGGGTTAAGCGTTAGTGCTCAAATCCTTTCTTATCATACCCGAGTCTACCACACGTCAGTTAACCAATAAGAATCGAGGAATTATTTTAGGACCAATCAGAGCTAATTCCTTAAAGACCATTCCTTATTTACAATCTCACCCTACCTCTTTAACAATGGTTAGTTAATACTTCTAATTTAAATACAATAAGGATTTTATTAAACATATCCATAAATACCTATTTTTTAAATAAAAAATATTTACTATTATTTCATAAGCTATATATTATTGACCATCATTGTCTTTCTAAGTCATTCCCTTACTTTTTTAGGAATGGCTATCCGAGTTGTGGCACATATTTGTTTTTATTGTATCGTTATTTTTTTTGTTTGAGTGTATTTGAGTCGGTTGTATTCCGACTGGCTAGTCATCTTTACAAAGGAAACTCTTCCCAATTTTCGTCAGAATTATAAGTATTAAAACCTATAGTATATTCTTATATGTCGATTACAAGTCAAGATGACCTTATATGTTAAGTGCTTAAGTGACTTATATGAATTGCATGCCTTAACTGCTATATGTTAAGTGCTTATTTGAATAGCGACAAGTATGTGATATATATATTAAGTGGTGATGCGATATAGGAATCGTTTGGGTAGATTAGGATGAGTCGTATTAGGAGTATAGTGTGCTAAGAAAGTGATTATGGCTTATGTAGATTTGAAGGACGTAGGCCCTAGCGATAAAAGAAAAGCTAAGGTTGAGTACTAGTCGGCTGAGCTGTTTGCTGTTGCATACTACCGAAGGCAAGTAATTCTGTCTCTTCTTGAAAGTTCATAATCCTGAGATTGTTATACCATGTTGAGCCATGTTTATATATCCTGCTTTCATATACTTATGCCATAACCCTGATACCTATTGTTAAATTCTTTTTAACTATTTTCCAAAGTCAAACCTAATTGACTGACCAATAAACCACTGTTAAAAGTTAACCTATGTCCGTGACCCGGATACCCTATGTCGATTTTAAAATACTTATCAAAACTCATTTTTTTGACTTCAACCCTGTTTTACAAACTTGATTTCTTTTATCAAAGATTCTAAAACCTTATGACTTGATCAAATGTTTTCAAACTAAGACTTATCCTATATCTTTGACCTTTGATTTGAAATGTTCCCTTATACCCTGATCGAAGCCTTGATTCCATTTGAGCCTATGTCTTGTTGATTCAGACTTGTACCTCTATTCCGTGATGTCAGAATACTGAGTTAAACTCTTTGACTTTTATCATTGCAAATCAAAATGAAATGTTTTCTAAAAAAATGCTTTGAAGCTACTTAGACTGGGCTGATCTGTTATCAGTGAGTCGAAGGTACTTCAGGGTTAAGGTTTTTGAAAGGATTTGAGTACTAAAATGTTTTCAAGATTTTAAAATGTTTTCAAAAGTGTTTTCCGAAAGAGAGTTTTTAAAAGTGTTGGGAATTCCGTCAAAAATGTTTTTATATACGGATTCCTGACGATTGGAGAGACGGGGCGAACGGGTAATGCTGGTTCCGTCTGGTTGTGTATTACAGTGTAATTCTGGTTTGTCCAGTTCGACACTTTTATTTATAGGCCAATGTGTTGCCTCTTGGGAACCCAAGTAATCCTAACACTACTTGAAAAAGTAGAATAGACATCGCCCCTTTTACATCGGTTCCTGATGTCCCCGATGTAAAACTCTCAATGACATCGGTCGAAAAAAAACTGATGTCTTTAATATATTATGAAATCACATTACTAGCCAACCGATGTCATTGACATTTCAATGAAAAATCAATGACATCGGTTAGGAAAACAACTGATGTCATTGATATATTATGACATCGGTAAAAAATAAACCGATGTCTAAAGTATGCTTAAAAAAAAATTCACTCCGCGCCCACACAAAATTAACTTTCCCCCCATAACCAATATTTTAGTTCCCCCCTTTATTTCCCCCCCTTAGCCAGTTTTTTAATTCCCCTTTTTTTGAGCTCTTTCCGACAAAAACAGAGTACACACTCATTAAAACAAAATATACAATTAAAACATAATCTCTATTTCTCTCATCTCTCTCACTTCACCCTCTCTTTCTCTCTCGACGTTTCTCTCTTTCTCTCTCGACGGCTCACCGTCTCTCTCTCTCACCTCTCTCGACGGCCTCACCCTCTCTCTCTTACTCTCTCTCCGACCTCACCCTCTCTCTCTCTCACTCTCTCTTTCACTCTCGTAACAACTCAAGTTAATATTAGGTCAAATCGATTTGACTAATTGAGTTCAATTCACTGCACAAATCCTTTTGTTTACTACTAAAAAGCTTGAATTGGTAAGTGAATACACTTGCATGTGTAAGTAAACCTGAATTACTTTGATTCAGTTCTTAATTTTTTTATTGGAATTAATCGAATTGGGGATTTTTAAACTCAAAATCTTAATTTTCTAATTTTTTTTCTTATTAATGCAGGAGCAACAATTAAAAAGAGAAATTGTTTGGGTAAGAGAATCATTTACTAATATTTTCAATTTTATTTTTAGTTACTAATTTTTTAAATATCTATTTTCAGTTACTAATTGCGGATAGGCATATGCGGAACGCTTATTTTAATCGCTGTTTATGTGATTCTATTTTTTGCAAGAATGGTAAGTAGTCTCTCTTTCTCTCTCTCTCTGTATTTGTAATTGTACATGTATTAATGTATTGCTTCAGTACTTTCGTTTGTACCTGTGTCTGTACTATTTTGTGTTTTTGTTTGCTGTCTTATTACACTTGAATTGATGTTAAGATTAAATATTCTTATATCTAATTTTCTGATTTTTTTTATAGTGAAGTTGTTACGATTTGCTAATTTGATATCCCTTGTTTTGAATAGATTCATAATTTCATGTACTACTAAGCTACAGTCATGGTTATCGATAGTTTAGATTATATTTATTATTGTGTCCGGAGAGTTTTGTTTGTTGCTATGATTTTTGATTTGTAATTATTTGATCCTTATTTTATATTTGTTAATTTGAATTTTGTATATTTAAGACAGTGTTGAGGGTTCACCTACAAAGACTTATTTTTTTGTTGTTGTTACTGAATTTTAGGCTGACCCGGAGCCTGAAGCTATTAGGCAAAGAAGAATGCAGGAGCTAATGGCTAAAAGAGGAGGCGCTGTATGTGACTATTCTTCACATCTATTGTAGTTTACGTATTTAGAAAATAAGTTATCATGTCGTGTTTTTGTAGTTCGAATATTAATGTATTCATTGTGCCTTTAACTGATTGGTTTATATGCAAATCAGTCGAACTCTACACAGATCGAAAAACACCCAGGAGGAATCTAAAAGGTTTTGCTCCATTTAATGAATTTAGATAAGATTATATCTAGGTGTAGCATTTGTGTCTGCAACACTAAAGTACATTGTTGACATCCTTTAATTTATTTTTAGTACACAAGTGCAGTGACTGTGAGTTGGAGATGCCTCCGCTTGCTTGTTAAATTTATTAAAATGAAGCAATCAAAACAGGACATAGGAATGCAGCAAGTTGGAGATGTTCAATTCACTGCAACTCATTTCTTGTACTTAGGCCGGTGAACTTGAGGCAACTGATGGGATGACTCCACTAGATGTTGTGCGAATCTTAAACAATCAATCAATTAAGTTCTTTGCATGATGTGGATTGATGGAAAGGTTAGGTTCTTTTTTAGAAATTTTAAGCTTTGCTTGCTATCTGGTAGTAACTAAAGACAATTTCATTTACTCTAGGTGCAAAAAGTACTTCAGATATATGAATACCATGTTACATGTGGCCTATAAGCTATAACTAGTCTGACTTAAATGAAATTGTGCTGAGCCCCTTCTTCTTGTGCTAAGCCCCTACCAAATGTTTTTTGAATAAGCTTTTAATTAGAGATATATCTTTATTATGTTAGTCAATTGTCCAAAGCATGTGCAAGTGCTCCTGTATGCTGTATGTGGTATGTGATGTACAGTTTTAAAATTGTCAGTTATATCATGTCTGTCAATGTGTAGTACATCTGGAAGTGTTGGAAGATAAGAGACCTACTTGACTTAAAACCCAAAATATACGGCATTAGAGGATAAAGAAAAATATTGTGACTTCCATTCTGCTATAAAATTGGTATTTTATAGCCAACTCCATTAATTAGATGAGCTAAAATTTTATAATTGGTAAGTTTGGATATAGTTTGTACGATAATTGTCATAGTTTTGCTTGCTATAATGCTGTATAATTGGTAACTTGTGAGGAAAAAATGCAGGTATACTGGACAGGAGATCCTGGATCAATAAAGATAGATGGAACTGAACCTTCCGAGCACTCCATTAACGGCCAAGATATAGGTTGTTTTAATTAGGTTGTTTTAACTATGGTAGTTAGAGCGGTATAGTTTGTTTTTACATGGACTAGTATATCAATTATGTATGTTTTTGGTTTGGAAGAGGCATTTTGACTTGAAATGTAGCTAGTTTGTTAGTTTTGCGGATAGTCATTGTATGTATTGAATTGTTTTGATAATGATAATGAAGTTTTTGTTATTTTCATAAGTGTTTGAGTTTTGGATTGATAAGTTACATCAATACATCATTCATTTTAGTATTATTTTGGTGCATATATATATATATGAATACAGTAATAAATATAATACATTGTTGATTCTTTTCACATCGGTGTCTAACTGATGTTAATATGTATGATACACATCGGTTATATTACAGTAAACGATGTCTCAAACACTCTTTGACATCGGTTAGTTGCTAGTAACCGATGTCCCAGATAGTATCTAACATCAGTCAGGTTCCAGGAAACGATGTGATAGATACTCTTTGACATCGGTTATAAACCGATGTGAAAAGGCAGTGAACGATGTGATAGATACTCTTTGGCATCGGTTTAAAACCGATGTGAAAGGGGTTGGACCTTTCTCTACACCCACAAAGACATCGGTTGAAAAAAGGCCAGACATTGGTTTTTAGCCGATAATGAAAGGATTGATACCCAGAGAGACTTTGTGTCCGATATGGGGGGACTTTATGGGTTGATCACCCATTCTGTCTTGTTAAAAAGGGATATAAAACCTCCAATCAGTTTTTATCAAAGTGATGATTACTTTTACTTTACTGTGAAATTAAATTGTTTTGCCACTTAAAATGTCAATTGCTTTACACAGATTTTGAAATATCAACTATTGTTTTATTTATCAAATTATGCCAAGTCATTATCAAATGCCAGTATTGTTTTATCATCTCCAGCATATCTATTGCTATCCTCTTATCAGTTGATCCTCTATCAAGTCCATATACCAGGATCATTGTTATTATTTTCAGAGAGCTATGCCATATTCTTTCCTACTGTCACCCTTTCAGTTTTCAGTTGAGATCATGATTTACTTGCTGAGCGTTAGCTCATTATTATTTTATCTAACCTTTTGACAGTAACTTAAGAATCATGGTCCGTACTATCTAAACCGCAAGGAAGCGCACCTACCGTGGTCCCAAGTTGGTCCAGTTTCAGATAGCTCCCGAGGTAGATGCAATAACAGCTCAGTGAGGATGTTCTAGTGGTTTGGTTGATAAGATAGTTGTGAGAACGAGTTTGTTAAGAATTTGAATTTAAGGTTTGTAATAATAATTTGATTATGGTTTGTAATAATAAGTAGTTAGACGATGGCTTGCTTGTTTCATACCATTACCTGTGAAAGATCTTGGATAGTAGAGTTGGGGCCAGTCAGCATGTTATATCTATATTTATATAGTTTTAGGTTGTTTGTATCTAGAGTGTGTTAGTGACCCTCCGATCTAGGCCCCGGGTCGGGAGGGCGTGACACATACCCACATCATTCGATTCACACAAAACACACACGCGGGACTCACACACACAAACACGAGGTTGCAGTGAAACACAGAGAAGGGGAAGAATATGGGAGAGAAAAACGAGAGATTAAGTGAGAGAGATTGAGGAGAGGTGAGAGAGAAAAGTCTAGAGAGATTAAGGGAGACTCGAGAGAGTTCCAGAGAGGCCGACCAATTCAGATACAGGGGTGGGTTTTGGGAATTTAGGGATTTAAAAGGAAAGGAAAGAAATAGTCCATTAACAATTTAACATTGCTGAAAAACTAATTAAAACAATTAATCACTCTTTTTGGAAATTAGATATAAAATAGAAAATTGGGTGGAAAAATAAAGTTTTCATTTTTAAAATAAAGAGTGTAAAATTATGAACGCCCACATATTTTTAAAATATTTTTAGGATAAAAAATGAATTAAATATGGATTTTTCAAGTTTTGATCCTTTAAATACAATAAAACTCTTAAAAATCATTTTAAAATCCCTAAACACCCAAAATAATTCTTCTAATAATTTTAAAACTAATTAGTATCATAAAGATAATATCACAAAAGATTTCATGATTTTTAATAACTCCAATCATTTTATAAAAATTTTAGAAGATCAATAATGCATGATTTAAACACATTTAAATCATCAAAAATCCGCGATCTTACGCGACACACATATATCATCATATAAACATATAAATACGATATCACACATATTCCACCTTCCCAACAATATTCTCATAATAGTACTCACAATTAATATTAAATATTATTTATAAATACGAAATTTCTAGGGCGTTGTAGTCTGGGTTAGTTATGAACCTTCATCCCTGTTTGCCCAGCATAGCGAGATTAAAATCCCTGAAATAAAAAAAATAAAAGGAATATTTATGAAGGCCTAACATAACAAAAAAAAAATATCGAATTCTAAAAATAGTCGATAATAAATCATAAACCGAAGTTCTCTGATAAAATATAATGTATATGCGCCGCATTCATCTTGTGAGCTCAAACAAAAAGTTTCCTACAAGTTTGTTTTCCATTAAGTGTAAGTGTGTAACTAACTCTCGCAGTATAGTATTTTTAGGTTGGGGAAAGACTAAGAACAATGATTATAATTTGGAGTTATTAATACGTAAATTAATTACTAAAAATTCTGGTTTTAAAACTAATTAATTCACGGTTTATAGTGAGAAAATGCCCAAAATGCCTAGATTTGGAGCCCCATGGCCTGATATGCTGATATGCGAAAGGACTGACCCGATATACCCACAAGATACGCATCCCGTAGATGTGTATCTTGAGATACGCATGATCAATATGCGCAACACGGGTAACGCATCTCTCTCCGCAATGACGTCAGTTGACGTCATTATCTCATTTGCAGCAATGGTGTCGTCTGAGCTCCAAAATCGCCAAAAAATCGCACCCATTCGTTCTCCTTATTCCGACAATTTCCACCGATTCTGAGATAATGAAAAGGAAGTCCATGCCTGCCTCTCCATTTATTCATGATCGATTTGTGTGTTTTGGCCCCGCAGGGGCGTGCACAAGCTCTCGGAAAAACCAATCGGAAAATGGATTTGGTTTTGGGGCTTTGCAATCTGGCAAAAAAATCGAAAAAAGAGGGATATAGGCATATAGATGAGGACAAGTCGATCCATTTGGTATATTGTATGGTATCATTCGATGCCTGTAGGTGGTGAAAAGAGTGGTTGACCTTTTTAAGAAAAACGCGTCTCCGGCGAGAGGAAGAAGACGATGAACAGTGATGGTGGACACGCATGTTGAACATGCGCATCACCTGTCACGCATGTTCAACATGCGTAACCCTTGTTGATTTTTACGACACAATCTTCATTTTGTGAAGGTCACGCATGTGTCAAAGGAGTGTCCGGACACTCCTTTCCCACATGCGTGTCCCGTGGGTAATTAGGTCCATGTGTTCCGAAAATTGGTATTTTGGACCATTTATTTTGGGAGGTGGGCATTTAGGGCCATCACCCGTTTATAGTAAGTAATTTAAGTACCAAAAAATCAGTATTTAAAATCCATCAACAGTTTATTAAAATCTAAAATTTATAATATTAGTTTAATTTAATTACAAAAAAAAAATTTAATTTCACTAATTACATATAAAATTTAACATTTAAAATATTAACTTCAAGTATACTACCCAAGTTGGGAAAATTAAAACAATTTACAAATAAAAATAAGATGAATATAAACACCCAAAACGAAACATTAAAATGTATATATAATGTTAAAACAAAAATATGTATCTCATGAGTTATAATAAACTACCAAAACTATTTGAAAGTAAAAGTGATCTTGCAAAAGCCAAAATGTATTATCGAAAATTAAAGTATACGAGTAAGTTGGGAAATTAAAAAAAATTCAAAAACTTTTTAGAAATTTTAAAAATGATTAGAAGTTTAAAAATGATAAATTTTTTAAAAAAACAATAATATATTTGAAAATAAATTTAAAAATGTAAATATTTTGGTTAATTTACAATATTTTTCATATTTAAAATTTAAAATAAAATATTTAAAAATAACGGTGCTTCGTCCCGTGCAATTCTCGCGGCAATTTTGAGCTCCAAAGCTTACATAGTAGCTCAGCTCTGTCGAAGGCCATAAAAACTACAATCTCTCTCTCTCTCCCTCTCTCTCTCTCTCTCTCTCTCTCTCACACACACACACACACAATTTCTGCAATGTCAATCTTCAGATCATCTAAAAATCTCATCTTTCTCAAACATTTCAATCTAAAATCCAATCTTTAATACTTGAATCTTTATCTCATAACCTTCAAGATTTCACATACCCTTTTCTCCACTTATTCTTCTGAATCTATAGATACAACTGACACTGACATTACACACAAACTCATTTATGCATTTACAAAACAACCCCATTATACTGAAAATCAAGAATTGGCTCAATTGGGTCCAAGAATCACTCCCAAGATTGTTGAATCTGTACTTCAAAATTTCAAGAATTGGAAAATAGCTCTTGAATTTTACAAATGGGCTTCTAATCAAAGTGGGTATAAGCATAATGCTTATATATTTAATACCATGGCTTCGATTCTATCAAGTGTACGATGAAATGCCCAGCTGAAAGTTCTTGCGGCGGAGTTGGTGAATGCGGGTTGTTTTATGAGTCCTGGGGCAATGGGGTTTTTTATTAGGTGTTTAGGGAAGGTGGGGTTGGTTGAAGAAGCTGTTTTGGTGTTTGATAAGTTTAAGGTGTCGGGTCTTTGTGTTCCGAATGGTTATAGTTATAATTGTTTGTTAGAAGTTATGGCGAAGTCGTTTGAGGTTGAGTTGATGGAAATGAGGTTGAAGGAGATGAGTGATGGGGGGTGGCAGCCGGATAAGTTTACTTTGACTGCGGTTTTGCAGTGTTATTGTAATGCCAAGAAGTTTGATAAAGCTTTGGAGGTTTATAATGTGATTAGTAAATCGGGTTGGCTTGATTCGCGTGTGCTTTCGATTTTGGTGGTCTCGTTTAGTAAGAGGGGGGAAATTCAGGGGCGGAGGTACACTGGAGGCTATGGTGGGCTATAGCCTAGGTAAAAAAAAAAAATTCAAAATTTTTATATTGCCCAGCCCCAAAATATTAGAGTTAGCCCAGCCCAAAATTTTAAAGTTAGCCTAGCCCATTAAAGTGTTTTAGGGAATAGATAAGGCAAAGCAACAGCCGGCAAATTCCCACAGTCCCACTCGCAATTCACAAAGCAAAACAGAGGGTTATACACAATAACACAAACAATTACGGGAGAATAAACACTAAAGGGCGATTGGGCGAAGACGACAGAAAAGGAGGCATGAAACAATTAATCTTCTTATTCTTTTATACTCTTCTCAATTAGGTTTTATTGTGAATATTCTTGTTTAATCTCCTCTTTTTTCTTACAGGTTTACAGTGAACATATAATGGAAAATCAAGGGAAAAAAAGGGGGAAAACATTGTTGTCATTTTTCAAACCAAGTGCACCTCCGACTACTACCAATGAGGTAAACTCACCATCTAATATTGATATTGAAGAAAATGCCTCTAGTGTTGAGATTAAGGAAATTGAAAATGAAGAACCAATTTTAAAATCTCGAAGGATTGAGATTGATCTTAATAATCTTGAACGAGATCCTGGAAATCGGAAACCTATATGGCAACAACCCGTTAATCAACAAGATGAAATTAGGAGAGCTTATATCAAAATGGGTCCGTATCAACCTAAGTTACCAGAGTATCCGAGAACAGTTTATGGGTCACAAACACAACCCCGTAGATTTCAATACTCGTGGTTCGAAAAGTTCCCTTGGTTAGAATACTCACCGGACAAAAATTCAGTATTTTGTTTTCCTTGTTTTATTTTTCAAAAGAAATCTCCATTGCATTCTGCACTCACTATTGATGGATTTAACTGTTGGAAGAGGGTTAATGATGGAGTCAGATGTCCACTTTTAATGCATGTTGGAGGTCCAACTTCGCCACATAGTAATGCAGTGCAATGTGTTCAAGAATTGATGAAAGTTAAAGGACATATTGACAAAGTACTGAATACTCAAAGTTTAGAAGAAATTCAGAAGAATCGATTGCGACTTAAAGCAACAATTGAGAGTGTTCGATGGCTTAGCTTGCAAGCTTGTCCATTTAGAGGTCATGATGAATCTCCAAATCCTGGAAATCGTGGTAATTTTATAGAGATGGTCAGATTTGCGGGTCGAATGAACGAAGACATTGGTGATATAGTGTTAGAAAGAGCTCCAAAAAATGCAAAATATACATCACCAACTATTCAGAAAGAAATTTTGCATATTTTTGCAAATAGAGTGAGAAGAAAAATCCGTGAAGAAGTTGGAGATGCAAAATTCTGTATTTTAGTTGATGAAGCCAAAGATTCTGCAAATAAGGAGGAGATGTCTATTATTTTGAGGTTTGTTGATCATCTTGGTATCTTACGGGAGCGTTTTTTTGAGATTATTCATGTTCCAAACACTACTGCTTCAACATTAAAAGAGAAAATATCCACCGTCCTCTCTCGATATAATTTACATATCTCTAATATGAGAGGTCAAGGGTATGACGGTGCTAGCAATATGTCTGGTTCTTGGAATGGACTTCAAGCTCTATTTCTTAATGATTGTCCTTATGCCTATTATATACACTGCTTTGCTCATAGACTACAACTAGCATTGGTTGGAGCTTCTAAAAAAGAGATTTCTGTTTGGCTATTTTTTTCAAAACTATCGGCCATTGTTAATCTTATTGGTTGTTCTCCCAAATGGCACACTGAGTTACATTCTGCTCAAGCTATTGAAATTGCTCGTATGATAACTTCAGGTGAACGTGATACAGGTAGAGGCATTAATCAGATTGGTAATCTACATCGGAGTGGTTCCACTCGGTGGAGCTCTCATTTTGATTCTATTTGCAGTTTAATTGATATGTATGGTGCAACCATTTCAGTGCTTGAAAGTATTGTTGAAGAAGGAACATCTAGTTCCCTACGTGGAGAAGCTGGTGGTTGTTTGATAGTTATGAAATCTTTTGAATTTGTTTTTACACTTCACATGATGCATAAAATTATGGGGATTACTGACTTGCTTTGCCGGGCACTACAACACAAATCTCTTGACATTGTAAGTGCCATGGATCTAGTCTCAACTACTAAATCACTACTTGTTACCTTGAGAGAAGAAGGATTTGATCATCTCCTTATATATGTGCAATCCATTTGCACGCAACATGGAATTGAAGTTCCAGATATGAATGCTTTGTACAAAAGCGCAACAGGACGTTCATGCCAGCAAAAAGACTTGATGACAATCTGCCAGCACTACCATTTTGATATCTTTAATTCAGCAATAGATTTTCAACAAGAAGAGTTGCATTCCAGATTTAGTGATAGAGCAGTAGAACTCCTTACACTCAGCTCTGCTTTAGACCCTAAGGACAGCTTTAGGTCATTTAAAGCTGATGACATTTATAAGCTTGCAGAAAAGTTTTATCCAGGTGACTTTAGTGCACAAGAACTGCATTATCTAAGAAGTCAACTCGAGCATTACAAACTTGATGTGATTCATCATATGAGCTTTCAAAATATGACTACCATCAATGAATTATGTTGCGGATTAGTTGAAACAAACAAGGTGCAGCATTATAATTTGATTGATCGATTGATCCGACTTGTTTTGACATTACCGGTTTCTACAGCCACTGCCGAACGGTCTTTCTCGGCTATGAAACTTATTAAAACTGCTCTACGCAATAAAATGGAGGAGGAGTTCTTGGCAGATTCTATGATGATTCACATTGAACGAGAACTTGTTGAAGATATAGAAACAGATTCGATAATAGATGAGTTTTATTCTATGAAGAATCGAAGGGTACAACTCAAATGACATGTAAGATTTAGTAAAATTTAATCTATTCCCAAGTGTTAAGAGTGGCTATTTCATTTGATTCTCTGAATTTTATGGGTTTTTTTATTGACATGATTGTCATGCTGTTTTTTGCAGGTACAGAGCTTGCTCCTAATGTTCTACTGCTGGTTTATGGGTACTGGTCTGTGACGCTGCAGCCTGCAAAGTAAGCATTTTGTTTATATTATGGCTTGCAATTTATTTACTAGCCTAGGTAGAATAATTTTCCTGCCTCCGCCCTTGGGGAAATTGATGAGGCGGTTGAGATTATCGAAAGGATGGAACAGGTTGATATAAGATTGAACGAGAAGACATTTTATGTTTTAATTCATGGGTTTGTAAAGGAGGGTAAAAATAAGACATAGTATGCACTTTGTCACTTTGAGTAAGTCCAAGAATTTCTTTATTTTAATTCTTATATCAAAACTAGTCCATAAAGCCGCGCTTCGCGGTGGCGTTATAATATTTTTTAAAAAAATTAATACATTTACGTTATATTATAATATTAATATTAAATTTTAATAATTAAATATCCTTTTCTAATGAATCGATTTCTTGTTAAACACGATTCTTTCGATTGAGCCGCTCTCTCGTTAAAATCGAAATCTCAACTTTAACATATATTATAAAGACTTATATAATATTTTTTATCCATAAAATCGAACAATAAAAAAAAAAAAAAAATATGACATCAATAACAAATTCTAATAGCTAATACAATCTTTTTTAGTGAGCCGTCTTCCCGTTAAATACGTTTTGAGCCGCTCTTATTTCGAACCGAAATTCTAACTAATTATATAAAGAAAGTAAATTCCAATTTTTATATTCTTTAAATTTTCTAATATTTATAGAGTTTTAAAAATGAAAATACATCTTATATTTTTTGTATATTATAGATATTCATGTACTTATTTACAACTTCCGCATGAGAATGTCTTTCTGTTATGTTAACATATAAAAAAAATTAAATTCGAAGACTTTTCGTTACAGGAATAATATTAAATTTATGGATATATTTTTCTAATGCAAGTATAATTAACATGTATAAAAAAGATAAAATAAAGGATTTCTAGGAAAAAAAATATATAGTTTTAAAAATCGTGTAACACGTCTCCACCGTCCTCGTATTCTACTTCTAATAAAACATTTTATTTTATTTTATGCGTTCTTCTATAATGAATCGCTTTCTCTTTAAACACGGTTATTACTATTTATCCGCTCCCTCGCTAAGACCAAAAACCTAACTTTTACATATATCAATTGTATGATAATGTTTATCCATAAAAATCAAATCCTAAAAATAAAATAAAATTTATAACATCAAAATGATATTTTAATAGCTAATACAAACTTTTATAGTGAGTCGTCTTCCCGTTAAACACGTTTCGAGCCGCTCTGGTTTGGGTCGAAATTCCAAATTCATTACATATTATTAATGATACTTATCTTACACAACAACTTTTTTCCTTAAAATTAAAACCTAAAAAATAGAGTGAATTCCAATTTATACTTTATCTAGACTTTCTAAAATTTATGGAGTTTTAGAAAATGAAAACACATCTTAATTTCTCTTTATATTATAAATACTCCTATTTTTATTTAGGATTCCTGCATGAGAATGTTCTTTTATAATGTTAACACATCAATTCTTTTCTTTTAAATACGATGACTTTTTTTATGATAATAGTATTGGATTTATGAATAAATTTTCCTAATAGAAGTATAATTAACTTATATAAAAAATATCTAATTTAAGAATATCGTACTTTCTATAAAATATTTAGTTATATGGATGCTCTATATACTCAAACACCTATTCTACTTCTAATAGAACTTTTATTTATATGTTTTTTTATAAATTCGAACTTTTATTATCTATAAATTCGAACTCTTATTCTACTTCCAATAGAATTTTTAATCTTATGCTTTATAAATACTTATTCTATTTCCAATAAAAACTTTTATTTTTATTGTTTTTCTATAAATTTGAACTCTTATCTCTATAAATTCGAACTCCTATTCTACTTTCAATATAACTTTTAAGCATATGCTTTATAAATACTTGTTCTACTTCCAATAGAACTTCTAATCATATTTCTTCATATACATTCGAACTCTTCTCTTCTATATATTCGAACACCTATTCAACTTCTAATATTTTAAATGATATTTTTATATTTATAAGTGTTTAAAATTCTAAAATTCTAGAAAACTAGAAAAATAGATTGAGACGATCTTAGAGCGCCACCTAAGATCCCGCGTATCCTCATTTATATATTGATATATATTTTCTATAAATTCGAACTCTTATTCCTTATAAATTTGAACTCCTATTCTACTTCCGTTAGAACTTTTAATCATATGCTTTATAAATAATAATTATTCTACTTCCAATAGAAATTTTTATTTATATGTTTTTTCTATAAATTTAAACTATTATGCTCTATAAATTCGAACTCCTATTCTACTTTCTATAGAACTTTTAATCATATGCTTTATAAATACTTATTCTACTTCCAATAGAACTTCTAATCATATGTCTTCTTATAAATTCGAAATCTTCTCCTCTATAAATTCGAACACTTATTCTACTTCTAGTATGTTAAATGATATTTTTATATTTATAAGTGTTTAAAATTCTAAAATTCTAGAAAATTAGAAAAATAGATTGAGACGATCTTAGAGCGCCACCTAAACTCCCGCGTATCCTCCTTTATATATATACTAGTTTGACTAAGCCGCGCTTCGCGGCGGCCTCGTAATATATTTTTTTAAATAAAAATTTAAATTTAAGAAAGAAATTGAATATAAAATTTTATAAATAAATTAATGAACACAATACTGTACAAACTTTAATATATATAGACAACTAAATAAACTATATGTTTTTTTATGTCGATTTTGTATCACATTTTCTTAGACCGACACATGTGGTATTAAAAACATATAAACCACATTTCGCGACGACACTATAATATTTTTTAAATTTTTTTAAAAATAATTTAAGAAACAAATCGAAAAGAAAATTTCTATAAATAAATTATTGAACACAATAATGTATAAATTTTAATATATATAGATAAATAAATAAACTATATACTTATTTTTTATGTCAATTTTGTATCAAATTTTCTTAGGTCGACACCTGTTGTAAAAAAAAACATATAATCCGCGTTTCGCGGCGGCCTTGTAATATTTTCTAATATTTTTGAAAAATAATTTAAGAAAGAAATCGAAAATAATAACTTTATAAATAAATTAATCAACATAATATTGTAAAAATTTTGATATACATAGACAACTAAATAAACTATATGCTTAAGTTTTTATGTCGATTTTGTATCATGTTTTCTTAGACCGAGATAAATAAATAAAAATATATAAACCACGTTAGCAACAAAAAAAAGGTTAGCAAAAAAACGTCAAACAACTTAAAAGATAATTAGCACATGGTCATTCCATTATCTATCTGATAATTATTATGCAGAGTCTATGAGCTGGCATGTTTAAGAGAATTATTTAGAATCAAGATCTCAAAATTAAAATATAGCATTTCGACTAAACTAAAAGAGAAAAGAAATAGTGTATTTATAAACTACCTAGTCACTATCATCTACTATTACTTTTACTTGTTAGAGATCCGACCTTTGTAATGGTAGAATCGTTAGTGTTCATATTCAACAACTTGATCTCATTTGGTCCATATGTAAATTTGAATTTTTCTTTCATAAAAATACAAAAATCTTATCTATTTTGAAAATGTTAATGTTAAAAAATGAAATTTGAAATATTAAATTTCTTTTTTATTTTGTATATATAAATTTGACTTCTTCTTCCCTACAAATTTGAAAACCTTTTCTATTTCAAAAATGTTAATATTAATGTTAAAAAAGGAAGTTCTGATTTCTTTTCTAAAAAATAGGGCCTAAAGAATAAAGTTTTAATTATTTAAAATATAGAGGATTTCTAGGAAAATAGATAAATAGGATTTGAACGATTATATAGCTCCCAGGGATTTTCCTTTATATATATAAAAAAAAGAAGACTATTTGACTAAATCGTGCTTCGCGGCGTCCTTGTAATATTTTTTTATAGGCCGACACCCGTTGTAATAAATACATATAATCTGTGTTTCACGACGGGCTTATAATATTTTTTTTTTAAATATAGAATATTTAAGAAAGAAATTAAAAAGAAAATGTTTACAAATAAATTAGTGAACACAATATTGTACAAATATTAATATATATAAATATATATAGACAACAAAATAAACTATATGCTTATTTTTTACTTCAATTTTGTGTCACGTATTTTAGGCCGACACCCGTTGTAATAAATACATATAGATAAAAAAAAGTAGATTTGATTCAACCGTTGAAATATTATGATAAAAAACAATGAGAAGATAATAACAACATATTAACAATTAATAATAAATATATAAAGAGAAATAAATAAAGTGCGATGATAAAAGTTCAAATTTTATGCCAAGTTTCTCAAGTACTTTTACTAAGATCTCCTAATTCTTCTTATTTACACGATCATTATTCACACGATCATGTGTTTTTATACCGAGGTCAATAAAAATTATACAAAAGCCAAAGTAAAGAACAAATAATGGTTACTAATAATACATAATTATAACTAAAATCATAACAAATCATAAATTTAAAAATAAAACAAAGTATGCAAATATTAAAAGCGGTAAATTCAGACCTTAAAACCAACAAATTAAAAAAAACCTTAAAATCATAAAAATCAAGTGACGCAGACACATAACCATGTACATTAGAAATTAAACAAAATAAGAATGATTTAAAAAACTAAAAGAATATAGACGAAGACAAAACCAAACAGAAGCAAGAAAAAAGTTACAAACATGGTGATAAAATTTGATATTTAAAAGTAATGATTGTCTATATATAAGAATATTAAATTTCTTTTCTATTTCGAATATGTATACTAATAACAAATAAGTACTAAAAAAATTAATAGTAATAAATATTAGAAAAGGAATCGTGCATTGCACGGATTATAAGTTAGTATATTTAAAACGGAAAAGTGAATAAGATCGATATATATGGGGAAACACATATATATCGAAGATAAAGAAGTTGTAAAAAAATATGAACATTAGTTGTAAAAAATTAAGTATTAATTTAAACTTTTAATAGTAGACATGCAAAAGGGAAAAAATATAAATAATTAAAAATTACGGTATTTGAGTATTTTAATAAAAATATATTTATACACATATAGCTCGCTTAAGAACTTCAGAAAAAAATAGAAATAAGCATGATTAGCATAATTTTTTTCAATAATGTTAGTTTAAAATATTATTTCTCTAAAGTACAAAATATTCAAACTTCTAATAATGATTCCAAATATGTTACTATGCTCATCTGCAAACCGCCAAAATTCAATGAAAACTCTTAGATATTGTTGGTCGTTAGATATGGACCAGTACGTTTGCGAAGATTCAATGTAAATCTATAACATGTTCCATTCTTATGAGACACATGAATACATGATCATCTTTAATACTCCCTCTCTGTTTACTTCTTAAATAACATATAATCGAACATTCAACATCTTCCAAATTATATCTCATGTGTAAAAGAGATTAGCCAATTTGTTACGTGTAAAAGAGATTAGCCAATTTGTTACATAACTTACATTCATGAGGCCCACATATATATAGTGTAATCATAAAATCGATACCTAAGATTGAAGGAGGGTGGTAAACAATGAGACTGAAGGAGCATGCTTTTTTAAAAAAAAAACCCTCAAAATCAATTGCAAAAATAGTTATTAAAACAATACAGATTGTATAATTAAATATTATGAAATCTCAACCAAATTTATAATTGTTAAACATGTTGAAGTTTTTGAGATGGGATTCCTTCGAGATTCAAATTAACCTTCAAATTTGAAAATCTTTTCTATTTCGAATATGTTAATGTTAATGTTAAAAAAAGAAGTTTTGATTTCTTTTCTAAAAATAGTACAAATTTTTTTGAAATATATAAATTTGACTTCTTCTTTTCTAAAAATTTGAAAACCTTTTCTATTTCGAATATGTTAATGTTAAAAAAGGAAGTTTTGATTTCTTTTCTTTTTTCAATTTCGAATATATAAATTTGACTTCTTCTTCCCTACAAATTTGAAAACCTTTTCTATTTCGAATATGTTAATGTTAAAAAAGGAAGTTTTGATTTCTTTTCTAAAAAATAGGATTTAAAGAAGGAAATTTGATTTTAATTATTTAAAATAGAGGAGCTCTAGAAAAATAGATAAATATGAATCGAGCGATTCTAGAGCTCCTGGGGGTTTTCCTTTATATATATAATAGATAATAGATAGATAGATAGATAGATATCTATCTATATCTATAACATGTTCCATTCTTATGAGACACATGAATACATGATCATCTTTAATACTCCCTCTCTGTTTACTTCTTAAATAACATATAATCGAACATTCAACATCTTCCAAATTATATCTCATGTGTAAAAGAGATTAGCCAATTTGTTACGTGTAAAAGAGATTAGCCAATTTGTTACATAACTTACATTCATGAGGCCCACATATATATAATGTAATCATAAAATCGATACCTAAGATTGAAGGAGGGTGGTAAACAATGAGACTGAAGGAGCATGCTTTTTTTAAAAAAAAACCCTCAAAATCAATTGCAAAAATAGTTATTAAAACAATACAGATTGTATAATTAAATATTATGAAATCTCAACCAAATTTATAATTGTTAAACATGTTGAAGTTTTTGAGATGGGATTCCTTCGAGATTCAAATTAACCTTCAAATTTGAAAATCTTTTCTATTTCGAATATGTTAATGTTAATGTTAAAAAAGGAAGTTTTGATTTCTTTTCTAAAAATAGTACAAATTTTTTTGAAATATATAAATTTGACTTCTTCTTTTCTAAAAATTTGAAAACCTTTTCTATTTCGAATATGTTAATGTTAAAAAAGGAAGTTTTGATTTCTTTTCTTTTTTCAATTTCGAATATATAAATTTGACTTCTTCTTCCCTACAAATTTGAAAACCTTTTCTATTTCGAATATGTTAATGTTAAAAAAGGAAGTTTTGATTTCCTTTCTAAAAAATAGGGCCTAAGAAAGGAAGTTTTGATTTTAATTATTTAAAATAGAGGAGTTCTAGAAAAATAGATAAATATGATTCGAGCGATTCTAGAGCTCCTGGGGGTTTTCCTTTATATAATAGATAGATATTGAAGTAAGGAATGTAACCAAAAATCTTGTTCCAATAGTTTCGTATTAATTCCCTAAATCACTAGATCATTTCCTACTTTTAAGGAATGTCTAGCCATTATTAATTTTCTTTTTATCAATAAAAAAATATTTTCCCTTCTTTTTACACTTCTTTTTCTCTCTTGATTGAAATTCAAATGAATAGTTAGTTTTAAATTTATTATTATAATAATAGTAAGGAATGAATTTAAGGATGGTTATTATAATTGATATATAAAATAAAGTTCCTAAATTACTAAGAATCATAATTTTATTATACTAGCTTAAAACCTGTGCGATGCACGGGTTTTTTTTAATATTACATGAATTTTTTCATTTATTTAAATTAATTTTAAAACATGAATTTTGGAGGCTTACATTTTTATATGAGATGATTTGATGATAATTATATAAATGTTATACGTGATATATCTATAAATGGAGGAATTTTAGTTAGAAAAGATTATAGGTTTTAGTTGAAAAAGGTAATCGGTTAATTATTGGTAATTATAAAATTATTATTTTATTTTATTAAACAGAATGCCTGTGATATGAATAGAAAAAGATAGGATTTAGTTAGAGAAAATTAAAAAGAAAACATGTTCTAGGTGAAAAAGGTAATTGATTAGTTTATAGTAATTATAATTTAATTATCTTATTTTACTAAATATAATTTCACGTAAAATTTTTTAAAAAGGAGAAATTAATATTGTCCGTGATATTTCTATTAAAAGAAGTATTTTAGTTAGAAAATGTAGAAAAGATGATACATTTTAACTGAAAACAGTAATCGGTTAATTATTAATATTAAAATATTATTATTTTATTTTATTAAATAGAACATCCCTTGATATAATTGGAAAAAGAGAGATTTTAGTTAGAGAAAATAGAAAGGTAACGTGAAAATTAAAAATATGACATGATTTATGTGAAAAAAGGTAATTGATTAGCTTATATAATTATAATTTAATTATGTCATTTTACTAAATAAAATTGCTCATAGTTTTTAGAAAATGAGAAATTAATGTTGCCCGGGATATTTCTAGAAAAAAAAAAGAATTTAATTAGAAAAACAGAAAAGATGATACATTTTAGCTGAAAAGGTAATCGGTTAATTATTAGTATTATAATATTATTATTTCATTTTTATTAAATAAAAACATCTGTGATATAATTGGAAAAAGGGAGGTTTTAGTAAGAGAAAAGAAAAAAGGTAACGTGTTTTGGCTGGAAAAGGTAATCATCCATGATATAATTGGAAAAAGAGAGATGTTAGTTAGAGAAAATAGAAAAGGTAACATGTTTTGGGTGGTGAAGAAGGTAATTGATTAGTTAATACTTAATAGTAATTATAATATAGTTATGTTATTTTATTAAACAAAATTGCTTGTACTATTTTAAAAAAAGAGAAATTTTAGTTAAATAAAATGCGAAAGATATTCTATTTTACCTGAAAAGGGAAATTATTTAGTTACTGAAAAATAGAGAAGGTAATATGTTTAACCTGAAAAAGGAAATTGATTAATACAGGAGAAATTTTAGTTAGATAAAATATAAAAGGATATTATATTTTACCTGAAAAAGGAAACTATTTAGTTCTTTAAAAATAGAAAGGATAATATGTTTAAGCTTAAGGAAACTGATTAGTTGGTAGATCTGTAATTGAGTAAGGGTAAATAAATAAAATCAACAGGTACCGTACCAACCGACCGACGGTTACCTTCGTCAAACCTTTCACTGTCTCTCCAACACGGCTACACGCTCGGCAAACCTTCCACTATCTCTTCAACATGGCTACACGCAGGGGACGGGTGAGGTTCGAACCCGTGACCCTTTGGATCAACGCTGACCTCGTTTCCATTGAGACAACTCTCACGCTCTGCTGTTGGACTTATTCTTATCTATATAAACTTCAACTAAAATCCATAACACTTGCAGAAGATATCCTGGAAACACTAAAATCCATAACACTTGCAGAAGATATCCTATAGTTTCCAGGGCAGGGACACTACGTTATAATGTGATCAAAACTGGTATCTACTTGTATAACGGCCTGCATTCGCCACTTGAATTACATTTATTAAAGATGAACATGTCCATGAAAATTAAAAAGTAGGGAAATTCTCAATGGTGCCCTTCTGTTATTGACTTTTCCAAGTGGTGTCATTTCGTGTTTTTGACTTACGAGTGGTACCCTTGTATTTTTGACTATTCCACGAAATACCACTATATCAACCAAAATGTTAGTATCTGAAATTCTCAATGGTACCCCTGTCAGTTGAATAATGAAGGGTACCAACGGGAAAAGGGTACCATTGGCAAAAGCCAAAAGTACAAGGGTACCATTGAGAATTTCCCTAAAAAGTATTTTTTGAAAACTTATACAAAAATAAAATTAAAATTTTCCCAAGGATAATTAAAAGCCAAAAACTCAAAAATATTCAGAAAAATATTTTTAGAAAACAGATGGAGCTTTAACTAAAAATATTAAAAAGAAAAACATAAATTTATTAGTAGTATTGTAAGTAGTAGTAGTATTTTCTTTTGGCAAACATGTTGTAAATAGATCAAGCATTAAAACAATATCGTTCTTGAAATGTACTAGGTAAAACTTAAAAGATAGAGAAATAGAAATTGGTGGATCTCAAAACTTATCAAAAAAGATTTATGGGCACTTTTGCTACCCCGTGGCTAACTCTTATGTGTTACATGTGGCTAACTATTATTTGTTACGTAGGTACAGATGCTTCTTTATTTAAACTAGCCGATAACCCGTGCGAAGAACGGATTGTGATAAATTATTTTAAATTCCTATTTTTTAACTTTTTTTAAATGAATAAAATCTTGAACCACCAAATTGTATATAATACTACATTCTCGACGTATTTTAGTTGAAAGAGGACTTATTTCTTTAGTAGTTCTTATTCTTATTGGCCTTCTATACACTTAAAAAATAGTTTTAATTAATTAATTAATTAATTAATTGGCATACCATTTCTAAATTTTTTAAATGAATAAAATCTTGAACCACCAAATTGTATATAATACTATATTCTCGACGTATTTTAGTTCAGAGAGGACTTGTTTCTTTAGTAGTTCTTATTATTATTGGCCTTCTATACACTTAAAAAATAGTTTTAATTAATTATTTATTTAATTAATTGACATACCGTACATACCGCGGTATACATGACATACCATTTAAAGGGGTTTCTACTTTTAATAAAGAGTATCCTATGTTTTTTTTTCTTTAAAGCCTATGTTTCTTTCCATACAATTATACAAAACTTTACATCTTTTCTTCTCTGCATCTTCTACATCTTCCACCTTCCTTTGTGCAGATTTTTTCTGTGCAGTTTTCATCTTTGAATATCATCTTTTTTCTTTTTTTTTATAACCAACCAAGACTCATGTGTTTTTGGGTCAATGGATTGATCTGTTTCTTAGCGATTCATAAACAAAGCTGCAGCCTGCATGTGTTTTTTTAGCTCTATGAAAAATTAAATGTATATTTCTTTGCACATTTTTATCTAGTTTATTTTGCTAGAAATATAGGATTTTTTTAATTTTTTCTTTTACAGTGTATGCTGTTATTGTTAGGATCGCAATCAAGCTTCTCTGTCTTGTTGATGGGATTAATCTGTTCCTGATCCATTCGTTAACAGAAGCTAAATATGTATGTCATTTTGTCCATTTCATTCTGTGGTTCATGTTATTGAACACCAGTCATGGACTGGATGTCTACATAAATATACGTATAATGGAACAATATTTAAAGGATTAACTAGAGAATTTTGTCCATTTTATGACTTGTTTTAGTTTTAAAAGAATATTTTTTCCGATGGACTAGGTAAAAGATAGGTAGATGATGATTATTGGATCTGAACACTTTTTTTTTTTTTTTTTATCACGATCTGAACACTTATCAAAAACGATATATGTGGCTAATTCTGCTAGGATCGTAATCATGCTTCTCTGTCTTGTTGGTGGGATTAATTTGTTCCTGATCAATTCGTTAACAGAAGCTAAATATATTGTCATTTTGTTCATTTCTCTCCTGGTGGTTCATTTTCTTGAACACTAGTTATGGACATTATGTCTAAATAAATCTATAGAGAACAAGGATGATGAGGCAATCTGTCAAACTATGGCGTTTTACATTATATGAACGATTAATGGAGTAAACAGAATAGCTTTCACTCTCTTTAATAAACACTAATCTTCAACATCTTATTTGAATCTCTCAAACCTGAGTATAATTTTTGTCTACATGTTGATGAGTACTATTTCGAATGGAGTATCTTAAAATCGAAAGTAAACTATTTTATTTAATTTTTAGGATAAGTTGGTTTCTAGTAAAGGAGGACTCTATATACATTATCTATACGATGCATTATCTACAAAACTTTTGAGCAAGTACAAGTACATTTTTGCTTCTCAGTATAGTTCGGTTCTGTTTTGACTCTAGACACACTACGATATATGAAACCCTCAAAAAAAAATTGAAAGAATACAACACATGGACTGCACAATATAGTCAAAAGTATAGAACTGACCTAACCTGCAGCCAAAATCCAAAACATAATTACAGAGGATATTCCTATTGTTACCCAGGTTAAGAAGGCCAAACCAACTGCTATTTGATATTTTTGACATTCTTCCCCAAAACTGCATCCACCCAAGTCACTGAAGTATAATACTGTAATACCAGCTGAGGATGCTGCTGCCGCAAGGGACAATGTTGCTGTGACCTGATATTTTAAGAACAATAACTAAATAAGAAAACTTTCAGAAATCATTTGGAGAATAACATTTCGGTTGGTATAGAATTAACAATCTAAATAGTATATGATGGATTATGATCAACTAACCCAGTCCCCGACTACAAAGAGGCTAACTAGACCAGCATTGTGGATCACTTTCTTCTTTGCCAAGGCATATATATCTAAAATTGCGAGTCCAAAGCTCCAGAGGATTTGCAATCCCATTGAAGCAATCAGAAAACTGGAAAAACAAATTAGAAACGTTAATTATGATGCTAGGAAATGGTATGACAAGGTACAAAATGTACAATTGTGATGTATGCTTACAGGATTATGATGCTAGTAAATGGTATGACCAGGTACAAAATGTACAACTGTGATGTATGCTTACAAGGACCATTGTTTGCAAATTTCAATCTTTGAAAGTTATAGCTTATAACGAACAAAGAATACTATTTATACGCTTATATAGAAATAGTATTCAGAAAGTTACAGTTACACTTTGAAGTTTGGCAAATATAACGATGTTCCTATATCAAAAGGATTATAATGTAATGTGTAGGTTATTCTGTAGTTGTCTGGAGGGTGGCCGAATTGCATTGCTTCTGTTCTGGGTTCTGACTAGTGACAGGAAACAATGTGTGTCTGTGTGAAATTGTTCGGCAAACAAGCAAATAGTAACATTAAAATATTAATATGGTTTATTAGGAGACAAAGTACATTTAAGTATACATGATAATTGACATGACAACATCAAGATTCAGATGTCACGTCTTTTAATGCCAGTAGTAAGGCAACTCTATTTCTGCAACTATTTTGTTGGAAAAGGAGAATAAATGTCTACTTAGAATCTATATAAAGGAAAAGGGCAACCAGGTAAGAAAGCATAAGAAAGACATTTCTTCTTTCCAACTGTGAGGTCCAATTTGTGAATACCCAGAACTTGTGTGGCCAAATAATAAAACTCTTCAAGTTCAGTAGCTCTCATGAAAGGAAACAAAAAGTAAAAAGATGTGAGAGTATATAGAATACAGTCACATAACATGTCTATCGGTCAGCTTTCCCGAGTACACATTATTCCTTTGGATTTGATTACGAATTCGCTTCAAATGTTATGATTTTTATTACATGTGATGCGAGTCAGATGATGCCGTGGCATAAGTTTTTCCATCCACTTTCTTATAACTTAAGTTGGTATCAGTTATATGGAAAATTATATGCAGAGTTTAGCCAAAAGAAATTATTCTGATTTATGAATTTCCTCTATGAGTTGCTCACTAGAATTATACTAGTTATAAGCTCCAAAAACTATACAAATGCACAACAGGAAGAATTTGCTGGTACTATTAAATTTCTTATTCAATATCCCACCTGAAAGTGATCTAGAAGGCAGGGACATTAAAATTTCTATCAATCTATGTATATAAGCATGCAACATAGAATAAATCAAGTGAACAACACTGCATGTGTATCGCGGTGCATCTTTGAATTAAGACAATCAACAAACATGAGAACTGCTATCAGGACTAAGGATGGTTTCTCTTTTTGATAAGATCATAAGATACTGTTGGAAGTTCAACTTCTCAATAACACCAAAGTTCAGACTATATGAAGCGAACTACACTCTGCTTTAGCTGTAAGCACAATGACATCACACTTCAGTGACATTAACAAAGCTAATTAAGCCCAAGTTGGCCAAGTCTGATCAATTACTTTACCTACTATCTAATGTTTGAGGTCCAAACTTCTAACTACAAAATAATTACAATGCTAGGGGGAAATCCAATCTGAGCTATCCAACAATGTAACCGGTCAGGCGGTCACAATGATTAAAATATAAAATAGGTAGGCTGGCATAGTTGCGTTTAAAAAAAATACTGAAATTACAAAAGAAGTTAAGAACTCATCGCAACCATCCATCATTTATAACCTAATAGTTTCCATACCGCAATTGATAATGAGCATCTAGTTTTAAGTCTAATATGATTTTTGGCTCAAGTAGGAATGATGGACCAAAACTGTATTCTCAATACTTAAAAACCTACAAATAAGTAGATACCCCATTTCCTGTTCTTATTGCAGATGAAAAATAATACAGCAAAACAAATTAATGGGAAAGAAGAAAATACCAGAAAGCAGTGAACTCAAAAAAGGTACTAGTAGTGGCCATAGAAGCAATTGCACCAGCTGCAAAGAAGCACTGCAACATTCTTAGAATAAGTGCAGTAGCAGTCCCAGGTGTCCCAGCAAAATCTTTCATTTTAAATCCTCCAAAAATCAAGGAAAAAAATACAGAATCTTAACAAGATATCAAAAACTCAAATCTACCACAATCATCCAACCAAGAATGATTTACAATCTTGCACCAACAAACATCCACATTCTTGATCAACCTTCCCAAGAAAATCACAAGCTTGATTAACTAGTAAACCCCACAATTAAAGTACAAAAACAAATCAAGAAACTCCAAATTTGAATATTCTTGGATACAGAATCACAAAATGGAGATAGACCCAGATGCTAATATACAAAAATAGAGATACCCAGATGGAGAAAATGAATTCATGATGAGAGTTTGCTTTGTGGGTTAGAGATAGTTGGAGAAATTTAAGAAAAAAAACAGCTTTTTACTTTACGCAAGCTTGGTCAACTAGCGTGGGCAGGTAGAGCCAGATAAGCAGGGGAGAGGGAAAGCATGTACACGCGCATTACAGGGTAATATTGAGGACTCACTAAATAAGATGTGACATATAAGTATTACTTCCGTTCCATTCATTTCTTTATATAAAAAATTACGTATCTGACACATTTTAAGGTGCATTTTAAGGATAGTTCTATAACTTATTTTTTATATTTTCTTTTTTTGTATAAAAATAGGATTATTCTATTTTTATACAAAAAAATATCAAAAATAAGTTATAGAACTATCATTAAAATACATCTTAAAATCCGTGCTGGAAACTGGTCCGCAAATGTAAACAAATCACTGGGATAGAGGGAGTAATAAATTTATTTGCGCTCTGTTCCAGCGAATTCTTTACGTTGGGGCATTTCAAGGTTCATAAAATATAGTTACATAATTTATTTTTTAAATTTTTTTTTCTGAATAAAGATCAACAAATATTGAAAACATGTATGAGAATAATCTACGAGGTGGAAGTTAAAGTTGACACTGGGCTGGAATATTGGGACATGACAAGGATCGGCAAACTGTTTGTTTGTGAGTAGTAGATTTGACAGTTTACCTACCAGTTTGAGTACAAGATTTTGACATTTAGGATTTGTCCAAACTCCAGACTCTGTTAAAATTGTATCTTGTCAAATCGTTTTACTTCGGTTCGATTAAAATTTTCATAAAAAATTGATTGTCAATTTCTTTTTATTTCATTCGACTGATTTTGAAGTGACCATTTGGTCACCTCCACATAAAATTAGGTATTTCGTGTGGTTTTTAATTTTTATTAGTAAACTCTATTCTAAGATTAATTGCTAAACGATGTGTCTTAATTATTCGAAAATTGGATAGAAACTCATTTTTTTTTATAAAAATTGATCAAAAAAATCGGTTAATTTGTCAAAAATTTGGTCAATCAATTCAAAATTGACCATAAATTAATAAAAAATATATAAAATAATTAAAAAAAGGTAGAATTTTGAATAAAAAATAAGGAAAAAATTATTATTGCATATATAATTATTAGTTTAGAGTTTAAGTTATGAACTCTCAAATTTTTTTTTTTTTATCAAATTGATCCCTAATTCAAAAGTTAGATTTAAATTTTATTTATTTATTTCATTTATACAATATTTTTAAATATATTTATATAAATTTATTAAAATATATATATCCCTATAATTATACATGTGTTAGTAAAATAAAAAAATAATTACACATAAAAAAATATTATTAAACTAACTTCGATTAATCATCTTATTAATCATATCTAGGGCTGGGAAAAAAATCCGGAAAATCCGATATTCGTCCGAAATATCTGTGTTTGTATTCGGAAAAAAGCGGATATTATCCATATTCAGAGTCAATCGGATATTATCCGTATCTGAATCCGGGAGTTTAGGATGCGGATATGGATATAGACGCATCTGTATCCGAAAATATCTGTATCCGAAATGAATTATATATAATATATCTTTTTAATTTTTTTAATATATAATATATATTTTAATATATAATTACAAAATATAAGCATGCCTATCATTCTATCAAGATAATATAATAATATAGTCATCATCTATTATCTATTATATATCTAATACACCAACAGGGGGTTTCCCTGAGCAAATTTATTCATAGGCTCGGACCCTCCGAACCTCACTCCAAACCTAACTCTAAATATTTGTAAAAAAAAATGTTATCCCCCTTCCTTTCTGTTGTTGCCAGCGCTTTCTCGGGCCGAGCCGGAATTATTTATTCTATTAGATTCTATTAGAAAGGGCAGGTAAAGCCCGAAGGCTGCTATCCCAATAGGCCAGCGGGCGGAACAAGGAGAGAGCCCGACAATCATGTAAAAAAAAAATGTTATCCTAAGGATTCGAACCCATGACCTTGCATAACTAATGCAACACCATAACCAGTTGAGCTATGTGAACATTTGAGCTTATATTAAAAATCATTATCTACATACATAAACACATATATACATACATACATAATTATTAATTATACTACACATACATAAATAAATATACATGTATACGTACATACACACATACATACATACATACATATATACATACATACACTACATACATAATTATTAATTATACATACATAAACATAAATAATTATACATGCATATGTACATACATACATACATACATCCATCCATACATACATAATTATTAATTATACATGCATAAGTACTACATACATACATACATACATACATACATAAATACATTTATGTTGTATAATCTATTAATATTTCATTATTTGTAATATATTAATTGTTGTATAATTAATATGCATATTTATATATACAAACACATGTACAAACATAAATACATACACATATAAATTTATGTGGATATATATATAATAATATACTATAATATTATATACATACATGCATACATACTATATAACATACATACATACATACATACATACATACATACATGCATGCATACATACATACATACATACATACATACATACATACATTTATATTGTATAATCTATTAATATTTCATTATTTGTAATCAATTAATTGTTGTATAATTAATATGCATATTTATACATACATACACATGTACAAACATAAATACATACATATATAAATTTTTGTGGAAATATAACGATGTACTATAATATTATATACATACACATCTATACTATTATATAAAAGCCGAAACATTAAAAATTTGGTTGGTTGGTTGGTTGGTACCTATTGATTTTACTTTTTTTTTTTGCTAAATCCTATTGATTTTACTTATTTAACCTTACTTAATTATAGATAAAATCTTTTTTTATATTTTATCTAACTAAATTTTTTTCTTTACTAATCAATTTCCTTTTTCAGGTTAAACATGTTACCTTTAAAATTTTTGCTTTGCTAATCAATTTCCTTTTTCAGGTTAAACATGTTACATTTTCTTTTCTTTTTAATAACTAAGCAGTTTCCTTTTTTAGGTAAAATATAATATCTTCTATATGTTATTTAACTTAAAAGCATATTATAATTACTATTAACTAATTAATTAATTTTTTCATTCAAATTATCTTTTCTCTTTTCTCTAACTAAAATATCTCTTTTTCCAATTATATCACGGGTTACCATTTAAAAATCTTCTTTTATTTTTTATTTAACTAAAATTTAATCAATTTACTTTTTCAGGTTAAACATGTTACCTTTTATTTTTTTTTAATAACTAAGCAGTTTCATTTTTCAGGTAAAATATAATATATTATATATGTTATCTAACTAAAAAGCATATTATAATTACTATTAACTAATTAATTAATTTTTTCATTCAAATTATCTTTTCTCCAACTAAAATATCTCTTTTTCCAATTATATCACGGGTTACCATTTAAAAATAATCTTTTATATTTTATTTAACTAAAATTTTTACTTTACTAATCAATCCACTTTTTTAAGTTAAACATGTTACCTTTTTTTTAATAACTAAGAAGTTTCCTTTTTCAAGTAAAATGTAATATCTTTTATATTTTATCTAATTAAAAAAACAAATTATAATTACTCTTAACTAATAAATTAATTTTTTATCTTTTCTCTAACTAAATTATTTTTTTCCCAATTATATCACGGGTTACCTTTTTCAGCCAAAACAAGTTACCTTTTTTATTTTCTCTAACTAATACCTCTCTTTTTCAAATTATGATTCTATTTAATAAAAATAAAAGCATAATATTATAATGTTATTAATTAACCGATTACCTTTTCATCTAAAAATGTATCATCTTTTCTATTTTTTCTAATTAAATTCCTTTTTTAAAAATATCATGGGTAACATTAATTTCTCATTTTCTAAAAATATTATCAGCAATTTTATTTAGTAAAATCGCAATTAAATTATAATTACTATAAAGTATAAACTAATCAATTACCATTTTCACCTAAAGTATGTCACCTTTTAATTTTCACGTAACCTTTTTCTATTTTTTCAAACTAAAATTTCTCTTTTTCCAATTATATCTTGGACGACTCTACTTAATTAAATTAAATAATAATATTATAATACTAATATTAACGATTATCCTTTTTAGCTAAAACATATCATCTTTTTCCTATATTATCTAACTAAAATTCCTCTTTAGAAATATCACGAGCAACATTAATTTCTCCTTTTCTAAAAACATTACGAGCAATTTTATTTTGTAAAATAACATAATTAAATTATAATTACTGTAAATTAATGAATTACCCTTTTCACGTAAAATATATTACCTTTTTAATTTTCTCTAACTAAATCCTCTATTTTTCCAATTATATCACGGGCATTCTATTTAATAAAACAAAATAATAATTTTATAATTACTAATAAATAACTTATTACCTTTTCAACTAAAACCTATCGCATTTTCTATATTTTTTTAAACTAAAATCATTCCTTTTAAAAAAATACCATGGATAACATTTATATAATTATGATCATCATCTCCTTTAAATATTTAAGCCTCCAAAATTCATATTTAAAAAAAGTTAATGATTTTTTTTATAATATTAAAAAAATTCCGTGCATCGCACGGGTTTTAAGCTAGTACTACATATTTTTGTTTATATGTATTAATTTGTAGATAAATCTCAGTTGGCTTAACTCAGATAATGTATAATAATTAATTAGAATGTATATTTGTAGATAATTATTAATTATACATGCATACATACATGCATACATACATATATACATACATACATTCATACATACATAGTTACATACATACATGCATACATACATATATACATATATACATATATACATATATACATACATACATACATACATACATACATACATATATGCATGCATAGTTATGTTGTATTTATATATGTATGTATGTATATATGCATACATACATATATACATACAACATAACTATTAATTATACATGCATACGTACATGCATACATACATACATACGTATAATATATACATACATTTATGTTGTATAATCTATTAATATTTCATTATTTGTAATCTATTAATTGTTGTATAATTAATATGCATATTTATACATACATACACATGTACAAACATAAATACATACATATATAAATTTATGTGCATATATAATAATCTACTATAATATTATATACATATATACATACATACTACTCCCTCCGTCCATTTCATTTCTTTACACTTTCTATTTTGGGCCGTCCATTCCATTTCTTTACATTACTAAAAATAGTAACTTTTAACAATAAAATACATTATTACATCCACTACCTCACTCCACCTTTTCAACCTTTTACACTATTACACCCACTACTTCACTTATTTTAACAATAAAATTACTATTACACCCACTACTACATTTATTTTAACAATATTACATCCACTATCTTGGTTTCCGTGCAAAAAACAAACGTAAAGAAATCAAAAAAACGGAGGGAGTATATAGCATACATACATACGTAAATGTTGTATAATCTATTAATATTTCATTATTTATAATATATTAATTACTGCATAATTATACATACATAAACTTGTACAAACATATTGGCTTAACTCAGATAATGTATAATTATTAATTAGAATGTATATTTGTAGATAATTATTAATTATACATGCATACGTACGTACATACATACATACATACATAACTATTAATTATACATGCATACATACATATATACATATATACATACATACATAGTTACATACATACATGCATACATATATATATACATATATACATACATACATACATACATACATACATACATACATACATATATATATGCATGCATAGTTATGTTGTATGTATATATGTATGTATGTATATATGCATACATACATATATACATACAACATAACTATTAATTATACATGCATACGTACATGCATACATACATACATACATATAATATATACATACATATAATATATACATACATTTATGTTGTATAATCTATTAATATTTCATTATTTGTTATCTATTAATTGTTGTATAATTAATATGCATATTTATACATACATACACATGTACAAACATAAATACATACATAAATAAATTTATGTGCATATATAATAATCTACTATAATATTATTGATATGGGCTAAAAATAAGCCCTAAAGACACATTTAATGTGGCATTAATTAAACCTAGAATGGTCCAAACGTGGGGCCCACCAAATGAGCCCAAACCCTAATTATAATATTAATTTCGTAATTAATATTAAAGGTAGTAAAACAGCTCAGCAAATAAGAGTCAAACAAGAATATGATTCTTGCCTGACTTAGCCTCCAAGATACATATTCTAACATGGAAACTGATTCATACATGGAAGGAGACTAGAACCTTCTTCTAGTCGGTGACTTGCTCACCAAGTCACCAAACCCTACTACGATTTTAGGGCTTCTCAACCTATATAAAGGGTCTGACCCCTCATCTCAGAACTACGTTTTCTTGGCTTGATTCTCTAATACAGAGATACGTAGGCATTCTGTGAGGACCGTTTAGTCTCGAACGCAGAAGCAGCCATAAGAGCACGAAGCTCCCGAACCCTAGCCGTCATAATCATAACCTAGTTTTTATTCCACAACATTTGGCGCCGTCTGTGGGAAAAAGACATCAACCATGGTTCAAACACGAAGAACAGCACCAAGCACTACAGAGCCAATCGCTACCGAGGCTCTGCCCCTAAGCTCTGCTCCGCCTGTCACTGAGCAGGTACCTCTGACCACAGGGGCGATTACTCAAACTCAGGTTTCTCAACCTCCAGGGACGAATCCCCATGCTGAGAGGACGTTACCTATGGTCATTCACCCGGGTCAAGGAACTGGCTCCCTTCAGACGCTGGTTTCTCCTCTAGTTGATCCCAGTCGCCCGCCGCCAGGGGTACAGATCCATGCTACGGATCTCCCCGTGAGTACTAACCCGATGTACGACCTGCCTAACTACACTCCTGGACCTAGTGGTCATGCCTTGCAGATCCGAGATCGAGAGTATCTTGACTACTCTGGCCCCTATACTGACGATTCATCAACTGATGATGATCGTGATGAAGCCCCGAGAAGGCGACGTGCTAGCAGAGAACGAAGAAGAAGAACACAAACTATCCATGATGGACCCCCCTTGACAGCTAATGAAAGAATCAAGGCTCATGAGGCCGAGATTTTAGGGATAAAGGAAGATATTGCCAGAGAACAAGCTAGGTTGAATCAAACTCAGCCTCCTCCAACCTCAGGACCGATTCCCTTTATAGATCTGGAGGGGTCTTCAAGAAGGCAGAGAAGGGCTGATGCCCCAACTGGAAGAACAACGAGGGTGGAAACCCCCAAGAGCAACCCCAAGGATCTGATGCCACTTGGGGATCCTGATGATCCTACACCCCCGTTTACTGAGGAAGTGATGAACGCTCGTATCTTAAAGAAGTTCAAGATGCCAACGATTAAAGCTTATGATGGAATGGGTGATCCCGCAAACCACGTTAGGACATTCTCGAACGCACTGCTGTTGCAGCCTGCAAGTGACGCTTTGAAGTGTAGGGCGTTCCCTCAAACTTTGTCGGGCATGGCTCAAAGATGGTATAGCCGGCTGCCTGCAAACTCAATTGGCTCCTTTAAGGAGTTAAGTGCTGCTTTCGTTAGTCAGTTTATCAGCGAAAGAGTTCATGAGAAAGGTTCAGCATCCCTTATGTATGTGGTACAAGGGAAGAATGAAAATCTGAGAGACTACCTTAAGAGGTTCACCAAGGAGACGTTGAACATCACTGATCTGGAGAATAAGGTGGCCATGGTAGCCCTGGAACACGGAACCACTGACGAGTTCTTTAAAAGGTCATTGGCCAAGCATCCTCCTGAAAACATGGCTGAGCTCCAGCGAAGGGCTGACAAGTATATCAAGGCTGAGGATAGCATGAAGAAAGAAGCTGTTGGAGGCAATGACAAGGGCTCCAATGACTTTAAGAAACGAAAGCAAGAACAAGAGTATGATGCTAGAAACAAGTATCCCCGGACTAGCAAGGATTCTGAATCACCACCGAAGAAGAGTTTGGGACCAAGATTCAATGACTATGCAAGACTAAATACTCCTAGGAGTCAGATCTTGTTAGATATTGAGAAAGACAAAGATTTTCGATGGCCGAAGCCACTTAGGGGTGATCCCGCAAAGAGAAACAAGGATCAGTACTGTAGATTCCACCGCGATGTGGGGCATGATACAGATGATTACAAGCAACTCAAAGATGAGATCGAGTTCTTGATCCGTAGAGGGAAATTGAGCAACTTCACTAAGGGTGAAGATCGTGTTAATCAAATTAGAGATTATAACATAAGGGATGACGATCATGATTGTAACACACAGCCCCGAGGGCCAGTTTTCAATATGATCTGGGGAGGCCCGACAGCGGCTTGTACAACTCGAAACTCTCGAAAGGCGTACGCCAGAGAAGTGATACACATCGTGGGAGAGGCCCCGAAGCGGGCTAGGACTGAAATCACACTTGGTTTTGATGATTCTGATCTTGAAGGGGTGAAGTTCCCCCATGACGACCCGTTGGTCATAACTCCTGTAATTGGAAACTCAGAAGTGAAGCGAGTCTTGATAGATAATGGAGCTTCCGTTGACGTTCTATTTCATGATGCATTTGTGAAGATGGGTTACAATGATTCTCAGTTGACCCCCAATAACATGCCTATATATGGATTTAATGGAGTAGGATCTAAAGTTGAAGGGACTATTCAATTGCCTATGACTATTGGACAGGAGCCCAAGAAGGCCACTCAGATGTTGAACTTCTTGGTAATCAAGGCGGTTTCAACGTACAACGCTATCCTCGGAAGGCCTGGACTTCATGCATTCAAGGCTGTTGCCTCAACTTATCATATGAAGATCAAGTTCCCAACCCGGAATGGTGTTGGAGAACATAAAGGCAATCAAAAATGGCACGAAGCTGTTATGTAGCTGCATTAAGGCCTGACGGAGTCGGGGGCAGGTCCTTTCGATTGAAGACATGGACATCCGCAGTGATAAGGAACACCAAGAAAGTCCAGAAGAGGACATCACACATAAGCCTCGAACAGCCATCAAGGCTAAGGCGTCAACTGACTTCGTGGTTGAATGTAACATTGGCAACCAAGAAGTCGGGGGGCAGGAGATAGTACCCCAAGAAGAAAGTGAACTTCAGAAGAAGAATGAGGAGACTAGAAGGAGTAGTAGGTGCTCTATTTTGATGGAGCATCAAAAACAAAATCAAGCCATGCAGGCCTAGTCTTGCAAAGTTGGACTTAGCTTCATATTTATCTAGTAGAAGTAGAAATAAGGTTCGATGAAACCATGCAGAGCATGTCGCTCTGAGTAGGACAGTAGTACTCTATATAAGGGTTGAACCCATTTATGTTATTAATGCAAGTTTGCTTTTCGTTCTATGATTCTATTTATGTACCAAGCACCTGATGTGTGTAAGTCAAAGATGACCAAGTACCGAAAATAAAAGAATATACAAATGGAAACAAACAAACGCATAAATAAAACTCTGAAGGGTCGAGAGTTAGGTTACAGCACAACCAAATAAGTGTTTCAAGTCCTTGAAGGATCCGGGATAAAAGACATCTGGCAATCAAAGCCATGCAAGGCTGTGGAGGCTAAAGACTAGCCACTTTTTAATGTTTTCAAAAATGACTTGGATGGAGAATCTAAGGTAGAAGACCAATAGAGAACCTTAAACAATGATCAAGAAGTTCAAGCAAACTCTCGTTTTAAAGAGTTTAAAAGGCGAGAAGCCCACATGATTGTTTAATTTGAAATATAAATCGAGGAATCAACCTTGAATCCTTGACCTAGAATCAAGAAGAAAAAAAAAATGATGGAACCAAGACAAACGTTGAAGTCCTGATGGACCACCCGTTGAAGAAACATATTGCATAGCCCGAAAGCCAATTGAAGGAACCCCTTGAAGGGCAAGTTGACAGCATTCTTACAAGAGAACAGTGATGTGTTTGCTTGGACAGTAGATGATATGCCAGGGATTGATCCCCAGCTCATAACTCACAAATTGAATGTCGATCCTAAACGAACGACATTAAAGCAGAAGAAGAGAAATTTCTCTCCAGAAAGGCAAGAGGCCATTAAACAAGAAGTTGGCATGCTCTTATAAGCTGGGTTTATTGAAGAGATTCAGTTCCTCAAGTGGTTGGCTAACCCTATGATGGTCAAGAAGGCAAATGGGAAGTGGAGGATGTGTATAGACTTCACTGACTTGAATGATGCATGTCCTAAGGATTGTTTCCCTCTACCAAGGATAGATACGTTGATAGATGCCACAGTTGGGCACGAGATGCTGAGTTTCATGGATGGTTTCAGTGGATACAACCAGATCAAGATGCATAAGGACGACATCCCTAAGGTATCTTTCATAACCGACTTTGGTGTTTTCTGTTATCTTGCTATGGCATTTGTGCTAAAGAATGCAGGAGCTACTTACCAACGATTGGTGAATAAAATATTTGCCCATCTAATTGGAAAAACCATGGAGGTCTATATTGATGATATGTTAGTCAAGAGCCTATTCACGGAAGATCATATTAAGCACCTCGGAGAGGCATTTGAAGTACTGAGGCACCACGAGATGATGTTGAATCCAGCTAAGTATGCCTTTGGCGTTGGATCTGGGAAGTTTTTAGGACTGATGGTTTCAAAAAGAGGCATTGAGGCCAACCCTGACAAGATCAAGGAGATCTTATACATGAAGCCACCACGCTCTATAAGAGATGTGTAGAAGTTGACCGGCCGAGTTGCGGCCTTGGGGAGATTCATCTCCAAATCTGGTGATAAATGTTTGCCGTTTTTTCAAGCATTGAAGAAAGTGAAAAATTTTGAGTGGACACCTTAGAGCCAGGAGGTCTTTGAACAATTGAAGAAGTACATGGCCGAAGCCCCGTTGTTGGATAAACTAGTCCCGGAGAGACTCTCTACCTATACTTGGCAGTATCTGAGCAAGCACTGAGTGCCGTTCTCGTTCGAGAAGAAAGCAAGGTTCGGAAACCCATCTACTATGTAAGCAAGGTGTTGCATGGGGCTGAGTTAAATTACTCTACCATCGAGAAGTTTGCCTTGGCATTGATAACGGCCTCGAGGAAGCTACGACCGTACTTCCAGGCGCACAAAATTGAAGTCCGGATGGACCAGCAGCTGAGGAACATATTACATACCCTAAGGCCAGTGGAAGGCTAATCAAGTGGGCCATAGAACTTGGAGAGTTTGATATCAAGTATAAGCCTCGGACAGCCGTCAAGGCTCAGGCATTGGCTGACTTCGTGGTTGAATGCACCATTAACAACCAAGAAGTCGGGGGGCAGGAGATAGTAACCACCCCTGAAAGTGGAGATAAAGATGAAGAACTTGTAGCTGATCAGAAGGGATATTGGGTGTTCTATTTTGATGGAGCATCAAAAACAAAATCTAGTGGTGCAGGATTAGAAATCTAATGAGGGTCATGAACCTCAAGGTCTGCGGAGACTCAAGGCTTGTAGTATTACAAGTGAATGGAGAGTTTGAGGCCAAGGATGAAACCATGGCAAAGTATCTAAAGATTGTAAAGGGTGTTATAACCCAATTTGAGGAGTGCTATGTGGAGCACATTCCAAGAAATGAAAACGTTAAGGCTGATGCCCCAGGAGGTCTATGTTGTCATCCCGTACCTAAAATGTCTAAGGCCCCAAGAGGCAAAGGAAGCACTGGAGGAAATTCATGGAGGGATCTGTGGGCAACACTTGGGGGGCAGAGCCCTCGCTCCCAAGATCACCCGCTTGGGATTCTATTGGCCAGAGATGCTGGCTGATGTACAGAGCTATGTCAAGAGATGCGGTAGATGCCAAGAGCATGCACCGGTTGTGAGGCAGGCACCTGAGATGTTAACATCGATCAACTCTCCTATCCCATTTGCAATGTGGGGAATGGACATGCTTGGTCCCTTTCCCGTAGCTTCAGCACAAAGGAAGTTTCTGATAGTGGCCATCGACTACTTCACTAAGTGGATTGAGGCTAAGCCCTTAGCCAAGATAACCACCAAACAAATTTCCCAGTTCTTTTGGGAAAGCATCATCTGCAGATAGAGAATCCCCCGAATCCTTGTGACGGATAATGGGACAAAATTCAACAACGAAGAGTTTAAGAAGTACTGCAAGGAGAATGTTATTGAACTTCGCTTTTCTTCAGTAGCTTACCCTGAGGCTAATGGACAAGCTGAAGTAGTAAATTGAATTATCCTTGATGGACTGAAGAAGAGGGTCGGACGCTCAAGAAACACTTAGGTGGATGAATTGCTGCCTATACTTTGGGTATACCACACCACCTACAAAGTGATAACTGAAGCAACCCCATTTTTGCTGGCTTATAGAGCCGAGGCAGTTGTGCCCCCTAGAGATTACACATGCATCGCCAAGAGTGGAAGCATATGATCCCAAGACCAATGAAAAAGGCGTGAGGCTCGCCCCCGATCTGATTAACGAGGTTAGGGATGAAGCGAATGCTAGAAACGCATAGCGTCCGAAGAGAGCATCTTTTCACTGCAACCAAAGGGTTAAGGAGAAGTTCTTTCGACAAGACAACTTGACTCTGAGGAAGATAGAGGCCTCCAGAGTTGGCCAGAAGGGAAGACTATCCCCCAATTGGGAAGGGTCGTATCGAGTCAGGAAGACACCAGAACGAGGATTCTACAGGTTGGAAATCTGGGATGATGAACACATTCCAAGATTAAGGATTGAATCCTTGAACTTCAAATCTCAACACAACATTAATTAAGCCTCGATGGCCAACAAGGCTGTCTGCCTCCAATTGAGCTTGTCGTTTGAGTTTAAGGACTCGAACCAAGAGTTGTCAATCAAGTTGAGACCTAAGAAAGGTTATATGAGCATAAGAAAATAAGTTTGGAAACCTAGAATCAAGCTAAAGGGTTGAAAACCAACAAAGGCATACCAGGCCTAAAGTCAAGTGCTAAGGAGCAAGTGAACTACCTGAATGATCAACCGAGAAGGAAGACCTCCTCCATGAGAAACAAAGATGAGGTAAGAACTAAAGAACTTCATCACAAGGATGAGAGTCAAGGGTTGATGATAACCAACAACCATGAATGAACTCAAGGTTCAAGACCAAGCTCCGAGGAGGGCGTCAGCCGACCAAGACTGATTTTCAGTCCTACACGGACTATTGACGTTGTTTGGGCCATATCTTTAGCTCCGGGTATCAGATTTGGACGATCTTACTGTCCACGCGAAGATCTCTGAGTTTTCTATAGTCTTGGAGACCCCGGCCGACCAGGTCTTGGCCGACCAGCTCCTTTTAAGGGGGTCCAGCCGACCAAGACTGATTTTCAGTCCTACACGGACTGTTGACGTTGTTTGGGCCATATCTTTAGCTCCGGGTATCAGATTTGGACGATCTTACTGTCCACGCGAAGATCTCTGAGTTTTCTATAGTCTTGGAGACCCCGGCCGACCAGGTCTTGGCCGACCAGCTCCTTTTAAGGGGGTCCAGCCGACCAAGACTGATTTTCATTCCTACACGGACTGTTGACCATTGTTTGGGCCATATCTTGAGCTCCGGGTATCAGATTTGGACGATCTTACTGTCCACGCGAAGATCTCTGAGTTTTCTATAGTCTTGGAGACCCCGGCCGACTAGGTCCCGGCCGACTAGCTCCTTTTAAGGAGGTCCAGCCGACCAGCTCCTGAACCTGGATCCGGCCGGTCTAGGTTCAGTACTTGGTCCTGGATCCCAACTTTTTCAGCAAGTGATTTCGAACTTGGTTCTCGACTTTTCCAGCAAATCTTGGATGATTGCCGATGCTAAAGAAAGGCCAAGATTAGCCATGAAGGCCAAGATTAATCATGAAGGCCAGAGATAGCCATGAAGCCATGAACGACTAAGCTGACGATTCGAAATCAGGATTAAGATTCTTGATCCTTAGGACCACGGATGATTCATGATCCTAGATCCACACTCTCTTTTAAAATTATGAAGGAGTCTAAGTTCAGGTTTTTTAGGCCAACTTCTGACTAATCAGCCCTAGAAGAGGAATTTCAGCCGACCAGGTCCTGGAAGACCAGGTCCCGGCCGACCAGCTCCTTTTAAGGGGGTCCAGCCGACCAGCTCCTGAACCTGGATCCGACCGGTCTAGGTTCAGTACTTGGTCCTGGATCCCAACTTTTTCAGTGAACTTTGAATAGTTTTCAAACCTAAATCTCGACTTTTTCAGCAAATCTCGGATTATTGCCAATGCTAAAGGGAGGCCAAGGTTAGCCATGAAGGCCAAGATTAGCCATTAAGGCCAAGGTTAGCCATGAAGTCACGAATGACCAAACTGACGACTCGTGATCAAGATCAAGATTCTTGATCCTTAGGATCACGGACAGTATTAGATCCTAGATCCATGATAAAAGTTTAAGATCAAGGTCAAGTTTCTTGATCCTTAAGATAACAAAGTCACGAATGACCAAAATGGTGATTTGAGATCAAGATCAAGGTTCTAGATCCTTAGGACCACGGATGATTCTTAATCCTAGATCCATGCTCTCTTTTAAAATCACGAAGGGGTCTAGGTTCAGGTTTTTAAGGCCAGCTTCCGACTGACCAGCCCCGGAAGAGGGGTTCCAGCCGACCAGGTCCCGGAAGACCAGGTCCCGGCCGACCAGCTCCCACGGAGGGGGTCCAGCCGACCAGGTCCCGGAAGACCAGGTCCCGGCCGACCAGCTCCCACGGAGGGGGTCCAGCCGACCAGGTGCTGGCCCTGGATCCGGCCGGTCTAGGTTCAGTACTTGGTCCTGGATCCCGGTCTAGGTTCAGTACTTGGTCCTGGATCCCGACCTTTTCAGCAAGTGTTTTCAGACATAAATCTCGACTTTTTCAGTGAATCTCGGATGATTGTTAATGCTAAAAAGAGGTCGAATTAGCACCGTTTAGTGCTGTTTAAGCACTGTTTAGTGCCTGTTAGCACAGATTAGTGCCGATTAGCACCGTTTAGTGCTGTTTAAGCACTGTTTAGTGCCTGTTAGCACAGATTAGTGCCGATTAGCACCGTTTATCACCGATTAATGCCGTTAGTGCCATTTTATGCCATTTAACATTGTTTAAACGTTGTTTAAGGCTTATTAGCGCTGTCTAGTGCCATTTAACACCGTTTAGTGTCGTTCAACATCGTCGTAAATGCGTCGGTCGCTCCACGCTTTAGATCAAGATGATACTGTTGAAAATGCTCGCTCGAGAGTAATAAACCCTGACCCGAGTCTCGAATAAGGCCGTTATAACTTCGAGGAAAACCTGATCAGTTTTCCTAGAAGTTGGGGGGCAAATGATAAGGCTAAAAATAAGCCCTAAAGACACATTTAATGTGGCATTAATTAAACCTAGAATGGTCCAAACGTGGGGCCCACCAAATGAGCCCAAACCCTAATTATAATATTAATTTCGTAATTAATATTAAAGGTAGTAAAACAGCTCAGCAAATAAGAGTCAAACAAGAATATGATTCTTGCCTGACTTAGCCTCCAAGATACATATTCTAACATGGAAACTGATTCATACATGGAAGGAGACTAGAACCTTCTTCTAGTCGGTGACTTGCTCACCAAGTCACCAAACCCTACTACGATTTTAGGGCTTCTCAGCCTATATAAAGGGTCTGACCCCTCATCTCAGAACTACGTTTTCTTGGCTTGATTCTCTAATACAGAGATACGTAGGCATTCTGTGAGGACCGTTTAGTCTCGAACGCAGAAGCAGCCATAAGAGCACGAAGCTCCCGAACCCTAGCCGTCATAATCATAACCTAGTTTTTATTCCACAACAATTATATACATATATCATACATACTATATAGCATACATACATACATACATTTATGTTGTATAATCTATTAATATTTCATTATTTATAATATATTAATTACTGCATAATTATACATACATAAACTTGTACAAACATAAATACATATATAAATTTATGTGGATATGTTATAATGTACTATAATATTCACTAACATATACCATATCTTATTAATCATTTTAGATCTACTTTAATTATTTACGAATCAAATATTACAAAAAATATCCCAATACAAAAAAAACCTTCATGCCTATGTAAGTATAATACAAACTTGTATTAACATTAACTATCGTAAAACTCATCAATCACATCTTTAATACGTAAACGCATAAAACAATATAACAAATATATATATATATATATATATATATATATATATATATATATATATATATATATATATATATATATATATATATATGTATGTATATATATATATATATATAATAGAGCAAATGGGGGGGGTTCCATGAGCAAATTTATTCATATAAAAAGTCATATTTACCTCTACTAATTATATCTATGTTATATTTCTGGGGGCTATTTAGGTATTGCAACACTAACATATTTATTACATATATAATAATAACTGATATGAACTAATATGCATTTATTATTATGTAATTAATACTTGAATGTATCTTTGTATCCATCCATGTTAACTCTATATATTTATATTTCGAAGTACGGTTTTGATCTTAACATTGACCAATTTATTACATATCGTTCAAGTTTATTTTAACAAAACAAAACATAGCGTAAAATATAAAATAGATTTAATTTAACCAGAATTATAATTTGCATGTTACGATCGGGTATTGCATAAATTCTATTTACTCAGAACAATTGCTACAAAGATATGAACAATCGAAGATATCAACAAATCAATCCTACATGATTATGAATAATTCATAAATTTGTAATCTAGAGCATGCCCGTGCCTTGCACAGGCTACAAAGCTAGTTAATTATTAAAAATACAAATACAAGCATGTTTATACTAAGTTATGATTAATTATTAAGCTTTGTAACATAACAATTAAGTAGCATAATTGGTTTTAGTGTGACATTAAGAATTTAGGAAAGCAAAAGGAGCACCGCTCGTGTTCAATTCCCACCTAATGCAATAATTTTGGGTTTCAAGTGACGGATCCGAAGATATCCGGATTTGGATTCGGATTCGTTCGGATATTATCCGTATCCGGTTCAGCCGGATATTTCCGAATCCGGATACGGATTTGGATATCATTACTGATTGCCGGATCCGGATACGGATATGGTCATATCCGGCTCCGTATTATCCATTTCCCACCCCTAAATTCATATCAATAAATCTCCAATTATTTGATTAATTCCCGCCCCCGACCCCGACCAACTCGGATTCGGGCTCTTGTAAAGTATCAACCTTCGACATTTTCAAGAATAATATTTTAATTTTTCAATCAACTGTAAAATATAAGAAATATTTAAAACATTTTTACACATGAATTTCGGTATTCTTGTATATTCGAACACACATTGGTATCAATTTAATTTATTCAAGTAGTTAACTTGTTACGGGTTGATGGAACTTATTTAAAATTGAAGCACACTAGTGATCAGTTCAGATGGAAATTTTAAAAACACCAATTATAATATAGGAAAGACCTTAGGTTGTGTTAACTTGGGAAGAATGGAAGGAGCTAAGAGTGAAATAATAATTATAAATACAATTTATGAAAAAAGGAGAATGTTTGGGGAATATTGAACCAATACGAGAGAGAAGAAGTTTCTTACGATGAATATTGCAAGTAAAATGATGATCATGAAAAATGGAACATTTCTTTCAAAACATGTGGGTTAGAACATTAGTTTAAACTAGTTTTTTAGCCCGTGCAATGTACGGGCATATTCTAGATATAATTAAATTATTAGTTTGTTCGAAAAAATTTTATACATTTGCGTATTAGAATTTATGAGTTATTCGACAAGTAAAGTTAGTATAAATTTGTACTACATTTATATACATGAAATTTTGAAATAATGCCCAAAATACAATACTTTTCCTTACAACTTGCCCGAAATACCTGTTTGCGGGAACAACCCCCCTTTTTGCCCACGGTGTACGCATGTGTATCATGCGTACACTAAGATACGCATTCAGGATATGCGCATCTGGGGTCACGCATTCCCCAGATGCGCAATGACGTCAGCATGCGTCATTTTTCACAAACTCAGTTTGCATCTCCGATGAGCTCAGATCGCCGTTTCAATCGCCTATCCCCCGTCCAGCACTTTCAGGCAACGTCCACAATCACTGGGTACATCAAAATGAAGACCAGACCATGCTCTCCATTGTTCCATCTTCCTTTATTAGGTTTTGGCCCCGCAGGGGCGTGTAGAAACCAATCGAAAAACAAATCGGAACAAACGATCTCGAATTGGGGATTTAAAATCCGGCGAACCAAACGGTAAATGTTTGCACTAAATCACGCAAGCGTACGTGGTCACAAGTAATATATGAATAAGTCGAGTTCGTTCCCACAGAGATCTGGTTTTTAATTCATTATTGTACCTATGCAACAATGTATGGTTTTAATTCACTGCTAAGACAAATAACAAATTGAGATTTGATTATCTAAATTAAACTAAGAAAGTAAATTAACAAACTAAGAATTAACTAACTAACAAGAATTGGAATCAAATTACTACTGCAAGAGAAAACATGGAATCCTAACTTCATTAAATACTTTGCTTAGATCTGACGCCTTTAATCACTATATGCAATGGTTATGATATCTGATCAGACAACACGAAACAAGTACACGCTACCTCTCAGTATACGTATACCAAACTAAACATACATCCACAAAAGAGATAGAAGATGAATAGACACCAATTATGCTTAGACCCTATATGTCTATAGAATTTGAAAACATAACGGTTGAAGAGCAAGTTATCCATAATGATCACACAGGGCAACGTAATATCTCTATTTACGCTACAAATCATGATGTTAAAACATCAACCTATCCTATGCTAGCATGGCAAGTTCTAAATCTCAAGATCCACTCTCGTTTCGCAAGAGATTAACAAATTAGATGTTAGCTACGCATCAAAATACATGAAACACAACCATACGAGGATATCAGATATACATCACACACAGATCTGTAAAGCATCAAGATACAAAAGCTCCATAAATAAATCTGTTAGAATCCCATGACAACGATTAGTTCATAATTGAACCTCTCGTCATCATGGGATCTGATGAAACCATGATAAAAACAAAGTATGAAAAGATACAAATAAACCTAAGTAATTGATATGTAATGGTTTTCTCCTGATGATACAAATTACAAAGGTTGGATGTGTTTATATAGGCTCTATAATTTTTGCCCAGCAAGAAAATACCCAAAATAGAGTTAAAATAGAATTTCTGCAAAATACGTTTCCTAAACTGATTCTGTTTTTAAGGAAAATTCGTAGCTGACTTTTCTTCAGTATTTATGGACCGTTCCAGTTGTTATTGGACATCTGGACCACTTTAGAATGATAGAGAATCTCGTTAGCTTCGCGTGGACTGCTTACGGGTCTCAAACGGAGTTGTAGAACTCAAGATATGGCCAAAATAGTAAAAACTGTAATTTTTCAGCATCGCGCGCGTGCAACCTGCGCCCATCAGTCTGTTTGTCGCGCAGCCTGCGCCCACCACGCGCAACTTGCTCGTGCAACACCTGTCCCATATTATAGAAAATCTTCCAAGCTTCGCGTGGGCAGTAAGATCGCTGAAAACGGACTTCTAGAACTCCAGATATGTCCAAAACAGTGTAGACTGCGCAACCCTTCTCAAAAATCCGAATTTTAATCAATTAATTCTCCAAAAACGATAGAAGCGTCAACCTCAATCAATATTCTCGTAAATCTGCACAACTAAGCAAAACACATCAAAACTATCACAAACTTGAGTGCAAGACAATCAATTTAAGCCGATATGGAACGATCCAAGTGGATATAAATCCACTTATCAGTAAACTAAGACTATAGGATTGTAGAGGATAACAATACGATCATTTTGGTATATAGTATGTGGTTGCTCGATGTGTAGAAAGAGTGCACGAAGCGATTGAAAAAAACGAGGAAAAAAACGTCTGGCGGCGAGGGGAGAGGACGATGAACAGTGCCGACATACGCATGTGTATCATGCGTATCTCTGAACACACAATACCAAAATGCGTATTCATGGTTACTGTTCACAGCTCAGAATTTGTTTTTTACAAAGTATACGCATTGTGTAGAAGCGTGGCCTTCAACTACGCAATTTCAACATGCGTATTCCCTACACGCATGTGTGTAATGCGTGGTCCGTGGGTAAAAAGGGCGGACCTTTCCGTCGGTGGGTATTTTGGTTATGTAAAATTAAATGGTGGGTATTTTGGTTTTTCACCCTGAAATTTTTATTTATTTATTTATTTATTTATTTATTTATTATCTTGTATTCATTTGAAAACATTTGTGACATGCAAATATAATACTTTAAATATGTCAAAGATTATGTATAGTTTGATTTATTAGAGGTATAAATAACTAAAATACACATACATGCTTAATATATAAATTTTACTCAAATAATATATTTTTTTACTATATTTAATTCATAAAAATTTACAGTAAATCTAATAATAATATAATGACATATGGTATACGTTAGTGTATATGATCATATATTATCATACATTTATATAAATCTATGCATACATGTATGTATGTATATACATATGTCTATACGAGTATGCAACAAAAAAATTAAAATCGTTGAGTGAAATATTATCATATATTCACATAAATGTATGCTTATATGTATGTATGTATGCATGTATGTATGTATGTGTGTGTGTGTGTGTATATGTATATATGTATAAATATGCATATTAATTTTGTAGCATTTAATAATATGTAGCAAATATATATTGATGTATGTTTGTGTATGTATGTATGTATGTATGTATCTATGTATAAGTATGTATATTAATTTTGTAGTATTTAATAATATGTATTAAATATATTGATGTTAAAAGACCAAAATAATCCTGAAAAGATATATTAGAAAAAAGGGTAAAATTATCATTTTGAATTAATTTGCTCAGGAAAACCCCATGTTGGTGTATTAGATATATAATATAACTATCGTAGAAACCCGTGCGAGGCACGAGTACTGAACTAATTTCTCATCTGAATTTGTATATATTGAAATAAATTTGTAATTAAAAATTTGATTATTAAACTATGATAAATGATAAGATTTCTATTTATCGAATATTTTTATAGTGATTTTGTAATATTGCATACCAATTTTTTGAACCAATTATTTTATAATTTGATTAGATTTCATAAAATTTGGATAAATATTCATACGATAATAATCACATGAATACTTATGATTATTAAATTATTATTTTGGTTTCAATTCTGTGAAATGAAATTTATCAAATTGAATATTTGAGTATAATATAAATAATTATCTTAGTAAAATTGTCCGTGTATAATAGATGCGTATATAAACTCATTATAAAAATTGAATATTTAATGATGTTGTAAAAAATTGATCGTATATGTAAGTCTATATTTTAAGACATATTACAAAATCTCTTAATATTGAGTAAAAGCCATCCTTATGCTTGTCTCGATCATTTTTTCTAAACAAATACATTTATACACTTTTAAACTTAAACGTTTAGTTTTATTATAATGTTTATTACATAATATATAGGTTCAATAAAAAATTGAGTAATTTCAAATAATTTTTATATTATAATTTTGAATTATTTTTTAACTCAATTTAAATTTTTCTAAATATTTCAATTGTTGTAAATGTGACAATCTTAATGACCCGAGCCTTTGTTCTAAAAAGAGACGATTAATCGGGATTAATTGTCGATTAATCGTTGTTCGGTACATCTTTGAATCTCTTAAATTTTTTGGTGTCATATCAGAGGTTGAAAGCAAGCTTGTCCATGAACTAGTGTTTTTATTAATGTCATTCCTTGATGGCCCAGAACCTCAACAACTCTTTTCATTGGCCAAAAAAGCAATGCCAAATATACTTCTTGCACTAGAAGATGGAGAGAGAGTCGATGGAAGGACATGACCAGAGCCGGTCCTGAGATTTTGGATGCCCTGTGCAAAACAAAAAAAAAGTGCCCTAACACTAATAATTTTTTTTATAACAACTACATAAAATATTAAACATTAACTGAAATTTGTAAAAAACATAATATGTTCATAAAATAACTTTATAACATAATAAAAACATAACTGAAAATTGTAAAAAAATTGTAACAAGTACATAAATAATACAAATTAATTAAAAATGGTTCTTCTAGCATTTTTTTAAGCAAACTCGCTAATAAACTATACATGTACAAATTAATATAAAGTAAATAAATTATACATGTAAAATATTAATATATTATGTTTAAATGAAAGAATAAAAAGTAATAATAAATAAAAACAAATACAATACTAAAATAGAAGATCTCATTTTTATTTTTTTAAATTAATATATAAGTATTTTATAATTTATTTTTAGTTTTAAATTGACTTGGTTCATTTAATATGTTAATAAAAATAGATATGATTTCAAATCACTAAATCACCTATAAAATGAATAATTCATAAACTGGATCTGTTACATTGTAAAATTATACTTATGTGTAAGTTGTCAACCAAAAACATTTAATATACTTTTATGACAATTATAGTCTACAAACAAAAGTAATTAGTATTTCTAGAAATTTGAAAGCAAAACTATATGTAAGTATAATATTTTCTTATTTTGCTCAATATGATAATTTTTAAATTATTTTGACAACACCATTTTCAACCATTTCTCATTTACAAATTTTTTTAACCTTTAAAGTTAAACTTAATTTTTTTATTTTTCACATAAAATATACATACATATGTACACCTATCTAAAGAAATGTGCCCTAGTAAAATGGAGTGCCCTGTGCGATCGAACATGTCGCACATGCTCAGGGTCGGCTCTGGACATGACAGCCCACACATTTGCTCGTATATTAGAGTTGCTGCAGAAACCAAATAGCGTAAAATTTGTTATAATTCCTAAAGTCATCAGGGATGCCGTTGAGATTCTTGTAAAGGCTTTAAAAGATGTTCCTTATGCATCCGAAGGAATATATCAAGATTTCTACCAGCTCATCGTGACGTCCAACTTTGCGCTAGGTGTTAATCTGAGAAAAATTATAGAATGTCTATTGGAAACTCCAATAGTTAATGTATTGGTTCAGAAGACTTTATACGAGTCTGTGAGTCAAAACATCTTGATGAATACTAAAAATTCTAAAAATCTGGATGAACTTTTGGTAACTGTTATGTAGAGGTTGATGAATGAGTCTAATGGTGAACAAGGAATAGATGGACTTCTGGTAATTGTTATGAAGAGGTTGTTGCCTATTACACGTGAACTTTATCTTTCACTCATATGTAGTATATTACAGTGCTTTGCTGCTCTAGTCCGGACCAACAACACTCTAAACCAGACTGAGTCTCAGAAGTACCGCGAACAGTGAAATCAGTTAATCTTTAAAATCCTGTAGAAATGTGGAGAAATGTGTTTAATATTTGAGAAAACGGATGGAGGGATGGTTGAATATCAGAAGAGGCTAAGAGAACATATAATCTCCATTTACAATTTATTTTTGGACCAGAATAACAATAGTAATCCGAAATGGCATGTGATCTATTCTGTGGTGATCTTATTCTGTGGTGATCTTATTCTGTTGCAACTCATAGAGCATACAAGGAAAGACACAACCAGGTAAAAGTATATGCAACTTTTTTATTTGATATAAAACTAAAATTTTCTTACTTCTTGTTTTGTTGGCGTTTCGTAGGGATGTGCCTGCCTTGATTGAAATGTTACAGAAAGTACAAAATACGTTGTTTTAAATCAAAAATTTAAAACGACAACATTTTTTTACCGTATCATTTTTCAACGATGTCGTAGCACCCTACAACAACGTTTTTGTTCACTAAATACCACTACTTTGTATAATATTTCTAAAAAACACATCAAAGTAGAGGAACCAAATCAAATTAAAAAAACACATAGAATATTTGGAACATACAAACACACATTAACAAGATCTGACCGAATCAAAAAAAATTGAAGTAAGTTTAATACCTAACTGAATCGAAACCGAGATGAAACAAAAAACTCAGTAGGAGTGAAATCCCAATTGAAGAAGCCGTAAGTGAAACTTAAAGAGAAAACCCATTTCAAGAAGCCTTAATTGAAGAATCCTAAATCTAGTTCTAAGAAACCTAAGCCCTAGTTAAATTCTATAAATAAAACCAATCGGAACCCCCATTGATATCAAAATTAAGTAAGCCGGCTTGAACAAATCGATTTGATAAACCCCCTTTGCTGCGAACAGATATGTTGAGAGTCAGAGGCTGTGTTGAGAGTTCTATAAGGTTCCTTTACAATTTTTTTGTCAAAAACAAAGCAGCAATTTTGCCGTTTTTCACTGGCCCTTCACTTTTCAGTAAATTTGAAAATACGGAGTAATTGTTTTTTATATATAGTCATTTTCATGTAAAACATTTTTTATTATTTTTTCATGTAAAAATTTACATGTAAATATTTTCAAATTACATGTAAAATTTCTGCCTCTTTACACATTCAATAGTAGCATTTGTGTATATATATTTTTTATTCAATTTTTTTTAATAGTTTGGTAATTTTCTTTATTTATTAAAAATGTATTAGTTAATCAATATAAAGTATTTTTACACAATTAAGTATTTTTTGAGTAATTTTTACTTTTAAATTTTTATATCTATATTAAGTATTTTTTCTTATTTATTCCTTTTCATTTAAAATAATTATTTTTAAAATTACTACTTTTTATACTTATGTATTTTCAATCAAATTATTAAAAGGTACATAATTTTTATAATGTCAAAATTGACTTTAATAATAAACTGGTCTACTTAAAAAATATAAATATATTTTTTCAATATTAACAAATTTTCATGTAAAATATTTATTTTCTTTCAATTTGTTTCATTAAAAATATAAAAAAAATTGACAGTTATCTTTACAGCAACACTACCCCATGAATGTTGTAACGTGTAACATTTGTTTCATGAATGTTTTTCAATGCAACATCAAAATTATGTGTTGCTGAAATGCATCTATGGCGTAGTGGTAGTTGCCAGGCATTTTTGTGATCAGGCCACATCTGGAAGCCTAACTGTTAGTTAAATTGCTTATTCTATTTATGTGGTACTTCTCCGAACTGCCTATAAATGCGTTTACCTTCATGATCGATCATCAAAGCACTTGTGCACAATTGGTCTATAAAGCACATTCCAACAAGCCTATATACATTACATTGCAAGCTAAGAGATAAAAAAAATGGCGAGGATTGTGTTATAGTCAAAATTCGGTTCGGGTATTCTCAAGATGGACTCGGGTCGGTAACAGATTTGATTTAAGGATTTTAGGAATTAATTAGGGTTTGGCTAGTTTTATGGCGATTAGGCCGCGCCTTCTCCTTCTATTAAAGGAGGGCGCGCCCTCTTTGGCTGAAGTATATTTGGAATGTTATTTGGAATGTTTTCTTAGGTTTTGTTGAAGAATTCCCTCCTGTCGTATCTCATGAGGGGGATGTCCGTCGCAGAAGGCCTCCAAGGGTATGCCTGGATATAAGGACCCATCTTAGACACAAAGGGCGCGCCCTAAGGTGGAAAGATGGGAACTTTCTGGTGTGTGCTTTGGGAGCTCTGTTCCTGTAGCCAATGGGCGCGTCCTCATTGGGGAACTTCAGAGTAATCCTGCACTTTGCACACAAAAGTTCTGGATCACCTGTCCTGCTATCTGGTGGGTGCTTCTCTTTCGGGGGACAGGGATGCGTTCTGCACTTGGGGAAGAAATAGCGGTAGCGGATAGGACTAGTCCTCGACGGGGGAAGTTTCTTTATCCGTGAAGTCTTGAGATCATTGGATGAGCCTTGGGCCTTTTTGGTTAGGCCTCATAGTAGAACATTCTGGAAGCTGTACTGTCAATGCAAGCCCGTTTGGGTTTCTTGTTCTCCAAGAACTACGTATGGCTTGATCCCTACAAATACCAGGATACGTAGGCCGATTGAGGGGTTGGAAGTTGAGAGCTCTGAAGCAGCCACCACTAACCCTATCAATCTCAGCCACCAATTACAATCAACCACCACGAACCACCATTTTCTCTGGTAAAGAACCACCGTCTCAGATCTTGTTTCCGGTGACGTACCCCAAAATTTGTTGTTCCCAAATTCCTCCGTCAACAAATTGGCGCTAGAATGAGGGGAGCCAATCAAGATCTTCATCTTAGGAGGAAAAGATGTCTCACAATCAAGGTAGAGGTTCTCATGGAGAAGATGATTACGATTCTGAAGATAGTATGGGAGGTAACCAAATCCGCCACGAAGCTTATGTTTGGAGGAGATCCTTGTTCCTCCACGCCACCATCAAGCTCCAGTCACCGCTGGTGGATAGCCGCATATTCTTATCAGTAACGCGACATTAATGGAACAGCTGTATCGTATGGGAGATGCCATAAATAATTTTAGGGCAAGATTGAGTTCCGTGGAGGAGGAGCAAGGATCTAGGAGAAAATCTCGGAGTATCCCACGAAATCATCGCCGATTAGGGAAATCCCCTCAGATCGAGGAAGATTCTCGAAGGATGGAGGAAAATCAGGAAAGGAGGTTTCAGCGGGTCACTCCCCGAAGGTTAGATTATTCTGATCCTATTGTTGAACATCCCAGTGAAGATAATTCTGAGCGCAGGTTGTCAGATCCTCGAGAGAGGGCGCGCCCTCATCCTCACCGTTCAGGGCGTACTCCTAGTGAGATTCAAGGGGATAAAGAGTAGATGGCTAGAGAGAGGAGAGATTTTGCTAGCTTGAAGGAATGCCTTGGAATAAGGATGAATGATGACGATTTGAGGATGGTACTCCTCGAGCATCAAAAGAAAAACAGATATCTGGAATCGAGCCCCATGATTCATAGCACGCGCCCCGTGACAACAGGTCAAGGCCCCTTGGACATGAGCGAGCCCTTCCACAGAGTCATGATCCACAGCGCGCGCGCCCTGACAGCAGGTCGAGGCCCCTTGGACATGAACAAACTCAAACTCGGAATGATAATCCACAGCACGCGCCTCCTGTTCACAACAGGTCGCGACCCCTTGGATTTGAACAAGTTCCTCATCGTGGTAACACTGGAAGAAGAGGAAACTGTGATGACGGTGATAGAAGAATGGAGTTGTATCAAGGAAATGGGCGACCTCGTAATCAGGGCGTGCCCTCTGGTGGAAGATCCCCTCGTATCCGTCAGATTCCCTCAAGCACCTCTAGTGATTCCAGGTCGAGGACGCAACCTCACTCAGGAGAACAATATCAGAGAGGTTCTCAAGGGGATCCACAACCTCATGGAAATCCTCAGGGTCGGCAAACTCAAACTCAAGCCCAAGAGGATGTTGTGATTCAACCACAAGCAGGGGCTCAAGGAGGCGCACAAACAGCAGCTCCACCTCCACCTCCGGGGGGTGTCCAGACTGTGGCACAACCAAATATCCAGAATATTCCCGGGGTGGGAACTTTCAATATGGATGATTTAAAGAAGATTTTATCCCATTTAGATAGAGGAAGAATATCTGCTACTGCACAAACATCCTCTCCATTCTCGACTGAAGTCAGGGAGGCCCAGCTTCCTACTGGGTATAGGTCTATGACTAGTGATCTGTGATAAGTGGATTTATATCCACTTGGACCACTTCATATCGGCTTAAATTGGTGTACTTGGACTCAAGTTTGTGGTAGTTTTGATGTGTTTTGTTCAAATGTGCAGGTTTGAAGAAATGTCATTTAGGGGAGAATTTTCCGTCGTTTTGGAGTTGATTTATGATATGGAATGAAGAATGGTGTCTTAATATCAACTATCAAGAGGATTACAGGTCAAGGAATTGAAGACAGGAAGTTAGTGCAAAAAGAACGGGAAGAAAAGGCAATAAAACGAAGAAAATGTGCAAAAACGAGCCGCCACCAGCAACTGGAGCGCAGGCAGCGCAGCCAGGAGCGCTGGCAGCGCTCAAATAGTGCCAGAACAGTAGCTAGAGCGCAGGCAGCACGCCCTAGAGCGCTGGCAGCGCACGAAGAAAATCAGCCAGAATTTCGGATTTTGTTTTGGCCATATCTTGAGTTCTACAAGTCCGTTTTTGGCGATCTTACAGTCCACGCGAACCTAACGAGATTATCTATCATTCTAAAGTAGTCCAGATGTCCAAATACCACTGGAACGGCCCAGAAATATTGAAGAAAAGTTAGCTACGAATTTTCCTTAAAAACAGAATCAGTTTAGAAAAAGTTTTTTGCAGAAATTCTATTTTAACTCTATTTTGGGTAATTTCTTGCTGGGCAAGACTTCTAGAGCCTATATAAACACATCCTACCATTGTAATTGAAAAAAAACCCAATATATATCAATTACTTAGGTTTATTTGTATATTTTCCTACTTTGTTTTTATCATGGTTTCATCAGATCCCATGATGACGAGTGGTTCGATTATGAACTAATCGTTGTCATGGGATTCTAACGGATTTATTTATGGAGCTTTAGTATCTTGATGCTTTAAAGATCCGTGTGTGATGTATATCTGATATCCTCGTATGGTTATGCTTAATTGATAGATGCGTCATGAACATCTAATTTGTTAATCTCTTGTGAAGTGAAAGTGGATCTTGAGATTTAGAACTTGCCATGCTAGCATAGGTTCATGATTGTTTATCAACATGATTCGTAGTATGAGATGAGAATACTTATATTGCCCTATGTGATCTTTATGGATAACTTGCTCTTCAATCATTATGTTTTCAAATTCTATAGACATATAGGGTCTAAGCATAATTGGTGTCTATTCATCTTCTATCTCCTTTGTGGATGTATGTTTAGTTTGGTATACGTATGCTGACAGGTAGCGTGTACTTGTTTCGTGTTATCCGATCAGATATCATAACCATTGCATATAGTGATTAAAGGCGTCAGATCTAAGCAAAGTATTTAATGAAGTTAGGATCCCATGTTTTCTCTTGCAGAAGTAATTTGGTTTAAATTCTCGTTAGTTAGTTAATTCTTAGTTTGTTAATTTGTTTTTTTAGTTAATCTTAGTTAATCAAAACCCAATTTGTTAATTGTCTTAGCAATGAATAATAATCATACATTGTTGCATAGGTACATCTACTGAATTAAAACCATAACCAGATCTCTGTGGGAACGAACTTGACTTCTATCTGTATTACTTGTGACCACGTGCGCTTACGTGATTTAGTGTAAACAATCCGCGCTTTCATGGAAATGCAGATCCTGTGGAATTTCTGGGACGCTTCGATATTTAGATGGATGTATATCAAGTAACAGAACTGGCTAGATGTCGGTTGTTGGCAGCAACTTTCAGGGAAGGTGCTCAACAATGGTTTCAGAAACTCGGTCCAGGAATAATTACATCTTGGCAGGTGATGAGGAATTTGTTCTTGACTAAGTTCCAGGCTGCAGTGAAATATGCCCCTCCGGTCACAACCCTGGCTAATATTAAGCAAAGGGAAGGGGAGAGTTTGCAATCTTACTTCAAGAGATTTAATTCGGAGTCTACTTTGGTTAGAGGAGCAACTGATGAAACGCTCAAGAGTTTTCTAATAGCCGGTTTGTCAGTAGGAACTGATTTCTGAAAACACCTTCAAGGACGGGATCCACCTACATTGGCTGATGTGTTTGCACAAGCTGAGTCTTTCAATATTGTGGAACAATCTTTGGTAGATAATCGAAAGACTGACAGTCAGAGTGGCTCTAAGGGAAAGGCTGGTAAGAGGAAGGATAGGTCTCCTAGTCCTACTCGCCGTATAGCGACTGGTGCAAATCGGGTGAATTTAGCCGAAGCTGGAAAAAATTGGGGTCCTCCCGATACATACACTTACGATCAAAGGCTGGGTAATTAGAGCACATCTTTGGAGTGAATAAGAACAAAGGGTTCTTCAAGAGACCAGAACCTCTGACTTCTTGGCAGAGTAAAGATAAAAAGAAGTATTGTGAATTCCATGAATCTTCAGGGCATAACACTCATGAATGTCGTCAACTCAGGGACGAGATTGAGGATTTAATCAAAGAAGGATACTTGACGGAGTGGATTATCAGGGAGGTGAAGAAACACAAGGAGAATCCGGACAGAAGAGATGGAGGGCGCGCCCTCCATGGTGATGATAAACTTGAAGAGAAAAAGTTTGTCAAGGAAGGAAGTATTCATACTACTTTTGGGGGACATCATCTGGGGGTGGTAGCAATCATGCTATGGAAAGATATGCCAGGGAAGCAAGGTATAGACCTCTTACAAATGTGAATAGCTTGGAGCTAAGGCCACCTAAATTGTTCAACGGAGAATGTGTTGACATTACTTTCACCGAAGAAGAAGCTAGGTGGGTACACCATCCTCAATGATGCTCTGGTAGTAGCAATCCAGATTGGTTCAAAGAATGTACATCGGGTTTTCGTTGATAATGGAAGTTCGGTGAACATTTTATACTACAACACTTGCAAGAAGTTGGGACTCCTGGATAAAGATATGATTCAAGACAACGGATGGATCTATGGGTTTTCAGGCGAGTCAGTGAAAGTCATGGGAGCTATCAAGCTACCAGTAACCCTTGGGGAGGGAATTCTCTATGTAACCCAAATGATAGACTTCATGATTCTGAACATGGAATCATCACATAATGCTTTGGTAGGACGTCCCTTGTTAAAAGAACTGAAGGTTGTAACTTCTATCTACCATCTTGCAATGAAATTTCCAACACCCAATGGCGTGAGGACTGTTCGAGGGTCTCAACATGATTCTAGAGATTGTTATCACAAGGCAATCAAAGAGTTTAGGAGACAGCGGGGTGGAGGGCGCACCCTAAATGAAAGTAATACGGGAGTCATGAGCATTACCCCAGAAGAAGTAAAAGTTCATTATCTTGTCCAAGAAGCAGAAGAGGACGCTCCCATTTATAAGGCACGCCCTGATGGGAATACTCCGATACTTGGTGATTTGCAGGAAGGAATTCTTGAGGAAATTGAGGAGGGTTCAGAGGATGTGATCTCTGTCAATATTAGAGGAGAGCAAGTTGAAGGAAGGCGAATGTTACTTGAAGGCTTGGTGCATGCCCTTGTTGAGGAAGACTTCCCTCTTAAAGAGGACGCGCCCTCCACGGAAGAAGTACCTATTGAAGATCCACGAAGTTTTGATTTTGATCTTGATCCAAGAACACCCCAACCAGTAGAGAAGACTGGTCCTATAGAGGATACGATTTCGATTATGGTGGATGAGAAGGATTCAAATAAGGTTTTAAAGATCGGATCTCAGCTAAATCCCGAGTTATGTGGAATGCTCACCAACTTTCTGTTAAATAATCTGGATGTATTTGCTTGGAGTCACGCTGACATGGTAGGCATTGATCCAAAGGTTATGTGTCACCATTTGAACATAGACCCTACCAAGAAGGGAATTCGTCATAAATGACGGCCTGTAAGTGGAGACAGAGCTATAGCATTAAAGGAGGAAGTTGATAGACTTCTGGATGTTGGTTTGATTAAAGAGTCTTATTACCCAGATTGGTTAGCAAATCTGGTTCTGGTCAAAAAACCTAACGGAAAATGGAGGACATGTGTAGATTTCACTGATTTGAACAAGGCTTGTCCTAAGGATAGTTTTCCTCTCCCTCGAATTGATCAGTTGGTGGACGCTTCTTTTAAGTTTTATGGATGCTTATTCTGGTTACAAACAGATTCTTATGTATGAACCTGATCAGGAGCATACTTCTTTTATCACAGATAGAGGGTTGTATTGTTACATTGGAATGCCGTTTAGTTTGATCAACGCTGGGGCGACCTATCAGAGGCTGGTGAATATGATGTTTAAAGATCTGATCAGGAAGACTATGGAGGTTTATGTAGATGACATGCTTGTAAAATCCTTGAGAGCTGAGGATCATGTAAAGCATTTGGAACAGATGTTCGAGATTTTGAGAAAGTTCAGATTGAAACTAAACCCTCAAAAATGTGTTTTCGGGGTAGAGTCCTGGAAGTTTTTGGGATTTATTGTCAATCATCGCGGAATCGAGGCAAATTCAGCAAAGATTAAAGCTCTACTTGACATGAAATCGCCATCTAGTGTGAAGCAAGTTCAAAGTTTAACAGGGAGGATAGCTGCTCTCAATCGTTTTGTCTCAAAGTCTTCAAATAAGTGTAAGGAGTTCTTCAAGGCAATTAAAGGCGCATCTGGTGACTTTCTGTGGACTCCTGAGTGCGAGGAAGCCTTTCAGAAAATCAAGGAACATTTGGGAAATCCGCCACTATTGGCAAAGCTAGATGAAGGAGAAACTCTGATTTTATATTTAGCTGTGTCGGAATACTCTGTGAGTGTTGTGCTAGTAAAAGAGGAAGTGGATCATCAATCTCCCATTTATTATGTGAGCAAGCGCTTTTTGGATGCGGAGACTCGCTATACTAGCATGGTGAAAATTGTTTATGCGTTGGTCTTGGTAGCAAGGAAGTTACGTCCTTATTTCCAAGCGCATAGGGTTGAAGTTCACACGTCTTATCCATTGTGGGTAGTTCTTCATAAACCAGAAGCTTCGGGGAGGATGTTGAAATGGGCAACTGAGCTAAGCCAGTTTGATTTAGAATACACTCCTAGGGCTGTTATCAAGGGTCAAGCTTTAGCTGATTTTATCTTGGAATTTGATTTGGAAAATGAAGAAAAATCACTTGTGCTGGTGGAACCTGAAGTTCCTATCAAGAGGGTGCGCCCTCTTGAAGAGGTTCCCCAACCTTGGTGGAAGTTGCATGTTGATGGGGCGGTAAATAATGGGGGAACTGGTGCAGGCATAGTTCTGGTTACCCCTGAAGGAAATCAGCTCATGGGTGCAATTCATTTCAAGTTTAAAGCAACGAACAATGATGCGGAATACGAAGCGTTGATTAACGGGTTGAAGATGGCTTTGGAAATGAAAGTAGTAAACTTAATTGTGTTAAGTGATTCTGAGTTGGTAGTGGGACATGTTAAAGGTGGATTTCAATGTAGAGGTCCAAGGACGGAACTTTACATGAAGTGTGCTCAACGCTTGATCCAGCAGTTTCGTGAAGTGAGATTAGATTGTGTTCCTAGGGATGAGAATTGCAATGCAGATGTTCTTGCCAAGTTGGGATCTCAGAAGGATGCCATGTTGTTGGGAATAGTCCCCCTACAGATTCAAGAAGTGCCTAGTATTCCGGAGGTAGAAGTCATGGAGGTAGAAAATACTCCGCAAGTTACTTGGATGACTCCAATTCAAGAGTATGTTCATAAAGGGACTCTGCCAGTAGATAAAGTCGAAGCAAGGCGACTTCGGTACCAAGCAGCTAGATTTGTAGAGTATGATGGAATTCTGTACAAGAGGGGTTTCAACTAACCACTTCTCAAATGTATAGATGGAGATGAATGTGAGTACATCCTTAGGGAAGTTCATGAGGGAATTTGTGACAATCACTCGGGGGGTGGTTCATTGGCAATGAAAATGTTGAGACAAGGTTATTATTGGCCTACTATGAAAAAGGATGCTTATGAATTTGCAAAAGCCTGTGATAAGTGTCAACGGTTTGCTAACTATTCGACTATTCATGTCACTACTCTGACTTCTATGATGAGTCCATGGCCATTCGCTATGTGGGGATAGATCTTATTAGAGAACTCCCCAAAGCTAAGGGAAGTGTTAAGTATGATGTGGTTGCTGTAGATTACTTCACCAAGTGGGCGGAGGCCATGCCTTTGGCCACCATCACGGCGAAGAAACTCAAAGATTTTGTGTTTCACTCCATTGTGTGCAGGTTTGGAATTCCATATAAGCTTGTGTCAGATAATGGGAAACAGTTTGACAGCAAGGAATTGCGGAAGCTATGTGATGACTTGGGAATAAAAAAGGAGTTTGCTGCTGTTTATCAAGCGTACCTTGAAGGCAAAGTTAGAGGAAAGCAAGGGTAATTGGCCCGAGGAGCTCCCCATGGTTCTATGGTCGTATAACACAACTCCAAGGTCCACAACTGGCGAATCTCCCTTTATGTTATCTTATGGATGTGAAGCGATGGTTCCTGTTGAAATTGGAGCAAGTTCGTTCCGTAGGGATTTTTATGACGAAGAAGCAAACATGGTGAATCAAAGGTTGAATCTTGATTTGTTGGAGGAGGCACGGGTCAACTCACAGCTACGTTTGGCAACTTATCAACAAAGAGCTGCAAGGTATTATAACAAGAATGTGAAAACTCAACCCTTCAAGGTAGAAGATTTGGTTCTTCGAAAGGTAATGCCAAATACTAGAGTTGCGGCTCATGGTGTTTTTGGTCCAAACTGGGAAGGACCTTACAAGATTAAGTCAATTATTTGGGAAGGCACTTATCATCTGGAAGACTTGGATGGCAACACAATCCCAAGAGCATGGAATGTGGAGCATTTGAGGAAGTATTATCAGTAGGGTGCGGCTTTGGCCCCCTATTTTGTGAAGGCTAATATCAAGAATTATAGACTAGTATAAATAATTATTCTCCTAGTCTAGGGGGGTAGTACATATATGCCTTCCTCAGATTTAGTCGAGACTTGTTGTTTTTTCACACTTTTCAATAATTATTTTTCTTAGCTAGGGGGTAGTATACCTTCCCTTGTTCTGAAGAGATTTGAGATTACTGAAGACTTTCATTAATTTCAAGATTTTTATGTTTCAAGATTTTTATGTTTTGAAGAATCGTTAAAGGAATATCTGCTGTTAAAATCAAAAGGCCACGCCCTAAATCAATAGGGCGCGCCCATGTGTTTGCATTGCCGAACTTACAAGTATTAAAGCTATGGTATTAACAAGTTATGAAGATTTGAAATTAATTAGAAGTTCCATCATCAAAACGCCACGTCCTATCTTAAATTAGAACGCGTCCTCACATGGCATGGAAGAATTGGTTTAGACGACTTATTATCACATGAAGAAGAATTTTCTATAAAATTTCTTGGCAAGAAAAATAAGAGAAAATTTCTGCAAACATTTATTCAAGAGGCCGCGCCCTTATATTAGGGCACGCCCTATGATTAAAGGTAAAAGTTTAAGTTAAAGGTTGCAAAGATATTTCAGGGCAATAATATTTAAAAAACAAAGGAGCATAATTCGAGTTATGAAAGTTAAATTCAAAATACAACTTGCAAGGTTTTACAGAGGACCTGCACCTCCAATTCAAAATAAAACAACGTTCAAGATACGAAAGGTTCATGATGAAACTCAAGTCGCGTCCTTGGCAGGAGACGCGTCCTTGGAAGGGATTACGGTCTCAGTATTCTCGGCATGAGGGGACTTGATAGGTGAAGTACCAGACTTGCCTCTTTGCTCCTTAACAGGAGTGGGGATTATATCTTTGGGAGCAGGCGTTCCCTCAATGGACGCGTCCTCGTCAATTTCTGGTTGTTCGAGACCAAGGGTGATTCTCTTTGCCTTGATGTCCTCGGCTTCATCCACCTTGAATTTTTCAATCCAATCAACAGTTTCTTGCCCAAATTTGGAGAAGTCATAATCAGGATCGACTGCTAGGAATCCGGATGCATAGTTACGGAAACCACTTGAGAAAGATGCTTTCTATAAAGTTTTTTCTCAATGGCCCATCCGTTATTCCTATCTTCTTCAAGAGCATCTCTCTCTAGTTGAAGGGATGAGTTAGTAGCAGTAAGATTTTTGATAGATTCAGCCATGGACTTATGTAGATCTTTAGCACAAGATGGCTCACTATTGAGTTTGGCAATTTGAGCATCTTTCGCATCCCTCGGTTTCTTGAATTGATCATCTTTTCCTTTCAACTATTTGGACATGTTCTTATTTTGAGTTTCCAACTCTGCAAGGCGCGCCCTCATCTTCTTGTTTGACTCCATGATATGGTTAGCATGAAAATGGAGTTAAGCAGATGATGAGAGTAAAGCACTCTCGATTTGTTCATCAGACCGAGAAGACCAGCCTTTAACCTCTTCTTCTGAGAAGAACTTAGAAGATGCAGCTCCAAGAAATGTCTACACAGTTGGATCAGTGAGCTCAGTGATTTTCAGACGCTTTGAGGGTGTGTCCACTTTGCCTTCATCATTTGAGGATTATAGATTGATAGCCTTTCGTTTGGGTGACTTGACCACAAGAGGCACCTTCTTTGCATCGTTACGGACGCGTCCTTGCGGGCTTAACAGTCAGAGGTTTGTCAAGATTGATTCCGAAGCCCTTTGGAAGATCAGCCATGTCTGAAAATGCAAAACAGCAATTGTGAGTAATATAACAGATATGGATTAGTTACAATACAAGAAATAAGAATTAAAGAAACTATAATCAGCTAAGATCTACCAGCATCAAAGGACGCGCCATCGTTTGGGGCCGCGTCCTCGGTGTAAGAAGTATTTTGGTCTTCGGGGTTCTCTTCTTCTTCTGAGTCATCAATTACAGTGGATTTTATGGGAATACCCTTCCTAAAGCGTTGGAAAGGGATGATCGATCTGACCTCTTTTGAGAGAAGCCCAACTCTTTTTAGATTGGCTTCAGTAACAAGGATGGATGTGTCAAAACTTCCAGGAGGAAGATTAAGAATAGCTTGGGCAAGCATCAAGGGCACGGCCACAAGTTCATCGACTACTCTGCGAGCTGAATATATATAAGACAAAGTTTTAGTGATAAACGAAGAAATTTGAAGACAGAAGGAAGAAAGGACGCGTCCTTACATGGATCATAGTTTAAGGAAGTTTTAACTCTGTCAACAACCCAGACATAGAAGAAGGGGTCCTTCCAATTTTTGACGTTGCTAATTCTTCCCTCGGAGAATCCTCTTTTATTGTGTTTTTTATTGACCACAAAGTAGAAGTATCCCTTACCAGATCTACGGATGCTGAAGAAATAGCTAAACTCTTCCACAGTTGGCATTCCAAGGTTAGCATCATGGTAGAGAATAAATAGAGCTGCTGCAAGGGTATAACTGTTAGGAGACAATTGGATAGGCTCCACATTATACCACTCAATAATTTTTCGGTAGTATGGATGTAAGGGCGCGCCTACTCCTAGGGCAACCAGTTTTGGAGTCAGAACTGTTCGAGGAATTTTGAAATCTTTGTCGTAATTAAAAATATGAGGCCGCATCATGGAGGGAGGGCGCCCCCATATGCCACTCATATTGTAATATTTCATACACCACTCGATTTCATCCACAGTAGCCTTGCTCGACATACCGACACAGTCAACCTTCCCTGCTTTCTTTCGTAATGCATTCTTTTCTGTCTCAGTTAATTCTTCCTCGTAGGTGCTCCAATCAAGGTCTATTTCACTTTTCTTGACCAAAGGGTGTACATAAGGGATTGGAGATGGAGGATGAGAGTAAGGTTTTTGAAAACTCCCTTTAGTTGAAGAAGCGCCCTCACTAGAGGATGCGCCTTCAGAGGAATAATGGGTTTCTTCATCGATATTGTTTTCAGTAGAAAATATGGTTTTGTTTCCGTCATGGGAAGTTTGCCCGGTTTCAGTATTGTCCATCCAATCTTCAATGATAGGTTGAGGGGTGGATCACAAAGGGACATGATTAAGAGAATCAATAGAGGAGTCGGACATGGTGTCGAGGAGGTCAGAAATAAGGCGCGCTTTATCTTCAGGAGATACGAAATGAAATTTAGGATGTTCTGGAGGAAAAGAGATGGATGGAGGTGAATAGGTGCCGAGTCTTCTGTTAAATTCTTCGAAGGGATGGAACGGAGAGGACGCGCCCTCGTTCTCCAGCTGAAAAAAGATGGGTATAAAGGTGTGAAGGCGCGTCCTGATCAAATATAGTGAGATGACATCTAAAGAAACATAAAAGTTTACGTTCTTAAGATCTATGATTAAAAGTTTTAAAAAAGACGAGGTCGCGCCCTAAGTATAAGGCACGTCCGCAAGTTAATTATCCTATTGGAAAGGCACCAATCAGCCAACAACATTTTTTACTTTTGAATTGGGAGAAAAATGGATCAAATACATATACATACACATATATATATATATATATATATATATATATATATATATATATATATACATCAGAAAAATGAAGAACACGAACAATACAAGGTCAAAATCTCAAATACAAGCGAAAAACACGGTGAAAACTCGAAATAGGTACATCAAAACGTACCTTGGAAGCTCTCGAACAAATACTGTGGAAAGCAAGCACTGAAAACGATTGATTTGGTCGGATTTTCGCCGGAAAAAAAGAAGATCGCCAGTGGAGTGTTGTTAGAGAAGAGAGAGAGTAAAAAATAAAAATGAAGGGGATGGGTCGGTATTTATAGAGGTAGTAAAAAGTAATGGATGACAACTGTTGAATGGACAAGACGGTTCAAATTCACAGGTCGCGTCCTTGGATGACGACGCGTCCTGAGGGAAAATTTTGAGGGAATTTTGGGTTTTTTTGGAGAAATTCCATATTTTATCTTTGATTTTATATGGAATTGGGGGGTAGTTGTTATAGCCAAAATTCGGTTCGGGTATTCTCAAGATGGACTCGGGTCGGTAACAGATTTGATTTAAGGATTTTAGGAATTAATTAGGGTTTGGCCGGTTTTATGGAGACTAGGTCGCGCCTTCTCCTTCTATTAAAGGAGGGCGTGCCCTCTTTGGATGAAGTATATTTGGAATGTTATTTGGAATGTTTTCTTAGGTTTTGTTAAAGAATTCCCTACTGTCATATCTCAGGAGGGGGATGTCCATCCCAGAAGGCCTCCAGGGGTATGCCTGGATATAAGGACCCATCTTATACACAAAGGGCGCGCCCCAAGGTGGAAAGATGGGAACTTTCTGGTGTGTGCTTTGGGAGCTCTGTTCCTGTAGCCAATGGGCGCGTCCTCATTGGGGAACTTCGGAGTAATCCTGCACTTTGCACCCAAAAGTTCTGGATCACCTGTCCTGCTATCTGGTGGGTGCTTCTCATTCGGGGGACAGGGATGCGTTCTGGACTTGGGGTAAACCATGGTTTTACCTGCATCCTTGAGATCAAGAAATAGCGGTATCGGGACTAGTCCTCGACGGGGGAAGTTTCCTTATCCATGAAGTCTTGAGATCATTGGATGAGCCTATCCAAGCCCGTTTGGGTTTCTTGTTCTCCAAGAACTACGTATGCCTTGATCCCTATAAATACCAAGGTACGTAGGCCGATTGAGGGATTGGAAGTTGAGAGCTCTGAAGCAGCTACCACTAACCCTATCAATCTCAGCCACCGATTACAATCAACCACCACGAACCACCGTTTTCTCCGTCAACAGATTGCATACTTGATGATGGTGTTTGAGGTGTTGGCAGTGTATCTTATGATGGTGGAGTCAGGGCAGGCTTTTACATGCGGGACAGCATTACAAGAACGTACAGAAGCTATGTGCGATCCCTTTCACAGAGGTGATCAGAAGGAGCCATTAGCTGAGTGTTGCAATGCCTTAAAAGAATTTCGTGAAATGGCTAGCTAAAGAAAACACCAAGTGTAAACGTTACTAAATATTAACCGTTACAAATTTAGAAGTAAGAATATTTAGAAGTTACTCCAAAAAAAACGTTTAATATTTAGAAGTTTGTGATGTGCATTTTAACAGAAAACCTAGCAGTAGTGATGCAAGCCTTCACCCAAGACACAAATTTTTCTGGAAACCAAAACGCCTCATAGCAGTAAGAATAAAATCCCACCGTATGGAATCGAAAGTCTTATGAAGGTCAATTTTTAGAGCACATTTAGGCAATCCAGTAAGATGCCCATAACCCCGAAAAAACTTTTGTGCCAACAATACATTGTCAGAGATTTGTCTCCCAGGGATAAAAGCTGATTGAGCCTTGTCAATAATACAAGGTAAAACAGCCTTAGCACGAGAAGCCAAAATTTTGGAAATGCACTTGTAAGCAATGGTGCATAACGAGATAGGCTTGTAATCCTTCATGGTGCTAGCAGTAATAGTCTTAGGAACCAACGAAATCAAGGTTGGATTAACTAATACCCTGGTGCATCTCTGAAGAATTGACAATACAAGAAAAACAGGTTCAGACAACACTGATCAGATAACGCTCGGCTAAAAAAGTGTTGCCCGAAATTAACATACAATGGTTTTTTTTTTTGGCCTCTAAAATGTATTGTCTGATCCATACTCATTACAATGGTTTACAAAACCATTGTGTAAAAATTTTGGTCAGACAAATGTTTAAAAAGGTGCTGTTATGCCAATGAGTAGGTTCAGACAATGGGTTATTTGACTGTTGTTTTATTGCTATTCTTACAACAGAACTACTAACCGTTGTTTGAACCAAGTCAATCATACAAGTGTTTAAGAACCAAGTCAATCATACAAGTGTTTAAAAATGTGGTGTTGTGCCATTGTGTTGGTTCAGACAATAGGTTATATGTCAATTGTTTTATTAAAATTCACACAACAGAACAACTAACCATTGTTTGAATCAAATCAGTCATACAAGTGTTTGAAAAAGTGGTGTTGTGCCAATGAGGAGGTTTAGACAATGGGTTATATGTCCATTGTTCTGTTACAATTCGCACAACCAAATTACTAACCGTTGTTTGAACCAAGTCAATCATGCAACTGTTTAGGTTATGTTGTGTGTTCTTGAGTCAGACATGTATTTGCTCATATAAAACCATTGTCCTATTTACAGTAGTAAATTTCGTAAGAAGAGCTAGTGTCAACTTCTAAAGTAAATAAGGTGTCTTCCTTATCCTAGTGATAGGCCAAGAAATTTTAATTGATAAATTTAACTGAAATTTGACTGGCTATAATTAGTAACATTTCTTGTAGTAACAAATAGCTAGTGACACAAAATGTTCATGTATGGAAAACAATCTTCAAATATGATAAGTTCTCCTCGTTATGGCCAATCTTAAAAGGCGATAGTACTGAGGTTCCATCGAGACCTTTGTTGTAATAGTGTGTGATGAACTCCTTAACTGTGGTCTCCCTATAGCGCGGCAGGTTTGTTTCCGATAGCAACTCCTTGATTGGAGCTAGGGGGTGCCCATAAACCGATCAAACCGATTAAACCGACCCAACCCGCCCCTACTTTTAGCCGACCCAACCCGATATTATTTAAACCGAACATTGAATGGGTTAAATATTGAAAAAACTGAATTAAATGGGTTGGGTTAGGGTTTTGATAATTTTAACCCAATCCAACCCGACATATATTATGCACTAATGAGCCGTACTACTAATTTACTACTTGACTTAAAGTTAAGTTTTTTTGGATATATTATTACATGTTTCACACTAAAATTATGAATTAAAGATATTTAATACAATGATGTTCTAATTATGTGTAACGTAATTTAGTTTTGTAGATTGTAGTACAATTTGCACATGTGGTGATCAATTGTATAATTGCATATTAGATTAAGTTGTACATGACTTTAATTCTTGGACTTCGAGTTGTTTTATCACTAACCAACAAATACAAATATGTGTTGCACTAACTTCTACTTTATATTTAACCCGATCAAGCCGAACCAACCCAACCCGACTTTAGTAAGATTTACGATGGTTTGAATTTTATAAACCCGAACTAATTGGGTTGAGAACTAATAAGTTCTCCTAGTTATGGCCAATCTTAAAAGGCGATAGTGCTGAGGTTCCATCGAGACCTTTGTTGTAATAGTGTGTGATGAACTCCTTAACTGTGGTCTCCCTATAGCGCGTAAGGTTTGTTTCCGATAGCAACTCCTTGATTGGAGCATACGACCTTGATGCCATTTCTTCTCGAAAGTGTGTTCTAAAGAAACTTGCTACAGATATTCTCGGACCAATTTTTTGTGCCAATACTCTGTGATTCACGCTCTTAAATTTGTCATTGGTTATGAGCTGCACACATACAGATATTTCAACATGTTATGAATTCACTTCTTTCATAATTCTAAGTGCTGCAAGATTCTAAATATCTTGCAGAACTAAGCACGATGTAAAACATATTATATTATAGTTGTAGTAAATATATATAAATGAACGAGAGTAATTAATATAGAAACATATTATGAGGTGAACTCAAACATATTATGAGGTGAACTCAAACATATTATGAGGTGAACTCATTTTCTATTAAACTACTGAAAGAAGAGTACAATTCTCTTAATTAAATACAAACTAAGTACGTGACTATTTAAAGAAGCAAAACTAAACTAATCTGCTAAGGTGGTGCTGATAACCAACAACTACTCTTATTATTTCTCTACTACTGCATGACCTGATCACGTTGCTAAAGACTCGTTCAGCTGCTAGTAACTCGCTAAGTGCAGGAGACTTATTCAAAATCATACTAAAAACAAATAAAACAAATAATTAATAATTAAGTTTAAGATTATTCCAACAATCACCACCATAATCTTAAACTTACGAAGCACTTTCTCTTCGCCTGTGATGCACTTCTCACCACCATCAATTTTGATGCACTTTCTCATCAAAAACACTTTGGAGCACTTTCTCTCCACAACACTTTGGAGCACTTTCTCTCCAAAACTCTAAAGGAGTGGTTCTCCCTCGATCAATTGTGCCATCCTTTCTTCATCATTCTGAAATCTGCAATTCTTTGCCAGATGCCCATATTTTTTGCATTTGTAGCATTGTGGCTTTCCTTTGTACCAGCAGTCTTTTTCTTCATGACCCATCTTATGACAATGGTTGCATTGAACATTGTTGCTTGTGCCTTTTGAGGATGAAGCTTTAGCTAATAGCAGTCCCTCATTTTTTCCTCCAATTTCTTCCTCCCTCATTGATCTCCTTTGGTCCACGGCGTGAAGTGAATTGATCAATTCTGAAATAGTTATTTTCGAGAGATCTTTATTATCTTCAAGTGAAGAAATTTTAGTTTCATACCTCTCGGGAAGAGTCACTAAAAGTTTGTCCACAACTCTTTGACTTGAGAAATCTCCACCAAGTAATTTGATTTGGTTAACAATGGACATCAACCTACTCCCATATTCCTTGACGCCTTCATTACTTTTCATTCTCATCATCTCAAACTCTCTCTTGAGGTTCAGAATTTGCATCAGTTTGGTTTGTTGGTTGCCTTCAAATTCTTCCTTAATTTTTGTCCATGCTTCTTTAGGAGTATCACAACCCATAATAGTTGTAAAGATCTCTTCCGACACAGCCGAATGTAGACATGAAAGTGCCTTTGCTTCTCTTGCCACTTCTTCATCACGTTTTTTGATTTGAGCTGCTGTTGGATTTTGTGGAAGAGGGGTTGGCTCAACATCACTCTCAATTGCTTCCCACAAACTCATAGCTTTCAAATATGATTTCATTTTGATAGCCCATGAATTATAATGATCTCCTTTGAATAATGGAATAGAGACTGAGTAGTTGTTTGATGCCATTGAATATGAAAAATAAATACTTATATATAGGTGTATGTATATAAAATATCAACTCACAAGCCCTAGATCATGTGAGCTCTGATACCAAGTGTAGTAAATATATATAAATGAACGAGAGTAATTAATATAGAAACATATTATGAGGTGAACTCAAACATATTATGAGGTGAACTCATTTTCTATTAAACTACTGAAAGAAGAGTACAATTCTCTTAATTAAATACAAACTAAGTACGTGACTATTTAAAGAAGCAAAACTAAACTAATCTGCTAAGGTGGTTCTGATAACCAACAACTACTCCTATTATTTCTCTACTACTGCATGAACTGATCACGTTGCTAAAGACTCGTTCAGCTGCTAGTAACTCGCTAAGTGCAGGAGACTTATTCAAAATCATACTAAAAACAAATAAAACAAATAATTAATAATTAAGTTTAAGATTATTCCAACAATAGTAACAATTGCAGAGCTAAAGTGACATAGGAAGCCTTACTTGCAAAAAATCTGCAATATTAACTACTAATGCTCCTCGAACAGGAGGGACATCTAGCCATTGGTTCTTATGCATGACTTGGAGGCCGCCAATATGATTTTGCAAAAGTATGGTAAGGAAACCACTATCAGAATGGTTGCCAGTGGCTAGAGTAAGTTCGGGTTCAGGGCATGCAGGGTAGTAATGGCCAATTTGGAATAGCCCTTCAGCACAATCCATGTCTTTTAAGTGATTCGGAGCAAGCCCAAGAGCCTCGGAGATCAGTTCCAACAGAGTAATCCCCATATCCATAATGTACTTCGAATAAGTAATCATAATATCTCTGAACATCAATAATATTATACATAATTATAAATCAAAGTCCTCATTAACTTATAATTACAGATGAGATAAATGTGCAAATCTCACAACATTATGATGCTCAATATCGGATATATATGCATAAGTCATTAAAACATATACAGATTAATTGTTCTCATCACGAATAACACGAAGTAAAGTACAGATCTACTGTATGCATTGTCTTAAACAGCGAAAACAAAGTGTATAATTGCCAATACCTGCACACTGCTGGCATTTCTTCCGATGCAGGAGACTCTGGAGACATATTGCAGAAAATGGTATCTCCCCAATTTGCAGCAAGTCCTTTGTACAGATCGAAATTGCTATAATATAGAAACTTTTTTGTGAAATCACGTGAATAGAATGGCTTCTTTAGCTGACTGTCTTGTTCATGAAACTTACGAACCCCTTCTATCATTTCTTCCATCACAGCTTCCGGTATACTATGATTAATTACATGGAAAAAGCCCCAATTTGAACAAGCATCTCTAACTTTTTCAATAACTCTACTACGTAAAGTTGCATCACTATAAATACCTTCAAAGTCGATGCTAGGGAAAGTGAACTCTTTGGAGCCTGGTTTTAGATAAAGGTGGGCATCTTTATGCACAAATATTCGAGGAATTTTTGTTGCACCAGCATCTACAAGCCCCTTTACACCAGCCTTTGAATCATCAAACGCCTTTAGTTCACTCTCCCTGTCATATTCTTGTTTTTCCATTGCTAAGATATCTCTCATATGGTTGTTCCCACTAGCCTATCTATAACTGTTTAAGATTGGATCGCCAAAGATGTAATCCGAGCTCAAATATTATAGTAACAGGTTAGATGAGCTCCAAAAATGAAGCCCTTTCCGGAAGGGATCAATAAAATATATTATCCAAAGTGCATGGGGTTTACCAAATTTTTTAAGAAGACCAGTCCAAGAAGATCAGCTTTGCATTGTGTTAGATAGACGCACGTTTTGTGCGGTTGTTGTGGTTGACTAGTTTTATAAATTTTTTCGATGACAATCAGATTACTTGTCGGCAAGTTTCCTTTAAACATCATCGTAGCTTAGAAGCTCCAAAAAATCATATACAAGTCGCAGCTTACAATGTTAAAAATCACTTCTCACGGTTTCAGACTTTCAGTAGTATAAACCATGGTCGCGATCATTAGGGGCGGACCTACAATGAGACCAGACTTGGCCTTGGCCACCCCTGACTTGCCCGGATCATAAGCAGTTTCGTCTGTAGTGTTGCTAGCTTTGAGAGTCAGGGTTACAAAAAACAATTAGGAAAGTCATTTTGGCCCCCCTTGACATGTTAGGCTGCGTCCGCCCCTGGCGATCATTACATAAAAATCGAATCTTCATATATGCACACAATTGTTCTCACGTTCTGTGTATAGTTTGTCTGGTACAGGAGCCAGGGGCAACTTTTGTATGTAGATAAGATCTCTCCCTGGTGATAGACCTAGGAGTTTCGATTGAAAATTTATACCATGTAAGATTTAAGAGACTGAAGATAGGACATATCAAGTAGTCACAAATACTTCATGCCTGAATACATTCGTGTAAAGGAAAAATACTCGCTCATAATGAGTTGTGCAACTTGAAAGCTGATAGTGCAGAGGTTCCATCGAGACCTTTGTTGTAATAGTGTGTGATGAACTCCTTGATAGTAATCTCCCTGTAGCACGGCAGGTTTGTTTCAGATAGCAACTCCTTGATTGGGCCATATGACCTTGATGCTATTTCCTCTCGAAAGTGTGTTCTAAAGAAACTTGCCACTGATATTCTTGGACCAATCTTTTGTGCTAGTACTCTGTGGTTCACACTCTTGAATTTGTCATTGGATATGAGCTGCACATTTAAGAAAATCCAACAATTTATAATGTGTCATTCCGTCATCAGTTCATAATTTTGTTCAAAATGATTAGTACTAACAAAAAGTGCTGTAAATCTACTAGGTTGAGCAAGATATATAACATACTAGTACTGCAAATGAGCTATAATATTAAACGAGTTTTTTGTGATATATAACATCCCTTTACCTGTAAGAGGTCTGCAATGTTTACTATCAAATATCCGGGCACATGAGGGACATCGATCCACTCATCCTCATGAATAACTTGGAGGCCGCCAATATTATCTTGTAAAAGTATGGTATAAAACCCGCTATCAGTGTGATTGCTAGTGGCTAGAGTAAGTTCTGGTTCAGGGCATGCAGGGTAGTAGTGGCCAAGTAGGAAAAGGCCTTCAGCACAAGCCATGTCTTTCAAGTGATTCCGATCAAGTCCAAGAGCCTCCGAGATTACCTCAGACATTGTAATCCCCAATTTCATTATGTAATTCGAATAATCAAACATGATATCTCTGCAGTACAGGATATGCACAAAATTAAAACCAACAACTCGTTAATAATGAAGATAATTTATTTTTTGATATATACTACTATTCAAGATATTACAGACAGTTTCAGTGTTTTGGAGTAGGTATGATATTACTCAATCATTACTTAATTCATACTGAGCAGAAGCAAGAATAAGGTTAGGGTATGTGCTAATATCACATCTACATTCCTGTATTTTAAAATAAGATCAATTTAGACGTTGGGGTATGTCCTATTTTCCCAACCATGTTCCTGTATTTTGGTTACAAATGAATTTGCCAAACCAAATTAATTTACCCTACTACTGATCTACTATCACAGGATTAGAGTAGATATATAAACTATTTCTGTAGAACTCAATGTAAAATTTGTCTAACTGTTTTCAATGTATATTCTTGTGTAATACAAGTATAGTTAAAGCTGAATCTACTGTCTTCTACAAAGATACTTCAATTAAAGAGCTGAATGAGCTTTATTAGCCTAAAAACTCTATAAATGAGCTATTATCACGAATCATCGTAGTACAGACCACAGTACTACAAATAACAAGTTTGTAGATTATTGATTCAATTAGTTTCTAGCTGAACTAAAAATCTTGTTTCACAGATACCTGCACACTTCAGGCATTTCATGAGGTTGAGGACACTCGGGAGCCATAGTACAGAAAATAGTGTCCCTCCAGTTAGCTGCAGGTGCTTTGTAAAGATCAAAATTACTATTATACAAAAACTTTTTCGTAAAATCACGCGAATAAAACGGCTTCTTCAGCTCAGTATCCAGCTCATGAAACTTGCGAACTCCATTAATCATTTCATCCATAACACTTTCCGGTACCCCATGATTAACAACTCGAAAAAATCCCCAGTTCTCACAAGCATCTCTAACTTGCTCAATAACCCTACTACGTAAACTTGCATCGATATCGATATTCTTGAAATCTATGCTTGGAAAACTAGATATGCTCTGTTTCGAAGATGGTTTTTGGTTTAGTTGAGCTTGGTTATGTACAAATATTCGAGGGACTTTTGTTACACCAGCATCTACAAGTCCCTTAACACCAGCTTTAGAATCATCGAAAGCTTTTAAGTCACTCTGCCGATCATACTCTTGTTTCTCCATTATTCTGAGATCTAAGATGTGGTGATTACTAAACTGTAGATGGTGCAGTAGTTGGGAGATAAGTGCGTATATTAAGAGCATCTCCAACCACAAGAAACCCTTAGCTAAAATTAGATAAAAGATACCATAAATAAAAATTATAGAGATTATCTAAAAAAACTTGAACTCCAATGGGTCAAAGCTGTTAGCTATAATTTTAGATAATTTCTACAGATTGGCTATATTTGTCGAACCTCTATATAGCTGTAAGAAATCTGTAGGAAGATTCCATATCATTCATTACCATATTGAAGTGATATATTCTATTTATAACAACCTAAATTATTAATAACATACTATTTTTAAAATATAGCCAACCAATATAGCTAATACCATTGAAGTAAAATGTCTTACAGATTCAACAAATTTTACATAATGTTCAACAAATTTTACATAATGTCCTACAGGTCTAATTTAGCCAACCAAATTTTACATAATGTTCAACAAATTTTACATAATGTCCTACAGGTCCAATTTAGCCAACCAATTTTAACTATTCCCGTTGGAGATGCTCTAAAGAGTAGGCACGCAATATCCGATATAAGAAAAATATGCAACGTCACGGCATCCGTCACTTTTGTTCTTCCAGTGTTTTGTTTTCGCTGTTTTATTTTAGTGTTAAGTGTTAACTACATTTTATTAGACATTATTTATTTTATTTAAAAATATTATTTAGTATTAAATATTTTATTTCTACAGTACCAAGCTTCACCTCAGGGAAAATGTGAAGCATTTCTTTGTTTTGTATACAAATTTTTGAAATTCTTCTAAAAAGAAATTACGACCATGTTATATTTATCTATCAATCTATACCATATTATAATAATCGAAAAAGTTCGATTACAAAATAATTTATCTATACTATTCTATAAAAATCGAAATATTGAAAATTAGTCGGTTTGATTTTCGGTTATCCTAATTATTAACATTAAATAATAATTATGATTAATAATAACTAATCAATTTCCTTTTTCATTTAAAATATGTTAGGGAGGAATGCTCACAATAACGAGATTCAACAAACCATTGCAAAGCACGTACAACAAAATATATAACGTGGAAAAATCACGTCCCAACTTGTATTATTAAACCAATCAATAATTAATAATACAATCAATCCCACCACGCACGCAGGGTGTTTCACTCACATAATACTTAAGATTACATCTTAAGCATCTGCTCTCCAAGCGATACCTAAGACTACATCATCTTGAGTATACCTCTCAAACATAATATGACTATGTATATATAGCAATCACAAACTTAACAAGCAAGATATCCTAATCATACTTGGTTTCTAATTACAATCCTCATCATACTTGATTCTAATTCCATAACTTTGTGACTAAAACATATCAAATATAATAATTATCTAACCATGTAATTATTACCCAATCCATGTTCGTTTTGGATCACCCAAACCAATACTACCATATTGGATTTAAACCAAACAATCCTCCCCTTAAACCCAATACTGTTTCAACACCGAGTTTAACGGTTACCATCAAGCCAACGACGTCATCGGCCAATGCCTCCCCTCGAACAAAAATCTCTCGATCATGTTCTTCCAACTTTTGAGTATCGCTAAACTCCAGTTAGTGAACTCCAAACCACCGTTCTTCATCATAACGGTATATCCTTCCACAAAATCACGTGCATCAACCACGGGCGATCTCCCTTCCATTGAGTCACCCGATCCTTGCTTTCACAATCATTCAGCCTCCAGAAGAAAAAATTCATAGACTCATCCAAGTCAATCGGTTAATCAAACCATTGAAGCAATTGCGATGATCTCTTCTATCTTCTTCCATCTTGAGTTTGAATGATTGATCCACGGTGCAAGTCAACCGCCATACAGCACGTAACTTTGTATCTTCCCACTTTCGTTGGCTTCTTGTAGTCCTGGTGCTATTCCGCAACAATTGAATCTCCAACTTTCCTCCACCCATACTGATCACGAACCTTGGCTCTTGATACCACTTGTTAGGGAGGAATGCACACAATAACGAGATTTAAACAAACCAATGCAAAGCACGTACAACAAAATATGTAACGCGGAAAAACCACGTCCCAACTTGTATTATTAATCTAACCAATAATTAACAATACAATCAATCTCACCATGCAGGGTGTTTCACTCACATAATACTTAAGATTAAGTCTTAAGCATCCGCTCTCCCAGCAATACCTAAGACTATATCTTGAGTATAACTCTCAAACATCCATCACAAATTTAACCACCAAGATATCCTAATCATACTTGGTTTCTAATTACAATACTCAACATACTTGGATTCTAATTCCATAACTTTGTGACCAAAATATATGAAATATAATAATTATCTAACCATGTAATTAATACACAATTTATGTTCGTTTTGGATCACCCAAACCGATACTAACATATTGGGTACTGGATCTCTCATTTTTCCAACAGGAATGTTTAAACCCAACAATATATGTTACTATTTCTACTTTTTTTTTAGTAAATAATTATTATTTTTCAAGTGAAACACATTATCTTTTATATTTATTTAACTAAAATTTCTTCTTATTTAAAGATACTAATTATATTTAATAAAATTAAATAATAATCCCATAATCACCAATACGAAAATATCCAATAATTACCTTTCGCAACTAAAACATGTTAGCTTTTCTAATTTTTAAACTAAAATCACCTCTTTTGCAATAACATCACCGACGGTTCTATTTAATAAAATAAAATATAAATAATAAAAGACTATCAATCATCCGATTACCTTTTTAAGCTCAAACGTCTCATATTTTATTTATTTTTTTTTAACTAAAATCCATTATTTTCTAAAAATATCACGGATAACATATATATAATTATTGTCAAATATATCATTTAAAAATACAATTTTACAAAACTCGTATCTTAAAAAATTCAATTGAAATAAAGGAAAAATCTTATAATATCATAAATTCGTGCATCGCACGGGTGTTAAGCTATTAAATTTATAATTTTGATTTCACATAATCTTATTCTATTATTTTTTTGGTAATTTTTATTTCAATTATCATTTGTCCCGTTTTAGTAAATGGAAACGATATGGATTAATGTAACTCAGAAGATTTTGTTGGAACATAATTACGAAAGTTGGAATTGTATTTTCTTTTAAACATTTTTTCAAGGAAATTAATAATAAGTTTATAATTTGGGTAAGGGGAATCTAAAGGCACCTTTAGGAAAATAATCTAAAGTTAACCTATGAAATGAAGACACATAAGCAAAATTATTAATGCCCCTGGGAGGCCCTTTTAAATAATATGTACAAATACTTGATTTTAGTTTAGTAACTTTAGGAAATTATCTAAAGTTAACTTTAGATTATTTTTTCCCTTATAATTTTACTATTTAAGCTCCAACTTTTACTTTCATACATTTTAATTACCCTACACCTAATTTCTAAAAGGAACAATTTATGAGTAAGGTTGGATAACTCAAGTGATTTAGGATATATATTTTGTTTCATGGACTCCACCCTCGCTCACCAGAATCATTAGAACAGATACTCATTATAAGCACTAAAAAATCTCTCGCTTAAAATTGTATATATATTGAGATAATTTTATAATTAAAAATATGAAAAATAATGGGAATTCGATGTCACAGTTTTATAATTAATTTGTAATATTGTATACTAAATTTATAAACCAAATATTTATAATTTGATTAAATTTCATAAAATTTGGATAAATATTCATACTATAATAATCACATAAATACTTTTAATTGTTAAAATTTATTTTAGTTTTCTAAATGGCGTGAAATTAACGTTATCAAATTGAAAATTTGAGTATAATTTAAATAATTATTTTAGAAAAATTGTCCATGCATAACATGTGCGTATGTAAATCCATGTGATTTTTACGTAATTAAAGACATTTTACAAAATCTATTAATATCATGTAAAAACATCTTTATGGTTTTCTCACTCGTTTTTTTTCATATATGTAAATAGGATCAGGAACAAATACAAATTTTCTTAAATACAAATTTACAAAATTTTTTGTTCAACACATTTATAATTTCGGTTCAATATCATATATCAAATAATAATTAAATTTTATTCAATACATATAATTTAATTATTCGAAATTCGGGTTCACCAAAACCAAAATAAGGTATAGAAATATGAAAAAAAAAAATATAGGATGTGTTAAACCGTTAAAATTTGTTGAATAAATATTATATAATTCTCAACGGTTCAGCAGTACAAAATTTGGATAAAAAAATATGAAATATTAGTAATTTAATAAAATTTTCTTAATTATATCAATGTAAAATTATTTCATATATTTGGATTCAACACAAGTATAACTATTATTCAAAAAATGATGTCGAACTCAAGTTATATTTCTATTGAACATCTTTATCAAAAAATTCAATTTTTCCAAAAAAAAATGTTGCAAATATGTTTTTAATAAATTTGAAAATGTTATAATTATGTTTTCGTTTCCAATTACGTATATTCAGTAAAACCTTTTTCTAATTTAATAAATGATGTTGAACCGAAATTATATTTGTGTTGAACAAAAAAAGTTTATAAATTTATGTTTAAGAAAGTTTTTATTAGAAATCAGCACTATGTAAATATATATACATATTTTTACACTTTTAAATTCAAATGTTTAGTTTTAGTTTAATGTTTATTACACAATATTGAAGTTCTATTTTAAAAATTTTGTATTTTGAAACATTTTTTATATTATAATTTAGAATTATTTTTTAACTCAACTTTAAAATTTTTCCAAGTATTTAAATTGATGTAAAATATGATTAGACAACCTTAACTTATTCATCTATATGATATCTAAGATCAATTTTTTAGGTTTCATTGTATATTGATGTTGATATCAACCATTATATATTATATTGATCAATTTACTATATTATATAAAAATTCATATAACAATACTTTATAGCTGAGTTGTAGTCTAAGGTCATTTTATAATAATTATAATTTTGTAATATTTATGACTCAAAAATCATATCTTTTTTCATTTAATATTGAAAAATTAATTACGTTTTTTTTATATAACATATATTCATTTTAAGAGTTTTCAATTCATTTTTTTAACATAAATTCAACTATTTTTAAATATTTATGTTTATAACAATTATACATTTAAATTGCTGAAGTCTAAATAGTTGGTGGACATATTAACTTGTAAGGTTATAAGTCAATATATTCAAAAAAAAATATGTGAAGAAATTATTAATTATGTATGATTTGATAAATAAAATTTATGTATTCTTAAAATCAAATCTTATATTTTATTTCAATAATTTAATAGCTACTTGGAGACAATTGGAGACGAATGTAAATAAATTCGTATTTTTTCTTCCGCACTCAGTTCTATTTTTGAGTAATCTAAATTTTATCTTGAACTTTTAATTTTAATTTCAATCATTTAAAATAATAAAATAGCATTGTAGAGTATGCTCAATCGATTAAAATAATTTTGTAATTATACATTATGCAACATCTATTATATATCTAATACGGCAACGTACACCTTTGTCAATGATTTTATTTAGTAGTAAATTACAATTCTATCCTCCTACATAATTCATTCATCATCTTTTTTGCCCCTTCCAATTCAGCAACTGGCTTCGTGACTTTTGCCTTCATCTCTATCTATAACCTTCATGAAACATGTCAATCAGTAAAATCAAATTGAAAGAAAGAAGCTGGAAGGCAGGTAAATGACTATTAGATTTGTTGCTGTGATGATCCCCGGGAAGACACAATTTATTCCAACAAACTGTCAGTACGTGTTTGATTATTTGTCTGTATAATACTACAACATGACAATTTAAAGTCAAAAATGTTTATATTCATTTGTGCTTTTGCTAGAGATTTTATATTGTTGGTTGACATATCTTTTTATGTTGCTTTGCGTAGTTTTTTGAATTACTCGGTTTGTGAGTAATAATTTTCCAATTCGAACATGGATTGCAGGGCTGCTGCTTTACGATATGGCAGAGAGAAAGGAGCAAAGCCTATACTGCAGGTAGTCTTCTACTTTATGTTTCTATGTTTTATTATTCAAATTAAGTGATTACTCTCTTCTGTATACTCCACAATTCTTTCAGTAGTGTAGTTAATCAAGATGTTCTAGTCATATATTACTTTTTTTTTGAAGTCGGAACTGACATGTTGAACGTTTTCTAATCTATATAGCCTATGTATATTATTAACAAACTGCAGTACTTGCCCTATACAACTGAGCCTATAGTTGTTTTGTGGCTTGCTACAGCAAAGGGTAGTGCCCATTGGTGAAATGTTACTGATAAATGCTGCTCATTTTTTACTTGCCCTATATCTGCTGTGCAAGCCTAACAGATGTACCAAAGGCGTATTTGATTAAGGTACTGAAATCACCTAAAGTTGAGATGATTTAGTGATAGGATGAGCCAATTTTAGTTCTAAATTCAAAGTAAACAGATTTTTTCCCCTCAACTTCATGACATGTTTAAATATCAGACTGAGGAAGGCTTAGCAATTATGCTTGCTTAAATACTAAATTAAGATGGAAAAAGATGAGGTCAATTTTAAAAAAGATGAAATGCATGTCTCAGGCGGTTTGTATGTTTACTACTTGCAAACTCCCATGTCATTTAACATTACTGTCTTGCATCAACTTAGCATGGTCTATTATCCTTTCACAATTCACGCGATTCTATGGTTTAAGATTGTGATTGTGTAATCTTGTATAGTAAGTTTTTTTGATACTATGATAATTTTATTTATTATACTATTTCTTTAAATTTCTATGATTCTAAAGATTGTTTATTTAGAGTTCCACTTACGTTATTCATTTAGATCTTCTCACATTTGTCAAATGTGGCAAGGATAGGGCGTATGTTATTGGTTGGGCTTTGTGAAGCTTATACTTTAGTGATAAGAACTTTTGATACCTGTTTCAACGCATCATTTATCTTTTCAGAAAACCTCATTTTTTAATTGTAAAATTCAGGATTGAGGAGGTGAATTACTATGCTTCAAAACTAAATTTAGGTACTTACTATAGATTAATAATTGATTATTTCCAATGGATTAGGTTAGAACAATGCCTAAATGTATCTTTTGAGTATTAGTTCTCGGCTTCTCGCACTGATAAGTTGATAAATAACACTGATACTAAACTAGAAAATGTGTTGTTGGGAAGGATTGATACAGTATGCTTTTAGAATTTGATCTACGCTTAGATGTACTATAAGCTGAACCGTGGCCATATCCTCAATTCCAAAATTAGAGCCTAAGAACTCTGCATATTGTATCGAGGCATCTTTTGTAAGATGCCCATCTTGCATCCAGCCTACATGTTTTGGTCCTCGATTCTCTTGCAAGCCAAAGAAAGATAAGAACCAAAAAATCAAGGGCAAAATACATAATGACGTAAAGCCTCTATAATCAAGTAGGTCTCCTGCCACAGCTTATTGTTGAACCCCCAAGTACTCGGTCTATGTCTTTTTTAGGTGCTAAATCTATTATCTATATTTACTGCAATATTGGGGTTGCGTGAGTCATTTTATTCAGTGTCCACCTACAATCTTGCCTTTTTGCGCCTTTTATGAGTGTACATGTAACATATAGTATTACGCTACAACTCTTTTACTTCGTCTGTCTTATGTTGAACAATATTTTCCTGAGTCCTTTCCTGCTTCATTTTTCCAACATTTGTCATTTGGCTGTCACTTTCTTTTGTAGACAGCGACGATCAAGCGAGGCTTCACTAAAGAGGTTTCAATTCTCAGGCATACCTTAGTTTATGTACTTCAATTATAAATATTTTATACTCTGATTAATTGTTCTTTCTGAATCCTCTTGCATGAACTTTAATTGTTTTTCTTCCACAAAGTTTTGATAGATTTACTTTTTTGTTAATTAAGCGAATAAACTGAACTTTGATCATTCTTACATTCTGTTGGTTCAAAATTTCTTTAGACATATTATCATCGTGTAGATTTGCAGTGGCTTGGTGCCCTTGATGAGGATATCTAACGTCATGTCTACAATGATAACTATTTTCTGCTCGGCTTCCCTCTAAGCCTCTTTGTTGCAATCTGTTGGACTAATTAAATCAGCTTTATGTCTTCAGGCATGGCATGAGATAAAGTATGTATGGCCGAATATCGATCACCCTTTACATTTATCCATATATTTCTCTCTTCTTCTTTTTAATCATTAAGAAAATAATTAGCGTTGATTATTATTCTCAGGCCACAGTACTTGATATATTATCATTACGCTTTTATGACTGCAAGTATTGTTTTATAGTTATATGATACTTGTTTTTGTGAAAATTAACCAAAAAAGATTTTAGGCATGACTGAGCATTTTCATTTTAGCCTACTTAATTTTACTTTTTATGATCATTAGTGATTTTGTTTGTTGCTATATTGAATAATTTGCTTACTGTTTTTAAACGTGCCAAGTATGCTATTAGAGCATATATCAGGTAAGAATGTGATATTTTTAGAACCTGCTTCTAGCCATTTGATTCTTTCCTATATTGGTAATATTTTTTTCTATAGATTCATTGGGTTCGATTAGCTCTTAATTTCAGAGGCATACTGAATTGCTACCTACGATTAAAAAATGTTTCATCTTGCGAATTACAGAGCTCGATTCGATTACAAAAGAAGTTCAGTTTGATGGGTTCACTTTCAACATCAAACAAACACATGTTAATCAGTTTCGGCAAATTGTTGTCCAACTTGATTCTGTGCCTGGAGGTTTCAAGTTAATTTTTTAAGGTAGTTAGACCTCTCTATCCCTTCTCTCTGTCTCTCTATCTCTATCTTCCCCGGATACTCACAAAGACAGTGAGTAGTAGTGTGTATACTATATCCGTTTGTGTTTTGATTTTGAAACTTTGTGAGGTTAACATAAATAATTAATCTACATATCTGATTGATAATTTGTTTGTAATATTTTTGTTTCATGATTTTATACTCTTTTTTTTCTTACATACATCACTATTATTTATTATTATTTTGAACTGGGGCTTTGCAACAAATTTGGACTTTCAGTAGTTTATGAATGCATAATTCTTTGTAAGAGCTCAATCAATACAAGTTTTCTTAATTTCAACAATAACAGAGTTCTAAGATTAGTCTATTATTAATGAAAAAGAATTATTACTAAATACTAATATTTGTAAGTCAATTACTAATATCCGCATCTTGTTTTAGAGAAATGAACTATTAGTGCGGACCATGCTTGATTTTAAGTATTTTAATCTTAACTGGCAGAGATTTTTATAACCTCGTGTAGATTGCCTAATGAAGGAATCTTACACAAGATAAACTTCAGACCAGCAGACGTGAAGCAATAAACGGAACATTTTTTAGAGACTCTACACCATCTATCGAAAGAAATAGATGTTTGGTAAGTTAATTACTTCATTAGTTCACTATGTTTTCTTTTTTGAATACATCATAAATCTTCAACATTAACATGAGAACTTGGTTGACAATACTATCATAAACTCCAGTACCATCTCTAATGGAACCTCGGGACTGCAAATATTACTGAAAACTGTTAAATATACAGCAATAGTTCAATAACTTTCTCAAATCCGGCTATCAGGACATAGGCAGTTATAGACTTATAATATACATATATGCTTTTATCTTAAAACAATGAGGGACATGTAGCTTTAGATAATAGTTTCTAGAGAAGGCAATGAATATTCCTTTCTTAGTGGAGAAATTCTTATTGATAAGTTTATGTTATAGAATTGGTATTATATGTAGCTTTACTCTAAAAAAACAATGAAAGGGATAAAATAAATCATGTTAAGTAATTTGCTATGATAGCAAGTGCCTTCCGCAAGCTTCATCCCACTCTATAAGATTTTTGAATAATTATTAGCTCGAGGAAATAATACTTATATTATAATGCTATGAAGTAGATTAAATAGAATGACTTGTCTGTAAATTAAACATACTCTCAACAACATAAATTAGTGACCATTATAACGTTGGCCAAACTGGAATTGTATATCTACATGTTGTGTTGCGTGTGAATCAAGTTGTACCTCTAAACACCACTTGCTTAAACAAGTACCCTGATATATTTTCAGTGGTGCCTAATAATATCATAATTTAGTTGGTTAGATGCAGAGCAGGTGGTTAACGTCAGGTATAGAGTCCACGTTTATGTGAACTTTATTGTTTAATATGAAGTGAGAATAAGGGCTGGGCAAAATCAGGTCATCTCAATTAGGTGCTTGCATAATGGCCCTACCAGCTTTGTATTAGGTCATTCATATAAATCTTAATGACAATAACGCCTTAAATATTTGATTGATGTGATCGGTGATTATACGCATGTTCATGGCTGCAACTTGATAATTGATTCTAAATTAGCATAATGATATGATGATACCTACTCTTTTAGGCCTTCACCAAGCTCTTGGTGTTTAGTCCATGTCCTTGGCTTCTATCTAAGTTATATTGTTGTATGCATAGTAGTAATCCATTAATACTTACCTTGTAAGTCTAACAAGCTTGGTTCTATAAATGTAAACCTTAACTATACAAATAACAGAAGCCAAGTTTGATGTTATGTAGATAATATTTGGTCAAATGATGCTTGATTGAAAAGCCACAACATAGTAATCGGGTTGAATTGCATGCTATGCGGACAAGTTGGAATGGAGGGTTTTGTAATGTGTGCTATCCTTATTCTACTTTATCTATTATTTCAAATAAAAACAATGTTTTTAGAACAACTTTTGATTTCCTCCCAGGATTTGTTGAGCTTCTTTAAATTATAAATATAACATGATTAATTGTATTTTAGAGAGGAGGCCGTGTAACTTTTAGTGGAAGGGTGGCAGTGCGTGATCATGTCTCCTTTGTATCCTAGGTATCTTATCTAAACTTCCTAATTAGCTTTTAATCGTTTACTGACAGATTCCCCTTCAAATCTGCATGCTAAATCTTTACTGGCTTAAGAGTAAATGTGGACTATGAATTATAAATATGTAGATATTCATGGACTGATATCCCTGCTTTGCTAGCTGCTAATAGTTGTATTACGAAGCATATCAGTGTACCTCCTGAGATTTGGTGATTAGTTGTAGATTCTAGGTGTTGAAAATATGGACTAAAGTTTAAGTTGTACGTGATGATTTAAATATATAAGTTTATTGTTTAGGAATTTTAGAAAACTTCATAGAATATAGGGCCACATTAAATTTTTTACCTAAATCCCTAACATGGTTAGTTTTCTATTATTTTATGAGTTTTAGAACTTAAATCGAGCCGATTGTAGATTTGTTGCGCTGAGATTTTAATGTTACTACAGTTATACATTCAATTATTTATTCAGGAATATAAATTTAGTATATAACTATAACTATATATATGTATATATTAAAATATGTTTTTGGTTCGGTTATTCAGTTTGGTTAATGGGATTAAATTACGTTTTTCCCATATAATAGTTGCACGCTGACCCACAATATTTACCCATTTTCTTAACATTACTACAAAAGCAATCTACAAATGAACGCTTTGTCAACATTTCCGGTAGGAATGAGTTTTGATTTGCTAGGTTTTACTAACCAAATGTTCATTTTACCTATTAGAACATTTATGTTTGATAGTCTTTGAAGGGATTGTGAGGCTGCAAGCGTTAGCGAGGGGTCATAATATTCAATAAACAAACACATCTGTGATCTGACAATGCAATGCATGCATGACGACACTCGTACAAGTGCAGTTAAGAGTTTCTCCGCGCAGAATCCAGTCTGCCCATGAAAAGTTTGAGGAAAGAATTAGGAAAAAAAAATTACCCATAGTAGACACTATCATACATGAATGACAAAAAATTGTAGTGGACACTAAGAATGCAATATAAGTCCGGCCAAATAGCATGAAATACTACCAAAAAATTGTACAGTTATTTTTTTTTCCTGCAGAATTGTATAGTTGTTTTAATGTCATTTGCTTCGTTCATATATTAAAACACTTGCATAAATTTTCTTTGAAATCATATATCTAGAACATGCCCGTGCCTTGCACGGGCTATAAAGCTAGTTATAAAAATACAAAAACAAGCTTTTTATTTAGTCAAAATAAAAGTAAACTAAATGGAGAAGTCGCGTCGTGCAGAAGATGTGATTTATCTAATACTCCCTCCGTCCCTTAATGTTTTTCCTGTTTTGATTAGAGCCGGCAATTTCGTACACGACACGAAAACACGACACGAAAACGATACGAAAATTACGGGTTTGGGTTGACCTTTGCGGTACACGAACACGAAAGTACACGAACACGAAATTACACGGATGAATTTAGTGTCGGTTTTGGGTTTACCCTTAGGTACACGACACGAAACGAAAATACAAGAAATAAATAAATATTTAAATAATTTTATTAAAATTATATGAATACATATTTTAAAATGAAATTATATATATAATTTTTACATAAGATAAATACAAAATACTTTCAAATTTTAATTTCATAAAACTTAAGCACACTTCATTCCTTATGACATACTATTAAATTAAGACTTGACTAGTAAAAAATTAATATTTAAATATTTTTATTTTTATTCAAAAATTACACGAAACGTACACGAAATGAAGGTACACGAAACGAAACGAATCATTAACGGGTTGGTTTGGATTTGGCATTACGCACACGAAACACGAAAGTACACGACACGAAAGTATACGAAACGAACGAATTGCCAGGTCTAGTTTTGATTGAACATGTTTGCCAACGCACACTTTTAATCGTTAATATCTTAAATTTTGTATTAGTATTAAATATAAAAACTTCACTGTATTAAAGTACTCATAAATACGAATCCAACAAGATCACTCATGACTATATTTGGTCTTATAGATTAGACGTATATAATAATTTGTCTCATGTTATGAACAGTCCCGGCATAAGGGACGGAAGGAGTAAGATTTTTAAAGTATACACAAAACTAAGTGTAGCATAATGGTTAAAGCCTTTGGGGGACTGTAACATAATTTCATCTAATATTTACCTACATCTTAAAAGGGTAGTGCTTTTATAACTTTACAATAAATAGGGGTAAAATAGTAATTTCACAACCAATAAAATGATACTTTTTATCCTTATTATAATTTAATACTCCCTCCGTCCCAAAATACATATTTCTTTTAAAAAACAAATTTATCCCAAATTACATGTTCCTTTTCTCATTTCAATGCAAATTTAAGGGTAGTTTTACAAAACTATTCATACATTTATTGTATCAAAAATTTGACTCTTTTAAACTTAATTCTATTCTCATTTTTCAATGTATTAAATAAGGGTATTCTCACTTTTCAATGTATTAAATAAGGGTATACTCATTTTCAATGTATTAAATAAGCCTTTATCTTAATATGTGTATTTTTTATACAAGAACATGTAAAATGGGACGGAGGGAGTATATAATAATATAATAACAGATGTTGATCATCATTCTTTCACCTAGTCTCATCAACATTGATACTGAATGCGAAAAATCATAAGAATTTTTATTGTTCTCATGGTTTGCGCACGGACACATCTCTTCTTTCCTAAAACTCGGAAAGCAAGAGAAACTTTAATGTGCACTTGTGTTAAAGTCTTGTTTGTTAAGAGCATCTTCAACGCTTTCACCTGTTAACGTGGCATAACATTATAGTTATCAGTTTAAAAAAATTGGTCTCCAACGACAACAATTCTTAGCTACTCCCTCTGTGCCAACGAATTCTTTATGTTTGGGACAGAGGGCTCGGCATGCATTTTAATGCTCTTATAAAGTATAGTTACATAATTTATTTTTATTTTTTTCTTTTGAATAAAAATTTAATGTTTAAATTTTTATTCAAAAAAAGAAGATTTTAAAAATTAGTTATGAAACTATACTTTATATACGCCTTAAAATGCATGTCAAGGCATGTGTCAAGGCATGTTGAAAATATGTAAAGAAATGGGTGGGAGAGAGGGAGTAGCTCATGCAAAAGAGATGTTGTATATTTGTTGAACCTCATCCCATCATCTAAATGCTCCACATCATCTGCCGCTCCTTTCCTTTCCGCAACTCCATTCTTCCCGCCATTCTTTCTTTGTTGCAGAGGTATGGATCCCGTACAACGTAACAATCAAACACATTTTATTGATATGAACATATGATTTGCTCTAGCCACCATAACTTGAAGTTATGGGAGGCCACCATAATTTGAAGTTATGGTGCCAAGTTAGGGCAGTAATATCTACTTGAAGTTATATGGTGCCACTTGATTTGGTGCTTACGACTGCTTTAACAAATTTTCTTAGACTCTCTATTGCTATTATAATTTGAAAATAATAATAAAATACTATTTTTGAAATATATTTGTTAGAATATAAATGTTAAAATATAGTCATTAGAATTTGAAAATAATAATAAAATACTCTTTTTGAATTATAGCTAACTTGGAGCACAAGCACTTACAGGTTTAACAAATTTTAGCTAACATTTATTATATATTATTTTAGCTAACCATTATACATACTAGTGTTGGAGATGCTCTAATCTCAATTCAATTCGAAAAAGATCGAAGAGCTATTGGCAATCCAACTAGTAGAACTCCAATCAAAAATTTATGGGCAAATTAATTCTAACATCCCTAAATTATTAACGTTTTTTTTTCTAAGTTCCTGAACAAAATATAAATTTTTAGGTAATTAAACTTTTGAACTTTCCCATCGCAATCCTTCCTTCCAAATTTGAACAACAGACATTAGTCAATAAGGTGTGGCAATCGAAAATCACGGATTGCTGTGAAATTTTGATATGGTAGTCCAGAAGTGACAAAACACGGTGGTGAAAGTTTTTTATTTCGAGTTCACTAGCGTATGGAAACCTGCACTTTAATTTCAGGAACACGAAAAACAACTTACTAAAATCTACAGATTTCCAAAGAACCAACGCTGTTAGTCTAATTTGTGCAGTTGAAAGCCAGGTAAAATTTCTGAGAGAAGATTTTTATTACGTTTTTCTATAATCATTCGGCTTCTAATACGCTCTTTTGTGTAATGCAGTTGGTCGATCTTGTTTGTTGTATCCAAGAAGAAGATAGTGAACTAGAAAGGGTGTGTCGGAGTATTCTTAAAATCAATGTTCAGTGATGAAGAAGAGTGAACTATCTATGATCAGACTGGTTACATATGACTTACCATTGTTGTAATACGTGTTTAGTATTTAACCTTTTTTTTTTCCATTTAAGGCACTTGTTGCAATACTTTAACATGCTTTAGTGCAAAAGATGTTTTAGTTTTCATAATAGTATATCACTTGACTGATTTTTTTATTTTATACCAAAGATTATTTCATGAAACCTCTAATTTCATGGTTTCTATTCATTTCTGTTATTGGTATTTGCGAGAACTTGCATGAGATGTTGTTGGAGGTTCGAACAAGTTCTGGAGTATGAGACTCTGAAAAACAATGGTTTATGTTGGTGTCTAAATGTTAGTTATACCATTTCTTTTTAAATTGTTGTCTCTTATTTGTCTTAAATCATCCAAGGCTAGTACTAGGTTTGAACCAACATGTAACAGTCCACGATGCACAAAGAAGTCGAAATAATTGTAAGATAGTCACACATTTCATAAACAACTACAATATTTGACAGCATAATCTCCTATGCTTACCACACGAGCTCACTGGCTACATATATAACTAAGCAACCTTGGTAGATTTATTCCCAAACAAATTACTAAGAATTTTATATCTATGTATTCTGGTGGGGAAATTTCATCTCAGTTGCCGAAGTTTAGAGTGCGAAGTGCAGCAATCGAGATTCCCGACCAAGCCCTTTTGAGAAGGAGTATGAAACAAAATCATGAACAGTTGTTTCTCTATACTTGGGAGGATTAGCTTCTGAAACCAACTCTTTGATGGGTCCATATAGCTTTGTAGATGGCATTAGAGATGTGCTAAAGAAGCACGCTACTGATACCCTGGGGCCAATATGATTCGCCACGACTCTGTGCTCCACGCTTTTAAAACGATCATTGGTTATAAGCTGAAATGCAATCATTTAACAAGAATGAGAAACCTGAACTATAGTCCTCACTTTAAACTTATATACTGTACCCTACATCGGAATTTGCAACACTTGCCTGTAAAAGATCTCCGATGTTAACTATAAGAGCTCCTGGACAAGGCGGAACATCAATCCAATCATCTTGGTGAAAAATTTGGAGTCCACCAATCTGATCTTGTAGAAGGACAGTAAGGAAACCATCATCAGTGTGTTTGGTGGCGCCTAATGTTAGTTCTGGCTGCGGACATGGGGGATAGCAATGACCTACAAATAGAAGCCCTTCGGCACATTCCATATCTCTTAGGTGATTTGTGTCCAGTCCCAGAGCCTTGGATAGTAATTCAAATAATGTAACCCCCAGTTTCATTATTTGTTTTGAATACTCCATTTGGATATCTCTGCAAATTAAACCATGATCAATGTTCAATTTTTTAACTCTTGATAAAACGAAAGCAAGCCAAATATAGCCTGTGTATCTCGCTCGTAAAAGGAGGATATGATGTTTGCACACGTTACCTCTGCTCGTAGGAAGTGAAAATGTAAGATGTAATCACATCACACCTCTATTCGCAGAAAAAGATAGGCTGTTATTGTATAGACCCCAGACTTGGCAGGCAGTATAACATATTATCATTTTGTATTGGCATACCTGCACGGTGCTGGCAATTCCTCTAGTCGAGGAGGATTGGGAGCCATAAAGCAGTAAAATGTGTCCCTCCAATTAGCTGCGGGTGCACTAAACAGATCAAAATTGGAATTATACACCACTTTGTTTGCATGGTCACGCGTGTACAATTGTTTCTTCACTTCAGTGTCTTGATCAAAGAACCTATGCACCCCATGAAGCATCTCTTCTAAAACATTCACTGGAATCCCATGATTTACGACTTGAAAAAAACCGAAAGTCTCAGATGCACACCGCACTTTATCAACTATCTCTTGATGACTTGTCAAATCTTTGTCGAGGCCCTTAAGATCGATAATAGGAATACTTAATTCCTTGCACTTGTCACCTGAGATTTTGTTTAAGGCATCAGGTGGATGAACGAATATATTAGGAATCTTCTGAACTCCCGCGTCTACGAGTCCTTTCACCCCAGCTTTGGTGTCTTCAAAAGCTTGTAGTTCTCTCCGGCGGTCTGGGTAAGATGTGATCAACGGTACCGGTGCTTCCATAGTACTACTAGTGACCACCATCTTCTGGTATCTGTCTTATGTATAGTGCAACTATTAGTTTCTTAGCCACATGTGCAAGGATCAATAATTCATTGAAACTGATCCAAACGGCAACTTGCCAATTTCCTTGACCAACTCAAGACATCACACTTCATAACATCCACATACTTTATTGGTTATATACGGGCGTAAATGCATGAAACTGTTCTTTTCAAGCTAAGCAAACTTTTGACACGTCTCTTGTACATAAATTTAATTTTTTCACCAAGTAACTATTACAAGTGTTTCGGGTCTCTCCCTAGTGAACCCAGGAATTTTGATTCAGAATTTTATAGAGATATAAAAAATCAACAAACCAGATAAGATATCATGTAGTCACAAATTTTAAATTCATCATTTCTTCCACATATTGGTTCCTGTTGGGCCTGAGAGAGTCAAGCCCAATAAAGGCCCAAAGGAGGTCCCTATAAATAGACTTGTAACCCCAACATTAAAGAAAATTGGCAATTGGATATGTTTATTCTAACAATGGCGCTAGAAGGAGGTTTTACCTCCTAACAAAAAACAACGACTACTCATACACTAAAACTAACGAAGGTTCACTAGATTGAGCTTTGTTATCTGATAATCGACCTTAATTTTTGTTTTTAAACAAAAATGGCCGATGAACAACAAGGCGTGAGCAAACAACATGCTCCAAACACTCATGATGTCACAAGTGTTAAACGAATTGGTAAAACTCAGGTTTCAATGGATCCTCAAGCTTTATTCTCATCGCCTCCAAGGCCTAGTTTATCAGATCCGATAAATGGATCTCGTCGAGTAAAAAAAGACAACTGACAGCTGGTTCTAACGCCTCAAGGCAAGCATGTTTTAACAAGTGATGCTCGTTTGCACTTGTTAAAGCTTAAGCGACAAAAGGAAAAGCAAATCGCAGTATCTGGTGATGCAGTTGAAGATGATGAACTTCGTCGATTAGACCTGGAGAGGCAAATATTAGCAAAAAAAGTAAAAAGAAAGAAGGAGATAATTAGACTACAGAGAGAACTCCAAGAGGTGTCTGAGGGTCACATTTCCTCATAATATCAAACAGGGAATTATGAGTCCTCGTGGAGGACATCCATGGGAAGTAAATACTCTAAGATAGAAAAGTCTTATGATTCGTTTTCATCGAGAAAGCGAAGATCCAGAGATGAAGGTGAAGAGCACTCAGAGAATGATGATGACTATGAAAAAGAATAATCAAGTACAGCTGGTCTGTCAACAAAAGATATATTGAAGTTCAAAGAGCTCATTAGGAATCAGTCGGGGGAGATTGAGATCTCTTCGGAGAGTCCTTTGACCAAAAGCATCGAGAAAGCTAAAATAAACAGGGATCTTAAGGTACCGCCAATGGATCAGTTTGACGGTTCCTCAGACCCCTATGACTTCGTTAACCTCTTCGATGGTCGAATGTCTTTCTTCGGGCACAGTGAAGTGGCGAAGTGTCAGTTCTTCCCGACGTGCTTGAAAGGTACAACTCTCATGTGGTTCAACAACTATCTTCAAGATCAATAAAATCATGGTCCAATTTGAAAGAAAAGTTCAAGTCAATATTTTCTACTAATAAAAAGGGAAAGAGATTGACAGCTTCCCTTGTGAATGTTCGTCAAAGGTCTGATGAAGGACTACGGGAATACTTAAACCGTTTTAGAGCAGAAATGATTCAAATTCCGGATTTAGTAGAGAATCTAGCAATGACGTACTTGGTAGCAGGAATTGACAAAACAAGGCATAATGCAATTTTGGAGGAATATTTTGAAAAAGAACCTCAAACACTTCAAGCAGCCATACAATTATTTGAGCGAAGAATAACTCTCCAGGAGGCTGTAGGAAGCATACAGTCTTCTAGATCTCCAAGGTCAAGAATGAGCAGAATGGTGGAACAAACTTCTCAATGGGAGTATCGTCGAGGTGATCGAAGTGTCCGAGGTACTCGAGGCATTCGAGGAACAAGAGCCAGGTTTCCGATCCAGTCCAAAAAAGATGTATCTTCACACACGTCAAGAAGATCACCGACATCTCAGGAATCTCCATCTAAACAAAGACCTTGGACTCAGAGACCTCGAAGTGAGCGAGAGTTTACAAGGATCAATATGGATAGAGTTGCAATACTTGGGGCACTTAAGTCTGATCCAGCATATGTACCTCCGAGACCAATGAATCCCAATAGACCTCCAAGCAATAAATTTTGTCACTATCATGAAGATACAGGCCATGATACGGAAAAGTGCTACCAATTGAAAAATTTAATCGAGGATAAAATCCAAAAAGGAGAACTCTCTCATTTTGTAGAAAGAAGGGATGTAATGCAACAACCAAGAGATGAATAGGAAAGGCTCATAGACACTATCTCTGGTGGACGCACTTCAGGTGGTTCATCTAATAGAGCCAAAAAGGCCTACTTAAGAGAGGTATTCCGAGTGGATAATAAGAAGCCAAGGAAAAATCCATCTCTGGTTATATCATTCTCGGATGAAGATTTTGGAGATAGGATAATGGAAGATCATCAAGATGCATTAGTAATCACCACCAGGATTGGATCAAACATGGTCAAGAAAATTATGATTGATGATGGCAGTTCGGTTGATATATTATACCAAGGCGCCTTCTCCAGAATGAATTTAGGTGACAGAAAAATCAACAGTGCTAAGGATGCGCCATTATATGGATTCACTGGCAATGAAGTCAAAACAGTGGGAGTTATTGATATGCCAGTGCTGTTTTGATCGCCACCTTGCCAAAAATGGCTCATTGTCAAATTCCATATAGTAAATGCCATTTCAAGTTATAACGCCATTTTAGGAAGGTCGACTATTGCAGCTTTGAAAGGCATAGTTTCCATACCCCATCTGAAGATGAAATTTTCCACGGATTTTGGTGTTGGTGAGGTGTGTGGAGACCAAAAAGTGGCTCGACAATGCTATGTTAGTTCAGCCCTTCCAAAGAGTCCTAGCACTTCAACAACATCAGTAAATCAGGTGGTTGAAATGGATCCAAGGGATATCATTGAACTTCCCAAACCACCTAGTCATGAACCCGTTGAGGAAATCTCTTTATATCATAATGATCCTGAAAAGGTCGTGAGGATAGGAACAAAGTTGTCAACCAAGCTTCGTGAAGACCTCATCCAAACACTAAGAGAGTTCGCAGACATCTTTGCCTGGACTCCCAAAGATATGTCGGGAATTCCATCTAACATAGCCCTTCACCATCTCAACATAAGGCCAGGGGCTCAAGAGATAAAACAGAAGAGGCGTATCTTTTCCAAAGAGAAGCAAGAGGCTATTGAGAAAGAGATTGACAGATTATTAGAAGCAGACTTCATCAAGCCTGTACAGTTCCCAAAGTGGATTGCAAATCCAGTGTTAGTCAAGAAAAGCAATGGAAAATGGCGGATGTGCATATATTATTCAGATCTTAACAAGGCGTGTCCAAAAGATTTTTACCCGTTGCCAAACATCGACCAGCTCATCGACTCCACAGCAGGAAATGAACTGTTATCTTTTATGGATGCATTTTCGGGCTACAATCAGATAAAGCTGGCCGAACAAGATCAAGATGATACAGCGTTCATCACTCATAAGGGGGTGTTTGGGTTCAAAGTTACTCCCTTTGGCCTCTTGAATGCAGGAGCAACGTTTCAGCACACGATGGACAAAATATTTGCCCCTCAAATTGGAAGAAATATCCAAGTGTATGTTGATGACATTATAGCAATATCACAGATATCCTCGGAACATGTCAAGGACCTCAGGGAGACCTTTATAAGGATAAGGGCCAGCTCCATGAGGTTAAATCCAACGAAGTGCTCTTTTGGCTTAAGTGGAGGTCGGTTTTTAGGCTTCCTTCTCACACAGAGAGGTATTGAAGCAGATCCAAACCAAGTAAAAGCCATCCAAAATGTTACAGCTCCAAAGTGCCTCAAGGAGCTACAAGCCCTCACAGGATCTATTGCAGCTCTCAGACGCTTCATACCTCAATCTTCAAAGAAATGCTTGCCGATGTATGAGGCAATCAAGGAAGCCTCGAAAAGTAAAACTTTTACATGGACAAGAGAGTGAAGAAAGTCTACAGGGAATCAAGGATTTTCTTGTCTCTACACCAGTCATGGTTAAAACTCTTCAATGTGAGCCGCTAAAATTGTATTTATCAGCATCTGATTCAACCTTGGCTGCGGTACTGGTTAAAGAGGTAGACGCGGACCAGAGGCCCGTGTACTATACAAGCCACATACTCAAAGATGCTGAAACTCGGTATTCAAACATAGAAAAACTCGCATACGCTTTGATCATGGCCAGTAGGAAGCTAAGGCAATATTTCCAAGGAAGAACAATCATTGTGATGACAAATCAGCCTCTGCGTCGGGTACTTCACAGGCCAGACATGACAGGCCGACTGGCTTCATGGACCGTGGAATTAAGTCAATTTCACTTGGAGTTTCAACCAAGAACTGCTATGAAATCTCAGGCTTTAGCAGATTTTATCTCAGAGTGCACTTTCACTTCACTTGATCCAGGTGAAATAATCTCAGAACCAAAAGATAAGGTTTGGACTTTATTCACGGATGGATCGTCTACTTCACAAGCCGGTGGGGCCGGAGTCATCCTCACAAGCCCTGAGGGTTTTACGGTTCGACAAGTAGTAAAGTTCAAATTTCCTACGACCAACAATGAGTCCGAATATGAAGCTCTTATAGCTGGCCTAGTATTGGCTCGACATTTGGAGGCATCGGTTATAGATATATTCAGTGACTCACAGCTCGTAGTAAAACAAGTTTTGGGGGAGTTCAAAACTCTGAATGAACGAATGGAACCATACAGACAAATTACCTCAGAATTACTACAAAAATTCGCGTCGTGGACCATCAACAATATCGAGAGGTCCAATAATCAATGGGCAGATGCTTTATCCAAGCTAGCCACCTCGAATACTTCAGGTACATCAGAGCCCATATACTTTAAAGAGCTGCACGAGCCGTCAATAGTTCGGAAAGAAGTACTTTGTATATCAACTCAGGATGATTGGAGAACCCCCATAATTAAGTTCATCCAGGGAACCCATGATGGGTTCGACAAGCAAGAAATAAGAAAGATGGAGGTTAAGGCAAAACATTATTGTTTGGTAGACAATAAGCTTTTCAGAAGAGCCCTGGTTGAGCCATTGCTCAAATGTGTTAATCAAGATGAGGCAAAAATGGCTATGATCGAGGTGCATTCAGGGATATGTGGAGACCACTTAGCTGGGAAAAACATGGCCTTAAAAATCATGAGGCATGGAATTTATTGGCCCACGATGCGCCAGGACTGTGAGAACTATGTGAAACTATGCGAGCCATGCCAGAAATATGGGTCCGTGAGCCATCGACCCTCAGTCCCGTTCAATCCGACAACAACTCCATGTCCATTCTTTATGTGGGGTATCGATCTTGTAGGGCCTCTGCCAAAAAGCTCCAAACAATGTCAATACATAATTGTGGCAGTTGATTACTTTACAAAATGGATAGAGGCCAGACCTTTGGCAAGGATAAGAGAGATTGAGGCAGTTCATTTCTTTATGGAGCAAATAGTCTTCAGATTTGGGGTACCTAGAGTGGTCATTACGGACAATGGCACCCAGTTCACTGGAGAAAAATGGGTAAACACAATGAATGAATTACAGATTCAGCATCTTAAAGCCTCGGTTGCTTATCCACAAGCAAATGGGCAGGTGGAAATCACCAACAAGGCAATTCTACAAGGTTTAAAGAAAAGACTGTGTGAGGCTAACCGAAACTGGGTGGATGAACTGCCCAATGTGTTGTGGAGTTTGCGAACCACTCCGAAAGCCTCCACAGGAGAGACACCGTTCAGAATGGCTTATGGAACCGAAGCAGTTCTACCAGTCGAGATAGGTTCTAAGTCTCTAAGGATTGAAAAGTTCGATCCTAAGTCATCAGAGGATGGTCTAAAGCTGAATATTGATCTCCTCGAGGAGCTCAGAAACTCCACTCAGTCCAACGTCTCCAAGTACCAAGAAAGGGTCGCGAAGCTATATAACTCAAAGGTTAAACCAAGGAATTTTCAGGTCAATGACCTCGTTCTGAGAGAAGCAGCGGCATCAATGCCCTCAAAACAAAGCAAAATGTCCTCACCGTGGGAAGGACCCTACAAGATCACAAAGGTCAACAGCTCAGGCTCTTATCGCCTCTCTTACCTCGATGGAACCCCAGTAATAAATGCCTGGAATGCCATTCATCTCAAAAAAAATTATCCATAAGATCCCCAGCTGGCATCATCTAGCTTCTTAAGTTATTTAAGTTAAGGTACGAGGTAGTTTCCGAACTTCTTTTATAATCAAGTCGATTGACTGATCCATGTCATCTGTGAATGGATTACAAATTAAGTCGACATATGTTTAAAAATCTTATGAATGAAAACTCCAGCAGGAGTAAAATGTTCGGGTTATTGTACTTTTTCTCGTAGAACACTTCCCTACTTTCTTTTCGCCAATATTTATTTGCATGAAAAAAAAAATTTAGTTATGTCGAATACATACAGATATTTCAAATTTCCAATTGACAAAGTGTCAAGATATCAAGAAAATAAAACGCTCCAAGAATATCTCCAAGGAAAAGGTAAAGTTCGCCAAATGTCGGTTACTTCGATCACTTGAAAACATTTCAAACAACTTGAATTCTCTTCGGACAAATCCGAATTTGCCCTACACAACGGATAAAGGTAAAAGCGGGGCGCCAAAATAAGAAGCAAAAATGCTAAAAGAAATACTCCAGGATCGATGAAAAGGTAATGTTCACTACCAAAACAAAAAAAAACAAACAAACAAACAAACGTGAACAGATCAAAACTCGCCACTCATAATAACGCGGGTAAGCTTCTCCAACAAGACAAACAATGAACAATATACTACTACATGACAATCAATCTACGTCAAATAACTCAAAGAGCTCAATGCCTCTATAAATACATTTGGACATATCTTAAACGACAAGGAAAACGACAGTTTACAAATCAAAATCGATGAAATAACTCCAGAATACGCCATACACAAAAAGAAAGGTAATATGCACCATGACCAACTGCTAGGTCAGTATTTTTAATCTCCATAAATACTTCAGCTACACCAAATAGTTCAAGGAGTCCAACAATCTTCTTGTATAAATCAGGGTTCGCCACGAATAAACAAACAAAGGTACAGTTCGCCAACCAAAAAAAAAAAGAGACAATAAGCCAAGAGAGAAGCATTGCACAATTAGCAATACCTCCAAACACGCCATGAAAAGGAAAGGAAAAATTTTGTCGACTAAAGAAAGGAAGATGCCGAAGTACCTTCAAAGCCAAGCATAATACAAGACAAGGGTAAGCATATAATTATAAGCAGATGGCATAAGGAGTACCATTAAAGCAAGCATCAATGTTTAAGCAAGTCACCAATAAATCTATCAATAAAGTTCGGAAATGTAAAATTCAGAGAAATAAAGTTACATGACACCTATAGGGGCATACCCCAGGTGGAAGGAAAAGATCTCAAGCAGCATGAACCGCTTCAGAAGAACCGGTCTTCCCATCCTAATTGTTCATCTCCAAATCACCAACATAAGCGTCAAAGCCATGATCTTTCACATCAAAGCCAAACCGGGCAAGTCGAGCAACACTTTCCCCATATCCTTCTTCGAATGAAGACAAAGCCTCTGCCTGACATTTAGATAACTGGGCACTCAGGCTGTCAAGTTTTCCAACCAAGTCCGCCTTCTCGGCCACCCAAGTTTCCTCTCCCTTAGCAAGATTCTTCTCAGAGACAGCCACCACTTCGTTCAGCTCCTGGATATTTACTTTTAAAGACTTCACCTGTTCAGACAGCCCATCGCACTCGGTGATCAATTCAGACTTTTCAGTCAACACAGCAAAAAGCTTGTCAGCAGAAACTTTGTTATCTTTAGCCAAGTTATCAGAGGATCTCTCCAATTTCTTGTTCTTCTCCTTCAAGTGTTTCACTTCGTCACGAAGAATCTTCACTTCGGACGGATCAACAACATCGTCAAGTTTTATCAACCTCTCCAACTCCAAAGACAACTACGAAAGGAAGAATAGTCAACAAAGAAAGATAGCAAAAGAATTATCTATAAAAGTCAAGAGGAAGGAAATGAGAAAGAAAATACCTTATCAACTAAACTTTTGCAGACACGAAGACCTCCACCAGCATTAACATCAGAAGCCCCAGCTCTAGAATGATCCCGGGGAGAGAGCTCCCCAATACCCTCAAAAGGCAAATCCACCTTACCAGAACTAGGACAGCTCAAAGGGTCTTTCAACTTCTTAGACACATGACCCTTAGAAGAATGCCCGTCTCGATGCCTCTTCTTCTCTCGTTCCTTAACAAGAGTGGTCTCAGAAGCGCCAACACCTGTCACAGTAGTGCAAGCCACAAGGCTCCGTGAAGCCACTTCGGGACCACTCTCCACACCAACACTGGGCAACGCAGTAGAGGCTCCTGCGGCCTTACTCTTAACCAGGAGAGCTAGAAACTCTTTTGTAGGCATATCAGCAAATATCTCGACCACTTGAATTAACTTCGCCCCACACACTGCAAAACAAAGAGAAATAAAGCAGTTAAAACCACGCCATCAAAAGAAAAGAAGAAGCACAAAAAAAAGAGGAAGCTTACAACAATGATCACTCAAAAATCGAGTATCTAGAAACTCCTCAGGTCGGTATTTCACAACCGGTCCTAAAAAAACTCTCCAACTCTACAGAGGTCATAGACCCCAGTCGGTTAGCAGACTTCAACCGTCCCGGGGAGTGAACTTGCCAGGGTTCAATAACCTCTAACCCAGGGCCCTCATACCACGACCACATCTTATGCCACCCAGAGTTCGACACAGGTGCTTCAACTAACTTTTTACAACCTTCTTTCTTATCAAGATAGAACTGGACTCCATTACTCTTAAAACAAAAAATGGAAAAGAACAAATCAAGGCTAGGAAACTGATCCAACTCAGAACATCTAGCAATAACCCCATTGATCTGAAGCACTACATTAGGTACTAACTGACCTAAACCACAACCAAGGACTTGGAGAACAAAGCGGAAAAAGGGGTGCAAAGGCAATCTAAGACCGTACTCAAAATATATATCAGGGATGGCATGACAATTAGGATGGGGTGACTTCCACATTCGATCACCCCCACTGGGAGCAAAGGCATTATAGCCTCCAGGGAGAGAGATATACTGGGCTATCCTATCAAGATCAAGGGGATGTTCACAATAATGACTAGGTCTGTTAAAAGACTTATTGGACTCAAACGAAGCCCCAGAACGAGGCCTAGTGGTATCATCGACAGAGGGAGTTCGAGAAACAGACCCGGCAGCAAGAGGAGTCTTACTAACAGAACTCGGAGAAAAAGGTTCAATTTTGACAGGTGCAGAGTTCCGAAGACGATAACGAACTTGTTTAGTCTGGTCGAGGGGTGTGATCTTGGGACTACTCGCACTTTCAGTAGGATCCACACTCTCAGTAGATGAACTCGAAACGATAATAGCCCTCATACTTACGAAAAGAAATAGAAGAAGCAAGAAAGACAAATAATGGAAGAAAGTTACAAAACGGAAGAAAGAGCAAGGGAAGAAGAAGTACCTCACGCACCAGAAATGGCAAAAGGAGATGAAAGATACAGAAAAAATGAACACATAAAACAAAGAAAACATTTATAGAAGAAAAAGAGGGAAAGGTGAAAAGGCATACCTCTACAAAGAGCAAACACCGATTCCAAGAATACATGGGGAAGTGGAGAGACAAGACTATTCAACAAATACACATATGGAACCGCGCGTCATGGGGCCCAAATTTTTATCTCTTCTTTTTTCCCCCTGTTGTAATCTTTGTCTTATAAATTCTCCTAGCAATTTTTCTTGTAAAAAGGTTGTAAATAGGGAGAAAAGAAAAACAAAAAGATCTGAAGATACTTTTATAACTTAGGGGGACTGAATGTTGGGCATGAGGCCCACTTAGAGAGTCAAGCTCAATAAAGACCCAAAGGAGGTCCCTATAAATAGACTTGTAACCCCAATTAAAGAAGATTGACAATTTGATATGTTTATTCTAACGGTTCCATCTATCTATGTTTCTGCAGCCTAGTTATGCAATTCGAAAAGTGAAATTGCAGAGACTCCATCGAATTAAGTACTCTTTGTGGCCATCAGGACATAGATAAACATATAGGAGCTCACATACTTGTATATTAAAATGATTAATTGTGTTTACACACATACATATTCTATTATGTGTTTCATGATGCTGTTCAGTTTTTAATTTTTGAATTCTTGATGTTCTTAGGTGAGAGAGCCAAATATTAGTACTATATTGGCTTAACAGGACAGTCCTATTACGAGTCCACATTGTTTTGCTCGCGCACTACCGGAGCTAACTTGACTCCGAAACGAAATGTCCTGGATCGAGCAAGGCTTCATTCTTGTTGAGGAGTGTGGTGAACTTGTGGAAAGTAGATGCTTAGTTACCGCTTAGCATATGGAGCGTGAGAAGGCGTAATGTTGTAAGTTAATGCATTCTAGTTTCTGAAATTAGTTTCTCATCATCTGTAAAATAAATGACAAAATTTAAAAGCATAATCATGTTTTTATACATACACGTAGATCTCCCTCGTTTACCACAACCACAAGAGCACCAGGCACAAGACGAACATAAAGTCACAGATTATGATGAACTTGTAGGCCATTGATTTTGCAAAAGTATTCCTAGGTTTAAAATACCTGTAATAAGTAATCAACTTGGCCATTCTGCTACCACACAAATTGTTCATATATTGTTTCACATATTCATTTATTTTGGTGTGGAAATTTCATCTCAGCCTGAGGTGAAGCAAACGAGATTCCCCGTCAAGCCCTTTCGATAAGAAGTATGATGCAAAATCTTTAACAGTTGTTTCTCTATACTTAGGAGGACTATCTTCTGAAATCAACTCCTTGATGGGTCCATAAAGCCTTGTAGATGGCATTTGAGATGTGCCAAAGAAGCATGCTACTGATACTCTGGGTCCATTATGATTCGCCACTACTCTGTGCTCCATGCTTTTAAATCGATCATTAGTTATAAGCTGAGAAACATTCATTAAACAAGAATGAGAAACTTGAACTAGTCTTTGCTTGCTTCAATCATTTAATAACACTACAACACTTACCTGTAAAAGATCTCCGATGTTAATTATAAGTGCTCCTGGCAAAGGCGGAACGTCAATCCAATGATCTTGGTGAAGAACTTGGAGTCCACCAATTTGATCTTGAAGAAGTACTGTTAGAAAACCACCATCAGTGTGTTTGGTGATGCCTAACGTGAGTTCTGGCTGCGGACATGGGGGATAGCAATGGCACACAAATGTAAGCCCCTTGGCACATTCCATATCTTTTAGGTGATCACTGTCCAGTCCCAGAGCCTTGGATAGTAATTCAAATAATGTACTCCCCAGTTTCAATACTTGTTTTGAATACTCCATCTGGATATCTCTGCAAATTTTAACCATGTAATGTTCAATTTTAAGGCCGTTGAAAAAACCAAACCAAGCCAATTAGAGCCTGTGTATCCCAGTCAGGAGGGTATGATGTACGCATACCTTACCTCTACTCGTAGATATGAAAATGTAAGATGTAGCACATCACACCTCTGTTCGTGGGAAAGACTTCAGCAGTAATAACATTATCATTACGTTTTGAACATACCTGCACGCTGCTGGCAATTCCTCTGGTTGAGGAGGAGAAGGAGCCATAAAACAGAGAAATGTGTCCCTCCAATTAGCTGCAGGTGCACTAAACAAATCAAAATTGGTGTTATACACCACTTTTTTTGTAATGTCACGCGTGTAAAATTGTTTCTTCACTTCGGTGTCTTGCTCAAAGAACCTATGCACCCCATGAAGCATCTCTTCTAATACATTTACAGGAATCCCATGATTCACCACTTGAAAAAAACCAAAAGTCTCAGATGCACACCGCACTTTATCTACTATGTTTTGATCACTTGTCACATCTTTCGCAAGGCCCTTAAGATCTATTACAGGGATACTAAATTCCTTGCACTTGTCACCTGGGTTCTTGTCGAAGGCATCAGGTGGATGAACGAATATATTGGGAATCTTCTGAACTCCCGCATCTACTAGTCCTTTCACCCCGGCTTTGGTGTCATCAAATGCTTGTAGTTCACTCCGGCGATTGGAGTAAGATGTGATGCACGGTGGTGCTTCCATGGTAGTTTTAGTGACCACCAGCTTCTGTGATCTGACTATATATGTAGTGATTGCTATTATTTTCTTAGCCACATGTGCAAGAGCCAATTATTCATTGAAGCAGCTCCGTAAGGCAACTTGCCAATTTCGTTGACTTACTCATAATATCGCAATATCCAACTACTTTAAGCCTCAGGCCCTTGTATTTTTTTCTTGTTATAATTTGTAGAGGAGCCAGTGGCAACTGCTTTTCTTTTTATTTTCGCCAAGTAACTGTTACAAGTATTTGCCATTGTTTGTCTGTTTAAACGAATCTATATATTAAAGCGAGGTTTGACAAGTAAGAGGTATAGTGCCAAATAAGCTCTCTTCTCTCTCATGAAGTCGAGTAACCCCCTCCCCCCGCCGACCCCCTCTCCCCCGCCGCCCCTGCCTTCTTCTTCCATCATTCGTCCCCCTTCCCCCCTTCAATTATCACAGCTTTTTCTTCAATAAAGCTCCGAAAATTCCTTCGAATTTTCTCAGATCTGTTCCGATCTAGAGCTAGTTTCTGAAAATAAAAAATACCTTGAGATTCCATTTCTCCTTCTTAACATCATACCAAAATTTGGTGTTATTCCGAGAACTTTGATTTTGGATCTTCGTCTCGCCTTTTGGCGTGTTTTTTCGTCTCGCCTGTGTGGCGAGTTTTGTTTGTATGTTGGTATTTGCTTGTATGTATCTGCTGAGAGTAATTTTGTTGATATTTTGGGGGATCCGAAAATTCCGCATCGAAGCTGGCAAGTTAACGATTATTGCAAGAGCTCACCACTCACAACTAAAGATTGTTCGTCATCTTATTTTCACTTTCGGCATGTCTATAGCTGGTATTCGGCATGTAGATAGCTGGGGTATTGCTCAGCCTTTGGGGGTTCACACTTTCGGCATGTCTATAGCTGGTATCTGGCATGTAGATAGCTGGAGTGTCGTTCCTCTAATTTATGGAACTGAGGCTTCCGAACACTGGGGTATCAACGGATCTTACGTGATGTGGTCAATTGTAGTACCGCTGCTTTCAGGGATGTTGGAGCAGTTTGGATCGTTTCGGATGTTTTCAAACTTGTTCTTAGCTTCAAGAACTTTTAAGTTCAGTTTGTTAAACGATCAGCAAACAATATATTTATTTTTCAACCTGATCGTATTGATAGTCGGGGGTTTGTCCCGCTATTTTATTGGTTTGTTTCAGTAATATAATCTTCTGCATTTTGTCAAAAAAAAACGAATCTATATATTATAAATTGCTGGATAACCCTTTCCTCAGGTTCGGGATCCATATTCAGGTTTGATAGATATCCATGACCCAGTATAGTAGTAAATTATATGATTAGGATTAGGTTCGGGATCCGTTTATATTACCCATCCAGTTATATAATATTATCCATATTTTAAAATATATTGACCCGATATTATATAAAATCATGACAAACCACAAATTATTTTCTTTCCAAAAATTATTTCCTTGATAATACCAAAAATTGTTAACAAATGATTTTGATTGGTTATAATTATAATGGGCCCGCCAAGACAATCCAATTAAAATATTCCAAAATGCCAAATAATTATTTCCTTCACAAAACACAAATTATTTTCTTGCCAAACAGTATTTCCTTTCTAACAATTGTCAATTTTTCTTGGCAGTTGTTATTATTAATGCCAAATAATTGGTTATAATTATAATCCATATTTTAAAATATATTGACCCGATATTATATAAAATACACATCATGACAAATCACAAATTATTTTCTTGCCAAAAATTATTTCCTTGATAAGGTTCGGGATCTGTTTATATTACCCATCCAGTTATATGATATGATCCATATTTTAAAATATATTGACACGATATTATAAAATACACATCATGACAAACCACAAATTATTTTCTTACCAAAAATTATTTCCTTGATAATACCAACCAAAAATTATTTCCTTGATAATACAAAAAATTGTTAACAAATGATTTTGATTTGTTATAATTATAATGGGCCCGCCAGGCCCATCCAATTAAAATATTCCAAAATGCTAAATAATTATTTCCTTCACAAAACACAAATTATTTTCTTGCCAAACATTATTTCCTTTCTAACAATTGTCAATTTTTCTTGGCAGTTGTTATTATTAATGCCAAATAATTGGTTATAGTTATAATGGGCCCGCTAGGGCCATCCAATTAAAACATTCTTGCCAAAAAAAAAAAATCCTTCACAAAACACGAATTATTTTGTTTCCAAAAATTATTTCTTTTCTAACAATTATCAATTATAATTATAATGAGCTTGCCAGGGCCATCCAATTAAAACATTCTTGGCAAAAATTATTTCCTTCCACAAATTTTAAATTATTTTAAATTTTGTTTAATGATAACAAATTATTTAAATAAATTATTTTATTTTATTTAAAATAAATTAATAATTTTATTTTAATGATTTTGTTTAATTTTGTGAAAAATTATTTTGTTTAATGATGTGTGTCATTTTTCTTGGCAGTTCAATAGTTCACTACTAATTTCATTATCCAAATTCTTTTTTTAATTTTTAAAATTTTGGTAATATCACTAAATTAGAAATATATTGACATCCGTACCATTGGATCGTCGATAATTATTAATTAATTTTTAATTACTCCATAGATGACAAAATTGGCATATTCCTTCAAAGATTTGGCAGAGAGTAATCGAAAAAAAAAGGAAGAAGAAGAGTTAAAATCTATCCACGTGTCTCTGTGGTGTGGTGTCTGTGACTTTAATGTATTTACTTAAAATTATAATTATAATGGGTCCGCCAGGGCCATTCAATTAAAACATTCTTGCCAAAAATTATTTCCTTCCACAAATTATAAATTATTTTAAATTTTGTTTAATGATAACAAATTACTTAAATAAATTATTTTAATTTATTAAAAATAAATAAGCAGTTTATTTTAATGAATTTGTTTAATTTTGTGAAAAAATATTTTGTTTAATGATGTGTGTCATTTTTCTTGGGAGTTCAATAGTTGACTACTGATTTCATTATCCAAATTGTTTTTTTAATTTTTAAACTTTTGGTAATATCACTAAATTAGAAATATATTGACATCCATACTGTTGGATCGTCGATAATTATTAATTAATTTTTAATTACTCCATAGATGACAAAATTGGCATATTCCTTCAAAGATTTGGTAGAGAGCAATCGGAAAAAAAAGGAAGAAGAAGAGTTCCTTGGTCCCCATTCTGTGATGTCTTAAAATCTATTCATGTGTCTCTGTGTTGTGTGTCTGTGACTTTAATGTATTTACTTAAAATAATTTAATTGTTTTCCGTATTATGATTTAATTGTTTTAATTTATTCTTTTTATCTACTACAGTTACAAAACATGATATAGTTGACACTACTAAAATAATGTTACAATGTTCAGTTTTTTGATCTTTCTAAAATTGATTGTTGTATTAATAATTTGTTATACTAATTGTAATTTAAAATATCAAAACACCTCATGTTCTTCAAGAAATTAACATATTTAACTATTAAAGTAGGCAACTTTTTAGTACTACTATCATTTTTCATTTCTACATTATAAAACTACACATAATTTATTAAAATTTAAAATAAAATTTATTTAAAATATGAACTCCCGTGTGCGAAGCACGGGCATTAAACTAGTGTATTAAAATAAGAATTAGGGGTGTCAAAATTTGATACGATCCGAAACCCGACACGAATCCGACACGGAAAAGTACGAATTTGGTTCAAGTGTTTTGAGTTTCGGGTCGGGTTCGGGTTGGGTAAAAATTTACCCGAAAAAATCGGGTCAATTTCGGGTTAACCCAAAATACCCGAACCCGACCCGAAAATTTAATTTATATAATATATTATACATAATATTAAAACTTACATTATATAATTGTATACATGTATGATATATTTATAAATTATTTAAATAATTTTAGTTTACATCTCATCTCTTTAAGTTGCTATTATATATTTTTTTAAAATATTTTAAATATAAATTATTTTATAAAATAAAAATAATTATTTTTTATTATTTTCGGGGTCAAAACAAGTCATTTTCGGGTTGACCGGGTACATAACAGGTCGAGTTCGGGTTGAAATTTTAAACCCATTTCAGGTTCAGGTCGGGGTTCGAATTGACCCAAAAACAGGACCGAATACAACAAATTCGACACGAACCCGACCCATTACCCAAAATTGACACCCCTAATAAGAATAGCGTAGTTTCCTTTACAAACTCATTTTAGTTTAGAAAATTTAAACACCATAAACAAATCTCCACTTGCACAACAGGGTAGTAGTGGCCAGCTAAGGAAAGGCCTTCAGCACAACAGGCCTTTAGGTTCTGCAAATATTATTGGTATTGGACTAGCTCAACAGGGCACTCCTGTTACTATTCTGCAATGCTTTGCTCATCGCACTTCAGGAGCTAACTTGACTCCTAAACGAAATGTCCAGGATCAAGTTAGGCTTCATCTTCTCTTTGTATTTTCTTCGTGTTTTTGAAATAAATGTCTTAAATTCTGAATTTACCAATCTCGTCATCAGTTAAAAAACAACATTTAAAAGCATAGCCATGTTTATATATATACGCACGAACAAGATCTCCCACGCTTACCATAGAGCACCAGGTACAGGAAGAACATTAACTCACTGATTATAGTTCTTCGTAGGCCACTGGTCTTGCAAAAGTATCGGTACATTCATCCGTACGCCTGGATTGTTCAAATAATAATAAATTTATCATATTTTAAACCGCACTAGCTAATAAAGAACTTCTCTATTGTGTGCTTTAGATACTCTTTTCCCTGTAATGTAACTACATTAACAAATCAACTTTGGTGATTCTGTTACCAAACAAATTATTCATTAATCATTTTATACATGTAATTTCACTGGTGTGGGAATTTCATATCAGCCTGAATTTCAGAAATCGAGATTCCCCGTCAAGCCCTTTCGAAAAGGAGTGTGATACATAATCTTGAACAGTTGTTTCTCTAAACTTGGGAGGATTATCTTCTGAAACCAACTCTTTGATGGGTCCATAGAGCTTGTAGATGGCATTAGAGATGTGCTGAAGAAGCATGCTACTGATACCCTGGGGACAAGATGATTTGACAGGACTCTGTGCTCAACGCTTTTGAAGTGATCGTTAGTTATAAGCTGAAAAACAATCAATAAACAAGAATGATAAATAAATTAATGAGAAAGTCTTCGCTTCAATCATTTATTGCACATTACATATGAATTTGTAAAACTTTACCTGTAAAAGATCTCCAATGTTAACTATAAGCGCCCCTGACAATGGCGGAACATCAATCCAATGATCGTGGTGAAGAATTTGTAGTCCACCAATCTGATCTTGAAGAAAGACAGTAAGGAAACCATCATCAGTGTGTTTGGTGGCGCCTAATGTTAGTTCTGGCTGCGGACATGGGGGATAGCAATGGCACACAAATGTAAGCCCCTTGGCACATTCCATATCTTTTAGGTGATCACTGTCCAGTCCCAGAGCCTTGGATAGTCATCCAAATAGAGTAGTCCCCAGTTTCAGTACTTGTTTTGAATACTCCATCTGTATATTTCTGCAAATCTAATTGTGAGATCAATTTTCCAGATGTTAATAAAACCAAATACAGCCGTTGTATCTCGCTCGTAGAGGGAGAGTATGATGTACGCATACCTTACCTCTACATATAGAAGTAGAAATGTAAGATGTATGCACCTCTGCTCCTAGGGAAAGATCGGCTATTTTTGTAATTTGCAAAGACCCCGGACTCTAGCAGTAAGACAGTAATAATATTACCATTTTGTATTAGACATACCTGCATGGTTCTGGCAACTCGTCTAGCTGAGGAGGAGGAGGAGCCATAAAACAGAAAATGAATCCCTCCAGTTAGCTGCGGGAGAACTAAACAAATCATAATTGGATTATACACCACTTTCTCCACAGACACTACATTCTTATTCCATCAACAGAATTGTAACTATTTTAACTGTAGAAAGTACATGTTCATTGTGCAAGTTCTTATTTTGATTACTCTTATTTTAACTATTTTTAGTTCACTTGAGCCTCCTTGGCTAAGTAACTGCTTCTTTGTAATGTCTAATGGATATCTTCAAATGGTGTATTTCAATTAATGTGTAGACTAAAAAAGGAGAAATAAATCAACATGATCAATGATGAATGGCAGGGGTAAGAATACGCAAGCTGTTATGCTGTTATCTGTTTTTATATATACCACCTAAACATAACTGTTACTTGATAGGTTGATACAGTTTCCAGGTCCATATTGCAACTATCATCTGTTGGATGCAATCATTTTGACATGTAACTAAAATTGTTCCTGACCTGGCTAAACGCCTTACGAAACTACGAAAGCTAGACAATCAACATAATTTTTTAAACTCAAGAGCCACACTTCCATTATGAAATTTGTCGTTCCTGGAAATCACATCTACTTTAGTTACCAAGAGTACACAATACAAAACCTAAACATAAACCATAACATGGAGATAAGAGTCTACTAGCAAATGGGAATCCATCCATGTCAAAGTACAACTACTAAATAGGCCCCAGGAAATCGCCATCCAAGTTGGCGACAGCCTGGAACTCCTTTTCAGCCTCCATATACCTCACGCCAATCACCATAACGCGCAGCTTCACGCCTTTCTCAATCTTCGCTGATTTCTCGCTCATGAAGATTGGGTTTTCGCCGGGCACAAAACTGTAACCCTGCATCTTGAGATGAGAGAGATAGATGTGCTCAACTGGTCCACACCTAAGAAAAACCCCATGCTTCAGAATCTTGTGCACTTCGCCTTCTAAAATTTCACCAGCAAAAGCTTTATAGGTCATGCACGTGAATGTTACAGGAAAAAGTACATCCCCCGAATGCTGTCTCACTCTTCCTTCTCCCACTTTGTCCAAACTGGTTACCGCAAGAAAATAACCAAGAGTGCTTGTAGCTTTCTTGGCAGCAAACTCATCCAGAAGGCGAACTATGATTGCCTTTTGCAATGCCAGTCCTTTGGCATCAAGATTTTCAGCAGGAATAATAACATTCCATTGCAACTGTGCCTTGAGAAACATTTTGATCACCCCTTCAACATCACAAACAATAATAATAATTAATATATAATAGGAAAAAAATGCTTAGCTAGTTTATCTTAACAAAGAGAATTACGGAAGAACGCTCTCTATACTAAACTGTGAGGAAAATCAAGTAGCAATTGTACGATCACAGAGTTGGCATGCATGAAAGTAAAATAACCAAATGTTGAGTGATGACGGCTGTGATGCTACTGCTTATGATAAAATAATGATGTTAATAATCAAGTAAACAATCAAAAAGTTCCAAAAAATCAATGATCAGCCAAAAAATTATCATAGAATCAAAACCAACCATGAAAATGAATAAAGAAATATTCAGACCTTACAGACTTCTGTTATGTACTGTTTTTGCTTTTCTGATAGAAAGTAAATATTTTTGCTTGCTATCTAAAATTCTAGATTGAATTCTATTAACTACTTAAGCTTAAGATTCCTAAGTATTTTGTTTTTACAAATTCAATTAATAATTACTAATTCACATCAATTATATTGTATAATTGCAATACGACTCAGTTTATGGCTTTTAATTTTCTAGAAGTTCCTTTTTTTTTTTTTCTTCTTTTTTTTTTTTAAATTCTAGAAGTTGCTTTAACCACTTTGGATGTAAGTTTTGCTAAGGATCCAACCTACTGATGGACATGCCAGTTCCCTTGTCCATCAAATGTGCCATAGTTACTGACAATCCTATAATCATGAGACCACATTATAGAGACTTGCAGAATATAAACCATGACATCAAGAATGACCTCAGACATAGGGCAACAAGCTTCCTCAGTCGATAGGAGTTCAATCTAATAAACATCTTAAGCTATATGCTTGTTTGCAAGGATTATCAGTTGAGGACTATCTACAATTTGCTGACTTCTGATACTTGATCCTCCCATAGAGTAGTTCTCATAAATTATTAGTTCATTTTTGGGACTACACAATCTCACCCTCTCCCTAGGCATTCTTAATTACATGAATAGAACTATATAGCAAGTGAAATTTAGTGTAAATAAGAGCAATTAGGCAAATAGTTTGGGAGTTACTGATTTCACGAAACAAGCATACCCATAAGGAATTTTGACACACTTGTATATGACAAAGGACTGATGATATATGCCCAATGCTAGCTAAAAGCAAGTAGCTCAAAGGATTAAAGCCATAGAACATCATTACAGCAGACTATAGACTCTCGAAAAAGATATACATTTAAAAAGGTAAAAAATTCTACTACCCGATTCACGAAGAAATGCATATAACATCCTACAATCGATCTCATTCTAATGGGTGTTGGCCCCTTATGCCACAATTCTGAAAAATAATGTCTCAAATATCACTCTAAGACGTTACTTAAATTAACGTTTGTTTAAAACGCTATGTCGTCTAGCATTTTAGACCAATCTAATTTAAAAAAGTTGAAAACGCTTTTTCAGTTAACGTTTTGAAATAATGAAAATGACATTTCTTTTGGCATTATATGCAACAACGTAATTTTATGCAGCGTTTCCATTAATATGCAAGACAATGCTTGCAAATGGTGGGTCACACCCACGTGCAGCTACTTCAATGTCGTGCAGCACTACTTCAATATCGTTGTGTTTAAGAAAAAAAAGGAGACAACAGGGGTGGTCCCACAATCAGAGACGGAACTAGGGGGCACGGGGTGGCGACCGCCCCCCTAAAAATTCTAAAATCTGAAAATTTTATATATGTATAATTCAAAAATCTTCATTTAGCCCCCTTATTTTTTTCAAAAATCTTCATTTAGTCCTCTATTTTTTACAAAAAAAATCTGATCTAGAATTTTCCGATGACCAGAAAATTTGGCCCCTCCAAAATATATTCCTGGTTCCGTCCCTGCCCACAATACATCAACAATGCATTTGTGCTAATCAGTAAAAATGCTATGCGATCTTTCGTTTTATTGTGACATTAAAGGCCTTATTTCTCAATTGTGATATTTTGGGCATTTTTTTTACAAAATTGTGATAAATGGGGCCTTTTCTCCATTCTAATAAGGGTGTTTAGTTTAGCTTATTTTCGAAAAATAAATACCTATATCCTGAGAAATAAATTTTTTTCCTGAAAAAAAAAAACTTAAACAAACACCCTCATAAAAAGAACTACCTAATCAACAACCACTGAACCACAATAGAAATAATAATGAAAATGCACTTTGTTACAAAACCCTGATAGCAAAATTCAGTTAAACTAATTACATGCAAAAACAAAAAACAGTAAAAAATAATTTATAAGGCTAAATACTTTACAATCACACAAAGAACAAACAAAATAAGGGTTTAAAAGAAGAACACACTCACAGTTATAGTCGATAAGTGTAAAGAATGCCAAATGGGTCCTCTCTTGGCTCGAGCTTTTCCTGCAGAAAAATGGTGAGATAAAATTAGGGGAAATAACACAATTACACACAGTGTGAGTGTGTGTGTGTGTATGAGGTACATACCGAATTGAAGCTGAAAGAGAAAACGCACAAGAAGTGAGCAGTACAATTGTATCGTATATATCGAGTAAGGAAAATGCTAAAGACCCCAAATTAGATCCCAAAAAAATCCCCAAATTCCATGTGTCATCTTTTAATTGGTCATATCATCTTTTAATTGGTCATATCATAATGGACCCTCCTGGATTCACATTAATCTCTCCAATTAAAATTGCTCAATTTGCCAATTCACTCATGCAATATTATTTTGGGACTTTTTTGGGGACTTAATTTGGAATCCATAGCACTACTCATCGAGTAATATAAGCACTTTCTTGCTCCTTATTTAAAGGGAAAAAAAATGGGCATGAGAACGTTTTTCAATATAAAATTAAAAGGACAATGAACCACGATAAATGAATATTCTTGGATGAAAAATATATATTCATTTGATGAAATTATTTATTTATTGATTAATGAATATTTTATTTATTTTTTTATAATTTATTTAATACATTTTAAATTTAAATGTACCCAAAATTTATAATGAATTTATAATATTTATATGATGTTTAACTACATTAATTTTTCTAACATTTTAAATTAGTTTTACATGCATGTACACTATATTTAGAATAGATACAACCATGTATATTTACAAAGTGCATATCACTCATAATCCAATTTTAGAAGCATTTTTCGAGAAGATATGATTTATTAATGTATATGAACATTATTAATTGGATTAAGTGAATTCATATATTTATAATATAAATATGTTATTCGAAATATAGTGATTATTCATTTATATTTAAATAGGGTCTATAAAGACTTTTTTTTATTCGTTAATGCATTTAGCGAGGTTATTCATTAAACCCATTTATTCAAGTCGGGTTTATTGAGTTTATTCATTTATCGAATTATTCATTTATTGAGTTTATTCATTTATCGAACATTCATTTATCGAGATTCTACTGTAAATCCCTATATTTATAAAAATGTGCACATTGTATAATGCAATTCTGTCATCCACATGTCAGAATGGACAGTGGTCACTGGTCACTTATGATTGATGGATTGATGAAATGGTTACTTATGGATTTATAAAAAAACAATTTCATTATTTTAATATTTGTTTTTTATAATTTGAAATATTTTTATTTTATTCTTTATAATTTAAATGTATTTTTTCATTAGAAAGAAAATAAAAATTGTAAAAAAGAATAGGTATTGATAAGATTTAATTCATAAAACTTTGTTACTACAAAATGAAATATATAAACTTTTAATTAAAATATGTTGTTCATAGTGCAATTTTAGATATTAAAATATAAATATACTTTAGTATTAAATTTAAGAGTTTTTCATTTATTAATTTTAAGATTTGATAGTAGTTACATCATGTTAATTAACGAAATTCGTTATAATTTTGTCTTCTCAAACGTAAACCCATGTTCTTGTCAAAAAAAAAAAATTATAAGTAAATCCATGTTGATAATTTTTAAGAGAGAGAAAATGATTAAAATATCTTATTTTTTATGTTTATTTGGTATCAGCATGGTTCTAAAAATCCCCGATTTAACCGATTAATCCTCTGTAAGGTAGCCAATCGATTCGATTTTTGAAATCCAATTAATCCTATGAATTTATTTAAAATGATATGTTTAATTGTAAATTAGACTAATATATTAAATATTATTATAATATCGGATTAATACTCCGATTAATCCTTCCGATTAATCCCCAATTACCCGATTAATCTTAAATCGGTATCTCAATCGATTTATACCGATTACCATATTAAAATTACATATTGTAAATTACATGTTCCTAATTGAAAAAAAAGTTCCAAATATTATTTTAAAATGCTAGATCGTGCATTTGTGTATATTAACTTTTGACAATTGTTGTTTTAATGGACTTGCAAACACAAATTAAAGTAGTATTAGGCATCCAAACGTAATTACTTTTATTTTTCAAAACATTAAGTAAAATTGTATTTTTTAATTTTATTTAAAAATTATTTTTTTTTGTAAAGCATCAATTGTTTTTTTTGTAAAATTTTATTTTTAAATGACATTTTTAAAAAGCCCAAGATATAATTGCATTTATGAATGATAAAAAGGATGTTTTCTTTTTCAATTCTGCTATTTGGTGCCACTTTTTTAAAATTGTGTCATAAATAACTATCACCCAATTTTTTACTTTTGTACTTGCTAAAAGTTACAAAAAATATCGTTGATTCAACTAAAAGTTATCTACGCTTTATTGTTTCATATCGAGATTATGCCCTTTCACTAGTACAAACCGGACTTTAGGCATCGCACTTTTAGCATCGGTTCTTTAGGAACCGTCGCCTAAAACATATATTTATGTGTCGGTATTATTTTAACCGACGCTAAAAGTCATTTAACCGACGCTGAAAACTTCAAAATGATCATTTAGCGTCGGTTTTTACTGAACCGACGCCTAAAACCTCATCTTTAGCGTCAGTGTTTTCTGAACCGACGCATAAAACCTTACTATAGGCGTCAGTCTTATTTAACCAATGCCTAAAACCTCATCTTTAGCGTCGGTGTTTTCTGAACCAACGCATAAAACCTTACTATAGGCGTCGGTCTTATTTAACCGACGCCTAAAACCTCATCTTTAGCGTCGGTATTTTCTGAACCGACGCATAAAACCTCAATATAAGCGTTGGGCTTATGTAACCGACGCTTTAGATTGAACCTTTAACGTCGGTCTAGCTGAACCGACGCTTTAGACTGACCCTTTGGTGTCGCCTGATATTTGACCGACGCTAAAAGTATTGTAATTTAAAAAAAAAATTGTTTTGAGCGTGCATGTGTCTGCTTCATGATAAAAAATATTGAACTTGTAGGGATTTGAACCCTTGACCAACTACTAGAGCCTACTTACCTTAAGCTGGCAACTACAACCACTTGGGCAACTACAGCAGTTAGTTAAAATTGGAACTAACTAGTATATAGGTGCAATAAGGCACCAGGAATTTAATTGAATTGGAGCTATTGTTCTACAAATAATATTTTTAAACTAATAATACATTATTTTATATTATAACATTCTATTAAAAAAAATTAAATTGCAAGGCAATTTTTCAAGTAAGATTTATACCAATTAAAAGTTTTAAAAATTGGAATTCGGTTCAACTCGGTTTAATTAGTTGTGGAAAAAAGAGTGCTTGGAAATCAGATTTAGTTGTCGACTCAGTGATTTTTTAAACAGTGATTTATACAAATAAAACAACGTTTCATAAAAATTACATTTAATTTCATTACACAAATAAATAATATGTATTCATTCCTATTTATATATTTTGAATTAATATTTATGATAAAATTATATCCGGATCATGCTTCATTACGTATATTATATTATTAAAAAATTATATTTTTATCTAAGAAATTTTTTTAAAAATTTAAAATTTACATAATATGAATTAATAAATATAAATCATTTTATTATAAAACTAAATTTAATTCTTAATCTTTCATGTTTCAGGACTACTACTAAGACAGTACGTTTTACACGGCCAATTGACCGCTCATCCTCTTTCCCCAATTCCATCGCTGCTCAATTAGGTCACTCTGCTCAATTGCTCGCTAGCGGGTCTCTCTCTCTCGTATATACACGCAGACATTACACTCTACTTCCTCCCTCTACGCAGTCACTGCTCAATTACTCATTCATCTACAGGTTTGGCTTACTTTCCCTCTCCCCTCAGTACTGCGTACCCATTCTACATGATTAATTCAATTCTTTCCTCAACTTATTACATGTTTATAACATGTTTTCTTGATTATGTATTCGTGTGTTTGTTGATTGTTATATATATATACATATATATATGTATTCGTGTGATCTTTGGGGTTTCTTAACTTATATGTATGTAAAGTTTCTATTTGTAATCTTGTTTCTTGATGGGTATGTGACCTTTATGAATTTATGTTATTCACATATTTAGGCGTTTGTTAAATTATGTAATAATCTGGGCTATTTACTACAGTCCTGGTGATTCCTTCCTTTTGATTTTTTCTTTTTTTGCTGAGAATTCTGATGATTTTTAGTACCATAACTGATGATTTTCTACTGGTTTCCGGAGTGTTTAGACTGAATCTGATTTGTATTTGGTATTGATCCTCACTTTCCCTTTATAGTTTATATATGTATTAGTTGCATTTGCATCCAGTGTTTATGTGTATTATGATATGATAATTAGTGTTCATATGTGTATGTCTTATGTCTCATGTCTTATTTCTCTGGATAATATTTCGAGTAACATAAGGATCGCTAGAACAAAATTCACGCAACTCAATCCTGTACTCCAAAATCCATTCTCCAGCATCGTAGTCTTTAAGAAGCCAGACACCTAAATTGTGTGCTTGAGTAATGAGTTGGCTCAAGATAGGTATCTTCAACCTCAACATACCGAATTAAACTACAAGAAACCCCAATAACTCCAACAATTCTACTTACCTTGTCTCTAGGCAAATCAATCAAACGGCACTTACTAGCATCACTTCTCGGATCAAACGCTAAAATGGTATAATTATCAACTAAACAATGAATCACCCCATTATAACAAGTAAGATTTAGTTTCTTTTCCTTAGTTTATTTTACAATAAACACATGCTTATTGTAATGAGTAATTTTTGTAGGTATGTTAGCACGTTGTGCAATCAATTGAAGGAAAATACATTTGCATTCATGTCGCCATCTAAATTAGCAATAAGGCATAATCGTGACTATGAAGGTCAACAAGAAGCAACTGAGTACTTGACAGATTTTTTGGTTGCCAATAAAAAGAAGCGTTTTATCCTAGCACCTTACATCCAAGAGTAAGAACACAACAAGTTTCTAATATTAATTATATTGTTATTATAATCCAACGTATGTATTATACATGTCTGTATCATTGTAGCGAGCATTGGATGTTGCTCCTTTTCTGTCTCCATGAAACTGCTATCTACGTGTTTGATTCAATGAAAAAAGAAAGGAAAATACGCTTGACAACACCTGCACGAGCGTAAGTTAAATTTGGATTCAAATTTCACGTAATGTATTGTACGTATCCTAATTTAGTAAGGGATGTGATGACATATACTTATTTCACAGGGCCTTTAAATTGTACATACCTCAAGGTGGATTAAAGAATAATAGAAAAGAATTTCTTTGGTATCATTCCGAGGTTCAGGTATAACTTGTTTTCACAATTTTTTTTTAATTTGTAGTGAATAAATCTTGTTGGTTTATGTGTAGTGTCCTCAACAAGAAGGAGGCACCGAGTGTGGTTATTTTGTTATGAGGTACATGCATGACATAGTGATGCTTTCGCAAAAAAATCCTAACGTGGATTGGAAAGTGGTATGAGAGACAACTAAAATATTGTTTAGTGAAATATCGAGTCATGACTTTTTTAAAATATTTTATCTTTTATATTTGGTAGGCTCTCGGTTCAAGAAGCTATACCAAAAAAGAAATCACAGAGATTCGGGAGTTTTGGGCAAAATTTTTTACTCTAGAATGTCTATGATCAGGTACGGTCGTCACTTTTACATGATATGTTATTATAATTTGAAAGTTGTATTAATTCAACAATTTGTAAGTTTGTGGATTCCCGACAGAAGAGTCCAGACTCTTAATAACAAAAACTGGTGTGTGTTTTTTTATCAGCTTGTAGTCTTTCTCCTTTTCAATCATTTTTGGCTTATTAGTGAATGTAGCTGGTTTAGCGATGAATAATATACTGGATGCACAACCTGTGTAAAACAGGGGTGATGGGTGAATACTATAGTACTTGATAAACTTTGTTATATTTTTATTTCTTCACCCAACATTTCATGTGAAGACCTGGTTGTGGTGACCCACAACGAAAAAATACATAACGGGCATACTTACCTCCATATATTCACATGCATGAGCAAGTATAATTCAGTTCAAACACACATGTAGTACTGACGAAGGGAGGAGGAATGGCTCGTCTAGGTGATTATGAACATTGATAACGAGATTTTTTTTTTGCTAATTACATTGATAACGAGATTGTCGTTGGTAACACAAAGAAATTCAGTATATTTATCAAAATTCCCTGCATTTTACAATGAATACTGTCAGATTCAATGGTTTCTTTTCCCTCTTATTAATGTGTTATAGTTTTCCATCAGAATAAGATTGTAATATTTCATTATTTCTTATTTCATAAGACTTGCTTTTCTTGTCTGATTGATTTTTATTGATCTTTCTTTTTGATGCTAGCCTGCCATTCTATTGCATTTTCTGAGCATTCATTGTCTTCACATGTTTTTTCTTTGTAGGAACAGGCTTCTGTTCTAGGCTTCGAACCCTGCCCAGCTATCATTTTATTTGCTTGCTTCATTTACATAAGCTGCTTTATTAGTCAAGAAACGCATGGAGGAAGTATAAGAAACGCGCTTGAAGATTTCAACGAAGTGCAAAAAACTGAAGTATTTGAAATTTTGTGTTGGACGATCTTTGACATGATTAATTTAATTTTGTGAGGGAAATTGAGTATTAGAAAGAATGTTTGTTAGTATTTGTAAATGCACTTTTTGTTTTAATTGTAGACAATACATGTTGCATTAAATCTTGTAAATTATTTTAATTAAATTCCTGATTGAATTTGTGGTATGATTTTATTTTTTGTTGTATTAGTTGTTGTCTGTATTGGTAATGTATTGGTAAGCAGGTTCAATACGAAAAAAAAATCAAAAAAAAATTCAAAAATGATTTTAGGCGTCGGTTATGACGTGGGCGACGCTAAAAACATCACACTAAATGCGTCGGCATTTACAAAAGCCGACGCAATATAAAGACAATAAGCGTCGGCATTTTGAAAAACCGACGCTGAAATTTTTCAAAGAATGACTTTAGGCGTCGGTTGTCAGAGAGGTGACGCATATAAAATATACTTTATGCGTCGGCATTTTTAAAAAACCGACGCTGTTTGATATACTATAGGCGTCGGTTCTTTGAAAAACCGACGCTTAAAATGGGAACTAAAGCGTTGGTTGGTTGGCCTACTGCGTCGGTTATTTAACCGCTACTAAATAACTTTTAGCGTCGCCCAATTGACCGACGCTATAGACCTATACCTATAGCGTCTCCTACATGTACTACGCCTGTTAACCGACGCCTTAGACCTTTTTGACCGTGGCTTAAAGTCCATTATGTACTAGTGTTTTTTCGGTGGAAATTCGATAGAGTGGAACATGTATACATGGATATAAACATATAATACATACATACATATATATATATATATATGTGTATGTATACATTTTTTTGGAGATTCTCGAATAGGTCAATTTTTCAAATCACTACCGAATTCATGGATATACAAGAGATAATTCGGCAAACTCAAACATCTAGCTAGTCAGGAAAAAAAAAGCAAAAAACAATTCTCGTAGTAGTAACGAGCAAAATGGAAGCAATTTAAACCACGAAAATAGAACTCTGATAGAGCAATACAAGCGTCGTGCTAATAGGCGAAGCAATGAAATACTAATTCATGATTTAACCCAAATAGCATAAAAAATGTGAAAAGTCCTGTATGAATTGGCAAGGATCATCTTGCAAAACTAAATATTCTTGGATAATCGATATTGAAATACTATTGTGAGGAAAGAGGAACATCTATCGAAAAGTGAAATACAATATGTAACCGTAAACTCCCAAATAGTGGGAGGAGCGAGACTTTGACCTCGTGTCTATTGATTGAGATACGCAATGGCTTAGTTAATTACTTCGTTAAGGGAATTCACAAGAGTTGTAGCGAAAACGAATTTTTATAAAAAAAGTTTGTCCTTACTTAGGGATTTGGACCTGAATGACTTATTCATTTGGGTAAAATCAAGTAGAGGTTCGAACAGATTGATGCTAAAAAATTTACGAATGAGTTATGGTTAGGGATGAAATACCACTCAAACTCATAGATAACTGATTTTCTCTCAAACATGTTAGTTGATCGAACATCTTAGATAAAACATTATTTCGATGCAGCTCGAGAGAAATATCAAATAGGAGCAAACTCTAAGCACTAATTATGATCTCAAAATAAAATAACAACAATCAAGGTCGGCTAGTAGGACGATGAGAGATAAGTTTTATTGTTGAAAATCAAATATTTATTTTCTAGTAAAAGCTATACACAAACAAATATTAATAGAATAGACATCTATATATGTACTATTCTATACTCTATACTATAATAAGCAAACGGGTAAATTTTGTAGTTTGGTTAACCCCCATTTTTTGTTATCCCCTATTTTTGGTTATCCTTTCATTTACAATCGTTAGATTTACAACTCAAATAAATAATGCCCGTTAAATAGGGTTTTGCTAATGAGAACTCCCACTTATGGTGAGATATGAGATCTAATCCTAGCCATACAATTTTAATATCTAAATTAAATCCTAACCCCACAATTAATATTTAAATTTTTGTTTTTCTATTATTCATTTAATTTAACATCATCTTCCACAATCATTTCTTTCCTACTCCGGTCACCATTTCCGGCGACAAATTCCGATCAACCTAGAAAATCACCACTTTTAAACAGAAAATCACCGCACTCCACCACCTCTGGCCACCCCACTACTGCCACCACCACCAAAAATCACCATCTGAAAACAAAAATCACCGCGATCAAAACCATCCCAAACCACCACATCACCGCCACCACCTTCGATCACCACCAACAAATCACCACCGGAATCCGAAAATCACCGCAAATAACCCGAAAATCGCCATTGTTAAATACAAATCACCTCCGACCACCTCCAACCACCACAAATCTCTTAATTTCTCTCCACCTTTCATCAATCTCATCTGAAAATTCAAAATCACCAATCAATCATTCAAAATATATACACTTTTCTGTCTCTATAATCACCAAAAAATCATTCGGTGATCGACAATAAAATCGGAGCAGTCGATGAATCGCGATTTATGTCAAAATTGAAAGTCAACGGTGATAGTCGATGTGTTCCGGCGAGAAGGCGGTGGCGATGGATGGTGGGGTCTGTGCATCTGTTTGTGCGAGTGTGCCAGATCTGGTTGTTCCAGCGAGGAGGCGGTGGGGGCGTGGGAACGAGGCGCTGGCCAGTGGGTGGCGATGGGTGGGTTGTGGTTGTGGGAGTGGGGGTGGGTGGGTGGGTGGGTGGTGGAAATGATTTTGGGGGCAGGTGTGAGGGAGAATTAATTAGATATAAAGAAAGTGGGGCTGAGATTACATCTCAGTTCTCATTTTAATTAGGGGTTCTCACCTGAGCAAGACCCCATTAGATACAATATTAAAAGTTATTATAGATAGAATTATAAGGTTCGAATCCCGCCAATAACATTTTAATTTAAAATTTATACTAAAAGATATTATATAGAACTGTTGTTGAGAGTCGACTCCTATAGCTAACAACATATTAATTTAGATTCAATACTAAAATTTATTATATACAAATGTCTAAATTTCGAATCTTTAACACATTAAAAGAAAAAAAAAGTAACCCCTACTTCGAACGGAGTGTAAGAGCATCTCTAATGGTATTGGCTAAAATGATATAAAATAGTGATTATGTAAAATTTATTGAATCTGTAAGGTGTTGTACTCCAATGGAGTTGGTTAGAGCATCTCCAATGGATAAAAGCCCTTAGCAAAAAATTGAATTTACTTACCAAAATTAAAAATTGTACAAAATATGTAAAAAATTAACTACTCCAATGGAGCATTCCCCTTATGTATAATTATAGCCAACCCTTCAATATTGGCTATATATGTACAATCACTACAGATCTGTAGTAAAGCCACGTCATCCCCCGCTCACTCCCGCCACTTCAAGAGTTTTATAAAGATACATATATCCCATCTCTTTTTATCCAATATGTATAAAATTAGGGTTTTTGTTCGTGATTACTTTACAAATTGAGAGATCGCGAGTTGTTAGGATACTTTCAAAATCAATTCGAAGATGGCACAAAATTAGGTTTGTATTTCTTTCTTTGATATTCGGAAGAATTTATCACCATATTTGTGACAACTCATGCGCCTTGCAATTTCTTTTGCTCAATTGTGTTTATATGTATGTATCTTTGGATCTGTATGTTATGATTCATTATGCTCCTTAATTCTTCTTGCAAACGACTGAGTTGCAATGCTTGTTACATTCATATTCTTATTCGAAATTGAATTAGTTGATTCTATTTTATATTCTAAATTACTCATGCATACTTGAGAAATATCAAGTAATCATATGAAGGCACATGTACTTATATTATGACTTTGTTAGTAGATAGCACAAATTAACAAGTATGTGTATGAGTATAGACAATTGTGTTATGTCTATTCCGATTAATCATACGATGATTAATTGTAGAACCACCATGATTTGAGACAAAACTCGCTCTCTGTCGTTCATGAAGGTAAGTAGCAGCCATTCTCATTCGTGCCTCATGTTCTTCTTCTTCTGCCTGCATAATATCGAGAATCATTTTTGTGGTATTGTCCATTGAATTTGAGTATTCTAAAAGTATGAATGAATTAAAGTTTGTTTAGGGTTTTTATCTTATTCACATCTCAATGGACAACAACAACAACAACAATAATAATAATAATAATAATAATAATAAATAATAACAATAACAATAATAATTAATAATAATAATAATAATAACAATTATAATAATAACAATCAAAAATTCAAATTCAAAATATAGCCAACCAATATAGCCAGCCCTAATGGAGTACATTACGTTACAGATTCAGCAAATTTTACATAATCAGCAAATTTCAAAATATAGCCAATCAATTTGGCCAACCCCATTGGAGATGCTCTTATAATGATTAGTCATATTTTAAAAATAGAAAGTTATTATTATTTCAAATTGTTAAAAATAGAATGTATTATTTTAATATGGTATTATTGATGATGTCGAGTTTTAGTACTGGTCTCTAGAGATTCGACAAATATAGCCAATATGATAGGATTTTAGAGGATTATCTAAAATTTTAGATAAGAGTAATGTCCCATTGGAGATGATATTTTTTTTTTACACGATGTCTATAATTTTGATTTAAGTCATATTTGACACACTTTTAGCCAGTGTTCTAAAAATCGGCCTAGGCGGCCGATTAATCGCCGCCTAGGCGCTAGGCGGCCTTTAAACGCCTAAAATCGGCAAAAATCGGTTATTAGGCGTTTTTTTTATTAGGCGGCGCCTAGGTGATATTTTTTTCATTTTTTTTTCAATTTTTAAATTTAATTCTTTTCTCTTTTAAAAACTTTTTGTTTGATATAATAATAATTGACTAAAATTCCCTCATTTTAACTAATAGTAATGGTCAAATTTAACGGAAAATCAACAAAGGGGTGAAAATTGCGAGGGTACTCAAAATTATGGGATGTAAAGTGCATAAACTAAAACAAACGAACCTTAAGTGCAATTATGTTAAATCAAAGGGATGCAAAATTATTTATTAACATGAAAATTATTATTTTTTAATATAAAAAATAATATTAAAATACATCCGATTAATTTTCCGATTAATCGCCGCCTAGCCGATTAATCGCTAGAAGGTAGGTTCACCGCCTAGACCCGCCTAGCGCTTTCTGGAACACTGCTTTTAGCTAAGGGGTCTCTATGGTTGGAGATGCTCTAAGCTAGTTATTTCTAATAAAAGTCAATTACGGTAAATCAATTTGTGTGTAAAATAATTCACCAAAAATCACACATTTACATAAAATTTCAAAAAATGTACTATCTTGAATTCTTGATGAAAAAATCAAATTTTTTCTTCTTATTTTTACAAGAAAAGAAAAACTTTATCCGTACGTCGACGCTGTCCGGCGGCAAAGCACCCTTCTTTCTACCCTTTGTAAATCACTAGTGCCTGCCTAGTAGTAATTAAAAAGCTGCTCCAGTAATCTCATTCTGATTGGTTTCTAAACCAAATTTGGTACTACAACAATTCCAGTTTGCTGGTGCCTCGATTTTCGTAATGGTAAGAAATTTCAACCCCAACAATTTCTCAAATTTTCACTTGAAACAATCAAGCATTCATCAAATCTATCTGTTGTTTAACAGGATTACCTAAAAACAGTTATTCCTTCTCAACTCTTCGCTGAACGTGGCTCCAATCTCGTTGTCATCAATCCCGGTACTCCCCTAAACCCTACCTCTCTCCTCTCTCTCTCTCTTTCTCTCTCTCTCTCTCTCTCTCTCTCCCTCCCTCACTCGCGCCCTCCCTCTCTCTCTCTCTCTCTCTCTCTCTCTAGTTTTGAGTTTTTAATTGTTAAATTATATGATGTTGTTAGGTTCTGCAAATATTAGAATTGGACTAGCTCAACAGGACGCTCCTGTTACGATTCCACATTGTGTTGCTCGTCGTACTACCGGAGCTAATTTGACTCCGAAACGAAATGTTCAGGATCAAGTTGGGCTTTATCCTCTCCTTTGTATTTTCATCGTGTTTTAAAGTTTTATCTGTGTTTTACGTGTTATTAATGTTGAGCGAGGTGAATTTGTGGAATGTAGATGCTTAATTCTCAAGTTACGACTGCTCAGCATATGGAGCGTGAGAAGGCGTATGATGCTGTAAGTTAATGCATTCTTGTTTTTTTTTTGACTTTTAGGTCAGCTTGTATCGGATTCTATTTTTATAACCAACGTAATTTGTTAAAGTTTAGTTTTTTGTTTTAGTTTAGAACGATTAGTCGATTACTGTATATTGCCTTGCAGTTACCTTTAATTATATTGGTTCACTTTGATTTGATGTATAACATACTTTAATTCGACTTTAAGAAGCTAAAATGTGGTTTTTGTGGACGAGACGTAGTGTAATTTTATGATGAGTCATGGAATTGTGCTTATTTGTTTTATTAATTTTGCTGTTTTATGTTTGCTAAATTTATTTCTGCAGATTGCGTCATTATTGAAGATTCCATTTCTAGATGAAGAGCTTGGAAACAACTCTATGCTGCGTAAGGTACAACCAGATTAATGTTTGGAATTGATAAATGGTTAATGTTGTATTTTTTTATTAACGTCACTACTTTTTTACTATTATGTGCTAGTATTACTGGTTTATTCAAAATTTGTAGCGTCATTCGTTGTATGTATATAATGAAGTATAGTTTTTCAAGGTAGCCGTTGGACGTGAAATGTTGTATGAGTCTGAATATTGGGTTTTAAGGCACATGCGCATTAGTTAGAAGTGGCGGAAACGAGGATGTTCCGCTTGTGGTTGTACCATGTTTGATAGGATAGTCACTGGTATCTTCGGTAAAGAGTTAAGAGTCATGCCTATTTTAAGAAAAGTGAGGAAGGAGGTGAGATTGTGGTGGTTTAGCTGTATATGCAGGAGGAGTTGGCGCGAGTTTGGAGGGTGGAGAATATATGGGTTGAGAGGGTTAGGAGGAGAGGATGAACCAGTGAAGTTAAAGCTACTCACGAAGGCCTAAATCTTGATTTTTGGACATTCTTAGATTAGAGTTCCGAGAACAACAGATCAGAGTAGTTTATTCTCTGCAGGGTTGGTTGGGAATTTTGGCATGAGACGGTATTGGGGTTGGGGGCAGGGGTTGGTAATTGTAGTTTAGGGGTGCTTTAGGTCTTATAGTTCCCTTATTAGGTTTGTCTAGTGTACAATGTTTTTGCACGTTTCCGCGTCGTCATTTTGCATGCTGTTATTTTAGTGTGCGTTATTCTCCGTCTAATCATTTACGTATTACTATTGCATTCATATTTTATTATAGTTTTGTGTTTTCTTAAGTTGGGGTTTTTGCAGAAATGACCTCTCCTACTCTAACCATCTTACCGAGTAGAGTTAAGGTTTGTATACATCTACCCTTTCCAGGCACCAGACCCTTCTATACAAGTGGGATAACAGGGTGTTTGGCTTAGTTTTTTTTTATATATGTACTTCTGTATGCTTTTACCTTTGACCCTATATCGTAACATTGACCAAATCTTTTATATAATTATTAAGCTGTTATGTGAGACTAATAAGGCTTTGGGGGACTTATGATTTTATGCACTACTATTGAATCAATGAAAATTGTGGTGCAGATGGGTCGTGTTGATGGAGCTGCTCCGCAGGGTAACAAAAAAGAGACCACCTATACTTGGACTGATGTACTTGAAAAAATTCCTAAACCATCTCCTGTGCTAGGTTAAGTAAATATTTTGGTTGTTCTTAAATATCTTTTTCTTTTGTATAAAGTAAATCTTTTTCTAGTTCTTATAATTTTTTTTCTTTTGTATACCTCTTTCCTTTCTCTTTGGTAATTGTATGTTACCAGCCTTGCAGGACATATTTACATTTAAAAAAGAGAGAGTATATTTGTTATTATATTACTTGTTTATCTTAACTTTAACTTCGTTGTTAACTGTCCTATTAGAAAAACCTGTTTATGAAATAAATTTGCTTGTAGTACAAAAGACCTTTAAAGTAAACTATGTCTTGCTTATGTGCTCGTAATATAAATATTTGCTATGAGTTGAAGAGCCTAGAGACAAGGGAAGGGATATCCACTAGGCTTTTAAACACTAAATCAGAGATGTTTGAAGTGTTTGAAACATATTCCAGCTACAATCTAAGCAAGATTAACCATGTTAGGTCAAGGGTTTGGGCCTCAGTGGAGGTATGTGCGGGCGAGCATCTAAATTTCTGTAATTGACTTTTACGAGAAAATAGGAAAAACCGATCAATCATGTCTTTTGTTTGTAGCTATTATCATAAGTATGACATATGGAAGTGCCTTACTTAAGATGCCATATGTTACATGTATTATTTTTTTATAATTCCTGTTGTATTTACGATGCTACTATGGAATTACTCGTGTTGAGGTAATATTGCTTGAATGTTGCAGAAAGTTCTTCTGATAGAGGTGAAACAAGTACATCACCTCTACAGCTGGAAAATACTAGTAACAGCGAGCTTAATTCAAGTGAACGGAAGTATAGAGAATGTATTTATGGTGAAGAAGCTCTAAAAATATCACCCACTGAACCATATTGCTTACGCCGTCCTATTCGCAGGGGTCATCTTAACATATCTCAATACTATCCTATGCAGCAGGTAATGTTAGTTTGTTTCTAATATGTTTTCTTGCTTGGATTCGAGATTGATGTACAGTTTTATCATCAAATAGGTACTTGAAGATCTTCATGCTATCTGGGACTGGATATTAGTTGAGAAACTGCATATTCCTGAAAATGAGAGACACATGTATTCTGCTTTGCTTGTAGTGCCAGAAACCTTTGACAATCGTGGTAATCACATGGTTATAGTTCTCAATACCCTCTGAAGCCTCTAATATAAATTATCTTTCAGTTTTAACCATGCACTGTAAAGATCTATACCTCTGTCAGAATTTTGGCATTTTGATGAAAACATGGCATTGTATTGTTGTTTACTCACTCTGTCCAGATGGGCCTCTTTCCATGGACATATACTTTCAGAGCTAATATAAATCCACTATTAGTTTCTAAAATCTTTCCTTTCAGAGAGAAGAGCTTCCACAACTATTCTTTTATAATTTTAACTATGGGTAATAAATAGTACATTGTTTTTAAAAGGTGACTAAATATTTTGGCCTCCACAAACTGAAGGTTATGCATAAACTGGGATAAAGATAGAATGTTGAGAAACATCCACTCAAACATTATGCAGTTTTTATTAGTTTTTAGCAGAGTATCTAAAGCTGCTCTATAAAGTTCTTACTGCAGTGTGGCAAACACGCTATACAGTACATCACCAGTGACCAGACTAAATGCTTTACATTATTTTGCCTTCCTATCAGTAAAGCTCTGTATGCTCTTACAGTTTTCTATATCAAGCTTTTACAGTTTTGTAAAATTTTGTATGCTATATGATGTAGTGAGTTACTTTACTATGTACATTTTCATTTACCTAATAACAATTGCTTTACTTTTTTGTGGTGCTTAGAAGTAAAGGAGATTTTGTCTATTGTACTACGGGACTTGCGCTTCAGCACAGCTGTAGTTCACCAGGTTGGAATCGTTCCTTCAGTCATCTAATATATTTACGTTTCTTAAATTTTAAGCACACAAAAGTCCTAATAAATAAAGATGTGTTGTTTAAAGACAAAATGCTGACCTTTGTAGTTATACTAGATGTGCGCATTGTTTTGGTAGATCGTTACTTGCTTGAAGATAAAATCTTTTATGTTGTCGAAGTTATGCATTTTTTATCGCTTCTCCTCAAGTAAGGCCGTGGTCATTACAATTTAGCAGCTGAATCACGATCATGTTAATCATGTAAACAAGTTATGCTGATGAATCTGAAAGAGTGCAGACCACAGATGCTAGGGGTTTAAACTCCTTGAGACCTTACTGTTCACTGACTAACTCTTGTTATTTTCATGATTAACAAGTTATGCATATGAATCTGAAAGAGTGCAGACCACAGATGCTAGGGGTTTAAACTCCTTGAGACCTTATTGTTCACTGACTAACTCTTGTTATTTTCATGATTAACAAGTTATGCATATGAATCTGAAAGAGTGCAGACCACAGATGCTAGGGGTTTAAACTCCTTGAGACCTTATTGTTCACTGACTGAGCCCGTTTGACTTAACTTAAAAATTGTTACTTATAACTTAAAGTGCAACTTACTCACTTTAAGTGAAAAGTGATAATTTTAACTTTAAGTTAGGTGTATCTGTTTGGCTAATTTTACTTAAAGTAAATTTTTTTTAAAAAAAATTAACTAAAAAAAAGAAATTTATATTTTTTAAACATAATATAAAAGTATAAAATACAAATACATGCAAAAAATATAATACAAGTTAAAAGGTGACTCAAATATATAAAAATTGATATGAGAAAAAAAATAAGTTGAAAAAAAGTACCTCAAAGGTACTTAAATTTTTTGAACTAAAACTAACTTTAAGTTGAAAATTTTAAGGTTACACAAACGGCTTGAAATCACTTTAAGTGGATTGGAAAAAAAAAAAAGAAAAGGGGAGCCAAACGGGCTCTAACTCTTGTTACAGTATTTTCATGAATCTATGCCATGCTGTGGTACTGTTGTATTTAAAAATTTTCTTTATATAAACATACATGCATATAATCTTTCCTGTTCTCCTTGTTAAATATATTGTTCCAAATATTTTGTAATATTTTGATGCTCTTTTGATATATGTTATTGCTGTGGACTGATTGACCCAGGAAGGTCTTGCTGCTGTGTTTGGGCATGGGTTATCAACAGCATGTGTTGTGAGTATGGGTGCTCAAGTGACTTCAGTTATCTGTGTCGAGGTAAGATAAAAATCTTGTTCGAACTACTTATTCTTCAAATTTCTTGTGGACTTCTACAAGGTTTCTGCTAGGCAAGCCTTTCGGCTGAAGAAATTCTGTTGACAGCGTCTACAAAGTATCTTACTCCATTGCTGTAAAGATTGGTTTATGTTTGCTGACTTCATTCTAAAATTAAATTCTGCAGTCTAGAATCACGAGTTCTGACATATACAATCAGCATTCAGCACTGTTAACACCACTTTAACCAGTACAATCGTATATTCACATTCATACTAGAGATTGATAGTGTCGTCACAATTTTATGCTGAGGCCCGACCAGTGAAGCATTAATGCCGTACCTGAATTATTCGATATATATCCCCCATTAACTTGTAATAGTGACATCCCATTGATAATGTCAGTAGTAATCTACCTTTCATGCTGGTACACAAATTTACCGTATATCCTGTTGCTCTTAAAAAAAATTATTTACATAGATAACTAAATGAATTAAGTTTTGTAAGTGTTGGGAATTCAAAGATAAATAGACCCACCAGCATTTCAGTTTTGTAGATTAATCTTCCATCTCATCATTATATTATTTTCATTTTCAGGATGGGGTTGCTCTGCCTAATACACAAATTATCTTAAATTATGGTGGAGAGGTGAATTCTTTTTTCTTTGTTCTTCAACCTCGTCACATTACTTTAATTTAATTAGATCACCATATTAATTAATTTATTTATTGTCATAATATTTTTATGGTAAATTTGATAGGAGTATCTGTAACTATCATAATCATTATTTGATAACTAAAAGAGGCACTTAGATATTATGCATGTTCACTAAAGTATCTGTAATCAGCATATTCTCTTATCGGATAACTGATTGAGTCACTTACTAAATTTTAATGGTATTGGTGCACTAAATTAGATTGGTTTCCTCCCCCTCTGTTTTTGAAGTTTATTTCTTTTCTCAGTTTCTTTGCCTAGCATTTAATATTTGTGAGCCTTGACCGAATATATAACAATTGTATTTTTTAAGGATATATCAAGATGCCTTCTCTGGACTCAGAGACATCATCAGACATGGCCACCCATTCGTACCGACACTCTCTTGAAGCCTATTGATTTGTTGATGTTGAACAGACTTAAAGAGTCCTATTGTGAGATCAGAGTGAGTATGACTTGATTACTCTTTTATATTATTGTTGAATCAGCCTTGCAGAATTATCTTGGTAATTTATGAGCAATTTCCAAACTTGTGCATTTGAAGAATCTTGAAAGAAAACTTAGTAATAGCTATGTTAGGAAAACCTTAATAGAATAGAGGTTTTTTTTAATGAGCATTACAAATTGTTGTATATAAACTACGTTGCTGTAGTTTCCTTGTAGTAAATAGAACTATAGACACCTGTGATTCTTAGGAACTGAAGAGCAGAATTATACACAGTTATTTATGTGTCTGCACATAACACATAAATGAATGTGTTTTATATTTGTTAGCTTGGATTTCTGTAGTAAAATAATTTTTTGTTACTATAGCTATAAGAAATTATGTAGTTTCTTTAATTCAAAGGAAGCGTGAAGCCGAGAGTACCACAATAAGAGGGTGGCTGAGTGCCTCCCTCATATAGCCTTCACAAAACCCACAAGGGGTAATAAATGTTAACCCACTAGGAGTCAATCCGAACACAAAACACACAAACCAGCACTTATCCGAGCCAATGCATGAATGAATGCCTGCATAATCCTGCAAGGCAGAACCAATAACTACACTCATAAAGGGAAATTCACTACAACATTTAATTGTTGATAGTGGGTTATGGGTATTGAACCCTCGGCCTCTCGATACTATCAATGGAGAAGAGATAACTGGTGGGCCAAAGCTTCTTCACCTCAAAATGTCTGTTCCTATCTGCAAGACGACTCCTCAAATGTGCTCACCTTTGTATTATTAAGTTCTAAGCTGCCTTTAAACTTTTGTCCCTGATATCAATTTTTTTGGGAAAACCTCCCTATAATGTATCATAAATTGGATGGGTTTGGTAGACGGTAGTTATCGCTCTGTTATGGATGTGTAGATATAATTATTTTGGTCTTTCTTCTGCAGGAGGGGGAGGTTGAAGCTGTTTCTACGGTGCATTCATATGAAGATGGCATGCCAGCTGGGTCGCACAAGACAAAACTAACTGCCCTTAATGTATATACATAATGTTACTATTATATATTGGTTTTATGTTAAATTAACTAATGTTTGTGTTGTACCCACTGAATTGATCTGATGAATCACTCATTAAGATGTATGCTTTTGAAGAAGATATGAACTTTCTGTCAACTAAAATCGATTACAAATTTGAGTAACTAACCAAGCATGACAAGGCTCAAAACTGCTGTCCATCTATATGCTGAACCAATTTGCCGGAATCAGGAAAATAAAATTATCTGCTATTCTGCTACTCTTATTCTCCCTCTTTCACCACAATTTTTTATAGTCATATATTTCTTCGGTATCACATTATTATATGTTAACGTACTGTCCATTGGACGACCATCTGCGTATATCTGCTAAATCTTGGTAATTTATTATATGTTACTGTACCTTTTCATAGTAAGTGCTAATGCATATTGTAATATTTTCCTATAATCATTCTAGTGAAATATATGTAGTATACTTGACTTCAGTGTTCACATGATTCATGATAATTTTTTGTGTTAGGTTTCCCCTATGGGTTTGTTCTACCCAACGCTTTTAGTTCCGGAAGTGTATCCTTCGCCACCACGGTCTTGGTAAGTGATAATCTTCAGTTGTATCATCGTTGCTATCATTCACTTTAATTATTGAAAATGAATAGCCTTTTATGTACTAATAATTTTACTTTAGGTTTGGCGATCACGAGGATATGCTGGAAGACACATGGCATATGGAATTTCCCAGAAGAACAGACATGTCAGATGGATTTTACCCTGGTGTAAGTGGTGGAATGCCTATGTGGGATAGCTTCCCCATATTTCAAAACAAATCCAAGAAAGAATATAATATTGGTCTGGCAGATGCTATCTCCAAGAGCATTCTTTCAGCTGGTATTTGAAACATCTGATATTTTCAATGGTGTTACCAAATTAATTTATTGATTTAATGAATCTATATGATTTACAACTGCAGGGCGCATAGACCTTCAAAGAAGATTGTTCTGTAGCATGCAACTGGTGAGTTTTAGATGCATGCAAGTATGTTAATATAACATTTAGCAGCTAACAGATATTACCTTTTTTGGTGCTTTTAGATTGGTGGAGTAGCTTTGACAAGTGGTCTTGTTTCTGCTGTAGAGGAGAGGTTTGTTTTAACTACCATTTCTTTCAATTATAAATTTATGAATGCACTTTTATGAAACTTTTTATAGAAATTCATGCAAAATGCAGTAAATAGTAGTGACATGTCAACAATACTATCAGAGTAAATAGAGTACCAGAGTAACTATTGATTCCTGTAAAATTAGCTTTTCTGCGAAGCTTAAGAATTTAGCATCGGAATCTTAAATTTCTTGCCCATCAGATGTTGCATGCATATGTTGTAAACCAGTATTCCTGGCTTCTTCCTCTTTTATGAAATATATGTTAAATCCTAGTGCAGGTGTTCTAGAAGCCACTGATGTTTATGAGGACTTGCCAAATTTCCATGCCTGAAAATAAATTTGGTCCAATAATAATAAGAATTCACACATGAACTTGTTGTATACTTTCCATCTGGTCCATGAACTCACTAAAGCAATAGTTACATTGACAATATCAACTTATGTAATAAATTTCCAATCACCAACTGGAAGGCAAAATGCCAGGTGTGCCAACGGAAGTTTTAGATCTGCTTATATGGCTTACTCCTACGTCACGTGTGGATTGATAAGCAAATGTCTATATCATTGATTATATACAATGAATACCTTCTCCTCTGTAAAACCTAATTAGGCCTTTTCATCCTTGATAAACCCCAATTTTCTACTGTTTGTATCTACTTTTAGTTGACTAAGGCACAAAGCAGTATGACTTAAAAAAATAATTGTTGGACTTGTAATGCAATGGTATGTAATGTCGGCTGCTCTGCCAATATACATTTGTGTGCATGTGCAGCAGGTCTGGTGCCAAGCATGGTAAAGCCTATGCCTAACAAAGAATTAATGAATGTAGTGAGCATTATTCTCCAGCTACAACTACTAATTGATAGACATAATAAATTTACCTCGCTGTATAGATCTTGGCCAATTAAATCAAGAAGTTGTCCATAAAAATTTAAAATACACATACTGATTGTACTTCGAAGAGTTACTGTAGCACTTAACCTTAAACCATTAGGGCCGCAATAAGACTTGTTTTCTTTTGCCTGGCACCATGTTTAGTCCATGTTTTATGAACAAATCTTGCCAACCTCTTTCCGGGAGAAATGGGGTTGACGGCTTTGTTTTAACAGAGGATCACTTTGGTAATTGATGTGTTGTTAATTAAAGGTTTGGAAAGGGATTAAGGTATATTAAATAGAAAGCACTTTTCGGTCTTACATGAAACAAGATCGTGTTTATGGTATATGATTATGATATATACGTTAAATTATATTTTCACGTGTAATGTGTCTTAGCGTTTGTGGTTGTGGGTTTATAAACTAGATCAGCAAAACGTTTATAGTGATTGGCTAAGCAATAAAATCAGAAATTTATCCTAGATGTTGTTAACTCTAAATATGCTGCAAGTGATCTTCCTCCAGAGCAAAATTCTCTAGGTGGATGCATCTGCACCAGTTTTGTGGCTAAATTGGACCGTGGAGTACTCAGTAATTTTGTAGTTTTATATTACATTTATTTATAGCTTATTTGTCTCACTGAGAATAAGACAATACCACCATATCTTGAATTCTTCCACTAACCTTTACGTGTATTGTCACCAGGGTATAACCCCTTAACTTGTTTATACACGTGATTAATATATGATTTTATGTTGCAGAGTCTTGCAAGCAATTCCTTCAAATGAAGCAATTGATACCGTTGAGGTTGGTTTGCACTCATACCCTCGCTTATCTTGTCCGTCTCTTAACAACTTATTAAGTTTGATTATCTGTTTCCTTGTTGAGTGATTGAGGAGGGTCTCTTGGCAGTGAAAATATGTTGATTGGCAAGTTTGAAACCTACTTAATTTATGTCATTTACTGTAAGTATATACCTTGGGCTGACATGAACAACTTGATATGTGTTTGGATAGGTTTTGCAATCAAGAACAAATCCATCATATGTGTCGTGGAAAGGTGGAGCGGTAATAGAACTACTTGCTTTTATCAATAATTTATTTCATTTGCTACATTTTATAATGTGCTTAGGAGACTTACTTGGAATCATGACCCTATCTCAATTATTAATAAGTGATTCCAAAGACATTACTATTGATGTTGGTCTCTGCAATTCTTTACATTGAGTAGTGACTTGTAGGGTTTATATTGTGCACTCTTTCTTAAAAAGAACTTGCAAGTTGGTTCTGTTGTTAGTTCATCCTTAAACTTAGGTCGTATGTGGCAGAATCATTTAACATCAAATTCTCTATTGAAATTAAGAACTTGGTATTTAGTCTAAACTCGTAAATTCTGGGGAAAGTGTTGTCACCTTACTCACAATGGCAAATCATAATATATGATAATATTCAACAGATTAACTGAATGAGTTATTTTATTCCTATTGGTTAGTGCTTCCTTTAATTTAGTTGATGTCAAACCATCTTAATTTTTTTGTACGCTTTAATCTTGATATTGGTATCCTCAATTGAACATTATTATGTAACCGTTGTTTGAATCCCACCAGGGAAGATAAATTAATTATTCTTCGTGGATTGGAAATTGTCCTAAAGTTCTATCTATGTGATGTGTTAAATTATCTTTTCTGTGCCTGATTCCTCTTGTGAATTAGTTGATCCAGTTTACTTTAATATTATAATCTTGATTGGGAGTATGTTATTGTTCAGGCGTAATATATGTAAAATTTCCACTTAAGCAAGCTATATGGACAGTGAAAAAGTTTAGGAAGCATATAGCACTTAGTTAAAATTAAAGCCGGTGTACTAACAGACTGAAGACCCTTCCTAATACAAATTATTTAAAAGCTGAGATATGTCAGGAATGTATAAGCTCAGAGCTTCAACTTTTTTGTGTTACTAATCGTCTTTGCATCTGTCTTGTCAATGCAGATACTAGGTGTTCTTGATTTTGGCCGAGATGCTTGGATACATCGGGAGGACTGGATCAAGAATGGGATTCACCCTGGAAGTGGTAGGAAGTACAAGGACTCTTATTATCTTCAAGCACAAGTAATGTGTTACATGAATAATTAGAGGTGATCTCAGTTCCTTATGAAAGTATTTACTAGTATCTGTTATCTTCCTGTTGTTGGTAGATGTAGTATCCTGAGTTCTTCAAACAGAAGAAGCACCCAACTACGTGGGTGTTTGGGGTATCTTAAAAAATGTAGCTTATGACTTATAAGCACTTATGTCATATAAGTGATAAGTAGAGCATAACTTATAAGTCAATAAAGTGTTTGGTAAATCAGAACTTATAATCAGTAAACTGTTTGGGTAAATCAGAACTTATAAGTTAACTTTTTTTTATAATTTTCAAAATATTTGTTTTTTATATATAACAATGGATATCAATGGATAGATCTCGATGAATAGAGAAATTTGATATATACATATCAATTTTCTAATGAATGTATCGAGAGATATATGGTTTTGAAGATTCGAAGGATATTATATATTACGTATATCGAGAAATAAGTTATAAGCATAAGTTGAATGTTAGGATTTCCTAACATTCAACTTATGGGCTTATAAGTTATAAGTTGAGCTAAAACTTATTTTGGCAAACACCCCCCATAAGTGCTTATGGCCTTATAAGCCATAAGTTGTCACAAAAACGGAAAGCCAAACAGGCTCTACATTTCCCAGTGTGTTTCCATTCTCTTCTAATTAATATTCTCTGTCTTCTCCATTTTGTAGTTTTAGGAGATTAACAGATGGATGTCAAAAGCTTCTTCTGCCATAAAGGTTGCAAAATTTGAAGGTGGATGACTTCATGAAGTTACGTAAAGGAAAAAAACAGGAAACGAAGTGTAATGTAGTGAGGATGGTTTATCAACAGTGGCGGATCCAGCTCCGAATTTAAGGGGGGTCATACATATTATTCTAAAATTGACGATTAATTGCTAGATGGTAACTCATTAACGATTATGTTGAGTTTAAAATCATTTTCTGTAAAAATAAGTCAAGAATCGGTCAAAATCGTTGTAATTAGTCAAAAAATGGATTAATCGATCAAAAATTGGCTTGATTAGTAAAAATTAGTAACTTCAGTGGAAAAAATTAGTGAAACACTAATTATTTTTGCCCCTAATTATCATATTTTTGCCCCTAATTAGGGTCAATTTTAATATATACATTCTCTGGGTACATATAAAACCAAGGAAATAAAAATTTAAGGGGGGTCGACTGACCCCTCTTGCCCCTATTAAGATCCGCCTCTGTTTATCAAACCGTGGGAAACCATGAGTTCATAGCTCTTGACTGTTACTCGTTTAATGTAAACTTCCCGCTTTGTGGCAAAATTGCCTTCTCGTAACTAAGCTCTAATCTTCACTCATTTACCGAGTTTAAATCTTCACTAATTTGATACATTTTGTTAACTAGTCGTTAGTACACAAATCTAGGCAAATGAAGCTGGATATATGTATGTAACTGAATGTACAGGAATCACTTGCAATAGCTAAAATCACATAATGAAAGTGGGATAAAAATGCCAAGAAGTTATACTATCAGTAGAAAGAATGTAAAGACAACATTATCCGGTGCTTAAAGGAGAAGATCTAAATACTTGGCACACCACCATGAAAAGAATAAGAGAGATTTACAGTAGATTCTTGGAGTGAATAAATGTCCCACATCGAGGAAAAATAAATATACACAGGGAGGGAGTAGTATAAGTAGAGGGCGGTGCGGGAGGTGAAAATTAAAAGGGTCGGTTGGCTAAATATGCCACGCTCTCCCTGGATTGGTGAGTGCTGTATGGCTATCAAGACATATGGCCGACATAATTTGTGGAACCCTATAGGGTTGGCTCGCTTTGGCCGACCCTCCTAGTCTCCAGTCCAAATTTTTAAACTTTACTTAATATTCATATTTAAATGCCTAATAAAAAATTAGAAAGTACTTCAAAAATACATTGGGAAAAAGAGGAAAATTAGGGTCTATATAACGATTGATTTCCCAGGATCATGTAACAATTGAATCAGAATCCAACACAGGTCCTATATAATTTCCAACTGGTCTATATTTTTCTATAATTTTTTGCGAATAGACTGATTGGAATGTCCGCCGCGAATGTGTGTCATGTGTTATCTGTGTTCGGGTAAGACTTATTAATTTACTAAAATAACCATTACAACTGGTTAGTGCTAAAATAATCACTAATTCAATATTTTTTTAAAAAATTTTTGGTAAACAGCTCAAAGTTAAACAGTCAACACAGTCCTGCCATAAAAATTAAAATGTCAGTAAGGTATTTAACTACAAGTTTGGTAAACACTTTGGTATTAAAAAAACAACAATACAACTAATCCTCAATTAGCATTTGACTAATTAAGTTGGTTCATCTCATTTAAACAATCATCACCAGAATACTCTGCCATTGAAACTTCAATCCAATTTATCATATAACAACATTGTCAACATCTCATACCAACTTGTAAATTGTAAAATTAATTTTACACCAAACAACACATCATCAACACTCATCCAATCTTTATTTAAAATCCGGTTGAGTAAGCTCATAGCCGTGATGTGGCTACTCCTGTACCAACCAATCCCACAATGTCACATAGTTCTGGATACAAGGACTTTCTTATCTCGCCATACACTTCACCATCCCATTTCCTCTTCCCCAATTTCTCCGCCAGCTGCACCGCAGCCTCCACCGTCTTCTCTGCGTTGTCGAATGCCGAGTCAATTATCCCCATTGCCACAGCATCCTCCGCCTTCAACTTCATTCCATTTAACAACACGTTCCTCCGTGCAGCAGGAGATGCTACCTTACTCCTACATAACACCAACATAACAAAATTTATACAAACGTAACAATTCAATCAAAAATTACAAATTCAATTTTATCTTACAAATTTGTAGACATGTTCAACCAAATTCAAATTGACCATTCAATATTGGACTCCAACATGAAATTCCCCTAACTTTCTAGCACTACTACTATACTTGTACACAATTTTTAATTGAGACTTGAATCTCGACTCGGACCTGTAGTGAATTACCAGCATCGTGATTCTTGAACCTCTGACAAATTACCGGCCAGTGTCTTAACTCTCACATCTTTTACTAATTGCAATTTTAATCGCTACACTCGAATTCCACTAAATCACTACCATCATCTGTCTCTACCGAGTCTCGAACCTAAATCTTTATTTAATTACTAGGTATATCCATCCAATTGAAACTCAAAAGTCAAACCCACTACCTCAACTCGAAATTCTTGCAAATCAAAATCACTACCATTCCGAATCCTAAATCTCAACATATACTAAATCATCATAATACCAATTAACACCACAATTCGAAACACTAGCAACGCATAGTCATATCAAAATAGAAAGTTGAATTTACCACAAAATCATACCTGAAAAGCACAGTAAAATAATCCGGAAGAGGCAAGCCAATATCAACCTCACTCATATACATAACCCCACGATCCCGTCTCATAAAAACATGATCATGGCTCAAAGCCAGCAGCATCCCAGCCGCAGCAGCATGGCCCGTTACAGCAGCTATAGTAGGCATAGGCAACGCTATCAAATCCTTCACAACGGGCCTAAACAGCTCCACCATCTCACGAAGCTTCGCATGGGGCTCATCAGTCGACCTAGAATTCTTCTGAGCCCACTCTAGATCAAACCCGTTTGAGAAAAACTTGCCCTCAGCTAACGTCACAAGAGCCGAGCCACGTGTGGACTGGGCCTTGGCTTGGGAGAGATGTGATCGGAGGGTGGAGATTAAGGTAGGGTTGAGACGGTGTTGGTCGTCGCCGGTTAGGGTTAGGAGGAAGATGTTTCCACGTTTTTGTAAAGTACACATGTTGATGATACGATGATTTTTGGAATTATTGTTTGGAGGATTAAAAAGATGAGATGCGTAATCGTTCTAAAAAAAAATAATTTGAAATGCGTAATGGGAATGGTATGACTTGCGATATATCATTTCTTGGAAAATGTGATTCTCATCTTCTTCTTTTTTTTAAAAAAATATTCTCATCTATAATCTATTTCGTTGTTTACGAGGATGACTATTATTTTAATTATTCGGATTTTTTTAGGGTGTTGGCCCTATTTATCACAATTTAAAAGTAAAATGCCCTAAATATCACATCTGAAAAAAAAGGCCCAAAATATCACAGATAAACGCAACATGATCTTACGTTTATTAGGAACGCATGGGCGTGTCACGTTTCTGGGATTTTTTTTTTTTGGGAAAGTGATAAACGCAATATAAGATTACGTTTCCAACACCAACGCAATCTCATGTAGCGTTTGCTTTGGTTAGTTTATACAAGCTTGATTAGTTTATTATTTCCATCTACTTTAAACAACTGTCGACTAAGTGGGGTGTGTGTATTGTTTTTATATGTGTTATTGTTTATAATTGTTTTTTTATATTGGTTATTGTCGGCTAACTGTCGGCTAAGTTTACTAATTTTTAAAGTCACCAACGCGACTTGAATTTGCGTTGATGCTTTAAAAAAAAATAAAGTGTCAATAACGCCACACGCCGTTGCGTTGCTTAGTGTCACGTAGGCGTGCGGAAGCGCGAAATTTTTCACAAACTTGTCGCCTAGTGATGCGCCAACTCCCCAACCAAGAGTCTGGCCAGCAATGCGCAACTAACCTTTGTGCCTGCAAAGAAGGTTAGTAATAACCACAAGATAAACGAGACAAGAGTTACGGGGAATCCCCAACCTTTTTATTACTTCAACAAAAAGGACTAACAATCTAGGCCTGCTGCCCACACGTCGGCACAGCTACCCACTAACTGCTAGAATACAAGAAAGCCTAACTACAATGCTAGCTCTCTCTGTATATGCTCTCACTCTCTCTAAAACTGTTTTCTGTGTATCTGAATGAATGAATGAGAATGAAGAAGCTCCTCTTTATATAGGCAGCTTTATGGGCTTTGGGCTAGGCTAAGCCCAACCCTAATTTCCATCTTTGCTTGAGATCTTCAAGATATCCTCAATCCTCTTGATTGCCTTTCCTTCTATAGAAGATCCACCCATATCAAATCCTTGATTCTGATTGACTTTCCCTTCTTGCAGATGATTGCAATCCTTGATTGATTCTTCTGGAATGATCTCCAAAGATATGGTCTTATCCCAAATCTGATAAGCCCATGTACACCCTACACCTTGGCCCAAGTCTCTTATGCATCCTGCTTCAACCCTTGCCCAACTATAGAATTCTGGCCCAGCTTTGCCTCACTGTATTTGAACCCGAAGACTCTTCTCCCATGTCGCATGTGTGTCACGGAGGCCCAATGCTTTGGGCTGGCCAGGCCCGTGCTTTGCCTCTATTCCCCTTGCGCCATGCTGCATGACTCTCCTAAGCCCAAGTGTGCCTCTGCTCAAGCCCACATTCTCTATGTCTGTGCCTGGTTGAATGCTTCATGCCTTAGACAAGCCCAATCCGTGTAAGTGCCTCAAATGCCCACTTCATCTCAATGCCTTAGTTTTTTATGTCAAGCCCCATACTTGACTTCGCCTAGTGTTCATGCCCAAGACAGAATCGCGAACCTCCGGCACGCCTTCGCCTCTACACCCAACACTAGGGCATGAAAATCTCTTAAGGGTCTAACAAACCACCCCCACTAAAAGAGCTCGATGTCCTCATCGAGGGGCGATCCCAATATTCCCGAATTTGATCTTCAAACTGCCACAAGGTCACACCTTTCTCCCAAGTAGCATCAGCTTCTTCCTCGCCTTCCCACTGAATTAGATAATCAGTCCTTCTGTTCTTTTTACTCATCCCTTGAGTATTATGATCCAGAATCTTCTTTATCTTCTTCTCAAACTGTACCTTGACCACTGGAGGTGCTCTTTTCTTCTGTTTCCTCCCATCAAGCAGTAAGTCTGGTTGGAATGGCTTCAAGAAACTCACATGAAAAGTAGGATGTATCTTCAACCTATCGGGCAACTTCAACCGGTAAGCCACATTGCCTACTTTCTTCACTATCTCAAAGGGCCCGTCATACCTCTGAATTAACCCCTTGTGAATTTTTCTGGACTTTATCTTCTTCCAGATCTGTGGTGTCAATTTCAACAACACCTGGTCGCCAACCTCAAATTCTAAGGGACGACGCTTTCTATCAGCGTACTTCTTCATCCTCCAAACAGCTTTCTCCAGACTAGCTTTGGCTTCATCGACCATCTCCTGTCTACCAAACGCATACCTGTAGGCTGCGGGACAAGCACCACCTGATTTCTGAATTGCCACTTCGTTTGGGGTTCTCGGCTGAAACCCAAAAATCACCTCGAAGGGGCTCTTACCAGTCGCTGAAGACTGCTGTAAGTTGTAGCAAAATTGTGCTACATCCATCAACTCTAGCCAATTTTTCTGACTAGCTGAAACATAGTGCCTGAGATACTCCTCCAGTAGCTGATTCATCCGCTCCGTCTGACCATCTGTTTGGGGATGATTTGCAGTAGAGAACTTCAACTCACTTCCCAAAAACCCAAACAATGCCGTCCAGAACCGCCCTGTGAATCTGCTATCACGATCACTAATGATATCCTCTGGCAACCCAAAATGTTTCACCACGTGCTGAAAGAATAGGCCAGCTGCTATCTCTGCTGTACATACCTTCGGTGCAGGAATGAACACAGCATACTTCGAAAACCGATCAACCACCACAAAGATTGACCCCTTTCCCTCCACCTGAGGCAACCCAAGAATAAAATCCATAGATACTGACTGCCACGGTCTATCTGGAATAGGTAAAGGTTGTAGAAGTCCAGCTTCCTTCTTCCTTTCAGACTTGTCAAGTTGGCACACCAAGCACGACTTGACATATGCCTCAACGTCATCCATCATCTTCGGCCAATAGTAGGATCTACTCAGCAATGCTAGCATCCTTGCTACCCCCGGATGTCCTGCCCATTTAGCATCATGAGACTCTTTCAAGATTCGCTGCCGGAGAGTTCCCCCATGTGGGACATAAAGTCTACTGCCTTTACAATACAGCAACCCATCCTCCAACCAATACTTGCGAACCACCCCTGTCTTCACTTCCTCCACAAGTTTACCATACACCGCATCTGTCATTGACTGCTTTTTGATCTCCTCTAGGAACTCAGTGTCCACCACTGTCATGGATGCCACAGTCTCTTGCACCTTTCTGCTCAGTGCATCTGCTACCTGGTTTTGTGCTCCCGGCTTATGCAGCCATACAAAATCGAATTCAGCCAGATATTCCTGCCAACGGGCCTGCTTTGGGGTTAGCTTCTTCTGAGTCTTGAAATAAGTGTTTGCCACGTTGTCTGTGCAAACCACGAACTCCGCACCCAGCAAGTAATGCCTCCATACCTCCAAACAATGAACCACTGCAGTCATCTCTTTTTCATGAGTACTGTACCTCTGTTCAGCATCTTTTAGCTTTCGACTTTCATATGCCACCGGATGTCCCAACTGAACCAACACTCCACCAATTGCACGATCAGAAGCATCAGTGTGCACTTCAAATGGCACCCCAAAATCTGGAAGTTTGAGCACGGGCTCTGAAGCAACTGCAACTTTCAGCTCCTCAAATGCCGCTTCACACTCATCATTCCATTCCCAAACATGATCCTTCTTTAGCAAATCTGTCAAGACATTTACTTTCTTCGAGTATCCCTGTATAAACTTGCGATAATAGTTAGCAAGACCAAGGAAAGATCTCAACTCAGCTACCTTCGTCGGGGCAGGCCAATCAATAATGGCCTCGACTTTCCTCTTGTCCATCTTCACCATTCCTTGGCTTATCACATGCCCTAGGAAATGGATCTCCTCCCTGCAGAACTCACATTTCTCCCTTTTGACATAAAGACTATGTTCTCGCAGTTTAGTGAAAATGCACTTTAAGTGTTCTAAGTGAGCTTCAAGACTATCACTATAGATCACAATATCATCTAAGTACACCACCACAAAACGGTCTACGTACTCATATAGCACATCATTCATCAAATTACAGAACGTTGCAGGTGCATTTGTTAACCCAAATGGTAGAACTAGAAACTCATAAGACCCATACCTCGTTACACATGCGGTCTTAGGCTCATCCCCTGCAGCAATTCTGACTTGCCAATATCCCGACCTCAGATCCAGCTTCGTGAAGTACTTAGCTCTCGAGAGCCTGTCAAACAGCTCAACAATATTTGGAACAGGGTACTTATTTTTAATAGTTACCTTGTTCAAGGCCCGATAGTCTATACACATCCGCAATGACCCATCGGCCTTCTTTTGAAACAAGACTGGGGCACCATAAGGAGCTTTAGACGGTTGAATGAACCCGCTCTCCAACAATTCGTCCAACTACTTTCTTAGTTCAGCCAACTCCATTGGTCCCATACGGTAGGGGGCTTGAGACGGTGCCCGTGCACCCGGCTCAAGTTCAATCTTGTGATCCACATCCCTTCTTGGCGGCAATTTCTTAGGCAACTCTGGGGGCATAACATCTTCAAACTCCTTGAGAGTAGGAATAACAGCATCAGGTATCTCTAACTGATCAGGCTTTTCCTCCACAAGAGCCGCTAGATAAGTCACTTCACCATGCTTCAGCCCAGCTTCAACCTGCATAGCTGACAACATTTCTCCCTTTTTCTTGCCCAAGTCACGATCAAACACACCCTTCACAAAACAAGGGTTGCTTTCCTCTCCAATCATCACCCCACCAAGATGTGGCATCACTGATGCCTTAGCTTTCCTTAAGAAGTCCATCCCCAATATAAGATCGAAATCATCTAAAGGAACAGCCAAGAGAGTTACCTTTCCAGTCCACGGTTCCATTCTAAGCTCTGCCTCAGTTGATCCCTTGATCACTTGTGCTTCAGAATTCACCGCTTTCACGCGGCTGGTGCTTGCTCCCAAAACCAAGCCAAGAGATTCCACACTCCTGTCAGCCACAAAATTATTGGTAGCTCCAGTATCTACCATAGCCATCACCTCATGACCATTTATCTCAACCTGCACATACAACAAACTAGATGACTTCACTGCCTCCTTTGTCTGTAGTGCATTGACCATTCTGAGCGGATTCACCCTCCCTGGTTCCTCTCCCTCTGCCACGGTCATAGTATTCAGCTTCTCCTTCTTTGGACAATCTTTCATCATGTGAGGACCCTCACAAATAAAGCACTTCAGCTGCTTCTTTGTTTGCCCACCACCATTCTTGGCTTTGCTAGATTCCTCATCTTGGACCTTTTTCTTGCCTTTGAACTTCTGCCCCTTTTCTTTAGCCCCTTGGGTTTGTTTCCCCTTGCTATTAGAACTTGTTGCAAAGTCCACCAAGCTATCTGCCGCTACAATAGCTGCTGTTAGGTCCTTGACATTCTGTCTCCTCAGCTCAGCCTGTGCCCATGGCTTCAACCCAGAAATGAAGTTGAACAACCTGTCCGCTTCTGCCATGTCACGAATGTCCAACAAATTAGAAGTGAATGCCTTCACATACTCTCGCACAGAACCCGTCTGCTTTAGGTGCTTTAATTTCTCCCTAGCCATCCACGCGGCATTATTGGGCAAGAATTGCTCCCTAAGCTCCTTCTTCATGGCCTCCCATGTCTGAATACCGGGTTTCCCTGTGCCATCAACATCCTCCATGCGAGTGCGCCACCATAACTTAGCATCACCCGCAAGGAACATACTAGCCACAGTCACCTGCTCCACCTCTCCAATACGAGATGCTTTGAAGTATTGCTCCATGTCCCACAAGAAATTCTCCAATGCCTTGGCATCACGCCCTCCCTCAAATGTCTTCGGGTCTGGCACTTTGAACTTTCTTGCCCCATCACTCGAGGTACTACCACCAACAGCCACCGCCTTCCTTAGGATTGTCACTTCTTCGTAGAGTTCTGCACTAGAAGTTTCCAACTGAACAATCCTCTCTTCAGACTCACGCATGTGATTCTCCAAGAGTAACCTGATATGATCAAGATCAGCCTTCATGTTCTCACATTGGGTCTGCAATGGTTGAACATCGGTCGACTCTGGTATGCCAATCAACTCCTCAAGCCTAGCAACCTTCTCACTGAGAGTAGCAACTGTAGGACCAGCCATAATACTCTTTCGCCAATGGTGCCCTAAAACACCAATCAAGCTCTGATGCCAACTGTCACGTAGGCGTGCGGAAGCGCGAAATTTTTCACAAACTTGTCGCCTAGTGATGCGCCAACTCCCCAACCAAGAGTCTGGCCAGCAATGCGCAACTAACCTTTGTGCCTGCAAAGAAGGTTAGTAATAACCACAAGATAAACGAGACAAGAGTTACGGGGAATCCCCAACCTTTTTATTACTTCAACAAAAAGGACTAACAATCTAGGCCTGCTGCCCACACGTCGGCACAGCTACCCACTAACTGCTAGAATACAAGAAAGCCTAACTACAATGCTAGCTCTCTCTGTATATGCTCTCACTCTCTCTAAAACTGTTTTTTGTGTATCTGAATGAATGAATGAGAATGAAGAAGCTCCTCTTTATATAGGCAGCTTTATGGGCTTTGGGCTAGGCTAAGCCCAACCCTAATTTCCATCTTTGCTTGAGATCTTCAAGATATCCTCAATCCTCTTGATTGCCTTTCCTTCTATAGAAGATCCACCCATATCAAATCCTTGATTCTGATTGACTTTCCCTTCTTGTAGATGATTGCAATCCTTGATTGATTCTTCTGGAATGATCTCCAAAGATATGGTCTTATCCCAAATCTGATAAGCCCATGTACACCCTACACCTTGGCCCAAGTCTCTTATGCATCCTGCTTCAACCCTTGCCCAACTATAGAATTCTGGCCCAGCTTTGCCTCACTGTATTTGAACCCGAAGACTCTTCTCCCATGTCGCATGTGTGTCACGGAGGCCCAATGCTTTGGGCTGGCCAGGCCCGTGCTTTGCCTCTATTCCCCTTGCGCCATGCTGCATGACTCTCCTAAGCCCAAGTGTGCCTCTGCTCAAGCCCACATTCTCTATGTCTGTGCCTGGTTGAATGCTTCATGCCTTAGACAAGCCCAATCCGTGTAAGTGCCTCAAATGCCCACTTCATCTCAATGCCTTAGTTTTTTATGTCAAGCCCCATACTTGACTTCGCCTAGTGTTCATGCCCAAGACAGAATCGCGAACCTCCGGCACGCCTTCGCCTCTACACCCAACACTAGGGCATGAAAATCTCTTAAGGGTCTAACACTTAGTAACTCCAGTTTAAGTTGCGTTACTTTGTGATAATAAAGGCCATTTTTTCAGGTTGTGATATTTAGGGCATTTTAGCTTTAAATTGTGATAAAGAGGGCCATTATTCATTTTTTTAATTACTCCCTCCGGTCCACAAGGCATTTGACTTTTCTGCACGTAACTTTAGGTGCTTTGAATACATAGTTAAAATTATTATTTTTTTAAATTTCTTTTTCTAAATAAAAATTAAAATATTATATTTTTATTAAAAAAAAAGAAAAATTAAAAAATAATTATTTTAGCTATGTAGTCAAAGCACCTAAAATTACGTACAAAAAAGTTAAATGGCTTATATAATGGACCGGAGGGAATAGATTCTTATCATCTAATCTTGTGCTAAACTGCTAGTAATATACGGAGTACTACGTACACGCAAGAGATTTTCAATTTGGTCAATCTTCGTGGGCAGACGGTAAGATCCGGCATTATATTTTTTTATTTTAGTAAATTGGTTTATATGTCTCATAATAAATATTTATTTTAATAAACTTTGAATTGAATGGGAATTGAAAACAGAATCTGGAATGATATGAGATAAAGGTTATGTTTGGAATTGCTATAAAAATTGAGCGGTGAAAAAAGTGCTGCTGTAAAAAACTTAATATTGTTTGGTAATATTTTTGATATATGCATGTTTTGATATAAAAATATTATAAAAATAATATTTTTGATAAGATTTGATATTGAAACGAGATATTACTTTTTAAAAAAGCAAAAAAGCAATTTTTTTTAAAAAAAATGGGAGGATCTGCTTTCTCTAAAAGTAACTTTTAGATCGAAAACACTTTTTAGAAAAACATTTTTTAAATTTTACCAAATACCTTTTCAACTATTTTTCAAAAAAAAACTATTATTACTGTCTACGACAATAATTCTAAACACATCCAAAATCCTCCGATGATTTTGGAGAAATTTTTTCAGTAAATGAACACAAACATTTCATCTTTGCCTTTGTGTTCATTCACGATTGTATGAAGAAATATTGTCAATTATTAAATATGAAAATATAATATGAATATTTTCAGTAAAAATGACTGAAATCATTAAATGTTTATTTACTTTTTCAAGTTTTATTAGTCTTGAAAAACGTTTGAAACTTATAAAAAAAATCAATTTTATCTTTTAATTTTGTATGAAATAGAAAATTGAGGTGTAGTATTTAATAATTTGTCATTTTTAAAATTATCAACAGCTTTTATTTTACATTATGATATTATCCAAAAAGTACCGAATGTAAAAAATTTCTGACAAGTCGGGTCAAATTCTCAAATATTTTTAAAAATGAGTCAAGTTCGAGAGTACATTAATTATTAATTTGATATTTTAAAGATTTTAAAAACACTAATTCTATCAATGTTGTGGAATATTATAATGGAAAACTGTTAAAAATAACAACTTTTTCAAAAAAAAGTACGATAATACCAATCGGGTGGAGGGGTTGTAAAAAATACCCATTTTGTTACCCAATTTGCATTTGCATACTTCAGTTACGCATTTCCGTTATGCGTATTAGCTAATACGCATCTCTGATATGCGTATTGACGTCATTCTTCACAGAAACGCCGGTCGTCGTTCTCGACAAAAAATCGCCGCCATGGTCGCCAATCGTCGTTCTCAGCCATCTCTCAACCATCGTTCCATCTGAGCACATAAAAAGGATCCCCACACCTCGCTCTATCTTTCTCCCCGATCCGTTTTAGCAGTATTTGGCCCTGCAGGGGCGTGTGAAGCTCATCGGAGCTTTCAATCGGAAACTTTGGTCGATTTGGGCGTTCTTAATCCTGCATACCAAATGTAATAAGAGTGGTACAGATATGTAGATCTTGGAACAACGATTGCAATGGTATATCGTATGTGTTTGGAAAGTCTCATATGTGAACGAACGAATGGTTCGAAAAATGTTGCCAGAATCGCCTTCTTTTCTCCGGCTGGGAGCTCCCGTCTGTGAAAGATGACAATGACGTCATATGACGTCATTGCGCATGTCGAGAATGCGTTACACGGGATACACAAGTCTGAAATGCGTATCCCAGCTAACCCAGCTGTAACAATACATTTGTTACCCCATTGAAATTTGTGTAACCCCTATTACCCCAACCCCAAATGCGTAACCCACATTACCCAAACCCCAAATGCGTATTCAAATGAATATTTTCAGCACCCCCTCCCGAAAAATGGTATTTTCAGAATTCAAATTAAAAAAACGTTTTTTTGCACTTTACCCTATGATCGTTCTACATTATTCATATTATGTTCTTGTGAACCATAAGTAGTGTTATAGATTATAGAAATCGGCCGTGCAGTCGATACATCGGTGAACTTGTTATTGACGATCTAGTTCCGGCGAATCGTTGCATTATACGGTTTTGCCCAAATTGGGTCAAAACTCGGGTCAAACAAAACAAATCGGGTATCAGTATTTAGTCATCTAGCTCCGACGAGTGATATATGTCTGAGAGTCTTTTGCGGGGGTAAGAAGATGACAAGGAAGACTCTTTAAGGCAGTGTTTGGTAGAGAGAGAGTGTTGAATGAAACTATGAAAGAGACTGTTGAATGTTGGGTTGTTTACTACTGTATTGAATGGGGCGATTATTTTAATATTAAAAGAAAGGCGTGTATTGTATTGGTAGTATTGGCAGTGTTAAGTTTTTTTTTTTAAGAAAAAACTAAAATCATTAAGCAATATCATGCGAAAGGGTCTCCACCAACAGACCTGGAGGAGATGATAATGTGTTTGGGCAATCTAGCGAACAAGGTAAACGAGCCATCAAATGGGCTGCTTTGTTCGCTTGCCTTTTAACAAACTGAACCAATAAACCTGACCTAGAAGTAATTAACGTACGACAGGTTTCCAGAATGTGACCAACTTTCAACTGATTCTCGTGAGAGATTTTGATAGCTTGTATACAAAGGAGCGAGTCTGACTCTATGCACACCTCTTGATATGGCAGAGATACAAGCCAACTAATACCCTCCTGCAAAGCTAGAGCCTCAGCCTTCATAATCGTACTCACCATTCGGGAACAGATAGTCTTTCCCTCAATAAAACTTCCCCTGCAATCACGAAGGATGAGACCTATGCTAAAAGTATCAGTACCTGCTTTTACATAAGCATCCACGTTAAGTTTTAAGCATCCCTCACTAGGAGGTTTCCACCTGTGATTCGATATAACATTATTCCCTGCTCTGGTAAGTCCATGAGTATGAACTCTCCTCATATTTGCTTCCTTCCAGTCTGAAATCATCTTAGTGCTCCAGTCCATAGCTATCACATTCGTAATCACCTCATTATCTGTTAGGCCGAATACACAAATATAATCAAGTTTGTATGAGAGAATAACAATTAACATACGTTTAAATAACCAAAAACTGTATGGAATTAATAACTCCTCTCTCAGTGATGTAAAATATCACAGAGAGCTGCTTAGGTTACAATGATACGATCATACGTTTTTAGATACCCTTCTAGGGTTAACCCAACTGTATTTATAAAGATATACAGCTACAGTACAATCTATAATTGATACTCCTATAAATCAGCTATACAAATGTTATCAATTATGATTGCTACACGTCTTCTTAGTCATCATGATGTCTTTGACAGCTATCCAATCTTCAAAGATATCGCTTCCATAATTATCTTCAATTATTCTTCAAACTCTGATGATGACTAGTAGACGCTTCCTCCTGACAGAGTTTAGCAAACTCTATCGAGCTTCCACCTGTCAGAGTTTAATTAAACTCTGACCGCTTCCAGCTTCCAGTTAAACTCTGATGAATCTCTGTTACACTTAAACACTGACATTATTCACATCAATTATATTTAACAATCTCCCCCAACTTGTTCATTAGCAAAAATGCACAAGTTAACAATAATTGATGATGTTAAAACAATCAGACAAATGCAGTGTTTAATAAATAATCAGAGTTTAAACTTCTACTTAAACAAAATTCACAGAAAACAAGAAATACTGTTGGTCTCGGAGTATTGCAAAAGGGGGGGATTGAATGCAATACTGATAAAATCGAATCTTTAAATCAACAACGAAAATAAAGATTATAGATTATCAGTAGATGTATGCAAGCAATAAGTGACACAAGATTTCTCACAAAATAAATGTTTTATTTATTTTGTGTGAAGTGTTGCTACAACCTGGAGAGAGTTTCTCCAGCTTCGATATCTCAAGAGATACAGATTGCTAGTGTGCGTACATGAATAGAAAAGAATCTAAGATGTATCTAAGTAGACTAAGATACTTTGTTGTCCCTATCGCATGGGGTATTGAGCTGCTGTCGTTTTCAAGTGGCAGCTCATTACAATTTGCACACCCATGTGACTTTCCCTAATTTCTATACAGACAGGATAAACCTTATAAGTAAAGCAACCTAGATTCTTTCTATTTCTAGCTAATACAATTCTAGTAGATGTGGATATCACATGCTCCTCGAATTGACCAGCCTTGTCTTGTGAATCTCTTAAGATTCTGTCGTAGTCTTGCAGGTCTGCTACAAACGATAGTGTGTTGCAGCAAATCTGTTTCTTGAACATGTAACCTGTCACGGGCTTTGACTGAGAAAATACCCAATTCAAATAATTCAAGGTGATAGTAACCTTAACCGCAGAGTCTGCTGTCAAAGGAATATTCAGAGGTTGACAGTACTAGCTCCCGCCAATGTTGTTGTCGGAGCTCCAGACTTGCTGTCAAGTGTGAGAATGTTACTGTCTCTTGCTTCGGCCAATGTTGCTGTCAAATGTAGCTTTGTCGTGACTTTGCAACATTTGTCTTCTTGTAACATTACTGTCAGGGACATGACAGTAACTTTTATTCTTGTTGTCTTCAGGATGCATTCCTTGAGGCTTGAACAAACATATGAACTTCTCCCAAATCATACATTTATTACATGACAACAATTATTCGAATACGAAGACATACTCTGGATGTGGTAGTATGTTCAACTTAGTAAAAACTAAGTATAGGAAAATATAGTTAAGTTGTCTCTATGCTATCACCCATAAATCCCAACAATATCCCCCAATTTATTTTTATTGACAATAACAACAAATTTACAATCAAAACGTGCTGACAACTTAACTAACATAGATCAGAATAGCTGAAATACTATAACTGATAAATGTTAAAGAAAATCTAGAACATGAAGCTTATGAATTTACTGCAAATCAGTTGCTCCTATTGAATGAGCAAATCAGAGTTTAACTTAGCTTGATTTTGGCAGTCTCCAATTGTTCAGATTTTTCCCTCTCTTCTGAGAGCTTCATTTCTTACTTTTCTGAGGTCTTCAACTAAAGCTTTTTCTTCTGGTGATCTGGCATCATCTTCAATGTCTTTAATGTACCTTTGTATCACTCGAGAAGTAAATACTTCAGCATCTTTTACATCAAACCAAGTTTCAAAATCATACGTGTATGTTCTGAACTTCAGAATTCCTTGGATGAATTTGAACCTCCTTCCAGGAAAAGCATTTAAGGATTCTCTTCTTTTTCTGTCTAGCTTTGGATCTTCATCTCTCCTTTGATTAAATATAACCTCTAGTTCCCAGGCAACTAGCATTTCGAGCTTATGAACATATCCAACAACTTTCCAGTAGAGATCCTTCAGTATACTGGTCCTCAGCTTGTGAAAACTATCAACATAGATTTCTTGCTTGTCATTCTTGATTCTCAGAGGATTATCCAGTACACAGGGCTGATAACCTGCTTCTTCACTGAATAGCTTGTTGAGTTTCTTGTAGCTTTCCTTCAGTTGAGCTTCTAGGTCTTCAGCACCTTGTTTGGCAGATGTGGCAGGTTTGGTAGGTTTGGTGGATTGGGATGATTTAGCTTTAGCAGCCTGATAAGCTTGTTCTGCTTCATATTCAGCCATGCCAGCCTTTGTAAAAGGACGATGTGCTGCTACCAGGTCCACATCAGGCATTGGTTCCCCATCAGAACTAACTTCAAGGTCTGCATCATCATGTGCTCTCCAATCACCATACTTCTCATAGAATTCAGCATATCTTTGAGCATAATAATCTTTGGCATGCTCTAAGATACTGCTGGAAACATCTTGGTTTGTTTCCATGAGAGTGATCATCCTTTCCAAAACCAAGAAATCAATTCTTCTCCTTACCTTTACCTTATTGCATGAGAGATCACGCATGCTTACCACATTTGAGACTATCTCCATAGTGAAGTCTGGTTCTACTGTTATACATGTAGTTCCAAAGTCCTTAAGATCATACTTTCGTACCTTTTTATTGACTGGGTCCAGTTCCACTGAGACAGATGATATGCTCCCATCAATTGACTTTTTCAATAGTTCAAAACTATTTACTTTTCTCTTATCAATGGGCTTCTCTGTCAAAACTGCTCCATGCTTCTTTTTCTTTGTTGCTACAACTGTCTTCCCTTTTATCTTGGTTGTACGATAGGCTTGGGCTCTTGTCTTCCTTCTGTTAGATGTGAAATTCTTGACAAGCTTTCGTACTTTGACAGTTTCTTCAAGTTGATCCTTGACAGCATCTTTCATGACAGCAACTTTGATAGCTTCGACTGTTTGGCTCTTGACAGCATCTTTCACTTGGATGTCTTCAGCCAATTTGACAGTATCCTTGTTGACAGTATCTTTTTCAACATTAAAGCATTCAACAGCCAATCTCAAGATACTTGCCTCCAAGGCTTCACAAATTTCTAACTCCCCTTTTTCCTTGACAGCATCTTTCTTTTCAGTACTGGGAGTTTCTTGCTCTTCTTGGGTAGCATCCATCTGAGTTTGTGTAGCAACATTCTCAGATGCTTCTTTTCTAGAACTCCTGAATCTTCCAGGTTCACCACTTCCTCCAATTTCATCCTCATCATCATCCAAAGTATCATCATAGTTGCAGCTTCCTCCCATCTTGGCATTAGCATCAGAGATCAGCTTCTTTATGATTGAGCTAATTTCCTCATCTCTTTTTGCTAACAACCTATGAATATCTTTGACAGCTTTAACCTTTTCACATGTGATACTGGATTTGAGAAGTTTCTTCAGCACTGTCATGATTGTTTCAGTGCTTAGTCCTGAGACTTTATCCAATGGTAAGAAATCCAACCTTCTAGCTCCTGTCTTTGTGATCCTTCTGAAACACACACCATAAGGATTTTGAATCACCTCAGGGAGTTTGTCTTCAACCATCCTTTTAATTTGTGCTATCAGACTATCATTGAAGGTTGTTGAATTTCTGACTACCAGGGTTCCAAGGACTTGGAGTACTCTAGCATGCAAACTTTGTAAAAGTTGCGTTGTGATGAATATGGTCAACCGGTTTCTCAAATAAACCTGAACATCCCATCTTCTTTCCAAGTTGATTCTCACAGAGATACTTATTACTTTGCTCTTCAGTGTTGATGCCAATTTTGTAAAAGCCCCCTGCTTCACTAATTAATTCATCCACCAACTTACTGAAATCTTCATCTTTGTTGTTCAAGTACTCTCCATGTGATCAACCATCATCAATTCTGCATCTTCAAGGGCGTATTCACTTCCATCTGACCAAGTAGTTCCAGTAGATATGCCAGCAGATATGTCCATATACTCAGGCATTTTGCCTTTGCCTTTACCCAGAGCATTTTGAATTTATTTTTCTCTCCATTCCTTCTGCAACTTCTGGAATGGAGCTTCGACTTCCTCAGGATTCGGCTCATTGATTTTCAGTGGAGGTAATACTGTTCTTTTAGACTTTTGAGTCCCCTTTGATTGCTCCAACACTTCCTTGGATAACAGTACTGCCTCACCATCTATTTCTGCTTCAAACAATTCACCATCTCCTGTTGCCTTCAGTTCTTCACCAAAGTTTCTTTCTTCTTTCTCTTTCTCCCCCTCACTTTCATCTCCATCTTTTTCTTCCAAAACTTTCTCCCCCTCACTTGTAGGCTCCCCCTCACTTGCAGCTTCACCTTGTTTCTCCTTCTCTACCAGGTTTGCTTTATTCTGATCTACCACTTTCTCTCCCTCACCCTCATTCACCACTTTCTCTCCCTCACCCTCATTCTGATCTACCACTTTCTCCCCCTTAGTTGAGTTGGCAGCACTAAGGATGGCAGAGAACGATTGAAGAGTTTGTTGAATATCAGTAAAACCAGTAGCTACCATAGTGGACAGAGCATCAAGTTTAGCTTCCATGGATGCACATCTGTCCTCAAGGGATTTCAACCTTGATTCGGCTTGTTTAGAAGGACCACCAGTTCTCAGCCTTTTTGGATATAAAGGAAGAGACTGGGGCAAGGAGGCTGTGGGGTTTCTCACACACTCATTATTTTTCTGAGTGATCTCATCACTCCTCACAGAATGACTCTCAAGGCCTAGTGCCTTTATGTGTGGGGTTCCCTCAAGTACACTCTGGACATGCTCAAGTCCCTCACCTTTTGCCAGCTAGTTTGGCTACCTCTCATTTTTATGCTCACCTCTCTTTTCTTTTATCTCTTTTTTTCTTTTCACTCCCTCACTCATCCTAGATGCATGGGTATGAGCAGTACTTGCATGCATTTTAGTTGAAGAAGTAGAAAGTTTAGATTTTACCTTCAAAGCAGAGATAGTAAGTTGATCATCATCTGAAGCATCTTCAACAAAGACAATATCATGATCAAGCTGTGTAGAGGCGACATCATCTTTACCCAAAATGTTACTGTCCACAGGTGGGTTGACAGCAACTTTTGTGGTGTCTTTGACAACAACTGAGGCTGTGACAGCAACTTCCGGAAGGTCAGTTGCTCTTTGGAGTTCGACCAAGATGTTGGTTGTTTCATTTTCTGGTAGAGTACCATCTTGATCTAGCTCAGTGTTTGAGTGAGTGGTGTCCATTTCACTTTGAGAAATGGGTTCTTGTGGACCACTTGATGGGGGCTCATCCATGACTTGAGATGGATGATCAAAACCTGAAGGGATTGGACTGTCCCCTTCTCTAGGTTGTTGAGAAGAAACAATTGATGGATTAGAGAATAAAGAAGGTGATGGTTTAGAAGAGATTTTTGGTTGTTCCACAGGGTTAACTTGTGGAACATCAAGAGTAGAAGTTTCATGACCCTCACTGTGCCCTATCTCTGTGTGCATTTCTGCAAGTGTAGGCTCCTCATGAGTGAGTACATGAGGTTGTGCTGACTCTTTACAGGATTCCTTGGGAGACAGACCAGCTTCAATAGATACTTCTTGTTGTGAAGAAGCACCTAGGGATGTGTTTGATTCCCTTTTACTCTCCACAACCTTTTGTGAGACTGTGGGGTGGCTGATAGTGGCTTTGGCCCTCTTAGTTCTCTTCTTCTTAGGCTCAAGAGGAACCACTGTGGGTTTACTTTCACTAACATCCTTATTTGTTGCATCATGTGCAGTTTCTCCCTCAACATTCTCAAAACTACTACCAACACCAGTTTCCAAGGGTCTTTTCTTGGATTCTTGCAAAGTTGTTTTTATGGTCTTTGGTTGTCTAGAGGATCTGATAGGAATGTATGCAATAGAATGTGGGTTAACTGAATTTGGGTTTAATTCAGCTTCATTCTCAAGGGAGAAGACAACATACCCAGAGGGTAGTGCTACGTCAAGATGAGGCTCTTGATCAGCCATGTGCTTGGTGAAACAAAGTGGAATATGTGCATTTGAATTTTGTGAATTGAGTGATGTGTGTGTATTTCTTTTCAAAACATTGCATTCTATAGAAAGAGATGCATTATCATCAATACCACATAATGAATTCAAACACATAGTAAGAAAGCGAGGATAAACATGTACCTTCCTGCTTAGAGCTGACTTGAGTTGACTCATAAGTGTTAGGAATATGTTGTACTTGATAATAACTTCACATTCTATGCACAAAATTGTATAAGTCATGTTTTGTAACTATCAACGGATGAGACATTATAACTCTATTCGTTGATAGGTAGCTCATCAACGGATGAGGTTTTGTAGCATACTGCAGTATCTCTATTTATCAGTTGATAGTGTTTTTATTCAGAGTCATGTTGACCATCAACGGATAGGCAGAATAGGGTAGTCAATTGTAAATAAGCTATGCTATGTAATTCTGTCTAAGTGAAAGTGTATCAACAGATGAGAACATGACTCTATCAACGGATACAACTCAAATCTACAATATCAACGGATACATCTCAAACTACCATCAACGGATGACAGTGTACAACATCAACGGATAATCATTAACACTTTCTTCTATGCTAGCTGGGAATTAGCAGTTGATAAGGACAGGTTTGACTGAAAGATCACATGGGTTGATAGTAGGTATAAAAAGCAGTATGGCAGCCATACTTTGGAAACGCAGAAGAAAGAAGCATTCCATTTACATAGTGAATACAAGAAAGGTGCAGGGGACATGTCTGTTCACAAGGACAACCTTTCGGCCTCATGTGTATTTGGAGTGGAGTAGCAAGTAAACTTGAATTAGATTAATATTATCTTATTCCTGTAGTACTTGTAAACTTGGGATATATAACCAAGTGTAGCAACTCTTTAGAAACTAAGAAAATAGACATATTTGCTTAGGGTTTCTTGAATATCCTTAGAAGCAAAGAGTTGTAAAACAACAGTTGTGTACTTCTGTATCACAGAGTTTTCTTCGAATAAAAGTCTCAGGTGGTACATTTAACCACCTGATTTTTTTATGTGTTTGTGAATCATTTCTCATTCAGCAATTATGTTCTTATAGATTTCTGTGATTCTTATCAGAAATTTATAAATATCAAGAATTGTATTCAACCCCCCTTCTACAATTATACAAGTGTGTAATCTGGGTATAACAATTGGTATCAGAGCAAGCTTCTAAAATATTTGAAGTCTAAAGATCAACACACTTCCAACATGTCTAAGAAGGATTATGGAGTAAAGATACCAATTCTTGATAGAGAAAATTACTTTCACTGGAAAGTAAAAATGCGTCTACATCTCATGTCTATTGATTCAGGGTTTGTAGATTGCATAGAGAAGGGTCCTCATGTTCTAATGAAAACTGCATCAAGAGTTGGCCTTGCTGCAGATGCACCAGACATTTACATTCCCAAACATGTTTCTGAGTGGAGTCCTGAAGACATCGCAGAAGTCCACAAAGATAAAAAGACCATGAATATTCTGTTTAATGGCTTAGAAACAGACATGGTTGACAATGTTATCAACTGTACTACCTCCAAGTATGGGACATTGTTCAAACCCTTTGTGAAGGTACAGAACAGGTAAGGGAGAACAAGATGCAACTACTGATCCAACAGTATGAGCACTTCCATTTCAAGAATGGAGAGACAATGAATGACACATTTAGTAGATTTCAAAAGCTACTGAATGGCTTGAAACTGTATGGAAGAATCTACCAAGTGAAAGATTCTAATCTCAAATTTCTGAGATCACTGCCCAAAGAGTAGAAGCCAATGATTGTTTCTCTGAGAAACACTCAAGAGTACAAGACATTTACTCTTGAAAGGCTCTATGGAACTTTAAAGACATATGAGCTAGAAATGGAGCAGGATGAAGAGATTGAGAAGGCCCAAAAGAAAAGTGGGTTAGTTGCACTGGTTGCCAACTTGGAGCAAAAGGAGGAGAAGTCGACTGAAGCTCCTAAATCTACACCAAACAGGGAGGTTTGTGAAGGTAGAGCAGAATCAAGAAAAAGCAAGGAAAAAGTGTCTGAAGAAATGAGTGTCCTTCAACAGGATGAATTGGATGAGATAGATGAGCATTTAGCCTTTCTATCTAGGAGATTCTCTAAGCTGAAATTCAGAAGAAACTCTGGGGTGGCTAAACCATTTAACAAGGATTATTCCTCAAGAAACTTTGTGGATAAATCCAAAATTAAATGCTACAATTGTGGAATTGCTGGTCACATGATAAGTGAATGCATGAATCCCAGATCTGAGAACAAGGCAAAGTCAACTGAAGTTGTTGACTACAAGAAGAAATATTATGATCTTCTCAGACAGAAAGGAAAGGCATTCATGACCCAAGAGTATGACTGGGCTGCTGATGGAAATCATTCTGATGATGATGCTGAGTTTGTCAACCTTGCATTGATGGCTGATTCTGAGCAGGAAGCAAGTTCAGCTAGCAATCAGGTATTTTCTACTAATCTCTCTGAGCTCACAAAAGAGGAATGCAATAGTGTTATAGATGAAATGTCTACTAAACTATATCACTTGAGTGTTACTCTTAAATCACTTACTAAAGAGAACAATAGGATTAAAGAGACTAATCTGTTTTTAAGTGATAGAAATGCTGCTCTAGAAATTCAATTTCTAGAATTTGAGAAAATGAGAGTTGATTGCAATGATGCTAAAAGTGAACTTGAAGCTGTGTTAAAAAGAGAACTAATTTTAAGAGAGCAGCTGGAAAAGGAACAAGGGATAATTGCTAAATTTAAAAGTTGTAGGAAAATCTCACAAAACATAGTAGAAATCCAGGGAATGAAATCATTTATGAAGGAGACCTAGAATAAAAACAAGAAGAAGCTAGAACCTTGCCTTGAGGATCTAGAGACTATTTGTGAATCAACGGATAGTGATCATCCGTTGACAGATGAACCATCAACGGATGAGAGGTATCCGTTGACTAACAAAAAGTTTGTCAGTAAGAAGGAACTCAAGAAACTAAATAATCAGTATAGTCCAGTCGCCAAGAACTTTGTTTCTAGTGAAAGTAGCCAAGCCAAATCAAGTGAGAAGGCTAAGGCAGGTGATTTACACAAAAAGGATGTTGGTAAATCAGATAATGAAAAGGTTGAAATTGAGGGTAAAAAAAAAAAGAACAGGAATGGTAAGATAGGCATCAACAAGAAAAACAATTACTCTCCTGACAAGTTTGCTCCTAGGAAAACTAGTGGTAATTGAAATAGTGTCAATCACCTATCTGCTAATTGCAAGTCTGTTAAAAGGACTCCTGTTCATGTACCTCAATCTATGCCAAGTATGCCTTCAATGCCTGTTATGCCTAGTTTATATCAGAATGCTCATTTTACAAATCCATATATAAACATGCCATGTGTGACTAATCCTTATTTTCAATATGTGATTATGCCACAAATGTCATGGAACATTCCAAGCATGAATAACATGTATGCTAAAATTCCACAAATGCATGCACCAAATATTTATGCAAATGAGCATCTGTCAAAACCTATCACTCAAGCACCTACACCTAAAATGAAGATTGCTAAGAGTGCAAAACCAAAGGCTAACAAGAAAGGACCCAAGGAAACTTGGGTACCAAAATCAACTTGATTTGTATTTTGGAATGTGTGCAGGGAAATAGAAGGAATCTATGGTACCTAGTCAGTGGATGCTCTAGGCACATGACAGGAGATTCAACCCTGCTCACAGAGTTCAAGGAGGCAGCTGGCCCTAGAATTACCTTTGGAGATGACAGCAAAGGATATACTAAGGGATATGGCTTGATTTCAAAGGACAATGTCATCATTGAAGAAGTGGCCTTAGTTGAAGGTTTGAAGCACAATTTGCTTAGTATTAGTCAAATCTGTGACAAAGACTATGAAGTAAGGTTCACAAAAGAAGCCTGTGTTGTTTCTGCCAAGGAAGACAACAATGTGGTATTGACAGGCTTTAGAAAAGGAAATGTTTACATAGCTGACTTCAATTCAGTATGCTCAGAATCCATCACTTGTCTCTTCAGCAAAGCAAGCAAGGATGAGAGTTGGCTATGGCATAAAAAGCTGTCACATTTGAATATTAAAGTTATGAATGATTTGGTAAGAAAGGATCTGGCTAGAGGAATCCCTCAATTGGAGTTCATCAAGGATGGATTGTGTGATGCATGTCAATTGGGGAAACAAAAGAAATCATCCTTCAAGAGCAAGACAGAGTCATCCATTGTTAAGCCACTTCAATTGCTGCATATGGACTTATTTGGTCCAGTAAATGTCATGTCCATTTCAAAGAAGAAATACTGTCTGGTGATTGTAGATGATTTTTTTAAGTTTACATGGACCTTCTTTCTGCACTCCAAATATTGTGCAAGTGAAATCATTATCAATCATCTCAGACTAGTAAACAATGGTTCTGAAGTCAAAGTACAAAGAATCAGGAGTGACAATGACACTGAATTCAAAAATTCCACAATGAAGATTTTCTGTGAAGAGAATGGAATTGTCCATGAGTTTTCTGCTGCTAGAACACCTCAACAAAATGGGGTTGTTGAAAGGAAAAACAGAACTCTCATTGAAGCAGCTAGAACAATGCTAAGTGAATCAAGATTGCCAACATATTTCTGGGTTGAAGCTGTCAACACTGCCTATTTCACTCAGAATATTTCCTTGGTCAATCAAGCTAGAGGAATGACTCATTATCAGTTATTTACCAACAAGAAACCAACTTTAGCTTTCCTTCATGTCTTTGGATATAAGTGTTTTGTACTAAGGAATCATGAAGATCACTTGAGCAAATTTGAAGCAAAGGCAGATGAAGCTATCTTTGTTGGGTATGCAGCAGAGAAAGCCTATAGAGTCTACAATCTAAGAACCAACATTGTTATGGAATCTGTACATGTTGTGTTTGATGATCAAAAGATTCTAGGTCTAAATGATGAAGACTTCCATGAAAAGTTGAAATTTGAAAATGAGGTAGAAGGAAGAATGTACATTGATGATGATGAGGAAAATGAAGATCATGACCATGAAAATTCACCTAGAGTTGTTGGTCCAACTAGAAGTGATGCTAACACTGGAAATGAAGCATCTGTTGACAGTCATATTGGAGCATTAGATGCATCCGTTGACAGGCATTCTCATGCATCCGTCGACAGGCAAAATGGAGCATTCGTTGATAGATAGAATGATGCATCCGTTGACAGTCAACTTCATAATTCCGCAAGGACAACAAACTCAGGGGGAGTTTCTCAAAGTCAAAACTCAATGACCAATCAACAAGATCATGCTCACTTAGATGAAGCAACCTCATCCAGATCTAATCTTCCACCTTCAAGAAAATGGACTAGAGATCACCCATTTGAGTTAATCATTGGTGATTCAAGTTCAAGAGTTCAAACTAGAAGGGCCACTCAAGCAGAATGCCTATACAGCAGTTTCCTATCTCAAGAGGAACCTAAGAAAGTGGAAGATGCCCTTCTAGATCCAGATTGGGTCTTAGCAATGCAAGAAGAGCTAAACCAATTTGAGAGAAATAAAGTATGGAAGCTTGTGCCCAAACCTGATGATAGAAGTGTCATAGGTACCAAATGGGTTCTCAAGAATAAGACTGATGAAAATGGCATAATTGTGAGGAATAAAGCTAGATTAGTGGCAAAGGGCTATTCTCAAGAAGAAGGGATAGATTTTGATGAAACTTTTGCTCCAGTGGCAAGACTTGAGGCAATTAGAATCTTCCTAGCCTATGCAGCACATGCCAATTTCAGAGTCTATCAGATGGATGTCAAAAGTGCCTTTCTAAATGGGGAACTGGAAGAAGAGGTTTATGTCCATCAACCTCCTGGCTTTGAAGATCCAGAATTTCCAGAATATATATATCTTCTCCTGAAAGCACTTTATGGTTTGAAGCAAGCACCAAGAGCCTGGTATGACACTTTATCTCAATTTCTTTTAGAGAATCACTTCACTAGAGGTACAGTAGATAAAACCTTATTTCATAGAAATGTCAATGGTTCTTCAATACTTGTTCAAATCTATGTAGATGATATTATTTTTGGGTCTACAGATGAGAAGCTTTGTAAAAGGTTTACCAAACTTATGCAAAGTAGGTATGAAATGAGCATGATGGGTGAATTAACTTACTTTCTTGGTTTACAAGTGAATCAAGTTAATGAGGGCATTTTCATAAGTAAAACAAAATATTTTTATGATCTTTTAAAAAAATTTGACTTAATGGATTGTGCCTCTGCAAAAACACCTATGGCCACTGCAACTAAGCTTGAGTTGAATACTAAGGAAAAGTCTGTGGACATCTCAAGCTATAGAGGCATGGTAGGCTCACTTCTATATCTAACAGCTAGTAGACCTGATATAATGTTTTCCACTTGTCTTTGTGCTAGATTTCAAGCTGACCCTAGAGAGTCTCACTTGATTGCTATTAAGAGAATTTTCAGGTATCTCAAGGGAACACCAAACCTTGGCATTTGGTACCCAAGAGATTCTGGCTTTGATCTAATTGGCTATTCAGATGCAGATTATGCAGGTTGCAGAATTGATAGGAAAAAGTACTACAGGTTCCTGTCAATTTCTAGGAAACAGGCTTGTGTCATGGTTCAGTAAGAAACAGAACTCAGTCTCCACTTCTACAGCTGAAGCTGAGTACATTGCTGCTGGAAGTTGTTGTGCACAGATTCTTTGGATGAAAAATCAACTTATTGACTATGGTCTAAAAGTTGAGAAGATTCCAATTTTCTGTGACAACACAAGTGCAATTGCCATCACAGAGAATCCAGTACAACATTCGAGAACCAAGCATATTGACATCAAATACCACTTCATTAGAGAACATGTGATGAATTGTACAGTAGAAATGCACTTTGTGCCAAGTGAAATGCAGCTTGCAGATATCTTCACCAAGCCTCTTGATGAATCATCATTCACAAGACTGGTAGGTGAACTAGGTATGCTTAATTTTTCATAATTCCTAGTGATATCTAATCATACTAAATTGTAGCTAGAAATGTGTTTTGATTTACTTGAGAATTAAACACTCTCAGAAAAATTTTCTGCAGAAATTTTGTCTAAGGCAAAATTTGCTTATCAACGGATATCCTTTTAGCCGTTGGTAGTATAAACACATTACTAGATTTTCGTATGTCAACGGATAACAGGTTGTCCACGTCATCGATGGATGAACTGTTTCTCAACCGTCCATTCTATATCCGTTGATATACATCTCTTTTTAATTATAGCCGTTGGTGAACGTGTATATTTAGTCATGGCTGTACTTCTTTTCTTTTCATTCATTATCTGACAGTTACTTTTGTCCAATGGAGTAATTACTTTTAATTATTTCATTTTTAACTCTTGAAAAATATAGAAGGCTATCTTGTGCTCTCACATCTCACTTTTATTCATTTTCAAGAATCTCATAAGTTATCTGCATCTTCTTCACTAAAAGTCTCCGCAACAAAAGTTCAAACACTTCAATGGTGCCTATTGTTAAGATGATGTCTTCCACTGGGTTTACCTATGAGAAGAACAATTTCGCGGCCTTTGTTGATACAGTGAATGCTCCAGAAGCTTATCACACCTTGATGAATTTCGTGAAGAAATGCAAACTGTCATATGCTATGACTGCCACCACTCCTCTAATCCACGAGGTGATTGAAGAGGTGTGGGCATCTGCTGAGTACATTGGCACAGTCGCACAGACGGTACACTTGCTTTTTCTTTAAAGGGTAAAAACCATGTAGTTAATTCTGATGTGATAACTGCTTGTTTAAAATTGCCTGAGAATAACTGTCTGGAAGTACCCAGTAATGCTGAAATTGTTGCCATGCTTAATTCCATAAATTATGCCCTTAGTACTGAGAACTTAGGGAAAATTGTTAGGAAATGTATGGTTAAAGAATGGAGTTATTTTTATGATGCCTTCATTAAATCTTTTTCAGGCAAAATTAGTAACTTTGATGTTGTTACCAATTCCATGCTAGTTATGATGTGTATGCTTTTGACAGATAAATTCTATAATTTTGGCACACTAGTCATGTATGAGATAGCAGCAAAATTAGGTAAGAAGGAAACTAGGGGCAAGAATATCTATTTTGCTAGATTTTTTATGCTCTTAGCACTGCATGTATCTGAGAATGAACTATCCATTGCTAACCCGGATAGCAAGTTCAATTGTTTTGTTCAGGAGAAAAGAGTCTTAAGTGATTTGATTCGAATGAACTTAAATGCAGAAGTATAATTGGTATATCTACCAATTGTTCAGGTAACTGTATCTAACCCTGAAACTCCTATCTCTAACCCCCAAATTTCTTTGCCTTCTAGTGTCACAATGGAGTCTGTAGTTGTGACCAAACAGGATCCTACCAAAGTGACCAAATCCAAAGTTTCAAAACCACAATCTAAAAATCAAACCTCAAGTGTCTCTCAAAAGACACCTGTTGTAAAACCTACCAAAACTCTTGAGGGGAGTGTGAAGGTGGTAGTGAGTGGTGAGGGACAGGGTGAACATCAAAGAAGCCCTAAGGATAAGGAAGGTGAGGCATGTGCAACCAACATTTCAGTCTCTCAGAAGACTGTTAATGAACCTACAAGCCAAATTCTAGTTACATCCTCTCAACAGGGTATGACTACTGAATCAAGTTCCCCACAAGGGACACTGCACAAAAGGGTCAGAGACACAAACTCAAAAACCTATGAAAGAAAAGTAAAATCTAAAACCATAGGGGAAACACAGGGTACACACACAGTACAGGAAATTGTGCCTTCTCAAACTCAGGTTGATGTGGCTCCAATAAATATGGAGTCACAGCCCCTTGATCTTAACATTCAAATCGAAACACTTGACAATCCATCATCACCAACTCTTTCTCTGGATGTGGACATGATTTCCACATCAATTCCTTATTCTCCATCTTTAAGATTCATAGAGAAGCCCCACTCTCAAATTGGTGGTCATCATCTTTTAGATGATTTGTTGGATCATCAATCTATTTTTCCAGAATTCTCAATACACACTGTAGCCTCAAACTTAAAATTAATCTCCACAGATTCAGTGTTGGTTTTCTCTTCAACAGATAAACATTTTCCTTCTTCAATGGATATCCTTCATCCGTTGTCAAGTGTTTCTCCATCAATGGATGTGCCTACATCAAGCCATCCGTTGACAACTATAACTACCTCTTCAACGGATATTTCTGATCCGTTGATAGCTCATTCTCCACATAATACAACTGCATTATCTGACACTCCAATGTCAAGTGGAGTAGAGCTTGTGGTAGTTGAAGCACTTATAGGATAAGGGAAGGGAGTGAGAGGCTGCCTTCAGAGCAGGCAAAAGGAGAGCAAAATAATGAGGGGCTGACCATTTCTTCCGGTCCGGCAAAAGGAGAGATTAAGAGTTCCGCCTTAGTAGGTGAAGGTGAGGGTGTGAGAGGTGTGAGCCAAGGGGAGCCCTTGATGCAAGAAAAGAGAGATGAGAGGAGAGAAGGGAATACATGAGGCATAAGGTTGGAAGGAGAAGCCACTGCAAGTGAGCCAATGGAGGTTGATGATGCAACCAAGGACATGGAATATCAAAAAGAATATCAGTCAATGATTGACTCCATCTCTTTGGATGTTGAAACCTTTATTCCTCCACCTGCCTATCAAGTTCTGGCTCGCCAAAGCAATGTGGAAGCAGAGGAGGCAATGCACCTAGTGCACACCTCACAGTCACTACAAAGAGCTAAGGAATCTTTAGAAGCTCTGCCATCCATTGCTGAAGATGAAGACATTGAAGAATTTGACAGTGAAGCCAGCCAGAGCACTGAGGATGAAGGTGCTAGCAGTATTCATGATTGGAAATTTGCTACTAGCTACACCTATCTTGACATTGATTTGGAGATCATAAGGCAATATAAATCTGCCATGGCTGAGCACCAAAGTGCAGATCCACAAAGACAGGTTGTTCTTCAACAAGCAATTGACTCTCTCAAGTTGCAAAAGATGCAAATGGTGATTCAAATATCAAACTTAGAGGAGGTCAAGCAAGATATCAAAGATGTGAAGATTTCTGTGGATTCCAAGTTGGAGCAGTTGGCTCCTACAGCCACTCAGAGGGTGTTGCAACAAAGATTCATCAAAGAAGACAGCTTGGCTAAGTCTGTGCAACAACTCACCACTAGAGTGGAAAAGATGGAATCCCAGATGGAGCAATTTCTTCAACATCAGAAACTGCAAACTCAAATTTTAGAAAAGTTGGTTGCAGCCCCTACTTCTACTCAAACCCTTGATGCTAACAAAAAGGGGGAGAATGTGGAAGAGGCTGTGCCAACTACAAGACAAATCACAATTTCTGAAAGGAGAGAAGCAGCAAGTGAGGGGGAGCAGCAGCCTACCATAGTGGTCAATCCACAGGACTTTATTGTCAAAGCTTCCCCCAGCAAATCCAAACCCCTACCAATAGCTCTATCTGAAGAGTTTGATCTCTCAAACATGACAGAAGAGGAAAAGCTAGCCAAGATTGAAGCTCTACAAAAGATAAGAGAGGAACACAATGAAAGGATAATGAGGTCAGAAAGGTTGATCAATGAATCTATTGCATCAACTTTGTTCTTTAGCCAAACCTCAGCTCCAACAATATCTACTACAATTCTGAAGGTGCTCACTCCAGCAATTGTGGCTCCTACATATTATGATGCTGAACCTTCTTATGTCAAAGAATTTGAACCCATCATAAAAACCAGAGTTTACTCTCCACCAAAAGCAAATGGGAAGAACAAGTTACAACTGGACTATCCATTTCCCAAGGATGATGAAGAGAAGCTAATGGGAGAAGCTATCATGGAGTTCAAGGAAAAGACTAATAAAAGAGTAAGAGAATGGATGGCTGTAATCACAAGGAACGGAAAAATTCTGAACATCTCCAACAGTCATCCTAGATTTGTTGAAGCCAACAGGGAAGAGACTTCAATGCTGTTAAGAGAAGCTCATCCAAATACTGAATTTCCAAATGAAAACTCAGAAGAGAGGCTAGCCAGGCTAGCTCAAGAGTTAGAGGATGAGTTACAAAGTGAAGAAAAGGAGTCTGATGAACTTCCTAAGCCAGTTAAGAGAAAAGATGGCACTAAGGTCAGGGTACAGAAAAGACAGAAAAAGCAAAGACCCAACAGACCTATTTCTCCACAGAAAGGATCCAGAGAAACAAGTGGCACACAATTACCAGTTCAAATACCTCAAGAGGTAATAAACCCATCTGTAAACTTCCATGAACAGCAAATAGAGCCAAAGGAGGAACCAGTGGAGTTTGACAAAATTGAGGTTCCTAAATTTCTGTTTGAATCAACATAGAAGAAAAGGGCCTCAAGAAAGCAAACTCCAAAGTTGCCTATCCAAATATTTAAGGTGCCCTCTATTGTTAAACAGTCACCTGCTGAGAAAAAGGAAGACTACATCTATCAGGCAGTTATAGAAGAATATTCTGGCATCAATCTATATATGGATGAAGTGTCAGAAGTGAGAGGAATTGACAAATACAAACAACTGCCTGAGAGATTAGTGTTTGTCTACAAAGGAGGAAAAGAGAGGACATGGCCTTTATAGAAGGTACTTGGAGAAAATTATCAAATCCTAACCAAAGTATTCTCTGCCATTAAGAGACATACAGGGTTCTCCATGGTAGCCAGGCATGAGATAATCAAGAGGATTGAACAGATTAGAGCAGAATGGAATTTTCCATCAAGTTTGCCCAAGAAATTGAAGATCCCATACAATGGACAGAAAATCCACATTCAACCTTATTGGATGATGGAATTCAGGGATGAAGGTGGAAACATGAGATTCTTCATGTTGGAGGATCAACTATCTAAGGCTAGCACCCAGTACCTTAGGTGGTTGCAATCAAAGCTGAATTCAAAGATTGCTGAAGAAGAAGCCTTCTACAGGCAACTCCAAATCCAGATTGAATCAAATTCTGCTAATGAAGGAAAATCAAGAGTGGTGCCAACAAGAGAAAGAAAACATTAATGATCTGCTCAGACTAGAGGAGCAATCATTCTCTGTAAATTTCTCAAACTTTCTGTGTTTAAATTTTGAAGCTTAATACAATTATGCATCTATCAGTAAATACCTCTAGGGAAATGTTTTGTTATCATCAAGGTCCTAAATTTATGGCTTTATGTTCATCAAGCATAAATTGGGGGAGATTGTTAGGAATATGTTGTACTTGATGATAACTTCACATTCTATGCACAAAATTGTATAAGTCATGTTTTGTAACTGTCAACAGATGAGACATTATAACTCTATTCGTTGACAGGTAGCTCATCAACGGATGAGGTTTTGTAGCATACTGCAATATCTCTATTTATCAGTTGATAGTGTTTTTATTCAGAGTCATGTTGACCATCAACGGATAGGCAGAATAGGGTAGTCAATTGTAAATAAGCTATGCTATGTAATTCTGTCTAAGTGAAAGTGTATCAACAGATGAGAAAAGGACTCTATCAATGGATACAACTCAAATCTACAATATCAACGGATACAGCTCAAACTACCATCAACGGATGATAGTGTACAACATCAACGGATAATCATTAACACTTTCTTCTATGCTAGCTGGGAATTAGCAGTTGATAAGGACAGGTTTGACTGACAGATCATATGGGTTGATAGTAGGCATAAAAAGCAGTATGGCAGCCATACTTTTGAAACGCAGAAGAAAGAAGCATTCCATTTACATAGTGAATACAAGAAAGGTGCAGCGGACATGTATGTTCACAAGGACAACCTTTCGGCCTCATGTGTATTTGGAGTGGAGTAGCAAGTCAACTTGAATTAGATTAATATTATCTTATTCCTGTAGTACTTGTAAACTTGGGATATATAACCAAGTGTAGCAACTCTTTAGAAACTAAGAAAACAGACATATTTGCTTAGGGTTTCTTGAATATCCTTAGAAGCAAAGAGTTGTAAAACAGCAGTTGTGTACTTCTGTATCACAGAGTTTTCTTCGAATAAAAGTCTCAGGTGGTACATTTAACCACCTGATTTTTTATGTGTTTGTGAATCATTTCTCATTCAGCAATTATCTCCTTATAGATTTCTGTGATTCTTATCAGAAATTTATAAATATCAAGAATTGTATTCAACCCCCCTTCTACAATTATACAAGTGTGTAATCTGGGTATAAAAATAAGCAACTTTCCTACATCCACTTTGTATCCATGGACAAGAGAGTGAGTAAGCTTCTTGATATATGAGGAAATTCCATTCCATCCAGAGGTTTTGGTTGAGAAAACCTTCACCATGACATCAAAAATCATGCTCCATTCTTTTCTCAAATGCTTTCTGTCCATTTCACCAGTCGAGTACCATTTCGACGTACCCTCTTCAAGAACCTCTTCAAGAACAGGACCAGAATACCCAATTTTCAAGAAAAACTTCTTTAGGGTTTCATCACTTGCAAGTTCCTTGTATGATTCTTTAGCTTGCAGTCCAGTTCCCAAAGCTTCGTTGATGCCTTTGATTGTGAGGATGCAGGTGATTCTTTTGATTTTGCATTGTATTGTGTCTTTACGTACACCTCCTGGAACATAGGCAGTGTTCCAGAATTCTTCAAGTCTTTCCAGGTTCAATAATGGTGTAGATGTTATAGCATGACCCAGATATGACTTGTTGATAAAGGATACGAGTCCTTTATATCCTTCACCAGCATCTTCAGTAGTGAGAATACCAGCAAAGTTTGTTTGAGAAGAGGATTGTTTGGGTGCCATTTCTTGCTTTAAGCTTCGGAGAGAGATTTTTGCTTTTGAGAGAGAGAGATAGAGGTTTTGTTGAAAGTTGTGTGTTTGTGTGTTTGACAGTTGCTTACATGAAAATAGCAAATGTCTTACTCAGAAAGGGAAAGTAACTGTGTCTAGCCCATTAATTAGTCACGTGGAGTCGTGGGTAGTTACTTTTTAGTGGCTGTAAATCGTGGAGGTAAAATCCCAATAAATTCGATCCACTAATCTTGATAGTAACCTGTACGCTGTAACAAATTCATTAGTAATTTTGAGAGGATGACAACAAGTTTTGCTTGATAGTGATATCGTTGCAAAAACATACTGTCACCATTAAGCAATTTATACAATTTCCTTTAAATTTCATGATAGATACTTTTTCAATTGTGTCATCTAAGAAACTTGCTGTCAAGGCACTTCGTGACAACATCTTCACTTATTGACAGCAACTTAGGCGGAAATAGTTTATGTCATGAATTTTAATCGACTTTGCCTATTGCTTAAGCGAAAATTACCAAATAGCATTTTAATCGATTTAGACACATATTTGTTAGTTTTAGCACACATTCACAAACATCCATACACACAAACAAGTAAACAAACACCCATTCACAGATAGCTAAAAGTAAAGGAGATGAACTGCATGCAAAACACTGGGAAGATGAAACGATGAACTTTTTATTAAAAAAAACAAAACAAAAAAAATACAAAGTAGTTCTTAAGAACTAAACATCATTTCTTATTAAGCTCTCCAAGAGCTTCTACCAGCAGCTGCTCAATAACCTTTGTTATCTCCTCCTCCTCCGTGATCCCTTTTGCATCCAGATAAGCCTGAAGCTTATCAAAGAATGGATCAAGGGGGTGCTCAGCAGCAGCCTCCTTTTGAGGCTTGGGCACACTGGATGTTGACATATCTTCTGCCTTCCTCTTGCTCATTTTGGACTCTAGAGTTCTTAAGGTGTTAAGTGAGAACAAAGGGTTTAGCTTTGGTCTTATTTATAACACATTAAGTGACTCTACAGCTTCCAACTGCCTCTTTTTGATGTAGTAATTTAACTTTTAAATTAAAAAGACTGACAAATACCCATAGTCATATCAAATGACACAAGTACTTATCACTAAGCAGGCGTATGAGATAAGTTAATGTCACGTGACTACTCATTACAAAAATTAAAACAAGCATGTGATTTGAATTTAGCATAGTCGTAGCAAACATGCTGTCAAGTAAACAAGTAGCACATAGGACAGTAACTTCTAATGACAGTAACATTGAAAGTTAAGGTCACGAGCTGCAATTTTAACCACATTGAAAATGTAAAAACTAGTAAGTTAACATACCAGATTTAACATTCCCAATTCACTTACCAACCTGTTGAAGGTTGCTTCATCTAGTGGCTTCGTAAAAATATCTGCAAGTTGCTTTTCTGTTGGAACATAAATCAGCTTCACAGTTCCCCTTTCAACATGCTCTCTTAGGAAATGATGTCTGATATCAATGTGCTTTGTCCTGGAGTGTTGAACTGGATTGTCTGAGATAGCTATGGCACTAGTGTTATCACAATAAATAGGAATATTGGACAACTCCAGGCCATAATCCATTAGCTGATTTTTCATCCAAAGAATTTGAGCACAGCAACTTCCAGCTGCGATATATTCAGCTTCTGCAGTTGAAGTAGATACAGAATGCTGCTTCTTGCTAAACCATGACACTAATCTTCCACCCAGAAATTGACAGCTTCCTGTTGTACTTTTCCTGTCAATCTTGCATCCAGCATAGTCTGAATCCGAATAACCAACCAAGTCAAATCCAGTATCTTTAAGATACCAAAGGCCTAGGTTTGGAGTGCCTTTGAGATATCTAAAGATTCTCTTGATTGCTACTAAGTGTGATTCTTTTGGATCAGCTTGAAACCTTGCACATAGACATGTAGCAAACATGATGTATGGTCTGCTAGCAGTTAAGTATAGCAACGATCCCACCATGCCTCTATAGGTACTAGAATCCACTTTCTTTCCTTTAGGATCCAAATCCAGCTTGGTTGCAGTAGAGATAGGTGTCTTGGCAGGTGATGCATCTTCCATATTGAACTTTTTGAGAAGTTCCTTGACATATTTCGATTGGCTTATGAAGATACCATCATCCTTTTGATGAATTTGTAGACCTAGGAAAAATGATAGTTCTCCCATCATGCTCATCTCATACTTGCTCTTATAAGAGATGAAAACTTTTCACACAGCTTCTCATTTGTAGAACCAAAGATTATGTCATCAACATAAATCTGAACCAGAATGATGTCCTTGCCATGGTGCTTGTAGAACAGTGTCTTATCCACTACACCTCTTGTAAATTGATTCTCAATGAGAAAAGTAGATAGAGTTTCATACCAAGCTCGAGGGTCTTGCTTCAATCCATAAAGTGCTTTGAACAGCTTGTAGACAAAGTCATACAACTCAGCATCCTCAAATCCAGGTGGCTGTTCAAAATACACTTTCTCTTCTAATTTTCCATTAAGAAAGGCACTTTTGACATCCATTTGGAACACTTTGAAGTTACAGTGTGCAGCATAGGCTAAAAATATCCGAATAGCTTCAAGTCTGGCAACAGGGGCAAATGTTTCATCATAATCGATTCCCTCCTGTTGACAGTAACCTTTAGCTACTAGCCTTGCCTTGTTTCTTGTCACATTCCCACTTTCATCCAACTTGTTTCTGAAGACCCACTTTGTGTCAACTACTGACTTCCCTTTGGGTCTAGGGACCAGCTTCCATACATTGTTTCTCTCAAATTGATTTAGCTCTTCTTGCATAGCTATCACCCAATCTGAATCCAACAATGCTTCATCAATTGACTTTGGCTCAGTTTGAGATAGAAAACATGAAAACATGTTGTCAGCAGAAATATTTCTTCTCGTCCTTATACCAGTAGTGGGATCACCAATGATTAGATTGCTAGTGTGATCTCTGTTCTACTTAGTGGTTCTGGGCAAGCTTCTTTCTTGATCTGCTTCACCATTTCCTCTTTGAGGTGTTGACTCTCCACCATTGATGTTTTCTCCTTCATGTTCTTCAACGTCTCCAGAATCATTTTCATTCTGATGATTAGCTGATATAGTTTGAGATTGAGTTGGAGTTTGAGTAACATCATTGGTGTTGACAGCATTTCTTTCAAACTCAATATCCTGAGTACCAGTAGGTTCATCAGCAACAATTTCTTCTTCTTCCAAATACCCTTGATTTTCAAATCTAAGAGGCTCCATTTGACCATCCTCTTGCAGTCCTGGGAATGTGGTTTCATCAAATGTGGCATTCACACTTTCTTCAATGACTTTGTGATCAATGACATGGACTCTGTAGGCAGTCCTCTCCAAACCATATCCCATGAAAATGCCTTCATAAGCTTTAGCATCGAACTTTCCTTTTCTTTCATGGTTGTCAATCATCATGAAACACTTACTTCCAAATACATGAAAATACTTGACAGTAGGTTTTTTTCCTGTTAACAGATAGTAATGAGTGTTTCCATGAGTCTTGTTGATCAAGGATCTATTCTGTGTGTAACAAGCCGTATTAATAGCTTCTGCCCAGAAGTATGTTGGTAATTTAGAATCATTCAACATAGTTCTCGCAGCTTTGATGAGAGTTCTGTTCTTCCTTTCTACAACTCCATTTTGTTGTGGTGTCTTGGCAGTGGAGAATTGTTGGACAATGCCCTCTTCTTTGCAGAAGTTTCCTAGTGTGGCATTTCTGAACCCAGTACCATTGTCACTTCTCAGATATTGAACTTGAGCATTTGGGGTTCTTTCAAGAACTCTTATGTGATCAATGATTTCTTGAGCAGCTTCTTCCTTTGTCTCTAAAAATTTCACCCAAGTGTACCTTGAGTAGTCATCCACCATTACCAGGGCATATCTCTTCCTTGAAAGAGATTGAACATTTACTGGACCAAACAAATCCATGTGAATTAATTTGAGTGGCTCAGTGTTGGTATTCAGTTGCTTTGATTTGTGCACAGATCTTTTCAATTTGCCCATTTGACAATCCTCACATAGTCCTTCTTGACAGAATTCTTGTTGAGGTAGTCCTCTCACTAAATCCTTCTTCATCAGAATATTCATATTCTTGAAATTGAGGAGTGAGAGCTTCTTGTTCCAAAGCATGCGTTCACCAGTTGATGTTTTACTGTAAAAATAGTAAGCCTTGTCTTTATTGATAGAATTTAAATATGCAATAAACAAGCTTCCTCTCCTTACTCCTTTCAAAGAGAGGCTTCGATCTTTCTTGTGATAGATATCACAAACCATCATATCAAAACCAACCTTGAATCCCCTGTCACTGAACTAGCTGACACTAAGTAGGTTGTGCTTCAATCCATCAACAAGAGCAATATCTTCAATGACAACATTTCCAATTTCTAAACAGCCATATCCCATAGTGTAACCTTTGCTGTTGTCTCCAAAAGTTATGATTGGGCCAGCTTTCTCCACAAAATGTGATAGCAGGGCTATATCACCATTCATGTGCTTGGAGCATCCACTGTCGATGATCCACATGACCTACTTCTGTATCTTGCCCTGCAAAACAGATGATTTTAATTTGCATCTGGTACCCAAACTCTGTTGGGTCCTGCAGTTACAGCATCATTGTTCATATCATTCTGTTTCACATTTAAATCGACACTAGAATCCTCCTGTCTGACTTCTTTTACTATCCACTTAGTTCTAGAGTTAGACTTAGTCTTTCTCTTGGTGGAAGCTGCCTTTTTACCAACATAGGCAGGCACAAAAGTCTCAGCAGTTTCTAAATAGGAGCATCTTTCAGTAAACAGAATAGGAGATTGAAGCAAGTACTCATAACAACAATTTTGCATGGCATATAGTCAATGTTATTACAGACATCCATACTTCTTTGCATAATGGGGGTTCTATGTAAGTTACCACTAACATTGGACGCATTAACCTTATCCTGTTTGGGTTTTTTACAAACAAATGTTAAATGATGAGATGATCCACAATTATTGCAAAGCTTCCTAGGGGCATCCTTAACATGACTATATCCATTCTTCTTATCAATCCCTAACTTACCATTCCTATTCTTAGGCTTGTAGGCATTTGCTTTGACAGTATGTTCTGAAGTTGTTGTCGAGCCACCCTTGACAGTACCTTTCTTTGCCTCTATTGTGACAGCAGGTTTGAAAGTTGCTGTCTTGGGTTCTCTCTTGACAGTATCTTTTGAAGTTTCTATCTCATCCTTGTTGTTAGCTACTTTAGAACATTCTGTCTGATTGCTTGGTAGAGTTTCTGTCATGGGGAACTTGACAGTATCTTTTCCTTTGCTCAGTGTGCTGTCAATGCACTCATCTTCATCAAGTAGCTCTTGTTTGATGAACAAGGAGGTTTCATCAAAATAAGTTTGAAGATTTTTGAAAATCGGATTGTTAACTCTTTTGAGAATTTGAGGTTTGACAGCATCACTATCATCATAAACAATTGCCTTTCCATGCCTTCTACCATACTCGAAACCTATTCCTACCTTTTGATTCTCAGTGTGATTATCATGATATTCCTGGACTAACCTAGAAGAGTTTCTAAAAGCTTTGAGTTTAAACTCGTTTTCTGCAATTTGACTCCTGAGAAAATCTTCTATTTCCTTAGCACAGATAATATCATTCTTCAATCTAGCATTCTCTTGAGCTAATGAATCTAGGGGACTGGTTTTTAGCAACAACATTTCATTTTCAGATTTGAGAGTTTCATTCTGTTTAGTTAACTTAGTAATTTCTTCATGAGCAGCAGATAAACTAACATAAATGTTAAACATCTTAGCACTTAAATCCTCAATGGTATGCTTATACTCAGTTTTAGACATATCAAGTAAGACTAGAATGGTACCTGATTTGATGAACTTGAAGCTTCTTCATCAGATTTAGCCATGAGGGCTAAGTTCACAAACTCCTCTTCTTCATCATCTTCAGAATCATCCCATCATTTTCCTTCAGCCATATAGGCTTTCCCTTGATTCCTCTTAAACTGATTTCCAGATCCCTTTCCTTGATTCTGTCTTGGTCTTCTGCACTCAGTAGCAAAATGACCTAGCTCATTGCAGTTGTAACATCTGAACTTCGACCTATCCACCAACCCTGTCTTGTATCCTCCTCTTGTGGCTCCACCAGTGGGCTTTGAAAAACTTCCCTTATTGAATTTAGATGATTGACCCTGTGGCTTGTATGACTTGTCCCTTCTGAACTTGATGTTCTTGAATCTCTTAGCCATATAAGCCATGGTTGGATTATCCATGCTTTCAATCTCTTCTACTGTGTAGAAGTCTTCATCTTCAACATCTTTCAGCTACAGAACCACCTTCTCCTCGTCATCCAACACTTCTTCAATCTTCAAAGATGGCATCTGTGTTGGTTGTGAACTTTGTGATGGTTCACTTGGACAAGCTACTTATGGCTCATGAGCTATGAGGGCTCTTGACATGTTTGCTAACTTTCCTTTTGTTCCAGTTTGAATAGCTCTCTTTTGAAAATGCTCGAGTTCGTATGATTTGAGCACACCATAGAGAGTTTCAAGAGAGACATCACTCAAGTTTCTTCCCTCTCTTATGGCTGTGCCTTTGTTCCTTTCTATCATAGAACTTTCCATGAATTTGCAACTCAGCTATCAGCTTACTGAACCTTTCAAACATATGTGTAAGTTCTTCACCTGGTTTCGCCATGAAGGCTTCATATTGTGATACAAGAATTTGTCTTTGGTTCTCGCGAACTTCTTCACTTCCTTCACACAGCAGCTCTATCTTGCTTCACATTTCTTTTGCAGATTTGTATCCCATGACATTACCACACATGGCTTTGTCTAATGTAAGTGAGTCGAGCAAGATGAGTTGTAAATAGTCATCCAAGACTACTTTCTCCTTTTTGGACTCTGTGTACTCTGAAGGCTTCTTTGCAACCCAATGGGGTGGAATGGTTTCACCATTCTCAGTAGCAGCAACTACTTCCTTCTGAGGTATGAAGGGGCCGTTCTCAAGAATTCCCAAATACAGTGGATGGGCAGCTTTGATAAATAACAAGATTTTTCTTTTCCAGAAATTGTAGTTCTCTTTATCAAAGACTGGAATCTTGATTCCACTTGACTTCTGAATGCTCGTCATGATCTTCAGATTTGTGTATCAATCTGTAAGCTCTGATACCAGTTGTTGGACCCGGAGTATTGCAGAAGGGGGGGGTTGAATGCAATACTGATAGAATAGAATCTTTAAATCAACAACAAAAATAAAGATTATAGATTATCAGTAGATGTATGCAAGAAATAAGTGAAACAAGATTTCTCACAAAATAAATGTTTTATTTATTTTGTGTGAAGTGTTGCTACAACCTGGAGAGAGTTTCTCCAGCTTCGATATCTCAAGAGATACAGATTCCTTCGTGTGCGTACATGAATAGAAAAGAATCTAAGATGTATCTAAGTAGACTAAGATACTCTGCTGTCCCTATCGCATGGGGTGTTGAGCTGTTGTCGTTTTCAAGTGGCAGCTCATTACAATTTGCACACCCATGTGACTTTCCCTAATTGCTATACAGATAGGATAAACCTTATAAGTAAAGCAACCTAGATTCTTTCTATTTCTAGCTAATACAATTCTAGTAGATGTGGATATCACATGCTCCTCGAATTGACCAGCCTTGTCTTGTGAATCTCTTAAGCTTTTGTCGTAGTCTTGCAGGTCTGCTACAAATGATATTGTGTTGCAGCAAATCTGTTTCTTGAACATGTAACCTGTCACGGGCTTTGACTGAGAAAATACCCATTTCAAATAATTCAATGTGACAGTAACCTTAACCGCATAGTCTGCTATCAAAGGAATATTCAGAAGTTGACAGTACTAGCTCCCGCCAATGTTGTTGTCGGAGCTCCAGACTTGCTGTCAAGTGTGAGAATGTTACTGTCTCTTGCTTCGGCCAATGTTGCTGTCAAATGTAGCTTTTTCGTGACTTTACAACATTTGTCTTCTTGTAACATTACTGTCAGGGACATGACAGTAACTTTTATTCTTGCTGTCTTCAGGATGCATTCCTTGAGGCTTGAACAAACATATGAACTTCTCCCAAATCATACATTTATTACATGACAGCAATTATTCGAATACGAAGACATACTCTGGCTGTGATAGTATGTTCAACTTAGTAAAAACTAAGTATAGAGAAATGTATTTAAGTTGTCTCTATGCTATCACCCATAAATCCCAACAAATACTTACAGAGCTTTATTTACTTAATTTCCTCAACATCTGGTGTTGATCCAAGATAGTCTATAAGCAATCTTCTTTCTGCATTCTCGAGTTTTATCTGCATGATCTTCTTAATCTCTTTAAGTTCAGGATCATCTTCACCAGTCTGATAGATTTCAGATCTCAGAGAATATATTTCGTTCTTCCTCATTTCATTACCCAGTCTGATAAAATGTGCTTTCTCTAACTCTGGATTAAAATCTAAAACAGTTATACCCAGATCTGTCTTCAGTCGAGCACTATTTTTCTTCATCTCAACAATCTCCCTTGATAATCTCTGTACTTTGGAATATACTCACTTGTATATTGTGCACCACGAATTGCCATGGCTTTCAACATCTTATTCCTTAGCACATTAGCAGCTTGCTGAGTCCTTTGATATATTTTTTTTAATCAGAGGTTGGAACTAGTCACCAAAAATCCTATAATTTTAGCCCTTATCTTTTTTGATAAGTTCCTGGATCGTCCTAGACACAACATAATCTCAAAGGAGTTCTAACAGCCTATATACATTTGCTTTGGGGGTAGACTAATAACAGCATCTGACTTAACAGAGTTTAACAAACAGAGTTTAGAAGTCATCAATATCAGAAGTTATTCATGAGAGGCAATGCACACAGCATTTACAGACTCAGAGTTTAGGATAGACTAAGAGATGCTATAAATATGGAAACAGTATCATACTGTGTTAATTTTCTGCACAGTCTAAGATTAGATCACAAATATATAACTCAGAAGGACTCATGATTAATTACTGAGAATCATGCTTCATACAGATTTCTTCATCGGTGTTTATGTTCATACAATAACATTTTCAGAGTTTATCAGAGTTTATCCAACATTTCAACAGTGTATGACCTACAGAGTATTCTAACAGTGTATTACCACATCAAGGTATACGAATAGTGTTTAATAACAAAGTTTGCATAACAGTTAACATAATCACAGAAACATGAGCAACATACTAGATAAGTAAATTTTGAGTCTAACCAGTATCTCTAGTCGAAACCAGAGATCATTCCTAGTTCATTTACTAGCCTTGTAAATGTAGCTTCACTCAATGGCTTGGTGAAGATATCTGCTAGCTGTTGTTCTGTAGACACAAAATGAAGCTCAATATTTCCTTCCTCTACATGTTCTCTGATAAAATGGTACCTTATGCTGATGTGCTTGGTCATTGAATGTTGTACTGGATTACCTGTCATAGCAATAGCACTTTGATTATCACAGTAAATAGGTATTTTACTGTACCTTAATCCATAATCCAGCAATTGATTCTTCATCCACAGAATCTGTGCACAACAGCTACCAGCAGCAATATACTCTGCTTCAGTTGTAGATGTAGAAATTGATTTCTGTTTCTTGCTGTACCAAGAAACAAGTCTATCGCCCAGAAATTGACAACTTCCACTGGTGCTTTTTCTGTCTATCTTACAGCCTTCAAAGTCTGCATCAGAGTAACCAAGTAGCTTGAAATCTGATTCTCTGGGATACCACAGACCTAAGGTTATGGTGCCCTTGAGATACTTAAGAATTCTCTTCACAGATGTTAGATGTGGTTCTCTGGGGTCTGCCTGAAACCTTGCACAGAGACAAGTTGTTGGGACAATCAGATCGTGGCCCTGCGATTTTTGATACAATAAATTAACGAGTGCAAAAATAAAATCACCTTGTCAACGGTTGATTCCACGTTCTTCTATTGTATTCCCAAATTCCCTTGAGCGAAGTGTGGCCTCCGTCTTCTCAAGTTAACCTCTCTTCTTGCTCCTAGGTGGCAACAATATTTTTCTTAACCAACCCTAACAAGAAGAGAATAAGAATATATATATAGGGCTACAATAGGGATCATGGATAATTAGGTTGGGCCTTCTAATTACATCTTGGGCCTAGCCCAATGTAATTAAATATTAATTCAATCCACTAAAGAATTAATATTTGCACTATCTTTCCTAATACCGCAACTTAATTATTTAATTGGGTTCCAATATTATTTGCTTATTAAATTCTCCATGTTTAAAATAGTGCATGCCCATTAATTAAATAAATTACTGATAATTTATTTAATTAATATCTTTTATCCTTGATTATCCACTCAACCTTTATTTAATTATGCCGGAATAAATTCCACCTGCAAGGTTTCACATAATTAAATCTTTTTGAGCTTTCAAGGGGACATCATTAACCCGAATATTATCAGGACATGGATTCCTTCTATAAATAATATTCACCATGTATATAATTCCATCACCCAAAATATAATGATATAATTCAAAAGAATTATTTCATATATAAATCAAAGCATGTAAATAACATACACGTGTCAATTACTATATCTGGATTAAGAACCTAAGCATTAATAATAACATAGAATATTAGTTCTCCTTCTTAATCAGTATAAGGGAACAACTCTAAATTTGATCCTGTTCAATATACACAAAGTATACTAGTATTATTTAATAGTCAATATAAACTATTCTAAATAATACTACAGCCATACCAATGGATTGTCCAATACCACCTGTGCTGTGAACCTTATTATATTATATAAACCGTATTTAACAATCTAATATTCTGTATCCCATTTGATACTAGTTTGTCCACAATATATAATATTAGACAGCATGTAAACATTTAAATGATTCATAGGTCCACATAAATCAGTATGAACCAATTCTAACACTTCTTTGGCTCTATTCCCCTTTGCTTTAAAAGGCCTATTAGTCATCTTACCTTCCAAGCAGGATTCGCAAACTGGAAATGGCTCCACTGCCAACGAGCCCAATGGCCCATCTACTACCAGTCTTTGAATCCTCCTCAAGTTAATATGACCTAATCTTAAGTGCCAAAGATATGTTTGGTTCAATTCAGAAGGTTTCTTTCTTTTGTTTGAGCTAGAAAAAATGTTATTAGATTCCTTTTGTTGCAGCATTGGTTGGATAGGATTGATAATATATAAATTGTCTTGCAATGTACCAGAACATATAACTCGTTTATTCATCATAATAGAAACATTACGATCCAAACAAACATTATAACCATCCATAGCAAGTTTAGAAACCGAAATAAAATTTCTTCTAAACGAAGGTACATAAAGACAATTGTTCAAAACCAAAATCCTATCATCGCCAAAAGATAATGTAATTATTCCAACTGCAACTACTGCTACTTTCGTAGCATCTCCCATGAATACATATATCTCGCCATCTCTAAGCATTCTGGTTTGCTGGAACCCCTGCATAGAGTTACAAACATGGTCAGTGGCTCCTGTATCTACACACCAAGTGCTCGTAGATATAGCCGCTATATATGTTTCTGTAACTAGAGAAAAAGACATACCAGTTGTAACACCCCCAGATCCAGGGTCAGGGATCTGGTCGTTACGGTCTCAATATCCAACCACGAAACCAACATAATTTAAATTACAACCTTGTGACCCAAAACAACAACATAAAACACACCCATTTTAGTTCCAGAGATGAAATCAGAGTAACCAACAATATTATTAATCACAAGTTTGAGTTCTTACAACCCAAAGAATTACAATTGTACAATTACATACTCTTTGCCATCCATTAATAGATACCATAATATAAATACATTTGAGGCTCAATTGCTAACAACTAGCCTACCAGTAGTTGCATCCTCAACAAAGGTAGCCAAGACCTTAGCGGTAAACCTCTGACGGTTGACACCTGCTTACGCTGTGTGCGCCTTGCGCGGCCATCTGATCTAGCTGTTGTTGTGATATAAATAAATAAAGCAAGGGTGAGCAATAGCCCACCAGAAGTATAATTGAACAGTGATAATATATAACATTCCAAAATATCTTTGAAACCATATGCCATGCATTAACGATGTAGTACCAATATAAGGTATGAGATGAAGTTACAAGGTAACTCAAAAATATATTTGTTTTGAATAAATATCTGCTATGCAAAAGATAAGCAAGATATTCTCAATTATCATAAAAGAGGAACTTGCAGGAAAAATATTGCAATTCCGGTTTCAACACTTTTTCACCTTGCCAACACCAACAGTGTTGCAGAAATTTCTCACTTTTAGAAGATGAACTAATACGGGAGCATTGCCGCGCCAGATGCCCTGACGTTTACGATGATCAGTCGTATGTCATGCATCTCATCAGTCGTTCTCTACATGTAGAAGGTAGCTCCGATGGAATTAATTATCTACCGCCCTCTGGAACTCCTCAGCCAACGGTGGGGCTATTGCTGGACCGGCGCCACTCGGCCACTTACGCGTCTCCTAGTTCGAATATCATCCATGACTCTGAAACGTAAAGTTCGTTCCCCTTTTTCCCCAAGTGTAACACTTGTTGATAGGACTCCACAAAGTAGTCGTATCTAATTGGAAAAGAAAATTCACCAATATTTCCCAAGCTGATGCTTGTTAATGGATATAAACTTGTTACATCAATCATACCCCTCGAGCGTTGAGGAGGTAACCAAAAGACTCATATCGATGCTTGAAAGAACCAAGATGTGAGTGACAAGATAGTTTTAGCAAGTATAGGACCGGGCAGTCCAATAAATAACATCTCCAAGTGAGGTCCCCTTATATAATTTTTGGAAGTCGAGCGAGTATTTAAATCTTCTTATAAGATAGATTTAAACGAAAATAAAGTTTTGGGAACCTCCCCTTGATAAAATAGTCATAAAAGACTTCGAAATATTTTACATAATATCTGAAGGTGAAGGATAACCTTTGAATAATATAAATCCTTACAAAAAGAATTCAAAAGAATTTTATTAAATATTCCAAGAATATTTATTAAGTCAATAATAATTACGGAATATTATTAAATCATAATATTGCTCGTAAGTAATCCTCGAATGAATATATAGAATCGTTTACTAAATAATTCTCTTCTTTAAATGAATATTCAATATAATATTCATTAATTAAATAAAACTCAAGTAAATATTTAAAATAATATTCACTAAATAAATCAAACCTTAAATGAATATTTGAAAATAATATTCATTTAATAATATACCAAATGAATAGCCAAATAATATTCTTAGTAATCAAAACTTTAAAGGAATATTCGAAGCAATATTCCTTAAGTAATTAGAACTTCGAATGAATACTTTTAAATAATATTCATTAAGTACATAAAATCTTAAATGAATATTCACGATAATATTCATTTAATAAATAAATTCCAAGTGAATATTCAATTGATATTCATTAAACAAATAATATTCTAAATGAATAACCAAATAATATTCATTTAATAAATAATATTCTAAATGAATATCCGAATAATATTCATTTAGTAATCAAAACTTTAAAGGAATATTCGAAGTAATATTCCTTGAGTAAATAGAACTTCCAATGAATATTCATTAAGTAAATCAAACCTTAAATGAATATTCGAAAGTAATATTCATTACATAAATAAAGATCAAATGAATATTCCAAATAATAATAAGTAAGCCAAATGAATATTTGGGAATGATATTCGTCAACCAAATAACTCTAATGAATATTCAAAATAATATTCATTAACTAAATAACTCCAATGAATGATCAAAATAATATTCATTAAATAAATGACATTCTAAATGAATATTAAAATAATATTCATTAAATATTCCTTCACTGAGGTAATACTCAAATAACGTTCCTCGAAAGATTCGTCATCGAATAAAAATCCTCGAAATAACAAATTTGTCGCTGGGATCCCTCCGGGTTTCCACGACTATTTGTATATTACAAAATATCGACTCCCGGTCTATATTTGAAGTATGAATATCATACGCCCTTCGCTAAGGGTCTTAACCAAACAATCCGGCTTATAACTGATATTTCATATATAGTCTATAAGCCGATATCAATTCAGGGAATAAGTAATTCAATATTAACTTGAAAGTAGGCATGCATGCTATGGCATATGTATAAAACAATCATCATATATATTATCACAACAACAGTTCCAAGTATTGGAAACTTGCCTGGGAATCGAGTGCGGGTAGGGGTAATGTGTCCCGGGTCAGCTCGAAGATCTATAAACAATCAGAATATTTAAGATTAATCACTTAACGCTTCTTAAAAGGCTAAGTATAAACTCCACTTAAATCGAAATATGTTTTTCGAGTTATCTCGTTACGTCTCTTTTAGTGTAACTCTTTTTATCACCGATACGATCCGACATTCGTTCGTTATCAAGACATGTCATCATGCTTATACTTGGTATATACTTAAGTCGTATAAGTTCTAAGGTTGGTCGTTTACGAATCAAGATTATACCTCGAGTGTTATCGCCCGTTTTCTAAGTTATAACCAAAGTCATACCTTTAAGGGGTTCGTTCGCGTTTAACCTCGATTCAAACATTTTTATAAAATCGGAAAACGATCCATTCGACATGTGGTTTTCTCCCACACCTTCCTTTTTACCTCTAATATTTAATTAATAAGATTCGCCACTGATTAAACGACATTTAAGGGAATCAATTTCAATTACGAACTTTCGTTTACGATTTCGAACCACTTTTACGAATTTAATCATAACTCCTAAACCGTAAGTCCATTTCATGCGATCTTTATATCAAAACGAAGCTTGTAACATGATCTAGCTAATCATGGCATAAGTCGAAGCTATGCAGTGAGTTTTATCTACTGTCAAATTCGGATTTCAAGATTAAACGAAAATCGGGCATTACGACGGCTATAAATTGAACGTTCTACTAATCGTAACACTAAAACCAAGCCACACCGGGCATCCATAACACTTATACACATGGTTCTTATCTCAAAGAGTCCAGGAACATCATGCCTTACTACCATATGCATCATATTACATAAATCACTAAACCACTAACTAAACATGCTTATAACATCACCATAATCATAACTACTTAGATCCATCAAGAACATCATCAAAACTCAAAGTAGACCTAGGGTTTCAAGATCATTATACCTTCTTGAGAGTGTGATATGGCCTTACAAAGCTTGGTATGGTCCTTGTCTAGCTTTAACAAACCTAAGATCAACCAAAGAAACATGAAAATCAAAGTTAATTCTTGAAGAACACTATTCATCCTCCTCTTTAATGATTTTTTTGAAAATGGAAAAAGAAGAGATTGAAGCTAGGATTTTGAGGATATCATTTATATGAAATGTAAGTCTCACCATAAAAGTTTCAAGATCAAACAAGGAGTGGAAGAAGGATTTTGGATTTTGAATTCCAAGAAAAGCCGAATGGTATTGTTCTTGGAGAGGATGAGTTTGTTTGGTTGATATTTTTCAATAATAATGCATAAAGTGATGTCTTGAATAATATCTCATCTTATGTTCACTTTATTAAAGTGATGATGCATGGAATGATGTAATTTGCAAGACAAGTGTTGATCTTTGGATGGTTACAAGCTAACTAAGTGGTTTGATTGCTAAGTACTTAGTTGATTCACTTGATTCTAGTTACTCTTGTAACTATATTGGTTACTAGATATTTTCTAGTAGCTTATGCATGACTCTTGCTCCCTCTGCTTGTTTCTTTGTCCGTTTATTGCTTAATTCGTTGATCGTTCGAGGGAATAACTCATTCGTTTCTAGTTAGGGTTTTACCGAAAACCTTCTTAATAATTCTAATACTATTCTTCATCTTTCTTAATACTTCTCGAATTTAAATTCCTTAATTCCCTTTTATAAATCCTTAAGTCTTGCAGTGTCCAGGGAAATCTCGGAGAAAATAAAAGTGCTCTTTTTCTGAATCCGACAGCTTTTACATCCACTTATTTTCCTCCGGGATCACTAATACGAACTCAGAAATCCGTTCCGAATACCGGGTATAACATTATTATAATAATATTCCAAATTCCACCAAAATCACTATTCATCACTTATTTTTATTTAATTCCTATAATTAGGAAAATGAACCTGGTTCACCCTCGAGTGTTCCTTAACCTTTTTACGGAACCGCTGGGCTTATAATAGATATTGATTTGGATGACATGAGGGTATCTATTTCTTTCTAGGGAATCTTATCTTAACTTTCTAGGAGATAGATTATTCTAATCTAAGTTATCACCCAATAGCATCCTTTAGGCCATATAACCTTGGAATATATATCCTTTCATTATTCATTCTTTAAAGCCAGTATTACATTGTAGTTGTAACCACTGTTCACTCTTACATCAATACATAATAAAAGTTTTAATTCTACCCAAAAATCTGGGTTCTTACAGTCTCCCCTCCTTAAAAGGATTCCGTCCCGGAATCAGGTAGAAAACAATTGGGTACTTGTTGGTCATTTCGCTTTCCAATTCTCTGGTCGATCCTTACACATTCCAGTCTTTCTAAAGCACATCGTACTGGTGTTACAATACACCCTTTATCCGTTCTACCAATTCTTTGATACTCTCGCACAACACATCATCCGGTATACGCTCTTGTCCGTTCTTATACTATTAACCTTATTGGTACGTGCAGTGACTTCGGTATCACTAAGGCGCTACGAATTCCGGAGATAACCTCACTCGTAATTTTGCAATTCCTAATCGCTTTAATTTCCGCAATCTCGATGTATATATATTTAGGTGGAAAAATTTTATCGAGAGATCACTGTGATCAATGAACATTTGTTATATTGCATAGCTAGTACAGAAGGGGGCCAGCCTTTAGTACTTGACAAGCAATTAAACAATTAATGGCATTCCACTTAGACTCCTATCACACAGACAGAGAGTCACGTAGCATTACCTCCCCTCCTTAAAGGGTTGTTCTTCCCAATTTAGAAGAAGATGAATAAGGGAGAAGAAATGGAACGAATTTCAAGGAATCATATATGAAAGTTTTCATGATTGTCAAAATATCATACTTAGAATTTACCTCTGAACTATAGAGGTTTATTAGAGAAGAGAAATAATCATATTCGTATCAAATTCCACTTTTTCGTAATCTCACATATCACATGTCCCTGCTATTCTGTCCATCATTCTATGGACCTATACTCTTGCTTGATATTAGCACCACTTACTTTTTGGAAGATCCTTCAACCTCTCAGGTTAAATCTTGGATTTCCCGCTTGACATTATTATTACTCACATTTCACGCCCCGACACTGGCTCTTTCATACTCATAATTCTAACACTATCAGATTGTTATTCCGAGTGCTCGTTAGGAAAAACCCATTCATCAATCCATTCATAACATTTCTTGCTTCACATTCCATAATTATTTCCCATTCTTTTCTTTATCAAGCACATCCATCTTATCATCTAGTTCTCATTCACTTCTGTTATTGAACTCCACCGTCACCTTATTAGGGGAACGCGTGTTACCTTTATTCAATATACGTGGCACGTTTGTGGTCAAACTTTCCTTTGTTCAACCATCTAGATTTCACTTTCTCATTCCATGAGTCTCTTTTATTACTCAATCAAACTATTCCATATTTCCTCGGATTTTCCAAACTTAAAAGGAGTCAATTTGTATGTCATTCATGCTCCTAATTCCAACTTTCCGCTTTGGCCAATACCCTTACCTTGCCAATTCCATACTCTTCTCGCTTCATTACTGGAGCTTCTCATGAGTCTGCCTATCTGACTTTCTTATTAATCCCCAATTCTATTTCCATCTCTATCAGTCTCTTGTCTTTATTTCTACTATAATCATTTTATGAACCATCATAACCTAATTCTTCATTTCAAATATCCCGTCATTCCAGAAATTACATCATCCGAAATAAACCTGGATGATTTCTCTAACTTAGATTCAATTCGACATTTCCACAGTCGTTACCACCTAATTTCTCAGAAGGATCACCATCGCTTATCGTTTACGCAGTGCTTTAATAACTAAGCATCATAATTATCAATTCAAGATCCTCTAGGAAAACAAAATAATCACTATTTCCTATCCATAAGGAACGCTTCCTGAACTTGACGTAGATATTACATGAAGCAGATAAAATTGCAGGAAAGCTTCCAGCATCGCAGCTGGAACAGGCTGGTGAGATTATTAATCATATATCTCCGGTAGAAGACTAAAAGCTTAGCGGTTTGCTTAATCGCTCGCCAATCTCATAATTCTCTATCTTGTTTGCACAGAAATACACCAACATAAACTTGCTTGTCATTCATCATCGTGCCATTTGGCTTATCAGTATTTGTACCATTTCTATTTCTGGTCATTTACTACCCATTCATTGATACTTAACCTCCCCTCTCTCTTTCCAAAGAAAATGCGAGTCTCTTGGGGAATTTGGTCTGGTCTGTCGTAGAGCCTCCTAATGTCGGTAATGTGCTACTGGCAACATCAGGAATCAAATCTTTACTTAAACCTTGTCAAAAAAAAAAAAATCTTTACTTAAACTATTCTTATAGTTGATCCTGACAAAATCATTAGACGGAACGTAACTTCCTCCACCACATTATGACCATCAAGGTCCTTACATTATCATTCTATTTCTTTGGTCTGAGCATTTATGCTTACTCCCCTATATTTAAAGTGTCGGCCACCTCGTTGGCCTTTCCTGATTATAATAATTTCTTGAGATCAATGTTTTCTGGATCTATTCCAATTCAGGGTGGAAGCATTCTCCCTTAAATTCTGCTGAATGAGAGAAAACATCTATCAGTCTTTTCCAAAAGTCATTGCTTCCACCTTTCTAGTGTGAACTTTACTACCAGTACTCCCAATCATACCTAGGATATTTCCTTACTTAAATCCCTTCTTGTTTTAGGATAATCTCAACCTTATTGGTTCAATCCATACTTTCTCATGGTTTCACACCTAGTTCCTCTGGCCCTATTGTTACTATGTCATACATTCCTTACCAAACTTCCCTTTTCTGAAGTTCAGAACATTACCTCTTCCCTTATAGGGTTCCTTAGGTCATCCTCATCATTCATCCTATATCTTCTGGGTACAGGGTATATCAAACATCATTAACCAATTCTATAACGATTCTGTCTATGTACTTTTCGAGACTCCTTTCCACAAATCCTTATAGGTTATTGATACCTTGGTCGATTCAACTTATATCGTCTGATTTCACAGTGCCTATTGTTAGGGGTGATGCTATTCTTTGTGCATCCCCCAGGGTTCGTCTTAATATATGGACATTCTATGCTCAATTCTAGTTTCAAGGAATTCTTATATCCTGTACTTGGAAATTCAATCATATATCCTTAATAAAGGTCTCTTTTAATCATTCTCATCTTGATAGTCTATAGGTAGACTAATGCTAACCCCTTCTTTGAAACGAATGTCAGTCTATATGATTTTCCATAAGTCCTAACAAACATCACTTTCGTAGATGACACGATTGCATTGAGCATATGCAACAAGCCGTTAAACCCCTAGGCAGCCCTAGTAGGACGAGTGTTGTCTCGTGAGGGTTTATAGTGAATATACCCACAAAATTCATCTAACCATGCAAAAGATCAATGCTAACACAACACCACACACACAAGTCCTCTCATGCCACATCAACTTAAGAATCAAAGCAAACATACGTTGTCTTGGTGTCGAAAGTGCAAGTATTCACGTAGTCTACTCAACTAACATGCAGAAGGTCATAAAAATTCATGTCAAGTGTAAAAATCATTGGTAATCATGCTAAGCCCACAAGAAACACATCTTTAAGTCTAAACCTGGGATCTCCTATGCCAAAACAAGTAATAACTCACCTTTCACTCAAAAACAAATATTCACTCAAGAACAAGGTTAAGTGTATCACTCAATTCCAACAAAATCATAAACACAACTTGACACTCGCAATCAATCTCACTCTCAACACAACATACATCACTGATGACAATCAAAAGGTCTTTATTCGGGTTGTAGCGTGGGCTAGGGACCAGGCATGTCAAGTAAAGCTAAAACAGGTTAAATGTCAAAAGCTAGTACCCAACAATAATCATTATTCAATTCCCGTTCTATTAAAACAAATACTTCCCCACACTAAAGATTTTCAATACCCCTTTCATAATAACTTGACTAGTCGAATGAAGAAGGATCATACAAACATAATAATGCTCTCAAATTTATTTATTTTTTTCTCTTTTTTTTCTATTTTTTTTCTTTTGAGAGCTAAGGAATAAACACAATGATCCATAGATATTTTTATGAATTTCGACTAGCAAGCATCAACCCAAAATCAATATTCCCCAAAAGTATGATCATCAATAAAACCCCCGCTTTTTGCACACCTTATTACTCCCTTAAGCACGATACTAGCCTTTGACAATTTAGGTTCAAATTTAATGTAAGACCAATAGAATAAAAAGGATAATGGCAAGTAATGTGGTGTGTCACCGAAAGAATAGGATTAGGCTCAAAGGGTTAACTAATTGATCATGTATAAAAGGTGTGGAAATATGGGAAATACGAGGTTAAACCTAAGTGCCTTTATCATCTCATCATCAAGTAATGTCATGCATTTCAAGAAAGATCTCAAGTAAGTGCTAGCAATGTAAACAACATGTGGACACTCAAGCAAACAAAAAATCATGCAAAAGATATGCATATAGGCTCAAAACTCACTTGGTGTGACAAAACATAATCAATCCCAGGTAACAAGACTCTCTAACGCACCTACTTGTACTCAAAGCATGAAAACCAAGTCATCTTGCAAATATTCATGTCATTCTAATCACTTACAACATCCAATTAAGTCTACCAGCTTCAACTTGTTAGTGTAAGTGTGTGCACAAGAACAAAGCATGTCACTTCTCATACAAAAGCGTCAAGAGCACAAGAATTCTACGCATGCATGGGTGTATCAAGCAAAATACAACAACTAATCAAATTGCATGGCTAGAATTATTTTTGGTATTTTTAATTTTTAATTTTTTTTTTAGATTTTTTTTTTAAAAAACAATTCTCTAACATTGAGAACCCTTCCCCACACTTAAGTGGTTCATTGTCCCCAATGAACTAATGAACAAGATACAAAACTACAACTAAAAACAAAATCAAACTACATTAAAAAGAAAAGAAAGAAAACTCCCCTGGAATCCCCTTCCTGCAAGACGTCTTACATATCCTTCCCCATCTTTTCCAACATGCTTGTTCAGTTAAAATCCCCTTTCTGTAGCAATTTCCCAACACTAGCACCACCTCTCCCACACTTAGGAGCCATAAGAATCAATACCCAACTCACAAGAAAATCCACCAATAATGTCCAAGCAATATCACACCAAAAATAGCCCTCCAAGATTAATACAAAATCCCAATTTACAAGAACACAAATTCATAATAAAAATAAGATAAGAGAAAAAGATTTACCCAATACGAATCGGAGAGGTGAACTTGCAATTAATTCCTCTTTAGAATTGAATTTTTAGAGATTTAAAGAAGTAGAAGAGGAATTGGATTTGTATTTATAGATGGGTATATATATAAGATGATGGAGAGGTTATAAAAAAAACAATTAGGGTGTAGGAGAGCTTTGGGATGGTATAGAATTGATCTAGAATAGATATAGGAATTAGGGATTGAAAGAATTTGAGTTGGGATAAAATTTGGGGTTGAATTTGTGAGCAAAAACACAATTTTCGGAAAAAATTTCTGGGTAGAGGGGTTGTCACGCAGCTTGTGGCGGCGTTACAGGGGTGAGAGGCGCGGGACTGGGCATGATGCGCGGCTCGGAATGGCGTGTTAGCACTTCTAGCGCTGATTGGCGCCTGATGCGCAGACGTCTTCTGCGTTACTGTGGCGCTCCTGCGCGCGGATGGCGCCTGATGCGCTGGCGCATCCTGAAATTCTGCCTTTTTTTTCCCGCAATACTACTACTCTTTTTTTTTTTCACTACACTCATTTTTTTTTCTTCATACAACGCTCAATTTTTTTTCCTACACTAATGCATGGGTTGCCTCCCATGAAGCGCTTCTTTAACGTCAATAGCTTGACCTCCTCAAAAATACTCCGGTAAAGGCGTAATATCCACTTTCTCGATCATAAACTCGCCACCGCAAAAAGTATCAAGAACATCTGTGGTTGTCTTTATCCTGCAGAAAGTCTCCAAACAAGCATCAGCAAAATAAAATAAAGTGCACCGATCCTCCAATGAAATCTTGGGTTGCCTCCCAAGCAGCGCTTATTTAGAGTCATTAGCTTGACCTCCTCAAAAATACTCCGGTAAAGGCGTAATATCCACTTTCTTGATCATAAACTCGCCACCACAAAAAGTATCAAGAGTGTTAGTGGTTGTCTTTATCCTGCAGAAAGTCTCCAAACAAGCATCAGTAAAATAAAATATGTCATTAATAAGCAATAGAGAGAATGCTTGTGCAGTTTTGGAAAACTTTGTGATAAAACAGCGATAAAATTCAACACCACGAAAATATTGAACTCCCTTGACATAAGGTGGAGGTTCTGGTGGTGGCTTTTCTTCACTCCTCACTTTCACTGGAGTCATTCGGACATCTTGGCTTATCACATCATTGGCTAATAAGACACTTCCATCTTCTCCCTCTTCTCGAGCTTGAAACGTGTGAGCCACTTTGTATGGATCATCAACCAAAATTTGAGAAATATCATCTTGGACAATATTTGTTATCACATCAACCTTGAAATAAATGTTCTTGAGAAAAGAAGCCTTGTAAGTAGAAGCTAGATCGAGAGCAAATTTATCAATACATGGTAGCTTAGGCACAGGTTGTGGAAGAGAAACAACAACCATCTCTGTATTGCTTTCCTTTGTAGCCTCATCATCAGTCACATTGTTCTCGATAACAACAACAACATTGATCTCATCATCGGTGGCATGCTCCTTCTCTTTATCAATGGCCTCATCATCAACATACATGGACAAACTATCATATTCCTGATCGCTTGTGAGATTGATAGCAATCAGGTCCTCTTCGAATCAGATAGATGATGATGGTAAATAGTCGAGCTGCCCTGTAGTAGAAGAGTTAGCCAACTGTGCAATTTGAGATTCAATCGCCAAACTTTGAGTTTTTAATTCTTCAAAACTCTTTAGCAGTTTATTCAGGATATCACACATCTCATTTGTCTGATCAGCTTGCACATCTACGCTGGGTTGAGAAACATGTAGATCTTCTTGTAGAGGAGGATATTGATATTCTTGCTGTGGCGGCTGCTCATATGACTGATAATATTGTTGCTCAAACTGTTGCTGATTATGATATGAAAAATTTTGAGCACCATTGTCCTGGTAGTAGAAATCTGGTTGATTCACACATTCTTGATCAAAAGTGTTTGAATACTGATTGTACCCATATCATTCTTCAAAAGAATTCATTTGTCCGCACTGAGCATTCTGAGAATTATAGACATTATAAGAGCATTCAAAACCATAGTGACCCTGCACACCGCAAATTTGACAGAAGTTGTAAGTTTTAGGGGCCACTTGTGATATCTCATTGATACTCATTGGACGTATAGTGGGCTCTGTAGTCTTCGACATGGCAATCTCTCGAGTATGTGCCTCTACTAGGGAAGATAAGAGTGCAAAAGTATCAACTTCAGCCATTGCAAACCTGTAGACACTCAACAAAGCCAAGAAAAGGTAAAATCTGCCTCAATTGGAACAAAGGTTCCAACGAGACTGTTTTGGGCCATATCTTGAGTTCCAGAAGTCAGAATTTGACGATCTTACTGTCCACGCGAAGCTTAGGGAATTATCTTTAATTCAGAGGTGGTCTAATAAGCAAAATCGAGCTGGAACAGCCCAGAAACAGAGGAGTAAATATAGTTACGAATTTTAATTAAGGAATCCTATTCAGTTATGGAATCCTACTTGTAATTTATTTAGAGTATTAAAATACTTTTATTGGACAAGACTTTTAGAGCCTATATAAACACATCTAGGGTATTATGTAAAGGGAGAGGAAGAAGAAGGATGTAATATTAGATCAGATAATATAGTTTAGAGTAGATTAGTATTATTAGTTGGAGATGTAGAGAAACACCATGACTCTTCTTTTGGGTGACAACATTGAAGTTTGAAGGTTTTGTTCTCTTAGTCTTTTCTTTGTTCTTATTAGTTTAATTATGATTTCTTGTTTTACTAGTTGTTTTACTTGTTTAATTATTAGCGAGTAGTTATTTCTAGGGCTTAAAGGGAAGCCATGTTTGCACTAATATTGGCATGATTTTCATAGTGGTTTGATTGGTTATGGTTAATTCTGATTGATATGTTTTAATCATTAATTTGTGTAATTGGCCAATATCATGGATTAATTATATGCAAATAGGGGTATGGATCGAGAGATTTACTTACTAGAGGCACACATACGATTAGCAGAATTGAATTTGAGTGCGGAAGCATCATTGGATTTCTGAGAGCGTTAATTCTTGGAAGAGATTAAATTGACTCTAATTACCTGATTGATTGAATTAATAAAAGTGGTTAATTGTGTTGAATGTTTCGAGAGTGTTAATGCTTGAAAGAGATTAACATACTCTAGTTATAGGATCACATTGATTGCTTTAGCTTAAGAGCCAATTGTGTAAGCATGGTGGACCTGATTGCCCTAGGTTTAAATAATTTGTTTATCATCTGTTTAATTAGTGTTAATTTAGTTTAATTAGTTAATTAATAATTTCACATATTCGTTTGACCCTTGAAACAATTAGCGATAACTAAAAAAGAATTAGTAGAACCTGTCTCCTTGTGGATTCGACCTGCTTGCCATTTGTACTAGAAATAGACACCGTGCGCTTGCGGTTAGGTATAATTTGACATATCAAGTTTTTGGCGCCGCTGCCGGGGAGACAGCGAGTTTCTGTTGATTTTACTACGTTTCTTGGCTTTGTTGAGTGTTTACAGGTTACTATGGTTGAAGTTGATACTTTAACATTACTTTCTTCCATGTTGGAGGCACGCACTCAAGAAATTGCCTCATTCAACCCTACAGAGCCCACTATGCGTCCAATGAGTATCAATAAGATGTCACAAGTGGCCCCTAAAACTTACAACTTCTGTCAAATTTGCGGTGTGCAGGGTCACTTTGGTTTTGAATGCTCTTACAATGTCTATAATTCTCAGAGTGCTCAGTTGGGACAAATGAATTCTTTTGAAGAATGATATGGGTACAATCAGTATTCAAACACTTTTGATCAAGAATGCGTGAATCAACCAGATTTCTACTACCAGGACAATGGTGCTCAAAATTTTTCATATCATAATCAACAACAGTTTGAGCAACAATATTATCAGTCATATGAGCAGCCGCCACATCAAGAATATCAATATCCTCCTCTACAAGAAGATCTACATGTTTCTCAACCCAGTGTAGATGTGCAAGCTGATCAGACAAATGAGATGTGGGATATCTTGAATAAATTGCTAAAGAGTTCTGAAGAACAAGCCGAGGCGATCAAAGAATTAGAAACTCAAAGTTTGGCGATTGAATCTCAAATTGCACAGTTGGCTAACTCTTCTACTATAGGGCAGCTCGACTATTTACCATCATCATCTATCCGATCCGAAGAGGACCTGACTGCTATCAATCTCACAAGCGATCAGGAATATGATAGTTTCTCCATTTATGTTGATGATGAGGCCATTGATAAAGAGAAGGAGCATGCCACCGATGACGAGATCAATGATGTTGCTGTTACCGAGAACAATGTGACTGATGATGAGGCTACAAAGGAAAGCAATACAGAGATGGTTGTTGTTTCTCTTCCACAACCTGTGCGTCAGCTACCATGTATTGATAAATTTGCTCTCGATCTAGCCTCTACTTACAAGGCTTCTTTACTCAAGAACACTTATTTCAAGGTTGATGTGATAACAAATATTGTCCAAGATTATATTTCTCAAATTCTGGTTGAGGATCCATACAAAGTGGCTCCTACATTTCAAGCTCGAGAAGAGGGAGAAGATGGAAGTGTCTTATTAGCCAATGATGTGATAAGCCAAGATGTCCGAATGGCTCCAGTGAAAGTGAGGAGTGAAGAAAAACCACCACCAGAACCTCCACCTTATGTCAAGGGAGTTCAATATTTTCGTGGTATTGAATTTTATCGCTGTTTTATCACAAAGTTTTCCAAAACTGCACAAGCATTCTCTCTATTGCTTATTAATGACATATTTTATTTTACTGATGCTTGTTTGGAGACTTTTTGCATGATAAAGACAACCACTAACACTCTTGATACTTTTTGTGGTGGCGAGTTTATGATCAAGAAAGTGGATATTATGCCTTTACCGGAGTATTTTTGAGGAGGTCAAGCTAATGACTCTAAATAAGCGCTGCTTGGGAGGCAACCCAAGATTTCATTGGAGGATCGGTGCATTTCATGCTTTTGCATAGGGGAGTACTTCTTTCCTTCTCTTTCATATAAAGTAGAATTGCTTAGTTATTTGTTCATTCCAAGCCTTGTTGTGTACATTATTCCTTCATCTACTTCTTTAAAAAAAAATTAAATTGTGTGTAGTATGCAAAAAAAAAAAATGGATTTTTGGTGTGTAACGCAGGAGGAGCCTGCGTTTCAGGGCAAATTGCGGCTCTATAATGCAAATTGCCAATGCGTTACTGGAGTTGGGGCAACTTGCGCCCCTGTTGCGCAAGTTGCGGTGGCGTGTCTGCTTTGGCTGCAATCTGCGCCCCACGCGCGCAGCTTGCGCGTGTGTTCCAGGATCAGAAAAAAATTCAGCGTGGTTCACCCCTGTTGTGCGAGTTGTTTATAAAAAATAATAATAATTCCTTTTTACCCACCATTCTATTTATACTCCTATTTAATCATCTCTCCACCTAATTCTTTTCCTATTTCAATTCCAAAACCTCCCATCTCTTTTCCCAAAATTCTAAACCTATTATTATTATTATTATTATTATTATTATTATTTTTCATTATTATTTTTGTATTTTATTTAGGAATCTTTTTGTATATATATATTTATTTATTTTTCTTTTCTTTATTTTCTTTCTTTTCTTTTATATAATTGTTCATTAAGGACAATGAACCACTTAAGTGTGGGGATGACTTCTCAATGATAAAAAAATTCAAAAAAATAATAATAATTATATATTATAAAATTTCAAAAAAAAAATTAAAAAATTAAAAATACCAAAAATAATTCTAGCCATGCAATTTGATTAGTTGTTGTATTTTGCTTGATACACCCATGCATGCGTAGAATTCTTGTGTTCTTGACGCTTTTGTATGAGAAGTGACGTGCTTTGTTCTTGTGCACACACTTACACTAGCAAGTTGAAGCTGGTAGACTTAATTGGATGTTATAAGTGATTAGAATGACATGAATATGTGCAAGATGACTTGGTTTTCATGCTTTGAGTACAAGTAGGTGCGTTAGAGAGTCTTGTTACTTGGGATTGATTTTGTTTTGTCACACCAAGTGAGTTTTGAGCCTATATGCATATCTTTTGCATGATTTTTCGTTTGCTTGAGTGTCCACATGTTGTTTACATTGCTAGCACTTACTTGAGATCTTTCTTGAAATGCATGACATTACTTGATGATGAGATGATAAAGGCACTTAGGTTTAACCTCGTATTTCCCATATTTCCACACCTTTTAAACATGATCAATTAGTCAACCCGTTGAGCTTAATCCTATTCTTTCGGTGACACACCACATTACTTGCCATTATCCTTTTTATTCTATTGGCCTTACATTAAATTTGAACCTAAATTGTCAAAGGCTAGTATCGTGCTTAAGGGAGTAATAAGGTGTGCAAAAGGGGGGGGGTTTATTGATGATCATACTTTTGGGGAATATTGGTTTTGGGTTGATGCTTGCTAGTCGAAATTCATAAAAATATCTATGGATCATTGCGTTTATTCCTTAGCTCTCTAAAAAAACAGAAAAAAAGAAAAAAATAGAAAAGAAAAAAAATAAAAAATAAATAAAAAAAAGAGAAAAATAAATAAATTTGAGAGCATTCTTATGTTTGTATGATACTTCTTCATTCGACTAGTCAAGTTATTATGTAAGGGTTATTGAAAAATCCAAGTGTGGGGAAGTATTAGTTTTAATAGAAAGGGAATTGAATAATGATTATTGTTGGGTACTAGCTTTTGACATTTAACCTGTTTTAGCTTTACTTGACATACCTGGTCCCTAGCCCACGCTACAACCCGAATAAAGACCTTTTGATTGTCATCAGTGATGTATGTTGTGTTGAGAGTGAGATTGATTGCGAGTGTCAAGTTGTGTTTATGATTTTGTTGGAATTGAGTGATACACTTAACCTTGTTCTTTGAGTGAATATTCGTTTTTGAGTGAAAGGTGAGTTATTACTTGTTTTGGCATAGGAGATCCCGGGTTTAGACTTAAAGATGTATTTCTTGTGGGCTTAGCATGATTACCAATGATTTTTACACTTGACATGAATTTTTATGACCTTCTGCATGTTGGTTGAGTAGACTACGTGAATACTTGCACTTTCGACACCAAGACATCGTATGTTTGCTTTGATTCTTAAGTTGATGTGGCATGAGAGGACTTGTGTGTGTGGTGTTGTGTTAGCATTGATCTTTTGCATGGTTAGATGAATTTTGTGGGTATATTCACTATAAACCCTCACGAGACAACACTCGTCCTACTAGGGCTGCCTAGGGGTTTAACGGCTTGTTGCATATGCTCAATGCAATCGTGTCATCTACGAAAGTGATGTTTGTTAGGACTTAGTTTTTATTTCACTTATTTGCCCGAGGACGTGCAAATGCTTAGTGTGGGGATGTTTGATAGAGTATATTTTTATATATATTCTAGATGATTTTATTCTCATATTTTATTGTGTTTTGCATTGATTTGGATTTTTATTTAATAGATTTTATTTTTTTATTTTAGGAAATAAAGAATTCATGACTTGGAAGGATTTGGAGCAAAAAGAGCTATTTTGGAGATAAAATAGAAGAAAATTCGTATTATTGGGCTACACGGGCTGCCTGCACTGTTTGGGCCATATCTTGAGTTCCAGAAGTCAGAATTTGACGATCTTACTGTCCACGCGAAGCTTAGGGAATTATCTTTAATTCAGAGGTGGTCCAATAAGCAAAATCGAGCTGGAACAGCCCAGAAATAGAGGAGTAATTATAGTTACGAATTTTAATTAAGGAATCCTATTCAGTTATGGAATCCTACTTGTAATTTATTTAGAGTATTAAAATACTTTTATTGGACAAGACTTTTAGAGCCTATATAAACACATCTATGGTATTATGTAAAGGGAGAGGAAGAAGAAAGATGTAATATTAGATCAGATAATACAGTTTAGAGTAGATTAGTATTATTAGTTGGAGATGTAGAGAAACACCATGACTCTTCTTTTGGGTGACAACATTGAAGTTTGAAGGTTTTGTTCTCTTAGTCTTTTCTTTGTTCTTATTAGTTTAATTATGATTTCTTGTTTTACTAGTTGTTTTACTTGTTTAATTATTAGCGAGTAGTTATTTCTAGGGCTTAAAGGGAAACCATGTTTGCACTAATATTGGCATGATTTTCATAGTGGTTTGATTGGTTATGGTTAATTCTGATTGATATGTTTTAATCATTAATTTGTGTAATTGGCCAATATCATGGATTAATTATATGCAAATAGGGGTATGGATCGAGAGATTTACTTACTAGAGGCACACATACGATTAGCAGAATTGAATTTGAGTGCGGAAGCATCATTGGATTTCTGAGAGCGTTAATTCTTGGAAGAGATTAAATTGACTCTAATTACCTGATTGATTGAATTACTAAAAGTGGTTAATTGTGTTGAATGTTTCGAGAGTGTTAATGCTTGAAAAAGATTAACATACTCTAGTTATAGGATCACATTGATTGCTTTAGCTTAAGAGCCAATTGTGTAAGCATGGTGGACCTGATTGCCCTAGGTTTTAAATAATTTGTTTATCATCTGTTTAATTAGTGTTAATCTAGTTTAATTAGTTAATTAATAATTCTTCAATAATCGTTTGACCCTTGAAACAATTAGCGATAACTGAAAAGGAATTAGTAGAACCTGTCTCCTTGTGGATTCGACCCGCTTGCCATCTGTACTAGCAATAGACACCGTGCGCTTGCGGTTAGGTATAATTCGCTAATTGTTTCAAGGGTCAAACGTATATGTGAAATTATTAATTAACTAATTAAACTAAATTAACACTAATTAAACAGATGATAAACAAATTATTTAAAACCTAGGGCAATCAGGTCCACCATGCTTACACAATTGGCTCTTAAGCTAAAGCAATCAATGTGATCCTATAACTAGAGTATGTTAATCTTTTTCAAGCATTAACACTCTCGAAACATTCAACACAATTAACCACTTTTAGTAATTCAATCAATCAGGTAATTAGAGTCAAGTTAATCTCTTCCAAGAATTAACGCTCTCAGAAATCCAATGATGCTTCCGCACTCAAATTCAATTCTGCTAATCGTATGTGTGCCTCTAGTAAGTAAATCTCTCGATCCATACCCCTATTTGCATATAATTAATCCATGATATTGGCCAATTACACAAATTAATGATTAAAACATATCAATCAGAATTAAACATAATCAATCAAACCACTATGAAAATCATGCCAATATTAGTGCAAACATGGCTTCCCTTTAAGCCCTAGAAATAACTACTCGCTAATAATTAAACAAGTAAAACAACTAGTAAAACAAGAAAACATAATTAAACTAATAAGAACAAAGAAAATATTAAGAGAACAAAACCTTCAAACTTCAATGTTGTCACCCAAAAGAAGAGTCATGGTGTTTCTCTACATCTCCAATTAATAATAATACTAATCTACTCTAAACTATATTATCTGATCTAATATTTTACATCTTATTCTTCTCATAAAATAATACCCTAGATGTGTTTATATAGGCTATAAAAGTCTTGCCCAATAAAAGTATTTTAATACTCTAAATAAATTACAAGTAGGATTCCATAACTGAATAGGATTCCTTGATTAAAATTCGTAACTATATTTGCTCCTCTGTTTCTGGGCTGTTCCAGCTCGATTTTGCTTATTGGACCACCTCTGAATTAAAGAAAATTCCACAAGCTTCGCGTGGACAGTAAGATCGTCAAATTCTGACTTCTAGAACTCAAGATATGGCCCAAACAGTGCAGGCAACCCGAGTAGCCCAATAATACGAATTTTCTCCTATTTTATCTCCAAAATAGCTCTTTTTGCTCCAAATCCTTCCAAGTCATGAATTCTTTATTTCCTACAATAAAACAATCAAATCTATTAAATAAAAATCCAAATCAATGCAAAACAAAATAAATATGAGAATAAAATCATCTAAAATATATATAAAAATATACTCTATCATTTCCCCATCAATATCAGCACCAAGGATCTCCATCTCATTCAGATGAGACATCATCCTGAGAACATGATCCCTTACAGGTGTTCCTTCATTCATCTGAGTGTTCATTAAAGCCTTCATTGCTACTTGCCTAGCAGCCCTATTCTGTTCTCCAAAAAGTTCCTTGAGATTAAAGAGCATATATGAAGTTGTGTCCATAGCCTGATGTTGATGTTGCAAAACACCTGACATTGCTGCCAGAATGTAACATCGCGACATCTCATCAGCCTTAATCCACCGCTTATAATACTCCTTCTCACTTTCAGGATCATCTCCATCAGGTTGATCTGGCTTGGGTTCATAAGTACAAAATTTGTACTCCTCAGCAGTCAACACTATGTCCAAATTACGTTTCCATTCAATATAGTTTGGTCGAGTAAGTTTGTTATCCTTAAGTATGGTGAATAATGGATTAAAGCCCATAATGATCTAATCCTGAGAATCATACATGTAACACATAATCAGATAGTTGCACAAATCTTAAAACCTATTGATTTCCTCTAACAATTAATTAAAATTAATGCACTAATATTTAAACATCATAAGTATCTGGTACGCCACGATGGGTGACATATATACCACTTAAATTCGTTTAAATATTACTTCGGTCCAATTACTAAATAATACGCCACGTTAAGGTGGACTATATATTATTTTTCATAGCTAAGTGTATACCCTTATTAAATCTTAAATTAGTAACAATAAGACCGGATGCCACCATTAAATATTTCAATTCAATAATCGATAATAGGATAATTCCCAGATCGGGGGAGCATTATCAAGAGGCGTCACTTAAGACCCCTTTCTAGACAGAATCATCCTTTCTCTCAATATCGAAAATCTATATTCAAACATTGGTACCCTTCTAATTAATCGAATTCTATGAAACTTGGTACGCCACGTTGGGTGGCATGTATACCTTTCAATATTCGTAATTTAATTTAAGAATTTTATTCTAGTAATTTCCACAACCTTTTAATAATACCGTAAATAGTACGCCACGATGGGTGATCATATATACTATCTACATTATTTAAAAGGTTATATTACATACAAAATAATGGAGACCAGGGATTTAATTCCTATTTAATTCTCTCACCCACTTAGAATTTTTATTAAAATTGAGGAATTTTAAAAATTAAATGGGACCTATGTCGTTACAATTATGTCTAGCATGCATTCAAAATACACACATAATTTAACAACATAAAACATTTAATTAAAGCAATAAATAAAAAAAATTATGTCCATGTCGTCCTAATTATGTTAACATGCAATTAAAAATTACACACATAATAATTAATTAAAGCAATAATTAAAATTAAATAACAGAATTTAAAAAATAATTAAATCCACTATTATGGCCCCAAACAATTTACTCGGCCCCTGTTCGTCAAAATTGTTCTTGGCCACTTCGAACTAACGGACGAATAGAAAAAGAAAACAAGCCTTTTCTTTTATTTTAGGTGGCCACATATTTCATTCACTTTGGCTAAAATGAAAATCAAACACATAACCATTCCTGTTGATTGTTGCCGCACGCGTCTTCTGATAACAGTTCCAGGTGCCTTGTAGCAATTGTTGGTCACGCGCTGAACAATACCATACAGCCTTCTCTCCTTAATTTGACGCGGAGAAGAAAAAAAATAAACAGAAGCCTCCAACTTTGGCTTCGTTGTTCAATTGTCGAATGCGGTAGAAAAATGACCCCAGCCGCTACGCAGCGGAATAAATATTTTTCTCCATTTTGATTTTCGGTCACACGTAATTGTTACAAGATATCCGGATTTTTACAAAATTCATCAAACAATTACATAAAAAATAGATCTAATACAAACTAATTTTGTAAAATCTATTCTAACACGATTAACCCTCGTGATTACAACCACGATAAACCACGTGGAAACCAAACAAAAAATTAACCACAATTAAACCACGTGGGATCCAAACACATAATTAAAATATACAAGGCCATAATAGTGGATACTAACCTGCAAAACAAAATATACAAGCCTACCACCATACACATGCATATATAATTACGACATGGACATCATATCAAAATTCGCAGAACCATAGAACCAGGCTCTTGATGCCAATTGTTGGGACAATCAGATCGTGGCCCTGCGATTTTTGATACAATAAATTAACGAGTACAAAAATAAAATCACCTTGCCAACGGTTGATTCCACGTTCTTCTATTGTATTCCCAAATTCCCTTGAGCGAAGTGTGACCTCCGTCTTCTCAAGTTAACCTCTCTTCTTGCTCCTAGGTGGCTACAATATTTTTCTTAACCAACCCTAGCAAGAAGAGAATAAGAATAAATATATAGGGCTACAATAGGGATCATGGATAATTAGGTTGGGCCTTCTAATTACATCTTGGGCCTAGCCCAATGTAATTAAATATTAATTCAATCCACTAAAGAATTAATATTTGCACTACCTTTCCTAATACCGCAACTTAATTATTTAATTGGGTTCCAATATTATTTGCTTATTAAATTCCCCTATGTTTAGAATAGCGCATGCCCATTAATTAAATAAATTACTGATAATTTATTTAATTAATATATTTTATCCTTGATTATCCACTCAACCTTTATTTAATTATGCCGGAATAAATTCCACCTGCAGGGTTTCACATAATTAAATCTTTTTGAGCTTTCAAGGGGACATCATTACCCCGAATATTATCAGGACATGGATTCCTTCTATAAATAATATTCACCATGTATATAATTCCATCACCCAAAATATAATGATATAATTCAAAAGAATTATTTCATATATAAATCAAAGCATGTAAATAATATACACGTGTCAATTACTATATCTGGATTAAGAACCTAAGCATTAATAATAACATAGAATCTTAGTTCTCCTTCTTAATCAGTATAAGGGAACAATTCTAAATTTGATCCTGTTCAATATACACAAAGTATACTAGTATTATTTAATAGTCAATATAAACTATTCTAAATAATACTACAGCCATACCAATGGATTGTCCAATACCACCTGTGCTGTGAACCTTATTATATTATATAAACCATATTTAACAATCTAATATTCTGTATCCCATTTGATACTAGATTGTCCACAATATATAATATTAGATAGCATGTAAACATTTAAATGATTCTCAATAAAACCGGGCCAGAAATAAATGTATATGTTGGGTGTCCAGCATCTCCTTATTCGAAACGTGGCGCTTGTGCCTGGCTAAGCATAAGGAAATAAAGTTGCGTCTTGTTACAAGTCCCGGGGAAGGCATCTGTGCAGCCATTGTACCCTTAACAGGGACTGGTTAGTGCTGGCAAATGCTGGGGGGGATTGTTGGGTGTCCAGCATCTCCCTATTCGAAACGTGGCGCTTGCGCTTGGCTAAGCATAAGGAAATAAAGTTGTGCCTTGTTACAAGTCCCGGGGCTTTTAGCTCAATTGGTAAGCGCTTGATCCTGAAAACTGGTATCAGAGCGGGCTGTTTATTCAAAAACAGAAAAACGATCATGAGTTCGAATACACCAAAGACTACAGGAACGGTGAAGGTCCCTAAGTTTGACAAAGAGAATTACAACCTCTGGAAGATAAAGATGATGTTGTTCATCAAAGCCTCTCATCCTTTGTATCCTGAGATTCTCAAGAATGGTCCTTTTGTTCCACAACAAGAGATACCAGAGAAGACTGTTGGAACCACAACTATCCCAAGATCTTATGAGGCCAAGGATCCATCAAAATGGACAGAATCAGAAAGGGAGAAGGTTGCTCTTGACAGCCACCTCATGTTGCTTATCATTGATTCCATGGACATGTCAATGTTTGCAAACATTGCATCATGTACATCTGCCAAAGAAATGTGGGATCACATTGAGGTGTTGTGTGAAGGAACTGATGAGGTTAAGGAAAACAAGAAACAGATACTGGTCACACAGTATGAAGCTTTCATGGCACAGCTCAAGGAAAGCATTACTGAAATGTTTGAGAGATTTCACAAGCTAGTTACTGAGTTGCAGATGAATGGCAAGGTTTACAATACCAAGGAGTTAAACATGAAGTTTCTGCTATCCTCACCAAACCATCTAGAGCAAAGGGTCATTTCTCTAAGGGAAAGAGATTTGAACAAAGTTACATATGATGTGCTCTGTGGGGTTTTAAAAACTCATGAGCTTGAGTTGCTTCAGAAAAGGGCTATCCAAGCCAATCAAGGCAGAATGGTAAACACATCATGTGCCTTGATTGTCAACAAATCTATTCAAGACCTAGAAGCATCTACAAGCCAGTTAAGGATAGAAGAGGTAGTAGAAGAGGAAGAAACTGAACCTGAGGTAAGTGAACCTGTTGAGGAGAAGGAGGAAGAAGAGTTTTACACTCTTGAAGAACTAGATGGGATGGAAAACACTTCATATGCTTTCATGGCCAAAAAATTTCCAAACATCAGATTCAAAAGGAATCAACCCTTCAAACCCAAAACCATTCATTCAACAAGAGCAAGGCACCTGTGAAACCAAACAAGAATAAGTTTAAAACCAGCCATGTGGATAGGTCATCTGTAAGGTGCTATAGATGCAATGACCTAGGGCATTTTGCCAGTGAATGCAAGAAGCCTAAAAAGAAGGATAGAGATTATCTTGAGCTTGAAGCTAAGTATGAGGCCCTTCTGAAAAATCAGACACAAGGTAAGGCCTACATAGCTGAAGGGAAGTGTTGGGATGATTCTGACAGTGATGGAGAGGAGCAAGAATTCTGCAATTATGCCTTGATGGCCAATTTCAAGGATGACACATCTCCATCAGACCCTCAGGGCAAAGAAAATGAAAAGAAGGTCATGTGGATTTTGGACAGTGGATGCTCAAATCATATGACTGGTGATATGGCCCTGCTATCACAGTATGAGGAAAAGGCTGGCCCAATGGTTGCTTTTGGAGATGACAGCATGGGTAACACATTGGGATATGGCAAGTTAAAAGTTGGTAATGCCATCATTGAAGATGTAGCACTAGTCAAGGGGCTCAAGCATAATCTGCTAAGTGTTGGTCAGTTTACTGATAGGGGATTTAAGGTGGATTTTGACAAAGATGAATGTTTGATCACCCACAAGAAGACTGGTGATTTTGCTCTATCTGGAGTAAGAAAGGGAAGCCTGTTTGTAGCCAATATGGACTCTGCAAACAAGGACAAAATTTGTTGCTTTTATTCAAAAGCATCAAATGAAGATTGTTGGCTGTGGCACAAGAAATTATCACACCTGAACTTCAAAGCCATTAATTCTCTAGTCAAAAGAGAGTTAGTGAGAGGCATGCCTACACTTAAATTCTACCAAGAAGGAGTGTGTGAGGCTTGTCAAAAAGGAAAAATGAAAAGATCAAGCCACAAGTCAAAGACAGTGACATCAATAACCAAGCCCCTACAACTCATTCATATGGACTTGTTTGGGCCTGTCAATATTATGTCACTAGGAAGAAAGAAGTATGCCTTGGTGATGGTTGATGACTTTACAAGGTATACATGGGTGGAATTTCTGGCATCAAACGATGAGGCTCCACAAGTAATCATTGAGCATATAAAGAAAGTTGACAAGGAAGCAAAGGCCAACAATGCAAGTGTGACTGCATTGAGAAGTGACAATGGAACAGAGTTCAGAAATGCCATACTTGAAGCATTCTGTAAAGAGAATGGCATTTCTCAGCAATTCTCAGCTCCAAGGACTCCACAACAAAATGGAGTTGTTGAGAGAAAGAATAGAACTCTAATTGAGGCTGCTAGAACAATGTTACTTGATGCAAAGATGCCTACATGTTTTTGGGCTGAGGCTGTGAGCACTGCAAGCTATATCCAGAACAGAACCCTCATCAACAAAAACATTGGAAAGACACCTTATAACTTGATGACTGGAAAGAAGCCCACTCTAAAGTATGTTCATACTTTTGGAAGAAAATGCTTTGTATTGAAGGATAATTCTGAATATGTTGGAAAATTTGATGTAAAAGCATTTGAAGGAATTTTTCTTGGCTACTCTATGGAAAGAATTGCATACAAGGTTTATGTCATCAGTCAAAAGAAAGTTATGGAAAGCACAGATGTGACATTTGATGACAGCAAACTACCTGGACTAGAAGAAGCCAATGATGAAGATAAAGATCCATTGAAGTTTGATAATCTAGATGATTCTGATGAAGAGACTGAAACTGAAGTTGAAACTCGAGTTCAACAAACTTAAGTGAATAATGATACAAGAGAAGAATTTGTTCCAATCAATAGTGAAGAAACAAACATCCAAGACACACCTGTGAGTAGTGGCAACTTCACAGGGGGAGGAAATGAGAATGACCATGATGTGGATGATGAAGCAACATCAAGAATGAGAAATCAGGCTGAGCACTCAAGGAAATGGGATAGATCACACATTGCAGAGCAAATCATTGGAGATCCTAATGCAGGAGTAAGGACTAGGAGAGCAACTCAGAATGAGTGCCTCTATGGCTGTTTTCCATCACAAGTTGAGCCTAAGAAACTTGATGATGCACTGTTGGATCCAGATTGGATTATTGCTATGCAAGAGGAGCTGAATCAATTTGAAAGGAACAAAGTATGGGAACTTGTGCCTGCACCAAAGAATAGAACCATTGTTGGAAAAATATGGGTTCTGAAGAATAAGATGGATGAAGATGGTGTAATTATAAGGAACAAAGCTAGGTTGGTTGCAAAAGGATACTCTCAACAGGAAGGCATTGATTATGATGAGACATTTGCCCCTGTTGCTAGATTGGAAGCCATCAGAATATTCCTGGCATTTGCTGCTCATTCAAACTTTAAAGTATATCAAATGGATGTCAAAAGTGCATTTCTGAATGGAGAGTTGGAAGAAGAAGTTTATGTGCAACAACCACCTGGTTTTGAGGATCCACACTTCCCAGAATTTGTCTACAGATTGCTTAAGGCATTGTATGGACTTAAGCAGGCTCCAAGAGCATGGTATGATACCTTATCACAATTTCTTCTTGAAAATCAATTCACTAGAGGCACACTGGACAAGACACTGTTTTACAAGAAGCATGGTGATGATCTTATCCTAGTTTAGATCTATGTGGATGATATCATTTTTGGTTCTACAAATGAGAAGCTGTGTGAGAAATTTTCTAAACTCATGCAGAGCAGATATGAGGTGAGTATGATGGGAGAGTTGACATTCTTTCTTGGGTTGCAAGTCAGTCAAAGGAAGGATGGTATCTTTATCAGTCAGACCAAGTACATCAAGGATTTATTGAAGGAGTTTGACTTGGAAGATTGCTCACCTGCAAAGACACCCATGGCCACTGCCAGTAAATTGGATGAAGATGCTAAAGGCAAGAAAGTAGATATCTCAGTCTATAGAGGCATGGTTGGTTCTCTACTCTATCTCACTGCAAGTAGGCCAGACATCATGTTTGCTACATGCTTGTGTGCAAGGTTTCAATCAAATCCAAAAGAATCACATTTGATTGCTATAAAAAGGATCTTTAGATATCTGAAGGGCACTCCAAACTTGGGACCATGGTATCCTAAGGACACAGGGTTCAATCTGGTTGGTTATTCTGATGCTGATTATGCTGGATGCAGAGTGGATAGGAAAAGCACCTCATGTAGCTGTCAGTTTCTTGGACAAAGGTTAGTCTCTTGGTATAACAAGAAACAACAATCTATGTCAACTTCTACAGCTGAGGCTGAATACATAGCTGCTGGAAGTTGCTGTGCTCAAGTGCTTTGGATTAGAAATCAACTTAGAGATTATGGACTTGTGTTGGAAAGAATTCCAATCATGTGTGACAACACAAGTGCAATCTCTATAGTTGCCAATCCTGTCAATCATTCTAGGACAAAGCACATTGACATCAGATATCATTTCATAAGGGAACATGCAACTAATGGAACCATTGAGTTGCATTATGTTTCTACAGATAAACAACTAGCTGACATATTCACTAAGCCACTAGATGAAGCCACCTTCACAAGGTTGGTTAGTGAGATTGGAATGTTGAATTCTTCAGATTCTGGCTAAGTGAATATATCATCTAGATTGTTGCAACAGTAAACACTTACTTTATCTAAATTCTCAATATTTTTGGAGTAAGTGTTGGCTGAAATATGATTTATAAATATTTCAAATCTGTTGCATATTTGGAAAATCATATTCTCTTGTTAACTTGAAATTTCTATGAAATTTTGAGAAAATCACTGTTTAATTTGCTAGAATATTCGTGAATGAATATGGCTGGTAAATTTTAAAAAGATAGTGAAAATTGAGTTTCTATGAGTATAATTCGACAAATCAGATTTCTCAAGTGATTCACTATTCGACATCTCTAACAAGTTTCTTTAGAGCACTCTCGAGTTCTCGAATAGAGTCTTTTAGAGTTCACGAATAGAGGTTTTCTTGACTTCTCGAATATAGTGTTTTAGTTCTCGATTGACTGAGTTCTCCAATACTATATTTGAGTTCTCGAATCATTTGAAAATGCTGATTTCTCGCTGAATTTTAACCGATTTTGGAATTTTATTCAGAATTCAGAATTACTCATAAAAACATATTTTACCTAATTTAGATTCACGTGTAAGTTAGATAACTGCCAGCTGTGAGTTACAACCTGCTTGAGTTATCGAATAAGCCTTTCTTGACTTCTCGAATAGTTGTTTTCTACTTCTCGAATGCCTGACTTGTCGATACAGAACATACATCTAATCGACAATTCAAGTACTTCATACTTTTACAACTTCACATCTATTCGATTCATTTCATTCGATTTCTCAATCATCCAAACTCCCCAAACCTCTGAAACCCTAACTGCAAAAACTAAATTTCTTCTTCAACCTTCGATTTCTTCTCTCTCTCTCTCTCTCACACAAATGGCAATAGTAAAGTTCAACACCAATTTCATTGCTCTAACTAGTGATGTTGAAGCACCGAACGCCAATTTCAAGTGCTTTGTGAAGTGGATGTCTGAATCGTACATCAAGAATGCTCTATCTGTTAACCCAACTCTGTATCTCGACATTCTAGAACAGTTTTGGCAGTCTGCTACAGTGGAAGTGGTGGCTCTTGACTCTGCAATATCCTCGTACATCATCTACTGCAAGATTCAAGACAAAAATCTCACTATCACCACAGAGGATATGAATGAGGCACTTGGGATGGGTACCAAAGGAGAGGTGTATGACCCACTTGCTACAAATGCTGAATTGGAAGACTTCTTTGATTTTATCAAATATGCAGACAGAATCAATCTTGGGCACTTGAACAGGAAGCATTTGAGGAAGGAATGGAGTTATGTGTTTGCTACACTTCTTCAAGTCTTCACTGCAAGAAAATCCAGCTATGACCAAATCAGTACTCCTGCACAGCAAATAGGCTATGCCTTAGCTTATGGAAAGAAGATAGACGTTGGTCTCATCATTCTGCAGGAGCTGTATGGGAGACTTGGTAAGAATTCAGCCAAGAGAGGTAATGAAATTTTCTTCCCTCGTTTTATTCAATCTGTCCTTAATTTCTTAGATGATAAATTGATTGAATTAGATGGGATGAATAAAAATAGAATAGGCTATCCTAAATCCATGACCAAACTCATTTTTGGTAATTTGGAGACTAAGAATGATGTGGATGTAAGACTTAACATAACTCCCCATATGGAGAGTTTGTTTAGAACTTACCCCACAGCATGCCAACATTTGCCTCTAAGTCTGAGTTAGCTAAGCCCAAGCAAGTAGAACAAAATGCTAACCCAGGGCTAGCTAACCAATCCTCTCAACCAAACACTCTACCAATCACTGAGCCAACTGCATCATCCTCTCAAAAGGGTGATGTTAGTAAAAAGAAGAGAAAGGAAGTAATGTCTGCACCCTTAAATATTCTATCTGAAGCAGCATTAGCTGTTGAACTAGGTCTAGAAATTGAGGAACCTGAGTCACCCTTACTAAGGCCAAAGAAGAAAAAGAAATCTAAGACCACCTCTTCAGTCACACAAATGGCTGAAGTTGTAAAATGAGGGGCAAACAGCTCACTAGATGTGTCCTCTCAACAGGGTGCATCTATAGAATCAAGCATCCTCCCCAATGCACCTTCTTGTATTGAGTCAGCACATGGGAGTGATAAGGCTGGCATTACACTGAGTGGAGAGCACATCACACTTGAAACTCCCTCTATCTCTCAGGAGGAGTTGCCAAAATCTACTCTACAACACACTACTCTTCTAGAATCTTCATCTCAAATTTCTTTGGAGCATGTAATTCAAGAAATTGAAGAGCAAGGCATTGATCACCAAGAATCCTTTTCTCTTGGTGAGCCAATGGACTCAAGTGACTTAGTGCATGACACTTTGCTCACCACCCAGGACCCACATTTAGATGGTGAGGGAATGCATGCTGGGGCATCTCTTAATGACACCATCACAAACACAGAGGTTCCACTAGTTTTCACTAGAGACTCTCTGCCTGTGTCAACTACTGGTGTACCTCATCCCACTTCTGTGGAGACACTAGTAGGAGAGTCAATCCATCCGGTTACAGAAGTTACATCTATAACTGAGGAGTCTAGCTTGCCTAGCTCTAGCTCTGACTTCTTGTCACAATGGCCGAAGCCTGTGCAACATGACAGTGCTTCAGGATCAGGGTCTGTTCCACCACAATTGACGATTGAAGCACTTCAAAGCTTGGTTGTGGATCAGATTCCTGAGTTTGTAAGATTGCCCAAAACTTGGTCACCTCAAACCTATCCAACTCTGACTATGAAGCCATCTTGTTGTGCCATAAGAAGATGTAGAGCAGCAACAACAGAAAATAGCAGATGAATCTGCAAGAGATGGAAATATGGATGCTTGGCTACAAGGCAAATACTCTGTACCTCTCTTAGAAGGCCTCCAACATCTAAGAAAAGAATACATCACTTCACTGGGGTCCAATTCCAAATCTCTAACTCCCAGTGATGTGTATGAGACTGTCAATGACATCTACAAGGGGATCTTGAAGGCTGCACACTTTCTTGGTAAAGGCCTGCAATCAGAAGTGAATGAAGTAGTTGCAGCCACAATCCACCAAGTCAATGAAGTCAAAAGAGAATTCCTCTCCAAATTTCCCCAGTTGGAGTTAGTCATCAAGGACATTCTGGAATGCAAGTCTACATGCACCAAGATGGACAATGGTTTGGCTCTTCTAAAAGATTCTGTCACAGGTCTGGGGCATCAATTTCAGGTTTTATCTGATCAAACTACAGAATCCACTGCCATGCTGAGGACAATGTTCAAAAATCTTTATGGAGATAGGCTAGTGACTGAGGTCCCTATTCATGACATGACCAAGTATGAAGTCCAAAGACTCAAGGATCAATCACTCTCTGGATTCAGGGCACGTGAGCTATTCACTAAGGTGGATACTCTTGAAAAGGAAGTGGCTACTCTCACTAAGTCCAATGCTCATCTTACAGACAAGGTTGCACATCTCAATGATCAGTTGGACACTCAAGCAACCACCACAACTGATGTTCTTCTGCATCAACAATCTATGTTGATTGCTATGATGAAGCATATGGGTCTTCCTCTCCCTGAAGAATCTTCCACCCCAAAGGTCACCTCTAAAGCCTCTGTGCTTGACAACAAGCCTAAGGGGAGAAGAGGACAAGGAATTCGAATACTAAGGGGGAGAAACCAAAGGAAAAAGGGATAAATTTAAGAGAGGGTGATTACCAAAGGGTAAATAAATCTCCAACTCATGTGCCAGGCAAAGGAAAAACAAAGGTTGATGAGCCTCCTACCTCACTGCCAGTTGTTACTCTACCAACTTTGCATGTCATTACTCCTGGTGGTCAGAAGCAATCTATCACAACCACAGTGGTTGCACGGAGTATGCCATCTGACAAACCTCTATCCTCCATATCTGAAAGTGCCAAACCTATAGAAGTCAAAGTAATTACTGAGGCCAAGCTGCAAGAAGTTGCTAACTCAAATGTTTATCATGATAAAGCCTTCTTGGAGTTTCTGAAAGCCACAAGGGAACATGCTGGTGACACTCAGTTCTATCTGAGGGAGTTGAAGGAGCAGATTGACTACATCACTATCATCCCCAAGAAAGTCAATAATCTATGGTTCAAGGAGATAGTGATGATATCCAAATCAAAGATATGACATCTAACACAAAACTCTACAAGCCCTAAAACACTCAGAGATAGATGCCATACTTGAGCTTATTGAGAAGAGAAATGAGAACAACAAAAGTCAGTTTGATGATTTGAGGAATGGCCAACCTTCAAGGCTGCTAGAAGTGATCAAGAAGCCATGGACAATCATCTATCAGTCTAACACCAAAATTGAAGACATCAAGCAATTGGTCATTCCCCATGATCTCACTTCTCGAAATCACAGACTGGTCATTGCTATCATTGATCAACTACATAAGAATGTTGGAACCAGAAATGCTGAAGAAATTGAAGCACTGCACATTCTCAGATCTTTTATAGCAACTGGTGAAACTCCAGAGAGAGCTCAACCTAGGAGAAATAAGGATGATAACTCTGAAGACAAAAGTGATGGGAGGAGGAGACATCACAGGAGAGATAAGGGTGATGAAGATGAGAAGAAGAAGAAGGATGACAAGAATAAGAAAGATGGTGATGACCAAGGAAAAGTCTATGAGAGGAAAATTGGAAAACAGCAAGCCTTAGGCATTGCTAGCAGTAACCTCACCACAACACAAGACTCTGAGTCTATGGTGAATACTGTTAGTAATGACCTACCAAAATCTGATTTGATGGCTTCTGCAACTGTTTTGCCACCTCAAGAAGAGAAGAAGATTCAAGTCAAGAAACCATGTGTATGTTTCAGAAAGCAAACTGCTAATGGAATACTACTATGGTCTACCAACAAGAGTCATAAGTTTCTGCCTAGCAATCATACAAGGAGGAGTAAATTTAAGCATGCTGCAAGAAGGGTGAAGATATCGAAGTCAAAGGCACTGACAATAATTCCAGGATTGAACCTACCACCTCTGGATGAAATCTATGATGAAGACCAACTGCAGTTCATATGGGCTCAAAGAATTTATCATGTTGCCATTGTTGATGATTTTCTTGAAATAAAATATACTGATGGAAGACAGAAGAAATTCAGACAAGGAACATGTCAACACTAGGGCAGGCTATATGACATAGAAAGAATAATTGCAATGTTGGATTCTGAAGACAGAGTGGAAAGGGTATGGAAGCTGGAGTTAATTGACTTTGTCAAAATGAAGAGAGATCACCAGGCAGAAATGAGAAAGAACGGTGAAGAGCTACTAAAGAAAAAGGAGGAGGAGTTTGCTGCAATGGAAACTAAGGCTGATGAATTGAGAGCTATGGGTCTGTGTAGAGTCAAGTTTAATCCTTACATCATTGAGTACAAGAAATATGGTAGAAATGTAAAGATTAGAATGGACTACATCAGTTCCTATTCTGATAAACAGCTGAATGAAGTACTTAAGGATTTATCAGGCTCCCCTCTAATTGAAGAACTCACTGCAATGGAAGACACTATTCTTGCCATGGAGGAAAATGCAAAGAAGAAAGCAAAAGAAGCTGAAGAGAAGATGAAAAATGAGAATCTGCAAGCCAAAACTCAAGAGATGAATCCAAAAGGATATGGCTAGTAGTTTCTCATAACCTGTAAGAATACTTCTATGTACTTTCCTCAATCAATCTATATACCTGTACTGTTAAAGTTTTATCTTTATGTATGTTAGGCTTGTTATCAGACATGAAATTGTGACTAAGGGTCTCACTCACAATTTGGGGGAAATTGTTAGTTACAGAGGCATGCCTGTATACATCTAATAACAAGCCTAATTGTTTGTAATGCTTTGCATTACTTACATGACCTCTTGACTGAGGGAACCTCTAGTTGTAGAGTTTCTGTTTGTATTGTACTTGTAGTAGGCATCAAATCCTAGTTGTGTAACTGTACTTATAAAGTCTAGAATAATGCTTGAAAGAAGTTCCAAGGTTCATGCCTCAAGTAAGAAGATAAAGACTGTCAAATAACCACAGTTGGGATTTGAAGAAATGAAGAATTTGCCTAAGTACCAATTCGAGAAGTCCAGCATTTGAGAAGTCAGGGATTCGATATCTCAAGACACTATTCAATATCTCTGAATACACTATTCGATATCTCATTCGATATCTCAGAGATTCGATATGTCTACTACTCTATTCGAGAACTCAAGAAGTCAACAAGTCAAAGTGGTATTCGAGTTCTCAAAGAGTCAACAAGTCAAAGTTCCATTCGATATCTCAAGGACTCAGAAAGCTATTCGATATCTCGAGGATTCGATAAGTCAAATGTTCTATTCGACAACTCAAGGAATCCTGTGGAAAAGAGCCATTCGAGAAGTGGTTCGACATGTCAATATAACAGTGTTCGAGAACTCAGAGTTATCGATCAAGTCAATTCAAGTTCTCGAATCACATACTTAGTCACTTCTCGAATACATTCTTGGAGACAAAATACTGAAGAAATTGTACAAGTCAGAAACCTGCAACAAGCCAATGCACTTTATGGACCACAATCTGTAACGTGCTCTGGAAAGCCTACAAGGAAGCTTGGAGAGATACAGAAGAGACAAGGGGCTAAAGAAGTGGATCTGAACAGGCTTTACAAAGTCAAATCTGTAACCGTTTGGACGCTTACTCAAAAAGGATAGACAGACTAGAAAGTAATTTGTTTAGCTACCTTATTTGGAGTAAGTAGGTTGTATCCATGTTCTATAAGGATACAACCTCACTTCCTTAGTCATTAACTGTGACAACCCGGGTCAAATCCCGAGCCTTTTTTGAAAATCGAGACAAGTCCCGATTCCGAATCCGAAATAAGCCAAAGTAAACTGGCCCAAATGCAGCCAACTTGGGTAGTCCACAAGCCCACCACAGGCCCCCAAAAAATCATGATTTGTTGGTGCACTTAGTAGTAGTACTTTGCCTTATAAACTGAACTGAAGCCCCAAATCTCCTCGATGTGGGACTGGGGTGTTACAAACTCCCCCACTTAAACTCCTGACGTCCTCGTCAGGCCTGAACGGAAATCCCATAGGTCCAAGATCGTTCCTCCCTAGCCATTGTGGGATAATACCGGCTGGCTTCGTGTCCCCACCTCCGGACCTCTGTCCATTGTGGGATAATACCACCAGCCTTCGTGTCCCCACCTCCGGCAACTTGACGAATCAAGCTTTCGAGAACCTGGCTCTGATACCATATGTGACAACCCGGGTCAAATCCCGAGCCTTTTTTGAAAATCGAGACAAGTCCCGATTCCGAATCCGAAATAAGCCAAAGTAAACTGGCCCAAATGCAGCCAACTTGGGTAGTCCACAAGCCCACCACAGGCCCCCAAAAAATCATGATTTGTTGGTGCACTTAGTAGTAGTACTTTGCCTTATAAACTGAACTGAAGCCCCAAATCTCCTCGATGTGGGACTGGGGTGTTACATTAACTTTGTAACTTTGTGAGTCAAGTTTTTCATACACTGTAAGCTGTATCTCTCTGAGAAAAACGAAGATGAGAATACTATCATTTGTATTCACAGATTGTAGCAACCTTTATCTAATAATACATTAGATTAAAGTGATATTGTGTCTTGTGTTGTACTTTATCCGCACCTTCACTTCTGCACACACAAACACTTATTTGCTACATAGACTCTAGCCAAAGAAAAGTTTAAGAATCCATTCACCCCCCCTGTATTCTTTTATCGTATTCAATACTACCAATTGAGCTAAAAGCCCCGGGACTTGTAACAAGGCGCAACTTTATTTCCTTATGCTTAGCCAGGCGCAAGCGCCACGTTTCGAATAGGGAGATGCTGGACACCCAACAATCCCCCCCAGCATCTGCCAGCACTAACCAGTCCCTGTTAAGGGTATAATGGCTGCACAGAATGCCTTTGGCATAAATATGCACTCCGTGGGACTCGAACACGCGACCTTGGCTCTGATACCAGTTTTCAGGATCAAGCGCTTACCAATTGAGCTAAAAGCCCCGGGACTTGTAACAAGGCGCAACTTTATTTCCTTATGCTTAGCCAGGCGCAAGCGCCACATTTCGAATAAGGAGATGCTGGACACCCAACAACATATAATTAAAATAAATATTTTCAGTATACACTAACACAAGTTGCATACATGATGTCAGGTCTGCTTGCTGTTAGATAAAGAAGAGACCCTATCATGCCTCTGTAGCTTGTCATATCTACTGAAGCTCCTGTGTCTTTGTCCAATTTTGTTGTTGTTGCCATGAGAGTTGTTGCAGATGAACAGTCAAGCATACCAAATTTCTTGAGAAGATTTCTGGTATATTTTGCTTAATTTATAAAAATCCCATCATCTGTTTGCTTCACTTGTAGGCCTAGAAAATAACTAAGCTCTCCCATCATGCTCATTTGATACCTGGACTGCATGAGCTTGGCAAACTTCTTACAGAGTTTATCATTAGTAGACCCAAAAATTATGTCATCAACATATATCTGAACTAAAAGCAAGTCACTACCAGATTTAAAATAGAACATGGTTTTATCAATTGTATTTAGAAATTGAGCCAGAGTTTCATACCATGCTCTTGGTGCCTGCTTGTTGTGGAATAAAAACTAGGTTATGATTATGACGGCTAGGGTTTGTGAGCTTCAAGCTTTAATGGCTGCTTCTGCGTTCGAGACTAAACGGTCCTCACAGAATGCCTACGTATCTCTGTATTAGAGAATCAAGCCAAGAAAACGTAGTTCTGAGAATGAGGGGTCAGACCCTTTATATAGGCTGAGAAGCCTAGGAATTATGGTAGGAGTAGGTGACTTGGTGGGCAAGCCACCGCCTTGAGGAAGGTTCTAGACCCCTTCCTTGTAGGAGTCAGTTTCCATGTTGGAATATGTATCTTGGAGGCTAAGTCAGGCAAGAGTAATATCCTTGTTTGACTCTTATTTGCTGAGCTGTTTATTACCCCTAATATTAATTACGAAATTAATATTATAGTTAGGGTTTGGGCCCATCTGGTGGGCCCCACGTTTGGACCATTCTAGGTCTAATAAATGCCACATTAAATGTGTCTTTAGGGCTTACTTTCAGCCCATATCATTTGCCCCCCAACTTCTAGGAAAACTGATCAGGTTTTCCTTGAAGTTATAACGGCCTTATTCGAGACTTGGGTCGGGGTTTATTGCTCTTACGTGAGTATTTTCAACAATATCATCTTAATGTAAAGCGTGGAGCGACCGACGCATTTACGACGATGTTGAACGACACTAATCAGTGTTAAACGGCACTACACAGCGCTAATCAGCCTTAAACAATGTTTAAACAGTGTTAAACAATGTTAAGTGGCATAAAATGGCACTAACGGCACTAATCGGTGCTAAACAGTGCTAACCGGCACTAATCTGTGCTAACATGCACTAAACGGTGCTAATCTCGACCTCTTTTTATCATTAACAATCATCCGAGATTCGCTGAAAAAGTCGAGATTTAGGTTTAAAAAGTTCACTGAAAAAGTAGGGATCCAGGACCAAGAACTGAACCTGGACCGGGGGGATCCAGGTTCAGAAGCTGGTCGGCTGGACCCCCTGAAAATGACCTGGTCGGCCGGAAGCTGGTCGGCTGGGACCTGGTCGGCCAGAAGCTGGTCGGCTGGGACCTGGTTGGCCAGAAGCTGGTCGGCTGGCCCTCCTCCAGGGGAGCTGGTCGGCCGGGACCTGGTCCTCCGGGACCTGGTTGGCTGAAATTCCTCTTCTAGGGCTAACTAGTCAGTAGTTGGCCTAAAAAACATGAACTTAGACTCCTTCTTGATTTTAATAGAGAGTGTGGATCCAGGATCAGAAACCATCCATGGTCCTAAGGATCCAGAATCTTGATCTTGATTACGAATCGTCAGTTTGGTCGTTTGTGACTTCATGGCTAACTTTGGCCTTCATGACTCATCTTGGCCTTCATGGCTAACCTTGGCCTCTCTTTAACATTGATAATCATCTGATATTCGCTGAAAAAGTCGAGAACCATGTCCGAAATCATTTGCTGAAAAAGTTGGGATCCAGGACCAAGAACTGAACCTGGACCGGGGGGATCCAGGTTCAGAAGCTGGTCGGCTGAACCTCCTAAAAAGGAGCTTGGTCTTGAACCTTGAGTTCATTCATGGTTGTTGGTTATCATCAACCCTTGACTCTCATCCTTGTGATGAAGTTCTTTAGTTCTTACCTCATCTTTGTTTCTCATGGAGGAGGTCTTCCTTCTCGGTTGATCATTCAGGTAGTTCACTTGCTCCTTAGCACTTGACTTTAGGCCTGGTATGCCTTTGTTGGTTTTCAACCCTTTAGCTTGATTCTAGGTTTCCAACCTTATTTTCTTATGCTCATATAACCTTTCTTAGGTCTCAACTTGATTGACAACTCTTGGTTCGAGTCCTTAAACTCAAACGACAAGCTCGATTGGAGGCAGACAGCCTTGTTGGCCATCGAGGCTTAATTAATGTTGTGTTGAGATTTGAAGTTCAAGGATTCAATCCTTAATCTTGGAATGTGTTCATCATCCCAGATTTCCAACCTGTAGAATCCTCGTCCTGGTGTCTTCCTGACTCGATACGACCCTTCCCAATTGGGGGATAGTCTTCCCTTCTGGCCAACTCTGGAGGCCTCTATCTTCCTCAGAGTCAAGTTGTCTTGTCGAAAGAACTTCTCCTTAACCCTTTGGTTGCAGTGAAAAGATGCTCTCTTCTGACGCTCTGCGTTTCTAGCATTCGCTTCATCCCTAACCTCGTCAATCAGATCAGGGGCGAGCCTCACGCCTTTTTCATTGGTCTTGGGATCATATGCTTCCACTCTTGGCGATGCATGTGTAATCTCTAGGGGGCACAACTGACTCGGCTCTATAAGCCAGCAAAAATGGGGTTGCTTCAGTTATCACTTTGTAGGTGGTGTGGTATACCCAAAGTATAGGCAGCAACTCATCCACCTAAGTGTTTCTTGAGCGTCCGACCCTCTTCTTCAGTCCATCAAGGATAATTCAATTTACTACCTCAGCTTGTCCATTAGCCTCAGGGTGAGCTACTGAAGAAAAGTGAAGTTCAATAACATTCTCCTTGCAATACTTCTTAAACTCTTCATTGTTGAATTTTGTTCCATTATCCGTCACAAGGATTCGGGGGATTCCCTATCTGCAGATGATGCTCTCCCAAAAGAACTGGGAAATTTGTTTGGTGGTTATCTTGGCTAAGGGCTTAGCCTCAATCCACTTAGTGAAGTAGTCGATGGCCACTATCAGAAACTTCCTTTGTGCTGAAGCTACGGGAAAGGGACCAAGCATGTCCATTCCTCACATTGCAAATGGGATAGGAGAGTTAATCGATGTTAACATCTCAGGTGCCTGCCTCACAACCGGTGCGTGCTCTTGGCATCTACCGCATCTCTTGACATAGCTCTGTACATCAGCCAGCATCTCTGGCCAATAGAATCCCAAGCGGGTGATCTTGGGAGCTAGGGCTCTGCCCCCCAAGTGTTGCCCACAGATCCCTCCATGAACTTCCTCCAGTGCTTCCTTTGCCTCTTGGGGCCTTAGACATTTTAGGTACGGGATGACAACATAGACCTCCTGGGGCATCAGCCTTAACATTTTCATTTCTTGGAATGTGCTCCACATAGCAGTCCTCAAATTGGGTTATAACACCCTTTACAATCTTTAGATACTTTGCCATGGTTTCATCCTTGGCCTCAACTCGCCATTCACTTGTGATACTACAAGCCTTGAGTCTCCGCAGACCTTGAGGTTCATGACCCTCATTAGATTTCTAATCCTGCACCACTAGATTTTGTTTTTGATGCTCCATCAAAATAGAACACCCAATATCCCTTCTGATCAGCTACAAGTTCTTCATCTTTATCTCCACTTTCAGGGGTGGTTACTATCTCCTGCCCCCCGACTTCTTGGTTGTTAATGGTGCATTCAACCACGAAGTCAGCCAATGCATGAGCCTTGACGGCTGTCCGAGGCTTATACTTGATATCAAACTCTCCAAGTTCTATGGCCCACTTGATTAGCCTTCCACTGGCCTTAGGGTATGCAATATGTTCCTCAGCTGCTGGTCCGTCCGGACTTCAATTTTGTGTGCCTGGAAGTACGGTCGTAGCTTCCTCGAGGCCGTTATCAATGCCAAGGCAAACTTCTCGATGGTAGAGTAATTTAACTCAGCCCCATGCAACACCTTGCTTTCATAGTAGATGGGTTTCCGAATCTTGCTTTCTTCTCGAACGAGAACGGCACTCAGTGCTTGCTCAGATACTGCCAAGTATAGGTAGAGAGTCTCTCCGGGACTAGTTTATCCAACAACGGGGCTTCGGCCATGTACTTCTTCAATTGTTCAAAGACCTCCTGGCTCTAAGGTGTCCACTCAAAATTTTTCACTTTCTTCAATGCTTGAAAAAACGGCAAACATTTATCACCAGATTTGGGGTTGAATCTCCCCAAGGCCGCAACTCGGCCTGTCAACTTCTACACATCTCTTATAGAGCGTGGTGGCTTCATGTATAAGATCTCCTTGATCTTGTTAGGGTTGGCCTCAATGCCTCTTTTTGAAACCATCAGTCCTAAAAACTTCCCAGATCCAACGCCAAAGGCACACTTGGCTGGATTCAACATCATCTTGTGGTGCCTCAGCACTTTAAATGCATCTCCGAGGTGCTTAATATGATCTGCCGTGAATAGGCTCTTGACTAACATATCATCAACATAGACCTCCATGGTTTTTCCAATTAGATGGGCAAATATTTTATTCACCAATCGTTGGTAAGTAGCTCCTGCATTCTTTAGCACAAATGCCATAGCAAGATAACAGAAAACACCAAAGTCGGTTATGAAAGATACCTTAGGGATGTCGTCCTTATGCATCTTGATCTGGTTGTATCCACTGAAACCATCCATGAAACTCAGCATCCCGTGCCCAACTGTGGCATCTATCAACGTATCTATCCTTGGTAGAGGGAAACAATCCTTAGGACATGCATCATTCAAGTCAGTGAAGTCTATACACATCCTCCACTTCCCATTTGCCTTCTTGACCATCACAGGGTTAGCCAACCACTCGAGGAACTGAATCTCTTCAATAAACCCAGCTTATAAGAGCATGCCAACTTCTTGTTTAATGGCATCTTGCCTTTCTAGAGCGAAATTCCTCTTCTTCTGCTTTACTGACGTTCGTTTAGGATCGACATTCAATTTATGAGTTATGAGCTGGGGATCAATCCCTGGCATATCAGCTGCTGTCCAAGCAAACACATCACTGTTCTCTTGTAAGAATGCTGTCAACTTGCCCTTCAAGGGGTTCCTTCAATTGGCTTTCGGGCTATGCAATATGTTTCTTCAACGGGTGGTCCATCAGGACTTCAACGTTTGTCTTGGTTCCATCATTTTTTTTTGTTTTTCTTGATTCTAGGTCAAGGATTCAAGGTTGATTCCTCGATTTAGATTTCAAATTAAACAATCATGTGGGCTTCTCGCCTTTTAAACTCTTTAAAACGAGAGTTTGCTTGAACTTCTTGATCATTGTTTAAGGTTCTCTATTGGTCTTCTACCTTAGATTCTCCATCCAAGTCATTTTTGAAAACATTAAAAAGTGGCTAGTCTTTAGCCTCCACAGCCTTGCATGGCTTTGATTGCCAGATGTCTTTTATCCCGGATCCTTCAAGGAATTGAAACACTTATTTGGTTGTGCTGTAACCTAACTCTCGACCCTTCAGAGTTTTATTTATGCGTTTGTTTGCTTCCATTTGTATATTCTTTTATTTTCGGTACTTGGTCATCTTTGACTTACACACATCAGGTGCTTGGTACATAAATAGAATCATAGAACGAAAAGCAAACTTGCATTAATAACATAAATGGGTTCAACCTTTATATAGAGTACTACTGTCCTACTCAGAGCGACATGCTCTGCATGGTTTCATCGAACCTTATTTCTACTTCTACTAGATAAATGAAGCTAAGTCCAACTTTGCAAGACTAGGCCTGCATGGCTTGATTTTGTTTTTGATGCTCCATCAAAATAGAGCACCTACTACTCCTTCTAGTCTCCTCATTCTTCTTCTGAAGTTCACTTTCTTCTTGGGGTACTATCTCTTGCCCCCGACTTCTTGGTTGCCAATGTTACATTCAACCACGAAGTCAGTTGATGCCTTAGCCTTGATGGCTGTTCGAGGCTTATGTGTGATGTCCTCTTCTGGACTTTCTTTGTGTTCCTTATCACTGCGGATGTCCATGTCTTCAATCGGAAGGACCTGCCCCCCGACTCCGTCAGGCCTTAACGCGGCTACATAACAGCTTCGTGCCATCTTTGGATTGCCTTTATGTTCTCCAACACCATTCTGGGTTGGGAACTTGATCTTCATATGATAAGTTGAGGCAACAGCCTTGAATGCATGAAGTCCAGCCCTTCCGAGGATAACGTTGTACGTTGAAACCGCCTTGATTACCAGGAAGTTCAACATCAGAGTGGCCTTCTTGGGCTCCTGTCCAATAGTCATAGGCAATTGAATAGTCCCTTCAACTTTAGATCCTACGCCATTAAATCCATATATAGGCATGTTATTTGGGGTCAACTGAGAATCATTGTAACCCATCTTCACAAATGCATCATGAAATAGAACGTCAACGGAAGCTCCATTATCTATCAAGACTCGCTTCACTTCTGAGTTTCCAATTACAGGAGTTATGACCAACGGGTCGTCATGGGGGAACTTCACCCCTTCAAGATCAGAATCATCAAAACCAAGTGTGATTTCAGTCCTAGCCCGCTTCGGGGCCTCTCCCACGATGTGTATCACTTCTCTGGCGTACGCCTTTCGAGAGTTTCGAGTTGTACCGGCCGCTGTCGGGCCTCCCCAGATCATATTGATAACTGGCCCTCGGGGCTGTGTGTTACGATCACGATCGTCATCCCTTCTGTTATAATCTCTAATTCGATTAACACGATCTTCACCCTTAGTGAAGTTGCTCAATTTCCCTCTACGGATCAAGAACTCGATCTCATCTTCGAGTTGCTTGCAATCATCTGTATCATGCCCCACATCGCGGTGGAATCTACAGTACTGACCCTTGTTTCTCTTTGCGGGATCACCCCTAAGTGGCTTCGGCCATCGAAAATCTTTGTCTTTCTCAATATCTAACAAGATCTGACTCCTAGGAGCATTCAATCTTGCATAGTCGTTGAATCTTGGTCCCAAACTCTTCTTCGGTTCTTCTTAGGGGCATAGTCGGAGTCCTCGCTAGTTCGGGGATACTTGTCCCTAGCATCATACTCCAGGTCATCATACTCCTGGTCTTGCTTTCGCTTCTTGAAGTCGTTGTTACCTCCTCCCTCACTTACTGTGGCTTCTTTCTTCATGCTATCTTCAGCTTTAATGTACTTGTCAGCCCTTCGTTGGAGCTCAGCCATGTTTTCAGGAGGATGCTTCGCCAATGACCTTTTAAAGAATAGATCAGTGGTTCCGTGTTCCAGGGCTACCATGGCCACCTTATTCTCCAGATCAGTGATGTTCAAAGTCTCCTTGGTGAACCTCTTAAGGTAGTCTCTCAGATTTTCGTTCTTCCCTTGTACCACATACATAAGGGATGCAGAACTTTTCTCTTGAACTCTCCCGCTAATGAATTGGCTGACAAAAGCGGCGCTCAACTCCTTAAAAGAGCCAATCGAATTCGTAGGTAGGCGGCTATACCATCTTTGAGCCATGCCCGACAGGGTTTGAGGGAACGCCCTACACTTCAAGGCGTCGCTTGCAGGCTGCAACAGCAGTGCATTTGAGAACGTCCTAACATGGTTTGCGGGATCACCCGTTCCATCATAAGCCTTAATTGTCGGCATCTTGAACTTCTTTGAGATACGAGCATTCATCACCTCCTCAGTAAACGGGGGTGTGGGATCATCAGGATCCCCAAGTGGCATCAGATCCTTGGGGTTGCTCTTGGGGGTTTCCACCCTTGTTGTTTTTCCAGTTGGGGCATCAGCCCTTCTTTGCCTTCTTGAAGGCCTCTCCAAATCTATAAAGGGAATCGGTCCTGATGTTGGAGGAGGTTGAGTCTGATTTGACCTAGCTTGTTCTCTTGCCATATCTTCCTTTAATCTTAAAATCTCGGCTTCATAAGCCTTGATTCTTTCCGCAGTTGTAGACGGGGGTCCATCATAGACAGTTTGATGACTCCTCCGGGGTTCTCTGCTAGCACGTCGCCTTCTTGGGGCTTCATCACGATCAACATCAGTTGATGAATCGTCAGTATAGGGGCCAGAGTAATCAAGATACACTCGATCTCGGATCTGCAAGGCATGACCACTGGGTCCAGGAGGGTAGTTAGGCAGGCCATACATCGGGTTAGTACTCACGGGGAGATCCGTAGTATGGATCTGTACCCCTGGTGGTGGGTAACTGGGATCAACTAGAGGAGAGACCAGCGTCTGGAGGGAGCTGGTTCCTTGACCTGGGTGAACGACCATAGGTAACGTTCTCTCGACATGGGGATTCGTCCCTGGAGGTTGAGAAACCTGAGTTTGAGTGATCGCCCCTGTGGTTGGGGGTACTTGTTCAGTGACAGGCGGAGCAGAGCTTAGAGGTAGAGCCTCAGTAGCGATTGGCTCGGTAGTGCTTGGTGCTGTTCTTCGTGTTTGAACCATGGTTGATGTCTTTTTCCCACAGACGGCGCCAAATGTTGTGGAATAAAAACTAGGTTATGATTATGACGTCTAGGGTTTGTGAGCTTCAAGCTTTAATGGCTGCTTCTGCGTTCGAGACTAAACGGTCCTCACAGAATGCCTACGTATCTCTGTATTAGAGAATCAAGCCAAGAAAACGTAGTTCTGAGAATGAGGGGTCAGACCCTTTATATAGGCTGAGAAGCCTAGGAATTATGGTAGGAGTAGGTGACTTGGTGGGCAAGCCACCGCCTTGAGGAAGGTTCTAGACCCCTTCCTTGTAGGAGTCAGTTTCCATGTTGGAATATGTATCTTGGAGGCTAAGTCAGGCAAGAGTAATATCCTTGTTTGACTCTTATTTGCTGAGCTGTTTATTACCCCTAATATTAATTACGAAATTAATATTATAGTTAGGGTTTGGGCCCATCTGGTGGGCCCCACGTTTGGACCATTCTAGGTCTAATAAATGCCACATTAAATGTGTCTTTAGGGCTTACTTTCAGCCCATATCACTGCTTAAGTCCATAAAGGGCCTTATCTAGCCTGTAGACATAGTCTGGATATTTGGGGTCCACAAACCATGGTGGTTGTTCAACAAACACTTCTTCTTCAAGCTTCCCATTCAGAATAGAACTTTTTACATCCATCTGAAATACCTTGAATTTTTTGTGAGAGGCATATGCTAGAAAAATCCTTATTGCCTCCAATCTTGCAACTGGAGCAAAAGTTTCATCATAGTCTATTCCTTCCTGCTGTGAATAGCCTTTGGCCACAAGTCTAGCCTTGTTCCTTGTAACAACTCCCTCACTATCAGTTTTATTTCTGAAAACCCATTTAGTACCAACAACAGATCTATTCTTTGGTCTTGGTACAAGGGTCCAAACTTCATTTCTTTCAAATTCATTTAACTCCTCCTATATTGTTGTTATCCAGTCAGCATCTTGAAGAGCTTCTTCTACCTTCTTTGGTTCAGATTTAGACAAAAATGCATGAAACAAACATTCATTTGTTGTAGCACTCCTTGTCCTTAATTTCGCATCTGGATCTCCAATAATTAAATCAGGTGTATGAGATTTTGTCCATTTCCTTGCTGAAGGTAAATGACTTCTATCAGTATTTGATCCTCCCCCTTGATCCATGCTCTCCTGATTTTTTTTGTTGCCTTTCTTCATTCTCTGAGGCTCCCCCTGAATTTGACTGCTCAGAGTTTGAACTGTCAGATTTTGAACTTTCAGAGTTTGAGTCATCAGAGTTTGATCCAGATTTTTCAGCTGACTCACTTTCAGTATTTGAGTCATCATTCTCAAGTGAGTCTTCATGGTCCCCCTCAACTGGTTCTCCCATTTGTACTGGCTGAGAAGTTTCTTCAGTGTTTACCAGTAGAGGTTCAGAGTTTGCTTCAACAGAGTTTGTCGACTCAGCTTCATCAGAGTTTACTTCATCAGAGATTAATTCTTTATTTACAAAGCGCAGTTGATCATGTTCATCTACATCTTCAAGTCCAGTTATGGTTCTCAGATTATAAACTCTGAATGCCTTAGTTGACAGCGAATAGCCAACAAAAATTCCTTCATCAGCTTTTAACTCAAATTTGGTCAACTGTTCAGGATGAGTTTTCAACACAAAGCATTTGCACCCCAAAATATGAAAATATTTCAGGTTAGGCTTCTTTTCCTTCACCATCTCATATGGTGTTTTCCCATGTTTGTTGATCAGAGTGGCATTTTGAGTAAAACAGGCAGTTTGAACTGCTTCTGCCCAGAAATAGGTTGGCAATTTTGCTTCATCAAGCATAGTTCTGGCAGCTTCTATCAAGGTTCTGTTTTTCCTCTCAACTACACCATTTTGCCGTGGTGTACCAGGTGCAGAAAACTCTTGCTTCACTCCTCTGTTCTTGCAGAATTCTTCCATTGTTGCATTCCTAAATTCAGTTCCATTATCACTCCTGATTATTTTGACTTTGTGTTTTGATCCTTTGTCCAGCAGCTTTACATGCTCCATCAGAGTTAATGCAGTTTCATCCTTCTTTGCTAGAATATACACCCAAGTGTATCTGGTGTGTTCATCAACAAAGACTAAAGCATATTTTTTTCTTCCAATAGAAAAGACATTCACTGTTCCAAACAGATCAACATGTAGAAGATGATAAGGATCAAAAATTAAAGATTCAGACTTGCTTTTGAAAGATGACTTCCTTTGTTTGGCCTTTTGACAGGAATCACACAGGCCATCAACATTTAATAAAGACTTTGGGAGTCCCCTTACAAGATCCTTTCTTATCAACTCATTGATGTTGTTCAGATTCAAATGAGAGAGTTTCTTATGCCACTTCCAACTCTCTTCACTAGACATTCTTGTTGACAGGCACAAAGCTTTTCCATCAGAGTTTGTCAACAACTTTGCTTCATAGATATTATTGCGCCTGTGTCCAACTAGAACAACTTTCCCTGTAGATTTACTGATGACTTCACAGTATTCAGGCTGAAAATCTACATGATAACCTCTGTCACAGATTTGACTCACATATAGCAGATCATGCTTGAGTCCTGGAACCAGAGCTACATTTGTGATGATGACACTTCCAAGATTGATATTGCCATATCCCAGAGTACGTCCTACGTTGCCATCTCCATAGGAAACTTTTGGGCCAGCCTTCTCCACATACTCTGATAGCAGGGCTTTATTTCCAGTCATGTGTCCTGAACATCCACTATCCATGACCCTCTCCCTGATGCCCTGTAATCACAAACATTCACTGAAGGTTAGATTTAAGGATCCAGACTTGCTTGGATCCTTTGGCTTTCTTAACTTTGTCAGCTTTAGCAGCGAAATTCTTATTATCAGAGTTTAAGCTAACATTTTCAGAGTTTACACTTGCAGAATTAACCTTAACCCATTTCAAATTGGGCTTCAGTTCATAATAATTATGATAAATAGCATGATAATCCCTGCAAGTATAAATAGAATGCCAAGTACTTTCACAATGTTTGCATAAAGTCCGTGGTCTAGATTTAACATAATCATTCTTTACTCCAGACTTAGAGGGTAAAGAATTAATGTTTTTATTTTTCCTGCAGAAACTAGCAAGATGGTTAGTACTACCACAGTTATGACATGTCTTTCTTGGAGCATAAGTAGCAAGCATTTGATTATAGCCTTTAGTAATGCCTACTTTACCATTTCTATTCTTCCTGGACACTTTTTGTTTCTTAACAGATTTTAACTCCTTAAGCTTATGTTTGAGTTGTTTATCTGTCATTAAACCAATATTAATCTGTTTAACACAAGTTTTTACAGATTCTTTCTTAACAACTTCTTTTTCAACTTCAGACTTAGGTTCAATTGTTCCAGTAACAAATTTTCTAGTTAGAAGATGTGTTCTAATTTTGACTTGATTTTGAAACCTAAGTTCATCTTCCTCACAGTAACCTAAACCAACTGTGTCTGACTGAAAAACCTCATGAGTGTCTTTTCCAGAATGAGTCCAAGTCTTAATTATATTATTTGCTTTCTCCAATTCAGATTCTAGTTGCCTATATTTTCCAAACAACTCCTGTTCTAGATAAACAGCATCATCTCTTTCTTTCTGAACTTGTTGCATGTTAACAAGTTTCTCTTCGGCAAATTTATTTCTTTCTTTAAGTTCAAAATTCTCAGATTTGATTCTCTCATTTTCTAAAGTCTGATCCCTTTAACTGATATGTAAGGCCTTAAGATAAATTCCCAATTCAGTTACATTATCAGTATTATAAGCATAGGTAGTTAGGGGTACCTTGTTTTCAGAGTCTTCAGATTCATTCTCAATAGAAGCCATGAGAGCATAGTTAACATCCTCATCTGAGTCTGAAGTGTCTGCCCAGTCTCTACCTTTTGTGAAGAGTGCTTTTTCAGTTTTACCCTTCTTGCACTCAGGAGCATAGTGACCCATCTCCTTACACTTGTAGCGTTGAATCTCAGACTTGTCTTTCTTCCCAGATTTGGTATCCTTTCTCTCAGACTTTCTGAAACTCTTTCTGTCATAATTTGAATCCTTCTTAGAGAACCTTTTTCCCTTCTTGAAGTTCTTGAAACCCAACTTCTTGAAGGTCTTCACCATCAAAGCATCCATTTGCATCATTTCTTCTTCATCATCCTCAGAGTCAGATGATTCATCAGTGTTTGAGTCAACATCAGAATTTGATGACTCACTTTCAGAATGTATGGCCAAAGCTTTTCCCTTAGCTTTCTTCCTTGATGCTTCCTTCTTCAAGGGTTTTTCTTCAACCTTTAGAGCAACAGACTTTGTCTTCTTGCTTGATCTCCTGTTTCTCTATTCCATTTCCAGTTCATGAGTTTTGAGCAACCCATAGATTTCATCAATCTTAGTGTCAGCAAGATCATAATTATCTCTTATAGTGGTTGTCTTAACATCCCACTTTTCAGGTAGAGCAAGAAGAAATTTGAGATTCGAATCTTCTAGATCATACTCTTTATTGACCAGTGACAAATCATTGAGTAGCTTACAGAATCTATCAAATGTTTCTGTCATGGTTTCTTCAGATCTAGCCTCAAAATGTTCATACTCCTGTATGAGTATGTTCCTTTTGTTCTTCTTGATAGCAACAGTTCCTTGACATCTAACTTCAAGGGCATCCCAGATTTCTTTGGCAATTGTGCAATTAATCACTTTGTTAGACATAACATTGTCTAAGGCACTATGAAGTAGATGTCTAACCTTTGCATCCATAGCAATAGATGAAATATCCTCAGGAGTCAGATCTTTCTTCTCCTTTAGAACTGTTTTAGCTTCTTGACCAGCAGTAGCAGCAGATAACTTTGTAGGTCGAATCCTGATTGCAAATATGTAGAAATAAGTTGCATTTGACAAATAGTTTCAGAAGAAAATAAAATGACAAAATAAACTCAGAAAAGTAACAATTTTAGTAAAAATGAAAAATTTGTCCAGTTGGAGGTCCGTCGGTCCCTTTTGTGTGGATATCGTACTGGATGGCCCAGGAAAAGGAATCAATTTGGTTTACAGTACGGTCGGCCACTTAACCCTAAATAGCTCACAACCAAAAGTCACATGTAAAAACCACGGCCCATGACAATCATCAAGCACAAAGTATAAGGAAAGCTAAGAAAAATATAGCCGGCCCATCTCCTTTTCAGTTTTGCAAAGATTAGCTACATTTGAATTTTATGGCAAAAAGAAAAAAGAAGCTACATTTGAATTTTGAACAAAACTAATAATAATAATAATAAGTAAAACAATTTAAATTTATCAAAAATAATGTTCTAATTTAAATTTAATTTGGAGCCCTAATATATTGAATAAATTTACTTCATATAATAAAAGAATTTACATATCAAAATAATATTTTAAAAAATTATGTACACATCAAAAGATTGGATATATTAAAATACAATGATTTATGCATCTCATACTTTAATTTTTTTTGAAAATAATATAAATATAGGGATATTTGGAACTCAGGTATATTTTCCAATGTAAGTATTTTAACAACCATTCTCAAAACTAATTTGACATCCTCACATTAATTCAATAATTCTTGCCAAAAAAGGAAAAAAAATACTGTAAGTATTTTAGATCCCTATGCTGCAGTAAATTAAGTTCCCAGGCGCGCCAAACCCCAAAAAATTCACCACAATTACAGCAATTAAATCGCGCCAAACAAGTACCCCCCAATTAACACATTATTATTCAAATCACCCGCGCAAACCCCTTCCCGCCACTTCTGTCTTCCTTTAATAAAACCCCCCATTTCTTTCCTAATCAGCCTATTAAACATCATTCTCTCCTCCCTCCTTCTCTCTACATCTATACATACAATATCTACACACATTTTTCTAGGGCCTTTTCATTTGGTTTCATACAAAGAAATGGAAGCAATGGTTGTAGATGTAAAAGAAGAGGAGAATATTAAGTTAATTAAGTCCATTTTTGGGGCAGATGTGCCTGATTTTAACATTAAGTCTGTGTTAGACAAGTGTAAGAATGATACGGGTGCCGCAATTAATCAGATTCTTGACACCCCTTCGGTTTTGTCTTCGGATTATGGTGTTAAGAAGACGAGCACTGGGGCTCGTGTGATGGCGCAGTTTAAGCAAGAGGATGTTGAGGATGCTGAGGAGTGTAAAGATGTGAAACCCCTTTTGGAGTGGAAGGTGGAGGGAAAGGAAGAAGGGGGTGGTGGGATTGGGGGTGAATGCGTGCCAAGTGTTCGAGAAAATGTCGATGAGAAGGCTTGTGTTAAGGATGAGGGGGGAAGTGAGTGTAAGGGTGTAATTAAGGTGAAGAAAGAGTGTGAAGAGGGGGATGTTGAAATGGGAGGTGAGTGTGTGCAGCTTGTTCGGGAAAATGTCGATGAGAAAGTTTGTGTTGAGGGTGAGGGGGGAAGTGACTGTAAGGTTGTTAAAGTGAAGGAGGAATGTGAAAAGGGGGATGCTGAAAAGGGAGGTGAGTGTGCACCGCCTGTTGGAGAAAATGTCGATAATGCAATTTGTATTGAGGATGAGGGGGAAAGTGAATGTAAGGTTGTTGGAGTTAAGGTCAAGGAAGAATGCAAAAAGGGCGATGTTAAGATGGAGGGTGAGGGGGAACTACCTGTTGAGGAAGGTGTCGGTGAAAATTTTGAGGATGAGGCAGAGAGTGCATATAGGCCTATTGTTAAGGGGAAGAAACAAGGTGGTGTGAAAAGGAACAATGAGAGAGCGATTGTTGTAAAGAAAGACATGAATGAGGCGATTATGGTTCAGCCTTTGTCTTCGGTGCCTCCGAAGCCGAAGATGTCTATGTATGATAGATTGAAGCCTTCTGGTGTGAAGAAGCAGAAAGTGGAGGATAGTAATGTGTTGAGTACTGTTGTGATTGAGGATGCGGATTTTCCGGAAGAGGAGGATTGGTTGCTTGTGGGGAGGACTGCGATTACTGGGCTGTCGACAACTAGAGGGAGGAAGTTGGAGAATAATGAGATTGTTCACTTGGCCTTTCCTGGTAGAGACATGAAAGCTAAGTGCAGTTCACCATTTATTCGGTCTAAGACAGTCGCTGCCTTGTCAGGGATTGTTCGTTTTTCGACCACAAGATATGGAGAGGTAAATATCTTTTATCAATGTTGAATTTAAATGCTTTAACTTTTTAGCTTCAGTTGTCAAGTTAGGTTAAATATGCTAACGACTATTTGAATATACTAGGTCTTTTGGGGTCAGTTGTTCTCAATATATTTTGGAAAGTTTATGTGGTTATTCCTTTAACTCCAATGTCAGTCACTTGTTTATTAATTATTATGATCTCTATATGTGTTTAGAAATTTAATAAATTTAATGTTTTGAAAAAAGTTAGATGTTAATATTTGGTTTGCAATAATGTTCTAGAGCTTACTTGTTAGGATTTATACTAATGCATAAAATTTGTATATTTATGGCATACTCAGATTGGTCGTCTTCCAATGGAGTGGGGAAAATGCCTCATTCCACTTGTTAACTCTAACAAGGTGAAAGTTCTTTGTCGGTGCATAGCTGTTCCTTCAACTCTGCAGCTGATGCAAGAAATATTATTGTATGGGAGGTAATATGACATTTACTTTCGCAAGATATCAACTTTTGTTTGCGATTAGCTTCTTAGTTTTTACGATTGGTTACAACTATGTTTCCTTGTACAAATATTATATTTCTTACATTCATTCTTTCTTCTCTCGTCAGCTTTTATATCCATCGTTCGCTATTCACAGAAGTCACAAACTCATCCTGGAAGCTGGATGCTCCTTCCAACATCGATTCAACAATTTATCCTCTTTTAACTTTGTTCAAGTTACTAAAGATAAAACCTTATCAGGAGGTTGTTTACATAGTGGAACTGAGTCTTTATAGATGCAATTTTACTTTGCTGTCTTATTAATGTTTCTGTTTTATTTTTCTACCAGGCTGATTTTACCCCGGAGGAGCTTCAATCAAGAAAACGTGGTTTGAATTTAGATGTATGTTTTTAGGCCTGGCTCATTGTGTTCTATTTGGAAATTGAATTAGTTGCAACTCCTTTTAAGCTATTGTTTTTTAATATATTTTTAACAGGATGAATCAAAAGAATTAGCTGGAATGTTGCCTGTGCTGAAACGAGGCAAAGGTTGCCAAGCAGATCATGACAAAGACGAACAAGCTATACTGGAATCATCTTTAAACAAGCTTGTTGGTGCTGCAGATGTGTACAACTTGGAGGTAAAATTAACTCTGCTCAATCTCTTATATATGAATTAAGTGAAGTGTAATTTGCAAATTTTGGTTCTCTCTTTCATCTCATGCTTTCTTAAAATGTATAGGAGATGGAACCCCCAAGTACACTTATGTGTGACTTGAGACCATACCAGAAGCAAGCACTCTTCTGGATGACAGAGTTGGAGAAGGGAGTTGATGCCGAGAAAGCAACAAAAACACTCCATCCCTGCTGGGCGGCATATCGCTTATGTGATGAGTATGTTTTCTTGCTAAATTATCAGATGACCCAGCAATAACATTATTAAAGATTCTTCATTAAGATTTAGGTTGCACCTATCATATTTATCATATTATGTATAATTGATTATTGAAGCTTTATAATAGGAGGGCTTCTTCCATTCATGTGAATGTGTTCTCTGGCGAAGCAACAACTCAATTCCCAACTGCCACACAAACTGCCAGGGGAGGGGTTAGTTTTTTTAGTCCCTTCTCATTTTAGTTTGAAATTATTCCTCATTGTGCATGATAAATATAGCATAATGCATAATAGATCCTTTTCTTTTAGTTCTTTCGCATCTTATCCTATAATGTATTTGTGTGCATGTTTTTATTGCTAGAATTGCCTAACTTAACAAGAATATATCCAGATTTTAGCAGATGCAATGGGGCTGGGAAAAACTGTAATGACAATAAGTCTTATACTGGCAAGACCAGGGAGGGGAATCCCTGAAGCCAATCATAGTCACACAGAAAATCTCGCCTCAAAGAGAACAGAATCCAATGGAGTACTAAGAAAAGCAAGAGGTGGAACTCTGATTATATGTCCTATGGCATTGCTAGGCCAGTGGAAGGTTAGTTGCGTCACTAGTTTGTGGTTCGAGTAAAAGAGGTCTTTGCATTTTTCTGTCGTGTTGAGTTTCACTGGTTTGTTTTTAATTGTACCATTTTGCTTTTTGTGATGTGCTACTTCTTTTTCATGTTTATAATATATTGAATTGTTCTTATTCCCAGGATGAGCTTATTACCCATTCCAAGCCGGAAAGTATTTCCGTATCTGTTCACTATGGTGGTGAAAGAAGTAATGACCCTGAGGTCATAGCAGAACCTGATGTGGTCTTAACAACTTATGGTGTCCTAACTGCAGCTTATAAAAGTGTAAGTTGTTCAGATTTATTTATCTTTGTTTCTTTTGTTAATCCCTATGGAGACTTGTAAATTCTAATGGCTGCTTGTTACTTCTCTGAAATTTTAACCAGGATCCAGACAACAGCATTTTTCATAGAGTTGACTGGCACCGGGTGGTGTTGGATGAAGCTCATACTATAAAATCCTCAAGGACTCAAGCTGCACAGGCAGCCTTCGCATTGTCCTCATATTGCAGGTGGTGTCTCACTGGTACACCCCTTCAGGTATTTCTCAACTCTTTTATATAGTGCCTTTTTTGTGTGTATTACATATTTTTCCAATATATTAGATTTTTTACATATGAAGAGGGAGTGAGGATTTGAATTAATGACCTTTGGCCATGGGGGAGATTAGAAGGAGCCTTGCCACTAGGCTATTAATAGACCCTCACTCTTTCAAGTGCCTTTGCAATGCTTGTGTGTTATAAACATCTTGAAGGATTTGCTCAAGCTGTGTACATATGTACTGTTAGTTTGTTGTGATAAAAAAATTATGCTATTTATCTGTATTTTCTGTGTACTGTCTGAAAGTTCTTAAATTAAAGTGTAATGTATGGATTCTTGGGTGCTGTTAAGGTATGGCTATCTAAATAGAAACAACTTTTTATTCGTGCAGAATAGCTTGGAAGACATCTATAGTCTATTATGCTTTTTGCATGTTGAGCCATGGTGCAACTGGGCATGGTATTGCTTTTTTAACATATATATTGTTTAAATCTCTAGATAAACTAGTTCTATGGGGGAAAAAATTGCTTAAATAAAATACTTGATATAGGTGGCACAAGTTGATTCAGAAACCATATGAAAATGGTGATCACCGAGGGCTGAAACTGATAAAAGCTATTCTGAGGCCATTAATGTTAAGGAGAAGTAAAGATACTATGGATAAACATGGAAGGTGAGATTCTTCTCGCTTTTTCCTTTTTGTGATTGATTTGCAATATTTGCTAGCAAATTGATATTTTGCTGCGTGGTGAAATTAGGCCAATACTTGTTCTGCCACCAACTGACATTCAAATCATCGAGTGCAACCAATCAGTGGCTGAACGTGATTTTTATGATGCTCTCTTTAAGAGATCCAAAGTAAGGTTTTTCTTTGAACATATATATCTTCAATCTGTAGGTCTGATAACTTAGTTTCTTTTAAAAAAAATAATATGATTAACAGCATCCATCGTTCAAGTTGCTAGTAATTTGTGAATTTGTAATATATCTATTTCATTACCTAAATGCACCATAATTTTACACTGTTATGGTTAGATTCCTTACCAAGAAAGCATCACTTTTATATTTTTAACAGGTTCAATTTGACCAATTTGTGGCGCAAGGAAAAGTTCTTCACAACTATGCAAATATTCTTGAGTTGCTACTTCGGTTGAGGCAGTGTTGCAACCACCCATTTCTTGTTATGAGGTGGGAATTAAGATAGAAAATTAAAACTTATTAGAACAAATAATCTATTCAATTAGATTAGTTATATAACAATTTCTCTTGCTGACAATGTCTTGTTTTCAATCTGCAGCCGAGGTGATTCACAGGAGTACGCAGACTTGAATAAGCTTGCTAAGAGATTCCTTGAAACTGATCCCGATTCTGCAAATCAAAGTCAAGTTCCTTCTCGAGCATATATCGAAGAGGTTGTTGATGGAATCAGGCGGGGTGATAACACAGAGTGTCCTATATGCCTGGAGTCTGCAGATGACCCTGTGCTCACACCATGTGCACACCGAATGTGCAGGGAGTGCCTTCTCTCTAGCTGGCGAACTCCTGCTGCTGGACAGTGCCCAATATGCCGCCAGATACTGAACAAAAATGAACTCATTACATGCCCATCTGAGAACCGGTTCCGAATTGATGTTGATAAGAACTGGACAGAGTCTTCCAAGGTGTCACATCTCTTAGATTGCTTGGAACAAATTAGGTCGCAAAAGTCTGGTGATAAAAGCATCATTTTTAGCCAATGGACTTCATTTCTGGACCTCTTGGAAATTCCTCTAAAGAGGAGAAACATTGGGTTCTTGAGGTTTGATGGAAGATTGTCACAGAAACAAAGAGAGAAGGTTTTGAAGGAGTTTAGTGAGACTAATGTAAAAATGGTAAGCAAAATAGTAAACTTTAATATAGCTCATATAGCTCTTGGTTCTGTTTTCCAGATATTAACTGATGAAATGCAAATTGCCAAATCCTTTTCTTGCATTTTTAGGTGATGTTAATGTCACTAAAAGTCGGTGGAGTGGGCTTGAATTTAACTTCAGCATCGAATGTCTTTCTCATGGTACATTTTCGTATCAAGCCTCTTCATTCCCCACATGCACAAACCTTTTCTTTTGTTATGCTGTCATATTGACACTGTTATTGTTTCTCTAGGATCCTTGGTGGAATCCTGCAGTAGAAGAGCAAGCAATCATGCGTATACATCGCATTGGTCAAAAGAAAACAGTTCGTGTCAGAAGGTTCATTGTTAAGGTAGTTAACCATTTCATAGTTTTATTATCTGAAATTTTTAATTTGCTTCAACTCAAATAACAAATTAGTTCTGCATCCCCCCTCCCTCCAATTTGGCTAATGATGAGTAAGCACCTGCTTCAATCGGGTGATTCTCAATCTGATAATAGACCATTAAGATTACATGTAATGGTCGTTTTTATTTAGCAGTTTCCTGGATGTCATAGTTAATTAGGTTTCAACCTAATTCTGTGTTTTTTAAGCGACCAGTAATCAATCCCTTTAAATGACATCTAAAACAGGACTTTTGATTAGTGGTGGGTGTTGGCTCAACTACTACGATCAAAACTGATATTTTTTTATGTAGTGTCATTTCTCATCTTTTGTAGCTTATATTGATCAGCTACTGAACTTATTGCGGACATAAATATGTCTTATACCCAATGCAGGAAACAGTGGAGGATAGAATGCAACAAGTTCAAGCAAGAAAACAAAGGATGATTGCCGGAGCCTTAACAGATGAAGAAGTCCGATCAGCCAGAATCGATGAGCTTAAAATGCTGTTTAGATAATTTATTGTTCATTTTAAATATGATTGATTAGTAGATGTAGTATGAAACAGTTAAGATGAGTAGTGTCATATGTTCCTCAGATTTAACCTTGAGGAATGCTTTTGTTACTAGTAGTGATGCTACTCTATTGTAATGAATGGGAAATTTAACCGAGGCCTTGTAACTTTTGGTGGTTGTATATTGTTGTATATTTTTGATTGGCGGTATATATTTCCGGGTTTTTAGTTCATAGTTGATTCTTTTTTTTGTTTTTTTTGAAAATAGTTCATAGTTGATTCTTAATTAACTTTAAGTTAAATCATTATTCCCTTTCGTCAAAATAAATAAATAAATAAATCATTATTCCCTTTTTTTTAAATCATCTTTTGTATAAATAATGAATTCATCATTATATCTATATGTGCAATTTAAGTACAAATAATAAAATTAATTTCAAGTTACTAAGTTCGATATTCAAGCTAGCAACACTTCTGGTTGGAAAAAAAAACAAGCAACAATTTTCTTTTTATAGGATTTTTATTCATAAAATAAATTCATTACAAATCATTATTAAAAACTTCTTAATGTATCCCATCGAGGAGGTTGGATATATGAGAAAGATTGTAATTCTCGTCGAGCACATATGACCTCAATAAAAGGCTTAATTCATTTTTTTTATAATTTGGTGTCCGAACCGACTTGCGCGAATCAATAATTAAAATCGATAACAAAATTGAATCAACCTTAATTTTTGATCAATAAAATTGAGTTTATCCAAAAATATGGCTCCACTGAACTTTATTCAAATTCAATAATAATTGTATATGTTAATTAACCAACTTATCTAAAATCTTAAAATGATAGAGGGAGGCCTTATATAGATTTTATATTATACTAGCTTATAACCCATGCAACGCACGGCTCCTTTTTTAATATCTATAATTATATTAAAATTTTAAATTTTATATGTTATTAATTTATATATCAATTTTTTGTTAAAAAATTGATATATATAAGATTTTATACGTTCGATTTAATATTTGTATTCTATCTTGAATTCTTAAAATTTGATTTGACCGATTTTACAGTCCATGTGAAATTAACAAAATAATGTTTAATTCATTGATGATGTAATTATTATTTTCAAATCAAATCAACGCAGAATCAAACACAAGTTGAATTTATTCGATTTTTTGCGTTGAAAATTCTATTGAAATTTTTGTTGAATATTCAACCAAATTCTATTAGGCCTTAAAAGAATTTGACGATTTTTTGCGTTGAAAATTCTATTCGATTTAGAAAATTTACTTATATTTAGTAGAATTTATCAAAATCATTTTCAGTATTGAATATACTTCTACTAACAACCAAATATAGGTTTTAATATTAGAAAATAACGATTTCCATCTTTTGATTTTAAGACCTAACGATCTTTTTTATTTTGGTATATAATAGAAATTTAATGTTATTTATATAATAATTAAATTGGTCTCCTTATTAAGTTTTAACTTTTTTTATTTTAGACTTTTTTAAAATCCAGGTCTAATATAACTTCTTTTAACTTATAATCTTTTTATACAATAATTATTTTTTATATAGCATAATTTTGATCGTCTATTTAAAAAAAAAATTATATCCAACGGTTGAGATTGTTTTGGCACGACAAATTATCATAGTATCAAAATTTTGGATAAGATATCTTCTACAATTATTATATATAAATTTTTTTAATTAAAATATTGAAAATCATATAGATTTTGAGATAATGTAGAAGAATTTAATACTTATAAAATTGTTTATTAAAAATACTAATTAAATTTGATGAATTAAAATATTTTTAAAAATATTAATTATGCTGTGCTAAAAGCTTCTTAGTTTCCTATCTTTTAGGCGTACACGGAGCCCCAAAAGGTCACATCTACGAACATGGAACATATTAATTAAAGCTGGAGTTAAATACTTTAATACTATAATAATCTCATAATTAAGCGAGAGATTATACATTAATATTACATACTGTATTGGACTACAGGTGGGAATAGGAGGCAGGTCAATAAATACTCTTCTAGTATAGTTCTGACCTATGCTAATACCTATTATTATTTCTCTTACTCTAATTATATAATATGATATAATTTGTGCTCTATTTTGAATTATTAAAATTTGATTTTGATAATTTTATAGCACGCATGAAATTAACAAAATAATCTTTAATTTAGTGATAATTTAAAAATTATTTTCCAATTAAAACTTCAATATTAATAAAATAAAATAAATAAAATTTAATTGTATCATTTTTTAATTATATCCTTTTCATATTATAATTTTTTAAAAAAAATTCAATTCTAATACGACTTTGCTAGATTATATCCTTTTTAAATTATAATTTCATTTTTAATATGATATACACATATCATCAACAAAAGAACAGTGCACATCCTCCGAATCTATTGACATTATGTATGTTTCTCTTCCATGGCTTCTTAAAATGTTACCGACTTCAGGAGGGTGAGCCATCACACAATGTTTCCCAGGTAGACAAACATATAAATCATTCGGCTTTAGTTCATATATAGATTTTTGATAGAATAATGTAATTATAATTGTATTAGGATTTTTTTCCCCTTGTATTTATAGATTTTTGATAGAATAATGTAATTATTATTGTATTAGGATTTTTTTCCAATTCATTGTAGACATCTTTTTTATTTGTCTATTTGTAATTGATTTTATTTGTTTATACATATTTTATTTGTTTACTAAATTAAAGATTTTTTTAAATTAAATTTAGTTCTAATGATGAAGAAAAAAACAAATCGATGAAGAAAGGGTATTATAGTAAATTAACAAAGTGAAAATTATAAATAAATATATAAGGATATAATTTATAATCCAATGGATGACTTTTAATCCAATTTTTTAATCCAACGGATCATAAGCTTTTGGTAGTACAGCGACGACGACCAAAACTTTGGATAAGATCTCCCTTATGCTTATAGCTTATAACCCGTGCAATGCACAGTTCCTTTTTTAAATTTTAAAAGAATTTTACTTTTTTTAATTTTATATGTTATTAATTTACATATAAAATTATTGTTAAAAAGTTGATAATTATATCATTACTAAATTAAAAATAATTTTATGACTTTCGCGTGGATTGTAAAATCACCCAAATCTAATTTTTAGATCTCAAGATAAAGCCCAAGGAGTAGTAGATATGATTTTTTTAAATGCTAATAATAAATAAATAAAAAATAATTCTAATTTAACATTTTTTAATTATATCCTTTTCAAATTATAATTTTCTTTTAAAAATTCAATTTTAATACAACCCTTTCTAATTATATCCTTTTTAGAATATAATTTTTCTTTTTAAAATTCACTTCAAATGCAACATTTTCTAATTATATCCTTTTTAGATTATAATTTTCTTTTTAATGCGATCTAATCTTGATTCCTTTTTAGATTATAATTTTCTTTTTAATGTGATCTAATCTTGATCGTCTATTTTTGATCTAATCTTGATTCCTTTTTAGATTATAATTTTCTTTTTAATGTGATCTAATCTTGATCGTCTATTTTTAATCCAACGGATCATATGATTTTGATAGTACAGTGACGACGACCAAAAATCAGTGACGACGACCAAAAATTTGGATAAGATCTCCCTTATGCTTATTATATATAAGGTATTAACTAGCTTATAACCCGTGCAATGCACGGTTCCTTTTTAATATCTACAATTATGTTGAGTATTGAATACGATATAAGAATACAGAGGGGGGTGAATGGATTCTTGAACTTTTCTTTGACTAGAGTCTATGTAGCAAATAAGTGTTTGTGTGTGCAGAAGTGAAGGTGCGGATAAAGAACAACACAAGACACAGTATTACTTTAATCTAATGTATTATTAGATAAAGGTTGCTACAATCTGTGAATACAAATGATAGTATTCTCAGCTTCGTTTTTCTCAGAGAGATACAGCTTGTAGTGTATGAAAAACTTGACTCACGAAGTTTCAAAGTTAATGACTAAGGAAGTGAGGCTGTATCCTTATAGAACATGGATACAACCTACTTACTCCAAATAAGGTAGCTGAACAAATTACTTTCTAGTCTGTCTATCCTTTTTGAGTAAGCGTCCAAACGATTACAGATTTGACTTTGTAAAGCCTGTTCAGATCCACTTCTTTAGCTCCTTGTCTCTTCTATATCTCTCCAAGCTTCCTTGTAGGCTTCCTGATTTTACAACTTCAGCCATTTGTGTGACTGAAGAGGTGGTCTTAGTTTTCTTCTTCTTCTTTGGCCTTAGTAAGGGTGACTCTGGTTACTCACTTTCTAGACCTAGTTCAACAGCTAATGCTGCTTCGGATAGAATATTTAAGGGTGCAGACATTACTTCCTTTCTCTTCTTTTTACTAACATCACCCTTTTGAGAGGATGATGCAGTTGGTTCAGTAATTGGTAAAGTGTTTGGTTGAGAGGGTTGGTTAGCTAGCCCTGGGTTAGCATTTGGTTCTACTTGCTTGGGCTTAGCTAACTCAGACTTAGAGGCAAATGTTGGCATGTTGTGGGGGTAAGTTCTAAACAAACTCTCCATAAGAGGAGTTATGTTAAGTCTTACATCCACATCCTTCCTAGTCTCCAAATTACTAAAAATGAGTTTGGTCATGGATTTAGGATAGCCTATTCTATTTTTATTCATCCCATCTAATTCAATCAATTTATCATCTAAGAAATTAAGGACAGATTGAATAAAACGAGGGAAGAAAATTTCATTACCTCTCTTGGCTGAATTCTTACCAAGTCTCCCATACAGCTCCTGCAGAATGATGAGACCAACGTCTATCTTCTTTCCATAAGCTAAGGCATAGCCTATTTGCTGTGCAAGAGTACTGATTTGGTCATAGCTAGATTTTCTTGCAGTGAAGACTTGAAGAAGTGTAGCAAACACATAACTCCATTCCTTCCTCAAATGCTTCCTGTTCAAGTGCCCAAGACTGATTCTGTCTGCATATTTGATGAAATCAAAGAAGTCTTCCAATTCAACATTTGTAGCAAGTGGGTCATACACCTCTCCTTTGGTACCCATCCCAAGTGCCTCATTCATATCCTCTGTGGTGATAGTGAGATTTTTGTCTTGAATCTTGTAGTAGATGATGTACGAGGATATTGCAAAGTCAAGAGCCACCACCTCCACTGTAGCAGACTGCCAAAACTGTTCTAGAATGTCGAGATACAGAGTTGGGTTAACATATAGAGCATTCTTGATGTACGATTCAGACATCCACTTCACAAAGCACTTGAAATTGGCGTTGGGTGCTTCAACATCACTAGTTAGAGCAATGAAATTGGTGTTGAACTTTACTGTTGCCATTTGTGTGTGAGAGAGAGAGAGAGGAAATCGAAGGTTGAAGAAGAAATTTAGCTTTTGCAGTTAGGGTTTCAGAGGTTTTGGGAGTTTGGATGCTTGAGAAATCGAATGAAATGAATCGAATAAATGTGAAGTTGTAAAAGTATGAAGTACTTGAATTGTCGATTAGATGTATGTTCTGTATCGACAAGTCAGGCATTCGAGAAGTAGAAAACAACTATTCGAGAAGTCAAGAAAGGCTTATTCGATAACTCAAGCAGGTTGTAGCTCACAGCTGGCAGTTATCTAACTTAGAAATAAATCTAAATTAGGTAAAATATGTTTTTATGAGTAATTCTGAATTCTGAATAAAAATCCAAAATCGGTTAAAATTCAGCGAGAAATCAGCCTTTTCAAATGATTCGAGAACTCAAACATAGTATTCGAGAACTCAGTCAATCGAGAACTAAAACACTATATTCGAGAAGTCAAGGAAACCTCTATTCGAGAACTCTAAAAGACTCTATTCGAGAACTCGAGAGTGCTCTAAAGAGACTTGTTAGAGATGTCGAATAGTGAATCACTTGAGAAGTCTGACTTGTCGAATTATACTCATAGAAACTCAATTTTCACTATCTTTTCAAAATTAACCAGCCATATTCATTCACGAATATTCTAGCAAATTAAACAGTGATTTTCTCAAAATTTCATAGAAATTTCAAGTTAACAAGAGAATATGATTTTCCAAATATTCAACAGATTTGAAATATTTATAAATCATATTTCAGCCAACACTTACTCCAAAAATATTAAGAATTTAGATAAAGTAAGTGTTTACTGCTGCAACAATCTAGATGTTGTATTCACTTAGCCAGAATCTGAAGAATTCAGCATTCCAATCTCACTAACCAACCTTGTGAAGGTGGCTTCATCTAATGGCTTAGTGAATATATCAGCTAGTTGTTTGTCTGTAGAAACATAATGCAACTCAATGGTTCCATTAGTTGCATGTTCCCTTATGAAATGATATCTGATGTCAATGTGCTTTGTCCTAGAGTGATTGACAAGATTGACAACTATAGAGATTGCACTTGTGTTGTCACACATGATTGGAATTCTTTCCAACACAAGTCCATAATCTCTAAGTTGATTTCTAATCCAAAGCACTTGAGCACAGCAACTTCCAGCAGCTATGTATTCAGCCTCAGCTGTAGAAGTTGACACAGATTGTTGTTTCTTGCTATACCAAGAGACTAACCTCTGTCCAAGAAACTGGCAGCTACCTGAGGTGCTTTTCCTATCCACTCTGCATTCAGCATAATCAGCATCAGAATAACCAACCAGATTGAACCCTGTGTCCTTAGGATACCATAGTCCCAAGTTTGGAGTGCCCTTCAGATATCAAAAGATCCTTTTTATAGCAACCAAATGTGATTCTTTTGGATTTGATTGAAACCTTGCACACAGGCATGTAGCAAACATGATGTCTGGCCTACTTGCAGTGAGATAGAGTAGAGAACCAACCATGCCTCTATAGACTGAGATATCTACCTTCTTGCCTTTAGCATCTTCATCCAATTTAGTGGCAGTGGCCATGGGTGTCTTTGCAGGTGAGCAATCTTCCAAGTCAAACTTCTTCAATAAATCCTTGATATACTTGGTCTGACTGATAAAGATACCATCCTTCCTTTGACTGACTTGCAACCCAAGAAAGAATGTCAACTCTCCCATCATACTCATCTCATATCTGCTCTGCATGAGTTTAGAAAATTTCTCACACAGCTTCTCATTTGTAGAACCAAAAATGATATCATCCACATAGATCTGAACTAAGATAAGATCATCACCATGCTTCTTGTAAAACAATGTCTTGTCCAGTGTGCCTCTAGTGAATTGATTCTCAAGAAGAAATTGTGATAAAGTATCATACCATGCTCTTGGAGCCTGTTTAAGTCCATACAATGCCTTAAGCAATATGTAGACAAATTCTGGGAAGTGTGGATCCTCAAAACCAGGTGGTTGTTGCACATAAACTTCTTCTTCCAACTCTCCATTCAGAAATGCACTTTTGACATCCATTTGATATACTTTAAAGTTTGAATGAGCAGGAAATGCCAAGAATATTCTGATGGCTTCCAATCTAGCAACAGGAGCAAATGTCTCATCATAATCAATGCCTTCCTGTTGAGAGTATCCTTTTGCAACCAACCTTGCTTTGTTCCTTATAATTACACCATCTTCATCCATCTTATTCTTTAGAACCCATTTTCTTCCAACAATGGTTCTGTTCTTTGGTGCAGGCACAAGTTCCCATACTTTGTTCCTTTCAAATTGATTTAGCTCCTCTTGCATAGCAATAATCCAATCTGGATCCAACAGTACATCATCAAGTTTCTTAGGCTCAACTTGTGATAGAAAACAGCCATAGAGGCACTCATTCTGAGTTGCTCTCCTAGTCCTTACTCCTGCATTAGGATCTCCAATGATTTGCTCTGCAGTGTGTGATCTATTCCATTTCCTTGAGTGCTCAGCCTGATTTCTCATTCTTGATGTTGCTTCATCATCCACATCATGGTCATTCTCATTTCCTCCCCCTGTGAAGTTGCCACTACTCACAGGTGTGACTTGGATGCTTGTTTCTTCACTATTGATTGGCACAAATTCTTCTCTTGTATTATCATTCACTTGAGTTTGTTGAACTCGAGTTTCAACTTCAGTTTTAGTCTCTTCATCAGAATCATCTAGATTATCAAACTTCAATGGATCTTTATCTTCATCATTGGCTTCTTCTAGTCCAGGTATTTTGCTGTCATCAAATGTCACATCTGTGCTTTCCATAACTTTCTTTTGACTGATGACATAAACCTTGTATGCAATTCTTTCCATAGAGTAGCCAAGAAAAATTCCTTCAAATGCTTTTGAATCAAATTTTCCAACATATTCAGAATTATCCTTCAATACAAAGCATTTGCTTCCAAAAGTATGAACATACTTTAGAGTAGGCTTCTTTCCAGTCATCAAGTTATAAGGTGTCTTTCCAATGTTTTTGTTGATGAGGGTTCTGTTCTGGATATAGCATGCAGTGCTCACAGCCTCAGCCCAAAAACATATAGGCATTTTCGCATCAAGTAACATTGTTCTAGCAGCCTCAATTAGCGTTCTATTCTTTCTCTCAACAACTCCATTTTGTTGTGGAGTCCTTGGAGCTGAGAATTGCTGAGAAATACCATTCTCTTTACAGAATGCTTCAAGTATGGCATTTCTGAACTCTGTTCCATTATCACTTCTCAGTGCAATCACACTTGCATTGTTGGCCTTTGCTTCCTTGTCAACTTTCTTTATATGCTCAATGATTACTTGTGGAGCCTCATCTTTTGATGCCAGAAATTCCACCCATGTATACCTTGTAAAATCATCAACCATCACCAAGGCATACTTCTTTCTTCCTAGTGACATAATATTGACAGGCCCAAACAAATCCATATGAATGAGTTGTAGGGGCTTGGTTATTGATGTCACTGTCTTTGACTTGTGGCTTGATCTTTTCATTTTTCCTTTTTGACAAGCCTCACACACTCCTTCTTGGCAGAATTCAAGTGTGGCATGCCTCTCACTAACTCTCTTTTGACTAGAGAATTAATGGCTTTGAAATTCAGGTGTGATAATTTCTTGTGCCACAGCCAACAATCTTCATTTGATGCTTTTGAATAAAAGCAACAAATTTTGTCCTTGTTTGCAGAGTCCATATTGGCTACAAACAGGCTTCCCTTTCTTACTCCAGATAGAGCAAAATCACCAGTCTTCTTGTGGGTGATCAAACATTCATCTTTGTCAAAATCCACCTTGAATCCCCTATCAGTAAACTGACCAACACTTAGTAGATTATGCTTGAGCCCCTTGACTAGTGCTACATCTTCAATGATGACATTACCAACTTTCAACTTGCCATATCCCAAAGTGTTTCCCATGCTGTCATCTCCAAAAGCAACCATTGGGCCAGCCTTTTCCTCATACTGTGATAGCAGGGCCATATCACCAGTCATATGATTTGAGCATCCACTGTCCAAAATCCACATGACCTTCTTTTCACTTTCTTTTCCCTGCAAACACAAAGGTATTACTTTTCCTTTGGTACCCAAACAAGTTTGGGTCCATGTGACTTAGAAACAGTTTTATCATAAACAACATGCTTGTCAACTTTCTTGGCATTAGTCTTCTTGTCACTGTTAGAAGTCTTAGAACCTGAGGTTTCAGACTTAGGTGACAGAGGTACCTTCCTAGCTTTAGGAGGACTCGAAGACTTTGACCTGGTGTAGTGTGTGTGAGAATTGTGACTGATACAACCATCAATGAATTGCCTTCTCAGATTGAAACAACTAGTCATAACATTCATATTGCATGGCATACAGTCAAATTTATCACAAAATGGTGCATCTCTATGTCTTAGAGGCACAGAACAATCAAAGAAAGGTTTGAACACACTACCAACAGGTTTCTTGCATGCATGAGTTAAATGATTGGTACTGAAACAGTTCTGACAAGTTTTCCTAGGGGCATTAGGCATATAAGCATAGTTGTTATCTTTGTTAATCCCTAACTTGCCATTTCTGTTCTGTTTCTTCTTAGTCACTTTCTTTTCTGATTCACTCTTCCCAGCTGAAACAAACTTAACAAACTTCTTAGGTCTTGGCCTATCAACTACTGGCTCCTTGGCTTTTGACTTGACACTCTCACTCTTGGAAGATGCTTGTTGTTCATTTGATTGTGCCTCATCCTCATCATTCAACATTTGTTTGATGAGTAAGGCATCCTCATCAATTTCAAATGTTGGTTCCTTAAAAATTGGATTTTCAGTCTTTTTCAAAATGTGAGGCACTTCCTCATGAACAACTGTGTCATCTTCAATGACAGCATAGCCTTTTCTCTGTTTAAGAGTGTCATAATCAAGTCCAATAGCAGCCTTGGGTTTTGCTTCAATTTTCTCACAGTAGGATTTCACTAGACCAGATGATTTCTTGAAAGTTTTTAGTTTGAATTCATTTTCAGCTAATTCATCCCTAAGAGCCTTTTCAACCTGACTAGCACACAAAACCTTATTCTGCAGATATTCAACTTCTTTCTTAAGGTTTTCTACTTGCATAGCAGTTAGCTCAAGTTCCTCATTCTTTTTGGTTAACATTTCATTTCTAGTAGACAGTTTAGCAATCTCTTCATTAGCAGTAGTCATACTAGTATGAATGTTAAACATTTCAACAGATAGTTGTTCAATCATGCATTTATACTCTGAAACAGACATGTCTATAGTAGTGAGAGATGGTACCTGAGGATCTGATGGAGATGTGTCATCCTTGGAATTGGCCATCAAGGCATAATTGCAGAATTCTTGCTCCTCTCCATCACTGTCAGAATCATCCCAACACTTCCCTTTAGCTATGTAGGCCTTACCTTGTGTCTGCTTTTTCAGAAGGGCCTCATACTTAGCTTCAAGCTCAAGATAATCTCTATCCTTCTTTTTAGGCTTCTTGCATTCACTGGCTTCTTGCATTCACTGGCAAAATGCCCTAGGTCATTGCATCTATAACACCTTACAGATGACCTATCCACATGGCTGGTTTTAAACTTATTCTTGTTTGGTTTCACAGGTGCCTTGATTTTGTTGAATGAATGGTTTTGGGTTTTGGGTTTGAAGGGTTGATTCCTTTTGAATCTGATGTTTGGAAATTTCCTGGCCATGAAAGCATATGAAGTGTTTTCCATCCCATCTAGTTCTTCAAGAGTGTAAAACTCTTCTTCCTCCTTCTCCTCAACAGGTTCACTTACCTCAGGTTCAGTTTCTTCCTCTTATACTACCTCCTCTATCCTTAACTGGCTTGTGGATGCTTCTAGGTCTTGAATAGATTTGTTGACAATCAAGGCACATGATGTGTTTACCATTCTGCCTTGATTGGCTTGGATAGCCCTTTTCTGAAGCAACTCAAGCTCATGAGTTTTTAAAACTCCATAGAGCACATCATATGTAACTTTGTTCAAATCTCTTTCCCTTAGAGAGATGACCCTTTGCTCTAGATGGTTTGGTGAGGATAACAGAAACTTCATGTTTAACTCCTTGGTACTGTAAACCTTGCCATTCATCTGCAACTCAGTAACTAGCTCGTGAAATCTCTCAAACATCTCAGTAATGCTTTCCTTGGGTTGTGCCATGAAAGCTTCATACTGTGTGACCAGTATCTGTTTCTTGTTTTCCTTAACCTCATCAGTTCCTTCACACAACACCTCAATGTGATCCCACATTTCTTTGGCAGATGTACATGATGCAATGTTTGCAAACATTGACATGTCCATGGAATCAATGATAAGCAACATGAGGTGGCTGTCAAGAGCAACCTTCTCCCTTTCTGATTCTGTCCATTTGATGGATCCTTGGCCTTATAAGATCTTGGGATAGTTATGGTTCCAACAGTCTTCTCTGGTATATCTTGTTGAGGAACAAAAGGACCATTCTTGAGAATCTCAGGATACAAAGGATGAGAGGCTTTGATGAACAACATCATCTTTATCTTCCAGAGGTTGTAATTCTCTTTGTCAAACTTAGGGACCTTCACCGTTCCTGTAGTCTTTGGTGTATTCGAACTCATGATCGTTTTTCTGTTTTTTAATAAACAGCCCGCTCTGATACCACTTGTTGAGTATTGAATACGATATAAGAATACAGAGGGGGGGGTGAATGGATTCTTGAACTTTTCTTTGGCTAGAGTCTATGTAGTAAATAAGTGTTTGTGTGTACAGAAGTGAAGGTGCGGATAAAGAACAACACAAGACACAGTATTACTTTAATCTAATGTATTATTAGATAAAGGTTGCTACAATCTGTGAATACAAATGATAGTATTCTCAGCTTCGTTTTTCTCAGAGAGATACAGCTTATAGTGTATGAAAAACTTGACTCACAAAGTTTCAAAGTTAATGACTAAGGAAGTGAGGCTGTATCCTTATAGAACATGGATACAACCTACTTACTCCAAATAAGGTAGCTGAACAAATTACTTTCTAGTCTGTCTATCCTTTTTGAGTAAGCGTCCAAACGATTACAGATTTGACTTTGTAAAGCCTGTTCAGATCCACTTCTTTAGCTCCTTGTCTCTTCTATATCTCTCCAAGCTTCCTTGTAGGCTTTCTAGAGCACGTTACAGATTGTGGTCCATAAAGTGCATTGGCTTGTTGCAGGTTTCTGACTTGTACAATTTCTTCAGTATTTTGTCTCCAAGAATGTATTCGAGAAGTGACTAAGTAGTTGATTCGAGAACTAGAATTGGCTTGATCGATAACTCTGAGTTCTCGAATACTGTTATATTGACATATCGAATTACTTCTCGAATAGCTCTTTTCTTCAGGATTCCTTGAGTTGTCGAATAGAACACTTGACTTGTCGAATCCTTGAGATATCGAATAGCTTTCTGAGTCCTTGAGATATCGAATGGAACTTTGACTTGTTGACTCCTTGAGAACTCGAATACCACTTTGACTTGTTGACTTCCTGAGTTCTCGAATAGAGTACATAGACATATCGAATCTCTGAGATATCGAACAGTGTATTCAGAGATATCGAATAGTGCCTTGAGATATCGAATCCCTGACTTCTCGAATGCTGGACTTATCGAATAGATAAATATACTTCTCGAATTGGTACTTAGGCAAATTCTTCATTTCTTCAAATCCCAACTGTGATTATTTGACAGTCTTTAACTCCTTGCTTGAGGCATGAACCTTGGAACTTCTTTCAAGCATTATTCTAGACTCTATAAGTACAGTTACACAACTAGGATTTGTTGCCTACTACAAGTACAATACAAACAGAAACTCTACAACTAGAGGTTCCCTCAGTTAAGAGGTCATGTAAGTAATGCAAAGCATTACAAACAATTAGGCTTGTTATTAGATGTATACAGGCATGCCTCTGTAACTAACAAATTATATTACTTTTATGAAATTTTATAAGTTATTAATTTACATATCAAATTGGTGTTTGAAAATTGATATATATAAGATTTTACATGTTCGATTTAATATTTGTACTCTATCTTGAATTTTAAAATTTGATTTGGACGTTTACATCCCACATGAAATTAAAAAAATAATCTTTAAATTAATGATGGTTTAATATAATTATATCTACACAGAAACAAAAAAGAGAAGAAATTGACGATTTTTTAAGTTGAAAATTCTATTTGATTTATGAATTCTACTTATAATTCGTTTCATTATCAAAATATCCTTATAATTATTTAAAGATAGTTCTACTCATAATCAAATACAATTTTAATAATAAGTGTAAGAGAGATTTTGTCCGAAATTTTGATAATCGGTAATCTATTCCTCCGTATGACAAAGATCTTAAAATAAATAAATGAAAACCGTTTGATCTAGCATAAAAAATGTTTTATATTTTAATATGTTATAAACTAAAAAGTACTCCGTATATATATTTATATAAGATAGATTTTGTCCAAAATTTTGATAATCGTCTATTCCTCCGGACGAAAAAAATCTTAAAATAAATAGATGAAAATCGTTGGATTTAGCATAAAAAATGTTTTATATTTTAATATGTTATAAAATAAAAAGTATATTTATATTGAAATACGAAAATGTATATGTCAATGATTTAAATCATATACAATTAGGTTTTCTACAATTGATAGCATTATCAATGTAGAACTTCTACATAGATTAGGATTAATGTAAAATTCGTAATTATATTTTCTCTTGATATTCTGAGTGTTTCTATTTGAATAATAATTATTAAAGCATCACTAAATTAAAGATAATTTTATGAGGTTCGCACGGATTGTAAAATCATTCAAATCTGATTTCTAGATCTCAAGATAGAGGTCAAATAGTAAATATGAAATTTTTTAATACTAATAAATAAAAAATAAAATTCAATTCTAATACAACTTTTTTTTAATTATATCCTTTTTAGAATATAATTTTCTTTATAAAATTTGTTAACGGAGGAATTTGGGAAAACAAATTCGGGGAGGGTTGCTGGAATTATGGTGATGATTGAGTGTGGTGATTGGTGTAGGACAATTAGGGTTAGGGTTTATACTTTAGGAATGGCTGAGATTGTATGATGTGATTACTGCAATTTAGATCGAATATTGAATTCTCTCTTTTTCGCAAGGGTTTTCATCGTGACATACAATGTGCCTACGTATCCTATTTATAGGAATCAAGCCAAACGTAGTTCTTGGGGAACAAGTCACCGACATGGGTTAGGTTTCCTTGTTTAGGGAAGTCCCTCGGATTGGGCCACCGCCATTAGTGGAATCATCATGGGCTTTCTAACCCAACTATTTTCTCGGAGCGTGGAGGTTAAGTCATTGACCCGAGATTGTCGGAGTCAATGCCCACCTTGAACCACCAATGGGAGAATAACTAGTTATAGGGCTAGCCCTCGGGATCACTAAGGGGCGACTCCTCAATGGGGAAATTCCTGATAGCCTAGGCAAAGTCATATCTTCCTTTTAGTTTCTTGGGGAAATCCCTCTGTCATCAATAGAGGGCGAGACCCCTTATCTTCATATAAGGTTATTTAGGGGAGATTCCCTTTTCCAGTGATGCGAGGGCGAGGTCCCTTTTAAGGGCGAGATCCCCGTCCTGACTAACCACGGAGAAAGAATAGCTAGTCAGAGGGCTAGTCCTGAGATTGCCAAGGGGCGACGCCCTTCGACCTCCCTAGTAGGGAAATGCCTGCTAGCATGGATGAGGCCTAGTCCTTCTCCATAGCTGAGATAATAGATGACTTGGGTTATGATCCAAAGTCTTTAGTATCCTCCATGTAACTGTATTGAGGAGATTCCCCCATTCTGATGCCCGAGAGGGCGAGGTCTCTTTGGAGGGCGAGGCCCCTTTGGAGGGCGAGGCCTTCTTAAAAAGTGAGAGGCTTGTCAAGGCTGAAAGGCAAGTCTTCTGTTTTGAATGATGTTTCCCTTAGAGGGCGACCTTATTGAGCGGGCGAGGCCGATTCCATCTCCTTCCTTGCTGAAATACAGTAGTTACCTCCTTGTTAGTATGCTACATGCTACGGGCGACACCTCAAAAAGGGGCTACGCCTTTCATGAATGTGGGCTAGGCCCATTAGGAATGTACTTCTGAGATTTCTTCCTTTATATACGTTGTGTCATATTTCTCCGATCCTTGAGGGCGATGCCTCCAAATAAGGTCACGTGTCTTCCTCCTTAGTAATGGAGATGTCTCATCATCAGACGAAACCCGAGGGTGATGCCGTTTAAGGAAAAGGGCGACGACCGAGGGCGAGGTCGTTTAAGGAAGAGGACGACGACCGAGGGCGAGGTCGTTTAAGGAAGAGGACGACCACCGAGGGCGAGGTCGTTTGAGGAAGAGGACGACTACCGAGGGCGAGGTAGTTTGAGGAAGAGGACGACCACCGAGGGCGAGGTCGTTTGAGGAAGAGGACGACCACCGAGGGCGAGGTCGTTTGAGGAAGAGGACGACCACCGAGGGCGACATCTCATGTAAATATGGGTTAGGCCCAATTGACATCCATTCTCCTTGTTCATGGATTGTGGATCGGGTCGTCCCCCTCCAGCCAATCAAAGGGCGACGCCTCCAGGTAAGGCGAGGCTGATTTTTTGACATAACAACTACCCCCCAGTTTCTTGCAACAATTGTTTGTAAAAGAAACTAAGTCCCGATCTTCAGAAAAATCCCAAGGCGAGCCTTCACCTAGGGTGTCACTTCCTGCTACTGATGTATGCTCTCCTTGAATGCTAAATCTTGAGACAACGACTCACGCTTTATTACTTCTCAACGACTCTTCCAATGTTGATTTCTTGACCTTGGTTACACGTAGGCGACGTCGTTGTAAATGGGAGACACCATTTGCAAATGGGAGAGACCTTTAGTTAACAGGCATGAGCCATCATCTTTAATATCTCATTGTATTCTTCAAATATCAATTCTAACACACATTCTGAACTAGGCCATAAGAGGGCGAGGTCGTTTTAGAATAGGGCGAGGTTGCTCCAGAAGTGTGCACACAATCTTCAATATCTATTATTTCTTCAGAATCTCAAATTGATCGTTGATACTCCTTCGATTTAATTTCGATGCAGGACAACTTTCAAAATAGCATCATTCCCCGAGGGTCTTCAAAGAAAATATCACCCTGAAGGGTCTTCTAAGCAAAATTACCCCTAAAGGCCTTTCAAATGAAACTATGCAAGAGGCCCTTCTTACTGGAGCCTTATTCTTCAAAAGTGTAAACCTTCGAGAAGACGTCACCTATCATAGAATAATGTCGTCTATCTCTCTGCACTTAAAAGTCTCCATCCTTCTAACAAAAGGTGATGCTTCCAGGTAGACTACCCCTAGTTTCTTGGCAGCCGACCGGTCTGCATGCTTCGCCCCTTCTACTCCTGGTTACATGTTGCAATTCCAGACTGACAACGCTGAGATCATCACTGTTGCTACGGAAGACCTAAGACTGAAAATTGAGGCAGAGAAGACAACCGTGGCCGAGGAGGAGGCGAGAAAGAAAGAAATAGCTGAAGGTGACAACGCTAGAACGGTCTTGCCCACTGATGCTACGACCAAGTGACTATATGAGCTTTTTATAACTGCAAACACAATAGGAGTGCGGGCCCTCCTGTAATGGCCTCGCCTTTTGTAACTTTTCTTCAATATATTTGACTTGCTCCCAACTAATTGGAGTGAGCGTCCTCCATTTAAAGACGTTGCCCTTGTATTGACTTGGTTCAATTTATTTTGCATAATTATGTCTTCCTTAAGTATCTGCCTATTTTATCTTGCATTCCACTAGTACTCAACAACTTTAATATATCTCGCCTCTCTGTTAAAATCTCGCCCCTTTATGGGAATCTCGCCTTTCTTCAACTTAATTCATGAAATTAGAATCTAATTCATGAACCTTAATAAATATCTCACTTCAAAGGTAACAACTACCATGTCTTCTCGAGGGTATCTCCCTCTAAGGGAGTCATTTTCCTCAGAATTTAATAATTTTATGATACTCTCCTCAGAGGAGATCATTATTAAGTTCAGAAATACCCTCCTCACAGGAGGTGGATTTTCCGAAACTCGAACCCTGATGAGGCGCCGGAAGTACGGACATCCCCCCCGGAAGTACGGTTTTTGCAAGGATTTAACAATTTGGGATACCCTCCTCAAAGGAGGTCGTTCCCCATTCCAGAAATATCCCTCCTCACAGGAGGTGGATTTTCCGAAGCTCGTGCCTTGATGAGGCGCCGGAAGTACGGACATCCCCCCCGGAAGTACGGTTTTTGCAAGGACTTTGATAATTCGAGATACCCTCCTCAAAGGAGGTCGTTCTCCATTCCAGAAATACCCTCCTCACAGGAGGTGGATTTTCCGAAGTTCACTTTATTTTTATTCATACTCTCCTCAAAGGAGATCATCTTTTTATACATCCCACAAAGATCCTCCTTAGAGGAGGTCATCTATCACAGAATTTACACAAAACTTTATCAAAGAAGCATGTTTTATTCATAAATATAAATCCTGGCTAAGGAGTGGTACATACACTACCCCCTAGACTTTTACGAAAATAAATTAAGAGAAAGTAGAACAAAGGCAGGAAGCACATTACCTCCCTGTGAGAACTATTCCCTTTGGTTTATGGCAGATTCTTTTTCGGCATGTTGATTTCCTCCGTGTGTTTGATAGCTCCTCTCCTAGTTATGATGACTCTCCCTTAGATCCTCCCTCTCTCCAAGTGGCGGCGAGGTCCACCATGATTCAGGCGAGATCCAGCAAGAAACTATTTTTTTCTCTCCATCGCATCCAGCCTAGCCCCCATACGAGTGTTAGCGTTTCCCATAAAGTGATTTTGTTCCAAATCTCGGCGTTACTTATTAGGACAGGGGATCTCCCTCAATTTGAGGGGTCGCCCGTCTGTCGGGAATCCTAGGCATAGCATCCATCGGATCTGAGTTCGTCGGTTGTTGCAGGGGTAGGTTTTTCGTGGTCCTAACTTCCTTCACACGGCGATCATCAACACGTTCTTGATTTGACTGTGACATCCTTCCTCCTGAGATGTCAAAAGCCCTCCTTCTAGCGCCAATTGTTAACGGAGGAATTTGGGAAAACAAATTCGGGGAGGGTTGCTGGAATTATGGTGATGATTGAGTGTGGTGATTGGTGTAGGACAATTAGGGTTAGGGTTTATACTTTAGGAATGGCTGAGATTGTATGATGTGATTACTGCAATTTAGATCGAATATTGAATTCTCTCTTTTTCGCAAGGGTTTTCATCGTGACATACAATGTGCCTACGTATCCTATTTATAGGAATCAAGCCAAACGTAGTTCTTGGGGAACAAGTCACCGACATGGGTTAGGTTTCCTTGTTTAGGGAAGTCCCTCGGATTGGGCCACCGCCATTAGTGGAATCATCATGGGCTTTCTAACCCAACTATTTTCTCGGAGCGTGGAGGTTAAGTCATTGACCCGAGATTGTCGGAGTCAATGCCCACCTTGAACCACCAATGGGAGAATAACTAGTTATAGGGCTAGCCCTCGGGATCAATAAGGGGCGACTCCTCAATGGGGAAATTTCTGATAGCCTAGGCAAAGTCATATCTTCCTTTTAGTTTCTTGGGGAAATCCCTCTGTCATCAATAGAGGGCGAGACCCCTTATCTTCATATAAGGTTATTTAGGGGAGATTCCCTTTTCCAGTGATGCGAGGGCGAGGTCCCTTTTAAGGGCGAGATCCCCGTCCTGACTAACCACGGAGAAAGAATAGCTAGTCAGAGGGCTAGTCCTGAGATTGCCAAGGGGCGACGCCCTTCGACCTCCCTAGTAGGGAAATGCCTGCTAGCCTGGATGAGGCCTAGTCCTTCTCCATAGCTGAGATAATAGATGACTTGGGTTATGATCCAAAGTCTTTAGTATCCTCCATGTAATTGTATTGAGGAGATTCCCCCATTCTGATGCCCGAGAGGGCGAGGCCCCTTTGGAGGGCGAGGCCTTCTTAAAAAGTGAGAGGCTTGTCAAGGCTGAAAGGCAAGTCTTCTGTAAGAACCCAGATTTTTGGGTAGAATTAAAACTTTTATTATATATTGATGTAAGAGCGAACAGTGGTTACAACTACAATGTAATACTGGATTTAATGAATGAATAATGGAAGGATATATATTCCAAGGTTATATGTCCTGAGGGATGCTAAGGGGTGATAACTTAGATTAGAATAATCTATCTCCTAGAAAGTTAAGATAAGATTCCCTAGAGAGAAATGGATACCCTCATGACATCCAAATCAATATCTATTATAAGCCCAGCGGTTCCGTAAAAAGGTTAAGGAACACTCGAAGGTGAACCAGGTTCATTTTCCTAATTATAGGAATTAAATAAAAATAAGTGATGAATAGTGATTTTGGTGAAATTTGGAATATTGTTATAATAATGTTATACCCGGTATTCGGAACGGATTTCTGAGTTCGTATTAGTGATCCAGGAGGAAAATAAGTGTATGTAAAAGCTGTCGGATTCAGAAAAAGAGCACTTTTATTTTCTCCGAGATTTCCCTAGACACTGCAAGACTTAAGGATTTATAAAAGGGAATTAAGGAATTTAAATTCGAGAAGTATTAAGAAAGATGAAGAATAGTATTAGAATTATTAAGAAGGTTTTCGGTAAAACCCTAACTAGAAACGGATGAGTTATTCCCTCGAACGATCAACGAATTAAGCAATAAACGGACAAAGAAACAAGCAGAGGGAGCAAGAGTCTTGTGCAAGCTACTAGAAAATATCTAGTAACCAAACTAGAATCAAGGAACTAGCATCTTAGAGAATGCAACCAAGTACTTAGCAAGCAACTACCTAGTTAAGCTCTAAACCACCACATTTTCAACACATGTCTTGCCCTTTCCTCATCCAACACCTCACTACTTTAATAAAGTAGCTTTATACAAGATATTATGTTGTAAGTGGATGAGAGTGGATGAGATTAAAACAAAAGAAACCAAGCAAAAACTTTATTCTCTCCTTAATAGCCACATTCGGCTTTCTTGGAAATTCCAAGATCCAAATTCAACTTCCAACCATTTGTTGATCTTGAAATATTTATGGTGAGTCTTACATTTCCTAAAAGTAATCCCCTAAAAATTTCAAAGCCAAACTCTCTTGTTTCCATTTTCAAATAATTCATCAAAGAGGAGGATGAATAGTGGTTTTAAGAACTAATCTTGTTTTTTTCTTGTTTTCATGGTGGATTTAGCTAGCTTAGGATCATCCAAGGATAGATCAAGGCTTAGGAAGGTTATACTACTCTCTCAGGAAGGTATAAATCATTTCAAACCCTAAGCTTTACTTTGAGTTTATGCATGATTCATGGTGATTTTGGATTAAGTGATATTAGTAGTATTTTACCACCATGTTAGCATGATTTTGTGGTTAGATTAGCTTTATGATGATATTGATGAAGCATGATGTTCTTGAGCTTTTAAGAGATGATTATTAACTGTAGTAATTGATTAGATGCCCGGTGTGGCTTGGTTGTTGCGTAATGAATTTTAGAACGCTCGATTCGTAGCCGTCGTAATGCCCGATTTTCATTAACACTAAGAAACCGAAGTGGTCAGTAGCCATAACTCTCTGTTCTTGGCAAGATAATGAACCCTACTGCTAGATTTTTGAACATAGATCACTTTGGCGAAAGAATCGAAGCATTTCAATTTACGGTTTAGGAGTTATGATTAAATTCGTAAAAGTGGTTCGAAATCGTAAACGAAAGTTCGTAATTGAAATTGATTCCCTTAAATGTCGTTTAATCAGTGGCGAATCTTATTAATTAAATATTAGAGGTAAAAAGGAAGGTGTGGGAGAAAACCACATGTCGAATGGATCGTTTTCCGATTTTATAAAAATGTTTGAATCGAGGTTAAACGCGAACGAACCCCTTAAAAGTATGACTTTGGTTATAACTTAGAAAACGGGCGATAACACTCGAGGTATAATCTTGATTCGTAAACGACCAACCTTAGAACTTATACGACTTAAGTATATACCAAGTATAAGTATGATGACATGTCTTGATAACGAACGAATGTCGGATCGTATCGGTGATAAAAAGAGTTACACTAAAAGAGACGTAACGAGATAACTCGAAAACATGTTTCGATTTAAGTGGAGTTTATACTTAGCCTTTTAATAAGCGTTAAGTGGTTAATCTTAAATATTCTGATTGTTTATAGATTGTCGAGCTGACCCGGGACACATTACCCCTACCCGCACTCGATTCTCAGGCAAGTTTCCAATACTTGGAACTGTTGTTGTGATAATATATATGATGATTGTTTTATACATATGCCATAGAATGCATGCCTACTTTCAAGTTAATATTGAATTACTTGTTCCCTGAATTGATATCGGCTTATAGACTATATATGAAATATCAGTTATAAGCCGGATTGTTTGGTTAAGACCCTTAGCGAAGGGCGTATGATATTCATACTTCAAATATAGACCGGGAGTCAATATTTTGTAATATATAAATAGTCGTGGAAACCCGGAGGGATCCCAGCGACAAATTTATTACTTCGAGGATTTTTTATTCGATTACGAATCTTTCGAGGAACGTTATTTGAGTATTACCTCAGTGAAGGAATATTTAAACACCACCCACAAATTTACAAAGATTCAAAACAAAGAGGAATAATATATGTGGGTGGGGTCGTCCTCTTTCTTGTTCTTGTTCATTCAAATCGCATTCAACAGTCGCCACTTTGACTGACAAATAAACAAATCAAGAAAAAGATGAACTCTCGAATATTCTAAAGAAGAGAAAAGATAAATGAGTAGCTATTTTTGACAAGGAAATTATCATTATTATATTGGAAATATTAAATCGCTCAGGTCAGAACCAATCCAACAGGATAACAAAAATATTAATCTGACCAGTGACCACTCTGTACTTAACGTGCACCACTCCTTTTTATTATGGATTTTCGGTGGACACGTAACTTCAATCTTCACCGTTGATCCTCTCATTTTTCTTGTTTGCTTTGTGGTTTTTGCGTTGGAAACACATGGAGGATCTCACGTGATGGGGACGTGGGTCTATTATTTAATTATTAGATGTGATAATAATGTTTATGACTTTTGGATATGATTTGCCAAACAATTTACTTTTTCAAAATTAAACGAGTATCACAAATTGAAAGTAAAATAATATAAAATTATTTGTTGGACAATTTTTTTAAACTTTCTCTGGATAAATTATGATCATAAAATTTAGTTAAAATATACAATACGAGTATGCAACTCGTATTTAGAAATTAAATCCGTCAATTCAGATAGAGTGACGTCGGTATGGGGCGCCGTGAGCTTTCGGTCAGATTCTGTGGGTGCGGTGCGGGGCGGGGGAGAGTTAAAGAATACACGGGTGCCCATTAAAGAGGCGTCAAAGATGCACAATTTTAGTTGGGCAATATTATATATTTCGAATTCGTTCCCAATTTTTTTTTTTTGGTAATATAGCATAAATGATGTAATAGATTGAGAATTTTAATCGAAAAGATTGGTGTGAGTACAAGATCCCGAATTGGTTCTCAAAAAAAATTCTCAAATGATGTGACATGAATGAATTGACGATATGAACGATTTTTAATTGGTGAGATTGATATGATCCTAAAATTATAATCAATCAGAAATGATAAAAAATTTGGAATCCAATTTGCAAAAGCTAGCATTTATGTTAGGACTCAATTTGGATACCTACCATTTTTCTTTTTAGTTCTATACTCTTCCCTGCACTTTTTGACCATTTTTATGAAGATTCTTGTGTTCTTTCTCTTTATTTCAATATAATAATAATAGTGCTTAAAATTGTATAATGATAATAATTAATACAAAAAATAAGCATTCAAAAAAAAAACATTCAACTATAATCTTAGCGACCTATCAAATTTTAAAAATTAACTGGTAAAATAATTTTAAAGGATTCATCAACAAATTTCAAATAAATAAGGGATTCTTAAACACTGCATAATACATATAATAAAAAAAATATAAAAGTTGAAGTTTGATTAAGAAAGTTTAATACAGCTAATGAAGTGATCAACCTTAATACCAATCACCAAATCAAGTCTTTAGTCAAAAATCAACCAAACCGGACTATTTCAAAAAAAACCAAACCAACCCGACCCATCACAAATAATCAAATAAAGGTTTAGCCAAACACGGCCTTAATGCGTGTACTTCCACACGCCCTCTTTCTCCCTTATATAAACCCCTCATTTCTCTCCCCCTAAGAAACAAACTCATCCTCTCCGTTCACACCTCCACTCCACAATCAAACCTATACATACAAATACTTACACCTATTCATCCATCATCATGTCCGATACATCGGCGAGAAACTCCGGTAACCGGCGATTGTCGAGCCGGCTACAAAAAAGAGCTCCGGCGTCGATAAAAATCTCTCCGGCGACGGAATGGAACGTCGCGATCCCGTTATTATCGCCGTTAGATGGATCTCCGCCTTCTCTACCAATCCGTACATTGGAATCTAAAGAATCGAGAAATAGTGCTCGGAAAATAAATGAGCCGGAAAAAGCGCCGGCGTCGGTGGTGTATAAGAAATGGCAACATCCGGCGGCGCCGTTTTGTTATAACGAATCGGCGCCGATACGGCCGATTATGTTTTGTACGGCGGTATCGGATAGATCGTGAAGAAATGTGATTTGATTAGTTAGATTTAGTGTACATACACTACAGTATGTGTGTGTATACATTAATGGTGTATGTATAATTTTGACTGTTTTTTTTTTTTTTTTTTTTTTATTTTGACAAGATATTTTGACTGTGTTTTTAATTCATGTAGATTATGATTTTGGCACCTAGATATTATGATGTTAATTACATTGATATCTTGATATGAAATTAAAATGGGTAAAGCAGATTAATTGAAATTAAAGCAGTGTTCCAGAAATCGCTAGGCGGTCCAGGGCGGTTAGGGTACTGCCTAGCGCCTAATCGGATAGGCGGGGATTAATCGGACCGATTAATCGGAGCATTAATCGGATATTATAATAATATTTAATTTATTAGTCTAATTTACAATTAAATATATCATTTAAAATAAATTAATATGATTAATCGGATTTCAAAAATCGAATCGGTTGGCTACCTTTCAGAAAATTAATCGGGGATTAATCGGTTGAATCGGGGATTTTTAGAACAGTGAATTAAAGTGTTAAATGGTGATTACTCATTTACTCCTACATTTTTTTAAAGCAGATTAATTGAAATTATAAGTGTTAAATGGTGATTACTCATTTACTCCTACATTTTTTTTTGACAGATTTACTCCTACATTTTTAGTTGTCCATAACTAAAACTCTGGTAGTCATAAATTTGTATTTTTGCCTACATAAATTGATGTTGTATGATTTTTAAGAAGAAAAATGAAAACATTAATTTTAGATTTAATTGTATCATACTCCCGTCTCATAATACTTCTCTCGTTTGATATGTCGGGATTATTTTTAACATGATACAAATTACTAATTTACATTTAATCTATAAGACCAAATATAATGTGATCTTGTTGAATTCGTATTTATGAGTAATTTAATACAGTGAAGTTTTTATATTTAAAACAAATACAAAATTAAAGATATTAACGATTAAAATTGTGCGTTGGCAAATGTGTGCAAGTAAAATGGGAAAAATTTTTAGAGACAGAGGGAGTAATCGTTTGAATTATAATACTGAGCATTCGCGTGACCAAATTTTAATTTTTTAATTATCCAATTGTTGCATTCCATCAAGTCTGTGTAACGCATGTTAACATTAGAGGATTAAAATGGAATTTTAGTTAATAACAATTATTTTCTTGCTTACAACTTACAAGCTTGTATATATATCCTCAATTTTCTATTATCAAATCCTAAATTACAAAAATTGAAATTAAATTTTATATTCATTTAATATTATCTGTTGATTATGCTCACTTAATATTATTTATTAATTCAATATATTTATTGATGTTGATTTCATTCAAAATAAATATTTGATATGGTCTACGACGTACATGCCTCTACAATATATACATTAAATGTATGGACTAATATCTCAATTTCCAAACAATATTCATTCCTATAATTTCTACTAAAATCGTGCTTGCTGACTTTTACGTATGAATCCTATATCTTATATTGACCATAATACGACTTAATTAAAATACTTATTGGGTAAATTCATGCATATTTTAATGTTTTAATTAACAAGTGTGACGTTTAGAGATTATTCTCAAATTAAAAATAAGGTTTATCATGAATAGTACTGCAATCGTGGTGCAACGTTCATGATAGTTGTCACAAGGATGTGCAACACTGCACTTGAATTTCATAACAAAACTAAATAAATCAGTTCTCAATCGTTATTACTCGCAATGAACAACCATCAAAATAATGTGTATTTTTTTCTTTTCTAGTCATCATAAATAAAAAAGAAAACTCAATATTGATATATTCGTATTTCCAACTACTCGACAATGACTCATATCAACTTGTATCACTTTTTATATGGGTGAAATCCCCAAATACCCACCTTTTCAAATTAGCTAACCAAAATACTCATATGCGTGAGCTTCCGCCCAAAATACCCACCATATACGCATGTCCAACATGCGCAACCTTCATAATTTTTTTTTAAGAAGAAGACCATGCATTTTTTACATGCGTAGTTTTTTTTTTTTCTAGAAAACTGACCACACATAATACAAGTGCGTGTAGTTCATTTGCATCTTTTGTCTTAATTGGCCACGCATTTGAAATATGCGTGGTGTTATTTTTTTCTTTTTGATCTACGCATTATAGTAATGCGTGTATTTATAAGCTTCCCCACAGGACCTAAAGAAACAGGGGTAATTTTTTATAGTGTATGAGCCTTTTTGTGATGCGTAAAGCTTAAAAAAAATAATAATTAAAGAACACGCATGTCCAACATGCGTATTCAGTCCTGAAAATGAATACACAAATCCAACATGCGTATTCAGTGGATATTTTGGTATGTCCTTAACGCCTACAGGTATTATGGCAGTGAGTTCCTAAAAATGGTATATTTTGGTCATTTATTCTTTTTATATTATAATATCAGAATTACAAGTACACAATATCAATATTAATAAATTAACCACCAACATCTTTCTTAAAATAAAATTAAAGGTGTTAATATAGAGGTTTGCACAAGCGATTACGCTAGCTAAAATTTTTAATTTCGAACTCATCTCACCATTCATATTAGTTTCACATATAATTAAATTAATGAAAAATTTTGTGATGTTAATAAATGATTTTATGAATAATATTGATATATAATTATGATTATGAATCAAATATGAATTATTTCGAAATTATATATTTTATGTTCTTACATAACGTGTTTCTGGGAATTGTTCCCTAATCTTTCATTGATTATCTTAAATGTTTTGTTTGACTAATCTTTTTAGCTTCATCAATTATTTAATAATAATAATAATATTATTAATTTTATTTTATTATGATTAATAATTTTACTTTATTACGCGCACCCGATTGAATTATGTTTTTATACGAGTCTCACTCTCAAAAATGCTAAATTACAGAAATTTAAATTATTATGTATACATTTTATCTTAAAGAAATTATTTCCAACATCTAATTATTATGTATACATTTTATCTTAAAGAAATTATTTCCAACATTTATTTTAATGAAGTCGTTGGTTAGATGTATTGGAGTACAACCTGGAAAGTTGTAGAAGGTTCGGTACATGTTTAAGTTTTAACCAAAAGTTTTGCTGGACTAATGTAAGTGAAAAAAGTTTGGGCAACTCTGCTCTGACTCTCTGAGTATTAAAGAAGAGCACGCCTTTTTCTCTTGTGAGACGAGACGGGCTCTTCTTTGGTGGGCTGGAATTAAAATTGGGTCTTGCTGAGACTAACCTCAATCAGCCCAATAGAAAGGGGAAAAGATAGAGTAATTGTGGCTCTTCTTTCCATTGATAATAAATTAACCATATACAATCAGACAATGATTTCTAATGATATATCACCAGGGGATATTGATTAATTTAAAAATGCTTTAGCAACTTTTTATTTTCTTTTTGTAATTATAAAGTTTATAATAATTCAATATCATCATCCAAATCAAAAGGTGTTTTCACAAAAGGCACAAGTTATTGACTGGGAATGACTCATTATTTGCTTTATCTATAGTTATTTTATAATCTGCATATTGCTTTACCAACTTTATACATAGTAGTTACTCCCTCCGTCTCTAAATACTTTTCCCATTTGAGTTGGACACGTTTGGCAACGCACACTTTTGATCATTAATATCTTCAATTTCGTATTAATATTAAATATAAAAACTTCACTGTATTAAAGTACTCATAAATACGAATCCAACAAGATCACTCATGACTATATTTGGTCTTACAGATTAGACGTAAATTAGTAATTTATCTCATGTCATGAACAGTCCCGACATATGAAACGAGCGTAGTATTATGAGACGGAGGGAGTAGCATTTTGGTGGCATAAAGGAGAAAAGATTGTCAAAACACAAACAAAAAAGCAACCTCTCCATATTCATGACTAGCAAATCTATACACACACATACAAGAAATTGGATTTCAATAAAGTTAAGCTTACTACATAAGTTGGAGTACAATTTAGTCATTTATTCAGGATATAATTGAATGTGGAGCAGAGATACAGCTTTCAAGTTACAACTACCAGTGGCGGACGCAGGTGGGGGCCTCTGGAGTCGCGTGCTCCCACCAATTTAAAAATAGTTATAGTTTTTTTGTAGGACCCACATGTAAATCAGTAAAAATATATAAATATCTATCATTGTGCCCCACTTTTCAAGTCTTTTAAATCTGTATAACTCAATGCAGTACCTTGCAGCGGCTCTTTTGCTTGTATAATGCATTATAAATATATCCTACCAAGCTAGGTATAGAGAAAACCACAACTTCTTGAACTAAATAGGTGTTATAATTATTAAAAATATGGTGCAATATTAAAAAAAAATGAAACAATTACCAGATATTTGTACGGTGCCCCCAGGAGGTCTCCGCCACTGACAACTACCATGTCATATATTTATTTTGGGTCCTGTTAACAATAGCCCTTAGGGCTATGTTTAAGGACTAATTTTTGCCATGTGGTGGATTTTTATTGGATGATTTATGTGAATGCATGGGGCACATATTTTTTTGCATGTGAGGCACAAGCTTGAGCCAATTAAAAACTACCACATAACACCTTAACCATAGCCCTTAGGGCTATGGTTAACATTTTCCATTTATTTTTACTACAAAAGGTTTATGAAAAGAACTGGATTACACAAATTGTTGAAAAATATAAGACCATATAAAAAGGTTACTCTATTATCCTAAAAATTTAAATAAAGTGACTAATTAACATGATTTTCGAACTCGATTTACGATGGATCTTGGGATCGAATTTTCCTACCTTCATTTATCTAATTTAAAAATTTGGATTACTTAACGCAAATAACTGTAATCTTGGAATTAGGGTGTACTAGCTTTATACCCGTGCGATGTACGGTAATTTTATTAATAATTTTTAGTACAATTTTCATTATAATTTTTTTTAAAAAAAATTAGTTTTATAACATTCGAAATAATATTTTGACTTTTAATGATAATAATACATATGATATATAATTGGTAAGTGTACATTTGTTTTTTTTCTTGTAAATGGTTTTTCTATAATTTATATTTCAAAGTTTAGGCTAACATATTTTTTAGTATTTCATAATTATTTTTTATTTTATTAGATTACATGTGATATACTTGAAATATAGGTACTACATTTGTATAACAATTTATTATTATCTTTTTATCTTTTTGATTATGTAATTTAACGGTTATCTTAATTTTTTTAGATATTTTGTTCTTGTGTTTTTATAGTTCTTAAAAGCATTTTTTTAACTTTTTTGGAAATATGTGTGGTATTAAATTGTTTTTATTTGTTTGAATATTAATTATTTTTTCATGTTAATTTTATATTTTTGCCAAGTGTGGTGTTTATTACATGTTTTGTTTAGAGTAATATTAGGGATTTCTATGTTGTATTATATTTAGATATTAATATAAATTTATTTTGTGGGTATTTAGATTGCTTTCTAATTTAAAATATGTTCATTTATTGATTTGTGTTCACTTTTTTAATTTAAATTTTTTCTTTGTAAAGTAAGAATTTGTTTATTTGTTGCTTTGTGCTCACATTTTTTTAAATTTTTATTATAGAAACATATTTATTGTCAAAACTAAAAATAGAATCTTTAATGATTTTTATTAAAATAATTTTTTCTTAAAGCACTTTTATTTGGTAAACGATTTGTTTTTTGTAAATTATATTTTAAGTTTTAGCTTAACATATGTTTAAATATTTTATATTTTTTGGGGAGTTTTCTTCTATTTTATTAGAATATATATAATATACATTAGACATGTGGGAACTTATTGGTTTAACTATTTTTTATATATGTATATGTAATTATGTAATTGTGAATACACACATTTGTACTTTTTTTTAACGAAAGTTTGTATTTTCTTTTTATGTTTTTGTGTTGAAATATATTTGTTTTAAGTGCATTATATTAAACTTTTTTGTGGTTTTTAGTTTTTTACATTTAGATCTTTTTTTAATTGACGTTTATTTTGTATATTATATTTTATTAAATTTTGGTGTCATTTATGACATGTTTTTTTTATTACTTTTTGATTATCTTATTTTACCATATATTTTCTTTAAAACTTCTTTTTGTTTTGTAATTAAATGTACATTCTTGTTTTTTTTAAAATTATTTTTTGAATTGAAATTCTAATGATATGCTTTGTTTACTTGTTTATTATATATACAGAATGAATTTGAGACTTATTTTTAATTATGATTTTTTGCTAATTTATCCTTTTTTGTTAATATTAGAAACGTATTTGTTATCAAAGCTAAAAAAGAATATGTAAATTTTGTGCTATTACAACTATTTTTCCTATAATAGTAATTAATTAAGTTGATGATGATGAATATTTTATTAGTTTTAATCTTTTTTAATTTGTTTTAAGTTTTATTGTTGATGAAATTTAATATAGGATTTTTTGTACTTATTATATTTAGATTCCCTATTAATTATTTTATTTTAGATTTTCGGATTGTTTTTAAATTTATTTACAACTTTAGTACAAAATCTATAATCTTTAAAAAATAATAAAATATTAATTTATTGATTTGTGTTTATTTTTTGTTGACTTTTATTAGTATAAATTTTAAAAACATGTTTGTTGTAGAATCTAAAAGTAATTTTTTTTTTATGATTTTTATAAAAAATTAGGTTTTCTTGATTTTTTTGGTAAAGTTTTTTTTAAATTATCTTTGTATTAATTTTAGTTAACAATAATTTTCTCAACTATAATTATTTCTTTTTTATCATTTGTTATTTATTTCAGTGCACTCTTTTTTTGATTTTGTTTGTTAAATTCAAAGTACCACTAGTTACTTGGTAGCATAGTTTTAGCTTTTTTGGAGCATAATTTTAACTTTTAAATCAATACTCTAGTCCAACTTCTAATTTATTCTGTAGGCCCATTTCTTCTAATTTATTCTGTAGCCCATTTCTTCTTTTTAATGAAATTACTTTTTAACTCCTCGAGCAGACCACATGATCCTCCTTACGCCAATTATATATAGGATATATTCTTCTAATTTATTCTGTAGTCCATTTCTTCTTTTTAATGAAATTACTTTTTAACCCTGACGACCAAACCACATGATCCTCCTTACGCCAATTATATATAGGATATAATATAATGTTTATCGTGAGAATAAATTTTTGTTAAAAACATATTAATTTTGTGCTTTAAGTTTCATTAATGAGTTGAAGTTCAATGATCAAAATGATTATTTTGTGATGGAAACAATTAATCAAATTCGAAAGATTGAGTCACAAGTCACAGAAAGATACAAAAATGGACTATAAATGGGAGCAGTTGAAGTGCGTGAACTTATATTCTTACACGAAAGTGACACCAAACACATACTTCCATACAAAGGGTGGGAAAGTAGGTGAAAATTTACAGTATCTGTCTATTTGTTCCATTCGCTATTTCTTTCTTTTGGACTACTACTAATTCTTCTAATCTCTTCCCTATTTAACTTAATTTATAATATAATTATAATGTATATTACAACTGTATCCTGCCCTAAACAATTTCTCACATTTGTAGTGTTTAATTACAAGCGTAACATTTTTACGCTTTCATATGTCGAACTGCAAATGCATGCTTTCCTATTTCTATGCTTTTTGTTTACAAGGAATAAAATTTTATGAAAATATATAAGAGTATAAGTTTCTTAAGATTATTTCAAAACTTTACATGAATTACCTAGTTTCAAAATGATCAATAATTTTAGTCATTTGAAATATTAAACATTTTTATTTACATAATAAATTCATAAATGTAGGACTCGAAAAATATAATCAAGAGAGAAACATTTCAATTTATATGCATCACCGTTTACACGTTCGCCTAAGGTTAGATTTGCAGAGGTAATTTTATTAACTTATTCTCAATATAATAATAATAATAATAATAATAATAATAATAATAATAATAATAATAATTAATGAGATCAACAAATACATACACAATCATGCAGTAAGGAGATTCGTAACAATCACTACTACAAGGGGAACAGGCAATTGTGACAAGATTTTAATAATTTTCAGTCGCAAGTTTAACTTAGGACACAAATAAACTATTATGTCGCAAGGTACAATGTGACGGACAAATTCTGTCGCAAGTTTAATATTTTATTAATATATTTACCGCCAAAATAATAATTTAACAATTTAATTTCCCACTATCATTTTTTGTACTAATTTAGTTTCCCGCTAAGACACTTTACGACGGAAAATCTAACCACTCTGTCGCAAAATAGATCTTGCGACAGAATCCATGTAATGTCATAAAGTATCTTGCGACGTATATTCTGTCGTAAAGTAGTTTGTGACGGATTGTAATACAATCTGTCGCAAGTTAAAGCAATTTATTTTAACGTTCCCTTCAAGATGTGGCACAAACGAGCCTTTTTATTTTTTGATTATTTTTTCTCAACACAAGAATGAGTATCTAATAACATTCGAACGGTTTGATCATCGAAAAAATCACTTAAAAAATCGTACAGTGAATTTGGCACGCGCCCGGTTACTGAAATCTGTACTAATACAACATTTCCTTCAAGATGCGGCACAACCGAGCCTTTTTATTTTTTGATTATTTTTTCCCAACACTAGAATGAGTATCTATTAACATCCGTACGATTCGATCGTCGAAGAAATCATTTAAAAAAATCGTACAGTGAATACGCGCCCCGTTACCAGAATTTTTACGATTATACCATTTCCTTCAAGATGCGGCACAATTGAGCCTTTTAATTTTTTGATTATTTTTTCCCAATACTAGAATGAGTAGATATTAACATCCTTACGGTTCGATCGTCGAAAAAAGCATTTAAAAAATCATACAGTGAATCTGGCACGCGTCCCGTTACCGGAATATGTTCTATTACAACGTTTCCTTCAAGATGCGGCACAATCGAGCCTTTTAATTTTTTGATTATCTTTTCCCAACACTAGAATGAGTATATATTAACATCCGTACGGTTCGATCGTCGAAGAAATCAATTTCAAAAATCGTACAGGGAATCTGGCACACGCCCCGTTACCGGAATATGTCCTATTACAACGTTTCCTTCAAGATGCGGCACAACTGAGCCTTTTAATTTTTGATTATTTTTTCCCAACACTAGAATGAGTATATATTAACATCCTTACGGTTCGATCATCGAAAAAAACATTTAAAAAATTTGTACAGTGAATCTGGCATGCGTCCCGTTACCAGAATATGTTCTATTACAACGTTTCCTTCAAGATACGTCACAACCGAGCCTTTCAATTTTTTGATTTTTTTCCCAACACTAGAATGAGTATATATTAACATCCGTACGGTTCGATCGTCGAAGAAATCATTAAAAAAATTGTACAGTGAATCTGGTACGCGCCCCGTTACCAAAATCTATACCATTATAACGTTTCCATCAAGATGCAGCACAACCGAGGATTTTAATTTTTTGATAATTTTTTCCCAACACTAAAATGAGTATATATTAACATCCGTACGATTCGATCGTCGAAGAAATCATTAAAAAAAATTGTACAGTGAATCTACAAGTGTGCTTGTTTAGATTAATTGACAAGTGTGCTTGTTATACAGTTTCTATGTATTTGGCCATATCTACAAGTGTGCTTGTTTAGATTAATTGACGCGGGCCTACTTAATCTTGTGTATGTGTGTGTGTGTGTATCTAACTCTATATAATTGACTTGGTTGCCTCAAATCCGACTCCATCAAAACTCTATGTTGAACACTACTAGTTGCAGTTGATACTTATTCATGTTGCCTTATAATCAAATGACATTTCTGCAAGCAGAGTGGATGGCTCCAGAGGTGTTAAGAAATGAGCCATCACTGAGATGTTGGCGTGTCGCCGTGTCGCGTGTCGGTGCCGTGTCCGACACGCATACGGCATCTGTTTTGCCGTGTCCGTGCTTCCTAGGCCATCAATTGAGAAGTATGTTTTGCTCTGCTTCTTCACCCCTTATCATCTATGTGGTTTAAAAAAAGGTTTTTACATAGTAGCACATGCTGATTTGCTGAGTACTTAATTTATTCACTACTTGTATTACTACCTGCTGGTTAGCATTAAAATTTTTGGAAACTACGTGATGACAGTTCTGACGTTTTTAGTTATGGAGTAATATTATGGGAGCATTGTACTCTGCAACAACCATGGGGTGGATTGAACCCGATGCAAGTTGTAGGGGCAGTTGGATATCAGCATCGCCGGCTTGACATTCCAGAAGACATTGATCCTCTAATTGCTGAAATCATCGGCAAGTGCTGGCAAACGTAAGTATTTGTTGACCTCTTTATTTCCTTTTTGCGAGTTGCTTTTGTGATTTGATTAGCGCTACTAACTGCAAAGCAGATTAATCAATCTAAAGAAAAAAAGCACTTGAAAATGCTGTTGTTCTTAAAGTGTAGCTATACGTTTCGCAAAGCAGATTTAGTCAAGGTTTGATCTATCATTTTGATCTGCACAATGTATGAAGTTGCTTCAGATGAATTATGAACCATACTTGCAATATTGTTATTATGCCTTGCAATATTATTTTTAAACATTTCTGATTATAACGTATTTTAAAATACATTATTTAATTACTGAATTATTTTTAGTGTATGTCTTTAGTTAACATTAGCATATTCTAAATGAATTATTGAATTGTATTATCTGGTCATGCATTAAACAGTAGTTATAGCATGATGATTTGCTTGATAATATGGAATCATTATCTTATGCGTAGACTTTGTAATCCTTCTCTTCAGGCATTTGCAGATGAAATTGGAATCCTTTCATGGAAACTAGTGCAAACAATGCTACCAACGTTGAGCAGGCTTTCATGGCCATGACCGCTGATATTGTATGTTTATATATATATATATATATATATATTATTTATTATGTACTGCATTAGTATTCATATCATTCATTATGTCATTTTTTCTAGTCTAGTGATATTTGTGTGTCTATTTGTGCGTAGCTCTTCCTCCTACATCTGGTAAAAGGCGTCGTCGATGATCCGTAGATGAGTCAGGTGCTTCCACTAGCAGATCCGCTACAGAGCACATCGCTGACCATCTTGTCAATCAGGCAGTGGACCGGACTGTGGCTGATTTCTGTCCACCTTCAGATGTTTATTATAACTTTGGATTTGTATTATTTTGTTAATGTAACTTTGGTATGGATGTTTATTGTAACTCTTGAAAGAGATTCTATGATGTTATTTTCCTTTAGCTCAATATTTATGTGGATTTGACTACGTAGTTCATATTTGCAGTGTGTTGTAATATTTGTTGGGATTAGTTTGTATGTTTTGGAATGTATGGATGAATTTGACTTTTAATAGGTTGAAAGTGATAAAAACAGGCAAAACCATGCCCGGGGTCCAGAAATTGAGACAGATTCTGTATTGGCAATTTACGACGGATTCTGTCCCAATTCTGGAATATTTTACGACGGATTCTGTCGCAATTCTGGAAATATTTACGACGGATTCTGTCGCAATTTTGGACATATTTACGACAAACAATCCGTCGTACTTTGCTGTTTTTCCTTTTTTTGTAATTTTTTTGTTTAGGATGGGACCCACTAATAACTTGCGACATAGCTTGCGACAGAATAAGAAATTGTGACAGAATTTGAACTTACGACTTCGGCATTTGTGACAGATTTTTTCCGTCGCAAAGTTCGGCAATTGCGACAAATTCTTTGTATTTATTCTGTCGCAAATACCCTGTCCCCTTGTAGTGAATATAAAAGTGAAAATTTAAGAAAATAATAATGCATGAAATGTATCTTGTGGCTATCAAATGGAATTAAGGTTTATGAAATAAATGGATGGATTGAGGAGCAGAGCTATGCATGAGATTTTGGATATCCGGCGTAAAATATTAGTAAGGTGCTTCTAATAATGATACTAGAATAATTTAACATTTAAATTATCATAAAAATTTTATAATTTTAATTTAAGAATTTGTAGATACTTATATGATACCGGATTTCTTTTTCACTTTCTCACAATCATTTGATATATCATAAATTTTTAAATTTGGTGAACCTTAGGGTTCATATCAAATAATTTTTTGAACACCTTATTACTTAACTTTTATGTTAAAATTTCAATATAAAAATCAAGAACAGCAAGTGTATATTTTTAATTTTTCAAATCATTTTGACATGATGCATGTGTTTTTTACTTAACAAAATCCGTATAACATATTTTAGAACATTAATTAGAATAATATTGTAGTACTAAACATATTCATCTGGGACAAATTCAAGTACGATTTAAAATATTTTACTTTTCAATTTTTCAAATTCTTAATTTTTTCGCAAATTTAAATATGAGAATAATTTTATTTTCAATTACAATATATAACTAAATATACAGTTTGAAAGAAAAAATGTGCTCGATCGGTCGAAATACCTATATGATATGTAATCCTCTGTTCTAAAAATCGGTGATTAATCACGATTAATCACCGATTAATCCATGTTCCATGGGTTACCGAACTGATTAATAATCCGATTATTTGATTAATCATTCCGATTAATCCTCAAATCCCCGATTAATCCCTGGACAGTGCCTCTACCGATTAAGTCCGATTCCCGCTTTTTACAACACTGATGTAATCACACATTTCGCACATGATCATACATCCCTGAATATCTTGATTTGTTTCAAATATCACATTGACACATTCGATTCTTACATTATAAATAAAAAATTAATTTTCTTTTGTAATAATACGAATTAAAAGTTTTTGAATTGATCAAGGATGAGTTATAAAAAAATGATCCATACACAAGACATGTACTCCCATTTTCTTTCGCTGTATATGCATAGCTAATAGCCTAATATCTTGAGGTGTTCCCAAAAACCTAAAAATGATACTCTATATTATTCTAAATGATGAGGTTAAGAATTTTCTCCCAATCAAAACAGTGATCCATCAACAAAAAAAAATAAGAAGCAGAAATTCTTCTATCGACATTCTGTATTTTGGCGCTTGTAGAATACAATTTAGTACCAACTCCCACTCAGTTTGATTTGTTTAATTTCCCAGAGTTTTGACAAATTTTGACTTACATAGTGAAGTTTAATTTTTATCTATCCAATTAATTTGAGTTAAGTCGAGATTCGAATTCAAACCAAATTTAATCACGCCTATATATAATCATATATGTACAGTTCGTTTATTGAACTAGTTTGAAGTTATTTCCGGTCTTGACTCCATTTCCCATCAACTTATAATTTTAACTGTTTTCGGCGAATTAATCAAAATTGAAGTTCTTATATGCATGTTATTTAAATTATTTATCATCATTTTCTATGTATTTGGTCAAGTATAGCTACGACGACTTAGACTTACGGCTACGGCGACCAATCACGTTGAATAAAATAGATAGATTTGTTTACCACAAATATGATAACCTTTGGAAATTGTCTACATTTCCTTAACAAAATAGCTACCTTTTGACTTTGAAATTACGTGTTCGCACAATAAATATGCTTCCACCAAGACGTTATAATATGCAAAATTCAACCACGCTACTACACACAACATTTGTGTTTATATTACGTACTAATAATATAGTCGTTTAAATCTTTTTCCCTCCTCAATAACTTGAGCTCTTTCAAAGTTACGTATATTTGTTGAGCACGATCCTTCTAGCAAGCATAATGCGAAACGCATTCTTAATGCATTTATCCCCTCGTTTACACGAAGACAGTAAAAACATACATTATCGTTTGAATCATGTAATTTCAATTCGATTATCGAAAATGAGAACGATGCTTAAAAGTATTATTGTATCGAAATTAATCCTAATTTTAAATAAATTGTTGTAAATTATTTTATTATTTTGAATCCCACAACAAAGTACTGAGAGTATTGACATTTATACATAGGTATGTTGTGCCCACGTAACGCTTTTGGAATGCCAACTCTCTTATAAACAAATATGAATAAGAGATTCTTTATACAAATAAAAATGAACAACAAAAGACCAAAAAGAAAAGACGTAGAAAAAGAATGCCACTACTTTGTGGATCTATCAATCAATTTTATGATCCCAACACATCCCTTTACCCTCTATTTGTTTTTCATATTTCATATTATTCAACACGGAAACACTCCTACACGTTTCTCAAATTATATGCATGTAATTTTATGTACTTGCATTTCTTCAAATATTCATCACAAATTTGAATTTTAACACATTAAGAGTTGACACCTCTTCAGCTGATGCAGTGCAATGTTGTTACACAAACTTTTGTCATAGTTCTTGATTTTTAGCTTCGAGTTGAAGTTCGAGTTCGAGTTCGAATTCTTCATCAGTTAAGCTGCATATAGAGAAGTGTTAAGCAATGGTGGTTGAGGCATGGCTACTGAAGATGACAAGCCAAGTAAGTGCAAATTTCAAACATGCCCTTCTTCTTGAAAATTCGAAAAAGCCAAATACTAAAAAACAACAAGTAAAAGAAACCATTGGAATCCTTTGTTTTGAAGTTGCTAATCTGATGTCCAAAACCGTTTTCCTTCACAAATCATTAGCTGATAAAGAAATTTCTAGATTAAAGTGTGAGTTGTTGAATTGTCAAGGCATAAAGAATCTTATATCTTGTGATGAAGCATATATTATTGAGCTTGCTTTATGTGAAAAGATGGAAGAGTTAAATAGAGTAGCAGGGGTGGTTTCTAGGTTAGGAAAGAAGTGCACTTTACCAGCTTTACAAGGGTTTGAGCATGTGTATGGAGATATAGTGAGTGGTGCTATTGAAGTGAAGGATTTGGGTTTTTTGGTGAAAGATATGGAGGCAATGGTGAGGAAAATGGAGAGGTTTGTTAACTTAACAGGTGCCCTTTATGGTGAAATTGCGGTTTTGAGAGAATTGGAGCTAACCACCAAGAAGTTTCAGCAGAGTCATCTTGAGGAGACTAGAAAGGCTTTTGAGCAGAAATTGATGTGGCAGGAACAAGATGTGAAGCATCTTAAAGATGTTTCACTTTGGAACCAAAGTTATGATAAGGTCGTCGAGTTATTGGCAAGAACGGTTTGCACGCTTTATGTGCGGATTTGTAATGTTTTTGGGTCAAAATCAGGGGAAAGAAATGGAAGTTTAGATCATTTGAAGGCTGATAGCGGGGTGAAACTTGTTCAGATTGATGTGAAACTCAAGAAATCTGTCCCGATCAGGAGAGGTTTGAAGAAGAAGATTGGTGGTGATAAATCTGGATTGACCGAGAAACATATGATGGAGAAGAGAAAATCGAATGCTAGGCCTAAGGTTGAAGAGCAACAGTTTCGAGCAGAAGATTTAGATATTCTGTGTGGAATGGGGCCAGGAAGGCTATTCAAGGAATGTTTAAGTTTGAGCAGTTCTGGTACAAAAGTGGATGATGATAGTGAGTGTAATGGTCTTGAGGGTAGAAGTAAACCTTTGGGTTGTTGCAGTGTTGTGAGTGGTGAGAAGAGGAATAATCTAGACCACTCAGGTGGTGTTGCTTCGTCTCAGACAAGTGGTTCTATCAGTTATAGTGTAGCAAATTGTTCAAGATCTAGCCTGAATAGTAGTTTTATGGCCTATGCTACTCCTAGCACCATTGGAGGCTCCGGGCTAGCACTGCGTTATGCTAATGTAGTGATTATCATAGAGAAGCTGCTTATGTATCCTCATCTGGTTGGTGAGGAAGCAAGAGACGATTTATATTTTTTGTTACCAACAAACTTAAGAATGTCAGTGAAGACCAGTCTTAAGTCTTTCAAAGAAGATTTAGCAATATATGATGGTTCTCTGGCTCACGACTGGAAGGGAAGGCTTGACCAAATACTACAGTGGCTCGCTCCTCTGGCACATAACATGATCAGGTGGCTAAATGAAAGAAATATCGAGCAGCAACAAATTGTAAAGCGGACGAATGTTCTCCTGCTCCAGACTTTGTATTTTGCTGATAGGGTGAAAACGGAGGAGGTATTATGTGAAGTTCTAATTGGTTTGAATTATATTTGTCGCTACGAGCAACAACTTGATGCATTATTGGATTGTTCAAGCAGTTTTGATCTTGGTGATTGTGCGGGGGAGTGGCACTCACCAAATTGAGGTTTAATATATGTAAATATTGGTTTCTTTGTAGGATTAAAGATACAACGATTGCAGTCAGTTTGCTGATCTCGAAGGACCCTTATCATGAACTCGATGAAAGTTTAACTTCAGCATAGTGTGAATTCTTATTTTTTTTGGACAAGTAGTGTTCATTAGAGTTTTGTAATTAAAGAACTCTGTATCATATGAATGGAGTTCATTGCCTTGTTTGCGAAGTTATTCAGTTTTAGTCCTTCAGAGCATCTAATTCCAGATTTATGGAAAAAGATTTCTATAATTTGAGTATCCTTATATGTTTTTTCTTTTAGGTTAGTTCTTTCTTTTTTGATAAGCTAGATTATTGATTTCTTTAAACCATTGGAACACGCTGAAGATATGGACCGGATTTCTGTCCACCCTAATGAAATCTGTCACATAAACTTATGAGACACACCTAAGCTATAGGAAGTAACAATGTGTACATTTGTAATTATCATGACTGAAACAAGTTACTGTATATAATTAATTTAATCTAGGAGTATGATTCATGAAATTGTAAACTAAATTTTAGGAGTATGCCGCTTGCAAAGTTTCAAACTCAACTTGCTCTCTGTTTGCGGTTTGCCAAATGCATGTTGGTTCTGATTTTTTAACTTTGGCTCTTCTGGTTGTTTTGTAGTCTGATGCCCACCATTGTTTTCTCGCTGTGTTATGCCACAGCGCTCAGGTGGTGATGTTCGTTCTTGCTAGGGATATTGTTTGTAATGCTTTTACGCTTGTGCTCTGGACCGAAGAATCATTGACCCTGCAATCTCAAGTTCTTTGTTGCAGGCAAGTAACGTAATTGTCTAAAAATGTAATAACAAAGAATGATCTTGGAAATGTATGCATTTTACTGATGCGAAAGTTCTTTAATTACCATCAGTTAGTGCATGCCTTGGGCAAACCTCAGGCAAGAAAAAAATAAGAGATCTTTTCCAACTATTCTGAAATGATGTTCTGAACTCCAGCAACTAGTTCAGGTAACATTGTAATATGCGATGTAGTAGTTTGCAAAATATTGCATTGACTGGTTCTTTTAGATCTGCAAAATTGCATAGAAGGTTACTTCCAAACTTAAAAGAAGGAAAATGTTGCAAACCAGAGTGCGAAAACTGACATTTTTTGTGCGTAGTTCGGAACTACTGTGATAACAAACTACTTGAATCATTCCAAGCCTTGTATGTAGAAATGGACTCAAAATCAAAAGCTGCAGTGTAATTTTAAACATTATATTAATTAATCTTGAAAAATGTCCCCACTCCATTGTTAGAGCATCTACAATAGGAGTTGCCAAGAAGGTTGCCAACATCTATACGGCAAGCAATCTTGGTTGCCTTCCTATTGGAGAGTCAAGGTTGCCTTAAGGTTGCCAACAATTGTTGCCAAAAGTTGGCAACTTTCTCAAATGGTTAAAGTGCATATTTTTGTTTAAAATAAATATATTAATATACCTATTTTACACGTTTTTCTTCAAATTTACATTATTTAATTACTCATATGGGGACCCTTATACAATTTTTAGAGTTGCCAACCATTGGATCTGTTGTGAAATAAAAACTAGGTTATTAGATTACGGCTAGGGTTTGATGTATTTAATGCTAGGGTGTATGAGCTTCGTGCTTTAATGACTGCTTCTGCGTTCGAGACTTAAACGGTCCTCACAGAATGCCTACGTATCTCTGTATTAAGAGAATCAAGCCAATAAAACGTAGTTCTAGGTTGAGGGGTCTGACCCTTTATATAGGCTGAGAAGCCCTAAAATCGTAGTAGGGTTAGGTGACTTGGTGGGCAAGTCACCGCCTTGAGGAAGGTTCTAGACCCCTTCCTTATAGGAGTCAGTTCCCATATCGAATTCTGTGCCTTGGAGGCTAAGTCAGGCAAGAGTAATATCCTTGTTTGACTCTTATTGCTGAGCTGGTTATTACCCCTAATATTAATTACGAAATTAATATTATAAATAGGGTTTGGGCCTATCTGGTGGGCCCCACGTTTGGACCATTCTAGGTCTAATTAATGCCACATTAAATGTGTCTTTAGGGCTTACTTTTAGCCCATATCATTTGCCCCCCAACTTCTAGGAAAACTGATCAGGTTTTCCTTGAAGTTTTAACGGCCTTTTTCGAGACTCGGGTCAGGGTTCATTCTTTTACGCTAGTGTTTCACGGGTATTGTTTTAATGTAAAGCGTGGAGCGACCGACGCGTTTACGACAATGTTAATTTGATGCTAATCGGCACAAATCATCTTTAAACGATGTTAAACGACGCTAAACGGCGTTAAACGGTGCTAAACTGCACTGAACGACGCTAAACGGCGCTAGCGGGGGTCCGGGGGCGGCAGCCCCCGGGCGGGGTCCAAGGGGCAGAGCCCCTGGCTGGGGTCAGCTTGGAAATTTTTTATTTCTAAAGACTATTACTATTTAGAAATTATCGTTTCGACTTATTTTTCTAAAATTTTATCACTAATTTTTCTTCCAAAAATGCATGTTTTTCTTTTTTTTTTCAGGTCAAATTCGAGCTCAATTTTCGAGCTCAAACTGTCCCAGGTCGCAGCCATTTTACCTGTTTCCCAAGTCATTTTCGACCTGGACATTTCGAGCTCAACTAGTACATTTTCGAGCTCAACTTTCGAGCTCAAACTGTCCCAGGTCGTAGCCATTTTCGAGCTCAATTAGTTCATTTTCGATCTGGACATTTTCGAGCTCAATTAATACATTTTCGACCTGGACATTTTCGAGCTCAAAAAACGAGCTCAAATAGGGGCCAAGTCGTAACTTTTTTCCAGGAAAATCAGTGTATTTTCGACCTGAAATGGGCGAGCTCAAATAGTGTTAAAACGACCTCAAAATCGTTCAACCTCGACCTCAGTATAGAATAAGAACGACCTCAAAATGAATCCCAGGTCGTGGGGATTTTTTTCATTTCCTAGTTCAAATTCGATCTAAGATTTGCGATCTCAATCCGTAATATGACGATCTCAATTGAAGTAGCAGGTCGTGGCCTCATTCTACTTTTTATAAGTCAAAATCGACCTCAAGTGTGAGACCTCATATCTGTTTTGTTCCGACCTCAATTTCAAGGTTGGTTACGACCTCAGAATTAAATTTTCCAGGTCTTCTAGCCGAGCTCGTATTTATTCAGGAAAATGAGATCGAATCTCACGACCTCGTGCCTCGTTTTGGCAACTCCAAATGGATTCTAACGGGCCCTGTCTTAATTTTTATGGGCTGGACCTAATTTTTCAAATTGTTTGGGCCTACAAAACTTTTTAAGTTTTGGTTGGGCCTTTACTTTTGGTCAACATGACCTTAAACTAAAACCTTAATTAGGTTTATCAATATTGGTTGGGCCATGACAGGCCTTAATCACTTTAGCTAAACTTGGGCCTTAACAAGCCTAGTGTTGTTGGGCCTTTTTAGAGTCCAACTTCATGTTGACAGCCCACAAAGTTTTCCAATAGGCTACAGCCGGTTGACCTTCTCCCAACCGGTTGAAATGCCCTAGATTCTTGCCTATATAAAGGCCAAAGTTTTTACTCTTACTTTCATTACAAAAGTTTCCATATTCTCTCTCAAATATTCAAAGTTGTCTCAAGAAACTCATTTGAAGATATAGAGTTTTTTGAAGATCATTCAAGGTTTGTGGATTTTTCTTTGAATCTGCAAATTTTTTGGGGATTCTTTGAAGATTTGAAGACGTTTTTCCAGAAAATTCATCAAGTTTCTTCATTTCGGTTGAAGATTTGAAGATTTCATTTGAAGATTCAAAGTTATTCCCAGATTTCTCGAGTTTTCTCTTTGAAGGTATGGATTTCTTCCTCCTTTTCTCCAGATTTCTGGGAATTTTTCCTTGAATTTTTGAAAATTTAAAGATATTTTCTAACCCTGCCTTGAAGATTTGAATGTTCTAATTCTTTTCATCATCCTTTTGCAGATTTCCTTTGAAGATCAAAACTTTTCTTTGAAGATTTACTGAAATGGCTGAAGATCGTGCAACACTTCGTTTCCAGAAATTGCAATGAGCCTCCAAAAGAGGTATCATCATTCGTTCTTCCCTCATGAGTTTACAGGATATGATTTTAAATCGTAAAGAGGATTTTCCATCCTTATCACACCTTGATTCCTTTAATCATAGTAACATCTTCCATGACATATAAAAAATCACTGACTATAACAGGATGTATAAAATAGAATCACCCTATAGACTTATCCCAGCTGAGCCTGGGGATCGATCTTGCCATTGGCGCCCCAATGCACTTTGTATTTATAGGGGTGCCATTGTTGCAGGGGTTCGATTCCCTTTTCATGAGTTTATTCCTAGGCTCTTAGCAGATGTAGGAATTAACCCTTGCCAACTTCCTCCCAACTCTTGGAGGGTGATCAATTGTTTTATGGTCCTCTGCCTTAAAAACAAATTCCCTCTTTCTGTAGCTCTTTTTAGGAAGATTTTTCAATTTAAAAATTCTGCTGAATCTACCCCGGGTTGGGTTTACATTAGTCACCGTACTTCCACTCCTCCAATCTTTCACCCCCAATCTATTCCTGACTCCAACCCAAAGTGGAAGAAGGAGTTCATGTATTTGACATGGGAAGGTGGAGATTGGGGCAATGTTTTTCGTAGTACCTTTGGTAAGGTCGTAGATGGCAGTGCCAGTGATATTGAGCTAAATGAGGAAGAGACCTATGCCTACCAGGAGCTCATCAAAGATAATCATTCTACTATGGCTTGGGATCTCCTGAATGAGTTCCAGCTTAAAACTTTGGGACTTTCCCGAGTGAACAATAAGGGTAATTTCCTTTCTTTTTGCATTCCTTTATTTGAATATGATTGTCTCATGCCCATTATTTGTCTTTTTTTTTTTGTAATCGCAGCTGCAGCTTTTATCAACAAGACTAATGAGCCTGAAGATGGAGACACCGCTAGGTTGAAAAGGGCTCGTTCAGGGAAAGATCCTCGAGCCCCAACAGCCACGGATGCCTACCTGAGGCCCCATGTAGCTGATGTTGAAGAAGTAGTTGGCTCTTCCAAGAGCGCTTGGCGTCCCAACTGGGGTATTAGGAAGAAGGACTCCATTGTTGGAGACTGCAGGCATGCCATGGATTGGTCCTATCACTCCATAACCCCTGGTGACTTCAAGGATTATGTATCTGGCTCCACTCTTGAAGGAGCTGAGAGTGCTGGAGCTCAGGCCTTTGCTGCTGTAAGCTCCTTACTATCCATTCTCTTATATACTTGTTTTGTTATTTGAATCGTGGTTTTAACTTTGTCTTTTGTAGGCTAATGCCAACTTCCAGGGGGCCATATTCCAGGCTAAGACTTGGCATTCCAACTATGAGACTTACAAGGCAAAGTATGATGACTCTCAGGATGAACTGGGCTCTGTCAAAGCTACTTTAGCGAGGAGGGAGAAAGAGCTTTTAGAGTCTCAGGCTGAAAATGTCACTCTCAGGAAGAGCAAGGACGACCTGATTGATGACTACCTTTCCTCCCAGGAGTATGTGGGCTTCATGGAGAAGCATGACGACTCTCTATTCCCTTACCAGTTTACTCAGGGATGGGACGGAGCTCTTGCTGAGGTTACTAGGAGATTTCCTGGTACCCTTAGTGTTTCAGACTTCCCTAGCCCTCATGCTCCCATGGCCTTGGCAGTGCAAGACACTCAGGAGGAGGACCAGGAGGATGATGAGAGGATCCTGGAGCCAGATCCCTCTGCTCATCTTGGCGCAGATGAAGAGGATGAGCATACTGGAGATGCTTAGTAGTTGATCTCTTTATCTATCTATTTATGTACTCTGCCTTTGGGCATGACTTTGTACTTTTGTTGACTTATTTAGAATCTAGTCGTTTGTGTATTCTGCCTTCGGGCATAACTTTTTAATTCGTAATCCATTGTCCTGGATGCTTTACAACTTATTCATATTTGCATGTGTAGTCTAGCATTTTATGCATATATATCAATAGGTAATGCTCATAGCTTATGCAAAGACATAGAATAGTCTTATTAATATGGAGAAATGGGCACAACCCTTACATAGATACTCTACCTCCTATATCTCAAGTTTAAAACTTGGAATGGTTTCATCGACCTTATTTCTACTTCTATTACATAGGCAAAAAGCTAGGTCCTTTTCAGGAGAGCTTAAACATAGTAAACCTTGAGGTTCAATGCATGCCAAGTCCGGGGCACCTCAACCCCGTCCAAGGTTTCCAGTTTGTAAGATCCTCGTCCTAGCATCTTCTTGACTCGATACGGCCCTTCCCAGTTCGGGGCTAGTTTTCCCTTCTCACCAACTCCAGAAGCCTCGATCTTCCTAAGAACCAAGTCACCTTGTTGAAAGAACCTCTCCTTAACCCTGTGGTTGTAGTAGAAGGATGCTTTCTTTTGATGCTCCGCATTTCTGGCATTTGCCTCGTCCCTGACTTCATCAATCAAATCTAGGGCGAGCCTCATGCCTTTTTCATTAGTCTCTGGTTCAAATGCCTCAATTCGAGGTGATGCATGCATGATTTCTAGTGGTACAACTGCCTCGGCTCCATAAGCCAGTAGGAAAGGGGTTTCCCCAGTCGTTACTTTGCAAGTAGTACGATATGCCCAAAGTATAGGCAGTAATTCATCCACCCAGGTATTTCTTGATCGTTCGACCCTCTTCTTAAGTCCATCAAGAATAATCCGATTGGCTACCTCAGCCTGTCCATTAGCTTGCGGGTGAGCTACTGAAGTAAAACGAAGCTCGATAGCATTTTCCTCACAGTACTTCCTGAACTCTTCATTGTTGAATTGTGTCCCATTATCTGTCACAAGGATTCGGGGGATTCCATACCTGCAGATTATGTTCTCCCAAAAGAACTGGGAAACTTGCTTGGTGGTTATCTTTGCTAAAGGCTTAGCCTCAATCCACTTAGTGAAGTAATCAATGGCGACAATCAGAAACTTCCTTTGTGCTGAAGCCATGGGGAAAGGACCAAGAATGTCCATCCCCCACATTGCAAACGGAATGGGAGAGCTGATTGAGGTTAACCTCTCAGGCGGCTGCCTTACAACCGGGGCGTGCTTTTGACATCTGTCACACTTCTTGACATAATCCTGAGCATCTGCTAACATCTCCGGCCAATAAAATCCTAGGCGGGTAATCTTGTGAGCTAGGGCTCTGCCCCCCAAGTGCTGCCCACAGATCCCTTCATGAACTTCCTCCAATGCCTCTCTTGCCTCTTGGGGCCTTAGGCACTTCAAGTACGGGATGACAAATGATCTCTTGTATAAGATGCCTTCAATCACGGCATATCTCAATGCTCTCACTGACAATTTTCGTGCCTCCAAGGCATCGTTAGGGAGCCATCCGGTTTCTAGATGAGCTTTAATAGGATCTATCCAACAGCTTCCAACATCGATAGGTGCTACCAACTTAGAGTTGATGGTCGGGGCCTTCAAGACCTGGAAGTAAACACTACCTGCATAATTCTCTATCTCAGAAGAAGCGAACTTAGAGAGGGCATCGGCCTTTACGTTCTCTTCCCTAGGAATGTGCTCCAGATAGCACTCCTCAAACTGATTCATAACAGCTTTCACAACTCGTAAATATTTCGCCATAGTATCATCCTTGGCCTCGAATTCACCATTCACTTGCGAGACTACCAGTCTTGAATCCCCACACACTTTGAGGTTCTTGACCCTCATGACTCTGGCCAATCCCAATCCAGCTATTAATGCTTCATATTCAGCTTCATTGTTGGTTGTTGGAAAGTCCAACTTCAAAGCGTATTCAACTGTGAACCCATCAGGGCTTTGCAAAACCAAACCTGCACCACTAGATTTTGTTTTTGATGCTCCATCAAAATAGAGCACCCAATACTCTTTCTGATCAGGTACAAGTTCTTCCTCCTTACTCTCAACTCCAGGGGTGGTTATTATCTCCTGCCTCCCGACTTCTTGGTTGCCAATGGTACATTCAACCACGAAGTCAGCTAATGCCTGAGCCTTGATGGCTGTCCGAGGCTTATATGCAATGTCAAATTCTCCGAGTTCGATTGCCCACTTAATTAGCCTTCCACTGACCTTAGGGCTATGCAGGATACTTCTCAACTGCTGGTCCGTCAGGACTTCAATCTTGTGCGACTGAAAGTAAGGTCGTAGTTTCCTTGAAGCTGTTACCAATGCTAAAGCAAACTTCTCAATGGTAGAATAGTTCAACTCAGCTCCGTGCAACACCTTACTCACGTAGTAGATGGGTTTCTGAACCTTATTCTCTTCCTTTATGAGGACGGCACTTAATGCTTGCTCAGATACCGCCAGGTATAGATAAAGAGTCTCTCCGATGTTAGGCTTGGCCAACAGCGGGGCTTCGACCATGTATTTCTTCAATTGTTCAAAGGCCTCTTGGCTTTCAGGTGTCCATTCAAAATTCTTTACCTTCTTTAATGTTTGAAAGAAAGGTAAACACTTATCACCCGACTTGGAGATAAACCTTCCTAAGGCTGCCACTCGGCCTGTCAACTTCTGCACATCTCTTACAGAACGTGGTGGCTCCATGTCTAAAATCGCCTTGATCTTGTCAGGATTGGCCTCAATGCCTCTCTTTGAAACCATCAGCCCTAAAAACTTTCCAGATCCAACGCCAAAGGCACACTTGGCGGGATTCAACATCATTTTATGGTGCCTCAGCACTTCAAATGCTTCTTCGAGGTGCTTAATGTGATCAGCCTTGAGTAGGCTCTTGACTAACATATCATCAACATACACCTCCATGGTTTTTCCGATCAGATGGGCAAATATCTTGTTCACCAAGCGTTGGTAAGTAGCTCCTGCATTCTTTAGACCAAACGCCATAACAAGATAACAGAAGACACCAAAGTCAGTTATGAAAGATACCTTAGGGATGTCATCTTTGTGCATCTTAATCTGATTATAGCCGCTGAATCCATCCATGAAGCTTAACATCTCATGTCCAGCTGTGGCATCTATCAACATATCTATCCTTGGAAGGGGAAAACAATCTTTTGGACATGCATCGTTCAGGTCAGTGAAGTCTATACACATCCTCCACTTCCCATTCGCTTTTTTGACCATCACAGGGTTTGCTAACCATTCGGGAAACTGAATCTCTTCAATAAAACCAGCTTCCAAGAGCTTATCCACTTCTTGCTTAATGGCCTCTTGCCTCTCCGGAGCAAAGTTTCTCTTCTTCTGCTTTATTGTCTTCCTCTTGGGATCAACATTCAACTTATGGGTTATAAGTTGGGGGTCAATCCCTGGCATATCAGCTGCTGTCCAAGCGAACACGTCGCTATTCTTTTGTAAGAATTCTATCAACTTGCCCTTCAAGGGTTCTTTCAGAGATGCTCCAACATAGGTAACTTTTTCAGGATCGTTTGGCTCTAGGGGTATGGGAATCAAATCCTCGGCTGGCTTCCCTCTATGCTCTTCATCATCACGGACATCCATGTCTTCAATTGGAAGGACCTGCCCCCCGACTCCATCGGCCCTCAGCGCGGCTACATAACAACTTCTTGCCATCTTCTGATCACCCTTTTGTTCTCCGACACCATTCCGTGTCGGAAACTTAATCTTCATATGATAGGAAGAAGCCACAGCCTTAAACGCATGTAATCCAGTCCTTCCAAGGATTGCGTTGTATGTTGAAGCTGCCTTAATCACCAAGAAATTCAGCATCTGAGTCGCCTCCTTAGGCTCCTGCCCAATAGTCACGGGCAACTGAATAGTCCCTTCAACGTTGGACTCCACTCCATTAAATCCGTATATAGGCATGTTTGCAGGGGTCAACTGAGAGTCGTTGTATCCCATCTTCACAAACGCATCATGAATCAAAATATCCACAGAAGCTCCATTGTCTATCAAGACTCGTTTTACTTCTGAATTTCCAATCACAGGGGTTATGACCAGCGGGTCATCATGGGGGAACTTTACTCCTTCCAAGTCTGAATCATCAAAACCAATTACCATCTCAGTTTTAGCACGCTTCGGGGCCTCTCCCACAATGTGCATCACTTCTCTTGCGTATGCCTTTCGAGAGTTTCGAGTTGAACCGGCCGCTATCGGGCCTCCCCAGATCATGTTGATAACCGGCCCTCGGGGCTGCGTGTTACGGTCACGATCATTATCCCTCCTGTCATTGTTTCTCCTGTTGTAATCCCCTCTTTGGGTTCCATGATCTCCACCCTTTGTGAAATTATTCAGCTTTCCTTTACGGATCAAGAATTCAATCTCGTCCTTCAACTGTCTGCAATCATCCGTGTCATGTCCCACGTCTCGGTGGAACCTACAGTATTGATCCTTGTTTCTCTTTGCGGGATCGCCCCTGAGTGGCTTCGGCCATCGGAAGTCTTTATCCTTCTCGATCTCTAACAAGATTTGGCTCCTAGGTGCATTCAACCTTGCATAGTCAGAAAATCTTGGTCCCATACTCTTCTTTGATGTTGACTCAGAGTCTTTGCTAGTACGGGGATATTTGTCCCTAGCATCATACTCTTGGTCTTGCTTTCGCTTCTTCGTTTCATTATTACCCTTGCCATTGTTTATCACGACATCCTTCATGGTGCTATCCTCGGCCTTGATATACTTATCAGCCCTTCGTTGGAGCTCAGCCATATTCTCAGGTGGGTGCTTTGCCAATGACATTTTAAAGTAAAGATCAGTGGTGCCGTGCTCCAGGGCTACCATGGCCACCTTGTTCTCTAAATCAGTAATGTTCAACGTCTCCTTGGTGAACCTCTTAAGATAATCTCTCAGATTTTCATTCTTTCCTTGTACCACATACATGAGAGATGCAGAACTTTTCTCATGAACTCTCCCGCTGATGAATTGACTAATAAAAGCAGCACTTAACTCCTTAAAGGAGCCAATTGAGTTTGCGGGAAGTCGGCTATACCATCTTTGAGCCATGCCCGACAAAGTTTGAGGGAACGCCCTACACTTCAAGGCGTCACTTGCAGGCTGTAGTAATAGTGCGTTCGAAAACGTCCTAACATGATTTGCGGGATCACCCGTTCCATCGTAAGCCTTAATTGTCGGCATCTTGAACTTCCTTGATATGTGGGCATTCATCACTTCCTCGGTGAATGGGGGCGTGGGATCATCAGGATCCCCAAGTGGCATCAGATCCTTGGGGTTGCTCTTAGGGGTTTCCACCCTTGTAGTTCTTTCAGTTGGGACGGTAGCCCTTCTTTACCTTCTTGGAGGCCTCTCCAGATCTATGAAGGGAATCGGTCCTGACGTGGGAGGCGGCAAAGTCTGATTTGATCTGGCTTGCTCCCTGGCCATATCCTCCTTTAATCTTAAGATCTCGGCTTCATAAGCCTTAATCCTCTCAGTAGCTGTTGAAGGGAGTCCATCATGAGTAGTTCGAGTTCTCCCCATAGGTTCTTTACTTGCACGACGCCTCCTCGGAGCTTCATCACGCTCGTAATCATCGCCAGAAGATGATTCATCTGAATAAGGACCAGAAAAATCGCGATAATCTCGATCTCGAGTATACAGGGCATGACCACTCGGTCCAGCTCCGTAATTGGGCATCCCATACATTGGATTGGTGCTTATGGGGAGATCCGTAGTGTGGATCTGAACCCCTCGTGTAGGGTTGTTGGGGTCTACAATCAGGGAAGAAATCCCTACCCGGGGGGGGGGGGGGGGGGTTAGTCCCTGGAATTGTGTGGACGATCGGAGGTAGTGTACTCTCAACATGGGTAGTCGTCCCTAGGGGTTGAGAAACTTGATACGGAACGATAGTCCCGGATGTCGGAGGTACTTGCTCAGATGTCGGAAGTACTTGTTCAGTATGGGGCGGAGCAGAGCTAAGAGGTAGAGCCTCGGTAGCAATTGGCTCCGTAGTGCTTGGTACAGTTCTTCGTGTTTGAACCATGGTTGATGTCTTTGTCCCACAGACGGCGCCAAATGTTGTGGAATAAAAACTAGGTTATTAGATTACGGCTAGGGTTTGATGTATTTAATGCTAGGGTGTATGAGCTTCGTGCTTTAATGACTGCTTCTGCGTTCGAGACTTAAACGGTCCTCACAGAATGCCTACGTATCTCTGTATTAAGAAAATCAAGCCAATAAAACGTAGTTCTAGGTTGAGGGGTCTGACCCTTTATATAGGCTGAGAAGCCCTAAAATCGTAGTAGGGTTAGGTGACTTGGTGGGCAAGTCACCGCCTTGAGGAAGGTTCTAGACCCCTTCCTTATAGGAGTCAGTTCCCATATCGAATTCTGTGCCTTAGAGGCTAAGTCAGGCAAGAGTAATATCCTTGTTTGACTCTTATTGCTGAGCTGGTTATTACCCCTAATATTAATTACGAAATTAATATTATAAATAGGGTTTGGGCCTATCTGGTGGGCCCCACGTTTGGACCATTCTAGGTCTAATTAATGCCACATTAAATGTGTCTTTAGGGCTTACTTTTAGCCCATATCAGAATCATTTTTCTATTCAAAGTTGCCAAATTGAAGATCAATTAAAAAATTAATTTTTTTTGATGATTTGACAAAGTTGGTAACTTGATTAGCAACTCCTATTAGAAATGCTCTTAAAGGCCGGGTTTGCCACATAAGGTTTAGAGCTTTTGCCAATTGCCATCACTATTTCCTGGCCCAACAACTTTTTGTTTTGATTTAGTTCAATTTTATCTTAAAAATTACGAGGGTGATAACATTATGCACAGTCTCGTTTGTTTACGGTACAACCTAATATTTGATAAATGAATATTTTCATTAAATAAATAATTTTTTTCCATCCTAACATAATAGAGATAGTATATTTTTAATCTCGATAAATAAATAATTTCGTTTAATGAATAAAATTATCCTATCTCCATCATATTCATTTATCGAGGTTTAACTGTATCTTGTTTTTATATAGGATATCACCATCCCTATTAGTAGGATAATCCATAGAAAAAAGTAACCAGAAAAGACAGGGTCACAAATAGGCCTGTCAACGGGTCGAATTCGGATCGGATTATCCTAAATTTATATCCGAATTCATTAAGATTTTTCGGGTTCGGATCGGATCGGATCAGGGGCGGATATTTTTTAGTCCGATCCATACATGATCCATTCGGGTTTCGGATTTTCGGATCGGAGGTCCGACCCGTTTAATTAAAGAAAAGAAAAATATGTAAAATTATAAAATTGACATATCCAGATTTAAAATTCCATAAATTCATTTGATTTGGTAATTTAACGATCAACTAGTATTTTGATTAGTACTTTAACTTGTATTCAAATTTTTAGATGTTATTCGAAAATTCAATATACTTTTTTATAAATTTTATATTATATATGATAAATAAAATATATATAATATATACTAAATAATAAATATAGTACATTATATATTATATAATACATATAAATAATAAATATAACATATATTATATATATAATATACTATAGATATGTAAATATATTTTTATATTATATATAATAAATATATTATATATAATATATAAAAAATATTTAATATATAAATATATTCGGATCGGATCGTTAACGGATCGAATCATGCTGAAACCATACACACTCCTTATCGGATCGGATCCTTATCGGATCGAATATTTTTTTGAAGGATTCATACCCGCTAATTTCGGATTGGATCGGATCGGATTCTTGATCCATTGACAGGCCTAGTCACAAAGCCTTTCGGGGTTCAAATGACCAAAACATTGTTTACATTATTTTTAATTTACTAACTCATGCATTTTTTTCACGTATTATAAATTATTATATTAAATAATTAATTTTTATTTTTTTAACACTTTTAATAATTTTAATTTAGTAAATATGTCAGTCATATTAGTTAGATCCATGTATATAATTTGTATCAATTATAATGGTATATTTTTTGCGATTATAACATTAACAATTTTACTTATATTTATTATAAGTTAATAATTTTTAATTTTAATAAACTTTATGTTGTTGACGAGATATATTAGTTTAATCATTAAAATATATAATATTTTTAATATTGAATCTAAAAATTTTCATATAGTTACTAAAATACTAACCGTCATTGTAATTTTTATGATTAACCAAATTACAAATAATTATTTCAGTTTTTACTTATTAACGTTTAGTGTAGATTATGTTTTTGGAATTTCATTTGAGATTCTTTTTATAATTTTATGTTACATGATTTTATTTAAAATTTTTAGATTATATTTAATTATTTTGTTTTTTAATTATTTATATGTATTTTTTTTACTCTTTTATAAATAATTTTTTTCTTAAATATCAAACATACAATATTATCACATTTTTTTTTACTATATTAATGTTTAATTGTATTGTTATTTTAAATAAATGTAAATGTATGAAAATATTATTTATTTATTATCAAATATACTTTTTGAACTTTTAATAAAAAGATTTAATTTCTTTTAACCTGTAGATTTTTTTTTTCAATTTATTTGTTTGTTCTAGATACAAGTATACAACAATGAAAAATAGATACAGTAGAACCTCGATAAATGAATATTCGATAAACGAATAACCTCAACAAATGAATAATTTTTTCCGATCCCGACGTAATATAGACAGTATATTTTTGACCTCGATAAATGAATAATCTCGATTAATGAATAAAATTTTCCGGTCCCGAACGTATTCATTTATCGAGGTTTAACTGTAGATAGCTTGTAGGGGGAATATAATAGAACACAAAATATTAAAAAATTATTAAAATTTTGACGTGAAAATTAGAATTGAAAACTAAATTAATGATACAAATGTTTCAAAAATGTCAGATAGTTATTTATTTAATTATCTAACAAAAATTAATATTTATCTCTTGAAGAATATGTGTAACAATTACACAATTGTTAATTGTCTAATTTTTTTGATAATTTCGTATTACATCCATTGTTATAGAAATCAGCCGATTTTTGAAAAATCGTCGATAAATCGGTCAAAAATCGGTCAAAATTTTGGAACCGATTCGGCCGATTTTGCAAAAATCACCGATAAATCGCCGATTTTTCAACCAAATCACCCGATAAATCGTAAATCGGTATCTCAACCGAATAGTTCCGATTTCCGAAATCTGCAACACTGATTACATCTATCACTTATATTATTTCTACGTAAACAAAATCATCCTATTATATATGAAAATAAAGAATTTTTTTACATGCTTGTTTTTTTTTTAAGAAAAAAGGAGATCATTCAATAATAAAAAATCATACGATATTACAAAAATAATCAAGTCTAACAAACAAAAAATATTGATCGCCGGTGTAAGAGACAATTAAGCGATTTGTAGTACATGCTTCGCAACAAACCATACAAACTTTTATCAGTAAATCAAAACCAACCCTTGTTCTTAATGCACAATTTATATTAATTAATGCAATTTTTGCGATTGTGAGTTGAATTTCAATTTTTGATTCGATCTTTACTTGCAAAAACCCTTTAAAAAAAGGTCGAGACTTCTCACGACAGAGTACAGTACCTCTTTTTTATTCTAGAATGGCAAAATTTTGTCTTCATGGTTCATAACTTTTTCAGTTTCGATCTCTACATATCGGACCATCCTCCTTTACTAATCAAGAAATGACGTGCTTCCAACCTTGGCAGGCGCATGGGCCCCTCACAAACCCTAAATTTTCCAAGAAAGAAGAAAATAGTGCACTACTAATACACAAGAACTAAATACCGAAGCTTCCAAGTCACCTGATAAATTAGCTCATCAAATCAAAGAAACTAGACTATTTCCATGTACATTACCAACCATAAATTATTGAATTCTTATATTATAAATAATCTAGTCGATCGGCTGTTAATTTGTATGACCACATTGTCCTGTCCTACAATATTTTTGTCTTTGCTTTAGCCCTATAGCTTAGCTATTGTGCTCTTACACTTTTCTCTTTTTTGCTCTTGTAAGTGATTCTTTTTATCAATTGCATCTGTTCTTACTTTGTTCTCTTAATTACCTCCAATCTGTACTAATCACTTCTTTAATCCTACTTTCTTAACTTTCTCTTTGTTTCTATTATCTTAGTTAATATCATACTTCATCTCCAAACTATTGCATCTAATTCTCTAGTTCATTTATTTTCACCTTCCCATTTCTTTATTATAGTCCCTTTTAAATATTTGTCGAATTAAACATTCGAAATTCTTGGTGTTTTTTGCCTCATAGGTCAAGAAATCGATCTCTATTTCGTTGGTCTTCAAGGCCGGTAGTCAGAATTGATCATGGCAAATCCGTGGTGGACTGGACAGGTAGGGTTGCTTCAGGGAATCAATCCTGGAGGTTCTCCACTGATGCTAAACAACAAAACAAATCAAGATCTCGCGATAAATAATAACAGCGGTGGTGATGAGGATGATGAAGATAGAGATAATTGCGATGATCCCAACGAAGGAGCTGTAGTGGTGGGTTCTCGTAGACCTAGAGGAAGACCTCCAGGTTCCAAGAACAGGCCAAAACCACCTATAATTGTAACACGCGATAGCCCTAATTCGCTTCGTAGTCATGTCATGGAAATAGCTAGTGGAACAGATGTGGCAGATAGTATAGCTCAATTTTCTCGAAGGAGACAGCGTGGCGTTTGTGTGCTAAGCGGAAGTGGGTCAGTAGCTAATGTTACTTTAAGGCAACCAGCTGCACCTGGCGCGGTGATTGCACTTCAAGGAAGGTTCGAGATTTTGTCGTTGACTGGCGCGTTTTTGCCAGGACCAGCTCCTCCCGGATCGACAGGGCTGACGGTGTACTTGGCAGGAGGACAAGGGCAAGTTTTAGGAGGAAGTGTGGTAGGGTCACTTGTAGCTGCTGGGCCGGTTATGGTGATTGCTGCTACTTTTACTAATGCAACTTATGAAAGATTGCCCCTGCAGGAAGAAGATGAGGATGGGGGAATCGTAGCTGGAAATTCACCACCTGATATCGGAAGCAGTGGTGGTAATGGACAACAATCGGGCTTGCCAGATCCGTCAGCTCTTCCGGTTTACAATATGCCACCTAATATGGGACCTAATGGCGGGCAAATGAGTTCTCATGATGCATATGCGTGGGCTCATGCATCTCGGCCGTCTTATAATTAAGAAAAGATCACCAAATAATTACAAGTTGATGTTCACTAGAAAAGCAATTAATTTAAAAGCAAGTTTGTGTTATATATGTGTAGGAAGAGTGATGTGTAGAAAAGCAAACACAGTTTTTTTACATTTGTATATATTGAACCTAATTGTCATTTTGATTGCAGTACTGTACGTGTTGGCAAATAATCGAATACTGTAACTGTTTAGAGATTTAATAGTTGGTTGAATGAATGAATTGATTTTCGTTTCTATCCAGCTTCTCATCAATTATGTTATAATTATCTGTTGGTAGTTTAATGGTTAATGCTTGTCTAGCTAAGCAATTGAACAATGTGCTGCTGTTAGTCGATCTGTTTGGTTTCATCTCCTTGGATTTTTATTATAACTGTCGGCTGTTACCTAACTGCTGAACCTATTAATTACTACTTAAAACTTAAAACCTGATCAGCGTGAAGTTTTTTTTAGTCGACCTGTTAGTCGAGAGTTTGAAATTTTTTAGATTAATTATTTCTGACAGAATGTATTACTTATTGTAATATAAACTCCTGTTTAGGCACCGTCACATGTATTTGTGTTTGATCAGCTTGAGCGGTTCTATAGATTTCTTTAAAATTGATTTATAAGATATATAAATCTAATTATTCAAAAATAATTACATCAACTATCATACCATAATATGATTTGATCACGTAATTAACAAACTCATACATTTGTTCCGTTGCATATATTGATGTTTTTTCGTTTATACATCGTTCTCAAGAGTATTGTTCACTTCAAATAATAAAATCTATACCAACAAATGTTGCTTGCCTAGAAACTAATCTTATTAGGAGAGAATGTTCAAAATATCTATATTTGGAGATTAATGGTTTGAAATATTGATTGACGGAAGCGCTAGTCCTATTTACCCACAAATTACGCATCTTACAGATGCGTGTCATGAGATACGCACCTCCGAACATCTGCGATCACGCATCTCCCAGATGCGTGATGATGTTATATTCTCATAAACGATCGGCGCTCAGACGATCCAAAAATTGCCTCAAAATTGCCCACCTCTTTCTCCACATTTCTGGCCACTTCCACTAATTCTGAGAACATCAAAATGATGCTCAGACCTGCCTCTCCATTTTAACCCATCGTTTTGTTGATTTCTTGCAACGTAGGAGCTTGCACGAACAAATCGGAAAAATCGGAAAACGAGCTCGAATTAGGGCTTTTAAATCCGGCAAAACAAACCAAAAACGAATGGTACATGCTTGTAGAGGGTGAGAAGGTGATCAATTTCGTATCTAGAATGGTAGTGAACGATTGCTGGAAAGGAGTGAATGTATGGCTCGAAGTTTTGGTCGAGAAGTTTGGTCCGGCGACTAGAGAAAGACGATGAACAGCATGTTGGACATGCGCATCTGAAATTATGCATTCTCAGCATGTGTGTGTGTCCCAGCTACTCTTCACAGAACGCAAGGTGCAGTTTTTGAAGTACACGACTCCACCACATGCTTGTCCGGACACGTATCTCCCACATGCATGTTTCGTGGGTATTTAGGATCATCCTTTTTGTCGATAAATATTTTGAACCAAAAATTTTGAAAAATGGATATTTAGGGTCATCACCATCTTATTAGCGGCTAAGGAAGAACGAGTATTATTCTTTTATTGTTGTTTTGCAATTTGTTTTACTACGTACGGTCAACCTTTAGTCCTTTATACAACCTTCCTGTAATATTCATCGTATCATAAAAAAAAAAGAATTATTATAAGGAATTTAATTATTTCTAAATAGAAATAATTTTAAATTTATAATATATAGATTAGGATCATGATTTTTTATTATTGTAATTGTAAAGAGGTATTTTTATATAAATTTTTTTTATAAAGAGATCTATCGTATGAGACAATTACAAGAAATTTTGAAGGAACTTCGGTTGCCTAGAAATTCTGTATAACTTTCATTTTTTTCAAAAAACAATTAGTTATTTGTTATTTTCATAAGGGATTGATTTTAATATCAATCTATGTTGATTTTATAATACTGTACATGCACCATATTGGTTTCAAAAAAAAAAATATACAATCACTAATTAAAGATCTAAAAGATCGTTAATAACGTATCTTCACAACTACAATCCACTCTTGTTCTACGAAGATCATATCTTTTTTCAAATTCCTCAAATTCAGTATTTAACAGAATTATATTCTTTCATAAAAATAATAATTGTAAGGTAATTATTTTATAAAATAATTGTGATGTAAAACTTGTTGAAATTTTAAGGTGTTTTGCATTCATCAAATTGGTTGTATTGATTAATTATATTTTAAAATATATTACTATTATTTCAAGTTTATTATAAACATAAAATACTTATATTTGAGGCATGTCATGTTGACTTTTACCTAAAGAATTGTCTTGGAAATGTTCCAAGAAGAGTAGTATTATGTTTTCCAAAAATATTTTCAAAATTTTTAACAAATGATACTGTGTGACATGTGTCAATTTTTCATTTGTAGATGTATATTTATATATTTGGAATCTCATCTAATTATTATAAAAAATTATCTTTTATTTAGATTACACATCAATATTTTTTTGAGAAATTTTTGAAATTATGTTCGAATAACCTAACATTTTTCTAAGAAAAAATAATAATGCACTACAAACGAAAAGGGAAGGAAAAATAAGAGAAGATGAAACAACATCCTTCAAAGTTCGTATCCAACAAAAAATGATTTTGTATAAGCTAAGTACCCCATCCACTCCTTTTAATTATTTTATATGTAACACTACCCCATCCACTCCTTTTAATATGTTCGATGCACAACGAAACAACCTCTCAATCTAATACTCCAAATTCAAAGTAATTCCCCACCTATATATGGTGTTTAATCAAGAAACAACTCGAAAAACTTTAATAAATTTTAGTAAAGGATTCTTGAGGTCTAACAAACATGAAGGACCCTCTTCACATGACTTCACGTGTCATGGTGTTAAGATAATCTTTACTTTATTAGCAAAAAAACTGTGATTTAACTTTAATGCAACATTCCAACTATAAAGTACTCCCTCCGTCTCATAATATGTTTCCTGTTTGTAAAAACACGTTTGTCAACGCACACTTTCAATCGTTAATATCTTAAATTTTGTATTAGTACTAAATATGAAAACTTCACTGTATTAAAGTACTCATAAATACGAATCCAACATGATCACTCATGACTATATTTTATCTTATAAATTATGCGTAAATTAGTAGTCAATCGGCTAAAATGAACAGTGTAAAAAGTCAAAACGAGAAACATAATTCGAGACAGAGGGAGTAGTAGTGTTATGGACCCTCTATTTACTTGTTCACTAATTGTCAAGGTTTAACAATAGGATTTAATGATTTTATAGTTAATTATAGCTAATTAACTAAATTTAAAATATATTATAATACAATTCGAGGACTATTTTCATAAATGTATGGAATGAATTTCATTATTACAAAAATGTCATTCACCTTTTATATTCAAAATACTGAAAATTTTAGATAATTATCTATATTTAACTATAAAAATATTTTTCTCTTAATAATAAATTAATTTTAAAAATTTTACCAATTCACAAGTGCCTTTTGGACCACTTGCTCATTTAGCGATCTTAATTTGACACAATTAGTGCAGATTAGATTAAATTAATCCAAGTTGTACATCACCATGAAAGCGAATCCACTTGCACTGTATTAATGAATTTTAGACCGCTAGTATTAGTTTATTAATTACTTTTAGAAAACATTGTATTCAACGGTGGGGCTGCATTATATTTGCCATCACCAGGTGTGTAAATTATCTGCTCTAACAACTATTTGTCGCTTTTGTTAATTTCAACTCTATATCACTCTGCATCATGCCAACAACATGGGTGCAGTGATTGAGTCACTGGCCTCCTTTGAAGGAGGTCGGGGTTCGACTCCTGCGTGTGCATGAGTTTCCTAGTTTGTATTAGGTTTCCTTTCTGTATTTATAATTCTGTACTTGGTTGGGGTCCTTCGGAAACAGCCTCCCTATACCATCCTCAGACACCACTTTGAGTGGTATTATAACTGAGTAAGTCTTGTTGTTTATATCACTCTGCATCATGTAAAAATCGGTAATCGGTATAAATGGGTTTAGGTACCGATTTAAAATTAATCGGATAATCGGGGATTAATCGGAAGGATTAATCGGAGTATTAATCAGATATTATAATAATATTTAATATATTAGTCTAATTTACAATTAAACTTATCAATTTAAATAAATTCATAGGATTAGTCGGATTTTAAAAATCGAATCAGTTGGTTATCTTATAAAGAATTAATCGGGGATTAATCTATTAAATCGAGGATTTGTAGAACCATGCTCTACACATGTCGACGACGGTGCGATCTAATTTAGTTTCAATTCTCTATCACTGTATATATATTGATGGTGTTAATTTCAACTCTATATCAATATGTATATGTTGATGATGCAATTTTATTGTTCTAAATTAATTTGTGTGTGGAATATTATTACTGTTGAATATTTATATTTACTAGCCTAAACCGCGTGTGATGCACGGATTTTTTTTAATATTATTAAAAAAATTCATCAATTTAAATTAATTTGATAATAATTATATAAATGTTACTTCATTTAGTTTAAAAATGTAGAAAATATGATAGGTTTTAGTTGAAAAGGGTAATCGATTAATTATTAATAATTATAAAATTATTACTTCATTTTATTAAATAGAATATCCGTGATATGATTAGAAAAAGAGAGAGATGATTTAGTTAGAGAAAATAAAAAGATAATATGTTCTAGGTGAAAAAGGTAAGTGATTAGTTTATAGTAATTATAATTTAATTATGTTATTTTACTAAATAAAATTGCTCATAGTTTTTTAGAAAATGAGAAATTAATGTTGACCGTTATATTTCTACAAAAAAGGGAACTTAATTAGAAAAAATAAAAAAGATGATAAATTTTAGTTGAAAAGGTAATCGGTCATTATTAGTATTATAATATTATTATTTATTTTTATTGAATAGAAACGCTCGTGATATAATTGGAAAAAAAGAAGGTTTAGGTAACGTGTTTTGGGTGAAAAAGATAACCGTCCATGATATAATTGGAAAAAGAAAGATTTTAGTTAAAGGAAAAGGTAACGTGTTTTGACTGAAAAAGATAATTGATTAGTTAATAATAATTATTATATAATTATGTTATTTTATAAATAAAATTGTTCGCAGTGTATTTCAAAAGGAGAAATTTTAGTTAGATAAAATGTAAAATATATTCTAATTTACTTAAAAAAGAAATTATTTAATTATTGAAAAATAAAAAAAGGTAATATGTTTAACCCGAAAAAGGAAATTGATTCATAAAGCAGAAATTTTAGTTAGATAAAATATAAAAGATATTGTATTTTACCTGAAAAATGAAATTATTTAGTTCTTGAAAAAATAGAAAAGATAATATGTTTAACATAAAAAAGAAAATTGATTAGTTAGTAGATATGTAATTGAAAAATAGAAAAGGTAATATATTTAACCTGAAAAAGGAAATTGATTCATAAAGGAGAAATTTTAGTTAAATAAAATATAAAAAATATTGTATTTTTACTGAAAAAAGAAATTATTTAGTTCTTGGGAAAATAGAAAAGATAAATATGTTTAACCTGAAAAAGTAAATTGATTAGTAGTAGATATGTAATTGAGTAAGGGTAAATAAGTAAAATCAACATTTAACCTGAAAAAGGAAATTGATTCATAAATGAGAAATTTTAGTTAGATAAAATATAAAATATATTGTATTTTACCTGAAAAAGAAAATTATTTAGTACTTGAAAAAATAGAAAAGATAATATGTTTAACATAAAAAAGAAAATTGATTAGTTAGTAGATATGTAATTGAAAAATAGAAAAGGTAATATGTTTAACCTGAAAAAGGAAATTGATTCGTAAAGGAGAAATTTTAGTTAAATAAAATATAAAAGATATTGTATTTTTCTTGAAAAAGGAAATTATTTAGTTCTTGGAAAAATAGAAAAGATGATATGTTTAACCTGAAAAAGAATTTTAATTAGTTAGTAAATATGTAATTGAGTAAGGGTAAATAAGTAAAATCGACATTTAACCTGAAAAAGGAAATGGATTCATAAAGAAGAAATTTTAGTTAGATAATATATAAAATATATTGTATTTTACTTGGAAAAGGAAATTATTTAGTTCTTGAAAATAGAAAAGATGATATGTTTAACCTGAAAAAGAATTTTAATTAGTTAGTAGATATGTAATTGAGTAAGGGTAAATAAGTAAAATCGACATTTAACCTGAAAAAGGAAATTGATTCATAAAGAAGAAATTTTAGTTAGATAAAATATAAAATATATTGTATTTTACCTGAAAAAGAAAATGATTTAGTTCTTGAAAAAATAGAAAAGATAATATGTTTAACATAAAAAGTAAAATTGATTAGTTAGTAGATATGTAATTGAAAAGTAGAAAAGGTAATTTGTTTAACCTGAAAAAGGAAATTGATTCATAAAGGAGAAATTTTAGTTAAATAAAATATATAAGATATTGTGTTTTTCCTGAAAAAGGAAATTATTTAGTTCTTGGAAAAATAGAAAAGATAATATGTTTAACCTGAAAAAGGAAATTGATTAGTTAGTAGATATGTAATTGAGTAAGGGTAAATAAGTAAAATAAACATTAATCTGAAAAAGGAAATTGATTTATAAAGGAGAAATTTTAGTTAGATAAAATATTAAAGATATTAAATTTTACCTGAAAAATGAAATTATTTAGTTCTTGAAAAAATAGAAAAGATAATATGTTTAAACTGGAAAAGTAATTTGATTAGTTAGTAGATATGTAATTGAAAAATAGAAAAGGTAATTATGTTTAACCTGGAAAAGGAAATTGATTCGTAAAGGAGAAATTTTAGTTAGATAAAATATAAAAGATATTGTATTTTACCTAAAAAAGAAAATTATTTAGTTCTTGGAAAAATAGAAAAGATAATATGTTTAACCTAAAATATTTTAGTAAATTGATTAGTTAGTAAATATGTAATTGAGTAAGGGAGAAATTTTAGATAGATAAAATATAAAATATATTGTATTTTACCTGAAAAATGAAATTATTTAGTTCTTGAAAAAATAGAAAACATAATATGTTTAACCCAAAAAAGGAAATTGATTAGTTAGTAGATGTATAATTGAAAAATAGAAAAGGTAATTATGGTTAACCTGAAAAAGGAAATTGAAAAATTTTAGTTAGATAAAATATAAAAGATATTTTATTTATGTATTTATAAAAGGTAATATCTTCAATTAAAAGTAAATGTGAAAAAAGGCAATCGACTAACCATTAATTTTTATTATGTTATTATTTATTTTTGGAGTTTTAATAGTATAGATATCATATATATTTTTCTTTATAATGAAAGGGTAAATAAGTAAATTCACAATGTACCAAAAAATAGGTACAAAAACTTTTAATGTTTCGGCTTTTATATAATAGTATAGATATATATGTTGTTCGTGATATTTTAGAAAATGATGGATTTTAGTTTGAAAATATTGAAAAGATATTGAAAAGGTGAAATATTTTAGAAGAAAAACGTAATCGGTTAGTTATTAGTTATTATATTGTTATTATTTTATTGTACTTAAATAAAGCAAACCAAACAGGTTTTTCTGAAAAAAAAATTAAAAAGGTAATGTATTTTAGCTGAAAAAGGTAATTGGTTAATTATTTGTAATTATAATATTTTATTTTATTAAACATAATTTCTCATAGTTTTTTTAGAAAAGGAAAAATTATATCTAAATAAACTGTATTTTACGTAAAAAGAAAAATTGGCTATTGAAAAATAGAAAAGGTAGCATATTTTACTTGATAAAGGAAATAATTTCTCCTATTTTCTGTGTAAAAAGATGAGTAATTGGAAAAATAGAAAAGGTAACATGTTTTACCTGAAGAAGGAAATTTATTAGTTATTAGTAAATATAAATAATTAAGTATGGATAATTACGTAAAATAACATGTGCCATTAAATAAGGGTAAATAAATAAATTAATTGAAAAAAAAAATATAAAAGGTAACATATTTTAGTTGAAAAAGGTAATTGATTAATTATTATTAATTATAATATTTTATTTTATTAAACAAAATTGCTAATAGTGTTAAATAGAACCGCCGATGATATAATTGGAAAAAAAAAATTAGTTAGAAAAAATAGAAAGGTAACATGAAGATGACTTGATTCATGTGAAAATGGCAATTGAATATTTTATAGTAAATATAATTTAATTATGTTATTTTACTAAATAAAATTGCTCATAATTTTTAGAAAATGAGAAATTAATATTGCCCGTTATTTTTCTAGAAAAAAGGGAATTTAATTAGAAAAAATTGAAAAGATTATATATTTTAGTTGAAAAGGTAATCGGTTAATTATTAGTATTATAATATTAGCATTATTTTATTTTTATTAAATAGAAACGCACGTGATATAATTGAAAAAAAGGAAGTTTTAGCAAGAGAAAAGAAAAAAGGTAACGTGATTTGGCTGAAAAAGGTAACCGTCCATGATATAATTGGAAAAAGAATGATTTTAGTTAGATAAAATATAAAAGATATTTTATTTTACCTGAAAAAGGAAATTGAGAAATTTTAGTTAGATAAAATATAAAAGATATTTTATTTTACCTGAAAAAGGAAATTATTTATTTCTTGGAAAAATAGAAAAGATAATATGTTTAATCTAAATTTTTTTAGTAAATTGATTAATTAGTAGATATGTAATTGAGTAAGGGTAAATAAGTAAAATCAATAGGTACTGTACCGACCGACCGACCAACCAAACTTTTAATGTTTCAGCTTTTATATAATAGTATAGATATGTTTAATAAATAAGTATTTGTTTTAATAAATTTTAGATGGATGAGAATCAAATATAAAACTTGAAATAATAAAAAATAAGTTATACTCCGTAATAAGTTATAATTACTTCAATTATCTCACCATATTTCTGCACCATCTTATCTTTAATCATGTTTGATATATAATGAAAACTCTTTAGTAACTTAATAAAAGGAGGGTGATGGTTTGACCGCCAGGATTCGTTTTTCCTAGTTCAAAAATTAATAACTTATCTTTAATCATGTTTGATATATACTCCCTCTGTCCCGCCAGGTTCTTTACCTGGGGGCTGGGCACGGAGACCAAGGATAGTGGGTGTAATATTGTTAAAATAAATGAAGTAGTGGGTGTAATAGTGATTTTATTATTAAAATAAGTGAAGTAGTGGGTGTAATAGTGTAAAGTGTTGAAAAAGTGGAGTAAAATAGTTATTGTAATAATGTATTTTATTGTTAAAAGTTACTATTTTTAGTAATGTAAAGAAATGGTGGGACGTCCCAAAAAGGAAATTGTAAAGAAATGGATGGGACAGAGGGAGTAATAAAAACTTTTTAGGAGATGTTTGGTTCGTACTGGGAAACGGAATAAAATTTAGAAAGGGTAATAAGGAGAAAGAAAATGAATGATCCTGAATTATTTTACGTGTTTGGTTTTGATCGAGATCGGAATCAAAATGTATATCAAAATTATTTTTAATTTATAAAAATTAAATTAAAAGTTATTTTTATTTTTTAAAATAATTTACAGGTAAATCTATGTTTTAATGGTTTAGGATAAAAATTATAATTGAAAATGAGAAAAAAAAATAAGGAAAGGGAAACAGAATACCTAGTGGGGATGGGGAATGGGATATGAGAATTATTGGGTAATTCTAAAATTAAAAAAGATTAAAAGAAATAACTATTTTATAAAATAAATATCAACAAAGGAAATGAGTTTAGTTGATTACGATTCTCTTTATTTATTATCCCTAACCAAACGATCCGTTAGTAACTTAATAAAAGGAGGGTGATGGTTTGATCGTCATGGGTCGTTTTTTCTAGTTCAAAAATTAATACGAATGAGTATTAAATAATTACTAATTTATTAAAAAAAAAACCTTTTATGTTGTAGATCTCTTAAAGAATATTACACGACACTTGGAAGTTTGGAATGTAAAGTTAAGTATGATTATGGATAGGGCTGTAAGTGAGTCGATATGCTCACGAACAGTTCGGTGTCTGGTTCGAAAAAAGTTTGATTCGAGTTAGGTTTGATTTGTAAACGAGTCGAACATGAACACGATTTTGAGGTTTGTCTCGTAAATGAGCTGAACCCAAACACGACATAGTTCGGCTCGAAAGTTCGCGAACAAGTTCGATAATGAGCAAGTTCATTAATATAGTTCGTGAACCTTGTTCGTAAATATGGTTCATGAATAAGTTTGTGCACAAACTTCATATATATACGTTCGCGAACATAATTTCTTTAACATTTAATGGGAGTTCTTGAATTTATGATAATTTGTAAATAATTGTATAAGTAAGTGTTACGAAGTAATATGTTAGTTTATTTTGTCTATTCATTATATTTTCTTTGTTTAAATTTATAAATTATTTCTATTAATAATAAAAATTATACATATGTTACATTATAAATTATAACATTAGTTCGTTATGTATTAACTAAACTTGGTCCAAATTTGATTCCTTGATAAGTGTAAATTCGAAGCATTTCTCGAGTTTTCAATGTTTTATTCCCCTATTTTATTTTTATTTTAATTGCATTAAAAATTTTCTAGAAAAAAAAGGTTGAAGTGTTCATGAACACGAAATCATGAACACTATTTGTGAGATGTTCGTGAACTGTTCGCGAACATGTTCGTGAATAAAAAATTTCTTAACGAGTTGATACACAAACAAAAATATTGGCTCGATCGATCAAAGTTTGAGCTCGAATTCGAGTTCGATGTATTTATAACGAGCTGATACACGAACAGTTAACTCGATTCGACTTATTTTTAGCCCTAATTATGGATTATGGGAATGGTCTGCACTCTTCAGCTAGATTAAAGTATATACGTGTGTCAACATTCACTTAATATATTACGTTTACTAATCATCCAGGGAGTAATTAATTAGCTAGTACTTTTATCCAAACCGCTGCTCCAGATTGGATAGGTAACTACATAAACGTTTAAGTAATAAATTAAGTCTAATCAAATTATTTCGCAGCTTGGTGAAAATATTTTACTCTTAAAAGCTTCAAATATATATTCCCTCTGTCCCATCCATTTCTTTACAATTTCCTTTTTGGGTTGTTCCATCATTTCTTTACATTACCCAAAATAGCAACTTTTAACAATAAAATACATTATTACATCTACTACTTTATTCCACTTTTTCAACACTTTAAACTATTACACCCACTATTTCATTTATTTTAACAATAAATTCACTATTACACCCACTACTTCACTTATTTTAATAATATTACACCCACTATACTTGGTCTCCGTGCCCAGCCGTCATGTAAACTATTGGATGGGACGGAGGGAGTAATGTTTATGGTTAAAAAGTAAGATACGAGGAAGGGCAATAACATTAGGTAATGATTATTTGGTATACAATAACGAAAGTAAAATTAAAAATGTTTAAATAAGAATAAAAATATATTTGACAATCTCACATGATAATGTTTAAAGTTTTACATGGTAATATATTTAACTACACTAATTTTATAGTGATATCTGTTGAGTGTGTATTTTTACGAAGCCAATTCTAAGTTTTTTATCTGTTACAGTTTAGAAGTGTGGAAAATAGTTTGCGGGTGTTTTAATTATCAACTAAGTAACCTAATAAATAAATGAGAGAAAACAATCCCAATATTAGAGTTATTCAATTGGCTATCATCATGAATGTCTAATTTGTGTCTCTTGTTTTGTTAAAAACAATACTTCTACTGTTTATAAAATTCTCTCCCAAGATAAATTATAGTGCCTACAATCATACCTTAATCACCACTCTCATGGTCAATCAAAGTACAACTATAGATTATTAAGAACCAAGGATTATCAGTTTCATAATTCGCATATCAATCTCCCGATCTAATACTTAAATTATGTCTATCATATCATGTACTAGAATTACAACTCCTCTACCGATTCGTTATAATTCCTAGAGATTCAATTAAAAGTTCACGACTCTTTTAATTGTATAAAGCTGTCAATTACAAATTACCAAACCAAGAGAATCACAGTATAATCAAACAAACTCAATAAGCCAACGAATACTACCCAACTCTTGGATAAAGGGATTAGCTACTCATGATTGAATAAAAAACACACACACACATATATATATATATATTAATACCACAAACCATGAGTATAAGAGTTTAAGTACGAAGAATACAACTTTAAAAGTGTTAGAAAATGGAAAGTTTGAAGCATATTTATAATATGTTCTTGATATAATTTCCGGAAACTAACAAGTGGAGTTTATTCCTTGTAATGAGGACTTAAACTTTCATGTTTGGATCTAAGACATTTTCTTAGTGTAATTCATAGATAAATTGAGTTGAAGTTGCTTACTTGAAATGGGTTATGTGAGTTGTTTAGTTGAAATAACTTGAGTTCCACACTGAATTGGTAATGAAAGGTTGGTGGATTTATATAGCTCCATGTGCAAGTGTAGTGCACAACTACTAAGGCATGTGGGTTGCATGGTGGTAGAGTGGGCCTCGCGCACACACACGCGCGCCTCGTCACGCCATGACACGACACGGATTGGGTCGAAGGGCGATTTGGACGAATGTCTCGACGTCTCGCGTACGCGAGGCGACATGGGTGAGGAATTTTATTACCTGGATTATTGATTTATTTTAACAGGTTTCAGATATATTTGTTAATAAAGAAAGAGAAATCTTCTAATTTGTAAAGAAAGAATTATTTCATTAATAAACAATTACTCCCTCTGTCCTTCATGGTAGTTTACATGAGGTTTTTTCACGGAGACCAAGAATTATGATTAAAATAAGTGAATTAGTGGGTGTAATAGTGATTTTATTGTTAAAAAAAGTGAAGTAGTTGGTGAAATATTGATTTTATTGTTAAAATAAGTTAAGTAGTGGGTGTAATAGTGTAAAGTGTTGAAAAAGTGGAGTGAAGTAGTGGATGTAATAATGTATTTTATTGTTAAAATTTACTCCCTCTATCCCTCCCATTTCTTTACACTTTCCTTTTTGGACCGTCCCATCAATTCTTTACATTACTAAAAATAGTAACTTTTAACAATAAAATACATTATTACATCCACTACTTCACTCTACTTTTTCAACACTTTACACTATTACACTCACTACTTCACTTATTTTAACAATGAAATCACTATTACACCCTCTACTTCATTTATTTTAACAATATTACACCCACTATCCTTTGTCTCCGTGCCCAAACCAAATGTAAAGAATTGGCCGGGACGGAGGGAGTATTATTTATAGTATGTAAAGAAATGAGAGGGACGTCCCAAAATAGTAACGGTAAAGAAATGAGTGGGACAAAGGGAGTACATTCAATCTTCCTTCTTGAGATCATATTTTATATTATTATTATCCCCGATTATCCCCTCTCTATTAAATAAAAATTAAAATGAATGGTTAGGATTATCATAGCTCACAATAATATGGAGATTACATTGAAGCATAATCAATTTAATTATATACGATAAAGTAACCAGCCAACAACTTGTAGCTATATGATTATATATGTTAATATATTTTCATGTTTCTCTCTTTACATATTTGTTTATATGTTTCCCCCTTACTGATTTACTGTGCATAGTATTATTATAAATCGATTTACCCCTTCATTTTGTTCATTGTTTATCGATGTATCGTATGATTCTTTATTGAATTTATGTGTAAAAGAAACTTTTTATTTGTAGATACATGTGAATTTAGAAGATAATGAAGTGAAAGGTGCTGAAAAATGTGAAAAGAAGGGTAAAAAGAGTTCACGAGTATGGGATTTCTTCGACGAAATAAAAGGCTGTCCAGTAGGTTACGAGAAATCCAAATGCAAGTTATGTGGTGTGGTGTGGTTATTGGAAGCAATACAAATCGAAATGGTACATCTGCTATGATGAACCATTTGAAGACGGTGTGTCCTAAATCACCATTGCGGAACAATCTTGATAAAATGCAGAAAACATTGTAGTTTGAGAAGCTGTCCAAGGATGAAAAATTTCATGCACTTTAGGCTCATTCATTTGATCAAGAAAAATTAAGAAAGAAGCTTGCCTTTATGTGCATAAAAGATAATCAGCCTTTTAGGATCGTGGAGCATGAAGGTTTTAGGGAATTGTTGAATGAGGCAGAACCGAAATTTAAAATGGCAAGCAGATTGACAGTAGCGAGGGACTGCCTAAAGATTTACGGTGAGGAGTTATCGAAATTAAAAAAATGTTTAGTTTCTGAAAGAGTATCATTTATAACGGACACTTGGACATCAGTTCAGAATATGAATTACATGTGTCTAACAGCTCACTGGATAAATAAAGATTGGAAGCTTTGCAAAAGAATTTTAAACTTCCGTCAAATTGGAAGCCATAAAGGGGAGGCAATTGGTAAGATGCTTGTTGAATTATTTAGAAGATGGGGTATAGACCGTATATTCACCATTACATTGGATAATGCAAGTTCAAATGACACCGTAATTTCATATTTGAAGAAATTTCTTAGAGGACCGGAAGCTATTTTGGAGAACAAATTTCTTCATATGCGTTGTTGTGCACATATTCTGAATTTAGTGGTGAAAAATGCTTTAAAAGAACAATACGATTCAGTTGCAAGGATTCGTAATGCTGTTAGATACGTTCGATCTTCACCGGCAAGGCTGGAAAAATTCAGAAAATGTGTCGAAAGAGAGAAGATAAAGTGTGATCTGATGGTTTGCCTAGATGTTGACACTAGGTGGAATTCAACCTACCTAATGTTGGACGTTGCAGTGAAGTATAAAGGTGCCTTTATTAGAATGGTCACTGAAGATTCTAACTACGAACCATTTTTCAAGGGGGCTGATCTTGAACGTTCGTGTGACAATGCCAAGAAAAAGAAGAAGAAAAATTGTTGAAGGTGCTCCTTTCTTTGTTGATTTTGATAATGTCATTCGTTTTATTCAATTTTTAAAAATCTTTTTTGATGTTACACTTAAATTATCGGGTTCCAAGTATTCCACTTCCAATGTGTTTTTTATGGAGCTTGTTAAAGTGCAAGAGGCTATTATTAAATTATGCTCAAATGAGGATATCTTGATGAGAGACATGGCTAATAGAATGAAGGACAAGTATGATAAGTATTGGGATAACACGGAGAATACAAATTTTTTGTTGTATGTGGCGGTCGTGTTAGATCCTAGGTATAAAATGAGTTATATTGAGTTCTGCTTCTCTAAAATCTATGGGAGAGGGTCTACTAAATGTTTTATGATGCGTGACAAAGTCATGAAGACCTTACAAGAACTTTTTGAACATTATAAGAACTTCGTAGGCAATATAGATTCCTCTTCTAGTTCCAAGTCAAACCTGCCCGATGATACTTGGGATGATGATTATGATAAATTCATGGAAGATCAGGAGAAAGGGGCAATGAGAAAATCAGAATTGGATGTTTATTTGGCTGATGAAAGGGAGAGGAAAAGTGAAGGTTTCGATATATTATTATGGTGGAAGACGAACTCAACAAGATTGCCAATACTTTCTGACTTAGCTAAGCATGTACTAGGTATGCCGGTTTCTTCTGTTGCTTCTGAGGCTGCATTTAGTATCGGTGGACGAACAATTGATGCATATCGGAGTTCCTTTTCACCGAAAACAGCTGAATCTTTAGTATGCACCCAAGATTGGTTAAGAACTTCGGGAGATATACTTGATCTTAGAGGGGAACCGGAAGAATATCTACAAATGGAAAAATTGGAAAATGGTAAATTACTGATTCTAATTGATTATCTTAGCATGTTCTGTTAATACTTGTCAATATTGGTTGTCTTATTCTTATTATAACGTCGGTGTTTAATAATTTTATAGATGAGCTCAAAGTTGGAAACTTATTTGAAAGGTTGGACATTGATGACTGAAGTTTGAAGGTAATGTCTATGCATTTTCAAATTTAGCTAACCAGAATGTCTTATTGGAAAACCAGAATGTTATAACTGCCACAATGCTGTCATAATGCTGCTGCGACAAGTTGCATTGTGTAGTAATGTTATCCATCCCTGTCTTGTTCTTTTCAATTTGTAATCTTTTTGATGGGATGTGAACTGATTTATTGGCCATAAAGTTGTGCACACATTCAGCATTGATGTGTAATCTGAAGTGGTGAAGTTATATAATTATTATGTTGTGACATTGGTGCGTATGAATTTCTTGCTATTTTGTAGGTTGTTTTATATTGCAAACTGTTCTGTTTTATATTACAATGCATTGTCAGACAAATATTTATTTGAAAGTAAGTAATTCCTTTAAATCTGGAATTGTGGCTGGTCTAAGATTTATTTGGGGACTGTTGAGGGGTTTAAGTTTTATGAGTTTCTGACTTTGGATAGGCTATCAGATGTTTCTGAGGAGGAGCTTAGAGTGGCTGGTTTAGGATACAGGTTTGTTTTTGTTCACTTGTTTGTTTGTTTTTTGTTGTGTTTTGATTATGTTAAAATGTCATAGAGTTCATGTTGTTCGAATTGGTTTAAGTGACTTATTAAGTTATTAGAAATTCTTGTACATGAGCTAAAGTTTGAAAGGTATTTCTTAGTTCATTAATCTTAATTGTTACTTCCAGCCTAGAGGTTCTAGGACTCCATTAATGCTGAGTATGTATTATGTACCTGACCGTTGAAATATATCACTGCATAGTAGTCAATTCTTAAATTTTAAGAAAGGTCATTAGTGTACATACATATTGATCTAACTTGTACAATTTAATACCTACCCAATATGCAGTATCATTGACAAACACAGACTGATCACGACACATACGACCAACATAGACAATTGATTGTTATAGACCCTCTTGGCCTCTTCTCATAAACATGCGCACCACATAGACAATAATGGCCTACTGAGTCCATTAGTCCATTTTACAAATTACATGTATTTATATGTAGAAAATAAATAGCTTGATTTGGTTTAACATTGAATGCAGTTGACAGCAAAGTCTGGAGAATCTTTTGAGAATGGATCACCTGTTGCTGGGCTACTGTCACTGAAGCTGTGTGATGTTATAAAAATATTTTGTGTTATAAAATTATGTAATGACTACATTTGCAATCTGCTACATTCTGAGAATCAATTGGATGCTATTAATGTAATCTTAAATTCTACGAATTTATCATAATTATGTTTTTTTTATTCTAGTAGTAATATTTTTTCTCATTTTATGTTGATCGGTTTTATAATCGAGCCGATTGCAACCGAATCGGGGATTTCGAAACCGAAACCGAACCGTCGGTTACGATTGTGGTTTTCGATTTTAGAAACCGAAGATATATGATTGCGGTTCCGGTTTTATCCAAAAACCAAGCCGAACCGGCCCACGCTCTCCCCTAGCTATATCTGTTTAGCATGCGGGGTTAGCTGCTGACTCTGTTTAAGATCTACGGGCCGTACGGGCCAACTTTAAGTTATGAGATCACTTTTATCTACGCTATTTTTAGCCGAACCCTTCTATGAAAAATTGGGCCCGATCTGAATCCATCATGCCTTCGTGCGTGCTTTATCTCGGACAAGTATATATATATATTTTTTTGGCGTTTTCACCGGCTACGAAACTTTGAGGGACGTTGCAATTACCTTCAAGTTAGAGTAAAACCTCAACAAATTAATACTCGATAAATTAATAATTCATTATAAATTAATATTTTTAAAATTATTTTTTGGTCCCAACATAATAGCGATAGTGTAAAGTTAACCTCGATTAATAAATAATCTCGTTAAATTAATAAAATTTGCCGGTCCCTATACTATTAAAATATAGTAGCTTGGTTATCGTATCAAAATATAATACGGCTTTAGCTTTAGGTTCGCTAAAAATTCAGTATCAAAATATAGTAGCTTGGTTATCGTATTTGGAAACTACAATATACAGCAATTTTAAGATTTTAAAAAACGAACTTAAATGGTTAAAGATTTATCTTTTTTCGTCCCTGAATTCAATTCTCGTTCATCCAAAATTACTTACTTCAGTATATCATTTCAATGCCTCTTTTTTTAATGCAATTGATATTACGAAATTAATCAATGTATCTGGATGAATTTCTCCAAAATAATCTACATGTACATAGTACGGCTACAGTACTCAATGCCCATCATAGATCATGGATCAACCAGCTGTGCAATCGCTTGGGATAGATTAACAACATGCAGAACCATATTTATCCTGGCTGCAATCATCAACTAAATTGTGGCTGATCGATCATGTATACTCGTCAACTTTTAATTCTACAAAGCAACACTAAAAAAAAATATCGGGCAGAAAATTTCAAATATCCAGAGAGAATCGAAAGTGACCGTGCAGGCTTCGCAATGACTTTAAAGGGCGATATGAGTTAAAAACTCAAGATTTGGGCTAGTTTTGGCCGTCTGTGTACGTATCTGTTATCAATACACACCAGCTGTATATATATGGTAGCTAGGAAGGAGGCATTTGGTTGTCGTAATGAAATTACACATCTATAAATACTCCACTGCAATTTCCAGTTCGAGCCAGTTGTTTATCTTAAATATAAAATCTCATCATTATGATTTCTGATTTATGAATTTTACATACGACTTTTCTTCAGCCTCGTTCGATCGGTATAAATCTGTAATATTGATCATCTCAAAGTTAGAAAGGTATGAATTAAATATGTGCAACAGATTATTAATTCCCTTCCATTCTCGTACGTGTAATTATGCTTGTAGGGGAGCTATATGTAGTATCAACTAGCTGGTTGTGCCATATGGTATGAACCAATACACTTTCTTACGCGGTTTCCATCCGATATAACTTGTACCAATTCTAAATAACAAAATAAAAGGAAAAAAATCAGTAAGTTAGTAATATCCATCTCATTTTGCGAATATAAGATTTAAGAGTACAAGGTTCGATTAAGGATTACTTATGTGAATATACATATTTAATGATAATTTATTAGCGTAGAAATTTAAATACTCACACATGCATATTTTTACTAAGAGTCAGAAAATAGTATTCACCATGTTACACTGATCCAATAATAAAGTCGATCCGTGTGGCATAGAAGATAAAGCAAGAAGATAAAGGGAAGAGTGATCCCAAAAGAGTAAGCATTATGAGTCATCCTACGGGGTACCTAGAAATAGTCGAATTGACAATGAATGGCTTGTGTGGAACAACCTAGTAAGAGCTTCTAATGAAACAGTATTCTCCTCTAATGAAACAGTATTCTAAGAGCTTCTAATGAAACAGTATTCTAAGAGCTTCTAATGAAACAGTATTCTAAGAGCTTCTAATGAAATAGTATTCTCCTCGTCGAATTGACGACGGGGAATGACAGATTCACTTATTTTGTGTACATCTTTTTTCAGACACAACTAGCTTGTCAGTTTTCAACTAGATATATATACTTGCAAATTTGTTTAGATAGGAACACGTTTCAAACCAGCCGAATGGAAGCTTTGTTTCATATCCAATTCCAAACTTAGTTCTCATGAATATCAACTTCCTTAATTAAATTACATTCATTTATTTTTGTTTTGTCTTGAAAAAAAATGAAGCAAAAAAAAGTACCTTTCAACCCTATAAATCAAACACAACTTCTTCTACTGTCATTCTTAGTCAACCTCTCATCTCATCTTTAAACTTCTCCTAGAAGAAACAAATATTACTATCCTTAAGATCAACAATCAAGAGTATATATGGAGAACTCGAAACACGAAAATGTTCCGGATTCTTTGGTCATCGACAACTCTGGCACTGGCCGCTCCTATGAGTGCAATTTCTGCAAGAGAGGGTTTACAAATGCGCAAGCTCTTGGAGGCCACATGAACATCCACAGAAAAGAAAAGGCCAAAGCTAGTAAGCAGGGTGATATTTTTCATAAGAGATCTTTTTCGAACCCGCTCTTCAGTGATCAAGAGTCTTCTAAGTGTTTTGAAGGCAATTTTAATCAGCACTTCTATTTTCCACTCCCAAACCCTAGTCATTCTTCATATGCAGGCTATCAAAGTGATTCGAATACGGTTGTGGCAGGTTCGAAAAACTTGGGTTCAAATTTGAGTCTGGATATGGGGTCCTGGTGGAGTACTAATGATGAACTAAAGCAGGATAGAAGTACAAGAGATGAAGAGATGGAGCATGAAGTACTGGACTTGGAGCTCCGACTCGGGCTTGATCGTAAGAATTAACCTAAAATTTTTAGATCCAGTTTGAACTTGGTATATATATAGTGATTACATTAATAGAAAAGTTTGCTTGTGCGTGTGGATCAGAAAGAAGGAAAATTAAGGTGAAAGATTATGGTTGTATAATATTATAGAGCTCTAATGACATTTGCAGTTCGGTAAGATTACAGTATATGCATTTGGTTTCAACTTAAGTTCCTCCAATATATATGCAATTAGTAAGATCGTTGTATATGTAACATGGTTAATTGATCTTTGTGCCGTAATTAAGCTAATTAGCTATGTCGAGGATACTTTATGCTAGTACTCTTTATAGTAATCTCAAAGTAAACATTCTGGTTATAAGTTATAACTGCAGTAATCTGATTTCTAATGAATCACTATAATATATATGTACTACTAGTAAATATCTAGCTTCTTGCTTGGATTATGAGATTTACGAATTCTGCGCTAATTCTTGACGTTAGATGATTATGATCTCTACGACTACATATACAAGTTTCAATATTGAGTCTCATTATAATTTGCAAGAGTGCTCGTGCGTGCTTCATTTAACTTGTTTCTTATCTTCTACATTTTTATGCGCTCTGAGATATCGACTCTTTCTCATCCAACCACACTGAAGCATACATCTTAATTTACCAAGATAATTTAGTAAATGATATTGATGTTCTCATGGCTAGAGTTAGCAGCCAGACTGCATAGTGTGAATATACAATTTAAATATACTTAATTATAATGTGACTAGCTAGAATGGAAAATGAATAAGGTATGATTCTGTGATACATTGATCTTGATCAATTAATTATTTGCTCATAAAGTGGTATTATCTGGATCGGTTGCCTTGTAAGTAACATGGTATACTAGGCTGCAGCCTAGTTTCTGCTGTTGTAATTACTAGTGTACGTGTTGTTGCTTATTTGGACTGCTTTGTGATGTTGCAGTTGCATGTCAAGTTGAAAAGGAGACAAATAGTAAGGATAATGAAGCTGTTTATTTGTGATTATTGTCCGCTAGCTATATATATCTCCATCTTAACTAGCTAGCTAATTTGGTAGTAACAGATGAGGAATTATATACTATCATGAATGGTAGTATACTAGTACTTGTTGATTTGCTTAGTTGTCTCTTAAGTCTTAAATATACAGAACTAGTGATTGATGAATCAGACAAGTTTGTGTATTCGATACACGGAACATTATTGAAGCTAAGAGTACTCGATCAATCGATACATATGATACACCTCTCATCACCATGCATTTAGAGGGATCGAGGAGAGATTTATATTACTGTATAATTTGCAGATCATCACAGTTCACATAATTAATTACATGCATGTATATTTAAGCATGTAGGAGATCAAGATTATCAAGTTTTGCAGCTTACCAGCTTGTTTTCAACTAGAACTTAGCTAGCCTAAATATAACAAGACAGATCTGCATATGACTTCAATGGAGAGTGACTACTATTGTTTATGGGGAATTATCGGTGGGAGGGTCCTGAATATATGTCCTATTTGTATAAAAAAATTCTATTTCACTTCATAGTTTATGATCATGCATTTTGTTTCAAGGAGTTTCTTTTTTTTTTTTCTGTTTTATTTATACATGTATATTAGTAATCCTATATGCATTTCAGTTGGATATGAACTTGAGGAAATTAGAAAGAAAAAGAAATCGAACCTATGCATTTCAGTTGGATATGAACATGAGGAAATTAGAAAGAAAAAGAAATTGAAATGCTTTCCTGCAAAAATTCGATTTATTTTTATGGGCTCTCCTATATTCCACAAATTTTCATTCAACTCCATTTCTTTGAAAAATTTGTTTGGAACTTCTTCATCGTTACTAATACTCGAGTAGTTGTAAAATCATGATTTTGTGGATGACATAGCGTAACATCACATTCATTTTTTGTTCATTATTTTATGAGAAATTCTAGAATTATTAAAGAGTAAAAACCACTTCGTGTACTTGAATTTTGACGAAATCTGCACCTGGGATACTATAATTCAAAAATCTCTATTTGTAATACTGGATTTTTCAACTTTCTGCAAAGTGTGTACTTCTATCAATGTCCGTTTAACTCCGTTACTTTAACGAGGGCATAACAATCATTTCGAACCCCAATTCATATTCTTACCCCCAATGAGCAAAAGGAACCCTAATTACATTTTTCTTATCCCCAATTCATATCTTCTTATACCCAAATCAGCAAAATGAACCCTAATTACAATGAGTTCATATTTCAGACACCTAATTTTACATTTTTTTCTTCATTAACAAGATATACAACAGTACATGAACCCAGCACATACAAACGAAGCTTTACACAACACAGCAGCATACAAACACGACAACATCACAGTTGTATCAACAAGGAAAAAAAATGAACCATTAGAGGAGGAATTACGAATTCACAGGAGGGTTTCATCGAACTCGCGAGGAACCAAGACACACAGTGTTGGACACAAACGCACCCACCACATAAGTTAACACACACACGCGCGCTGTAAACACCCACGCACCCACACCTCTACTCACACACTACACTGTTAACTCACACACTGCACTTGAGGGCCGGGTAGAAACAGGGGAGTGAATAAACTGGTACACACAATAACTCGCGCAAGACTTATACGCAACAGTACATAAAAAAACAGAGGGGTGGGGAAGAGATTTCTCGAGAGAGAAAATGAGAGGGAGGGAGAGAGATTGAGAGAGATATAAAGAGAGAGAGAGATGAGAAGAGGTCGAGTGAGAGCTTAGAAGAATAGAGAGAGAGGTACACACAAACCCAGTTGTGTTAATAACTTAGGGATTTAAGGAATTTGGGGGAAATAAAAACTGGGTTGTGGGTTGACGATTGGAGAAGGAGATTATTTAAAAGACTGTTTTACCCCTATTTTAATTAACGATGTTAACCTGATTTGACGGAAATACATAAAGTGTAACGAAAATAAAATTACAGTATTGCAAATATGGGTTTTTGAATTATAGTATTTAAGTGCAGATTTCGTCAAAATTCAAGTACACGAAGTGCTTTTTACTCATTATTAAAAGTATTCTCAAAATGATTTTTAAATACTTAGTTGACAAGATTTGATTGAATATAGGTACGTGTATATTTGAAATAAAGAGACCATTTATGTATATATATGTGCTACACAAATTAAAAAAAATTGACACTCTACAACAAATTGGAAACCATTTCGGGATACCCACCAGGTCTTATGTTATCTTATTAATCTTGTTGACATAGACATATCGTTTTGGAGAGTCTCCAGCAACAACGATGACGATGACGTTAATGGCGAGTCTTTATCCTTTGCACTCTTTTACCAATGTATATTTCACCGTATACCCGTTCATCCCGACCAGTAGAGATCAAATATGAAATATGAAATGATCTGCAACTCCATTAATCGTGAGCTAAAATAATTTTTACCAATTTTCAAGAACAATCAGAGCATCTCTAAGGGTGTAAAACTCTTAGCTAAATTATCTACATGGCGTCTAGTTGGCATCTAGTGGCACTATTTAGATTATATGTAAAAGTCTGAGTACTCCAACCATTAATCCCTTAACAAAAAAATATAGATAATGATATTTGGTGGGCTATATTTGTTGAACCAATGAAGCCCTTATGTATAATTTTACATGACCATGATTATAGATAAAACCCTTTGAGCACACATGTTCACTCTCAGCAAAAATTTTACATAATCATTATAGCTAATGATTATAGCCAACCATTCTACATAATACCCTTGGAGATGCTCTCAGCCTTATTTCTCTACAGTCCATTTATATTAACATCATACTTTATACGAAGCCAATAATATCTTTCGTAATTAATTCAAGTCAAATCATCTCTTCACAATCGAACTCACATAAATTACAGAATTGTTTGACAACATACAAACATATCCTATATGTATAATTCCATTTATGAAAACTAGTTTTTTTTTTTTGCCCGCGTTCTGCGAGCGAGCGCTGATTATTGTTGGGCGTTAATTATTTTTTAAATATTTAATTTGCTAAAGTTGCAATATTTAAAAAACTCAGTTTCAATTTAGGAAAAATATATTACAATAAATAATTTTTAAGAAAGGAGATATGCATTTTGTTGTTATTTTAGTATAATAATGTTCAACTTTCTATTTTTGCTTGGAAACGGGAATTGATTTTTTTTTATTAAAAAAAATAATTTAAGCTCGTGAACAAAAATGAAAAATTATGTTACTAAGACTAATATCAGGAATTGATTTTTTTTATTAAAAAAAATAATTTAAGCTCGTGAACAAAAATGAAAAATTATGTTACTAAGACTAATATTTTTTTCACTACTTCTTGATATATATGTATTTTTTGAAGTATTCGGAAAGTTAAGAATACAAAATTTTAACATAAACATTTCAAAATAATGGATAAAAGATAATCTAACAAATAAACGATGTGTCATTAATAATTTTGATTGTGCCTTCACAAATAAATAAATATCTATTACTATATTTTTATGAAAGAGGATTTCCTCAGATTATAATTTAATATCAAAATTTTTATAAATAATTATATTCATTACAAATACTCATGTTACATAGTTTATTTATTTAAAATATGAAAAAAAAAGTACATTTTAAATATTTACCAAACCATGGACAACTCACATTTTAAACATAATAAATATTAAAAGTATTCAGGGTCTAAGTTTTATTTCATTTAAATTATTAAATAATATTGTTTGTGCATAAATCACAAAAAATAATTTAACACATTCGTAGTAAATTATATGTTTATAATATCCATGGAATCATTAAATTATTAATGATTATCGAATTAACTTATTTTCTGATGTCGTAACTATTTATGAAATATAATTAAGAGAAAAATGGACTTCAGGATGATCTCGGGTAGAACTCCTCTGAGGTTATATTCATCTCCATATAAATTTAATGGCATTGGACTCATCCTGAATTTACAAATTTACCCTCCTTCATTAATTTTAAAAATACTTATAAAATCAATTAGCACCCTAAGTTTAACCAGTTACATATTAAAGGTTTCTCACATTTTAATTATCTAAAATTTAAAAAGTAATAAGAATTTTCCCAAAAAATTGTTTACGTTGTTTTCATAATTATTTAGTATTTATAGATTTTATTTATGATAATCACGTTGGTTAAAAGTTAAACATTATTTGAGACGATCAATTGTAACATTAATATAAGTAAGTTATTTAATTAAATTATATTTTATCTTTGAATATATTATTCTTATTATTATATCATGTGCTTGATTTAATATTATGTGCAACAAATTCTCATCCTTTTTTTATTAAATTCATAAAATTTATTAAATTTATAACTTTTTGCACAAATAATTTTTTAATAAATTTTTAAATAAAATAAATAAGATATTTTCATAAATTTGTAATTCATCGCTAAACATGATTTTGTATAATTATATAGTAAAATGATTCACGATGTCATAATACCATTTTACCTTATGACATAATCAAATTATTAAGACAAAATTAAAATTATGTTAAATTAAATTATTGAGAAATAAATTTAAAGAAAAAATATAATTCGATTATAGCACTGTTAAAAATTATGTAATTAGGTTATAATTTATTATAACATTTTTATTATTTAAAGTATTAATATATAATACAATTTAAAATAGTGATATAATGATAGATATTTTTTTTCACGACACAACCAGAATTATTAATGACATGGACTGTCGAAAAATATAGCTACTTACAAATTCTTTAATATAAGTATAATTTCTTATATTCATTTTTGTAAGTTATATGTATGCATATAAAATATGTTTTTGAAAAAAAAAACTCTATTTCAAGATATATTAAACAAATTTTATTATATGAAATTATAATTTTAATAATATACAATGTAATACATTTTTTTAAAAGAAAATATAATAACAAAATATAAAATTTAATTTATTAAATAACTTACTTATATTGATATTATAACTTACCATCTCAAATGTCTAAGTTACTTATATTGATGTTATAACTTATATTAACCTTATTTATTTTAATAAATAAAAATTTCATTACAACACAACATAAAAGTTAGATCAACAACTTAACATAGTTGGAAACTGGCATGAAAGCAAAAGCTTTTCTTTTTTTAAATGCCAATGCATTAAAAGATAAGAGACATGAAAGCTATCCCAATTTTACAACACAATTGGGAGGAAGACACCAGAATGACACTGGAAACTGGAAACAGAACTGACCTAACAACATTAAAACATCAAACTACTGACCAATCATGACAAACTCATAACCTAAACAACACATAAATCTGAATCTAAAACAGGCCATCAGCATCATTAGAAGACGTCGAAGAACTCGTCTTCCCCATCTAAGCCATCTTCTAAAATCAGATCGTGTATCTCCAATGGAGCAGTCTTTGTATTTTCGCAACCTGGAATCCCAACATTCAGCATGAACCCATTAGGCCACCTTAACCAGCACCCGACAAAAGCTCCATCTTTGCAATTTCTTCCTAAGCAATCTCAACTTCTCTTTATGTTCTTGATATGGAGTCAAAATCTATATAGAGTACATCTTCATACCACCTTAGAATAGCATCACCAACAAAATTATAAGGAAACTAATTTAGAACCAAAGTCAACTTTTACTTGACACTCTAAGTGGCAATATGGCATATTTCTATTGTTTACCTCATCATCATTCCCGACACCTGAATTTGTCATCTCTGAATACTCCTATTCTAGATGGTGGAACTCAATGAAAGCGAAGGCGATAAACATGAATAAACTGCTCATTAGTTTAGGTGCACGCAATAATTGACAATCGCTGTGACATCCATTATCCAACACAATAAAATTATTTGATATCCATTTTTATTGCATTAACTGTTCTTTTTATTTTATATGGCTTCATACCTTTCCAGAAAGTTTGTTCAAGAACAGTAACCGGAATGAGATCCATGCAAGCAAAAGGTGCAGGGATGTTCACATGTCTCTCTTTAGCTGATGCACCTTGCCGTGATTCTAGTCGAGTCAAACTCTCCATGGCACATCCATAATCCTTAGCATATGATTCATCCATCTCTCTATTTCCACACGAATCTCATACAATTTGAAGCAGAATTTTGGCTTCTGTCATCCTGTTCATGTGCATCAAACAGACTGCAAGATTGCATTGTTTGTTTCTATCTAGCTCAAAGGACAGTGAGTTTCTGTATCAAGATACATACCAATTACAAAAAGATTAATAAATTTTGAAAGAAGTCAAGAAGCAACCAAGCAGGTTACTTTACTCTTGACCTATTGAGATTATGATGGATATGCAAAGTATTGCCCCAAGTGGACCTCAAGTACCTTGATGCGTTCTTCTTCCATTTATTCAAAACTCCTCCTGATACTATTTGGGACAACCAACTTTGTAACACGCACACTTAGGATTTCAATACCCGAACACTTGAAGTCGTTGATCTAAGGACTTCAGTTTCTCCGCAGGAGTTATACTAACAATCTGGTCTACAGTGGTTGCTCCCTGAAAAAGTGTAGACAAACATGTACATGTTATGCTTCCATAGTCAGTACATTAGTGATCTGCCTAAGTATATGATATAACAATTCTTATTCTTAATGCCTTTTGAGTAATCACCCTAAGGATAAAGTATTAAAATACATGAAATTGTTCAATTTGAAAAACTTCCTTTTATTAAGACTTATGCACGAATATGACTATGATTATAGATAGAAATGAAGCAAGTACTTATTGCAGTGAAATTCAAGCACCAGTACTATACAAAGCAAAATGATTACTTATACCAGAGAAGCACATAATAATTTCATCACACAAATGTGTATGAAAAGTTTTCCATGTTTCCTCAACTGAAATGTGTGCAGGTCACCTCTATAGAATAACTCCATCACCAAGCATGATAGCTTGTCTGTTCCAAAATGTGAGTATAAGGTCAGATGGAATGAATGGTTTAAAGACTGTAGAATTTTCGTTCTACTAAGTGGAAACTGTCAATGCCACCACAGCCTAACCTCTTTAGAAATATAATATTATTTGAACTCGTCATTTAGCCACCTTTGTTAAGACACTTTCCACAACAATCAGGATGAAAGATTGTAATTAAATGACTGAGTTCTCTCTGTTTATATTTGTTGTAGCCATATGAAAACTTTGCCAACAATTACCAAATTCACTATATTCTCTCAGATTTGATCTTCACTTACATCATAATGATTTGATTCTTTTCTAATTTTATTCTATCATAAAATATTTATGATAATAGGCATACATCATTCTCACCATAACCAACAATTGCTATCTTTGCTAGGGATTGTACAATAAAAGCTGAATGGCCTAGAGTAACTCCTTTTGGGCTTCCAGTGGTTCCTATAGGTAGTGCAGGTTCCTGAAAATAGTTATCAGTTAAATAGCACATTAGTACCTACTACTATGCAATATATATAAGCGGCGCAAAATTTTAGGTACATGTATTACCTGTACAACCCAGCAACGTCATTCAGCGTCCCATCCTTGTTCATTACATTGAGTGTAGGTAGACCAAGTTTTCGAGCAAGAAGGTAGTCGTGATCATGGCATGGGCTTATCTTTAATACTCTAGTTCCAAATTCTTTATCAACATACTGCCACATTACCAATACCCAGTGTTTGGAATTTTATGTCAAAAAGACTTATAAATAACTGGAGTAATGCATCAATAGATGATCCATTTACACAATCCATTTTAAACATTAGAATCAGATATTAAATGCAGTGTTCATATAGATAAATTAAGCCAAAGCTTCTGCATAATAAGGCCAGGCTTTAGTTATTTATGGTATTAAAGTGAGTTTAAAAGCTGACATAAAAACCATAAATTTTTTAGCTTTGCATATATATTAGCAAAATCAAACCCAAGTTTGTTTATCAGGCCACCAAGCCATTAAGCCCTATTCCAATTACAAATCAGATTAGATTCTCATTTCCTACAGTAATCTTCCTCGATTTACATTTAAAACTTGAACCTTCTTAATTTATACAGTACAAAATAAACTAAAGGAGGACTCTGTATGGCAAACGTGCAAATGAATTGTGCACAAAAGTTAGTACTAACTGTTAAACAAATTAATGGAGGAATCTAGATGGCAAGCTGACATCGCTTAACAAAGAAAATTAAATTGTGGGAATCTTGTCAATTTGTGAGAGTTTACACATAACGTATCTTCTCAAATCTATCAGACATGGATTTACACATAAGAGTTTTGACCTTGGTGGATTTATCTTTCAGAAAATTGATGGATCTGAAGTCCAAGAAAGCAACATCTGTTTGCCAGAAAGTACCTGTTTTCTGTCACATTTGGTTTGTCTAATGGGAACCTATATACACCAGGTAACACATCTTGCTTTTTCTAAATTGACTTGATTTCAGTTGATTTGGTAAAACATGCTGGGTTCTATGTGAGAATAAGCTATAATGAAAATTTTCATTATAGTTATGAGTTTCAGTTGTATTTATGAGGTTCTTAAAGCAATGTACTGTAAATTTTAATGAAATTTGTCATTCATGGCTAAGATATAATGATTTGCGCAACAAACACAAAAGGCCTACTCAAAACCACAACTTTTAAGTATCTTACGAAAGTGTGTTCGACCAAATACTTTTTGCAAGTTCTATTAATGTTGATAGGCATTAACCAAATAATAATGCACGCAAAAAGTTGCTACTGATAAATATCTACCAATTGATTCATTTGCAGTTACATATTTCATTCGTAAACCATAATCGACATTGCGCTCAAACAACAACTGCGATAGAAATTAAGTTACATTTTATTTATTGCCCGAGTCCCAGGGACCGATTAATCTATACTAAGTTGTAGGAAGTATGGGGACTAAAATACAAATATAGTATATGGACTACGGACTATGGAGAGGAAAGACACCCCCTTACAACCAGAAGATTGGTGTTTAACTTATATTATAGTGGTAGGCATGCTAGCATGCCATAGCCTTTCTAAGCCTAAAACCCCGTGTATATGAAATTAGGTTGGAGCCTCATCGCTTTGTATCCTGGTACATATGCATTAATTCCACAATCCTTTGCAATTTAAACTGAAAAGAAAAATTGCATAGCCTAATAAGATAATCCCCATGCTAATTTATAGGAGTATAAACAACATAGGTAACCCAGTCATAAATTATACGAAATCTGCAAAATAAACTCATACTATACTATGGTTAAATATCAACAAATTTTCTGCATTTGAGCCTTCTAGTAGGAGACCAAAGACCTGACCTTTATTGATGCCGCAATAATTTAGCAAAAAATAAAATGAAAATCTAAGTGTGACGTAATTGAAGATTTTCCAAATATATTCGCTAATAACCAAATTATACTTAATAACTGAATAACTCAAAATTGAATAATAATTCTGCCTAAAACATACAATAATCTATAGTGGCCAAAATTAGACACAATTATCAAATTTCAAGAAGAAGAAGTAACCTTTTGTAACTCTGCCCTGCATTCCATAATCATTTGGAGATGTTTCCCTAGTTTTAAAAGTCATAATGCCCAAAGAGATGAATCTGTGTAACTGCTTCCATAATCTTGAGTAAAATGCGAAAATAAAACAATTTTGTAACTCTAGGAATTATTGTTGTATAGATGAATCATATATGTTCGAATGGAGAATCTATCTAATGATACAGTTCTTACGGATGATATTCTAGAGTCTAATTTAAACACTATAGTTCTTCAAGCTAATATGGTTATCCTCACAATTAGTGTATATAATTGGTCGAGCTTTTAGATTTTCAATATATTGCATAGATTATATAGAAGGAAAATGCATGACCGATAATGAATAATTAAATCTAATTTTAGTTTGGGAAATTAGATTAGTAAAGTAAATCCACATTAGTACCATTGCTCATAATACCAGCAAGAATACCAAAAATCTGCTATCTAGCACAACACTTTGAATAATCTATGATCGAAATCTGTAACTTAAAACATCATAATATCATGGTCATGTTTTTTTTATCAATATGGGTGATAATGCATTAACAATAGCCAGAGCTATACACAAAAATTAAATTGGAAAGATGATATTTCAGATTTTTAGAACGCTGCACATAAAATAGTTATTTCTTAGGATACAAAAAGCTTTCGGCATATAAAAGAATTTGAATTTCAATTCTTTTAGATCTAAGGTATTGGCTTACCAACCGTACTTTGTCATGCTCCCGTAAACTATTGAATAGATGGTTAGCTCGATGAAACTGTCCACCCGAAACTTATGATTCTCCATACTACATAGTATGGAGCACGAAAAATTGAAAAGAACAATGTCATACACATTTCTAATCGATAAAATAAAATTTATGTGAAACTCTTAATAGTGTGCAATTTAAAAAAGATCAACTCACTCCTTATACAAAGCATGTGATTAAACCATACCTGTAACCTTTTGTTCGTTTCTTTGTACCTTGCTTGAGAGCTGTCACAATCATTATTGCTTCTTTTTCCTATAAAAAGTCAGATATCAATTGCCACCAATATAATTACAATGAAAACATGATACACGTTAATCTATATTATTATTAATATAAGCATTTAAAAAAGTGGAGAGCAGTGATTAGAGACAACTATGAAGAAGAAAAACAATTATAGTAAACACATATGCAAGAGATAGAGATTTAAAATAAAGTAAACTCCAGAAGCTTAAAATAAAGCAATGTCAATATGAAAAAGGTTAAAGCCAAGCAATGTTAATATGAATTTATTGAAAATATTTGCAAACGAAATAAAAGAAGATAAAGATATTAATTAATAACTTAATTAACTAAGCAGAGACAATTGCGACAGGAAAACGTTTCTTAGTCTATGATTCAGGATCATGTATTCTAAGTTGGGAAAAGATTTCAAAACGGAGATCAAACAAAAACAGTACATATACAAAGATTAGAACTTCTGGTACACTCACCTAGTAAGACTGCATCCCGGACAATAACTATTCCGACTTTTTAGTAAATTTATCAGGTTTGATAAATTGTTTCAGAGGTATAATAGTTACTTTTTAGTAACTATTCTGAAGCAGTGTTGTTTAAGTTGTGTTAGAACTTACTTCTCCACTAATTATGCCCCTTTGGATGCAGACTTCTGTTACAACCAAGTAGGCATCATCCAGACTTGCAGCCAAGAATCTGAAACACTGCTTCAACAAAAATACATCAGTACTACAATGAATTCCATAAGTAAATGCTAACGAATCAAAGATGAACAGATATATAATATATCAAAGTATCAACTGACCTTTTCTAGTTAAACCACTGTAATATGTGTATTTTTTAAAATCAACCAGAACAAAAATCAACTCCGGGCATAATTTACGTGCTATAAATCATGTTATTAACGAAGTAAAGAAGCGAATGGGAACCTGAATGGGTGAGTTCTGAGCAAATAACGTATCTATTACCAAACTAAATAAATAAAGTAAATCCCAAACAGCTCAAGAATATTTCATTCAACACCATTATGACTTACAAAGAGCAATCCAAACCTCGCTTTAATAAGACAATTTTTCATAGCAATTTCTGTTGACGTAAGAAAACAATTTTTTGTTCAAACATTATAACAAACACGTAGTACACACAACCAAACACGAATAATTTCAATTTCCCAGAGTATAAAAAAAAAATCTAATCCGGATAATGTGTAGATATATAAAGAAAATTGCATCCTCATTTGCAAGCTACAAAACCACAAACCAAATTAGGATTTTATAAAATTAAACTAACAGACTTTGTACAATGAATAATCAATTGATAGTTCAAAGGAAAATACAAACCTGATTTTAAAAATACAAACCTGATTTTGGTTTTTTGATCTTGGTGTAGATGATCGAGGTTAATTTTGGGGTGAATGACAAAAATATCCATTTTCAGAATTTTTGACAAAAATACCCGACGGGATACGCAATTGCCAAATGGGTATCTGGGATACGCATTTGGCAAATGCGTATCTTGTGCAAATCTTTTTTTTTAAAAAAAATCTGGTTGTGATACGCATTTGCCAAATGCGTATCCCAACCAGATTTTTTAAAAAAAAAAAATGATTTGCACAAGATACGCATTTGCCAAATGTGTATCCCAGATACCCATTTGGCAAATGCGTATCCCACCAGGTAGTTTTGCGCATTTTTTCAGAAACGGGTATTTTCATCATTTTTGTTCAAAAAACAGTCATTTTTGTCATTCTTTCTTAATTTTGAAATGACGATAATTGTATTTCAGTATTGGTGTATTGTTCGTGGGTTTGATTTTGAATTAATGATAGAGAATAGGGTTAGTATGTATCAACTGAGAATCAGTTCAAGGTTTGATATTTGAAATAATGATGATGACAGATAATTAGGATTGTGATTTGTTTTTTAATAAATGAGAGAGAATAGAATTAGCATTTATCAAGGAGAATCAGTTTTGATAGATTTCTGACGTGGCTTTTATTTTTTGTAAGTGATTTTACATTTATACCCATCATAGATTTATTTTACAATGTGAAAGTAAGGACAAAACAGGTATAATGTGACAAAAAATAAGGATAAAACAGGAAAATTGAGACAAAAAGGATTCAGGATTTATATTATATATAGATATATAGATATATAGATATAGATTATATTTTAGTGTAATGTACATATTGTGCATCTTTGTATTTTATTTTTTTACCGGATATTCTCGATGGTATCATTGTAGAATCGGCTACACAAGTCAAAAACATGATGATAGCATAGACAAAAACCAATTGGTGAATATCTCTATTTAATTATGTATAAAATCTCTACCGGCCGGAGTAGTGTTATAAACATTTTAAGGTGGCGGCAATACAAATAAAACAATCCAGTGCATATACAAATATAAGTAAATTATGCATATCATAAAACTTTTTTCACTATATTATTCCAGTCTTTTGTACACTAGGTCATAAACCGTTTGTTGTTGGCAAATGGCAATTTAACTTGAGAACATAGAATAGAATCCGGAGTTTACAACAGCTATGGATACATTGTCATGTCCCTTTGGTACAAAAGTTTCAAGTTGGCTAAAGAAAATGCATTCACTTGTTTCTTTTTGGTATGAGCCCCTGAAGTATCGGAAGACTAAGGACTAATATGAATGAACCAAGAAAAGCCTGTCCAAACATTTCTTCCCCATTTCCCATGGTTATAACTCTTTTCATTCCACCTACAAAACATAAGGTGTTGAGTATGACTAACAATGTTAATGGAATCATGAACGTCTTGGCACCGCTGAAATCAAATTTTCCTTTCATATATTTTTCGAGCTTTTCTTGATCAACGGCTTTGTTTGTCAATCTGAAACTGGCTTTTGTTACGCCTAGCCACTTCATTAGAACATCCAGGCTTCCGAATAGCAATGCTGTAACTGACTTTATGAAGAATATTCTCTGTTCATTCCACCATGTCCTAATTGAGCCCCCACTGGATACAACTTCATATAGATGCTGAACAAGGGATGATATATATACCCCAGCAAATACTGCAAACCATGAGCTTGAAACCTACAAAAAGAAATATGCTGATGAAATGTTCAAGTTCATTTGTAAGACAAGATGGTTGTTCTGTTCACATACCTCTGGGAATAAAGGAATGCCAGCTAAGAAACATAGCGGAGATATGATTCCGTATATTAGGCAAGGGACTGAGAACAGTGGCATGAATGTGAAGTATCCATAGCACAGACTTTGAAGGATTGTCATATTTGACAAACCATAAGTCATCGGACTAAACTTTGAGAGACCAACTTGAAGCAATCCAGAGGACCATTTAATGAGTTGAACCAATGCATCCTTCATATCAATGGTAGTACATCCTAGGAAACATGGCCTTTTTGGATATAGATAGACAGAACGCCACCCTTTGTTGTGTAGACGATACCCAGTGAATGTACTCTCCAGTAAACAATCATAGGAATAGCCAATCTGTCATCACATGAAAATAAATTTAAAAGTTCAAGGACTCATTTTATTTTCCATTACACTGACATATTTCTGTACTAACCCTGCATTATACCTACTGGACATCCCTATTTGAGTATTTATGTTGTGGTAACAAGTGGTTGAGGGTTCGGCCTCAATGGAGGCAAGTGTGTGTGAGTATCAGGGTAAGACCCCAGTCAGAACCCTTACTGGCCATTCGAAAATAATATATTCATCGTACTTACCTCTTTTCCCCATTGTGTGTCCTTTTCATAGTCACAAGAAGCCAGAGTCTCTGCCTCTTCTATAACTGCTTTTGATAATTCTTTCATCTTGAAGGTGTCAGCATTGTTACTACTTAATAGTGAGGCAATAAACTCCATGGAGCTGCCAAATTTTACATCTGCTTCGTTAAGAATTTTATCTGTCAATCAAATTACAAAGGAAACATCAAGAGCATATTAATTATGTTTCTTGATGTTACAGCTCTTGGATTTAGATTCTACGCTTGCACAAATGCTTCAAAATATGAGCAAACCTTCTTGGCTGGGACTACAATATAATGCCTTTTTGTTCAAGTAGTAGCCTGTCCCTGCACAAACCGTGCCTCGTTGTCCATCCATACCTTGATATTTTGTCTGAAACGTCACGGACTTCATCAGTTATTATTCATAGCTGAACCACAAAAGGCTCAACTGAATATCGATTACTAAACTAGGGAAGTAGCTGTTCAAATTACTGTACCTTGTATGCTGCTCTTGCTTGGCCATCATAAATATCATTTTGACTAACATTATAGAAAATTTGAGGGTACTGTACATAAGAAAGATCGCGAGACATCTGATGATCAAGATGGAAGCACATTGCCTGTCGAGCTGAGGCAGGGTCATTGCAGTACATATCACAGTCTAATACAATGATGTAGGGGGCATTGCTCATTATGCCTGAAACTCGGAGCTGAAATAATGTATGTATAAAAAATTATTGTCATCATGTGAATCAGAGGGAGAGAAAAAGGAGCAAGAATATAATTATGCATACAAGTGCATTGAGGGCTCCGGCCTTGAAACGATGAGGACGAGTTGGTCTTTTCTCACGAGCCACATAAACAAGAAGAGGCATTTTATTGTTGTCATCACTCTCCCTGTCCTTGCTATTATCATGTATTACCTAGAACGCAAAAACAAATAAAGAATGAAACAATTTCTTCTGATCTATATATTAGCTTTCTTTTGTTATGAGTTATGACTGATTCCTCCTATCATTTTCCCATATTATTCTCAAGATCCTTAATCTGTATGATCTGGTAGAACCATATTAATCAAATCAGTCACGCTTTAAATTGGCACATACCTCAACGTAAGCAGATCGATCATGTACAACATTTCCTTCTGAGGCAGCTTTCTCAACATTTATCTTGAACAGCTCATACGCAGACTGCAGCAAAGATTACTCTCAGAAAATCATGTTTTTACAATTCAACCAAAAGTATGCACTATGACAAAACCATACTCCATATTTTCCTCTTATGTTAAACATTTTTACCTTGATTTTCGCTTCCTCTGCCTTGAAATCATCACTCCGTAAAACACGTTCATCATCTCCAAACTTAGAAAAATATGCTTCAGGACATCTAGTCTTGATATCATATTCCCTACAAAAAGGTAACCAAGACTTTGCGAACAAGCATGTTTCCTTAATAGCATAAAGTGTTGATGAAGCACCACCATCATCAGACAAATAAACACTAAGCTTATCCGATGGATAGTCAAGAGCCATAGCTGACAAGACAGTGTTCATCACCTCTATTGTAGGCTCTTTAGAAGGATCAGCAGTGCATATAAATACATCAACTCCAGGTAACTCAACATCTGCTGGAAGATTTTCTGGAAAAACTGTCCGGGCCACTGGCCTCCATCGAAAAGCCTGTGTAAAGATCCAAAGAAAAGTAAACATGATCTCTGCAATTGTCATCAGCTCCCAAAGGAAAATTGGTACACTCCTATCATTATTAAAGATGTGAGAAGCTCTGTAGTATAGCAAGCTTAGTATAGCTATGAAATGAAAAATAATATGAATTCTATTGATTATAGTCCTCGAAAGCTCAAGTTTGCAGGCATGAAGAGACACTGTGGCCATTTTCTTTGTCTTCTGCATTGATCTCGGTCAGCTCTAGCTGCTTGATTCTTGTTTATAGAGTGAGTGCATATATATTATAAATGCATATTTGTCACTTTCATATTTTGGAGTATCTTAAATCTTAATGCATTGTTTAGTTTGCCATGTTTAAGATCTAATGACTTATATTTTGTACATTTCTCAGAAGGTCCTTGTCATGCAAGTATTTTAGTACTTTATTTTTCTTGTAATTATCTACAATAAAATATAAACAGCAGTTTACTAAATGCACATCTTTGTAATTCAATATTTACAACTTACTGATTCAGAGTGCTACAAATTTTGTAACTATTTTTATATTGATGTTTAAGTATCAACCACCCAATAAATAGATTTAACCAAATATAATTTATTACAGAGTGGATAGAATCGGATTCCTTTAGATTTTAGTTGATGTTTAATGTTGGATATTTTAGTATAATTGGATTGGCTAGTTGATCAATATAATCGTAATGTTACATCGAATAAGTCGGGAGAATGCGGAGTGCATGTTCTGTTCGAGTTCATTATGATTTCAGAATTATTGCTTATGAGACATGTTTATTGGTATCAAACACATCTGTTAGAATGAGATTTGTCTATTGGGAAAAGACACATCTTGAGATGTGTCTATTAGCATTGGACATGACTACTGTTGGAAATGAAATGTGTCTTTTGGCAAAAGACACATCTTGAGGTGTGTCTATTGGCAAAAGACATATCTGTTGACATCTACAAGTAGGTGTGGCACTGATCATTTTCTAGATAGGTTCATTTTGAAATACACAGCAAAATACATTCTCTCTTCTTGCAGAATTTCTGACTTTATCCGATTGAATTATTTTGGTGAATCACAAATAACTTCAATCTGAAAGTGTTCACACGACTTCAGAAAAATCAAAGTTATCACCCAATTCCCCAACATTTAATCCACAAATGCTTGTTTATCTTTGTTACTTTACACAGATTATGTTTCCACAGAAGCTGGCCTGGTAACGTACGTAAATCATACTCCCTCTCTCCCATGTAAAAGTTATCATTTGCGGACCAATTTTCGGCACGGATTTTAAGGTACATTTTAAGCATAGTTCTATAATTTATTTTTGATATTTTCTTTTTTTGTATAAAAATAGAACAATCCTATTTTTATACAAAAAGAGAAAATATCAAAAATAAGTTATAGAACTATCCTTAAAATGCACCTTAAAATGCGTGTCAAATACGTAATTTTTTATGTAAAGAAATGGATGGAACGGAGGGAGTACTTGATTATTACTGGAGTAAAGTAATAATAGAAGACCAAGAATGCTAGTTTCTATGTGTAGCCCTTAATTTAGCCGTACTAAATCTACAGAACAAACAGCTAGCTGATAACTTATGTGTCTAAGTAGAGTTGAGCAAAATTTTCCAAATTCGCCAAAATCATTCAATTCAAATCGTTCAAACCAGAATTTACGGTTTTGCAACGGTTCGGATTGGTAACGGTTTCGATTTTCTAAAACCGAAAAATAATGGTTGGGTTCGGTTTGCCTTGTCAAACCAACCAATATAATCCGTTCCAACCGAATATATAATAATATATATTAATTATTTTTTATTATTATTTAAGAAATATAATTTAAATTAATAATTAAAGCATGTTTGAGAATTATTTTGTTCTCATGTCACAGCATGTGATCCATGGGGTTTGCTAGTTTACTATCGAGTGTAACGATTGATGCAACTTAATTATATGTTAATTGTGTGTTTGTTTTATAATTTTTTGTTAATGTTGCACGTTAGAGGCATGTTGAAAGAGACGACAGGTTGAAGACTTATGCATTTCATATCCGATTTTTAATTATATAAGACTTTGAATGGTGATGTCAGTATGATTATATTTTATGAGATTTTGTACGTTATTTTACTGATCCGTAAGACTTTGTAATTTAATTATCAGATTTTGATGATATTTGGTGATGTCAGTTCATTGATGCATTCTACATTTGTATCGATTAATTTTTTGCAAGTTTAAAATTTTCCAAGTGGTTTAAAACTCAACCCGTCCAAATCAAACCGTGTAATTTTGACGGTTTTATTTAATACTAACAATAATGGTTATGGTAACGGGTTGTTAAATTCCAAAACCAGGGTCGTGGTTGAGTACTTTCAACCCGACCAACCCTATGTCTAACTATTTGATTCTTACGTATAATATTTCATATTATTATTTATTTATTTGCTATTGAATTTTAGGATTAGTGACAACAAGATCGATTGTTTTGATACTAGGAAATGTTTTGACGACAGTGGATTAGTAGTGTTTTATGATAAGCTCATAAGCCTTTTCTTATCGATGTTATTGTGAAAAACCAAATCAAATCTAATTAATCAAAGTGTGATGAGTAGAGAGATTATTTTTGTAGAAATCAAATCAAATCTAAACAAAGTGCGTAAAGTTTAATGATTATTTTCGTAAAAAATTCATGCTTAGACAACATAAAAAAATATTGGAAAATTATCAAAAATACCACTTTTTCTAAAAAAAATTACGATTTTATCATCTTTTGAAAATATTTTCAAAAATACTTATTGCAACCAATGCAATTTGTTTTTACAATTTTCTAAAAAATAATTTAAAATTGATTTGATTGCATTTGAGGTTGATTTTGGTTTCATTAAAGCTTGCATTTGGTTTAATCGTGCAACTTGTTAAGCAACGTATTTAATCAACTAAAAATGATTTCAATTATTAAATTTTTAAAGTTACATTTATGGTTGATTTATGGTTGATGTTGATTGCAAATATGATTGAAAAAGTTACAGAACATATTTTTGCAAATATTTTGTAAAAACTGGTATTTTTGCAAAATAGTTTTTTAAATAAAAAATTGCAAGAAACATTTTGGTCTTGAATATTTATGAAAAAACCCATAAACATTAAATCTTCCTCTCTACCCTTCCAAAGTTTCAGATGTCTAACTTTCCAACCTTGATTTGCCATTTCTCTGAAATCCTGAAATCAACTTATGCTAAGAACATTAACCTTCGTCCTTTGTTTTATGGGTTGAAATAAAATTGGGTAATGAGATAAAATATGTTCTGTTCTATATCGTCATATATTATATTTCATTTATACCAATTTGAACTATGGTTCGAAAGAAAGAACCTAAGTGAAATGGAATATAATTTATACTACATTATGAACAGATACTCTATAATTTCTATTCATATTTCCGTTTTATTTAAACATTTTATATTACAGCTCAATTCAACAACTGTTATTCCTCCTTATCCTAATTTTCTTCACAAATCTAACAAAAAAGTTGATTGTGTTTTATCTTATAATCATTTTTCTTTTCCTGTGTCTTATCTTCTTCGACATATCTTATTGTACTTATAAGTAATGCGCTGAGTTTCGGTAAAAATCTTAAATATAAATTTACAAAAAAAAATTATTCAACACATTTTTAACTTGTAATAATTAAAATTTTATTGAAACACATAATTATAACGAAAACATATTTATAACATTATATAACTTCTTAAAAACATATTTGTAACATTTTTTTTACAAAAAAATTGATTTTTTTTATAACGGGTGTTCAACAAATATAACTTGGGTTCAACATCATTTGTTGAACAATAATTTTATTTGTGTTAAATCCAAATATATAAAATAATTTAAATTGGTATGAATAAAAAAATTATGTTAAATTAATAATATTCTATATTTCTATACATTAATTTGGGATTGGTAAACCCCAAACGGATAGCTGAAAATTATATTATATTTATTCAACAAATTTTAATTACAGTTGAACAAACTTTATATAAAATAAATATAATTTCATATTTATATATCTTAATTTGGTATTGATGAATCCAGGACATATTTATAAAAATACATTTATATATCCCTGGAAAGTAATATAATAATTTGACAAGAATTTTCACTTTTTCTTCTTAAACTTGAGCACATTTTGCAAGTAGACATATGTATTATGTACCACTCATTGTGGAAGGGAGCAGAGTTTAATGTGTAGGTATCGTTTGGTTGGTTCTTGCTTTGCTTTTTTGTTTTCCTCCTGGAGATTATTCCAGGAGTTTTTTTTTTTGGGGAGTAGTTCTCTCATTTGTTTCAGCGTCCATTTACTGGATTCATGTTTGTATAAATATTTTTTTAATGCTGTCTGACATTTACCAACAAAAACCCAGCCAACTTTATAACTTTGCCCGACAACACAGGTGCATCAAAAATAGACAAGAACATAACAAGATTGTAGTGAACACTCTAGTAAGTAGCAACACAGAAATTATATGTACAGACCTTAAGCTTGTACAATTACATATATGCATGTCGAGTGGTATACACCTTCTTGGCTTGTTCTCGAGTCTTGAGGAGAAGCAATGACCCAAGTTTTGTCTAAAGATTCAGCCATGGATTCAACAGAACAAGCTATAATATCCTAGCAGCAACCCCAAAAATTTCCTTTGGGATATATACACAACAAGGTCTATGGACCCAACTCAATTCCAGATCCATCTTCAAACATGAGTCTGCCTGAAATCAAATTACATTTAACAAATAAAAAGACTGGGTGTATAAACTATAAAGGCATAAAAGCAATATGCAGATAAAAATGTAAACTATATGCTGTTACCCCTCTACATGTTGCAGACCTGATAGTTGATAAGGGAATTTAAAAATATATCTTCACCACCTATCCTGCAATCAAACATCATATCAAGAAGAGAGAAAGATTCTATATATTAAAGAAACCAAATAACTAGAATCTGCCATCAATTACCTAAAACTTAAATAAAGAAAATTTAAAATTATACAGGAAAAGGTTGCAACTATAAAGCCAGGTGGGGTGGGGGGGGGGGGAGGTCAGAACATGAATGATTTCCACACAATGCCAATGGTAGTCAAGATTTAAAGCAAAAAACATGTAGCAAGATCAGAATTGTGGTTGCAGAGCGCTTCAAATGATAACCCCTGTAAAACCCAAGAGATGTGCATTTTTGCAAGCATAGTATCCTACAAGCACATGAAGTTTCTGATTCATTATTAAGTCGACAAGTACCAAGTAGGGACAAGCACAAATGTGAACATCTACGTAAATAACGAAAATGATCTTCTTAATATATTACTACCAAACAAACTACTTCTGTTTCTAAACGGTCTAACCATAGCGGGTCGTCCCCAGGAATTCGACATGTAAGCCAACTATATCATGGAAACACGAACAAGCAGCATGCTCAGCTTCATCAAAACACTAGTATCTAAACATCAATCAGCTACTTTTTGTAATTTGTTAAATTGCATTTTAGGGTGCAAAAAGGCTATTAATCAAGTAATTAACAAGAAATGTGAAATTGCATTGGGGGGGGGGGGGGGGGAGGTCAGAACATGAATGATTTCCACACAATGCTAATGGTAGTCAAGATTTAAAGCAAAAAACATGTAGCAAGATCAGAATTGTGGTTGCAGAGAACGCTTCGAATGATAACCCCTGTAAAACCCAAGAGATGTGCATTTTTGCAAGCATAGTATCCTAGAAGCACATGAAGTTTCTGATTCATTATTAAGTCGACAAGTACCAAGTAGGCACAAGCACAAATGTGAACATCTACGTAAATAATGAAAATGATCTTCTTAATATATTACTACCAAACAAACTACTTCTGTTTCTAAACGGTCTAACCATAGGGGGGGGGGGGAGGTCAGAACATGAATGATTTCCAAACAATGCCAATGGTAGTCAAGATTTAAAGCAAAAAACATGTAGCAAGATCAGAATTGTGGTTGCAGAGAACGCTTCGAATGATAACCCCTGTAAAACCCAAGAGATGTGCATTTTTGCAAGCATAGTATCCTAGAAGCACATGAAGTTTCTGATTCATTATTAAGTCGACAAGTACAAAGTAGGGACAAGCACAAATGTGAACATCTACGTAAATAACGAAAATGATCTTCTTAATATATTACTACCAAACAAACTACTTCTGTTTCTAAACGGTCTAACCATAGCGGGTCGTCCCCAGGAATTCGACATGTAAGCCAACTATATCATGGAAACACGAACAAGCAGCATGCTCAGCTTCATCAAAACACTAGTATCTAAACATCAATCAGCTACTTTTTGTAATTTGTTAAATTGCATTTTAGGGTGCAAAAAGGCTATTAATCAAGTAATTAACAAGAAATGTGAAATTGCATGTGGGGGGGGGGGGGGGTCAGAACATGAATGATTTCCACACAATGCTAATGGTAGTCAAGATTTAAAGCAAAAAACATGTAGCAAGATCAGAATTGTGGTTGCAGAGAACGCTTCGAATGATAGCCCCTGTAAAACCCAAGAGATGTGCATTTTTGCAAGCATAGTATCCTAGAAGAACATGAAGTTTCTGATTCATTATTAAGTCGAAAAGTACAAATGTGAACATCTACGTAAATGTGAACAAGCACAAATGTGAACATCTACGTAAATAACTAAAATGATCTTCTTAATATATTACTACCAAACAAACTACTTCTGTTTCTAAACGGTCTAACCATAGCGGGTCGCCCCCTGGAATTCGACATGTAAGCCAACTATATCATGGAAACACGAACAAGCAGCATGTTCAGCTTCATCAAAACACTATAAACATCAATCAGCTACTTTTTGTAATTTGTTAAATTGCATTTTAGGGTGCAAAAAGGCTATTAATCAAGTAATTAACAAGAAATGTGGCACTTGTTCACACAGAAGCAGCTACGTGAACTAAAACAATGTAATGGGAGCAGCAACCACTCGTAGAAGGTACTGATAGGCAGTACTAGGCTTGTATGCATCAAAAGTCAAATCAAATGCACTTGACAAGTGTGCAACTCATACACCTTCTAGATTCTAGAATTCATTCTAGCAGATTAGGCCTGATCAGAAAATAAGAGCAAATCTAAAGGATAAGGAATCCATGCTTGATTGAAGATTGTATTGTACAATATTATTTATGCAAACTTACATTTTTTTTTGAAAAGCAGTCACTTCGGTGTGGAAGATCCTCGGTGTTCCACAAGCTTCCATGAAGGCGTCGTACCATTCGGCGAAGGAATTCCAAAATCTAAAATGCCCTTGAGCCACTGAATCTTGTTTGCAAGTTCTTCCAAATCCATAAGTACAGGATCCAGTGAGTCAGAGACCTTGATATTCAAAGGAGGACTCCCGCCAGTTTTAACCTTCTTAGCTCCCTCGGAATTATCCAAGTCTTCGGGGGCAGTGTGGACAGCAGTTTCAGTAGATGCACATTTAATATGTGAACTACAAACACTATCTGATAGACTTGGTTTCTCTAGACCACTATTCCTCATTTCCAAGTCCTCAAGTCTCCGTGTCTTGGGTACAATGCTCCCAGATACTCCTGTCATGTCCCTTATCTTCCTGCTGTCAGATTTTTTGGAAGCGCGTAAAGAGTTTGCTGAATTATGAGAAGAGATCGACGCATGGATTGGTGATACAGTTTTATCATCAACATCTTTTGATCCTTCATCCTTGTAATCGATGTCACATTTCATACGTCCCGCAGCAGGTGCACCAGTGTTGTTAATTCCTGAACAGGTAATCAAGCAAAAGATACAATTATATGATACATCCTTCACTATACATGCTTTGAGAGCGGATGTTACCGTTAAGTAACCAACTCATCTAAAACCTAAAGGTGTTAGAGGGAGGCCTTGTATGGATCTTATATTATATGTTAACACTTCCCCCTCACTCGAAAGCCCATTTTTGGGTCGAAGAGTGGATCACGGGCGCCCATCTTTGGGACATTAATTTGTCTTTCGTGTACATAATAAATATGAGAATATTGGGGGTCGCAGAGAGTCGAACCTGAGACCTCTGCGTGCCTGAGCTCTGATACCATGTTAAGTAAAGGTTTTAGATGAGTTGGTTACTCAACAGTTACCCCAACTCTTCATTCTGCCTTAAATACCCATGTCGGACACCCGACACTCGGACATGGGTATGGACACTCGGACATGAATTTTAAGCCAAAAACACGTATTTTTTCCAAAATATTGCCGAGTCTGATCCTTGGATACGTATCCATGTTGGACACTTCCAGCCGAGTCCGGGTAACATAGGCCATCACAACAGTTTTTGCATATGGTTATAACACTAACAGTGTTAATAGATCTAACACTATGTTCTTAGTTACAAAGGAAGATAAAGAGAAAACAAGTCTGGCTTCAAATCACAAAATTAACCAAGAATCAACTAAATTAGTAATGCTCTTGATGATGATGAGAATACAATTACAAATCCTCGAATGTGGTAGGTAATCACAATGAATACTCTTTTTTAATATCGACTTCCTAATTGTTATCAACTAACAAAATAAAATGAGAAATTAACTGTGTAAAACACTAAAAACAATAAGAAAGGCTAATGTCCTAAACGGAATATCTACTGTCACTGTGTGGGATTGTTCCCCTTGCATAATGTGTAACCTGCCTTCATTCATAAAGGCAGAAGAGATGGACTTGTTAGCATTTAGACATAAGCAAAATTTCCGATTTGGGATATTACAAAAGCCCCTCATAACTCAAAATTCCAATTGAATCCAAGCAAAACAAAACTTGGGAGTCCACATTTAAATGTGCCTAAAGCATTCATGTCAAGTACAAACAATCCATACATCAAGCTGTTGAGACTTGAGTTCAAACAGTTCATCAACCAACCCTAGGCGCTATAGGACTCGAGATATAGCTTCTGCCCTTTTTTTAGCATTTAGTTCCTATACTTCGGTAATGTTGAGCTCTACCGGAAATATCTGATGTGTTCTGCATATTCAGTGGTCTAATGTAAACTTAATCATTAACAATTCACCACGGGCTGATCCAGAAGTATTATTTTCTTTGCTAAAGAAAGATAGTAGGTTTAAACTTAAAAGGGCATCTACTTTTCGCTGAGTCCTACTGTGGGATGTTAAATATAATTCAAGTCATTCCAAATAGTTTTATTCCACAACAAAATCAACAAAACTTATCAATTAGAATAAGCTGAACCACTAAAACATAGTACGAAACTAGGCTTGTCAATGGATCGGATATCCGATCCGATCCGGTCCGATCCAAGCCTTAATAAGTGGATATGGATTCTATAAAAAAGAATCCGATCCGATAATAATCCGATCCGATAAAGATCCGATGTATAATGGATCGGACATGGATTTTAGTTTATCCGATCCAATAAAAACCCGATCCGACCATTTATAATTATTTATATATAATTTTAATATAATATATAACTATATAAGATAATATAAATTTAAATATATAATCAAATTAATCTACTTCTCTGGGATTTATTATTTTATTTCTCATTCAAGTATTTTCTTCATATTTCATGTGCACTATAATTTCATTAGATTTTCATATTTTGTATATACCATTATTTCATTAGATTTACACGAATGAATATGTACCTTCTAAGTTATTTGTTCATATTTATTTATTAGTTAAATTTATGTTAATAGTTATAATATATATACAAATCACATATACTTAAATTCAAATTTTATTATTAAATCTTGAATATTATATTTTGGGAATTTTTTTGCTATTTTAAAGATTTTTTGGTTTTATTTTATTTTGTTATTTTACTATTTGTTATATTAATTTTTAATTTTTATTTTAAATTTAAATGGATTCGGAGGTCCGATCCGATAATCCGAAATCCTAATGGATTGGATATGGATCAGGCTATTAATAATCCGACAATGATCCGATCCGAATCCGAACCGACAAATTTAAATGGATATGGATATGGATTTTGTAGAATCCGATCCAAACCCGACCCGTTGACAAGCCTATACGAAACTAATATTTTGTAAATGCTTCGTTTGGGTACCCGACCCGTTGACAAGCCTATACGAAACTAATATTTTGTAAATGCTTCGTTTGGGGGTACCCACATTCCCTAGGTGCGCTCACCAGAACATTTGCATAGACTAGACTCCGAATACCTTCTTCAATACCTCCCGTAAAAATTCATGCTGAAATATCTTCTTTTATACTAAGAAATTCCAGACGATTATCAACAAAAGTTTATATATATGTATTTATATAACTGCGGCTCCTTCATTGTCTTGATTTAAAAAAATATGATCCCTAGATGCTTTGCAAGGCTATGTTACCCGGGCTTCAAGAATCTATTCATAATGACAGTCCAACACAACATAGGTGTGGGATCCAAATCCAATCATTTATTCTGCAAACAAAACACTTGACACACTCAAACCCAAAACGGAATTCAAGGCCTCCAAGGAATTTATTTATTCAGATCAAGACCTCTAGAAAACTTGTCTTTTATATTTTATTTTATCGTATGCATACTCATATTATCTTTAAATAAATAGATGCAAAAAAAATATTGCTGATAATTGAGAACTACTTTTAAGAAATAAAATAAGAGTAAATTGTACCATGGCGGCCAATAAATTTAATTTTTGGCACTATGATGGCCAATGCTGCAAATCTTGCACTATGATGGCTCGAAATTGTTTTTTTTAACATTTAAATGACTTCCGTCTATCTCCCGTTAAAAAATAAAAGCACCGTTAGTGTCTATTAATTAAACAGAAGGGTATGATCGTCTTCTTCTTCTCCGTGCAAAAAGAACAAGCACAAGAGCAAGTTTTGATCAAGTCAAAACCCACAGGGGAATCAGAAACTTAAAAACAACACCGGTCAAGATGGAGGATTTGAATACTTTCTAAACGACCTAGTGACTCTCTTATTTGTCCGAGTAAATTTATTTTACTGGACCAAGATCATCAAATCCTTTGGACATCAAACACATCTGGAATTGTGAGTGCACCATTGGAATCCATTTAACATTGAAGCTTGTAGAGATTTCATCCCCTGAAAAGAAATTTGGAAGGGAACCCGAGGTACTTAAACTTATATCCAAGAGAACAAGATTGTGAGGCAATTGATCGAGTCAGGGAACGGACTAAAGACACAATTATGGCTAAACTCGAGTTGAAGTAAAAGGATGGCAACTTCCACTGCTGGCAAGGATAAAGACATGAGCCAAAATGGACAAGGTAGCAGCATCTAGGTGCAACACATAAAATGCTCTTTCTAGTAATTGGTTCTAGCAAGCAATTGCACAAAAAAATTGCAATTGTGTTTTCTCCTCCTGCTGGTAACACACAAACTAGGATTGCAATTACTCACAAACTAGGGTTCAATTGAAAAGGGGAAAGGGGCAATTGAACGTGAACATTTCTCCACGCTCTCGATTAGTTGAGTTCCTCTTCAATCTTCATCTTCCTATAATTGACACATGCACTCGTTTCTTTTAATCGGCATCTGAATATGATTTTGCAGAGTGAAGGAGATACAAGATTTATCTCGGCATCTGAATATAATTGAATCAGATGAGGAGATGAATTAGATATGTATATGTAGCTTTGTTAGTTCTTAGTACTTAATTAAGGACTATACCCTGTCAAACTAACTCCGTTTAGGCCAAGATGACGGAAGTCATTTAAATGTTTAAGAAAACAATTTAAACCATCATAGTGCAAGATTTGCAACATTGGCCATCAAAGTGCCAAAAATTAATTTTACTGGCCATCATGGTGCAATTTACTCATAAAATAATACTTATATGTAAATGTCACACTTGCAGGCCGAGTCTTTGCACCCAACCCAATTTCTTACCAATGTCCAAGGATTATAACATTTTCAGAATTGAAAATCTAAAGCTTGAACCTTTACCAGCGCCCATCTCATGCACCCAGTCCATGTGACATAGGCGTAAGAGCGTGGTGGACTGAGATACAAATTAAAGTTATATCAAGATATATTTACATGAATATTCCCAGCACTTAATAATAGCAAATCAATAGGCATGGGAAGGAGGTTGCAGAAAGAGCGAATGGGAAGCTGGTTCAACTTCAAGAACATGAAATGAAAACCAGAAATTACAATAATCACAACTTCTGCTCCAGCTGCACTCATCGACTGATTAATTCAGGCTCTCCCTTTTTCATCTCTATCACTCGCACTCTTCCATTCTACATTTTGAAACCAACTTTCCAACACAGCTCAGCAAAAGGGAGAGCCTCAAAATTTACCCTCAAAATTTATTTTTTTTTGTCCATTTAAATTTCTAGGCAAGTGCACTGCATGTTCTTGGAAGCACCCACAATATCCCTTCCCTCTAAATTCAAATTTATAATCAAAAATTTACCGGTGAACAATAAATAAAATACAGAACTAATTACTTTTAAATCATTACTAGTAGCAATAGAAGGGCAGTCTTCATGCATATGCAATGCCATAGTTAATTTGAACAGTCTACAATTATGTAACCATAAAAACTACTGGTCTTACCTTGCTTCAGCTGTTGTATAAGTCGCGCATAATTGTAAGAACTTTCATCTTCCTAGAACATGTACCAGGAATGAATTAGTTGGGTCAAATCAATAACACGCCTAAATTGTGTCATGAATATTTAGAGAACAAAGATAAACTAATATTACAAAATAAGTTAAATAATAAGAAAATTGTTAAACGCAGGTAACATTAGGCCTAAAGGGACAGCTGAAAAATAATTAAGACTACCATAATCCGAGAAAAATAGTCTTGCACAAGCCAACAAGTGCACAAAAACACATAAATGGAAAATTAAAGCATATAACTAGCAAAATACCAAATGAATGTACTTCAAATATAAAACAAAAATCCAGTTATAATACTAAAGTGTCTTAGAAGAAATTGCATTAGAATAATCTATATTACTCCTACTCTTCTATTTCGGTCACCGTACCCGTGTCAGACACTTGGACACTATTCCATGTCGGACACTTTGACTAAAATATGGACACTTGGACCAATTTAAAGATCGAATATGAGTCAAACTTATGATTCAAAATAAATATGTAAGAAGAAAGAAAGAAGCAAGAATGAGACAAAAGTAGAGAAGACGCCTAATTTTCAATGTCCTTTACAAAATCATATTTAATCGGAGTTTTATTGTTACTTTATGTTAAGATGCCGTACTTACTATACTTTTTTATCAATATATTATGCCGTGTCCACGTAACCGTGTCCCAAAATTTCAGATTTTTCAAGTCCAACTCAGATATGTGTCGTGTCCGACACTCCCTGAGTCTAACATAGAGAATAATAATGAAATATGTATTCTAAGGATTATATAAAATTAATACATTATTGATATTTTAATACTTTTAAACAACTAGTATATTGGAGAAAAATATGTACATAAATCATTTTATTTTTAATGTATTATTTTGAATATGATATAAATATTGTATTATTAGTTAAGAATAAAACTATAAAAGTAACATAAATTATCTGTAAAGCCTTTTGACATTGTTTTTTTCGTTAATTATGACATTTTGTTTTTCAACAATATTAAAATAAATTAAGTTAATCTTATTATGTTACAATTGATGTTTAAGCTACTTTGGAATAGATTTGTCGTTAATGTTACTTCAGTTTTACAAAACACATAATACTTTAAAAGGAATAATTACTAGTCATTTCAACTTAATTGATTTTATACATACCAAAGTATATGTATATTTAATTCAGTACTACGAATTTATGGATTCCTATTTAAATTTTTAAAAATACAATATTTAAAGTACACCGCCATAAGTCGGACTTGAACAATTATCACACTAATGAACATGTGCATTTGGCATCTTAGCTAAGGAATAATGAACAATCACATTTTAATAATGGATTCTTAAGGTTACAAGTTAATGTAATTTTAAAAGGCATATGATACATATTTGTATAAAGTTATTATGCAAGTTTTTATTTGTATCAGCATCATTCTTGTATACCTTTTTCTCTCACAATTATTATGTTAGGTAAAAGCTAATTTCCACGAATCCTTATGTTGCCCAAGCGACGAAAACATTCATTTGAGGATACTGTATATAAAAAACAAAATATTAAGCATATAAAAAACCACCTGCAAACTAGGAGCTCTCCAACCATATTCTGGAGACCAATCTAAAGATGGGCGTAGATCCTTGCAAGAGACTTTATAGACTCTACCTTCACCCACGGGAGGCGGTATCAACGTAACCTAGAACATATGCACATTACAGTCTCAAGATTGAAGAAATACAACATTTCAATGAATACTGTATATTCATTGATACACAAGAAAGTCTCAAGATTGAAGAAATACAACATTTCAATGAATACTGTATATTCATTGATACACAAGAAAGTCATGAACTGATTCGAACAGAATCTCTGGCACAGTAATTTCTTTCAGTAGTGCAAAATTCTTTATAATTTAATTTGTTAATGTGTGAGGTTTAGCATGTCTCAAATAGAGAATCAAAAGGAGCTGTTTGACATATATATAACTTTTTTTACTTCTAGAGGTGCGCCTCATTTCAGTGAGTTATGATCCGGGCCATAATATTAAATCCTAGGCCCGTTAAGACCTTAGCTATGTTAATTATCAGAACAAAGGTAGAGCTTACTGGATCTTAAAAAGTCTCATGGTCATGATTTTTAGAAATTTTAATATTACAAGTTATTAATTTACATCTAGAAACGGTTTAACAGTTCAATGCAGTCTTACCTCAGCGTTTCCATCATTAAAAATTTGGGTCAATCTTCCGGTCCAGAAACAGCCATCAGTCAACCAATCTACCAAATCACCCACTTTCCAGACATCATCAGTCTCTACACTTAATTTTGTGATCCCCTCGACAAGAGGTAAATTGATTTCGTCGTACGTACAGGGATACTGTGGGCGCACCATTAGTTGCCTTTCTTTCTCCTTCCCTTTTATCTTGATCCACACTGACACTTGGTAGATCCTTGTCCACTTTACCTCTGCACAAAAGCAATCCAGGTGAATTGAGGAGTACTATATGTATATGCACCATATGCGCTCTTGCACAATAAACATCATTAAAGTGGTAACTCTTGTTTACATATAACTATTAAGTAATGGCATAGCTTAAAATTAGGATGCACAAAGAAATCATTTTTACATAAAAAGCTTAAATAAAATTGGACAAAAGAGGTCACAATTAACAAAATATGGCAGTTTATGCATGACACAAAAAAGAGAAATTAAATAATAATTACGAGTTATTTTAGATGATAGCAAAAAAGGGGTGTCATTCCCTGATGAGAATTACCAAAACAACATATAATATGATTTATTTATGTACTTTTTTATTATAAAGAAAAGGTACCCACGGGTTCCTTGCGGGAACCCTAAAACATTCACTACACTCACACACTCACACAGTATAAGTGTATGACTGAAGCAAAACACAAAGGGAAATCCCAATATTTATCCTACATAAAGCACCTCTTTACACCCAGTCACTAAAAGCTCTCAATTTTTCATTTCAGTGTTGTTTCTAAACTCTAAACATCGACCCCTAGTTTCAGAAAAATTCATAATTTCTCTAAACTTTTAAATTAATTTCCTAGTGGCAAGTATAAACAAATGGTTTGACTGGCATAATACCTCGTGTGACGCAGGTTTTACAAGGCATGACATTAAGTGATATGATCATGGTTCTTATTCATTGAGATTTTTAGAAACCCGCAGTTCTTCAACTTTTTTTTATTGGCCTTCATTGTTGAACTTCATTCCCCATAATTTGATCCAATATCAAGGACTTAATAGTTATAATCACTGATTCTTAGTATTCTCCAAATTGATTACTTGTTGTGTCAAGGTTAACGATCCTATGGAGAGTAAATTGTGTGTGGTTAATTTGTCATAGTTTGTCTTTCTGTTAATTTAATATTCCATATTGTGTCCATCCTGCATCAGCTTTGACAAAAAAAACACATGACCTGGAGTGGAAAATTCGTAAGAATTATGCCTCTTAATCCAAACTAGACTGAATGACTAAATTATATGGACATATGATGCACATAAGTAATCATGTCTGCTATAGTAACGAGATAATATGGATGATCCGATAAAAAGATATTAATATCAGCAGACAGTTTACTTACTCATTTTTTCATCTGGAAAGTCAATATATTCCAGTGCATGCGAAATGTGACCGTTCTTCACAACAATCTCATGTATCTGACAAGTAAGCAGACAAATAATGCACTCAATGACATGTGCGAAGATGATATTAGGATCCCAAAGTAGACAAAAGAACATAGACTGTTTAAGAATTTGAAAACAATATATATTAAGATACAAATGCCGAGTAAAACACACTAAAAGAGTAGATGAAACTCCAAATACTGAGTAAATCACATGACAAGATACAAATGCCGAGTAAAACTCCAAATGTCAACTCATTATAAGTTAATTCAAGCTGGTCACCATATTATAGAATATAACGATTATACAGAAAAAATTATCAAAATTCCCCACATACTTAGCCACGTGGTTGCGGTTCTGCTTACGGTCTCCATATTATTCATCAATCAACCACAGTAGTAGGGGAACTATGAGAGTTTGACATCAGAAATTAGGAGTCATAAACTCCATAAGGAATGAGATCGGAAAGTAATTAGAAAATAAGAAAATCAAAAACACTATGTAACCATAAATCGGAACAAAAGGACTAGAAGTTAGATAGGCAAATAGGCATATAGAAATTCATTTCTAACATGCCATATCACCTATTCCCATAACTATCTAATCAAATAATATATATCCCAAAATAAACAAAGCTTAATTACCAACGAATGCCTAATAGGCTAGAATTCTGAAAGGTTACAAAGCTTAATTACAAAAGAACGCCTAATAGGCTAGAATTCTGAAAGGTTACAAGCATGCGTAATTGGGAAAAAAAATAAAAAGGTACAAGCATGCATAAATTAGAGAACAACTTAAGTTTAGAGCCAAAGTAAATATTACATTTGACCGAAGATGCAGGACAATACTTGAAAATACCAATACCTTAGGAGATTGTACCGAGGAAGAAATCTCTACCCCAAATTTAATCCCCAAATTGATAACGAATCAATATTTAGAGATACATATATGTGTAAACAACCAAGTGTAGATAACTTAAATGTTCAATACAGAACACAAATATATTCAAACAAACCCCTAATGGGATAATGAACTAATCCCAAAGCAAGTGGGTTGAAATAAAACAACCTGACTAATAAAGCAGTCTAAATAACAGGCCTATACTGTATATATAACTTTGGGACTGATCCCCATTAAGCGACCATTGACTGTCAAAAACCTAACCCATTTTTTAGCCTGGCCAACCAATTTGACTCCTACACCCATAATTACTTGTAGCCTGGGTTTTAATATGTGCAATCCCATCGTCTAAGACAGCGACTTAGAGCACTCGAGCTAAGACAAATCTGTGAAGCACCAAAAACGCATCTAAGGCGACAGAAAGCAGTATGCACCTAGGTGTTACAATACATTTTCAAAATATATCTTTATATATTGTCCACTTTACCCTATTCATATTTAGTACTTCATCTACTCTTTTAGTGTGTTTTTCTTTAAACCAAGATTTTATCATTCTCGACAAAAAGTATACTCTTTTTTTTTGCCAAGAACTATACATATTCAACATTTGAGAGGTAAAGTTGAATTTAAAAAAAATGTCAACGTATTGGAAACAAAATTCGTTTTTTATTTAGCAAGAAAGAAAGTATTTTTGTATCCAGTTCTCAAAAAAAACTTTCCAAATAATGAAAAAACATAATAGAAATATATCATATGTACTGTTGGATGATCCAGATGAGGATGAAGATGAGTTTTAGTCAGTCCTAAGCGCTGGTTAGTGGTTACTGGTTACTAGGGATATTAAAAAAAATGTGCTTATAATTTAATATCTTAGGCATATCTTTCAACTGTAGTAGTGAAAGTTATGGCACCTCATTACTTTGTAATATATAAGAGTTTATTACAAAATTTTTAAGGTTCTTACTGCTTCACGTGCTTGAAGAGCTCGCTTTTCCATTGCTTCGTGCCTCACACTTTTCTAAACTAAAATGTAAGCAATACTGATCTATCATGTAGTCGGGTTCTTCAAATCACCGTAACAGGTTATATTCGGTAGATGATACTCACAGTACATCGGTATTGGCATCTCTTTTCCTAGATCACCAACCACTTGCAACAAAACTTAGTCCCGACGCGAATGTTGCAAGGTTTTACTCACAGGAATGACACGATCCCCAAATTTTTAGTAAACAAATATTATATCATAACCGATAGGTTGAATATCCGGATGCCTTCCTTAAGTGGTCAAGAACTGAAGCCTCCAAGAAGGAATTACAAAAACTCAATCTATGGCGAGAATCAAACTATTTGGGAAACTATACCAGGCCTACTTAGGGAAAATTGCTTGGATTGGCGGACACCAGAGAACGGTACAAAAACTAGTACACATACATAGAACGGATAGATCATTACAACATATTGCTCTGTCAAGGCACGCAACTTATTATTGTTTCTGAAATTCCTAGTTGATAAATGAAAAAAAAAAAAAAGTCCAGCAAATAACAGATAGGTATATAGAAGGGACTCGTAAGAGCTGGGATAGTGGCGTTTCATCGTTTGGGTTAGCCCAAAGTTATAGCTTAAATGGACGTACCTTGCATCGAAACCATGCACCTCGAAAACCCTTCATGAAAGACTTTGCCTCAGCCAGTTGTCCAACTTTAAAAGGCAATAGATCAGGGTACTCCATGTAATTTCAAATTTGTAATATATCTGCAAGAAAGAAACGGAAGAATATAAAGCAACATAACTTTTGTGTATAAATAAAAATAACAAATCATTTGACCCTTAAACAACTTGTTTACCCATAACGCCAAGGACATAATGAAAAACTAGTAATCAAAGCTAGCAAAGCAATGAGCAACAAAAACACATATTGGGGCAAAGTTTTCTGCAATTCTTGCAAAATGAAACACTCGAGGAGTCACAATTCACAACTTAGTGTTTACGAGTAAAAGGTTGTTGGGAAGAAGTAAGTATATGCTTCTATTTAATAGCACATGCACATGCAAGGGAGGAACCCCATAGATTGTAGGGGTGAAACCTTAACCGACACCTGTATACTCATATCCTACTCCAAATCTTTTAAGACGACATAAAATCGGGTTCATATTCACCCTAACCGAGCTCTTGTACATCCCTTAAGTTCCCACTATATAGCCTAAATCACGCACCAACTATACCATTATTCATCAAAACAACATTGAACACTCAGCCGAATAAATCAATATTCCTAAGAAAACTCCCAAGTCATCAAACCTAGCACAGTACTGTCACAATTACCATAACTTCCAAGCAATCAATTATCCAAACCCTAGAACTCATCCAAACTCAATTCAACAAAATACGAACTCATCGACATCTCGTAATTAACAATTAGCAAACTAACCACAATATCTAACTAACTGACAATCACTCATCCAAAAACATGACCAATTACACACACAAAACTGTAAATTACATAACAAAAACTCAATTACATACCGTTTGGCCAATTTCACCACTTGTTCTGTATCTTCTAGAAGATTTCACACACCGCTGTACAAATATTATTTATTCTATGTTGAAGATTTGTATAAATTGGCTGTTTATACAATATGATCCTGCAAAATATATGAGCATGAATTACAAAATATAATTAAGTGCAGGGTTAAAATAAACAAATTTATTAAAGATTAATTAATAAAATTTTACCTCGGAAATGATGAAAAGGAGATGGTGAAGAATCGAGAGAAATTGCAAAGCCCTGAATGAAGCAGAGAAGCCGGGATTGATTTGTACTACCTGTATGGGGCGTGTAAGTATATTATATATATGTATGTATATAATGAACCTCGGGACGTGTGCCCGGATTTACATGCTTTTATTTTGTGACGTTATCGGTCTATGTACAGCTCATATATAATAGTCCAAATATATAGCGGAAATATTAAAAATTTTGGAGAGAATTACCAAAATGCCTATTTTTCACAAGTTTTTGTCCAAAATACTGATTTTGAAAAAAATGACCCGAAATACCGACGGGATACGGAGAATCGTCCTCCGTATTAGCATAATACGGAACACCGTGTTCCGTATTATGCATGATACGGAACACCATCTTCCGTGTTAGCATGATACGGAACACGGTGTTCCGCAACACCCCATGATACGGAACATGGTGTTCCGCAACACCTCATGATACGGAACACGGTGTTCCGCAACACCCCATGATACGGAACACGGTCTTCCGCAACACCCCTTATATCACGGTAGACGGTGTAGCGTTTTCAGTCAGTAAAAAGGGCCAGCATGGCTCCCATATGAATATTTTGGGCCATCACCCAAAATTTAGTTGGTTGTTAAATTTATTTATTTATTTTAATTATTTTTAAAATTATATGATTAAACAAAATAGAGTATAATAATTTATTATGAATATAATTTAACTTTGTAATATTAATTAATAAAATATTAGTAATAATAATAGTTATTTAATAAATGACATGTATTGTTTAGAACTAATAATATAAAATTTTAACATAAATTTGTTGTTGACGGGATTCGAGTCTTGATTTTTTAGAAGAGGGGTTTAAATATAGAAACTTTCTTATTATTAGATCTAACGATTATCCTCTATTTATTAAATATCTAACGGTCACTATTTTTTTAACGGTTCAACTGTTGAACCAAACTATTAACAATTATACTCATGTTTGCTTATTATAGTTTAGTATAGATTTATTTATTAGTTCCTTTATGTTTTTTCCAAATGTTTTTAGATTAGATTGTATTTCATTTGACAGTATTTTGAAACAAATAATATGAATATTAAATAATATTAAAATTTGTATTCTTTTGTTGTTCCTGAACCTAATAATTTAAGTATTAGATATTAATATATAATTGTTGATATTCAAATTTTATAAATAATGTTAGTAATTTTGGAGTTATAAATATTAGATTCTATATGTTGTTGATTTGATTCCAACCTTTCCTTTGTCTCAATCATTTCTTTACACTTTTCATTTTTGGATGTTATTCCTCCAAATTCTTAACATTTCACAACTTTCCAAAATTAGTAAAATTTTATAATATAAAAATTAATTACATCCACTACTTTCATAAAACTATACTCAGTTGTTTCCATCACTTTACTCACTTTTCTTACTATTCTCCACTAATTTATATTTTTTCTTAACCTCCGTGCTCAACCTCAATTTAAAGAATTGGATGGGATGGAGAAAATATTAGTATATTTGGAATTTATGAGAGTCAATTCCGTCCCATTCTTCCATAGATCCCGACCTACAACCTTCTCTACTACCTCCATCCTCCCATCAATCCCTCATCCGTTCCAGCGCATATTTTAAACCCCTCTTTCTTTTTGTAGTTCTTTTTCTTCTATAAATCGAGCTTTAAGCCCCAAAAATTCCTTTCGAATTTTCACAGATCTGCTTTGGATTAGAGCTCGTTTTTGCAAATAAACACAATTTTTAGACTCAAAATCTCTTGCTTAACATCATATCAAAATTTGGTGTAAATCCGAGATCTTTGACTTTTGAATTTGTATCACTTTGAGGTGAAGTAACGAATTATGCATCGTGTGTTGTCCGTTTTATTGTTAGTTTTATCGTTCGGTGCGAGTGCTCCCTTTGCTACGTTACTGAAATTGAATTATATGGTTTATTGGGAGATCTAGATTTACCGCATCGTTGACACTTTTTGCATGTTGATAAGTGCATATTTTTGCATATTTTTATTACCTATTTATTGCTTGAACTCGTATTTTAATAATTTATTTTGTTGCATTTCAGGAAATTCGTGAATAAATAAAGAAATGGCAAAATAAAGAAATAAAGTGCAAGGAAGGGTAAAAGAGGAAGAAAAAGGACCAAAAAGAAAAAGAGGAAAAAGAATTAGGAGTTTGGTGGAAATGGAATCGTGGAGGACACATGGAAGGTGGAGATCATCCCAACACACTTAAAAAGTGTATGGCCAAGATCAACTCTACCAAATCTTAATGGGGAAGGAATCTTTTAATGGCTAGGATTACACCACCACACAAACCAAATGTAGGGCCAAGATTTGCCCACACCCCCCCTAAACCCTAATTCTCATCCTATAAATACCCCGTCATTTCCCTTGTATTTCTGAACTTAGGGTAGAACTTAGAGTAGAGTAATGTAGTGTAGAGTAGAGTAGAATAGTGTAGTTTTAGGGTAGATTTAATTTCTTGTTTTGTAGTTTCAAATCTTGTAAACACTCTCTTTTTAATTAATGCAATTTCCATTTCCTTTAATTTCTTGTCTTGCTCTTTCGTTTTCGTTGCCTTGTTTCGTTACTTTCGTAATTCCGTTTAGTGGACAAAGTAGCGAAATGCTAACCACTAGGGGTTGAGAGTAACGAAACTTTGGTTTCGTATTAGTAATTTAATTTAGTTTTAATTTGTAGTTTGCCCCTTTAAATATCAATTTTATTGTGGGTTTCATAATTTTAAATTGTAGATCTAGTTTTTATGTTTTATGTGTTAGTTTAAAAAAAAAAATTAGTTTTGTTAATTATTTACCTGTTTTTACTTCTTTTATTCGAAGCTTTATTTTTTTTAGTTCCCCTGTTTTGTTTTTACGAAAAGCCTGTTTTGTTTTTCCTCTGTTTTCACAGCTTAACAAACAAACCCAACTGTGCTTTCTTCTTCTTAAATACTCTCCTCCTCCTTCTCCCCACAATATATACGATTCACACAAAAAAACACTGCTGCTTTGCTTCGAATTAAAACCCCAATACCCACCCTTGATTTCTTATCTGATTTTAATGAAAAATTCCCCTCTCCCCCTTTCATTTTCAAGTTTGGTTTTGAGTTTTGTTTTTCTTTTCATTCGCTGTTAATTTGTTGGAGTTTCATGTCTCGTTTTTTTTTTTTTTTTTTTTTTTTGTCGCTAAGTTGCTGGTTGATTGATGAATTATAGTCGCTGAGTTTAGTCGAGTTCGACTGGTGTGATTGGTGTTTCGTTTTCGCCACCGGTTCGCAGAATATTACTGTTTCGTTTTGGTTCCATTTGAATACAAGTCTGAGTCCAGCTGTTTGTGTTTATGGTCTTGTTTTTGCTGTTTAATTGGCCTCTATCTGTTACAGAAGCTTGCTGGTGTTTTCTACGAGTATTACTTAGTGCCATGTTTTCTCTTTTCTACATTTTAGTTAACAAGATTTATTAGTTTCTATTTTCCAAATTTTAGTTTTAAATTGTCAAATGAATTCACGTATGTATGATTTGCTGGGTTTGTTTATTATTTGGCCCAAATTCATTTCAATCTATTCCTGGCCCAAACAATTTCCGGCCCATGTTAACTAGTTTAGGCCCGCATGCTTCCTTCTTGTGTTTGTTTACATCTGCCATGTTAGTGAAAAATCAAAATTTAGGTTTTAGTTTAAATAATTTCAAATTTTCTTTTCAAGCAAGATTAAATTTCCTTTTAGTAGTTAATTAGTAAAATCCAAATTTTCAAAACCCAAATTGTCTTTTCCGATTAAATTAAAAATTTAAGGAATGCGAAAATGTTAGTGTCTGTGGATCGATATCTCAAGTATTAAAACGATGAATTGTGCGCTTGCAATTTTAAATCTTTATTTTTAGCACATCAAGTTTTTGGCGCCGCTGCCGGGGACTAATTATTTTTCGTGCCTTAATTTTTAGTTTTTCGGATTAGTTTTATTTCTTGTCTTATTTTTACTTCGTTCTTTTTAGGAAAGCTTGAGATTTCGGAACTCTTTTCAACGGAGCGTGGAAAAATTGGAATATTTTGGAAAGCTTGCTTCGGTAACCGTATCTCACTCTTTTCGCCTTTCTATTTTTAGAAAATCACAAAAAAATCAAAAAAATCAAAAATCACAAAAAAATTGAAAATTGAAAAAAAAAACCAAAAAAATTAGTTAGTAAATACATAATTGTTGCATCATGCATTTAATCACTTAGGGCACATCATCTAGATTTTTATTTTCTTGTTTTTAATTTTTCGTACCTTAAATTGTGGTGAATGCTGGAGGACCCAAAGGTACGTTAAACTCTTCTTTTCTTTAGTTTAGAGCACGTAGTTAAGCATCCATAAATGTTTATAATTTTTTTTTATCTCGTTGTTTGTTGCATCATTTGTAAATAAATCTTAAGGGCAAAACCCACCTACATGATAAGGGAAGGGATTTCATCACTCTTTCCTTAGCCCAAAAACAATAAATTTCTCATTTTGCATTCCCTAGCCATTAATAAAATTAATTAGACGTTTGCCCCTAGGAATTCGCGCTCAATTAGGAAGGTACCTAAGAAACGAAGTAATCATTATTTATTCCGTCTTTTTGGTGTCTAGGCAAGCGAGAGCTTACCTGGCCAATTTAGGTTCGGTGTCTAAGTGACGAGTTTGGCCTCTTGGCAATGCCTGCTCTAATCTGGCCGAATCGGTCCGAATAAATTCTGATTTACCGAGTTTTTAGTGGTCCTTACGGTTAGGAGCAAGGTCTAGTTGCTTTATTAGGGAACCTAGGTTTAGAATTTTTCTTTTAATTTTTCACCATTTATTTTGTGTATTTCATTTTCGCACTTACTTGCTACGTGGTTTTATTCTTGATCAATCTTTACCATGTCCGTAGCATTTAGGGAGCGTTATTACCAAGGTTGGGATTTTGACGAGGAGTTAGCGGATAATAAGATGTGGTATGAGTCAACTAGGGAACCTAGTGTATATAACGAGTCGTGTAGTACTTTTAATGATTTGCATTATAGTGAAAACGATATTGCAATCGACTCTGAACTAGATGCTCTTATTAGACGACTCGAAGCTTTAGAAACCCTTAGTGGCCCTTCACACACGTCTTGGCACCCAAATTTCAACTCTCCGAGTCTCAATTTTCAACATGGCCCCGACTCTCAACAAGTCAACGCCATGTTTCAACCAACCTTTCGAAATGACCATTTTACACCGTTTTCTAATTCCGGTTGGAGAGATTATCCCGATCTCTCATGGAACCAAGGTCATAGCTATCAAACTCCGCCTCCACATTTTCAAGAATCGAACTCTTATCCAATTCCAAGTCAAGTTCCTTATTCGAGTCCCAGTCAAACACCCTCCCACCCACCCGGAATTCATGATTCGAGTAGGCAACTTGACACCTTAGAAAAGAGTATCGAGGCTTTATTGATTTCTCAAGAAAACTTCATGCGAACCAGAACTTCTGATAGGCAAATTTTGAACTCTAATGTTCAAGTCTTATCTAAGTTAGAATTTCAAATGAATCAATTAGCCACCATGTGCGAGCGTGAGACAATAACCACCCCGAATCCAACCGAGGTCAACCCTGAATTTCTTATCACTCAAAGACCTATCGATACTTTCGATGATATCATTTCTCCTAGGTCTACTATTCAAGTTGACACTCCTTTCGGTGGTGATTCACACGAAGAAGATTCTAATGCTGATATCATTCTTTCTCTAGGTCAAACGAAGAATCCCGATGATTCTGACTTTGTGGCTTCACCTAGACAACCATCATCTTCATCTAGTGAACTTTTCCTTTCATCTTCCAAACCTCTTCCCGAAACACCCCAAGAACTTCATACTCAACCAATAGGAGCTAATCTAGTTAAGGAGGTTGTTTCAAGGTCAAATTTTGACGATCATGAGATTGAGTCTCTTCATAAACAAGATTTTCAATTGCATTACGAGACCAATCGAGAGCTTCACGAATCTTTTAAAGATTTGACCTCGGAAGAGCTGTTTGGAGAGATGAATAATATTCGTTCCAAATGGGAAACCCAACATAAGGATAGTTCTTGTGATCCTAATTCTGTTGGTGAAACATTTTTCGAAGAACCACCCCCACCCGTTTCTATTTCTTCATTTTCCACTCGTGCTCCATCTTTCATCGAAACTCATAATATTCATGACCAGCATCTTATCGTATTTAATTTGCTTAAACAACAACAAGAAGCATCTTCTTGGTCTATGAATGAAGTTAGGAATATGAGTTTTATTCTTGCGCCTAATCGAATCGTTCGAGTGGTCTATGCTATTTTTGTGGGTGAGTTTCTGAAATATGTTGGTTGTATAACAAAGATAGTTTTTCCAAGAGCAGGTATTGGTTAGTAAATATTTGTTTTGTACTTCCCCTCGTGTAAGATAGGTATGGGGGAGGAGTTGTGTGCGTGTGTGTTATTTTCTTTCGTAGTTTTGTAGAAGTTTTTCAGTCTCCGTCATCCCTTATCAGGTATTTCCTCAACTGTCTCCTTTCTCATTTCTCATTTTCTCTTGCATTCGCATACATTGAGGACAATGCATGATCTAGGTATGGGGGGGTTTTTAGTGTAAATATAAATAAATTTGAAAAATCCAAAAAAATTAAAAAAATCAAAAAATCAAAAAGAGTTCTTTTTCTAGTTTTGTTAATTGATTACTAGTTTCTTGATGCACCCTTGCATGCTTTGATAATCTTATGATCCATTAACTTTTGCTTGAGAAGTGATTTGCTAAAGTTCTTGTTCACACACTTACACTAGCAAGGTGAAGCTAGTAGGCTTAATTGAATTGTACATGATATTAGAAGGACATGATTAGGTGTAAGATGATTTGGTCTTTATGCTTTGAGTACAAGTAAGTGCATTAAGGATACCATTTCTTGAGATTAATTATGTTTTACTACACCAAGTGAGATTTTGAGCCTATATGCACATCTTTTGCATCTATATTCTTTTGCTTGAGTGTCCACTTGTCATTTGCATTGCTAGCCCTTGTTTGAGTTCTATCTTGAAATACATGACATTAATTGATGATAAAATGATAAAGGCATTTAGGAAAAACCTATATTTCCAAAAATATCCACATCATGCTTATGTGATCCATTAGTTAACCCTTTGAGCTTAATCATATTCTTTCGGTGACACACCGCATTACTCGCCTAAGACCTATTTCTTGTTTAGCCTGACGTATTCTTGATCCCATTTTGTCAAAGGCTAGTAGGAACTTAAGGGAGCAATAAGGTGTGTGAAATAGGGTTTACTTTTGTTCATAACTTTTGAGGAAATATATGTTGGTTACCTTGTTAGTCGATTTTCAAATCAAATCTAAAGGAGGATTATTGTTACATTTATCTTAGCTCTCATAAAAAAAAATAGAAAAATGAAAAAAATGAAAAAAGAAAAAGAAAAAAAAGAAGAAAAAATATACATATGAGAGCATACTTATGTTTTTTGTAATCCTCCTTCATTACGACTAGTCAAGGCTTTTATTTGTTGAAATAAAAAATAGAGTTGTGTGGGGAAGTGTTGTGCATGAAATTCATGGTAACTACTAGCTTTTGACACTTCACCATACTTTGGCCTTTCTTGACATACCTTGTCCCGAGCCCCATTACAACCCTATTAAAGACCTTTTGATTGTCATTATTAATGTATGTTGTGATTTAAGTTGGGATGATACCAAGTGTCAAGCATGCATTTGATTTTGTTGGAATTGAGTGATACACGTACCCTTGTTCTTGAGTGAATATTCTTTTGTGAGTGAAAGGTGAGGTATTGCTTATCTGTTTTTTGCATAAGAGATCTCAAGTTTTGACTCTGAGGTGTGCTCTTGTAGACTTAGCATGATTACCAATAATTTTTGCATTTGACATGAACTTGTGATCACTCTTGCATTTTCTTTAAGTAGACTATGTGAATCCTTGCACTTTCCACACCAAGACTTTGCAAACTCATTTTGATTCTTAAGCTGATGTGTCATGAGAGGACATGTATGTGTGGTGTGCATTGCCATGTGATCTTTTATACAAACTAGATAGAATTTTGTGGGTACATTCACTATAGGCCCTCACGAGACCTTACTCGTCCACTAGGGCTGCCTAGGGGTTTAAAGGGCTTGTTGCATATGCCAAATGCAGCCGTCACACCTACGAAAAGGAGTATAGGACTTTTATCTAGATTTTCTTTTTGTTTTTGTTTTACTCGAGGACGAGCAAAAGATAGGTATGGGGGCATTTGATAAGTGCATATTTTTGCATATTTTTATTACCTATTTATTGCTTGAACTCGTATTTTAATAATTTATTTTGTTGCATTTCAGGAAATTCGTGAATAAATAAAGAAATGGCAAAATAAAGAAATAAAGTGCAAGGAAGGGTAAAAGAGGAAGAAAAAGGACCAAAAAGAAAAAGAGGAAAAAGAATTAGGAGTTTGGTGGAAATGGAATCGTGGAGGACACATGGAAGGTGGAGATCATCCCAACACACTTAAAAAGTGTATGGCCAAGATCAACTCTACCAAATCTTAATGGGGAAGGAATCTTTTAATGGCTAGGATTACACCACCACACAAACCAAATGTAGGGCCAAGATTTGCCCACACCCCCCCTAAACCCTAATTCTCATCCTATAAATACCCCGTCATTTCCCTTGTATTTCTGAACTTAGGGTAGAACTTAGAGTAGAGTAATGTAGTGTAGAGTAGAGTAGAATAGTGTAGTTTTAGGGTAGATTTAATTTCTTGTTTTGTAGTTTCAAATCTTGTAAACACTCTCTTTTTAATTAATGCAATTTCCATTTCCTTTAATTTCTTGTCTTGCTCTTTCGTTTTCGTTGCCTTGTTTCGTTACTTTCGTAATTCCGTTTAGTGGACAAAGTAGCGAAATGCTAACCACTAGGGGTTGAGAGTAACGAAACTTTGGTTTCGTATTAGTAATTTAATTTAGTTTTAATTTGTAGTTTGCCCCTTTAAATATCAATTTTATTGTGGGTTTCATAATTTTAAATTGTAGATCTAGTTTTTATGTTTTATGTGTGTTAGTTTTAAAAAAAAAAATTAGTTTTGTTAATTATTTACCTGTTTTTACTTCTTTTATTCGAAGCTTTATTTTTTTTAGTTCCCCTGTTTTGTTTTTACGAAAAGCCTGTTTTGTTTTTCCTTTGTTTTCACAGCTTAACAAACAAACCCAACTGTGCTTTCTTCTTCTTAAATACTCTCCTCCTCCTTCTCCACACAATATATACGATTCACACAAAAAAACACTGCTGCTTTGCTTCGAATTAAAACCCCAATACCCACCCTTGATTTCTTATCTGATTTTAATGAAAAATTCCCCTCTCCCCCTTTCATTTTCAAGCTTGGTTTTGAGTTTTGTTTTTCTTTTCATTCGCTGTTAATTTGCTGGAGTTTCATGTCTCGTTTTTTTCTTTTTTTCTTTTTTCTTTTTTTTTTTTTTTTGTCGCTAAGTTGCTGGTTGATTGATGAATTGTAGTCGCTGAGTTTAGTCGAGTTCGACTGGTGTGATTGGTGTTTCGTTTTCGCCACCGGTTCGCAGAATATTACTGTTTCGTTTTGGTTCCATTTGAATACAAGTCTGAGTCCAGCTGTTTGTGTTTATGGTCTTGTTTTTGCTGTTTAATTGGCCTCTATCTGTTACAGAAGCTTGCTGGTGTTTTCTACGAGTATTACTTAGTGCCATGTTTTCTCTTTTCTACATTTTAGTTAACAAGATTTATTAGTTTCTATTTTCCAAATTTTAGTTTTAAATTGTCAAATGAATTCACGTATGTATGATTTGCTGGGTTTGTTTATTATTTGGCCCAAATTCATTTCAATCTATTCCTGGCCCAAACAATTTCCGGCCCATGTTAACTAGTTTAGGCCCGCATGCTTCCTTCTTGTGTTTGTTTACATCTGCCATGTTAGTGAAAAATCAAAATTTAGGTTTTAGTTTAAATAATTTCAAATTTTCTTTTCAAGCAAGATTAAATTTCCTTTTAGTAGTTAATTAGTAAAATCCAAATTTTCAAAACCCAAATTGTCTTTTCCGATTAAATTAAAAATTTAAGGAATGCGAAAATGTTAGTCTCTGTGGATCGATATCTCAAGTATTAAAACGATGAATTGTGCGCTTGCAATTTTAAATCTTTATTTTTAGCACATCACATGTTTATAGATGGTTTCAAGCATGTAGATAGTTGGGGTACGTTTGGGACGATGGTGACAATCGCATGTGCTCACCTTTCACAATAAAAGTTTGTTCATAAAGTTTCTGCAACTGAGTCCTCTGAACAATGCTATATCCACGGAATTATTGTGAGGGTCAATTGTGAAGTTACTGGTTTTAGGAATGATGCAGGCTAGATTGCTTGGACGGCCATGAAAGTCATTTTTAATTTTAAGAATATTTGATTCAGTTGTTTAAACAATCCGGAAACAAAGCGGCTAATTATTTAGCTCGTTCATTTGTTTTTTAATCTGTTTGTACGGCCAATTGGGGAGTTGTCTCGACTGAGCCTCTTTCAAGTTATTAATGAAATATTCTTTTAATTTGTCAAAAAAAAGTATATTTGGAATTTTAAATATTAAATTAAAACGTGTTGTTAATGAATTATCGCCCTTGATTTTCGGTAATACTTTTAAATTATCTCTCTAATAGCTTAGAGTGCGTAATTCACAACTCCTTTTTAAATATTTTTTATGTATTATTTTATAAATTTTTCTTAATATTATATGTTGATAAGGTTCGAAATTTGAATTTATGAAAAAGTAATTTACATATTAAAAAATAAAATATTTCAATGTATTAGATTCAACAATTTTAATCTTTATTTTAGGATTTAACGATATTTATTCTTTTTCGTATAAAAGAATAAGAATTTCATCTTCTATTTTTGAATAAAATTCATATTACAATTATTATATATGATGATATAATATTATATCCTCATATAATAAATATGACTAAAAAAAATATTACAAATATAACTTTAACTATGAATAATATAGCCTTTGTTTATTTCGAATTTTATTACTTAATTAATACACAACTAAAATTTTACATACTAGTATTTTACTTTAAATTCTAATAATATTTTATTAATTCGTTAGTGATCAGCTTTGAAAGTTGAAACCAAGTTAAAGTTCCACTTAACCGATAAAGTGCTGTGCGGCTAAAACCCTGAAACAATGGTACAATCCTACATCGGTGAATTCAGTAATACAGATTATGTTAAATATATATTTTATTAACATAATATTAAGTGTTATTATATTTTTAATGAAAGTTGAACCTTGAAATTTGATATTTTTAAAGATATAAATAAAAGATAAAAAATTGTTACTAGTGACTATCGAACCTTTGACCTTTGGTAGTACTCACATATTATCCTTCTTACTCTTATTATATAATTATCCTTCTTACTCTTATTATATAGAGAAAATGCCCAAACTACACCATTTTTCTAAGGAAGCTGCCCGAAATGCCCATATGCGGGAGTGTCCGCCCTTTTTACCCACGGAGTGCGCATGCTGGGCATGCGTGGCTTGGGATACGCATCTGGGAAATGCGTATCTCATGTCACGCATCTCCCAGATGCGCATTGACGTCAGCTGACGTCATTATTTCACAAACATTACCGGAGCTCAGACGACCAGAAAATCGCCTCAAAATCGCCTCATCCCGTCCATCACATTCCGGCCACCTCCACAAAATCTGAGGACATCAAAATGATGCCCAGGACTGTATCTACATATTGACATATTCGTTTGTTGAGTTTTGGCCCCGCAGGGGCGTCTACAAATAGATCTGAAAAAACGATCGGAAAAGGAGGTCGATTTGGGGATTTTAAATCCGGCAAAACAAATGGAAAATGGTTGGTACAGACATGTAGAGGGTGAGAAGGCGATCAAATTGGTATATAATATGGTAGTCAAAGATTACTTGAAAGAGCAGAACGAAGTGGTCAAATATGTTGCCGGAAAACGAGATCGACGACTTACGAAGGGGACGATGAACAGTGACCAATACGCATGTTCAACATGCGTATCATGGTCCACGCATGTTTACAATGCGTATTGATGGTACTGTTCATGTACTACAGCAACTGCAATTAACAAAGTACACACATTAAAAACTTGCGTATACGTTATGTGCGCATTAGTACAATACGTATACCCTCCACGCATTTGAAACATGCGTGGCCCGTGGGTAAAAAAGGCGGATCATTCCCCCGATCGGTATTTTGGGCATTTGGAAATAAAAGGTGGGTATTTTGGTTTTTCACCCTATTATATAATAGGATATAATATAAGATATAATTAGTATATTTAAAGTTATAAATATTAAATATATAATATATAGGATATAATTAGTATGGGTTAAGTTCTATGGAGACCAAAATTTTTAGTGGAGACCGGAGACCAATATCAATCAAAACATTGCAAAAACTTATTTATTGAAAATCATGTTCTACGAAAATCACTATACCATCTATTTTATTGAAAATCTTGAAGATCATATATGTTTTACATGCAAATTTGATTAAAAATCTTGAAAATTATGTATGTTCTTTAAACAAAATATTGCAGAACGTATTGTTCTCCAAAACATGTTCTGCTTGCAAATCATATATGATTTTTAAGATTTTGAATGAAATAATAATGTTAATTGAACATTCTTTGCAAATATATATGTTTTGCAATGTTTTGAGTGCATAATGTATATGGTCTCCACGGTCTCCACTCAAATGGGGTCTCCATAGAACTTGATTCTAATTAGTATATTTAAAGTTATAAATATTAAATTTAAGTATGTTGCTGGTGAGGGTCGAACCCTTGACCTATGGTAGTACTCGATTATTATCTCTTTTGCTCTTATTATATAAGAGGATATAATTTAATTATTTATAGTTACTAGTTACTAATAAAAAAAATTCATGTAAAACATGTTACCTTTTCTATTTTTAAATAATTAATTAATTTCCTTTTTCACATAAAATACATTATCTTTCATATTTTATCTAATTTAAATTCTTTTTTTAAAAACACTATAAGCAGTTCTATTCAATAAAATAAAATATTATAATTATAATTACTAATAATTAACTAATTACTTTTTTAGTTAAAATATCTTACATTTTCTATTTTTTTTTCAAGTAAAACCTATTCAGGTAGCTTTATTTAAGTAAATAAATTAATAATATTATAATAACTAATAACTAACCGATTACGTTTTTTAGCTAAAACATATCATTTTTTTTATATTTTCAAACTAAAATTCATCATTTTCTATAAATATCACGAACAACATATCTATACTATTATATAAAAGCCGAAACATTAAAAGTTTGGTTGGTCGGTACGATACATGTTGATTTTACTTATTTATCCTTACTTAATTACAGATAAAATCCATCTTGCTATTAACTAATTAATTTCGTTTTTTTAGATATAACATATTACCTTTTATATTGTTCACTAATTAATTAACCCTTTTCAAGTATAACACAATATCTTTTATATTGCATCTAACTAAAATTTCTCCTTTCTTAAAAATACTACGAGCAATTTTGTTTAATAAAATAACATAATTATATTGTAATTACTATTAACTAATCAGTTACCTTTTTCAGCCAAAACATGTTACCTTTTCTCTATTCTGTAACTAAAATATCTCTTTTTCCAATTATATCACGGGTTGTTTTATTTAATAAAATAAATAGTAATATTATGATACTAATAAATACCGATTACCTTTTTCAGCTAAAACGTATCATCTTTTCCATATTTCATAATTAAAATTCTTTTTTCCTAGAAATATCACGGGCAAAATTAATTTCTCACTGTCTAAAGACACTACGAGGAATTTAATTTAAAAATAACATAAATTAAATTATAATTACTATAAACTAATCGATTACCCTTTTCACCTAAAACAAGTTATCTTTTTAATTTTCACAATACCTTTTCTATTTTCTCTAACTAAATTCTGTCCCTTTTCAATTATTTCACGGACGGTTCTATTTAATAAAATAAAATTATAATATTATAATATTAATAATTAACCGATTAAGTTTTTCAGTTAAAATGTATCATCTTTTCTATATTTTCTAACTAAAAACCCTCTTTTTCTAAAAATATCATGGGCAACATTAATTTTTTCATTTGTAAAAACATTACGAACAATTTTATTTAGTAAAATAACATAATTGAATTATAATTACTATAAACTAATCAATTATCTTTTTCACCTAAAACATGTTTCCTTTATAATTTTTCCTAACTAAGAACTTTCTTTTTTCCAATTAAATCACGGCCTTCTATTTGATAAAATTAAATAATAATTTTATAAATACTTATAATTAACCGATTATGTTGGGATTTATGGGTGATAACATAGAGACAACTTAACTATATTTCCCTGTACTTAGTTTTTACTAAGTTGAACATACTGTCACAGCCAGAGTATGTCTTCGTATTCGAATAATTGCTGTCATGTAATAAATGTATGATTTGGGAGAAGTTCATATGTTTGTTCAAGCCTCAAGGAATGCATCTAGAAGACAGCAAGAATAAAAGTTACTGTCATGTCCCTGACAGTAATGTTACAAGAAGACAAATGTTGCATAGTCACGACAAAGCTACATTTGACAGCAACATTGGCCGAAGCAAGAGACAGTAACATTCTCACACTTGACAACAAGTCTGGAGCTCCGACAGCAACATTGGCGGGAGCTAGTACTGTCAACCTCTGAATATTCCTTTGACAGCAGACTCTGCGGTTAAGGTTACTGTCACCTTTAATTATTTGAATTGGGTATTTTCTCAGTCAAAGCCCGTGACAGGTTACATGTTCAAGAAACAGATTTGCTGCAACACACTATCGTTTGTAGCAGACCTGCAAGACTACGACAGAAGCTTAAGAGATTCACAAGACAAGGCTGGTCAATTCGAGGAGCATGTGATATCCACATCTACTAGAATTGTATTAGCTAGAAATAGAAAGAATCTAGGTTGCTTTACTTATAAGGTTTATCATGTGTGTATAGCAATTAGAGAAAGTCACATGGGTGTGTAAATTGTAATGAGCTGCCACTTGAAAACGACAGCAGCTCAACACCCCATGCGATAGGGACAACAGAGTATCTTAGTCTACTTAGATACATCTTAGATTCTTTACTATTCATGTACGCACACGAAGCAATCTGTATCTCTTGAAATATCGAAGCTGGAGAAACTCTCTCCAGGTTGTAGCAACACTTCACACAAAATAAATAAAACATTTATTTTGTGAGAAATCTTGTTTCACTTATTGCTTGCATACATCTACTGATAATCTATAATCTTTATTTTCGTTGTTGATTTAAAGATTCGATTTTATCAGTATTGCATTCAACCCCCCATTCTGCAATACTCCGGGACCAACAGATTATCTTTTTTTTAACTAAAATTTATCACATTTTCAATATTTTCAACTAAAATTCCTCTTTTCCTAGAAATATCACGGATAATATTTATATAATTATTATCAAATCATCTCATTTAAAAATTTAAGCCTCCGAAATTCATATTTTAAAAAAAGTAATTCAAATTAATAAAAAAAATCATCTAATATTAAAAGAAATCCGTGCATCGCACGGGTTTTAAGCTAGTATATAATTACTATCAGATTATGTCATATATAATTTGAAGCCTACAAAATTCATGTTTTAAAATTTTTAATTTCAAATTAAAAAAAATTCCATTATATTAAAAATTATCCGTGTATCGCACGGGTTTTAAGTTAGTATATTTTTATTTAACGTGTACAATTTTTTACTTTTATGAAAACAAGTTTATTTCTGTAATCCATCAATATTTAACAATTTATACTATTATATTAAAACAAAAACATTGAAAATTTATCGCTTTAGTTTTCGGTGGTTATCTTAATTATTAAAGTAAATAATAATATAATATAATTAATGTTAATTAATCGATTACCTTTTGCACATTTATTTTTAATTGAAAATATTACCTTTTATCCCAGGGTCCTGGGTTCGATTCTCGCTTACTCCCAAGATTTGTTAGAACATATACTCATTTGTAAGGCATATAAGCCTAAATAGTAAAAAAAAAAATATTATGAATCATACCACATCTTCCAATCATTAATATTTCCTTTCTAATTAAAACAAGTTGTCTTTCTGATTTAAAACTAATCTTAATCAATAATATATACCCAAAAATATCACACCATATTTCCAATTACTAATGAAATATATTAAAAATTCGTATACGATATTTATAATAAAAAAAACATTAGTTTAATCTGTAAACATGAATACACTGAAATATATTGAATTAAAATTAAAAAATTAATTCAAAATAATGAAAAATAAAAACATAATTGTATTATTAAATAAAATTTATAAGATAATAAAAGAAACCTGTGCATCGCACGAACATTGAAAGTTTGTCGGTTCGGCTTTCGGTACGTTCATCCTAATTATTAAAATAAATAATAAAATTAATGATAATTAACCAGTTGTCTTTTTTAAATTAAAAACATTTACTTTTAATTGATGATATTAACTTTTATAAACACCTAAAATAGTGTATCTTCGAATCAATAAAAAAATTTCTCTAATTAAAACACATTAACTTTTAATTTGAAACATAATCCAGCAATAATTAATACCCCCTCCGTCCCAGTTTTTTGTCCATCCATCAAAATCCACCTTTTATTCAATTAAACTAGACAAAATGATAATTTCCTAAAATAATACTTATTTTCTTAAACCGTTCTTTGTAAGTATAAACTTTTAGCCATTATTTAGTCATTAATTTATCATAATTATTGAAAGTGGACAACATTTTTTGGATAAGCGATAATGAAAACTATGGTCAATAAAATTTTGACGGAGGGAATGTATACTCAAAAATATCACAACCCTTCTAATCACTAACGAAATCTATACTATTATATAAAAGCCGAAACATTAAAAGTTTGGTTGGTCGGTACATGTTGATTTTATTTATTTACCCTTAACTAATAAAACATGTTATTTTACTTAATTATCCTTACTTAATTATTATTTAAAATAATATAATAAATAGTTATTAGTCAATTGCCTTTTAACATTTACTTTTAATTGAAGAAATTACCTTTTATAAACACCTAAAATTGTACCATATCTTACAAACGCTAATATTTGTTTTCTAACTAAAACATGTTACCTTTAAATTTAAAACTAATCTTGCAATCACTAATATAAACCCAAAAATATCACACCGCATCTTACAATCATTAATAAAGTATAATAAAAATTTATATACATTGTTAATAATAAGAAAACATGAGGATAATCCTTGAACATGAGTATATTAAATTATATTAAAAGTAAAAAAATTGAGCGTGAGAGCTACCCCAGTGGTAGGGTCCAAAGAGTTGATCCAATGAGGTCACGGGTTCGAACCTCACCCCCAACTTAGCAAAAAATTAATTTTTTAAAAATAATGATTATATAAAACCTAATTATATTATTAAATAAAATTTATAACATATCAAAAAATAAAGGTACCTGTTGATTTTACTTATTTACCCCTAACTAATAAAACATGTTATTTTACTTAATTATCCTTAATTAATTTTTTTTAATATATAATAAATAGTTATTAGCCGATTGCCTTTTTAACATTTGTTTTTAATTGAAGAAATTACCTTTTATAAACACCTAAAATTGTACCATATCTTACAAACGTTAATATTTGTTTTCTAACTAAAACATGTTACCTTTAAATTTAAAACTAATTTTGCAATCACTAATATAAACCCATAAATATCACACCGCATCTTACAATCATTAATAAAATATAATAAATAAAAATCTATATACATATATCTATCTATTCTATTATATTAAAGCCGAAACATTAAAAGTTTGGTTGGTTGGTTGGTACCTTTTGAATTTACCTAATTACCCTTACTTAACTATTAACTAATTACATAATTTCCTTTTTCATATTAAACATATCACCTTTTCTATTTGTCACTAACTAATTAATTTCCCTTTTCAGGTAAAACACAATATCTTTTATATTTTATCTAACTAAAATTTCTCCTTTCTTATAAACACTACAAGCAATTTTGAAAATAACATAATTATATTATAATTACTATTAACTAATCAATTACTTTTTTCAGCCAAAACATGTTACCTTTTCTCTATTCTATAACTAAAATATCTCTTTAACTAAAATATCTTTTTTTACAAATATATCACGGGTGGTTCTATTTAATAAATAATATTATAATACTAATAATTATCAATTACCTTTTTCAACTAAAACATATCATCTTTTCCCTATTTTATAATTCAATTTTTTTTTTCTAGAAATAACACGGGCAACATTAATTTCTCACTATCTAAAAACACTAGGAACAATTTAATTTAGTGAAATAACATAAATTAAATTATAATTACTATAAACTAATTAATTACCTTTTCCACCTAAAACATGTTTCCTTTTCAATTTTCTCTAACTAACACCTCACTTTTTCAGTTAAATCACGGCATTCTAAATTATAATTTTATAAGTACTTATAATTAAACGATTACCTTTTTGAATACCTTTTTCAGCAAAAACCTATCATATTTTCCATATTTTATAATTCAAATATAATATCTTTTATATTTTATCTAACTAAAAAGCATATTATAATTACTATTAACTAATTAATTAATTTTTTCATTCAAATTATCTTTTCTCTTTTCTCTAACTAAAATATTTCTTTTTCCAATTATATCGCAGGTTACCTTTTAAAAATCTTCTTTTATATTTTATTTAACTAAATTTTTTACTTTACTAATCAATCTACCATTTCAGGTTAAACATGTTACCTTTTTTTATATAACTAAACATCTTCATTTTTCAAGTAAAATATAATATCTTTTATATTTTTTTCTAATTAAAAAACAAATTATAATTACCGTTATCTAATAAAATAATTGTTTATCTTTTATCTTTTCTCTAACTAAAATATTTTTTTCTCAATTATATCACTATTTAATAAAATATATTAAAAATCCGTATACATTGTTTATAATAAGGAAACATTAGTATAATTCGTAAACATGAGAATATTAAATTAAAATTTAAAAAATATTAAAAATAATGATTATATAAAAACATAATTGTAATATTAAAGAAAATTTATATAATATAATAAAAGAAACCTGTGCATCACACGGACATTGAAAGTTTGTCCATTCGATCTTCAGCACGGTCATCCTAACTATTAAAATAAATAGTAAAATAATATAATTAGTGATAATTAGTCGATTGCCTTTTTTTTAATAAAAAGATGTTTACTTTTAATTGATCGATGATATTACCTTTTATAAACACCTAAGATATCGTATCTTTCAATGAATAACATTTCTTTCTAAATAAAACACGTTAACTTTTATATTAAAATATAATCTTACAATAATTAATATATACCCAAAAAAATAACACTATATCGTCTAATCACTAACAAAAGATAATAGACATATATATACAACGAATAATGACCATTATATTTTTAGTAAAAAATAATAATCATTAGATCTAATGATTAGATATATTAAATGTTTAAATTAATTTACTAAAATTTCAAAGTTCGAATTCTATCAGACATATTTTTTTAAAAAATTTTAAAATAAAAATTTTAAACCACATAATTTTGAAATCATTATTGTATACCGAAAAATAATAAACCATTTTACTGTTAGATTTTTAGTAATTAATAAGAACCATTAGATGTAATTAGAAGATATATTTTATGATTAAAGTATTTTACTAAAAATTCAAGTTTCGAATTCTGTTAACGACATATTTAACTTAAAATTCTATAATATTGTAAATTTTAAATCATGATTAATTAAATTTATATTAAATTATATTAAAATAATATTAAAATAATTTTTACAAAATAATGATTATATAAAAATATAATTATAACATAAAATAAAATTTATATAACATATTAAAAGAAACCCGTGCATTGCACGGGTTATAAGCTAGTACTATTATATTAAAGTCGAAACATTGAAAGTTTTGGTTATTGGTTTGGTTATCCTAATTATTAAAATAATTAAATTACAATCTATACTATTATATAAATTCCGGAACATTGAAAGTTTTGGTAACTGTTTTTTGGTACCAGTTTTTTTGTACTTCGTGAATTTACTTATTTACCCTTTATTAAAAAGTAAAATGAGTATATGATATTTATACTTTTAAAACACCTACAATAAATAATAACATAATATAATTAATGGTAAGTAGTCGCTTGCCTTTTCTCACATTTACTTTTAATTGAAGATATTACCTTTTTATAAACACCTAAAAACATCAATGTATCTTCCAATCATTAATATTTCCTTTCGAATTAAAACATGTTACCTTTTTAATTTAAAACTAATTATATCCTTATCTATCTATCTATTCTATTATATTAAAGCCGAAACATTAAAAGTTTGGTTGGTTGGTACCTATTGAATTTACCTAATTACCCTTACTCAATTACAGATCTATTAACTAATCAATTTCCTTTTTCAGGTTACGCATATTATCTTTTCTATTTTCAAGAACTAAATAATTTCCTTTTACAAGTAAAATACAATATCTTTTATATTTTATCTAACTAAAATTTCTCATCTAACTAAAATTTCTCATTTATTAATCAATTTCCTTTTTAAGTTTAAACATATAACCTTTTCTATTTTTCAATAACTAAATAATTTTCTTTTTTCATTTAAAATAAAATATTTTTTACATTTTATCTAACTAAAATGTCTCCCTTTTAAAAACACTACGAGCAATTTTGTTTTAAAAAAATAACTTAATTATATATAATCCCTATTAACTAATCAATTACCTTTTTCAGTCAAAACACGTTACCTTTTCTATTTTCTCTAACTAAAATCTTTCTTTTTCCAATTATATTATGGATGGTTACCTTTTTCAGCAAAACACATTATTTTTTTTTCTTTCTTCTTACTAAAACCTCCATTTTTCTAATTATATTACAGGCGTTTCTATTTAATAAAAATAATAATAATATTATTATAATACTAATAATTAACCGATTACCTTTTCAGCTAAAATATATCATCTTTTCTATTTTTTCTAATTACATTCCCTTTTTTTCTAGAAATATAACGGGTAGCGTTAATTTCTCATTTTCTAAAAACTATGAACAATTTTATTTCGTAAAATAACATAATTAAATTATAATTACTATAAACTAATCAATTACTTTTTCCACATAAATCATGCACGTTACTTTTCTATTTTCTCTAACTAATTTTTTTTTAATTATATCACGGACGGTTCTATTTAATAAAATAAACTTATAAAATTTTTAATTAACCGATTACCTTTTTCAGCTAAAACATATTATCTTTTCTATATTTTCTAACTAAAATCGACAATATTATTTTCTCATTTTCTAAAAACATTATGAGCAATTGTATTTAGTAAAATAACGTAATTCAATTATAATTACTATAAACTAATCAATTACCTTTTTCTTCTAGAACATAAAATCTTTTTAATTTTCGCTAACTAAATTCTCTATTTTTCTAATTATACCACAGACATTCTATTTAATAAAATGAAGTAATAATTTTATAATTACTAATAATTAAATGATTATTCTGTTTTACTAAAATCTATCATTTTTTCTATATTTTCTAACTTAATCCCTCCTTTTCTATAAATATCACGAATAACATTTATATAATTGTTATCAAATCATCTCATATAAAAAAGTAAGCCTCCAAAATTCATGTTTTAAAAAAATTAATTTTAATTAATGAAATTTTTTATATAATATAAAAAAAATCCGTGTATCGCACGGGTTTTAGGCTAGTACTATTACATAAAAGCCGAAACATTAAAAGTTTCCTTTTTCAGGTAAAATATAATATCTTCTATATTTTATCTAAATAAAAAGCATATATATTATAATTACTATTAACTAATTAATTAATTTTTTCATTCAAATTATCTTTTCTCTAACTAAAATATCTCTTTTTCCAATTATATCACGAATTACCTTTTTTTTAAAAATAAATTACTTTACTAATCAATCTATTTTTGCAGGTTAAACATGTTACCTTTTTTTTTAATAACTAAGCAGTTTCCTTTTTCAGGTAAAATATAATATCTTTTATATTTTATCTAATTAAAAAACAAATTATAATTACTGTTAACTAATAAATTAATTTTTTATCTTTTCTCTAACTAAAATATTTTTTCCAATTATATCACGGGTTACCTTTTTCAGCCAAAACAAGTTACATTTTTTATTTTCTCTAACTAAAACATCTCTTTTTCAAATTATATCATGGACGATTCTTTTTTTAAAAAAATAAAATCATAATATTATATTGCTATTAATTAACCGATTATCTTTTCAGCTAAAAACGTATCATCTTTTATATTTTTTCTAATTAAATTCCTTTTTTAAAAATATCATGGGTAACATTAATTTCTCATTTTCTAAAAATATTACGAGCAATTTTATTTAGTACTCCCTCCGTCCCTCTCATTTCTTTACAGTTTCTATTTTGGGACGTCCCTCTCATTTCTTTACATACAATAAATAGTAACTTTTAACAATAAAATTCATTATTACATCCACTACTTCACTCCACTTTTTCAACACTTTACACTATTACACCCACTACTTCACTTATTTTAACAATAAAATCATTATTACACCCACTATTTCACTTATTTTAATCATAATCCTTGGTTTCCGTGAAAAAACCCAACGTAAAGAACCACGAGGGACGGAGGAGTAAAATAACAATTAAATTATAATTACTATAAACTAATAAATTACCTTTTTCACCTAAAGTATGTCACCTTTTAATTTTCACGTTATCTTTTTCTATTTTTTCAAACTAAAATCTCTCTTTTTCCAATTATATCACGGACGGTTCTATTTAATAAAATTAAATAATAATATTATAATATTAATATTAACGATTATCCTTTTTTATCTAAAACGTATCATCTTTTTCCTATATTATCTAACTAAAATTCCTCTTTAGAAATATCACGGGCAACATTAATTTTTCCTTTTCTAAAATATTGCGAGCAATTTTATTTTGTAAAATAACTTAATTAAATTATAATTACTATAAATTAATCAGTTATCCTTTTCACCTAAATTATATTATCTATTTTTTTCTCTAACTAAATCCTCTCTTTTTTCAATTATATCACGGGCATTCGATTTAATAAAATAAAATTATAATTTTATAATTACTAATAAATAACTTATTACCTTTTCAACTAAAACCTATCACATTTTCTATATTTTTTTAACTAAAATAATTCCTTTTAAAGAAATATCATGGATAACATTTATATAATTATGATCATTATCTCATTTAAATATTTAAGCCTCCAAAATTCATATTTTAAAAAAATATTAAAAATTTTTATTATAATATTAAAAAAATTCCGTGCATTGCACGGGTTTTAAGCTAGTATATAATAAGCGTAAGAGGGATCTTATCCACAATTTTGGTCGCTGTACTACTAAAATAATCTCAACCGTTGAATCTAATCTTTTTAAAAATAGACGATCAAGATTATATCATTGTAAAAAGAAAATTATAATCTAAATTTTGTTCGCTGTACTACCAAATTAATCTCAACCGTTGAATCTAATCTTTTTAAAAATAGACGATCAAGATTATATCATTGTAAAAAGAAAATTATAATCTAAAAATGATATAATTATAAAAGGTTGCATTAGAAGTGATTTTTAGAAATAGAATTATAATTTAAAAATGATATAATTAAAGAAGTTTGTATTAGAATTGAATGTTATAAGGAAAATTATAATCTGAAAAAGATATAATTAAAAAATATTGTATTAGAATTGAATTTTACTTATTTTTTTATTAGTATTAAAAAAAAATTCATGTTTGCTATTTGGGCTCAATCTTAAAATCTATAAATCATATTTTGATGATTTTAAAATCCACACAAAGCTCATAAAACTATCTTTAATTTAGTGATGATTTAATATTTATTGTTCAAATGGAAACACTCAGAATCTCAAAAGAAAAAATATAATTACCAATTTTTAATTAATCATATTCAATGTAAAATTCCTACATTGATAATGCTATTCAACGTAGAAAAAATTAGATATGATTTAAATCTTTAACATATATCTTTTCGTATTTCAGTATAAATACAATTTTAGTTTATAACATATTCAAATATAAAATATTTTTTTATGCAAGATCCAACGGTTTTCATCTATTTATTTTAAGATCTAACGGTTCTCATTTATTTTATCGTACGAAGGACCAGACTACCTATAATCAAAGTTTTGGACAAAATCCTTCTCACACTTATTATTAAAATTGTTTTTGGTTGTTAGTAGAACAATCTTCAAATAATAATAAAGGTATTTTGATAATCAAAACGAATTATAAGTAGAATTCATAAATCAGATTGAATTTTCAACGTAAAAAAACGTTAATTTCTTCTCTCTTTTGTTTCTGCATATATTTAATTGGAAAATAATTGTTAAACCATCACTAAATTAAAGATTATTTTATAAATTTCACGTGAAATCAAATTTTAAGAATTTAAGATATAGTATAAATATTAAATCGGACATGTAATATCTTATATATATATATATATCAAATTTTTAACGAAAATTTGATATCTAAATTAATAACTGTTGTGGAATGAAAACTAGGTTATGAATAGTGCGGCTAGGGTTTGTGTGTATTCAATGCAAAGGGGTTGGTGAGCTTCGAGCTTTAATGGCTGTTTCCGTGTTCGAGACTGATCGGTCCTCACAGAGTGCCTACGTATCTCGTTATTGAGAATCAAGCCAAGACGTAGTTCTGAGAATGAGGGGTCAGACCCTTTATATAGGCTGAGAAGCCTTAGAATCGTAGTAGATTTAGGTGACTTGGTGGGCAAGTCACCGCCTAGAAGAAGGTTCTAGATCCTAGTATGTAGGAACCAGTTTCCATGTTGAAATATGTGTCTTGGAGGCTAGGTCAGGCAAGAGTAATATCCTTGTTTGACTCTTATTGCTAAGCTGGTTATTACCCCTAATATTAATTACGAAATTAATATTATAAATAGGGGTTGGGCCCACCTGGTGGGCCCCACGTTTGGACCATTCTAGGTCTAATTAATGCCACATTAAATGTGACTTTAGGGCTTACTTTTAGCCCATATCATTTGCCCCCCAACTTTTAGGAAAACTGATCAGGTTTTCCTTGAAGTTTTAACGGCCTTTCCGAGACTTGGGCCAGGGTTTATTGCTCTTACGTGAGTACTTTCAACAATATCATCTTAATGTAAAGCGTGGAGCGACCGACGCATTTACGACGATGTTTGAACGACACTAAACGGTGTTAAACGGCACTACACAGCGCTAAACAGCCTTAAACAATGTTTAAACAGTGTTAAACAATGTTAAGTGGCACAAAACGGCACAAAACGGCACTAAACGGCACTAAAATGTGCTAACATGCACTAATCGGTGCTTAAACAGCACTACATGGTGCTAATCGGCACTAAACTGTGCTAACAGGCACTAATCGGTGCTTAAACAACACTACACGGTGCTAATCGGCACTAAACTGTGCTAACAGGCACTAATCGGTGCTTAATTTTCACTCCCATTAATTACCGAATCAGAAAAACAAAAAACTAAAAAAAGAAATTTTGCAAACCCAACTCGAGCATCGTTGTCGGTCGGCCGGGCAAAAACCCGTACCGACAGTCGATGCCGGTCGGCTGGAGCACGTTACAGAGGGCCGGTCGGCCGGAGACCCGGTCGGCTGGTTTTTTTTTTTGGTCGGCCAGCTCCAAGACTGTAGAAAATTCAGAGAGCTTCGCGTGGATAGTAAGATCGTCCAAATCTGACATCCGGAGCTCAAGATATGGCCCAAACAGCGTTGAAGGGTCGGATTGAGTTCCCGGTCGGCCTAAGGGCTCCAAAATGCCTCGGTCGGCCAACCATCAGTCGGCCAAGGGTCTTCAAGACTGTAGAAAACTCAGTGATCTTCGCGTGGACAGTAAGATCGTCCAAATATGACATCCGGAGCTCAAGATATGGCCCAAACAGTGTTGAAGGGTCCGGGACATGAGGTCGGTCATCAACGTGACATATCGATCATCAAGGTGAAGTTTCAAACATCAACTTCAGGTTTCAAACGTCAATTTCAGTATTCTAATCATGGATTTCCATCTCCGAACATGATCTAAGTGGCATCAAACTGTGCTAAACGACACTAAACGGTGCTTAATCTCAATTTCAACTTTCGCTTGATTATCTTGTTCAAGACAATCTCAATAGCGATCTTGATCATCGAGACGGGGAAACAAAAACAAAAAATGTGAAATCTCAACTCGACCACCATTGTCAGTTGGCCGAACCAAATATTCATATCGACCATCGATGTCGGTCAGCCGGGGCGTCCCCGGTGAGCCGGTCGGCCGGGACCTCGGTCGGCCGATTTTTTTTTTTTTTTTTTGTGTTATCGACAATCGATGTCGGTCGGCCGGAGGGCCTCCGGTGAGCCAGTCGGCCGGGACCTCGGTCGGCCGAATTTTATTTTATTATTATTTTTTTTTTTTGAAACGAATGCAGAAAACCCGTATCGATGACCGAAGTCGGTCAGCTGGAAGGTTCCCCAGAGGGGCGGTCGGCTGAGGAGCCGGTCGGCTGGAACGAGCCCGTACCGAGAGTTGATTCCAGTCGGCTGGAGCATGTCTGGGGAGGCCGGTCGGCCGGTGACCCGGTCGGTTGAAAATTTTTTCCCTTCGTTTTTTTTTTGTCGAACCCATACCGACTGTCGACGTCGGTCGGCCGACGTGTGCACGGAAGGCCAGTCGGCTGGGACACCGGTCGGCCGGTTCAATATCCATGCTGGCGGTCGAAGTCGGTCGGCTGGAGGGCTTCCCGGAGGGCCGGTCGGCCGGGACTTCGGTCAGCTACAAAATTTTTTTGCTCCGTTTTTTTGTTACAGTGGTTGGCTCGATCTCTATCAGTGATTTTGATCTTCACATACCGACATCAACCATCGACATGGAACCGACTTGGTCACTATTAGTGATTTTCAATTTTTGCATACCGGCTTCGACCATCGATATGGAATCAATGTTTGGCCATTCATGGCTAGAGTTACTTACTTTCGCATACCGATATCGATCATCGATATGGAATCAATGTTGGCCATTCATGGCTAGAGTTACTTACTTTCGCATACCGATATCGATCATCGATATGGAATCAATGTTGGCCATTCATGGCTAGAGTTACTTACTTTCGCATACCGATATCGATCATCGATATGGAATCAATGTTGGCCATTCATGGCTAGAGTTACCTATTTTCGCATACCGATATCGATCATCGATATGGAATCAATGTTGGCCATTCATGGCTAGAGTTACCTATTTTCGCATACCGATATCGATCATCGATATGGAATCAATGTTGGTCATTCATGGCTAGAGTTACTTATTTTCGCATATCGATATCGATCATCGATATGGAATCAATGTTGGCCATTCATGGCTAGAGTTACTTATTTTCGCATACCGATATCGATCATCGATATGGAATCAATGTTGGCCCTTCATGGCTCTATTTGAGGTTTTATATAGTACCTTGATTCTCGATATTGAACCTCGACACCAATATTCGTACTTGATTTTCAAACTTGAATATCGACCTTGATCATCGAGGTGGAGAAACAAAAACAAAAATGTGAAAACCCGACTCGACCACCACTATCAGTCGGCCGAGTCAAAAACCCGTACCGACAGTCGACGTCGATCGGCCATCACACGCACGGGAAGCCAGTCGGCTAGGAGGTCAGTCGGCCATGTTGAAAACCCACACCGACGACTGATGTCAGTCGGCCAGAGCACCTTTGTAGGCCTCAGTCGGCTGCTTTGCAGTCGGCTGCTTTGCGGTCGGCTAGGGCGTCTTGCACTACCAGTGATTTTGATTTTCGCATACCGACATCGATCATCAATATGGAATCTTAACATCAATATCGACTTTCACTACTTGAAAATCAATAACTTGGTCATTCATGACTTTTTTTTAAGGCTTCCCCTAATTTCTTGATTAGCTTCAATCTCCTTTTAAGAGTTTCATGCTTGCCTGATCTTAAATGGAAATTACTTCAAATCTTTCAATCACCATGTTGGAATGTTAATTCAATGGCTCATTCTTGAACTATTATTGAATTTCTTGATCCAAGGTTGGCTTTAGTAGCTTTGTTGGCCTTCAATGGCTTTAGCTTAGCTTTCATATTCGAAACGACGTCGGGATCGACTTTCGACATCGAAACGATGTCGGGACTCTCGACATCGAAACGAAGACCGGTCGGCTGAAGCTTCCCGGGTGCCCCGATCGGCGGCCTCTAGTCTGCTGAGCCCCGGTTTTTAAACCTCAACGTCAGTATTCGAAGTCGATGACCAAACATACATCCTTCAATTCAAATTGGCTTTCGTGACCTTCTGGGCCTTAACTCGCTTGTTGAATCCTTGGTTTTAAACCTTGAATCCGTTCATGGTTGTTGGTTATCATCAACCCTTAACTCTTATTCTAAGATATAAAAATGATGAAGTCCCTTAGTTCTTGCCCCCTTGCTACATATGGTGGAGGTCTTGCTTCTCGGTTGATCGTTCAAGCAGTTTCTTTGCCATTCAGCACTTGACTTCAAGTCTGGTGTGCCTTAGCTGGTTGTCAACCCTTTATCTTGATTCTAGATTTCCAACCTTGCTTTGGTTTGAATTCGATTGACGGCTCTTGATTCAAGTCTTTAAACTCAAATGACAAACTCGATTGGAGGCAGACAACCTTTTTGGCCGTCTAGGCTAAACTTTTGTGTCGGGATTTGAGATTCAACTCTCATTAACAGTTTCTGTGCCTTCAAGGCATTATCAGGGAGCCAACCAGTCTCAAGATGAGCTTTGATGGGATCTATCCAACAACCCCCTATATCAATTAGTGCCACCAACCAGTTAATGGTCGGGGCCTTCAAGACCTGGAAGTAAACATTCCCTGCATAATTCTCAATCTCAGAGGAAGCAAACTTAGAGAGGGCATCGGCCTTAACGTTTTCTTCCCTTGGAATGTGCTCCACATAGCACTCCTCAAATTGGGTCATAACACCCTTCACAATCCTTAGATATTTTGCCTTGGCTTCAAACTCACCATTCACTTGTGATACTACAAGCCTTGAGTCTCCACAGACCTTGAGGTTCTTGACCCTCATGATTCTTGCCAAGCCTAAGCCAGCTATCAATGCCTCATATTTAGCTTCATTGTTGGTAGTAGGAAAGCCCAACTTCAAAGCATATTCAACTATGAACCCATCGGGGCTTTGCAACACTAAACTTGCGCCACTAGATTTTGTTTTTGATGCTCCATCAAAATAGATCACCCAATACTCCTTCTGATCAGGTACAAGTTCTTCATCCTTATCTCCACTCTCAGGGGTGGTTACTATCTCCTGTCCCCCGACTTCTTGGTTGCTAATGGTACATTCAACCACGAAGTCAGCCAATGCTTGAGCCTTGATGGCTGTTCGAGGCTTATACGTGACGTCAAACTCTCCAAGTTCGATTGCCCATTTAATCAATCTTCCACTCGCTTTTGGGCTGTGCAATATGTTCCTCAATTGCTGGTCCGTCAGGACTTCGATTTTGTGTGACTGAAAATATGGTCGTAGCTTTCTTGAAGCTGTTATCAATGCCAAAGCAAATTTCTCGATTGATGAGTAATTTAACTCGGCTCCGTGGAGCACCTTGCTTACATAGTAGATAGGCCTCTGAACCTTGTTCTCTTCTTTAATGAGAACGGCACTCAATGCTTGTTCAGACACTGCTAGATACATATAATGAGTCTCTCCGGGACTTGGCTTGGCCAACAACGGGGCTTCGGCCATGTACTTCTTCAACTGTTCGAAGGCCTCTTGGCTTTTATCAGTCCATTCAAGATTTTTCACCTTCTTCAATGCTTGAAAAAAAGGTAAGCATGTATCACCAGACTTGGAGATAAATCTCCCTAGAGCGGCCATTCTACCAGTTAACTTCTGTATATCCCTCACAAAACGGGGTGGTTCCATGTCTAAGATTGCTTTGATCTTGTCAGGATTGGCCTCTATGCCTCTTTTCGAAACCATCAGTCCCAAAAATTTTCCTGATCCAACTCCAAAGGCACACTTGGCTAGATTCAACATCATCTTGTGGTGCCTCAGCACTTCGAATGCCTTTCTGAGGTGTTTAATGTGGTCTGCCTTACACAGACTCTTGACTAACATGTCATCAACATAGACCTCCATGGTTTTTCCAATCAGATGGGCGAATATCTTATTCACCAGTCGTTGGTAAGTAGCTCCTGCATTCTTTAGACCAAAAGCCATAACAAGATAGCAGAAAACACCAAAGTCAGTTATGAAAGATACCTTAGGGATGTCGTCCTTATGCATCTTAATCTGATTGTAGCCGCTGAAACCATCCATGAAGCTCAACATCTCATGTCCAGCTGTGGCATCTATCAACATGTCAATCCTCGGCAGGGGAAAACAATCCTTCGGACATGCATCATTCAAATCAGTGAAGTCTATACACATCCTCCACTTCCCATTCACTTTCTTGACCATCACAGGGTTTGCTAACCATTCAGGAAACTGAATCTCTTCAATAAACTCAGCCTCTAAGAGCTTGTCAACTTCTTGCTTAATGGCATCTTGCCCTTGAGGAGCAAAATTTCTCTTCTTCTATTTTATTGTCTTCCTTTCAGGATCGACATTCAACACGAAGGGTTATAAATTGGGGATCAATCCCTGGCATGTCAGCCGTTGTCCAAGCAAATACATCATTGTTCTCTATTGGTCTTCATCCTTGAATTCTCAAGCCAGGTACTTAAGACATATTGAAGAGTAGCTAGTTCTTAACATCCTCGGCCTTTCGTGGCTTTGACTATTGCATGTGGCTTTTATCTTCTTGCCTTTTATCCAGGGTCCTTTACAGACTTAAACTCTTACTTGGTCGCGTTGTAACCTAACTCTTGACCCTTCGGGATCTTCACTTATGCATTGGTTTGTTTTCCATTCGTGTATTCTTTTATTTTCGGTACTTGGTCATCCTTGACTTGCACTCATCGGGTGCTCGGCACATAAATAAAATCACGCAATCAATGAATGGAAATCAAATTTGCATTAATAACTTGAAATGGGTTCAACCCTTACATAGAGTACTACTGTCCTACTCGGAGCAACATGCTCTTCAATGGTTTCAATGAACCTTATTTCTACTTCTACTAGATAAATATGAAGCTAAGTTCTACTAGGATAACTTGAGCCCATCGGGGCTTCGCAAGACTAGGCCTGCACCAGATTTTGTTTTTGATGCTCCATCAAAATAGAGCACCCACGACTCCTTCTGGTCTTCTCATTCTTATTCTGAAGTTCACTTCCTGCTTGGGGTACTACCTCCTACCCCACGACTTCTTGGTTATCAATGGTACATTCAACCACGAAGTTAGTTAATGCCTGAGCCTCAATGGCCGTCCGAGGCTTCTGTGTGATGTCCTCTGCTGGCCCTTCTCGGTGTTCCTCATTACTACGGACATCCATGTCTTCAATTGGAAGGACCTGCCCCCCAACTCCATTAGGCCTTAACGAGGCTACATAACAGCTTCGTGCCATCTTTTGATCACCTTTATGTTCTCCAACACCATTCCTGGTTGGGAACTTGATCTTCATATGATAAGTTGAGGCGACAGCCTTGAATGCATGAAGCCCAGTCCTTCCGAGGATAGCGTTGTACGTTGAAACCGCCTTGATTACCAGGAAGTTCAACATCTGAGTGGCCTCCTTGGGCTCTTGTCCAATAGTTACAGGCAACTGAATAGTCCCTTCAACTTTGGATTCTACTCCATTAAATCCATATATAGGCATGTTATTGGGGGTCAACTGAGAATCACTGTACCCCATCTTCACAAATGCATCATGAAATAGAATGTCAACGGAAGCTCTATTGTCTATCAAGACTCGCTTCACCTATAAGTTTCCAATCACAGAAGTTATGACCAACGGGTCGTCATGGGGGAACTTCACCCCTTCCAAGTCTGAGTCATCAAAATCAATCACTACTTCAGTTTTTGCACGCTTTGGGGCCTCTCCCCGATGTGCATCACTTCTCTAGTATAAGCCTTCCGAGAATTCCTTGTTGTGCCGGCCGCAGTCGGGCCTCCTGAGATCATGTTGATTACTGGCCCTCGGGGCTGTGGGTTGCGATCTTGATCGTCATCCCTCCTATCATACTCTCTTCTCTGATTACCATGGTCGTCGCCCTTAGTGAAGTGGCTCAGTTTCCCTCTACGAATCAAAAACTCGATCTCATCTTTGAGTAGCTTACAATCATCAGTGTCATGCCCCACATCTCTGTGGAATCTGCAATACTGATTCTTGTTTCTCTTTGCGGGATCTCCCCTGAGTGGCTTCGGCCATCGGAAATCCTTATCCTTCTCAATGTCCAACAAGATTCGACTCCTAGGAGTATTCAACCTTGCATACTCAGTGAACCTCGGTCCTTGGTTCTTCTTAGGGGCATAGTAGGAGTCCTCGCTAGTTCGGGGATACTTGTCCCTAGCATCATACTCCTGGTCTTGTTTTCGTTTCTTGGAGTCGGTGTTACCCTTGCCATTACCTCCCGCGGTTTCTTTCTTCATGCTATCCTCAGCCTTGATATACTTGTCAGCCCTTCTCTGGAGCTCAGCCATGTTTTCAGGAGGATGCTTGGCCAATGACCTTTTAAAGAACTCGTCAGTGGTTCCGTGTTCCAGGGCTACCATGGCCACCTTATTCTCCAGGTCAGTGATGTTCAACGTCTCCTTGGTGAACCTCTTAAGGTAGTCTCTCAGATTTTCGTTCTTCCCTTGCACCACATACATAAGAGATGCAGAACTTTTCTCATGAACTCTTCCGCTGATAAACTGACTAACGAACGCAGAACTTAACTCCTTAAAGGAGCCAATTGAGTTTGCAGGCAGCCGGCTATACCATCTTTGAGCCATGCCCGACAAAGTTTGGGGAAACGCCTTGCACTTCAAAGCGTCACTTGCAGGATGCAACAGCAGTGCGTTTGAGAATGTCCTAACGTGGTTCGCGGGATCACCCGTTCCATCATAAGCCTTAATTGTCGGCATCTTGAACTTCCTAGAGATGTGAGCATTCATCACCTCCTCAGTAAACGGGGGTGTGGGATCATCCGGATCCCCAAGTGGCATTAAATCCTTGGGGTTGCTCTTGCGGGTTTCCACCCTTGTTGTTCTTCCAGTTGGGGCATCAGCCCTTCTCTGCCTTCTTGAAGACCTCTCCAGATCTATAAAGGGAATCAATCCCGAAGTTGGAGGAGGCTGAGTTTGATTCAACCTAGCTTGTTCTCTCGCAATATCTTCCTTTATCCTTAGAATCTCGGCCTCGTGAGCCTTGATTCTCTCAGCAGCTGTCAAAGGAGGTCCATCGTGGATAGTTTGCGTTCTCCTTCTTGGCTCTCTGCTAGCACGTCGCCTCCTCGGGGCTTCATCATGATCATCATCGTTAGTAGATGAATCATTAGTGTAGGGGCCAGAGTAGTCATAATACTCTTGGTCTCGGATCTGCAAGGCGTGGCCACTTGGTCCAAGACTGTGAACAATTGGAGGGTCATTAGGCAGACCATACATCGGATTGGTATTCCTGGGGAGATCCGTAGTATGGATCTGTACTCCTGGTGGCGGGCGATTGGGATCAACCAGCGTCTGAAGGGAGCTGGTTTCTTGACCCGGATGGATGACCATAGGCAACGTCCTCTCAGCATGGGGATTCGTCCCTGGAGGTTGAGAAGCCTGAGTTTGAGTGATCGCCCCTGTCGTTGGGGGTACTTGCTCGGTGACAGGTGGAGCAGAGTTTAGAGGCAAGGCCTCAGTAGAGGCAGCCTCGGTGGAGGTTAGTACTGATCTTCGTGTGTTCACCATGGTTGATGTCTTCTTCCCACAGACGGCGCCAAATGTTGTGGAATGAAAACTAGGTTATGAATAGTGCGGCTAGGGTTTGTGTGTATTCAATGCAAAGGGGTTGGTGAGCTTCGAGCTTTAATGGCTGTTTCCGTGTTCGAGACTGATCGGTCCTCACAGAGTGCCTACGTATCTCGTTATTGAGAATCAAGCCAAGACGTAGTTCTGAGAATGAGGGGTCAGACCCTTTATATAGGCTGAGAAGCCTTAGAATCGTAGTAGATTTAGGTGACTTGGTGGGCAAGTCACCGCCTAGAAGAAGGTTCTAGATCCTAGTATGTAGGAACCAGTTTCCATGTTGAAATATGTGTCTTGGAGGCTAGGTCAGGCAAGAGTAATATCCTTGTTTGACTCTTATTGCTGAGCTGGTTATTACCCCTAATATTAATTACGAAATTAATATTATAAATAGGGGTTGGGCCCACCTGGTGGGCCCCACGTTTGGACCATTCTAGGTCTAATTAATGCCACATTAAATGTGTCTTTAGGGCTTACTTTTAGCCCATATCAATAACATATATATATAAATATAAATATATATATAGGCAAGTGCTCAAATACAAACCACTCTTAAAATACAAACCTACAAACCAACACTAAATTAATTATATTTCATCTATTCTAAGGTTTTCGCCAAGGGTACCTTCACGAAAGATGCTTAAAATAATTGGCTCTATCCAACAAAAAAAAAAAATTTCAAAAAAAAAAAAAAATCTTGCCGTGGAAATGCGAAGCATTTAAGACAGTAAACGGATGAGTTAGGTAGTCATGAGGGCCGAAGGCTCTCGACACACCCGTCAATCGTCTATTGCATTTACCATTGATTGCCATTCCTTACAACTTTAGAATGATAAAGGCGCGAAGCGCCGTACAAGAAGGTGCGAAGCACCGTTAACCAGTGAAATCCACTGCCACGTCATCACGTGAACAGTGATTTTTTTTTTTTTTTTTTTTTGTAGGATAGAGCCAATTATTTTAAGCATTTTTTCTATTGGGGTACCCCTAGTTTGGTCATTAGATTAGCTTGAAATATTAGATTATGCTTGGTTTGTAGGTTTGTATTTTAAGGAGGTTTGTATTGGAGTAGCCCCCTATATATATATATATATATATATATATATATATATATATATATATATATATATATATATATATTAAAAAAGGAACCGTGCATTGCACGGGTTATAAGCTAGTTTATATAAATTCCGGAACATTGAAAGTTTCGGTACCAGTTTTTTGGTACTTCGTGAATTAACTTATTTACCCTTTATTAAAAAGAAAAATAAATATATGATATTTTTACTTTTAAAACACCTACAATAAATAATAACATAATATAATTAATGGTAAGTAGTCGCTTGCCTTTTTTCACATTTACTTTTAATTGAAGATATTACCTTTTTATAAACATCTAAAAACATCAATGTATCTTCCAATCATTAATATTTCCTTTCGAATTAAAACACGTTACCTTTTTAATTTAAAACTAATCTTCATTAATATTTTCTTTCGAATTAAAACACGTTACCTTTTTAATTTAAAACTAATTTTACAATCATTAATATATACCCGAAAATATCATACCATATTTTTCAATTGTTAATAAAATATATTAAAAATCTACATACGTTGTTTATAATAAAGAAACATTAGTATAATCCGTAAATATGAGTATATTAAAATTATATTAAATTAAAATTAATTAATAATTATATAATACCCAAAACATTAAAAATTTTGGTACCTATTTTTTGGTATATGTTTTTTGATATTTCGTGAATTTACTTATTTACCCTTCATTATAAAGAAAAATATATATGATATCTATACTATTAAAACACCCAAAATAAATAATAACATAATCCAATTAAAGGTAATTAGTCGATTGCCTTTTTCACATTTACTTTTAGTTGAAGATATTACCTGTTATAAACACCTAAAAACCTCAATCATATCATATTTTCCAATCAATTCATATCTAGCAATAATTAATATATACCCAAAAATATCACACCGTATCATATAATCAGTAACAAAATATAATAGAAATTCGTATTACGAATAATGACCATTAAATTTTTAGTAAAAAATCAGAATCATTAGATCTAATTATTAAATATATTATATGATTAAATTAATTTAATAAAATTTCAAGTTTCAAATTTTAGCAACGACATATCTATACCCATAATAAATGGTAAGTAGTCGATTGCCTTTTTTCACATTTACTTTTTATTGAAGATATTACATTTTATAAACACCTAAAAACATCAATCGTATCATATCTTCCAATCATTAATATTTCCTTTCGAATTTAAACACGTTACCTTTTTAATTTAAAACTAATTTTACAGTCATTAATATATACCCGAAAATATGACATCATATTTTTCAATTATTAATAAAATATATTAAAAATATGTATACGTTGTTTATAATAGGGAAATATTATTATAATCCGTAAACATGAGTATATTAAATTACATTAAAATAAAATTAATCTATTCTATATTATAAAAGACGAAACATTAACAGTTTTGGTACCTATTTTTTTGTATATGTTTTTTAGGATTTCGTGAATTTACTTATTTAACATTTATTATAAAGAAAAAGATATACGATATCTATACTATTAAAACACCTAAAATTAATAATAATATAATATAATTAATGGTAGTTAGTCGATTTTCTTTTTCACATTTACTTTTAATTGAAGATATTACTTTCTATAAACACCTAAAGATATCTATCATATCTTTCAATCATCTCATATCTAACAATAATTAATATATACCCAAAAATATCAAATCATATCTTCTAATTACTAACAAAATATAATAAAAATTCGTATACTACGAAAAATGACCATTAGATTTTTAGTAAAAAAATCAGAATAATTAGATGTAATGATTAAATATATTATATAATTAATTTAATTTAATAAAATTTTAAGATTCGAATTCTCCTTTATTATAAAGAAAAATATATATTATATCTATACTATTAAAACACCTAAAATAAATAATAACATAATATAATTAATGGTAATTAGTCGATTTCCTTTTTCACATTTATTTTTAATTGAAGATATTACCTTCTATGAACACCTAAAAATATCAATCATATCATATCTTCCAATCATACCATATCTAGAAATAATTAATATATACCCAAAAACATCACATCATATCTTCTAATTACTAACGAAATATAATAAAAATATGTACACTACGAATAATGATCATTAGATTTTTAGTAAAAAATCAGAATGGCTAGATGTAATGATTAAATATATTATATAATTAAATTAATTTACTAAAATTTCAATATTCAAATTCTATCAACTACGCATATATTTTAAAATTTTATAATATAAGTTTTAAACCATGCATATCATTAATTAAATTTATATTAAATTACTAAAATTATAATTAAAATTAAATATTGTAAATAATAATTATATAAAAATATAATTATAACATAAAATAAAATTTATTACATATGAAAAAAATCTGTGCATCGCACGGGTTATTTTAAATTTTATAATATAAGTTTTAAACCATGCATATCATTAATTAAATATATATTAAATTATTAATAATAAAATTAAAATAAAATATTTTAAATAATGATTATATAAAAATAAAATTATAACATAAAATAAAATTTATTACATATCAATAAAAATCCGTGCATCGCACGGGTTATAAGCTAGTATTATATTAAAGCCGAAACATTGAAAGTTTTGAAAGTTTTGGTTTTCAGTTTGGTTATCCTAATTATTAAAGTAAATAATTAAATTACAAAAACAACTCAAAAAACTAATTACTAATGTTAACGTAATTATATTCCGATTAAAATTCCTTCATCCACATTGAGCTTATACTTGGATTCTTTTTTCTGCTCCAACAACTCAATTACCCATTTTTTCTAAAGATTTTACTTCTAATTAAAACACTTTACCATTTATTTAAAACTAATATTACAATAATTAACATATATCCAAAATATCACACCATATCTTTTCGTAATTATTTTTTAGTAGTAATTTTTGTAATTAAAACAAGTTACTTTTTAATTTAAAATTAATCTTGCGATCACTAATATACACCCAAAAATATCTCACCATATATTCAAATCATTATTTTTAGTAATAAACAAGAATCGTTAGATCTAATAATAATATATATTATATGATTAAATTAATTTACTAAAAATTCAAAGTTCGGACCCGTCAATGACATTTTTAATTTAGAGTTTTATAAAATAAATTTTAAACCATGCATATCATTATATAAATTTATATTAAATTAAAATAAAAAATTATTAAAAGTAAGGATTATATAAAAACATAATTATAATGTTAAATAAATTTTATAACCTATCAAAAGAAATTCGTGATTCGCACGGGTTATAAGCTAGTATAATAGAAATCCGTGTATGTTTATAATAAGAAAACATGAGTTAATAAAATAAGTACTAAAATAATATAATTAATGGTAACTAGTAAGTAGCTGATTGCCTTTTTTAAACGTTTACTTTTAATTGAAGATATTACCTCTATGCCAACAAAGAGAGGTATTGGCTTCTCTAAAAGAGGTCAAGATTTCGACTCATGTCGTGTGTGTGTTCAACTATTAAAAAAAAGATATTACCTCTGTAAACAACTAAAAATATCAATTGTATCGTATCTTCCATTCATTAATATTTTTTTCCAAATTAAAACATGTTTCCTTTAATTTAAAACATAATTTGCAATCATTAATATATACCCAGAAATATCACACATTTCCAATCATTTAAATAAAATGTATTATAACTCCATTTACGTGTATCATAATTAGGAAAGATGAGTAGAATTGTTTGTATTTTGCTTTAATAATTCAATCATACAACGAACAATGACCGTTAGATTTTTAGTAAAAAATAAGAACAATTATATCCAATGATATTAAAATACTTTACTCAAGCTCTAAATTCCGTCAACAACATATTCAATTTAATATTTAAATGATTCACTATTGGCATTTTAAATGATTGAAAATAAAAATAAAATTTTAATATCAAATTTTAAGATAAAAGTTTAGATTATACAAAAATATAACCGAGTTCGGGAAAAAAAATATTTTATTTACATTCGTCTCCAAGTAGATATTACATTATTAAAATAAAATATAGAATTTGGTTTTAAGAATTATGTAAATCTTATTTATCAAATCAGACATAATTGACAATTGCATCACATAATTTTTAGGTATACAAAATTTTAAATATGTGCGTAAAGTTAGAGATATTTGGTTGACCAACTACTCAGACTTTCAGCAATTTAAATGTATGATTGGTATTAAAACATAAATATTTAAAAAAATACGAAAAATAATTGAATTTATGTTAAAAAGGTGAGAACTCTAAAAATGAATCTATGTTATATATATAAAAAGTAACATAACTAATTTTCAATATTGAATGAAAGAAATATGATTTTTGAGTCATGAATATTAAAATTGTAATAATTATAAACAATGATCGATTGGATTATAGCTCGACTATAAAGTACGGTTATATGAATTTAAATATAATATAATAAATGAGTTAAATGGCGTTTTGGTCACTCAACTGACACTAAACTTTCAATTGGATCACTCAACTGAAAAAGTTTTCAATCAGGTCACTAAACACATAAAAACTTTCAATCGAATCACTAAACACATTAAAACTTTCAATCGAATCACTAAACACATTAAAACTTTCAATCGAATCACTAAACACATTAAAATTTTCATCAAATTATATGTTTTTAAATATCGTTCTTGAGATCGAACGCATATTTGGAGGTGATTTCGATGTCGGAATTTGGAGTTCTAGTAGTCGAATCGAAGCTCTCAACATCATCTTTCATAATCTGCAATCAGTTTTTATGGATGGTAAAATTTCGAATTTATATGAATTTTCTTTCAATTCTGCAAAATTAGGGTTCTTCAGTTGAAAGTTTTAATGTGTTTAGTGACCTGATTGAAAGCTTTTTCAGTTGAGTGACCCAATTGAAAGTTTGTAGTCAGTTGAGTGACCAAAACGCCATTTAACCCTATAATAAATTTATCAGTATAATATATAATGGTAGATCGAGTTGTAACACATACTCATATTACTATAGATGTAACCAAAAAAGTTAGATATCAATATCATATAGATGTACAAGTCATTAAGGTCGTTTAATCATATTTTACTTAAAATGTCGATATTTGAAAAAAATTAAATTTGTGTTAAAAAAAATAATTCAAATTTATAATACAATTATTTTTTCAAACTACCTAATTTTTAAAACAGAATTTCGACATTGTGTAATAAGTATTAGACTGAAATAAAACATATGAATTTAAATGTGTATAAATATGTATGTATATATGAACCACAAAGATGACTTTTACATAATATTAAGAGATTTTATAATATGTTTCTTTCTACGTTTAAATCACGTGAATGTATATACTTCTATGTTATTTATGGACAACTTTACTAATATAATTATTTATATTATACTCAAATATTCACTTTGATAAAGCTAACTTTACACCAGTTTTAATATTAAATTAATATTTCAGCAATTAACAATAAACATGTGATTATTATCGTATTGATAATTATCCAAATTTTTATGAAATCTAATTTAATTATAAAATATTTGATACATGTATAAAATATAATAAAATAACTATAAGAATGTGAGATAAAATCGAAATCTTAACGTTTATCATATTTTTAGTTACAAAATTATTTTAATATATATACATTTTTAAACAAAAAATTATTTTAGTGCCCATGCCTCGCACGGGCTTTTAAGCTAGTTTTAAAAATTATAACACATAAATATAAACCTCAGGCATTATAAGAACAAGCAGAGCATACAAGATAGTGTGTTTATTCTCAGCCAAAGATTACCAACTCAAACAAGATATATTTAAAAGAAAAATGTGCCTCTTGATAACCCATAGTTGCACACTGATTAATATTCTCAAACATCTCAATATTATTCTAAGTTTCATCTGTAAATCAAGATAAATTCTCAACATGATTGAATCCTAAAATAACTGAGAACATAAACTATAAAAAGGAAGTATCACTAAAAAATCCTATTATACAAAGGGGGTAGTGAAAAACCCATGAATGCATGTACAAAAAAAAGGAAAATGAATATACATACATTTATAATAGATGTTAGTTTCTGCATCTTCATTTCGTTACAAAAAATGTATGTATCTTCATTTCCCCAACCCGGTAGTTGTGCCTCTGTATTTACTAGCATTCATGCCCGTGCTTCGCACACGGGTCTTATTTTTTTTAATTTTTTTACTTTATTAATTAAACAATGCAAATTGTTTTAATCAATTTTAACGGCGCATATTTCCGTTACCTCCGTTTAATTTAAACCAATATCCTTACTTGAGTTTGCCAAACGGACACATATTCGTTTTCAATTTTAATTATGAACCAATTTTTAACGGTGCATTAATTGAAATTCCATATCCTTGATGAATTTATAAGCAACTTGGATTCTGGTAAAATAGTTTTCTTGGTACGAAACGGAATACAATGGAACGTTGAGATAAAATCATGTGCTGAATGTTTTGTTTGTTTGATGATAAATTCATCGATGTTTATAATATTACAGGAAAATGATTTAAAAATATTTTTTAATATAGAGAAAAAAATTGTGCCATATGTGCCAAATGTCTGCCATTTTCTTGACTTTTATGGCAAATACTACTTTCAACTGTTTGATCGCAAAGTGAGTTCCACAATTCATTTTCAAGAGGACAGGTTGCACAATGGTACAATTAGTAAACATGATAGACAGGTCTGAATGAATTGGCCTTAACCTTCCGGTAGCAACTTTGACGATAAAGTGAGAAACAACATACACATTTCCTTCAACAATATTATTTCCAAGAATATTCCATATATCGGCTTTAACAAAAGCATGAATTTGATGGTTCTGTGAATGGAAAATCATAAGTACAATGGGGATGATAAATAATAAATCATGATATAATTGGCAAATGATAGCCACTGCCTGCTCACACGAATTCTAATTCTCCATGTTGTCTTTGTTCGATCAAGCAAAGCAATTCTGTCATACATAGCCATTCCTGTAAAACCAACTAAAAACAATTAAAAACAAAATTATTAATGATATAATGCAAATTTATAGGAAAAAAAATATATCTAATCACGATTATGATTTTATCATTAATGTGAATGATATGATCATGTAAATAGGGTATATAAATTTAGATAATTGTAATTAATTAAATATATTGTATCAGGTCTAATACATTTACAAATTCATCATCATCACTGTACATTATAAAATGAATTAATACTATTTTTTGGTAAATAATTATTTCGTCATGGTTTTGTTTTAAAACAGTAAAAATAGAACTATACTTTGCGATAATACTTATACATTCCTTTTAAACTTGGAACAACAAATGTCATACTTGGATTAAAATTTTCATTACAGTAGCATAAGATTCGTAAATGACAAAAAAATCAACATATTTTTTTAAATTCAATATATTTTAGTAATACTTGAATTATTATTTGATTTTATTTATTTTATTTTAGTAATGCTTGAATACTTTAATTTCTATATAATTAAAATGAATAAATCAACATTATGCCAACATCTTTGCTCCAAGATCCATCTTTAACAAATAAAAGTTACAACTACATTTTAGAATCAACAAAAAAAACTTGAAAGCGTAAATTGTATGACATAATTACATACATAATAGAATATAGAAATCGCTACATGCCAAGACGTTCATGTTGGAATAATTTATTTGTCCAAATTACAAATTTGGATTTATTCAGAATGTTCAATGCAAAAAATATAAAAATTACGCGAATACCACAAAACAAAATTATTTAAGTAAACCATAAAATATTATAACGTGGATTATCTTTCACATGCCATGAATGTGAAAGTATTGATATTCTTGATCTACCAGCCTCTGCCTAATCCTTGCAATAGATCCATACTCAATATTAATAAATAATCTTGATTATACAAAATTCATATTTCAATATTCACAATAAGAAATTTAATTTAATTTATTGTTTTTAAAATAATATCAAAAAATATAAAAATTCCAACAATATCAACATAGGCATATAAATTCCACATATACATCAAGTAAAATGTATATGTACAAAAAGTATAGAAGTTTACTCACAAAACTTATTCTAATTAAAAAAAATTGATAAACCATTAAATTAAGTCGTGGAAGTAATATAACCCACCCACCAATATCTTTGTTTGTTAAAAATACTGTACATCAAACATATATATGCCATGATCATAAGAATTAATAATGGATTAGTGGAGAACATGTCATAGAACGTGGAAGTTAAAAAACAAACCAATAACTTTGCATGTTAATCAAACATCTATAAATTCAAAGGGGGATACTCATCATTGTTTCATAAGGTTTGTTCATTACTTAGAATCAAAAGAAATGAGTTCAAGATCAGCAAAAAGGAGAAGGTACTCAAGCATCAAGTCATTGTTGGTGAATGACTTGAATAATATCAATCTGACTTCTGCAGATCTAAACGAAGATATTCGTTTAGCAAATGAAGATTTCGGTTTGTTTTTCAAGAGCATGGAGGATAGGCAGACGGAACTATTTGCTCGAACCATTGGAATTGAAGAAAAATACATGTACATATATATGTCTTAATTGTATCATCATGCTTGTGTTTTCTGCATTATAACAATGATCGTATGGTTTTAAAATATAGGAACATAACGGAAGTGGTGACAGGAAACCAACATGTATCGACTGGTCAATCTTCACAGCAAGAAGTTCAAGTGGACAATGCTTATGTAGGAAGAGAACGCAGATTTGTAGAAGATACAAATGTATCTCTTGTTGGCCATGTGAAACAGTTTCGACTGCTTGTGGAAGAGATGTTATCAGGATTTAAGAAATTTGAAGCACATTGGACACAAAAGCTAAATGACTGGTTAACTAAAGTTGGTGAAGTGGAGGAACAGCGTGCAGAAATGAGCGCTGGACTTGTGGATTTCACACGTAATATATAGTTCTGTTATGAGTCTTAATCTTAATCTATCAATATGCATTGGTACTAATTAAGATTTCTATATTGTCTGAACCTTAATGTTTAGTTATTCATTTAAGTCTTAGGGAGATTGGTGTAATATTCCTAATTTGTGTACTATTGCTGAAGTACAAACGTTTTCTGTTTTATCCTATGTTCCTATAATTTACCATTGTCCTCTGTTGTTGGATTTTGTATGAATAGCTTAATATGGAAATAAGTATAGTAGATTTTGAAACCTTATTTCAAAATGCACCAGGAACATTAATAAATATAAAACACAAAGCTACCAGGAGCATGAGCAAGCCACATTATGTGAAGTTCAACAGGATAAGACAAAGTGTTGTGGAATTTGATGAATTAAGATCAATCTCTCTATACGCATTTGGACAGAATAAAATATTTGCTGATTTTAGTAAATGGTAGTTTTCTGTTGGAGATGGCAAGGTGGAGTACATTTGTACTTCTTTGGACATTGGTGACATATTGATAAAGATAGCAGAACAATATGTTGTACATTCCTCAAATGATCCTATTTAGACTTTTTTTAAATCCCTTATCTGTTTATATCCTATGTTCCTATAATTTACCATTGTCATCTTTTGTTGAATCTTCTATGTATACCTTAATTTGGAAAAAAAGTAAAGTACATTTTGAAACCTTATTTCTAAATGCACATATAGCATTAATCAATAGAAAAAACAAAGATACCAGGAGCAGGAGCAAGGCACATTGTGTGAAGTTCAACAGGATAAGACAAAGTGGTGGGGAATTTGATTTGCCTGATCAATCTCTCTATACGAATCTGGCCATTTGCACTATCATATACAATCCCAGATTACATCACATTGATCGTATATTTCACAGAAACAACATGCAACAATATTTCACAGAAACTTAACACATATATATTGACAGACTTAATGAAATCATTCATATTTGACAGTAATCAGAAATTTTGAGCAAATGAATTAGAGTCAATAGAACATGCATCCATTAAACAGAATGTTAAATAATTCATCAAACCATCAGTTAGACAACATACAGAATTACATTATAATGTTTAATCAGCAACAGCAGAAAGGAGAATCTTGAACAACAGGATCTGCACTTTGCAATAAGCACAATTGGTGTTCCACATATGTGCCATTGCCAAGCGTCTCCCATATCCTTGACTGCTATGAGAGGTACTACTTTCAACAGTTTCATCGCATAGTGAGTTCCACAACTCATCTTCAAGAGGATGACCTTTGAGTTGATACATTGGTTGTTTGTTTCTTGCATTTGGACAAAACTTGTAAATCGGCAAAAGATAGTCCCTCTCAAACAAAAAAGAGTACATTTCTTCGAGAAACTTAATAAGTTCTATTATCCTAGATCTCAAATATGTCTGATTAAGCAGTGCATACATCTCTTGAACACTCTCATCTCTATGAAAAGTTCTATTTATTGTTTTAAAAAAAATGAAACAAAAGGAGGAAGGAAAATGATCACCTGATAAAGAGGACAGAATATAAAGATGATGTGGAACATTCTGATTAAAAAATAAGCACCGAATGGAATTGTAATAGAGAGCTTGTTCCACGTTATGCCTAACAGCAAAAGTGATAAAACCATGAAACTGGTCCCGTGTAACCTCTATATTATGGTTATGGAACTGGTACAAAGAGTCCCAGTCAAGCCTTTCAAGAACACGCTTGATTCTTGGAGTAGTTTGCTTAGTGACCCATGCCATAAGAGACTTAACAAAGCTGTTGAAATCTCCTACATCTATTATGATGAATGAAAATAGTAAGGCAAGGATATCAGAACGAAGATTCTGAAGCATTTTGATTAGAGATTTAGAAGATTGATAGTCTAAAAGATTAGAGTTGAAAAGTGAAACTGAAAGAGCAAAGCACTGTAAACTATGTATTGGAGAATGGGAGAAGATGGAGTAAATGGTTGTGTTTTGTCTCCAGCATAGTTGCATGCAAAAAGACTATTGATATTCTAAAACCTTTTTTATCCCTTTAATGTCAGGTAATAATGTAATGTATATTTTTATTTAACGTGTGTAGATGTTTAACTTGGAAATCTAAAATTAATAATGACTTGGATTCTCTATAATTTTAATTAATTAGATTCAATGTATTGTGTGCAATGAAATAAACTTAAATTTTACTAATGTAAATATATTATTTGTAATTTTCTTCTTACGTTATATTACTATATATATGGAATTTATATGGAGTTTGTCTATATCACATTTATTTCGGTACAATTCTGCTCGTATTTCTTTTTATAATTTTTCCAAATATACCATAACCTCGATTGCTCATAAATTTCTTCATTTTTTTCTTAATATTAATATAATCTTTGTATTTTTTATAATATTAATAAACTTTTTTTAAAAGATTAGTTTACATACAAATATAAAAAAAAGTTATATTAATTTTATTAGTAACAAACATTGATTTTAGTTTCTAACATGTAATAATTCTTTGTATAAACTTATGTGATTTTTGACAATAAATTCGATTCAATAATTTAGTAGTAACACATCATAAAAATATAGATAAGTATGCTTTGACATTCTATTAGTTTGAAGTATGACTTGCGTATATAATTAATTGTGATTTTTGACAATAAAGGCAATGATATTTAAATTAAATAATTTTATAAGAATTGTCAACATAGTTATATTTATATTATAGGTTAACAAATTAAACAAAGATAAATCATGATTTTAATTCTAAATATAATTTTCTAACGAAGTAAAAATTTTATTTGCTGATCAATATAAATTCTTCAATATAGTAACATTTTCAATATAGTAAAAATTTTCTAATGTGAAATAAATTTTATTTCAATATAGTAACATAACTTTATAAATATTTTTTTATTTAAATTCTTCAAATGACAAAGAAAAATAAATTTATTTACAATCACATTTTAAACATAAATAATTTTAAAAATTTTTAAACTCAAATATTACTAAATTTGGAAATTGGTGTATCAATATGTAGTGCAACATATACCTCCAAACATTAAGATTGTTAACCGATATTGGAAAAAAGTAGATGGTGTGATCTTTAGGAAATAAAACCAATATCCTTAATGGAGTTAGCCGAGCGTACACATATCCGTTTTTATTTTTTATTATTCATCAAATTTTAACAATGTATTTTAACAATGAATTACCCGACCAATTTGTGATGGTTTATTTTACTTATTCTAAAAGGGAGGAATTTGTCAAATTGCTTCCAACATTAAAAAAGTAAAAACATCAAATGTTCGATAAATAATACTGATTAAGGATAAAATCCTAATTATTTATAAAATAGAACATGTGTGGAAATCATCACTGCTGGTTATCCTTCCAAGAATAGTAGTTGCATGATCATGGAGCAAATATATTAGGCTCATATGCTTGATCAAGTAACCTGTAAAGAAAACCAAAAAAAAATAAATTGAAATGTTTTTAAATGCAATAAATAATATGTAAATTTTCAATTTTGTTGATATGTATAGTATAACATATACCGTTGCCTCATAACTCGAACATCTTCATAATCAATATTGATGTAAATTTTTGACCAATTTGAAGTACTTACTTGAAGGGAACCTACATATTAATTCAATAAATATTTTGTGTCATTGTACTCGAAAATATAAAACAAATAGTAACATTAGATATGTGTGATGCAAAACGTATTACCATGAAATATACGTGGCCTCATAGATGTTAAAACCACAATAGGAGCCACGTCAAAGTTTCCTTGAAATAGTGAAGCAAATACCTCTGTATGCTCGTCCCATGCTATAATTTTAATTACATTGCTATAAAAGGACATGAAAAGTATCAGTATAAGACATGGCTCATCACGCAAACCTAACATTCCTATAGAAATTCATTACCTTCCATCATATAACTCAAATCGAAGAAAAATTCTGTCTACCCAGGAGGTTTTAACATGTTTAACTGGTTCAATGTTTTGAGCAGCTCCAACAATGTCTAGTTTGACAACATATTTCAAAATAGAGTTATATGGAACTAAAAGAACAAAATATGATTAAAAAGGAAAAATATAAACAAAACCAAACAATACCTATGGCATACAAAGGAGACAAAGTATTTGAAAAAGATGCTGCAATATCATGAATTTCAGGAAATGGTTGAATCTCAAATTTATGCCTTGGAATAGTCCCAGTAGGTATTGCAAAATTGAGAATCCTGGTGAAGGTAGTGAAAACTACAACCTTATCAGAAGATACAGGCCTCATGCGTCCTAATGGTTCTCTAACTATGAAATTTTGTATTTCATAAGTATTTCCTTCAAGAATGGTATTTCTGATATCAAGCCACACAACTGGATAAACAAATGCAATAACATGGTAATCCTGTAATCACAAAATAGATAACGACACTTAACAATAAGATGACTAACAAATGTCAAACATTAAATTGCATCATAATTATATGTAATACAATACCTCAGAGTCCAGCAATATAAGATTAAAACCGATAAAGTGTTGGTTGGATCCAAACGAAGGCCACATGCGAGTGATACGTACACGGATAATCCAATCTGTTCTAGAATTATTAACTAATGCCAGTTTCTGCTCCATGTCTGCACATGTAAACTGATTGTAGCTTAATCTCTAAAAATTAAACAAAATGAATGAAACTGTATTTATTTTAATACCTTAGATGAAAAGAAAATGTTAAAATATTTGTCAATGAACTGATACATGAGAAGGTATTTATATGTACATGTTGATAAGTTTAGATTAGCATAACATTAGGACAATATTAACGTTAACATAATCGAAATTATAATCATGGTGAATGCAATCTTATAGTTTGTTAGGATTACACATAAAGAATCATACTGGGATATCTCATTATTGATTAGATAGAATATTTTGTTAGGATTACCATCAGACTTTATTTGATAGATTAGTATCTAATGATTTCGAAATTAAGATTACACAAACTGGCATATGAAGCTTCCTAATATATTGTGTGACAGCAAAGAAATCTTTTTGTGTTGCCAATTTGTTAATTTTTCTGGTCATGTAATTATAATTGCAGATTTGTTGCCAGCAATCCTGATTTCTTATTGCTGATATAGTTCTTTGATCATGATAGTAAAGTTTGGAAAATGGGCAAGTTTTGGAATTTATATGTGTAGATGTGGTATAGGTATAGGTATTGTCATTTGCACCAAATATCTGACTTTGATGTTAAGGCTATAGATAAGGCTATAGATATTGTCCATTGCATCGAATGAATGGCGCTGCAGTTTACTTCACAAATTTTTATCTTATTAACACGGGATGATCATGCAAACTTGAAGCAAGATCATGGAACTCTTCTAACAACCAAAGTGATGTTGTAATATCAAGTTTTTTCATGATAGCTCAGTTCCATCAGCATGTCCATGTTTTCTGGATTGATAATGCAATCCGATAAGCATGACCATGTTGTTGTTGGTTTAAGAGACTGTTTTAAATCCCAATATTAACATGATCATGCTGTTGTCCTAAGCATTATCATCTTCTTTTGCAATTTTGTTTATTTTTTTATTTATGTAATCATGGCCACTTTATAAATGGAATCATGTTTATGATTTTAAAATTGTAGGAACAACCTTAAAATTTATTGAATTGTAATCAGGTAATTCCTGAATCATTCACCAAGAGTATTCATGGAAAAAACAAACTTATCAAAGAAAACCATCAACATAATAAGTATTAAATAGCAAAACCGTTGAACAAATTATTCAATTAAAATGCATAAATTCCAAATACTAAATCTTTGATCCAAGCTCTTAAATCAGTCATGGTAGGTATCTTTTCCCAGCAAAACATAATACTCATTTTTCCTGGAAAATGAAAAAATAAATTAATCCTTTTATTCATGAATAGTTAGCTAATAAAGATGCATTTAACTTATTATTGATTGGAAAGTATTAGGCATCAAATTACCACTTTTATTTTCTTGGATGTTGAATGCCTGGTCTCTGGTGTGTCCTGTCCATCCGACAAATGTATCACATTTGGCTGAACGAAAATTGTAACAAAAAAGTTGAGGATATTAATCAACATGTCAAGAATCTTGAAAGGTCTTAATGTTTCAAATAAAACGAAATTCAAGAATAAATTCCTATGGATAACTTACATCCAATGAAGTTGAAGTAGAATAAACCGAGGTTGTTGCTCCGGACATTGCAGAACTTGAAGTATTCGTGTCCAGTACATCAACAGCATAATACAGTCTACTCTTTGAAACAATATTATCTTTAGAAATTTCTAATTTTAATTTGAGATCTTTCCCGACCAGAGCTTTGATTTGAGGAGGAAACCCATCAGTTTTAGTCTGTATATGGATATATAATGTATTATTGTTATATGTGTCAATAGAATTTAGAGAAATAGGAATGTTATCCATGACAACTGTTTGTGCGTTTAGAAATATACCTTGATCATGGTTGCTTGCAATTTAGTTGCAGAAGTTCCAATCATTCTTCTGCCAGCACGATCTTTTAAAATGAAGTTGTATGCTTCTGCGGAATCCTCGCCTAGTATCACAATCCTGTACCTGGTTTTGAATGGTAAAGGATATGATTTTATTGTTGTCAAAGATGCAACATACAGTGAGATGGTTAAAAAAATCATATGAAGCTAATAATTTTTAAAGCAAGTAGCAGTAACCTCTTCTCAGACACGGGAATGGGGTTATTGCAAGTATTACAAAAAATACTTCCCTCCTTTTTCTCTATCTCTGTTTCGTAGGTTCCGCAAGTTTCATGCCACCAACTATTATTTTCTTCCACACTGATCACTTTTACCTCACAAATGACATTTTTCTAGGAAGAGTTGAAACATCACAGAGATTGTGAGAATTGTGTATTAAAAATGATTTAACCTATATCATCAAAACAATATTTATAAATTCAAGAACCTTTATATAATCAGCATCTTTTATATCACTTAATTCATTCAATGTCATTGTTTCGATGACAGGAGCAGGAATTTTTGCAATTGGAGTTGCAAAATCATTGTCACCAGCGATATAGCCTTCATCAGCAAGCCTATTTACAATCAATGATAAGTCCATATACATTATCAATGCTGAATTGGAATTAAATAATTAACAGTAATAGAGGTATCCCAAATTTAGTTATGGGATAGTGTATAATACTGACCTCTGACGCATTGCAATTACAGCATCAATATCCAAATTCAAATAAATTTTAGACGATGGCAATGTGTTCACTTGGACAATACCTGAAGAAATAATCCATTATCACATACTCATGAAAAAAATGATTTAGCATAACAATTACATGCTTATCTTAATAACAAATCTTACTCTTATATATTTTCGGCTTTGTACTTGTAACAATCACAATTGTAGGCTGTTCTTCAATTTGATTATATGCTGCATCTGTTTTCACAGCAAGATCACCCCAAACGCTCACAGTGCTAGAATTCCTGCATAGGTGTAAACATGCATCTGTATCTTATTCGGTGAATTTGCTAACTATGATTAAAAGATGGATGTTTTCCTAAGTTTTTAATGAACACAACCTATTATCACAATGCTGAAAAACCTTCACATTCTACGATAGAGATGTAACATAGTATAAAAATACATATTATTTAATCACCTTCCGTCGGTGATTCTGAATTTCACAATATGCTTTTCTCCATTTACTGTATTGATCAGCCTCGCATTTTCAAAATCTTCGAGTGCGCCGATGATATCTGTTAGAAATATAATAAAAAGATATAAGCTGTAAATTAGCATATTGAACACAACAACAAAAAAATAATTAAATCTAATAGTACGAAAATAATTGACAATTACCAGTTGAAAATTCTGGACTCTCCGGGTTGGAGTAGGAACTTGCTAAGTCGAATAGATGACCCAAATCAACAAATTCGAATTTATGAGTTGGTATCATAAAGTCATCCACAGTTAACTTTTCGACATAGGTTTTTTTGTTAAAATTGATCAATATCTTTGATGACACCGGCCTCACAGTTCCTGTAGCTTTTTTGGTATAAAAGTTTGAAATTGAATAAAGGCCTCCTTCAACTATTTCTACTTTCTTAGAAAGAGAGATCCAGTTATCCGCATAAACAAACGCTTGTACGTGACAATTCTATAAGAATTAGGTTTTTTGTTAATATACAACAAAATTGTAATAAGATACTGGTAACTAAATGGTAAAGTGAATCAATAATTTCCTCATATGAAACATGGTAGCATAATTAAATTTATTTATCATATAACAGGAATTGCATAATAAACCAGATGTATATAGCATTAATGATTCAAGACTATGAATGAACTTACATCCTCATCCAGCAAAATAAGATTGTACCCTTTTAGAGTCTCGGTTCCCTTGGAACTTGAAATGGATGGCCACATTCTGGAAATACGCACCCTAACATTCCAAGTTGTTCGTGTAGTGTCGAGTTCTTTAAGCATATCGTAGGTAGTCATGTTTCTGAGGAAGCAAAAGAAAAAAGTTCTATCAAGTTAAACCTTATGCTATTGTTCTGCACATATATGAAGATAAATAACACAATCAGTGGAGAATAGTAAGGTAATTAAATAAGACTGAACATGTACACCTTGGTATTATAATGGCAGAGATTGTAATCGTTGATGGTTGTGCATAATTGAAACCTATGTCGTGCTGTTATATAGGTATTACAAATTACAAATTAGTGTAATTTTCGTATTAATTTTGTATATAAAGTATGGATTATAGAATCATAACCAATCATATCAATTTAACAGTAATTCAGGAATAGATTGGCATATAGATTTCCTAAGAAGCAGAGCATATCAATCAGTTAGAAATCAGGATTTGGCATAACTAATCATATCACTAATCATAACTAATCATAGTATTATTTGGACATAGAAACTCTTTTTGTGTTGGACTTAGAAACCTAAAGGAAGCTATACAAAAACAACATTACTAAGATCAAAATTACTAAGATCAAAATAGGTCAATTAGGTTATAAAATTATCATGTATTTTGATATGAAATTTAAGGCTTTTTCGATTTTTTTTTAAAAAAAAACCTTAAAACCATAAGACTAAAATAATTATAGGATAAAATAGGAAAACATCATAATACTGTAACATCATAAAAATGTTGCGGAAAATCCATTTAAGCATCCCAGAAATTAATAAAAGCAAAAATCCACGTTCTACCAACCAATAAAATAACAACAATCATTTTGATATGATTGTTATAGTTCTGAATAAACAATTAAATCCTAAAAGATGTAGGAAACTCTGTTTACAAATCCAACACAAATATCAAGTCATAAACGACGGACAACAAATGAAAGCACATGGTCGCCCTCCCTCATTACAAAATGTAGTTTGTCATTGAGAACAAACTTGTTTTCCTTTACAAACTTATCCCAGCCTTTCGAGAATCTTGGTTTTCCGCCTGAAAAAACAATTCCAACCTTCCACATTCTTTGTTCCATTTTCAGGTACACATGCTTGACTTGATCCCATGTATGGTTCTCAAGAGTTATCCAAGGTGGAATGTACTGTGAAATATAAAAAGAAAAGAGTAACTTATACGAATAAACAGATGACATTGATGCCTCAATATTATAAGCTGTAAGACATTGTAATTACCAGTCCGTGAGAATTCATATCAAAATTTGAGCTAAGCAAAATAGCTTCAAAGCTTGTCCGAAAGTCATCCGCTGCTTCTATTGCTATGACATTGCCTGCAGCAGAATGAGACTTGAGAACCATAAATTTTCGGGAGATTGATTGAATTCAATCCAACTTTTGTGATAAAACTATTAATAAACATACCTGTAAGGGAGGCCCGAGGAGGAAGAATCTTTTCAACTCCTTTCCTGGATAATATACTAACAGAAAATTCAGTCTTATCTAAGAGCTCGAAAAGAAGAGTATCTCCAATTTTCCAGTACTTGGCCTGTAGGATCACTTGCATACCAACAAACTTTTTCTTAGTTGCCGAAAATGAGAACTGAAATTTTTCTCCGTTCTTCAAAGTTAGATAATTTTTCTTTTTGAGCATGTGTCGAAACCGATCAGCAAACACTGGAGGAATATCCTAATCAATTGATAAGAAAGTTACAATTTATAAGATACATTAATCTGGAAAATGTAATAATTGAAAAATATTATACAGTGGCAACTTAAGCACTTACAATCTCAGCTGATTCTCTATGCTTTTCGACAGTATAAACAATAAATTTCTTCCCAATTCCATTAATATTGTCTGTGATAACATAAACATATGTTAACATCAGTTATCCAATTTACTATTTTCTTTAATAAAAGGTAATTTAATATGAACAGTTGCCTATGTTGTGTTACGTACCTTCCGCATAAACAGGACCTAGTCGAAACCTGTTGGCTGATGGATAATCTATTTCCATACCAGTATCATCAAGTATAAATACAGTAAATATCCCAGCACCATTGTAGTAGAACAATGCATGGACACCGGAATCAGATCGAAAATCATTATAAAACGGAGCCAAGTTGTTAAGCTCATTCCTATCCTTATGAAACAGAACATTGTATTGGTATCCATTTCTATTAATTATCAGAGTGACTTGATGTGGTACATGTTCTGCACATTCTCTAACAAAGCCGGAAGGCAATTTCTACATAAACCAAAGAATGTTATATCAATTAGATGGTGTGTACATTAATCGCGTCATATTATATTATTCTGGTACTTTTGTTTTATATACGATCATGAACAATATTTAGGTTATTACCATTGACGTCCTTGCAAGATCTCTGGGAAACAGGCAAACCATGAATGATGGGTGTGTGTGTTCCTGATAATGATTCATTGCAAAAAAAACTTAGAATAAGGCTTATACAAATAAGGGTCTGTACCAATTAACTACTTTCTAAAGGCATAGAATAAGGGTTATATTTAAGATGTAACATATTTCAATTTTGTGCAAATGTGTAGTTATCTATGTAAATGGTAATTCAAGTAGTTGATTCATGTGTAGTAAACAATCAGTAGGGAAATCGGGTCTGTAGTAATTAACTACTTTCTAAAGACATAGAATAAGGGTTATATTTAAGATGTAACATATTTCAATTTTGTGCAAATGTGTAGTTATCTATGCGAATGGTAGTTCAAGTAGTTCATGTTTGTGAGGTAAATCATGTGTAGTATGGTAGTTCATGTGTTGAGTAGAATGAAAGCAAAATATACAAAGACATAGTAAACAATCGAAGATGGACGACATAGTAAAATAGAACAATACTGATAGTTTCAAATGATTTACCTCCATTGTTGATCAGGAAACGATTAGTGAAAAACACAGCCGGATTAGGGAAGACAGAGAAGGATTTAGGGATTTAGGGAATTAGGGATTTAGTGTTGTATCAAGACGCGTTTATTTTTTATGTGTACAGTAAAACCTCGACAAATTAATACTCGATAAATTAATAACCCACTATAAATTAATATTTTTAAAATAATATTTTGGTCCCTACATAGTAGTGATAGTGTAAATTTAACCTAGATTAATTAATAATCTCACTAAATTAATAAAATTTGCCGGTTCCGATACTATTGATTTATAGAGGTTTTTTTACTGTATATTGATTAATAAGTCATGACAAAGCCCATTAAAAAAACATAAGAAGGAAATATAATTCCTAAACTACTAAAAAATTTAATTTATTATGATTATAAGTTTAATATACACATATTAACAAATATTTAATTACAAAATAAAATAAAATAAATTAAATTACAAAATAAATAACTTTGTCAAGAATATCTTTAATCGATTGATATGGATTTATAAAATAATAATATAATTAATTTTATAATTCATTAACTGTAAAATATTGATAATTTTAATTTTATAATTCATTAACTGTAGAATATCATTAAAATAATATTAATTTATTGAGTTTATACTGTAACGATAAAATTATTTGGCCAGGATTAGGGAAGAAAGAGCAAAATTTACGTATTTAGGACTTATATAGTAGAAAAGTGAATGAAGACACGAAATGTTTTTAACAACACTAAATAAGGATTTATTAATAAGTAATGATTATGTGCACAATGTTAAACTCTATTGCAATACACTGTTACTGAATTGCTATTCAACACTTATGAACAATCTTAATGATTATGTGCACAATGTTTAACTCTATTGCAATACACTGTTACTGAATAGCAATGTTCCACTTTACATTTGAACATTGCTAAATTTTAAATGTTTTAAATTTTATTGTTATTTGCTTATGTCGTTATGATGGAATAACATAAATAGAAACGTATTATTCATTCTTTCACTAATCAAGTAAGAGTACGGAAACCAAACATTGTTTTTAAAATTACACACTTCCATAAAATGGATTTATTACAACGTATTTAAATTAAAAAACAAAAATCATAGAAATCTTCTCAGAAATTGTGATACTCCTATAGCATGCTTTCCGTAAGATTACTATTCTCCAACAATCACGCCGCCTATCCTTGGTTGAGAATCCTATTTCAGCATATTAAAACATGGAAACAGGTTATTAGAATAAATGAATAACAATTAAAGAATAATGTTAACAATAAATAAATAAATAGTGTAGATATATAATACTTAATTTTGGGATATCATAATACCTTTCCCTCATACTAATAACAGCATCGTGTGCAAGGTTAATATAAATCCTAGAAGACTGGATGTAGGTTAATTCCATGAAACCTGTTAAAGTAAGTTTTAGGAACATGTTTTGTTAAAAGCTATAAAGTGAGAAATAACATGAATTCATTTGGTAGAGAAAAGAATATTACAGCGAAACATAGTAATCTTGCAACTTGCAAAAATAATGATAGCAGGTGTTTCAACATTGCCTTGGAGAACTGGTTCTAACTGAGCAATCTGTGCATCCCATAGTGACACTTTGATAGAACGCCTAAATAAATTATTATATAGATAAAAATAATTATTCTCGACTTTGGTACTTTGTAAATTACATTGACCATGTATAGATTAAGATTAAGTTTTAGGATTACCTTCCATTATCTAGCATAAAGCGAAGACATGATCTTGAACCCCAAACTGTTTGCAATTCTTTTATCGGCTCTATATTAGAAACAACACCAATGACATCTATAAAACAAAGCAAATTTGTGAGAAAGGTTCAAATGCTGAATAAATTTATAAAGTGTATGGATGTCATTAACCTGTTGCAAATGTAGGAATAAGGCGTGGTGAATAGGAATCCGCATTATCATATAATTCTTCAATGTCTTTGAGTTCAAACTTATGGAATGGTATAGCTATGACAGGCTGAACAAATACTTGTCCTACACCTGTTTCATATGTAAACAAAATCTTGAAACTGGAGGAAACAGGCCTTAGACTTCCAGTTGCTACCGTGGTTGTGAAATCACCCATTACGTAAATGTTTCCTTCATCAATGATATCGTCAAAAAACTCCCATACTCCTGGACTTGCAAATGCATGAACATGATAATCCTAATTTTCAATATATGTTTAAAAAATACCTGGTTAATATACAAACTATGAGAAATATTAATATTCAGATTACTTCGCTTTACTTAAAAAGTATTTACCTCAGCATCAACCAAAATCATATTCATTCCAAGAAAATCAAAGCCACCATTAGCAGTTGAAGCCCACATTCGCGTTACACGAACTCTGATTCTTCCGTTCATGCCTTCTCCTTGAAGTGATCGTAGAGAATCAAAAACATCTGTTTACCAAAAAGAAAGATAGTAAGAATTTTTATGAATTGTAAAAAAGTGTAGTAACATTATGCATTTACTCACCCATAGTGTTGTTATACGTATATTCTTTTGGGTAAGAGAGAATATAAATTATTTATATTGTTGAAGGATCAATATTTGTTTAGCATAAACTTAGGTGTTGATTGATTTTCCCCATCATTATAATGATCTATATTATGTAACCAAATAAACAGTATGTGTATTGTTCAAGATAAGATATTTGGTCAGCATAAACTTAGGTGTTGATTGATTCTCCAAATCATCATAATGATATATATTACGTAACCAACTAATTAAATAAAGTTTTTGATTGGTTTAAAAAAATTTAAAATTTTATATATAAAATTTTCACTTTTGCAATTTTATAACTATATAAATACAAATATCATAGCGCCAATCTTTAGAGAATTGCATATGATTAATTTAACATCCGAACAATAAATCAAAAAACATAGAGTAATTATCTTATTATACATGAATAATAAAATTTAACAGAGTCGATCGACTCGATTTAAGATCTTTTGAATTGTTTGTAGATCAAAAACAGAATAATTCTCTTATTATACAGGAATAATAAAAACCAACACTAAAATTTATCGAATCAAATTTGCTTTGTTCTTGGATTGTCTTCTTTTGAACGTCTTTATTTTTTGTTTGATGCATCCCAAAAAAGAATCTTCACGGTATCACATCTGCATATCTATAAAAATCAAAGAATTAATATTTCTATATTAGATGTTATAATGCTAAGCAATTAAGTTAATTTTGCATCAGAAATATCTGGATATTACAAAGTTCTAATAATGTCAAAAGTTGTGGAATATATGTTATAATTTGATTTACCTTTGCCTCATAGCATCGGCTTCCTCCATATCTGGATTCACATATATCCTTGAACATGGCAAGGTGACGATTGAAGGAGAATCTGAAACATGTCAAATATATATTACTTAATTAGAAATTAGTTTTTAATATTTTAAATTAGGCATCTATGATTTTAAATATTCTAAAAACTCACACATAAACATGTGTAGCCTGACACTTGACAAAATAAGAACCATTGGTTGTTGAAGAGCCATTTCAAACATTTGATTTGTACTTGCTATCATATCTTCCCATACAGAAACTCTAATGGAGCACCATCCATCGGTTAAATTAAAAGAATATACCTGTTTTTGACCAGTTCGAGTAATTATTGTTTTCACCTGCCCAGGATTTTCAACAACTCCTATAACATCTAAAAAACATAATATGACTAAAGGTCAAAAGAATATTTGGACTATGGATTCCTGTCGTGACAATGTATAGTAAAATTTTACCTATTGTGTAAATAGGAACTTGATCTATAGCATAACCACGTGCCATTTCGTATACATCAGCCAAATTAAGAAGATCAAATTTATGTAATGGTATACTCTGGTCATCTCCAACAATTTGTTGGACATTAGTATGATTACTAAAGTCAATGCACTTAGCTGACGACACAGGTCTCATACTTCCAGTTGCATCATGGATGATAAAGTTACTTATATCATATATGTTTCCTTCTAAAATAGTCGGTCCAAATAAATTCCAAATGTTCGGAGAAACTCGTGCATGAACACGCTCATTCTGAAAAGATGGAAGGCCATTTGATTTAGTCAGAGAGATTAAAAAATAATACCATTATGTTTAAAATTTATTCTTACATTGGAATCGAGAAGAATGAGATTGTGTTTCAATATCCCATTTCCAACTGACGAAATAGTTGGCCAGATCCTCATTACACGGACCTTAACTCTCCAATTGGTCCTCGTGCTATCAAGCGAAGCAAGTGAATCAAACATACCTATAAGATTATTTATAATTATAAAGGTACAATAATAAGGTTACATGATGCAAACTAAAAAAATAGTAAATGAACATCGAGGGAAGAGGTTTAGTTAATGCATTAGTATTACCTCTGAATGAGCTTTGCTTCTTCTGAATGATATGTGATTAGGACTACTACAAAAAACGACATGATCTATATATCATCTGATAAGGTCAATCAAGCATGTGTTTAGGGATGATATTTGAAGATTATATCAATGATTAGTAATATGTACACTTAATGATTAATTATTAAGATCAATTATCTTGATGATTATATCAATGATTAGTAATATGTACACTTAATGATTAATTATTAAGATCAATTATCTTGATTTCTATAGCATCTGAATTATTTAATTAGTTGATTACAGTATTACAATTTACTTAGTTTGTATGACACATTTATACAGTTGAAAGATATTTTTGGTATTTGTATGATTGGACTATTTTAATTGTACAATGCATATATTATAAGAGTCAAGTGTCAAACTGACTTTTACATTTAGTCCAAAAACCAAGATTTTAAATTTTAAAAATTTATCTTTTATACTCAATTTACCACATAAGGAACTTAAAACATTGAACAGACCATTGCCAGTTTATTGGATTATCCAGATCATGGTCAAATATGTCTTAATACTCATAATAAGACATGTGTAAAAATATGAAGAATGGGATACATGAAATGTCTGTTTCATATGTAACATATTGCTATTCTAATGTAGACATCGGCAAATTATAAAAAACTTCTTCGTACACCACATTAGCAGTAACGTTGGTTGAACCACCATTGTCATTGCATATCAGTATGTGCAATCCAGCGGGAGATGTAACTCTAGAAACAGCAACATATAGTTGACCGTGAGAGAAAACAGACCTTGGAAGATATAAGCCAACTTCATCTAGAGACTGGCCCTGACTTTTGTTAATGGTCATTGCGAAACACATCTGAACAGGAAATTGTATTCGCTTGAATTCAAACGGCCATTTTGTATCAGTTGGAACCATTTCAATTCTTGGAATGATGTGCATGGACCCAACCTGTGAACCACACAAAATTTCACAAAGAATGCTATTTTTAAGACATTTGCGGACAATCATTCTGGTGCCATTGCAAAGACCCAGAATTTGATTGAGATTCCTCATCAACATTACGACGCTTCCTATTTTCAACTTCAATTCATGTTTTGGAAGGCAAGGCATATTAATAGAATTTAGATACTCAACCGGGAATGCAGTACTGAAATCATTTTGTCCAGCAAAATCATCAGCAAGGGAATCTTGACTGTAGTATGTATGGGTATCTCCCGGTATTAGATCAACGACATAATCATTGACATCACCAACTTCTGCATTAGTGGGTGCAAGAATTGATCTTTGTCTCAAGTATGAAGGATTTGTCATATTTTTAACAAAATCTGGATAAATAACATCAACAATATCCTTAATGAAAACATTGGAAGACTTGATTAAGAAATTATCAGGAATTACGACTTCAGGATGATGTGTCAAATCATCAGAATTAAGAGTAGGTAAATTACCATTACCCACATCAAGAACCCATTGGCTAAAATCAGCTATTTGTTTATTCTCAGCATCAGATTTTCCAGAAGTTAAACGCATGTTTTGTTGCAATAAGAATACCTGGCAATGATTCCAAATCTTTGAACTGTTCAATGATGCAGAAACAACTTTAGCTCTTGGTGCTTTGGGAATAACTGGCAAAATTTGTCTAAAATCTCCTCCAAAAACCACAGATATGCCACCAAATGGACGCCTTGCTCTATCTGGATCAATTGCAGACATAATGTCTCTCAAACAACGATCTACACTTTCAAAACCATGTTTGTGCTGCATAGGAGCCTCATCCCAAATTATCAAACTGGTCTTATGCATCAACTCTGCAATGTCCGTTCCATGTTTTACACCAGCGGTGGAATACTGGTCTAAGTTTAACGGAATGTGAAATCTAGAATGTGCGGTTCTACCGCCAGGGAGTAATGTGGCAGCAATCCCAGAAGAAGCTACTGGTAGGACAATTTTACCTTCGCTGCGCAAGCCACAACATAGTGTTCGCCAGAGGAAAGTTTTACCACACCCACCACTACCATAAACAAAAAAGATACCACCTTTTCCTGAATGAACACTGTCAACAACAGCTCGGTATACACCCAACTGTTCTTTATTTAAATTTGGAAAAAGTTGTTCATGCTGTTTCTTCATCTCTTCCTTATCATATCCATATTCCTCAGCAAGTAGTCTATTTTCAGTATTTGCAAGAATTACCTCCTCAGGGAATGGCAATGTGGAATAATTTTTCAAAGACTTTCCAACATCATTGAGTAACTTCTCAACCTCTGAAACACAAAAGTTTACATATTAAATAAAATATTATATTTTTAATTATTATGCAATCGTGGGAATAATATAAAATATAAAATTCAATTATGCACTAATCTTATCTATAAAATTTAATTTTCTTCAAGGCATACTCAATCTAGGTTTAATAATAATTGCATGTTCATCAATATTGCCTTCTATTAAATATTATAAAAGTTAAAAGTACAAACCTGACAGAGTAAGATTATGTAATTCAAACTCAGTTAGTTGACGCCTTTTGTAGAGAATATCCTCTGACATACTTTTCCAATGTGATTGCCACAATCTCAAAGGATCAGCAACGTTGTTGTTGGTCAAAATATATACAAATAATTCTCTGAGCTGCCTTGGCATTGAGCTTTGAGCATTCTCTGATAAAGCTACATGCCATTGCTTATCATCAGCAAGTATACCAAGTGCGTCACATGCTTCTTTAAAGGTGTTATAAGTATTACCATCCACAGTACGAAGGTCTTGATAAGACGTTGCTCCCTTCACATGCATCAATAACATGCGCAAGTAAAAAGTCTCACCGGCTGAAGCGTGTATGTCAATTACCCGGCCTACAACATTTCCTTTCTCTCTTAACTTCCATCTTCCTTGGTCCTGCTTCCAAGTGAAATGTGTGGGAAATTCCATGTATGTATAATTCCTGGCTTGAGGCATGTTTCTGTTGGCTTCAAACCAACCTTCTAATTTGCTGTTTTTGTCCTTAGCCTTTTGAGCAACTTTTTGGAGATTCTGCGTTGGTTTGAATGTAACATTCTTGTGATCTGGACAATGAACAGGTAACCTTTCTACTATTGGCCATCTGTAATGAATATCAAATCCAAAAAGCCTCCAACATGCTTCAACAGCGCACACATACCTTCCATCCAGATATTGTTTAATTTCATTATGATTCTTTTTCTTTCTGCTATTTACAAAATTGTTGCTGGATTGGTCCTTCTTCTTCAACAACATAGTGGCAGTATCATGTCCCTTTAAACAATATTTGAATAAATATTTCAATGATCTGCTGCTGTTACAAACCTCTAAGTTGATGTGACAGTGGAAACGAATCAATAAGTCTCTATTATAAGGAACAACATATTGATTGTCCAAATCAACACCTTTCCTCTTTACAATATTATTCTGCTTTCTCCTCACATATTGTGGAAAACCACTTTCATAAAAAAATGTCTGTGGATTGTACCTGAAGAATTAGAAATCTTTATTAAAGCCGAACTTACATGTTTAAAGTACTAAAATATCCATCAAATTCCTATGAAAACTTACCTTTTTGGAAAACATCTGATACATTTCCCTTTTACCATGCATGGAGACGTCTTGCAAAGGTTGCCACACGGACCATGGATCATAAAATTTTGAACCAAATGATACCCAATAGGGTCTTTATTTTCATCTGGTATTTCAGCCGAAATTAACTCATCAATTTGGTCCTTTCGTTTAGGACGGTCATTTGGATGCAGCCATATCAACATGTGTGTATGTGGAAGACCTCGTTTTTGAAATTCAATCACGTGCATCACTAATGAATAAAAATAATTAAAAATAAATAAATTTGTCCTATAAATTTAATAAATGTATCAGAGGAAAAGGGTTTACGATTTACAATGTAAATGTATTACCTCCAATACATTTTCCAAAGTAATCTTTATTCTTGATCAAATCATTTAATTGATCTAACTTCAACTTGAAAACCCTTGCAATGATTTCTGGAGCATTAACTACATCTTTTCCTGGAATATTCTCAAGCATGGACAGAATCTCAGGCCATTGGGTATTACACGTCATTGTTAGAAACAATGACGGGTGACCAATACTTCGACATATAGCAAGAGAGTCCTTGAAATATTGATTCATGTAACGTTGAGAACCTGTAAATGTAGCAGGGAGAATAACATTTTGTCCAATGCTGGAAGGATCTGTATCACCTCTTCTTATGCGATCACGAATATTAACATACAAATCAGAACGTATGATATGTTGATGCGTACTAATCCAATCTAACCTGTACTGTTCTACTGCAGCAAAGGCATCTACTACAAATTGCTGCCAAAGTCGACCACCAAGATGAAGAGTCATGCCTGCACAAATTTAGGACAACAAATAGTTATACTTTTTTTAAGGTAGAAATGTGTGAGCAGTTTCTTGGCAATATATTAGAGTAATAATGTTGGAAAAAATACGAATATATTGAATGTGGAATTTTATAGTTAGATTAGAAATTCTACCTTCACCAGGACGTATCATTAGTTTGTAGGCATAATATTCCCTCATGGAAACTGTTGTTCTGTGGTTTGTCTCATCTGGATGTTCATCATTGGGAATGTGGGATGACACCTTTTCTGGTTTGCAGATTCTTTCTATTTCTGGATGAAAACCCTCATCCCCATATGGAAAAAGCAGAGGATATTGTAGAGACATATATTGGGAACATGTCTCATATATTCTCTTAAAATAACGTTGTTTTGTCTCTACTACAATATCCCTGAAGGGTGAACATTCATCAGCATCACCAACAATTAGCGCAGCAACATCATTGGCTTCTATAATGTGATTAGTTCTGCCTGATGCTGATCTTGAATGAATCAACTGCAATTTAAATTCATCAGCTTCGTCAAGATTAAAACGGTCTCGAGCCATTCGAAATCCCTGTGCCAACTTATTGTGCTCATCAAGCATTTGAAGAAGACCATTAACAATTTCTGGATCCAACTGATCAGATCCGTTGACAGCATTAATGCGATTATGAACCTCATTCTCCGTGTCATAAATATAAAGCTGTGAAAACTTAGGAGTTTCTCCTTCAATGGGTTTTAGAGTTCCCATTAAATGGTGATTCTGACCAAATAATTTAAAACAGTATGGTCCTGATCCATTGTTAACAGACCTATCAATTTTACCGCCAAGTGAGGTAAACTGGAACATTGAATTGTATGCTCTTATGTTATCCATGTAATGCTTATGTTTAGCTCCACCGGCTATTAAAGATGCCAAGAATGCAGGAGGTTGTTTATCTTTATCGAGTTTAACTTGGCCATCTCTACAACAAATTGAAAAAGTAGGTAGACTCTTCTTTGCATATTTGTTATTGCGTTCCTCATTCCACATGATTGCGTTGCACTTGTTGCATTTTTTTTTTGGTGGACCAAGGTTCATATATCCTCTCCACAAATCTGTCCAGCAAATTTTATAATTTTTTTTTACTAAAGCCTACTCAAAATGTAAAATACATAATCAAACTGCTAAAGTTACCTGGCTTAGATTTGATGTTATCGTCCACATCTTCATTAACGTATGCTCCTCTAGTGTCTAGAAAAAATGACAATGAATGTTTGTTATTTAGACATGATGTAACTGTTACATCATTTCAATACAATTTGAAATGAATTAAATTGATTTGTAACTTGGTACATACCGTCTTGATCTTTATCCATATCCGAAGAATCTGCAATGTAACAGTGCGGTTAGAAGTATATTTGTATTTGTATAATCCATATTTTAATATGCAAATACTACATTAATACAATTTAAAGTATACCTTCGTCACTATGGTCTGTGTGATCATTATGTACATTGTCTATGTTGTTCAGCATCTCTGGATGTATACTATGATCTGAATTTTTTCGACAATAGTTTATATTAGCTATTTTGTTCATCAATCAAAAGCTCCTTCTAAAATTGTGGTTTCCTTAAAATACTTCTTTCTCAACAAAACCTTTAATCTTTGTATTGCATACATCCGCTCTGTTGAAGGACTCCATCAAATTCTTTCCACTTCCACTTGGTTTTGCTTTATACCACTCTGTAAATACATGATTGAAAATTGTCGAAATAAAATATCTTTGTAATATAATTATTACAGCAAACATCTACAATACCTGGCATACGCACACCAATATGATTCAAATCTGGAACCAAAACAGTGATGTCATCATTTTTTTTCCCGGTTGATTGCGATTCAACTGATTTACGACCATTATGATTCATGTGAATAGGGAGGACTTTTTTGCTTTGTTGGCTGTCTATCAGGTTAATCGATTTCCCTTTATTTTTTAATTTACCTGTTAAAAATCAAGGATTCAAATGAGTGTAACAAATGCAATTATATGGACTTTGTTACTATGCAAATGAAGTACTTTATTTGGTTTAAACCCCATTAGTAAACGTTTGAAAAATAAAATATAAATATAAATCACAATGCTGTTGCATAACATAAACTAAATGAAAACTATAAAATCAAGGCTCACCTTGCCAAGATGAACAATTTGCTTCTTTGACAGGTACTGATGATTGGACTATTTTCTTAGGAGATATCCTAGATGCCGGTAACTGGAAAGGTTTAAGATTGACGTTTGTATTTACTCGGGCATTTACGTTAATTTGAGACAAAGGGACTCGATGGGTTAATCCTGCATAAAATCAAAATTAGAATGATATATGCATTATGAACCATATGTGGAAAATTTGCAAAATTAGTATATCAAAAGCATACCAGAAAAATTGTGAGAATTAAGCCTTCTTTGAGATGGCGTGAAACTGTTAGATGGGTTATCATCACATCCAGAATTATTTGCAGCTGAATTACCTCTTCTTGTCGAGGAGGTTTGTTCTGTCAAACCTGTAAAAACCTCATCTGTATTGATTAGGAGCAATCCACATGTTTAAACTTTGAAATTATAACAAAATATTAAGAACTCACTTGATTGCTTTTGTGATGGTGTGAATTCATGGGCATGTTCTTTTGTAATATGAGGGTGATTTGTCGAATGTATTATAGATGCTGGTAAATGGAAACGATTAAAAGTGGATGCATCTGGATTTGTTTGGTTTATATTAGTATCGCTATAGAAATATTGTTGAGGTAAACCTGATTGGGGATAAAGGAAAACACGTGTTTAATAACCAAAATAACATGAATAAATATTACAAAAAATGACGTTAAAATACAAATTGTTCCAACAATAAAGCACCGTCATTATAAAGTCCAGTTCCTGGAAGTTGTTGTGTCAAACCTGTCAAAAGATGATAAGGATTGTTTAGAAACAATCACATTAATTTTGCTAGCAGCTAAAATTAAGCATGACAATCCAAAGATTAAAACAATGCATCTTTGCCAGGTGAACAATGTTGGATTTCCATACCAGACAAATTAACGGAATCAAGCCTTCTCTGTGATGGCGTGAGAATGCTAGCTGGGTTGGATCCACAGTGAGTTTTTTTTGAAGTTGAATTGTAATTTATTGTCGAGGATGTTTGCTGTGTCAAACCTGTCAAAACATCATATGTATTGTTTAGGAACAATCCACATATTTGAAGTATAAAATTACAAATATTTGTAATTTACCTGACTGATTTTGTGATGGTGTGAATACGTTGGCAGGTTCTATAGTAATGTGAGGATGAATACTGGAATGTATTATAGATGCTGGTAAATTGAATCGATTAACAGCGGAAGCAGGTGGATTTTTCTGGTTAAAATTAGTATCCCTCAAGGAAGATGGTTGAGTTAAACCTGAAGGGTGATAAAAGAAAAAACGTGTTTTAAAAACAGATTTACATGAATAATTCTTACAAAAAACGTGAAGAACAAACAAACTTGACAATGAACACAATACCAGAATTAGCAAGATTTGGATGTATGTTCTCGTTCATGTTGGCATTGATTTTGGGAGCAAGAATGCAACGTTCATCATCATTGTTGGAACATCTGCCACGCCTTCTCTGGTCTAATATTCAATAAATCAAACTCTATGATGAATACAAATACATATGACACAAAAATAGTAGATTATATGAACTTACTACTACGTAAAGAAGAAGGAGAAGTCGTTCCTAGAGGTGCTCTTTTTCGACCTGTTAAATTCACAGTTCAAAATTATAGATTTACAAACCATAATAGATAACAATAACTGTGTTACCTCCGTTTTCCATTAGCAGATGATGGGTGTCGATGAAGATCAATGTTTTAGCCGTTGATAATCTATAATTTACGTCGATGAACAAATAACCCTTATAATTAACATGACTAATTCGTACAAAAGAACATGATAAACAAAGCATATATCAAAGATGAAGATCAATCCGCTGATAATCTATAACTTACGTCGATGAAGATTCAAAATTGTAACAAATTGCCACAAAGAAAGGAATGATTTGGTGGCACAATATGTGAAAATGACAGAGATAAGGTCTGGGATTGAAGGAGAAATTCAAACGTATAACAACTTGCCATATAAAAATGAATGAATTAAAGATCTGAATTTGATTGATTGGGTTGTATTATATGGATCCGGGTCAAATAATATCCATCATATGTGTTTGTAGTGTAAAATATAATAGGAGATGAGATGGGTAATATCCATGATCCAATGGGTAATAAAGTTGGGTAGGAAAAAATGGATCCGGGTCAAGTATTGTGAAAAAAACAAAGGAAAACCCATTGGATAGTATCCATGGAATATGGGCATATTTTGGAATTAAGATATATAGATATGTTTCAAAAAAATAATAAGAAAATAGTATCGGATATTTGCAACACGAAGTAATAGCTTATAATAATTATAAAAATGTTTCAAAATATACACTTATATTTATAGTATTTTACTATATATCTTACGATTATAATATTATAATGTATATCAATATATTAATAAATTTATTTAGTAAGATAAAATTTACCTATAGAGGAATCATTATATTCATCTTCAAAATTATTATTATCCTCGGTTTGTGAAGATCCGTCTTCTTCGGATTCATATTCATTTCCTTCCTCCGGACTTCCATCATCATCTAAATCTACTTCAACTCCACTTTCATCATCTAAATGTGTGGGAATATCATTTGTACTAATATCATTTAGATGTGTAGGAATATCATCTTGGTACACCTCTTTATGTGATGTCGGGGTTGGAGGAAGTTCAATAAGTGGCTGAGCCTTTACTTTGCAAACAACTAGCCAATCAACCTTGTTTCGTTTAAGACTCGGATAAGTACAAAAATATACTTGCATGGCTTGCATTGCTAGTACAAATGGCTCATACACTCTCAATCTCTTTCTTTTATTGACCTCAATTGTGTTATAGCGTGGATGATTTCTTGTTCCAACATTAAGTGCAGGAACGAACCATTCACAATAAAACAAAACTGTTTTCTTCACTTGAAAATGAGGATACTCGACAATTAATATCTCTTCAATTATTCCAAAGTAATCATTAGATGTCTCGCAATATTTCTATCCATTAATACATACTCCACTATTGAATGTTGACCTATCAGCCCCATATTCTCGAGTGTGGAATTTATAACCATTCACATAGTAAATTGACATTGACTTAACCGAACGAAGAGGTCCAAACAAAATATTCCAAATATATTCATCTCGAACTAGTGTTGGATTTTGAACCTTAAATTATTAGTAGTGATTATTAGACTACGAAATAAGCAATTAATATTTATCTAATATTAATTATAAAAGTGTAAATCAACTTACATAACTTTTAAACCAAATGGCAAAATCACTTTCTAAGCACTGATCAACTTCAACACTAGTAAGGTGTGGATTTTTCTCCCGAAGTTGATTTATGAAAATCCTGATTACACAAAAAAGACAATTAGTTAACATGACTATAATTCATTAATTGGAAAAATAAATATGTGATTATGACAAAATAAACTTATTCGGTATATGGTGCAATCTCTGGACAATTAAACAAGATATAGTTGTGAGTTGCCATATACTCTCGATCATCAAGATAATGAGTACTAACACTACCATGTGAACATCCGGGATGAGAAAATATAGAAATGTTTTCCCCAAAACTTTGTCCACCTCTATTAGAATCATTCCTGGGAACTTTTCTATGTTTTGTCTAAACATGTTGCCTAAAGTAGTGTGAGCAAAAAGTGGAAGCTTCTTCAACCAAAAAAGAATTGCATATTGATCCTTCAACTCAAGCTATATTTTTCACATTATTCTTCAAGTGACATAAAAACCTTTCGAAAGGATACATCCAACGATACTATACAGGACCTGCAATGCGTGCTTCATATGGCAAGTGCACTAAAAGATGTTTCATGGAGTCGAACAATGCTGGTGGAAATATGCACTCCAACTTACAAAGTATAACAGGAATTTGTTCTTCAAGTCTTCATATATCACTTATCTTCAAAGTACCTGAAGTGAGATCTTTGAAGAAAAGGCTTAATTCTGTCACAACCTCCCAAACATTATTCGGAAGAAATTCCTGAAAAGCAATTGGAAGAAGTCATTGTATAACACGTGACAATCATGACTTTTCATTCCAAATAACTTGTATTTCTTCATGTTGATGCAACGTTCCATATTTGACACATATCCATCTAGAAACTTCAGATCTTTCAACCATGCACACACTTTTTCCTTATGCTTTTTGTTTAAGCTGTAACATGTTTTCGGATACTTTCATGTTGACTCATCTTTCGCTAACTCGGGTCTCCGGTAAATCATTGCAATATCATCTATTGCCTTAGAATTATCTTTGATTTTTCCTTCAATGGCCATGATAGTGTTGAATATATTTTAAAGACATTTTTCTCAATATGCATAACGTCAAGATTATGTCTTATTTGATAATGACCTCCAATATGGTAAATCCCCAAAGATTTCTTTTTCTATCCATGATTCTAGCATTGTGCTCATCACTTCCCAGCTCAACGCAATGAGATTTTAAGCATGTGAAAGATTATAAGCATCATGATCATGAGCACAATGCGGACAAGCTAAATGACCGACAGTTTTCCATCGAGATAATATTGAATAAGTAAAAAAGTCATTGATAGTCCACATCAACGCAACTCACATATGAAAATTTTGTTTCAAAGAATTATCCCAGGTCTTCTCGTCAACTTCCCATAACTTTTTCAACTCGGCAATCAACGGTTGAAGGAAAACATCTATCTTTTGTTTTGGATTTTTTGGTCCAGGCACAAGTACAGACAGAAACAAGTATTGCTTTTTTGAACACATCCACGGAGGCAAATTATATGGAGTCACTATGATTGGCGAAGAAGAATATTGTCTACTCGTTTCACCAAATGGCTGAAACCCATAAGCAAAAAGTCCTAGTCTAACATTTCTCGTCTCTGAGGAAAATGAGGTATGTGCTCTATCAAATTATTTCCACTCCTCCGATTCTGAACAACGGCGCATCACACCTTCTTCTTGATGATAATTCAAGTAAATCCAAAAATAATGGCGTATAACGACCATGTAAATTCAAGTAAGTAAAATTCACAAATAATCGTACGTCATATATAATTTTTGTGCAAAAAGATGTTAAACAAGTTCCGAGTAATTAGTGTCATTATTAACATTTATATTTAGTGATAATTAACCAGAATTATATTAAATTACGATTGTAAGGTAACTTATAAGTAACCTCCAGGTGATTAAATTAGTATTTTTAAAATTTTGGTGGGTTAGGTAGAAACTAGGGGTGATCATAACCGCACCAAACCGCAAAAATCGCCCGCACCACACTGCGTGGTTTTTATTTTCTGTGGTGCGGTTGCGGTTTCAAATTTTGACAAACCGCGCGGTGTGGTGCGGGTTACGGTTTTAGTTTTCTGAAATGCGGTTCAAACCGCACCGCACCAGAATATTTAATATTATATATATATATTTATATTATGTTAGTATTTTATTAATGATTTAAGGGATAGTTTGTAAGCTATTTGTTTCGTTAGTACTTATTGCCTAGTAATAGTTTATTTTAGAGGCTTATGAGATCAATTATAATGCGCTAGCCCATCTTTATCTATTTAGTATCACAATATTTCATACTGCAATATTTGCATTTTGTTAAGTTTATAGACACGGTCTACATACGAATTAAGAAATATGGTTGAGTAAGAATTTTAAAAATTAATTTCACATGCATGAAAATTAATTTTTTAAATTTATAATTATTTTTATCGAAGGTGTAAACTGCAATAAAGCGCACCACACCGCACCGCATTTTCACAGTGTGGTTTATGCGATTTTAAAATTTCGCGGTGCGGTTGCGGTTTGGAAATTTGACCAAACCGCATGCGCGGGTTAGTCCGCGATTTTTGGGAAAAACCGCACCGCCCGCACCGCGATCACCCCTAGTAGAAACCCACTACCATCAATTTTTAGTAAAAATGTTTTCTCAAGTTGTGGAAATTACTATAATAATAATTTTTGAAAAACCCAAACATTTCGGCACACGTACACACACTTACAAGTTTTTATCTAAAATTTAGAGAAGTTATTTATAGATTTTGAAGAAAATTCTCATAAATTAGGGAGAAAATTTTTAAGAATTATATTACATAAAGCGAAAAGAACGTGCATGAAGGAATTTCAAAATTTGGATCGATAATCTCGGACTTTACATTGAAAATTGGGAATAATTTAATTGGTAAAAATACTATCATGTATAAATTAAACACAAAATGGATACTATATTATTAGTAATTAACTTTTTAGTATTGCATATTAATAGTAATCTTTTATTTATATTTATTTATTACAACGGGTGTTGTCTTAAAAAAATGTCACATAAAATCGACATTTTATTTTTATAAATAGTTTCATTTATTTAACATGTATATTTAATTTGTACAATATTGTGTTATAGTCATCCCAACAACTAAAAGGAGTTGAGACCTCGCTCCATCCACTTCCAACCTCACAAAATCCTCTCATTCATCTCCTTTAACAAAAGGGTCCACTTCATATTCTCTACGATCATGTCTATCATGTCTTTCTTCACCAGTACGTTTATTATGACATACCCAAATGAGTTTGAATGGCGTTTTTTAAACTGAAGAGAACTGAGAACAGAGAAGGTTTTTTAAACTAAAGTGAACTGAGAACAGAGAAGGATAAATGAATTATAACAGAGAAAGAAAATATGGATGACCATTATATAGAGGCTCAATGGCCCACACTGAAATTTCAGTATAAGCACAGTTTCTACTATTTAATGACACAAATGCTGTCATGGTGTAGTGGTTGTGTTATGGAACTTTAACAAAGGAGACCAAGGTTTGAACCCATGATCCAACATTTTTTTTTTCATTTTTCTTAAAAAATCTTTTGGTCATTTTTTTTTCGATTGCATCCAGATTAAAATTGTAAAACTGAATATTTTCAACTTTTTGTCCTCATGTCATTGGTGGTGCACTAATTTTTATGGTTAGTTGATCATCATAATTATTACAAAAATTAAAAATCTTTTTGCAGAGGGAGATCAAATTGAAAATCTTTTTTTGCTAAATTAAGAGGTGAAAAGATGCCGAAAACCCGGGAGTAGTTGGTAGGGCTGAGCATGCGGTCGGTTCCGGTCAAAGGTATATGCATAGGTCCCTCCCCCATTATGCCTGATTTCCTTGTGACTCATAAAGCCACTTGGGTCGTTATTCAGTATCCTCGACATAATTTCATGTTAGGACGAACTTTGATCGTTGGTGGTGAGAGGGGGGATTGTTGCAACGAGTAAGATTGTGGTTAAAATTTTGCACCATCAACGTTGGAGTCATGGTAACGTAGTGATGAGAAATTCTCTTATGTTCGGGACTAATGTGAGGTTTGTCATCTACCATCGGATAGAGAATAGGAGGAGGTATGTTTATCACGGTCTTTAAGTGATGGATAATGAAGAAGTGGTGTTTACTCTCACCAAAATATTAAAAATACATTATAACCAAAGAGGAAAACTATACTTATTCGAAAACGATTATCCTACTATTATTAGGATATCTTAATTAGAATACATATTTCTTACTACGTATATTTTGCATGTATAAGTATTTATAAATACATATATAGACGAAATGCATGTGATTTGTGAAATACAGTCAATAGTCTTTGATAAACATTTTTTATGGTATTTAAAAGAAGAGAAGTTTTGAGCAATCAGAAAAACACTTTGGTATTCTTGTATATCGCTCTACACCGGGAAGAGGGATGTGTACCTCCAGCAATAATATTTAGCCCTTCGTTTCACCAACAAAGAAGTTGAACTTTGGCCTTCGTTTTGGTTCTAAAGAGTAACGGTTTGGCATATGCAAACATGAAGAAATACAAAGCACAAGTACAAGCACAATCAATGAATAGAGCTACAATATGCAGTATAAGAAGATATAATTAGTTGGAAGAGTGAATTTATCTCATAACAACCATGAAGTACGTTGCACTAGAAATACAAAACACTATAATTATTAATATCATGCAACAAATCTACTATCTTTTCAAAAAAAAAAGTTTAAGAAAGTTACTAAAATAGTTTGCAACAGATATATCATCTTTCTTAAAGATAGCGAAAGCAGTAAAGCCACTATATTAATACTTAAAAGATTTTAAATAGGGATGATATGACGTTATGTGCATAATAATATTTTATTTTATTTTTTTGGTTATTGGTTATAATCAATTACCTAAATTTAAATACACATGCACACAATGCCTCTACTGGCCTCGATCCCTCAACCTCTTGAAATTGTACTTTAGAGTTATGGGGTTGTGGAACTACAAGACACCACTTAATAGATTTATTAATTTCACAAATAATAATTATTCAGTTAATCTCCTTTTATATTTAATAATAAGAGACTTCATTAACTATTCAAATATTAGTTACCTTTTATATATATGTTTAATAAGAGAATTAATGCATTTTTATTTAGAATTTTGGTCGACAACCAAGTTAAAGACGACAATGGAGACTATGCCAAGAGAACTTTAAGTTAGGTTGGTAATGATATTATTTATTTGATGTAAAGTTCAAATTGTGGAAAATCTGATTTTTGATTATCAGACGAATCCAGATGAGTGTTGAACCACTGTATAATACTATTAGAGAAAATGTAATGATATCAATAAGAAAGAATATGTAGATATTGTATATTATCATATATAAAAACTTGCTTTTCTTACTCAATTATCCTTACTTAAATATTTATTATTGGTAAAGATATGTAATCTTTTCTATTTTTTTAAGAACTAATTAATTTCCTTTTTAGGTAAAACATGTTATCTTTATATTTTAAAAATACCACGAGTAAATATATGTAATGAAAATAATAATATTATAATTAATAATAACTAACCAATTACATTTTCAGCTAAAACACGTTATCTTTTATATTTTTTCTTACTAAACGTCTTCTTTTCCAATAATATCACGGGCAATTGTTGACTCGTAAACACGCAAGTATACGCGATCACAAATAGCAAGTGAAAAGTAAGATTCGTTCCGCAGAGACTAGGTGTAATGCCAATTTCAGTACTTGTACAACGGTGTATGGTTACTTCTTAATGCTTGAACACTTATCAAATTGGGTTTTTGATTAACTAGTTTTATTAACTAAGCTAGAATAAATTAACAATTAAAAGTTCTTAAATATGAGAAGGCATGGGATTTCAATTTCATCAAACTTCACTAAAGGTTGACACAAGAAATCGACACAGGTGATAACATGATAATTAATCAGATAACACGACACTAATACGAGCTACCTTTCAGTACACTCATATCATACCACTTAATATCCACAAAAGATAGAAATCAAGAGGACACCACATTACGTTCAAATCATATATGTCTATACAATCTGGAAACACAATTGGTTTAAGCATAAGTTATCTTTTACAATTACATGAGGCAATATGAATTGGGTAAAATCATACTACTAATCAAGAAATACAATTATTTCATGAACTCAAGCTAATATGGCATATTCTCAATCCTAGACTCCACTTTCGCAATCATCAAGGATTAATAAATTAAATGCTAGCTACACATCTATCAATTAAACCAAAACATATTAGATTATCACAATAAAATCACCCAACATCGATCACATGTCAAACACAATAACACTACTACAAATATAGGCAAAGGAACCGCTAATAAGAGACCACCTTATTCAAATAATTGATTACTTAAAAAAGAAACCACACTTTTTCAAAAAATGGTCTCTTATATAATATAAAAGAGACCCTCTTATTTAAATAAGTGGTTCTTTAATAAAAGAAACCTCACTTCTAAAAAAAGAGATCTCTTATAATACATGAAAAGAGACTTCTTTAATTAAAAAAGTGGTTTCTTATCATTTTTTAATATTATTTATTTTCTATGGGCTCCGTTAATATTAGACACCATCTCATTGATCTTTTAATTCCATCCGGCATCTTTCTCTCTTCTCTTATGCTATTAAGTACTTATCCTAATTCTACCTAAGTTTGCTCTCAGTTTGGCCTCTTCGATCCCTAATTCATCTATATCATCAATCCCTAATTTTGAAGCTTCAATCACATATTCAATCCTTATTTACATGTTGTAATTCCTAATTTATTGAGTATAGAGCAGTCTTCGATTTCCATCTCGAAGTTGAATTCAATCTGAGTTGCAATGCCTTCAATCTTCGATCAACATCTTCAAAGTTCGAAACGATCTGACTTTGATTCAGATTTCCGGAATTAGGTTTCTCTCTCTCTCTCTCTCTCTCTCTCTCTCTCTCTCTCTCTCTCTCGCTCTCTCTCGCTCTCTCTCTCTCTCTCTCTATGTATATAGATTGATTGGCTCATGTTTTGGGTTTATAATTTAGGGTTCTTAGTTTAATTGATGATGAAAATTGAAATTAATGACACCTATTTTCTATAATTTAGTTTGTTTAACTTTTATTTTGTGGTTAGGTTTAATTTATTAATCTCGTTTAGGTGTTTGATACAACTACCAGGATAAATTTCAAGAGGTGCCATATGTTTCTCCGTATGAGGAATATTGGGGGTTGGATTCAGATAGTGATGTGGCGGAGAAACGGGTAGTGGGCGTGCTCCATGAAATGCTTGGTTTGTTTGTTGAGCATGCTGCCGAGAGGAGGAAGCTTTTATGCTTGAAGAAGTATATGGGTTTGCCGTAGAAGTTTTATACGGTATGTGAGAGACATCCGTATATTTTTTATTTATCGTTAATGAATAAGACTTGCACAACCATTCTAAAAGAACCATATTGTGATAAGTTATCTATAGAGGCGCATCCTCTTTCGAAAATCAGCTGAAGTAGTTAATTCGTTAGAGAACTAGCGAGTTATTTTTTCTAAAAAATTTTGATTTGGTTTTTCTCAGATTTTGCATTGCAACAAATCTTATTATACTTCTACAGGGAGTTGGTCGTGCCTTCTGTGTTGGTGGGGATTTGACAATGTTCTACGCTGTTATTCGTGGCAAGAAGGTATATTTTCGTTCTGACCTTCATATTCATTACATTGTTGTTCATATTATGTGATATATGCATATTATGAGTTGCTTCAGAACATCCTTCAATTGCAGAAGATCTTTCAACTGTTTATGCCTCTTGGTCAGTTTTTGAACGATGCAGCCAATTAAACAATCATGGTAATAGAATCCTTTAGCAGTTATCTTCCAATTCCTTGTTTATCCATAAAAAAATAAAACAGTCAAAAACTTGGATATAAAAACACTTGCATACTTGATTGGTTTGTTCAGAAATACACTGCCCGGTTCCCACCAAAAACAAACCAATCTCCCCCATTCTTCTATTGCATTCACCTGCAATTCTCACAAGCATTCTACACACTACTGAATATTAATATCACAAGCAAACAGTTTTTGCTACTTCTCATTTTCTTGGAACCCCTTGATCATATGAACTTGTTATATAGTACTAAGATGCTGTAAAGTGGAAAATCAAGAACCAAGATTTTTTATCCCAGAATTAATAGTGCTTACTTCAATGGGTTTAATATTGAACATTTCTAGTTGGTTTGTGTCTGTAGTTGTTATATTATCATGTATTTGCAGTTCTGTTACTGCTACAGTTTCTTATGATGATAAAGCTATCATCATTAATGGTCAAAGAAGGATTCTCATTTCTGGTTCTATTCACTACCCAAGAAGCACTCCTGAGGTATTCTTTTCCTAAGGTGCATAAAATATGCATGTAACATTTTTCAGTTCTGGTGTAATCTTAGTAGATAAAAGTGGAGTCTTTGATTTAATTTCTTGATTTTGTAATTATAGATGTGGCCTGATCTTATACAAAAGGCTAAAGATGGAGGCTTGGATGTTATACAGACATATGTGTTTTGGGATGGACAAGAACCTGCTCAAGGAAAAGTAATGTCGAAATTATAGTCTCAATGAAAGTTTACTTGTTCACTCAGCATGTGTATGTACGTGTATTCTTTATGCTGAACTGAATAATTTTTGCCTTTGCAGTTTAATTTTGAAGGGAGGTATGATCTTGTCCGATTTATTAAAGTCGTACAGCAAGCTGGCCTTTATGTCCACCTTCGAATTGGCCCTTACGCTTGTGCTGAGTGGAACTTTGGGTAATACATGTACTCAGTTATCACTTACCAATATGTTTATGTAGTTAATATGCCAAGTACTCCATAGCCCATGCATAGTTACATAACATGGAAAATTCTCTGTTTTAATGCAGGGGATTTCCTTCTTGGCTTAAGTTTATACCTGGAATTTCATTTAGAACAGACAACGAGCCTTTTAAGGTTGGTTATGTTGAAAATCGGATATTAAAGAATTATAAAATTTGCTTTTCTTTAACTTGTGACTGTTTCGTCTACTGATTTTTGACTCTGATAAAACAAAGGTGGAATCTGATGCACCAAATAATTTGAATCATTTTCGGAAGTGGAGGAGGTTTAGAGCTGGAATCTGATGCACCAAATAATTTGAATCGTGGAGTATCAAGAATTTGTTTGTCTGATAGTCTTGGTGGCAATGGGGTGGCTCAGTACAGTGTCTGAATGTCTAGATGTCAAGGTGTGTTTCATCATGTTGAAATTGTGATTCTTTGGTATTAGTCCAGTACAAGGATATCTTCTTTTGTTACAAATTTCGACTGTATTGATTGTTTGATTGATGTTATAATTTCATAATATAATGTAAATATTATTTCATAATATTTTGTAAATATAAGAATATTATAATAATTAATAATAATAATCTCAATGACAATTAATAATATAAAAAAAATTATTAATTTGAGAAATTTAATCCTATTCAGAGCAAAGAGACCACCTTTTACAAAAAACTGATTTTTTTAGTGAAATCAAACAGACCACTTATTGGCCTATGTGGTTTCTTGACTAGAACCAGAGAGACCATCTAATCTAAATAAGTGGTTTCTTTTCCTTCTATCTAATAGACCACTTTTCTTAAATAGCTGGTCTCTTATTTCTATTTAAGAAACCCCCCACAAAGAAGAGGTCTCTTATCCTAAGAGACCACTGACCTAGAGACCCCCTCTTGAGGTGGTCTCTAAGATGGTTTTTAGGTGGTCTCTTTAGGCTTTTTTGTACTAGTGTAATTATGAAATTGAATCCATTGGAACCCCATGATAATGATTAGTTCATATATGAACCGTTCACCATCATGGGTACTAAACAAATCATGATTCTAGAAAACAATTAATAATAAAAGAAGAGAAATAGGGTTAGAAATAAATCCCCAAATAGTGTAGAAGAATACAAAAGATCCGAAATAGATTAGGCCTCCTTGCTTGTCACTAGCTTGAAGATCCTCTCTAAATCTTGTTCTAAGATAATAAAAACGATAGATGAATAAAAAATGAAGAAGCAATACTCTAACCAAATTGAGAGATATGTTTTTAGGTCTCAGATAATACATATAAAGATGCCCTAAATTAAATAGGCCCAACACAATTTGACCCGACTTAAGGAAATAAAATTCTGATGCCAAGCCGCTCGAGCGCTATAGCCCTTAAACGGAGCGCTACAGCGCCTCCTGATCCCTGGAAAATGCTCTCTCGAGCGCTGCTGCACTTGCCTGAGGCACCGTAGCCCTTGGACGCGTGCCATAGCGCCCAAACTAGCGCTCTTGCGCCTGCTAGACCCTGGAAAACGCCCACCTGATGTGCTGTAGCTCCCAAATGCGCGCTGTTGCGCCTATGGTCCCCTGGACAGGCTCAAATGCTACTGCTACCTGACTTATTCGCACTCCGAATTTCTTCCACAAGCTCTAGATTAATTTCACACCACCCATAACACCATTTTAGCACCATAATGCCTTCAACGATACAACCTACACAATTTACACAAAAACATATCAAATGGTAACGAAACTCAAGAACTCGTAAATGTTTTAAGTCCTAACGGAAGGTAAATAGTGGATATAAAATCCACTTATCAAACCCCCAAACTTAAATCGATGCTTGTCCTCAAGCAATGCAAACTCAACCAAAAATGATGAAAGAATGCAGATAATAACTAAATGTCATGATAATGCTAACGTGTCCTAATGCAATTATCCCACACAATTTATCCGAAACCAACTCAACAAGCAAACACCTCAACGAATGCAACAACTCCAAACAGAGCTCGACTAAGGCCCCGTATACTAACAATACATGCTCAGAAACGTGGTGTGTGCATTTCTCACTAGATATACTCTTGAAACTAGATAAAAGGCATAACTCATTCTTCGCTAAGGCAATCACATGTTTATAAATAGAATAGACTTTAGACACTCCATGACTCAAAGACACCGCCATTATCATTTAAGGTAGACAAGGATTCATGCTTTACTATACAAAACAACACAAAACACCAAACACACATGCTTATTGACCGTGCAATGGGTGAGACCCCTAAAGGCTTATACAATAGCACTCATGTAGCGAGCTTTAGGTTAGTGGATCCCAGACCGGAAAAGTCTTAGGTCACTAGGCATAAAATCCCCTCGAACTTACTTGCTCGAGTACTAAAGAGCTCACCCTAGCCACTTAGCATACACACACTTTCACAATCCCTCATTTTTTATTCTCACAATTCTTTTTTTTTTCTAATTTTTTTTGCTTTTCTATTCTTTTTTTCTTTGACTCTTTTTCTTGCCTTTTTTTTCACATGGGTGCGCTATCTCACCCCCCTAGACTACTCATATCAAATATGAGCCGGCTACCAGCCATTTGACGCCTAGCCATTATTACACTACGACACGACACTTAGCATGAAATCCCTGTTTTTCCCCAAACTTATACTTAAGTTCTCCTACGCCATCGAGGGAATAACGAAAATTCTAGACATAAATAAGTGATTAACTCCCAACAACCAAACCAGGTATGACTCGATCTAGCTCAAAAGCAAACAGTGAGACCGTGAAAAGATTGTGTTCCCGACACATGCAAGTCAATTTCATAAGTACTTAAATCAACCCTCTATTCATTGTCATCACACTCAAATTAACGTCGACCTATCGAACCAGAAACAGACACTCAAGTGGAATCATGTGATATGCATGAACAAAATGATATTACAATCCTAAATAAATCTATATGACATGGCATCCTAAATGCACTCTAAATGGCATGGCAAAACTAAATGCAAAAATTCTAATATGACTAGCATGAATATGCAACTAAATGCAATGCAATGACTCTTGATACCCTAAAATCACCCCCAAACTTAAAAATTGCAATGTCCTCATTGAAGGTAAAATTAAAGGGTACAAGAGATACTCCCCTACTCGTCGGCATCTCCACCCTCCTCGGGTGGTGTGTCTGGTGGTGGATAAACATGGTGCGCTCCGAAAGTGGGCAATGTGACCTGGAAACCCTGCTGCCGATACATTCCACCCAATGACTGAGTCAAATCTGTAGCAAATTGGTGAAGCATGGCATGCGTAGTATCATAACGCCTCATCATGCGTCTGAACTGAGCATCACTGAAAACCACAGTCCCCTGACTCATCTGCGCGTGAGAAGGTCCCGCTCTGTCTGACTGTGGAGACATCCTCTCCACCGGTGGCTGATTACCACCTTCCTCAAAAATCTCAACATACCCAAGACCCCTAGGGTGAGGAGTACCACCTGGCCACTCCGCCAACCTATTAATTGCCGTGTGATTAATAGAACCCCTTGGCCTGTGCAGAGTCTCATCATTATGCCAACGAACACCAACATGAACACACAACTCAGCAATAATGACAGCATGTGGGATACCGCCTGTAGTGCCACCCCGCAAGAACTTCATGATATTCTGATAGACTAGGTAACCAAGATCAATGTACTTCCCGTTCAGAATACCCCACAAAATGATAGCACGATCAACAGTAACATCAGTGACATGGGAAGTTGGCATTACGCGGGCACACATAAACAAGAACCAAGCTCGAGCATACCTGGTCAACGAAGCTGCAGGAAATGTACTCAGCGTAGTCGAACCTGCCTTGTACTTCCAAACCGTACCCGGGATACACATCCCCGCTATGATAGCGTCTAAGTCAACATCATCCCTGGTTTTCTGTGCCCAATCCTCAGCACCTTTAGGCTTCGCCGATTGAGACAAAATGCGCCGAATATACCCAGGCTTATAAGCCACTGCTTGACCCATAACCATAGTGATTCCATTTTTCTCGACCTTGGCATTGGCATAGAATTCCCTTACAATGCTTAAAGGAACCGCCATAGGCTTAGCACAAAACGCCACCCAAACCAACTCCCTAACCATATCTCTCAACTCTCCATCCTCGCCCGAAGGATCGAAACCCCTCTCCTGGACAACGGCTTTCGTCAATAAAATTTCAAACTCATCTTGAGCCGCCTTCGAAACAAATTTATCCACATCATAATTTACATCCACCTCCTCCTCCGAACTACTACTACTCACCACACGTAATCTCTTTGGAGCCATAACACTCTTTTAGCAACACAAATTCAACAAACACCAACAACCCCAAAATATTTCTCCACACACAATATCCCAATTCCAACAATTCAATTCAATGTAAATAATTAAAATAGGAAAAAATATTACCCCATGAATTGAAGATGAGAACCTTGCAAGCACTCCCCCAAACTTGAATTAGAGACCTCTTGAAGCTTTAATGGAGGTTGAATGATTTGGAATAGAGAGGGGATTTGTGTGTATAGGTGTATATATAGGTGGAATAGAAGTATAGATGGGTTAGGAATTTAGATGAATGTGTGGTGATGGATTTGATTTTAGGGTATGGAGGAATTAGGGATGGATGTTTGAGAGGAGTTCGGTATAGGAAAGAAATAAGTGTTTGGGCTGGGTTCGGCTTTGCTGTGTTTTAACCAGATTTTTTTTTAAACGAACCGGGGCGCTCCTGCGCGTGAAGAAGGCGTTGTAGCGCGTTATAGTCCCTGATTTTTTTCAACTTGCATTTTTTTTTTAAAACAAAAAAAACAACGCGTGGGTTGCCTCCCATTAAGCGCTTCTTTACTGTCATTAGCTTGACATTACTGCTGAAGCTCATGTTGAAGCAAGACTGATGGTGAATGCCTCCCTATTCACCGTGACACCGTAGTAATGCTTTAATCTTTGACCGTTCACTTTGAACGACTTATCTGGAGATTCACTGAAAATTTCTACTGCACCATGTGGAAACACTATCTTTACCTTGAAAGGACCGGCCCACCTTGATTTAAGCTTTCCCGGAAAGAGTTTGAGCCGGGAGTTGAAAAGAAGTACTAGTTGGCCTGGTTCAAAGGTTTTGGGCACTAGTTTTCTGTCGTGCCACTTCTTCACTTTCTCCTTGTACATCTTCGAGTTCTCATAAGCTTGAGAACGGAATTCTTCTAACTCATTTATTTGCAACATACGCTTCTCACCAGCTAATTTCATGTCGAAGTTCAGCTTCTGCAAGGCCCAGTATGCTTTATGCTCAAGCTCCGCTAGCAGATGACACGCTTTCCCATAGACCAACTGGAATGGTGACATGCCCAATGGAGTTTTATACGTTGTCCTGTAAGCCCATGCTGCTTCGTCCAATTTCAAAGACCAATCCTTCCTTGAAGGATTCACCACCTTCTCCAGAATTCTTTTGATCTCTCGATTAGAAACCTCTGCTTGACCATTTGTCTGAGGATGATAGGCAGTTGCAACGCGGTGAGATACTCGATACTTAGCTAATAAAGTTGTGAACTGGCGATTGCAAAAATGAGTTCCTTTATCACTGACTATAGCTCGAGGAGTCCCAAAGCGAGTGAATATCTGTTTGTGTAGAAAGTTGAGCACTACCTTAGCATCATTCGTCGGTAGAGCTTTCACCTCAACCCATTTGGATACATAATCCACTACCAAAAGAATGTACTGGTTGTTGCATGATGGAACAAAGGGTCCGATAAAGTCGATTCCCCAAACATCAAAAATCTCCACTTCCGGCATAGTATTTAGAGGCATCTCGTTCCTCCTAGAAATATTACCAACTCTTTGGCATCGATCACATCTCATCACGAACTGATGAGCATCTTTGAATAGAGTTGGCCAGAAAAATCCTGCCTGAAGCACTCGAGCAGCGGTCTTATCTCCACCATAATGTCCACCGTAGATAGTGTCATGACAATCTCGCAATATCCCTTCCGTCTCACTATATGGAATACAACGCCTGAGAAGCTTATCCGGTCCTTGCTTGAATAAGTAAGGCTCGTCCCAACGGTACCATTTCACATCATGCAAAAATTTCTTCTTTTGAGCATAAGAGAGATCAGTCGGGATGACATTGCTCACAAGATAATTCACAAAATCCGCAAACCAAGGTACTTCCCCTTGCATCTGAAACAACTGCTCGTCCGGAAAGTGTTAATTGATTAGAGTCTCATCCTTTTTAATTTCTCCGCCCCGCTCCAATCTTGAGAGATGATCAACTACTTGATTTTCTGTCCCCTTTCGGTCTTTGATTTCAAGCTCAAACTCCTGAAGTAAGAGTACCCATCGAATCAATCGGGGTTTAGCATCCTTTTTAGCGAGCAGAAATCTGATAGCTGCGTGGTCTGTGTAGACCGTGACCTTCGCACCAAGCAAGTAGGATATGAATTTCTCAAATCTGTACACAACTGCTAAAAGCTCTTTTTCAGTGGTGGTGTAATTCAGTTGGGCATCATTAAGGGTTTTAATAGCATAGTAAACCACATGAAACACATTCATCTTCCTTTGCCCCAACACCACGCCCACGGGGAAATCACTTGCGTCACACATCATCTCGAAAGGCTCATTCCAGTTAGGAGCTGTAATGACTGGAGTAGTTGTCAGCTTCTTTTTCAAGTGCTCGAATGCCTCCAAACATTCCTCAGTGAATTTAAAAGGAGTGTCTTTCTCAAGTAGATTGCAGAGTGGCTTTGTGATTTTAGAGAAGTCCTTTATAAAACGCCTATAGAAACCGGCGTGTCCCAGAAAGCTGCGAACTCCTTTGACTGAGATAGGAGGAGGAAGTTTCTAGATTGTCTCCAGCTTGGCCTTGTCCACTTCTAAACCCTTTCTAGACACCTTGTGACCTAGAATGATGCCTTCCTTTACCATGAAGTGACACTTCTCCCAGTTGAGTACTAGATTTGTCTCGACACACCGTTTCAACACCATGCTCAGATTATGCAAACATTCGTCATAAGAAGACCCAAACACAGAGAAATCATCCATAAAGACTTCCACATTAATTCCAATCATATCAGAAAAAATAGCCATCATGCATCATTGAAAAGTGGCTGGAGCACCACAAAGTCCGAAAGAAACTCGGCGGAATGCAAAAGTTCCAAAGGGACATGTAAAGGTAGTCTTCTCCTAATCTTCCGGAGCTATGGCAATCTGATTGTAGCCTGAATACCCATCTAGCAGACAATAGTACTCGTGACCAGCTAGTCTGTCCAGCATCTGATCAATGAATGGTAGAGGGAAATGGTCCTTCCTGGTAGCCTTGTTCAGTTTCCTGTAGTCCATACACACTCTCCAACCTGTGACTGTCTTAGTTGGAATAAGCTCATTCTTCTCATTGGCTACCACTGTCATACCCCCTTTCTTTGGTACACACTGAACGGGGCTCACCCAAGAACTATCCGAGATGGGATAGATGATGCCTGCATCTAGCCATTTAAGAATCTCCTTCTTGACAACTTCCTTCATGATGGGGTTTAGCCTCCTCTGATGTTCCACGGAAGGCTTGCTTCCTTCCTCCATTGGAATTTTGTGCATGCAGTAAGAGGGGCTGATGCCCTTGATGTCTGCTATGGTCCACCCTATGGCTGATTTGAACTCTCTCAGAATCCGCAAGAGTTTTTCTTCCTCATTACCTGACAGGTTAGAATCAATAATAACAGGTAATGTAGAAGCTTCACCAAGAAAAGCATACCTTAAATGATCCGGCAGTGGCTTGAGTTCAAGTTCAGGAGCTTCTTCAATAGATGGCTTTAGACGAATTTGTGATTTTTGAAGCTCAACTAAGCCAAGTGATTCTGGTGGAACATTGAACTTCCTTTGGTAGGGGTTAGCATTCAACAATTGAACACACTCTGCAAGTTCTTCATCTTCAGAATCAGAATCCCCTTGTAAAGTGCTTACCAAGGCATCTGCCTTTAACAACTAGTTCATTTCCTTATGCTGCAATGATTTAACCATGTCAAGTCTGAAACATTCTTCCTCTTCAGTTGGAAGTTGCATAGCTTTAAAAACATTGAATGTGACGTTTTGACCATGCACTCTCATAGTCAGCTCCCCTTTCTGAACATCAATCAACGTTTTGCCAGTGGCCAAGAAGGGCCTTCCCAAGATGATATGGATGTTCTTGTCTTCCTCAAAGTCCAAGATGACGAAGTCAGCGGGAAAAATGAGTTTATCCACTTTGACTAAGACATCTTCAACGAGGATATGTAACCGACCTGTCAGCTAGCTACAAGGAGATATTGGTTGGTTTTTGGTCGGGAAGTCCAAGTGTCATGAAGACTGAGAGAGGCATCAGATTAATGCCTGCACCAAGATCACACAAGCATTTGTTAAACGACACGTCACCAATAGTGCAGTGTAATAACCCGGATTTTTTCAAGAAATGATTTCATTATTATTTCAATAATAATAATGTTTTCCTAAAATGAGGAGGAATTTTTTTTTAATTTAATTATTTAATTATTTTCGGTTAAGTGGAACCTGGTCTTTTTTTAAAAAAAAAATTATTGACCGAGTAGATATCTCGGGTCAATAGTTTATTCGAGCAAAGATTTAATTTTTGGAGTGTGGAATTATTTAGTAAAGATTTTATTATAAATTGCTAAATAATTTGGAGATTTTAAAATCCTTAGAAAGTGATTAATTTAATTATTTGAGGATTTGTAGAAATTACTCGATTAATTTATAATATCGAGAATTTGAGATATTACTAAAACAATAGTGTTTGTAGTATTTTTATAAAGCCCTGTAAATTGTGATTTATGAATCACAATTATTATTTTTATAAGTTGTTTTAATAAATTATTAATAATTTGTAAAATACATATCAATTTAGAAAATTTAGATTTAATTCTAATTCTTTCTCCAAAAGTCTTTAAAAATATTCTAGTATTTAATTATGCTAGAAATTTTATTTTTACAAATTAGAGTTATTGGTCTAAAATATTATTTAAGGTATGTAGTGATTAATTGTATAGCTTTTAAAAGGTTATTGGGCTTGAGCCCATTAGAGTAAACACAGCAAAACACATATCATACACAGAAATTCATACACAGCCGCACAAAACAAGATGTCGGGGAGAGAGAAAGTGAGATTGGGGGAAAAGAGGGAAAATTAGGGTTTGAGAATTGGGGGTTTTCAATTGGGGCTAATACATACATATGTATATACCTATGTGTGTGTATATACTCGCGTGTGTGTGTGTGGTGTGTGTAAAATCGCATTTTTATGTGTGTATGAGTCGCGTGTGTGTGTGGGTGGCGATGTGCGCGGTGGAGTGGTCGGAGGAAGGCCACCATCGAGCAGGGGTGGTGGCGAGGCGCGCGCAGCAGCAGTGCAGAGAGAGAGAGAGAGAGAGAGAGAGAGCAGCGGTGTGGGAGATTGTTCGTGGTAGATGGAGCGGTGATGACTCCGTGGTGGCTCTCCGGAGGAGTAAATTCGGTATACATACATTTATGTGTATGATTTAGTTTAATTATTTGATTGTTTTAATTAAATTAGTTAAATTGTGAGGTTATTGTTGTGATTAAATTAGATTTAATTTGTGAGTTTAATGTGTCAATTTTCGTGGTTAGATTAAATTCCGAGATTTAATTCGGAAGGTCTATACTTGTTGATGGTAATTATTGAGATTAGTTGTGGGCCCGGTTAAAGGTACGGGTTAGCGATTATTAAATATTATTTGTTAGTTGCTAGTTGGCAATTATAATTGTTAATTGTTAAGTGCTAATTGTGATTGTCATACAATGCGTAGTTATATGAGTGGTAAATGCTTATGTGCTAAATGGTATAAAGCGAGTCGTAGTATTTGATGACTTTGCTAATTATGAAAGTTATATGTTATTTAGTTTAACTGCGAGGAGTCGTAAAGAGATCATAAGTTCTAAATGTCAGTATTTAAGGACTTGTGTAATTCTCTTCGACTAGTTCCTCGGGCTTACGAATATCAATGATTGATTGTCACAAGTATAATTAATATGCTCAAGTGATATGATCATTGATATAGCGTAAGTAATAGTTAATGCTAGGGGTTGTTCCGTAGGGCTTACGAATATCAATAATTGATGGTGACGTGTATCATTAAAATGCGTGAGTAATGCGATTATTGATGTAGCGTAAGTAGTAGTTAATGCTAATGTAAATTATTATGTGTTTACTGCATGTCGAGGCAGAATTTCTTATGTGCTAGGTGCCGCATGTCTGGGCGGGTACTTTTCTTACTTGTTTACTTTGCTGCAAGTTGAGGCAGCTTTATTTTTTGCAAAAACAGGGTTGAATTGCATTTGAGGGGCTGTGCCCATAGTCCGATAAACGAATACTTCATGCCAAAATTTTCTAAAAATCACCTGCATTTAAATTTATTTAACTTATTTAATATCAATGGCCTAGAGGCATGAAGTGGATGTTAATTGTTTACTTGAATATGTGCTAAGTAAATTATTTCGAGAGCTAATTGTTGTCTCGAGGGATTATGTGCTAATTCAAGGATTAAAGGTGTCTTGAGGATTAAATGGGTATTATGAGCCTTTATCCAGGATTAGGTATGTTTTGAGGATTACTTGTTAATTAATTTGTGACAAGAGTATGTCAATAGTATTATGGTCAAAAGTGTTAAGTGGAGTTTTGACTAAGTGTTATAACTGTATGGTGTTATGATGAGTTAGCACCAGGAAATGTCTACTTTAAAAAGGTGACTCTTCCATGTCTTTTCTTTACTAAATGTGTTATGTGTATTAAGTGGTATTAGAATAGTCAACTATAGGGAGGACACCTATAGTTTGACTTTACGTGACTTAGTGGTAATTCTGAGTTGTGTCTACTCGGGATACGAGGTTGGACTGACACGTAATCGTAACTATTTCAGTACCATTAGGGTATAATCAAGTGGAGCGACATACACCAAAAAGGGAAGATCGAGGCGTCGTATAAAGAAAGGTAAACTACCTCCATGGAAATGCTTGGACAAGGTGCGAAGGAATTATTCGCGATTTCTGTTTTCTGCTAAGGACCAGAGGCAAGTTTAATTATGCATACTCTATCGTTCAGAGTATATATATTTTGAAATATATGAAATATGCGAATTAAGTTAAATCCATGATTTCAAGTCCCTAGCCCTGTGCTTTGGTTTCAAAATCATTTTATTCTGGGCTTGTTAATGATATTAAATTCTGCTTATGCCAATTGTCAAAATCCCATGACTAATATTATTGTCAATGGATGCCGATATGTTTGTGATTTCGTTTCCCCCTTAACCTGTATCTTGTTTGTATAATATTGCAAAAATTATACTTGGGATATTTTCGATTAAGAATATCTAGAAGGATATTGATGTATGCTATTTGGAGGAGTTATTTTATTCAATTAATATTATCTATCATATTCATTTAAAAAAAAAAGTTTCATACGTGATATTTATTTCTTATAGACCGAGAGTCAGCGATAATTATTTTGATAAAGTACTTAAAGTCCGGGGACTGCCGGAACAATAATGTCTTGGTTTTGATTGGTTTTTATTAGAAATGTTCCAAGAGTTCATTTGGGTGTTTGGAGGTTATTGAATATTTCAATAGTAGTAGTGAATATTATTTGAATATTTACTTTAATAAATGATTATTAATTTGGTTATTCCGTTAAAAAGGGGGTTGTTGATTATATTTAATAAATATGGTGTAAACATTATTAAAAACCCTAAGTGTTTTAAAGGGTATAAAATGATATTCAGAGGTGGTTTAAGGACTTTCATAGTCTAAAATATTATATTTTGGTTCAATCTATGCAGGTGATCAAAATCTATACTTTGAGATATTATTGTATGATACTGCATTGCTAGAGATATTTTTACACCGTTTTGCGATAATCTTAATTTTCCGGTTAAAATAGATTTGACCTTTGAAATATATGCAATCTTTTGAGTTAAGTATTTTATGAACCGGCATACCTTGTAGCTCTAGATATAAGAGCATATTCATTGTTTCGACTCTAAACCGGGAGTCAGTATTTTCCGTTATAGAAGTAGTCATGGAAACCCGGAGGGATTCCAGCGGCAGAGTACTAGTCATCTTGAGGAATACTATTTATAAACATTATTATATTTCCATAAAATATTAATTACTTGGAAACCATTCGAGGATTGTTATTTAAGTATGATATCATTCGAGAAATTGTATTTGATTACTATATCTCTCGAGAAATGTTATTTTAGTATTATCTCAGTCGAGAAATACCGTATGAATATTATCTCTGTTAAATATGCTATTGGTAGGCATACTGTTTTCGAAAGTATATTATGATACTTGATTACGATTTGGTAATTGGCTTATAAGCTAGATATGAGATATTAGTTATAAGTCGGGTTTTGCAAAGGCCCTTAGTGAAGGGCGTATGACTTACATCCCTTTAATATAGACCGGGAGTCGGTATTTCCGTATATCTTGGGATTATTTTTTGAGGAAAATATTGGATAAAGGTTTTCCCATTGTTTCTTTAATGAATATTATTTTGAACATTCATTTTAGTTATTTTATTAAATGAATATTATTTCGAATATTCATTTAAGAATATATTTATTTACTTAGTGAATATTTTTATATATTCATTCGAGGATTATTATGAGAAATATATTTTTGATTAATAACATTCTTTAACTAATTATGAGTTAATAAATATTCCATAAATATTTATGCCTTAAGAAATATTCCTTGAAAATTTAGTTAATTCTTTTAACTAGTTTTAAAAATAATTTACTTCATTCAAATGCTATTTTCGACCTCCCAAATATTATGTAAATTATTTTGGAGTCTTATTATTGATAATATTATCAAGAAAGGTTCTTAAGATTCCATTCTTCATTTAATTCTATCCGTTAAATTATAAGGGAATCTTACTTGAGAAATGTTATTTATCTTGATGACTTCCTGGTCATAATTTCTTTGAAACTATTCTTTTCATTTGCAACTGGGTTGCTATGAGTCATTGAATCTTGTGTACCCACTCATCATTCGAGGGGTAGTATGGATGGAACAAGTTTATATCCATTAACAAGCGTCAACTTGGGAAATATTGGTGAAATTTTCCTTTCCAATTAGATACGACTACTTTGTGGAGTCCTATCAACAAGTGCTATACTTGGGGAAAGGGGAACGAACTTTATGTTTCAGAGTTATGGATGTTATTCGAACTAGGAGACGCGTAAGTGGCCGAGTGGCGCCGGTCCAGCAATGGCCCAACCGTTGGCCGGGGGGTTCCAGAGGGCGGGCGATCCGTCGGTGCTTCCTTCTACATGTAGAGAACAAATGATGGGGAGCATGACATGCGACTGATCATCGTAAATGTTGTGGCTCCTGGCGTGGCAAGCTCCCGTATTAGTTCATCTTCTAAACTGGGAAATTTTCTGCAACATTAATATCATTGTTGGCAGGGCTGAAAAGTGTTTGAACTGGAATTGCAATATTGTTCCTCCAAGTTTCTCTATTATGAAAATTGATAATATCTTGCTTATCTTTGACAAAGCAGATATTTCCACGGAACAATTATATTTTGAGTTACCTTGTAACTTCATCCTTGATCTTATAATTGATGACTCTATTGATACCTTACATAACATGAGTGGTGATAAGGAGGTTTGTTATAGTGGATCACCTTATAATTTTATCCTTTAAGTTATATGTTGATATTCTGCTTATATTCTATATAGCAGATATTTTACCGGAAAGGTTATATTGAACTATCTTATAACTTCATCTTTTACAATATACTAGCACTATGTTCATCAATGCATGGCATACAGTTTCAAAGATATTTTAGAACTGTTATTGTATTGTTGAGGTACAGTATCTTGATCTATCAAGTGTTTTGGCGGTATTGATATACATTCATATAAATATTTTCAAGCTTGAGAAGTATCGATTTGGTACCTTATAAATGGTTCGTTCCAAAAATCTTGGCTCTCTTACTATCAGTTACCTCTGAGTCTTAAACTTATCAAGTGGTTAAAGAAGTTATATCCCATACAGAATATTGAACTGCAGGGTATTGTGATAATAAATGATATACTTATAGGTATATACTTTAAAGACTTGGGAAATACTAAAAAGGGGATCTTTTTATGGTTTGGTTTCTATTTGATAAACACACTTGTAGTAGCAGTATATTGCACTACGTATTTTGAAGAGTTTTCTTAAAGGTTGTTGAGACTACAACTTATACCATTTTGCTAAGGTATGAAGCTTACTATGGTTAGCATAATCCCAGGTTGTTCATTTGACGCTATTTCAAATATTATACTTTCCTTATTGATATTCCATAGTTAAATGTTTCAGAAATGATATTAAATATCGTTAGACATTGAATACCCTTGTGTGTATTGGTATGTATATTGTTAAGTTCTATTATTACCTTGTTGAGCAATTTTTTTGCTCATTCTTGCTTGTTTCAAATATTAACCTTTCAGAGGAAGGTAGTCGGTTGAGGCTTATCTGCATGGCTCAGAAGAAGCAGGCAGTACACCCTTATGAAGATGATATGATCCAGAAAAGCTATAGCTGGAGTAAGTTATATGTAGGTACATTGATGTGTAATATATATTACTTTGTTCTGAGTAGTACTAGTTGCTGGTGTACTTCCCAACGAAGCTATACTAGTAGTATAAGATTTGTAAGACATAGTGCGATGTAATAGAATGGACGCAATGAAGATGTAAAGATTTTAATTCTTGTTTCTAGCCCTATGACCTAGAAGATGCTTGGTGGTTGGGGTCGCAGAGTTATATTTCAGTTTTAATGATTACATATGGTTTGATGTTGTTAAACAAGTAATTTGACATTGAGGATTTCCGCGTAACTACCAAATCCTTGACCCCGGATTTGGGGGTGTTACAGAATGGTATCAGAGCTTAGGTTATAGTAAACTAGAAACGAGAGTGAGTAGGAGTGTGTATAGTTATGTGAGAACGTCAGAACTCATATAGAGTTCTTGTTGGACTATTGGATATAGTACCAATTTTTAAGTTAAGATTGGAAGGCTATGTCAAGGAATATGTTGATACAGACATCACTTCTTGTGGTGATGAATGTCTGCTAAAGGATTCCTGGAGACAAGTATTGGTTGGCGAGGGCATAGATCGCCCGAGACCTGAAATTAAGATGATTTTATGGGATTCATTGAAACAGTTATGTATTCTCCGAACTATAGGAAATTTCAATATGATGACGAAGGATAGAAAGTTGGCATCTGGTATTATGACATTGATGTGCTGAGATTGTACTCGTACTGTTAAAATTTCGAAAGGAAAGTGAAACAAGATCACTATAAAAGATTATTAGTCGAAGTGCGGGTATTTAAATCCTCTCGAGCTTAATAGAGTTTGAGGTAATATTATGAATGGATTAGTGGACAGACACCGATTGTTTCAATTGATTATGGAAGGAAAATGATAAAGATGAAATGTTTTAAGAATCAAGACGGACTGAGAAAGTCTGAGAAAGACTAGTACGAAGGTTGTTATGCCAAAAAGGGATAAGCTTAAGTAGCACATGGAATTGTCATGAGGACAGGAACAGGTGGTATAAAGACGGTTATAATGGTGACTGGATCTAAGTATGTATTTCCAGCAATGTTCCGGACTATCGCCTATTCGACATGTGGAATTCGTCGTTGCTAGGGGCGACACCGGTATCGAAGTCTTCTCAAAGAATAGAACGCTTGCGTGAGATGCTTGCGCCGAGTCGAATAGAACTCCTTGCGATTGTAAGCGTCGATGGTTGAATCTTTAACGCCTATTACGAGTCGATGATGACGTTGGTTATCGAGCACCTTAGAGTGTGCGTGGAAAAGAAGAGCGTTTGAATCGAACGATTGTCCGTCAGAGGAGACAAAATAAAATGGCATCCGTAGAGACCTTGGCAGTACCTCCCCATTTGGGAATCATTTTGATTACCTCCCCAGTCTGAATTATTTGACATCTCCCCATTTGCAAATGATGTTTATTACCTCCCTAATCTGTGAATTATTTGACACCTCATGCGTAAATTATTTTGATTACCTCCCTAATCTATGACCTATCTTGACATCTCTCCAAGAGAAAATTTTGATAAAGAATATATTCCCTCTTCAAGGTTATTCTTTAATACTTGTGTTAAGCCATATTTAATTTCGATAGTACCAGAATCTGTCATTATCCATACCTTCAGATTTCTGAAGCCCTATCGAATGAGGTTATTTCAAACCTCCACTTTCCTTCAATAGTGGATGATTCTATGGTGGTATAGCACCACTTGCTTGTTGAATACCAGTATCTTTCTGGTTATCCTTTCCTTTGGAGATCACACCTTTGGAATCCGTTCAATTCAACTCCAAGGTGTCCCTTTGAGAATTAATTGTCAAAATACAATAACTATTAACTTGACTTTGAATTGCTTTCATACTTCTCAACCTCCACTGAGACGAACAACCCTATCATTATAGGGGCCATAAGGACTTTCTGTCTGTGTGAAAGAAGTCTGATGGGACGCCGTCGCTTGTGAGTTGTGAAATACAAGAAGGCTAATTACCTTTAGTAATGTCTTAACTGAGACACGCAGCGTGAGTTCTTATGATCATATTGATCTCTCAGTAAATTCTCTTATCTCAAATAAGGTTTACTTTGTCACTCATAACCTTATGATCATCAATGTGTGGCAATAGCCTGGATATGACATCTATCTTTTCAAAGATCCCTGATTCTTGTTACATCTAATAAATTTGAAGGGGATGCCAACCAGGTCGGCCAAGTCAAAACTCGCTGATAGAAACAAGATTTGCAATGGAATCGCCAAGAGCTAGAGCGAATCCCAAGGCGAATAGAATATCAGTGACGTATCGATAGAATTAATTAGTTCTTTCCCTCTCAATGATATTATGTTAATGGAATTAGTGTATTCTCTCTCTCAAGGATGTTTTGTGAATAGAATCAGTGAACTCTCTCTCTCAAGGATAGTATGATAATGGAAAGTTGGTCAAGACATATGTGTGAAAGGAATAACGTGGTAAGACTCCAATGATGACTGTGTCAAATAGAGATCCTATGGTTGGATTGAGGTTTCGGAGAAGTTGTTTACAAATGGACACTATCTCCGGTTTGGCAGAATAAGTGTTGATGATGAAAGAGTTAAGGAATCCCAGTAGTGGCCTTAGTTGATTCCGTGGACGGAATCCTTTTAAGGAGGGTAGACTGTAATAACCCGGATTTTTTCAAGAAATGATTTTATTATTATTTCAATAATAATAATGTTTTCCTAAAATGAGGAGGAATTTTTTTATTTAATTATTTAATTATTTTCGGTTAAGTGGAACCTGGTCTTTTTTTAAAAAAAAATTATTGACCGAGTAGATATCTCGGGTCAATAGTTTATTCGAGCAAAGATTTAATTTTTGGAGTGTGGAATTATTTAGTAAAGATTTTATTATAAATTGCTAAATAATTTGGAGATTTTGAAATCATTAGAAAGTGATTAATTTAATTATTTGAGGATTTGTAGAAATTACTCGATTAATTTATAATATCGAGAATTTGAGATATTACTAAAACAATAGTGTTTGTAGTATTTTTATAAAGCCCTGTAAATTGTGATTTATGAATCACAATTATTATGTTTATAAGTTGTTTTTATAAATTATTAATAATTTGTAAAATGCATATCAATTTAGAAAATTTAGATTTAATTCTAATTCTTTCTCCAAAAATCTTTAAAAATATTCTAGTATTTAATTATGCTAGAAATTTTATTTTTACAAATTAGAGTTATTGGTCTAAAATATTATTTAAGGTATGTAGTGATTAATTGTATAGCATTTAAAAGGTTATTGGGCTTGAGCCCATTAGAGTAAACACAACAAAACACATATCATACACACAAATTCATACACAGCTGCACAAAACAAGATGTCGGGGAGAGAGATAGTGAGATTGGGGGAAAAGAGGGAAAATTAGGGTTTGAGAATTGGGGGTTTTCAATTGCGGCTAATACATACATATGTATATACCTATGTGTGTGTATATACTCGCGCGTGTGTGTGTGGTGTGTGTAAAATCGCGTTTTTATGTGTGTATGAGTCGCGCGTGTGTGTGGGTGGTGATGTGCGCGGTGGAGTGGTCGGAGGAAGGCCACCATCGAGCAGGGGTGGTGGCGAGGCGCGCGCAGCAGCAGTGCAGAGAGAGAGAGAGAGAGAGAGAGAGAGAGAGAGCAGCGGTGTGGGAGATTGTTCGTGGTAGATGGAGCGGTGATGACTCCGTGGTGGCTCTCCGGAGGAGTAAATTCGGTATACATACATTTATGTGTATGATTTAGTTTAATTATTTGATTGTTTTAATTAAATTAGTTAAATTGTGAGGTTATTGTTGTGATTAAATTAGATTTAATTTGTGAGTTTAATGTGTCAATTTTCGTGGTTAGATTAAATTCCGAGATTTAATTCGGAAGGTCTATACTTGTTGATGGTAATTATTGAGATTAGTTGTGGGCCCGGTTAAAGGTACGGGTTAGCGATTATTAAATATTATTTGTTAGTTGCTAGTTGGCAATTATAATTGTTAATTGTTAAGTGCTAATTGTGATTGTCATACAATGCGTAGTTATATGAGTGGTAAATGCTTATGTGCTAAATGGTATAAAGCGAGTCGTAGTATTTGATGACTTTGCTAATTATGAAAGTTATATGTTATTTAGTTTAACTGCGAGGAGTCGTAAAGAGATCATAAGTTCTAAATGTCAGTATTTAAGGACTTGTGTAATTCTCTTCGACTAGTTCCTCGGGCTTACGAATATCAATGATTGATTGTCACAAGTATAATTAATATGCTCAAATGATATGATCATTGATATAGCGTAAGTAATAGTTAATGCTAGGGGTTGTTCCGTAGGGCTTACGAATATCAATAATTGATGGTGACGTGTATCATTAAAATGCGTGAGTAATGCGATTATTGATGTAGCGTAAGTAGTAGTTAATGCTAATGTAAATTATTATGTGTTTACTGCATGTCGAGGCAGAATTTCTTATGTGCTAGGTGCCGCATGTCTGGGCGGGTACTTTTCTTACTTGTTTACTTTGCTGCAAGTTGAGGCAGCTTTATTTTTTGCAAAAACAGGGTTGAATTGCATTTGAGGGGCTGTGCCCATAGTCCGATAAACGAATACTTCATGCCAAAATTTTCTAAAAATCACCTGCATTTAAATTTATTTAACTTATTTAATATCAATGGCCTAGAGGCATGAAGTGGATGTTAATTGTTTACTTGAATATGTGCTAAGTAAATTATTTCGAGAGCTAATTGTTGTCTCGAGGGATTATGTGCTAATTCAAGGATTAAAGGTGTCTTGAGGATTAAATGGGTATTATGAGCCTTTTGTTTGCACTAAATCACGCAAGCGTACATGGTCACAAGTAATACAGATAGAAGTCAAGTTCGTTCCCACAGAGATCTGGTTATGGTTTTAATTCAGTAGATGTACCTATGCAACAATGTATGATTATTATTCACTGCTAAGACAATTAACAAATTGGGTTTTAATAAACTAAATTAACTAAGAAAAACAAATTAACAAACTAAGAATTAACTAACTAACGAGAATTTAAATCAAATTACTTCTGCAAGAGAAAACATGGAATCCTAACTTCATTAAATACTTTGCTTAGATCTGACGCCTTTAATCACTATATGCAATGGTTATGATATCTGATCAGACAACACGAAACAAATATACGCTACTTCTCAGTATACGAATACCAAACTAAACATACATCCACAAAAGAGATAGAAGATGAATAGACACCAATTATGCTTAGACCCCATATCTCTATAAGATTTGAAAACATAACGGTTGAAGAACAAGTTATCCATATTGATCACATAGGGTAGCATAATATCTCTATTTACACCACAAATCATGATGTTAAAAAATCAACCTATCCTATGCTAGCATGGCAAGTTCTAAATCTCAAGATCCACTCTCGTTTCGCAAGAGATTAACATATTAGATGTTAGCTACGCATCTAAATTCATAAAGCACAACCATACGAGGATATTAGATATACACTACACACAGATCTTTATAGCATCAAGATACTAAAGCTCCATAAATAAATCCGTTAGAATCCCATGACAACGATTAGTTCATAATCGAAGCGCTCGTCATCATGGGATCTGATGAAACCATGATAAAAATAAAGTATGAAAAGATACAAATAAATCTAAGTAATTGATATGTAATGGTTCTACTCCTAATGATCCAAATTACAAGGGTTGGATGTGTTTATATAGGCTCTAGAAGTCTTGTCCACCAAGCAATTGCCTTTTTAGAGTTGGAATAGAAGATTGGCAATTTCCGTTCTTGAATGAGAATAGAATTGCAAATTCCATGTGTAGATCTGATTCTGGAATGTTCTAGCCGCCCAGAGCAATTACCATACTTATTAGAAGTAGGAATTATAGCAATTTCCTTGTCAAAGTTGAATTTCTGCAGCTCGGCACATAATACGTTTCCTAAACTGATTCGGTTTGAAGGAAAATTCGTAGCTAACTTTTCTTCAGTATTTCTGGGCCGTTTCATTCGTGTTTTGACATCTGGACCACTTTAGAATGAAAGAGAATCTCGTTAGCTTTGCGTGGACTGTAAGATCGTCAAAAACGGACTTGTAGAACTCAAGATATGACCAAAATCGTAAAAAGGGCAAAACTGTAATTTTTCAGCGACTTCTGGGGCACCCTGCACGACTTTGGCGCACCCTGCACGGGCGCAATCTGCATAAAAATTTCAGTTCTGGCGCAGACTGCTCGAAATTGGCGCACCCTGCACGGCTGCAATCTGTTGGAATGATTTTTTCCTTCGGTTTTCATCTTTTTCTTCCCGTTCCTTTTGCATGAGCTTTCGTCTTTAATCCTTCTTGACTTGTATACTTCTTGGTAGCTGACCTTAGCCTCCATTCTTCATTCCATATCATAAATCAACTACAAAACGACGGAACTACACCCTTAATCGACATTTCTTCAATCCTGCACAATTAAGCAAAACACATCAAAACTACGACAAACTTGAGGCCAAAGCAATCAATTTAAGCCGATATGGAACGCTCCAAATGGATATAAAATCCATTTATCACACCCCCAAACTTAAACCGATGCTTGTCCTCAAGCATAAACAATTACAACTAACTAACTAACTAGTATCACTTCCGTAGGTGATCACGGTTGCATTTGGCATATGCAACAAGCCCTTTAAACCCCTAGGCAGCCCTAGTGGACGAGTAAGGTCTCGTGAGGGCCTATAGCGAATGTACCCACAAAATCCATGTAACCTAATGCAATGCAATGCATGAATGCAACTAATATGAAAATGCAATTAATCTAATACTAATATCCTACCATACCTTCAAATCCTCTCATGCCATATCAACTTAAGAATCAAAGTAAATACGCAATGTCTTGGTGTCGAAAGTGCAAGTATTCACATAGCCTACTCAATGAACATGCATAAGTTCTTACAAGCCCATGTCAAATGTAAGAATAAGTTAGTAATCATGCTAAGCCTACAAGAGTACATCTTTGAGAAAAAACTCGGGATCTCATACGCAAAAACAAGCAAACACTCACAATCCACTCACAAAAGAATATTCACTCAAGAACAAGGGTAAGTGTATCACTCAATTCCAGCAAAATAATAAACATGCTTGACATTTGGTATCAATCTAACTCTTAACACAACATACATCAATGACGATAATCAAAAGATCTTTATTTGGGTTGTAACGGGGCTAGGGACAAGGTATGTCAAATAAACCAAAACAGGTGAAGTGTCAAAAGCTAGTAAGTACCATAATAAAACATACACAACACCCTATTTTCCCCCACATAATTTTATTTTCTTCCAACAAAAACACTTGACTAGTCGACTAAAGTAGGATCATAACAAACACAAACATGCTCTCATAATATATATTTTTTCTGTTTTTTTTTCTATTTTTTTCTCCTTTTTTTCTTTTTTTTTTCTTTTTCTCGAGAGCTAAATAAAACAATAATATAAACAATAACAATGATCCCACAATTTTATTACACATGTCGACTATCAAGTAAACAACCAAACCCAATTTTCAATATTTCCCCCAAAAGTAAGACCAACAATAAACCCCTCCTTGCACTCCTTATTACTCCCTTAAGCACTCTACTAGCCTTTGACAATGTGGATTCAAATTAATGTACGGCCAATACAAGAAAAAGGTCTAGGCAAGTAATGTGGTATGTCACCGAAAAAATAGGATTAAGCTCAACGGGTTCACTAATTGATCATGTAAATATGGTGTGGTAATATGGGAAAATATGCGGTTATTCCTAAATGCCTTTATCATTTTAATCGTCAAATAATGTCATGCGTTTCAAGAAAGACCTCAAACAACTGCTAGCAATGCAAACAATCTGTGGACACTCAAGCAAACGAATAAATTGCAACAAATATGCAATAAGGCTCAAAAACTCACTTGGTGGAAAAACATACTCAATCCCAAGCAAAAATCTCTCTAACGCACCGACTTGTATTCAAAGCATGCAAACTAAATCATCTTGCACATATTCATGTCCTTCTAATCACTTACAACATTCAATAAGTCTACTAGCTTCAACTTACTAGTGTATGTATGTGCACAAGAACAAAGCATATCACTTCTCAATCAAAAGCGTCAACAACACAAAATTCCTATCAAGCATGGGTGCAAATACAAACTATTATGAACTCACATGATATACAAACATAAATACAAAATGTCCTATATGAAACAAACATAGATAACACGAACATGTATGCATGATTTACTACTACTAATATGCAAAGCATGAAATCCTACATGAACACAATGACTCAAAATCACAATTATATACACTACTTATCCCTCAAACCACCCCCAAACTTAAAATATTCAATGTCCTCATTGAATGGAAGTAAATACGAGGGAAAGTAAAAAAAAAAACATACCAGTATACAACAATGCTTGGGTTGCCTCCCAAGAAGCGCTTCTTTAACGTCAATAGCTTGACGTTACTTCCAAGCCTCCATTAAGGATGATAATAGTTTGCCTGGTCATCTCTTCGTGAAACTTCATCGTCATCACGGCGGCACACTTTCTACCCCTTCTCCTCGCTTGGCCTATTCGTATAACAGCTATGTCCTATTCCAATGCCTTCATCTGTTGACCCAAAATCTGTCAATTTGTAGAACAACACACATTCGCGGGCTTCGCTTGAATATAATGGAGGAGGGTAAATGTAAGTTGCTGAAGCCTTTGGTTCCTCAAAGAGAACTTCCTCCATTGGCTCTAATGCGCTACCTCCATCTTTAAGCTCTGAGACAAGTTGAAGACCTGCATCTTTCTCATGGTCATCAGCCTCTTGGTACACACATACCAATTCTTGAAATTTGTGCAGCTCATCAGTGTTTGTCCCAAATAGTGCCCTTTCCACATCTTCCACCATCCTAACATGATCAAATTCCTCACATGGCTTGCGAATGTTCACCTCACCTTGGAATTTGTCTTCCTCAATTAAGCATGAAGTACCTTGCTCCAAGTCATCGTTATTTTCTGGTGTTGCTTCTAGCATGAATTGTTGATTCTCTTGTTCCAAGGCACTCAAAACTTGAGCAACAAGTGTCCCCATAGATTTGATAGACTTCTCATGATTCTCTACAAGCATCCTAATCTCCTTCAAATCATCAACCTCATCTGACTAAAAAGTAGGAATAGGTTGCTGATGTTGAAACTCTTCACTACCAAAGACATATGACATATCTAGAACATCTTGCTGGTACTGTTGAGGATGGTATTGAAAATATGGTTGTTCCTCATAAGTGACATATGGATTAACTCCTTCGTAATAACAATATTGTGAGGGATCATGAACGCCCAAACACCGCTCACATTGCTGAGGCTGTTGAATACCACCTTGGTTGCTCCAGCACTGATACGTCTCATGTGCGCCCGCACATAGCTCACAAACACTAGCCACCTGCTGAACTCCATAGTAAGTTAGAAAATCCATCTTCAACGCCCACACTCTCTGACAAGTACCTGAAACACCAACGAACTATACAAGAATAGATGAGAAAAAGAAATCCGAGTCAGTGAACTCTAACGACCACTATTGACAAGAATAAAAACCAAAAATAAAACACCGATGATCCCCGGCAGCGGCGCCAAAAACTTGTTTGCACTAAATCACGCAAGCGTACGTGGTCACAAGTAATACAGATAGAAGTCAAGTTCGTTCCCACAGAGATCTGGTTGTGGTTTTAATTCAGTAGATGTACCTATGCAACAATGTATGATTATTATTCACTGCTAAGACAATTAACAAATTGGGTTTTAATAAACTAAATTAACTAAGAAAAACAAATTAATAAACTAAGAATTAACTAACTAACGAGAATTTAAATCAAATTACTTCTGCAAGAGAAAACATGGAATCCTAACTTCATTAAATACTTTGCTTAGATCTGACGCCTTTAATCACTATATGCAATGGTTATGATATCTGATCAGACAACACGAAACAAATATATGCTACTTCTCAGTATACGAATACCAAACTAAACATACATCCACAAAAGAGATAGAAGATGAATAGACACCAATTATGCTTAGACCCTATATCTCTATAAGATTTGAAAACATAACGGTTGAAGAACAAGTTATCCATATTGATCACATAGGGTAGCATAATATCTCTATTTACGCCACAAATCATGATGTTAAAACATCAACCTATCCTATGCTAGCATGGCAAGTTCTAAATCTCAAGATCCACTCTCGTTTCGCAAGAGATTAACATATTAGATGTTAGCTACACATCTAAATTCATAAAGCACAACCATCCGAGGATATCAGATATACACTACACACAGATCTTTAAAGCATCAAGATACTAAAGCTCCATAAATAAATCCGTTAGAATCCCATGACAATGATTAGTTCATAATCGAAGCGCTCGTCATCATGGGATCTGATGAAACCATGATAAAAATAAAGTATGAAAAGATACAAATAAATCTAAGTAATTGATATGTAATGGTTCTACTCCTAATGATCCAAATTACAAGGGTTGGATGTGTTTATATAGGCTCTAGAAGTCTTGTCCACCAAGCAATTGCCTTTTTAGAGTTGGAATAGAAGATTGGCAATTTCCGTTCTTGAATGAGAATAGAATTGCAAATTCCATGTGTAGATCTGATTCTGGAATGTTCTAGCCGCCCAGAGCAATTACCATACTTATTAGAAGTAGGAATTATAGCAATTTCCTTGTCAAAGTTGAATTTCTGCAGCTCGGCACATAATACGTTTCCTAAACTGATTCGGTTTGAAGGAAAATTCGTAGCTGACTTTTTTTCAGTATTTCTGGGCCATTTCATTCGTGTTTTGACATCTGGACCACTTTAGAATGAAAGAGAATCTCGTTAGCTTCGCGTGGACTGTAAGATCGTCAAAAACGGACTTGTAGAACTCAAGATATGACCAAAATCGTAAAAAGGGCAAAACTGTAATTTTTTAGCGACTTCTGGGGCACCCTGCACGACTTTGGCGCACCCTGCACGGGCGCAATCTGCATAAAAATTTCAGTTCTGGCACAGTCTGCTCGAAATTGGCGCACCCTGCACGGCTGCAATCTGTTGGAATGATTTTTTCCTTCGTTTTTCATCTTTTTCTTCCCGTTCCTTTTGCATGAGCTTCCGTCTTTAATCCTTCTTGACTTGTATACTTCTTGGTAGCTGACCTTAGCCTCCATTCTTCATTCCATATCATAAATCAACTACAAAACGACGGAACTACACCCTTAATCGACATTTCTTCAACCCTGCACAATTAAGCAAAACACATCAAAACTACGACAAACTTGAGGCCAAAGCAATCAATTTAAGCCGATATGGAACGCTCCAAATGGATATAAAATCCATTTATCACCTTTATCCAGGATTAGGTATGTTTTGAGGATTACTTGTTAATTAATTTGTGACAAGAGTATGTCAATAGTATTATGGTCAAAAGTGTTAAGTGGAGTTTTGACTAAGTGTTATAACTGTATGGTGTTATGATGAGTTAGCACCAGGAAATGTCTACTTTAAAAAGGTGACTCTTCCATGTCTTTTCTTTACTAAATGTGTTATGTGTATTAAGTGGTATTAGAATAGTCAACTATAGGGAGGACACCTATAGTTTGACTTTACGTGACTTAGTGGTAATTCTGAGTTGTGTCTACTCGGGATACGAGGTTGGACTGACACGTAATCGTAACTATTTTAGTACCATTAGGGTATAATCAAGTGGAGCGACATACATCAAAAATGGAAGATCGAGGCGTCGTATAAAGAAAGGTAAACTACCTCCATGGAAATGCTTGGACAAGGTGCGAAGGAATTATTCGCGATTTCTGTTTTCTGCTAAGGACCAGAGGCAAGTTTAATTATGCATACTCTATCGTTCAGAGTATATATATTTTGAAATATATGAAATATGCGAATTAAGTTAAATCCATGATTTCAAGTCCCTAGCCCTGTGCTTTGGTTTCAAAATCATTTTATTCTGGGCTTGTTAATGATATTAAATTCTGCTTATGCCAATTGTCAAAATCCCATGACTAATATTATTGTCAATGGATGCCGATATGTTTGTGATTTCGTTTCCCCCTTAACTTGTATCTTGTTTGTATAATATTGCAAATATTATACTTGAGATATTTTCGATTAAGAATATCTAGAAGGATATTGATGTATGCTATTTGGAGGAGTTATTTTATTCAATTAATATTATCTATCATATTCATTTAAAAAAAAAAGTTTCATACGTGATATTTATTTCTTATAGACCGAGAGTCAGTGATAATTATTTTGATAAAGTACTTAAAGTCCGGGGACTGCCGGAACAATAATGTCTTGGTTTTGATTAGAAATGTTCCAAGAGTTCATTTGGGTGTTTGGAGGTTATTGAATATTTCAATAGTAGTAGTGAATATTATTTGAATATTTACTTTAATAAATGATTATTAATTTGGTTATTCCGTTAAAAAAAGGGTTGTTGATTATATTTAATAAATATGGTGTAAACATTATTAAAAACCCTAAGTGTTTTAAAGGGTATAAAATGATATTCAGAGGTGGTTTAAGGACTTTCATAGTCTAAAATATTATATTTTGGTTCAATCTATGCAGGTGATCAAAATCTATACTTTGAGATATTATTGTATGATACTGCATTGCTAGAGATATTTTTACACCGTTTTGCGATAATCTTAATTTTCCGGTTAAAATAGATTTGACCTTTGAAATATATGCAATCTTTTGAGTTAAGTATTTTATGAACCGGCATACCTTGTAGCTCTAGATATAAGAGCATATTCATTGTTTCGACTCTAAACCGGGAGTCAGTATTTTCCGTTATAGAAATAGTCATGGAAACCCGGAGGGATTCCAGAGGCAGAGTACTAGTCATCTTGAGGAATACTATTTATAAACATTATTATATTTCCATAAAATATTAATTACTTGGAAACCATTCGAGGATTGTTATTTAAGTATGATATCATTCGAGAAATTGTATTTGATTACTATATCTCTCGAGGAATGTTATTTTAGTATTATCTCAGTCGAGAAATACCGTATGAATATTATTTCTGTTAAATATGCTATTGGTAGGCATACTGTTTTCGAAAGTATATTATGATACTTGATTACGATTTGGTAATTGGCTTATAAGCTAGATATGAGATATTAGTTATAAGCCGAGTTTTGCAAAGGCCCTTAGTGAAGGGCGTATGACTTACATCCCTTTAATATAGACCGGGAGTCGGTATTTCCGTATATCTTGGGATTATTTTCTGAGGAAAATATTGGATAAAGGTTTTCCCATTGTTTCTTTAATGAATATTATTTTGAACATTCATTTTAGTTATTTTATTAAATGAATATTATTTCGAATATTCATTTAAGAATATATTTATTTACTTAGTGAATATTTTTATATATTCATTCGAGGATTATTATGAGAAATATATTTTTGATTAATAACATTCTTTAACTAATTATGAGTTAATAAATATTCCATAAATATTTATGCCTTAAGAAATATTCCTTGAAAATTTAGTTAATTCTTTTAACTAGTTTTAAAAATGATTTACTTCATTCAAATGCTATTTTCGACCTCCCAAATATTATGTAAATTATTTTGGACTCTTATTATTGATAATATTATCAAGAAAGGTTCTTAAGATTCCATTCTTCATTTAATTCTATCCGTTAAATTATAAGGGAATCTTACTTGAGAAATGTTATTTATCTTGATGACTTCCTGGTCATAATTTCTTTGAAACTATTCTTTTCATTTGCAACTGGGTTGCTATGAGTCATTGAATCTTGTGTACCCACTCATCATTCGAGGGGTAGTATGGATGGAACAAGTTTATATCCATTAACAAGCGTCAGCTTGGGAAATATTGGTGAAATTTTCCTTTCCAATTAGATACGACTACTTTGTGGAGTCCTATCAACAAGTGCTATACTTGGGGAAAGGGGAACGAACTTTATGTTTCAGAGTTATGGATGTTATTCGAACTATGAGACGCGTAAGTGGCCGAGTGGCGCCGGTCCAGCAATGGCCCAACCGTTGGCCGGGGGGTTCCAGAGGGCGGGCGATCCGTCGGTGCTTCCTTCTACATGTAGAGAACAAATGATGGGGAGCATGACATTCGACTGATCATCGTAAATGTTGTGGCTCCCGTATTAGTTCATCTTCTAAACTGGGAAATTTTCTGCAACATTAATATCATTGTTGGCAGGGCTGAAAAGTGTTTGAACTGGAATTGCAATATTCTTCCTGCAAGTTCCTCTATTATGAAAATTGATAATATCTTGCTTATCTTTGACAAAGCAGATATTTCCACGGAACAATTATATTTTGAGTTACCTTGTAACTTCATCCTTGATCTTATAATTGATGACTCTATTGATACCTTACATAACATGAGTGGTGATAAGGAGGTTTGTTATAGTGGATCACCTTATAATTTCATCCTTTAAGTTATATGTTGATATTCTGCTTATATTCTATATAGCAGATATTTTACCGGAAAGGTTATATTGAACTATCTTATAACTTCATCTTTTACAATATACTAGCACTATGTTCATCAATGCATGGCATACAGTTTCAAAGATATTTTAGAACTGTTATTGTATTGCTGAGGTACAGTAACTTGATCTATCAAGTGTTTTGGCGGTATTGATATACATTCATATAAATATTTTCAAGCTTGAGAAGTATCGATTTGTTACCTTATAAATGGTTCGTTCCAAAAATCTTGGCTCTCTTACTATCAGTTACCTCTGAGTCTTAAACTTATCAAGTGGTTAAAGAAGTTATATCCCATACAGAATATTGAACTGCAGGGTATTGTGATAATAAATGATATACTTATAGGTATATACTTTAAAGACTTGGGAAATACTAAAAAGGGGATCTTTTTATGGTTTGGTTTCTGTTTGATAAACACACTTGTAGTAGCAGTATATTGCACTACGTATTTTGAAGAGTTTTCTTAAAGGTTGTTGAGACTACAACTTATACCATTTTGCTAAGGTATGAAGCTTACTATGGTTAGCATAATCCCAGGTTGTTCATTTGACGCTATTTCAAATATTATACTTTCCTTATTGAAATTCCATAGTTAAATGTTTCAGAAATGATATTAAATATCGTTAGACATTGAATACCCTTGTGTGTATTGGTATGTATATTGTTAAGTTCTATTATTACCTTGCTGAGCAATTCTTTCGCTCATTCTTGCTTGTTTCAAATATTAACCTTTCAGAGGAAGGTAGTCGATTGAGGCTTATCTGCATGGCTCAGAAGAAGCAGGCAGTACACCCTTATGAAGATGATATGATCCAGAAAAGCTATAGCTGGAGTAAGTTATATGTAGGTACATTGATGTGTAATATATATTACTTTGTTCTGAGTAGTACTAGCTGCTGGTGTACTTCCCAACGAAGCTATACTAGTAGTATAAGATTTGTAAGACATAGTGCGATGTAATAGAATGGACGTAATGAAGATGTAAAGATTTTAATTCTTGTTTCTAGCCCTATGACCTAGAAGATGCTTGGTGGTTGGGGTCGCAGAGTTATATTTCAGTTTTAATGATTACATATGGTTTGATGTTGTTAAACAAGTAATTTGACATTGAGGATTTCCGCGTAACTACCAAATCCTTGACCCCGGATTTGGGGGTGTTACATGCAGGGAATAGTGAAACTCCCTGGATCCTTAAGCTTTGGAGGTAGTTTTTGTTGCAAGATTACACTACATTCCTCCGTCAATGCAACCGTCTCGAAATCAGCTAGCTTTAACTTCTTCGAGAGAATTCCCTTCATGAATTTGGCATAACTAGGCATTTGTTCCAAAGCCTCAGCAAATGGGATGTTAATATGCAACTTTTTAAATACCTCCAGAAATTTGCCAAATTGCTGATCCAGCTTCTGTTTCTGAACCCTTTGAGGAAATGGTGGAGGCGGATAGACTGGAGGATTAGCCTCTGAAGGAACCGACTGCTTGGCTGATTGAGAGAGTGGCTTTTTTTCCTTTATTGCAACTTCCTCTTGCTCTGCATGTTCTGAATTCTGCTCCACTTTTGTTCCCCCTGTGACTTTTCCTGACCGCAGAGTAATAGCTTGTACCTGTTCCTTGCCATCCTGTTTCCCTGGATTAGGTTCTGTGTTGCTCGATAGACTTCCTTACTGTCTATGGAGAAGGGCATTTGCGAGTTGTCCAATCTGATTTTCCAAAGTCTTGAGAGAAGAAGCCTGACTCTGAAGTGATACTGCTTGGCTCTTGACCATCGCTCTCAATTCTTCTAGTTCAGATTTTTCACTTGACTGCTGCTGAAATCCTGGAGGCTGGTATTGCTGCCTCGGTGCATACTGCTGCTGCATTCTCGAAGGATTGGACTGTCTACCCCCAAACTGCTGGTTAGGAGGAGGATAAGATGACTGCTGCATATTGTTCTGACTGTTACCCCAGCTAAAGTTAGGGTGATTCCTATTGTTCGAATGATATGTGTTAGGGACTGGCTGTTGTGGCCTTTGGAAATTGCTAACAAACTGAGCTGACTCATTAGATATGGCACATTGACGAGTATCATGCCCACCTGCACATAGCTCACAGATGCTAGCTACCTGTTGCATCCCAAGATTAGCCAAAGAATCCACCTTTAAGTTTAGAGCTTCTAACTGAGCTGACAGAGCAGTAGCGGTATCAACTTGAAGAACTCCTGCTACTTTGTTTGGTTTCAATCTCTGCGAAGGATTTTAGTACTCATTTGCAGCCATCATTTCAATCAGTTCATAGGCTTCCTCATTGCTTTTAGCCCACAATGCTCCACCAGAAGCAGCATCTACCATAGGCCAAGATTGGCCTCCCAGTCCATTATAGAAGCAATTAATAACCATCCAATTTGGCATCCCGTGATGGGGGCATTTTCTGAGCATCTCCTTATAACGCTCCCAAGCTTCACACAATGACTCACCCTGTGCCTGAGCAAACTGAGCAATAGCATTCCTTATGGCAGCTGTTTTCGCCATAGGAAAGAATTTCGAGAGAAATTTTTGTGCAATCTCGTCCCAAGTAGTGATGGATCCAGCCGGTAAATCCAGCCGGTAAAGAATGTAACCAACCTTTAGCTTTGTCCCTTAAAGAGAAAGGGAAGAGTCTCAGCTTCACAGCATCATCAGAAACACCATTGAATTTGAAGGTGTCACAAATTTCGATAAAATTCCGGATGTGCATATTAGGGTCCTCAGTTGCACCACCCCCAAACTGGACTGTGTTCTGCACCATTTGGATAGTACCAGGCTTAATCTCGAATGTATTCGCTGTGATAGCTGGCCTGATGATACTAGACTGTATATCATTTATCCTTGGTTGCGAATAATCCATGAGTGCTCTAGGCACTTCCGGTGGGTTAGCATTAGCATTAGCATCTCCCATTGTAACAATCGGTTCAACTTTTTCTTCTAGTAACTCTACCTCTTCTTTCCTTTCTAGTTCTGCTCTGGTTTTAGATCGTGTTAGCATGCACGTTCAAGTACCTGAAACACGAAGGACAAGAAGACACGAGATGGATAAGTAAAACGAATCAAGTCAGTAATCTATAACGACCACTAATGACAAGTACATAAACTACAATTAACACCGAAGTCCCCGGCAGCGGCGCCAAAAACTTGTTGACTCGTAAACACGCAAGTATACGCGATCATAAATAGCAAGTGAAAAGTAAGATTCATTCCGCAGAGACTAGGTGTAATGCCAATTTCAGTACTTGTACAACGGTGTATGGTTACTTCTTAATGCTTGAACACTTATCAAATTGGGTTTTTGATTAACTAGTTTTATTAACTAAGCTAGAATAAATTAACAATTAAAAGTTCTTAAATATGAGAAGGCATGGGATTCCAATTTCATCAAACTTCACTAAAGGTTGACACAAGAAATCGACACAGGTGATAACATGATAATTAATCAGATAACACGACACTAATACAAGCTACCTTTTAGTACACTCATATCATACCACTTAATATCCACAAAAGATAGAAATCAAGAGGACACCACATTACGTTCAAATCATATATGTCTATACAATCTGGAAACACAATTGGTTTAAGCATAAGTTATCTTTTACAATTACATGAGGCAATATGAATTGGGTAAAATCATACTACTAATCAAGAAATACAATTATTTCATGAACTCAAGCTAATATGGCATATTCTCAATCCTAGACTCCACTTTCGCAATCATCAAGGATTAATAAATTAGATGCTAGCTACACATCTATCAATTAAACCAAACCATATTAGATTATCACAATAAAATCACCCAACATCGATCACATGTCAAACACAATAATTATGAAATTGAATCCATTGGAACCCCATGATAATGATTAGTTCATATATGAACCGTTCACCATCATGGGTACTAAACAAATCATGATTCTAGAAAACAATTAATAATAAAAGAAGAGAAATAGGGTTAGAAATAAATCCCCAAATAGTGTAGAAGAATACAAAAGATCCGAAATAGATTAGGCCTCCTTGCTTGTCACTAGCTTGAAGATCCTCTCTAAATCTTGTTCTAAGATAATAAAAACGATAGATGAATAAAAAATGAAGAAGCAATACTCTAACCAAATTGAGAGATATGTTTTTAGGTCTCAGATAATACATATAAAGATGCCCTAAATTAAATAGGCCCAACACAATTTGACCCGATTTAAGGAAATAAAATTCTGATGCCAAGCCGCTCGAGCGCTATAGCCCTTAAACGGAGCGCTGCAGCGCCTCCTGATCCCTGGAAAATGCTCTCTCGAGCGCTGCTGCACTTGCCTGAGGAGCCGTAGCCCTTGAACGCGCGCCATAGCACCCAAACTAGCGCTCTTGCGCCTGCTAGACCCTGGAAAACGCCCACCTGCTGCGCTGTAGCTCCCAAATGCGCGCTGCTGCGCCTATGATCCCCTGGACAGGCTCAAATGCTACTGCTACCTGACTTATTCCCACTCCGAATTTCTTCCACAAGCTCTAGATTAATTTCACACCACCCATAACACCATTTTAGCACCATAATGCCTTCAACGATACAACCTACACAATTTACACAAAAACATATCAAATGGTAACGAAACTCGAGAACTCGCAAACGTTTTAAGTCCTAACGGAAGGTAAATAGTGGATATAAAATCCACTTATCAGCAATCATATTCAATAAAATAATACCATAATCACCTTTTATCAACTAAAACGTATCATCTTATCTATATCTTAAAACTAAAATTTCTCTTTTTAAAAATATTACGGTCAATATATATAATTATTATCAAATCATATCATTTAAAAATTTAATTTACAAAATTCATATCATAAAAATTTATTCAAATTATTCAAAAAATCATAAAATATGAAAGAAAATCCGTGCATCGCACGGATTTTAAGCTAGTTAGTTATAAAATTGAGAAGGATGATAATTTTGTTAAATGAATATTTGTGAGGTTTTATGGGATTATCTATATAGGAATAATTGAGAAATTTTTTTAATGATTAATTTAAATCAATGAAATTGAGATTGAATATTATTTAAACATTCAAAAAATATTTTTGCTGAGTTTTGTGGACTTTTATTATAAATTGGGAGCGAGTTAGATGAATAGTTAAATAAGAATATTAATGGGTTCAAATGCTATTTATTATTTTGGTGAAATTTTATTGAATATTTGTACTAAGGCATTTTCTTTAAAATAATTTTTTTATTTAAATTTTATTAGCTCAGGATTCATTAATATCGAAAGTTGAGCCGTTAAATCGAGTATAAGCGAGTATGTGGACTGAGGTAAGTGACTTTTTTTCCTTTACCTCCGAATGAATTTATTTGCAAATGTTTTGTAATATTTTAAATTTGTTTGTGGTTGAAATGTTTTGTTTTAAGTAAAGTTCGTGGATGTTATATATTTGTTGGATAATTAATTATCATTTTTCTATTTAATTCTTATTAATCGCAAGGCCAGTTTTTTTGTTTAAGACAACCACTACCTTTCCTATCAGTTGAATTTATTTTCCAAATTCAACTATATTTATTCAATTACAAATAGTTGACTTGTTGTTCGTGCGAGCATTGATGAACTTAACCTTTATTAAATACAAACATCTTTTCGCTTCTGTTGAGTTACATTTAATTATTCACTAAAATTTAGTAGTATTTTAGGGGATACTCTGTTAGGCAGCCGTCATTGATTGTTAGGCAGCCGTCCATTTTTTTGCCAAACTTCCACTAAACACTTCACCTCCACCAACCCCCCACCTACTACATCTAACTCATATAAATACCCCTCTCCTCCTTCATTATCAAACACACCATAATTCTCTCTTCTCTCTCTATAGCTGCTAGATAGTCCGTCTAGTAGGGGAACCAGTTTAGCCCGCTTTCAGGAAGTGTCGGGATAGAAGGTCCTCGTGCCTAAACTATTCCTTAGGGTACTTGGGTTTGACTGCAGCCATCGGAGGTGGTCCCGCTGCAGGGGTCTTTCTATCAGGTTGTGTGGCACTGTCCGGGTTGGGAGAGGGAGAGAAGGAAAGGTTGTCGGGAAACAGTGATAGGGGGAGGTTTTGAGATAAACACTTCAATGAGTTGGGGATATACATAATAGGTATTGTAGGGCTGAATTTTTGTATGAAATTCAAGGGACCGGATACCCGGATATTGTAATCTCTTTTATCTAGTGTGAAGTTGTTGCTCTTGTGGATGTAGGCTGGGCCAAACCACGTTAAATCTCTTGTCTCTTTTACTGTATTGTTGGTTTATTGCTTCATTACTATCACGTATATTTGTGGGATCTAAGCACACATATTTACCAAATCGCTTCCGCATTCGCAGGGAATTGGGCAGATTCCTAACAGTTGGCATCAGAGCTAGTTGTGTCTAAATTATTGGTGCCCGAAGGAAAGTCGTTAAGAAAAGTGGTTGTCTAATTTGGTGCCGTTTTGACGGAAGTGCTCCCATTGTTTCTTACACTTACCTGGCCAATTGATTTAGTTGTTTGGATTGGTTTGTGTGTGCAAACGAAGATCATGGCAAGTATTGGAGGATTCAAGGTGACTCCATATGATGGTAAAGGAAGTTTTACTCTTTGGCAGAGAAGGGTAAAAGATATCCTAACCCAACAGAAGCTAGCAAGGGCTTTGAAGGGGAAGGAGGGAAAACCAACAAAGATGAGCGATGAAGATTGGAAGGATTCTGAGTTGCAATGCATGAGTACCATCAGGCTATGCATTGCTGATAACATTATCAATAATGTTGTTGACGAAAGCACGCCGAAGGAATTATGGTCAAAGTTGGAGACATTGTATCTCGGGAAGAACTTGAGTACAAAGTTAAATCTAAAGCGCGAGTTATACAAGTTGAAGATGGCAGCTCAAGGCAATGTTATTGAGCACATGAATGTGTTTAATGGTATTGTTGATCAACTTGAAAAGGTTGATGTAAAATTGGAGGAAGAAGATAAGGCCCTTATTCTTCTTACTTCGCTTCTGGAGTCATTCGATCATTTGGTCACAACCATTTTGTACGAAAAGGACATGTTAAAAATGGAGGAGGTTCAGTCAGCACTTTTGTCAAATGCTGGAAGGAAGAACCAGGATGGTGACAAGGACGAAATGACAGTTTTGGCTTTGCGTAGTCAAAATAATAGAGGAAGGGGTGCTGTGAGAGGATATACCAATAGCAGGGGTAAATCCAGATACAGTGAAAAGGGCATGTAGTGCTTTGGTTGCAAGGAGTGGGGTTATATTAGGCCGAATTGTCCGTTTAATAAGAAGGATCCAGATGCATCATTGGCTGTGGTTACTCTCGATTGTGAAGTTGTTTGCACCGTCTTCAATCGAGGCACTAGTTCTCCAGGAGAATGGATATTAGACTCAGGGTCATCTTACCATGTATGTTCCAGAAGGGGGCATTTTGACAAATTCCAATATACAAAGAATGAAACAGTTTCTTTGGCTGATGGATCTACTTGTGAGATCAAGGGGATTGGAATTGTGAAAATCAAAATGTTCGATGGAATAGTTCGCAGCTTGAACAGGGTAAGATATGTGCCTAAGCTGAAGAAGAATCTAATATCTATCGATCGGTTAGCTTCAGAAGGATATAGATGCTCTGTAGTAGGGGAGCTATGGATATCAAAAGAGGCCGTGTGGTTCGGATGAAGGGAGAGCTACGTGGGGGAATATATCGTCTGATTAGTACGTGGCCAGAACGTACTAGAACTTCAAAAATCTGGTTATCTCGTGCACGAGGGAAGAGTGACTTGAAAGATACTACTGCGGTTGTATTGCCTTCCAGTCTAGGCGATGGTGCAAAGACTACTGGGATGGATGCTTGGTCGAAGGGCTTCCACGACATCAATGAGTAGTTGGTGTGTTGCAGCTGCATATGGGCATCGATCAACACGAATCAAGTGAGCAGCGAACCACGCAACAGATTGATTTGTTTGATATGCAGTTGGGGAGTAAATGAAAGATCGATGGTCACACTTGTGTGTGTGATGGCCACACTTGCGTGTGCGATGGACTACATATAGGATTGGCCAACGTGAATCAAGTGAGTATGTGTGTATACAACAGATTGCTTCACATGTATGTAGTTGGACAAATAGAGGTCAATGGTACACTTGTGCGTATAGCAAGTGGGCATTCGAGAATGAATGGAGTCTTGGAATCGGGGGGAGTTTTGTCTTAGGGAATGATACGAATCGAGGAAAAGTTGGAGTTGTGCCAACAGGGCGCAGGTATGGAGTGCAAGTGAAGAGCTGTGAGTTTGGAAAGAGCGGGAGATTGTTAGGCAGCCGTCATTGATTGTTAGGCAGCTGTCCATGTTCTTTTCCAAACTTCCACCAAACACTTCACCTCCACCAACCCCCCACCTACTACATCTAAGTCCTATAAATACCCTTCTCCTCCTTCATTATCAAACACACCATAATTCTCTCTTCTCTCTCTCTATAGTTGCTAGATAGTCCGTCTAGTAGGGGAGCCAGTTTAGCCCGCTTTCAGGAAGTGTCGGGATAGAAGGTCCTCGTGCCTAAATTATTCCTTAGGGTACTTGGGTTTGCCTGCAACCATCGGAGGTGGTCCCGCTGCAGGGGTCTTTCTATCAGGTTGTGTGGCACTGTCTGGGTTGGGAGAGGGAGAGAAGGAAAGGTTGTCGGGAAACAGTGATAGGGGGAGGTTTTGAGATAAACACTTCAGTGAGTTGGGGATATACATAATAGGTATTGTAGGGCTGAATTTTTGTATGAAATTCAAGGGGCCGGATACCCGGATATTGTAATCTCTTTTATCTAGTGTGAAGTTGTTGCTCTTGTGGATGTAGGCTGGGCTGAACCACGTTAAATCTCTTGTCTCTTTTACTGTATTGTTGGTTTGTTGCTTCATTACTATCACGTATATTTGTGGGATCTAAGCACACATATTTACCAAATCACTTCCGCATTCGCAGAGAATCGGGAAGGTTCCTAACATACTCATCATTCGGGTATAATCTCGAGAGTATTATTTTATATTGATTATTCTTATTATTTCGAGATAATCAAATTCTTTGTGTAGCAACGTCACTTTGATCATGTCATTAAGTTGAATTTTATTTTTTTAAAAGTCAAACGGAACCATTGTTCGGATAAGTGAATTTTTTTTTTGCTAAGCGGATAAGTGATTTGTTATTTATCTAAATTCTTTTTCTCAATTCGTTTATTTAGTGATCGGAGGATTCTATCATCTATGACTGATCAACATAATAGGTAGACACATGAAATTTATTGATGTCACATATTCGAAGGCGTATATATAAGATCGTTGGCTCCAGTGTAGCCTGGGTTAGAAACTAACCCGTTGAAAGCTAGCAAATGAAGGTTATGTGGTAACTGCGACATAGTCGAGATCGGGCCGTGCGAAGTATTACAAGTAAATGGTATTGGATTCGTGGTAGTTGATCACACCACGAGAGTACTGGGGTTGAAACGACCAAATATTTCTGTTGGAATATTGAAAGATGTCATATAAGTGGATTACTATCTACTACTATCGAAAGCTGATAAATGATTACTTTATCGAATTGGTTATGTTTTCTCGAACTATGAGATTTAGTGAATTTTTTTATAAATCTTGTTTGAGATTAAAGTTATTGTTGTTCATTGTTAAAGATGTTAGATGTTGAGCACATAGTTGTTCACTCTTGTTATTGTAACATCCTAAATAGTTAACATGAAGAAAGTAAGTTTTCTTGGCAACATATGAAGAGTAAGGAAAAGGTCTAGATCAAACTTAACGAGGTTTAGCTCCTGTGTATCTCATGTATGTCTCAGAATCCATGACGATAGCTTTTGTGTTAATCTTGCACTTTTGTATTATGGTATGTAATAATATTGTGAAGTCGACTTATAAAAAGAGTACGATCCTTGGATCTGTGGAGTGAATGTCCATTGTAATAGATCTATTTATTTTATGTTTTTTAATATAAATAGGTATAACGAGTTTATTGTTGTGACGACTCAGATCCATGAGATGCAATTTTGGGGACGACACGTACTTTTATCTTTCACGGAAAATAAAAGTGACCGAGAATATCTTGAGCCTAGATAACATTAAGCCCAGAGGGTACAAATTGTTATCTTAATCGATAATGTATTATATATATTATTATTTATTGAAATTAATACCAAACATGAAAATAAAACTTCAAAGCATGTATTAGATTTGTTTATATTGAAAAATTACAATATAAAAAAGTTATATTAATTATCAATTTGCTCGAAAGAAAAAATTGAATTAATTGAGTTTGATTTGATACAATTATGTTCGATTTGAATTGATGCAATTATTCTAAACTTGACCTTAATTTATTCGAAAGAAAAAAAATATCAAAATTTTTGGATTTGATTTGATACATCTTGATCCGATTCCAATTGATAAAGTTGATGAATATCAGAAAACATAAATTAAAGGATGTGTTTAAAAAACCCTACGAGTACTCTCTCTTTTCTCTCAAATGAGAGTCGGCCGATCTCCATAAACTCCGATCTCCCCCTTCTTTCTTCTCCCTCCTCCTTCTCCAACCAAGCCTTCATCCACCTTCACAATTCCCTTTCATCCCTCCATAAATCAGAGTTTTTCCTAAAAATTTCGAAAAACCCATTCGAATTTGTTGTAGGGAGAATTTCGTTACAACACGAAATTGGAGGTTGCTGGAATCACGGAGCAAAATACGGATATTTTGCTAAGAACACGAAGAACACGGGAGGAGATTGATGTTTGTTTGTGGCTGATCTTGTTGATAGATAGTCAGGGGTGAGCTGAGGCGTATCCAAACAAGGTGCCTACGTACCCTATTTATAGGGATCAAGCCTGACGTAGTTCTTGGAGAACAAGTTACCTAGGCGGGCTAGGGTTTTAAGAGTTAAGCCAAAGTCCAAGCCCACTTGTTTAGGGCTGACGTGGCAGTGAGTCATCAACCCCATCCATGATCCATGGCCCAGCTGTGGAAGCCCATAGTCTCGAACGGATAGAGTTGGCCAGTAGAGAAGCAACAAGGGCCTTGCATGCGACCTCGAGGGATCAGGCCATGCAAAGCGATCCCTTGTGTCCAGCTGCTCATGCGACCTCGAGGGGTCTGGCCATGAGCCTTCCAGAGAAGAAGAGATAGTGATCTCGTTTTAGTTTGTAGATGTGACCCCGCTGTGGAGGTTATGTGTGAAGCGATCCCTTGACGGGAGCCTGACGAAGCGATCCCCGGGTAGCGACCCCGGTAGATGCGACCCCGAGGCTGAGCAGCATGAGAGGCGCAGAGGCCTAGCGTGAGAGGCGCAGAGGCCTAGCATGAGAGAATAGACAAGGTGCTCCTGTAGCGAGGTGGCCCCGTAGCGAGGTGGCCCTGTAGCGAGGTGGCCCTGTAGATGCGACCTCGAGGCCGGGCTAGCATGAGACGCCTAGAGGCCTAGCGTGAGATCCCTTGGAGGCCTAGCGTGAGAGCCCTTTGAGGCCTAGCGTGAGAGCCCCTTGAGGCCTAGCGTGAGACCCCATTTTCCTTTATCGTTGGCATGAGAGGACGCCTTAAGTAGTAGTAGGAGATCATAGTGAGGCGACCCCTAGGGCGGGATCATGTCTTCGAGAGATTGTCTTCAAATAATATGATGAGATAAAGGTGAGGCGATCCCTGATCGGGACTCATGCCTTGTTGATCCTTCTTCCATATTTAAGCCCATTAGTAGATAATTGAGCCCATTAAGAGAGGTGGTTGAGCCCATTAAGAGAGGTGGGTGAGCCCATTAAGAGAGGTGGTTGAGCCCATTAAGAGAGGTGGGCCCCTTGTATAGTCGTTTGAGCCTGTTTAGGATCTATGCCGAGATTCGGGCATAACAACTACCCCCCGATTCCATATTGCCATTATGAATGCGATGTGGAATCAAGTAAAGTGGTGTCTTCCAATTGATGCAAAGCCAAGTACATGTAAGTGATTGTGACCTCGAGGGGTCCTTCCAAGCGCGATGTGATCCCATAGAGACTTTGAGAGGCGGCCCCATAGGGCCTTGCAGTCATGAATTGTTAAATATGTCTTCTGTTTAGCTAATATATGAGCTCATGCTTTCACTTATGTCTTCAAGTTCTTCTTAGAATATGATGAGGGGACTCTCCTCCGAGCTTACTCCTTGTTATTATGATGAGAGGACTCCGCATAAGTTGAGGGGACTCCCCATATGTGGAGAGGTATTCTCTTTCTGATATAATGAGAGGACTCCTCATAGCCTCCTATGTTGCGAGGCCTCCTCGCAGCCTCACATGTTGAGAAGCCTCCTCCTAACAGCCTCATATGTTGAGAGGCCTCCTCCTCGCAGCCTCATATGTTGAGAGGCCTCCTCCTCGCAGCCTCATATAATCCATATTGCTGGCTCTAGCCCCACCTCGTATATGTAGCTGGTGGGCCTTGCATCTTTGAAAACTAGTAATTTTGAATTTTCCCAAGTGCTTTGGGATAGCTAATTGAGTCTTCATATGCTCTTATTTGCTTATAGACTGACTTTAACACATGCCTAGAGATAGCTCCATATTTTTTAGACTCACGGATTGACCCATCATCGCCAATGAGGTAAAGTGGCCTTGCATTGTAAGATATCGGGCTTGCGGCCTCACAACGCTAGGTGCAGCCTCGCAACGCTAGGTGTGGCCTCGCAACGCTAGGTGCTGGCCTTGTCTTGAAAATTTTCAAATGCCCTGCTAGAAGAGGTGTTTATGTAATGCCACTACCCCCCGAGTCCTCATTATCATTGTAGATGTGATGAGGAATCAAAGTGTTTCAGCAATCTTCTTGTATTATTTGGAGTTGACACCATTTGTAATGAAAGGAATTTGATGTGATCCCGCTATAAGCATACTTGACTCCTTCAACGCTATCCCAGAGCACTTGTACTCTTCACTGTTGTCCCCTTCACTGTTGTCCCAAGGCACTTGGCCTCATCAACGCTATCCGGGGGCACTTGGCTTCATTACGCTATCTCGGAGCACTTGGCCTCATCACACGCTATCCCAGGGCACTTGGCCTCATCACGCTATCCCGGGATACTTGGCCTCTTCAACGCTATCCCAAAGTACTTGTATTCTTCGTTGTTGTGCCAAGGCACTTGGCCTCACCATCGCTATCTCGGGGCCCTTGGCCTCGTCATATTATCCCGATGCCCTTGGTCTCATCATGCTATACCGAGGCCCTTGGCCTCATCATGCTATCCCGGGGCACTTGGCCTCCTCATCGCTATCCCGGGGCACTTGGCCTCACCCACGCTAAGCGAGACCACTTAGCTTCTTCAATGTCATAATAGGCTTCCCTTTGTTGCACATGTAATAAGATATTGAGGTCTTGAGCTCATTTTGATCTTCAACTACTTTGGCTTCTCTCCTTTCATCTCTAGTGCGATCTTGAGGCTAATTGATGAGGGCCTCGGGCTCAGCCTCGTTATTTGTTGCTTGCTCTTCCCAGTGTCTTGAGATAGTCGATGACCTCCTCATTGCCGGCGAGGATCAGGGGCGTCCCCCCTCTCCCCGACAAGGATCAAGGGCGTCCCCCCTCTCCTCGACATAGAGGTATTTCACCGAGAAGAAGCATCTCATGTAGAAGTATCTCATTAAAAGGCATCTCACTAGGAGGCATCTCGCTAGGAGGCATCTCAAGATCTCGATTGTTACTCCATATTGGGGCCTCTCGATCTCGACGAGGAGATGGGGGTCTGTCGTCATGACGATGGGACCACTCACGATCTCCACAAGGAGAGGGGGTCTGTCATCATGACGATGGGACCGCTCACAATCTCGATAAAGAGATGGAGGTCACTTAGAACCTTGACCCTTGCCTTGGCCTCTATCATTTATCCTTCTCGAACCCGGCCTCGCTACTCTAGGTGCAAGCATGGCCTCGCTACGCTAGGTGCAAGCATGGCCTCGCTCCTATGGGGTCGCAGTCCGGGGTCATGTGCTACCCCGGGGTCTCGCTCCTTGCAACCCGGGGTCATGTCTATCCCGGGGTCTCGCTCCTTGGGGGTCGCAGCCCGGGGTCATGTGCTACCCCGGGGTCTCGCTCCTTGCAACCCGGGGTCATGTCTATCCCGGGGTCTCGCTCCTTGGGGGTCGCAGCCCGGGGTCATATGCTACCCTGGGGTCTCGCGCATTGGCCTCTCCGTTCTTCTTGTTCGAGTTAGTCATCGTTCTCCCAAATTAATGACTAGGGCCCTCCTTCTAGCGCCAATTGTTGTAGGGAGAATTTCGTTACAACACGAAATTGGAGGTTGCTGGAATCACGGAGCAAAATACGGATATTTTGCTAAGAACACGAAGAACACGGGAGGAGATTGATGTTTGTTTGTGGCTGATCTTGTTGATAGATAGTCAGGGGTGAGCTGAGGCGTATCCAAACAAGGTGCCTACGTACCCTATTTATAGGGATCAAGCCTGACGTAGTTCTTGGAGAACAAGTTACCTAGGCGGGCTAGGGTTTTAAGAGATAAGCCAAAGTCCAAGCCCACTTGTTTAGGGCTGACGTGGCAGTGAGTCATCAACCCCATCCATGATCCATGGCCCAGCTGTGGAAGCCCATAGTCTCGAACGGATAGAGTTGGCCAGTAGAGAAGCAACAAGGGCCTTGCATGCGACCTCGAGGGATCAGGCCATGCAAAGCGATCCCTTGTGTCCAGCTGCTCATGCGACCTCGAGGGGTCTGGCCATGAGCCTTCCAGAGAAGAAGAGATAGTGATCTCGTTTTAGTTTGTAGATGTGACCCCGCTGTGGAGGTTATGTGTGAAGTGATCCCTTGACGGGAGCCTGACGAAGCGATCCCCGGGTAGCGACCCCGGTAGATGCGACCCCGAGGCTGAGCAGCATGAGAGGCGCAGAGGCCTAGCGTGAGAGGCGCAGAGGCCTAGCATGAGAGAATAGACAAGGTGCTCCTGTAGCGAGGTGGCCCCGTAGCGAGGTGGCCCTGTAGCGAGGTGGCCCTGTAGATGCGACCTCGAGGCCAGGCTAGCATGAGACGCCTAGAGGCCTAGCGTGAGATCCCTTGGAGGCCTAGCGTGAGAGCCCTTTGAGGCCTAGCGTGAGAGCCCTTTGAGGCCTAGCGTGAGACCCCATTTTCCTTTATCGTTGGCATGAGAGGACGCCTTAAGTAGTAGTAGGAGATCATAGTGAGGCGACCCCTAGGGCGGGATCATGTCTTCGAGAGATTGTCTTCAAATAATATGATGAGATAAAGGTGAGGCGATCCCTGATCGGGACTCACGCCTTGTTGATCCTTCTTCCATATTTAAGCCCATTAGTAGATAATTGAGCCCATTAAGAGAGGTGGTTGAGCCCATTAAGAGAGGTGGGTGAGCCCATTAAGAGAGGTGGTTGAGCCCATTAAGAGAGGTGGGCCCCTTGTATAGTCGTTTGAGCCTGTTTAGGATCTATGCCGAGATTCGGGCATAACAGAATTCTTTTCAGATCTGTTTTGATTTAGAACTCGAAATATCAAATAAACACATTACTTAGGCTGAAAATCTCCTTCTTAACATCATATCAAAATTTGGTGTTAATCCGAGATCTTTGACTTTTCGAATTGTATCACCTTGGGCGAAGTAACGCTTTATGCGTATGTATGTCTTTCCTTTTGGAGTGGTCCGTATGTTTTAGTATGTGTTTGCACTAAATCACGCAAGTGTACGTGGTCACAAGTAATATAGATATAAGTCAAGTTCGTTCCCACAGAGATCTGGTTAGGTTTCAATTCAGTTCATGTACCCATGCAACAATGTATGGTTTTTATTCACTGCTAAGACAATTAACAAGATTGGGTTTGATTAACTAAAATTAACTAAGAACAAATTATCAAACTAAGAATTAATTAACTAATGATAATTGGAATCGAATTACTTATGCAAGATAAAACATGGGATCCTAACTTCATTAAATACTTCGCTTAGAGCTGATGCCTTTAATCAAAGTATGTGACTGTTATGATATCTGATCGAACAACACGAAACAAGTATACACTACTTCTCAGTATACGAATACCAAACTAATCATACATCCACAAAAGAGATAGAAGATGAATAGACACCAATTATGTTTAGACCCTATATCTCTATAGAATTTGAAAACATAACGGTTGAAGGTCAAGTTATCCATATAGATCACATAGGGCAACATAGTTATATCTAATTACGCTAGAGATGCACAAAAGGCCCATCGGGCCGGGCTTTGACCGGGCTTTGAAAAGCCCGGGCTTTTTGGTCAAAGCCCGGCTCGGGCTTTGACTTTGACCGGGCCGGGCCGGGCCCGGCTTCTGTGAAAAATGTGAGCCCGTTTAGGCCCCCGAAGCGGGCCGCGGTGGGCTTTTTTTCGGGCCTGAAGCGGGCCAGGCCGGATCGGGCTTTTTCCAGGATCAAATCGGATCGAGATTTTATGTTACATAAGAATGTTCTTTATGTAATAATGGCAGACATGCGTTAAACAATCTATTTTGCCGATACAAATATTACATTTATCGATTTACTTTTTGATTTGATGATATATTAATTGATTACACGTGTACTTAACTTGTTTTCGTTCATGTATCGTAATATATGCATATAAATAATCTTATTATTAATAATGAATATGTAAATATATATGTACTTAAATTATTTTTATATTTGTAGGAAGTGTAAATACATAAATATTTATGTAAGTATACTAGAATAATCGAATTTTACCCGGGCTTTTTCGGGCCAAACCGGGCTTTTAATCGGGCCGGGCTGAAGACCGGGCTTTTTAAAAGACCGGGCTAAGACCGGGCTTTTGTCGGGCCGGGCCGGGCCGGGCTTTGCCAAAAAATATAGGGACCGTTTAAGGCCCTCGGGCCGGGCTTTGACCGGGCTTTGCCGGATCGGGCCGGGCCAGATTTTCGGGCTCAGGCTTTTTGTGCATCTCTAAATTACGCTACAAATCATGATGTCAAACATACATCAACTTATCCTATACTAGCATGACAAGTTCTAAATCTCAAGATCCACTCTCGCTTCACAAGAGATTAACAAACAACTTAGATGTTAGCTACGCATCCAAGAAGAATAAGCACAACCATACAAGGATATCAAGAATTCATCACACATAAATCTTTAAAGCAAACAAACTACTAAACTACATAGATAAATTCGTTAGAATCCCATGACAACGATTAGTTCATAATTGAACCTCTCGTCACCATGGGATCTGATGAAACCATGATAATAAACAAAGTCTGAATAAAAATAATTATGCTGGAGCAATAAGGTTTAGAAAATAAATCCAAAATCTGAAGATCCAAATTATCCTAATAGAAGAATTGAAAAGATGAAGTAGATCTAGATCTCCGTTGCTTGTCACGAGCGTTGGTGAATCCTTCTCTGCTTTTCTCCCTTGCTTCTCTGATGTTATTCTAAATTATTGATACAAATTACAAGGGTAGGATATGTTTATATAGGCCCTAGAAGTCTTTTCCAGCAAGAAACTACCAATACGTTTCCTAAACTGATTCTGTTTTGAAGGAAAATTCGTAGCTGACTTTTCTTCAGTATTTCTGGGCCATTCAAGTTGTATTTGGACATCTAGACCACTTTAGAATGATAGAGAATCTCGTTAGCTTCGCGTGGACTGTAAGATCGTCCAAAACGGACTTGTAAAACTCAAGATATGGCCAAAACAGTAAATCAGAATTTCTGACAGCCGACAGGAGCGCTGGCTGCGCTACTTCTGCTGATTCTGGCGCTGGCTGCGCCCGTGGTTCTGCCTAGGGGTGAGCAGAACCGAACCAGAACCGAAGAACCGAATCGAACCACACAATTTTGGTTCGGTTCGGTCCAATTTTTTTTCTTTTTCGGTCGGTTCGGTTCTTTTGGTTAGAACCGAAATAAATTTCGGTTCGGTTCGGTTCTTCCGTAAGTAATTTCGGTTAGAACCGAACCACCCGAATTATATATATATATATATATATATATATATATATTTATATTAATAATAATAGATACAATAAATAGTTAATAATAATATATACAATAATATATAAAAATATATATTATATTTATATTAAAAATAATATTTTTATAATAATAATATTATATTTATATTAATAATTATATACAATAATAAATCAAAATTCAAAAAATTCGGTTCTTATGGATCGGACCGAACCGTCCAAATTATTTCGGTTCGGGTCTGGTTCGGTCCAGAATTTTATTCGGTCCGGTTCGGTTCTAAAATAATTGAAAATTCGGTTCTCGGTTCTCGGTTCTTTCGGTTCGGTTCGGTTCCGAACCGAACCGACCGAATGCTCACCCCTATCCGCCGGAGCTGATTTTGGCTGATTTTCTTCGTTTTAACTCCTTTTTCCTTCATTTCTTTTGCAACTTGACATGCTTCACTTCTAGAACTCAAATCCACCATATAATATGCCATTTGTATCTTCCAACCTTAAGTTAGTAACCCTACACAAACTCACTAAAACGGATCAAAAACACAACATACTTGAGGCCAAGTTAATCAATTTAAGTCGAAACGAAGCGTTCCAAGTGGATATAAAATCCACTTATCAGTATGTTTTGTTTTGTTTTGTCTTGTTATTTTCGTCCTTCGAAAATGTTTCAATTGATGTCTCGAGAGATCTGGAAAGGCCGCATCGAGGCTGGGACAGTGATGATTATTGCAAGAGCTCACCTTTCACAACAGGAGGGTGTTCATCCTTTGGGAGTTTCCACTTACGGCATGTCTATAGCTGGTTCCCTGCAAGTAGATAGCTGAGATGTAGTTTCTCCATCTGAATACTGGGCTACCAATGGTTCTTACGTGTTAAGGTCAATTGTGATACTACTGTATTCACGGATGTTGGTGAAATTTGGATTTATTGGTTTGTCTTTGATTTCTTTTTAATTAAAAGAATTTTTCAATTCTGTTTTGTCAAAACGATCAGGAAACAAATCAGCTAAATGTTTTAGCTTGCCTTTGTTTTTCAACCTGATCGTATCGCCAGTTGGGGGTTTGTCCCGACTGTGTGTGTTTAGGATTGAAACTGATTTTTATCAAGTCGGATCAATTTATAAAAATTGTTTCTCCGAAAAAAATATAAATTATATTTTTTCTTCATAACATTTCTTATTTCAAAAAATAATTAAACTTTTATTAAACGATATTATTAACAAATACTTTATAAGTATAAAACTCCTAAAATTGACCTAAGGAATTATTTAAAATTCGAACATTTTTAATAAAAAAAATAATTTCATTTTTTTAAATTTTTTTAAATCTTTATAAAATTATAATTAAACCCACATGTATTTATATGAATTTATTTTAAAAATTTAAGATAATCTCGTGAACATAATATATACTCTATACCTAAAAAAAAGTAAACTACACATTAAAACTTCTGCCTATCTAAAAAAAAAAAAAAAAACTACACATTAAAACTAGAAAATATATAATGATTAATATTTCTGCCTAAGTTGCTCTCACCTTATACCCCAAATCTCTCTATTTACCCTTTCCTTCTTTTCACCCCTTTAGACCTTTTAAACAACACTGTTTCCTGTGTCTCTGTGTATCTATCTCTGCCATTGACGAGCCTCTCTTATTTGCTTCAGGTTTTTTTTCTTAATCGATCCACTTGTTTTCATTTTTACTCTATTGGGTTATTTCTTTACTATGATTTTTGATGTGGGGTTTTAGAATAAGCTTCAATTTGTCTTTCTCTTAGAATTTTTAGCGATGATATTTTGTGGGTTTGATTTTCTTGATTTGGGTTGTGAATGATTTTTTAGGTAAAGGGTTGGTTATGTTTGTTTTAATTTCTTGGGCTTTTATTTTTTGTGATGATTTTATGAAATTTGACAAGTTAAAGGGTTTATTGAAATTTGTTGTTATGAGCTTGATTAAACCCTTTTGTTATAGTGGATTGTGAATATTTTAAGCTAGATAAATGATATGCTTAGAAGTATATGTGTGTATATATTTATGTGTGCAAGTCAAGAAGTTGGTTGATTGTTTATGAAAAGAGATGATTTTTTATTGATAGTTTTCGGAAAAGCCTGTATTGGAAAAGGCTATATTTGTATCGAATTTTGCCAGTGGAGTATTGAGTTGATGGTCAATTTTTTGGTTTTGAATAATGGATGGATTAGTGTTTGATGTGTTATTAAGTGACTGAAGTTTCGTGTTTAAGGGTAGCTTGAAAGTGGACATGGCTGGAACTGCGAGTGAGGATTTTGCAGTCGGAAGATCTTTTGAAGTTAGTTTGGGTGGACAGCAGCATAGTCAGGCTACGAGTGAAGCTTTAGCGGAGTGGCGGTCTTCTGAGCAAGTGGAAAATGGTTCCCCTTCAACTTCACCGCCTTACTGGGATACGGATGACGACGATGATTGTGGTATGCTACTACTTACTCTATGTTTGTAGTTTTTATGTTGGCCCATTGAATTGAAGTGTATAAAGGGAGAAAAGACTGATTACTGCTGGGTGCTTTTTCAGTTTTTTGATTTGTTGGTCCACTACATCTTACGTGTCACATGTCTAAAATAAATTATCACGTTGTTCCCAACTGCGCCTTTAAAATGGAGCTGGGGAGGTTATCTTTGCAATTATGATCACTTCTGAAATTGTATGATTGTACTTGTTCGCGTTTAAGCCTCCTTTTGTGCTATATACCTATTATGGTTTTTGCTCACACAATAAAGTTGTGGAGTGATGCAGCTTTTTTAATTTGTTTGAATATGTATATATGGTGACTAGCCAACTATATAGTGAAATCATCATGTTGAAGCTTAGCTGAGTTTTTCTTCATTAAACAATGAGAATTATTTAGCATATAATTTGGAGATGTAGCTATACTGAAAAGCAAAAATCGATAGAATATTCGACCATGTACAGATTGATGTCAGTAACTCCAGTAGGTGTTCAGCATACAGCTAATGGGTCAGTATCTTTCTGATTTGTGCATATGTTGATGAGAGTAGCATGTTCTGATACTCCAACTTAATAGTTACGAGTAGTTTAGCTGGTGAAGGGGTTCATGCTGATGCAAAAACTTAGACATGTTAAATGAAGGTGAAGGAATAGAATTTGTTCGCAGTGATGTAAACTGTGGAAAACAGACATTCTGATGGAGATCAGAGGATGTTTTTTCAGTCTAATGCTTGGTTTGTATGCTTGAATTTGTGAAATATTCTCTAATAAATTGCAGTGATCTTATTTAATACATGAAAGTCTCAAAGCAGTTTGTTAATTCTGAAGGAGATCATATTAAAGTTTGTGCTAACCAGCTCCCTAGTCTCTCTTTTCCTTCAGATGCCTGATATAAATTCTTCCAATCGCAAAGTGAAGAAATGATACAGCTTCTCCTAATCAACTAACCTAGCCTTGTATAAAGGACATTATTTCCTTGACTTTAATCTTCTATTGGTATATGAATTGGTTGAATGCCATTACCGTGACACCTATAGACAACCATAAGTTAATTAATATATTCACAATAAGTTTTATACTGTCTTAAAAATCATTATATAGAAGCATATAATTTTTATAATATTTTATTAACAGTTTGCCGCTGACTACAGTATATGCGGACATTTTATGACAATAAATTTTTGCTTTTAAAATCTTGAAAGTTTTCAGTAGAAATTTATGAAAAAAAAGAATAGGTATTTATTGTCTCTTCATAGCTAGGTTGGCATAGACACGGGACTTACGAAAGATATCTACTAGTGTTGGTCATATATTCTAACCACCGTAGGTCCACGTGTTTCCTTCAAGAAACTGTTAAAAAAGACAAATGGAGGTATTTCTTAGTACTGAAAATAATCTTGCGTATTATTTAAAGATTAAGAAACTTCAGTATGCATGGAGCTTGTCATGGATGCACCTGTATGCATATTGACTGGAAAAATAATATTCGAGCTAGCACATGTTAATACATGTCACGTACCCTTCCTCTCTTTTGACATGCCTAGTCCTTTGCTTTGGCACTTATTGACTTTAATTTCTTAAAACTGAATAGCCACCTCCTCTAATGAAAATATGAGATGCCAATGATCTTCATTAGTCTATAAATCCTTATTTTTAGATATTGTACTAAATGCAAAGCAATGAGATGTTTCCTCATCTGTTTTGGCATTTTGTATTGCGTTGTCTGTTTTGGAGCCTTCACTTCTTTGGAGAGGCGTAAGGATGCCTGCTACAGTTAAAAGGTACATTCTATCTGTGATTTTGAGGAAACAAAAGGTGAGGATGTTAAACTCCTTTAAAGTGTATGCTCCTTCGAGTTTTATCGCGAATTTGGAAGGAGCATAGTACTAGTTTGTCATTCGCAAATTTTTTGTGTATAAGCTGTTCAATAGGGTTTTTTTGTGCATTTTAGTTCTGCTGTGAGGCTGGTTACATTGAGTTCGTATTTTTCATTTTGTTCTTTTATAGAATTTCCTCTATTGTACATGAGCTAAGTATGACCTTATTTGTAGGGCTTTGGCTTTTTAACTACCTTACATTGGTGCAGTTATGCATCTTTTCTTGTTAATTATTCATTAATCCCTTTTCGCATTTCAGGGCCAAAACCTTCTGAGTTGTATTATAAGTTTACTTGGAAGATAGAGAAGTTTTCCCAAATTAACAAGAGAGAACTGAAAAGTAATGCCTTTAAGGTTGGCGACTACAACTGGTAGGCCTTATTAGCACATTAATTTTGGCAGATTTTCCTGATGTTTTGTTCTCTTAATATGGTTGCTCTTAATACGGTTACTTGTTCTTTTATATTGTTTGGGTAGAATTTAACAATCGATGTCAGGCTGTCAGCGAACTTGCTGGTTTGCCTTCATTAACTATATATGTATATGCTATGCATGCGCTGCTTATGGATGAGTGCTTTTTTGGCACTTAAAAATCGCCATGTAAGCAAGGATTGCGGTTACATGGATTCGATACTTAACATGCGTATAATTTCTAGTCAATAGTGTGTTAACTGTTAAGGTGTGCCTCAAGACCTGGGCATGTCGTATGAGGTGCAACTAGTGTTGAAAAAAGTGTATAGTGTGTAGGTTCTTCATATATCAGCACTTCAGTAGCATAAAGTTCTAGTACTTAGTGCAATGAATAGTGAGAATTATGGTCACTTCCCTTCGGATGATTTATTTAATTAGTGGAATAATGTGATATCTCAATATAATTGAAATCATGCTGCGAGCTGTCATATCTGCACAGGCTTTACTGAAATAATTACATGCTACTGACCTTAAGTGCATATTTTCTGACAGGTACATCTTGATTTACCCCCAAGGCTGTGATGTATGCAACCATCTCTCGTTATTTTTGTGTGTTGCTAATCATGACAAGCTTCTTCCTGGTATGATAAATTATTCGTAAAGCTGCCAGTGCTTTCATGTCATATTTATTGGGGTATTATATTAAAGCTATTACTGTTAAAACAGGATGGAGTCACTTTGCGCAGTTTACTATTGCTGTTGTGAATAAGGATCCGAAGAAATCCAAGTATTCTGGTGAGTTGTTACTTTATTATGCATTATTTAGCTTTAACTCATTTGCTGATTTTGCTTTTCAGCTTCATCACTGTATACCACTTTGCAGATACATTGCATCGGTTCTGGAAGAAGGAGCATGATTGGGGATGGAAAAAGTTTATGGAGCTATCAAAAGTTATGGATGGATTTATTGACGCAGACACTCTCATTATTAAAGCTCAAGTGCAAGTTATCAGGTTTTACGCTGTCTTTAAATTCTTTCATTAACATGTTCCTGTTGTTGCCATAGTTGTTAACTCAACCTAGTCAAATCGGTTGTTTATCATCATATATAATTTTCCAAGGCGACTATATATTCTAATATCCTTTTTTGGTGCACGTTATTGAAGTACTGACTTGTCACCCTTTAAACCATTCTCATGCCTGTACTCTTAACCGGGGCAAATAGCATAGGTGGTAAAGAAAATACTCACCCTGTACCATAATTTAAACTTAAATTTGACATATGAATGTCAACGTATGATGTTTTTAAATATGGCAGCAATGCTTTGGGAATTACCACTCAGAGGTAGGCAGTGCATCTAGCTTTAAGGGCGCGCAGACCTTGTAGTTAATGTCAATGAAGCTACACAAGTATAAGTATCCTTAAGTATCTTCGCCACCTCTCTGAAACTTCTTTATTCCCGTTTTTGCTGTTATTTATTATTCAAGCAACCATAAAATGACCCACTAAATTTAATATCCACCTCTATAAAATAATCCAATGTTTTAATTTGATATTACTTGAAATCACAAGATCTTCAATGCGGTTTGGTGATCCAATTAAGGCTACCGACATGTATCATTTGGTTTCAACTTTTGAATTGTTCTGTCCATTTGAAACAGCAAATCTTGAAAAGGAAACATCCTGTTAGTTCCCTCATTACTCCTCGACTACTTCCATCACTCACGGGAGAGCCTATTACTTACTAGACATTATTCAAGATCAAATATAAATGAAGATGGTGCATCTAGTTTTGGTCACATGGTTTTTTTTTTGGTGGCTAAATTACATATAACTTCTTATTGTCTGTTAGAATAGTAAACCAACCACCCCTTTCTGTGTCTCTCTTCTTGTAGCTACATTACCTGTTCTAATATATCCAGCTCTGTGGGTTTGGGACAACAAGCTTCGAAAGACTTTATAATTTTAGAGTTCTTCGTACGTTATATTTTAAATTGTTTAATACAGTGCACATCATATTTCATTTATTGTTGAAAGAAAAATGTATCTGATTATTCCATGGGTATCTTTCATATAATTTACTGACTTCAGCTTATTTCATTCATTTGTAGAGAGAGAGTTGATCGCCCGTTTCGTTGTCTTGACTATCAGTATAGGAGAGAACTCGTTCGAGTATATTTGACAAATGTAGAACAAATCTGCCGTCGTTTTGTCGAAGAGAGAAGAGGCAAGCTTGTGAAACTTCTAGAGGATAAGGCCAGATGGTCCAGGTAGGTGATGCTACATATACTCGGTTTTCTATGGAGAAGTAGACTATCTTTTCTTTCTTACTATCACTGTAATATTAATCTGTTCTACATTTTAATAAAATTTTAAGATTTGTCTGTTTTTTTGCAAGTTGTGATTTATGATTTGGTTGTCATAATGTAATACATGTGATTTCGTTCAGCTTCTGTGCTTTCTGGCTGGGAATTGATAAAAATGCCAGGCGCCATATGTCGAGGGAGAAAACTGATTCGATGTTGAAAGTAGTTGTGAAACACTTTTTTATAGAAAAAGAAGTCACATCTACTTTGGTTATGGATTCCCTGTATAGTGGGCTGAAGGCTCTTGAAGGTCAGAATAAGGGCAAGTCAGGCAGGGGAAAATATTTGGAATCGGAAGAACTACCAGTCCCCATTGTTTGCATGGAGAAAGACACATTTATTTTAGTGGATGATGTATTATTACTACTTGAGAGGGCTGCCATGGAACCTTTGCCACCCAAGGATGACAAGGGTCCTCAAAACCGTACCAAGGTCAGCAGTATGGCATGTTTTATATTAATATTTGTGTTCTAATTTACTCAGTTTGTTAGGTTGGATTACAAGGGGTATGTTGAAAAGTACTTGCAGTTTATGTATTTGTATATCTGTACATTGAAAATGCAAGTCAGTTTGTCATGCTGTACAAGAATTGAAAAGAAGAAATAATAAAAGCTTTATAGGTTTGGGTGGGTTAACCGCAGAGTATCCACTATTAAGATGACTCAACCACAGAGCTTTTGGATATCTCGACACCAAAAGATAGGATTTTTTTCTGATCGCAACCTATAGCAAGGGGAAAAAAAAAACCTATAGCAAGAAAGCAATCTCAATAATGGAAGTTTTCCAATAATATAGGAGTAAAACCCAAACCTTCAAGTATATTCTTAATAATTTGTATACTAGTAAATGATGTAAACAATTCCTTTCAATAATTCTAAGACCTTCAACTTGAATGTTTCTAATAATCTATTTGTCTAAAATAATTAAACTTCTATGAAGATACACTCGATTATATTCCTAATTAGTAACATTTAGTAAGTATGAAATAATATGCTAATTCCTTGTTCGCATCATTTTGAAAATAAACAAAAGATAATATAATATGGAAACTTGGTGTCATGTTGGTTTAGTAATACATTATGTTGCTACTTCAGTCCAAGCTTAGTGGCTACAGTACCTGACGTTCCTTTTTTTGAATATTGTAGGTATTTAAAATTTACTAACTTGAATTCTCAATTCATTAAATTCTTTGTACAAAGTAGATGAGTTAGCACGTAACAAAATCAATAACGTAAAAGCTATCTTTGTCGATGATGAATATGCTAGTATAGAACTATCCAGTGTGAACTTTGGCCTAGTGGTCATCTGCAGTTCTGCAGTTGAGGTTACAGATTGATCTCATTATGGCTGAAACTTTGCTTGCAACTCAAATCAGAAATGGAAAGGATGAAGATGGCAATTCTATGATTGAGGGGATTGATGAGATGGATGATGTGTCAAACGATCCTATTTCTTTAAGAAGCAATTTGGGGATGTGAGATGATGAGTCTGGAAATCTGTTATCTTTTGTTTTTCTTTATTGTCAGGAATAAGGACAATAGTAGTGCCCAGTAGTATTGCTAGGGAATAAGTAGTACTAAGGGTATTATGGACTTTTCTGTATTGTTTTATTGAAGTACTATAAGTAGCCAGTCAGCTGTACTTATGCATTATGATTTGATATATTGAAAATGGAATATTATTCCACCAACCTCTCTCTCTCTCTCTAACTGTTTCTATCTCTATCTGTCTTCTTCCCCAAGTTTCTTTCTCCCTCCTTCTACCTCCCTCTTCTGCAATTCTACCCTCCTTTTATCATTATCTCTTGTTATTTACTGTTTTAATTTCATTTATCAGTTTATAAAATCAGAAAAATACAAAAATAGTTGTTAAACTCGTCAGGAAACCCACTATTCCTGACAAATTGGTATCAGAGCCCGTTTTCGGATCATCCACTGTTTTCCCAGCGTTGGGCTTGTTGAGACGAGTCTAACGAGCCCAGGTTTGTGTGAATCGAAGCTGTCTTCACCGAGCTACTTGCATTCTAAACTCAGGTGACTCGTTCTGAACTTTTCCTGTTTCGAGTTACAATACTAGTGGTTAGATCTGTTAATTTCTGCTAAGGTTGCAGCTAGTTTCACTGAGTTGATTGGTAATTATTAGCTTTCATTGTGAACCTGCTGTTTCTCGTTCATCCTTGAGTTTACAGTAGATTTGTTGTGGTTGCCTAAGATAATACCAATAAGACTATTGGTTGTTAGTCAGCTGGTGTTTGAGATACTTTTGGTGACTAAGGTAAGGAGGTCCAGTGTTGAAGTAGACTATAAGAATGGGTCTTGTGGAATGGGGTGATGTTAAGGATGTTACAGAGACAGATGAAGGTGAAGAACGGATAATTAATGAGATGACTCTTGGAGTACAGAGGCAACTCATGTTGTGTAAGGAATTGATGGACCATAGATTCCGTAAACTTGAGAAGTTACTAGAGTCTGCCACTCACCAATTCAACTTGATGAAGCAAATGAAAACAAACGAGGAGAGCTTTGTTAATCCTTTTGGTAAGAAAGGAGACAAGGCAACTCCCCAAACTCAGAAATTGGCAACCAGTGACTTCACCTCTGTGAAACACTTAAAGCTGAAATTTCCAAGTTTCGAGAAGGGAATGGGGGTCACTGAATGGCTACAGGACTGTGAACAGTATTTTGCCATTTTTGAGGTACCAGCAGAGAGGCAGACAGCCATTGCTGGCATGCACCTAGGAGGGACAGCTAGAAGCTGGTATCAATCTTTCACTGTGGACAGAACACATATGGATTGGGAAGAATTTTCCACACATTTCACGGCCAGGTTTGGGGAAATGGAGCAGGAGTTGCTGTATGACAACTTCAAAAACCTTCAGCAAGATGCATCCCTGGATCACTATTACTGTCAGTTTGAGAAGTACATGGAACAGTTGAAGTGTAAGTTGCCATTTCTTACAGAAGACTACTTTGTTGAATGCTTCATTAGTGGATTGCAACTGGAGCTTAAACAGACTGTGAGACTTTTGAATCCAACCACTATTGAGCAAGCCTTCAAACAAGCTAGGAATTGTGCTAGTTCCCAGGAAGTACTTAAGAAGGTTGATAAAGGAGACAGAAAGGTTGCTACTCCAGGGACAACACCATCTTCCAGTCAAACTAACAGGAAGGAGACTTCACAACCTACCAAATCTAAGACAAAGAAGGAGGTGGGGGCTTGTGCAGAGCTACAGGGAACCCCTCCCAGTGACACAACTCTCCAGTTGGAAGAGAGAGTGGCTCCAGCACCTGCAACTATCAAGGATACCATAGCAGATAATGAAAAACCTGAACAGTTAAAAACTGAGGTTATGGAAGTCTCAGTGCATGCTATTGAAGGGGCTGCTAACAATAAGACTATAAACCTCACTGGAAGGAAAAACAAGGTGGAGTTCTCTATTCTGGTGGATGGGGGCAGCACTCACAGTTTCATTGATGAGAAAACAGCAAGTAAACTCAAGTGCTCTATGGTTCAGACCACTCCAATGAAAGTACTGGTAGCCAATGGAAACTATCTCACCAGCCAGTTTGAGTGTAAGGATTTTTCATGGCAAATGGGGAACAAGAAATTTACAATGCCTGTCAGGACTCTGCCCATGGGAGGATATGACTTGGTTCTAGGGGTGGATTGGCTGGGTTCATTGGGGCCAGTCACCTTTGACTTTAAAAAACTACAGGTGCAATTCTACCAGCAAGGGAAGAAGGTAACTCTGCAAGGGAATAGCCAACCAGAAAACCCTACCTTACAACAATTGACAGCAACAGAATTTGTAAGAACATGCCAGAGGCAAGGTCATGGGTTTATCTATATGGTGCAGGCAGTTCCTTCCCTACCAGAAGGATCTGTACACTCACAACAAGGCTTAGCTGGGAAAAAAGATACATCAGGGGTACCAGCACTGCAGCAATTATTAGAAGAATATGGTGACCTGTTTCAACCTCCAGTAGGGCTACCACCTATCAGAGATATTGAGCATTCAATTGAGCTCAAGGAAGGGTCCCAACCCTTCTCAATCAGGCCTTACAGGAATTCTTTTGATCAAAAGAATGAGATTGAAAAGCTGATTGCAGAGATGCTAGAATCTGGTATTATAAGGCCCAGCTCATCCCCTTTTGCTTCCCCTATTCTGTTAGTTAAGAAGAAGGATGGGACCTGGAGATTCTGCATTGATTACAGACAGCTTAACTCCATCACCATCAAGAACAAGTTCCCCATCCCACTCATAGAAGAGCTCCTGGATGAGTTGTGTGGAGCTGAATATTTCACCAAGTTAGACCTAAGGGCTGGCTATCATCAAGTAAGAATGAAAGGAGGGGATATTGAGAAAACAGCTTTTAGGACACACTTAGGTCACTATGAATTTACTGTCATGCCCTTTGGGCTTACCAATGCCCCTGCCACCTTTCAAAACCTTATGAACCAGGTTTTTGAACCCTATCTCAGAAAATTCACCCTAGTGTTCTTTGATGACATTCTCATCTACTCTAGAACAGCAGAAGAACATCTCCAACACCTTAAAGCTGTGTTTGCCCTAATGAGAAAACATACCTTGTTTGCAAAAAAATCGAAGTGTGAATTCATGCAAGAACAGGTGGCCTACCTAGGTCATGTGATCAACAGGTCTGGAGTGGCAGTTGACCAAGGAAAGGTTCAAGACATGATGGACTGGCCCTTGCCAAAGAGTATTAAATCTCTAAGGGGATTCTTGGGATTGAGTGGCTACTACAGGAAATTTGTACAAGGATATGGCACCATTGCCAAACCTCTGACCAATCTATTGAAAAAGGACAACTTCAAATGGGATGATAAGGCTACTCAAGCTTTCATGCAGCTAAAGCAAGCCCTAACCTCTACCCCTGTACTTAAACTTCCAGATTACTCTAAAGACTTTACTGTGGAAACAGATGCATCCAATACTGGGATTGGGGCAGTACTTACTCAAGAAGGGCACCCCCTAGCCTATTTCAGTAAAGCCTTGGGAGTTAGAGGACAAGCAATGTCCACTTATGAAAAGGAACTCATGGCAGTGGTAGCAGCAGTCAAGAAGTGGTCCCCCTACCTCATGGATAAACATTTTTTCATCAAAACTGACCACTGGGCACTCAAGTACTTGACTGATCAGAAGATCAGCAATCTGCTACAGCAAAAGTGGGTGAGTAAGTTGCTGGGGTATAACTACACTATCATCTACAGGGCAGGAAGAGAGAACACAGTGGCTGATGCATTGTCCAGGAAGTTTGATCAGTCACTTGGGCCAGAAACACAGATGCCTGTTGACAAAGCCCATGAGGACATGGACATTTTAGAAGAAGGGAGGAATGTCAGGAATAAGGACAATAGTAGTGCCCAGTAGTATTGCTAGGGAATAAGTAGTACTAAGGGTATTATGGACTTTTCTGTATTGTTTTATTGAAGTACTATAAGTAGCCAGTCAGCTGTACTTATGCATTATGATTTGATATATTGAAAATGGAATATTATTCCACCAACCTCTCTCTCTCTCTCTAACTGTTTCTATCTCTATCTGTCTTCTTCCCCAAGTTTCTTTCTCCCTCCTTCTACCTCCCTCTTCTGCAATTCTACCCTCCTTTTATCATTATCTCTTGTTATTTACTGTTTTAATTTCATTTATCAGTTTATAAAATCAGAAAAATACAAAAATAGTTGTTAAACTCGTCAGGAAACCCACTATTCCTGACATTTATATAAGAAATATGTCTTCGCCTTGATTATCTAGTATATAAGTATATTTTATTCAACTTCCTGACACTTGACAGTGTTTACAAAAAACAAAACAAATTTTCAATAATGTCAGCTTGATTTTGATGTTTATTGCTATTGATACTGGTCCACTGGATTGTTGTAGTTATTACTTTGTAATGGGTACACTTTCACTTGACGTAGATGTTAGAAAGTTTTGTGTGGGATTAAAGGTAGATAAGTAGGAATGTGGGTTATGTGGAAGATAAATTAGAGTTTTGAACGAAAAGATTTCAGCAACCCTATTGCAAGTATAATCATGCTCTTAGCTCGGCTCATTATGGGTATGAAGTAGCTCAGATCAGTACTGGGGAAGAAAGCTCCTAACTCAAGTATTTTTTAATCGGGGTTAACAAATTAAAACAAGTATCGATTGTGCAATTTTTTTCGCTGTTGATAGCACTTTCTTTCCCTTTCTCGCTATCCTAAAGTCTGAGTCTGGTTTCTACTTACCAGTTTGGTACTTAAAATTGAATATCAAGTTTAGTGTGATCTTTATTCTACAATTTTTGTGGAGCAAGAATTAATGGAAGCAAGTAAATATTCGACATTATTATTTGGATATGAATGTAATTTTAGTTAAGGATTATAATAATCTATTTGGAATAATCTAGAATTTAGGTATATGGCAATAGTTATCAGTTAGGAATCTATATTAATGAGATTTTGAAATATTATTAATTGATGAATATTTGATAAGTTTTATGTTTTTTTTTCAATTGTGTCTGTACCACTTGCCCGGGCTTCCATCCCTGGTTTTCTATCCTTTCTTAACCTTGTTCCGCACAGTGTTGTTAAACGCGATATGCGCACAGAAGCGCAAAAGCCTCATGGGGCATAAGCGCAACGCGCAATGCGCGGATTCATCGAAGAGAACTAAATATTAATATATATATGATATATAATGCAGAATATTATAATTTATAGATAAAAAGGCATTTAAAAGCCTTTAGCATTTCTTTTTCCTCCAATAAGATGTTCCTTCATCCTAAATACTCCTCTAGTTGTTTCTTTTCCACAGAAATTACAACGAAGTTGAACCGAACTACCCTTGTTCACTGCCTGTGCATATTTCCATGCCACATCTTTTCTATCAGCCATCACTTACTGCAATTAAACGAAGAGCAGCTGTAATTAGTATGTAATTACATACTATAATCAGTTAATAAGTTTAGTAAAAAATCGTATGTATATATGCAAGAATCGTATGTATGTATATACAAGAATCATATATAACTGTGTATGTGTATATGTGTGTATATATGTGTGTGTATGTATGTAAATATGTGTGTATGTGTGTGTATATTTGTGTGTGTGAAGATAAAAAGATGAGAAGATAATTACCACGAAGATTTCTTTGCCTGCTGCTGCTCTGTGGGTTCTCTGTTGCTGCTCTGTGTGTATATGATGGCTGCTCTATCTGTTTAGGGTTTTTTAGACCCATTTCTTATAAATTTTTTTTATAAAAATGACCCGGTCAACGAGCCCGGTCAACATCTTAACAAAGGCGGGTTTTTTTTGCGCATTGCGCACTGCGCATAATCGATAGAAGCGCACAAAAGCGAGCGCATCACTGAAGACGCATCGCATCTCCAAAGCGATGCGCTTCAGGTGCGCATCGCGTCGCTTCTCGCATATGCGCGCGCATATGCGCGCATTTAACAACACTGGTTCCGCACCTACAAACTGAACATAATTCCTTCTCCTAGTTAATGTTTGGATAGGATACTTTCTCTTACATACATGTCATCCCTGTTTTTCTTTCCATGCAATAAACTGCCTTACTGCTATTCCCCAATTCTTACCCTTCACATGTCAGGATGGTGGTTCTGGAGAGGACTTCAGCAAAGATTCTATTGAGCGTGAAGAAAGGCGCCTTACTGAACTTGGTCGCAGAACTATTGAAATTTTTGTGTTGGCCCATATTTTCAGGTACCAATATAGTAGTGAAAGTTGCTCTTTCTTTTTGAAGATCAAAATTTTATGATTTCATATGATTACTTTTTCATTGGCTCTTGAATATTACTGTCTGTGACAGTATGCATGTCCTTGAATCGTCCTCGTCTGCTCGCAAAGGTGTAAATGTTGCTTGCTGTGTTGGATGTTAGCTAGTCGGTTATCTGTCAAAGGATTTTATTAGCTGGTCAGTCTTGGTAGCAATGTCCAGATAGATTGTTACTTTAAATTATCTTATTTCTTTTGGGACAAAATGAAAACTGTAATTGAAGGCTTTTAAGTTAGTTCTTTTAAACTTTGACATCTTCTAAGTGCAATCACATGTACGAACTTTCAAGTTCTTTTATCTACTCTAGTCTGAACTGTCACATCAGAAATTATTGATGCGCCAGGCTTCACAGAGAGAACTGTCATTTTTCATAAAGTATAGCTGTATAGTCAAACTCAAATGTTTATAATATCAAAGTAACAATTTTTTTTTTTAAAAGAAATAGGTAGATGAACAGTTAGATATGCAGCGGAAGAACACAATAAAAAAATAATAGAAAAATGGATTAAGTAAATGCAACCATTGCAAGCACTCATTTGATCTTATCTTTGACCTTGTATATTGTGTGTACTGTCTGATGTCTCTTCTGTCGTCACCAACAGTAACAAAAGAAAGTGCTCCAATTCCGTGCTCTGCTTTCTGAGGTGTTAAATTTTGATTGCGTTTTCTTTTGCGCAAAATCAACATCAACCTAGGAGTAAATAGATTATGTTCAATGATCAGATACTACTTTCACATATATTCATATGTATTTGGATGATAGACGAAATCTGGAGTTTTAGAATGGTTTGCTTTTAAGTTATGATTCAGGCCAGGAAGTTGTATTAGCTGGTGCCTTATAATCATTGCCATGCTCCTCTTCCTTAATCCTCAAGTGCCCTTTTTTTTCAATTTTGTAGCAGTAAAATCGAAGTCGCATACCAAGAGGCTGTTGCTTTGAAAAGGCAAGAGGAGCTCATACGTGAAGAAGAGGCAGCCTGGATTGCTGAAAGTGAACAGAAAACAAAGCGGGGTGCAGCTTATAAAGAAAAAAAAACAAAGAAGAAGCAGGTTTGACAATGTCTTCGCATAAATTTTGTTTAAGGGTGTCTGCAGGATCATCTTTGGCTCCTAAGATGAAAATTATATGGTCCATACATGACTGTGTTTTGCCTTATGTGTGCATGTGTAACTCAAACTCCCTTCAACTACTAATAGAAATTCAGTTATATAAAATGTTGTGGTAAGGCTGGCTGGATCCCTCATTATTGTTTGGTGTCGTGGAAGAGAACTGACTGGAATTAGAAAATTAAGCTACTATATGTTAGACAAGTGCTTACTTTCAATTTTTATAAATTTGAGAAGTTTTCCTTTCCGTTTTGTGAATGTGAGAACTTAGTCTTTCCACATAATCTCATTCTACTTGTGACTAGCTATTCTTCGTAGCTCATAGATTGTCTGAATAGGTGGAGTGTTGGTGGGTGGACTGTAAATCTCGTTGTCATTGTGAAAGTGTATTTAATGTTTTAATGCATCTTATATGTTCTTTTTCCACGCTTCAGGGAAAACATAAGAAGAACAGTCGGAAAGGCAAGGACAAAGGGAAAGATGAAAAGCATGGTGTTGCGGTTGAAGACGAGCCTGAACAAGAAATCAAGGATGATAGAAAAAGTCAATTTTCATCTGAGGAGCCAGTTGGGGATCCTGATCCAGTTGAAGATGTTTCTGATATCTCTGATTCTATGGACCGTGTGCCTGAACTACTTCACCCAGATTTTGAAGATAGAGATTCTAGTCCTGTTAATTGGGATACCGACACCTCAGAAGCTAATCCACCAACAGAAGCCAGTAGCAGTCAGGTTACTGGTATTTTAGCTGTACAAAATGGAGAAAGAAAGAGTTCAGTTATAATGGATGATAGTTCATCAACATGCTCAACAGACTCGCTGCCGTCAGTTACTACTGTGAATGGAAAGTACAGAGTAAATTCTGTTCAGAAACAGAAAATCCAAAATTCACCTAGCCGGTAGTAACCTTAACCTTCTGGTCTTTATTTAATGTTGTTTAAAATGGCACTTCTTAAAATTAGATGCTTTAATTTCTTTTTAGAGGTGAATACCAACGAGGTGAATACCAACAAGGTAGAGTGACTCACGAAGCAACAAGATGGGCTGTTAATAGTAATTTGTCGGCTTTACCTGATGGGAGGCAGGTAGATGATGTATCTGAGAGTTGCGAGGCTGCTGAATCTGAGGGTGCAGCTGTGCACTCGTCACACCACCATGTGAAGTGGACTGAAAAGCATGTCGCAAAGAAGGTGAATTGCTTGTGTTAAATTTGTTAAGCTATTCTTGCCTTGTAGTTTTGTTTATCTTTATTGAATTGATAATTGTAATAATTGTTGCTTTTGCCTTGGTTAATGCTTAAGAGTATTCAGTTTGATTTAGGATCATTTACCTGTAGGGTCCATCTTTTACCCCCTCGTCCTTTTGTGTTTAAAGTAATCGGTATTGGACTTTATTAATGTTTTGCAAAGATGGGAAATCTGAGAAAAGGTATTAAAAACTATATTTATTCTTTTATCTTTTTGTTTTCTGTGTGAGTATTTATTCTGCATGTTGATTCTTTACTTCATCAATGCCATATCTTCTCTGAAGGGTTCACCACTCCCAACCTAGGTTATAGTTCTTTTTATGCCAATATCACTCCATTTAAGTCATAACTTCCCTCAAATGTCCACCATTTCCAATTTGGTGCATAGCACATGTCATATATATGAAGATTCAGCTTGTTGAATTCTGTTAGATTAAAGGCTCAACATGATATTTTGCTGTATTATAAAAACTTTGTACACTAAGTTATTGTTTCCTTGTCAGATCACTCGATCCTCATATATACTCTGTAACATTGAAATTTCATGTCTTTGTAATTTCTACAGGAGAAAGAAAACTCCTTGCAAATGAAATTGATGGAGAGAGAGGAGGTTAATGCCAAAAATTCTGCTGAAGTGAGGACAACTGGAGTTCTAACCTCTCCCAGAAGCCCTATAAAGAATCTTCCATCCCCTGTTCGGTTGAGATCAGAGTCGCAAGCGACTGCAGCCAATGACACAGTCTTGATTAGAAAGCCATCCTCAGAAAGCCCCATAAGAGCTGATCAAACAGCATCGATAACTTCTACCGAAACTGGAGCTATGTCTGGAGCTTATTCTCATAGAAATGCAAGTCCAAGACCAGTTGAAAAGACTGCGGCATTGCATGTTCCCATCTCAACTGCAAATTTGATGTCTCAGCAAGTTCCTGTCCTGACGGAAAAAGCGAAGGTACAGCAAATTGTTGTTACAGCTGAAAGACCCATTGTACAGGTCTCGCTCACAACTGAGAAGCCCACAGTTCAACAAGTCATGTCCAGGCCTTTAAGTGCGCCCTTAATTCCAGGATCTCGACCACCTGCCGCTGTTGTTTCTGTGGTTCAAACAGCACCAGTATTGTCACGTTCAACGAGCGCAGCTGGTCGGTTGGGACCCGAGGCATCACCTGCCACTCCTAGTTTTGTTACCCAGTCATATCGAAATGCAACGATAGGAAACCATGTTACTATCAGTTCAGCTAGTTACAGTCAGCCTCAGTCTCCAAACTCAGCTGTGAACTCATCTCACTTTCACCCGCACTCACAGCCACCTTCGCTGCTCGCTCCACCAATATATTTTCCGCATACTTCAGAGAGGATAGAACCGAACTCAATCAGACCAGGCCTTTCATTTGGTATGGCTGGTCAAGGTTCTCATTCAGATAATAGCAGCAGAAGCATTAATTCCGATCCTTCCCTGCTAAATAACATGCGGTACGCGTCTCAGTGGACTAACAATCCACGAAGTGAGAGCAGCAGAAGCATCAACTATGATCATTCTTTGCATCATGACATGCAAAACTTTGATATCCACAGTTCTATGCAGAGCAGACCTCGAGATCACTTCCCCATAGAATTTCCTGCTGGCACATCAGGGCGTCAGAATCATAATGTACCGGCTGAAGAATTTCCACATCTCGACATTATCAATGATCTGCTTGATGATGAGTATGGAATCGGGCTGGCAGACGTTACAAGTTCAGGAGTTGAGAATTTCATCAACGAACCTCACCATCTGAATCGGCAGTTCACTTTCCCAGGTGATATTGGCATGTTGGGCGACCCTGGTTCCTCCACCAGCTCTTGCAGATTCGAGCGAAGTCACAGTTACCATGATAATCAATATCGTGTTAACTACAACTCTGCAGGAGGTCAGTTCCATTCTAATCTGAATCCTCAAGCTAATCTTCAGTCTTATCCAAATCTTCCAGTAGATGGGTTAATACCAAATCAGTGGCAGATAGGTGCTACTGATTTACCTTACTTAAGCATGAGAAGATCACAGGATGATGGTTTGTCATATCACATTCCAAACTATTCAAACGTGGCATGTGGAGTTAATGGTAACATCCTGTTCCGACCTTCAAATGGACGCTAAAAAAGCAAACTCTGGTGAAAATTAGCCTGTCTACAATATAGCAGGCTTTTGTCCGTTGTAACAAATAATGTTTCGATGGATAAGTATTGGTCTCATTAGATTTGGATTGAAGTTGTAACCCTTGTTGGTAAGAAAAATGTTAATGTAAAGAATGATCAACTTTCCTATATTCCCCCATAATTAGATTTTATTTATACAATTTGGGTTTTGTTATATCCATGGGCTTTTGAGGATTGCTAAAGCTTTCCCTAGTTTTCTTATTAGCAGCGTTCTTGTTAATTACCTGATGCTCCTACATATTGGACATAGTTGACCTAAATAAACTTGTTGGCTACACGGTTTCGATTAAACTGTCATTTTCTGAATAAATTGAAGACAGCTGAGTATCATCTGTATTCTGTACGAGGTTAGTATTAATTTATACACCATATTCCACTGATCAAATAATCAAGCACCCAGTAGTCAAAGTCAGTGACTTGGCAAACTGAAACACTTCTAAAGAAATTGTTTATACAGGCGCCCATATATTTTAAAAATGATCACTACCAAGAAAGTTCGTCACCCTGTCAGGAGCCTCGCTTGTTTATCCAAATTACTGATAGCAGCCCCACATTATAATATATAAATCTTATTATTATCATGGTCGATTACTGCAAACTGGATAATTATTAGTATAATTTACTTGGGGGCGGAACCAGGATTTTATAGAAGTTGAACTAAAGTAATTTAAGAATAAAATAATTAAAAAGATTTTTTTTTTCTTAATTTTTGCTTTCTGATGGAGTTGAATCAAAATTTTCTTTTAGTTCTCGGTATTTAGCCGGATTTCAGTATGTTATGTACTTGCATATGTTAATGTACGAAAGCCAAAGAGCCTAACATATATACAGCTAGTCAAGAGTCAAAGCCCCTCCAACAAGTTGAAATTAAAAAAATGGCCAACTTGTGCAAGATTTTCCATATAAATACTCGCATATCTTTTCCAAAGATCATTACATTAGAGTATTTACAGACAACAAACAATTGAAAATGAGAATAATTCTCAGCATTATCCTGGGAATGCTGCTAGTTCTCCAGTACAACCAGTTTCAGGTATGCAAAGGTGGTAGGATTTTGAATGAGAAACCAAGTGTTGGGTTGCAGTCTCTTGAGAGGGGACCTGTACCTCCTTCTGGTCCATCTGGATGCACTAACATTCCTGAAAGTAGCGAAACCAAGTGTCCGATGATCGGTGAAATGCACATTGCTGGTCATGCCATGGCTCAGTCTAGTGCCTACCCCAACGTCTTGGTTCCATTTTCTGTTGCTACTCAGCATTCCTAAAGTATTCTTGAAACCAGAAGGGAGGAGCTTCAATATATATTCAATTGTTCATGTTTAGATGCATCATATAAATTTAAAGTAAATATATTATATATTTATTCAACATGCAGTAAAATTTATTCATTCTTCAAAAAAGCATTTCCCTGTCTTCTCGTATATCCACGTATGTTTTGCAACTCTTGCTATGTAATAGGAGTGATATTAAGTATTCCAAATTTTTATATCAGAACTTTCTCCTTATGATGATGTATCTAGCTTTTTTTATTTTTCTTAATTATTTATTAATATGTAGTTACATTTTTGTAAATAAATTGTTCTGAAATACAATGCTGGGAAATCAGAGTAAAATATTTGTTTCATTTTAAGAAAAGTGTAAGCATGAATATATGTTCCCATGAATTTAAACAATCTTAATGTCTAAAAATTAAACACCTAAATAATACTCCGTATAAAATTTAAATTGCAATCAGAGATCCAAAAATAAAAAGCAGTCAACTGTAATATGGCTAATATAAAACCTAAATGTATATTTGAATTTTACTGTTTTAATCTACAAATTTACATGTTTTAAACATAGCTCGTTAATAGGGATGGACATGTTACAGCAGGCAGGCAATCCGTGTCGTGTACTTTCGTGTTTCGTATATCAAGAGGTCAAAACGAAAACGAAACGAAATAAATTTATGTACTCAAATTCTAAAACGATCACGAAACGAAACGAAAAGTACACAAAATATTTTATGTACATTCCGTTCATACGAAAATGAAACGAAAACCGTGTACTTTTTTGTACTTTCCGTGTACTTTTTGTGTATTTTTTATTTATTTTGTAAAAAGATTAAATATGTAATATTTATTTATTATATATATTTATATAATCTAAAATATTTATTTAAATATTTATTTATTTTGTGTATTTTCGTTTTGTGTCGTATACCCAAGGGTAAACCCAAAACCGACACTAAATTTATCCGTGTAATTTCGTGTTCGTGTACTTTCGTGTTCGTGTACCGCAAAGATCAACCCAAACCAGTAATTTTTGTGTCATAAATTGATAAAAGGGCTTTTTTGGAAAATAAATTGATAAAAGTAAATTTTTCCACATTTACTTTTTTTAAAAATAGCTATTTGCAAAAATATTGCAAAAATACTATCTTATTTGCAAAAATACTATCTTTTGTATTAAGTTGCATATGCAACTTTTTTTTTTGTGGGGTGCTTTTGGTGGATTTGGGTTGCAAGGCCCCGCCAGGGGCCTTATTTAACTGAATGCAACCACATGCAACTGAATTTCTGATTGCATGTTCCATTTTTCAGTTGTCATTTTCGACCACTTTTTTGGAATATATATATATATATATAACCACATGTAACTGAATACAACCACATGCAACTGAATGCAGCTTTCGTTTTTCAGTTGCATTCAGTTGAATATGGCCCCTGGCGGGGCCTTGCAACCCAAATCCACCAAAATCACCCCACCTTAAAAAAGTTGCATGTGGTTGCATTCAGTTGAATATGGCCCCTGGCGGGACCTTGAAACCCAAATCCACCAAAATCACCCCACTTTAAAAAAAATTGCATGTGGTTGCATTCAGTTGAATATGGCGCCTGGTGGGGTCTTGCAACCCAAATCCACCAAAATCACCCTGCCTTAAAAAAAATAATACTGTTCATCCGAATTATTTTTTTAATTTTTTTTTAAAAAAATAAATAAATTAATATTGGGTTGAAAGAGGAAAGATAGTATTTTTGCAATTAAGATAGTAAATATGCAATGAATTAAAGGAGATGGTATTTTTGCAAAGATAAACTTTAAACCTAGTATTTTTTGTAAATTCTCTAGATAAAAAAATAAAGTAATAAAAATACTAAATTATATTTTTTATATTAAATTAATTGATATACATATGAAACATTTTTTTTAAATATATGACTTGGGAATCGGGGAATTAGGACGAGGATACCTTAAACCCCCGATCCCAACCAGTTCACCAATTTTGTTTATATGATTTCTCAATCTCTATCTTGAATTCAAAAAATTTCTCGAATTGTCAATCCGAACGGAAGATGCATAACATGGATTTTATCTATAATTTTGGTATCTGTACCGCCAAAATGATAAGTATCATTTGATATCTAATGTTAAAAAATGTAATTAATTGTTATTAGAATTATATTTAAATACTAAAAAGTGTATTTAAATAATTTAAGCCAAATATAAATGGATTTTCCAAATTGAAAAGAATTTTTAATGTAAAATTTTAACCTTTCTTTTCTCTTCAGTTTCTGGATAATTCCAGATGGATAATAATTGTTAAACAACCACTAAATTAAAGATTGCTTTATAAGTTTTGCACGGACTATAAAATCGTTGAAACGTAATTTTTTGAACTTAAGATAGAGTCCAAAGAGTAAAGTTTACCTTTAAAATCTAATTAATGTCAATTTAAAAGTCAAACTTAAAGTAATACAAAAATACAAATTAACTGAGTAAATCAATGGCAATTCTTGAACAGAACAATAAATTAAGCAAGATAAACTGATGAGTAATGGAAGTTGAATTAAATACAGTTTTTATATACTTTATTTATTTATATCTAGTACTCAGAAAATATATTATATATATTATTTAAACGAGTCCTAATTATCTAGTTTATTAATAATAAATTCAATTGTTTATGGACTTTATTGAAAAAGTAGATATTTTAGTTTGCAAGTTTTTACCTTTCACTTGAAAGGGTTTTCCTTGTCTAAGCACTTAGGATTCTATTATTCAATTTAGACCAAAATTTTGATGGTTCCTTAGTTGGGTTTAGATATTAGCTAAATTCCTAATTGATTTTGAATTCCTTTTGGGTACTGTTACGACCGGTTTTCTCCCAGGCTTCGTTCGGCGGGACCTGCAGAAAAAGAATGCGAGGGTGGAGCCCCCCGATTCACCTCCGGTGTGAGAATAAGTCAGTCGGTTTTTTGTAAGGTAATTTGAACGTAGAGAATATGTATTGTTGTGTGTGTAGTTATGAGTTTTATGAACAATCTTACCTCCTTTTATACTTATTCTCCTTGCCGTTTGTTGAGATGTAGATCTGCTTTCCAGAATATCAAATATTCTTTTGGATCATGGACCATGTGACCGTTTAAAGGTAAAAAACCTTTTATCATGGCCACGGTCGGCCACTGACAAAGTGACAATCATGTGACTGTAATGGAAAACAGGTTGTTCATTCCTTGGGCTTAATGTTGGGCTAATGGTTCGGCCCATTAAGAGATTGGACCTCTAACATGTCCCTAGGCTTCGTTCGGAGTAATCCTCAGGACGAAGGCTAAAGCCTAAGTCTTTCTTTGGAACATCCCCTTCGGGTCGCCCGAAATTACTTTTAACAACGAAAAGTCAATGTCTTGGCCCATCTTCGGAACATTCGTTCGGACGCCCTTCCAAAAAATAATTTTTTAATGCGATAATAAACTGAGTCGGCCTTCGGTCGTATTATCTGTATAATGAGAACGAAGGACAAGGTCGAGTCTTTTCTTGGGAAGTCGTGCCCCTTTATGACTGACAGCTGCCTTTTCTCAAGATTCACGCCTCAATCTCAGCCGTTGAATTTGAAACGCCAATCATCCAACCGTCACAATCCCTTTATTAACCCCTCATCTCTTTTCTTTACCCCTTTACGCGTACGCCTCATATTTTCAGAGAAAAAGAGTCTTTTTAGAGAAAAGCTTTAGCAACCATTGGAGCCGTCGTTTCGTCCCCGCTTTCCTTTGATTCTCCGATTCCGGTTGACGTTCACGTTCAAGCGTTTTATCCCCGGGAACTCGATCTCATCAGCAATCTTCAAAACAGTAAGTCTCTATATTCTTCATTCCAATTAATCGTATATCGTCTCTTTGCCTTCTTGGATATGTGTTCTCGAATGTATATGTAGGCATTTGTATGTAAGTATCTATATACACACATATGTGGATTTACGCTTGATTTTACCTGTATTCTTTGCATAAGAAATGGGAGTGTTAGCTTCCCTTTGTCCTTTTTGTATATTTAGGATTTCTGGGTTTGATAGATTGTTTAGGAGAGATGTATCCTTCGGAATGCTTGAATCTGTTGAGTGTTCTTCGGTCTGTCGTAGGTTCGAATCACTTTATCTTTAGTTGGTAGGGATTTTTTGGCCGGTCCTAGCCCTCTGTACTCGATCTTTTTCTTCTTCCTTCCTATTTTTTTTTTCTTTTTTGTTCGAGTACATGGCTAATCTCTACATTTCCGAATGCAGGGATATGGACCGGTCAAACGAAGGTGTAGATCCTTCGGTATCCTCTCCTTTTAGCGATGCCATGGAGTATCCGGCCGCCAACCGTCCTTCTCGGCTGACCGAAGACGATATAGAGCATTTCTGCTCGACTTATTGCGTACTGAAATACGTGTGGTATTTCTTCGCCCCAAGGAAGAATGATAGGATTTGGCAAAATCCCCAAGTTGCAGCTATCTGTGGGGGAGGATTCGCCACGGGTATATCCGAAGCCGCATTCAAATGTGGCTTTCGATTGCCCATATTGCGTATTTTAAAGAGCGTCTTGAAGCAGTCGGGCATCGCTATCGGTCAGCTGGACCCGAATAGTTTCATTCATGTGAACACTTTTCAAGCTCGATGCATGGCCAGTAAAGTGACTCCAAGGACGTCCTTGTTTTGGCACCACTACGAGCTTCGCCGGAATTCGAAGAGTAAGGGTTTCTACACCATTGCTCGGCGAGTGGGTAGGCCCGACTGGTCGTATACCAACTCAAACAATAAGGAGGCTCATATTAAATGGGTTTTTGTTTCCGGCCCGAAGTTGGAGAAGTTTGGCGTCTGGAAGGTGGTCGATCCCACAAGGTTTGTTTATCCTGAACTTACGGAGGCGGATAAGCATGACTACCGATTACTGTGTGACCTTGTTATGGACAAGGTACCATTGTCGGATAGTAGGGATGCAGACTGGTTGGTCGGTCTTTGGGGTAATGGTAACATTCCTCCGTTCTTTTCTTCTTTTATCTTTTTGCAGTTTTATCTTTCTAAAAGTATGATAACTCCTGTTTATTGTCTTTATCCTGTATATAATGTTCTTCTTTATCTTGTACAGTGACAACACGCTTGGATATTCTGGAGCGAAAAAGGCAGAAGGCGGCCGACCTAGCTGCTGTTGCTCTGGCGGCCGAAGCAAGTGCTGCTCAGCCGGTCGAAGGGGAGGAAACCTTGGCTATTGATCAAGGGGAAAAGAGCTTGGTTGTTACCCCTCCTTCTTCTTCGCCTCCTAGAGAATCAGTCCCGGAGGGTACTCCTGTGGAACCGAAGAAGAGGCCTCGGTCGGAGAATACTGAATTGAAGGTGTATTCTCCTCAATGGAGTGTTTTGGAGACCGACCAGATTATTGTCCCAGCTCCTTCTTCATCAAAGAACGTGGGTCCTGATCTGTGTCGTGGCCTCGTTCTCCCGGCCGATCGACCAACTATTTCCAAGCTGAATAATGTTGAAGCTTGTACTGAGATGATGACCCTTCTCTCTATGGTAAGCTTCTTTTCCTTCGTATGTACATATTTGCCTTAGAGAATTTTTTAACATTTTCCATGTTTGTGTTCAGGGCGCTGCCTGGTCAGCTGTGGTGACCGAACGGTTAGAAGAGACCGAAGTGAGGGCGGTCAGAGCCGAGGAGAACTATCGGAACTCTTCTACCGAATTGGATAGGGTTACTGGCCAGGCTGAGGCTCTAAGGTCCGAAAGGGATGCCCTCAAGGATGAGTTGGAGAAGCTGAAGGCCACAAGCTCAAGGCGAATCGAATGGAGGAACACCCAGCTGAAGCAATCAAGGAAGAGTGCCCGGAAATTGCATAAGCAGCTTCTTTTAACAGAAGAACGATGCTATCAGATGGGCTACGATGATGCTGTGGTGAAGGCCCACTCACTTGGTTTTGATCATACCCAACTGCTCGATGCTACCATGGGTATGACCGATCCAGTGGGTAGGGAAAAATCTGATGACCCCGAAGTTATTTCTTCGGGAGAAGATGAGCCGCTTGATGAGCCTTCCATGGAGTAGTTTTATATTTGTTTTTGTGACTTTCAAACTTTGTAATTTAACATTTATTTATCTTCGAATTGGTGCCTTCGGGCTTTTTAATGCATTTTAGCTTTTTCTGCCTTAGCATAATTTTCATTCTTATGCATCTTCGGTTTTTGCTTTAGCATCATTGTTATATGCATCTTTGGCTTTCAATTGCCTTAGCATAATTTTTCCATTTTATATGCATCTTCGGCCTTAAATTTGCCTTAGCATAAATTTTGCCTCTTTGGCTTTCAATTGCCTTAGCATAATTTTTCCATTTTGTATGCATCTTCGGGCTTAAATTTGCCTTAGCATAATTTATCTATTTTTTATGCCTCTTCGGCTTTCAATCGCCTCAGCATAATTTATCTATTTTTTATGCCTCTTCGGCTTTCAATCGCCTTAGCATAATTTTTCTATTTTTTATGCATCTTCGGTCGTGACCTAGCATGTTGTGGTATCTTCGGTCGTAACCTAGTTGCCCCCAGTTTTTAAGGGGTTTTTGTAAAGGATTTAAGTTCCGTTCGGTCGGTTAAAATATTTCTTCCCGGACTTAATGAGTGAAAAAACCACTTAAATACTAGGACATTTGGGTATGTCAAGTATTGGTAACTTAAATCAGAATGTATTTGAACACTAGAAACAAGTTAGAGGGGCGCATGTTTTACTTGGTCGGCCCCAAACATGGGTCCATTTTGCTTAATTATAGCATGTAGAAAAAATGTAGCGAACAACCTGTTATTGATCATGTGGGTCTCGCATGGTTTTACAGATCGATGCTTACTTAGGGAATTCAAAAGATAACTTGCATTAAACCACAAATTTAAAAGGGTAATAAAATGTTTCTAGTAAGCTTACTGGTAAAAACGGCGAAGGCGAGCAGCGTGCCATGTGTTCTTAATCAAGCTGCCGTCCGAATGAGCTAACTTGTAAGTACCCGGTCGAATCACTTCGCTTACCACATAAGGGCCTTCCCAGTTGGGCATAAGTTTGCCTTGTTTCGTGGGCATTGACGTGGCCAACTCTCGGAGCACTAAGTCTCCGATTTGGAATGATCTCTTTTTTACTCCCGAGTCGTAGTGTTGTGCTGCTTGAAGCTGGTACCTTAAGTTCCTTTGGTGAGCTGCCTCCCTTTCTTCTTCGAGTAAGTCCACATTCGCTCGAAGTCCACATTCGTTCGTCTCTATGTTGAAAACTTGTGTTCGGTAAGATTCTAGGCAAACTTCGACTGGCAAAAGAGCATCTGTTCCGAAAGCTAATTTGAAAGGTGTTTCTCCTGTTGATGACCTTGGTGTCGTTCGGTATGCCCACAGAACCCATGGTAGCTCTTCGGCCCAAAGTCCTTTGGCTTCTCCCAGCCTTTTCTTTATTCCGTCGAAGATAATTTTGTTTGCAGCTTCGATCGCCCCATTTCCCTGGGGATGTCCGACCGAACTGAATTTTTGCCGAATCCCGAATTGAGCTAAGAATTTTCTGAATTTGCTTCCGATGAATTGGGTTCCGTTGTCCGATACACATACCATAGGGATACCGAATCTTAATATTACTTGTTCTAACATGAACTTCTTTGCTGCTTCTTCGGTAATGGATGAAAGGGGTCGGGCTTCTATCCACTTGGTCATGTAGTCGATCGCCACAATGCAGTACTTGGTTTATTTGGTACTGGTGGGCAAGATCCCTACAATATCAACCGCCCACATAGCAAATGGAATGGGGCTAAGGACTGAAGACATCTCTTCGGGTGGCTGCTTCGGTACAGTGCTGAATAGCTGGCATTGTACACATCTTTTGGCGTATTCGGTGGCATCCTCTTTCATCTTTGGCCAGAAAAACCCTTGCCTTAGAATTTTGAGGGCCAAAGACCTTCCTGCTAGGTGTTCCCCGCAAATTCCCTCATGAACCGTTTCAAGGGCTAGAATCTGTTCGTCTTTGTTTAAACATCGAAGGAGGGGTTGTGTCACCGACCTTCGGAACAAACGGCCTCCAATCACGGTATAACTGGCCGACCGATGTTTTACCTTCTGTGCCTCCCTTCGTTCGAGTGGCAAAGTTCCTTTTTCTAGGAATGCTCTGATTGGGGTCATCCAATCGGTTCCTTGGTGGATTTCCATGCATTGCTTTTTGTCTATCGAAGGCGTCTTTACTTCGGTCAGATAAATTGACCCGTTGAGGTTTTGGGTTTCTGCCGAGGCTAACCTTGATAGAGCGTCCGCCCGATTGTTGTTCTCTCTCGCTACCTGATTTAATTCGAATGATTCAAATAACAAAGATTTCTCGCGTACCTTTAGGGCGTAGGCCTTCGTTCGGGGATCTTTTTGTCCATACTCTCCTGTGAAATGTTTTACCACCAACATTGAGTCGCTGAATGCTCTTAGGTGTTTAACCTCCAATTTTCTCGCCAAATCTAGGCCTGCCAGAAGTGCTTCATATTCGGCCTCATTGTTCGTTAAAAGGAAAGTGAACCTGATAGCTTGGCATATTTCGAATCCTTCTGGGCTTGTTAAAATCAAACCGGCCCCACACTTTTCTTTGGCGACCGACCCGTCAACAAATAATTTCCATTTTCCTGGCGCCGGAATTAGTTGTTCTTCGGGGGTCAAATCCTTCGGTTCAGTGAATGAGCATTCTACCATAAAATCTGCAAGTGCCTGGGCTTTGATCGAAGTTCTTGGTGTGTACTCCAAATCATGCTCCCCAAGTTCGATCGCCCAAGCGACCACTCTGCCCGATGCCTCTGGCCTTTGCAAGATTTTCTTTAACGGCTGATCGGTTACAACTTTGATCGTCCTTCCCTGGAAATAGTGCCTTAGCTTTCTTGCAGCCATTACCAGTCCATAGGCGAACTTCTCTGCATTCGGATATCTTGTTTCTGCATCTTTGAGAATGTGAGAGACATAGAACACCGGATGCTGGTTCCCTTCATGCTCTTTGACCAACACGGCTCCGAGTGTTCGGTCGTTCACAGCCAAGTACAGCTGCAATGTTTCTTTCGGGTCGGGTCTCATTAAGAGTGGAGCTTTCACTAAGTACTCTTTAACATCTTCGAATGCTTTTTGGCAATTTGGCCCCCACTCGAAATTCTTGGACCCCCGAAGCACTTCAAAGAATGGTAAGGCCTTCTCGGCCGATCGGGAAATGAACCTCCTCAAGGCTGCTAGTCGTCCGGTCAGCTTTTGAATGTCCCTAATCGTCTTCGGTGCTTCCATGTCAATGACTGCTTTAATCTTCTCCGGGTTGGCTTCAATTCCTCTGGCACTAACCATGTATCCCAGAAACTTTCCACTATTTACTCCGAACGTACACTTGTTCGGATTGATCCTCATGTTGTTTCTTCTGAGAGTTTCAAAACATTCCCTCAGATCTTCGGCATGATCCCTGAAAAGGGACTTAACAATCATATCGTCCACGTAGCACTCCATGTTCCGACCAATCTGTGCTTTGAACATCTTGTTGATCATCTTTTGAAATGTTGCCCCGGCGTTCTTCAGTCCGAATGGCATTTTTACGTAAGCATAAGTGCCGTTAGGTGTGATGAACGCAGTCTTCGGTATGTCTTCGGTGTTCATGGCGATTTGGTGATATCCTGAGAAGGCGTCCAAAAAACTGAGTATTTGATGCCCTGAGGTTGCATCTATCAGTTGATCAATGTTTGGAAGAGGGTAGTGATCCTTCGGACAGTGTTTATTTAAGTCGGTGTAGTCCACACACATCCTCCATTTGCCGTTGGACTTTTTGACCACGACCACGTTCGCCAACCAATCTGGGTAGTCTATCTCTTCAATGAATTTTGCTTCTAGCAATTTTTCGACTTCAGCCTGAATGACCTTCTGTCTTTCCATTGCAAAATTTCTCTTTTTCTGTTTCACGGGCTGGGCTTCGGCTTTGACGTTAAGACAATGTTTGGCTACCGATGGATCCAAACCCGGCATGTCTTCGGGACTCCACGCAAATACATCGTGGAATTCCCTAATGACTTTTATGACTTTCTCTTTTAGTTCTGGCTCCATGTTCTTTCCTATCTGAATCATCTTCCCCGCTTGGCCTATGTACAATTCAACTTCTTCGGTTTCGACAGCCGGTTCGGCTATCGGATTTGACAGGTCGGCTCCAAATTTCTCCAACTCGATATTCAGTAGTTGGTGACTGCCTCCTGGTTCGGTCTCATTTCTTCTCCTTTTCCCGGCTTCGGTCATTTCGACATCTTTTTCCTTCTCTAGGTCTTCCAACATAATGATTCGTGCGGCTTTTTGGTCGCCTCTCATTTCTCCGATCCCGTGTTCGGTTGGAAATTTCAATTTCAAGTGAGGGATAGATGACACAGCTTGGAATAGGGATAAAGCCGGTCTTCCTAGGATCCCATTATACGGGCTGTCGACTCTAACAACGTAAAATTTCGCTTCTTTCACCGTTGTGAATGGTGCTTTTCCTAATAAGACGTTCAGTGTTATAGTTCCTTCGATCGGTACAGGTTGATTACCGAAGCCGTATAGCGGTGCTTCATGGCATGGCTCTAGCTGTTCGCCCCCCAGATTCATTTTACAATAGGTCCGGTGATACAAGATGTTGACTGAACTTCCTTCGTCCACCAGTACTTTCCAGATCTTGTTCTCCCCTATCACCGGATTTATAACGAGTGGATCTTCATGTGGCCATATTACGTCTTCGAAATCGTCTTCCGTGAATGAGATCGGAAGTGGTTGCTTGGCTGTAGTTGATTGGTACAGGTTGTAGATTTGCCTGGCATACCTTTTTCGGGCTGACTTGCTGTCCCGATCCAGTATGGTTCCTCCGGAGATCGTTCGGACCTCGCCTCTGTATTTTTCAGATCCTTCGGCTTCCTTGTCTTCTCTTTTTCTCTCTTTTGGTCCAAGTTTGTTTCTCAGATCTTCGACAAACTTGGTTAATTCTCCGTCTTTAATCATTCTCTCAATTAATTTCTTCAAGTGGTAACACTCGTCAGTGTTATGACCTTTATCCTGATGATATTCACAATATTTGCTGTCGCTTCTTCTATTCTCAGGGGTCTTCAACTTGGGTGGCCTGACAAACCCAGGTTTACCCTTTATCTCATGAAGAATCTTCGAGATAGGTGTGTTTAATGGTGTGAACACAGTACTATCTCTATCTCTTCTTCGTTCGGCCCCCTTGTCGGGCCTCGTGTCATTCAACCTGCTCCTGATATCTCCTCGACCCCTTCGGTCGTCTCTTCTGTCATCCCTTCGGTCGTCCCTCCTGTCATATCTATCATGTTTCTTGTTCTCCTTGTACCCCCCAATTGATTCCAATTTTCTTCTGATAGCCTCTCCTCTCACATATATATCATTTAAAGATTTGGGAGGCATATCATAAAGAGAAGACCGAAGCTTCTTACCTTTAACAGGGTCGAGGCCAGCTGCGAGGAATCCAGCCGCCTTGACTTTGTCCAAGTTGGTGACCATACCGGCTTCCTCTTTGAACCTTGCTAGGTAATCACCCAAATCCTCGTTCGGTCCCTGCCTACAGTGGATCAGGGCTTCTGTATCCTTCTCTCTTCGGCACAAATGTGAGTAGTGCCTCAAGAACTTTTTCTTCACTTGTTCGTACGAGCCTATCGACCTAGGTCTCAACGACCTGTACCACATGGATGCATTCCCCTTTAGGTAGGTCTTGAACATTTTGCAGAGCATCACATCACAGTGCCCCATCCCAGTCATCAGTGATTCATATTTCTCACAGTGGTCTTCGGGATCACCCTTTCCGTTGAATTCGTTCATCTTCGGGAACTGCCTTCCAGGAGGCGGTCGAAACTGTTCAACGTCCTCGGTCACCACTGGCTCGTGGCTGACCTTTCTCTCTCCGAACATTGCCTTCTCGATCCTTCGGATACGATCGTCCGTATGGGGGCCCTCCTCCTCCGAGTCGGAGGAATAAACTACCTTTGACCGGGTTCTCCTCGAGTATGATTCAGAGTCCCCTGACTCATCTTCATCATTTCTGGTTCTTGGCCTTTTATCTTTTCGGTCGTCCGCCTCCGTGTCTTCGGCTTCTAGAGCCTCGCGGAGGGTCCTTTCCTGTAGCTCGATCTCCTCCCTTCGGAGTTTTAGGACCTCTAGCCTCAAACGATCGACCTCCATTCTTTTTGCTATCCGTTCGGTTTCTTTGTTCTTATCCGTCACCTTATGCTTCCCCTTCGCCTTTTGTTGCTCTCTCCATTTCGTAAGCATCTCTTGTTGTTCCTCAGGAGTTGGCATATCTCCTTCTTCATCAAAATTTAGCAGCCTTGGGGGAATGAGAGGGGTTGTTCTTGGCATCACAGGAGGAACGGAGTGACTGTTTCCAGCCACGGTGCTATTATCATTGATGGGCGTTTCTTCGATCGTCATAGTCTTTTGGTAGATCTTAACACGAATATATCTCTACGTTTCCCACAGACGGCGCCAAATGTTACGACCGGTTTTCTCCCAGGCTTCGTTCGGTGGGACCTGCAGAAAAAGAATGCGAGGGTGGAGCCCCCCGATTCACCTCCGGTGTGAGAATAAGTCAGTCGGTTTTTTGTAAGGTAATTTGAACGTAGAGAATATGTATTGTTGTGTGTGTAGTTATGAGTTTTATGAACAATCTTACCTCCTTTTATACTTATTCTCCTTGCCGTTTGTTGAGATGTAGATCTGCTTTCCAGAATATCAAATATTCTTTTGGATCATGGACCATGTGACCGTTTAAAGGTAAAAAACCTTTTATCATGGCCACGGTCGGCCACTGACAAAGTGACAATCATGTGACTGTAATGGAAAACAGGTTGTTCATTCCTTGGGCTTAATGTTGGGCTAATGGTTCGGCCCATTAAGAGATTGGACCTCTAACAGGTACCAATCAGGGTAAGATTATTTATTTAGTCTATATAAACTCTTGTCTTGTAATCTTTTGAGGGGACGATAATATTGATAATAAAATTTGGCTATTTGGTAGCCTTGAGAATCGAATTCAGGAGTGAATTCAAAGTCTGAGTTTTGTTTCTTCATTCGGAGATTCAGAATTAGAGTTTTGAATTGGACTTATTATTTATAAACTAGATAACTAGAACTCGTTTAACTAATACCTATAATATAAGTTCTGAATACTTGTGACTGCCCTGGTCCGGGAGGTACCTTTAGTAAGCCAATCCGAGTTCCATCAAGCCTAAACCATTATAACACACTCATATTCCAAACATAATCATACATGAAAGTCTTATCGATTACAAAAATATAGTATCCACACTTAGATATTATACAACGATGTTCTGAAACATAAAGTACAACATGCCTTAACAACTTTATTTATGCATACTACAAGGTCAACGCTTTTCCTTTTTAACCACCAACATAATACTGCTTACCCAACCTTATTTTTTTTTCCTATCTCGTCATTATACTTATCATGACCTGAAATGGTTAGGATGAAAATAAAATAATGAGCAAAGAAACGCCCAGTAAGTATACTTAGGACATGAGATGCAAATTCGAGAAAACATAACACAAAACCACCAACATTTTTGAAATCAAGGTATCACGACCACACAAAATACACATAAATGATCACACAAAAATACACACAAATGACCACACAACACGACTGAGTGATCTTGCGATCTTTACAGTACCTGTTTCTTAATCTAGGATCCCAACTTACCTATCAAAACGCAATACGGCGGTCTGATACTTACCTATCCATATTTCAGGATGACCTCATATCGAGATACGAGTTTACCAACTCAGTCACATAAATCATACCTTAGCTAGCGAGTCAAACTAACTAATATGAATCCAACAAAAGCAAGGCACAATAGCTAATGAACAATATTAGTTAATCGGGTCTCAATAACCGATATTAGTAAATCGACAAATCAAATAACGACATTAGCTAGTGAAAAATATTAGCTAATCAAGAACAAGGGAATAGTACCAGCCAATGAACAATATTGACTAGTTGAGTAGGAATAAACAATATTAGTGTTGGAACCAGATTTCTGCCGGATAATCTCTTCATTCGGACCTGCAAAAGAAGAAGAATGCGAGGGTGTTGACCCCCGATTCACCTCCGGCGTAAGAATAAGTATTCCGGTTCTTTTAGAGAGATATGGGTAAAACATAGAGAGATTGTGTTTAGAGAATACTTGAGTTGTCATCCTCCTTCACTGGCCAGCTTCCTCTCTTATTTATAGTGTGGTAATGAATCATTAGGAGGTGGAAAAGATGGAACACTCATGTCCCACATTCTGAGGTGTCCTTTATTGATTGGACCGAAGCCACCGAAGGATCTCTATGTCTTGGATCCTTTTCTAGGTGTACAGTAATGGGCTTTCATATTTATATATGGACTTGATAGATGGACCTCCAACATGTCCCCGGGCTTCAATCGGGCTTTGCTAGAATGAAGGCCACCTTTTTTGGTCCATCTTCGGGAGGCTCCCTTTTATGTGTTTGTTGCCTTATGCTTTTTTGGTCGTTTTGTTTACCTTAGCGTGATTTCTGTATAGCTTAATGCTTTTTTGTTTTCGGCTTCGTTCGGCCTAGCATGATTTATGCATCTTGGGCTTCGTTCGGCCTAGCATGGTTCATGCATCTTGGGCTTCGTTCTTATGCATTTTCGGCTTCGTTCGGCCTAGCATAGTTTTTTTGTAGCTTCGGGCAATTAAATTGGCCTTAGCATTATTTTTTGTTTATGCGTCTTCGGACTTTGCCTAGCATTGTTTTTTGTAGCTTCGGGCAATTAAATTGGCCTTAGCATTATTTTTTGTTTATGCGTCTTCGGACTTTGCCTAGCATAGTTGTTCGTTTATGCGTCTTTGGCCGTAACCTAGCATAATTGTGCATCTTCGGCCGTAACCTAGCATGATCGTGCATCTTGGGTCGTAGCCTAGCATGATTGTGCATCTTGGGCCGTAGCCTAGCATGATTGTGCATCTTGGGCCGTAGCCTAACATAATTGTGCATCTTGGGCCGTAGCCTAGCATGATTGTGCATCTTGGGCCGTAGCCTAACATAATTGTGCATCTTGGGCCGTAGCCTAGCATGATTGTGCATCTTGGGCCGTAGCCTAACATAATTGTGCATCTTGGGCCGTAGCCTAGCATGATTGTGCATCTTGGGCCTTAGCCTAGCTATTACTGTCCTTAGCATAATTTTTAGTTTTATGCGTCTTCGAACTATTGTTGCATCTTCGGCCTTAGCCTAGCATGACTATGCGTCTTTGGCCGTAGCCTAGCATGACTGTGCGTCTTCGGCCGTAGCCTAGCATGTTAATTTTAATTTTATGCATCTTCGGCCGTAGCCTAGCATGACTATGCATCTTTGGCTGTAGCCTAGCTATTACTGTCCTTAGCATAATTTTTAGTTTTATGCGTCTTCGGACTATTGTTGCATCTTCGGCCTTAGCCTAGCTATTACTGTCCTTAGCATAATTTTTAGTTTTATGCGTCTTCGGACTATTGTTGCGTCTTCGGCCTTAGCCTAGCATGACTGTGCGTCTTCGGTCGTAGCCTAGCATGACTGTGCGTCTTCGGCCGTAGCCTAGCATGTTAATTTTAATTTTATGCATCTTCGGCCGTAGCCTAGCATGACTATGAGTCTTCGGTATTTGATACCTAACATACTTCCCCCAGTATTTAAGGGATGAATTAATATAAGTGGTTCACCTATTTTAAATTATGAGTGCCTTGAATGCTAAATGCTTAAAAAGGACACATATTTTGTTCGGTCGGCCCTTAATATGGGTTTGTTTAAACTTCGTACTAGATTGTGAACATTTAATTGTACTTTTGGCGAACTAAAAACACATTTAAAAATGAAATTGGGGGCGTTCAGTACGCTTACCGGTAGGGTCGCCGAAACTTGTATGTCCCCAGCTAGCTTGATTCGCAAGGAGACTCTTTCTTTTCTCCCCTTTGGGTGCCTCATACTCCTTATCTTTGGAGTCGGACGTGGCAGTAGTTCTCGTCCTAGCTTTTCGGGGGTGTGATTCGGAGCCTCTGGACTCATCTTCTTCCTTGTGCAATTTTTTTTTTTTGCAGAGCTCCCACCTTCGGCTTTGTTCTTTCATTCGGCTTTATCTTTGCTTCGGCCAAATCCCTTCGGTCGACTTAACTCCTTTAGTCGTCCAATCTGTTCGGTCGGTCTCAGCTTTAATCTTCTATGATTGAGCTTGCTTCCGCCAAATCCTCTTTGGTCGGCCAAACTCCTTTGCTTCGGCCAAATCCCTTCGGTTCGGCCAAATCCTCTTTGTTCGGCCAAACTCCTTTGCTTCGGCCAAATCCCTTCGCTTCGGCCAAATCATCTTTTGCTTCGGCCAAATCCCTACTCTTCGGCCAAATCCTCTTTAGTTGGCCAAATTCCTTTGCTTCGGCCAAATCCCTTCGGTTCGGCCAAATTCCTTTGCGTCGGCCAAATCCCTTCGGTTCGGCCAAACTCTTTTGCTTCGGCCAAATCCCTTCGGTTTGCCCAAATTCCTTTACTTCGGCCAAATCCCTTCGATTTGGCCAAATTCCTTTGCTTCGGCGAAATCCCTACGCTTCGGCCAAATCCTCTTTAGTTGGCCAAATTCCTTTGCTTCGGCGAAATCCCTACGCTTCGGCCAAATCCTCTTTAGTTGGCCAAATCCCTTCGGTTCGGCCAAATCCCTTCGGTTCGGCCAAATTCCTTTACTTCGGCCAAATCCCTTCGGTTCGGCCAAATTCCTTTGCTTCGGCCAAATCTCTTCGGTTCGGCCAAACTCCTTTACTTCGGCCAAATCCCTTCGGTTCGACCAAATTCCTTTACTTCGGCCAAATCCCTTCGGTTCGGCCAAATTCCTTTGCTTCGGCCAAATCTCTTCGGTTCGGCCAAACTCCTTTACTTCGGCCAAATCCCTTCATTCATTCACACAAAAGTATCTCTATGTTCCCACAGACGGCGCCAAATGTTGGAACCAGATTTCTGCCGGATAATCTCTTCGTTCGGACCTGCAAAAGAAGAAGAATGCGAGGGTGTTGACCCCCGATTCACCTCCGGCGTAAGAATAAGTATTCCGGTTCTTTTAGAGAGATATGGGTAAAACATAGAGAGATTGTGTTTAGAGAATACTTAAGTTGTCATCCTCCTTCACTGGCCAGCTTCCTCTCTTATTTATAGTGTGGTAATGAATCATTAGGAGGTGGAAAAGATGGAACACTCATGTCCCACATTCTGAGGTGTCATTTATTGATTGGACCGAAGCCACCGAAGGATCTCTATGTCTTGGATCCTTTTCTAGGTGTACAGTAATGGGCTTTCATATTTATATATGGACTTGATAGATGGACCTCCAACAATTAGCTAATGATTAATATTAGCTAATCAAAACCAATAAATTATTCAATACTAATAAAGAAAAGCGTACAACTAAATATTGATTCAAGGAGAATGATCTCGAGCAGAAATCAATCATCAAGATACTTCCCAAAGACAATCTTACAAACACAAATAAGAACAACTAAATATACTTACAATGCACAACCCCTAAAGTCTCGGAATCTTCGTCATCACCGACGATACATATTCGTTTCGAACCTACTTCTGAAAATATTCAAACCGATCATAAATACTCATCCTTATGTCTAAATACTAGAAACAAATATAAAATCTTATACTAGTTGCGATCATACGACCTAAAAAAAAATCCTATTCTCAAAATCATTTAAGCCTTTCTTTTTTTGCTCAAACCAATCATAATCTTCATAAATTATCATCAAATAATTTATAAAATTTTCATAATTTTAAACATGCTTAACAATGTTTCCCTAAAAAATCTATTTTTCAATATTTATGAAATACCCAGAAATTATAAATTAATTATCAGTCAGTCAAACTCAAAATCTGACTTCAACAATAAATCCAAAAAATTGTTTACTTAAACTTTCATAATTAACTCTTTGTCTAATTCTTCCATGTAAGCCTTCAAATAAATTAAATACTAAGAATATTAAACCAACCCATCACAAACTGCCACGTCATCATCTTCTTTCTCAAACAATCAGCATTTTCTCTTTTTCGAAGTCAACTCTAATGTCTTAACTTTGATCGTTTATATCTCATTATGTTAAAATGTAATATTATAAAATGTCAATCCTCCTACAAGTTGGAGCTACAAGATATAGTGCCTTTAATGGGCCTAATTCTCTAAGTGGCCTCAGACCCAACATTCAGTCCCCCTAAGTACAAAGAAAAGATCTTTAGATCTTTTAATCACCTATTTTACAAGGCCCAAACCATATATTTAAAAGTTTACAATACAAAACAAACGGGGAAACCGAAAAAACAAAAGAAAAACTTCTCATTCATTTTTTTTTGAAATTTGCGATGACACGCGGTTGTGGCTTTAGTGGTCGATTGACTTGTCCTTCCACTTTCCAATGAGTTGGGGGCATTTGGACCGTGGCAGGTTCTTTCCCCGGGTCGCGTGAAGTCGATGAACCGTTTAGGCTCTAAGAAGTTGAAGGAGCCGGTGAGCTGTCCGAGCTCTGGAGGAGTGGGTTCGCTTCCTGAAGATGGCATGGGATCTTTTCCTCAAATGAGAGCTAATCATGAAAGTCTATGAAGTGGCTGTTGGGGACGATCTCCGTGTTTGTAAGAGTTTTGTCGATAGCTAGGGTGCTTTATATTTATTTGTTTTACTTTGTTTTTCTTTGTTCTGGATATGATGTGTTTGCCCTCATAATCTTTCTGGTTGTTATACTTTGTAGCTGTCCATGGAGTTGGAGAGGTTATTGAAGCTTGAGGACGTCGTAGACATCTCTGAGGTGAAGAAGCTCCATGAGGAAGTGAGCGATTTGAAGAAGCTTTAACAAGGGGTTGGAGGAGATCTTTAAGAACTTAACCGACGACAATACTGTTGCTCCTAACAAGTTTTTTGCTGCCTTGAATGAAAAATCAGAGTTGATTACCAAGTGTGATACCTTGAGCAATCAAGTGAAGGATTTGCGGATAGAATTCCAGAGCTTGAAGGAAGCTACGGAAGCCTCAAAGGGGAACCTTGCTAAGAAGGAAGAGGCTTGGGCAGCTGAGAGAACTGAACTGATTGAGAAGCTGGATAGTTCAAATGCTCAACTGGCCAATTGCCAAGTGGAAGCTTTATTGAAGGTTGTGGAGAGAGTGTCACCCGCTTTTCCTGGTTCGGGATTGATGTAAATGAGCATACCTTTGATAGCTATCTTGCTGATGTGACAAAGAAGAATGAGACTGGGAAGACTGACTCCTCTGAAGCTGCTCGTGAAGCTTGAAGACTATCTTGTTGTACCTAGGGTATGCCCCTAAAGGCATTATGTAATTTTAACTCCTCGTATTTGAGTTTTTTGAACTCTAGTGAAGTGTTGGAATTTTGTCAATCATTGGCTTTTGGTTTGATGTACTCTGTTAACATTATCTTTTGCTTGATCTATTTTGAATTCCTTTTCCTTGCAACTTGTTTAGATGCGTTCATGTACTTAATATGCTTTATATCATTTAGTTGTTGATGTCTGTGTGGCCCCTGATGTTCACGAAATTTGTGGCGTAGTTATATTTGGCGATTTGGTGTGCTTTCGCATGTCTTGGGCTATTGTAACTCCCTTTTTTTTTTCTTTCTTTGGAGCTCCTTTCCCTTGGCGAAGACTTCCTTTATGTGATCAGAATGTAGGCTTGGCATACTTTACCCTTTTCCTTTAAATTTGGCGAATTTGGAGATGTCCGAGAGGATCTTGAGTTTCTTGAGATGTTTGAGGTGATCGATGCTTTGTCATTTGGCATGATTTTACTTACTATTCTTTTGATTTGCTATTTCGTGGCGTAACCAAAGCCTGGTTTTGACGTACTTTACTTTTTTTGGAGCTCTTGGCATATTTGTCGCATAACTTTGGATTGCTTTCCTTGTACACTTGGTGACTTGGCGAATTGATATTTGGCGTACTTTAATTTGGCGAATTGATATTTGGCGTACTTTAATTTGGTGAATTGATATTTGGCAAAGTTTTCTTGTGGATTTGGCGAGCTTGGAGATGTCCAAGAGGACCCTGAGGTGACCGAAGTATTGTCCTTTGGCGTGGTTTTTCTTACCTTTTCTTTTAACTTACTCTTTCATGGCGTAACCAAATCCTGGTTTTTGGCATAATTTTACCTTTTCACCGTTTTGAAGTTGGAGATGTCGACGAAGCTCTGGGCTTCATGGCGTTATTTTGTTTTGTAATTTGGAGTAATCTTTACCTTTTCACCGTTTTGAAGTTGGAGATGTCGATGAAGCTTTTGAGCTTCATGGAGTTGTTTGGTGTTATATCGTTTGTATTTTGGCGTAAACTTTACCTTCTCCTTTGTTATTTGGAGAATTGCAACATAGATGCCACTTGTATATAATTTTCCAATCATGTATGCAGATCTCTGTTGAGATTACTTTGGATTTTCGTTTGGAGACCGGGTCGCTTTGGAGATGAATTTCGATTTTCTCGAATTTTCATTAGATAAACGACTTTAGATGACCTTGTAGGTCATAGAAGGGAGCTATGTGCGCATTTTGTACACTAGAAATTTAAAAGGGTTTTATATCAAACTGGCCACCCGTTTTACTCAAAACTATCAATTAGACCACCCATTCAAAAATGATATCATTTGAATCACTAAAGTCATAATAAATATCAAAGTGGTCACCCATTATAGTAATCGAAAAGTAAAAGTAATTTTTCATCGAATTTTACACATTTATCTTGAATACTACTATAATCAAATGAAAGTTATGAATTCTAGTATTTTTGATAATATATTTAAAATTTAAAAAGTTTATTTACTATTTATTTTTAATTAAAACAAAGAAAATGACAATAAAATAAAAAATAAATAGTAAATGAATTTTTAAAAATCTAAATATATTATCAGAAATACTTGAATTATTAACATTTCGTTTGGTTATGGAAGCATTCAAGAAAAATGTGTAGAACTCGATGAAAAATTACTTTTACTTTCTGAGTACTATAATGGGTGGCCACTATGATATTTATTATGAGTTTAGTGGTTCAAATGATATAATTTTTGAAAGGGTGGTCTAATTGATAGTTTTGAGTGAAACGGGTGGCCAGTTTGATATAAAACCCAAATTTAAAATATGGATAGCAATTTTTGATAAGTAAAATGTAACATAACACATTGTAAATGAAATACGGAAGTTTAAGATTTTGACTTCAACTTGAACCTTCATTCATAATAAACTTAAAACAAATGTCGACTTTAAACACAACTCATTCACATGCGGAACGAATCATGAAAGCAACTTGATTACACAAAAGTTATAGATTTACTTTGTACCTTAACTTAAATAACTTAAAGAGTCAGGCGATGCAAACTGGAGACTTTTATGGGTAGAATTTCTTAAGATGGATGGGGATACCTGTGATGCGAATGACCTGCTTGATGTATACAAGATCCCATCTTCTTTAGTTGAACTGGCGATCTTGCTTGGGTTCTTCGCACATCTCGGTATCCACAATCACCTCGAGATATCCCATTTAGAGGTCTGTTCAAGTAGCCTATTCATCCTATCCCTTGGATATCTAGAAGACTGTATGCTTACTACAGCCTCCTGAAGAGTTAGTCTATGTTCAAACAACTGTATAGCCGCTTGAAGTGATTGAGGTTCCTTTTATTCTTCGAGCACCGCATTGTGTCTAGACCTATCAATTCCTACCGCCAGGTGTGTCATCGCTAAGTTTTCCACTACATCTGGGATTTGAATCATCTCTGCTCGAAAATGATTTAAGTACTCTCGTAGGCTTTCATTTGATCTTTGGCGAATATTCACGAGAGAGGCCGTTAACTTCTTTCCTTTTTTGTTATTAAAGAATCTTGACCTGAACTTTTATTTCAAGTAAATCCACGATTTTATAGATCTTGCTGGTAAGTTGTTGAACCACATGAGGGTTGTGGCCTTTAAACACGTCGGGAAGAACTGACACTTCGCCACCTCAGTGTGCCCAGAGAAAGACATTCTTCCATCAAAGAGGTTAACGAAGTCATAGGGGTCCGTGGACCCGTCGAACTGGTCCATTGGTAGTACCTTAAGATCCCTGTTTATCTTAGCTCTTTCAAAACTTTTTATTAATGGACTCTCTAAAGAGACCTCAGTCTCCCCCGATTGTGACCTGATGAACTCCTTGAACCTTTTTTTGTCCTTCGCTAACAAGCCAGCCGTGATTGAGCCTTCCTTCTCATAATCGTCATCATCATCATCATCATCAGAATACTCCTGTTCTGCGTTTCTATTTTTACGTTTCCTTGATGAGAACGAACCAGAAGACACTTCCGTTCTGGAATATTTACTCCCCCTAGCTGTCCTCCACGAAGACTCATAAGTCTCAGTTTGATACTCTGAAGGAATATGACCCTCAGACACCTCACGGAGTTCCTTTTGCAATCTGATTATCTCCTTTTTGCACTTTACTTTTTCAGGTAATATTTGCCGTTCTAAATCTAAACGACAAAGCTCATCATCAACAATAACATTGCTTGAAGCTCCAATCTGCTTCTCTTGAGATTGTTTTTTCCGCTTAATCTTCTCCAAATGTAAACGAGCATCACTTGTTAACACATGTCTCCCTTGCGGAGTAAGAACTAGCTGCCGAGAATCCCTCTTTGATTTACGAGATTCGTTCAACGGATCCGATAGGCTCGGTCTCTGAGGTGAGGTAAACAACGCATGTGGAGCCATTAACACTTTTGATTTCTTAACACGTTTATCACTAGGAATATTGCGAGTATTCGGAAATGGATTGCTCATTCCTTGAGCTTCACCGGCCATTCTTCGTTTTTAAACAGAGAATTAGAGTCGATGAACAAATATTGAGCTTGATCTGTTAATACATCTAACTGATTTTGATGTGTTTATTTTCGCTTTTTAGGAGGAGGTAAGAGCTCCTTCTAGCTCCATTGTTAAAGTGTAATATTATAAAATGTCAATCCTCCTACAAGTTGGAGCTACAAGAGTATATATAGTGCCTTTAATGGGCCTAATTCTCTAAGTGGGCCTCAAGACCAACACATCCATTTTTAATCCGATTTACATGATTCATGAGTCTATTCCATGTATTTTTTCGCAAGGAATTCAAATATATATTCAGCTTTACGATCCGAAGTCAAAAAGTAACTGATCGAATTAAATATCAAAACCCGAAATACATGTAATATACATTCTTATTTTTCATTCTTATATCCATGTACATCCTTTATATATATATATATATTATAGGCCAACATGGCCTTTCCACCCATTTAGTAATTTACTAAAATAACCCTGCATATGTTAATGTTAAAAAAAATAAAAATTGATTTCAATGGATTTGAACCCATGTACCAATTTTCTTTTGTCCACATCATTACCACTAGAACACTTTAATAAAAAATAAAAATTGATTTCAATGGATTTGAACACATGACCTCCATGTACCAATTTTCTTTTGTCCACATCATTACCACTACACTAGAACACTTTAATATAAACTTCTTAAAATCAATAATTGCATACACAAACAATCCACTTGCTACATTTTCTTTAATAATAACAATATTCTTATGTCTGCATATATTAATACCGCTACGCTAGAATACTTAATGATACACTTTTTAAAATCAATAATTGCGTACACCAGCAATCCACTTGCTACATTCGCTTTAATATCTATTTTCAAATTTATTCGGGATAAAATTTATTAAAATGATAAGAACATGTAAGATATTTTTAACTGAATAAATAGACTGAATGTACGTGTAATTAATATAGAACTTTAAATATATACTATACAAATTCAAATGGTACATGAATGACAATATTTATAGATGAGCATTTCTCCCGGTCTGCCCGACCCCAATATAATCCCTTTCTCGTTTGGAGATTCGGGAAATTTTTTGGGTTTGGGACGTGAAACATGAAATGTTATAAAATAAAATTTTGGGGATGGGAACGAGCTGAGGGATTAAAGCATCCCGGCTAAGGGGTCATTTGTTAAATATGAATATCACTTTTTGAACCATTGATTATCTGAATGGTTGAATAATCTGAATTCTAAACGAAAGTTGTTGTTTGATAAAATAAAATAGTTTCTGAATGACAAAATATTTGAGTTTTTTGTTAAGCATATTTTTCCAATAATTAAAATATTTAAGCAATAATAAATTTTAAAAGTAAGATGAATTATTTTTCAGGCTTTTTCGATAAATACCCAAGTTCAGAATTTTTATTGCAAAAGTACCTTTTTTAAAAACAAAATTGCAAAAATACCAACTTATTTGTAAAAATACGTTATTTGAAAAAATACGGTCTACAACCAAATCAACTAAATACAATTGTTTGCAACCGCATATGCAACTTTATAAAAACTTTGTGCAGCCGTATATGCAACCTACTAAGATGGTATTTTTGCAAAATGTTTTTTCTGAAAAATGTATTTTTGTAAATATTTTAAGAATATGGTAAAAGTGTAAAAAAAATTAGAAAAAAAATGAAATTTTTGGTAAATATTCATTATTTTTTTATTATATATTTTTTGAGTTTTTTTAATATCCTTATGTTAGAAAAAACGTGTGTACGAATACGATTACCAAAAAGTTAGTTTGGCATAAATTATATAATTTTAAAATCAGTTAATCATATTGAATAGAATAGAGATATAATATACATACCAAATATTCAATAATTATTGATGCATACAACAAAAAGATTTGAATAGTTTAGTTGGAATATTTCTAAGGATGGTGTCGTCCAGAGGAATGTGGGAGTCGTCCAGCACCATCCAAATTTCTAAATAATTAACAAACAATTTGAACGGCAATCAAATGAATGGTTCCATTCATATTCTTTGATTCAGCCATTAACAAATGAATCCTAAACTCCCAATTCTCGTTCCCCAGTCGATTATCATATTTAAGAAAAGTAAATTTTTGAATATATATATATTCTAGATTATTAAAAATAAATGTAATTAAAAGATTCAAATTTTTTATAAATTTAACATGTCATAATTAAATATAATTTAGTTTTAATAAAAAATTTCATCTTTTTATTAAAATCGCTATTTATAATATAATAATAAATTTATAATGATTTATCAAAATAATTTGATTATCAAATATATTAGAGAATATATAAATTTTAATATAAAAAAAAATAAGAATCTCCAAATTTTTGTGGGGATCCTCGTTCCCCGTTCGGGGTAGGAATCATGGAGGAAAATAATCCCCATTTTGGGATCGATACGGGTTCAACGATTTGCTTCAAAATATTAATTAAAAATAAGTTCGAAATTTTAATTAAAAATATTGAAATTCATGATTTCTCGCGAGGATACGTATTTTCTTTTTGGGGCAGTAATCGGGAGCGAAATAATTCTCGTCCAAGAACCGGAACAGGTTTCAACGATTTTGTTCGAATTCGGGGATTAGGATGGATATAGCACTCCCTGACCTTGAATTGACCAGATGCTCATTCCCAAACAACATAAATTCATTTAGTATCAAATTTGGACATCTAGATACGAAATACACTCAACTAAATACCAACAAAAGAATAGCTACATCACTTTTTTTAGCAACTTAAGAACAAACGGTAATACAACTAAATAGTTGATAATAATATGTTAATCCAATTTGTTGACAAATGTTAGATGAGTTTGATTGAAATTCAAAAGATATAGTGTTATCACAATAATATTTGAAAAAAGTATACATGTTTAATGTGTGAGAGGTATGACAATTAACTATTTTATTATCATAATACCTATTCAGCTCGTAACCATAACAATAATTTTATATAAATATGAAAATGGAGGTCGCTAAGAGGTTGTAAAGAAGAATGAAAGATGATCGAAGAGAGGAAGGATGAACAAACTTAAGGTTGTTAAAGACGAAAGAGAGGTGGTGTGGCAAAAAGAATGTGCATATATGATGTGGTTGAAGGAAAGAACGAATCTGACAGGTATAGCGAGGTGGCTTGATAGTGGTCGGAAAGAGGCTGAAGTGAGAAGGTACCTGATCAGTAATAAATTGGAGGGATGTGATGTAGGCTACCTGATCAGTAATAAATTGAGGAGATATAAGGTAGACATATGGGTAGAAGAGAAAATAGATATTTAAAAATATATTGTGGCAAAGATTGAAAGTAGTTAAAAAATTATTGTCGTGGTGATCCTTTTAGGATTTTTACTGAAAAACACTGTTATCGTGGAAATATTTGATAGCTGACAATTAACTCTAATATACCACTTTTGTCGGTTATTCTTCTCGCATTAAACAAATACCACTATAAATATGAATCTCGAAATTTAGAATGTGCTAATAATTTGAATTTAGAATGATTATAACTACTAAAAGGTAAAATAGACTAACAAGAGGATACAATGGATTTTATCGCAAAATTAAAAAAATGTTATATGAATTAGAACGTGGGCACGGGCTTTCATGCTAGTATATAGTAATAGAGAGAATCAAAGTCAACAAACAGCTAAATGTACTCCCTCTATCCCTCTCATTTCTTTACAGTTACTATTTTGGGGTGTGCCTCTCATTTCTTTACATTCCAAAAATAGTAAGTTTCTCCCACTATTACACCCACTATCTCATATATTTAACAATAAAAAAAACTATTACATCCACTACTTTCCTCCACTATCTCAAATCTATAATTAAATATTAATAGGTCCCACCATTTTACCCACTTTTCATCTAACTTTACTCATTTTTTACATATTTTCTTGGTCTCCGTGTCCATCCCCATGTAAACAAGCATGAGGGACGGAGGGAGTAATTCTTATCATATTGGAAAGACAAAATCACGAAATGGAAATAAAAGAGTGTTCATTCAATTTTTCTCTTGTATTCGGATAAATGTGAACTCCCTAGCTCATTGACAAACGAATGACATGTTTCTAAAATTTCTATTAACACAAAGTTTATACTGTAAGCCACAAGTATTCGACACCTACCAACAAAGGATTGGTCCAATGGTAAGATTCTTGCTTCAGGTCAAGAGTTCGATCCTGTGGTGTGCGTGTGTAATCAATTAATAATAAAAAAAAGTATTCAACACCTATTAATTAATTTCAGGACACTTGTCCAATTTATAAACTACCTCTGTTTGTTTATTTCCACGTTGACAACACATGACACCTACCTAAATGTCCTTGTGCCAAATGTGACCCACCAACAAGATTTACCTTGGAAGCTATCCTTTTTTGTTTTCCTAATGTATTGGATCTTTCTAAATAAAAATCTTGGTCCATTTACAAAATTAGCCCAATTAGCTACTCTTATCCACTTTCCTATTTATAGAATTCACAAGTCCACTTACATTTCTTATTGATGCACATATTTTATTATTATTATTAAATATATTTATTTAGTTGGGATATTAAAATACTAGATTGGAATAAAGTATATAGAAATTCTATTTTATTTTCACTTCTATTTCTCATCATAAACATTTGACGAACAACTAAATTAGTGAAAAAAATTGAAATTACAACTTAAAAACTCACAATATGTTTATAGCAGAAGTACGACAACTTAAGGAATTTTGACTCTATTTTCAACAAGTAAAAGTTTGCATTTTGTCATACAAAATATTAAGTCAATTTATTTTTGTCAAAGATAGTGACGTTTCATTTATTAATAAATTGAATATACAATCCAAAAAATTAAATAAAAAGAATTTTAAAAGTTTTTTTCATGCACAAAAACTCATTATTCGAAAGGTATGCTTAATGGATCAAATGGGATGTAACCTAAATTACTACTAACATGAGAAAGAAATTCCACTAAAAATTTAGACAATAAAATCTTTAAATCAGAAAAGAAGATAAAACACAACATAAAAATAATCAGCCTAAAATCATAGGTAAACTAAAAAAATCCTTGATCCCACCGAAAGAAGGTAGTACCAGTACTTCACGTTGATGTGAAAGGTTGTGAAAATAGTCAACTAGTAAATCCATCATTAATCAATGTGAAAATAGTCAGCTAGTAAATCCATCATTAATTCCCAGTCTAACCTTTTTCCTAATCAATGTTTCGTTTCAATGATTAATGTTTGAATCCTTTATTATCATACCTGAGTCTACCACACGTCAGTTAACCAATAAGAATCGAGGAATTATTTTAGGACAAATCACAGCTAATTCCTAAAATTTAGACCTTTCCTTATTTACAATTTCACCTTACCTCTTTAATCATGGTTAGTTCACACTTCTAATTTAAATACAATAATGATTTTATTAACATATCCATAAATATCTATTTTTTTAATTAAAAAATATTTAGTAGAAAATCACAATTTTAATTTGAAATCAATCACAATATACCACTATATATTTTATATGAAATTTTATAATTAATCAATATTAATCAACCACTCTTTTAATATAAAGACAATTACAATCATATTATCTTACATTATAAATTGATTTTTATAATATATATTATACAATTATAATCGATATTAAATAATTGTAATCTAACTTAACTAAAAATCTGAAAAAATCGGATTTGAAATCAAATTTTAAATTACTTGGATAAAATTCATATCTTCAAAATTTTGATTTTTTTGTAAGTTCAAAAATATATTTATTCATATTCTGTTAATAAAATTAATTAATAAATGCATATAAGCCAACACTACAAAATTGGATTTGAACAAATTTTAAATAGCTTGGATAAAATTCATATCTTCAAAAACTCAATTTTTTAAAAGGTTCAAAAATATATTTATTCACTTAACTAAAAATTTGAAAAAATCGGATTTGAAATCAGATTTTAAATAACTTGGATAAATTACCTTCAAAAATTTGTTTATTTTATATAAGCTCAAAAATATATTTGTCCAGAATTTGTTAATAAAATTAATTAATAAATGCATATAAGTCAACACTACAAAATCAGATTTGAACAAATTGTAAATAACTTGGATAAAATCCATATCTTCAAAAACTCGATTTTTTGAAATGTTCAAAAACATATTTATTCACAATTTGTTAATAAAATAATTAATAAATTCATTTAAACGAATTTAAATACAATATTGATTTTATTAAATATATACATAAATACATATTTTTTAAATAAAAAATATTTACTAGAAAATCACAATTTTAATTTGAAATCCTTTATTATCATACCTGAGTCTACCACATGTCAGTTAACCAATAAGAATCGAGGAATTATTTTAGGACCAATCACAGCTAATTCCTAAAATTTAGACCTTTCCTTATTTACAATTTCACCTTACCTCTTTAACCATGGTTAGTTCACACTTCTAATTTAAATACAATAATGATTTTATTAAACATATCCATAAATATCTATTTTTTAATTAAAAAATATTTAGTAGAAAATCACAATTTTAATTTGAAATCAATCACGATATACCACTATATATTTTAAATTAAATTTTATAATTAATCAATATTAATCAACCACTCTTTTAATATAAAGACAATTACAATCATATTATCTTACATTATAAATTGATTTTTATAATATATATTATACAATTATAATCGATATTAAATAATTATAATCTAACTTAACTAAAAATCTGAAAAAATCGGATTTGATATCAAATTTTAAATTACTTGGATAAAATTCATATCTTCAAAATTTTGATTTTTTTGTAAGTTCAAAAATATATTTATTCATATTCTGTTAATAAAATTAATTAATAAATGCATATAAGCCAACACTACAAAATTGGATTTGAACAAATTTTAAATAGCTTGGATAAAATTCATATCTTCAAAAACTCAATTTTTTAAAAGGTTCAAAAATATATTTATTCACTTAACTAAAAATTTGAAAAAATCGGATTTGAAATCAGATTTTAAATAACTTGGATAAATTACCTTCAAAATTTGATTTTTTTTATATAAGCTCAAAAATATATTTGTCCAGAATTTGTTAATAAAATTAATTAATAAATGCATATAAGTCAACACTACAAAATCCGATTTGAACAAATTGTAAATAACTTGGATAAAATCCATATCTTCAAAAACTCGATTTTTTGAAATGTTCAAAAACATATTTATTCACAATTTGTTAATAAAATAATTAATAAATTCATTTAAACGAATTTAAATACAATATTGATTTTATTAAATATATACATAAATACATATTTTTAAATAAAAAATATTTACTAGAAAATCACAATTTTAATTTGAAATCCTTTATTATCATACCTGAGTCTACCACACGTCAGTTAACCAATAAGAATCGAGGAATTATTTTAGGACCAATCACAGCTAATTCCTAAAATTTAGACCTTTCCTTATTTACAATTTCACTTTACCTCTTTAACCATGGTTAGTTCACATTTCTAATTTAAATACAATAATGATTTTATTAAACATATCCATAAATATCTATTTTTTTAATTAAAAAATATTTAGTAGAAAATCACAATTTTAATTTGAAATCAATCACGATATACCACTATATATTTTAAATTAAATTTTATAATTAATCAATATTAATCAACCACTCTTTTAATATAAAGACAATTACAATCATATTATCTTACATTATAAATTGATTTTTATAATATATATTATACAATTATAATCGATATTAAATAATTATAATCTAACTTAACTAAATATCTGAAAAAATCGGATTTGAAATCAAATTTTAAATTACTTGGATAAAATTCATATCTTCAAAATTTTGAATTTTTTGTAAGTTCAAAAATATATTTATTCATATTATGTTAATAAAATTAATTAATAAATGCATATAAGCCAACACTACAAAATTGGATTTGAACAAATTTTAAATAGCTTGGATAAAATTCAAATCTTCAAAAACTCAATTTTTTAAAAGGTTCAAAAATATATTTATTCACTTAACTAAAAATTTGAAAAAATCGGATTTGAAATCAGATTTTAAATAACTTGGATAAATTACCTTAAAAAATTTGATTTTTTTTTATATAAGCTCAAAAATATATTTGTCCAGAATTTGTTAATAAAATTAATTAATAAATGCATATAAGTCAACACTACAAAATCAGATTTGAACAAATTGTAAATAACTTGGATAAAATCCATATCTTCAAAAACTCGATTTTTTGAAATGTTCAAAAACATATTTATTCACAATTTGTTAATAGAATAATTAATAAATTCATTTAAACGAATTTAAATACAATATTGATTTTATTAAACATATACATAAATACATATTTTTTAAATCAAAATTTTTTTACTAGAAAATCACAATTTTAATTTGAAATCAATCACAATATACTATTATATATTTTAAATTAAATTTCACAAAATCGGATTTGAAATCAGATTTTAAATAACTTGGATAAAATCATACCTTCAAAAATTTAATTTTTTTATCCTCAAAAATTTATTTGTTCATAATTTGTTAATAAAATTAATTAATAAATGCATATAATCCAACATTACAAAATCGAAATTGAACAAATTTTAAATAACTTGGATAAAATCCATATCTTCAAAAACTCAATTTTTTAAAAGGTTCAAAAACATATTTATTCACAATTTGTTGATAAAATAATTAAAAATTTCATTTAAACAAATTTAAATATAATATTGATTTTATTAAACATATCCATAAATACATATTTTTTAAATTAAAAAATATTTACCAAAAAATCACAATTTTAATTTGAAATCAATCACGATATACTATTATATATTTTAAATTAAATTTCATAATTAAGCATTCATTAATCAATCACTCTTTTAATATAAAGTCAATCACAATCATATTATCCTATGATTTTTATAATATATATTGTACAATTATAATCGATATCAAATAATTATAATCTAACTCAACTAAAAATCTGAAAAAATCGAATTTGAAATCAGATTTTAAATAACTTGGATAAAATTCGTACCTTCAAAATTCTGATTTTTTTTATAAGGTCAAAAAAATGTTTATTCATATTTTAATTTGAAATCAATCACGATATCCCACTATATATTTTAAATTAAATTTTATAATTAATCAATATTAATCAACCACTCTTTTAATATAAAGACAATTACAATCATATTATCTTACATTATAAATTGATTTTTATAATATATATTATACAATTATAATCGATATTAAATAATTATAATCTAACTTAACTAAAAATCTGAAAAAATCGGATTTGATATCAAATTTTAAATTACTTGGATAAAATTCATATCTTCAAAATTTTGATTTTTTTGTAAGTTCAAAAATATATTTATTCATATTCTGTTAATAAAATTAATCAATAAATGCATATAAGCCAACACTACAAAATTGGATTTGAACAAATTTTAAATAGCTTGGATAAAATTCATATCTTCAAAAACTCAATTTTTTAAAAGGTTCAAAAATATATTTATTCACTTAACTAAAAATTTGAAAAAATCGGATTTGAAATCAGATTTTAAATAACTTGGATAAATTACCTTCAAAAATTTGATTTTTTTTATATAAGCTCAAAAATATATTTGTCCAGAATTTGTTAATAAAATTAATTAATAAATGCATATAAGTCAACACTACAAAATCCGATTTGAACAAATTGTAAATAACTTGGATAAAATCCATATCTTCAAAAACTCGATTTTTTGAAATGTTCAAAAACATATTTATTCACAATTTGTTAATAAAATAATTAATAAATTCATTTAAACGAATTTAAATACAATATTGATTTTATTAAATATATACATAAATACATATTTTTAAATAAAAACTATTTACTAGAAAATCACAATTTTAATTTGAAATCCTTTATTATCATACCTGAGTCTACCACACGTCAGTTAACCAATAAGAATCGAGGAATTATTTTAGGACCAATCACAGCTAATTCCTAAAATTTAGACCTTTCCTTATTTACAATTTCACTTTACCTCTTTAACCATGGTTAGTTCACACTTCTAATTTAAATACAATAATGATTTTATTAAACATATCCATAAATATCTATTTTTTTAATTAAAAAATATTTAGTAGAAAATCACAATTTTAATTTGAAATCAATCACGATATACCACTATATATTTTAAATTAAATTTTATAATTAATCAATATTAATCAACCACTCTTTTAATATAAAGACAATTACAATCATATTATCTTACATTATAAATTGATTTTTATAATATATATTATACAATTATAATCGATATTAAATAATTATAATCTAACTTAACTAAATATCTGAAAAAATCGGATTTGAAATCAAATTTTAAATTACTTGGATAAAATTCATATCTTCAAAATTTTGAATTTTTTGTAAGTTCAAAAATATATTTATTCATATTCTGTTAATAAAATTAATTAATAAATGCATATAAGCCAACACTACAAAATTGGATTTGAACAAATTTTAAATAGCTTGGATAAAATTCAAATCTTCAAAAACTCAATTTTTTAAAAGGTTCAAAAATATATTTATTCACTTAACTAAAAATTTGAAAAAATCGGATTTGAAATCAGATTTTAAATAACTTGGATAAATTACCTTAAAAAATTTGATTTTTTTTATATAAGCTCAAAAATATATTTGTCCAGAATTTGTTAATAAAATTAATTAATAAATGCATATAAGTCAACACTACAAAATCAGATTTGAACAAATTGTAAATAACTTGGATAAAATCCATATCTTCAAAAACTCGATTTTTTGAAATGTTCAAAAACATATTTATTCACAATTTGTTAATAGAATAATTAATAAATTCATTTAAACGAATTTAAATACAATATTGATTTTATTAAACATATACATAAATACATATTTTTTAAATCAAAATTTTTTTACTAGAAAATCACAATTTTAATTTGAAATCAATCACAATATACTATTATATATTTTAAATTAAATTTCACAAAATCGGATTTGAAATCAGATTTTAAATAACTTGGATAAAATCATACCTTCAAAAATTTAATTTTTTTATCCTCAAAAATTTATTTGTTCATAATTTGTTAATAAAATTAATTAATAAATGCATATAATCCAACATTACAAAATCGAAATTGAACAAATTTTAAATAACTTGGATAAAATCCATATCTTCAAAAACTCAATTTTTTAAAAGGTTCAAAAACATATTTATTCACAATTTGTTGATAAAATAATTAAAAATTTCATTTAAACAAATTTAAATATAATATTGATTTTATTAAACATATCCATAAATACATATTTTTTAAATTAAAAAATATTTACCAAAAAATCACAATTTTAATTTGAAATCAATCACGATATACTATTATATATTTTAAATTAAATTTCATAATTAAGCATTCATTAATCAATCACTCTTTTAATATAAAGTCAATCACAATCATATTATCCTATGATTTTTATAATATATATTGTACAATTATAATCGATATCAAATAATTATAATCTAACTCAACTAAAAATCTGAAAAAATCGAATTTGAAATCAGATTTTAAATAACTTGGATAAAATTCGTACCTTCAAAATTCTGATTTTTTTTATAAGGTCAAAAAAATGTTTATTCATAATTTGTTAATAAAATTAATTAATAAATGTATATAAGCCAACACTACAAAATCGAATTTGAACAAATTTTAAATAGCTTGGATAAAATCCATATCTTCAAAAACTCGATTTTTTAAAAGGTTCAGAAATATATTTATTCACAATTTGTTAATAAAATAATTAATAAATTCATATAAACGAACACTACATATATTTTAATTATTCAATATATGATATAAGAGTATTATTATAGGTTGGTGAATAAATTACCAATCAGAAAATTAAAATTATTTTAGAGTCAATCAGAATTTACTTCTAAACTTTAAATCAATCAATCATGTACAAATTTTTTATTATTTACCATACTTATTCTAATTTACTAATCGCGGTTAAATTAAATTTAAATATAAAATATCTTGATTTAATAACTTCTCATATCACATGATTTTTAGTTTTAAAAAATTTTTACAAATCGAAAATTTTATTTTCTATAAATCCACATAACAGTATATTACATGTGGTTATATATCTTTTAGTTATGAATTGTTTTTGAACATCCTTTATTATATAAGAATGGATACCCGAATCTAACATTTATTAGTTAACCAATCACAATATTGTGAATTATTTTAACATCAATCAGAATCTATTAAATTTAAATCAATTAAACTTAGTATAACAAGTTTTTTTTATTGAATTTAGATTCTACGTTTCAGCCAAGAATAAACTTAAATCAAGTTACACTCAATAACAATTAATTTTTAATTTTTCATATCAATTAACTAAAAATAATAACTACTAATTTTTATTTTAACAGTAAACTAATAAACAATTTATATAAAATAAAATTCTTACAAATAAAAAATATAATTATTATACCAATTTAAACATTACAGGAAATCTAAGCCGCTTATTCCGTATTCCCCACCAGACTTAGCCAACTTTGATAAACTAAGTGTATGCATCAATTCTTCTTGCTAAATCATATCAATTTCGATTATGGTACTACTTTATATCTTTTTATTATATGGCATTCTATACTTGGACAAATTATCTTTTTATTTCGATTGTATATATTTATTATATGTGTCGTGTTTTAATTGTCCAATAAATTCAACAGAAAAAACGTTTCTGACAAAAAAAAAATTGATTTAGGTTATCATCATTCCCACAGTCCAGATTCTCTCAGAGTTACTTCCCATTAGAATATTCAATAGCAAACTTCAATAATTCAGCGACATACTAAATTGTAGGCATCAATCCTTATCACATTATACTGATTTGTTTACTTTATTAGGTATGTCTATAGATAAATGTTTTTTTTACAGTTTTGGGTTGTCAATGTAATTAAGTGATTACTTAACAATTTTATTCTAAATACAATAATTATTTAATTTAAAAATTTATACATTAACACATGAATCTATTATACTTATAATAGATATTTTAATATCTCAAACTTTCAATTCAAAATCATAAGGTACAAATAAAGTCATGAATTAAAAATTATTAACAATATAAAACTATTTACCACACTATTCTAAATATACATTCAAAATTTAAGTTATGTATTAAATAATTCAGTCATAAAAAAAACTAATCAACCAATTAAAATGTAATAATGAAATTAAAACCAATCATCTTTTAACATTTTAATTACGAAATTTTTTAACTATGAAATAATTAATGGAAAAAAAAATTGACCTGACAATATATTTGAATTATTCAAAATATTAAATATACTCTTAAATAGTATTTTACATTATTTGGTGTATAAATTATCAATAAAAAATAAAAAATATTACAAAGTCAATAAAAATATTGTTTTTGAATACTTCCATAATAAATTGGCCAATTTAGCACAAATTTTCTTATAAATCGTTATTTTATCTATTGATAATTAATTCATCAATAAAAGGACATATGTCATACACAAAAATAATCAAACCTGTAAAAATCATCAATAAAAGGGCATACAACATCTACAAAAATAATTAAAATTGAACAAACACATAGTAAATTATATCACTAATTTCTTTTATCCAATCATTGAATAGATCTTCAATTATGGTACATCTCTAGCTTATGTCACTAAATTATACAGCCTTTTCGCCGAGATAATTTAAAAATTTATTATAAACGTGAGAAATATGTATATCTGATTTATCAGAACGTATTCAAACCGACAAGAACTATGACTCTATACCATCTAAATCAATGAACTAATATAACAAAATCTAATATATGTGTGGACAAAATCCACGAACAGGATATTAGGCTCCCAATAAAGAGAGATATTTAGTGAAAGGCAAAGTAAAATAAAGTAAAAAATCTAATATTTTGGTAGATAAAATTTACTAATAGGCAACGGGGTACTAGACTCTCAATGATATTTTTATTGAAATATAAAGAAAAATCAATATATTTTTTTTTAAAAAAACTTAAAAAACTGATATCAGCTCCTAAACTTTAGTTTAACATCTTTTGGGAAAGGTGGAGAGAGAGAGAGAGAGCAGAAACTACGATTTTTGTTATAAAAATTATTAATAATGAAAAATAAAAAGGTACAATTAAAATTATATATTGTTTTAATAAAAGGGTGCCTTTTTGAATTTTGTATTTTTGAATTAAGGAAATAGTATCAATTCCCATATCTTAACCTAAGAGCATATATTGAATTTGCTTGGTTGGTATCTTTTTTTATATCAACAAAACATAAAAGATGACTAAGAAAACTAAATAACTTGGTAGAAAGATTCTACACAAAGAGAGATATTTGTTAACGAGAAATAAGAAAAATAAAAAGGAGGGTTTCATTTTGTTTGAGAGACTTTACACCATGCATGCTACTCTTAGTTTTGTTTTGTAACATCTCAATGTTGTTCTAAGACATATAATTGTATTACATAACTTGGATACATAATATTATTTCATATAATTGTTATATTTTTCCTATTCGCGTATTTCATTACATTTTGTGTACAAAAAAAATTTGTGTAATTTAGTATCATTTTGTGTTCTAATTTCGGGTACACGATTTAATATCATGTCATTTTCGTTCAAGACCCTAAAGTACATGACATGAATGTACAAAACGATTTGTCAGGTCTACATAAGCTATTTCTTCTTATATATGTAGGAAAAATATACTCAATATTAAAGGAAAACATTTTTAATATGTAATCGAAAAATTAACCATGATCATACAAATATTTTCAATAAATTATAAATATTTTAAGGATTCTATATTTAATAAATATACCGAATTCTCGGAATATTGGTGAAAAATTTGTTAACATTATACCTAGAAATGTTCTTTAAAAAAGAGAGAAATAAAATGAAAGCTAAATTTAAAAAAAAAATAATAAAGAGGAATTTTGAACTTTTCAACGGGGTTGTTTTTGTTTTGATGATTCAGTCATAATATTAATATTAATTCAATTGATATGAATTCACGAATAAGTAATTTATACTTACTTTAATTAACATTCAAATAAAATTATATATTTTTCTAAATAAAAATATTATATTTATATTAATTTATTAATACAATTTATCTGTCGGTGCGTAGCACGGGTAGAACGCTAGTATAATATAAAGATTCGGTTGGGCATTCCCTTAATAACATAAAGCTTTAGATGGATTGATTATGGTATCAGAGTTCAGACTGGCATCCCTGCTACCTCTAATATTCTCACAATTTATTTCGAACATAAAGGCAAATTAATGCTCCAAAGATGGACGCCTTAAAGTGGTAGGGAAGGCCATGTTCTAACATATATTATATGTGGAGAGTTACAAGCCTGAAGGTTAAAGAGCTACAAGAAGGTGAAAACTAATTAATTATATAAAATGCCATAAAAAGTAAAGTAATAATTTGGTAGATTTTGGTTTATTATGAAGGGAAATTATTAAAAATATCCATGTTTTCGAATTTTTTTTGCAAAAATATGGTTAAAGTTGCATATGTGGTTGCGCAACAAGTTGAAAGCAGTTGCATTGCAAGTTGCAAAATTACATTTCATGTTGCAAATGAGGTTTCATCGTATTTTTGAAAAAATATTTTGTAACTTGGGTACTTTTGAAAAAAACTCTATTAAGAAGTTGTGTTTGATTGATTTCGATTTATGATAAAGTTGCATTATTGTAATTGCAATCTACATAAAATTGTAACTGATGCATCTTAATTAACTTCGAAATCAACTAAAAGAAAAAATGAATTCAAAGTTGCACTATAAGTTGCAAAGTTGTAGATCGTATATTTTATAATAAAAGTAAAAAAATCATATTTTTTTAAAATATATATTCAAATATTCATAGTTAATCATTTTAAAAATAATAGTAATACTATAAATATAAATGATAGTAATTTATAATTTATATAGCAAACGTCTCTTATATACAGTAGTTAGTAAGTTGCAAACTATTAATTACTATATGGACTACTTGAGATATACAGGATTACATATAATCATGTCTATGTGTATTTAAATGACGAGTTATAGAGAAATTAGGTTACGAAAGAGTAGCTAGGGTGGCAATCCCAATCTTATATAATTCGTAGTTGAAAAGTAAGAATACTTTAGTAGGAATCATTGAATCATTAATAAAAATTAAGTCGATCAATTATTATATTTGACACATATTTATGAAAATCATTTATTATAATAATATCACATATGATTTATATATGTAATGGTGTATAATTAAATCTGCATACTCTACAAAATTTAAAACATTATCTCTTAAAGCTAAATAGTTATTTATTTTAAAAATAATAAAAATAATTTTTAGATATAAATTACGGCAATATATAATTTTTATAGTAAACATATATCATAATTATAAGTTGCAAATTATTAATCATGAATTGGACTACTTAAAGTAAGCATAAAAACATGTTAATAGAAATTCTGACTCTACACATGGTACATAGTAGTTGTGTCATCTAAATTTATATTGTGGTATTGAACTCCAAAATTATTAAAAGGTTGTCATACACAGAACTTCATAACTTTCAAAAGGTGAAAATATTACATTTTATTGTAAATAAGCAAATTCAACTCTAGAAGCATATAAAAATGTCATTTATTATTGTCATTACACAAATTCAACAAAAGCATAATTATTTCATCCTTATTTAAATGGAAATTCTAAATTATCGGCACCAACCCCATATCCGCAGTTCAACCTTTGCTATGCTGAACACCTCAAGCACTGAACCAGTTCCTGATATAAAACAAGAATCGAGATAAATAGCAAGATGATAAAAAAAATTAATATTTCATAATCATGCCTCGTAAATATATAGAAATCTTTTGAAATACATTGAATTCCTATACAACTTATTTAGAACGGACATATGAATGCCAACATATCACTATCTATTTTTGTATAATTTTCGTATGCTATTTTGCTATCATGATACTTGATCAATATGTTCAATTAAGAATGTTATTATTCATATATTATTCGATAAATTATAAATAATAATCATACATTTTTAGGAATACTTACTCAATGATCACGAGGGAAAATTCTCCCCCTGGTAGAGCATCCTCCCAAAAGTTATCCAAGTTGCCTTGTCCCTGCATATAGAAATAAATTTATAGGAATTAAAGCTGCTAATCAACTTAAGATTTTTTTTCTTGTTAACGAACATAGGTTGTTTATCTACCATCCATTAATTTTTCAGCTGTTATAGTTAATAACTTATTAAAATTATGTTTGACATTTATTTCTAAAATTTTATTACTCAGATGAACACAATTATGAGCATGCACAATTAGTATGAGAGATAAATTTGGCAGTGAAATAAAACCTTCAAAATGTAATGAAAAGATAATTTAAGAAACTCACGCAATGCGCTACAAAGTTTTAATAACGTAACACTAAATATTAAACTATTTTATGAATTCTTGATGTGAGGCTTTCACAAATCAAAATTCTCATTTACTTATTTTGAACAAAAGCTTTCAAAGAAAAAAAAAATACTCTATGCATATGTACCACAAATTTCTATCTAGTATACTCTTATGAATAATTAAAAACATGTGAACAGTTCGCTAATGCATCATTTTCTCACGCAATGCGCGACAAAATTACCGTGAATTAAATTAATTAACTTCTATTAAAAATTGATGGAAATCTCTCTCATGTCTGAGGAGGTAAGGTTGCATAAAGTACGACTTACAATTAGCCATTTTATGCGCACTGCTACATCACGCATGGTTTTGTTAGGCAATAATGCTGCTATCCTTGTGCAAATCTCCATAAATGGTAAAAATGTGCACCTGCAAAATATATTTCTAGAAATTATTAGATATATAGTCAGTGTAAAGACATCAAATTTACTAATTATATGATCGTTGTCGTAGTTATAAATTTTAATAACCTAATAAATTTTAAAGAAGCTTAATCATTTTATTTCTAGATTATGAATCAATGTTAAGATGACAAGAAATATGAAAATAACTAAATTAGTTTGAAGAGCATATGTCTAAAAATATATATATACATATATAAAAGAATTTCACTGACTTGATAAAAAAGAATTGCAAAGTTTATAAATAAATTCGGGGTTGAACTCAATTCGGGGTCGAACTCATACTTATTTTAAGCTAAGAAATGATTTTCTCTTTCAAAATTATTTAGTAAAACTTTAAAATGATAAAAATCAAACTATTTATATTTACAAAATAATATGTTAAAAATCTTACTACAAGTTAATTAATATTTTTTAGATACTACGAAATGTTTTATTAATACAGTATATATTTATTTTTAATAGGTGATTATGTAGTATCTTAAACTATGGAATAGCTGAATTAATGTTTTAATGTAAAAAAGATGAAAGCACTTTTGTATTCTATAATGAACACAAAAATGCAAAAATAAAATCAACATAGCAAGATGCACTAACACATTTATGTAAAATGAAAAGTGTAAAATCATGAAAAACAAAGAGTTCATATTTTTAAAAATAATAAAACAAATGTAAGTATGGTAAAAGGAATTTAACTCACTTCTCAAGTTCCCTATCCATGGCTGCTATTTCTTGGTCCGTCCATGAGGCAAACCTAAAACGAACTTGTTTGTTGCACTGATTGCCTGTGGTTGACATGATGATTTTAGTCTCACAAGTCTGGAAACTCAAATTTGGATCTTCACTTTAGAAAGTAAGCTAATTTATACAACAATCATTAATCACGATTAAGTGGTAAGTGGTAAGTGGTTGTTGAAGAAGTGAGAATTTATGACTTTATTGTTTGGTATTTAAAGTTTATATTAGTTTGTAAGTGGACTTTCATTTATTTTGTGGTTGTGGCTATAAAGTAAGTTTTATCAAATGATTACATAATATTTTGACTTTTAAGTCATTTGAGGGTTGTAACTTGTAACATAGAATACACTTAAATATTGATTTATTTTTCTTTTTTCTTTTTATTTTTTTTTATAAATTTTTCCTTAATTTACACTAAATATAGTAAAACTCATTTAATGATAGTGGGGAATTTGAGCTAAGAATAATTTTGTGGGAGTAGAGAATAAGTAATAGTTGAGTAGTTGAAAATTTATGATTGTTTAGAATTTAAAGTTTTTCAACTTTTAACTGCTTTTGTCTGTATTATACTTAGACTTTTTAAGATTGTGTCCATGGAAATCTTTGGGTATGTGACATATGGTATTGACTTTAAAACCATTTCGAGTGTCATGATGAAATACTTAAAATGGTAGTTCGTTTTCTTCTTTTGATTTTATAGTGTTCATTGTTTCTATTCCAAACTAATTAGTAAATTTAATGCCGAAGCAAACCCTGTACTGTAGTAGGATCCATTTTTTATTACAAATTTCAGTATTTTAAAACTTCATTAAAGTTTTTGTTGTTAAAAATTTTCAAATGAACCGGTACTAATCTGTTTTATGTTTTATATTTTAAATAAATAAATTTAATTATAAACATATTATTGTGTTTTTTTAAAAAAATTATGGCTCTTTTCATAAATAAATAGGAAAAAGTAATTTTTTGCACATTTACTTTTGTTAAGAATACCAATTTGCAATTTTACTAACTAAGTTTCTAAATTACAAAAATACTAACCCTAACCCTAACCCTAACCCTCCCCCCTTCTTTCTGTGAAGCTCGACTGTACTTTTTTTTTTTTTGGCGTTTCCTGGCCCCGTAGGGGCATATTCAAATAAATGCAACAAATTCAACTAAATTTGCAACTGAATGCAACCACATGCAACTAAATTTCTGATTTCAGGTTCCATTTGTCAGTTGTCATTTTCGACCTCATTTTTGGACTATATATATATATATATATATATAAGGTGGGTGATATTTTGGTGGATTTAGGTTCTATGGCCCCGCAGGGGCATATTCAACTAAATTTGCAACTGAATGCAACCACATGCAACTAAATTTCTGATTTCAGGTTCCATTTGTCAGTTGTCATTTCCGACCTCATTTTTGGACTATATATATTTGTCAGTTGTCATTTTCGACCTCATTTTTGGACTCTATATATATATATATAGTCCAAAAATGAGGTCGGAAATGACAACTGACAAATGGAACCTGAAATCAGCAACTGAATGCAACCACATTCAACTAAATTTCTGATTTCAGTTGCATTCAGTTGAATATTGCCCCTGGCGGGGCCTTGCAACCCAAAGCCACCAAAATCACCCTACCTTTTTTTTTAAAAAGAAGTTGAATGTGGTTGCATTCAGTTGAATCAGTTGAATGTGGTTGCATTCAGTTGAATATTGCCCCTGGCGGGGCCTTGCAACCCAAAGCCACCAAAATCACCCTAACTTTTTTTAAAAAAAGAAGTTGAATGTGGTTGCATTCAGTTGAATGTGGTTGCATTCAGTTGAATGTAGTTGCCCCTGGCGGGGCCTTGCAACCCAAAGCCACCAAAATCACCCTACCTTTTAAAAAAAAAAAGAAGTTGAATGTGGTTGCATTCAGTTGAATATTGCCCCTGGCGGGGCCTTGCAATCCAAATCCACCAAAATCACCCCACCTTTTTAAAAAAAGTTGCATTTGGTTGAATGTGGTTGCATTGAGTTGCAAACAAAAATCCACCAAAATATCCCCCATCTTAAAAAAAAGAAAAAAGAAAAAAGAAAAAAAAGGAAAGAAGTGGCGGCGGCGTCTGTTGATAGGTGGGAGGAGAGAGAAATTGAGGTAGGAGGGGGGCCTAGTATTTTTGCAATTTTGAAACCTTGTTTGGTAAAATTGCAATTTATTAAGGAAGGTGGTATTTTTGCAAAAAGAAACTTTAAATCTAGTATTCTTGGTAAATATCCAAAAAATTAAGTATAATATATGACACTAAAACGTGAATTAGGTATACATACTCCCTATATCTCAAAAAAGTAGTATCTTTTCAATTTTTTACGCTTATTAAGAATATATTAATTTGATTATACATTTTCACTAATATCTATCATAAATTCATGATTTTATAAGAATATAAAATACATTAAACTATTACACATTCCTCGTTAATTGTTATACAATTTTGAAAAAGGGTAATTTTGAAAAAGAAAAATCATATTTGCATTGGAAATTGGAAATGGATATGTATTATGGGAAAGTAGTGTCTCTCAAAAGATAGTACTATTGTGGCACGGGAAGAGTATAAAGAAAAAGAAAAAAATAGGGAGCAAGAAGAATATGATACAAACTAAAATTTCTCAGATGACTTTGCGAGGTCACCGAAAAAGATTGTCGGAGATTATAAAAGATGATGACGTTAATCATAATATATAGAACAATGAAATGAGAGCTTAGAAGAATACATATACTTATGTATATTTAACTTATTTTAATAAAATAAATGTAATTAATTACAAATTATCCTTGAACTCTTAATTGTTTTTATAGTAAGGTTCTCATTGGAGTATTCATATAGAAGGCTACTCCAACGAAACACTTATAATGAGAACTTGAAATTGATGGCAATTTTGTGACTATATAAAATATTAGGTCTTAAGGCATAATCCATTTATTCTAATATGGTTTATCATTGTTAAATTAGGAATACTTGTACAGGGAGGGAGGTAGAATACAAATATTGGATGTTATTCCTAGTGTTGAACAAAAATGAGATTGTAAAAGGGGGGTTTGAATACAATCTCTTCAAATTTTTGAAAACTAAAAAGAAAATAAACCGAAACTATTGAAAAGTAAGAAATAAAAACATAGTGTTTAGAATTTTAGATGGATGTTAATTAATCCATCTGAGAGCTTTTGTATTTCTTGAAGAATATGAGTAAGAATACTCAGCTGCTGTAACATCCCGTATATTTTTATAAATGTTTTTGTTATACTATTTTATATTGAGGATTAGAAAATATTAGTTAATTATTATTAATATTATTTAATGTGTGAGGATATTGTTTTAGTGTGTTATTAGTTAATTGAGAGAATGAAAGAGATGTAGAAAAGAAAGGAAGTGAGGGTTTTAGGGGGAAAAAAGAAGAAGACTTATGTTACTTTTATCAAGAGAGGAAAGATATCGAAGAGAGAAAAATGAGATTACTAATTCTTTTGAGCAATGTTGGTCATAGAGGCATGTCTGTACTCATCTAATAACAATCCGACTTGATCATTGTAATACTGTGTATTACCTACATGACCCCTTAGTTGGGGAACCCATTTAGTTAGGTTTCTATCTTATAATTGTACTTAGTAATAGGCATCAATTTCATATGTGTAATGTATAAAATAGTCACGCAATAATGCTTAAAAGAAGATCCATGGATCATGCCTCAAGATTGAAGAAAGAAGGCTGAAATAAACATAGTTGTGAAGTCTAAAGAATGAAAATTTGTGGAAGTACAAATTCGAGAAGTGACTTGTTCTACTAGAGAAGTCAAGAATTCGGTATCTCAAGCGATCGATATGTCAAATCCACAATTCGAGATCTCAAGGAGCCAACAACTCAAAGTCCCATTCGACATCTCAAGGATTCGATATGTCAAATATACTTACAATTATTTAGTCTGTAACACTTACCACAATCCTGTTTTGTCTACCTAGTTATGATTAAGGAACGAATCAGAAATATATAGTTAAGGTTGATGTTGTTATTAAGTTCAAACTTTTAATTTTGCCATATAATAGAAGATTTAAAGATTCTAAAGAGAATTTTTAGAAGATTTTGCCATCTAATAAAACTTACTATAACTTTAACTTACGGAAATAAAACATGACGAAAGGCAAAATGGACAAGTATATATATCACCATACAAAATACAACTGTTTGAACAATTGCGATCCTAAACTTTTTGTAAGGAAGCGATTTGGGCGAGTTGGTGGATTTGAGATGTAATTACTAATTCGAACATAATTAACACGGACAAGAAATCACTGTGTAGGAAAAACCCTAAAATCGTATGATGAACACAAAAAGCAAGAAAGATAGATAATTAACACACATATTAAATAATTAAATTGTGTAATACTTTGGCTAATTGAATCTAATTTCTCCAGTTTAAAAGTCAAGGTCGAGGGAGAAATTTGCTCCATGAATACGGGGAAGAGGAAGTCTACAGCATAGAGAGAGATAACCTCCATAGAACAGAGAAAATCAAAACCCTAAAACTAACACACAAATCAACTTTAATACCTTCAAATTCAACTTCAAGACTGATTTACAAACATGAGAAATTTTAAATTTTTTTTCAATTAATACAGAGGAGAAGCTTCACAAAAGCTTGAACTGCTCAAAGAAGTTCAAAATTCTGCTCAAGTCTCTATGAAGTTTGAAAAACTAATAAATGGGATTCATCGAGACTTTAGAACTTTAAGTATCGATGAAGAATTGTTGTGTGGTTGTGATTTCTTTGGCAGAGAGACTCAAAAAGGATTCTTCGATAGTTCAATCTAGGTTTCGAGCTGAATGGGTTAAGAGTGCTGGAAAAGTGTTGAAATATTAATAAAAATTAAATTGAAATTACTTAAAATATGGAAACTTGTATAGCGCTCCGAGAAAAGCTATTGAAGTACAAACTTACATAGAGCTCATGCAATAAACGTTGTATTAGTATTTTACTTTCATTTTTCTTTTATTTTTAAAGCTTTATTCAACAACTTGTATAGCGTTTTTACATAATATGCTATGGAAGTAGTTCACTTGGATATCACATGTGAAAAAACGTTATATAAGTTGTGTATCCTAAGTTGAAATTTGTAGTAATGTATCTAACGATTTTCTTCAATTTGATTTAAGAGCTACCGGTTGTTAATCAAGCATATATACTATTCCATACCAAACCAACTAACAACCAAATATACCATATTTCGCTTAAAATAATATAGTATAGATAAATAGACGTATATGTACTACAATATGAGGAATAGTAAAATTTGAAGGGATGGTAGAAATAAGAATTAAATATTATATAGTTGAAATTAAAAGATTGTTATATCAAATGTTGAGACCAAGACTCGGTTCTCATTTTAATTTAATGTATCATTTGAGCACTTGTCTTTCTACATATTTATACTATACTATAATAAGCAAAAGGGGTATATTTTTTGTAGTTTGGTTACCCTTTTTTTGGGTTCTCAACTTTGGTTATCTCTTTCATTCACAACCGTTAGATCCTCAACTCAAATATATGATAACCGTTAGATACAATACTAAAAGTTGTTATACATAGAGGTCTAAGGTTCGAATCCCACCAACAACATTTTAATTTAAAATCAACACTAAAAGAGGTTATATAGAAAGGTCGATGGTTCGATTACCACCAACAGCATATTAATTTAGTTTTGATACTAAAAGTTGTTATATACAAAGGTCTATGGTTCGAATCCTTCCAACAAAATATTTAAAATAATATTTATAATATTATATATACTGTACTATAAGTAAATTAAAAAAAATTAAAAGTAACCCGTGCTTGCACGGGCTATAAACTAATATGTTATAAGAAGAAAAGTTATTATCATCCATTTTAGCTATAACCCCATTGACTTACTTTCCCCATAAGTTAAAAATGTTGGAAGTTATCCTACATCGTTGTGGGATGAGCAAATTGCTAGTTAGTAAGCAAACAATTAACTCCATTAGAATGAGGATTTTTGGGTTTATACTACTATAATTAATAAAATGGGTATATTTTGTAGTTTGGTTAACCCTTTTTTTGGGTTATCACCTTAATTTTGGTTATTTTTTTCATTCACAACCGTTAGATCTTCAACTCAAATATATGATGACCGTTAGATACAATACTAAAAGTTGTTATACATAGAGGTCTAAGCTTCAAATCCCACCAATAAAATTTTAATTTAAAATTAACACTAAAAGAGAAGTTTGGATTCCCGCCAACAACATATTAACTTAGATTTAATACTAAAAGTTGTTATATACAAATGTCTATGGTTCGAATTCTTCCAACAACATATTTAAAATAATATTTATAATATAATATATATTGCACTATGAGTAAATTAAAAAAACAAAAAGTAACACGTGCTTTGCACGAACTATAAGCTAATATGTTATAAGAAGAAAAGTTATTATCATCCATTTTAGCTATAACCCCAATGACTTACTTTTCCCGTAAGTTAAAAATTGTCCTACATCGATAGTTTGTGGGATGAACAGATTGCTAGTTAGTAAGCAAACAATTAACTCCATTAAAATGAGGATTTTTGGGATGTGTCCCAAAAATAAATTTGCATAGGCTCCGTCCATACGAATTAATATCATACTATTATGAAATTATGGCATGTAGTTTTATGATGTAGGTGTGATGTGGGTGGCCCCTCAGTGTTTGATTGTGACTGGAAATCTTTTGAGATACTTTTTGTCGAAAATCTTTCTAAAAAGGTTTAAGGTAACGTGTTCAAGGGGAATAGCGGTGGTGCAAGATATGGACATATATATTGCAAGTGAAAAAGGTCATAGATACGTGATTTTTGGTTTGAGGAGATGCTTGGTGGTTGGTGTCAACGTAAGTACCAAGAAGTTAAGAGAAAGTATATAATTGTGTGTAAGTAGCCAAATAAATTTCATTAATACGAGGCCTTTTGGAATATGCCTAAAAACAAATTTGTTTCTCGACCAAGCCAAATAATATCATATGGAGTTGAGGCTTGTTTGCGGTCCAAAAATTAAAACTATAGAAATTTTACTCTTAACAGACGAACAATTCCTATTTTAACATAATCTCCATATGTAATGTCCATTTGTCCCAGGTCACGATCGAAAGACAAAGACCAAATAATGAGAACAGAAGCTTGTTCAAGTAAAGAAATGGTAGCCAGCTAGCTCGGAACTAATGGACAATTGAAGAACTGCTCAATATTCAGATGGAATACTGGCCTTTATGCATGGATACTCTGAATTAAAGAAACGGTGGCCAGCATGTTTCTTTGACCACATGTAAATATATATATACAAACAACTACAAACTAATAAATTTGTACAAAATGTGTTAACGCTACTCATTGATCAGCTTGCTCTACTTGATTTATGCTGGCCGGCCAGCATGCTAGCAGTTTAAAGTTGCGGTTCTCGTACTCAAAACTCCTGACCCTGTAGTACTTATAAATACTTCTTCAAATTACCATATAATCATTATCAAGTTTCCGAAGTATAACAGTACCATTTCATTCTACAGAAAATGACTAGCCGTGGTTGCAGCGGAGGTAAACGTTAGAACATATTTTCATAAGTTTGTATACTACAACTAGTTTTCTTGTCAATCAGAAATAAAAACTGTTACTCCTTGTAATTTTTTCGCACCTTTGTCTTCGGTAGTATTGATTCATCGACCTCGTGTTACTGAGAGCATATGATATCCGCTAGGATACATCCACTGCATTATATGTTTCTGCATGCGTATATCTAACATTTGCAAATAACTTACATGACAGGTAAGAGTTCCTGGATTGAGTTAAATGGCATTAATGGGGAACAAGCAGCACAGATAATTGAAAGCGAAAACAAAAATGTGAAGGCCATTGTAGTTCCAGCAAGTAACTCTGGAACAACGGATTTCAGCTGCTTTCGAGTCAGGGTAAAAGTTGACAGCCAAGGCATTGTCACTTCAACCCCAAGAATTGGTTAATTTGCAGCAGCCTTCTATTTCATTTAACCAGTTCGATATTGATTGATGTGAATTTTTTTCTTAACTATCCACACATTGTTGTATTTGTAGTGACTGTGAGCTCCTCAAAAATTGTTATTTGTGTGATTGTGTCTTTATTTTTTAACTGTGTATCTTTTCAGTGATAAATCATATAATTATTTATGAAGTGTTGTACCCAGTGCGAAATTAGGAAGCTCTCTAATAGTTATGATTCATAATATGCAAGGCGAAAATGATAGTCAACTAACCAAAGCAAGCATATCCCGCATTTAACAGTTACCACTACTCCCGGAACAGGACTTACAGAGACAGTGCTTGTAAAAACCTCCGATTTATTTTTAATTTTCTTTTGTAAATATAAACTGATGGAATTTCACGGTATAATGAAACATGGGATTAGAAGAGATATCCACTGTACTACTGTTACTATAGACAAGCAGTAGAAGAGGGAATGACCCATGAAGATCCCAAAAAAAAAACATGCAATGTCCAGAAACTGAGCATTTATATACCTATAGCAGCACCTCAAAGCCCTGTGATAATAAGTTTTGAGCTGAAGGGAACCGGTAGAAGAATAGAAAAGACCTTGTCCAACTATGAACTTCAGCTACAGAAGATTAGAAACCGCGGACTGGTATTAAAAAGTGCATAGAGATTGCATAAACTTGAGCAAGTGTGTGATGCAGCCTCAGACAACTATGCATCCTCTGATAAATCCAGAGCATATAACCTTTAATTCATGAATTACACCCAAGGTGTATGTATCAAACCCAAGTGAAATTATGCAATAATAAGGTAATGTTAAATAGTTCATGATTGAATTTTGGTCATTCTAAAATTTTGGTAACAGCATGACACTCTTATATTTTGTCACCTAATCAACTTAGCAAAGACACAGAACATATGCTTCCTAGTAGGAATGCATTGTGCATGTGAATCTTACTTAACAAATCATTTATCAGGCAATATATTTATATAACAATGTAAAGGATACAACTCAAATTTGACTCTGTATACATTAAAGACTAGTTCTAAAACAAGGACTAGCACAATTCACTTGAACAGTTCCATAACACCCCAAGTCACAATAGCATCTCACGAGAGTGGAGTGTTTACCTACTAGATTCCCAAATTACAAGCAAAACCCGAAATTTAATCCGTTTCTTTTTAGGACTTGCTAAAGCTGGTTGCAATAGGGATGACAATCACAAGAATGAGAATCAACAACAATATAATGCCAATGCACATACACTTCCTGCTGCTCTTCTGGTACCCCTTTGCAGTCTTGAGATTCTTGGATCCATCACTAACATACTGTGCTGCATTCATCACATGGTGCTCAATGTCATCCATTTGTTCCCCTTGAGCCTCCACCATCACTGCCATATCCAAGAACACCTGGTGTAGCTCCAACAAGCTCTTCTCTATCTCTTTCGCCGCATCGTGCCTGTCCTGTATCTCAACCACTGTCTCCAGCACTTTTCCCCTCCCATGTTCCTACATTATCACCTCAACATCACAATACTGATCTACACAAAATATATACAAAACCCCCAAATTGCAGATATTCATCTAGCACAATATCATTAAATTCATTACCATAAACAAAACTCAAGATACCCTATAATCTTAAAAAATCTTCTTATACAAACACACACACACACACACACACTCCCACATATACCTATCACTAAAACACAAAAACCCTCAAATTTCATAAATTCATCTAATATAAAATCATCAAGATCACTACCATAAAAAAGTGCTGATATCAAAAGAGAAGTATATCTTCAATATTTTTCTATAACACTCACAGTTGACAAACACTTATCAAATTTCAAATCGATATACCGAAAGCACAATATATACCAATAATCCCAATTCCAACATCCAACATATATGAACATTAAACAGATATAATCATATGAAAACATAAAAAGCTTGTTATAGAGTTAGTTTATACCTGAATAGCTTTAGCCAAGAACTTCTCACCACCATCTTCATCAGAAATAATTGTCTCAATCACATCCTCATTCGGGTATTCACCAGTCACCGTATAATACTGTCTTCCAACACTATCTTTATACTCAGTCATCATCCTCTGCCTCAACCCCTGAAAATCCATCATCAGCTCCTTAAGCTTCTTCCTCAGCCCATTCGTAACCGCGGACCTAGTCCGGTCAACGGGTGTGCCCTCTTTACACCCCGAAAGCCTCCTATTCGCAGCATTAGACCGGTCCATCTCTTCCAACTGGACCCTAATTGATTTGGCCTTTTTGAGCACCAACACAATATTTGAATTGATCTTGTTTCGTATCGATTTTAAAGCTTCGGGCTTGTGAAGTGACTTGCTTTCTTCACTGGATTGTTGAAGCTGATTCAAGATTTCCCTGATTGTATTCATCTCTGTTTTGACAGTCTCTGCTTCGGATAAAAATGATGTGAGGTTTTGATCCATTTGGGTAGTCTTGGGCATTTCGATATCGTCATTGAGGCCAGCTTCGAGGTCTTTAAAAGCTTCTTTCTTTAGATTTTTGTAGCTCTCCCATGATTTTGTCATTAGATCATTCATCTTGGGTGAGTTGAGAGAGAGAGAGAGAGAGAGAGGTTATCAGATTTGGAGTGAAGATGGTGTGGGCAAGAATTAGATTTGGGAAGATGTTTTATTGAACTACCTGAGATTTGACTTCTCTGAAAAGAAATGGCCGTTGAAATTTCCTAACGGCTAGTTTTTTTTAAAAATAAATCTTACCTGAGATTTATGAAACAATGAGCTTTTAAGAATATAAAATTTTTATATTTTCAAAATGGAGATGATAAGGAAATTGGAAACACGAGTTCAAAAAAATTTGAATTTGGTTGATAGTTTAGGGAAGAAAATGGCTAGGTATTACTTCCTTCATCCCTTTTTAACCATTAAATTTGCAAAAAAAACATATATATTTAGTAAAATTTAATATTATAAATTATTTTCATATATTTCCCTTAATTATTATATTAAATAATGAGATTAGTTATAAAGTATTGCAATTAGGGATGAAAGGGTAGATATGAAAAAAAATTGGTTCAAAAATGTATTGGAATAACACTGTGTTCCAGAGAATTTTTGGCAAAGAAGAGAAAAGAGGGTGAAAGAAGAGAAATAAAAATAATAATCACTCGTGTGTTCCCGAGTTTGTGGAAAGAAGAAAAAAATTTGAAAAAAAAGATGTGGAGGGAATTTTTTAAAAGATTAAATTAGAGATTCTTTCCAAATCATCCCACTTTTGAAAAGAAGATTATGGAGAGAAAGTTGTTAAAAATTTCTTTCCGGATCTCTTCTCTTCTCTCCTAAAAAAACTTGGGAGAACGATTTGAAAAGAAAATTTTGAAAATTTCTCTCATCTTCCTTTCTCTTCTCACGTTAATCTAACCCGGGAGCACAGTGGAAGAGCATCTTCAACCGTGCAAACTCCTTAGCTAAATATGTGTCCACGGTTTTTTTCGTATGTTATAAATTTTAATTTTATATTACCGTTATCTTTTTTTAATCATTATTATGAATAATTATTTTAATTTTAATTATAATATAATTTAATTCAAATTTAATTAATAACATGCATGATTTAAAACTTATATTATAAAATTTTAAATTAAATATTTTGTTGAAGGGATTCGATTCTTAGAATTTTAGTGGAGTAATTTAAATATATAATGTACCGTATCATTAATTCTAAAAGTTCTTATTTATTTACTGAAAATCTAACGGTTAGTAATTAGAATTTATATTTTCTCAATCTTAAATTTTATTGATACATTTAAGATGTAATTTTCTTTACTTTACATAAAATTTTCATTTGTATTGTATACAAAAAATTATTTTTATAACATATTTTAGATTTTACTGAGTATGTCAATCTGTATAATATGTCACATTTGATTACTTAATTTAATCATTTTAATTTTTGATTATTGTATAAATATAATTAATATTGTTACGTGTAGCAATTATTTTAATTTTGACTACATTATTACTAATTTTGAATACACAAAAAATCAGATTTAATCTGAAATCCGATGAATTTGGTTTTGGATATTGAGTTTTGGATTTGGATTTATTTTTAAAATCCAAAAATATTTTGATAGGGGTTTGGATTTTACAAAATTCGGATCAATCCCAACCTGTTGTCAACCCTACACGTAAAATAAAACATTTGAAAATGAGTATCACATATCATTTTCGTAAAATAAGACATTTGAAAATGAGTATCACATATCTTTTTTCTTTTTCACTAACATGTTAAAATAGAAAACTGTACATGAAACTAAAATAAATTGTGTAATATATAAATACGTAATCACATTATTATATTTGTCCTTGTAATTTATTTATGGGGTTAAAAAACATGAAATTCATTTTCCTTCAACAGTGAGTATATTTTTCCGACATATATTAGAAGAAAGCACTTACGTAGGCCTGGAAAATTGTTTGTGTTATGTACATTTATGTCATATGTCTTTGGGGTCTTGCATGAAAATGACATGAAATTATTTTGTGTACTCAAAATTCGAATACAATGCTACTAAACTACAAATATTTTCTCTGTACATGAAATGAAAATAATATGTGAAAAGAAAAAATATGACAATTACATGTAATGTTACTTTCTTCCCAAGTTATCTAATGTTGTTGGAGAAATTTCGTAACATGAAAGCGGAGGTTTGTTGGAATAATTGGGCTGAGCATTCGGTCGGTTCGGTCCAAAACCGAACCGAACCGAAAAAACCGAAAAACCGAAATAACATTTTTCGGGGAACCGAACCGGACAGAATAAACTTAAGGAACCGAACCGGACCCGAACCGAAATAATTCGGTCGATTCGGTTTAGGACCGAAAAAACCGAAATTTTCAAATTCTGAATTTTAGTTGGAGTCTTGGTCTCTCGGAGATGCAGTGCTAGCTCTTTTAACCCAAGTCTATGTATGTGAAAAACTACTTATTTCTACGCTCCCTCGTTTGTATTTAACATAACCTATTTCTATATGTAATATTTGATTTCCTTAAAATGAGCAAACTCTAGATGAAAAAAAAAATATACTTACACAAACTTCGTTGAAAAATCAGAAAAATGTTTTCAGCGAAAAAAATTGGTAAAACAAATGGAGTCCCAAAGGTTATTATAAGATATATGATGCTTCTCATTTTGTCAAATCTTGGTTCACGCTTCACATATCAGAAATATACACTTAAATCAGCAAAGATATCTTGATTATTACTTTATGATCAATAGGCAAAACTGCTTGCCCAGGTGATATAATTTTATTTGTCATACTGTACATGGCAAACTGCAGACAGATGGTGGTTTATAGAGTGACAGATGAATTTCTATAAGGGTTCTTCTCTTTACTTAAAACAGAACAAAACCGTCCAATAAACCTTTACCCCTCTTACAGATGGAAATGAATCATCATAAAATTAAGAGCAAAAGAACGAAATAAAATAAAATAGTAGAAACCAAATAAAGTAAATATTATATATATAGTATAAATATATGTTTTGTAAATTTTGGTTATTCGGTCCAGAACCGAAATATTTTGGTAAAAACCGAACCGGACCGAAATATATTTCGGTCCAAACCGAAAAACCGAAATAACCGGAATTTCAGAAAAATTGGAATCGAACCAAACCGAATTAACATATTTCGGTTCGGTTTTTCGGTTTCGGTTCGTTTTTGCTCAACCCTAGGAATAATAGAACGATTATGTATGAATGTGACTACTTTAGGGGATTAGGGTTTGTAAAAAAGAGAGGGGCTGGACTTGATAGGTTTCTCGATTTGTCTCGTGTATCGAATTCCTTTGCCAAGATGTCTGCATACCAATTTATATTGGATCGAGCCTACACAGTTCTGTGCAATTGTGTCTATCCCTAAGAGACTTTAGGGATAAACTTTGTTAATATGGGCAATTACTGGTTTTATCTGATTTAATCTTGGCTTTGTGATATCTTCCTGATTTGAAGAATATCGTTTGGAGATATTTTTCGTTATTCGTTGATTGAGACTGATTCTTTCCTCGTTTCAGAGAGAGGATAAAACTTTGTAATTAAGTAATAATTATTAACCTGAATTAGTAATTAATAATATTAGAAATTTGGGAGATTATTAGACATGCCAAAAATATGGCATAACATCTAACTATGTTACTATATAACCGAAAACAACTTTAAGAAAATACAAAATAAACCTAAGAGTAGAGTACATAAAAATGAAGCCCTTTTTTTTAATTTTGTTTATTATTAATGAATATCTCTGTTTGTTTAGAATCTTTCTACCAAGTTATTGTAATTTTTACCTAATTTTGCTGATATTAAAAATAAATATTATTAACCAACCAAGTAAATTCGATATGTCTGCTCTTTTGGTTGATGATAAGCCCCCTTTCATAATTGTTAGTCACAGAGGCATGCATGTTTACATTTAATAACAAGCCTAATTGTTTGTAATGTTTTGCATTACTTACATGACCTCTTAACTGAGGGAACCTCTAGTTGTAGAGTTTCTGTTTGTTTTGTACTTGCAATAGGCATCAAATCCTAGTTGTGTAACTGTACTTATATAGTCAAGAATAATGCTTGAAAGAAGTTCCAAGGTTCATGCCTCAAGCAAGAAGATAAAGACTGTCAAATAATCACAGTTGAGATTTGAAGAAATGAAGAATTTGCCTAAGTACCAATTCGAGAAGTACTTTTGTCTATTCGAGAAGTCTAGCATTCGAGAAGTCAGAGATTCGATATCTGAGAAGACACTGTTCGATATCTCTGAATGAACTGTTCGATATCTCTGAATGAACTGTTCGATATCTCATTCGATATCTGTAACGACCCGAAAAATTACGTGTAATTTATTATATTAAAATATATTTTTAGTTGATTTTAATGTGTGTTAGTTTATTTTTAATGCATTTAAACGCGTTATGATTTTTATAAAATAGGAAAATTATCCCATACGTGTTATGTGACTTCTGTGTAGCATAGATTATTTTATTCTATTTTTCTGTAATTTTTATATTTTTAGAATACAGTTATTTCGCATTTTAATTTCCGGATCCAGCCCCTATACTGAATCCGAGGCCTTGATTTTGATAAAATTATTTTTATATAATGATAGGATATATAAAAATGCATTTTGTTGTAATTTTTGTAATATTCATAATTTTTGGGAAATTTTGGCATATATATTATATTTGTTTAAAAATAAAATTTTTACATTTTTATCCCATAAAAATAATTTTTAGGGCTTAATAATTTTAATTAGGGGTTAAAAATATTTTTGGGGTATTAATTTTCAGATGAGTATAAATAGCTAAATTTTATAATTAATTATTAAAACTAATCAAAAATCAGATTTTTGATTTAATTTTTCTGAAAATTCTTTGAAGTGTTCTTCATAGTTCTTGAGAATCAATCGACCTTTTGAAGGTGATTTTGTTATCCAAATCTTTCATATGAGTAATCAAATTGAATGGCATGATATGTACTACATGTTTATGTGGGTGTGTATATCCATATATGTCTTATTCGTGAATTCATGATTTTCATTTTAATATTTGAATTTCTTGAAATTATTGTGGCTTGTTCACTGATTTGTTGTTGATGTAGTTAGTGTCTATAGATTGCTTATGATCCCAGGAGTATCATGATAATTTTTGTTTGATTTTTAGTAGCTTAAAACTCGAAATCGAAAATTTGGGGGTGAGATGTAATTTTCAATTTTCCGGATTTCTTGATGATTGTTTGATGTTTTGGATGATTGATATGAGTCATTGAACTCCTGGGCTTTGATTTGGTATATAGAACGTTTGATTTGGTTGAGAAATGAGTGAAAACGAATTTTGACCGGATAATTCTTTGAAGGTCGCCGGATTTGTTCGGTTTTTGGCCGGATTTTTGGTTTGGTTAATTCTGGAAATGAATGAATGGCATGGTTGTGTTTGGGAGATGATTTGGAACGATTTTAAGCTTAAAAACGTAACAAATGGTACGTTTTGGTGAAGGCCGGAGTTGGCCGGATTTTGTTCCGGTCGCCGGAATCTGGAGAACCTCCATTGTTGGAGGTGGTTGTTCTTCGAGCATTCATACGAAGAACAACGAAGATGGTGATGAACAGTACCCGTTTAATCCTAAAAATCTGTTAACCCTTTTCTGAAAAATGATTTTGAGAATTGATTTTTACTTTTTACTAATTAGTTTTACTTTTATTTACTTTTAATTACTTTTAATTACTTTATAATTCTGAATTTAATTATAAATTTCAGAAATATTATTTTCTGAAAATGTTTGATAAATCAAGAATTTATTTCTGAATTCCATTTTAATTATTTCTTTATTTATTTGTTTTTAATTCAAAAATAATTAAGAATTAAATACTTTTAATTATATTAATTAATCTCAAATAATGATTTAATTAATTTGATTATCTAATAAATGTAATTATTTATTAGATAATTTTATTAATTCATTATTACTTGATTCTAATAAATTTATTTAGGATTATTAACCAATTTTCTGTTTAAAAGTGATTTAAAATAGAAAGAAATTCTTTTAAATCCTAAAAATAATCCGGGAGCGATAAAAATAGTTTTAAAATTCTAAAATTATTTATAAACCCGGATTAAATATTTATTAAAAATATTTTTGGGATCCAATAATTACCCAGAGGGTTTATTAATGATCCTTTTTGATTGAAAAAGGGTATTTAAATCTTTTAAAATTCTTTTAAGTGGTTTAAAACTATTTTTAAATATTCTAAAAATTCTTTGAGTGCTCTTTTAAATTGTGAGTCGTATCTGCTATGTGAATTACGTGCTATGTGATTATGTGATCTACTTATCAAGTCCTTATACGTGCGATGTAAATTGTCAAGGTATTAAGTATCGAGGGTTATGATGTAAATCGAGTTTTGATCGATATATATAGTTAATGTGTGTTAATTGTTATATGATTTATATTATACGATGTCATTAAGAGTAGACGATGTTTTCTTTGATTTACTGGCAACGATGGTCGGATATCATTTATTTTCATGAGGATTAATTGTTGAATATTGACTTAGGTTGGTCAACAGAGATAAGTAGATGTCTAATCAAGGAGGTTGGAGATAGATGCAATATTCTTTGTGGGTTTTGTTTTTTTTTTTTTATATATCCAATCCATATCGCCAGAATGGCTATTATATATTGTGAATTGGCAGATGATTCATTTTTATGACATGCCAAATGATTTCAGTTATGATTTGAATTATATCACAGTTGTTGATTCAGTTTCTCTATAAACTGCTTTACATTTCAGTTGGTTTTATGCCCCACTTATCCTGATTTTATATCAAAATTTTTATACGCTTGCTGAGCATTTCTTTCGCTCATACTTGCTGTTGTAAATCCTAACATTTCAGTAAGGTGGTTTGGCGAGACTTATCCGCTCAACTCAGAAAGAGAAGAAGCGTGATGCTATTTTGAAGATGACCTGGCTCATGATGTCTGGAGTTAGTGTAAGATTTGTTTTGTATAATTGAGTTCTAATATTTATTATTATTATGTAATTGTCTGGTTAGCCTGGTGTACTTTTTATCGAAGTTACACCAGTGGTTTAAGATTTGATCAAAGAGAATGTGGTAAAGAAGGAATGCTTTTTATTTAATGGAATTTGGATTCTTGTTTCTAGCCCTATAACCTTAAAAGATCTTGGTATGTTTGGGGTCACAGATGTTATATTTCCAGTGTTGGACAATCACAAATGGATGATTATTATTAACAAGATGTTTTATTTTGAGGATTTTTGCGTGACAACCAAATCTCCTGACCCCGGATTTGGGGGGTGTCACAGTTGGTATCAGAGCAGGGTTATAGTAAACTAGAAACGAGAGTGTGTAGGAGTGTGTATAGCTAAGTAAGGAACGTCAGAGCTCATATAGAGTTCGTGTTGGACTATTGGATATAGTGCCAATTAGTAAGTTAAGATTGGAGTACTCGTTTGAGATAGTTGTGCTGAACTGGATAGACCGCCTTGCGAATGGATATGTCTACTGTGGAATCTTCAGAGATTTTTACGAGTTGACGATGACATACGATATCGATGTTCTTAAAACGTGGAACGGAAGAAGCTTAAATTCGAATGACGAGCTATCGAAGGAATTGGCAAAGAAGACATTATGAGAGACCTTGGCAATACCTTTTCTTTCTATGAATTATTTTGATATCCCTCCTAAAGAGGTATTCGTTAAAAGATATATCTCCTATTCTAAACAGTGACATTTTGATACTTGTGTTCAATCTCCATTTTGAATCTCAATTGTTTCAGTGGTTACTATGAAACCTATTTTTAAATTTCTGAGACTTTCAACTTTTTGTTTTCTCCAATGATTAATAACCTTATTTGCAATATAGTACCACTTGTTCGGTACTTTCTTCCTGGTTCTTCTTTTCGGAAAATAACAAATTTGGAATTCCTTTCATATTTCTCTAATCCTACTGAGACGAACAACCCTATTTATAGGGGACACCAGGTATATCTGTCTGTGTGATAGAAGTTGGATGGGACGCCATCACTGGTATGTTGTGTATTACAAGAAGGCTGGCCACCTTTATTTGTAAATGTCGGAGCTAAGACACGCAACGTCGGGTTCATGTGATCATATTGATCTCTCAGTTATTCTTTCATTTCAAATCAAGTTGCTTTATTCATAACCACAATTGTGGAACATTTACTATGATATGGAATCTGTTCACTTCCAAATTTCATGATTCTTGTTATCTCTATTGAATTTCAAGGGTATGCCAATCAGGTCAGGATAAGCGAAATTCGCAGATAGAAATTTGATTCGCAACGGAATCGCCAAGAGCAAGAACGAGTCCTAAAATGATTAGAATATCAGTGATATATCAATGGAATCAGTTCACTCTCTCTCCCTCTCTCTCAAGGATATTATGTTAATGGAAAGTTGGCCGAGCCATATTTGGAACGAATAGCGATAGGTTATAGGACTTCAGTGATAACTGTATCAGATAGAGACCCTAAAGTGAACTGAGATTTTTGGAGAAGTTGTGTACGAAAGGACACTATCCCCAGTTTTGTAAAGCAAGTGTTGATGAAGAAGGAGTTAAGGAACCCCACTAGTTGCCTTAGCTGATTCCGAGGACGGAATCCTTATAAGGGGGGAGAATGTAACGACCCGAAAAATTACGTGTAATTTATTATATTAAAATATATTTTTAGTTGATTTTAATGTGTGTTAGTTTATTTTTAATGCATTTAAACGCGTTATGATTTTTATAAAATAGGAAAATTATCCCATACGTGTTATGTGACTTCTGTGTAGCATAGATTATTTTATTCTATTTTTCTGTAATTTTTATATTTTTAGAATACAGTTATTTCGCATTTTAATTTCCGGATCCAGCCCCTATACTGAATCCGAGGCCTTGATTTTGATAAAATTATTTTTATATAATGATAGGATATATAAAAATGCATTTTGTTGTAATTTTTGTAATATTCATAATTTTTGGGAAATTTTGGCATATATATTATATTTGTTTAAAAATAAAATTTTTACATTTTTATCCCATAAAAATTATTTTTAGGGCTTAATAATTTTAATTAGGGGTTAAAAATATTTTTGGGGTATTAATTTTCAGATGAGTATAAATAGCTAAATTTTATAATTAATTATTAAAACTAATCAAAAATCAGATTTTTGATTTAATTTTTCTGAAAATTCTTTGAAGTGTTCTTCATAGTTCTTGAGAATCAATCGACCTTTTGAAGGTGATTTTGTTATCCAAATCTTTCATATGAGTAATCAAATTGAATGGCATGATATGTACTACATGTTTATGTGGGTGTGTATATCCATATATGTCTTATTCGTGAATTCATGATTTTCATTTTAATATTCGAATTTCTTGAAATTACTGTGGCTTGTTCACTGATTTGTTGTTGATGTAGTTAGTGTCTATAGATTGCTTATGATCCCAGGAGTATCATGATAATTTTTGTTTGATTTTTAGTAGCTTAAAACTCGAAATCGAAAATTTGGGGGTGAGATGTAATTTTCAATTTTCCGGATTTCTTGATGATTGTTTGATGTTTTGGATGATTGATATGAGTCATTGAACTCCTGGGCTTTGATTTGGTATATAGAACGTTTGATTTGGTTGAGAAATGAGTGAAAACGAATTTTGACCGGATAATTCTTTGAAGGTCGCCGGATTTGTTCGGTTTTTGGCCGGATTTTTGGTTTGGTTAATTCTGGAAATGAATGAATGGTATGGTTGTGTTTGGGAGATGATTTGGAACGATTTTAAGCTTAAAAACGTAACAAATGGTACGTTTTGATGAAGGCCGGAGTTGGCCGGATTTTGTTCCGGTCGCCGGAATCTGGAGAACCTCCATTGTTGGAGGTGGTTGTTCTTCGAGCATTCATACGAAGAACAACGAAGATGGTGATGAACAGTACCCGTTTAATCCTAAAAATCTGTTAACCCTTTTCTGAAAAATGATTTTGAGAATTGATTTTTACTTTTTACTAATTAGTTTTACTTTTATTTACTTTTAATTACTTTTAATTACTTTATAATTCTGAATTTAATTATAAATTTCAGAAATATTATTTTCTGAAAATGTTTGATAAATCAAGAATTTATTTCTGAATTCCATTTTAATTATTTCTTTATTTATTTGTTTTTAATTCAAAAATAATTAAGAATTAAATACTTTTAATTATATTAATTAATCTCAAATAATGATTTAATTAATTTGATTATCTAATAAATGTAATTATTTATTAGATAATTTTATTAATTCATTATTACTTGATTCTAATAAATTTATTTAGGATTATTAACCAATTTTCTGTTTAAAAGTGATTTAAAATAGAAAGAAATTGTTTTAAATCCTAAAAATAATCCGGGAGCGATAAAAATAGTTTTAAAATTCTAAAATTATTTATAAACCCGGATTAAATATTTATTAAAAATATTTTTGGGATCCAATAATTACCCAGAGGGTTTATTAATGATCCTTTTTGATTGAAAAAGGGTATTTAAATCTTTTAAAATTCTTTTAAGTGGTTTAAAACTATTTTTAAATATTCTAAAAATTCTTTGAGTGCTCTTTTAAATTGTGAGTCGTATCTGCTATGTGAATTACGTGCTATGTGATTATGTGATCTACTTATTGTTAGAAATGATTGATGAAAACAGTGTTTGGAAGCTAAAGTCAGAAAACAGAGTTTAGCTGGAAGCAGTCAGAGTTTGATTAAACACTGACTGGAAGCGCAAACAGAGTTTGTCAAACTCTGTAGCGGTATTGTCTGAAGAGTCAACAGTGTTTGAAGATTGATAAATATGGAAGCAATATCTTTGAAGATTGGAAAGCTGTCAAAGAGATTGAGTTGACTTGGAAGACTGAAGCAATCGTGATTGATATCAATTGTATAGCTTGATTTTAGGAGTATCAGTTACTGATTGTACGAAGCTGTATGTTCTATAAATACAGTTAGGTTAACCCTAGAAGGGTAGTTGAACATTTGAGATATTCATCCATTGTAACCTAAGCAGCTCTCTGTGATATTTACATCACTGAGAGAGGAATTATTAATTCCAAACAATTTTTAATTGTTAAACAGTGTGTTCTTGTTAAGTTACTCATACAGTATTTGATTGCTTATTGTGTATTCGACCTAACAAGTGGTATCAGAGCCTAATGTGTTACTTTATTACAGTTAAAGATCCAAACACAAAAGTAATCAATGGCAGAGATTCCTCCACCATCTGAGAAAGCCCCTACTACTATTAGTAGGTATGAGACAATCAGGGTTCCTATACTTAGGCCATCAGAGTATGCAATTTGGAAGGTGAAAATGACCATGTTTCTGGAGGCTACAGATCCAGAATACCTTGATAGAATATATGAAGGTCCTCACAAACCAACAAAATTATCTGCTGCTGCTGCTGGTGAGGAGGCAAAGGTCATTCCAAAGGAAAAGAAAGATCTAACTGCTGAGGATCTTTCATCTATTGCAAAGGATGCAAAAGTGAGACATTTACTTCACAGTGCATTAGACAATGTTATGTCTAATAAAGTGATTAATTGCACAACTGCAAAGGAAATATGGGATGCACTTGAGGTTAGGTGTCAAGGAACTCCTGCAATCAAGAAAAACAGAAGAAACATACTCACTCAGGAGTATGAGCACTTTGAGGCAAAGTCTGATGAAACCATGACAGAAACATTTGACAGATTCTGTAAACTGCTCAATGATTTGTCATTGGTTAACAAAGAATATGATTTAGAAGACTCAAATCTCAAGTTTCTTCTTTCTCTACCTGAAAAGTGGGATGTGAAAACAACCACTATTAGAGATAATTATGAACTTGGTGAAACAGAGATTGATGAAATTTATGGGCTGCTCAAAACCCATGAATTGGAATTGGAGCAGAGAAACAAAAGAACAAGTAGAAAGTCAAAATCTGTTGCACTCAAGGTTGAGGAGAAACCATCAAAGAAGGAGGCATCAAGGAGAAAGGCAAAAGGGAAAGCCTTAGTCATCCATTCAGAGAATGAGTCATCAAACACTGATGTTGACTCAAACACAGATGGTTCATCTGATTCTGAAGATGATGAAGAGATGATGCAAATGGCTGCATTGATGGTAAAGACCTTCAAGAAGATGGGTTACAAGAACTTCAAGAAGGGAAAGAGATTCTCAAGGGACTACTCAAATTCTGACAAGAAGAATTTCAAGAAAGCTGAAGGAAAGGACTTCAAATCTGAAAATGAGGAAAGACACCAGGAAAATCAGGAGAGCATGGATCAAGGGGGAGGATCACATGATGACAGAAGCAATCTGCCTTCTGCAAGAAAATGGACTAAATCTCACACACCTGATTTGATTATTGGTGATCCAGATGCAAAAGTAAGGACAAGAAGTGCAACAACAAATGAATGTTTATTTCATGCATTCTTGTCACAATCTGAGCCAAAGAAAGTGGAAGAAGCTCTTAAAGATGCTGACTGGATAACAGCAATGCAAGAAGAGCTAAATGAATTTGAAAGAAATGAAGTGTGGACACTTGTACCAAGGCCCAAGAATAGATCCATTGTTGGTACTAAATGGGTTTTCAGGAATAAAACTGACAGTGAGGGTGTTATCACAAGGAACAAGGCAAGACTGGTTGCAAAAGGCTACTCACAACAGGAAGGAATTGACTATGATGAAACATTTGCACCAGTGGCTAGATTGGAAGCAATCAGGATTTTTCTAGCATATGCCTCCCACATGAAATTCAAAGTGTTTCAGATGGATGTAAAAAGTGCATTTTTGAATGGAAAACTTGAAGAAGAAGTGTTTGTGGAACAACCACCAGGGTTTGTTGATCCAAAATATCCAGATTATGTCTACAGGTTAGACAAGGCACTCTATGGACTTAAGCAGGCACCAAGGGCATGGTATGAAACCCTTGCCAAATTTCTACTAGAAAGTGGATTTCACAGAGGTACTATTGACAAAACTCTGTTTTATTTCCAAAATGGTAGTGACTTGCTTTTAGTTCAGATATATGTGGATGACATCATTTTTGGGTCTACTAATGATAAACTCTGTAAGAAGTTTGCCAAACTCATGCAGTCAAGATATCAAATGAGTATGATGGGAGAGCTTAGTTATTTTCTAGGCCTACAGGTGAAGCAAACAGATGATGGAATTTTTATAAATCAAGCAAAATATACCAGAAACCTTCTCAAGAAATTTGGTATGCTTGACTGTTCATCTGCAACAACTCCCATGGCAACTGCAACAAAATTGGACAAAGATGCAGGGTCATCAGTAGATATGACAAGTTACAGAGGAATGATTGGTTCTTTGCTCTATTTGACAGCTAGCAGACCTGATATCATGTATGCAACTTGCTTGTGTGCAAGGTTCCAGGCAGATCCAAGAGAACCACATTTAACAGCAGTAAAGAGGATATTCAAGTACCTCAAGGGCACTATGACTTTGGGGCTGTGGTATCCAAGAGAATCAGAGTTTAAACTTCTTGGTTACTCTGATGCAGACTTTGCTGGATGTAAGATAGACAGAAAAAGCACCAGTGGAAGTTGTCAATTTCTGGGTGACAGACTTGTTTCCTGGTATAGCAAGAAACAGAAGTCAATATCTACATCTACAGCTGAAGCAGAGTATATTGCTGCTGGTAGCTGTTGTGCACAGATTTTATGGATGAAGAATCAACTGCTGGATTATGGATTAAGGTATTCCAAGATACCTATTTACTGTGATAATCAAAGTGCTATTGCAATGACAGGTAATCCAGTGCAACATTCAATGACAAAGCACATCAGCATAAGGTATCACTTCATCAGAGAGCATGTAGAGGAAGGCAACATTGAGCTTCACTTTGTGTCTACAGAACAACAACTTGCAGATATCTTCACCAAGCCATTGAGTGAAGCTACATTTACAAGACTGGTCAATGAACTAGGAATGGTCTCTAGTTTTGACTAGAGATGTTGGTTAGACTCAAAAACTTATTTCTAAAATATGTTGCTCATGTTTCTGCAAATTGTTAAGTGCTATGTGAACCTCAGTATTAAACTCTGTTATGCATGCTTATGTTTAAAACTTTTTAAACTCTGTCAGCATGTCTATCTGTTAAACACTGTTAACATGTTAGATACACTCAGTGAATTCAGAATTGATTATTGTCTGAATGAAACACCAATGAAGAAAAATGTATGAAGCATGATTCTCAGTAAATAAATCATGATTCTTTCTGAGTCACTGTAATCTAATCAGACTTTGTGCAGAAAATTAACACAGCATGATACTGTTTCATATTTATAGCATCTCTTAGTTTATTTAGTCCTAAACTCTGAGTCTATGAATATTGTGTGCATGGCCACTCATAAATAATTTTGGTTATTGATGAACTCTAAACTCTGATAAGTGACATTCTGTTTCCAAAGGTATGGTTCATGATGATTCCTTGTTTGTACTTGTGAAAATCATAAAACTTGAGATGTGTCAGTGATTAGTTTGGTGAGTTCAGACTCATGTTTACACCCTGTGAGAGTTTGAGCCAAATCAGTGATTGATAAATTTTCTATCAATCAGTATTTATTGTTGTGTGATATTCATCAGGTAGTATGTTTCTCTAGAACTTGTATTAAACCATTTTGAGACTACAGGATATGTGTGTGCATGAAAATGATAAAGGCAATAGGATTTACCATTCTTTCAAACACTGTTCGAAATTCTTTTGAACATTGTACAAACACTGTATAAACACTGTTCATAAATTCCATCCTTAGTAAACCCCTTTGAGCCTTATTAACTGCTCATTTTTCTTATACTCTGAAGTATTAAGAGCAGTTAAATATTTTTTTTTCTCAAACAGATGAGTGTTTCTCAAGAAAAGAAAAAGTTTACTCAGTATATATGCTAAATACATAAAAAAAAAAAAATGAAAAAAAATAAAAAAAAGAAGAGAAAAAGAGCATATATACTGATCTTGTACAAATATATACTGTGACTGAACACTTTGTTCTCTTAAGATGCTCAGCTTGAAGTCACTCTTGAATAAAACATCTCTTTTCATCTGTTTGATCTTACTCCATTTAAACCCTGAATAAAGTCCTTTTGATTTGTGAATACATGTACTCAAAGTAGTGTAGAATTGGTGGACATTCAAGCATATGGTAGACTCTGCTATTTCTGATTGAATGTGAGTGTAAACACATCACCTAAACACTTGTGTGCTTTGAGAGTTTGTGAGGTTATACAGTTCATAACTGTTATTCACTGAATGATGCTCTGATTTCTATCTCTTGATATTTTTGTCTTTAAAGACTGTGTGCTTACTTGGATAATCATGGACATCAAAGGGAATAGAAGTTTTCAGATCTCTGTATTATAGTAACTACAGAGTTTAGCATTCATCAAACAATCAGTGTTTAATATGAGAGTTTGTGCATTCAGTGTTTATTAACTGTTTGTTATGGATTTTATGAAATATTAGATGCTCTAAAAATTGATTTCAGTAAACTCTGCTTCACACACACTCATATTCACAACTGTGCAATTTTTGAAAGGGTTTTAGTGATAAAGTTGGAAAATTGATAAACACTGTTGAGTTGTGTTAAGTACTCTGAGGTAAAGTCTTATTGAGATGATTTGACTATTTTGGAGTAATTGGGGTCGTTGACAACTGTTAATTAGTGTTAATGTGTCTAAGTGTCGTGATTATAGGAATAACAGCGGTAATTATTAAGTGATCCATTGGCTGTTTGACACGTGTCCCATGATTGTGTCCCACTCACACACTACTCTAATCGTCTTTAGTCTAATCGATTGAGTTTTTACTAAATAAACGATTGAGTTTTAATTTTACTCTAATCGTCTTTAGTCTCTCACTCCATATCGATTCACATTCACCCACTCACAGTTACTTACATACTTATTCATTTTCACACTTCTCTTATTCTCTCCTTCACTTTTTGATAAACACTTACAGTGCATTCAAATCTTTTCTCTGCATATCTTCGTATCTTGTTACTAATGGCAACTAAAGCGTTTGATGCAGCAGGGTTAGTTTTTCTCCCTAGTAACTATGCAGCACCATTGGATAATGAAAATGCTCCACAGGCGTTTCACTTGTTCCAAAACTTCTTGAACGATTCTGAGATAGGGACGGCTCTAACTGCACCACCAACGTTATCTGCTTCACAGATTGCTACTTTCTGGACAAACTCTGAATATGATGATGGAGGAGAGGCTGGCACTCCAACAATCATTTTCACTCATGAAGAATCAGAGTATATCATTACTCCAACCACTGTCAGGGATACTTTGGACTTTGAGACACACACTTCTTACAGTGTTGTTGGTCATGATAGATTGAGGACAATGTTGGAACAAATTGGCTGTGCAGGAAACTTGAACAAGATAGGGTCTTTGAGACGGCCAAGTTTGAGAAAGGAATGGAGTTTCTTCTTTGATTGTATAACAAGGGCTTTTGGAAAGAAGACAACAAACTGGGATGCACTACCTCTGGATACTCTCCAAATTGGTCATGCTCTACTATATGGAGGTAACTTCGATTTTGGTAGACTAGTACTAATGAACTTGGGAGAGCGATTGTCTGAGTCTACTACTGTTTATTTTGCTCGTTTTTGTCAATTGCTATTTACTGCATGTGTGCCTAACATTCCAATTGATGAAGCTGATGTAATTCAGCCTTTTCAAGTTGCTAAGAGAATGTTCACTGATTTGACAAACAAAGATGTCACTAAACAGCAAATACCTGAGTTGTTTATGCCTTTAGCCTTACAAAACTATGTGAACCAACCACAAGACCCTCAATCACCACAACAAATGCCTGAACCACCAGAAACCATAAACTCTGAACCAACACCTCCAACACCCACAACTACTGTACCTACTACATCTCAACAACCACAACCAGAAACTTTAAACTCTTCACCAATAAACTCTCCACCCTCAAACACTGAACCCTCAAACACTGAACCATTAAACACTGACGCTTTAAACACTGATACCTTACACTCTGAGCCAGCACCTACTGAACCAGCCAAAATCAAGCCAAAGAGAAAGAAGCACACTGCCCAAAACACTAAACATTCAAAGGCTAAACAGACATTACCTGGAGCTGTTTATACTAGAAGAATGAAGCAACATGCAAACAGACCTTCACTTTCACCACCAAAAGAAAGCTCAAGTGAAGATGAAGAGGAAATTGTTGTGTCAATCAAGAAGAGGAGATTAATTCTTTCTGATTCAGATGCAGAGAATGTTGTTGAAGCTCCAGAGGTGGTTTCACGGCAAACACCTACTGTTGAGGATACAGTGAATGTTAAAGTACCTGCAAAAGTTGACATGCCTGCAGAGAATATTGTGGATGACAAAGTTGAAATACCTGCAGAGGTTGAAATGCCTGCAGAGGATAATGTTACTGTTGAAATACCTACAGAGGATAAAATGCCTGTAGAAGAGGATCAAAGAGATGGTTTGTCACCAGTACATGATGTTCCTGAATCAATTCTTGATCCTGTCTCACCTGTTGTTCATGTTGAAGCTCCTGGTGTAGCTGATGAGCCTGCAGTACATGTTCCTGAAGCTGTGGCATCACACACAGAGCTGGTATCTTCTCAAATTCAAGACAAAGGTGATGAAGCTACTAAGGCAAACTCTGTTGCAGAGCCTGTGCAACATGAGGTGTTTATTGAAAAGGTTGCAGAAGTTATTGCAGAAACTGTGGCTGACACTGCTCAGCACAGTGGTTCTTTCAAAGATGGTCAAGCTCAAGGTGCAAGTGATGAAGATAAATCTGACAGTGATGCAAACTCTGATTCTTTTGTGAGTGCACCTGCACAGACAGATAGTAAACATACACCTTTTGCTCAGCCTTGTCCATCTCATGCAGTTGAAGCAGAGCATCTTGCTAAGTCTGCTGAAAATTGGTATAAACAAGATTGCATTTTTCCAAAAGGGAGAGCATCTGAGTTTGTTAAGCAAACTGCAAAGCAAATTTCAAATCCAGAAATCTTTTCCTGTTTAAAGGCAACTGTGGTACAAGTCAAGACTCTGGAAGGAAATTTTGCTGACACTAAACATGAAATTGCTTCCTTGAAGACTGAGATTCAGTCAAGAGAGTTGAAGATGGAAAGAGAGTCCAAAATAAAAGTTGTTCAGCTGTCCAAAGTTCAAGACACTCTCTTTGCCAGGCTAGGAAAGGTTGAAGAAAATCAGACTGCTTTATCTGCTAAAGTGGATTCAATTGCAAACTCTTTAGAGCTCATTACATCAATACTAATTCCTGATGATGTCAAAAAGGGGGAGAGAGTTACTAAGTCAAAATGCAAAGTTTCTCAAACTCTGACTAAAAAGGATGATGCTGGAGATGGAGGGGCAAGTGATAAAAGCAAGGTTTTAAACTCTGAAAGGCAAACTCTGATATCTGGCAAATCTTTTAAATCACAGTCTGTTGGAACAAACACTGAAACTCAAGGTACCTCAAAGACCAAGAGTTTGGAATTAACATCGAACCCAAAGACTGATGAGGAGTTAGCTGTTAAGCTTTTCATGGAAGAGAATGCAGAAGGAGTGACCATAGAAGATGCTAAAGCTGAAGAGAAGAGTTTACAAGAAAAACATCTGAAAGCTTTAAAGTCTGAAAAAGGAAAGAAGAATGTGAAAGTTGCTAAAGCTGCAAAGCCTGTTCTTAAAGGTATTCAAATCAAAGAACCAGTTGGTACAGATCAAAGAATGCAAGTATTCAGAAAACCAACAGATGCAGAAGCTAAGCAAAAACTGAAAAGTATAGTTACAACCTCTGTTGATACACATGTTGTACAGAAGAATGAAAACACAACCTCTGTTGCTGCACAAGTTGTGACCACACCATTATTGTCTTCTCAGTTGAAATCAACATTTAAAAGAGGTGCTCCTCATGATCCAAGACTAGAAGCTACAATTCCAATGGATTTTTCTGATGGTAGAGCTTTATCTGGTAAAGTTGGATACAACAAAGAAGGCATAGGCTCACACAGAGATAAAAGACAATATGTTGGTCCCAGAGATCCTTCTTCACTGTCTGTTCCAGGAGGTGGTGTCACTCAAGAGAGTTTAGACAAACTGGAGTCAGTACAGCTTGTACATCAAAAGAGTCTAGAAAAGGATTTCTTGTTATATTTCATGGCTGATGGAACAGTATTTAAAGTCTCTGAAAAGGATATCGAATTAAAATATGCTGAAGAACTTGAATATGTCCTGTATATTTTCAGAGTTAGAAATCAAAGAGCTCAGTCAGTTGCAAATGTGCTTCAACAAAGAATGATTCAAAATCTTGCAAGAAGGCAAATGAAATTCAACAGCAAGTATGTTCCTAAATACAGAGATTGGAATGGCAATCTGATTGAAATGGAGAAGGGGACTACAAAGCTGAAAACAGATCTTGGAATTACTGTTCTGGATTTTAATGTAAAATCTGAAGAGGTGAAATACATCAGGCTGGGAAATGAGATGAGAAGAAACAAAATCTACGATCTTAGAGCTGCTATCTATCAAACTGATGAGAATGATCCTCAGTTGAGAGAAATCAAAGAAGCTATGCAGATAGAGCTTGAAAATGCTGAAAGAAGGTTGCTTATAGACTATCTCAGAACAGTGCCTGATCTTCAAGAGATTAGAGATTAAAGTCTGTAAGAATTTTCTTATTTCATGTAGAATTTTGTTAAGTAATAGCTTAAACTCTGTTTGTATGTTAAACACTGTAAACTTTGTATTTGTTTTGACATCATCATTTACTGTAAAACTTGTACATTCTTGCTAATGGACAAGTTGGGGGAGATTGTTAGAAATGATTGATGAAAACAGTGTTTGGAAGCTAAAGTCAGAAAACAGAGTTTAGCTGGAAGCAGTCAGAGTTTGATTAAACACTGACTGGAAGCGCAAACAGAGTTTGTCAAACTCTGTAGCGGTATTGTCTGAAGAGTCAACAGTGTTTGAAGATTGATAAATATGGAAGCAATATCTTTGAAGATTGGAAAGCTGTCAAAGAGATTGAGTTGACTTGGAAGACTGAAGCAATCGTGATTGATATCAATTGTATAGCTTGATTTTAGGAGTATCAGTTACTGATTGTACGAAGCTGTATGTTCTATAAATACAGTTAGGTTAACCCTAGAAGGGTAGTTGAACATTTGAGATATTCATCCATTGTAACCTAAGCAGCTCTCTGTGATATTTACATCACTGAGAGAGGAATTATTAATTCCAAACAATTTTTAATTGTTAAACAGTGTGTTCTTGTTAAGTTACTCATACAGTATTTGATTGCTTATTGTGTATTCGACCTAACACTTATCAAGTCCTTATACGTGCGATGTAAATTGTCAAGGTATTAAGTATCGAGGGTTATGATGTAAATCGAGTTTTGATCGATATATATAGTTAATGTGTGTTAATTGTTATATGATTTATATTATACGATGTCATTAAGAGTAGACGATGTTTTCTTTGATTTACTGGCAACGATGGTCGGATATCATTTATTTTCATGAGGATTAATTGTTGAATATTGACTTAGGTTGGTCAACAGAGATAAGTAGATGTCTAATCAAGGAGGTTGGAGATAGATGCAATATTCTTTGTGGGTTTTGTTTTTTTTTTTTTTATATATCCAATCCATATCGCCAGAATGGCTATTATATATTGTGAATTGGCAGATGATTCATTTTTATGACATGCCAAATGATTTCAGTTATGATTTGAATTATATCACAGTTGTTGATTCAGTTTCTCTATAAACTGCTTTACATTTCAGTTGATTTTATGCCCCACTTATCCTGATTTTATATCAAAATTTTTATACGCTTGCTGAGCATTTCTTTCGCTCATACTTGCTGTTGTAAATCCTAACATTTCAGTAAGGTGGTTTGGCGAGACTTATCCGCTCAACTCAGAAAGAGAAGAAGCGTGATGCTATTTTGAAGATGACCTGGCTCATGATGTCTGGAGTTAGTGTAAGATTTGTTTTGTATAATTGAGTTCTAATATTTATTATTACTAGCCTATAATAACCCGTGCGATGCACGGTTGCTTGTAAACTGTTTAATTATATTTCATTAAAATTTTAAGTTGTATATATGTTTTTATTATTAAAATATTTTTTGAATTTTATAAATTTCATGAAAATAAATGTTATTCTAATTACGTATTTTAATTATTACTAAAAAGAGTACCAAACCAAATATACCTTATTTCGCTTATAATAGTATAATATAGATATATAAAAATATTAAATAAAAGTAGTTTTTTTTAACATCTTAAATATTTTTATCTTAATATTTTTGTTTTATTGTTTATAATTTTAATATTTGCTAATTAATTAGTAATAATATAAATTATAAAAGATAATAAAATATGATTATTGGTTTTTGATATAACTGATAGTCTTTTTTTTAAATATAAAACAAACCATTATATCTTTCAAAACTCCAAAATTTCGAAACGATCTTTTCTAATAATTAATTATTTTTTAATTTTTTTTGTGACAAAATTAATTTTAATGCTGATTACAAAAATTGTGCACTGTAACAGACAAACTACTTGACGTCTTGACTTTGCTGTGTGCGTGTGTGTTTTTTTTTTAATTAATAATAGAGATTTAACCAAATCAAAAGAGTGACCAGAAAAAGAGTACCAAAAAAGAGTGACCAGAAAAAGAGTACCAAACCAAATATACCCTATTTTGCTTATAATAGTATAGTATAGATTATGTAATTGTCTGGTTAGCCTGGTGTACTTTTTATCGAAGTTACACCAGTGGTTTAAGATTTGATCAAAGAGAATGTGGTAAAGAAGGAATGCTTTTTATTTAATGGAATTTGGATTCTTGTTTCTAGCCCTATAACCTTAAAAGATCTTGGTATGTTTGGGGTCACAGATGTTATATTTCCAGTGTTGGACAATCACAAATGGATGATTATTATTAACAAGATGTTTTATTTTGAGGATTTTTGCGTGACAACCAAATCTCCTGACCCCGGATTTGGGGGGTGTCACAGTTGGTATCAGAGCAGGGTTATAGTAAACTAGAAACGAGAGTGTGTAGGAGTGTGTATAGCTAAGTAAGGAACGTCAGAGCTCATATAGAGTTCGTGTTGGACTATTGGATATAGTGCCAATTAGTAAGTTAAGATTGGAGTACACGTTTGAGATAGTTGTGCTGAACTGGATAGACCGCCTTGCGAATGGAGATGTCTACTGTGGAATCTTCAGAGATTTTTACGAGTTGACGACGACATACGATATCGATGTTCTTAAAACGTGGAACGGAAGAAACTTAAATTCGAATGACGAGCTATCGAAGGAATTGGCAAAGAAGACATTATGAGAGACCTTGGCAATACCTTTTCTTTCTATGAATTATTTTGATATCCCTCCTAAAGAGGTATTCGTTAAAAGATATATCTCCTATTCTAAACAGTGACATTTTGATACTTGTGTTCAATCTCCATTTTGAATCTCAATTGTTTCAGTGGTTACTATGAAACCTATTTTTAAATTTCTGAGACTTTCAACTTTTTGTTTTCTCCAATGATTAATAACCTTATTTGCAATATAGTACCACTTGTTCGGTACTTTCTTCCTGGTTCTTCTTTTCGGAAAATAACAAATTTGGAATTCCTTTCATATTTCTCTAATCCTACTGAGACGAACAACCCTATTTATAGGGGACACCAGGTATATCTGTCTGTGTGATAGAAGTTGGATGGGACGCCATCACTGGTATGTTGTGTATTACAAGAAGGCTGGCCACCTTTATTTGTAAATGTCGGAGCTAAGACACGCAACGTCGGGTTCATGTGATCATATTGATCTCTCAGTTATTCTTTCATTTCAAATCAAGTTGCTTTATTCATAACCACAATTGTGGAACATTTACTATGATATGGAATCTGTTCACTTCAAAATTTCATGATTCTTGTTATCTCTATTGAATTTCAAGGGTATGCCAATCAGGTCAGGATAAGCGAAATTTGCATATAGAAATTTGATTCGCAACGGAATCGCCAAGAGCAAGAACGAGTCCTAAAATGATTAGAATATCAGTGATATATCAATGGAATCAGTTCACTCTCTCTCTCTCTCTCTCAAGGATATTATGTTAATGGAAAGTTGGCCGAGCCATATTTGGAACGAATAGCGATAGGTTGTAGGACTTCAGTGATAACTGTATCAGATAGAGACCCTAAAGTGAACTGAGATTTTTGGAGAAGTTGTGTACGAAAGGACACTATCCCCAGTTTTGTAAAGCAAGTGTTGATGATGAAGGAGTTAAGGAACCCCACTAGTTGCCTTAGCTGATTCCGAGGACGGAATCCTTATAAGGGGGGGAGAATGTAACGACCCGAAAAATTACGTGTAATTTATTATATTAAAATATATTTTTAGTTGATTTTAATGTGTGTTAGTTTATTTTTAATGCATTTAAACGCGTTATGATTTTTATAAAATAGGAAAATTATCCCATACGTGTTATGTGACTTCTGTGTAGCATAGATTATTTTATTCTATTTTTCTGTAATTTTTATATTTTTAGAATACAGTTATTTCGCATTTTAATTTCCGGATCCAGCCCCTATACTGAATCTGAGGCCTTGATTTTGATAAAATTATTTTTATATAATGATAGGATATATAAAAATGCATTTTGTTGTAATTTTTGTAATATTCATAATTTTTGGGAAATTTTGGCATATATATTATATTTGTTTAAAAATAAAATTTTTACATTTTTATCCCATAAAAATTATTTTTAGGGCTTAATAATTTTAATTAGGGGTTAAAAATATTTTTGGGATATTAATTTTCAGATGAGTATAAATAGCTAAATTTTATAATTAATTATTAAAACTAATCAAAAATCAGATTTTTGATTTAATTTTTCTGAAAATTCTTTGAAGTGTTCTTCATAGTTCTTGAGAATCAATCGACCTTTTGAAGGTGATTTTGTTATCCAAATCTTTCATATGAGTAATCAAATTGAATGGCATGATATGTACTACATGTTTATGTGGGTGTGTATATCCATATATGTCTTATTCGTGAATTCATGATTTTCATTTTAATATTCGAATTTCTTGAAATTACTGTGGCTTGTTCACTGATTTGTTGTTGATGTAGTTAGTGTCTATAGATTGCTTATGATCCCAGGAGTATCATGATAATTTTTGTTTGATTTTTAGTAGCTTAAAACTCGAAATCGAAAATTTGGGGGTGAGATGTAATTTTCAATTTTCCGGATTTCTTGATGATTGTTTGATGTTTTGGATGATTGATATGAGTCATTGAACTCCTGGGCTTTGATTTGGTATATAGAACGTTTGATTTGGTTGAGAAATGAGTGAAAACGAATTTTGACCGGATAATTCTTTGAAGGTCGCCGGATTTGTTCGGTTTTTGGCCGGATTTTTGGTTTGGTTAATTCTGGAAATGAATGAATGGTATGGTTGTGTTTGGGAGATGATTTGGAACGATTTTAAGCTTAAAAACGTAACAAATGGTACGTTTTGGTGAAGGCCGGAGTTGGCCGGATTTTGTTCCGGTCGCCGGAATCTGGAGAACCTCCATTGTTGGAGGTGGTTGTTCTTCGAGCATTCATACGAAGAACAACGAAGATGGTGATGAACAGTACCCGTTTAATCCTAAAAATCTGTTAACCCTTTTCTGAAAAAAGATTTTGAGAATTGATTTTTACTTTTTACTAATTAGTTTTACTTTTATTTACTTTTATTTACTTTTAATTACTTTTAATTACTTTATAATTCTGAATTTAATTATAAATTTCAGAAATATTATTTTCTGAAAATGTTTGATAAATCAAGAATTTATTTCTGAATTCCATTTTAATTATTTCTTTATTTATTTGTTTTTAATTCAAAAATAATTAAGAATTAAATTCTTTTAATTATATTAATTAATCTCAAATAATGATTTAATTAATTTGATTATCTAATAAATGTAATTATTTATTAGATAATTTTATTAATTCATTATTACTTGATTCTAATAAATTTATTTAGGATTATTAACCAATTTTCTGTTTAAAAGTGATTTAAAATAGAAAGAAATTGTTTTAAATTCTAAAAATAATCCAGGAGCGATAAAAATAGTTTTAAAATTCTAAAATTATTTATAAACCCGGATTAAATATTTATTAAAAATATTTTTGGGATCCAATAATTACCCAGAGGGTTTATTAATGATCCTTTTTGATTGAAAAAGGGTATTTAAATCTTTTAAAATTCTTTTAAGTGGTTTAAAACTATTTTTAAATATTCTAAAAATTCTTTGAGTGCTCTTTTAAATTGTGAGTCGTATCTGCTATGTGAATTACGTGCTATGTGATTATGTGATCTACTTATCAAGTCCTTATACGTGCGATGTAAATTGTCAAGGTATTAAGTATCGAGGGTTATGATGTAAATCGAGTTTTGATCGATATATATAGTTAATGTGTGTTAATTGTTATATGATTTATATTATACGATGTCATTAAGAGTAGACGATGTTTTCTTTGATTTACTGGCAACGATGGTCGGATATCATTTATTTTCATGAGGATTAATTGTTGAATATTGACTTAGGTTGGTCAACAGAGATAAGTAGATGTCTAATCAAGGAGGTTGGAGATAGATGCAATATTCTTTGTGGGTTTTGTTTTTTTTTTTTATATATCCAATCCATATCGCCAGAATGGCTATTATATATTGTGAATTGGCAGATGATTCATTTTTATGACATGCCAAATGATTTCAGTTATGATTTGAATTATATCACAGTTGTTGATTCAGTTTCTCTATAAACTGCTTTAAATTTCAGTTGATTTTATGCCCCACTTATCCTGATTTTATATCAAAATTTTTATGCGCTTGCTGAGCATTTCTTTCGCTCATACTTGCTGTTGTAAATCCTAACATTTCAGTAAGGTGGTTTGGCGAGACTTATCCGCTCAACTCAGAAAGAGAAGAAGCGTGATGTTATTTTGAAGATGACCTGGCTCATGATGTCTGGAGTTAGTGTAAGATTTGTTTTGTATAATTGAGTTCTAATATTTATTATTATTATGTAATTGTCTGGTTAGCCTGGTGTACTTTTTATCGAAGTTACACCAGTGGTTTAAGATTTGATCAAAGAGAATGTGGTAAAGAAGGAATGCTTTTTATTTAATGGAATTTGGATTCTTGTTTCTAGCCCTATAACCTTAAAAGATCTTGGTATGTTTGGGGTCACAGATGTTATATTTCCAGTGTTGGACAATCACAAATGGATGATTATTATTAACAAGATGTTTTATTTTGAGGATTTTTGCGTGACAACCAAATCTCCTGACCCCGGATTTGGGGGGTGTCACAGTTGGTATCAGAGCAGGGTTATAGTAAACTAGAAACGAGAGTGTGTAGGAGTGTGTATAGCTAAGTAAGGAACGTCAGAGCTCATATAGAGTTCGTGTTGGACTATTGGATATAGTGCCAATTAGTAAGTTAAGATTGGAGTACTCGTTTGAGATAGTTGTGCTGAACTGGATAGACCGCCTTGCGAATGGAGATGTCTACTGTGGAATCTTCAGAGATTTTTACGAGTTGACGACGACATACGATATCGATGTTCTTAAAACGTGGAACGGAAGAAGCTTAAATTCGAATGACGAGCTATCGAAGGAATTGGCAAAGAAGACATTATGAGAGACCTTGGCAATACCTTTTCTTTCTATGAATTATTTTGATATCCCTCCTAAAGAGGTATTCGTTAAAAGATATATCTCCTATTCTAAACAGTGACATTTTGATACTTGTGTTCAATCTCCATTTTGAATCTCAATTGTTTCAGTGGTTACTATGAAACCTATTTTTAAATTTCTGAGACTTTCAACTTTTTGTTTTCTCCAATGATTAATAACCTTATTTGCAATATAGTACCACTTGTTCGGTACTTTCTTCCTGGTTCTTCTTTTCGGAAAATAACAAATTTGGAATTCCTTTCATATTTCTCTAATCCTACTGAGACGAACAACCCTATTTATAGGGGACACCAGGTATATCTGTCTGTGTGATAGAAGTTGGATGGGACGCCATCACTGGTATGTTGTGTATTACAAGAAGGCTGGCCACCTTTATTTGTAAATGTCGGAGCTAAGACACGCAACGTCGGGTTCATGTGATCATATTGATCTCTCAGTTATTCTTTCATTTCAAATCAAGTTGCTTTATTCATAACCACAATTGTGGAACATTTACTATGATATGGAATCTGTTCACTTCAAAATTTCATGATTCTTGTTATCTCTATTGAATTTCAAGGGTATGCCAATCAGGTCAGGATAAGCGAAATTCGCAGATAGAAATTTGATTCGCAACGGAATCGCCAAGAGCAAGAACGAGTCCTAAAATGATTAGAATATCAGTGATATATCAATGGAATCAGTTCACTCTCTCTCTCTCTCTCTCAAGGATATTATGTTAATGGAAAGTTGGTCGAGCCATATTTGGAACGAATAGCGATAGGTTGTAGGACTTCAGTGATAACTGTATCAGATAGAGACCCTAAAGTGAACTGAGATTTTTGGAGAAGTTGTGTACGAAAGGACACTATCCCCAGTTTTGTAAAGCAAGTGTTGATGATGAAGGAGTTAAGGAACCCCACTAGTTGCCTTAGCTGATTCCGAGGACGGAATCCTTATAAGGGGGGGAGAATGTAACGACCCGAAAAATTACGTGTAATTTATTATATTAAAATATATTTTTAGTTGATTTTAATGTGTGTTAGTTTATTTTTAATGCATTTAAACGCGTTATGATTTTTATAAAATAGGAAAATTATCCCATACGTGTTATGTGACTTCTGTGTAGCATAGATTATTTTATTCTATTTTTCTGTAATTTTTATATTTTTAGAATACAGTTATTTCGCATTTTAATTTCCGGATCCAGCCCCTATACTGAATCCGAGGCCTTGATTTTGATAAAATTATTTTTATATAATGATAGGATATATAAAAATGCATTTTGTTGTAATTTTTGTAATATTCATAATTTTTGGGAAATTTTGGCATATATATTATATTTGTTTAAAAATAAAATTTTTACATTTTTATCCCATAAAAATTATTTTTAGGGCTTAATAATTTTAATTAGGGGTTAAAAATATTTTTGGGGTATTAATTTTCAGATGAGTATAAATAGCTAAATTTTATAATTAATTATTAAAACTAATCAAAAATCAGATTTTTGATTTAATTTTTCTGAAAATTCTTTGAAGTGTTCTTCATAGTTCTTGAGAATCAATCGACCTTTTGAAGGTGATTTTGTTATCCAAATCTTTCATATGAGTAATCAAATTGAATGGCATGATATGTACTACATGTTTATGTGGGTGTGTATATCCATATATGTCTTATTCGTGAATTCATGATTTTCATTTTAATATTCGAATTTCTTGAAATTACTGTGGCTTGTTCACTGATTTGTTGTTGATGTAGTTAGTGTCTATAGATTGCTTATGATCCCAGGAGTATCATGATAATTTTTGTTTGATTTTTAGTAGCTTAAAACTCGAAATCGAAAATTTGGGGGTGAGATGTAATTTTCAATTTTCCGGATTTCTTGATGATTGTTTGATGTTTTGGATGATTGATATGAGTCATTGAACTCCTGGGCTTTGATTTGGTATATAGAACGTTTGATTTGGTTGAGAAATGAGTGAAAACGAATTTTGACCGGATAATTCTTTGAAGGTCGCCGGATTTGTTCGGTTTTTGGCCGGATTTTTGGTTTGGTTAATTCTGGAAATGAATGAATGGTATGGTTGTGTTTGGGAGATGATTTGGAACGATTTTAAGCTTAAAAACGTAACAAATGGTACGTTTTGGTGAAGGCCGGAGTTGGCCGGATTTTGTTCCGGTCGCCGGAATCTGGAGAACCTCCATTGTTGGAGGTGGTTGTTCTTCGAGCATTCATACGAAGAACAACGAAGATGTTGATGAACAGTACCCGTTTAATCCTAAAAATCTGTTAACCCTTTTCTGAAAAATGATTTTGAGAATTGATTTTTACTTTTTACTAATTAGTTTTACTTTTATTTACTTTTAATTACTTTTAATTACTTTATAATTCTGAATTTAATTATAAATTTCAGAAATATTATTTTCTGAAAATTTTTGATAAATCAAGAATTTATTTCTGAATTCCATTTTAATTATTTCTTTATTTATTTGTTTTTAATTCAAAAATAATTAAGAATTAAATACTTTTAATTATATTAATTAATCTCAAATAATGATTTAATTAATTTGATTATCTAATAAATGTAATTATTTATTAGATAATTTTATTAATTCATTATTACTTGATTCTAATAAATTTATTTAGGATTATTAACCAATTTTCTGTTTAAAAGTGATTTAAAATAGAAAGAAATTGTTTTAAATCCTAAAAATAATCCGGGAGCGATAAAAATAGTTTTAAAATTCTAAAATTATTTATAAACCCGGATTAAATATTTATTAAAAATATTTTTGGGATCCAATAATTACCCAGAGGGTTTATTAATGATCCTTTTTGATTGAAAAAGGGTATTTAAATCTTTTAAAATTCTTTTAAGTGGTTTAAAACTATTTTTAAATATTCTAAAAATTCTTTGAGTGCTCTTTTAAATTGTGAGTCGTATCTGCTATGTGAATTACGTGCTATGTGATTATGTGATCTACTTATCAAGTCCTTATACGTGCGATGTAAATTGTCAAGGTATTAAGTATCGAGGGTTATGATGTAAATCGAGTTTTGATCGATATATATAGTTAATGTGTGTTAATTGTTATATGATTTATATTATACGATGTCATTAAGAGTAGACGATGTTTTCTTTGATTTACTGGCAACGATGGTCGGATATCATTTATTTTCATGAGGATTAATTGTTGAATATTGACTTAGGTTGGTCAACAGAGATAAGTAGATGTCTAATCAAGGAGGTTGGAGATAGATGCAATATTCTTTGTGGGTTTTGTTTTTTTTTTTTTATATCCAATCCATATCGCCAGAATGGCTATTATATATTGTGAATTGGCAGATGATTCATTTTTATGACATGCCAAATGATTTCAGTTATGATTTGAATTATATCACAGTTGTTGATTCAGTTTCTCTATAAACTGCTTTACATTTCAGTTGATTTTATGCCCCACTTATCCTAATTTTATATCAAAATTTTTATACGCTTGCTGAGCATTTCTTTCGCTCATACTTGCTGTTGTAAATCCTAACATTTCAGTAAGGTGGTTTGGCGAGACTTATCCGCTCAACTCAGAAAGAGAAGAAGCGTGATGCTATTTTGAAGATGACCTGGCTCATGATGTCTGGAGTTAGTGTAAGATTTGTTTTGTATAATTGAGTTCTAATATTTATTATTATTATGTAATTGTCTGGTTAGCCTGGTGTACTTTTTATCGAAGTTACACCAGTGGTTTAAGATTTGATCAAAGAGAATGTGGTAAAGAAGGAATGCTTTTTATTTAATGGAATTTGGATTCTTGTTTCTAGCCCTATAACCTTAAAAGATCTTGGTATGTTTGGGGTCACAGATGTTATATTTCCAGTGTTGGACAATCACAAATGGATGATTATTATTAACAAGATGTTTTATTTTGAGGATTTTTGCGTGACAACCAAATCTCCTGACCCCGGATTTGGGGGGTGTCACAATATCTCAGAGATTCGACATGTCTAAATACTCTATTCGAGAACTCAAGAAGTCAACAAGTCAAACTGGTATTCGAGTTCTCAAAGAGTCAACAAGTCAAAGTTCCATTCGATATCTCAAGGACTCTGAATGAACTATTCGATATCTCAGGGATTCGACAAGTCAACTGTTCTATTCGACAACTCAAGGAACCCTGGAGAAAAGTACTATTCGAGAAGTGATTCGATATGTCAATCATACAGTATTCGAGAACTCAGAGTTATCTAATCCTAGTTCTCGAATCAATCACTTAGCCACTTCTCGAATACATTCTTGGAGACAAAATACTGAAGAAATTGTACAAGTCAGAAACCTGCAACAAGCCAATGCACTTTACGGACCACAATATGTAACGTGCTCTGGAAAGCCTACAAGGAAGCTTGGAGAGATATAGAAGAGACAAAGAGCTAAAGAAGTGGATCTGAACAGAACTTTGCAAAGTCAAATCTGTAGCCGTTTGGATGCTTACTCAAAAAGGATAGACATACAAGAAAGTAATTTATCCTGTAACCTTATTTGTAGTAACTGAGTTGTATTCGTGTTCTATAAGAATACAATCTCACTTCTTTAGTTGATTAAGTTTTTCAAACACTGAAAGATATATCTCTTTGAGAAAAACGAAGCTGAGAATACTACCATTTGTATTAACAGATTGTAGCAACCTTTATCTAATACAATATTAGATTAAAGTGATATTGTGTCTTGTATTGTTCTTTATCCGCACCTACATACTTGCACACACAAACACTTATCTTGCTACACGGATTCAAGAACAAGAAAAGTTCAAGAATCCATTCCCCCCCCCCTCTGTATTCTTTTGATGTATTCAATACTCAACAATAATTTTTTTGATTTTGATTTAATAAGTATTTATGAAAATTAATTAGTAGTATATAACAATATTTTATAGTATGATAATAGTTGATATTTATGAAAATTAGCTCATAATATTTACATAATTGTGATTGACTTTGAATTAAATGATTGATTAGTTAGTAAATATTTTATCAATTTAAAGAACTTGTAATTTATGCATGTAATAAATAAAATAAATTTTGTATTTCAAAAAAAAATGTTAAGTAACCATGATAAGTATACTAGGATGAGAATGATATGATTTATTTAATTTTAATGGTAAATTTTAATTGGCTTTAATATATATTTATGAAAATTATTCGTAATATATAATAATGCAATTATAATTTATAATTTTTTGATTGGTTAACTGCATTTAACTGTAGACTCAGTTATTATAATAAAAAAAATATTATAAATATTTTTTTAAAAAAAATATCAATAATTCAAACGAAAAAGAAAAATAATTCATCCAACCCGTAAATCTGATCCTAATCGTAGGGGAAAAAAGAGGATGGAGCAAGAAAAGTTGTATCAAATATAAAGGCAAGCACAATGTGATGGGTCTACACTCTGTAGGGCTGTAATTCGAGTCGAGCTGCTCGCGAGCAGCTCAAGCTCGAACTCGTTTATCAAGACCCGGCTAGACTCGAGCTCATAAACGAATCGAGCTCGAACACCATTTCAAGCTCGTTTTTATAAACGAGCCGAACCGGGTATGTGTCGAACTCGAATGAAACCCGGCTCGAGTTCGCTCGAATGGAACCCGGCTCGTTTACAAAAAAAATTGAAAAAATAAATTAATTTATATACATAAACTACTAAACTAGAATCATACTTTGCACCATTTTTGGTTACGATATCAACACTGACACTTGCAACCTATAAATGTTTCCATTTCTTTCTTGTAGTCAATTCGTCAAACACCTGGTGTACATACACTATTTGAATCTTCATCAAAATTGATTGTCCGATGTCTACATCACCATCTAATCTCTTCAAAATCCTCATCAAATTCCCACCCAATTGATAATTTGACCGGCATTTCTCAATTTCTTGCTCATCAACCCAAAATACAAACCCATATGTTATGCTCGCATCTGGCATAATAATTATCATGATTTAATTAGCTAAATTAATGGTTCATAACTTATTATGGGCCTAGAAGATGGCAATGGGGTCAATAAAGCCCACTATTGGAATCAGCCTGGCACAACTGAAGGGCCACCTCGCTTGTGATCTTATTTAAGGGATCGCTTCGCTGACATCTCCCTCTCAGGGATCGCTTCGCACTATCATCACATCTACAAGCTAAACGAGATCGCTATCTCACTCTTCATTGGAAGGCTCATAGCTAAACCCAGCAAGATCGCATGAGTATCTCTGTATTCGAGGCTGGCATCGCATGACTAAACCCAGCAGGGTCGCATGCGAGGTCTCCTATGAGCTTTATCAGCTTCGTTAAAGAGCATCGCACAATTCAAGCCTTGTGAAACCATGAGTAACCTTTAGTGGACCATGGGTCATGAGCAGGATTGGTGACTTGTTTCCATGTCAACCCTAAAGCAAGTGGGCTTGGGCCATGACTTATCTCCTAAAACCCTAGCCCGTCTAGGTAACTAGGGTAACCCTAGTCCATGTCAACCCTAAAGCAAGTGGCTTGATCCTTATAAATAGGGTACGTAGGCACCTTGATATGGGATGAGAAACAATTCACTCTAAAATCACCATACAAGTTCAGCCACACCTAAACACAAAAACCCTAATCTTTGTTCTTCTTTCACCAGCAAAACATCCGTATTTTGCTCCGTTAATCCAGCAAACCTCCAAAACATTGTTATACCAATTTCTCCCTATAACACCATAACTTTACACCATGGATGTTTTCTGCTCAAATAAATTATGGGTTACCTTCATTTCCCAAAATCTTGAAAAACCCAAGTCCAGAATTTAGCCAAACAAATTTAAGTGATAAATCCTTTAAACTCGCAGCCACTGTATACACGAACACACGCGAACCTCAGTTCATCGAACACACAAAATCGCCAAGGGAAACAGAGAAGTACGACTTTACCAACAAGAACTGAACAAAAAGGAGAGCCGAGAGGGGTTAATCAGCCAAGAAAAATGAGAGAGATAGAGATTTGCGAGGGAGAGATGAGAGCTCGAGAGAGAGATTTTTGAGAGAGATATGTTTATGAGAGAGAGAGAGAGAGATAAGGCCGAGACTTATCTGGGAAGGAGAGAGGCGACTCCCTCTTGAATAAAATCAAGGGACAATTTCGTAACTTCACCTCGCTGAAAACTAATTAAAAGCAATCTAAATTGCTTCAAAAAATCGTAACTGAAAATGGGTGAAATATTACACTTAAAATTTTTTAAACGTAGAGTACAAAATTACGAACACCGACATATTTTTAAAATATTTTTAGGATAAAAATTGAATTAAATACGGATTTTACAAGTTTTGATCCTTCAAATACAATAAAACTCTTAAAATCATTTTGAAATATTTAACACCCAAAATAATTCTCTGTATTTAATTCATTTAATGATATATCTAATTTAATGATATTCACAAATTTTCAAAAAATAAAAAATTATTTTGTTTGGAGATCGTAGTAGATCACTACTATATTGTCTTGTACTCGTAACTAGTGCTTCGTCCCTGATTATTGTTTCCATTTTTTAAAAAATATTTCTCGACGATCCAAACGTACGGATGTCAAGATAGATCTAATTTAATGATATTACCAAATTTTCAAAAAATTAAAAATTAATTTGTTTGGAGATCTTAGTAGATCACTACTATATTGTCTTGTACTCGTAACTAGTGCTTTGTCCCAGATTACTGTTTCTATTTTTTAAAAAATATTTTTCGACCATCCAACCATACGGATGTCAAGATATATCTAATTAAATGATATTCCCAAATTTGAAAAAATAAAAAATTAATTTGGTTGGAGATCTTAATAGAACACTACTATATTGTCTAGTACTCGTAACTAGTGCTTCATCCCAGATTATTGTTTCTATTTTTTTAAAAATATTTTTCGACGATCCAACCGTACGGATGTCAAGATATATCTAATTAAATGATATTCCCAAATTTTGAAAAAATAAAAAATTAATTTGGTTGGAGATCTTAATAGAACACTACTATATTGTCTAGTACTCGTAACTAGTGCTTCGTCCCAGATTATTGTTTCTATTTTTTTAAAAAAAATTCAACCATCCAACCATACGGATGTCAAGATATATCTAATTAAATGATATTCCCAAATTTGAAAAAATAAAAAATTAATTTGGTTGGAGATCTTAATAGAACACTACTATATTGTCTAGTACTCGTAACTAGTGCTTCATCCCAGATTATTGTTTCTATTTTTTTAAAAATATTTTTCGACGATCCCACCGTACGGATGTCAAGATATATCTAATTAAATGATATTCCCAAATTTTGAAAAAATAAAAAATTAATTTGGTTGGAGATCTTAATAGAACACTACTATATTGTCTAGTACTCGTAACTAGTGCTTCGTCCCAGATTATTGTTTCTATTTTTTTAAAAATATTTTTCGACGATCCAACCGTACGGATGTCAAGATATATCTAATTAAATGATATTCCCAAATTTTGAAAAAATAAAAAATTAATTTGGTTGGAGATCTTAATAGAACAATGCTATATTGTCAAGTACTCGTAACTAGTGCTTTATCCCAAATTATTGTTTCTATTTTTTTTAAAATATTTTTTGACGATCCAACCGTATGGATGTCAAGATATATCTGGACATATTATTTGTTTACTTTTTTTATTTTGTGTAAAGATGTTTATATAATTAGTAAGTAATTTTTAGTTTTTCTTTTAACAAACAAAATAAGTAATTTTCAGAAACTCGTTAGGCTCGTTTAACAACTTGTTAGGCTCGGCTCGTTTAACAACTTGTTAGGCTCGGCTCGTTTAACAACTTGTTAGGCTCGGCTCGTTTAACAACTTGTTAGGCTCGGCTCGTATAACAAAAACTCGACTCGACTTGTGAGGACTCGCGAGTAGCTCGGCCCGACTCGTATTACAAACGAGCCAAGTTCGATGAAGATTTTCGGCTCATTTAATAAACGAGCCCGGCTCGACTCATCAGAAAAAGCTCGGCTCAATTTAACCCGGCCCTAGCACTCTGCATTGCCTTATTAATCTACCAAAATCACTCTTAGATCACCCCAAAAGCGTTGGAACCCTAGTTTGTTAAAGTTAGAATGGAATCAAGCAGAATCTTCAAACCTCCATTTCACTCCGACCTCGATGTGAGTATTATTTTCATCTCTCTCTCCCTCCCTCCCTGCTCTCTCTCTCTCTCTCCCTCTCTCTCCCTGCTCTCTCTCAGTATTTTGTCATTGTATACATGTGTATGTATGATATAATATGTTTGATGCTGTAAAGTTTTTTGTAGAAAATATGAGTGTATTGATAAACAAGAATCTAAACTAAAGTGTATTGATATTGAAGACTACATTGTGTTGAGTAGCTTGATGATATTACATGAATGAAGAACTAATATATAGAAGAATAAGGTACACAAAGTCTATGTTTGGTTTGTGTGAATGCTTGACAATATAACCATTATTCTAGAAGGGTTTGAATTCTAGGTTCAACAATTGTGGGTAGTTGAAACTAATATATTTAACACCCCCCCTCAAACTAAAGATGGTTGAAAAACCAGTTTGAGTTTGTAAACAAAATAACCGAAAGTGGTAGGAGGATTTTGAACCGGAGACACGATGTAGATGAATCGTGCCTTTTTGTTGGTCTTTGCACCTCCCCAAACTGATGTAAATCTGATAGCTAGAGAAGCATTGTCGTAATGAAGATCAAAAAATCAATTCTGATGGCTGAATAAGACACTGTCAGAACGAAAACAGTTCTGATGGCTGGAGAAGCACTGTCAAAATGATAAGGAAATTCTAATGGCTAGAGAAGCACTGTCAGAATGATAATTGTGAGGTTAACTCTGCTTGTGTGTATATAATAACGTAGAAGAGTTATTAATATTGTATAAGCAATGTGAGCTTGGTGATGATGGTGACCTTGTGCCATTGCTTGTGTATGCATATGTGTAACGTAGCAGAGTTACAATAACGTAGCAGAGTTACAATATCGTATAAGCAATATGAGGCTACAAGGGAAGCTTTCGCGGCTACGTTCTGTCCCAAAGGCTGTACCCGTAGTGACTGTGAATGGATTCAAGCTCACTAATTGATGCAATTTCTGGTGTAGAATCTGAGGTTGCATTAGTGGACCGCCAAATATGTATTTCGTTGAAAAAGCTACGCATAGCTTGAGATCAAGGAAAATGATGTGTTCATCCAAAATGCAATCTCCCTTCATTCTTGCAAAGAAAGCGCTCAAAAGTAACTTTAAAATTTTCAGGAACTACAATAAAATAGTCCAGGGACTGATGTGTCAGTTGACAAAAGCTGGAGGGTCAACTTGTAAGATCTGCGAAAGATTGGATGTCATGTAATTTGTGCCAATAAATCGTGGATTTATTATGTGGCTCTGGGCTGATTTTGGTGTGGCCCAAATATGCTAATTGGATCCAAATGAATGAAACTAACGGGCTTGGCTATATGGTAGCCCAAACAAAACACAAGCCAGCAGCCTTGAAAAATACAACGACAGGGAAGCACCGTTCACCAATTGAAATCGGATATGGAAAATCTACAGCAGGAGATTAAGATTCACCTGGTGGAACTTGAATCTCTCAAAGATATATACCCAAATGCACAGCTCGAATGCCGTGCAGTCAGGAAAAATTCTCTTTGCAACGAGCTTGAGTTCGCCGGACAGAAATGATGGCTGGCCGGAGGAGAATGAGGGTGTTAGTGATTAGCGGCAGTCACCATCAGTGAGATGGTGAGTTATGCGAGTAGTTTGATTTGTGGCCACCAACTGTTTGAGCAATTGTCTCAAAGACAAGTGCAGTTGGGTGACTGAAAATGATGTGCAGCGGAAAGAGGAGTGAAGCAACAAGATAAACTGGTGTTCGAGATGATGTGCAGCGAAAGGAGAGATCGGGAAGTACCAGAAATCAAATGAATTGCTTATCCGAAAGCTTCCGTTTGCTCGAGAAATAGCGCAGGTAACTGTTGAACTCGTTTGGTTGAGTTATTAGTTGTATATATATGTGGTAACTGTTTGTGTAAATGACAGAGAGAACCCAGGAGCTTAAATCTCTGATACCATGTAGAAAATATGAGTGTATTGATAAACAAGAATCTAAACTAAAGTGTATTGATATTGAAGACTACATTGTGTTGAGTAGCTTGATGATATTACATGAATGAAGAACTAATATATAGAAGAATAAGGTACACAAAGTCTATGTTTGGTTTGTGTGAATGCTTGACAATATAACCATTATTCTAGAAGGGTTTGAATTCTAGGTTCAACAATTGTGGGTAGTTGAAACTAATATATTTAACATTTTTTAATCGAATGCCAAATTAAGCCCTATTCCTGCGTATAATCAATGTATTGTATATGTCCTCAGTTGCTATTTGTATGTCTTTTCTTACACACGTTGTGCTGTTCCTGTGTATAATTTAATGCCAAAATGCATTGTATCTCATGACCTTGCTCAACGGCATGTTTTCTACTCTTTAATTTATGTATTTATATATTTTTATTATGTGTTTATAGTGCCGTCTCCCTTTTAGAGCAAGTTCAACAATGTCCTACATTATGCCTTATAAATATCATACATTATGCCTTATAAATATCATACACACGTTGTGCTGTTCCTGTGTATAATTTAATTGATGTTTTGTGGTGCTTTGATATGCTACAAGTTTTTACCGCATCACCCTTTTGTAGGTTAAGGACTAACATTTCCTTTATTCCATCGGATTAAGGAACTAAATCCCGATAATAGAGAGGCAAATGCTGGTGGAGGAGATAATCTGTTTTCTTCTTCCCTTGTTGGAGATGGAGGTGCTACTTGGAGACATAAAGCTCTTGAACGCGCACGTACTCCGCTAGAAGATATACGAAATAATAGAAAGAGGGGATCATCATATGATAAACAAACTGTTTGCAAAGTTAGTAAAACGGATGTATCCACCCATCATCCCCACATGCTAATCCCTAGGCCAGGCGATTCGTTATCATGGGGAAAGGGAATATCTAATCAAGGAATGTCCACCGAAGATGCAGGCCTGGTATCTTCGGCTCCTAGGAGCCTTAATAAGTTTCCTGATGACGGAAGTTTCTTGTCTTGTCAGCTTCTTCCTGCTGTTTCCGGACCAAAGCAGGAGACAGGAAAGTTGGGCACTCTTCAAGTTTTTGGAGACAAACTTATTGACTATGCTGCGGATAAGCCTGCAATGAGTGCAAATCAAATAGCTGCCAAAGTTATGCAGCTTCGCATGAAGGGAAAGCACCAAGAGGCTGATAGTCTACTGGTATGTAATAATTTTTTTATATTATGCTTTTAGAGCATCTTGCTTATAGCATACTTTTTGTTCTATCGCTGTCTGCAAACCATTTTGTTTCTGTGGACACCTTGGGCTTCCAGGGACGCACACATAATCTACAAATAATCACCTAAAGCATCGATGTCATGTACCCTTATATTGCACTGGTTATTGTGTAAACAAATTAAACTTGTGCCCTGCTTATATGACTGATGTTTTCCTTGGTGTTTTATAGAAAGAAACCGTGGAAGCAAAGGCACGAAGCAGTGGGGGGGAAACTGCAGGCAGAACACAAGAGGGACACAAGCGCTTACTAACTCAACAAGACCGGTGCCAAAGTTGTTTTAAGGATCCTTCCAGGCCAAGACATCTTATTATCTCTATTGCCAACTTTGTGTATCTTATGTTACCCAAGTTGCAGCCACTTGTGCCAGGCCATTGCTGCATATTACTTATGCAGGTTAGTGGAAATAGTTCTTCTATTTTCCTTCATCTTTTAAACCACTTGACCTATTTTATCCATTATCCACCGTCTTAAGTTTTGAAAATCATTCTTTTTAATTTGCATAGTTATTAAAACAAAATGGTTACCTCTGTCTCCTCCAATTATGCTTACACTTATCTCTGTATTTATATTTCTGAGCAGCATGAGGCTTCCACCAGGAACGTTGACAAAAATGTCTGGGACGAGATTTGCAACTTTAAGAAGTGCCTTATTCTGATGTTTGCGAAGCAGGATAAGGAAGTTGTGTTTATCGAAACAGTGACAGAGCTAGCACAGCAACGGCGCCACTGTTCGGTCGAGTGCATACCGTTGCCCCAAGCTATAGCCAAGCAGGCACCTATTTACTTTAAGAAGGTAGTGATTTCATACATATGCCTATTTATAAAATGTTATGTATTTTCTTCTCTAATCTATTTTTTAATTCCAACCCGCCCCCTTTCTGGCGTAATGCCGAGCCAAACTGAGGCCGTTTTAGTTAGGGACATTTATTTACCTACTTTGTTATCCGTTTGATGTTATTTAGATTATAATTGTTGGAGATATTGAAGTTCTAGTGCCATATAACGTTGGATATCTTTGCCGACCCGATTGCTATACCTGTCGACCCAATTTAAGTCACATTTTAACGCCAACTAGATAAGTACTGAAATTGGTGATAATGACATTTACCGGAACTTTGACCTTTCCAAAGTTTAATCGTGATGCTTCTATGCTAGTCCTTTTACAAGTAAAATTGATCATGATCATCCAGCCCTTCTCTGTCTTCACTCTTCTGTCATGCTCTCTATTTCTTGCTACTTCCATCCCATATTATATGCCCTAGCAAATAAGTTTAGATGCATAATAGCTAAATACTACCAATGCATTGGTATTTGATTATTTATAGGCGTGTCTTTTTTTGAAGCGAAAAGGACAATTTTTTTATTTGGATTACACGAAACTAAACTCTTGCAAAAAATTGTATATACAGTCCTTTTATGCACCTAAAACTGTGTGCAGCCTCGTATGAATTAGGACAGAGGGTGTATTGTATTCTGTATGACCTTCATTTCAATTTTGGTGCAGTTACTTCATGTTTCTTGCAGAAATTTGTAGATAAGCTAGGCTTCATAGATCTATTGATTGCACTTCAATTGCTCTGCAAGAACCTTTTGCTATTCAATGTTGTGCAACTTTCTTTTTCCTTGCAAAAATCTAACAAGTTCTTTTTCAGGCAATAGAGGAAGCTGAAGATGAGTGGATCCAACATGACGGGAAAAAGCTAATCGATACAAGTTTGAAAGGCCTGCGTGGCTCGATCCCGAAAGACTTCCCATATTTTCATGTAGAGTTTGGTTTAGGAAGGGGTTTTGTTCATGTCATCGAGGATGAAACACATTTCAAGGAAAATTTTGGCCTAAATATCATTAGAGGATTGCTGAAGTTACCGGCCGAAGACATGTACAGTCGAAGGAAGCATGAACCGATGCACGCACATAAACAAGCCGTCAAAAGTTTTATTCAGAAATGGGAACCCTTTGACTGGACTAAACAATTAGGCTGAGTAATATACAAATCAAATATGCTTTTTGTAAAGTTGTTTTAGTTACTAAATATCTTCAGGAATGACATTTTCGTATGCCTTTCGGTTAGACATCTACCCTCTCTGACTGAAAGGCATGTGTAGGGGAACATTTTGACAATAATATTTTAATGTTTGAATATAATATTTTAACTAGCTTCGTTACTCGTGCAAGGCACGGGGATATTCTAGTTTTATTGTGAAATTTTGTTTTTTATTATTTGTGATCATGAATATTCTTCAATTTGTTGCAATGTTACCTAAATATAGATTAACTTACTCTTTTTTCAAGTGTTCTCGCTTTCTAACAGGTTGTGTCCAAAATATTCTAATATCCATTCAATTAGTCATGTAGTTCAATGATTTTAGCTATAAATTTAAATTTTTTATACTTAGAATTGGATGTCACAGTTTCGATTCTGGAAAATGTGAAGATTAACTAACGTTTTCATAACATTTGACTTTAGGGGGATTTTAGAGTTAAATCATAGAAAATTGGAAGGCATAAATGTGAAATGATATTAAATAAAATGTGGAATATTGTGATATTTTGGATTTTAGTAGTTCGAATTTGTAGCCGTGAACACCTTTCAATTTGTAGTGGTGTAGCCTAAATATAGCTTAGCAACTCTCTTCTCGAGAGCTTCATTTTCAACATGAATTGTCTAAGATTTATAATATCTATTAAAATAGTCATCTAATTCAATGTTTTCAATTGTGAATTTAAATTCACTTTATTCAGAACTAAGAATCTAAATCTGATTACTCGCTATGAACTTTTAAATAGTATATTTTATTACAAATTAGACTAATACATTAAATACTATTATTACTAAAATATACTCCCTCCGTTCCATAATACTTTTCCTACTTGCTAATTCAGGACATTCAAAAAACTTTTCTTGTTTCTATTTTAAGCCTTAAAAATACAATTCTTTACTCTCTTTTATCATTAAAAAAACAGGCCACAGCCCACTTTTTTTTTCTTGGAAGTCGTGCCCGTGTATTATTGTTGTGAGTCTGTGACTTTCATTCTCTCTTATCTTTTCACCCACAAACTCTCTCTATTCTCTTTACCGTCGACGATTAAATCTCTCCTTCTTCAAATCACCCTAAATTCTACTGTGACATGGATGCGCACTATGGTTTTTCAGATTCGGATGATGAGCCTACGGGTTCATATAGTTGTTCCGATCCAGAGCATTGTGACAAAGGTATTTTATGTGACGACAATCATACCTATAACCGTGAATACCTTCGGTTAATAGAGGAACGATCTGAGGTCTCTGAAGACAAATCGGGCCTTACGGTGGATGGAAAACCTCAATCGACTTCGCATGCAGTTGTCGTCGATGACTGTGACGGCGATGACGATTCCGGTGATGCCGATGAAATCGATTTGCATTCAGAGTCCGGTGAAGATGATCCTAACTCGGATCCCGGTGACGACGAACCTAACTCTGACGATTCCGATGATCCCCCTAGTTTATGTAAGTCCTAATTTGTGCTTATTAATTCCACTGTGCTTGTTTGACTGTGCTAATTCGTCTAACTTATTCCACTGTGGTTGTTCGACTGTGCTTATTCCACTAATTTTTTGTGTTTATTTGGTAATTCCTGTCTATTGTTGTGTTTATTTGGATTGATAGTGTGTCAATTAGGCCTCAATCAAGTTTTGTGGTAATTCCTGTCAATTGTTCTGTTTATTGGATTGATTTGGTAATTCCTGTCTATTGATGTGTTTATTTGGATTGTTAGTGTGTCAATTAGGCCTCAATCAAGTTTTGTGGTAATTCCTGTCAATTGTTATGCATAAGGTATGCGAATTGGTATGCGAATTGGTATGCATATTGGATTGACTGTCAATTCGATTATTCTCTTAATTCCTCTAATGTTACTCCACTTACCACCATGTCTGCATTGTTAGAACTAATCACCCTGCTGTGTTTACATATAGCTATGCATAAGGTGCATTTGTTCATACTACTTGACTCTGTTCCTAAATACCTTTCTGATTTGCTCTAAAACACAGGTTTTAATTAACACTGCACACACTATGCCCTGCCAATAAGAGCTGTCTTGGGGGTCCTTGAGCCTCCTTGAATCTGCATCCCTGTTGGACACGGCCACCGAATAATACATCCACTTACATTCATATATATTGACTGCATTACATTCATAAGTAATGATTGCATTACATTCATAAATACTGATTGCATTACATTCATACATACTGATTACATTCATCAAAAGTTCATAAAGTTAAGATCATACATTACACATTGGTAAGATAATGCATTACATTTGGTTTTTGTTGTGCTCCATTTACCAAGTTCCATGCTTCAAAGACAGCCCACATTGGTGCTGTCACCTGAACTGGAAGTTGACCTGCAGCTGCTAGCTTTTTCTTGTTGACATGGGGTACCAAATAGTCATTTGAACCCTTTACTTTGAGAACTTCATTCATTACATATTGATATGTTAACCACACATTTGCAAGTGTTCTAGGTTGTAACTCATAAAATGCTTCATTGACTGCATCCATCATAGCATCACCATCATTTGGCATCTTCTTGTGCATTAAGGACTGAATACTTCTGAAAAAACCTAAGTCCAAAATGTTTAAGTCAGGACTATTTGGTGGTTGTTGAATTAGAATGAATGTGAAGTCCCCTTGCTGATAAACTTGTTGCCATGCTTCATCACTTTGAGTACTATGAGTCCTTGCATTGTCTTGTTGTATATAGATTAGCTTTGGTCCTTCTACTTGTGGCCATTTCTGAATGATTGCTGGTATTATCTGGTTAATTAGCATACTCCTTGTTTCTGTTCTGCCAACTGACTCAACAACCTTAGTAATGATTGTCCCTTTAGCTCTGTTTTTACTTGCTCTCTTTGCTGGTTCTTGATATGTGAATGGAAATATTCCCACTTTCCCATCAAATATGCATTCACCTTGTTCATTAAACACTGGTCTTGCAACAACAGCTGTGAACATCACTTTTGGTATAAACTTACTTGACTTTGCAGATCTGTACATTGGTCTTTCATTTTGTTCTACGTAGCCTCTTTGTGCTTTCTTACTTAGGTAAAACCATTTTTCATCTATATGCACGAAATCGAACATAGGCTTATATATTCTCTTTGTTGCTGGTGTATCTCCCATGAGTAGGTCTAGCACCCATGCCATCCTTTGTAACTTGTTTGCTGTGTTTAATCCTGGATGTAATGGATTTGTGTGAGGTTTGATAAGCCCTCTTTTTATCATTCTGCTACATGTAGTTGATGATACTTTTAACTTACCAGCTAAGTCCCTTATGCATGTTCTGTCTCCCATATTAATATCTGTAACAGCATTTGGTAGCAACTGGATTTTTTTCCTTCCGGAATTGTGTCCATCTGTTGCCATGTTGTATGTCTGCATTGCTGCGCTTTCTGTTTCTTTGCTTTGCTCCATATGCTGCTAATGGTTCTTGTTGTAACATTGTACATCTTGGCTACATCTTCAATTGCACCTTGGTAAGGTTTTCCTGGTGTTTTTGTTGATTGGTTGCTTAGCAAAAAAATCAGTATTTGTAGCCTTTGATCAGAGCTGAGCTTGGGCCTTCTTTTGTGATGATGATACTCTGTTTCCTGTTGTTGTGCATGCCCTTCTGTTCCTTCTTCTGGTGGTTGATTTAAATCAAAATGGTGGATAACATCTTCCATGTGATCAGCATCTTCATCTACTGCTGCTGGTTGATTAAGATCAAAAGGGAAGCCTCCAACATTCATGTCTGAGCAGAGAAGCCAAGCAATGATGCACTTTTTTTTCCAGATTTTTGTAATTTTCTGTTTCTTATGTTTGTAATTTGTAATGTTATGTTATGTATAGAGGAGTATTTCAACTGATGATGTATTTGTGTAAACATGTAATCTTGTGATTGGTTGATTTGAATGTTAGTGCAAAATGGGGGGAAATTTAATCTCCTTTTTCCCCCTCAAATTGTGTACTTTTCCCTTAATTTTCCCTCCCAATCATTTGTTCAACTTTGTTTATAATTTTTCTTAAAACCTGTGTTTTAGAGCAAACCAGAAAGGTATTTAGGAACAGAGGGAGTATATGTTTATTATTCTTGTTATTCCCAAGATTAATTCCTAATCGTGAACACAATCGTTTAGTTCCGATTCTCGAGTGTTAGTTACAGAGGCATGCCTGTACACATCTAATAACAAGCCTAATTGTTTGTAATGCTTTGCATTACTTACTTGACCTCTTAACTGAGGGAACCTCTAGTTGTAGAGTTTCTGTTTGTATTGTACTTGTAATAGGCATCAAATCCTAGTTGTGTAACTGTACAAATAGAGTCTAGAATAATGCTTGAAAGAAGTTCCATGGTTCATGCCTCAAGCAAGGAGTTAAAGACTGCCAAATAATCACAGTTGGGATTTGAAGAAATGAAGAATTTGCCTAAGTACCAATTCGAGAAGTATATTTGTCTATTCGAGAAGTCCAGCATTCGAGAAGTCAGAGATTCGATATCTCAAGACACTATTCGATATCTCTGAATACACTGTTCGATATCTCATTCGATATCTCAGGGATTCGATATGTCTACTACTCTATTCGAGAACTCAAGAAGTCAACAAGTCAAGATGGTATTCGAGTTCTCAAAGAGTCAACAAGTCAAAGTTCCATTCGATATCTCAAAGACTCAGAAAGCTATTCGACAACTCAAGGATTCGATAAGTCAAATGCTCTATTCGACAACTCAAGGAATCCTGATGGAAAAGAGCTATTCGAGAAGTGGTTCGATATGTCACTATAACAGTATTCGAGAACTCAGAGTTATCGATCAAGTCAATTCTAGTTCTCGAATCACTTACTTAGTCACTTCTCGAATACATTCTTGGAGACAAAATACTGAAGAAATTGTACAAGTCAGAAACCTGCAACAAGCCAATGCACTTTATGGACCACAACCTGTAACGTGCTCTGGAAAGCCTACAAGGAAGCTTGGAGAGATATAGAAGAGACAAGGAGCTAAAGAAGTGGATCTAAACAGGCTTTGCAAAGTCAAATCTGTAACCGTTTGGACACTTACTCAAAAAGGATAGACAGACTAGAAAGTAATTTGTTTAGCTACCTTATTTGCAGTAAGTGGGCTGTATCCATGTTCTATAAGGACACAGCCTCACTTCATAGCTTAGTAACTTTTGTGAGTCTAGTTTTTCATACACTGTAAGCTATATCTCTCTGAGAAAAACGAAGCTGAGAATACTACCATTTGTATTCACAGATTGTAGCAACCTTTATCTAATATACATTAGATTAAAGTGATATTGTGTCTTGTGTTGTTTATTTATCCGCACCTTAATTTCTGCACACACAGGCACTTATCTGCTACACAGACTCAATCCAAGAAAAGTTCAAGAATCCATTCACCCCCCCCCCCTCTCTGTATTCTTTTACCGTGTTCAATACTCAACAAGTGGTATCAGAGCGGGCTGTTTATTCAAAAACAGAGAAACGATCATGAGTTCGAATACACCAAAGACTACAGGAACGGTGAAGGTCCCTAAGTTTGATAAAGAAAACTTCAACCTCTGGAAGATAAAGATGATGTTGTTCATCAAAGCCTCTCATCCCTTGTATCCTGAGATTCTCAAGAATGGTCCTTTTGTTCCACAACAAGAGATACCAGAGAAGACTGTTGGAACCATAACAATCCCTAGAACTTATGAGGCCAAGGATCCATCAAAGTGGACAGAGTCAGAAAGGGAGAAGGTTGCTCTTGACAGTCACCTCATGTTGCTCATCATTGATTCCATGGATATGTCAATGTTTGCAAACATTGCATCATGCACGTCTGCTAAAGAGATGTGGGATCACATTGAGGTGTTGTGTGAAGGGACTGATGAGGTTAAAGAAAACAGGAAACAGATATTGGTCACACAGTATGAAGCTTTCATGGCACAGCCCAAAGAAAGCATCACTGAGATGTTTGAAAGGTTTCACAAGCTAGTTACTGAGTTGCAGATGAATGGAAAGGTTTACAGCACCAAGGAGTTAAATATGAAATTTCTGTTGTCTTCACCAAATCATCTGGAGCAAAGAGTCATTTCCCTTAGAGAGAGAGATTTGAACAAAGTCACCTATGATGTACTCTATGGAGTCCTAAAGACTCATGAACTTGAGTTGCTTCAGAAAAGGGCTATCCAAGCCAACCAAGGTAGGATGATAAACACATCATGTGCCTTGATTGTCAACAAATCCATTCTGGACCTAGAAGCATCTACAAGCCAACTAAGGATAGAGGAGGTGGCAGATGATGAAGAAACTGAAGCTGGGGTGAGTGAACCTGTTGAGGAAAAGGAGGAAGAAGAAGAGGAGTTTTACACTCTGGAAGAACTTGATGGGATGGAAAATACTTCATATGCTTTCATGGCCAGAAAATTTCCAAACATCAGATTTAAAAGAAATCAACCCTTCAAACCCAAAACTCAAAACCATTCAGCCAACAAGAACAAGGCACCTGTGAAACCAAACAGAAATAAGTTCAAAACCGGTTATGTGGATAGGTCATCTGTAAGGTGCTATAGATGCAATGACCTAGGGCATTTTGCCAGTGAATGCAAGAAGCCTAAAAAGAAGGATAGAGATTATCTTGAGCTAGAAGCTAAGTATGAGGCCCTTCTGAAAAAGCAGACACATGGTAAGGCCTACATAGCTGAAGGGAAGTGTTGGGATGACTCTGAGAGTGATGAAGAGGAACAAGAATTCTGCAATTATGCCTTGATGGCCAACTCCAAGGATGACTCATCTTCATCTGATTCTCAGGTACCATCTCTCACTACTATAGACATGTCTGTTTCTGAATACAAATGCATGATTGAACAATTATCTGTTGAAATGTTTAATATTCATACTAGTATGACTGCTGCTAATGAGGAGATTGCTAAACTGTCTACTAGAAATGAAGTATTAACCAAAAAGAATGAGGAACTTGAGCTAACTGCTATGCAAGTAGAAAACCTTAAGAAAGAAGTTGAATATTTGGAGAACAAGGTTCTATGTGCTAGTCAAGTAGAGAAGGCTCTTAGGGATGAATTAGCTGAGAATGAATTCAAACTTAAAACTTTCAAGAAATCATCTGGTTTAGTGCAATCCTACTGTGAGAAAATTGAAGCTAAACCCAAAGCAGCTATTGGACTTGACTATGACTCTCTCAAACAAAGGAAAGGCTATGCTGTCATTGAAGAGGACATAGCTGTTCATGAGAAAGTGCCTCACATTTTGAGAAAAACTGAAAATCCAATTTTTAAGGAATCAACATTTGAAATTGATGAGGATGCCTTACTCATCAAGCAAATGTTGAATGATGAGGATGAGGCACAATCTAGTGAACAGCAAGCATCCTCTAAGGGTGAGAGTGTCAAGTCAAAGACCAAGAAGCCAGTAGTCGATAGGCCAAGACCTAAGAAGTTTGTTAAGTTTGTCTCAGCTGGGAAGAGTGAATCAGAAAAGGAAGTGACTAAAAAGAAACAGAACAGAAATGGCAAGTTAGGGATTAACAAGGATAACAACTATGCTTATATGCCTAATGCCCCTAGGAAAACCTGTCAGAACTGTTTCAGTACCAACCATCTAACTCATGCATGCAAGAAACCTGTTGGTAGTGTGTCTAAACCTTTCTATGATTGTTCTGTGCCTCTAAGACATAGAGATGCACCTTTCTGTGATAAATTTGACTGTATGCCATGCAATATGAATGTTATGACTAGTTGTTTTAATTTAAGAAGACAGTTCATTGATGGTTGTATCAGTCACAATTCTCACACACACTACACAAGGTCAAAGTCTTCAAGTCCTCCTAAAGCTAGGAAGGTACCTTTGTCACCTAAGTCTGAAACCTCAGGTTCTAAGACTTCCAACAGTGACAAGAAGACTGACACTAAGAAAGTTAACAAGCATGTTGTTTATGATAAAACTGTCTCTAAGTCACATGGACCCAAACTTGTTTGGGTACCAAAGGAAAAGTAATACCTTTGTGTTTGCAGGGCAAAGAAAGTGAGAAGAAGGTCATGTGGATTTTGGACAGTGGATGCTCAAATCATATGACTGGTGATATGGCCCTGCTATCACAGTATGAGGAAAAGGCTGGCCCAATGGTTGCTTTTGGAGATGACAGCATGGGTAACACATTGGGATATGGCAAGCTGAAAGTTGGAAATGTCATCATTGAAGATGTAGCACTGGTCAAGGGACTCAAGCATAATCTGTTAAGTGTTGGTCAGTTTACTGATAGAGGATTCAAAGTGAATTTTGACAAAGATGAATGTTTGATCACCCACAAGAAGACTGGTGATTTTGCTCTATCTGGAGTAAGGAAGGGAAGCCTGTTTGTAGCCAATATGGACTCTGCAAACAAGGACAAAATTTGTTGCTTTTACTCAAAAGCATCAAATGAAGATTGTTGGCTGTGGCACAAGAAACTATCACACCTGAACTTCAAGGCCATTAATTCTCTAGTCAAAAGAGAGTTAGTGAGAGGCATGCCCACACTTGAATTCTGCCAAGAAGGAGTGTGTGAGGCTTGTCAAAAAGGAAAAATGAAGAGATCAAGCCACAAGTCAAAGACAGTGACATCTGTAACCAAGCCACTACAACTTATCCATATGGATTTGTTTGGGCCTGTTAACATAATGTCACTTGGAAGAAAGAAGTATGCCCTGGTAATGGTTGATGATTTTTCAAGGTATATGTTAGAGGTCCAACCTCTTAATGGGCCGAACCATTAGCCCAACATTAAGCCCAAGGAATGAACAACCTGTTTTCCATTTACAGTCACATGATTGTCACTTTGTCAGTGGCCGACCGTGGCCATGATAAAAGGTTTTTTACCTTTAAACGGTCACATGGTCCATGATCCAAAAGAATATTTGATATTCTGGAAAGCAGATCTACATCTCAACAAACGGCAAGGAGAATAAGTATAAAAGGAGGTAAGATTGTTCACAAAATTCATAACTACACACACAACAACACAAATTCTCTACGTTCAAATTACCTTACAAAAAACCGACTAACTTATTCTCACACCGGAGGTGAATCGGGGGGTTCCACCCTCGCATTCTCTTTCTGCAGGTCCTACCGAACGAAGCCTGGGAGAAAACCGGTCGTAACATTTGGCGCCGTCTGTGGGAACGTAGAGATACATTCGTGTTAAGATCTACCAAGAGACTATGACGATCGAAGAAACGCCCATCAATGATAATAGCACCGTGGCTGGAAACAGTCGCTCCGTTCCTCCTGTGATGCCAAGAACAACCCCTCCCATTCCCCCAAGACTGCTAAATTTTGATGAAGAAGGAGATATGCCAACTCCTGAGGAACAACAAGAGATGCTTACGAAATGGAGAGAGCAACAAAAGGCGAAGGGGAAGCATAAGGTGACGGATAAGAACAAAGAAACCGAACGGATAGCAAAAAGAATGGAGGCCGATCGTTTGAGGCTAGAGGTCCTAAAGCTCCGAAGGGAGGAGATCGAGCTACAGGAAAGGACCCTCCGCGAAGCTCTAGAAACCGAAGACACGGGGGCGGACGACCAAAGAGATAAGAGGCCAAGAACCAGAAATGATGAAGATGAGTCAGGGGACTCTGAATCATACTCGAGGAGAACCCGGTCAAAGGTAGTTTATTCCTCCGACTCGGAGGAGGAAGGCCCCCATACGGACGATCGTATCCGAAGGATCGAGAAGGCCATGTTCGGAGAGAGAAAAGTCAGCCACGAGCCAGTGGTGACCGAGGACATTGAACAGTTTCGACCGCCTCCTGGAAGGCAGTTCCCGAAGATGAACGAATTCAACGGAAAGGGTGACCCCGAAGACCACTGTGAGAAATATGAATCACTTATGACTGGGATGGGGCACTGTGATGTGATGCTCTGCAAGATGTTCAAGACCTACCTAAAGGGGAATGCATCCATGTGGTACAGGTCGTTGAGACCTAGGTCGATAGGCTCGTACGAACAAGTGAAGAAAAAGTTCTTGAGGCACTACTCACATTTGTGCCGAAGAGAGAAGGATACAGAAGCCTTGATCCACTGTAGGCAGGGACCGAACGAGGATTTGGGTGATTACCTAGCAAGGTTCAAAGAGGAAGCCGGTATGGTCACCAACTTGGACAAAGTTAAGGCGGCTGGATTCCTCGCCGCTGGCCTCGACCCTGTTAAAGGCAAGAAGCTTCGGTCTTCTCTTTATGATATGCCTCCCAAATCTTTAAATGATATATATGTGAGAGGAGAGGCTATCAGAAGAAAATTGGAATCAATTGGGGGGTACAAAGAGAACAAGAAAAATGACAGATATGACAGGAGGGACGACCGAAGGGATGACAGAAAAGATGACCGAAGGGGTCGAGGAGATATCAAGAGCAGGTTGAATGACACGAGGCCCGACAAAGGTGCCGAACGAAGAAGAGATAGAGATAGTACTGTGTTCACACCATTAAACACACCTATCTCGAAGATTCTCCATGAGATAAAGGGTAAACCTGGGTTTGTCAGGCCACCCAAGTTGAAGACCCCTGAAAATAGAAGAAGTGACAGCAAATATTGTGAATATCATCAGGATAAAGGTCATAACACTGACGAGTGTTACCATTTGAAGAAATTGATTGAGAGAATGATAAAAGACGGAGAATTAACCAAGTTTGTCGAAGATCTGAGAAACAAACTAGGACCGAAAGAGAGAAACAGAGAAGACAATGAAGCTGAAGGATCTGAAAAGTACAGAGGCGAGGTCCGAACGATCTCCGGAGGAACCATACTGGATCGGGACAGCAAGTCAGCCCGAAAGAGGTATGCCAGGCAAATCTACAACCTGTACCAATCAACTACAGCCAAACAACCACTTCCGATTTCATTTACGGAGGACGATTACGAAGATGTGATATGGCCACATGAAGACCCGCTCGTTATAAATCCAGTGATAGGGGAGAACAAGATCTGGAAAGTCCTGGTCGATGAAGGGAGTTCGGTCAACATCTTGTATCACCGGACCTATTGCAAAATGAACTTGGGAGGCGAACAACTAGAGCCATGCCATGAAGCACCGCTATACGGCTTCGGTAATCAACCTGTACCGATCGAAGGAACTATAACACTGAACGTCTTATTAGGAAAAGCACCATTCACAACGATGAAAGAAGCGAAATTTTACGTTGTTAGAGTCGACAGCCCGTATAATGGGATCCTAGGAAGACCGGCTTTATCCCTATTCCAAGCTGTGTCATCTATCCCTCACTTGAAATTGAAATTTCCAACCGAACACGGGATAGGAGAAATGAGAGGCGACCAAAAAGCCGCACGAATCATTATGTTGGAAGACCTAGAGAAGGAAAAAGATGTCGAAATGACCGAAGCCGGGAAAAGGAGAAGAAATGAGGCCGAACCAGGAGGCAGTCACCAACTACTGAATATCGAGTTGGAGAAATTTGGAGCCGACCTGTCAAATCCAATAGCCGAACCGGTTGTCGAAACCGAAGAAGTTGAATTGTACGTAGGCCAAGCTGGGAAGATGATTCAGATAGGAAAGAACATGGAGCCAGAACTAAAGGAGAAAGTCATAAAAGTCATTAGGGAATTCCACGATGTATTTGCATGGAGTCCCGAAGACATGCCGGGTTTGGATCCATCGGTAGCCAAACATTGTCTTAACGTCAAAACCGAAGCCCAGCCCGTGAAACAGAAAAAGAGAAATTTCGCAATGGAAAGACAGAAGGTCATTCAGGCCGAAGTCGAGAAATTGCTAGAAGCAAAATTCATTGAAGAGATAGATTACCCAGATTGGTTGGCGAACGTGGTTGTGGTGAAAAAGTCCAACGGCAAATGGCGAATGTGTGTGGACTACACCGACTTAAATAAGCACTGTCCGAAGGATCACTACCCTCTTCCAAACATTGATCAACTGATAGATGCAACCTCAGGGCATCAAATACTCAGTTTTTTGGACGCCTTCTCAGGATATCACCAAATCGCCATGAACACCGAAGACATACCGAAGACAGCGTTCATCACACCTAACGGCACTTATGCATACGTGAAAATGCCCTTCGGACTGAAGAACGCCGGGGCAACATTTCAAAAGATGATCAACAAGATGTTCAAAGCCCAGATCGGTCGGAACATGGAGTGCTACGTGGACGATATGATTGTTAAATCCCTTTTCAGGGATCTTGCCGAAGATCTAAGGGAATGTTTTGAAACGCTCAGAAGAAACAACATGAGGATCAATCCGAACAAGTGTACGTTTGGAGTAAATAGTGGGAAGTTTCTGGGATACATGGTTAGTGCCAGAGGAATTGAAGCCAACCCGGAAAAGATTAAAGCAGTCATTGACATGGAAGCACCGAAGACGATCAGGGACATTCAAAAGCTGACCGGACGACTAGCAGCCCTGAGGAGATTCATTTCCCGATCGGCCGAGAAGGCCTTACCATTCTTTGAAGTGCTTCGGGGGTCCAAGAATTTCGAGTGGGGGCCAAATTGCCAAAAAGCATTCGAAGATGTTAAAGAGTACTTAGTGAAAGCTCCACTCTTAATGAAACCCGACCCGAAAGAAACATTGCAGCTGTATTTGGCTATAAACGACCGAACACTCGGAGCCGTGTTGGTCAAAGAACATGAAGGGAACCAGCATCCGGTGTTCTATGTCTCTCACATTCTGAAAGATGCAGAAACAAGATATCCGAATGCAGAAAAGTTCGCCTATGGACTGGTAATGGCCGCAAGAAAGTTAAGGCACTATTTCCAGGGAAGGACGATCAAAGTTGTAACCGATCAGCCGTTAAAGAAAATCTTGCAAAGGCCAGAGGCATCGAACAGAGTGGTCGCCTGGGCGATCGAACTGGGGGAGCATGATTTGGAGTATACACCAAGAACTTCGATCAAAGCCCAGGCCCTTGCAGATTTTATGGTAGAATGCTCATTCTCTGAACCGAAGGATTTGACCCCCGAAGAACAACTAATTCCGGCTCCAGGAAAATGGAAATTATTCGTTGACGGGTCGGTCGCCAAAGAAAAGTGTGGGGCCGGTTTAATTTTAACAAGCCCAGAAGGATTCGAAATATGCCAAGCTATCAGGTTCACTTTCCTTTTAACGAACAATGAGGCCGAATATGAAGCACTTCTGGCAGGCCTAGATTTGGCGAGAAATTTGGAGGTAAAACACTTAAGAGCATTCAGCGACTCAATGTTGGTGGTAAAACATTTCACGGGAGAGTATGGACAAAAAGATCCCCGAACGAAGGCCTACGCCCTAAAGGTACGAGAAAAATCTCTACTGTTTGAATCATTCGAATTAAATCAGGTAGCAAGAGAGAACAACAATCGGGCGGACGCTCTATCAAGGTTAGCCTCGGCAGAAACCCAAAACCTCAACGGGTCAATCTATCTGACCGAAGTAAAGACGCCTTCGATAGACAAAAAGCAATGCATGGAAATCCACCAAGGAACCGATTGGATGACCCCAATCAGAGCATTCCTAGAAAAAGGAACTTTGCCACTCGAACGAAGGGAGGCACAGAAGGTAAAACATCGGTCGGCCAGTTATACCATGATTGGAGGCCGTTTGTTCCGAAGGTCGGTGACGCAACCCCTCCTTCGATGTTTAAACAAAGACGAACAGATTCTAGCCCTTGAAACGGTTCATGAGGGAATTTGCGGGGAACACCTAGCGGGAAGGTCTTTGGCCCTCAAAATTCTAAGGCAAGGGTTTTTCTGGCCAAAGATGAAAGAGGATGCGACCGAATATGCCAAAAGATGTGTACAATGCCAGTTATTCAGCACTATACCGAAGCAACCACCCGAAGAAATGTCCTCAGTCCTTAGCCCCATTCCATTTGCTATGTGGGCGGTCGATATTGTGGGTATTTTGCCCACCAGTACCAAACAAGCCAAATATTGCATTGTGGCGATCGACTACATGACCAAGTGGATAGAAGCCCGACCACTTTCATCCATTACCGAAGAAGCAGCAAAGAAGTTCATGTTAGAACAAGTAATATTAAGATTCGGTATCCCTATGATATGTGTATCGGACAACGGAACTCAATTCATCGGAAGCAAATTCATGAAATTCTTAGCTCAATTCGGGATTCGGCAAAAATTCAGTTCGGTCGGACATCCCCAGGGAAATGGGGCGATCGAAGCTGCAAATAAAATTATCTTCGATGGAATAAAGAAAAGACTGGGAGAAGCCAAAGGACTTTGGGCCGAAGAGCTACCATGGGTTCTGTGGGCATACCGAACGACACCAAGGTCATCAACAGGAGAAACACCTTTCAAATTAGCTTTCGGAACAGATGCTCTTTTGCCAGTCGAAGTTTGCCTAGAATCTTACCGAACACAAGTTTTCAACATAGAGACGAACGAATGTGGTCTTCGAGCAAATGTGGACTTACTCGAAGAAGAAAGGGAGGCAGCTCACCAAAGGAACTTAAGGTACCAGCTTCAAGCGGCACAACACTACGATTCCGGAGTAAAAAAGAGATCATTCCGAATCGGAGACTTAGTGCTTCGGGAGTTGGCCACATCAATGCCCACGAAACAAGGCAAACTCATGCCCAATTGGGAAGGCCCTTATATGGTAAGCGAAGTGGTTCGTCCGGGCACTTACAAATTAGCTCATTCGGACGGCAGCTTGATTAAGAACACATGGCACGCTGCTCGCCTTCGGCGTTTTTACCAGTAAGCTTACTGGAAACATTTTATTATCCTTTTAAATTTGTGGTTTAATGCAAGTTATCTTTTGAATTCCCTAAGTAAGCATCGATCTGTAAAAACATGCGAGGCCCACATGATCAATAACAGATTGTTCGCTACATTTTTTCTACATGCCATAATTAAGCAAAATGGACCCATGTTTGGGGCCGACCAAGTAAAACATGCGCCCCTTTAACTTATTTCTAGTGTTCAAATACATTCTGATTTAAGTTACCAATACTTGACATATCCAAAGTCGGGGCCGACCGAACGAATTTCGGACGTTCACAAAAATGTCCTAGTATTTAAGTGGTTTTTTCACTCATTAAGTCCGGGAGGAAATATTTTAACCAACCGAACGGAACTTAAATCCTTTACAAAAACCCCTTAAAAATGGGGGCAGCTAGGTTACGACCGAAGACGCACAACATGCTAGGTTACGACCGAAGATGCATAAAAGAGGAAAAAATTATGCTAAGGCAATCGAAAGCCGAAGAGGCATAAAAAATAGAAAAATTATGCTAAAGCGAATTTAAGGCCAAAGATGCATAAAAAATAGAACAACATGCTAGGTTACGACCGAAGATGCATAAAAAAGGAAAATTATGCGAAGGCAATTGAAAGCCGAAGACGCATAAAAAAGGAAAAGATTATGCTAAGGCAATTGAAAGCCGAAGAAGCATAAAAAATTATCGAAAACTAAGATGCTAAAGCAAAAACCAAAGATGCATAAAAATTATGCTAAGGCAGAAAAAGCTAAAATGCATTAATTTATGTCAAGACAAATGTAAAAAGCCCGAAGGCACAAATTCATAAACCAAATGTGAAAATTACAAAGCCCGAAGGCCATAAAATAAAAAGCTACTCCATTGAGGGCTCATCAAGTGGCTCATCTTCTCCCGAAGAAATAACTTCGGGGTCATCAGACTTTTCCCTACCCACTGGATCGGTCATACCCATTGCAGTATCAAGCAGTTGGGTATGATCAAAACCAAGTGAATGGGCCTTCACCACAGCATCGTCGTAACCCATCTGATAGCATCGCTCCTCCGTCAAAAGAAGCTGCTTATGCAATTTCCGAGCAGACTTCCTTGATTGCTTCAGCTGGGTGTTCCTCCATTCGATTCGCCTGGAGCTTGTGGCTTTCAGCTTTTCCAACTCATCCTTGAGGGCATCCCTTTCGGACCTTAGAGCCTCAGCCTGGCCAGTGACCCTTTCCAATTCGGTAGAAGAGTTCCGATAGTTTTCCTCGGCTCTGACCGCCCTCACTTCGGTCTCTTCTAACCATTCGGTCACCACAGCTGACCAGGCAGCGCCCTGAACACATGGAAAATGTTAAAAAATTCCCTAAGGCAAGTATGTATATAAGAAGGAAAAGAAACTTACCATAGAGAGAAGGGTCATCATTTCAGTACAAGCTTCCACATTATTCAGCTTGGAAATAGTTGGTCGATCGGCCGGGAGAACGAGGCCACGACACAGATCAGGACCCACGTTCTTTGATGAAGAAGGAGCTGGGACAATAATCTGGTCGGTCTCCAAGACACTCCATTGAGGAGAATACACTTTCAATTCAGTATTCTCCGACCGAGGCCTCTTCTTCGGTTCCACAGGAGTGCCCTCCGGGATTGATTCTCTAGGAGGCGAAGAAGTAGGTGGGGTAACAACCAAGCTATTTTCCCCTCGATCAATAGCCAAGGTCTCCACCCCTTCGACCTGCTTAATAGCATTGGCTTCGGCCGCCAGAGCAGCAGCAGCTAGATCGGCCGCCTTCTTCCTTTTCCGTTCCAGAATATCCAATCGAGTTGTCACTATACAAGACAAAGAAAAACATTATACACAGGCTAAAGGCAATAAACAGGAGTTATCATACTTTCGGAAAGATAAAATCGTAGGAAAAAAGAACAAAATGAAGGAACGTTACCATTACCCCAAAGACCGACTAACCAGTCTGCGTCCCTACTATCCGATAATGGTACCTTGTCCATAACAAGGTCACACAGTAATCGGTAGTCATGCTTATCCGCCTCAGTAAGTTCGGGATATACATACCTCGTGGGATCAACTATCTTCCAAACACCGAACTTTTCAAGCTTCGGTCCGGAGACATAAACCCACTTAATATGAGTCTCCTTATTATTTGAGTTCGTAAATGACCAGTCAGGCCTGCCCACTCGCCGAGCAATGGTGTAAAAACCCTTACTCTTCGGATTCCGGCGAAGCTCGTAATGATGCCAGAAGAGAGACGTCCTTGGAATCACTTTACTGGCAATGCATCTGGCTTGGAAAGTATTTACGTGAATAAAGCTGTTCGGGTCCAGCTGACCGATGGCGATGCCCGACTGCTTCAACACACTCTTTAATATACGCAATATGGGCAATCGGAAGCCACATTTGAACGCCGCTTCGGATATGCCCGTAGCAAACCCACCCCCGCAAATAGCCGCGACTTGGGGATTTTGCCAGATCTTGTCATTCTTCCTTGGGGCGAAGAAGTACCATACGTATTTCAATACGCAATCAGGTCGAGCAGAAATGCTCTATATCGTCTTCGGTCAGCTGAGAAGGACGATTGGCGGCCGGATACTCTACGGCATCACTAAAAGGAGAGGATACCGAAGGATCGGTACCTTCGTTCGACCGGTCCATATCCCTGCATTCGGAAATGTAGAGATTAGCCATGTACTCGAATAAAAAAGAGAAAAAATCGAAAGGAAGAAGAAAAAATCGAGTACAGAGGGCTAGGACCGGCCAAAAAATCCCTATCAACTAAAGATAAAGTGATTCGAACTCATGACAGAACGAAGAATACTCAACAGATTCAAACATTCCGAAGGATACTTCTTTCCTAAACAATCTATCAATTCCAGAAATCCTAACGGAATATGCAAAAGGGACAAAGGGAAGCTAACACGCCTATTTCTTATGCAAGAATACAGGTAAAATCAAGCGTATATCCACGTATGTGTGTATACAGATACTTACATACAAAAAACTTACATATATATTCAAGAACACATATTCAAGAACGAAAAGAAACGACATACAATTAGTTGGAATGAAGAGTATAGAGACTTACTGTTCTGAAGATTGCTGATAAGGTCGATTTCCCGGGGATAAAACGCTTGAATGTGGACGTCAACCGGAATCGGAGAATCAAAGGAAAGCGGAGATGAAACGACGGCTCCAATGGTTGCTAAAGCTCTTCTCTAAAAAGACTCTTTTTCTCTGAAAATATGAGGCGTATGCGTAAAGGGGAAAAAAAAAGAGGTGAGGGTTTAATAAAGGGCTTGTGACGGTTGGATGAATGGCATTTCAAATTCAACGGCTGAGATTGGGGCGTGAATCTTGAGAAAAGACAGCTATCAGTCATAAAGGGACACGACTTCCCAAGAAAAGACTCGACCTTGTTCTTCGTTCTCATTGTACAGATAATACAACCGAAGGCCGACTCAGTTTCTTATCGCATTAAAAAATTATTTGGAAGGGCGTCCGAACGAATGTTCCGAAGATGGGCCAAGACATTGACTTTTCTTTGTTAAAAGTAATTTCGGGCGACCCGAAGAGGATGTTCCCAAGAAAGACTTAGGCTTTAGCCTTCGTTCTGAGGATTACTCCGAACGAAGCCTAGGGACATGTTAGAGGTCCAACCTCTTAATGGGCCGAACCATTAGCCCAACATTAAGCCCAAGGAATGAACAACCTGTTTTCCATTTACAGTCACATGATTGTCACTTTGTCAGTGGCCGACCGTGGCCATGATAAAAGGTTTTTTACCTTTAAACGGTCACATGGTCCATGATCCAAAAGAATATTTGATATTCTGGAAAGCAGATCTACATCTCAACAAACGGCAAGGAGAATAAGTATAAAAGGAGGTAAGATTGTTCACAAAATTCATAACTACACACACAACAACACAAATTCTCTACGTTCAAATTACCTTACAAAAAACCGACTAACTTATTCTCACACCGGAGGTGAATCGGGGGGTTCCACCCTCGCATTCTCTTTCTGCAGGTCCTACCGAACGAAGCCTGGGAGAAAACCGGTCGTAACAGTATACATGGGTAGAATTTCTGGCATCAAAAGATGAGGCTCCACAAGTAATCATTGAGCATATAAAGAAAGTTGACAAGGAAGCAAAGGCAAACGATGCAAGTGTGATTGCATTGAGGAGTGATAATGGAACAGAGTTCAGAAATGCCACACTTGAAGCATTCTGCAAAGAGAATGGCATTTCTCAGCAATTCTCAGCTCCAAGGACTCCACAACAAAATGGAGTTGTTGAGAGAAAGAATAGAACTCTAATTGAGGCTGCTAGAACAATGTTACTTGATGCAAAAATGCCCACATGTTTTTGGGCTGAGGCTGTGAGCACTGCATGCTATATTCAGAACAGAACCCTCATCAACAAAAACACTGGAAAGACTCCTTACAACTTGATGACTGGAAAGAAGCCTACACTGAAGTATATTCATACTTTTGGAAGCAAATGCTTTGTACTTAAGGACAATTCTGAATATGTTGGAAAGTTTGATGCAAAAGCATTTGAAGGAATTTTTCTTGGCTATTCTATGGAAAGAATTGCATACAAGGTTTATGTCATCAGTCAAAAGAAAGTTATGGAAAGCACAGATGTAACATTTGATGACAGCAAACTACCTGGACTAGAAGAAGCCAATGATGAAGACAAAGATCCATTGAAGTTTGATAATCTAGATGATTCTGATGAAGAGACTGAAACTAGAGTTGAAACTCAAGTTCAACAAACTCAAGTGAATAATGATACAAGAGAAGAATTTGTGCCAATCAATAGTGAAGAAACAAGCATCCAAGACACACCTGTGAGTAATGGCAACTTCACAGGGGGAGGAAATGAGGATGATCATGATGAGGATGATGAAGCAACATCAAGGATGAGAAATCAGGCTGAACACTCAAGGAAATGGGATAGATCACACACTGCAGAGCAAATCATTGGAGATCCTAATGCAGGAGTAAGGACTAGGAGAGCAACTCAAAATGAGTGCCTCTATGGATGTTTTCTATCACAAGTTGAGCCTAAGAAACTTGATGATGCATTGTTGGATCCAGATTGGATTATTGCCATGCAAGAGGAGCTGAATCAATTTGAAAGGAACAAAGTATGGGAACTTGTGCCTGCACCAAAGAATAGAACCATTGTTGGAACAAAATGGGTTCTGAAGAATAAGATGGATGAAGATGGTGTAATAATAAGGAACAAAGCAAGGCTGGTTGCAAAAGGATACTCTCAACAGGAAGGCATTGATTATGATGAGACATTTGCCCCTGTTGCTAGATTGGAAGCCATTAGAATATTCTTGGCATTTGCTGCTCATTCAAACTTTAAAGTTTATCAAATGGATGTCAAGAGTGCATTTCTAAATGGAGAGTTGGAAGAAGAGGTTTATGTGCAACAACCACCTGGCTTTGAGGATCCACATTTCCCAGAATTTGTCTACAGATTGCTTAAGGCACTGTATGGACTTAAGCAAGCTCCAAGAGCATGGTATGATACTCTATCACAATTTCTTCTTGAAAATCAATTCACTCGAGGCACATTGGACAAGACACTGTTTTACAAGAAGCATGGTGATGATATGATCCTAGTTCAAATCTATGTGGATGATATCATTTTTGGTTCTACAAATGAGAAACTGTGTGAGAAATTCTCTAAACTCATGCAGAGCAGATATGAGATGAGTATGATGGGAGAGTTGACATTCTTTCTAGGGTTGCAAGTCAGTCAAAGGAAGGATGGTATCTTTATCAGTCAAACCAAGTACATCAAGGATTTATTGAAGAAGTTTGACTTGGAAGATTGTTCACCTGCCAAGACACCCATGGCCACTGCCACTAAATTGGATGAAGATGCTAAAGGCAAGAGAGTAGATATCTCAGTCTACAGAGGCATGGTTGGTTCTCTACTCTACCTCACTGCAAGTAGGCCAGACATCATGTTTGCTACATGCTTGTGTGCAAGGTTTCAATCAAATCCAAAGGAATCACATTTGATTGCAATAAAAAGGATCTTTAGATATCTGAAGGGCACTCCTAACTTGGGATTATGGTATCCTAAGGACACAGGGTTCAATCTGGTTGGCTACTCTGATGCTGATTATGCTGGATGCAGAGTGGATAGGAAAAGCACCTCAGGAAGCTGCCAGTTTCTTGGACAAAGGTTAGTTTCTTGGTATAGCAAGAAGCAACAATCTGTGTCAACTTCTACAGCTGAGGCTGAATACATAGCTGCTGGAAGTTGCTGTGCTCAAGTGCTTTGGATTAGAAATCAACTTAGAGATTATGGACTTGTGTTGGAAAGAATTCCAATCATGTGTGACAACACAAGTGCAATCTCTATAGTTGCCAATCCTGTCAATCATTCTAGAACAAAGCACATTGACATCAGATATCATTTCATAAGAGAACATGCAACTAATGGAACCATTGAGTTGCATTATGTCTCTACAGATAAACAACTAGCTGATATATTCACTAAGCCATTAGATGAAGCCACCTTCACAAGGTTGGTAAGTGAGATTGGAATGCTGAATTCTTCAGATTCTGGCTAAGTGAATACATCATCTAGATTGTTGCAGCAGTAAACACTTACTTTATCTAAATTCTCAATATTTTTGGAGTAAGTGTTGGCTGAAATATGATTTATAAATATTTCAAATCTGTTGCATATGTTGAAAATCATATTTTTATTAACTTAAAATTTCTATGAAATTTTGAGAAAATCACTATTTGATTTGCTAGAATATTTTTCAATGAATATGTCTGGTAGATTTTAAAAAGATAGTGAAAATCAAATTTTTATGAGTGATGGGTATAGTTCGATAAGTCAGACTTCTCGAATGATTCACTATTCGACATCTCTAATAAGTCTCATTAGAGTACTCTTGAGTTCTCGAATAGAGTCTTTCTGAGATATCGAATAGAGGAATTATTGACTTCTCGAATATAGTAACTGAGTTCTCGAATGACTGAGTTCTCGAACACTATATTTGAGTTCTCGAATCATTTGAAAAGGCTGAATTCTCGCTGAATTTTAACCGATTTTGGATTTTTATCTAAAAATTTAATTCACTCATAAAAACACATTTTATTTAATTTAGAATTATTTCTAAGTTAGATAACTGCCAGCTGTGAGTTTCTATCTGCTTGAGTTATCGATTAAGCCATTCTTGACTTCTCGAATAGTTGTTTTCTACTTCTCGAATGCTTGACTTGTCGATACAAAACAGTCTGCTAATCGACAATTCAAGTACTTCATACTTATACAATCTCACATCTATTCGATTCATTTCATTCGATTTCTCAAGCATCTACACTCTCTAAACCCCTGAAACCCTAGCTACGAAAAGCCAAATTTCTTCTTCAACCTTCAATTTCTTTTCTCTCTTCTACACAAATGGCAACAGTAAAGTTCAACACCAACTTCATCGCTCTCACTAGTGATGTTGAAGCACCCAATGCAAATTTCAAGTGCTTTGTGAAATGGATGGCTGAGTCGTATATCAAGGATGCACTCTCTGCCAACCCAACTCTGTATCTCGATATTCTGGAACAATTCTGGAGTACTGCTATTGTGGAGGTTGTAGCCCTGGAAAACGCAATCACTTCCTATGTCATCTACTGCAAGGTTCAAGATAAGGAAATCACTATCACTACTGCAGACATGAACCAAGCACTAGGACTACAACAAGAGTCATTTGACAGAATGGCCACTAACGCAGAGTTGGAGGAATTCTTTGAGTTCATAAACTACTCAGATGGGATTAACCTTGGAAAGCTAAACAGAAAGAATCTGAGAAAGGAGTGGAGTTATGTGTTTGCAACTCTTCTCCAAGTCTTCACTGCCAGAAAATCAAGCTTTGACCAAATCAGTGCACCTGTGCAGCAAATTGGATATGCTTTGGCCTATGGAAAGAAGATAGATGTTGGCCAAATCATACTTCAAGAATTATATGGGAGACTTGGTAAGAACACAACCAAGAGAGGTACTGATATTTTCTTCCCTCGCTTTATTCAATCTGTACTTAATTATAAAAATGCTTCATTGATTGAATTGCCTGGGATTGATAAAAATAAAATAGGCTATCCTAAGTCCATGACCAAACTCATTTTTGGTAACTTGGAAACTAGGAATGATGTGGATGTAAGACTGAACATAACTCCCCATATGGAGAGTTTGTTTAAGACTTACCCCCACAACATGCCAACATTTGATGCAAAATCTAAGTTAGCACAGCCCAAGCAAGTAGAACAAAATGCTAACCCAGGGCCTGCTAACCAACCCTCTCAACCAAACACTCTACCTCTTACTGAGCCAACTGCATCATCCTCTCAAAAGGGTGATGTTAGTAAAAAGAAGAGAAAGGAAGTAATGTCTGCACCTTTAAATATCTTGTCTGAAGCAGCATTAGCTGTTGAATTAGGTCTAGGAAGTGAGGAACCTGAGTCACCCTTACACAGAACAAAGAAGAAGAAAACTAAGACCACCTCTTCAGTCACACAAATGGCTGAAGTTGTAAAATCAGGGGCACACAGCTCACTAGGTGTATCCTCTCAACAGGGTGCACCTATAGAATCAAGCATCCTCCCCAATGCACCTTCTTGTATAGAGTCAGCACATGGGAGTGATAAGGCTGGCACAACACTGAGTGGAGAGCACATCACTTTTGAAACTCCCTCTATCTCTCAGGGGGAGTTGCCAAAATCTACTCTAAAACACACTTCTCTTCCAGAATCTAACTCTGAAATTTCTTTGGAACCTGCAACTCAGACAACTGAGATGCAAGGTATTGATCATCAAGAATCCTCTTTGCTTGATGAGCCAATAATTTCAAGTGACTTAGTGCATGACACTTTGTTCACCACTCAGAACCTACATTTAGATGGTGAGGGAATGCATGCTGAGGCATATCCTAATGACACCATCACAAACACAGAGGTTCCCCTAGTTTTTACTAGAGACTCTGTGCCTGTGTCAACTGCTGGTGTAATTCATCCCACTTCTGTGGTGACACCAGTAGTAGAGTCAATCCATCCGGTTACAGAAGTTGCATCTGTAACTGAGGAGACTAGCTTGCCTAGCTCTAGCTCTGACTTCATGTCAACATGGCTGAAGCCTGTGCAACATGACAGTGCTTCAGGATCAGGGTCTGTTCCACAACAATTGACGGTTGAAGCACTTCAAAGCTTAATTGTGGATCAGATTCCTGAGTTCACAAAGATTGCTCAGCACCTTCTCACTGCAGACATGCCCAATCCAGACTATGAGGCTATTCTGTTATGCCATAGGGATGATGTGGAAGTGCAGAAGTCAAAGATCATTGATGATGCTGAGAGAGATGGCAACATAGATGCCTGGTTGCAAGGAAAATTTGATATTGCTCTCGATGAAGCACTTCAGTATCTCAGGGAGGAATACATCACTTCACTGGGCTCCAATGCAAAATCCCTGTCACCTGGTGAAGTGTATGAAGCTGTAAATGACTCCTACAAGGGTTTCCTCAAGGCTGCACACTATCTTGGCAAGGGAGTCAAAACTGAAGTCAACAGGGTGTGTGATAAGACAGCCACTTCAGTAGCAGAAGTCCAGAGGGCCTTTGATGCTAAATTTCCTCAATTGGACAGTGTGTTCAAGGACATCAAACACTGCAACTCTACCTGCACTCAGGTGGACAATGGGCTGGCTGTGCTAAAAGATGCTGTCACAGGTCTGGGGCATAAATTTCAGAATCTATCTGACCAGACTACAGATGCCAATGCCATGCTGAGGATAATGTTCAAAAATCTTTATGGAGATAGACTAGTGACTGATGTCCCTGTGCATGAATTGTCTAAATATGAAGTGAAGAGGCTTCAGGACCAATCTTTATCTGGCTTCAAGGCCAATGAGTTATTCACTAAGGTCAACACTCTTGAGCAGGAGGTAGCTACTCTCACCAAGACCAATGCTCATCTCACAGACAAGGTTGCATTGCTAAATGATCAGTTGGACACTCAAGCATCCACCACAGCTGATGTCCTTCTGCATCAACAATCCATGTTAGCTGCAATGATGAAGCATATGGGTCTCCCACTACCTGATGAATCTTCACTCCCAAAGGACATTTCTACAGCCTCTGTGCCTGACAACAAGCCTAAGGGGGAGAAGAAGGCTAGGAACTCAAATTCAAAGGGGGAGACAAAGGGAGAGAAAGGCATAGTAATCAAAGAGGGTGGTCAACAAAGGGCTTCTAAGTCTCTAGCAAATGTGCCTGGCAAGGGAAAAGCCAAAGTAGATGAGCCTCCATCTATCTTGCCAGTTGTCACCTTACCAACTGTGCACATCACTACTCCTGGAGGACAAAAGCAATCCATAACTACCACAGTGGTTGCAGGGAGTATGCCATCTGACAAACCTCCAATCTCTATATCTGAGAGTGCCAAGCCTGTAGAAGTCAAAGTTGTTACTGAGGCCAAGCTACAAGAAGTTGCTAACTCCAATGACTATCATGATAAAGCCTTCTTGGAGTTTCTGAAAGCCATAAGGGAACAGGTTGGTGACACTCAGTTCTATCTGAGGGAGTTGAAGAAGCAGATAGACTACATCACTGTCATCCCCAAGAAAGTCAACAATATATGGGTCAAGGAGATAGTGATGGTTTCCAAACTAAAGATATGGCATCTAACATACCAGACTCTACAAGACCTAAAGCACTCAGAGATAGATGCCATACTTGAGCTCATTGAGAAGAAGAATGAGAACAGCAAGAGTCTGTTTGATGATTTGAGGAATGGTCAACCTACAAGGCTACCAGAAGTGATCAAGAAGCCATGGACAATCATTTATCAGTCTGGTACCAGAATTGAAGATATCAAGCAACTGGTCATTCCTCATGATCTCACCTCCAGAAATCACAGACTGATCATTGCTATCATTGATCAATTACAGAAGAAGGTTGGAGCCAGAAATGCTGAAGAAATTGAGGCACTGCATATCCTCAGAACCTATATTGCAACTGGTGAAATTCCAGAGATGGCTCAACCTAGGAGAAATAAGGATGATGATTCTGAAGACAAAGGTGATGGGAGGAGAAGACATCACAGGAGAGATAAGGGTGATGAAGATAAGAAGAAAAAGGGAGACAAGGATAAAAAGGATGATGATGACCAAGGTAAAACATATAAGAGAAAGAGTGGAAGACAGCAAGCCTTAGGCACTGCTAGCAGTAACCTCACCACAACACAAGACTCTAGGTCTAGGGTGAATACTGTTAGTAGTGACCTACCAAAATCTACATCTATGGCTTCTGCAACTGTCTTACCACCTCAAGAAGAGAAGAAGATTCAAGTCAAGAAACCATGTGTATGTTTCAGAAAGCAATCTGCTAATGGAATACTACTATGGTCTACCAACAAAGGTCAAAGATTTCTGCCAAGCAATCATGTCAAGAGGATAAAATTTAAACATGCTGCAAGGAGAGTGAAGCTATCCAAATCTAAAGCCCTAACAATCATTCCAGGATTAAAGCTCCAGCCACTTGATGAAGACTTTGATGAAGAGCAACTGCTATTTCTAAGAGCTCAAAAGATATGCTATGCTGCAATTGTGGATGATCACCTTGTAATCAAGTACACTGATGGGAAAGAAATGAAATTCAAACAAGGGGGTTATCAACATTGGGGTAAATTGTATGAGATAGAAAGAATCATTGCATTGCTGGATTCTAAGGACAAGGTGGAGAAAGTATGGAAGCTGGAATTGATTGACTTTGTGAAAATGAAGAAAGATTATGCTGAGAAGATAAGAAAGGGCTGCTATGAGAAATGGTTAGAAAGGGAGAAAGAAATTGATAGACTGGAGATTGAAGCAGAAAAGCTAAGGGCAAAGGGATTGTGTAGAGTTCAGTTTGATCCCTATGTGGTGAAGTATAGGAGAAGAAATGGAGACAATGTCAATATAAGAATGAACCTACTCAGTCACTATCCTGCCAACATTCTGAAGCCAGTGCTTGAAGATTTCAAAAACTCTATTATGATTGAAGAATTGGATGCTATGACAGAAATCATGAGAGCAGTAGATGAGATTGCAAGAAAGGAGAAAGAAAGGAAACAGAAAGCATATGATGATCTACAAGCCAAAGCAATGGAGATGCAATCAAAAGAAAATGGCTAGTACCTCATCATACTGTAAGAGTATTTATCTTGTAATTTCATTTATGTGTTCAATCAAAACACATACCTGTACTTTTAAAGTTTTATCTTTATGTATGTTAGGCTTGTTATCAGACATGAAATTGTGACTAAGGGTCTCACTCACAATTTGGGGGAGATTGTTAGTTACAGAGGCATGCCTGTACACATCTAATAACAAGCCTAATTGTTTGTAATGCTTTGCATTACTTACTTGACCTCTTAACTGAGGGAACCTCTAGTTGTAGAGTTTCTGTTTGTATTGTACTTGTAATAGGCATCAAATCCTAGTTGTGTAACTGTACAAATAGAGTCTAGAATAATGCTTGAAAGAAGTTCCATGGTTCATGCCTCAAGCAAGGAGTTAAAGACTGCCAAATAATCACAGTTGGGATTTGAAGAAATGAAGAATTTGCCTAAGTACCAATTCGAGAAGTATATTTGTCTATTCGAGAAGTCCAGCATTCGAGAAGTCAGAGATTCGATATCTCAAGACACTATTCGATATCTCTGAATACACTGTTCGATATCTCATTCGATATCTCAGGGATTCGATATGTCTACTACTCTATTCGAGAACTCAAGAAGTCAACAAGTCAAGATGGTATTCGAGTTCTCAAAGAGTCAACAAGTCAAAGTTCCATTCGATATCTCAAAGACTCAGAAAGCTATTCGACAACTCAAGGATTCGATAAGTCAAATGCTCTATTCGACAACTCAAGGAATCCTGATGGAAAAGAGCTATTCGAGAAGTGGTTCGATATGTCACTATAACAGTATTCGAGAACTCAGAGTTATCGATCAAGTCAATTCTAGTTCTCGAATCACTTACTTAGTCACTTCTCGAATACATTCTTGGAGACAAAATACTGAAGAAATTGTACAAGTCAGAAACCTGCAACAAGCCAATGCACTTTATGGACCACAACCTGTAACGTGCTCTGGAAAGCCTACAAGGAAGCTTGGAGAGATATAGAAGAGACAAGGAGCTAAAGAAGTGGATCTAAACAGGCTTTGCAAAGTCAAATCTGTAACCGTTTGGACACTTACTCAAAAAGGATAGACAGACTAGAAAGTAATTTGTTTAGCTACCTTATTTGCAGTAAGTGGGCTGTATCCATGTTCTATAAGGACACAGCCTCACTTCATAGCTTAGTAACTTTTGTGAGTCTAGTTTTTCATACACTGTAAGCTATATCTCTCTGAGAAAAACGAAGCTGAGAATACTACCATTTGTATTCACAGATTGTAGCAACCTTTATCTAATATACATTAGATTAAAGTGATATTGTGTCTTGTGTTGTTTATTTATCCGCACCTTAATTTCTGCACACACAGGCACTTATCTGCTACACAGACTCAATCCAAGAAAAGTTCAAGAATCCATTCACCCCCCCCCCCTCTGTATTCTTTTACCGTGTTCAATACTCAACATCGAGTTTTATAAGTAATCTATACAATTATTATTCATATATTGGCGTAATTATATAATAATTTACCCAAGAATTTTAATCTAAATATATGCACCAATATAAATTATTAAAAGTTAATGGTTATTATTAGTTTGTTGTAATTAATTACGTAATATTAAAGTAGATATTAAATAATCATATTGAATATAAGTTTATTAAATGATATAACTTTGCCAGGAATAAAATGTGACATGTTATGGTATATACGGAGTATCTAAGTTCACTACACATGTATCACTAATTTATACTCCCTCCGTCCCTTAAAACTCTTCCCATTTCTCATGGACACGTTTGCCAACGCACACTTTTACTCGTTAATATCTTTAATTTCGTATTAGTATTGAATATAAAAACTTCATTGTATTAAAATACTCATAAATACGAATCCAACAAGATCACTCATGACTATATTTTGTTTTATAGATTAGACGTAAATTAGTAATTTGTCTCTTGTTATGAATAATCCCGACATTCTAAATGGGAAGAATATAAAGGGACAGAGGGAGTACTAAACTATAACATATAAAATATCTTAGAAATTAAAATACCAAATATTCTCCATCCATCACGCGACTTACATAGCATATTTATGATTTAAAACACAAGTGATTGGTTAGCCTAGTGGTAAGGTGATGTGCATATGAATGGAAATACTTAGGTTTGATTCTCCACAACAACTTTTTGGAAAAAGACTAAATGGATTAAAATGCAGGGCTAAAATAGTAACTTTACAAGGAATAAAATGTGACATGTTGTGATATTATATATATAATAGATAATAGATAATAGATGTTTGAAAAGAGAATATCACATGAAAAATTAAAAACAAAGAAAGTAAATTATTTTAGAATAAAATAATAAAAATTATAATAATTACAATAATATTCTTTTAAAAATATTGCAATATACAATATATAAATCTAATCGAAAGGAATTCCTTTGATTAGACACCTATTTAAATATTAAACAAAAGCATATTCCTAGTTTTTAGAATAAAGTAAAATATAACCTTTGACATTAATAAGCATTTAAAAAGTTAATAAACTAATAAAAACATATTAATAATATGATAAAATTTCAAATTTTGAAAATGAATTTTTGATCAAAAAGTCAAATATCAAATTTTAGAAAATGTAACTTATAACTAAAAGCACTCATTCATTCATTTACTCAAAAAAAAAGAAAAAAAAAGCACTCATTCATAATCACCTGAGGTGCACAAAATCGTCACTAATGATCCATAAAACCATCATATACGATCATAAAACCATCATATACGATCAATACCATCATGTATGGCCAAAATATCATCCTAAATGATATAACTCATAGACACAAAATCATCGAACAATTAACAAATTTGAAACATAATATAAAATTTAAAGATCTATTTACCTATAATAAAAATTAAACATTAACATTTAAAGGAGTTTAGAAGAATCAATTAAAATCATTTCTACCTACAAAACATTTAAAAATAATTAGACATCTATTCAAAAATATTCAAATTACTCACTTAAATTTTGTAATCAAAGACTCAAAATACCATAATTAATATAGTAACTCCTAATTTAAAGTCCTCATTAGTATTAATAAAAAGAAAAATTAAATAGCATCATTAAAATGTTGGCCGAAAAATTAATTACATACCACACCGAAAAATTAATTAAAAAGTAACACTTAAAGAGTAATGAATATCATAGGCTCATAGCATGTTAAGAAATGCATTTTCTTTCTACGGTTCGTGCTTCAGTTTTTGCAAACTCATTTCAAAGGTAAATATTTTTTTTTTCAGAGTTGAGTCTACAAAGGGAAGGGAGTAGCCATATGGCTTGCAAACCGGTTTTTGTTAATTTCATTCACATTTCTAATGAGGCTGGCAAAGATTTTAGAGGATTCGTAAATTGTCACAAGTCCGCATTAGACACACTAGGCACAATTCAGAGTTCAGACTGTCTACTTCCTCTTTCTACCACGACGCCTGCTTGCTAAAATGTTCTTTGAACTACTGGGGAGATCTTTGGAAGCTCTTCCTCGCTCTTTTAATCATCACTTCTCTCATCAAAACTCTCAGTTTTATCAGTAGACACGTCTTCCTCTTCTTCCTCCAATTTCCCTGAAGCTCCTTGTTTTGATAGCCGATTGCGAAGCTCTCTTAGTTTTGCCTTTTTTGAATTTAAAACTCTAAGAAACTGAAAAGCAAATGGGCTAATGTCAGTTTAGTAAAAAACAAAGTATATAGATGCAACCTTGGTTGGATAAAAATCATCCTAAAATTGTTATGTTTCACTATACATTTTACATTTTTAACTCCAACCATATAGATAGTATGTAATTTTGAAACATAACGAGTATGTCAAATTTCATATAGTTTTTGAGAGTCACAACTATTATACTACGAGTTCAAAGTTTATAATTTCAAGGATGATAGATTCACTTGGTCCAATCCTCATCATGATCAATTATTTCGGAGTACCCTGAATTTACTAAATATATCTATTAAATATTTAACAAACTTCATTAGGATGATTTGGTGACGTGGTCTAAAGCTGTAAATCAGCCAATCAGGTCCTTGATTTGCACTAGAACCCAAGTTCATATCTACTATATTAGCAAATTTTCATTACTCATGACACAAGGTTGCAACTTTAGTGGCTGAGAATATAATCCTCGACAAAGGTGGAGACAACGCGCATAGTAAGTTACTAGGAAAAATAAATTTAACAATCCACAAATTTGATGAGAACCGAACCATTGAACTAAGCATTCAAAGCTTTAGCCTAATAATCAGGTTGGGACCTCATCAAGGCAATTGAAATATTCAAGAGGTATTTTTGTTTCTTTTTTTTCGTATCCATTCCACATGATTCAGATGACATGATTCTATACTCTATAGTAGTCTAAGAGCATTTGTGGGGATCAGGATTTTCTAACATAATAACAATCAGAAAAGACCATCAACTGATATAAACTTAACAACTCTGAATGTGACAAGGATATAAAAATAAGATTGGTTAGGCACATTCAGTATATAGCACGCACCTTTTCATAGACTGCAGTCTCAAATTCTGCTTTCTCGCTGCAGAATTTCTCACTTTGTGCTAGACATTTTTCAGCCTCCTCTTTTAGCTTCTCAGATAACTGGGTTTTTCTAACGACTTCCTCCTATTTATATAAGATAAAGAGGAATAAAAGAGCAAGTCAAACATCTAGTACTATTAGTCATTTACTTCAACATAGTAAACAAAAATTGATTAGGGATAACAACTTTCTTCTACAAACTACTGAACCAACGCAGAGTTTTGAAATAAAATTAATTAATGATTTATAACATAATAGACATAAAATTATAAAAAGATTTTTACTTGCAATAAAGAATAATAAGTTGATAGCCTGACAGTGTATTACAATGTAACCATTTGGAGATATGGGCATTCAATTGCATGCAAGTAGCTACAGTTTACGATCAAAATCCACTCTGTAAGATAAACCTAAATATACAATATTTTAAAGTACTTTGATGACTTGCAGATCTTGTTCACCAAACTTCTGACTTGAATACAAATAATATGCAAGGATGTTTCAAACAAATTCTACACAAATATTAATTAACCAACATCAAATCTATGATTCATCACCTTCTACAGAGATATTAACACACACACACACACTAAAACTCTGTTAGACATCCATTAGGGGACACATTATCGTGTTCCTTATCGCTAGAACATAATTTTGGCGGTGGAGGTGGTGCAGTCTTAATTATCTAAAACACATGTGATTGCCATAGAAAGAATGCAACGAAACTGAAAAAGCTATAATCCTTATCTACCACTGTAAAGGCTATTTACAGTCTCTGCCAATTAAAGAACACGATGAAAGAATATGCAACCAGCTTAGTCATCTAAAAAAGATATAAAAGTATCATGGAATAGTGGGGCATCATACCAGTATTCAGTATAAAATTATCAAGCACAGAATACAGAAGATCAAGGAAGAGTCATACACTTAAACGTATATTTGCATCCATGAGAAAGTCTAATATTCCAGCTGTAGTTTTCTTGCTGTTAGATGATGGTTGACACTTCCACCGCCACTCCAGCCTAGTCCCTTCCCTTTCAAACGTCCACGATAACTGCAATAGAATATCAACCCTTGAGTAAATTAATCTAAGCTTGTCGATACTCTGATAGCTAAATTCCATTCATGTGAACTTTTGTAATGCAAGGTACTTCCTGCAAAATGAATTATATAACATTTAAAGTGCCCAAGCTTCCAGTGAGAAGGGACTTTAAAGCTTAAACAACATCACAGATAAAGATTTTAAATAGGTAGTTCAATAATGGCAAGCATAAGAGTTTAAATTTAACAATCTAACCTGAAACTGAAAGTGCAAGGTACACAATAAGCAACATACAGAGAGAGAAACACACAAATCCTTAAAGAAAACAAACACACAAAGACAGCAACTCCGTGTTTCTTCTATCGATTACTATAACCAAATTCCATTGTCGAAACTTATCCTCCATGTATCATTGCAATACTTACCATCGATTTCATTTCCAAATAATTTTTCCTTCTAGTCCCATGACCGAAAATGTACTTAGGTAATGATAAAAAAGCTAACCTATTTCAACGCAACTTAATCAAGTAACTCCAAAGTACTCCCTCCGTCCCTTTTTAGTTGGTACATTTGCAAAAAACACACATATTAACAAAGCTTTAATTATGTAATTTGTTTACTTGTTTGCCCTTAATCTTAACATTAAATGATGAGTTATGAGTGTGTATATTAAATATAAAGTCAAACATTGGTATTAGAAATAAAGGGGTATATAAGGAAAAATTGGTAAAAAAATGTATTGGAACAAGGAATGTGACAACTATTTAGGGACAAATTTTTTTTGCAAATGTACCGACTAATAAGGGACGGAGGGAGTAAACAATTTCAATCAAAATAAATTCACACGACAACATATTAGCATTGCATTATGCAAATAAAATAACAAACTCAAACAAATCACACACAATCAGACATGAAACAATAGAGTGTTAAAAGCAAACACAAACTCTTTTACAGCCATTTCCAGCATCATTAAACCCGTAAACCGACCCGGGATGCTGGAACCCTAAGTAAGTTTCAGCTAAGTGAATGTATTCAGAAACAGGTTGGTCCCACTGAGAAGCTCTTTCCTTAACCTCCTCTTCTGATCCTACAAATACATACATCATTTTCAACACACAAATACAATAGACACAAACAAAATGTAATGACAAAAGAGAGAAAATGCAAAGTACCATTGCAAGACCAAGCATCAAGACCATCAGTAATGAAGAGTTCAAAGTGAGATTGGTACCAAGTGCCTTTGACAAAAACGGGTCCGGAGTCGGGTCGGAGGTCCAGTTTCAAGCATGTGTGTCTGGCTGTTTCCATTTTACAGAGAGTATATGAAGTAGTCTTGCACTTGCACACCAATTGTTTGATGTTTTGACACAATGAAGAATCTAACTATGTACGTACAACTAGTTATTTATTGTGTTATGTTGACAGTAGGGGACAGTGGTGTGTTCAATAAGCTTTGTTCAACATCTCCACTTATTGATTACGTAACATTTTTCGAACCTGTAAGATATTGGTTATAATAATTGGTTATATTTTAAAAATGTTATGTTATTAATATTTCAAATTGTTATTAGTGAAATATATAATTTTAATATAGAAATAAGTGATGTGACAATTCACTACAGGTCTCTAGAGGTTCGACAAATATAGCCAACATCAAGAGATTATCTATAATTATAGATAATAGTTTTGTCCCATTGGAATGTAATTTTTTTTTACACATTTTTTATAATTCTTATTTATAATAATTAATTTTAAAATTTAGCTAAGGGATCTCTCCCATTGGAGATGCTCTTATAATACATCGATTCCTTTTTTTTCAAAAAAAAATTGTTTGTAATATCATTTTTCTTTAATATAATTTTTTACTAGAAAGCATTAAAAATATCAGTTTAAATATATATATTCTCGTATAAGGCAAATTTTCATATTTCGTACTCCAAAATAATTAAAATGATATTTGTAGTCATTGAATGTTTTGTCTATCAATTGGTGGTTTTAATTTAGAGTTAAATGCACTTGGTGTACCTAAACTATACACTTGTTGTACTTTGTGTACCTCAATTATCAATTAAACATTTTGTGTACCTCAACTATGCAAAATCGTGCACTTTGTGTACAAACGTTAAATTCAAACTAACAGTCGTTAGTTTTCTTTCGTTTATTAATTTAGGGCTCGTTTGGCTAAGCTTATTTTCCAGAAAAGTTGACTTATTTGAAGAAATATTATAGATATTTTCGTGCAAATTAATAACATAAAAATATTAAAATAATTAATATAATTATAAATATTAAAAAAAGAACCATGCGTTGCACTTATATATAATAAGCGCTTATCCATAATTTTGGTCACTGTACTACCAAAATAGTCTCAACCGTCGAATCTAATATTTTTAAAAATAGACGATCAAGATTATATCATATTAAAAATAAAATTATAATAAAAAATGGATATAATTAATGAGTAGTGCTAGGGACCCCAAAATGGTTCCCGTTGCTCCTGAATGCCAAGTGGCGTGATTTAATTCGTGCTATCTATGTGCATGCAGGGGGCCTCTTCATTTTTAAAATACACATCCAATAGCATTTTGCCAACTAAGCATTCGGGAATAAATTTTGGAACCATTTTGGAATTAAAAAATGTTGTATTCCCGAATGGTTCCCAAATTTATTCCCCAAAATGCTAGGAATCCCAAAATGGTTCCCAAATTTATTCACGAATGCTTAGTTGGCAAAATGCTATTGGATGTGTATTTTAAAAATGAAGAGGGCCCCTTGCATGCACATAGATAGCACGAATTAAATCATGCCACTTGGCAATCGGGAACAAATTCGGGAACTATTTTGGGGTCCCTAGCACTACTCTTTAATTATATCCATTTTTTATTATAATTTTATTTTTCTCTTATTAATTTGCATGGAAATATTTATAATATTTCTTAAAATAAGTCAACTTTTCTGGAAAATAAGCTTAGCCAAACGGACCCTTAATTAATAAACGAAAGGAAACTAACGGTGTTAGTTTGAAATTAACGTTTATACACAAAGTGCACACATTTGCATAGTTGAGGTACACAAAGTGTTTAATTGATAGTTGAGGTACACAAAGTGTAGAAAGTGGATAGTTCGAGTACACATAGTGCATTTATCTCTTTAATTTATGATATCTTGATTATTTTGGCAATTGAATTGGTAGTACCATTAGCCTGTTGCAGATGACGTGTGTTTGAGTTCGTTTGGCTTAACTTAAAAAATGTTACTTATAATTTAAAATGCAATTTACTCATTTTAAGTGAAAAGTGATAATTTCGACTTTAAGTTAGGGGTTAATTTTACTTAAAGTAGATTAATTATTTTTAAAAAATTAACAAAAAAAAGAAATTTATATTTTTTAAACATAATATAAAAGTATAAATACAAATATATGGAAAGAATATAATACGAGTTAAAAGATGACCCAAATATATAAAAATTGAAATGAAAAAAAAAAAAGTTGAAAAAAAGTACCTCCAAGGTACTTAAATTTTTTGAACTAAAACTAACTTTAATTTAAAAATATTAAGGTTAGACAAACACCTTGAAATCACTTTAAGTAGATAAAAAAAATTAATGGGGGGCCAAACGGGCTCTTTGTGTGTTCACAAAATTTTTTACAGAATGATAGATGTCTTAATTTAATTGGCTATAACTTAATGGGTCCCTTGCATTTACATCAATATCAATCAATAAAAATCTACATTAGTGAAATCTAGTTCATTCTGTGAAAAAATTCTGTAGCTAATTCTGTACACCAAGCATTACTCATTCCAAATTATCGGATATTAATTAGGATATAAACTTCTTTTAAAAATACTCACTAATATTATAATACATATATTAATTTTATAGGGCATGTTTATAACAATTACTCCCTACGTCATTGTTTCCTTTTTTTGGCTTTGACAAAAAATACCCAAAAAACATATATCACTGTTACGGCATAATTTCGGTTGCCTCTTTTATCTCCCAAATACGAATCTAATAATAATTAACTTAATTCCCAAGTTAATTATTTCCTCTCTCTGAAACGAGGAATTATCTCCAATTTATGATAGAAAATATCTCCAAGCGATATCCTTCAAATCAGGAAGGTATCCCAACACGAATATAATTTAAAGAGATAAAATCTACTAATTCCCAAAATACATCCCTTAACAATCATAGGGATTTAAAACCAATCCTTTTTTAACAGAACTACGTTGACTTGATCCTTATAAATATAAGGTACGCAGGCATCTTGAAAAAAGGATCCGACACATCTAACAAGTCGAGACACCTCTCAAGTCCAGCCCCAAACATCCAAAATCCCAAATCCCCCTATTTTCATAGATTCATTATTCCAGCAACCTCCGAAATCTGTTATCACCAAATTCCTCCGTTAACAATTGGCGCTAGAAGGAGGGGCATATATTTTTTGATTGTGGAGGACAATCAATTCATACGCATAGGGTGTTCTCATGGATCTGGAGTTGCTTTAATGGAGGAGCTAAGCGGTGGAGGTGGCGGCTCTATTCCGAATTAAGATAAGTTTTCTTATGATTTTGTCCATACAAATTTGTTATCTTATAAAATTCGTAGTAAATTCAATACATGTCGGATTTCGATGATTTTTAATGAAAGCTTGTTAAATTGCCTATAACTTTCGTTCTTTGAGTTTTCTCAGATTATATCTCGATCTATTCTCGAAATCACAAAATACAATCAAATCTCGTTTTTTCAGCATCGAGAAGCAGATCAGCAGACGTTTTATTTAATTCCTGATTCGTTATAAGTCCGTTTTTTATGAGCCTTATATCTTCGGAAAGGTCTTTTCGTTCTCTACAACTTTCGTGTTTTGTGTTGTTCCAGAAACAATCGTTTAGAAGGTCAAAAATGCCAAAAACAGATCTGGTCAGAATTAGAATTGTGAAGATTTTCAAGATTTTAGGTGTTATCTTCGTGTTACATGATTTTGGAAGGCTCTTAATTAAAGATTTTATTATTTTGGAAGGCCCTCTTTTATGGGGTAATATTTTGAAAGACTCTTTATTGAATAATTTATTATTTTGGAAGGCCCTCCTTTGTGAGGTAATATTTTAGAAGGCCCTCTTTTGTACGGGTAAGATTTTGGAAGGCTCTTAATTAAAGAGTTTATTATTTTGGAAGACCCTCCTTTGCATGTGTAATTATTTGGGAAGGCTCTTATTCGAAGAGTTGATTATTTTGGAAGACCCAATTCTGATGAGGGTAATATGTGAAAAGACGATCTTCTCCAAGGAGAGCTTTAATAAAACTATAACGATTTTCTAGAACATTATCTCCCGGGAGGAGAGTATTTTTGGAATTTGGATATGACCTCCCGAGAGGAGGGTATCACCCGATAATTTAAATCCTTGCAAAAACCGTACTTCTGGGGGGGATGTCCGTACTTCCGGCGCCTCATCAAGGTACGATTTTTCAGCTACATTATCTCCCGGGAGGAGAGTGTTTCTGGAATTTGGATATGACCTCCCGAGAGGTGGGTATCCCGATAATTAAATTTTTGCAAAAACCGTACTTCCGGGGGGATGTCCGTACTTCCGGAGCCTCATCAAGGTACGACTTTGGGAATATGACCTCCCGAGAGGAGGGTATTTCTAGAATGAGGATACGACCTCCTGAGAGGAGGGTATTTCGAGATATATTTTTCATATTTTTTAGGAATACGACCTTCTTGAAGGAGGGTATTTCTTGCTAAGTTTGTTTGTTAGGAAATTGCTTGGAATGCTTTGAATGACTCTTCCGGATAATGCTTGACCCTCCAAGATAAATTCTCTCATACCTACAAAACTTATTATTTAATTCTCGCATATTGTCTCGTTTACATCTACATGCGCATTACGGGCACCTAGGTGCTCCATATTTTTTACTAATCTTTATCTCCTAGTTATTTCAGTGACTCAGGAAATTTGGAAGATCGAAGCATTCTTAGTTCTCCACTACAGCAAGCTACACTGAAGAACTAGGGGAAGTTGTTACGGCATAATTTCGGTTGCCTCTATTATCTCCCAAATTTCCAAATACGAATCTAATAATAATTAAATTAATCCCCAAGTTAATTATTTCTTCTATCTGAAACGAGGAATTATCTCCAATTTATGATAGAAAATATCTCCAAACGATATCCTTCAAATCAGGAAGGTATCCCAATACGAATATAATTTAAAGAGATAAAATTTACTAATTCTCAAAATACATCCCTTAACAATCATAGGGATTAAAAACCAATCCTTTTTAACAGAACTGCGTTGGCTTGATCCTTATAAATATAAGGTATGCAGGCATCTTGAAAAAAGGATCCGACACATCTAACAAGTCGAGACACCTCTCAAGTCCAGCCCCAAACATCCAAAATCTCAAATCCCCCTATTTTCATAGATTCATTATTCCAACAACCTCCGAAATCTGTTATCACCACATTCCTTCGTTAACAATCACATAACAAAAATACCACAAAGCACTGATGATGTTCATAAATACCCGTCTATAACGCATTTAATATGAGAGTAATAGGGCTACGCATTTGATATTGGGTTAACTAGTATAAATTTTTCTTATATTACGCATTTGGAGAATGGGTAATAGGGACCCATTTTCCAAATGCATAATAGGCTCCCCTGGCAAGTCTATTAGAGCAACTCCAATGTTCTTCCCTTTCCTTAACCCCTAAAATAGAGATTATTAAAAATATAGGTAATGAAAATTATGTTTCACTCCAATCATATATCCTATATTCATACCCTATATTTTAAAAGTAATTTTTAATGTAGTTTTTTGAAATTTAAATTTTGAACATTCTTATAAATTAACCAATGAGGTGGAGGATATAGGGGATCAAATTTTGATCCCTCAAATAAGGGGTTATATTTTCTCTCCCCTAAAAAATAAAGGGGATGAGGGGTAGGGTTGGAGCTTTATTTTTAAACTAAAATCCTTATATTTGTCCACCTAGGCACATTATAGGTAAGGACTAAGAGCAAGTCCAATAGCCTCCTTGTGTTTTCCTTATAAATAATATAAAATATTAGGCTATTAGTGATTTAGGTTATTATAAGGTATGACAACTCCAACAAGCTTCTTATAATTGATCCTTAAAATTATTAAATAATAAATAAAAGAAGGAAGTAAGAACAAAAAAAGAGGGAAACAATTGAAAAAAGGAGAAAAAATAATATTTTATTGATAAAAATGATATAAGGGAGCCCTTAAAGATAAGGGATGACATGATGCTCTTAACTTTTTAAGAAAAGTTAGGAGGCTGTTGGAGCACTATTTTACACCTAATTCCTTATAATTTGAGTTAGGAGGTCATAGTCTCATAGAATGGATGTATTGGACTTGCTCTAAGGAACATGTATGGTTGGAGTTGCTCTTTTACCCCTCTCTCAAATGCGTAATATGTATAAAATCTATTATCCCTCTCCAAATGCGTAATAGAGTGGTATTTATGACCACCATCCGTGATTTGTGTTATTCTCGTCAGTTTTGTTAAAAAATGGGGTATTTATGTCATTGTTTCTTTTTTTTCACTGCTTGGTACGCATTTTAAGGCTCCTAAAAAGTATAATTCTATAACTTAATTTTAAAAATTTCTTTTTTTTTTATAACATGTTTATAAAAACATGTTTATTTCAAGATTTGTGAGATTTGTGTTTGGTCGTTAAATAAACATCTGGAAATTGCAGGATCTTAGTTTTGTAAAGGTAAAATCTTTCCAGATTGGTGCTTGTTCAGGAATACTGTAAAAAGCAAGGACAGCTGCCCAGAAAAAAGCTACAGTACCATTTAACAACATAGATAGGTCTTCAACATCATACTTATTTAACCAATATGTGGGAGGTGGTAACTCCACATAAGGTTGTATGCATAGTGTACATACTTTGAATCAACGCAATCTAAATACATACAAGTACCAGCTAAACCTTGTGTAAAATCAAGCTAGCACCATATTCAGGTTGAGTAGTAATTTTATTGACTGGTGCATGCTTATAGGATGGTGAAAGCTCAAAGGAGAAGTTTCTTAATATCGTGGCCAATGCAAGTTTTGCTTCCAGTATCGCAAAATTCTGTCCAATGCAGATCCTTGGCCCCCCACCAAACGGGAAAAATGCAGCCACCTGATTATTTGTCGCCTTTGATACACCTTCCGAGAATCTTTCAGGATTAAACTCCTTCGCGTCAGCTCCCCAAATATCATGATCATGATGAATTTGATTTATGGGCAGGAGAATTTGCATTCCTGGTAGCAAGTTTATATCTGCCAATGTAATCTCCTCAGTTATCTGTCGAGCTAGGACAGATGCTGGTGGATATAATCTCAGAACTTCGTACAGAATCATAGTGATCTGTGGTGAACAACAAAGGAAACGATATATTTCTTATCCCACAGACTCTTATTAAATGCTATCTCTACCTTTGCACCTCAACTTGCATGAAAAGAAAAAGAGTACTTACTGTCTTTAGATGATTAAGGTGACCTATATCCGGTTTGTCATCCCCAATTACTTGAAAAACTTCTTGTCTAGCTCGATCTTGCCAATCAGGATACATACTCAACAAGACCAGTGTCCACACAAGTAAAACTGAGGTGGTCTCCTGGCCAGCAAAATAGAACACCTTGCATTCTTGAATTACATCTTCAATGCTCATTCCTACATTTCTGTTTCCCTGTCCAACTTCTTTAGAGTTTGCTTCCAGCAATAATCCCAACAAGTCATCGGTGCTATCTTCTCCTGCTTTCATGGCCTTCATCTTTTTATCAATAATACCTCTTAGTAAAAATCGCACTTCTTTGTCTATTTCCTTCATCCTCTGGTTCCTCTTGGTTGGTAAAAATCTGAACAAAAAATAGTGGCTTCTTCAGTTTCCTTTGTGTACATATTTCTATAGATTTCACAAGATCAAATTTTCCATATCATTGTCTAAGTATAATACAAGGCATTACCTCAATCCAGGCAGATAAAGCGATTGCAGAGCCTTAAATGCGTAGTCAGCTTGTTCCACTTGTAACTCAAATACCCTTTTTCCATCTTGATAGCTACTGCCAAATGCAGTACGTGAAATGACATCACTTGTCAATGTTTGAAAGAAAGGCCACACATCTAACTCACATGAATTTCTTCCCTCCCCTATAATTTCCATCCATTTTGTTATCATCTCATGGCAGCACAAATCAAATGCTGGTAGCATACCCTGCAACCACAATAATAAAAATTATACCAGGGAAACTAGAGCAGAGAGTGCATTGACTTCTTTCGAACTCATATCGTGAATATATATACTTAGTGTTGAAATTTTATAATTACGCGGCGTATTACCTTCAACTTTTCAGTGTGGAAAGCAGGATTGAGTAGTCTTCTATGCGTAGTCCATTTGCTTCCGTTAATTGATGGGAGGCCTTGTGTGAATATCTTAAATATTGGGTGTAGCGGAGGCTTTGGATATTTAAAATTCTTGTTTAAAACTTCCTTTACCATTTCAGGATTCATAATAACAATCCTTGGTGTTGGTCCAGCCCAGAAAAAGGTTTTCTTACCTGCAAAACCTAGTAGCCTCAAAACACAATATATAATTTTTTTTTTTTTTTAGAAAGGAGATAAAACTGAGTAAAAGGTAAATATGTCAGTACTGATTGTAAAATATACAGTATTGTGGAGCGCATACATTTTAAAATCTCTACATAGCAGAGCACTCTTAACTCCTTCCACTGGGAACCTATGGCAACACTACTACTACAACCATTACTGCATCCCCGGAAATATGTGCACAAATTAAGTCATTCAACAGAATAAGCTTTTCGATCCAAAAATTAATTCAGGCATTTTCTTTTAAGGGGGAGTCCATAGCAAGTAGTAGTAATCAACATAGTATATGCTAAATCAACAAAAATGTATTAGCAAGAGTCAAGACTATAATACTATGACTTGCAGCATGTAGAATCAAATATTAACATAATTGAACCCAAATTGAGATGCACTTAAATTAAATATTAAATTATTAATTCTCCTAAAACCTCAGAGTGTTAACGAAATTACTTAGCAGGATCATACGCTCCAGGCTGGGTGATTAGCTGAGTAGTTTATGATCAAGTAAAGTAGTAACATACCATAGTCGCGAACGAGCTTGCAGAAGAAAGGGGTGGTGCGAGAAGGTACATCATGGGAGATGGGAATGGGGTTTGATCTTGTTGCCATTAACGTAGACATGTGTTCTTTGGTATCTCCATACAAAAAGCGATAAGAATTGCCATGAAAGCCTTGTTTTCTGAGGTGTTTTTCAAACTTTTTAGGCCTCAACCAGACCCAGTTGACAACTCTCCATATCACTACTGTAGTTGCAACCACTGTTACTGCTAAAGCTATCTCTAATACCGTGGACGCCATTTTAATGATTTACTAAAAGCTTTGTCATACTATGTCCTTTTCTGTATACTCTCTATGTTTTAAATTAGGAAATAATTAAATTTTTACATAAGGATGACAAATAAAATTTTAATGGACATAATTATAATGAAATGGTGTATATTTTTGCTAAGGGGTCATGTTGGTTCAACAAATATAGCTAACTAAATATGCTTGTCTATAATTTTTGCTAATGGTAATTATGCATTGGAATATATTTTTTTATATAATCTCTATTTCATGTCACCTAATATGCCATTTAAGATAAGGATTTGATGTTCCGGAGGTTACCTCTGGAAAATTACCTGAGTTAACTAAAATTCTTCATATTAATGCAAGAGGGTACAATTGTAATTTCATGATTTTTTTAGAAAATTACCAATATTTAAAAAAATGTCATAACTATTTATACCATAATCTTAGTTAAGTCTCTTAAGATAATCTCAGGAACAGTTTTCTCTTTAAAATAATATTGTTAAGAATTTTTCTCTATTGGAGATACTCTAAATACATGTCAAATTCAATAAATTTTCCTTTGACTGAAATCTAATGGGTTGGCACGTTACACCTGTGTTTTTTTTTGAAACAAGCACCTTACACATGTTGTTTTTTTCGAGATTGTTTAGCATTGTTTGAGGGAGTAAGTGAAGAAAATCACACACAAAAGACAAAAAAAAAATTTAAATAATAATGGGTCCTCTATAGAGTAAATATTTCATCAATATATGCTAATACTGTTCATTCACGTATCACATATGTAAATAAGGATATTCATCAGCCATGACGTTTTGAGCCGCACAACACGAGCCTCGATCGCTCTGCTCTGCTCTCTTGTGATGACTGATGAGTAGTGTTAGGGTAATCAAATTAGATATAAAATTTGTTATCAAATGATATGATATAAATTATTTAACATTTTTAAAATATTTTAATTAAATAATTCTGCGGATTCATTATAATTATAATCTAGTAATAATTTTTTATATCCAATTTGATACTTATAACATTTTTTATATCTTCTTGTTCTGCTTTTCTGTTAGAGGTTCCAACATCCCAACCAACAACCAAATATATACGGGATCCAACACACCATTCATAATATCATTTATAATTTTCAAATTCACAAACAAATGCATATCATATCCAATAATCCTAATTAGTCCAAAAATGCTCTTAGTTGTTACTTGTTAGACTTCTATCCCCCAAATACTCTTAATCGACGTGGAATGTTACACAAGTCCCACCGAAAGCAATGATCTTTCTCGAGTTTCAACCTCAATTATTTTTTCAGAATGTTACCTTTTTTAATTTTATACTAATATGTTCCATTTTAAAAATTAATTTGTAATTATATTATAATTATAAATATATTCTATTTTTAAAACAATTCAGTTTTAAATTAATCATAATTAACTTCACTACTTCACATATAAAAATCACATATTTAACCTCATATCTTAAGAATTCTGATTTGATCATGAAAACTTACATCTTATCCTTACACTGTAGCTGATGGAACTTGCAATGCCAAAGTTAGCTGATGGAGCCTCGATCGTTCGTTCTGCTCTGCTCTCTTCACTCTTGTAACAGCATCCCCCATAAGGATCCTTATCCTCATCCCCAAAAATTTATTAAAAATAGTAAATTTTTAAATAAAAATACTAAATTCCCAAAATTATCAAAAATGTTGTACATTCCATTTCCTATTTTCCATCCTCATATCTCTACATTCCTTTTTATATTACTTCTTTCTTTCTTTTTTTCATTTAAATTTTAACTATCAAAACTCACCCACTACATTAAAATATATTTAAAAGCTATTTTTTGCATAAAAGCTCTTAATTTTCCTAAATATTTGGGGATAGGATCTGGAATGTGGATGCTCTTGTCCCCTAAATGAGGCCATGTCCACTGATAGGTGCTCTTGGAGGCGCCAGATCAGAGTGGTGGATTCTCTTTTAGGGAGTTAGGGAGTGACTCTGTTCTTGAGAGTTTGAGGGAAGGGCTGTCTCGGCTAGCTTTGACTTAGTAATCCGGCTTTGGCTTTGGTCTTTTTAATTTACCTAATGTCTTTGCTATTTTTTTTGTTCTGACAGGGATCTGTGCGAGGAGTCATCCTAGATCAGAGTGTTGCGAGAACGGAGTGGATAACCTCCGCGTAGGTAAGTTCCATGTGATCAAAGTCATGGGCTCAGGTATGGCTGCGATCTTTTCCAAAATTTATGAAGCCTTTGTAAATATCACACACTATTTTTCTGTTGTGCACTAAATTGGGGGTCTTCACGGAAACAGCCTCCCTACTGTAAAAGGTAGGGGCATGTCTGCGTACATCTCACCCTCCCCAGACCCTGCTCTACACGGGATATACTGGGTATGTTTGGTTTGATTTGGTTTATCTGGAATGTGGATGCTCTAATATGTTCTGCTTTCTGTTGGAGCCTTGGAGGTCCCACCGAAACAATGATCTTTCTCGAGTTTTGACCTCAATTATTTTTCAGAATGTTAATTTATTTTTGTTTAAGGAAATACACTAAAACTTCTCTAAATTAATATTCGATTAATCTATTATATATCTAATACACCAACAGGGGGTTTCCCTGAGCAAATTAATTCCTAGGCTCGGTTCCTCCGAACCTAATTCCAATTATTTGTAAAAATATTGTTATATAGAGGATTCGAACTCATGACCTTGGGAACTAATTTCACTACCATAACCAATTGATCTATCTTAACATTTGAGTCTATATTAAAAATCATTAACTACATACATAAATATTTGTATAATGTATAATCTCAATAATTATACATACATAAATACATACATACATACATACATACGTACATAATTATTAATTATACATACAAATACATAAATAATTATACATGCATACACACATACATACATACATACATACATACATACATACATACATATATCACTAGTACAAAACTAATCTTTTACGTCGCCTATTATACGTCGGTTCCACCTAAAGGCGACATATATTCAACCATTATACGTCGGTTTCGCCTAAAAGCGACGTATAAAATACTTATATACGTCGCCTTAAACAAAGGCGACGTATAAAATGTACTTTTTACGTCGGCTTTTTTTAAGGCGACATATAAGATGCACTTTTTACGTCGGCTTTGTTTAAGGCGACGTATAAAATTCTTATTTACGTCGCCTTTTTGACTTAGCGACATAAAAAATCCTAACACATATACGTCTCCTTTTTAATTAACCGACGTTTAAAAGATATATACATCGACATTTTATCGACCGACGTATAAAATTGCATGACATAAAACGGGTCTCAACTTTTAGACTTCAATTCATCCCCAAATTAAAATTGACCTCTGAAATTACTAAAAGTCGAAACAAACTTTCTCCCTCTTTCTCTGGACTTTCAAGCCCTAGTTTAGATGTCAGATTCTCAATTTTGTTCGTCGGATTCTCAGTTCAGTTCGATCTATTATCTGTTGTGGGATATTGAAGAACACAACTCTCCTCGCCGTAAAATTCACCGGCGAATCACATATCGCCGTCGCACGAGTTCGATCTGAAATGCGAGTTGACTCACTCTCATACTACTCAATCTCTCGATTCCAGTTTCTTAATCTGGTAAGTTAAATCTCTCTCTCTCCCCCCCCTCTCCCCCCCTCTCTCTCTCCCCCACTAATTTGCAAATTGAATTGAATTTTTTGATTTGTGTATTTTTTTGAGAAACTTGTAGTAACAAAATTCTGACTGGGGTGGTTTAAACATTGTTGATTATGTTGATGGTATGATTCTGGATTAATGTTAATCAGTTGTCTTCTGAATATTTTGGTTATTGGCTGTTTCTCATTGGTTTCATGTTCAATTGATTTTGATTCTGTGATATTACTGTAATTGATGGTAGTGATTTCATAGAGCTAATAATTGGTTATCGGTGATTACTTGATCAGCTATTATAATTGTATCTAGTGTTTACAGTTCCTTGCAAGTTGAATTAACATATTATTAAGTGTCTGTTTCTATTCTGTATTTTGTTAGTTGTCACTGCTATGATCTTTCAGATTTGAAGCATTGCACTCTCTGTTCTTCTGATCTTGCGAGCCAAACTCTTTAAGTCCATTGAAGGTTTGTTTCTGAACTTATATTGTTTCTATTTATTTTGTTAACCCTAGTTTGCAATAAGAACAAAGAGGAGACCACATGAATTGAAGGCATTTCTAAAATCTGGTTTGCCACATTACATTAAGTAGTAACAGTTTATAATTAAGAATTCTTATGATGAACAAGTGAATTCATATGTTTAAAAAATCATTAAAGTAGTTTTCACATGAAAGATTTTAGAAGTTAGATGGAGTAATATTCAGTGAATCAAATTTAAGGAGCGATGAGATCTCTAATCAAAATATTCATTTCTGCTTTGGGTATCCAAATTTAGTATGTGATTCACTTTTTTACACTACAGGATTTGTGACCATATAACTTTTTACTACAACAGAGAGAGGATAATTTCTGCATACTCCTTTAAATTACTTCACCATATTTCCTAAATAAATTCAATACACTACACAAAGTATGAAAGTTATATATCAGGCAACTAAGAATATACAATTTCCCACCAATTTTGACAGCTCAGCCTCACATATTATTGTCAACCCTTATACTCAGAAGTATATAATTACATGTGCTACTTGTCGTGCGTACTATGATTAGAAAGTTACCAAGTGTAATCGAAAATAAAAGTCACAAAATAATGTATAATTTTTCCCCAACTTCCAACCACATTACACAAGTCTGATGCACATAATCATAAAATTGATAAAAGACACTAACCCTGTTTTCTCTTGTTCCTTCCCACTTTTCCTCATGTTCCCGCTTTCTTTTCCACATCTCTTTTGTTTCTTCCTCGTCCTTCTTTAATCTACCTTCCTCTTCTGATATCTATACAGCATCAAAAGGAATAAGATTCACTATATTCAGCATACCCTCATCTGCATTTTCCAGCGTCTCCATTCCTGGTCTGTTAAAAGTTCACGAACCTTCAATTTCAGTTGATTCTGGAACTCCTCTGACTTCAGATATTCTTGCTCATACTTTCCCTGAAAGATTAAAGTCAATGAGCATAAAGCCCCAACTTAACTTTTGATACTCAGTTTGCAAGGAAAATTAAAAAACCGGTGAACATAGCAACAGGTCTTCAAATCAACCCCCACCAGTGCCACCTGACCGGCCACCTGGGTGTGTCTCAACTTTCAAAATGAAATCTCACATCGAAATGTGAGTTCTTAGTACTTACTAATTAACACATCGAACTAAGAAAGATGATTCAATAACATTAGAAATTCATAGATTTTTTAAAATGAGCTTTACCTCATCAACCATTGATTTTAACCTGGTCTGTTAACCCTTGTTTTCCATATTTCCACTCTGCTCTAGTTACACCCTCTGTCCATAAAATCTGGTAATGCACTGTTAGTGTTATTGTCAAGGTACAGAGCAAGCAATAATTTTATTTATTATATGAGAAATTTAGATTAGATTTATTAATATATATTTGTGTAACCAAATCTTTTACTTTTTTGCTTTAATTAAAGATAACAAAATTTAATTTTTTTGGGTATTTCTTTTAGCCTGCTTAGGACAGTGAACAAGTGAAAAAGTTTAACTGTTATCTGTATGCTATTGCCTGTAGAGCATTTGTTTTTCCTTTGTCGAATTATTCCAGTCCTGTAATATGTAATGGATAATGTTTCTTATTGCATCTTGATTTATGTTCCACATGAAAACAATTAAGTTCAAAGGGAAATCCTATTATAACTCGTGCACAAACAAATTATCTTCCATTACATACATAATTTGTCAATAATATGATAATGCTACAGGAGTTCAGTATATCCATTGAGCCTTGTGTAATGTGTAAAAGCACTAGCAGTACATCTGAATTGTTTGCTTTTCTTAACAATTTTTGTATGTTATGGACCATATTTCGTGTAAGTTGCCTGATATGCATAGTGCAATTTTCATGATGTGCCAGCAACAAACTAGGTACTGTTGAATTGTCTGTGATCTATTTTATACGTTGTGTAGCATCTTGCATTGTGATATTTTATCACTGAAGAAAACAGAAGCCTTCATGAAAGCAGAAACCATGTTGAAAGCGGAACTCTGCAGCATATGGATCAAAGAGACACTGAATTGTTATCTCCATATGTTGCCTTCGTAAGAATCCCCAATTTCATTTCACATGTTTTATTTTGCTTTGTTTTATCTTTTTGGAAGAGGGTTTTCTATTCGTCTAGAGAATTTATTACTACTCCCTCCCCTATTTTTCTCCTACTTATTGGCTTGTTATTGCGTTTTGTTTATGTTATTGCGATTTGTTTTACGCTTCTCAATTTACTAAAGTAAGTTTTTAAAACTCTGCAGGTTCTTCGGAGTCACATATGAAGAACCTAGACGACACTGTACGTCGTAGGCTAGCTGAACAGTCCAGTAATCTAGCTGCTGCTCCTGCCAGCAGTGTTTCTACAGCAGAGCCCATTATTATTGCTCTTCCTAGTACTAGGAGTAGTGGTTCAATTCCTGCTGTACTAAAGGAAAAGAAAGAACCTTTTCCCTCGTCTACACCTTCTAAACCTCACCATGCTGTTGCTCAACCTGAAATTACCAATGAGGATGCAGGTGGACATTCTGGAGATAAGTGGAAATACGTAGTTGGAATATCAGTTGTTTATAAACAAGAAACTGTAAATGAAACTGTAAATTCTGCTTCTTTTTTTGTTTATTTATTCATTTTTCTTTATTCTGCTTCACACACATTTTTTCCTTATTTTGCTGGGTTATATCATTGACTGAGTTGACTCGGTCCTGAGTTATTTTAGTAACAATACCGAACTAATAACGTGAACTAAAATCTGGCAAAAAAAAATAAATAACGTGAACTAAAATATTTTTTTTTGATTTTTTTGGACCTTATACGTCGGTTGTTTAGAAGAATCGACGTAAAAGATAACAATATACGTCGGTTGTTTAGAAGAACCGACGTAAAAGATAACAATATACGTCGGTTGTTTAGAAGAATCGACGTAAAAGATAACAATATACGTCGGTTGTTTAGAAGAACCGACGTAAAAGATAACAATATACGTCGGTTGTTTAGAAGAACCGACGTAAAAGATAACAATATGCATCGGTTGTTTAGAAGAACCGACGTAAAAGATAACAATATACGTCGCCTTTTTAACCGACGTAAAAGACTCTGACCTTATACGTCGCCAGCCCATACGTCGCCATTTAACCGACGTATAAGGCCTATTTAACCGACGTATAAGGTCATTTTTCTACTAGTGTACATACATACATTATATACATAATTATTAATTATACATACACATACATAAATAATTATACATGCATATATACATACACACATACATACATGCATACATACATACATAATTATTAATTATACGTGCATACCTACTATATACATACATACATACATACATACATACATTTATGTTGTACAATCTATTAATATTTCATTATTTGTAATATATTAATTGTTGTATAATTAATATGCATATTTATATATACATACACATGTACAAACATAAATACATACATATTTAAATTTATGTGGATACATAATAATATACTATAATATTATATACATACATACTATATAACATACATACATGCATGCATACATGCATACATACATACATACATACAAACATACATACATACATACATACATACATATATACATACAACATAACTAGTAATTATACATGCATACGTACATACATACATGCATGCATGCATGCATACATACATACATATAATATATACATACATTTATGTTGTATAATCTATTAATATTTCATTATTTGTAATCTATTAATTATTGTATATTTAATATGCATATTTAAACATACATACATACATATACTATAATATTATATACATACATACATACTATATAGCATACATATATACATACATAAATACATACATACATACATTTTTGTTGTATAATCTATTAATATTTCATTATTTGTAATATATTAATTACTGTATAATTAATATTCATATTTATACATACATACACTTGTACAAACATAAATACATATATAAATTTATGTGGATATGTTATAATTACTATAATATTCACTAATCACTAACATATACCATATCTTATTAATCATTTTAGATCTATTGTAATTATTTACGAATTAAATATTATAAAAAATATCTCAATACAAAAAAAGAACATTCATCCGTATATAAGTATAATAGAAACTTGTATTAACATTAACTATCATAAAACTCTTCAATCACATATTTAATACGTAAACGTACAAAACAATATAACACACACACACACACGCATATAAATGGGTGGTTCCATGAGCAAATTTATTCATATAAAAAGTCATATTTACCCCTACTGATTATATCTATGTTATATTTTCGGGGGTATTGCAACACCAACATATTTATTACATAATAATAACTGATATGGACTAATATGTATTTATTATTATGTAATTAATATTTGTATGTATCTCTGTATCCATCTATGTTAACTCTTTATATTTATATTTCGAAGTACGGTTTTGATTATATCATTGACCAATTTATTACATATCGTTCAAGTTTTTTTGAACAAAACAAAACATAGCGTAAAATATAAAATAGATTTAATTTAACCAGAATTATAATTTGCATGTCACGATCGGGTATTGCATAAATTCAATTTACTCATAACAATTGTTGCGAAGATATGAACAATCGAAGATATCAACAATTCAATCCTACTTGATTACGCATAATACATAAATATTTGTAATCTAGAGCATGCCCATGCCTTGCACGGGCTACGAAGCTAGTTAATTACTAAACCTCTTTAAGTTAATACATTCCAATTTGGGACCAATTCAAAAAATGACCAATTTCAATAAGATAAAAAGATAATAACTTTTTCGAAATATCCTATATAAATTTATGATCCCAATAATATTATAAATTAATAATTCATTTATGATCATAAAAATATATGTATTATACTTTTGTACAATATTATTCTAACATTTTTAAAATTTAAATTTATATGAAATTTATCCCTAATCTTTTTGTTAAGTCCAAAAGTTCAAATGTACTATTTTCCTACTACATCAAAAAATTATTAATTATTATTTTTGATTTCTTAGAATGCATTTTGCTTGCAATAATTCCAAAAATGTCGTATTATCTTTAATATAATCTAGATAAACATGAATTTTTAGTTTCATTATTACTAATACACAATAAATTATAAGCTAATGTACATTAAATTAATTAAACTAAGTATAAAACGTAAAGTACGATTCATTTTATTTAAATTTATATAAATAAAAATTTAATTTTGTTTAATGTCGAAAATTCTTTATAAATTTATAATTATTAATTTATCGATTAATTAAAATTTCTCTACATTAATATAATTTTCTAGTCCCGATTACATTAATTTATAAAGATTTTATTGTATTTTGAAGTTAAATATTTAAACATATTATTTATTTATATTATAATATACTCACCCGTACAATGACGGGTCTTCTTTTTTCTTTTTGCTAAGTGCTGGTCTTCTTTAATACTTCTTATATTAATTTAGGAATCATTTTTTATACTTTAAATTGATTAATTCTAAAATTTATAGCATTTTAATTAGTAACATGAACATTAAATTATTACTAGCTTATAACCAGTGCAATGCACGGGTTTCTTGTATTATGTTATAAATTTTATTTAATATTACAATTGATATGGGCTAAAAGTAAGCCTTAAGTACACATTTAATGTGGCATTAATTAGACCTATAATGGTTCAAACATGGGGCCCACCAGATAGGCCCAAACCCTATTTATAATATTAATTTCGTAATTAATAATAGGGGTAATAGACAGCTCAGCAAATAAGAGTCAAACAAGGATATAACTCTTGCCTGACTTAGCCTCCAAGATATCTATTTCAACATGGAAACTGGTTCTAATATGGAAGGAGACTAGAACCTTTTTCTAGGCGGTGGCTTGCCCACCAAGTCGCCTAATTCTACTACGATTCTAGGGATTCTCAGCCTATATAAAGGACCTGATCCCTCATTCTCAAAACTACGTCTTGGCTTCATTCTCAATACGAGATATGTAGGCACTCTGTGAGGACCGATTAGTCTCGAACACGGAAACAATAATTAAAGCAAGAAGCTCCCAAACCTTAGCATTAATTACAAATTCGTGACCTAGATTTTAATCCACAATATTTGGCGCCGTCTGTGGGAAGACAACATCAACCATGGTGACTACACGAAGAACACCACCAACCTCTACTGAGGCCTTGCCTCTAAGCTCTGCTCCGCCTGCTACTGAGCAGGTACCCCCAACAACAGGGGCGATCACTCAAACTCAAGTTTCTCAACCTCCAGGGACGAATCCCCATGCTGAGAGAACGTTACCTGTGGTCGTCCATCCAAGTCAAGAAATCAACCCTCTTCAGATGGTGGTTTCTCCTCTGGTTGATCCCAATCGCCCGTTACCACCAGGGGTACAGATCCATACTACGGATCTCCCCATGAATACCAACCCGATGTATGGTCTGCCTAACTACCCTCCAATTACTCAAGGTCCTGGACCTAGTGGCCACGCCTTGCAGATCCGAGATCGAGAGTATGTTGACTACTCTGGCCCCTATACTGATGATTCATCGTCTGATGAGGATGATCGTGATGAAGCCCCGAGGAGGCGACGTGCTAGCAGAGAACCAAGAAGAAGAACACAAACCATCCATGATGGACTTCCTTTGACAGCCGCTGAGAGGATCAAGGCTCATGAGGCCGAGATCTTAAGGTTGAAGGATGATATTGCGTGAGAACAAGCTAGGTTAAATCAGACTCAACCTCCTCCAACATCAGGACCGATTCCCATTATAGACTTAGAGAGGTCCTCAAGAAGGCAGAGAAGGGCCGACGCCCCAACTGGAAAAACAACAAGGGTGGAAACCCCCAAGAGCAACCCCAAGGATCTGATGCCACTTGGGGATCCTGATGATCCCACACCCCCGTTTACTGAGGAGGTGATGAATGCTCGTATCTCAAAAAAGTTTAAGATGCCAACAATTAAGGCTTATGATGGAACGGGTGATCCCGCAAACCACGTTAGGACATTCTCAAACGCACTGCTACTACAACCTGCAAGTGACGCCTTGAAGTGCAGGGCGTTCCCTCAAACTCTATCGGGCATGGCTCAGAGATGGTATAGTCGTTTGCCTGCTAATTCAATTGGCTCCTTTAAGGAGTTGAGTGTTGCTTTCGATAGTTAATTCATTAGCGGAAGAGTTCATGAAAAAAGTTCTGCGTCCCTCATGTACGTGGTGCAAGAGAAGAATGAAAACTTGAGAGACTACCTCAAGAGGTTCACTAAGGAGACGTTGAACATCATTGATTTGGAAAACAAGGTGGCCATGGTAACCCTGGAACACGGAACCACTGACCTATTCTTTAAAAGATCGTTAGCAAAACATCCTCCTGAGAATATGGCCGAACTCCAACGAATGGCCGATAAGTATATCAAGGGGATAACATGAAGAAAGAAGCCATGGTAGGCAATGCCAAGGGTACTAATGATTCAAAGAAGCGAAAGCAAGACCAGGAGTATGATGCTAGGGACAAGTATCCCCGAACTAGCGAGGACTCCGACTCTGCCCGTAAGAAGAACCAAGGATCAAGGTTCACGGAGTATACAAGGTTGAATACTCGTAGAAGTCGAATCTTGTTGGACATTGAGAAGGATAAAGATTTCTGATGGCCGAAGCCACTCAGGGGTGATCCCGAAAAGAGAAACAAGAATCAGTATTGCAGATTCCACAGAGATGTGGGGCATGACACTGATGATTGCAAGCAACTCAAAGATGAGATCGAGTTTTTAATTCGTTGAGGGAAATTGAGGCACTTCACTAAGGGTGACGATCGTGTTAATCAAATTAGAGATTATAATAGAAGGGATGACGATTAAGATCGCAACCCACAACCCCGAGGGCCAATAATCAATATGATCTCGGGAGGCCCTACTGCAGCCGGCACAACAAAGAATTCTCGGAAGGCTTATGCCAGAGAAGTGATACACATCGTGGGAGAGGCCCCGAAGCGGGCTAGGACTGAAATCGCAATTGGTTTTGATGATTCTGATCTTGAAGGGGTGAAGTTCCCCCATGACGACCCGTTGGTCATAACTCCTGTAATTGGAAACTCAGAAGTGAAGCGAGTCTTGATAGATAATGGAGCTTCTGTTGACGTTCTGTTTCATGATGCATTTGTGAAGATGGGTTACAATGATTCTCAGTTGACCCCCAATAACATGCCTATATATGGATTTAATGGAGTAGGATCTAAAGTTGAAGGGACTATTCAATTGCCTATGACTATTGGACAGGAGCCCAAGAAGGCCACTCAGATGTTGAACTTCCTGGTAATCAAGGCGGTTTCAACGTACAACGCTATCCTCGGAAGGACTGGACTTCATGCATTCAAGGCTGTTGCCTCAACTTATCATATGAAGATCAAGTTCCCGACTCGGAATGGTGTTGGAGAACATAAAGGCGATCAAAAGATGGCACGAAGCTGTTATGTAGCCGCGTTAAGGCCTGACGAAGTCGGGGGGCAGGTCCTTCCGATTGAAGACATGGATGTCCGCAGTAGTAAGGAACGCCAAGAAAGGCCGTCAGAGGACATCACATAGAAGCCTCGGACAACCATTGAGGCTAAGGTGTTAACTAACTTCATGGTTGAATGTACCATTGGCAACCAAGAAGTCGGGGGGCAGGAGGTAATACCCCAAGCAGGAAGTGAACTTCAGAATAATAAGGAGGAGACCAAAAGGAGTGGTGGTTGCTCTATTTTGATGGAGCATCTAAAACAAAATCTGGTGCAGGCCTTGTGTTGCAAAGCCCCGATGGGCTCAAGTTATCCTAGTATAGGACTTAGCTTCATAGGACTTAGCTTCATATTTATCTAGTAGAAGTAGAAATAAGGTTCATTGAAACCATTGCAGAGCATGTTGCTCCGAGTAGGATAGTAGTACTCTATGTAAGGGTTGAACCCATTTCAAGTTATTAATGCACGTTTGATTTCCATTCATTGATGGTGTGATTTTATTTATGTGCCAAGCACCTGATGAGTGCAAGTCAAGGATGACCGAGTACCGAAAATAAAAAATACACGGATGGAAAACAAACAAATGCATACCCCGAAGGGTCAAGAGTTAGGTTATAGCAAGACCAAGTAAAAGTTTAAGTCCTTGAAGGACCCTGGATAAAAGACAAGCAGATAAAAGCCACACGCAACAATCAAAGCCATGGAAGGCCGAGGATGTTAAGGACTGACTACTCTTCAATATTTCTTAAGTACTTGGGTTGAGAATCCAAGGATGAAGACTAACAGAGAACATGCATTATTAAGGGTCCTTGAATAGGGATTAAGAAGTTCAAGCAAGTTCTCGTCTTAGAAGTTTAAAAGGCAAGAAGCCTATGGGATTGCATTTATCAAAATCTAAATCGAGGAATCAACCCCGAATCCTAGGTTGAGAAACACAGGTTATTAGCCATGAAGGCCAAGATTAGCCATGAAGGCCAAGATTAGTTATGAAGGCCAAAATTGAGGGGGTCATGAACCTCCAATTAAGATCCAAAGGTTGAAACTTGAAAACCAACATGTAATTTTGGATTCTCGATCCAGAAGACCGACGTTGAATATCTGAACACCAGCGTTCAACACTTGAATATTAACACTGAAATGAAGATTCATCTCCAAATCTGGTGACAAATGCCTACCTTTCTTTCAAGCATTGAAGAAGGTGAAGAATTTTAAGTGGACACCTGGAAGCCAAGAGGCCTTTGAACAACTAAAGAAATTCATGACTGAAGCCCCATTGTTGGCCAAACCTAGTCCCGGGGAGACTCTTTATCTATACCTGGCGGTATCTGAATAAGCGCTAAGCGTCGTCCTCATTCGAGAAGAGAAAAAGGTTTAGAAACCCATTTACTATGTTACCAAGGTGTTGCATGGAGCTGAGTTGAATGACTCAACCATCGAAAAATTTATTTGCCATTGGTAACCGCCTCGAGAAAGCTACGACCGTACTTCCAGGCACACAAGATTGAAGTCCTGACGGACCAGCAATTGAGGAACATATTGCATAGCCCGAAGGCCAGTGAAAGGCTGATCAAGTGGGAAATTAAGCTTGGAGGATTTGACATCACATATAAGCCTCGAACAGCCATCAAGGCTCAGGCACTGGCGGACTTCGTGGTTGAATGTGCCATTCGCAACCAAGAAGTCGGGGGGCAGGAGACAGTAACCACCCCTGGAAGTAGGGATAAAGATGAGGAGCTTATACCTGATCAGAAGGTGCCCTAGAGGCAACACATTGTTTCTTGAATAAACCTTATGTCATTTGATTATTAAATAAATGTATTTATTATGACTTTAATTACTGCGATGTATTTGTTAGCATAATAATTGTCCTTAGAATCATGATACAAATTGTATAGTTTAAGTACATGACTTAAACTTGAGATTATATAATATATCATATTCTTAAATGTCCATAGTTGACTATTATTATATAGGACAATAATAATATATAGACTAGTATGTTGTTTGACAGATAACCACATCTCATTGGTTATTAGTATGGAGATACTAAAGTCAATACATAGGTACATGTAGGAGTACATGGTACTGGACAGACCCAAAGTGAGATTCTTCATGTTTAATAAAGTCATAAGAATGACTCACATTGGTAATGGTGTAATGATCCTTTTACTTGAGATCATTATATTTCTATACGAGGATTAATATACTTTGACAACATTAAAAGTTATCTTTCACCAGGTAATGATAAAAGTGGACATCGGGTATATTATGAGTCGTATGAGAAATATGAATGATAGATAAAGGATTTAACCCTCCTATAATTATGAGAGATATTATTGGCCTCTTGATTGAGTGAGACTATAAAATGCATGACCGTGCTCAAATAATGATTTGTTGTTAATAGTCTACTCATGGATCAAGTAAACCTGGATTAAATTATGAAGAGGATGACAATAAACATGTCTCGAGTTTAATCTATAATATTTGGTTAAAGGGATTATATTACATGGAGACATTAATCACGAAAGGTTTTATCGAATCACGATTTAATTATTATTTAATTGGGTAGCAATGATGTATTACTAGATGCCGCTCATTGTTTATAATTTTATTGGAGAATAAAATTATTTCCAATTAAATAATAACCTATAGGGTCACACACATAGAACATTTAAAGGAAGAATTAATTTAAATTATGAATTTAAATTAATTAATGATAAAGATGGATTTTATTATTTTAATTAAGTGGGACTTAATTAAGCTATAATAAAATGCAAAGATATATGAGATATGTTTTTATGATTTTAATAATTGAGTTTGACTTAATTATTATTTATTTAAATAATAAGATTTCATTCTATTATTTAATAAATTAAATATGGGCTAGGTTTTTGAATTGGGCTTATAAGCTTCACACTATCATATAAATATATGATGATAGCATTGGAGGCTTAAGATTTTTGGTACGTAAAAATTAGAAGAGCCCGAATAAAAACCCTAACCCTAAACCTATCATCATTAGAGGCTAGTACATCTCTTCCGGACAAGATCGTGAGACGTTCTTGAAGGTGTTCGTGTGGATACCGTAGAGGAGATTTCGAAGAGGAACGCTCAGTGATCGAGGGTGCTTTTCATCACTATTTTTCAGCAATCACAAAGCTTTATTAAGGTAATTATTCTTACTACCATGATTATCAGAATTATTATACATGGATCCGGGCTTGGTTTCGATTTTATTTTAACTGTTTTCGCTGCGTGTATGCGATCGGAACCAACAATGGTATCAGAGCTGCTTGTATAATATGATAATCTGGTTATTATTGATGTATACGATCTGTTTCAAGACTTACCAGTTCTATATTTTATTTCCGTGAACCCTACTGCATGATATTTACGATATGTATGCATCTGTTTCTTCTTGTTTTGTTGCATCCAGATGATCTGCCATGTTTTAGTAAGATTAAAACGTAATCTAAACGTCTAACAAACGAATTGCAGTCGAAATACATGAGCGTTTTGCAGATTTTTCAGTTCATGCATAAACATATACATATGTGTTTATGCATACAAGGTTTAGATTTTAAAATCATTCAAGAATCAATGATATATGATTGTGTTAGTGCTGCTGAGTAATCGTAAGGTCTGAATAATCAGTTTAGAATCAAAATCGCGTTCAATATGAAGAACATGATCGAACTGGGTTTTCTGAAAAACTGCTGCAATAAGATACGTACTGTAGATACGCATACGAAGAATGCGTATCTGCTTGGGATAAATTCATATGCGCATACGTTAGATGCGTGTCTGATAAATTTACATTTTATGTCATATGCGCATACAGATGATGCGTGTCTGCTTAATATAAAAAATAAAATAAAAATTCCTGCTAGGTTTTGCATGCTAGGTTAAATAACAGATGTTAATCATTAACTTGGAGTATGCAAAATTTTATTAATTAGTAATTTTGATTGCTAAGTTAATATTTAAATAAAATGTGTTAATTTTATTATTTATGATTTGATCATATTTAATTTATGTTGTATAAAATTGTGATTATACAATATGTGATGCTATTAATTGCTATGTGAGCATGATGCATGGTTATGGCCCCAAGACCTAGTTTTTAATTTATTTTATTAATTTTAATTTATGGTTTGTAATAAATAAATACGACTTGCATGTCGTTTTTCCTTTTGTAATTATTTTATCTCGAATGCAACTCGAGTTCTTTTGTAAAATGTTTCAAGAGGAGCTTGGAGGCAATCAAGGCAGCTTTGGAAGCGAAGCAAGAGATTATGTAATAATTAGTTATTACCACCATAGATTGACCTTGATTTCTCCATTAGCTTGGAAAAATCGCATAGGATTGGGCCATAACCATAGCATATTAATTTATGTGATGCACTTTACATATGATGCATGTGTAGAGTAGAAAAATGTATGCATGTTTTAATTAGATTAATGATGTATGCATGTATTAGATACGTCACCCATACCATGCTTGCCATGCTAAACAAGATAAAATCTGTAACGATTCAAGATTTTAAAATGAACAAACGATCATGAGATTTCTGTGTTTATGAAACACGGAATTAAATATGAATTTTCAATTATTTAGATATGGGGAGATTTTGTCAAAAACGGGTTTTACCTGTAAGGAAGTTGGGTATTAAGTGAGGCCACTTGTGACTCCTCCAACAACCTGGAAATCAAACTATTGATAAATATTGATTTGAAGTATTTAATTCAAGGAAAAATTGGGAATCTCTTTATGATGGGATCATGGTCGTTTTAAATTTAAACCCCTTAACAAAATATTAAGTTTTAATCGGATGCTTTCCAATGAATGAACACTCATTAAATCCTAGATCGATAAGGGGAATGACTGCCAGTGGCAGGGGACTCCTGTCTATCGTGGTGAGATGCGACGAATATAAGCGGTTATATTCGACCGTTGTATCATTGGGTCTAACTTAACTGAGTCGTCATAATAAGGTGAAAATAAACGGTTATATTCAACTATTATGAACTTAGAAGCATAGAGTTTGGTTCAAAATCTATTAGATAGACAAGAACAATTGTTGTTCTCCAAACTATCCAAGAATTATATATGATATAATTGACAACTGTTGTCTACCTAAATAATCATGTTTTAAGGACTACCAGTGGTTGACTTAGGATATGACGAAATATGGATCTTGGCTCACTAGAAAGATTTATGGGATATTCTTTCCGATTTAATAGTAAGGGCTATTGATTTTATAAAAATAGTGGGAGATATATTATGAATATGTCATAATCACTTGAACATAATTATTGTAACAATCTAACTTATCTTATGCATTTTATCATTGTAGAAAACAAATGGCACAAAACATAAACAACACTTTCTCTGTACGATCAGTCCTTGAGAAGGACAAGCTGACAGGATCGAACTTCCTTGACTGGTCTACGAATTTGAGAATTGTTCTCATGCAGGAAAAGAAATCTTATGTGATTGATATTCCTGCACCGGCAGCCCCTGCTAACAATGCCACTGCTGCTCAACGAAATGCTTATCAGAAGCATATTGATGATGCAACTGATGTGGCTTGTCTTATGCTTGCTACTATGGATGCTGAGCTTCAGAAGCAGCATTTTGACATGAATGATTATACTATGTTTGAACATCTTTCAACGATGTTTCAATCACAGGCTCGTGTGGAAAAGTTCAACACAAGCAAAGCACTCTTTTCGTGCAAGCAGGGCAATGGACCAGTCGGACCACATGTTCTAAAGGTGATTAGGTATTGTGATTACCTTGCTCGTTTGGGTTTCCCACTTCAGCGAGAGGCTCAAGTCGATATAATCTTGCAATCTTTGAACAACGACTATGCTCAGTTTATAATGACTTTTAATATGAATGAGCAAGACAAGACTCCTATGGAATTGTTGGCCATGCTGAGGACCACTGAAGCAAATATGGTCAAGGCACCTGAGAAAGCTCCCATAATGATGGTGAGCAAGAAAGGTGCTAAGGGAAAGGGGAAATGGAAGGGCAAGAAAAAGGTTACACCAAAAGATCTTGGTCCTTCTAAGCCCTCTTTCAAAAAAGCTAAAAAGCCAAAGGGAGATGTCGCAAAGGCTGACAAAGGTGATTGTCACTATTGTCACAAGCCTGGTCACTGGAAGAGAAACTGTCATGCTTACTTGGAGGATCTGAAGAAAATGAAGGCTGTTCAGATTTCTGGATCAGGTATTTATGTTATAGAAGTCAATCTGTCTATTTCTACATTTTGGGTATTGGATACTGGATGTGCTTCTCACATTTGTATAAATGTGCAGGAACTGCAGAGAAGTAGGACTTTGGCTAAGGGAGAAGTGGACCTACGAGTAGGCAATGGAGCAAGAGTTGCTGCTTTAGCCGTAGGAACTTATTATTTATCTTTGCCCTCTGGGCTTGTTTTAGAACTTGAAGACTGTTTTTACGTGCCTGCGATTCGCAGAAACATTATTTCTGTTTCTTGTTTGGACAAGAAAGGTTTTTCGTTTATAATAAAGAACAATAGTTGCTCTTTTGATTTGAATGATTTAACCTATGGTGTTGCGCGTTTATTTAATGGTTTATATGTTCTTGATTTAGATAATCCTGTCTGTAACATAGAAAACAAACGACTTAAAGTTAATGACTCAAATCAAACATACCTCTGGCATTGCCGTCTAGGCCATATAAATGAGAAACGCATATCCAAATTACATAAGGATGGATACTTGGATAAATTTGATTTTGAATCATACGAAAAATGCGAATCTTGTTTGCTTGGTAAGATGACTAATGCCCCTTTTACTGGTAAGGGTCAAAGGGCCACTGAACGTTTGGAGCTAATACATAGTGATGTATGTGGCCCAATGCGTGTGATGGCTAGAGGAGGCTACTACTACTTCATAACATTTACTGATGACTTCAGTAGATATGGATATGTGTATCTTATGAAGAATAAATCCGATTCTTTTGAAAAATTCAAAGAATACAAGGCTGAAGTAGAGAAGCAAATAGGCGGAGGTGTAAGTATTAAAATCTTACGATCCGATCGTGGGGGTGAATACTTAAGCACCGAATTTAAAGAGTATTTAAAAGAGTGTGGTATTGTATCACAACTCACTCCGCCAGGTACACCTCAATGGAATGGAGTTTCAAAGAGGAGAAATCGTACCCTGTTGGACATGGTACGATCGATGATGAGTCATGCAGATCTTCCAATAAGTTTCTAGGGTTATGCTCTAGAAACAGCGGCTTTCACACTTAACCGTGTTCCAACTAAGAAGGTTCAAAAGACTCCATATGAGATATGGGAGGAGAAACGGTCAGGCTTGAACTTTATGAAAGTTTGGGGATGCAAGGCGTTTGTAAAACGTCAAGTATCTGACAAGCTTGGACCTAAATCTGAAGAGTGCAATTTTATGGGATACCCTAAAGAAACAAAGGTGTATTATTTTTATAGTCCTTCAGAGCAGAAAGTGTTCATTGCTCGAGATGCTGTCTTTATGGAAAAAGATTTTGTTTCCAAAAGAAATAGTGGGAGAACTATAGATCTCGATGAAGATCGAGAACCACAAAATAGCATTGAAACTGAGATGGAACAAGAGCAGAAAAATGATAATGCTCAAGAAACACAGGTTGTTCGTAGATCTGGTAGAATTCGCCATGAGCCAGAGAGATATGGATTTCTTTTGACTCAATGTGGGGATTTGATGCTCATAGATGAGGATGAGCCTCTCACATACCAAGATGCTATGAACAGTCCAGACTCTAAAAGATGGCTTGAAGCCATGAAATCCGAGATGGATTCCATGTACGAAAACCAAGTTTGGAATTTGGTTGATCCACTTGAAGGGGTAAAACCTGTAGGGTGCAAGTGGGTTTTCAGGAAGAAAACTGACATGGAAGGAAATGTTCAGACCTATAAAGCAAGACTGGTTGCGAAAGGGTTCAAACAAATTCATGGTATTGACTATGATGAAACTTTCTCACCAGTTGCCAAGGTCAAGTCCATACGGATTTTGCTTGCAATTGCAGCATTCCATGATTACGAAATCTGGCAAATGGATGTCAAAACAGCTTTCCTTAATGGGAGCCTAGAAGAGGATGTGTACATGACACAACCTGAAGGTTTTGTAGATCCAAGGAATGTTGGCAAGGTATGTAAATTACGTCGATCCATTTATGGATTGAAGCAAGCCTCTAGGAGATGGAATATTCGTTTTGATGAAATAGTCAAGGAGTATGGCTTTATTCAAAATAAGGATGAACCTTGTGTTTACAAGAAGGTTAGTGGGAGCCATGTGGCATTCATAGTACTGTATGCTGATGACATACTACTAATGGGGAATGACATACCTTCTCTAAAGGCTGTTAAGACTTGGTTAGGGAGCAATTTCTCTATGAAAGACTTAGGAGAGGCAACCTACATTCTAGGAATGAGGATCTATAGAGATAGATCTAAAAGGATGATCGGTCTAAGTCAGAGTACATACATTGATAAGGTTTTGCATCGTTTTGGTATGTAAAATGCTAAAAGGGGATATGTCCCTGTGTCTCAAGGGATAACGATCTCTAAAGACCAGTGTCCGAAATCATTAGATGAGAAGGACCACATGAATAAAGTTCCATATGCATCAGCAATTGGATCTATCATGTATGCAATGGTATGTACTCGCCCAGATGTTTCGTATGCTTTGAGCATGACGAGCAGATACCAGTCTAATCTAGGTGAAGGTCACTGGACGGCAGTCAAGAATATTCTAAAGTACCTGAAAAGCACTAAAGATTCATTCTTGGTGTATGGAGGAGAGGAGAAACTGGTTGTAAAAGGTTACACCGATGCAAGTTTCCAAACAGACAGGGATGATACTGTATCACAGTCTGGTTTTGTGTTTTGTCTAAACGGAGGTGTTGTAAGCTGGAAGAGTTCAAAGCAAGAAACAGTAGCTGATTCTACAATGGAGGCTGAGTACATTGCAGCTTGTGAAGCGGCTAAAGAGGCTGTTTGGATTCGAAAATTCATTACTGATTTGGAAGTGGTTCCATCGATTACAGATCCCATTGATCTATACTGCGATAATAATGGGGCCATTGCACAGGCTAGAGAGCCCAGATCGCACTCCCGATCCAAACATATACTCAGGAGATATCACCTAATACGAGAGATTAATGAAAGGGGTGAAATACATATATGTAAAGTGCACACAAATGATAACATTACAGATCCACTGACCAAAGGCCTGTCGCAGCAGAAGCATGATGGTCACACTAGTTCCATGGGTATTAGATACATGGGTGATTGGCTCTAGTGCAAGTGGGAGATTATTAGTGTAGGTGCCCTAGAGGCAACACATTGTTTCTTGAATAAACCTTATGTCATTTGATTATTAAATAAATGTATTTATTATGACTTTAATTACTGTGATGTATTTGTTAGCATAATAAATGTCCTTAGAATCATGATAAAAATTGTATAGTTTAATACATGACTTGAACTTGAGATTATATAATATATCATATTCTTAAATGTCCCTAGTTGACTATTATTATATAGGACAATAATAATATATAGACTAGTATGTTGTTTGACAGATAACCACATCTCATTGGTTATTAGTATGGAGATACTAAAGTCAATACATAGGTACATGTAGGAGTACATGGTACTGGACAGACCCAAAGTGAGATTCTTCATGTTTAATAAAGTCATAAGAATGACTCACATTGGTAATGGTGTAATGATCCTTTTACTTGAGATCATTATATTTCTATACGAGGATTAATATACTTTGACAACATTAAAAGTTACCTTTCACTAGGTAATGATAAAAATGGACATCGGGTATATTATGAGTCGTATGAGAAATATGAATGATAGATAAAGGATTTAACCCTCCTATAATTAGGAGAGATATTATTGGCCTCTTGATTGAGTGAGACTATAAAATGCATGGCCGTGCTCAAATAATGATTTGTTGTTAATAGTCTACACATGGATCAAGTAAACCTGGATTAAATTATGAAGAGGATGACAATAAACATGTCTCGAGTTTAATCTATAATATTTGGTTAAAGGGATTATATTACACGGAGACATTAATCACGAAAGGTTTTATCGAATCACGATTTAATTATTATTTAATTGGGTAGCAATGATGTATTACTAGATGCCGCTCATTGTTTATAATTTTATTGGAGAATAAAATTATTGCCAATTAAATAATAACCTATAGGGTCACACACATAGAACATTTAAAGGAAGAATTAATTTAAATTATGAATTTAAATTAATTAATGATAAAGATGGATTTTATTATTTTAATTAAGTGGGACTTAATTAAGCTATAATAAAATGCAAAGATATACGAGATATGTTTTTATGATTTTAATAATTGAGTTTGACTTAGTTATTATTTATTTAAATAATATGATTTCATTCTATTATTTAATAAATTAAATATGGGCTAGGTTTTTGAATTGGGCTTATAAGCTTCACACTATCATATAAATATATGATGATAGCATTGGAGGCTTAAGATTTTTGGTACGTAAAAATTAGAAGAAGCCGAATAAAAAACCCTAACCCTAAACCTATCATCATTAGAGGCTAGTACCTCTCTTCCGGACAAGATCGTGAGACGTTCTTGAAGGTGTTCGTGTGGATACCGTAGAGGAGGTTTCGAAGAGGAACGCTCAGTGATCGAGGGTGCTTTTCATCACTATTTTTCTGCAATCACAAAGCTTTATTAAGGTAATTATTCTTACTACCATGATTATCGGAATTATTATACATGGATCTGGGCTTGGTTTCGATTTTATTTTAACTGTTTTCGCTGCGTGTATGCGATCGGAACCAACAGTCCTGATGGACCAGCAATTGAGGAACATATTGCATAGCCCGAAGGCCAGTGAAAGGCTGATCAAGTGGGAAATTAAGCTTGGAGAATTTGACATCACGTATAAGCCTCGAACAGCCATCAAGGCTCAGGCACTGGCGGACTTCGTGGTTGAATGTGCCATTCGCAACCAATAAGTCAGGGAGCAGGAGACAGTAACCACCCCTGGAAGTAGGGATAAAGATGAGGAGCTTATACCTGATCAGAAGGAATATTGGGTGCTCTATTTTGATGGAGCATCAAAAACAAAATCTAGTGGTGCAGTTTTGGTCTTGCAAAGCCCCGATGGGTTCACAGTTGAGTATGTTTTGAAGTTGGACTTCCCGACAACAACAATGAAGCTGAGTATGAAGCCTTGATAGCCGGATTGGGCTTGGCTAGAATCATGAGAGTCAAGAATCTCAAACTACGACAAAGTACTTGAGAGTCGTGAAGGCCGTGATGACTCAGTTTGATGAATGGTATGAGAAGCACATTCTGAGAGAACAGAACGTTAAGGCTGATGCCCAATCTAAGTTTACTTCTTTTTAGATAGAGAACTACGCCGGAAGTGTTTACTTTCAGGTCTTGAAGGCCCCGTCTATTATTTCGAAATTGGTAGCACCAGTTGATGTAAGCCAAAGGATAGACCCTGTTAAAAGCTCATCCTGAGACTGGTTGGCTCCCTGATAATGCCTTGAAGGCACAGAAACTGTTAGTGAGAGTGTTGAGATAAGAGGTCTTTTGTCATTCCATACTTAAAATCTTGAATCTCAAATCCTAACACAAAATTTTAGCCTTGATGGCCAAAAAGGAAGTCTGCCTCCAATTGAGTTTGTCGTTTGAGTTTAAGGACTTGAATCAAGAGCCATCAATTGAGTTCAAACCAAAGTAAGGTCCTTTGAGCATAAGAAGAAGGTTGGAAACCTAGAATCAAGATAAAGGGTTGACAACCAGCCAAGGCACACCAAACTTGAAGTCAAGTACCGAGTGGCTAGGGAACTTCTTGAACGATCAACCGAGAAGCAAGAACTCCACCATATGTAGCAAGGGGGCAAGAACTAAGGGACTTCATTATTTTTACATCTTAGAATAAGAGTTAAGGGTTGATGATAACCAACAACCATGAATGAATTCAAGGTTTAAAACTAAGGATTCAACAAGCGAGTTAAGGCCCAGAAGGCCACGAAAGTTATGAAAGCCAATTTGAAGTAAAGGATTTAAGCGAAGATATAGCAACAAGCTGTGTCAAAGCACTCATCTAAGCTTAAGGAGCTAATTACGTTTAAGGAAGATAAATCACTATCGGTTAGCCTCGCTAACAAAGAGATTAATTATACTCTGAAAGGAGGTATACAACATCCAAAAGTCGAGGACGTGATTCAAGAACGGGACTCCAGGCATTGCGAAAAAGCTCTGAGAGGCACGACAAAGCAACCAGGAGCATCCTCCAGCCGACCTGGTGCCACGAAGGGGCTCCAGCTGACCAGGAGCATCCCCCAGGCAACCAGGAGCATCCTCCAACCGACCTGGTGCCACGAAGGGGCTCCAGCTGACCATGAGCATCCCCCAGGCAACCAGGAGCATCCTCCAGCCGACCTGGTGCCACGAAGGGGCTCCAGCCGACCAGGAGCATCCCCCAGGAAACCAGGAGCATCCTCCAGCCGACCTGGTGCCACGAAGGGGCTCCAGCCGACCAGGAGCATCCCCCAGGCAACCTGGAGCATCCTCCAGCCGACCTGGTGCCACGAAGGGGCTCCACCCGACCTCCTGGCACCTCCCTTCAGTTGGTTGGATCGTTTGATGGTTCTGTTGAAGGTTTTTTACTTTCCGGAACGAACATCGATCTTTAACTTAGCACCGTTTAGCGTCGTTTAGCACCGTGTAGTGCCGTATTATGCCATTCAACGTCGTTTAACATAGATTGAAACGTCGTTTAAGCATCGTTTAGCATCGTTGAAGTCAACATGGATCTCCCGTCAACCTGTCGGGCAACCAGGAGCACCTGGCAGCCGGCCTGGTGCCACTGAAGGGCCCTGGACGACTAGGAACACCTGGCAGCCGACCAGATGCCATGGAGGAGGTCTGGCCGACCAGGAGCACCTGGCAGCTGACCAGGAGCACCTGGCAGCCATAAAGGAGCACTTGTCAGCCAACCTCTTGTCAGCCAACCACTTGTCAGCCAACCTTGGATCAAGAGATTCAAGCATAGTTCAAGAGCGAGCCACTCAATCAACATTCCAAAATGGTGATTGAAAAGTTTGAAGTAATTCTATTTAAGATCAGGCAAGCATAAAACCCTTGAAAGGAGTTTGAAGCTACCTCATGGAAGGTCTGAGACCCATAACAATCAACTAAGGATCCTCTTGAAGCCTTGGCCGAGCGAGGGTGATGATCAGGTTTTAAGGTTGATGTTCGAAACGTGATGTTCAATCAAGAACCGGCCAACCAATCTCCCGAGGAGGCCATTGGCCGACTGAGGTTGATGATCGAGTCCTGAGCTTGATTATCAAGTCTTAAAGTTGATGTTCGTAGCCTCACCTTGGTGTTTGAAAGGTGAAAATGAAGCCGGAGCTTAGGTCGGGGTAAAAGCCGAAACCGGACCTTTCAACGCTGTTTGGGCCATATCTTGAGCTCCAGGTATCAGATTTTGACGATCTTACGGTCCACGCGAAGCTCACGGAGTTTTCTACAACCTTGGAAGGCCGACTAGGAGCAGGTGGCAGCCGACCAGCCGCCCAAGAGGCCTTTAGCCGAGCAGGTGTCAGCCAAGTGGCCGCCTATAAGAGGCCCTCACGCTGTTTGGGTCATATCTTGAGCTCCGAGTATCAGATTTGGACGATCTTACAGTCCACGCGAAGCTCATGGAGTTTTCTACAACCTTGGAAGGCCTACCAGGAGCAGGTGGCAGCCGACCAGCCGCCAAAGAGGCCTTTAGTCGAGCAGGTGTCAACCAAGTGGCCGCCCAAGAGGCCCTCACGCTGTTTGGGTCATATCTTGAGCTCCGGGTATCAGATTTGGACGATCTTACAGTCCACGCGAAGATCATGAAGTTTTCTACAACCTTGGAAGGTCCCAGCCGACCAGGAGCATCCCCCAGGCAACCTGGAGCATCCTCCAGCCGACCTGGTGCCACGGAGGGGCTCCAGCCGACCAGGAGCATCCCCCATGCAACCTGGAGCATCCTCTAACTGACCTATTGCCACGAAGGGGCTCCAGCCGACCTCCTGGAACCTATCCTAGCACCTCCCGTCAGTTGGTCGGATCGTTTGATGGTTCTGTTGAAAGTTTTTTTACTTTCCGGAACGAACATCGACCTTCAACTTAGCGCTGTTTAGCGTCGTTTAGCACCGTGTAATGCCGTATTATGCCATTCAATGTCATTTAACATAGATTGAAACGTCGTTTAAGCATCGTTTAGTGTCGTTGAAGTCAACATGAATCTCCCGTCAACCTGCTGGCCAATCAGGAGCACCTGGCAGGCAACCAGGAGCACCTGGCATCCGACCAGGAGCACCTGGCAGGCAACCAGGAGCACCTGGCAGGCAACCAGGAGCACCTGGCAGCCCACCAAGTGCCATGGAGGAGGTTTGGCCGACCAGGAGCACCTGGCAGCCGACCAGGAGCACCTAGCAACCGACCAGGAGCACCTGGCAACCGACTAGGACCTCCTGTCGGCCGACAAGTTGCCCGGAAGAGGCTGCAACTGTCCCGGATCTCCTTTTGTTAGCACAGATTAGCGCCGATTAGCACCGCTTAGTGCCGTCTAATTAAGTACCAATTAGTGCCTGTTAGCACAAATAAGTGCCGATTAGCACTGATTACTGTCGTTTAAGCACCGTGTAGTACTGATTAGCACCGTTTAGCGCTGATTATTGCCGTTAGTGCCGTATTATGCCGTTTAGCATCGTTTAACACTGTTTATACGTTGTCTAAGGCTGGTTAGCACTGTATAGTGCCGTCTAACACCGATTAGTGTCTCCCAACATCGTCGTAAACGCGTCGGCCGCTCCACGCTTTACGTTAAAACGATATTGTTGAAATACTCGCGCACGAGCAATGAACCCTGACCCGAGTCTCGAGTAAGGCCATTATAACTTCAAGGAAAACCTGATCAGTTTTCCTAGAAGTTGGGGGGCAAATGATATGGGCTAAAAGTAAGCCTTATGGACACATTTAATGTGCCATTAATTAGACCTAGAATGGTTCAAACATGGGGCCCACCAGATAGGCCCAAACCCTATTTATAATATTAATTTCATAATTAATAATAAGGGTAATAGACAGCTCAGTAAATAAGAGTCAAACAAGGATATAACTCTTGCCTGACTTAGCCTCCAAGATATCTATTTCGACATGGAAACTGGTTCTGATATGGAAGGAGACTAGAACCTTCTTTTAGGCGGTGGCTTGCCCACCAAGTCGCCTAATTCTACTACGATTCTGGGGCTTCTCAGCCTATATAAAGGGTCTGACCCCTCATTCTTAGAACTACGTCTTGGCTTGATTCTCAATACGAGATACGTAGGCACTCTATGATGACCGATTAGTCTCGAACACGGAAACAACCATTAAAGCAAGAAGCTCCCAAACCCTAGCATTAATTACAAATTCGTGACCTAGATTTTAATCCACAACAACTACGTTTTTTTTTAAATTTTAATTTGATATAATTTAATATACTCATGTTTACGAATTATACCAATGTTTTCTTATTATAAACAACGTATACGATTTTTAATATATTTTTATTAATAATTGAAAAATATGGTGTGATATTTTCGGGTATATATTAATGATTATAAGATTTGTTATAAATTGAAAAGGTAACATGTTTTAATTTGAAAGAAAATATTAATGATTAAATGATATGATACGATTGATCTTTTTAGGTGTTTATAAAGGTAATATCTTCAACTAAAAGTATATGTGAAAAAGTCAATCGACTAATTACCATTAATTATATTATGTTATTATTTATTTTACGTGTTATATTTTTCTTGAAAATTATGGTATGATATTTTTGGGTTGTTGTGGAATAAAAACTAGGTTATTAGATTGCGGTTAGGGTTTGCTTGTATTTAATGCTAGGGTACGTGAGCTTCGTGCTTTAATGGCTGCTCTCGTGCTCGTGGCTGAATCTGCCTTCACAAGATGCCTACGTACTTTGATGAATATCAAAGATCAAGCCAAAAACGTAGTTCTAGGGTGAGGGGTCTGACCCTTTATATAAACTGAGAAGCCTCAGAATTGTAGTAGGGTTAGGTGACTTGGTGGGTAAGTCAGCCTTGAGGAAGGTTCTAGACTCCTACCTTGTAGGAGTCTGTTTCCTTGTATGATTGTGTGTCTTGGAGGCTACTCTTTAGAGAGATAACATCCTTATCTGACTTGTATTTCTTAGCTGTTAATTAGCCCTTAATATTAATTACGAAATTAATATTTAATTAGGGTTTTGGGCCCCATTAATGGGCTTCATATTTGGACCAAGCTAGGTCTAATTAATGCAACATTAATTGTGTCTTTATGGCTTATTTTTAGCCCATATCATTTGGCCCCCAACTTCTAGGAAAACTGATCAGGTTTTCCTTGAAGTTTTAAAGTCCTTTCAAAGACTCGGGTCATGGTTCATCTTCATACACTAGTGTTTCACGAGTATTGTCTTAATGTAAAGCGTGGAGCGACCGACACATTTACGGCAAAATTAATTTAATGCTAATTGGCACTAATCTGCCTTAACGATGTTTAAACGCTGTTTAAATAATATTAAATGGCATAAAATGACACTAAACAGCGTTAGACGATGCTAAACGGTGCTAAACGACACTAAACGGTGCTAAACGACACTAAACGGTGCTAAACGACACTAAATGGTGCTAAATGGCCTTTGACGACGTTTAAACGATGTTAAACGACGCTAAACAGTGCTAAACGACGCTAAACGACGGTAGCGGGGGTCCGGGGGCGGCAGCCCCCGGGCGGGGTCCAAGGGGCGGCAGCCCCTGGCGGGGTCCAAGGGGCAGAGCTCCTGGCTGGTTTCGACCCAATTTTCTGAAATTTAATCATTAATTTTGACCCCAAAAAATCGTATATTTTTCGGAAAATGAGGTAACCATGACATTCAAAGCAATCAAGGAAAACATTAAAAACAAGGGGGATAAATAACTGGTCGGCCCATGCCCTTGTGAGACCACCTCGGCTCAACCACCTCGGTCAAGACCCTTGAAAGGGCTGCTCGGCCAGGCGCTCCTCATGGGTTGCTCGGCTGTGGCACCTCGGCCAGAGGTCTCCTTGAGGCACCTCGGCCTTGCTTGCTCGGCAGGGGGCCTCTTGGAGGTCCTTCGGCCTTGATTGCTCGGCCTGGCTTCCCACGGGGCTTGTCGGCTAGCAGTGCTCGGCTGTTGCCCTCTGCGAGGGACTTCGGCTGGGGCTACTCGGCCTTGAGGCCTCCTCGAGTTCTTCGGCCTTGTGGCCTCGGCTGTTGCCCTCTGCGAGGGACTTCGGCCTGGTGGCTTCGGCTGTTGCCCTTGTGGAGGTGCCTCGGCTGAGGCTGTTCGGCCACTTCATTCATTTCAGTTTTTTTTTGAATTCCCAAAAGAAATATTTGGAATTCCATGCTTTTGAGTCCTTGAATTTCTTGTTTTGAGTCCAAACTCTTTGCATTGGAATCAAGCTAGAATTCTGAGAAAACTTTGTTTGGCACCATGGCTTTCATAGTTTCAACTTCTTGTTTTTCTTGATTCTTAAACCAAGACTCAAGGTTTTTGTTAACACTCATGCTTGGACTTTACCCATATATATTCTTTAAAAGAAAAGATTAACCAATGTATTAATCCTTAATTAGGATTGCTAATTGGATTTTCTTTCTCTAAGCGTAGTTAACCTTAATCCTTGAGCTGATCGTTTTAATTATCGTTTCAGCTCATATTTTCTTTCGGCTCTCTCGTTTCTTCGTTTTATTTTCCGAAGAAACATTGTTTTGCCATATTTTCTTTCGAGTTTTTGGTATTTTCCAAGCATTCTGCTCTATTAAACCTACAAACGCGGGTCGCCAAAATTTTGACTTGTTATTGAAGGTCACCCTTTTCCTATAAAAGAGTGGGAGACCAGAGCATACTCAGCTGAGGATGAAGCAGCTTCCTACAAAGGGAAGTATGAGCTAGTTGAGGGCCAAATGAGAGCAAGTCACAATGCTATCATTGATTGCTATATGAAGTCTGACACTTTTCTTGGTTTCATGGATCAACATGATGACCAAATGCGTCCAGAGTCCCTTACCCTTGGGTGGGACAAAGCTGTTGCTGCTGTTAGTAGGAGACACCCCAAGGTGGTTGACCCATCAGAGTTCCCTAGCCCGAACTGGGCTGCTGGTGGGAGTACCATAGCTGTGCATGCTTCTGACTCGAGGGGTGGTCGTCGCTCACCCGGCTCTAGTTCTAAGGGGGGGAGCTCAATCTGTTCTCAAGCTCCCGTTCCTATAGCTCCCATTCTCAAGGAAACGGGCCTGTTCCGAAAGGAAAAGGAAAGGTGGTATTCAAACAGCCACTTCCAGGTAAGGGACTTCGGAACCAGCGTAGTTCCTCTTCCTCTGAAGAAGAAGAAGAAGGAGAAGAAGAGGTCATGAAGAACATCCAAGCGCGGTTGTAGCCGAGGCGGATAGCAGCTCCGAGGAAGAAGGTTCGGATGAGGAGGATTCTTCCTCAGAAGAAGAAGCTCCTGTGAAGAAGTAGATGGTTTCTATTAATTGAGCCTTGCATGGCTTATTTAGCCGTATATAGCCTTTATCTACCTAACTTTTATTCGGGGTCCTTCATGGACTTAAACTCGTATCTATGTTGTGTTGTAACCTTAAACCTTGACCCTTCGAGGTACTTTATTTATGCACTTGTTTTCCTTCATTCGTATGTTCTTTTATTTACAGTACTTGGTCATCTTAGACTTACACTCATCAGGTGCTTGGTACATAATTAAAATCACAGAATCATAGAACGGAAAACAAATTTTTATTAATAACTCGAGATGGGCTCAGCCCTTACATAGAATACTACTGTCTTACTTGGAGCAACATGCTCTGCAATGGTTTCATCGAACCTTATTTCCACTTATACTAAATAGATAAAAGATAAGTCCTTACTAGGATAGCTTAAACATAATAAATCTTAAGGTTCAATGCATGCCAAGTTCGGGGCACCTCAACCCCGTCCAAGGTTTCCAACTTGTAAGATCCTCGTCCTAACACCTTCCTGACTGGATATGGTCCTTCCTAGTTTGGGGCTAGTTTGCCCTTCCGGCCAACTCCTGAGGCTTCTATCTTCCTTAGAACCAAGTCGTCTTGTCGAAAGAACCTCTCCTTAACCCTTTGATTGTAGTGGAAAGATGCTCTCTTTTGATACTCGGCATTCCTGGCATTTGCTTCATCCCTAACCTCATCAATCAAATCAAGGGAAAGCCCCATGCCTTCTTCATTGGTCTTCGATTCATATGCCTCAACCCGAGGTGATGCGTGCATAATCTCCAGGGGCACCACTGCCTCAGCTCCATAAGCCAACAAGAAAGGGGTTTCTCCGGTTGTTACTTTGCAGGTAGTGCGATACGCCCAAAGTATAGGCAGTAACTCATCCACCCAAGTATTTCTCGAGCGCTCGACCCTCTTCTTTAGTCCATCAAGGATAATCCGATTGGCTACCTCAGCCTGTCCATTAGCTTGCAGGTGTGCTACTAAAGTCAAACGAAGTTCAATAGCATTTTCCTCACAGTACTTTTTAAACTCTTCATTGTTGAATTGTGTCCCATTATCCGTAACAAGGATTCGGGGAATCCCATATCTGCAAATTATGTTCTCCCAAAAGAACTGGGCAACTTGTTTGGTGGTTATCTTGGCTAAAGGCTTTGTCTCAATCCACTTAGTGAAGTAGTCGATGGCCACTATCAAGAACTTCCTTTGTGCTGAAGCTACAGGGAAAAGACCAAGTATGTCCATCCCCCACATGGCAAACGGGACGAGAGAGTTAATCGACGTTAACATCTCTGGTGGTTGCCTTACAATAGGAGCGTGTTTCTGGCATCTATCACACTTCTTGACATAATTCTTTGCATCGGCCAACATCTCCGGCCAATAGAATCCCAAACGAGTGATCTTGTGAGCTAGGGCTCTGCCCCCCAAGTGTTGCCCACAGATCCCTCCATGAACTTCCTCTAATGCTTCCTATGCCTCTTGGGGCCTTAAACACTTCAAGTATGGGATGACAAATGACCTCTTGTAAAGGATGCCTTCAATTAAGGCATATCTCAATGCTCTCACTGACAGTTTTCGTGCCTCCAAGGCATTGTCAGGGAGCCATCCGGTTTCAAGGTGAGCTTTGATAGGATCTATCCAACAACCCCTATATCAATTGGTGCCACCAATTTCGAGTTGACGGTCGGGGCCTTCAAGACCTGGAAGTAAACACTCCCAGCATAATTCTCTATCTCAGAAGAGTGAACTTGGACAGGGCATCGGCCTTAACGTTCTCTTCTCTCGGAATATGCTCCACATAGCATTCATCGAACTGAGTCATAACATCCTTCACAACTCTCAAATACTTTGCCATAGTTTCATCCTTGGCCTCAAATTCACCATTCACCTGCGAGACTACCAGTCTTAAATCTCTACAAACTTTGAGGTTCTTGACCCTCATGATTCTGGCCAAGCCCAATCCGGCTATCAAGGCTTCATACTCAGCTTCGTTGTTGGTTGTTGGAAAGTCCAACTTCAAAGCATACTCAACTGTGAACCCATCAGGGCTTTGCAAGACCAAACCTGCACCACTAGATTTTGTTTTTGATGCTCCATCAAAATAGAGCACCCAATACTCCTTTAGCTCAGGTACAAGTTCTTCATCTTTATTCTCACTTCCAGGGGTGGTTACTATCTCATGCCCCCGACTTCTTGGTTGCCAATGGTACATTCAACCACGAAGTCAGCCAATGCCTGAGCCTTGATGGCTGTCTGAGGCTTGTATGTGATGTCAAATTCTCCAAGTTCAATTGCCCGCTTGATTAGCCTTCAACTGGCTTTAGGGCTGTGCAAAATATTTTTCAACTGCTGGTCCGTCAGGACTTCAATCTTGTGCGACTGAAAGTATGGTCGTAGCTTCCTTGAAGTTGTTATCAATGCCAAAGCAAACTTCTCAGTGGGAGAGTAATTCAACTCAGCCTCGTGCAACACCTTGCTCACATAATAGATAGGTTTTTAAACCTTGTTTTCTTCTCGAATAAGGACAACACTCAATGCTTGTTCAAATACCGCCAGGTATAGGTAAAGAGTCTCTCCGGGACTAGGCTTGGCCAACAACGGGGCTTCAGCCATGTACTTCTTCAGCTGTTCAAAGGCCTCTTTTCTCTCAAGAGTCCACTCAAAATTTTTCACCTTCTTCAGTGCTTGAAAGAAAGGCAAGCACTTGTCACCAGACTTTGAGATGAATCTCCCTAGGGCTGCAACTCGGCCAGTTAGCTTCTGTACATCTCGCATAGAGCGGGGTGGTTCCATGTCTAAAATTGCTTTGATCTTATCAGGGTTGGCCTCTGATAAGTGGATTTTATATCCACTTGGATCATTTCAAATCGGCTTAAATTGATTGACTTGGTCTCAAGTTTGTTGAATTTTTGATGTGTTTTGTATAGTTGTGCAGAGTTGTAGCTATCGGTTGGTGTTTCTAACCGATATTAGAGTGGAATTAAGTATTGGAATGAAGATGGTACACTTGTTTTATGCTACCAAGGAGTTACATGTGTCATGGTATTGAAGATGTTAGCTAATGCAAAAGAAACGGAGGAGAAAGGAGCAAATTGTGTAAAATTTGGATGGTTGCACAGTCTACACTGTTTTGGCCATATCTGGAGTTCTAGAAATCCGTTTTCAGCGATCTTACTGTCCACGCGAAGCCTGGGGAATTTTCTTGAATTCTAAAGCAATCCGGCAGAAGTTAGCCATGCAGACTGCGCCAGAATCCACGCAGACTGCGCCAGAATTGTTGGAAAACAGAATGTAGCCGCGCAGACTTCGCCAAAATGGGGCAGACTGCGCCAAAACTCGTTGCAATTTACTGTTTTGCCCTAATTCGACTTATAATTGTATTTTAGGTAGTTTCTTCTAATTCTAATTGTAATTTCGGATATTTTCTTGCTGGGCAAGACTTGGAGTGCCTATATAAACACATCTAACCCTTGTAATTTGTATCATTAGGAGGAGAACCATTACATATCAATTACTTAGATTTATTTGTATCTTTTCATACTTTGTTTTTATCATGGTTTCATCAGATCCCATGATGACGAGCGATTCGATTATGAACTAATCGTTGTCATGGGATTCTAACGGATTTATTTATGGAGCTTTAGTATCTTGATTGCTTTAAAGATCTGTGTGTCATGTATATCTGATATCCTCGTATGGTTATGCTTAATTGATAGATGCGTCATGAACATCTAATTTGTTAATCTCTTGTGAAATGAAAGTGGAACTTGAGATTTAGAACTTGCCATGCTAGCATAGGTTCATAATTGTTTATCAATATGATTCGTGGTGTGAGATGAAAATACTTATACTGCCCTGTGTGATCTTAATGGATAACTTGCTCTTCAACCGTTATGTTATCAAATTCTATAGACATAGAGGGTCTAAGCATAATTGGTGTCTATTCATCTTCTATCTCTTTTGTGGATGTATGTTTAGTTTGGTATACGTATGCTGACAGGTAGCGTGTACTTGTTTCATGTTATCCGATCAGATATCATAACCATTGCATATAGTGATTAAAGGCGTCAGATCTAAGCAAAGTATTTAATGAAGTTAGGATTCCATGGTTTATCTTGCAGAAGTAATTTGATTTAAATTCTCGTTAGTTAGTTAATTCTTAGTTTGTTAATTTGTTTTTTTTAGTTAATCTTAGTTAATCAAAACCCAATTTGTTATTTGTCTTAGCAGTGAATTAAAACCATACATTGTTGCATATGTACAATACTGAATTAAAAACCAGATCTCTGTGGGAACGAACTTGACTTATTCTATATTACTTGTGACCACGTACGCTTGCGTGAATTAGTGCAAACAAGTTTTTGGCACCGCTGCCGGGGATCATCGGTGTTTTATTTTTGGTTTATGTGCTTGTCAATAGTGGTCGTTAGCGTTCACTGACTTAGATTTCTTTTTCTCATCTATTCTTGTGTTAACTCGAATAACTTGTAGAAGGGGGGGGGGTTGAATACAAGTTATATAATCGTGTCTGATTTTTACTTGATTATATGAACAAGAATAAACGAATGAATCAAACTCTGTTTGTATTAATAAGATCAAATACAAACTCTACCAAAGGTGTACAATACCTTTAGCAGCTGCTGACAATATAAATCTCTCTCTCTGTTTGTTTCGAACTCTCGAATACAAACCTTATACAGAGCTACGCACACGAACTCACAACACACGCTTGTTCGACTACGACCCTTTTTATAATGATATAGAGAGAGTATTTATAATGCTACCTATCAACTACTAACAGAAAGATATAATCTATACATGACAATGTTCTGCCTTCTAGTTGATAGTTTCCTTCAATAGAAAACTCTTTCCTTCATAATATCTTCTTGCTTGTTCTTCAAACAACGATCCTGTTTTATAGCACTTGCCAGTTTCTGTAGCATCCATAATGACATCATCAGTAACACGACTGATATCAGGATTTCATCTTGCATCAGTATCTGATCATCATCAGTATTAGACCGTCATCAGGATTTGCTCTTTGTTCCTGACATGTAGTCTCCGATACACTGTTCATTCCTGACTAAATTGTACAGATAACTGTCTTACACATAAATCCTATATATAGTGCTAAATCCTTTATAAAATCAGGATTACAAGAAGTATAATGCGTAAATTCAATTCTTAACATCACAACTTATGAATTATTCCTAACAATCTCCCCCTATTTATGCTTTAAAATCTGAAGCATAAATCTAAGTTGTGGATGTCAAAAAATATAACAATACAACCAGAATAGAATTTATGAATGTAGAATTATGAAGTTAAGTACCTCCTTCCCATATGTAGACGTTTATCTAGTACTTAGAAGAAAGAATTTTAACTATTAATGCTGCTTTTCCTTAACCACTTCCTAGCTGAGATTCACCACTGTCACTCCTAGTTCTTCTTTTTACTTCCCTTTGTCTGTTCTTTTCTCCCCCAGTCTGGTGTTGTTGTTGTTGTTGTTGTCTTTGAATTGTCTTTATCTCCCCCTTTTTGACATCAGCAACATTAATTCCAAGAGATTCAGAAACAGAACAAATGATATTCATCAGAACTGCTTGATTTTCCATAATTGTGACTTGGTTATCTTCAAGTGATTGAAGTCTTGTTTGCATAGCAATTTGAGAATTCTGAATATCTTTCAAAACATCAGAATGAACTTCAATGTTGGAAGTGCTTCTAGTATCTTCAGAATCAGAATCGGAAAGAACTGTATCTTCAAGTCTTGTAGAAGAAGTTGCTTGGGTTGTATGATATTCAAGTAATAAAACCTGATTAGAAGTATCAACATCTTCATCTTTCTGATCTGTAGCTGAAACATGATCATCATCTCCTTCACCAGTATTCTGTGTACTAACATCTTCAAATCCTGACTCCTCCTTAGAGTGATCAGAGACTGTAGATGTCTCAATTCTAGCTGATATTGGAAGTACATACGAAGGAACACTAGGATCATTAGGAACTTCATTTGGTACATATGTATCAAGAGATTGCTTTATCCTGGCACCTCTTCTGTTAATGATTCCTGCAAGCCTCTCCTTTTGCTTCTGAGCTTTAACTTCTGGCTTTGCATTGTGATGTGCTAGGTCATTCTTCTGATACATTTTGATAAATGAATAAGTACTAGCATCCATATCCAAATTTTCAGACCAAGATTCAGGAAAAACCTGATCCCAGAAATCAAATGATGGTTTCCTAATTTTCTCTCCCTCACTATGGAGTTGATCATCCATACCCTCATTCTCACTTTGACTTACTAAAGTCAATACTCTTTCTACCTCACCTTTTGCCTGGTCAGGAGCCAGCCTCTCAGTTTGTGGATCTAAGTCCATATTTTCAAGTGTATCACTCAAATTTGGATAAGTGCTCTCATGACCTACAGAAAAATAGGGTTTAGAAGGAGTTTTTATACCTGAACTCACATGGAGAGAGGGTTCCTCATATGGCAAGGGGCTTGAGGTTTTCTCCAAGGAGTGAGCTGCTATAATCTCTGAACCCTTACAATCATCTTCTTTCCTTCCAGAGACTACAGGCTCCAGTATACCACTTTCAGGTTCTTTACTAGACTCTGATGTCTTCAATAATACTTCATTAGACACCATAGTTAGTACATCACCATCTTTAAGTGTTGTTTGCTGAGACACACCCTCAAGGTGGATAGACTCTGACTGAACAAAATTTGTTTGATCTTCAGAAAAATCAACCAAAGTCATTCCTCCCATATCATAGGGTTTCTCACTTGCAATTTCAGTCATCACAGAAGTCCTTTCAACATCAGCTATCACAGCTCCTGAGTCATCCAACCTCTGACTAGATGGTTCTTGTGTTGCAGTGACTGTGATCTGATCTTTCCTACTATTCACCACTGGTGCAATAGTATCTTCTGTTGACTGCATTCCTCTATCTACTTCCTCCTGTTGTTCACCTTGAGCTGAAGCATCTTCAATAATGACATCTTTGTCAAATAAATATGCATGAATTGATTGAAGTGCAACATGCTTCGAGAGTCCAAATTTCTTGACTAATTGTCTTCTGACAGATACATATACTTTGATGTAGAAGTCCATATTCTTCAGGAAATGAAAGTCTAGGAACACTTTTACTTAGAAAATTTAGAACTGGCCTGGAAAGTTTCACTTTTAGAGAGATAAGTCCCATAGCCATTCTGTATGACAATGTAGTTTCCCATGAAGAATCAATATCCAGATCTCTCTTGTCAAATACTGACATAGATGTAGCTTGATGTGTAGAAACCTGCATAATGTTAGTTGGACTAGACTCTGTGTGTGTAGGTGACAATTGAATCTTTCTCCTTCTTCTCCTGGTATAGTGAGCAAAAGATTTATCCTGAGAAGACTCAAGAGGTGTAGACACAGAAGTGATCTTGGGATGAGATCTTTGTTCAATAGACACAGTCTTTTGAGAGACAGTATCCAGTAACTGTTTTCCCTTTTTAAGAACTACAGTCTTTTGGGAGACTGCAGCCTGGCTGTGGCTAGGTTTTTCATCTCTTTGTGCTAACAGAGAAAGTTGAATTGCAGCCTTCAATTCTGCTCTTCCTTACAACTGATGTCTTTTGAGAAACACCAGAGGTTGGTTTCTTTGAAACAGTAGGCTGTGGATCAAAATTTGGTTCTTGAATTGTTTCAGAGACTATAATGTTTTGGGCTACTTGGGTAGACACAGGTGGGTTCTCCTCCAAATGAGATTCCTGAGCCATTTCACCACAAAAGAAAGAAGAATTGTAGAGAGTAGGAAGATGAGTTTTAAGAATTACCTGAACATGATGTGGATAATGAATTTCAGGTATTTCATCTAGATTCTTTTCATTGTCCTTCTTTGTAATGTCAGAGAAAATTCTCTTTTGTTGTTCATAAGAAGAAACACAATGTTCCCTACCAAATCTAGCTTCAACATCAGGAATAAAATGGTTAATAAACATTTGCATAAATCTATGATAATAAACCATTTTCCTGTTTTGATCTCTTAACCCAAGTTTAATACTCATCTGACTTAAGATAATATGACCAATGTTAATTACTCTGTCATAAAGCAAACTATAAGCAATATGTGATGTAACAGAAGTAATTTGCTGAAAAGAACTACATTTACCAGTAAAACATTTAGCAATTTGATCGAAGTAAAAAGACCATTCCTTTCTAAGAAAAGACCTATTCAACTGGCTCATGTTGTCTAGAGGTCCACTATAACCTATTTCAGACAACATAGTTCTTACATTATCATCAGATGGTTCACTTGCATAATTATCAGTAACAGGTAAGCAGAGTACTGAATTAACAACAGATTCAGTAATGTCAAATGAATCTTATCCTAAATGTAGAACAATCTTACCTGATTGACTCTGAGTAGAATCAATTACCTCAGCATTCTCCCAAGCTTGTGAAACAGCTGCTTGATTAATTTGTGGAGATGCTGTCAATGGAAAACTTAATGGTCCATACGCCAGAAAGTCCATGATTGGATGAAAATCAGATGACACTCCTTCCTTGTTGGTGATAGCTGCTACATGATTGTTTGTCATAAAATCGAAGTCACCAAACTTGAAGGCTACTGATTTAGGTAATCTTCTTTGAGCTGCCATTTTTGATCTGAAAAGAACTTGAAAAATTCTTGAAATGGATTAGTGATTTTGAAAACTCAAGAGTGGTTTTTGCTTTAGAGAATGTAAAATTAGAGAAAGCAATTACACGATTAGAGTTTCAAAACAAATATATTTCACAAATCGTTCAGACCACTATCCCACATTGACACGTAGATTGACAGGTGTCAGTCCCTGAAAAGTGAGGTTACCCACGATTTTTGGAAAATAAAATCCAAAATTGATTTTCATGAAATAAATCAGGGTATTATCAAGATAAAAATCAATACTGATCAGCTTCCTTTTCCTGTTGACCTCTCATCAAAATAATCACAAAATACAATGTGATTTAAAAATATAATAATTCTCAAATCCTGATGGTCACACATGAAATCCTGATCAATATCATCCTGATTCCAGAGACTTAATATGGAGTTTCCACGTGGCATTTTTCTTTTATCTGAAAAAGAAATGAACAATTAATCTGAACAAAAATCAATTGGTTAGATATATTCAACATTTCTTGAAAACAAGAAATACAGTCATATGCAATAATTAGCATCTGACTTCATTAAAACTTCCAAGTGACTGTTCAGCTTCTCACGTCTTTCTTTAAAAGAAAAAGACGCCTTATGCCATTCTCCATAAACCTTTCAATTTCTTTTCTTCTCAACAATGCTTCTCAAACCAAAATTCCATTCAAACCCATTCTTTAGATCTTTCACGGTCGATGAAAATCCTGTTCTTGATCATCTCTTTGAAAAGATGACTCTTCTCATCGAACTAATCATGGATGGATTGGTTTTCGATAATATCCAGAGGTTTCTCCTAGAACATCCATCTGTTGGATACAATCTTCCCCTAACCTCCTCAAAACTTGAGGATGAAGAATTTGGCCGAGAGTCTGAGGTTGATCTTGATGGAGATGCTATTCATTTAAGTTAGCTGCTCTCATTCAAGTCGCCCAGACAAGGAATCCAAGAGTAGACGAGGCTATTCAATCCCCTGATGGATTTCTTGAGATGCTCCTTGTCCTGTACCTCAGAATTCATATCAATAGACAAGTATAGAATTATCAGTAGAAATTAGACAAAAAGATGTTGTATTTCATTTCCATATATGTAATGCTTTCAATTAATGAAAATACAATTTCTTATTATCTACTTGTTTTTTGATTATTGAATGATGTATAAATTATCAGTATGCAAATATTAAAACTTGCTGGCATAGACTTAACACATCACAGAATTAGATTACTACACAAAGTAAACGTCAGGATTTGAAACAATTTTCACAATCCTGATACTGACACTATACTGATGACGTCAGCATCCTGATAACAAATCTAATCCTGATGATTATTAACAAGTCTATCATACTGAAATTTATCAAGGCAATGTGTTATAGCTACAGCTTTTAACAATCAAATATAGATCCTGACAAGAATATCAAGTCTATAAGCTAAAAACAACATACCTTGCTACTATTGCAGATGTTAAAGATCTAAAAATTTAACATTCCTAACTCACTTACTAATCTACTGAATGTAGTCTCATCAAGTGGTTTAGTTAGAATATCTGCAAGCTGTTTGTCAGTAGGAACAAAATGAAGTTCCACAGTACCATTCTCAATATGTTCTCTAATAAAATGATACCTGACATCAATGTGCTTAGTCCTTGAATGTTGAACCGGATTTTCTGCAATTTTAATAGCACTAGTATTATCACAAAACATAAGAATATTACTAAGTGTCATACCATAATCCATCAACTGATTTCTTATCCAAAGGAGCTGTGCACAACAACTGCCTGCTGCTATGTATTCAGCTTATGCAGTTGAGGTTGAAACAGATTGTTGCTTCTTGCTTGCCCAAGAAATCAATCTATTTCTCAAGAATTGACATGTACCTGTAGTGCTTTTCCTGTCTATCTTACACCCTGCATAATCAGAGTCTGAATAGCCAATTAGAAAGAAATCAGATTCTCTAGGATACCACAAACCAAGATTTGGAGTTCCTTTGAGATATCTAAAAATTCTCTTCACAGCAATTAAATGAGATTCCTTAGGATCACTTTGGAATCTAGCACATAAACAGGTAGAAAACAATATATCTGGCCTACTTGAAGTTAGATATAACAATGAGCCTATCATGCCTCTATAACTAGTATTATCCACACTCTTCCCTTTAGGATCAGAGTCTAGTTTAGTGGCTGTTGCCATGGGTGTTTTTGCAACTGCACAGTCTTGAAAGTCAAACCTTCTTAAAAGATCTTTGATATATTTTGACTGATTAATGAAAATACCAGTCTCAGTCTGTTTGACCTGCAAGCCTAAGAAATAATTTAATTCACCCATCATGCTCATCTGATACTTAGACTGCATAAGCTTGCTAAACTTAGCACACAACTTTTCATTAGTAGAACCAAAAATAATATCATCAACCTAAACTTGAACTAAAAGCAATTCACCTTTTATCTTTCTAAAGAATAGAGTTTTGTCAATTGTACCTCTTGTGAAGCCATTTTCAAGAAGAAATTTAGACAAAGTCTCATACCATGCTCTTGGTGCCTGCTTTAGTCCATAGAGTGCCTTGTCAAGTTTGTAGACATGATTTGGAAACTTTGGATCAACAAATCCAGGTGGCTCTTCTACATACACTTCCTCATCAAGTTTGCCATTTAGAAAAGCACTCTTTACATCCATCTGGTATACCTTGAATTTTGAATGAGCTGCAAATGCAAAAAACATTCTGATTGCTTCTAATATTGCTACATGTGCAAAGGTCTCATCATAATCAATGCCTTCTTCCTGAGAATAACCCTTAGCCACCAGTCTTGCTTTGTTTCTTACAATCATACCAGATTCATCTAGCTTGTTTCTGAAAACCCATCTTGCACCAACAATAGATCTATCTTTAGGTCTTGGTACCAGTTTCCATACTTTGTTTCTCTCAAACTCATTTAACTCCTCCTGCATTGCAATTACCCAATCAGGATCCTGTAAGGCTTCTTCAACCTTCTTAGGTTCATTCTTTGAGAGAAAGCAACTATACAAGCATTCATTTTGAATTGATCTTCTAGTTTGAATACCACTATTTGGATCACCAATAATCAAATCTTCAGTATGATCCTTTGTCCATTTTCTAACAGGTGGTAGATTAACCCTGCTAGTCTCTCCCCCTAAGTTAGTGGTATCTCTTGAAGAAGAATTCTCTCTACCTTCAAAAACTCTCCTTTGATCAATAGAATCAGTAGATTCCACATTGCTGCTAGTTACTGATCTTTTCTCAGTAGACTCTGAAAGATCAGTTCTTGATGGAGTAGACTCTGAAACGTCAATTCCTGATGGAGTAGACTCTGAAAGGCTAGTCTGCTCCTGATGATCACTGTGTTCTCTTTGATTTATCTGCTCCCCCTCAACAGTAGCATTCCTTTGAGAAGCAATAGAAATTCCTTTTGGAGAACCTTCATCATCACTGGAGAGTATCTCAGAATTCTTCAGATTTTCAAACTCCAATTTGTCATGGCTTTCATCAGTTTACAGAATTCCAAATTTCTTATCATCAATTGCAACATGAATTGATTCCATAATAATGTGAGTTCTGAGATTATAAACTTTGAAGGCCTTAGATGCTGAATATCCTAGAAAAATTGCTTCATCCGATTTGGCTTCAAATTTTCCAAGTTGTTCTGGATGAACTTTTAGGACATAGCATTTGCATCCAAAGATGTGAAAATATTTCACACTTGGTTTCTTTCCTTTGATCATCTCATAGGGAGTTTTTCCATGACTATTTACCAAAGTACAATTTTGAGTGAAACATGCAGTGTTAATAGCTTCTGCCCAAAAGTAGGTTGGAAGTTTTGCATCTGCAAGCATGGTTCTTGCTGCCTCTATGAGAGTCCTGTTCTTTCTTTCCACTACACCATTCTGCTGAGGTGTACCAGGTGCAGAAAACTGTTGAGTGATTCCTTTGTCTACACAAAACCCCTCCATTGTAGAATTCTTGAATTCTGTACCATTGTCACTCCTAAGTACTTTAACTTTGTACTCAGAGTTATTCTGAATATTCTTTACAAGTTCAATGATTTGCTGAGGAGCTTCATCCTTCTTGTGTAGAAAGAACACCCATGTGAACCTTGTGAAATCATCCACTATAACTAGAGCATATCTTTTCTTGCTGATAGACATAATGTTTACTGGACCAAACAGATCAAGATGTAGTATGTGAAATGGTTCAGTAATTGAATTTTCAATCTTGCTCTTGAAAGTGGTTCTTTTTTGCTTTCCAAGCTGACATGCATCACAAAGTCCATCTTGCACATAATTTGCCTGAGGTAGGCCTCTCACCATATTATGCTTAACAAGTTGATTAAGCTTCTTGAAGTTAAGATGTGAGAGCTTCTTGTGCCAATTCCAGCTTTCATCACTTGTTGCTTTGCTGTAGAGACATCTAATAATTCCTTTAGATGTATCACTTAAGCTGGCTTCATATATGTTACCATGTCTTTGACCAGTTAGAACAATGTCTCCATTCTGCATATTCAAGATTTTGCATCCTTCTCTGTCAAAGATTGATTTGTAACCTTTATCACCCAGTTGACTTATGCTTAAAAGAGTATGTTTCAAGCCTTCAACCAGTGCTACATTTTCTATGATGACATTCCCCAAAACAATTGAGCCATATCCCAAAGTTTCTCCTTTGTTGCCATCTCCAAAAGATATTACTGGGCCAGCTTTCCTCTCAAACTTTGTAAGCAGGGACTTCTTTCCAGTCATATGTCCAGAGCATCCACTGTCCAAGATAATTGAATGCTTCTTTCCTGTGCCCTGCAAACAAAAAGTAACTAGTTAGAATTTTTTAGGACCCAACTTTGATTGGATCCTTTCTTACTAGATTTAGAAACAACAGGCTTTGAGAATTTTGTTTTTACTTTACCTGTTGTAGAGTCAACTTTAGACTCTAATTTCATAAACTGTTTGTGACTAGGAGTTTCAGATTTCAAGGAATAATAGTCATAATACAGTTCATGATATTCTCTACACATGTAAATGGAATGAAGTAAACTACCACAATGATAACAAGCTTTTTGTGGTTGGTATTGAATTTTCTGAGTCTTGGGGAATCTGGACTCAGTTTTCCAAGAAGGTTTTTGATTGCAGTCTAGGGCCAAATGATTATGATTTCCACACTTATAGCATTTTTTTCTAGGTGCATCAGGTACATTCTTGTAATTATTCTCTTTGTTAATACCTTCTTTTCCATTCCTATTTCTTTTGATCTTGCTAGACTCTGAAAGACCATCTAATCTCTGTTTCAACTAAGACTTAGACAGAAACCCTATGTTTACATTCTTAGGTTTTTCTAACACTTTCTCATCTGAGTTACTATTTTTAATCCTTTTGTGTACAACAGGGGTACCTTTTGAATCAACAAATTTAACATGATTAGGTTCAGAGACAATTTTCTTACTTTCAGATTTAGATGTGTTAGCTTCTATTTTACTATCATCATTGACAATAGCTACTTTTTCTTCTTGTCTAGCCTTATCAAAACCTAAACCATTAACCTTACCACGAATTCCACTTTCAAAGATTTCTATAGTCTTTTTACTGGAATTGTTAATGGTCTTAATCACATCTCTCTCTTCTTCTAGTTCTTTTCTGACATAGTCATAAGCCTCAAGAATAACACTATAATCATGCTTAGCTTTATCAGAACTTAACTTGTATTCTTCCATTTGAATTAATTCAGATTCAAGAAAATTATTTCTATCAACTAATTCATCATTCTTAACCTTAAGTTCATCTCTTTCACAAGTAAGAATTCTAAAATTAGTCATAAGTTTCTTAAACTCAGCATGGATAGATCTAATTTCATCAGAATTTAAGCTATCAAATAAATCAAGAGAGTGAAGTGATACCTTAACAGAGGATGAAGAAGTTTTCTTTGGAGATCCAGGTTTGTCTGAACCATTTGCCATCAATGCAATGTTGTCATAATCCAATTCATCTTCAGAATCACTGGAATCAGCCCAATCGTTCTGTGTGACCATAAGTGCATTACCCTTTCCTGAATTCCTAGGCTTCTTACACTCACTAGCAAAGTGTCCAAGCTCGCTGCAGTTAAAGCACTTGATCTTGGCCTTATCAAGCTTGACAATTGTACTTTTGCCTTTGTCACTCTTCTTTTCCTCCTTCTTTTGAAAAGGTCCTTTGCTAAATCTTCTCCTGTTAAATCTACCTTTCTTGAAAGCTTTAGCAAACATAGCAAAGAGTTCCTGCATCTCAGATTCAGAATCATTGTTGTCAGAGTCCATATCAGTAGTCTCTGACTCAGAACTTTCTTTGCTTTTCTTCTTCCTTGAATTCTTTATAGCAATCTCTTCATGCTGTTCTTCAGGAAGCTTCTTTACTTCAGATTGAGCAGTAAGTGCAATAGTCTTCATCTTTCCTTCACTCCTGCTCTTCTTCTGCTGCTTGTCAAGTTCATAAGCTCTCAATTTTCCATATACTGCCTCTAATGAAATCTCATCCAGATCATTAGCTTTTTCAATCGCAGATATCTTCTCATTGTAGAAATCAGGCAAAGCTTTCATGAACTTTGTATTCATATCCTCCAAGTCATAATATTTACCATGCATGGCCATCTCATTGATGAGTTTTGTAAACCTATCAAAGGTATCAGTAAGTGACTCACCAGACTTGGATTCAAAGTACTCATACTGTTGTATAAGTAATGTCCTCATATTCTTCCTGACAGGCTTAGTTCCTTCACAGTGAACCTTAAGATTGTCCCATATATCCTTAGCAGTTTTACAAGAGAGAACATAGTTAGTGAGAACAGAATCAAGACTGTTGAATAATATGTTTCTCACTTTAGCATCTTTAAGAACATTCTCCTTGTCCTTATCTGACCATTCAGATTTTGGCTTCTCTGTTGTATGTTCTGGAACAACCACACCATCAACAGTTGCTTGTCCAACGACCTTTGTTGGAACAAAAGGTCCATCTCTGATTCTGTCAAGATAATCAGGATCTGTTGCTTCCAGATGATGCAACATCTTTACTTCCCATAGAGTATATTCGTTTCTCTTGAGCATAGGAATCTTAGTATTCCCATCCTTGTAACCAGACATGATTGCAGATCTTTATGATTATTCGAAATCAACCTGCTCTGATACCAATTGTTAACTCGAATAACTTGTAGAAGGGGGGGGGTTGAATACAAGTTATATAATCGTGTCTGATTTTTACTTGATTATATGAACAAGAATAAACGAATGAATCAAACTCTGTTTGTATTAATAAGATCAAATACAAACTCTACTAAAGGTGTACAATACCTTTAGCAGCTGCTGACAATATAAATCTCTCTCTCTGTTTGTTTCGAACTCTCGAATACAAACCTTATACAGAGCTACGCACACGAACTCACAACACACGCTTGTTCGACTACGACCCTTTTTACAATGATATAGAGAGAGTATTTATAATGCTACCTATCAACTACTAACAGAAAGATATAATCTATATATGATAATGTTCTGCCTTCTAGTTGGTAGTTTCCTTCAATAGAAAACTCTTTCCTTCATAATATCTTCTTGCTTGTTCTTCAAACAACGATCCTGTTTTATAGCACTTGCCAGTTTCTATAGCATCCATAATGACATCATCAGTAACACGACTGATATCAGGATTTCATCTTGCATCAGTATCTGATCATCATCAGTATTAGACCGTCATCAGGATTTGCTCTTTGTTCCTGACATGTAGTCTCCGATACACTGTTCATTCCTGACTAAATTGTACAGATAACTGTCTTACACATAAATCCTATATATAGTGCTAAATCCTTTATAAGATCAGGATTACAAGAAGTATAATGCGTAAATTCTATTCTTAACATCACAACTTATGAATTATTCCTAACATCTTGTATAGTTTGTTGGTGTTCCAGGTACTTGTCAGAGAGTGTGGGCATTGAAGATGGATTTTCTAACTTACTATGGAGTTCAGCAGGTGGCTAGTGTTTGTGAGCTATGTGCGGGCGCACATGAGACGTATCAGTGCTGAAGCAACCAAGGTGGTATTCAACAGCCTCAGCAATGTGAGCGGTGTTTGGGCGTTCATGATCCCTCACAATATTGTTACTACGAAGGAGTTGATCCATATGTCACTTATGAGGAGCAACCATATTTTCAATACCATCCTCAACAGTACCAGCAAGATGTTCTAAATATGTCATATTTCTTTGGTAGTGAAGAGTTTCAATATCAGCAACCTACTACTTTTCAGTCAGATGAGGTTGTAACTATGGAGGAGCTTAGGATGCTTGAAAAGAGTAGGGAGGAAGGTGTCAAATCTTTGGAGACACTAGTTGCTCAAGTTGTGAGAGCCTTGGAACAAGAGAATCAACAATTCATACCAGAAGTAATACTAGAGGATAATGGTGACTTGGAGCAAGGTACTGCATGCTTAATTGAGGAAGACAAATTCCAAGGTGAGGTGAGTGTTCACAAGCCATGTGAGGAATTTGATCATGTTAGGATGGTGGATGATTTGGAAAGGGCACTATTTGAGACAGACATTGATGAGCTGCACAAATTTCAAGAATTGGTATGTGCGTACCAAGAGACTGATGATCATGAGAAAGATGCAGGTCTTCTACTTGTCTCAGAGTTTAAAGATGAAGGTAGCGCATTAAAGCCAATGGAGGAAGTTCTCTTCGAGGAACCAAAGGCTTCAGCAACTTACATTTACCCTCCTCCATTATATTCAAGCGAAGCTCGCGAATGTGTGTTGTTCTACAATTTGACAGATTTTGGGTCAACAGATGAAGGCATTGGAATAGGACATAGTTGTTACACGAATAGGCTAAGCGAGGAGAAGGGGCAGAAAGTGTGCCGCCGTGATGACGATGAAGTTTCGCGAAGAGATGACCAGGCAAACTATTATCATCCTTAATGGAGGCTTGGAAGTAACGTCAAGCTATTGACGTTAAAGAAGCGCTTCGTGGGAGGCAACCCACGCTTTTCGGCATTTTTATTTAGATATGTTTTCTACTATCCCTTGTATTTACTTTCATTCAATGCGGACATTGAATATTTTAAGTTTGGGGGTGGTTTGGGGGATTAGTAGTTGTTGTATTATGTGTTCACGTAGGATTTCATGTTTTGCATATTAGTAGTTGTAAATTATGCATTTATGTTTGTGTTATCTACGTTTGTTTCATGTAGGACATTCTGTTATTTTATTTTCGTATACCATGTGAGTTCATGTAGTTGCATTTTCATGGCATGCATAATTCATGATCCCTTAGGACGAGTTGATTCTGATTGATAGGTAGATGTTTAATTGAGTCTGATGATGATGAGTAGATGGTTGATTTATAATTCCTAGGAATTGACTTGCGTGTTATGGGAACAAAATTTTTACACAGTCTCATTGTTTGCTTTTGGGCTAGGTTGAGGTTATGCTTGTTTAGATGTTTTGAGATTTAATCACTTGTTTATATTTAGAATTTTCGTTATTCCCTTGATGGCGTAGGAATACTAAAGTCTAAGTTTGGGGGAAACCAGGGATTTCATGCTAGTTGTTAATATTTGTTAAATAAAGGCTAGGTGTCAAATGGCTAGTAGCCGGCTCATATTTATATGAGTAGTCTAGGGTTGGAATTGAGAATTCTCATTCCAGATTGCATGAAAAAAAATCAGAAAAAAAAGAGAAAAAAAAAAGAAAAAAAAAGAAGGAAAAAAAGAAGAAGTCAAAAGTCCAATTGTTAAATGCAAAATTAACCACGAGTGAGCTCTTTAATACTCGAGTAATTAAGTCTGAGGGGACTTAGTCCTAGTAACCTAAAGCCCTTGTGGTTTGGGATTGCTGACCTAACACTCGCTACATGGGTATTATTGTATAAGCCTTTTGGGATCTCATTCATTGCACGGTTAAATAAGCATGCGTATTGTTTATGGTATTATATGTCGTAGTGTAGTAATAAAGCATGAATTCCTGGCTAACTTGAATGAGGATGGAGGTGTTTCTAAGTTATGAAGTGTCTACAGTCTATTCTATTTATAAACCTGTGATTGTCTTGGCGAAGAATAGGTATGATTTTTGGCCTAGTGTTGGGAGTATTTCTGATGAGCATCGCACACACGCACGTTTATGTCATGTATTGTTAGTATACGGGGACTTAGTCGAGCTCTGCTTGGAGTTATTTGCATTCTTTGAGATATTTGCTTGTTAGTTGGTTTTGGTAAGTTTGAGGGGATTTTGCATTTTTCATATTAGTTGCATTCATGCATTGCATTGCATTAGGTTAAATGGATTTTGTGGGTACATTCGCTATAGACCCTCACGAGACCTTACTCGTCCACTAGGGCTGCCTAGGGGTTTAAAGGGCTTGTTGCATATGCCAAATGCAACCGTGATCACCTACGGAAGTGGTACTAATTAGTTAGTTGTAATTGTTAATGCTTGAGGACAAGCATCAGTTTAAGTTTGGGGGTGTGATAAGTGGATTTTATATCCACTTGGATCGTTCCAAATCGGCTTAAATTGATTGACTTGGTCTCAAGTTTGTTGAATTTTTGATGTGTTTTGTGTAGTTGTGCAGAGTTGTAGCTATCGGTTAGTGTTGGTGTTTCTAATCGATATTAGAGTGGAATTAAGTATTGGAATGAAGATGGTACACTTGTGTTATGCTACCAAGGAGTTACATGTGTCATGGTATTGAAGATGTTAGCTAATGCAAAAGAAACGGAGGAGAAAAGAGCAAATTGTGTAAAATTCGGATGGTTGCGCAATCTACACTGTTTTGGCAATATCTGGAGTTCTAGAAGTCCGTTTTCAGCGATCTTACTGTCCACGCGAAGCCTGGGGAATTTTCTTGAATTATAAAGCAATCCGGCAGAAGTCAGCCGCGCAGACTGCACCAGAAGCCGCGCAGACTGCGCCAGAATTGTTGGAAAACAGAATGTAGCCGCGCAGACTGCGCCAAAATGGGGCAGACTGCGCCAGAACTCGCTGCAATTTACTGTTTTGCCCTAATTCGACTTATAGTTGTATTTTAGGCAGTTTCTTCTAATTCTAATTGTAATTTAGGATATTTTCTTGCTGGGCAAGACTTGGAGTGCCTATATAAACACATCTAACCCTTGTAATTTGTATCATTAGGAGGAGAACCATTACATATCAATTACTTAGATTTATTTGTATCTTTTCATACTTTGTTTTTATCATGGTTTCATCAGATTCCATGATGACGAGCGATTCGATTATGAACTAATCGTTGTCATGGGATTCTAACAGATTTATTTATGGAGGTTTAGTATCTTGATTGTTTTAAAGATCTGTGTGTGATGTATATCTGATATCCTCGTATGGTTATGCTTAATTGATAGATGCGTCATGAACATTTAATTTGTTAATCTCTTGTGAAGTGAAGTGGAACTTGAGATTTAGAACTTGCCATGCTAGCATAGGTTCATAATTGTTTATCAATATGATTCGTGGTGTGAGATGAAAATACTTATACTGCCCTGTGTGATCTTAATGGATAACTTGCTCTTCAACCGTTATGTTTTCAAATTCTATAGACATATAGGGTCTAAGCATAATTGGTGTCTATTCATCTTCTATCTCTTTTGTGGATGTATGTTTAGTTTGGTATACGTATGCTGACAGGTAGCGTGTACTTGTTTCGTGTTATCCGATCAGATATCATAACCATTGCATATAGTGATTAAAGGCGTCAGATCTAAACAAAGTATTTAATGAAGTTAGGATTCCATGGTTTATCTTGTAGAAGTAATTTGATTTAAATTCTCGTTAGTTAGTTAATTCTTAGTTTGTTAATTTGTTTTTTTAGTTAATCTTAGTTAATCAAAACCCAATTTGTTATTTGTCTTAGCAGTGAATTAAAACCATACATTGTTGCATAGGTACAATACTGAATTAAAAACCAGATCTCTGTGGGAACGAACTTGACTTATTCATATATTACTTGTGACCACGTACGCTTGCGTGAATTAGTGCAAACAGCCTCTATGCCTCTCTTCGAAACCATCAATCCCAAAAATTTTCCTGATCCAACTCCAAAAGCACACTTGGCTGGATTCAATATCATCTTGTGGTGCCTCAGCCCTTCGAATGCCTCTCTGAGGTGCTTAATGTGGTCTGCCTTGCACAGGCTCTTGACTAACATGTCATCAACATAGACCTCCATGGTTTTCCCAATCAGATGGGCGAATATCTTATTCACCAGTCGTTGGTAAGTAGCGCCTACATTCTTTAGACCAAAAGCCATAACAAGATAACAGAAAACACCAAAGTCAGTTATGAAAGATACCTTTGGGATGTCATCCTTGTGCATCTTAATCTGATTGTAGCCACTAAACCCGACCATGAAGCTCAACATCTCATGTCCAGCTGTGGCATCTATCAACATGTCTATCCTTGGCAGGGGAAAACAATCCTTCGGACATGCGTCATTCAAATCGGTGAAGTCTATACACATCCTCCACTTCCCATTCGCCTTCTTGACCATCACAGGGTTAGCTAACCATTTAGGAAACTGAATCTCTTCAATAAACCCAGCCTCTAAGAGCTTATCAACCTCTTGCTTAATGGCCTCTTACCTTTCAGGAGCAAAATTCCTCTTCTTCTGTTTTATCTTCTTCCGTTGAGGATCAACATTCAACTTGTGAGTTATGAGTTGGGGATTAATCCCTGGCATATCAGCTGCAGTCCAAGCAAACACTTCACTTGCAAACACAAAAGCGGCGCTCAGATCCTTAAAAGAGCCAATCGAATTCGCAGGTAGGCGGCTATTCCATCTTTGAGCCATGCCCGACAGAGTTTGAGGGAACGCCCTACACTTCAAGGCGTCACTTGCAGGCTGCAATAGTAGTGCGTTTGAGAATGTCCTAACGTGATTCGCGGGATCATCCGTTCCATCATAAGCCTTAATTGTCGGCATCTTGAACTTCTTTGAGATATGTGCATTCATCACCTCCTCAATAAACGGCGGTGTGGGATCATCAGGATCCCCAAGTGGCATCAGATCCTTGGGGTTGCTTCTGGGGGTTTCCACCCTTGTTGATTTTTCAGTTGGGGCATCGGCCCTTCTCTGTCTCCTAGAAGGCCTCTCCAGATTTATAATGGGAATCCTCCTTGTAATTGGAGGAGGTCGAATCAGACTTTGCCTTGCTTGCTCCCTAACAATATCATCCTTCAACCTTTGGATCTCAGCCTCATGAGCCTTACTCCTTTCCTCAGCCGTTTGTGGAGGTCCATCATGGATTCTTTGTGCCCTCCTTCGAGGTTCTCTACTAGCACGTCGCCTCTTTGGGGCTTCGTCGCGATCATCGTCGTCATCCTCAGATGTCGAATCATCAGTATAGGGGCCGGAGTAGTCAAAATACTCTCGATCTCGGATCTGTAAGGCATGACCGCTTGGTCCAGGATCTCGAGTATGAGGATAGTTAGGCAGACCGTACATCGGGTTGGTGTTCATGGGGAGATCCGTAGTGTGGATCTATACCCCTGGAGGTAACGAACGATCTAGGTTAAGGGGAGCAAGCACCATCTGAATAGGGTTAGTTTCCCGATTCTGGTGGATGACCCCATGCAACGTACTCTCAATAAGGGGATTCGTCCCTAAAGGCTGAGAAACTTGAGTTTGGGGGATCGTCCCTTGCTCAGTGATGGTCGTTTCAGAGGTGAGGGGCGGAGCAGAGCTAATTTGTAAAGCCTCGGTAGAGCTTGGTGCTGTTCTTCGTGTAGTTACCATGGTTGATGTCTTTGTACCACAGACGGTGCCAAATGTTGTGGAATAAAAACTAGGTTATTAGATTGCGGTTAGGGTTTGCTTGTATTTAATGCTAGGGTACGTGAGCTTTGTGCTTTAATGGCTGCTCTCGTGCTCGTGGCTGAATCTGCCTTCACAAGATGCCTACGTACTTTGATGAATATCAAAGATCAAGCCAAAAAACGTAGTTCTAGGGTGAGGGGGACCCTTTATATAGGCTGAGAAGCCTCAGAATTATAGTAGGGTTAGGTGATTTGGTGGGTAAGACAGCCTTGAGGAAGGTTCTAGACTCCTACCTTGTAGGAGTCTGTTTCTTTGTATGACTGTGTGTCTTGGAGGTTACTCTTTAGAGAGATAACATCCTTATCTGACTTGTATTTCTTAGCTGTTAATTAGCCCTTAATATTAATTACGAAATTAATATTTAATTAGGATTTTGGGCCCCATTAATGGGCTTCATATTTGGACCAAGCTAGGTCTAATTAATGCAACATTAATTGTGTCTTTAGGACTTATTTTTAGCCCATATCACGGGTATATATTAGTGATTGTAAGATTTGTTTTAAATTAAAAAGGTAACGTGATTTAATTCGAAAGGAAATATTAATGATCGAAAAATATGATACGATTAATGTTTTTAGGTGTTTATAAAAGGTAATATCTTCAACTAAAAGTAAATGCGAAAAGGGCAATTGACTAATTACCATTAATTTTATTATGTTATTATTTATTTTAGGTGTTATATTTGATTGATCTTCTTAGGTGTTTATAAAAGGTAATATCTTCAACTAAAAGTAAATGTTAAAAAATTCAATCGTTACCATTAATTATATTATGTTATTATTTATTTTAGGTGTTATATTTTCCTTGACAATTATGGTGTGATATTTTCGAGCATATATTAATGATTGTAAGATTTGTTTTAAATTAAAAAGGTAACGTGTTTTAATTAGAAATGAAATATTAATGATCGGAAGATATGATACTATTGATGTTTTTAGGTGTTTATAAAATGTAACATCTTCAACTAAAAGTAAATGTGAAAAAATCAATCGACTAATTACCATTAATTATGTATCTTCAACTAAAATTAAATGTGAAAAAGACAATCGACTAATTACCATTAATTACATTATATTATTATTTATTTTATGTGTATTTATTTTTCTTTATAATTAAGGATAAATAAGTAAATTCACGAAGTACCAAAAAACTGATACCAAAAAACAGGTACCAAAACTTTTAATGTTTCGATTTTTATATAATAGTATAAATATATGTTATTAAATGAAATTGAATGACAAATTTTTAGTGTCTTTAGAGAATCCTAGAACACTTTTAATATTACTAATATAACTATATTCTTTTATTTTATTTTTTTTTTTGACAAAAAATTATATCTTAGTATGCTTAGAGCTAATCATACAAATTCGTATCTTGGTAATTTAATGCCTAAATTTTTTTTAGCATATTTTGAGTTGCTAATGTAAATATATTTCATTTCAATATGTTATTTTTTATTTTTCAAATTACAAATCTTTATATACTAAAATATGAAATATTCATAATAGGTTTAACCGTTTGCCTTTAATTTAATAATTCCTATTTATTTATTATATCATTAAAGAATTTTTTATTTTTTTGTTGTATTGACCAAATTTCGAGTATAATATCTGTTGTATTATAATATGGATATGTTGTGGAATAAAAATTAGGATTTAGATTGCGTCTAGGGTTTGCGTGTATTGAATGCTAGGATTGAGAGAGCTTGGAGCTTAGATGGCTACGCTTGTGTTTTGTGATTTGAATCATATTCTCACAAGATGTTTATGTTTCTTAGAAGTTAATATAAGGCCAAAATTATTAAGAGAATGAGGGGTCAAGCCTTTATATATGCGTTGAAAGCCATAGCAATGCAGTAGGGTTAGGAGACTTGGCTCCTAGGTCGGTGATTCTAAATCTTTCCAATCAAGGATTCAGTTTTCTTGTTGATTTATGTCACTCAAGTCGTGGATTCTAGATTAGGGCCTTGTATCGGGTGTCCCCAATACAAGTTGTGTTCTAGGCCCAAGTATCACAAATTTAATATTTAACTAGGATTTTGGTCTTCATTATTGGGCTTCGTTATTGGACCAAGTTAGGTCTAACTAATGCAACATTAATTATGTCTTTAAGGATTATTTTTAATTAATATCATTTGCCCCCATCTTCTGGGAAAACTTTTCAAGTTTTTGTAGGAGCTAGAACGGTCTTTTCAAGACTCAGGGTCTTATCGTCCCTTCTCGGGTATTGTCTTATTGTAAAGTGTGGAGCGACTTACACGTTTATGGCAAACATTAATACTTTAATGGCAAACATAAATACTTTAACGAGCGAACGTCACAAATTAACCTTAATCTACGTTAATTACAAGCGAACAACGTTAAAGGGCCCTAAACGGGGCAAGTAGATGAGCGAACGTTGCTAATTAACCCTAAACGAGGGAAGCAAGTGAGCGAACGTCGCTAATTAACTCTAATCTAGGTTGATTACAAGCAAACGATGCAAAACGGTCCCAAACGGGACAAGTGAGCGAACGTGGGTAATTAACCCTAATATAGGCTAATTATAAGCGAACGACGCTAAACGGGGCAAGCAAGTGATCGAACCTCGCTAATTTACCCCAGTCTAGGTCAATTATAAGCGGTAAGTGAGAGAACGTTGCTAATTAACCCTAATCTAGGTTAATTATAAGCAACGATGCTAAACGGTCCTAAATGGGGCAAGCAAGTGAGTGAACGTCGCTATAATTAACCCTAATCTAGGTTAATTATAAACGAACGATGCTAAGCGATCCTAAACGGGACAAGTAAGTGAGCGAACATCGCTAATTAATCATAATCAAAGTTAATTATAAATGAACGATGTTAAACGAACCTAATTTTGGCTAACCATTAGACAACTATTACTAATTAACCTTATTATAGGTTAGTTAAGAAATCTTAAAAAAAAAAAAATCTCCCAATTTGAGTTTATTTAGACTAAAATTTACAGGAGTCGACGAGTGCTGAGGTACAATAACTGAACATGTTTTGACAATTTCTTGAATCAGGGCTCATCGGGGGACAGGATGCATCATGGTTGGCTGGTGCCCTTCTCGGGTGCTGGTCTCGCTCACTTCAAATTTTTTTAAAAAACACACCCCTCTGTCCCATCCATTTTAACATAAAAAATTGCGTATTTGACACGCATTTTAAGATGCATTTTAAGGATAGTTCTATAAATAATTTTTGATATTTTCTTTTTTTGTATAAAAATAGGATTGTTCTATTTTTATACAAAAAAAGGAAAATATCAAAAATAAGTTATAGAAGTATAAAACTATCATTAAAATGCACCTTAAAATCCGTATCGGAAACTGGTCCGTAAACGTTAATAATTCGTTGGGACGGAGAGAGTAGCATTTATTTAAAAAAAAAATGGGAACTTTAATTTTTTCTAAATTTTTATGTAGCTCCGTCGCTAGCCGACTAAATGCCTTCGAAATTGGCCCTAATGAGAGGACAAAAATTACAAACGATTGCACCTTTTGTTTGAAATTTTTATATTATAGGTATCCAATGACAAATTTATTAATATTCAATTTATTATTTTCGTAGTATAAATAAATTATTATTGTCTGCACGATTAATATTATTGCCGTGCCCGTGACAAAGGAATCTTTTTTTTTTTATAAGAAAATTAATTTACCTAATTTTTAAAGAACCGAGATTGTTTAGTAAAGATTCGTCCTTTATCATGACACAATCGACATCATACGATCAACGATTCAACGTACACGATTATTCAATTACAACTCACCTGCTTCACATTCACCATTCCACTCACACACTCTACTCCACTGCACATATCATCAACTCATTCTTGATATAGATACACCTACAGAAGTGTAATCAAACACCCAACAAGTACTGAAACAAACATGGGTTTCAAATGTTATTCTTTTCTAGTAACCCTTTTGTTCATAAGTATTAGTAACCATGATTTAGTGTTGTGTAATAAATATGAACAAGACCCAGTTACAAAAACTATGCAAGATTTTTCTGGGTATCCAATTGAAGATACCCACTTGCCCAATTCACTGTCTTTGTTATCTGTTGATTCTGAAAGTTTGCAGAAACAGGTTATTTTTCAATTCTCAAGATTCTTTAATTTCTTTTCTCTACTTGTGTGTGTATGTAACTGTGTGTGGATACAGTGTTTTTATAAATATATTTTACGTGAGTAGAACTGTCTTCAATTTATGGATTTTGTGGGAGGTTTTGTTTTTGTAAGAGTGAAGCTTATTTTTTTTTTTTTTTGCTAAATAAGAGTGGGGGTACGTTCAATGGCAAACAATTGCCATTTAACTGTTACATAACATATGGTTTTAGGACCGTTATCCAACGGTCCTGATTTAAAAAAAAAAATTACACCGTACCGCAGAAACTTTCCGCGGTACGGAGAAATTACAAAAATGCCCCCACTGTTCACGTACCGCGGAAAGTTTCTGCGGTACGGTGAACAGTAGATTTTTGATGTGAAAACAGGGGGCATTTTTGTAATTACCCCGTACCGCGGAAAGTTTCTGCGGTACGGTGTAAATTTTTTTTTAAATCAGAACCGTTGGATCAATGATCCAACGATCCTGAAATCATATGTTATGTAACAGTTTAATGGCAGATGTTTGCCATTGACCGCCGGCCATAAGGGTGAAGCTTATGAATACAGTATTATGTTATTTAAATATTTTAATGGCTTTGAAGCTAATTCAACATTGCTGATCATGCTGTAGTGCGACCAATCACCATTTGAAATTGAGTTTTAGCTTTGAGTTGACAGCAGGGAGTATTGAGCTGGACACCTGTTATTTCGGTTAATGAAATGGAATTCCTATACATGATGTACTTACTCCTTAGTCCTTAGCTAGCATGTTGTGGCATATTGTAGATTATAAGGGATATGTATCGTAAGCTTTTTTATGCCCGAAGATGAATATGATTAGTTTGAACTATATATATATTGCCAAGTATTTGATATGTGTTATTTTTCACTTAGTATTCCCTCTATTATATCACTTTGGTTGCACTTAATCAGAATTGATTATCTGTCTTACGTAGATTGATGAACTTTCTACTTTTTCGGATTCACCCGCCCCATCAGTAACAAGGATATTGTACAGCGATAAGGATGTCATAGCTAGAAGGTAAGCAGTGATGGGGTCTGTCTTTTATTTGCTTATACAGTTATACCTGATAATGTGTAGAATGTTTTATGTATAAGAAAAATATATATATGATCTAAGAATTGCATTTCTGTGATTGAAGTGACACGACACGTATATTAATTTCATCTAAATATATTGTAATTCCGAATTTGTAATGTAGGTCTAAATTTCATTCAGTGAAGTATAATAGGTCTAAATTTCATTCGGTGAAGTATAAAGCAGGAACCATAAGTACACCGCTTAATCAATAATGCATAAGATGTAGTTTACAAGGGTCCAGGCTATTATTATATTTATTTCTTGAGGTTCATCATGAAGTAGTTGTCAATTCGTCAGTTATCTATCTGCATCCTATGTTCATTTGTTCTGAACGCAAAATGTAAATTTTGACCTTAAACATGGTATGGATCATCATACACTTCATTTAAACGTGCAGGTATGTCAAAAATTTGATGGGACTTGCTGGTCTCTCTGTCAGAGAAGATGCTGTGGGAAATATCTTTGGTCGATGGTAAGCTCGTATCTTAAAGATCCATACCATATTTATTGCTTTTAAATTCTTATTGAATTAATTGCCTACATATGTATTGCCTAGAACTGTATTTGATTGAGCCTAAAGCATGTCCCTGTTGGCATAATGTTGTAGTCCCAATTGGTCTTACATACTGATACTACACACCGTATATAACAGACATACCATGATACCATGCTTACAGATGCATAATGATACATCACATTGCTGGCTCCAGCGCTTTTTAGGACAATGGATACCTTGTCATCGATCTCATTAACATTGCACGTGGACAGTGTCTAGATATTATAGTGTGTCTATGTGAATCATAGGCTTTCAAGTCAACATGCTTATTTAGCTTTAGTACTTTCTGAAAATCATAACAAATCATTCTAAGGCTTTACATGATGAGATTTCCTTTATACACTGCTTTGTACTCTTGATCCAGGGAAGGCAACGAACCAGAAATTGGTGCTGTTGCAACAGGTTCTCACATAGATGCTATTCCATACTCCGGAAAGTATGATGGGGTTGTTGGTGTATTGGGTGCTATAGAAGCCATTAATGTACTGAAGAGGTATGCTGATAGTAGTATACATAAGCTACACTTATATTTGATTAAACACAGACACAGACACAGACACAGACACACACACACACACACACTCCATCTTCTAATCTGATAGTTTTGTGCCAAAATGAGTCATATCCATAAAGAAGTGTTGTAGTGGAGTGAGGACCTAATATGATGGAGTGGCAATATAAATAATGATTGTTACGGATTAGAATAGACATGCACACTCCATCTTCTAATCTGATAGTTTTGTGCCAAAATGAGTCATACCATAAAGAAGTGTTGTAGTGGAGTGAGGACCTAATATGATGGAGTGGCAATATAAATAATGATTGTTACGGATTAGAATAGACATGCTATCTGTATTTGATGGAATTATGTAAAAAGACTCGCCATTTGCTCATTAGTTGACATGACCTGTAGCAGGCACGCAAATGATTATTGTTTACCAAGCAAGCCCAACATAGATGGTATATATATCTCCTTAAAGTGAAATTGTGCACTTTCTCGTGATGATTTTCACTAGATTTTTAAATGCAAAACTTAACTGAAATCTATAATCAATGCCAATTTGATTTGCTTTTAGTAGATCAATATAAAGTACTTACTTTCAAGAGGCTGCAAGTTTCACATTGATATATGGCACAATTTATAGCATGTAGATATTCTGATGCCATATCCTTTTTTGCAGCTAATTTTCTTAAGACTGTTTAAAAATTACAGGTCTGGATTTAAACCTAAAAAGTCATTGGAGGTGATCATGTTCACCTCCGAAGAACCAACAAGGTTTGGGATCAGCTGCTTGGGAAGGTATGGACCATTAATAGTTATAATTTCTGTCTCATGGTAACTGTTTAACCTTTTGAATTTATTTTTAATATCCTGTTTCTTCTTTCCCAAGGTATTTTTTAAGAGAATACATTTTCTCCTGTGGGTTTTTCTCATTTTCTGTTTGTAATGTGCAGCCGCTTATTAGCAGGAAATGAGGAACTTGCTAAAGCCCTGAGGAATACAGTTGATAACGAAAATACTTCATTTTTTGATGCAGCAAGGTTTGCTGGTTATGAAAAAGATGAAGAGAAGCTATCAAGTGTATTTCTAGAGAAGGGAAGTTATTCAGCTTTTATCGAGCTGCACATAGAGCAAGGCCCTATACTGGAAAAAGAAGGTTAAATGCTATTTTAATAGTCATGTGATGGTACTTTTTGCCACAAATTCTGTTTACCAACCAACATACCATTATTTTTTGGTTCAGGTATTTCAATTGGTATTGTGACGGCAATTGCGGCTCCTGCAAGCATCAAAGTGGATTTTGAAGGAAATGGAGGTCATGCAGGTGCTGTCTTAATGCCGGATAGGTGAGTATATCAGTAGATACTAGTTGCCTGTCCTTGGCCACACTCTGAATTAAACATCTATTCCGATCTTAAAAACAAAACAAAAAAAGGTAAAAAAAGAAGAAGAAGATAACCATGAATTACTGTTGGCTTGTAATATTTTGTTTGTTTGTTTGCATATTTATATAAGATAAAACCGACTGGATACTTAGACACAGCTCTGCATTTTTTATTTTTATCATGTAAATTTCACCAGTATGGTATTCATATTAGGCAATGTCCTATATCTTCTTGTAAAGTATCCTGCTTAATTTGATTTCGAGAGTTTCGGAGTAATCTGTGATCCTGTGGAAAGCTTTAATATTTTCTTTCTTGTTTTTCAAATTTTATTTATGACTATTCTATTCTGTTATAGTACTGCTTAGATTATGCCTACACACCTTAGTTCTTCCATGAATAGTTGAAGCAGAAATGATGCAGGACTGGCTGCTGCGGAACTGGCATTAGCTGTGGAGAAGCATGCACTCGAATCTGGATCCGTTGACACTGTTGGTACCATTGGTGAGTTTTTTCTTTTTTTCTTATGTATGCATATATTATTCAAAATTGAAATACAAGACAAACCAAACACAATAATGCATCATCAATCATGCTATTGCTTTAGGTCTTTGTTAAGAAACCATGAATCGACAATATTCACAATTGCTTTAAACCTTTTGTAACACTGGCTTTTAATTAGTCGGAAGGCACAAATTATCAATCGGTGTCCATCTAATCAAGTGGTCACTTTTTATCTTGCCTTGGCCCTATTTTTCTCAGTTTGAAATGCTGTATGTTTCTAAAGGTATAATGGACCTGCATCCCCGAGCAATCAATAGCATTCCAAGTAAAGCACACCTGGAAATAGGTACGTATGTCTGATAGGTGATATATCTGCAAGAGGATTTGAACTCCAGTTCTGGAAAATGTTGCCAACACCTATTTTTTTAAATTTGTCCTTTTTTTGTGTTTTTTACTTTTTAGAGCTTTTTGTGATATGCTACATACATTAGTATTGCCTTGTATCTATTGGAAGCTATTTAACACCGTGTCTATTATATTTAAAAACTAAACAAATTGTTTTTCTCACATTTTGTGCATTGCAGATACACGGGATATTGATGAAAAGAGAAGAAATATTGTAATTGAGAAAATTCATCAATCGGCTGTAGCCATATCAAAAAAGCGTGGTGTCAAACTTTCGGAATTTCAAATTGTCAACCAAGATCCACCTGCCCTTTCCGACGATTCGGTAATTAAGGCAATGGAGTCAGCAGCATTGGAGCTAGACCTAACATACAAAAAGATGATCAGCAGAGCTTATCATGATTCACTGTTTATGGCCAGGTAAGTCATAGTTGAGGAGGATACTTTATACTTAGATTCCTTAATACTTCGTAGAAACTGCCCTAATATGGATATAATAATTAATGATAAACAATGTTTTGGCCTTAATGTTAGTGTTTTAACCTCTATTATTTGTTGCAGTATCAAGATTAGTCAGTGATAGGCAAAAGGGCCTTATTTTCAAGGGTTTTTCATTAGAAAATGATAACGATAATTGGCGGAGGGAATATTATAGATATATCAGGGAATGCAATAATAATTTTATCGAAATACACTGCCATTATGGAAATCAAAGTTATTTTGCGTAATAGACCATCCAGGACTAACTTACCTATAAGCCTTCAACTGTGTTACAAATAGAACTAATTTTGGAACTTAAATAATAGTCTCTTTAACCCAAATATGTTTTCGTTGTTTATACCATCTTTAGATAGAAATCTCCATAACTTTACAATTTACTTGGAAACAATAAAACCAGCTGTAATTGTCACTGACTGTGTATATACCAAACAGGCTGTCTGTATACTTGGTAATTAGAATTCATCATATCTGTCGAACTCCAATTAGATGTGTATAGTATAAAAGCCCTTGAGAAGCTATGCATCTTGCTCGACTCTAGAACAATCCTACTTGAGATGCATGTTAATGAATGTATGAAGTTGCTGTGTTGAATATCTATCTATATGCATCTAAGATAAGGTAAACTTCTCATGTAGTGTTATAATAGGTGAACAAAGTTTTGCGCAACGATAAAGATGAAGTGCAGGTATTTTGATCTTAGAAGTTGCATCTAAGACGGCGTATATATGTTCCCTAAAAATTGTAAATAAGCCAAGGAATGCACCCTTGTCCTTTGTAAGAAGCCTTTATCTAGAGCGAAAATATTGGACGTAGTGCTGTATCATTACATCATAATGAAAGGATCAAGGTTGTAATCTACCTGGAATTGTCATCATCTCTCTTTCTTTCTTTTCTTGTTCCTTTCTTTCTTTTCTCGTTCCTTGATCTTTTCCAGGTATGGTAGAAAGTTTCAAGGGTAAGTTAGTTAATGGTTTCAGGGGTAACTTCACATTAGCACCAACAAATTATCATTTTATGTTGCTCATAACCAGCGAAATAGAAGTATTTTATTGTTTCTCTTGTCATCCTTGTCTCTATAGTACATAACTGATTATATTTAATTGTTGCAGAATATCTCCAATGGGAATGATTTTTATTCCATGCTACAGAGGTACGAACTTAATCTTTTCATCTCTATTCTCTGAGCCAGTCGCATCCTACTTTTCTTGTCCTAATCAATCAAGATAAGTAATATTGATGTCGTAAGTTTAAAATAAAGCTAAAACAATCACAGACAAGTCTAAATTGTATAACTACAAAACCGAAGGCATCACAGAAATTTTATTCTCTCGTGACTTGAATTATGTATGTAAGAAGAAATTAACGTTGTTATTTACAAGGAAGTATTGATTTTGCAGGATATAGCCATAAACCTGACGAATTTGCATCCCTTGATGATATGGCAAATGGGGTCAAGGTATTGGCACTGACCCTTGCCAAGTTGTCTCTACACTGATTACTGCTTCACCTCACATCCCTCTACAACCGGAGAACTTCTTAAATGATGGGAGTTCTACTGTATTCTATCTGTCATGTAATGCTAGGTTCCAGAATAAATAATAAATATAACATAAGTATAATATAAACATGAAGTAATTGTCAGATGTCACTGTAACCAGTGAAAATGGTATCAGGGGAGTTGGTATTAGTAGCACAAAAAATTTCTAGCCCCCCTCAATTGTTCTCTTCAATTTCAAATACTCATTCAGATAGAAAATAGTACTTTCTGACTTGAACTTTTGTTGGCATCAAATTTATCAAAAAAAAAAAATCTGCTGTGTACCAAAAAATTTACTGCTCTGGATCATTCAATGTCTGTGTAATACCAACCTCATCCTTCGTTTTTTCCGGTTTGTTGACTACTCTGAAGCTGGAATGTTCTGTACCTTGCAGTGTCCCGCACATGACTTCATTTGGTCTACAAATTCCCTAATTCTCAAATTATCAAATAATTCCTCTAATTTTGGTGGTGATGAAGCTAATTAAAATTTAATGAATAATTCTGGGAAACTTTAAAAAAAACCTCTAAAATCTTTTGCTCTTCTCTTGAACAAAGTGTTGATAGTAACTTTGTCCGAAAAGAAAAATTATACTCTCACTCTTATTACAGATAAGCGGAATCAAATGTACGGATCGCTCACTCTAAACAATGTTTCAGTTGTCTGTGTTAAATGGTTTGCGAGCAGACCACCAATTTGTTGGCGAAGTCTGTTTGTTCTCCTTCAGGCCGTAGTTACAGTGGGGGGATTGTCCCAACTGATCTCCAAGCTATTTTACTAGCGGCTATGCATGACCAATCAATATAACAGGTTTCTTGATTAAAAAAAAAGTACGAATCGCTCACAATCAAATAAAATCTATTATATATATAATATAATACCACAACATGTCACATTTTAATACACTTGGATTAAATTTTTTTCAAAAAATTGTTGCTCATGAGAATCGAACCTAGGTCTTTAGGTTCATTTGCATATCACCTTGCCATTAGGCTAACACATCACATGTGTTATAAGTCATAAAATATGCTATGTATGTTAGGTGATGAATGAAGAATCTTTGGTATTTTGATTTCTAAGATATTTTAATCATTTTTCTACGTTTTACATTTACATATTTATATTTTATTATGTTATAGTTTAGTATAAATGAGTGATATATGGTATTTAGTGAACTTAGATATTTTGAAATTATTCGATTTAATAAAATAATATTAATAATTATTATTTGCAATACATAGATAATTATAATAAATTTATTAAATTTGAATACATGTTTTCTAAAAAATGGTTAATGAACACGTAATAATCTAAATATTTAAATGCATACCACAACATGTCACATTTTAATTTATTTAATTTTACAAAAATGCCCCTAGATGTCAAGTCAAGTAAAAAAAATATTACGATATAGATGACGATCGAACCTTTGACATAATGAATCTACTAATCATGAATTCAAATTCACCGTTATGACCATTCAGCTACATGTATATTTGATTAAATTTTATGATTCATTAGATACATTCACAAGTGTCAGAGTGTCCTATATTATTTACCTTATTTACCTATCAATCATGTGTTTTTTTATCAGTATTTGTTTTATAATTTTACATATTATTATTTGTATATATACAAAAATCTCCATGTCTACTTCATTTTATTAAAATTTGTATTATTTTATTTCATGCGAAATTTGAAAAAAGTGAAAGGATCTTAAATAAAATATTTGAAGGGTATTTTGCGGAAACAAATCACCATTATTCTAATTGTTTATAAAAGCACCAATAGAAATGTAAAAAATATTAAAGATATTGTATAATTATACAATTATAATATTCGGATTAGAAATGTGATATTAGTACTCATTTAAATTCTGAACGATCTTATTTTTTGTTATTGCTTGTCTTTTTAGAAAATACGTTTTTTACAATATTTTCAAACTACCGTCCTAACTGACCGGCACATCGCTTTCTCCCGAATATTTTGGGAGATTCGAATACTTAATCGATACATGTGATTTTAATTGCAATTTGGGAGGGTTGGCTACTAGACCGACGCACATTAATTATGACCTAACACGTTTATAACTCGTGTATGGTCAAACTTTTTATATCAAATTCTAGGCATGTATCCTAGATAATTAATCGGACATGTAGTAATTACAGTATATGAGGCTCTAGGTAACTAGTGGATATGAAATGATAAATTATGATAGGGCAATATGTCACATTTTAATCTATCAAATTTTACCATTATGTTTCTCAATTTGTTATGATTTACCATAGCGTCATCTGAAATTAAGATCTACAATATATTAAAATTGTGTCACATAAGTGAGAACTGAACCTTTAACATCTATAACAATAACCTTATTTTTATGAATTCATATTTTATAAATCCATAAACGAATTATTGAAGCTTCAATAATACTTAGTAGTAGTATTAAATCAAAAGTCACATTCATATAATCCCATAATATATAATTGTATGCAAATATAACAGTTTAATATAGATTAAGAGATGATCATCCAAATGAACTTATGAAAAACGTTGAAAGTACATTCGCCAATTATTTTTCTAACTCTAATCGCAAGAAAGGCATCAACACTCTAAAAACAACAATAAAAAGATAAAGACACAAAATATCGGTCTCTTTAGATACATATTTCAAAAAAAAAATATGCATATCTAAAAGAGTTAATTGCAAAAAAGTGGCCAGATTTTACACTCATTTTCAAAAAAATGGCCGGACTTTCAATTTTGTAAAATAGTGGTCAGACTTGTCTTTTTCCTTTCAAAACAGTGGCTGGAGACGATTTTCAGCTTATTTAGCAGGGATAAAATGGGAAAATATGTTATTTTACTAAAAAAAATGCTAAAAATCACGAAAATTATCCAAAAAATCCCCAAATTAATATGTGTCACCATATGATTGGTTATATTCGTAATAATAATAATAATGCCCCCCATGCATGCACATAAATTGAATAATTAAATCTTGACAACTCATATTTGTGGATTTTTTTAGTGAATTGATGTGCATACATGGGGGGCATTATTATTATTATTACGAATATAACCAATCATATGGTGATACATATTAATTTGGGAATTTTTGTGGACAATTTTTGGAATTTCTAGCATTTTTTTCCCATTTTACCCCTGTCAAAAAATTGAAAATCGCCTGCAGCCACCTTTTTGAAAGGAAAAAGGTAAGTCTCGCCACCATTTTGCAAAATTGAAAATCTGACCACTTTTTTGAAAATGAGCGAAAAATCTGGCCACCACTTTGAAGTTTACTCTATCTAAAATGATTTTTATCGTTACAATAGAAACATTGGGCATTAACATAACGCACAATGAAGAAAAAAAATTTATATCGTAAATTAGAGCAATCCCGTGCCTTGCACGGTTATTGAAGCTAGTTTCAATCTGATAAAAGATCCACACGACCTGGGATCAACTTGAGGTCGTTCTTATGGTATACTGAAGTTGAGGTTGTACCATATCGAGGTCGTGAGATCCAGGTCGAAAAAGAACTGAAATCCATGCAAAAACTGCACGACCTGGAACCATATGAGGTCGCAATGCTGAGGTCGGAAATGAATTGCAAAACGAGCTCGAAGCACATGACCTGTGACCAACTTGAGATCGTTTTAATACTGGCCGAGGTCGTAACTTTGAGCTCGAATTTAGCTTAAAAATTGAGGTCGTTTTACACGACCTGGATGCTATTTGAGCTCGAATTTAGCTTGAAAATTTGAGAAAAATAAAGAAATAAAAACCCCGAATCCCGATTGCGATCCGTATAATTTCTGGAAAATTCGATAGATTTTCTAAGTGATACGGGTCGAGAATACCCTGATTTTCCCCAAAATTTCCAAGTCGAAAATGACTTAGGAAACATAAAAAAAATTTTATGCTCGAAGCACAATCTAATATTAGTGCCGTTCTAGCACCATCTAGTGCCGTTTAGCGCCATTTAATGCCGTTTAGCGTCGCTTAACATTGTTTTAGCGTCGTTTAAAGCTACTTAGTGCCGTTTAGCATCATCTAATATTCGTCGTAAATGCGTCGGTCGCTCCACGCTTTACAAAAAAGACGATACCCGTAAAACACTAGTGTACAAAGATAAACCCTGACCCAAGTCTCGAATAAGGCCGTTAAAACTTCAAGGAAAATCTGATCAATTTTCCTAGAAGTTGGGGGGCAAATGATATGGGTTAGAAATAAGCCCTAAATACATATTTAGTGTTGCATTAATTAGACCTAGTATGGTCCAAACATGGGGCCCACTGGATGGCTCAAAAACCCTAGTTAAATATTAATTTCGTAATTAATATTCATGGTTAATTAACAGCTGGGAAATATAAGTCAAATAAGGATATTATCTCTCCAAAGAGTAGCCTCCAAGGCACATAGTCGTACAAGGAAACGGACTCCTACAAGGAAGGAGTCTAGATCCTTCCTCAAGGTTGACTTGCCCACCAAGTCACCTAACCCTACCCTAATTCTGAGGCTTCTCAGCCTATATAAAGGGTCAGACCCTTCAACCTAGAACTACGTTTTATTGGCTTGATTCTCTTAATACAAAGATACGTAGGCATTCTGTGAGGACCGTTTAAGTCTCGAACGCAGAAGCAACCATTAAAACACGAAGCTCACGTACACTAACATTAAATACAGCAAACCCTAGCCGCAACCTAATAACCTAGTTTTTATTCCACGCATCAAAAATCTGATATATGTTTATTTGCAATCTAATTAGATTTTAGATATTGGAAAACTGTAAAAATGAAGCTGCGACCTTGAATCTTGATAATGCTTCTTGAACATGTTATGATTTATGGGTATGCTAAAGTTTATTATTTGAAGTGGAACTGGAATGGTGTTGGTACTTGCACTGCTGTGATTTCTTGTTTTGTAAGTAGCACTTTAAAACGATCGAAGGACCACTAGATTGTTGATAAAAGGAATATAGGAGTGCTGTGACATATATTGATGATCATAATAGCCGAACTAGCACTGTGGGCTTGCAAGAGAAGCACTTGATTGATGTAAACGATGGGTTAGGCGAATGCGAATGGTCTCTTAACACTAATGGGGTGTAAGGTGTTCGGTTGATGGTTAATGAGCCCGGTTAATCAAAGAGGAAATACATACAAACCATCTATTTTATCAAACAATAATGAATAGAAATGAACCCAAAATGAAATAACAGCGGTACGATTCACATTTCCTTCCCTAGGTAGCAATTCGTGAGTCTTTATGACCCAGTCAGCGGACAGCTTTTTCATGTGCTTGCTTTTCTTTTTAAAATCGAAAGAAAAGCTGGTTGTTCAACCGTAGGCAGGGGCGGTGAGGCTTGGGTGCACCAAAGTAGAGGTATCTGGGAAAGACTAAGGGAAGGGCTTATTCGAGAGCAGCTGAGTCAATAGCAAATCCCATGTGGTGTTTGGATTATCAATTTATTTGTATTGAATGGAAACCCCAATCTTTTTAGATGGGTAAATCATACCCTTCCTACCTCTTGGATTTCCATTTCATTCTCATTCCCATATCCTCCATTCCTATTCCCTATTCTTATTCCAACATCCATTCAAACGCACCCTATGTGTCCAACTTAGAGCTGTCCTCTCTACTCATAGCCGCGCTGAGTTGGTCAAGCTTGGTTTTTCCATGTTGATGGAATATATGTGACTTACTAAAGCAAATTAAATATAGAGCTCTATGGCTGTATGAATGATCTACTAGGACGGCTGCACTGTATTGAGCTCTGGGGATGTATAGTTGCTTCTTCTGGGATTCATGGAGATATTCTACTTGGGGAAATCTCTGCATCTTCTATTCAAGACGATTAGATGAAGCCACACATTTGTGGTTACTATTCGCAGATGTCTTGTGTATAGTATTGATCAGGGACGACGAGTAACATGATGAGGAACACTAGTATTAAGAAAATTGCAGGACAAAGTTGCATTCATGTCAATTAAAAACCTAGGGAATTCATTGCAAAAAATAAAGGACACTTTTGGAATGTAATGTATAAAAATATGAAGGAAACAAAAAAAAAAACAAAAGTTATAAACCTAACATGAGTTCACATTCCATTAGTCATATGTTTTAAAGGTTGCACCTGAAAAATATCAAGAAAACAAGAACATAGCATCTGGTTTGGCTTCAGGTATACTAAGAAGTATTATAAATAGATGGAACAAACAACCTGCAAAAGGAAGGTCCTATCTCCCCCTCATTGTCAGAGGCATCTGGATCGTAATCATCATCATTAGCATAATCCTTCCACAGCTGGATGCTACGACTTTCCAAGTCATATATACCGTAATTGCGAAGTTTAGCATTTACTGATTCATCAAAGAAATAGATGCAATTGGGCTTGTATGATTGAATGTTGTGATCATAAGAATTATTAACCGATATAGAGATGGAGTCGTTCCATCCTAAGTATAGGGCTTCGTTGTTATCAAGCCTATCAATCTCTTTCCAGTAGTACTTGTAATTATTGTTGTCGCTCTCCCAATACTTTTTCTTGTAGCTCCCCCGAATCGTTAACTTGAAAACGTTAAAAGATTTAGTCATATAGCTTTCTTCATCAAATATCCTTTCAACCATCTTCAATTCCCCGTTTTTAGATTTCACCAGTTGGATGAAGCATTCATGGAAATATTCATCATTATGGCGAAAAGTTGATGCTACCTTATTTTCCTTCACTGGCCAGGGCCAGGTCTTCATGCTGGTTTTGGTTGTGCCGCTGTTATCATTAAAGAACTCAGTAATGCCACTGTGGACAAAAAGAGAACAATCATCGTCCATGGTGTAAAAAGTTTCTTGGTGGAAAATCATGGATACAACGTAAAATTTAGAAGATCGGGGTTTCTCTGACAGCACCCATGATAATGATGATGACAACGAAGGGGAGGAGCATCCCTTGGACGGTTTGCAAAAGGCAAGGACTTCTTTATTTATCAAGACACAGACGATGCACTTAGGATCACTGGGAGAAGTTTCTGACATGACAAAGTTAGTATAGTTACCAAGCTTGAGACGTGAAGGCAGTGGTGGAAGTTTAATGAGCACTCTTGACATGGGGTTATAAAGAAACACAGGATAATCTAATTTGGATGGTGATGAAGCAAATATAGGCCCTAAAAGCAGCCATCCGCCATGAGAAGCATATGTGATTATTTCATGATCAGAAAAAGAACTCCTGTCTTCATCTATAGGTAGGCTAAGTGACATTATGCTAGTGTTACTATCACTAAAAACAATGCTAGTTTTGTTATGCGAATTGTATAAACTTGTGTCGAAGACTACTTTATCAGGTTGTACCCGTGGGATCAACAGCCATGGAACTGCGCTGCCAGCACTGCAGTGCCATAACTCTTTAGCCATGCGACGCCACAAGCTACATACAGAGAGGCACTGGTAAAGATCAGGTAAGTAGCAAACATCGTTTGTCAAGTTTTGAAAGATGGCAGAGAGTAGATCTTTAGGGATGTTACCCCAAGACATGGTTTTGTGCAGGTTGCTTTAGATAATGGATGATGGAGAGTAGCTCTTTCTGAGATCAGGCAGACACCTTTTGCCTTTATATGATTTGGATTTACCTTATTAGATTAGAATAGAATTATGTAGGGTTGGCAATTTTGGATATTGGGTCGAGTTCGGGTCAGGTTGACAGATTCGGGTCAGAAATTTGACCCAACCCGAACTCGACCTGGACTACCCATGGGTAACCCGAACCCGACCCGAAATAATAATAATTCATTAATAAATATATATTTTAAACAATAAATAAATAAATCAATACTATTTTAATCTTATAAATTAATTTAAAAATATATTAAAATAAAATATTTATTAATTTAAATAATAGATAATACATAAATAATATAACACTGGTATTTTTTTATATAATAGATAACATTTTATACTATATATTCATACATTCGGGTAATTTTGGGTCAGTTTCGGGTAACCCGAAAATAACCCGATTTTTTCGGGTCAATTTTGGGTCAACCCGAACCCGATAAACTCCAACTTGAAGTATTTTGCGGGTCGAATTCGTGTTAGGTTAACGTGGGTTAACGGGTCGGGTCCGATTTTGCCAGCCCTAAAATTATGGTCTATACTAACTAATTCAGACTAGCAATTATGTGACAGATTTAAAGGTTTTTTTTGGATTTTGAAAATCTAGGTATATTTCATTTGGATTTTAGATAATGTATTTAATTAAGATTTTAAAAAATTCTTTAAAATTAATTAAGATTTTAAAAAATTCTTTAAAATTAAAATCTTAAGATATTTAATTAGGATTTTAAAAATTACTTTAAAAACTAATGATATTTAATTAAAACTTGAAATAATCCTTAAAATCTTATGGTACTAAAAAATTCATGGATTTTTATGAATTCTATAAAGTGATAGGTATTGATGGATATACTTTTTGAAATCTAGCCAAATTTTATGAAATTTCGAAGGATTCCCGTAAAACCAATAAAATTCTACATAAACTATATATGATTTACACAAATCTATCAAATTCCGTGTAGAATTAAAATTAAAAAATAAAAACAATCTTTAAAATCCATTGTATGAGTCCACGAAAACCTTTCAAAATCTGAACACGATAGGCTTGATGCATAAATAGCTCTTCGGGTTCGCCTTTATCCGGGTTTTAAAAAATCGGGCCTTTAAGAGAATTAGGCCGGGTTGGATTGGGCTTTCCCTAAAATATTAGAATCGTTTTGTTATTATTAGGGCTGTAAACGAATCGAGCCGAGCCGATCTTTGATTGAAACGAGCCGAGCTCTGACTTTAACGAACCGAGCCGAGCTTTGATCTTAACGAACCGAGCTGATTTCTTTACGAATCGAGCCGAGCTTTGACCGAACCGAGCCGAACTCGAGTTGTTCACGAACAGTCTCGAGCCGAGCCGAGCTCGATCCGAGCTCGAGCTGTTTGCGAGCAATTAATTTGGTTGGAGATCTTAGTAAATCACTACTATTCTAACTAGTACTAGTAACTAGTGCGTTGTCACGAATTGTCGTTTATATTTTTTAAAATTATTTCTCGACGATCTAACCGTACGTATGTCAAGATACATCCAATTTAATGATATTCCCAAATTTTCAAAAAATAAAAAATTAATTTGGTTGGAGATCTTAGTAGATCACTACCATTCTAACTAGTACTAGTAACTAATGCTTTGTCACGAATTGTTTTTCTATTTTTTTAAAAATATTTCTCGACGATCCAACCGTACGGATGTTAAGATACATCCAATTTAGTAATATTACCAAATTTTTAAAAAATAAAAAATTAATTTGGTTGGAGATCTTAGTAGATCACTACTATTCTAACTAGTACTAGTAACTAGTGCTTTGTCACGAATTGTTGTTTCTATTTTTTAAAAAATATTTCTCGATGATCCAACGGTACGGATGTCAATATATATCTAATTTAGTGATATTCCTAAATTTTCAAAAAATAAAAAATTAATTTGGTTCGAGATCTTAATAGATCACTATTATTCTAACTAGTACTAGTAACTAGTGCTTTGTCACGAATTGTTGTTTCTATTTTTTAAAAAATATTTCTTGACGATCCAACCGTACGGATGTCAAGATAGATCTAATTTAGTGATATTCCCAAATTTTAAAAAAATAAAAATTAATTTGATTACAGATAAATATTTTAATTTTTTTTCGAGCTTTTAAATAGCGGAAACGAAAGAAGCCCATACCAAACAAACTGTTTTTCTAGGCCCAAGTAAAAATAACCCGGTCCAAAATTCCAAATCAAATATCTAAAACAGTAAAACCTAATACTAAATCCACTAACTAAAATTAGAAAGCTAGCCGCAATACACAAATATTACTCAGTCAATCCCTAATTCTAAAATTAGCTCTATGCCTCTCTGCGACTCTACCTCTCTCTAAAATTCTAAATCCCTAATTCCTAACCGGCTAACTCTATCGACATCGATTCTCAATCAGTCAATCCATTCTCTCACACAAATATTACTCTCAATCCACTCTCGAGTCTCAATCATTTTCTTAATATTATAAGTCCCAATCACTGTTTTGATTATAAATATGATATCATTCTTGTTTCATTTTGATATTCGCTTTGACTTCTAATTAAGTGTTACATAGTTGATAGTTGTGTGCTTGTGCTTGTACTTGTGTGCATATATTTGTGTTTTGATGGCATGTCTTCTTTACATATATTTGGTTTGGTTGGGATTGATAGACTAGCATTCAAAGCCAACAACATAAGATAAGAACCCGAGTCAATTGTTTTGTAGTACCTACTGTAATTGTCCTCCCCCTTCTCAGTTTACACTTTTAAGGCAACTGTCTCCCCCCTGTATACATTGTTTAATTAACCGGCCTCTAAATCTTCTAGGTAATATTACTTATATTTATTATTGTACAGACATTACAAAACTGAAAAGGCAACTAGACAAGAAAGGGATGAGTATGATAGATGGAACTTGTTCTTCCTATTCTTGCTGATACGTATTTTGTTTAACAGATCCATTTGCTAATTTGCTAATTGTTTAACAGATCTATTTGCTAACAGATCCATTTTCCTTAAATCTTAATGCAGGAAAAGCTTCTGTTTAGGTTCAATACTAGGAAAAGCTTCCAGATTGAACATAATTGAGAATTGTGAATTTGTGATGGCATCCAAAAAAAGGTAGCACATCGAAATTATTCCAGAAAATGCGGAATTTGAACAAGAACCATTAAGAAGTCTTGGCGATGATACACAATCTGAAGACACCGGTGAAGCTAATGATATAACACAGCCTGGCCCTGAGCAAGAGGAGAATTCCAGAAAAAAGAAAAAGAAAAGCACCACCAGCACCGTTGAAACTCAAGAATCCAATCAGCCAAAACCTTACCAAAAGAAGGAAAGACAGAAAAAATCGCGTTGCTGGCCATATTTAGACACCATGGTGGAGAACAATCAGAAGTTTGCGGTTTGCAAACTATGCAAAGAAAAAATGAAGTATGGCAGCACGGGGTGCACGACAACATTCAATCGGCACGTGGATAAATGTTTGGTTTCACATGGACGCTCACATCAAATGCAACTTCAGTTTCAACCGAGTGGTGACAAATCGTCCGAGGTAACAGTTGCAAACTTCCAATATGATCATAATGAGATGAGAAAAGTCATTTCTCATTATATTTTAGTAAATGAGTTACCCTTTGTGCATGTTGAAAGCTTTATGTTTAATATGATCATGACAAAAGCTACCCCCTTCTGGCAAAAAATAAGTAGGCAAACTCTTAAACAAGATTGCATGTCCACTTATGAAATTGAAAAAAAGAAATTGAAGGAAATTTTCAAATCTGTTAGGAAGATAAATATTACAACAGATATGTGGACTTCCTCACATTAAAAAATTGGGTATATGGTTGTCACTGGACATTGGATCGATCTTGATTGGAAGCTGAACATGAGAGTTTTAAATTTTTGTAATGTCCCACCCCCACATAGTGGATATGCTATCTCAGAAGCTTTGTTCAAGAGTCTGAATGAATGGGGTATTGTTGATAAAATCGGGACATTGACCGTGGATAATGCAAAGGCAAACGATGTTGCTTTGCGAAACCTAAAACAAACCTTTAGTGTTAGAAAGAAATTATCAATTGATGGGAAACTTTTCCATGCAAGATGTTGTGCACATATTCTGAATTTATGTGTGCAAGATGGGTTAGACCCAATTAGAGAAATTGTCGAAAAAATTCGTGATGGGGTTAAATATGTGGCAGGCTCAGAAGGCCGAAGAATTAAGTTTGCTGAAGTTGCTATGTCTTTAGGTTTGAAATCTAAAAAACTGATTCTTGATGTTCCGACACGTTGGAATTCAACCTTTAACATGGTGTCATGCGCTATCGAGTTTAAAGATGCATTTTTAGTGTTTGCCAGATCTGAAGATGCGTTTAAAGTTTATGTGCCGGATGAAGAGGATTGGGAAAGAGTTGAAGGAGTGTGTTCTTTCCTTGAGGTCTTTTGTGATGCCACGAAAGTTGTTTCCGGGACCGAGTATTCCACTTCGAACTTGTTTCTATCAGAAATTAGGTTAGTTAAGCAAGTAATCGACAAAAATATGAATCACCCAAATCTGCATATTCGAGGGATGGCGCGAGCTATGATATTAAAATTCGATAAATATTGGGGGGAAACCAATCTGATAATGGCGATCGGTGCTATCATGGATCCACGGTTTAAAATGAAGCTTCCTACCTTTTGTTTTCCTACACTTTATCCGCTGCCAGGTGAATCAGAAAAAAATCTGACCTATCTAGCAAATTCATTAGCTGAACTTTATCAAGAATATTGTAGGTCAGAAAAGGAAACTAATGCTGATCGGAATGAATCAAGTCAGGTATCATCTTCCGATGCTAACTTCATTATTGAACAAACCGAGACACCACAAGGCTTTAATGAATATGAGAGTTTTATAAGGGAGAGTGGTGGTATTATGGAGACCACAAAATCAGAATTGGAAGAGTACTTGAGTGAGAAAATTGTTCCTCCGTGTTCAAAATTTGACGCTCTAACATGGTGGAAAGGAAACGCTTCAAAATTTCCCATTTTGTCTAAGATGGCAGCTGATGTGTTGAGTATTCCCATTAGCACTGTGGCTTCTGAGTCAACTTTCAGCGCTGGGAGTAGAGTGATTGAACCGCATCGCTCTTGTTTAAAGCCCGAAACTGTTGAAATGTTGCTATGTGGAGCAGATTGGGTGCGTGAACTGTATGGACTGAAAAAATCTAAGCAGGTACTATTACTATAAGTATATAAAAAATAATGTTGCTATGTCGATTTGTCACTGATTTACTTATAAACTGAGCTGACCTGTTTAATAATCTTTTACATGCAGAAGAAGGACGACAAAGACATTGTGATACATTTAGATTGAAGGACAGATCTGATTTTTCTTTGTAAGTAATTTTAATTTCGTGTAGTTTTTTATTTTCCTGTTTTGAGTTCATGAGCAAGTTTCGAGCATTCATACGAGACCCCACTGTGATTCTTATATCTTGCTTTGAATTCTTGCATTTTCTTCTTCTGCAATCAGCAAAGTATGAATAAGTTGAGAACCAAATTCTGTATTTTTCGGGAAAAAAAAAACAGCATCTCAACTTAGTGACTAAATTTTGGAAAAAATTAACTTACCTTGTAACCCTGATACATTATTGTTTCCCATCTCATTTCCCATGTTTGACTAACAAATCCTACAAATAACAAAAGTTTGTAAATGCAGAACTTATGTTAGGAGTGTATGGAACACAACACAAGTATATGAAGTAGTACAAGTTAGGGAATGAAAATGAGCAACTGACTTGGAACACCATACCATGATGATGATACACACATGACACATGCTAGTGCTATAACTTTCTGTATACAGCTTCACTTCAATGTGACTGCCAGAGTATTAAGTACTCGTTTAATAAACTGGTTTTACTTGCATTGCTTAAAATTATAATCCTCAAATTCAGGCCACAAACAATTTGTTTTCAAAAAGTCTGTTCATACAGCTTTTCCATGTATAATTTTTTCAAGTTTCTTTCTTTCTAATCTAAAATTTTATTATGTGCTCATGATGAGAGACTTGATAAGATGTGGCTATAGCGAATAAAGGTGTTCTTGTGGGAGACACAAGGTTCATTTAAATAGCCTATCTGCAGGCTGTTGATACTATTATTACATTGCAATGGTAATTTGATCAGTATAACATTCATCTTTTAGGCTACCTAGTTGTGTAATGAGTAGATCAAACTTGTTAAAACTGTACAGAGTACATAAGCGGCTTCTTGTCACATTTTTTTAGGAACAATTGCCTTCTGGCTATTTACTAGTAGATTGAGGTCACTGCAATGCAATTGTTTTTTTTCAGAACTGAACATTTTGCATTTTATTGAACAGGTCACAGGTGGAATGGTGGATCAACGTTTTGCATTTTGCATTTTATTGAACATGTCGGATAACGGCTATGGATGGCAGGATGGGAAGTTGCCAAGTTGGGAACTCTAGAAAGTAGAACCTTTGAAGTTTGAACCTTTTAAAATTTTAAGATGTAATCTTTGAAAGAATTTGTAATAGATTTATTATTTATGATTATGATATTATGTGCCCAGTTCCTACTGCCCAGTAGTCCAGTACCTTGAATTATGGTTATTGACTTATTGTAACTTTTAAATTAAAAATGTTCCTAGTATATTATATAATTTATATTATAGAAAATATTGTAAAATTTAAATTTTTTTCGAGCTTAACGAGCCGAGCTCGAGCCGAACGATCCCGAGTCGAGCTCGAGCCGCACAAGGCAAAAGCTCGGCTCGAGCTAGTTTGCTTAACGAGCAGAAAATTGTGTTCGAGCTCGAGCTAGCTTAGCAAACGAACCGAGCCGAACGAGCTCTTAACGAGCCGAGCTCGAGCTTGTTCGCTAACGGCTAGTTTCGTTTACAGCCCTAGTTATCATGCATATAGCCCCTCGTGTGACTTATTCTTTGTCGTTATTTACTATTTTCCGCACTACTGTGTAGTGTATAATAACGTGTTTCTTAATGACCAAACCAAATATTTATATAAATTAATATACTTGACTTTTATTTATATTGACAGAGTCTAACTCGTTAACATTTATATTTACCTTTTTGATCTAGTTTTTATACTAGTTCATTTAAAATCGTCAAATTTAAAAGTGATTTCAAATCGTAGTGCTTGTATTATATCCTTTGACGTGAAGTGAAGTTAATTGAGATGATTCTCGTTCTAAGATCCAAGTCTTAGACATGCCGACGGGGATTTGGGTGTCTTTGCACCATGAGAAGGAGAAAAGATCCAAAATCTAAAATCTAAGATTCAAGATCGGCAAGATATGAAGTCTACTCAAAGGGTTATTTACATAATATTTGAGGAGGTAACGGGAAGTTCTGCTCCAAGAAAATCTTGAAAGGGTACTTACATAGTATTTGAGGAGGTAATGGGGAGTAGAGGTGGCCAACCGTGCGTGCCGTGCCGGGCTGGCCACGTGCCGTGCTGAATGAAACGGGGCACGGGCACGCACACGCGGTTTGGATGTGCCGTGCCGTGCCGTGCCTTCGATCTTACAGTCCATGAACGGCACGCGAGCTAGGCGGGCTTGGCGGGCTTTTTTTTTTTTTTAGGAAAATTCAAATTTTTTTTAACGTGCTTTTGGCGTGCCGTACCGAATGAACGGGCTTCATCATGTTTTCAACCTTTTTTGTTATTTCTTTACTATTAAATAATACCCATGCTTGTTATTATTACATTTGCACTTTTTGACTGTATGTTATGTTAGATTTGTTCAGCTCAATCTCTTTAATTGTTACGAGTGGACCTTAAATATAATTCAAATGGGAATTAGTTTTTAGTGAAATATGTGTTGATTACATTAGATTATTATAAATTCAGTAATTTAATATTTACTTTTAATATTCTCAAAATACGAAATGTTTCGAATTAAAATGTTTTAAATTTGTAACTTTTTTCATCTAATTTTATTTCAAATTTGTGACTGAAATATACGAATGATATACTATTATATTGAAATAAAAAAAGGAGTGAAAGAGGACGGTACCTCTACTAAATTTTATTAATTAAAAAAATATTTTACAAATGGTGTGAGAGGACTCCTCTCTAAAAAAACGGAATAAAACCGCATTAAACATGTTTACAAAATTACAAACAAATAAATTTTAAATTCTAAAATAAATATAAAAATACAAGATAATACAAATTCTACACACTAGTCTTCTTGTTCGGCCCCCGATTCCGATGAAGTATCCATTATCATCCACGGATCGTCTTCTCCGTCCAAATCATCCGCTTTTTTTCCTTGTTGTCTTTTTTCGGCTTGATCCCAATCTTTTTTGCAAATACATATTTTTATTGAATCGGGTGCAAGACTTGATCTCTTCTCGTCTAACACTCTTCTACCCGCACTAAAAGCGGATTCGGATGCAATTGTAGAAGCGGGGACTACTAAAATATCTTTTGCAAATTTTGCTAAAATCGGAAATTGTAACTCATGATTTTTCCACCATGTTAATATATCGAACTCATCATTTAACTCATAATGATACGAAAAAAATTCATGCAACATAGTAAAAGCAGTAGTGGGAGTACTATTACTATATTCGGAAATCAAAATTTTTGGTCTTTTATTAATTAATATCGATGCAATTGTTTTATTAAATCTACTACCGCCACTACTACTACTTTTAGGTGGCATAGAAATTTGAGTTTCAGCATTATATATATCAACAAGACGATACAAATAATCTAAACAATTTTGAACATATAATAATGTTTTAACAAGACTTCTAAACCATCCTTTCTAACACCCGGATCAAGAAGACATGCAACACCATAAATAAAAGGAAATTCATCTAAATATTCGATCCACTTTTTCTTCATTTCCTCTGTAATAAAACTAAAATGAGGAGTAGCTATAGTAAGGGGTAGCTATAGTAGTTTGAGGAGGTAACGAATAGTTAGGCTCTAAGAATAAAATACATATTGGTTGTAAAGGCTTCTTCGTCTACTATAATGAGTGTGTTTACTTATAGTGGAAGAAATCTCGAGTTCGGGGAGCAAATCGAGGACTGGGGTATGAGTGTTCAAATTTGTTAAGAAATTGTGATCATGTCAAACTCTTTAACTTTCTTTTTTCCTATTCCGCATTTTATATTACTTAATTATAAGTAATTAATTTTAAAAGGAAAAAGAAAATTAAAAAATGTCAAAGTTCAAATTTTAAAAAGGTGGTAAGCTATTCAACACCCCCCTTCGTTTATCGTACCCATATTTCTATCAGAATATATACGTACTTCCTCCGTCCCAAAATGAATGAACTACTTCTTTTTGCGCTCGGTTGAGATACTTATAGATAATATTTTTTCAATTTTTTTTATAAAGATATAGGATTTATATTTTTATACAAAACAAAAAAATCGAAAATAATTTATTTACAACTACCTTAACTGAGCGCATTGAAATGCATGCAAAAAAAGTGACTCATTCATTTAGGGACGAACTTAGTATTTATTATATTATTATATTAAGAATATTTTTGTTAATTCGTTTTTTATAGGTTTACTATATAAGTATTCCGATATGTATTATAAACTTCGGATTGCTTATATTAATATTTCATTTTTCTCTCTAATCTACTTTAGCATGGTATCAGAGTTCGGTTTAGGATGAGTCTCAGATTCGAATCCCTTCATCCCCATTAATTTAATTCATTATTTGTTGTCTTCATCATCTACAATTTGTCATTCCGTCTACCGTCTACCGTCTATCTTATCAATCGTAGCAAAACGTATTGAACGATTGATGGAGAGTGTTAAATAATATATGTTGTAGCATGAGATCCTGTTGAGATTTTATTCTGACACCTTAAAATTTTAAAATAATTGATTATTTAACATGGTAGAATTATCGAAATTAAAAGCAATATGCATTTACTAATTAAACTAATTTTCTGTTTAATTTGGGAAGGAATTGAGATGGATGTTATCAGGTTTTTTTCCCTAGCAAATGGTTCTCTTTCTTTTTGCATGAACTCGCAAGTTTGTGATTAGTGCGTAATTAGACAATGGTTATCTACAAATAAATAGATGCCAAATATTATTGGTTCAGACGTAAACCGCTCTTAAAAGGATGTTTAGACAACAAATTTTCAGTTGTGCACTGATGCCCCTATATGCATCTTTTTTTTTTTGCAAAAATAATTAATGTATACGTCATTTTATACTTTTTGTGTCATATATTTAATCGGACCTAACACTAATAGCATAGCAATATCTAAATATATATATTTTTTGACACAGTAAAAGGGTTGGGAGAACCAAGTAACCAACCCAGAAACACTAATATTATAACAAATCACACCTCATTAAAGAGGAAAGATCACACGGAGGGTAGCAAATCCAGTCTAAAGGAAGAGCTGAATGCAAAGCTTTCTTAACAATCCAATGTGCTGGAGCATTACAAAATCTAAGAATAAAATAGAACTTTAAATTTAACCTGAAAGCAATAATTCTTATATCTTCAACTATCGCAGCAACATGCCAAGGAGGAGTCGTATCTGAAGATGCAAGAGAAATGGCCACAAGTGAGTCTGATTTGATATAAGCCAAATGAAAGTTTCTTTGATAAGCAAGGTTGCAACCTTCACGAATAGCCAATACCTCAGCATATAGAGGAGAAGAAGCTTTAACCAAGCAACCATGACCATCAATAATAGTTCCAATGTTATTCCTCCCAGAACGCCAATTGAAGCTTTGCCATCCTTGAAACTCCTGTCATAATTACACTTCACAAGATGTGCTGGTGGGGGAGACCACTATTGTCAGTGAATAGTGGGATTGGGAGGGTCAATAGATAAAGGACATAAGAGAGATGCATACTCACACGAAAAAGCTTGATTTAAGTTGTGAGTGAGAGATGGATTTATGGGAATATCCTTAAAGATATGTGCATTTCTAGCTTTCCAGATTGCCCAACCAGTGAAAGCAAAAGTTGCAAGAAAACCCAGCGCAATTTTCTTTGAAGAAGCCTGCATAATAATGGACATAAGAGCTGATTTAACTGAAGTGTAGTTGTCCAATGACGGACGCAGAGAAAGGGGACAAGCAAACCAAACAGGAACTGTCCAAGGATAGCGAAAAAGCATATGTTCTATAGATTCCATCTCTTGAAAACAAATCTGGCAAATTGGAGATTGAGCACACTTTCGATTAAAAAGATTTAAAGAAGTAGAAATAGCATTATTTGAAAGACGCCATAAAAAATGTCTTTATTTTCGGAGGGGCTAAAATATACCAAATGAGCTTCCATAAATTATGATGACTATTATAAGCGGACGTGGAAGCGCACGGAACCACTGATGCTTGAAGAATTCACAAGCAGTATCTAAATATAGCTCATGCAATTTAACCAAAAAAATGAAGCATGACATCAGAATATTGCACTTTACTGATGTCTTAAATCCTTCTAGACATCGGTTTCTGAAGAAGACATCGGTGACTTTTAACATTACCGACCAAGACATCAGCCGGAAAAGACACAGACATCTGCCAGATGTCTAATCTCCTTTTTCTAGTAGTATATATTAGGTTATGGAAGTGGTTGTATTAGAAACTTACAAACTTCACTTGTAAGTGAGGAGGTGGTATTGATTAAGGTGCTGGATGAAAATGTAGTTGAATTGGATAACTGGAAACTTAGTCGTAGAGGAATCACCAGCCATGTTATATTCCAACTCTGAAGTGCCACATAAATTTGAATTACGGGTCATGAATGATTAAATGTTCATGATTCTTGGGCTCTTCGGTTCAGAATAATTGATGAGGGTCATAAACTTCTACGTCGTGTTGGTTGCCTGAGAAATGGTTTGATGATCACCTGATGACTAATAGTGCGGAGAAGAAACTTATTCCCCGGAATACTGATGTCACGTCATTCCTTCAAAAATACACCAATTTTCATAGGATTACAAATTATAATAAGATACATTGAACTGCTACTCTTTAAGACTACAGGAAACTGAAGGTCAAGAGACTATGGAGTTGCAATTTTGATTAATGAAAAGAATCAAATCTGGAACATTCTAGCTGATACTTCCAATCACCTATGAAAGAGACTATATATTGCTGTTCATCTACATTATTTGTAAAAATAAACGACCAACCTGATCCATTAACCAAAATAGTTGTAGTAAAGTTGAAGGAGAAAAGAAGGAGAAAAGCTAATGAAAGCTAATGAAAATCTGTTCATCTACATTATTTGGGTTGATCTAAAAATGGGATCATAAACGACCAACCTGATCCATTAACCAAAATAGTTGTAGTAAAGTTGCTCTACTTGGCCATAATTCATGTAAAACAAACCACCACTGCATAACTTTCAACTTAAGTACTTAGCAAAAAAATTCATCTTGAGTACCATTTGAAACAATTGTCTTTCAAAAACTCTTTCACCTTAGTACGATCATGTAACTAATTAAGACTAATAACACTCTTTCAGTATTATAGTCATTGCCTTCATCTGCACCAATCTCAATATTCGACGTCCCCGCCATCCTCTCCAGGAATACATAATCAGAGCAAGGAAATCATTTGAACTTGAATGTGTACTCACTAGATTAGGTTCGAGTGTGGTGAAGTTAACGCACTAATATTGTTGATGGAACCAGCTTCCATCAGTTATTTGTTCACTACCAAGTTGCTGCACAAACATGAACATTATTATAGATCAACTATTACAATGGTAACAAACTTTAACTCCTTGGTGTGAGGTTTTGTAATTAATTTCAGTTATATCATAAATTAATGAAGTATGAAATCTATCAAGAAAAATAATAAGATTTAAGTTTAGTGTAGTTAACATGATATCCACCGTCGAGTTTGAAGTAGTATCAATTTGTAATACATACCTGTCCATTCATAGCTGAGGTACTTCCCAAATGATTAACATTGAATGAAATGCCCAGACCTGGATCCCCATGATTGCTTCCCAACTAAACATATGATTAAAAAGCCGAATTAAAGGATATCAAGCAACACTTTAAAAGTAAAAAAAAAGGAGTAGATAATTTGAAGCTATGTCGTGTATCACATTTGAGTTACCTGATCAGTATTGAAGTTAACTCCATAGTCAAAATTGTTGTTGCCTTGACCACCCACAATGAATGGTGGTTGTGAGTAAAAGTTATTGCAGAAGGGAGCAGTACCAGAAGGGGCAACATTGTTTGCCGAAGAAATCAGATTATTTATAGCTCCTCCATTTAATCCTCCAGTCTCAGAATAGTTGTTCAGCTCTTGAGCCGGAGTGTTTTGATAATAATAGCCCATTTGATCAGTATAACAAAACTGATTGTGGATAGAATTAGACGTGCTTCCTCCTAAAGTAGCATTGGTCTGCCCCCATGAAGCTACATTCGTAGAAGAATAGGCGGAGTTATTTGGCATCAAGATTGTATTTTCACTCATGTTTGAAGAAGCCTCTGCACAAATGACAAGCAAAATTAGCCTTTGTAGAAACTAACTTAAGTAATCAAAATTAAAAATTAATTTCGTGTATGAAAATAAGTAGCTCACCAACTCTACTATATGGGGGCAACGGTTGGTATTGACCTGATGATGAGGATCCATTAGGAGCCCGAACCTTAGTAGTAATGTTCTCTTGCCTGGGTGGTCGTAGAGGATTGCAGGCTGCCAACTTCCCGTTTCTCTGCGCCTCTTTGAGTTGATTAATTAACAATATGTCCGGATTTCCGGGTACAACACTTGAGGAATAACCAAGATCTATCCAGTCGCTGAATTCAATATTTGTTGTTCCATCTAAGACGCGTTTCAGGAACTTTTGATATTTCTGCAATTACATTATAAATAACAATATGAAAGACTACATATGTCTTGCAAACATGCATGTGTGATCCTACTTTCTGTTAAAATTGATATATCATTTACTTTCTCTTCAAGAAGCATCAAATCTGTTGATCATACTAATCGTATAGTTGATGCTGACGTGTAAATATTCTGTTAGATTACAGCTGGCATCAAGAAGTTAGTTAGCTAAGTTAGAGAGTTAGTTTTTCCCTCCAAATAGTTAGTTTGAAATGTAAACAATAGTCTTGTATATATAGCTAGCTAATCATTTTGTAACAGTTTAATCAATCAATAGAAAATGAGTTTTTACACATTTACAGATTCTATTATGGTATCAGAGCTTGCAGAGCTCATTTTAATGGCGATCTAACGGAACGTTTCCGATCATCATCGTTGATCATCATCGTCTTCGTTACGTTTCTGTAAGATTTTTTCGTCGTCATTGATTGATCTTTGTGTACAGTTCATTGTTGTGATCTGTTTCTTTTGATCAATTATTTCATTATCGTTGATCTGTTTTGTTCTTGTCGTGCTTGATTTGTTATTGATCAAAGTTTCGTTCAATCATTCTTGTTCTGATCTTAAGATTTTTGCATAATCTTGAGATTTTCTCTGAATTGTATCTGAAATTTGTTCTGAATCGTGTTTATTCTTTGTCTCTGATCTTTGATTGTTTGATAAAATCTGATTTCTGGAGTTAATTCATTCGAAACTTGTATAAACTCTGTTTTCATCTGATTGCACTGAAACTGTTTGATAAAATTCTTCATCAAAATATTTGTGAGTTTCTTGAGAGATAAGCATGGCGAATGCTACTACTGTTCACGGAAATCAAGATTCCTCTAGTGTGTATTATATTCATCCATCAGATGCTTCTTCAACTCAACTTGTTTCGATCAAATTCAATGGTACTGGTTTTCACAATTGGAAACGATCAATGATGCTAACACTCTCGGCTAAGAATAAACTAGGTTTTGTGGATGGTACTATTCCAGTTCCTGAAGTTACTTCTACCAATTACAAGTTTTGGACTCGATGCAATGATCTGGTTAGTTCTTGGTTGATTTTTAACCTGGATGATACAATTGCGAAAAGTGTTCTATTTTTACCAACTGCAAAAGAAATATGGTCTGATTTGGAAGATCGTTTTGGTTATGCTTCAATGACACAAGTATATTCTCTAGAACAACAACTCTCAGATTTGGCACAAGGCAGTCAAAGTATCTCTGAATTTTTCACCTCGATCAAGACACTTTGGGATAATTTAGCTGATACACATCCTTTACCGACTTGTACCTGTAACAAGTGTACATGTAATCTTTCACAGAGGATAGTTCAGAGGCAACAGGAACTGAAATTACTACAGTTCATGATGAAATTGAATGAAAACTATGCTGCTGTTCGAGGAAATATTCTTATGATGCATCCTTTGCCTAATGTTTCTCAAGCCTATCGGTTATTTGCTCAAGAAGAAAGGCACAAAGAGCTTTCTCAGGGAACTAATTCTGAATCTATGGCTTTTCTGGCAGATAAGAAAAGGTTCTATAATTCAAGTGATACTAGAAACAATATCAATTCTGGTGGTTTTTATGGCAAGAACAATGTGAACTCTGGTGGTTTTAACTCTGGTGGTTTTAGTTCTGGTGGTTTTAATCCTGCAAATTCCAAGCAACAAGTGTCTGGTGTTGGTTTTAAAAGATTTTCTGGAAAACCTGGTTCTCATTATTACTGTACACATTGCAAGGTACCAGGTCATAGTATCGATAGATGTTTCAAGGTTCATGGTTTTCCACCAAACTTTAAAGGGAACAAAGAAAGAGTAGCAGCCTTTGTTCATACAGATGAGAATTTGGATAACACAGAGCAGTCTCAATCTCAAGACACTACTTCAAATCACTTAACTGTTGAACAGTATAATCAGATGCTTGATCTTTTCAATAAACAACACATGTCAAATGTTACTTCTACTTCAGAGAATGAAACAACAGATCATGCTGCACTTTTGGCAGGTAAAGCTTGTCTGCTTTCCTGTTCTAGATCAACATGGCTCATTGATAGTGGTGCTACTGACCACATAAGTCCCAGTTTAGAGGATTTTACTGATTATTCATCTGTTTGTACTGCTGAGAATTTTATCACTATACCTGATGGTTCTAAAATTCAGGTTATGCATATTGGTACAGTGATTCTAAATGATAAAATCACTTTACATAATGTTTTGCATGTACCTAAATTTCATTTCAAGTTGATTTCAGCACAGAAGCTATGTAAAGATCTAGCTTGTCATTTGATACTAAGTTCTGATCATTGTTTCATTCAGGACCATTCACAGAACGGTCCTCCAATTCTTCTTGGTAAACTAAATAATGGTCTATACAGTGTTGAGGAATTACAGATAAAGATGCAGGATTCTTCTCCCTCTTCACAGTCTTCTTCTTGTTTGATTTCTGCTGTTGACAATGCAAAGATATGGCACATTAGACTGGGTCACATGCCATTTGCTCAGATGAAATTGTTGCTGCCTTCTATTCAATCTTTTACTGAAGAACACATTTGTCAAGTTTGTCCTTTGGCTAAGCAAACCAGGTCTTCTTTTCCTACTAGTACTGTCAAATCAACTTGTATTTTTCAGCTTATACACATTGACATTTGGGGTCCATATAAGACCAAAAGTAGAACTGGTTGTAATCAATTTCTGACTATTGTTGATGACTTCAGTCGTTTCACTTGGATACATCTTCTTAAACATAAATCTGATGTTGTCTCTGTTATGGATAATTTCTTCAATTATGTGGAAAATCAGTTTAAAGCTAAGGTTTTGTGTGTTCGATCTGACAATGCTTTGGAATTAACTGAAGGATTTCTTAAGATTTTATATCAGAAAAGAGGTATTATAAATCAAACTACTTGTGCTTACTCTCCACAACAAAATGGAGTTGTGGAGAGAAAACATAGACATCTCCTAGAAACAGCCAGGGCTCTATACATTCAATCTAAAGTACCTGCTAAGTATTGGAGTGATTGTGTTTTATGTGCTGCATATCTGATTAATAGGATGCCCTTGACAAGTATTAATCAGACCACTCCTTATTTTAAATTGTACAAGACAGATTCTTCCTTGGATCATTTAAAATCTTTCGGTTGCCTTTGTTATGTATCTACTCCAAAGGTTCACAGATCTAAGTTTGATTGTAGAGCTACTCCTTGTGTATTTCTTGGTTATCCTCCAAATACCAAGGGATATACTGTTCTTGATCTAGTCAATAATAGAGTTTTTATTTCCAGAGATATTGTGTTTCATGAAGCACATTATCCTTTTCACTTACTTCATTCTAAGTCATCCAATTTATATGACACAGCTCTTTTCTTACCTGCTATGACTACTAGTAATTCTCAATTCTATTTTGATAATCCATCTCCATCTTCATCTACATCACAATCTCAGTCTCAATCTACATCACAATCTTCATCTCAATTTCAATCTACATCACAATCTTCATCTTCTATGGATATTTCACAATCTTCATCTTCTCTGGATTCATCTACTACTGATATTTCAGTTCCAATTAGACATTCCACTCGAACTGTTCAACCTCCAAGTTACCTTAAAGATTATCATTGCAATTTCAATACTTCAAATACACATTGGTGTAATTTTTTTTCTGCACACCTATATCCTACTTCTCACCATGCTTTTCTTAGTAATAGTATGTCCATTACAGAGCCTAAATCTTATTTAAGACAAAACTATGAATAATACCTGAACGGTGTAAAGCCAGATTAGTTGCTAAAGGGTTTACACAAAAGTATGGCATCGATTATGAAGAAACTTTCTCTCCTGTTGTGAAAATGAGTACTGTTAGATGCATTATTGCTTTGGCAGCTAGTAGAAAGTGGACTTTGCATCAACTTGATGTAAATAATGCATTTTTGCATGGTGATTTAGATGAAGAAATCTACATGAAAGTTCCAGAAGGTATTGCACATGCTCCTAATCAAGTCTGTAGGTTAAGAAAATCATTGTATGGCCTTCGACAGGCTTCAAGAAAATGGTTTGAAAAGCTCATGACTGAACTTCTTCAACAAGGTTTTAGTCAGTCAAAAAGTGATTATAGTCTGTTCATTCACAAAGACAGGGAAGATATCACTTTGGTAGCAGTCTATGTTGATGACATTATTGTCACAGGTAGTAATATATCCAAGATTAAAGCTTTGAAAGATCATCTGCATACTACTTTTAGTATTAAAGATCTTGGACTTCTCAACTACTTTCTTGGTATTGAAATTTCATACACACCAGAGGGAATTGTGCTTAGTCAAGGAAAATTTACCAAGGAATTACTGGCCTTAGTTTCTGATGATATATCACAAGGTGCAGTTACTCCATTGCCATTAAATCTAAAGCTTCATGCTAAAGATGGTGATTTGTTTGACAATGCAGAGTTATATAGATCTTTAGTTGGGAAACTTAATTTTCTAACTAATACAAGGCCTGATTTGAGTTATACTGTGCAATTACTTAGTCAGTTTCTGCAGTCTCCTCGAGTATCACATTATAAAGCATTGTTACATGCTTTGAGATATGTTAATCAGACTGCAGGACAAGGGATTCTTCTTCAAGCTTCTAACTCCTTAACTCTACAAGCCTTCTCAGATTCTGATTGGGCATCATGTCCTGATACAAGAAGGTCTGTGACTGGATATATTCTGTTGTTTGGAAATTCTCCTATCACCTGGAAGTCAAAGAAGCAATCTACAGTTTCTAGGTCATCCTCAGAAGCTGAATACAGAGCAATGGCCTCTGCAGCCTCTGAAGTTACATGGACAGTAAGACTGTTAGAAGAACTTGGAGTGACAAATTTGAAACCTATTCAACTTCACTGTGATAATCAGTCTGCAATTCACATAGCTAAGAATCCGGTTTTTCACGAACGTACGAAACATATAGAAATTGATTGTCATTTTACTCGGGATAAAGTCCTAGAAGGCTTGATTCAATTGACATATCTTCCTACAAAGAACCAGTTAGCGTTTTCACTAAAGTTCTTTCTTCAGTTCAGTTCAAAGATCTATTGTTCAAGTTGGGACTGCATTCTCCTCCGGTTCATACACCTCCCACCTTGAGGGGGGCTGTTGATCATACTAATCGTATAGTTGATGCTGACGTGTAAATATTCTGTTAGATTACAGCTGGCATCAAGAAGTTAGTTAGCTAAGTTAGAGAGTTAGTTTTTCCCTCCAAATAGTTAGTTTGAAATGTAAACAATAGTCTTGTATATATAGCTAGCTAATCATTTTGTAACAGTTTAATCAATCAATAGAAAAAGTGTTTTTACACATTTACAGATTCTATTAAAATCACATATATAATTACATCGAATCATATATAATGTTGTGTTAGGTAAAGATTGTGTTGGACTTTAGACTCCATATATAGGCAAGCAGTCACATAACAATACAACATTATTCACGAACCTGTAGGTGACTGGCTATTTGCCCTCGGGTTACTCCGGGAACGTTCATGACCTCGGAAATATTTGTAGGAACAGCTTCTGCAAAAAAGTTATTAAAAACGTCACACACAAATATATACACTGAACACAGGCGGATCTAAAAAGTGACACCGAGGAGTCGAGGACACATGTCCCTCCCCAAAAATTATAGTGTTCTCGTTGAAATGTGATAATAGATCCTTCCTTGCATGTAAAAAGTTATAATTGCAGATGAAATAGGCATACAGTAGCTTACCCTGGTAACCAATTACTAAAATAGCTTCCACGAAACGGCTGTGGAGGTCACTTGTCCACACAAATCTCTTGTTCTTTCTCCCTATGTCAAAACCAACGATTCATTAATAAAATTAAACAATAATATATTGCAAGTAGCTAGTGTCCTTAAATATATATAATATAATCTCTAGTTACCAGGTTCTTACCCGTTGTATCATCACCAACAGTATTTATAGTAGCAGAAGATAATGCATCTCCATCATTAATATTATAATCGCGATCATTGTGATGATCCGACATTGCTACACCTGCTCCAGAGCTTTCATTGATTTGTGTGATACGGTCTGTGCTGTTATTCCTAGTTCTCTTCCACCACAATGCGTACTGCCATATATATTTCACGTCATTCGCCTCGATAGGCTTTACCAGAAAGAATTGAGCCCCGTTCTTGACTCCCATGAACATAACTTCTGGACTAGTATCAGCTGACATTACTGCTTCCCATAAGTTCAATTTTAATTAGTACACTGAGTATCAACTTGATAAATAAAAATAAATATACAGGGACTTACAGATGACAGGCAAACTGAATTCTTGATTTACTTGTCTCAGTAGTTCAAAACCATTTATATCTGGCATATAAACATCTGATAAAACCAAATCATAAGATTCGATCCTAAGCATGCTTAGGGCCTCTAGTGCATGCTTCACCGTTGTCACTGCAATTAATAAAATCAAAAAATATCAACTTAGACAGATAGTACTTATTATGTGGAGAGTTGGCTAAACCCGAACACGCCAATATAAATTTCATACAAGTTGTAATTGATCAGCATAAGATAGCATTTTCCTTTAGAAAATGTCTTATAAAAAGTTAAAAGAGTAGTGTTAGAGGTACCAAATTGGGTACTAAAATTTGTTAACAAATGACATGGCATAAACTACTTGTCATTTTAAAATGTTTTAATTGGACGGCGGGCCCATTATAATTATAACCAATCAAAATCATTTGGTAACAATTTTTTATACCTAATTTGGTATTAAAGTTAAATTTATGTATCGTTTTTCAGTTATTCCTAGCTAATTAGTTATTAAAGCAGTTATTTCATTTAGGAGCATAACATGTCTTTCTAGTATATTTATACTAATCTGTATTAAAGTATAACTAGCTTATAGTCCGTGTAAAACATGAATTATTTTTAATTTTTTATAATTTATTCATAGTGTAATATGATATTATAAATATTAATTTTAATATGTTATTGAAATAATTCAAACATTAAATCTTTATATATAATAATTTTTAGTATTAAATATAAATTAATATGTTGTTGGCGGAAATCGAACTTTATACCTCTATATATAACAACATTTCGTATTTTATATCTAACGGTAATGATCTATATGAATTGAAAATCTAACGATTGTGAATAGTTTGGTTAACCAAACTACAAATTACAAAAGATCTCTAATTTGTTTATAATAATATACTTTAGACCTCTATATATAACAACTTTTAATATTTTGTATCTAACGGTAATGATCTATTTGAATTGAAAATCTAACGGTTGTGAATAATTTGGTTAACCAAACTACAAACTACAAACTACAAAAGATCTCTAATTTGCTTATAATAATATAGTACAGATAAATATACTAGGCGGATAATTGTCATAATTTTGTTCAATTGTTCAATCATACAAATAATAGTAACTGTTAAATTTTTAGTAAATCGATGAAATTTGTTAAATATAACACTAAGAAATATTTCATATTTGTGCTAATATAATGAATTCCAAAGGTTCGGTTCTCGTTAACGACAAATTAGAGTTAACAATTTATACATAATGTAAATTATTAGTTCTAAATTATTCATGGGTTTTTTATTAATAAATATTAAATTAAAATAATTATTAAATTAGAAAATTAAATAAAATAGAGTATTTACAAAAAATACTAGGTTTAAAGTTTCTCTTTGCAAAAATACCATCTCCTTTAATTTTTTGCATATTTACTATCTTATACTTTCTTAATTGCAAAAATACTATTTTTTGTATTCAGTTGCATATGTGGTTGCATATGCAACTTTTTTAACCTTTTTTTAAAAAAAACTTTTTTTAAAAAATAATTCGGTTCATCGATTTTTTTTTAAGGTGAGGTGATTTTGGTGGATTTGGGTTGCAAGACCCTGCCAGGGGCCATATTCAACTGAATGCAACCACATGCAACTGAATTACTACGATATAATAAATTCTTATAATAAATTTATGCGGTACGGTACAATTTTTTTTTAAATCACAGCCTTGGATCAACCATCCAACGGATCCAACGGTTGAAAAACTGTATGTTAAATAAGAGGTACCTGGCATACGTTTGCCAGGAACCGCGAGCCAAATTTAAATCTATTCTTAGAAATAGCATAACATTAATTTCAAAAAATTCAAATATCAATCCTTAGACACTTAAGTATATCAAATATTTGAGGTTTCAAACTGTGAAGTAACCAAGGTATCGAAGAAGGTCTTAACGTTTCCAAGGCATCGAGGAAGGCAGACAGATCCAAACAAATATACAGATGAATAGATTTAAGTAAAATAAATGGAGACGAGACCGAAACAAATATTTATATTAAATAAATGGGAATTAAAGAACTCAAAATTTACATCCCGATTTTAATACCAAGATCAGTAAACAACTCATCTGTCAAATAAATGACCCAATACAATCTTATAATATCAACACAAACATCTAGATATACAATAAACATACCTGCATGCATTGTAAATCATATATGTAAAAAATAAGATTTGAAAAAATGAAATAAGAAACACACATAAAGATTTGAAAATAAGATTTTAGCATATATGTAAAAATTAAGATTTGAAAAGTTACCTTGGTAGTTCCATTTCTCAAGACATGCTTTTAGCAGATTTAGACATGTTTTATCATCATCCACCACCAAAACTCTATACATTGCAGCTTTTAGCAACTGTTGATATAAGAAAAACTTACAACTTCGTTTAAGAAACAGGCTCTCCTGTGTAAACAGAAGTGCTCCAGAGGTAATGGTATATATAAGCGAAATACAATTAAACAACATAGGTAAAATGATTTACAGTATAGATATTTTTCAATTCTTTCTACTTTTATCAGAATCATCAATTCTTTTTTCATTCATTTCTACGTTTCTTTTTCCATATATAAATAATTAATTATGATTGTCAATTCTTTTTGTATATCCTTTATAGAAAAAGAATCTAGTAGATATCATATCCATGCATTCGAAATTATTAATAGTCAATTCTTTGACTCATATCGGCTTTAAACATAAGTGCTTTAGAGATAATGGTATAGATAAGCGATATGCTATTAAATAACATAGATAAAATATTTAGCATTATGCATATTTTTTAAAGCTTTCTAATTTTATCAGAATCATTAATTCACTTCTATCTTTACTACGTTTCTTTGCCATATATATAAATAATTAAATATGTTTGTCAATTCTTTTTTATGTATCTTATATGGACAAAAGAATCTTATATCCGTGCATTTCAAATTATTAACGGCCAAATCTTGGAGGCATACTAATTTTAACTAAAAATAATAATTAGAATACGTAGGGGGTGATAGCCCAAAATGGATTATTTTGAAAATAGATGGCCCTAATGCTCCGCAAAAATGACATTTCGTATTCAATGTATTACAGTGTATTACAGAATACAGTGTGTTACGGTGTTTTGTACATCGTCTTATAGATGATACGGTGTTTCATGTTCTGTAGTGTTCCATGTTGGATGAAACACTGTATTCTTTGTAATACGATGGACGAAACAGCGTATCTTTTAAAATCTGGAGAACTGATGCGATAGACGATTCTCCGTATCTGGGGGTAGGTGAGGACCAAATTTTTGTGAATGATCCATTTTGGTAATTCTTTCATTACGTAGACACATACGTCTGTAAATTATGTAGCTAAATCTTCACCGTAGAATCATCGGTTCAAAAAAAAAAATTCAATCAAATGCTTAAATTATGTAAAACTTTAGTATAGGTTTGGAAAAGTGACGTGAATACAACGTAGGCACATGCATATGTAGATTGGGTAGCTAAATCGTCATCGTAGAATCACCAGTTTAAAAAAATTTCAATCAAATACTTGAATTATGTAAAACTTTAGTATAGGTTTGGAAAAGTGACGTGATTACTGATGTGGCACATTAAAATAAAAGTTTAACATTGAATTCATCACTCCATTTTGTATAATTTTCAATTAGGTCGTCAACTAATTTTAATTTAAATTAATTAAGTTAAAATCTGTACATACTCATTTAATTCGTTTGCTTATAAATGATACTACTTTTTTTAGTTCAAATTTTTTTTTGATGAATTATACCAAAAGTTTAAAACTTTTGAATTTTAAATTTTTTCGAATGTCACAGTTTAATTAAATTTAATTAGAACAAACTCATTTAATGCATTTTTTTAAATTGATACAAGCAAATGAAAATTTATAAATGAAAATCTATAAATTGGTCTTGGCATTACAACTTTGAGCACCATAATAATGGTAGGATATGGGTTGGATGGGATCCTAACATCTGGCCTCTCTCAGTCCACTCCAAGTCTACTCAGACAATCACCTGTTTTATAACTCATATTGAAAAACAGGTGCATTTTTGTACTACCTTTGTCTATGCTCTAAATCAACCGCAACAAAGGTTACCTCTCTGGGATGATTTAATTCAACTTAGTAAACTCATTACTAATCCGTGATGTGTTCTTGGTGATTTTAATTGTATCACAAATCTCTCAGAGGTCAATGGTGGGAGAGAGCAATGGACAACTGATATGCAAAATTTCAAAGACTGTCTATTCAATGCTGCGTTGGGGCCAACTAATACAGTAGGGCCACTTTTTACCTGGGCTAACAACAGACCTGAACAATTTATTCAGAAACGCCTGGATCGTGCCTTGGCTAATCAAGCTTGGTTTAATACCTTTGATGATAGCACTACAATTGTTCACCAAAAAAGTATCATGGACCACTGTCCTCTGCTTATTTCGGTTCCTATGCAAATTACAAAATACAAAAAAACCTTTCCAGTTTTATTCCTTTTTGTCCAATCTCGAGGGATATCAAGATATTATTAAGGATACTTGGTAGGAACGATGGTTTGGTCACCCCATGGCCATCCTTTATAGAAAGCTTAGGCAAGTCAAACATGCCCTTATTAGTCTCAATAAAAGAAATGGTAATGTCCACTCTAACGTTGTTAATGCGAGATAGGAGCTTCATAGTTTGCAGGAACGAATCCAGGGTAATCCGATGGATAGAGGTCTTAGAGACTTCGAATCATGTGCAAAAAAGAATTTGGAAGAAAAATTATCTCAGGAGGAATCACTCATGCATCAAAAATCTCGGGTTAAATGGCTATCCCTTGGAGATCGTAATAATAGCTTCTTTTTTAATCAGGTCAGAGCAAACTGGAATCACAAAAAAATCCTGGCAATTGAAAATAAGGAAGGTACTGTTGTTTTCAGCCAGGCTCAAGTGGCAAATGTTGCAGTTAATTACTTCAAGGATTCGATAGGAACTTCTGATACTATTCATGCAGACAATATCAGGGACCTAAACATAAATCTTCCTCATTTATCCCAACATCAAGCTTCCCACCTTGAAGACAGGATTACTCCGGAAATTATTTATGCAACCTTAAAGTCGATGAAAGGTAATAAGGCTCCAGGCCCTGACGGCTTTACAGTGGAGTTCTTCTTAAACTCTTGGGAAGTTGTGGGCAATTCTTTTTGTGAAGCAATCTCTTATTTCTTCGAAACATCAAACATGCATCCATCAATTAATTCTACAAGTATCGCCTTAGTCCCTAAAGTGCATACTCCTACGAAGATGAAAGATTTCAGACCGATTTCTTTATGCTCAGTAGCCTACAAGTGCATAGCCAAGATCATTGCCAATCGCTTGAAAGGGGTGCTTCCTGGCCTAATTGATATATCCCAATCTGCTTTTATCAAAGGTCGAAACATATCGGACAACATTCTAATGGCTCAAGAGTTATTTAGAGGATATAGTAGAAACACAGGAATTGCTAAATGCGCTCTAAAAATTGATCTACATAAGGCATTCGACTCTTTAAGTTGGGATTTTCTACTCAATGTCTTGGTTCAAATGAGGTTCCCTTGTCAATTTGTTCGTTGGATCAAAGCATGCATCACAACTCCGATGTATTCAGTTAAAGTTAATGGTGAGCTTAAAGGCTACTTTAAAGGTGCAAAGGGGCTTCGGCAGGGGGACCCTATGTCTCCCTACCTGTTTACAATTGCAATGAATGTTCTATCCCATATTCTCGCTAATTCTCCTGCAAACTTTAACTTCCATTGGAAGTGTAAGGATACGAAGCTCACCCACCTTTTCTTTGCTGACGATGTACTTCTCTTTGCTCGTGGTGATAAGGATTCTTTAAAGCACTTGATGAATTCTATGGACAGATTTAAATCATTGAGTGGGCTTAGACCAAATGTCGATAAAAGTACATTCTTTTTCTGCAATTGTGATAAGAATTTTATAGACTGGTTTGATATGGAATACCACATACCTCACGGGGACCTTCCTGTGAAATTTCTTGGAGTTCCTCTCATTTCAACAAAACTCAGTAGTAACGATTGCATTCCCTTGATAAACAAAATCACAGATCGAATTTATGTTTGGACAAATTCTTTCCTTTCGCTGGCTGGTCGAGCTCAATTAATCAAATCTGTTCTATTCTCGATCCAATCATATTGGTCGAATCATTTCATTTTGCCTGGGGCTGTTCATAAGCAGTTGCAATCTATTTTTACAAGGTTTCTTTGGTGAGGAAACATAATGAATAAGGGAGGGGCTAAAGTAAAGTGGGAACATGTTTGTCTTCCGAAGGAAGAGGGAGGTCTTGCCTTCAAGAATCTTAGGGAGTGGAACAAAGCACAAATTTTATTCCACTTGTGTAAGGTGGTGAATAGAAGTAGTTCTTTATGGGCCATGTGGGTGATAATTCAGTCCTTAAACGCAAATGCTTCTGGACCATCAAAATCCCTTCCGACTGCTCTTGGATTTGGAGTCGCGTTCTTAAGGTCAGACCTATTGCTCGCTAGTTCATTTCTTATACGCTGGGAAATGGTCAAAATACTTCTCTATGGTTCTCCCATGGTGGAACTCGGAATGCTTAGCTTCTTCAAGGAATGATCCTATTATTTCTCAAGCTGGTCTTAGTCCTGATGCAACAGTGCATGATCTAATTATTATTGGTGTATGGATTCTTCCAACTCCAAATTGCAGGCTTAGGCACATTAATGAAACCTTAACGAGATGGTTGTCTACATTCTCTTATCCTACGTTTAATCTAAACCAAAATGATAAGATTACCTGGAATGACATTTATCTATCTAGGATAAAAACGTGGCACATATGGGATGCAATTCGGTTCAAACTGCCGGAAGTTCCCTGGCACAATCATGTTTGGCATAGACTTCAGGTTATGAGGTTTGCTTACTATGAATGGCTTCTTTGTTTGGATAGGCTGCCTACTCTTCAACGCTTACAGAACATGGGGATTAATACCTCCACTCAATGTTATCTCTGTGTGAATGGTGTTGAAGATGCTAATCATCTTTTCCTGCAATGTTCGTATAGCAATTGGGTTCTTAACCAGCTGGCTTCAATGCTCTGGTTATCCTCTCAAGCTGATACGTGGAGTAATCTTCTTAGCAACTGGTTTGATCAAAATAGAGTGGTTCATCGGACTCTCGCTCTTCTTTCAGTTCAAGTTTTTATGTACCATATTTGGCGCGAGAGGAATGCTCGTGCTCACGATAAAAGCTGTTTCAATCCTTCAAAGCTGCTAGATGGTATTCTTATAGATGTCAAGAGTAGATTAAGTAGTTCTACATGGTTTAATTCTCAAAATCATGGGCATGACAGTTGGCTAGTTTTTTAGTGTTCTTATTCTTTTTGCTTCTCAATCTTCTTTAGATTGATCATAGTTTTCCTCCTCTATGGCTTGTCATAGAGCAAGGGTGTATCCCTTTTTGTTTTCTTTCTTAATATACTATCAATTTAGCGGGAAAAAAAAAAAGAAAATCTATAGATAGCACTTTTTCAATTCAATTTTTTTTTCATATCGATGAATTGTACCATAAGTGTAAATTTTTTGAATGTCTAATTTTTTTTATGAATGATTACACTTTAACTAGATTTAATATTATACATACACATTTAATCCATATGCTTATAAATCGATAAAAATGAAAATATTCAAAGATTATGAATATTTAATTTTTTCTGAATGATTTTAAATAGATTTAAAATTGTTGTTAGTACTACTCATACTTGTATTTGATAATAAAAAATACATTAGACGAGATTTTTTTTATTATTATTATAAGTCTAACTGATGGCATATCTTTAAGGAGTATTAGTTGGTTATGAAACTTTTCACATGAAAGTTCCAATTCATAAATTTGACTAAGTACTTTGTATTTTAATGAAAGAAAGTAGAATGTAGTTAGGAATTTGTTTCTGTGACAAGCAATGTAATTTCATTTATTTGTTGAGCAAATGAACCAACTGAAAAGTAAGAAAGGCCCAACTATCAATCAAATTCATGGATCAATGGATGCAATTATTCTATCAATGAATGTGAAGAGAAGGGAGCCAAAATTGTATATTAATGAAGACTTATATTTCTTAGGGAAAACTGGGCATGAGGTTGTCCTCACGGATCTCCCTAAGATTATAACAAATATGTACTTATAACGTAAGGGACCCCGCAGGAGCATTTTTGTAAATATAAAATTTGGATCAGTAATTTACATAAATACCCTTAAATTTGTATTGAAAGTGTTTTACCTCAGGTAGAACCATGATGTCATCCTCAAGCACATGAAACCCTATTTCTTATCAGTGAAATGAAGACTCTACTTCTATTCGAACGACTCGATGGATAAACAATGAAGAAGCTTTAACTGTTAATCAGAACATAATTCTCAACGGTTATAGCAGAAGTTATTTGATAAGCTACTTAGCCATATTAGCAGTTGACAATAGCTTATCATGAAGACTAAGACAAAGGACCGTGTAGCTATTGGCAGAGATCACATGTGCTTGGAAATTAAATCAAGAATCATCTTACTTAGTCATTTCTTAGAGAATGCAACTTGTTCAGTGTAAAGACAATATAGAAGGTGTATATAGAGAATAGAACAGAGAAGTTTTCTCAATGGTTTGTGCACAAGGAATGTGAATTTGATAAAAACTTCCTCATTTGTATTTCTTTATTCATGGAATAGGACAATCTTTGCAATCTCAAGTAGTATGATAGTATATAATTAAAAGTGTAGTAGTGTAGAAAACTTGTAAAATTATAAGTGATTTTTTCTCTAGCAGTTAAGGAAAATTTGTATAGAGAAAACAACATTGAAAAATTATAGATTGGTAATTTTACATAGATTCTCCAAGAGATAATTTAAAAAAGCTCTCGGGTAGTTGAAACAAAAACTACCTAAAATTTTAAAGATTGTGTCTTGTGTTTTTAATTATCTTTATGTTCAATTCTTTAAGTTCGAGAATTTTAAATTGTCATAGTTTGTATTCAACCCCAACTTCTACAAACAAATTTTCGTGTTTTATGAGCATGTGACAAAGAGTTGTACATACCCATCTTATCCATATGCTTATAAATTGAAATAAGCAAAAAAATATTTAAAGATACCACTTTCTTTTGTGATAATGATGACATTTATAAAAAGAGTGTGCAATTTTAAAATATCTCTTTTTTAGTGATTGCAATATTACAAAAATTTTAAATGGAACATTCCATTTCATATGCTTGTTGATTGATAGAAGGAACAAGTGTTGCAATTGCTTATGATTATTTTTTATTTTATATGACTATAATTTTAATTAAATTAAAAAAATCGTAATCTTTTTCTTTTATTAAAAACGAAATTCACATATTGTTTTCTGAAATCTATTTTTTTCGCTCGGTGACCCAATCAAAAGTTGGCAAATTGTTTAGTGATGAATTAGATTCAGGATTTTAGGTTATGACGTGGATGTTGACATGGCTTTCATGTCACAACTGATAGGACATCACTTAACGGTCTTATGTTGATAGTCAACGCAATTTAGCGGCATGCAAGTATTTTGGAGTTCAGTTGTGATTACAGGTTAATTGTAGTTCTATGATGTGACTGTAAGATTTTTAGGCTAGTTACTCAACTGAAAGTCTCAGTATAGTACAATAACGAATTAACTTATTTACCCTTGTAAATTTATAGTTTTTCTATGAACGGCCAACAAGAAGGTTCAATGCTCAACCGGGTGTTAGCAAGGCTATATTCTCAAATTTTACTACACGTTCTGTTATCACTAGTTGTCAAGTTATATAAAGATAAGATAAAATAATTAGACAAAGTATTGTTTGACGGGTCAAATCAAATATATATTATTTTAATTAAAATGAAATGAAATCAAAGAGAATCTAGTGCTCTTTTTGAAATACAAAAATATATGTATTTGATACCTTTATTTTGTACAATACACATAATTGTATGTAAAAAAGATAGAAACAACAAATTTTTATTTTGAAAAAGAAAACTAAAAGTAATCTTTCGAAGAATCTTTTATTATACACTTTAAAAATATGTGCAAAAAGTTAAAAGGATATATAGAAGAGATTGGGAGGTATTTCTTTCAAGAAAAAAGAAGAAGTCATTGATTCCCATAACATAATCCTCATTCTAAGATTGGGGCTATTCGAACTATGTGAAAAGAATAATGCAAGAAAATATTAACACATAATAACTCAACTTAAGAACAAGACATATAAATAATATTACATATATCACAGGATCAAGAAGATATTGAGATATGGTAAACAAAAAGAATCAAATATCTGATACATTCCTAAAGGAAAAGGTCACATGAAAATATTCATTAAGTATCTCAGTGAAAAAAAAAAGATTGAAGATGTCAAGATCACAGTAGTATTACAAATATTTTCATTAACGAAGGAATACACTAAGTTCATTAAAGAAGTGTGAAGATTAAGATCTACATTAGTCACTTGTGAACTAGATCAGTGCACTAAGTGTCTACACAATTAGGGAAGAATAGAGATGTACCAAAAGTCTGGGACCAAAAATTCAACCTGACCCGATTCGAAAATTAAAAAAAAAATAACGAGCCAGAAAATCCCGACCTACCTTTTAGGTAAAGTTCGATCCGACCCGGGAAAAATCCAGGCTTAGCTTAGCCTGATTAAAACTCTGGTTAAAGCCCGTCTTGGATTGTTAGGATCTATCTTTCTCATCTTTCTTTTGTTTATTTGCTTGTTATTTAAGTGTTCCTACCTTTCACCATAATCATTGTACTTTTTCAAATGCTTTTGTCTAATCATATCAAACACTGATCTTCTAGACCAGAGTGATTTTTTTAATTCTTCGGAGACTTCATCCTGCTTTATCTGTTTATGGACCCTTCTCATGTGAAATTTAACAAGTATAGTGCTATTCAAATTCTACGCACAATTTCAAAAACAATGATAGTCAAACCCAAATTTTATTCTATTATATAATAAAAATGTGAGGGATAATATTAGATTACTAATAAAGATCGAGGATTTCATATTCAATAACAACAATCTTAAATTTTATATTATATCATATTTTATCTTTACTATATCCTATGTATGGCAAGATTAAACGAGATATTATGAAACCTACTTCTATTCTCACTTATGACATATCTGCGCAACCTACCCGGAAATCCGAATTTTCCACAATTTGCTCATTTCTCCTTCGTTTTATCTTCCGATTCTTTTATCAATTCCCATTCTTCAACTTGAGCGTGAATCCACCATGAAACATGCAAATGTATCTCCCCACTTCAAGATAGTAACCCTGCACCATTCTTACTAAAAACGAATCCAAAACACGACATACTTGAGGCCAAGTTAATCAATTTAAGCCGATTCGAAGCGTTCCAAGTGGATATAAAATCCACTTATCAGGAATATTAGTGGTTCTTCATTTGCGGATTGGGCAGTTTCCGTAAAAGCTTTAGAGGTGGATAGTGAGAAGTTGGCAGATGATTAAAGCAACAAGGGATTGCAGGTTCAGAATTTTTATAGTGTATTTAGATCGTCATTCTTCATTGATGCGTTCTAAAAACCAATTATAATTAGAACCCTGGTTCTTAATCTATAGTGTCTTTATAACGTCATTCTTGATAAATGAGATATAGAAACCAACTATAAGCCTTTATAGTGTCTATAGATCATTAATAATGATTGATGCGATCTAAAAACCAACTATAGATAGAATTCAAGTTCTTTTTTATAGTGTCTTTAGGTCGCTTTTAGGGTTTCATAACATTCAGTGGTATATTCAGTGGTAGTATGCGACCTAAAAACCAACTATAGTCAGAACTCTGGTTCTAAATCTCTATAGTGTCTTTAGATTGTCATTCAGGACTTATTTGATCGATAAACCGCCTATAATAAAACTTGGGTTCTTATTTAGTATAGTGTCTATAGATCATTAATCGTGATTGATGTGATCTAGAAACCAACTATATATAGAACTCGGGTTCTATAGTTTCTTTATAGTGTCTTCAGATCGTTTATCGTGATTGATACGATCTTTAAGCCAACTATAATTACAACTAAGGCTGATTAATTTTCTTATAGTGTCTTTAGACCATAAATCGTGATAGATGCGGTCTAGAAACCAACTATAATTAAATCACAGGTTCTGAACAGTGATCCTGGAATTGCTCCTTCGGTGTTTGACATTACTAAAAATTGAAGGCCAAACTCAGTGGAAGTATGTTCAGCGGTAGTTATTTTGAAGACCGGATTCAGTGGGAATTTGTATCAGTGATAGTTTAGTTGGAATTTGTATCAGTAGTGATGGTTTAGTGGGAATTTGTATTAGTGATTGTATCATGTCTAGCCTTATGGCTTATTCTAATAAAATCTTTGCCTATCAAAAAAAAATATAATATAAGAGGGGTAATTTAGTAATTTCATGATAATTAAATTGTCTCATGATATATTAATAATGAGTTTTATAATATATTCAAAATTGACGTAGCATAGTAATAAGAAATCTCCATTCTAAGTTAGAGGTTAATGATTCAATTTTTATTAGGAACAATTTTTTTATCATTAATATAATATATGGGGGTTGTCTCGCAATATATTAATAATTTGTTTTATAATATTTTCAAAATTGTTGTGTAGTCTAGTGTAGTGGTAAAGAATCTTCCTTCTAAATTAGAGGTCAAAGGTTTAATTCTTTTTATGAACAATTTTTTATCATGAATATTATATACATATGAGGGTTGTCTCACGATATATTAATAATGAGTTTTAAAACATATTGAAGTCTCATATCTAGCGTAGTGGTAAGGATTATCAATTCTACCTTAAAGGTCTGGGGTTCAATTCTCCTGACTTGCACAACCTACTACTTTTCTACAATTTTTTAAACATAAACAAATTTGAGATACTCAAGTGGTAATGGCTTATCTTTTGTCGTTCCAGGATTCTGGGTTCGATTCTCGCTCATCCTCGAGATTTGTTAGAACAGATACGCCTTTGTAAGGCATATAAGTCTAAATAGTCAAAAAAAGAAACAATTAGAATAGATACGCCTTTGTAAGGCATATAAGTCTAAATAGTCAAAAAAAGAAACAAATTTCAGAAGGTACAAAAATACATATATTTAAGAAAATAAGATGTCAAAATGGAAGATAATGCAAAGATTAAATTGATCTAGTTCATATGGATCTACTTAAGAGCGCGATAAGATAATTCAGATAAGAGCTTATTTCTTACATATCCTGGATTCGATGAGCTTATTTCTTACATATCTTGGATTTGATTTTCGCTCATTCAGATATTTATTGGAACAAATACTCAATTTATAATTTATAAGATATATAAGTCTAATTATTAAAAAAATTAATCTACTTAAAAAAAGTCCAAGATCCCTAATTTAATATATAAGAAATATATCAACTTAAAAGAAATTAATTAGTATAAAAGACATTCCTATTTTACCAAGCTCAATCCAAACTTTACATAAAAATAATTAAAGAATCAATGGACAAAGACTTAATTTTGATATGCCTAATATGATCTATGACAATTCTAAACATGTACCGTAAACTAATTAAGAAAATATGGCAGGATGATCATATACCAAGGGTAGACACATGCGTGCTATAGTACAGAAAATGACAAAATCTAGCTCAGGTAAAGATTGCAAAAGCTTGTGCTTGACTGCCCTCTCGAAACTTTCCCTAAAATCCCTTCTAATGCATGACACTTAAAACAAAAGTAACAGCTTGCTCTTAAATCTTAACTAGCCTATAAGTCCGTGCGATGCACGGTTGTTTGTAAACTGTTTAATTATATTTCATTAAAATTTGAGAAAATGACCAAAATACACCACTTTTGGTCTCCCTTTGCCCAAAATGCCGATATGCGGGAACATCCGCCCTTTTTGCCCACGAGCTACGCATGCTGAACATGCGTAGATTGCAATACGCATTTCAAAAATGCGTATCACCAGAAACGCATTCTCCAGATGCGTGATGACGTCATCATACGTCATTTTTCTCTTTGATTGGCCGGCGTCGCTCTGAGGCGAAAAATCGCCTCTCCGTTCATCTCCCCCGTTGATGACATTCCGGTAACCTCCAGTACTAATTATTGTATCAAAACGAAGCCCAGAGCTTCCTCTTTATTTTAAGCCTTCGATTTGTTGGTTTATGGCCCCGCAGGGGCGTGTAAGAGCTTATTGAAAAATAGATCGGAAAAAAATGGGTTCAAATGGGGATTTGCAATCCGGCAATCAAAATGAAAAACGAATAACACAGGGTTGTAGAGGATGAAAAGACAATCAATTTGGTATGTGTTGAGTATTGAACACGGTAAAAGAATACAGAGGGGGGGTGAATGGATTCTTGAACTTTTCTTGGATTGAGTCTGTGTAGCAGATAAGTGCCTGTGTGTGCAGAAATTAAGGTGCGGATAAATAAACAACACAAGACACAATATCACTTTAATCTAATGTATATTAGATAAAGGTTGCTACAATCTGTGAATACAAATGGTAGTATTCTCAGCTTCGTTTTTCTCAGAGAGATATAGCTTACAGTGTATGAAAAACTTGACTCACAAAGTTACTAAGTTATGAAGTGAGGCTGTGTCTTTATAGAACATGGATACAGCCTGCTTACTACAAATAAGGTAGCTAAACACATTACTTTCTAGTCTGTCTATCCTTTTTGAGTAAGAGTCCAAACGGTTACAGATTTGACTTTGCAAAGCCTGTTTATATCCACTTCTTTAGCTCCTTGTCTCTTCTATATCTCTCCAAGCTTCCTTGTAGGCTTTCCAGAGCACGTTACAGGTTGTGGTCCATAAAGTGCATTGGCTTGTTGCAGGTTTCTGACTTGTACAATTTCTTCAGTATTTTGTCTCCAAGAATGTATTCGAGAAGTGACTAAGTAAGTGATTCGAGAACTAGAATTGACTTGATCGATAACTCTGAGTTCTCGAATACTGTTATAGTGACATATCGAACCACTTCTCGAATAGCTCTTTTCCATCAGGATTCCTTGAGTTGTCGAATAGAGCATTTGACTTATCGAATCCTCGAGTTGTCGAATAGCTTTCTGAGTCTTTGAGATATCGAATGGAACTTTGACTTGTTGACTCTTTGAGAACTCGAATACCATCTTGACTTGTTGACTTCTTGAGTTTTCGAATAGAGTAGTAGACATATCGAATCCCTGAGATATCGAATGAGATATCGAATAGTGTATTCAGAGATATCGAATAGTGTCTTGAGATATCGAATCTCTGACTTCTCGAATGCTGGACTTCTCGAATAGACAAATATACTTCTCGAATTGGTACTTAGGCAAATTCTTCATTTCTTCAAATCCCAACTGTGATTATTTGGCAGTCTTTAACTCCTTGCTTGAGGCATGAACCATGGAACTTCTTTCAAGCATTATTCTAGACTCTATTTGTACAGTTACACAACTAGGATTTGATGCCTATTACAAGTACAATACAAACAGAAACTCTACAACTAGAGGTTCCCTCAGTTAAGAGGTCATGTAAGTAATGCAAAGCATTACAAACAATTAGGCTTGTTATTAGATGTATACAGGCATGCCTCTGTAACTAACAATCTCCCCCAAATTGTGAGTGAGACCCTTAGTCACAATTTCATGTCTGATAACAAGCCTAACATACATTAAAGATAAAACTTTTAAAAGTACAGGTATGTGATTTGATTGAACACATAAATGAAATTACAAGATAAATACTTCTTACAGTATGATGAGGTACTAGCCGTTTTCTTTTGATTGCATCTCCATTGCCTTGGCTTGTAGATCATCATATGCTTTCTGTTTCCTTTCTTTCCCCTTTCTTGCAATCTCATCTACTGCTCTCATGATTTCTTTTCATCCTTGTCCCCCTTTTTCTTCTTATCTTCATCACCCTTATCTCTCCTGTGATGTCTTCTCCTCCCATCACCTTTGTCTTCAGAATCATCATCCTTATTTCTCCTAGGTTGAGCCATCTCTGGAATTTCACCAGTTGCAATATAGGTTCTGAGGATATGCAGTGCCTCAATTTCTTCAGCATTTCTGGCTCCAACCTTCTTCTGTAATTGATCAATGATAGCAATGATCAGTCTGTGATTTCTGGAGGTGAGATCATGAGGAATGACCAATTGCTTGATATCTTCAATTCTGGTACCAGACTGATAAATAATTGTCCATGGCTTCTTGATCACTTCTGGTAGCCTTGTAGGTTGACCCTTCCTCAAATCATCAAACAGACTCTTGCTGTTCTCATTTTTCTTCTCAATGATCTCAAGTATGGCATCTATCTCTGAGTGCTTTAGGTCTTGTAGAGTCTGGTATGTTAGATGCCATATCTTTAGTTTGGAAACCATCACTATCTCCTTGACCCATATATTGTTGACTTTCTTGGGGATGACAGTGATGTAGTCTATCTGCTTCTTCACCTCCCTCAGATAAAACTGAGTGTCACCAACCTGTTCCCTTATGGCTTTCAGAAACTCCAAGAAGGCTTTATCATGATAGTCATTGGAGTTAGCAACTTCTTGAAGCTTGGCCTCAGTAACAACTTTGACTTCTACAGGCTTGGCACTCTCAGATATAGAGATTGGAGGTTTGTCAGATGGCATACTCCCTGCAACCACTGTGGTAGTTATGGATTGCTTTTGTCCTCCAGGAGTAGTGATGTGCACAGTTGGTAAGGTGACAACTGGCAAGATAGATGGAGGCTCATCTACTTTGGCTTTTCCCTTGCCAGGCACATTTGCTAGAGACTTAGAAGCCCTTTGTTGACCACCCTCTTTGATTATTATGCCTTTCTCTCCCTCTTTCTCTCCCTTTGTCTCCCCCTTTGAATTTGAGTTCCTAGCCTTCTTCTCCCCCTTAGGCTTGTTGTCAGGCACAGAGGCTGTAGAAATGTCCTTTGGGAGTGAAGATTCATCAGGTAGAGGGAGACCCATATGCCTCATCATTGCAGCTAACATGGATTGTTGATGCAGAAGGACATCAGCTGTGGTGGATGCTTGAGTGTCCAACTGATCATTTAGCAATGCAACCTTTTCTGTGAGATGAGCATTGGTCTTGGTGAGAGTAGCTACCTCCTGCTCAAGAGTGTTGACCTTAGTGAATAACTCATTAGCCTTGAAGCCAGATAAAGATTGATCCTGCAGTCTCTTCACTTCATATTTAGACAATTCATGCACAGGGACATCAGTCACTAGTCTATCTCCATAAAGATTTTTGAACATTATCCTCAGCATGGCATTGGCATCTGTAGTCTGGTCAGATAGATTCTGAAATTGATGCCCCAGACCTGTGACAGCATCTTTTAGCACAGCCAGCCCATTGTCCACCTGAGTGCAGGTAGAGTTGCAGTGTTTGATGTCCTTGAACACACTGTCCAATTGAGGAAATTTAGCATCAAAGGCCCTCTTGACTTCTGCTACTGAAGTGGCTGTCTTATCACACACCCTGTTGACTTCAGTTTTGACTCCCTTGCCAAGATAGTGTGCAGCCTTGAGGAAACCCTTGTAGGAGTCATTTACAGCTTCATACACTTCACCAGGTGACAGGGATTTTGCATTGGAGCCCAGTGAAGTGATGTATTCCTCCCTGAGATACTGAAGTGCTTCATCGAGAGTAATATCATATTTTCCTTGCAACCAGGCATCTATGTTGCCATCTCTCTCAGCATCATCAATGATCTTTGACTTCTGCACTTCCACATCATCCCTATGGCATAACAGAATAGCCTCATAGTCTGGATTGGGCATGTCTGCAGTGAGAAGGTGCTGAGCAATCTTTGTGAACTCAGGAATCTGATCCACAATTAAGCTTTGAAGTGCTTCAACCGTCAATTGTTGTGGAACAGACCCTGATCCTGAAGTACTGTCATGTTGCACAGGCTTCAGCCATGTTGACATGAAGTCAGAGCTAGAGCTAGGCAAGCTAGTCTCCTCAGTTACAGATGCAACTTCTGTAACCGGATGGATTGACTCTACTACTGGTGTCACCACAGAAGTGGGATGAATTACACCAGCAGTTGACACAGGCACAGAGTCTCTAGTAAAAACTAGGGGATCCTCTGTGTTTGTGATGGTGTCATTAGGATATGCCTCAGCATGCATTCCCTCACCATCTAAATGTGGGTTCTGAGTGGTGAACAAAGTGTCATGCACTAAGTCACTTGAAATTATTGGCTCATCAAGCGAAAATGATTCTTGATGATCAATACCTTGCATCTCAGTTGTCTGAGTTGCAGGTTCCAAAGAAATTTCAGAGTTAGATTCTGGAAGAGAAGTGTGTTTTAGAGTAGATTTTGGCAACTCCTCCTGAGAGATAGAGGGAGTTTCAAAAGTGATGTGCTCTCCACTCAGTGTTGTGCCAGCCTTATCACTCCCATGTGCTGACTCTATACAAGAGGGTGCATTGGGGAGAATGCTTGATTCTATAGGTGCACCCTGTTGAGAGGATACACCTAGTGAGCTGTGTGCCCCTGATTTTACAACTTCAGCCATTTGTGTGACTGAAGAGGTGGTCTTAGTTTTCTTCTTCTTTGTTCTGTGTAAGGGTGACTCAGGTTCCTCACTTCCTAGACCTAATTCAACAGCTAATGCTGCTTCAGACAAGATATTTAAAGGTGCAGACATTACTTCCTTTCTCTTCTTTTTACTAACATCACCCTTTTGAGAGGATGATGCAGTTGGCTCAGTAAGAGGTAGAGTGTTTGGTTGAGAGGGTTGGTTAGCAGGCCCTGGGTTAGCATTTTGTTCTACTTGCTTGGGCTGTGCTAACTTAGATTTTGCATCAAATGTTGGCATGTTGTGGGGGTAAGTCCTAAACAAACTCTCCATATGGGGAGTTATGTTCAGTCTTACATCCACATCATTCCTAGTTTCCAAGTTACCAAAAATGAGTTTGGTCATGGACTTAGGATAACCTATTTTATTTTTATCAATCCCAGGCAATTCAATCAGTGAAGCATTTTTATAATTAAGTACAGATTGAATAAAGCGAGGGAAGAAAATATCAGTACCTCTCTTGGTTGTGTTCTTACCAAGTCTCCCATATAATTCTTGAAGTATGATTTGGCCAACATCTATCTTCTTTCCATAGGCCAAAGCATATCCAATTTGCTGCACAGGTGCACTGATTTGATCAAAGCTTGATTTCCTGGCAGTGAAGACTTGGAGAAGAGTTGCAAACACATAGCTCCACTCCTTTCTCAGATTCTTTCTGTTTAGCTTTCCAAGGTTAATCCCATCTGAGTAGTTTATGAACTCAAAGAATTCCTCCAACTCTGCGTTAGTGGCCATTCTGTCAAATGACTCTTGTTGTAGTCCTAGTGCTTGGTTCATGTCTGCAGTAGTGATAGTGATTTCCTTATCTTGAACCTTGCAGTAGATGACATAGGAAGTGATTGCGTTTTCCAGGGCTACAACCTCCACAATAGCAGTACACCAGAATTGTTCCAGAATATCGAGATACAGAGTTGGGTTGGCAGAGAGTGCATCCTTGATATATGACTCAGCCATCCATTTCACAAAGCACTTGAAATTTGCATTGGGTGCTTCAACATCACTGGTGAGAGCGATGAAGTTGGTGTTGAACTTTACTGTTGCCATTTGTGTAGAAGAGAGAAAAGAAATTGAAGGTTGAAGAAGAAATTTGGCTTTTCGTAGCTAGGGTTTCAGGGGTTTAGAGAGTGTAGATGCTTGAGAAATCAAATGAAATGAATCGAATAGATGTGAGATTGTATAAGTATGAAGTACTTGAATTGTCGATTAGCAGACTGTTTTGTATCGACAAGTCAGGCATTCGAGAAGTAGAAAACAACTATTCGAGAAGTCAAGAATGGCTTAATCGATAACTCAAGCAGATAGAAACTCACAGCTGGCAGTTATCTAACTTAGAAATAATTCTAAATTAAATAAAATGTGTTTTTATGAGTGAATTAAATTTTTAGATAAAAATCCAAAATCGGTTAAAATTCAGCGAGAATTCAGCCTTTTCAAATGATTCGAGAACTCAAATATAGTGTTCGAGAACTCAATCATTCGAGAACTCAGTTACTATATTCGAGAAGTCTAGAATTCCTCTATTCGATATCTCAGAAAGACTCTATTCGAGAACTCAAGAGTACTCTAATGAGACTTATTAGAGATGTCGAATAGTGAATCATTCGAGAAGTCTGACTTATCGAACTATACCCATCACTCATAAAAATTTGATTTTCACTATCTTGTAAAAATTTACCAGACATATTCATTGAAAAATATCCTAGCAAATCAAATAGTGATTTTCTCAAAATTTCATAGAAATTTTAAGTTAATAAAAATATGATTTTCAACATATGCAACAGATTTGAAATATTTATAAATCATATTTCAGCCAACACTTACTTCAAAAATATTGAGGATTTAGATAAAGTAAGTGTTTACTGCTGCAACAATCTAGATGATGTATTCACTTAGCCAGAATCTGAAGAATTCAGCATTCCAATCTCACTTACCAACCTTGTGAAGGTGGCTTCATCTAATGGCTTAGTGAATATATCAGCTAGTTGTTTATCTGTAGAGACATAATGCAACTCAATGGTTCCATTAGTTGCATGTTCTCTTATGAAATGATATCTGATGTCAATGTGCTTTGTTCTAGAATGATTGACAGGATTGGCAACTATAGAGATTGCACTTGTGTTGTCACACATGATTGGAATTCTTTCCAACACAAGTCCATAATCTCTAAGTTGATTTCTAATCCAAAGCACTTGAGCACAGCAACTTCCAGCAGCTATGTATTCAGCCTCAGCTGTAGAAGTTGACACAGATTGTTGCTTCTTGCTATACCAAGAAACTAACCTTTGTCCAAGAAACTGGCAGCTTCCTGAGGTGCTTTTCCTATCCACTCTGCATCCAGCATAATCAGCATCAGAGTAGCCAACCAGATTGAACCCTGTGTCCTTAGGGTACCATAATCCCAAGTTAGGAGTGCCCTTCAGATATCTAAAGATCCTTTTTATTGCAATCAAATGTGATTCCTTTGGATTTGATTGAAACCTTGCACACAAGCATGTAGCAAACATGATGTCTGGCCTACTTGCAGTGAGGTAGAGTAGAGAACCAACCATGCCTCTGTAGACTGAGATATCTACTCTCTTGCCTTTAGCATCTTCATCCAATTTAGTGGCAGTGGCCATGGGTGTCTTGGCAGGTGAACAATCTTCCAAGTCAAACCTCTTCAATAAATCCTTGATGTACTTGGTTTGACTGATAAAGATACCATCCTTCCTTTGACTGACTTACAACCCTAGAAAGAATGTCAACTCTCCCATCATACTCATCTCATATCTGCTCTGCATGAGTTTAGAGAATTTCTCACACAGTTTCTCATTTGTAGAACCAAAAATGATATCATCCACATAGATTTGAACTAGGATCATATCATCACCATGCTTCTTGTAAAACAGTGTCTTGTCCAATGTGCCTCGAGTGAATTGATTTTCAAGAAGAAATTGTGATAGAGTATCATACCATGCTCTTGGAGCTTGCTTAAGTCCATACAGTGCCTTAAGCAATCTGTAGACAAATTCTGGGAAATGTGGATCCTCAAAGCCAGGTGGTTGTTGCACATAAACCTCTTCTTCCAACTCTCCATTTAGAAATGCACTCTTGACATCCATTTGATAAACTTTAAAGTTTGAATGAGCAGCAAATGCCAAGAATATTCTAATGGCTTCCAATCTAGCAACAGGGGCAAATGTCTCATCATAATCAATGCCTTCCTGTTGAGAGTATCCTTTTGCAACCAGCCTTGCTTTGTTTCTTATTATTACACCATCTTCATCCATCTTATTCTTCAGAACCCATTTTGTTCCAACAATGGTTCTATTCTTTGGTGCAGGCACAAGTTCCCATACTTTGTTCCTTTCAAATTGATTCAGCTCCTCTTGCATGGCAATAATCCAATCTGGATCCAACAATGCATCATCAAGTTTCTTAGGCTCAACTTGTGATAGAAAACATCCATAGAGGCACTCATTTTGAGTTGCTCTCCTAGTCCTTACTCCTGCATTAGGATCTCCAATGATTTGCTCTGCAGTGTGTGATCTATCCCATTTCCTTGAGTGTTCAGCCTGATTTCTCATCCTTGATGTTGCTTCATCATCCTCATTTCCTCCCCCTGTGAAGTTGCCATTACTCACAGGTGTGTCTTGGATGCTTGTTTCTTCACTATTGATTGGCACAAATTCTTCTCTTGTATCATTATTCACTTGAGTTTGTTGAACTTGAGTTTCAACTCCAGTTTCAGTCTCTTCATCAGAATCATCTAGATTATCAAACTTCAATGGATCTTTGTCTTCATCATTGGCTTCTTCTAGTCCAGGTAGTTTGCTGTCATCAAATGTTACATCTGTGCTTTCCATAACTTTCTTTTGACTGATGACATAAACCTTGTATGCAATTCTTTCCATAGAATAGCCAAGAAAAATTCCTTCAAATGCTTTTGCATCAAACTTTCCAACATATTCAGAATTGTCCTTGAGTACAAAGCATTTGCTTCCAAAAGTATGAATATACTTCAGTGTAGGCTTCTTTCCAGTCATCAAGTTGTAAGGAGTCTTTCCAGTGTTTTTGTTGATGAGGGTTCTGTTCTGAATATAGCATGCAGTGCTCACAGCCTCAGCCCAAAAACATGTGGGCATTTTTGCATCAAGTAACATTGTTCTAGCAGCCTCAATTAGAGTTCTATTCTTTCTCTCAACAACTCCATTTTGTTGTGGAGTCCTTGGAGCTGAGAATTGCTGAGAAATGCCATTCTCTTTGCAGAATGCTTCAAGTGTGGCATTTCTGAACTCTGTTCCATTATCACTCCTCAATGCAATCACACTTGCATCGTTTGCCTTTGCTTCCTTGTCAACTTTCTTTATATGCTCAATGATTACTTGTGGAGCCTCATCTTTTGATGCCAGAAATTCTACCCATGTATACCTTGAAAAATCATCAACCATTACCAGGGCATACTTCTTTCTTCCAAGTGACATTATGTTAACAGGCCCAAACAAATCCATATGGATAAGTTGTAGTGGCTTGGTTACAGATGTCACTGTCTTTGACTTGTGGCTTGATCTCTTCATTTTTCCTTTTTGACAAGCCTCACACACTCCTTCTTGACAGAATTCAAGTGTGGGCATGCCTCTCACTAACTCTCTTTTGACTAGAGAATTAATGGCTTTAAAGTTCAGGTGTGATAGTTTCTTGTGCCACAGCCAACAATCTTCATTTGATGCTTTTGAGTAAAAGCAACAAATTTTGTCCTTGTTTGCAGAGTCCATATTGGCTACAAACAGGCTTCCCTTCCTTACTCCAGATAGAGCAAAATCACCAGTCTTCTTGTGGGTGATCAAACATTCATCTTTGTCAAAATTCACTTTGAATCCTCTATCAGTAAACTGACCAACACTTAACAGATTATGCTTGAGCCCCTTGACTAGTGCTACATCTTCAATGATGACATTTCCAACTTTCAGCTTGCCATATCCCAATGTGTTACCCATGCTGTCATCTCCAAAAGCAACCATTGGGCCAGCCTTTTCCTCATACTGTGATAGCAGGGCCATATCACCAGTCATATGATTTGAGCATCCACTGTCCAAAATCCACATGACCTTCTTCTCACTTTCTTTGCCCTGCAAACACAAAGGTATTACTTTTCCTTTGGTACCCAAACAAGTTTGGGTCCATGTGACTTAGAGACAGTTTTATCATAAACAACATGCTTGTTAACTTTCTTAGTGTCAGTCTTCTTGTCACTGTTGGAAGTCTTAGAACCTGAGGTTTCAGACTTAGGTGACAAAGGTACCTTCCTAGCTTTAGGAGGACTTGAAGACTTTGACCTTGTGTAGTGTGTGTGAGAATTGTGACTGATACAACCATCAATGAACTGTCTTCTTAAATTAAAACAACTAGTCATAACATTCATATTGCATGGCATACAGTCAAATTTATCACAGAAGGGTGCATCTCTATGTCTTAGAGGCACAGAACAATCATAGAAAGGTTTAGACACACTACCAACAGGTTTCTTGCATGCATGAGTTAGATGGTTGGTACTGAAACAGTTCTGACAAGTTTTCCTAGGGGCATTAGGCATATAAGCATAGTTGTTATCCTTGTTAATCCCTAACTTGCCATTTCTGTTCTGTTTCTTTTTAGTCACTTCCTTTTCTGATTCACTCTTCCCAGCTTATACAAACTTAACAAACTTCTTAGGTCTTGGCCTATCAACTACTGGCTTCTTGGTCTTTGACTTGGCACTCTCACCCTTAGAGGATGCTTGCTGTTCACTAGATTGTGCCTCATCCTCATCATTCAACATTTGCTTGATGAGTAAGGCATCCTCATCAATTTCAAATGTTGATTCCTTAAAAATTGGATTTACAGTTTTTCTCAAAATGTGAGGCACTTTCTCATGAACAGCTGTGTCCTCTTCGATGATAGCATAGCCTTTCCTTTGTTTGAGAGAGTCATAGTCAAGTCCAATAGCTGCTTTAGGTTTAGCTTCAATTTTCTCACAGTAGGATTGCACTAAACCAGATGATTTCTTGAAAGTTTTAAGTTTGAATTCATTCTCAGCTAATTCATCCCTAAGAGCCTTCTCTACTTGACTAGCACATAGAACCTTGTTCTCCAAATATTCAACTTCTTTCTTAAGGTTTTCTACTTGCATAGCAGTTAGCTCAAGTTCCTCATTCTTTTTGGTTAATACTTCATTTCTAGTAGACAGTTTAGCAATCTCCTCATTAGCAGCAGTCATACTAGTATGAATATTAAACATTTCAACAGATAATTGTTCAATCATGGATTTGTATTCAGAAACAGACATGTCTATAGTAGTGAGAGATGGTACCTGAGAATCAGATGAAGATGAGTCATCCTTGGAGTTGGCCATCAAGGCATAATTGCAGAATTCTTGTTCCTCTTCATCACTCTCAGAATCATCCCAACACTTCCCTTCAGCTATGTAGGCCTTACCATGTGTCTGCTTTTTCAGAAGAGCCTCATACTTAGCTTCTAGCTCAAGATAATCTCTATCCTTCTTTTTAGGCTTCTTGCATTCACTGGCAAAATGCCCTAGGTCATTGCATCTATAACACCTTACAGATGACCTATCCATATAACCGGTTTTGAACTTATTTCTGTTTGGTTTCACAGGTGCCTTGTTCTTGTTGGCTGAATGGTTTTGAGTTTTGGGTTTGAAGGGTTGATTTCTTTTAAATCTGATGTTTGGAAATTTTCTGGCCATGAAAGCATATGAAGTATTTTCCATCCCATCAAGTTCTTCCAGAGTGTAAAACTCCTCTTCTTCTTCCTCCTTTTCCTCAACAGGTTCACTCACCCCAGCTTCAGTTTCTTCATCATCTGCCACCTCCTCTATCCTTAGTTGGCTTGTAGATGCTTCTAGGTCCAGGATGGATTTGTTGACAATCAAGGCACATGATGTGTTTATCATCCTACCTTGGTTTGCTTGGATAGCCCTCTTCTGAAGCAACTCAAGTTCATGAGTCTTTAGGACTCCATAGAGTACATCATAGGTGACTTTGTTCAAATCTCTCTCTCTTAGGGAAATGACTCTTTGCTCCAGATGATTTGGTGAAGACAACAGAAATTTCATATTTAACTCCTTGGTGCTGTAAACCTTTCCATTCATCTGCAACTCAGTAACTAGCTTGTGAAACCTTTCAAACATCTCAGTGATGCTTTCCTTGGGCTGTGCCATGAAAGCTTCATACTGTGTGACCAGTATCTGTTTCCTGTTTTCTTTAACCTCATCAGTCCCTTCACACAACACCTCAATGTGATCCCACATCTCTTTAGCAGACGTGCATGATGCAATGTTTGCAAACATTGACATATCCATGGAATCAATGATGAGCAACATGAGGTGGCTGTCAAGAGCAACCTTCTCCCTTTCTGACTCTGTCCACTTCGATGGATCCTTGGCCTCATAAGCTCTAGGGATTGTTATGGTTCCAACAGTCTTCTCTGGTATCTCTTGTTGTGGAACAAAAGGACCATTCTTGAGAATCTCAGGATACAAGGGATGAGAGGCTTTGATGAACAACATCATCTTTATCTTCCAGAGGTTGAAGTTTTCTTTATCAAACTTAGGGACCTTCACCGTTCCTGTAGTCTTTGGTGTATTCGAACTCATGATCGTTTCTCTGTTTTTGAATAAATAGCCCGCTCTGATACCACTTGTTGAGTATTGAACACGGTAAAACAATACAGAGGGGGGGGTGAATGGATTTTTGAACTTTTCTTGGATTGAGTCTGTGTAGCAGATAAGTGCCTGTGTGTGCAGAAATTAAGGTGCGGATAAATAAACAACACAAGACACAATATCACTTTAATCTAATGTATATTAGATAAAGGTTGCTACAATCTGTGAATACAAATGGTAGTATTCTCAGCTATGTTTTTCTCAGAGAGATATAGCTTACAGTGTATGAAAAACTTGACTCACAAAGTTACTAAGTTATGAAGTGAGGCTGTGTCCTTATAGAACATGGATACAGCCTGCTTACTACAAATAAGGTAGCTAAACACATTACTTTCTAGTCTGTCTATCCTTTTTGAGTAAGAGTCCAAACGGTTACAGATTTGACTTTGCAAAGCCTGTTTAGATCCACTTCTTTAGCTCCTTGTCTCTTCTATATCTCTCCAAGCTTCCTTGTAGGCTTTCCAGAGCACGTTACAGGTTGTGGTCCATAAAGTGCATTGGCTTGTTGCAGGTTTCTGACTTGTACAATTTCTTCAGTATTTTGTCTCCAAGAATGTATTCGAGAAGTGACTAAGTAAGTGATTCGAGAACTAGAATTGACTTGATCGATAACTCTGAGTTCTCGAATACTGTTATAGTGACATATCGAACCACTTCTCGAATAGCTCTTTTCCATCAGGATTCCTTGAGTTGTCGAATAGAGCATTTGACTTATCGAATCCTCGAGTTGTCGAATAGCTTTCTGAGTCTTTGAGATATCGAATGGAACTTTGACTTGTTGACTCTTTGAGAACTCGAATACCATCTTGACTTGTTGACTTCTTGAGTTTTCGAATAGAGTAGTAGACATATCGAATCCCTGAGATATCGAATGAGATATCGAACAGTGTATTCAGAGATATCGAATAGTGTCTTGAGATATCGAATCTCTGACTTCTCGAATGCTGGACTTCTCGAATAGACAAATATACTTCTCGAATTGGTACTTAGGCAAATTCTTCATTTCTTCAAATCCCAACTGTGATTATTTGGCAGTCTTTAACTCCTTGCTTGAGGCATGAACCATGGAACTTCTTTCAAGCATTATTCTAGACTCTATTTGTACAGTTACACAACTAGGATTTGATGCCTATTACAAGTACAATACAAACAGAAACTCTACAACTAGAGGTTCCCTCAGTTAAGAGGTCATGTAAGTAATGCAAAGCATTACAAACAATTAGGCTTGTTATTAGATGTATACAGGCATGCCTCTGTAACTAACAATCTCCCCCAAATTGTGAGTGAGACCCTTAGTCACAATTTCATGTCTGATAACAAGCCTAACATACATTAAAGATAAAACTTTTAAAAGTACAGGTATGTGATTTGATTGAACACATAAATGAAATTACAAGATAAATACTTCTTACAGTATGATGAGGTACTAGCCGTTTTCTTTTGATTGCATCTCCATTGCCTTGGCTTGTAGATCATCATATGCTTTCTGTTTCCTTTCTTTCCCCTTTCTTGCAATCTCATCTACTGCTCTCATGATTTCTTTTCATCCTTGTCCCCCTTTTTCTTCTTATCTTCATCACCCTTATCTCTCCTGTGATGTCTTCTCCTCCCATCACCTTTGTCTTCAGAATCATCATCCTTATTTCTCCTAGGTTGAGCCATCTCTGGAATTTCACCAGTTGCAATATAGGTTCTGAGGATATGCAGTGCCTCAATTTCTTCAGCATTTCTGGCTCCAACCTTCTTCTGTAATTGATCAATGATAGCAATGATCAGTCTGTGATTTCTGGAGGTGAGATCATGAGGAATGACCAATTGCTTGATATCTTCAATTCTGGTACCAGATTGATAAATAATTGTCCATGGCTTCTTGATCACTTCTGGTAGCCTTGTAGGTTGACCCTTCCTCAAATCATCAAACAGACTCTTGCTGTTCTCATTTTTCTTCTCAATGATCTCAAGTATGGCATCTATCTCTGAGTGCTTTAGGTCTTGTAGAGTCTGGTATGTTAGATGCCATATCTTTATTTTGGAAACCATCACTATCTCCTTGACCCATATATTGTTGACTTTCTTGGGGATGACAGTGATGTAGTCTATCTGCTTCTTCACCTCCCTCAGATAAAACTGAGTGTCACCAACCTGTTCCCTTATGGCTTTCAGAAACTCCAAGAAGGCTTTATCATGATAGTCATTGGAGTTAGCAACTTCTTGAAGCTTGGCCTCAGTAACAACTTTGACTTCTACAGGCTTGGCACTCTCAGATATAGAGATTGGAGGTTTGTCAGATGGCATACTCCCTGCAACCACTGTGGTAGTTATGGATTGCTTTTGTCCTCCAGGAGTAGTGATGTGCACAGTTGGTAAGGTGACAACTGGCAAGATAGATGGAGGCTCATCTACTTTGGCTTTTCCCTTGCCAGGCACATTTGCTAGAGACTTAGAAGCCCTTTGTTGACCACCCTCTTTGATTATTATGCCTTTCTCTCCCTCTTTCTCTCCCTTTGTCTCCCCCTTTGAATTTGAGTTCCTAGCCTTCTTCTCCCCCTTAGGCTTGTTGTCAGGCACAGAGGCTGTAGAAATGTCCTTTGGGAGTGAAGATTCATCAGGTAGAGGGAGACCCATATGCCTCATCATTGCAGCTAACATGGATTGTTGATGCAGAAGGACATCAGCTGTGGTGGATGCTTGAGTGTCCAACTGATCATTTAGCAATGCAACCTTTTCTGTGAGATGAGCATTGGTCTTGGTGAGAGTAGCTACCTCCTGCTCAAGAGTGTTGACCTTAGTGAATAACTCATTAGCCTTGAAGCCAGATAAAGATTGATCCTGCAGTCTCTTCACTTCATATTTAGACAATTCATGCACAGGGACATCAGTCACTAGTCTATCTCCATAAAGATTTTTGAACATTATCCTCAGCATGGCATTGGCATCTGTAGTCTGGTCAGATAGATTCTGAAATTGATGCCCCAGACCTGTGACAGCATCTTTTAGCACAGCCAGCCCATTGTCCACCTGAGTGCAGGTAGAGTTGCAGTGTTTGATGTCCTTGAACACACTGTCCAATTGAGGAAATTTAGCATCAAAGGCCCTCTTGACTTCTGCTACTGAAGTGGCTGTCTTATCACACACCCTGTTGACTTCAGTTTTGACTCCCTTGCCAAGATAGTGTGCAGCCTTGAGGAAACCCTTGTAGGAGTCATTTACAGCTTCATACACTTCACCAGGTGACAGGGATTTTGCATTGGAGCCCAGTGAAGTGATGTATTCCTCCCTGAGATACTGAAGTGCTTCATCGAGAGTAATATCATATTTTCCTTGCAACCAGGCATCTATGTTGCCATCTCTCTCAGCATCATCAATGATCTTTGACTTCTGCACTTCCACATCATCCCTATGGCATAACAGAATAGCCTCATAGTCTGGATTGGGCATGTCTGCAGTGAGAAGGTGCTGAGCAATCTTTGTGAACTCAGGAATCTGATCCACAATTAAGCTTTGAAGTGCTTCAACCGTCAATTGTTGTGGAACAGACCCTGATCCTGAAGTACTGTCATGTTGCACAGGCTTCAGCCATGTTGACATGAAGTCAGAGCTAGAGCTAGGCAAGCTAGTCTCCTCAGTTACAGATGCAACTTCTGTAACCGGATGGATTGACTCTACTACTGGTGTCACCACAGAAGTGGGATGAATTACACCAGCAGTTGACACAGGCACAGAGTCTCTAGTAAAAACTAGGGGATCCTCTGTGTTTGTGATGGTGTCATTAGGATATGCCTCAGCATGCATTCCCTCACCATCTAAATGTGGGTTCTGAGTGGTGAACAAAGTGTCATGCACTAAGTCACTTGAAATTATTGGCTCATCAAGCGAAAATGATTCTTGATGATCAATACCTTGCATCTCAGTTGTCTGAGTTGCAGGTTCCAAAGAAATTTCAGAGTTAGATTCTGGAAGAGAAGTGTGTTTTAGAGTAGATTTTGGCAACTCCTCCTGAGAGATAGAGGGAGTTTCAAAAGTGATGTGCTCTCCACTCAGTGTTGTGCCAGCCTTATCACTCCCATGTGCTGACTCTATACAAGAGGGTGCATTGGGGAGAATGCTTGATTCTATAGGTGCACCCTGTTGAGAGGATACACCTAGTGAGCTGTGTGCCCCTGATTTTACAACTTCAGCCATTTGTGTGACTGAAGAGGTGGTCTTAGTTTTCTTCTTCTTTGTTCTGTGTAAGGGTGACTCAGGTTCCTCACTTCCTAGACCTAATTCAACAGCTAATGCTGCTTCAGACAAGATATTTAAAGGTGCAGACATTACTTCCTTTCTCTTCTTTTTACTAACATCACCCTTTTGAGAGGATGATGCAGTTGGCTCAGTAAGAGGTAGAGTGTTTGGTTGAGAGGGTTGGTTAGCAGGCCCTGGGTTAGCATTTTGTTCTACTTGCTTGGGCTGTGCTAACTTAGATTTTGCATCAAATGTTGGCATGTTGTGGGGGTAAGTCCTAAACAAACTCTCCATATGGGGAGTTATGTTCAGTCTTACATCCACATCATTCCTAGTTTCCAAGTTACCAAAAATGAGTTTGGTCATGGACTTAGGATAACCTATTTTATTTTTATCAATCCCAGGCAATTCAATCAGTGAAGCATTTTTATAATTAAGTACAGATTGAATAAAGCGAGGGAAGAAAATATCAGTACCTCTCTTGGTTGTGTTCTTACCAAGTCTCCCATATAATTCTTGAAGTATGATTTGGCCAACATCTATCTTCTTTCCATAGGCCAAAGCATATCCAATTTGCTGCACAGGTGCACTGATTTGATCAAAGCTTGATTTCCTGGCAGTGAAGACTTGGAGAAGAGTTGCAAACACATAGCTCCACTCCTTTCTCAGATTCTTTCTGTTTAGCTTTCCAAGGTTAATCCCATCTGAGTAGTTTATGAACTCAAAGAATTCCTCCAACTCTGCGTTAGTGGCCATTCTGTCAAATGACTCTTGTTGTAGTCCTAGTGCTTGGTTCATGTCTGCAGTAGTGATATTGATTTCCTTATCTTGAACCTTGCAGTAGATGACATAGGAAGTGATTGCGTTTTCCAGGGCTACAACCTCCACAATAGCAGTACACCAGAATTGTTCCAGAATATCGAGATACAGAGTTGGGTTGGCAGAGAGTGCATCCTTGATATATGACTCAGCCATCCATTTCACAAAGCACTTGAAATTTGCATTGGGTGCTTCAACATCACTGGTGAGAGCGATGAAGTTGGTGTTGAACTTTACTGTTGCCATTTGTGTAGAAGAGAGAAAAGAAATTGAAGGTTGAAGAAGAAATTTGGCTTTTCGTAGCTAGGGTTTCAGGGGTTTAGAGAGTGTAGATGCTTGAGAAATCAAATGAAATGAATCGAATAGATGTGAGATTGTATAAGTATGAAGTACTTGAATTGTCGATTAGCAGACTGTTTTGTATCGACAAGTCAGGCATTCGAGAAGTAGAAAACAACTATTCGAGAAGTCAAGAATGGCTTAATCGATAACTCAAGCAGATAGAAACTCACAGCTGGCAGTTATCTAACTTAGAAATAATTCTAAATTAAATAAAATGTGTTTTTATGAGTGAATTAAATTTTTAGATAAAAATCCAAAATCGGTTAAAATTCAGCGAGAATTCAGCCTTTTCAAATGATTCGAGAACTCAAATATAGTGTTCGAGAACTCAATCATTCGAGAACTCAGTTACTATATTCGAGAAGTCTAGAATTCCTCTATTCGATATCTCAGAAAGACTCTATTCGAGAACTCAAGAGTACTCTAATGAGACTTATTAGAGATGTCGAATAGTGAATCATTCGAGAAGTCTGACTTATCGAACTATACCCATCACTCATAAAAATTTGATTTTCACTATCTTGTAAAAATTTACCAGACATATTCATTGAAAAATATCCTAGCAAATCAAATAGTGATTTTCTCAAAATTTCATAGAAATTTTAAGTTAATAAAAATATGATTTTCAACATATGCAACAGATTTGAAATATTTATAAATCATATTTCAGCCAACACTTACTTCAAAAATATTGAGGATTTAGATAAAGTAAGTGTTTACTGCTGCAACAATCTAGATGATGTATTCACTTAGCCAGAATCTGAAGAATTCAGCATTCCAATCTCACTTACCAACCTTGTGAAGGTGGCTTCATCTAATGGCTTAGTGAATATATCAGCTAGTTGTTTATCTGTAGAGACATAATGCAACTCAATGGTTCCATTAGTTGCATGTTCTCTTATGAAATGATATCTGATGTCAATGTGCTTTGTTCTAGAATGATTGACAGGATTGGCAACTATAGAGATTGCACTTGTGTTGTCACACATGATTGGAATTCTTTCCAACACAAGTCCATAATCTCTAAGTTGATTTCTAATCCAAAGCACTTGAGCACAGCAACTTCCAGCAGCTATGTATTCAGCCTCAGCTGTAGAAGTTGACACAGATTGTTGCTTCTTGCTATACCAAGAAACTAACCTTTGTCCAAGAAACTGGCAGCTTCCTGAGGTGCTTTTCCTATCCACTCTGCATCCAGCATAATCAGCATCAGAGTAGCCAACCAGATTGAACCTTGTGTCCTTAGGGTACCATAATCCCAAGTTAGGAGTGCCCTTCAGATATCTAAAGATCCTTTTTATTGCAATCAAATGTGATTCCTTTGGATTTGATTGAAACCTTGCACACAAGCATGTAGCAAACATGATGTCTGGCCTACTTGCAGTGAGGTAGAGTAGAGAACCAACCATGCCTCTGTAGACTGAGATATCTACTCTCTTGCCTTTAGCATCTTCATCCAATTTAGTGGCAGTGGCCATGGGTGTCTTGGCAGGTGAACAATCTTCCAAGTCAAACCTCTTCAATAAATCCTTGATGTACTTGGTTTGACTGATAAAGATACCATCCTTCCTTTGACTGACTTGCAACCCTAGAAAGAATGTCAACTCTCCCATCATACTCATCTCATATCTGCTCTGCATGAGTTTAGAGAATTTCTCACACAGTTTCTCATTTGTAGAACCAAAAATGATATCATCCACATAGATTTGAACTAGGATCATATCATCACCATGCTTCTTGTAAAACAGTGTCTTGTCCAATGTGCCTCGAGTGAATTGATTTTCAAGAAGAAATTGTGATAGAGTATCATACCATGCTCTTGGAGCTTGCTTAAGTCCATACAGTGCCTTAAGCAATCTGTAGACAAATTCTGGGAAATGTGGATCCTCAAAGCCAGGTGGTTGTTGCACATAAACCTCTTCTTCCAACTCTCCATTTAGAAATGCACTCTTGACATCCATTTGATAAACTTTAAAGTTTGAATGAGCAGCAAATGCCAAGAATATTCTAATGGCTTCCAATCTAGCAACAGGGGCAAATGTCTCATCATAATCAATGCCTTCCTGTTGAGAGTATCCTTTTGCAACCAGCCTTGCTTTGTTTCTTATTATTACACCATCTTCATCCATCTTATTCTTCAGAACCCATTTTGTTCCAACAATGGTTCTATTCTTTGGTGCAGGCACAAGTTCCCATACTTTGTTCCTTTCAAATTGATTCAGCTCCTCTTGCATGGCAATAATCCAATCTGGATCCAACAATGCATCATCAAGTTTCTTAGGCTCAACTTGTGATAGAAAACATCCATAGAGGCACTCATTTTGAGTTGCTCTCCTAGTCCTTACTCCTGCATTAGGATCTCCAATGATTTGCTCTGCAGTGTGTGATCTATCCCATTTCCTTGAGTGTTCAGCCTGATTTCTCATCCTTGATGTTGCTTCATCATCCTCATTTCCTCCCCCTGTGAAGTTGCCATTACTCACAGGTGTGTCTTGGATGCTTGTTTCTTCACTATTGATTGGCACAAATTCTTCTCTTGTATCATTATTCACTTGAGTTTGTTGAACTTGAGTTTCAACTCCAGTTTCAGTCTCTTCATCAGAATCATCTAGATTATCAAACTTCAATGGATCTTTGTCTTCATCATTGGCTTCTTCTAGTCCAGGTAGTTTGCTGTCATCAAATGTTACATCTGTGCTTTCCATAACTTTCTTTTGACTGATGACATAAACCTTGTATGCAATTCTTTCCATAGAATAGCCAAGAAAAATTCCTTCAAATGCTTTTGCATCAAACTTTCCAACATATTCAGAATTGTCCTTGAGTACAAAGCATTTGCTTCCAAAAGTATGAATATACTTCAGTGTAGGCTTCTTTCCAGTCATCAAGTTGTAAGGAGTCTTTCCAGTGTTTTTGTTGATGAGGGTTCTGTTCTGAATATAGCATGCAGTGCTCACAGCCTCAGCCCAAAAACATGTGGGCATTTTTGCATCAAGTAACATTGTTCTAGCAGCCTCAATTAGAGTTCTATTCTTTCTCTCAACAACTCCATTTTGTTGTGGAGTCCTTGGAGCTGAGAATTGCTGAGAAATGCCATTCTCTTTGCAGAATGCTTCAAGTGTGGCATTTCTGAACTCTGTTCCATTATCACTCCTCAATGCAATCACACTTGCATCGTTTGCCTTTGCTTCCTTGTCAACTTTTTTTATATGCTCAATGATTACTTGTGGAGCCTCATCTTTTGATGCCAGAAATTCTACCCATGTATACCTTGAAAAATCATCAACCATTACCAGGGCATACTTCTTTCTTCCAAGTGACATTATGTTAACAGGCCCAAACAAATCCATATGGATAAGTTGTAGTGGCTTGGTTACAGATGTCACTGTCTTTGACTTGTGGCTTGATCTCTTCATTTTTCCTTTTTGACAAGCCTCACACACTCCTTCTTGACAGAATTCAAGTGTGGGCATGCCTCTCACTAACTCTCTTTTGACTAGAGAATTAATGGCTTTAAAGTTCAGGTGTGATAGTTTCTTGTGCCACAGCCAACAATCTTCATTTGATGCTTTTGAGTAAAAGCAACAAATTTTGTCCTTGTTTGCAGAGTCCATATTGGCTACAAACAGGCTTCCCTTCCTTACTCCAGATAGAGCAAAATCACCAGTCTTCTTGTGGGTGATCAAACATTCATCTTTGTCAAAATTCACTTTGAATCCTCTATCAGTAAACTGACCAACACTTAACAGATTATGCTTGAGCCCCTTGACTAGTGCTACATCTTCAGTGATGACATTTCCAACTTTCAGCTTGCCATATCCCAATGTGTTACCCATGCTGTCATCTCCAAAAGCAACCATTGGGCCAGCCTTTTCCTCATACTGTGATAGCAGGGCCATATCACCAGTCATATGATTTGAGCATCCACTGTCCAAAATCCACATGACCTTCTTCTCACTTTCTTTGCCCTGCAAACACAAAGGTATTACTTTTCCTTTGGTACCCAAACAAGTTTGGGTCCATGTGACTTAGAGACAGTTTTATCATAAACAACATGCTTGTTAACTTTCTTAGTGTCAGTCTTCTTGTCACTGTTGGAAGTCTTAGAACCTGAGGTTTCAGACTTAGGTGACAAAGGTACCTTCCTAGCTTTAGGAGGACTTGAAGACTTTGACCTTGTGTAGTGTGTGTGAGAATTGTGACTGATACAACCATCAATGAACTGTCTTCTTAAATTAAAACAACTAGTCATAACATTCATATTGCATGGCATACAGTCAAATTTATCACAGAAGGGTGTATCTCTATGTCTTAGAGGCACAGAACAATCATAGAAAGGTTTAGACACACTACCAACAGGTTTCTTGCATGCATGAGTTAGATGGTTGGTACTGAAACAGTTCTGACAAGTTTTCCTAGGGGCATTAGGCATATAAGCATAGTTGTTATCCTTGTTAATCCCTAACTTGCCATTTCTGTTCTGTTTCTTTTTAGTCACTTCCTTTTCTGATTCACTCTTCCCAGCTGATACAAACTTAACAAACTTTTTAGGTCTTGGCCTATCAACTACTGGCTTCTTGGTCTTTGACTTGGCACTCTCACCCTTAGAGGATGCTTGCTGTTCACTAGATTGTGCCTCATCCTCATCATTCAACATTTGCTTGATGAGTAAGGCATCCTCATCAATTTCAAATGTTGATTCCTTGAAAATTGGATTTACAGTTTTTCTCAAAATGTGAGGCACTTTCTCATGAACAGCTGTGTCCTCTTCGATGATAGCATAGCCTTTCCTTTGTTTGAGAGAGTCATAGTCAAGTCCAATAGCTGCTTTAGGTTTAGCTTCAATTTTCTCACAGTAGGATTGCACTAAACCAGATGATTTCTTGAAAGTTTTAAGTTTGAATTCATTCTCAGCTAATTCATCCCTAAGAGCCTTCTCTACTTGACTAGCACATAGAACCTTGTTCTCCAAATATTCAACTTCTTTCTTAAGGTTTTCTACTTGCATAGCAGTTAGCTCAAGTTCCTCATTCTTTTTGGTTAATACTTCATTTCTAGTAGACAGTTTAGCAATCTCCTCATTAGCAGCAGTCATACTAGTATGAATATTAAACATTTCAACAGATAATTGTTCAATCATGGATTTGTATTCAGAAACAGACATGTCTATAGTAGTGAGAGATGGTACCTGAGAATCAGATGAAGATGAGTCATCCTTGGAGTTGGCCATCAAGGCATAATTGCAGAATTCTTGTTCCTCTTCATCACTCTCAGAATCATCCCAACACTTCCCTTCAGCTATGTAGGCCTTACCATGTGTCTGCTTTTTCAGAAGAGCCTCATACTTAGCTTCTAGCTCAAGATAATCTCTATCCTTCTTTTTAGGCTTCTTGCATTCACTGGCAAAATGCCCTAGGTCATTGCATCTATAACACCTTACAGATGACCTATCCATATAACCGGTTTTGAACTTATTTCTGTTTGGTTTCACAGGTGCCTTGTTCTTGTTGGCTGAATGGTTTTGAGTTTTGGGTTTGAAGGGTTGATTTCTTTTAAATCTGATGTTTGGAAATTTTCTGGCCATGAAAGCATATGAAGTATTTTCCATCCCATCAAGTTCTTCCAGAGTGTAAAACTCCTCTTCTTCTTCCTCCTTTTCCTCAACAGGTTCACTCACCCCAGCTTCAGTTTCTTCATCATCTGCCACCTCCTCTATCCTTAGTTGGCTTGTAGATGCTTCTAGGTCCAGGATGGATTTGTTGACAATCAAGGCACATGATGTGTTTATCATCCTATCTTGGTTTGCTTGGATAGCCCTCTTCTGAAGCAACTCAAGTTCATGAGTCTTTAGGACTCCATAGAGTACATCATAGGTGACTTTGTTCAAATCTCTCTCTCTTAGGGAAATGACTCTTTGCTCTAGATGATTTGGTGAAGACAACAGAAATTTCATATTTAACTCCTTGGTGCTGTAAACCTTTCCATTCATCTGCAACTCAGTAACTAGCTTGTAAAACCTTTCAAACATCTCAGTGATGCTTTCCTTGGGCTGTGCCATGAAAGCTTCATACTGTGTGACCAGTATCTGTTTCCTGTTTTCTTTAACCTCATCAGTCCCTTCACACAACACCTCAATGTGATCCCACATCTCTTTAGCAGACGTGCATGATGCAATGTTTGCAAACATTGACATATCCATGGAATCAATGATGAGCAACATGAGGTGGCTGTCAAGAGCAACCTTCTCCCTTTCTGACTCTGTCCACTTCGATGGATCCTTGGCCTCATAAGCTCTAGGGATTGTTATGGTTCCAACAGTCTTCTCTGGTATCTCTTGTTGTGGAACAAAAGGACCATTCTTGAGAATCTCAGGATACAAGGGATGAGAGGCTTTGATGAACAACATCATCTTTATCTTCCAGAGGTTGAAGTTTTCTTTATCAAACTTAGGGACCTTCACCGTTCCTGTAGTCTTTGGTGTATTCGAACTCATGATCGTTTCTCTGTTTTTGAATAAACAGCCCGCTCTGATACCACTTGTTGAGTATTGAACACGGTAAAAGAATACAGAGGGGGGGTGAATGGATTCTTGAACTTTTCTTGGATTGAGTCTGTGTAGCAGATAAGTGCCTGTGTGTGCAGAAATTAAGGTGCGGATAAATAAACAACACAAGACACAATATCACTTTAATCTAATGTATATTAGATAAAGGTTGCTACAATCTGTGAATACAAATGGTAGTATTCTCAGCTTCGTTTTTCTCAGAGAGATATAGCTTACAGTGTATGAAAAACTTGACTCACAAAGTTACTAAGTTATGAAGTGAGGCTGTGTCCTTATAGAACATGGATACAGCCTGCTTACTACAAATAAGGTAGCTAAACACATTACTTTCTAGTCTGTCTATCCTTTTTGAGTAAGAGTCCAAACGGTTACAGATTTGACTTTGCAAAGCCTGTTTAGATCCACTTCTTTAGCTCCTTGTCTCTTCTATATCTCTCCAAGCTTCCTTGTAGGCTTTCCAGAGCACGTTATTTTGTCTCCAAGAATGTATTCGAGAAGTGACTTGTTGCAGGTTGTGGTCCATAAAGTGCATTGGCTTGTTGCAGGTTTCTGACTTGTACAATTTCTTCAGTATTTTGTCTCCAAGAATGTATTCGAGAAGTGACTAAGTAAGTGATTCGAGAACTAGAATTGACTTGATCGATAACTCTGAGTTCTCGAATACTGTTATAGTGACATATCGAACCACTTCTCGAATAGCTCTTTTCCATCAGGATTCCTTGAGTTGTCGAATAGAGCATTTGACTTATCGAATCCTCGAGTTGTCGAATAGCTTTCTGAGTCTTTGAGATATCGAATGGAACTTTGACTTGTTGACTCTTTGAGAACTCGAATACCATCTTGACTTGTTGACTTCTTGAGTTTTCGAATAGAGTAGTAGACATATCGAATCCCTGAGATATCGAATGAGATATCGAACAGTGTATTCAGAGATATCGAATAGTGTCTTGAGATATCGAATCTCTGACTTCTCGAATGCTGGACTTCTCGAATAGACAAATATACTTCTCGAATTGGTACTTAGGCAAATTCTTCATTTCTTCAAATCCCAACTGTGATTATTTGGCAGTCTTTAACTCCTTGCTTGAGGCATGAACCATGGAACTTCTTTCAAGCATTATTCTAGACTCTATTTGTACAGTTACACAACTAGGATTTGATGCCTATTACAAGTACAATACAAACAGAAACTCTACAACTAGAGGTTCCCTCAGTTAAGAGGTCATGTAAGTAATGCAAAGCATTACAAACAATTAGGCTTGTTATTAGATGTATACAGGCATGCCTCTGTAACTAACAGTATGTAGCATGCAACTGCTGGTAGCCGGAAAAGGACGCTGGGAATGGTCAAAAAATTGGCCGAAAAAACGACTCCGACAACGACTGGGAACGATGGTGTACAGTGGCGTATACGCATGTTCAACATGCGTATTCCAGACTTCGCATGCTCAACATGCGTATCCTACGCACTGTTCATTGTGTTCTGGCAGCTGAAATTACACACTCCACGCGTTGTAAACATGCGTGATCTTAGTCCACGCATTTATCATATGCGTATACCCTATACGCATTCCACAAATGCGTGGCCCGTGGGTAAAAAGGGCGGACAGTTCCGCCTGTGGGTATTTTGGGCAGAAGGAATTAAATGGTGGGTATTTTGGTTTTTCACCCTTAAAATTTTAAGTTGTATATATGTTTTTATTATTAAAATATTTTTTTTAATTTTTTAAATTTCATGAAAATAAATGTTATTCTAATTACGTATTTTAATTATTACTAAAAAAGAGTACCAAACCAAATATACCCTATTTCGCTTATAATAGTATAGTATAGATATATATAAATATTATATAAAAGTAGTTTTTTTTAACATTTTAAATATTTTTATCTTAATATTTTTATTTGATTGTTTATAATTTTAATATTTGCTAATTAATTAGTAATAATATAAATTATAAAAGATAATAAAATATGATTATTGGTTTTTGATATAACTGATAGTCTTTTTTTTAATATAAAACAGACCATTATATCTTTCAAAACTCCAAAATTTCGAAACGATCTTTTCTAATAATTAATTATTTTTTAATTTTTTTGTGACAAAATTAATTTTAATGCTGATTACAAAAATTGTGCACTATAACAGACAAACTACTTGACGTCTTGACGACTTATTTGCTGTAGAAAGGACTCTCGTGGGCTTTGCCGTGTGCGTGTGTTTTTTTTTTTTTGAATTTTATTAATAATAGAGATTTAACCAAATCAAAAGAGTGACAAAAAAAAGAGTACCAAAAAAGAGTGACAAAAAAAAGAGTACCAAATCAAATATACCCTTATTTCATTAAAATTTTAAGTTGTATATATGTTTTTATTATTAAAATATTTTTTGAATTTTTTAAATTTCATGAAAATAAATGTTATTCTAATTACGTATTTTAATTATTACTAAAAAAGAGTACTAAACCAAATATAACCTATTTTGCTTATAATAGTAAAGTATAGATATATAAAAATATTATATAAAAGTAGATTTTTTTTAACATTTTAAATATTTTTATCTTAATATTTTTATTTGATTGTTTATAATTTTAATATTTGCTAATTAATTAGTAATAATATAAATTATAAAAGATAATAAAATATGATTATTGGTTTTTGATATAACTGATAGTCTTTTTTTTAATATAAAATAGACCATTATATCTTTCAAAACTCCAAAATTTCGAAACGATCTTTTCTAATAATTAATTATTTTTTAATTTTTTTGTGACAAAATTAATTTTAATGCTGATTAAAAAAATTGTGCACTGTAACAGACAAACTACTTGACGTCTTGACGACTTGTTTGCTGTAATCAAAAGAGTGACCAAAAAAAGAGTACCAAAAAAGAGTGACAAAAAAAGAGTACCAAACCAAATATACCCTATTTCGCTTATAATAGTATAGTATAGATATGCAATTATGACATATTTTAATGATAGGCTGTACTTACATTTTAATTACTAATCTAAAAAAAATCATCAGTTGCTAATCTAAATAATTTTTTTTTAATATTATTAGGATAAATCGAAATTTATTCAAGAAAAACAAAGTCTGGGATGTTACAATTACAATACGAAGTCTTCCTTGCACTCCACTCTCCATGCTCAACCAATTCACAGCTCATGCACAATCATTTTGCAGTAAATATATCAGTTTAACTTTATAGGACACGGATCACTGATGATTTATTTTGATTTTATGATTACAAGCATGAACCCTTTTGATCGGGGTCGGTTCTGGACCTGTTGTTCATCAATAAACTATAAAGTCACTTTTTGATGGCTTACAGGCTGTGTGAAAATAGAGCCAAATCAACTCAAATTTTGAAAATGATAACTTGGCCATTTTTAGTCAAAATTTGAGATGATAAAGGTCAATATACTACTATAAGGTGGGGGTAGGGATGATTAATTAGATGGTGTTATGGCTTTATCTAAAGGGTTAAGTGGACTAATCATATGTAATTAATGGTCTGCATAATTATTGTGATTTGTGCATAATTGTTACTGTTTTAGCTGATATAATACCAACATTTTGACAAATCATCTGCTTATATTATTGTTAAAGTGTCAATTCTAGGCTTGGTAAATTTGTAATAATGAAATCTCACATATTATGACATATAGTTGTATCTAAATATTCAAAATTTTGCACAAGATACCATAACAAAAGGACCGTAAAATTTAAGAAAATAAATCAAGTTGATTGATGTTCCAAATAAAAACCATATTGATCCCATTTAAATCATAATTCGAATTCCATCAAATTCACGATACAAAATTTTCATCGAAACACAAAAATGTCCCGAACATCATATCGTTGAGAAACAACACGAAACACGGTCGAAAATCGAAATTGACACTCGATATTTTTACTAATATATATTCGAGAGCATAGAGTAAATATTTAACCTCCAAAGGGCATGACAGTCATTGGCAGTGGTTTGAGTTTGATAAGTTTCTTCACCTAAAAAGAAAAAAAGAACACAACACCAACACAGCAAATTCAGAAAGATTCTGGTGGTGTTTGGCTCACCTTATAAGTCCCGACTTATAACTTATTTTCGGGTAAAAATTTCATATTTTGATAATTTGTTTTTATGGTTGTATTTAATGTATGTTTGAGATTTCATAAGTTCCAAAAATAAGTTGGAAAATAAGTTGGAATGTTAGGAATCTCTAGTACAGTTATTATGATTTATGTGTACTAAACAAGACTTTAATTTAAAACTTCTAAACGCCGTTACTATCCCTTTAAACGGCATATAACCCGTGTGTATAAATATGTGTTTGTTCTGTAGCAGACACACACAACTTCACACACTAGCTACAGCAAGAATCCAACTAGCCCACCCAAGATCAAAGCTTTATTTTGTAAGAAACCTCTCTACTTTTCTTTACTTACAATCTTTTATTAGTTCTTGATCTCTTTGTGCATTTTGTAATGGTCTTTTTTTGTTGTTAAATAGATCTATGTAAATGCATGATCTACATTATGTATGGGGTTTTATTGTGCTTGAATCAATTCTTGGTTGTTTGTTTTGTTTAAAAGTACTGAAATTTATGTATGTTGAAGCCTTGATGCATTGTTTGGTTAATGGTGAAATGCTGCACAGTTAAGGAATTGAAGCTTTGAATTAAGACACAAGAAAGTTATGAAATTGGGTGGATTTAGTTGTCTGACCTGAGACTTGTATGTTTATTAATATATATAAGAATTCTGTGAGAATATTTGACATATATCATTCTTTTTGTTTCATGTTCTTTTGAGAATATTTCTGAGTTTGTTTATTCACTTTTTTAGGCTATGTTGTGTGTCAGTGTATCTAAATTCAAAATTTTGTTTAAATTGCAATGACACTTGGGCAAAAATGTGTGTGTATCACATTCCAAATGAAATCTTGTGCAAATGCATGTATGTTGGGAGGTTTTGTGTGCGTGTATCATATGATTTTGATTATGTAATGTCTACCCACCTATGCTTTCTTTATTTATAGTTACTTGGTTGCTTAACTGGCTTCTCATTTTGCTTGATTATCAATAATACTGCTTATCTGTTTTCTCAATAATTGTTTTGAAGGACTGTGCTCTATGTTAAACCATCTTTTTTTTCCTGTATTGTTGATTTTAGTTATACAAGTGTTTTCGGTCTATGTTCTCTTCAACGAGCCGTGTTTAAATCTCTTCAGAATGCATTAAGCATATTTAAATACTCATGTCTGTTAAAATTTTAGTCTTTAATAGGAATCTATTTTTGCTTGCTTTTGTAGTTGTAATCTGTTGATGGAAGTGACCGATATCTGCATGGATAAGGAGCTTGATCATGTTGTTTATGTAAATGGTGTTTCCCACGATTCAAATCATGATGCTGCATGTTTGTATGATGTTCGAGATTTGCACAAGGATACTAGTGAAAGTCTGGAACCCAATATGCAGAATATCAATGATGTGAAAGTAATTACCGAAGCAAAGGATTCTGAAGTGAAGGAATGCACTGCTGAAGTCTCTGTTAAAATTTCCACAGCCTTGAAAAATGAAGAGAAGGAGGAACAAAATATACCAAGCTTAAAAGATGAGTTTACCTTATCAGACGAGATTCATGAAAAGATCAATTCTGAGCCTGAAGCTCAAAATGAGGAGAAAGTGATTACTGAAGCTAAGGATTCTGAAGCGAAGGAATGCACTTCGGAAGTCTTTGTTGAAATCTTTGAAGCCATGAAAGTTGAAGAAAAGGAGGAACAAGATATACCAAGCTCAAAATGTGAGTTTAGCTTATCAAGGGAGAAGATAAGATCTGAACCTGAAACCATGAAGGATGAGTGTCTAAAAGAGATTACTGAAACTAAGGAGTGTGAAGTGAAGAACTGCATGATTGTAGACTCTGTTGAGATTTCTAGAGCCATTGAGGCAAAAGAAGAAAAGGAACAAGGTATCACAAGCTTGAAATGTCAGTCTAGTTTATCAGAGGAGAAGATGGAACCGGGAACTGAATACAAAAAGGAGGACTGTAAAAACAATGGAGCTTTTCTGAAACCTGCAAATAAAATTATTGCTGGGAATGTCAAGGCAAAACCCACTGTTCCACAGCCATTTGCTTTAGCAACTGAGAGGCGAGCTCTATGTGGAATGCGCCCTACTAGGCCTGAGACCGAAATTTGTACTCCCCAGACTAAATCATCTCATCCAAAGGGTTTACAGACCCCAGTTTCTAAGCAGCAATTTGAGGTAAAGCCTATTACTCACAGCTAGATTGTAATGCTTTAATATTAATACCCTTCACTCTAGGGACTCGAGTTATTTATCATAACAATGTACTGTATCTTCTGTTGAAGTGTTTCGACTGTTGATGTTGTGTCCTCACCTATACTTACAGAAGCCAGTAAATCCAGCACGTAAGCATTATACATATCGGTCGGTTTTGTGCTTGCATAGTCTCTATTGCCTCCTGCATTTGCTCAAAGATTGTTGCCCCGGAATGTACTTTCATATTATATACTTGTTCATTAGGTATTCTAGGTACTTATTTTCTTTTCATTTTCTTAGCAGACTGTCACACCATTGGTAGCAAGGAGACCATTACAACCTACTAATAAGAAGCATCCTGGTGAAGATGATTCCTGTTCAGTTGCTTCCACGTATCCTTTTCAACTCAATACTTGCCTACTTACCTTTTGTGCATATTTCATCCTTTAATTCCTTTCTTTCTCCGTCTAATATTGTTAACCGATGATCCTTAACTATGTGAAGAATTGCCGCATCAGCAAGGACTAATAAACACAGGGTAACTTTTCCTACCGCCCCTCTGTTCAGGTCCACTACACGTGCTGAGAGACGGAAGGAGGTAGCTTTCTGAACCCTACTTTAGCAAGTGTCACATCTAAGAAATTACAAATGAAAAACATGTTAGCATGCCTCTATTTACTTTTCCCATTATTAGTTCTATACAAAATTGGAGGAGAAGCACCAGGCAATGGAGGCTGAGAAATCGCAGTGGGAAGCAAGGACCAAGGTACATCATTACACTCCTTGTGAAATAAAGATCTATTAGGTTTTATATTATGCAATTATGCACTCTCAATCTGCGGACTCAATTTCTCACTACACATGCTTCTGAGTCATACATTCATCTTGTATGCTTATGTAACTAAATCCATCGTCTAATATTTAGGAAGAGAAGGAAGAGGCTCTTAAGAAACTAAGAAAGAGTTTGGTGTTCAAGGCAAACCCAATGCCAAGCTTTTATGTTGATGGACCACCACCAAAGGTTGAACTGAAAAAGGTAACGTGGTGACCATTCAGCTTGAATTGAGATGTATGCTTTCATAATTATCAATTTATGACAATAAAGTGGAAAGATTCAAAATCTCCTAAATTTGTAGTAAAATTTGTTTAATAAGCAGCAAAATCTACACCTACAATATCATGTCAGGTTTCGGATTTCTTTAATCTATGAAGTGCAATCAAGAATTGAATAAGTGACTTGATTAAATTTCAGCCACCACCAACTCGTGCCAAATCGCCCAAACTGGGCAGAAGGAAGAGCTGTAGTGATGCAGCTGGTCATGATAAAGGTATAGGAGTGTCTGGCCAAGGAATGCGGTACAGTCTTGGCTGTCACATAGATGGCGCAACTACTGCTAAGACGGATATGAAGGACAATATATCCGTTGAAAATGTGAATGTTAGTTTTAAATTTCAAGATGAGTCCAAGCAGATATCAAGAGACAGGAAAAAGTCCATTTCACCAAGAATGAGAGGACAAGCAAATTTGAACATTTCGGTTCAATCGTAATTCGTAAGTCTTGGGTTCTAATTTAAATGGGAGGAGATATTTGTTGTGTTTCTCGTTTCTACATGATGAGAGTGCCTTTGAATTTCTGAAGCTGCAAGTACTTGTTGCAGTAGTTTGTGTTATTTTGATATTTATGGGTAAATTATCTCATTTAAGTTATTTCCATAACCAGGAACTTAAAGTTCCTGTGATGTTGACTTGTAAGTTTCATGTGTGAAGATGCCAAATTGCATCTCTGTAACTTGTTTTATGACATGGAAATCCGAATATGAAAGTATGGATGTTTAGAGAGCAAACTTGCAAGAAAAAAGCAAAACACTGCAAAAGGGCAGCATTTACTACACAACTGGGATACAAGCCCAACATTTGGACTTTCATCCTTTTGTCGATATAATACTATTGTTTACAAGTGAGTGTCTGTCAAATTCAATCACGGTGAAGTTTTAAATGTAGTGGTTGATTGTAGAAATGTAAGAACTCAGAAAGCTCAACCTCCTGTTATCAGAAGAATGGTGTAGTCACTTGGATACAAGACTAGGGGGGATCATGATGAAGTTTCAAATCAAAAGAAAAACATGCTTAGCCAGCTTGATTGTGATTCGGATAATAAGATTAGAATTCAGAGCGTCATAGAAGTAGAAGCTATATTGGTATGCAGAAAGGTTCCTAGCTTTGTTCATGCTTTTTAGAGGAAGGCCTTACCAGGATCTTATATTAATATTCTAACAGAATTCAGACTTTGAATTCTATCAGTAGGTTCCACATAAACATATTTTCCACTGTTATGTAGGCGTAAGGTACCCCAGACCTGATGCAGGATCAAGTCTCATGAGGGCGTTATAAATTTTAACTGATCAATATAGTTGACCAAGATATGTAATAGCATCTCCGATCATGCTACCTATTGGAGTAAACGGTAAGGAATATATATAAAATCTGAAATAAATATTACATGTGATACATAGGTAACCCTGTTGGAGTAAAACAACTTTTTCTTCACCTATGTTTGCTTGTGGCTTGTGGGGGCTGAGCGCGGCCGCAGAAGCCACCTTAGGCCATAGTGTCATACGGTATGTCCGCCTCCAAGAACCTCATTCCGTGTGTACGTTTCTTCTGGTTTATCTCGATAATTTTATGCATTGCAGTCACTTTTGGAGTATCATTTAGAAAAGAGTTTTTTGCCTACATATTTATACACAAAATGAAATTGAAGTATCAAATTCGTCGTAGTCTCGTTATATAAAAGGGAAGAAGATATTATAACTACAGGGATAGCAGCTAACTAGACCTAGATCGGGGGCCAAGCCAACTACATGATACATGCAAGCTTACAGAATGGACAAAGTGTTATAATTGCACTTGGTTCTGGAATGAGTTCGTTGGCAAGTTGCAGTAGTAGTATTTTCAAAGAAGACACCAGTTAACCCTTTTAACCATTTGGATTGTGTATAAAAGCCAGTGCCCAATAATTGAAACTGTCTGTACAAACCCTACCTTGTTCTTTATTCTTCAAACCAATCATACCAAAACCAAAGCAAGTAACGTTTAGTTGCTTGGAATCAAACTTTGGCCCATCACACAAGTTCAACAAAATGGCGGTACAAATAAAAAATGGCAGAGTAAATCTCACTCGGAGGAATGTACGATGGGCTACAATTTACAATGTATGCATGGTGTGAGGATACTTTGGCCTGTCAAACAATTTAATTGATACTTCCAAGCTTCAATCATGGTGTGAGGATAGTAATCTAGTAAAATGGATGCTCTAATCTTATGTTAACAACAGGTCGAGGACTAGAAAAATGTGTGTGTTGTGCATATTAGAAAAATGTGTGTGTTGTGTCTAATACTTAATCTATCTAAATTTTATCATCGCTGCACAAATGCTACGAATCTTTTCCGAACACTTTATTGTTGAAATAGAGAGTTGAATAATTTACTTCTCACATGAAAGATTAATCTTTACGTTCATACCAATCAAATCGTCGTAAAAACTCAATTCTTTGCAACTTCATGCAATCAAATCGTCATAAAAGAAATATCAAATATCATTATAAGCCACCGTTAATAGAAAATTTCTATATTATAACCTTATATAGTCTTTTCACACTTGACATACAATGGAAAATGTCTTGTTTTTACTGCCGAAAGCTATTAAATGGGTACGTAGTAGACACCCTGTAATTCCTTTAAGTTTAAGCTTAGAATCATCACATTAACGAATCCACACTTATCTCTCACATTTTTTTCTTTTTTCCATGAGTGGGAATGTATAGAGGGGGCTTCCTTCACTTCCATACCATTTCAAGAGCAACTCGATCCATATATATAGTTTTTTGACTTTTCTCATTTTTTTCTCTTTAATTAAATTCTTGATAAAGAAAGAAAATTTCCAACAAATTTGTGCTCCAATATTTTTCCAGATACACCAACTTGTCCATCCAATAAAAAAATCAACTCACTATGCCCTTTTTCTCTAAATCAACACCAAAAATGAGAGGTGTGACATATAACATGCGTCAAAGTTACATTACGATATTACATAATGTCACATGTCAATCAAACTCAAACAATGAAGAGACTTTAATCTTCTCCGCACGTATATAAAGGGGCCATCAATAACCTTGCATGGTTATTTATCAACAACCTCATACATATTTTACTCATCGTCCTCTCTTTGTCTCTCTCTTTCACACACACATACTTAATAAACATGAGCTGCGGGGAATGCCGTCTGGTTCGAGGCCATTTCATTGATGAATAGCATCCATCCGTCGGAATGATCTCGGACCAGGCTTCATTCCCCCCAACTTATGTAAATTATCCACAACTCAACACCCAGATTAAGATTTCATCACTTGCTTCTTTGTCACTCTTGTTCATTGTCCAGAGATCTCAGGTACGTTTAATTACTGGGTACAATTGTCTTTGCCACTCTTTGTATATATGTATAAAATCAAAGATCATAGACAATTCTTTCTTTTGTCTGCACTCTATATATCTTATTTTCAAGTTTCAAATATATAGATGCAAGCCATGTACAATTTAGTTTTATGCATGTTGATGATCTTACTTTAGTTTTGCAGTTTGTATTCATAATTCATATTTGGGAAGGCGATTCTTGATTTGAGGTGTTTCTTTTATTTCCCTTTAGTATAAATAAACACTTTGCAGTTAGAAAATCAATTGTATTGCTCATCTTTGCAATATAAAAAGTTGAAAACCTTAATTAGTATATAAGTATGCAAAAAATGAACTATATTTGCATGGTATTCTAATTTATTGCCAGAAATAGAGTAATTAGGATGATTATTTGACATTATTATATTACGTTTTGCTATTTTTAGAGTGAGAGGTTATCTCTAAGTTTTGGCTAATGATTTCTCTTGGCAGAAGTTGATCGTACGTAATTCCTGATATTGAATATTGATAGAAAAATTGAACTAATCGAAATCTTATTCTTGTTTCGGGACTTTCTGTAAAATAAAAAGTAAATTACAATAAAAATTCATTTTCGTTAAGTAATTCATTAGTTAATTTTCGCAACTTTCATTTTCATTTCTAAATTACATTTTTAATCAAACATTCAGGCAATACACGTTGATGAACTAGTATCCTTTTCGAGTGAACCAACACGTTCGACAATTTTAATATTCGCAAGGTCACGAAAATACCATCCATTAAAACTAAATCTCATTCTCAAAAATTTATATATCTTCGTATAATTTACTTATATCTTCGTATACAGTGAGTCGGTGAGAGACCCGGAATTTGATCTTCATGAATTTCCTGTCTCGGAGGTTATATATCTTAAGCTTTACTTTCGGATTTGGTCCACTTTGAACCATTTTTTTCTTGAAGTTTTCACCAAATACTAACTTTGATAGATAGTGATGATGGGGGTAGTGTGTACATATGACTATTTACAATCATATAAAGGTCAAAGGAAAAGTAACTCTTTGTTTAATCTTTTCTACCAATTCCTTCTTTTTTACCTTGCTCCTCTATACTTTGCTTGTCTTGAGTAACAAAGAATATAAACCAACGTATCTCTACAAAGACCTTTAATCTACAAATATACACTTTCATTATTGTTTTGGGTTTTTACTCCACTTTATTATTGTTGTTAAGTTGTAATATAAAGCCAAAAATTATGATAGTGATTTACCTTTGAAATTTTACCATGTTTCTTTTTCAAACCTTAGTAAGTTAGGCCCATGTAATCATGACTTGCTTATAAGTTTTTGGCCCATTCTAAAAATTGATAGTAGTAGATACATAGTAGGGTCATATTCTACCCAAGGAAACGTATGGACATTTAGAAGAAGCTACAAAACCATGTGGGCTTGTCCTTGGACATTTTGTACCATATTGTCCCCACATTTAAGTGTCTTAATCCCCTATTAATTTTGTTTGTCCTAACTATATGTATTTTTATACAAAGCATAAGAGCATCTCCAACAACTCCTCATTTCAAGCTCCTAAGTTATATTTTGAGAAAAATTCTTGAAAACCATGCTCTCCTAACTCTTCCTCAAATAGTTAAGAGTCAATTTATTCTCGTCACTTTTAAGCGTCTCTCTCCCCTCCTCATCTCTTCCATTATTAATACACATTACTTATTTTCAACTTTTTAATAGCATCATTTTTCCCTCTCCCAATATTATGAGTACATTTATTAATAAAAAATAAGTTAGGAGGTAGGATAAAGATGTTGTTGGAGATGATGAGAAATTTTGGATCTTAAATAGTTAAGAGGCAATTTAATTATATTATTTGTAGTGAAAATTTTAAGAGTTTGTTGGAGTTGCTCTAAGAAGATTTAAAATAGAGATTAGGGAGCCTGGGATTGAGATGTATCATAATTTTTTAATTAACCATGCGGATCCATTCAAATTTGAAATATATTTTTTAAGTATTTCAGGAAAAGTTTCCTGAGATTGATCTCATGATCCTTTTTTCTTTTTAAAATAATATGTATTTATCCTATTAATTACATATATTACATAATTTATATTATTTTTTAAATATATTTTTATTTGCACCTCAATACCTCATGCAAATGAAAAATGTAATCAGTTTCAAATTAGTTAGTTTAATTTGAAATCATAATGGAAAGATAACAATTTTTGATTAAGAAAATAAGAAGCAAAAGGCACATGATAATCTCAAATCATTCGGTCGGTCAAAAAGTTTGTAGTGAGTTCGTATTGCTCAATCATGCGATAAACCACACATTCCACATGAAATAATTAAGCTACAATCATGTTACCCTTTATCTTGATTTGCCAACACAAGAAAATGAAAGAAGAAATTAATGTAAGAATGCAGTGCGAATAGGTATCCATTAACTACCAAAAACGCTTTACCATCTAGCTTCATCGAAGATCGATTCAAACCTGTGTATGCTTATAAGAGAGCATCTCCAAGAGATTCTTAAATAAGTTTTTAATGTTATTATTATTTTTAATAATAATTTATATGGGCTAAATATTAATATTCAATTATATTAACTATTTGTTTTATTGGGTTAAATAAAGTGATCAAATAAGAAGCCCATTTAGATTGTTAATTATTGTTTGGACTAAATGAGTGGATCCCCAATATACACATCCCAATTTAATTATAATGGGAAGTTAAATCGGATTATAGTCCCCAATATATTAAACATGTAACAGAGTTTTTCTCTACCCATCAGAGAGAGCTTGCTGTGGAAACTTTCAGGGTGTTTGATTGAGGAAGACGATAACAAGTACACAAGGACTCTACCGCTATTACTTTATTATGGATACAGGTACGCTTCCGCCTAACGATTTAATCTCGATAATCGAATATGATGTTGCGATCCTTGTCTCTATTTTAGAGAATTAAGTGTTTAAGTGTTTATAGAAATGTTAGATTCTATCAATTGGCATCAGAGCCTCTTCATATTTTGATTATCGGAATTATAACCCTTTATCTATTTTGAGATTGTGATATGGATGTCCTGATTTTGATACTAGCCACGAGCCCAAGAATATATATGTCATATATTGAATTCAAGTTGTAATCGATTTATTATAACATGGTTAATTTTATTATTGACACATGTTAGTCAGAATTCTTTTGATTTAATAATTTTATATTATATGACTATTCAATGGACATGGTTTTTTGTTTCAAGTCTAGTTCTTAATGTTTGTGTACTGGGGCATGGTACAGTTTTGATCTGACTCTTTTGAACTTTGTAATTGTGATTGTGGAGTTTTACAAGTTACAATTGGTGGCATAAACTTTGTTGAATTCCACCAATTTATAGGCTTCTTCCGAATCAAATCTTGATATCAGTGACTTGCTGACATGAACCATGTTTATGCAACATGTTATATTAATATTCATGTTCATGATTTAAGTGTGTTATTGTTGTTGGGGGAATTTCGTAACAACACGAAATCGGAGGTGTGCTGGAATTGTAGAGCGATTGTGTATGAATATGTGGTTGTTTTAGGGGATTTAGGGTTTATGAAAAAAGAGGGGGCTGGTGTATGAATATGTGGTTGTTTTAGGGGATTTAGGGTTTATGAAAAAAGAGGGGTCGGACTTGGCAGGTTTCTCGATTTGTCTCGGGTATCGGTCGCCACATGCCAAGATGCCTATGTACCTATGTTTATATAGGATCAAGCCCACGTAGTTCTGTGTAATTGATTTGTGTCTATCCCTTAGAGACTTTAGGGATAAACTTCGTTAATCTGGGTGATTACTGATTTTATCTGATTTAATCTTATCGTTGTGATATCTTCCTGATTTGAAGAATATCGTTTGGAGATATTTTCCGTAATTAATTGATTGAGATTGATTCTTTCCTCATTTATGAGAGAGGATAAAACTTAGCGGTTAAGTTATAATTATTAATCTGAATTAATAATTAATAATTATTAGAAATTTGGGAGATTATTAGACATGCCGAAATTATGGCATAACAACTAGCCCCCAGTTCTTCAGTGTAGCTTGCTGCAGTGGAGAACTAAAAATTCTTCAAGCTTCCAAATTTCTTGAGTAGCTGAAACAACTAAAAACAGAATATTAGCAAAACATTTAGAGCACCACTGTGCTCGTTAGGCGTATGCGGATGCAAGTATGATAGCATGTGATAACAAGTATAAGATATATATTTGCCAAGGTTTTCAAATGTGCGAGCATAAATAATTTATTTGAAATCCATTGCGATCCTTGTTGTCTAGTTAGGACCTTGGCGCTTGTATATATCCCGAATTGGCATACACGCTTTTCAAGTGTCTGATGCAACCACATAAGGATGTGTCTAGCGGAGTCTTCACTGAGAGATGTCTCAGTGAAGAGATGTAGATGAGATCTTGGCGAACTTCGCATGCGTCCCTTGTTGGGTTAGCAGAACTGCGAAGTCTTAAAGATAGTTTGCATAGGGATGCCTCCACCCATTCGATATAGCGATATCTCATGGGCCTTCAATAATCCAGAGGGTGCTGCACTTTACTAAGCATGTATCATTGCGAGATTTATAGTTTGTCCAGGCTACCCTACTTGACAATTTAGTTCGCAAGTTTGAAAATATTTTTGACATATATGTACTATCGCGACGATATATGAAAAATCTTTTGTAAATCCAAACGCAATAATAAATATGCACTTTTAAGAATGTCGCGATATTTATTTTCTTCGAAAATAATGCTCACTTTCTTTATAGAAAATCTTTTACAAAATTGTGCGTCTCGCATATATATTTTTTCTTTCTTGAGAATAATGCAGCTCGTACAAGATTGTAAAATAAATTCACAATCAATCAACATAATTATCCCCCAATTCATCAACATAAATATCTCGTACGATATTTTCTAAATCGCAATAATTTTACAAGCATAAAAATAGATAGTTCGCACGAATTTTTTTGAATAATAAATATTTTTTTGAAAAATATTTAAAAATATGATTATGCATGACTTAATATTTAATATGCAGAAAATTAAAAGATAAATCGAAAACTTATCTTTATATTTTGATCCGGGATTATGCGCCAAGGATTGATTGGGCGTGGAATTGTGCTCAGCTTCTTTTTTTTTTCTTTTTCGGGCGTGAGCATCTCCTTTTTTTTTCTTCATGCGGGTCCCGTTGTAAATCACTATTTGTACATGTGTTGCGCTCCTGTGTTGATTTCTTTGTCCAATTCTTTTAAGTTTTGTGAACTCCACGCAGGTTTTGCAAAAATTACATCTTGATTCATGATCCTTTCCTTGTGTAACCTCTTCCGTTTTCTTTAAGCCTGACCACCATTTTCCTGTTGACTTGTGGTTCTTAACTGTGCCATCGTCTTGTTTATAATTTTGTTGCCAAACTCTGTTGAAATTCCTTTGTTGCTTCTGTTGTCACCATTAAACAATCGCATGAGACAAAAATTGTCGCAATCGATTATTTTTTTTAGCCCCCATGAATGTATATATAAAAAAACGCAAAACCCTATACACGGAATAAATTATCTGTCCTCCACAGATAATAATAATAGCCCCTCCTTCTAGCGCCAAATGTTGTTGGGGGAATTTCGTAACAACACGAAATCGGAGGGTGTGCTGGAATTGTAGAGCGATTGTGTATGAATATGTGGTTGTTTTAGGGGATTTAGGGTTTATGAAAAAAGAGGGGGCTGGTGTATGAATATGTGGTTGTTTTAGGGGATTTAGGGTTTATGAAAAAAGAGGGGCCGGACGCCACATGCCAAGATGCCTACGTACCTATGTTTATATAGGATCAAGCCCACGTAGTTCTGTGTAATTGATTTGTGTCTATCCCTTAGAGACTTTAGGGATAAACTTCGTTAATCTGGGTGATTACTGATTTTATCTGATTTAATCTTATCGTTGTGATATCTTCCTGATTTGAAGAATATCGTTTGGAGATATTTTCCGTAATTAATTGATTGAGATTAATTCTTTCCTCATTTATGAGAGAGGATAAAACTTAGCGGTTAAGTTATAATTATTAATCTGAATTAATAATTAATAATTATTAGAAATTTGGGAGATTATTAGACATGCCGAAATTATGGCATAACAGTTATAATAATTTTTAATGAACATGAATTTAGGTGGCCATTTTTTATGTTACATGTTATGCTTGTTTTGGTGACCAGAATAATGAGATCTCTTGTCACTTGCTTAAAAGTCAACCAAAGGTATTTGTTTAAATGATTGTGACCATCCAGATTGTATATAGTTGAATCTTTTCTGACCATCCTTGATAATATAGATAAGTACAAAAATTTTGATAGTTTGTGATTTGAATTTAATTATTGGCAATAAATATTAACTTATTTATTTAAGTGGTCTAATATTTTTAATTTAGTTGATTGAAGTAATATGTTGCCAAAGTGACCTCTTTTGTGTAGATTAATTAATTTAAAAATATTATTATGATGTTTGAATATTTAATTTTATGCAAATTTTATCGGCCCAAAGGAAGGTATAATTTGGCCAAAATTAAAATATTCTTGTGATAATAAGTGTGTAGCAATATTAAGATTTTCATGTGAATAATAGGTCGGTCCAAAGAAAGGCATATTATTTGACAGAAATTTATTGTTAATACTTGATTATTGCATTGAGAGTACCACTTGTAAATTGATTTTTCTGTCCAAAGACTAAAATTCAGTGTTGCGTTAGGTATCTTGTGATGGTGTTGCCAATATTTAATTTATCACATATATTTAGTTTTGAGCATTTTTGCATTTTTTGTTTTCTATTTCAGTTACTGCTAATGTTAACTCTGCTTCTGCTCAATTGAGTATGATTCCAATGTTGAATGGGACAAACTATGTCACATGGAAAGAGAATGTTGAAATCGTTCTTGGGTGCATGGATCTTGACCTTGCGCTAAGGAAAGAGCAACCTGTTCCTACTACGGCTGATCCGAAAACGGATCAAGTTGAGAAATGGGAACGCTCTAATCGCATGTGTCTGGCGATCATGAAGCGGACGATTCCAACTGGTTTTCGGGGCTCTATTGCTGAGAGCACAAATGCCAAGAAGTTCTTCTCTGAAATTGAGCAATATTTTGCTAAGAATGAGAAAGCGGAAACGAGTAATCTTCTGTCAAAACTCGTGACCATGAAGTATAAGGGAAAGGGGAACATAAGGGAGTACATCATTGGGATGTCTAATCTTGCTGGCAAACTTAAGGAACTCAAGTTAGAACTTTCGGATGAGTTACTTGTTCACTTGGTTCTTATTTCACTCCCTCCTCAGTTTGGTCATTTTGTGGTGAGTTATAACACTCAGAAGGAAAAATGGACTCTTAATGAGCTCATTTCACACTGTGTTCAAGAGGAGGAGAGGGTATTGCGAGACAAGACTGAAAGTGCTCACTTGGCATCTAGCTCTCATGATAAAAAGAGAAAGAGAGGTAAGGATAATGCAAGTGGAAAACCCAAGCAGTCGCAAGAGAAGCAGGATAAGGGACCAACCTGCTACTTTTGTAAGAAGGCTGGACACATGAAGAAAGAGTGTTCCAAATATGCTGCTTGGCGTGTAAAGAAGGGTAAGACTTCTGTCTTTGTTTGTTCTGAAGTTAATTTAGCTTTTGTACCTAAGGATACTTGGTGGGTAGATTCTGGTGCTACTACTCACATAAGTGTATCAATGCAGGGTTGCCTGTGGAGCCGACCGCCAATTGATGCTGAAAGATTCATCTATGTGGGTGATGGCAATAAAGTTCCAGTTGAAGCTGTTGGAACATTTAGATTATTGTTTAAAACTGGTGTTTATTTGGATTTATTTGAGACTTTTGTTGCGCCGTCTTTTAGACGGAACCTTATTTCTATTTCCTGTTTGGACAAATTTGGATACACTTGTTCCTTTGGAAATAATAAAGTTAGTTTCTCTTTAAATTCAAATTTGGTTGGCACTGGTTCTTTAATTGATAATCTTTATATGCTTGATACTGTTACTTTTAATAATGAGATTTTGCACTCTAGTGCAAGAGGTACGAAGCGTAAGTTAACTGAGAATTCTGCCATGTTGTGGCACAAGCGTTTAGGTCACATCTCTAAACAGAGAATTCAAAGGCTTGTGGATGATAGAATTCTTGATCCCTTAAATTTAAGTGATTTTCAGGTTTGTATAGAATGCATTAAGGGAAAACAAACAAACTCCAGAAAGTTAGGTGCCAATAGAGCTACGAGTGTCTTAGAACTGATTCATACCGATATTTGTGGACCATTCCCTACGGCCTCTTGGAACGGTCAACGGTATTTTATCACGTTCATAGATGATTACTCAAGGTATGGTTACCTATACTTGATACATGAGAAGTCCCAAGCTTTGGACGTGTTTAAAGAATATAAGGCTGAAGTTGAGCTTCAGTTGAAGGGTAAAATACTAGCTGTCAGGTCTGATCGTGGTGGTGAATACTACGGCAGATATGATGGATCAGGTGAGCAACGTCCAGGACCCTTTGCTAACTTCCTAAAGGAGTGTGGAATTGTCCCTCAGTACACCATGCCAGGCAAACCTAATATGAACGGTGTTGCTGAGAGGCGAAACCGTACTCTTAAAGATATGGTGAGAAGTATGATAAGTCATTCTTCTTTACCTGAGGCACTTTGGGGAGATGCACTAAAGACTGCAATTTATATCCTTAATAGGGTTCCAACAAAAGCAGTGGCCAAAACCCCTTACAAACTTTGGACTAAGAAAATGCCTAGCATTAAGCATTGTCATGTTTGGGGTTGTCCAGCTGAGGCAAGGCCATATAGGCCAAATGAAAAGAAACTGGACTCTAGGACGGTCAGTTGCTACTTTGTTGGATATCCGGAGCGTACTCGCGGATTTAAATTTTATGATCCCACTACTAGATCCTTCTTTGAGACTGATAATGCAAGATTTTTTGAGGAAGTTGATTTTGGGAGGGAAGGTATAGGTAAAAGTATTGTCTTTGAAGAAGACAGTCATGATTCTATTCATGACATTGCTGAGAACAATGATCAGATTATCGTACCTATCATTGCTCAAGGCCCTCCGGTTCAAGACAACACTGACATTCCCCATGAGGAACCAATTCAACAAAATCAACAACCTCTTGAATCACAAGAAGTGTCATTAAGGAGATCCACTAGAGAGCGGAAAAGTGCAATTCCAGATGATTATATTGTTTTTCTACAAGAACATGAAGATGGAATTGGCATTGGAGAAGATGACCCTATTAATCTTCAACAAGCCATGCAGAGTCCTAATTCTCAAAAGTGGGTTGATGCCATGAATGAAGAGATGCAATCTATGAAAGACAACGACGTTTGGGATCTTGTCGAGTTACCTAAAGGATCAAAACCTATTGATTGCAAATGGGTATTTAAAACCAAAAGGGATACGAAGGGTAACATCGAAAGATATAAGGCTCGTTTAGTCGCAATAGGATTCACTCAAAAGAAAGGTATCGATTACAATGAGACTTTCTCTCCGGTTTCCTCGAAAGACTCATTTAGAATTTTTATGGCACTTGTGGCTCATTATGACCTAGAGCTACATCAGATGGACGTAAAGATGGCGTTTCTCAATGGTAACATTGGTGAGACAATTTATATGGTACAACCAGAAAACTTTGTCTTTGGAGATCCAAAGACTATAGTTTGCAGGTTAAAGAAGTCCATCTATGGTCTCAAGCAGGCTTCACGTGAATGGTATCACAAGTTTCATCATGTTATCACATCATATGGTTTTGAAGTGAACTTGGTGGAACATTGTGTATATCACAAGTTCAGTGGGAGCAAATTTATCTTTCTTCTCTTATACGTTGATGACATCTTACTTGCCACTAATGATATAGGCTTATTGCACGATACCAAGAAATTTCTCACTAGTCAATTTGAGATGAAGGACCTTGGTAACGCCTCTTTTGTATTAGAAATTCAAATACATCGAGACCGCTCTCGGGGTATTATTGGATTGTCACAAAGGAGCTATATCGAAAAGATCCTGGAAAGGTATGGCATGAAAGATTGTGCAGGAATAGATACACCCGTGTCTAAGGGAGACAAATTTAGTCTCAAACAGTGTCCCAAGAATGAACTTGAGATAAAGGAAATGCAAAGGATACCATATGCCTCGGCTGTGGGAAGTCTAATGTATGCTCAAGTTTGTACTCGTCCTGACATAGCATTCATTGTTGGAATGTTGGGAAGATATTTGAGTAATCCGGGAATGGAACAATGGAAAGCAGTCAAGCGAGTCCTACGGTACTTGAAGAAAACAAAAGACTATATGCTCACATATAGGAAGTCAGATCATCTCGAGGTCATTGGATATTCAGATTCTGATTTTGGAGGATGCATAGATGAAAGAAAATCTACTTCGGGCTATGTTTATCTACTAGCTGGTGGAGCGATTTCATGGAGGTCTGCCAAACAGACGCTCATAGCTTCATCCACCATGGCTGCAGAATATATAGCATGTTTTGAGGCATCCAATCAAGCATTATGGCTGTGAAATTTTGTCACTGGTTTGCGTGTTCTTGATGGTGTTGAAAGACCATTAAAGATATTTTGTGATAATAAATCAGCAGTGGAATATTCAAACAACAATAGGAGCACTACGGAAGCAAAACATATAGATATAAAGTTCCTAGTTGTTAAAGAAAAGATACAGAGTGGACAAATTTCGATAGAACACATTGGGACCAACTCCATGATTGCGGATCCGCTCACCAAGGCTTTAGCACCTAAGGTTTTTCACGAGCATACTGCTCATATGGGTGTTACCTTGTGTGATACTTTGGTTTAGTGGGAGTTTGTATTTTTGGTGTTTTATGTTATAAACATTGAGTTGTTTATGTTCTGCAGATTACAGTTGATGGATTTAATTTAATTAAATGTCACTCTGCTTTTGTTCAATTTTCTTATTGTGGTTTAACATTGTGTTGAGAAAATTGAAATCAATCTCATTAGAGATTGGCTAAGGACTAGTTGGAAATAGACATTATATAGATCACATTGTATGTAATTTCCATGCCACTCATCCATGCTTTGATTCATGTCGTTGAATATATTTGTGTGGTGACCACGGAAGGTTTAGTCACGTTATAATAGTGACAAATGCCGCCAGAATCTCAAACTGATATAGTAGACGGACCGAATTATTTTAGTAAAATCTAAAGGATAATGAATAGCATAAGGTTGTGCACTAAAGATTATGTATAATTGATTTCGGATTAATATGCAGCCCAAGTGGGAGATTGTTATTATTATTTTTAATAATAATTTATATGGGCTACATATTAATATTCAATTATATTAGCTATTTGTTTTATTGGGTTAAATAAAGTGATCAAATAAGAAGCCCATTTAGATTGTTAATTATTGTTTGGACTAAATGAGTGGATACCCAATATACAAATCCCAATTTAATTATAATGGGAAGTTAAATCGGGTGGTATATGAAAGGTTATAGTCCCCAATATATTAAACATGTAACAGAGTTTTTCTCTACCCATCAGAGAGAGCTTGCTGTGGAAACTTTCAGGGTGTTTGATTGAGGAAGACGATAACAAGTACACAAGGACTCTACCGCTATTACTTTATTATGGATACAGGTACGCTTCCGCCTAACGATTTAATCTCGATAATCGAATATGATGTTGCGATCCTTGTCTCTATTTTAGAGAATTAAGTGTTTAAGTGTTTATAGAATTGTTAGATTCTATCATTTAAGTCCAAAAATAAAGAGTATGGGAAAAAAATGGGCTCCAAGAGACTCTTAGTGTCTCTTAAAAAGCTTAAGAACCTCTTATCTCTCCTCAATTTTAAGAGCTATTACATAACTCTTAACTATTTTTTATCAATAAAATATTCACTTACACATGGTTGGATTCAAATGTATGTCATAGTTAGATTTGAAATATTAATAAAATATCAATTAGGAATCAAGATAATGAGCATTGTTGGAGTTGACACGGAAACCTATGTACTAACTTGGTAAGAGTCATATAATTTAGGGTTTGTCTAGTGTGTGCCCAAGGGCACATGTAAAGAAACCGTGCTTGATGAGTTGTCAAATTTTGATTGGTGGATATTTATGTGAATGCAGGGGGGTCCATCATTATTAATGAAATCTCCACCAATCAAAATTTGACAACTAAGCTAGCACGGATTCTTAGCATGTGCCCTTGGGCACACACTAGAAAATTCGTATAATTTATATTATATTTAAGAGCCAACTAAGAGATTGTTGGAGATGCTCTAAGATTAGTAAACGAAGTATCGTCTTCGATGTTTAATTAAAGATTGAATAGATGTATATTTCAACTGAATCAAACTTATATATATATTTTGAATTAGATTGATTAAAGTTTGTCTGCCTGATTTTTTCGTGTTACAAAATTATTGAAGTTATGAAGATATCCAACATCGTCAAATTAATTTGGATAATTTTTACATTATGCTAGGTATAAACATAAGTTTTAGCTTATGTGTAACTATAAGCATGTTTAGATGAAAGACAATTCTACCCTTTTTTTTAGTCAACGGTAACAAAACTACCCATTCTCAGAATTTTTTACAAAAATATCCGGTAGAATACGCAAATCATATATGGGTATTGATTGAATAAGCAACCAAAACTTGCGTATCTTGCAAAAGTGTGATATCGGAACAACCCATTTTCTCCAATTTCAAAACCCCCTTAAAAATCAATGGCAAATCCCACTGAAAACAAACCCTCAACACGTCACTACCACCCCTACCAATGTCTCAACACCCCAATTCACAAGCTTTACAAACTTGAGTATCTTTTTCACGTATATATAGATAACGATAGAGAGGGAGGTGATGCTCCTGCGGAGCCGTTGTCATCATCGATTCATGGAGGTTGCCGGAAAAAATGGAAATGCATTATTGTCGATATGGCGATGAGAATGATAAATGAGGAGGGTAGAGAAAGAAATGAGAGAGAGATGAGATGAGAGAGGATGAGAGATGTGAGAGATGATTCTGGGATAGATATGTAAGTAGTTTTTTTATGAAGAATACGCAAGCTGAAACGAGGTATTTAGGGGATACCAAAATGAGAAATGCGTAACATAAGTAGATTTTTCTTTGAAAAAAATAATTTGTAAAAGATACGCATCATGGTAATGCGTATCTCAAAGACTCATTTGATAGATGCGTATTCAAACGGGAATTTTTGCTCATTTTTTCAGAATTGGTTATTTTTATCAATTTTTTTACAAAAATGAGTCATTTCTATCATTTTTTCAGCATATTTTTAGTAAAACACAATGTTGAACTTTGTTAGTTGGTTTTGAATAAATGAGGAAAAAATAATCATGAATAAAAAATAAATTGTATTATATTATAAATTTTGATTTCGTTAAGAAATATTGGTATCAGATGTTTTATTAAATATTTTCTAATGAAATATAAACGAATTTAATAAATTATAAATAAGTGTAAATTCAAATTTGTATACATATTATACATTACACTTCAAAAATTATAAAATTCATAAAAATATATAAACCATCATACTAATTGATCTTTACAAAAATTTATCATAAACATTTCATCTAGTACATTGTCCTTAGTAAATACTGTAACACCATAGTAGTAATAAATATATAAATAAAAACTAATTTACTTTTAAATTAAAATATAATAAGATTTTAGTAAGCAATTTTTTTCAAAATTTTGAGCCGCAAGCGTAGTGCGGGCAAATACGATATGAAGCGGGTAAGTGGGTAACGCATCATATAATATTATTTACTAATTTATATGAAACGAATCAAAATATTATTATTTCAATTTAATATCATATTGAATATGTACATGCTAAATCGAATGTAATTTTAATTATCCATCTTATTTCAATTTCAAATTAAATCTTAAATTTTCAAACTAAAATAATGTATTAAAGGTAAGACAGAAACAAAACACAATTAACTTTGCACAACGCAAAAAATAAAATGAACACCTTAATTATAGTAGTAACTTTTATCAATTCTTTTCAGCTAACATGAAATTTTACTGTTCTTTAAAAATTTAATTTAACACAATTCAATTCACTTTAAGCTAATAAACATAACAAACACGTAACACGAGCAAAATATTCATATTAGGATCGAAGAAACTTATCTATTTGTATTTGTCTGTTAATTAACTGAACTAATTTTCCTATTATCGGATTAGAAAGTGTTTTTTAATAAAGATTGGTTAATAATCAAAATTAAGTGGTCAATATTTTCATTTTCAAGACAAATATATAAAAACTCACAAAATTATAATAAATGGAAAGAATTAGAAATCTTGTAATTAAATGTAATGTAAAAACTGAGAAACAAAACTAAAGAAATCTGTTGTTGAATTCTCTTATTGTACTATTTTATACATATTAATGTATTATATATACGAGTGAATTCAATTATTTAACTTGGAAATTTATCTTCTTTTATTTTAATTTTTCTATAAATTTTATTAAATAATTATATATGTCGATATTATATATATTAATAATTACATATATTACTTAGTAATATTAAATTGGTATCGATTAATTCTCAATTATGTAACCAATCTGTGTGACGTGTTCGACTCTTACTTTTTATAATAACAATTGATAATTGTCAAATTTAGAAAAATTGAAAAATATATAAAAATTAAAAGGAACAAATAGAGGAAGTTGAACACTTTTGCTTAAGTTTTAACGCCAACAAAAGATTACATGTAAGTTTCAATCGAAAAATTAGTTCGAACTTAATCATTTGTTGAATACATTTTATGATATTCATTCGAAAAAGATCTTCTTCTTTTTTTTTGAGAAAACTCGAAAAAGATCTTTGTTTACTGATTTTCGATTTTACTTGCACCACCACTAATCTTAGAAGGTGATTACATCATTTCATCGTCATAATCATCTAATTAAATTTGCTCTTATAAAAGATGGAACTTATGTTTCAAAAAAAAAAAAAAGATGGAACTTAGAATTTAAACTCAAGCTTAATTTATACACAAAAGAGTCAAATTAATAAATAAAGCAGGTTGTCAATGAATTCTAACGTACAATTGTGATCTTATAGAGAAAATTACTAAAATGCCTATTTTTCCTAAGTTTTTGCCCAAAATACTGATTTTGAAAAAAAAGGGCCGAAATATCGACAGGATACGGAGTTTCGGCCTCCGTATTACCCTAATACGGTACACCGTGTACCGTGTTATGCATAATACGGAACACGGTCTTCCGTGTCAGGTGGGTGCGCAGCACTGTCACGGAATACCGTCCACTGTATCATGCGTAACACGGAAGACGGAGCTCCGTATCATGCCCTGTTACGGAGGACGCTTCTCTGCATCACACCCTCTATCACGGTACACGATGCACCGTGTCCCGTCAGTAAAAAGGGCCATCCAGTTTCCCAAGTGATTATTTTGGGTCATCACCCATATACTGTGTACATAAGGTAAAAAATTATATTTCTCTCAAATATTTAAATTATTGAGAGAACGACAATACGACATGCTGCTTAATGGATGATGAAGCAGATTCAAATACATATATTTACAAGATCATTTTCATATTGATTCGATACAAATATATATATATATATATATATATATATATATATATATATATATATATATATATATATATATATATATATATATATATGGGTTTCCTTCCAGAGAGAATTTGTTATATAGAGAATATGAGAGAATCACTTAAAATGTATTAAAATCTAATATTTCAAGCTAATCTAATGACCAAACTAGGGGTACCCCAATACAAAAAATGCTTAAAATAATTGGCTCTATCCAACAAAAAAAATTAAAAAAAAAAATCACTGTTCAAGTGATGACGTGGCAGTGGATTTCACTGGTTAACGGTGCTTCGCACCTTCTTGTACGGCGCTTTGCGCCTTTATCATTCTAAAGTTGTAAGGAATGACAATCAATGGTAAAGGCAATAGACGATTGACGGGTGTGTCGAGAGCCTTCGCCCCTCATGACTACCTAACTCATCCGTTTACTGTCTTAAATGCTTCGCATTTCCAGGGCAAGTTTTTTTTTTTTTTTTTATGGATAGAGCCAATTATTTTAAGCATTTTTTGTGAAGGTACCCTTGGCGGGAACCTTAGAATAAATGAAATATAATTAATTCTCTCATATTCTCTATATAAGGAGGTCCTCTCTAGAATAATGGCCTATATATATATATATGCTAATGATCAAGGGAGAATCCCTTATCATTGAGAGAACCAAGAGACCCACTAATCTACCATCCATTTTCGAATAATCCGATGGCTACAATCTTTCTATATAAGTCAGCAGATTTCTTCTTTTTGCATTTAAAGGGCATTTTTGACAATAAAAATTACAAGATATAAATCAACTTTATCAGATTTGACGATCAACAAAATTTCTTTGATTGATGAATCATTTAAATCATTCTAATTTATTACTTACCAATCTCATTAACAAACTTCCATGTATAGACAAAATTCAAATCGGGTAAGTACATAGAATGTTAAAATTTGTGTGGATATGCTTAGATTTTCAAGATCTTTATTTATAAAATATCAACTACATTTTATAATTGAATAAAAATTTTGATGATAAAATTAATAAGCATCTAATAGAATCTAATTTATTTTCTATTTTTTCTTAATTTCCTTTGATTCCGTCGAGAGTTTTATTAATTTATTAAAGATTTTGTTAAGTATTTTTTTTAATTCATTAAAGATTCCGTTTAGTATTGTAACTAATATATTAGTGATTTCGTTCATTATTTTTATTAATTTATTAAAGATTACGTTAAGTATTTTACTAATTTATCAAAGATTTCGTTAAATGTTTTCATTAATTTATTAAAATTTTTATTAAGGAAACACTTAACAGAACACTTATAATCTTTAATCTTTTTTATTAATCTTTTTATTTAATCTTTTCTAATATTTTTGATGTGTTTTGAAGATCACGTGATTTAATTTGTTATATACCATTTTTCTAAGATTTCATAATTTTTTTTCCAAAAAGTATTAACCTCTTTCTTGTAAGAGATCACTTAAGTATTAACCTCTTTCTTTTCTCATTTTTTTCTTGTGATATTATTTTAAATGTTCTTTCTATATAAATTTAATTTTTAATAAAAATATTCTTACTTTTTGAAAAAACAAGTTGATTTTTAAAGTTTTCTAAACCTCGACATGTGTTTAGGTTGTTTGAGGTGATTTTTTAATTCAAAAAGATCACTTAAAGAACACTTCAAACTAGCGTTCTATCCGTGCTACGCACCGACAGATAAATTGTATTAATAAATTAATATAAATATAATATTTTTATTTAGAAAAATATATAATTTTATTTGAATGTTAATTAAAGTAAGTATAAATTACTTATTCGTGAATTCATATCAATTGAATTAATATTAATATTATGACCGAATCATCAAAACAAAAACAACCCCGTTGAAAAGTTCAAAATTCCTCTTTATTATTTTTTTTTAAAATTTAGCTTTCATTTTATTTCTCTCTTTGTTAAAGAACATTTCTAGGTATAATGTTAACAAATTTTTCACCAATATTCTGAGAATTCGGTATATTTATTAAATATAGAATCCTTAAAATATTTATAATTTATTGAAAATATTTGTATGATCGTGGTTAATTTTTCGATTACATATTAAAAAAATTTCCTTTAATATTGAGTATATTTTTCCTACATATATAAGAAGAAATAGCTTATGTAGACCTGACAAATCGTTTTGTACATTCATGTCATGTACTTTAGGGTCTTGAACGAAAATGACATGATATTAAATCGTGTACCCGAAATTAGAACACAAAATGATACTAAATTACACAAATTTTTTTTGTACACAAAATGAAATGAAATACGCGAATAGGAAAAATATAACAATTATATGAAATACTATTATGTATCCAAGTTATGTAATACAATTATATGTCTTAGAACAACATTGAGATGTTACAAAACAAAACTAAGAGTAGCATGCATGGTGTAAAGTCTCCCAAACAAAATGAAACCCTCCTTTTTATTTTTCTTATTTCTCGTTAACAAATATCTCTCTTTGTGTAGAATCTTTCTACCAATTTATTTAGTTTTCTTAGTCATCTTTTATGTTTTGTTGATATAAAAAAAGATATATTCAACCAACCAAGCAAATTCAATATATGCTCTTAGGTTAAGATATGGGAATTGATACTATTTCCTTAATTCAAAAATACAAAATTCAAAAAGGCATCCTTTTATTAAAACAATATATAATTTTAATTGTACCTTTTTATTTATCATTATTAATAATTTTTATAACAAAAATCGTAGTTTCTGCTCTCTCTCTCTCTCCACCTTTCCCAAAAGATGTTAAACTAAAGTTTAGGAGCTGATATCAATTTTTTAAGTTTTTTTTTAAAAATAATTATATTGATTTTTTTTATATTTCAATAAAAATATCATTGAGAGTCTAGTACCCCGTTGCCTATTAGTAAATTTTATCTACCAAAATATTAGATTTTTTACTTTATTTTACTTTGCCTTTCACTAAATATCTCTCTTTATTGGGAGCCTAATATCCTGTTCGTGGATTTTGTCCACAAATATATTAGATTTTGTTATATTAGTTCATTGATTTAGATGGTATAGAATCATAGTTCTTGTCGGTTGTTTGAATACGTTCTGATAAATCAGATATACATATTTCTCACGTTTATAATAAATTTTTAAATTATCTCGGCGAAAAGGCTGTATAATTTAGTGACATAAGCTAGAGATGTACCATAATTGAAGATCTATTCAATGATTGGATAAAAGAAATTAGTGATATAATTTACTATGTGTTTGTTCAATTTTGATTATTTTTGTAGATGTTGTATGCCCTTTTATTGATGATTTTTGTAGGTTTGATTATTTTTGTGTATGACATATGTCCTTTTATTGATGAATTAATTATCAATAGATAAAATAACGATTTATAAGAAAATTTGTGCTAAATTGGCCAATTTATTATGGAAGTATTCAAAAACAATATTTTTATTGACTCTGTAATATTTTTTATTTTTTGATTGATAATTTATACACCAAATAATGTAAAATACTATTTAAGAGTATATTTAATATTTTGAATAATTCAAATATATTGTCAGGTCAATTTTTTTTCCATTAATTATTTCATAGTTAAAAAATTTTGTAATTAAAATGTTAAAAGATTATTGGTTTAAATTTCATTATAACATTTTAATTGGTTGATTAGTTTTTTTTATGACTGAATTATTTAATACATAACTTAAATTTTGAATGTGTATTTAGAATAGTGTGATAAATAGTTTTATATTGTTAATAATTTTTAATTCATGACTTTATTTGTACCTTATGATTTTGAATTGAAAGTTTGAGATATTAAAATATCTATTATAAGTATAATAGATTCATGTATTAATGTATAAATTTTTAAATTAAATAATTATTGTATTTAGAATAAAATTGTTAAGTAATCACTTAATTACATTGACAACCCGAAACTGTAAAAAAAACATTTATCTATTGACATACCTAATAAAGTAAACAAATCAGTATAATGTGATAAGGATTGATGCCTACAATTTAGTATGTCGCTGAATTATTGAAGTTTGCTACTGAATATTCTAATAGGAAGTAACTCTGAGAGAATCTGGACTGTGGGGATGATGATAACCTAAATCAAATTTTTTTTTTTGTCAGAAACGTTTTTTCTGTTGAATTTATTGGACAATTAAAACACGACACATATAATAAATATATACAATCGAAATAAAAAGATAATTTGTCCAAGTATAGAATGCCATATAATAAAAAGATATAAAGTAGTACCATAACCGAAATTGATATGATTTAGCAATGAGAAGAATTGATGCATACACTTAGTTTATCAAAGTTGACTAAGTCTGGTGGGGAATACGGAATAAGCGGCTTAGATTTCCTGTAATGTTTAAATTGGTATAATAATTATATTTTTTATTTGTAAGAATTTTATTTTATATAAATTGTTTATTAGTTTACTGTTAAAATAAAAATTAGTAGTTATTATTTTTAGTTAATTGATATGAAAAATTAAAAATTAATTGTTATTGAGTGTAACTTGATTTAAGTTTATTCTTGGCTGAAACATAGAATCTAAATTCAATAAAGAAACTTGTTATACTAAGTTTAATTGATTTAAATTTAATAGATTCTGATTGATGTTAAAATAATTCACAATATTGTGATTGGTTAACTAATAAATGTTAGATTCGGGTATCCATTCTTATATAATAAAGGATGTTCAAAAACAATTCATAACTAAAAGATATATAACCACATGTAATATACTGTTATGTGGATTTATAGAAAATAAAATTTTTGATTTGTAGAAATTTTTTAAAACTAAAAATCATGTGATATGAGAAGTTATTAAATCAAGATATTTTATATTTAAATTTAATTTAACCGCGATTAGTAAATTAGAATAAGTATGGTAAATAATAAAAAATTTGTATATGATTGATTGATTTAAAGTTTAGAAGTAAATTCTGATTGACTCTAAAATAATTTTAATTTTTTGATTGGTAATTTATTCACCAACCTATAATAATACTCTTATATCATATATTGAATAATTAAAATATATGTAGTGTTCGTTTATATGAATTTATTCATTATTTTATTAACAAATTGTGAATAAATATATTTCTGAACCTTTTAAAAAATCGAGTTTTTGAAGATATGGATTTTATCCAAGCTATTTAAAATTTGTTCAAATTCGATTTTGTAGTGTTGGCTTATATACATTTATTAATTAATTTTATTAACAAATTATGAATAAACATTTTTTTAACCTTATAAAAAAAATCAAAATTTTGAAGGTACGAATTTTATCCAAGTTATTTAAAATCTGATTTCAAATTCGATTTTTTCAGATTTTTAGTTGAGTTAGATTATAATTATTTGATATCGATTATAATTGTACAATATATATTATAAAAATCATAGGATAATATGATTGTGATTGACTTTATATTAAAAGAGTGATTGATTAATGAATGCTTAATTATGAAATTTAATTTAAAATATATAATAGTATATCGTGATTGATTTCAAATTAAAATTGTGATTTTTTGGTAAATATTTTTTAATTTAAAAAATATGTATTTATGGATATGTTTAATAAAATCAATATTATATTTAAATTTGTTTAAATGAATTTATTAATTATTTTATTAACCAATTGTGAATAAATATGTTTTTGAACCTTTTAAAAAATTGAGTTTTTGAAGATATGGATTTTATCCAAGTTATTTAAAATTTGTTCAATTTCGATTTTGTAATGTTGGATTATATGCATTTATTAATTAATTTTATTAACAAATTACGAACAAATAAATTTTTGAGGATAAAAAAATTAAATTTTTGAAGGTATGATTTTATCCAAGTTATTTAAAATCTGATTTCAAATCCGATTTTGTGAAATTTAATTTAAAATATATAATAGTATATTGTGATTGATTTCAAATTAAAATTGTGATTTTCTAGTAAATATTTTTTGATTTAAAAAATATGTATTTATGTATATGTTTAATAAAATCAATATTGTATTTAAATTCGTTTAAATGAATTTATTAATTATTTTATTAACAAATTGTGAATAAATATGTTTTTGAACATTTCAAAAAATCGAGTTTTTGAAGATATGGATTTTATCCAGGTTATTTACAATTTGTTCAAATCTGATTTTGTAGTGTTGACTTATATGCATTTATTAAATAATTTTATTAACAAATTCTGGACAAATATATTTTTGAGCTTATATAAAAAAAATCAAAATTTTGAAGGTAATTTATCCAAGTTATTTAAAATCTGATTTCAAATCCGATTTTTTCAAATTTTTAGTTAAGTGAATAAATATATTTTTGAACCTTTTTAAAAATTGAGTTTTTGAAGATATGAATTTTATCCAAGCTATTTAAAATTTGTTCAAATCCAATTTTGTAGTGTTGGCTTATATGCATTTATTAATTAATTTTATTAACAGAATATGAATAAATATATTTTTGAACTTACAAAAAAATCAAAATTTTGAAGATATGAATTTTATCCAAGTAATTTAAAATTTGATTTCAAATCCGATTTTTTCAGATTTTTAGTTAAGTTAGATTATAATTGTATAATATGTATTATAAAAATCAATTTATAATGTAAGATAATATGATTGTAATTGTCTTTATATTAAAAGAGTGGTTGATTAATATTGATTAATTATAAAATTTAATTTAAAATATATAGTGGTATATCGTGATTGATTTCAAATTAAAATTGTGATTTTCTACTAAATATTTTTTAATTAAAAAAATAGATATTTATGGATATGTTTAATAAAATCATTATTGTATTTAAATTAGAAGTGTGAACTAACCATGGTTAAAGAGGTAAGGTGAAATTGTAAATAAGGAAAGGTCTAAATTTTAGGAATTAGCTGTGATTGGTTGGTAAATATTTTTTAATTTAAAAAATATGTATTTATGGATATGTTTAATAAAATCAATATTATATTTAAATTTGTTTAAATGAATTTATTAATTATTTTATTAACCAATTGTGAATAAATATGTTTTTGAACCTTTTAAAAAATTGAGTTTTTGAAGATATGGATTTTATCCAAGTTATTTAAAATTTGTTCAATTTCGATTTTGTAATGTTGGATTATATGCATTTATTAATTAATTTTATTAACAAATTATGAACAAATAAATTTTTGAGGATAAAAAAATTAAATTTTTGAAGGTATGATTTTATCCAAGTTATTTAAAATCTGATTTCAAATCCGATTTTGTGAAATTAATTTAATTTAAAATATATAATAGTATATTGTGATTGATTTCAAATTAAAATTGTGATTTTCTAGTAAATATTTTTTGATTTAAAAAATATGTATTTATGTATATGTTTAATAAAATCAATATTGTATTTAAATTCGTTTAAATGAATTTATTAATTATTTTCTTAACATATTGTGAATAAATATGTTTTTGAACATTTCAAAAAATCGAGTTTTTGAAGATATGGATTTTATCCAAGTTATTTACAATTTGTTCAAATCTGATTTTGTAGTGTTGACTTATATGCATTTATTAAATAATTTTATTAACAAATTCTGGACAAATATATTTTTGAGCTTATATAAAAAAAATCAAAATTTTGAAGGTAATTTATCCAAGTTATTTAAAATCTGATTTCAAATCCGATTTTTTCAAATTTTTAGTTAAGTGAATAAATATATTTTTGAACCTTTTTAATAATTGAGTTTTTGAAGATATGAATTTTATCCAAGCTATTTAAAATTTGTTCAAATCTAATTTTGTAGTGTTGGCTTATATGCATTTATTAATAAATTTTATTAACAGAATATGAATAAATATATTTTTGAACTTACAAAAAAATCAAAATTTTGAAGATATGAATTTTATCCAAGTAATTTAAAATTTGATTTCAAATCCGATTTTTTCAGATTTTTAGTTAAGTTAGATTATAATTATTTAATATCGATTATAATTGTATAATATATATTATAAAAATCAATTTATAATGTAAGATAATATGATTGTAATTGTCTTTATATTAAAAGAGTGGTTGATTAATATTGATTAATTATAAAATTTAATTTAAAATATATAGTGGTATATCGTGATTGATTTCAAATTAAAATTGTGATTTTCTACTAAATATTTTTTAATTAAAAAAATAGATATTTATGGATATGTTTAATAAAATCATTATTGTATTTAAATTAGAAGTGTGAACTAACCATGGTTAAAGAGGTAGGGTGAGATTGTAAATAAGGAAAGGTCTAAATTTTAGGAATTAGCTGTGATTGGTCCTAAAATAATTCCTTGATTTTTATTGGTTAACTGACACTCAGGTATGATAATAAAGGATAACACATAAATTTAAAGTGTTCTTTTAAATATTTTAATAAATAAATAAATAAAATATAATAAATGAAAATAAGATATTTTTTATTAGTGTTCTTTTAAAAGGTAATAAACTAAAAGGACAACTAAAGTTTTTCTAAAACAAATTAAATTACTTTTTTCCTTCACTCAAAACGTTAAGAGAACACTTAAAACAACACTTAAAAAACACCTAAAATTCGTTACTAGTATCTAAAATAATTTATTAAAAGAAGATTTATTAAAATAATATTAAAGTATTATTAAATTAACATTTAATTTAAATCGTATCAAAAATAATTTATTAAAAAAGATTTATTAAAATTTAATTAAAGTTTGATATTTTTATTGTATTAATCCTTTATTTTATAGAACACTTAAAAAACACGTAATTAGTATTTTTAATTAATTTTTTTTGTAAGAATTCAAAATCATAAAAAAAACACTAACAAATAGAGTAACGAAATTGTTTTGGTAGAAACACCTAAAACAATATCATAAAGAACCATTAAAACTAAAGAACACTTAAAAAAACACCTAAAATTAAAAAAAAATTTAAAAGAACACTTGGTGATATTTCAATTTAGTATAGGAATTTTTTTTAGTCTTGCATAAAACACATCAATGAACACTAAAGAACACTTAAAAGAACACATATTAATATTTAATTAAAGTTTGATTGTTTTTTAAATTGTCGAACTTTAATTTTATGGAACACTTAAAAAAAATTGGTAGTAGTATTTTGAATAATTTTTTAAAAGAATATTCAATAAAATTTAATTAAAATTTGATATTTTTATTATATTAATCCTTTATTTTATAGAACCCTTAAAAAACACCTAATTAGTATTTTAATTAATTTTTTATAAGAATTTAAAATCATCAAAAAACACGAACAAATAGAGTAACCAAAAAACATTTAATAAAACACCTAAAAGAACATCATAAAAAATCATTAAAACTAAAGAACACTTAAAAGAACACCTAAAAAAAACTTAAAAGAACACTTAGTAAGATTTTAATTTAATTTAAAGATTTTTTTTAGTTTTGCATAGAACACTTCAATGAACACGTTAAGAGAACACTTAAAAGAACACTTATTAATATTTAATTAACGTTTGATTTTTTTAATCTATCAATTTTTTATTTTATGGAACACTTATAAAATTCGTTACTAGTATTTTGAATAATTATTTAAAAGAAGATTTATTAAAATTAAATTTAAATTTGATTTTTTTATTCGATTTATCCTTTATTTATATAACACTTAAAAACACGTAATTAGTATTATTAATTTTTTTATAAGAATTCAAAATCATAAAAAAATAGAACAAATAGAGTACCAAAAAATATTTATTAAAAAAACTAATTATACTTTATTTGTCTCATTAGTTAATGAATTTTCTTAAAAAAACTTATTAAAAATTTATTTAAAAGAACACTTAAATAAAAGTATCCTTTAATTATTTTAGTGTTCAATTAAGTGGTCTTTCAAAGTTATTATAAAAAAATGAATTAAATTTTTAAAAGTATTCGTTAAAAAATTCTTTTGAGTGTTCTTGTATTGTTGTTTTGTATGAATTCTTAACACAACAATTAAAAGAACACTTAAAACAATGAGTGAATTTTCATAAAATAAAATAACACACAATATTTTTAAATTAGTAATAACTTATTTTTTGAAGTGTTGTTTATTTTTAAAGAACACACAACAATATTAAAATACTAATAACATGTAATTTGAAATGTTCTACTAAAGATTAGACAATATTTCAAATTTAATTAAAACATTAACTAAATTAAAGTGTTCTCTTAAGTATTCTGTATAAGTGATCTTTGTGAATACTTATTAAAATGATCAAAAAATAAATAGATATGTTTTTTGAATATTTTGAACTTTTAATAAGTGTATATAAAAATATTTCATGGAGTACTTGAAAAACATGAACTCGCCTCATTTCAGAATATTTTGAATTTTTAATAAGTATATATTAAAATATTTCATGGAACACTTAAAAAACATGAACTCGCCTTATTTCATAAATCACTTAAAATGACTAGAAATTAAAGAACATGATAATTTTTTTAAATTATAATAAAGAAATTTATAGTATGTTCTTTAGATTAAAAATTAATAATGTTCTTCTAAGTGTTCTCTTTAGTTTCTGGTCATTTCAAGTGTTTTATGAAAAAAATACGCTATACTTTTGTTTATTCTAATTATAGAAACACTTTATTTATCTGATTAGTTAGGGACCTTTTTAAAAAACACTTATTAAAAAATTATTCAAAAGAACACTTAAATAAAAGTGTTATTTAATTATTTTAGTGTTCTATTAAGTGGTCTTTCAAAGTTATTATATAAAAAGTGAAATGAATTTTCAAAAGTATTCGTTAAAGAATTCTTTTAAGTGTTCTTGTATTGTTCTTTTATATGAACCCTTAAAACAACAATCAAAAGAACACTTAAAAGAACGATTTAATTTTTTAAAAATAAAAGAACACATAATTTTTTTTTCTTCATTATAATTAAAAAAATTATAATGTTCTTTTAAGTGTTCTTTAGTTTCTCTAAGTATTTATAATTATTAATTACGCTTTCTTTAAGGTATTATTCTGTTATAATTAAATATTAATAATGTATTCTTTTAAGTGTTCTTGTATTATAATAAATTGTATTAATAATGGTTCTTTTAAGAATACTTAAAAGAACACTTAAATACTTGGAAGAAAAAAAAAAGAACACTTAAAATACAAATAACGTGTCAATGATTTATAAATTCGTTAGGGTGTTATTTATGAATATTTTTTTTAATTGAGATTTGTTAAAGTGTTCGTTGAATATAAATATTATGTAGTATTAATTTTCCTAAAATAAAAATGGAAAGTGTATAATTTACCAAATATAAATATTATTTGTTTTCCCAAAATATAAAGATTGGGATCATTCTCTCAAGCCTATTCACGTCAGACAAAGATTTCATAAATCAAGCATGTCATTAAAATTGAATTTAATTACAAGTTTGCCCTTATCTTCTAATTAATCAATTATATTGAAATTATATATAATCAACGGTGTAGATTATGGTCTCTTAGTTTTCCATCTAAAAAGTTTTCTCTAGATCCCTACCCTATATATATATATATATATATATATATATATATATATATATATATATATATATATATATATATTGTTCACTGCTGACGTCACTGCCACGTCAGCAGTGAACAGTAACTTTTTTTCTCCTTTTTTTCTGAATGGAGCCAAGAATTTTAGACATCTTTTGTATTGGGGTACCCCTAGTTTGATCATTAGATTAGCATGAAATATTGAATTAGTGTTTAGTTTTTAGTTAATTTTAGTTTGTAGTGGAGTAATACTCTATATATATAGAGAGAGTCTTACTCTAATAGAAATAACTCTTATTGTGACACCCCCAATTCGGGATCAGGAGATTTGGTCGTCACGCGAAAATCCTCAATATAAAACATCTGTTTAATAATAATCATTCACTTGTGATTGACCAACACTGGAAATATAACATCTGTGACCCCAAACATACCAATATCTTTTAAGGTTATAGGGCTAGAAACAAGAATCCAAATTCCGTTAAATAAAAAGTTTTCCTTCTTTACCACATTCACTTTGATCAAATCTTAAAACACTGGTGTAACTTCGATAAGAAATATGCCAGGCCAACTAGACTATTACACAATAATATTAAATATTAGAACTCAATTATATAAAATAGATTTTACTCTAAATCCAGACATCCTGAGCCAAGTCATCTTCGAAATAGCGTCACGCTTCTTTTCTTTCTGAACTGTGCGGATACGTCTCTCCAAACTACCTTACTGAAATGTTAGAATTTACAACAGCAAGTATGAGCGAAAGAAATGCTCAGCAACCGTATAAAAATTTTGATATAAAATCAGGATAAATGGGGCATAAAATCAACTGAAATGTAAAACAGTTTATAGAGAAACAGAATCAACAACTGTGATATAATTCAAATCATAACTGAAATCATTTGGCATGTCATGAAAATGAATCATCTGCCAACACACAATATATAATAGCCATTCTGGCGATATGGATTGGATATATATAACTGAAACACCATTTCCCCCTGATCAGGTTCAACAGCAATGGGACCACTTTATACAACCACCGAATACCTTTCTATCCGCGTGGGTATAACGAGGATTTCTGGGGTACCCAAAATAGGCAAGTAATGTTAGCCTATAGGAAGATGGAATGGTTACCATATCCTCCTTAAATATAGTTGGACCAACTACTCGATGTGGCCTCCTACGCTTTACCATTTTCCAATCCAAAAGAGTAATTTTTGAATTCAACAGGAAATGCTTAGCTTCACATACAGTTCACATCCCTATTATTTACTACGATAGTAAGGATATGAAGAGTTTATCTCAAACAATGCCCCACATCAAGGTTACCAATATCAAGCAATTGTGTTTGCACAAAAATATTTAAGAATCACAAATAGCTCTGGACAATAACTATTTGTCATGATATGAATAAATGAAACAGAAAATAAAAGTGTTTAGGATGATCAAGAAAATACTTGCCTCTGGTCCTTGGCTATCATTTAATGTCGTAGTAATACCACTTTCTTCTTCTACCTTACGACACCACAATCTTCTAATTCAATCATTCGTTGGTGCGACGTTCTTACGGTTGCCACAAGTCTAATTCACCGACCTCGAGCCCACGCGTTTATTTCTATTGTTAAATACAAGATGGTACTTCAGTCTTCAAATGACAATTCTGACATTCTATAAACGCTTGCAGACTCACTTCGGATGTATTAACAATGCTTACCAATATCTGTGTCGGAAGAAAATAATTGAAAATATCCCCTTTGAACATAGGCGTTTTCCCGGTGTTAAAACACCTCACAAGAAATCCAACAATCCAAAAATAATACTGTATCCATCTCCACCTTCTTCATAACATCCCACAAAGAGTACTACATCCATCTCCAACCCTCTTCATTATATCTACTTATCTCCGCTGACAAACCTAAGTCAATATTCAACAATTAATCCTTGTGAAAATAAACAATATCCGACCATCGTTGTTAGTAAATCAAAGAAAACATCGTCTACTCTTAATGACATCTTATAATATGAACCATATAAACAATTAACACACATTAACTATATATATCGATCAAAACTCGATTTACATCATAACCCTCGATACTTAATACATTAATAATTCACATTCCACGTAAAGAGACTCAATAAGTAGATCACATAATCACATAGCACGTTGATCAGATCATGAAAAGATTTTATCCAATATTTTTAAAACAGAAAACAAGTCAAAACCCTAATTATCGGATATAACCGACTCAATAAAAAGGTTTGGTAAAAAGTCGATCCAAATTTAAAAGTTGAATTTTAACCTAAAACCACCTTTATAAGAACCGGGTCGTTTTTCTGATTTCAGAAATATTTTTCTCGTTAAAAACAGACAAGCGGTTTAATTAATACGCAATTAATAATTAAATTAATTGAAATATTCAAATTAATTATTTGTTAATCAACTCATAGAAATAACAAATATTTTATAATAAAAAGATTTGAATTTAATTAAGTCAATCATATATTTAAATAATAATTAATTAATTAAATTAATCAATTAAAATGAATTAATCAATTAAATTATTATTTAAAAATAATTAACTAATTAAATTTAATTTTTAGAAATTAAAATAATAATTCGTAAAAGAATTCTGAATTTTAGAAAATTTTATAAAAATTTGATCCAAAAACAGTTTTCTGAAAAAGTTTATAAAAAAACGAATCAAACAGCACTATTCATCACCATCTCCACACATTCAAGCCTTTCAATGCTTGACTACCAACAATGGAGGTTGCCGGCCGGAAACCGGCGACCCTATTTCCGGCCAACACCAACAACGTTCCGGTGAGCCTCCTTTGGACACCAAATTAACACCAAAACGTTGCTCAACTCCTGGGCAACTTATAACACACCACAAAAGAACAAAACAAGCCAGAATCGATCATAAATGGACGAAATCCGGCGAGCTTAAAGAATAATTCGGCCAAAATTCGCTTTCGCAAAAATCGGGAACCAAATGGCATTTTTTGGTATCAAAACGAAGCTTAGAACATTTACAAACTACCCATGGCAACCAATATTACAAACAATTAACCACTAAGATGGAAACTTGATTCAAAGCTTCGGTTAAAACTAATAAACTTGAATATCACAATCCGGCATTAGAACAATCAAATTAAACACATAGATATGATCCTTAGGACCTCTAGAAGCTGTACAAACAATCAAATCAATCGGAAAATTACTTAATCAAAAAGCCCTAATTTGACTCAATAACCCTAGCATTCGAATTGACCAAACTATCAATATAACGATGAAATTAAACATGGAATTGAACTCCTGCCATTAATATGAAGCTATACAACCAATCAATTCAACCGGAAAATCAAATAATCAAAAAGCCCCAAATTTCATGAAGAACCCTAATTCAGCCGATTCAAAGAAAAATTCATAGAAAATCATAAATTTACCCAATACGAAAACTAATTGTAGATTATAAAACTAGATATCAAGAGCTTCGATTCAAGTACTAGAACTCCAAAATCCGATATCAGAATCACTTTCAAAAGTAGCTTTGATCCTCAAGAACAGGAGAGAGAAAATTTATTTTCATATATATATATAGGCAAGTGCTCAAATACAAACCATTCTTAAAATGAGAACCTACAAACCAACACTAAATTAATTATATTTCATCTATTCTAAGGTTCCCGTCAAGGGTACCTTCACAAAAGTTGCTTAAAATAATTGGCTCTATCCAACAAAAAAAAAAAAAACTTGCCGTGGAAATGCGAAGCATTTAAGACAGTATACGGATGAGTTAGGTAGTCATGAGGGCCGAAGGCTCTCGACACACCCGTCAATCGTCTATTGCCTTTACCATTGATTGCCATTCCTTACAACTTTAGAATGATAAAGGCGCGAAGCGCCGTACAAGAAGGTGCGAAGCACCGTTAACCAGTGAAATCCACTGCCACGTCATCACGTGAACAGTGATTTTTTTTATTTTTTTATTTTTTTGTTGGATAGAGCCAAGTATTTTAAACGTTTTTTGTATAGGGGTACCTCTAGTTTGGTCATTAGATTAGCTTGAAATATTAGATTATGCTTGGTTTGTAGATTTGTATTTTAAGGAGGTTTGTATTGGAGTAGCCCCCTATATATATATATATATATATATATATATATATATATATATATATATATAGGGTCCTACTCCACTACAAACTAAAATTAACTACAAACTAAAAACTAAACACTAATTCAACATTTCAAGCTAATCTAATGATCAAACTAGGGGTACCCCAATACGAAAGATGTCTAAAATTCTTGGCTCCATTCAGCAAAAAAAAAATACTGTTCACTGCTGACGTGGCAGTGACGCCAGCAGTGAACCGTGATATTTTATTTTTTTTTTTGCTGAATGGAGCCAAGAATTTTAGACACTTTTTGTAAAGGTGCCCCTGGCGGGGCCATTAGAATGAATGAAATATAAAATATTTTATGTTAGTTTGTAGTTTGTATTTAAGGATTGGTTTGTATTTGAGCAAAAGCCTATATATATATATATATATATATATATATATAGAATCCTACTCCAATAGAGGCTCTAGCATTTCTGTTTATTAGTATTGTTAGGAATAATTCATAAGTTGTGATGTTAAGAATAGAATTTACACATTATACTTCTTGTAATCCTGATCTTATAAAGGATTTAGCACTGTATATAGGATTTATGTGTAAGACAGTTATCTGTATAGTTTAGTCAGGAATGAACAGTGTATCAGAGACTACATGTCAGGAACAGAGAGCAAATCCTGATGATGGTCCAATACTGATGGTTGATCAGATACTGATGCAGTGTACAGATCCTGATATCAGTCGTGTTACTGATGATGTCATTATGGATGCTACAGAAACTGGTAAGTGCTATAAAACAGGATCGTTGTTTGAAGAACAAGCAAGAAGATATTATGAAGGAAAGAGTTTTTCTATTGAAGGAAACTATCGACTAGAAGGTAGAACATTGTCATGTATAGATTATATCTTTCTGTTATTAGTTGATAGGTAGCATTATAAATACTCTCTCAATATCACTGTAAAGAGCGACGAAGTTGTGAGTCGAACAAGTGAATGTGCGTAGCTCTGTATAAGGTTTGTATTCGAGAGTTCGAAACAAACAGAGAGAGATTTGTATTGTCAGCAGCTGCTAAAGGTATTGTACACCTTTGGTAGAGTTTGTATTTGATCTTATTAATACAAACAGAGTTTGATTCATTCGTTTATTCTTGTTCATATAATCAAGCAAAAATCAGACACGATTATATAACTTGTATTCAACCCCCCCCCTTCTACAAGTTATTCGAGTTAACAATTGGTATCAGAGCAGGTTGATTTCGAGTAATCATAAAGATCTGCAATCATGTCTAGTTACAAGGATGGGAATACTAAAATTCCTATGCTCAAGAGAAACGAATATACTCTATGGGAAGTAAAGATGTTGCATCATCTGGAAGCAACAGATCCTGATTATCTTGACAGAATCAGAGATGGACCTTTTGTTCCAACAAAGGTCGTTGGACAAGCAACTGTTGATGGTGTGGTTGTTCCAGAACATACAGCAGAGAAGCCAAAATCTGAATGGTCAGATAAGGACAAGGAGAATGTTCTCAAAGATGCTAAAGTGAGAAACATATTATTCAACAGTCTTGATTCTGTTCTCACTAACTATGTTCTCTCTTGTAAAACTGCTAAGGATATATGGGACAATCTTAAGGTTCACTGTGAAGGAACTAAGCCTGTCAGGAAGAATATGAGGACATTAGTTATACAACAGTATGAGTACTTTGAATCCAAGTCTGGTGAGTCACTTACTGATACCTTTGATAGGTTTACAAAACTCATCAATGAGATGGCCATGCATGGTAAATATTATGACTTGGAGGATATGAATACAAAGTTCATGAAAGCTTTGCCTGATTTCTACAATGAGAAGATATCTGCGATCGAGGAAGCTAATGATCTGGATGAGATTTCATTAGAGGCAGTATATGGAAAATTGAGAGCTTATGAACTTGACAAGCAGCAGAAGAAGAGCAGGAGTGAAGGAAAGATGAAGACTATTGCACTTACTACTCAATCTGAAGTTAAGAAGCTTCCTGAAGAACAGCATGAAGAGATTGCTGTAAAGAATTCAAGGAAGAAGAAAAGCAAAGAAAGTTCTGATTCAGAGACTACTGATATGGACTCTGACAACAATGATTCTGAATCTGATATGCAAGAACTCTTTGCTAAAGCTTTCAAGAAAGGAAGATTCAACAGGAGAAGATTTAGCAAAGGACCTTTTCAAAAGAAGGAGGAGAAGAAGAGTGACAAAAGCAAAAGTACAATTGTCAAGCTTGATAAGGCCAAGATCAAGTGCTTTAACTGCAGCGAGCTTGGACATTTTGCTAGTGAGTGTAAGAAGCCTAGGAATTCAGGAAAGGGTAATGCACTTATGGTCACACAGAAGGATTGGGCTGATTCCAGTGACTCTGAAGATGAATTGGATTATGACAACATTGCATTGATGTCCAATAGTTCAGACAAACCTGGATCTCCAAAGAAAACTTCTCCATCCTCTGTTAAGGTATCACTTCACTCTCTTGATTCATTTGATAGCTTAAATTCTGATGAAATTAGATCTATCTATGCTGAATTTAAGAATCTTATGACTAATTTTAGAATTCTTACTTGTGAAAAAGATGAACTTAAGGTTAAGAATGATAAATTAGTTGATAGAAATAATTTTCTTGAATCTGAATTAATTCAAATGGAAGAATACAAGTTAAGTTCTGATAAAGCTAAGCATGATTATAGTGTTATTCTTGAGGCTTATGACTATGTCAGAAAAGAACTAGAAGAAGAGAGAGATGTGATTAAGACCATTAACAATTCCAGTAAGAAGACAATAGAAATCTTTGAGAGTGGAATTCGTGGTAAGGTTAATGGTTTAGGTTTTGATAAGGCTAGACAAGAAGAAAAAGTAGCTATTGTCAATGATGATAGTAAGGTAGAAGCTAACACATCTAAATCTGAAGGTAAGAAAATTGTTTCTGAACCTAATCATGTTAAATTTGTTGATTCAAAAGGTACCCCTGTTGTACACAAAAGGATTAACAATAGTAATTCAGATGAGAAAGTGTTAGAGAAACCTAAGAATGTAAACATAGGGTTTCTGTCTAAGTCTCAGTTGAAACAGAGATTAGATGATCTTTCAGAGTCTAGCAAGATCAAGAGAAATAGGAATGGAAAAGAAGGTATTAATAAAGAGAATAATTACAAGAATGTACCTGATGCACCTAGGAAAAAATGCTATAAGTGTGGTAATCATAATCATTTGGCCCTAGACTGCAATCAAAAACCTTCTTGGAAAACTGAGTCCAGATTCCCCAAGACTCAGAAAATTCAATACCAACCACAAAAAGCTTGTTATCATTGTGGTAGTTTACTTCATTCCATTTACGTGTGTAGAGAATATCATGAATTGTATTATGACTATTATTCCTTGAAATCTGAAACTCATAGTCACAAACAGTTTGTGAAATTAGAGTCTAAAGTTGACTCTACAACAGGTAAAGTAAAGACAAAATTCTCAAAGCCTGTTGTTTCTAAATCTAGTAAGAAAGGATCCAATCAAAGTTGGGTCCTAAAAAATTCTAACTAGTTACTTTTTGTTTGCAGGGCACAGGAAAGAAGCATTCAATTATCTTGGACAGTGGATGCTCTGGACATATGACTGGAAAGAAGTCCCTGCTTACAAAGTTTGAGAGGAAAGCTGGCCCAGTAATATCTTTTGGAGATGGCAACAAAGGAGAAACTCTGGGATATGGCTCAATTGTTTTGGGGAATGTCATCATAGGAAATGTAGCACTGGTTGAAGGCTTGAAACATACTCTTTTAAGCATAAGTCAACTGGGTGATAAAGGTTACAAATCAATCTTTGACAGAGAAGGATGCAAAATCTTGAATATGCAGAATGGAGACATTGTTCTAACTGGTCAAAGACATGGTAACATATATGAAGCCAGCTTAAGTGATACATCTAAAGGAATTGTTAGATGTCTCTACAGCAAAGCAACAAGTGATGAAAGCTGGAATTGGCACAAGAAGCTCTCACATCTTAATTTCAAGAAGCTTAATCAACTTGTTAAACACAATTTGGTGAGAGGCCTACCACAGGCAAATTTTGTGCAAGATGGACTTTGTGATGCATGTCAGCTTGGAAAGCAAAGAAGAACCACTTTCAAGAGCAAGACTGAAAATTCAATTTCTGAACCATTTCACATGCTACATGTTATGCAAAATCACGCAAGCGTACGTGGTCACAAGTAATATATAAGGTTAAGTCCAAATTCGTTCCCACAGGGATCAAGTTATGGTTCTATTCAGTAAATATGCCTATGCAACAATGTATGGTTATTATGCACTGCTAAGACAATAACAATTTTGGGTTTATTAAACTAAATTAACTAAGACACAAATTAACAAAACTAAGAATTAACTAACTAACAAGAATTAAAATCTAATTACGTCTGCAAGAAAAACCATGGAATCCTAACTTCATTAAATACTTTGCTTAGATCTGACGCCTTTAATCACTATATGCAATGGTTATGATATCTGATCGGATAACACGAAAAGAGTAAAAGTTACCTCTCGGTATACTAGTACCAATCTACACATACATCCATAAAAGAGATAGAAGATGAATAGGCACCTATTATGTTTAGACCCTATATCTCTATAGAATTTGAAAACATAAAGGTTGAAGCACAAGTTATCCATAATGATCACATAGGGCAGCATATTATCTCTAATCATGCTACAAATCATGATGTTAAAACATCAACCTATCCTATGCTAGCATGGCAAGTTCTAAATCTCAAGATCCACTCTCGCTTCACAAGAGATTAACAAATTAGATGTTAGCTACGCATCTAAATTCAATAAGCACAACCATACGAGGATATCAGATATACATCACACACAGATCTGTAAAGCATCAAGATACTAAAGCTCCATAAATAAATCCGTTAGAATCCCATGACAACGATTAGTTCATAATCGAACCTCTCGTCATCATGGGATCTGATGAAACCATGATAAAAACAAAGTATGAAAATATACAAATAAATCTAAGTAATTGATATGTAATTGTGTCTCTAATGATAATGATCTTAATAATACAATTTACAAGGGTTGGATGTGTTTATATAGGCTCTAGACATCTTGCCCAGCAAGAAAATACCAAAACAGAATTATAATAGAATTTCTGCAAGATACGTTTCCTAAACTGATTCTGTTTTTTAAGGGAAATTCGTAGCTGACTTTTCTTCTATTTTCCAGAGCCGTTCCAGACGTAATTGGGCCTCTGGACCACCTTAGAATGATAGAGAATCTCGTTATCTTCGCGTGGACTGCTTACGGGCTGAAAACAGACTTATAGAACTCAAGATATGGCCCAAACAGTGAATCTCATGCGTGCAGCCCAATAAATCCGAATTTTAATAAATTAAATCTCCAAAAACGACAAAAACATCCACCACAATCATCATCCTTGTAAATCTGCACAACTAAACAAAACACATCAAAACTACAAGAAACTTGAGCCCAAGACAATCAATTTAAGCCGATTTAGAATGTTCCAAGTGGATATAAATCCACTTATCACACCCCCAAACTTAAACCGATGCTTGTCCTCAAGCATAAACAATTACACTATCTAACTAACTAGTACCACTTCCGTAGGTGATCACGGTTGCATTTGGCATATGCAACAAGCCCTTTAAACCCCTAGGCAGCCCTAGTGGACGAGTAAGGTCTCGTGAGGGCCTATAGCGAATGTACCCACAAAATCCATTTAACCTAATGCAATGCAATGCTTGAATGCAACTAAATGAAAATGCAATTAATCTAGTACTAATATCCTACCATACCTTCAAATCCTCTCATGCCATATCAACTTAAGAATCAAAGTAAATACGCAATGTCTTGGTGTCGAAAGTGCAAGTATTCACATAGTCTACTCAACGAACATGCATAAGTTCTCACAAGTCCATGTCAAATGTAAGAATAAGTTAGTAAACATGCTAAGCCTACAAGAGTACATCTTTGAGACAAAACTCGGGATCTCATACGCAAAAACAAGCAAACACTCACAATCCACTCACAAAAGAATATTCACTCAAGAACAAGGGTAAGTGTATCACTCAATTCCAACAAAATCATAAACACGCTTGACATTTGGTATCAATCTAACTCTTAACACAACATACATCAATGACGACAATCAAAAGGTCTTTAATTGGGTTGTAACGGGGCTAGGGACAAGGTATGTCAAATAAGCCAAAACAGGTGAAGTGTCAAAAGCTAGTAAGTACCATAATTCATCATACACAACACCATATTCCCCCCCACATAATTTTTACTAAAACAAACACTCGACTAGTCGACTGAAATAGGATCGCAATAAACACAAACATGCTCTCATAATATTTTTTTTTCTTTTTTTTTTTTCTCTTTTTTTTTTTTTTCTCGAGAGCTAAATAGAACACAAACAATAATATAAACAATAACAATGATCCCATAATTTGTTACATATGTCGACTATCAAGTAAACAACCAAACCCAATTTCAATATTTTCCCCAAAAGTATGACCAACAATAAACCCCTCCTTGCACACCTTATTACTCCCTTAAGCACTCTACTAGCATTTGACAATGTGGGTTCAAATTAATGTAAGGCCAATACAAGAAAAAGGTCTAGGCAAGTAATGTGGTATGTCACCGAAAAAAAATAGGATTAAGCTCAACGGGTTAACTAATTGATCATGTAAATATGGTGTGGTAATATGGGAAAATATGTGGTTATTCCTAATTGCCTTTATCATTTTAATCGTCAAATAATGTCATGCGTTTCAAGAAAGACCTCAAACAACTGCTAGCAATGCAAACAATCCGTGGACACTCAAGCAAACGAATAAGATTGCAACAAATATGCAATGAGGCTCAAAATCTCACTTGGTGGAAAAACATACTCAATCCCAAGCAAACATCTCTCTAACGCACCAACTTGTATTCAAAGCATGCAAACTAAATCATCTTGCACATATTCATGTCCTTCTAATCACTTACAACATTCAATAAGTCTACTAGCTTCAACTTACTAGTGTATGTGTGTGCACAAGAACAAAGCATATCACTTCTCAATCAAAAGCGTCAACAACACAAAATTCCTATCAAGCATGGGTGCAAATGCAAACTATTATGGACTCACATGATATACAAACATAAAAACAGAATGTCCTATATGAAACAAACGTAGATAACACGAACATAAATGCATAATTTACTACTACTAATATGCAAAGCATGAAATCCTACATGAACAAATAATACAACAACAACTACTAATCCCTCAAACAACCCCCAAACTTAAAATATTCAATGTCCTCATTGAATGGAAGTAAATACAAGGGATAGCAGAAAACATACCTCAGCATCCTAGTCCTCCTCGGATGAATCTGGTGGAGGATATTGCGCACGAGCTCCAGAGACTGACCACCTTGCCTGAATACTACAAAACCCACAATTGACAAGAACACAAATTCGTAATAAAAATAAGATTAGAGAAAAAGATTTACCCAATACGAATCAAAGAGGTGAACTTGCAATTAATTCCTCTTTAGAATTGAATTTTAGAGATTTAAATAAAATAGAAGAGGAATTGGATTTGTATGTATGGGTAGGTATATAATAATAATAATAATAATAATAATAATAAAGAAAATAATAAAGAAAATTAATAATAATAATAATAATAAATAATAACTATAATAATAATAATAACAAAATAATAATAATAATAATAATAATAAAATAAGAATTAGAATAGAAATAGGTTTAGAATTTTGGAGAAAAGATGGGGGGTTTTGGAATTAAAATAGGAAAAGATTTAGGGAGAATGGGGTATAAAAAGAATTGGAGTGTTAGAAAATTATATCAGCCAACAGCAACACACGGACACTCTGACAGGCGCTGACAATTTTTTTTTTTTTCTTCACGCGCCCTTTGCATGCAGACTGCCCCACATGCAGACACGCAGGCGCAGCCTGCGTGACAGGTCTGCAGACTGCCTCTATTACAGTAACGCAGGAGCAGCCTGCGTTACACTCCCGCATTCTGCCCTGAAACCAGTAACGCAGGTGCAGCCTGCGGTACACACCCAAAATTCGATTTTTCTGATTTTTTTTTTTTTTTTTTTTTCACACAACACTCAAATTTTTTTTTTTCCTACACTAATGCATGGGTTGCCTCCCACGAAGCGCTTCTTTAACGTCAATAGCTTGACGTTACTTCCAAGTTTCCATTAAGGATGATAATAGTTCGCCTGGTCCTCTCTTCGCAATACTTCATCATCATCTCGGCGGCACACTTTTTGCTCCTTCTCCTTGCTTGACCTATTCAGGTAACAACCATGTCCTCTTCCAATGCCTTCATCTGTTGACCCAAAATCTGACAATTTGTAGAACAACACACCTTCGCGGGCTTCGCTTGAATATAATGGAGGAGGGTAAATGTAAATTGCTGAAGCCTTTGGTTCCTCAACGAGAACTTCCTCCATTGGCTCTAATGCGCTACCTCCATCTTTAAATTCTGAGACAAGTAGAAGACCTGCATCTTTCTCATGATCATCAACCTCTTGGTTCGCACATACCCATTCTTGAAATTTCTGTAGCCCAACAGTGTCTTCTAGATTCGCACATAACAATTCTTGAAATTTGCGTAGCTCATCAGTGTCTGTCTCAAATAGTGCCCTTTCCAAATCATCCACCTCACTAGCTTGATCAAATTCCTCACATGGCTTATGAACACTCTCCTCCTCTTGGAATTTGTCTTCTTCAATTAAGCATGCAGTACCTTGCTCCAAGTCACCAATATTTTCTGGAATTGCCTCTGGTATGAATTGCTGATTCTCTTGTTCCAAGACTCTCAAAACTTGAGCAGCTAATGTCCCCATAGATTTGATAAGCTTCTCATTATTCTCTGCAAGCATCCTAATCTCCTTCCTAATCTCCTTCAAATCATCATCTGACTGAAAAGTAGGAGTAGGTTGCTGATGTTGAAACTCTTCACTTCCATAGACATATGACATATCTGGAACATCTTGCTGGTACTGTTGAGGATAGTATTGAAAATATTGTTGTTCTTCATAAGTGACATATGGATCAACTCCTCCGTAGTAACAATATTGTGATGGATCATGAACGCCCAAACACCGGTCACATTGCTGAGGCTGTTGAATACCACCATGGTTGCTCCAGCACTGATACGTCTCATGTGCGCCCGCACATAGCTCGCAAACACTAGCCACCTGCTGAACTCCATAGTAATAATCCATCTTTCTCTGACAAGTACCTGAAACACCAACGAACTACAAGAATAGATAAGTAACTAATCCGAGTCAGTGAACTCTAACGACCACTATTGACAAGCACATAAACCAAAAATAAAACACCAATGATCCCCGGCAGCGGCGCCAAAAACTTGTTATGCAAAATCACGCAAGCGTACGTGGTCACAAGTAATATATAAGGTTAAGTCCAAATTCGTTCCCACAGGGATCAAGTTATGGTTCTATTCAGTAAATATGCCTATGCAACAATGTATGGTTATTATGCACTGCTAAGACAATAACAATTTTGGGTTTATTAAACTAAATTAACTAAGACACAAATTAACAAAACTAAGAATTAACTAACTAACAAGAATTAAAATCTAATTACGTCTGCAAGAAAAACCATGGAATCCTAACTTCATTAAATACTTTGCTTAGATCTGACGCCTTTAATCACTATATGCAATGGTTATGATATCTGATCGGATAACACGAAAAGAGTAAAAGTTACCTCTCGGTATACTAGTACCAATCTACACATACATCCATAAAAGAGATAGAAGATGAATAGGCACCTATTATGTTTAGACCCTATATCTCTATAGAATTTGAAAACATAAAGGTTGAAGCACAAGTTATCCATAATGATCACATAGGGCAGCATATTATCTCTAATCATGCTACAAATCATGATGTTAAAACATCAACCTATCCTATGCTAGCATGGCAAGTTCTAAATCTCAAGATCCACTCTCGCTTCACAAGAGATTAACAAATTAGATGTTAGCTACGCATCTAAATTCAATAAGCACAACCATACGAGGATATCAGATATACATCACACACAGATCTGTAAAGCATCAAGATACTAAAGCTCCATAAATAAATCCGTTAGAATCCCATGACAACGATTAGTTCATAATCGAACCTCTCGTCATCATGGGATCTGATGAAACCATGATAAAAACAAAGTATGAAAATATACAAATAAATCTAAGTAATTGATATGTAATTGTGTCTCTAATGATAATGATCTTAATAATACAATTTACAAGGGTTGGATGTGTTTATATAGGCTCTAGACATCTTGCCCAGCAAGAAAATACCAAAACAGAATTATAATAGAATTTCTGCAAGATACGTTTCCTAAACTGATTCTGTTTTTTAAGGGAAATTCGTAGCTGACTTTTCTTCTATTTTCCAGAGCCGTTCCAGACGTAATTGGGCCTCTGGACCACCTTAGAATGATAGAGAATCTCGTTATCTTCGCGTGGACTGCTTACGGGCTGAAAACAGACTTATAGAACTCAAGATATGGCCCAAACAGTGAATCTCATGCGTGCAGCCCAATAAATCCGAATTTTAATAAATTAAATCTCCAAAAACGACAAAAACATCCACCATAATCATCATCCTTGTAAATCTGCACAACTAAACAAAACACATCAAAACTACAAGAAACTTGAGCCCAAGACAATCAATTTAAGCCGATTTAGAATGTTCCAAGTGGATATAAATCCACTTATCACACCCCCAAACTTAAACCGATGCTTGTCCTCAAGCATAAACAATTATACTATCTAACTAACTAGTACCACTTCCGTAGGTGATCACGGTTGCATTTGGCATATGCAACAAGCCCTTTAAACCCCTAGGCAGCCCTAGTGGACGAGTAAGGTCTCGTGAGGGCCTATAGCGAATGTACCCACAAAATCCATTTAACCTAATGCAATGCAATGCATGAATGCAACTAAATGAAAATGCAATTAATCTAGTACTAATATCCTACCATACCTTCAAATCCTCTCATGCCATATCAACTTAAGAATCAAAGTAAATACGCAATGTCTTGGTGTCGAAAGTGCAAGTATTCACATAGTCTACTCAACGAACATGCATAAGTTCTCACAAGTCCATGTCAAATGTAAGAATAAGTTAGTAAACATGCTAAGCCTACAAGAGTACATCTTTGAGACAAAACTCGGGATCTCATACGCAAAAACAAGCAAACACTCACAATCCACTCACAAAAGAATATTCACTCAAGAACAAGGGTAAGTGTATCACTCAATTCCAACAAAATCATAAACACGCTTGACATTTGGTATCAATCTAACTCTTAACACAACATACATCAATGACGACAATCAAAAGGTCTTTAATTGGGTTGTAACGGGGCTAGGGACAAGGTATGTCAAATAAGCCAAAACAGGTGAAGTGTCAAAAGCTAGTAAGTACCATAATTCATCATACACAACACCATATTCCCCCCCACATAATTTTTACTAAAACAAACACTCGACTAGTCGACTGAAATAGGATCGCAATAAACACAAACATGCTCTCATAATATTTTTTTTTCTTTTTTTTTTTTCTCTTTTTTTTTTTTTTCTCGAGAGCTAAATAGAACACAAACAATAATATAAACAATAACAATGATCCCATAATTTGTTACATATGTCGACTATCAAGTAAACAACCAAACCCAATTTCAATATTTTCCCCAAAAGTATGACCAACAATAAACCCCTCCTTGCACACCTTATTACTCCCTTAAGCACTCTACTAGCATTTGACAATGTGGGTTCAAATTAATGTAAGGCCAATACAAGAAAAAGGTCTAGGCAAGTAATGTGGTATGTCACCGAAAAAAAATAGGATTAAGCTCAACGGGTTAACTAATTGATCATGTAAATATGGTGTGGTAATATGGGAAAATATGTGGTTATTCCTAATTGCCTTTATCATTTTAATCGTCAAATAATGTCATGCGTTTCAAGAAAGACCTCAAACAACTGCTAGCAATGCAAACAATCCGTGGACACTCAAGCAAACGAATAAGATTGCAACAAATATGCAATGAGGCTCAAAATCTCACTTGGTGGAAAAACATACTCAATCCCAAGCAAACATCTCTCTAACGCACCAACTTGTATTCAAAGCATGCAAACTAAATCATCTTGCACATATTCATGTCCTTCTAATCACTTACAACATTCAATAAGTCTACTAGCTTCAACTTACTAGTGTATGTGTGTGCACAAGAACAAAGCATATCACTTCTCAATCAAAAGCGTCAACAACACAAAATTCCTATCAAGCATGGGTGCAAATGCAAACTATTATGGACTCACATGATATACAAACATAAAAACAGAATGTCCTATATGAAACAAACGTAGATAACACGAACATAAATGCATAATTTACTACTACTAATATGCAAAACATGAAATCCTACATGAACAAATAATACAACAACAACTACTAATCCCTCAAACAACCCCCAAACTTAAAATATTCAATGTCCTCATTGAATGGAAGTAAATACAAGGGATAGCAGAAAACATACCTCAGCATCCTAGTCCTCCTCGGATGAATCTGGTGGAGGATATTGCGCACGAGCTCCAGAAACTGACCACCTTGCCTGAATACTACAAAACCCACAATTGACAAGAACACAAATTCGTAATAAAAATAAGATTAGAGAAAAAGATTTACCCAATACGAATCAAAGAGGTGAACTTGCAATTAATTCCTCTTTAGAATTGAATTTTAGAGATTTAAATAAAATAGAAGAGGAATTGGATTTGTATGTATGGGTAGGTATATAATAATAATAATAATAATAATAATAATAATAATAATAATAATAAAGAAAATAATAAAGAAAATTAATAATAATAATAATAAATAATAATAATTATAATAATAATAATAACAAAATAATAATAATAATAATAATAATAATAAAATAAGAATTAGAATAGAAATAGGTTTAGAATTTTGGAGAAAAGATGGGGGGTTTTGGAATTAAAATAGGAAAAGATTTAGGGAGAATGGGGTATAAAAAGAATTGGAGTGTTAGAAAATTATATCAGCCAACAGCAACACACGGACACTCTGACAGGCGCTGACAATTTTTTTTTTTTTTCTTCACGCGCCCTTTGCATGCAGACTGCCCCACATGCAGACACGCAGGCGCAGCCTGCGTGACAGGTCTGCAGACTGCCTCTATTACAATAACGCAGGAGCAGCCTGCGTTACACTCCCGCATTCTGCCCTGAAACCAGTAACGCAGGTGCAGCCTGCGTTACACACCCAAAATTCGATTTTTCTGATTTTTTTTTTTTTTTTTTTCACACAACACTCAAATTTTTTTTTTCCTACACTAATGCATGGGTTGCCTCCCACGAAGCGCTTCTTTAACGTCAATAGCTTGACGTTACTTCCAAGTTTCCATTAAGGATGATAATAGTTCGCCTGGTCCTCTCTTCGCAATACTTCATCATCATCTCGGCGGCACACTTTTTGCTCCTTCTCCTTGCTTGACCTATTCAGGTAACAACCATGTCCTCTTCCAATGCCTTCATCTGTTGACCCAAAATCTGACAATTTGTAGAACAACACACCTTCGCGGGCTTCGCTTGAATATAATGGAGGAGGGTAAATGTAAATTGCTGAAGCCTTTGGTTCCTCAACGAGAACTTCCTCCATTGGCTCTAATGCGCTACCTCCATCTTTAAATTCTGAGACAAGTAGAAGACCTGCATCTTTCTCATGATCATCAACCTCTTGGTTCGCACATACCCATTCTTGAAATTTCTGTAGCCCAACAGTGTCTTCTAGATTCGCACATAACAATTCTTGAAATTTGCGTAGCTCATCAGTGTCTGTCTCAAATAGTGCCCTTTCCAAATCATCCACCTCACTAGCTTGATCAAATTCCTCACATGGCTTATGAACACTCTCCTCCTCTTGGAATTTGTCTTCTTCAATTAAGCATGCAGTACCTTGCTCCAAGTCACCAATATTTTCTGGAATTGCCTCTGGTATGAATTGCTGATTCTCTTGTTCCAAGACTCTCAAAACTTGAGCAGCTAATGTCCCCATAGATTTGATAAGCTTCTCATTATTCTCTGCAAGCATCCTAATCTCCTTCCTAATCTCCTTCAAATCATCATCTGACTGAAAAGTAGGAGTAGGTTGCTGATGTTGAAACTCTTCACTTCCATAGACATATGACATATCTGGAACATCTTGCTGGTACTGTTGAGGATAGTATTGAAAATATTGTTGTTCTTCATAAGTGACATATGGATCAACTCCTCCGTAGTAACAATATTGTGATGGATCATGAACGCCCAAACACCGGTCACATTGCTGAGGCTGTTGAATACCACCATGGTTGCTCCAGCACTGATACGTCTCATGTGCGCCCGTACATAGCTCGCAAACACTAGCCACCTGCTGAACTCCATAGTAATAATCCATCTTTCTCTGACAAGTACCTGAAACACCAACGAACTACAAGAATAGATAAGTAACTAATCCGAGTCAGTGAACTCTAACGACCACTATTGACAAGCACATAAACCAAAAATAAAACACCAATGATCCCCGGCAGCGGCGCCAAAAACTTGTTATGCAAAATCACGCAAGCGTACGTGGTCACAAGTAATATATAAGGTTAAGTCCAAATTCGTTCCCACAGGGATCAAGTTATGGTTCTATTCAGTAAATATGCCTATGCAACAATGTATGGTTATTATGCACTGCTAAGACAATAACAATTTTGGGTTTATTAAACTAAATTAACTAAGACACAAATTAACAAAACTAAGAATTAACTAACTAACAAGAATTAAAATCTAATTACGTCTGCAAGAAAAACCATGGAATCCTAACTTCATTAAATACTTTGCTTAGATCTGACGCCTTTAATCACTATATGCAATGGTTATGATATCTGATCGGATAACACGAAAAGAGTAAAAGTTACCTCTCGGTATACTAGTACCAATCTACACATACATCCATAAAAGAGATAGAAGATGAATAGGCACCTATTATGTTTAGACCCTATATCTCTATAGAATTTGAAAACATAAAGGTTGAAGCACAAGTTATCCATAATGATCACATAGGGCAGCATATTATCTCTAATCATGCTACAAATCATGATGTTAAAACATCAACCTATCCTATGCTAGCATGGCAAGTTCTAAATCTCAAGATCCACTCTCGCTTCACAAGAGATTAACAAATTAGATGTTAGCTACGCATCTAAATTCAATAAGCACAACCATACGAGGATATCAGATATACATCACACACAGATCTGTAAAGCATCAAGATACTAAAGCTCCATAAATAAATCCGTTAGAATCCCATGACAACGATTAGTTCATAATCGAACCTCTCGTCATCATGGGATCTGATGAAACCATGATAAAAACAAAGTATGAAAATATACAAATAAATCTAAGTAATTGATATGTAATTGTGTCTCTAATGATAATGATCTTAATAATACAATTTACAAGGGTTGGATGTGTTTATATAGGCTCTAGACATCTTGCCCAGCAAGAAAATACCAAAACAGAATTATAATAGAATTTCTGCAAGATACGTTTCCTAAACTGATTCTGTTTTTTAAGGGAAATTCGTAGCTGACTTTTCTTCTATTTTCCAGAGCCGTTCCAGACGTAATTGGGCCTCTGGACCACCTTAGAATGATAGAGAATCTCGTTATCTTCGCGTGGACTGCTTACGGGCTGAAAACAGACTTATAGAACTCAAGATATGGCCCAAACAGTGAATCTCATGCGTGCAGCCCAATAAATCCGAATTTTAATAAATTAAATCTCCAAAAACGACAAAAACATACACCATAATCATCATCCTTGTAAATCTGCACAACTAAACAAAACACATCAAAACTACAAGAAACTTGAGCCCAAGACAATCAATTTAAGCCGATTTAGAATGTTCCAAGTGGATATAAATCCACTTATCACACCCCCAAACTTAAACCGATGCTTGTCCTCAAGCATAAACAATTATACTATCTAACTAACTAGTACCACTTCCGTAGGTGATCACGGTTGCATTTGGCATATGCAACAAGCCCTTTAAACCCCTAGGCAGCCCTAGTGGACGAGTAAGGTCTCGTGAGGGCCTATAGCGAATGTACCCACAAAATCCATTTAACCTAATGCAATGCAATGCATGAATGCAACTAAATGAAAATGCAATTAATCTAGTACTAATATCCTACCATACCTTCAAATCCTCTCATGCCATATCAACTTAAGAATCAAAGTAAATACGCAATGTCTTGGTGTTGAAAGTGCAAGTATTCACATAGTCTACTCAACGAACATGCATAAGTTCTCACAAGTCCATGTCAAATGTAAGAATAAGTTAGTAAACATGCTAAGCCTACAAGAGTACATCTTTGAGACAAAACTCGGGATCTCATACGCAAAAACAAGCAAACACTCACAATCCACTCACAAAAGAATATTCACTCAAGAACAAGGGTAAGTGTATCACTCAATTCCAACAAAATCATAAACACGCTTGACATTTGGTATCAATCTAACTCTTAACACAACATACATCAATGACGACAATCAAAAGGTCTTTAATTGGGTTGTAACGGGGCTAGGGACAAGGTATGTCAAATAAGCCAAAACAGGTGAAGTGTCAAAAGCTAGTAAGTACCATAATTCATCATACACAACACCATATTCCCCCCCACATAATTTTTACTAAAACAAACACTCGACTAGTCGACTGAAATAGGATCGCAATAAACACAAACATGCTCTCATAATATTTTTTTCTTCTTTTTTTTTTCTCTTTTTTTTTTTTTTTTTCTCGAGAGCTAAATAGAACACAAACAATAATATAAACAATAACAATGATCCCATAATTTATTACATATGTCGACTATCAAGTAAACAACCAAACCCAATTTCAATATTTTCCCCAAAAGTATGACCAACAATAAACCCCTCCTTGCACACCTTATTACTCCCTTAAGCACTCTACTAGCCTTTGACAATGTGGGTTCAAATTAATGTAAGGCCAATACAAGAAAAAGGTCTAGGCAAGTAATGTGGTATGTCACCGAAAAAAAATAGGATTAAGCTCAACGGGTTAACTAATTGATCATGTAAATATGGTGTGGTAATATGGGAAAATATGTGGTTATTCCTAATTGCCTTTATCATTTTAATCGTCAAATAATGTCATGCGTTTCAAGAAAGACCTCAAACAACTGCTAGCAATGCAAACAATCCGTGGACACTCAAGCAAACGAATAAGATTGCAACAAATATGCAATGAGGCTCAAAATCTCACTTGGTGGAAAAACATACTCAATCCCAAGCAAACATCTCTCTAACGCACCAACTTGTATTCAAAGCATGCAAACTAAATCATCTTGCACATATTCATGTCCTTCTAATCACTTACAACATTCAATAAGTCTACTAGCTTCAACTTACTAGTGTATGTGTGTGCACAAGAACAAAGCATATCACTTCTCAATCAAAAGCGTCAACAACACAAAATTCCTATCAAGCATGGGTGCAAATGCAAACTATTATGGACTCACATGATATACAAACATAAAAACAGAATGTCCTATATGAAACAAACGTAGATAACACGAACATAAATGCATAATTTACTACTACTAATATGCAAAACATGAAATCCTACATGAACAAATAATACAACAACTACTAATCCCTCAAACAACCCCCAAACTTAAAATATTCAATGTCCTCATTGAATGGAAGTAAATACAAGGGATAGCAGAAAACATACCTCAGCATCCTAGTCCTCCTCGGATGAATCTGGTGGAGGATATTGCGCACGAGCTCCAGAGACTGACCACCTTGCCTGAATACTACAAAACCCACAATTGACAAGAACACAAATTCGTAATAAAAATAAGATTAGAGAAAAAGATTTACCCAATACGAATCAAAGAGGTGAACTTGCAATTAATTCCTCTTTAGAATTGAATTTTAGAGATTTAAATAAAATAGAAGAGGAATTGGATTTGTATGTATAGGTAGGTATATAATAATAATAATAATAATAATAATAATAATAATAAAGAAAATAATAAAGAAAATTAATAATAATAATAATAAATAATAATAACTATAATAATAATAATAACAAAATAATAATAATAATAATAATAATAATAATAATAAAATAAGAATTAGAATAGAAATAGGTTTAGAATTTTGGAGAAAAGATGGGGGGTTTTGGAATTAAAATAGGAAAAGATTTAGGGAGAATGGGGTATAAAAAGAATTGGAGTGTTAGAAAATTATATCAGCCAACAGCAACACACCGACACTCTGACAGGCGCTGACAATTTTTTTTTTTTTCTTCACGCGCCCTTTGCATGCAGACTGCCCCACATGCAGACACGCAGGCGCAGCCTGCGTGACAGGTCTGCAGACTGCCTCTATTACAGTAACGCAGGAGCAGCCTGCGTTACACTCCCGCATTCTGCCCTGAAACCAGTAACGCAGGTGCAGCCTGCGTTACACACCCAAAATTCGATTTTTCTGATTTTTTTTTTTTTTTTTCACACAACACTCAAATTTTTTTTTTCCTACACTAATGCATGGGTTGCCTCCCACGAAGCGCTTCTTTAACGTCAATAGCTTGACGTTACTTCCAAGTTTCCATTAAGGATGATAATAGTTCGCCTGGTCCTCTCTTCGCAATACTTCATCATCATCTCGGCGGCACACTTTTTGCTCCTTCTCCTTGCTTGACCTATTCAGGTAACAACCATGTCCTCTTCCAATGCCTTCATCTGTTGACCCAAAATCTGACAATTTGTAGAACAACACACCTTCGCGGGCTTCGCTTGAATATAATGGAGGAGGGTAAATGTAAATTGCTGAAGCCTTTGGTTCCTCAACGAGAACTTCCTCCATTGGCTCTAATGCGCTACCTCCATCTTTAAATTCTGAGACAAGTAGAAGACCTGCATCTTTCTCATGATCATCAACCTCTTGGTTCGCACATACCCATTCTTGAAATTTCTGTAGCCCAACAGTGTCTTCTAGATTCGCACATAACAATTCTTGAAATTTGCGTAGCTCATCAGTGTCTGTCTCAAATAGTGCCCTTTCCAAATCATCCACCTCACTAGCTTGATCAAATTCCTCACATGGCTTATGAACACTCTCCTCCTCTTGGAATTTGTCTTCTTCAATTAAGCATGCAGTACCTTGCTCCAAGTCACCAATATTTTCTGGAATTGCCTCTGGTATGAATTGCTGATTCTCTTGTTCCAAGACTCTCAAAACTTGAGCAGCTAATGTCCCCATAGATTTGATAAGCTTCTCATTATTCTCTGCAAGCATCCTAATCTCCTTCCTAATCTCCTTCAAATCATCATCTGACTGAAAAGTAGGAGTAGGTTGCTGATGTTGAAACTCTTCACTTCCATAGACATATGACATATCTGGAACATCTTGCTGGTACTGTTGAGGATAGTATTGAAAATATTGTTGTTCTTCATAAGTGACATATGGATCAACTCCTCCGTAGTAACAATATTGTGATGGATCATGAACGCCCAAACACCGGTCACATTGCTGAGGCTGTTGAATACCACCATGGTTGCTCCAGCACTGATACGTCTCATGTGCGCCCGCACATAGCTCGCAAACACTAGCCACCTGCTGAACTCCATAGTAATAATCCATCTTTCTCTGACAAGTACCTGAAACACCAACGAACTACAAGAATAGATAAGTAACTAATCCGAGTCAGTGAACTCTAACGACCACTATTGACAAGCACATAAACCAAAAATAAAACACCAATGATCCCCGGCAGCGGCGCCAAAAACTTGTTATGCAAAATCACGCAAGCGTACGTGGTCACAAGTAATATATAAGGTTAAGTCCAAATTCGTTCCCACAGGGATCAAGTTATGGTTCTATTCAGTAAATATGCCTATGCAACAATGTATGGTTATTATGCACTGCTAAGACAATAACAATTTTGGGTTTATTAAACTAAATTAACTAAGACACAAATTAACAAAACTAAGAATTAACTAACTAACAAGAATTAAAATCTAATTACGTCTGCAAGAAAAACCATGGAATCCTAACTTCATTAAATACTTTGCTTAGATCTGACGCCTTTAATCACTATATGCAATGGTTATGATATCTGATCGGATAACACGAAAAGAGTAAAAGTTACCTCTCGGTATACTAGTACCAATCTACACATACATCCATAAAAGAGATAGAAGATGAATAGGCACCTATTATGTTTAGACCCTATATCTCTATAGAATTTGAAAACATAAAGGTTGAAGCACAAGTTATCCATAATGATCACATAGGGCAGCATATTATCTCTAATCATGCTACAAATCATGATGTTAAAACATCAACCTATCCTATGCTAGCATGGCAAGTTCTAAATCTCAAGATCCACTCTCGCTTCACAAGAGATTAACAAATTAGATGTTAGCTACGCATCTAAATTCAATAAGCACAACCATACGAGGATATCAGATATACATCACACACAGATCTGTAAAGCATCAAGATACTAAAGCTCCATAAATAAATCCGTTAGAATCCCATGACAACGATTAGTTCATAATCGAACCTCTCGTCATCATGGGATCTGATGAAACCATGATAAAAACAAAGTATGAAAATATACAAATAAATCTAAGTAATTGATATGTAATTGTGTCTCTAATGATAATGATCTTAATAATACAATTTACAAGGGTTGGATGTGTTTATATAGGCTCTAGACATCTTGCCCAGCAAGAAAATACCAAAACAGAATTATAATAGAATTTCTGCAAGATACGTTTCCTAAACTGATTCTGTTTTTTAAGGGAAATTCGTAGCTGACTTTTCTTCTATTTTCCAGAGCCGTTCCAGACGTAATTGGGCCTCTGGACCACCTTAGAATGATAGAGAATCTCGTTATCTTCGCGTGGACTGCTTACGGGCTGAAAACAGACTTATAGAACTCAAGATATGGCCCAAACAGTGAATCTCATGCGTGCAGCCCAATAAATCCGAATTTTAATAAATTAAATCTCCAAAAACGACAAAAACATCCACCATAATCATCATCCTTGTAAATCTGCACAACTAAACAAAACACATCAAAACTACAAGAAACTTGAGCCCAAGACAATCAATTTAAGCCGATTTAGAATGTTCCAAGTGGATATAAATCCACTTATCACTACATCTTGATCTGTTTGGTCCAGTAAACATTATGTCTATCAGCAAGAAAAGATATGCTCTAGTTATGGTGGATGATTTCACAAGGTTCACATGGGTGTTCTTTCTATACAAGAAGGATGAAGCTCCTCAGCAAATCATTGAACTCATCAAGAATATTCATAACAACTCTGAGTACAAAGTCAAAGTACTTAGGAGTGACAATGGTACAGAATTCAAGAATTCTACAATGGAGGGGTTTTGTGCAGACAATGGAATCACTCAACAGTTTTCTGCACCTGGTACACCTGAACAAAATGGTGTAGTGGAAAGAAAGAACAGGACTCTCATAGAGGCAGCAAGAACCATGCTTGCAGATGCAAAACTTCCAACCTACTTTTGGGCAGAAGCTATTAACACTGCATGTTTCACTCAGAACTGTACCTTGGTAAATAGTCATGGAAAAACTCCCTATGAGATGATCAAAGGAAAGAAACCAAGTGTGAAATATTTTCACATCTTTGGATGCAAATGCTATGTCCTAAAAGTTCATCCAGAACAACTTGGAAAATTTGAAGCCAAATCGGATGAAGCAATTTTTCTAGGATATTCAGCATCTAAGAGCTTCAAAGTTTATAATCTCAGAACTCACATTGTTATGGAATCAATTCATGTTGCATTTGATGATAAGAAATTTGGAATTTTGCAAACTGATGAAAGCCATGACAAATTGGAATTTGAAAATCTGAAGAATTCTGAGATACTCTCAAGTGATGATGAAGGTTCTCCAGAAGGAATTTCTATTGCTTCTCAAAGGAATGCTACTGTTGAGGGGGAGCAAATAAATCAAAGAGAACACAGTGATCATCAGGAGCAGACTAGTCTTTCAGAATCTATTCCATCAGGAATTGACGTTTCAGAGTCTACTCCATCAGGAACTGACCTTTCAGAGTCTACTGAGGAAAGATCAGTAACTAGCAGCAATATGGAATCTACTGATTCTATTGATCAAAGGAGAGTTTTTGAAGGTAGAGAGAATTCTTCTACAAGGGATACCACTAACTTAGGGGGAGAGACTAGCAGAGTTAATTTACCACCTATTAGAAAATGGACAAAGGATCATACTGAAGATTTGATAATTGGTGATCCAAATAGTGGTGTTCGAACTAGAAGATCAATTCAAAATGAATGCTTGTATAGTTGCTTTCTCTCAAAGAATGAACCTAAGAAGGTTGAAGAAGCCTTACAGGATCCTGATTGGGTAATTGCAATGCAGGAGGAGTTAAATGAGTTTGAGAGAAACAAAGTTTGGAAACTGGTACCAAGACCTAAAGATAGATCTATTGTTGGTGCAAGATGGGTTTTCAGAAACAAGCTAGATGAATCTGGTATGATTGTAAGAAACAAAGCAAGACTGGTGGCCAAGGGTTATTCTCAGGAAGAAGGCATTGATTATGATGAGACCTTTGCACCTATAGCAAGATTGGAAGCAATCAGAATGTTTCTTGCATTTTCAACTCATTCAAAATTCAAGGTATACCAGATGGATGTAAAGAGTGCTTTTCTAAATGGTAAACTTGATGAAGAAGTGTATGTAGAACAGCCACCTGGATTTGTTGATCCAAAGTTTCCAAATCATGTCTACAAACTTGACAAGGCACTCTATGGACTAAAGCAGGCACCAAGAGCATGGTATGAGACTTTGTCTAAATTTCTTCTTGAAAATGGCTTCACAAGAGGTACAATTGACAAAACTCTATTCTTTAGAAAGATAAAAGGTGAATTGCTTTTAGTTCAAGTTTATGTTGATGATATTATTTTTGGTTCTGCTAATGAAAAGTTGTGTGCTAAGTTTAGCAAGCTTATGCAGTCTAAGTATCAGATGAGCATGATGGGTGAACTAAACTATTTCTTAGGCTTGCAGGTCAAACAGACTGAGACTGGTATTTTCATTAATCAGTCAAAGTATATCAAAGATCATTTAAGAAGGTTTGACTTTCAAGACTGTGCAGTTGCAAAAACACCCATGGCAACAGCCACTAAACTAGACTCTGATCCTAAAGGAAAGAGTGTGGATAATACTAGTTATAGAGGCATGATAGGCTCATTGTTATATCTAACTGCAAGTAGGCCAGATATAATGTTTTCTACCTGTTTATGTGCTAGATTCCAAAGTGATCCTAAGGAATCTCATTTAATTGCTGTGAAGAGAATTTTTAGATATCTCAAAGGAACTCCAAATCTTGGTTTGTGGTATCCTAGAGAATCTGATTTCTTTCTAATTGGCTATTCAGACTCTGATTATGCAGGGTGTAAGATAGACAGGAAAAGCACTACAGGTACATGTCAATTCTTGGGAAATAGATTGATTTCTTGGGCAAGCAAGAAGCAACAATCTGTTTCAACCTCAACTGCAGAAGCTGAGTACATAGCAGCAGGCAGTTGTTGTGCACAGCTCCTTTGGATAAGAAATCAGTTGCTGGATTATGGTATGACACTTAGTAATATTCCTATGTTTTGTGATAATACTAGTGCTATTAAAATTGCAGAAAATCCAGTTCAACATTCAAGGACTAAGCACATTGATGTCAGGTATCATTTTATTAGAGAACATATTGAGAATGATACTGTGGAACTTCATTTTGTTCCTACTGACAAACAGCTTGCAGATATTCTAACTAAACCACTTGATGAGACTACATTCAGTAGACTAGTAAGTGAGTTAAGAATGTTAAATTTTTAGATCTTTAACATCTGCAAAAGTAGCAAGGTATGTTGTTCTTAGCTTATAGACTTGATATTCCTGTCAGGATCTATATTTGATTGTTAAATGCTTTAGCTATAACACTTTGCCTTGATAAATTTCAGTATGATAGACTTGTTAATAATCATCAGGATTAGATTTGTTATCAGGATGCTGACGTCATCAGTATTGTGTCAGTATCAGGATTATGAAAATTGTTTCAAATCCTGACGTTTACTTTGTGTAGTAATCTAATTCTGTGATGTGTTAAGTCTATGCTAGCAAGTTTTAATATTTGCATACTGATAATTTATACATCATTCAAAAATCAAAAGACAAGCAGATAACAAGAAACTGTATTTTCATTAATAGAAATCATTACATGGAAATGAAATACAACATCTTTTTGTCTAAATTTCTATTGATAATTCTATACTTGTCTATTGATATGAACTCTGAGGTACAGGACAAGGAGCATCTCAAGAAATCCATCAGGGGATGAAAGCATCGTTTGCTCTTGGATTCCTTGTCTGGGCGACTTGAATGAGAGCAGCTAACTTAAACGAATAGCATCTCCATCAAGATCAACCTCAGACTCTCGGCCAAATTCTTCATCCTCAAGTTTTGAGGAGGTTAGGGGAAGATTGTATCCAACAGATGGATGTTCTAGGAGAAATCTCTGGATATTGTCGAAAACCAATCCATTTATGATTAGTTTGATGAGAAGAGTCATTTGTTCAAAAAGATGATCAAGAACAGGATGTTCGTCGATTGAGAAAAATCTGAAAAATGGGTTTGAAGGGAATTTTGGTTTGAGAAGCATTGTTGAGAAGAAAAGAAATTATGGAAAATGGCATAAGGCGTCTGGTTCTTTTAAAGAAAGACGTGAGAAGCTGAGCAGTCACTTGGAAGTTTTAATGAAGTCAAATGCTAATTATTGCATGTGACTGTATTTCTTGTTTTCAAGAAATATTGAAAATATCTAACCAATTGATTTTTTGTTCAGATTAATTGTTTATTTCTTTTTCAGATAAAAGAAAAATGCCACGTGGAAAACTCCATATTAAGTCTCTGATGATATTGGTCAGGATTTCATGTGTGACCATCAGGATTTGAAAATTATATTTTTAAATCACATTGCATTTTGTGATTATTTTGATGAGAGGTCATCAGGAAAAGGAAGCTGATCAGTATTGCTTATTTATACCCTGATTTATTTCATGAAAATCAATTTTGGATTTTATTTTCCAAAAATCGTGGGTAACCGCATTTTTCAGGGACTGACACCTGTCAATCTACGTGTCAACGTGGGATAGTGGTCTGAAAGATTTGTGAAATATATTTGTTTTGAAACTCTAATCGTGTAATTGCTTTCTCTAATTTTACATTCTCTAAAGCAAAAATCACTCTTGAGTTTTCAAAATCACTAATCCATTTCAAGAATTTTTCAAGTTCTTTTCAGATCAAAAATGGCAGCTCAGAGAAGATTACCTAAATCAGTAGCCTTCAAGTTTGGTGACTTTGATTTTATGACAAACAATCATGTTGCAGCTATCACCAACAAGGAAGGAGTGTCATCTGATTTTCATCCAATCATGGACTTTCTGGCGAATGGACCATTAAGTTATGCATTGACAGCATCTCCACAGATTAATCAAGTAGCTGTTTCACAAGCTTGGAAGAATGCTGAGGTAATTGATTCTACTCAGAGTCAATCAGGTAAGATTGTTCTACATTTAGGACAAGATTCATTTGACATTACTGAATCTGTTGTTAATTCAGTACTTTGCTTACATGTTACTGATAGTTATGAGAATGTACCATCTGATGATAATATAAGAACTATGTTGTCTGAATTAGGTTATAGTGGACCTCTAGATAACATGAGCCAGTTGAATAGGTCTTTTCTTAGAAAGGAATGGTCTTTTTACTTTGATCAAATTGCTAAATGTTTTACTGGCAAATGTAGTTCTTTTCAGCAAATTACTTCTGTTACATCACATATTGCTTATAGTTTGCTTTATGACAGAGTAATCAACATTGGTCATATTATCTTAAGTCAGATGAGTATTAAACTTGGGTTAAGAGATCAAAACAGGAAAATGGTTTATTATCATAGATTTATGCAAATGTTTGTTAACCATTTTATTCCTGATGTTGAAACTAGATTTGGTAGAGAACATTGTGTTTCTTCTTATGAACATCAAAAGAGAATTTTCTCTGACATTACAAAGAAGGACAATGAAAAGAATCTAGATGAAATACCTGCAATTCATTATCCATATCATGTTCAGGTAATTCTTAAAACTCATCTTCCTACTTTCTACAATTCTTCTTTCTTTTGTGGTGAAATGGCTCAGGAATCTCAATTGGAGGAGAACCCACCTGTGTCTACCCAAGTAGCCCAAAACATTATAGTCTCTGAAACAATTCAAGAACCAAATTTTGATCCACAGCCTATTGTTTCAAAGAAACCAACCTCTGGTGTTTCTCAAAAGACATCAGTTGTAAGGAAGAGAAGATTTGTTGTGTCAAGTAGTAGTAGTAATTCTAGTGAAGATGATGATGATTTAACTCTTGCTGAGAGAGCAGAATTGAAGGCTGCAATTCAACTTTCTTTGTTAGCACAAAGAGATGAAAAACCTAGTCACAGCCAGGCTGCAGTCTCTCAAAAGGCTGTAGTTCTTAAAAAGGGGAAACAGTTACTAGATACTGACTCTCAAAAGACTGTGTCTATTGAACCAAGATCTCATCCCAAGATCACTTTTGTGTCTACACCTCTTGAGTCTTCTCAGGATAAATCTTTTGCTCACTATATCAGGAGAACAAGGAGAAAGATTCAATTGTCACCTACACACAGAGTCTAGTCCAACTAATATCATGCAGGTTTCTACAAATCAAGATACATCTATGTCAGTATTTGACAAGAGAGATCTGAATATTGATTCTTCATGGGAAACTACATTATCATACAGACTGGCTATGGGACTAATTTCTCTCAAAGTGAAGTTGTCAAGGCCTGTTCTAGATTTTCTGGTTGAAAGAGTACCAAAACTTTTATTTCCAGATGAATATGGACTTCTACATCAAAGACTTGACTTAATGAAGATGTATTTCTATGTGTCTATCAGAAGACAATTAGTCAAGAAATTTGGACTCTCAAAGCATGGTGCACTTCAATCACTTCATGCATATTTATTTTACAAGAATGTCATTATTGAAGATGCTTCAGCTCAAGGTGAACAACTGGAGGAAGTAGATAGAGGAATGCAGTCAACAGAAGATACTATTGCACCATTGGTGAATAGTAGGAAAGATCAGATCACAGTCACTGTAACACAAGAACCATCTAGTCAGAGGAAGGATGACTCAGGAGCTGTGATAGCTGATGTTGAAAGGACTTCTGTGATGATTGAAAATGCAAGTGAGATACCCTATGATATGGGAGGAATGACTTTGGTTGATTTTTCTGAAGATCAAACAAATTTTGTTCAGTTAGAGTCTATCCACCTTGAGGGTGTGTCTCAGCAAACAACACTTAAAGACGGTGATGTACTAACTATGGTGTCTAATGAAGTATTACTGAAGACATCAGAGTCTAGTAAAGAACCTGAAAGTGGTATACTGGAGCCTGTAGTTTCTGAAAGGAAAGAAGATGATTGTAAGGGTTCAGAGACTATAGCAGCTCACTCCTTGGAGAAAACCTCAAGCCACATGCCAAATGAGGAACCCTCTCTCCATGTGAGTTCAGGTATAAAAACTCCTTCTAAACTCTATTTTTCTGTAGGTCATGAGAGCACTTATCTAAATTTGAGTGATACACTTGAAAAGATGGACTTAGATCCACAATTTGAGCGGCTGGCTCCTGACCAGGCAAAAGGTGAGGTAGAAAGAGTGTTGACTTTAGTAAGTCAAAGTGAGAATGAGGGTATGGATGATCAACTCCATAGTAAGGGAGAGAAAATTAGGAAACCATCATTTGATTTCTGGGATCAGGTTTTTCCTGAATCTTGGTCTGAAAATTTGGGTATGGATGCTGGTACTTATTCATTCATCAAAATGTATCAGAAGAATGACCTAGCACATCACAATGCAAAGCCAGAAGTTAAAGCTCAGAAGCAAAAGGAGAGGCTTGCAGGAATCATTAACAGAAGAGGTGCCAGGATAAAGCAATCTCTTGATACATATGTACCAGATGAAGATCCTAATGATCCTAGTGTTCCTTTGTATGTACTTCCAATATCAGCTAGAATTGAGACATCAACAGTCTTTGATCACTCTAAGGAGGAGTCAGGATTTGAAGATGTTAGTACACAGAATACTAGTGAAGGAGATGATGATCATGTTTCAGTTCCAGAACAGAAAGATGAAGATGTTGATACTTCTAATCAGGTTTTATTACTTGAATATCATACAACTCAAACAACTTCTTCTACAAGACTTGAAGATACAGTTCTTTCTGATTCTGATACTAGAGATACTAGAAGCACTTCCAACATTGAAGTTCATTCTAATGTTTTGAAAGATATTCAGAATTCTCAAATTGCTATTCAAACAAGACTTCAATCACTTGAAGATAACCAAGTCACAATTATGGAAAATCAAGCAGTTCTTATGAATCTCATTTGTTCTGTTTCTGAATCTCTTGGAATTAATGTTGCTGATGTCAAAAAGGGGGAGATAAAGACAATTCAAAGACAACAACAACAACACCACCAGACTGAGGATGATAAAGCTGGGGGAGATAAAGAGCAGACAAAGGGTAGTAAAAAGAAGAACCAGGAGTGACAGTGGTGAATCTCAGCTAGGAAGTGGTAAAGGAAGAGCAGCATTAATAGTTAAAATTCTTTCTTCTAAGACTAGATAAACGTCTACATCTGAGAAGGAGGTACTTAAACTTCATAATTCTACATTCATAAATTCTATTCTGGTTGTATTGTTATATGTTTTGACATCCACAACTTAGATTTATGCTTCAGATTTTAAAGCATAAATAGGGGGAGATTGTTAGGAATAATTCATAAGTTGTGATGTTAAGAATAGAATTTACACATTATACTTCTTGTAATCCTGATCTTATAAAGGATTTAGCACTGTATATAGGATTTATGTGTAAGACAGTTATCTGTATAGTTTAGTCAGGAATGAACAGTGTATCAGAGACTACATGTCAGGAACAGAGAGCAAATCCTGATGATGGTCCAATACTGATGGTTGATCAGATACTGATGCAGTGTACAGATCCTGATATCAGTCGTGTTACTGATGATGTCATTATGGATGCTACAGAAACTGGTAAGTGCTATAAAACAGGATCGTTGTTTGAAGAACAAGCAAGAAGATATTATGAAGGAAAGAGTTTTTCTATTGAAGGAAACTATCGACTAGAAGGCAGAACATTGTCATGTATAGATTATATCTTTCTGTTATTAGTTGATAGGTAGCATTATAAATACTCTCTCAATATCACTGTAAAGAGCGACGAAGTTGTGAGTCGAACAAGTGAATGTGCGTAGCTCTGTATAAGGTTTGTATTCGAGAGTTCGAAACAAACAGAGAGAGATTTGTATTGTCAGCAGCTGCTAAAGGTATTGTACACCTTTGGTAGAGTTTGTATTTGATCTTATTAATACAAACAGAGTTTGATTCATTCGTTTATTCTTGTTCATATAATCAAGCAAAAATCAGACACGATTATATAACTTGTATTCAACCCCCCCTTCTACAAGTTATTTGAGTTAACAAGTATCTTATTCTGCAATTTTAGTATCGTTTCTTTACAATCAAAGCATGTTTTGATTGTAGTTTTATCTTGTTGGATCTTGGTCTTGAGCCCTTTAATATAATCCTTTGATTTTCAAAAAAAAAAAAAAAAAATTAAAATAGAAACTAGAAACTAAACCATAATCTAACATTTTAAGCTAATCTAATGACCAAACTAGGGGTACCCCAATATAAAAAATGTCTAAAATTTTAGGCTCCATTCAGCAAAAAAAATAATAAAAAATTCACTGTTCACTGAAACCAGACCCAGTCCCCTGAGAAATCACTAAATTATATTATAGAAATCAGCCGTTTATATTACAAAAATCACTAAATTATACGGTGGAAATCAGCAGAAATTATACGGGTTACTTTTAATCTTTTATAATTTATTTATAGTGTAATATGATATTATAAATATTAATTTTAACATGTTATTGAATGAATGTGAACCTTAAATCTTTGTATATAATAATTTCAAAAAAAAATATAAATTAATATGTTGTTGGCGGGAATCGAACCATAGACCTCTGTATATAACAACATTTAATATTGTTATATTTAACGGTCATGATCTACTTGAATTGAAGATCCAATGGTTATGAATAGTTTGGTTAACCAAACTACAAATTATAAAAGATCTCCAGTTTGATTATAACAATATAATATAGATATACGATGTCTTTATTAAAAGTAAACACATTTTAAATGAAGAAGGCAATGAACTAATTATCGTTAATGATAAAAAGAATTTGTTTTAAATTAAAAGGTGATGTGTCTTTTAAATGAAAAAGGCAATAAGCTAATTATCCTTAATGATTGATTTTGTTTTAAATTAAAAGGTAATATGTTTTATTAGAAAAGAAATATTAATGATGGGAAGATACGCTATTTTAGGTATTTATCAAGGGTAATATCTTTAATTAAAAATAAATGTCTTTAAATGAAAAAGGCAATATTATCAATAAATAAATTATTTTATTAGTTATTTATTTTAATAATTAGGATAACCGAACCGAAAACCAAAATTTTGAATGTTTCAGAACTTTGATTTTTATTTTTAATCCGTGCACGGATTTCTTTTGATATGTAATAAATTTTATTTTATGTTACAATTATATTTTTACAAAATCATTATTTTCAATAATTTATTTAAATTTAAGTAATTAATAAAAATTTAATTAATGATATACATGGTTTAAAACATATATTATAAAATTTTAAAATAAATATGTTATTGACGGAATTAGAAACTTGAAATTTTAGTAAATGTTTTTAGTCATATAATATATCTAATCATTAGATCTAACAGTTATACTCATGTTTACAGATTATACTAATATTTTCTTATTATAAACAACGTATATGGAATTTTAATATATTTTATTAAGAATTAGAAAATATGGTGTGATATTTTCGGGTATATATTAATGATTCTAAGATTAGTTTTAAATCAAGAAGGTAAGGTGTTTTAATTAGAAAGGAAATATTAATGATTGGAAAATATGATATGATTTGATGTTTACAAAAGGAAATAGTTTCAAGTAAAAGTAAATGTGAAAAGGGCAATTAACTAATTACCATTAATTATATGATGTTATTATTTATTTTAATAAATATGATAATTTACTATAATTTATTTATAGTGTAATATGATATTATAAATATTAATTTTAATATGTTATTGAATGAATGTGAACCTTAAATCTTTGTATATAATAATTTCAAAAAAAAATATAAATTAATTTGTTGTTGGCGGGAATCGAACCATAGAACTCTGTATATAACAACTTTTAGTATTGTTATATCTAACGGTCATGATCTACTTGAATTGAAGATCCAATGGTTATGAATAGTTTGGTTAACCAAACTACAAATTACAAAAGATCTTCAGTTTAATTATAATAATATAATATAGATATACGATATCTTTATTAAAAGTAAACACCTTTTAAATGAAGAAGGCAATAAACTAATTATCGTCAGAGAAAATTACAAAAATGCCTATTTTTCACAAGTTTTTGCCCAAAATACTGATTTTGAAAAAAATGGCCCGAAATACCGACGGGATACGGAATTTCGACCTCCGTATTAGCTGAATACGGTACACCGTGTACCGTATTATGCATGATACGGAACACGGTGTTCCATATTAGCGTGATACGGAACACGGTGTACCGTGTTCCGTACCGTGTTCGTGCATGATACGGAACACGATGTACCGTATTATGCATGATACGGAAGATCGTGTTCCGCAACACCCTCCATATCACGGTACACGGTCTAACGTGTCTGGTTAGTAAAAAGGGCCAGCATGGCTCGCATATGAATATTTTGGGCCATCACCCTTATCGTTAACAATTAAAAGATTTTGTTTTAAATTAAAAGGTGATGTGTCTTTTAAATGAAAATGGCAATAAGCTAATTATCCTTAATGATTAGAAGATTTTGTTTTAAATTAAAAGGTAATATGTTTTATTAGAAAAGAAATATTAATGATGGGAAGATACGTTATTTTAGGTATTTATAAAGGTTAATATCTTTATTAAAAATAAATGTCTTTAAATGAAAAAAGCAATATTATCAATAAATACATTATTTTATTAGTTATTTATTTTAATAATTAGGATAACCGAACCGAAAACCAAAATTTTGAATGTTTCAGAACTTTAATTTTTATTTTTAATTCGTGCACGGATTTCTTTTGATATGTAATAAATTTTATTTTATGTTACAATTATATTTTTACATAATCATTATTTTCAATAATTTATTTAAATTTAAGTAATTAATAAAAATTTAATTAATGATATGCATGGTTTAAAACATATATTATAAAATTTTAAAATAAATATGTTATTGACGGAATTCGAAATTTGAAATTTTAGTAATTTTTTTTAGTCGTATAATATATCTAATCATTAGATCTAACAGTTATACTCATGTTTACGGATTATACTAATGTTTTCTTATTATAAACAACGTATATGGAATTTTAATATATTTTTTTAATAATTAGAAAATATGGTGTGATATTTTCGGGTATATATTAATGATTCTAAGATTAGTTTTAAATCAAGAAGGTAAGGTGTTTTAATTAGAAAAGAAATATTAATGATTGGAAGATATGATATGATTTGATGTTTACAAAAGGTAATATTTTCAAGTAAAAGTAAATGTGAAAAGGGCAATTGACTAATTATCTTTAATTATATGATGTTATTATTTATTTTAATAAATATGATAATTTACTATAATTTATTTATAGTGTAATATGATATTATAAATATTAATTTTAATATGTTATTGAATGAATGTGAACCTTAAATCTTTGTATATAATAATTTCAAAAAAAAATATAAATTAATATGTTGTTGGCGGGAATCGAACCATAGACCTCTGTATATAACAACTTTTAGTATTGTTATATCTAACGGTCATGATCTACTTGAATTGAAGATCCAATGGTTATGAATAGTTTGGTTAACCAAACTACAAATTACAAAAGATCTCCAGTTTGATTATAATAATATAATATAGATATACGATATCTTTATTAAAAGTAAACGCCTTTTAAATGAAGAAGGCAATAAACTAATTATCGTTAATGATTAAAAGATTTTGTTTTAAATTAAAAGGTGATATGTCTTTTAAATGAAAAAGGCAATAAGCTAATTATCCTTAATGATTAGAAGATTTTGTTTTAAATTAAAAGGTAATATGTTTTATTAGAAAAGAAATATTAATGATGGGAAGATACGCTATTTTAGGTATTTATAAAGGGTAACATTTTTAATTAAAAATAAATGTCTTTAAATGAAAAAAGCAATATTATCAATAAATACATTATTTTATTAGTTATTTTTTTAATAATTAGGATAACTGAACCGAAAACCAAAATTTTGAATGTTTCAGAACTTTAATTTTTATTTTTAATCCGTGCACGGATTTCTTTTGATATGTAATAAATTTTATTTTATGTTACAATTATATTTTTACATAATCATTATTTTCAATAATTTATTTAAATTTAAGTAATTAATAAAAATTTAATTAATGATATGCATGGTTTGAAACATATATTATAAAATTTTAAAATAAATATGTTATTGACGGAATTCGAAACTTGAAATTTTAGTAAATTTTTTTAGTCGTATAATGTTGTGGAATAAAAACTAGGTTATCGAATTGCAGTTAGGGTTTGTATGTATTTAATGCTAAGGGAGGTTGAGCTTCGAGCTTTAATGGCTGTTTCCGTGTATCGAGACTAATCGGTCCTCACAGAGTGCCTACGTATCTCGTATCGAGAATCAAGCCAAAACGTAGTTCTGTGAATGAGGGGTCAGGCCCTTATATAGGCTGAGAAGCCTTAGAATCATAGTAGAATTAGGTGACTTGGTGGGCAAGTCACTGCCTTGAGGAAGGTTCTAGACTCCTTCCTTGTAGGAGTCAGTTCCCATATCGAATTTTGTGCCTTGGAGGTTAAGCTTGGTAGGAGTAATATCCTTATCTGACTCTTATTGCTGAGCTGGTTATTACCCTTAATATTAATTACAAAATTAATATCATAAATAGGGTTTGGGCCCATCTGGTGGGCCCCATGTTTGGACCATATTAGGTCTAATTAATGCTACATTAAATGTGTCTTTAGGGCTTATTTTTAGCCCATATCATTTGCCCCCCAACTTCTAGGAAAACTGATAAGGTTTTCCTTGAAGTTTTAACGGCCATTTTCGAGACTCGGGTCAGGGTTCATCCTTATACACTAGTGTTTCACGAGTATTGTCTTAATGTAAAGCGTGGAGCGACCGACGCATTTACGACAATGTTAATTAAGTGCTAATCGGCACTAATCAGCCTTAACGATATTTAAACAATGTTTAAATAACGTTAAACGGCATAAAACGGCACTAAACAGCGCTAGACGACGCTAAACGGCGCTAAACAGCCTTAAACGACGTTTAAACGGTGTTAAACGACGCTAAACGGCATAAAAAGGCACTAAACAGCGCTAATCGGCACTAATTGGTGCTAATCTCAATTTCAAGTTCTACTCGATTATTTTGTTCAAAAACAATCTCAATAGTGATCTTGATTATCGAGGTGGAGAAACAAAAACAAAAATGTGAAAACCCAACTCGACCACCACTGTCAGTCGGCCAAACCAAATCTGCATGCTGACCATCGATGTCAGTTGGCCGAGGGGTCTCTGGTAAGCCGGTCGGCCGGGACCTCGGTCGGCCAAAATTTTTATTTTTTTTTGATATCGACCATCGACGTCGGTCGGCTAGAGGGTCTCCGGTGAGCCGGTCGGCCAGGACCTCGGTCGACCTTTTTTTTTTGATATCGACCATCGACATCGGTCGGCCAGAGGGTCTCCGGAGAGCCGGTCAGACGGGACCTCGGTCGGCCTTTTTTTTTATATCGACCATCGACGTCGGTCGGCCAGAGGGTCTCCGGTGAGCCGGTCGGTCGGGACCTCGGTCGGCCAATTTTTTTTTTTAGTCGATCGAAGCAAAATCTTGACGCGATGACCGATGTCGGTCGGCTGGAGCCTTCCATTGGAGCCCGGTCGGCCGGTTCTCGGTCGGCTGGGCGAAACCTCGTGCTGACTATCAATGTCAGTCGGCCGGAGCCTTCCGTTGGAGCCCGGTTGGCCGGTTCTCGGTCGGCTGGGCGAAACCTCGTGCTTACTATCAATGTCAGTCGGCCGGAATGCCCCCGGTGCCTCAATCGGCCGTGTTTCGGTCGGCCGTCTTCGACATCAAATCTTGAAATCTCGTACCGATGATCGCCATCAGTCGGCTGAAGCTCCCCCGGGAGGTTAGTCGGCCGGAGGCCTCCTCGGGAGCTCGATCGGCCGGCCCTCGGAGCTTGGTCGGCCTTTTCTCGGTCCTTGAACTTCAACGTCAATATTCGAACGTCGATATTTGGACCTCAATGTCAGTATTCGAATGTCAATGTTTGGACCTCAACGTCAGTATTCGAACGTCGATATTTGGACCTGAACGTCAGTATTCGATCGTTAGATGTCATTATTTAAAGTCGATGACCAAACAGACATCCTTGACTTCAAATTGGCTTTCATAACTTTCGTGACCTTCTGGGCCTTAACTCGCTTGTTGAATTCTTGGTTTTAAACCTTGAATCCATTTATGGTTGTCGATTATAACCAACCCTTCATTCTCATTCTAAGATATGGATCTTGTGGTGAAGCTTTTTAGTTCTTGCCCCCTTACTTCGTGTGGTGGAGGTCTTGCTTCTCGGTTGATCGTTCAAGAAGTTCATTTACCACTCAGCACTTGACTTCAAGTCTGGTGTGCCTTGGCTAGTTGTCACTCCTCTATCTTGACTCTAGGATTCCAACCTTATTCTTATACTTATATAACCTTGCTTAGGTTTCAACTTGACTAATGACTCTTGATTCGAGCCCTTAAACTCAAACGACAAGCTCGATTGGAGGCAGACAGCCTTGTTGGCCATCAAGGCTTAATTTTTGTGTCGGGATTGGAGATTAAAGATTTTAAGTATGGAATGACAAAGGACCTCTTATCTCAACACTTTCTCACACTACGTCAAAAAAGGGCTTTAGTCACACTTTTAAACAGTAATCCCTGCCACACTTTCTTTAAAAAGCGTAACTAAATATAAATTTAGTTACGCATTTAATATTTGTGTAATTAATATTACAAATTTTTATACCTTTAGTCACGCTTCACAAATGTAGTAACAAACAATGGCCATGTTAATAATTATCGTAACCAAAAAAATGCCAACTGCTACGCGTTTCCTTTTCAGGCACATCTTATAGCTACATTTGTCGAAAACAATGTGACTATTTTTTGCCACACCAAATAATAGTGACCAAATATATATAAATGTCATTCAAGAAAATAATGTGTCACTAAAAGCTAAAACATATAGCCACTAGTATTCTTTGCCGTGTCTAAATGTTACGAAACGGCCACAGTCGTTTTCGGTGATGTGGCTAAATGGGAAATAACCTATGGTCACTACATTTTATATGTGACTAAAAAGTAGAGTTTATGAATTTTTGATTTTATTTTTAATTATTAATCCAAAAACAGTTTTTTCAAATTTTTGTTGGGATTTTGAAGATCAAGGTTCCTACTCAAGAACGCTATCGGTTCTGGCGGAATAACGGAACAAAATATGATAGCCAACAACAAAGCTCCAAAACTCATGCAATTCCACTCATACTACTCCCCTGACAATCATCTATAACATCAAATATCCATTACCACTTCCATTTTTAAACCAAAAACCAATTCCATCGAGCCCAAGCAAGTCCAGAAAATTATGAAACAAATCTATATTATAATACCAAGCCGTTGAAACCAAAAATCCGGTCAAAATCCGGCGGCATTAAGCAAGATCCAGTGAACCACAAATTAATCGGAAAATTACCAAAAAATTATGTAACATACTAGATACATGGATACATACATACATGCTAATGAAAAATACAAAGGTGTGGTTTGACCATTAACATAACTGTGTTAATTAAAATACAAAGGAAACTAGAGGATTAGCTTACAAGATGACCAGCAATAATCTCTTAACGAAAAGTAAAAATGTAATACACGACGACACGTTCCTCCCAGAAATGACCGAAGAAGTGTTTTCCTCTTCCTGGGCTTATCAATCTGAAGAAGGGTAAGAATCCCCCTAGGATGGATTCACCATCAAGAATATATACCAGAAGGCTGTTGAGAAGTGCTAGCATCAGAGACGTGAAATGTGAACTTCACTGCTTGCATGAAATGTGAACTTCATTGCTTGCATATTCTTCACTAGCCAATGCCATCTTTCTGAACTTTTACATCGGACTTGCCAGTTAGTTTCCCCAAAGAAGCATATTCAGGGGCCAAGGTACCTGAAAAACAAGATTAAAAAATATGAAATTCATTCCTGGTATGCTAAGGAATAATAAGATGTTACCATTAAATTGCACAACTACTTTCATCAATTCAAAATTTACAACACTGATCTGAACTCTATATACTGGTTATCAGATGGTATGATTGAATAATTCACCAATTCCAAATCTACACACTTATAATTCACAAGTTGAATCACTTTAAAGGATGCTATGGCAGAATAACGTAAGCCTGGAACATACCTTCACTAGCTGTGTTGAAGCAGGCGTGATCTTGCTCATGATCCAATATGTTGAAACTTTGCTTCGTAATGACTTTTAAAGTGTAACCAAACAAAATCAACAACTATATCCTTCGTTCCTTTTTTCACTGACAACCCGCAATCTACTAATGTAGCCGATCTAATATTCTCATCATATCTAATGTGAAGTAGGTTGAATGCGTCCAAAAGTTTTTAATTCCTCCTGAAAGGAAATATATGTTGCAAAATTAATCGTCACGAATAGTCAATCTCCAAAGTCCAAACGAATAAAAGAAAAAACTAAATATACTGAATCCACAGTTTTAGTAGTTTAGTGGTCATAAAAGCTCGTGCAGGGGATAGACAGTAGCAATTTCAATGGTTTTATGCAAAATGCCATAACCAACAATAGTATGTATGTGTATGCATACCCATTATACAATTGCAGACCAAAAGCTTGACTCTCCACTGAAATATAAATTAGTGTTGTGTTTTATACATATCTAGGATAATAGAATTATAAATGTAGTAGTAAGGGATTTTAAACAATCACAAACAAGCAGGCAGGATAATAACTAAGCAAACACAAAATCTGCATATGGAAGTCGTTCAAGTAAGAACATAGTAGCACAATTATATGGATGGAATAAACATACAATGGGAGCATCGGACAATGGGAGATTCTGTATGTGATTGTTTTATTGTGTTTTATAAAACCAATTGTTTTATTGTGTTTTATAAAAACGAAACACTAATTTACAGTACTACCGACTACATATACATTATCCATAAAAGAATTCAAACAAACCCAAGTAGCTAAAGTAGACATATAAATTAACAAACCCAATTAAACTTAACCTAATTAAAAATTGAAAGTTTGAACAAATCTAGCAAATTCATGAACAAACTTTTAGCTCTTGGTTTCATAGGATAGTATGTACTTACTAATTGATGAATAAATTGAGTAAAGAAGGGAGCAAATCGAGACTTCATCAAAGCAAATCGATCCTTTAGCTGTGAACAAAAAGAAAAAGCTAAGGGTTTATAATTTGATTTTAATTGACGATCGAGATGATGAAAAAATCGAAAAAGCTAGGGTTCCCTCGATTTGAATCGATAAAATGAGAGTAGTGAGTGATCTGTGTTTGAGTGTGTTTAGGTTTTGTGTGGTGTGTGTGTGTTCTGTGGTTTTCAGAGAGTGGAGACTAGAGAGTAGAGAGAGAGAGAGAACAGAGTTAAAGGGGGAAAGTGTGATTTTTGTTGAAGGGGGAAACCGGGAAAGCTAGAAAAGGCTTATACTGTACGGAGTAATAATTTTGGGATTCCAGGGGAAAACTGCCGCCTTTACTTTTTCATCCTAATTTTGATAATACTAGTAAGTAGCCAATAATTTGGCCCCAAACTTAATGAAATTTTTTTCTAAAATTCGTTGCAACAAATTACAAATTACAAACTACAAATTTAAATGGAAAATATGTGAAAATAAAACTTAATATTTTTAAAATAAAGAGCATGAAATTAGGAACACATACATATTTTTAGAATATTTTTAGGATAAAAACGAATTAACTATGAATTTTGCATGTATAGATCCCTAAAATGCAATATAATCCATAAAATCATTTTAAAATCCTTAAATATAGAAAATAATTCACTCCACAATTATTAAAACTAAATAAATATACAAAGATAATATTATAAAAGATTTAATGATTTTTAACAGCTCCGATGAATCTAGACCGTGTCCCGTTATAGGAAGTAGCACTTTCACTAAGTTTTTGTTAAAATCTCGTACAACAAGGCCTTTTTATTTTTTGAATATTTTTTCCCAACACTAAAATGAGTGTTTATTAACATCTGTATGGTTCGATCGTCGAATAAATCATTCAAAAAAATTGCTCCGATGAATCTAGAACGTGTCCCGTTATAGGAACTAGGAAGTAGCACTTTCACTACGTTTTTGTTAAAATCTCGTACAACAAGGCCTTTTTATTTTTTGAATATTTTTTCCCAACACTAAAATGAGTGTTTATTAACATCTGTACGGTTCGATCGTCGAATAAATCATTCAAAAAAATTATTCAGTGAATCTAGACCATGTCCCGTTATAGGAACTAGGAAGTAGCACTTTCACTACGTTTTGGTTAAAATCTCGTACAACCCGACCTTTTTATTTTCTGAATATTTTTTCCCAACACTAAAATGAGTGTTTATTAACATCTGTATGGTTCGATCGTCGAATAAATCATTCAAAAAAATTATTCAGTGAATCTAGACCACGTCCCGTTATAGGAACTAGGAAGTAGCACTTTCACTACGTTTTGGTTAAAATCTCGTACAACCCGACCTTTTCATTTTCTGAATATTTTTTCCCAACACTAAAATGAGTGTTTATTAACATCTGTACGGTTCGATCGTCGAATAAATCATTCAAAAAAATTATTCAGTGAATCTAGACCATGTCCCGTTATAGGAACTAGGAAGTAGCACTTTCACTACATTTTGGTTAAAATCTCGTACAACCCGACCTTTTTATTTTCTGAATATTTTTTCCCAACACTAAAATGAGTGTTTATTAACATCTGTACGGTTCGATCGTCGAATAAATCATTCAAAAAAATTATTCAGTGAATCTAGACCATGTCCCGTTATAGGAACTAGGAAGTAGCACTTTCACTACGTTTTGGTTAAAATCTCGTACAACCCGACCTTTTTATTTTCTGAATATTTTTTCCCAACACTAAAATGAGTGTTTATTAACATCTGTACGGTTCGATCGTCGAATAAATCATTCAAAAAAATTATTCAGTGAATCTAGACCACGTCCCGTTATAGGAACTAGGAAGTAGCACTTTCACTACGTTTTTGTTAAAATCTCGTACAACCCGACCTTTTTATTTTTTGAATATTTTTTTCCAACACTAAAATGAGTGTTTATTAACATCGGTACGGTTCGATCGTCGAATAAATCATTCAAAAAAATTATTCAGTGAATCTTGATCATGTTCCGTTATAGAAAGTATCAATTTCACCAAGTTTTTGTTAAAATCTCGTACTACCCGACCTTTTCATTTTTCGATTATTTTTTCCAAACACTAAAATGTGTGTTTATTAACATTGGTACGGTTCGATCGTCGAATAAATCATTCAAAAAAATTATTCAGTGAATCTAGACCACGTCCCGTTATAGGAACTAGGAAGTAGCACTTTTACTACGTTTTTGTTAAATTCTCGTACAACCAGACCTTTTTATTTTTTGAATATTTTTTTCCAACACTAAAATGAGTGTTTATTAACATCCGTACGGTTCGATCGTCGAATAAATAATTCAAAAAAAATTATTCAGTGAATCTAGACCACGTCCCGTTATAGGAACTAGGAAGTAGCACTTTCACTACGTTTTTGTTAAAATTTCGTACAACCCGACCTTTTTATTTTTTGAATATTTTTTCCCAACACTAGAATGAGTTTTTATTAACATCTGTACGGTTCGATCGTCAAAAAAATCATTCAAAAAAATTATTCAGTGAATCTGGATCGTGTCCTGTTATTGGAAGTAGCACTTTAACTACGTTTTTGTTAAAATCTCGTACGACTCGACCTTTTTATTTTTTAAATATATTTTCCCAACACTAAAATGAGTGTTTATTAACATATGTACGGTTCGATCGTCGAATAAATCATTCAAAAAAATTATTCAGTGAATCTGGATCGTATCTAGATTGTACATAATTTTTTTATTAAAAAGTCGTATACAATATTTTTTTAATTTTATAAATATTTTTACGCTTCACTAAAGTAAATAAATATTAAAATTCTTTTGATTAAATTATTGAAAAAATATTTTTAAAAATAATTTTATGAAACTATAATTTTAAAATGTAAATTAAAAATTTTCAAAAACAAAATTGTAAATAAAAAAATGGATATGAAAAAGTGGCGGCATTTTTGCCCCTAAAACGAAATCTTCCCCCCTTCAACAAAAAAATATCACCCACTTTACTTTACTCTTTCACCCACATCCATTCACCCACTCACTCCCGATTCTCAAATCCAAATCGAAGAACCCTCACTCAATTCTCTCTTCTCTTCTTTTCACTGGCTAATAATCTTTTATATTTTTCCTCATCTAATGCTTTTTGTTTTGATTTTGCAGGTGATTAATTGGGGCTTTCTTGTTTATTTTGCTCAAATTGATTTGGTGAACATTGTTTTACAAAAGGGGAAAAAAAGAGTCCAATACACTCATCATAATTCATAACAGAATGAAGAAGGAATTCACCACCGCATCGACGTCGCGCCAGAGATGATGAAAAGGAAGGAGAAAGAGAATAATGAATACGAGTTTTGTAAAGCTCCTTCGCTTGGTGTCTCTCTCTCTCCCCTCTCCCTCTCTCTCTCTATCTCTCTCCCTCTCTCTCCTTCTCTCTCTCTCTCTCTCTATATATATATATATATATATATATATATATATATATATATATATATATATATATATGCACATAGATGGAGTTGCTTATATACCATCATTTGCTCTGTTATACTTCAATATTTAAATTAGGTGCCAATGATAAAAGTATACCTGCGTGCTAATAAAATGTTTGTGGACTATAATGAGGTAAGTTTCTGTATTATACTTAAGCTGCAATGAATCTTACTTCAGCTGGTGTAATGTTATATAATACCTGTCCTCTCTCCAATGTAGCCTCAAATGGAAAGAGCGTACTCATCTTACTTGAGTCTAGATCTCGAAGAAGTTGAACCCTGTGTTTCTGGTCCAAAGAGGTATGTTTTGTACTAATTGCTCTCATTTATTAGCATCTATATCTTTGAACTTAGGCATGGTAGTGTTGTGATTGCCGCTATCACAAGTTGCACAAATACATCAAATCCCAGTGTAATGCTTGGAGCAGCCCTCGTTGCAAAAAAGGCTTGTGAATTGGGTCTACAGGTCAGTTGTTGTAGATTGACTTATGTACACTTAGACATGTACTTGGTTTAGAGTGCCAGTCTAATGTGTAGGATTAAAATTTTTATAACAGTTGCTCAGTTGTAACTTCAAATAGTTGCTCAAACTTTTTGGAAGGAGAAAGAGAAGAATGAATCAAACTTCAAATAGTTGCCATGGCCTCTGCTGCTCTTTCCATGGGCAGTTCATCTCTCCAGGTCTCTTACATTCCATTTCTATTAATCATCCTTAAAAACTTATAGTGATCATTACTATTTAACTTTAGTATGTTATTACAGAGCACTTAGTACTGTTTCAAAAATAGCTAGACAGGACCAGAAAAATTGCTAGTGAGCTGGTATCTAGTAAAATATATAAATTTATGACTACACATTTCATATATACATAACAAATTAATAATGCAAGTTATTGATCAATGTACAGGTGAACAAAGGATTCTCAGAATTCGAGGGGCTGCGTTCATCTGCTTCGCTTCCATTTAATAATAGAACATCTGATGACTTGCTCTCTCTTGTTGCTTTCCAGACCTCTGTTGTAAGTCTCTTCTCTTAAGTGACATTGTAAGGAGTAATCAAAATAGTACATTAATTGTAAAAATGGAGGGATTTGATCCAACAACAAAATCAACTCTCACTCAATTCCCACTCCTATCCAGATAACTAATAGTGACAAAATGTGAGGTTGTGTCTCCTCCACTTGAAGCGGAATTTGTTGATACTGTGAAAAATGAAGATACATGGATTCTTTTTAAGCCCAAACAGGAGATGGAGGTCAAGAGTCATATGCAAGGACCTGAAATCATTATGAGGCCAAAGCAAGAAATGTTTACTAAATCATCTGCACAAATATTCCATGAGCAGAATGGAAAGTGAGTATTAGTGTATTACAATTACTACTAAATTGTTATTTCCTGTAAATTTCGAGGCCAAGTAGTTCACGTTCTTCATAACTTGTATGCTTTCCAAATGTAGACATGTTTTCTGTTTGGAACTAATGTTGTTTTTTTATAATTTTCAATATGGCGCCTTCTGCATGAATGGGAATGTCACGATCACGAAGAGTGCATCCACTTGTTTCTTTGAACCCATATCAAGGAAATTGGACCATAAAGTTTCTTTGAATACTCATTTTTACAAAATCTGGGTTGCCTTTATCAATATCTAACAGTTAAGTTATTTGGAAGACATGCGGATAGTTCATAAAGAAGCTATAAAATTCTGTCAGAATGTTTTGTAAACAAATACAGCCTTAGAGTTCCTGTTTTAGACATGCGGATCATACTTTTGTTCTAATTGAAATTTTTGGTTTTAGTTTGGTGATGGATTATGTATGGATTGGTTTTAGCTATTACATTAATTATGTTGCTATTTAGTTTGGTGATGGATTATGTATGGCTAAGTGTTTGAATTTTAGAATTGCATTGTGTTCCCATTTTGGAATGTGTTTTGATTTTTGCTATTAATTGTGTTTGGATTTTGGCTACACATTTCTTAAAATGTTCAGTGTAATAGTTGATGTCCTTTACTAATACTTGTTATTAAAAACTCGTGTAATTGTCATTAACCTTCAGCCACACTACATATTACAGTACAACATTATAATTAATGTCTGTAAAATCATTTAAGTCACAATTAGGACACATACATGTTACAATATAATCAAAACAGACACGAATATATAAAGAAAGTATAACAATTATGGTGCTTTAGCTACACATTACATAAAAAAGAAGTGTAATAGTTGACGTCCTTTATATACACTAATTAGCAAAAACTTGCCAATAAAAATATCAATTTGGTCACGATATTATCTTCAAAATGTGGCCATAAATCAAATAAATGTAGCTTTTGAAAATTTTTAGCCACATTTTTAATTCCTGCTGTAACGGTATACCCCTTTTAATTACAGTAAGCAGGCTAGAATGCTTGCTCCCAGCATCAAATATTAAAAGCCTTTAGCCACTCTATAAGTCAATACAGCTACTAAGAAAAAGTGTGGCTATATCGTGTCTATGGTAGTGGAGGCTTTGGTGACACTGCATGTGAAAAAAAAAAGTGTGACCAAAACCATACTGTCACAGTTTTTTGATGTGACTAAAGCCCTTTTTTGACGTAGTGTCACTAAAAGTTTCTGTGCCTTCAAGGCATTATCAGGGAGCCAACCAGTCTCAAGATGAGCTTTGATAGGGTCTATCCTTCAACTTCCTTCATTAATCGGTGCTACCAACTTAGAGTTGATGGTCGGGGCCTTCAAGACCTAGAAGTAACCACTCCCTGCATAATTCTCTATCTCAGAAGAAGCGAATTTAGACAGGACATCGGCCATAACGTTCTCATTTCTTGGAATATGCTCCACATAGCACTCATTAAACTGAGTCGTAACAACTTTCACAACTTGCAAATACTGCTTCCTCGAGGATGTTATCAATGCCAAAGCAAACTTCTCGATGGTTGAGTAATTCAACTCAGCTCCATGCAACACCTTGCTAACATAGTAAATGGGTTTCTGAACCTTTTTCTCTTCTCGAATGAGGACGGCGCTCAACGCTTGTTCGGATACTGCCAGGTATAGATAAAGAGTCTCCCCGGGACTAGGTTTGGCCAACAACGGGGCTTTTGCCATGTACCTCCTCAATTGCTCAAAGGCCTCTTGGCTCTCAGTAGTCCACTCACAATTTTTCACTTTTTTCAATGCTTGAAAGAATGGCAAGCATTTGTCACCAGACTTGGAGATAAATCTCCCCAAGGTTGCAAATCGACCGGTTAACTTCTGTACATCTCGTATAGAACGGGGTGGTTCCATGTCCAAGATCGCTTTGATCTTATCAGGGTTGGCCTCTATGCCTCTCTTCGAAACCATTAATCCCAAAGATTTTCCTGATCCAACGCCAAAAGCACACTTAGCTGGGTTCAACATCATCTTGTGGTGCCTCAGCACTTCGAATGCCTCTCTGAGGTGCTTGATATGGTCTGCCTTGAATAGGCTCTTGACTAACATGTCATCAACATAGACCTCCATGGTTTTCCCAATCAGAAGGACGAATATCTTATTCACCAGTCATTGATAAGTAACGCCTGCATTCTTTGGGATGTCATTCTTGTGCATCTTAATCTGATTGTAGCTGCTGAACCCATCCATGAAGCTCAACATCTCATGTCCAGTTGTGGCAACTATCAACATGTCTATCCTTGGCCGGGGGAAACAGTCCTTCGGGCATGCATCATTCAAATCAGTGAAGTCTATGCACATCCTTCACTTCCCATTTGCCTTCTTGACCATCACAGGCTCAGCCAACCATTCGGGGAACTGAATCTCTTCAATAAACCCAGCCTCTAAGAGCTTGTCAACTTCTTGCTTAATGACATCTTGCCTTTGAGGAGCAAAATTCCTCTTCTTCTATTTTATTGTCTTCCGTTCAGGATCGACATTCAACCGAATGCTTATAAATTGGGGATCAATCCCTGGCATATCAGCCGTTGTCCAAGCAAATACATCATTGTTCTCTATTGGTCTTCATCCTTGGATCCTCAATCCAGGTACTTAAGACATATTGAAGAGTAGCTAGTCCTTAACATCCTCGGCCTTGCATGGCTTTGATTGTTGCGTGTGGCTTTTATCTGCTCGTCTTTTAACCTGGGTCCTTCATGGACTTAAACTCTTATTTGGTCGTGCTGTAACCTAACTTTTGACCCTTCGGGGTCTTTATTTATGCATTTGCTTGTTCTCCATTCGTGTATTATTTTATTTTTGGTACTTGGTCATCCTTAACTTGCACTCATCAGGTGCTTGAGACATAAATAAAATCACACAATAAATGAATGGAAAACAAACTTGCATTAATAACTTGAAATGGGTTCAACCCTTACATAAAGTACTACCGTCCTACTCGGAACAACATAATCTTCAATGGTTTCAATGAACCTTATTTCTACTTCTACTAGATAAATATGAAGCTAAGTTTTACTAGGATAACTTGAGCCCATCGGGGCTATACAAGACTAGGCCTGCACCAGATTTTGTTTTGATGCTCCATCAAAATAGAGCACCCGCCACTCCTTCTGGTCTCCTCCTTATTATTCTGAGGTTCACTTCCTGCTTGGGGTATTACCTCCTGCCCCCCGACTTCTTGGTTGCCAATGGTACATTCAACCACGAAGTCAGTTAACGCCTTAGCCTCAATGGCTGTCCGAGGCTTCTGTGTGATGTCCTCTGACGACCTTTCTTGACGTTTCTTACTACTGCGGACATCCATGTCTTCAATCGGAAGGACCTGCCCCCCGACTCCATCAGGCCTTAACGAGGCTACATAACAGCTTCGTGCCATCTTTTGATCACCTTTATGTTCTCCAACACCATTCCTGGTCGGGAACTTGATCTTCATATGATAAGTTGAGGCGACAGCCTTGAATGCATGAAGTCTAGTCCTTCCGAGAATAGCGTTATACGTTGAAACCACCTTGATTACCAGGAAGTTCAACATCTAAGTGGCCTCCTTGGGCTCCTGTCCAATAGTTACAGACAACTGAATAATCCCTTCAACTTTGGATTCTACTCCATTAAATCCATATATAGGCATGTTATTGGGGGTCAACTGAGAATCACTGTACCCCATCTTCACAAATGCATCATGAAATAGAATGTCAACGGAAGCTCCATTGCCTATCAAGACTCGCTTCACCTCTGAGTTCCCAATCACAGAAGTTATGACCAACGGGTCGTCATGGGGGAACTTCACCCCTTCCAAGTCTGAGTCATCAAAACCAACCACTACTTCAGTTTTTGCACGCTTCGGGGCCTCTCCCACGATATGCATCACTTCTCTAGCATAAGACTTCCGAGAATTCCTTGTTGTGCCGGCCGCAATCGGGCCTCCTGAGATCATATTGATTGCTGGCCCTCGGGGCTGTGGGTTGCGATCTTGATCGTCATCCCTCCTATCATACTTTCTTCTCTGATTACCACGGTCGTCACCCTTAGTGAAGTGGCTCAGTTTCCCTCTACGAATCAAAAACTCGATCTCATCTTTGAGTTGCTTGCAATCATCAGTGTCATGCCCCACATCTCTGTGGAATCTGCAATACTGATTCTTGTTTCTCTTTGCGGGATCACCCCTGAGTGGCTTTGGCCATCGGAAATCCTTATCCTTCTCAATGTCCAACAAGATTCGACTCCTAGGAGTATTCAACCTTGCATACTCAGTGAACCTCGGTCCTTGGTTCTTCTTAGGGGCATAGTCGGAGTCCTCTCTAGTTCGTGGATACTTGTCCCTAGCATCATACTCCTGGTCATCATACTCATGGTCTTGCTTTCGCTTCTTGGAGTCGTTGTTACCTCCTCCTCCACTTACTGTGGCTTCTTTCTTTATGCTATCTTCAGCTTTGATGTACTTGTCAGCCCTTCGTTGGAGCTCGTCCATGTTTTCAGAAGGATGCTTTGCCAATGACCTTTTAAAGAATAGATCAGTGGTTCCGTGTTCCAGGGTTACCATGGCCACCTTATTCTGCAAATCAGTGATATTCAATGTCTCTTTAGTGAAGCTCTTGAGGTAATCTCTCAGATTTTCATTCTTTCCTAGCACCACGTACATGAGGGATGCGGAGCTTTTCTCATGAACTCTTCCGCTGATAAACTGACTGATAAAAGCAGCGCTCAACTCCTTAAAAGAGCCAATTGAGTTCGCAGGCAATCGGCTATACCATCTTTGAGCCATTCCCGACAGGGTTTGAGGGAATGCCCTACACTTTAAGGCGTCACTTGCAGGCTGCAGCAGCAATGCGTTCGAAAACGTCCTGACGTGGTTTGCGGGATCACCCGTTCCATCATAAGCCTTGATTGTCGATATCTTGAACTTCTTTGAGATACGAGCATTCATCACCTCCTCAGTAAACGGAGGTGTGGGATCATCAGGATCCCCAAGTGGCATCAGATCCTTGGGGTTGCTTCTCGGGATTTCCACCCTTGTTGTTCTTCCAGTTGGGGCATCAGCCCTTCTATGCCTCCTTGAAGGCCTTTCCAAATCGACAAAGGGAACCCCTCCTGAAGTTGGAGGTGGTCAATTCTGGTTCAATCTTGCTTCCTCCCTCGCCATATCGTCCTTTAGTTTTAAGATCTCGGCCTCATGAGCCTTAATCTTTTCAGTAATTGACAAAGGGTGTCCTTCATGGATAGTCTGAGTCCTCCTTCGAGGTTCTCTGCTAGCACGTCGCCTCCTCGGGGCTTCATCACGATCATCATCATCAGATGACGATGAATCGTCAGTATAAGAACCAGAGTAATCGTCATACTCTCGATCTCGGATCTGTAATGCGTGACCGCTTGGTCCAGGGTCCCTTTGTTGAGGGGGATAGTTAGGCAGTCCATACATCAGATTGGTACTCAAAGGGAGCACAGTGGTGGAGATATGTCCCTCCAAGAGTGGACGATTGGTTAAGGGAGAGATCACCATCTGAAGAGAGGTGGTTTCTTGACTTGGTTGGATGACTACAAGTAACGTACTCTCAACATGGGGATTCGTCCCTATAGGTTGAGAAACTTGAGGCTGAGTGATCGCCCCTGTCGTTGGGGGTACCTGTTCAGTAGCGGGAGGAGCAGAGCTGAGGGGTATGGCCTCGGTAGAGGTCGTTGCTGTTCTTCGTGCTTGAACCATGGTTGATGTTTTCTTCCCACAGACGGCGCCAAATGTTGTGGAATAAAAACTAGGTTATCAAATTGCAGTTAGGGTTTGTATGTATTTAATGCTAAGGGAGGTTGAGCTTCGAGCTTTAATGGTTGTTTCCGTGTATCGAGACTAATCGGTCATCATAGAGCGCCTACGTATCTCGTATCGAGAATCAAGCCAAAACGTAGTTCTGAGAATGAGGGGTCAGGCCCTTATATAGGCTGAGAAGCCTTAGAATCGTAGTAGAATTAGGTGACTTGGTGGGCAAATCACCGCCTTGAGGAAGGTTCTAGACTCCTTCCTTGTAGGAGTCAGTTCCCATATCGAATTCTGTGCCTTGGAGGTTAAGCTTGGTAGGAGTAATATCCTTATCTGACTCTTATTATTGAGCTGGTTATTACCCTTAATATTAATTACGAAATTAATATCATAAATAGGGTTTGGGCCCATCTGGTGGGCCCCACGTTTGGACCATATTAGGTCTAATTAATGCTACATTAAATGTGTCTTTAGGGCTTATTTTTAGCACATATCATATAATATATCTAATCATTAGATTTAACAGTTATACTCGTGTTTACGGATTATATTAATGTTTAACAGATTAATACAGATAAAAATGATTAAATGATTATTTATATAGTTCAAATAAAAATGATACTAATGTTGTTGGATCATATTTGAGTCATATTCGGTGGATCATAAACTACCCGATTAGAAAAAAGAAAATATGATACCGGCTCATATTCGGTTTGGATCCGGAACTCAATACTCTGGATCGAATCATATTCGAATTAAACGATACTGATCCCAAATCTGGACACGATAAAAGTAAAATGATCCGAGACCTGAACAAGGCTATACCCGATATCACCCCACTCGGATCATTTTTCACCCCTAAACGAAGCATAACTATGTTTGTGCAAGCTTGTAACCAACATTTAACTCTGCAATATACATTTTATAAATCATATATTAATACTCATTTCAAAAAAAAAAATCATAAATTAATAATCATTTCAAAAAAAAATTATAAATTAATAATCATTCTATATAATAATTACTACTTTACCTAACTTCAGCTTTTATTCTCTCATAAAAACATAGAATTGACAATTCAAAATCATGGAAGTACATCATGCAACCATTTCTGGCTGTTTTGATTTGTTTTAGGAGTCAACACAGGGGACAATTTAAAAAGCAGAAATTGATTTTTGCAGAAGAAGAAAATAATTAGAGTCTTCTATTAAAGTGTAGGCTCCCGGTCCCTGGCAAACGCATGCCAGGGACGGTTTATTTAACATACGGCTTTTAAGCCGTTGGATCGTTGATCCAACGGCTGTGATTTAAAAAAAAACAACACCGTACCGCATAAACTTTATGCGGTACGGAGTAAATACCAAAATGCCCCCCTGTTTTCATATAAAAAATCTACTGTTCACCGTACCGCAGAAAGTTTCTGCGGTACGTGAACAGTAAGGTCATTTTGGTAATTACTCCGTACCGCAGAAAGTTTATGCGGTACGGTGCGATTTTTTTTTTTAAATCACAGCCGTTGGATCAACGATCCAACGGCTTAAAAGCCGTATGCTAAATAATACGTCCCTGGCATGCGTTTGCCAGGGACCGGACCCCTAAAGTGTAAAGCCATCACAATATGGAAGATTGAGAAACACTTTGAATGTAGAGTACACTTTCTATGACTTGACTATACTTGATCTACTTCATGAAAGCATCCAAAGATGAACACTGAAAGGACGGGAAAAAAGTAAAATTTGTAATAGCTTGAAAGAGAAATTTAATTAATGGGACGACAAAAAAGTTGTTTCGCAATTTGATTTCACGGTGTTTTACTCATTACTTTTATGCTCATCTTCGTCAAATTAACCTAATGTGCTCAGTGCTCAGTGCTCTTGGTTAATTGGTTCCATCCTCGTGCAAAGATGGTGAACGGTAATAACATAGGAGTATTCTTTTTTTCTAATATAGTACGAGGACGGATTGATTAGAAGAGCATCTCCAACGGCACTAGGTATAATAGTTAGTTATAATAAGTGTTAGCTAAAATTTGTTGAAGATGTAATACATTGTGTTCCAATGGTATTAGCAATAATGGTTAGCTAGTATTTTATTATTATTTTGGTTCACTTTTATGGTTACTTTATCATGGATATAATTTAAATAAGGTAAAAAAGTGACGTGGATATTTTATATAATGGCTACAGACTCAACAGATATTGGATATTGAAGATGAAATAAAGGATATCTATAATTTTTGTTAACAGATTTTGTGGTTGGAGGGGTATATTTTTTAGCTAATATGTATATCGTAGTGTCACGTAGATTTTTTACCTAATTGGTGGTGGTGGTTGAAGATGCTCTAAGAGGGATGATTATAAATGATTTGAACATCTCCAATCATATCGAGTCCTTAGTTTTTCCAAAAATAAAACTTATACTCCCTACATCCTTTTGATTTATTATCATTTTTTATCATTGTTTGTCACACATTTTAAGGTGAATTTTAAGGATAATTTCATAACTTATTTTTAAAATTTTCTTATTTTGTATAAAAATAGGGTTGTTCTATTTTTATACAATTTTTTTTTAAAATTATGGAACTATCCTTAATCCACCTTAAGATGCGTGTCAGTCTGCCAAACATCCTATTTTGAAATGATAACAAATCAAAAGGACAAAGGGAGTATATAATATGTAAAAAATTAGCTAATCCAATGGGACAAAACCCTTGTCTGTAATTATAAATAATTTCTTGATGTTGGCTATATTTGTCAAACTTTTAGAGACCTGTAGCGAATTGTCACATCACTTATTTCTATATTAAAATAATATATTTAATTAATAATAACTTGAAATATTAGTAACATACCATTTTTAAAATATATCCAATCATTCTAGCCAATACCCTCGAAGCACAATGTATTACAGGTTCGACAAATTTTACATAGAACCTGTTTGGCATAGCTTTTTTTAAAGTCCTTATGGACTTATTTTCGGGTAAAAATTTCATATTTTGAAAAAAGAATTTATACAAGTATTTAATGTATGTTTGAGATTCTATAAGTTGCAAAAAAAAAGTCAACTTTTTTCAGAAAAAAGTTAGGAATCTCTAACTTTGTCTTAAAATAAGTTGACTTATTTTGGAAAAAAATTCCCCCAAACACCCCAATAATTAATATTTTATTTAATTTAGTCAATAATTTTTAGTCAACACCGTTGAAGATGCTCTTAAATGTCTTAAATGACTTATTAGTATCAACTAGCTTATAGCTCGTGCAAAGCACAGGTTATTTTTAAATATTTTTAAAATTATATGATTAAAAAAATAGAGTATAATTTATTATGGATATAATTTAACTTTGTAATATTAATTAATAAAATTATTAGAAAAAATAATAGTTATGTACTAAATGACATGTATTATTTAAAACTAATAATATAAAATCTTAATGTAAATTTGTTGTTGATGGGATTCGAACCTTGTATCTTTATAAGAAAGATTTAATTATAGAATATTTTCTTTTATTATTATTAGATCTAACGGTTATCATTTATTTACTGAATATATCTAACGGTCAATATTCTTTTAGAGCATCTCCAACCATGTTGAGCCCTTAGCTAAAAATAATTAAAACATACTATAAATAAAACTTATAGAGATTATGTAAAAAAAAAATCAACTCCAATGGATCGTTTCCCTTATCTATATTTTTAGCCAATGTCTATATTTTTTGCCGTGTTGGTTATATTTGTCGAACCTCTTGGAGACCTGTAAGAAGATTCCACATCATCTCTTACCATATTCAAATGATATATTCTATTTATAATAACTTAAAATAATAATAATATACCATTTTTAAAATATAGCCAATCAATATAGCCAATACCATCGAAGCACAACGCCTTACAGGTTTAGTAAATTTTACATAATCAATATTTTCTATCATTTTAGTCAATCACTTTAACCAACCCCATTGGAGATGCTCTTAGTGGTTGATTGAACCAAACAACCAAAGTACCAATTATCCCTAGTTTACTTATTATATATTAGTATAGATTAGAGACGAATCTCATTTCCGATTTTATATGTAGCTGAAAATACGAGTTATTGCTTATTTCATGTTGGTTTGTCCGGAAAATAAATAGAAAAACATCTTTCTAGGAATTATTAGTTACTAGTTTTATACCTGTTTAATAAATGGAATGTTTTAAAATTATTATTAATGAATTTTTATGTTAAAATATTATTTTTCTAATTTCCTTTGAAAGACTTTCAAAACAATTTTTGCAAATTTCATTAAATTGGTGATAGTTATTTTTATTAATATAATTTTTAATATTTTAATTGTTGTTGTACTTTTTTACTTTTAGAATTCATATTTTTCTAATTTTAAAATTATTAAAACAATATATTTTTTATATTGTGTTTACTCAGTAACGTTGTCATGTTCTATATAATCATTTTTTTATTTTTCTGAGAAGTTCCAAAATAATGTCTATAATGCTCATAATTTTTGAAAAAAGTTGTACAATTTAATAATTCTTTTAATTTTTATCTAATATTATTTAAAAAATTAAGTACTATTAATAATTTCAAAATAACATGTCCCTTATGACCAAATCACGTAAACCTTGCCAATTATATATAGCATATAATTAGATGACTTATCAACCATAATATCGAAAATGGAAAAACTTCTATAGGGAACAACGAATAAGCAATATAGGAGTAGTACATAACTAACAAGTGCAGACCAATTTTTTTTTTTTTTTTTTGTCAGGGAGTGTTGGCCATTTGATTATATTAAATTGACTTAATTGTAGGAGGATGGCCTCAACTATTTTTTTTTGTACAAAAATGATCCAAGTATTATTTTAAGCAGATGATTGCATTTCGTTTAAATTAATCTAAAAACTGTTGTTTATTTTTATTTTTGGGCCATTTTTTTGTTAAAAAAATATTGTTCAGCCATCATGCTGCAATTAAGTCATAAATTGAATACACTCATCTGTTTAAAAAAAATAGTTTGACCATCATACTGTCTATTTTTATACTTCGGCCATTTTTATGCAAAAAAAAAAAATAGTTGAAGCTTGTGCAATTAAGTCTATTAAATTTAGAACAAAGTTGTTGTATGCCCGGGGGAGCGGGGAGGCCTTTTTGAGACCGAGAGGAAGTAACAAAAGATAGTTTAATACTTTGATTACTGCTCGAATGTTGAATTAATTAGCTGGTACTAACAAGCGTAACAGATATTAATTCTTTGACTACTAATGAAACCATATTGTAATATACATTTGTTGTACCTGATCCTGAAAATTAGATGGTTGATGACTTGATCTCTCAACCAATCTAGCTTCTCTCACATTATTATCACACAAATTTTGTAGCTAAAAGCTAAAGTGCTTGGTTGCTGTTGTGTGATTGTTAAGAGGAGGTGAGCAAATTAGTTTGTGCGGTTGTGTGATTGTTAAGAGGAGGTGAGCAAATTACTTTGGGCTTTTTCTATACAACAATAAAGTGAACATTAATATAATTTAGCGAAAAGAATTATACTTTTTTCGTTTCAATATATTTGTCTTGTTTAATTTTTTTCGATTAAATTGATCCAAATTTAACTGAAAATTGAAATTTATATTTCAATATTTTAGAAAGTTAAAAAATACATTTATATCCTTATATATATATATAGGGTTGGACTCCATAACAAACACCTTATATAACAAACAATAAAGAACATCTTAGATCTAATAGATCCAATGCCCCTGGCGGGGCCACCCAATACAAAAAGTTCTTATTTTTTTACCTTCTATCCATCCATCATCTCAAAAAAAAAATAAAAAAATAAAAAATAATAATAATAAAGTTACTGTTCATGATGATGACGTCATCAGTGGCGTCATCATGAACAGTAAACTTTTAATTTTTTTTAATTTTTTTTTGTTGGCTTGATAGAGGGTAAAAAAATAACAACTTTTTGTATTGGGTGCCCCTGGCGGGGCCAAAGGATCTAATAGATCTAAGGTGTTCTTTATTGTTTGTTATATAAGAGTGTTCTGTATGGAACAAAAGACTATATATATATATATATATATATATATATATATATATATATATATATATATATATATATATATATATATATGTCTTTACTCCATACAGAACACCCTTAAATAAAGAACAATAAAGAACACCAATCTTTTTTTTTTCTTTTCTTTTTTTGAAGAAAAAGAACACCCATCTTAATCATTCATTTTTTTTATAAAAATTGGATGGCCAATATTAAAAGATAGAATTAGTAATGGGCTCAGCTCGCTCTTTGTCTCTCTCTAATGACTCTCTCACCGCTGCAACTCTCTCTCTCTCCACATACAATCACGATTTTCTCAAAATCTCTCTCGACGAACTACAAACTCTTCTCTCTTGATCAAAATCTTTGAAATTACGGCTCAAAATCTGTGAAAACTGTAAACTCTCACTCATCAAAGCTTCAATTTGACGTAAATTCATCTTCAATTCGAGGTAATGATATTTACATCTCATCCTGCTTGTTATTTTAGCGAAATTAATAAAATTAGGGTTTGAAGATTTCGTTTTTTGATTCCGTACTAGATGCTTGTTTGAATGAAAGTACACATATTAGATTCTATGTCGGATGCGGTGTATTACTATTGTTTTATGAAAGTGATTTTTTCAAGTGATTCGGTTAATGGTTCTTTGCTTATTTTTGTTAGAAATTCTATTATATAATGTATTTAAGACTCGTTATATGAAGTTGTAAGTGATTTTGTGGTTGATTTTGTTATTAAATTTGTGATTCCGTACATTCATTTTAATATATAAAGTTTGGTATTTTTTAGTCTCGTTTTATATGAGTTAAGTTGAAAATGATTCCGTTATTGATTATATGGTTGCTTTATTCCGTCGATGATTCTGTGATTTTATTATAGATTCTACAGTTTGTATGCAATAGGCCCCGCCAGGGGCACCTATTTTAATAAAATTGGTAATAATCAAGGTAAATGATTCTATGGATGATTCGATGGTTGGTTTTATTAGTAATTATTTGGTTGGGGTGCCCCTGAGGGGCCACAATATCACTACTGGAAGTACAAGATATTTATTGAATATCTGGAATTGTATACAAACAGTACAGATAGATTTTCAATTTTGCACATGAATAAATAATACATGAGTTATTATCAAATCGATTAAATTTAACAAACCCAGTCATTTATCGGAAGATAAAATTGATAAAAAAAGCTATACACCCATTGTTTCGTTATATTGTGTTGAAATAATTTTTTATTGTAATTAAACAAATTCTTATACTATTATTGAATATGTGTATTATGAGAGGGCTGTCGGTTTTAAAAAACATTATTAACCAACTTCTCAAATAATCTTTATTATCAATAATTGTGGAATCGTAGTAAATTATGGAAGTACATGGATCTTTACTTAATATCTAAAATTTGTAAACAAATCATGCTCATACACACATGAGTTATGACCAAACTAATTAAATTGAACAAACTCAACCATTTTATCGGAAGATTAAATTGATAAAAAAATTATATGCCCATTGTTTCATTATATTGTGTCAAAACAAATTAATATTCAAATTAAATAAATTCTTTAACTATTATTGAACATGTATATTATGAGAGGGGTGTCAGTTTTAAAAAACGTTATTAAGTTGTATTCAATATTTGTAACTTTTGATTGTAAATACTACGTTCATATTGTAATTTTTATTTTTATATGTTTGTGATGTTTTTAAGATTATCAAAATTTTAGATCTATATAATGAAAATATTTTTCCAATTAATAATTTATGTAAATTATTTTTAAATTAATTTTTAATAGAAAATTCATAAGAGACCAATCAATTTTTAAGAATAATAGAAATTAATCTATCTATTACAGTACTTTTATATAAAAATTTATTATAATAGCAGAAAACTGGAGAGACTTGCACTCAGAAGCTTCAAAATATTTTTCTTGAATTTTCGCATTTTTATTTTTTATTAAAATAATTTTCTTGCATTTAATTAATAATTAATTATGCCTATTAAATATATATTAAATACACTTTATTTCATATTTAATATAAATGTTTAACAATTTTATTTGAACATCATTATTAATATTATTATAAGTTTGTTATAAAATATTAATGATTTATATAAAAATACCATTATTTTAAGGTAAAACAATAAAATAAAATAATTTTTATCGTCATTTCTAATCCTTATTCAAAATCATTGCAAATTTTTTGGCAATAATTAATAGACGATTTTAACGTTTTGATCGTAATCAATGATCGTGAGAATCATGATAAGATACATAAGTATATATATTTTTCGATTAACATCCACAATTTAAGTAAAAGTAATATCGTAGAATTTACATTTATACCTGAACAAATTATACACGGGGTGTGACCAACTCGATTAAATTGAATCAAGTGGACCCTTTTTTTCGTCAATTAAATCAATAAAAAAATTACCCATTCGTTGTTTGATTATTTTGTGTTGGAAAAATTAATAATCTAATTAAACACATTCTTATACTATTACTAATCAATTAATCATGCATGTATGTTATGAGATTGGAGACGGTGTTTAAAATCGTTAATTAGTTATATTTAATATTTACAAATTTTTATTATAGGAATTATGTTGACATTGTAGTTTGGAATGGAAAAACGTAAAAGGTGTTTGAGGAGTTGATTTTTACTATTTTAAACAAATTCTCACTTTTTGAGCATTAAGTAAGGATGTTATAAAACGAGCATCGGCTTTAAAAACAATTATATGTACAAATTTATTATAAAATTTAATAAAAGAATATTAGAATATGTGAGTATCACTTTGATGTGTCCATGAATTTAATTTTAATGTTACAAACAAAACAGTTCTTATAAAATGCTCTGAAAAATTAATTAAATGTAGAGATACGGGTGTCGGATAACTCCAAAAAAACATGAAGCATGACTTACAATATGCATTTGAATTCTGCTTTTTTCGTCATAAAACCAAATAATCGACAACTGAAATCAATCACACCTCTAATCACATTTACATTCTAATTCTTTTCATCGTACAATCAATTTTACAAACACATAATTTAATAACAAATAAAGCAATCACGTCTTTTATGATGTCATCGATAATAGAAAATATTCACAAATGTTATTTTTACTTATTTAATGTCAAATTTTGCAAATGTTTGTCAATATTAGATTTCAAAAGCCTTTTTTATGTGACAAAATAGGTTCGTCAATATTTTCAAAATTATTATTATTCAAGAATTTAGCTGAAACATGTTTTTTTTCACCTAATTCTTTTCTCTTTAATTTTTAAACATTCAAATTTAATTACATTTCACATAATTTTTAATTTATCATATTAACTTTCAAATAATAAAATTTAACACATAATAATGTTATGTGTATAATTTTTAAAAATATTTTCGTGCCGCGCGCAGCGCGGCTTTGTTACCTAGTTTTATTAATGTAAAAAATCCTAGTCTTTCAGTTAAACCAGTTAAGAGGACAAGCAGAACAGTTGTTAGTTTAAAAGGAAACTGGCCTGCAAATATCTGAGCACAAAACAAGAATATCCAAATTACTTACACCAATGCATCACCCATTTTCCACAAATATATCCATCCTATTCCTACTCAAATAATCCAAATATACTTATCCATCTACAGATCCTCCTTCCACGCGCCTCTTATCACGTCCCCTCCACTCTCCCTTCTTTCCCTCTCAACCATCCTTCCTTGTCCCTCACGCGCCCTCCCCTCCCCCACTCTCCTCTCTCCTCCACGTCACCCCACGTGTTTTTCACCATTTTTACCCAATTTCCATCTCTCTCCTCTGCACTTTCCCTTCCCCCTCTCTCTCTCTCAATCTCAATTATCTAACAACCATCTATACATACAAATCCCTATACGTATTCATGTATATATAGATCAGCTTAATAATGGAGGATTTCTTCTTCGATTTGTTGGAACTCGTTAAAAAGCCAGCAATCATCGAAACATTCGTCGACATTTTATTGTGTTCGGTGCCGATTTGGCTTGCCGTTGTGATTGGACTCTTGATTGGATGGTCGTGGAGGCCGAGATGGACCGGGTTGGTCTTTTTAGGTCTCCGGCCCAAACTTCGCTTCGTTTGGACATTTCCGCCTGGTTTTGGTGCTCGGAGGCTTTGGCTTGCGTGCACGGCTTTATCGGCCTTCTCGGTGGCCAGTCGGTTGTGGTCTAATTTTAGGTTGAGTAGGAGGAAGAGCTCGGAGAAAGTTGAGTCCGGTTCGGATTTAGGGGAATTGGTGGATTCTGGTGGCGGTGAGATTAGGTGAGCTTTTTCGTGTTTTCGATATCGTTTTCGGTTGATTTGTGTTTAATATGATTTGTTTATCGTATTTATTTTGTTTTTGATATGTAATTGCATTTTGTTGTTTTTTTAAAATAAGAAAGATGAAGTAGTTTTAGAATTAGCAAGGGTTGATGTGTAATTGAATGATAATTTGGATATTTTTATGTTATTAGGCGTTGTAGGTGATTGAAATGTGATGTTTGGATTGGTGGATGAGGTACTTGCCATCGTATTTTAATGGTTTGAGCTCGGTTTAGTTTTAGTATAGGGTTGATTTTAGGATACCATATGAAATTGAAATGTGAAGTTAGGATTGGTGGTGAGGTATTCACATTCGAATTTTGACCGTTTGAGCTCCGTTTTACTATTTATTGTTGACTTGCTAGTGGATTAAAGATACATGTGTTCGTGTGTTCGTTTGTGTCTCTTTCTGAGTGCCTAATCGTATGAATTGGATGCTTGAGCTATCTATTAGGTAGATTAAATGGATAAAGCGCATAAAAAAACTTGATTTGTAAACGACCTTTTAATGCTTAAGCAGAAGATGGGAAATTTCAGAATAGAATAGAGACACCTAGACGTTTTTTGGAAAAAAGGGAATTTTGGTAACAGGCTGCATTTCATAAAGAGAAGGCTGCATTTCAAAATTTTGGTAACAAAATTTTGGGAATTTTGGTACAGTTCCTAATTGTCACTTGTCAGCACTGTAAAATATGTCATTTTATCATTGTGTCTGTTATAGCTTTGTAGCCTGTAGGAAATGATTGTGAAGAGTGCAGAAACAAGGTAGACATCTTGTTTTGATGAATTACTACTCCAGTATGTGGGTGGAGCTGGTGGAATAATTTTGTTGTTTTAGTTTATTCATATAGTTCAAGGGTGTAACGTTTTGTAGCTGGGGAATAGGGAGATGATCCAGGCTGTTACATTATGTGTGTCGACTAAAGGTTATTGCTAACTTGTTCCTGGGTATTTTTGGAAGCAAAGGTTTGACTCCATTGAAACTCCAGTGAAATCCTTTAAACTTCAACCAGAGCTAGAATAAACCTTTATTACTTGATTAAAACTCTAATAAAGGCCCAAAAACTTCACATAATCTCTATTAAAGCTCACCTCTATGTTTTTAACCACGTTAAGTCTACAATGACGCCCTAAAAGGTAAAAACTTCACCATAGTTCTATTGAAATTCAAAATTCATTTAACAGAGCTTTGATAGAATAGTTGATCTGGTTAATGAAACTGGACAAATTGGAGGAATGAGGTGTATAAATGAAAGAAGTTGTACAACTGCATCTATTCACTATTCTTGTGCTTCTATATGCTTTTTTATTTTTATTTTTTAGCACTCTCCATTTTATCTTACCAGCCTCTTTTGAAGGCATATCTATTTCTCTGTAGTAAGAAGTATAATGTTATGTGACTTTCTTATAGCTTTTGTTTCAGATACTAATAACTCTGATCTTAGGTGAGACTTTCCTTAATATTTTATATAAAGTTTCTGTTACTACCGGTTTGTATCTGTAGGCTGATCAATGGAGCCTCAACTAAAGAACATGATCTTGTCACGAAGAATGATCTTGAGCACCTGTTGCATCTTCTTGATGGAAAGGGATGGGATAGGCCTTGGCAGTATCTCATGGATCGCTCTACCTCAAACATGGCGTATCAAGCCTGGCACCATGAGCCTGAGGTATCACCTGAACTTGACATTTGTTTGCTGCTTTCATCTGCAAAATGTTACGAGTTATCCTGATGTGATCATTTTTTGCGTATTTGTCTTAATTATGGAAGTTTTGAATAGTTTGTTATGTGCTAACATTTTGTATACGTAACGGGAAAATGAACATGCACATGCTACTAGTTATGGAATCACCATCTACTCTGACACCTTTTGTGTTAAAATTGTATAGTTTGTCAAGTGTAATAAATACTATTTGAAAAAAAGGTGTCAAAAGTAGAAACAAAATATGTTTGAAAAACTATTTGGCATTTGGATAATATTTGAAAGTTGAACATTATGTAGGTGTGAACTAGGGAGCTTCTTTAGTTTAAAGATTTCTGCCATCATAAATACAAGTATGCGTTATCCTGATTTCCATGCACAAATTCTCATAGACTATTTTGTCTTTTATTATGAATGATGCAATGGTGGTGATGGGATTACTATTTTATTACACATTAGTTTATAAGTGGACTCTTTTAAATGTTAGTAGTATATTGTTTTGTTAGCCTGACTGTGATAGTTTTAGTCTGTTAGGATTTTATCTTCTATTTGTACTATGGTTGGATGGCCATGATTCCCACGCTGGAATTTTTAACATCAGTGTTTCTTTACATATGGCTGCTATCAATTATTTTTCTTATGTGGTTGTAATACTCTCGGGTAGTGATTACTTTGTGGTCAAATAATGGTGAATCAGCCAAGTTCCTTACTGTTTTATTACTTTTGATTATTATCCTTCAGGTGGGGTAGTATGATATGGATGAAGTTCTTGACCATCAAGCTACAATTGTGAAATTTCATTAGTATTAGTTTTTTTTAATAGTTATATTCAGAATGAAGAGGGCACCCCTACATTGCTGTCAGAAAAGACCTTGCCAGAGTCTGCTAATGAAAGATTCTTTTTTTAACTTTTATGCATTGCCACTTATCTATTTTAACATGTTAGTTACTGGTTCACTGCTGTAATATTAGAAAGAAAGTAGGTGTTGAAGACATCCTTGCTAGGGGGCATCAGTAAGCACAATCAGATGGGACATTCGTTTTAAAATAAGCCTTCAAGGCTTAAGTATGTTATGTTTGGAGGCATATGTGAATACATTTAATGGCTACAGTACGATGCAAGAAGATGCCTAGTTGCTTACATACCATGGTTTTGGACCTAGTAATATGTTCATTTAAACCAGATATTGGTTTTAAAATTCAAACCCTAGGGCTCCATTTTCATAAGTAAGGATGCCAGAGCTGACTATACTGTAGAGCCTATCTCACTTGGATTATTTTGTTGACCATGATTTAATGTACCACTGCATGTATCAGTTTGTTCAAAGATTTCGCGAGTGCATTACTAATTTGTGTTCCACTTTGTTACTTGACATTTGTGAAAATTATTGGCTGATAATGCTTATATATGTCAGACTGGCGTAATATACAAAAGCAGAACTGTCTTTGAGGATGCAACTCCGGAGCTGGTTAGAGATTTCTTCTGGGATGACGAGTTTCGCCCTAAATGGGACCCTATGTTAGGGTACTTCAAGATGTTAAATGAATGCCCTCATACAGGGACATCAATTGTCCACTGGATCAAAAAGGTTCCTTTTAAGCTATGTTTTTTTACATCTTTGTTGTAGAATGTAGTCTTGATACATGTTTGTTAAACAGTGTGTAATTGGTTTTTGTTCTGTATACAGTTTCCATTCTTTTGCAGTGATCGCGAATATATCATCGGTAGAAGAATATGGGAAGCTGGAAACACTTATTACTGTGTGACTAAGGTGCTCAACTCTCATTCTTAAATAGATCTATTGCATTGATTCCCTTCAGACAGTATGTTTAGTTTCCATGTTCAGAAACCAATTTGAAGCTTGTCTAGAGTTCAAAATGGACATGAAACTATCTATCACATTTTTGTGTTAACACGTTTGTTGGTGTGGATAATTAAAGTGTTTAATTTCATTGTTAGAGCCTTTGGGAGTATGAGAATTATATATAAACACAATTCTATGATTTAGCAACTTCATTATATATGAAATTGACAATTTGAGGATCAGTATTTTTCTTTACTGCAAGGCTTGCCTTTCTAAGTGAGTTTTTTTTCCTCTCCGAGTTAGGTATCAATATTATTATGTGATTTTAAAATTCATACAGGTGCAAAAGTCAAAACCATGCCTATTTTCTTGGAGGTTGGGATTACATGTAATTTGCAAACATATGGGCAATGTTTATACTTTGTTTCATAAAAAAAGTAGTTATTCCTTTCTACAGTAGTTTCTATCATAATTACAAATACATTCTAAATTCAGATTATGATATGACAGGTATATATATGACACTACTTGTCATATTGTCTTTGTATTTCGTTTTTTTAGAAAGATGTGCACTAAAAATCGATTTGCATATATGAAATTTGAGAACGTTATACAGGCAGTTCCTTATCCAGCTTTGCCGAAGCGGGACAAACCTAGACGTGTGGATAGGTACTTTTCAAGCTGGGTTATCAAGCCTGGTAAGAATTATCTCACAAGTTACTACTAGCAGAAATGGAAGCATTAAAATTTATATTATTTCATGAGTGCTGATTGGTGCATCTATTCATTGAGTGCAGTACAATCTCGCAAAGGAGATGGGCAGTTCACTGCGTGCGAAGTGACTCTTGTTCATCATGAAGATATGGGGATCCCCAAAGATGTAGCAAAGTTGGGCGTTCGTCATGGGATGTGGGGAACTGTCAAGAAGTTGCATGGTGGCTTTAGAGCATATCAGGTGGCCAGGAAATCTGAGGCACCTCTGTCCAGAAGTGCACAACTAGCAAAAATCACTACAAAGATTTCAATTGATGGGAGTTCAAATTCTCAGGAGTCCGTATCAGGTGCAGAAGAGAGAAATGGTACGATGGATGTTCAGAGGGAAGGGGATCGGAATGGAATAGACTGGAAATGGTTAGTTGTAGGTGGAGCTGTCGCTCTGGCATGTGGACTACATACAGGAGTGATAGGAAAAGCGGTATTATTTGGAGCAGGTCAAAGAATTGCTAGAGGGCGAAGAGGTGCTCCTCGTAGATGAGACCTACTCTCAGCATTTTGGAAATTTTCTACGGCATCTTATTGTTCATTTACAACTAAGATACATCACTTAAATTATAGAAATAAATTTGATTTTATATTTATGATGGTTGATTGAGTGCTTTCATCTGTTCAATGTAAACATATAATCACTTGTGAGTTTGTGAAGCCATTGAACAAGTAATATAAATTTATTTGGTCCATGATAGACTCGTATCATCAGCTAAATATCTGTTGTGGGCTTTTTAAACCGTCAGCTGGCTATTAAATTTTGAGGGGTCGCGAGTAACAACCTAAACAACCTAGTTGAATTGTTCGTCTACAACACACCATGCTAAGCAAACTATAAAATAATATAATGCAATATCTGGTCAAAAGAAAAGACCTGTATTAAGTGCTAAAACTAGCACAAATGATACAAATACTAACATTGGAAAAGAAGGATTTCCTGATTTCTTCAAATGATATTGATAAATCCGTTGTAATTAAATCATTAGGGTCCATAAAACAGTAATAGGTCATATGCAGTTAAACTACAAAAAGTCCATAATATCAATATATTATCATAATATATTATCATGTTACAAACAAATGAATCATCTACAGCTAGAATATGAAAGGAAAGAAGATGGAATCTCGAAAAGATGACAAGACAAAAGCAAGATAATAAGATGGAAAAAAAGAAAATGGTAAAGAAGATGGAATCTTGAAAAGATGAAAGCAAGATAAAAAGATGGAAGAAAAAGAAGACGGAACTTTGAAAGGATGACAAAAAGACAAACCAAGATGAACAACGGATAGAAAATGGTATATAGATGGAATATAACAACGGATCTATAAAGAAAAATGGAAATAATGTACAATAAAATATTTGTAATTGAATAATTGAAAAAAGAATAGCACGCCTGGGGTTATCTATATAAAGAGTCTCAATGTAAAGAAAAGGATTATCGAAAACATTCTACAATAAAACAAAGTGAAAATTACAAGTACCAAGCAAGAACCTCCTCCCCCTCCATTTCTTCCCTCCATTTCTTCTTGATGAATGACAAAGCAAAAACCTTGTGGTTATAATTTGTTAATTTAAACTATATATTTGTCCTGCTACTTATTCAGAATTTAGAAACTCAAATCGAATACTCTTCTTGATGAATGATAAAGGAAAAACTTTGTGATCATAATGCGTTAATGTCCTACTACTTATTCAAAATTTAGAGACTCGAATCAAATACTCAATTTATACTCATTTGTTATGGAAAATGTTAGGGATCCCAAATTTTTTTCCCCAAAAATTGTCCCAAATGATGTGGCATGAATGAATTGGCAGTATGAATGAGATTGATGTGACCCTGGCGAATCCATTAAAATTATAACCATAGCCAACCAGATAGTGACACACATCATTTGGGATTTTTTTTGGAAAACCTATCATTTTCCATAAAAAAATGCTAAAACGTCCGTATTGGTCTCATTATTTGTACAAATTAAAATTTTGTCCTTCCCCCTTGAAATTAATTTTAAAATACAGTAAGAAATAAATCCAATCAATCCGGTTGATTAACTTTATAATGAAAAAAGTCTTATTAATGTACTACTACTAGTACATATCAAAGGTTCAATAAAATCAAATCAGGCCGAATTTCATGTATGGGGCTATCAATGGGTCCAACACACAAAAAACCAAAACAAGAACTGGTCATAAATAAGGAGACAGACATAGAGGCCCAAGGTCTAAGAAAGCCCATGAAGTTTAGAACCCTAGCCCTGTATATTTATAATTTATAACACACTCTTATAACATTTGTTCACCTATATATCCATCCCCCAAACCCTAGCCGCTGAGTCTTGTATCCCCCTCAAACAACAGCAACAGCAGCAGCCATGGTAAGTGATTCAATTACATGTTGTATCTATACATTCGGTTGTATGTCTGTATTGAATTATGTGCTTTACTGTTGTTTTTAGGCGGATGTGGAAGTAGTAGACGTGACAGCCCCAAAGAAGAGGACGTTCAAGAAGTTCAGTTTCAGAGGAGTTGATTTGGATGCTCTTCTTGATATGTCTACTGATGAGCTTGTTAAGCTCTTCGGTGCTCGTGCTCGCCGAAGGTATGTCCCCTCTCCTCTCTCTCTCTCTCTCTCTCTCTCTCTATGTATACTTATAACATTTATGTCTATCCTATCCTATCTATTTTATGTTGATTTGTGGTTGGTGAAATGGTTAGGTTCCAGAGAGGTTTGAAGAGGAAGCCTATGGCTTTGATCAAGAAGCTCCGTAAGGCGGTATGATTTTCTTTTCCTGTCTTCTTGGTTTGTATCAATTGTTATCGTGTTTGCGCTTTTTATGGTAAATGTTGTGTTTTTGGAATATGTATGTGTGGTAATTGGTTTAAAAGTGTGTTGTGGTTTGTAACGATGTTTATGTACTTTTTGTTTCGAGTGTCATGTGAAAATGAATGATGTAGAAATGTAAGTCAATAAAGATACATGGATTTTTTGTTGGTGTTCAAGAAGGATTGGTGAGTGTAGTGTTAATTCTTAAAGCTAGGGATGAATGGTCTGAATTGTATGTTCTGCAATTTTTAAGTTATGTGAAATACTAGAATCTAGGAATTACGACTTGGCCCTATATTACAAATATATTCATCCGAGTGGAGGATTTGAAATCTGGACTAATTGATGAGGGAGCTTTTGTGTTGCTCATTTGTAATTAGTCTTTATGGGTATACAAATTATCTGATTCTCCTGATGATGAAGCTGTGTCTGTTGCTGTAGATAGTCTCTTTAGGCAGGTTTTAAGTATATTGGCATTTCTCTTCTATGATTTGCATCAATTATTTGACAGAGCATTTTAGCATTTTCACTGAATATTTACATGCAATCATGTAATTAGGCTTCTGATGCACATGTTAAAACTGTTTCCAATATGTTCAAAAAAGTCTACTTTATTATATTTTTTTTTGTCCACATACTTTATTAATATCTTAATGCTTTAGTAATTTGTTTGTTGTTCTCCAAATAGTATACCATTCTAATTAAGAATGTTAATATGGCAGATTTAATTTGATTTCCATTAGATGAAATTTCATGAGTGATGAGTCTAATATTATTGGAAGTGGGGTTGGCTTGTTATTTGCATTGCTAGAGATGAAGGCCTATATCTAAGAGGCATGACTGTGTTGTCAACTGAAATGAAGTAATAAACCACTGTTATGTTTTCCATTGAGATGTGTAATCTATAAACTTTCTGACCCAAGGAAGGAATTTGATTGAATGGCATAGTGCCTCATCTTTAGATTCAATGAACTGACTGTAGGAATATGTAAGCTGTGGATAGTTGTGTAATTAGCTATTGTACTTGTTAACGCTCAAATAATCTTACTTCTCACATAAACGTTTGGTTTGTATTAAATAGCTTGCTTGTGAACTACCAGGATTATGTTTCAATGTTTCATCTGCATTTTATTATTTTAGAATTAGATGTTTTATTTATTGTCTGTTTCTTGCCATCAGAAACGTGAGGCACCAGCAGGCGAGAAGCCTGAGCTTGTTAAGACCCACCTCCGCAATATGATCATTGTACCTGAGATGATCGGAAGCGTTATTGGAGTGTACAATGGCAAGACTTTCAACCAGATTGAAATCAAGCCAGAAATGATTGGACATTACTTGGCTGAGTTCTCCATTTCATACAAGCCAGTTAAGCACGGAAGACCTGGTATTGGTGCCACCCACTCCTCAAGGTTCATTCCTCTTAAGTGAGATATTTGCAGGCTTTCTGTAGTGATAATCAAGGATGCTCTATGTTATTGAGTTTTGCTTTTTACTGTCTTGAAATTATGTTGGATTGGTCTGACAATGTTTAAACTGTTTTTAATTTGAAGAAGACTTATTCCTGGTGAAAGAACAGAAAATTATTTATTTGAATTTTGTTCTGTTTCTGTGGACTGTGAGTGATTAACTGGTACTGTGACCAGTTCATCTCATCACTCTTTGGCTCAGTGCTGATATTCAAGCCTGCTCTTGCCCTGTTACTTGGAAAATTAGCCTAATAGATTTGGTATATAGAATATTCTGAACCATTCTTGTCCGAGTAAAAAATGATCTTGTACTTTGGATCATTTGTAACAGCTATCAGTATATGGGATAGCAAGATACATAACAAAAAGGAGGCCAGCTACCAGATTGCATGCTTTCCATCAACTTTTTCAATAGTAGGAGACAATTAACCAAAGGGTGTCCTATACTCCTATTCTAATGTTTCTGTTGCCTCAGCCATATTCTTGCCAGTCCTTATACGTAGTATAAGAGAACAGAATTATAAAATTTACCAAAGGGGGAAAACTTCTTAATTAAAGCATCTCCCAATGTTTAAACTGAAATCAATGTTCCGTGTACTTCTGGCAAATAAAATTGTGGGCAACATATGGCTGACAATTTTTTTAATAGATACTCAGTGAAATATAATTGGTAACTGTTTGGGGGGGGGGGGTTCAGGCATGTTCGTAACACAAAATAGATTTGCGTTCATCGAGCAGTTTGTTTGAATCCTCCATGTTAGTTGTTGCTGTATGTTGTTATGCCGCCAACTGAAATACCAATACCGGAGCTTCATGTTGATTTTAACCGAAATATGACCTACTGACTTGGATGACCTTGTTCAAGTGGAAAGAGTATTTATTTAGTTCTTTGGTGTTTTAAGACTCATTCACAATTTGCATCTCATAACTTTCGCCCAATTCAGTTAAGTTTCTATACTTTTAACATTAATAGTTTGCAAATTGTTAAAGTTAAAAGTATAGAACCTTAACTGAGATTGAGCGAAAATTATGGGATGCAAAGTGCGAATTAGTCGTGTTGTTTTATTCTCACAATTCTTTTTATTTTAATCTATTTGCATGGCAAGCTATATTTAAAAAATGCGTTTTCACAATTCACATTTACCAAATACGGTTGAATTGACTGAGCATGTAATTACATATTTACATATAGATCTTTTATACGGAGTAATATTTTTACACGTGATGACACAATTAGTAGACCGTATTTTCGAGTTTTTGAATAATTTCCAAAAGGAAAGAAGATTAGATGCTTCCATCCTTGTAGGAAGGTTCTACGCGGTTGAAGCGAAACCTTTCCTCAACTTCAATCAGCGCTCTGTGAATTCTGCTTTCTACTTCTGCGGCTCCAACCTATATTAAACAACACGATCTGTGATTACAAAAAATTACCAAAATATATGTGGCTCAAAATTTTTCAAGTGTAAACTTATCCCAATAAATTTTCTTTATAAACAGTTTTAATGATCTTAAGTTAATTTGAATGCTACCTTGGTTTCAATTCCTAGTTCCGCAGAAAATTGGTGAGGTAAGAACTTGGATTGGATGAGTCTGATATTAGAACTAGTCTGTTTCAGACATTTTAAAACCTCCAGCATTGAATCAACACCAGATGAAGGATATGCGACATTGATCCTTATCTTAGCTTCCTCCATGTCGGATCCCTCACTACTCTTTTCTCTTGCTCCCAACATCATATTCATGTCATTCTTTTGCCTTTCCAGCTCTTCTCTCCGTTTTTTCAATTCTTCAATCTCTCGAGCTGCTGTTGTTGTTATGGAAAGTTTATCCCTCTGCCAACAATTTAAAATACCTCAAATTGTTATACTAAAGTCGCGTGTCTAGAATGTTCATTACCAGCTTTGATCATAGACGGCATGCATTTCATAAGTGTTGTGTACGGATTGATGATGTGATCATAGTTAGTCATTTATGATTATTTCTTATGTAAATTGTTTACTTCAAATTATGTGTTACTTCATCATTCGGTAGTTCATTTGATAAACGTTTGGGGAATTCTAACATTTTCTTTGATAATTCATGTAACGGAAACACAAACCTTGGTTCCAGAAGGCAACATGGAATGCAAGCGCATGTAACTCTGTCTCTGCTTCCCCCTTCTCATTCTCTCATTCATCACGTGTTGTGAACACCGTTCTTTTTCCAAAAAATCGTTTCTTTGCATAGTAGCTGTAGTATTACTGATCAAGAACTCTGTCATTCTTTTCTTTATGTTAATGTCATGACTCTCGAACGCTGGAGTTTCATCGAGTTTGTGTTGCGTATAACTTACAAAAGCGCTTGGTTGTACCAAAAGGACCTCTTCTAGCCGGGTGAAATCTGTTTCGAAGAAGTGCTCCATTTTTAGTACGCTCACTAGCAAGCTAACTATCTATCTTTAGCCAGGCAAGTTTCAAACTGTATAATAACTGTCTTGTTTGGAGCACTAATGTCTAGAGGTATTTATATGCATAAATTTATGTGAGGAAAAGGACATATTGAACATGTGGATCGAATGGGAATGAAATAAGAGAAAGTCTTATAGACGAACTTTTGTGTGTGAACATGATGCTTGTAATATATATTACATCCTACTCGGCTAGTCCAGTTGTTAAAAACAATTGTCTACTTGTTCTATTTTCACCTTCCTCGTTCCAGTCCTTGGTCTTCACTATTTACACTGAAATCTACTTATCTGGACCTTATCTTTTCTGGGTCCGCATCCTCTGTCCCCTTCCTTCATGTCCCCTTCCTTTTTCTTTCTACTCCCTCTGTTTTTTTATATTAGTCTTTTGACTTTTTTGCACACATTTTTAGGTGAATTGACCACATAGTTAAAATTATTATTTTTGAAATTTTCTTTTATTGAATAAAAATATATAATCAAAATTTTAATTCACAAAAAAAATTAATTGAACAAAATAATTTTAACTATGCAGTCAAAACACTTAAAAGTAAGAGCAGAAAAGTCAAGAGACTAACATAAAAAAACAGAGGGAGTAATACAAAGAGAGTGCCCTTGCAGGTCCTATTTTAATAAATAATAATTATTTATTAAAATCCCCACTGGAACACTCTTTTTTTATTAGAAAAAGGAGGGGACATGAAGGAAGGGGACAGAGGATCTCAGCTCATCTTTTCCCTGTCAGCAGCACAGGTCGTATCGGGTGTTGTTATTTCCATAACACGCTCATACACCAAAAAACACTCAATCTCCTGTAGAGGAAGCGAAAAATTTACGGTTAGGCCAACATGTCTTTGGTATTGGCTTGCAAACATGTAATAGCAATACATATTAATTGAAGTGCTACATTTTTTTGATGAGTTTAAGACAGAATAATAGTGAACAAAAATATTCTTATTATCATGTATATAAGCGACAAATATTAGGGTGATTAAAGTTCTGAATTTGTACAACATATATATTTAAAAAATAGTCAGAATCTGTATACTTTCTTGCAATAATAATTTGCACGTTTGTATAATTGTTATAAAATATAAATTGTTAAGTACGAAGAATGATATCTCATAGATATTCAACAAAAATTCTAAGGCATGACCACTCGAATGTTAAAGACTTTTCTTGATTAGTTAGAACTTAGAAGAGGCTAGATTACGTCAATTTTTAAGGCATGTTCACGCGAGTCTTAAACCTTTTAAGTTCCCACTTTTCTGATTTGTGGTTCTTTTTCTGTTAAGACCCACCTCCGCAATGATCCTTGTAACTGAGATGATCAGAATTGTTGTTGGAGCTTAAGATGGCAATACATTGAACCAGATTTTGATCAAGCTTGAAATGACCCGACATATTTTTTCGGAGTTCTCCATGTCATACTAGCCATTTAAGCACGGAAGACGTGGTGTCTGTGCCCCATTCCTCGAAATCGCATTTTTGGTTGCAGGTAAATTATTCCAAGTAACATTTGTTACGGACTTACGGTACTCTTTTATATGATCAAATGATTGGGAGTGCAATGTTGTTCATATTACACTTGGGAATCTTAGAATATATAGGAGGACCAAAAGAATGACAAGTTTTCTTCTAGTAATTGATTTCGACATGCATTACTGGAAGACGTGACTGATAAAGCCATTGAAGAACCCTAAGCTTGTTTTGGCCTCATGGTCATGTGGACTCTTCCTCGCCCCTCCGTATCAATTTTAACAGTTGGAATCATTTGTCCTGCAAGTTGTAATGCCTGATTTCTTTGCTAAAGACACAACCAAAGGGCGGCCTTAACTATATGATTCCTATACCAGGTTTTCATGTTCATTGTCTCTTGATAGACATGGAGATGAATATTTATACTTAAGGCAATCCCAACTTCATTAACAAAATGTTATGACTACCTTTGAGTTCGTACACAAACAGTCATGGACATATACATATATTATTACGACTAATTTTTGATTACAACAAGTTTAATGGGTACCCTTTCACAATCAATATTGGATGCCAATTATCACGTGCCACGTTATTTGTTTCATTGCGATAAACATAATAAAATATTGCGACAGGTGATTGTCATCCAACGTTGACCGAGAATCCAACTTTCCTAAGTTTAATAGCTAAAAGTTAACCGTATTAGGGTGATCATAAACCGCATCAAACCGCAAAACCGCTCGCACCGCACCTGCGCACCACACGGCACCATACCGCGCGGTTTTTATTTTTTGTGGTGCGGTTACGGTTTCAAATTTTGACAAATCGCGTGGTGCGGTGCAGGTTGCGATTTTAATTTTCTAAAATGCAGTTCAAACCGCACCGAACTGCAATAGTTAATATATCTAATAATTATATATATATATATATATATATAGTCTAGCGTTCAAATAGAAACTAGAAACCAACACTAAATAAATTATATTTCATTCATTCTAAGGGCCCCGCCAGGGGCACTTTCACAAAAAATGTCGTAAATTAACTCCCCAATGTTTAGAAAAAAAATTACTGTTCACACGATGACGTCACTGCCACGTCATCAGCGTGAACATTAATTTTTTTTTTTTTTTACTAAATAGAGGATAGATTATTAGACATTTTTTGTATTGAGGTACCCCTAATTTGATCATTAGATTAGCTTGAAATGTTAAATTTGGGTTTGGTTTCTATTCTAATTTAGTTTTTATTAGAACAGGACCCAATATATATATACATGGCTTGATTCAAATGAGAACCAAATCTTAAAAGAGAACCGATGATCTATTTATGATCGTTGGATTCATACAAGATGAATGGCTTAGATTTAAGTTGGCAATTAATACAAAATATTACAAATAAACACAAGGACAAGGATGTAATTACAAGATATTTAAATTAATTAAGAATCAATCAAAAATTAATTAAGGATCAATCAGTTTCAATTTTCATATCATATATCTCCCTCCTCTATCGTTACATTTATACGATCTCTTTAGCTTACCTGCTCAAGTTCTCCACTGTTAACATCATAATATCTTTCTTATACTCTTCATTTCTAATCAATAACAATGGTTATTTTCGACAATGATTCAGGTACGCAGATTAAACCTAACCTGTTTCGGTGAAAGAAATTGCAATAGTTCTCTAGTAGAACCATTTTTAAGTGTTCTCATATTCTTTCTTTATACTTTTATTCCAAGTAATATGTTCATAAGTCTGGGGTGAATTCTTTTAGACTCCATGCTACAACAAGTATATAATGTGCTATGAAATATTAGAACTTTTTTTTTATTTCCATTAGATATGTTTCTACAATGGGACATATTTTTAATGTATATGACTTGTGTTTTCGAATTGTAACTATGATGTAAAGTAAAATAAAACTACAACAGGTCCTGCAAAATAACTTTTTTTGAATTTTAATTTTTTGGATTTTTGTCATATATGGTTCTGCAGTAGTACAAATTACTAATTTACTTGACTTTGTTTTTTCTAATCTTTATGTTCAAAAATTGTAGTTGTTGACGATAATAGTTCATAAGATATTATCCAAGATGCAGCGGGAGTAGGATAAAAGTGGGAAAGAAAAAGCATGGTTGCTAGCGGGTGATAAGAGAAGAAAATGCAGCAAGTGGAACGAGGTAGCTGGACACAATGCTCGCACATGTTCGAAGCCAAAAAATTAGTCTTTTTACCACCACTTTCATCATTCCAAGCATTAATACATATGTTGGATTACAAACTTGTAATCAGATTTGGATTTCTTTACAAGTGTTTTTTTATTCGCAGACTCTTTTGAAATGTGTCCAAGTTTGGTTAACGAATGGATTTTTACATTGCACAAGCATTTCAATTTTTATTTTAAATTATAAATCTGCTTTAGAACTAAAAAAAATTGCAATTTTAAATATTGCGCACTAAAATAAACACATTTCTTGGTATTTAGGTTTAGAACAAAATACATGCACTCAAATTAGAATTCTTGGTGTTCATATATTAAAAACAATTACTTCAGCAAACTTGCAATTAAGAAAATATTAAGAAATTTTAAAATATTCTACTTTTAAACTTCTCAATCTCACACATGAACTCGTAACCAAATTTGTTTAAATGGGAATGAGTCATGGTGTTCTTTTTATCCGGACATTATTCTTTAAAGTAGAAGACGTACTACACTTGGCAGGTTAATAATATTCGATTTTTTTTTCCACAAAAACTACACTTGTACTTTTTAGTCCCATCACTAAACTTGTCTTAAACATCCAATTTATTAATATATATATATTGGTCTTGAATTATTTTTACACTATGAACAATTAATTTTTCACTACCATGTTCTAAAACTGAAAATGAAAAAAAAGGTCATTAATGTGTCTTACCATTATTCTAGGTCTTTATGTAAAAAAAAATAAATTCCACAAACTTCCAATTTTTAAAATAATTAAGGTTTTTCATATATTCTACTTTTGAACTTCTCAGACCCATAGCTAAACTCACAACCAAGATCGTTTAAATGGAGATAAGTCATTGGTGTTTTTTTTTCATCATTTTGGTTTAAAATTTTCATTTACCATAAAAAAATTATGTTTTTTTTTAAATTCTACATTCGAACATTTTGGTTCCACAGTAGAACTCGTATGACACTTGAGAGGTTAATAACATTCACTTCCTTTTTCTACACCACTTAGATTATTTTTTACACTTGAGAGGTTAAAAGTACACTTGTACTTATCAATTTTGTCACTAAACAAGTTTTAAACATGTGATTTATTATCTATAAAGTGATTAGTCCTGAATTATTTTTACGCATTTAAATATAAGCCCTTCAAACATTTATAATATGAACAATTTATTTTTCACCTAAGATAATTTTTCACTACCATGTTCTAAATTCTTGGTCTTTACAAATTCCAAAAAAATAATAATTGCTAATGTGCTCAATAAAATTCTTAAAAATATAAAGACCACTGCAAGAAACAGTTCGGCCTGTAAAAAAATTCTGTTTTGACCAACACACGTTCACCCTTTATCTTTGTTAGCTACTTCCAGTTCTCCAAAGTTTAAATAGTGAAACAACTATAAAGTACAATTTTTAAAAACTACCGTGTTCTCCAAAACTTAAATAATTTCCACACATTTGCAATATAAAAACAATTTACAATTTTTCAAATATTCAACTTTGAATTTCTCGATCCCACACGTGAACTCGTAACCAAGTTCATTTAAATGGGAATAAATCATGTATATTTTTTTTTCATTGATTCATTGTAGTCTACATTACACGTTGTACCCATAAAAAATTAAATTATACTCCCTCCGTCCCTAATTAGTAGTCCATTTTGAAAAAAACACACATTTTAAGAAATATTTAATGTTATATTTTGTTTTCATAGTTGCCCCTACTTATTGCATTAAATAATAACTTTTGAATGTATAATTAATTATAAAGTCAAACATTGGAAATAGAAATATAGGGGTAATTTTGGAAAAACTTGAAAAACATGTATTGAAATATGAAAAGAGACAACTATTTAGGGACAATTTTTTTTTCTCAAAATGGACTACTAAATAGGGACGGAGGGAGTACATAAATTATGCATTCGAACATTCTAGTTCTCAGCAGAAAGAGGTTAATAACATTCGATTCCTTTTTCCAGAAAAGATACACTTGTACTTTCGACAAAAACACAAGCAATATCTAGAAAAATATCTTGCAGCGTAAAATGTAATATTTTTTAACTTCTCAATCCCACATTTGAACTCATAACCGAAATCGTTCAAATGGAGATAAGTCTATTCATTTTGGTTTAATATTTTCATGTACCATTAAAAAAAATAAAATTATACATATTTTACAAAATTCTACAATCGAACATTTTGGTTCCACAACAGAACTTGTTCCAAAAACTAACTTGTTACCAAAAGAAATATTAATCAAAATATTGCATTCACACATTGAGAAACCATACTACCACAGCCTTCAAATAAAATCCAATCCAAATAAAATCCAATCCAATTCATAGGTACATTATTCATGTGAATTGTAATCAATGTCAACAAAAATACAGCCACAATAAAATAAACAAACGTAGTTATTATTTGGTGCTAAATAGGCATTACTAAAATAATTTTAAAAACCAATTACAATTGTCATGATTTTGGCCTTCTCTCATATCCCTTCTTGAACCTTTCATTATAATGATTTTTTGCAGCATCAATGATCTTTTGTCATTTCTCATTTCTATGGCTAGTGATAATCTGATGGAAATAATTTTTTCTCAATTTCTCCAAATGAGAATTCTGCTGAGGCTGTTACAAAATAAAAGGCACATTACTAGTAGTTGACATTATATTACAAGTTAGTTAATAACATTACTAGTTCAGTTTCACTTACGCCTTCACTGGGAATTCGCATGCCCCATTTGTTTCCACCCATATATGTTTCCAAATGTTGCATCACAAAGATTTCACAATCTGCACCATTATCTTTTATTTGCCATTCCATCCGAACAAATTCAAGGTTCAGGTCCCGAATTTTTTCCCACCCAGGTACATGTTCAGCTGATAACCACCTTACAAAAAGTGTGTGCTGTGCAAATATAATAAAAGCATTAACAACCGTATCAAATTAATTACTCTAATTGTTGATCAATTTTAAGCATTTACTTACCAATTATTGTGAGAATATTGTTTCTCCAGATTGAGTGATTAGAAATTAATAAGTAAATAGCTTAAGTAATATACTCGCTCTTAGTAAATAGCTACTTGTTAGAGAGTTCTACAGTAGTATTGATGCCATCGTTCAAACAGTAACTTGATATCTCAATTAAGTTGGGCAAAAGATCTAATTATATATAAGCCTACATAGAAATTTTATGGCTGTCATAATTCATATACAAAAGTTTATTGCTTATGTGCATTGACCACTTACACATTCTGCATAAGTTTTTTAATTTATTCATAATCTTATACATTGTACAGTAGCATTTTTATTAACTTTTTAGTTTTTACTTACACTGTAGTTCTACAGTAGTACTTTAACTTTCGCATTCTAGAGTACCAAAGTAACAAAGAAACAAAAAAAATATAACCTGGACATCAGATTTGGTCCTCTTCAGAGCTCTTTTATCTTTTACTTTTGAAGCTCTATACCCTTTTCCACATCAACTTTCCTCTTACTTGCTCGATAATCCAAATGATCACGGGAATTGTTTTCTTCATTCTCAATCATACATCTTTTCCTCTTTGAATGATCAACACTAGCAGCTCCAGTAGATTTTCCTTTCATAACTACTTGAACCTCCACAAAATCATCATCTTCTTGGTGCGAACTTGGGTCATTTTTATGTTTACTACATCTCTCAGCTTTTGTTACCAAATCATTGGTAATCGTACTATTCCGACTAACTTTATCATTACCTCTGAAATTATCCTTTTGTCGTGCTGAAATGTAAATCACAAAAACAGATTCAAGAATTTCATAACATAAACATGGAATTTAAACCAAACATTAACAACATATTAATTTGTTCATGTGCAGAACACTTATTCATTGTCTATTTGAAACACAGCACATAATAACCACATGTCTAAGAAACAAGACTTATTAGTCTTATTCGATACAAACAAGAGTTTATTAGTTTATGTGCAGAATGTTTTCCCCTTTTCAAGTTCCTCTGCAGAACTTATTATTATTAATTTTATCCAACATACAGAACCTACAACAAAAAATTATATGGCCAATTAGTCGAACCTAATAATATACCCAAATCAAAATTATAATGACATAATCGAACATCAGAATTATATACCCAAATCAAAATTATAATGCCCTATTAACTATTCCAACCATTAATCTGTATTCAGAAGGAAAAATATAGTACCCAACAAAAGTTTTACTTACCCATTTGCATGCAACCAACAAAGAGGAGAGTATCACTCCTTAATTCTTAATCCGCAACGTGCTACAGTAGAACAATAGCAAACATTAACATATTTGTCATCTTTATGGGTAAACAAATTGAAAATACGTCGAGTCTTACCAATCCAAGAGCATCAATAATAGTAGCTTTCATATAAGAATGGGGTTTATATACAAGAATAGTGGACATATATACGATTGGGTTTTTGTTAGATTGGGTGGAATTGGCTTAATTGTACCGGTCTTGAACAGATATGATGTTGAATTGATACTCTTTTAAGAGACAATCGTTGATTGAAGTTTCTTCTCTGTCAATCAAATTTTAATTAATCGTGCTGATTTTTTACTACATATTCTTGGACAGGTTTGCCCCTGACTAATTACGTGTTTTATTATCTATTTATTTAATATAAACTAAGGGTTCTTAGGTTCTCCAATTTAATTGGTTCTCCATGGAGCATAACCCATACATATATACACACACTACGCCACATATGGGCTTCAACAACGCTTTTTTCAGTGTTACGAGCAAAAGTGTAGCCATATATGCCTTAAAATTGGTCTACGCCTACACATTTTTTTTAGTGTTACCATTTCTTTGAATTAGTGTTACCGTAGACTTAGACTGTATCTATCCTAACACGGAAGCAAGTGTAGGCGTTGGTCTTTAAAAAAAGTGTCACCGTAGCTCAATATTTGTCCGAATATTTAATTTAACACAGGCGGGGGAAATTTTTGTCTGAATATTTCATTTAAGCGGGTTAATAATTTCAGTCCCTCTCTCTCAATTATTCAGATCTCCCTCTCTAACACACTATCTCAATTATTCACTCCCTCTCTCAACTCTCTCTCCCTCTCACTCTCGCTCTCGCTCTTCCTCTCTCTCCCTCTATACTCTCTCCCAAATTAAGCACCGAATTAAACACACACACACACACATTCCTTCACGGGTTTAGTTAGCTAGGGTTTGCTTAAGGGCTTTGTATGGGTTCAATTAGGGTTCTCTCCGCGAGTTCTGTTCAATTAGGGATCTTGTTTAACTGTCTTCTTCAGGTACTGGGCTCTACATTCTTCTTGTTTCGTTACATGCTTCAATTATTGAGATCTGTTCTTGTTCAATTGAGTTCTGTTCTTGTTTGCATGTTTCAATTATAAAGGTTTTAATTATGCTTACATTCTTCTTGGGTTTAGTTATTTGGGTTTACATGATTATTGGGTTTAATTCTTATTATTTGGTTTATTTATTATTTGTTTAATTATTTGTTTTAATACTGAATATTGGGTTTAATTATGCTTGAAAGTTTTTGTATTTTTATATGTTTATTGTTTGTTGCTAATTATGTTTAGATTTTTGATAGCTTCAGCTTGTTTGTTGCTTGATTTTTGATTATGCTTATTATTACAAAATTATGACCTAGTTAATTATCATGATTTTTGTGTTTTTGTAAAACAATGGTAATTGGGATGATTGGATTATTTATATTCAATGGCAGATTATCACCATCTGCATTCTAGCGTGTTGTTTAAGTAGTTAACAGTTGAAGTTTGTGTAAATGGAATACCTGAATAATAAAGCACTAATAGCATGGGCACCTGAATAATAATACATATCTTACTAATATTATTTGTTGCTGATTATGTTTAGATTTTTGATAGCTTGTGCTTGTTTGTTGGTTGATTTTGTGTTTTTATTGTGACTTCTTTGACACACACACACTCACTATTTCATTGTGTTGTCTGACTTTAAATGAGTTTCCAAAATGCTGTGGTCATGATGGATACATACGTGTCCATGGTGTACTCTATCTGAAATTTATTGCAAAATACAATTGCATTATCTTCAAACAGCGTATACCATGGACACGTATAGTCATACGTGTCCATAGTGTGATTGGACTTAGTGACTTGAAGTTAAATACATATAGGTCCTAAATTCAAAGTAAACAGAGTCGATTATTTAGTATGTACTAATATTTGTTTTAAATACTAGAATATTTGTTTTAAAATGAGACTGTCTACAAGTTGTAGGTATTGTTTAATTAGTTATTAGTTAGCTACTAAAACTAACGAGATTAACTAGGTAGAATTAGTTGCTGATCGTAGTTATATTTTCCTGTAGTCATGAGTCAGAAAGGTAATACTTGGTTGAATCGTCCCAAGTATACCAAAGATTATACCGAGTGAGTCGAATTGTTTGTGAAAAATGCTATGGCCAAATTTGCCGACGGGAACGAAATAAAGTGTCCTTGTGATAAGTGTGAAAATATTTTATGGCGGAGTCCCAACATGGTTCGCGACCATCTCATTTGCAATGGACCGTGTGTAACGTTTGTAGAATGGATTTATGATGTTGCGTTAGTAAAGATAGTAATACCATGGAATCTGAACCAGATACGGGATTTCAAGATAATTTTGACGAGATGATGAATGTTATGTATGGCAACATAGGACCAAATGAAGATGCAAGGAAATTTTATCAGTATGTCGAGGAAGGAAAACAGCCCCTCTATCCTAGTTGTAAGAAATTTTCTCGTTTAAGTTTTCTAGTTAGGCTTTACCATTGGAAGTGCATTCATGGAGTAACCGAGTCTGCGTTCAGTGAGATCTTACAATTGATAAAAGAGGTTGTTCCCGATATAAATCTGCCTGCCACTTACAATTCCGCTAAAAGGATCATGAAGAATTTGGGCCTTGACTACAAGAAGATACATGCATGTCCAAATGACTGCATGTTGTATTGGCGTGAGAATGAAAACTCAGATTCTTGCAAAATTTATAGTACTTCAAGGTGGAAAAGTGTGGCACAAGAATCGAACGACGACAATAATCGAGTTCCTGCCAAGGTGATGAGATATTTTCCGTTGGCACCAAGGCTCCAGCGAATGTTTATGTGTAAAGATTTTGCCAAACAAATGGTGTGGCATTCAGCTGAACGAATAAAAGATGGGAAGTTACGGCATCCGGATGATGCTGAAGCCTGGAAGACGATGGATGTCTTGTATCCAGAATTTTCGTCAGATAATCACAATGTGAGATTGGGGTTAGCTTCTGATGGGTTCAGTCCATTTCGCACAATGAGTTCCACACACAGCACATGGCCAATTGTAGTCGTGAACTATAATCTGCCTCCTTGGCTAAACATGAAACCAGAAAACTTGATTCTCTCAACCCTTATACCTGGCCCAAATGATCCCGGAAACAATATTGATGTCTACATGCAGCCACTGATCGAGGAGCTGAAAGAGCTATGGAATGCAGGAGTAGAAACATATGATGCTTTCACTGGTCGAACCTTTACGTTACGTGCAAGTGTCCTATGGACCATTAGTGACTTCCCTGGATATGCGATGTTGTCAGGGTGGAGCACAAAAGGGAAACTTGCATGTCCAAAATGTCATTACGAGACATCATCAATGTATTTGAAGCATAGCAAGAAAGTGTGCTATATGAACCATCGGAAATTCTTAGACCCCAACCACAAATGGCGATCTGATAAGAGAAGATTTAATGGTGAAGTCGAGACTGGAACAAGTGCTCCAATGTTAACTGGCAGGCAAATTGAGTTAATGTTGGATGGTTACGAGAATGATTTTGGCGGCGTGGGGAAAAATGAAAAATAAGCTGCGATGTCAACCCTTGGAATAAGAAGTCGATATTTTTTGACCTGCCATATTGGAGAGACAACTTAATTCGACATAACCTTGATGTTATGCATAGAGAAAAGAACATACGTGATAGCATTTTGGGCACTTTGTTAAATATTAGTGGTAAGACGAAAGACCATCTAAATGCTCGATATGATTTGCAAGAATTGGGCATTAGGAAGGCCCTTCATCCCACTACCTCTGCTGATGGAAAGCACATCGAAATCAGGGCAGCAAACTTTGACATGACGAACGAAGAAAAGGATTTATTCTGTTCGGTGCTTAAAAATGCTAAATTCCAATATGGTTTTGCTTCTAACATTAGCAAATGCGTGCAAGATAGGAAAGTTGTTGGATATAAGAGTCATGACGCACATGTAATAATGCAATACTTGTTACAATTTGCTGTCAAACCAACGTTAAAGCCCGAGGTTGCAGTTCCATTAATCAGACTCGATGAATTTTTAAGAGGTATCTGTTCTCGAGTTATTGAGGTGCATGAAATAGAGAAGCTACAAGAGGAGATTATCGAAATACTCTGTCAATTTGAGATGCAATTTACAAATGCCTTTTTTAACATAATGGTTCACCTTCCGGTACATTTGTGCCAGGAAATTGAATACGGTGGACCAGTCCACCAAAGATGGATGTATTCAATCGAGCGATACCTAGGTGTATTAAAAAAATATGTCCGCAATAAGAGCAGACCAGAAGGGTCCATTGCAGAAGGGTATCTTGCTGATGAATGTGTGACATTTTGTTCAAGATTCCTAAATGATGGCGAAGATAAGTCGTTGAATGAGTCTGCAACTCTAAAAGTAGAAACTGGTGGGTATTTTATTGGTTTGGGGAAAAACAAGAATGGGAAAGATATTCACTTGTCTGAAGAAATGTGGATCGCAGCTCATCGAAATATTTTATTTAACTACAATGATGAGGCAGTGGTACAACTAATTGAGTAAGTCCTTAAAACTTAATAATTTCCTGCACCTTTAATTTAAAAGTAAATAAAGTAATTTATCTAAGTCAGTACACTAACATACTATACTTGTGTATAATTTCAGGAAACATCGTGCATTATTGGACAATAACGTGAAGTCTAAACGGTATAAAAAGGAAAAAACACATACCGACGAAATATGTGAGTGGTTCAGGAGTGAAATTAGGAAACAATCAGGGGTTTCAAGGGAACTGCTTTCCTTAGCAAAAGGTCCACGAAAAGTGGCTAAGGGGTTTAGTGGGTATGCAATAAATGGATATAGGTTTCATACGAAACAAAGAGATCGTAAGTGTACAGCGCAGAATAGTGGTGTGTTTTTGACAGCCTTAACAACTAGTTTCGCAAGTTCAAAGGATAGTAATCCATTAGTTGGGGATGTTGGTTACTATGGATCAATTGAACAAATAATATAAGTTGACTATTGGAAAGCTTTTTCTATAGTTCTGTTTAGGTGTACTTGGTACAAAGATGAAAATGATTCTTTTGGTTTTACTCGAGTTAACTTCAACCGAGTTTGTCAAAAAGATGATCCTTTTGTCATGGCAACGCAAGTGCAGCAAGTGTTCTACATTGAAGATCCAGTTGAAAAACATATCAAATATCCTATTAAGAGGCTATCAACGGAGGTCCATGAAACACAGGACTGGGATAATGTAGTTGAAGATGATATACACGGGCAGTTTACACATGACACGATATTTCGTTCTATTGTAGAAGAACATGATCGTGAAGTTAGTTGTTTTAGAGATGATATGCCTGTAACAGAAATTCCTATTGAGTCGCCTAAGAAAACTGATCATTAATTAGACATGGAAAACTGATCTTTGTTTCTGTTATTTTTGTTAATCAGTTTTTTTTCCTGTTATTTTTGCCATCTTGATTTAGCTATGACAGTGTCATGTAATTTACACAAGTTGTGTTTGTTTTTGTTTAATGATGTGAAAAAAATGTTTATTTATGTGGCCATGCTTGTTTATACATTGTTAATTGGTTATACATGATTTATACATGATTTCTGTTAATTAGTTATATTTGCCAATATCAAATTGTTTACTTAAGACTGCCTTTTTTTTTGTATTTTGTTACAAAATGGAAACTGGGTCTCTGATTATACGAATGCACCACAAGGGAAACTTCACAAAGACTAGGTATTCTGGTGGCCAACATGTTACATTTTCGGAAGATCCTGACAGGTTTTCCTACTCGGTGTTGATGTGGTGTGTTAAAGAAATGAATTACACAGAGATTGGTGGCGTATATGTCAATATTGATGGTTGGAAACTGCTGGTAGATGATAAAGCTCTTGGTGAATATACTAAAGGGAAATCTGGGTTAGATTTTTACATCGATGCCAATATCGACAAAGATATACCAGCAATGAAACAAATGCAACCGCATGTGATTGTAAGGCCAAGGTCAAGCCCTTTTAATGCTCAAGAAAAAACGGTTGAGAAGCGGACTTTTGTGACATTGAAGAACATCAATGCTGAGAAAACACGAAAGCTGAAGGATATGAATGATGACAAAGAACAGAGAATCAGTACAAGGAAGAAACTAGAGTTCAACCAGCCTGGTGCTAATCCTCCAAGGGAGAAAAAAGGTCCAGAGAAAGAGATAACTATTGTTGAAGGTCAGGGATGTAATGACTATGAAATGAAAAGGAATGTGAATGTTGCGAAAAATAAAGCAAAGCTTGTAGAACTTGGATTGGTCCCAAGTGAGTCTGTTACGAGTCCTCCAAAGGAAAAAAGCAAAGACAAGGTAACAAATGACGATGCAAGTGTGAGTGAGTACCTCCCGGACAATAACAATGTTCATGACGAGGATGATAATGTCACTTCAAAGGTACATTTTTGCTTAATTTAAGCATCAAATTATGTTTATAGTACTGCTGCTGATTGACTTAAATTTACATTTGTAGGGAACGAAAAAGGGCAAGAGACAGAGAGTTGAGATCAGTTCTGGACCAAGAACTCGTTCGCGAGTTACTCTAGTGCCAGATTCATCTGAAAAGAATAAATCAACCTGGGATGCAAATTCACTTCCTGTGGAGGTATTATAATTATTTTACTACTAAAGTGCCGGTTTTATGTATGTGTGTGAGGAATTAAAATACTTATTTAAAATTAAAATATAACTGAGCTGATAATTTTTTTGACGTTGTTTACAATTATTCTTCCTTTTAAGGTCAATGAAGCACCAGTAGTTTCTCTAAAAGAGAAGCTAAAAAATCTGAGAAACGGTCCTGGTTCAATGACTGCATACTTGAAGTTACGCGAACTTGAAAAACAACAACTTCAAAAGGAAATCCCGAGGGCAGAGTCTGAAATGTAACCTTTGCAATCACAGTCCGGTAATTTTACATGTATAATTAGTTTAACTTTATAATCATGTGTATGTTCTTTTCATAAATTGCACTTAGCCAGTAAGTATCATGTGTATGTGTATGTTCTTCAATATTAGTTGAAGCTTTTTGTTGGTCAGCATCATGATTTAGTCTAAGTCTTTCTTTATAAAATCACTCTTGTAACTAATAAACCCTAAAACTGAAATTAATTGCGTAAATATCTGATATCAAAATCTGAAAGCCTAATTAACTCAAACTTCAAACATTAATTATAAATAAACAAAATGATTATACTTGTGCCATAATTATATAAAGAAGAGAATGTGTTCTAATTGTTATTAGTTTCAGTTGAGCCACCTGTTGATGAAGCTCCGAAAAGAAAACGAGGGAAGACCAAAATGAATCATATTCATAATACATCAGAGAAAAAAAGGATAACCCTCAATTATCTCAAACAACCTGTATCGGATAATGGCAAGTTACTAGCTCAATTTAGCAGCTTTTTGGGGACAACTGTAAGGCAATTTGTGTCTCTTACTTGTGCGAGTTGGCATCAAGTTCCTGAGAAGGAATTGTTGTGGGAGTATGTCAAGGTAAAATATGTTTCATATGTGAAATTTTTGCACTTTGCATAATTTTATTTGACAACTGTAAGGGTTTATATGTTCCTTTTTATGCACTTTGCGTAATTTTATGCAGGACAAGTATATTGTTCCTGAATATGCTAAACCGTGGGTTAAGAAAACAATGATTGATCAGTTTAGGAGCTACAAAAGTCGAATTAAGAGAGATCATTACAGTCCTTATCCTACAGATGAGGAGAGGTTGGCACACAGGCCCGAAGAGGTTCCTCTTTCTGACTGGAAGATTCTTTTGAATTATTGGGGTGACGAAAAAGTTCAGGTAACACCACATCATTTTGTAAAAAGTATTGGTATCCAGTTTTGTACTCCTAAAATTGTTCTTAGATTATTTATCTTAATTAAACAAAATGCTTCTGTTAAACAATTCGAACATCTTTTACTTGTCTTGCTTAAGTTTTAAATAACCCCCGACTTTTTTTCCCCTCTGTTGTACATGAACTTGCAAAAAGGAATACAGAGGCACGAAAAAAAAATTATTGAGACGCATACTACTGGGTCCACGAGTTTCGCCCAAGTTGCCAAAAAGCTGGTATGCATATTTCATCTTAATTCAAGTGGATTTTGTAGAAATTTATGTAGTTCTATTAGTCTCCATTGTATTATCAGGATAATTCATGTTTTTAATGTGTAAAATTTATTTAATTCAGCTACTTGAAAAACTGGAAAAACTGGAAAAAGAAAAATTGGAAAAACAGGAAAAACTTGGAATATCTGATGATGGTCAGGGTGAGGGTAATTGTGAGGAGGAGCTAGTTAAAATATCTGATGCTGATATATATATAGAGACTCGCAAACAAAAAGAGAACCGTGAGTACAAGTTACCCGAGGAGGTGCTCAAAACGGTTAACGAAAAAATTGTAATTTCAAATAATCCAGTTTACTTTTTCCGTACCAATTCTATTGTTCCTTGTATTTGTGTTTTAAGCTATAGGTGCTTTGGTTTTTCAACAGGCTGATGTTAAGAAAGCCCTGCAAACTGAAGGTGTAGAGGCTGCTAATAAGTTGGTTCATGGTGGCAAGGAACACACTCCATCTTACCTAAATGGGAGGCTTGTTCGGAAAAAGGAACCAAAATCAAGGCCTTCAGCATCATCAGGTACATCCTCCGTTCAACCTCCAGCTCCAGATCAGTTGGTGTCTGACCTAACTGTTAAGATCATAGCTCAACTTCAGCAAGAGATGGATCAGAAACTTGATCAAAAAGTTCAACAGATGATGAAAATGTTGGCTGAAAACAATCCAGGTTTGAAGTTGGACACTAGTGAGGGCTCTGAGAAATCAGCTGAAGTGTCCCATGGAGATGACGACGATGTTAGTACTCACTGATCAGATTTTACGCTATTCTCAGTTTTAGTTATATGTTTGGATGGCGATGGTATTAGACGTTGGTACTTAACTTTTAAACTACGTATTTAACTTAGCTTTTGGATGGTTGGTTTGTGGATTTGATGTAGTTATTTTGGATAGTATTTTATGTATTGGAATGGCCTTTGGATGGCCTTTATGTTTGACAATATGTTGAATGGGAACCTTTTTTTTAATGTCATATGTTGCCTTTATTTATTTAAAATGTTGGTGAAGAGCTGCAAAATTGTAGCCATTGGCTTTAGTATTAATCTTTATGTGTTGGCAAAAGAATAACAAAGTGTTGGCAAAAGAATAACAAAGTGTTGGCAAAAAGTATAAAAACACCAAAGTGTTTCACAATAAAATGTTACAGTAGGACTAAAGAAGTGTTGGCATAGGTCTACACTAACACTTTTAATAGTGTTACTACAAAGATAATGGTGTAGGCATAGATCTATACCAACATCTTATAAGGTGTAGCCACAGATCAGAAAGGTGTTGGCATAGGGGTCTAAGCCTACACTTTTCTCCCATGTTACCAAAAATTGAAAAAGTGTTAGCATAGACCCCTATGGTAGCACCCAATTTTGTAACACTCCCAAATTTGGTCAAAGTGTAGCCATAGGTGGTTTTAGGCTCTTTTAGCAACACTTTTGGTCCTATAATCACACTTTTTTTGGCGTAGCCGTAGGCAATATGTGGCGTAGTGACACATATATATGAACAATATATAATTATATATATAAATCTATACTATACTATTATAAGCGAAACAGGGTATATTTGGTTGTCGGTTTGGTACTCTTTTTTTGGTCACTCTTTTTGGTTACCCAATAACAACCATTAGATTATAAGATAAATAAATGAGAATCGTCAGATCTAATACTAAAAGAGTATTCCTTTTTTAATATTTAAAATATTATTATAGGTTTCAAGTTCGAATCCCACCAACAACGTATCTCTATTATATATATATATATATATATATATATATATATATATATATATATAATTTTATAAACTAATTACCATTAAACTAAAAGTTCATGATTAATTTTTTTTAATAACGAAATTCGAAGCAGATGCAAACTTATACAATTCGTAGTGTGATAAATAGAAATTGATTACGGTTTGGCCTGTATACGTGAAGCTCAAACCCGTCAACAACATATTATTCATTAAACTATTATCGTTAAAAATACTGTCAAACATGTATTATAATATTTTATTATCTTCTATAATTTATTTTCCTACTAATTAAAAAATATATATATAAATATATGAAAATATAGATATTAAAACAAAAAATATTAAAAAAAATCCGTGCATCACACGAGTAATAAGCTATATTGTAAAAAAATACACAAAATCTGGAAAACACTTACAATATAGAAAATTTTGTATAAAAATCGAAAAAAGATCTACATGATTAGATAAATTTCACTTTTTCTACTAAATAAAAATTAAAAAACAAATTTTGTGTAATATTTATCTCTATAAGTATGTATAAGTAATAATTTAAATTAAATAATTTTAATAATATTTATACACATGTGATTATAAAGTTAACAATTATTTTAAGGATATTTACCAAAAATACTATGTTTAAAGTTTCTATTTGCAAATATACTATCTCTTTGAATTAATTGCAATTTTACTATACTAAGTTTCAAAATTGCAAAAATACTACACCCCTCCCCCCATGTGCCCTCCATGTGCCTCCATGTGCCAACCCTCCATGTGCCAACTAATCCATGGCCCCGCAGGGGCAACCACTTTCAACTGAACAGGCAACTAAATTTCTGATTTCATGTTCCATTTTTCAAAAGTGATTTTCGACCTCATTTTTGGACTCTAATATATATATATTTAAGGTGGGTGATTTTGGTGGATTTGGGTTGCAAGGCCCCGCTAGGGGCAATATTCAACCAAATGCCACATTCAACTTGTTGAAAGTGGTTGCATTCAGTTGAAAGCGGTTGCCCCTGCGGGGCCATGCAACCCAAATCCACCAAAATAGAATCCCACCTTAAAAAAAAAAGTTGCATTCAGTTGCTGATTTGGGTTGCAAGGCCCCGCCAGGGGCAATATTCAACCAAATGCAACCATATTCAACTTGTTGAAAGTGGTTGCCCCTGCGGGGCCATGCAACCCAAATCCACCAAAATAGAATCCCACCTTAAAAAAAAAAAGTTGCATTCAGTTGCTGATTTGGGTTGCAAGGCCCCGCCAGGGGCAATATTCAACCAAATGCAACCACATTCAACTTTTTTTAAGGTTGGAGATTTTGGTGGATTTGGGTTGCAAGGCCCCGCCAGGGGCAATATTCAACCAAATGCCACATTCAACTTGTTGAAAGTGGTTGCATTCAGTTGAAAGCGGTTGCCCCTGCGGGGCCATGCAACCCAAATCCACCAAAATAGAATCCCACCTTTAAAAAAAAAGTTGCATTCAGTTGCTGATTTGGGTTGCAAGGCCCCGCCAGGGGCAATATTCAACCAAATGCAACCATATTCAACTTGTTGAAAGTGGTTGCCCCTGCGGGGCCATGCAACCCAAATCCACCAAAATAGAATCCCACCTTAAAAAAAAAAAAGTTGCATTCAGTTGCTGATTTGGGTTGCAAGGCCCCGCCAGGGGCAATATTCAACCAAATGCAACCATATTCAACTTGTTGAAAGTGGTTGCCCCTGCGGGGCCATGCAACCCAAATCAGCAACTGAATGCAACTCTAATATATATATATAGGCAAGTGCTCAAATACAAACTACTCTTAAAATACAAACCTACAAACCAACACTAAATTAATTATATTTCATCTATTCTAAGGTTTCCGCCAAGGGTACCTTCACAAAAAATGCTTAAAATAATTGGCTCTATCCAACAAAAAAAAAAAATTTGAAAAAAAAAAAAAATCTTGCCGTGGAAATGCGAAGCATTTAAGACAGTAAACGGATGAGTTAGGTAGTCATGAGGGCCGAAGGCTCTCGACACACCCGTCAATCGTCTATTGCCTTTACCATTGATTGCCATTCCTTACAAATTTAGAATGTTAAAGGCGCGAAGCGCCGTACAAGAAGGTGCGAAGCACCGTTAACCAGTGAAATCCACTGTCACGTCATCACGTGAACAGTGATTTTTTATTTTTATTTTTTTTTGTTGGATAGAGCCAATTATTTTAAGCATTTTTTGTATTGGGGTACCCCTAGTTTGGTCATTAGATTAGCTTGAAATATTAGATTATGCTTGGTTTGTAGGTTTGTATTTTAAGGAGGTTTGTATTGGAGTAGCCCCCTATATATATATATATATATATATATATATATATATATATATATATTAGAGTCCAAAAATGCGGTCGAAAATCACTTTTGAAAAATGGAACATGAAATCAGAAATTTAGTTGCTGATTTTTGAATGTGGTTGCATTCAGTTGCTGATTTGGGTTGCACGGCCCCGCAGGGGCAACTACTTTCAACTGAACATGCAACTAAATTTCTGATTTCATGTTCCATTTTTCAAAAGTGATTTTCGACCTCATTTTTGGACTCTAATATATATATATATATATATAGGCAAGTGCTCAAATACAAACCATTCTTAAAATACAAACCTACAAACCAACACTAAATTAATTATATTTCATCTATTCTAAGGTTTCTGCCAAGGGTACCTTCACAAAAAATGCTTAAAATAATTGGCTCTATCCAACAAAAAAAATAAAAAAATTTCAAAAAAAAAAAAAAATCTTGCCGTGGAAATGCGAAGCATTTAAGACAGTAAACGGATGAGTTAGGTAGTCATGAGGGCCGAAGGCTCTCGACACACCCGTCAATCGTCTATTGCCTTTACCATTGATTGCCATTCCTTACAACTTTAGAATGATAAAGGCGCGAAGCGCCGTACAAGAAGGTGCGAAGCACCGTTAACCAGTGAAATCCACTGCCACGTCATCACGTGAACAGTGAATTTTTTTTTTTTTTATTTTTTTTTGTTGGATAGAGCCAATTATTTTAAGCATTTTTTGTATTGGGGTACCCCTAGTTTGGTCATTAGATTAGCTTGAAATATTAGATTATGTTTGGTTTGTAGGTTTGTATTTTAAGGAGGTTTGTATTGGAGTAGCCCCATATATATATATATATATTAGAGTCCAAAAATGAGGTCGAAAATGGAAATTGAAAAATGGAACATGAAATCAGTAATTTAGTTGCATGTTCAGTTGAAAGTGGTTGCCCCTGCGGGGCCATGCAACCCAAATCCAAATCCACCAAAATAGCATCCCATAAAAAAAAAAAAAGAAAGAAAAAAAAGTACACAACTGGTGAAACAGGCGGCTGTGAAAGAGGAGGGAAGGAGGGGGTAGGGTTAGGGTTAGTATTTTTGCAATTTTGAAACTTAGTATAGTAAAATTGCAAATAGTTTAGTAAAATTGCAAATAGCTATTCTTAACAAAAGTAAATGTGCAAAAATTTACTTTTTCTTATTTATTTATGAAAAAAGCTCTTATTTTAATAATAAAAATATATATGCAACTTAAAACTTTAATAATAAAATATAATAAAAAAATTACAAGCAACCGAGCATCGCACGAGTTATAGGCTAGTATATATAATGTAAGTTTTTTTTTAGGAATTTAAGGATAGTTTGCAAGTTATTTGCTTCGTTAGTGCCTAATAATTTATTTTGGAGGATTATGATGGGACTGTTATTGTAAGGGGCTAACCCATCTTTCTCTATTTTAGTATCACAATATTTCATAATACAATGTTTGTATTTCATTAAGTGTGTAGAGGCCACGGTGTGCATAAGAATTAAGAAATGTGGTTGAGCAAGAACTCTAAAAATTAATTTCACATGTATAAAAATTAATATTTCAAATTAATAATTATTTTTATCGAATGTGTAAATCGCGATGAATCGCACCGCAATTTCACGACGGTGTGGTTTATGCAGTTTTAAAATTTCGTGGTACAATTAATATGGATAATAAAACAAAAAATATTAAAAAAAATCTGTGCATCACACGAGTAATAAGCTATATTGTAAAAAAATAAACAAAATCTTGAAAAAATTTACAATATAGAAAATTTTGTATAAAAATCGAAAAAAGATCTACATGATTAGATAAATTTCACTTTTTCTACTAAATAAAAGTTAAAAAACAAATTATGTGTAATATTTATATCTATAAGTATGTATAAGTAATAATTCAAATTAAATAATTTTAATAATATTTATAAACATGGGATTATAAAGTTAAAAATTATTTTAATAATAAAAATATGTATGCAACTTAAAACTTTAATAATAAAATATAATTAAAAAATTTACAAGCAACCGTGCATCCCACGAGTTATAGGCTAGTATATATAATGTAAGTATTTTTTTTAGGAATTTAAGGGATAGTTTGCAAGTTATTTGCTTCGTTAGTGCCTAATAGTTTATTTTGGAGGCTTATGATGGGACTGTTATTGGTAGGCTAACCCATCTTTCTCTATTTTAGTATCACAATATTTCATAATACAATGTTTGTATTTCATTAAGTGTGTAGAGGCCACAGTGTGCATAAGAATTAAAAAATGTGGTTGAGCAAGAACTCTAAAAATTAATTCCACATGTATAAAAATTAATATTTCAAATTAATAATTATTTTTATCGAATCTGTAAACCGCGATGAATCGTACCGCAATTTCACGACGGTCTGGTTTATGCAGTTTTAAAATTTCGTGGTACAACTAATATGGATAATAAAACAAAAAATATTAAAAAAAATCCGTGCATCACACGAGTAATAAGCTATATTGTAAAAAAATACACAAAATCTGGAAAACACTTACAATATAGAAAATTTTGTATAAAAATCAAAAAAAGATCTACATGATTAGATAAATTTCACTTTTTCTACTAAATAAAAGTTAAAAAACAAATTTTGTGTAATATTTATATCTATAAGTATGTATAAGTAATAATTCAAATTAAATAATTTTAATAATATTTATATACATGGGATTATAAAGTTAAAAATTATGTTGAGTATTGAATACAGTAAAAGAATACAGAGGGGGGGGTTGAATGGATTCTTGAACTTTTCTTGTTCGAGTCTATGTAGCAAGTAAGTGTTTGTGTGTGCAAGAGTGAAGGTGCGGATAAAGAACAACACAAGACACAATATCACTTTAATCTAATGTATTATTAGATAAAGGTTGCTACAATCTGTGAATACAAATGATAGTATTCTCAGCTTCATTTTTCTCAGAGAGATACAGCTTACAGTGTATGAAAAACTTGACTCACAAAGTTAATGACTAAGGAAGTGAGGCTGTATCCTTATAGAACATGGATACAACCTACTTACTCCAAATAAGGTAGCTAAACAAATTACTTTCTGGTCTGTTTATCCTTTTTGAGTAAGTGTCCAAACGGTTACAGATTTGACTTTGCAAAGCTTGTTCAGATCCACTTCTTTAGCCCCTTGTCTCTTCTATATCTCTCCAAGCTTCTTTGTAGGCTTTCCAGAGCACGTTACAGATTGTGGTCCATAAAGTGCATTGGCTTGTTGCTGGTTTCTGACTTGTACAATTTCTTCAGTATTTTGTCTCCAAGAATGTATTCGAGAAGTGACTAAGTAAATGATTCGAGAACTAGAATTGACTTGATCGGTAACTCTGAGTTCTCGAACACTGTTATATTGACATGTCGAACCACTTCTCGAATAGCTCTTTTCCATCAGGATTCCTTGAGTTATCGAATAGAACATTTGACTTATCGAATCCTCGAGATATCGAATAGCTTTCTGAGTCCTTGAGATATCGAATGAAACTTTGACTTGTTGACTCTTTGAGAACTCGAATACCACTTTGACTTTTTGACTTTTTGAGTTCTCGAATAGAGTAGTAGACATATCGAATCTCTGAGATATCGAATGAGATATCGAACAGTGTATTCAGAGATATCGAATAGTGTCTTGAGATATCGAATCCCTGACTTCTCGAATGCTGGACTTCTCGAATAGACAAATGTACTTCTCGAATTGGTACTTAGGCAAATTCTTCTTTTCTTCAAATCCCAACTATGATTATTTGACAGTCTTTATCCTCTTGCTTGAGGCATGAACCTTGGAACTTCTTTCAAGCATTATTCTTGACTATATAAGTACAGTTACACAACTAGGATTTGATGCCTACTATAAGTACAAAAAAAACAGAAACTCTACAACTAGAGGTTCCCTCAGTTAAGAGGTCATGTAAGTAATGCAAAGCATTACAGACAATTAGGCTTGTTATTAGATGTATACAGGCATGCCTCTGTGACTAACAATCTCCCCCAAACTGTGAGTGAGACCCTTAGTCACAATTTCATGTCTGATAACAAGACTATCATACATAAAGATAAATCTTGACAAGTACATGTATGAAATTGATTGAATAGTATTATAAAGAAAGCATTCTCACAGTTATGAAGAAATACTAGCCATTTTCCTTTGATCCTCCTTTTTGAGATTTGGCTTGTAGATCCTCTTTTTCTTTTTCTTCCTTGGCTTTCTTTGCATCACTCATTGCTTGGATGATGTCTTCCATGGCAGTGAGTTCTTCAATGAGAAGTGAGCCAGATAGGTCTCTGATGACTTCATTCAGTTTGGCTTCAGAGTAAGAGCTAATGTAATCCATTCTAATCTTCACATTTCTGCCATATTTCATGTATTCCACAATGTAAGGATTATACTTGACTCTGCATAACCCTTTAGCTCTCAATTCTTCAGCTTTGGCTTCTAGAGCAGCTAACTCGTCTTCTCTCTTTTTCTTCAAAGCTTCATACTTCTTTCTTAACTCTTCCTCATGATCTCTTTTCATCTTGATAAAATGAGCTATCTCAATTTTCCACTTTCTCTCCTCTTCATTCTCAAGGTTGAGTAGCACCATTATTCTTTGTAGATCATGTAACTTGCCCCAGTGTTCACACATGCCTTGCTTGAATCTTTTGAATCTCCCATCAGTGTATTTGAACTCCAGGCAGTCATCAACTATAGCTACATGATAGATTCTCTGAGCCAGTTGATATGCTATCTCATCTTCATCATAGTCTATGTTGAGACAGGGCAAGTCTAGTCCAGGAATGATTGTGAGTGCCTGAGATGTGGATGTTTTCACCTTTCTTGCCCTTCTGGCTGACATCTTCCATTTCAACTTCTTTCCTTTGTTGCTTGAGAAAAATTTAAGACCTTTGTCTTTGGACCATTGTAGTATACCATTAGCAGTATGCTTTTTGATATACACAAGTGGTTTCTTGATTAGCATCTCCTTTTCTTGAGGTAGTGAAACATTTGCAGAGGCCATGGAATTTGGCTTTTGTAGGTCACTACTAACAGTATTCACCCTAGACTTAGAGTCTTGTGTAGTGGTGAGGTTACTGTTAGTAATGCCTATGGCTTGCTGTTTCACACTTATCCTCTCATAGACTTTCCCTTGGTCCCTGCCATCTTTCTTCTCTTTGTCATCTTTCTTCTTTTTCTTGTCATCATCTCCCTTATCACTCCTGTGATGTCTTCTCCTTCCATCACTCTTATCATCATCTTTATCTTCATCCTTATTTCTCCTGGGCTTGGCCAATTCTGGAATTGAACCAGTTGAAATGAATTCTCTAAGGATGTGCAATACCTCAATCTCCTCAGCTGACCTTATCCCATTCTTCTTTTACATTTGATCAACTATAGCAATAATCAGTCTGTGGTTCTTAGAGATGAGATCATTGGGAATAACCAATTGATCCAAATCTTGAATTTTGGTACCAGGCTGATAGAGGATGGTTCTTGGTTTGGTGTACACTTCAGGAAGTCTGGCTTGTTGACCATTTCTTAGTTCATTATACAGACTCTGATTGTTCTCCCCTTTCTGCTCAATTAGTTCCAAGATGGCATCAATCTCAGTGAATTTCAGTGCTGTCAAGGTATCAATAGATATGTGTCATATCTTGCCTTTTGTCACCATCATGATTTCCTTGAGGTAGATCTGACTGAGCTTTCTTGGAATAACTGTTAGATAATGGATTTGATCTTTTATGCTTCTTTTGTATAGCAGGGTATCTCCTCCAACCTTTGCTTTTGAGGCTTGTAGAAACTTCAAGAATGCAGCATCATGATAAACCTCTGAGTTTGCTACTTCTATCAGCTTGGCCTCTGTAACCACATTCACTTCCACTGGATCAGCTTCATGTTTAGAAGGTTGGACTAGACCACTTGGCATGGATCCTGCCACCACTATAGTGGTGACAGTTTGCTTTTGGCCACTTGGAGTAGTGATGTGCACAGGTGGTAAAGTGACCACTGTTTGAGAAGATGGAGGCTCATCAACCTTTGATTTGCCTTTGCCTGGCACATGAGTTAGAGATTTATTGGCCCTTTGGTGATCACCCTCTCTTAACTTTATCCCTTTTTCCTTAGGTTTCTCCCCCTTAGTATTTGAATTCCTTGTCCTCTTCTCCCCCTTAGGCTTGTTGTCAGGCACAGAGGCTTTAGAAGTGACCTTTGGGGTGGAAGATTCTTCAGGGAGAGGAAGACCCATATGCTTCATCATAGCAGCCAACATAGATTGTTGATGCAGAAGAACATCAGCTGTAGTGGTTGCTTGAGTGTCCAACTGATCATTGAGAAGTGCAACCTTGTCTGCAAGATGAGCATTGGACTTAGTGAGAGTAGCCACCTCCTTTTCAAGAGTATCCACCTTATTGAATAGCTCATGTGCCCTGAAACCAGAGAGTGATTGATCCTTGAGTCTTTGGACTTCATACTTGGTCATGTCATGAACAGGGACCTCAGTCACTAGCCTGTCTCCATAAAGATTTTTTAACATTGTCCTCAGCATGGCATTTGAGTCTGTGGTTTGATCAGATAGAGCCTGAAATTTATGCCCCAGACCTGTGACAAAATCTTTTAGAAGAGCCAAACTATTGTCCATCTTGGTGCATGTAGACTTGCATTCCAGAATGTCCTTGATGACTGACTCCAACTGGGGAAATTTGGAGATGAATTCTCTTTTGACTTCATTGACTTGGTGGATAGTGGCTGCTACTATTTCATTCACTTCTGATTGCAGGCCTTTACCAAGAAAGTGTGCAGCCTTCAAGATCCCCTTGTAGATGTCATTGACAGCCTCATACACATCACTGGGGGTTAGAGATTTGGCATTGGACCCCAGTGAAGTGATGTATTCTTCTCTTAGATGTTGGAGGCCTTCTGAGAGAGGTACAGAGAATTTGCCTTGCAGCCAAGCATCCACATTTCCATCTCTTGCAGATTCATCTGCTATTTTCTGTTGTTGCTGCTCTACATCTTCTTTATGGCATAGCAAGATGGCTTCATAGTCAGAGTTGGGTAGGTTTGAGGTGACCAAGTTTTGGGCTATCTTTACAAACTCAGGAATCTGATCCACAACCAAGCTTTGAAGTGCTTCAACCGTCAATTGTGGTGGAACAGACCCTGATCCTGAAGCACTGTCATATTGCACAGGCTTCAGCCATTGTGACAAGAAGTCAGAGCTAGAGCTAGGCAAGCTAGACTCCTCAGTTACAGATGCAACTTCTGCAACCAGATGGATTGACTCTCCTACTGGTGTCTCCACAGAAGTGGGATGAGTTACACCAGTAGTTGACACAGGCACAGAGTCTCTAGTGAAAACTAGTGGAACCTCTGTGTTTGTGATGGTGTCATTAGGAGATGCCACAGCATGCATTCCCTCACCATCTAAATGTGGGTCCTGGGTGGTGAACAAGGTGTCATGCACCAAGTCACTTGAGTTCATTGGCTCATCAAGAGAAAAGAATTCTTGATGATCAATGCCTTGCTCCTCAATTGCTTGAGTAGCAGGCTGCAAAGAAATTTGAGATGAAGATTCTGGAAGAGAAGTGTCTTGTGGAATAGATTTTGGCAACTCCCCCTAAGAGATAGAGGGAGTTTCAAATGTGATGTGCTCTCCACTCAGTGTTGTGCCAGCCTTATCACTCCCATGTGCTGACTCTGTACAGATATATGCATTGGGGAGGATGCTTGATTCTATAGATGCACCCTATTGAGAGGATACATCTAGTGAACTGTTTGCCCCTGATTTTACAACTTCAGCCATTTGTGTGACTGAAGAGGTGGTTTTAGTTTTCTTCTTCTTTGGCCTGATAAGAGGTGACTCAGGTTCCTCACTTTCTAACTCTACAGCCAATGCTGATTCAGACAAGATGGTTAAAGGTGCAGAAGCAACCTGTTTTCTCTTCTTCTCCTTTTTACTAACATCACCCTTTTGAGAGGATGATGCAGTTGGCTCAGTGTTTGGTAGAGTGTTTGGTTGAGAGGGTTGGTTAGCAGGCCCTGGGTTAGCATTTTGTCCTACTTACTTGGGTTGTGCTAACTGTGACTTTGAGTCAAATGTTGGCAAGTTGTGGGGGTAAGTCCTAAACAAACTCTCCATATGGGGAGTTATGTTCAGTCTTACATCCACATCATTCCTAGTCTCCAAATTACCAAAAATGAGTTTGGTCATGGATTTAGGATAGCCTATTCTATTTTTATTCATCCCATCTAATTCAATCAATTTATTATCTAAGAAGTTAAGTACAGATTGAATAAAATGAGGGAAGAAAATTTCATTACCTCTCTTGGCTGAGTTCTTACCAAGTCTCCCATACAGCTCCTGCAGAATGATAAGGCCAACATCTATCTTCTTTCCATATGCTAAAGCATAGCCTATCTGCTGTGCAGGTGTACTGATTTGGTCATAGCTGGATTTTCTTGCGGTGAAGACTTGAAGAAGTGTAGCAAACACATAGCTCAATTCCTTCCTCAAATGCTTCCTATTCAGATGCCCAAGACTAATTTTGTCTGCATATTTGATGAAATCAAAGAAGTCTTCCAAATCAGCAGTTGTAGCTGGTGGGTCATACACTTCTTGTTTGGTGCCCATCCCAAGTGCTTCATTCATGTCTTCTGTGGTGATAGTGATGTTCTTGTCTTGAATTTTAAAGTAAATGATGTACGAGGTTATTGCAGAGTCAAGAGCCACCACCTCCACTGTAGCAGACTTACAGAACTGTTCTAGAATGTCTAGATACAGAGTTGGGTTAACAGATAGAGCATTTTTTATGTATGATTCAGACATCCACTTCACAAAGCACTTGAAGTTGGCGTTGGGTGCCTTAACATCACTAGTTAGAGCAATGAAATTGGTGTTGAACTTTACTGTTGCCATTTGTGTAAGAGAGAGAGAGAAGAAATCGAAGGTTGAAGAAGAAATTTAGCTTTTTGCAGTTAGGGTTTCAGAGGTTTTGGGAGTTTGGATGCTTGAGAAATCGAATGAAATGAATCGAATAGATGTGAAATTGTAAAAGTATGAAGTACTTGAATTGTCGATTAGATGTATGTTATATATCGACAAGTCAGGCATTCAAGAAGTAGAAAACAACTATTCGATTAGTCAAGAAAGGCTTATTCGATAACTCAAGCATGTTGTAACTCACAGCTGGCAGTTATCTAACTTAGAAGTAAATCTAAATTAGGTAAAATATGTTTTTATGAGTAATTCTGAATTCTGAATAAAAATCCAAAATCGGTTAAAATTCAGCGAGAAATCAGCCTTTTCAAATGATTCGAGAACTCAAATATAGTATTCGAGAACTCAATCAATCGAGAACTAAAACACTATATTCGAGAACTCTAAAAGACTCTATTCGAGAACTCGAGAGTGCTCTAATGAGACTTGTTAGAGATGTCGAATAGGGAATCACTTGAGAAGTCTGACTTGTCGAATTATACTCATAGAAACTCAATTTTCACTATCTTTTTAAAATTTACCAGCCATATTCATTCACGAATATTCTAGCAAATTAAACAGTGATTTTCTCAAAATTCCATAGAAATTTCAAGTTAACAAGAGAATATGATTTTCCAAATATGCAACAGATTTGAAATATTTATAAATCATATTTCAGCCAACACTTACTCCAAAAATATTGAGAATTTAGATAAAGTAAGTGTTTACTGCTGTAACAATCTAGATGATGTATTCACCTAGCCAGAATCTGAAGAATTCAGCATTCCAATCTCACTAACCAACCTTGTGAAGGTGGCTTCATCTAATGGCTTAGTGAATATATCAGCTAGTTGTTTATCTGTAGAAACATAATGCAACTCAATGGTTCCATTAGTTGCATGTTCCCTTATGAAATGATATCTGATGTCAATGTGCTTTGTCCTAGAATGATCGACAGGATTGGAAACTATAGAGATTGCACTTATGTTGTCACACATGATTGGAATTCTTTCCAACACAAGTCCATAATCTCTAAGTTGATTTCTAATCCAAAGCACTTGAGCACAGCAACTTCCAGTAGCTATGTATTCAGCCTCAGCTGTAGAAGTTGACACAGATTGTTGTTTCTTGCTATACCAAGAGACTAACCTTTGTCCAAGAAACTGGCAGCTCCCTGAGGTGCTTTTCCTATCCACTCTGCATCCAACATAATCAGCATCAGAGTAACCAACCAGATTGAACCCTGTGTCCTTAGGATACCATAGTCCCAAGTTTGGAGTGCCCTTCAGATATTTAAAGATCCTTTTTATAGCAATCAAATGTGATTCTTTTGGATTTGATTGAAACCTTGCACACAAGCATGTAGCAAACATGATGTCTGGCCTACTTGCAGTGAGATAGAGTAGAGAACCAACCATGCCTCTGTAGACTGAGATATCTACTTTCTTGCCTTTAGCATCTCCATCCAATTTAGTGGCAGTGGCCATGGGTGTCTTTGCAGGTGAGCAATCTTCCAAGTCAAACTTCTACAATAAATCCTTGATGTACTTGGTCTGACTGATAAAGATACCATCCTTCCTTTGACTGACTTGCAACCCAAAAAAGAATGTCAACTCTCCCATCATACTCATCTCATATCTGCTCTGCATGAGTTTAGAAAATTTCTCACACAGCTTCTCATTTGTAGAACCAAAAATGATATCATCCACATAGATCTGAACTAGGATAAGATCATCACCATGCTTCTTGTAAAACAATGTCTTGTCCAGTGTGCCTCTAGTGAATTGATTCTCAAGAAGAAATTGTGATAAAGTATCATACCTTGCCCTTGGAGCCTGCTTAAGTCCATACAGTGCCTTAAGCAGTCTGTAAACAAATTCTGGGAAGTGTGGATCCTCAAAGCCAGGTGGTTATTGCACATAAACTTCTTCTTCCAACTCTCCATTCAGAAATGCACTTTTGACATCCATTTGATACACTTTAAAGTTTGAATGAGCAGTAAATGCCAGGAATATTCTGATGGCTTCCAATCTAGCAATAGGGGCAAATGTCTCATCATAATCAATGCCTTCCTGTTGAGAGTATCCTTTTGCAACCAAACTTGCTTTGTTCCTTATAATTACACCATCTTCATCCATCTTATTCTTCAGAACCCATTTTGTTCCAACAATGGTTCTATTATTTGGTGCAAGCACAAGTTCCCAAACTTTGTTCCTTTCAAATTGATTTAGCTCCTCTTGCATGGCTATAATCCAATCTGGATCTAGCAGTGCATCATCAAGTTTCTTAGGCTCCACCTGAGATAGAAAACAACCATAGAGACACTCATTCTGAGTTGCTCTCCTAGTCCTTACTCCTGCATTAGGATCTCCAATGATTTGCTCTGCAGTGTGTGATCTATCCCATTTCCTTGAGTGTTCAGCCTGATTTCTCATTCTTGAAGTTGCTTCATCATCCAAATCATCATCCTGATTTCCTCCCCCTGTGAGGTTGCCATTACTCACAGGTGTGTCTTGGATGCTAGTTTCTCCACTGTTGATTGGCACAAATTCTTCTCTTGTATTATCATTCACTTGAGTCTGTTGAACTCGAGTTTCAACTTCAGTTTCAGTCTCTTCATCAGAATCATCTAGATTATCAAACTTCAATGGATCTTTATCTTCATCATTGGCTTCTTCTAGTCCAGGTAGTTTGCTGTCATCAAATGTCACATCTGTGCTTTCCATAATTTTCTTTTGACTGATGACATAAACCTTGTATGCAATTCTTTCCATAGAGTAGCCAAGAAAAATTCCTTCAAAATCTTTTGCATCAAATTTTCCAATATATTCAGAATTATCCTTCAATACAAAGCATTTGCTTCCAAAAGTATGAACATACTTTAAAGTGGGCTTCTTTCCAGTCATCAAGTTGTAAGGTGTCTTTCCAGTGTTTTTGTTGATGAGGGTTCTATTCTGGATATAGCATGCAGTGCTCACAGCCTCAGCCCAAAAACATGTAGGCATCTTTGCATCAAGTAACATTGTTCTAGCAGCTTCAATTAGAGTTCTATTCTTCCTCTCAACAACTCCATTTTGTTGTGGAGTCCTTGGAGCTGAGAATTGCTGAGAAATACCATTCTCTTTATAGAATGCTTCAAGTATGGCATTTCTGAACTCTGTTCCATTATCACTTCTCAGTGCAATCACACTTGCATTGTTGGCCTTTGCTTCCTTGTCAACTTTCTTTATATGCTCAATGATTACTTGTGGAGCCTCATCTTTTGATGCCAGAAATTCCACCCATGTATACCTTGTAAAATCGTCAACCATCACCAAGGCATACTTCTATCTTCCTAGTAACATAATATTGACAGGCCCAAACAAATCCATATGAATGAGTTGTAGGGGCTCGGTTATAGATGTCACTATCTTTGTCTTGTGGCTAGATCTTTTCATCTTTCCTTTTTGACAAGCCTCACACACTTCTTCTTGACAAAATTCAAGTGTGGACATGCCCGTCACTAACTCTCTTTTGACTAGAGAATTAATGGCTTTGAAGTTCAGGTGTGATAGTTTCTTGTGCCACAGCCAACAATCTTCATTTGATGCTTTTGAGTAAAAACAACAAATTTTGTCCTTGTTTGCAGAATCCATATTGGCTACAAACAGGCTTCCCTTCCTTACTCCAGATAGAGCAAAATCACCAGTCTTCTTGTGGGTGATCAAACATTCATCTTTGTCAAAATCCACCTTGAATCCTCTGTCAGTAAACTGACCAACACTTAGCAGATTATGCTTGAGTCCCTTGACCAGTGCTACATCTTCAATGATGACATTTCTAACTTTTAACTTGCCATATCCCAATGTGTTACCCATGCTGTCATCTCCAAAAGCAACCAATGGGCCAGCCTTTTTCTCATACTGTGATAGCAGGGCCATATCACCAGTCATATGATTTGAGCATCCACTGTCCAAAATCCACATGACCTTCTTTTCATTTTCTTTGCCCTGCAAACACAAAGGTGTTACTTCTCCTTTGGTACCCAAACAAGTTTGGGTCCATGTGACTTAGAAACAGTTTTATCATAAACAACATGCTTTTCAACTTTCTTGGCATTAGTCTTCTTGTCACTGTTAAAAGTCTTAGAACCTGAGATTTCAGACTTAGGTGACAGAGGTACCTTCCTAGCTTTAGGAGGACTCAAAGACTTTGACCTGGTGTAGTGTGTGTGAGAATTGTGACTGATACAACCATCAATGAATTGCCTTCTCAGATTGAAACAACTAGTCATAACATTCATATTTCATGGCATACAGTCAAATTTATCACAAAATGGTGCATCTCTATATCTTAGAGACACAGAACAATCATAGAAAGGTTTAGATACACTACCAGCAGGTTTCTTGCATGCATGAGTTAAATGATTGGTACTGAAACAGTTCTGACAAGTTTTCCTAGGGGCATTAGGCATATAAGCATAGTTGTTATCTTTGTTAATCCCTAACTTGCCATTTCTGTTCTGTTTCTTCTTAGTCACTTTCTTCTCTGATTCACTCTTCCCAGCTGAGACAAACTTAACAAATTTCTTAGGTCTTGATCTATCAACTACTGACTCCTTGGCTTTTGACTTGACACTCTCACTCTTGGAGGATGCTTGTTGTTCACTGGATTGTGCCTCATCCTCATCATTCAACATTTGCTTGATGAGTAAGGCATCCTCATCAATTTCAAATGTTGATTCTTTAAAAATTGGGTTTTCAGCCTTTTTCAAAATGTGAGGCACTTCCTCATGAACAACTGTGTCATCTTCAATGACAGAATAGCCTTTTCTCTGCTTAAGAGAGTCATAGTCAAGTCCAATAGTAGCTTTGGGTTTAGCCTGAATTTTCTCACAGTAGGATTGCACTAGACCAGCTGAGTTCTTAAATGTTTTCAGTTTGAATTCATTTTCAGCTAATTCATCCCTAAGAGCCTTTTCCACTTGACTAGCACATAGAACCTTATTCTGCAGATATTCAACTTCTTTCTTAAGGTTTTCTACTTGCATAGCAGTTAGCTCAAGTTCCTCATTCCTTTTGGTTAACATTTCATTTCTAGTAGACAATTTAGCAATCTCTTCATTAGCAGCAGTCATACTAGTATGAATGTTAAACATTTTAACAGATAGTTGTTCAATCATGCATTTATACTCTGAAACAGACATGTCTATAGTAGTGAGAGATGGTACCTGAGGGTCTGATGGAGATGTGTCATCCTTGGAATTGGCCATCAAGGCATAATTGCAGAATTCTTGCTCCTCTCCATCACTGTCAGAATCATCCCAACACTTCCCTTCAGCTATGTAGGCCTTACCTTGTGTCTGCTTTTTCAGAAGGGCCTCATACTTAGCTTCGAGCTCAAGATAATCTCTATCCTTCTTTTTAGGCTTCTTGCATTCACTGGCAAAATGCCCTAGGTCATTGCATCTATAGCACCTTACAGATGACCTATCCACATGGCTGGTTTTAAACTTATTCTTGTTTGGTTTCACAGGTGCCTTGCTCTTGTTGAATGAATGGTTTTGGGTTTTGGGTTTGAAGGGTTGATTCCTTTTGAATCTGATGTTTGGAAATTTTCTGGCCATGAAAGCATATGAAGTGTTTTCCATCCCATCTAGTTCTTCAAGAGTGTAAAACTCTTCTTCCTCATTCTCCTCAACAGGTTCACTTACCTCAGGTTCAGTTTCTTCCTCTTCTACTACCTCCTCTATCCTTAATTGGCTTGTAGATGCTTCTAGGTCTTGAATAGATTTGTTGATAATCAAGGCACATGATATGTTTACCATTCTGCCTTGATTGGCTTGGATAGCCCTTTTCTGAAGCAACTCAAGCTCATGAGTTTTTAAAACCCCATAGAGCACATCATATGTAACTTTGTTCAAATCTCTTTCCCTTAGAGAAATGACCCTTTGCTCTAGATGGTTTGGTGAGGATAGCAGAAACTTCATGTTTAACTCCCTGGTACTGTAAACCTTGACATTCATCTGCAACTCAGTAACTAGCTTGTGAAATCTCTCAAACATCTCAGTAATGCTTTCCTTGGGCTGTGCCATGAAAGCCTCATACTGTGTGACCAATATCAGTTTCTTATTTTCTCTGACCTCATCAGTTCCTTCACATAACACCTCAATGTGATCCCACATTTCTTTGGCAGATGTGCATGATGCAATGTTTGCAAACATTGACATATCCATGGAATCAATAATAAGCAACATGAGGTGACAGTCAAGAGCAACCTTTTCCCTTTCTGATTCTGTCCATTTGGATGGTTCCTTGGCCTCATAAGATCTTGGAACAGTTGTGGTTCCAGAAGTCTTTTCAGGTATCTCTTGTTGTGGAACAAAAGGACCATTCTTGAGAATCTCAGGATACAAAGGATGAGAGGCTTTGATGAACAACATCATCTTTATCTTCCAGAGGTTGTAATTCTCTTTGTCAAACTTAGGGACCTTCACCGTTCCTGTAGTCTTTGGTGTATTCGAACTCATGATCGTTTTTCTGTTTTTGAATAAACAGCTCGCTCTGATACCACTTGTTGAGTATTGAATACAGTAAAAGAATACAGAGGGGGGGGGGGTGAATGGATTCTTGAACTTTTCTTGTTCGAGTCTATGTAGCAAGTAAGTGTTTGTGTGTGCAAGAGTGAAGGTGCGGATAAAGAACAACACAAGACACAATATCACTTTAATCTAATGTATTATTAGATAAAGGTTGCTACAATCTGTGAATACAAATGATAGTATTCTCAGCTTCATTTTTCTCAGAGAGATACAGCTTACAGTGTATGAAAAACTTGACTCACAAAGTTAATGACTAAGGAAGTGAGGCTGTATCCTTATAGAACATGAATACAACCTACTTACTCCAAATAAGGTAGCTAAACAAATTACTTTCTGGTCTGTCTATCCTTTTTGAGTAAGTGTCCAAACGGTTACAGATTTGACTTTGCAAAGCCTGTTCAGATCCACTTCTTTAGCCCCTTGTCTCTTCTATATCTCTCCAAGCTTCCTTGTAGGCTTTCCAGAGCACGTTACAGATTGTGGTCCATAAAGTGCATTGGCTTGTTGCTGGTTTTTGACTTGTACAATTTCTTCAGTATTTTGTCTCCAAGAATGTATTCGAGAAGTGACTAAGTAACTGATTCGAGAACTAGAATTGACTTGATCGGTAACTCTGAGTTCTCGAACACTGTTATATTGACATGTCGAACCACTTCTCGAATAGCTCTTTTCCATCAGGATTCCTTGAGTTGTCGAATAGAACATTTGACTTATCGAATCCTCGAGATATCGAATAGCTTTTTGAGTCCTTGAGATATCGAATGGAACTTTGACTTGTTGACTCTTTGAGAACTCGAATACCACTTTGACTTGTTGACTTCTTGAGTTCTCGAATAGAGTAGTAGACATATTGAATCTCTGAGATATGGAATGAGATATCGAACAGTGTATTCAGAGATATCGAATAGTGTCTTGAGATATCGAATCCCTGACTTCTCGAATGCTGGACTTCTCGAATAGACAAATATACTTCTCGAATTGGTACTTAGGCAAATTCTTCATTTCTTCAAATCCCAACTGTGATTATTTGACAGTCTTTATCTTCTTGCTTGAGGCATGAACCTTGGAACTTCTTTCAAGCATTATTCTTGACTATATAAGTACAGTTACACAACTAGGATTTGATGCCTACTATAAGTACAAAACAAACAGAAACTCTACAACTAGAGGTTCCCTCAGTTAAGAGGTCATGTAAGTAATGCAAAGCATTACAGACAATTAGGCTTGTTATTAGATGTATACAGGCATGCCTCTCTGACTAACAAATTATTTTAATAATAAAAATATGTATGCAACTTAAAACTTTAATAATAAAATATAATTAAAAAATTTACAGGCAACCGTGCATCCCACGAGTTATAGGCTAGTATATATAATGTAAGTATTTTTTTTTAGGAATTTAAGGGATAGTTTGCAAGTTATTTGCTTCGTTAGTGCCTAATAGTTTATTTTGGAGGCTTATGATGGGACTGTTATTGGTAGGGGCTAACCCATCTTTCTCTATTTTAGTATCACAATATTTCATAATACAATGTTTGTATTTCATTAAGTGTGTAGAGGCCACGGTGTGCATAAGAATTAAGAAATGTGGTTGAGCAAGAACTCTAAAAATTAATTCCACATGTATAAAAATTAATATTTCAAATTAATAATTATTTTTATCGAATGTGTAAACCGCGATGAATCGCACCGCAATTTCACGACGGTGTGGTTTATGTAGTTTTAAAATTTCGTGGTACAATTAATAAGGATAATAAAACAAAAAATATTAAAAAAAATCCGTGCATCACACGAGTAATAAGCTATATTGTAAAAAAATACACAAAATCTGGAAAACACTTACAATATAGAAAATTTTGTATAAAAATCGAAAAAAGATCTACATGATTAGATAAATTTCACTTTTTCTACTAAATAAAAGTTAAAAAACAAATTTTGTGTAATATTAATATCTATAAGTATGTATAAGTAATAATTCAAATTAAATAATTTTAATAATATTTATATACATGGGATTATAAAGTTAAAAATTATTTTAATAATAAAAATATATATGCAACTTAAAACTTTAATAATAAAATATAATTAAAAAAATTTTAAGCAACCGTGCATCGCACGAGTTATAGGCTAGTATATATAATGTAAGTATTTTTTTATGAATTTAAGGGATAGTTTGGAAGTTATTTGCTTCGTTAGTGCCTAATAGTTTATTTTGGAGGCTTATGATGGGACTGTTATTGTAAGGGGCTAACCCATCTTTCTCTATTTTAGTATCACAATATTTCATAATACAATATTTGTATTTCATTAAGTGTGTAGAGCCCACGGTGTGCATAAGAATTAAGAAATGTGATTGAGCAAGAACTCTAAAAATTAATTCCACATGTATAAAAATTAATATTTCAAATTAATAAATAATTATTTTTATCGAATGTGTAAACCGCGATGAATCCCACCACAATTTCACGACGATGTGGTTTATGCAGTTTTAAAATTTCATGGTACAATTACGATTTAAAAATTTGACAAAATCACATACGCAAATTAATCCACAATTTTGATAAAAAAAACCGCACCCGCCATGGTATGATCACCCCTATCTTACCAATTCTTACAACACAGCCCAACATTTACATTTATATGGGGTCTCATTTTATCTACATACAGTTCCTTAAAGCTCTATTTGCTACATTAAAAAAGTGCATTCTCACACGTTTGCCAACTTGAATTGACTATATAATAAAACTCTATGCATGTCAAATACATGTTACACGAATTTATATACTCCCTTTATTCCATTAGTTTCTTTACATATTTTCGGTATTGCTTAATGCTTAGCACGCATTTTAAGATATATGTAAAATATAGTTTCACAATTTATTTTTAAAATTTTCTTTTTTTGAATAAAAATTTAAACATTAAATTTTTATTCGAAAGAAAAGAAATTTAAAAATAAGTTATGAAACTATATTTTATCTAAGCATTAAAATGCATACCGAACCCTCTATCCTAAGCGTAAATAATTAATTTTCTTTTGTTACACGTGTGGTTGAATCACAAATGATTGAGCAGGTGGATTAGAAGTTTCGTTAATATACACTTGACACTTTACAGGTAGGAGCACTTTTTAGAGGCTCCCATTGGTGTAAGAAGGTTCCACGCGTTTGTAGCGAAAATTCTTCTCTTTTTATATACTCCCTCCGTTTCAGAAACATTTTCCTGTTTTGATTTTTGTTCTTGTTCATTGTAAGTACTTGACTACTAATTTACGCATAATTTATAATATAAAATATAGTCATGAGTGATCTTGTTTGATTTGTATTTATGAGTACTTTAATATAGTGAAGTTTTTATATTTAAAACTAACACAAAATTGAAAATATTAACGATCAAAAGTGTGCGTTGACAAACATGATAAAGCAAACAGGAAAATATTTTAGAAACAGAGGGAGTACTAATTACGAAAATTCTTCTCGACTTCAAACAGTGTTCTGTGTACCGCCTTTTCTACTTCTGCGGCTCCAACCTGTATACAAAAACTTGTGGTTAGAAGTTACTGTAGAACAAAGCACGTGGACCACAAGTTTATATAATAAACTTGTCATGCATGCTAATTTATTTTTAAAGAGTTTATTAAATCATGATTTTTTCATGTAACTTTATAAATTTATATTTTCGTCTATAACATAAGCTGTAAAAAATGTTACTTTGCTAAATACTACTCCCTCCGTCCCAGCCAGTTCTTTAGGCGGCTGGGCACGGAGGTCAAGGATAGTGGGTGTAAAGTGGGTGTAATATTGTTAAAATAAATGAGGTAGTGGGTGTAATAGTGATTTTATTGTTAAAATAAGTTAAGTAGTGGGTGAAATAGTGTAAAGTATTGTTAAAATAAGTGAAGTAGTGAGTGTAATAGTGTTAAAACTTACTATTTTGGGTAATGTAAAGAAATGGTGGGATGGCCCAAAAAGGAAATTGTAAAGAAATGGATGGGACAGAGGGAGTAATAAATAGTTTGTATTTTCGAAATAATTTTTTGTCCCTATTTTTTTCGGAATAATTTGAATGAATAAAATGACCCAACATATATTATATGAGTAATTGCTTTACTGATAATAAAATAAATTGCTATAACACTATAAATTAAGTTAATTACCTTGGTTTCAATTCCCAGGACAGCAGAAAATTGTTGAGGTAAGAACTTGGATTGGATGAGTCTGATATTGGAGTTAGTCTGTTTCAGACATTTTAAAACCTCCAGCATTGAATCGATACCAGATGACGGACGTGCCACATTGATTCTTATCTTAGCTTCCTCCATTTCTGATCCCTCACTTGTACTTTCTCTTGCTCCCAACATCTTATTCTTTTGCCTCTCCAGCTCTTCTCTACGTTTCTTCAATTCTTCGAGCTTTTGAGCTGCTGTTAATATTATGGAATGTTTATCCCTCTGCCACCAATCAAAAAGATCACAAATAGTTAGACACTTAATATAATCATTACAGTGTAGAGTAGTAGAGAAACACAAACCTTGGTTCCGGAGGGCAACAAAGAATGCAAGCGCATGTAGTTGTGCTTCTGCGTCTCCCTTCTCATTCTCTCACTCAACATGTGTCGTCGACACCGTTCTTTTTCCGAATAATCATGCATTTCCTGATTAGTAGTACTCATACTCTTGATCAAGAACTCCCTCATTCTTTTCTTTATATTAACATTACTACCAACAAATGCAGGAGCTTCATTAAGTCCATGTTGTGTATAACTAACAAAAGCGCTCGAATTCGCAGGAACCTCCTCTTCGAGCCATGAGAAAACTGGTTGAGAATGATAAGCAAAGAAGTGCTCCATCTCTTAGTACTTGAGCTCACTACGTACCTAGAAATAAGTATTTAACCGTATAATAACGGTCTTGTTTGGAGGAAGGGATAAAGGGGTGTGTGTGTTTATATATGTTGTAAAAATTCCTACATATTATTGAACATGTTGGTCAATGGATGAAAGTCGAAGCAGAGTTATTTTCCCTGTTTGGTCAAAGTGTTCGCGTTTGTTTGTTTGTGTGTCCGTACACATTGTTCCACAACATGAAATATTGAAATGTATGTAATATAACCGAACTCCACTATTTAAATTGCCCACTTGTTAAATTAAGTTTCACTCCCTCCGCGTTCCAGCCCAGGGCCAGTAATTTGTTATCTAGTAATCCTACAAGATAACGCATATTATGATTAAAAAGTTCTTAAGTTATAATGATATTTTATGATAAAATAAGTATTATGCTAATAATTTTTTAATATTAAGTTTTGTGGGGTCTTTTTTATATATTTCAGATTATAAAAGTTCAAGTACATAAATCTTTAGAGGTTATTTCTTTTATAATATTTTCTTTTTTTGTATATTAATATATTAGTTTTGCAAATAAAAGACAAAAATTACATATATATAAATTACAAAAAAAAGCCCAAAAAATGCCCAGCCCGATCCGGCCCGAGGGCCTAAAATGGGTCTCATATTTTAGAAAAAACCCGGCCCGGCCCGACCCGATTTTTTAAAAAGTCCGCCCGGCCCGATTGTTAAAAAGCCCAGTCCAGCCCAATTATTAAAAAGCCCAGATTTTTTAAAACCTGGATAAAGCCCAACCCGGAGGACTTTTTGTGCATCTCTAAGTAGTATTATCCAATCTTGGGAAGAGGCTTTATGAAATATATATTAAAATGAAATTGAATAAAATGAAATAAGATTTGAATATATAAAATGACTAAAAATTCAAAATTTTTATTCTTTCTTCCATTTCATTTCTAAACATCTATATTTAATTTAAGCATTCCATTTTAAGCACCCCATTAATTTTAAGATAAATGCTTCATTCCTTACTTCGTCTATTCTATTCACAATTCTTATCATAAAATTTTTGCAATATCTTATTTTTTTCAAAATTTTTCTCTGAACTCCATTATTTTCTTCTAAATTCATCATTTCCATACCATTTTAAGATAAATACTTCAGTTCTTACCTCATCTATTCTATTCACAAATCTCATCATAAAAATTTTGCACTATCTTATTTTTTTTTAAAAAAATTCCTCTAAACTCCATTATTTTCTTCTAAATTCATCAATTCCATTTCTTTCCATTTCCTTCCCTTCCTTTACATTCATCCAAATCAAACGCAACAGGTTTAAAATATCATAATTTAATTTTATCATTTATTTTTTAACATAATTTAATTTTTGGAAGTACTTTTCTAAAAGTCAAGTAAAGTTTTAAATGTGATGTTCTGTGATTGCTAGTTACTTGTAACTAGCGTAAAAGTCCGCGTAAGGGATGTGCACTGAACTAATTTCTCGTCCAAACTGTATGCATATTCAAATAATTTGTAATTAAAAATATGATAAACGATACGATTTTAATTTATCTAATATTTTTATAGTTATTTTGTAATTTTGCATGCCAAATTTTTACATAAAATTTTGAATTATTTTTTAACAAAATTTTAAAATTTTCTAAATATTTTAGTCGATGTTAAATATGATAAAACGACTTTAATGACTGTGCATGTATCTGAAATCTAAATTCAATTTTTTTTTGATTTTATCGTTTACTGATATAAGTATATGTTACAATTCAATTTTTTTTATAGTTAAACACACGCACATGCCAGGTGTCGAACTTATAACTCAATCATTATATATTCCATTGATGATCAATTTATCATATTATATAAAATTTATATGTACCATATTTTATGGTCAAGTTATAGGTGTGTTTGGTGGAACTTTTTTCCAGAATAAGTCAAACTTATTTTTATACATAGTTAGAGATTCCTAACTTTTTTCAGAAAAAGTTAACTTTTTTTTTTTTGCAATTTGTAGAATCTCAAATATAAATTAAATACTTGTATAAAAAAAATTATCAAAATATGAAATTTTTACCCGAAAATAAGTTCATAAAAACTTAATTTAAGTCATGCCAAACAAGCCCATAGTCTAATTGATCGTTATAAATAACCCGAAAGGTTAGTATTTTAGTCTTATCAAATTTTTTATACAAGAGCTGAGGATTTCATGAACTCTTTCCCTGGTCACTTCTGTCTGGTTGTAAGTGAAAAGTTATTTTATCGGTATGAATACGTATCTATCATTATATCCTTATATATAATTAGGTTTTTGCTCAAATACAAACTAACCCATAAATACAAACTAAAAAACACTATCTTCACACCCTATTTTACTATCTCCACACCATATTTTACTATCTCCACTTACTATCTTCACACCATATTTACTATTTCTACTCCTGTACCCACCCCATCCCATTCTCCGATCATCTTCTACGGTCATCTTCTCCGGCCAATATCCAGCACCACCATCGTCTCCATCTGATTCTGGTGAAACTCCGATCTGTTTTCGTGGCAGATCTGTTTTTCAAGCTCCGATCGCATCTACCTCTCTCCTCCATCTTTGGTCGCCTGCGTCTTTGGTTACAATAGTGATTATGGTGGCAGCTGTGGTGATTAACAGTGGCAGCGGTGGTGGTGTGGTGTGTCGTGGAGGTGTGAAGGTGTTGGGATCAGTGGTTGCTCGATGGGGCAGCAGGCCAAGATCTGGGGTGAGAAAATGGGGCTGATACTTTGAAAATTATTGATTAAATAAGTAATTATTGTAATACGATTTGGTAATTGTTGCAAGTGATCAAGTGATATATATCATCCCTTTAGTTACCACCATTAGTTCCCGCAGCAACGATTACCACCATTAATTCTGGCAATAATGATCTCAGTATATTCCGATGCTAGCTCACATGATTTCTCAGTCTTATATCACAAAACAACCAGTCAACCACTAAAATTAATGATTTATTCACAAAATAAGCACAAACTCAACTCTATGATAGGTTGTTTTTCATCGTAAATGATAAATAGTTAAACATTAATTGATTGTCATAAAATCACTAATTTTTATACCACAAGTTACTAATTCATGTAGTACTAATCACTAATTTATGCTATGGAAATCACTAATTTATATTGCTAAAATTACTGATTTTTATGATTTATGTATCTGAGAAAAATGCATGTGTCAGTTGATAAACTATTGTCTATCAAAAAGTTCACATCGTTTGTGATTTAAAGTTGATGATGAAATATGTCGAAGGACAATGGTAATATGTGCCTGCAATAACAGTGAATGGTCAGTGCCGGACAACGTAATAGAAGAAATAAATTTGAGAGAGTAATAAAAAATTAAAATGACGAAGATTGAATACACAGGGAATAAGAAATAGATCTATTGTAATATAAAAGAAATGTCATCGGAATAAGTGAGAGTAGTGGTCGGAGTGAGGCGATGACTCAGAAAGAAGAGGCGCTGATATTAGTTTTTATTTTAGTTTAGTTTGTAGTAGAGCATGACTCTATATAATAAATCTTTATATATAATTATATCCTTATACATAATAAGCATAAAAGGGATCTTATCCAAATTTTTGGTCTTGTCGCTGTACTACCAAAATCATATGATCCGTTGGATTAAAAATAGACGATCAAGATTAGATCATATTAAAAAATTAAAAAATATGTATAATCTAAAAAGGATATTATTATAAAAGGGCATTAGAATTGAATTTTAAAAAGAAAATTATAATCTAAAAAGGATATAATTAAAAAAGTTTGTATTAGCATTGAATTTTAAAAAGAAAATTATAATCTGAAAAGGATATAATTAAAATAATTTGCATTAGAATTGAATTTTATTTATTCTATTAGTATTTAAAAAAGAGCAAAATGTACTTTGTGTACCTGAACTTTGGCGAAGACACTACTTGCAATACTACATTTCTAAAGGTACCATCTACAATACTAAGTAATGGATTTACTTAAACTTCGTGTACCGTCGTCTATATGCTGAAATTTTTGAAGAACACCAAGAAAGCTTCAAGCTCATCAATGGAGGTCACCAGAATTTTTCCAGATTATTTTGAAATGCTGGTAACTCCAAACAAACGCAGAAATTTAAGTAGAACTACATACTTGACTCCAAACATATCAACAAACACAACTACACATCCAGAATTTAGCAACAGCCAACCATTATCAAAATCCGGCCAAAAACAACCAACTAACATAAAAAAATTACAATTCACATATTACAATTCCTAGCTAACATGAAATCTTTTATACTAACTCGACATGATTAAACAACTATACATCCACCAAAAACACAACCAAAATCAACGCCGCCGGATCAAGAACACACCGTCGCCGGCGGTGGTTTTCCGACGAACCCGAAAACTCAACGAAAATCGACAAACTTACTACCAAGTACCAACATGCTCCAAATTTAATATTCTACACTAACCAATCATCCACAACATCATCAAAAAGCAAAATCATAAAAAATGAAATTAAAACGAAATGGGTTTTAAACCCAAAAATTTTCTTTACCAAAACACAATATCTATCACTCTAAACTACTCTACACATCAAGATAAACAAAGATTAAGCATAAAAAACAATAACAAATCGCAATAACACAAAAACCGAACAAAAATCAAAATGGGTGTTAAAAAAAATTCATGGATCTTCACAAATCATATATCAAAATGAAGCTATTAATTTGTAGGTTAATATCATGTAATTTCATTCTCAAATTGATGCAAAACAAAGCAGAAATATCGAAATTAAGGTGAATGTGTGTGGAGGTGTGTGTATACAAATCAAGAGAGAGAAAGATTTATAATATAGAGGAATAAAAGTGGGTAAAATGATTGATTTGCCACTGACGATCTAATGCCATTTGCAAGAGATAGACGGCGGTACACGAAGTTTAAGTAAATCCATTACTTAGTATTGCACGTGGTACTTTTAGAAAGGTAGTATTGTAAGTGGTGTCTTCGCCAAAGTTCAGGTACACAAAGTGCTTTTTACTCTTAAAAAAATTCATATTTATTATTTTGGCTATAATTTGAGATCTATAAATCAAATTTGGATGATTTTATAATCCACGCAAAATACGTAAAATTATCTTTAATTTAGTAATGATTTAATAAATATTTTTAAATGGAAATACACAGAATCTCAAACAAACGAAAATATAATTACGAATTTTTACATTAATCATATTTAATGTAGAAGCCCTACATTAATAATGCTATTCAATGTAGAAAATCTAATTATATATGCTTTAAATAATTGACATATACATTTCCGTACTTCAATATAAATTCACTTTTTATTTTATAACATATTAGAATATAAAATATTTTTTAATGCTAGATCCAACGATTTTCATCTATTTATTTGAATATTTTTATCGTAAGGAGGACCAGACTACCGATTATCAAAATTTTGGACAAAATCCTTCTTACACTTATTATTAAAACTAGCTTATAACCCGTGTAACGCACGGCTCTTTTTTCATATCTACAATTATATTACTTTTATGAAATTTTATAAGTTATTAATTTACATATCAAATTGGTGTTTAAAAATTGATATATATAAGATTTTACATGTTCGATTTAATATTTGTACTCTATCTTGAATTTTAAAATTTGATTTGGACGTTTACAGCCCACATGATATTAACAAAATAATCTTTAAATTAATGATGGTTTAATATAATTAAATCTACACAGAAACAAAAAAGAGAAGAAATTGACGATTTTTTAAGTTAAAAATTCTTTTTGATTTATGAATTCTACTTACAATTCATTTTGATTATCAAAATATCCTTATAATTATTTAAAGATAGTTCTACTCACAACCAAATACAATTTTAATAATAAGTGTAAGAGATATTTTGTCCGAAATTTTGATAATCGGTAGTCCATTCCTCCGTATGACAAAGATCTTAAAATAAATAGATGAAAACCGTTGGATCTAGCATAAAAAATGTTTTATATTTTAATATGTTATAAACTAAAAATACTCCTTATATTTATATAAGATATATTTTGTCCAAAATTTTGATAATTGTCTATTCCTCCGTACGACAAAGATCTTAAAATAAATAGATGAAAATCATTGGATTTAGCATAAAAAATGTTTTATATTTTAATATGTTATAAAATAAAAAGTATATTTATATTGAAATACGAAAATATATATGTCAATGATTTAAATCACATACAATTAGGTTTTCTACAATTGATAGCATTATCAATGTAGAACTTCTACATAGATTAGGATTAATGTAAAAATTCGTAATTATATTTTCTCTTGATATTCTGAGTGTTTCTATTTGAATAATAATTATTAAAGCATCACTAAATTAAAGATAATTTTATGAGGTTCGTATGGATTGTTAAATCATTCAAAACTGATTTCTAGATCTCAAGATATAGGCCAAATAGTAAATATGAAATTTTTTAATACTAATAAATAAAAAATAAAATTCAATTCTAAAACAAATTTTTTTAATTATATCCTTTTTAGAATATAATTTTCTTTTAAAAATTCAATTATAATATAACCTTTTTTAATTATATCCTTTTTAGATTATAATTTTCTTTTTAAAATTCACTTATAATACAACCTTTTCTAATTATATCCTTTTTAGATTATAATTTCTTTTTTATGTGATCTAATCTTGATTGTTTAGTTTCAATCCAACGGATCATATAATTTTGGTAGTACAACGACCAGACCAAAAATTTGGATAAGATCTCTCTTATAAAGACATTTTTAAATTAAATTTAGTTCTAATGATGAATAAAAAAATAAATCAATCAAATCGATGAAGAAAGGGTATTATAGTAAATTAACAAAGTGAAAATTATAAATAAATATATAAGGATATAATTTATAATTCAACGGATGACTTTTAATTCAACGGATCATATGCTTTTGGTAGTACAGCGACGACGACCAAAAATTTGGATAAGATCTCCCTTATGTTTATTATATATAAGGTATTAATTGTATTTAGTTATTAGTAGAATTATCTTCAAATAATTATAAGGATATTTTGATAATTAAAACGAATTATAAGTAAAATTCATAAATCAAATATAATTTTCAGCGTAAAAAATTGTCAATTTCTTTTCTTTTTTGTTTCTGCGCAGATTTAATTAGAAAAAATTATTGAACCATCACTAAATTAAAGATTATTTTGTTAATTTCACGTGAGCTGTAATAGTCCAAATAAAATTTTAAGAATTCAAGATAGAGTATGAATATTAAATCGAACGTGTACAATCTTATATATTTTAATTTTTTAACAATAATTTGATATGTAAATTAATAACTTTTAAAATTTTAAAAAATTAATATAATTATAGATATTAAAAAAGGAGTCATGCGTTGCACGAGCTATGAACTATAATTATAAATAACGAGTTATAAGCTATTATATAATAAGTGTAAGAAAGATTTATCCATAATTTTGGTCCATGTACCGCCAAATTAATCTCACGCCGAATCTAATATTTTTAAAAATAGACGATCAAGATTGTATCATATTAAAAAGAAAATTATAATCTAAAAAAGATATAATTTAAAAGATTGTATTATAATTGAATTTTAAAAAGTAATTACAATCTCAAAAGGATATAAAAGGTTGTATTATAACTGAATTTTACTTATTTATTTATTAATAATAAAAAAATTCACATTTATTATTTGCGCTCTATTTCAATATCTAGAAATCAGATTTAGATGATTTTACGGCCCACGCGAAACTCATAAAATTATCTTTAATTTAGTGATGATTTAACAATTATTATCCAAATATAAACACTCAGAATCTCAAGAGAAAATATAATAACGATTTTTTATTATCCTATTTATTGTAGAAGACCAACATTGATAATCCTATTCAATATAGAAAACCTAATTATATATAATTTAAATCATTGACATGGACTTTTTCGTATTTCAATATAAATTTACTTTTTAGTTTAAATGCTGAAGTATAAAAAAAAATTATGCTAGATCCGACGTGTTTCAATAATTTATTTTAAAAGCTAACTATTCTTATTTATTTTGCCGTACTGAGGACCAGACTACCGACTACCAAAGTTTTGGACAAAATCTCTCTTACACTTATCACTAAAACTGTATTTGATTGTTTATAAACATATCTTCAAATAATAAGAAGGTTATTTTGATAATTAAAATGAAATATAAGTAGATTTCATAAATCGAATAGAATTTTCAATGTAAAAAATCATCAATTTCATCTCTTTTTTGTTTCTTGGTAGTTTTAATTGGAGAAAAATTGTTAAATCGTCACTAAATTAAAGATTATTTTGTTAATTTCACGTGAGCTGTAAAATCATCCAAATCAAGTTTTAAGAATCCAAGTTAATTGGAGAAAATTTGTTAAATCGTCACAAAATTAAAGATTATTTTTTTAATTTCACGTGGGCTGTAAAATCGTCCAAATTAGGTTTTAAGAATTAAAGATAAAACATGTAATTAATTGAAAGTGTAAAATTTTAGGGTGATGGCCCTAAATACCCACCTCCCAAAACAAATGGTCCAAAATGCCAATTTTCGGAATACAGGGCCCTATTTACCCACGGGACACGCATGTGGAAAAGGAGTGTCCGGACACTCCTTTGGCACATGCGTATCCTTCACAAAATCAAGCTGGGTCTGTGAAAATCAGCATGGGTCACGCATGTTGAACATGCGTGACAGGTGATGCGCATGTCCAACATGCGTGACACTGGCCACTGTTCATCTCCTTCCCCAGCCGCGATAATGGCGATTCCGGCAACCAATTTTCTTTCTCTTCATTCGTCCATTTTATGCACTTTCTAACTACATTCTATATACCAATAGAATCGGCATTCGATTCTCTACACAACTAAACCAATTTTATTACGTTTAATTTGCAGGATTGAAAAGCCCCAATTCGATGGTTTTTTCCGATTAACTTTTCCGACTAAGCTCATGTACGCCCCTGCGGGGCCAAAAAGCAATAAACGGAGATGTAAAAATGTAGACAAAGTCCTGGGCTTCATTTTGATATATAGAATGTGATGTGTAGGTGTTGGTCCCGGAAAGTATTGCAGAAGGGGGGTTGAATGCAGTACTAATAAATTTCAAAAACTATTTCAACAACTTAAATAGAGTTTGTAATTTACTAGTAGAAGAAATGCAATCACAAGTAATATCTAACACGATGTTTCACAAAATAATTGTTTTATTTATTTTGCGAGGTTTTGCTACAACCTTGAGAACAAAATAATTCTCAAGCTTCGAATTCTCAAGAGATTACTGTTGTAGAGATATATCTATCATGCAATAGAGAGTTCTATTTATAGAGTGATAGTTGGATCTTTTTCTACTATACTATCACTATCAACATGGGTTGTTGAGTTGCTGTCATATTCTTTTTGCAGCTCATTACATGATTTATTCCCATGTGATACACACAAAGTAACTTTAGATGCTTTCCACATTTGAGCCACCCAGATCTAGCAGTTGTTAAATTTATCTTGCTCTATATTTTACAGGTTGCTCCATGTGATCTCTCAAGCTTCTATTATAGACTTTCAAGCTTGCTGTAAAGTTTGAATGTTGCAGCACGCCTGCTTCTTTTGAACATGTATTCTGTCGCTTAATTTGACTTAGAAAATTCCTAAATCAAGTTGATTCTATATGACAGTATGTTTGTCGCAAAGTTTGCTGTCAAAGGATTATTCTTTGATTGACAGTATAAGTTCCCCGCAGAGGTTACTGTCAAAGAATTGTGCTTTGGTTGACAGTATGAATTCCCCGCAAAGGTTGCTGTCAAGAATTCCAAACTTGCTGTCGCAAACTATATATGAAAGTTGCTGTCATCAGAATCTTCGCCAATGTTGCTGTCAAGTTAAAACTTGCTGTCGACTCAATGAAACTTACTGTCGACCTAGGCAACATGCTGTTTCCTTGTAACCTTACTATCAATGCTTGACAGTAACTTTTATTCCTGCTGTCGAACTTCTGTATTCCTTGAGGCTTGAACATGATCGAACTTCTTCCAAGAATTACAATTATTACATGACAGTATTTATTTAATTACAAGAATACACTTATGGCTATGACAGTATGTTCTACTTAGTAAAACTAAGTATACCAATTAATCTAGTTAAGTTGTCTGATCTATCACCCATAAATCCCAACAATCTCCCCCAATTTGTTTTTATGGACAATAATAACAAATTTACAGATATATCATGCTGACAACTTAACTATCATAGATCAGAATGAATAAACCCTTCATTTCTGAAAAATGTGATTAATCTAGATTGTTTTCAAACAATGATTATAAAAGTTCATAAATAAAAATCAAGTATTCAAACAAAATCTTTACTTAGCTTGATTTGAACTTTCATTTTGCTCCTTTTCCCTCAGAGCCCTTCTGAGTTTTTCAATTAACTCCTTTTCTTCAGGGGACTGAGCATCATCTTCATTTTCCATAATATATTTCCTGATCATTGAGGGAGCAGAATTTAATACATCTCTAAGTTCCATCCAATAAACATTTTGCTTGACAATTGATCTGAATTTTAACACATCTCCCTCCATCTTGAATCTTCTGACAGGAAGCTGATTTAAAGTTTCCCTTCTTAATTTATCCAAGCTGGGATCCTCTCCTTTCCTTTGATCAAAAATCATGTCTAGCTCCCAAGAACACAGTGATTCAAGCTTGTTTGATGATCCTACCACTTGCCAGAACAGTTCTTTTAGCACACTTGTTTTCAACTTTGAAAAGCTGTCTACATAGATTTCTTCTCTGCCATATTTGATTCTCAAAGGAGTCCAGTACGATTGGCTGATAGTTTGATCCATCACTGTTTAGCTTGTTGAGTTTACTGCAGCTTTCCTTCAAGTTAGCTTCAATCTCCTCTTTTATCTGTTGACGAGATTTTTGTCTTGAGGCTAATTCTTCTTTGAATTTCTGTTCAGCTTCATATCTATTCATTTCTGACCTTGTATAAGGTTTCTCCATTTCTTTCCAGTCATACTCAGGAATAGGATTATCTTCTTCATGTTCCAGACCTAGAGCTTCATAAACATCTTCATCATTTTGAAGTGTCCAATCACCATGCTTTTCAATGAATTCAGCATGTCTGGTTGCATAGTACTTATGAACATTATCCTTGATCTTTTCAGAGATATCACCATAGCTTTCCAAGAGTTCAACCATTCTTTCCAAATTGAAATAATCAATTCTTCTTCTTACAAGCGCTTGGGTTTGAACTAGACTGTTGGATATTACTTTTGATTTTGATATCTGAGTGAAATCAGGTTCTACCATAATCAATCTTTCTTTGTTTTCCCATAGAATGTATCTTGTGACTTTTTCTTTTGACTCATCCAACTCTATGGATACAGAAGTGATTGATTCTTTGGCTTTCTCTTGTAGTTGTTCAAGGCTGTTCATCCTTCTGCTCATGATTGGTTTCTTAAACCCTAGACCTGTAGCTTTTCTTTGTCCAGAATAGACAGTCTTTCCCTTTATCTTCTTGTTTGCTTTTCTTTTGATTCTTACTGTCTTGGATGTTTTGACAGTAGAATCATTGACAGTATCTTTGATAGGGCTTCTGATTGTGTCTTCTTTGACAGCATCTTTCATGATAGTGTCTTCATCTTCCCTGACAGCATCTTTGACAGTAACTTCATTTTTCTTCAATGCTTCAAGTAATTCCTTTTCTTCCTCCTTTTCTTCATATTTCTTGCTTGTTCCAGGAGTTTCTGAAGTTTCCTTTGGCTCAGCTTCTTTAGCTTGGGATTGCTCTTTTGAAGAGTTTCCCTTTTCTGATTCTTTATTTCCTCCAGCTTCACCTCCACCTTCATTATCATCACCATCTTTATCCAAGGTGTCATCAAAGGAACATTTTCCACCTTGAGCATTTCTGCTTTCGTTTGCTTTGGCAATGAGCTTCTTAATTTTGGCAATGTATTCCATATCTCTCTTTGCCATTATCTTGTGGATATCTTTAACTACTTGAACCCTTTCCTTGGTGATGGGTGCTTTCAGCAACAACTTAAGTACATCCATGATGACTTTACTTTGTAGAGATGTTTTGCCTTCAAGAGTTAAGAACCCAAGTCCTTTAGTTCCTTTGGCTGTTGTCTGTTTAAAGCTTACACCATATGGCTGGAGACATATTTCTGGAAGTTTGCTGTTAACCATGGTACTCAGTTGCATATAGAGACTTTCATCAAAAATGGTAGACTTTTTCTTGACAAGAATCCCAAGGATGTATTGCACTCTGGCAGAGAAAGTTTCTAGCAGTTGCATTGTTATGAATATTGAATGTCCACTCTTCAGGAACACTTCAACTGCCCACCTCTTCTCTGAGCTAATCTTCACAGAAAGATTGACAATCTTTTCTTTCAAAGCTTCTGCCAACTTAGCAGGTTTTCCTCCAGATTCTGTGATTACTTCATTCACCAGAGTGTTGAATTCCTCATCCTTATTATTCAAGGTGCTCTCCATATGACTTATCATTATAGAATCAGCTTCTTCTTGAGAATGTGTGCTTCCATCAGTCCAAGTAACCAACTCTGAAGGATTCACATATTCAGGCAGCTTGCCCTTGCCTTTACCCATCCTGTTAGACTCCTCCTTTTCTCTCCAAAGCCTCTCCAAAGTAGATTCTTTCTTTTCAGGAACTGGTTCACTAATTTTGATGGAAGATGCTTTATTTCTTTGTATCAGTTTCAATACTTCCTCAGATACTAGCATTGTCTCCCCATCTACTTCTGTTTCAACCAGTTCACCAGTTCCAGAGGCTATAACAGTATCTTTTTCCTCCCCCTTACTCCTTTACTCCCCCTTTCTCTCAGCTTCCCCCCCTTGTGACTTCATTTGCATTTGCTCCACTGGTTGCTCAGCTTCTTTCTGATCTATCACTTTCTCCCCCTTAGGTAAGTTGACAGCATTGATGATAGAAGAAAGAGACAGCAGAGTTGCTTGAATCTCAGCAAAACCAGTTTTCACAGTAGAAGACAGGTTGTCTAACTTGCTTTCCATCTTTGCACACCTGTCTTCAATAGCTTGGAGCCTGTCATTTGCAGAAGGACCACCAGACCTAAGCCTCTTTGGAGGTTGAGGATAAGTCTGGGGCATGGAGGCTGTTGGGGTTCTCACACTCTCATTGTCTTTTCTGGTGATCTCATCACCACTCACAAGTAATCCCTCAAGGCCTAATGCCTGTTGATAAATGGCTCCCTCATTTCCACTCTGGACATGCTCAAGTCCCTCACCTTTTGCCAGCACATTTGGCTGCCTCTCATTTTTAGGCTCACTTCTCTTTTCTTTTATCTCTCTTTTCTTTTGCTCTCCCTCACTCATCCTAGATGCATAAGTATGAGCAGTACTAGCATGCAATGAAGAGAAAGATGATTTAGATTTTACCTTAAAAGCCTTTGAGAGTGGCATGTCATCATCAGAGATGTCCTCAATTAATCCTTCCTGAAATTGAGGTTGAGCAGGGTTGACAGCATCTTTCACCAATAAATTACTGTCAGAAGGGATGTTGACAGCAACTTTAGGAAGGCTCTTGACAGTATCTTTGACCAAAATGTTACTGTCATTTGATTGTTTGACAGAACCTTCTGGATTGTCCTTGACAGCAACTTTGGCTGTGACAGCAACTTCCCTAGGGTAAGATGCTTTGAGGGAATCGATCAAGATGCTGGCTGTTTCAATATCTGACAGAAATCCACCTTGATCGAATCCAGTGTTTGAAGGAGTGGTATCCATTTCACTTTGAGAAATGGGTTCTTGTGGACCACTTGATGGGGGCTCATCCATGGTTTGAGATGGATGATCAAAACCTGAGGGGATGGTACTGTCCCCCTCTCTAGGTTGAACTAAAGAAACAATAGATATGGGAATGAAAGTAGAAGAATGAAGCTTAGATGGATCATTTGGCTGTTCCACAGAGGAAAATTGTGGAACATCAAAAGTAGGGATAAAGTCCTCACTGTGCCCTAACTCTCTGTGAATTTCTTCAAGTATAGGCTCCTCAAGAGTGTGTTCTTGAGGTTGTGCAGACTCTTCACAAGATGCCTTGGGAGACAGGCCAATTTCAATAGATGCCTCTTGTTGAGAAGAGACACCTAGAGGTGAGTTTATTTCCCTTTTATCCTCTACAATCTTTTGGGAGACTGTAGGGTGGCTGACAGTAACCTTGGCCCTTCTAGCTCTCTTCTTCTTAGGCTCAGAAGGGGCTACTGTGGGTTCTTTTTCAATACCATCCTTATTTGCTATAATAGATGCAGTAACTCCCTCTTCACTCTCAACATTTTCACCAGTTACACTCTCTAGGGATCTTTTCTTTGATTCTTGTTTGGCTATTTTAAGGGCTTTGGGCAGTCTAGAGTCCCTAGGTGGAATGTATGGTGTAGAATGTGGGTTAACTGAATTTAGGTCTAATTCAGTTTCATTCTCAATTGTGAAAGCAATATACCCCACAGGTAATGGATAATCAAGGTTGGGCTCTTGATTAACCATGTGTTGTGTGAAACATAGTGGAATATGTGCATTTAAATTTTGTGTGTTGAGAGATGTGTGTGTGTTTTTCTTCAAAACAGGGCATTCCTCAGAATGAGGAGCATCTACAACATTACCACAAATATGATTAATACACATTATTAAAAAGCGAGGGTATATATATACCTTTTTGCCTATGGCGTTTTTCAATTGTGCCATGACTAGCTTTCCAACATTCACCTTGTATCCATGGACTAAGGAATGAGTGAGCTTCTTGATATATGAGGGTATTCCATTCCAGCCTGTTGACTTGGTAGAGAACACCTTCACCATGATGTCAAAGATCATGCTCCACTCCTTTCTTAGAAACTTCCTGTCCATTTCTCCCGTTTGATACCATTTATCAGAGGTTTCTTCAAGTTTAGAACCAGAATACCCAATCTTCAGAAAGAACCTCTTCAGAGTGTCATCGTTTGCTAAGCCCTGAAAACTTTCTTCACTAGCCAAAACAATACCCAAGGCATTATTAATATCATTTACTGAAAGAGAATGATTTACACCATCTATTTTGAAGTTAATTGCCTCATTCTCTTCAGTTCCTTGAATACTTGCAGATTTCCAGAATTTTTCAATTCTTTCAATATCAAACTTAGGGGTTGAGGTTATTGCATGACCTAAGTAGGATTTATTCATGAATGAAACTAGTCCTTTGAAGTTTTCACCGTCATCACCAGGAGAATGAATACCGGAAAAGTTAGTTTGGGCAATAGATTGTTTGGGTGCCATTGATGAATGTTCTGAAAGGTAAGAGAGAAAATATGGTTTTTTTGATGTAGAAGGTTGAAAGGTTTTGCAAATGAAAGTGATAGTAGATTAAATGGTAGATTTAGTTTATAAGATGAATCATTTTTACTTGTCTTAATTGAACGTGTAGTAATGATTTTACCCATTGATCCCACTTGCTATATTATGTGGCAGTTGCTATTAGATCGTGGATTGGAGGGATAAAATTATGTATATATATATATATATATATATATATATATATATATTAATATATATATATATATATCTCTCCACTATCTTTGACAGCAACTTCCCGTGACAGTAACTTTTCAATTGACAGTAACCTGTGCGCTTTTCTTTCTCTCCACTATTTTTGACAGCAATTTTCTCGTGACAGCAACTTTCATTGACCACAACCTGTGCGCTAACAACATTTCTGTCAATTAGTTTAATGAGTGACAGTTAGTTTATCTGACAGTAAACTAGGTGCAAAATCATGCTGTCACTATTCACACACAATTTAAGTTAAGGACACTTGATTACTTATTACCGTATTAAGACAGACATGTAAAACTATTTTAGCATAGTCATAGCAAACATGATATCTAAAAATCCTTTTAGCATAGTCATAGCAAACATGATATCTAAAAATCCTTTTAGCATAGTCATAGCAAACATGATATCTAGAAATCCTTTTAGCATAGTCATAGCAAACATGCTGTCTGAACAAGTAGCACCTAGAACAATAACTTCTCATGACGGTACCTTCTAATGACAGTACCTTGAAAGTTTCTGTCATGAGCTGCGATTGAGAATTGATAAACCAGTTAGATAATCATACCTGATTTAGCATTCCTAATTCACTCACCAACCTGGTAAATGTTGCTTCATCCAGTGGCTTAGTGAATATGTCTGCAAGTTGCTTGTCTGTTGGAACATAAACCAATTTTACATCTCCCTTTTCAACATGCTCCATGATAAAATGATGCCTTATATCAATGTGCTATCAATGTGCTTAGTTCTGGAGTGTTGAACTGGATTGTCTGATATGGCTATGGCACTAGTGTTGTCACAATAGATAGGAATGTTTGACATCTCTAGTCCATAATCCATTAACTGATTCTTCATCCAAAGTATTTGTGCACAACAACTTCCAGCTGCAATATATTCAGCTTCTGCAGTTGATGTAGAAACTGAATGTTGCTTTTTACTAAACCATGACACCAATCTCCCCCCAAAAAATTGACAGCTTCCTGTAGTACTTTTTCTGTCAATCTTGCAGCCTGCATAGTCTGAATCAGAGTATCCAATCAAATCAAATCCAGTTTCCTTAGGATACCAAAGGCCTAAATTTGGAGTGCCTTTGAGATACCTAAAAATTCTTTTGATTGTAACTAAGTGTGATTCTTTTGGATCAGCCTGAAATCTTGCACAGAGACATGTAGCAAACATTATGTCTGGTCTGCTAGCTGTTAAGTAAAGTAGTGATCCTACCATGCCTCTGTATGTACTAGAATCCACTTTCTTGCCTTTAGGATCTAACTCTAATTTGGTGGCTGTTGAGATAGGTGTCTTGGCAGGTGATGAATCTTCTAAGTTAAACTTCTTGAGAAGTTCTTTGACATACTTAGATTGACAGATAAAGATTCCATCCTTCTTCTGATAGATTTGGAGACCAAGAAAGAATGCTAATTCTCCCATCATGCTCATTTCATACTTGTTTCTCATTAGAGATGAGAACTTTTCACATAATTTTTCATTTGTTGAACCAAAAATTATGTCATCAACATATATCTGCACAAGGATGATGTCTTTGCCATGGTATTTATAGAATAAAGTTTTATCCACCATACCTCTTACAAATTGATTTTCCAGGAGAAAAGTGGATAGTGTGTCATACCAGGCTCTTGGTGCTTGCTTTAAACCATATAGAGCCTTGAATAGTTTGTAGACAAAGTTATGCAGTTTGTCATTCTCAAATCCAATAGAGCCTGTTCAACATACACTTCTTCTTCTAATTCTCCATTTAGAAATGCACTTTTGACATCCATTTGAAATACCTTGAATTTGCAGTGTGCAGCAAAGGCTAAGAAAATTCTTATAGCTTCAAGTCTGGCAACAGGAGCAAATGTTTCATCATAATCTATCCCTTCCTGTTGACAGTATCCTTTGGCCACTAGCCTTGCTTTATTTCTTGTCACATTTCCACTTTCATCTATTTTGTTTCTGAAGACCCATTTTGTCTCAATGACTGATTTTCCTTTTGGCCTTGGAACCAACTTCCAAACATTGTTTCTTTCAAATTGATTGAGCTCTTCCTGCATGGCCATCACCCAATCAGAATCCAACAATGCTTCTTCAACTATTTTTGGTTCCATTTGAGATAAGAAACATGAAAACATGCTGTCAGCAGAGATATTCCTCCTTGTCTTTACACCAGGTGTGGGATCTCCAATAATTAGATTACTGGTATGATCTCTGTTCCACTTGGTTGATTGAGGCAAGCTTCTTGTTTGATTAGATTGACTTTCATCAGTATGAGGATTTGTCTCTCCACCGTTTTCATTGTTCTGCTCATTTAGCTCAATTTCACCAGTTTCACAATCTTGTTGATTGAAGCCTGATATTGTCTGTGATTGGGCTGAGGTTTGATTTAGATCATGAGCATTGACAGTTTCTTTCTCATATCCCATTGATTGAGTGAAACTAGGTTCTTCATCAACACATTCTTCTATTTCCAAGTATCCTTGATTCTAAAATCTGAAGAGTTGCATTTGACCATCCTCATGTAATCCTGGAAACTTGGTTTCATCAAATGTGACATTTACACTTTCTTCAATTGTCTTGTGCTCCATGATATAGACTCTGTAGGCAGTCCTTTCTAGCCCATATCCCATGAAAATTCCTTCATATGCTTTAGTATCAAATTTTCCTCTTCTTTCATGGTTGTCTTTCATTAAAAAGCACTTGCTTCCAAAGACATGAAAGTACTTAACAGTTGGTTTCTTTCCTGTCAAAAGATAGTAAGGAGTATTACCATGAGCCTTGTTGATTAGTGTTCTGTTCTGTGTGTAACAAGCAGTGTTGATGGCTTCTGCCCAGAAATATGTTGGTAATTTAGCATTGCTCAACATAGTCCTTGCAGCTTCAATGAGTGTCCTATTTTTCCTTTCCACAACTCCATTTTGCTGTGGAGTCCTTGCAGCAGAGAATTGTTGAACAATCCCTTGATCTTTGCAGAAGTTTCCAAGTGTAGCATTTTTGAACTCAGTTCCATTGTCACTTCTTAGAAATTGAACTTTTGCTCCAGGGGTTCTGTCAAGTACCCTTATGTGATCAATGATTTCTTGAGCAGCTTCATCTTTTGATTCTAAAAATTTCACCCAAGTGTACCTAGAATAGTCATCTATCATGACCAGTGCATATCTTTTTCTGGATAGTGATTGAACATTTACTGGTCCAAAAAGATCCATGTGAATCAACTTGAGTGCTTCAGAGTTAGTGTTGACTTGTTTTGATTTATGCATTGCTTTCCTTAGTTTTCCCATTTGACAATCTTCACACAGTCCTTCTTGATAGAATTCCTGTTGAGGCAGTCCTCTCACCAATTCCTTCTTCATTAGCATGTTCATTGTTTTGAAGTTGAGATGGCAAAGTTTCTTGTGCCAAAGCATGCTATCTCCAACACTTGCTTTGCTGTAGAAGCAAAATATTCTTTCCTTATTTGTTGAGTTCAAGTCTGCAACAAATAGGCTTCCTTTCCTGACTCCTTTCAGAGATAGGCTTCTATCCTTTTTGTGGTAGATTGTGCATTCCATCATGCCAAAATTGAATTTGAATCCCTTGTCAGTGAATTGACTGACACTAAGCAGATTATGCTTCAAACCTTCCACAAGAAATATTTCTTCAATGACAACATTTCCAGCTTTTAAGCAGCCATATCCCACAGTGTAACCTTTGCTGTTGTCTCCAAAGGTTATTGTTGGGCCAGCCTTCTCAACATATTGTGATAGCAGGGATATATCACCAGTCATGTGTTTGGAACATCCACTGTCGATTATCCACATGACCTGTTTACCTTTCTTTCCCTGCAAGACAGATAGAGTTTAATTTTCATTTGGTATCCAAGTCTTGTTGGGTCCTGCAGACTCAGTATCATCAGAAACTTTATCAATATTTGACACAATGTTATCAGAAGATGGTTCCTTGACTTCTTTTATTACCCACTTAGTTTTAGACATTGACTTAGACTTTTTCTTAGTTAGAACAGCCTTCCCACTATCTTTAGTGGATTCAGAAGTCTTTGCAGATTGCATATAAGAACATAATTCAGTAGATGAAATTTGAAAATTAAAACATGTACTCATGGCAGTAATTTTGCATGGCATACAGTCAATGTTGTTACAGACAACCATTTTTCTTTGCATAATGGGGGTTCTATGTAAGTTCCCTTTCAACTCTGTTGCATTAGATATGCTACTAGTTGATTTCTTACAAACATGAGTTAGATGATGTGAGGAGCCACAATTATTGCAAAGTTTCCTGGGTGCCTGCTTAACATACTCATAAATATTCTTTTTATCAATGCCTAGCTTCCTATTTCTGTTTTTAGACTTGGAGACAACTGTCTTGACAATATGTTCAGAAGGTACTGTCGAGCTATTTTTGACAACACCTTTTGAACTTACTGTCTTGACAATAGATTTGAAATTTACTGTCTTGGTTGTCTTCTTGACAGTATCTTTGAAAGTTACTGTCTCATCCTTTGTGACAGTATCTTTTGAACACTTGGTCGGGCTGTTTGATAAGGTTTCTGTCATAGTAATTTTGACAGAATCTTTTTCTTTCTTAGATACACTGTCAGCCCTCTCATCTTCATCACAGAGTTCTTGATTAATAATTAGGGAATTTTCATCAACCTCAAACTCTGTACTTTTGAAAATTGGATTGCTCACATTTTTTAGGATGTGAGGTCTGACAGAATTATTTTCATTATTGTTCTGTATAACAGCCTCTTTACCAGGTCTCCTACTGTAATCATAGCCTATACCTATCTTCTTACTTTCAGTATGTTTCTCATGATACTCTTGAACTATTTTAGAGGAATTCCTAAATGCCTTAAGCTTAAATTCATTTTTAGAAATTTTTTTCTAAGATATTCCTCTATCTCTTTAGCACAGATTAAATCATTCTTTAATCTCTCGTTTTCCTGAGCTAAAGAATCAATAGAATTGGTCTTAAGCAACAGTACATCATTATTGGATTTGAGTGTTTCATTTTCCTTAGTTAATCTAGCAATTTCTTCATTTGCAGCAGATAAACTAGTGTGAATATTAAACATTTCAGTACTCATTTCCTCAATGGTTTGCTTATAGTCATTTAAAGTCATATCTAGCAAAACTAGAGATGGTACCTGACTTGAAGAGGTTGATGCTTCTTCATTCTCTCTAGCCATCAAGGCTAGATTCACGAATTCCTCTTCTTCTTCATCATCAAATTCATCCCAGCATTTTCCTTCAGCCACATAGGCTTTTCCCTTGTCCTTTCTTGATTTGACTTCCAGTTCCTCTCTCCATTCTTTGAATTTGTTTTGGTTTCTTGCATTCAGTAGCAAAGTGACCAAGTTCATTGCAGTTGTAGCATCTAAATTTTGACCTTTCCACCATTCCTGTTTTGTACCCACCCTTGGTGCCAGAAGCAGGTTTTGATGAACTTCCTTGGTTATATCTTTGAAATTGACCTTGAGGCTTGTATGGTTTGTTCCTTCTGAACCTTATATTTTTGAATTTCCTTGCCATAAAAGCCATGATTGGATTATCCATTTTCTCCATTTCTTCTAGAGTGTAGAAATCTTCATCTTCAACATCTTCTAGTTGAAGGACAACCTTTTCTTCATCCTCAACCACTTCTTCAATTTTCAAAGATGAAAATTGAGGCTGTTGAGCACTTTGAATTTGCTCACTTGATTTGAAGTATGATGGTCCTTGAGCAACTAGAGCACCAGCCATGTTTTCCATCATTCCCTTGGATCCACTTTGTATGACTCTCTTTTGATAATATTCAAGTTCATATGATTTAAGAACTCCATACAATGTTTCAAGGGAGACAGAATTTAAATCTCTTCCTTCTCTAATAGCTGTAACTCTATGCTCGAGATGTTCTGGAAGAGTTAGCAGAAACTTGATATTGACCTCCTTTCTTTCATAAAACTTTCCGTGGATCTGGAGCTCAGCTATCAATTTGCTAAATCTTTCAAACATGTGAGTTAGTTCTTCTCCATGTTTGGCCATAAACGCTTCATATTGTGACACCAATATTTGTTTTTGATTTTCTCTAACCTCTTCACTTCCTTCACACAACAGCTCTATCTTTTTCCACATATCCCTGGCAGAGTTGCATACGATTATATTTCCACTCATAGCTTTGTCCAGGGTAAGTGCATCTAGCAGAATGAGTTGCAGATGATCATCCAGGGCTACCTTTTCTTTTTCTGAGTCATTATACTCAGTAGGCTTCTTAGCAACCCAATGAGCTGGAACGAAGGGGCCATTTTCGAGAATACCTAGGAATAGTGGATTCTGAGCTTTGATAAATAACATGATCTTCTTTTTCCATATATTGTAGTTTTCTTTATCAAAAGCTGGAATCTTGATATTACTTGACCTTTGAATACTTGCCATTTGAATCTCAGATATGTGTATTAATCTGAATAGCTCTGATACCAGTTGTTGGTCCCGGAAAGTATTGCAGAAGGGGGGTTGAATGCAATACTAATAAATTTCAAAAACTATTTCAACAACTTAAATAGAGTTTGTAATTTACTAGTAGAAGAAATGCAATCACAAGTAATATCTAACACGATGTTTCACAAAATAATTGTTTTATTTATTTTGCGAGGTTTTGCTACAACCTTGAGAACAAAATAATTCTCAAGCTTCGAATTCTCAAGAGATTACTGTTGTAGAGATATATCTATCATGCAATAGAGAGTTCTATTTATAGAGTGATAGTTGGATCTTTTTCTACTATACTATCACTATCAACATGGGTTGTTGAGTTGCTGTCATATTCTTTTTGCAACTCATTACATGATTTATTCCCATGTGATACACACGAAGTAACTTTAGATGCTTTCCACATTTGAGCCACCCAGATCTAGCAGTTGTTAAATTTATCTTGCTCTATATTTTACAGGTTGCTCCATGTGATCTCTCGAGCTTCTGTTATAGACTTTCAAGCTTGCTGTAAAGTTTGAATGTTGCAGCACGCCTGCTTCTTTTGAACATGTATTCTGTCGCTTAATTTGACTTAGAAAATTCCTAAATCAAGTTGATTCTATATGACAGTATGTTTGTCGCAAAGTTTGCTGTCAAAGGATTATTCTTTGATTGACAGTATAAGTTCCCCGCAGAGGTTACTGTCAAAGAATTGTGCTTTGGTTGACAGTATGAATTCCCCGCAAAGGTTGCTGTCAAGAATTCCAAACTTGCTGTCGCAAACTATATATGAAAGTTGCTGTCATCAGAATCTTCGCCAATGTTGCTGTCAAGTTAAAACTTGCTGTCGACTCAATGAAACTTACTGTCGACCTAGGCAACATGCTGTTTCCTTGTAACCTTACTATCAATGCTTGACAGTAACTTTTATTCCTGCTGTCGAACTTCCTTATTCCTTGAGGCTTGAACATGATCGAACTTCTTCCAAGAATTACAATTATTACATGACAGTATTTATTTAATTACAAGAATACACTTATGGCTATGACAGTATGTTCTACTTAGTAAAACTAAGTATACCAATTAATCTAGTTAAGTTGTCTGATCTATCACCCATAAATCCCAACAGTAGGCCTGGGAATGTGATGAACGGAATGAGAGAACGAGAGAGGCGATTTTGAAGCTTCGAGCAACGCCGGAGCTTGCCAGAGCTGTGTTTGCAATCATGACGTCATTACGCATTCTGCTCATGCGTGAACCCTGTTACGCATTTCAGAAATGCGTGTCTCAGGTCACGCATGTACAGAAAGCGTCACCCGTCGGTATTCTGGGCCTTCCGCATATCAGCATATCAGGCCTTGTGCCTCCAAATCTAAACATTTTCGGCATTTTCTCAAAATTATATATATATATATATATATATATATATATATATATATATATATCAATTTTTTTAACAATAATTAGATATGTAAACTAATAACAAATAAATACTAAAAAATTAATATAATAATAGATATTAGAAAAGGAGCCGTGCGTTGCACGGGTTATAAGCTAATAAGTATAAGAGGGATATTATCCAGATTTTTGGTCTGGTCACTGTACTACCAAAAGAATATGATTCGTTGGATTAAAAATTGGGTTAAAAGTCATCCGCTGGATTGCAAATTATATCCTGATATATTTATCCATAATTTTGGTCCATGTATCGCCAAAATAATCTCAATCGTTGAGTATATTTAAAATAAACGATCAAGATTATATCATATTAAAAAGAAAATTATAATCTAAAAAGGATATAATTAAAAAGGTTGTATACAATTGAATTTTAAAATAAATTATAATCTGAAAAGGATATAAAAGTTTGTATTAGAACTGAGTTTTATTTATTTGTTAATAATAAAAAGTTCATATTACTATTTGGGCTTTATCTCGAGATCTAGAAATTAAATTTGGATGATTTTACAGCCCACGCGAAACTCATAAAATTATCTTTAATTTAATGATGATTTAGAAATTATTATCCAAATGGAAACACTCAGAAGTTCAACAGAAAATTAATTACGAATTTTTACATTAATCTTATTAAGTGTTGAATACCTACATTGATAATCTTATTCAATATAGAAACCTAATTATATATGATTTAAATAATTGACATGTAGTTTTCGTATTTTAATATAAATACATATTTTAGTTTACATATTAAAATATAACTAATTTTTATGCTCGATTCAACGTTTTTATCTATTTATTTTAAGATCTAGCGGTTTTTCTTTATTTTGTTGTATTGAGGACTAGACTATCGACTACCAAAATTTTGGATAAAATCCTTCTTACACTTATTATTAAAACTATATTTGGTTGTTAGTACAATTATCTTTAAATATTAGATGTTTATTTAGATTATCAAAACGAAATATTAGTAGATTTCCTATTTCGAATAGAATTCTCAATGTAAAAAATCATCAAATTCATCTTTCTTTTGTTTCTTGGTAGTTCTAATTGGAGAAAAATTGTTAAATCGTCACTAAGTTAAAGATTATTTTGTTAATTTCACGTGGGTTGTAAAATCATCTAAATCAAGTTTTAAGAATTCAAGATAAAATACTTAATAAGTTGAACGTGCAAAATCTTATATTTATCAATTTTTTAACAACAATTTGATATGTAAACTAATAACGAATAAGCATTAAAAAAATTAATAATTAATAATAATAATAGATATTAGAAAAAGAGCCGTGCGTTGCACGAGTTATAAGCTAGTAAGCAGAAGAGGGAATTTATCCATAATTTTCGTCACCGTACTACCAAAATAAATAATCTCAACCGTCAAATCTATTATTTTTAAAAATAGACGATCAAGATTATATCATATTAAAAGAAAAAATTATAATCTAAAAAGGATATGATTAGAAAAAGTTGTCTTAGAAGTGAATTTTAAAAATAAAATTATAATCTAAAAAGGATATAATGAAAAAAGATTGCACTAGAACTGAATTTTAAAAAGAAAATTATAAAAGGATATAATAAAAAAAGGTTATATTAAAATTAAATTTTATTTATTTATTATTATTAAAAAATATTCATATTTACTATTTGGGCTCTATCTTGAGATCTAGAAATCAGATTTGGATGATTTTACTATCCACGCGAAACTCATAAAATTATCTTTAATTTAGTGATGATTTAATAATTATTATTCAAATAGAAACACCAACGATTTTCATCTATTTATTTTAAGATTTAACGATTCTTATTTATTTTGACCAGACTACCGATTATCAAAGTTTTTGAAAAAATCTCTCATACACTTATTATTAAAACTAGTTGATAAAGCCGCGCTTCGCGGCGACGTTATAATATTTTTAAAAAATTAAATGCATTTACGTTATAATATTAATATTAAATTTTAATAATTAAATAATCTTTTTTGATGAATCGATTTCTTGTTAAACACGATTTTTTTCGATTGAGCCGCTCTCTCGTTAAAACCGAAATCTCAACTTTAACATATATCATAAAGACTTATATAATAATTTTTATCTATTAAATCGAACCATACAAATAAAAATAAAAATTATGACATCAATATCAAATTCTAATAGCTAATACAATTTTTTCTATTAAGCCGTCTTCCCGTTAAATACGTTTCGAATAGCTATTATTTGGAAACGAAATTCTAACTTCATTATATAAAGAGAGTAAATTCCAATTTTTTATATTATTTAAACTTTTGAATATTTATGGAGTTTTAAAAGATAAAAAGACATCTTATATTTTCTGTATATTATAGATATTCATGTATTTATTTACGGCTTCCGCATGGGAATGTCTTTCTGTTATGTTAACATATATAAAAAAAATTAAATACAAAGACTTTTCGTTACGGAAATTATATTAAATTTATGAATATATTTTTCTAATGCAGGTATAATTAACTTGTATTGAAAAAAGTTAAAATAAAGGATTTCTAGGAAAAAAAATATAATTTCCAAAAATCATGTAAGACGTCTCCACCGTCCTCGTATCCTACTTCCAATAAAACATTTTATTTTATATATTCAAACATCTTTATACGGGTTTTCTCTAATGAATCGCTTTCTCGTTAAACACGATTATTACTATTGATCCACTCTCGTTAAGATCAAAAACCTAACTTTTACATATATCACTTGTATGATAATTTTTATCCATAAAAATCAAATCCTAAAATAAAATAAAATTTATAACATTAATATGATATTTAATAGTTAATACAATCTTTTATAGTGAACCGTCTTTCCATTAAACATGTTTCGAGCCGCTCTTGTTTGACATCGAAATTTCAACTATACATATTATTGATGATACTTATCTTACAATCTTACATGCCAACTTTTTTCCTTAAAATCAAAACCTAAAAAATAGAGTGAATTCCAATTTATATTTTCTCTAGACTTTCTAAAATTTATGTAATTTTAGAAAATGAAAACACATCTTATTTTTTTCTTTATATTATGGATACTTCTGTATTTATTTAGGATTCTTGCATGATAATGTTTTTTTTATTATGTTAACATATCAATTATTTTCTTTTTAAATACGATGAGTTTTTTTATGACAATAGTAATGGATTTATGAATAAATTTTCCTAATAGAAGTATAATTAACTTTTGTAAAAAATATATAATTTAAGAAGATCGTACTTTCTATAAAATATTTAATTATATGTCTGCTCTTATATTCAAACACCCTATGTTACCCGCCCAGACTCGATTAAAGTGTCCAATATGGATACATGTCCAAGCATCGGACTCAGCAATATTTTAAAAAAATTACATTTTTTTGGCCAAAAATAGGTGCCAAGTGTCCATACACATATCCAAGTGTCAAGTGTCTGACACGGTACTTAGGAAAAACTGAAGAATCGGGTAACATGTCAAACACCTATTCTACTTCTAATAGAACTTTTATTTATATATTTGTTTTATAAATTCGAACTCTTATTCTCTATAAATTCGAACTCCTATTCTACTTCCAACAGAACTTTTAATCATATGACTTATAAATACTTATTCTACTTCTAGTAGAACTTCTAATCACATGTCTTCCTATAAATTCGAACTCTTCTCCTCTATAAATTCGAACACCTGTTCTACTTCTAATATGTTAAATAATATTTTTATATTTATTAGTGTTTAAAATTCTAAAATTGTTGAAAATTAGAGAAATAGATTTAGACGATTTTAGAGCTCGTATTTTACTTCCAATAAAATATTTTATTATATATATTATTTATATATTCAAACATCTTTTCTACCTCTAATTAATTTTTTAATTATATGTCTTACGATAAAACTCTTAATTATATGTCTTACAAATGCCAATTCTATTATACTACCAATAAAACTTTAAAAAAATTTAAAACTAATATTTTAAATTTTTAAAGTCTAAAAAAATAAAAAATAAAAAATTGAAACAATCCTGTTAACACAACTAACCTCCCACATATTATTTATTACGGAGTATATAAATCAACAAAGATTTATAAAGATTGAGACCACAACCGTTAGTTAATCTCCAAAGAAAACATGCACATGACGCCCATTGGAGAGTATTAATGCATCTCGCCCTTCCAAACTTTCTGAGAATGAACCAACAAAAGAGGAGATTACGTAATACACTGACGATTATGTTTACCTAAAAGATCTTTAGCAAAAAAAATCTTCCGAAAAGAATAAAAAAGATTTAAAAGTAATCAATTGTATATACAAATAATTGATGCCTTTTACAAAAAAATCATATAAAATTAAATTAGTAATAAAAAATCTTAACTCACAACATATTCAACACCCAAGAGTGTACTTTTTCTACACAACTTAATCATGTAAATCTCATGATCCAGTTGAACTCCCAAGTAACGCCTTCCATGACTATTTCATGAAAAATTAAACCAAACTGCATTCAAAAAAGCAAAAAAAAAAAAAAGAAGACATGAATCAAAATTTATTCAAAATATCAAACAGAAAAAAGACATGAATAAAAAATTTTCTGACATGAATAAAAATTTTCTTAAATTTATGAAATAAATAAATCAGTTTCGTGCTAATGAAATAAACGGAGAAAACAGGTTGAGGGTTAGAATAAGACCAACCACATGAAAAGTGAGAATTCGTCCATTTGTTAATATATATAAAGGTCTACGTTAAATACTTTTGTTATTTCAAATATGTTAAAAAGAATTTTGGTTCTCAATAAATTCAAGTAATTCCTCTCCTCTATAAATTCAAATACATTTTCTACTTCTAATACGTTAAAGAATGTTTTGTTATTATTATTAATATTTAATATTGTAAAACTCTAGAAAATTAGAAAAATAGATTGAGACGATCTTAGAGGCGCCACCTAAGCTTCCGTTATCCTCCTTTATATATATATATTGATTGTATTTTATTATTAGTAGAACTATCCTCAAATAATAACAAGGGTATTTTGAAAATTAAAACGAATTATAAATTAATCGTCAATTTTTTCTCTCTTACGTTTTCGAGTGGGTTTAATCGGAAAATAATTGTTAAACCATCACTAAATTAAACTGTTTCTCTACTTTTTCCTGATCAAACTGTTGAGAGTAGTTACACCCATCCATGAATTAACTTGCTTCTCTTCTCAGTTCAACTGAGAAGAGAAGTCAGTTGTCACCGTATAATCAAGGCCTTTGAGTAAAAAAAAAGAAAGTAAGTAAGCAACAGATGGGTTCATGTAATATACTGACTATACACAACAATCTTTACAAGTAGAAGAGAGATTCAGCTTATAGTACAGAGAGATTACAAAGATCTTCTAACAGAGAGATTACAAAGATCTTCTACTTTAAACACAAAAGTGTAACTCAGATCTGATTACAAAGCTCAAAGTTCACATATAAATAAACATAAAACAAAGAGATCAAAAGTATCTTGACGAGATTGAGAGTAGGAAGTAGCCGGAAAGACGGAAAAACACGTTAAGGAAACACACTGTGAGGGGGGCTTCGTGAGAGATGTGAGAGATGGAAGAGATGGTGAGATACAAAAGATAAGTTAGAACGAAAAAGTACCTGTTTCTCTACTTTTTTCAATCGGGCTTTTGTGTCGAATATAAGCCTATAAGGTCGTTTTATGATTTAGCCAAACAGTTTTTTTAAAGTCTAAATGGGCTTAAGCCCAAATAAGGTGGATCAACTGAATTGCCAAACAGCCTCTTTATGTTTCAACCAAGTCATATCAGCAGTCAGCACTAATAATTTCAATTTGTTTCTGCCTATCATATAGAAAATGGGTAGTTATGCTTCTAATTCTTAAAAAGGCACGGTTTTTTTTTTTTAATGAAAATCCATTATTATCAACAAAATTCTATGGGTTTTTTTATTTTATTTTGCATCTCTACTTGTGCTTGTGTTAGCTTCTTCTGTTCTTCCTTTCTTCTTGTTTTAATCCGTGAACATAAAATCCATAGAAGTTGAGAAGAAGTTGATCAAACCATAAACACTAACAAGTGTTAATATGCAATCAATCCATAGCAGATTTGCAGAACGTTTTAGTGAATAAAGAATTTGCACACGGAGGATTGTTGCTCACAAAGGCCTCAAAGCTTAACTTTGTAGGGGTGTGATCGTTCTTCAAATAAAGAGATCCAACACCTTTATAGAATAAATCACATATTGGGAACCGGTTCACTTTGAGGTGTTTGACATGACAAATAGGCCACCGATATTGGCTAGCCACAGTCTGTAATTACTTAGATGTGCACGTGAACTGGGACACTGACCATACTATCAAACCAAACCACTATCGATAAAGGGGCATTGACAAATTTTGAGCAACAAATACACAAAATGCAAGTAAATGTAAATAACAGACTTTGAAACTCAAACATAGATAGCAAACAATATATTCTTCCTCTTACATGATGAACCAACATATAACCGTTGCAAAGGACCATCCTGCAGTGTTCTAAGTATTGTGACCTTCGGCATAGCAAGTAGTCATCATCTCAAGACGTTATTCTGAAAAGGATAAAAGAGGACAGGTTATTAAAACTCAGAGAAATGGCCTACTAACTTTGCCTTTGCTTACCGTTCAAACTTCATATCAAATGCATGATAAGTATTAAGAAAAGAATATCCATAGATACCGATAGAGATGCTAGAACCAGCTTGTAAAGTAAAAAGTAAAAACAAGCCGAACAAGTTATATGCATTTCAGTTATAATTCACTAAAGAAACTAATATCAAGCAGTTGTGATATTTATCGTTAAGTCTTGCATAATAATTTAATATTTACACTCTAAGCTTACTTAAATGAAGAAGAGTTGTGAACGTCTAAGGCTGCAATTTTAGGAAGAGGTTGTCTTTTGGTCCATCAACACATCAACATAAGACATTGTCCATAAATCCATATTCTCTATCTGATTCTGGTATAATGAAATAGCATATGTACTATTATGTAGTATGATTACTCTTACAAGTGTTCATATGTTAAGTTCCGAACTTTCAGCACTTTTTAATACTTATATGAAGGGTTAATGAGACCTGTATGCATCACGCATCATGTTTGTGAAAAGACATAGACCAAGAATACTAATCGATACTTAATTCAGTGGAAGAGCTGCAAATTGGGACTTATATAAGCTTGACAGGGACCATAATCGAGGAAGGAGAATTGCGAAGGGATGAACTTAGAGGAGAAAAAGAGAGGCCAATGCTTCTTCAACAATATATACAAACTAGTTGGCATTCCTGTTGTTACAGTTCAACTTAGATACAACAGCTGCATTAAAGAGAAGCAGGATCTAGAAAGGTCAAGTTCAGTATTTCGCATAAGAAACTTGCTGTTTCTGAATGATTATTATGACAATTTAGACAGAGGATAAATTTATGAACATCAATAGTGCTGCCACTAGAAACAGACGCAATGGACCTAAAATTAAATCAACCAACCAATCCAAACCATATTGGTCTGGTGTAATATGAAATCTTATTAAATATGGTTCTGGTTTTGGTTTGGTTTAAAATCACATTTTACGTGTATTAAATGGTCCAAAATCCCAATATGCGACAAGATATATATATCCGCATGATTTGTTCGTTTCTCTTGCGTTGGTCTTTCTTTCTTCCCATTAAATATTTTAATTTTTTGCTTTGATCAACACAACACATCATTACTTCTTAAAATTTTCTCCTATCTCCTTTCTTCTATCAAACATTCCTCGGCAATCTTTTAATCCTTCTCGGACTTTTTGGTGAAAGTAAAAAAGCGATAGACAAGGAGAGGTGCAGAACTTGATTTGCCAACAGCTAGCCAAACAACCATAAGAAACATAATTACTAACCCAGTAAATAGGAAAAGCTAGCCTGGGCAACAAAATAACTAACAGCTAGTAGTAAATTATAAGTATTGTGTATGTTGACCTTGCATCTTAGTAAAGCAATACTCAAAAGAGATGCAGCAGTTCAGACCCTAGTCACCCTACGTCATGTCGTACTATTTCGTACATTGCTTAATTATTAAGGGCTCAAGCATTTAACATATATCCTTAAATACTCTAATTACTATTAGTACCTCAATAGTTGCATCCAACAAAATAATAAACTGATTAACTTTTCCAATCTTGTGAATACTTGAGTAATTAGAGTTATTAATGAGCTAATAAATTTATTAGTAGATATCAGGGTGTTGTGAAATTACCTCGAGAGTTCATCTATGGCATTTTCACGTACTTCTTCAAACCCGTTAAGTGAAACAAGTGTTTGTGTGTATCTGAGAACCACATTAACTGAGTCGTAAAGCATTGTCCAACCAGCTCTCCCCAATCCTTTGGCAGTTGAATACATACTAACATACTCTTCTTGAAGTCCATAATATTTGGTCTCTTTCTTCTCATGGTCATACAAGATTTCACAGACGAAGAGCTTTCCATTGAGTAACTTCCTTCCATAGAACTGTTTTGAACCAAGATAACAAGCCAGCCATATCTCTGTATCCAAATCATTCAACCCATACTCAATGCTGAAGTTCTTGGTCCAAGACAACTTGGAAGAAACATTATCCAACGTCCATAGATGAACCCCTGGTCCAGACTCAAAGACCATAGCAACAGAACCTTGGAAATCCATAATATCTGACATTTTTCTCTGAATAGAGTTAGGGAATGGAATTAGTCCAAACACCTCATCATGTAAATCAAAAGAGACTAGCTGATCTCCAGTATCAAAATACAGGACACCTTTCACAGCAATATTACTCGACCAGCGCTTAATTTGTGATTCCAGAATAGGAACTTGAATTTCCCTACAACAATCAGCATTTATATAATTCACCTGAACAACATTTTCTCTATTGTTATACACAAACCTAAGGAGCTTGTACTCATTCGAGATATTATCATACCCAAAACCAATTGTAAGTTTTCGTAAAATAGAGGTTTCAAAAGGAAGTTTCCTAAACTTGTTAATTGACGGATTCCAAAGAAACACAGCTATATAACTAGAAAAACAAATAATGCCATTACAACAACTCACAAAACGAGTCCCTGCAAAATCATGTGGTAAATCAAGGCGATCAAACTGTAAATGTAACCTTGACAAATCTTGGCGGTTGGCATCCTCAAGCGCCTTATTAACAAGCTGTATTCGCCGTTGCTCTCGTTGCGGTTGGGAAATAGCTGGTATTTGCCCAGCGTACTTAAGCACCTTGTCAGAGATAGCTAAGCGTTGTACGTGGATAATGTTGAGTAGTGTGGAATCATTTTGACAAGTGGTCAAGGCACGATGAACGTGAGATTTTATGAAATAAGGGTCTGAGATTAGGGTTAACCATGGCTTGCAAACTGACTTGCAAATGAGCAATGATTTTACTGGAACTCGGATTAGTACTTCTGTCATCATTCCTTCAGGGAAATCGGATAAGGAGGACCTGTTTGCCTTCTTTGCCATCGATTTTCAAGAATCAAGTCAAAAGTTAGGGTTTTGGTTTATCCTCCCTCCCCCTCGTTTGTTTAAGTTGGAAGAGGACATAGAGTTGTGAACCTATTAATATTTAATACTTCCTCTGTCCCTCCCAATTCTTTACATTTTCCATTTTGGGATGTCCCTTCCAATTATTTACATTTCCAAACTTTCCAAAAATAGTAAAGTTTTAACCTTTAAACAAATAAAAAGGCCCCACCATTTTCCACTACTTTCCCCCATCTTTCTAATCTATTACTTAAATATTGATAGGTCCCACAATTTTACCCACTTTCCACTCACTTTCTTTCTCTTTCCACTTACTTTTTTTTCCTTTCTTAATCTCCGTGCCCAACCCAATTGTAAAGAATTGGGAGGGACGGAGGGAGTAATAAATTTGAGATAGTAAAGTTAAATGAAAAGTGGTAAAGTGGTGGGATCTATTAATATTTAATAATAAATTTGAGATAGTGAAGGAAAGTAGTGGGTGTAATAGTGTTTTTTATTATTAAATAGAGTATGAGATAGTGCGCGCGGGAAAGTAGTGGGTGTAATAGTGAAAAAACTTACTATTTATGGAACGTAAAAAAAATGAGAGGGACACCCCCAAAATAATAACTGTAAAGAAATGAGAGGGACAGAGGGAGTATTTACTACTCAGCTTATAACTGGTGTAAGGCACAACTCCTTTTTTTAGTTTTTATAATTATATTAATTTTTTTAGTTTTATAAGCTATTAATTTACATATCAAATTGTTGTTAAAAAATTGATATACATAAGATTTTACACATTAATTCGATTTAATATTTGTACTATATCTTGAATTATTAAAATTTGATTTGGACGATTTTACTACCTGTTGTGGAATAAAAACTAGGTTACGAATCTGTATTTAATGTTAGGGTTAGAGAGCTTCGTGCTTTAATGGCTGTTTCCATGTTCGAAACCAATCGATCCTCACAAAGTGCCTACGTATCTCGTTATTGAGAATCAAGCCAAGACGTAGTTCTAGGTGATGGTGCCCTCAGGGCTATGGCGATGAGGGCTCACCTAGGACGTAGTGGCTTGTATGTCCTTATTCGAGGATTGAGCCAAAACGTAGTTCTGAGAATGAGGGGTCAGACCCTTTATATAGGCTGAAAAGCCTTAAAATCGTAGTAGGGTTAGGTGACTTGGTGGGCAAGTCACCGACTAGAAGAAGGTTCTAGTCTCCTTCCATGTATGAATCAGTTTCCATGTTGAGATATATCTTGGAGGCTAAGTCAGGCAAGAATCATATTCTTGTTTGACTCTTATTTGCTGAGCTGTTTCACTACACTTAATATTAATTACGAAATTAATATTGTAAATAGGGTTTGGGCCCATCTGGTGGGCCCCACGTTTGGACCATTCCGGGTCTAATTAATGCCACATTAAATGTGTCTTTAGGGCTTACTTTTAGCCCATATCATTTGCCCCCCAACTTCTAGGAAAACTGATCAGGTTTTCCTTGAAGTTATAACGGCCTTATTCGAGACTTAGGTCGGGGTTTATTTCTCTTACGTGAGTATTCTTAACAACATCATCTTAATGTAAAGTGTGGAGCGACCGACGCATTTACGACGATGTTGAATGACACTAATCGGTGTTAAATGGCACTAGATAGCGCTATTCAGCCTTAAACAATGTTTAAACAGCGTTAAACAATGTTAAATGGCATAAAAACGGAACTAACGGCACTAATCGGCACTAAACGGTGCTAACAGGCACTAAACGACACTAATTTGTGCTAACGGGCACTAATCAGTGCTTAAACAGCACTAATCTGTGCTTAACCGGCACTAATCTGCGCTAATCGGCACTAATCTGTGCTTAACCGGCACTAATCTGCGCTAATCGGTACTAATCTGTGCTTATAGGAGAAGACTCGGGACAATCGCAGCCTCTTCCGGGCGGCCAGTCAGCCGACAAGGGTCCTGGTCAGCTGCCAGGTGATCCTGGTCGGCTGCAGGAGATCCTGGTCGGCTGCCAGGAGATCCTGGTCGGCTGCCAGGAGATCCTGGTCGGCTGCCAGGTGATCCTGGTCGGCCAGACCCTCTTCTGTGGCACCTGGTCGGTTGCGGGAGATCCTGATCTGCTGCCAGGAGATCCTGGTCTGCTGCCAGGAGATCCTGGTCTGCTGCCAGGAGATCCTTGTCGGCTGCCAGGTGATCCTGGTCGGCCAGACCCCCTTCTGTGGCACCTGGTTGGCTGCGGGAGATCCTGATCTGCTGCCAGGAGATCCTGGTCTGCTGCCAGGAGATCCTGGTCTGCTGCCAGGAGGTCCTTGGTGGCTGACAGGTGCGCCTTGGTGGCTGAAGGTGCTCCTCGATGGGAGACCCATGTTATCTTTTAATGATGCCACACGATGTTTAAACAACGTTTCAATGTTTGTTAAACGACATTAAATGGCATAAAATGGCACTTCATGGTGCTATTAGACTCTATGCGGCGCTAAGTCGAAGGTCGATGTTTATCCCGAAATGTAAGGAAACTTCAACAAAGCCATCAAACGATCCTACCAACTGACGAGAGATGTCAAGATGGGTGCCGGGAGATCCTGTTCAGCTGCCAGGAGATCCTGGTCGGCTGCCAGGAGATCCTGGTCGGCTGCCAGGAGATCCTGGTCGGCTGCCAGGAGATCCTGGTCGGCTGCCAGGAGATCCTGGTCGGCCTGACCCCCTCTGTGGCACCTGGTCGGCTACAGGTGATCCTGGTTGCCTGCCAGGAGATCCTGGTCGGCTGCCAGGAGATCCTGGTCGGCCGCCAGGAGATCCTGGTCGGCCTGACCCCCTCTGTGGCACCTGGTCGGCTGCAGGTGATCCTGGTTGCCTGCCAGGTTGCCCAGGAGTGCTTGATCGACATTTCAATCTACGTTGAACGACGTTGAATGGCATAAGACGGCACTATATGGTGCTAATCGATGCTTGAACGACGCTTAGTTGGAGGTCGATGTTTGTTTCGAAAAGTGAAAAACCTTCAACAGAGCCATCAAATGATTCAACCAACTGACGGGAGGTGTCAGATCCCCCTTCGTGGCACCTGGTCGGCTGCCAGGTGCTCCTGGTCGGCTGCCAGAAGATCCTGGTCGGCTGCCAGGAGATCCTGGTCGGCTGCCAGGAGATCCTGGTCGGCCAGACCCCCTCTGTGGCACCTGGTCGGCTGCAGGTGATCCTGGTTGGCTGCCAGGAGATCCTGGTCGGCTACCAGGAGATCCTGGTCGGCCAGACCCCCTCTGTGGCACCTGGTCGGCTGCAGGTGATCCTGGTTGCCTACCAGGTGCCCCTTGGCTGCTTTGTCGTGCCTCTCAGAGCTTTTCGCAATGCTTGGAATCTTGTTCTTGAATCACGTCCTTGACATTCGTATGTTGGATACTCCCTTTCAGGGCATAATCAGTCTCTTTATTAACAAAGACTAATTGATAGTGTTTCATCTTCCTTAAACGTAATTAGCTCCTTAAGCTTAGATGAGTGCTCAAGCGCAGCCTGGCGCAATTTACTCGCTCGTTGAATCCTTGATCTTGAACCTTGAGTTCATTCATGGTTGTTGGTTATCATCAACCCTTAACTCTCATTCTAAGATGTAAAAATGATGAAGTCCCTTAGTTCTTGCCCCCCTTGCTACATATGGTATAGATCTTGATTCTCGGTTGATCGTTCAAGAAGTTCCCTTGCCACTCGGCACTTGACTTCAAGTTTGGTGTGCCTTGGCTGGTTGTTAACCCTTTATCTTGATTCTAGGTTTCCAACCTTCTTCTTATGCTCCTAGGACCTTACTTTGGTTTGAATTCGATTGACGGCTCTTGATTCAAGTCCTTACACTCAAACGACAAACTCGATTGGAGGCAGACAGCCTTTTTGGCCATCAAGGCTAAAATTTTGTGTCAGGATTTGAGATTCAAGATTTTAAGTATGGAATGACAAAGGACCTCTTATCTCAACATTCTCACTAATAGTTTCTGTGCCTTCAAGGCATTATTAGGGAGCCAACCAGTCTCAGGATGAGCTTTTAAGAGGGTCTATCCTTCAGCTTACATCAACTGGTGCTACCAATTTCGAAATAATAGACGGGGCCTTCAAGACCTGAAAGTAAACACTTCCGGTGTAGTTCTCTATCTCAGAAGAAGTAAACTTAGATTGGACATCAGCCTTAACGTTCTGTTCCCTAGGAATGTGCTCCACATAGCACTCCTCAAACTGAGTCATAACAGCTTTCACGACTCTGAGGTATTTTGCCATAGTTTCATCCTGGCCTCAAACTCACCATTCACTTGCGAGACTACCAATCTTGAATCTCCACAAACTTTGAGATTTTTGACTCTCATGATTCTGGCCAAGCCTAAACCGGCTATCAAGGCTTCATACTCAGCTTCATTGTTGGTTGTTGGAAAGTCCAACTTCAAAGCATATTCAACTGTGAACCCATCGGGGCTTTGCAAAACTAAACTTGCACCACTGGATTTTGTTTTTGATGCTCCATCAAAATAGAGCACCCAATACTCCTTCAGGTCAGGTACAAGTTCTTCATCTTTATTCTCACTTCCTTGGTTGGGTATTATCTCTTGCCCCCCGACTTCTTGGTTGCTAATGGCACATTCAACCACGAAGTCAGCCAATGCCTGAGCCTTGATGGCTGTCCGAGGCTTGTACGTTATGTCAAATTCTCCGAGCTCAATTGCCCATTTGATCAATCTTCCACTTGCTTTCGGGCTGTGCAAGATGCTTCTCAACTGCTGGTCGGTCAAGACTTCGATCTTATGGGCCTGGAAATACGATCGCAATTTCCTCGTGGCAGTAATTAATGCCAAGGCAAACTTCTCAATGGGAGAGTAATTCAACTTCGCCCCATACAACACCTTGCTCACATAGTATATGGGTTTCTGAACCTTCTTCTCTTCTCGAACAAGAACAGCACTCAATGCTTGTTCAGATACCGCCAGGTACAGATAAAGAGTCTCCCCAGGACTAGGTTTAGCCAACAACGGGGCTTCAGCCATGTATTTCTTCAGCTGCTCAAAGGCCTCTTGGCTCTCTGTGGTCCACTCAAAATTTTTCACCTTCTTCAATGCTTGGAAGAAAGGCAGACACTTGTCACCGGACTTGGAGATGAATCTCCCTAGAGCCGCAACTCGGCCAGTTAGCTTCTGTACATCTCGTATAGAGCGTGGTGGTTCCATGTCCAAGATTGCTTTGATCTTATCAGGGTTGGCCTCTATGCCTCTCTTCGAGACCATCAATCCCAAAAATTTTCCTGATCCAACACCAAAAGTACACTTGGCTGGATTCAACATCATCTTGTGGTGCCTCAGCACTTCGAATGCCTCTTTGAGGTGCTTAATATGGTCAGCCTTGAGTAGGCTCTTGACTAACATGTCATCAACATAGACCTCCATGGTTTTTCCAATTAGATAAGCGAATATCTTATTCACCAATCGTTGATAAGTAGCTCCTGCATTCTTGAGACCAAAAGCCATAACAAGATAACAGAAAACACCAAAATCAGTAATGAAAAATACCTTTGGGATGTCTTCCTTGTGCATCTTAATCTGATTGTAACCACTGAAACCATCCATGAAACTCAACATCTCGTGTCCAGCTGTGGCATCTATCAGGGTGTCAATCCTTGGTAGAGGGAAACAATCCTTTGGGCATGCGTCATTTAAATCTGTGAAGCCGATACACATTCTCCACTTCCCATTTGCTTTCTTGACCATCATAGGGTTAGCCAAGCATTCGAGGAACTGAATTTCCTCAATAAAACCAGCTTATAAGAGTTTGTCAACCTCTTGCTTGATGGCCTCTTGCCTTTCAGGAGCAAAATTCCTCTTATTCTATTGTATTGTCTTTCGCTCAGGATCGAGATCCAACCTTCAGAGAAGCTCCTATATAAGCAACTTTCTCAGCTCGCTTGGCCATCATGGCTTCAATGTTTGTCTTGGACTTCTCAGGCGGCCTCTCGGCTGGCATGCATTCGGCCTTGAGTGTTGAACGTCTTTGGATCTTAATTGGAGGTTCATGACCCCCTCAATTTTGGCCTTCATAACTAATCTTGGCCTTCATGGCTAATCTTGGCCTTCATGGCTAATAATTCGTGTTTCTCAACCTAGAATTCGGGGTTGATTCCTCGATTTAGATTTTGATAAATGCAATCTCATGGGCTTCTTGCCTTTTAAACTTCTAAGACGAGAACTTGCTTGAACTTCTTAATCCTTGTTCAAGGACCCTTAATAATGCAATGTTCTCCGTTGGCCTTCATCCTTGGATTCTCAACCCTAGTACTTAAGAAATATTGAAGAGTAGTCAGTCCTTAACATCCTCGACCTTCCATGGCTTTGATTGTTGTTGTGTGTGGCTTTTATTTGCTTGTCTTTTATCCAGGGTCCTTCACGGACTTAAACTTTTACTTGGTCTTGCTGTAACCTAACTCTTGACCCTTCGGGGTATGCATTTGTTTGTTTTCCATCCGTGTATTTTTTATCCTCGGTACTCGGTCATCCTTGACTTGCACTCATCAGGTGCTTGGCACATAAATAAAATCACACCATCAATGAATGGAAATCAAACTTGCATTAATAACTTGAAATGGGTTCAACCCTTACATAGAGTACTACTATCCTACTCGGAGCAACATGCTCTGCAATGGTTTCAATGAACCTTATTTCTACTTCTACTAGATAAATATGAAGCTAAGTCCTATGAAGCTAAGTCCTACTAGGATAACTTGAGCCCATCGGGGCTTTGCAAGACTAGGCCTGCACCAGATTTTGTTTTAGATGCTCCATCAAAATAGAGCAACCACCACTCCTTTTGGTCTCCTCCTTATTATTCTGAAGTTCACTTCCTGCTTGGGGTATTACCTCCTGCCCCCCGACTTCTTGGTTGCCAATGGTACATTCAACCACGAAGTCAGTTAACGCCTTAGCCTCAATGGTTGTCCGAGGCTTCTGTGTGATGTCCTCTGACAGCCTTTCTTGGCGTTCCTTACCACTGCGGACATCCATATCTTCAATCGGAAGGACCTGCCCCCCGACTCCATCAGGCCTTAACGCGGCTACATAACAGCTTCGTGCCATCTTTTGATCGCCTTTATGTTCTCCAACACCATTCCTGGTTGGGAACTTGATCTTCATATGATAAGTTGAGGCTACAGCCTTGAATGCATGAAGTCCAGTCCTTCCGAGGATAGCGTTGTACGTTGAAACCGCCTTGATTACCAGGAAGTTCAACATCTGAGTGGCCTTCTTGGGCTCCTGTCCAATAGTCACAGGCAATTGAATAGTCCCTTCAACTTTGGATCCTACTCCATTAAATCCATATATAGGCATGTTATTGGGGGTCAACTGAGAATCATTGTATCCCATCTTCACAAATACATCATGAAACAGAACGTCAACGGAAGCTCCATTATCTATCAAGACTCGCTTCACCTCTGAGTTTCCAATCACAGGAGTTATGACCAACGGGTCGTCATGGGGGAACTTTACCCTTTCAAGATCAGAATCATCGAAGCCAATTGCGTTTTCAGTCCTAGCCTGCTTCGGGGCCTCTCCCACGATGTGTATCACTTCTCTGGCATAAGCCTTCCGAGAATTCCTTGTTGTGCCGGCCGCAGTCGGGCCTCCTGAGATCATGTTGATTACTGGCCATCAGGGTTGTGGGTTGTGATCATGAACGTCATCCCTTCTAGTATAATCTCTAATTTGATTAACACGATCTTCACCCTTAGTGAAGTGGCTCAATTTCCCTTTTCGGATTAAAAACTCAATCTCATCTTTGAGTTGCTTGCAATCATCAGTGTCATGCCCCACATCTCTGTGGAATCTGCAATACTGATTCTTGTTTCTCTTTTCGGGATCACCCCTGAGTGGCTTCGGCCATCGGAAATCCCTATCCTTCTCAATGTCCAACAAGATTCGACTCCTAGGAGTATTCAACCTTGCATACTCAGTGAACCTTGGTCCTTGGTTCTTCTTAGGGGCATAGTCGGAGTCCTCGCTAGTTCGGGGATGCTTGTCCCTAGCATCATTCTCGTGGTCATCATACTCATGGTCTTGCTTTCGCTTTTTTTTATCATTGTTACCCCGACCATTGCCTATTGTGACCTCCTTCTTCGTGCTATCCTCGGCCTTGATGTACTTATCAGCCCTTCGCTGGAGCTCAGCCATATTCTCGGGAGGATGCTTTGCCAATGATCTCTTAAAGTATAGGTCGGTGGTGCCATGCTCCAAGGCTACCATTGCAACCTTATTGTCCAGATCAGTGATGTTCAAAGTCTCCTTGGTGAACCTCTTAAGATAGTCTCTGAGACTTTCGTTCTTCCCTTGTACCACATACATAAGAGATGCAGAACTTTTCTCATGTGCTCTTCCGCTGATAAACTGACTAACGAAAGCAGCACTCAACTCCTTAAAGGAACCAATTGAGTTTGCAGGCAGCCGACTATACCATCTTTGAGCCATTCCTGATAGAGTTTGAGGGAATGCCCTACACTTCAAAGCGTCACTTGCAGGCTGCAACAGCAGAGCGTTTGAGAATGTTCTAACGTGGTTTGCGGGATCACCCATTCCATTATAAGATTTAATTGTCGACATCTTAAACTTTTTTGAGATACGAGCATTCATCGCCTCCTCAGTAAATGGGGGTGTGGGATCATCAGGATCCCCAAGTGGCATCAGATCCTTGGGGTTGCTCTTGGGGGTTTCCACCCTCGTTGTTCTTCCAGTTGGGGCGGCAGCCCTTCTTTGCCTTCTTGAAGGCCTCTCCAAGTCTATAAAGGGAATCGGTCCTGATGTTGGAGGGGGTAAAGTCTGATTTGATCTGGCTTGTTCTCTTGCCATATCTTCCTTTAATCTTAAGATCTCGGCTTCATAAGCCTTAATCCTCTCAGTAGTTGTTGAAGGGAGTCCATCGTGAGTAGTTTGAGTTCTTCCTCGAGGTTCTTTACTTGCACGTCGCCTCCTTGGAGCTTCATCACGTTCGTAATCATCGTCAGAAGATGACTCATCCGTATAAGGACCAGAAAAATCGCGATAATCTCGATCTCGGATGTACAGGGCATGACCACTTGATCCAGCTCCTTGGGTAGGAGGGTAGTTAGGCAGCCCATACATCGGATGGGTGCTTATGGGGAGATCCATAGTGTGGATCTGAACCTCTTGTGGAGGGTTGTTGGGATCTACAATCAAGGAAGAAACCCCCACCTGGAGGGGATTAGTCCCTGGATTTGTGTGGACGATCGGAGGTAGCGTACTCTCAACATGGGAAGTCGTCTCTAGGGGTTGAGAAACTTGATACGGAACGATAGTCCCGGATGTTGGAGGTACTTGTTCAGTGACAGGCAGAGCAGAGCTTAGAGGCAAGGCCTCAGTAGAGGTTGGTGGTGTTCTTCGTGTGGTCACCATGGTTGATGTTGTGTTCCCACAGACGGCGCCAAATGTTGTGGAATAAAAACTAGGTTACGAATCTGTATTTAATGTTAGGGTTAGAGAGCTTCGTGATTTAATGGCTGTTTCCGTGTTCGAGACTAATCGGTCCTCACAGAGTGCCTACGTATCTCGTTATTGAGAATCAAGCCAAGGTGTAGTTCTAGGTGATGGTGCCCTCAGGGCTATGGCGATGAGGGCTCACCTAGGACGTAGTGGCTTGTATGTCCTTATTCGAGGATTGAGCCAAAACGTAGTTCTGAGAATGAGGGGTCAGACCCTTTATATAGGCTGAAAAGCCCTAAAATCGTAGTAGGGTTAGGTGACTTGGTGGGCAAGTCACCGACTAGAAGAAGGTTCTAGTCTCCTTCCATGTATGAATCAGTTTCCATGTTGAGATATATCTTGGAGGCTAAGTCAGGCAAGAATCATATTCTTGTTTGACTCTTATTTGCTGAGCTGTTTCACTACCCTTAATATTAATTACGAAATTAATATTGTAAATAGGGTTTGGGCCCATCTGGTGGGCCCCATGTTTGGACCATTCCGGGTCTAATTAATGCCACATTAAATGTGTCTTTAGGACTTAATTTTAGCCCATATCACTACCCACGTGAAATTAACAAAAAAATCTTTAATTTAGTGATGGTTTAACAATTATTTTCCGATTAAACCTACGCAGAAACAAAAGAGAGAAGAAATTTACGATTTTTTATGTTGAAAATTCTATTCAATTTATCAATTCTACTTATAATTCATTTTCATTATCAAAATATCCTTGTTATATATTACTTGAAGATAGTTCTACTAACAATTAAATACAATTTCAATAATAAGTGTGGGAGAGATTTTGTCAAAAAATTTGATAATCGGTAATCTGGTCAAAATTAATAAGAACCGTTAAATCGTAAAATAAATAGATGAAAACCATTGGTGTTTCTATTTCAATAATAATTATTAAATCATCACTAAATTAAAGATAATTTTATGAGTTTCGCGTGGATTGTAAAACATCCAAATCTGATTTCTAGATCTCAAGAGCCCAAATAATAAGTATAAATATTTTTTAATAATAAATAAATAAATAAAATTCAATTCTAATACAACCCTTTTTAATTACATCTTTTTTAGATTATAATTTCTTTTTAAAATTCAATTCTAATGGAATCTTTTTTAATTATATCCTTTTTAGATTATAATTTTATTTTTAAAATTCACTTCTAAGACAAACTTTTCTAATTATATTATTTTTAGATTATAATTCTTTTTTGATATGATATAATCTTGATCATTTATTTTTTAAAATAATAGATTCGACGGTTGAAATTAATTTGGTAGTACAGTGACCAAAATTATGGATAATATCCCTCTTATGCTTATTATATACTAGCTTATAACCCGTTCAAAGCACACGATATTTTTAAATACTTTTAAAATTATATGATTAAATAAAATAGAGTATAATAATTTGTTATAGATATAATTCAACTTTGTAATATTAATTAATAAAATTATTAGTAATAATAATAGTTATTTAATAAATGATATGTATTGATTATTAGAACTAATAATATAAATCTTAATGTAAATTTGTTGTTGACGGGATTCGAAACTTGGATCTTTAGAAGAGGGATTTAAATATATAATATTCCTTATTATTAGATCTAACGACTATCATGTAGTTACTAAATATCTAACGGTCACTATTCTTTTAGATGATTGAACCAAAAGATGGTTGAACCAAATAACCAAATTATACCCCTGTTTGTTTATTATATAATAGTACAGATTGTAGCCCAACAAGCTGTCTCAAGCCTATTTATTAATTTACTAATTTGTCCTTCCATCATATTTTCTTAAAAATACCCGTCCTTCAAATTATTTTTTAAAATACTACCAAATGATAACTGAAAACTATAAGTTGCAACTTCCAGTTTTCAGTTTTCGGTTGCATATAAGGTTGCATATGGTAGCAACCTCATATGCAATCTCATATGCAACTTCGATGCTATATAGGGAGCAGACGAATTTCCGATTGCAAGTTCCAGTTTTCAATTGCAACCTTTGCAACCTCATTTGCAACTCACGTGGCTGGCGCCGCCCTGAAGAAGTTATAAATAAGGTTGCAAATGTTGCAAACCGTATTTTTGAAAAAAGAATTTCAAAGAAAGGTATTTCTATAAATAGTTTTAATTTTGAAATATATATATATATATATACTGGAATTTGCAATCGGAAATTCGTCTGCTCCCATATATAGCATCGAAGTTGCATATGAGATTGCATAGCAACCTCATATGCAACCTTATATGCAACCGAAAACCGAAAACTGAAAACTGGAAGTTGCAATTTACAGTTTTCAGTTGTCATTTTCGACCAGTTTTTTAGATTTCAAAAAACTCGTCGCGACCAGAGAATTGCAACTTTTGCAACTTACAATTTTCAGTTGCAACTTTTGCAACCTCATATGCAACCTTACATGCAATCGAAAATTAAAAGTTGCGGCTGGCGCCGCCCATATATACAAAATGTTGCATAGGTTGCAAATCGTATTTTTGAAAATAAAACTTAAAAGATAGTATTTTTGTAAATAACTTTTAAAGTGGTAGTTTTTTTGAAAATAGTTTTAAAAAGATAGTATATGGGGTAATTTCCCTAAAAAAATGTTTGCCATGAGAATTGAACCCATTACCTTTATGCAAAGAGTGAATTATTTTCGCATCTCCAATCACTAATCTCCAACCACTACACCAAAGAAAATTTCATAACCTTTTAATAACTCATTAAATACATACTCCAAGAACTCATTTGTTATAATGTTCAATATTTCTATTAATTCATATATTTTATAGTTAAACCCAAGCCGAATTGTTCATATTCAAACTTTTTTTGAAATAGGTTCGATTTGAACTTTCGAGTTACTCGATCTTGGCTAATAAAATGTTCGAATTCAGTTTGATAGTATTTGAGTTAAACTCGAGATTTAGCTATTCAAGTACTTTACCGAGAGGTTAGCGAGACTAATCAGATTTTTAATATTTAAAATTTTTAAATATTATAATTATATTTCAATGTAACTATTCAATATTTTATAAAATTCATATATTTTATCAAGTTAAACCCAAATCGAATGCGAGTCGAACCGTTCATATTCAAACTTTTTTCAAAATAGGTTAAATCGATTCGAGATTTCAAGATTTATGAGTCAACTTTCGAGGTTAAAATTAAAGGACCAATTGAACTTGAGTTCGAGTTCAAGCTTGACGGAACTTTTTAGCCGAGTTTTAGCTCGAGTGTGGCAATGTTCGACTCACTCGATTACACCCCACTCGATTACACCCCACTCTCATTGCTATTGGGCAAAATATTTTGATAGGCTAGAAAAAAATAATTTAAGGAAAACAAAACAAAATTTATTGCAAATGAGATTTGATCTTCATATTAATTATTAGATAAATATTTAGATAAAAAAACATAGTTAGGTCAAAAATATTTATTAAAAAATAGATTATAAATACTTTTTTAAAAATAATAGATTTAAAACGTCTTGAAATATGATACTTGGTAGATAATATATCACAATGTACATGAATACAAACCAAAATTTTAGCTAATTTTAATATAAATTACAAGAATATTTGATCACTATCACATGACCACTGCCACACCACCACTGCTATGAGCACGACATGCACCACTACCAAAATTACCAGAATTTTACCTGTAACAACATGAACACCACCACTTACACCACAAAAATCACCAATATCAAAGAAAAATCACTAGGAATTCAACTAAAGTTACCAAAACTGAATCGTAAATCATTCAAAAAATTGAACACAAATTACAAGAATATTCCAGATTTAGAATTGTATAAATATTCGAAGCTGTTAGTAATGATGTTGACAGTAGTAAAGTGAGTAAAAATGCTATCAATAGACATTACAAACTTAGATCTATTGAGAGAGGGATGAATGAATTAGTGGAGGCGTGGTCAGGAATGTGACTGGAATTCGTGACAAACATGGTCATTAGTTACTTTCAGAGTGATGGTCGATTTGCTAACAAAAGATCGCAGAGTGATGATGGTTTATACACACTCCCAATCTCTCATCCACACACACATTATACAAATGCGTGTGTATATCATGAAAGATGATGACAAATGGAACGAGGTGGCGATAACGACGGTGTAAAGCAAGTGATTGTATCTAATGTTGCCGAAAATGGAATGGGCACATGAGTGGACGTTATTGAAGGTTGAGATGTAAATTAGATTTTAATGTGTTGTTATGATTAGTTTTCAATTCTCATATCTATAAATGATCTTATTTAGCACTTATCTATATATAAACTCGTGAGTCTACTGACTTATGATTAGATTTTTAAACTACGTTGTGTTTAATCATTCCAAGTTATGTTTTTAAAATTGTTAGATGTGATTGTATTGTTATGATCATTTATGAAATTCAGGTAAAAAATTTGAGTTATTACTAGTACTGTTCATAAAAATACCACACTAATGATATACAGTGTTTCAAAAATTAGAAATCGTCTATTTAAAAAAAATCAAAACAACAACATTTTATGAATTTAAATGGTGCCCCAGCTTTGGACGGGCTTTCATGCTAGTGTGTACTAAATATGTCAATGTTAAAAGACCCCAAAAAGATAGAGTAAAGATAAGGGTAAAACGGCAAGACCCCGAAAACAGAGAGTAAAGATAAGGGTAAAATGGTCCATGAATTAAATTGCTCATCAAATATAATAAATAGATTATTGAAGTTTTTTAATATTTATGATTTAAAAATTTATATATTTTTTGATTTAATTTGAATGTTAATTATGTTATCTTTTATATATGACATAGATCATATTTTTAGAGTTCTCATCTTTTAAACATAATTTCAATTATTTTTCGTGTATGTTTAAATATTTATATTTTTAGATTGATCATATATTTAAATCGTTGAAAGTCTAAATAGTTGATCGAACAAAACCCCCTAATAGAACTCACATATTTTAAATTTTTATATACCTAAAACTGATGTGATGCAATTATTAATTATATATGATTTCATGACTAACATTTACATATTTTTTAATACAAAGTTCAAGAATTAAATATCTACATGTAAATAAATCTTTTTTTTGTAATCGATTACATAATGTATATCTAAAATTTTGTTTTTATATCAATTATCTAGAATGGCAAAATAGAATTGTAGAGTAACTCAATCGATTAGAATATTTGTAATTTTATCTATAAAAAATTCTAGAAATTATATAAATCAATATTTTATTTACTCAAAAATAAAAATAAAAGCCAACAAAGGGTTGATGCAGTGGTTGAGGTCTTGGCTTCTCTTAGAGAGATCAAGCGTGTGTTTAACTATCAAAAAGGAAAAAAAGAGGAAGAGACAAGAAGAGAATATGTGGTTTATCTTATAGGATTTTTAAATAAAACTCAAAATTGAGTATAGCACATTTGGTTGTGGCATGAGTTTGATAGAAGAATGTCAATTGTTCGAATCCCAATACTGACATAATTTCATTATGTTTTACATAATTATTAAATGATGGATTTTTTTAATTTTTGAAAATATAGGGTAAAATCGTAACTTCATATCCAATCGATTATAATATTTTTGTAATTTATTTATCCAATATTCTAAAAATAATATGAATCAATATTTTATTTACTTAAAAAATAAAAATAAAAGAGATTTCGCAAAAAAAATTAAAATAAAAGAGGAAGAGACAAGAAGAGAAGATGTAATTTATCTAATAGGATATTTAAACAAAGAAATTGAGTATAGGTTAGAACACACTTGGTTATGGAATGAGTTTGTTAGAAGAATGTTAATGGTTTGAATCGCAATACTAACATAATTTCACTACTATTTTTATAATTAATAAAAAATTGTATTTTTGTAATTTTTGAAAATATAAAGATAAAATCGTAACTTCACAGCCAATAAAATGGCAATTTTTAATATATATAGTAATAGAGTAACAGATTTTTTTGGAAAGCAGAAATAGATAGATAAGGGCTGAGCCCAAAGATTACACTCCGACCATTATGTAAAATGCATCGGAAAGAAACCAGCAAAAACTAGAAAAATTTTGACCACTATAATCTGATCATTTGTTTTTTCTCCCAATACCAACCAAGGCCCAACCCAGTAAGCAAATACTAGACCAACAACCTGGACTAAAAGCATAGACTAAAGATAGATAAATAGACTGATAAAAAAAACAAAACAAACGACTGTTCCTCTCCCGCTTCCAGAATAGAACTGCAGACTTACTCCATTGCATCTAACCCAAAATCATCCAGGTCGTCTTCATCCTCATTGGCTCCTGCCAATTCTGCATCCTCAATACCTTCATTCTCTATTGTAGCATTAAGATCTTCCTCATTCTCTATTGTAGCTTTAAGATCTTCCTCATTACGAGTTTTCAATATGAACCATATTAACCCAGTTGTTAGCACCATGATTAGCCAAATACCTTGCCAGAGCATTGCAATGTTCATTCACTAAGTTCACATCAGTTTTGAAGTTTCTGTCGCTTCTTCTAATGTTCAACTGTCGAACCACGTAAAGATGTTCAGGAATGACCCCATCAGCATTTGAGTTTCGTCATTCCCAATAAGCTCTATGAAGATCAAACTCCAGCACCAGCCTGTTAAAATACATAAAGAAAGCCTTTCGCAAGGCATAAAGCATAGCATAGAACTCATTAATTCTTCTTCCCACAATGCCCAGAGAACTAGCAAACATACGCACTATTGATCCTTCATCGTTTCTGAACACCACTCCTATACCTGATCTATTCCCGTTTGGTAGAGGCTCATCAAAATAAATGCCATGCACATTCACTTTGACATAGTTCTTCTTAGGTATAACCCAAAAGACACCTGATTCCATAGTGAAAAGAGAGTAGAAACAAGAGAAAAGAACTAAAACTACTGAAGAGGTTGAGAAAAGAATGTAGGGTAGGGAATGGTATAAATAGATGAGGTGTTAGAAATTAAAGCTGTACAGCTCGCCAAAAAACTATTCCCAATGTAGTTATGCACTACTTCCCAAGCCACTCAAACATGCCAAGGAGGCATGTATCTAGTAACCAATAGTTCTGACTGTTCGAATATCCCAATTATGCAATTTCTGAATATTGCAGAATTCACAAGAAATAATCTGTGCTTCAAATAACAGCATGTATAAGAAAATAGTAAGACTAAGCCCACTATGCATTGTACATAAGGCCTACTAAATCAGCCCAAATTAACACCACGAGTGTAGTAAGACTGTCATGCGTGCTCCTTGTTTAGCAAGAGAATCAGCCTCCTCATTAAGCCTTCTATCCACCTTGGACACCTCAAAATCCATATTCTTTGCCAACATAAAAAACCTATCATCGATAGGCCAGTGATGCTCTCTCAAAAATTTAAAACCATGAAACGAATCAATTAAATCTTGACAATTTAACTGAGCTTTTTCTCCATGGGCTCTTGAAAATTGATTCCAATAAAAAGATCAATGCTTCATATTCACAAGTTAAGATAATAGAACTTATAACAGGACCTGAGAAAATGACGGATAATGAACCTTCTGAGTTATAAAGAAATCCTCCAATGCCGGCTATAGCATTTGAATTAATATCCATGCTCCAAGCTCCATCTATAAACCCAATAAATTTCTGTCCACCATATGATCTTAGAGTAGCTTTAGCCTTTTTGCTACAACTGAGAACTAATCCTACAGGGTTGCTTTGCCAGATACTCGCTTTACTAGCATCAATGATCTTAGTTGCCTCTGTCCAAGACCTTGTTCTCGATATAATCAAATTCTCCAGCCATTTTCTCCTAGTTTTTTTCTTCACAAACACACACTGATTTCTGTTTAACCAGATAGTCCATAGGACTGCAGCTAAAACAATACCCCAGACAATCTTTACACTTGGACTTTTGAATTTGGAAAAAGAATCCCAGCAATTAAGTTTAGTGATTCTGATCTCCCACCATCTTTCAATGAAGTCCCATGCCCATCTTGCAGGCTCACAATCCCAAAAAATGTGATCTTGAGTTTCAGCAAACTCAGTGCACCAACTGCAAGATTCTTCCATGTTGACGTTCTTTAATCTGCTAAACAAAAGATGAGAAGTTGGTAGGGAATTGTGCAACAATTGCCACAAGAAAAGATAAACTTTAGGAGGGACCTTTAAGGCCCATAGCAAAAGAAAGTTTTTGTCTCTAGAATTATGATTGCTATTAAGCAAAGAGTAGCAGTTTTTGGTAGAAAAAGGCTGGCCCGAGGCACTCCATATCAGTTGATCTTTATTATTGGAAAAATTAACCCTTTCAACAATTTTACGAAGTTTCTCTGCCTCTTCCTGTTCCCACTGCCTCAAAGGTCTCTTCCAAAACATTTGACCACTCAAGTCTTGATCATTTAGGCTTAGGACAAAATTCTTCAAACTAATTTCTTTTACTTTCGATAGGAAGTACAACTTTGGGAATAATCTTACTAAAGGTCCATCATGAGACCATTTATCCATCCAAAACAGAATCAGCTTGCCATCCCCTACTTTCCAGGTAAAGTCTGACCTATCCAATTTTAGAGAATCCTTGGATTGTTTCAAAGAGTCTAGAATACTAGAGAATACACTAGAAACTTTAATATCCTTAAAAATCTCCTCAAAAGATTTGTCTTTCCTTACCTGGTATTTTTGACTGATCCATTTATTCCAGCTTCTTTGACCTTCATAGTACCATTTTCCAATCCATTTGCGGAGTAATGTAGTATTTCTCATTCTAATGCAGTAATGCAGTATTTCTCATTCTAATGCAGTAATGCAGTATTTGCTAAGTAATGTTAGCCATTTGATAGATTATTATCAAAGTTTCTTTATCGAGGTCTTATAATTTGCTAGTGTTATTTTGAGTTACCTAAAAAAAGCGTGTCTGAGATGATATTATGAAAACTATTTTAAATATACAAATATTAATATCATGCAAAATTAAATAAATATACAATTTTCGTCACATGTGTAACTTGAAATGATAAATTTAGAACGATAATGTCATGACAAATCTATGCCATGTAATATATAAAAGATGTACTACTGTTATAAAATGATATCCTATTATTTTAAATTTAATAAAAATTAATATCCAGTGTTGTTTGAGTATTTGTCATCCGCCTAAGAGCATCTCCAACGGTATTGTCTAAAAATGATTGGCTAAATCGGATAAAATATTGATTACGTAAAATTTGCTGAACATGTAAGATGTTGTGCTCCAATGGTATATTAGCTTTAAATTTGATTATATTGTAAATATACCATGTTATTATTATTTCAGTTTATTATAAATGGAATATATTTTAATAAGGTAATAGATCATATAAAATATTTCTTACAGACCTCTAGAGGTTGGCCAAATATAGCCAACGAAAAGAGATTATCTATAATTTTTGCTAAGGGTAATGTTACATTGGAGTGAATATTTTTTTACAAAATCTTTATAAATTTTATTTATGACATTATATTTATGATTTTACCTAAAGGGTCTTCTACATTGGAGATGCTCTAGGAGCTTAGAGCATCTCCAACGATTAGGTATAATGGTTAGTATAATAAGTGTTAGCTAAAATTTGCTGAAGCTGTAACACATTATGCTCCAATGGTGTTAGCAATAATAGTTAGCTATAATTCAAAAATAATATTTTATTATTATTTTGGTTCACCTTTATCATTACTTCACCATGTATATAATTTAAATAAGGTAAAAAAGTGACGTAAATATTTTAGTTAATGGCTACAGACTCAACAGATATAGAAGATGAAATAAAGGATATCTATAATTTTTGCTAACAGGTCTTGTGGTTGGAGGGGTATATTTTTTAGCTAATATGTATATCATAGCGCCACCTAGACTTTTTACCTTACAGGTGGTGGTGGTTGGAGATGCTCTTAGAACATCGACAATCCAATGGCAAAATGTATATTGGCTGGCTAAAAAATTTTAAATAGGAAATAATTAGTTTTTTACATAAGGATGACAAGTAGAAGTAGAACTCCAATGGATATATATAACTATAATGAAATTTGTGTATATTTTTGCTAAGGGGTTAAGTTGGTTCAACAAATATAGCGTAATTATCTATAATTTTTGCTAAGGACAATTATGCATTGGTGTGTATTTTGAGATGCATTATTAGAAATTTTTTCAAATTACGTGCTTCACACACTCTTTCCACAATTCCACTATTATTATTATTATTATTATTATTTTTTTTTTGAATGCACTATTATTATTATTATTATTATTATTATTATTATTATTATTATTATTATTATTATTATTATTATTATTATTATTATTAATATTATTATTATTATTATATAATTTGTGCTATTGTTCTAAGGATCTCATGTAAAAATAAGTGAAAAGATAAGTGTTCAACAGCAGATCAGTTGCTGAAATTTCATTTTTTCTTTCTAAAATGATTGCGGCTACCAAATCCTCTAGCAAATACTGAGAGAGTTTTTTGCTGGGGCGACTTCCTTCTGTTCCCACCAGGTCTACAAGTAACTGAACCTGTAACAAAGTTGATGTGTACATCAATCTTTCTCTCTTTCTTTTCCTACTAAGCTGTGTTCATCAATCTTTCCTTTTCCGACTAGTGAAATGTAAAAGCTGCGATTCACAAGTACATATTTTAACTGAACTACAAATTTATAATTTATTTCAAAAAAAAAACTGAACTACAAATTTGTATGATATGTTTCATCTGGGAGCCATAGTCGTGACACTTAAATAGTTGGATGAAGCGTCTCCTTCGTGCAGTTTCCTCTCAGTGAAGAATCCAGGTTGTTTAGGCTGAGGCAGGGGAATTTCACTAGTTAGCATTAGTACCACGGTTGCCATGGTTGGCCTATCTTCTGGATATGGCTGCACGCACAACAACCCTATATTGATAACTCGAAACACTTCAAATTGATGTTCATGGCTTGACTTTGCAATGACCTCATCTACTATGTCCAATACTTCAGAATTTGTATAAGTTCTCCACGCCTAAATTTGGTTACATGTGCATAGTTGGTTAACCATAACATATATAAAAAATTTAGTTATAAAAACATCATATTATAATGGCCTAGGAACTTACAAGTTCAAGAAGGCTAAGATTGTGATCTGGATGAGTAAAATTTGAGTTTCTCATTCCACTGACCATCTCTAATAGCATAACTCCAAAGCTGTAGACGTCTGACTTTACTGAGAATTTGCCATCGATTGTATTGAGGGAACGTGATCATCACTCACATACTCAACTGACACACACACTTTAGTTACTACTTTAGTTAATCACATGGAGCAGCTCTACTTCTAATAAATATGCAACACACTAATAGCACTACATATTGTCTAGAATATTGTCTAGCACACCACACATTCTCTGCACTACCATCTGTCTATAGACCCGTTGGTATATGTCTGTAATAACCGTTAGCACACTTCCTTTGAGTGCTTGTATATATAGAGAGGTTATCCTCCAGTTTAATCAAGGAATGAGATTATAATCTTTGCTATAACCTCTTTTTGGTATCAGAGCTATAGCACTCAAAGATTCATATATACTCGATCTCATGGCCAACACTTCTGCAGAAAAAACTCTCTCCATTCAAAACTTTCATCAATGTTCGAGTCTTGCAACTTTGAAGTTAAGCAAGTCAAACTTATTGTTGTGGAAATCTCAAATCGTACCTTTGGTTAGAAGTCTTGGTGTCCTCAATCACCTTGAAGGTCTGAAAACACCATCACAAACAACACTGGTAGAAGACAAAGAACAAATTAATCCTGATTACGAAATATGGATTAACAACGATGGTCTCCTAACTACATGGCTTCTTGGCACCATCACTGAAGAAGTATTGTTGGATTTGGAAGACACATCTACGGCTCATAGTATCTGGCAGTCCATCGAGAACATCTTGCTGCCACAATCGAAAGAGAAAGAAATTCTGCTCACAGATTCACTTATGTCGTTGACAAAAGGAAGCATGAATCTTGAGCAATACTTACGCACTTTCAAAGGTCTGAGTGACAACCTTGCTGCTATTGGCAAGCCTCTAGATGAAACTATCAAAGTCTTTCATCTTGCAAGAGGACTAGGGCCACGTTACAAAGATTTCAAGATGGCAATGCTTTCTAAACCTCCATATCCCTCTTTTAATCAATTCATTTTATCTCTGCAAACCCATGAACAATCTCTTTCGCTGGAAGATTTAAACAACAATCCTCCTGATCAATATCAAGCCTTCTATAGCAGTCGAGATAGAGGCCGTGGTAGAGGAGGAAGGTTCAACTCCAGTGGTCGAGGATTTGGTCCAGCAGCAAACCAGAATAACTTTGGTTACTCATCAAGGCAAAACAGTTCGAGATACACTACGAATGAAAAACAGTTTAGTCGAAAAAACGAAGAAGAACAAGGCAAAAGGTCTCAGAGGAAAGAAGACAATTTCAACAATTTGAACTGTCAAATTTGTGGAAAAAGAGGTCACACGGCCATTAAGTGTTGGAGCAGATTCGATCACTCAATCCAACCTGATGATCAACTCAAGGAGGCCCTTGCAGCAATGCAACTGCATGAAGACATTGATCCCACTCTTTATGCAGACTCAGGGGCAACCAAACATGTCATGAACAATCCTGGTAGAATTCACAAACTCTCAAATTATTATGGTAATGATTCATTATATGTTGGAAATGGTGATAGCTTAAAAATATCTCATATTGGTGAAGGAAGCATACAAACAACAAATGGTAATCTTAAATTAACAGAAGTACTAACTGTTCCTGAAATCAAGAAAAACTTATTATCAGTTGGTCAATTAACTAAGGACAATGCTTGCCAAATTATTTTTAGTTCTAATGATTTTTCTGTTAAGAATGCTCAGGGACAAGTCATAGCTAAGGGTTTCAAGAAGGGAGATTTGTATGCTTTAGAAGAAACTCAAAAAGTGACTTTCATGGCCATCTCTGATAAGACATCTTCAACAATTTGGCACCATCGATTGGGGCATACTAGCTCTCGTATTTTACAGTTTTTGAGTAATAAAGATTTTATTAATGTCTCTAAATGGAACAAACAAGGAACCATTTGTCCTTTCTGTCAAATGGGTAAGAGTTGTAAACTTCCATTTAGTAATTCAACAATTTCTACATTAAGTCCTCTAGAAAAACTTCACTGTGATCTATGGGGACCAGCCCCTGTTGCTTCCTGTCAAGACTTTAGATATTATGCAGTTGTTATCGATGATTTTTCTCGATACACCTGGATTATTCCGTTAAAGCATAAATCTGATTTTTATAAACAATTTATCAAATTGCAGAAACTTCTTGAAAATAGATTTGATAAGAAAGTTAAAATTTTTCAAAGTGATGGAGGTGGTGAATTCACCTCAAACCTTTTTGAAACGCACCTTCAAGAATGTGGTATCCATCATCAATATTCTTGTCCTCACACCCCAGAACAAAACGGAATAGCCGAACGCAAACATCGTCACATAGTAGAAACGGGATTGACACTTCTTTTTCAATCAAAATTACCCATGAGATACTGGGTTGACGCCTTTCTAACTGCTGTCTTTATTATTAATCGTTTACCTACTAATAAACTTCTCATGGACCCTCCCTTCAGCAAACTGTTTACTACTAACGCTTACTATGATATGCTTCGAAGCTTTGGATGTAGGTGTTTTCCCTATTTACGCAGTTATGTAAAGAATAAATTCTCGAAGAAAACATATCCATGCGTATTCATTGGATATAGCCCTATGCATAAGGGGTATAGATGTTTGGATCCTGAAACCAACCGAGTTTATATTTCAAGGCATGTGATATTCGATGAACATGTCTTTCCCTTTGACAAGACACCTGTGAACAATCAGGAACAAAATTCGGTTGAAACAATCACATACATTGATCAAGAGGCATGGTTGCAGAAAGAATCTCGACTTAAAAAACCTGCAGAATTTTTTAAAACTACAGATGTTCAGCAACAACAGACTCCTCCTCTGTCAGTTGATATCGACCATGATAATCCTATCGATGTGCTCACAGTCCCGGAAGCAGATGCCATCACAATCGGCTCAACTGATTTAAGTACAGAAGATACAAACAGCCCTGATGAGCTCAGTGATGCGGAGGTCACAAGTAACAATTTTATAAATAACAGCATTTCTCCTACTCACATTGATCATCGACCAACAGTTGCTGCTACTCAAGCTTCAATACAGGAATCTGCCAGTGACAACACTCCTGATAATCAACCACCTGCTACCACTCATGATGGTGGTATTGGAACCGGTATGCTGACCCGTAGGAAATTGGCATTCAATCCTGAACTTGATCCGAACTTAGCTCAAGAGACGATGAAAATCAGAGAAAGAAGGCACAACAGATTTCGAGCTCTTGCTTGTACTAATGCTCTTGAAGAACCAGCTTCTTGGAAGAAAGCTATTCTCGATGATACGTGGAAACAGGCAATGCAAGAAGAGATCCATGCTCTGCACAAGAATTGCACTTGGACTCTTGTTCCTCGGCCACACAACACTAATGTTGTTGGATCCAGATGGGTTTTTAAAACAAAGCTTAGACCAGATGGAACTTTGGATCGGCATAAGGCGAGACTCGTAGCTCAGGGATATACTCAGGTGGCAGGGCAAGACTACAATGAAACTTTCAGTCCAGTCATACGCATCACCACCCTTCGTATTGTTCTTGCTCTTGCTGTGACACGACATTGGCCTCTACGACAACTCGACATGAAGAATGCTTTTCTGCACGGTACATTGAGTGAAACAGTATATATGGAGCAGCCTCCAGGTTTTATAGATGAAAAATATCCTGACTTTGTCTGCAAACTTCTCAAATCCATATATGGATTAAGACAAGCATCAAGGACCTGGTTCGATACATTATCTCATTTTTTACTCAACTTGGGATTCAATTGCAGCAAAGCTGATTCTTCTCTATTTATTTCCTGCAACAATTCGATTACCATCATATTACTAGTATATGTAGATGATATTGTTATTACAGGTAATGATTCCACAGGAATTCAGTACATAATTGATGCACTAGGAAATGAATTTGCCATCAAGGATCTTGGACAACTTCGTTTTTTCTTAGGCATGGAAGTCCAGTACAACGCTAATGGTATCACTCTCTCACAAGGAAAATATGCAAATGAGTTGATTACTAAAGCTCAACTACAACATTGTTCACCCATTAGCACACCAATGGCAACAAAGACACAATTATCATACCAGGATCTTCAACCATTCGATGCTAGAACCTATCGAAGCTTTGCAGGTGGTCTACTCTATCTCACTCATTCTCGACCAGACATTACCTATGCTGTGAATAAGATCTGTCAAAAAATGCAAAGTCCTACGAATGGTGATTTTAAGGCAATCAAAAGAATTCTTCGATACGTCAAAGGGACCATTGATTTTGGCATTCATTTTTCAGCTCAAAGCACCCTGCAACTATATGGTTTTTGTGATGCTGATTGGGCTGGATGCCCTACCACACGACGAAGCACCTCTGGATATTGCATTTACCTTGGTACAAACTGCATTTCTTGGGCATCCAAAAGACAACCAACTGTGTCCAGGTCAAGCGCAGAAGCAGAATACCGAGCTCTTGCCATATCAACAGCTGAAATCACCTGGATTTCTTTCATTCTTCGTGACTTACAAGTTGTACTTCCTCGAGCTCCCCAACTGTTTTCTGACAACATCAGTGCACTCTACATGACAATCAATCCAGTTTTCCATTCTCGATCTAAACACATCGAAATTGATTATCACTTTGTTCGTGAAAAGGTGGCGTTAGGATCACTAATCACACGGTTTGTCCGGTCTGTCCAACAACTTGCCGATATCCTCACCAAACCCCTATCTAAGGACAACTTCAGGCTTCTACGTGACAAGCTTGGCATTCGAACTATCTCTACTACCAGCTTGAAGAAGGGTATTGAGGGAACGTGATCATCACTCACATACTCAACTGACACACACACACTTTAGTTACTACTTTAATTAATCACATGGAGCAGCTCTACTTCTAATAAATATGCAACACACTAATAGCACTACATATTGTCTAGAATATTGTCTAGCACACCACACATTCTCTGCACTACCTTCTGTCTATAGACCCGTTGGTATATGTCTGTAATAACCGTTAGCACACTTCCTTTGAGTGCTTGTATATATAGAGAGGTTATCCTCCAGTTTAATCAAGGAATGAGATTATAATCTTTGCTATAACCTCTTTAGATTGCATACTCGGGGGACATGTAACCACTACAAGATTATATCAAACAATGAATCAGAATTTCAGAAATAGAAATACTGATTTTTAAGAATTGTGGTGATTCTTACTATGTTCCAACTACTCTAGTTGTTTTGGCTCCAGTTTCGGCCTCTCCATAGATTCTTGCAGTACCAAAATCCGAAATCTTTGGGTTCATCTCATGATCGAGTAGAACATTGCTGGCTTTAAGATCCCTATGAATGATGCGCAGTCTCGAATCCTGGTGAAGATAGAGAAGTCCCCTAGCAATGCCGTATATGATGTTATAGCGCTTAGGCCAGTCAAGTACCATACTTTGTTTTTTATCTGTTCATATGGTCATTGAGTTGATTTACTCTTTAATTAAACAAAGGAAATACTAATATACAAGAATAACATTTGATTTGAAAAAGACGAAAACGTACTGAACGGGATAACTGTGTACCAAATATAAACGAGTCAAAGCTTTTATTAGGCATGTATTCGTACACCAACATTCTTTCTCCTTCCTGCATTGAGCATCCAAGAAGCTTGACAAGGTTTCGGTGCTGAAGTCGAGCAATGCAAGAAATTCAAAGGGCATACATTCTTTCGTTGAAGTGTTATCAATCAATATCAATATCAATATCAATATCAATATCAATATCAATATATTCTTAATGTGTGCTAGTATTGCATTTTAAAAATTACTGCTTTTACCCTTCATTTTTTTATTCTTCTTTATTTCTTTGATGCCCTTTTTTGTCATTACACAGGAAAATTACAGCTTTTATCCTTTATGTTTTTAATCTTCTTTATTTTTTTGATGTCCCTTTTTGTAATTACACAACATTTGGAGCGACCCAATTTAGATTGGATCGACCCAAATCTCCTTTTTCAGGTTAAACATATTACCTTTTCTATTTTTCAATAACTAAATAATTTACTTCTTAGGTAAAATACAATATCTTTTACATTTTATTTTTTTATTCTTCTTTATTTCTTTGATGCCCTTTTTTGTCATTACACAGGAAAATTACAACTTTTATCCTTTATGTTTTTAATCTTCTTTATTTTTTTTGATGTCCCTTTTTGTCATTACACAATATTTGGAGCGACCCAATTTAGATTGAATCGACCCAAATCTCCTTTATTAATCAATTTCCTTTTTCAGGTTAAACATATTACCTTTTCTATTTTTCAATAACTAAATAATTTACTTCTTAGGTAAAATACAATATCTTTTACATTTTATCTAACTAAAATTTCTCCATTTTTAAAAACTACGATCAATTTTGTATAATAAAATAACATAATTGTATTATAATTAGTATTAAATAATTAATTACCTTTTTGAGCCAAAATACGTTACCTTTTCTCTTTTCTCTAACTAAAATCTCTCTTTTTCCTATTGTATCATGGACGGTTACATTTTTCAAACACGTTACCTTTTTTCCCTTCTCTTACGAAAATCTCTCTTTTTCCAATTATATCACGGGCGATTATATTTAATAAAAATAAAATAATAATATTTTAGTACTAATAATTAACTGATTACCTTTTCAACTAAAACGTATCATCTTTTATATTTTTTCTAATTAAATTCCTTTTTTTCTAGAAATTTCAGGGGCAACATTAATTTCTCATTTTCTAAAAACTATGAGCAATTTTATTTAATAAAATAACATAATTAAATTATAATTACTATAAACTAATCAATTACCTTTTTCGCATAAATTATGTCATCGTTTTAATTTTCACGTTATCTTTCTATTTTTTAAAACTAAAATCTCTCTTTTTCTGATTTTATCACGGGCGGTTCTGTTTAATACAATAAATTAATAATATTATAATATTCATAATTAACCGATTGCATTTTTTATCTAAAACGTATCAATTTCTATTTAATGAAATAAAATAATAATTATATAAAAACTAATAATTAGCCGATTACCATTTTCAAGTAAAACCTATAATTTTTTCTATATTTTCTAACTAAAATCCCTTATTTTCTAGAAATATCACGGATAACATTTATATAATTATTATCAAATCTCATATAAAAATTTAAGCCTCCCAACTTTATATTTTAAAAAAATTAACTTAAATTAATGAAAAATTCATATAATATTAAAAAAAAAATCGTGTATCGCACGGGTTTTAAACTTGTATAATAAAAATTCGTATACAACGAATAATATCCGTTAGATTTTTAATTAAAAATTAGAACTGTTATATACTTATATAAAGGAGAAACGAGGGGAGGTAAAGTGGCGCCGGTCAAATAGCTCGGTTCTATTTTGTTAAATTTCTCAAATTTTTGAATTAATAATTCCAATGATTATAAAAAATCTCAATTCCATTTTAAAACTTTACTAATAGAGGAAATTAAATATATAGTTTCATTATTACCTATAAAATCTTTACTAATGAAGTAAAGTAAATATCTAAATTGCATTTTAAATTTTTACTAATCGAGGAAACTTAATATACAATTTCAATATCCTTACCTTTAAAATTGCATTTTAAAACATTGAAAGTTTGGTCGGTCGGTTAGTTGGTTGGTCGGTCGGTCGGTACCTATTGTTTTTACTTAATTACCCTTACTTAATTATAAATAAAAATTTTCCTAATAACTAATCAATTTTTGTTTTCAAGTAAAACATATTAAAATAATCAATTTCCTTCTAAAATACGTTACATTTTCTATTTTCTTTAGCTAAAATCTCTTTTTTCCAATTAAATGACGCCCTTACTTAATTATAAATAAACAATTTCACAATAACTAATCAATTTTTTTTTTCAAGTAAAACATATTAAAATAATCAATTTTTTTTAAAAAAAATGTTACCTTTTCTATTTCCTTTAGCTAAAATCTATAGTTTTCCAATTATATGGCGCCGGTTGGTTGGTTGGTTGGTTGGTCGGTAACTATTATTTTTACTTAATTACCCTTACTTAAATATAAATAAAATTTCTCCTAATAACTAATCAATTTCTATTTTCAAGTAAAACATATTAAAATAATCAATTTCTCTAAATTGCATTTTAAATTTTTACTAATCGATAAAACTAAATATACAACTCAATTGCATTTTAAATTTTATTAATAGTGGAAATTAAATATCACTAACAAAATATAATAAAAATTTGTATACAACGAATAATATCCGTTAGATTTTTAGTTAAAAATTAGAACTATTATATAAATATATAAAGGAGATCCGAGGGGATCTAAACCTCTACTATTATCCTTCATTTTTTTATTAATAATATAATTAATGATAATTAGCCGATTGCCTTTTTCAATTAAAAGATGTTTACTTATAATTGATATGATATTACCTTTTATAAATACCTAAAATATCATATCTTTCAATCAATAATTTTTTTTTCTCTAATCAGCATTTGGAGCGATCCAATTGGATCAACCCAAATCTAAACCTCTACTATTATCCTTCATTTTTTTTATTAATAATATAATTATTGATAATTAGCTGATTGTCTTTTTCAATTAAAAGATGTTTACTTATAATTGATGATATTACATTTTATAAATACATAAAATATCATATCTTCCAATCAATAATTTTTTTTCTATTAATTAAAACACGTAATTTAAAACATTATATTGCAATAATTAATACATACCCAAAAATATGACTTCATATCTTCTAAACACTAACAAAATATAACAAAAATTCGTATACAACGGATAATATCCGTTAGATTCAATGATTAAATATATTACATGATTAAATTTATTTACTAATTGCATACCCAAAAATATGACATCATATCTTCTAACCACTAACAAAATATAATAAAAATTCGTATACAACGAATAATATCCGTTAGAATTTTATTTAAAATTAGAACTGTTAGATCTAATGATTAAATATGTTACATGATTAAATTTATTTACTAAAATTTCAAGGTTCGAATTCTGTCAACGATACTATTATCCTTCATTTTCTTAATCTTCTTTATTTCTTTGATGCCCCTTTTTACCATTACACAGCATTTGGAGCGACCCAAATTAGATTAGATCGACCCAAATCTAAACATATACTATTTTTTGTCATTACACAACATTTGGAGTAACCCAATTGGATCGACCCAAATCTAAACCTCTACTATAGTATTATCCTTTATTTTTTTTATCTTTCTTTATTTCTTTGATTCTCCGTTTTGTCATTACTCAAATCTATCTCTGTCATTTTTCACCTTCAAGTCCATGCCGCTCAAATCTTCACACTGCTGGATTTTGATGCATGTTTGCACTTTTCAGATTTGAAAGCTGGGTTTTTCACCAAATTAACATCTCAACCCCCTGAAGTAGGGTTAAGGTATGTGTACTAGACCTCTGTGCGAGTCATATATGTTTGGTTCCAGTTTTCAGTTTGGCCATAAGAGTTAAGTTTTTATTGATTTCACAATATTAAAAATTAGACACGATAATATTTGTTTGGTTTTGATTTTGGTTTAGAATTTAAGAATTAAAGTTTTAATGAATTACCCGATGTTATAATAATATACAGGACACGAGAAAGGTACCTTTAAAATATTTGCTTGGCCTTTCAATTTTTTATTTTACATGTCGTAATAACAAATGTAGTTGGAAAGATTACCAGTTAATAACATTGACACAGTACGGACCATGTTATTTGTAAATAATCTTGGGACTCAGTTTGATACTTATAGACATTATTTTGTTTTCAAGCAAGTTTATGTTCTTTATGGATTTGTTCAACTTAATGTTCATGGGGTAGACATGCTACGTACCAGAAGGTCTTATGGAATAACATACTTTTTATCGGATGTCTCCGAAGGGACTATGGAATAGCATACTTAGAAGCTCAGACCCACGTCACAAGCCTCACCCTCTGGGTCAGGTAACATTGCTCTTATTTATGCTCTAAATATCTTCTTTACTCGCTTTCAATTTCACTTCATATATGATCTCATATTTAGCACTTTCACTTGAGCTCCATTTTAAAATATAAAAGCACTAACTTTTTCCTTTTTCAGTTTAGTTGGCTTTTTGAGAGAGAATAAGTAATGGAAAATTTGATTGTTATAATTTGTAATCATACATTATTTAAAGATAAAAGTGAATATGTGAGCTTCTTGCGGAGACCTGTGTTTTTGGTAAACAGTATTATCCTTCATTTTTTTAATCTTTTTTATTTATTTAATGCCCCTTTTTGTCATTACACAGCATTTGGAGCAACCCAATTTAGATTGGAACAAAAAATTCTAATATGATATTGTACTTATTTTCAGTAATGTTGTAGTACTACGATTGTACCTCCAGCCTTTCTCTTCTCCTCCAGCTACATAATTTTAAATATTGAAAACAAAATACAATACAAGAAGAAGTTTGCATTTATAAATATAGATTACAAGCAGAGAGAGAGATGTTTAGTTACAGATAGACTACATAGCAACAACATAAGTGATAAAAAGAAAGATGTAAGTTACAGATAGACTACATAGCAACAACATAAGTGATAAAAAGAAAAATGGTCCACATGATGATCAAACTAATGAAGTATTGAAGTAATTAACAAGCCTGAACCACATAAGCAACTTCCATTTTATAGGTATTGCTTATCATAACGTGTGTAATGGGTTTATGTATTCCAATTAATTTTATTTTTGGTTACCCCTCTAAGTTGATCACAAAAAAATTAACAACCCATCAAAATAAGTAGTCAAAGAATATATTCAAATTCAAATTATTATATTCATTTCAATAAGAACATACTTTTAATATAATAAAGTCAGCCATGGTGAAAGACCTTAATTTGAACATAAACAATAAATCTACTAGAATATTTATATGATATTTTGGCTTGCTTATTTAATTGTATAATTTACTTATTTTTAATAAAAGAATCTAAATTAATAATATATATACACTATTTTTTCATACATGAATTTAATAATACAGTTTAATGGTCACGCTCTGGTGAGAATGAGAACAGTGAGAACACACATTTTCACTACATTTCAAGCTATTTTAAAGGGCCCCGCTAGGGGCATCTTCACCAAAAAAAGTCATATAATTCTACCCTCTATCCATTCATAAAAAAAATTAACAAAAAAATAAAATAAAATGAGAACAGTGAGAACACACATATTCGCTACATTTCAAACTATTTTAAAGGGCCCGCTAGGGGCATCTTCACACAAAAGTCTTATAATTATACCCTCTGTCCATTCATAAAAAAATTTAACAAAAAAAATTAAAAATTGCTTGAAATGTGATCTCATTGTTCTCCAACATTTACATACTATATTAACTATGAGGTCTCATAGTTAATATAACATGTTCTTGATATTATATGAGGTTTAATGTTTTGGAGCCATTTAATGTTTTGGAGTCATTGGGGGTGAAGGAATTATCATTTTCGCATTTGAATAATGAAGACAATTTATTATTGTTTTCAATTAGAGAACAATATTTGTAAAAATATTTATTATTTTTATTGCAGATTTTAATGGATTAAATAAATTTTCAACATTGTTAAAATAGAATTGTATGCTACTTTTTTATATAAATTTTAACATATCATTATTTTATTAAATACTTATATAATTGTATCTAATATCTTGCTAAGAATTGATTATTTATATAATTGCATACAATATATTTTTAAGAAATCAATCAAATTTGTTAAATTTTTGGTATTGTCAATTTAAATTTAGTAAGATGTTTTAAGAAATCAATCAAATTTGTTAAATTTTTGGTATTATCATTTTAAATTAAATAAGAAGACGTGTACGAAGTACGGGCAAAATGCTAGTATATTTAATTTACAAGAGTGAAAATAATCGTTCCATTAGTCTGGTGCTATCTGTACATGTAAGTGGCCTACATTTTCGTGAAAGATCAAGTGCACTAGCATGGTAATTACCTTATACACGGATCCAAAGCCACCTTCTCCAAGCTTAGAGTTTGTAGAGAAGCCATTGGTGGCATTAGCCAAGGTTGTGAAGTCAAACAATGGCAACTCTAAATCCTCGTCATCATTCCTATTGCCCCCATCATTTTTAAAATAAAGCCTTTGTAGGAAGTATCGGAAGAGATAGTACCTGAAATCAAGAAATCAACAAGAATATACCGAAAAATATGTTTGAGGCACGTGAAAACCACGCTATCCTTAAAACAGATAAGCCCCTTCCGTGCGGTGCTTGAAGGTGTGTTGGCTTCCGTCTCCCAGGATACAACAAACTAAGGTGATCTTAAGCACTTGAAGACCCGCCTTCTACGAACGAACAAATACGCTTTCTATCTCACAGAAAAACTGACCCTAGAGCTCTAAGAGTAATGCAATGAAAACTTATATCTTTTTTGTGTATAAAACAATGAACCCCAAGGACTCCTTATATAGGAGTAGAAGAATGTAACCCCCAACCACAATAACTTTGTAACCCCCAAATAATTAACTTTGTAACCCCCAACATATAATTAATATTGGAGTTACAAAATTTAAAATGGAGTTACAAAAATTAAAATGGAGTTACAAATCAAAAAATAAAATGTACTAAATTTTTTATTCAAACAAAAGTCCAACAATCCCCCACATGAATAAAAAATTGACATTACAAAAAGACTCTTTGACACGGAGATAGAGCGCACGGTAGAAACCAGCATAGGATAGGTAGGCGTACACCCTTGAACCTTCCCTTGTAAGAACATATTTACATTTCTAGAATTTCAGTAGTCACGTTGACCTTGAACTGCCCTTCTTTTTTTGTGAAATGATGATACATCCCCCACTGGAGTCTTTCCCTATATTTGTTCAGTTCTCACTGTTAAGCCCATTTTGGTCATGAGCTTTAGCCTGGTTCTGTGAGTTTTTCCCAGAATTAGCCCCCACAATTCCTTCTTGAAGCGACCCCACTTCACTCACATAGGTGATCTCTTGAACAATACAAAAGTATTATCTGTTCGACATATATCGACACATAAGGATCATTAAAAGCATAGCTTAGCCTTACCCAATTTTTATCACTGTTTTTCATCATAGGAATGGACCCGGGAGTAAAACCCCCACAGTGATCTCACTAAGTCTTTACAGTTAGGTTGTCCCATTGAACCAAGATCTTGGGATCTCCAGTCAACAAGGTTGGGTTTCCTTTGTATCAACTTTTATTATGGGCTTTAGTCCCATTCCTTTCGATGATTTCTCAACTAACTCTCTTGTTAACCCTTTGGTTAGCGGATCCGCAGTGTTATCTTTTGACCTAATATGATCAATAGTGATAACTCCAGTTGAGAGTAGTTGTCTAACGGAATTGTGTCGCCGACGAATATGCCTCGACATTCCATTATATAGTACACGCTCGGCTGTACCAATTGTTGCAGTACTATCACAATGTATACAAAGTGGTGGCACTGGCATCTCCCATCTTGGAATATCCTCTAGAAACTGGCGTAACCATTCAGCTTGTTCACCTGCTTTATCCAAAGCAACAAACTCGGCCTCCATGGTAGACTTGGTTACCACCGTTTGTTTCGAAGATTTCCACGCGATCGCTCCACCTGCTAGCGTAAATACATATCCGCTAGTGGACTTCGATCCTTTTACACCATTAATCCAGTTTGAATCACTATAACCTTCTAGGACTGCAGGATATCTTGAGTAATGCAATCCATAATCACGCGTATACCTTAAGTACCTAAGCACTTTAGTTATCGCTTTCCAGTGATCCACACCCGGATTACTCGTGTATCGGCTTAGCTTACTAACAGTAAAGGCAATGTCTGGTCGTGTACAGTTCATTAAGTACATCAGACTTCCTATCACTTTAGCATACTCTCCTTGAGAAACACCCTCACCTTTATTTTTCGATAGATGTAAAGTCGTATCAAAAGGGGTTCTTGACACACTAGAATCATCTTTATTATATTTCTCAAGGATCTTATCAACGTAATGTGACTGATTTAGCATAAGTCCACTTGGCATTCTCAGGATCTTTATCCCCAGAATCACATCAGCTAAGCCCATATCTTTCATGTGGAATCTTGAATGTAATATGTCTTTGGTAGATTTAACCATTTTGTCATTACTACCAACAATGAGCATATCATCAACATAAAGACACAGGATCACATATCCCTCTATTGTATCTTTGACATATACACACTTGTCACATTCGTTGATTTTAAATCCATTCGACAATATGACACTGTCAAATTTTTGATGCCAATCTCGTGGCGCTTGTTTTAAGCCATATATTGACTTGACTAATTTACACACTTTGTGTTCCAATCCAGGAACCACAAAACCCTCAGGTTGCTTAATGTAGATTTCTTCATGTAAATCTCCATTTAGAAAGGCAGTTTTTACATCCATCTGATGCACTTCAAGATTTCGCAATGCTGCAATGGCAATTATCATCCTTATAGATGCCATTCTCGTTACCGGAGAATATGTGTCAAAATAATCAATGCCTTTCTTTTGGCGAAAACGTTGAATCACAAGTCGGGCTTTGTACTTATCAATGGATCCATCTGCTTTCATTTTCTTAGTGAAAATCCATCTAGATCCTAGTGGTTTACATCCCGGAGGAAGATCCACCAATTCCCATGTATGATTCTGCATAATAGAATCAACCTCACTTTTAATGGCCTCTTTCCAAAATGGACCATCCGGACAATGCACAGCTTCTGAATAAGTCTGTGGTTCATTTTCGAGCAAGTAAGTTAAAAAATCCGACCCGAAGGATTTTTCTACTCGAGCTCTTTTGCTTCGACGAGGTGCATCCTCTGTTTCAAGTTCATCCATGCTTTCTTGTTCCTCGTCACCACTATATTCATTTTCAGAATTAGTTTCACGTGTCCGTTTCGATGAACTTGAACTTTCTTTGGATTTTCGAGGAAATGTATGTTCAAAAAATGAAGCATTTCTCGATTCCATTATAGTGTTCTTGTGTATATCAGGGATTTTTGACTCGTGCACAAGAAATCTATATGTCGTAGTGTTAGGCACATACCCAATAAAAATACAATCCACAGTTTTTGGACCGATTTTCACCCTCTTTGGTTCTGGTACAAGAACCTTTGCAAGGCACCCCCACACACGTAAGAATTTATAGGAAGGCTTCTTTCCTTTCCATAATTCATAAGGAGTTAGCGCTTGATTTTTTCGGGGTATCCTATTCAAAAGATAATTTGCTGACGTGACAGCATCTCCCCACATATTTGTAGGCAACCCTGAACTGAGCAACATTGCATTGCACATTTCTTTCAAGGTCCTATTTTTACGCTCAGCAATCCCATTTGATTGAGGCGAATACGGTGCAGTGACTTCGTGAATAATTCCATGTTTCGCACAGAATTCACCAAAAGGTGATACATATTCACCACCTCGGTCACTTCTTATTACTTTTATTTTTTCCTTAAGTTGAGTTTCAACTTCATTCTTATAGAGCTCGAACTTCTCTATAGCTTCATCTTTGCTCTTAAGCAAATAAACATAACAAAATCTTGTACTATCATCCACAAATGTGACGAAGTACTTATAACCTTCCCTTGTTTGATTTGATTTTAAATCACACACATCACTGTGAATCAAATTCAAGGGTTTTGTATGTCGTTCAATCGTTTGAAACGATGATCTTGTTAATTTTGCCTCTACACAAATTTCACATTTGTGCTTCGAACTAATTTGGAATGTTGGGATATGGTTCAAGTTAATTAATCTACGCATTGTTTCATAATTAACATGACCTAGTCTACCATGCCATAAATTGGAAGACTCAAGCAAGTAAGCAGAAGAATTATTATTATTAATACTCTTCACAGTCATTACATTAAGCTTAAATAACCCCTCGGTTACATAGCCTTTTCCCACAAACATTCCTTTCTCTGACAAAATAACCTTATCAGATTCAATCACCATGCGGAATCCATGCTTGTTCAGCAACGAGCCAGAAACCAAGTTCCTTCGGATCTCCGGCACATAGAGGACATCATTGAGGGTCAGTTCCTTGCCAGATGTCATCTTCAACACAACCTTGCCCTTCCCAAGGACTTCAGATGTTGCAGAGTTTCCCATAAACAGCTTCTCTCCAATCTCAGTTGGTGTGAAGGTGTGGAACAACTCCTTGCTAGAACATATGTGCCTTGTAGCACCTGTGTCAATCCACCATTCTTTCGGGTTGGAGCCGATCAGGTTCACTTCGGACACCATAGCAGAGAGACTAATTTCAGATATATCTTGAGCCACATCATCCACCATGTGCGCCTCGTGCTTCTTCCGCTTCGGTAGTCTGCACTCAGTTGACTTGTGACCCATCTTGTCACAGTTGAAACACTTTCCTTGAAATTTCTTCTTAGAAACTCCACCCTTAGGTCCCAAGTTGGACCTCTTGTCTGGTTTCCCCTTCTTGAACTTGGAGTTCTTCTTGACCTCCACAACATTAGCACTAGAGGAAGAGACAGACCGATTCTTATTGTCCTCCTCAATTCGAAGTCTCAAGACAAGGTCTTGCACTGTCATCTCCTTTCGCTTGTGCTTCAAATAATTCTTGAAGTCCTTCCAACCGGGGGGCAATTTCTCAATAATAACGACTACTTGAAAGGCTTCATTCATGGGCATTCCCTCAGCTTCCATGTCATGCATGATCATCTGAAGGTCTTGAACTTGACTAACCACCTTCTTGGAATCCACCATCATAAACTCAAGAAGTCGGGACACTATAAATTTCTTAGTACCCGCATCCTCGGTTCTATACTTTCTGTCAAGTGAGTCCCACAAAGCTTTGGACGTTTTCAGCACACTATACACATTGTACAGTGAATCACTCAAACAGTTCATAATATAATTTCTACACAAGAAATCCGAGTGGTTCCAAGCTTGGACCGCACTAACAAGCTGAACATCGGTTTCACCTTCTTTCAGCTTAGGTGCATCCTCAGTCAAGAACCTCACAAGGTTCAAGGTGGTCAGGTAGAACAACATCTTTTGTTGCCACCTCTTGAAATTCAGCCCACTGAATTTCTCCGGTTTTTCCGCTTGAGCGGTTACCGGTACAGCCGTATTCGGCACCACAAGGGTCGCCGCGTTAGGCACTGCCTCAGCAGTTACACGTCTATCACCATCACCAGACAAGCTAGTTCCGTCAACTCCCGACATTTCTGAAATCAAGAAATCAACAATTTTAGCAATCATTTTATTGGCGCAATTGAATAGCATACTACGAGGAGAGCATATAGGCAAGCATTAACGAAAATATAAATAAACAATTTTTATTTTCTTATGCACATGTACCCCGGCATAATTAGAACATCAGTATGATCACAACTAATAAATGATACTAATGTTTCTATTAGTACAAAGGCCAAAAAAAAAACATGATTACGAAAAAGTTTTTTTTTTTTTTCCTTTTAAACTAATAAACATTTAGGAGATCAAATAAAATGAAATGAAATCCCATAAAAATCTACACATGTAGTTTTTATCTATCAGGCATGTTGAAACCTTTAAACGCTAAACCGTTACATAATTATAAAAGTAAAATTGGCAACCAGGAGAAGCAAAGTGAAGTCAAACCAAGTTTTTTTTTCTCAATAAAAGACAAAAAAAAATCCATATAAAAGCATGTCCAGAACATTACAAAAATAAATACACATATATAAGCTGATCATCCTATCATGTTAAAACTCTAGCAGAAAGTGATACAAGAAAGAGATACAGCCAAACATGTTGAACTCAATTAATATAAGGCCCAATTCACAAGCAATTAAGATAGCTATAAAAGAAAACTAAAATCTAAAATGAAACAACTTTGAGTCATATTACACAATAAAGTCTCATAGAGAAACCGTTACAATATATATTTTTTTTTTAAATAAAAAAGAATAAATTAAAGCCAATGGTCCAAAGAAACTGTTTTAACAGGAACTGATTTAAAGAATATAAAATTTTAACAAGAGGCTTGCATATAAAAGGAAATGGATAGATTGCATGTATGAAATAAAGCAATCAATATTATCACAAAATCATTATGTATAAAAAAACAGTGACCAATTATCACCATAATTATACAAGATGTAAGCACATAAAAGAAAAATACATATGACATGCAAATTACAGAGTATGAAATTAGATTACTCGCATGGTCCAGAAAAAAAAAACATAAACTAATTAAAGACTATGCATGGTAACAGAAGATCAACATATCAATATTAACATTTATCTCAGAAACTATACATGCATAAACAATTAAATTATCATGAGTATTGAGATAAAACCACGGCCTATCAAAACTACTATAATAATGTTACATGGGCGACGTTGCAGCCTGCAACAGAGCATGTTAACAAAAAAAAAAAAAAAAAAAACCATACACCCGGGGGCCGGGAAAGTACGAATGGAAAAACAAAATCACATAGGTCATGCTAGTTAAGATCTAAACGAACAAAGCCTGAACAAACAAAGTAGATATAACAATCACAATATCAGTGGCATCCAAATACTATACTCCCGAAAATATAAAATCCAAATAAATCAGTATTTAGATTAAACTAACTCATATGAATATAAGATTATCTGTTTTAAGCTTGTAGGAAGTATCGGAAGAGATAGTACCTGAAATCAAGAAATCAACAAGAATATACCGAAAAATATGTTTGAGGCACGTGAAAACCACGCTATCCTTAAAACAGATAAGCCCCTTCCGTGCGGTGCTTGAAGGTGTGTTGGCTTCCGTCTCCCAGGATACAACAAACTAAGGTGATCTTAAGCACTTGAAGACCCGCCTTCTACGAACGAACAAATACGCTTTCTATCTCACAGAAAAACTGACCCTAGAGCTCTAAGAGTAATGCAATGAAAACTTATATCTTTTTTGTGTATAAAACAATGAACCCCAAGGACTCCTTATATAGGAGTAGAAGAATGTAACCCCCAACCACAATAACTTTGTAACCCCCAAATAATTAACTTTGTAACCCCCAACATATAATTAATATTGGAGTTACAAAATTTAAAATGAAGTTACAAAAATTAAAATGGAGTTACAAATCAAAAAATAAAATGTACTAAATTTTTTATTCAAACAAAAGTCCAACAGCCTTCTCATCCCTGCAATTTCAACATTCCAAGTCATACAGTAAATACTAAGCAAAAATTTGAAAAAAATTCGGCTCACAAATTAGATTACCTTCTGTGTATTTCTTCTTTTTCATCCTGATTACGCAGAGGCATACACCAAATATCATTGATACAGTCAACAGAATAGGGATGATTATGAACCTTACTTTGGATCTCCCATTTTTAGCTTCATACATAGCAAGAAATTAATGTCAATTCACAAATTACAAAGAAAAAAAAAACAATTAAAACTATGCATCACTAAGATTATCATATGTCCTAGCTAACTCATGGCTGCAATCGATCGGTAATTTAAATTCAACTGCAAATAAAGAAAAAATGACAAATTAAAATCTACCTAATTCAGAAGCAGCGATTCTTATGTAAAGATCTTGTCCATTTTCTTTATGCTCTCTAATATCAATAAGCTCATGAAACCATAAGAAGCATCCACTACCTCTAATATCTGTATTTGCATAAGCTGTACACGAGCAATTCTTCAAGCACACACTCTTACATTCATCAAGACTCATATTCCTATCAAACCAAGAATGCCTAGTATCCGGTAATTTCAATCCTGGATGCTTCATAAATCCATCCCTATCTGTGCAACTCAATTGTACTTTTCTTACACATCCACTTGACCAATCTGCAAGATCCCATTGTATTCCAGATTCTGGTTCAAATCCATGCAAGCACTCGCACACAGGAGAATTGTTTATGTTACAACTCCCAAAAGCTCCACACAATGAGTAGCGATCACACTCGTCCTTCTGAGCAGTGACAAAATGTTGCCAAATTTGAGATTTTTCAATCCAAATCCATGTTTGAATCTTACCCAGTGGATCTAATATCTTCCTCGTATCAACTGAAGCATCAGCAACTTTGTAATGATAGTACAACTCCTTATTGCTCGAAACAAGATCAGCTTTGTAAATTGGGTTGGGTTTATAGTTAGGTGTTCCAGAAAAGCGAACACCATTCCAAGGTCCAACTCGAAAATCAATAGCAGAGCCTTTTCTCAGGATTAGCTGTGGAAATCCATCACGATCAATACGGTATGTATATTCCCCCGGAGATGGATCATCCTCACTTTTCCAAGAACTGAGGTACCTTTCAAGCCCTGTTTCCAAATTCCACCCGAGTTTACTACTGGGTAAAAGAGTATTTCCAGGTTTGTCGAAACTCTGCCAAGAGTAAATTTCCGAATCAGTATCCTTTTCATCTCTAATGACAAGATTCCCAGAATCCAACAGCTGCAGCACAGGAAGATCTACAGACGTCGAGGACTTTGATGACCAAACTACGTGACCAAAACCATCAAGGATAACAAGGTTCCCGTTGCTGTTATGTTTTAAAATACCAGATGTTGTGTTGAGAGGAGTTTCTTTATTAGCAATCCATACAATTGTCTTCTTTGGTACTCCCTCCGTCCCAATGGGATGTTAACGTTTGCTTTTTGCACGGAAACCAAGATAGTGGGTGTAATATTGTTAAAATAAATGAAATAGTGGGTGTAATAGTGATTTTATAGTTAAAATAAGTTAAGTAGTGGATGTAATAGTGTAAAGTATTGTTAAAATAAGTGAAGTAGTGGGTGTAATAGTGTTAAAACTTACTATTTTAGGAAATGTTAACAATCTATTGGGACATCCCAAAATAGAAAGTGTTAAGAATCAAAAGGGACGGAGAGAGTATTTTTTTGTACCATATGCCCACGTATCGATTTGTGGAAGTTCCAGGACTAGTAAAACCAAGCTCGAAATGACCATTAGCCGAAACAATGTGTTAGGAATTCCCGTTTCCTGTCTTTGCGTAAATTAAATACGGAGATTATAACAGTCAATAATAATAACAGATATTGACAGATGAACACCAAGATTTATACGTGGAAAACCCCCTTAAGCCAAAGAGGTAAAAACCACGGGACCTGCTCCGAATGTTTCCACTATAATGATAATAATGGTTACAATATTCTCTCTCAAGTTTACGAAGTAACACTTGAGGCACAACTGAATAGAAATACAGCGATTCACTACTCCTTCGGTACTGGATCGGATAATCTGGACAGAACTATCTCTTCGGTACTTGACCGGATAACCTGGAGGACTCCCCTTGTTGCGGCTGCAATAGCTGGACGAACTCCTAATGCTGTAAACCCAGATGGCTACAGCCCGACCAAACTCTCACACTAACTCACCCGAAACGAAAGAATAGAGTAGCACGAGGGCCCCCTATCCTGACTTGCCTGAAACTACCGCAAGGTAAGTTTCCTACTAGACGGACTATCTAGCAGCTATAAACTAAGAAATGAGGGAGAGAAGAGAGTAAGATGTTTTGGTGTGATTTTGGTAATGAAGGGAGGGGGGTATTTATAGGATGGAGGGTAGTAGGTGGGGGGGGGGGGGTAGGTGGTGAGGTTGGTGAGGGGTTGAAAATAAGTAATTAGGCCGGTGCCTAACAATCTCCCCCTCTTTTCAAACTCACAGTTTAATCACTTGCACTCCATACCTGCACCCCGCTTGCACAACTCCAACTTTTCCCGTGGAACGACCTTCGTCATCATATCAGCCGGATTCTTATCCGTGTGTATCTTCTCTATCTGTATCACCCCATCTTCAACTTGTTCCCGTAGCCAATGGTAACGTACATTAATATGCTTAGTACGACTGTGACAAGTAGCATTCTTGCTCAAGTCAATAGCACTCTGGCTATCACAATACAACTCAAAGTTGTCTTGCTTCTGACCCAATTCTTGGAGAAACCGCTTTAACCAAACCAGCTCCTTGCCTGCTTCACAAGCAGCAATATACTCTGATTCGGTTGTTGACAACGCAACACACTTTTGCAACTTGGACTGCCATGCTACAGCTCCCCCCGCAAAAGTGAAAAGCATCCCTGACGTGGACTTCATCCCATCTGGATGTCCTGCCATGTCAGCATCTGTAAAACCTTCCAAGACTGGTTCACCGTGTCCATACTTCAAGCATAACCCGGAAGTGCCCTTGAGATATCTGAGAATCCACTTAACTGCTTCCCAATGCTTTCTTCCTGGATTTGACAGATATCTACTCACAACTCCAACAGCATGAGCAATATCTGGTCTTATACAAACCAATGCATACATAAGACTCCCCACTGCAGATGAGTAGGGAACTTCCTCCATATCCTTCTTCTCCTTGTCTGTTGACGGACACATTTTCTTATCCAGTTTAAAATGTCCCGCCAATGGTATGCTAACAGGTTTAGCATCATCCATATTGAACCTTTTCAATACCCGTTCAATATATCCCTGTTGTGAAAGCCACAACCTCCGAGTTGTTCTGTCACGAACAATCTTCATCCCTAGGATTTGTTTTGCTGGACCCAAATCTTTCATATCAAAGAACTTGGACAAATCTTCTTTCAGCTTGCGGATCATGTTAGCATCTTGACCGACCACTAACATATCATCAACATAAAGCAGCAGGATAATGAAGTTACCGTTAGGAAACCTTTGCACATAAGCACAGTGATCGGATGCAGTTCTCCTGAACTTATGATTCCTCATGAATGAATCAAACTTTTTGTACCACTGTCTTGGCGCTTGCTTAAGCCCGTATAAACTCTTCTTGAGTTTACAAACCATGTGCTCCTTCCCTTTCACTTCAAATCCTTCTGGCTGGTGCATGTAGATCTCTTCCTTCAAATCTCCATGAAGGAATGCAGTTTTCACATCTAACTGCTCAAGCTCAAGATCCATGCTAGCCGCTAATCCGAGAACTGTTCGGATTGATGTCATCTTTACAATCGGAGAAAAAATTTCATCGAAATCAATGCCTTCCTTCTGTGCAAAGCCTTTAACCACCAAGCGTGCTTTATACTTTACAAGCTTTTCATCATCCCTTTTTACTTTGAAGACCCATTTGTTCCTCAAAGCCTTCCGTCCTCTCGGAAGTGTAGTCAACTCATAAGTTTCATTCTTGTTTAAAGAATCCATCTCCTCTTGCATTGCTTTCAACCAGCAACTGCTTTCCTTATGAGTCTTGACTTCCTTAAAGGTCTCGGGCTCCCCCTCATCAGCAATTAAGATATACTCGGATGAAAGATATCTTCCTGATGGTCTCCGTTCTCTCCTAGAACGTCGTGGCTGAGTTTCTTCAGCTTCAGGCTGAGGCGATAGCTCCCCCTGCTCAGCAGCCTCATCATCTGCCATATCATCTCCATCATCTTCTAATGTATCTGGATTTCTAGCTTGCCTTGGTTGTTGAGTGCTCCCAAAATTCTCATAATTTTGAGACTCATGGAAAACCACATCTCTGCTCCTGAATATCTTCTTCGATTCAGGATTCCACAACCGATACCCGAACTCTGGATCCCCGTAGCCAACGAGAATACACGGAGTTGATTTATCTTCAAGCTTTGTTCTATGCTCCTTTGGGATGTGTGCAAAAGCCTTGCATCCAAACACCCGCAAGTAGGAATAGGAAACATCCTTTTCTAACCAGATCTTCTCTGGAATCTCAAAATTCAGAGGTGCCGATGGAGATCGATTGATCAAGTAGCAAGCTGTTCTTACAGCTTCTCCCCAAAATGACTTTGGCAATTTAGACATTTTCAACATGCATCTGACTCGTTCAGCAATGGTGCGGTTCATTCTTTCCGCAACGCCATTCTGTTGTGGGGTGCCAGGAACTGTTCTTTCATGCCGGATACCATGCTTTGCAAGATACTCTTTAAACTCTTTTGAAGTGTACTCCCCCCCGTTGTCACTACGAAGGCACTTCAATTGTTTCCCTGTTGATCTTTCAACCATGGCATGAAACTTCTGGAAGTACTCAAACACTTGATCTTTGGATTTGAGTATCTCAACCCACACCTTTCGAGATGCTTCATCAATGAAGGTATCAAAGTACCTATTTCCGCCTAAGGACTCCACCTCAAACGGACCACATACATCAGAATAAACTCTTTCTAACAGCTCCGACTTTTTCTTCAGTGGACTGCTAAAAGATACTCTATGTTATTTTCCGAATAAACAATATTCACACGGCTGCAATGCAGTTCCTTTAGCAAATGGAATGAGGGATTTCTTTGCTAGAATCTGCAGCCCTTTATCGCTCATGTGACCAAGCCTCTTGTGCCACAAACTTGCTGAAGCTTCATCTTCAACTGTATTCAACTCATTTGAACACATCGTCACTTGTGTCTTGTACAAAGAGCCACAAGTGGAACCTCTTGCAACCACCAACGAACCCGTAGTAAGCTTCCACCTTCCACCACTGAAGGTATTTACGTACCCCTGCTTGTCTAGCGCCATGCCGGAAATCAAGTTGAGCCGTAAGTCCGGAACATGCCTGACATCTTTCAAAGTCATTGAACAACCCGTGTTTGTCTCAATACAGATGTCACCAATGCCTGCGATCTTTGACTGATCTGAGTTACCCATTCTTACAGTACCAAAGTCCCCTGACTTGTACGTCGTAAAGAATTCCTGAGTGGGTGTTGCATGATACGTTGCTCCAGTATCTATCACCCATTCGACCTTCTGATCATCAACATGTAAGCATTCTTCTTCCCCAAAAGAAAGGATCACAACATCTTCTGTCATAGCAGCTGTTGTACTTTTCTCGGCATGTTTCCCTTGCTGACAATTGTTTTGTTGCTTGAGCCAGGCCCTACAATCCTTTTTGTAATGACCCTTCTTCTTACAATAGTAGCATTCAACATTGGCATTTGATTTGCCACCGGAATTCCTAAAATTCCTGCTCTTACTACGCCCTCGGTTTGTCTCCCTGTAGTTGCTTCTACCCCTGTTCTCAGTAACAAGAGCCTGGGAATCTTGGCTGACTCCTTGTACCTTTCTTCTCATGGATTCACTAAGGATACTCTGCTTAATTGATCGCAAAGTTAGTTGCTCAGTTGGTACAGCATTAGTTACTGTCACCACTAGCGTATCCCAACCGGATGGTAAAGTATTGAGAAGAAATATTGCTTGGAATTTCTGTTCAAACTCCATCTTCATATTTGATAGTTGATTTAACAACCCTTGAAATTCACTCATATGCTCTGACATGTTGTTCCCATCCTGGTACCTCATGTTCACCAGCTGACGAACTAGAAAAGTTACATTTTGTGAACTTTTCTCTTGGAACGTAGACTCTAATGTCGTCCAAAGCGTATAAGCGTCTTCTTCTTCAGAGACATGATGATACTCCGAATTATCAATCCATCGACGAATGAGACTGATAGTTTTCATGTTCATCTTCTTCCAGTCAGCATCAGACTTTGCTGCAGGTTTGACTCCTTTCAGCTCCACCGGATCAAACAAGTCCTTACTATAAAGCAAATCCTTTATTCTGCTTTTCCACATCGGATAATTTGAAGCTGTTAGGCTTACCATTATACTGGAAGAATCATCCATTTTAATTTACCAAAGACTCTGGGAATCTCACTTAGAACCACACAAGTTGGCCAGGAAAGTGGATGTGTTTGGGGAGCCTTCCGTATTAGTACGGCGCTTTATCAAGTAACCACTGCGCACAAAGCACTTTCCTAGACACCAACAACGTGGGCCCCAGCTCTGATACCAACTGTTAGGAATTCCCGTTTCCTGTCTTTGCGTAAATTAAATACGGAGATTATAACAGTCAATAATAATAACAGATATTGACAGATGAACACCAAGATTTATACGTGGAAAACCCCCTTAAGCCAAAGAGGTAAAAACCACGGGACCTGCTCCGAATGTTTCCACTATAATGATAATAATGGTTACAATATTCTCTCTCAAGTTTACGAAGTAACACTTGAGGCACAACTGAATAGAAATACAGCGATTCACTACTCCTTCGGTACTGGACCGGATAATCTGGACAGAACTATCTCTTCGGTACTTGACCGGATAACCTGGAGGACTCCCCTTGTTGCGGCTGCAATAGCTGGACGAACTCCTAATGCTGTAAACCCAGATGGCTACAGCCCGACCAAACTCTCACACTAACTCACCCGAAACGAAAGAATAGAGTAGCACGAGGGCCCCCTATCCTGACTTGCCTGAAACTACCGCAAGGTAAGTTTCCTACTAGACGGACTATCTAGCAGCTATAAACTAAGAAATGAGGGAGAGAAGAGAGTAAGATGTTTTGGTGTGATTTTGGTAATGAAGGGAGGGGGTATTTATAGGATGGAGGGTAGTAGGTGGGGGGGGGGGGGGGTAGGTGGTGAGGTTGGTGAGGGGTTGAAAATAAGTAATTAGGCCGGTGCCTAACACAATGGTGCTTCCATCTGTGATGTTTTGGTTGGCCCTTAAAATATCTGCTGTTGCTGCTGCAGAGTTCTGCGAGAAATATGATAATATGGAGAACAACAAAGTAATAGAAGCAGTTGTGCAGAACTCCATAAAATTTGTTATGTTGTCTCTGTTTGGGTTAAACTTAAACTGAAGTGGAAGATTGATTTATATAGTCCATATTTTTAATTACTGTGACATGTCAACAACTTTTCGTCATGAGTTTATTTTTATATTTATTAATTCGGACTATAATATATTTCATTATATCAATATATAAATTAATGATGTATAATATACAATTTGGTTATACATTTTTAAATTGTAATGATAATAATAATAACCAAAATTTACTCTATAATGATAACTCCGTAACACAACCAAATCGCTCATGCATAAATATTTTCAATCATAAACATCATATCTCTATGTGTGGACCGCATGAGCGGGATACTATTTAGGTTTATATAATGAAAATGGGTTCGATGGTAGTTAGGTCACTTAATTGATTGACAACTTTCAGTTGGGTCATCCAACTCAAAAAGGTTTTAATCAGGTCACATAACTGATAAAAACTTTCAATCAGGTCACTGGGGTTTACAGACGCTAAAAAAGAGACGGAAAAATGATTCAGCATGAAGCAGGTCCGTAAAACCCCAGCGACCTGATTGAAAGTTTTTATCAATTATGTGACCTGATTGAAAGCTTTTATCAGTTATGTGAGCTGATTGAAAGTTTTTATCAGTTACGTGACCTGATTGAAAGCTAGCCAATCAGATAAAAGCTAGCTATGTCAACATGTTGAGTCATCTTTCCGTCTCTTTTTAACGTCCGTAAATCCCAGTGACCTGATTGAATTTTTTTTTTATCAATTATGTGATCTGATTGAAAGTTTTTTGAGTTTTCAGTCAATTGAGTGACCTAACTACCATTTAACCCTGAAGAAAATGTAGGAAATGCCTAATATATTTTTAATAAATAACAATTAAATATAAGAGCAACTCAATAACTAAAGTATATCAAAACTGTTAGCACTTTTGGACTAACATGTTATGCATTGGTATGTTTGAGAGTTGACTATTACTTGAAAAAATTACAATTTTTGACCAGGTTGTAATAAGATTGATTATGGGAGTAAATTTTTACATATTTTTTCTCGTATTCTACTCATTCATAAAACAAATTAAGATAATTAAAATAAAAACTTGTGACATCTTTAATGGTGACGAGTTCTCGATGACATAATTATTGGATCAAAATTTATTATGTCATGCAGATTTAGGAAAAATAAACTAATTTTTTTTATTATAAATTTAAAATATTTTTACCAATTAATAGAACTTGATAAATGTATAGATATCTAAAGATTTTAGATATCACCCTCATTGAAAATATATAAGTTATATGTCCTTATTTAATTAAGACCATAATTCTATTTAAACATTTGTGATCAAAATTTTGAACTCTGTACATTTACTCACTTTAATATAGTTAGTTTTATGTTTTTGGAAATAATTTAATATATAATTTATTGGAATTAATTAAATAAAATTTATAGTAGAGATTTATCAAAGATTAAAAAAATGTCAAAGCTTTTTTCAAAACTTAATTAAATTGAAAAATATTAAATTTGCGGATCATTCAAAATATCACATATAAAATTAGTAATGAGTTGTGATAAAAGTCACGAATAAATGAAATATATAATAGAAGAACATTTATAACATTAAGAAGACTTCCCGTAATGAAAGATTGAGATGCGAATGAGACAAAAAAAAACTACGAAACCTCAACTCAAACATAAATCAAAAGGATCTATAATTCTATTTTCAATAGAAGTCCATGATATAGTCACATTTGAATAAATAAGGATTAGAGTTTAACAAATGTTCATAAATATTTACAAAAATCATTTGCGATAAATATTTACAATGAAAAAGATACACTATTATATCAAAGTAAAATTTTGCAGAAACATCTACCAATTATATATATGTATTAACAAATTTTACATTTTTTTTTACAAATTTCTCCATCGCTTGTATTCATTGAATGAATAAATGATATGTCTTGTCTTATAATAAAATAAAATTAAAAAATTACAAGTAATTTATCCATATATTACCACTGTCCAAGTAGCCCTTGCTCAATTTTAAATTCTTAAATAATTTTCTTATAGGATGAAAAGATCATTTAAATTTAGCAATATTTCAGGATCACTTCAAATATGTTTAACATATCTAACACAATAAGGACTATACTATATTCTGTTTTTAACACAATAAGGACTATACTATATTCTGTTTTTATTGGTCATCTGAATTTACATAATCTAATTATGCACATTATGTACTGAATATTGAAGTAAGAACATTATAATTATGCGGGTTATGAATGTACGAAAAGTGACGAAAATAAAAAAAATTATCAACAACATTAATAAATAAAATATATACATCTATTGCTAGAAAATAATCCCGTGTCTCGGACGGTTATTATGCTGGTTTAATTAACAATGGAATCATAAAGTAGGGAACTGATTAATGGTTTTTATTTAATGTTGTTATACTTTGTGATGGAAATTTATCATGCCTTCCGTCTATTATGGTAAAAACAAACAACAGCTTTTCATTCCAACACTCTTTTGTTGGATAGATTTGTTAGCAGTCATGGAATCTTAATCTCATGTAATCTTGTATAGTTTCAGGAATTCTGAAGCTGAATTAAAAGAATGAGATCTACTCATCTATATCAGTAAGATTAGTAGACTTTTCTTAGTCATACAAGTTCATTGATTGGTTTAGTCCACAAGAGGGGAGGGGACCATACAGTACAACCCATCACGGGTGTCCCAGTTAGTTGGACCGTGACTTTAGGGGCTTACCATCTCAAGGTCATAGGTTCGATTCCTGGGAGACACGAAATTAAATGGATTGCATGCTCGGTGGGTACGAGTATGCTAGCAATCTTCCGGATTAGTCGAGGCTGTTTTCTAGTTGTACAAGTTTTTAGGTCGTAAATTGTGCGACTTACCTATTTTACGGTCTAGTGATGGGAACTTGGAAGCTTGCTCACACACACAGTATACATTTGAATTGACAACATTACTACACTGCATAACTAATGTAGCACATAGTGATGTTGAATAATGCTACTTGTAAAGGTTATTTTTTGTAAGGATTAATGGAAAGTCCACACATTTTTTGACACTTAAAATGTGAGAGAAACTAAAAAAAAATTCAAATGCGACATAAAGAAAGGCACTTTCAGTGTATCCTGAATCATGCCAGTCAACTCAGTGACTCCACTCCGTCAACCTTTGGAACACAGCTTGATTCAGTACAAAGCGGTGTCACTGGGTGCACGGAGGAACTCAGCTCACACTTGTAAATTTCAGTTAACTCAAATGACAAAAACAAGCATAACAGAAAGAAGCAAGGAAGAGCTTGAGAGAATCAAAAAATATAAGCTTTGGTTGCAGCAAGAAAAAATGGAAAGAAATGATGCTGAAGTTCAGCAGCTGAACTGCTGGCACATTTAAAACAAGAAAGAAAGAAAAAGTAGTTACCTCTAATTTCAGAAAAATACAAATTTTCCTGAGGTTAATCTCAGGTTCCTTTTTCTCAATATGAAAATGAGATATATTGTATATTATTGTCTAAGGATCAAATCCTTCTTTACAGGCTTATGTACATGGATTAGATGAACTAAAAATTTATATGATCTGTTTTATCTGGGAGCCATAGTGGTGACACTTAAATAGTTGGTTGAAGAGTCTCCTTCCTGAAGTTTCCTCTCAGTGAAGAATCCAGGTTGTTTAGGCTGAGGCAAGGGAATTTTACTAGTCAGCATTAGTACCACGGATGCCATTGTTGGCCTATCTGCTGGATATTGTTGCACGCACAACAACCCAATATTGATAGCTCGGAACACTTCAAATCGATGTTCATGGCTTGACTCTGCAATAACCTCATCTACTATGTCCAACGTTTCGTAATTTGTGTAAGTTCTCCATGCCTAAATTTGGTGACATGTGCATAGTTGGTTAGCCATAATATACACAGATTTTGTCATGAAACTTCATACTAATATAATGGCCTAGGCACTTACATGTCCAAGAAGGTTAAAATGGTGATCTGGATGAGTAAAATTTGCGTTGCTCTGCCCGCTGACTATCTCTAACAGCAATACTCCAAAGCTGTAGACATCAGACTTTACTGAGAATTTGCCATCAATTGTATACTCAGGGGACATGTAGCCACTACAAAAATATATCAAACAATGAATCAGAATTTGGGACATAGAAACACCAAATTTTTAGAATTGTAGTGATTCTTACTATGTTCCAATTACTCTAGTTGTATTGGCTCCGGTTTCGGTCTCTCCACATATTCTTGCGGTACCAAAATCCGAAATCTTTGGGTTCATCTCGTGATCGAGTAGAACATTGCTGGCTTTGAGGTCCCTATGAATGATGCGCAGTCTAGAATCCTGGTGAAGATAGAGAAGTCCCCTAGCGATGCCATATATGATGTTATAGCGCTTAGTCCAGTCAAGTACCTTGCTTTGTTCTTTATCTGTTCAAATGGTCATTGAATCACTTTACTCCTCGAATAAACCAAAGTAATAACAAACTAGATAAATCTCTACTTGGAAAAGAAGAAAGCTTTACTGAAGAGGATAACAGTACCAAATATAAACGAGTCTAAGCTTTTGTTAGGCATGTATTCATACACCAACATCCTTTCTCCTTTCTGCATGGAACATCCAAGAAGCTTCACAAGGTTTCGGTGCTGAAGTTGAGCAATGCAAGAAACTTCATTTTTAAACTCCTGTAAACCTTGAGTGGAGTCCTTTGATAGCCTCTTTACAGCAATTTCTTTTCCCTCGCCTAGCATACCCTAAAATGTATCAATGCGATAGTGTCATTCATTCGGTGATGGAATTAAATGGCACATGTTCTTTTCCCTCACTGAGACCGTGTGTACTTATTCCAAGGCTGAAAATAGTTATATTAGCCTGGTGAGATCTCAAGTGCACTGGCCTGGCAATTACCTTATAAACACATCCAAAGCCACCTTCTCCAAGCTTAGAGTTTGTAGAGAAGCCATTGGTGGCATTAGCTAAGGTAGTGAAGTCAAACAATGGCAACTCTAAATCCTCATCACAATTCCTTTCCCCCCCATCTTTGTTAGGATTCAGCCTTCTTACCCCTGCAATTTCCACATTCGAAGTCGTATAGTAAAAAAACCTAATCCAATATTTGAAAAAAAAAAAAAAACCAGAGGATTGGCTACAATATGAGATTACCTTCTGTGTGCTTCTTCCTTTTCATCCTGATTGCCCAGAGGCATACACCAAGCACCATTGTTACAGTCAAGATAATAGGGATAATTATGAACCTTACTTTGGACCTCCCTTTAGCTTTACATTTAGCAATAAATTTATATTAATTCACCAATTACAAAGAAAAAGGAAAAATAAAAAATATGCATCACAAAGATCATTCCATGTCTTAGCTAATTCATGGCTGCAATCAGTACTTACAATTCCATAGCAGATGAAGACTAAAGTAAGAAGTAAATTTACCTAATTCAGAAGCAGCGATTCGTATGTAGAGATCTTGGCCATTTTGCTTATGCACTTTAATGTCAAGAAGCTCATTAAACCATAACAAGCATCCACTTCCACTTCCTCTAATATCTGTATTTGCATAAGCTGTACACGAGCAATTCCTCAAGCACATACTCTTGCACTCATCAAGACTCATATTCCTATCAAACCAAGACTTCCTGGCATCCGGTGATTTCAATCCTGGATGCTTCACAAATCCATCCCCATTCGTGCAACTCAATTTTACCTTCCTCACGCATCCACTTGACCAATCTGCAACATCCCATTCTTTTCGAGATTTTGGCTCAAATCCATCCAAGCACTCGCACGCAGGAGAATTGTCAATGTTACAACTCCCATAAGCTCTACACAAAGCGTAATGATCACACTCGTCCTTCTGAGCAGTAATGTATAGTCGCCAAATTCGAGATTTTTCAATCCACATCCATGTTTGACTCTTGCCAAGTGGATTTATCATCTTCCTTGTAGGAATCGAAGCATCAACAACTTCGTAATGATAATACAACTCTTTATTGGTAGAAACAAAATCAGAGTGGTAAATGTGGTTGGGTTTTATGTTAGGCGAGCCAGAAAAGTGAACACCATTCCAAGTCCCAGCTCGAAAATCTATAGCAGAGCCTTTCCTCATGATTAGCTGTGGAAATCCTTCACGATCAATATGATATGTATATTCACCTGGAGATGGATCATCTTCACTTTTCCAAGAACTGAGATATCTTTCAAGCCCAGTTTCCAAATTCCACCCGAGCTTACTACCGGGTAAAAAAGTGTTTCCGGGGTGATCAAAACTTTGCCAAGCGTAATTCTCAGAATCACTGTCATTTTCATCTCTGATTACAAGATTGCCCGAATCCAACAGCCTCAGCACAGGATTGCTCACAGATGTCGACGAGTTTGATGACCAAACTACCTGGCCTAAACCATTTAAAATAACAAGGTTTCCATTGCTGTTATGTTTTAAAATACCAGATGTTGTGTTGAGAGGAGTTTCTCTATTGGCAATCCATACAATTGTCTTTTCTGGTATCTTTTTGTACCATATGCCCACGTATCGATTTGTAGAACTTCCAGGACTAATGAAACCCAGCTCGAAATGACCACCAGCTGAAACAATGGTGCTTCCATCTGTAATGTTTTGGTTGGCCCTCAAAATGTCTACATTTGCTGTAGAGTTCAGAGAAAGAGATAGTAATAAAATGGAGAACAGAAAAGTAATACTAAAAGAAGTTGCGCACAACTCCATTGACTCTGCTATAATGTCTCTGTTTGAATAGTTGAAGGAACTTAAGAGGAAGAATAGAAGATAGATTGCCATAATAATTTGACTGATTGAGGTATTACGTGGAAGCACACTAAGGTTCAAATTTCAAAGTCTATTTTTAATTTTTCATCGTATCATAAAAATATAACTTGAAGTCTTGAATCGATGAACAGTATAGTGACGAAAGTTTGGGTGTAAGTATGATGAAATTTCAGTGACGAAAGTTGAGTATAAGTCATTCATTGATTGTCTCTCCTATTTAATTTACTAATACTATTTTTTATATTTTTTTATATTACGATACTTTATGATTAATATTTATCATGATAGTCTAAAATTATAATTTGTTGCAGAGTTTGTAAATCGTAAATTTTATCTGACAGAGTAAAGACCAGGAAATGTTACTTGTGATGGAATCACTCAAGTCATGTCGCAAGCTTTGTCAATTATGGTGTAAACAAACAATACTCCCTTCGTCTCATAATAAGTTGCTATTCATAACATGAGACAAATTACTAATTTACGTCTAATTTATAAGACCAAATATAGTCAAGTGTGATCTTGTTGGATTCGTATTTATGAATATTTTAATACAGTGAAATTTTTATATTTAATACTAATACGAAATTCAAGATATTAACGATAAAAAATGTGCGTTGGCAAACGTGTCCAGTCAAAACAGGAAACTTATTTAGAGACGGAGGGAGTAGCTTTTCATTCCAACACATTCAGTTAGCTAGATGTATTAAAACTTCAGTGAATCTTGATTTCATGCACCTCTTAATTGAAGTTAGATAAATATACTTTTAGACAAATTAGTCAAAAAAGTTCTTTTGATTGTTTTATTCAACAAGAGGGGACACCTGCCTGTCACTCTATTTTTTTTTTTTTTTTTTTTTGATAAATATGCCCCTGTCACTCTATTATAGAACAAGATTTTGCCACGATTCATTGTAAGTTGGGGAAATTGCTGTTTGCTGAAACTTCTTTTGTTTGATTCTGTTACAATTCCATGTTCCTTTATGGTGGAGTTGTCGTGTGAATCAACAGGAAGACTACTCGGTCAACAATGACTACTAACCTTTGTTTCTCACTGTTTTCAAGTTGCATTATTTTGTAAGTTTACAAACAAATCCACTTTTTAACTTGTCTATATGTATTTGGTACATGTCTGGGTAACACGTGATCTAACTATCTTTTTAACCTATTCCGATCCACTTCTTTAACTGTTTGTTTTCTTTAATACCTCTTTAAATTTTTTTGTAGACTTTCCATGTACACTTTACAGTAATATGATCCTGAAAGTGTCTTGACTTATTGTAGGTTTTCTGACTTGTACATCTTTAGTAATTTGTTTTCAAGAAACCATTCGAGAAATGATTAAGTACTAGATTCGAGAACTTGAGTTGAGTAGTTCGATAACTTTGAGTTGTCGAACTAGCTTTTCTTGACGTATCGAATCACTTTTCGAATGAGTCTATTCTTCAGAAATTCTTGAATTATCGAATAGAATCTTTTACTAATGAAATGAAATCCTTGAGATATCGAATAGTTTTCTGAATCCTTTGTAAATCGAGTAGCACAATAAGTTTAACTGCCAAGTAAATGAGACTGTCTCAAATGATAAAGAGACTGTCTCTTTAGTGATAGAGCTTGTCCCAATTAACTAACAAAATAAATACGCAGCAAAAATAAATAACAGAATTAAAACAAGAACACCAGGAATTTTCACTTGGTTCGGCCCCTACCCAATCTATCGCCTACATCCAAGTCCCTATGCCAACTAGCACAGAGATTATATTATTAAAATAATAATATAAAACTTACAGTTTTCCCGATTACAAATTTAAAGCATCTTGGAAGAACCCTTCCCTTTGACACAACTGTCGCCTAGCAAACCTGCTACCTAGCCCACTGGCTACCTTGGCTTATGATTTGTAATCCTACCTAATTGCCACAACCCGGCACAAGTATGGATATAACAAATAAATGATTACAACTTAATGGAAACTTCTGAACTCAGTATATAAGCTTGAATGTCTTTGCAAAGAAGTTGTATTGCAGATGTGTGTTGAGTTGTTTTTCTTATTGCCAAATGATCGACTTTATATAGCATCAGAAGATGTAGTCGTTAGAGATTTGAATTCCTGAAAATATAGCTGTTGAGACATGAATCAATCAAGAGTAAATCAGTGATAGCAAATAACAAGATTATTACAACGGCTCCTTTCGAGTAAATTAAGGAATTTGAATGAGAATCAAATCTCACAATATTCCTGAAATATCTCCTGAGATATATAACCTGCAATCAGATAGATATAGCATTCGAGAAATATGGTAACTACCAGATTATGTGCAAGATAAACATTAAGCTTATAGAATCAAACCACAGGGACTTAATTCGAAGACAATTCAAAGTATCATCCTAAAAACATGGGAATAACATCCTTGAGATATCGAATGTGACATTGACTTGTTGACCTTTTGAGAACTCGAATGATACTTTGACTTGTTGACTTACTGAGTTCTCTAATAGAATTCTAGACATGTGAATCTCTGAGTTATCGAACTGAGTTTTGACTTGTTGACTCCTTGAGATATCGAACAGTGTCTTTTGACATATCGAATTCTTGACTTCTCGAAACCTTGACTTCTCAAATAGGCCAAATTACTTCTCAAATTTGTACTTACGCAAATTTTCAATCTTCAAACTCCAACTATGTTTATTTCTACAGCCTTGTTCTCCAATCTTGAGGCATAATTTCTGGATCTTCTTTCAAGCATTATTTCATGACTTGATTTATACAATTACACAGCTAGAAATTTGGTGCCTATTACAAGTACTAAATACAAGTAGAAAATCTACATAGAGGGTTTCCCAGTTAACGGGTAATCTAAGTAATGTAAAGCATTACAAACAATTAGGCTTGTTATTAGATGTTTACAGACATGCCTCTGTGACTAACAATCATGTCAAAGAAGTATTCAACAGCAAAGTAATTTTTAAAACTATGAAATAACTAATTAAAGTTGATGATAAAAACAATGCACATATTGCACTGAGCTATTTTACCTCATAACCAAATCTTTTAACCAATTGAATTCAGTGCACAAGTTATTTGCAACATCATACCCTTGTTCCCTTCAACCAACCACCTTTTTACTCTTTGCATACTTCAATATACCCTCCACTATAACTTTTGTAAGCTAATTTTACATGACATATTATTTATTTAGGAAAAAACACCTTTAAACTTCATAAGTATTGAACATTCTTATTCCAAAAAATGCACACCACATTTAACTAGTAACATAAAGCAAGGATTGCACTCAAATACTATTTAATGATAGTGTTGATCCTAAAATATGGAACATAAATAGAAAATAAAAAATGGAATCAAATGATGCGAAATATATTTGAATCTCATTTGCTTGACATTGTTGCATATCATTTCCCCTTCATTTCAACATGTTCAGTACCTCAGTAACAGTTGGAACAAATCAACTAAGCGTAGAAGTCTTTTATAATGTATATGCAATTGGTTATAAAAAAGTTCTTGATTATTATATGTCCAATTTTATGTTCTTAGTGACCTATTTATTTTAAAGCATGTATGTTCGCTTACAAGAATAATTTACCACATTTATTAAGATTGTTATCAAGTCAAAGAAGTTTTCAATAACAAAGTATTTTTTAAAATTGCTAAACAATTGGTGTGTAGATATAGGCATATCTTCAAAAAGTACTCTAGAGTTTATGTATTTTGGATTGGGCGCGATGTTGGGTGGGCTTTAAAGTTAACTAGCATGATAGCTCGTGCAAAACACGGGTACCATTTAAATTCGTATAATTCAATTATTTTAATTTTTGAAGTAGATGACTTGTAATTTTTGAAATTTATATGCTATTAGGATGATACATTTGACAAAATATATCTTTTATGAATATTGATAATAGCTTGAACTTTTTAGCTGAATTACATATATGATCGTAATAATTTGATCACATTTAAGAACTCACATGAATTTTTATAAATAATTTTAAAAAAATAACTTAAAAAGACTAAACAATATATACATTGAAAAATAATCTACCCTTAAGTTAATAGACTCACATGTAGACATATATAGGCAAGTACTCAAATGATAACTTTTAATATTATAATGAGAATCGGGAACTAACCTCACGCTCTTTTGTTTACACATATATTTATATATAGCCGCATTTTTTTATATCTCCACCTTTACCCTCCCGTCTCTTACATTTTTAGAAACATTTTACACCATTTTTGGTAATACACCCACGTTATCACCATCTATCCTCCACTTGTACATCTCCTTCATCATCATCGTTCATGATACTTACATACACAAATGTATAGCATGTGTGTGTGCGCACGCATATATACACCATCATCACTCAGTCATTTCTTTGTGTCACCAAATCGATCATCATTCTAGCAATAACTTACGAACACTTTTGTCACCGAGTTCCAGCCACATTCCCGACCACACCTTCGATAGCTCATTCATCTCATTTTTCTTCCTCTAACAATAAAAATGAGTATATAAATCCCCACTAATGTCGTTTTCACCCACTCTACCACCGTCAACGCCATCACTGACACCTTCAAACACTACAAAACTTTAGATATGGAAATATTTAGTAATTTTTGTTTAAATTTTTTTTGTATAATTTGAATTCAAATTTTGGTGATTCAAGTTGAATTTTTGCTGATTCTATTTTGATTTTGGTGGTGTAAGTGGTGGTGCACATTCAAATATAATCTACATCTCCCCCTTTACACTCTTACCTCTGTTATTTTCGGTGACTATTTACACCGTCTTCAACAATACACCAACGTTATCAGTCACATAGTCCTTCCTTCATGTCACCAAATCGATCACTACTCTAAAAATAACTTACGAACACGTTTGTCACTAAATTCCAATCACGTTTTTATCACACTTTCGATAGCTCATTCATCTCATTTTTTATCCTCTCACAATAGATCCGACTTCCGAGTAACTGCTAAAATATCTATATTTCATCAGCATAGCTATACATCTTAATCTTATAATTATTTATATTACATCTATAATATAATTTATAATCGTGTTCTAACCCAACAACGTTTTTTTTATTTAATTGACAATCAATACAATATTTATATCTCCTATGTCAATAATTTAATTGATCACAAAATCATGTTTTAATTAGTATAAAGGATATATTAGTCTTTTTATAATTGGTAAAAAAAATCATGCTGACTAATATTAAACATAATAGATACACAACATAATTTTTTGAATAAAAATTATAATTATTAGCAAAGGAGTAATATTTGATAATTTTAACTTAATTAAATCTTAAAATAAATATTAAATAGAATAGAGCATGTGAGTTTTTTGTGCATGTAGATAATGATTTTTAGAATGTCATCATAAATTTCTTTAGTATAACAGTTGGAGATGGGAACATAATTCGTTCATAAAACTTGAAGGACTATTACAAATGAAATAGATTACATAGACATACGTAATAATAACCGGGTCGTGTTCGGGTTTACATGATAATGACCAGATTTTTTTGATACTTTTTAGTGCAACTTAACTCGACCCAAAAGTATTATTTTTTTTAACCCAAATTTATATTTTCTTTTCTGTTTCTTGGATTCGTGCTCGACTTTTCCATTCTTAATAGATAGATGATGAGGCAAACATAATTTAACCTAAGCTGACTTTTCAATAAACAAATGAGGTATTTTATACAGATTTATGTGTGGGTTGAAGTTTTAAAATTATTATTTAATCATTTTATAAGTTATAATTTGAAAAATATTGTGAGATTTATTTTGAGGTGGGCAATTAGACATATAAAAGTATTTTGTATAACAAAGGATGTAGGCTAAATTATAGTTTACCAAAGAAATTATTAATTGTTGTTTCAATCTTAAAGTGTAATTGTAACGTCTATTTTTAAATAAGTTGGTGTTTTTTTTTCCTTTCAGACATTAAGATTTCTGTAGCAACGTTAGTAACTATCGGTTTGATAATAAATTATTTAAAATGATAATAAATTCCATTTCCAAGTATTATTTTACATTAGCTTATTCTCCATGCGATGCACAAGTTTCTTTATTATTTTATAATTAGATAATAACCCGTGCGAAACTCGGGCATGGGTCGAGTACAAACCGATATTAAAATATTATTATTAATAAACTATCGATAATTTATATAAGTATTATTTAAATATATACTTGTAGAGAATTGATTACGATAAAAGTATGTAATGAATCAACAATATTTAATTATGTAGTTACAGGGAATCGAACACGGAGTGAAATTAAAGAAATTAAATTAATTAAATAAATCTTGTATAATTATGTAGTTGGAGGGAATCGAATCTCGAGTTAAGTGATAACCAAATTTGGTAGTAATTTGGTACTTTGATACTATTGCGCGCCGTTAAAACATGGTTTTTACGTTAATAAAAAGTACAGATTACTGATAAATCCCAATAACACACCACAAGATTGTAGAATGGGGGTTGAATACAATCTTGACTAAAATTCTTTTCAAACAGTTAACTAAAGCTCAACAGTTATGTATATTAAACAGATAAAATGAATGCTAAGATAATAAAGCAAATGTAACTCACAATATACAAATTTCAGGTGGAGTTGTATTGTTCCACCTGAGATATATATTAAAGAAATAATATGTGTGAAGCACATAGCTGCTTACAATGCTTTAGAGTTTAAAAGAAAGTCTAATAATATCTAAGTGAATGCTTAGTGTTTTCTCTTAAACTAAAACTAAGCTACTAGTTGGGTTATATATATACCCCAAGTTTACAAACCATAGAAACAAAATGAATATTACAAAGTCAAAATGTTTACAGGTTTGCTGCTGTATTCCATGTCTTCATGTGATGCAAATTGTCTAGTTGTCTTGGACAAATATATCTTGATTTTATCATCAAATTTGCATGCTAAGAAAAAAGTGTTTCTTTTTCTTCTTCATTTCCAATACTGGCTTCCATGCTATTTTGAAGTCCATCAATCCATGTGAACTAGTATTGGATCTAGCTCCAAAATTAAAGGGGTTCCTGCTTAGTGTTCTAAAAAATGACAATTAATTGCTAGAGGTTAACTCATTGATGATAATGTTGAGTATGGAATACAGTAAAAGAATACAGGCGGGGGTGAATGGATTCTTGAACTTTTCTTGGTTGAGTCTGTGTAGCAGATAAATGTTTGTGTGTGCAAAGATGTAGGTGCGGATAAAGAACAACACAAGTCACAATATCAATTTAATCTAATGTATTATTAGATAAAGGTTGCTACAATCTGTGAATACAAATGATAGTATTCCCAGCTTCATTTTTCTCAGAGAGATATTGCTTACAATGAATATGAAAAACTTGACTCTCAAAAGTTAATTGCTAAGGAAGTGAGGCTGTATCCTTATAGAGCATGGATACAACCTACTTACTACAAATAAGGTAGCTAAAACAAATTACTTTCTAGTCTGTCTATCCTATTTGAGTAAGAGTCCAAACGGTTACAAATTTGACTTTGCAAAGCCTGTTCAGATCCACTTCTTTAGCCTTTTGTCTCTTCTATATCTCTTCAAGCTTCTTTGTAGGCTTTCCAGAGCACATTACAGATTGAGATCCATAAAGCGCATTGGCTTGTTGCAGGTTTCTGACTTGTACAATTTTTCCAGTATTTTGTCTCCAAGAGTGTATTCGAGAATTGACTAAGTAAGTGATTCGAGAACTAGAATTGACTTGATCGATAACTCTGAGTTCTCGAACACTGTTATGTTGACATATCGAATTACTTCTCGAATAGCTCTTTTTCCATCACTCGAGTTGTCGAATAGAACATTTGACTTATCGAATCCTCGAGATATCGAATAGCTTTCTGAGTCCTTGAGATATCGAATAGAACTTTGACTTGTTGACTCCTTGAGAACTCGAATACTACTTTTGACTTGTTGACTTCTTGAGTTCTCGAACAGAGTAATAGACATATCGAATCTCTGAGATATCGAACAGTGTATTCAGAGATATCGAATAGTGTCTTGAGATATCGAATCCCTGACTTCTCGAATAGACAAAACTATTTCTCGAATTGGTACTAAGGCAAATTCTTCACTTTCTTCAAATCCCAACTGTGATTATTTGACAATCTTTATCTTCTTGCTTGAGGCATGAACCTTCGAACTTCTTTCAAGTATTATTCTTGACTATATAAGTACAGTTACACAACTAGGATTTGGTGCCTATTACAGGTACAGAACAAGTAGAGACTCTACAACTAGAGGTTCCCTCAGTTAAGAGGTCATGTAAGTAATGCAAAGCATTACAAACAATTAGGCTTGTTATTTGATGTAAACAGGCATGCCTCTGTGACTAACAATCTCCCCCAAATTGTGAGTAAGACCCTTAGTCACAATTTCATGTCTGATAACAAGCCTAACATACATAAAGATAAAACTTTAAAAGTACAAGTATGTAGATTGATTGAAGAAAGTACATAGAAGTATTCTTACTAGGTATGAGAAACTACTAGCCATATCCTTTTGGATTCATCTCTTGAGCTTTGGCTTGCAGATTCTCATTTTTCATCTTCTCTTCAGCTTCTTTGGCTTTCTTCTTTGCATTTTCCTCCATGGAAAGAATAATATCTTCCATTGCAGTGAGTTCTTCAATTAGAGGGGAGCCTGACAAATCCTTGAGTACTCCATTCAGCTGTTTCTCAGAATAGGAACTGATGTAGTCCATTCTAATCTTTACATTTCTACCATATTTCTTGTACTCAATGATGTAAGGATTAAACTTGACTCTGCACAGACCCATAGCTCTCAATTCATCAACCTTAACTTCCATTGCAGTCATCTCCTCCTCCCTTTTCTTTAGTAGCTCTTCAATGTTCTTTTTCCTTTCTTCCTGGTGATCTCTTTTCATTTTGACAAAGTCAATTAACTCCAGCTTCCATATCCTTTCCACTCTGTCTTCAGAATCCAACATTGCAATTATTCTTTCTAGGTCATATAGCCTGCCCCAGTGCTGGCATGTTCCTTGTCTGAATTTCTTCTGTCTTCCATCAGTATATTTAATTTCAAGAAAATCATCAACAATGGCAACATGATAGATTCTTTGAGCCCATAGGAACTATAGTTGGTCTTCATCATAGCTTTCATCCAGAGGTGGTAGGTTCAATCCTGGAATAATTGTCAGTGCCTTTGACTTGGATAACTTCACCCTTTTTGCAGCATGCTTGAATTTAGTCCTTCTTATATGATTGCTAGGCAGAAACTTATGACCCTTGCTTGTAGACCATTGTAGTATTCCATTAGCAGTTTGCTTTCTGAAACATACACATGGTTTCTTGACTTGAATCTCCTTCTCTTCTTGAGGTGGCAAAACAGTTGCAGAGGCCATTGAATCAGATTTTGGTAGGTCATTACTAACAGTATTCACCCTAGACTCAGAGTCTTGTGTTGTGGTGAGGTTACTACTAGCAATGCCTAAGGCTTGCTGTTTTCCAATTTTCCTCTCATAGACTTTGCCTTGGTCATCATCATATTTCTTGTCATCCTTCTTCTTCTTCTTGTTTTCATCACCCTTATTACTCCTGTGATGTCTTCTCCTTCCATCACTTTTATCTTTATCCTTGTCTTGATCACCATCCTTGCTTGGGTTGAACTTAGCAGACTCAGGTACAATGCCAGTTGCAATGTATGATCTGAGATAAGATATAGCTTCCAATTCTTCTGCTGTTCTTATACCCTTCTTCTTGTTCAGCTTCTCAATGATGGCAATAATGAGGGGTTTGTTCTGAGGGACTAGATGCTTAGGAATGATCAGCTGCTTGACATCATCAATTCTGGTCACAGCTTGATAGATGATGGTTCTAGGATTTGTGATTACTTCAGGTAGCCTTGAGGGTTGATCATTCCTTAAGTCATCAAAGAGACTCTTGTTATTTTCATTCCCTTTTTCAATCAGTCCAAGGAACACATCCACTTCTGATTACTTTAGGCTTTGTAGAGTGTTGAAAGTCAAATGCCATATTTTTGACTTAGATACCATCATTATCTCCTTAAACCATAAGTTGTTGAATTTCCTAGGAATAACAGTGAGGTAGTCAATCTGCTCCTTCAACTCTCTCAGATAGAACTGAGTATCACCAGCCTGTTCCCTTGTGGCTTTCAGAAACTCCAAGAAGGATGTATCATGATAGACATTTGAATTAGCAACTTCTTGTAGCTTGGCCTCAGTAATGACTTCAGCTTCTACAGGCTTAGCACTTTCAGATTTGAATGATGGAGGTTCATCAACTAGCATGCTCCATGCAACCACTGTGGTTGTGATAGATTGCTTCTGACCACTAGGAGTAATGACATGCACAGTTGGTAGAGTGACAGTTGGCAGTGAGGTAGGAGGCTCATCAACTTTGGATTTTCCTTTGCCTGGCACATTAGGTATGGATTGAAGCCCTTTGGTGACCACCCTCCTTTATCTGTATGCCTATCTCCTTAGGTTTCTCCCCCTTTGGATTTGAATTCCTTATCCTTTTCTCCCCCTTAGGCTTGTTGTCAGGCACAGAGGCTTTAGAAGTGACCTTTGGGTTTGAAGATTCTTCAGGTAGAGGGAGACCCATATGCTTCATCATGGCAGCCAACATAGATTGCTGATGCAGAAGAACATTAGCTGTGGTGGTTGCTTGAGTGTCCAACTGATCATTGAGAAGTGCAACCTTGTTTGTAAGATGAGCATTAGACTTAGTGAGAGTAGCTACTTCCTTTTCAAGTGCATCTACCTTGCTGAACAATTCAGTAGATTTGAAGCCAGACAGGGATTGGTCTTTAAGTCTCTGCACTTCAAACCTAGACATGTCATGCACTGGAACTTCAGTTCCCAGCCTGTCTCCATATAAATTCTTGAACATTGTCTTCAGCATGGCATTGGAGTCTGTGGTTTGATCAGATAGAGATTGAAATTTATGCCCCAGACTTGTGACAGTATCCTTTAGCAGTGCTAGCCCATGATTCATCTTGGTGCAGGTGATGGTACAGTATTTGAGGTCTTTAAACACACTGTCCAACTGAGGGAATTTGGCATCAAAGGTCCTCTTGATTTCTTCCACTTTAGTGACTGTCTTATCACACACCCTGCTGACCTCAGATTTGACTCCCTTTCCAAGATATTGGCCGGGCAGCCTTGAGGAATCCCTTGTGTGAATCATTCATGGCCTCATACACTTCACCAGATGTCAGAGATTTGGCATTGGATCCTAGTGAAGTGATGTATTCCTCCCTGAGATATTGAAGTGCTTCATCAAGAGTAATATCATATTTTCCTTGCAACCAGGCATCTATATTGCCATCTCTCTCAGCATCATCAACTATCTTTGTCTTCTGCATCTCCACATCATCCCTATGGCATAGCAGAATGGCTTCATAGTCTGGATTAGGGATGTTGGAGGTGACCAAGTTCTGAGCAATCTTGATATACTCAGGAATCTGATCAAAAACTAAGCTTTGAAGTATTTCAACCTTCAATTGTGGTGGAACAGACCCTGATCCTGAAGCACTGTCATGTTGCACAGGCTTCAGCCATTGTGACAGAAAGTCAGAGCTAGAGCTAGGCAAGCTAGACTCCTCAGTTACAGATGCAACTTTTGTAACCGGATGGATTGACTCTACTACTGGTGTCTCCACAGAAGTGGGATGAGTGACACCAGCAGTTGACACAGGCACAAAGTCTCTAGTAAAAACTAGTGAAACCTCTGTGTTTGTGATGGTGTCATTAGGAGATGCCCCAGCATGCATTCCCTCACCATCTAAATGTGGGTCCTGGGTGGTGAGTAATGTGTCATGCACCAAGTCACTTGAATTAATTGGCTCATCAAAAGAAAAGAATTCTTGATGATCAATGCCTTGCTCCTTAATTGCTTGAGTTGCAGGCTGCAAAGAAATTTGAGTGGTAGATTCTGGAAGAGAAGTGTCATTTAGATTAGAGTTTGGCAACTCCCCCTGAGAGATAGAGGGAGTTTTAATTTTGATGTGCTCTCCACTCAGTGTTGTGCCAGCCTTATCACTCCCATGTGCTGACTCTGTACAGGTAGGTGCATTGGGGAGGATGCTTGATTCTATAAATGCACCCTATTGAGAGGATACATCTAGTGAACTGTTTGCCCCTGATTTTACAACTTCAGCCATTTGTGTGACTGAAGAGGTGGTTTTAGTTTTCTTCTTCTTTGGCCTGATTAGGGGTGACTCAGGTGCCTCACTTTCTAATTCTACAGCCAATGCTGCTTCAGACAGAATGGTTAAAGGTGCAGAAGCAACCTATTTTCTCTTCTTCTCCTTTTTACTAACATCACCCTTTTGAGAGGATGATGCAGTTGGCTCATTGTTTGGTAGGGTGTTTGGTTGAGGTGGTTGGTTAACAGACCCTGGGTTAGCACTGTGTTCTACTTGCTTGGGTCTAGCTAACTCAGATTTGGAGGCAAATGTTGGCATGTTGTGAGGGTAAGACTCAAATAACTTCTGCATATGGGAAGTTATTACAAGCCTTACATCCACATCATTCCTAGTATCCAAATTACCAAAAATGAGTTTGGTCATGGATCTAGGATAGCCTAATCTACTTTTATCTAAACCAGGTAAATCAGCCACATTTTTATCTAGATAATTAAGTACAGACTGAATAAACCTAGGAAAGAAGATATCATTACCTCTCTTAGTTGTGTTCTTACCAAGTTTTCCATAGAGTTCCTGCATTATGAGCTTTCTAACATCAATTTTCCTATCATAGGCAAGTGAGTAGCATATCTGTTGAACAGGAGCACTTAGTTGGTCGAAGCTGATTTCCTTCCACTGAATACTTGCAGGAGAGTGGCAAACACATAGCTCCACTCTTTTCGCAGATGTGCCCGTTTTAGATTTCCAACCTTGATGGTGTCTGAGTACCTTATTAGTTCAAAGAATTCCACTAGTTGATCTTCTGTTACAAGGCCATACTCATTCTGGTGAAGACCCAAGGCCTTGCTCATATCCTCAGAAGTGATGCTGAACTCTTTACCAAGTATCTTGCAGTTAATGATATAACCCAAACTGCCATCATCTAGAGCAACTGTTTCTGTAATGGCAGTATTCCAAAATTGCTCCAGAATGTCTAGATACAGAGTTGGATTGGCCGTAAGTGCTTCTTTGATATAAGATTCAGACATCCATTTGACGAAACACTTGTAGTTAGCATTTTGGGCTTCGACATCACTTGAGATAGCAATGAAGTTAGTGTTGAATTTCACAGTTGCCATTGATTTGGAGAGAAGAGAAAAGAGAATGAAGGTTGAAGAAGAAATTTGGCTTTTAGCAGTTAGGGTTTTCAGGTTTTTGGGAGCTTTGATGCTTGAGAAATCGAATGAAATGAATCGAATAGATGTTAAATTGTATAAGTATGAAGTACTCGAATTGTCGATTAGATTGTATCGACAAGTCAAGCATTCGAGAAGTAGAAAACAACTATTCGATAAGTCAAGAAAGGCTTATTTGATAACTCAAGCAGGTTGAAAACTCATAGCTGGCAGCTATCTAACTTAGAATAAATTCTAAATTAGGTAAAATATATTTTTATAAGTAATTCTGAATTTTGAATAAAAATCCAAAATCGGTTAAGATTCAGCGAGAATTCAGCCTTTTCAAATGATTCGAGAACTCAAATATAGTATTCGAGAACTCAGTCAATAGAGAACTAAAACACTATATTCGAGAAGTCAAGAATACCTCTATTCGATAACTCTAAAAGACTCTATTCGAGAACTCGAGAGTGCTCTAATGAGACTTGTTAGAGATGTCGAATAGTGAATCACTCGAGAAGTCTGACTTATCGAAATATACTCATCACTCACAAAAATTAATTTTCACTATATATTAAAATTCACCAGCCATATTCATTTAAGAATATTCTAGCAAATTAAACAGTGATTTTCTCAAAATTTCATAGAAATTTCAAGTTGACAAAATATGATTTTTCAACATATGTAGCAGATTTGAAATATTTATAAATCATACTTCAGCCAACACTTACTCCAAAAATATTGAGAATTTAGATAAAGTAAGTGTTTACTGCTGCAACAATCTAGATGTTGTATTCACTTAGCCAGAATCTGAAGAATTCAGCATTCCAATCTCACTAACCAACCTTGTGAAGGTGGCTTCATCTAATGGCTTAGTGAATATATCAGCTAGTTGTTTATCTGAAGAAACATAATGCAACTCAATTGTTCCATTAGTTGCATGTTCTCTAATGAAATGATATCTGATGTCAATGTGTTTTGTTCTAGAATGATTGACAGGATTGTCAACTATAGAGATTGCACTTGTGTTATCACACATGATTGGAATTCTTTCCAACACAAGTCCATAATCTCTAAGTTGATTTCTAATCCAAAGCACTTGAGCACAGCAACTTCCAGCAGCTATGTATTCAGCCTCAGCTGTAGAAGTTGACACAGATTGTTGTTTCTTGCTATACCAAGAGACTAACCTTTGTCCAAGAAACTGGCAGCTACCTGAGGTGCTTTTTCTATCCACTCTGCATCCAGCATAATCAGCATCAGAATAACCAACCAGATTGAACCCTATGTCCTTAGGATACCATAGACCCAAGTTTGGAGTGCCCTTCAGATATTTAAAGATCCTTTTTATAGCAATCAAATGTGATTCTTTTGGATTTGATTGAAACCTTGCACACAAACATGTAGCAAACATGATGTCTAGCCTACTTGCAGTGAGATAGAGTAGAGAACCAACCATGCCTCTGTAGACTAAGATATCTACTTTCTTGCCTTTAGCATCTTCATCCAATTTAGTTGCAGTGGCCATGGGTGTCTTTGCAGGTGAGCAATCTTCCAAATCAAACTTCTTCAATAAATCCTTGATGTACTTGGTTTGACTGATAAAGATACCATCCTTCCTTTGATTAACTTGCAACCCAAGAAAGAATGTCAACTCTCCCATCATACTCATCTCATATCTGCTCTGCATTAGCTTAGAAAACTTTTCACACAGCTTCTCATTAGTAGAACCAAATATGATATCATCCACATAGATCTGAACTAAGATAATATCATCACCATGTTTCTTGTAAAACAGGTTTTGTCCAATGTGCCTCTAGTGAATTGATTTTCAAGAAGAAATTGAGATAAAGTATCATACCATGCCCTTGGAGCCTGCTTAAGTCCATACAGTGCCTTAAGCAGTCTGTAGACAAATTCTGGGAAGTGTGGATCCTCAAAGCCAGGTGGTTGTTGCACATAAACTTCTTCTTCCAACTCTCCATTCAGAAATGCACTCTTGACATCCATTTGATAAACTTTAAAGTTTGAGTGAGCAGCAAATGCCAAGAATATTTTGATGGCTTCCAATCTAGCAACCGGGGCAAATGTCTCATCATAATCAATGTCTTCCTGTTGAGAGTATCCTTTTACAACCAACCTTGCTTTGTTTCTTACTATTACGCCATCTTCATCCATCTTATTCTTTAGAACCCATTTTTTTCCAACAATGGTTCTATTCTTTGGTGCAGGCACAAGTTCCCATACTTTGTTCCTTTTAAATTGATTTAGCTCCTCTTGCATGGCAACTATCCAATCTGGATCCAACAGTGCATCATCAAGTTTCTTAGGCTCAACTTGAGATAGAAAACAGCCATAGAGGCACTCATTCTGAGTAGCTCTCCTAGTCCTTACTCCTGCATTAGGATCTCCAATGATTTGCTCTGCAGTGTGTGATCTATCCCATTTCCTTGAGTGCTCAGCCTGATTTCTCATTCTTGATGTTGGTTCATCATCCAAATCATGATCATCCTGATTTCCTCCCCCTGTGAGGTTGCCACTACTCACAGGTGTGTCTTGGATGCTAGTTTCTTCACTGTTGATTGGCACAAATTCTTCTCTTGTATTATCATTCACTTGAGTCTGTTGAACTTGAGTTTCAACTCTAGTTTCAGTCTCTTCATCAGAATCATCTAGATTATCAAACTTCAATGGATCTTTATCTTCATCATTGGCTTCCTCTAGTCCAGGTAGTTTGCTGTCATCAAATGTCACATCTGTGCTTTCCATAATTTTCTTTTGACTGATGACATAAACTTTGTATGCAATTCTTTCCATAGAATAGCCAAGAAAAATACCTTCAAATGCTTTTGCATCAAACTTTCCAACATATTCAGAATTATCCTTCAATACAAAGCATTTGCTTCCAAAAGTATGAACATACTTTAGAGTGGGCTTCTTTCCAGTCATCAAGTTGTAAGGTGTCTTTCCAGTGTTTTTGTTGATGAGGGTTCTGTTCTGGATATAGCATGCAGTGCTCACTGCCTCAGCCCAAAAACATGTAGGCATCTTTGCATCAAGTAACATTGTTCTAGCAGCCTCAATTAGAGTTCTATTCTTTCTCTCAACAACTCCATTTTGTTGTAGAGTCCTTGGAGTTGAGAATTGCTGAGAAATCCCATTCTCTTTGCAGAATGCTTCAAGCATGGCATTTCTGAACTCTGTCCCATTATCACTTCTCAGTGCAATCACACTTGCATTGTTGGCCTTTGCTTCCTTGTCAACTTTCTTTATGTGCTCAATGATTACTTGTGGAGCCTCATCTTTTGATGCCAGAAATTCCACCCATGTATACCTTGTAAAGTCATCAACCATCACCAAGGCATACTTCTTTCTTCCTAGTGACATAATATTGACAGGTCCAAACAAGTCCATATGAATGAGTTGTAGGGGCTTGGTTATTGATGTCACTGTCTTTGACTTGTGGCTTGATCTTTTCATTTTTCCTTTTTGACAAGCCTCACACACTCCTTCTTGACAGAACTCAAGTGTGGGCATGCCTCTCACTAACTCTCTTTTGACAAGAGAATTAATGGCTTTGAAGTTCAGGTGTGATAATTTCTGGTGCCACAACCAACAATCTTCATTTGATGCTTTTGAGTAGAAGACACAAATTTTGTCCTTGTTTGCAGAATCCATATTGGCTACAAACAGGCTTCCTTTTCTTACTCCAGATAGAGTAAAGTCACCAGTCATCTTATGGGTGATCAAACATTCAACTTTGTCAAAATCCACTTTGAATCCCCTATCAGTAAATTGACCAACACTTAGCAGATTATGTTTGAGTCCCTTGACCAGTGCTACATCTTCAATGATGACATTTCCAACTTTCAACTTGCCATATCCCAATGTGTTACCCATGCTGTCATCTCCAAAAGCAACCATTGGGCTAGCCTTCTCCTCATACTGTGATAGCAGGGCCATATCACCAGTCATATGATTTGAGCATCCACTGTCCAAAATCCACATGACCTTCTTTTCACTTTCTTTACCCTGCAAACACAAAGGTATTACTTCTCCTTTGGTACCCAAACAAGTTTGGGTCCATGTGACTTAGAAACAGTTTTATCATAAACAACATGCTTATCAACTTTCTTGGTGTTAGTCTTCTTGTCACTGTTAGAAGTCTTAGAGCCTGAGGCCTCAGACTTAGGTGACAAAGGTACCTTCCTAGCTTTAGGAGGACTTGAAGACTTTGACCTTGTGTAGTGTGTGTGTGAGAATTGTGACTGATACAATCATCAATGAATTGCCTTCTCAAATTGAAACAACTAGTCATAACATTCATATTGCATGGCATACAGTCAAATTTATCACAAAATGGTGCATCTCTATGTCTTAGAGGCACAGAGCAGTCATAGAAAGGTTTGGGCACACTACTTGACACTCTCACTCTTAGAGGATGCTTGTTGTTCATTGGATTGTGCCTCATCCTCATCATTCAACATTTGCTTGATGAGTAAGGCATCCTCATCAATTTTAAATGTTGATTCTTTAAAAATAGGAGTCTCAGTCTTTTTCAAAATGTGAGGCACTTCCCTATGAACAACTGTATCATCTTCAATGACAGCATAGCCTTTTTTCTGTTTAATAGTGCCATAATCAAGTCCAATAGCAGCCTTGGGATTAGCTTCAATTTTCTCACAGTAGGATTTCACTAGACCAGATGATTTCTTGAAAGTTTTCAGTTTGAATTCATTTTCAGCTAATTCATCCCTAAGAGCCTTTTCAACCTGACTAGCACACAAAACCTTATTCTACAGATATTCAACTTATTTCTTAATGTTTTCTACTTGCATAGCAGTTAGCTCAAGTTCCTCATTCTTTTTTATTAACATTTCATTTCTAGTAGACAGTTTAGTAATCTCTTCATTAGCAACAGTCATACTAGTATGAATGCTAAACATCTCAACAGATAGTTGTTCAATCATGCATTTATACTCTGAAATAGACATGTCTATAGTAGTGAGAGATGGTACCTGAGGGTCTGATGGAGATGTGTCCTCCTTGGAATTGGCCATCAAGGCATAATTGCAAAATTCTTGTTCCTCTCCATCACTGTCAGAATCATCCCAACACTTCCCTTCAGCTATGTAGGCCTTACCTTGTGTCTGCTTTTTCAGAAGGGCCTCATACTTAGCTTCGAGCTCAAGATAATCTCTATCCTTCTTTTTAGGCTTCTTGCATTCACTGGCAAAATGCCCTAGGTCATTGCATCTATAACACCTTACAGATGACCTATCCACATGGCTGGTTTTGAACTTATTCTTGTTTGGTTTCACAGGTGCCTTGCTTCTATTTAATGAATGGTTTTGGGTTTTGGGTTTGAAGGGTTGATTCCTCTTAAATCTGATGTTTGGAAATTTTTTAGCCATGAAAGCATATGAAGTGTTTTCCATCCCATCTAGTTCTTCAAGAGTATAGAACTCATCTTCCTCCTTCTCCTCACCAGGTTCACTTACCTCAGCTTCAGTTTCTTCATCTTCTACTACCTCCTCTATCCTCAATTGGCTTGTAGATGCTTCTAGGTCTTGAATAGATTTGTTGACAATCAAGGCACATGATGTGTTTATCATTCTGCCTTGGTTGGCTTGGATAGCCCCATAGAGCACATCATATGTAACTTTGTTCAAATCTCTCTCCCTTAGAGAAATGGCCCTTTGCTCTAGATGATTTGGTAAAGATAGCAGAAACTTCATGTTCAATTCCTTGGTGCTGTAAACCTTGCCATTCATCTGCAACTCAGTAACTAGCTTGTGAAATCTCTCAAACATCTCAGTGATGCTTTCCTTGGGTTGTGCCATGAAAGCTTCATATTGTGTGACCAGTATCTGTTTCTTGTTCTCTCTGACCTCATCAGTTCCTTCACATAACACCTCAATGTGATCCCACATTTCTTTGGCAGTGGTACATGAAGCAATGTGTGCAAACATTGACATGTCCATGGAATCTATAATCAGCAACATGAGGTGACTGTCAAGGGCAACCATGTCCTTTTCTGATTCTGTCCATTTGGATGGATCCTTAGCCACATAAGATCTTGGAATAGTTGTGGTTCCAACAGTCTTTTCAGGAATCTCCTGTTGGGGAACAAATGGACCATTCTTGAGAATCTCAGGATACAAATAATGAGATGCTTTGATGAACAACTGCATCTTTATCTTCCAGAGGTTGTAATTCTCTTTGTCAAACTTAGGGACTTTCACCGTTCCTGTAGTCTTTGGTGTATTCGAACTCATGATCGTTTTTCTGTTTTTGAATAAACAGCCCGCTCAGATACCACTTGTTGAGTATGGAATACAGTAAAAGAATACAGGGGGGATGAATGGATTCTTGAACTTTTCTTGGTTGAGTCTGTGTAGCAGATAAGTGTTTGTGTGTACAATGATGTAGGTGCGGATAAAGAACAACACAAGTCATAATATCACTTTAATCTAATATATTATTAGATAAAGGTTGCTACAATCTATGAATACAAATGATAGTATTCTCAGCTTCGTTTTTCTCAGAGAGATATTGCTTACAATGAATATGAAAAAATTGACTCTCAAAAGTTAATTGCTAGGGAAGTGAGGCTGTATCCTTATAGAGCATGGATACAACCTACTTACTACAAATAAGGTAGCTAAAACAAATTACTTTCTAGTCTGTCTATCCTATTTGAGTAAGAGTCCAAACGGTTACAGATTTGACTTTGCAAAGCCTGTTCAGATCCACTTCTTTAGCCCTTTGTCTCTTCTATATCTCTCCAAGCTTCTTTGTAGCCTTTCCAGAGCACGTTACAGATTGAGATCCATAAAGTGCATTGGCTTGTTGCAGGTTTCTAACTTGTACAATTTCTCCAGTATTTTGTCTCCAAGAGTGTATTCGAGAAGTGACTAAGTAAGTGATTCGAGAACTAGAATTGACTTGATCGATAACTCTGAGTTCTCGAACACTGTTATGTTGACATATCAAATTACTTCTCGAATAGCTCTTTTTCCATCAGGATTCCTCGAGTTGTCGAATAGAACATTTGACTTATCGAATCCTCGAGATATCGAATAGCTTTCTGAGTCCTTGAGATATCGAATGGAACTTTGACTTGTTGACTCCTTGAGAACTCGAATACTACTTTTGACTTGTTGACTTCTTGAGTTCTCGAACAGAGTAATAGACATATCGAATCTCTGAGATATCGAATGAGATATCGAACAGTGTATTCAGAGATATCGAATAGTGTCTTGAGATATCGAATCCCTGACTTCTCGAATGCTGGACTTCTCGAATAGACAAAACTACTTCTCGAATTGGTACTTAGGCAAATTCTTCACTTTCTTCAAATCCCAATTATGATTATTTTACAGTCTTTATCTTCTTGCTTGAGGCATGAACCTTCGAACTTCTTTCAAGCATTATTCTTGACTATATAAGTACAGTTACACAACTGGGATTTGGTGCCTATTACAGGTACAGAACAAGTAGAGACTCTACAACTAGAGGTTCCCTCAGTTAAGAGGTCATGTAAGTAATGTAAAGCATTACAAACAATTAGGCTTGTTATTTGATGTAAACAGGCATGCCTCTGTGACTAACAGATAAATTGCTAGACTCTAACACTTATTACTTTTACCCCGGCTTATTATATTTTTGTTCCAAATTATAATTTTATTACTATAAAATGAATTTTAAGGGAGTGAATTTAATTGTACACATCCCATGAATATATATAAAACCATGGAAAAAAAAAAGTTTAAGGGGTCGATTGACCTCTCTTGCCCCTATTAGGATCCGCCTCTTTTTATAAAATCCCATTTTCACATCGAGGAAAATGGAGATTTTAGTTCAGTTTATAAGATAAAGTACCACTACTAAGTTCACCAATACATCAGGATCATTTGGGGTATGTGGTGAACTTGTAAAATACCCAAGTTTTTGCATTTACACCAGTTTACTTTAGTCAATTTTCGGATTCGGGACTTGACCCGATTTTTTAAAAAGGTTTGGGATTTGATCCAGATAGTCACATATGGTATTAGAGCTGACTCTAGAAAGTTTGATGCGTCAAGTTCTCGGATGTGAAGACACAAAGATTAGTGGTATTATCCCACAATAGACAGAGGTCCATTTCAGCCTGACGAAAACGTCAAGAGTTTAAGTGACGAAATTTGTAACATCCCAGTCCCATATCAAAGAAGGAGGGTGCAGACTTTAGTTCAGTAAAGTACTCCTACTAAGTGCACCAACAAATCATGATATTTTGGGGGTTTTTGGTGGGCTTGTGAACTATCCAAGTTGTTACTTTTGGGCTAATGTGCTTTGGCTTTTTCTCGGATTCAAAACTGGGTCATCACACTATTGTATTTTTTTGTTAAGTCTAGTCTTATTATTTCGGGACAAACAAATTTTGGTTTCTTCTCAGTTGGATTTAGTACAAATTCAACTGCCCTTATTGACATTCACATTATTGATTCATTGTTCGAATCAATTGTTAGGATGGTATGACACTGAAATCTTCCAAATCAGTCGCTTGTTGAGATATATTCTTACAATCCGATACTTGCGATAAATGAATGTTAAGAATATCAGTTTTAACTTGTTCACTTCGTTTCTAGAGAATTCAATATAATTTCGTTATTTCAACTATTCTCATTAACTAGGGACCTATGCCCGCGCTACGCGTGCTAAGACCATCATTACATTTTATAATATACGTACACATTAAATAATGATTTTGGTCCACAGTACCCTTAATTGAAAAATGGTTACAATTTATTGGTTTCATGCTATGTTTTTATCAACCATGATTGTGAAAGAACATCCATTAATATATGATAGATAATACTCCCTCCGTCTCTTCCAATTCTTAACACTTTTTTTGTTACTTTCTGGCACGCATTTTAAGGTGAATTTTAAAGATAGTTCCATAACTTATTTTTAAAATTTTCCTTTTTTGTATAAAAATAGGATTGTTCTATTTTTATACCAAAAAAAGAAAATTTCAAAAATAAATTATTGAACCATCCTTAAAATTCACCTTAAAATGCGTGCCAGACACCCAATTTTGAAATGTTAACAAATGGACGGGACGGAGAAATGTTAACAAATGGACGGGACGAAGGGAGTAGTACATGAATTTAGTGGTCATCTAACTTTGTTCAAAATGAAACAAAGTTTACTTTAGTTAGGAAAAAAACCGAGTTAAAGTGTTTATTCTCTTTACAATATCATTTATTTATTTAACTTTTAGCATAAGATTTTTTTAGAATATTAAAATTTTATTTTACTAAAATTGAAGTTATATAATCCAAAAATTAGATTAGAGATCCAGCACAACATTCACTATAAACAATCCATGATACTAATAAACATGTCATTCAAAAAAAATAAAGACAAATATTAAGTGACTTTATAATTCTAAGATAAGACACTAACATCGGCAATTACAACCCAAGATCTTTTGACATTTATACTTCAAAGCAAGCCATGGCTAATATGACTTTCTTACCATTATGGGAATAGATAAAGTCGTGCATTCTGTCTAGCGATTACACTCAACTTGGTTACCCTCAATTTTGGCACACAAACATTTCTAATTACTATAGCAATGAATTCATTCTTTTTAGTGGTAATCGATTCTTGCCTTTCCGGTTACTAAAAATCTTATACATTGTAAGTAATTAACTTCTGTTATATATATTACGACCAAAGGTTCAACCATACAATTTTTAAAGCAGTACAAAAGTGAAGATTAACTAAGGTGTTGCCTTCATTTAGTATCAAGTAACATATATCAACAATGAGGAGAAAATGCAATGTTGTATAAAGATAGACTGTATTCAGTGTCAAGGCATAATTTTTTAACCTATGTCGGTATATGTAAATCTATTTTCGACCCTAAATTTGTGTAAATAAAAGTCACCGAACTAATCTAACGAAGGCACTAAATATGCATTGTTGACTTTCTTTAATTGTCCAGTTTACTTTTTGCACGTATTTTAAGATGTAAATAAAACATAGTTCCATATTTTTAAAAAAAAATTTCTTTGTTTAAATAAATGTTTAGATACTGAATTTTTATTTCCTCTGTCCTGTTAATAAGAGCAATATTATTAAATAACAAAGTATTAAACGATCTGGTTTAACGGGATCCGAGATATAGCCTAGATCTTTTTACAAAGTTGTGTCGGAGTTCTCTTTAAGTGCTGGACGTTTAGTAAGTAGTTGAACATTTCTTTTTATTTTTTATTGATCATATTGTCTCTGCATTTTAGCTTTTTTTCATATCAGTTAAATAATATTTACATAGATTACTTGGGTTTAAGATTATCATACACTTGTCAGCGTCATCCAAAGCTGAGAGAAAAGTATTCTGAAAAAATCAATTAGATCAGGAAAATTGAAATTGCTAGCGTAGAATGGTTTGTTTTTTATAATGCTTCGAATGGATGTTTAAAAGGTCTGAAATAAATGATGGACTTTTTCAATTTGAGACAAAAGGAACTTGTCTTTTACACCATGGATAATAAATGCAACATCGTGCTCGAATTTACGGAGAAGATGATATAGAGATTGAATATTTAACACGTATCCTAGGAGTTTCTTCTTTTTTGAAACTGTCTGTTATGGCATATTGATTGGGCATCAAATTTTGGTACATTACTAAACTCTAAATCTTGCATAATGATAATTGTCCCACTAATTGTACTATTTTTTTACATTTTATGCGGAATCTGAAGACGCTAGCGATGAAGAATTACCCGAAGAAGGTGAAGGTCTAGGAAATGTTGGTGACATGGATGCTGATGTCCTTGAATTTGCTATAACCTTGTCAAAGTATCATGTTTGGAATAGAACTCAAGGAATGGTATTATTTTCAATACCATATGATCATATTACTTCTACCATAGGTTTAGATATGTTTTGTTACTTACTTTTTCTGTTCAGTTCATTCCAAGGTTTATAACTTCTGCAAATTGACACTGGATACGCGGTGAAAGGGTTTTATTGAGGACATAGAAGGCCGTCTGGCGAAAAAGCCGCAGGCGCGAAGCATGGTAGGCCCACGTCGGTGGAGCAAAATGGATCATGGAATGTTGGATTAGCCGTAAGCAAGGATAGAGCAAGATTTTTTGCTAGATGAAACGATTTTGCAAAGGACAATAAATTCAAGAAGAAGCAAAATTTACGTTTTGTTATGATTGAAGAAGTAGAAGGCATTGTGTTCGAAGTTACACAGATCGGTTAAGTACTCAATTATGGTTGTCCATAATGTTTCCAGTTCCAGTTTTTATTTACTTGAAATATGTGAATTATTAAGATCGTTCAAAATGTTTAGAGTATCGTTGAAGTCTTTGGTCAATGTGACGTAACGGTGATTGCTCTCAACTTTTTTTTAGTAACATATGTTCATGATAGAATTAAGTTGGAAGTAATGGACATGTTTTAGACATGTCATTTTATTTATGATGGTTTGTTCAATTATGATTTAAATTGATATAATTAGCTTGTGAGGATGTTGCATTAGTGATTATTATTCAAGAAACAATCAAGATACATTGAACTAAAATAACTACTGTATGAACGCTTTGAGTTAATTATCGCTATTTATCATTGTTACATGCTTTTCGTTAATCTCTAAATTCATTAAAAATGTATGCAATTTTAAAGTTTATTTCTGGTTTTGAACCTTCATTTCTTGCCTCTTTGTAGTCTAAACCAAACGTGCACGAAAATTAAAAACAAATTGCGCCATACAACTTTGTATTATGTATTTAATTATATCATACAAAATTTTAATCAAATTATTCTTTTCTTATATATATATATATATATATATATATATATATATTTGCATTAAACCTATAATCAAATAAGAGATAATAATATATTCTGGACCTCCACTAACAAAACTAAAGACCCTGAACAAAAATGAAGTAGCAAACCAATTGTAAACATCGTTCAATATTTATTGGGCAACAACTCAATTTTTAAAAATAGTTAAATTATTCAACATCTAAATCTAAAAAATTCTAAAATGTAATGTAATAAAAAAACAATAGCATTCATATTATTGCATATTATTGTAATAATAGCATCCAAAAGATTCTCACGTTTTACATATTATTGCATGAATATTATTTTAATTATTGGAAAAGTTAAAATTAATTACTGAGAAATAAATTTTAGAAAAAAATAACGTGTTTATAATTTGATTAAAATAAAATATTAAGTGTGTAGCAAACACATCTTTTTTTTAATAATCTTTACAAAATCTATAAATATAAATTTAAACAATGTAGAAATAAGTTTAAGATAAAACTAATCAAAACTTATTAATTTTCTTGTATTAAGTACTAAAAAGTAAAATAACTTTTCATCGTCTTTCTATTAATCTTTAATGTATTGTATTAAATTTAAAATTTCATGTATAATTAATTTATTTGATTAAGTTTTGAATAAAATAAAATCAAAAGTAAAAATATAATGTTAATGTCGTGGATTTGCAATAATTCACTTTTTTTTTTGTTTTTTTGAATAAATGCAATAATTCACTTAATATGATTGTTTGATTGTTACTCGAAATCATTTCATCGCGCTGTTTTGCATATTATTGCATAAATATTATTGTAATTATTGGAGCAACATTACAATCAGGTTAAAATTAAATTACTGATAAATAAGTTTTAAAAGAAATAATGGATTTATAATATTTATGATAAGCTCATGAATAATAATTTTTTTAATTCTAGTAAGTTCATTATTGACAATAAAACATCTAATTGAATTAATCTTTAAATGTATTTATTATAATATATTAAAACAACACTTTAATTTCTAATATTATTTCTTTCACAATTATATTGTTTGATGATAAATGTACAATTATTTAATGTTTAAATTTAGCGATTATATTTTTATTATATTATTAATTTATAAAATACCCGTGTGCGTAGAACGGGATATAATATAATCTAGTTGTATAAAAATATTCCATTCCACTAATATTTTTTAGTTAAAAATACATAATCTTTTTGTAGTTCTTTTGTATTTGATAAAATCTTTAAATGAGTTGATATTCAAATATTCAAACAGAAATATCGTGTTCATTATTTTTCATTTTTTCTTTTAGTAACATTTTATTTAATTTTGCAATAGATTGTTACTCGACGTCGCCTCCCGGCGCCGTCTCGCATTGTATCATAAAAATTTATTGTAATTTTCAAAAAACTTAAATTATGATTTAATTAACATGTTTATTAAATTTTTTATTAATATTATTAAATAGATTTTTTCTATGTTTGATTTATTTAGAAAAAGGAATAAAATGTGATTAAAAAATGTAATTGAAATATAATTTTCTATTTATAACTGTGTAGTGTAATGTTAGACTTGGTCTTACGGCATAAATATATGGAATTAAAGGACGAAAACTTAACTATTTGGGTTTAAAATAGTAATACTGGGAAATCAAAAATAGTTGCCAAAAAATTCTATAAAATGATGTCATATTGTTAACTTGATTAAATGGATTGAGCTTTTTCTTAATTGCCTAATATTTTTCTTAAAAAAAACAAACACTGTTCCTCATCATATTAATCAAGATAGTAAAATATAATATTTATAATATTTTAACTTTTTTTAACTTTTTTTCCTCTATCTAAGTATATAGTAAAATTTTACTCTACATCATCTCGGTGGCGCCATTTGATTAAATATAAAAAATATTATTATGGTTCATCGTATTATTACTGTAACTTCTTACATTTTAAATTCCATATTTTGATCATTAGTATAAAACAGTAAATAATGTACCAATCCTATATCCTTTTTTCAATAATCTTGAATTATTAAATGAACATCATAAGAAATTGATTCTGTTTCTTACTATATCATATAGTGAAACAATTCCTACCGAAGTGTGCAAAAGTGGTCGATAGAAAATTGCTCTGCACTTGCTACAATTTCCACATCAGCAGCTGATGTGGCTGATGACGTGTGTGGGGCCCGCCCACGTGTCATATGACATGGCATCTGACGTGGTGCCATGTCATCGCCCAAGTTAGCGTGTGGGTCCTCGCCACGTGGCATGCCATGCCAAGTTGTCTTTTCCTACCAAAGACATTTCCCACTTAAGCATTTCCTACCGCACGGGGCCGGTAGAAAATGCCACATTTCCTACCGATTTATGACCTTTTCCTACCGATTTGACGGTAGGAAAAGATCGTTTTTCTTGTAGCTTGGATTATAGTGAAATTCTTGAAATTCAGCTTGCATCTTATGTTTTGTGTGACAAAAACATTTATGAGGTTTAAAATTTTGCATTGTCATATGTCTCTACTTGGGTACAATTTAACAACATGATTTAAGGAAAATATTTAATCATTTTTAAAATTGAATATACAGTAAATCAAGTCCAGTTTAAAAAAAATCTGGACAATACAACATAGTATGTTCTTAATAATCTTTAGAAAAAATTGTAATTTTTTTTGTGCATTTGATGAAATGTAAACAAAAAAAATCTTAAAAAATATACGATTTTCACAATTTGGTAATTTTTTTACTAAACATGACTCTATGTAATTATATAGTAGGCTGTGTCCCGCATTTTTCATAAGTGACAAATTACTATCATCATCATCATCATCATCATCATCATCATAATCATCATTTTTATTAAAATTTAACTTATTAAAAAAAATTTAAAATTAATATAAGAGACGCCTTTAAAAACTAAATTAAGAAATATACATTATTTATCAACTAAAAATTATCGAATGGTACACCAACCCCACATCTTATTTTTAATAATCTTAAAAAAAATTATTAAATATATAAAATTATGTAGTTGAATTGGTTATTTAAGTTTTAAATAAATTACTAATTGATATCTAAAAAATTGTAAAAAATATAATTTTTATAATGTTGTAACTTTTCGATCTTTATACCTATAATTTTCACTTATTATGATTAATAAAAAATTTTGTATATGTTTGTTTTCTTTAATCAATTTTTTATGAAATGAGAATTAAAAATTTGTACAAAAAATGATTTTTAAGATTTTGTATTTCTTCCTCAATTTGACTCTATCTAATTTTATATAAAATGATGTTGTGTGTCCAGTAGATAATCAAATAAATTGTTGGCAAATCAATTTAAAAATAATGAAAAAAATAATTATTGACAAATCAATGAATTTTTTATCAATTTAAAATAGTAATTCATTTTAATCGAGAATTCTTGGTGGTTTGGTGATCGAGTCAAAGTTTGTCAACAATTATAAAGCATGCAATACATCCACACATCTTTAGCACTGACATAAACAAAAGCATGCTAAGATAAACATATTAATTTACTACCTTAAAACATAAAAATCACTTTACAATACAAAAATGATAAACACTAACAACCTTCACCTCTTTTATAGGTCCATGCAATACTAAGACTCAGATCACCACCATGTGCAAGAACAAAATTAATAATTCATTATACATCAAAGATAAGCAAAAGAACGCCATTAAAAAAAGATAGCCAAAGAAATATACACTTTGTAAGGTTGTATATCTCTTAATCTAATATACACTTTGAGCTTGTCCCTACCTTTAAAAAAGAGATAGCCAGGAAGATAGCCATAGCTTAATTATAGTTACTCATGATGAAACCACATTCAGACCACCACTTCTACTACTTGGTTTTGTCATGTTCCTTCATTTTTCCATCTCCAATATGAGCTTTAGCATACACCTTCAACTCCTTAGAGTAAGCCCTTGATTTGTTAGAAGACTTGCAGATTCCATGGCTAATCCACCATGAACGTACGTACTTTCACCAGTTTAACTACATGAAATTTATTTAGGTCTGGACCTCTTTGCTTAGGCTTAGAAACATCATCTAGTTTTGGACTCGATCAAACTGATTTCCTATTCTCAAGTAACCTACGGTATTATTTAAATATGCAACTTTGAGCATTTTACCTTTAGCATTATCCAGAGAGGAAAGACCTGCCAACAGCTGAAAAAATTGAATCTCTTCCATCATAGCCATTTCCATTAACACTTCATCAACATCCATAAGATCCTTTTACACTATAATGAAGGATCTTGCATGAGTAAGATATTTTGACACACACACATATTGAATGTCCTCAGTCTCGGAAAATAATACACATCCAGTGAAGTAATTTTTTCAGCACTTTTCTTCTCATAGGCACCTTCATTGTGGTTACTGTTCATTATCATGAGCTCAAGGCTCAGATCAACAACTCGGACACTTTATTTTTTATCGAAAGTCTCAATTGCTTTACATTACATGTACCATTTGAGAGATGTATTTTATTTTATTCATGATATATCCGAGGTTTAGAAATTGCAGAAGTTGCATAGCTACTGCCATCATCATAATCACTTTTAGGATTTGATTTTTGTGGCGTGGAAGAGTGTGATATATATGATAGTTACTTGGATCTACTCCCACGCGTATAAACTTTCTATTCAAGTGAGAATTCCAATATTTGTCCATTTCATTATTAGTATGCTCAGGTAACCTTTCAGCAAATAACGACCTCCCCTACATATTTCACCAAAAATTAATAAGTGGTGCTGAGAAAATCTTACGGCGGATATTTGTACATTTAATCTGTTAATGAAATGCTTACGTTAACTCTAAGTCCTAAAAATCAGTTTAGTAAAAAACATATACTCTAGTACTCTAGTATGTATAGTTTGTCAAGTGAGCTCTTGACAAACGATGACAGCAAGTATATTTGTTAAACTAACACTAATCATCAGAATGTGAATTTATTAAAGTTTTGTGACATGTTACAGACGTACCATGTAAATATAAATTCTTTTGCAAGGCATAGCTGCAGTGGCTCAAACGATGTATTTTTCACCTAATGTGTGAACTGGATTTTACCAAGCCCTACACATCTATTCTTATTCCTATTTTACAGAGTACTTACATATCAATGTGATATAGAAGACACTGGTAGACTAACCTTATCATTGACGAACTCCTCTGCAAACTTGCAAGCAGCTGCATGTTGGTAATTTGCACCGTAACTCAAGTCCTAAGTATGCTACCTGCCTTTATGCATAATCTTAAGAGTTTCAAAACCTTTTAGCCCAAATTGTTGCATCATACGAAAGAACCTACTTGCATTTATTTTTTTTGCTCCTCTACTTCATGTAACATATAATTAGACTTTATGTTGTCAAAGAATGCTGAAATACTATACCATTTTGTCCGCTCGATTACATTTCGGCAGCACATGTAGCATTAGTCATTGTTTCTTGAGTGTTTCTGCCAAGATTGGAGAGTATAGTCCTTACTGTAAATTCATATGTAGAACAAATAAGAAAATTTTAAAGTTAACTCTGCAAACAAAACAAAGTAACATTGAAGGTGGTTTTGTTAGTTCGGTTAAAACACATACCATTCGAAACACATGATAATAATGTACTGTCTTGCATATGCCTGTGAATTGAGCAGACACATCAATATTACCTATGAAGGTGTATTCCAACAAATAAGGTTCTGGTTAGTAAAATGTAACGTATATAAACATACAGAGAAATAGACCATCCTGGAATGTCATGCCATGCTCACATTTATATTTTCTTTATCTGAGTTCTTAATCTGGATGGATGAATTTACACTTGGTCCCTATCATATTCTCTTAGTAGCTGTGTTGAGAATAAAGATTGTATTTTAGGAATATTAAAATGCAACATAGAAGTTATTACGATAATGCTAGCTCAAGTTTTATATTCATGCTGTAAAAGAACGTTGAAATAATATATCACTTTGTCCACTCGATTACATGTTTGTGCGCAGGACATGTGTTTGTCATTGTTTCTTGAGTGTTTCTGTCAAGATTCAAGAGTGGAGTCCTTACTCTTGAATAATATGCAGAAAAAATAAGAAAATTTTAGCCTAAATTATGCAAACAACACAAAGTAGCATAAAGATTGTATTTTAAGAAGATTAATACAAATATAACTTAATAGGACTAAAAATGCATATTACAGCAATGCTATCGTAACATAACTATTATATTACCTCCTCTACGATTTTGATGGCAGATTTGCATTACCATTTCTTTGTTACCCTGAATGCTGGCATTCGTTTTTAATTGAAGATTTGCAAAGAAGGAAGGAGTATCAACTGCACTTAAAAAAGAAAAATGTAAAACAACAAAATTTGTGGTACGAAGATGCAATTTTTGATTATTGTCAAAGATTACTAACTAATACTCTGGTTTGCAATTGGAGTTGTCCTGCTTTGCGAAATAGCAAATGGATTTTCGATAGTAAGATTGTCAATTGAAAGAAGTACATGAAATGAGTTGACTAAATTCATACAACAATAGACAATTGTCAAGTATTTCAAGGTAAGCTCTGCAACAATAACCTCTCATGTTTGCATTAAACTTTGATGTTCCGGAGGTGTGGTTTTCTTTTCCCTGGTTCTGCATGTTAACCAACCTTTTATGTAAATACTAATCCAAAGTTGTTACACGACGTAATTGATCTAACATAGAAAACCAACATATAACAATCATATCAGTCAGTAGCTTACATAAACATTGATTAAACATTGCTAATGTTATTACAGTCCTTAATTATATGTGGTATATTCATATCTGTAGGCTGCAACACTTTATAACATCCTAGAACACGACATCGACGTTTAGCATCTTTATTAAAACAATGATAATGTTTAATACATTGAGTGCATCAATAATGGTATCATAAGGTTATTGAATATGAGTTTGAATACCATAGCATACATCTAAATGATCATGGTGTGGGTTACAACGTTAAAAAATAAACCTTAAAAATCAGTTTTAACGTGTGTTAGAACAAAAGGCATCTACGAATCAACTCAAAGATGTAAGGCTTACCTGTGCTGCTATCATCGATCGATGGCACATTTGTATTACTATCCATATCTTTACATAAATTTCTCTGTTCACAAACATGTGCACATGGTTAATGAAGCATGTCCAAAGAAGACAGCAACACATGGTTAATTAAGGGTCAATGTATTCAATTTGAGATAGGCAAAGAATTATAGTACAATGTATCTCAATAATAAAAGGAAGAAATTGAAATTCTAGCTTCTTTTACATACAGAAAACCATATATATATATATATATATATATATATATATATATATATAGGCTCATGATCAAGGGAGAACCATTGTAAATGGGAGAACCAGGAGACCTTGCTAATGACCATTCATCACTAAGTAATCTGAAGTAATCTGACGGTTGAAATCTTTTTAATAATTTCTTTGTTTTAGTACAACAAGGACAATCTTGGAAAACAAAGTTACAGGATATACTAATCAATCTAACACTCAATAGTTTGCGTATCTTTTTTACTTTTTGAAAAAACAGTTTCCTTATCTTAAAATGAATGTAATTAATGTGAGATATTTAGAATCGATAATTCCATTACCCATTAATTAAAAATATTGATTTATATCAATTAACGTAATATATATGGCAACATACAATCTCCACCGAAAATATTTTATTAAAATCTTGATAAAAATCTTTATTCAAACATTTTCTAGATTTTTTAATATAATTTTTTAAATGAACAAATCTAATAGCCAAGATTTCGTTAAGTGTTTCACTTATTTATTAAAGATTTCCTTAAGTGTTTTTTGTTTTTTATTAATTTATTAAGATTTTGCTAAGTGTTTTTTTAGAGATTATTCAACGTGTTTTGAATAATATTAAATATACTATTTTTGAGATTCTTTAAAGTATTTTTGAATAATAGCCAAGATTTCGTTAAGTGTTTTACTTATTCGTTAAAGATTTCGTTAAGTGTTTTTTATTTTTTATTAATTTATTAAGATTCGCTTACGTGTTTCAAATCAAGATTTTACATTAAGTTACATTTAGAAATATTTTGTAATACACTAAGATTCTTTTACGTGTTTCAAATTAATTTGTCAATTTATTTCTTTTATTATCTTTTCGAGATTCCTTTGAGAATAGTTTTAAAAGATATGCTATAAAAAATTGAATTTTAATTCGAAACAATATTTTATATTTTCTTTAAATGTTGGATAAATTATTTATAGTGTTGTACTTGTACATAACTATATTCGAAACTTATTTTAGATCAATAACATCTTTAGTAGACTATTAATCTAAATATCTAATAAAATGATATTAACAAAACACCTAGGAGAATCTTGTTGTATTACACAATATTTTTTTTATATTTCTTTTCTCTTAAGAAAAGAAAAGGCATACATTTCTTTTATAATTAAGTTAGATATAAAAATATCATCTAATTCGCTTACGTGTTTCAAATCAATATATAAATTTTTTTCAAATTCCTTCAAGGATTGTTTTAAAAGACAACACTATAAAAAATTGAATTTTACTTTTAAAAAAATATTCTATAAATTTTCATAAATGTTCGATGAATTATTTATCAATAATACTAAAGGTCCCAAATTTTTTCCCAAAATATATCCCAAATGCCACATGTCATGTATTAATAGGCTAGAAGACAAATAATAATAGTGGATCCCCTACATTCACATTAATTTTCACCAATAAAAATATCTCAAATTGCCAAATAAGCAACGCCCTTGTATTATTCGAAACTTAATTCTGATCAAAAAAATATTTAGTAGAAACTTAATATAAATATATGTTACAATAATATTACGATTTCAAATAATTAACAGAACACGTAAGAGAATCTTGGTGTATTACATAATGTTTTTGTATATTTTCTTTTTATAAAGAAAAATTATACAATTCTTTTAAAGTTAAGTTACATTTAGAAATATTATGTAATACACCAAGATTCTTTTACGTGTTTCAAATTAATATGTCATTTTATTTCTTTTCTTTTATTTTCTTTTCGAGATTCATATGAGAATTGTTTTAAAAGACATGCTATGTTTTCTCAAAAAAAAAAAAAGACATGCTATAAAAAATTGAATTTTAATTTGAAAGAATATTCTATATTTTTTTTAATATTGGATAAGTTATTTATAGTGTTGTACTTGTACATAACCGAAACTTATTTTAGATCAATAAAATATTTACTAGACTATTACACTAAATATCTAATAAAATGATATTACGTTTCCAAAGTAATTAACAAAACACCTAAGAGAATGTTGTTATATTACGTAAAAAAAAATTTGTATTTCTTTTTTCTTATGAAAAGAAAAGGTATACATTTCTCTTATAATTAAGTTAGATATAAAAATATCATCAATACACCAAGATTCGCTTACGTGTTTCAAATCAATTTATCAATTTATTTCTTTTTTTTATTTTTTTCAAATTCCTTCCAGGATTGTTTTAAAAGACACGCTATAAAAAATTGAATTTTACTTTTAAAAAATTGACACGCTATAAAAAATTCATAAATGTTCGACGAATTATTTCTAATGATGTTTACTTGTACTATTCGAAACTTATTTTCTATTAATAAAGTATCTAGTAGAAACTTAATATAAATATATTTTACAATAATACTATGATTTCAAATAATTAACAGAACACGTAAGAGAATCTTGGTGTACTACATAATATTTCTACATATTTTTTTTTTTTAAAGAAAAATTATACAATTTTTTTAAAATTAAGTTACATTTAAAAATATTATGTAATACACCAAGATTCTCTAATGTGTTTCAAATCAATATGTCAATTAAAAAGTGAAAGTGGAAAATATCTAAACTAAAAAATATTTTTATTATACAACACTTAGTAGAACACATTATTGTAGAATCTTACGTATAGTATTATTACTATGTTCGTCAACAGGTGATCTTCAAAATAATTAAGATTTCCTACAGGCTAACTGATTCGTTAACAGATGATCTTTAAAAAAATTAAGATTTCCATAACAGGTGCTCATCCTATTATTTACGTCCCAAGGAAGAAATGAATTCATCCCATAAATAAAAGTTTACATAATAAATTTAATATACAATGTTTCCTTATAAGTACTAATCTTGATTTTTTTGATTTCACACAATTGCCCCTGATATATAAAATCTTAGATTTAAAAATGAAGGGTCTTAGATGGGGTCTTTGAGTTCTCTCTTTAAGGAGGTTCTCCCTAGATCATGACTCTCTCTCTCTATATATATATATATATATATATAACTTACATTTTTTGTTTGAATCATGATGAATTTGGTATAACAGCGAGAATTTCATACCTCTCTCTCAGAATCCGTCTTCGAAGCCGATGTTTGTTTGTGTTCCATTACAATGAATTAAGTATTATCGATTATGCACCATGAGAAGATAATAACTTCAATCTTGGGCGGCAGTAATAACAACGAAATCCAATTTTGAATTCTAAAAAACAAATTAGGTATGTGGAAGAGATCACACAAAGCATTTCAAAAAGTTGATTAATGTGCACCTTGGGCATGATCGTAGACTTAAAGTGATTCGGTCAATGAAAGTAAAAGTGGAGGCGCGATATTAACACAATTTTCCGTACTTCAAATCCTAATATCCATCATTGATTCATCTGCATAAGAATTAAATATACACACGAACATATATGTATAATACAAAACATAAAACTCTAAATATACAAAAACAAAATATTTGCCGACATCGATTTCACTTCATCTGTAAAGAATCAACATCAATTAGTATCAAACTACACATATACACACAAAAACATGGATTCATAGTAAGAAAAAACAAAAACAAAAGAGGATAAAATGATGAATATTTGTAAAATTGAGAGACCTTGAATCCGGATGTGGAAAAAGAATAACCTAATTGATTTGAAATGAGAATAACCTAATTGATTTGAAATGAAATTTTGAATTGTTGATAACGTAAAATTGGGATCTCAATTGATAAGTATGAATGCACATCCAATTAAAATAAATTGAAGTAATCAATGGTACCAAATGTCAATAATTTTGGAAAGTTTGTTTGTAATGTGCTTTCACAGTTAGTCAATACTTGCGTATAAATTTTTCAATTCTTAACAATAGAAATATATGTGGATAAAATATTAAAACGGATTTTTAAATGGATCTAAATTGGTAATTTTTTTTAAAAAAAAACCTTTTTATTCTTTTTTAGGTAAATCAGGGGTGATATATCACAAAATCTCACTATTTTTGGAAAGTTTGCAAACAACGTGCAAACACAGTTAGACAAAATTACAATTTTTATTGAATTATTGAATTGCTAATTGTTATTTATAGTAATATTAGTGGTTAAATAATAAAGAAATCTAATTTTGAATTCTGAAAAACAAACCAAGAATGTGGAAGAGATAACACAAATCATTTTGGAAAGTTGATTAATGAGGAGAGTAATTAGGGGAACAAAATAACAATTTGAGTTGTTATTACAGCTAGGCATGAGATGATATATCATTCAAATCAAAACAATTTTGGAAAGTTTGTGAATAACGTGCAAATCCAATTAGACAAAATATCAATTTTTATTAGTAATATGAGTAGCTAAAATATTATAAAATGATCATTAAATGGGATTAAATTGGTTGATTTTCAAAAAGAAATTTACCTTAATACCCTTTTCTATGTAAATTTGAGGGAGCCTTCACTACTGTTCATTAAGAATATATTGATTCGTGATAATTACCTCCCTTATCGTCAATTTTAACGCATTCTACGTGTCAAATAAAGGTGTTTTTTATTTAAATTCTTATATTGATCCATTTTATTGGGTAAATAATATATTTATGAGAAATGCTGGTTATTAACCGAGCTTAGCCAATAATGTTAGATTGTAAATTCAAATTCAATCTAGAGTAAAGTGCACTTTGTGTACTTGCAGTTAGGCTGTCAGACCACTTGGGATACTGAACTTTAGAAAGTACCACGGGGTATACTGCACTTCACTTTTCGTTACGAGTTGCCCCTTTCCGTTAAATCACCCTAACACCGTCTATCAGCCTGGGGTAAAAAAGACATTTCAATGCTGCAATGGCTATTTAGTGTATGTATACACAGCTGCACCCCCAATTCATTTTCAATCCCTAATTTCTTCATCTCTTTCTTACCCAACAGCCCCTTCCAACTCATCCCCAACAGCACATACATATATCACCACCATTCTTATACACAGTCTATACATACATATCACCACCACCACTCCTCACTCTCAATCTTACCACACTCACAAATCTTCAAGACCATCACCCAAGCATTCTCAATTTCACAAGCCCGTACCTTTTCTCATGAACATCAAACAAATCAAATACCCAAATGAAGCTTTATCACTCTTTCATCACTATCATCAGTTGGGCTTCAAACATGATTACCCTTCTTACTCTTCTCTCATTTACAAGTTTTCGAAAGCTCGAAATTTCGATACAGTTGAAACGCTTCATGGGTATGTTAAATCTTGTAATATTCGATGCGGAGAAGCTCTATTTATTGAGGTTATTAGGAATTTGGGAGAAGCTCTATTAATTGTGTTCGTACCGTGTAGTCGTTTAATACGATTTTGAATGTGCTTGTTGAGAATGAGAGGATTGATGGTAGTAGGAAATCCACTAATTATTGTTCCTCCATTACTTTTGTCGTGTTTGTTGGTTTTTGTTTGGTTGGACTGTGGATGATGACCTCGTCATCTATGGTCCCTGTTAAAGATGTGGTTGACACCTCCCACAAGACTGAGAGTGAGGTCAAGACACCTAAAGTTGTTACTCAGACTAATGAGAGGAATGACGATGAAACAAGTACTGAGATTAATGCAAACAATGATAACCAGGCCAAGCAGTTTGAGGATAACAAGCAGGTCAAAAATACTGTATAATTGCTAATATATATTAAAAAGACTTTTTTACCCCCAGGCTGATAGACGGTGTTAGGGTGATTTAACGGAAAGGGGCAACTCGTAACAAAAAGTGAAGTGAAGTGCAGTATAACCCGTGATACTTTCTAAAATTGAGTATCCTAAGTGATCTGACAGCCTAACTGCAAGTACACAAAGTGCACTTTACTCTTCAATCTATTAATGTGGTACAAATAAATTGGGTTTTTTTAACCGAGAATTTGGAACATGGTTATTTACTGAGATAGTTGTATCCGTTCATTCGGACGCATGTACTATGGATCAAATGTAACCTATGTTGAAAATAATAACCCTCTTATGCTAGCAATTTATTTGGTGAAACTTGAGATATAGTTGTAGTGATCATGCTATGAAGTATCATAGGAGTTCGATACTTGAGACATTACAGTTTGTCGTACATCGTATAAGTGAAGATCAATGATCTTCCATAAATTCTTAAGCTATTAGATAATTTTTCTCTCGTCCAAAAGTTTTTTAAAATCAGAGACCGAATATTTGAGATATCTTTCGCCAACTTGTTTATAGCTTCGAGAATTGTTTTGACATTTCAAAATTTTGATTCCACTGAAAACTCTCTTAAAAATAAAACCAAAAAATCAAAAATTCTAAATACTTTAAACTTATTACAAAAAAATTATACATTCACATCTAGATTGTTATTATATAATTTTTGAAATTAATATTTAAATCATAAATTGAATATTGAAAATTTTTATTTAAAATTTTCAAATCTTTTAACTGAGATTCATAAACATTTGAATCGGACATGTAGACACTTCCCAGTCATGCTCTCTAGTATTTTCTTCGATAATGAGAGGTTAAAAAGCAAAATATCAAACCAATGAACATCTTCTCTTCCCTCAGACCTCAGTGTAGTACGAAACCTTTAACATTCTAAGATAACCGTTTTATTATTCAAAGTAATGGATTATATGAACTAAATCATAGAACATTTTTTTTTGTTTAATAAATTATTTTGTGTACTAGCAAATAACCCATGCTATATACATTGCAAATGTAATTTGAAATTTGAAATAAATTTATAGATATTGAAAACATTTAAATTATTAAAAAAATAGTGATGATTGTGAAAGAAAATGTATTGGTTCAAAAAGAGATAAATAATTTAAAATTAACAATCTTCAATTTTATCATATTTGTGTTTGCATAGATCAATTTTATGTCTACCCCTTTATATTTATCTTGGTTTATTGAATCATTTTTTATTATTAAAATATTTTATGAACACTGTATATAATTTTTTATAGTCATCATTAATCTCATTCTTTCAATATTTTTTCCCACCTAATAAGATTTGACATTATATCCTTATATATAATAAGCGTAAGAGGATCTTATCCACAATTTTGGTCGTTGTACTACCAAAATAATCTCAACCGTTGAATCTAATCTTTTTAAAATAGACGATCAAGATTATATCATTGTAAAAAGAAAATTATAATCTAAAAAGAATATAATTATAAAAGGTTACATTAGAAGTGATTTTTAGAAATAAAATTATAATATAAAAATGATATAATTAAAGAAGTTTGTATTAGAATTGAATTTTATAAGGAAAATTATAATCTGAAAATGATATAATTAAAAAAATTTGTATTAGAATTGAACTTTACTTATTTTTTTATTAGTATTAAAAAAATTCATGTTTACTATTTGGGCCCAATCTTAAAATCTAGAAATCATATTTTGATGATTTTATAATCCACGCAAAGTTCATAAAACTATCTTTAATTTAGTGATGATTTAATATTTATTATTCAAATGGAAACACTCAGAATCTGAAGAGAAAAAATATAATTGCCAATTTTTAATTAATCCTATTCAATGTAGAATTCCTACATTGATAATGATTTAAATCTTTAACATACATCTTTTCGTATTTCAGTATAAATACAATTTTTAGTTTATAACATATTAAAATATAAAATATTTTTTTTATGCAAGATCCAACGGTTTTCATCTATTTATTTTAAGATCTAACGGTTCTCATTTATTTTATCGTACGAAGGACCACACTACATATAATCAAAGTTTTGGACAAAATCCTTCTCACACTTATTATTAAAATTATTTTTGGTTGTTAGTAGAACTATCTTCAAATAATAATAAAAGTATTTTGATAATCAAAACGAATTATAAGTACAATTCATAAATCAGATTGAATTTTCAACGTAAAAAATCGTTAATTTCTTCTATCTTTTGTTTCTGCATATATTTAATTGAAAAATAATTGTTAAACCATCACTAAATTAAAAATTATTTTATAAATTTCACGTGAAATCAAATTTTAAGAATTTAAGATAGATTATAAATATGAAATCGTACGTGTAAAATTTTAAGAATTTAAGATAGAGTATATATATTAAAAAAGGAATCGTGCATTGCACGGATTATAAGCTAGTATATTTTAAAGTATGTTTTTAATTATTTTTACGAAGTTATATCATAAAATTATGTTAATTATCATTTGTAAAAGTGTGTATGTTATTGCTAAATAACGTGAACATAAATTATCAAAAAAGAAAATGTAATATATCATATTTTCTAGAATTCTTTGGAGTCATCAAAACCATTTTTTTGTAACGTTTAGAATAAGTTTGAAGGAATAAAAATATGTGAAATTATAATAAAGATGCATGTGCACTTACTCTCCCTTCATAAAGCTTACACAACCTGGTTCATTTGTATTCAAGAAGATTGTTGACATTGTTGCTTGTAATATTGTTAATAGTGTTGTTAAAATAGTATTTTAAAATATGTCTATATTATTTTAACATAAGTGATATAAGTGACAACATAGAGTAAACCGAAAGATGGATAATTATAAGGTTTTCAAAAATTTAAAAGATAATATTTTCATATTATATATCTTTTTTTTGGAACGCAAGAGAGGGAATTAATTCAACAAAACGAGCCAGTGGACCACATCCCGGACCAGTAAGATCCGAACATTACATTTGGATCCTTAATTGCAGAAAACTGAACAAATAAACTGCATGGTTCGTGCAATCTCCTCAACACCAAGCCCCTATTGTTTTTGTTTTCGAGCGCCCCTGAACTGCTAGGTCATTTGCTCCAATATTTAGGTGCCTAGAAATCCACTTAAATCTAATATTAAGGCTCATCAACTTTGTTTGAAAAGCCTGACAAAAACTGTGATCATATGCACACAGACCAGCTTTAATCCTCATTAGAGTGTGGATCATTCCAGCATTATCTGAGTGGAGGATGATACCGAGATTCCTTTTCTGGCTTGAGCAGATGTGATCCACCAAGAACCTGCAAGCTTCCCATTCTGATTCCAGAGCACCTACTGGTGTAGTTGGTCCCGAGAAAATGAAGACCAGGTCACCGTTGTGATCTCGTAGATAGCCACCAATCCCCGCTTTAGAGGAGCCTGAACTTGACCTTAAAAAGGAGCCATCTACGAAACCAGCTAGCTCCCCATCGTTTGAGGGATTTATGACTGAATTACTAGCTATGCCAGCTAGTAAGAGGCCTAAGGGATTGACCATCCAGTGATCCAGATTCTGAACTGTGAATAGATTGAGGGCTTCACACCATTTCTTTACTCGAAACTTGATTAAGATAATTAGCTCCTCCTTCTTAGTAGTTTTCCCTTCGAAAATTAGAATGTTTCTGCATAGCCACAATGACCAAAGAGTTGCTCCTAGAGTGATGTTCCAACATTCTTTCAAGATCGATTCATTGAATACCGAATGCCAGTTCCAGAGGTTGTCATAATTTATTTGAGGAAACAATCCAGAAATACCCCACCATTCAAGAATTTTTATCCAGATTTCTTTTGCATACTGACATTGCCAAAATAGATGGTCTTGTGTCTCAAGTAAAGTTTTACAGAATGGGCATATTGCACTGCCTATAATATTTCCTAACCTTGCTGAAAGCAGTGATTTTGTGGGAAGAATGTTTTGTTTTAGTTTCCATAAGAACAGATGGACTTTGGGGGGGACCCTGATTTTCCATAGTAGCTTCCAAGAGATTTGATTGCTCCCCACCCGATTCTGAAACCAGATTCTTCCGTCCCTGCATGTGAGAGGTTTGCCTGTGTGCCTCCATATGAGTGTATCATGCCCAATAGACAGTACCACCGAATTTACTATCTCATTAAGCTTACATACTTCTTCTAATTCCCATGCTCGCAACGACCTTGTCCATAGCTGGTCACTATTTGTGTTTGGGTCTCTCCACATCAAGCACACATCCTTAATTGAGTGGAACTTTATTTTAGAGATGTTGTACAGCCTAACAAAGGAGGAGCTAATACTTGAAACTTCCTCACTCAACCAGATATCCTCCCAGAATAGGGTTGTGTTTCCATCTCTGACGTTCCATTTGAATTTTAGCGAGCTGAGAGCACCATCAAAACCATTTTCGTTGTTAACGGATAGGATATTTGTCAACATCTCTGAAGTATGCTTATCTCTTAAATTTTCTTGCAAGTCTCCATTGGGGGGGCAAGCATATTTATCACGAATCAGTTTGTTCCAGAATTTGGGTCTCTCTGATTGCCACCTATACCACCATTTGCACAGCAGCGCTTTGTTCATATAGATGAATGGAGTAATACCTAAACCTCCATAATCTTTTGGTAGTGTGACTGTCTCCCAATTTAAGAGATGCAACCTTTTACGTGTTTCCCCATTCGAATTGAATTCACCCCACAGAAAACTTCGACTAAAGGAATCCATTTTTTGGCGAACCGTTGAAGGTAATAGCTGTGTATTAAACCAATAAATAGGCAAACTGCCGATGACTGTTTTGAGTAGCAATGCTCTTCCAGCCATGTCAAGTGAATCGCATTTCCACCCTGCTAATTTCCTTTTGAAATTCTCTAAAAGTGGATTCCAATATAGTTGTCTTCTTGCAGAGATGCCCACTGTAATTCCCAGATACGACATTGGCCATTCCCCAATTGAACACTCCAAAATGCTTGCTCCATCTGCTAGTGTATCCATGCTTTTGCCTAGAGCGAACAACTTACTCTTACCAAAATTAATTTTGAGGCCTGTCAAAAATTGAAAGCATAACAGGATTCTCCTAATCGTAGCTATAGAAAGGATATCATCTTTGATAAAAATCAGCGTGTCGTCAGCAAACTGAAGGTGAGTGATTTCCATGTTGTCCCCTAGTTTGATCCCTGAATACAAGTGTAATGAATTTGCTGATTGAAGCATTATACTCAGAGTCTCAACCACCAAATTAAAAAGCAGGGGAGAAAGGGGGTCTCCTTGCCTTAGCCCCCTTTGAGGTACAAATTCTGTTGTTGGAGAACCGTTGACCAAAACTGATATCCTGATTTCTTTCAAATAGTGTCGAATCCATGCAATCCACTGCCCTCCAAACCCCATTTTTTCCAGAAGTTCCAACAGAAAATTCCAGTCTACGGTATCAAACGCCTTTTCAAAGTCGATCTTAAAGATCAAACCCGAAGATTTTCCCTGCTTTAGACTGTGAAAGACTTCATTTAATAACAAAATGCTATCAGTTCCATGTCTTCCCTTGATGAACCCATGTTGATGCTCACTGACAAGAAAATGCATGTGTTGTTTCAGTCTATTTGCCAACACTTTGGTAAAGAGCTTTGAAGTTAAATTTATGAGGCTAATAGGCCTAAAGTCCGTGACCAGTTTTGGATGAGTTGTCTTTGGAATGAGAGCAATAAACGATGAATTGAAGCCCTTCGGTAGTTTACCTGTCTGAGAGAAATCTTTTATAGTTTCTAGGAGAGGGGACCTTAAATTATCCCAAAGAAACTTAATGAAACCGAAGCTCATACCATCAGGCCCTGGCGCCTTGTCATTTGCTGCCATTTTTAAAGCATAATCAAGCTCATCCTCAGTGATTTGTCTATCTAACCATTCTGCATCAGAAGGATTCAGCTTTTTTAAACCCAACTGACCCAACTCCAGCTATATTTATATAGAGTTACACTCTATATTTATATAGAGTTACACTCTATATTTGTCTATATTTATATATCTATATTTATATAGAGTTACACTCTATAAAGAACACTTTAAATAAAGAACAATAAAGAACATCAATCTACACCATTAAAAAAACCAATGATCAGGATTAAAAGATAAATCAAGGACATAATCGTCATTTTCACAATTGTGTAAAAAACAAAAACGTAATTCTTGAAATTTACAGTTATACAGCTATGCGTACATACACAATCCACGAGGTTGAGAGCACAATCCACGAGGCCGAGCATCTCCAAACGAAAATCATACATTGTGAGCTTTTCCAGCTCGATTAACAACAAGAAACTACTGTAGAGGAATCGAAAAATCGTCGAGGTAATATCTGTAAAATCTTAGATTAATTGAAATTTTAATGAAAATATGTGAAATTAGGGTTTGTATGTGATTATTTCCGATTCTATATCAATTGCATGTCAAAATGATATAATCATATCTTATTTTAGGTAAAATCAATTGGTTATTGAAGATTCGAGTAGCGATTAAACTCGAAAAATGCTTTCGAACAAGTATTATAGTTATTTTCTATCGTTTTATGATTCTACAGTTTGATATGTGTTTCTACGTGAGATTCTGCATTTTGTTTGAATGTATGTATATGTGTGAGATATTGTGCGAGATAATGTGTTTGTTTCTGTGCAAAATATTTGCGTGAGATGGTTTGTAAGATTCTATGTTATTTTGTCCAGTGAGTTTCTATTTTGTTTTGTTTGATTGTTGATATATGTGCTAGATGCTATGCGAGATTCTCTGTCTGATATATATGACATATGAGATTCTATTTGTACTAGATGCTATGTGAAATTCTATGTCTGAGATTCTTTTTGTGAGATTCTATTTGTGTGAGAATCTTTATTTTTAACTGTAAATATATGTCTGAGGTGCTCACTGAATTTCTATGAGTTTCTATGTTTTGTTTGTTAGTTCACAAGGAGTAGGCTGAAATTGAGTTTCTATGAGATTCTTTATTCTATGTTTAGTTTGTTAGCATCATAAATTCGAATTGGATTTGTTGAGTATGTTTCTGTCCTATCTAATTTCTCTAGACTCTAGGTTATGTTAAATGTTTTTAATACACTACTAGTATTAAAAAAGTGCCCCTGGCGGGGCCCATTTTAAGAAAATAAAAAGCAATAAAGATCATGACCTTATCATCGAACTCTCTTATGTGGGATGTAGTTATCAGTGTATGTGTTTGAGGAAATTCTATAGCTAGTCCTGGTTTGTTTTATGACTTCAGATGCCTTTTCATCCTTAGTGTTGGTTTTAACTGATAATCCAGGAGATTGTTTGTACATGGACTCCTTAACTATGTCACGAAGATCTACGGACTGCCGAGACAACTGCAAAGAGGAGTTCGGTTGTTTTGGAGGTGAGGCCAGAGATGTCAATTCAGGAAAATTGCTGTGGTAGGATGATGATGGTTCTGATTGACTTGTTTTGTTACAATCAGCTGGTGAGAAAGTAGAGGATGAACACGAGGATGAACATGAGGTTCTTGATAATTCCACAGTGGTCATTAGCTTCTTCTCTTTCCTGAACTGCGTTGGGATATTTTTCTGTGAGTTAAGATATAATAATTGATTAAAAACCTAAATCATGTTTAGCAAGTAATACAAATTAATTTCGAAAATATATAGTATAAATATTTTACCTGAGATTCCTGTCATACAATTTTGCTCCAATTTAGGATAATTACTTTGACATGTGCCTAAGCAAAATGAATAAACTTCTTTAAATCAAAGTACTGCAACTTTTTGGGTATACAAGCTTGTGATGATTATGCTGCATTAATCTTAAATTGAGGGTTATTATATGCAATCATAGCCACTTTTGCAAGACATATTATGGACTTAAAAAGCAAAATCTGGAACAGGGGCCTAGAAGTAAACTAGATAATATTTATTTTTATTAGCAAAGCTGATATAAGAGACTTTTCTATGATACCTTAGTAGGGTAGATTCTTGTTGACTTTATATGCGAAGATTTTTAACAAAAAAATTAAATCATAAATCTGGATATACTCTTGTTTTAATTTGCAGGATACAACTTTCCTTTAAATCTTATATCTAGCTAAATCAGAATGTAACAATGTGTTTCTAGAGTTAATTGTATTCAGAGGAATCTTATATCTTTAGCGATGAAGGTTAAGTATGATGAGCTTGTTAGTCTTAACAGTATGACTGTTTTTGCTATTGATGATCAGTCCATTTTCTCCGGTTTGCATTCGTATGTTAGTAGTGTGAGGTTTCATATTGTTCCGAATCGGTTGCTTCCAATTTTCGAGCTCGAGAAGATTCCTGTTGGGACTGAGTTGCCTACACTTGAGCAAGGACAGTCTCTGTTGGTAACAGCTGCTGGTGGTAGAGTCACGCCTATTCGGATCAATTACGTGCAGATCAAGGTGCCTGATGTGATTCGAAACCTGAAGATTGTTGCTCATAGTGTGTACTTGTCGTTTCCTCATCTTCATAACAATGGTGCCACTGCAATTTTGTCGTTGGAGTTCCTGAGTTTAATACTACGAAACAAGTAACAGGTATATCTTGGAGTGGCTTGGAAGTGGAGGTCATGGATGCTGGACAATTGGTGCTGCTGCTACAGAAGTTTTGGTGAAAGAATGCTTCCAATTATATGTTGTTATGTCTTCCTTTAAGAATCTGGAGATGACAGTAAATATGTTGTCATGTCTTCTTCTGAGAATCTGGTGATGACAGTAATTAATATATGGAGAGTTAAGACTTAATTGGCAAAAAATTGCTATGCTTTGTGTATATGATTAAATAATATGTTCGTGATAGTCATATGTATCAGGAATTCAGGATGTTTGATTGTCATAATAAATTTGATTGGCTTGTTTGTTTCCTTATATATCTTCTTCAGTTCACTGTCAAGAAATTAGTTTGAATATGTTGGCTTGGTCTGACATATTACATTTGAAGCACATCAATGTATTGGACACGATGAAGCTTGTACCTATCTTTGCAAAGAATACACACAGGACATTAAGTTATTGCAATATTATGAAACTTCAAGTCAAAAGAAAATCAATCTATATATTGTGCTTGAATTAAAAGCTACGAGAAGCCATCTATAATATTAATATCATTACAAAACCAAATGCCATAAAGACCCACCTTTACTATTCTTAATGAGATGGGGTGGGCAATCTTAATCGTATCTAGACAAATGCAACATACAAAAATATATGAAGATTATTCAAAAGAAGAACTTTCTTGGATTTGATCTTCGAGTGCCAGAAGGTGTTAATGTCTTGAGGGGGATAGTTGATTTTATGCTTTCTTGGCCTCCTGCCCCTCTTTCATTTGATTTTAACCCTTTAGGTTCCGTCAAGTCGAATGTCTTCTAAAATGACTGTGCAGAGCCTGTGGCAACTATAGTAACATGGATCTCCCCGTTGTACCTTTCATCCACAACTGCTCCAAATATTATGTTAGCGAAAGGATCTGCCAAACTTGTTACAACCTGCATTTTACAAAAATTGAGATCACTATACAAGACTACACATACATAAAAGGTAGATATTGAAATTTACAGGTTCTGAAGCTAAATTTACAGGCAGATAGTCAACAAGTTTAGTCTGGAACTAAAAATCAGAAGTAACATATTTTCAGATATTTAACAGGTGCAAATACATGCACAGATGTCCCCAATCTTTCACTCTAAGATTGTAAGATTGTTCCAGTATCACAAGTAAAAACAAATTAACTTCAGGGCACTGACACGCTTTCTTGTCTTTTCATTCATCAACATCTAGATGGTGAGCAGATCAACATTTATCAGATTCCAAAGAAGATATTAAAAGTAACGGTAAACATGAGCCTATGTTGTATCAAGGCGCTTTTTGGCAATCATAAAGCTAAAGTTCATAACCCTAATCTACTCTAAAGATGGTTTACTACAAGAAAGTAATGATTGTTGTGGAATCTTTGGCATTCTGAATTTAATGCGACGGACAAATCATCGCTTGTTTTCGGTTTCCCTTTCTTGTATATATCAGAAACAAATATGGAAAAATATGCCAAAAATCTCAGATTCATCAAACACTTGCAAGCGAACAAACTTAGAATCTCACTTAACATTCCAATACCGAGCTATAAATTTCACTTAATCACAAGTCTTACATAACCTACTATGTATATCTTGAATTAAAGACATCAAGCTAACCAGCATAGAATCTCACATAGCATCTAGCACATATATTTTGCACAGAAACAAACACATACATTCACATAATCATCCATAGTTTATTAAAATATTGTGGCCCCGCCAGGGGCACCTATCTTAATAAAATATTAAATTTTTCATAGTTTACCTTGATTATTACCAATTTTATTAAGATAGGTGCCCCTGGCGGGGCCTATTGCATATAAAACATATTATCAAAATATAGCATCAAACAATCCAGAAAATCAAACAGAGAATCACTTGTAAATTTAACAAAGAATCACTCGCACTCTAGAAAAAACACTTTAAACAATCCTCCAGGGGCACCCCAACCAAATAATTACTAACAAAACCAATCATCGAATCATCCATGGAATCATTTACCTTGATTATTACCAATTTTATTAAGATAGGTGCCCCTGGCGGGGCCAATTGCATATAAAACTGTAGAATCTATAATAGAATCACAGAATCATGGACGGAATCACTTTCACCAAATAAACATCTATTCCATGCACCAAAACTACCAAGAATCTTGGTATGATTCTGAAGTCGCTTAGCAGCACTGTATGAAAGAGCCAAATAATAGTAAAATATTGAGAACATAAATATAGGATATATAATCACCATTCAGTATTACAACAGACATACATCTTAGTAACTTAATAAAGCAAATACTAACAATTAGTTTAACTATAGAATCACATATTCACTAATAAAGCAACCATAGAATCAATAACGGAATCATTTTCAACTTAACTCATATAAAACGAGACTAAAAAATACCAAACTTTATATATTAAAAAAAATGTACGGAATCACATATTTAATAACAAAATCAACCACAAAATCACTTACAACTTCGTATAACGAGTCTTAAATACATTATATAACGGAATTTCTAACAAAAATAAGCAAAGAATCCTTAACTGAATCACTTGAAAAATCACTTTCATAAAACAATAGTAATATACATCATCTGATATAGAATCTAATATGTGTACTTTCATTCAAACAAGCATCTAGTAAGGAATCAAAAACCGAAATCTTCAAACCCTAGTTTTGTTAATTTCGCTAAAATAACAAGCAGGATAAGATGTAAATATCATTACCTCGAATTGAAGATGAATTTACGTCAAATTGAAGCTTTGATGAGTGAGAGTTTACAGTTTTCGCAGATTTTGAGCCGTAATTTCATAGATTCTGATCAAGAGAGAAGAATTTGTAGTTCGTCGAGAGAGATTTTGAGAAAATCGTGATTGTATGTGGAGAGAGAGTTGCAGCTTGGGTGAGAGAGTCGTTAGAGAGAGAGACAGACGAAAGAGACTAGAGAGCGAGCTGTTAGATACTCAAGCCCGGCCATTACTAATTTTATCTTTTATGGCCATCCTATTTTTATAAAAAAATGAACGGTTAAGATGGGTGTTCTTCTTTGTTCTTTATTTAAAGGTGTTCTTTATGAAGCAAAGGCCTATTTATATATCCAATTATTATAGTAAACATATAATATAAGTGATAAATGTAGGGAATAACATGAACAAATTTCTGTTTGCTAATTAACAGAATCGTTAATTTATGATAGATTTCTTATTTTATAACTACGGCTAATACAACTAATCACAGAGTCTTAGTTTATAACCATTGATAGAGTCATTTACAAATTAGAACCTTATATAAAATTAGAATTTATAATCAATATTTGGCGTAGATTTTATCTAATCAATGATATATATTTACTCAAGATGTGTAGTATACAATATATTTAGTTTTGTTGCGGCACACGATATTTATTATGAATTATAGATTATATACATTGTACTTATGCATTACATATTAATTTTTTGCTAAATTACATTTTTTTTAAAAAAAAATACTTTCTCCGTCCCACAAAGATTGGCAATTTATATTTTTCAAAAGTCAAATCTACTTAAGTTTGACTACAAATTAAAAACTCTTGATATATATTTTTACCAATTTAAAAATTATATCGAATAATAAATCTAATATATTTTTTGAAGATATTTTTTTGTCTAACAATAATTATTTATTATTATTCAAAGTTGGATCAATTTGATTTTTAAAAAATCTCAGGGAGAGTCGAACCTGAACCTGAATAAGCGAGAGTCGAACGCTAACACTACTTTAATCTAATATAAACCAATGATATTTTAATATTTTAACAACTAATTCCTATTTTTTATGATGAATAATTATGTAAATTTTACAAATTAAAAAACAAAAAAATGAAAAGGTTCAATATTATGTATCTCACTTTTAGTAGTTATAAATATATTATTTTTGTTAATAAATTTTGTAGGCTTATATTAGTTTGTAACCATTGTTATGCAGAAATCATTGTTGTTATTGGATTCGGACTCATTGTTAGCAGATAAAATTTGTTTTACAAGTATTGCATTGATCGTGAACTTGATACTTGCTTTAATTATTTTATTATTATATGAATACCTAACGAAGACTGTGAAAAATTAACGGAGTCCTTAGACAAAAGTGGAGTGACCTCTGCGCAGAGTCTTTGTTGTGTAACCTTGCTAATACTAATTTTATTATATTATTCAAAAGTTAAATCTACTAAAGTTTGACTACAAACTAAAAATTCTTGATATATATTTTTCATATTTTTTTGTCTAACAATAATTATTTATTATTAGTTAAAGTTGGATCAGTTTGACTTTTAAATTTCATAACATGCTAGTTTTTATGGGACGAAGGAAGTATATTGTTTTGCCCATAACCCAAATTATATTTCAGTCTCATAATATGTTTTAAAAAATAATTATGCCAAAAAAATTATAGAATGCAACAAATACAACACTACTTTTTTTGTTAATAAAGTGTTTATAAGCTTATAAATGAGTTTATTCTAACAAATCTCGAGGGTGAACCGAAAGTCGAACCTAGGACATAGGATAAACCGTTAATCACTTGGGCTAACACTATTTTAATCCAATATAAACTAATAATATTTTAATTTTTTATCATCTAATTATTTTTAATGATGAATAATTATGCAAATTTTAAAAATTAAAAAATGAACAATGTAGTTTTTACAAATTAAAAATAAAAAGGTTCAATACTATGTATCTCACTTTTAGTAGTTATAAATATATTGTTTTTGTTAGTAATTTTAGTAGGCTTATATTAGTTTTTTTTGTTTAGAGTAGTAGGCTTATATTAGTTTGTAACCAATGCTATGTAGAAATTATTATTGTTATTGGACTCTGACTCATAAATTATTGTTGTAATTGGACTGGGGCTCAATGTTAGTAGGTAAAGTTTGTTTTCCAAATATTGCAATGATGTTGAACCTAATACTTGTTATAATTATTGTGGCAAAAAAAATACTAGTTATAATTATTTTATTATTATATGAATATCGAATGAAGACTATGATAAATTAACAGAGTCCTTAGACAAAAGTGCCTAGTGACCTTTACGTAGAGTCTTAGCTGTAACCAATGCTAATACTAATTTTATTATTATTATTATTATTTAATAATATTATTTTATTTTATTATTTAATATTATGTGGCATACCGATGCATGACATACCATTAAAAGAGAGTTTTTGCTTTTAATATAGAGTATAGATTCCAATACTAAGCATACATGTGTACCCAACCAAGAATGAAGAATTATCTAATACGAACAAAAAGATTAAGGAACGCTAAAAGTGGTGATGCCATTTTTTCTGAGAGTTAAAAAAAAACCACTAATAATATCAGACAGATAAAAATTTGACACACACTCTATGCAGTGTAGCATAGGCATGCAGTGATCCAGATGCCTGAGAGAACAACCCTCCTCGCATACGTCGACAATGACTGTCAACGTAGTATAACATCGGACCCTACAAAAATAATGAGTATTGAAACAATGAGTATTGCAGGTCATTAATAGTTATTGATATTGATTGAGAAAATAACTTTCTTAAAGATACAATTATCTTTACCTGCTCTGTATAGCTCGCAATCAGGGAATAAACCACTGGGGGAAGTAAGTCACATGAGAGGCGAATCTCGTGCCAACTCTCCAAGGACGATACTAACAAACTAGAAGCTGTGCAAGCTTATCAACGAGGGATACGGCGCAATCCACAGAATGGCCTGCCATCGTACCTAGCAAATGTGATCCAAGTCGCACAATCTTCCTACTCATATAATCAATTGTTCAGATTTGGATTTAAGAAAATGAAACAAGGTTATGACATTATGTGAGCATCATTAAATTACTTTTATATTCATAATGATATAAGAAGACTACTAACAACCAATTTTTAAAATTGGGCAGTGATATATGTACACCCTATTACTACATGGGGTAATGGCCCTTTCTACTGAATTTTGGGATCCATTGGCCTTTTTAACCGATGGGATACGATGTTCCATCTTCCGTTTCATGATGTCACGACGTTCCGTCCTCCGTATTAGGGGTGATACGATGTTTCATTCCCCGTATTAAGGATGATATAGCGTTTCGTCCTCCGTATTACGGTAATACGACATTATGTTTTCCGTGTCCAAATGGCGAGTCAACGTTGACGTTTGTGGCTGATGTGAGAACTTTGTTGCGTATCCGTGTAATACGGAAGATGAAACGCCATATCACCTCTAATACAAAGGACGAAACGTCATATCACCTCTAATACGAAGGACGAAATGCCGTATCACCTGTAATACGGAGGACGGAACACCGTATTACACCCCCTTTCACGAAGATGGAACTCTGTATCCCGTCGGTAGTGCATGGCCAAGGATCTGTGACTGAGGCATTTTGATCATTTTCCCTACTACATGCACACCCTTTTTCTCTATTTGACTAAAATAATCTTAACTTTGATTTCTATTTCCATTCTCATCCTTACCCATTAACATATAAGTCAACATATATGACTAATTATAATTTTTTTATAAAGTTCAAGTTATAATAGAATTATTTTATACTAGCTTATAATCTGTGCAACGCACAGCTCCTCTTCTAATATGTATAAAAATATATTGTTAATACATATTTGTTATTAGTTCACACATCAAATTGTTGTTAAAAAAATTATATATATTAATATATATATATATAAGATTTTACACGTTCAATCTACTATGTGTTTTATCTTGAATTCTTAAAACTTATTTTTGACGATTTTACGGTACATGTGAAATTAACAAAATAATCTCTAATTTAATGATGGTTTATTATTTTCCAATTAAAACTATTAAGGAACAAAATAGAGAAGAAATTGATGAATTTTAAAGTTGAAAATTATATTCAATTTAGGAAATCTACTTATAATTCGTTTTGATTATCAAAATAATCATCTTATTATTTGAATATAGTTGTATTGTACTAACAACCAAATACAGTTTTAATAATAAGTGTAAGAGGGATTTTGTCCCAAACTTTAATAGTCGGTAGTCTAGTCCTCAGTATCACAAAATATATAATAACCGTTAGATCTTAAAATAAATAGGTGAAAACGTTGGATCTAACATAAAATATATATTCTATATTTTAACATGTAAACTAAAAAGTGCATTTATATTGAAATACGAAAAAGTGTATGTTAGTAATTTAAATCATATATAATTAGGTTTATACATTGAATAGAATTATCAATGTAGGTCTTCTACAATGAATAGGATTAACGTAAAAATTCGTAATTATATTTTATCTTGAGATTCTGAGTTTTTTCATTTATATCATAATTGTTAAATCATCACTAAATTAAAGATAATTTTATGAGCTTCGCGTGGGCTATAAAATCATCCAAATCTGATTTCTAGATCTCGAGATAAAGCTCAAATAGTAAATATGAACTTTTTTTAATATTAATAAAAAGATAAATAAAATTCAATTCTAATACAACCTTATATGTGTTGTTGTTAGGAGTCAAGCCCTTGACCTATGGTAGTACTCACTTATTATTCATCTTACTCTTATTATATAATACTAGCTTATTACCCGTGCAACGCATGACTATTTTTTTAATATTTATAATTATATTATTGTTTTTTTAAAAATTTTATGTTACTAATTTATATATCAAATTATTATTAAAAATTGATATATATATATATTTATATATATATATATATAGTTAAGTTCTATGGAGACCACCATTTGAGTGGAGACCGTGAAGACCATATACATTATGCACTCAAAACATTGCAAAACATATATATTTACAAAGAATGTTCAATTAATATTATTATTTCATTCAAAATCTTTAAAATCATATATGATTTGCAAGCAGAACATGTTTTGGAGAACAATACGCTCTGCAATATTTTGTTTGCAGAACATACATGATTTTCTAGATTTTTAATGAAATTTGCATGTAAAACATATACGATCTTCAAGATTTTCAATGTAATAAATGGTATAGTGATTTTCATAGAACATGATTTTCAATAAATAAGTTTTTGCAATGTTTTGATTGATATTGGTCTCCGGTCTCCACTAAAAATGTTGGTCTCCATAGAACTTAACCATATATATATATATATATATATAAGATTTTACATGTTCAATTTAATATTTGTATTCTATCTTGATTTCTTAAAATTTGATTTGAACGATTTTCAGCCAACGTGAAATTAACAAATTAATATATAATTTAGTGATGATTTAACAATTAGTTTCTAATTAAATCTACGGAGAAACAAAAGAGAGAAGAAGTTAAATATTTTTTAAGTTAAAAATTCATTCGATTTATGAATTCTAATTATAAATCGTGTTGATTATCAAAATACCCTTGTTATTATTTGAAAATAGTTCTACTGACAACCAAATACAATTTTAATAATAAATGTAAAAGGGATTTTGTTCAAAATTTTGATAATCGGTAGTCTGGTCCTCGGTACAATAAAATAAATAAGAACCTTTAGATCTTAAAATAAATAGATGAAAACTGTTAGATCTAACATAAAAAAATATTTTATATTTTAATATTTTATAAATGAAAAAGTGTATTTATATTGAAATATGAAAAAGTGTATGTCAATTATTTAAATCACATATAATTAGGTTTTCTATATTGAATGACATTATCAATGTAGGATTTTTTTCTACATTGAATAGAATTAATGTATAAATTCGTAATTATATTTTTTCTTGAGATTCTAAGTGTTTCCATTTGAATAATAATTATTAAATCATCACTCAATTAAAGATAATTTTATGAGTTTTGCGTGGACTGTAAAATCATCAAAATCTGATTTCTAGATTTTAAGATAGAGTCCAAATAGAAATTGTGAATTTTTTTAATACTAATAAAAAATATATAAAATTCAATTCTAATACAAATTTTTTTAATTAGGGTTTTTTTTTCAAAAATTACCAAGTTGCAGAATTTTTTTAAAAAAATACGGTGCAACCTAGTTTGCAAACCCAAATGCAACATTTGTAATCTCGTTTGCAACCTCAAATGTAACTATTACAACCTCGTCTGCAACTTTTGGTCATTTTTTTGGAAAAAAGATAAAAAAAGTTGGATATTTTTTATAATTTCCCTTTTAAATATATCCTCTTAAGATTATAATTTTCTTTTCACCCTTTTCTACTTATATCCTTTTTAAATTGTAATTTTCTTTTCAATATGATATAATCTTGCTCGTCTATTTTTAAAAATATTATATTTGATGGTTTAAATAATTTTGCGGTACAATGACCAAAACGCTTATTATATATAAGGATATAATTAATAATTTGATTTTGTTAAAATTAGTATCGATATTTAAAAGGAAATCCCCATATAAATACGCATTTATAAATTCAGGAATAAATTTTAGTATTTACCAAATTGCCATTAAAATTGTATAGGATTATGTTATAATCTCAGGGGAGTTATCGGAGCCTCAAGCCCATTTTTCTCTATTTAAAATTATATCATGAGTTAAATTATTAAATTTACTTTTATATTTGATAGTAGGAATCCAATACAAAGTTATATAACGGCCACATGTGTTTATATAACAAAATGAAAAGGTACTTAATGATACCTATGACTAGTAAAATATATGATTGAAATTGTTTATTTCTTGTTAATTTTGCTTGATTTAATTGATTTTTTTGATTTTTCCAATTTCCTTTTATCCATATTATAACTTTCGTTTCTTGTTCATACATCTGAGTATGAATCAAGCTAGAAAACTACCCAACAATAACCCAACATAATATCATAATATAACACATAATAAAAGCACAATGTATCCAACTTAAAGCACGGTAGTTAGTCTAGAACCAAACCAAACCAAACATACCCAGTATATCCCGCTCATAGCAGGGTCTGGGGAGGGTAAGATGTACGCAGATCATGCCCCCGCTTTTTAAGGCAGGGAGGCTGTTTCCGTGAAGACCCTCGGCTACGTGCACGACAAATACGGTGAGTGATATGTACACATGAATCTATATGGTACGAAAATGTACACAGCAATACCTGAGCCCATGGCATTCTCCACATGGGACTTACCCTCCTGCTTGGCATTAAGATACTCAGGTCCTGATGCGCTCCGCTCTACCAGATCGAGAGAATAGTTCCGGACGGGCTCCCTGCAAAATAAACCTCAAGCAAACGACAACAGACCAAACCAAAGACCATTAAAATTACAAATGATAACGAAAAATCCAAACTTCTAAGATAAAGATATCCGAGACAGCCCAACTCTGAGGCTCTCTACAAAAGAGCCGCTCCCTAAAAGAGAATCCACCACTCTGATATGCCGCCTCCAAGAGCACCTATCAGCGATCATGGTCTCATTAAAGTTTAAGGCCTTCAGATCCAGACTAAGCTGCTCTTCCCACGACCTCCTCGGTCTGCCTCTCCTCCTCACCCGCCCACCGAAAGACTTTCGACCCTCCTCACTGGGGCTTCCGCTAGCCTCCTACGGATGTGGCCGAACCATCTCAACCTCCCTTCCCTGACTTTCGCAGCAAGAGGCGCCACTTCAAGCTCACTCCTAAACACCCCATTTGGGATTCTATCTAACATCGTGCGCCCACACGACCACCGTAACATCCTCATTTCGGCCGCTTCCAACTTTCTTTCGAGGGCCTTCTTCACCGCCCTACACTCTGACCGTATAGCATCGCAGGCCAGATTGCCGCTCTATAGAATTTCCCTTTCAACTTTAAAGGGACCTTCTTGTCGCACATCACCCCTGACGCTGCCCTCCACCTTAGCCATCCCGCCTTGATACGATGTATGACATCGTCTTCAACCTCACCTTCCTTCTGGATGATCGAACCTAGATACTTGAACTTTTCTGTACTAGGTACGATCTGATCTTGAATCTTAACCTCCACTCCTTCCTCATTGGCCTCGCCACTGAAGTTACACCATAGATACTCGGTTTTAGATCGACTCATACGCAAGCCTTGGGACTCCAAAGTAGATCTCTATCTTTTTCCACATATCCCTGGCAGAGTTGCATGCTATTATATTTCCGCTCATAGCTTTGTCCAGGGTAAGTGCATCTAGTAGAATGAGTTGCAGATGATCATCTAGTGCTACCTTTTCTTTTTCTGAGTCATTATACTCAAAAGGCTTCTTAGCAACCCAATGAGCTGGGATTACTACATCATTAACTGTAGCAGATGGAATTTCCTTTTGAGGAACGAAGGGGCCATTTTCCAGAATACCTAGGAATAGTGGATTCTGAGCTTTGATAAATAACATAATTTTCTTTTTCCATATGTTGTAGTTTTCTTTATCAAAAGCTGGAATCTTGATATTACTTGACCTTTGAATACTTGCCATTTGGATCTCAGATATGTGTATTAATCTGAAAGCTCTGATACCAGTTGTTGGTCCCGGAATGTATTGCAGAAGGGGGGTTGAATGCAATACTAATAAATTTCAAAAACTATTTCAACAACTTAAATAGAGTTTGTAATTTACTAGTAGAAGAAATGCAATCACAAGTAATATTTAACAAGATGTTTCATAAAATAATTGTTTTATTTATTTTGCAAAGTTTTGCTACAACCTTGAGAACAAAATAATTCTCAAGCTTCAAATACTCAAGAGATTACAGTTATAGAGTTATTATGTTGTATAAATAGAGTGCTCTATTTATAGTGTGATAGTCTACTGTATTACCACTATCAGCATAGGTTGTTGAGTTGCTGTTATATTCCTTTTGCAGCTCATTCCATGATTTATTCCCATGTGATCATCACAAAGTAACTTTAAGATACTTTCCACATTTAAGCCACCCAGATCTAGCCGTATTCAATTTTATCTGCTCTAGACTTTACAGGTTGCTCCATGTGATCTCTCGAGCTTCAGTTATAGACTTTCCAAGCTTGCTGTAAAGGTTGAATATCACAACACGCCTGCTTCTTTTGAACATGTACTCTGTCGCTTAATTTGACTTAGAAAATTCCTTAAATCAAGCTGATTCTTTTATGACAGTATGTTTGCTTCAGAGTTTGCTGTCACTGAATTGTGCTTTGGTTGACAGTATGAATTTCCCGCAGATATTACTGTCAAGGATTGTGCTTTGGTTGACAGTATGAATTTCCCGCAGATATTACTGTCAAGGATTGTGCTTTGGTTGACAGTATGAATTCCCGCAGATATTACTGTCAAGGATTGTGCTTTGGTTGATAGTATGAATTCCCGCAGAGATTGTTGTCAAGAATTCCAAACTTACTGTCGCAAACTATATATCAAAGTTGCTGTCATCAGAATCTCAGCCAATGTTGCTGTCAAGTCGAAACTTGCTGTCGACTCCATGAAACTTGCTGTCGACCTAGGCAACATGTTGTTTCCTTGTAACCTTACTGTCAGGGCTTGACAGTAACTTTTATTCCTTCTGTCGAACTTATGTATTTCTTGAGGCTTGAACATAATCGAACTTCTTCCAAGAATTACACTTGTTACATGACAGTATTTATTTTAAATTACAAGAATACATTTCAGACTGTGACAGTATGTTCTACTTAGTAAAACTAAGTATACCAATAAAACTAGTTAAGTTATCTATTCCATCACCCATAAATCCCAACAATCTCCCCCAATTTGTTTTTATGGACAATAAGGACAAATTTACAAATATCATGCTGACAACTTAACTAACATAGATCAGAAAGAATAAACTCTTCATTTCTGAACAATGATTAAACTGGATTGTTTAAAAAAAATGTATCATAAAAGTTCATAATTAAAAATCAAGAAAAAATCTTTACTTAGCTTGATTTGGACTTTCGCCTTGCTCCTTTTCCCTCAGAGCTCTTCTGAGATTTTCAATTAACTCCTTTTCTTCAGGGGACTGTGCATCATCTTCATTTTCCACGATGTACTTTTTGATCATTGATGAAGTAGTGTTTAATACATCTCTGAGTTCCATCCAATAAACATTTTGCCTTACGATTGATCTGAATTTCAACACATTTCCCTCCATCTTGAATCTTCTGCCAGGAAGCTGATTTAAAGTTACCCTTCTTTGTCTGTCCAAACTGGGATTCTCTCCTTTCCTTTGATCAAAAATCATATCTAGCTCCCAAGAACATAGTGCTTCAAGTTTGTTAGATGATCCTATCACTTGCCAGTACAGTTCTTTTAGCACACTGGTCTTCAACTTAGAAAAGCTGTCTATGTAGACTTCTTCTTTGCCATATTTGATTCTCAGAGGATTGTCCAGTACAATTGGCTGATAGTTTAATTCACTGCTGTTGACCTTGTTGAGTTTACTCCAACTTTCCTTCATTTGAGCTTCAATCTCTTCTTCTATCTGTTGATGAGATTTTTGTCTTGAAGCTAATTCTTCTCTGAATTTCTGCTCTGCCTCATACCTATCCATCTCTTGCTTTGAATAAGGTTTTTGCATTTCATTCCAATTATACTCAGGGATAGGGTTGTCTTCTTCATTTTCCAGACCTAGAGCTTCAAAAACATCTTCATCATTTTGAAGTGTCCAGTCACCATGCTTTTCAGTGAATTCAGCATTTCTGATTGCAAAGTACTTTCGAACAGGATTCATGATCTTTTCAGAGATATCACCATAGCTTTCCAGGAGTTCAACCATTCTTTCCAAATTGAAATAATCAATTCTTCTTCTTACATGTGTTTGGGTTTGAACTAGACTGTTGGATATTACTTTTGATTTTGATATCTGAGTGAAATCAGGTTCTACCATAATCAATCTTTCTTTGTTCTCCCATAGAATGTATCTTGTGACTTTTTTGTTTGACTCATCAAATTCTATGGATACAGAAGTGATTGATTCTTTGGCTTTCTCTTGAAGTTGTTCCAGGCTGTTCATTCTTCTGCTCAGGATTGGTTTCTTAAGCCCTAGACCTGTAGCTTTTCTTTGACCAGAATAGACAGTCTTTCCCCTTTTTGGCCTGTTTGACTTTCTTTTGATTCTTACTGTCTTGAATGATTTGACAGTAAAATCATTGACAGCATCTTTGATAGGGCTTCTGACAGTGTCTTCTGTGACAGTATCTTTCATGACTGTGTCTTCATCCTGTCTAACAGCATCTTTGTTGACATCCTTGATAGCATCTTTGTTGACAGTATCTTTTTCAAGTTGTATACTGTCAATTTCCATTTCTTCTTGATTACCTTTCAATGCTTCAAGTACTTCTTCCTCTTTCTTTTCATCAACTTTCTTGCTTGTGCTAGGATTTTTAGAGGTTTCCTTTGATTCTGCTTCTTTGACTTGAGTTTGCTCTTTTGAAGAGTCTCCCAGTTCTGTTTTCTTAGATCCTCCAGCTTCACCTCCATCTTGATTGTCATCACCATCTTTTTCCAAGGTGTCATCAAAAGTGCAATTTCCACCTTGAGCATTTTTGCTTGAATTTGCTTTGGCAATGAGCTTCTTAATTTTGGCACTGTATTCCATATCTCTCTTTGCCATTATCTTGTGGATATTTTTAACTGCCTGAATCCTTTCCTTGGTGATAGGTGCTTTCAGCAATAACTTAAGTACATCCATGATGACTTTGCTTTGTAGAGATGTTTTGCCTTCAAGAGTTAAGAACCCAAGTCCTTTAGTTCCTTTGGCTGTTGTCTGTTTAAAGCTTACACCATATGGCTGGAGACATACTTCTGGGAGTTTGCTGTTAACCATTGTGCTCAGTTGCATATAGAGACTTTCATCAAAGATGGTAGAGTTTTTCTTAACTAGAATCCCAAGGATGTATTGCACTCTGGCAGAGAAAGTTTCTAGCAGTTGAGTTGTTATGAATATTGAATGTCCACTCTTCAGGTATACTTCAACTGCCCACCTCTTCTCTGAGCTAATCTTCACAGAAAGATTTACAATCTTTTCTTTCAAAGCTTCTGCCAATTTAGCAGGTTTTCCTTTAGATTCTGTGATTGCTCCATTCACCAGATTGTTGAATTCCTCATCCTTATTGTTCAAGGTGCTCTCCATATGACTTACTGTTATAGAATCAGCTTCTTCTTGAGAATATGTGCTTCCATCAGTCCAGGTAACCAACTTTGAAGAAGAGATATATTCAGGCAGCTTGCCCTTGCCTTTACCCATCCTGTTAGACTCCTCCTTTTCTCTCCAAAGCCTCTCCAAGGTTGATTCTTTCTTTTCAGGAACTGGTTCACTAATTTTGATGGAAGATGCTTTATTTCTTTGTATCATTTTCAATACTTCCTCAGATACTAGCATTTTCTCCCCATCTACTTCAGTTTCAAACAGTTGTTCACCAGTTCCAGTTCCAAAGGCTATGACAGTATCTTTTTGCTCCCCCTTACTCCTTTGCTCCCCCTGACTTTCAGCTTCTCCTTGTAAGCCCATTTTCCTTTCTGGTTGCTCAGCCTTTTTCTGATCTATTACTTTCTCCCCCTTATTTAAGTTGGCAGCTTGAATGAAGGAAGAAAGTGACAGCAGGGTGGCTTGAATTTCAGCAAAACCAGTCTTTACAGAAAATGACAGAGTGTCCAGCTTGCTCTCCATTTTAGCACATCTATCTTCAATAGCTTGGAGTCTGTCATTTGTGGATGCAGAAGGACCACCAGACCTAAGCCTCTTTGGAGGTTGAGGATAAGTCTGGGGCATGGAAGTTGTTGGGGTTCTCACACTCTCATTGTTTTTATAGATGATCTCATCATCTCTCACAGAAATTCCCTCAAGGCCTAATGCCTTTTGTTTACTGGCTCCCTCAAGATCACTCTGGACATGCTCAAGTCCCTCTCCTTTTGCCAGCACGTTTGGCTGCCTCTCATTTTTATCCTCACTTCTCTGTTCTTTTATCTCTCTTTTATTTTTCACTCCCTCACTCATCCTAGATGCATTAGTATGAGCAGTACTAACATGCAAAAGAGTAGATTTTACCTTGAAGGCCTTGGAAAGAGGCAAGTCATCATCAGAGATATCTTCAACTAATCCTTCTTGTAGTTGTGGTTGAACAGTGATGATAGCATCTTTAGAAAGACCTTTGACAGTATCTTTTGTCAGAATGGTACTGTCACTTGATTGATTGACAGCACCTTCTGGTTTGTCATTGACAGCATCTTTGGCTGTGACAGCAACTTCCCTAGGGTAAGATGATTTGAGGGAATCGATCAAGATGCTGGCTGTTTCAATTTCTGGCAAATTTGCATCTTGATCTAATCCAGTGTTTGATGGAGTGGTATCCATTTCACTTTGAGAAATGGGTTCTTGTGGACCACTAGATGGGGGCTCATCCAAGATTTGAGATGGATGATCAAAACCTGAGGGGTTAGTACTGTCCCCCTCTCTAGGTTGTTCAGAAGAAACAACAGATGTAGGAATGAAAGAAGAAGATTGAATTTCAGATTGATAAATTGGCTGTTCCACAGAAGAAGATTGTGGAACATCAACAGTATGAATGAATTCCTCACTGTGCTCTATCTCTATGTGTGTATCTTCAAATACAGGTTCCTCAAGAGTGAGTTCTTGAGTTTGTGCAGACTCTTTACAAGGTGCCTTGGGAGACAGGCCAATTTCAATAGTTGTCCCTTGTTGAGAAGAGACACCTAGAGGTGAGTTTATTTCCCTATCATCCTCTACAGTCTTTTGGGAAACTGTAGGGTGGCTGACAGTAACCTTGGCCCTTCTAGTTCTCTTCTTCTTAGGCTCAGAAGGGGCTACTGTGGGTTCTATTTCACTACCAACCTTATTTGCTGCACTAGGTGTAGTGACTCCCTCTTGACTCTCAACTTGTTCACCAGTTGCACTCTCTAGGGTCCTTTTCTTGGATTCCTGTTTGGCCATTTTAAGGGCTTTTGGTAGTCTAGAGTCCCTAGGTGGAATGTATGGTGTAGAATGTGGGTTAACTGAATTTGGGTCCAATTCAGTCTCATTCTCAAGTGTGAAGACAGTATATCCTGTAGGTAATGGAAAACCAAGGTTGGGCACTTGATTAACCATGTGTTGTGTGAAACATAGTGGAATATGTGTATTTAAATTTTGTGTGTTGAGAGAAGTGTGTGTGTTTTTCTTTAAAACAGGACATTCTTCAAAATCAGAATTGTCCTCAACATTTCCACAAATATTATTAATACACATAGTTAAAAAGCGAGGATAGATGGATACCTTTTTGCCTATTGCGCTTTTCAACTGTGCCATGATCAATTTTCCAATGTTCACCTTGTATCCATGGACTAATGAATGAGTGAGCTTCTTGATATATGATGGTATTCCATTCCAGCCTGTAGACTTGGTAGAGAACACCTTCACCATAACATCAAAAATCATACTCCACTCTTTTCTCAGAAATTTCCTGTCCATTTCTCCTGTTTGATACCACTTATCAGAAGTTTCTTCAAGTTTAGAGCCAGAGTACCCAATCTTCAGAAAGAACCTTTTTAGAGTATCATCAGTGGCTAATTCCTTAAAGTTTTCTCCACTGTCTAACACAATACCCAATGCCTCATTGATAATCTTTACTGAAAGAGAGTGACTTGCTTCATCTATTTTGAACTTAATTTCTTCATCCTCTCCAGTTCCTTGAATACTTGCAGACTTCCAGAATTTTTCAATTCTAACAGTATCAATTTTGGGGGTAGAGGTTACTGCATGACCTAGGTAGGATTTATTTATGAACGAAATAAGTCCTTTGAAGTTTTCACCAGCATCACTAGGAGAAAAGATACCGGCAAAGTTGGTTTGAGCAACTCTTTGTTTAGGTGCCATTGTTGAATGCTTTGAAAAATGAGAGAGAAAATGCGGTTTTTGGATGCAGAAGATTGAAAGGTTTTTGCAAATGAAAGTGATAGTAGATTAAACGGTAGATTCAGTTTATAATATGAATCGATTTAACTTCTCTTAATTGAACGTGTGATAATGATATTTCCCATTAACTCCACTTGCTATATTACGTGGCAGTTGCTATTAGATCGTGGATTGGTGGAAAAAAAAATATATGTGTATATATATATATAAATTAATGTATATATATATATCTTTCCACTATCTTTGACAGCAACTTCCCGTGACAGCAACTTTCATTGACAGTAACCTGTGCGCTTTTCTTTCTCTACCATTTTTTACAGCAATTTCTTCTGACAGCAACTTTCATTGACAGCAACCTGTGCGCTAAAAATATTTCTGTCAATCAGCTTCATGAGTGACAATAAGTTTTATCTGACAGTAAACTTATCATAAAATCATGCTGTCACTGTACACCCATAACTTAAGTTAAGGACACATGATTTCTTAAAATCGTATTAAGACAGACATGTAAAACTATTTTAGCATAGTCATAGCAATCATGATATCTAAAAATCCTTTTAGCATAGTCATAGCAAACATGATATCTAAAAATCCTTTTAGCATAGTCATAGCAAACATGATATCTAAAAATCCTTTAAGCATAGTCATAGCAAACATGTTGTCTGAACAAGTAGCACATAGTACCTTAACTTCTCATGACAGTACCTTCTAGTGACAGTACCTTGAAAGTTTCTGTCATGAGTTGCGAATCGAGAATTGATAAACCAGTTAGATAATCATACCTGATTTAGCATTCCTAATTCACTCACCAACCTGATAAATGTTGCTTCATCCAATGGCTTGGTGAATATATCTGCAAGTTGCTTATCTGTTGGAACATAAACCAATTTTACATCTCCCTTTTCAACATGCTCCCTGATGAAATGATGCCTTATATCAATGTGCTTTGTTCTGGAGTGTTGAACTGGATTGTCTGATATGGCTATGGCACTAGTGTTGTCACAGTAGATAGGAATATTTGACAACTCTAGTCCATAATCCATTAATTGATTCTTCATCCAAAGTATTTGTGCACAGCAACTTCCAGCTGCAATATATTCAGCTTCTGCAGTTGATGTAGAAACTGAGTGTTGCTTCTTACTGAACCATGACACCAATCTCCCCCCAAGAAATTGACAACTTCCTGTAGTACTTTTTCTGTCAATCTTGCAGCCAGCATAGTCTGAATCAGAATATCCAATTAGATCAAATCCAGTTTCCTTAGGGTACCAAAGACCTAGATTTGGGATGCCTTTGAGATATCTAAAGATTCTTTTAATTGCAACCAAGTGTGATTCTTTTGGATCAGCCTGAAACCTTGCACAGAGACATGTAGCAAACATTATGTCTGGCCTGCTTGCTGTTAAGTAAAGCAATGATCCAACCATGCCTCTGTAGGTACTGGAATCCACTTTCTTGCCTTTAGAATCTAACTCTAATTTGGTGGCTGTTGAGATAGGTGTCTTGGCAGGTGATGAATCTTCTAAGTTAAACTTCTTGAGAAGTTCTTTGACATACTTAGATTGACAGATGAAGATTCCTTCCTTCTTCTGATAGATTTGAAGACCAAGAAAGAATGCTAATTCTCCCATCATGCTCATTTCATACTTGTTTCTCATTAAAGATGAGAATTTTTCACATAATTTTTCGTTTGTTGAGCCAAAGATTATGTCATCAACATATATCTGCACAAGAATGATGTCTTTGCCATGGTATTTATAGAATAAAGTTTTATCCACCATACCTCTTATAAATTGATTTTCCAGGAGAAAAGTGGATAGTGTGTCATACCAGGCTCTTGGTGCTTGCTTTAAGCCATATAGAGCCTTGAACAGCTTGTAGACAAAATTATGCAGCTTGTCATTTTCAAATCCAGGAGGCTGTTCAACATACACTTCTTCTTCTAATTCTCCATTTAGAAAGGCACTTTTGACATCCATTTGAAATACTTTGAATTTGCAGTGTGCAGCAAAGGCTAGGAAAATTCTTATGGCTTCAAGTCTGGCAACAGGTGCAAATGTTTCATCATAATCTATCCCTTCCTGTTGACAGTAACCTTTGGCCACTAGCCTAGCTTTATTTCTTGTCACATTTCCACTTTCATCTATCTTGTTTCTGAAGACCCATTTTGTCTCAATGACTGATTTTCCTCTTGGCCTTGGAACCAGCTTCCAAACATTGTTTCTTTCAAATTGATTGAGCTCTTCCTGCATGGCCATCACCCAATCAGAATCCAACAATGCTTCTTCAACTATTTTTGGTTCCATTTGAGATAAGAAACATGAAAACAAGCTTTCAGCAGAGATATTCCTCCTTGTCCTTACACCAGTAGTAGGATCTCCAATAATTAGATTACTGGTATGATCTCTATTCCACTTTGTTGATTGAGGCAAGCTACTTGTTTGATGAGATTGTCTTTCATCAATATGAGGATTTGATTCTCCACCATTTTCATTGTTTTGCTCATTTAGCTCAAATTCTCCAGTCTCACAGTCTTGTTGATTGATGCCTGAAATTGTCTGTGATTGGGCTGAGGTTTGATTTAGATTATGAGTATTGACAGATTCTTTCTCATATCCCATTGATTGAGTGAGACTTGGTTCTTCATCAACATATTCTTCTTTTTCCAAGTATCCTTGATTCTCAAATCTGAAGGGTTGCATTTGACCATCCTCATGTAACCCTGGAAACTTGGTTTCATCAAACGTGACATTGACACTTTCTTCAATTGTCTTGTGCTCCATGATATAGACTCTGTAGGCAGTCCTTTCTATCCCATATCCCATGAAGATGCCTTCATATGCTTTAGTGTCAAACTTGCCTTTTCTTTCATGGTTGTCTTTCATCAAAAAACACTTGCTTCCAAAAATATGAAAGTACTTGACAGTAGGTTTCTTTCCTGTCAAAAGATAGTAAGGAGTATTTCCATGAGCCTTGTTGATTAGTGTCCTGTTCTGTGTGTAACAAGCAGTGTTGATGGCTTCTGCCCAGAAATATGTTGGTAATTTAGCATTGCTCAACATAGTCCTTGCAGCTTCAATAAGTGTCCTATTTTTCCTTTCTACAACTCCATTTTGCTGTGGAGTTCTTGCAGCAGAGAATTGTTGAACAATCCCTTGATCTTTGCAGAAGTTTCCAAGTGTAGCATTTCTGAATTCAGTTCCATTGTCACTTCTTAGAAATTGAACTTTTGCTTCAGGGGTCCTGTCAAGTACCCTTATGTGATCAATGATTTCTTGAGCAGCTTCATCTTTTGATTCTAAAAATTTCACCCAAGTGTACCTAGAATAGTCATCTATCATGACCAGTGCATATCTTTTTCTGGATAGTGATTGAACATTCACTGGTCCAAAAAGATCCATGTGAATCAACTTGAGTGCTTCAGTGTTAGTGTTGACTTGCTTTGATTTATGCATTGCTTTCCTCAGTTTTCCCATTTGACAATCTTCACACAGTCCTTCTTGACAGAATTCCTGTTGAGGTAGTCCTCTCACCAATTCCTTCTTCATTAGCATGTTCATTGTTTTGAAGTTGAGATGGGAAAGTTTCTTGTCCAAAGCATGCTATCTCCAACACTTGCTTTGCTGTAGAAGCAAAATATTCTTTCCTCATTTGTTGAGTTTAAGTCTGCAACAAATAGGCTTCCTTTCCTTACTCCTTTCAGAGATAGGCTTCTATCCTTCTTGTGGTGGATTGTGCATTCCATCATGCCAAAGTTAACTTTGAATCCTTTGTCAGTGAATTGACTTACACTGAGCAGATTATGCTTCAAACCTTCCACAAGAGAGATTTCTTCAATGACAACATTTCCAGCTTTTAAACAGCCATATCCCACAGTGTAACCTTTGTTGTTGTCTCCAAAGGTTATTGTTGGGCCAGCCTTCTCAACATATTGTGATAGCAGGGATATATCACCAGTCATGTGTTTGGAACATCTACTATCAATTATCCACATGACCTGTTTACCTTTCTTTCCCTGCAAGACAGAAAGAGTTTAATTTGCATTTGGTACCCAAGTCTTGTTGGGTCCTGCATACTCAGTATCATCAGAAACCTTATCAATATTTGAAACAATATTATCAGAAGATGGTTCCTTGACTTCTTTTATTACCCACTTAGTTTTTGACTTAGACTTTTTCTTAGTGAGAGCAGACTTCTCACTTTCTTTAGTAGATTCAGAAGTCTTTGCAGTTTGCATATAAGAACATAATTCATTAGATGAAATTTGCAAATTAAAACATGTACTCATGGCAGTAATTTTGCATGGCATACAGTCAATGTTATTACAAACTACCAATTCTCTTTGCATAATGAGGGTTCTATGTAAGTTCCCTTTCAACTCTGTTGCATTAGATATGCTACTAGTTGATTTCTTACAAACATGAGTTAAATGATGTGAGGAGCCACAATTATTGCAAAGTTTCCTGGGTGCCTGCTTAACATACGCATAATTATTCTTTTTATCAATGCCTAGCTTCCCATTTCTGTTTTTGGACTTGGAGACAACTGTCTTGACAATCTGTTCAGAAGATGCTGTCGAGCTATTTTTGACAGCATCTTTGGTACTTGCTGTCTTGACAGTAGGTTTGAAAGTTACTGTCTTGGTTGACTTCTTGACAGTATCTTTTGAACACTTGGTTGGGCTGTTTAATACTGTTTCTGTCATAGTCATTTTAACAGAATCTTTTTCTTTCTTAGATACACTGTCAACCCTCTCATCTTCATCACAGAGTTCTTGATTAATAACTAGGGAATTTTCATTAACCTCAAACTCTGTACTTTTGAAGATTGGATTGCTCACATTTTTGAGGATGTGAGGTCTTACAGTTTTGTCATCATCATTGTTCTGTATAACAGCCTCTTTACCAGGTCTCCTACTATAATCATAGCCTATGTCTATCTTCTTACTTTCAGTATATTTCTCATGATATTCTTGAACTATTTTAGAGGAATTTCTAAATGCCTTTAGCTTAAATTCATTTTCAGAAATTTCTTTTCTTAGATATTCCTCTATCTCTTTAGCACAGATTAAATCATTTTTTAATCTTTCATTTTCCTGGGCTAAAGAATCAATAGAACTGGTTTTAAGCAACAACACATCATTGTTGGATCTGAGTACTTCATTTTCTTTAGTTAATCTAGCAATTTCTTCATTTGCAGCAGATAAACTAGTATGAATATTAAACATTTCAGTACTCATTTCCTCAATGGTTTGCTTATAGTCATTTAAAGACATATCTAGTAATACTAGAGATGGTACCTGACTTGTCGAGGTTGATGCTTCTTCATCCTCTCTAGCCATCAAGGCTAGATTCACAAATTCCTCTTCTTCTTCATTATCAGATTCATCCCAGCATTTTCCTTCAGCCACATAGGCTTTTCCTTGTCCTTTCTTAAATTGACTTCCAGTTCCTCTCTCCATTCTTTGTATTTGTTTTGGTCTTTTGCATTCAGTAGCAAAGTGACCAAGTTCATTGCAATTGTAGCATCTAAACTTTGACCTATCTACCATTCCTGTTTTGTATCCTCCCTTGGTGCTAGTAGCAGGTTTTGATGAGCTTCCTTGGTTATATTTTGGAAATTGACCTTGAGGCTTATATGGCTTGTTCCTCCTGAACCTTATATTTTTTAATTTTCTTGCCATAAAAGCCATGGTTGGATTATCCATTTTCTCCATTTCTTCTAGAGTGAAGAATTCTTCATCTTCAACATCTTCTAGTTGAAGAACAACCTTTTCTTCATCTTCAACCACCTCTTCAATTTTCACAGATGAAAATTGAGGTTGTTGATCATTTTGAATTTGCTCACTTGCTTGAAAATATGATGGTCCTTGAGCAACTAGAGCACCAGCCATGTTTGCCATCAATCCTTTGGATCCACTTTGTATGGCTTTCTTTTGATAATATTCAAGTTCATAAGATTTTAGAACTCCATACAATGTTTCAAGAGAAACAGAGTTTAAATCTCTTCCTTCTCTTATGGCTGTTACTCTATGCTCAAGATGTTCTGGAAGAGTTAGCAGAAACTTGATATTGACTTCCTTCTTTTCATAAAACTTTCCATGAATCTGGAGCTCAGCTATTAGTTTGCTAAATCTTTCAAACATGTGAGTTAACTCTTCTCCATGCTTGCCCATAAACGCTTCATATTGTGACATCAGTATTTGTTTTTGATTTTCTCTGACCTCTTCACTTCCTTCACATAACAGTTCTATCTTTTTCCACATATCCCTGGCAGAGTTGCATGCTATTGTATTTCCGCTCATAGCTTTGTCCAGGGTAAGTGCATCTAGTAGAATGAGTTGCAGATGATCATCCAGTGCTACCTTTTCTTTTTCTGAGTCATTATACTCAGAAGGCTTCTTAGCAACCCAATGAGCTGGGATTACTACATCATTAACTGTAGCAGATGGAATTTCCTTTTGAGGAACGAAGGGGTCATTTTCCAGAATACCTAGGAATAGTGGATTCTGAGCTTTGATAAATAACATAATTTTCTTTTTCCATATGTTGTAGTTTTCTTTATCAAAAGCTGGAATCTTGATATTACTTGACCTTTGAATACTTGCCATTTGGATCTCAGATATGTGTATTAATCTGAAAGCTCTGATACCAGTTGTTGGTCCCGGAATGTATTGCAGAAGGGGGGTTGAATGCAATACTAATAAATTTCAAAAACTATTTCAACAACTTAATTAGAGTTTGTAATTTACTAGTAGAAGAAATGCAATCACAAGTAATATTTAACAAGATGTTTCACAAAATAATTGTTTTATTTATTTTGCAAAGTTTTGCTACAACCTTGAGAACAAAATAATTCTCAAGCTTCAAATACTCAAGAGATTACAGTTATAGAGTTATTATGTTGTATAAATAGAGTGCTCTATTTATAGTGTGATAGTCTACTGTATTACCACTATCAGCATGGGTTGTTGAGTTGCTGTTATATTCCTTTTGCAGCTCATTCCATGATTTATTCCCATGTGATCATCACAAAGTAACTTTAAGATACTTTCCACATTTAAGCCACCCAGATCTAGCCGTATTCAATTTTATCTGCTCTAGACTTTACAGGTTGCTCCATGTGATCTCTCGAGCTTCAGTTATAGACTTTCCAAGCTTGCTGTAAAGGTTGAATATCACAACACGCCTGCTTCTTTTGAACATGTACTCTGTCGCTTAATTTGACTTAGAAAATTCCTTAAATCAAGCTGATTCTTTTATGACAGTATGTTTGCTTCAGAGTTTGCTGTCACTGAATTGTGCTTTGGTTGACAGTATGAATTTCCCGCAGATATTACTGTCAAGGATTGTGCTTTGGTTGACAGTATGAATTTCCCGCAGATATTACTGTCAAGGATTGTGCTTTGGTTGACAGTATGAATTCCCGCAGATATTACTGTCAAGGATTGTGCTTTGGTTGACAGTATGAATTCCCGCAGAGATTGCTGTCAAGAATTCCAAACTTACTGTCGTAAACTATATATCAAAGTTGCTGTCATCAGAATCTCAGCCAATGTTGCTATCAAGTCGAAACTTGCTGTCGACTCCATGAAACTTGCTGTCGACCTAGGCAACATGTTGTTTCCTTGTAACCTTACTGTCAGGGCTTGACAGTAACTTTTATTCCTTCTGTCGAACTTATGTATTTCTTGAGGCTTGAACATAATCGAACTTCTTCCAAGAATTACACTTGTTACATGACAGTATTTATTTTAAATTACAAGAATACATTTCAGACTGTGACAGTATGTTCTACTTAGTAAAACTAAGTATACCAATAAAACTAGTTAAGTTATCTATTCCATCACCCATAAATCCCAACACACGATATCATCGGCGAAGAGCATACACCAAGGGACGGTATCTTGAATCCCTCATGACATGACATCAAGGATAAGAGCGAAAAGAAGAGGACTAAGTGCCGACCCCTGATGAAGCCCTACCTCAACAGGGAAAAATCGGGAATCACCCACTGGGGTCCTGACACACGAACTAGCTTGGGAGTACATGTCTTGAATTGCCCTAACGTACGACTGTTATACTATCCTCTCTTCAAGGCTCTTCCAAATAGCTTCCCGCGGGATGCTATCATAAGCCTTCTCAAGATCAATGAACACCATATGAAGGTCTTTGCAATGCTCCCTGAACTTCTCCATAAGGCGTCTGACGAGATGAATGGCCTCGGTCGTCGATCTCCCAGGCATAAAACCAAATTGATTCTCTGAGATTTTAACTACTCTTCTAATCCGACATTCAACCACTCTCTCCCAAAGTTTCATAGTATGACTGAGTAATTTAATACCCCGATTGTTACTACAACTCTGGGCATCGCCCTTGTTCTTGAAAAAAGGAACCACGAAACTATGCCTCCATTCTGATGGCATCTTAGCACCCAAGAGGAGATCATTGAACAGATCCGCTAGCCATTGGACGGCAACCTCACCTAGACAAAGCCACGCCTCGATTGGGATCTGATCCGGGCTAACCGCCTTCCCTCTAGCCATCTTTAGAAGGGCACTCTTAACTTCCTCCTTGTTGATTCTCTCACAGGGACCGATAGAACGCGCCGACGAAGGAGGGACCTCTTGCTCCACACCGGAACCACTCCTCCTAGCCTCATTGAAAAGTTTTTGGAAATACGAACTCCACCTCTCCTTGATAGCCTCTTCATTCAGTAGCAGTTGGCCTGAATCGTCCTTAACAAACTTAACAGAACCCAGGTCGCGTCGCCCTCTCTCCCTAGCTTTAGCTAGTTTAAAGATAGCATTCGCTCCTTCCTTAGTATCTAGGCGCTCATACAGCCCCTCATAGGCTTCCTCCTTGGCTTTCGCCACAGCCTTTTTTGCCTCTCGTCTCGCCACCTTATACGCCTCCATCTTCATATTCCTCTCCACCCCTGCACACATGCACAAAAGCTCTTTAAAGCACGCAAGTTTAGCCTTTACTTTGTTTTGAACCTCCTCGTTCCACCACCACGACTCCTTATGACCACTGAACCTACCTGATGAAACCCCCACCACCTTCTCGCCCACACACCGAATAGCCTTCGCCACGTTGGTCCACCTACAGTTAGCATCTCCACCACGCGCAAAACAACCTTCGTTGAACAGAGACTCCCTGAATTTGTCCGCCTTCACACCCTTTAAATCCTTCCAAAGAATTCTTGATCTGCACTCTCTCGACCTGCGAACAACTCGACCCCCCATGGCTAGATCCATGGCCAGCAGCCGGTGCTGAGAAGCACACGCCTCACTCCGGAACACCTTGCAATCCATGCACGCCCTAGCATCCCGACTGCGCATAAGTAGGTAATCGATTTGAGTGTTGTGTCCCCCACTACTAAAGGTAATGAGGTGCTCAGCCCTCTTCTGAAAAACAGAATTCACAATTACCAACTCCTGGGCAGTAGCAAACTCCAACAGCGCGGACCCACCGACATTCCTGACCCCGAAGCCAAAACCCCCATGAGCGCTGGGATAGCCATCTACCCTCTCGCCAATGTGACCATTGAAATCGCCACCCACCAGTAAAAATTGGTCATCAGGAATACTTCCGACCCAGGAATACTTCCGACCAACTCATCTAAACAGACCCAGAAAGCCTCCTTCTCTGAATCGCCCAAACCGGCTTGAGGGGCATACGCACACACCACGTTCACCACCTTCTCCCCGACGATGACCCTGACGGACATGATCCTGTCGCTGCACCTCTTCACTTCCACGACGTTGTCTTTAAGGTCCTTTGTCAAAAGAATACCCACTCCGTTCCTGGAGTTGGCAAGACCTGAGTACCACAGTTTATACCCGTTCGCTTCTCTGGAGTGAGCCCCCTTCCACCTAGTCTCTTGAATACATGCCACATCCACTCTCCGCTTCTTCAGCACGTCTACTAGCTCCAAAAATTTGTCCGTTAAGGTACCTAGATTCAGACTGCCAACACGTAAACTACGCGACATCTTCAAAACAAACGAGCCAAAACGTTCAGAGCTTGCTAAAATACGAATGGGTTAAGAAACGTTAAATACAATAGAAGAAATACAAATACAAATAAAATAAATACAGAAAATAGAATAAAAATTAAAATTAAAATACTGAAATACAGAAATAAAAATAGAACAAAATACAGAAAATATGAATAAAAATACAATTAGAAATAACAATAAAAGGGAAACAAAAAACAGAATAAAAAACGAAATACAGAGAAACAAAAAGAAACAGAACAGAAGAAAAGAAAGAATAAACGAAAAGCCCAGATCGAGGAGGATACAGGGAATCAGGGAGAGGGCACGGCTGGGAAAAAGCGAGGGGGGGTAAGGTGTATTGGGCGAGATGGTGGACGGAGAATGAAGGGCGGTGGGGGAGGCGAGTGGAGAGGGAAGGGAGGTGAGGTTGGAGGTTGGGCGTGTTTGGTAGTTGAGGGATTGTCGAAGGGTTGATGGTCGTAGGCTGGGGTGAAGAGGGGAAAACGGGGGTGCAGTTGTGATGTAGTCCGTGGAGTTAAACGGATGGGGGACGGAAGAGAGTGGTAGGTGGTTGGAGGTGATAAGTGGTGGGAGAGGGTGGTGGATGAGATGGAGAGGGCGGAGAGTAGACGGAGGGTAGAGGTATTGCAGAGCAGGAGGGGCGGCGGAGAAGAAAACGGTGTCGGAGGAGGATACCTTATACGTTAACAAAAAGGATAGAAAAGAAAAAAGAGGAGAGAATGGAAAAAAGCAGGAAGAAAGAAAGAGTAATGCTAAAATGCTGAATTTGATTTTTGTTCCGGCGATACGCCGGCCAGTGGTTCCGATCTGACGGAGAGAGCCGTTAACGGCTATTTTTCTGAGGTATGATTACAAAACTCTCATGTTTATCATGTTGCTTCTTGTTAATTGGTTTGTTGTCACATTTATTATATAATAAAAAATATTTTTCCATGTATAGAATATATATTTTAATATGTATTCATTGAGTATCGAACTCTTGACATATGCTAGTACTTGTTTATTATTCCTCTTACTGTTATTTTACTTTTATTATATAATATAATAGGATATAATTTGTATTAGTGACTTAATGACTTTAAATTTAATTTATAAAATATTTATTGTTGTTAGGAGTCGAACCCTTGACCTATGGTAGTACTCGTTTATTATCCCTCTTACTCTTATTATATAATAGGATATAACTAGCTTATTTCTCGTGCAAAGCACAGGTTCTTATACATGCATTAATTAGCTAAAATATAAAAATAATTTTTATCTTTTATAAATTTTATTTATTTATTTAAGTTATTTAATCATTTGCCTTGGTTATTGTTTTGGATACTAATAATAGAATATATAAAGTATATTAAATCATACAATTTTATTGGTGTTCTTAAACATATTAATATATGGAGTTTAATTATATGTATTCTATGTATACTATTATATGAAAATTGAAACATTGAAAATTTTGGGGTACGATTTTCGATTTTCAGTTAGGTTATACAAATTATTGAAATAAATAAATAATGCAATAATGTAATTAATGGCAATTAGTTGATTAGCTTTTCTTAATTGAGTAATGCTAGAGTCCCCAAAACTGTTCCCAAAAAAATTCCCAAATCATGAGGTGTTACAATATTATTGGCTATTTACTCATAAATGAGGTGGACCTCTCGTGCATACATATGAATCCCACAAATAACATCACGCCACGTGTCATTTGGGAATACTTTTGGGAACCAATTTGGGGTATGTAGCACTATGTTTACTTTCAATTGAAAATATTACCATTTATAAATATCTAAAATATTATATCATCCAAACATTAATATTTCTTTCCTAATTAAAACATGCTACCTTTTAATTTAAAACATAATCTTACAATCATTTAATATATACCGAAAAATATCATATCATATCTTGCAATCACTAATAAAATATAATAAGAATCTGTACACAACGAAGAATGACCATTAGATTTTTTGTAATAAATAAAAACCGCTAGTTTCAATGATTAGATATTTTATATAATTAAATTTCTTTAAAAAAATCAAAGTTCGAATTCCGTTAACAACGTATTTATTGAAAACTTCCAGCAAATACAAGATACAAATATTTTCAACGTTTCCGTTCTACTTCACTGTATATCTTCCTTCTTCCATATTCCTGTAGCTGATGGTAAGTTACAGATACAACATTATTTAATACATTCTTGATCACCCTTAGAATTGCATCATGTAATGTTGCTAACATCTTGACAATTATACCAGCAACACATCTAAGCAACTAAATGGAAACACTGACTTCTACAAAAATTAGAGCAAACACTATTGATAGCTCACTCCATCGCCTTTTACAACTTCACCAATCCGATATGCTACATTTGTTGCCTGTGCATCTTCAAGTAGTCTAAGAGCTGCCTCCTGGCTAACAACAAGAACCATTCCGATCCCCATATTAAAAGTCCGCCTCATTTCAGCATCTTCTACTCTTCCAGCCTTGTAATCGATAAATAAAGATACAATTAGAATGTGAGTAGGAATTTATGAACAAGTGAAGGGAGCTAGACAATATTTGTGGCAACTTTCAGGCAAGCTAGAGAAGTTGAAACCACAATGTTTGCCAAATTATTAATTGCTTCACACAATCTTTTATTTGCAATTGATGTTCAGTAGAATGTAATGATGGAAGTAAAGATGCAGATAACAAAAAAATAATACTCCCTCTGTCTCACATTGTTTTTCTTATTTGAAATGTCGGTCCTGTTCATAACATGAGACAAATTACTAATTTACGTCTAATCTATAAGACGGAATATAGTCATGAGTGATCTTGTTGGATTCGTATTTATGAGTACTTTAATACAGTGAAGTTTTTATATTTAAAACTAATACAAAATTAAAGATATTAATGATCAAAAGTATGCGTTGGCAAACGTGTCCAGTCAAAATAGGAATGATATTTAGGGACGGAGGGAGTATATATTTTTTAAATGTAATAATATATATATATATAGAGTCTTACTCCACTACAAACTAAAATTAACTACAAACTAAAAACTAAACACTAATTCAACATTTCATGCTAATTTAATGATCAAACTAGGGGTACCCAATACAAAAGATGTCTAAAATTCTTGGCTCCATTCAGCAAAAAAAAAAAATACTGTTCACTGCTGACGTGACTCACGTCAACAGTGAACAGTATTTTTTTTTTTTTGTTGTTGAATGGAGCCAAGAATTTTAGACATTTTTTGTAAAGGTGCCCCTGGCGGGGCCATTAGAATAAATGAAATATAAAATATTTTATGTTTGTAGTTTGTATTTAAGGATTGGTTTGTATTTGAACAAAAACCTATATATATATATATATATATATATATATATATATATATATACAGTGGCGGACGCAGGAATTATATTTAGGGGGGGCCGGAAAAACTAGAACGTAAAAATATTTAAATTAATTTTAATTATAAAGATAAACGTTAAAATAAATAAGCATTTTTTAAGCTTGAATTACATAAACAAGATCCAAAAAAAATAAAACTTAACTGAAATTTTAAGTCAAATTACTTATATAAATAATTTTTGTTACTTTGACAGAAAAAGAATAACAAAATAAACACTAGCAAGCTTTGACAGGAGAGGGAAAAAAAAGATATGATATACCAGAGGATCGACCCGTGGTCTCCTGGCAAGCAAATAAAAGATGTAACCAGCTATGCTAGAGATACAATACAAGTAGATTACATACTATACATATTTTATACCAATCTTAGGGGGGGCCATGGCCCCCACTCGCCCCCCTAAATCCGCCTCTGTATATATATATATATATATATATATATATATAGAGAGAGAGAGAGAGAGAATAAAGATGTGAATGCTATGACTCACTTCTTGTATCCATTTAAAAACAGGAGGAACTACCCAAGAATCCTTAAGAATAACAGCTCCCAGACCTTCGGGAAACACACGAGGGATATTATCAGTAAAACCACCGCCTGTGATGTGGGCAATCCCCTTGACACCACCCTTGCTGATTATATCAAGCACCTGCTTTTACCATATTTGATTATAATCTAGCAAAATTTCATGTAATAATATTGACAGTTATAAGTAAAAGCATATATGAGTGGCGACCTGCTTGACGTATATAACAGTAGGAGCCATTAATGCTTCACCTAATGTAACTGATTCACCAGGAAGATTGTCTTTCAACGAGAGCCCACTTCTAGCAAGGACCCTGCAGAGACGAGCCACAAATATTTAGGCTGCATGGGAAGAATAGAGTAAAAGCAATCAACACTCAATATATTTTGAGATAAATGGATATTCTGAAAAGATTCAACACAATGTAAAGATTCTACATGTATCACAAAGGAGTTTACGACCTTCTGACAAGAGAGAAACCATTTGAGTGAATTCCACTAGATGGTAGGCCAATCAACACATCTCCATCCACAATGTTTTTCCCATTAATTACTGAATCCTTTTTTACGCTGCCAACCGCAAAACCACTAAGGTCATACTCACCATCTGCATAGAAATCTGGCATCTCTGCAGTCTAAAGGGAAAATAAATTCAGCTGAATAGATTTGACAAATTTTCTCATTTGCAAACTTAACCTAGCACACTCCCATGCACACATAACCCAATTATGACTTTCTTCATTGGGCATGCAGCATTTCACCGATTTCATCAAGTAATATTGTTTCCAGAATTAGATGGTCATCAAACTGTGTAATCCACAGTATTAGTCATGCAGATGAAACACTATAAAGCAGGCACACATGAAGATGTAACTGTCTATTACTTAAACATATATCCCAGGTCATATAATGCCCCCCCCCCCCCCATCCTGCATAATCCTTAACATGTTCTTACCGTGCCCACCACGAATCTTACATGTGCCAGAAACACACACAACATAATAACAGTATTAAAAACTTGAACATACAGAAATTGATATCTTACAAATAAGATAGTATGTATAAGAATGGGTGAAGGAGGTAAATAACATTTTTTTATTAAAAAATTGACGAAAATAACGATTGCCGGTAGGGATGGCTAAAAATAACATATTGAATACACATTTTGTAATAGGGTAATAGGTAATACCCATTTGGTGAATGGGTAACACGATGTGAATTAAATAATACGCATACATGATTGGGGTGTGGTGCATTAATTTTACTTCTAAAAGCTAGATACCCAAATGTCTTTTGAGTAACATGTACATTTGCAATTTTGGAATACCTAACTAAGAGATGCGTATTACAAAACAAAAAAAAAAATCTTTTGAGCACGCATTGGTAAGTTGGGTGTCTTATAAAAATGGGATACCCAATCGGTAAATATGTATTAACATATTGTTAAAAAAATAAAAATCACCCTGACACTCGAAAATGGATATTTTTGTTAATTTTAATAAAAAAGTTGTTACATTTTTCCATTAAGTTTTAATACATTACAAATCCGCCCTGTGCGAAGAAAACAATTGTGTAACGAAAATGACATAGCTGGATTGGTTTTAAGTAGATACAGTGTCAAGACATTGATATATGTGCAGCCCAAGCACCAGACTTGCAAAATTAAATTAATTTCAAAGTACTGCAGAGTAACAGCATATACCTCTCCTCCTAAAAGAACACATTCAGATTGCTGGCAGCCTTCGACAATGCCTTTTATAACCTGAATAACCATCAGACATACATTACCAAGTTAATTTATGTATATAAAGATAAAACAGGAAAGTACAATCACATTTCTTACCTTTTCAGCAAGATCAACATCAAGACGACTCGTTGCGTAGTAATCAAGAAAAAATAAGGGCTTTGCACCAGAAGTAACAATGTCATTGACGCTCATCGCAACCTAAAGAGAAGTGCATTAGTAAACTATAAGGGAGTTACGTTTTTGCAGTACAAGACGCAAATTACGAATTACTAATTACCAGATCAATCCCTATTGTGTCGTGAATTCCAGTTTCGAATGCTAACTTAAGTTTGGTTCCTACACCATCTGTGCCGGCCACAAGATAGGAATCCCCTGCTCAAAAAAGGGGGTAATTTATTATATCAGAATTCCAATACTCAAAACCTTCAGACGGTTAATACCAGTTCATCAGTTGCGAAAAATAAAAATATATGAAGCCACAACGGCAAGTGGCAACAGGTTATCTCCCTGTTTTTCTTCAAGTTCATTCACAGCAAAACCTCCATAAAATGATACTTGGTTTATAAATAACATCTCTAAACAATTTTTCTCCCTGGTCCAGACATAGGACATTTCTAAAAAAGGAATACAAATAAGATAATTTTTGGGAAAACCCTTGAGTAAATATATTGTCCAGCCAATTATATAGATTGTAATTTTATAAAACTAGCTTAAAACCCGTGCGATGCACGGATTTTTTTAATATTATATTAAATTTTTTAATTATTTGAATTATTTTTTTAAAACATGATTTTTGGAGACTTAAATTTTTAAATGAGATTATATGATGATAATTATATAAATGTTATTCGTGATAATTCTAGAAAATGGGGAATTTTAGTTAAAAATTTAGAAAAGATGATGGATTTTAGTTGAAAAAGTTAATCGGTTAATTATAAGTAATTATAAAATTATTTTTTTATTAGATAGAATGTCCATGATATAATTGGAAAAATAGAGGATTTGGTTAGAGAAAATTAAAAAGGTAACATGTTTTAGGTGAAAAAGGTAATTGATTAGTTTATAATAATTATAAGTTAATTATGTTATTTTACTAAATAAATTGTGTAATGTTTTTAGAAAAAGAAAAATTATTGTTGCCCGTGATATTTCTAGGAAAAGAAGGATTTTAATTATAAAATATAGAAAAAATGATATGTTTTAACTGAAAAAGTTAATCGATTAATTATTAGTATTATCATATTACTATTTTATTTCATATAATAGAACTGCCCTTAATATACTTGAAAAATGAGATATTTTAGTTAGAGAAAATAGAAAAGAAAAAGGGAAAATTAAAAAGGTGACATGTTTTAGGTGAAAAAGGTAATTGATTAGTTTATACTAATTATAATTTAATTATGTTCAATTACTAATTAAAATTGCTCCTATTGTTTTTTAGAAAATGAGAAATTAACGTTGTCCGTTATATTTCTAGAAAAAAAATGAAATTAATTAGAAAAAATAGAAAGATGATATGTTTTAGTTGAAAAGATAATCGATTAATTATTAGTATTGCAGCGCACGGGTTTCTTGTATTATGTTATAAATTTTATTTAATATTAAAATTATGTTTTTAAATAATCATTATTTTAATAATTTTTTTAATTTTAATTTGTTATAATTTAATATACTCATGTTTACAGATTATAATAATGTTTCCTTATTATAAACAACGTATATGATTTTTAATATATTCTATTAATAATTGAAAATTTTGGTGTGATATTTTCGAGTATATATTAATGATTGTAAGATTTGTTGTAAATTAAAAAGGTAACGTGGTTTAATTAGAAATATTAATGATTGAAAAATATGATACAATTGATCTTTTTATGTGTTTATAAAAGGTAATATCTTCAACTGAAAGTAAATATGAAAAATGCAACTAATTACCATTTATTATATTATATTGTTATTTATTTTAGGTGTTACATTTTACTTGAAAATTATGGTGTGATATTTTCGGTTATGTATTAATGATTGAAAGATTTATTTTAAATTAAAAAGGTAATGTGTTTTAGTTCGAAAGGAAATATTAATGATCGAAAGATATGATATGATTCATGTTTTTACGTGTTTATAAAATGTAATATCTTCAACTAAAAGTAAATATGAAAAAGACAATCGACTAATTACCGTTAATTTTATTATATTAATGTGATATTTTCGGGTATATATTAATGATTATTTGTTTTAAATTAAAAAGATAACGTGTTTTAGTTCAGAATGACATATTAATGATGGAAAGATATGATACGATTGGTGTTTTTAGGTGTTTATAAAAGGTAATATCTTGACTACTTACCATTAATTATATTATGTTATTACTTATTTTAGATTGTAAGATTTGTTTTAAATTAAAAAGGTAACGTCTTTTAGACTTTTAGTTCGAAAGGAAATATTAATGATGGAAATATAGGATACAATTGAAGTTTTAAGTTGTTTATAAAAGGTAGTATCTTGACTAATTATCATTAATTATATTATGTTATTACTTATTTTAGGTGTATTTTTTTATAATGAAGGGTAAATAATTAAATTCACGAAGTACCAAAAATAGGTACCAAAAAATAGGTACCAAAAAATAAGTACCAAAATTTTAATGTTTCGACTTTTATATAATAGTATAGATTTGTTTTAAATTAAAAGGTAACGTGTTTTAGTTCGAAAGGAAATATTAATGATGGAAAGAAATAATACGATTTACTCCATCCGTCCCTTTGAATTCTTTACGTTTGCGGACCAGTTTCTGGCACGGATTTTAAGGTGCATTTTAAGGATAGTTCTATAACTTATTTTTGATATTTTATTTTTTTGTATAAAAATAGGACTGTTCTATTTTTATACAAAAAAATAAAATATCAAAAATAAGTTATAGAACTATCCTAAAAAAAACTACTATTTATTAAAGTGATTTTAGGGCAGATATATCATTTAACATTATTATTCAATTTTTACTCATTCCGATATTTATTAAAAAAATATAAATATCGGAGTATATTCACATCATAGTGCCATTTCTTTTAGGGCTAGAAAAGTTGTGGTTTCACTCAAGCACGGAAGCACCATTTGTCAACAACCTGTGTTGTCAACAACCTGTATTCTTAAACATCTTTTCCAATGCATTCATAAATTCGCACAAATAATTTTGATAAGTTTCCTTTCGAACTAAAACACGTTAATTTTTTAATTTAAAACAAATCTTACAATCATTGATATATACCCGAAAATATCACACCATAATTTTCAAGAAAAATATAACATCTAAAATAAATAATAACATAATATAATTATCGATTAACATAATAAAATTAATGGTAATTAGTCAATTGCCTTTTTCACATTAATATAATAAAATTAACGATAATCTGTCTTTTTCATATTTATTTTTAGTTGAAGATATTACCTCTTATAAAACTACATTTTTGAAACCAACGTAATTTTTCATATTTGTATATATTTAATATTCTTTAACAAATTTTTTTTAAAAATTAAAATTATGTGGATAAATATTTTGGTGAAGAATGAGACCAAATTCATCTAACTAAAGTTATTTTTTTAGTAAAAATTATGTGAAAAATATTTAATTAAAGTTAGTTATTTTTTTAAAGTTATTTTTTTTAATTAATATAATTTAATATACACATGTTTACGGATTATACTAATGTTTCCTTATTATAAACAAAGTATATTTTTAATATATTTTATTAATAATTGAAAAATATTGTATGATATTTTCGGGTATATATTAATGATTGTAAGATTAGTTTTAAATAAAAAGGAAACATATTTTAATTCGAAAGGTAATATTAATGATTGGAAGATATGATAAAAGGTAACATCTTCAACTAAAAGTAAATATGAAAAAGGCAATCGACTAATTACCATTAATTATATTATGTTAAAATTTATTTTAGGTGTTTTAATATATATTTTTCTTTATAATGAAGGGTACATAAGTAAATTCACGAAGTACCAAAAAACAGGTACCAAAACTTTCAATGTTTCGGAATTTATATAATAGTATAGATTACATGTGTGCGTATAAATGTATATATACTTCAGCAAAGGCAGATAAAATTATGTTTTTTAATATATAATGTAATTATACATGTAGGTAATCAGTATCAAACGTTCATTGTCGTATATCATCAGCAGTACCGCTTTTTGTCCAAAAAATTGGCTAACATGAACCATACATAAAAGGCATGTACTGTTTTTTTTTTGCTAATTGATTGGGGTGAGAGTCGAACTCGTGACCCTTTGGATCAACACATTGGCCCCTTACCACTGGGACAGCTCGAACTCTCAAAAGGCATGTACTATTAGTCGCGTTAATTCTTAATTGTCATCCTCCGTACCACAGTTTGTCGCTTATTTCTCAAATCTTTAGGAATAACATTCGACCAAGTCTCTTAGTTGCCCTTCTGCTCTTTGGCACATGCCTACTTTACTTTAGTTTTCTTACACATGCCTAGAGTTAATGTCTTAACTCATCAAACCAGTGCACTTATAGGTCTGCAACATAAATTCATATCTATACTATTATATAAATTCCGAAACATTGAAAGTTTTGGTACCTGTTTTTTGGTACTAAGTGAATTTACTTATTTACCCTTCATTATAAAAAAATATATATATGATATCTATACTATTAAAACTTCTAAAATAAATAATAACATAATATAAATTAATGGTAAGTAGTCAATTGCCTTTTTTTGCATTTACTTTTAATTGAAGATATAACCTTTTATTAACTCCTAAAAACATCAATCGTTTCATATCTTCCAATCATTAATATTTTCTTCCAAATTAAAACACGTTACCCTTTTAATTTAAAACTAATCTTATAATCATTAATATATTAAAAATCTGACTTCGAGTGGGTTTTTGATGGTTTTGATTACATATATGCATAGATTGGTGCATACAAAGATGTTGTGTATATGTATAGATTAATATAATATCATATTTTTTAATTATTAATAAATATATTAAAAATATGTATACGCTGTTTATAATAAGAAAACATTAGCCGAAACATTAAAAATTTTGAAACTTATTTTTTGGTATATGTTTCTTAGTATATCGTGAATTTACTTATTTAACCTTTATTATAAAGAAAAATATATACAATATCTATACTATTAAAACACCTAAAATAAATAATAACATAATATAATTACGGTAATTAGTCGATTGCATTTACTTTTAGTTGAAGATATTACCTTTTATAAACACCTAAAAACATCAATCATATCATATCTTCCAATCATATCATATCTAGCAATAATTAATATATACCAAAAAATTTCACATCATATCTTCTAATCATTAACAAAATATAATAAAAATCTGTATACTACGAATAATGACCATTAGATTTTTAGTAAAAAATCAAAATCGTTAGATCTAATGATTAAATATATTATATTCAAGGTTCGAATCCTATCAACGACATAATTATTTTAAAATTTTATAATATAAGTTTTAAACCATGCATATCATTAATTAAATTTATATTAAATTATTAATATTAAAATTAAAATAAAATATTATAAATAATGATTATATAAAAATATATTTATAACCATAAAATAAAATTTGTTACATATCAAAAAAAATCTATGCATCGCACGGGTTATAAGCTAGTATGACAAAATTCTACTTAAATGTTTTTTAAAAAATATATGACACATAATATTGAAGTTGTATTTGTTTAGTTGTAAAAAAGCAGATAAATTGTAAAATAATTAACATTCATAGTTCCGAATGTATAAAATTAAAGAGGTGTTGCTTTACAGCTAAATCAGCTACCACTGGTATTCGCGGTACTTCATAGATCAATCATGACGTCGACTGCAAGATGGTAACTTAGTCATGACATGTCAAAAGAAAAATATAGAATCAGGTGTCTGAGCTGAACACATCAGCTATGACACTAGCTACTACTTACCTACGCAGTAGTGCTTTTCCAATACATTAAATAAAACTTCTATTCCCAACATTGGTCCAATAATTATGTTAACTTGTCAAGTGAAAGTATAATTACATATTATGATGAACTTGAAGCCAACAAATATGTAAACAATCCTATAAGTAAGAAACACAACTTAAGAGTACAGAAAACAATTTAATCATGTATGCTGAAACATACACCATCAGGTACAAGCGTGAACTTTTCCAACCACAGACTTGCAGTTCTAACCACATGGGAATATAACATAGATAATACTTGCCAGTAAAAACATATGCAGGTTAATACTAACAGCTGCATAATATTACAATTACAAGTTAATAATTTTGCAAGCACAGTTTATAATCAATATGACGGTAAGAAAGGAGGATAGTGATTTCTGATGTACACAAACTTTTCAAACCACACTAAGTACATCATAAAGTTCAGTAATTAAAGCACAAAGTCAAGTTTAGACATATAACAAAGAGGGAGAAGAATTTACCAAAAGGATAAAGTCCACCAAAGCCTCCTATTCCGGGGGCCATTTTTGCAATTCTTTTTACAAGCTCTGATCCAGCATCTATGTCAACACCAGCACTTTTGTAAGTAAGTCCATCCTCATATTTGTTGCTCTCATCCACAAGAGTGTTTGAGACTGAGCACAAAATTCTACTGCTAGACTTTTTAGATCTTCTGCATACAGAATCTTTAGGAGCAACTGCATATGCGGAACACCTTTCTGAGAAGTGACGGACAACAGGGACACGTAAATTTGCCACAGATATTTGGGATTTTGGACTAGAAGGGCTAAGTGATGTCACATTGCATCTTGCAAGCTCTATACTTCTTCCAAAAGTCGTGGTCATTGTTCGCGAACAAGGTTAAGGTAGGGCTGCACAAGAAATATAAAGAAATTGAACATGACTCAGAAGCATCTTAAAGGACATCTGTATGCTGAACTTCCACCATCCCACAAAAATCCAAATCAAAAATTTGGATTAAATCCAAAATTTCGTAAAATCCAAAATTTTCGGGTTTTAAGATTAAATCCAAATCCAAAAGTCAATATCCAGATCCAAATCCATCGAGTTTCAGATCGGATCGGGTTATTTTCGGGTATCCAAAACTAAAAATAATTTAGCCTGCTGATAACATTAATTATATTTATATTTATTTATACAATAATTAAAATAATATTTGATTGAATTAATAAGTAGTCAAATACTCAAATGTAATATATTGCACAGGTTGAGATACTAAGTGAAATCTAAATTTATTGGCAAAATAGTATTTCACATGCCAGCAACGAAAACTTTATGTAAAGAAAATGAAAGTTACATCTTGAATGTATTAATATAATGTGAGGTAAGTTCTAATTCACTAGAGGAGATAATTCACCAAATGAGTATATGAAATAACGAAATAAAGATCTATGGTTTATATATCTAGATTATTAAAAACAAATTATAATATTATATTTTTTATGTATCGGGTTTTCGTCGCATTCCAGGTTTGGATCGGGTGTCGGTACAGTACACCTAAAATCCAAATCCAATCTCTTTCGAATTCAAAAAAATAAATCTAAATCCAAATCCTAACTTTCGAGTTCGGTAAGTCCAAAATTCCGAATTTCGTTCGGATTGGATTAATTTGCCATCCTTATTCCCTATGTGAATAGGTTACATAATCCTTATGCCTTCTTTTCCTAGAGCATTGAGCCAAAGAGAAGTAAAATAAACTATAACAAACATATTGTTGTTAAACGAAATTGTTCTAATAGCATAGATGAACTGAAATCAATCATGTCATTACAACAAATACATTACAGACAATATTCCACCAAGAAAGTTTACATATGTTGATTTGCATAAAATTAACTCTGTTTTCGAGTTTTCGAATTGAAAATGAAGCAATTAACACACACAAGTTGATAAAGCCACAACAATAAAATTAACATCTGTGACTTACAATATCATGACAATCAAACTTAAATGTAATTGAAGTTTATCAAGTGGGTTATAAAATTAAAAAAATGCTACATAAAATGCAGAAAAAGTAGGCTATAAATACGTATATGAATGTGTATATATAGAGCTTACCCCGAGAAAAATGAAGAGAAAGATTGGTCGGCGAACCCTGAGAAATGAAAATTTACAGAGGGTTTAAGCTAGGGTTTTGCGGCTTTGTTCTTCCCTCTTTCGTCTCTTTTTTCAATTTTAAAGGGACAGCACAAAGATTAAAAAACATAAAAAACGGATACTTAATATTTTATTTTAAATTAGTTTTATGTAAAGTTAACACTTAACACTCTTGTGAATCAGTTTTCTGTTTTTTTTTTAAAAGTTGCCGATAAATTATCTCGATTTTTAGCTATTATATTATTTAATTTGTTCAAATTTATCGTAAATAAAATCTCTGTATTTGTCATTACTTCATGACCTCATACATGCCAGGATCTTCTACGATGATCAAATTAATAAAACATCAATAATATGAGCTTGTCCGTTTCTAATTTCTGATTTTCTAAGAGCAAATTCAACAAAAATTTACTGAATTTTTTAAAAGTATTATAAATAATAAATTTGTTAGTAATTTAGAACAAATTTAGGAGTACTTACTTCCTTATATGTGTTTCTTATTATAATCACAACACTAAAGAGAGAGAGATAAAAAAAATAGAAGATAAAAAGAAAAAGATATTAAAACATGAATAAAATGAATATTTTATTTGTAAAAATAAAAAAATGGGAATTAGGCTTGTCTTAAACATAAGAAATAAGGAATGGAAGTCGGAAGACATATCAACAACACCTCCTTATATGAACTTCTTATCAATATTATAATATTAAATTAGAATTTTACCTAATTTTATGTAATTAAAAATTTTATTCATTAAAATGATTAAAATGATATAAGGAATTACTCAAACTCTTTTAAAGATGAGAAAGATGGGAAGACTCCTAACTTTATAAGGTACAGCTGAAGAATAGTTTATTATTTATATGGGGAAAAGTTTTATGAATACAAATATTTCATTGGCATTGGAGACCATATTAATTCTGCATTCAAAATTTTATAAAATATGTTACATGAAAATCTCTATTTTGTTAAAAAAATTTAAAATCATGTATGTTCCATAAGCAAAACATGTATATTGTATTTTTACTTTTTGGATGGTTTTTTCGGACTTAAAGGTTCTATTGTCTAAATGTCTGGAGGTAACATGCGTACCTTTCGATTAGATGGTAAACTTTTTTGAATGTAAGAAACTAAATCCCTTTCTCCAGTTTCGCCGATATTGTATTTCGATACAATTCATATACGAGAATGTAAATTTTTTGACAAAAAAAAAAAAACATGTATATTTTGTAAAGTTCTGCAAACAAATTGTGATTTGCAGAATAATTTATTTTGCAATATTTTATATTCGTTTTGCAATATTTTACTACCAAACCATGCATGATTTTCAAATCTTTCAATGAAATAATGATGTACATAAAACATGTTTTGTGAAATAATTCATTTTGCAATATTTTACTTTCAGAACATATATGTCCAAGACCTCTAATGTAATGAAATAACGGTCTACATAGAACCTTAACTCTTTAATCCTCTCCTATAAAATTTAAGCTTTCTTCTCCTCCTATTTCTTTTCCTCTACTACCAGTAACAAGAGTTTGTTATAGTAGTATAAACAAGTTAATTTGAATTATTTTGGTCTGATTTAAACAATCTATTATCACTTTCTATAGATTACATGGACGCTTTTAGATTGAAAAAAACAAAATAAATAATCTATCTATATTCTACAGTGCTGAATGGCAATCAGTTACAGGTCAGCAGATAACTTCGGTTCATCTCTCTCACTTTCAACAGCACTTTCCTGCAGTGCAACTGAAACCACTGATGGATCATTTATCTCTACTGCTTCAGAGTCCGTATCTTGGTCTTCGTAATCATATGGAAAATTGGTCTCCATTTGAGCTGTGTGTGTCATATTATTATTTTCATACGGAAAATTGGTCTCCATTTGCGCTGTGTGTGTCATATTATTATTTTCATATTCCCCATCATCATCATCTTCATCATCACTGTCATAGATTTCGAGAAATGCATCGTCTTCTTCCTCCTAATTATTGACATCAAAGCAATGAAATAAGAACCGGCTACAGCATATGAGAAAAACAAGTTAACAAACAGTAAATTACCTCACTGTCTTCATCTTCTGTAGGATAAGCGGACTCTAATTTATTATAAAATTCTTCGTCTCCATGGTCTTTGACAATTGACATGTGATCCTACAGGGGAATGTTTGATGTTATAAATTAGACCAAGAAAATTAGTGAACTTGTAACCATCAAAATAAATAAAAAGGGGGCTTACAATTTCTGAACGTAGGGCATCAACTTTTGTTTGCAAAGTTGAAATATGATTTAAGAGAGCCTGTTTGTCAAAATAATGTAGTACAAGTCAATATCTTGTTTCAAGCAATTCAAGGAAATGCAAGACACATAGGACATGACACACTCTCTCCACCATAAAGAATTTGTGAAAACTGAGATGATACCTCGCGCCTTTGAAGCTCAATCGAACGAGCCAACGCCTTTCTCTTTGTTAAGAGATTCTTCGGCCTTAGTGCAGGAGGTCGCTTATATTCCTTACCCCGAAATACTACTATAGCATACCCCTTAGAAACTTTGTCAACCGATACTAAAACACCACCACTCTCAGCTTCAAGAGATAATGCAATCTTTTTTACATGCTCAAAGTTCTTACTATTAACAATGATCTTTACCAACTCACGATATTTCCAATGCAAGTGCATGTTCTCCACTGTACCATCAAAAACTCCACGCCTTCCTGAAACACAAATTGCTTAGGTCATACTTGAGAACAAAACAAAACGACTGGGGTAAAAAGAAGTTTCTTACCAAGTAGTAAGAAGGCTTTCATTCTCAAACCAAGCTTGCGAAACATGAACCTCTCTTCATCACTTATGCTTCCAGGGTCAGCAGGACGGTCTAACGGATTCAGAAATGCTTCCACCTTAGATAAGTTTCGCTCTGCTTTCATTAGCTTTCTGTCAGCCTATATAATGCAGTGGATACTCAAAAGTCAGGACAAGTGAAAAGTCTAGAAAAGAGAATTTCATTGATGATGCACAAACACACTATCGGTAGATTGTATTCTATAATTAATACTTGTCCAAGGAAAGAATAGCTACTGACAGAAGAATGTGACCAATCCAGTAAAGATAGTTAGGATGCATAGGATACTTTATTAGGAGAACGAATTTGCTGTACAGCGGAAGCTTTTGAGTCTTAACTGGCAGATAAATGTGGTATACTTCATGTTTGGGATACTTCACGGGTGAATTTATCACTCTCACTCGAACGACATGCCATACAATACCAGTTCTTCTACGCCAGCCAAATTTAAGAAACTCAAGCAATTTTATGATTTACAATAGAAGCTAAAATATGCAGTCATGCCTAAAAGATAGCTAAACTTGAAATAAAAAAACAATTACCCTCAAAATTGCTACTGACTTGTACGATTTTGGTGAAAAAAACAAAACACTCGTTATCATAAAGTATCAAGAGAAAGTTCTATTCCATCTTTTCAATATGAGTGGAGCTTTTAATTAGTTATATTTACGTGAATTGAGGGGGCTCCATCTTATTTAATTGTGCCACGTGGCTTTAGGGTACCATTTTGGGAACAAATTTGGGACCTGTAGCCTTGTCTTTTCATTATAGATAAACCATACTGACTTTCAAAATCAATTTGACTTGTTTCCAGTTTCATAATTGATGCATCTATATTAGTATCCTAATGCAAAAATTATCATTTAGAATCACTTTGCATACAATTTGCAAAATAGATTTTTCACCTGAGCAGGGGAACACATCAAAAACAAGAGATATTGCTTTTAATACATAGTTTTACTACATGATGTGGCTTGTACAATGTACAATCCACCCAAGGCAATTAAACCACCATGCTAACAAAAATTAAAGAATCATAACTTACAAACACGGATTCTCAATATTTTCTCTGGCACTATGGCCACCGCGAAACCACTTTGAATGTCCCCAACTATTGTGATCACCTCTCTATAAAACCAACCATTAGAGACAACCCTCAGTAGTCTCTCTACCCGCCATCATGTCGCTCCTAGCAACTACACCTGTTTTGGTGTCACCTGTGACACCCGCCGTCACATCACCTTCCTCAAAATCTCCCCGCTTAATATAACTAGAAGTCGCTCTCCAATGTGGGTCAACTGCGGTGAATCACAAACATTGCTATCACTGAATTCTGATCTCAGCCCCAGGCCCCATACTTGAACACGTCTGCCCTCAATGTTTAGTGACTCTACTTGTCACCTCTCACTCCACCTTGGTGGTAACTTCTTTTCTGGTTTTATACCACCCTAACTTGGTGTCACGGGGAACAAGCTTACAGGCACAACTACTCCTTAATAAATACTTCAGCTATTTTGGTGTTCTTTCGCCTAAAACTGGAAAGTTGCCTGACCCGATGCCGCAAACTGTCACTATCTAGTAATTCTACAATTCTGCCAGATCTTGGCAGGCTTCAAAACCGAAGTACACAATTATTGCGGGTAAAAGTCTTTTTGGTTCTTGTGGATATGGTAAATATGATGGAGAAGAAGTGATGCGAGCTGCTGTAAAGATTTTATTTAGTGATGACTGCTGCATACAAGGGAGAGGGAGAAACCCAGTACCAATACAAGAATTACAGAGAGGTGAAACTTAGGAGAGATGATAGAGGGGGAGAGAAATTACAGAAACCGGTGTTTTTAATATTCTAAATCTATCTAATCTTGTGGCTCAGTTAGTCTTATGGGGTTCGGCCAAATCATGTACTAATAATGTTTTGTAGCTTTGTAGCACAAAATTGAATCTAACATGAGTCAGATTACCTTGTTCAAGGTCAGATGATTATGTACAGCTATTATTGTTTTACTAGAACTTACGTGGAAGTCACATAATAAAATTTGATAGACGGGAATCTGCAACTAGACTAAGAAGATCATTATTTATCTCTAAATTTTCGATTGATAAATTTCCGAGCAGTTAAGGCCACAAAACACAACTAGCAGGAAAAGAAAAACTCAGTCAAAGAAGGATATTCAAGAAACTTACAAAAGCAAGCTTTTTCTCGAGCTTCTTGACAAGGTTGGCATGCCTTGCAACTTCTGCTTCTTTCATGACCTTTTCCTTGTCCTTATCATCTAGAATTTTTCCCCACCTCGCATTTGCATCCAAAGTTTCTCCAAGAGTACCGGCAGTTCCAGAATCATCAGTTGGCTCAACCATTGGTTTAAGAAATGTTGATGCTCTTAATCGTGCTTGTTCTTCGTCATCTTGCAGGGCCTTTGCCAGCCTCTCATTCTCTAATAATGCTTCAGCAACATCCGGTGAAAGAAAATTTTTTCCTCTATAGAATACCAAGAAGTCCTTGTTTCTAGAGAGAAGCATACCCCCGGTTAATTTCTGCACAGGATATTCACATTTCAAACTTAGTTGCGACAAATTGTGTCATCTATTATATGCTTGATTAGTATTATAAGTAAATTTATCCCTTCTATATTCAGTTCCATAATTTTGAACCTTTTTCTTTGTCGAGAGGAAAGGTGGTGTAATTAAGCTCTAGGAACCCTATTCAACTCCAGATGGAGGATTCCAAGCTGCCATTTTTCATATCAATAACTATATGTATGGAGCTAATAGGTTATGGATTATCATTTAAAAAAAAAACAGTTTCAAAAAAGCTAATCACATTAAAGGAACTTTTACGATCTAGTTACCTAACCTCATTCAAACAATGGTATTTATATCCCAATCCAAATCAAACTATGATTAGTTACAAAGCTTTATATTCCTATTTATGATAAAGCTAGACTACTTTCTTAATCCAAATTAAATTAAAAGATCATAAGAAATCGTATTAGATAGTTACTAGACATTATTTAGTAATATAAAAAATAATAAATCATTTTCTAATTATTTGGCATGCACAATATTCTAGAATTTCCGAAAGTTCCAAATAAAACATGATGTTAGTGATGAAGAGATTACAATTTACGCAGTCATTTTAAAATTCTTTTAAAATAGTATGCTTAAATAGATCACTCTGTTAGTTAGGTTGGAAAATAGGTTTGATCATTTTATAGCATATGGAGATATTATTACAGATTCTAATTGTCATAATACAATTTCACCCAAACCCAATGAATTTATTACCTTAATATCTTCAGCCATTCTTTCACTTGTTGTCAGCTGTACTCCACGCTTCAGAGCGATCTTTGCAATTGAACTTCTTTCCCATAACTTGATCATGGCCATGGCCAAACCTTGATGCTGCCTGCTTCTACCTGGTTTTGCAAATCGATATCTTGAGAAAAGTTTGAAATAATGCTTCTGATGAGACAATATACTTCACAAAAGAAAGTAGCAAACCTAATGCAAAGTGGGGAGGAATAACTCTTGCAAGCCTTCGCAAAGATGTCGCTTCCTTCCCTCCAACGGTGGATCTTACTCCATAAGGAAGTAGTCTAAACGGAGGTTTGTAACCAGGAACAATACCCGGGAGTAAATCTGCATCTACAGGTAAAGGATCAGATCCAGGCCAATCTTCATACCTAGGCCCCAGACCATCTAACAGCACGTCTACTTCATCCTCGTATCTTGTTTCCGGCAATGGTTTTGAACTTTCTTCCTTAAGAGCATCTACTGCTTCTGCTTGGGGAAGCCATACATCTTTCGAAGGACCAAGTTCATAAGTCACCCGTTTTCCACTTTCCACGGAGGAGGGTCCCTGCGAATATGCCTTTTTTTTGTGCAACTGTTTGTCACGTTGTACCAAGGGATCAACATAGCTTACACCTCTATAAAGAGCAACAGCACTGCCGGACCTCCAAATCACCAAACCTCCAGTTTTTCTCTGAAATAACATATAATTGATATAAATGAAAGGCTTAAATGCTGCGTTTTGGAATTAAAACAACGAGATCCAAGATATATAAGTGTACTGCAAATGGTTGAGTGAATATTCAATACACGCTCAACTATCAAGTCAGGAAGCTCAAGGTAGGTATAACTGAAGTACGGTAGCTGGATTAAAATTTTACAATAAAGAAAGAAACATACATTAATATATGAAATTAATTATAATAAAGTTAGAAAATACCGTACCAACACAGCATGATCATTGACTTCCTAAATGAAAAAGAGTCTCATATTGCCCTTTATCTACTTCCAATAAATATTAGCTGTTATACTATCAATAGACAAAACCAACAAAGCTTTGTTTAGCTGAACTTATACCCAAGACAAACGATAGTACTCGCATCAGAATACCTAGTAGCTAGGAGTGAGTGATGTAGATTGTTACACACTCAAATGGTTTACTTTTTTACACAGAGCTCAGTATACACTTCTCATTTCAAAAGCAGATATTATATACTACATGTTAAATATACCTACATTTTTAGCATTAAGAATAATTTGGTCAGTCGTATCTAATATTTATCAGCAATGCGAAAAGGTTACAACATACTAAATAATTATGAAATATACTCACCTCCAAAACCTCATGCACACGCTTCATATTAAGGGCAGGAGGCCCCTCGATTTTCAATCTAACAACCTCCGCTGATTTCCACTTATCACGAATAGAATCAACAACTAATTGTGTAACACCAGCACCACCAATCCTGGTCTTATTTTTCGTTCTCATAGCCAAATTCCTCAACCTCCTCAATTCTGAATCTGGAAGTGTCAATTCCGCCAAAGACGTCTTACTTTTCTGTCTAACCGAATTCCTCCCTTCATCATCCGCTGTCGGCTTTTCCCACGGAAACCTAACATCCCTACTACCTCCACTCACATGGTCCATCCCCAATGGCGAATCAGGCGAAAACCCACCACGTGAATTCGGCAACATCCCTTCCTCCACATAAAATATATCCTCAATAGACCCTTTCTCAATAACTCTCTCCTCCACCTCTTTCTTCTCCTCAACCTCATCAACATACCCAAACTTCTTCAATCTCCTCACAATCTTATCCATCGTACTACCACTTTCACCATCACTGCCACCCTCGTAATCCGAATACGAAGAACTCTCACTATTCCGATAATCCACCACTTCTTGTCTCGAATTAGGCCAATTCTTTTTGTGGGTTTCATTCCAATTACCTAACCAACTACTCCTACTACAAAATCTTGCATTATTCAAACCAAAGTGTGCACCTTTATTCCTAAACAACACAGTACACTTATTTTCTTGATTTTTAGAACCACAAACAACAAAATTACATCTTTTTTCAAAAGATACATGAGAATAATACCTTAAAAATCTCCTGGGATTACAAAGATGAAGCTTGTACAATGATGTCTGAAATGAGTCTATGAAGATACTTTTAGTTGGAGATAACTGAAGACTTGGAGCTACAAGAGCCATTTTCACACAACGCCTATATCGTATAAACAGTTGATGATATACATACAATAGAAATAAAATAAAGATGAATGGGTGGCGAAAGATTTGAAATTGGTGAAGAATTGAAGGGGGTTTTGTGAAGTTTTAGCTGAGATTATCTTCATAAACTAATATACTGTTCATAATTTCATATATTTATTTATGTGTGTGTATTTTATCATCATCCTTAAACAACTCATCCTTGAACATGCTTGAATTCACTTCCAAAAAAAAGCTTAAATTTAATAATTGTATAAATAAAAAAATCTACCATATATAAATATATGGTCTGAATAAAATATAATTAATAATTTTCTATTAATTATATCAATTTATCTAATTTATTTTTTTAAAATATGATTCTAGCATCATTATTCATCTCTAAACTTCTTTATTGCATTCAAATGTGGTGATTTTGTACAATTTCAAAAAGTTTTTTAGTATACTAACTAGTATAATCGAGATATACGTGAATTTTTACTTAAAATCTTACTAAGAGAATTATCAAAATGCTTATTTTTGCTAAGTTTTTGCCCAAAATACTGATTTTGAAAAAAATGGCCCGAAATACCGACGGGATACGGAGAATCGTCCTCCGTGTTATCATGATGCGGAGAATCATCCTCCGTATTACGTAGATACGGAACTGAGTGTTCCGTGTTAGGCATGATACGGTGGACCGTGTCCCGTGTTAGGTGGGTACGCAGCACAGTCACGGAGCATGGTCTTCCGTGTTATGGTCTTCCATATCATGCATAACACGGAAGACTCAGTTCCGTATCATACCCTATTAAGAAAGATCGTGTTCCGCAATACCCCTCATATCACGGTACACGATGTACCGTGTCCTGTCAGTAAAAAGGGCCAGCATGGCTCCCATATGAATATTTTGGGCCATCACCCACTAATATATATTAAATTTTTAAAACATGAAATTAATTAAATTAAGTATAAAACATAAAATTGTATAATTTATTTTTTTCTCTCTACTTTTCCACCGAAAACTTCTGTCAACTTTGTTCATCAGTTAGCTTCCCCTCCGGCGGTGGTTTATCCACCGGCCGGAGGCCCTCTTTCTCCCTTTCTTCTTCCCTCCTTATTCTCCAACCAAGCTTTCCTCCACCTTCACATTTCCCTTTCAGTCCTTCCATAAGTCGGAATTTTTCCAAAAATTTCGAAAAAACCCATTCGAGTTCTTGTCAGATCTGGTTCGATTTAGAACTCGAAATATCAAATAAACACATTTCTTAAACTCAAAATCTCTTGTTTAACATCATATCAAAATTTGGTGTCAATTCGAGATTTTTGACTTTTCGGATTGTATCGCCTTGGGCGAAGTAACGCTTTATGCGTATGTCTCTTCTTTTGAAGTGGTTTGTTTATGTTAATATGTTTTGTTTTGTTTTGTTTGCTTATTTTCGTCCTCCGAGAATGTGTCATTTGATGTCTCAAGAGATCTGGAGAGACCGCATCGAAGCTGGGGCAGTGATGATTATTGCAAGAGCTCACCTTTCACAACAGGAGAGTGTTCATCCTTGGGGAGTTTTCACTTACGGCAAGTTTATAGCTGGTTTCCGGCAAGTAGATAGCTGGGGTGCTCCACCTGAACAATGGGCTATCAATGGTTATTATGTGTTAAGGTCAATTGTAATATTACTGTATTCAGAGATGTTTGTACAATTTGGATTTATTGGGGTGTTTTTGATTTCATTCTCAGTTAACAGAATTTTCCAGTTCTGTATTGTCAAACGGTCAGGAAACAAACCAGCTAAGTGTCTTAGCTTGTCATTGTTTTTCAACCTGGTCGTACCGCCAGTTTGGGGTTTGTCCCGACTGTGTGTTTGCTATATTTAATGGAAACTCTTATTTCTGTGGCAAAAAAAAAATTATTTTTAATTAATTATATATATATATATATATATATATATATATATAATTGAAAGTTAATTTTGTTTGATATCGAAAATTACCTATAAATTAAAATTTTTATTTATCAATTAAATAATATACATTTAAATTCATGAAATTATTATATCCGAAATATATTATTTATAGAGGTTTTATTATATCTTATTATCAGAAAAAATTAAAAAAATAAAAATATATCATATCGTACAATAATAGCTAGTGTCTCTTCACAACAGTATTTTAATATTTTTCCATTTTTTTTCGTCTCCCAAATACATATTTTTTAAATGCATATTTAAATTAAATACATAATAATATTTTTCACATAACATTGGATTTCTTTGAGTTCTTCGTTTCATCGCGGTCATTCATAGAAATTTTGAATAAATATACAAAAGAATTATTGTTTAATATTGTTATTATTTTAATTTTATCATCAATATTTATTTTTCTCAAAATTAAAAATCCAACTTATATTTTAAAATTAATTTATAACATCAATATTAAATTTTATTGGATAACACACTCCTCCTATATATTGAACCATGAGCATTTTCTCCCTAATTAATCGTTATCTTTTTTTTTGGTAAGCATCTAGTATTCATTACCAGAAAAGCCCAACTGCCAGTACAAATGTTGATAGTAGATTAAGGTTAACATCTTAATCACTACTATCCAGATACGAATCCTTAAAAAATTGAGACCAGACATGGACATTGGAAAATTCATGAAAGAAATTGCAAACAGACAAAACATACTTAAAACTTAAAGAACTTAAACTTAAACGAAATAAAAACATGAGTTTTTCTTCTCCCAACCCTAACGGCTTCTTGTTTCTTGGATCCTGAAAACTTAGTCCACATCATTCGGGACTCCCATGCTAGCTGATGCAGCATCTTCCACCAGCAGATCACCCAAACCTTCAACTTCTTCTTCATCAGCAATCTCCCCTAGGTACTGATCCTCATCAATAATCATGAATCATGAATCGAGCTTCCACTAAGCCTAACCCCATGTCAAGGCGCCAGAGTTCCCTGACTTTGCCAAAAGGTCTTCGAAACGCCACCAATCTATTTCGATTACGAGCACCATCCTCTGCTAAGAACCTTGCCAACATATTTTGACTGCCCCTTATTACTTCAGCCTCGTCTAGAGTTAGATTTGGGTCTGAGCTCCTCTGCAATAGTTGTTGAATAACCCCTGCATGATTCGGGTCTATCCATGATGTGTCAAATTATACTTAACCGCAAGCGCACGGTGTCTATTGCTAGTACAGATGGCAAGCAGGTCGAATCCACAAGGAGACAGGTTCTACTAATTCCTTTTCAGTTATCGCTAATTGTTTCAAGGGTCAAACGATTATTGAAGAATTATTAATTAACTAATTAAACTAGATTAACACTAATTAAACAGATGATAAACAAATTATTTAAAACCTAGGGCAATCAGGTCCACCATGCTTACACAATTGGCTCTTAAGCTAAAGCAATCAATGTGATCCTATAACTAGAGTATGTTAATCTCTTTCAAGCATTAACACTCTCGAAACATTCAACACAATTAACCACTTTTAGTAATTCAATCAATCAGGTAATTAGAGTCAAGTTAATCTCTTCCAAGAATTAACGCTCTCAGAAATCCAATGATGCTTCCGCACTCAAATTCAATTCTGCTAATCGTATGTGTGCCTCTAGTAAGTAAATCTCTCGATCCATACCCCTATTTGCATATAATTAATCCATGATATTGGCCAATTACACAAATTAATGATTAAAACATATCAATCAGAATTAACCATAACCAATCAAACCACTATGAAAATCATGCCAATATTAGTGCAAACATGGCTTCCCTTTAAGCCCTAGAGATAACTACTCGCTAATAATTAAACAAGTAAAACAACTAGTAAAACAAGAAAACATAATTAAACTAATAAGAACAAAGAAAAGATTAAGAGAACAAAACCTTCAAACTTCAATGTTGTCACCCAAAAGAAGAGTCATGGTGTTTCTCTACATCTCCAACTAATAATATTAATCTACTCTAAACTATATTATCTAATCTAATATTACATCCCTAATAATTTACATCCTCTAAAATAATACCCTAGATGTGTTTATATATGCTCTAAAAGTCTTGCCCAATAAAAGTATTTTAATACTCTAAATAAATAGGATTCCATAACTGAATAGGATTCCTTAATTAAAATTCGTCACTTCTTTTTCTCCTCTGTTTCTGGGCTCTTCCAGTTGGATTTTGCTTACTGGACCACCTCTGAATTAAAGATAATTCCACAAGCTTCGCGTGGACAGCTTACGGGCCTCAAACGGACTTCTAGAACTCAAGATATGACCAAAACAGTGTAGAACAGCCCCTGTAGCCCAATAATACGAATTTTCTCCTATTTTATCTCCAAAATAGCTCTTTTTGCTCCAAATCCTTCCAAGTCATGAATTATTTATTTCCTACAATAAAACAATAAAATCTATTAAATAAAAATCCAAATCAATGCAAAACACAATAAATATGAGAATAAAATCATCTAGAATATATATAAAAATATACTCTATCAAACATCCCCACACTAAGCATTTGCACGTCCTCGGGCAAATAAGTGAAATAAAAACTAAGTCCTAGCAAACATCACTTTCGTAGATGACACGATTGCATTGAGCGTATGCAACAAGCCGTTAAACCCCTAGGCAGCCCTAGTAGGACGAGTGTTGTCTCGTGAGGGTTTATAGTGAATGTACCCACAAAATTCATCCAACCATGCAAAAGATCAATGCTAACACAACACCACACACACAAGTCCTCTCATGCCACATCAACTTAAGAATCAAAGTAAACATACGATGTCTTGGTGTCGAAAGTGCAAGTATTCACGTAGTCTACTCAACCAACATGCCGAAGGTCATAAAAATTCATGTCAAGTGTAAAAATCGTTGGTAATCATGCTAAGCCCACAAGAAATACATTTTTAAGTCTAAACCCGGGATCTCCTATGCCAAAACAAGTAATAACTCACCTTTCACTCAAAAACAAATATTCACTCAAGAACAAGGTTAAGTGTATCACTCAATTCCAACAAAATCATAAACACAACTTGACACTCGCAATCAATCTCACTCTCAACACAACATACATCACTGATGACAATCAAAAGGTCTTTATTCGGGTTGTAGGGTGGGCTAGGGACCAGGTATGTCAAGTAAAGCTAAAACAGGTTAATGTCAAAAGCTAGTACCCAACAATAATCATTATTCAATTCCCTTTCTATTAAAACAAATACTTCCCCACACTTGGATTTTTCAATAACCCTTACATAATAACTTGACTAGTCGAATGAAGAAGGATCATACAAACATAAGAATGCTCTCAAATTTATTTATTTTTTTTCTTTTTTTTTCTTTTTTTTTCTGTTTTTTTTTCTGAGAGCTAAGGAATAAGCACAATGATCCATAGATATTATTATGAATTTCGACTAGCAAGCATTAATCCAAAATCAATATTCCCCAACGGTATGATCATCAATAACCCCCCTTTTATGAACACCTTATTACTCCCTTAAGCACGATACTAGCCTTTGACAATTTAGGTTCAAATTCAATGTAAGGCCAATAGAATAAAAAGGATAATGGCAAGTAAAGTAGTGTGTCACCGAAAGAATAGGATTAGGCTCAAAGGGTTAACTAATTGATCATGTATAAATGGTTTTGAATTATGGGAAATATGAGGTTATACCTAATTGCCTTTATCATCTCATCATCAAGTAATATCATGCATTTCAAGAAAGATCTCAAGTAAGTGCTAGCAATGTAAACAACATGTGGACACTCAAGCAAACGGAAAATCATGCAAAAGATATGCATATAGGCTCAAAACTCACTTGGTGTGACAAAACATAATCAATCCCAAGTAACAAGACTCTCTAACGCACCTACTTGTACTCAAAGCATGAAAACCAAGTCATCTTGCACATATTCATGTCATTCTAATCACTTACAACATCCAATTAAGTCTACCAGCTTCAACTTGCTAGTGTAAGTGTGTGCACAAGAACAAAGCACGTCACTTCTCATACAAAAGCGTCCATAAACACAAGAATTCTACGCATGCATGGGTGTATCAAGCAAAATACAACAACTAATCAAATTGCATGGCTAGAATTATTTTTGGTATTTTTAATTTATTTTTTTTTTTTTTAAAGAATTTTTTTAATCATCGAGAACTCATCCCCACACTTAAGTGGTTCATTGTCCCCAATGAACTAATGAACAAGAGACAAAACTACAACTAAAAACAAAATAAAACTATACTAAAAAGAAAAGAAAGAAAACTCCCCTGGAATCAAGATGTCAAGTGTGAAAACCACCCCTCAGTCGCTTAGGAGCCACCCACTCACCACCAACAACCACCAAGAAATTTACTACAAAAACCACCAAGCAATATCACTCCAAAAATACCCAATTAACAAGAATAATACAAAATCCCAAATCACAAGAACATAAATTCGTAATCAAAATAATATTTGAGAGAAGAAATAAACCCACTACGAATTGAAGAGGTGAACTTGCAATTAATTCCTCTTTAGAATTGAATTTTTGGAGATTTAAATAAAATAGAAGAGGAATTGGATTTGTATGGATAGGTGTGTATATATATAAGATGATGGATAGGTTGAATAAAAAAATTTAATTGTGTAGGAGAGATTTGGAGAGGTTAGGATTTGATGTAGGATAGATATAGGAATTAGGGATTGAAAGAATTTGGGTTAGGATTGAATTTAGGGTTGATTTTGTGAGAAAAAACATAATTTTCGGGAAAAATTCTGGGCAGAACAGCTATAACGCAGCAGCATGCTGCGTTTCAGGGCGGAATGGACGGAAACAAGGGTGACACGCAGGTTCAACCTGCGTGTCTGGGCGCTCCTGCGCTGGTCTGGCGCTTGATGCGCGGTTACATTCTGCGTTACATGGCGCTTGATGCGCTGTTCTGGCGCCTGATGCGCTGGCGTCTTCTGGAATTCTGCTCTTTTTTTTTCTTTTTTTTTTTTTGAGATAAAGAACAAAAATTTTTTTTTCCTATACTAATACATGGGTTGCCTCCCACGAAGCGCTTCTTTAACGTCAATAGCTTGACCTCCTAAAAAAATACTCCGGTAAAGGCGTAATATCCACTTTCTCGATCATAAACTCGCCACCACAAAAAGTATCAAGAACATCTGTGGTTGTCTTTATCCTGCAGAAAGTCTCCAAACAAGCATCAGTAAAATAAAATATGTTAGTAATAAGCAATAGAGAAAGTGCTTGTGCAGTTTTGGAAAACTTTGTGATAAAACAGCGATAAAATTCGACACCATGAAAATATTAAACTCCCTTGACATAAGGTGGAGGTTCTGGTGGTGGCTTTTCTTCACTCCTCACTTTCACTGGAGTCATTCGGACATCTTGGCTTATCACATCATTGGCTAATAAGACACTTCCATCTCCTCCCTCTTCTCGAGCTTGAAACGTAGGAGCCACTTTATATGGATCCTCAACCAGAATTTGAGAAATATCATCTTGGACAATATTTGTTATCACATCAACCTCGAAATAAGTGTTCTTGAGCAAAGAAGCCTTGTAAGTAGAGGCTAGATTGAGAGCAAATTTATCAATACATGGTAGCTGAGGCACAGGTTGTGGAAGAGAAACAACAACCATCTCTGTATTGCTTTCTTTTGTAGCCTCATCATCAGTCACATTGTTCTCAGTAACAGCAACATCATTGATCTCGTCATCGGTGGCATGCTCCTTCTCTTTATCAATGGCCTCATCATCAACATACATGGAGAAACTATCATATTCCTGATCGCTTGTGAGATTGATAGCAATCAGGTCCTCTTCGGATCGGATAGATGATGATGGTAAATAGTCGAGCTGCCCTGAAGTAGAAGAGTTAGCCAACTTTGCAATTTGAGATTCAATCGCCAAACTTTGAGTTTCTAATCCTTTGATCGCCTCGGCTTGTTCTTCAGAACTCTTTAGCAATTTATTCAGGATATCCCACATCTCATTTGTCTGATCAGCTTGCACATCTACACTGGATTGAGAAACATGTATATCTTCTTGTAGAGGAGGATATTGATATTCTTGCTGTGGCGGCTGCTCATATGACTGATAATATTGTTGCTCAAACTGTTGCTGATTATGATATGAAAAATTTTGAGCACCATTGTCCTGGTAGTAGAAATCTGGTTGATTCACGCATTCTTGATCAAAAGTGTTTGAATACTGATTGTACCCATATCCTTCTTCAAATGAATTCATTTGTCCCAACTGAGCACTCTGAGAATTATAGACATTGTAAGAGCATTCAAAACCATAGTGACCCTGCACACCGCAAATTTGACAGAAGTTGTAAGTTTTAGTGGCCACTTGTGACATCTCATTAATACTCATTGGACGCATAATGGGCTCTGTAGGGTTGAATGAGGCAATTTCTTGAGTGCGTGCCTCCAACATGGAAGAGAGTAGTGCAAAAGTATCAACTTCACCCATTGCAAACCTGTAGACACTCAACAAAGCCAAGAAAACGTAAAATCTGCCTCAATTGGAACAAAGGTTCCAACGAGACAATGGAAACAATCTAAACAACTAAATTAAAATCAATAGAAACTCGCTGTCTCCCCGGCAGCGGCGCCAAAAACTTGATGTGTTAAATTATACTTAACCGCAAGCGCACGGTGTCTATTGCTAGTACAGACGGCAAGCGGGTCGAATCCACAAGGAGACAGGTTCTACTAATTCCTTTTCAGTTATCGCTAATTGTTTCAAGGGTCAAACGATTATTGAAGAATTATTAATTAACTAATTAAACTAGATTAACACTAATTAAACAGATGATAAACAAATTATTTAAAACCTAGGGCAATCAGGTCCACCATGCTTACACAATTGGCTCTTAAGCTAAAGCAATCAATGTGATCCTATAACTAGAGTATGTTAATCTCTTTCAAGCATTAACACTCTCGAAACATTCAACACAATTAACCACTTTTAGTAATTCAATCAATCAGGTAATTAGAGTCAAGTTAATCTCTTCCAAGAATTAACGCTCTCAGAAATCCAATGATGCTTCCGCACTCAAATTCAATTCTGCTAATCGTATGTGTGCCTCTAGTAAGTAAATCTCTCGATCCATACCCCTATTTGCATATAATTAATCCATGATATTGGCCAATTACACAAATTAATGATTAAAACATATCAATCAGAATTAACCATAACCAATCAAACCACTATGAAAATCATGCCAATATTAGTGCAAACATGGCTTCCCTTTAAGCCCTAGAGATAACTACTCGCTAATAATTAAACAAGTAAAACAACTAGTAAAACAAGAAAACATAATTAAACTAATAAGAACAAAGAAAAGATTAAGAGAACAAAACCTTCAAACTTCAATGTTGTCACCCAAAAGAAGAGTCATGGTGTTTCTCTACATCTCCAACTAATAATATTAATCTACTCTAAACTATATTATCTGATCTAATATTACATCCCTAATAATTTACATCCTCTAAAATAATACCCTAGATGTGTTTATATATGCTCTAAAAGTCTTGCCCAATAAAAGTATTTTAATACTCTAAATAAATAGGATTCCATAACTGAATAGGATTCCTTAATTAAAATTCGTCACTTCTTTTTCTCCTCTGTTTCTGGGCTCTTCCAGTTGGATTTTGCTTACTGGACCACCTCTGAATTAAAGATAATTCCACAAGCTTCGCGTGGACAGCTTACGGGCCTCAAACGGACTTCTAGAACTCAAGATATGACCAAAACAGTGTAGAACAGCCCCTGTAGCCCAATAATACGAATTTTCTCCTATTTTATCTCCAAAATAGCTCTTTTTGCTCCAAATCCTTCCAAGTCATGAATTATTTATTTCCTACAATAAAACAATAAAATCTATTAAATAAAAATCCAAATCAATGCAAAACACAATAAATATGAGAATAAAATCATCTAGAATATATATAAAAATATACTCTATCAATCCACCATCTCTAGTCTTTCCATTCTCTTACCGCCTCCTCATTGTCTGTTTCTATCTGCACCTTGTATTCTTGTTCATAAAAAGCAGCACGGAGGCCAATAAGCATGGCCCAAAGTTCGTTTGCCCTGGCTGTGACACCTCTAATGGTACTAGATACCATTAAGACTATCGTGCCTCTGTGATCTCTAATCACTATCCCCATACCTGAGTTATTACCATTTGTGAAGCGTTCAGGGTAGTGTACTACATGGGTATTGATTTTGATATAGGATCGCTTAGGAAAGACCCAGGTTCTCTCCATTTGAAACTTGAAAGATGAGAGGTGAGATGTGAGATGTGAGATGTGAGAGACTCTAGTGAACCACTGTATTTAAGCAAAACGTTTTGATTATTCATCTTCCCAACTGTATAGCTGAACCATCTCCCATCCATTCCGATGCATTGGTATTTCCAACACCAATACAATGGTGTCTTTTGGTTATTTTCCCATAAAATCCCACTAACTAAATTAATTACTCTTAGTAATAAGAGAATTAATATCTGACAGTGGTTATTGAAACCTGGGATATAAGACTAGGACTTGGGCTAGCCCACTTAACTCACATAGACCAATTACCTGCACCTTAATTAAGTCCATGAAAAGTGAATAAAGCTTCTTTCTTTCCCTTTTTTTGCCAGCTCGTCTGCTCCTAGTAGTTCTTCTCTTTGAGTAAAATGCAGTTTGACAAAAGGAGAATCTATCAACTCTTTCCAATCTTCATCTCCTTCGATTCCATAATTACCAACTCTGACTTGTTGAAACTGAGTGACTAGGGTCAAACTATCTGTATAAACCAGCAGTCTGCTATTAATAGATAGGAGATTCTTAACTTTATCATAAAGGAACAGGATTGCCAACTTTTCTGCTTCCATAGGAGTGTTAGCAAAAATAGGATCTGAGAACAAGAATTTTGTCCTTAATTTTTTCCATATCTAACATAAGACCACCAATGCCACTGCAGATAGCACCACTTTTAAGTTCCACCCAAGATCCATCTGTATATGCAAAGTACTCTGGATTCCACCCTAGTTAATCGTTATCTTTTTAACACGCTGATTTGAGTTAATATTTCTAATTTATCTCAAATATTTTAAAAGAAATTTTTAATTATCAGTTTTCGTTATAAATAAATTGAATGTATTTCTATTTCGAATATACAATTTGATTTGAATAAAATTTTTGGGAAAACGTTAAGGTGATTATTTGACTTGTAAAGAAAGTTTAGAATAATGTGGAAAATTTTAATATGATAATTTGACATGAATATTGATATGGGCTGAAAGTAAGCCCTAGAAACGTATTTAATGATACGTTGAATAAACCTAAGTTGGTTCAAGGTCAAAGCCCAATCACGAGGCCCAAAACCCTATTTATGATAATAAATTCATAATTAATAAATCAGCCAGTTTCAGACTTCAAGATTGAGTCTTAAAAGGAAACTAAATCATATCAGGAGTAGCCTCCAAGGCATACACCTCTAATACTTATCTTCTTATCAATTGGAAGGCTCTAGAATTGGGCCAAGGTAGTAACTTGCCCACCAAGTATCCTGATTCTAGGGTTTTCCCCACCTATATAAGGACCTGCTCCTTCACAAACAGAACTACGTTTCATTGGCTTGATTCTTGACATTTGCAAGATACGTAGGCATCTTGTGAGGACCCGAATTAAGTCACGAAACACTTGATCAGCCATCAAAGCTCGAAGCTTCTTTAAACCCTAGCATTTAATACGCAATAAATACACCCTACTTTTCGTTCCACAACAAATATTAAAATAAAGATGATAATTTGAGTTGAAGAGAAAAGTTAGTAGAATGTAAAGATGATAATTGGACTTGAGAAGAAGTATAATAATTTGATTTTAAAAAAAAGTTTAGGTGAATTTTTATATGATAATTTGACTAGTTAAAAAAGAATATAGAAATGAAAATTTTACTTGAACAACAAATTTAGGAGAATTTAAAGATGGTGATATGAGTTGAGGAGAAAGTTTAGGAAGTTATAAGTTAACTAGATTTTTTGCTAATTTTTAATAATCATTAATTCAAAAAATTGAGAAAATTGGAAATGTAGATTGTTATGTTTTCATTATAAATTCAAATTTTTCTTTGCTATAAATTGGAATTCTATTCCGAATATGTAATTTAATTTGAAGAAAGATATTAGAAAAAATTAAAATGATTGTTTGACTTGTGAAAACATTTAGGAGAATATGGAGAATTTTCATAAGAGAATTTGACTTGAAAAAAAATGTAAAGATGATAATTTGACTTGAAGAGAAAAGTTTAGAAAATATAAAGATGGTAATTTGACTTGAGAAAAAAGTATAATAAATTGACTTGAAACAAAAATTTAGCAAAATTTTTATATGATAATTTGACTAATTTTAGAAGAATATAAAGATGATAATTTGATTTGAAGAAAAAACTTAATAGAATTTAAATATGGTAAACTGAATTGGGGAGAGAGTTTAGAAAAATATAAAGTAACTTAAATATTTTCAAATTTTTTATGTTCATTAATTCAAAAAATTGAGAAAATTAGAAAAATAGATTGAGGCTATTTGAGAGGCTCCATTTCACCACTCACTCATCTTCTGTATATAATAGCACTAGTTTAAATAAGTCGTGTTTCACGATGTCCTTTTAATGTATTTCTAAACTCTTGATAAATATATAAATTATTTTTAAAGTAAAAATGATTTAAAAACAAATAATTAATATCATACTATTTATAAAGAGTATAAATAGTCTTAATTCATAATATTATCTCCAATATTATTATATTTGTCACCATTATTTTAAAATATACTAGCATTCATGCCCGTGCTACGCACACGAGTTTTTTTTTTAAATTTTTTTTACTTTATCAATTAAACAATGCAAATCGTTTGAATCAATTTTAATGGTGCATGTGTCTGTTACTTCCTTTAAAATAAAACCAACATCCTTAATGGAGTTAGCCGAACGGACACATATCCGTTTTCAATTTTACTTATGCACCAAATTTTAACGGTGCATGAACTGGAACTCCATATCCTTGTTAAATAAAACCAGTAATGAGAAAGAAGGAAGTAACATTTGGTGCTATTTAAGTGATATGATTAATTGAGGCTAACCTTTGGTGTTGTTTAAGTGATATGGTTAATGGAATTTAAATAAAAGTGTATTATTATAAGGTAGTTGTAAGAAAATAAGGAGATTAAACCATGGTTATATGATTAAGTGATATTGATTTTTGGTATGTATGTTTTAAGAAAATAATGTAGTTGTGGACAATGATTGTAGATTGGGATGATATTAAACAATCTTGATTTAATTTATAAGGTATATGTTATTTGTTCTTATTTTGTTATACATTTTCATATTTGTGGAATAAAATAAATATTCAAGAAATAAAGATGGCATTAGTACAAAAAATCAATTACATAATTAACAGTATCTCTTAAGTACCATAATCAATTACAAAAAATCAGTTACACAATTTATATACATATAAATATTACCTACCTTGCTTACTCTTACATATATCACATATTACCTCTATAGTATATACAGTTAATCTTTAGTCCTCTTCAGTTCTACAAAGAAAGAAAAAACCTATTCTTTTACGCAGAGCCTATGACGCAATTTTAGCTATTAACGTCTACAAAAGGTATTGCTTTTAAATCTTGGTTTTTTTAGTTGGCAACTTGGCAGAGTATAATCAGCAAAATAGATAACTTGGTGCTGTCGTGGTGATAAATGTATTTATTTACTACTTATTGCTATACTTTCTGTGAAGTTTAGAAATTTTATCCTTTAACATCTTAATATGTCTAAAACCCGTATTATGGCAGTGAGGAAGTGAATTTGCATTGTAGTATGAACTATTGCATGTATGTTGGTTTTAACAATTAATCCACAAATTCACTTGCTAAAGTTGCTAATTTGGTCTGTTTGTTAACTTCTCCTCTGGTATTTATTGACAATTTTATGTATACATCTTGATAATAACCTTGCTTAGATTGATTGCGCTTTGGCAGTAGACTGCATGACCATAGATAGTAAATTATATGTTATAATGTATCTGATAGGATCATTAGTAACATATTATTATTATTTTATTTTTCGTTGACTCTTTTGTCTTATGTTTATTGTCTTCCTACATAGAAAGTGAAAATATTATAAAATTTGATATAGATTATTTAGTTTTCTTTTTGGTTGTATATAAGTTGTTAATTCATCGTAATTATATAATTTGTTAATTTTGCATATTCAGAAAACAAAACAGTAAAGAGGAGTTTTGTTGCAGCAATTTCTGAACAAAACTCGTTTGGAACATTGTGTTGAGTATTGAATACGATAAAAGAATACAGAGGGGGGGTGAATGGATTTTTGAACTTTTCTTTATTTAGAGTCTATGTAGCAAATAATTGTTTGTGTGTGCAGAAGTGAAGGTGCGGATAAAGAACAACACAAGACACAGTATCACTTTAATCTAATGTATTATTAGATAAAGGTTGCTACAATCTGTGAATACAAATGATAGTATTCTCATCATCGTTTTTCTCAGAGAGATACAGCTTACAACGTATGAAAAACTTGACTCACAAAGTTACAAAGTTAATGACTAAGGAAGTGAGGCTGTATCCTTATAGAACATGGATACACCCTACTTGCTACAAATAAGGTAGCTGAACAAATTACTTTCTAGTCTGTCTATCCTTTTTGAGTAAGTGTCCAAACGGTTACAGATTTGACTTTGCAAAGCCTGTTTAGATCCACTTCTTTAGCCCCTTGTCTCTTCTATATCTCTCCAAGCTTCCTTGTAGGCTTTCCAGAGCACGTTACAGATTGTGGTCCATAAAGTGCATTGGCTTGTTGCATGTTTCTGACTTGTACAATTTCTTCAGTACTTCGTCTCCAAGAATGTATTCGAGAAGTAACTAAGTAGTTGATTCGAGAACTAGAATTGACTTGATCGATAACTCTGAGTTCTCGAACACTGTTATATTGACATATCGAATTACTTCTCGAATAGCTCTTTTCTTCAGGATTCGTTGAGTTGTCGAATAGAACACTTGACTTGTCGAATCCTTGAGATATCGAATAGCTTTCTGAGTCCTTGAGATATCGAATGGAACTTTGACTTGTTGACTCCTTGAGAACTCGAATACTACTTTGACTTGTTGACTTCCTGAGTTCTCGAATAGAGTATATAGACATATTGAATCTCTGAGATATCGAATGAGATATCGAACAGTGTATTCAGAGATATCGAATAGTGTCTTGAGATATCGAATCCCTGACTTCTCGAATGCTGGACTTATCGAATAGACAAATATACTTCTCGAATTGGTACTTAGGCAAATTCTTCATTTCTTCAAATCCCAACTGTGATTATTTGACAGTCTTTATCTTCTTGCTTGAGGCATGAACCTTGGAACTTCTTTCAAGCATTATTCTAGACTCTATAAGTACAGTTACACAACTAGGATTTGATGCTTACTACAAGTACAGAACAAGTAGAGACTCTACAACTAGAGGTTCCCTCAGTTAAGAGGTCATGTAAGTAATGCAAAGCATTACAGACAATTAGGCTTGTTATTAGATGTAAACAGGCATGCCTCTGTGACTAACAATCTCCCCCAAATTGTGAGTGAGACCCTTAGTCACAATTTCATGTCTAATAACAAGCCTAACATACATAAAGATAAAACTTTAACAGTACAGGTATGTGGATTGATTGAGGAAAGTACATAGAAGTGTTCTTACAAGTTATGAGAAACTACTAGCCATATCCTTTTGGATTCATCTCTTGAGCTTTGGCTTGCAGATTCTCATTTTTCATTTTCTCCTCAGCTTCTTTGGCTTTCTTCTTTGCATTTTCCTCCATGGCAAGAATAATGTCTTCCATTGCAGTGAGTTCTTCAATTAGAGGGGAGCCTGATAAATCCTTAAGTACTTCATTCAGCTGTTTCACAGAATAGGAACTGATGTAGTCCATTCTAATCTTTACATTTCTACCATATTTCTTGTACTCAATGATGTAAGGATTAAACTTGACTCTACACAGACCCATAGCTCTCAATTCATCAGCCTTAGTTTCCATTGCAGCAAACTCCTCCTCCCTTTTCTTTAGTAGCTCCTCACTGTTCTTTCTCATTTCTGCCTGGTGATCTCTCTTCATTTTGACAAAGTCAATTAACTCCAGCTTCCATACCCTTTCCACTCTGTCTTCAGAATCCAACATTGTAATTATTCTTTCTATGTCATATAGCTTGCCCCAGTGCTGACACGTTCCTTGTCTGAATTTCTTCTGTCTTCCATCAGTATATTTTATTTCAAGAAAATCATCAACAATGGCAACATGATAGATTCTTTGAGCCCATATGAACTGCAGTTGGTCTTCATCATAGATTTCATCCAGAGGTGGTAGGTTCAATCCTGGAATTATTGTCAGTGCCTTTGATTTCGATATCTTCACCCTTCTTGCAGCATGCTTAATTTTACTCCTCCTTATATGATTGCTAGGAAGAAACTTATGACCCTTGTTGGTAGACCATAGTAGTATTCCATTAGCAGTTTGCTTTCTGAAACATACACATGGTTTCTTGATTTGAATCCCCTTCACTTCTTGAGGTGCCAAAACAGTTGCATATGCCAGAGATGTAGATTTTGATGAATCATTACTAGTGACATCCACCCTAGACATTGAGCCTTGTGTTGTGGTGGAAGTGTCATTAATAATGTTCATGGCTTGCTATTTTCCACTCTTCTTTTCATATACCTTTCCTCCACCCTTGTCATCATCCTTCTTTTCTGCTTTTATCATCCCTTTTCTTCTTGTCATCACTGCCCTTATATCTCCCTTGATCTCCACCCCTGCTTCCACTTTTATCATGATCATCCTTGTCTTGATTTGACTTTCCACCTTGAGCAATAGGCTTGATGTCTGATTGAGAGTTGATAAACTTCACCAGAATGTTAAGAGCCTCCTTTTCAGATTCAGATTTTCCACTCCTTGAATGTAGAACTCCAGCCAGAAACTTTATGGTGGACATGTTGTTTGCTTTTAGATGTTGGCCAAATCTGAAAGCAACAATGTCTTGATCCTTTTCATATAGAATACAATGAGGCTGAGGAACTACTTGAGGCAGTTGAGATTTCATGCACTTGGTGAGAATCTCTTTGAGCATATCATTGTCTAGTGAGTTATTCCTTTCTATCTTCTTGATGATTGTTCCAAGTTCAGAGCTAGATAGAATTTGAAAGGCTTCAATGTGGATGTGAAAGAGGTTCTTGGCAGTGTGAACTAAGACTTCTCTATCATTCGAAAGAATGATGGCATGGGGATTGGTTTGCACAATTTCTCTTCTCACTACAGTGACTAGAAACACATCTTGCACAAGAAGCTTGATGTAGTCAAAGTAATGGAAATTGGCTCTTTTCCTTAACTCTTGTAGATGCTTCAAAAAGGCTATGTCATGGTATAGTCTAGAGTTTGCAGTTTCTTGACATACCCTTTGAGTAAGCACATTTCTGAATTCTGAAGGTTCAGCTTGAAGGGATTGTTTAACAATGTCAGGGATGTCAAATTCATATTCTGACTTCCCTTCAGTTTCAGATGGCTTGGCAACTTCATCTACAACCACTTTCTTCAGCTTGTCATCCTTGGATGTAGATTTCTCAGATTGAGATGACTTAGCAGTTCTTGGTTGGCCACCCTCATTGGTTGTAATGCCTTTGGTTTGAGATTTCTCCCCCTTAGTCTGAGGCTCCCCCTTAGATTTTGAGTTCCTTGTTATCCTCTTCTCCCCCTTAGGCTTGTTGTCAGGCATAGAGGCTGTAGTAGGAGCCTTTGGAGTTGAAGATTCTTCAAGTAGAGGGATACCCATGTGCTTCATCATGGCAGACGGCATAGATTATTGATCCAAAAGAACATTAGCAGTGGTAGTGGCTTGAGTGTTCAATTGCTCAGTTAGATTTGTAACCTTGCCTGCCAGATGGGCATTGGATTCTTTGAGAGACACCACCTCCCTTTCAAGAGTATCAACCTTGGTAAACAGTGCAGTGGCCTTGAAACCAGTTAAGGATTGATCTTGCAGTCTTTTCACTTCAGACTTGGTCATTTCATGCACAGGGACTTCAGTGACCAGCTTGTCTCCATACTGATTTTTGAAAAGTGTTCTGAGCATGGCATTGGCCTCTGTAGTCTGGTCAGATAGATTTTGAAATCTGTTTCCTAGGCCTGTGATTGTGTCTGTGAGGAGGGCTAGGCCATTGTCCATCTTGGTGCAGGTGGTGTTGCAGTGTTTGAGATCTTTGACCACACTGTCTAGTTGAGGAAATTTAGCATCAAAGGCCCTCTTTACTTCTGCTACTGAAGTGGCTGTCTTGTCACACACCTGTTGACTTCAGTTTTGACTCCCTTGCCAAGATAGTGTGCAGCCTTGAGGAAACCCTTGTAGGAATCATTGACAGCTTCATACACTTCACCAGGAGACATGGATTTTGCATTGGAGCCCAGTGAAGTGATGTATTCCTCTCTAAGATATTGAAGTGCTTCACTGAGAGTTACATCATACTTTCCTTGCAGCCAGGCATCTGCATTACCATCTCTCTCAGCATTATCAATAATCTTGGCCTTCTGCATCTCCACATCATCCCTATGGCATAGTAGGATGGCCTCATAGTCTGGATTAGAGATGTTGGAGGTGACAAGGTTCTGAGCTATTTTTACAAACTCAGGAATCTGATCCACAATTAAGCTTTGAAGTGCTTCAACCGTCAATTTTTGTGGAACAGACCCTGATCCTGAAGCACTGTCATGTTGCACAGGCTTCAGCCATTGTGACATAAAGTCAGAGCTAGAGCTAGGTAAACTAGACTCCTCAGTTACATATGCAATTTCTGTAACCGGATGGATTGACTCTACTACTGGTGTCTCCACAGAAGTGGGATGAGTTACACCAGCAGTTGACACAGGCACAGAGTCTCTAGTAAAAACTAGTGAAGCCTCTGTGTTTGTGATGGTGTCATTAGGATATGCCCCAGCATGCATTCCCTCACCATCTAAATGTGGGTCCTGGGTGGTTAGCAAAGTGTCATGCACTAAGTCACTTGAAATTATTGGCTCATCAAGAGAAAAGAATTCTTGATGATCAATGCCTTGCATCTCAGTTGCCTGAGTTGCAGGCTCCAAAGAAATTTCAGTGTTAGATTCTGGAAGAGGAGTGTCTTGTAGAGTAGATTTTGGCAACTCCCCCCGAGAGATAGAGGGAGTTTCAAGTGTGATGTGCTCTCCACTCAGTGTAGTGCCAGCCTTATCACTCCCATGTGCTGACTCAATACAAGAAGGTGCATTGGGGAGGATGCTTGATTCTATAGATGCACCCTGTTGAGAGGATACATCTAGTGAGCTGTTTGCCCCTGATTTTACAACTTCAGCCATTTGTGTGACTGAAGAGGTGGTCTTAGTTTTCTTCTTCTTCTTTGGCCTTAGTAAGGGTAACTCTGGTTCCTCACTTTCTAGACCTAGTTCAACAGCTAATGCTGCTTCAGATAGAATATTTAAAGGTGCAGACATTACTTCCTTTCTCTTCTTTTTACTAACATCACCCTTTTGAGAGGATGATGCAGTTTGCTCAGTGTTTGGTAGAGTGTTTGGTTGAGAGGGTTGGTTAGCTAGCCCTGGGTTAGCATTTTGTTCTACTTGCTTGGGCTTAGCTAACTCAGACTTAGAGGCAAATGTTGGCATGTTGTAGGGGTAAGTTCTAAACAGACTCTCCATATGGGGAGTTATGTTAAGTCTTACATCCACATCATTCCTAGTCTCCAAATTACCAAAAATGAGTTTGGTCATGGATTTAGGATAGCCTATTCTATTTTTATTCATCCCATCTAATTCAATCAATTTATCATCTAAGAAATTAAGGACAGATTGAATAAAACGAGGGAAGAAAATTTCATTACCTCTCTTGGCTGAATTCTTACCAAGTCTCCCATACAGCTCCTGCAGAATGATGAGACCAACGTCTATCTTCTTTCCATAAGCTAAGGCATAGCCTATTTGCTGTGCAGGAGTACTGATTTGGTCATAACTAGATTTTCTTGCAGTGAAGACTTGAAGAAGTGTAGCAAACACATAACTCCATTCCTTCCTCAAATGCTTCCTGTTCAAGTGCCCAAGACTGATTCTGTCTGCATATTTGATGAAATCAAAGAAGTCTTCCAATTCAGCATTTGTAGCAAGTGGGTCATACACCTCTCCTTTGGTACCCATCCCAAGTGCCTCATTCATATCCTCTGTGGTGATAGTGAGATTTTTGTCTTGAATCTTGCAGTAGATGATGTACGAGGATATTGCAGAGTCAAGAGCCACCACCTCCACTGTAGCAGACTGCAAAAACTGTTCTAGAATGTCGAGATACAGAGTTGGGTTAACAGATAGAGCATTCTTGATGTACGATTCAGACATCCACTTCACAAAGCACTTGAAATTGGCGTTGGGTGCATCAACATCACTAGTTAGAGCAATGAAATTGGTGTTGAACTTTACTGTTGCCATTTGTGTGAGAGAGAGAGAGAGAGAAGAAATCGAAGGTTGAAGAAGAAATTTAGCTTTTGCAGTTAGGGTTTCAGAGGTTTTGGGAGTTTGGATGCTTGAGAAATCGAATGAAATGAATCGAATAGATGTGAAGTTGTAAAAGTATGAAGTACTTGAATTGTCGATTAGATGTATGTTCTGTATCGACAAGTCAGGCATTCGAGAAGTAGAAAACAACTATTCGAGAAGTCAAGAAAGGCTTATTCGATAACTCAAGCAGGTTGTAGCTCACAGCTGGCAGTTATCTAACTTAGAAATAAATCTAAATTAGGTAAAATATGTTTTTATGAGTAATTCTGAATTCTGAATAAAAATCCAAAATCGGTTAAAATTCAGCGAGAAATTAGCCTTTTCAAATGATTCGAGAACTCAAATATAGTATTCGAGAACTCAGTCAATCGAGAACTAAAACACTATATTCGAGAAGTCAAGGAAACCTCTATTCGAGAACTCTAAAAGACTCTATTTGAGAACTCAAAAGTGCTCTAAAGAGACTTGTTAGAGATGTCGAATAGTGAATCACTTGAGAAGTCTGACTTATCTAAATATATTCATCACTCACAAAGAAAATTTAATTTTCACTATCTTTTAAAATTTACCAGCCATATTCATTGAAGAATATTCTAGTAAATCAAACAGTGATTTTCTCAAAATTTCACAGAAATTTCAAGTCAACAAAAATATGATTTTCCAACATATGAAACAGATTTGAAATATTTATAAATCATATTTCAGCCAACACTTACTCCAAAAATATTGAGAATTTAGATAAAGTAAGTGTTTACTGCTGCAACAATCTATATGATGTATTCACCTAGCCAGAATCTGAAGAATTCAGCATTCCAATCTCACTAACCAACCTTGTGAAGGTGGCTTCATCTAATGACTTAGTAAATATATCAGCTAGTTGTTTATCTGTAGAAACATAATGCAACTCAGTAGTCCTATTAGTTGCATGTTCCCTTATGAAATGATATCTGATGTCAATGTGCTTTGTCCTAGAATGATTGACAGGATTGGCAACTATAGAGATTGCACTTGTGTTGTCACACATGATTGGAATTCTTTCCAACACAAGTCCATAATCTCTAAGTTGATTTCGAATCCAAAGCACTTGAGCACAGCAACTTCCAGCAGCTATGTATTCAGCCTCAGCTGTAGAAGTTGACACAGATTGTTGTTTCTTGCTATACCAAGAGACTAACCTTTGCCCAAGAAACTGGCAGCTACCTGAGGTGCTTTTACTATCCACTCTGCATCCAACATAATCAGCATCAGAATAACCAACCAGATTAAACCCTGTGTCCTTAGGATACCATAGTCCCAAGTTTAGAGTGCCCTTCAGATATCTAAAGATCATTTTTATAGCAATCAAATGTGATTCTTTTGGATTTGATTGAAACCTTGCACACAAGCATGTAGCAAACATGATGTCTGGCCTACTTGCAGTGAGATAGAGTAGAGAACCAACCATGCCTCTGTAGACTGAGATATCTACCTTCTTGCCTTTAGCATCTTCATCCAATTTAGTGGCAGTGGCCATGGGTGTCTTTGCAGGTGAGCAATCTTCCAAGTCAAACTTCTTCAATAAATCCTTGATATACTTGGTCTGACTGATAAAGATACCATCCTTCCTTTGACTGACTTGCAACCCAAGAAAGAATGTCAACTCTCCCATCATACTCATCTCATATCTGCTCTGCATGAGTTTAGAAAACTTCTCACACAGCTTCTCATTTGTAGAACCAAAAATGATATCATCCACATAGATCTGAACTAAGATAAGATCATCACCATGCTTCTTGTAAAACAATGTCTTGTCCAGTGTGCCTCTAGTGAATTGATTCTCAAGAAGAAATTGTGATAAAGTATCATACCATGCTCTTGGAGCCTACTTAAGTCCATACAATGCCTTAAGCAATCTGTAGACAAATTCTGGGAAGTGTGGATCCTCAAAACCAGGTGGTTGTTGCACATAAACTTCTTCTTCCAACTCTCCATTCAGAAATGCACTTTTGACATCCATTTGATATACTTTAAAGTTTGAATGAGCAGCAAATGCCAAGAATATTCTGATGGCTTCCAATCTAGCAACAGGAGCAAATGTCTCATCATAATCAATGCCTTCCTGTTGAGAGTATCCTTTTGCAACCAACCTTGCTTTGTTCCTTATAATTACACCATCTTCATCCATCTTATTCTTTAGAACCCATTTTGTTCCAACAATGGTTCTGGTCTTTGGTGCAGGCACAAGTTCCTATACTTTGTTCCTTTCAAATTGATTCAGCTCCTCTTGCATAGCTATAATCCAATCCGGATCCAACAGTACATCATCAAGTTTCTTAGTCTCAACTTGTGATAGAAAACAGCCATAGAGGCACTCATTCTGAGTTGCTCTCCTAGTCCTTACTCCTGTATTCGGATCTCCAATGATTTGCTCTGCAGTATGTAAGAACCCAGATTTTGGGCAAAATTAAAACTTTTTATTATGTATTGATATAAGAGTGAACAATGGTTACAACTGCCATGTAATACTGGTTTTAAGGAATGAATAATGAAAGGATATAGATTCCAAGGATATATGTCCTGAAGGATGCTATTGGGTGATAACTTAGATTAGAATAATCTATCTCCTAGAATGTTAAGATAAGATTCCCTAGAGAGAAATAGATACCCTCGTGTCATCCAGATCGATATCGGTTACAAGTACGGAGGTTCCATGAAAGAGTTAAGGAACGCTCGAGGAAACACAAAGATATTTTCTAAGTACCAGGACTAAAAAGAGAATAAGTGATGAATAGTGTTTTTGATGGAAATAAGAATATTATGAGACGACACTATATAGAAGTACCCGGAATGAATTTCTGGGTTCGTATTAGTGATCCGAGGGGAAAATAAGTGTATGTAAAAGCTGTCGGATTCAGAAAAATAGCACTTTTATTTTCTCCGAGAATTCTCTGGACACTGCCAGACTTAAGGATTTATTAAAGGTATTTAAGGAATTTAAATTCGAGAAGTATTAAGTAAGATGGAGAATGGTATTCTAATTATTAAGAAGGTTTCCGGTAAAACCCTAACTAAAAATCTTTGAGATATTCCTACGAACGATCAATCAAATTGAGCAATAACCGGACAAAAGAGCAAGCAAAGAATCAAGATGCATACATGTGCAATTGGTGGAAAAAGAAGAACCTAAGTGGCATACTTGTAAGTCAACTACAACTAGGATGATTCTTTAGCATTTAACCAAAAATGGACTTGCTTAATATGGAGCCAACACATGGTCCAATAAGAAGCCAACAAGTGGCACCAATAGATTGCCAACAACACATTAAAAAGAGATGCATCCAAGTATATACATAAAGATACATGCATTTAACCATTTTACACATCAAAAACAACAAAACAAAACAACATTTTCTCTCCATTTCTCCATAAAAAATCTGCCCATTCTTAGCTAATTGGAAGTCCAACTTCCAACCATCACTTGTTCTTCAAATTTTTATGGTAAGTACTACATATCATGGTGATGATCTCCTAGAAATTTCAGCTTCAAATTCATCTTTTTCCATTTTCAAATAAATCATTAAAGTGCGGATGAATAGTAACTTTTATGAACTAATCTTGATTTCTTGAATTCTTATGGTGGATCTAGCAACTCTAAGGCCACACAAGGATAGATCAAGTCTTATTGAGGCTCTAGGACACTCCAAGGAAGGTAATCATCACTTGAAACCCTAGGTCTTACTTTGAGATTTTTTAAGTTCTTGATGGATTTAGTGTAAGTGATGTAGTAGTATGATTATAAGCATGATTATGAAGTTTGTTAGTGGATCTAAACATGATTGTGATATGTTGGTCAAGATGATGTTCTTGGACAGTAGGAGATGTATAATATGTGTATAACTTGTATTGATGCCCGATGTGGCTTGGTATTGACGACATGATTTTCGGAACGTTCGATATATAGCCGTTATAATGACGAAATTTCGTTAGCACTTAAAATCCGTTTTTGACAGTAAGATTGAACCTCTGATCTTGATGAATAATTAACCCAACCTTATAGATCTCGATCCATAGATAATTTTGGAAAAAGAATCGAAACATTCTGACTTACGGTTTAGGAGTTATGATTAAATTCGTAAAAGTGGTTCGAAACCGAGAATGCGAATTCGTAATTGAAATTGAACCGTGTAAAATAAGTATCGCAGTGGCGAATCTTGGTAATTAAATATTAGAGATCATAAGGGTGGTGTGAGAGAAGACCTCGTATTAAAAAGATCGTTTTTCGATTTTATAAAAATGTTCGAACCAAGGTTAAGTACGAAAGTACCCCTAAAGAGTATACTTGGATATAACTACGGTAAACCACTTAGCAAACGATCGATAAATCTCGAGGTATAATCTTTCGACTTTAAAACTTTTACAAATCGAATGCTTACCATATGTAAGGGTAATGACATGCTTTATTAACGAACAAGTGTCGGATGATAAAAGCAATAATAAGAGTGAATTAGAGGGGTATAACGAAACGACTTGAAAACGTGTTTCGATTTGAGTTAAGTTTATACTTAACCTTTGAAAGGAGTTAAGTGATTAATCCCGAATGCCTTGGCTATTTATAGATCATCAGGCTGACCCGGGACACGCTACCACTACCCCTACCCGTACTCGATTTCCAGGCAAGTTTTCAAACCTTTTTAAAGGCTGTTGTTGTGAATATATATATATATATATATGATTTCTGTTATACATATGCCATAGCATGCATGCCTATTTTCAAGTTATATTGTGATACTTGTTCCCTGATTTATTGTTGGCTTATAAGCTAGATAGATATATATCAGTTATAAGCCGGAAATTATTTAGACCCTTAATCGAAGGGCAGTGAATCTCATTCTTTGATTATAGATCGGGAGTCGATAATTCTTGATATATATAGATATTATTTTCAGAGGAAAATAATTAAGTAAATATTTCCCATTTATTATCTGGCGAATATTATTGAGATATTCCTTTGAGATTATTTGATAAATATTATTCGGATTATCCATCAGATGTTTATTTATTCGAGGAATATTATATATTTAATATTCATCTAAAGTCGATTAAATATTCGAATATTATTCGAACCCTCAGTTAAGTTATTTGCTTAAAGAATATTCATTCTTATTTAGTCGATAAATATTATTTTGAATATTCATTCAAGTTTATTTATTTAATGAATATTATTTTAATATTCATTCGAGCCTTATTTATTTAAATGAATATTAATTCGAATATTCATTCAATCTCTATTTATTTTATAAATATCAGTTGAACATTGATTCGAACTCCATTTTTTCGATAAATATTACTTTGAATATTCCCTTGAGATAAGGAATATTATCTTCGACCTTTATTTAAATTCGATTCAATTATTGAACATAATTTCAAATATTCATTCGATAATCATTTCTTCGCTAAATATTATTAAGTTGAATATTCATTATTTATTCAATGAATATTGTCCCAAATATTAAGTCGATAATTATTCCATCAATATGTACCCTTCTTGAGTTGAATATTCACTATTGATTCAATAAATACCATCTCCAATGTCCATCTGACGGTTACTCCATCAATAAACATTGTTATTGATTTGAATATTCATTATTTGTTCAATGAATATTATTCTGAACATTTATTCAAAGATTATTCCGAGCAACCCTTTTTCAATATCTGTGACTGAATAAATATTCTTGGAATATTTATTTAATTCTTCTAACTCGTTTCAAAGATACTTGGTTTCATTCACATAGTATCATCAATCCTCGAATGTTATATATATTATTTTAGAGTCCTATTATTATTATTATTATCAAGGAAGGTTCTCAGTAATTCCATTCTTCCTTCGATTCGAATATAAGGGAACCTGACTTGAAGAATGTTATTTATCTTGTGACTGCCCGGTCATAAATTATTCATTTCGTTCGCAACTTGGTTGCTATTATTCATGGAATTGTGTATACCCACTCATTATTCGAGGGGTAAGAATGTTGGAACAAGTTGGTATCCATTAACAAGCAGCGGCTTGGGAAATATTGGTGAATTTTCCTTTCCAATTAGATACGATTACTTTGTGGAGTCTTATCAACAAGTATTATACTTGGGGAAAGGGAGACAAACTTTACGTTTCAAGTTATGGATGTGAAATGAACTAGGAGATGCGTAAGTGACCCAGTGGCGCCGGTCCAGCAAATGGCCCAACCGTTGGCCGAGGGGGTTCCAGAGGGCGGTAGACAAGTAAATCCGTCGGTGCTTCCTTCTACATGTAGTAAACAAGAGGTGGGGAGCATAACATGCGACTGATCATCGTGTATATGCTATGTCTCCTGGCGCGTCAAACTCCAGTATTAGTTCATCACTCAATGTTGGAAATTTTCTGCAACATCATCATAGTTGGCAGAGTTGAAAAGTATTTCAAACTGGAATTGCAATATCTTTCTTGCAAGTTCCTATTTTATGAAAATGATGCTATCTTGCTTATTTTGGCATAGCATATGCTTCCACGAAATATATACCTGTTGAGTTCCCTGTAACTTCATCCTTTATATTGATTTGGCACCATTTTCGGTTATGCATGGCATATGGTTTCAAAATATATCTTTGAACTGTCATATATATTACTGTTCAGTTATATTCTTGTTGGTGGGCTATTGCTCACCCTTGCTTTATTATTTATATCACAACAACAGTGAGATCAGATGGCCGCACAAGGTGCACTTGGTGCGAGCAGGTGTCAGCCGTCAGAGAGGAATCACCGCTGAGATCGTAGCTACCATTGCTGAAGAGTAAGCTATTGGAAGGCTAGTTGTTAGCATTTGAATATCAAATGTATTTATTATATGACATATACAAATGGATGGCAAAGAGTAAGTAATGTATATATTGTAATTCTTTGGGTTGTAAGAACTCAACTGTGTGATTAATAAATTTGGTTACTCTGATTACATCTCTGGGACTATAACGTGTGTGTTCTATATTATTGTTTGGGTCACAAGGTTGTTATTCAGTTTATATTGATTTTATGGATGGAAATTGAGACCGTAACGACCAGATCCCGGACCCCGGATCTGGGGGTGTTACAGTTTAGCAGACAGACATGCTGACAGAGTTTAACAAGGTTTAAACATAAGCATGCAGTGTAACACTAAGGTTCACATAGCACTCAACAATTCACAGAACATGAGCAATATATTATAAAAGCAAGATTTTGAGTCTAACCAACATCTCTAGTCAAAACTAGAGACCATTCCTAGTTCATTGACCAGTCTTGTAAATGTAGCTTCACTCAATGGCTTGGTGAAGACATCTGCAAGTTGTTGTTCTGTAGACACAAAGTGAAGCTCAATGTTGCCTTCCTCTACATGCTCTCTGATAAAGTGATACCTTATGCTGATGTGCTTTGTCATTGAGTGTTGTACTGGATTACCTGTCATTGCAATAGCACTTTGATTATCACAGAAAATAGGTATCTTGGTATACCTCAATCCATAATCCAGCAGTTGAATTTTTCATCCATAGAATCTGTGCACAGCAACTACCAGCAGCAATATACTCTGCTTCAGCTGTAGATGTAGATATTGATTTCTGTTTCTTGCTATACCAGGAAACAAGTCTATCACCCAGAAATTGAAAACTTCCACTGGTGCTTTTTCTGTCAATCTTACAACCTGCAAAGTCTGCATCAGAGTAGCCAAGTAGTTTGAATTCTGATTCTCTTGGATACCACAGCCCTAAAGTTATAGTGCCCTTGAGATACTTAAAAATCCTCTTTACAGCTGTTAAATGTGGTTCCCTTGGATCTGCCTGAAACCTTGCACACAGACAAGTGGCATACATGATATCAGGTCTACTAGCTGTTAAATAGAGTAGAGAACCAATCATTCCTCTGTAACTTGTCATATCTACTGATGACCCTGCATCTTTGTCCAATTTTGTTGCAGTTGCCATGGGAGTTGTTGCAGATGAACAGTCAAGCATGCCAAATTTCTTGAGAAGATTTCTGGTATATTTTGCTTGATTGATAAAAATTCCATCATCTGTTTGCTTCACCTGTAAGCCTAGAAAATAGCTTAGCTCTCCCATCATACTCATTTGATATCTTGACTGCATGAGCTTGGCAAACTTCTTACAGAGTTTATCATTAGTAGATCCAAAAATAATGTCATCAACATATATCTGCACTAAGAGCAAGTCACTACCAGATTGAAAGTAAAATAGAGTTTTGTCAATAGTACCTCTGTGAAATCCACTTTCTAGTAGAAATTTAGCAAGAGTTTCATACCATGCCCTTGGTGCCTGTTTAAGTCCATAAAGTGCCTTGTATAACCTGTAGACATGGTCTGGATATTTTGGATCTACAAAACATGGTGGTTGTTCTACAAACACTTCCTCTTCAAGTTTTCCATTTAAAAATGCACTTTTCACATCCATCTGAAACACTTTGAATTTCTTATGAGAGGCATATGCTAGAAAGATTCTGATTGCCTCCAATCTTGCAACTGGAGCAAATGTTTCATCATAGTCTATTCCTTCCTGCTGTGAATAGCCTTTTGCTACCAGTCTTGCTTTGTTCCTTGTGATAACACCCTCACTGTCAGTTTTATTTCTGAAAACCCATTTAGTACCAACAATGGATTTGTTCTTGGGCCTTGGTACAAGGGTCCACACTTCATTTCTCTCAAATTCATTTAGCTCTTCTTGCATTGCTGTTATCCAGTCAGCATCTTTAAGAGCTTCTTCTACTTTCTTTGGCTCAGTTTGTGACAAGAATGCATGAAACAGACATTCATTTGTTGTTGCACTTCTTGTCCTTACTCTTGCATCTGGATCACCAATAATCAAATCAGGTGTGTGTGACTTAGTCCATTTTCTTGCAGAAGGCAGATTGGTCCTGTCATCATGTGATCCTGCCCTTTGATCCATGCTCTCCTGATTTTCTTGGTGCCTTTCTTCATTTTCTGATGCTCCCCCTGAATGTGACTGCTCAGAATTTGAACTATCAGATTTTGAACTACCAGAGTTTGAGTCAGCAGAGTTTGATTCAGAATTATCAACTGAGTCACTATCAGTATTTGAATTATCACTTTGATGTGATTCTTCATGCTCCCCCTCAACTGGTTCTTCCCTTGTTTCTGATTGAAGAGTCTCTTCAGTATTTACCAGTAGAGGTTCAGAGTTTAGCTCAACAGAGTTTGTCAGATCAGTCCTATCAGAGTTTACTTTGTCAGAGAATAAATCTTCATTTTTAAAGTGCAGTTGATCATGTTCATTAACATCTTCAAGTCCAGTTATTTTCTTGTCATCAAATGACACATGAATTGATTCCATGATCACTTTGGTTCTCATATTATAAACTCTGAATGCCTTAGTTGACAGTGGATAGCCAACAAAAATTTCTTCATCTGCCTTTAGATCAAATTTGGTTAACTGTTCAGGATGAGTTTTCAACACAAAGCACTTGCATCCAAAAATATGAAAATATTTTAAATTTGGCTTCTTCTTTTTCACCATTTCATATGGTGTTTTACCATGCTTGTTGATCAGTGTTGCATTTTGAGTAAAACAAGCAGTTTGAACTGCTTCTGCCCAGAAATATGTTGGCAACTTTGCTTCATCTAGCATGGTTCTTGCAGCTTCTATCAAGGTTCTGTTCTTCCTCTCCACTACACCATTTTGTTGTGGAGTGCCAGGTGCAGAAAACTCTTGTTTGATTCCTTTACTCTTGCAAAATTCTTCCATTGTTGAATTCCTGAATTCAGTTCCATTGTCACTTCTGATAATCTTCACTTGATTCTCTGACCCTTTGTCCAGTTGTATTATATGTTCTGTCAGTGTTAATGCAGTTTCATCCTTCTTTGCAAGAAAATATACCCATGTGTATCTGGTATATTCATCAACAATGACTAGTGCATATTTCTTCTTTCCAAGAGACATAACATTCACTGGTCCAAAAAGATCAACATGTAGGAGATGATAAGGATCAACAATTGAAGACTCAGATTTGCTTTTGAAAGAGGCTTTTCTCTGTTTGGCCTTTTGACAAGAATCACACAGGCCTTCTGCATTCAACAAAGACTTTGGTAGTCCTCTTACAAGATCATTCTTTATTAGCTCATTGATGTTGTTCAGGTTCAAATGAGAGAGTTTCTTGTGCCACTTCCAACTCTCTTCACTAGACATTCTTGTTGACAGACACACTGCTTTGCCATCAGAGTTTGTTGACAATTTTATTTCATAGATGTTATTGTGTCTGTTTCCAAATAGAGCAACTTTCCCTGTAGATTTACTGATGACTTGACAATATTCAGGCTGAAAGTCTACATGATATCCTCTGTCACAGATTTGACTCACAGATAGAAGATCATGCTTGAGTCCTGGAACCAGAGCTACATTTGTGATGATGACACTCCCAAGATTAATATTGCCATATCCCAGAGTATGTCCTATGTTGCCATCTCATAGGAAACTTTTGGGCCAGCCTTCTCCACATACTCTGATAGCAGGGCTTTATTTCCAGTCATGTGTCCTGAACATCCACTGTCCATGACTAGGGTACTCTCCCTGATGCCCTGCAATCACAAACAATCACTGATTATTAGTTTTAAGGATCCAGACTTGCTTGGATCCTTTGGCTTTCTTAATTCTGTTAGCTTTTGCAGCGGAATTCACATTATCAGAGTTTAAGCTAACTTTTTCAGAGTTTACATTTGCAGAGTTTACTTTAACCCATTTCAAATTTGGCTTGGGTTCATAGTAATTATAGTAAATAGCATGATAATCTCTGCAAGTGTAAATAGAATGCCAAGTACTTCCACAGTGTTTACATAAAGTCTGTGGTCTAGTTCTCACATAATCATTCTTTACTGCAGTTTTAGAGGGCAAAGAATTAATGTTCTTATTCTTACTGCAGAAACTAGCAAGATGATTAGTGCTACCACAATTAAAGCATGTTTTTCTTGGAGCTAATGTAGCAAGCATTGGCTTAATTCCTGATGTTATGCCTACCTTTCCATTTTTGTTTTTCCTAGGCATTCTCTGTTTGTTGACAGATTTTATCTCTTTAAGCTTATTCTTAAGTTGTTTATCTGTCATTAAACCAATGTTTACCTCTTTAACAAAAGTCTTAGCATATGATTCTTTAACAACCTTTTTCTCAGCTTCAGTCTTAGGTCCACCTGTTCCCATAACATTACCTTCAGATGGACGATGTGGTCTCACTTTTACCAAATTTTCAAATCTAAGTTCATCTCCCTCAGAGTAACCTAGACCTACTGTATCTGACTGAAACACTTCTTGAGTGTCTTTACCAGAGTGTGTCCAAGTTTTAATAATGTGCTTAGTATCCTCCATTTCAGATTCTAGTTGCTTATACTTACCTAGCAACTCCTGTTCAATAAACACAGCATCATCTCTCTCTTTTTGAATTTTATTCATGTTTTCAAGCTGTTCCTCAACAAATTTGTTTCTATCTTTGAGTTGAGAGCACTCAATCTTGATCCTCTCATTTTCTAAAGTCTGATCCCTATAACTGATATGTAGTGCTTTAAGATAAATTCTCAATTCAGTTATATTATCAGTATTATAAGCATAGGTAGTTGGGGGTACCTTTAGATCATCATCTTCATTCTGAGTAGTAGCCATGAGAGCATAGTTGACTTCCTCATCAGAATCTGAGGTGTCTGCCCAATCTCTACCTTTTGTGTAGAGTGCCTTTTCAGTTTTACCCTTCTTGCACTCAGGAGCATAGTGACCCATCTCCTTACACTTGTAGCATTGAATCTCAGACTTGTCTTTCTTTCCTGATTTGGTATCCCTTCTATCAGAATTTCTGAAACTCTTCCTGTCAGAGTTTGAATCTTTCTTAGAAAATCTGTTTCCCTTCTTAAAGTTCCTGAAACCCATCTTCTTAAAAGTCTTTACCATCAAGACAGCCATTTGCTTCAACTCTTCTTCATCATCCTCAGAATCAGATAATGCATCAGTGTTTGAGTCATCATCAGAGTTTGATGACTCACTATCAGACTTTATGACTAAAGCTTTTCCCTTAGCTTTCTTCCTTGATGCTTCCTCCTTTAATGGTTTCTCCTCAACCTTAAGAGCAACAGACTTTGACTTCCTACTTGATCTTTTGTTTCTCTGCTCCAATTCCAATTCATAGGTTTTGAGCAGTCCATATATTTCATCAATCTCTGTTTCAGCAAGTTCATAGTTATCTCTTATAGTGGTTGTTTTCACATCCCACTTTTCAGGTAGAGAGAGAAGAAACTTGAGATTTGAGTCTTCTAAATCATACTCTTTGTTAACCAATGACAAATCATTGAGCAGTTTACAGAATCTGTCAAATGTTTCTGTCATGGTTTCTTCAGACTTTGCCTCAAAATGCTCATACTCCTGAGTGAGTATGTTTCTTCTATTTTTCTTGATTGCAGGAGTTCCTTGACACCTAACCTCAAGTGCATCCCATATTTCCTTTGCAGTTGTGCAATTAATCACTTTATTAGACATAACATTATCTAAAGCACTGTGAAGTAAATGCCTTACTTTTGCATCCTTTGCAATAGATGAAAGATCCTCAGCAGTTAGATCTTTCTTTTCTTTTGGAATCACCTTTGATTCCTCACCACCAGCAGCAGCAGATAACTTTGTAGGTTTGTGAGGACCTTCATAAATTCTATCAAGATATTTTGGATCTGTAGCCTCCAGAAACATGGTCATCTTCACCTTCCAGATTGCATACTCTGATGGCCTAAGTATAGGAACCCTAATCGTTTCATACCTACTAACAGTAGTAGGGACTTTCTCAGAACTTGATGGAGGAGGTATCTCTGCCATTGATTACTATTGTGTTTGGATCTTAAACTGTAATAAAGTAACAGATTGGCTCTGATACCACTTGTTAGGTCAAATACACAATATATAATCAAGTACTATACGAGAACACACGTTTTTAACACTTAAAACTGTTTGGAATTAACAATTCCTCTCTCAGTGATGTAAAATATCAAAGAGAGCTGCTTAGGTTACAATCAATGATAATCCCTCTGTTCGACACCCTTCTAGAGTTAACCTAACTGTATTTATAAAACATACAGCTTCGTACAATCAGTAATTGATTCTCCTATAATTAAGCTATACAATTGATATCAATCATGATTGCTACACGTCTTCTAAGTCAACTCAATATCTTTGATAGCTATCCAATCTTCAAAGATATTGCTTCCATATTTATCTTGTATCAATCTTCAAACACTGTTGACTCTCAGACGCTTCCGCTACAGAGTTTAACAACCTCTATTGCGCTTCCAGTCAGTGTTTAACTAAACTCTGACAGCCTCCAGCTAAACTCTGTTTTGTTACTTTAGCTTCCAAACACTGTTCTCATCAATCATTTCTAACATTTTCTGTTAGGTCGAATACACAATATATAATCAAATACCGTATGAATAAATAACAAGAACACACGTTTTAACTCTTAAAACTGTTTGGAATTAACAATTCCTCTCTCAGTGATGTAAAATATCACAGAGAGCTGCTTAGGTTACAAAAATGATATTCGTTCACGATGGATACCCTTCTAGGGTTAACCTAACTGTATTTATAAGATATACAGCTACGTACAATCGTTAATTGATTCTCCTAAAATTAAGCTATACAATTGATATCAATTACGATTGCTACACGTCTTCTAAGTCAACTCAATCTCTTTGACAGCTATCCAATCTTCAAAGATATTGCTTCCATATTTATCTTGTATCAATCTTCAAACTCTGTTGACTTGTAGACGCTTCCAGTAGACAGACTTTAGCAAACTCTGTTGCTCTCCAAGCTAACATTGTTTGCGCTTCCATGTATTGAGCTAGCAGTGTTTACGCTTTCTTCTGTCAGCGTTTGCGCTTCCAGCTATCAGCGTATACTCAAACTCTGTTAACTGCTTTCAACCAGTAAGTTAAACTCTTTTTACCTGTAACACTTAAACACTGACATTAAATCACATCAATTATATCTAACAATCTCCCCCAACTTGTTCATTAGAGAAATGTACAAGTTCACAATAATTGATGATGTCAAAACGAACAAATAAAAACACAGTGTTTAACATATAATCAGAGTTTAAACTTGACTTAGCAAAATTTACAGAAAATTCGAATTACTTACAAATTCTGTCTACCTAACCTCCTCAAGATCTGGAGTTGTTCTGAGATAATCAATCAACAGTCTCCTCTCAGCATTTTCAAGTTCAATCTGCATAGCTTCCTTGATCTCTCTTAAATCTGGATCATTCTCATTAGTTTGAAAGATAGCAGCTCTGAGATCATAGATCTTGTTTCTTCTCATTTCATTCCCCAATCTGATATACTTCACTTCTTCAGACTTCACATTAAAATCCAGAACAGTAATTCCAAGATCAGTCTTCAACTTTGTAGTCCCCTTTTCCATTTCTATCAGATTCCCATTCCAATCTCTGTACTTCGGAACATACTTGCTGTTGTACTTCATATTTCTTCGTGCAAGATTCTGAATCATCTTTTGTCTAAGCACATTTGCAACTGACTGAGCTCTTTGATTTCTCACTCTGAAAAGATACAGAACATACTCTAGTTCTTCCCAGTATTTTAAATCAATATCATTCTCAGCAATCTTGAACACTGTTCCATCAGCCATGAAGTATAGCAGAAAATCCTTTCCTAAACTCTTCTGATAGACAAGCTGTACTGACTCCAGTCTGTCTAAACTCTCTTGAGTGACACCATGACCTGGAACAGACAGTGAAGAAGGATCTCTGGGAGCAACATTTTGTCTTTTATCCCTATGTGAGCCTATGCCTCCTTTGTTGTATCCGATTTTACCAGATAAGGCTCTACCATCAGTGAAATCCATTGGAGCTGTAACTGGAGCTGTAGCTGCTAGACTTGAATCATGAAGAACTCCTTTTCCAAACTTTGATTTCAACTGAGAAGACAATAGTGGTGTGGTCACAACTTGTGCAGCAACAGAGGTTGTGTCTTCATTCTTCTGTACAACATGTGTATCAACAGAGGTTGTAACTATCATCTTATTCTTGCTCTCTTCACCCATCACCCCCTTTAACTTCAGCTTGGCATCAAGAGAAGACTTTCTAATCAGCTTTCCTTTATCTTCTTCTTCTTCTTCTTCTTGAATACCAGATAATTTTTCTTTGATCTCAATTCCTTTCATTACAGGCCTTGAAGACTTTGAAGCTCTAACAGTTTTCTTCACTTTCTTGGACTTTTGAGCTTTTAAATGCTCTTTCTGCAACAGCTTTTCTTCAGCTTGTATGTCCTCAAGTGTGGCTTCAGCATTCTCTTCACGAAATAGTTTTGCAGCCAATTCTTCATCTGTTTGTGGATTGTCAGTGAATGACAAATCCTTTGGCTTTGAACCAGAAGTACTCTGAATATTTGTATCTATCACCAAATTCGGCTTTGACCTAGTAGACCTTCCATGACCTTGTCTAAAATTTTCATTTCTTAAGCCCTTATCAGCATTAGCACCTTCACCATCCAGATGATCTTTCTTTGACAGAGTTTGAGCTTGCTTACACTTGGTTTTAGCAATTCTCTCCCCCTTTTTGACATCATCACCATCTTGAATCAGAATTGAGGTGATTAACTCAAGAGAGTTTGCAATGGAATCAACCTTCTCAGTCAGTAAAAGCTGATTCTGTTCAACTTTGCTCAGTCTGTCATTAAAATTTGCTTGAGCTCTGGAGAATTGTTGAAAAAGCTTAGCATTAGCTAGTTGAGATTTCTCCTCATGAGTAGCAACCTCTGTTCGAAGATCCACAATAGATTTCTGAGTATCATCAAATCTGTGATTCAAAGACTTGATCTGAATCACTGTGCCTTGGAGACAAGTAAAGATATCAGGATTTGAAATCTTGGAGGAATGTGCCTGTAGAAAATTAGCTGCTCTTCCAGGAGGAAAGATACAATCTGACTTGTACCAATCAGCAGTTTGCTTTGTCAAATAATCATCATCAATTTCATTAACAGAAGGTCCAGCAAAATCTGGTTTTTCTCCTGTTTTCTGACCATCAGTTTGAAATTGTGCAGTTTCAGCTCCTGTACTTTTGTCTTCAAAAGAATCACTGATAGAAACATCAATATTTTCTTCAATTTGCTCATGTTCTGCAACAGAGTTTCCATGTGAAGCTTCAACTTGCATAGGCTCAGAATTGGCCTTGGATGGTTGATCAACCTCATCACCTCTTTCAGGAATGTGATGAGCATCAGAAATCAGCTCTGTATGGGATGCTACAGTTTCAGTGATGAAAACTGTAGGCTGATCAGCTGCACCAGTTGCTTCAGAATGAACAACAGGTGAGATAGGATCAGAGAATGGTAAGAATGAATCAAGAATATCATCCACTGGTGAAAAACCATCTCTGTGACCCTCTTCTGCAGGCATGTCATCCTCTGCAGGCAAATCAGTGTTTACAGGAACAGCATCCTCTGCAGGCATTTCAACCTCTGCAGGTATAGCATTCTCAACATTAGTTGTTTGCTGGGAAATCACCTCTGGAGCTTCAACAAACTCTTCCATTGTAGGCAAAGCATCTCTAACATCTTCATTTTCTTGAGCCTTAGCAGATTCTGATTCAGCAATCTTTGCTCCTGATTCTGTTATAATAGGTTCTATGATAACCTCTGTCTCACCAGTAGAAATATCAATAGTGATTTTCTCTTGAGCCTCATCAACATGCTCAGCATCAGAATTAGTAAGAATGAGCCTTCTCCTCTTAACTTGAGGTACTGGAATCAGTTCTTCATCTTCACTAGAACTGTCCTCAGCTGGTGGTGTTGAAGGTCTATTTGCTCTTTCTTTGAATCTTCTGGAATAAACAGCCTTTGGAGATGTCTATTTAGCCTTAGAATGTTTTGTGTTAATTGCAGCATGCTTCTTCCTTTTTGACTTAGATGGTGGTTGTGGGTGAGTAGTAGTGACAGGGTTTGTTGGTGTTAGATTCATTGTTTCAGTTTGTGTTTGAGGTGATGTAGAATTAACAGTAGTTGTTGGTGTTGGCTCAGGTGTTTGTATAGGTTGAGATGGTATGGTTTCACTACGATCAGTGTCTAAAGGTTCAGGCATATGTTGTGTTTCTGGTTGTTGTGGTTGATGTGGGTCATTTTGTGGTGATTGAGAATCTTGTGGTTGATTTACAAAGTTCTGTAAGGCAAGTGGCAATACAAAAGGAGGTATGTCTTTACCAACATCTTTGTTAGTCATATCAGAGAATATTCTCTTAGTGACTCTAAAGGGTTGAATCTCATCAGCTTCATCAACTGTTAACCCAGGTACACATGCATTGAATAAAAGTTGACAAAATCTAGCAAAATAAACTGTAGTAGACTCTGACAACTTATCACCCAAATTCATTAACACATAATGACCAAAATCAAAATTACTGCCATAGAGTAGAGAATACCCAATTTGCAGACTGTCCATTGGAATTGCATCCCAGTTGGTGACCTTCTTCTGGAATGTCCTGGTGATACAGTCAAAGAAAAAGTTCCACTCTTTTCTCAGATTCGGCCTCCTCACACTGCCCAGCTTTGCAAGAGATTCCATATACCCAATCCCTGTTAGCATCTCTTTCAGATTTTGCTCAGAGACAACAGCATACGAAGTATGTGTGTCGAAATCCATGGTTTCGCGAACAGTTTGTGGAGTAATCACAAACTCTTGTTCTTCATGAGAGAAGATGATAGATGGAGTTCCATTTTCCCCTCCTTCTATATACCTTGAGTTTTGCCAGAAGGTGACAACCTGAGAAGCAGATAAAGTAGCCGGTTCAACCAACGCTTGCCCAATCTCAGAGTCGCGAAGAAAGTTTTGCATCAGATGAAACGCTTCTGGAGCACGGTCGTTCTCAAGTAGAGCTGCATAATTGTTAGGCACAAAACGTAGACCAAACGAAGTGAAAGGTTTTGTTGCCATTTGATCAAGAAATAAGCAAAAATCGACAGTAAAAATGATATGCAAGAAAAGTGTTTATGAAAATGCCAAAGTGAAAAACAAGAGAGAACTGTGTTTTGATAAAGTGAATATGAGTGGGTGAGTAATGATTGTAGCAAAAAGTTATTTGAGTAGTAATTAAAATTAAACTCAAACGTTTTTACTTGAAAATACGCAACTGTTCCCTTGAGAAGTGCGAAAGTGATACATAATGATGAGTAAGTGGGTGAAAGTGGGACACGTGTCAAACATGCAGCGATTCACTTAATTCACGCGCAGTAAAAGCCATTATTACTGCTGTCGTTCCATTTATCAAGACACTTTACCACTAAATACACTAATTAACAGTTGTCAACCACTCCATTTACTCCAAAATTTTCAAATTATCTTAATGAAAATTTACCTTAGAGTACGTAACACAATCAATCAGTGTTTGTCAAATTTTCAAACTTTATCACAAAAACCCTTTCAAAAATGTACAGTTGTGATTTTTGTGTGTGAATAGCAGAGTTTACCAAATCAATTTTTATAGCATCTAATCTTTCATAAAATCCATAAATCAAATCAATAAACACTGAATGCACAAACTCTCATATTAAACACGGAGTATATGATGAATACTAAACTCTGTAGTTCCTTAAATACAGAATTCTGAATACCCCTGTTCCCATTTATGTTCATGATTATCCAAGTAAGCACACAGTCATTATAGACAAAAAGATCAGGAGATAAACATCAAAGCATCATTCAGTGAGTTACATGTCAAGGATTTCCTCACAAACTCTCACAGCACACAAGTGTTTAGGTGAAGTGTTTTCGCTAAAATTCAATCAGTAAAAGCAGATACTACCATAAGCTTGAATTTCCACCAAATCTACACTACTTCGATTACATATATGCACAAATCAAAAGGACTTTGTTCAGGGTTGTAATGTAGTAAGATCAAACAGGTGAGAAGAGATATTTTTAGCATGAGTGAATTTCGAACTGAACAATTTTAACAGACTAAAGTGTTCAGTCAAACTGTTAGTACATATTTGTACAAGATGATCAGTATATATACCTTTTTTTTTTATTATATATATACTGAGTAAACTTTTCTTTTCTTGAGAAACACTCACCTGCTTGCCTTTTATTTATCAAAAGAATATAACTGCTCTTAATACTTCTGTATTCAAGAAAAATTAGCAGTTAATTAGGCTCAAAGGGTAGTGTTTATGAACAGTGTTTATGAACAGTATTCAAAGAAGTTTTGAACAGTGTTTGAAGAAAGATGGTAAATCCTAGTGCCTTTATCATTTTCATGCACACATATATCATGTAGTCTCAAAATGGTTTAATGCAAGTTCTAGAGCAACATACTTACTGATGAACATCACACAGCAATAAAATCTGATTGATATAAAATGTATCAATCACTTATTCGGCTCAAAATCTCACAGGGTGCAGACATGAACTGTTTCTCACCAAACTAAACAATGACACATCTCAAGTTTTAAAATTTTCACAAGTGCAAACAAGGAATCACCAAAAACTATGTGTCTTGGAAACAAAGTGTTACTAATCAGAGTTTAGAATTCATCAATATCAGATGTTATTCATGAGAGGCAATACACACAGTATTCATAGATTCAGAGTTTAGGATCAAATAAACTAAGAGATGCTCTAAATATGAAACAGTATCATGCTGTGTTAACTTACTGCACAGTTTCTGATTAGATCACAGTGACTCAGAAAGAATCTTGATTTATTCACTAAGAATCATGCTTCATACATTTTTCTTCATTGGTATTTTCATTCAGACAAAAATCAACTTAGAATTCACAGAGTTTATCAAACATATTAACAGTGTATGACCAACAATCATGCTGACAGAATTTACCAGTGTAAGAAGAGAAACATGTGAACAGAGTATGCATAACAGAGTTTAATTAACAAGGTTCACATAGCACTTTAACAATTTACAGAAATATGAGCAGCACATTTTATTAGAAAAGTATGAGTCTAACCAACATTTTTAGTCAAAACCAGATACCATCCCTAGTTCATTGACCAGTCTTGTAAATGCTGCTTCACTTAGAGGCTTTGTGAAGACATCTGTAAGTTGTTGATCTGTAGGCACAAAGTGAAGCTCAATATTGCCTTCCTCTACATGCTCTCTGATAAAGTGATACCTTATGCTGATGTGCTTGGTCATTGAGTGTTGTACTGGATTACCTGTCATTGCAATAGCACTTTAATTATCACAAAAAATAGGTATTTTGTTATACCTCAGCCCATAATCCAGCAATTGATTCTTCATCCATAGAATCTGTGCACAGCAACTACCAGCAGCAATATACTCTGCTTCAGCTGTAGATGTTGATATTGATTTTTGTTTCTTGCTGTACCAAGACACAAGTCTGTCACCAAGAAATTGACAACTTCCACTTGTGCTTTTTCTGTCAATCTTACAGCCTGCAAAATCTGCATCAGAGTAACCAAGTAGCTTAAAATCTGATTCTCTTGGGTACCACAGCCCTAAAGTTACAGTGCCCTTGAGATACTTGAAAATCCTCTTCACAGCTGTTAAATGTGGTTCCCTTGGATCTGCCTGAAACCTTGCACACAGACAGGTGGCATACATGATATCAGGTCTGCTAGCTGTTAAATAGAGTAGAGAACCAATCATTCCTCTGTAACTTGTCATATCCACTGATGACCCTGTATCTTTGTCCAGTTTTGTTGCAGTTGCCATGGGAGTTGTTGCAGATGAACAGTCAAGCATGCCAAATTTCTTGAGAAGATTTCTGGTATATTTTGCTTGATTAATAAAAATTCCATCATCTGTTTGCTTCACCTGTAAGCCTAGAAAATAGCTTAGCTCTCCCATCATACTCATTTGATATCTTGACTGCATGAGCTTGGCAAACCTCTTACAGAGTTTATCATTAGTAGATCCAAAAATGATGTCATCAACATATATTTGAACTAAGAGCAGGTCACTACCAGATTGAAAGTAAAACAGAGTTTTGTCAATAGTACCTCTGTGAAACTCACTTTCTAGTAGAAATTTAGCAAGAGTTTCATACCATGCCCTTGGTGCCTGCTTAAGTCCATAGAGTGCCTTGTCTAACCTGTAGACATGGTCTGGATATTTTGGATCTACAAACCCAGGTGGTTGTTCAACAAATACTTCTTCTTCAAGTTTTCCATTCAGAAAAGCACTTTTCACATCCATTTGAAAAACCTTGAATTTCTTGTGAGAAGCATAGGCAAGAAACATCCTTATTGCCTCTAATCTGGCAACTGGTGTAAAAGTCTCATCATAATCTATTCCTTCCTGCTGTGAATAGCCTTTAGCTACCAGTCTTGCTTTGTTCCTTGTGATAACACCATCACTGTCAGTTTTATTTCTGAAAACCCATTTAGTAGCAACAATGGATCTGTTCTTTGGCCTTGGTACAAGGGTCCACACTTCATTTCTTTCAAATTCATTTAGCTCTTCTTGCATTGCTGTTATCCAGTCAGCATCTTTAAGAGCTTCTTCTACTTTCTTTGGCTCAGTTTGTGACAAGAATGCATGAAACAGACATTCATTTGTTGTTGCACTTCTTGTCCTTACTCTTGCATCTGGATCACCAATAATCAAATCAGGTGTGTGTGACTTAGTCCATTTTCTTGCAGAAGGCAGATTGCTTCTGTCATCATGTGATCCTCCCCCTTGATCCATGCTCTCCTGATTTTCTTGGTGCCTTTCTTCATTTTCTGATGCTCCCCCTGAATGTGACTGTTCAGAATTTGAACGATCAGAGTTTGAATCAACAGAGTTTGATTCAGAGTTATCAACTGAGTCATTATCAGTATTTGAATTATCACTTTGATGTGATTCTTCATGCTCCACCTCAACTGGTTCTTCCCTTGTTTCTGATTGAATAGTCTCTTCAGTGTTTACCAGTAGAGGTTCATTTGCCAGTGTTAATGCAGTTTCATCTTTCTTTGCTAGAAAATACACCCATGTGTATCTGGTGTATTCATCAACAATGACAAGAGCATATTTCTTCTTTCCAAGTGACATGACATTCAATGGTCCAAAAAGATCAACATGTAGAAGATGATAAGGATCAACAATTGAAGACTCAGATTTGCTCTTGAAAGAGGCTTTTCTCTGTTTGGCCTTTTGACAAGAATCACACAGGCCTTCTACATTCAACAATGACTTTGGTAAACCCCTTACATGATCATTCTTTATTAGCTCATTGATGTTGTTCAGATTTAAATGAGAGAGTTTCTTGTGCCACTTCCAACTCTCTTCACTGGACATTCTTGTTGACAGACACACTGCTTTGCCATCAGTGTTTGTTGACAATTTTACTTCATAGATGTTATTGTGTCTGTTTCCAACTAGATCAACTTTCCCTGTAGATTTACTGATGACTTGACAATATTCAGGCTGAAAATCTACATGATATCCTCTGTCACAGATTTGACTCACAGATAGCAGATCATGCTTGAGTCCTGGAACCAGAGCTACATTTGTGATGATGACACTTCCAAGATTAATATTGCCATATCCCAGAGTATGTCCTATGTTGCCATCTCCATAGGAAACTTTTGGGCCAGCCTTCTCCTCATACTCTGATAGCAGGGCTTTATTTCCAGTCATGTGTCTTGAACATCTACTGTCCACGACTAGGGTACTTACCCTGGTGCCCTGCAATCACAAACAATCACTGATTGTTAGTTTTAAGGATCCAGACTTGCTTGGATCCTTTTGCTTTATTGAATCTGTTAGTTTTTGCAGCGGATCTAGCATTATCAGAGTTTAAACTAACATTTTCATTCTTAGTACTTGCAGAATCAACTTTAACCCATTTCAAATTAGGTTTCAGTTCATAATAATTATGATAAATAGCATGATAATTCTTGCAAGTATAAATTGAGTGCCAACTACTTCCACAATGTTTGCACAGAGTTTGTGGTCTTGGTTTGACATTATCCTTTTTCACTCCAGATTTGGAGGGTAAAGAATTAATGTCTTTGTTCTTCCTGCAAAAGCTAGCAAGATGATTAGTGCTACCACAATTATAACAAGTTTTTCTAGGTGCAAATGTAGCAAGCATTGGTTTAATTCCTGATGTTATGCCTACCTTACCATTTCTGTTTTTCCTAGGCATTCTCTGTTTGTTGACAGATTTTATTTCTTTAATCTTATGCTTAAGTTGTTTATCTCTCATTGAACCAATATTAACCTGTTTGACACAGGTTTTTACTGGCTCATGGTCAACAGTTCCATGTTCAGTTTTAACAGTACCATGAACAAATGTTCCAAATTTCTTAGTAGAAAGAGGTGGTCTAATTTTGACTGTATTCTGAAACCTAAGCACATCATCCTCAGAATAACCTAGACCTACTGTGTCTGATTGAAAGACCTCTTGAGTGTCTTTTCCAGAATGTGTCCAAGTTTTAATAATGTGCTTTGCATCCTCCAATTCAGATTCTAGTTGCTTATACTTGCCTAGCAACTCCTGTTCTATAAACACAGCATCATCTCTTTCTTTCTGAATTTTATTCATGTTTTCAAGTTGATCCTCAACAAGTTTATTTCTTTCTTTGAGTTGAGAACACTCACTTTTGATTCTCTCATTTTCTAAAGTCTGATCCCTATAACTGATGTGTAATGCCTTAAGATAAATTCTCAATTCAGTTATATTATCTGTATTATAAGCATAAGTAGTTGGAGGTACCTTTAGATCAGAATCTTCACTCTGAGTAGAGGCCATGAGTGCATAGTTTACCTCCTCATCTGAATCTGAGGTGTCTGCCCAATCTCTGCCTTTGGTGTAGAGTGCCTTTTCAGTTTTATTCTTTTTGCACTCAGGAGCATAGTGACCCATCTCCTTACACTTGTAGCATTGAATCTCAGACTTATCTTTCTTACCAGATTTGAAGTCCTTTCCCTCAGATTTCTTGAAATTCTTCTTGTCAGACCTTGAGTAATCCTTGGAGAATCTCTTTCCCTTCTTGAAATTCTTGAATCCCATCTTCTTGAAGGTCTTTACCATCAATGCAGCCATTTGCATCATCTCCTCATCATCTTCAGAATCAGATGTTCCATCTGTGTTTGAGTCAACATCAGTGTTTGATGACTCACTTTCTGAATGAATGACCAAGGCCTTTCCTTTTGCCTTCTTCCTTGATGCTTCCTTCTTTGAAGATTTTTCTTCAACTTTCAGTGCAACAGTCTTTGACTTCCTGCTTGATCTTCTGTTTCTCTGCTCCAATTCCAATTCATGAGTCTTGAGCAGTCCATAGATTTCATCAATCTCAGTATCAGCAAGATCATAGTTGTCTCTTATGGTGGTTGTTTTCACATCCCACTTTTCAGGAAGAGAAAGAAGAAACTTGAGATTTGAATCTTCCAGATCATATTCTTTGTTAACCAATGATAGATCATTGAGCAGTTTACAAAATCTATCAAATGTTTCTATCATGGTTTCTTCAGACTTTGCCTCAAAGTGCTCATACTCCTGTGTGAGTATGTTCCTTCTGTTCTTCTTAATTGCAGCAGTTCCTTGACATCTAACCTCAAGTGCATCCCATATATCCTTTGCAGTTGTGCAGTTGATCACTTTGTTAGACATAACATTGTCAAGAGCACTGTGAAGCAAGTGCTTTACTTTGGCATCCTTAGCAATAGATGAAAGATCCTCAGCAGTTAGATCTTTCTTTTCCTTAGGAACCACCTTTGATTCCTCACCAGCAGCAGCAGCAGTTAACTTAGTAGGTTTATGAGGACCTTCATAAATTCTATCAAGATATTCTGGATCTGTGGCTTCCAGAAACATGGTCATCTTTACCTTCCAGATTGAAAATTCTGATGGCTTCAGTATTGGAACCCTAATTGTTTCATACCTACTAACAGTAGTAGGTGCTTTCTCAGAACCTGATGGAGGAGGAATCTCTGCCATTGATTACTATTGTGTTTTGGATCTTTAACTGTAATAAAGTAACAGATTGTCTCTGATACCACTTGTTAGGTCGAATACACAATATATAATCAAATACCGTATGAATAAATAACAAGAACACACGTTTTAACTCTTAAAACTGTTTGGAATTAACAATTCCTCTCTCAGTGATGTAAAATATCACAGAGAGCTGCTTAGGTTACAAAAATGATATTCGTTCACGATGGATACCCTTCTAGGGTTAACCTAACTGTATTTATAAGATATACAGCTACGTACAATCGTTAATTGATTCTCCTAAAATTAAGCTATACAATTGATATCAATTACGATTGCTACACGTCTTCTAAGTCAACTCAATCTCTTTGACAGCTATCCAATCTTCAAAGATATTGCTTCCATATTTATCTTGTATCAATCTTCAAACTCTGTTGACTTGTAGACGCTTCCAGTAGACAGACTTTAGCAAACTCTGTTGCTCTCCAAGCTAACAGTGTTTGCGCTTCCATGTATTGAGCTAGCAGTGTTTACGCTTTCTTCTGTCAGTGTTTGCGCTTCCAGCTATCAGCGTATACTCAAACTCTGTTAACTGCTTTCAACCAGTAAGTTAAACTCTTTTTACCTGTAACACTTAAACACTGACATTAAATCACATCAATTATATCTAACATTTTCCTATCTACTCTGAATCCAGCATAATCAGCATCAGAATAACCAACCAGATTGAATCCTGTGTCCTTAGGATACCATAAACCCAAGTATGGAGTGCCCTTCAGATATCTAAAGATCCTTTTTATAGCAATCAAATGTGATTCTTTTGGATTTGATTGAAACCTTGCACACAAACATGTAGCAAACATGATGTCTAGCCTACTTGCAGTGAGGTAGAGTAGAGAACCAACCATGCCTCTGTAGATTGAGATATCTACTTTCTTGCCTTTAGCATCTTCATCTAATTTAGTTGCAGTGGCCATGAGTGTCTTTGCAGGTGAGCAGTCTTCTAAGTCAAACTTCTTCAATAAATCCTTGATGTACTTGGTTTGACTGATAAAAATACCATCCTTCCTTTGACTGACTTGCAACCCAAGAAAGAATGTCAACTCTCCCATCATACTCATCTCATATCTGCTCTGCATGAGTTTAGAGAATTTCTCACACAACTTCTCATTTGTAGACCTAAATATGATATCATCCACATAGATCTGAACTAGGATAATATCATCACCATGTTTCTTGTAAAACAGTGTTTTCTCCAATGTGCCTCTAGTGACTTGATTTTCAAGAAGAAATTGTGATAAAGTATCATACCATTCCCTTGGAGCCTGCTTAAGTCCATACAATGCCTTAAGCAATCTGTAGACAAATTCTGGGAAGTGTGGATCCTCAAAGCCAGGTGGTTGTTGCACATAAAATTCTTCTTCCAACTCTCCATTCAGAAATGCACTCTTGACATCCATTTGATAAACTTTAAAGTTTGAATGAGCAGCAAATGCCAAGAATATTCTGATGGCTTCCAATCTAGCAATAGGGGCAAATGTCTCATCATAATCAATGCCTTCCTGTTGAGAGTATCCTTTTGCAACCAACCTTGCTTTGTTTCTTACTATTACACCATCTTCATCCATCTTATTCTTCAGAACCCATTTTGTTCCAACAATGGTTCTATTCTTTGGTGCAGGTACAAGTTCCCATACTTTGTTTCTTTCAAATTGATTCAGTTCCTCTTGCATGGCAATAATCCAATCTGGATCCAACAGTGCATCATCAAGTTTCTTAGGCTCAACCTTAGATAGAAAACAACCATAGAGGCACTCATTCTGAGTTGCTCTCCTAGTCCTTACTCCTGCACTAGGATCTCCAATAATTTGCTCTGCAGTGTGTGATCTATCCCATTTCCTTGAATGCTCAGTCTGATTTCTCATTCTTGATGTTGCTTCATCATCCAAGTCTTGATCATTCTTATTTCCTCCCCCTGTGATGTTGACACTATTCACAGGTGTGTCTTGGATGCTTGTTTCTCCACTATTGATTGACACAAATTCTTCTCTTGTATCATCATTCACTTGAGTTTGTTGAACTTGAGTTTCAACTCCAGTTTCAATCTCTTCATCAAAATCATCTAGATTATCAAACTTTAATGGATCTTTATCTTCATCATTGGCTTCTTCTAATCCAGATAGTTTGCTATCATCAAATGTCACATCTGTGCTTTCCATAATTTTCTTTTGACTAATGACATAAACTTTGTATGCAATTCTTTCCATAGAGTAGCCAAGAAAAAATCCTTCAAATGCCTTTGCATCGAATTTTCCAACATATTCTGAATTATCCTTCAATACAAAGCATTTGCTTCCAAAAGTATGAACATACTTTAGAACTAGGCTTCTTTCCAGTCATCAAATTGTAAGGTGTCTTTCCAGTGTTTTTGTTGATGAGGGTTCTGTTCTGGATATAGCATGTAGTTCTCATAGCCTCAGTCCAAAAACATGTAGGCATCTTTGCATCAAGCAACATTGTTCTAGCAGCCTCAATTAGAGTTCTATTCTTTCTCTCAACAACTACATTTTGTTGTGGAGTCCTTGGAGTAGAGAATTGCTAAGAAATTCCATTCTCTTTGCAGAATGCTTCAAGTATGGCATTTCTGAACTCTGTTTCATTATCACTTCTTAATGCAATCACACTTGCATTGTTGGCCTTTGCTTCCTTGTCAACTCTCTTTATGTGCTCAGTGATTACTTGTGGAGCCTCATCTTTTGATGTCAGAAATTCCACCCATGTATACCTTGTAAAGTCATCAACCATCACTAAGGCATACTTCTTCCTTCCTAGTGACATAATATTGACAGGCCCAAACAAGTCCATATGAATGAGTTGTAGGGGCTTGGTTATTGATGTCAGTGTCTTTGACTTGTGGCTTGATCTTTTCATTTTTCCTCTTTGACAAGCCTCACACACTCCTTCTTGACAGAATTCAAGTGTGGGCATGCCTCTCACTAACTCTCTTTTGACTAGAGAATTAATGGCTTTGAAGTTCAGGTGTGATAATTTCTTGTGCCACAGCCAACAATCTTCATTTGATGCTTTTGAGTAGAAGCAACAAATTTTGTCCTTGTTTGCAGAGTCCATGTTGGCTACAAACAGGCTTCCTTTCCTTACTCCAGATAGAGCAAAATCACCAGTCTTCTTGTGGGATCAAACATTCATCTTTGTCAAAATCCACCTTGAATCCTCTATCAGTAAACTGACCAACACTTAGCAGATTATGCTTGAGTCCCTTGACTAGTGCTACATCTTCAATGATGACATTTCCAACTTTCAACTTGCCATATCCCAATGTGTTACCCATGCTGTCATCTCTAAAAGTAACCATTGGGCCAGCCTTCTCCTCATACTGTGATAGCAGGGCCATATCACCAGTCATATGATTTGAACATCCATTGTCCACAATCCACATAACTTTCTTTTCACTTTCTTTGCCCTGCAAACACAAAGGTATTACTTCTCCTTTGGTACCCAAACAAGTTTGGGTCCATGTGACTTAGAAACAGTTTTATCATAAACAACATGCTTATCAACTTTCTTGATGTTAGTCTTCTTGTCACTGTTAGAAGTCTTAGAACCTGAGGTTTCAGACTTAGGTGATAGAGGTACCTTCCTAGCTTTAGGAGGACTCGAAGACTTTGACCTTGTGTAGTGTGTGTGAGAATTGTGACTGATACAACCATCAATGAATTGTCTTCTCAAATTAAAACAACTAGTCATAACATTCATGTTGCATGGCATACAATCAAATTTATCACAGAATGGAGCATCTCTATGTCTTAGACGCACAGAACAATCATAGAAAGGTTTGGGCACACTACCAACAGGTTTCTTGCATGCATGAGTTAAATGATTGGTACTGAAACAATTCTGACAAGTTTTCCTAGGGGCATTAGGCATATAAGCATAGTTGTTATCTTTGTTAATCCCTAACTTGCCATTTCTGTTCTGTTTCTTCTTAGTCACTTTCTTCTCTGATTCACTCTTCCCAGCTGAAACAAACTTAACAAACTTCTTAGGTCTTGACCTATCACCTACTGGCTCCTTGGCTTTTGACTTGACACTCTCACTCTTAGAGGATACTTGTTGTTCATTGGATTTTGCCTCATCCTCATCATTCAACATTTTCTTGATGAGTAAGACATCCTCATCAATTTCAAATGTTGATTCTTTAAAAATTGGAGTCTGAGACTTTTTCAAAATCTGAGGCACTTCCATCTGAACAACAATGTCATCTTCAATGACAGCATAACCTTTCCTCTGTTAAAGAGTGTCATAGTCAAGTCCAATTGTAGCCTTGGGTTTAACTTGAATCTTCTCACAGTAGGATTGTACTAGACTAGATGATTTCTTAAAAGTTTTCAGTTTGAATTCATTTTCAGCTAGTTCATCCCTAAGGGCCTTTTCAACTTGACTAGCACATAAAACCTTATTCTGCAAATATTTAACTTCTTTCTTAAGGTTTTCTACTTGCATAGCAGTTAGCTCAAGTTCCACATTCTTTTTGATTAACATTTCATTTCTAGTAGACAGTTTAGCAATTTCTTCATTAGCAGCAGTCATACTAGTATGAATATTAAACGTCTCAACAGATAGTTGTTCAATCATGCATTTATACTCAGAAACAGACATGTCTATAGTAGTGAGAATGGTACCTGAGAGTCTGATGAAGATGTGTCATCCTTGGAATTGGCCATCAAGGCATAGTTACAAAATTCCTGCTCTTCTCCATCACTGTCAGAATCATCCCAGCACTTCCCTTCAGCTATGTAGGCCTTACCTTATGTCTGCTTTTTCAGAAGGGCCTCATACTTAGCTTCGAGCTCAAGATACTCTCTATCCTTCTTTTTAGGCTTCTTGCATTCACTGGCAAAATGCCCTAGGTTATTGCATCTATAACACCTTACAGATGACCTATCCACATGGCTGGTTTTGAACTTATTCTTGTTTGGCTTCACATGCGCCTTGCTCTTGTTGAATGAATGGTTTTGGGTTTTAGGTTTGAAGGGTTGATTCCTCTTGAATCTGATGTTTGGAAATTTTCTGGCCATGAAAGCATATGAAGTGTTTTCCATCCCATCTAGTTCTTCAAGAGTGTAAAACTCTTCTTCCTCCTTCTCCTCAACAGGTTCACTAACCTCAGCTTCAGTTTCTTCATCGTCTACTATCTCCTCTATCCTCAGTTGGCTTGTAGATGCTTCTAGGTCTTGAATAGATTTGGTGACAATCAAGGCACATGATGTGTTTATCATTCTGCCTTAGTTGGCTTGGATAGCCCTTTTTTGAAGCAACTCAAGCTCATGAGTTTTTAAAACCCCATAGAGCACATCATATTTAACTTTGTTCAAATCTTTTTCCCTTAGAGAAATGACCCTTTGCTCTAGATGATTTGGTGAAGATAGCAGAAACTTCATGTTCAACTCCTTTGTGCTGTAAACCTTGCCATTCATCTGCAACTCAGTAACTAGCTTGTGAAATCTCTCAAACATCTCAGTGATGCTTTCCTTGGACTGTGCCATGAAAGCCTCATACTGTGTGACCAGTATCTATTTCTTATTTTCCTTGACCTCATCCGTTCCTTCACATAACACCTCAATGTGATCCCACATTTCTTTGGCAGATGTGCATGATGCAATGTTTGCAAACATTGACATGTCCAAGGAATCAATGATTAGCAACATGAGGTGACTGTCAAGAGCAACCATCTCCTTTTCTGATTCTGTCCATTTGGATGGTTCCTTGGCCACATAAGATCTTGGAACAGTTATGGTTCCAACAGTCTTCTCAGGTATTTCTTGTTGTGGAACAAAGGGACCATTCTTGAGAATCTCAGGATATAAAGGATGAGAGGCTTTGATGAACAACATCATTTTTATCTTCCAGAGGTTGTAATTTTCTTTGTCAAACTTAGGGACTTTCACTGTTCCTGTGGTCTTTGGTGTATTCGAACTCATGATCGTTTTTCTATTTTTGAATAAACAGCCCGCTCTTATACCACTTGTTGAGTATTGAATACAGTAAAAGAATACGGGGGGGGGGGGAATGGATTCTTGAACTTTTCTTCATTCTCGAATCTGTGTAGCAGATAAGTGTCTGTGTGTGCAAATATGTAGGTGCGGATAAAGAATGACACAAGACACAATATCATTTTAATCTAATATATTATTAGATAAAGGTTGCTACAATCTGTGAATACAAATGGCAGTATTCTCAGCTTCGTTTTTCTCAGAGAGATATGTCTTACAATGTGTATGAAAAACCTTGACTTTTTTTTTAACTAAGGAAGTGAGGCTGTATCCTTATAGAACATGGATACAACCTACTTACTACAAATAAGGTAGCTGAACAAATTACTTTCTAGTCTGTCTATCCTTTTTGAGTAAGTGTCCAAATGATTACAGATTTGACTTTGCAAAGCCTGTTCAGATCCACTTCTTTAGCCCTTTGTCTCCTCTATATCTCTCCAAGCTTCCTTGTAGGCTTTCCAGAGCACGTTACAGATTGTGGTTCATAAGTGCATTGGCTTGTTGCAGGTTTCAGACTTGTACAATTTCTTCAGTATTTTGTCTCTAAGAATGTATTCGAGAACTGTCTAAGTGATTGATTCGAGAACTAGGATTAGATAACTCTGAGTTCTCAAATACTGTATGATTTACATATCGAATCACTTCTCGAATATTACTTTTCTCCAGGGTTCCTTGAGTTGTCGAATAGAACACTTGACTTGTCGAATCCCTGAGATATCGAATAGTTCATTCAACACTTGACTTGTCGAATCCCTGAGATATCGAATAGTTCATTCAGAGTCCTTGAGATATCGAATGGAACTTTGACTTGTTGACTCTTTGAGAACTCGACCACTTTGACTTGTTGACTTCTTGAGTTCTCGAATAGAGCATTTAGACATGTCGAATCTCTGAGATATCGAATAAGATATCGAATAGTGCATTCAGAGATATCTAACAGTGTCTTCTTAGATATCGAATCTCTGACTTCTCAAACGCTAGACTTCTCGAATAGACAAAAGTACTTCTCGAATTGGTACTTAAGCAAATTCTTCATTTCTTCAAATCCTAACTGTGATTATTTGACAGTCTTTATCTTCTTGCTTGAGGCATGAACTTATTGACTTAAGTGTATACTGCTTAGTGCTTACCAAGCTGTTGTATATTACACGTTTTCTACCTCACATTTTCTGAATTTTATTAACACAGGGTAAAAATTCACGGAACTGAAAGTAATAGCAAATTGGACCAAAAAACTCTGCATTTGGGAAGGCTATATGTACTGTAGTATATATCATTTTAATGATGTTGAAATATAGTTTATTGCAAAATTCACTGCTCGTGAATACACGTGTTCTACCTAAAGATACAAAACTTCATGTTAAATGAGATAAAAAAAAACCTTCACATAAAGTGGTGAATTATTATAAAGTAGCGTGATCATGAAAACTTGAAGCATGATCATGGAACTCTTCTAGCAACCAAAGTGATGTCTCGACTGCTCTTTCTTATTTTGGCATGGTCACGCAATCCAACAACGTGAGCATGCATAATGGCCAACAATCATACGCTTACTACTGTTATAATATCCAGTTTGGGCATGATCACGCAATCCCATCAGCATGACCATGTTGTTGCTGTAAGCGACGGCTTTGAATCCCAATATTAGCATGATCATGTGGTAGTCCTCAGCATAATCATGTTCTTGTGCAACTTCTTTCTCGTGACTAATGCAGATCTAGATAGAAATACTCAAAACTAAACACATTCAATGTTCATTAGTGACATTGTAAAATATGATTAAATTAGCCTTAATAATAGGAGTAAAATAGCCTTAAACACATTCCGTTGTTAAAGAGATTTTCGCAATTGATAATTGTTCTTGAAATCCAAGTTGGAAGGAACGTGAACTGGCCGAATCAGAAAAATGGAGAAAGTTTGAGAAATAAGAAAAAATAGTAGTAAGGAGAATGTAAGAACAATTTGGAGAAAAAAATTAGTAGGACAGTGGAAAGCACGACTAAATTGATTGTGAGAACGATAGACTGGTAATTTATTTTATTTATGTAATCATCTCCACTTTATAAATGAAATCATGTTTATAATTTTAAAATTGTAAGAACAATCTTAAACTTTATTGAATTGTAAGCAAGTATTCCCTGATTCGTTCATCAATACTGTTAGATAAATGCTATATCTTGCAACCATTACTAACCATCAACATAATAAATGTCAAATAGCAAAACAGTTCAACGAATTATTCAATTAAAATGCATAATTTCCAAATCATAAATCTTTGATCCAAGATCTTAAATCAGTCATGGTAAGTATCTTTTCCCAGCAAAACATACTACTCATTTTTCCTACAAAATGGAAAACAAAATTTAATCCTTTTATTCATGTATATTTAGGTAATCAAGATTCATTTAAGACACAATTAATGATTGTAATGTATTAGGCATCAAATTACCACTTTTATTTTCTTGGTTGTTGAATGTCCGGTACCTGGTGCGTCCTGTCCATCTGACTAATGAATCACATTTGGATGAAAGAAAATTGTAATAAAATAAGTTGAAGATATTAATCAGCATGTGAACAACCTTCAAAGGTTTTAATAAATCAAATACAAAGAAATGCAGAAAAAAGAATAAATTCTTTATTGATAACTTACATCCACGGAAGTTGAAGTAGAATAAACCGAGGTTGTTGCTCCGGACATTGTAGAACTTGAAGTATTAGTGTCCAATACATCAACAGCATAATATAGTCTACTCTTTGAAACAATATTATCTTTAGAAATTTCTTATTTTAATTTGAGATCTTTCCCGACCAGAGCTTTGATTTGTGGAGGAAACCCAACAGTTTTAGTCTGTATATGCATATATAATTTATTGTTGTTATATGTGTCAATTTAATTTGGAGAAATAAAAATGTTATTCATGACAACTGTTTGTGCATTTATAAATATACTTTGATCATGGTTGCTTGCAATTTGGTTGCAGAAGTTCCAACCATTATTCTGGCAACACGATCTTTTAAAATGAAATTATATGCTTCTGCGGAATCCTCACCTAGTATCACTATCATGTACCTGATTTTGCATGGAAAAGGATATGATTTAATTGTTGTTAAAGATGCAACACACAATGTGATGGTGAATACAATCTTATAAATCTAATAGTTTTTTAAGCAGGTAGCAGTAACCTCTTCTCAGCCACGGGAATGGGGTTATTGCAAGTATTACAATAAATACTTCCTTCCTTTCTCTTTATCTCTGTTTCGCAGGTTCCGCAAGTTTCATGCCATCAACTATCTTTTTCTTCCATGCTGATCACTTTTACCTCAAAAATGACATTTTTCTGCGAAGAGTTGAAACATCACAGAGATTGTGAGAATTGAGTATTGAAAATGATTGAACCTATATCATCAAAATAATATTTATAAATTCAAGAACCTTTATATAATCAACATCTGTTATATCACTTAATTCATTCAATGTCATTGTTTCGATGACAGGAGCAACAATTTTTGCAACTGGAGTTGCGAAATCATTGTCACCAGCGGTATAGCCTTCATCAACAAGCCTAATTACAATAAATGTTTTGTCCATATACATTATCAATGTTGCACTAGAATTAAAGAATAAACGGTAATAGAGGTTAACCAAATTTTGTTATGTGATAGTGTATAATATTGACCTCTGACGCATTACAATTACAGCATCAATATCCAAATTGAAATAAACTTTAGATGATGGTAGTGTGCTGACTTGGACAGAACCTGAAGAAATATTTAATTTTAATATCCTCATGAAATAAATAATTGAGCATAACAACTACATGCTTCTCTTAATAACGAATCTTACTCTTAAATATTTTGGGCTTTGTACTTGTAACAATCACAATTATTATTTGTTCTTCAATTTTTTTGTATGCTGCATCTATTTTCATAGCAAGATCACCCCAAATGCTCACACTGCTAAAATGCCTGCATAGTTGTAAACATGCATCCATGTCTTAAACGCTGAATTTGCAAACTATGATTAAAAGATGGATGTTTTTCAAAAAGTTTTTAATTAACATATCCTATTATCACTATGCTGTATAAAACTCACATTCTATGATAAAGATGTAACATAGTATAAAATACATATTATTCAATCACCTTCCGTCGGTGATTCTGAATTTCACAATATTATTTTTCTCCATTCACTGTATTGATCAGCCTCACATCTTCAAAATCTCCGAGTGCACCGATGATATCTGTTACAAATATTAGACAAAATAATAAGTTGTAAATTAGGATAGTGAACACAACAACAAAAAAATATCAATCTAATGGTAGGAAAATAATTGACAGTTACCAGTTGCAAAATCTGGACTCTCTGGTATTGAGTAGGAACTTGCTAAGTTGTATAGATGACCCAAATCAACAAATTCAAATTTATGAGTTGGTATCATAAAGTCATCCACAGTTAGCTTCTCGACGTAGGTTTTTTGGTTAAAATTGATCAATATCTTTGATGACACCGGCCTCACAGATCCTGTAGCTTTTTTAGTATAAAAGTATAAAATTGCATAAAGGTCTCCTTCAACTATTTCTACTTTCTTAGAAAGAGAGTTCCAGTTATCCGCATAAATAAACGATGTACGTGACAATTCTATAAGAATAAGATTTATTGTTAAGATACAACAAAATTGTAATAATATACTGGTAACTAAATGGTAAAGTGAATAAATAATTTCCTGATATGAATCATGTCAACATAATTAAATTTATCATTACAGGAATTGCATAATAACAATAACCTATATAGCATTAATGGTTCAATATTATGAATGAACTCACATCCTCAGCCAGCAAAATAAGATTGTACCCTTTTAGAGTTTCGGTTCCCTTAGAACTTGATATGGATGGCCACATTCTAGAAATACGCACCCTAACATTCCAAGTTGTTCGTGTAGTGTCGAGTTCTTTAAACATATCGTAGGTAGTCATGATTCTGAGAAACCAATAATAAAAAGCTCTACCGAGTTAAACCTTATGCTATTGTTCTACACATATTTGATGATAAATAGCAAAATCATTGGCTAATGGTGAAGTAAATAGATAAGACTGAACATCTATACCTTGGTATTGTAATGGCAGAGATTGTAATCGATGATGGTTGTGCAGACTTGAAAGCTTATGTCGTGCTGTTATATAGGTATTACAAATGAGTGTCATTTTGGTATAAATTTAGTATATTAGGGAATATAGAATCATAACTAATTATATCAATTTAACAGTAATTAAGAAATAGACAGGCATAACAAATTTGTAATTAACAGAGCATATCAATCAGGTTGAAATCAGGTATTGGCATAACTAATCATATCACTTATGTCACAAATTGATTAAATTTGAGTTTGAAAAATTATAAACTCCAAACTTTATAACAAAAATAGTATTATTTGGACATAGAAACTCTTTTTATGTTGGACTTAGAAATCTAAAGTGTTAGTTACAGAGGCATGCCTGTTTACATCTAATAACAAGCCTAAGTGCTTGTAATACTTTGCATTACTTACATGACCCTTTGACTGGGGGAATCTCTAGTTTTAGAGTTTCTACTTGTATTTAGTACTTGTAATAGGCATCAAAGTTTTGGCTATTTAAACTATAAATTAAGTCATAAAATAATGCTTGAAAGAAGATCCAGAGATCATGCCTCAAGCTTGAAGAACAAGGCTATCAAAATAAGCACAGTCGGATTTTGAAGAATGAAGATTTGCCTAAGTACCAATTAAAGAAGTATATTTTGTTCTATTCGAGAAGTCAGGGATTCGATATCTCCAAAGACACGATTCGATATCTCTGAAGGCACTATTCGATTCTCATTTGATAACACAGAGATTCGACATGTCTAATACTCTATTCGAGAACTCAAGAAGTCAACAAGTCAAAAGCACCATTCGAGTTCTCTGAGAGTCAATAAGTCAAGGATTCCTGAAGGAAAGACTAATTCGAGAAGTGATTCGATATAACAATTCAACAGTATTCGAGAACTCAGAGTTATCTATAAAGTCAATTGTAGTTCTCGAATCAATCACTTGGTTACTTCTCGAATGCAATCTTGGAGACAAAATACTGAAGAATTGTACAAGTCAAAAACCTGCAGCAAGCCAAAACACTTTCAGGACCATAGTACTGTAAAGTGTCTTTGGAAAGACTACAAGAAGCTTAGAGAGTTGTTACAGGAGACAAGCTGCTAAAGAAGTGGATCTGAACAGAGTTAAAGGAAGTCAAATCTCAAGCCGTTTGGATGTTACTCAAAAAAGGATAGACATGTTAGAAAGCAATTTTGTCTGTCACCTTATTTGTAGTATGTAGGTTGTACTCATGTTCTATAAGAGTACAACCTCACTTCTCTAGCAGTTAAGATTTTGAAGTTTTCTAAATTATAACATAGAACATCTCTCTGAGAAAGAAGCTGAGAATACTAACTTTTGTATTCTCAGGTTGTAGCAAAATCTTGATATAATACAATATTAGATTAAAGTGAGTACTGTGTTCTTGTGTTTCTTATTTCCGCAATCATACTCTGTTAAACACAAAAACACACACTCGGTACATAAACATCATTCAACAGATTCAAACATCCATACAAATCTTTTAAAAGTCTTTATTCGAAGAAAAAGTTTAGGAAATACATTCACCCCCCCTCTGTATTTCCTTGTCGGTATATTCATACTCAACATAAAGAAAGCTATAGAATTCTAATTACAAAAATCAAAATAGGTCAAGTAGGTTATAAAATTATTAAGTATCTTGATATGAGATTTAAGGCTTTTTTTACTTTTAGTTTTTTAAAATGTGTACAACCCATAAGACTAAAATAATTTATGGATAATATAGGAAAACCTCGTAAAACTGTAACAACACAAAAATGTCGCTGAAACGCCATTTAAGCATCATAGAAATTAATAATAGCAAAAATCCACGTTCTACTAAATAATCAAATAACAACAATCATTTGGAGATGATTGTTATAGTTCTGAATAAGCAATTAAACCTCCAAACTATGAAGGAAACTCTGTTTAAAAATCCAACACATAGATCAATTCATAAACGATGGACAACAAATGAAAGTACATTGTCCTGCTCCCTCATTACAAAACGTAGTTTGTCACTGAGAAGAAACTTGTTCTCCTTCACAAACTTATCCCAGCCTTTCGAGAATCTTGGTCTTCCACCGGAAAAAATGATTCCAACCTTCCACTTTCTTTGTTCCATTTTCAGGTATACATGCTTGACTGACTTCCATGCATGGTTCTCAAGAGTTATCCAATGTGGAATGTACTGCGAAATAATAAAAGAAAAGAGTAACTTATATTGATAAACAACTGACATTGATGCCTATATATTAAAATCTGTAAGACATTGTAATTACCACTCCGTGAGATTTCATATCAAAATTTGATCTAATCAAAATAACTTCAAAGCTTGTCCGGAAGTCATCCGCTTCTTCTGTTGCTATGACATTGCCTGCACCAGAATGAGACTTACATGAATTATTACTTAGTTAAATGTACTTACACAAACATAACAGTTCATAACATACCTGTAATGGAAGCCCGAGGAGGAAGAGTCTTTTCAACTCCTTTCCTGGATAATATAGTAACAGAAAATCCAGTCTTATCGAAGAGCTTGAAAAGAAGAGTATCTCCGATTTTACAGTACTTGGGCTTGAGGATCACTTGCAGACCAACATAATTTTTCTTAATAGCTGAAAATGTGAACTAAAATTTATCTCCATTCTTCAAACTTAGATAATTTTTCTATTTCAGCATGTGTCGAAACCGATCAACAAACACTGGAGGAATATCCTAATCAATTAATAAGAAGTTACAATTTGTAAGATATTATTGTGGATAATTCACTAATTAAAAAATCTTATATAGTGACAACTTAAGCACTTACGATCTCAGCTGATCCTCTATGTTTTTCGATAGTATAAACAATAAATTTCTTCCCAATTCCATTAATATTGTCTGTGATAACATAAATATATGTTAACATCAGTTATCCATTTTACTATTTTCATAAATAAAAATTAATGTAATATGAATAGTTGGCTATGGTCTGCTACGTACCTTCCGCATAAACAAGAGCTAGTCGATACCTGTTGGCTGCTGGATAATCTATTTCCATACCAGTATCATCAAGTATGAATACAGTGAATATCCCAGCACCATTGTAGTAGAACAATGCATGGAAACCGGAATCAGTTAAAAAATCATTATAAAACAGAGCCAAGTTGTTAAGCTCATTTTTATCCTTATGGAACAGAACATTGTATTGGTATCCATTTCTATGAATTATCAGAGTGACTTGCTGTGGTACATGTTCCGCACATTTTCTAACAAAGCTGGAAGGTAATTTCTACATAAACCAAAGAGTGTTATATCAATTAGAAGTTATGTACATTAATTGCTATTATATTATCCTCGGACATTTGTTTTATATACGAATCATGAACAACATTTAGGTTATTACCATCGACGTCTTTGCGAGATCTCTGGGAAACAGGCAAACCATGAATGCTGGGTGTTTGTGTTCCTGATAATGATTCATGCCAAAAAAGACATAAAATAATTATGGAAAAAATAGAGATTTACCTTTAATATTATTATTAGTTAAAAACGGAGAGTTCCGTTATTATGTTAACTTCTATTATTGAGAATTAGGGATTTGCTATATAAACAATTGTGATGTATTGTAATAAACTTGAGGCGTGTGCCTCCTTCATTGAATGAGAAGAGAATTGTGTGACTATTTTATCATGGTATCAAAGCCAGTGAGAAAACAAAAACCTACGAGAGTTCGTGGGTGTGAGAAAATCCTGCGAGAGTTCGTGGGTGAGAGAAAAAAGATCCCGCGAGAGGTCGTGGGTGAGAGGAGAAAAAAATCTACGAGAGTTCGTTGATCTGAGAAAAGAAAAGTCCTACACGAGTTTGTGGGGGCGAGAAAAAAAACAAGTAAGAGATCGTGGGGAAGAAAAAAATCTACAATAATTCTACTGAAGGTCATGGGGCGAGAGAAAATAAACGGTTAGAGTGGGAAAACAAAAACCGCGAGAGTTCTTGGATATGGAAGAAAAAGAAAATTTTGAGTATGAAGTTGAAGACAAGACGAAAGTACAACGATTATGATGAATTGTGACAAAAACAAGAATGGTGGCAGCGATGACAAAAATGATGAAGACGATGATGAAGATCTGATTACACCAAGAAATCTGATTCAAGTGGGTGATTATGTTGATTGGAGTGGATGATTAATTTTTTTTTTTTAATTTTGGCAAACTCTCGATTTTGAGTATCGTGAGTTTGAGGATAGATGTTGACATATATGTTAATATATTATTATGGGAAAAATAGAGACTTACCTTTATTATTATTACTAGCCAATAACCCGTGCGAAGCATGTATCATATATGATCAATTATTTTAAATTTTAAATTTTTAATTTTTTTAAATAAAACTATTTATCATATTATTTTGATTAAATAATTTAATGACATTTACTTACTTTGATACTAATTTTTTTTTTATAAAAACCCATGTTTCTGTTATCCATAATTTAATTATCAATAATATTTATAGGTCTGTATTAAGAGAACCAAATACTAAAAGAGAATTTAAAAGAGAATTGAAGAACCATTATTAGTCATTGGATTACTTCTAGTTAATACTATATTCTCGACTTTTATTTCGATTGTAGTTGATACACTCCTAGTATATAACTCCAGTAATAAATTAAATTAATATTTAATATTATTATTTTAATTAATTAAATTTATATAAATTCTCTCTGGTAATATAAGAATAGTTATATTATTAATTGTATTTATTATCAATCTATTATAGATACTTTTTAAATATTAATTAATGGAACCCTAAGTCCTATATTCTCGACTTTTATTTCAATTTTTAGTTAATAGACTCCTAATATATAATTTCATTATTAAATTAAATTAAAATTTAATATTATTTAGTGGCATATCACGGTATACATGGCATACCGCAGTATACATGACATTAAGAGGGGGTTTATGTTTTTAATAAAGAGTATAGATTAGTTAAAACTGGAGACTTCCGTTATTATATTAACTTCTATTAATTGTGATGTATTGTAATAAACTTGAGGCGTGTGCCTCCATCATAAAATGAGAAGAGAATTGTGTGACAATTTTATCACTGCATGTTATGGTGATTGGCATGAGATATCTAAAGGCTGAAAAGGAATTTCAGGCGGTTGAGATATCTGGAGACTAGAGGCTGAAAAGGAATTTCAGGCGGTTGCCAACTTGGACGGCCATTTCCAGGGGCCTATTTAGTAGTTGTACTGGTTTACATTGCGTACTTATTGTAACTTTTGGTGATTTCCAGGGACAAAAAATTTGAAAATGGTGAGTTTAGTTCTCTAGCTTTTATAGCAAACAGATGACAGTTGCATCAACAGATTAAGTTACAGATATGCTGGTATTGAAACAACTTGGGCATTCTCACCGCAGTCATTCATCATTGCTCGCTTTAAATAACAAAAACCAATTAAAGATACTACCCATCAGACAGACATTACAAAGATACAGTTACTCAGCGAATGAGGCTCAAGTGAAATAGAAAATAGGTTAAATTGGAGTTTTTTTTAAAAAAAAAAAAAAAAACTTGTACGGTGAACATGTACTGCAACAGCAAACAAAGAAAAAAAGAACTGGTACGATGAACATGTTCTTTAGCACATGTATCTACCTATCTTGTATGTATGCTGATCTGCTGGGAACTGCAAGTGAACATGGCTTAAAATTCTGTGTCATCTATATATCCATGCCCAGTATGCAGGACCCCTTAGCTTTACTTATGGCGGTGCAGATACTTTGGAGCATAAGAAAGTACCATGACGAAATTTTTAGCGGAGTCTCCCACCTTTGTTGAAATTTTTTCTGAATTCGACATCTTTTGCGACCACAAATCAATTACTGCATGTAGCTCTAAGTTGGAAGGAAGAGGCGAACCCTGCAGGCTGATCTCCACCTATTTATACCACATTTTACGAACAATATTCACCTTGTCAAAAAAAGAAAAAAAAGAAAAAGAAATGCTAATTCACAGTTTGTGCCTGCATTTACCAATTATCTCTATCTATTATCTAAATATATTATATATGATTCACAGGATAAATCTACTGGACACTGTTGGGAATTATAAAACTGAAGAAGCTAAGAATATGTAGATAATTTAAGTTACCTCTTCTTCACTATCAAGGCTCAGTTTCTGCAAAAGGTACTTCTTGATGAACGATACTGGTAGCGTAGCATCCCTAAGTTACAGATGAAGTGAAGAATAATTACTAAATTTGCAATAGCTGATTATACAGAAAGCATGAGATGATTGCAATGCTGAAGGGAAATTAAAGCCCCAAAAGACAGATGGCAAAACGTTCCATGACATAATTTTGAGCAGAAAATTAGGACTACTTTCTGTATTAATATAGATGATTATAATTATTACTATCTAGAGGACAGCTTGGCCAAAACAACGGAGAACAAATACTGTTTTGAAAGATATGAGCTACATAGAGACAGAGGCATCAAAGCACAAGGGGAAGATCAAGATGGCATTGCTAAAGTTTCTAAAGTAATTAATCGTCTTCATATGGCGTGCAGAATTCATTTCAGAGAACGGTCAATAGTTCATACATAACAAATTCTCACTTACTTGATAGCAAACATGATATTGAAATTTTCTTTATGGAATAATACGATATTGAAAGAAATGCCAATACATTTACCAAGTATAGTTTTGTAAAAATTCTGTTATGGCTTCGAAATGGTGGTATAATGTGTTTTTGACAGAGTCAAGTAGCAGTACGATAGATGCGCGTAATAATACGATTCAAGGAATACCAAAGTAACTCACTTAATCATCAAGTAGCAGCGAGGAATCTGTGGCAGCAGTTCTACGCCTTCCCTACAATTGTGAACCATAAGCATAAGTAACAAATATGTAACAGGGCTATAAAACCAACCAAATTCTCTTAGCAGGAGTATAAGCTCACGGGTTAACAGAAGAAACCAAAGACAGCCAAACTGGCGCTTCTCTTTTTGCATGTTGATTGCTTGCAGTATCAGCAACAGCCTGTGCACGAAAATCCGATCCCTGCGGTACATTTGTTGGTTTGGTACAGCCCTGATTCTTCCTCTTAGATCTAGTCGCAACATCACAGCTTCTCAAGTTTCTGATGTTTGCTGCTTCTGTTTGAGGTTTCAGCAAATTACTCACCGACTCAATTTGCTTGTTAATTCTTTGAGTTCTCTCTCTACCTTTTCTTGGGATCTGTTGCTTAGAGGACTCCCCAGCACAAAACTTATGCAGAATCAAGATAATAACACAATCAGCATATCGACTAGAGGTCTGCCTAAAAGTAGAAAGGTCACATACAATCGACAAAAACATTGGCAAAAATGTGAAAATACACATACACATGACACAAACGCACATATATAGAGACTGACCTGCTTATTATATTGAGCAGATTTGTTTAAATTAATGCTTAATCTTGAACCCTCCGAGCGTCCATCCACTGACTTTTTTGGATTGTCAATGGGAGAATCTGATCCTTGAGAAGGAAATACCCTTCTTTCATTTTGTTTTCTGTTTCTACCAAAGGAATAAGGACTTGATGTATTTCCTTTGTTCACCAAAGAAGGGAGACAAATCTTCTTTCCTTTAGCAGGTGATGGGATAGATTTCTCTGCTTCTCCACTTAAAAGCTCATCATAACCTGCAAATATTTCTGTAATCGACCTCCAGTTGTGGTCTGGCCTGAAAATATCAACAATTTCTCATATTTATTCTTAATTTGCACATGACACAACAGTTGAATATATAAAAAAAGTGGTGATTAATGTATGTGTGTTTTGACTTTGTGTGCATTCATAGATAAACTGATAGATATTCATCGCAACAAACCATTTAACACCGTACAATCCCCCTTCAACTGCTCCATGCTATGCACTACTTATCTTGATTTAATGTGTTAAATTTGGACTTCATGAAAAGAAGTAATTAATATGTTTTTTTTGCTTCAGATTAATAGAAAGAAAGATTCGTTTACCTTAGCTTATCCAGTGGCATACAACCAAGATAAACGCTGCACACAGGGCATCTACTCAGATTTTCTTTTTCTATCTTGTTCCATATGCACCCTTTACAAACTGTCGAGTGAACTCAAATGAGAATAAATTCTTGAAATTTATAAGAACAAGGAGAGCAATAAGTCATAAGTGTCGATTAAAACTAATAAAATGATACAAGAAACATCTAAAATCACTATCTTGTAATATTAACTCCTTACAGAAAAATTAAGTTGATGAAGACATTTTATACTTTTTGAAGATCCCCCTGGTAGTGCTATAAAGTAATCGCTCAAGTGAAATGCAATTGTGACCTAATAGTTATATGCCCCTCATATGTAGCTGTCAGTAAACTGTATTAGGCCTAACAGTAAGCCTCAAAATGGAGATCTATGAGATAATAGTCCTTCAAATTTGAGGTCAGTAAGTAAGGCAATTAGTACGTACGGGGATTATAATCCCTTGAAACAAACATGGAGAATTAGCTTATAAATCAAAAGAATTTATAAATTTGGTATAGAATTATCTTAAAACTTGTAAGGGAATACAAATAATTTAGTAAGATTCGAACCTGGATGTACGCTACACACAATATTACATATTGCATGCACATACAAAAACACAAATGATATATTGATATGCACACGAAAACACTTACATGTGTGAAGGCACGCAGTGATGGTAACAGGATCTTCAAAGAGGTAGTTGCATATGGTGCATGTCAACAACTTTGCCACATTGTTGTTTCTAGTATCCATCTTTGTAAATTTTCACGAACACACTATCTACAAATTAAATCGACCAAATATATGTTAATCTAAAAATAAAATAATCTGTAGTTAAGGAAAGTAAAATTTTAGTTTTAAGTATTTTCTACCTATATATATCATATAGTATATATATATATATATAGGCAAGTGCTCAAATACAAACCACTCTTAAAATACAAACCTACAAACCAACACTAAATTAATTATATTTCATTTATTCTAAGGTTCCCGCCAAGGGTACCTTCACAAAAAATGCTTAAAATAATTGGCTCTATCCAACAAAAAAATTTAAAAAAAAAAAAACTTGCCGTGGAAATGCGAAGCATTTAAGACAGTAAACAGATGAGTTAGGTAGTCATGAGTGCCGAAGGCTCTCGACACACCCGTCAATCGTCTATTGCCTTTACCATTGATTTCCATTCCTTACAACTTTAGAATGATAAAGGCGCGAAGCGCCGCACAAGAAGGTGCGAAGCACCGTTAACCAGTGAAATCCACTGCCACGTCATCACGTGAACAGTGATTTTTTTTTTGTTGGATAGAGGCAATTATTTTAAGCATTTTTTGTATTGGGGTACCCCTAGTTTGGTCATTAGATTAGCTTGAAATATTATATTATGCTTGGTTTGTAGGTTTATATTTTAAGGAGGTTTGTATTGGAGTAGCCCCCTATATATATATACCATTAGAGGAAATGCCTTAATCAAATCACGAGAAATTTTAAGAAACTACAATGTAATGGAGCTTCAGTCTTTGTGTGTGTGTATTTGAGTGCAAGAGAGGTTCGGAGAGGGCTGGTTGTTTAAATCAACATGTCATCTCACTTGGCACTCCATCGACATAACAACTCCAATAAACTGTTAACAAGGATATATGCCATATCCTGTCATACGAAGCGTTTTATCGGATTTGGATCGGATCGAGTCGGTGTCGGATTTTTTACACGCCGACCCATATCCGGATCCATTAGGATCTCGGCTCGGATATCTAATTCTTATATTTAAAACTTCTTTAATATTAAACAAGAAATATCGATTTTTTTGAACAGATCTGATGGAGCGCAAGAGAGGTTGGAAGGGGCTGGTTGTTTAAATCCACGTGCCATCTCACTTGGCACTCCATCGGCATTCCAACAACTCCAGTAAAGTGTTGTTAACAAGGATGCCATGTCCTGTCATGTGAAGTACTTTATCTGATTCAGATCGGATCGAGTCAATGTTGGATTTTTTACATGCCGACCCATATCCAGATCCATTAGGATCTTGGATTGGATATCCAATTCTTAAATTTTAAAACTTCTTTAATATTAAAAAAAATCATTAATGTCTTGAAATGAAAACAAAATAATTAAATAACAATATCAAAAATTTAAAAACAAATACAAATTAAAGACCTTTTAAAATAATAATGAATATAAATAATGATGCGTCATAGTTCACATTGGAATGATAATGAATATAAACAATGATCCATAGGTCACATTGCCACATAGGCCTGTTAATGGATCGGAGATTTGATCCAACCCGATCCAATTTGAAGCTTTTTTAGCGGAAATGGATTTGCCAAAAAAAATCGATCGAAATTCATTTCAATCAGAAATATTCGATAATAAATGGAACATACATGGATTTAGGGTGATCCAATCCGTTATAACCCGATCCGAGTATATTATATTATAATACATATTATGTGTCATACAAAACAAGTATTACTTTCTAAATTTTTATAGTGCATCAATGTGACTTGCTGCTAACTTTAGTTATAACATCCAAGCCCCTAATCGAATGCATACCGGACCCAACAACCCACCATAGGTCAGTCCAAAAGAGCTAGCAATTTGGTACACATTAATTGTTGACTTGTATCTATCAAGGGCCCAAACACTCTTATTCTAATCGATGTGGGATGTTACAAACACCCCCACTTATTGGGTCGACGTTCTCGTCGAGCCCACAAATACACTTACTGAACCCTGGAAGTGCTTCTGCAATTCCGATCAGGCAGAGCTCTGATACCATTTATAACATCCAAGCCCACAACCGAATGCATACTGGACCCAACAACCCACCACAGGTTAGTCCAAAAGTGCTAGCAAATTGGTACACATTGGTTATTGACTTGTATTTATAAAGGAACCGAATACTCTCAATCTAATCGATGTGGGATGAAACATTAATTGCTCATGATGTTTTCGTTTTGGTCCTTCCACAATCCCCAAGCATCCTTGCCCACTTCTTCTAACTAGTATATGAAACAACATTGTTTTTATTCATTGTTATTCTAGGAAAACGTCAAATTTGTATTCGCCTTTTTAAAATTCTAATGTTATGTTAGAGTTCACATTTTAAACATTAGACATTGTTAATTAACTATTTTGTTCCTATTTCAAGAAATTGCATAATTATTTAGTATTACACAGGTTTTTAATTTAATTAAAAAAAGAAAAAGAAAATTAAATGGACAGGATATCCAATTCGAAATTCAAGAGTGGGTTTGGATATGGATCAGCCAGTAAAAAATACGACATTGATCCGATCCAAATTCGAATTCAATAAAATAAATGGATTAGAATATGGATGTAGGTTGATCCGATCCGAACCCGATCCAGTACTGTCACAGCAACTCAAAGAGAATGATACAGGATTGTGGAAGGACAATAATAAAATCATGAACAATTGAAATGGGCATCGAATCACCTAGTTACATTATTAGAATTTGGGGAAGTACTAGTATGTAAAATACGTAATATGTAATATAATACTATGATATATAATATACTAGAATACATACTACAATACATAATATATAATACATTCGGGTCGAAGCATAAACGGATCGAGTAAGCCTAAATCCATATGTGATCCATTCATTATCGAATTTTTCTAATTAGATCGGATTGTATTTTGACAAATGCATATTCATTTCAAAATGATTGGATTATCGGATTTTATTTTCACAAATCCATATTCATTTCACATTCATTTATTATCATATTTTTTTAATCGCATCGGAACATATCAGATCAAATCTTCGCTCCATTGATAGGCCTACCTTTAGGTTGCACACAAAAAATTTAAAACAATTGAAGTAACATTTGATTGCATAATGAGTTTCATTAGTTTCATAACATGTTGCATAATACAAATCAATTAATTCAATTGTGCAAATAAATAAGCAAATAAAATCAGCATGATATAACTATATAAACGCAACTATATTGAATAAAACATACCTAAATTAACGAAAAGCAATCAAATCTAACGAAAGTTCATGATCAAGCAATAGATCTTCATTCCCATATATGAACGAAACTTCTAAAACCAAATCAATGATGACGAAATAGATTGTTGTTGGATGAATAAAGCGATGCCGAAATTTTAACCAATACGGGCGAAGTCGAAGGAATCAACAAAAATAGTCAGAGATTTCTAGATCTATCGAATTAAGATCTAGTATAAAATTATGATGTATAGGGGGAAATGTAGCGTATTGCGTTGATAAGACACCATTTTTCTTGTATAGATGTGTGCAAACATACATCTATTGATAAATGTCATATGTTGTGTATGTGCTTATATATGTTGATAAATATCACATGCGCAGCACGCATGTAGAATTTAGTTACAATACGCATATTCTTTTTATAAAGACTATGCATGTAGATTTTAAGTTTCTCATGAAAATTTATTTATTAATTTGGATGTACATATATATATTTTTTAATTAATATACTATTTAAAATTCCTTAAGTTAATTCCCTCATTTTTTTTATCTGTCATTTCACAAACATATGGTCCTCACGTATACCACATAAACTTGTACAAAATCAATTTCATAATTCTCGGTCAAGCACCAAACAAATAAACCTGAAACCATTAACCAGTCAAACCATTGAATCATCTATCAAGGAATTATTGAATATAAGAAACTGCTTTAAGATTGTTTGTCAATTTTGTAGGATATAAACACAATTGTATACATCAAGATTATAATTAAAATACAAGAAACAATTAATTCATATAACGATGCATATAACATATTATATACTAAGGTGAAGGGTTTGAGAAAATAAACAGAGATTGAATTTAATCTTGAGTCCAGAAAATCTACTTCCTTAAAACAGTTTCGCCCCTCACCATTTGTGCTTAGCGACTTGCCTCCCAGGACAAAACGAGATACAACATAGTCAATAAATCAATAAATCGACGATACTCTCCACAAACTTTAATCGAGCCCGAAACTATCACTGGAATATTTTGAAAGTTTAAAACTGAAGAAAGTGAAATTATAAAGGCGGCTATAATTTTCACAACTAAATAAAATTGATGCCTTAAAACCCTATCTATAAAGAGAGACTTGAAAGGATATATTTATTCTTTTCGATGTGTGACAAAATATTTATAATAAAACTCAAGGAATAGGTTTGTACTACTCTCGATGTGGTACAGTTCTAAAATACTACTTTAAAGTGTCGTACTTTGGAACATTAGTTCTAATTCACCCTTTATCCATTTTGAGCGTGTAAATATGCATCGTAATCCTCTCGCACAGTAGAATACAAATCAACCAATACGCAACACTAACACATAGTGTTGATAAGTGGATTTTATATCCACTTGAGCGTTCCATATCGGCTTAAATTGATTAATTCACCTCAAGTATGTGGTGTATTTAATGTGTTTTCATTGAGTTTTGCAGAACTAGGAGTTGGAGGTTTAATTGATTAAAATTCGGATTTTCCGGGTAGGTTGCGTAGTCTACACTATTTTGGCCATATCTAGAGTTCTAGAAGTCAGAATTCAGCGATCTTATAGCTCACGTGAAGACAACGAAATTTTCTATAACCTTAGGCAGAATTCTGGGCGTAGGCAGCGCGCGTGGGGGCTGGAAGTTGCGGAAATTATCAGATTTCTACCCTATTTCGAATTGAAGATGTATTTTAGGACTATTCTTGTTGGACAAGACTTCTAGGGCCTATTTAAACACATCCTACCAATGTAATTTGTATTATTACATATCATAATGTAGAAACACAAGGGAGAAAAGGATAGAGAGATTCAACGCTCGTGACAAGCAACCGATCTAGATCTACTTCATCTTTTGTATTCTTTTCTTAGGCGCTACTCTGGATTCTAGATTTGTTTTCTTAACTCTTTGTTCTATCAATATTACTACTTTCTTTCATACTTTGTTTAATATCATGTTTTCATCAATTCTCATGGTGACGAACGGTTCCATTATGAACTAATCGTTGTCATGAGATTCTAACGGATTTATCTATGTAGCTTAGTAGTTTGATTGCTTTAAAGATTTATGTGTGGTGAATCTTGATATCCTTGTATGGTTGTGTTTCATGTGTTTAAGATGCGTCGCGAACATCTAATTTGTTAATCTCCTGCGAAACGAGAGTGGATCTTGAGATTTAGAACTTTCCATGCTAGCATAGGATAGGTTGATGTTTTAACATCATGATTTGTAGCGTAAATAGAGATATAATGCTGCCCTATGTGATCTTAATAGACAACTTGTTCTTCAACCGTTATGTTTTCAAATCTTATAGAGATATAGGGTCTAAGCATAATTGGTGTCTATTCATCTTCTATCTCTTTTGTGGATGTATGTTTAGTTTGGTATTCGTATACTGAGAAGTAGAGTATACTTGTTCCGTGTTGTCTGATCAGATATCAAAACCATCGCATGTATTGATTAAAGGCGTCATCTTTAAGCGAAGTATTTAATGAAGTTAGGATCCCATGTTTATTCTCATATAAGTAAATCAGTTTTTAATCTCATTAGTTAAGTAATTCTTAGTTTGTTAAATTGCATCTTAGTTAAATTTAGATAATCAAAATCCCAAATTTGTTAATTGTCTTAGTAGTGAGTTAAAACCATACATTGTTGCATAGGTACATCTAATTAATTGAAACCTTAACCAGATTTCTGTGGAACGAACTTGATCAATATCTATATTACTTTTGACCACGTACACTTGCGTGATTTTATGTTAACAAGTGTTTATCACTCAAATTAAGTCTCAAATGACCCACAACTTAGTCTCTAAAATACTAAGTTTTCGAAACAATATATTGCACATTTTAGTTTCATTGTGTGCTTATAATTAAGAGAGTTTACTAAAAAATCACATTTAGAAACTTGTGAGTTATTAGTAGGCTTAATGACCTTTTGGCCCTTGAAGTTTGCACATTTATACCCATAAAGCCCTACAGTTTTAAAGCGTTCTTTTTCGCCCCTCCATCTTCAGAAATGTACCTTTTTGCCACAAACCGTCGTTTATTCGTTCTAAAAGATGACGGTTTTGTGTCAAAAAGGCGACGGTTTTGTGGCTAAAAGGTACATTTCTGAAGTTGGAGGGGCGAAAAGGAACAATTTAAAAATGTAGGGCTTTACGGGTATAACTGTGCAAACTTCAAGGGCCAAAAGGTCATTAAGCCTTATTAGTAATTGTTAACACAAAATCACGCAAGTGTACGTGGTCACAAGTAATACAGATATAAATCAAGTTCATTCCACAGAGATCTGGTTCAGGTTTCAATTCAGTAGATGTACCTATGCAACAATGTATGGTTTTAACTCACTGCTAAGACAAATAACAATTAAGGGTTTTTGATTATCTAAATTAAACTAAGATGCAAATTACTAAACTAAGAATTAATTAACTAATGAGATTTAAAACTGATTTACTTATATAAGAATAAACATGGGATCCTAACTTCATTAAATACTTCGACGCCTTTAATCACTATATGCAATGGTTATGATATCTGATCGGACAACACGAAACAAGTACACGCGACCTGTCAGCATAAGTATACCAAACTACCCATTCATCCACAAAAGAGATAGAAGATGAATAGACACCAATTATGCTTAGACCATATATGTCTATAGAATTTGAAAACATAACGGTTGAAGAGCAAGTTATCCATATTGATCACATAGGGCAGTATAAGTATTTTCATCTTACACTACAAATCATGTTGATAACAATCATGAACCTATGCTAGCATGGCAAGTTCTAAATCTCAAGATCCACTTTCACTTCACAAGAGATTAACAGATTAGATGTTAGCTACGCATCTAACAATTAAGCATAACCATACGAGGATATCAGATATACATCACACACAGATCTTTAAAGCATCAAGATACTATAGCTCCATAAATAAATCCGTTAAAATCCCATGACAACGATTAGTTCATAATCGAACCGTTCGTCACCATGGGATTTAATGAAAACATGATATAAAACAAGATATGAATGAAAGTAATAATATTAATAAAACAAAGAGTTGAGAAAACAAATCTAGAATCCAAAGTATCGCCTAAGAAAAGAATACAAAAGATGAAGTAGATCTAGATCCGTTGCTTGTCACGAGCGTTGAATCCTTCTCCGCTTTTCTCCCTTGCAATTCTAAGTTATGATATGTAATGATACAATTTATAATGGTAGGATGTGTTTAAATAGGCCCTAGAAGTCTTGGCCAACAAGAAAATACCTAGATTACAATTAGAATTCGATTTAGGTACAAGAAACTACATAAAATACAATTATAACTCGAATTAAGGCAAAACGGTAATTTTCAACAATTTCTGGCCAATCCGTGCGCTGCCTGCGCTTGCTTTTCTATCCTGAGTGCGCTGCCTGCGCTATTTTTGCTGGTAGTTTGGTTTTTTCTGCTCCATTTCTTCTATTTTTCTTCTTTTCCTTCCTTTCTTTTTGCAAACGCTTCCGTCTTCAATTATCTTAACTTGGAATCTTCATAAGATCTTAAAACATGACTCCATTCTTCATTCCATTGCACAAATCAACTCCAAAAAATGACGGAAACATCATCCCTTGTCGACATTTCTACAAACCTGCACACTTAACCAAAACACATCAAAACTACCATAAACTTGAGGCCAAGTGAATCAATTTAAGCCGATATGGAATGCTCCAAGTGGATATAAAATCCACTTATCAGTAATAGATTAACTTATTTAGGGACTTGTACTTATAACCCCGTTAAATGAGATCTTCCAAACTACATTAAACATGACAATGTGGTGTCGTATAACAAAAACATGACATTAAATAGGCTCAATTATTGTTGTGTTCCATGTTCGTGTATCTTCGTAATGTGTTTTTGTGTCCAATTTTTGTAAAAAATATATATTTACATTCAATTACATACAAATTAATAAAAAATATATATATTAACACTTATATATACAGGGTTTAATTTAAATGAAAACCACAACCTAAAATAGAATCAGAGATCCATTGACCATCCCTGGATCTATAACGCCCTAGAAAATTGCGTATTTTTTTTAGTGTTTATTTATTATTAAATGTGAGTTATATGGTGTGAATATTTTTGTGAAAGTGCGGTATGTGTAAGATCATGTTTATGTGATTATATGATGATTAGTAAGTGTCGTATATGTCCATGTATTTTTATTTGCCTTTTTGGGTTATTTTTTCAATCCCATATTAAAGATATTGAACACATTTGTTCTATAATCTATTACTATATATTATACATCAACACAAGGGTAAAATGTTCCATTTTAATGGCAGTGAAATTACTGTTTTGCCCTTATTTGTTGAAAATTAACAAAAGTACCCCCATTTTAATATTTGTGTAAAAATTAGTTGAAAATATGTTAGTGTTGAGAATCGAACCCCTGACCTTCCATTCTTCAACTCATGTCATTACCATTATGCTACAATTAATTTTGAGTATACTTTAAAAATCTTATTAGATAAACCCCTTTATCTCCTTTTGTCCCATTTTTTTTTATTTCAACTATATATTAAATCTCAATACAAGTGCGAAAAGTGCCAATAAATTGATTACAAAAACTATTTCACCCTATTTTTTTGGAAATAACAATTGTGTCGTCCCTTTAAAATCCATGTAAAAAATGGAAGAATTTGGGTTAGCTTTCGGATACGAGCCACCAATCTCGTTTTAAGAGGTTCATGATACAACCACTATATTACATTACTTTTCGAGTTTCCTTAAAAATCTTATAAGATATCATGCCATTTTCACTTAACTTACTTTTATTTTTTGTTTTCACTTTTGTGTATATAAAATGGTAGTTTACATTATTTAGATTATTTCATTTTTTCAGTTTTCGTAGTTTTATTAATTTATATACTCAATCGTCTTATAAATTTTAATCAACCTGTATATTTTTGATTAAAATATATATTAAATATGTTATTTATAATTCATATATTTATATTATATTATATCTCTGATCATACTTAATTTGAATTAGTTGATAATGGATACCTAAAAAATAATACTGAAATTTGATCTAATATAAGGAATATAGTATATGCAATGTATTTCATTATTCATTACTTCTATCATTCTAAATTAAGAAAATTAGGTTTAAAATTATTTTAAAATTATTCATAACATTCGTTTTTTAATAATTTTCTTTTCAGAATGTACACATCAGTTGTTTATATTTTCTAAAATAATCTACATTCTCTTTGTCATTACAAATGATTAACATGTAAAATAAAATGTTAAAATAAAATTCTTGGTTATAAATGAATGTTACTAAGTCTGGATTTAAAAAAATTCAAAAACATTTATCTCTATGTATATATTAAAGTATTGAAATAAAATAAAATTTAGTTGGAAAAAAGTTTTTTTAATTAACCATATATCTTCAAGTTTACATTTATCCTGAAAGAATGTGATTGTTTAGCGAAATATTACGTAATAATTAATCTCCTTTTGGATATAATATTAAAAATATTACTAACAGAATATGTTTTTTCCAGGTTGATCTGATGTAGAATGATATGAACTATAATTTTATTATTTGTTTACATGCCATTTTTTTCAAATTCTTCATCACAACCTCGGTCTATTTCCTATAGGAATTTTGTTTTTGTATGTTCATGACCGCTGTGAGAACATTGCATTATATAGTTGCAATAGAGATGACATTAACATATTTTAAGGGAAGCAAAATCTTATAAGATAAATCACGCCATTTTCACTTAACATTTTTTAATGAGTATGCTACTACTTGCGGCTAATTGTGGATGGTTGTAATCGTGTTAATATATATGGAAAGCAATGTCTATCATTATGGAAAGACAAATATTATCATCTTAATCTCTCAAATTATAACTACACGATCCCCGTTCATAACTCAAAATTGTACATCATACTCAACAAATATTATTAATTGGCGCTAGAAGGAGGGCAATCATTATATTGGGAGAAAGATGACTAACTCGAACAAGAAGATGAACAGAGGGCACAACAACGGGGAGACCCCGGGATCATATAGGATACCCAAAGGCGATCCCCCCATGAGCAAGGACAAGGATGGGTCTAAGAAGGTGTCAGCAGTGCAAGAAAGGATGACTAGAGTGAAGAAGCGGTATAGCTCAAGGGGCGCAAAAAAGGAATTCCAGGGAGGGGCGACCGGTGTGAGAACATTGCATTATATACTTGAAATAGAGATGACATTAACATATTTTATGGGAAGCAAAATCTTATAAGATAAATCACGCCATTTTCACTTAACATTTTTTAATGAGTTTGCTACTACTTGCGGCTAATTGTGGATGGTTGTAATCGTGTTGATATATATGGAAAGCAATGTCTATTAGCATGGAAAGACAAAGATTATCACCTTAATCTCTCAAATTATAATTACACGATCCCCGTTCATAACTCAAAATTGTACATCATACTCAACAATATTATTAATTGGCGCTAGAAGGAGGGCAGTCATCATATTTGGAGAAAGATGACTAACTCGAACAAGAAGATGAACAGAGGGCACAACAACGGGGAGACCCCGGGATCATATAGGATACCCAAAAGCGATCCCCCCATGAGCAAGGACAAGGATGGGTCCAAGAAGGTGTCAGTAGTGCAAGAAAAGATGACTAGAGTGAAGAAGCGGTATAGCTCAAGGGGCGTAAAAAAGGAATTCCAGGAAGGGGCCAAGACCTATCAGGAGGAGAACAGTAAGGGCCCCACCAAGAAACTCTTGGATGAATTTGATGATGTTGTTACGGATCAAACAAACCCTTACTTCTATGAAGACCTTGAGCGGGAGGAGGATGTAGAGGCTACTAAGACAAAGGAGAGGTTGCATAATGAGGCTGCCTCATCTAAGGCGAGGTTAGTTAGTGTATTTGATCGTCTTGGAAAGAAGTTAGCTGAGTATGATCTCCGCCTCAAGCTTGGAAAATTCACAGCTAACAAGAAGGATAAACGATCCCAGGCTTGAAGCCAAGGTTCGAAACGACCCCCCTTTCCTCATCGAGAGCGCAAGTGGTCCCAACGTCACAACAGTGTGTATATACAGTCCTTATTGGCATTTATTATTAACACATATCACTACTCATATTACAATTTCATAATTACGAGTTTTCAGTCCAAAAATTATTAAACCAACCGCCATCTTCTTCTTCAGAACAAAATTAAAGGCATTCACATAGAGGCCCGTGCCTTGCACGGGCTTTTACGCTAGTTCAACACATTTATTTTGTAACTAGGGAGGAAGGAGAGAAGATGAGGGTGATGTAGGTGGTAATCAGGGACAAATTTAAGGGAGCATGAGGTGGCCATGTTCCCCCCAAAACCTCCTTCAAGAGCTTGTATAGATTCAATTTTATTACATAAAATTGATTGTGTAGTGTATTTTATCCCCTCATAAACTTATAAATGTTGATGGTCCCCAATATATTCATAAATCTTATATATTTTTGGATTTCATGCACATAAATTCATAGTATTGTTCTTGAAAATTTAGAATGCCCCATGAATTTTTGTCTTTAAAAATTTTGTTCTTAATTTCGTCCCTCCAAATTTTATTCCTGGTTCCGTCCTTGGTGGTAAGCACGAAAGAAAAAAATGATGAAGTTGAGAAGGCTTATTGAAAAGAAAACAGGAGAGACGAGATGTAGATATACAATGTTGTAGAAAGTTGAAGGGGGCTTCCTACAAAATCTAGACTATTAATTTAATTTTTCATTTAAAGGCTAATATTTTAGTTACCAAATTACCCAAATACTTAGTTGCTCATAGAAACTAGTTGGGATCTACCTAGGAACTCGTTTAAACGAGTTACTGAGACTCGTAGATAGTTGTTGGGTCGTAGCACTTTTAGTGCTGCATATCTAAATGATGTGATGTGTACAATATAAAATATAGGGCTGTCAAAAAAATCAGAAAAATCAGATATCCGATCGAAAAATTCGATACCGAATCCGAAAAAAACGGATAATATCCGTATTCGAAAGAAAACAGATATTATTCGTATCCGAAAATAGCGCATACGGATATAGCCACATCCGTATTCGAAATATCCGATATCCAAAAATTTATAAATATATATATATATATATAATTTAATATTTATAATATATTATTTATGCATTAAAATTTAGTAAAGATATTTACACACAACACGTACGTATGTTTTCATTTATACTATGTTTGAATGGAAAAAATTTGTGATTTTTTAATATTTTTTTTTAAATGATTCGGATTTTCGAAAATATTCGGATTTTAAAAAAAATCTCAAAAATCGGATATTAGGATTCGGATATTATCCGTATCCGGATAATATCCGTTGAATTCGAATTCGAATATAATTTTCTAATATCCGTCGAATTCGGATTCGGATAGTAATTTCGGATTTCGGATTCGGATATAGACAGATCCTTATCCGAAATATCCGTTTGACAACCCTAATAAAATATAAGGACTATATTGTACATGACTATAATAGTAGAACACAATGAAATTAACCGATTTTTTTCATATAACACACTTAAAGCTAATCACTGAACTTACATGCACAGAAGAATCTAACTCTAACGTGTTTAATGAAGTAAATATGATTATTATCTAGAGTAAAGTGCACTTTGTGTACCTGAAGTTTGGCCTTGACACCACTTATACTACCGAATTTTAAAGTCGAGCATATGCAATACTGAACTCACAATTTACTTATTCTTTGTGTACCGCTGTTAGTCGGGCACTAACTCCATTAGTTTGACAGGGATAAAATTGTACTTTCCTATCCATTTCTTTGCTATGGCGTAAAAATCATTTTAATTAATAAGAAATTAGAATTTCTCTCTCTTGTTCATCAAGATCAAACACAAATTTGGAGAGGTTGCAAGTGCTCAAAATGTAGCCCTCGACATCTAGTTTCATAATCTGCAATCAATCGTTGTGGAGGGTAACTTTATGGTTTGTTATGAATTTTTGTATAAAACTACAGATTTTAGGGTTCTTATTCAAAAATTGGGGTTTTCGATTTTAGTGATTGTTCAGTTGATTTGATTGCTTGAATAGCTTCATATGATCCTAGGGAGTTACTTTATGTGTTTAATTGCTTCAGCTATTTTCGATTATGAGATATACTAACTGTAAGTTTTGACCAATTTTTTCAAATCAATCGTCCATAGTATGTGTTGCTTGTTCATATTTGTGGTGTTAGGGGAAATATTTGGGGTTGCATAAGCTTTGATTTGTGATATAGAACACACGATTTGGTTTTGATATGAACGAAAACAAATTTTGGCCGGAAGGGATGTTAAGGTCGCCGGAAAATCTATTTCTTTGGTTCATTTTGATCGAATTTTGAGTGTGTTTTGTTGGGTTATTGTTGTCCATATGTTGGGAATTCGTTTAGCTGCAGAATTGTGTGTTGTGCTGTGTTCTATGGTGTTGCAGTCAAAAATCGAGCTCGCCGGATTCCACCTCCGGTCGCCGGATTCTGGAGGTGGAAGAAGGTGTTCTTAATTTTTATTTTTATTTTTATTTTTATTTAATTGTTTGATGAGTAAAATACATTTTTACCCCTGTGTTTCTAACGGAGTTAGACTCAATTTGACAGTAGTACATAACGTGTAAGTAAATTGTGAATTCAGTATTGCATCTGCTCGATTTTAAAGTTCAGTAATACAAATGGTGTCAAGGTCAAACTTCAGGTACACAAAATGCACTTTACTCTATTATCTATTGTATTGTTTAAAGAACCGAGTTATGTAAATTGATACAAGAAAGGATCAGTTTAAATGATTGAGTTATATAGTGATGGACGCAGGACAAAGGAGTGGGGCCAAAATAATTAGTAATCGAGACAATTTTAAATAATGTATGAAATCATTTATATGATACATACTAGCCTATAACCCGTGCGATGCACGGTTGCTTGTAAACGTTTTTATTATATAATAAAAAATTTCAATACATGTTTGATAGAATTTTTAACGATAATATTTTAATTAATAATATGTTGTTGACGGCAATTGGACTTTTTTTTTGTAAAGACGGCAATTGGACCTTAAACTCGAGAGTAGTTTATAAATAATATATATGTTTAGTAGAGATATGTTGTTGGTGAGATTCGAACTTAGAACCTATAAGACTATTTTAAATACTAAAAAAAATATTCTTTTAGCATTAGATCCAACGGTTCTCATTTATTTATCTTAAAATCTAACGGTTGCTATTGACTATACAAAAAAATTGTATAAATAGATAGATTGATTTAGCCTATAACCCGTGCAAAGTACGGGGCCTATTTTTTATTATATTTTGTTATATTCTTAGATGTAATATATAATAAACATAAAAATAAATGTTATTATAATACTAAAAATTATTTTATATAGATGTCTAATTTTCAAATTTCACTTAAATTGGTTCTAAAAATATAAATAAAATTAAAATTACATAAACCACATATTATAATACTATATTTTGTTAGTTTTTTAAAACACATTACTACGGCAATTTTTACATTTATGATATTGTAACATTCAATTTTCAAATTTATAAAAGCATGAACAAATAAATTTTTATTAGAGATTAAGATCAATTTATCTAACAAAATTAAATTAGTATAAAATAAAATGATATGATACGTGGACTGGTTTGGTATGAGAAAGAATCTCCGAACCATTAGCCCATTTGTGTTTTTTTAGTTAAGTTGGGCTTTTGAATACACGATCCGTAACAGTTTCCTATCAACATTCGAGAACTATTCCCATGCAGAATATGTTTACGATCAATATTGGAACTTGGAAGAGACGTTCGTGTGTATGTGTGTTTTGTATGACAAAATAAAGGGACAAAAAAAAGAGTACCAAACCGATAATCAAATATATCATATTTCGTTTATAATAGTATAGTATAAATGAGAAGCCAAATGATGAAAGTTTTTGGGAATAAAACGCACAAATCAATGTTCAGAAACAAGAAATGAGGAACTTTCTAAAAAAATGATGGTAAAGTTGAAAGGAAATCATGTAGAAACAAGATTCATAGACGAAAAAACTAGATTGGGAAAAAAATGCAAGAGGAAGGGTTTGAACCCTGGTTTGAACCCTTGTCCAACTGTAACAAAACCAACATAAGAATCACCTCTGAACCCCTGCCTCCTTCGCTGGAGTTATATTATGTAGGACTGTCAAACGGATATTTCGGATTTAAATTCGTATGTATCCAAAAATTTGAACATATCCGAATTCGAAAATATTTGAATACAAATATCTGAATTCAAATCCAACGGATATAATCCGGATCCGACGAATACTATCTGGATCTGAATCCGATGGATACTATCCGAATAATATCTGAATCCATTTTTCAATAAAAAAAATTTATTTTATTTTTTTATTTTTAATTCAAAAGATTGTAAAAAAATAAAAATGTAATTTTTAACTTTTCTAAAACTGAATAAAATATTGAATTTACTTCGACATGTTTTATTTTTTATTAAAAAATACTTTAATATAATTTTATGTTTTTCTTAAAATATTGAATTTATATGATATATATATATATAATTTGTTTACAATTATATTTATCTAATATAAATATATTATTGATGATTAAAGAACACAATAATTTCTAAATTAAATAAATATAATATTTTTATTTATATTATACGTATAATTTTGGATTCAGATATTATCGGATACAGATGTACCTATATCCATATTCGTACCCAAAATTGTCGGATCCGAATACAGATATCCAATTTATTTCGATTACGGATAATATCTAATTTATTTCGAATACGAATACAAGTATTTCGATCAAATTTTTCAAATTTTGTTGACAACCCTAATATTATGGATAACCTTTTTGGCAATCTTCCTACAATTTAGTTTTTCATTTTATTTTTTAAAACAAAACATACCGTTTGTAACCAAGATATACTATAATTTTGTATGTTGTATCTGTGTAACCACCATACTATCAACCATTCAAAAATTTGAACAATTTTATTGGTTGTAAAACTTTTTAGCACCTAATATAATGATGGTTACAAAGATATTCTCAATTATAGTCTGTTCGTTTAAACTTTTCTAAATGATATATAATTTTTTGGGATATTTACAAAAATACCTAACTTTTTTAATTTCTTTTTCAATTTTACCGTTACTTAATTTCTGTTTTAATTTTATACTACCATTTTTCCAATAATACCATTGCCTTAGCTTTTACTTTCTATTTTTTTAAAAATACGATCCAAGTGTTTTTGAGGGCAGTTGGGCTTTAGCGATCAATATCGTCGTCAACATCCATTCTCTACTAATCTCCTTCTGCTCATCATCCCCTTCCATTTTCTTCTCATCATCACACCAGCACACTCCATTCTCATCACACCACTATGCTCGATTTACGCAGAGCTTCATTTCCATTAATGGACGGCCGAGCTGTAATCGAATTGACGAGGGCGAGTTGTAATTGAGCGGAGACTTTTAGGTATTAAACATTCTCGTCCCATTATAAGCTTTAATGTTTGTTAAAATTGCATGTCAATTACTATATGTATATATGTGTATGTATATATATTGATATGAACATATAATACACTTTGATTTGTTATTGTTATGAATTATGTCTTTAGATATGTTATTTGTTTCTTATGTCGATGTTTATGTTGAATCAAAATTTACTGGAATTAAATGCTTATTAAGATCGAGTGAATTGGGGAATTGGATTTTGAGTTTAAAACTTGTTAATGAGTCAAGTTCTTGTTGACATGCAATGGTCAAAAATGAGAATACTATCAATTAAAATTAAGTACCAATTCTATTTTTCTTGTTTAGATGTTTTCATAAGCTGTTAATGAAAGGAAGTGAAAATTCTACCTCATTTAGTGATCTTCTGAAATGGTTTACATTATGTAGTTGAGGCCCCGCAGGGGCATATATCAATTTTATATGCTTAAAAGTTTTGGAATATGATTTGGATTGCAGATTGTGGTAAAAGTTTAATATGTTAGTCTTCCTTAACCTCTATGGTTAATTGAAGTGATAGTTTCTTGTTCTATACCCTGCTAAGAACTGTTTTAATTTGAAATAATGTGCTCTTCAACATTGACGAATTATTTGACAATAGTATCAAATAAAATAAATTTAAAGTGACCAAGGTGCACCAAATTTATAACCGACTATGAATCAATTATTTTCTAGATTCTATGAACTGACTGTGTGAACTAATGTTATTTATTTTTGTATTAACAGTTAAGTGGCGCTTATGTTTGTTGATAATTTGAAATATGATTCACACCAGGTTCTCATCTTCCCCGAGTTCAACGTCCAAATTAGATATGTTGTTAAAACAAAAGATAATGAAAAAATCGAATGTTCCATTGAAAACTAAGAGTGCCAGGGAAGCCATATTCCACGATGATCCGATTTCTGTACATGAGGCTTCCCTTGGTTCAAATTCCAAATTAGTTATGCCTTCAAAACAAAGGATAAGAAAAAAATCCAAAGCAACAGACAAATATAAGAGACCCAAGCTATTTATTCTTTTTTGTTATATCAGTTGCTTATGATTTTATGTGGAAAAGGCCCCACCAGGAACAATTGTTTGGAACCTTTACAACCATATTTGCAACCTTTGCAACCATGCCTGCCAGGGACACTCAATTGCAACCATATTTGTAACCATAGTTGCAGTAGTTGCAACCATGGTTGTAAAAGTTGTAACAGTTGCAGATTCTACAAGCATGCTTGCAAAGGTTGCAAACAAGGTTAAGGCTTATAACTATACATTTGTAAGGTTAAGGCTTATAATTTCTTGAATTTTGATCATTTCATAAGTATATGTTATTGTAAACGTGACAATTTATTTTGTTAGTCTATATATTGCAGAATTGAATAGTTACAAGTTGACAAAACTAGGCACCTACAGCCAGTTGATTCTTGATTTTTTATGTTTTTTTATAAACTTTGAATCAAAATTGAATTTTGGTATCTATTTCTGAATTTTCAGGAATTTACATCACTGAAAGACATACCAATTGTGATCATGTCCTCGGAGAATGAACCTTCAAGAATTAGTAGGTGAGGCTTGAGTTTTATAATTATGCTTTCAAGATCTGATATATATATATATATATATATATATATATATATATATATATATATATATATATAATCATATATAGAAGTTGGTGTCTAATTTAGTGGATTTGTTATTTGATCAGATGCTTGGAAGAAGGAGCTGAGGAGTTCTTCCTTAAGCTAGTTCAGTGATCGGATGTTAATAAACTAAAACCCCATTTAATGAGGAAGAAAATCGAAGAAGTCCTACTCATTGATCACAAGAGAAAGAGCGATGAAGAATGTGTTTCCCCTGACAGAATAAGAACAAGATACGACGAGCTTAAATTGTTGTCTAAAGATGAACAGAGTTCAAGATGAAACAATTTTGAACAGACATGATATTAGATTAGATTTAGTGAAAGAGGAAGGCCGCTGTAATTTTACCAAATGATAGAAGTAGAAATCAATATATATCACCTTTTCTGAATATTAAAGCCGTGAATTTTGAGCACGTAATGGAATTGCATTTTGTTTATTTTTTGCATTTTGTATTTGTACATCTTTTAATAGGCCCCGCCAGGGGTACTAATATATTAATTAACCCCTAAATAGAACTTACTTGTACAAATGAATAAGAGAATCACTCAACCGAGCACTTTAAACTTGAATCACAGTATAACATCTTTAGTCATTAGATAAGTGAAAACTTAAAGTTAAGTATCGCTTAGGGACAACTCCACCTCAAAAAAAAAAAGAAATAACAGGATTAACATATATCTTCGAACTAGATGAACTTGAGATATACGCTTCTTAAATAATTTCACCATGGAAATATAATTACATAAGTTGCAATCATGGTTGCATAAGTTGCAACCATGGTTGCAAAGGCTACAAACATGGTTGCAAAAAATTACTGCTCTTGGTTCTATCAATTGCAACCATGTTTGCAACCTTTGCAACCTTGTTTGCAAACTTTGCAACTTATGCAACCTTGTTTGCAACTTACACAAAAGAAATAGTTAAATTGACAATTAAGATGAGTGCTTTTGCGGGGCCTGTTCCACATAAAATCAAAATCATATTCTGACAACATGATTTTATGTGGAATAGGCTCCATAGGGCACCCCTATCAATAGTAAGAGTTAACTATTTTTATCAGTTTCAACTTTTGCAACTTCTGCTGTTGCAACAACTTTTCCAGTTGCAATCATGGTTGCATAAGTTGCAAACATGTTTGCAATAATTTTGCAACATTTGCAACCTTATTTGTAACTTACATAAAAGAACAAAAGAAATAGTTAAATCTGATAATTAAGAAATTGTTATCGTATTTTGTATAATCAAGTGTCATGGTTCAAAATTTTGACATTATTGGGTGATTTAACCTCTTCTAAAGTTGTACTAACTATTATTATTGGAGCCTGAAAGTGTTTGCTAAACACAAGGAATCCTATTTATTATTATTATGAATGAACACAAAATGTGTGAAAAATGCTACAAAATATTAATGAAAAATTAGAATAGAACTAGAATGATATAAAAATTCATATAGAATTGGTATACAAATTTTTTGCATTCATCGCAAAAGATAAAAACTATGAATCCTTTGACATTGTATGTGTAAAAACTCTGTTTAAGTATTTAGCATGAACTTCGTAAACCAATTCCTTAGTGGTGTCCAATATGCATGTCCTGGTTCCTAGCCAGCCATTGAGCCCTCCTAGCCATCCTTGCCCTCCTTCACCTCTAAACATTAGCCATTCTAGCATATATTTTGTAAATTTGATAAAGTTTGTGACACTGGTAGGTAATCACGTTTGATGTTGAGGGACTATGGCTCAAAACTACCTCATATTTATCTCGAAAAGAATCCATTCCTTCAGTTATTAGTTGCAAGAAAAGCCCTCTAGCAGTGGCACCGCCACACTTGGCTGATGCATATACGTTGTAATAAATAGTTTGGAACTACCGTTCCCTCTGATGAGGGCCGGAACCGGAACCAGAATACTTCACAGAATTTTAAAGCAATAATACTATGCAAAAGTTAGATAAGTACTCAATGATCAAGTCTTTTTCACTTTTTATTAGGTTTGCCAGCAAGACACTTTTACCAGTCGAGTTCCTCTCCAGTCCAAGACCAGTTGATTACTACACTCACCCTCAATTTTTACTCGATACAGACTCTCCATTCTTTGATCATTTTTTTAGCTTCTATTAAACTCTCTTTGCTCACTTTTCAACCCTCTAACCCAAACAATCCTGCTGATTCTAGATCACAACGCTCTCTTTTTTCTTCCCATTTCTGAATCTGTACATGAGAAGAGGCGAAGGGCGTCACAAATAGACATTCCATCAAAGTCCTTGCTTCTTTTTGATGAACTTGGAAATTGAACTTGACAGATTCTAGCAATGCGATTTCTACAAAGTTAAAGTTTATGTACGGAAATTATGAGTCAATCATGTAAGAAGAATCAATACAGGATATTATACAAGACAACTGCAGACACTATTCATCAGGCAATTTATCGATCAGTTTTCCAGTTTGGCATCTTATCCAACGAACTAATAATCTTGCATTTTTCAACACAAAAATAACTTATATATATTGGCCATAATTTTAAGTTTATAAAATTATGAAGCATAAAATTATGAAGGTTAATTAACTATTTTTAAAAAGTCAGATTTAACTATTTTTATCAGTTGTAGCCATGTTTGCAACTTTTGCAACCATGTTTGCAACTTCTGCAACCATGTTTGCAAAGGTTGCAACCATGATTGCAACTTCTGCAACCATGGTTGCAAATGTTGCAAACATGGTTACAACCATGGTTATAGAAGTTACAAACATATTTTCATAAGAAACGAAAATACAGAATTTGTAACTTCATAAAAAACCAAAATATAGAATTTGCAACTTCATATCAGATAAACACTCCTCTCAAAGGAAAGAAAACCAGCTCTTGCAAAAACTCCACTGGACATCAGGCTTTGGAACACGCTAACTCAAACTATAAAACCAGAACCAGACTCGATTTACACCTCATCACAACAAATACTCGCCTAACAGAAGAATACCACACCTCACCTGAGTTAACCAACATTAATATCAGTTGCAACACTATTTGAAACTTATCAATATCAATTGTAACTTATGCAACCTTATTTTCAACTTATGCCTTTCAATATAGTACTTGTCAGCTAAAGAAACTAGTGTGTTTAAAAGATTGTATTTCAAAAGATAATATGATTTTATGTGGAATAGGCCCCGCAGGGGCACCCATCTCAAGAGTAAAAGTTAGCTATTTGTATCTGTTGCAACCTTGTTTGCAACTTCTGCAACCATATTTGCAAAGGTTGCAACCATGGTTGCAAAGGTTAAAATTGATGGAAACAAGAGCGGTACTTTTTTGCAACCATGGTTGCAGCAACTTTGCAACTTATTTATATCAGTTGCAACCTTTGCAACCATGTTTGCAACTTCTGCAACCATGGTTGTAACATTTGCAAACAAGGTTGCAACTTCTGCAACAAGGTAAATAAAGAACAAGGTTGTACCAATTAGCCTGCTCCTCAAGTAGCATTGACCAGTTAAATAAGGAAACGTCATCCAATCAAATTTTTAGTATCAAGAAAGCTAAATAAAGCAGGAAAGAAGTACTCATAAACCTATAATTTACAAGAAAAATTAACAACAGCAGTTATGCAAAAGATTGAACAGTTTCTTTGCAAAATGAACCACAACGCAACATGATAATTACATTGACAGCAAGATTTGGCAAAAGGTTTGAGCCATGATAGCAATCTTGAATACATATTTTAGGACTCTGTATACGATAACAATGTTTTCAAGCCAATTAAGTAATACCAATGTGACCAAGTAATACGATAACCGAACGTAACAATGTGACTAAAGCACAATATTTTAACTTTGCAACAAGTTCAAGCCAGCCTGAAACTAATATTCCTATAAGTTAGCTAATGGTAATTCAGTTTTCAAGCATTATCAGCTTCTAATTCCTCATTTTCTACACCGCAAAACTCATAAAATTCCACAAAAAGAACAAACATATCGCATTGTAAAATTTTGGGACAGTAATTCATCAAAATTAGTAAAATCTAAACAAGCACAAAATAGGCAAATCAAAGACGAGTACATGATGTATAGATAAAGACACATGTATGTATGAATACCTTTGGGATCTGAAGAAAGAGAGTGTAAATTAGGGTTAAGAAACCATGGATGAGGAATAATTCCTTGTTGTTTGAAAGGTAGGTTTGTTGCTTCACTTGTTGTACAATACAATTCAAGCTGAATTAACAATCAAAGATGAAATTAAGACACCTGATGACTTCATCGCCGGAGAACTCACCTCCACCGCTTCGATTGAGATGGTGCCCCTGCGGGGCCTGCAATTAGAAGTCGTATAAGTTGTTACTGTAGTTGTCTTCGGCGATGAAGGTCGGGGAGGTGGAGGTGGAGGTCGAAGGTCGGCAAAGGTTGGGGATGGACGGAGATGAATGCCACACCAGATAGAAAAGAAGAAGGAAACGAAAGTAAAAGAAACCGTATTTTTAAAATTAGAAAAAGTATGGTCGTAGCGCCTGAATTTTACAAAGTTGAGTTGTGTATTTTTAAAAGCCCAAAACTTAAAAAGATAGTTTCGAAAGAAGCCCATTATTTTATAACATTAAATTGGTGCCATTGTATTTTACGTTTCACCTAAATCATATCATTCGATTACTTAAATATTGGTAAAATATAAAATGTAAGTAAATGATCTAATTACCCATTTTAATTTCAAGATTCTCACCTTTCCAACAACCATAACAGTACATTACATACAAGAACATCATCCAAAACAGTCCAAAACTTCAGAAACTATGTTTATGGATATTTTCCATAGTATCATTGTCATATTGATTTTTGTGTATCATTACTGTTTTTTAACTTCTACATGTGACATCTTATATTTCAACATTTGACACCAACAGAATGAAAAAATATATGTGAAACCTATTATACAAGGGGTACCACTAGTAGGTCAAAAAAAAGAAGGAAATTCACTATTTCAAAGAACCAAAACCAAAGGATATCACTGATAATATCCCATATTTTATCCCGTAAAGGTTCGATTACAATTTTACTACTAGGATTCCATTCCATTCTCACATGTTCTATTGTATTGTACACGTCAAGATCCAACTAAGCCTTTAAGGCGGGCGTAGGAAATGATAAGTACAAAAAGGACGGCGGAAGCAATCCCTGATACAATGACCACCTGTTGACAAGAGCAAAAAAAAAAAAAAAACAATCAATCGAACTCTGATAAGGTTCTGCTTCTGCAGTTCTGCATAAACCAAATCTACCTACCCATTTGAACATTTCCTCGTGGTGTTTGTTCCAAGTATATGGAATGTTCATGCCAAATATTGCAGCCACCAGGGAATATATTGACAAACAGACGGTGCCTGAACTTAAAAAGAGTTCTAGCTGCAGTGGATGTAAAAGACATGTCTTAGCTACTAATGAGATATGATAGCATACTATACACACACACTGCAACAATTACGAGAAACAGCACTGTTGACTTCTACATATGGTTAAGAGACTTGAGAAGCAGAAATGATGCAATGAGCAATTGAGCTTGGATTTTATTTGTTTGTATTGGGACTTACTGATTTAGACATCAAAGAAATAATAGGGTTCCAAGTTAAGACTTATACAGTTATACATCACCTGAATTAGCTGATTTCGATGATTGTCAAGCTGCAATCCCATATCAAAAGTTGTTAATGACAAACACATGGTAATAAATTGCAATAACTACTGTTGCTCATTCATTACCTGAATGTTAATATAATCCTCTGTATCATCTATATACTCGCGCAGCTGCATTGTAATGTCACAGATTAGGATTGAAGCAGGCATCATAATGTATATTAATATTGCTCCAGTATCTTATGTTAGCTCTCACTAAGCAGAACCTCTGCAAACTAAGGTAATGCAACAACGATAAATGTAACTTAAAATTCTGCAAACTATCTACAGAACTCATAAGGATGCTAAAACTCAATATTTGTGTGTGTGTGTGTGTGTGTGTCTTATGTGTTAAAAGAAATCAGAAGTCGGATAAACTTCAATATAGACTAGTTTAATACTAATTGGAAATATTGACCTTCCAAATAAGTTCTTTCAAAAATAAAGATAGAATGCGTACATATTTTCATAAATATATAACCAAAAGGACATATAATTTCTTTTACCAGATTAAATACATGATGCTTCGTTTGGTTGCAAAGACTGGATGAGGGTTGATTGGTTGAATGAAGTGAAAATTTGTGAACAAAATGGGAGGAGGGGTGGGGTGGAGGATGTAAGTGCGTAGACTGTAGAGTGAAAAGAATACATGAAATTACAAATTTCATAATTAGGTTATTGAGGAAAAATATTATGAATTAAAAAACATTAACATTGCAGACTTGAGTGATAGCGTAAAGATCACTGCTGCAATTTAAAATATGAATCATACGTATATCTTCTGTTGTATCAGAGACAAAACTTTATACCGTTGTCAGTTTGTTTAAGGTGCCATCAATCTGCATAAAGTAAGCCTGAAACAAAATCACCGACTTCTTAGTAATAGTGTGGGCTTAGGTGATCGGAAGAAAATAAGTTTTTGTTTTGACCTCAAGTAACATCTCAAGCTCCTCAACATCATTTTCGTCTCCATGGATAGTTGCCATGCTTGCCCTACTAGCTCTAGATATCTTATTAGAGCATACAGTAGGTGAAGTGAGAAACCAACTTGCAGCACCTGAGCCACTCAAAGGTGATGCACTAGACAACTTACGGGACAAATAAAGATCAGCCATATCATCATCGTCGTCCAGTAGTTGTTCAAGCTCATCCCTCACCTGCAACTCTTGAGCACAAAAGTTGAACCACTATAATGCATAAATTCCGGTCTCTTACAACAAGACATAGTTTAGTCACATAAATAATATCGGTTATTGCTAACTATTAAGTTACCGCACGTATAGTAACTGCCGTAGTGATATAGTTACTGCAGTAATAAGGAATAATTACTGTAGTAATACTCCATCTGTCCATAGTTTTTGGTTTGTTTGATTTTTTGTGGTCAGATTGACCAAACTTTGACAACAATTTGCATATCATTCTTTTATACTTTTAAAAATCTAAGAAATACATCTCAAAGTAGATTAGATATAGTATCTGACTGTAAAAGTTTTTAACTATCATGTTTATATAGTTTATGTAATTTACGTTTAAAATTTGGTCAATTTGACCACAAAAAGTCAAACAAGCCAAAAATTATGGGACGGAGGGAGCAATATAGTTACAGAAGTAGAAAAAATAATCACTGCAATAGTAATATAATTACTGCAGAAGAAATAAGTAACATAGGCAGTAGGCTTATTTGTTTTTCCTATATACAGAGGCTTGGTTTTCCGTATGTAATACACCAAAAGACCTAGCAACTGCTACATATGCATACATACATTCTGCAAACCCCCTTATCTTGTAAGAGGGAGTAGTGGAGATTATAATAGACAGATATATATACATACACTTTCTGCAGCTCATTTCTTGTTCAATATTCATTTATTTGTATCACTGATTTCACATATTCACGAGTTATAACATTTATAATTTCGGAATCAACTTTTTAAATCAGATTCATGCTTTCTTATAGACAACAAAATCCTTTTTATGAAGTAACTTCCATTTTACAAAATTTCAGTTGAGCAACAACATTGAACCATGAACAACTTTAGGTAGTAGAGGTGCCTTTGATCAGAATCTAATTATATAAATTATCTGCACTGGAGCATTTAGCACTTTCCTTCTTATGAATGGCGTTCTTGTATATATTTCAAAAACTTATTAATATTTTGCTAATCCTTGAGAAAAAGTAAATTCTCATACCTCAATCAAAGAGAACTAGATATATTGACAGCAGTATATTATATAAATGTTTTTTTGGTGATCTAACCTTTCTTCTGAATTTTAATTACTATAGAGTATCCCGTAACAAAAACTATCCCACTGAGCTAAGATCACAGAATGCAAGCAACTCACAACTGAGAGAAAAAATGTTTAATCAAAGGCTCTGTTAGTTTCATGGAAAATATTTTCCAAGAAAATGTTTTCCTGATTTTCCATCGTTTAATTCGTTTCAGAAGTCAAAAAACGCACAAAAATCAGAAACTCTGGAAAATGTGTGTTCTGCGTTTGTTTGGTCTTAGGAAAATTCCTTTGAGAAAATGTCATGAATTTCTGGAAAATGACTTCCTCTTTAGAAAGGAGAAAACATTTCATTTTCTTATATTTTTTTCATGATAGTCAAATGACGAACGATATTTTCCGGAATTCATTTCAAGGAGAAATATCTTCCGGGTAATTCATTTTCAGGGTAAGTACTTTCAAGGAAAATTATTCCGGAAAACATTTTCTATAATCAGGTTTTTTTTGGGAAAAGAAAGAAGGCCCTAAAAAATAAGAAAAATTACTTTCTCGTGGTCAAGACTTTAGAGCTATTATCATAGGTTTGTATGAAAGGTAGTATATCCTCAGACCTGGTCCCATTGAGTTCACAGGACTTGTACAATAGATGGACATCACTAAAACACTTGTTCTTGAACAGATTATGATGCATTCATTTTGTAGTCGTAGCATAAAATATATTATACTTATATTTCTTATACAGAATATTAGTATGATACTATCGTCTATCGTGTCTTCAATCAGTAAGTCAACGAATGCAACATAAACTTCCTAACTTTTGTTTGATTACTTTGTAGGAACATATCAGCAGCAACAGCACAGGGTTGTTGGTGATATTAGTTTGACTGGTAATTTATATATGGTATGTTTATAAAATATTCATAGAGAGTAGGTGATTCACTGAAACACATTCTTTATACTCAGAGAAAGTGTTCACACCTTTTGAACACGAGCAGTCAACCTTGTCATTCCACTCTTCAATTTACGAACTCTGTCCAAGTTGCGGCTACTAATCTGCAATAGATATTAGCTGAACGAATATAAAGAGGGGCAACATACAACAAATGGATATCATATGTTAAAATAACATTAAATTAAAAATATCTAGGAACTGTCCTTGCCCCCAGCATCAAAACCAGAGTACATTCTTCATGAGGTTCAGCCCCAAGAATTATGAATACACACACGGGCAAAAATAAATGATACTAGAGTAAATATATTCTCTGAAGATGTAAAACTTACTAAACCAAGCTTAACCATGCAAGCCTATCGTAGCTTCCATGTATTAATTTTGTCTTTTTATATTTTAACAAGGTAGGGTCCCGGTCGCTTAAAAATTTATGTCTTTTATTAGTTTCCAACTAATGTAACAACTGGACAAGTTTCTCAAGAGATAAGGATACATACTTCATACAACAGAAGTGCAAAACCTATATTTTACCTTAGAGGTAAGCTCATCCAATGCTGGATAAGCAGAAGTCTCCAGTTCAGTTGTCCGGGCAGCTAGAAAGCTACATATTGCTTCCAAAGCAACTTCAAGTGCCCGGAATTCAAAAAGAGATCCTGTTGCATTATTATTCCAAATGTAAGATATAAGATGTACTAGCAGTAGAACATCAAATAACTAATTTGATGACCGGTTTGAAGAGGAAACATCAACAATCGTTTCAAATACATCCATATCTAGAAACAACTTACCATCTTCTTCACCTGCTTCACCATCAATTTGCCTACCCATTTTATTTACATCTCCATGACCTTCCACAATAACATTTAATAAAGGCAACCGCCTCCGTAATTCTTCAACAACAGGGATAACATTATCGTCCAATGGATCTCTAAGTAAAACCTATTAGTACAACATGCATTATAAACCAAACACAACAAAACAAAACAATATCACAAACAATACATATTACACTACATTAAAACCTCTATAAGATGATAACCTCAAAACCCAAAAAATTCACCAATTTATCGAGCCCAAAAATTCACCACATTTCCAAAATAAGAGTAACCTATAAAATAAAACCTCTAAACCCCAAAAGTTCACCAATTTATCGAGCCTAAAAATTCACTACATTTCCAAAAAAGAGTATCCTAAAAAATAAAAACCTCTATAAAATTATAACCTTAAATCCCGAAAAGTTTAACCAATTTATCAAGCTTTTTTTTGTCAGAACCAACTTATCGAGCTTAAAAATACCATGTATATGTTATGCTATTGTTGCGATCCACAAAGAAATATTAATTTGTCGAAATTCTACAATAACATACCTCATCAGCAGTAATAATAGCCTTGATATGCTGCCACACACAATCAAACAAAACAAAATCAAAAACCCATCAAGAAAATCACCTGAACACACACATTAACACAACCAAACACAAAACTATGAATACCTCTAAATTAACAACAATGGCCTTTTCACGACCAAGAATGGTAGAAGGGTAAGACAAAAGTGGATCAAGAATGCGAAGATCTCTAGCATGAATTTGAACTCGGTGCATTATAGCATACTTATCTACATCCAAGATAGTGTCTTCACCAGAAGAATTTAATAAAATCCAACTCCGAGGATTGACCATTTTTGTTTTCTTCAACTGGGGATCCACAGGCACCATGTCTCGACCCATTGTTGAAGAAAAAGATAGATGCAGACATATGTGTGTGTATAGTTATGTGGGTGTGTGTGCATTCGAGATTTTTGATGAATTGTGAATTAAAAATGGGAGACTTTGTGGAGAGTGAGGTTAAGTGGAGAAAGATGAATAACGCTATGCTCCCGAATTCAAAATGGAAACAAGAAAAATGGGGGAAAATGGGGAGAAGAGAAGAGAAGTAGAGAGAAAATTTTAATTTTTTTACAATTTTTTGTTATGATTTTTACATTTTATTCTCTTCCATTATTTTCCTTTTTAAAGAAGTAACGATGGGAACGGGTCGGGTTCGGCTCGGGTTTTGTAAAATCCAAATCCAAATCCAAATATTTTCGGGTTTCGGGTTTCGGATCGTATCGGTTTCGGATCCAAAATTCAATATCCAAATCCAAATCCGTCGGGTTTCGGATCGGATCAGGTTTTTTTCCGGTATTCAAAATTAAAAATAGTGTAAATAAATTGCTTAACAAAAAAAATAAAAAAAATTGTGTAAGTAAGTTAAAAAATACCGCTACATCCATGACAATTTATTTTCTGATCTTTCCATATCTTATGTCTCAAAGATATGTGTATGTATAATATGTATTTATAATATACATTTATATATAATATAAAATATAAAATATATAATATATAATAAATAAAAGTTGGGTATTTTTCGGGTTTCGGGTTCGGCTCGGGTTTTGATCGGGTTTCGGGTTTCGGATCGGGTTTCATGAAATCCATATCCACATCCAAAATCTTTCGGGTTTAAAATTTAAATCCATATCCAAATCCAAAATATCGGGTTCGGATCGGATAAAAAATCGAATTTCGAATCGGGTATCCGTCGGATCGGATTTTTTTCTCATCACTATAAAGAAAGGTCCCGGTCCTTTACAATCGACAATCGTTTGGGACCTGTTATTTAACAATCAGTTTCTCAGCCGTTATCCAACGGCTGAGATCAAAAAAAAAATATTTTACGTTCCGCGAAAATTTTTCGCGGAAAATTTCCGCGAACCGATCCGCGGAAAATTTCCGCGAATAGGGAATTTTTTTTGTAATTCAGGGGGGCCATTGGATCGTTGATCCAACGGTTTAAAAACTGATTATTAAATAATCCGTCCCTGACAATCGATTGTCAGGAACCTGCTTCATTTAAAGAATAATGGTTTGACAAAGAGAAGAACGCGACTTCTTGCGAGTCGAGAATGAATTGTAACTAAAAATTTTGAGAGTAATAGTACCTAATTCGAAATAATATCTAAATAATATGTGACTTAATTTTATTTGTGAAATTTATATATATGTATGAGAGACTTAATTCTTTTATAAGAAATAGCTAATATTATGATATATAGTATTTGAAATTTGTTTTAGAAATTATTTTAGGGACTCTACCATTACTCAAATTTTAAACAATCGTACAACTACATTTAGGAAAATTTTCTCAAATGTCAAGTATATATATATAATAAATTTTAAATTTTAAATTTTTTAATTTTTTTAAATTTTTAAATTTTAAAGTATTTAGGAAAATTTTAAATTTTTTACAATTTTTTGTTATGATTTTAGGAAATTTTTTATATATATAAAAAATGTTAGACATCCAACATTGGTTTCCAAAAATTTTCTCAAATGTCAAGTATATCAATATAAAAATTTCCATTAAATTATATAATCTTTCCCACGTCATTTGAACAAGGATACCAATTTAATAGCTAACATTACTCTTAGGAAATTAGTAAACTAATCACTTAGGTTCTTCTGAGATTATGACTTGTCAAATTAATTAAAAAAAATTAAATTTGAAATAATAGGATAAATAAATATATTTGTTAAATATATTAATGAGTAAATTTTACTATAATTTTTAAAATTCCAAAATAAATATAAATAAATATTCAATAAAACTGAAACAATAAATATTACTCCCTCCATCCCACCCAATTCTTATCACTTTTTTTGTCACTTTCTGGCAAGCATTTTAAGGTGAATTTTAAGGATTGTTTCATAACTTATTTTTGAAATTTTCTTTTTTTGTATAAAAATAGGATTGTTCTATTTTTATACAAAAAAAGAAAATTTCAAAAATAAGTTATGCAACTATCCTTAAAATTTACCTTAAATACGTGCCGAACACCCTATTTTGAAATGTTAAGAAATGGCCGGGACTGGGGGAGTATTATGATACATGTCATCTAGTCAAAAAAAAAAAAATCTTATATAAAGAATATAGATTGTGAGGTTAGTCTTATGATATTTTTCATGAGATTATAATATTTACATGTAAAAAAGTAAATCCAATCATTTATTATCAAATATTTTCTTACCACTTCTGTGTATGTATATTAGGAAAACTAATAATTAAAAAATAAATAATCCAACCATTTATTATCAAATATTTCCTTATCATATATATGTATTGTTGGTAAATTAAGAAAATAGATAAATAGGTAACCAATATAATTCAATCTTATCTCACCAGAAAAAGTATCCTGAATCATAAAATTTTATAGATAATTTCGATATGTTAAAACGATTTAAGTACACTAAATTTAGATTATACATATAATGCATGTATGCAAAACATTGAGTAAAAAAATATATTATAAGAATTTTAAATTTAAAATATTATCTTCTAGATACATTTGATAATTAAATTTTAAAACACTATTATCATAAGAAAATAAAATAAATTTATTGTATAAATGAATAAATATTTGTTTGTTGATAATTAAATAAAATATTCATTTATCGTTGATTAAATATTCTCATTTAATGAATACATTTTCTCGATTACAAGTACATTAATTTATCCAGATTTTTCAGTAATGTTTAACTTTAAAATAGAAGTGATGTGAGAGAAAATGTGGGTAAAAAGGTGTTGTTGCAAAAGTTAGATACGGAGTAATTATTTAGTAATATTTTGGATATATTAATATTTTGAAATAAAATAAAAGAAATGATTTTTGTGAATTTTGATTAAAATCGGATATTTTTAATACCAAAAATTACTATTAAACATGTTAATGAAAGCAAAACATGCTCTACATCTCTTCCTTTCCCAAGAATAGAGATACTACTGTCAAGAAGATCCCAGCTTACAGATTGTGAAGTAAAGGAAATCCATATTATTGAATTTAATAGTCTACATTGAAATATTTAGAAGACTTAGGGCCTGTTTGGCAATTTTCTGTTTCAACTTATAAGTTACTTATTTCAAAAAAAAAATTGTATTTACATATTTTTTTTTAGAGAAAAATGTGTATGGAGAGTTTAATATTCGTTATGTTGCAAAAATAAGTTACTTATTTCAGAAAAAAGTACATTTTTCCTAACTTTTTTTCAGAATAAGTAACTTATTTCTGAAAAATAAGATTTACCAAACGGGCCCTTAATATTCCATGGCTGGTTATTACACACATATATATAGTGCAGGTGTTTAGGCTTGACAGGTTGGCATCACATGCTTGACAAGCTTGCATGGCACTTACAATAACAGAAACAAAGCTGATACATGTGCTACTGCACTACAGATACAAATGCTGATACATGTGCTACTGCACTATGTTAGAATAAATCATGTATATATACAACATAATAATATACATAATAATATACATGAATCTCCTGATCAAGATTATGAGTATAATTAATAGCGGAAGCGTACCAGAATCGAAAGAGGCCATTAATGATCTTGAGAGAGTCCGAAGAGCGTAAGTACTTGAGGGCTTTGATCTTCACTATTCTTCTCTATACGTAAGGATGGGGTGTGTGTATTTTCTGAATATTATGAGACGCGTAACTTTTGTTCTTGCATAAGATTCATTATATAGAGGGAATAATGGGACCAACCCTAATGGGCTAAACCCATAACCGTCCATCAAAGTTATGGGCTTGGGTACCTAAGCCATTATAAATAAATATATCTAAATAGATATATATTAGATGTAATAATTAAATATATATTAAGTGCTATTTATATATTTAATTATTAATTAGGCTCAAGTCTTATTTAGATGATTAATAATAAAACCCGATGGGTCATAAATAATGGATTGGATCCCGTCGAATCCAACATTCTCCCACGTGGCCGAGGGTCAGTATATCATCAACATACATATAACAAAACTTTTATTACTGAGCATTACATCCCATAAGACAGGCTAAATCTTACATCATACAAGAACAGAATTAAAGGTAGTATCATACTCGTGTACAAATATGAAACCGTCCTCCAGTTACAATCCAAGTATAATTATAAAACTTAACAGAGATACTAGCTTAAGTCATGAACAACATAATATTTCATAATCAATAGCAAATCAATATGTCCATGAGGTCCTTACATAATTGTTTGTTCCATAAACTTCGAATGTGCACAATAATAGAAGTAACAAACTAAATACTTTGTCCAAAAACCATAATATAAGGTGATCACAATACTAGTGTCTTACAATAAAATCCATGAATCAATAAGAAAGATTATCAACCAAACCCATGCTAGCAACATGTTCTCGAAAGAGATTGGGCGGTAAACCTTTTGTCAATGGATCCGCCAACATAGCAACTGTACTAATTTGCTCAATAGACACTTGTTGTTTTTGAACTCTTTCTCGCACTACAAGATACTTTATATCTATGTGTTTTGTCGCATCACTTATCTTGTAGTCTTTAGAGAAAAAAACAGCAGCTTTATTATCGCAATAAATTTTCAGTGGTCTAGAAATAGTGTCAACTATTTTGAGATACGTGACAAAATTCCTCAACCATAAAGCTTACTTCGTTGCCTTATAGCAAGCCACAAATTCAGCTTCCCCTGTAGAAGAGGTATGCAGCGACTGCTTAGCACTTTTCCATGATATAGCTCCTCCAGAAAGCATAAAAATGCAACCTGAAGTGGATTTCAACTCATCTTTACACCCAGCATAATCGGAATCCGAATAACCAATAACTTCAAGGTTATCCGTCTTTCGATATGTGAGCATAAAATCTTTTGTACCTTGTAAATATCGCATGACCTTTTTAACAGCTTTCCAATGATCCGGACCTGGATTTATTTGGTATCGCCCTAGCATTCCAACAATATATGCTATGTCTGGACGAGTACAAACCTGAGCATACATAAGACTCCCAACTGCCGAAGCATAAGGAATATGCTCCATTTGATCCAATTCTAGCTGATTTTGAGGACATTGTTTCAAGCTAAATTTGTCACCCTTGACAACAGGAGCAACGCTTGGAGAACAATTTTGCATGTTAAAACGTTTGAGAACTTTATCAATATAAGCTCTTTGTGATAAACCCAAAATTCCATGAGATCTATTTCTATGAATTTCAATGCCCAAGACATAAGATGCTTCCCCCAGATCCTTCATATCAAAATTCTTATGAAGGAATCTCTTTGTCTCATGCATTAAATTCATATCACTACTAGCGAGTAGTACTAAAATAATGTACTTGCTCCCACTCACTTTTAGATATATGCATTGGTCAACAAAATTTTCTTTAAACCCAAATTTTCCAATCACATCATCAAATTTAATATACCACTCTCTAGAAGCTTGCCTTAATCCATATATGGACTTCTTTAACCGACATTTCATGTGTTCCTTGCCTTTGACTACAAAACCTTCCGGTTGTGACATGTTGACATCCTCATGCAAGTCACCATTAAGAAAAGCAGTTTTAACATCCATTTGGTGTAACTCTAAATCATAATGAGCTACTAAAGCCATGATGATACGAAATGAGTCCTTACTCGAAACAGGGGAAAATGTATCATTATAATCAATTCCTTTTCTTTGTGTGAAGCCCTTTGCAACCAATCTAGCTTTATATCTTTCGATGTTACCACTAGGATCAAGCTTAGTTTTGTAGACCCATTTGCAGCCTACAGCTTTGACCCCTTGTGGCAACTCAACTAGATCCCATACATCATTATCCTTCATGGATTTCAACTCATCCTCCATGGCTACAAGCCATTGAGTTGAATGGTTACTAGCAATAGCTTCTTTATAAGAAATAGGATCAGGTCCCATGCCAAGATTAGACTCAATTTCATCTAAGTACACAATATAATCATCCGAGATTGCTAATCGTCTTACTCTTTCTGACCTCCTGAGAGGTTCAGTAATGTTATTGTCATCTTGAGGTGGTTCTTGATGTACATTCTCATTTGCACCAACATTTTTATCATCATTTTCTGGTGCACTAATATCTGGAATGATAGGAATAGGGACATTTTCCTGAATCTCTTCCAGATTTATCTTTCGAGATGTACTCCCACTGACTTCAGCATCCTCAAAAAATACTGCATTTCTAGTCTCAACTATTCGAGTGGTGTGTGATGGACAATAAAATCTAAAACCTTTAGATCTTTCGGGGTAACCAATAAAATGACAAGTAATAGTCTTAGGGTCCAATTTCTTGATGTGTGGGTTATATATTTTCGCTTCAGCCAAACAACCCCATACATGCATATATCCAAAACTGAGTTCCCTTTCAGTCCATATTTCATAAGGTGTTTTAGGCACGGACTTACTTGGGACCCGATTAAGGATATGCATAGCTATTTTAAGGGCTTCAACCCACAAAAATTCTGGCAACGTACTGTGACATATCATGCTTCGAACCATATCCATAAGAGTTCGATTTCGTCTCTCAGCAACACCATTCTGTTGGGGTGTACCCGGCATTGTGTACTGAGGAACGATGCCACATTCTCGTAAAAATAAGGCAAAAGGTCCTGGATTCTGTCCAGATTCAGAGAATTTTCCATAATACTCTCCTCCTCTATCAGATCTAACAACCTTAATATCTAATTTAAGCTGTTTTTCAACTTCTGCTTTATAAATTTTAAACATATCGAGTGCTTCAGATTTTTCATGTAAAAGATAAATGTAGCCATAACGTGAGTAGTCATCAATAAAAGTAATAAAATACTTATGACCACCTATGCCTGGAATGTATGGTCCACTAATGTCAGTGTGGATTATCTCCAAACATTTAGTGCTACAAGTTGCACCCTTTTTGTTTGTTTTTACAAATTTTCCTTTAATACATTTAATACATGTGTCAAAATCTGAGAAATCTAATGGATGAAGAAGTCCTTCTTTAACAAGTCTTTCCATTCGACTTTTGGATATGTGACCAAGTCGTTCATGCCACAATTTTGAAGAATTCTCATCATTTCTTTTTCTCTTTTTAGAACCAGTTGCAACTTCATCTTGCACATTCATTGAAATTAAGGATTCACTAAAAGAAGCATTCAAACATAATCTGTAAAGGTTTCCCTCTAACAGCCCAGAGCCAATATACTCAGAATAAAGAAATAGAGAAAAACCTTTATTTTCAAATTTAAACGAATATCCATAAGCGTCTAACTTTGAAACAGAAATAAGGTTTCTAGTAATACTGGTAACATAAACAGTATCCATTAAATCCAAATTAAAACCACTTTCCAACATAAGTCGGAAGGTTCCTACAGCTTCAATTTGTACTTTCTCTCCATTTCCAACGAGTAAATATCGGTCTCCTTTATTTAGCTTCTTCACGGAAAGGAATCCCTGCAATGAATTAGTTATATGCACAGTTGCACCAGTATCTATCCACCATGTATTTAAAGGAGCTTCAGATGTAAAAGCTTCATAACATACATAAATAGATGCATTACCTTTCTTATCTAACCACTCGCGAAATTTGGAACACTCTTTCCTTATGTGTCCCTTAGCTCTGCAGAAGTTACATTTAGGACCTCCAAAGTTCTTTGTGCCAGAAGTCTGTCCCTTTTCTTTCGTGACAGCTGCATCAATTCCCTTTTTCTTTTGACTATTGCCATATTTATTTCCTTTTCCTTTAGCGGGTTTCGTGGTCACAAGATGAGCACTTTCAACCTTCTCAGACTTAAGGCGTTCTTCTTCTTGAATGCACATAGAAATCAACTCGCTCATCTTCCACTTTTCTTTCTGCGTATTGTAGTTGATCTTAAAAGGACCAAATTGTGCAGGAAGAGAAGTCATTATGAAGTGGACGAGAAAACCTTCAGAGATTTCCATGTTCATATCCTTTAACTGAGAAGCCATATCATTCATTCTCATAATGTGATCACGAACACCACTTGAACCATTATACTTAAGAGTGACCATTTTCGAGATCAGTGTAGTGGCTTGAGCCTTAGTGGAAGCCTTGAATTGTTCCTCAATGTTCGCTAGGTACTCCTTTGCATTATCAGATTCGGGAATTGCTCCACGAATTGCACTAGTAATGGAGCCCTTAAGAATCATTAAGGAAACACGGTTGCTATGCTCCCATTTTGCATAATCAGCCTTTTGCTCAGCAGAGCTTTCGGCTGTAATGGCAGCAGGTTTTGCAACCCTTATGGCATAATCAAGGGCAGTAACTCCCAACGTAAGATCAATTTGCTCTTTCCACTTCTTAAAATTAGAGCCACTCAGTGGTTCAATGTGTGAAAAGTAGTTGGTAAGTGAAACAGGACCAAATGCTGAATCAAGGTTAATCACAATCATGCACATAAGTACAATAAGTACAATAAATATAATCCACATGATGAAAAACAGTTAGTTCACCAAGTAACACATAAGTTAAATAAACTGAGGGATAAACAGTTTATTTAAATAGGAAAAATAAAATACACAAAAATTTTCCTACAATCAAAATTAATTTTAATATTAATATCTTCCGTTGGGCCGACTATTAATACTAAATTAATTTTATCATTAAACATGAGATTACAAAAAGTAAAATATTAAATTATATCACCGTTGGGCAGAAAATAATTTAAATTCCACAATTTGAACTTTAAAAATTCCGTTTACAAAATTAATATACAAATCTTCCGTTGGGCCGATTCGTACATCAACTTGCACACGTACATTAGGTGATTTTTAATTCTCCTAATAATTAAAGTAAAAGATTTTCGTTGGTCCATCCAATACTTTAATAATTAAGAAATCACTTTATTAGTCCATAAATAAATTAATAATATTTTACATGAGGGACTAATATTTATTATCATAAGTATCCCTTTAAAACAATGAAAAACATTCAAAAGATTTACAATATATATCTATAAGATCATTCTCAAATGATTTAAAGCCAATTTAGTAAATTTATGTGCCAAAGTTCATACTATACACATGATCATATACGCAAGAATACAAAGCGTGACAACAGATTAAAAGTCTTTTAGCATAAGTATAATGACAAAATGTAACATCATATCCAGGAGGTTAAAAGGTTATAGACAAACCAAACAAAGTGACTGGAACAACTTATTTGGTGAATTTCTAGACAACTTATTTAACCTCATCTCCTATGTACATTCACAGTTCGCATCTTCATACTGTACGATACATATTAGTTTTATTCATCCACGATTCAAATTAAATTATTAAACTCAAGGAATCAATCAAGGAGTCGGCTCTGATACCAATTGTTAGAATAAATCATGTATATATACAACATAATAATATACATAATAATATACATGAATCTCCTGATCAAGACTATGAGTATAATTAATAGCGGAAGCGTACCAGAATCGAAAGAGGCCATTAATGATCTTGAGAGAGTCCGAAGAGCGCAAGTACTTGAGGGCTTTGATCTTCACTATTCTCCTCTATACGTAAGGATGGGGTGTGTGTATTTTCTGAATATTATGAGACGCGTAACTTTTGTTCTTGCATAAGATTCATTATATAGAGGGAATAATGGGACCAACCCTAATGGGCTAAACCCATAACCGTCCATCAAAGTTATGGGCTTGGGTACTTAAGCCATTATAAATAAATATATCTAAATAGATATATATTAGATGTAATAATTAAATATATATTAAGTGCTATTTATATATTTAATTATTAATTAGGCTCAAGTCTTATTTAGATGATTAATAATAAAACCCGATGGGTCATAAATAATGGATTGGATCCCGTCGAATCCAACACACTACTGATACATGTCTCAATATCCTCCCTCAAGTTGAATGGTGAAGAGAATCGAAAGCATCCAAATTGAAGAAAGAATTAAACATCGGTGTTGTTGACAAGAAGAAATGACCCTCTCTACCGTTAACTTTTGCGGACTTGAATTTGATTGCTCTTGGCTCGTGCTCTTTGGCTCTTGGCTCTGGCTCTTTTGGCTCTGGCTCTGGGCTTCCGGCATCGGGTTCTAGGCTAAAAAAGAACAGCCGCTTGAATTGTAGCTTTCGATGTGGTCGAGAATTGATGTTGCTTGCTGTGTTGATGCAGAAAAATCACACAAATAACTGAAAATGATGAAAAACATGCAGAAAATTGAAGAAATGAGTACACTGCTACTACTACTGCTGGACAAAACTGACTCAGATTGAAACAGATAAAAAGGAGAAGATTGAGCAAGATCGAAGGGAGGGATATGAAGCCCTTGGTTCTCCCCCTAGCTCTGATACCATATTGAATTTAATAGTCTACATTGAAATATTTAGAAGACTTAATATTCCATGGCTGGTTATTACACACATATATAGTGCAGGTGTTCAGGCTTGACAGGTTGGCATCACATGCTTGACAAGCTTGCATCGCACTTACAATAACAGAAACAAAGCTGATACATGTGCTACTGCACTACAGATACAAATGCTGATACATGTGCTACTGCACTACTGATACATGTCTCAATACATATGTACATGCAAATGCCCCGCAAAATGCTTCTCTTTAGTAACTGAGTTTGAGTTGGCGTTTGAACTGAAAGATGAACGAATGCTCTCATATTCGATTTGACCATTTATTAGCAATTCTAATTCCGTGGCAAACTTGTCGTATTTACATTTCAAACATGCTAACATCTAATATGCATTACCTTACAGAACATCCTGTCCAACAATATAATAGATCAATTATCAAGGATTACATGTCTAGGCATGGCACTGAAGTTCCAATTGTAGTTCTACGCAAACACGCATGAATGCTTTTTATTTTTAAGTCAACAAATCTGTATTATCCCCAGATAATTGCCAGAATATCTACATGCAGTAGGTTAGTTAATCCTCATTGGATCTTCTTCTCGAACACACTACTATCTCACTCTCACCTTCATCCTGTATACTTCCTCGACGAACACTACTATCACCAATACTAACTGAAGGGTCACCAGGATGAACCTGCAAGAAATTTGCAGTACATTACTAGTTTAAAACTTTTTCTTGTCAGTGGTATACTTGTATTGTGTTTATTATTCGAGTCCTATTGCAACATGTGGGCATTAAAACAACATTACGCACTGTACATGACAGTAATACTGTCCACGGGACCGGAAATAAAGTTGTTGCCAGATGAAAGTTTATTGTCATGCATTCTTACCTTGATTCGCTTATCCTCACTCGAATACGTTGTTCTGACCTTCAGTTCTCCTCTACTAGTAGTCAGCTCATCTAATATCTCCGCATCACAGATTTCCAGTCCTTCATCCTCATTTCATAAATGAAGTGCTTTTCTATCCTGCATAGATACATGCACCAGCGCATCCAAACCCAACAAATCATTAGAAGGTGTAAGTTTCTCCTCCCTCCCTAAACAATGACACTTGTGCATAAATGGGTAAAATGCATATTTAACATTTAAGTTTACCCTTATCAAGAAAAGAAACAATTAACTTAACCAACCTGGTTTCTTAGAGGTTAGAATTAATGAAAATGTTGTCACTAAGTTCAGAACCAGTTATCAGAAAAACACAATGAGTATCTCTTCCACTAATTACAAACAAACTTCGTACTACTCTCAATTAGTGATGATTACAACCAAGACTTTATTATGAAAACTAAAAATGTATTGAGATTTAATTGGAGATTTGGGTCAAGTATATATATGCATAAATTCAGGTTAGGTATGCATGCAGAAAAAGGGCACACATTTTTTAAACTTTAGTAGGTGCGATTGTACAATCAAAACTGCGAATATTATAATGTTTTTTCGTTCTAAATGACCAGGGATACAATGAGAATGGATAAAGAATACCCTTGAAGCAAAGCGATGGCTGATAGAGCATTGTGGGGAACCCTCTATTTCTTCATACTCTGCAGCATCCAGTTCCCTCAAGTCACTTGGTTGAAACAACTTTGGAAGAATATATTGCCTTATGCTTATGAGAAGAAAGAGTGGCAAGGGAAAGAGAATGCCAGCGATAGGGATCCAAGTCACTCCATAGCACACCAAAAGATATACAAACTGGAAAATCGTAAAGCCTGTTACAATATGTGACTCAGCCTCCACCTCAGCTAAGTCTCCAACTCAGCAAAATCAAGATTATGATAGCTAGTTTAGACAGTTAGTGACAGGCTGTATGATGAGTTAGTTAGAGATTAGTGAGGTCTATAAATAGTCTTGTTCATTTCATTTCTTTGTAAGTAAGCAAGCTACATTGGATTCTTTCTTCTTCTACAATGTAAACATATTCTTCTGGTTTTGCTTGTATGAATCAATGGAGGCTATACATTAGCTTTAATGTTGTGACATGGTATCAGAGAGGGAAGGCGACGATAGCTTCTTCTCCTGTTTCAGTATGATTACTTGATTCCGTACATATCTCCATTAACGAGTTTCGATTGTTGCAGAGTACGTATATATCATCTTCTTCGAGTTGATTGCTTTTGTAGTTGATCTTCAGAATGTAATTGTCAATTATTCATCGATTTGTTCATCGATTGATGCATCATCTTGCTAATTTGTTCATCGATTAGTCATTGTTGTGTTTGCTTTTTTGTTGCAAGATTGTTTGTTAGATTACTACTCTGTTCTTCAAATTTTTGTGCATCTTCTTCATAATCTGTGATCTGATTTGAAGAACTCATTGATCTTCTTTGTGAGATTTTATGCCTAGACAGACTTATTTCGCTGCTGTTTCTTCACCTCAAAATCATAATACTACTCAATCTATGGCAAACACAAACCCTAACACAAATACTAATACCACAAATCAAGTCAATACTCCAGTAATCGATACATTTCATCCTTATTTTCTGCAAAGTGCTGATAATCCTGGCCTTGCTCTTGTTACTCAACCTTTAACTGCTCAAAATTATCAACACTGGAGTCGTTCAATCAAGTTAGCTCTATCTGCTAAAAACAAAGTTGGCTTGATTGATGGAACTCTAGTCAAACCTGATGCTTCTTCTCCAATGTATGCATTCTGGTATCGATGCAATGATATGGTGCTATCTTGGTTACTAAATTCTATCTCAAGTGAAATCAGAGATAGTGTTGTATACTTCAGTACAGCTAAGGAGATCTGGGAGGATCTAGCTGTCAGATTTTCACAGAGCAATGTTCCTCGAATTTTTCAACTTAAGAAAGAATTGTCAGCTATTAGTCAAGGATCTATGTCCATTACTGCCTATTTTACCAAGATGAGAACTCTTACTGATGAGCTTAATGCTTTAGCTCCTATTCCAAAATGTGTGTGTGTGCAGAATACTTGCACTTGTGAAGTTACTGCAAAATTAGAAGCTTATGAGCAAATTAACAGCCTAAGTCAATTCTTAATGGGACTTAATGATGTGTTTACTGGTATACGAGGTCAAATGTTGATGATGAAGCCTTTGCCTTCACTCAGTCAGGCTTATTCTCTACTTTTGCAAGAAGAAAGCCAAAGATCTACACCTCTGAGTACTATCTCTGAAAATGTGGCAATGAGTGTCAAGTTCTCTGGCCCTAGGTCAAAATCCAATTCCAACTCTTACAAGAAGAACAATTCAACTGATGAAATCTGTGAATATTGTCATAATCCAGGGCATTTGGAAGATAAATGCTTCTTCTTACATGGCTATCCAGAGTGGCATCGACTCTATGGGAAGCCAAAGCCAAAGCTCAGAACTGGAAATCCAGTGAGAAAGGCTGCTCAAGTTACTGTTAAGCCTGTTGATACTGCTAACTCTTCTTGCAGTGAGTCTATCAAGGATACTTTTACAGAGGCACAATGTGAGCAGTTAACTCGTATGATTCAGAATAGTATGAAAAATCTCAGTCCATGGAATTCAACTGCTCAACTGTCAGGTAAAATATACAGTGTCTCATCTTCTCATACAACATACACTGTTCAAACTAAGTCCAATCAATTCTGGATCTTAGACTCAGGTGCTACATATCACATAATATATGATGCTTCTTTACTGGCTAATGCTAAGTCTCTTAATGATGTTTTGCATTTACCAAATGGTACTACTGCACCAATTACCCACATTGGTGATGTTGAATTTACTTCCTCACTTGTGTTGACTGAAGTTCTATGTGTTCCTTCTTTCAACTGCAATCTGGTGTCCATATCCAAACTAACAGCAGATTCATCTGCTACTGTCATTTTTTCCAAATCTACTTGTTTGTTTCAGGACCCTTCCCTGAAGCAGATGGTCGAGATTGGTAAAATTGAGGCTGGACTCTACACTCATAATGCTGTTTCTACAATACCTCAGTCTCTGACTAGATATCAATGTACTCAAGTTCATCATGAACCCTCTCTTGAAGCTCAAATTTGGCATGCTAGGTTAGGACATCCTGCAGCCACTATATTAAACAAACTCTCTGTAGTTTCTGTAAACCCCTCTATGTTTACTACTTGTGATATATGCCTTAGAGCAAAACAGCATAGATCACCATTTCCTCGAGCTAGCTCTACATCCTACAACTTGTTTGACCTCATCCACTGTGACTTATGGGGTCCTTACAAAATATGTACTCATGGCAAGTGTAATCGTTTTCTTACTATTGTTGAAGAATATTCGAAATGTACATGGGTTTATCTGGTTTCTGACAAAACACAAGTGCCTTCTCTAGTTCAGAACTTTATTCAATTAATCAAAACTCAGTTTAATATCACTATCAAGACTGTTCGTTCTGATAATGGAACCGAATTTCTAAATCAAGAGTTGCAGAAATTCTTTAATTCTTCTGGAATCATCCATCAAACTTCTTGTCCATACACACCCTAACAAAATAGCCACCACCTCAGCTAAGTCTCCAACTCAGCAAAATCAAGATTGCGATAGCTAGTTTAGACAGTTAGTGACAGACTGTATGATGAGTTAGTTAGAGATTAGTGAGATCTATAAATAGTCTTGTTCATTTCATTTCTTTGTAAGTAAGCAAGCTACATTGGATTCTTTCTTCTTCTACAATGTAAACATATTCTTCTGGTTTTGCTTGTATGAATCAATGGAGGCTATACATTAGCTTTAATGTTGTGACAAAGCCAACTATATATCTAAATGGAACGTTCTCCACAAAGGAAGCATGGGCACCTTCTAAGACCCTGTCACACATAATTTGATATACATTTGAGAGGGAAAAAAAAGGGCATGTGACCTCTTTCAAATAAATTAAATTGCTCAAGGCCCTGTAAAAAGCATGATGACTAGGAAATCTTACTTGTATCTCCTGCCAGGGGGAATAAAGAGAAGTGACATTCTCTCCCAAAGTTGGTTCCCGGGAAGGCTTTCAATGGCCATGTAGGCGAAATATCCCCAAAGAACCGATGTAGGAATTAGCTTTATTACAGGCATAGCGCATACAGATGCTGCCAGGAGGAGTGACTGCAACAGATTGCTCACCCTCTGCTCGTTCACTCGGACTGGCAAGTATGCATCGATGTGTTTTTCAGGATCAAACGAGTCTGATGCAACTCTTCCATTATTGTTGTTTAGTATTTCTTCCTTTAAGTCTTCCAACTCTTTAATCACTGAGCTGGTCTGGAAAAAGAAGCAAGCACCATACATCAATTGGAAGACATCAAAGCATACTATCTATCATATGAACCAGGAATAAAAGAATTTACATGTAAAATGCAGAGTTATCAATTAATATTGGAGAGAGAAAAAAAATACTACAGTTTAGCAACCGGTAAAGCATGCACAGTTTTATAGTTTCCAGAAATTGTAAGTTAAATTTTTAGGCAAAAAACTTACAATTGGAGAACTGTCAATGTTTACAAACACAGTTTGCATCTTGCTATAGATTTCTGAATTGCTAGCTTGCTCTTTGATGCTCTCCTTGGCACTATCAACCATCTTTTTTCGAATGATCTGGTGTAACTCAATTAATATTATTTTATGTCCAGAAATTAACCATCAACATTTTTACATTGGATATACGATCAAAATTTTTCTTTATTATGTTGTACCGATCAACTACCTGCTTTCTGAATACAGCAAGGCTCTTGGTGTGCATTGGAGATTGTGGCAAAACTCCATTGGATGGAGGCAATCCATTGAAATGATTTGAATCAAAATTTAATAATTTTTGGATATTACTTTATTTTATAACCTTTTTATTCGAAATTTATAAACAAAATTTAATGGAATATTACGTTTTAAAATGATAACTTCAACGATTTTCTTAAAATTAATTATTTTTCAAATCAAATCATTATTAAATAATTAATTTTAAATAAAATAAAAATTTTGTTTATGAATACTCTATGCTAACTGTTACCCACTGTAACACCTTTTATAACTACAGTAACATACTTTTGTGGCTTTGGTAACACCACAATCATAAGGTTGCGATAACTCAAAAATTTCATGACTATGGTAACATCCAAGAAGGTAACACCCATGCCAAAAAGTTGCAATAGGTGGCGTAGTGAGTCAATCAATATAACCAATACCATCGAAACATGAAATCTTACAGGTTCAATAAATTTTACATAATTGGTATAATTTATTATTTTAGCCCAAACATTTTAATCAACCCCGTTGGAGATGTCGTTGGAAATGCTCTTAGCTTTTAGAACTCCTCTATTTTAAATAAATAAAATTAAACTTCCTTCTTTAGACCCTATTTTTAAGAATAAAAAAAAATCTGAACTTCTTTTTTTAACATTAACATGTTTGAAATTGAAAAAGGTTTTTGAATTTGTAGGATAGAAGAAGTCAAATTTATATATTCGAAATAGAAAATAAATTTGATATTTCAGAACTTCTTTTTTTAACATTAACATCTTCAAAATAGAAAAGATTTTTGAATTTATATGGAAGAAAAATTCAAATTTACATATTCGAAATAGAAAAAAAAAATATTCCTATATATATTTGAATTTGAATTTTTATTCAATTTTTTTTGGATGTGGTTCAAGTTTATTTTTTAGATTCTCGCTCATGTCGAAATTTATTAGAACAAATATTCATTTATAAAACATACAAACATAAAACATAAATATTCAAAAACAATTTTTCAAATCATGTGCATTATTGGAATAAATGGTAATTTTAATATAAATTTAACGACATTATGTTTAAAATTTTTAAATTTTGTTATTTAGATAAAATAAAAATGAGTTTAAAAAAATATCACTCATTTCAGAATTTTAATCATCCAGAAAATGTATTTAACAAATGATTCGCGACAGACAAATAAATGGATGAGTAGTGCTAGAGATACCAAATTGGGTCCAAAATTTGTTATCATGACATGGTACTAATTACTTGGCATTTTGACATGTTTTAATTGGATGATTCGCAGGTCATCCATTATAATTAATTATAATCAATCAAAATAATGTCACATCATTTTGTAAGAATTTTTTGTATCTAATTTGGTAACTCTAACATTTTTCTAAATGGATACCACTCATTCATCACTCAGATTATTCATTAATTCGGAATTTTAATCATCCACAAAATGCATTTAACAAATGATCCCGTAGGCAAACAAATGGTGACGAGCAGACTACTGATTGAAAAAACCATCAACAGTCACATGGCCTTGCTCCCTTCCTCCATCAAGTTGACATCATGAATCAATATTGAATTATGTACTAGTAATAAATAAACATAAAAATTTAATAAATAAATATTTTAATTGAAGGAATATAAACGTAGAAGCCAACAACTATGACAGTAAAGAATTTAGCAAAAAAAAAAACTATGACAGTAAAGACAGCCAAGAACACCAGAAAAACGATGGAGATTATATAAGCAAGCCAGACATTAAGAAAGTTCATTGCTTCTTGTCCATTACAATACATATGTCCCAAATCTTTATATATGTGTATACATCTATTTACCATTACATCCAAATTACAGGCGCATCCAAACAACTCCCCTGCTTCATAGATCCATGTTTTACTTAATTAGATCACAATAAGCAGGACATTTTCAGCAAGCTTTAGCACCTGCTCTTGCATTTTTGCATGGCTCTTGGGGCTGCGAATTCGTCGAAAATTAAAATTAATTAATCTAAAATTTAAACAGCTATACATTGAGTAAATGATTAAGTAGTTTGGTTTATACTAAAAAACAAGGGTCCTGGTCTCTGACAATCGTTTGTCAGGGACCGGTTATTTAACAATCGGTTCCACAATCGTTGGAACGATCCAATGGCTGAGATTAAAAAAAAAAAAAATTTACTGTCCGCTATAATTTTCCGCGGATTTGCCGGAAAATTATAGCGGACAGTAAAAAAATTTTGTAATCCAGGGGGGCTGTTGGATCAACGATCCAACGATTTAGAAACCGATTGTTATATAACAGCTCCCCTGACAACAAATGATTGTCAGGGACCAAAACCCAAAAAACAATTAGAGGTCGAATGATTACATACCCAGTCCAACTGCTTCAGATCCTTTCATTATACGCAGACGCTTGCACGAATCAACAAACATCCTACACACGTCAAATTAGCACCATTATTATTTACATGCTATCTGCATATTAACTTCAAATGTATAAAGACACGTATAAATATAGAAACATATAGCAAACTTATGCCAGGAGCTAGCTACATATATTATGCATACAACATGGTTTTACTAATTATTTTGATGCTTAATTTAGGGTTTAAATATGAACAGTCTGGCAGAACTAGCTGGCCAGAACCAAAATGAATTGTCTGCTAATATTTTGTTCTAGACGGGCTTAAAAAAAATTAGTGAGGCTAGATTGATATAAAACAACTTACTCCCATGGCACGTCTCCGACGAGCATCCAATCACCATCCTTATCTTCATAGCTGGGTACATACTCAGAACTGTTTAAGAGATCCATTAGCTTGCTCTCGTTCATGAAATCAATCAATCCTTGGGATCCATAATTATCTATACATAATCAAATAAAATTAATTTACTATTAATTTTTAAATGATTACGAAGAAGAAGTAAAAATAATATTACATGTAATTATCTATTCAAGAAAAAGATACATGCAATGTGTGTAGTTATGCAAGTAATGAAATCATGATTAGGAAAGTTTACCCAAGGTAAAAGAGCTGAACATTTTAGCCAAGGCATCAGAGAGTTGTTGGTAACTAGTATACATTTTTAAGTCCACTTTACGAAGATAAGGTGCACCATCCATTGAAACCTTCACAAAAGCAGCAGCACCGCCCGGTGTCTTTTCTTCTGCGTTGCTCTTTTGTACTGCCATTACATTCTTCCGGTACGATCTTACTGGTGGCCAACCTACCACTTGTGTTCTGTAAATAAATCAAACATTAAACTTGACGTACATGTAATTAAGTGTTTGTACAACGAAATAAAAATTCTCGAAATATTAAAATTTCGAAAAAAGTAAACGTACTTGGCTGGTGGTTTGATGAGTGAATCAGTAGTAGACAAAGTTTTAGGTTTTTGGGTGAGATCTAAAGCAGGATGATCATTCTGATGAAGGTTAAGCTTGAGATCAACCGTCTCGGAGAAGCCTCTTTTCCCATTTATCTTTACCGACTGATCAACCTCAGCAGCTCCACCGGGCAAGCCAAGGCATAACTCAGTTTTGAGGCTCGTCATATGTTTCTTAAAGCTGAAACTCTATATGTTCTTCTATCAATTTTAGCTAACAATATGTATATATATTGCTTCTTGTGTTTCTTAGTATGAGATGACAAGAGAAGGGGGCAGGCAAAGCAATTATAGAACAAATGGGAAGCAATGCATAATGTTTGATATACACAATATTAATGCCTGCATCTTCCATTCAAGTACTGACCCATAGCGTTACGACACGTGGGCATAGCTAATTTCTTTTTTAATCTTATGGGATCAAGAGCTCATTAGGTTTTCGAAAAGTACTTCAATTAAATTATTTGATTTGATTATAATGGCATGGGATCAAGAGCTTAATTCCCGTTTTGGTTAATTTGTTGATTTAAGTGGGAGAGACAAATGGTAATTAACACATATGCATCTTATACACTGTACATTTTAGAGTGGTAAGATTGGTTTAGCACGATGATTGATGAAGAATTGAATCGAACTGACTTTAGATTGTGGTCCAAATTAGATTAATTACTATAATGACCTATACTTGCATCAGCATTGGATCATTCATCATTGGATAACTCTCTGTCTTTACAAATTTATGTGAAATATATATGTTAAAGAATGAATGTAATTGAACGTGATGAGGTAACTCAAATGTTAATGACTTCTCTTTTCTCTCGATCAGAGTCGGCCGGACTCTTTAACTCCGATCCTCCTCCTTCCTCCTTCTCCCTCCTCCTTCTCCAACCAAGCATTCATCCACCTTCACAATCCCTCTTCATTCCATCCATAAATTGGAATTTTTTCCTAAAAATTTCGAAAAATTCATTCGAGTTTTTTTCAGATCTGTTTTGATTTAGAACTCGAAATATCAAATAAACACATTTCTTAGACTCAAAATCTCCTGCATAACATCATATCAAAATTTGGTGGCAATCCGAGATCTTTGATTTTTCGAAGTGATTTTCTCTACCCATTTTTTGGGTTGTTATCCCCAATTGTTTGGTGTTTTATGTTTGTCCCCAATTTTTTGGGGTTTATTTTTTGATTTTGGTTGTGTTTTCTATTTTTTGTCATGATAGGTGTGTTGGCAGCCGCTCGGAATTTGCTCCAGGTTTGGAAGGAAGCTCAAGTTGGAGCTCGATGCTGTCATATAGAAAGTAATTGGCAACCACTATAAGGTGAAGCCATTAGCCTTCGAGAAGCCATTTCTTGGACAAAATCACTAAAGCACGTTGATCAAGTGCTAGTAGTTCGATTATCGGTCTGCGAATCGTGTGGTCCTTTTGCTTGCAAATGCTGCACAAATTCTATGTCAGACTATGGAGAATGGTTTGTCACTGCACTCCTCCTGCAATCATGTACTCGAAAGTGATCATTTCTAAGTAATGCAAGTACGATTTATTTCAAAAAAAAATGTTAATGACTTCTCTCTTATAATTTTAAATCTTGAATTCGATTATTATTTATCCCGAAATTTGTTAGAATATATATACACTAATTTGTAAGACATATAAATTTAATTACTATTAAAAAAACGGACTTTTAACCATCGAAAAATTGAGTTTCTGATAGTGTTTGTCACAAGGAAAAAAAAAAAAAGGTGCTACCTTCTTCCATAGTAATGAGATGCCCTTCATATATGCATGAATTAGCTAGCCAGCTATTAGATTAATAGTAGGAAAAGCAACTAGTTATTATATATCAACTCGTCCATGTTCACGGAATTAGTTTGGGTTGAATCTAATTAAGCGGGAAAGGATGCTATATTCGCGCAAGACTCTCTGCATATAGTATCAGTGTTAAACTGTTAATGTAATGATGTCTGTGTCAAATGTATTCCATTCTCTTACTATCAGTGTTGTAATCAGTGTTGTAAAAAGCTAGCGGAAATCGATTTTTGGTAGAAGCATTGTCCAAGTGTTCAAGAATTAATCGAGTATAGATTTGAAAACTAATCGGAATGATTAATCAAATATTCGAGTTATTAATCAATGCAGTAATCCATGAAATAGGGATTAATCGATCATTAATTCGATTAATCACCGATATTTAGAACAATACTTACGATAGTAAATAAAATCATAAACTTTTCATAAACTAAAGCTCCCATTTTTCAGTTGAGTAACTCTCAGCTAAATAATTAAAGGGAAATGTTATTTTCGGAGCTTTTTTTTTATTTTCAAAACTATTTGTAATATAATGTATCATAATATGCAATATTTTGTGAATGTAGGGAGCATATGCTACCTGGAATTAAAAAAAGAGCTTGTAAGGGATCAAAGACCATTTGTTTTTGATTTTTTACGAGATATGTACGTAATTAACTCTTGGCCAACTTGAAATTTAGTTTCGCTACTTACCCAAATAATCTTTATAATTGTTGAGTCCGGAGAGGATGCTGGTAATTATCATAAGAAAAATGTTAGGTACCCCAAATTGGTATCTAAAATAATTCTTAAGTGTTAATTGTCTTATTTTAATTGGTCATAACAAAATGGATACCCCTGCATTCACACCAATCTCTTCACGTAATCGAAACCACAAACAATATTTGGATATTAATTTGGGATACCTAACATTACTCATATCATATTATGTACGAGTAGCTGATTGCCTGATCCATCTAGTTATTACTCCCTCTGTTTTTTTCATTTGCTTACGTTTGCTTTTTGCACGGAAACCAAGATAGTGGATGTAATATTGTTAAAATAAATGAAGTAGTGGGTGTAATAGTAATTTTATTGTTAAAATAAGTGAAGTAGTGGGTGTAATAGTGTAAAGGGTTGAAAAGGTGGAGTGAAGTAGTGGATGTAATAATGTATTTTATTGTTAAAAGTTACTATTTTTAGTAATGTAAAGAAATGGAATGGACGGCCCAAAATAGAAAGTGTAAAGAAATGAAATGGACGGAGGGAGTATTAATTAGTTGATATGTTTATAAATATGGGTGAAAATGGAATCCTATAATTAATCTTTAATTGTGGCACCAGGATACAGTTACACCACTCCACCGGCACTCCACCGGCAATGTGTACAAAAATTTGAATAATCAAATTAATTAGTTAAATCGATCGTTAATTAAGTTATGGTAACTAAAATTTGGAATACTGATGAGTCCTACAAATATATGGTATGAGCGGAGAATCTTGATACCAACAATAATATTCGGTATGTAGGTTGAAGTCGAGACAGTGGATCCACTGTGGGGGGCTAACCAGGGCATTTACCCTTTGGATTGTCTACCATTTATTAATTTTTCTTTTAATCTATTGATCCCTCTATTTAACGCGGCTTTGTATTAATTATTACGGAGTATATATTATCTCCGTTCATTTTAATTATCTTATTTGATTTTTTGTGATTAATTTGATCCAATTTTAATTAAAAATTAAAAATTATTTATTTCATAATTTTAAAAAATTGAAAAATACATTTTAAAGTAGATTTGATCAACTATTCAATGATATGTTTTTATAATTTTCTTTAATTATATAATACACATAATTTTTAATCAAAATTGGATTAAATTGATTAAAAAAAAAAAGTTAAAACAAAATAATTTAAAATGGGACAGAAATATAATGAATAGTGTTCCTAAACGTGCATCTTTAGATACACAATGTATTTAACTAGCTTTTTTTTTTTTGAAACCATGTAACTAACTAGCTTCAATCAATTGTGCAAGTAAAATTAATATTAATTAACTTACATGATTCTTTATGAAATGTAAACTTCGTCCACTTGGGCATGTTTGCTACATTGGAATTTAGTAAGTTATAAGAATGGTACTCCGTACTAAATATTTTTTCGCAAAGCACGTAAATATTTAATTTTTGTAATCAATCGTATCGGAACATTGACAAATGAAATGAATACATGCATATCTAAATGTGAATGATTTACGTGATCATAAACGGGAAAATGGGTCACATTCACAATATATCTCAAAAAGATTATGATAGGGTTTCGAATGAGTGAATGGATTGGTGGCCTCACCTCATGAATCAGTAGATTATATATCGAATGGTGCAGAAGTAAGCAGTAGGGATGGACCTTTGGTGCTGCGACATCTAAATTGAATGTATACGGATATGTGTAAGTATATTAAGTGGTCCTATACAATTATACATGTAATAGGTTATTATTATGAACTTGACAATTGAATGCTTACGGATTTAATTATTACACAGAAAAACCTCAACATTCTCCTCACCCACTTTCTCTGTGTTCTTTTTCTTCAATGCATCTTTCATTCCATGTCTTGGCTCCATTCTGTATTCTGTATCTATAACATAACCTATCCATCTGTTATCGACTATTCCCTCCGTTTTGAAATATAGGTCGTTTAACTTTTTGGCACATACAGGGGCGGACGCGGGGCCAAAAAAACTGGGGGGCCAAATCATTAAAAAAAAAAATTAAATGGTGAATTTAAAAAAAAAAAGAAAAAATTAATGGTGAATTTTCAGAATGGGGTCAAGGCCACCCATGATCTCTTAATAGGTCCGCCACTGGGCACACATTTCTAAGTCTTTTGAAAAGAAAATTTTTAAAATAATGATTTTAATTATGCGGTCAAAATAATTCTATGTATAAAAAAGTCAAACGACCTATATTTCAAAACGGAGGGAGTAATATATTTCATATACTATTAAGGTTTACATGATTGCGTACTTATTTTCATGGTTCTAAAAATCCCCGATTTAACCGATTAATCCCCGATTTAACCGATTAATCCCCGATTAATCATCTGTAAGGTAGCTAGCCGATTCGATTTTTGAAATCCGATTAATCCTGTAAATTTATTTAAAATGATAAGTTTAATTGAAAATTAGACTAATATATTAAATATTATTATAATATCCGATTAATACTCCGATTAATCCTTCCGATTAATCCCCGATTACCCGATTAATTTTAAATCGGTACCTCAACCGATTTATACCGATTACCAATTTTTACAACCATACTTGTTTCTAACCTTTTAACATTTTAGATGAATCAGTTATTCCACATGTATATACGGTCATACGGATATCTTTTATACTCAACTACTAAAAATCACACGGCTTATAAGAAGTACATCCATTATTCATCATCTATTCAAAATCGTCGGTGCATATTTATTTATAAGTCACCTTTGTCTTGGATTTTATAATCAGCTAAAGCATGTAATGGTCCTAAACGGCTGCACTAAAAGGAATCTGCTAAAGTGTTAAACGTTTTCCTTAAATGTCTCTTATTTAGGTGCCGCACAGCTACACCATTTTTAGGATAAAGCTCAACTAAAGTACTTAAGTAGTTTTAAACTTGTAATTATGAACTAATTAAGCAGACATTATCATTTCACATCAGAGTATCTTAAGGAAACATATTGATGATTATTCAGATGGTTGAGAAATGATTACTCTTTTGATTATCATAGTTGCATCTTTACAATGTGGGCAAAGAATGCATCTTCTAAGAAGTAAGCTTAAGACATTGAAAATTACATATGCGCGTAATGATGATTTCGTTTATAAACAGATTTAATAGTGATGATCATCTTTAATAATACATCAGAATAAAAAGTTTTAATTTAGTTTACTTTAGAAAAATTAAAAAGGATAATAAAATAGAGCACCATCAATTTCACAAATTATAATGAAATTTTCATTACACAAAATTTGATATATTTTATACATATATTATACATATTTGAAATTGAAAGTATACTGAAATATATTTTACATATATTTTAGTATACTTTATTTGATTATTTATTTGATTAGTCAAGTATTAACACATAAAATTTGATGTGAAATTGACTAAAAAATAAGTAAAAGTTATGTGTACTATATCTCATTATTCGTTAAATATATTTTTTAAATTAAAAATATGACTACTAAAATTACTTTTAAATTACACAGTAATTGGTTTAATATCCTCTGTTCGGTGTATTCTTTTTTTAACAATTTTGTTTGCAAAAAAACATTGGTTATTATCTTTTGAAATGAAATTTCATTTTGTCATTTTTATAAATTTAGGCATGTCTCATCACAGGCTCACTAATTTACCTACTTCTTCTTTCATTATATTCACTCTATTCATATAAGCGTTAAAAATTACATTAAGATCGTGTGAGCAACTCATTTACTCATTTTTGAATTTTTTTCACTTTATTCACTTTTTTTAGTTTTCTTACCAACTCAAACATATTAGTGCAAACAATTTAGTTAGACGGAGTGAATAATATACATTGATAATCTTTTATTTGATTTTTATAACTATTATATATTCCATCCGTCCCTCTCATTTGTTTACATATGAGTTGTACATAGAGAAAAGTGAGTAAAATTGTGGGTCCAATATTTTATATAATAAAGTGAGTTTAGCGAAAAAAAGTAGTGGGTGTAATTATTTTTTATATTATATTATAAAATTTACTAGTTTTGCAATGTAAAGAATTGAGAGGAACATCAAGGAAAGTGTAAAGAAATAAGAGGAACAAAGGAAGTAACTAATTAATATATAACATTTATAATGCTTGATATATATTACATTAACGAATCTGTTTTCAGTTAATATTCCTTGAAAAATGTATATGGTCTATATGAGTTGCACTCCATAACAAACACCTTATATAACAAACAATAAAAAACACCTTAGATCTAATAGATCCAATGCCCCTAGCGGGGCCACCCAATACAAAAAGTTATTATTTTTTTACACTCTATCCATCCAGCAAAAAAACAATTAAAAAGTTACTGTTCATGATGACGTCATCAGTGACGTCATCATGAACAGTAATTTTTTTTTTTTGCTGGATGGATAGAGGGTAAAAAATAACAATTTTTTGTATTAGGTGCCCTTGGCGGGGCCAATGAATCTATTAGATCTAAGGTGTTCTTTATTGTTTGTTATATAAGGATGTTCAGTATGGAGCAATGGCCTATATATATATATATATATATATATATATATATATATACAAGTTCAGTTCTATGGAGACCAACATTTGAGTGGAGACCAAATACATTATGCACTCAAAATATTGCAATGCATAAATATTTGTAAAGAACGTCCAATGAACATTATTATTTCATTCAAAATCTTAAAAATCATATATACTCCCTCCGTCCCATAATTCTTGTCTCATTTTGACTTTTCAAAGTCAAATTTAGTTAACTTTGACTAATAATTTAAAAATATTTATTTATAATTTTATGACTTTACAAATTGATTCATAAAATAAAATAGAAGAGTTAAATTTTATTATAATATTTTTTCAAAAAATATATATTATTATATAATATGTTTAATTTGTTAGTCAAAATTGTTCCATTTGACTTTGAAAAGTCAAAATGAGACATGAATTATGGGATGGAGGGAGTAATTTGCAAGCAGAACATATTTTGGAGAACAATACGTTCTGCAATATTTTGTTCGTAGAACATACATGATTTTCAAGATTTTTGATGAAATTTGCATGTGTTGTGCCCAAAATCCGCCTTGGGCTTGATTTAAGGCCCCCTGGGTTATGGACTCGAATTACTTGAATGTGGAGGGATAGGTTGAGCTAAGGAACGGGCATGATGATTTAATATGCCTTGGAAGCGAACGGGAGGATAGGACTTTGGCATCTAATGTGGGGTACTTTCATGTATGGGTGCGAGCATATGAATCCTGGCTAGGGGTAATGTCATATGAAGGCTTGGCAGGGGTTCAGCTGGAAGGAAGGCTATAGGGCAGGGGGTACGTGCGTGAACCCCGAAGGTTTCCAGAAAATATACTAGCAATCTCGGGACTTCCTAAATCACAGGAAATCGGATAAGGGACGTTCTAACAACCATCTGGATAGTTCCTAAACAATAGGAATGGCCCAACAGCAACACTTATCATGGATAAACATTATATACGTACATGATATGTATATAATATGTATATATACGGAGATATATGTATAGATAGAGGATGGAAAATATGGATTAATCATAAAATAACAGTTGGATAATTATGGAAGGTTGGATAAACGATCGAGGGAGGTCTGTTACGGAGGATCGGGCTTATCAAATCGTGGGAATTATAAAGAACTACATGAGGACTTGATCTCTTATAAATATAGAGTATGTAGGCAATTTGCAAGATTAGACACAAATATACACCTCTAACACATGCTTTGAGCGGGTCTTTCTCGATTGAATAGGTTTTATTCAATCACCATAGCTCGGAGTGCTTGCAAATTCAGTCCAAATAATCATTCTTCCACCTTTCGGGTTAGGGTTTATAAGACTAGGGTTTCTTTGCTTGTAATTTGGCTTATTTAATTATTATTCCTGGATTTTCTTGGTTTATTCTGGTAATTCTATTATTGAAGTGTTGTACCAATTTTCCTTCACAACATTTGTGGCGCTAGAAGGAGGGGCTTGGTTTTATCTCTAGAGGGAAGAGATGTCTCGAAATTCTGGTGATATATAATCATACACCGGAGGATGAACGGAGTGATGGTGATGGAGAACGTAATGATGAGGTCACGAATCAGGAGCTTAGGTAAAAGAGATAAGAAAATATGAAAAAATGGAAAAAAATCATGGCTCATCGGAAAAAGGATGAAGAAGAATGAAGTTTACCCATAACCACCATTATTTCGGTCATTTGGTGGTAAATGTATAAAAAAGAGATGTGGCTCTGAGACGCTTGGATTTTTATTGTGATGGGAGAGGTCTTGGAAAGAATGGCCAGAAATCAAGGAAATATAAGAAACCTATCGATGAATTGTTTGCGTGAGATAAAAAGCAAGAAATTGGAATTTTGACTCTATAGTTTTTGATCAAACTTGACTGAATAAACTGCTTTGATCTAGAAGGTTCTAGGTGCAGTGCGATATACCGTTGGAAAGGTATCGGAATCTAGTTTCCGGCAAAATTTACGTCTCATAAAAATACCATTTCTACAGGAAGTTATGCCATATTTAGTTAAAGGTGGTCAAGTTGTCCAGGATTGTATGTTTCTGCAGTTTTTGAGCCAACTTGACGAATAAATTGCTTTGATCTGGAAGGTTTTAGGTGAAGTTTGATATACCGTTGGAAAGGTATCGGAATCTAGTTTCTAGCAAAATTTACGGTTCGTAAAAATACCTTTTCTACAGGAAGTTATGCCATATTTAGTCAATGGTGGTCAAGCTGTCCAGGATGGTACATTTCCGTGTAAAAAAAAATCTGCATTAAGATGATAAGGCATTGATAAGTAAAATCGAGGGAGAAGCACAACGACAGCTGATGTTTGAAGTTTGATAACCAAGAGGATGCAATGGTTTTAAAAATAAAACCAAGGGGTTCAAGGGGTGAAGGCAGGAGAACCTCAATCCGGAGGTCGCAACCCTGACAGAAGGCACTCAGAATCAGATGAACCCCCAATTTCTCATCTAGAAGGTTCCTTGTAGATGAACCCTTAAATACTTAATTCTGGAAAATGTACTCATGGTAGAAGAAAGTGGAGAATATCAGTCTAGAGGTTCAACTGGTTGGAGGTTAAGGCCCATGAGAGCTCCCCATCAATAATTCTGGATTTAAACAAGTCCAGGGGTTTCTGTTAAAAATTGTGGAGCACAACACTAGTTCGCACCATAGCTCAATACATAAAGGGAGTAAATAGGTGAACTTGAACGATAATGGGGGTACGAACATCATGATTTATGAGCTGTAGGTGAACCCCAACGCAGATAAGGGTGCGAACCTCCTAATAGATGAGTAACAGGTGAACCCCAATACAGACAGGGGTGCAAACCTCCTGACTGAAGGGGTATGGGTGAACCCAAATTGAAGAAGGGATGCGAACCCCATAATTAATGATCAGTAGGTAAACCTGGATGATGGCAAGGATACGAACTCCCTCATTGGTGAGCTGCCGAAAATATTTTACATTATCCTCTTAGATACCTCTTGTTTCTTACAACGAGCTAGCTCATGTAAGCTTAGAGGTGTCTTATTGATAATTCACATATTCGATATGAAGGTTTCCCATCAACATTGACCATGAGAACAAGAATGAGCAAGAAGACAAAGCTTCCATGAAAAATAGGTTTATTGGTGAGAGGAACACGGACAGGGGTTCGATGATGACATGTTCAAGGAGATAAGTCCTAGAACCTGAGGCTTCACTTAACAGAAGCCCGAGTATGTTCAATAGACTGGGCAGGAAGCTTAATATGAAGCTTGCCAAATAAAATGTGGAAAAGATTGGTAAAAAGGACTCCCCCGGAAAAGAGCTTCCCAGAAATGGGGTTCATATACGATAGGTTCGATGATGGAAGGCCCCTTGATTATAAATAAGAAGCTGAATAATGAGAAGCCCCCACAATAAGCAAGAAGAACCCGGGAGGCAATCTGAAAAAGGGTTTAAGCAAGGAAAATCCCATTCAAACACTTTAAGCCAAATTGGACAATATTGGAACTCAATATAGGGGTTCCACCATGGAGGTTGTATCACTCGACATGAGAACCCCAAAAGAATTAATAAGTGCTTAAAGGGGATTCATCAAGAAAAAACAATCTTGGCCATATTTCGCCTCTTATGCAACAAATGGGTGTTACACAAATGGTGTGGGATACTAAAATGGCTAAACCAAGGAAATGGTCAGAAGTGGACACTTCACTGTATGATTTGAAGATAGCTCGATTCAGAATACTGGAGGAATCATGTTACGAGTAGCCCTGCTGATGGAACCCCATGAAGTGGTTCCAGTTTTTTGGGGGGTAGTACCACTCATAGCGTTGATGTAAATGGCTGCTCAAATGGAGGAGTACGAAGACATAATGTATCATGTAGAAGTAACAAGTGGGAAGCTTCTCAAAAAAATGAAGCAATGAAACCTAGAGAAATGAGGGCGCACCTCTAAATGAAAGTAGAGCCTCTATAAATGAAAAATGAGGAGTTCTTGGTTGGACACGTGACGACAACTAATGAAAAAGGAAAAAACAGCTTATAAAGGTACTCACGATGAAAAATTCACTAACAGTGGGATATCAAGCTAAAAGCATTGAGCGAAAGGTCTCATGTAGTGACCTAAATGAAGCTCTTCCGAAAAGGTTATCATGGAAGTTGAAAGTGGACTCGAACCTCTCACGAACTAAAAATATCATTGACAGTATTGAAGGATGAACCCCTCTGAGTGTATCCTACAACACTATGGTAGGATGACCTATTCTGAAGAAGATGCAAATGGTGAAATCAATTTATAACATGGCTTTAAAGGTTTCATCCATAAACCCCTCAAGCACAAGAAGTTGGAAGGTTTCCCCTAAAGGGGTTCCCCTGATACAAGTCCCTCAGACATCATAAGTTAGAACATAGGAATACCTCAAGGAAGGAATTATGGAAGGAGCTGAGGATTATAATATCTATAAGATTTTGGAAAATATGCTACTAGATAAAGAACGGGATATAAGCGACCTCTCCACCAATATTGAAGAAGATGGTACGAGGTTCATCCATGAACGCCCTAAAAGGAATAACCAGAGGCTTTAAAAGCTAGAGGAACCAGCAAAGCTAACAACGGAATCTTAGTTAGAATGGACTTGGTTCTTCAAAAATGAAGGCAATGGAAAGAAATCAGGGGTGGCTTCCCCCAGGATGATGTTATTAACAATTTCGGCTATGGAGGAGGGAGAAAACCTGAAACACTCGATAAAAGACATACCGGGGGATATTGGTTGAAGCGCATAAGCGGAGGCCAACGAAAGGAGGTTTTATCATATAGACAAAGAAAATGGTTACATACCTTCCATTCATAAGGAGGAGCATGGCTTCCCACACAGACTAAAGAAAAAAACTTGTTGAACTACGATGAGACGTGTATAGCCAGCTTCACGGATGTCAATTTACACTTTTGCTCAAAGAGGATGAGAAGCTGAATATGATTCAATATTGGCCAAGGACAAACTACATCGAGGAATCGGAGGGTAGTGGATACCAGACTACATGGAGGATTTCTAAGATGCACCCTATTTTTAAATGAGAAGATGTACAAAGGAGGTTCAGGTTCGCAAACCCTTGGCGGCCTTCAGCCTCAGAACCCCTTACTGGGTTACAATGACAAAACTCGACATAAAACATGATCTTCAACAATCAACATGGTCGGTTGTATAGATGGTCTCAATTATATCTGTTGTGCCCAAAATCTCCATGGGCTAGATTTAGGCCCATTAGGCTTAAGGATCCAATCCGTATGAGTAATATGGGTTATGATTTAGGTCCCTTAAGTTAAATGGGGCTAAATAGCATGTGAAATAGATCTGGACAGGTTCAGCTTCCCGAGTGACAGCTTCCCGAGAGACAGCTTCCTGTAGACAGCTTCCCGAGAAACAGGTTCCTGCAGACAGGTTCCTGAGAGACAGCTTCCTGTGCGAAAATAGATTTATTCCAGCAGATTTATAGTACGATAAAGCCTCTTATTCTTTAGGAGCAAGTCATGAACATCAACTCCTTATTGGAATGTATTCCTTGGGCGCAGATGATCCTTGAATACATCTAATAGGACGAGAACTTGTAAACATACTCCTAGTCGGACTAGAACATGAGTTCTATTCGACTTAGGTCGCCTATTCGTGGCTGAATCTGGAGAAAAGGACTTCCCCACGAATTAGGAACCTAGTTTATTGCCGCCTAACCAGACTTCTAGTCTAAAAAGAACTACGTGAACTTGATCCCTATATATACAAGGGTACGTAGGCACCTTAAGAATACGGTTGCAAGCCTCGCAATACACCTACGAGATTCTTGAGAACACACGACACAAGCCTCAAAGGAACTCGCGAGATTCTTGTAAACGCTCTCGAGCTCAGTTCAACCCCTACAAAAAAACCTCCATTCTCCATAGATTAGTTGATCGTTAGCCTTTACAACTCACCATAAACCTCTCAAAAGTTGTTACGAAATCCACTCATCAATATTGGCGCTAGAAGGAGGGGAGAGTTATCATCTTAAGAGTGGAAAGATGGCAGGCAGTTCTGATAGCGAAGCAACACAATCTGTAGAGAAAGATCAAACCCTGAAAGCGAAGAAGATTACTCCTACTGACGTCCTAGAGCATTTAAAGTCGATTGAAGAAAGGCTTACAACCCTCGAACAAATAACACCGAAGAAGAAGAGGAAGTCGAAGTTAACAGCTGGTAAGAAGGGTAAAAAACTAAGATTAATCCCAAGCAGTTAGGCGTCGATGAAGAAGAACGTGAAGAAAAGGCTAAGGAGGAGATCGAAGACCCAAAGAAAGATACTGAAGGTGAAGAAGATGGTGAACCGAAGGATAAACAACCTCCTGTTAAGGAACCTTCCATCGAGATAATTAAAGATGATTCAAGTTCAATCGAGATTGCGAACGATTCGTGTATAGCAGATTCACAAGAAGCCGATGATAAAAATAAGGAAGCAAAGGACGGTGGAGCTGGTGATTTGAATGCTGGAGACATCAAGAAGATTCTAGTGAAACTCAAGGAAGAAAAACAGTCAATAACAGGTGCGATGACCTCATCTCCATTCACTAAGAAGGTTAGAAAATCTTCGTTACCTAAATCCTATCGTATGTCATATGAGTTTAAATTTGATGGCACTACGGATCCTGTGGAGTATCTGGGTCGTTTCAATACCGAGATGGATGTTTATCAAGTTAAGGAGCCAACAAGGTGTAGATTATTGGCTGCAACCCTTTATGGTGGAGCTCATCAGTGGTTTAAGAGGTTACCATCAGATTCTATAAATTCTTGGGAGAATATGGGGAAACTCTTCGTTACTCAGTTTAGAGCTTCCATCACTTTTGCACCCCCAACCAATACCTTGGCCAACATCAAGCAGAGAGCAGATGAGACCTTGACAGAGTACCTCAAACGTTTTAATGCAGAGGTTCCTATAGTTAAGAAAGCTCCTGACGAAGTCATTATGAGTTTCCTAATTGCTGGAGTTAGAGCTGGTTCAGACTTCTGGAAGGAGCTACAAGTACGTGAACCTGGTACACTAGCTGAGTTCTACAAACAAGCTGAACTATATAAATGTGTGGAAGAATCCTTGTTGAAGTTGAGAGAAACAGAAGATCTTGGAGATGAAGCTAGTCATAAAGGAATCAAGCGAGAGAGGTCTCCAAGCCCGCAAGGATATGTTATTGGGGATCGAGCTTCCTCCAAAAGAAGTAAAGCAAATTTGAAGACAAAGCGCGACAATTATACCTCTTTGGTCGCTCCAGTGGACCACATCTTCACGGTTTATGGGAAAGAAGGAATATTTGCAAAGCCCGCACCTTTACCTATAGGAGCAAGGAAAGATCTGAAGAAATATTGTGACTTCCATGAGGATAATTGCCATGATACTTACGAATGCAGAGCACTGAAAGACCAAATTGAGGATTTGATTAAAGCTGGGAAGCTCGGGGAATGGATAGCTCGAGGTGACCAGTAGTTGAAAGTTTGAGAGCTTTCTTAAAGTAGAGTTGAGAGACCTTTATGTATTTCCTTAGAACTGGGGGGTAGTGCATGTATACCTCCCTAGCAAGCAAACCTATTTCTTTTGGGTAGTTTTCAACAAAATTATTAGTAGTTTTTTTTCTTGTATTACGTCATACATGAGCTTATATTTAGCTTGTAAAACAAGGAACGTAATTCAATGAGTTGCTAGAAATATCCCGCAAGTAATCTCTTTAAGTATCTCTTGTTTCTTACAATGAGTTAGCTCGCGTAAGCTTAGAGGTACTGTATTGAGATATTTGTATTAGCAATAGAGGTTTGTTCTCAGCGTGTTTCGTAAGAGGTTAAAGAAGAAAAAAAGAAGACATGTTAAAGCTACAAGCGGGAATGATGTGAAGAAACTATAGTATCTATTCGAGCGTTAAGAAAAATTTGACATAGTTGAAGATTTTGATGAAGAGTAGCTACAAGAATCTGATAGAGCATTTTGAAGAAAATACACAGTACTCAACTTCCTGGATGAATATTCAATGACTTGTTAGAGATTAACGAAGAATTGTGAAGCTTTTCGGAGTTAGTTCTTCATCAAAGACAAGCTTCCCTGAAAAACTGGGGGGTAGTATAATTACTATAGGACGTGGTAGTTTGAAAATTGAGGATTTCAAACTTTTGAGAATTCAGGTCCAGGAACCTCACGATCAGTTCCAGGAAGCTCACGATTTGGTCTAGGAACCTCACGATCAGGTCCAGGAAGCTCACAATTTGGTTCAAGAACCTTACGGATTGATTTAGTTTAGCATCTTGAAGAACAACACGCTTACATCATGAACACGTCAATGAGTTTTCAAATCTTAGCGGAGGTTTCCACTTCACATCTGATCAGTCTACAGAAAGATCCAGGTGATACCTCTCCTTTTATGCTCACATATTCGTAGAAAACCTCCCAGGTACGCGCAACAAACTCTTACTATACATAAAGCATGCTTAAACATCTATGCTATTGTGTGGTCGTATATGCGATAAAGCTATGATTATGTCTTGATTATGTTTCTTGATGTTAGAATGCACATGTACCTAACAGATTATAGGTTCCTAGACATTTACTTGCATCTCGCAGGTTCCTAGATATTTACCTGCAATTCGTAGGTTCCTTGATATTTACCTACATCTCGCAGGTTCCTTGATATTAATTTACCTGTAGCTTATAGGTTCCATGTATTTACCTTTAGTTAACAGGTTCTATGTTTCTCACCTGAAGCTCATAGGTAGTAGCTTCCAGGTCTAGTTGTATTTATATGTGTCTAGTAGATTACTCGTTATTCTCTTGTAACTGACATCTTGCAGGTTCATTGATATATACCTGAAGTTGGTGTGTAACAGCTTCCAGGTTCATTGACATTTGTTAGAAGCCAATTGTTAGTTTCTGATTAGCAGCTTCCTACTTGAAGTTCCCAGCCAGCCGATACCTGAATAGAAGAGAGTGTACTTACAGCAAGAGCTCCATGCCTTTAGAGGATTAATCTAGTGCCCTTATGGATTCTCTTTGTGCTCCATTCAAGGATTCACTTAGAGCCCAGAAAGATTCATTAGGTTCCCCGAGAATTTTTCATGTATTCACCCAGTGCCCTTATGTATTGTCTATGTGCCCGTATAGGTTCACATAGAGCCCAAAAGGATTCACTTGGTGCTTCATGCATCCACGCGCATTTGTTTGGTATCTTGATGGATTCTCTTTACACCCTTTTAAGGATTCATTTGGTGCCCAATTGGTTTCGATTTTTGCCCATAGCCGAGGTTCACATAATGACCAGTTGGATTCACCTTATGCCCTTATAAGGATTTGCATAGAGCCCGGAAAGATTAACTTTGAAAGACCTGTCAGCTGCAAGCACTTGATAGCCAGAAAAGATTTGCAAGCATGAAAGATTCACTTCGAAAAGCCCTAAGAATCGTAGGCACACATTCAAAGTCCCATAAGCATGTGGGCACCTAGTTAAAGGTTTTGGGAACCTAAGCATGGGTAACCTAACCTAGAGTTCGCTTGTACTTGAAAAGTTTTCAAAGGGATTCACCTTGTGCCCGTACGGATTCACTTGGTGCCCCTAGCATTTGAAGGGATTCACCTAGTGCCCGTACGGATTCACTTGGTGCCCCTAGAATTTGAAATGATTCATCATGTGCCCTATAGATTCTCTTTGTTCCCTCTTCAGGATTCACTTAGAGCCTATAAGGATTCACTTGATGCCACAAAGGAATTCACTTAGTGCCCAACCGGATTCTCTTCGTGCTCTTGCCATGATTCACCTAGAGCCCGGATGGATTCACTTTGTGCTCCCTAAAGCCGAAAGGATTCATTTGACGCCCAGTCGAATTCTTTAAGTGCCCTTCTCAGGATTCACTTAAAGCTCAACTGGATTCGTCTTATGCCCTACTAAGGATTCACTTTGCGCCCAATTGAATTCTCTAAGTGCCCTTTTCAGGATTCACCTAGAGCTCAATTGGATTCGCTTTGTGCCCTCATCAAAGCGATATATAGATGAATACTCCCACTTATAAAGCTTGTATATGATCGAAACAGGTACCGTACTACTAACCGGCTCTTGATAAAGCAGCTTGCAGCATCCTTGATGTTCATCAACAGCTTCTAGTTAATAGCTTCCAGCTTCCGGTTTCCAACCCACAGTTTATAGCTACAACTTCCAAGTTCATTGATATTCAGCCGAAACAAGCAGTTTTCAGTCAACCACTTCAACAAGCTATAGGAGGTTCACGCGTCATGACGGCTCGGGGGTACCTCAATTCCACTGTGTAAGCTTGTACAGAGAAGAGCTTCCATCTTCCAGGTTCAATAACAGAATCTCGATCTAAACCGGCACAATGAAGCACAGATAAGTTCTACTTTCATGCCTTTATATCCTTAACTATCATGCACATTTCCTGTTAATGAGAGCTTATATTCTGTCATGCTTAGATACATGTAGCTTTTAATGCGTATATTGCATGATCTTTAGAAATGAAATTTATGTGAACTTGTACTTAGGATGTTATCATGCCCTATAGGTTTACAGTTTACACAACATATATGCTTAGTTTATGATCTCGAACTTGTTAGTTGAATCAGTCAAGTAGATAATTGATATGCCACTTGAGAAGGTAGCGACATATATAACGTAGATAATCATTCATACTTGCATACATGCATCACTTATATGTGAGCTAGTCATCTCGTATTACTAAGCTATATTTTCTAGTTTTCTTAGTGTTGTGCCCAAAATTAACATGGTTCGATTTAAACCTATTAAGTCATAGTTTCCAATCCACAAGTAGTGTATAAGTCAGAAGACAGATCCAGTACTAGATACGAAGACCAAACGTGGAGAAATGAGCACTAGATGAGAAGACAATCAAGAGATTATGAGTATCAAGACGCTCCTGATGAATCAGTAGCTGAGCAGATTATGAATGGACCAGATTCCTCCCCGCAAAAGAGTTCGAATCAGCCTAGAAATAGTCATGAAGACAGTAAGAAGTACATGGGAACCACAGAAAGGCTCCGCAGACTAACAAATTTGTTATTTGTGCAGGTACAGTTTCCTGTAGTGAGGTTCCTGAGAACCAGATTTCGAGACAGGTTCTTGAGCACCAGTTTCCTGAGCATAGATAGCAGAAAGATCTAGAAGCCAACCAGAAAGAAGCGGACTTATTATTGGAGAGTACTCCTAGGATGCAGCTGATCCTAGATTACCTCTGATAGACAGACATTAGATAGTCAAATGAAAAGAAGCTTATAAGATGAAGCAGCCTATCGAGCAATGAAGTTATGATTTTCAAGGTTAACCTCGTGCCCTTTTAAGGATTCATCTAATGCCCTATTGGATTCGTTTTGTGCCCTCAGCATAGGTTCACATAACGCCCAATTAGGTTCACTTTATGCCCTTATTTGGATTCACATGGTTCCCTTGACAATCTTAAGATTCACCTTGTCCCTTTTAAGGATTCATCTAGTGCCCTATTGGATTCGTTTTGTGCCCTCAGCATAGGTTCACATAACGCCCAATTAGGTTCACTTTATGCCCTTATTTGGATTCACGTGGTTCCCTTGATATTCTTAAGGTTCACTTAGTGCCCAATTAGATTCGCTTTGTGCCCTTGTCAAAGGATTCACTCAGCGCCTAATTGGATTCACTTTGTGCCCTTGTCACGATTCAAGCAAGAAGATAAAGACCCGCATGGTTCACTCAGAAGAAACATGGGAGCACTGAAGGGATTGGACCTTAAAATATCAGGCTATTTAGGTTCCTCTCGCATCCTATGACTTCGAGGAACCGGGGGGTAGTTGTTGTGCCCAAAATCTCCATGGGCTAGATTTAGGTCCATTAGGCTTAAGGATCCAATCTGTATGAGTAATATGGGTTATGATTTAGGTCCCTTAAGTTAAATGGGGCTAAATAGCATGTGAAATAGATCTGGACAGGTTCAGCTTCCCGAGAGACAGCTTCCCGAGAGACAGCTTCCTGCAGACAGCTTCCCGAGAAACAGGTTCCTGCAGACAGGTTCTTGAGAGACAGCTTCCTATGCGAAAATAGATTTATTCCAGCAGATTTATAGTATGATAAAGCCTCCTATTCTTTAGGAGCAAGTCATGAACATCAACTCCTTATTGGAATGTATTCCTTGGGCGCAGATGATCCTTGAATACATCTAATAGGACGAGAACTTGTAAACATACTCCTAGTCGGACTAGAACTCGAGTTCTATTCGACTTAGGTCGCCTATTCATTCGTGGCTGAATCTGGAGAAAAGGACTTCCCCACGAATTAGGAACCTAGTTTATTGCCGCCTAACCAGACTTCTAGTCTAAAAAGAACTACGTGAACTTGATCCCTATATATACAAGGGTACGTAGGCACCTTGAGAACACGGTTGCAAGCCTCGCAATACACCTACGAGATTCTTGAGAACACATGACACAAGCCTCAAAGGAACTCGCGAGATTCTTGTAAACGCTCTCGAGCTCAGTTCAACCCCTACAAAAAACCTCCATTCTCCATAGATTAGTTGATCGTTAGCCTTTACAACTCACCATAAACCTCTCAAAAGTTGTTACGAAATCCACTCATCAACAATATCCACGACATACATCTAGAGTAAGATCTTAAAGGAATTATGTTGAATAACTAGAGACCGGGAATGTTATGGAATATTGTTTCGAACTTGGAACATGGAGGAGATCATTGGAAAACCATATCGGGTGGCAATGATATAATCATCAGGATGTAGAAGTGTGTAAGGATGGCAAATATATGTGGGCGTACGTGCATTAAACGTAACCTGCCAGAAATTTAATTGAAGCATCCACGACGTATGGGTACAACAACCGAATCCCGGAGGTTCAAGAATGGAAATTATTGAATCATCATCGAGGAAAAATAACATGGTCTTTCTTGGAAGGAATTTTATGAGTAGTAGCCACTTCACCTATGATACCCCTTGTTTCTTACAATGAGTATGCTCACGTAAGCTTAGAGGTTCAGGGTGAAGGTTTATTGAACCTGATTGTGGATTACATAAGGTTCCTCTTGCATGTAATGGCTGCAAGGAACCGGGGGGTAGTGGATGGTATACTGCCCATGATGGTATCTTGAAAGTGGTAAATTTTTAAGTAAACAAAACTTTCACGCAATAGATGGGTCAGGATCATGAGAATCTTGAGGTTCTGGTATGCGAACCCTAACGGAATCTAATTATAAGGTTCTAGTATGTGAACCCCTAATGGAATCTAATTCTTCGATACCCCTGGAATCTAGATCAAGGAACATATGCGGATTGGATTTCGCAAATTGGTTTGGAAAGGATTTCTCATGTATGGATTATGCGTGAGCTGGATTTACCATGTATGGATTATGCATGGAGAGGATTTCTCATGTATGAATTATGCATGAGCTGGATTTACAGCATATGGATTATATGCTAATGGATTGGAAGCATATGGATTATATGCTTATGGATTGGAAACATATGGAATATATGTTAATGGATTACACGGACTATATGGAACATGTATGGATTATACATGAATGGATTGCAATGCATGTGGTTTATGTGTGCATGGAATAGAACGCATATGGTTAACGCGCGTATGGATTGGAACACATGTGGATTACATGTGAATGGAATTGGGACCTATGGTAGGAAGGACCTAGGGAAACTAGGGCCACAGGGTTCCCTTATAATGGGCATTCACTCGCTTGAACCCTGAAAAAGCATAATGTCTTCAAACTTCCGTGTAATCAAGTTGGTGGATAACCAACCCCGTTATAGGATTTGTGTGTATCTGAGGAAGCTACGTATAAATTGGCAAATGGCTTCGCCACGACTCCAGAGAAACTGGGTGAGTGAAGTACAACTCTTGGAAATTGGAAGGCTAAGGATTTTAGCGGTGTGAGGAAATCACATGGAATTGGCAAATAGCTTCGCCACGACCCCAGGGAAACTGGGTGAGTGAAGTCTAACTCAAGGATATTGGAATGCTAAGGAAATTAGCATTGTGAGGAAATCACATGGAACCTCGTTGAGGGAATCTCCGAGGATGGAACCTGGTCGAGGGAAACTTCTAGGATGGAACCTCGTTGAGGGAATCTCCGAGGATGGAACCTGGTCGAGGGAAACTCCTAGGATGGAACCTCATTGAGGGAATCTCCTAGGATGGAACCTGGTCGAGGGAAACTCCCAGGATGGAACCTCGTTAATGGGAATTCTTCATGCACTCTAGGTCTGATCCAATAGACTGGTCTAGGATTAGGGGTTCAGTCGATAAGAGGTTCTAACTTATAGCAGTGGAAGCCCGGGGGGTAAGCATGAGCGCTTATTTATGAAATAATTTTTATGATTTGGTTTAACGAATTTGTGATCACTTTATCTTTACCTTTATTTGCTTAACTGTTGTGAATGACTATGTGTACTTATGTTCTTTATGTGCTACGTGTACTAATGGGCTTCATGTCTTATGTTTGCATGCCTTCTTTGTGTGCCTATGTGTTATTTTTTATGTGAACCTGGTTCTTTACTATAAGATAGGTTATGCCAAATAACTCTTGGGGATAGTGGGTATATGGACCTGCTAGATTGGAACCTTTAAGGTATGAACCTCTTAGGTACGAGCTTCCCCAAGGAGTATGGACTGGATCTGGATTGAATCGGATTTGGATTTGAATTGGATTGGATCTAATTTGGATTTGGATCTAGATTTTGATCTGGATTTGGATTGGATTTGGATTTGGATTGGATTTGGATTTGGATTTGGATTCGGATTCGGATCTGAATTTGGATTGGATTGGATTTCATGATTTGGATTTTTCATGTATGGATTATGCATGAGCAGATTTTTAGCATGTATGGATTATGCATGTCATGGGTTCACATCGATCCTAGGGATACTAGGCTAGCAAAACTCATATCAACTTCATGCCCACCTAAGCCCTCGGCAGGCAGTGTGACTAGGCCCACGTAAACCCTTAATAGGTAGTGTGGTCACGCCCACGTAAACCCTTCATAGGTAGTATGGTGAGCCCACGTGAACCCTTGACAGGTAGTGGTGAGCAAATATATACAAGTTAAGGCTATTGCGTGAAGCCTCGATATTTATAAAACATTCAAGGGTACAACTGGGTGAACCCCTAGGGCTTGAACGTACCCCCAAGCAGACTACTTTACATATGGCATATACACTTACAAAGGTTCAAGGATTCAAGTTGATGAAGGCTTATATGTAGTGTGGGAAGGAAATCTGATCCTCGGGGGGTAACTCAACATCATGGAAGGGCTTACATAATGGAAAGAGGACCTCATCTTAAGCTCAAAGGGAGGCAGCCCCAACCTTATGGGTTCAATGGTTGAACCCTGATTTGGATTGACATGCTAAAAGAAAAGATAAGTTATACTTTCATTCTTTTACATATTCACTATCATGCATGGTTTATGTGCATACGAGGAAATTTTTATAGCATCCAGCTAAAAACTTCATTGCGAAGTTCATCTTTTCAAATGGGTCATTATCTTCTATCTCGCATTAATTCATATTCATCTGAATGCACGTATCACATGGTTTCACACTTGCCTGGATTTATATACAAAGGGTCATCATGGCATACATTTACTTATATTATGCATGGGTTTCAAAGAAATGTTTCTAAGTTGCTGGCTGAAGCTGTCAAGTAGGTACTTAGGCATGCTATATGCCCAAAAACGTAACCACTTGGAAAGACATATTTACAATTGAGGAGGTTTCTATAACCTTATTTTGGTCCCTTTCGGGGTACGCATGTAAGATCACCTGCATCTTCTGGATTATGGGTTCACTTGGGAAAAGCCCCATAGTTTATGGGCATGGTCTGGGAAAAGCCCCATAGTTTATGGGCATGGTTTGGAAAAGTCCCATGGTTTATGGGCACATGTTCATGAAGTTTTGGAAAACTTAAAAACATCTTGGGAGGTCCATTATGATGGGTTCATGGAAATCTCTGAATATTGTGGCATATGTCTTGAAGAGTGCATTCACCAAGGTTCTACTTGAGTGCGAAGGCAGCAATGGGTTTATTTCTACAAAATCATTTACACTAGCACAATTATACTTGCATCCCCGCATTATATATGTATGTGCTATGTGCATTATATATGTGAGCTACTTAGCTCATGCTACTAATCACCCTAATCACCTTTTCTAGTTGTCTTGGTAGCCCAGGATTCTGAAAGATTGAAGCTTATTTGCAATAGTGGAAGCTTCATGGCTTCACCCACAAGAATTCACACATGAAGACCAACCTTACAAGGAAAAGAAATACATCGGGAAGTCAGGCTACGGTTTTCAAGGAAGGAGACTGGAAGCTGGTAGGTTCAAGTGATAAGGATAAAAAGCTCATGATTGGAACTAGTACGCCATGCATGGTCTAAGGTATATGGAAGGAGTTCATTTAAGGATTCAGATTGAGATACATGTGTGGAAGCATTATGCTTCCTGTTTCTTACGCCGAGTTAGCTCATGTAAGCTTGGAAGCATGATGTGAAAGCTATATATTTTTCTGAGGAATACAAGGAATTGAATGTGGATGGGTGGCAAGCCTGATACATGGGGTCTCACGGTGGAAATGGAGAGTTTTGGTGGGATTCAATTTTAAATAAATTGAGTTCAAGTAGGATGCTGCCTGTTTGAGGCTTATCACTTGGAAAGAATTTTATCTTAAATACTTATCTAATAATTATCTGGGAAATTGGATGTTTATGTGGAGATACGTAGCTTGAGGGGTTCACTGATGGTACCCCAATGTGGAGATGGTGGTACCCTAGGGTTCAAACTCGAAGGTTATGAAGGTACAGTCATTAGCACAGGAGTTTCATGGCCGAGTTCCTTGTTTCCTACAACGAGTACGCTCACGTAGGCTTAGGGATTCACATGGGATGAAAGTGTGATTGAGGTACGAGTAATATTAGGTTCCTTTTGCATCAATGGCTACAAGGAACCGGGGGGTAGTTGTTGTGCCCAAAATCCGCATTTGGGCTTGATTTAAGGCCCGCTAAGGTTATGGACTCGAATTACTTGAATGTGGAGGGATAGGTTGAGCTAAGGAACGGGCATGATGATTTAGTACGCCTTGGAAGCGAACGGGAGGATAGGACTTTGGCATCTAATGTGGGGTACGTTCATGTATGGGTGCGAGCATATGAACCCTGGCTAGGGGTAATGTCATATGAAGGCTTGGCAGGGGTTCAGCTGGAAGGAAGGCTATAGGGCAGGGGGTACGTGCGTGAACCCCGAAGGTTTCCAGAAAATATACCAGCAATCTCAGGACTTCCTAAATCACAGGAAATCGGATAAGGGACGTTCTAACAACCATCTGGATAGTTCCTAAACAATAGGAATGGCCCAACAACAACACTTATCATGGATAAACATTATATACGTACATGATATGTATATATACGGAGATATATGTATAGATAGAGGATGGAAAATATGGATTAATCATAAAATAAAAGTTGGATAATTATGGAAGGTTGGATAAACGATCGAGGGAGGTCTGTTATGGAGGATCGAGCTTATCAAATCGTGGGAATTATCAAGAACTACATGAGGACTTGATCTCTTATAAATATAGAGTTTGTAGGCAATTTGCAAGGTTAGACACAAATATACACCTCTAACACATGCTTTGAGCGGGTCTTTCTCGATTGAATAGGTTTTATTCAATCACCATAGCTCGGAGTGCTTGCAAACTCAGTCCAAATAATCATTCTTCCACCTTTCGGGTTAGGGTTTATAAGACTAGGGTTTCTTGGCTTGTAATTTGGCTTATTTAATTATTATTCCTGGATTTTCATGGTTTATTCTGGTAATTCTATTATTGAAGTGTTGTACCAATTTTCCCTCACAACAGCATGTAAAACATATATGATTTTCAAGATTTTCAATGAAATAAATGAAATAGTCGTTTTCATATAACATGATTTTCAATGAATAAGTTTTTGCAATGTTTTGGTTGAAATATGGTCTTCGGTCTCCATGGAACTTAACTATATATATATATATATATATATATATAGGCTAGTGATCAAATAGAAACCTCCCTTAAAATAGAAATTATAAACCAACACTAAATAAATTATATATCATTTATTCTAATGGCCCCGCCAGGGGCACCTTCACAAAAAAGTATTTAAAATTATTGGCTCCATCCAGCAAAAAAAAAAAAAAAACTGTTCACGCTGACGTCATTGCCACGTCAGCAGTGAACAGTAATTTTTTTTTTTTGCTGAATGGAGCCAATAATTTTAAGTACTTTTTGTATTGGGGTCCCCCTAGTTTGGTCATTATATTAGCTTTAAATATTAGATTAGGGTTTAGTTTCTCGTTTAATTTGGTTTCTATTTGAGTAAGAGTGTAAGACCCTATATATATATATATATATATATATATGTGTGTGTGTGTGTGTGTGTGTGATGTTCCATACTAAATACGCTTATATAAACAACAACAAAGAACATCATAGAATCTTACATAAAATCACATTAAGATTCTAATTTTCACATCAAAAATAATTTTTCATGAATAAATATAGAATCAACAAAAAATTAGGATAAAATATAATATGATTACACATTTTTTTTATTGTTACAAGAATATATATAGGATTCTATACTGAATTCTATGTTACATTTGATTTTTAATTTAGATGAGATTCTACATTAGATTCAATATGTTAAACTTAATTATTGTTATAATTTGTGATTCTAATCATAAAAATCATTTTTTATATAAAATAAAGTATTATGATGGTGTTCTTTATTGTTATATATATATATATAGAGGGCTTCTCAGTGGGGGAACCAGATAGTTAAGTAACTTAGGAACTAACATCTGAACCATTAAATTTGAATCATCCTAAAATAACCACCTCCATCTTATGATGTACCTGCACACACAAAACCCACCACATTCTACGCTATTATATCTTTCTTCTCTACGTGTTAGTCCTAACTATTTATACACGTTGAAATATAATTGTTTATATAACTTTAATTGTAATATAATTTTAATGAATATAAGGTTATTTTATTGTGCTGTATTTTTCAATAATTTTTCACATACAGAACATAGAACATAAATTTTTTTGTACCACAATCTTTGCAAAAATTTTAAAAATAATTAGTACATGTACTATAATTTTTTATTTATACATTTTGTATTGTAATTTTTTGTTTTACAAAATTTGTGTTCTGTATTGTAATTTATACATTCTATGCTATTTTATCTTTCTTCTGTGAAATATAATTGTTTATATAACTTTAGTTGTAATATAATTTTATTGGATATCAGGCTATTTTATATAAGGTGTATTTTTCAATAATTTTTCACATACAGAACATAAAATTTTTTGTTTGCAAAAATTTTAAAATTAATTAGTACATGTACTATAATTTTTTTATTTATACATTTTGTATTGTAATATTTTCTTTTACAAAATTTGTGTTCTGTAATTTATACATTCTACGTTATTTTATCTTTCTTCTCTACGGGTTAACCCTACCTATTTATACACATTTAAATATAATTGTTTATATAACTTTAGTTGTAATATAATTTTAATGGATATATTTTATTGTGCTGTATTTTTCAATAAATTTCAACATACAGAACATATAACATAAAATATTTTGTACCACAATCTTTGCAAAAATTTTAAAATTAATTAGTACTTGTACTATAATTTTTTATTTATACATTTTGTATTGTAATTTTTTGTTTTACAAAATTTGTGTTCTGTATTGTAATTTATACATTCTACGCTATTGTATTTTATCTGTCTTCTCTACGTGTTAACCCTAATTATTTATACACGTTGAAATATAATTGTTTATATAACTTTAGTTGTAATATAATTTTAATGGATATCATGTTATTTTATTGTGCTGTATTTTTCAATAATTTTTTACATACAGAACATAGAACATAAAATTTTTTGTACCGCAATCTTTGCAAAAATTTTAAAATTAATTAGTACATGTACTATAATTTTTTATTTATACATTTGTATTGTAATTTTTTGTTTTACAAAATTTGTGTTCTGTATTTTGATATTTACAATATTATATATTTTATCTTTTATCATGTAATTTTACAAAAAATATCTATTTTTTGTATTTTTTATGAAAATGTTTTATTTATAATAATTTTTTCCTTGTTCTTTATTTTTTTTTAGTAATTTTGAGATGGCATGTTTATGTATTCTATTAATGCTAAATTTTTTATAAATACAATACATATATTGATGTATGTAAGTGTTGTGGGAGAATTTTAGCACAACAGATTATGAGGCCTCGTGCTGGAATAGCGCCAATAAACAAGGAATCGTCCAACCACCCAGAAAGGCTCGTGGTTGATGATCAATGGCTAGCCGCCCGGGAAGGCACACGACTAGGGTTACCGAAGAACACGGGATGTGGTTCCTCGGAAGGATCGGACTGAATCTACGGGATGAGAGCTCAAGGACCAGATGTTGGCCAGCCAAGAACCCTAATTTGACTGTGTCACACAAGAGTGCACGTGCTCTAGCTACTCAAGGAGTGTAAAGTGTCCAAGAATCCCGTAAACTGCCTACATACCACTATTTATAGTGGATCAAGCCCGAATGTAGTTCTTGAATGATATGATCGTTTGTTTATGATGAGTTATCCTCTCTCCAGTGGGATAATGACTGTTATTTCTGATAATAATCGAGCATGATGTATAAAATCAGGTTACCAAGCAGTTTAGGTAACATAGAATGATTATCCCTTGTATTTATCATGATTTTGTATCATTTATCAAGTATATATGACATATATCCTCAAATAACTGAATGTTTATCTGTTTGAGAGTGTTTTTAGATGATATAGACGTGTTCCTAAAGAATAGGAGGCGTGCCTTATCTGTATTGGCAGCCTAATCAGGCTTCCGGCGGAAGCTGGGGGTACCGCCCGGTAGCCTGGCTCCGGTACCCCCTCCGGTAACCCCTATCACGGAAGCTACTCTGGAAGCTCTACTGGATGACTGATAATAGGTATAGGTTATCCTCAAGGGGATACCTTGAGACCCTTAGTCATGCGTTCCCGTGCTGCAATGTACATGGTAACCCCTAGGGCTACCGCGAGCCTCCGGAAACCTGACGGATTACTCATTCTCTTCATGGATCTGGACCCTAATCCTCTAATGGGCCTAAATCTAACCCATGCAAGATTTTGGTCACAACAACTACCCCCCGGTTCCCTGAAGTACTGAGTGCAAGGGGAACCAATTATTCATAGGGTGTCGTTTCCTAAGTCTCTTAACAGAAATCTGTATCTCCACACTCTCATCAGCTCAATTTGATAAGGTGTATAAATACTGGGATTTGTAATCGTAAATATTTAGATCTGTATCTTCATTTTTTTTTTCTTGTAATTGTGCCACGGAAGCCTGAATAAAAACGAAAGCTTTGCATTTCACTTTGTACAAAACTCTGGTTAATTAATTTTATCCTTAGAGAATAAAATGGATATATATCAGAGATAAGTGGAAATTGAATTCGAACTCTTTTATTTTCATTGATAAGCTTGAGACGGTTCATTCCTCGTGTCAATACACTTCCCGCCTACCTCATTTTCCGTGCCAAATTCACTGGTCAAAGAGGGCACGCCTCTTCCCTATTTACTTTTATATATTTGTGTATTCAGCCTTTTCACTTTTCTTTTCATCTTCACAAGACATTTTCTCAAGTGTGCAAGGGTTGGTTAAAAGGTTCCGACGAGATCTCTCCGGCGAAGGCTTAATCATCTACACTTCCGTCGATTCGACTCTCCCGGATATTCAAGTAAGTGTCTAATGACCACGATTTACTTTCTTTATTTGATAAAAATCTCAAGTAAGCCTCTGATTGTATCTTTCATATGTTTGCTTTTGTATCTCTTCAATCTTAGCCATGCTAGATCTGTGTATTTACATCTCAACTGATAGATGCATGTTTAAGTTTTTATCTTGTGATGTGGGTCGGAGTGGTCGGTACTCCGGCTATCCCCTTTACTATTTCTAGGCATGTACCTCACCCGTTTGATGCTTGTTTTCAATGAATATCGTTGTTTTAAATATGTTTGGTCGTGTAACCCATTTGTTTGGGCATGTCTGTAATGCCTTTATCTCCGTATTCCTCTTCTTGTTCTGTTTAGTAATAACCGGAGCCACTAGGTTAGGATGCCACACTAATAGCCACCCCCCGAGTCCTAACTTTTCGTCTTTGGTCTGGTAGCCTCATTATACCCTGGGTTTCTCCGGGTCGGCCATCAAGAACCGTTATCTTCTTCGGTCCAAAATTTTCGTTTAGACTTCAACCCTCTTCACTAATCTGCTCCCTCCTTTTGTGGTTGCAGATGTCTTTCTCATCGGCATCAAGGGAGTCTTCCCAATGTTTAGGTTACTTGTCACCTGTGTCTGGGGAACCGTCTGATTCAGGATCCACCCATCTCAATGATCTTTTGCTCTCTCAACCTTTGCTCCAATCCAGGCCATCAGTTAGCTCCTGAACACGTTCTCGGGTGGAAGTAGTCAATCCTCTATCTGCTGAGATCGTCAACCGGTACCCTGGCTTCCTCACAAAGGCTGGTTCCTCCAACTCTGGTGGTGAAGAGGTAGAGAGGGTTGATATCAGTTCTAACACCGATGAGGGGGAAAGAATGATAGATGAATTACAGTTAAGAGGTAATCGACTATCCTTCAGTAATGATGATGCAATAGAGGGGGAGGGTGATATCGAGTTACCATCAGAAGTCGAACGCAAGCCACATGTCCCGGCTTCCAATGTCCCTGCTTGTGAGGGCCAGGACTCTACCATGAATGCTGACAGACTGGCCAGGTTGTTGGAAATTTGCAATCCAGGTTGCCACCTTGTACTACCCTGTGCCGGCGAACGGTGTCACAGGTTCGACAATTTCGAAGCAGATCAATCCATCCCCAATGCTGTTGTATCGGCTTCTTATTTCAAACTAGGGTTTTCTTTTCCAATGCATCCGTTTTTTATAGATTTGTTGAACTTTTATGAGATAGCTCCCATGCAATTGACACCCAATTCTTTCCGGGTTGCCGCGTGTATGTATATTTTGTATGATCAAGCTTTCTCCGTCGCCCTTACTGCTAGGGAGTTAGGTTATTTTTATCAATTAAAGGATGTCGGAAGGAAGGTTGGTGTTTTTTACCTTACTGCTTGGAATAATAGGCAAGGAAAGTGTATAAAGGGGAATAAGAAAGGTATGTACGACTGGCTAGAGCAGTTCTTGTACTGCTACGATTGTGAAGGAGTTAACACGGAGTTTAACTTGACCCCTGGTAAGCCTTTTGTTGCTTAAATCCTTTCGTGATTCCCTTTACTATACCATAGGTTTAAATCTTCATCTTCTGTACTATGTCCCCTAGGGATCCCGATGCAAACTTCTTTAGATGGAATTGAAGAGAAAAGGGCCAAGAAAGTCATGAAACTTGATGCTTCATTGGGTGATGGTGAAAGCTTGTTAACACCGGAGACCCTTGAGAGGTTAGGGTTTTCTAGGCTTGCGGCTCCCTTACTCCCCATCCCGGGAGACGAGGTAGAGGGAGGACAGCTGGGGGAACTGGAAACCCAGGGTGCCGAGCGGCAATCCGAGGAGATTGGTAAGGCTTCCGTCTCCTACGACTCTGGTGACCCAAGCTTCCGCTTCCCATGTTCATAGCTGCTTCCACACACGTGGTTCACTTTTACCTGTCATTGTTTACTCCTTTACGATCCTTTATGTTATTTGATTTTATAGTATCTGCTGTTTTACCTTGCGATTGCATATAGATACATATACTGCGGTCTCTTAACCTATAAATGCTTCATCTTTTCAGGTATGTCAGGATCAGTGCCATCGTTCATCAAGCCGTCTGAAAAATATGAAGACTTGTTTCCTGAGGATGAGTTAATGATGTTGGAGACCCCTATTGCTGCCACTCCAGTCTCCCGATTCCCTGCCTCCATGTCTGTTAAGACTGAGCTGTCTGCAGCCGAGAAGCGAAGACTTTCTCAGGTTGCCGGAGGTTCAAAATCCACTCCCGAGACTAGATCCTCGAAGAAGGCTAAGGTATCACAGCAGGGTACCCCCGCGGGTGATGTTGAGCAGTTCTTTCAAATGTCTGGGGGCCAGATTCCCATGGAGATTATCACCGGATGGGCCAAGCAGAGATCCTCTGATGCTGCAAAATCTATGTTGTTCTCATCAGGTGAGAGCTTCTTCCATCAACTTAGGCTCTCCAACCAATTAGCATTGGCTACCCGTGGGGATATGAGGCTTCGGGATGAGATTAAGCAGTTAAAGTTGGATAGGCAAGCCATGGAGGAAGAAAAGAAGAAACTGCTTGATGCTGGTAAGAAGTTGAAGGCGGATTTGTCCGAGTTAACTAGGGAGAAGGACAGGTTGGCTAAGCTGGTTGCTAGTCAAAACACGGAGAAAGAGGAAAGGACGGTAGCCCATGCTACCACAGTGAAGGAGCTGACCTTGTAGGTAGACATGTTGCAGGCTTCGGTAAAGAAGTTGAAGGAAGCCCTCCCAGAAAGGTACAACACTGGTTTTTCCAAGGGAGTTAATGATTATTTGAAGGCCACCTGGGAGGTGATGCCAAATTTAGACTGGTCGCTCCTAGGTGAGGATGCAGTGAATCAAGTAGAGAAATTCAAAGCTGAAGCAACGAAGGTTGGGGCTACCGGGCGCCATATTGCGACTACACCTTCGGTTACACAGAAGGGTACTGCCGAATTCATCCCCACTTCTGAGACTATGGTTGAGGCTCCCGCACTCACGGTTGAGGTTGCTCCAGGGGATTCTTCAAAAAAGAATGACCCTGTCGAGGACTCCCCTAGCTCAGATGCTGCCAAAGACGCTCCTTCTGCCTAAGCAATCTCCCTAAATCATCCTTATCATCTTGAACTCATATTTTGTTGGTTTACAAACTCGATAGTTTTAACTAAGGGGGTGGGCTCCTATAACGCTCCACAGATGTAAGGATTTAGCTCTTTAACTCTGTTCGTCGTATGGCCTCGGGCCTGGTACTTTTGAATTTGCTTTCGTAATGCATGTTTATCTTATTATCTGGGTTTTTTTTTATGTAGTAGGTATGATTGTCGCATCACTTCTGATTATGCAACGAGAACCAACTTGGACTCAATAATCCTTACTCATCGAACCCCCATAGTACTCATTCTCTAGGGTACCAATATGCTAAGTAAGAAAGGTACTATGATAACTTAAAACAGTGCATAACTAAACGCCACCATCGAATTCTATCCGGTAAAATGACTCTCCTGACTAATCCTAAAATAAGTTTGTACAAGTTCTGAGAGGATATACGTCATATATATATTGATTAAATAGATATTAGATCATGAATCAAGATAAGAACGACAGAATGGTATCGCAGTGTAGAAGTGTACAAGAGTAAATATGGCAACACATACCCGGATAGGTGGCCATAGAACTGATAGACTACTTGTACCTTTGTCTGCTTGGTTGTCACTGTGGGTGTGGGGGTACCGTCCGGTATCCCTATAGCATTTGGAAGCCCGAAGGCAGGAACCTGATTCCGGGAGCCCCGTGGCCGGTAGCCCCTATCCGGTAGCCTGGGTACCGGAGGCTCAGCCTGGAAACCTTTGTTCCGGGAGTCCCAGTCATTTAATAAATCATGTGTGGTGATGCCATGCAGGCCAATCCTGCAAAGATGTCTTGTAATGAAGGGATCCAAGTGGGTCGACCAGGGTACCACACAAGCCCAAATAATAAAGGGAACCATGTATGCCGAACATGGTTCCATACATGCCCTGATAACCAAGTAAGCCATGTGAACCACTCAAGGTTCTGTACATGTCTGGTAATGAAGGGATCCAAGTGTGCCAATCAGGTTACCACACAAGCCCAAGTAATGAAGGGAACCATGTATGCCGAACAGGGTTCCATACATGCCCTGATAACCAAGTAAGCCATGTGAACCACTCAAGGTTCTGTACATGTCTGGTAATGAAGGGATCCAAGTGTGCCAATCAGGTTACCACACAAGCCCAAGTAATGAAGGGAACCATGTATGCCGAACAGGGTTCCATACATGCCCTGGTAACCAAGTAAGCCATGTGAACCACTCAAGGTTCTGTACATGTCTGGTAATGAAGGGATCCAAGTGTGCCAATCAGGTTACCACACAAGCCCAAGTAATGAAGGGAACCATGTATGCCGAACAGGGTTCCATACATGCCCTGGTAACCAAGTAAGCCATGTGAACCACTCAAGGTTCCGTACATGTCTGGTAATGAAGGGATCCAAGTGTGCCAATCAGGTTACCACACAAGCCCAAGTAATGAAGGGAACCATGTATGCCGAACAGGGTTCCATACATGCCCTGGTAACCAAGTAAGCCATGTGAACCACTCAAGGTTCCGTACATGTCTGGTAATGAAGGGATCCAAGTGTGCCAATCAGGTTACCACACAAGCCCAAGTAATGAAGGGAACCATGTATGCCGAACAGGGTTCCATACATGCCCTAATAACCAAGTAAGCCATGTGAACCACTCAAGGTTCCGTACATGTCTGGAAATGGCAAAAATTTGAAATTCTGATAATTTCAACCTGTTAAGCTGAGAGGTGTATCCACTACTACCCCCCTAGTTCTGGATGGTAGCCTAGCTGCCATGTAGAACTATGCTTGTAGGTCTTACATATCTTTCTGAAAATATTTATAAGTGGTAAATGTAAAAGAAAACAATCAACTTCTACTTTTACTGAAAATCAAAGAGTACGAATACATCAAATTTCATCCAGACGGGGTGTGCATCCACTACCCCCCGGGCATCTATTGAAAATCATGAAATCCTAAGAACTGAAAGGGAAATGGTGCAACCACAACTAGTAGGTTGCCTTTATTCATCCTAAGCCTGAAAGAGGCCTACGTTTGCTCTGAAAAGAGTCTTACTGATAGTACTTTTTTAGGTGCTCGGCATTCCAAGCACGGGGAATAGTGTTCCCATCCATGTCTTCAAGGTGGTAAGTGCCTTCCCAAAAGATAGACTTTATTTTGTAAGGCCCTTCCCAGTTTGCTCCAAAGGCTCCGTGCCCGGGAACCCGCATATTGGGCATCATTCTTCTCAGTACTAGGTCGCCAACCTTGAGGGGTCGAGGGCGTACCTTGTTGTTATAGTATTTGCGGGTCCTCTGCTGGTAAGCCGCAAGTTTCAGCTGAGCGGTAGCCCGGCTTTCCTCTACCATGTCTAGGGCCAGCCTCTGATTTATTTCATTTGATTCTTGACTGAAATTGTCCCTTCGGTAGGACCCTGTCCCAACTTCCACTGGGACCATAGCTTCACAGCCATAGGTTAGAGCAAAGGGAGACTCTCCGGTTGTGGACCTGGGAGTGGTGTTGTAAGACCACAAGACCATTGGAAGCTCCTCTGGCCAATTTCCCTTTTTATCTTCCAACTTGGCTTTTAGAGTGTGCTTGATGATTTTATTCACAGCTTCCGTCTGCCCATTGCTTTGGGGGTGGCAAACGGCTGAAAAATCTTTCTTTATTTCCAAGTCCTCACATAGACTTCTCATTTCTCTACTATCAAATTGCTTGCCATTGTCTGAGATAAGCTTGTACGGTACCCCGTATCTACATATAATGGCTCGCTTAACAAATTCCTTCAGCTTACCGGCAGTGATGGTAGCTAGGGGTTCTGCCTCTGCCCACTTGGTAAAGTAGTCAACGGCTACCACGGCATATTTCACACCACCTCTGCCTTTGGGAAGCTCCCCAATCAGGTCAATCCCCCATATTGCAAAGGGCCAGGGGCTTCCAATGGGTCTTAGTTCCACAGCTGGGTTGCTATTGAAGTTAGCAAACCTTTGGCATTGATCACAAGCTTTAGCAAAGTCATAAGCATCAGTTTTCATGGTAGGCCAGTAATAGCCCTGTCGGAGAATTTTGTGGGCCAGGGAGGTACCCCCGAGTGGTTGCCACAAATGCCTTCATGAATTTCCCTTAGGATGTATTCACATTCATTTCCAGATATGCACTTAAGTAGAGGTTGATTAAATCCCCTCTTGTATAGGATGCCATCATAGATCACATAACGGGCAGCCTTATATTTGAGTTTCCGAGCTTCATCTTTGTCTTCCGGAAGTGTCCTCTTGGTGATATACTCACGTATTGGGGTTGTCCATTGGCTTTCCATTGAAGAATCTATTTCCATAGTCTCCTCTCGATGGATACTTGGTTGGAGTTGCACTTCAAGGGGTATCACCCCTAACAGGACAGCTTCTTTTTGGGATCCCAACTTGGCAAGGGCATCGGCATTGGCATTTTCCACCCTTGGAATTTGATTTAGATTTAGCAATTTGAACCTACTGATAAGTTCTTGGGCATACCTCATGTAGAGTTCAGTGCGGGGGCCTCGACTCTGGAAGCTTCCTTTAATTTGCCATACAATCAGCATGGAGTCACTAAACACATTTAGGTATTCTACCTTCATTTCCAGAGCCAGTTTCAAACCAGCAATCAGGGCCTCATACTCTGCATCATTGTTGGTAGCCCTGAAGCCAAAGTGTATGGCACTCTGAATTCGGTGCCCCTCTGGGCTTACCAACTCTATTCCTGCACCTCCCCCATTATTATTTACTGCACCATCAACATACAGGTTCCACCATAATTGGGGGCTTTCGGCATCCCCTTCGGTAACTGGGGCTACCGGGGTACAATCTTCTCTGGTAACCTCAAAATCAGGAGGAAACTCCAGTAAGAAATCGGCCAGTGCTTGGCCTTTGATAGCAGTTCGGGGCTTGTAATCTATTTCAAACTGTCCTATCTCAACAGCCCATTTCATCATTCTACCGGAGGCTTCCGGCTTGTGCATCACTTGCCTTAGCGGGAAGGATGTTCTAACTTCAATTTTATGGGCTTGAAAGTAAGGCCTTAGCTTCCTGGAAGCCAATATTAGAGCATATGCTAGCTTTTCCATGCTGGGATACCGGGTTTCCGCATCAAGCAGCCTTTTGCTCACATAGTATACCGGGTGTTGTACTTGTTCTTCCTCCCGGATCAACACAGCACTTATAGAGTATTCAGAAACAGCTAAATATAAAATGAGTACCTCACCTTCCAAGGGTTTGGAGAGCAAGGGTGGGCTTCCCAGCTGTTCTTTTAGTTTCTTGAAGGCTTCCTCACATTCCGGGGTCCATTCAAAGTTTTGACCCTTCTTGATAGCCTTGAAAAACTCCTTGCATTTGTCGGAAGACCGAGATACGAATCTATTTAGGGCTGCTACCCTTCCGGTAAGCCCTTGGACTTCTTTTACATTCCTTAGGGACCTCAGTTCCAGCAATGCTTTGATTTTGGCAGGGTTTGCCTCAATCCCTCTGTGGTTCACAATGAATCCTAGAAATTTTCCAGACTCCACCCCAAAAACACACTTTTGGGGGTTCAGTTTCATCCGGTACTTCCTTAGGATATCAAACATCTCAGATAGGTGCAACACATGGTCGGCTGCCACCTTTGATTTGACCAACATATCGTCAACATAGACTTCCATAGTCTTACCAATCTGTTCTTTAAACATCATGTTTACCAGCCTCTGATAGGTAGCCCCGGCATTCAATAGCCCAAACGGCATCCCCACATAACAGTACAGTCCCCTATCAGTTATGAAGCTGGTATGCTCCTGGTCCGGTTCAAACATTGGTATCTGGTTATATCCGGAGTAGGCGTCCATGAAACTTAGCAAAGCATGGCCTGCCGTGGCATCCACCAGTTGATCAATTCTGGGTAGCGGGAAGCTATCCTTAGGGCATGCCTTATTTAGATCAGTAAAGTCAACACATGTCCTCCATTTCCCATTAGGCTTCCGGACCAGTACTGGGTTTGCTAGCCATGTTGGGTAGAAGGATTCTTTGATCAAACCAGCCTTCAATAACCGGTCTACCTCTTCCTGGAGGGCGGTAGCCCTTTCACCACTGACAGGCCTTCTCTTCTGCCGGATACCCCTTCTCTCAGGGTCGATGTTCAAGTGGTGGCACATGACTTTCGGGTCAATCCCCACCATGTCAGAATGACACCATGCAAACACATCAAGGTTGCTTTTAAGGAAAGCAGTCAACCTTTCTCTTGTATTTTTATCTAGCTGTTGCCCGATTTTCAAGATTTTACTAGGATCTTCAGCATCCACTAGTATAGGGATAGTATCCTCGGCAGCCCCTGCCTTTTCCAGGGTACCGGGCATCCTGGGATCAATGTCAATCTCAACCGGGAGTCCTCTCTCCGCTCCCTGGTTCTCATTCTCTAGCATTGCTCCGTCTAGATCATCATCTGAGGCACTTTTTACTATGCCTTCCAGTGAAATGTTATGAATTTCATCATTTTTTTCGGCAGCTTCCAACAACAAGCTTTGTGGTGGTACTACCCCCCGAAAATTAGGAACCTCTTCAGTAGGTTCATCTGGCAATTCCACTATCATGATGGCATTACACGATGCTCTTTCAAACTTCTGTGGCTCAAGCCCATGGCTTCTCATTAAGGCTTCTCCATCAGCCTTTTCTTCAACTTGAATAGGTTTGTCTGCCTTCTCGGCAGCCTGCACAGCTCTGTTATAGCATTCCCTTGACTCATGTTGACATCCTTTCACACACCCAATGCCATTTGGTGTAGGAAACTTCATTGAAAAGTGGTATATTGAGGTTACCACCCTCATATCTTTCAATACTGGTCTACCGAGAATTGCATTGTGGGATATGTCTTCATTTACCACCATGAATTCTGCCATTTGGGTGGCCTTGCAGGGATCCACACCCAATGTCAAGGGTAATTTGACCCTGCCCATGATTTGGACTGGGTTACCGGTAAGCCCATATAGCTCATTATTGGTAGGCAGTAACTCTTTGTCCAAAAGTCCCAATTTCTGGAATGTGGTATATGCCAAGATATTTATTGAGCTTCCATTATCAACCAGCACTCTGTGCACATTCATTCCACCAATACTCACGGTTACCACCAAAGCATCATTATGAGGGTGGTGAACCCACTTGGCATCCTCCTCGGTAAAGGAAATATCAGCGGTTTCTCCTTTAAACAGCTTAGGGGGCCTTTCTGCAAGGTGGAACACATTAGTTAGGGGTTTGTCCCTGGCTTCCCGGGCATACCTATCTCTGGCATTCCGACTGGCACCCCCCAAATAAGGGCCGCCAAAGATGGTATGGATGCTATTAGCTCGGGTAGTCCTTTCTTGGTTTCCAGGAGCCTTGTCCTTGTTATCTCTACCTTCTTTATATTTCTTAGCCTCTTGGGCTACAAATTCAGTCAGGTATCCACCTCTAATCAACTCTTCAATTTGATCTTTCAAGTGCCTGCAATCAGCAGTCTCGTGTCCATTCACTTCGTGGATTGCACAGTACTTTCCTTGATCTTTCACTCCTGGGGGCCCTGCCCGGTAGGGCCTCCGGAATAGCCCATTCTTCTCATTCACTTCGAGAATATGACTGATTGGGACAGTCAAAGGAGTATACTCTGAGTATTTCTGAAAATTCGCCTTTGGAGTGAGTCTGTCCTTGGCAGAAACTCTATCCTTAGTTGCATTAACAGCAATAGGGGCAGTCTTGTCATCATACCGGGGGGCTCCTAAGCCGGCAGTACCACTCCCGGAAGCCCTCTTGTTCGAATCCCTTTTAGGGCTGTAAGAACGATTTCTTTTGTTCCTGCTCCAACCTCGGGAACTGGAATCTTTGGACAATTTTGCCATGGATTCCTCAATCACTTTGTGGCGTTCTGCTTGTTGGTAAAATTCCGCCAGGGTTCCGGGCTCCTCAGTTTGCAATTCCTTCCAAAACTCGGTTCCAGGCCTTACCCCGGCTATCAGGAAGTTCTTCAGAGTTTCATCAGAGGCCTTCTTCACTTTTGGCACTTGCTCATTAAATCTTTTGAAATACTGTCTTAAAGACTCGTGAGTTTCTTGCTTGATATTAGCCAGAGTATTCACCGGTGGGGCATAGGCCACGGTAGCCCTGAATTGAGAGATAAACTGATCTCCCATCCTCCTCCAGGATTTGATAGACCCTTCGGCTAGCCTTTTGAACCATTGGTGGGCATTTCCAGTCAGTGTAGATGCCAATAGCCTACACCTTGCTAAGTCCTCCACCTGGTAGACATCCATTTACGTATTAAAATGGCTCAAGTATTCAACTGGATCGGAGTTTCCATTGAATTTCAAGTCAGTATTCATCTTAAAGAACCTTGGCAAGGCTGCCTTTTTCACTTTCACAGAAAAGGGGGAACCGGCAGTGATACCGGACTTAAACTTTTTCTCCTCCTTGATCTTTTCCAAGGCTTTTTTCCAGTCAGACATCCTGAACTGTCCATTTTCACCATCTGAAAGCGTATCACTTTCAGAATCATCATCTTCATTGGCTGTCTTGCTTTTTCTAGGGACTGAACTTTGATGGGAGCCGGAATCCTGATCGGTACCCCCACCGGTAGGGACTCCGGTAGAGCGGGATCTCCTGTTTCTATGCCAAGAAGAGTGACTGCTTTGCCTATAATTCCTTCTGACATCAGATCTGGATCTCCTGGAAATGCTTTTTGGGGGTACCGTTTGGGACCTCTCTCGGCGTTCTCGGGAACCCTGAGTTGTGGAACCCCCATTGCCATCTCTCCGATCTTTGCTTCCAGTGTGAATCAGTTTGTGACGAAGGTCTTTGTTAGTCAGTTTTTTGCCAACTCGATCAAAAACACTTAGACTCCTGGTGGGTGAACCTTCGGCACCCTGAGTTTCCGGGACATCAGATTGGTCACCCTCATATTCTTCTTCCACAGGCTCTTCTGCGTCTTCTTCAGATGGGACATGATCAGTGTTGTCCTCAATATTGTCCTCAGACTCGAAATTCAGCCTTGTCGGAGTCACATTCTTCTTTTTTGACTTCGACTTGCACTTCCTTTGCCATTTTTTCATTTTCTCGGAACCTTTTTCCAAGTTGTTGACTCTTTCATTCATCGTCTTCAGATAGTCCATGATGTCCTTGTTACTAACATCATCACCACCTTTGTTTCGTCCATTACCATCCTGAGACGGTGTTTTATCACTTTCAGAATTGTCACTCGCCATATCTCCTCCAAATGACGACTTTTGAGGCCCCTCCTTCGGGCGCCAATTGTTGTGGGAGGATTTTAGCACAACAGATTATGAGGCCTCGTGCTGGAATAGCGCCAATAAACAAGGAATCGTCCAACCACCCAGAAAGGCTCGTGGTTGATGATCAATGGCTAGCCGCCCGGGAAGGCACACGACTAGGGTTACCGAAGAACACGGGATGTGGTTCCTCGGAAGGATCGGACTGAATCTACGGGATGAGAGCTCAAGGACCAGATGTTGACCAGCCAAGAACCCTAATTTGACTGTGTCACACAAGAGTGCACGTGCTCTAGCTACTCAAGGAGTGTAAAGTGTCCAAGAATCCCGTAAACTGCCTACATACCACTATTTATAGTGGATCAAGCCCGAATGTAGTTCTTGAATGATATGATCGTTTGTTTATGATGAGTTATCCTCTCTCCAGTGGGATAATGACTGTTATTTCTGATAATAATCGAGCATGATGTATAAAATCAGGTTACCAAGCAGTTTAGGTAACATAGAATGATTATCCCTTGTATTTATCATGATTTTGTATCATTTATCAAGTATATATGACATATATCCTCAAATAACTGAATGTTTATCTGTTTGAGAGTGTTTTTAGATGATATAGACGTGTTCCTAAAGAATAGGAGGCGTGCCTTATCTGTATTGGCAGCCTAATCAGGCTTCCGGCGGAAGATGGGGGTACCGCCCGGTAGCCTGGCTCCGGTACCCCCTCCGGTAACCCCTATCACGGAAGCTACTCTGGAAGCTCTACTGGATGACTGATAATAGGTATAGGTTATCCTCAAGGGGATACCTTGAGACCCTTAGTCATGCGTTCCCGTGCTGCAATGTACATGGTAACCCCTAGGGCTACCGCGGGCCTCCGGAAACCTGACGGATTACTCATTCTCTTCATGGATCTGGACCCTAATCCTCTAATGGACCTAAATCTAACCCATGCAAGATTTTGGTCACAACAGTAAGAATGAGAACGATGTAAAATTAGAATACATGTAGTGAGAAAATGGGTGATAATTATTGATAGTGGACTTCTAAAATCAACTTTCAGTTTTTTGTGTTGGTGTGTAGCTGTGTCCTGTGTTGCTGTGTGCATGTAGGACACGTGTAGTATAAGAGGATCTGGTGTGGTTATGCCCATGATAAGTGGTGTTGGTTAATCTTATCCATTCATTTCATCTTAAAATTAAGGGTAATGATGTTGGTTACTTTTTTTTTTTTGACAAAAATGTTGGTTACTTAGTTACTCAATTATATTGGTTCCTTTTTGAGCCAAGGCCTATATATATATATATATATATATATATATATATATATATATATATATATATATATATATATATATATATATATATATATATATATACTAGCGTTCAAATAGAAACTAACCTTAGAATGAAAACTAGAAACCTACACTAAATAAATTATATTTCATTTATTTTAAGGGTCCCGCTAGGGGCACCTTCACAAAAAACATATAAAATTCTTGGCTCTATTCAACAAAAAAATAAAAAAATTACTGTTCACGTGATGACATCAACAGTAATTTTTTTTTTATTTTTTTTATTTTTTGTTGAATACAGCTAAGAATTTTATACATTTTTTGTATTGGGATACCCCTAATTTGGTCATTAGATTAGTTTGAAATATTAATTTATGTTTAGTTTCTAGTTTCTATTCTAAATTTGTTTCTATTAGAAAAAGACCCTATATATATATAGGCCTTTGCTCCATAAAGAACACTCTTATATAACAAACAATAAAGAACACTATAAAATCATTTATTCCAATAGATCCATTGGCCCCGCCAGGGGCACCCAATACAAAAAGTTCTTATTTTTTTTAGGCTCTATCCATCCAGCAAAAAAAAATAAATAAATAAATTTTGAAAATTTTACAGTTCATGATGACGTCATCGATGAACAGTAAAATTTTCATTTTTTTTTTTTTTGCTGGATGGATAGAGCCTAAAAAAATAAGAACTTTTTGTATTGGGTGGCCCCGCCAGGGGCAATAGATCTATTAGATATGAGGTGTTCTTTGTTGTTTGTTATATAAGGTGTTTGCTATGGAGTCTAACCCTATATATATGGTTGGACTCCATAGCAAACACCTTATATAACAAACAATAAAGAACACCTCATATCTAATAGATCCATTGCCCCTGGCGGGGCCACCCAATACAAAATTTTTTTATTTTTTTACCCTCTATCCATCCATCATCTCAAAAAAAAAAACAAAAAAAAATTAAAAATTACTGTTCATGACGATGACGTCATCAGTGACATCATCATGAACTAGTAAAATTTTTATTACTAGAAACTAAATTAGAATAGAAACTAGAAACTAAACATAAATTAAATATTTCAAGCTAATCTAATGACCAAATTAGGGGTACCCCAATACAAAAAGTTCATAATATTCTTGGTTCCATCTAGCAAAAAAAAAAAAATACTGTTCACTGCTGACGTGGCAGTGACGTCAGCGTGAACAGTTTTTTTTTTTTTTTTTTTTTGCTGGATGGAGCCAATAATTTTAAACACTTTTTGTGAAGGTGCCCCTGGCGGGGCCATTAGAATAAATGAAATATAATTTATTTAGTGTTGGTTTCTAGTTTCTATTCTAAGATTGGTTTCTATTTGACCACTAGCCTATATATATATATATATATGTGTGTGTGTGTGTGTGTGTGTAAATATAAATATACATTTATAAAATTAGGGATAGACAAATTTAAGCCACAAAACTAAGAGATTTTGTGATATAACTAAATCTTATTAATTTACAAATATATTATTAGTACATTAAAATCACAGTAAAAATTCTAAAAATTTAAAGTATTTTTGTTTTTATCGTAAAGATATTTATTCTAATTTTATAAAATTTAATCAAATTTAAATATATATAATTAATGAAAATAAAATGCACTATTACAAAATTTAATATAAATATAAGATAAAAACGAAATATTATTTTTTATCACAATTTTCAATCATAAAATTATTTTAATATATGTATACATTGATGCGAAAAAATATTTCAGGCTTCTACACTAGTTGTATATTTATGTAACATTATGCAAATATTTGAAAGTGTGAATATATCTGTGGACTAAATAGGCAGTTACACCACTGAAGTGAGGGATAACTTTCAACTGGTCTACCGAGTTGAAAAGCTTTTAAACGAATCACCAAATACGTTTTCTCCTTCAAATCCGTTAGAAATCTAACGGAAAGCTGACTCTTCATGCTGATTTGGCTGCACAGTCAGATGTGGGTATCAATTAATTGAACTTATAATTGAATTTTATCTAAATTAATCAAATTAAATTGATTTAATTAACTAATTAATCAATTAATTATTCAACATCAACTTAGCTACACCTACAACATCGTACAATGATTACATATAAACAAATTCCGGTAAAAATTCAAGAGCTCCGACGAAATAAAAATCCACTCAAAACTCAAAAAAAACTAATATGAATCAAATCCTAATCGAACGATTTATATATATACACCCATATTAACATCAAAACATAAACAAAATTTCAAAACCCAATTCATTTAGCGAATTGAAGGTTTATCAAATCCGGGCTTTTTGGATGATTAATGATAGAGAAGAAGAGAGGAGGCTTGAATCGTTGATTTAAGCTTCAAAATGAGTTTGAACAAGGCTGAAGTGGGTGGTGGTGGTGAACAACTGGGGAGAGAAAAGAGATAGCGAGAGAGATAAGAGAAACAGGGGAGTGATACGAAAGACAGCTGGTGGGGTTGGTTATGTGGCATCCTAGCTGGCAATTACGTGTGCGTTGACTAACGTTTTCCGTTAAAAATCAATAAAATTTAACGACCATGTAATCTTTAATTAATTTCATGATTCGTTTGAAAGCTTTTTCAACTTGGTAGGCCGTTTGAAAGTTATTCATCACTTCAGTGATGTAACTGCCTATTAACCCATATATCTTTTTACTTGAAGCCTTGAACATCCTTTTGTCTTATCACTGATACCAATATTTCTCACGTATAGTATAACCTTGATGATTAAATATTTGATAAACGAATAATCATGCACCTGAGCACGTCAAATGAATAATTTTTTTAATATCAATATAATAGTGAAAGTATAATTTTAACTTCAATAAATTAATAAAATTTTCCTGTTTTTCAGGACCTTCATTTATCGAGGTTCAACCGTGATACTCAAAAAAAAAAAACTAAATCAGCATTTGGACTTCAGTTAACAACTCCAAAAACAGCATCATAATCACTAGGCAAAAGCTGCCGCGGAGGAAACAAAATAATAACGTGCACACGGTGTGGATGGACCATGTTGTTGTTGATAAGTAATGAAGTCCCAAGGTCAGATGCTTCAGTCCAAATCAACAGGTCGGGATAAAATTTGATTTTCGTCGTGATATACTGTTTAGTACTTCAGTTATTGTGCATTGTGATATAGGCATATAGCTGTGAAATATGCAGTGGTTCCTGGTTCGTATCCAGTACACAAATCTCCCGTATAGCAATGTTAGTATATGTGTCGACGTAAGCAGCCAGACTCGACCAGACATTTAGCATCCAAAACACTACACCTTAATCAATCAAAGGAATTCACAAAAAGAAATTAAATTCACAATGTCCTTGATGGATGCAAGTCAACGTGTTGATGTATAATAATCAGAACAAAACTATTATTAGTTCAGAAATACAATCTTAATTAACCTGAAATCATGCATGAACTTGTGGTATTATAAATTACAGCAGCAAGAAAGATTCACAATTTGAACAATTAATCATGAGCCAACAGAAAAATTAATTAGTCGGCACTAGGTTCTTAATTCGTTTTAAGAAACGATAGAAGAAACCAATTCAATGTAATAGTAGTCCCGCAATTTCCTGATATAAGCATTAAAAATGAGATCATTTATTCAGTTATAAGTCAACATACATATGAGCTGAATAATAAGTGAATGAAAAATGCTACAGCCACCAAATTAGTTCCCAAATTTTGACACCAAATGACATGGCATTAATTTGATTGGTTATAACAATAATGGACCCGCCAGGGTCATCCAATTAAAATATCACAAAATGCCAACTAATTAGTGCCACATCATTTGGTGTCAAAATTTGGTACCCAATTTGGTGGCTGTAGCATTACTCATAAGTGAATTGCATGTGATATAGATCCAAACTTTTCGTTTACATTTATTAAGAAATTGCAGCAAAAAAAACCCAGGAGACTTGGTACTAAAAGTTTATTAGGAGTGTGTATTGTACAAAGTTCACAATTGTCGTGTAAATTAGCCTACGGCTCGGTACATAGACGCAATGGCGGAACCAGGGCACCCACCCCCCTGATCTCGTGACTAGAAAACTATGCATTACAGAAGTTTACTATAAAGAAACGATTTTTCTAGTGTGTGCCCAAGGGCATATGTTAAGAATCCGTATTAGCTTAGTTGTCAAATTTTGATTGGTGGAAATTTCATTAATAATGCTGACCCATTCATATAAATATCCACCAATCAAAATTTGATAACTCATAAAGCACGGATTCTTAGCATGTGCCCTTGGGCACACACTAGACAAACCCATAAAGAAATTGTGCCCTTATCTTTACAGCCTCGTTCCGCCAATGCTAATTTATTCATTTACGATGTAATGGCTACCATATATCCTTTAGCTATGTCAGATAAGTTCCTAACTAAAAGCTTCAGACAAAGCAATAAGTCTATGAGATGCAGACTTTACATAATCAAGTGAACTGTTTGCTTTCAGATGAAACATTTGTGTGTATGTCTGTATGTGTGTGTGGGCAAGAGCTGACTTAGGGATACATGACACAACACATGTAATGTAGCAACATGCCCTTCAAGAATATACCAAACTCAAAACCAGCCATATCCTAGTCCCACATGGTCACAAACTGCCCATACCAACACCCATGTGAACCCCTTCATTTCACATGGGATGCTTCTATCCCAAATTACTAAATGAACTCCCTGATACAATCCCCTAAAACGCATCTTGAGACTCTCACAGGCTCACATACATTTAAGTCTTTGGGTACTCCATATGGGCTGATGCACTTGTCCAACTCTTGTCCCCTAAATGTAGGAGCACTTGCCTCAAAGGTGCTGCCATTGCCACAGACAACTTAGCTTTAGTGTGTCCTAATTTCATTGCCTTTGATACCATTTTAAGTTTTCCATACATACTTATATTTTTCACTACTCTCACAGTCTCATGTACTAACATCCCACTCCTGTATGTCAAAAACTTTTAAGTCCATCACTTTCTTATCTTGAACACACACGCTCACATCCTTACAATCAAGACGAACAAAATAGTCGATTTAGTAGTTAAGGAATTCGTGTTTAGTTTTATTTTTGAACTTGGGGGAAAAAACAATAATGGAAACTGTTATTGCACATGAAGGCCTGAACCTTAAGGAAACTGAACTTAGGTTGGGATTACCGGGGAGCGATAAGTCAGAGAAAGAAACCATCTATAGCTCAAGGACCAATAAGAGATCTGTGTCTGATACAGTTGAGGACCGGGAATCAGTTTCAGATGGAAAACATGAAACTGCACCACCTCCAAAGTAAGTCACTAGGCACATTATATGTTTAGCAAAATGTATATGTTTTCGATTTCAAGTGATTAGGAAACTAACCGGGCGAATAAAATTACAGGGCACAAGTAGTTGGATGGCCACCAATCAGATCCTACAGGAAAAATTGCTTCCAACAAAAAAAGATTGATACAGAGACAGGAACTTATGTGAAAGTAAGCATGGATGGAGCACCGTATCTTAGAAAGGTTGATTTGAAGGTTTACAAGTGCTACGCGGAGCTCCTCGAGGCTTTAGAAAAAATGTTTAAACTCACCATAGGTGAGTACTCTGAGAGGGAAGGTTATAAAGGATCTGAATTCGCACCCACTTACGAAGATAAAGATGGTGACTGGATGCTGGTTGGTGATGTTCCATGGGAGTAAGTTCTACCTCCCTCACTTAGTCACTTTACCTATCAAGCTATCTATCTCACATACAAATTTCCATTCCTTTCTTCTATGTTTGTCTGACTAGTGTATATAATGCAGCATGTTTATGTCATCTTGCAAAAGACTGAGGATAATGAAAGGATCAGAACTAAAGGATTAGGACATGGTGTCTAATAGAGCCTACAAATCGAGCCTACAAAACACAAAGAGTACAGAACAATGGAGATCAGGGAACTCCCAGCTTGGACTTTCGAGGAACTTAGATATATTTTTCATAGCTTGTATGTATTACTAGTTTTTCCGTTGGTTTAGACCGTGAAGTAAAAGCAGATTTTACAAATGTCATGATTTCTCTAATGAGGTTATGACGGGAAGACTGCTTGTGGTTTAGAAGTTTTAAGATATTTTGTTTGTAATGATCTGATCAGATCGAAAATCATGCTTCTGCATCAATTGTGTAAATGGAACATACCGAAGTTCTGGTCATGTATCACAAAAATCGATTATACATAAATATTCATACTGCTGGTCAGACACAATAACATTTCTTTAAAGTTGCTGTCTGATTCAAAAGAAGTGAAACTACACTTTGTATAATGTCTTTTTATGCTTTTGTACGCACACTTTCAATTCAGGGCTGGGATGGACGCAATACAGAAAGCAATGGTTGAACCTTTTAGGATCTAATGTTCCCAATAGAAGTGCCAAACAGTTCTTAAAAAAGATACCAGATGCAATTTGCAATTTGCAGCATAGACGCTTAAAACCAGAAGCCTAGCAAAAATCAATTATATAAATCAAAGAAAAAGTTAACAACATTTTGCATCCAGAACTTTGAGCTCAATTAACTCAAGTAAACGAAATCTAAAACTTCAAATTGCACCCCGACTCTAATCCACAAGGCACTCCCTGGACTAGTATGCTTATACCAGTTTCGTTAACACTCTACTTTCGAGGTAATCACACCCATTCTAATCAAAAGAACATGGGCTTGCCGCGCAACTTGTTACCCGCTTACCTCGCTTACTTGTATCAGACAAATTTAAAACTTTAATATATAACGTATTATTTTTATTATTTAGTTATTAAACAAAATGAATGTTCAAAAAATGTAAGATTTCATCAGCATCATTTTTAGATTTCACACAGCTTAACTTCACCAACCTATGAATATGGGAAAAGGAAACAAAAAAGAACCAATGTATAATAAAAATGAAAGATCTTATTGTAAACTTTAAAGCAAAACGCTAATGATCAATATCTGTAACAAACTACCCGCCTAAAAAATTTTAAAAAGCTAATGGTCACATATGTCACAGGCTGGGATATCCATGAGATTTGGTCTGGATAGTAGAACATGCAAATTTGAAAAAGATAGACCTAAAACTCCTGCTGAGTTGTTCTAATGGTTGTAATTGCAGATATGTTCGATTCTGGATATGCATATCCTTAAGTTGCATGTCAATGTGTGTTTCCAGGACAGAGCATCTACATTCTCATTATTAGTAGAACGTTGGCACTAGGTGGGCTTCAAGCTTCGCGAAACAAAAGGCTTAACCATAAGAATTATTTTGAGCAGTATACATGTTTTTGTGCTTCACATAGTGTATAAAGATGAATATACTTTCTAATAGAGAATGGAATGAGAATGATTATCATATCTAGGGAGATTAGGAAGAAATCTTACTCACCTATTCCGGAATTCTCTTACTCATTTTTCCTACAATCTTAATCAAAAAAAAAAAAATTAACTCACTCATTTTTGTTCACTGTTTCCCCCTACATGCATTCTTTCTTAATGAATTTTGTTCCTAATTTTCCATTTCATTCCTTCCCCATTCCATTCTCTCACTCCAAGTGAAGACAACCTTGTTCTTAACCCCAAGAGAAAACTTAAAAATTAACAGCATGTATCTAATGGATAGCCAGACTTCAATTTTGTCCGCTTTTACATTTCTTGCAGTGATTCTCAATCAATATTGTATATGAAACATCTAAGCCTAGCATTATTTGCTAACCAAGTGATATTTTAGCTTGGACAAGCAATTTTCATCAAGGACATTGTAAAGGGAAGTACATTGTAATATATTAAGTGAAAGGTGTTGTAAACTTGTAATCAGTTAGGCCCATAATCGCCATATTTCTAAATGCTGATACCTATACTGCTATACAGGTAGATATGGGCCATGTCTTCTCTAATAATTCAACATCATTTGAACTAGAAAAGCACTAGTACCTTCTAATTCCTTTCAATAAGACAACAAGCATATCCCAGTTTGCTCTGTCCCACAAAAAAATTGTCTTGGTTTGAATTTGTTGTTTAACTCATCAGACTTTAAGCATCTTTTTATATAGTTTCACAATAAAATTAGTCCCAACATTTGGGTAATGGTTAAAAATAACCATTTTGTAAAAGTTCATCACGAAAATAACAATTCTGGAAGGAGATGGCTGAAAATACCGGATTGGATACGCATTTATAAAATGGGTATTCAAAATACATATGATACGCATTTGCAAGTTGGGTATCCCATATGTGATACCCAAATGGCAAATGCGTATCTACATTTTTTTTAAAATTTTTTTTTAAGATACCCGTTTCTGAGTTGGGTATCTTATACAAAATGGGATACCCAACTTGGAAATGCGTATCCAATCCGGTATTTTCAGCCAATGCACCTAGAAATTGATATTTTTGTTAACTTCACTTAAAAAATTGTTATTTTTAACATTTATTCCCAACATTTCCTTATTGAAGTAAAAGTCAAGCACAAATCAATTATTTGCAACAACTTTGTAAAAAGGCGCATTTCTTTATCCATCTAAAGCATTAATCCTTAATAAACTAATCCATACTTTTAATGTAAACATCCTACTGGCCACAATAGAATAACCGATTTCCCACCACAAAAATGACGGTTTTGCTTACCAAATTAAGCTTCAAATAATCTGCCCTTCGCCACCTTGTCTAGGAAGACTTTAAGCAACACCAAAAAGACTAAAGGTAGGGGAAAGGTACAATTGTGGCATCCAACTATGATTGCATTGCTAGAACGACATGTAATGAAAGCTAATACTTAATTACATGATAAGGTTCGATAAAAAGGAGAATAAGACACATAACGCTGACCAGGAGTCGTCATAGGCACGTGCAGTTAGCTAGAGGTCTAAGACGGAGCTGGAGGTTCAGGCTTGACAAGGGAGATCTCCGACTGGTTAGTCGGATATATCAGTGAAGCAAGTGAGATTGGCATGATACATAATGCCTTAGATTGAAGGAATTGCATCGCAGAGCCAACATCTTCTTCCATTAGTTTAGCTACTTCTTTTTCTATGTCATCATCTGACCAGTTCTCCCAAACAGGACGATCACTTCCATTTCCAGCCATGCCCCCCTACATAAATTTTAAAGGCATATATAAAAGAAACTTTAAATATAAGAGATCTTAAACTGCTGCAAAAGAAAAAATTGGCCACAGGAAGTATTAGTTAAATATTACCTCCACAGATTGCAATGGGACATCTGATACAAGCTGTGCCACAGCACCAGCTCCACCCAGCCTACTCATGCTCAGGACCTGTCAAATAGAATGTTTAAACAAAATCACAATAGTCAACAAATTGATATAAAAAATATACAACCAGAAGCTGGAAAACACTATATACCGTCACCTCTTGGCTCGGTAACTTTCCAATAGATAATGACCACTCGAAGTACCGAGACAAATACTTATCCAAGTTATCATATGAAGTCATAAGTAAATATTAATATATTATGTTGACAACACCTTAACGAGATTGACCAATTATTATTACCATGTATACATAATTGCTATTGCTTTGCAGCACAGTGATACTATTAACTGACAACTTATAACATGAATCCCTGCAAATTAGAATTAGAGATCATATTGAGAAAATACAATCATCTAAAAGTGCTTTTCCGTGCAACATGCATCATTTAACGGATGTTAATGAGAAGATACATACAGAGTAATACCAGGACATAATCAGGGTATGAAACCAAAGAACAATGCAAAAGCGTGCAATTAAACTTTAAACAAAATGCAAGTCCAGGTAAACTTTATAGAAAATCATGCCCACAATAGTTCATGCTATGTACAAGCCTACAAGGTTGAACATTCAGACTAGTACATACCTTTACTTGAAGCCTCAAGAACTTGACATAATCCAGAATCTCATCCAGCATAGCAGCCTTATCTGACTGATAATATATTGGATTCATCAGCACTAGTAAAGGGTAGTATTTCTTGACGGTGGAAAACACAAACACGCACAGGCATATATACTCATCCGTACTCATAACTTAATTTGGACAACAAGCTTATACATGCTAATAATGCACCATTTCCATAAAAAAGAGTCTTGCCAAATTTGTACATATTCAAAGATAATCATGGGAACATTAAGGGATGAGTAGACTTGCTAAAAACAAACATAATCACAAATAGGATTTCATTTTGTGTTAAAAGAGAATAGATAGCAATCATGTATATATGGCTGTATTTGTTAAATTTATGTACACTTTACATACATAAATTAGCACAAATGTCTTATATGCACATAATTGTAATATTGTCTTATATTTTTTATCCTATAAGCAACATATATAGGTATGAATTATTTGTATTACATACAGCATAATGTCCTCAATATATTTATCCATTCTCATGCCAGTAATTTTGAAGTCAAATACAATTAATTTGAGTAACATTACAGTGGATTGTAATAACTTTAAACAGGTAGGAGAATATAACATTAGATACACGGTAAGGAAATAACTCATCACTTTCACTTCCCTCTAACAGAAAAAGAATAGTGGGAGCAATGAGTAGGTGACGCTTTACATATAATTTCGTCTGATTCATATAAAGTTGGTGATAATTATCCAGGTTCACATCTTGAGGAAAAGAATAGTGTAATCCTCCTTTGCAAGCAGGCCATAATCAAAGTCGAACAAGTGCAGGATAGAATGACACAAAATAAGATAAGAACGATAACTACAGCATACAAACCTTGTTGCAGCTGGGAACAAGCTCCTGCAAGGCCCTCATCCGCTCAGCAATTCTTTCTCTGCGTAGCTGTAAAAAGAAATATATAGCAGTTCAAGTAAAGTAAGATTGTTAAATTTTATATTAAAAAAAAACTATTAAGTAATGCCCAATAATTGGATATCTGTTTGCTTTGCTTATCCGATTACCCGTTCAGCAATACTATGGGGATCTGTAGCTTGTCCTCGCCGAGCTCGTACCCTTGGACGCATGTTAGGAGGGTGTGCCACAGTCACTGCAGTGCTTGTAGTTGTCTGATTGTGAAAAGGCTAACAGAAAATGCAAATGCAATCAAGAGATGAAGCTTAAAATACATATTTTTTTCAACCAGTATTCTCAAATAAAATATCTCACAAGTTACTCATCACTTTCAATTGTTCCTTTTTTTTTGGGTAATTTTCTATTTTCCAATTGTTCATTAATTCTTTTATAGTGAGCAATAGTAAAATCCAGCATTTCAATAAGTTCATGAATGCACAGACTAACCATAAAACCAGAAGTGTCGAACTATTACACATGCATAATAAAATCTGCTCAGCTCATTTCGCATGACAAACTTGATCTAAATGCATACAAATTACTCATACTAGAGGTAAAAGAAAGTTGATCCCAAACCACACTTGGATGTTTTGCATCTGGCCTTATTTAAGGTTCTTTCGCACGTACATCACAACGATAAGTTAAGACTGCAGCTTTGAAATTCTCTAGCAGAACAGCTGAAAAGATTTTACTCAAAAGAAGATTATTATACTTCCTTTTACAGCTTTTACTAAATTCTAAAATTGATTGTAACACACTCTTCAAACATGGACATGTTGCACAATTTGCACAACCAGACTGAACCCTGATACTTCAGACTAAACTTCAAGAATTCAATCTCTGTTCTGCACATTCCACTTAACCCTAACGTACCAGAATAGAAACTGATAGCACTTGAACACGTAACAATATTAGAATAAAAATTTTGACAAGATTTAAAAGCACCGTTCTCAAACTCCTAGAATTAAAAAACATATAAAATCAAACATTCATCTAGTGTCTACATAATACAAAATTGGACACAAATCTACAACTAGACAAGAAATCGCTAAGAATTGCAGCTAATCAATCAACAAAACACTATAAACCCCCGAAAAAAAAAACACTTGACCAACAAAACAAAATTAATTTTATTATCCATAATTGAAGACTAAAAACACGAAAAATGGGTATTTTAGTGAAACCTGGTGCATTTGAGGGGCAGCTTGACGTACAGACTGAGGCTGCATATGATCAAACACTGGAAACATATTCCCCATGTTCATCGATCCTCTCTCCTAGATAAATAAATAACAAATATACAAACATCACCTTAAAATCTCTACAACATTACTTAAATATATGTAAACAGAAATCAAATACTGGTAGTAAAATCAACAAGGGGAAAAAGGGTTTGTACACTTACACCCTGGCCGTTATCCAAGCTCAACCCCAACGGAAAAAACGGCGGCTGAGGAGCTCCGGCGCCGGAGAAATGAGAAGGGGTCAAAGGGGAAGGAGCAGAATGGGTGGGATTGTAAGATGGGTTGGCAAGAATTTGGTCGAGGAAGTCATCGGAGTAAGAATCGGAAGGTGGGTTATGCGCCATGTTGGTGTTGGTGGGTTGTTTAGATTTCCGGCGAGATGGGTGTCGGAAAAAATGGAGACAGAGAAGGGGGGTGAAAAAGATGTAAAGGGGAAGTTATTTAAAGAAGAAATGGGGGGGTTTAAAGTGATGATGGGTTGAGTGACAAAGTAGGAGAAAAGAGTGTTGTCTTTTCTTGTCTTATGCCGCGTGCTTTCGAGATGTGTGAAATTTACTCTGTTTTTCTTCAAAAAGGTTTAAATAATTTGCTCACAAAAAATTGTACGGTATCAATTAAAATTTAAATTTTAATGAACATACAGTATCACGTATGTAGATCATATTAATATTTTTCTATCAAAATTAAGATAATTGAATATATATTTTAATATAGAGAATTCTTTTTTTTACCATAGAAATATACAATTTTTGGAAAAGGATGATTTTACAATCCTTTATAAGAGCATCTCCAATGCAATAAGCCCTTAGCAAAAAAATCGTAGGTGGCAAGTATTATACATAATTTCTATAAATTGTGCAACTCCAACCATACAAAACCCTTAAGTAAAATTATAACCAACCTCTTTACGTTGGCTATATTTGTCGAAACTCTCAAGAACTGTAACAAAGTTGTACATATAAATTTTATCATTATAGCCAATTCTATTGGAGCACAACACCTTACAGATTCGATAAATATTAGTCAATCATTATTTTACATTATTTTAGGTAATTAATTTAGCCAACCCCATTGGAGATGCTCTAATAATGAGAAACATGTAAATATGACTAATCAATATACATTCGAAAAACTAATTGTAATTATAATTTTATATCTATACTATTATGTAAAAATCGAAAAATTAAAAGTTTGGTTGGTCGGTACCTATTGAATTTACTTATTTACCCTTACCTGTTAACTAATTAATTTCCTTTTTCAGATTAAACATATTATCTTTTCTATTTTTTACTAGTTAATTAATTTACATTAAAAGTTTGGTTGGTCGGTACCTGTTGAATTTACTTATTTACCCTTACCTACTAACTAATTAATTTCTTTTTTTAGATTAAACATATTACCTTTTCTATTTTTCACTTGCAAATTAATTTACCTTTTCAGGTAAAACACAATATCTTTTATATTATATCTAACTAAAATTTCTCCTTTCTTATAAACACTACGAGTAATTTTGTTTAATAAAATAACATAATTATATTGTAGTTACTATTAACTAATCAATTACCTTTTTCAGCCAGAACATGTTACCTTTTTCCTATTTTGCAACTATAATATCTCTTTTTCCAATTGTTGTGGGAGGATTTTAGCACAACTACGTGGAGGCCGTTGCTGGAATAGCGCCGTAAAATATGGAATCTCTCAACTGCCCGGAAAGGCTCGCAATCGGAGATTTGAGGCTAGCCGCCCAGGAAGGCACACGGCTAGGGGTTACCGAAGAACACGGGAAGGTGTTTTGGTGATGATTGGGGCTGAATCTACGGGATAGAGCTCAAGGACCATCTGTTGGCCAGCCAAGAACCCTAATTTGACTGTGTCACACAAGAGTGCACGTGCTCTAGCTACTCAAGGAGTGTAAAGTGTCGAAGAAGATCCCGTAAACTGCCTACATACCACTATTTATAGTGGATCAAGCCCCGATGTAGTTCTTGATTGATAAGTTTGATTGTTTGTGATGAGTTATCTCGTATCTCATGAGATAATGGCTCATATTTACGTATATCAACTGATTGTGATATAGTTATCAGGTTTCCAAGTCATATCAGGACTGTTGGAAGCCTATCCATTGATGTTTATCTCAAGAATGAAGGATTTATCATGTATATATGATGTATATCCTCGAATAACTGAATAATTATCCGTTTAGAGGTGTATCTCAGCTGTAGAGACGTGCTCCTAAAAAGTAGGAGATCTGCCTTATCCAATCTGGCGGCCTTATCAGGCTTCCGGGGGAAGCTGGGGTACCACCCGGTGGCCTGACTCCGGTAGCCCAATTATGGAAGCCATACTGGAAGCCCTACCTGATGGCTGTCCTAGTCTGAATCTGTGTTTCTGTCAGGCTTCCGGGGAAGCTGGGGGTACCACCCGGTAGACCCTCCGGTAACCCAGTTACGGAAGCCCTCTCTGATGGTTGTCATTGGCTATGGATGAGACTATCCCCGGGACCATAAGCCTTATATTCTTTCAATGTTCATCGCAAGGTAGCCCCTCTGGGGGTACTGCCCGGTAACCCAAACTATGGCAGCCCCTTTGGTAAGCCGGTTATGAAAGCTATTCTGGTAAGCCATGTCTTGTAGCTGTACTGGAAGCTATGTAATGATGTCTATGGGTTGTGGATCATCCATGGGAGGCCATTCCCAGGACCCTTATCGTCATATTTACCTGCTACCCATCTCATGGTAGCCCATATGGGTTGTCATATGCTCTTGGAAGCCTGTTATCCGGGAGCCATGCTGTAACACCCCCAGATCCGGGGTCAGGGATCTGGTCGTTACGGTCTCAATTTCAATCCACAAAACCAACATAAATTGAATTACAACCTTGTGACCCAAAACAACAACATAACATACCCGTTATAGTCCCAGAGATGAAATTAGAGTAACCAAATTTTATTAATCACACAATTGAGTTCTTACAACCCAAAGAATTACAATGTAACCATTACTTACTCTTTGCCATCCATTTGTATATGTCATATAATAAATACATTTGATATTTAAATGCTAGCAACTAGCCTACCAATAGCTTACTCTTCAGCAATGGTAGCTAAGATCTCAGCGGTTAATCCTCTGACGGCTGACACCTGCTCGCACCACGTGCACCTTGTGCGGCCATCTGATCTAACTGTTGTTGTGATATAAATAAATAAAGCAAGGGTGAGCAATAGCCCACCACAATATAATTGAACAATAATAGTATATAACAGTCCAAAATATCTTTGAAACCATATGCCATGCATTTACGGAGATGATGCCAGTATAACTTAGAAGATGAAGTTACCAGGTAACTCAAAATATACATTTTGTGGACATATCTGCTATACAAAAGATAAGCAAGATATTCTCAATTATCATAAAAGAGGAACTTGCAAGAAAAATATTACAATTCCAGTTTCAACACTTTTTCACCTTGCCAACACCAACAGTGTTGCAGAAATTTCTCACTTTTGGAAGATGAACTAATACGGGAGCATTGCCGCGCCAGATGCCCTGACGTTTACGATGATCAGTCGTATGTCATGCATCTCATCAGTCGTTCTCTACATGTAGAAGGTAGCTCCGACGGATTAACTTGTCTACCGCCCTCTGGAACTCCTCAGCCAACGGTTGGGCTATTGCTGGACCGGCGCCACTCGGCCACTTACGCGTCTCCTAGTTCGAATATCATCCATAACTCTGAAACGTAAAGTTCGTTCCCCTTTTCCCCAAGTATAACACTTGTTGATAGGACTCCACAAAGTAGTCGTATCTAATTAGAAAGGAAAATTCACCAATATTTCCCAAGCTGATGCTTGTTAATGGATATAAACTTGTTCCATCAATCTTACCCCTCGAGCATTGAGGAGGTAACCAAAAGACTCATATCGATGTTTGAACGAATCAAGATGTGAGTGACAAAATATTTTAACAAGTATATGACCGGGCAGTCAAATAAATAACAGCTCTCAAGTGAGATCCCCTTATATGTTTTTGGAGGTTTGAGCGAGTATTTAAATCTTCTTATAAGATAGATTTAGATGAAAATAGAGTTTTGGGAACCTCCCCTTGTTAAAATAGTCATAAAAGACTCTGAAATATTTTACATAATAACTGAAGGTGAAGGATAATCCTTGAATAATATAAATCATTATAAAAAGAATTTAATTAAATATTCCAAGAATATTTATTAATTCAATAATAATTACGGAATATTATTAAATCATAATATTGCTCGTAAGTAATCCTCGAATGAATATATAGAATTGTTTACTAAATAAATCTCTTCTTAAAAGAATATTCAATATAATATTCATTAAATAAATAAAACTTCCAATGAATATTCAAGATGATTTTCGTTAAATAGATAAACTCAAATAAATATTTAAAATAATGATAACTAAGTAAATCAAACCTTAAATGAATATTTGAAAATAATATTCATTAAATAAATAGTATTCTAAATGAATATCCAATTAATGTTCATTTAGTAATCAAAACTTTAAAGAAATATTAAAAATAATATTCCTTAAGTGATTAGAACTTCAATTGAATATTTTAAAATAATATTCATTAAGTAAATAAAACTTTAAAGGAATATCCAAATAATATTCATTTAATAAATACTATTCTAAATGAATATCCAAATAATATTCATTTAGTAATCAATACTCTCAAGGAATATTTGAACTAATGTTCCTTAAGTAATTAGAATTTCAAAGGAATATCTTAAAGTAATATTCATTGAATATATAAAACCTTAAATGAATATTCGAAACTAATATTCATTTAATAAACAATATTCTAAATGAATCTTGAAATAATATTTATGAAATAATCAAACTCTAAATGAATATTTGAAATAATATTCCTTTAATATTTCTCGACTGAGATAAAACTCAAATAACATTTCTCGAAAGATTTCCAAATTATTAATACTTTATGGAAATATAATTAATGTTTATAGGTAACATTCCTCAAAAGGAATAAAATCTGTCGCTGGAATCTCTCCGGGTTTCCAGGACTACAACTATATTTCAAATACCGACTCCCGGTCTATATTTAAAGAATGACTATCATATACCCTTCACTAAGGGTCTTACAAAATAATCCGACTTATAACTGATAATCCTTATCTAGTCTATAAGCCAATATCAATTCAGGGAACAAGTATTTCAATAGACTTTGAAAGTAGGCATGCATGCTATGGCATATGTATCAGGAAACAACATATATATATTATCACAACAACAGCCTTTAAAAGGATTTGAAACTTGCCTGGCAATCCTGCTAGGGGTAGAGGTAATGTGTCCTGGGTCTGCTCGGTGATCTATAAACAATCAAAGTATTCGTGATTAATCACTTAATACTTTTTTAAAAATACTAAGTATAAGCTTTACTTAAGTCGAAACACGCTTTCGAGTTATCTCGTTACGCTTCTTCTAGTGTCACCAATGCGATCCGACACTTGTTCGTTATCAAGACTCGTCATTACAATATCACTTGGTATACACTTAAGTCGTATAAGTTCTAAGGTCGGTCATTAACGGACCAAGATTTTACCTCGAGTTTTGCCGCCCGTTTTCTAAGTGGTTATTCCAAAGTTATACCAAGTATCCATTTTAGGGGTTCATTCGTATTTAACCTTGACTCGAACATTTTTATATAATCGGAAAACGATCCTTTTAACACAAGGTCTTCTCCTACACCTTCCTTACGATCTCTAATATTTAATTACCAAGATTCGTCACTGATTAAACAATGTTAAAGGGGTTCAATTTCAGTTACGAACTTTCGATTACGGTTTCGAACCACTTTTACGAATTTAACCGTAACTCCTAAACCGTAAATCCATTTCACACGATCTTTATATCAAAACGAAGCTTATAACATAATCTAGCTTGTCATGGCAGAATATCAAACTGGACAGTGAGTTCAAGTTACTGTGATGCACGGTTTTCAATGATTAACGAGATTTCAGCATTACGACGGCTATAAATCGGATGTTCTAAAAATTATAACAATCCAACCAAGCCACATCGGGCATCCATACAACTTATACACATGATTCTCATCTTAATAAAACCCAAGAACATCTCACTTCATCATCTTAACATTATATGGTTAAATCAACAACAAGATCATGCTAATCATGCTTAATATCATACTAACATCATACTAAGCTCAAATTCATCAAGAACATGCATATACCCAAAGTAAGATCTAGGGTTCATGAGGTTTATACCTTCCTTGGAGAGTGTTAAAGCCCTTTCTAAGCCTTGATCTAGTCCTTAGAACTCCTTACAACCTTAAACTAGCAAGAATCATCAAGAACATAGTTAGTGATTTTCGGATCTGCTATAACTCAGTGGAAAGATCATGAAAAACGAGGGCCTTACCGAGATTTTCTGGACAAGGCTTCTAAAGAAGAGTTGTAGAGCATCCAACCAGCTTTCCAACAAGCTAAAGAACACCAAATTCCATTGAGTAATGAAGGAGATATGGCCGTTATAAAATTGTCACAGAAACTGTCATGAATCTGGACAGTTTGCTTCTTCAACTTGGGGAGGTGATTTTCCTAGGCTATACTACTTGGATTGCTATGAAATTTGGAGCGAATATTGCCCATGGAGTGGAGAAGATGTGGTTAAAATTTGGTGATTTTATCATGGATAGAAATGGAGATATGAATTGTTCTTTCAAGGTGGTTCTTGCTGGGCAGTTTTAAGAAATGGAGAGAAATGGAGTTTCTTTGCTTTGTTTTGCTCTCATCCTTATCCAACACACCTCATTGTGATAATATCTCATAAAGTGGCTTTTGATAAAGTGATTAGGTCATGGGTGATGTTTTATGCATGGACAAGTGTTGATAACTTGTGGTAAGTTGGTAAAGTGATGCTAAGTACTAGTTAGCTTTCCAATCTTCTAGTTCCTTGTTGTAACTAGCTTGGTTACTAGATATTTCTACTTGCACATGCATGCATCTTGATCCTCTGCTTGATTCTTTGTCCGGTTATTGCTCAATTTGATTGATTGTTCGTAGGAACATCTCACGAATTTCTAGTTAGGGTTTTACCGGAAACCTCCTTAATATATGCACTCCCTTTTTCTATCTTTCTTTACAGTCCTCAAATTTAAATTCCTCAAATAACTTTTCCAATTGTGCACATAGTCACCATTTACTAATATGAAGCTCTCTCTGAAATTTGAGATTTTTCGGGTTTCGGGATATTTTTCATCATTCACTTGATCGTTTCTACATCGTTAAATCAGTTTTCTCCAATTCGCTCTTTTATGAATTCTGACGAATCCTACTTACGTTTATATATATCCTAGATTGAGAATATGCCTTCAAAATATTTCTTTGGGATAAATAATTAGTCCGTCTCAATTTCTGGTATAATCTGGTCCGTTTAGGGGAAAAATAATTTTTGCATTTCTGCAATCTGACGAGACGATCTTACGTTTATATATTCCACAGATTTTGAATACGTCCTCAATATTTTTTTTTAAGTCCTTAAATCTTTCAGTGTCCAGGAAAAACCTCGGAGAAAATAAAAGTGCTGTTTTTCAGAATCCGACAGCCTTTACATACACTCATTTTCCCCTTGGATCACTAATATGAACTCGGAAATCCATTCCGGGTACTCCTATATAGTGTCGTCTCATAATATCCCAAATCCCACCAAAAACACTATTCATCATTTATTTTCTCTTTAATCTTGTCACTTAGGAAATATCCTTGTGCTTCCTCGAGCGTTCCTTAACTCTTTTACGGAACCTCCGGACTTATAACCGATATCGATCTGGATGTCATGAGGGTATCTATTTCTCTCTAAGGAATCTTATCTTAACTTTCTAGGAGATAGATTATTCTAATCTAAGTTGTCACCCCATAGCATTCTTCAGGACATATAACCTTGGAATCTATATCCTTTCAATATTCAATCTTTAGAACCAGTGTTACATTGTAGTTGTAACCACTGTTCACTCTTTCATTAATACATAATAAAAGTTTTAATTCTACCCAAAAATCTGGGTTCTTACAGTCTCCCCTCCTTAAAAGGATTCCGTCCTGGAATCAGGTAGAAGACAATTGGGTACTTGTTGGTTACTTCGCTTTCCAATTCTCTGGTCGATCCTTACACATTCCAATCTTTTCAAAGCACATCATACTGGTGTTATAATACACCCTTTATCCATTCTATCAATTCTGTGATACTTTCATACAACACATTCTCCGGCATACGCTCTTGTCCGGTCTTATACTATTAACCTTATTGGTACGTGCAGTGACTTCGATATCACTATCGCGCTACGAATTCAGAGATAACCTCACTCGTGCTATGAATTCCCCGATTGCTCTTATCTTCGCAATCTCGATCTATATATATATTGAAGTGGAAAAATTTATTGAGAGATCACTATGATCGTTGAACATTTGTCATATTGCATAGTTAGTACAGAAGGGGGCCAGCCTTTAGTACTTGACAAGCAATTAAACAATTAATGGCATTCCACTTAGACGTCTATCACACAGACAGATAGTCACGTAGAACTACCTCCCCTCCTTAAAAGGGTTGTTCTCCTCAATTCAAAAGAATATGAATAAGTGAGAAGAAAAGAAAAGAATTCCAAAGATTTGTAGAAAATTTTCATGATTGCCATATACATACTTAGCATTTACCTCTGAACTATAGAGGTTTGTCCAAGAAGAAAATAGTCACAATCGTATTAAATACTACTTTATCGTAATCTCGTGTGTCAACGTATTCTCGTTGTTCTGTCCATCTTTTTATGGACCATCATATCCTAATCATTATTTCAAACATCATGTCATTCCAAAAATTTAAACCATCCGAAATAAACCTGAATGATTTCTCTAACTTAGATTCAATTCCGACCTTTCCACAGTCGTTATCATCTAATTTCGCAGAAAGTCGCCACTACATTAATGTGGTCCATGGATAAATCGTCATCGTTTATCATTTACATAGGGCTTTAATAGCTAACCATACATGTTTTATGATTTGTCACATCACCACTCTTCAGGAAGACAAAATAATCAATATTCCTTACCCATAAGGAATACTTCCTGAACTTGATGTAGATATTACATGAAGCAGATAAAATTGCAAAAGAGCTTCAAGCATCGCATCTCTGATTGGTTGATGAAATTACTAACCATATATCTTCAGTAGAAGGCTGGAAGCTTAACGGTTCACTTAATCAATTTCGCATCATGGTCCTGGTTTACCTCAAAATAGGACCTCCTAATGTGGGTAATATGCTTAAGACGACATCAGGAATCGAATGTTCACTTAAACTATTCTTACGGTTGATTCTTGCACAATCATCAGAAGGAATGTAAATCCTCCATCACATTATGTCCTTCAAGGTTCTCCTCGATATCATCCTGTCTCTTTGGCATAAGCATTAATAATTACTCCTTTATATATACATAAAGTGTCGGCCACCTCATTGGCCTTTCCTGATAATGATAATTCCTCGCAATTAATGTTCTCTGGGTCTATTCCAACTTAAATTTTTCTATCTCATTCCCATCTCTGCTGGTTGAAAGTATTCTTCCTTAGACTCTGCTGAAGGAGAGAAAATATATATCATTCTTTTTCCATAAGTCATTGCTTTCACCTTTCCGTGTGGACTTTATCACAGTTACTCCCAATCATACTTAGGATATTTCACCTCTTAGTTCTTCCTTGTTTTAGGATAATCTCAACCTTTATTGGCTCAATCTATACTTTCTCATGGTTTCACACATGCTTTATCTGACCTTATTGTTACTATGTCATGCATTCCTTACCAACTTCTATTTTGAAGTTCAAAATATAATACCTTTTCCTTATAAGGTTTTCTTAGGTCATCCTCATCATTCCACCTGTATTTCCTGGGTATCGGGTACATCAAAATATCAGAAATCAATCCTATAATAGTTCTCTCTATGTACTCTTCTAGGCTCCTTTCAACAATTCCTTACAGGTTATTGCTACTTTGGTCAATCCAACTTACATCATCCGAGTTCACAAGGTCTTGATTAGGGGTAATGCCATCCTTTGCGCATTCCCAGGGTTCGTCTTAATTTATGGATATTCCATCCCCAATTTTATTTTCAAGGAATACTTACATCCTAAAATTGGCAATCAAATCATATATCCTTAATAAGAGTCTCTCTTCAATCATTCTCATCATAATAATCTATAGGTAGCTTAGTGCTAACTTCTCCTTTCCAAATGAATGCCAGTCTACATGGCCTTCTAAAGACAACATATGTCTACCTATCTCTCTTACAGAACTTGGTAATGGTAGCAAAGATGTTCTGGAAGATATTGGTCGTGTTCAACGTGAATTTCTTAGCATTTATTGCTTTCTTGAGGACACTAAGTTTCAGATAACATTTTTGCATCACACTGCATTATCTCTGATAATCTACATAACCTTCATTTGTCATTATCCTTAATCCTAGTACACCCAGGGCATTTATAAAATCCATCATCATGTACCTTAGTTTATTTTATATCAAATTTCTCACGGTTGGCGCTTGGTTAGAAGCTACCCCGCTTTGTCCTTCCATTGCTGGTCTAGTCACTAGATACTCCTTTGTGACTTGGCCCCAACTGGCCAAACTAAAATATGTGAGTTTAGCTAATAGCATTACTTTTCTAGCAATTGCTGGCATAGTGCCTTCTCCTTTGATACCTTTTTATCTTTTCAAAATTTTACTCCATATAAGTCTCAATCGACTTCTCGGTACCGTCTCCGGTCACCTTTCCTTTATTTTTATCTTTTCAAATCCTCCTATCAGTTCCACGTGCCACATAATTTTAACACTTCTGGCATAACAACCTTTTTATTTAAGTCAATCCCGGAATTTCTCAGTCCGACTCGTTTCTTAATTACATTTCCCTTTTTATCATCCCATCTCAACTTCATCAGTTTATCTCTAGAATCAATCGTAATAATCGGGGTCTATCTACCAACCCGTATAGCGGCTACCCAACCCAATCCACAGGGTTCGCTCCAGTTTCCACTCTCTTCAATGACGTCTTTTGATAATCAGAAAGACAAGGTTTGCCGAAATTCGTCGAATTCCTTTCCAGAATTTGGAAAATTTTAGTCAATCTATCCACCCACTGGTGACACTGGGAAAGTCTATGTCGATACCCGAAGAATAGTTCTAGGAACATCCAAGCAGGTCGAACCGTAAGCAGTTATAATTATAGAATGATCGACATAAAGTCAGAAGTTTAGCTACTGGAAAGGATCCCAATATATGTACATCCCTTAGAAGGGAAGTCAAAGTTTCAAACTAAAACATGCCACATATTCCTGATACATATTCGTCCTATTAGTCGATACTACCAAATACCAGTCTTCTTAACAACTAGCCTCAGAAGGAACACTTCCGTCGGGGTTAGTTATTCCACAAAATTGGCACTTCCAATGCCATCCGAATATGGTGAACCGTGCTGTCCGAATACATCCGCAATTACCCTACCGTGTTGCACAAGCACAGCACCTAAACCTGTACGAGGTGCATCCTAATAAATTTCCAAAATTTTCCTTCCTCCATTAGATAACGCCAATGCTGGGTCGTTACCAATTTTATCTTTAACTCTAGGGAGATTTTCCCCCATTTATATTGTACATTCAAACTTTTAGTCTTACAATTAAGTCGGGTTACGGGACTACACTCTTTGTAAAGTCCTGAGCAAATCTTTGGTAATACCTCGTGAATCTAATGAAATTTCTCACCTTTGCCGGTGTGGTTGGCCTTTCTCCATTTGAAACTGTCTTTAACTTGGCGGGGTTGACCAACACCACTCACTATTGATCATATGTCCTTTTAACTGGACTTCATTTTGCTAGACTCATACTTCGAGAACTTGGCATACACTCGTTCCTTCAGGTTTTATCTGAAAACACTCTCAATTACCTTTTAACCACTGATCGCTTTACTTGATCCATTTATGATTCAGTGTCGGAATAACTTAAGATAACTACATTAATCCATTCAAGGAAAAGAAAGAATTTACTATTCCTCTGAATCACATGCATCTTATGTTTCTGGTTTATCATTCACAGAATTGAACTAAACTTATACTTGGTTTCTGACGATAGCCTCATTACTAGTTTATCATAGACTCACTGGTCTTCTCCTCTTGTAGGTTCTGAGATCATTGTCTCGCTTACTACTTCCTTATATACTTTATTAAATCATACCATCACCTTCCAATGTCTTTATTTTCTAAGTTGATCCATTCATAAAATGAACATTTCCCTAAACCAAACCACCTCATCAATCCCAGTTTGACTTTATAAATTATAACCTATGAAATCTGCCTTCTCATGGCGAATTACCATTAACAATATTCACACTAATCCATTTATCACATGATATGGCACTTGCTGCCTCTATCTCAACTTCTCATGGGGACTCTGCTCCCTGTCCTCTATCTTTGTCTTTGATAATCATGTACCACTCTAACTCTTTTCTCATTAATCTGAAGGTCTCTAATGATCTTTATCTATCCCCATATAAGACCTCAAGTAATCCTTCCAATTCATCTTAATTGCTGGTACTACATCCGGCAGTCCTGCTATGAATCCAATACGCATCTTTAGTTCTCTTAATAATATCTCAGTTCTTTACGCTCACTTCTCTGAGCACTATACCTTATCTCTTACAATCTCTCTTGCTGCAGCCTTTATTCCCTCAAGGGTAAATTCCTTATTCCTAACAGGATTCTCTTCTTTAGCTAAAACGTCCTTCTGGTTCTCTGTAGGATACCCTATCGAATCTGCCATTTGATCGTCAGCATATAATCAAGCATCATCGCGCTGCTGCTCGTATGCCTCAAGGTGTGCCGCCTTACTAGTCGGAATGAGAACGAGCTTAAGTTACTATCATGATACTTAATAGTTCCCCTAAGGGTTTTATATGTCAATACTACATTAAGTAGTCCGACTATGAACTTGGCAAGAGTTCTTATTATCTTCATGAATTTATTGTTTTAACGTCACGTCATCTCTGGGATATATAACGCTCTCTCTGATACCATTTCTGTAACACCCCCAGATCCGGGGTCAGGGATCTGGTCGTTACGGTCTCAATTTCAATCCACAAAACCAACATAAATTGAATTACAACCTTGTGACCCAAAACAACAACATAACATACCCGTTATAGTCCCAGAGATGAAATTAGAGTAACCAAATTTTATTAATCACACAATTGAGTTCTTACAACCCAAAGAATTACAATGTAACCATTACTTACTCTTTGCCATCCATTTGTATATGTCATATAATAAATACATTTGATATTTAAATGCTAGCAACTAGCCTACCAATAGCTTACTCTTCAGCAATGGTAGCTAAGATCTCAGCGGTTAATCCTCTGACGACTGACACCTGCTCGCACCACGTGCACCTTGTGCGGCCATCTGATCTAACTGTTGTTGTGATATAAATAAATAAAGCAAGGGTGAGCAATAGCCCACCACAATATAATTGAACAATAATAGTATATAACAGTCCAAAATATCTTTGAAACCATATGCCATGCATTTACGGAGATGATGCCAGTATAACTTAGAAGATGAAGTTACCAGGTAACTCAAAATATACATTTTGTGGACATATCTGCTATACAAAAGATAAGCAAGATATTCTCAATTATCATAAAAGAGGAACTTGCAAGAAAAATATTACAATTCCAGTTTCAACACTTTTTCACCTTGCCAACACCAACAGTGTTGCAGAAATTTCTCACTTTTGGAAGATGAACTAATACGGGAGCATTGCCGCGCCAGATGCCCTGACGTTTACGATATGATGATCAGTCGTATGTCATGCATCTCATCAGTCGTTCTCTACATGTAGAAGGTAGCTCCGACGGATTAACTTGTCTACCGCCCTCTGGAACTCCTCAGCCAACGGTTGGGCTATTGCTGGACCGGCGCCACTCGGCCACTTACGCGTCTCCTAGTTCGAATATCATCCATAACTCTGAAACGTAAAGTTCGTTCCCCTTTTCCCCAAGTATAACACTTGTTGATAGGACTCCACAAAGTAGTCGTATCTAATTAGAAAGGAAAATTCACCAATATTTCCCAAGCTGATGCTTGTTAATGGATATAAACTTGTTCCATCAATCTTACCCCTCGAGCATTGAGGAGGTAACCAAAAGACTCATATCGATGTTTGAACGAATCAAGATGTGAGTGACAAAATATTTTAACAAGTATATGACCGGGCAGTCAAATAAATAACAGCTCTCAAGTGAGATCCCCTTATATGTTTTTGGAGGTTTGAGCGAGTATTTAAATCTTCTTATAAGATAGATTTAGATGAAAATAGAGTTTTGGGAACCTCCCCTTGTTAAAATAGTCATAAAAGACTCTGAAATATTTTACATAATAACTGAAGGTGAAGGATAATCCTTGAATAATATAAATCATTATAAAAAGAATTTAATTAAATATTCCAAGAATATTTATTAATTCAATAATAATTACGGAATATTATTAAATCATAATATTGCTCGTAAGTAATCCTCGAATGAATATATAGAATTGTTTACTAAATAAATCTCTTCTTAAAAGAATATTCAATATAATATTCATTAAATAAATAAAACTTCCAATGAATATTCAAGATGATTTTCGTTAAATAGATAAACTCAAATAAATATTTAAAATAATGATAACTAAGTAAATCAAACCTTAAATGAATATTTGAAAATAATATTCATTAAATAAATAGTATTCTAAATGAATATCCAATTAATGTTCATTTAGTAATCAAAACTTTAAAGAAATATTAAAAATAATATTCCTTAAGTGATTAGAACTTCAATTGAAAATTTTAAAATAATATTCATTAATTAAATAAAACTTTAAAGGAATATCCAAATAATATTCATTTAATAAATACTATTCTAAATGAATATCCAAATAATATTCATTTAGTAATCAATACTCTCAAGGAATATTTGAACTAATGTTCCTTAAGTAATTAGAATTTCAAAGGAATATCTTAAAGTAATATTCATTGAATATATAAAACCTTAAATGAATATTCGAAACTAATATTCATTTAATAAACAATATTCTAAATGAATCTTGAAATAATATTTATGAAATAATCAAACTCTAAATGAATATTTGAAATAATATTCCTTTAATATTTCTCGACTGAGATAAAACTCAAATAACATTTCTCGAAAGATTTCCAAATTATTAATACTTCATGGAAATATAATTAATGTTTATAGGTAACATTCCTCAAAAGGAATAAAATCTGTCGCTGGAATCTCTCCGGGTTTCCAGGACTACAACTATATTTCAAATACCGACTCCCGGTCTATATTTAAAGAATGACTATCATATACCCTTCACTAAGGGTCTTACAAAATAATCCGACTTATAACTGATAATCCTTATCTAGTCTATAAGCCAATATCAATTCAGGGAACAAGTATTTCAATAGACTTTGAAAGTAGGCATGCATGCTATGGCATATGTATCAGGAAACAACATATATATATTATCACAACAACAGCCTTTAAAAGGATTTGAAACTTGCCTGGCAATCCTGCTAGGGGTAGAGGTAATGTGTCCTGGGTCTGCTCGGTGATCCATAAACAATCAAAGTATTCGTGATTAATCACTTAATACTTTTTTAAAAAGACTAAGTATAAGCTTTACTTAAGTCGAAACACGCTTTCGAGTTATCTCGTTACGCTTCTTCTAGTGTCACCAATGCGATCCGACACTTGTTCGTTATCAAGAATCGTCATTACAATATCACTTGGTATACACTTAAGTCGTATAAGTTCTAAGGTCGGTCATTAACGGACCAAGATTTTACCTCGAGTTTTGCCGCCCGTTTTCTAAGTGGTTATTCCAAAGTTATACCAAGTATCCATTTTAGGGGTTCATTCGTATTTAACCTTGACTCGAATATTTTTATATAATCGGAAAACGATCCTTTTAACACAAGGTCTTCTCCTACACCTTCCTTACGATCTCTAATATTTAATTACCAAGATTCGTCACTGATTAAACAATGTAAAGGGATTCAATTTCAGTTACGAACTTTCGATTACGGTTTCGAACCACTTTTACGAATTTAACCGTAACTCCTAAACCGTAAATCCATTTCACACGATCTTTATATCAAAACGAAGCTTATAACATAATCTAGCTTGTCATGGCAGAATATCAAACTGGACAGTGAGTTCAAGTTACTGTGATGCACGGTTTTCAATGATTAACGAGATTTCAGCATTACGACGGCTATAAATCGGATGTTCTAAAAATTATAACAATCCAACCAAGCCACATCGGGCATCCATACAACTTATACACATGATTCTCATCTTAATAAAACCCAAGAACATCTCACTTCATCATCTTAACATTATATGGTTAAATCAACAACAAGATCATGCTAATCATGCTTAATATCATACTAACATCATACTAAGCTCAAATTCATCAAGAACATGCATATACCCAAAGTAAGATCTAGGGTTCATGAGGTTTATACCTTCCTTGGAGAGTGTTAAAGCCCTTTCTAAGCCTTGATCTAGTCCTTAGAACTCCTTACAACCTTAAACTAGCAAGAATCATCAAGAACATAGTTAGTGATTTTCGGATCTGCTATAACTCAGTGGAAAGATCATGAAAAACGAGGGCCTTACCGAGGTTTTCTGGACAAGGCTTCTAAAGGAGAGTTGTAGAGCATCCAACCAGCTTTCCAACAAGCTAAAGAACACCAAATTCCATTGAGTAATGAAGGAGATATGGCCGTTATAAAATTGTCACAGAAACTGTCATGAATCTGGACAGTTTGCTTCTTCAACTTGGGGAGGTGATTTTCCTAGGCTATACTACTTGGATTGCTATGAAATTTGGAGCGAATATTGCCCATGGAGTGGAGAGGATGTGGTTAAAATTTGGTGATTTTATCATGGATAGAAATGGAGATATGAATTGTTCTTTCAAGGTGGTTCTTGCTGGGCAGTTTTAAGAAATGGAGAGAAATGGAGTTTCTTTGCTTTGTTTTGCTCTCATCCTTATCCAACACACCTCATTGTGATAATATCTCATAAAGTGGCTTTTGATAAAGTGATTAGGTCATGGGTGATGTTTTATGCATGGACAAGTGTTGATAACTTGTGGTAAGTTGGTAAAGTGATGCTAAGTACTAGTTAGCTTTCCAATCTTCTAGTTCCTTGTTGTAACTAGCTTGGTTACTAGATATTTCTACTTGCACATGCATGCATCTTGATCCTCTGCTTGATTCTTTGTCCGGTTATTGCTCAATTTGATTGATTGTTCGTAGGAACATCTCACGAATTTCTAGTTAGGGTTTTACCGGAAACCTCCTTAATATATGCACTCCCTTTTTCTATCTTTCTTTACAGTCCTCAAATTTAAATTCCTCAAATAACTTTTCCAATTGTGCACATAGTCACCATTTACTAATATGAAGCTCTCTCTGAAATTTGAGATTTTTCGGGTTTCGGGATATTTTTCATCATTCACTTGATCGTTTCTACATCGTTAAATCAGTTTTCTCCAATTCGCTCTTTTATGAATTCTGACGAATCCTACTTACGTTTATATATATCCTAGATTGAGAATATGCCTTCAAAATATTTCTTTGGGATAAATAATTAGTCCGTCTCAATTTCTGGTATAATCTGGTCCGTTTAGGGGAAAAATAATTTTTGCATTTCTGCAATCTGACGAGACGATCTTACGTTTATATATTCCACAGATTTTGAATACGTCCTCAATATTTTTTTTTTTAAGTCCTTAAATCTTTCAGTGTCCAGGAAAAACCTCGGAGAAAATAAAAGTGCTGTTTTTCAGAATCCGACAGCCTTTACATACACTCATTTTCCCCTTGGATCACTAATATGAACTCGGAAATCCATTCCGGGTACTCCTATATAGTGTCGTCTCATAATATCCCAAATCCCACCAAAAACACTATTCATCATTTATTTTCTCTTTAATCTTGTCACTTAGGAAATATCCTTGTGCTTCCTCGAGCGTTCCTTAACTCTTTTACGGAACCTCCGGACTTATAACCGATATCGATCTGGATGTCATGAGGGTATCTATTTCTCTCTAAGGAATCTTATCTTAACTTTCTAGGAGATAGATTATTCTAATCTAAGTTGTCACCCCATAGCATTCTTCAGGACATATAACCTTGGAATCTATATCCTTTCAATATTCAATCTTTAGAACCAGTGTTACATTGTAGTTGTAACCACTGTTCACTCTTTCATTAATACATAATAAAAGTTTTAATTCTACCCAAAAATCTGGGTTCTTACACATGCCATTCGGGAGCCCTTCTACCCGGGAGCCCTATTATCTTGGGAGCCTTGTTATCAATTTTCATGGGTTACCACGGGTACCTTGGAAGCCCTCTAAAATATCCTCTTTCCTTGTGGATTGGACCCAAAACTCATAATGGGCCTAAATCTGATCCATGCAATATTTTGGTCACAACAACTACCCCCCGGTTCCTTGAAGCATGAGTGCAAGAGGAACCAGAACAAGGTAAGGTCCAATCCTTTCTTATTATTCTCTTGGAGAAGCACACATCTTCCACATCGTGTTCCCAAGCTTACATGAGCTAACTCGGCGTAAGAAACAGGAAACACTCTGCTTCTGCATGCATATTTTAATGTGAGTTTTCAAATCAAGGATATCTTCTATTCACTTCGTATCATTCGTGGTACTCCGGTTGGCAGCATATCATGGGGTTACCGGCTTCTGGCATTTTTTTTTAAACATCAGGACTTTACGTTCTGAGATGCTTCCTTTCTCTACCAAATTGGCCTTCATATAAGAATCTTTTGATGTCTGGAAGCTTCTGTGGTTGCAGGGATGCCTCAAGCGTCCAAAACCTGGGCTACCAAGACAACTAGAAAAAGAGATAAGTAACTAGGGCTAAGTAGCCCTTAAAGACAATGCACAAGATCACACATATTTGATGCATACAGGAAAGTATGAATATGCTAGTGCAAATGATTTTGTAAAAAATGTATGTTGCCGCTTCTCCAATCAAGTAGGACCTTGGCGAACAAACTTTTTCAGGCATTGTGCCACAATTTTCAGATGTTTCCATTATTCCAACGCATTGGATCCCCAAAGAAATTGTTGAGTATTTTGAGGATTTCTCCTATAATGAGTATTTTGAGGACTTCTCCTATAAGTTGTAAGTGATTTGTACTCACATGAATTTTCAGGAGGCAACACATAATCTCATATGTGCGCTTATATCATTAATAATCTTGTATGCGTGTCTCAAGGGGAACCAATGAAAGGTCGTGGAGACACCTTCAATCGCTGCCATGTCTTTCCAAGTGGTAACATGTGGGGCATATAGCGTGCCTAGGTACCTACTCGACAGTTTCAGCTATCAATTTCGAAAAAATGTTTATAAAAACACATGCATTGTGTAAATCATGATGATTTTCATGTATTGGTTTAGGTATAATTCAGATCATGTAGGCATATTCATATGTTTGTGAATTTATGCAAGGCAAAACAATGATCTTTTTGACAGAACATGCTTCTCAGCAAAGCTTTCAGATGAATGTTGAAAAATCTTCTTTATAAGTGTGGAAAACATGCATGATAGTGAAAATGCAAAGGCAGTAGAGTAGAACTTATCTTTGTTCTTATCGTGTCGATCCGGATTCAGGTTTCCGTTGCTGAACGTTGAGGGTGGAAGCCCCTTGTTTCATGTGAACTTATGATGGGAACCCCTTTTTCCTCTTTGTGGTAGGGTGTTGGGGAACCGAGTTACCCCCCGAGCCCTTAGATCTCTTTCTCATGTAAAATGTCAGCCCATTCCAGCTTTAATCTTACTTTTGTGAAGTCTAGAAGTTGTTGGCTGTAGCTGATCATCAATGAACCTGCAAGCTGTTTGACAGAAGATGCAGAATGGAAGCTACAAGCTGGAAGCTATTAGTTGGAAGCTGTTAGCTATAAGTTTCAAGTAAGTATCAAGGAACCTGCATACCACTAGTTGTAGATGAATATCAAAGAAATCATTAGTCGTTAGCTATAAGTAAATAACAAGGAAACTTGTTAGCCATAGGTAAACATCATGGAACTCGGAAGCCATTTGCTTCAGGTGAATAGCAATCATCCTGCAAGCTATTAATTGCATATAAATAATATGTAAACAGTCAGCACTAGGTATATAGCATGAAACCTATTAGTAGTAGGTAAACAGTAAGGAACCAGCAAGCTGTTAGTTACAGGTGAATAACATTAACCTTGCATGCTATCCATTGCAGGTGAGCACTAAAGATATAGGCTAGCCATTAGCTACATATAAACATTCAAGGAATTTATTAACCTCAAACATTACTTATCTCACAATATTTTCTAGTGCATGCCTGATGTTCATCTTATGTATCCTAAATGAGTGACAACATATGTATTGCTTAGGCAGTATCTAGACATGTTAATAACATATTTGAATTTTAGTAGGCAAGAGTCATTTAGCATCATGCAGATATTCATGTGGTAGAGTCACATAGGATGCACAATGAAAGATATCTTGTAGGCCTTGCTAATCATCTTGACTTAATACCTCTAGCATATCGAATTCCCCTATTCACGCAAGGATTTTAATGAATTCGGCATATCAAAAAGTAATAATCTTAAGCCTAAGGGATAATCATTTCACATATTTGTCATATAGTACAATTTCATGCAATTAAAGAGGGTTTAGTTTCTCACATACCTGTGAAATTTGGTTATGACGTGCGTATTTAGACACATCATAAATATTACCTCGTATCCATCATAGGAGTAGCGAAGGAGCTTCCAACTTTTGAACCTTCAACTGTTTCAATGGTAACCTGTAATGATTGTTCACATGCACTGTGGGTGACTGGAACCCGGCCCTTCGAGATTGTAGTATTCATCTTAGAGCTTCCACCATGACATATCGTCTTGGTAACCCTACCTTGGGATACCCATCATGGATGCTTCATCTTGGAAACCCCATCCTGGGATCCTCACTCTAGATGTTTTATTCTGGAAGCCCCATCCTAGGGTTCCCATCTTGGATGTTTCGTCCTTGAAGCTCCATCGTGGATACCCTAGGTTCAGCAGAACCTTCATCCTGGAAGCACTTTTGGTTCAGGAACCTTGTCTGGTGTAGAAAGTATTAGAGCTTCCGTCTTGGAACCCCAATATTCAGGAACCATTTTTGGGGTATGAATCTGCTCATCTTCTAAAATCTGCTTAGCTTCGAAAGCTGATCCTGCAAAACTTTGTGAACTCTACCAACAGGAACCTTAAAATTTAATCATTAGGTTGGTTGGTTTATAAACTAATTGTTATCTAGTTTTATGAATGTATGCATATTGTATCTGATAGGGTCATCTTATTATTATCCCTAGACATATGTTAATGGCATCTATATCCATCACTAGGTAACCTCTTTCTATCACTTAACGTTTAAAGTGCATGGGTTACTATCTAGCGCATAAGCAACTTAGTAAAATCTGTTTAGGCATTAGGTCTACCATTCAAATTCTAGTACGTTTAAGCAGTTATATTCAGGCTAAGGCATTCTAACTAAGCCTAAATATGATTATTAGGGGCTTAGTGTTGTAGTAAATGCTTTCCTAAGTAAGCGAGGTGTTCGAAGTTTGATAGGATTGTGTACTATGAAGAGAATACTACCCTACAAGTAAAAAATGATAATCAGGTTAGGCTTCCATACATGAGGTAACCTTTGTAAGTCATTAAAGGGGATCATAGATCTACTCCTTGCTTAATCACTTTTCTTTTATAGTCATAAGGTACGCATATGAGTTCTTTAACTAAACATCAATGGATAAGCTAATTCTTTTAATAGCAAGCTTGGAAGAGTAATAGAGTGTATGAGCATTTCCATAATTCAAAGGGGGTGAGTTTAGTCTTCACATACCCGTGTAGGTTGCTCAAAAGCATATGGGGTTGCATGTACCTTATCCCTTGAGGTTACAACTTCCACCTTAGGGGCTTCCATTGTGGGAGCTGGTCACCCGGAAGCCTGATTCTGGGAGCCCCATCCTGGGAGCCTTGTTTGTGGAAGCCTTACACCGGTAGCTCATCCTAGAAGCATCTGTTCCGGGGAACCTTATCCTTAGTCTGCGTGGTTACCACCCTGGGTGTGGGGGTACCGTCCGGTAACCCTATAGTTCCTGGAAGCCCGCAGTGTGGAAACCTGGCTTTGGGAGCCTTACTGGCGGTTACCCATTACTGGTAGCCTGGGTGCCGGAAGCTCGGACCGGGAGCCTTCATTCCGGGAGCCCCAATTATTTTATGAATCGAGTGTGATAATGCCATGTAAGCCATTCCTGCAAGGCTACATTAGTATAATCTTTGATAATCCATACGAGTTAACTCTTGTAACCACGTAGGTTAGTGATTGAAAGATCGATGTATGCCAATCACGGTTCCATACATGATTAATAACAAAGGAAGCCATGTATGCCAATCAGGGTTACATACATGACTAAAAAGGAAGGGATCCAGGTGTGCCGATCAGGGTACCACACAAGCCCGAAAAATGAAGGGATCCATGTATGCCGATCAGGGTTCCATACATGCCCTAATGACCAAGTAAGCCATGTGAGCCAGTCAAGGCTATGCACATGTCTGGTAGTTGAGGGATCCATATGTGCCAATCAGGGTTCCACACAAGCCCAAGAAATGCAGGGAATCATGTATGCCAATCAGGGTTCCATACATGCCCTAGTGACCAAGTAAGCCATGTGAGCCAGTCAAGGCTATGCACATGTCTGGTAATAAAGGGATTCATGTGTGCCGAACAGGGTACCACACAAGCCCAAAAAGTGAAGGGATTCATGTATGCCGAACAGGGTACCATACATGTCCCGGTAACCAAGTAAGCCATGTGAATCACTCAAGATTCTATACACGTCTGGTAATAAAGGGATTCATGTGTGCCGAACAGGGTACCACACAAGCCCAAAAAATGAAGGGATTCATGTATGCCGAACAGGGTACCATACATGTCCCGGTAACCAAGTAAGCCATGTGAATCACTCAAGATTCTATACACGTCTGGTAATAAAGGGATTCATGTGTGCCGAACAGGGTACCACACAAGCCCAAAAAATGAAGGGATTCATGTATACCGAACAGGGTACCATACATGTCCCGGTAACCAAGTAAGCCATGTGAATCACTCAAGATCCTATACATGTCTGGTAATGAGTATTCGGAGGACTTCTCCTAAAATGAGTATTTGGAGGACTTCTCCTACTAACCAAGTAAGCCATGTGAACCACTCAAGTTTCTGTACATGTCTGGTAATAAGTATTTGGAGGACTTCTCCTACTAACCAAGTAAGCCATGTGAACCACTCAAGTTTCCGTACATGTCTGGTAATAAGTATTTGGAGGACTTCTCCTACTAACCAAGTAAGCCATGTGAACCACTCAAGTTTCCGTACATGTCTGGTAATAATCATGAAGCCTTTAGAACTTGACATTTTCAAGATGCCACTTTGAGAAGTATACTATCCGCTCCATTGCTTTAAAACTTGGCATTTTCAAGATGCCACTCTGAGAAGTATATTATCCACTACCCCCCAGTTCTTCATGACAGCTTGTCTGTGGTGGAGAACTAATTCATCTTATCACCAATCTAATTGCTATCATCTTAATTCTCTTATCGCTCTGAGTATATTTCAGTGAAGCTCATCAAGTAGAGTATGGGGAAGCCTCCTATGTACCCTGACAATACAGGACCCAGAACTCTGAAGTTTGTGAAGCCCAATTCTCCAGTTGGCTATGGACATGAAACCTGGATTGATTATCCGGTCAATCCTCTGAAAGTTGAGCATTTTTTGTAATAAGTTTTGGTAGCATGATTGTTACTACCCCCCGAGCCTCTGGTTTAGCTCTATTTTTGATATCTTCACTTCTTTCCTTAGAAGGTTTGAATCTATACCCGGGAAGTTGGGTATTGTATCATAACTTGCTATAGCTTCGTTAGGTCCACGAACCTTAATTGGGAAGCCACATCTCTCTTCATCATTGGAAGGCCTATACCCATTTTCTTCTTGATAGGAAGCCTCCTTTCATTATTTTGATTGGTTGTTCTCGTGAGCGTCTTCATGTAGACCCTCCATTGGGCATTTTTAGATTTTCACCACTTTTTTGTGCGGGAAACTGCCATCCATATTTTTAGGGGGAAGCCATCTTTTTCCCACAGCAACCTCTTTGAGAGATTTTTCTTTGATTTGGAGGCCTTTTAATTGCCTCTGGTTTCCTTGCATACATTCAGGATAACCTTCCATTATATATTTGCTAGATAATTGGTAGCCTAATGTGTAGCAACCCCAGTGGCATGCCATACGTGGGCCTCATATTGCTTCCTTTTTGGTAGGGAGATCATCGGTATCCCTTTAATATTCTGGTGGTAGCTTTCCAGAATTTTGTTTGCTTCCATAATTCTTCCCCAAAGGGATCTCATGATTTGAGCTTCAACTGTTGGAGAGGCTTCCCATAGGAGCATCCTGTGAAGGGAAACTTCTGGTTCATAAATCTTTGGGAGCCTGAAGCGGCCATGATATATATTGACCTTCTTTACTTGGCAACATCTAGCACCTAGCCATCCTCGCCACTCTCATGAGGCTTCTGGTCAGGCTGTAGTCATGACTGTGTTGCCTGGAGCTGCTAGGAATTTGGTTATCCCTTTTCAAAAAGCTTTCTTTGCATTTTTTGGCATTGGCATCTCCGTTAGCTCATCTTAAGGGCTCACATGCCTTTTCTTCTTGGGTGAGAAGCATGGTAGTGCTCTTCAAGAATGTATTAGTGGCCTTTTTAGGCAACCATACTTATTTTGGATGGGAAGCCTCGCGGTCAAACGACAATTGAGGCTACCACTCACTTTTCTTTTATAGTCGGTAACTCTTTCATACAATTATAGGATACGCCTTAATTCAGCTTTCCTAAAATCATATTTGAGGACCTTCTCATCATCCGAGTTGTTCCTTTTTAGCAACGTGGCTGGTAGGTCGTTCATTCCTGCATGGCATTTGTGTCCCGGGATGCTGATCAGTTGGACCGGAAGCCCTGTATTTGCCTCCGCAGTATCAAATTGCTTATCAGGAAAAGTTTTTTTTTTTAATTCCATGATTTTCCTTGCCAGCTTCCAAAATCAATATTATTGGTGGTGCTACCCCCCGAACGAATTGGAAACCTTGACATGAGGTTTCCATGACGGAAGCCCCACACTATGAGTGCACATCTTCTTTTTACTGACTTTTTGTCCCCATGTTTAGAACATCATCATGATTTCTCTTTTTTGACTTCATTTGTCAAGTGTATCAGGCATTTTGCTTATGAAGACAGCAAATAAGAATTTGCTTACAGCTTTTTAGATATTCAATTGGTAGAACATTTTGTTACTACCACGGGTGGTGCACATGCGCGCACATGCGCTACCCCCCGAGTGTCTATGAATGACAAAATTCATGATAACTGAGTTCAAAGTTACACAGCTACAACTAATAAGTTGTATATCATTGAACCTATGCCCAACAGAGGCCTTCCGCTGGGGCTTCCTGATGGGTGGCAATTTAGGGTGTCTTCCTTGGGACCCCAATCCAATCATGTTGCTAGTCAGTTTGGCTCCTTGGTGTTCTGCCTTCGGGGCTATCGGATCCAGGGCTTCCGAATTTTAGGGTTTCCGGATCTAGGGCTTCCGGATCTAGGGCTACCGGATTTCAGAGTTACCGGACCCAGGGCTACCGAATCCAGGGTTACCGGATCCAGGGCTACCGGATTTCAGGGTTACCGGATCCAGGGCTACCGAATCCAGGGCTACCGAATCCAGGGCTACCGGATTCAGGGCTTTCGGATCCAGGGCTACCGAATTTCAGGGTTACCGGATCCAGGGCTACCATCATATTCGAGGCTGCCACTCGTTGCACAGAACTTGGGTAGTGGTGGCCCATCTGCCTCCCAGGCTTTGCTCAGCCTTTCAACAATAAATGGGTCCGGTTGCCCGTTGAAGGGTATATATTCTTCATCCATATTGTCTGGATTCATTTCCCGGTTGCCTCCAAGGCCGTAAGTATGCCGGAAGCCTGACTTATGCGTTATCCATACAGCTACTGGGCTTCCAAAGGATAGGAACTTTCCTTCACTGACATGGCTATACGCTTGAGATTCGTTCTAGCCTTGGTATTGATGGGTTTCCAGTGGGAGTCCTTCATGCTGATGCCTTGGTACCCCTAGGCGGGATCCTTGGTGGAAGCCCCATTGGCTTCCTGACTGCATTCGTCCTCGAAGGCCTTTTTGAGCCCTCATCTGAGATCTCTTCAGATTTTTTCTTTCAGGGGAAATTTTGCCCATTCTTTCATGATGATGGCATGGTACCCCTAGGTGGGATCCCTCGTGGAAACCCCTTGGCACCCTGATTGCATTCGTCCTCGAAAGCCTTTTTGAGCCCCCATCTGAGATCTCTTCAGATTACTTCTTTCAGGGGAAATTTTGCTCATTCTTTCCTGATGATGCCATGGTACCCCTAAGCGGGATCCCAGGTGGAAGCCCCCTTGGCACCCTGATTGCATTCATCCTCGAAAACCTTTTTGAGCCCCCATCTGAGATCTCTTCAGATTACTTCTTTCAGGGGAAATTTTGCTCATTCTTTCCTGATGATGCCATGGTACCCCTAAGCGGGATCCCAGGTGGAAGCCCCCTTGGCACCCTGATTGCATTCGTCCTCGAAAGCCTTTCTGAGCCCCCAACTGAGATCTCTTCAGATTACTTCTTTCGAGGGAAATTTCACCCATTCTGTGCGGTTTCCGGCCAACAATCAGGCCATCCAATCCCGTATTTGGCTCATTTTGTGCACCAACAATGCCACTATTGATAATCTCATATTTTAAGGGAATTTCATGTCCCTGCATATCATCTCAAAAAATATCTCCAAGCCCTTCTTCATGCGAGTTTTGTCTCGGAATCATTTCTTGTTCATCTCGTTTTGACAATGGACTAAGCTCCATTTCACACTTTTTCTTCAATTCAGAAGTTCTTTCAATGGAGTCCAATTTTTCTCCCATTCGTTTGATATACTGGTACATGTCTTTGATGGTAATAATGTTCTTTATCACCGTTTTCTTTATTGACACCGTTAGACGGCGTTTCATCATTGCCGGAGCGGTCAAACATCTTTTCCTCCAAAAGACGATAATAAAGGGCCCTCCTTCTAGCGCCAATTGTTGTGGGAGGATTTTAGCACAACTACGTGGAGGCCGTTGCTGGAATAGCACCGTAAAATATGGAATCTCTCAACTGCCCGGAAAGGCTCGCAATCGGAGATTTGAGGCTAGCCGCCCAGGAAGGCACACGGCTAGGGGTTACCGAAGAACACGGGAAGGTGTTTTGGTGATGATTGGGGCTGAATCTACGGGATAGAGCTCAAGGACCATCTGTTGGCCAGCCAAGAACCCTAATTTGACTGTGTCACACAAGAGTGCACGTGCTCTAGCTACTCAAGGAGTGTAAAGTGTCGAAGAAGATCCCGTAAACTGCCTACATACCACTATTTATAGTGGATCAAGCCCCGATGTAGTTCTTGATTGATAAGTTTGATCGTTTGTGATGATTTATCCTCTCTCCAGTGGGATAATGACTGTTGTTGCTGATATAAATCGTGTATCAACTGATTGTGATGTAGTTATCAGGTTTCCAAGCCTTATCAGGACTGTTGGAAGCCTATCCACTGATGTTTATCTCATGAATGTATGATTTATCATGTAATAATGATGTATATCCTCGAATAACTGAATAATTATCCGTTTAGAGGTGTATTTCAGCTGTAGAGACGTGCTCCTAAAAAGTAGGAGATCTGCCTTATCCAATCTGGCGGCCTTATCAGGCTTCCGGGGGAAGCTGGGGGTACCACCCGGTAGCCTGACTCCGGTAGCCCAACTATGGAAGCCATACTGGAAGCCTTATATGATGGCTGTCCTAGTCTGAATATGTGTTTCTGCCAGGCTTCCGGGGAAGCTGGGGGTTCCGGCGGTAGCCCCTCCGGTAGCCCCTCTGGTAGGCTATTTTGGGAAGCCTGCTTTCCAGGAGCCTTGTCATCTGGGAGCCCTATTATCCGGGAGCCCTCTCACCAGTTTTCATGGGTTACCATGGGTACCCTGGAAGCCCTCTGAAACATCCTCTTTCCTTGTGGATTGGACCCAAAACTCATCATGGGCCTAAATCTGATCCATGCAAGATTTTGGTCACAACAGCATGCCATCGGGGTTGCCACATATTAGGGCTACCAACTATCTGGCAAATATAGGATGGAAGGTTATCCTGAGAGTATGCAAGGAAACCAGAGGCAATTAAAAAGGCCTCATAATCAAAGAAAAACCTCTCGAAGAGGTTGCTACGAGAAAGGGATGGCTTCCCCTTGGGAAATATAGCTAGCAGCTTCCCACATGAGAGATGGAGAAAATCCAAAATTAATGAAAGGAGGCTTCCTATCAAGAAGAAAATGGGTATAGGACTTCCAATTATGAAAAGAAATGTGGCTTCCCAATTGAGATTTATGGACCTGACAAAAAGCTGCAACAAGTTATGATACAATACCCAGCTTCCCGGGTATAGATTCAAACCTTCTAAGGAAAGAAGTGAAGATATAAAAAATAGAGCTAAACCAGAGGCTCGGGGGGTAGTAACAATCATGCTACCAAAATTTATTACAAAAAATGCTCAACTTTCAGAGGATTGACCGGATAATCAATCCAGGTTTCATGTCCATAGCCAACTGGAGAATTGGGCTTCACAAACTTCAGAGTTCTGGGTCCTGTATTGTCAGGGTACATAGGAGGCTTCCCCATACTTTACTTGATGAGCTTCACTGAAATATACTCGGAGCGATAAGAGAATTGAGATGATAGCAACTAGATTGGTGATAAGATGAATTAGTTCTCCACCACAGACAAGCTGTCATGAAGAACTGGGGGGTAGTGGATAATATACTTCTCAGAGTGGCATCTTAAAAATGCCAAGTTTTAAAGCAATGGAGCGGATAGTATACTTCTCAAAGTGGCATCTTGAAAATGTCAAGTTCTAAAGGCTTCATAATTATTACCAGACATGTACGGAAACTTGAGTGGTTCACATGGCTTACTTGGTTAGTAGGAGAAATCCTCCAAATACTCATTTTAGGAGAAGTCCTCCGAATACTCATTACCAGACATGTACGGAAACTTGAGTGGTTCACATGGCTTACTTGGTTAGTAGGAGAAGTCCTCCAAATACTCATTTTAGGAGAAGTCCTCCGAATACTCATTACCAGACATGTATAGGATCTTGAGTGATTCACATGGCTTACTTGGTTACCGGGACATGTATGGTACCCTGTTCGGTATACATGAATCCCTTCATTTTTTGGGCTTGTGTGGTACCCTGTTCGGCACACATGAATCCCTTTATTACCAGACGTGTATAGAATCTTGAGTGATTCACATGGCTTACTTGGTTACCGGGACATGTATGGTACCCTGTTCGGCATACATGAATCCCTTCATTTTTTGGGCTTGTGTGGTACCCTGTTCGGCACACATGAATCCCTTTATTACCAGACGTGTATAGAATCTTGAGTGATTCACATGGCTTACTTGGTTACCGGGACATGTATGGTACCCTGTTCGGCATACATGAATCCCTTCACTTTTTGGGCTTGTGTGGTACCCTATTCGGCACACATGAATCCCTTTATTACCAGACATGTGCATAGCCTTGACTGGCTCACATGGCTTACTTGGTCACTAGGGCATGTATGGAACCCTGATTGGCATACATGATTCCCTGCATTTCTTGGGCTTGTGTGGAACCCTGATTGGCACATATGGATCCCTCAACTACCAGACATGTGCATAGCCTTGACTGGCTCACATGGCTTACTTGGTCATTAGGGCATGTATGGAACCCTGATCGGCATACATGGATCCCTTCATTTTTCGGGCTTGTGTGGTACCCTGATCGGCACACCTGGATCCCTTCCTTTTTAGTCATGTATGGAACCCTGATTGGCATACATGGCTTCCTTTGTTATTAATCATGTATGGAACCGTGATTGGCATACATCGATCTTTCAATCACTAACCTACGTGGTTACAATAGTTAACTCGTATGGATTATCAAAGATTATACTAATGTAGCCTTCCAGGAATGGCTTACATGGCATTATCACACTCGATTCATAAAATAATTGGGGCTCCCGGAATGAAGGCTCCCGGTCCGAGCTTCCGGCACCCAGGCTACCAGTAATGGGTAACCGCCAGTAAGGCTCCCAAAGCCAGGTTTCCACACTGCGGGCTTCCAGGAACTATAGGGTTACCGGACGGTACCCCCACACCCAGGGTGGTAACCACGCAGACTAAGGATAAGGTTCCCCGGAACAGATGCTTCTAGGATGAGCTACCGGTGTAAGGCTTCCACAAACAAGGCTCCCATGATGAGGCTCCCAGAATCAGGCTTCCGGGTGACCAGCTCCCACAATGGAAGCCCCTAAGGTGGAAGTTGTAACCTCAAGGGATAAGGTACATGCAACCCCATATGCTTTTGAGCAACCTACACGGGTATGTGAAGACTAAACTCACCCCCTTTGAATTATGGAAATGCTCATACACTCTATTACTCTTCCAAGCTTGCTATTAAAAGAATTAGCTTATCCATTGATGTTTAGTTAAAGAACTCATATGCGTACCTTATGACTATAAAAGAAAAGTGATTAAGCAAGGAGTAGATCTATCATCCCCTTTAATGACTTACAAAGGTTACCTCATGTATGGAAGCCTAACCTGATTATCATTTTTTACTTGTAGAGTAGTATTCTCTTCATAGTACACAATCCTATCAAACTTCGAACACCTCGCTTACTTAGGAAAGCATTTACTACAACACTAAGCCCCTAATAATCATATTTAGGCTTAGTTAGAATGCCTTAGCCTGAATATAACTGCTTAAACGTACTAGAATTTGAATGGTAGACCTAATGCCTAAACAGATTTTACTAAGTTGCTTATGCGCTAGATAGTAACCCATGCACTTTAAACGTTAAGTGATAGAAAGAGGTTACCTAGTGATGGATATAGATGCCATTAACATATGTCTAGGGATAATAATAAGATGACCCTATCAGATACAATATGCATACATTCATAAAACTAGATAACAATTAGTTTATAAACCAACCAACCTAATGATTAAATTTTAAGGTTCCTGTTGGTAGAGTTCACAAAGTTTTGCAGGATCAGCTTTCGAAGCTAAGCAGATTTTAGAAGATGAGCAGATTCATACCCCAAAAATGGTTCCTGAATATTGGGGTTCCAAGACGGAAGCTCTAATACTTTCTACACCAGACAAGGTTCCTGAACCAAAAGTGCTTCCAGGATGAAGGTTCTGCTGAACCTAGGGTATCCACGATGGAGCTTCAAGGACGAAACATCCAAGATGGGAACCCTAGGATGGGGCTTCCAGAATAAAACATCTAGAGTGAGGATCCCAGGATGGGGTTTCCAAGATGAAGCATCCATGATGGGTATCCCAAGGTAGGGTTACCAAGACGATATGTCATGGTGGAAGCTCTAAGATGAATACTACAATCTCGAAGGGCCGGGTTCCAGTCACCCACAGTGCATGTGAACAATCATTACAGGTTACCATTGAAACAGTTGAAGGTTCCAAAGTTGGAAGCTCCTTCGCTACTCCTATGATGGATACGAGGTAATATTTATGATGTGTCTAAATACGCACGTCATAACCAAATTACACAGGTATGTGAGAAACTAAACCCTCTTTAATTGCATGAAATTGTACTATATGACAAATATGTGAAATGATTATCCCTTAGGCTTAAGATTATTACTTTTTGATATGCCGAATTCATTAAAATCCTTGCGTGAATAGGGGAATTCGATATGCTAGAGGTATTAAGTCAAGATGATTAACAAGACCTACAAGATATCTTTCATTGTGCATCCTATGTGACTCTACCACATGAATATCTGCATGATGCTAAACGACTCTTGCCTACTGAAATTCAAATATGTTATTAACATGTCTAGATACTACCTAAGCAATACATATGTTGTCACTCATTTAGGATACATGAGATAAACATCAGGCATGCACTAGAAAATATATTGTGAGATAAGTAACGTTTGAGGTTAATAGATTTCTTGAATGTTTATATGTAGCTAATGGCTAGCCTGTATCTTTAGTGCTCACCTGCAATGGATAGCATGCAAGGTTAATGTTATTCACCTGTAACTAACAGCTTGCAGGTTCCTTGCTGTTTACCTACTACTAATAGGTTTCATGCTATATACCTATTGCTGACTGTTTACATATAATTTATATGCAATTAATAGCTTGCAGGATGATTGCTATTCACCTGAAGCAAATGGCTTCCGAGTTCCATGATGTTTACCTATAGCTAACAAGTTTCCTTGTTATTTACTTATAGCTAACGACTAATGATTTCTTTGATATTCATCTGCAACTAATGGTATGCAGGTTCCTTGATACTTACTTGAAGCTTATAGCTAACAGCTTCCAACTAATAGCTTCCAGCTTGTAGCTTACATTCTGCATCTTCTGTCAAATAGCTTGCAGGTTCATTGATGATCAGCTACAACCAACAACTTCTAGACTTCACAAAAGTAAGATTAAAGCTGGAATGGGCTGACATATTACATGAGAAAGAGATCTAAAGGCTCGGGGGGTAACTCGGTTCCCCAACACCCTACCACAAAGAGGAAAAAGGGGTTCCCATCAGAAGTTCACATGAAACAAGGGGCTTCCACCCTCAACGTTCAGCAACGGAAACCCGAATCCGGATCAACACGATAAGAACAAAGATAAGTTCTACTCTACTGCCTTTGCATTTTCACTATCATGCATGTTTTCCACACTTATAAAGAAGATTTTTCAACATTCATCTGAAAACTTTGCTGAGATGCATGTTCTGTCAGAAAGGTCATTGTTTTGCCTTGCATAAATTCATAAACATATGAATATGCCTACATGATCTGAATTATACCTGAACCAATACATGAATATCATCATGATATACACAATGCATGTGTTTTTATAAACATTTTTTCGAAATTGCTAGCTGAAACATCGAGTAGATACCTAGGCACGCTATATGCCCCACATGTTACCACTTGGAAAGACATGGCATCAATTGAAGGTGTCTCCACGACCTTCCATTGGTTCCCCTTGAGACACACATACAAGATTATTAATGACATAAGCGCACATATGAGATTATGTGTTGCCTCTTCAAAATACTCATTAAAGGAGAAGTCCTCAAAATACTCATTAAAGGAGAAGTCCTCAAAATACTCATTATAGGAGAAGTCCTCAAAATACTCAACAATTTCTTTGGGGATCCAATGCGTTGGAATAATGGAAACATCTGAAAATTGTTGCACAATGCCTGGAAAAGTGTGTTCGCCAAGGTCCTACTTGATTGGGGAAGCGGCAACATACCTTTTTTACAAAATCATTTGCACTAACATATTCATACTTTCATGTATGCATCAAATATGTGTGATCTTGTGTATTATCTTTAAGGGCTACTTAGCCCTCGTTACTTATCTCTTTTTCTAGTTGTCTTGGTAGCCCAGGTTTCGGACGCTTGAGGCATCCTACAACCGAAAGAGCTTCAGGACATCAAGAGATTCTTACATGGAGGCCAATTTGGTAGATAAAGGAAGCATATCAGAGCATAAAGTCATGATTCTAAAAAATAAATTCCAGAAGCCGGTAGCCCCATGATATGTGCCAACTGGAGTACCACGAATGATATGAAGTGAAAAGAAGATATCCTTGATTTGAGAACTCACATTGAAATACGTATGCATAAGCAGAGTGTTTCCTGTTTCTTACGCCGAGTTAGCTCATGAAAGCTTGGGAACACGATGTGGAAAATGTGTACTTCTCTGAGAGAATAATAAGAAAGGATTGGACCTTACCTTGTTCTGGTTCCTCTTGCACTTATGCTTCAAGGAAACGGGGGGTAATTGTTGTGACCAAAATCTTGCATGGATCAGATTTAGGCCCATGATGAGTTTTGGGTCCAATCCACAAGGAAAGAGGATGTTTCAGAGGGCTTCAGGGTACCCGTGGTAACCCATGAAAACTGGTGAGAGGGCTCCCAGATGACAAGGCTCCTGGAAAGCAGGCTTCCCAAAATAGCCTACCAGAGGGGCTACCGGAGGGGTTACCGGAGGGGCTACCGCCGGAACCCCCAGCTTCCCCGGAAGCCTGGCAGAAACACATATTCAGACTAGGACAGCCATCAGATAAGGCTTCCAGTATGGCTTCCATAGTTGGGCTACCGGAGTCAGGCTACCGGGTGGTACCCCCAGCTTCCCCCGGAAGCCTGATAAGGCCGCCATATTGGATAAGGCAGATCTCCTACTTTTTAGGAGCACGTCTCTACAGCTGAAATACACCTCTAAACGGATAATTATTCAGTTATTCGAGGATATACATCATTATTACATGATAAATCATACATTCATGAGATAAACATCAGTGGATAGGCTTCCAACAGTCCTGATAAGGCTTGGAAACCTGATAACTACATCACAATCAGTTGATACACGATTTATATCAGCAACAACAGTCATTATCCCACTGGAGAGAGGATAAATCATCACAAACGTTCAAACTTATCAATCAAGAACTACATCGGGGCTTGATCCACTATAAATAGTGGTATGTAGGCAGTTTACGGGATCTTCTTCGACACTTTACACTCCTTGAGTAGCTAGAGCACGTGCACTCTTGTGTGACACAGTCAAATTAGGGTTCTTGGCTGGCCAACAGATGGTCCTTGAGCTCTATCCCGTAGATTCAGCCCCAATCATCACCAAAACACCTTCCCGTGTTCTTCGGTAACCCCTAGCCGTGTGCCTTCCTGGGCGGCTAGCCTCAAATCTCCGATTGCGAGCCTTTCCGGGCAGTTGAGAGATTCCATATTTTACGGCGCTATTCCAGCAACGGCCTCCACGTAGTTGTGCTAAAATCCTCCCACAACACATGCCATTCGTGGGCTTCATATCATTTCCTTTTCGGTAGAGTGATCATCAATATCCCGTTAATATTCTTGTGGTAGCTTTCCGGGATTTTGTTTGCTTTCATAATTCTTTTCCAATGATATCTCATGATTTGAGCTTCAACTGTTGGAGAGGCTTCCCATAGGAGCATCCTGTGAAGGGAAACTTCTGGTTCATAAATCTTTGGGAACCTGAGGCGGCCATGATATATAGGCCTTCTTTATCTGGTAGCCTCTAGCCCTTAGTCGTCCTCGTCATTCTCATGAGGCTTCTGTCAGGCTGCCATCTTGACTGTGCTGCCTGGAGATGTTGGGAACTTGGTTGCCCCTTTTCCAAGAGCTTCCTTTGTTTTCTTGGTATTGGCACCTCCATTAGTTAGCTCTTCTCAAGGGCTTATATGCCTTTTCCTTTTGGTGAGAGACTTGGTAGTACTCTTCAGAGTTGTGTTGGTAGCCCTTTAGGCAACCGTTCTTATTTTGGATGGGAAGCCTCATGGTCAAATGACAATTGAGGCTACCACTCACTTTTTCCTTTTTAGCTGGTAACCCTTTAACAGGATTATAGGATATGCTTTAGTTCAGCTTCCTAAAGTAATACCTGAGGACCTTCTCATCATTTGAGTTGTTCTCTGTTAGCAGCATGGCTAGTAGTTTCCTCATCTTCTGCATGGCATTTGTTTTCCGAGATGCTGATTAGCTGCACCGGAAGCCCTGTCTTTGCTTCTACAACATCAAAGTGCTCATCGGGAAAAGTTTTCAATTCCATGATTTTCCTTACCAGCTTCAAACATTAATATTATCGGTGGTGCTACTCCCCGAACAAATTGGAAACCTTGACATGAGGTTTCCATGATGGAAGCCCCACACTATAAGTGCACATCTTCTTTCTATTGACTTTTTTAGAACATCATCATCATTTGCCAATTGTATCAGGCATTTTGCTTATGAAGACAGTGAATAGGAATCTGTTTCCAGCTTTATAGATATTCAATTCGTAGAACATTTTGTTACTACCTCGGGTGGTGCACATGCGCTACCCCCCGAGTGTCTATGAATGACAAAGTTTGTAGTAACTGAATTTGAAGTTACACAGCTACAACTAATAAGTTGAATTCCACTAAGCCTATGTCCGAAAGAGGACTTCCGTTGGGGCTTCCTGATGAGTGGTAATTCTGGATCCATTCTTTGGGATCCCAACCCAGTCATGTGGCTGGTCAGTCTGCCTCTTTGGTGTTTTATCTTTGGAGCTACCGGATTCAGAGCTTCCGGATTCAAGGCTACCATCCAGGGCTTCTAGATTTCAAAGCTACCGGATACAGGGCTTCCGAATTGAAAGCTTGGAGGAGATCAAGCTCAGGGCTACCGGAGTTCAGGGCTACCGGAACCATTTCTACCGGATTCAGGGCTACCGAATCCAGGGCTATCGTGATGTCTTCCCCCGTGTAAATATTGAGGTTAATGGCCTCTTTGCTAGAGCTTCTGGGATAGTAACCCTTTTCAACTTCTTGGATTTTTTCGACCTCAGTATGATCGGTTCTGTTCCCCTCGGGTGCTTCCAATGCTGAGGCAACAAATTCAGGTAGATATCCTTTTCTGACCAGCTCCTCGATATGATCTCTAAGGTGGCGACATTTTGAAGTCTCATGTCCATAATTACCATAGAATGCACAGTAATTCTTAGGGTATGGTTCGCTTAGTCGGAGCCTTGAAATCGGCAACTCGAAGGATTGCGCCTTCATTGCCTCGTAGATGTGTTCTGTAGAGGCTTTTAAAGGTGTGTACCTTCTGAATTTACGATAACCGACCTTCAACGGGGCTTGGCTTCCGCGTTGTGCCTTAGTCGTAATAGAGTTCACATCCGTAAGGGGAAAACCATTATTTGCTTCTGGGTTCCTCACATAGGGGAGTGCGTCTCCTCGAATTCTTTTTGTGGGGGTTCCCTCTTTAGTGCCGGGAGCCTGGTTTCGCTTTCCCAAACACCCACTTCCTGGTCCCGTACCTCCAAAGGCCTTTGCAGGCTCCTTATTGGACCTTCCTTTCTTCTCTCTTATCTTTGCCAGAGAGTAGACATCAGACAGAGTTCTCGGTTCACGTTCTTTGAGTTCCCTCAGAAATCAGTTATTTGGCTTTATTCCTGCCATAAGGGAGCCTTGGAACATTTCTTCGAGTGTCTTCTTTATTTTGGAGACTTCACTGTTGAATCGATGGACATATGCCATTAAAGGTTCATTGCTCCTCTGTTTAAGACGTGTTAGTCTCTCTTCAATCGGTATGAACATTACGGAAGCTTGAAAGCGCGTTACGAATAGCTCTCCCATTTGCTGCCATGATTCTGGATATTTCACCGGAAGCTGATCAAACCACTGGCGAGCATTTCCATTGAGGGTTGCAGCCAACAATTTGCACCTGACGGACTCCTCCACGTGGTTTGCCTCCATTCTTGCATTAAAATTTTGTAGGTACTCTACTGGGTCAGAGCTACCATCATATTTAGGGCTACCACCCGTTGTATTGTACTTATGGGGTGGTGGCTCATCTATGTTCCGGTCTTTGTTCAGCCTTTCAACAATAAATGGGTCTGGTGGCCCGTTGTAGGGTGTATATTCTTCATCCATATTATCTGGATTCATTTCTCGGTTGCCTTCGAGCCCGCAAGTATGTTGGAAGCCTGAGTTATGCTTTATCCCTCCGGCTCCTGGGCTTCCAAAAGATAGGAACTCCCCTTTATCACTGATATGGTCATATATTTGGGGTTCACCCTCTCCCTGGTATTCATGAGTTTCCAGCGAGAGGCCTTCATGATAACGCCACGGTATCCCTAGATGGGGTTCCTGGCGGAAGCCCCATTGGCTCCCTGATTGCATTTGTTCTTGAAGGTCCTTCGACACCCCTATCTGAGATTTCCTTTGCATACTTCTTTCATGGGAAATTTCGCCCGTTCCTTGCGATCTCCGGCCCACAATCAGGCCATCCAATCTCGTACTCGGCTCATTTTGTGCACCAATGATGCCACTATTGATCATCTTAGATTCTAACGAAATATCACATCCGTGAACATTATCTCGGAAAATATCTCCAAGTCCTTTTTCCTTCGAGTTTTGTCCCGGAATCGTCTCTCGTTCATCTCGTTTTGACAACGGATTGAATTCCTTTTCGCACTTTTTCTTTAATTCAGTATCTCTTTCAAGGGAGTCTAGTATTTCTCCCATTTGTTTCATGCGTTGGTACATGTCTTTGATGGTAATAATCTGTTCTTTATCACCGTTTTCTTTATTGACACCGTTAGACGGCGTTTCATCATTGCCGGAGCGGTCAAACATCTTTTCCTCCAAAAGACGATAATAAAAGATGCCCCTCCTTCTAGCGCCAATTGTTGTGGGAGGATTTTAGCACAACTACGTGGAGGCCGTTGCTGGAATAGCGCCGTAAAATATGGAATCTCTCAACTGCCCGGAAAGGCTCGCAATCGGATATTTGAGGCTAGCCGCCCAGGAAGGCACACGGCTAGGGGTTACCGAAGAACACGGGAAGGTGTTTTGGTGATGATTGGGGCTGAATCTACGGGATAGAGCTCAAGGACCATCTGTTGGCCAGCCAAGAACCCTAATTTGACTGTGTCACACAAGAGTGCACGTGCTCTAGCTACTCAAGGAGTGTAAAGTGTCGAAGAAGATCCCGTAAACTGCCTACATACCACTATTTATAGTGGATCAAGCCCCGATGTAGTTCTTGATTGATAAGTTTGATTGTTTGTGATGAGTTATCTCGTATCTCATGAGATAATGGCTCATATTTACGTATATCAACTGATTGTGATATAGTTATCAGGTTTCCAAGTCATATCAGGACTGTTGGAAGCCTATCCATTGATGTTTATCTCAAGAATGAAGGATTTATCATGTATATATGATGTATATCCTCGAATAACTGAATAATTATCCGTTTAGAGGTGTATCTCAGCTGTAGAGACGTGCTCCTAAAAAGTAGGAGATCTGCCTTATCCAATCTGGCGGCCTTATCAGGCTTCCGGGGGAAGCTGGGGTACCACCCGGTGGCCTGACTCCGGTAGCCCAATTATGGAAGCCATACTGGAAGCCCTACCTGATGGCTGTCCTAGTCTGAATCTGTGTTTCTGTCAGGCTTCCGGGGAAGCTGGGGGTACCACCCGGTAGACCCTCCGGTAACCCAGTTACGGAAGCTATGCTGGAAGCCCTCTCTGATGGTTGTCATTGGCTATGGATGAGACTATCCCCGGGACCATAAGCCTTATATTCTTTCAATGTTCATCGCAAGGTAGCCCCTCTGGGGGTACTGCCCGGTAACCCAAACTATGGCAGCCCCTTTGGTAAGCCGGTTATGAAAGCTATTCTGGTAAGCCATGTCTTGTAGCTGTACTGGAAGCTATGTAATGATGTCTATGGGTTGTGGATCATCCATGGGAGGCCATTCCCAGGACCCTTATCGTCATATTTACCTGCTACCCATCTCATGGTAGCCCATATGGGTTGTCATATGCTCTTGGAAGCCTGTTATCCGGGAGCCATGCCATTCGGGAGCCCTTCTACCCGGGAGCCCTATTATCTTGGGAGCCCTGTTATCAGTTTTCATGGGTTACCACGGGTACCTTGGAAGCCCTCTAAAATATCCTATTTCCTTGTGGATTGGACCCAAAACTCATAATGGGCCTAAATCTGATCCATGCAATATTTTGGTCACAACACCAATTATATCACGGGTTGTTCTATTTAATAATATAAAATAATAATATTATAATACTAATAATTACTGATTACCTTTTTCAGCTAAAACGTATCATCTTTTCCATATTTCATAATTAAACTTCCTTTTCCTAGAAATATCACGGGCAACATTAATTTCTCACTATCTAAAGACACTACGATTAATTTTCTTTTTCAGATTAAACATATTACCTTTTCTATTTTCCACTAGCTAATTAATTTACCTTTTCAGGTAAAACACAATATCTTTTATATTGTATCTAACTAAAATTTCTCTTTTAAACACTACGAGTAATTTGTTGAAAAATCTCTTTTTCCAATTATATCACGGGTTGTTCTATTTAATAATATAAAATAATAATATTATAGTACTAATGTGACAGCCCCAAATCCGGGGTCATGAATCCGGGCCATCACGGACCAATTTCCATTTAATATCAATATCTCTTGGGTCTTTTTTTTTTTATAACAATCAATACTTATACAATTGACCCCACAATAATACACACACACACACCAGTCATATGCTCAGAGAACAACATTTACCATAATAAAATTAAGAGTTGAACAGTTATTACAAACCAGGATCATACTTAAGTACATTGTTGAATGACACTTCGACATGAAGCGTTCCAATAATCAAAAGTTTATTACATTCTTACACCCTTAATTATACATAAGCTCTCAGAACCCGTCTACCTCTACGCTACCTCAGGAATCGATGCTAGCGTGCTCTCAGAAGGTCGCCTTTCCCCTACCCTCTTGCGGGGCGTTCTGCAAAGTATTGGCATTCCTAGCTGTATATAGATAAGTAGCAAGAATGAGCCAAAATAGCTCAGCAAGATAATTTCTATCTACTAACATCAAAGGAAAATAAACCGTTGTATATATATAATAGACAAAAGCAACTTCAGTTATTATGGAAGAATTTTATTTCCATTCAATATGTATATACACTTTCCAATTATCCTTGTACGTAAGAAATATATAGTATCATTCCATCAGTCTCGCTTCTAACATCATATAATATCAGTCCCTCTTCTTGAATGCTATAACCATCAATATACCATTTCAGTGTAATCTTTCAAGATAATATAAAAACTTGAACAAATCTCTCGCTATAATCTTCTCATTTTCGTCTTATGCAACAATCATATAAATTAATATAAAATCAGTTTCTCTTCGTTTGTAACAATAGTTCCATCATTTCATATCACTTTTCTGTTTTCAGTTATAGAAATCTGAAAACCATTTTCAATTCTTTCTTTCAAGTTTTGGGGATCTCTGCTGGCGCCAGATACGTAGGACGATGATCAGTCGCCTGACCGTATCCGCTCTCTGTTTACTACTAGTAGAAGGGATGATCCCTACCTGGTAATCAACCCTGGAGGAAGGCTACCTGCTACATCCTCCCTTGGCATCTTCGTGCCGAAATAAAATATTGGATGCTGGACTGTGCCACTACCACACAGCTTCTTACGCTTACTGTTGCAATCCCCCTTTTTCAAATCATCAAATACCATTTCACATTTTCCATTTCCATTCACATTTCCTTTCACATATATCATTTCCATTTCCATTTATCATCACCTTTAAAAAATTATATATGTCATAATACTTTGATTATGACTCAGACATCTCCTCTGTATTCAATGAAATCAATATGCTTTTATATACGTAGAGTATTCCATTTATCTCAAAAGTATTAAATACCATTCAATAATATTTATTAAATCACAATACTTAGAAAGAATATAATATTATAAATCATATAACCCTAAATAATAACTGATACCATTCCTTTATATATCTTTAGATAACAACTGATACCATTCCTTTATATATCTTTAGATAACAACTGATACCATTCCTTTATATTCCCTTAATCATAAGGCATGTTCACTTCATGCATAATCATCTCTATGTATATTCATATCCATCTCATACTCATACTCATATCCATATTCATATCATACTCATATACCTTCCTTTTTTTTACATCAATAATCAAGGAAAACCATTTCTTAACAATATAGTAACAATAGCATCACATATATATATTTCATGAAATCAAGTTTCTTTGAAGATAAATAATTTCCAAGTAGGGATAGAAAAGATCTTGCCTGGATCTCTAAAGCGAGTATGTGGAATCCTGAGTTCGTCTCCCGTTTCTATAGGAACGAAAGGATCACCATTAGTATATATCCCACTTAATCACTTAATCTCTACACCATAACACCCTTAACTCATATTATAAGTTTAACATGATTTTTATGCACCAAAAGTTTACATGCACTTAACCATTTTTAAACTCGATCTAAGTTTTAGCATATTCCACCATCCCCCTTAATAACCACACTCGACTGTAAAAATTCTCAGAAAATATAGATTTTGAATTTTAATGCAAGGTCAACTGTAAAGGGTCCTCTGACCACCCTACTACACTATCCCAAAATTTCGTGACTTATAAAAATGTCTAAGTATGGTAACTTTAGCCTCAAAGTTGATACAATTACGTTTTCTCGGTTTTCGAATGTCTTTCACTAAAACTGACTTTTCTCCTAAACCGTTCATCAGATTTTTACGCACCTTATATCAAAATGATCTATGAACCAAGCTCTATCTCATCATTTTCATTTGGGGGTCGGGACAGAAACCTACCGTACGGGTACAGGGTCCAAAACAGGGCAGTTTCTTGGTTTAACGAAAATCGGACATTATAACGGCTATATTTTCATACTTTCCAAAATCAAACTCCTCCAAATCAATCATCCACCTTATACACCATCACCTACACCATGTGGTCACCTTACCAACCATGGTTACAAGCACATACTCCTTCCATATTCAACTTAAAACACATATCAACAACCATATCATCAAGATTTCATGCTTTATACAACTTAACTTCTAAACTAAGCATAATCAACCATAAACTCATAATTCAAGTTAGGGTCTCAAATAATATACCTTCCTTAATGTGTGTAATAGCTTTCTAAACCTTGTATATTCCTTGTATAGCCTTGGGTAAGCTTGGATGATCAAAAGAATTGAAGAAAACAAAGTTAGAAATTCGGAGTTATTAGAACCCGACTTAAAGATCATGAAAAACGAGGCCCTTACCTAGGTTTTCTGAATGAGACTTCTAAAGGAGAGTTGTAGAGCATCTCACCATCTTTCCAACCATATAGAGAACACAAAATTCCATTGAGTAATGAAGGAGATATGGCCGTTTGAAAATCATCACAGAACCTGTGAACAATCCTGGACAGTTTGGTTCTTCAAATTGGGGAGATGATTTGCCTAGGCTACACTACTTGGATTGCTATAAAATTTGGATCGACTAATTCCCATGGAGTGGAGAGGTTGTGGTTAAAATTTGGTGATTTTATCATGGGTAGAAATGGAGATATGATTTTTCTTCTCCTCCTTGCTCTAGCTGGGCAGTTTGTGGAAATGAGAGAAATGGAGTAATGAGGAAGATGGGGAGAGATTTTTCTCCTAATTTTTGATCTTATCTTCCTTTAATCTTGATCATTCTAGTGTCTTGTGGAAGCTTGTGAAGATATTTGTGGTTAACACCTTGCAAAGTTACTAATTTACCCTTAAAAACAAGTTAATGGCTAATGACACCACTTGGATGCTCTAATCTCTTATTTTCTAAATTTTCTAAGTAAAATGCCCATCACATTGGTAAATAATATGGTATGTATCCTTGTTATATTACTAATCTTGGTTGCTTGGTTTCCATACTCGTCTAATTGTGGTTCGTTTCGAATATACCTCATTATCTCAGTGGTTTTTGAAATCATTTACAAATCCAATTTCCTTTGGTATTCTCTTAACTTAATAATCCTCTGGTTAAATCTAAATCTTCTAATTCCTCAATATATAATTCCTTTAATATTTCCATGCTCCTTAATATCCAATCAAAGCTTATTCGAAATCAAAATCCTCAAAATCCATATTCAGGAATTTCTGAAATCCATTGTCATTTCGAGTCACTTATTTTCGTAGTACAACACTAATATGGTTTCTGTTTATTCATTTCCTGTTTCCATTATAGCATACCTACATACCATCTCTCTAAATCCCCAAAATTTACTATTCATGTGATCACTGTAGCATTGCTAAAGTTAGGGTTATTACAACTAATAATTACCGATTACCTTTTTCAGCTAAAACGTATCACCTTTTCCATATTTCATAATTAAACTTCCTTTTTCTAGAAATATCACGGGCAACATTAATTTTCACTATCTAAAGACACTACGAGCAATTTAATTTAGTAAAATAACATAACTGAATTATAATTACTATAAACTAATCAATTACATTTTTCACCTAAAACATGCTCCTTTTTAATTTTCTCCAACTAAGATCTCTCTATTTACAGTTAAATCACGACACTATATTTAAGAAAATTAAATAATAATTTTACATATACTTATAATTAACCGATTATCTTTTTCAACTAAAATGTCAAATTTTCAATCTTTTCTAACTAAAATCCCTCTTTTCCTAGAAATATCACGAATAACATTTATATAATTAGAAATAAATCATTTCATTTAAAAATTTAAACATGCAAAATTCATATTTTAAAAAACGGTAATTCAAATTAATAAAAAAATTATATAATATTAAAAGAAATCCGTGCATCGCACGGGTTTTAAGCTAGTACACTTAATCAGTGTTACATATATCTAACATGGGCGGCCCTCAGGCTAGGGGTGGGAAACGGATAATACGGAGCCGGATATGGACATATTCGTATTTGGATCCGGCAATTAGTAATGACATCTGAATCCGTATTCGGATCCGGAAATATCTGACTGAACCGGATACGAATAATATCCGAACGAACCGGATACGAATAATATCCGAACGAATTCGAATATATTCGGATTCGCCACTTGCAGTCCAAAATTATTGCATCATGAGGTGGGAATTGAACCCGAGTGCTGCTCCTTTTACTTTCCTAAATTCCTAATACCACACTAAAACCACTTATGCTACTTGATTGTTGTGTTACAATGCTTAATAATTAATCGTAACTTAGTATGAACATGCTTATATTTGTATTTTTAATAATTAATGATGACTATATTATTATATTATCTTGATAGAATGATAGGCATGCTTATATTTTGTAATTATACATTAAAATTTATATTATATATTAAAAATAAATTAAAAATATATATTATATATAGTTTATTTCGGATACGGATATTTTCGGATACGGATGCGCCTATATCCATATCTGCATCCTAAACTCCCGGATTCAGATACGGATAATATTCGATTGACTCCGAATACGGATAATATCCACTTTTTTCCGGATACGAACACATATATTTCGAACGAATATCGGATTTTCCGAATTTTTTTTCCAACCCTATCTGAGGCAGTCCCACCAGTGCGACCGCACTGGGCCACTAACCTTAGGGCCCCAAATAAAATTTGTACCTTTAATATATATATATTGTATAAATGTTTTCGATACTTATTTTTAATATAGTTCAAAACTTGTACATATCATGTATGTGTTTGATTCAAAATTATTATTGAATTAACGTGTTTTTAATGAGATTTTTTTTGTATTAGTTATAAATTCATATGCTTTTTATTTTGTTACGTGTTTGTTCCGATATCTAAGTCAACCTAGGTTCCTGATATATAAAATAAAATATATGTTATTCATTTGTTTGAATTTGTATTTTGAAATTAGAGATGGAAAAGTTATATGTTGCTTTCACTTGAGATTGTACAAAAAAAATTGTTATACTTATTTCATCTATAAAGGCTTGTTATTATAAGAAAAAAAATTGGTTTTTTAACTCAATTCCAACAAAAAAAATTATTGAATCGGTTTTTAAATAAACTAATTTTGTTTTGTTCTGAAAATTCATATATCTTGTTTCTTGATTTTCATTTTAAGTTGAAAACTAATTCACTTTAAAAATTTATCAAGTTTTCATTTTTAGTTTCACAAATTTTTGTAAGGGCCCCTAATTTTTTTTCGCACTAGGCCTATAAATTTTCAGGACCGGCCCTGATATCTAACAGAACAAACTCTTACAATGATATAGAATAATATCCAAAATATAGACAGATAAAATTCAATAATTCAGAAGAAATTTTTTGAATAAAGTAATAAATTTATTCGACAAAAACAAAATTAAACAAAATAATGAAAACAAGATTTCTCGTCAACCAAATGATCGATGATAACGTCTAAATCGATGAATATATAAAATAATAAATTTTCATTTGCAACAAATGTGTAGATTTTACTTGTTTTGGTTTTTTTAAAGTAATTTTTATTTTTACATTTTAGTTCCTTTTTAGAATGACAAATAAAAATGATATAAGTATAGAGATTAGGGAACCTAAGATACATATTAGGTAAGTTCCCTAAGATATAAGTGTTTTATATGTAAATAAGGGGGGGGGCAATTTTGTAAAATCAATAATTGTTTAAAATTTTATTAATTAGCCCTGCGGGCCCAATAGATTTTAAAGGGATTTTATTCATATCTCATCATGAAAGTTACCTGAGATATATCTCAGGTTCCTTTTTCTCATAAGTATAATGTTCATTTATCAATTAATTTGAAAGAACTAGCATTTTGCCCGTACTTCGTACACGACTTCTTATTTAATTTAAAATGATAATACCAAAAATTTAACAAATTTGATTGATTTCTTAAAACATCTTATTTAATTTAAATTGACAATATCAAAAATTTAACAAATTTGATTGATTTCTTAAAAAGATATTGTATGCAATTATATAAATAATCAATTATTAGCAAGATATTATATATAATTATATAAGTATTTAATAAAATAATGATATGCTAAAATTTATATAAAAAAGTAGCATACAATTCTATGTTAACAATGTTGAAAATTTATTTAATCCATCAAAATCTGCAATAAAAATAATAAATATTTTTACAAATATTGTTCTCTAATTGAAAACAATAATAAATTGTCTTCATTATTCAAATGCGGAAATGAAAATTCCTTCACCCCCAATGACTCCAAAACATTAAATGACTCCAAAACATTAAACCTCATATAATATCAAGAACATGTTATATTAACTATGAGACCTCATAGTTAATATAATGTGTAAATGTTGGAGAACAATGAGATCACATTTCAAGCAATTTTTAATTTTTTTTGTTAATTTTTTTATGAATGGATAGAGGGTAGAATTATAAGACTTTTGTGTGAAGATGCCCCTAGCGGGGCCCTTTAAAATAGTTTGAAATGTAGCGAATATGTGTGTTCTCACTGTTCTCATTTTAATTTTTTTTGTTAATTTTTTTATGAGTGGATAGAGGGTAGAATTATATGACTTTTTTTTGGTGAAGATGCCCCTAGCGGGGCCCTTTAAAATAGTTTGAAATTTAGTGAATATGTGTGTTCTCACTGTTCTCATTCTCACCTGAGCGTGACCATTAAACTGTATTAGTAAATTCATGTATGAAAAAACAGTGTATATATATTATTAATATAGATTCTTTTATTAAAAATAAGTAAATTATACAATTAAATAAGCAAGCCAAAATATTAGATAAATATTCTAGTAGATTTATTGTTTATGTTCAAATTAAGGTCTTTCACCATGGCTGACTTTATTATATTAAAAGTATGTTCTTATTGAAATGAATATAATAATTTGAATTTGAATATATTTTTAAACTACTTATTTTGATGGGTTGTTAATTTTTTTTGTGATCAACTTATAGGGGTAACCAAAAATAAAATTAATTGGAATACATAAACCCATTACCCACGTTATGATAAACAATACCTATAAAATGGAAGTTGCTTATGTGGTTCAGACTTGTTAATTACTTCAATTATACTTCATTAGCTTGATCATCATGTGGACCATCTTTCTTTTTATCACTTATGTTGCTGCTATGTAGTCTATCTGTAACTAACATCTTTCTTTTTATCACTTATGTTGTTGCTATGTAGTCTATCTGTAACTAAACATCTCTCTCTGCTTGTAATCTATATTTATAAATGCAAACTTCTTCTTGTATTGTATTTTGTTTTCAATATTTAAAATTATGTAGCTGGAGGAGAAGAGAAAGGCTGGAGGTACAATCGTAGTACTACAACATTACTTAAAATAAGTACAATATCATATTAGAATTTTTTGTTTCAATCTAAATTGGGTTGCTGTGTAATGACAAAAAGGGGCATTAAATAAATAAAGAAGATTAAAAAAACGAAGGATAATACTGTTTACCAAAAACACAGGTCTCCGCAAGAAGCTCACTTATTCACTTTTATCTTCAAATAATGTATGATTACAAATTATAACAATCACATTTTCCATAACCTATTCTCTCTCAAAAAGCCAACTAAACTGAAAAAGGGAAAAGTTAGTGCTTTTATATTTTAATATGGAGCTCAAGTGAAAGTGCTAAATATGAGATCATATATGAAGTGAAATTGAACGCGAGTAAAGAAGATATTTAGAGCATAAATAAGAGCAATGTTACCTGACCCAGAGGGTGAGGCTTGTGACATGGGTCTGAGCTTCTAAGTATGCTATTCCATAGTCCCTTCGGAGACATCCGATAAAAAGTATGTTATTCCATAAGACCTTCTGGTACGTAGCATGTCTACCCCACGAACATTAAGTTGAACAAATCCATAACGAACATAAACTTGCTTGAAAACAAAATAATGTCTATAAGTATCAAACTGAGTCCCAAGATTATTTACAAATAACATGGTCCGTACTATGTCAATGTTATTAACTGATAATCTTTCCAACTACCTTTGTTATTACAACATGTAAAATAAAAAATTGAAAGGCCAAGCAAATATTTTAAAGGTACCTTTCTGGTGTCCTGTATATTATTATAACATCGGGTAATTCATTAAAACTTTAATTCTTAAATTCCAAACCAAAATCAAAACCAAACAAATATTATCCTGTCTAATTTTTAATATTGTGAAATCAATAAAAACTTAACTCTTATGGCCAAACTGAAAACTGGAACCAAACATATATGACCCGTACGGAGGTCTAGTACACATACCTTAACCTACTTCAAGGGGTTGAGATGTTAATTTGGTGAAAAACCCACCTTTCAAATCTGAAAAGTGCAAACATGCATCAAAATCCAGGAGTGTGAAGATTTGAGCGGCTTGGACTTGAAGGTGAAAAATGACAGAGATAGATTTGAGTAATGACAAAACGGAGAATCAAAGAAATAAAGAAAGATAAAAAAATAAAGGATAATACTATAGTAGAGGTTTAGATTTGAGTCGATCCAATTGGGTTACTCCAAATGTTGTGTAATGAAAAAAAAATAGTATACGTTTAGATTTGGGTCGATCCAATCTAATTTGGGTTGCTCCAAATGCTGTGTAATAGTAAAAAGGGGCATCAAAGAAATAAAGAAGATTAAGAAAATGAAGGATAATAGTATCGTTGACAGAATTCGAACCTTGAAATTTTAGTAAATAAATTTAATCATGTAACATATTTAATCATTAGATCTAACAGTTCTAATTTTAAATAAAATTCTAACGGATATTATTCGTTGTATACGAATTTTTATTATATTTTGTTAGTGGTTAGAAGATATGATGTCATATTTTTGGGTATGCAATTAGTAAATAAATTTAATCATGTAATATATTTAATCATTGAATCTAACAGTTCTAATTTTTAACTAAAAATCTAATGGATATTATCCGTTGTATACGAATTTTTGTTATATTTTGTTAGTGGTTAGAAGATATGAAGTCATATTTTTGGGTATGTATTAATTATTGCAATATTATGTTTTAAATTAAAAGTCAACGTGTTTTAATTAATAGGAAAAAAATTATTGATTGGAAGATATGATATTTTAGGTATTTATAAAATGTAATATCATCAATTATAAGTAAACATCTTTTAATTGAAAAAGACAATCAGCTAATTATCATTAATTATGTTATTAATAAAAAAATGAAGAATAATAGTAGAGGTTTAGATTTGGGTTGATCCAATTGGATCGCTCCAAATGCTGATTAGAGAGAAAAAAATTATTGATTAGAAGATATGATATTTTAGTTATTTATAAAAGGTAATATCATATCAATTATAAGTAAACATCTTTTAATTGAAAAAGGCAATCGGCTAATTATCATTAATTATATTATTAATAAAAAAATGAAGGATAATAGTAGAGGTTTAGATCCCCTCGGATCTCCTTTATATATTTATATAATAGTTCTAATTTTTAATTAAAAATCTAACGGATATTATTCGTTGTATACAAATTTTTATTATATTTTGTTAGTGATATTTAATTCCCACTATTAATAAAATTTAAAATGCAATTGAGTTGTATATTTAGTTTTCTCCATTAGTAAAACTTTAAAATGCAATTTAGAGAAATTGATTATTTTAATATGTTTTACTTGAAAACAAAAATTGATTAGTTATTAGGAGAAATTTTATTTATATTTAAGTAAGGGTAATTATGTAAAAATAATAGGTACCGACCAACCAACCAACCAACCGACCGGCGCCATATAATTGGAAAACTATAGATTTTAGCTAAAGAAAATAGAAAAGGTAACATTTTTTTTTAAAAAATTGATTATTTTAATATGTTTTACTTGAAAAAGAAAATTGATTAGTTATTGGGAAATTGTTTATTTATAATTAAGTAAGGGCGTCATTTAATTGGAAAAAAGAGATTTTAGCTAAAGAAAATAGAAAATGTAACGTATTTTAGAAGGAAATTGATTATTTTAATATGTTTTACTTGAAAACATAAATTGATTAGTTATTAGGAGAAATTTTATTTATAATTAAGTAAGGGTAATTAAGTAAAAACAATAGGTACCGACCGACCGACCAACCAACTAACCGGCCGACCAAACTTTCAATGTTTTAAAATGCAATTTTAAAGGTAAGTATATTGAAATTGTATATTTAGTTTCCTCGATTAGTAAAAATTTAAAATGCAATTTAGATATTTACTTTACTTCATTAGTAAAGATTTTATAGGTAAAAAATAATGAAACTATATATTTAGTTTCCTCTATTAGTAAAGTTTTAAAATGGAATTGAGATTCTTTTAATCATTGGAATTATTAATTCAAAAATTTGAGAAATTTAACAAAATAGAACCGAGTTTTTTGACCGGCGCCACTTTACCTCCCCTCGTTTCTCCTTTATATAAGTATATAACAGTTCTAATTTTTAACTAAAAATCTAACGGATATTATTCGTTGTATACGAATTTTTATTATACAAGCTTAAAACCCGTGCGATGCACGAATTTTTTTAATATTATATGAATTTTTCATTAATTTAAATTAATTTTTTTAAAATATAAAGTTGGGAGGCTTAAATTTTTATATGAGATTTGATAATAATTATATAAATATTATCCGTGATATTTCTAGAAAATGAGGGATTTTAGTTAGAAAATATAGAAAAAAATATAGGTTTTACTTGAAAAGGGTAATCGGCTATTTTTAATTTTTATATAATTATTATTTTATTTCATTAAATAGAAATTGATACGTTTTAGATAAAAAAATGCAATCGGTTAATTATGAATATTATAATATTATTAGTTTATTGTATTAAACAGAACCGCCCGTGATAAAATCAGAAAAAAGTGAGATTTCAGTTTTAAAAAATAGAAAGGTAACGTGAAAATTAAAAAGATGACATAATTTATGTGAAAAAGGTAATTGATTAGTTTATAGTAATTATAATTTAATTATGTTATTTTACTAAATAAAATTGCTCATAGTTTTTAGAAAATGAGAAATTAATGTTGCCCCTGAAATTTCTAGAAAAAAAGGGAATTTAATTAGAAAAATATAAAAGATGATACATTTTAGTTGAAAAGATAATCAGTTAATTATTAGTACTATAATATTATTATTTTATTTTTATTAAATAGAATCGCCCGTGATATAATTGGAAAAAGAGAGATTTTCGTAAGAGAAGAGAAAAAAGGTAACGTGTTTGAAAAAGGTAACCATCCATGATAAAATTGGAAAAAGAGAGATTTTAGTTAGAGAAAAGAGAAAAGGTAACGTATTTTGGCTCAAAAAGGTAATTAATTATTTAATACTAATTATAATATAATTATATTATTTTATTATACAAAATTGATTGTAATTTTTAAAAATGGAGAAATTTTAGTTAGATAAAATGTGAAAGATATTGTATTTTACCTAAGAAGTAAATTATTTAGTTATTGAAAAATAGAAAAGGTAATATGTTTAACCTGAAAAAGGAAATTGATTAATAAAGGAGATTTGGGTCGATCCATTCTAAATTGGGTCGCTCCAAATATTGTGTAATGACAAAAAGGGACATCAAAAAAATAAAGAAGATTAAAAATATAAAGGATAAAAGCTGTAATTTTCCTGTGTAATGACAAAAAAGGGCATCAAAGAAATAAAGAAGATTAAAAAAATGAAGGGTAAAAACAGTAATTTTTAAAATGCAATACTAGCAGACATTAAGAATATATTGATATTGATATTGATTAGATATGAGCTTGTCGATTCGACATTTATTAGATTTTTATTTTGTAGCATTTGTAAGTGTAACCAATACATGAGCAGTTTCATTTTCTTGTTTTTCAATAAAAACAAAATCAAGATTTGCTTATTTTCAACTTTTAAATTACGTTAATCTGATTACAAAGATATTCAACTTTTCATTTACCAATATTTTTTTTTTTCAAATCCTTGATTTCACTAATATGTTTATTAACATGACATAGATGATCAACATTATCGTTTACCTTGTAGATAATTTGGATAAAAATAATTTCAAAAATGATATTCTCATGTCATAATTGATTTCCAAACTTAATCACTTTAAATTATTGTAAAAAAATTCACTTATTATACATTAAATATCTTATGCATTATTTGAAGCGAAAAAGCAAGGGGAAGGAGGGATTTATGGTAGTTAAATTAGACATTAGTAAGGCGTACGATAGGGTTGAATGGGGATTTTTAAGAACAGTTCTTACAAAGATGGGTTTCTCGGAGCATATTATAAGCTTGATTATGAAGTGTGTTACTTCTGTTTCGTATAAGGTGATGTCTAGTGGACAAGAAGCTGGGCCAATCATACTAGGCCGGGGATTAAGACAAGGTGATCCCTTGTCACCTTATCTGTATATCTTGTGCGCGGAAGGTTTGTCTGATCAGAGATTATGAAAGTAAGGGTCGAATTCAAGGGTGTAAAATTGCTGGAGGAGCTCTGGTGATCACGCACATGTTATTCGCAGATGACTCTTATTTGTATTGCAAAGCTAATGAAACATGTGTTAGGAATGTTATGGAATTACTGCAGTGTTTTCAAGCAGCCTCAAGGCAACAGGTGAATTTGAATAAATCTTCTATCTTTTTTAGTACGAATACTGCTACTAGTACTAAACTGGAAGTTAGTTCGTGTTGGGTGTTGCTGAGGTAGGTCAGGACAGTACTTACCTGGGTTTACCAAGTACTTTGGGCAGAAACAAATCTGTTATGTTAGGTTATTTAAAGGAAAGGATGAAACAGAGAATTTAGAGGTGGGAGGGTAAGTTTATCTCGAAAGCAGGAAAAGAATTACTTATAAAAACGGTAGCTCAGTCACTGCCCAGTTATGCAATGAATGTATTTCTTCTTCCGGTAGAGATGTGTAAGGAAATGGAACAACCGATGTGTAAATACTGGTGGACTTCAGGTTCAGATAAGAGGGGAATTCATTGGAAAAGTTGGAGTAGATTGACGCGTCATAAGTCAAGAGGAGGGATGAGTTTCAGGACTCTACGAGATTTTAACCTTTGTCTTCTCAGTATTGGCGGCTGCAATGTCAACCAGAATCTTTGGTGGGTCGATTATTTAAAGCTCGGTATTATGCTTCGTCTTAGTTTATGGATGCTGTCATAGGGAATAGTCCGAGTTCTGTGTGGAGAAGTGTATTTGAGGCTAAAGAGGTGGTTAAGCAAGGAGCTCGTCGTAGGGTAGGAAATTGGGTATAGATAGATATTGTGAACGATCCATTGTTGTCGTGTGACTCAAATCCACGGGTTACATCTGTTCAATCGTCGTTAGTGGATAGAAAGGTGTCTCTGCTTATAGATATTGAAAGTTGGGCCTGGAAAGTTGACTTAGTGCGAGAACTGTTTAATGAACGGGATGCAGAGTTGATTCTCAGCATTACCCTAAATTCAAGTCGTCATAAGGATACATGGTTTTGGTCCTTTAAAAAGTCAGGTATGTTTTCGGTTAAAAGTGCGTATATGCATCCACAACTAGTAAGGAGGACGGGGGAGTTGTTTTGGCGACTGATTTCTGGAAGAAGATGTGGAGAATTCGAGTGCCTCCAAAAGTTAAGGACCTGGTGTGGCGTGCTTCTACCAATTGTCTCCCAACAAATGTCCAACTTCGTTCTAAACAGGTGAATGTTAGTGCAATCTGTCCTTTATGTCAATCTCAAAGGGAAACCATTTTGCATTGTCTGGTCGAATGTTCGAATGTTAGTGAGCTCTTTTGCTACCTGGTTGGAGGATATGCTAAAAAAGTTTGAGGGCAAGCAAAGGAAGTTGATTGTAATGTTGTGCTGGGCCATTTGGAAATCACGTAATGATCTGGTATGGAGTAATAAGGCTGTTAGTGTGGATGCAGATGTGTATTTGGCGCAGAATTCTCTTGTTAATTGCACACATTGTCAGGATAGAACAATTGTGCCAACTGCTGCGTTTTTATCAGATGTTGATGGTAGTGCAAAGTGAGTGAAACGAGTGGGGGATGTGATCAAAGTGAACGTGGATGCATCCTTATTTACGGAGACGGGATCTTACAACTATGCTTGTGTTGCTCGTGATAGTATGGGAGGGGTGATGGAGGCCATTACATGTTGTCGAATGGGAAGTGTGAATCCGGAAATGGCATAGGCAATGGGTGTAAGGGAAGCTTTGAGCTGGATAAAAAGAAATTCGTGGAACAGAGTGGTGATTGAGACTGATAGCCTCACGGTAGTGTAGTCTATTCGGAGTCCAATTAATATGCTATCGTAGTTTGGAAGTTTGATCAGTGATTGTAGGTCCAGTTGGTGTTTCGTTAATTTTTATTAGACGGTCTGCTAATAGTGTTGCCCACTTTCTTGCAAGGGCTTCCTATTATGTTCATGATCGTGTTATTAGGAGTGAAAATATCTCTACTGGGTTTCTTAATGTAATCATGAAGGATTGCCAGTACTAATTAAAATCTTTATTTTCAAAAAAAATATCTTCATAAACTAACAAACATTTCAAAAACAAGCACACACACATATAAATTAATTTTGTAATGATGACGCATATACTAGAAGGTCCATTAACACATTGAACATGCTCCCATAAAATTAATTAATTTTGTATATAATACATCACAAAGCACTATCATTGAAAATTACACAAATCTTACTTTATAAATTCATTAAAAATCCCAACTAGCTATTTTATCCTCCAAAAGAGTAAACATAAAATTGCCTCATATTACCACAATATTCATTAATATAAAAAATATTCACTAGTCCTAACATAATTTTCATTATGCCAAGTCATTCAGAAAGCAAAATTGAATAATTCAACACCTCAAGTTTTTGATAAATTTTTGCCAAAAAAATTAAAAATAAATCTTATTTATAAACACAAATTTAATGTGTCACATATTAATCATATTGAACCAACAAATACAAATCTAATTCCAAATTCTATTCAAATATATATATATATATATATATATATATATATATATATCTTATTTATATATTTACCATAGGTCTTTTAACCAAATCTTATTTATAAATTTACCATAGGTCTTTTAACCAATTCTTATTATATATGTGTTTAAGATTAAATTTCAATCCATATAAATAATTTTATGGAGTATGTTAACCGTCATTAGTTAAAAATCTGTATTCTTACAATAAGCACAATTTTTTCAATTTGTTTTTGAGATGTTTTCAAAAATATCAATTTATTATAATTTTCTTGAAAATACAATTTCATATATAATTATAGCTAAAAATACAAAATTTTAAGTTTTATTTTTTAAATGACGGTTTGCAACTTATGCAATATAAAATAGAACTTAAAATTTTCTTTTCCAAAGTTTATTTTAGGATTGAATGTGGTTATCAGAATGACAACTTATAAAACATAAATCAACATTTTAAAAAATTGAAATTAATGAAGTTGTTTTTTGATTTGAAAAGATTGCTGATCGTATATTTAAAAATCCTTCTCTCTATAATAGGAGAACACAGGGGCGGAAAGAGCAAAAATAATCCCTGTGAAGTTACTGTAATACCCCTATTTTTCACATATTTACATGTCTGCCATGCTACAGCGAAAAGAGCAAAAATATTTCCTGTGAAGTTACTATAATACCCCTATTTTTCACATATTTACATGTGCTACAAAACCTTCACCTCACCGATACAGAGCATTCGGATTGATATGTTGGCGATTGATTTTCAGAGTTTCAGAGCCCAGACGCCGATAGCTATTCATTTTGTGCGGCTATCTTAGGATCACGGCTAATCCTCCAATCCATCCTCCCAATTTCATTGGTAATCTTCACTGATTTGCCTTATTTGTGAGTATGTATATGCTATGAGTATTATAGGTCTTAAATTCAAGGCCGATTTCTTTGCATACATATAAGAAACTGGTATATAATTATGTTTAGTGATTAGCACACTTTTTTTAGGTGTTCAAGATTGGTTGCTAATGATTGATCTTTAATGTTTTTTTGTTGCCTGGAGGCTGGAGCTTAAGTGCCGAAGATTTTTTATAGTGAATCTATAAACTTACATATGATAATTGTTGATTATCTAGACACAAAGATTATACTCCTAGCTGTTATCCTTGTTTAGAATTGAGTTATTTGTTTAGAAAATAATTTATCTGATGTTGTCGGTTACGGGTGGAAACATTTGGTGCAATGGCAAAGACGTACTGAAAAAATTGCTTTCATTCTTGATCAAGTATGTAGTCTTCTTCTATATTTGTTCACTCTACAAGTTTTTGTTTTTATTCCAAATTATGGAAAATAATAATGTTAGAAGTCAAACTCACTAGAAGTGTTAGAATTCAAACCCGTGTGTGGAAAATGAAGGTAGGCTGCAGCAAGAAGTAAAATAAAGAGGCTAGTCAATGATCACATATGTAAGCAATGATGTAAGATGGTGCAGTTTGGAGCCTATATAAAGGCCCAGCTAGCTCATAGATAAACACACCAAAAAAAACGTATGTAATACCACAAAAACTATAAACACTTTCAATATCAAAAACACTAAACACTATTCCGCTACTTTGTTCATGGTATCAGAGCCAAGTTCTATCCTAGGGAAACACATTTCAGAAGAAGAACAAACTGTCAAGCAGGTGAAATTTTTGAGTTTTTTGAAGGTGGTCGAAACTCAGTTTTGAGCATACCATTAGATTGGCCTCACTGATACGAGTCCAGAGGTATCTTCCGAATTCAAAACCGACGTCAGACGAAGCCGTACGAGCTGCCGGAAGTTTTTCAAGAAGAAGATGATGAATAGTGACTAAAAACACTGTTCATACATACGGTATTGTTCATACATACGGAACTGTTCTTACATACGATACTGTTCATACATACGGTACTGTTCATACATACGGTACTGTTCATACATACGGTACTGTTCATACGAGAAAAAGAACTGTTTATCGCCGGAGACAATGGCTGAACAAATGACTGAACAACCAGAAACCACAACACAGTTAGTCTCTATGGAACAAATGGAACAAATGTTCCAATTATTTCATAAACTACAAAAAAATCCAAACCTCCCAGAAACCGGAATATCACAAACGGTGCGTGTTGCCGAAAAACTAAATTTCACTAATTACACCAAATGGTGTAAATTAATGCATATTGCTATTGGTGGTCGAGGCCGGCTCAATCATATCACCACCAATCCCGTTCCACCAGATGACCCTGAGTACCAACAGTGGGCTCAAAAGGACTCGATGGTCTTATCTTGGATCATTGAAAATATTGATGGAGATCTTGTGAACCAATTTCTGGATTACAAGACTGCCCGGGAACTATGGAAGGGAATTGAAACTCTCCTTAGCAGTGGGAGAGACGAACTCCAGATCTATGATCTAAGTTCAAAGGCAGCAACAATGAGACAAGGAAGGGACACTATAGAAATATATTTCAGTAAACTCAACACTCTGTGGAAGGAAATAGACAGGAGAATGCCCAACCCCATGAAGTGTGCAGAGGACATTACTTTATTTAATTCCTTCATACAAAGGCAAAGATTGTACCAATTTCTGGCTGGAGTAAGTGATACTCTAGACAAAGAAAAGAGGGATATATTGTATCAAGATCCACTACCCACCATTGACGCAGCCTACGCGTCCATAAGACGGGAGATTGCCCGTCGCGGCATAATGGCCAGCAACTCATCATTGGGACGAGAACCTTCAGAGATTGGTAGTGGGCTCCTCGTAAAACATCGGTCGGAATCCTCGTCATTCCAACGAGAGGATAAAACTCAGCTCAAGTGCAGCCATTGTGGTGGTACGAAACACACCAAGGAGGGTTGTTTCAAAATCATCGGGTATCCAGAATGGTGGGACGACATGAAGCAGAGGAAGGGCGTCTCCAAGGCTATAATTTCCAGGACCGGCGGTAAGGCCAACCTAGCTGTAGGTGGTTCGGATAGTAACGACGACAAACCCCTCACAACAACGCTACATACTGATCAGACATCAGGTACAGTCCCTGAAAGCAAAGTCACCAGAAATCAAAATTCTTTGGGCCTAGTATGTAACCAAATATCCAATCCATGGATTTTTGATTGTGGGGCCACCGATACAATGACCTATGATTCTTCCGATATTGTGTCCTCCAACAACACTCATCGTACCCAAATCCAAAGTGCAAACGGAGAATATATTTCCGTTACCCAGGCCGGAACTGTGGATGTTACCTCTAATATCCATTTACAAAACTGCCTCTTAATTCCTAGTCTTACTCACAAGCTTTTATCTGTTAGCCAGTTAACTAGGGAACTTGACTGTACTGTTCTAATGACATCATCTGGTTGTGTTGTGCAGGATGCTCAGACGGGACGGATCATTGGGCATGGTACTGAACGAGGAGGATTATACTATGTGAATGAGGTGACTCAAAACGGTAACGCTTTGCTTGCTCATGGATCACCGGAACATCAACTCTGGATGTGGCACCGTCGGCTAGGTCACCCCTCCATAGGTTATCTCAAACGATTATTTCCCTCTTTAAAGAACATTGCCATAGATTTGAATTGTGAAGCATGTGTTTTAGCTAAAAGCCATAAGCACTCATACTATCCTAGTATGACTCATAGTACTCAACCATTTGCCTTGATTCATTCTGATGTATGGGGACCAGTTCCAGATTTTACCCTTCATAATTTTTCATATTTTGTTTTATTTGTGGATGATTGTACTCGCATGAGCTGGGTGTATTTTTTAAAACACAAATCTGAAATGTTTGATGTCTTTGTTAAATTCTACCACATGATTTGCACTCAGTTCAAAGCTCAACCAAAAATTTTACGGTCTGACAATGGGGGGGAATACGTTAACTTGAACATGAAACAGTTCATTATTGACCATGGCCTCCTCCACCAAACCACATGTTCTTACACACCTCAACAGAATGGTGTAGCTGAGCGAAAAAATAGAACCCTTCTTGAAATCACCCGAGCCCTTATGATCGAATCTCATGTTCCTGTTCACTTCTGGCCGGAAGCTATTGCTACTGCTACCTATCTCACAAACCGCCTTCCCACAAAACCCCTCAATTACAACACACCCCTCAATACTCTTGGGTCACACGTCTCAATTCCATCTTCACATTCCTTGCCTCCTCGAGTCTTTGGATGCATTGTCTATGTTCATCTTCAAAAAGGGGTGTGCACCAAACTAGAACCCAGGGCTGTTAAATGTGTCTTTCTTGGGTATGGGGTTAATCAAAAGGGGTATCGGTGTTATGACCCTATCTAGGACAAAATCTACACTACTTTAGACTGTGAATTCTTTGAACAGTCTTACTACTATACCCAGCTTAGTCCTCAGGGGGAGAGTTTGAGTGATGACCTTGATGACCTTAGCTGGTTAACATATCCAGAAGTGATGAATCCAGATCCTACAACACAAGTAAGTAATACCACCGATGTTGCTCCTGAAGCATCAGTATCTCCTCCATCAGTATCTCCTATTATGTCCACTCCAGTTTCGTCTAATGAGCATCCTTCTGATGACCTCTCCTCAGCAGAGGTTAATTCTGAGAACTCTGGAACTGATACTATTATTGAGACTAATATTTTTCCTAGTGATAGTGTTCCAAACAGGTATCAGTTACCCCCGAGAAGTACAAGAGGAGTTCCACCGAGAAGGTATGATCCAGAGTATGAGGCCCAACGGTCTAAATATCCTGTAGAGAGAATCAGCAATGAGAACTTGTCCAGCACAGCCATGGCTTTTACCGCCTCTGTATACTCCACTGACATTCCCAAAACAGTGAAGGAAGCCCTTGGAAATGAAAAGTGGAAACAAGCTATGGAGGACGAGTATTCAGCTCTACAGAGAAACAAAACATGGGAAAAATGCATCCTACCAAAAGGAAAAAAAAAGGTAGGTTGCAGATGGGTATTCTCTATCAAATACCGAGCAAATGGAACAGTTGAGAGGTACAAGGCACGACTAGTGGCTAAAGGATATACCCAGACATATGGAATTGACTACTCAGAGACCTTCTCTCCTGTAGCCAAGATTGATACAATACGGGTCTTGCTCTCAATAGCAGCAAACAAGGAGTGGCCCATATACCAGTTTGATGTAAAAAATGCTTTTCTTCACGGAAGTATTGATGAAGAAGTATATATGGAGGCACCACCAGGGTATTCTCAGGAATTTGGAGATAAAGAAGGATGTAGACTGAGGAAGGCACTTTATGGGCTAAAACAGTCCCCTAGGGCATGGTTCGGAAGATTCACAAAAGCTATGAAGAAGTTTGGGTACAATCAAAGCAACTCAGATCACACCCTATTCTTGAAGAGGGTTGGAGATAAAATCACTTGCTTGATAATTTATGTGGATGATATGATTATCACTGGAAATGATGAGGAAGAGATCACTGACTTAAAAGGAAAACTATTTCAAGAATTTGAGAGGAAAGATTTGGGGACTCTCAAGTATTTTCTTGGCATAGAAGTTCTGAGGTCGAAACAAGGAATCTTCATTCACCAGAGAAAGTATATCCTTGATCTTCTGGTAGAAACAGGAATGCTAGACTGTAAACCAGCTGAGACACCGATCGTTGCTAATCATGGTCTTCAAATTCTTGAAGGAGCAAAACTGGCTAAAAGAGAACAATATCAGAAGATTGTGGGAAAACTCATTTACTTAGCTCACACAAGACCAGATATAGCTTATGCTGTAGGAGTGGTGAGCAGGTTCATGCACCTCCCACAAGTACAACACATGACAGCAGTAATGAGAATTTTGAGGTACTTAAAGGGTACAAGTAGCACGGGAATTTACTTCGCCAAAAATGATCATCTGGATCTAATTGCCTACACAGATGCAGACTGGGCAGGAGATCGTGACGGCAGGAAATCCACTTCTGGGTACTTTACTCTAGTAGGTGGTAACTTGGTCACCTGGAGAAGTAAAAAACAAAAGGTGGTGGCCCTATCAAGTGCAGAGGCAGAATTCAGAGGAATTGCAAAAGGAATAACTGAAATCCTATGGATTCGGAAACTCATGAATGAACTTGGTTTTCCACAGAAAACAACATGTAAGCTATTTTGTGACAATAAGGCAGCTATAAGTATCTCAGAAAATCCGGTCCAACATGACAGAACGAAGCACGTCGAGATAGACCGACATTTCATCAAGGACAAATTGGAAGATAAGACAATCAAACTTCCGTTTGTTCGATCAAATGATCAATTAGCTGATATCCTGACAAAGGCAGTCAATACTAAAGCCTTCGATGAGACTTTACGCAAGTTGGGCATTGGAGCACCGACTGCCCAACTTGAGGGGGAGTGTTAGAAGTCAAACTCACTAGAAGTGTTAGAATTCAAACCCGTGTGTGGAAAATGAAGGTAGGCTGCAGCAAGAAGTAAAATAAAGAGGCTAGTCAATGATCACATATGTAAGCAATGATGTAAGATGGTGCAGTTTGGAGCCTATATAAAGGCCCAGCTAGCTCATAGATAAACACACCAAAAAAAACGTATGTAATACCACAAAAACTATAAACACTTTCAATATCAAAAACACTAAACACTATTCCGCTACTTTGTTCAAATAATACCACATGCGACATAAACATTTTAGGTTGGGCTATGTTTGGACCGCCAGGATTATGTACGTGCACAAATGATCTCCAAAAAAATTAGTCTAGGGGTTTTTGAGGTAGACGCTCCAGAGGAGAAGAATAAGGCCAAAGAAAGTGACAATGTTGTTAAAGAGGCTCTTTCCAACATACCATCGCTTCTTGAGTTAAAGCGTATCTACTATAAATTAATGATAAGGTATTTACAATTTTAAATATTCCATTTTAAGTTTGTTAGTTTGTCTATATTATCTCTCTCTCTCTCTCACTCTCACTCTCTCTCTCTCTCTCTATATCATCCATAGTCTTTACCCGAAAAGTTTAGGAAGTAGAATTTTGCTCTGATGTTTGTCCCACATTTCACAGTAATTGATGTAATTTATTTTGTAAATATTAGCCTAGGTGATGTTTCTCGTCCTTAGTTACCAAAGGTCGAGGGTTTGAGCCTCGGTGGAGGCGAATGTGTGCGCGAGTACATAAATATCTTTGGCCTTGATCAAATAAAAGAAAAAGAAAACTAGCTATGCTGTGGCTTCTATCTAATTGTCAGCGATATATGTTCATTGTTGGATTATTTCCTACGGATCTTGTAATGTTAGAAGTTTTACAGTGCACCGTTTGGTAGTTGATAATAAAAAGTGTAATAATTGCCAATTTAATTTTTTAAAACTTAGTAGCATGGACATTGTTGCATGTACTTTAGCAAGGAGCCAACTACTTTGCAGCCAAAATTTGCAAATTATAAACCTAAAATGATGGTAGCATCACTTAAACATGAGATTTTGTGAAATTATTTTCAGTTCATAGTAACTGTTTGACTGGTATAGTAGATTGATACTTCATGTTTCCATTATGGCTTAATATTTGGTCAATATATATATGTTAATATAAAAAACAAGATCAAAATATTCTATTTATGTATATCAAGAATGAACAGATTGGAACTTGAGAAAAAAATTTATAGAGATAACAATTAGAAACTTGAAAGAAAATGATCTACAGCTGGCCAGTTACCCGTGACCAAAATGTTGGAGTTTCGGGGACATTGTAACAATGGTCTAATATAAGACATTAGTAGTAGATTTTGAGATTTTTATTCTGCTTGAAACTAATGCATGGCCTGGAATGTTTAGTTGTTTGAAGTTTGTTTTGGCACTGTAAAAGCTGCGTAACAAAGTCTCAAAGTCGAAGCTTCATGGTTTTGGAGACTTTTGATGTCAGAAACAGGAAATGACTTCTCCTTGTTCTAGTGACTATAACTTAGTAATGTCAGCTATTTGGGAACAACATCACACAAAATGTTTTATCTGTGCTTGTTACCTTTAAGTTGATGACGAAAATGATGCAGCCATTAGCCCATAATTAGTATAATAATTTCTCGCTTTTCATATATTCTTGTTTTAGTTTGAAACTGTTGTGAAGGAAAGTAGTTTCAGTAGAATGTTAAATAGTCCTCCGAGTTCAGTTAGATTAGCATGTTACCCTCTCAACAAAAGCTTTCTTGAATTTGGGTTCTTTCTAATTTTCCAAGGAACCTAACTAAATGACAAATGAGAGCAAGACATCTAAATCTGTTCTGGGAGCTATGCAGTAGAATACTAGCATTCATGTTGCCCTGTAAACTTTCTCTTGCATTGAAAAATAAAGTAGTGCGAGCTTTGACCAATATATTTACTGGTAAAGAAAATATTGTAAATTGATTCTGTAGGTACTATTCGCACAACATTGACTACTTCGAAATATGTCGATGTCAATGTATGATATCCCGACTGTCAAAGAAAACTCTGCTTTGTGGAGACTATAATTTTCCTCACAATCTGGTAAGCATATCAGTACCTATAATTAGTCCTCACCATGCTCGAATGTCTGCTAAAGTTTTTTAATTTTGCATTTTATATGGAATTCTGCGATGATGTTCATTTTTTGAATGCTATTCTTGTGTTTCATGGATAAAAATGTGTATGGCAATGCTAGAAAAAAGAAGGGCTGATGAAGAAAGAGGCTTGCTCATATCGAATGAAGAAGGTTAAGGAAGATAAACTGCAGTTTGAGTTGCTAAGGGTTAAAGTTCATGGTTTAAGAGAAAATCTCTCAAGTTCGCAGCACTAGAAGTAGAACAGGACATGAAAATCTTGAGACAGGAAAACAAAAGGTGATCAAAGAAAGGCAACACGCGGATATGGAGATGGCTTAAACGAAAGAGCAAAGTAAAGTTTTAGAAAGTACGAGGGGGCTTGTGCAGGAAATCGCTCATGCTGATTGTTTATCCCTGTAATCTGGAGAAGATAAAGGAAGACTTACGAAAAGGTGAATTAGTTCTATTGAAATTCTAAGTTCTTTTTTAGGCAAAGTTAAGATTTCGCCAGTGGATAATAGGTCAAAAAGAAGTGACAAGAAACAAGGTGGGGGTGATGGTGGGTCTCGATTAGAAAAAATTAAGAGTAAGTAACTTAAGACTTGTAAAGGTTTATGTAGGCGAAGTGTAGGCTTAACAAGAATTTTATTAAGTCCCGAATGGAATTTATGGTGGATGTTAGACTCACATTTCAGAGTGCTATGACCTATAATCCTAAAGGGCGGGATGTTTATGTCATAGCCGAGCAACTATTACAGATATTTGAGGAAAAATGGGTTGTTATCATTATGTGTGAAAGTTGAAGATAGTTTAACTAAGAAGGCTCATACGTCACAACCACCACCAATTGAAGCAATAACCAGTTTTGTGCTCAACACTAATCTGGTGAATTTTGGTCATTCAGGAAGGGTCGCTGCTCCAGAGAAGCCTAAGGCTAGAGATCCCAGTAAGTGGGAAATGACTTATGCTGAAAAGTAAAAATTTGGCTCTAATTTGCAAACTTTACCGGCTGAGAAATGGATATCATAAGAAGAGGAACTCATCTCTTCATCGATATGATGATGAGATAGAAGTGAATATTGATGATTTTGAAACAGAAACACTACGGGAGCTTGATAGATTTCTAATTAAATACAAAAAGCATTAGAGCAAAAACTGAAAAAATCTTGAACTTGTTTTCAAAGCAAAGCCTGCTGTTAAATGGAGTGAGCACAATGAGATAATCATGTTATGATATTGAGTTAGATAATACATTAAGCCCTACTTATTTAAGTAACCAGCCCCAGTAGTGGACCTTGTGGAAGAAATTTCAAGAGGAACTAAAGCGGGTAAATCATGTAAAACTTGCTCTTTATTGATGACATTTTTCATACACTACAACCATATCTCTTGGTTTGATTCGATATGAAGTCTTGATGTTTGTTGGTCGACGGATTAAAAATCAAACCAAAAACACAAGTGGAGCAAGTATATCAATTATCAAGCGGCATTACCAGTAATCCTGACTTCACTTCTACTGGTATGATTTAAGAATTCTATGCCATTTGTTTTAAGTTTGTGGAGAGCCTGCTGTTATTTCATCTTTATTTAGTAATACTCAGACCTTATTTTAATCCTCATATAATTTGTCACAATTACATACTCTTGTTGCAGCAATTCATGTGGGTAGGATCTGCTGAAGAATGTTAACAAATCCATCTTGATCCCTTTGCAGATCTTGTGCTATTACTTTTCATTTATGTATGCCTATTTTTTTGTATCTGAATATGTTTTCTCCAGCCATGTGTTTTTTTTGGTATTAACCACTTATATTCAAGTTTCGTTGCTAGATTTACCCTTAAAAATGTATTTTGCCTAGCGAAATATTATGTAATATCTAATCTCCTTTTAGAAAGAGGATTAATAATATATAGATGCTATATTGTAATAAAACCAAGCATTGTTTTTTAATGTCAAATAGCTTATTAATGTACATCTAACATTATATGCCCCTTCAAACTTCATCGAATGGTCTAACCTATGATACCATTATTTGTTTATTTGCTAAATATGTTAGAGTTTCTTAGTTTTTATGTTGCTTTTCGTTCTTGGGCATGTTTCAGGATTATGGTGATACAATGAAGCTTTAAAATTCTTCTTCATTGAGATTTATTTGTCTATGGTGGAACTTATAACCAAGAAAATACTTTCTTTAGACCTAATATTCAACCTTACGTATTAGACAGTATTAGACAGTTGAAGGATTAAATTAATTTGTGCTTGCCGGAAGTGTTCGGAAATCTCATATAGAATTGCCAATGATGTTCTCGTTATTTTTTGCCAATGATGTTCCTTTTAGCTAGAATATTGTAATATATGCTTATTGATAAACTTGTACTTAACTTTATAAGATTAAAATTTAAGGCATTGATTTCTATTAATAACAAAATTAATTATCTTTTTGTAATTGTATTATTTTTACATTCTCTTTTTAAAATGCTATTGTTTCGAGTCACACCCTTAATGAAGTAAAAGTTTAGTAAAATAAAATGATGGTGAATATTATTTAGGTAATTCTTTATTTTTGGTATGCATGATCTTTGATCTTGTATGTAATTATATTTCCCACCAGTTTTATAAATTTGATATTAAGTTTTGGTTAAAGTATCATATGTAATATGCACTTGTCTCTCTTTTAATTAAATAAATTTATACTTTTACATTTTTTTTGATTTTTTGTATATAAGTTAAGGTCTTTATGTAATATTTTTAAAAATTTATTTCTTAATTAAAATATAAAAATAAACTTTTTATTCATAAAAAAATAAAAAAAAATAATAAGCGAAAGTATCATTTTTATGTATTTCAATTTCGGGCAAAAAGTAAAAAGGATATATCAAATGGGAAAGGAGGGAGTATTAAGTATAACTTTATTTTTTAATTTAATATTTTTGTATAATATTCTATCTTTAATTGTACTTTATATGTGTTAATAGAATACTATTTAAGTTGAAATTGATTTAATGTTGGTATGTTCAATAGATTTTTTTAAAGTATGAATTGAACTTTTATATTTTGTATTTTTCTAAAATACTATATCTTTTATTAGACTTATTTGAATAGATATGACATTATAAGTAAAATTTGATTTATTATGAGTATTGATATATGTATGTAGTTTATTTAGGGAACTGATGAATAAACTCAACACTTCATCATTTTATCTCCAGTTGTACCTTTTTTATATTTAAATTTATAATTATATTTTAATAATTATATTGTCATAATGAAATTATTGTTAAAATTATTTTAAATTTTACATTTAGTATTATATATCATATATAAATAATTTATTTATTTGATATCTACTTTTGTTATCTGAATTATATATACTTATATAATATAAGTAATCATTATTATAAATATAATAGTAATTGGTGCATTTATATATTGAAAATAGTGGCGTAAATAATTTTTTTAATAATAAAAATACGGAATTTGATATTATTAGTATCTAACATTTAATTGGTTAGTCGGAAAAAAAATATTATATAGCTAGATCATGGGTTCTAAAATGGGTAATTTTATTTGGTGGAAAATCATAGTTAGGTGAAAAATCACTACGTGACTCTACTATATACTACTCCCTCCGTCCCGTATTGTTTTTCTTATTTGATATGTCGGGATTGTTCATAACATGAGATAAATTACTAATTCACGCATAATCTATAAGACCAAATATAGTCATGAGTGATCTTGTTGGATTCATATTTATAAGTACTTTAATACAGTGAAGTTTTTATATTTAATTCTAATACGAAATTCAAGATATAAACGTTCAAAAGTGTGCGTTGGCAAACGTGTCCAGTCAAAACAGGAAAAACATTAAGGGACGGAGGGAGTAATATTTGTATAAATGTACTATGTCTCACCTCGATGCTCGTGCTTTTCTGATTTTTATATTTAATTTCATCTTCCATTCTTTTAATCACCCCATGCAAATTTACCTCAATATTTAATTATTTTTTTTGGTGATGTAGGGTTGTTGCAGGTACAATTTCTTATATCTATGCATAAGGTTGTTTAACTGTTTCCTCATTGCGAAGTACTATAATCGGTTGTAATTGCAATTTGTTTAGTTGTTAGATGCTTCCGGGAGTTCTAATTGAAAACTTATAATTCAGGTTTAATGGCAATTAGATTAATGTTGGTAAGTGTATTAGTGGTACTAAAATGATGGTACACAATGAACTTTTTTTTTACAACATAGAACCTTCAGACATGATGCAAGGTGTTGAATGCCATCTTACTCAAAATGATTTCCTTTTGCATGCAAGGTAGCTAATGTGTACGTTTAACACTAAATATAATAACTAATTTATTTTATTTGCTTTGTTTAAGTTAAATAAAATTCAGGATGGTTGAATTGAAATGAGGCAATGCCTATTCAAGTATCAAATATAGCCAAGTTCGTACTTCCATTTCAAAATTCCGGTTGTCAAAGTACATCATATATTATAATCATTGCCTCAAACTTTTGATTCACCCTCTTTTCGACATGTTGCGATTTACTTTGTATGTAAAGGTTTACCCCGTATGTAATGACAAAACCGAATATGTGTTAGTATCAGGTTGGTAGAAAAAGAATGTGATTGATTTTAAAGCGTGAAACACTTGAAATGAGGAGCTAAAAATATGGCTTTTTAGATAGTAAATGAACTTGCCTACCTTTTGTTGCGTATATCTCATGTGAAGGTCGAGAATTTACTTGCTCCTCATAATGTCATTGGTTTACGATGAAAAGTGATAACACATTGGTGTAGAGTATTCATGTCTTAAACACATTTTTAACAAAAGTGGTTCCAGAAAGAGGACTACATTGGTCGTTGAACGAGGAAGAGGGGAGGGGGAGAACTACTAGAAGAACAAATAACAACATTTGTCTTGCTACATTTTATATGATTTAGAATGAGGCCCATGCCTTACTATGATTTGTACAGTTCTAACAATTTTATTTTTTCTAGGGGGATATTACAGATTCAAATGGATCTCAAATAAATTGGAGTTGGCTGTCATTATCAAATATCAGGCATTACATGAAAGACTACCAAAAATGTTATTCACTACAATTTAATTTGATCAAGATGTATTGCAAACTGTTGAGCATCAGACGTAACCCAGCACATGAAACCATCCATTTAGTTGGGCATGATAAATTAAAGTTCCAGAGTTGTTCCAGAGAGCTATGAATTGTAAAATTACTTTTTTAGTTGCCATTTTCTTCAATAGATAGTTAGATACTATGGACAAATTGGTTATGGAAAGAAACAGTGTTCTATGTTGGAAATGTCAACAGACTCATTCATGTATAAATATATCTATTTATGTTTGTTGGTCTATTCATTTGTTGTTGGTGTTGTTTATTATAAAACTTATTTCAGCCCCTTGGTTTTCTCTTTTCTTTACTGCAATCTTTTCAGATTTCTATAACGTTCATTTCGATTCAAATATATACATCTGAGCAAGACTAATATGTCACTCAAAAACAATACTCATCTCCCCCCTTTTGATTCTCTCTAGGCTTTTACTCCTTTGAACTCCATTTCTCCTGCTGCGAGTGCACGCATTGGGAGAAAGCTGTGTTAACCTTGGAAGTGATCGGCATTAAAACTTGCACCTTTGGGTTTTGCCAAAATTGCTTTTAAAGCAGTGGTTTACCACGACACAACAATTTCTTTCCGTGCAATCCTGGTTTTGTTCTTAACTTTCAAGGCCTGATCTTTTATTAGTTTCCTACATCCTACACACATATAGTGATAAGCTATGTATGGAGAAATATTGGGCTCATTTCTGATAAACAATTGTTGAGCTCTGTTAATTATCGATTAAGGCAGCTCGTGTAAATCAAGGCTCCAATTCTGACATGTAACTTCCTCATGGCAAGCTTAGTGGTGGTGATGGGTAGAGGCATGAACCTTGAAAGTTATATAAAACATATTATGCACATTTCATACGATACTAGAAAATGACCCGTGCCTCGCACGGGTTATTATGCTAGTAATATTTAAAATATCATGTCCTTACCATATTACATTACATGAGATTTTAAAGATTTTTTTTCATACGAGTGAGTTTTAGAATGATTTACATATTTATAAAATTGTCATCACTTTTTTGTAAAAAAACTATTCGTGATTGATATAGGGTAATTTGGATCTTTATTCTCTTTTTTAGATTAAATTTAAAAATGGTCATATTTTTTATTATTTTTCTAAAGTAAGACATTTTGGACAATTTTACTTTTTTTACTTTTATATAAGGCTTTTTTGAAAAATACCTAATGATTTTAAACTTTTTGCAAAAATACTACAACTTTAAAGTTTATTTTGAAAAAATACGAACTGTTTGAAAATGTTGGGTTTGTGGAGTCTATCAGGTTTCAGAATTGGAATATGATTTTAGTTGGGAATTCCAGAATTGGGCTCTAATTAGAATTTGGAATTTCAGATTTAGATTCTAATTTGCTTAGGCCCAGTTCTTCTCTTATAAATATTCTTATGTAATTGTAAAACACCAACATATCACAACAACACAATTATGAGAGATCAATACAAAATTAGTGCGGCTTGTGGAGTAGGAATTTCTGAGCCACGTAAATCTTTGCCATGTGTGATTGTCGTTTATTTTCTTGTTCTTGTTTTCTTCGCTTTGGGTTTTGCTTTCGTTGTTGTATACTCAACAACGGGTATCAAGAGCCTAGGTTTTCAGGCGAGTGGGAGCGATTGAAAAACAACACCTAGAGGGGGGTGAATAGGTGTTTATGGATAACAATGGTTATTTATGACCTGTTTGAAATTTTACCAGAAACAGCTTGCTGTTTGTGATAACGCAGTTTACAAATGGCAAGCTGATTGTAACTAAAATGCAGTGTAGTATGAAATATGCAGTAAATAAAATGTGACACAAGATCTTTTAGCCAGGTTCGACCCCTAAACCCCTATGGTCTACGTCCTGGTCCCTTACCAAACTTGGTAAGAGAATATATTATTGATCAACTATAAAACCGATTACAAGATCCAACAATATATCTCCCTTACACCCTGCTGCTTACAAATGGCTTGTTGTTTGCTGTGCTGAACTAGCTCTCTAAGCAATACTTCCCAAGTATCCTTCTCTAGCCTAGTTCTACCCACCCAAAACCTTAAGCCAACCTTGTACAATAACAAATCAATACAAATTGAACAATACAATGATTTAAATGAATACAACTCAACCTATGAACCCTCTGAATATATATATGCGTGTATATATAGGTTTGAAAGGTTTAGAAAGATTTTGCAATGTAAGCTTTTGAAGTTGTGTATATATATGTATCTTGTTTTTCTGTACTTCATGTATGTTAAGAACTGAGAAATAGCAGTTCTTAAATAGGTGAACAAGAACAATTAAAAACAATTTGAAAAGCTCCAATGGATAGATTGAATCAAGAAGCCGTTAGAAGTGTTTTTATGTTTTTGATAATGAAGGAGCATGTTTATCAGATGATAGTGAAGAGATGGAGCGTGTAGAACATGGAGAGGAATATTTGAAATGATGAGGGAGACAAGAGCATGTGGTTTGTTTTGAGTGAGGTATTAAAATAAGATAAAGTAGATCTTACTTTCCTTATTTTAGTCAAAGGAATATATTGTCTCCCAATGTGTTTTAGGATCTGAGTGTTTGATATGTTATATAATGTTCAGAGGGCCCTTACATGTGACTAACATCATTTACATTTGATACTCTTTGAAGAACCGAAACTTTCTGTAATTCTGCCAGACGCAGTCAGCATGCTGTTTGTCAAAATGGCATGCTGTTTGTCCATGCAATTGGCTTGCTGTTTGAGTCTTTGCCCTTTCATATCATCAACCAAGTTTCCTGAGAGCATAGATATGTCTAGTTGATTTTTATCTACAGGAATTCTGAACAGTTGGAAATGGCTTGCTGTTTGCGTATTGATTGTGTGCAAATGGCTTGCCAAACTGTCACTGTTGTAGCACCAATTGACTTGCTATTTGTATATTCTGATTAAACAATTGATAAGTGGATTTTATATCCACTTGGAGCATTCCATTTCGTCTTAAATTGGTGTATTGGACTCAAGTTTGTTGTAGTTTTGATGTGTTTTTGTTTAGTTGTGCAGGTTCGTGAATTGGCGACTAGGGTTGTTGTTTTCGTCAGTGTTAGAGTTGAATTTGAGCATAGGAATGAAGAATGGAGTCTAGTTTTAAGCCACCTTGAATATTTGAAGTCAAGAGAAGAGAAGATGGAAGCATTTGCAAAAGAAACGGACTAAAACGGAGCAAGAACGAAGAAAAGAGAGCAGAAAAAGCAAACCGGCAGAATTGGGACCGTGCCGCGGCCTCGAGTTGGCGCCGTGGCCTAGCAGACACGCTGGTGACAGAATTTGGACGGCGCCGTGGCGCCGAGTTGGGGCCATGGCCTCGCGAAGTCGCTGGAAATTCCATTTTTTCACCTAAAAACTCGATAATTCTTTCCTGTTTCGAATTTAATATGTATTTTTGGGTTTTTCTTGTTGGGAAAGACTTCTAGGACCTATAAAAACACATTGTATCATTGTAATTCATATCATCACAGAGAATTAATTATCATAGCATAGAATTGCAAGAGAGAAAAGAAGAGAAGGATTCAACGCTCGGTGACAAGCACGGATCTTGATCTACTTCATCTTTTGTATACGTTGAATTATAGATTTGTTTTCTCCACTCTTTGTTTTATTAATATTATTGCTTCTTTCTTTCATATCTTGTTTAATATCATGTTTTCATCAAATCCCATGACGATGAATGGTTCAATTATGAGCTAATCATTGTCATGGGATTCTAGCGGAGTTATCTATGTAGCTTAGTAGTTTGATGCTTTAAAGATTACATGTGGTGAATTCTTGATATCCTCGTATGGTTATGTTTCATGTATTTAGATGCGTCACGAACATCTAATTTGTTAATCTCTTGCGAAACGAGAGTGGATCTTGAGATTTAGAACTTGCCATGCTAGCATAGGATAGGTTGATGTTTTAACATCATGATTTGTAGCATCAATAGAGATATTATGCTGCCCTATGTGATCTTAATAGACAACTTGTTCTTCAACCGTTATGTTTTCAAATCTTATAGAGATATAGGGTCTAAGCATAATTGGTGTCTATTCATCTTCTATCTCTTTTGTGGATGTATGTTTAGTTTGGTACTCGTATACTGAGAAGTAGCGTTTACTTATTTCGTGTTGTCTGATCAGATATCAAAACCATAACGTGCATTGATTAAAGGCGTCAACTCTAAGTGAAGTAGATAATGAAGTTAGAGTCCTATGTTTATTCTCATATAAGTAATTCGATTCAATTCTCATTAGTTAATTTAATTCTTAGTTTAATATTTTGCATCTTAGTTTAAATTAGATAATCAAATCTCAATTTGTTATTTGTCTTAGCAGTGAGTTAAAACCATACATTGTTGCATAGGTACATCGACTGATTTAAAACCAAAACCAGATCTCTGTGGAACGAACTTGATTTCTATCTGTATTACTTGTGACCACGTGCACTTGCATGATTTTGTATTAACAAGTTTTTGGCGCCGCTGCCGGGGATCATCGGTGTTTTATTTTAGTTTATGTGCTTGTCAATAGTGGTCTTTAGCGTTCACTGACTCGGATTCTTACTTAGTTTGTTTGTTCGTGGTGTTTTCAGGTACTTAAGTTTGTATGCGAACACGCTTACAAGCTCGTTTGGAAGAACTGGCGGAAGACGATCTTGTAGAGAATTTAGAGAATAAGAACGAGGAAGCTGAAACTATAGTAGCGATGGGTGATGCAGCAGCAGCTAAGGCTTTGAAGGAGTATTCTCAGCCGAAGATCGATGATATCCAGTCGAGTATCATCAGGCCGGCCATCACGGCTAATAACTTCGAGATCAAGCCGAGCACTATTCAGATGGTACAGAATTCGGTTCAGTTTGGGGGTGCTTCTACGGAGGATCCTAACATGCATATTCGGGACTTTATCGAGATATGTGATACTTTCAAGTTCAATGGTGTTTCGGATGATGCTATCAAGTTGACGCTTTTCCCATTCTCTTTGAAGGATAAGGCCAAGGGTTGGTTACACTCTCTACCACCTGGTTCCATTACTACATGGGAGGATCTTGCTCAGAAGTTTCTTACTAAATTCTTCCCTATGGCGAAAACTGCAACAATGAGAAACCAGCTAACTCAATTTCAGCAACAATCTGGAGAATCTTTGTGTGAGGATTGGGAACGATACAAAGAGATGCTTCGTAGGTGTCCACATCATGGCATGCCTGACTGGATGGTTATCAATAGTTTCTACAATGGGTTGGGAGCACAATCTAGACCTATGCTAGATGCAGCATCAGGAGGAGCTCTGTGGGCTAAGAGCTACGATGAAGCTTATGAACTTATTGAGACGATGGCTGCTAATGAATATCAGAATCCAACCCAAAGGCTATCTCAAGGCAAGGTAGCAGGTTTGTTTGAGGTAGATACAGCTTCAGCTATTGCAGCTCAGTTGAAGGCTTTGACTATGAAGGTGGATTCTCTTGCAAATTATGGAGTTCAGTAGGTGGCTAGTGTTTGTGAGCTATGTGCGGGCGCACATGAGACGAATCAGTGTGCTATCTCTCCTGAATCGGCACAGTTCGTGAGTAATTTCCAGAGACCTGTTGCACCAGTTCCGGCTACTTATCATCCTAGCAACAGGAATCATCCCAATTTTAGCTGGAGCAACAATCAAAGTGCACAACAACCTTATCAGCAGCAGTTTCAGGGACAGCGAGTGAAGCCATTCAATCAGGGCTATCAACAACCGTATGCTCCAAGGCAACCATATCAACCTCCTGGATTTCAGCAGCAACAACCCCAGGCTCATGCGGGGCAATCTTCTAATGAAAAATCAGAGATGGATGATTTGAGGATGATGATGATGAACCTGCAAGCTTCTCAAAAGATCTTGGAGAGCCAGGTGGGACAGATTGCAAGTGCCTTACTTAGTAGGCAACCGGGAACTCTTCCTAGCGATACGGAAGCAAATCCAGGTAGGAGAGACAACAAAGAACAGGTGAAAGCTGTGACTTTGAGATCGGGAAAGGTTACATCAGATCCAAAATCAGCCACTAAAGAAGATGAAGAAGTGCAGAATCAGCAAGTTGAAAAATCTGCATTGCCCGAAATTGAGAAATCTGACTTAGTAGCTGATGAGCTAGATGGTGAAGTAGAGAAGAACAAGGAACATGTTAAAGCTTCTGTGGAGCAGTCTACTCAGATCTATCCTTCTCCTCCATATCCTAGAAGACTCTAGAAGCAGAATTTGGACAAGAAGTTTGCTAAGTTCTTAGAGGTGTTCAAGAAGTTGCAGATTAATATTCCTTTTGCGGAAGCACTTGAATAGATGCCGAGCTATGCTAAGTTCATGAAGGGTATTCTTTCTCATAAATTGAAGCTCGATGAATTAGAGACCGTGGCTCTAACAGAGGAGTGTAGTGCAGTTCTGCAACAGAAGTTGCCACCTAAACTTAAAGATCCGGGAAGTTTCACCATTCCGTGTACTATTGGCAACCTTTCTTTCAGCAAGTGTTTGTGTGATTTGGGAGCTAGCATCAATCTCATGCCCTTGTCAGTCTGCATGCAACTTGGTCTACCGGAACCAAAGCCAACTAACATCTCTTTGCAGTTGGCTGATCGATCTATCACGTATCCAAGGGGTATAGTAGAGGATGTCTTGGTGAAGGTTGATAAGCTCATATTTCCTGCCGATTTTGTGATTCTGGATTTTGAAGAAGACAAGAAGTGTTAACACAAAATCACGCAAGCGTACGTGGTCACAAGTAATACAGATAGAAGTAAAGTTCGTTCCCACAGAGATCTGGTTATGGTTTTAATTCAGTAGATGTACCTATGCAACAATGTATGATTATTATTCACTGCTAAGACAATTAACAAATTGGGTTTAGATTAACTAAGATTAACTAAAAAAACAAATTAACAAACTAAGAATTAACTAACTAACTAGAATTTAAATCAAATTACTTCTGCAAGAGAAAACATGGAATCCTAACTTCATTAAATACTTCGCTTAGATCTGACGCCTTTAATCACTATATGTAATGGTTATGATATCTGATCGGATAACACGAAACAAGTATACGCTACTTCTCAGTATACGAATACCAAACTAAACATACATCCACAAAAGAGATAGAAGATGAATAGACACCAATTATGCTTAGACCCTATATGTCTATAGAATTTGAAAACATAACGGTTGAAGAGCAAGTTATCCATAATGATCACATAGGGCAACGTAATATCTCTATTTACGCTACAAATCATGATGTTAAAACATGAACCTATCCTATGCTAGCATGGCAAGTTCTAAATCTCAAGATCCACTCTCGCTTCACAAGAGATTAACAAATTAGATGTTAGCTACGCATCTAAATTCATAAAGCATAACCATACGAGGATATCAGATATACATCACACACAGATCTGCAAAGCATCAAGATACTAAAGCTCCATAAATAAATCCGTTAGAATCCCATGACAACGATTAGTTCATAATCGAACCGCTCGTCATCATGGGATCTGATGAAACCATGATAAAAACAAAGTATGAAAATATACAAATAAACCTAAGTAATTGATATGTAATGGTTATCTCTAAATTACAATGGTAGGATGTGTTTATATAGGCTCTAGAAGTCTTGTCCACCAAGCAATTGCCTTTTTAGAGTTGGAATAGAAGATTGGCAATTTTCGTTCTTGAATGAGAATAGAATTGCAAATTCCATGTGTAGATCTGATTCTGGAATGTTCTAGCCGCCCAGAGCAATTACCATACTTATTAGAAGTAGGAATTATAGCAATTTCCTTGTCAAAGTTGAATTTCTGCAGTTCGGCACATAATACGTTTCCTAAACTGATTCGGTTTTGAAGGAAAATTCGTAGCTGACTTTTCTTCAATATTTATGGGCCGTTCCAGTTGTAATTGGACATCTGGACCACTTTAGAATGAATGATAATTCCGTTATCTTCGCGTGGACAGTAAGATCGTCCAAAACGGACTTGTAGAACTCAAGATATGGCCCAAACAGTAAATCAGGATTTTTAGGACAAAATTTCAGAATTTCCAGAAGGGTTCCCGCGCTGCAGCGCCCTTCCCAGGCTGCAGCGCACCATGCTTTCTGTCCAAGATTGTATAAAATATCCCAGGCTTCACGTGAGCTGTAAGATCGCTGAAAACGGACTTCTAGAACTCCAGATATGACCAAAACAGTATAGACTGCGCAACCTACCCAGAAAATCCGAATTTTACACAAATTGCTCCTTTCTCCTCCGTTTCTTTTGCATTAGCTAACATCTTCAATACCATGACACATGTAACTCCTTGGTAGCATAACACAAGTGTCAAATCTTCATTCCAATGCTTAATTCCACTCTAATATCGATTAGAAATACCAACACTAACCGATAGCTACAACCCTGCACAACTACACAAAACACATAAAAAATACAACAAACTTGAGACCAAGTCAATCAATTTAAGCCGATATGGAACGCTCCAAGTGGATATAAAATACACTTATCACACCCACAAACTTAAACCGATGCTTGTCCTCAAGCATAAACAACTAGACACTAACTAATTAGTACCACTTCCGTAGGTGATCACGGTTGCATTTGGCATATGCAACAAGCCCTTTAAACCCCTAGGTAGCCCTAGTGGACGAGTAAGGTCTCGTGAGGGCCTATAGCGAATGTACCCACAAAATCCATTTAACCTAATGCAATGCAATGCATGAATGCAACTAAATGAAAATGCAAATAATCTAGTACTAATATCCTACCATACCTTCAAATCCTCTCATGCCATATCAACTTAAGAATCAAAGTAAATACGCAATGTCTTGGTGTTGAAAGTGCAAGTATTCACATAGTCTACTCAATGAACATGCATAAGTTCTCAAAAGCCCATGTCAAGTGTAAGAATAAGTTAGTAATCATGCTAAGCCTACAAGAGTACATCTTTGAGACAAAACTCGGGATCTCATACGCAAAAACAAGCAAACACTCAAAATCCACTCACAAAAGAATATTCACTCAAGAACAAGGGTAAGTGTATCACTCAATTCCAACAAAATCATAAGCATGCTTGACATTTGGTATCAATCTAACTCTTAACACAACATACATCAATGACGATAATCAAAAGGTCTTTAATTGGGTTGTAATGGGGCTAGGGACAAGGTATGTCAAATAAGCCAAATTAGGTGAATTGTCAAAAGCTAGTAAGTACCATAATAAATCATACACAACACCCTATTTAACCCCCCACATAATTTTTACTAAAAACAAACACTCGACTAGTCGACTAAAATAGGATCACAACAAACACAAACATGCTCTCATAATATATATTTTTTTTCTTCTTTTTTCTCTTTTCTCTTATTTTTTTCTTTTTTTTTCGAGAGCTAAATATAACACAAACAATAATATAAACAATAACAATGATCCCATAATTTTATTACACATGCCGACTATCAAGTACACAACCAAACCCAATTTTCAATATTTCCCCCAAAAGTAAGACCAACAATAAACCTCACCTTGCACACCTTATTACTCCCTTAAACACTCTACTAGCCTTTGACAATGTGGGTTCAAATTAATGTAAGGCCAATACAAGAAAAAGTCTAGGCAAGTAATGTGGTATGTCACCGAAAAAAATAGGATTAAGCTCAACGGGTTAACTAATTGAATATGTAAACATGGTATGGTAATATGGGAAAATATGCGGTTATTCCTAAATGCCTTTATCATTTTAATCGTCAAATAATGTCATGTGTTTTAAGAAAGACCTCAAACAACTGGTAGCAATGCAAACAATCCGTGGACACTCAAGCAAACGAATAAATTGCAACAAATATGCAATATGGCTCAAAAACTCACTTGGTGGAAAAGCATACTCAATCCCAAGCGAAAATCTCTCTAATGCACCTACTTGTATTCAAAGCTTGCAAACTAAATCATCTTGCACATATTCATGTCCTTCTAATCACTTACAACATTCAATAAGTCTACTAGCTTCAACTTACTAGTGTATGTGTGTGCACAAGAACAAAGCATATCACTTCTCAAACAAAAGCGTCAACAACACAAAATTTCTATCAAGCATGGGTGCAAATGCAAACTATTATGAACTCACATGAAATACGAACATAAAAACAGAATGTCCTATATGAAACAAACGTAGTTAACACGAACATAAATGCATAATTTACTACTACTAATATGCAAAGTATGAAATCCTACATGAACACATAATACAACAACAACTACTTATCCCCCGAACCACCCCCAAACTTAAAATATTCAATGTCCCCATTGAATTGAAGGTAATACAAGGGATAGCAAGAAACATACCTAAATAAAAATGCCGAAAAGCGTGGGTTGCCTCCCACGAAGCGCTTCTTTAACGTCAATAGCTTGACTACGTCCAAGCCTCCATTAAGGATGATAATAGTTTGCCTGGTCATCTCTTCGCGAGACTTCATCGTCATCACGGCGACACACTTTCTGCCACTTCTCCTCGCTTGGCCTATTCGTGTAACAACTATGTCCTATTCCAATGCCTTCATCTGTTGACCCAAAATCTGTCAATTTGTAGAACAACACACAATCGCGAGCTTCGCTTGAATATAATGGAGGAGGGTAAATGTAAATTGCTGAAGCCTTTGGTTCCTCAAAGAGAACTTCCTCCATTGGCTCTAATGCGCTACCTCCATCTTTATACTCTAAGATAAGTAGAAGACCTGCATCTTTCCCATGTTCTTCAGCCTCTTGGTACGCACATACCAATTCTTGAAATTTGTGTAGCTCATCAGTGTCTATCCCAAATAGTGCCATCTCCAAATCATCCACCATCCTAACATGATCAAATTCCTCACATGGCTTGCGAATGCTCACCTCACCTTGGAATTTGTCTTCCTCAATTAAGCATGCAGTACCTTGCTCCAAGTCACCGTTATTTTCTGGTATTACTTCTGGTATGAATTGTTGTTTCTCTTGTTCTAAGGCACTCAAAACTTGAGCAATTAGTGTCCCCATAGATTTGATAGACTCCTCAGTACTCTTTAGAAGCATCCTCATCTCCTCCATAGCATCAACCTCATCTGACTGAAAAGTAGGAGTAGGTTGCTGATGTTGAAACTCTTCACTACCAAAGAAATATGACATATCTGGAACATCTTGCTGGTACTGTTGAGGATGGTATTGAAAATATGATTGTTCCTCATAACTGACATATGGATCAACTCCTTCATAGTAACAATATTGTGAGGGATCATGAACGCCCAAACATCGCTCACATTGCTGAGGCGTGGATGTCCTCAAATATGCCCACCATGGCAACTCCTCGCATGCCATCTTCAAACACTCAAGTACTTGAAACACACCAAACTAAACAAGATAGATAAGAAAAAATCTGGGTCAGTGAACTCTAACGACCACTATTGACAAGCACATAAACCAAAAATAAAACACCGATGATCCCCGGCAGCGGCGCCAAAAACTTGTTAACACAAAATCACGCAAGCGTACGTGGTCACAAATAATACAGATAGAAGTCAAGTTCGTTCCCACAGAGATCTGGTTATGGTTTTAATTCAGTAGATGTACCTATGCAACAATGTATGATTATTATTCACTGCTAAGACAATTAACAAATTGGGTTTAGATTAACTAAAAAAACAAATTAACAAACTAAGAATTAACTAACTAACTAGAATTTAAATCAAATTACTTCTGCAAGAGAAAACATGGAATCCTAACTTCATTAAATACTTCGCTTAGATCTGACGCCTTTAATCACTATATGCAATGGTTATGATATCTGATCGGATAACACGAAACAAGTATACGCTACTTCTCAGTATACGAATACCAAACTAAACATACATCCACAAAAGAGATAGAAGATGAATAGACACCAATTATGCTTAGACCCTATATGTCTATAGAATTTGAAAACATAACGGTTGAAGAGCAAGTTATCCATAATGATCACATAGGGCAACGTAATATCTCTATTTACGCTACAAATCATGATGTTAAAACATCAACCTATCCTATGCTAGCATGGCAAGTTCTAAATCTCAAGATCCACTCTCGCTTCACAAGAGATTAACAAATTAGATGCTAGCTACGCATCTAAATTCATAAAGCACAACCATACGAGGATATCAGATATACATCACACACAGATCTGCAAAGCATCAAGATACTAAAGCTCCATAAATAAATCCGTTAGAATCCCATGACAACGATTAGTTCATAATCGAACCGCTCGTCATCATGGGATCTGATGAAACCATGATAAAAACAAAGTATGAAAATATACAAATAAACCTAAGTAATTGATATGTAATGGTTATCTCTAAATTACAATGGTAGGATGTGTTTATATAGGCTCTAGAAGTCTTGTCCACCAAGCAATTGCCTTTTTAGAGTTGGAATAGAAGATTGTCAATTTTCGTTCTTGAATGAGAATAGAATTGCAAATTCCATGTGTAGATCTGATTCTGGAATGTTCTAGCCGCCCAGAGCAATTACCATACTTATTAGAAGTAGGAATTATAGCAATTTCCTTGTCAAAGTTGAATTTCTGCAGTTCGGCACATAATACGTTTCCTAAACTGATTCGGTTTTGAAGGAAAATTCGTAGCTGACTTTTCTTTAATATTTATGGGCCGTTCCAGTTGTAATTGGATATCTGGACCACTTTAGAATGAAATATAATTCCTTTATCTTCGCGTGGACAGTAAGATCGTCCAAAACGGACTTGTAGAACTCAAGATATGGCCCAAATAGTAAATCAGGATTTTTAGGACAAAATTTCAGAATTTCCAGAAGGGTTCCCGCGCTGCAGCGCCCTTCCCAGGCCGCAGCGCGCCATGCTTTCTGTCCAAGATTGTAGAAAATCTCCCAGGCTTCGCGTGAGCTGTAAGATCGCTGAAAACAGACTTTTAGAACTCCAGATATGGCCAAAACAGTATAGACTGCGCAACCTACCCAGAAAATTCGAATTTTACACAAATTGCTCCTTTCTCCTCCGTTTCTTTTGCATTAGCTAACATCTTCAATACCATGACACATGTAACTCCTTGGTAGCATAACACAAGTGTCAAATCTTCATTCCAATGCTTAATTCCACTCTAATATCGATTAGAAACACCAACACTAACCGATAGCTACAACCCTGCATAACTACACAAAACACATCAAAAATACAACAAACTTGAGACCAAGTCAATCAATTTAAGCCGATATGGAACGCTCCAAGTGGATATAAAATCCACTTATCAAGAAGATTCCCATAATCTTGGGAAGGCCTTTTCTAGCTACGGGTCGTACTTTGATCGATGTGTAAAAAGGAGAGCTTACAATGAGGGTGCAAGATCAGAATGTTGTTGGAAATATTGACTACTACAGCAACATAGAGGCAGTTATATATCGTATTTAACAAGCCAAGGCCAAGCAAACAATTAACGAAACAAAACACGAAGGTAAAAAACAAGCATATCAGTAATTGTAAAAATGAAGGAGGAACAGAAGACATACCAGTAGCCATAGCTAAAGCAGTATATCAAACAAATATGTAACACAGCTGAGTCGTCAGGACTTGCACGAAGTACTGACTGTTCTTGAAGAGATAATTGCCCCCACTTACACTGTGTCAGGACTTGGCAATATTCTTCCAGGATAAAACAGCTCCGAGTTAGATGGTCACAGTCACCAGAAAACTCGACTTCGACTAGCACCTCAGTCGCCAGAAAAACCTACTGGTGGAGTACAGAATATAAAGGGAGAACAGAGTGTATAGAGAGAACAGAGAATGTATGGTGTGGACAGTATGTTTACAATCAGTAGCTTAGGTCTCTATTTATAGGAGAGGCCAAACGTAACTGATATCACCCAATTAATATTGTAACTCCCATTCTAATTAATTAGAATGAAACGGTCGATTTAATATAATCAAAACGGCTGTAACAGCTGATTTTATATTATATAAATCGTAACAGTTACGTTATATATTTATCCACATTATGACTTCCAATTAATAGAATAAACGCTCAGACTCTACTGTCAAAACAACGCAGAAGTTACTGTCGACAAGACCCGACAGCACCTTTAAAGTAACTGTCATCGGTTAGAACTTGACAGTAAGTTTACTTTCTGACAGCAACCTTGTTCCTGACAGTAAGTTTATCCTTCCTGACAGCAACCTTGTTCATGACAGCAAGTTTTACCTTCCTGACAGCAACTTTGTTTCATGACAGCAAGTTTACTCTCGAGAGTTTACAGGACTTAACTAGTAGTATAGTCCAACTCTTGACAGCATGTTTATAATATTAAAATAAATCAATAATCCATGCAATAAAATTCCTCGCCCAGGTCGCCTCGCGTACGCGAGACGCCGAGACATTCGCCCAAATCGCCCTTCGACCGAGCCGAGTCGAGTCGAGTCGAGACGTGACGTGGCGGGGCGGGCGGCGGCGGCGCGCGCGCGTGTGTGTGTGCGCGTGGAGCACACAGTAACACCATGCACCATCATACACCTTAGTAGTTGTACACTACCCATGTGTGTGATTCTATATAAAGCCAACAACCCCCTTATTTATTTCAATGTGGGATAAATACACATTCTCATTTCAAGCTTATTCAAGCTACTAACTTCAACTCCATTTCTCTATGGGTTTCACTAAGAAAATACTTAGACCCATATATGAAAATTTAAGTTCCCATATCAAGGAACAATTTCCAATCGTTAAAATCTGGAATTAACATCAAGAACATAAAATAATTATGCCCTAAAAACTCCATTTTCTAACAATCCCCCACAAATCCATATAGAAATGTTTCAGGTTTCTCATCATGGCTTGTTTTTCAGAGTCGGTACCCTTCCGGGTTTGAACCCTCCTAAGTCCCCTACTTCAATGATTACCGGATTCAGATGGAATGTTTCACCTTGAATCTTAATCCGTTTGGTGTAACCATGTTCCATAGACGACGACAAGTCAAAGGCTATGGTGCCAATCTACGGCTTTGAGACATTAATGGTCTTGTCTCGATCCTGTTCATCGAATGCTTCAAGGAATAACCCTTTCCTCTAATTGCGACCACACAATTACATTCGCTTAGCTGGGCATCTCCAGAGATGTACTGCTACCATCTCGTCAAAAGACTTGACCCCATTCAGAGTTATAATAACTCTTGCTATCTAGCAGTATCAGTACCTTCTAGGTTTTCAGGGGATAGACTCAGATACAACAGTATCATCTATGTAGCAAAGGTACTACCAATTCATCCTTACAGCTTGTTATTACCACATTGAATACACTTCAAGGGATCTCCTCTCATGTGTATTGGGTTCCCACTGATGATGAACTATGATGGGTTGACAGCCCCATCCCCAACCTCGACTTAAGGACCACTGCAGGTTCCAGTCCTTTAGTTAAAGGATCAGCTATATTATTCTGAGTTCCTATGAACTCTACAGCTATAATCCTATCAGACACTAAACCCCTTATAGACTTTAGTCTAACTTGGATGTGTCTCTTAGTTTTAGCATTATACTTTCTACTGCTAATCTTGTCGATAGTTGTTTTACTATCACAATGAATAGCAATCGCAGGAAGTGGTCTGCTTACTACATGTATCGCGGACATAAGTCCATGTAACCATTCAGCCTCCGTCCCCGTGGCATCAAGTGCACACAACTCAGCCTCAAAAGTAGACCGAGTAACTATAGTCTGTTTTGTCGACTTCCAGGATATTGCTCCACCTGCTAAAGTGAACACATATCCAGTCACTCCATTGGAACCAGACTTCTTAGCTATCCAACTTGCATCACTGTACCCCTCAAGTACACCAGGAAATCTCCTATAGTGTAAACTTAGGTACATTGTGCCTTTCAGATATCTTAGTACTCTATCAAGAGCATCCCAATGAGTTCTGTTTGGACAGCTTGTATATCTAGCCAACTTAGACACAGAATATGAAATATCTGGTCTAGTACAGTTAGCAAGATACTGCAAACTCCCTATAATCTGAGAATACCTTAACTGAGACACAGGTACTCCTGAAGTATTCTTGACAAGGGCAACTTTAGGATCATAGGGTGTACTAGCGATTCTACAGTGTGAATAACCATATTTCTCAAGTATAGATTTCTCTATATAATGAGACTGCGATAAAGTTATTCCCTCAGCTGACTGAGTCAGCTTGAGACCAAGAATCACACTAGCCTCACCCATATCCTTCATTTCAAAATGCCTTTTCAAGAAAGCTTTTGTCTCATTAATAATCTCAATATTGGTTCCAAACAGTAATATGTCATCTACATATAGGCACAAGATGACACACTCACTACCTTTAACTTTGGTGTAGACACACTTATCACTATCATTAATATCATAACTGAACGGCACTATAGTTTCATCAAACTTTTTATGCCAATCCCTAGGAGCTTGTTTCAAGCCATAGATGGATTTGATCAACTTACATACTTTCCTTTCGTTACCAGATGCAACAAATCCCTCAGGCTGATCCATATAAATCTCTTCTTCAAGTTCACCATGAAGAAAAGCTGTCTTTACATCCATTTGATGGATGATAAGACCATGTACGGAAGCCAATGCTACTAGCATTCGAATTGTTGTCATTCTAGCTACTGGAGAGTATGTGTCAAAGTAATCAATGCCCTCTTTTTGCTTAAAACCCTTAGCTACCAGTCTAGCTTTGTACTTATCTATTGAGCCGTTAGGGTTCAACTTTCTCTTAAAGATCCATCTGCACCCGATAGTAGAACACCCAGGAGGGAGATCAACTAACTCCCATGTTCCGTTAGAAACAATAGAGTCAATTTCACTCTTTACAGCGCCCTTCCAGTGCCTAGACTCTGAAGAATCCATAGCTTGTCGGAAGGTTAAAGGTTCATCCTCGACATTGTAAGTGATAAAATCACTTCCAAAATCCTTGACTACCTTTGCACGCTTACTCCTTCGTGGTTCCTCTACCTCCTTAGGAGTAGAGCTACTACTAGGTTCCGCCCCCACATTTGTCATCTTTTCCACATGATCAGGAATAGAACTTGATGTGTGAGTAGGATCTTCATTAGAAGTATCTTGAGGCATACCAGTCTTCATAGGGTAAACATCCTCAAAGAATGTAGCATCACGAAACTCAACTATCGTGTTTGCCACTATACCATCTATGTCAGATTTTAATACTAAAAATCTCATAGCTGTAGTGGTCTCAAGATAGCCTAGAAAGATACAATCAACAGTCTTCGGACCTAGTTTCTTTCTCTTGTGTTCAGGGACAAGTACCTTGGCAAGGCACCCCCCCACACGAAGATACTTAAGACTAGTCTTCTTGCTCTTCCATAACTCATAGGGTGTCTTATCCATGTGTTTCAGAGGAACTCTATTCAGAATATGGCAAGCCGTATTCAGAGCTTCTCCCCACATGTATTTAGGCAACCCAGAATTAATAAGCATACTATTAATCATATCTTTAAATGTTCTGTTCTTTCGTTCAGCAACCCCATTCGACTCAGGTGTGTATGGTGGGGTAACTTCATGAACTATACCATTGCTTGCACAAAATTCATTAAAAGCGTTACTCATATACTCACCACCTCTATCAGATCTCAACCTTTTAAGTACCTTACTAGTTTTTTTTTCTACTTCAGTTTTATATATAATGAATTTACTAAGTGCTTCATCCTTATGTCTAAGTAAATAAACATAACAGTATCTACTACTATCATCTATAAAGGTAATGAAGTATCTAAACTGGTCCTTAGTCAACACACCACCAAATTCACAAATATCAGTGTGTACTAAATCTAACAAGTCTGAATCCCTAACAATATTATGAAAAGGTTTCCTTATTTGTTTAGCAGACACACATACTTGACATTTAGAATTCTTTTCTATAGTGTGTTTTGGAATCAACTCTAAGTTCATCATATTTTTAAGAGCACCAAAATTTAAGTGACCAAGTCTAGCATGCCATAAATCAGAAGATTCAATACAATTAACAGAAGGAGTAATATTATTAATCAATCCACCCAAAACGGGTTCAGCATTTATCACAAATAAACCATTCGACAAGTAACCCTTGCCAAAAAATGTACCAGTATGAATAAGAACTACTTTATTACATTTGAGAGAAACTTCAAAGCCATTAGCTACTAAACAACTACCACTTATTATATTTCTACGCATGTCGGGAACATGATGCACTCTCGTCAGGGATAGAATACGTCCCGAAGGAAACTTCAGGTCCACGTTTCCTACTCCATGTACTTGAGCAGCACTTGCGTTCCCCATCGTCACTGTCAAGCTATGACTCTGTTGATAAGATACAAATAAACTAATGTCAGCACAAATATGCACATTAGCTCCAGTATCAATCAACCATTCATTTGACAGATAAGTGGAAAATAGTACAGGGTTGTAGGTAACATACTGGTCTTCGTTGGTTTCAGAAGCCAAAGCCTCACCAACAACCATGTTCGCTACAGGCCCACTTGAGGTTCCAAGCACAGCATTCGCTTGAGCTACCCCCTCGACTTTCTTTGCTTTCTTTGTAGGGCAGTCCTTACTCCAGTGCCCAACCTGCCCACAAGACCAACATGGTTTGTTTGCCTTTGATTTCTTGGCCTTATCCTTGTCATTCTTAGGTTTATTACTATTACCCTTCTTAGAGACAGCCTTCCTTTTCTGTCCTACAGTTGCTACATTTACCTTCGAGCTTCCATGCTCAGTTGGCATCACATGTCCCTGTTTGGACTTGTGTTGTTCTTGTACCGAGATGTCCAGCATAAGGTTGGTCCAGGTGATCTCTCCTTTCTGTCTTTTCAGGGAGAGAGAGAACTCTTCCCAAGACTTTGGGAGCTTTTCAATCACACTCATCACCTTAAACTTTTCGGGGAGGTCCATTCCAGACTCCTTCAAAGCATGCACTATCATCTCGAACTCATGCACTTGCTCAGTCATGGACTTATTGTCCACCAGCTTGAAATCAAGGAACCTAGCCACAGAATACTTTTCCAGACCTTGTGAGTCAGTATTATGTGTCTGGTCCAGCTTCTCCCATAAGAGTTTTGCGGTGTAGGCATCTGAAGAGTACACATCAAACAATGTGTTGGTTAGAGCAGCCAGAATTGCTGCCCTAGCAACCCCATCCTTTTCAGCCCACTTCGCATAACTCTTAACTGATTCAGCCTTCTCTTGATCCACAACTGGCTTCTCATATTCCACAACAGGCCATAGACCCTTTACAGTCAACCACAACTTCATCCTTTTCTGCCAACGAGAAAAGCCAACGCCCCCATTGAATTTCTCTGGCAAGCCAGTTAATTCAACAGGTTGTTGAAAACTGTAAGTGGTCCAATCAATGACCCCAACAGATGCAACCGAACTACCACTAGCAGGAATCTCACTCTCGTTAACCATTATGCTAAATACTATATAACGAATTATCTCTTCAAGAATGTTGGAAATATTGACTACTACAGCAACATAGAGGCAGTTATATATCGTATTTAACAAGCCAAGGCCAAGCAAACAATTAACGAAACAAAACACGAAGGTAAAAAACAAGCATATCAGTAACTGTAAAAACGAAGGAAGAACAGAAGACATACCAGTAGCCATAGCTAAAGCAGTATATCAAACAAATATGTAACACAGCTGAGTCGTCAGGACTTGCACGAAGTACTGACTGTTCTTGAAGAGATAATTGCCCCCACTTACACTGTGTCAGGACTTGGCAATATTCTTCCAGGATAAAACAGCTCCGAGTTAGATGGTCACAGTCACCAGAAAACTCGACTTCGACTAGCACCTCAGTCACCAGAAAAACCTACTGGTGGAGTACAGAATATAAAGGGAGAACAGAGTGTATAGAGAGAACAGAGAATGTATGGTGTGGACAGTATGTTTACAATCAGTAGCTTAGGTCTCTATTTATAGGAGAGGCCAAACATAACTGATATCACCCAATTAATATTGTAACTCCCATTCTAATTAATTAGAATGAAACGGTCGATTTAATATAATCAAAACGGCTGTAACAGCTGATTTTATATTAAATAAATCGTAACAGTTACGTTATATATTTATCCACATTATGACTTCCAATTAATAGAATAAACGCTCAGACTCTACTGTCAAAACAACGCAGAAGTTACTGTCGACAAGACCCGACAGCACCTTTAAAGTAACTGTCATCGGTTAGAACTTGACAGTAAGTTTACTTTCTGACAGCAACCTTGTTCTTGACAGTAAGTTTTACCTTCCTGACAGCAACCTTATTCATGACAGTAAGTTTATCCTTCCTGACAGCAACCTTGTTCATGACAGCAAGTTTTACCTTCCTGACAGCAACCTTGTTCATGACAGCAAGTTTTACCTTCCTGACAGCAACTTTGTTTCATGACAGCAAGTTTACTCTCGAGAGTTTACAGGACTTAACTAGTAGTATAGTCCAACTCTTGACAGCATGTTTATAATATTAAAATAAATCAATAATCCATGCAATAAAATTCCTCGCCCAGGTCGCCTCGCGTACGCGAGACGCCGAGACATTCGCCCAAATCGCCCTTCGACCGAGCCGAGTCGAGTCGAGTCGAGACGTGATGTTGCGGGGCGGGCGGCGGCGGCGCGCGTGTGTGTGTGTGTGTGCGCGTGGAGCACACAGTAACACCATGCACCATCATACACCTTAGTAGTTGTACACTACCCATGTGTGTGATTCTATATAAAGCCAACAACCCCCCCTTATTTATTTCAATGTGGGATAAATACATATTCTCATTTCAAACTTATTCAAGCTACTAACTTCAACTCTATTTCTCTATGGGTTTCACTAAGAAAATTACTTAGACCCATATATGAAAATTTAAGTTCCCATATCAAGGAATAATTTCCAATCGTTAAAATCCGGAATTAACATCAAGAACATAAAATAATTATGCCATAAAAACTCCATTTTCTAACAAATGTCACCTTTAATGTGTTCAAGGCCATGAAATTTCCGATAGAGGATGAAGAGTGTTTCAGTGTAGAAATGGTTGATACGGGTCAGAGAAAGAAGTTTGATCAGTGGTTGAGCAAAATGTCGGACACGCACATGCTAAAGCATCCCATCAGTGATTCTATTGACAGTTCTTCAGTTCAAGATCTCTCGAATGTCAAGCTTGGAAAACTTCCATCTCATTTGAGGTATGTCCTTCTGAATGATGAGTTAGTGATTTTTGAAGAGGGTCACGATAATGTGTTAAGAAGGTGGATAGTTGATGATGCGGTAGAAGAGTGTGTGGTTCAGTCAACTGAAAGGGATAAACACCTTAGAGGGGTAAGAAAGAAAAAGAAGACGAAGAAGTCGATTGGAGGAAGAGGCAAAGTGAAGTTTGATTTAGAAAAGATGTGGGAAGATAGCAAGAAGGTTATCAAACAATGGGTAAATGGTACTTCTACTAAGGACAAGTCGAATGCGATCTTCAAGCCATCATGATTTGAATCATATTTGTCCGGCTAAATGACGTTAATGACAGCGCTTCATGGGAGGCAACCCATGTGGTTCCGACGATCAGGTATGTTTTTTACTATCCCTCGTATTTACTTCCATGCAATGAGGACATTGAATCTTTTAAGTTTGGGGGTGGTTTGGGGGACAAGTAGTATATATATATATGTTAGTAGTTAGGTGTTTGTCATTGTGTTCATATAGATATCATATGATGCATATTAGTCGTAATTCATGCATATATGTTCGTATTATCTACGTTTGTTTCATATAGGACATTCGGTTTTTTTTTTTCGTATACCTTGTGTGTAAGAACCCGAATTTTCGGTAGAATTAAAACTTTTTTATATATTGATGAAAGGATGAACAGTGACTCCGACTACAAGGTATTAGCAATGAATGTGAATGGGTATAGATTTAAATGATTATATGTCACGAAGAATGCAACGGGTTGATAACCTAGATTAGAATAATCTATCTCTTAGAAAGATAAGATATAGAATTCCAAGTAGTGAAAATATTCTCATGTCATCCAAATCAATATTTGTTATTAGTCCAGTGGTTCCGTGAAAGGGTTAAGGAATACCCGAAAGAGAACAAGGACATTTTTATAAATATAAGGAATAAAAATGGAATAAAGAATGAATAGTGTTTTTGGTGAAAATAAGAATATTATTAGACGACGCTATATAGAAGTATTCAGAACGGATTTCTGAGTTCGTATTCATGATCCAGGGGCGAAATAAGTGTATGTAAACGACATCGGATTCAGAAAAATAGCACTTTTATTTTCTCCGAGATTTCCCTGGACACTGCAAGACTTGAGGATTCATTTAAAGGATTTAAGGAATTTAAATTCGAGAAGTGTTAAGAAAGATGGAGGAGGGTATTATAAATATTAAGAAGGTTTCTGGGAAAAACCCTAACTAGAAACGATTGAGATATTCCTCCAAACGATCAACGAATTGAGCAATAACCGGACAAAGAAACAAGCAGAGAACCAAGAGACAACCATGTGCAAGTGGATAAGATCACCACCATGGCATCATCACTTTATTAAAGTAGCTTTATGAAGATATTATCTAAGCTAAGTTAGCTTCCTTAAGAAGCTTGTTTTTCTACCAAACTAGAGGGGGCAACTTGCATTTGTGCCAAACAAATATCTTCCTAAATAATTCACTCATTCTTATCCTTTCTTCATCACAATAATGCAAGGAACCAAGCAAGTTTCATACATACAAGTACCATTGGAAACAAACTAAACTAGTTGGCATGAGGATGCAACATAAGGCACCAATACTTGCTCACATGTTATCAAACCCTTAACCAAGCCTTAACCCATCAACCAAACCATGGTTTAACCAACAAATATCTATCCATTATTGATCACTTTATGCATTATTTCCAAGAGCAAGCCAAGCAAATCTCTCCCCCTCCCCCATTAGCACCATTCGGCTTCTACAAGAAATTCAAGGAGCAAAATCAACCTTCCAACCATTGTTTGATCTTGAAATTTTTATGGTGAGTCTTATAATTCATAAAAATGATCTCCTAGAAATCTTAGCTCCAATCTCCATGTTTTCCATTTTCAAATAAATCATCAAAGTCTAGGGTGAATAGTGATTTCAAGAACTAACTTTGATTTTCTTTATTTGTTTGGATGATCTAAGCTTGGTTAAGGTTAAACAAGGGTTATGCAAGGTTTATTAAGGCTTAAACCAACTCCAAGGAAGGTATATCCCTCATGAACCCTTAGTTTGACCTTGAGTTTTGATGATGTTCTTGATGGATTTAGCATAAGTCATGTTATTAGTATGATTATAAGCATGTTAGCATGATCTTATGGTTGATTTTTATACATGAGGATTATTATGATCAAGAGATGTGTTCCTGGACTTGTTAAGATGAGAAATCATGTGTATAAGTTGGATTTGTGCCCGGTGTGGCTTGGTATTGTTGTTATGATTTTTAGAGCGTTCGATTTATAGCCGTCGTAATGCCAAAATTTCGTTAACCTTAATAAAACGTGTTTGACAGTAGCATTAAACCACTGTTTAGCTTCGTATTCTGCCATTACATGATAGATGATGTTATGAGCTTCGTTTTGATATAAAGATCGCATGAAACGGACTTACGGTTTAGGAGTTATGATTAAATTCGTAAAAGTGGTTCGAAACCGTAAACGAAAGTTCGTAACTGAAATTGGATTCCTTTAAAACTACGAAATCAGTGGCAAATCTTAATAATTAAATATTAGAGGTAAAAAGGAAGGTGTGAGAGAAGACCACACGTCGAATGGATCATTTTCCAATTTTATAAAAATGTTCGAATCAAGGTTAAACACGAATGAACCCCTAGAAGCATACTTGGTTATGACTTTGGTAAATGACTTAGTAAACGGGCGATGAGTCTCGAGGTATGATCTTGGTTCGTAAATGACCGACCTTAAAACTTACATGACTTAAGTATATACAAAGTGTAAGTATGATGACGTGTCTTAGTAGCGAACGAATGACGGGTCGTAGCGAGAATAAAGAGAATTGCACTAAGGGGTGTTTAACGAGATAACTCGAAAACGTGTTTCGACTTAAGTTAAGTTATACTTATCCTTTTAAAAAGTGTTAAGTGATTGACCTCGGTTATTGTGACTATTTGTAGATCACCGGAGTGACACGAGGCACACTACCCTTACTGGATTACCAGGCAAGTTTTCAACCTTCTTGAAGGCTGTTGTTGTGATAATATATATATGAATTGTTCTGTTATATATATGCCATAGCATGCATGCCTACTTTCAAGTTATATTACAATACTTGTTCTCTGAATTGATATTGTCTTATAGACTAGATACGATATATCAGTATAAGCCGGATTTTTGGTTAAGACCCTTAGTGAAGGGCATGTGATATTCATTCTTTAAATATAGATCGGGAGTCGGTATTTTGAGATATAGATAGTCGTGGAAACCCGGAGGGATTCCAGCGACAGAGTAGTATTCATTTTTAGGAATGTTATTATTAAACATTATTTATATTTCCATAAAAGTATCAAATACTTGGAAATCTTTCGAGAAACGTTATTTGAGTATTATTTCAGTCGAGAAATATTAAATGAATATTATTTTTGAATATTCATTAGAGTTGATTATTAATGAATAATTACTTTGATATTCATTGGGATTTTATTCACTAAATGAATATCACTTTCGGATATTCATTTAAGTTTTATGTATTTGATAAATATTATTTTAAAAGTATTCTTTGGAAGTTCTAATTACTCAAGGAATATTATTTCGAATATTAAGGTTTTGATTACTAAATGAATATCATTTGGATATTTATTTAGAATATTATTTGTTAAATGAAAATTATTTGGATATTCATTTAGAACATTATTTGTTTAATGAATATAAATTGAATATTCATTTGGGATTTATTTATTAAATGAATATTATTTCAAATATTCATTTAAGATTTTATGTACTTGATGAATATTATTTTAAAATATTCATTTGGAGTTTTATTTACTTAAGGAATATTGTTTCGAATATTCCTTTAAAGTTTTGATTACGAAAAGAATATTATTTGGCTATTCATTTAGTATATTATTTATTAAATGAATATTATTTTCAAATATTCATTTAAGGTTTGATTTATTTAGTGAATATTATTTTAAATATTTATTTGAGTTTATTTAATTAATGAATATTATATTGAATATTCATTTAAAGAAGAGAGTTATTTAGTAAATAATTCTATGTATTTATTTGAGGATTACTTACGAGCAATATTATGATTTAATCATATTCCTTAATTATTATTGATTTAATAAATATTCTTGGAATATTTATTTAAATTCTTTTAAGTTCTTTTTATAATAATTCATATTATTCAAAGATTATCTTTCATCTTCAGATATGGTGTAAAATAGTTCGGAGTATTTTATGACTATTTTTATCAAGGGGAGGTTCCCAAAACTTTATTTCCATTTAAATATATCTTATAAGAAGATTTAAATACTCGCTCAACTTCTAAATATATATAAGGGGACCTCACTTGGAGATGTTATTTATTGGACTGCCCGGTCCTATACTTGCTAAACTATCTTGTCACTCACATCTTGATTCTTTCAAACATCGATATGAATCTTTTTGGTTACCTCCTCAACGCTCGAGGGGTAAGATTGATGGAACAAGTGTCTATCCATTAACAAGCATCAGCTTGGGAAATATTGGTGAAATTTTTCTTTCCAATTAGATACGACTACTTTGTGGAGTCCTATCAACAAGTACTATACTTGGGGAAAGGGGGACGAACTTTATGTTTCAGAGTTATGGATGTTATTCGAACTAGGAGACGCGTAAGTGGCCGAGTGGCGCCGGTCCAGCAATTAATGGCCCAACCGTTGGCCGGGGGGTTCCAGAGGGCGGGCGATCCGTCGGTGCTTCCTTCTACATGTAGAGAACAAATGATGGGGAGCATGACATGCGACTGATCATCGTAAATGTTGTGGCTCCTGGCGCGGCAAGCTCCCGTAATAGTTCATCTTCCAAATTGGAAAATTTTCTGCAACATTATCATTGTTGGCAGGTTTGAAAAGTGTTCGAACCGGAATGGCAATATTCTTCCTGCAAGTTCCTCTATTATGAAAATTTGATAATATCTTGCTTATCTTTGACATAGCAGATATTTCTTCGGAACAATTATATTTTGAGTTACCTTGTAACTTCATCTCATACCTTATATTGGTACTACGTTCGTTAATGCATGGCATATGATTTCAAAGATATTTTGGACTGTTATACATTATCACTGTTCAATTATATTTTTGGTGGGCTATTGCTCACCCTTGCTTTATTTATTTATATCATAACAACAGCTAGATCAGATGGCCGCGCAAGGCGTACCCAGCATAGGCAGGTGTTAGCCGTCAGAGGATTAACCGCTGAGGTCATAGCTACCATTGTTGAGGATGCAGCTTCTGGTAGGCTAGTGGTTAGCATTTGAACATCAAATGTATTTATAATATGGCATATACCAATGGATGGCAAAGAGTATGTAACGGTAAAACTGTAATTCTTTGGGTTGTAAGAACTCAAACTTATGATTAATAATATTGATGGTTACTCTGATTTCATCTCTGGGACTATAACGGGTGTGTTTTATGTTGTTGTTTTGGGTCACGAGGTTGTAGTTTAAATTATGTTGGGTTTATGGATGGATATTGAGATCGTAACAACCAGATCCCTGACCCCGGATCTGGGGGTGTTATAGAAATGGTATCAGAGAGAGCGTTATAAATCCCAGAGATGACGCGACGTTAAAACAATAAATTCATTAAGATAATAAGAACTCTTGCCAAGTTCATAGTCGGACTACATAATGTAGTATTGACATATAAAACCCTTATGGGAACCCTAAAGTATCATGATAATGACGTGGCTCGTTCTTGTATCGACTAATAAGGCGACAGACCTTGGGGATTACGAGCAGTAACATAATGATGCTTGTTTTGATGCTGAAGATCGGATGGTGGATTCGATAGAATACCCTACTGAGGACCCGGTTGAGGTTCCAACAGAGAAGGAGAATATTGATAAGTATAAGGAGTTTACACTTAAAGAAATGAGGGCTACAGCCAGAGAGACTGTAAGAGTTAAGGTATAGTGCTCAGAAAGTGAGCGTAAATAACTGAGATATTATTAAGAGAACTAAAGACGCGTATTGGATTCATAGCTGGACTGCTAGATGAAGTACCAGCAGGTAAGATGGATTTGAGGAATTACTTGAGATCTTATATGGGGATAGATAAAAATCCTTAGAGACCTTTAGATTAATGAGAAAAGAGTTAGAGTGGTACATGATTATCAAAGACAACAATAGAGAACAAGGAGCAGAGTCTCCAGGAACAGTTGAGATAGAGGCAGCAAGTGTCATATCATGTGATAAATAGATTAATGTGAATATTGTTAATGGTAATTCACCATGAGAAGGCAGATTCCATGAGTTATAATTTATAAAGTCAAACTGAGATTAATGAGGTGGTTTGGCTCAAGGAAATGTCCATTTTATGAATGGATCAACTTAGAAAATAAAGACATTGGAAGGTGATGGCACGATTGGATAAAGTATATCAGGAAGTAGTAAGCGAGACAATGATCTCAGAACCTACAAGATGAGAAGACCAGTGAGTCTGTGATAAACTAGTAATAAGGCTATCGTCAGAAACCAAGTATAAGTTTAGTTCAATACAGTGGAATGATGAACCAGAAACATTAGATGCATGTGATTCAAATGAACATTAAATTCTTTCTTTTCCTTGAATGGATTAATGTAATTATCTTAAGTTATTCCGACACTGAATCGTAAATGGAGTAAGTAAAGCGATCAGTGGTTCGAAGGTAATTGAGAGTGTTTTTAGATGGAACCTGAAGGAACGAGTGTATGCCAAGTTCTCGAAGTATGAGTCTGGAAAAATGAAGTCCAGTTAATAGGACATATGATCAATAGGAGTAGTGTTGGTCGGCCCTACCAAGATAAAGACAGTTTCAAATGGAGATTGGCCAACCACACTGGCAAAGGTGAGGAATTTCATAAGATTCACGAGGTATTACCCAAGATCTGCTCAGGACTTTACAAAGAGTGTAGCCCCATAACCCGACTTAACTGTAAGACTAGAAGTTTGAATGTACAAGATAAATGGGGAGAAATCTCCATGGAGCTAAAGATAAAATTGGTGATGACCCAGCATTGGCGTTACCTAATAGAGGAAGGAAAAATTTTGGAAATTTATTAGAATGCACCTCGTGCAGGTTTAGGTGTTGTGCTTATGCAACACGGTAGGGTGATTGCGGATGTATTCGGACAGCACTGTTCACCAGATTCGGATAGCCTTGATAGTGCCAATTTTGTGTAATGACTAATTTCGATGGTAGTGTTCCTTCTGAGACTAGTTGTTAGGAAGACTGGCATTTAGAAGCATCGACTATTAGGACGAATATGTACCGGGAAAATGTGGCCTGTTTCAGTTTGGGAATTTTGATTTCCCTTCTAGGGGAGGTATATATATTTGGTTTCTTTTCAATGATTAAACTCCCAAGTTAATGTCAATCATTTCGTTAATATAACTGTTTATGGTTCCACCCGCTTGGATGTTCCTAGAAATATTCTTCGGGTATCGAAATGGATCTTCTTAGTATCACCAGTGGGTGGATAGATTGCCTGAAATTTCCTCAATCCTGGAAAGGAATTTGACAAAATTTGGCAAACCTTGTCTTTCTGATTATCTGAATACGTCACCGAAGAGAATAGAAACTGGGGCGAACCCTATGGATTGGGTAAGGTAGCCGCTATACGGGCTGGTGGACGGACCCCAATTATTACGATTGATTATAGAGACAAAAAAAATAAATAAAAATTTATGAAGTTGAGATTGGACGGAAAAAGGGAAATGTAATTAAGAAACAAGCCGGACTAAGAAATTTCAGGATTGACTTAAATGAAAAGGTTGTTATGCCTGAAATGTTAAGCTTTTGTGGCACGTGAAATTAAAAAGAGTAACTGAAAGAATAAAAGTAAAGAAAAGGTGACCGGAGATGGTACCGAGAAGTCGATTGAGACTCATATGGAGTAAAGTTTTGAAAAGATCAAAAGTATCAAAGAAGAAGGCACTATGCCAGAAATTGCTAGAAAAGTAATGCTATTAGTAGACCCCTAAACTCACATATTTTAGCATGGCCAGTTGGGGCCAAGTCACTAAGGATTATTAAGTGACTGAACCAGCAATGTAAGTTCAAATCAGGGTGCTTCTAATCAAGTGCCAACCGCGAGGGCTTTTGATATTAAATGAATTGAAATGCAGGATGATGGATTTTATATATACCATGGACGTATTAGGAGTGAGGATAGTGACCAATGAAGAGTTACGAAGATTGTCAAAGATAGGTGCAGTATGATGCATAAATGTTGTCTGAAACTTAGTGTCCTCAAAAGGCGCATTAGGCACTAAGAGATTCACGTTGAACACGACCAATATCTTCCAGAACATCCTTGCTACCATTACCAAGTCCTGTAAGAAAGACAGATAGACATAGGTTGTCTTTTGGAAGGTCATAAAGACTGACATTTGTTTGAAAGGAAAGGTTAGCATTAGGCTACCTATAGATTATCAAGATGAGAATTATTGAAAAGAGACCTTTATTAAGGATATATGATTGGATTGTCAATTACAGGATATAAGTATTCCTTGAAGATAGAATTGAGAATAGAATGTCTATATATTAAGACGAACCCTGGGGGATGCACAAAGGATAACATCACCCCTAATAAAGACATTGTGAAATCAGATGATATAAGTGAATCGACCAAGATGTCAATAACCTGTAAGGATTTGTGGAAAGGAGTCTCGAAAAGTACTTAGACAGAATTGTTATAGAATTGATTAATGATGTTTGATACACCCTGTAGCTAGAAAATACAGGAAGAATGATGAGGATGACCTAAGAAACCTTACAAGGAAAAAGGTAATACTCTGAGTTTCAAAATGGAAGTTTGTAGAGAATGTATGACATAATAATAATGATGTCGGATGAGGCATGTAAGAAACCATGGGAAGGTATGGATTGAACCAATAAGGTTGAGATTGTTTTAAAGCAAGAAAGAACTGAGACAAAAGATATCCTAGACCTGATAAGGATATTAGCCGGGATAAAAGTCACATTTAAGGAAATAACTTATGGAAAAAGACTGATGGATATTTCCTCCTTCAGCAGAATTTAAGGAAGAATACTTTCACCCAACAGTGGTGGGAATAAGGTAGAAAAAGTTGAGTTGAATAGATCAAGAAAACATTAATTGCAAGGAATTATTATCAGGAAAGGCCAATGAGGTGGCCGACACTTTAAGTATTGAGGAGTAATTATGAATGCTCATACCAAAGAAACGGAATGGTATTGAGAAGGACTTTGAAGGTCAGAATGTGGTGGAGGAATTTACATTCCCTCTAATGATTGTGCAAGAATCAACCGTAAGAGTAATTTAAGTAAAGATTCGATTCCTGATGTCGTCTTAAGCATATTATCTACGTTAGGAAGGTCCTATGTTGAGGTAAACCAGGACCTGGTACGAAATTGACTAAGTAAACCGTTAGCTTCAGTCTTCTACTGAAGATATATGATTGATAATTTCGTCAACTTGGCATAGCTACGATGCTTGAAGCTCTTCTGCAATTTTATCTGCTTCATATAATATCTACATCAAGTTCAGGAAGCATTCCTTATGGATAGGGAATAGTGATTACTTTGCCTTCCTAGAGGATCTTGGATTGACAATTATGAAACCTGTATGTTTAGCTATTAAAAACACTGCGTAAATAATAAGCAATGATGACCTTTCTGAGAAATTAAGTGTTAACGACTGCGGAAATGTCGAATTGAATCTAAGCTAGAGAAATCATCCAGGTCAATTTCGGATGGTTTAATTTTGGAAACGACGGGATATTTGTAATAAATGATCCAGTTATGATGGTTCATAGAATGATTATAGTAGAAATGAAGAGAAGTGACTGATAGAGATGGAAATAGAGTTGAAAATCAATAAGAGAGCTAGATAGGACTCATGAGAAGCTCCAGTAATGAATCGAGAAAAGTATGGAATTGATAGGGCAAGGGTATTGGCCAAAACAGAAAGTTGGAATCAGGAGCATAAATGACATACAAATTGACTCCTTTTAAGTTGGAAAAATTCGAGGAAATATGGAATAGATTGATTGAGTAATAAAGAGACTCATGGAATGAAAAAGCGAAATCTAGATGGTTGAGCAAAGGAAAACTTGACCCCAAACGTGTAACACGTATTGAGTAAGGGTGACGAGTGTCTCAACCCTGAGATGATGGTGGAGATAAACAACAAAAGTAAATAAGAATTAGATAATACGAAGGATGTGATTGATAAAGAAAAGATTGGGAAATAATTATGGAAAGTGAAGCAAGGAATGTTATGAATGGATTGATGAATGGGTTTTCCTAACGAGCTCTCGGAATTACAACCTGATGGTGTTAGAATTATGAATATGAAATGGCCAGTGTCGTGGCGTGAAATGCCAGTAATAATAATGTCAAGCGAAAAATCTAAGATTTAACCTGAGAGGTTGAAGGATTTTCCAAAAGTAAGTGATGCTAATATCGAACAAGAGTATAGGTCCATAGAATGATGGACAGAGCAGCAAGGACATGTGATATGTGAGATTACGATAAAGTAGTATTTGATACGAATGTGATTATTTTTCTTCTCTAATAAACCTCTATAGTTCAGAGGTAAATTCTAAGTATGATATTTTTGACAATCATGAAAAGTTTCTTATATAATTCTTTGAAATTCTTTCATTTTCTTCTCCCTTATTTATCTTCTTCTAAATTGAGAAGAACAACCCTTTAAGGAGGGGAGGTACTGCTACATGACTACCTGTCTATGTGATAGGAGTCTAAGTGGAATACCATAGTTTGTCTAAATTGCTTGTCAAGTACTAAAGGCTGGCCACCTTCTGTACTAACTATGCAGTAGGACAAATGTTCATTGATCATAGTGATCTCTCAACAAATTCCTCTAATTCTATATATTGATCGAGATTGCGAAGATTAAAGCGATTAGGAAATGCGTAATTACGAGTGAGGTTATCTCCGAATTCGTAGCACGATAGTGATACCAGAGTCACTACCGATACCAATAAGGAAAAATAGTATATGACTAGGTAAGAGCATGACACGGATAGTGTGTTGTTCGTAAAGTAGCGAAGATTAATGAAAAAGGATAAAGGATGTATTGTAGCACTAGGATGTATTGTAGGATTAAGGATTGACTACGAAACTTGAAAGTGAAATAACCAACAAGTACCCCATTTGTCTTCTACCTGATTCCGGGACGGAATCCTTTTAAGGAGGGGAGACTGTAAGAACCCGAATTTTCGGTAGAATTAAAACTTTTTTATATATTGATGAAAGGATGAACAGTGACTCCGACTACAAGGTATTAGCAATGAATGTGAATGGGTATAGATTTAAATGATTATATGTCACGAAGAATGCAACGGGTTGACAACCTAGATTAGAATAATCTATCTCTTAGAAAGATAAGATATAGAATTCCAAGTAGTGGAAATATTCTCATGTCATCCAAATCAATATCTGTTATTAGTCCAGTGGTTCCGTGAAAGGGTTAAGGAATACCCGAAAGAGAACAAGGACATTTTTATAAATATAAGGAATGAAAATGGAATAAAGAATGAATAGTGTTTTTGGTGAAAATAAGAATATTATTAGACGACGCTATATAGAAGTATTCAGAACGGATTTCTGAGTTCGTATTCATGATCCAGGGGCGAAATAAGTGTATGTAAACTACATCGGATTCAGAAAAATAGCACTTTTATTTTCTCCGAGATTTCCCTGGACACTGCAATACTTGAGGATTCATTTAAAGGATTTAAGGAATTTAAATTCGAGAAGTGTTAAGAAAGATGGAGGAGGGTATTATAAATATTAAGAAGGTTTCTGGGAAAAACCCTAACTAGAAACGATTGAGATATTCCTCCAAACGATCAACGAATTGAGCAATAACCGGACAAAGAAACAAGCAGAGAACCAAGAGACAACCATGTGCAAGTGGATAAGATCACCACCATGGCATCATCACTTTATTAAAGTAGCTTTATGAAGATATTATCTAAGCTAAGTTAGCTTCCTTAAGAAGCTTGTTTTTCTACCAAACTAGAGGGGGCAACTTGCATTTGTGCCAAACAAATATCTTCCTAAATAATTCACTCATTCTTATCCTTTATTCATCACAATAATGCAAGGAACCAAGCAAGTTTCATACATACAAGTACCATTGGAAACAAACTAAACTAGTTGGCATGAGGATGCAACATAAGGCACCAATACTTGCTCACATGTTATCAAACCCTTAACCAAGCCTTAACCCATCAACCAAACCATGGTTTAACCAACAAATATCTATCCATTATTGATCACTTTATGCATTATTTCCAAGAGCAAGCCAAGCAAATCTCTCCCCCTCCCCCATTAGCACCATTCGGCTTCTACAAGAAATTCAAGGAGCAAAATCAACCTTCCAACCATTGTTTGATCTTGAAATTTTTATGGTGAGTCTTATAATTCATAAAAATGATCTCCTAGAAATCTTAGCTCCAATCTCCATGTTTTCCATTTTCAAATAAATCATCAAAGTCTAGGGTGAATAGTGATTTCAAGAACTAACTTTGATTTTCTTTATTTGTTTGGATGATCTAAGCTTGGTTAAGGTTAAACAAGGGTTATGCAAGGTTTATTAAGGCTTAAACCAACTCCAAGGAAGGTATATCCCTCATGAACCCTTAGTTTGACCTTGAGTTTTGATGATGTTCTTGATGGATTTAGCATAAGTCATGTTATTAGTATGATTATAAGCATGTTAGCATGATCTTATGGTTGATTTTTATACATGAGGATTATTATGATCAAGAGATGTGTTCCTGGACTTGTTAAGATGAGAAATCATGTGTATAAGTTGGATTTGTGCCCGGTGTGGCTTGGTATTGTTGTTATGATTTTTAGAGCGTTCGATTTATAGCCGTCGTAATGCCGAAATTTCGTTAACCTTAATAAAACGTGTTTGACAGTAGCATTAAACCACTGTTTAGCTTCGTATTCTGCCATTACATGATAGATGATGTTATGAGCTTCGTTTTGATATAAAGATCGCATGAAACGGACTTACGGTTTAGGAGTCATGATTAAATTCGTAAAAGTGGTTCGAAACCGTAAACGAAAGTTCGTAACTGAAATTGGATTCCTTTAAAACTACGAAATCAGTGGCAAATCTTAATAATTAAATATTAGAGGTAAAAAGGAAGGTGTGAGAGAAGACCACACGTCGAATGGATCATTTTCCGATTTTATAAAAATGTTCGAATCAAGGTTAAACACGAATGAACCCCTAGAAGCATACTTGGTTATGACTTTGGTAAATGACTTAGTAAACGGGCGATGAGTCTCGAGGTATGATCTTGGTTCGTAAATGACCGACCTTAAAACTTACATGACTTAGGTATATACAAAGTGTAAGTATGACGACGTGTCTTAGTAGCGAACGAATGACGGGTCGTAGCGAGAATAAAGAGAATTGCACTAAGGGGTGTTTAACGAGATAACTCAAAAACGTGTTTCGACTTAAGTTAAGTTATACTTATCCTTTTAAAAAGTGTTAAGTGATTGACCTCGGTTATTGTGACTATTTATAGATCACCGGAGTGACACGAGGCACACTACCCTTACTGGATTACCAGGCAAGTTTTCAACCTTCTTGAAGGCTGTTGTTGTGATAATATATATATGAATTGTTCTGTTATATATATGCCATAGCATGCATGCCTACTTTCAAGTTATATTACAATACTTGTTCTCTGAATTGATATTGGCTTATAGACTAGATACGATATATCAGTATAAGCCGGATTTTTGGTTAAGACCCTTAGTGAAGGGCATGTGATATTCATTCTTTAAATATAGATCGGGAGTCGGTATTTTGAGATATAGATAGTCGTGGAAACCCGGAGGGATTCCAGCGACAGAGTAGTATTCATTTTTAGGAATGTTATTATTAAACATTATTTATATTTCCATAAAAGTATCAAATACTTGGAAATCTTTCGAGAAACGTTATTTGAGTATTATTTCAGTCGAGAAATATTAAATGAATATTATTTTTGAATATTCATTAGAGTTGATTATTAATAAATAATTACTTTGATATTCATTGGGATTTTATTCACTAAATGAATATCACTTTCGGATATTCATTTAAGTTTTATGTATTTGATAAATATTATTTTAAAAGTATTCTTTGGAAGTTCTAATTACTCAAGGAATATTATTTCGAATATTATGGTTTTGATTACTAAATGAATATCATTTCGATATTTATTTAGAATATTATTTGTTAAATGAAAATTATTTGGATATTCATTTAGAACATTATTTGTTTAATGAATATAAATTGAATATTCATTTGGGATTTATTTATTAAATGAATATTATTTCAAATATTCATTTAAGATTTTATGTACTTGATGAATATTATTTTAAAATATTCATTTGGAGTTTTATTTACTTAAGGAATATTGTTTCGAATATTCCTTTAAAGTTTTGATTACGAAAAGAATATTATTTGGCTATTCATTTAGTATATTATTTATTAAATGAATATTATTTTCAAATATTCATTTAAGGTTTGATTTATTTAGTGAATATTATTTTAAATATTTATTTGAGTTTATTTAATTAATGAATATTATATTGAATATTCATTTAAAGAAGAGAGTTATTTAGTAAATAATTCTATGTATTTATTCGAGGATTACTTACGAGCAATATTATGATTTAATCATATTCCTTAATTATTATTGATTTAATAAATATTCTTGGAATATTTATTTAAATTCTTTTAAGTTCTTTTTATAATAATTCATATTATTCAAAGATTATCTTTCATCTTCAGATATGGTGTAAAATAGTTCGGAGTATTTTATGACTATTTTTATCAAGGGGAGGTTCCCAAAACTTTATTTCCATTTAAATCTATCTTATAAGAAGATTTAAATACTCGCTCAACTTCCAAAAATATATAAGGGGACCTCACTTGGAGATGTTATTTATTGGACTGCCCGGTCCTATACTTGCTAAACTATCTTGTCACTCACATCTTGATTCTTTCAAACATCGATATGAATCTTTTTGGTTACCTCCTCAACGCTAGAGGGGTAAGATTGATGGAACAAGTGTCTATCCATTAACAAGCATCAGCTTGGGAAATATTGGTGAAATTTTCCTTTCCAATTAGATACGACTACTTTGTGGAGTCCTATCAACAAGTACTATACTTGGGGAAAGGGGGACGAACTTTATGTTTCAGAGTTATGGATGTTATTCGAACTAGGAGACGCGTAAGTGGCCGAGTGGCGCCGGTCCAGCAATTAATGGCCCAACCGTTGGCCGGGGGATTCCAGAGGGCGGGCGATCCGTCGGTGCTTCCTTCTACATGTAGAGAACAAATGATGGGGAGCATGACATGCGACTGATCATCGTAAATGTTGTGGCTCCTGGCGCGGCAAGCTCCCGTATTAGTTCATCTTCCAAATTGGGAAATTTTCTACAACATTATCATTGTTGGCAGGTTTGAAAAGTGTTCGAACCGGAATGGCAATATTCTTCCTGCAAGTTCCTCTATTATGAAAATTTGATAATATCTTGCTTATCTTTGACATAGCAGATATTTCTTCGGAACAATTATATTTTGAGTTACCTTGTAACTTCATCTCATACCTTATATTGGTACTACGTTCGTTAATGCATGGCATATGATTTCAAAGATATTTTGGACTGTTATACATTATCACTGTTCAATTATATTTTTGGTGGGCTATTGCTCACCCTTGCTTTATTTATTTATATCATAACAACAGCTAGATCAGATGGCCGCGCAAGGCGTACCCAGCATAGGCAGGTGTCAGCCGTCAGAGGATTAACCGCTGAGGTCATAGCTACCATTGTTGAGGATGCAGCTTCTGGTAGGCTAGTGGTTAGCATTTGAACATCAAATGTATTTATAATATGGCATATACCAATGGATGACAAAGAGTATGTAACGGTAAAACTGTAATTCTTTGGGTTGTAAGAACTCAAACTTATGATTAATAATATTGATGGTTACTCTGATCTGGGGGTGTTTTATGTTGTTGTTTTGGGTCACGAGGTTGTAGTTTAAATTATGTTGGGTTTATGGATGGATATTGAGACCGTAACAACCAGATCCCTGACCCCGGATCTGGGGGTGTTACAATGTGAGTTCATTTTAGTTGCATTTTCATGGCATGCATATTTCATGATCCCTTAGAACGAGCTGATTCTGATTGATAGGTAGATGTTTAATTGAGTGTGATGATGATGAGTAGAGGGTTGATTTATAGTTCCTAGGAATTGACTTGCATGTTTAAGGAACAAAACTTTTACACAGTCTCATTGGGTGCTTTTGGGCTAGGTTAGGGTTATGCTTGTTTAGATGTTTTGAGATTTAATCACTTGTTTATATTTAGAATTTTCGTTATTTCCTTGATGGCATAAGAGCACTAAAGTCTAAGTTTGGGGGAAACCAGGGATTTCATGCTAGTTATTAATAATTGTTAAATAATGGCTTGGTGTCAAATGGCTAGTAGCCGGCTCATATTTATATGAGTAGTCTAGGGTTGGAATTGAGAATTCTCTTTCCAGATTGCATGAAAAAAAAATCAGAAAAAAAGAAGAAAGAAAAAAAAAAGGAGTCAAAAGTCCAATTGTTAAATGCAAAATTAACCACGAGTGAGCTCTTTAATACTCGAGTAATTAAGTCTGAGGGGACTTAGTCCTAGTAACCTAAAGCCTTGTGGTTTGGGATTGCTGACCTAACACTCGTTACATGGGTATTACTGTATAAGCCTTTTGGGGTCTCATTCATTGCACGGTTAAATAAGCATGCGTATTGTTTATGGTATTATGTGTCGTAGTGTAGTAATAAAGCAGGAATTCCTGGCTAACTTGAATGAGGATGGAGGTGTTTCTAAGTTATGAAGTGTCTACAATCTATTCTATTTATAAACCTGTAATTGTCTTGGCGAAGAATAGGTATGATTTTTGACCTAGTGTTGGGAGTGTTTCTGATGAGCATCGCACACACTCACGTTTCTGTCATGTATTGTTAGTATACGGGGACTTAGTCGAGCTCTATTTGGATTTAGTTGCATTCTTTGAGATATTTGCTTGTTAGTTGGTTTTGGTGAGTTTGAAGGGGATCTTTGCATTATTCATATTAGTTGCATTCATGCATTGCATTGCATTAGGTTAAATGGATTTTGTGGGTACATTCACTATAGGCCCTCACGAGACCTTACTCGTCCACTAGGGCTGCCTAGGGGTTTAAAGGGCTTGTTGCATATGCCAAATGCAACCGTGATCACCTACGGAAGTGGTACTAATTAGTTAGTGTTAGTTGTGTATGCTTGAGGACAAGCATCGGTTTAAGTTTGGGGGTGTGATAAGTGGATTTTATATCCACTTGGAGCATTCCATTTCGGCTTAAATTGGTGTATTGGACTCAAGTTTGTTGTAGTTTTGATGTGTTTTTGTTTAGTTGTGCAGGTTCGTGAATTGGCGACTAGGGTTTGTTAGGAATAATTCATTAGTTGTGATGTTAAGAATAGAATTTTACTTATACTTCTTGTATATCCTGATCTTATAAAGGATTTAGCACCTTGTATAGGAAATATGTGTTAGACAGTTATCTGTAAGGTTTAGTCAGGAATGAACAGTGTATCAGGGACTACATGTCAGGAACAGAGAACAAATCCTGATGGACGAGTCTAATACTGATGATGATCAGATACTGATGCAGTGTGCAAATCCTGATATCAGTCATGCTACTGATGATGTCATTATGGATGCTACAGAAACTGGCAAGTGCTATAAAACAGGATCGTTGTTTGAAAACAAGCAAGAAGGTATTATGAAGGAAAGAATTTTCTGTTGATGGAAACTATCAACTGGACGGCAGAACATTGTCATGTATAGATTATCTTTCTGTAATTAGTTGATAGGAAGCATTATAAATACTCTCTCTATATCATTGTAAAAAGGGTCGTAGTCGAACAAGTGTGAGTTGTAAGTTCGTGTGCGTAGCTCTGTATAAGGTTTGTATTCGAGAGTTCGAAACAAACAGAGAGAGAGATTTGTATTGTCAGCAGCTGCTAAAGGTATTTGTACACCTTTGGTAGAGTTTGTATTTGATCTTATTAATACAAACAGAGTTTGATTCATTCGTTTATTCTTGTTCATATAACCAAGCAAAAATCAGACACGATTATATAACTTGTATTCAACCCCCCCCCCTTCTACAAGTTATTCGAGTTAACAATTGGTATCAGAGCAGGTTGATTTCGAATAATCATAAAGATCTGCAATCATGTCTGGTTACAAGGATGGGAATACTAAGATTCCTATGCTCAAGAGAAACGAATATACTCTATGGGAAGTAAAGATGTTGCATCATCTGGAAGCAACAGATCCTGATTATCTTGACAGAATCAGAGATGGACCTTTTGTTCCAACAAAGGTCGTTGGACAAGCAACTGTTGATGGTGTGGTTGTTCCAGAACATACAGCAGAGAAGCTAAAATCTGAATGGTCAGATAAGGATAAGGAGAATGTTCTTAAAGATGCTAAAGTAAGAAACATATTATTCAACAGTCTTGATTCTGTTCTCACTAACTATGTTCTCTCTTGTAAAACTGCTAAGGATATATGGGACAATCTTAAGGTTCACTGTGAAGGAACTAAGCCTGTCAGGAAGAATATGAGGACACTACTTATACAACAGTATGAGTACTTTGAATCCAAGTCTGGTGAGTCACTTACTGATACCTTTGATAGGTTTACAAAACTCATCAATGAGATGGCCATGCATGGTAAATATTATGACTTGGAGGATATGAATACAAAGTTCATGAAAGCTTTGCCTGATTTCTACAATGAGAAGATATCTGCGATTGAGGAAGCTAATGATCTGGATGAGATATCATTAGAGGCAGTATATGGAAAACTGAGAGCTTATGAACTTGACAAACAGCAGAAGAATACTGAGTCAGAGACTACTGATATGGACTCTGACAACAATGATTCTGAATCTAAGATGCAGGAACTCTTTGCTATGTTTGCTAAAGCCTTCAAAAAAGGAAGATTCAATAGGAGAAAATTTAGCAAAGGACCTTTTCAAAAGAAGGAGGAGAAGAAGAGTGACAAAGGCAAAGGGACAATTGTCAAGCTTGATAAAGCCAAGATCAAGTGCTTTAACTGCAGCGAGCTTGGACACTTTGCTAGTGAGTGTAAGAAGCCTAGGAATACAGGAAATGACAATGCACTTATGGTCACACAGAAGGATTGGGCTGATTCCAGTGATTCTGAAGATGAATTGGATTATGACAACATTGTACTGATGGCAAATGTTTCAGACAAACCTGGATCTCCAAAGAAAACTTCTCCATCCTCTGTTAAGGTATCACTTCACTCTCTTGATTCATTTGATAGCTTAAATTCTGATGAAATTAGATCTATCCATGCTGAGTTTAAGAATCTTATGACTAATTTTAGAATTCTTACTTGTGAAAGAGATGAACTTAAGGTTAAGAATGATAAATTAGTTGATAGAAATAATTTTCTTGAATCTGAGTTAATTCAAATGGAAGAATACAAGTTAAGTTCTGATAAAGCTAAGCATGATTACAGTGCTATTCTTGAGGCTTATGACTATGTCAGAAAAGAACTAGAGGAAGAGAGAGATGTGATTAAGACCATTAACATTTCTGGTAAAAAGACACAAGAAATCATTGAAAATGGAATCCGTGGTAAGGTTAATGGTTTAGGTTTTGATAAGGCTAGACAAGAAGAAAAAGTAGCTATTGTCAATGATGATAGTAAAGTAGAAGCTAGCACATCTAAATCCGAAGGTAAGAAAATTGTTTCTGAACCTAATCATGTTAAATTTGTTGATTCAAAAGGTACCTCTGTTGTACACAAAAGGATTAACAATAGTAATTCAGATGAGAAAGTGTTAGAGAAACCTAAGAATGTAAACATAGGGTTTCTGTCTAAGTCTCAGTTGAAACAGAGATTAGATGGTCTTTCAGAGTCTAGCAAGATCAAGAGAAATAGGAATGGAAAAGAAGGTATTAACAAAGAGAATAATTACAAGAATGTACCTGATGCACCTAGGAAAAAATGCTATAAGTGTGGAAATCATAATCATTTGGCCCTAGACTGCAATCAAAAACCTTCTTGGAAAACTGAGTCCAGATTCCCCAAGACTCAGAAAATTCAATACCAACCACAAAAAGCTTGTTATCATTGTGGTAGTTTACTTCATTCCATTTACATGTGTAGAGAATATCATGAACTGTATTATGACTATTATTCTTTGAAATCTGAAACTCCTAGTCACAAACAGTTTGTAAAATCAGAGTCTAAAGTTGACTCTACAACAGGTAAAATAAAGGCAAAATTCTCAAAGCCTGTTGTTTCAAAATCTAGTAATAAAGGATCCAATCAAAGTTGGGTCCTAAAAAATTCTAACTAGTTACTTTTTGTTTGCAGGGCATAGGAAAGAAGCATTCAATTATCTTGGACAGTGGATGCTCTGGACATATGACTGGAAAGAAGTCCCTGCTTACAAAGTTTGAGAGGAAAGCTAGCCCAGTAATATCTTTTGGAGATGGCAACAAAGGAGAAACTCTGAGATATGGCTCAATTGTTTTGGGGAATGTCATCATAGAAAATGTAGCACTGGTTGAAGGCTTGAAACATACTCTTTTAAGCATAAGTCAACTGGGTGATAAAGGTTACAAATCAATCTTTGACAGAGAAGGATGAAAAATCTTGAATATGCAGAATGGAGACATTGTTCTAACTGGTCAAAGACATGGTAACATATATGAAGCCAGCTTAAGTGATACATCTAAAGGAATTGTTAGATGTCTCTACAGCAAAGCAACAAGTGATGAAAGCTGGAATTGGCACAAGAAACTCTCACATCTTAACTTCAAGAAGCTTAATCAACTTGTTAAGCACAATCTGGTGAGAGGCCTACCTCAGGAAAATTATGTGCAAGATGGACTTTGTGATGCATGTCAGCTTGGAAAGCAAAGAAGAACAATTTCAAGAGCAAGACTGAGAATTCAATTACTGAACCATTTCACATGCTACATCTTGATCTGTTTGGTCCAGTAAACATTATGTCTATTAGCAAGAAAAGATTTGCTCTAATGATAGTGGATGATTTCATAAGGTTCACATGTGTGTTCTTTCTACACAAGAAGGATGAAGCTCCTCAGCAAATCATTGAACTTGTCAAGAATATTCAGAATAAATCTGAGTACAAAGTCAAAGTACTCAGGAGTGACAATGGTACAGAATTCAAGAATTCTACAATGGAGGAGTATTGTGCAGACAATGGAATCACTCAACAGTTTTCTGCACCTGGTACACCTCAACAGAATGGTGTAGTGGAAAGAAAGAACAGGACTTTCATAGAGGCAGCAAGAACCATGCTTGCAGATGCAAAACTTCCAACCTATTTTTGGGCAGAAGCTATTAACACTGCATGTTTCACTCAAAACTGTACCTTGGTAAATAGTCATGGAAAGACTCCCTATGAGATGATCAAAGGAAAGAAACCAAGTGTGAAATACTTTCACATCTTTGGATGCAAATGCTATGTCCTGAAAGTTCATCCAGAACAGTTAGGAAAATTTGAAGCCAAATCGGATGAAGCAATCTTTCTAGGATATTCAGCATCTAAGGCCTTCAAGGTTTATAATCTCAGAACTCACATTGTTATGGAATCAATTCATGTTGCATTTGATGAGAAGAAATTTGGAATTCTGCAAACTGATGAAAGCCATGACAAATTGGAATTTGAAAATTTGAAGAATTCTGAGATACTCTCCAGTGATGATGAAGGTTCTCCAGAAGGAATTTCTATTGCTTCTCAAAGGAATGCTATTGTTGAGGGGGAGCAAATAAATCAAAGAGAACACAGTGATCATCAGGAGCAGATTAGCTATTCAGAGTCTACTCCATCAGGAACTGATTTTTCAGAGTCTACTGAGGAAAGATCAGTAACTAGCAGCAATATGGAATCTACTGATTCTATTGATCAAAGGAGAGTTATTGAAGGCAGGGAAAATTCTTCTACAAGAGATACCACTAACTTAGGGGGAGAGACTAGCAGAGTCAATCTACCACCTGTTAGAAAATGGACAAAGGATCATACTGAAGATTTGATTATTGGTGATCCAAATAGTGGTGTTTGAACTAGAAGATCAATTCAAAATGAATGCTTGTATAGTTGCTTTCTCTCAAAGAATAAACCTAAGAAGGTTGAAGAAGCCTTACAGGATCCTGATTGGGTAATTGCAATGCAGGAAGAGTTAAATGAGTTTGAGAGAAACAAAGTCTGGAAACTGGTACCAAGACCTAAAGATAGATCTATTGTTGGTGCAAGATGGGTTTTCAGAAACAAGCTAGATGAATCTGGTATGATTGTAAGAAACAAAGCAAGACTGGTGGCCAAGGGTTATTCTCAGGAAGAAGGCATTGATTATGATGAGACCTTTGCACCTGTAGCAAGATTGGAAGCAATCAGAATGTTTCTTGCATTTGCAGCTCATTCAAAATTCAAGGTATACCAGATGGATGTAAAGAGTGCTTTTCTAAATGGCAAACTTGATGAGGAAGTGTATGTGGAACAGCCACCTGGATTTGTTGATCCAAAGTTTCCAAATCATGTCTACAAACTTGACAAGGCACTCTATGGACTAAAGCAGGCACCAAGAGCATGGTATGAGACTTTGTCTAAATTTCTTCTTGAAAATGGCTTCACAAGAGGTACAATTGAAAAAACTCTATTCTTTAGAAAGATAAAAGGTGAATTGCTTTTAGTTCAAGTTTATGTTGATGATATTATTTTTGGTTCTACTAATGAAAAATTGTGTGCTAAGTTTAGCAAGCTTATGCAGTCTAAGTATCAGATGAGCATGATGGGTGAATTAAATTATTTCTTAGGCTTGCAGGTCAAACAGACTGAGACTGGTATTTTCATTAATCAGTCAAAGTATATCAAAGATCTTTTAAGAAGGTTTGACTTTCAAGACTGTGCAGTTGCAAAAACACCCATGGCAACAGCCACTAAACTAGACTCTGATCCTAAGGGAAAAAGTGTGGATAATACTAGTTATAGAGGCATGATAGGCTCATTGTTATATCTAACTACAAGTAGGCCAGATATAATGTTTTCTACCTGTTTATGTGCTAGATTCCAAAGTGATCCTAAGGAATCTCATTTAATTGCTGTGAAGAGAATTTTTAGATATCTTAAAGGAACTCCAAATCTTGGTTTGTGGTACCCTAGAGAATCTGATTTCTTCCTAATTGGCTATTCAGACTCTGATTATGCAGGGTGTAAAATAGACAGGAAAAGCACTACAGGTACATGTCAATTCTTGGGAAATAGATTGATTTCTTGGGCAAGCAAGAAGCAACAATCTGTTTCAACCTCAACTGCAGAAGCTGAGTACATAGCAGCAGGCAGTTGTTGTGCACAGCTCCTTTGGATAAGAAATCAGTTGATGGATTATGGTATGACACTTAGTAATATTCCTATGTTTTGTGATAATACTAGTGCTATTAAAATTGCAGAAAATCCAGTTCAACATTCAAGGACTAAGCACATTGATGTCAGGTATCATTTTATTAGAGAACATATTGAGAATGGTACTGTGGAACTTCATTTTGTTCCTAATGACAAACAGCTTGCAGATATTCTAACTAAACCACTTGATGAAACTACATTCAGTAGATTAGTAAGTGAGTTAGGAATGTTAAATTTCTAGATCTTTAACATCTGCAATAGTAGCAAGGTATGTTGTTTTTAGCTTATAGACTTGATATTCTTGTCAGGATCTATATTTGATTGTTAAATTCTTTAGCTATAACACTTTGCCTTGATAAATTTCAGTATGATAGACTTTTTAATAATCATCAGGATTAGATTTGTTATCAGGATGCTGACGTCATCAGTATTGTGTCAGTATCAGGATTGTAAAAATTGTTTCAGATCCTGACGTTTACTTTGTGTAGTAATCTAATTCTAAGATGAGTTAAGTCTATGCCAGCAAGTTTTAATATTTGCATACTGATAATTTATACATCATTCAATAATCAAAAGACAAGTAGATAATAAGAAATTGTATTTTCATTAATTGAAAGCATTACAAACATGGAAATGAAATACAACATTTTTTTTTTGTCTGACTTCTACTGATAATCCTATACTTGTCTAATGAAATGAATTCTGAGGTACAGGACAAGGAGCATCTCAAGAAATTCAACAGGGGATTTGAACAGCCTCGTCTGCTCTTGGATTCCTTGTCTGGGCGACTTGAATGAGAGTAGCTAACTTAAATGAATAGCATCCCCATCAAGATCAACCTCAGACTCTCGGCCAAATTCTTCATCCTCAAGTTTTGAGGAGGTTAGGGGAAGATTGTATCCAACAGATGGATGTTCTAGGAGAAACCTCTGGATATTATCTGAAACTACTACATCCATGATTAGTTTGATAAGAAAAGTTGTCTCTTCAAAGAGATGATCAAGAACAGGATGTTCATCGACTGTGAAAAACCTAAAGAATGGGTTTGAATGGAATTTTGGTTTGAGAATCATTGTTGAGAAGAAAAGAAATTGAAAGGGTTATGGAGAATGGCATAAGGCGTCTGTTTCTTTTATAGAAAGACGTGAGAAGCTGAACAGTCACTTGGAAGTTTTAATGAAGTCAGATGCTAATTATCGTGTATGACTTTATTTCTTGTTTTCAAGAAATGTCGAATATATCTAACCAATTGATTTTGTTCAGATTAATTGTTTATTTCTTTTTCAGATAAAAGGAAAATGCCATGTGGAAACTCCATATTAAGTCTCTGAAATCAGGATGATATTGGTGAGGATTTCAAGTGTGACCATCAGGATTTGAGAATTATTATTTTTAAATCACATTATATCTTGTGATTACTTTGAGAGGTCAACAGGAAAGGGAAGCTGATCAGTATTGATTTTTTATCTTGATAATACCCTAATTTATTTCATGAAAATCAATTTTGGATTTTATTTTCCAAAAATCGTGGGTAACCGCATTTTTCAGGGACTGACACCTGTTAATCTACGTGTCAACATGGGAATAGTGGTCTAAAAGATTTGTGAAATATATTTATTTTGAAACTCTAATCATGTAATTGCTTTCTCTAATTTCACATTCTCTAAAGCAAAAAACACTCTTGAGTTTTCAAAATCACTAATCCATTTCAAGAATTTTTCAAGTTCTTTTCAGATCAAAAATGGCAGCTCAGAGAAGATTACCTAAGTCAGTAGCCTTCAAGTTTGGTGACTTTGATTTTATGACGAACAATCATGTAGCAGTTATCACCAGCAAGGAAGGAGTGTCATCTGATTTTCATTCAATCATGGACTTTCTGGCATATGGACCATTAAGTTATGCATTGACAACATCTCCACAGATTAATCAAGCAGCTGTTTCACAAGCTTGGGAGAATGCTGAGGTAATTGATTCTACTCAGAGTCAATCAGGTAAGATTGTTCTACACTTAGGACAAGATTCTTTTGATATTATTGAATCTGTTGTTAATTCAGTACTTCACTTACTTGTTAGTTTGATTTATGAGAATGTACCATCTGATGATGATGTTAGAACTATGTTGTCTGCATTAGGTTATAATGGACCTTTAGATAACATGAGCCAGTTAAGAAGATCTTATCTTAGAAAAGAGTGGTCTTTCTTCTTTGATCAATTAGCTAAATGCTTTACTGGTAAATGTAGTTCTTTTGATCAACTTACTTCTGTTACTTCACTTATTGCTTACAGTTTGCTTTATGACAGAGTAGTTAACATTGGTCACATTATCTTAAATCAGATGAGTATTAAACTTGGGTTAAGAGATCAAAACAGGAAAATGGTTTATTATCATAGATTTATACAATTGTTTATTAACCATTTTATTCCTGATGTTGAAGCTAGATTTGGTAGAGAACATTGTGTTTCTTCTTATGTACAGCAAAAGAGAATTTTCTCTGACATTACAAAGAAGGACAATGAAAAGAATCTAGATGAAATACCTGCAATTCATTATCCACATCATGTTCAGGTAATTCTTAAAACTCATCTTCCTACTCTCTACAATTCTTCTTTCTTTTGTGGTGAAATGGCTCAGGAATCTCATTTGGAGGAGAACCCACCTGTGTCTACCCAAGTAGCCCAAAACATTATAGTCTCTGAAATAATTCAAGAACAAAGTTTTAATCCACAGCCTATTGTTTCAAAGAAACCAACCTCTGGTGTTTCTCAAAAGACATCAGTTGTAAGGAAGAGAAGATTTGTTGTGTCAAGTAGTAGTTCTAGTGAAGATGATGATCATATATCTCTTGCTGAGAGAGAAAAATTGAAGGTTGCAATTAAACTTTCAAAGCTAGGACAAAGAGATGAAGCACCTAGTCACAGCCAGGCTACAGTTTCTCAAAAGACTGTAGTACTTAAAAAGGGAAAACAGTTACTGGATACTGTCTCTCAAAAGACTGTGTCTATTGAAAAAGGATCTCATCCCAAGATCACTTCTGTGTCTACACCTCTTGAGTCTTTGTTCGCTATTTTCTCTACGCAAGTGTACGCAGTCCAAAAGCAATATAGGGAAATAAGGATCGTTCCCACGAAGACTCGGTTATTTTAGTAAATATGTCTATTCAACAATGTTTGGTTAATTATAGAAGCTTGAACGAACTAAAATGGTTTATTTGCAGATAACAATTAACTAATGAAGTAACGGCTAATTTGTTTAAAATAATATGATAGAGGCACAGGGTCCTAATTTCATGAATGTTTTAGCTCTATTAACTATCAAGAATTAATGTGTTACAATTGTTAAGAATGCTAGTGGGAACACGACACTAATATGAGCCATCTTTCAATTAACTCACACCATTCCAAATAAACATCCACAAAAGAGATAGAAGTTATAAGGGCATCAATTATATCCAAAACACTATATGTCTATGTGAATGGGTGATACAATCGATTTAATCACAAGTTCCGCAATTAACTACATAGGGGAATAACGTTCTTTCGAAACTATAATCCGAAATGAGTAGAAGGCGACATACCTATGCTAGCATGGCAAACCCTAAATCTCTAAATCCACTTTCGCAATCATTAGAGATTTGGTACAATAGATGTTAGCTATTCACCTATATTCAATTAAAACAACCATGCAAGGCAATCTTATATAGAAATTGTAAACACAAATTATCTATCAAATTAACATGAGCATTAACAATTCATTACATTAGAACCCCATGAAAGTGTTTAGTTCATAATTAAACTAGGCACCTTTATGGAATTAAATAAAATCATGGCAGAAAATTTCATAAATTAAATATAAACTTACAAGATTAAAAATAAAAATAATTAGAATTAAAATAGCTTTAGAAAATTCAGTTTTTACAATTAATTAAAAGCAAGAGAAACCTATTAAAACAAAACTACGGACAAAATGCAATTTAAAGGACAATTATTATATATATATAAAAAAAAGCATCGGACAAAAGTAAAGTAAAAAGCACTAACCTGATGTCTTCAGGTCCTGTCGGCAATAACAAAATTCAACTCTCCCCTGCCCGCGTGAAGGCCACGCGCCAGTACTTGCCTCTGATTTCCTGTGCGTGTCGAGTACTACTCCTCCTTCTGGGTCTGTTGCTGTGTCTTGTAAGTTGAAGCAATTCAGTTTCTTCCGAATAAAACAAGACCCTACTAATAATTCCCTTAATTCTTTAACCAAAATATAAATTTATACTAATTTTACAAAAATTTAAAATGTATAAAATAAAATAAAATTACAGAAATTCGAAATATATAAATTAAATAATTTGCAGAAAATTTTAAGCATATAAAATATAATAAAATTATAGAAAACTAAAATGCATAAAATGATCTGTTTATAAAAAGAAGCTGCTAGATTTAGATTACAGGAGTGTTTGATCAGAGAGAGTGATCGATTGTTTCTCTTCCCTGGGTAATCTGTTTCATTTGATTCCTACAATCTATTTATAACATTCAGCAACACACCTACTACCAAACAAAGTCAGATGATTTAAAAAGTCTACTACCTAATTCTAAGAACTCTGTAGAAAATTTCACACGTCTTCCAGTTCTTCTCCACGCGGTAGTTGAATTCTAATATGCGGCTCCGTAGAAATGCTTTTTAACCCGCACAGCTTATAATCTTTAATTAATAAATAATTATTTTAATCCAGAAATTATAAAAATAAATATCTAATATTATTAGATATTTATAAATATAATTTTCTAAATTAATAAAATTATTTAATAATATAAATAAATCTTTATTGTCTAAGCTGCGATCTCTGGTCGTCTGGAACCGGACTCCTTTTGCTTAACAGAAAATATATCAATTCCAACCGGCGTTCCAGCTTTAAGAAAATATCACTTTCCATATTTTTGTGATAATTCTTATTTCTTCATTGCTCGTCCAGATGCAAGTTACGGTCTCTTGAGGCTCTAAAACCGGACTCCTTTTGATTAGAAAAAAATATAACAATTTCAACCGGGATTCCTGCTTTAAGAATATATCACTCACAACATATTTATGATAATTCCTTTTCCTCGTAGCCAGTCCATCTGAGCCAGAAATCCACCGTCTTTTAACCTTTTATCGCCAGGATACCTGAAGCTGTGAGTTCTGCACTACAAAGACTTGAAACAACATAAAACTAATTAAAAGACACAAAATACTTAAGGATAAACCACCAATTTAGGTCCATTTAGCGCATAATAAGTGGATATAAAATCCACTTATCACACCCCCAAACTTAAACTTATGCTTGTCCTCAAGCATAAACAATATAATAATATACACTAACTAGTACCACTTCCGTAGGTGATCACGATTGCATTTGGCATATGCAACAAGCCCTTTAAACCCCTAGGTAGCCCTAGTGGACGAGTTAGGTCTCGTGAGGGCCTATAGCGAATGTACCCAAAAAATCCATTCTATAATGCAACTAACATGCAACTAACTATATGTATGCAACTACTTGAAAAATGCAAGGATCCCCTTTAAACTAACCAAAACCAACTAGCAAGCAAATACCTCAAAGCATGCAACTAAATCCAAATAGAGCTCGACTAAGTTCCTGTATACTAACAATACATGACAGAAACGTGCGTGTGTGCAATGCTCATCAGAAATACTCCCAAAACTAGGTCAAAAACCAAACATGCTTTCCGTCAAGACAATCACAGGTTTATAACTAGAATAAACTGTAAACACTTCATAACCTAGGAACACCTCCACCCTTATCCAAGGTAGACCGAAACTCATGCTTTTTTACTATACTATGACACTACATATACAATACGCATGCTTATTTAACCGTGCAATGAATGAGACCCCAAAAGGCTTATACAATAATACCCATGTAGCGAGTGTTAGGTCAGCAATCCCAAACCACAAAGGCTTTAGGCTACTAGGACTAAGTCCCCTCAGACTTAATTACTCGAGTATTAAAGAGCTCACTCTGGTTAATTTTGCATATAATCAATTGGACTTCTGACTCTTTTTTTTTCTTTTTATATATATATATATATATATATATATATATATATATATATATATATATATATATATATATGCAATCTGGAATGAGAATTCTTATTTCCAACCCTAGACTACTCATATAAATATGAGCCGGCTACTAGCCATTTGACACCTAGCCATTAACACTAATCAACTAGCATGAAATTCCTGTTTTCCCCCAAACTTAGACTTTGGTGCAATCTATGCCATCAAGGGAATAACGAAAATTCTAAATATAAACAGGTGATTAAATCTAAAACAACCAAACAAACATGACCCTAACCTAGCCCCAAAAGCACCCAATGAGTCTGTGTAAAAGTTGTGTTTCTGAAACATGCACGTCAATTTCATAAGAACTCTAAATCAACCCTCTATTCATCATTACCACACTCAATTAGACATCTACCTACCAATCAGAATTAGCTCGTCCTAAGGGATCATGAAAAATGCATGCCATGAAATGCAACTATAATGGACTCACATGGTATACGGAAATAAAAACAGAATGTCTTATATGAAACAAACGTAGATAACACGAACATACATGCATGAATTACTACTAATATGCAAAACATGATATCCTACATGAACACAATGACTCACAAAAACTACTAGCACATATACATACTACTTATCCCCCAAACCACCCCCAAACTTATAATATTCAATGTCCGCATTGAATGGAAGTAAATACAAGGGATAGTAGAGAACATACCTAAAAACACCGAAACACATGGGTTGCCTCCCACGAAGCGCCTTTCTTTAACGTCTTTAGCTAGACTTGGCCACGATTTTCCTCTTGAAAACTTTCTGCACCATATCTCTATAAGGCCATTTAATGATCTTTTCTGGAGCGACATCTTCAACTATAAGCTTTACCCGTATTCGGTCCTCACAAGATCTTTTAACAACATTCTCCCGCCTACCTGAAAAGTTAGCAGCAATAATAATAGCAAGCAAAGGAGATGAATTAGAAGAAACATACCCCAAGTGAACTAGCAATGTTTTGAGCTCGAGTTCGGGAGCTCCTTCAAATGATGGCTTAAGGCGCACCTGAGAATTCCAGAGATCTTCCACTCCAAGCCACTTATGTGGATTACGTAGCCCCAGTAACCAAGGCACTGGAATCCTCAGTTGGCCATGCTTTGCCTTCTCCTTCTCTGTGTCATACTTTTTACTCTGCCCTGCATCAACCAATTTCAAGCTAAAACACTCCTCATCCTCCGTCGGCAAATTCATGGCTAGAGTTTGCTTCTGAAGCCTCTGTGGATATGGAGGAGGAAAATCGATTTGGATGATCTCTGTAGTCTTCTCCGGAGTAGATTTGTCAACATGAGTGATGTTCTTCTCCTCTTCGGCCTCCAACTGGTCGAAGTCAGATTGCAACAGAGCGTCATTCAACAACTGAACGTGCTCTTCTAATTCATCAGCTTTCACACTGAGACCCTCTTCATCCTTCGAAGGAAATAGCATAGCCACTTGAGCCTTGGAGTTTACTTGATCTTGGGCCGATTCTTCAGAATTTTCAGATTGCAACAGAAGTGGTTGCATCTGATTATTCAGAACCGAATTTTCTGGACATTCTGAATTTTCTGATTCGTTTGCCTCCGGCTCTGCTTCCTTATCAGCTTCATGTTTTGCTTCTTCCTCATCTTTGCACTCAGACTCTCCATCCTGAACTTCGATCATGGTCTCACCCGTGGCTAAGAAAGGCCAGTCAAGACTGATAGGAAGGTTCTTGTCCTCCTCCTCTACAGCTAGGCCTTCTGTGTCACTTGCAATTTGATTCCATGTTTTCCATGCATTTGTAATTTGACCAATCTGATCTCCTATTTTCTGGAGAGACGATGCATTGCTTTCCATCATCAACCTAATTTCTTTTAATTCAGCTTCTTCGGTCGAATGTTGGTTAGACCAAGTCTGAAATTGATGCTGCTGAAATTCATGAGTTTGAAAGTGTTGATGCACTGGGGCATACTGATGCTGAAATTCTTGCCTCTGTTGCTGCTGTATTCCCCATGGACTGTATGGTTCATCTCCAAACTGCTGATTTTGGAGCAGGTAGGATGGATATTGGGATTGCTCCATACCACTCTGATTATAGTCCCAGCTGAAATTTGGCCGGTTTCTGTTATACTCACATTGATGAGTGTAATGTCCACCTGCACACAGCTCACATACAATTACGTAGTCCTGCTCCCAATAATCCATCAATTAAAAAAAAACAGTTCAAGTTAAACAAATTAACTTCTATTGTAGTAAAACACATAAACAAAAATAACACCGAGTCCCCGGCAGCGGCGCCAAAAACTTGTTCGCTATTTTCTCTACGCAAGTGTACGCAGTCCAAAAGCAATATAGGGAAATAAGGATCGTTCCCACGAAGACTCGGTTATTTTAGTAAATATGTCTATTCAACAATGTTTGGTTAATTATAGAAGCTTGAACGAACTAAAATGGTTTATTTGCAGATAACAATTAACTAATGAAGTAACGGCTAATTTGTTTAAAATAATATGATAGAGGCATGGGGTCCTAATTTCATAAATGTTTTAGCTCTATTAACTATCAAGAATTAATGTGTTACAATTGTTAAGAATGCTAGTGGGAACACGACACTAATATGAGCCATCTTTCAATTAACTCACACCATTCCAAATAAACATCCACAAAAGAGATAGAAGTTATAAGGGCATCAATTATATCCAAAACACTATATGTCTATGTGAATGGGTGATACAATCGATTTAATCACAAGTTCCGCAATTAACTACATATGGGAATAACGTTCTTTCGAAACTATAATCCGAAATGCGTAGAAGCCGACATACCTATGCTAGCATGGCAAACCCTAAATCTCTAAATCCACTTTCGCAATCATTAGAGATTTGGTACAATAGATGTTAGCTATTCACCTATATTCAATTAAAACAACCATGCAAGGCAATCTTATATAGAAATTGTAAACACAAATTATCTATCAAATTAACATGAGCATTAACAATTCATTACATTAGAACCCCACGAAAGTGTTTAGTTCATAATTAAACTAGGCACCTTTATGGAATTAAATAAAATCATGGCAGAAAATTTCATAAATTAAATATAAACTTACAAGATTAAAAATAAAAATAATTAGAATTAAAATAGCTTTAGAAAATTCAGTTTTTACAATTAATTAAAAGCAAGAGAAACCTATTAAAACAAAACTATGGACAAAATGCAATTTAAAGGACAATTATTATATATATATAAAAAAAAGCATCGGACAAAAGTAAAGTAAAAAGCACTAACCTGATGTCTTCAGGTCCTGTCGGCAATAACAAAATTCAACTCTCCCCTGCCCGTGTGAAGGCCACGCGCCAGTACTTGCCTCTGATTTCCTGTGCGTGTCGAGTACTACTCCTCCTTCTGGGTCTGTTGCTGTGTCTTGTAAGTTGAAGCAATTCAGTTTCTTCCGAATAAAACAAGACCCTACTAATAATTCCCTTAATTCTTTAACCAAAATATAAATTTATACTAATTTTATAAAAATTTAAAATGTATAAAATAAAATAAAATTACAGAAATTCGAAATATATAAATTAAATAATTTGCAGAAAATTTTAAGCATATAAAATATAATAAAATTATAGAAAACTAAAATGCATAAAATGATCTGTTTATAAAAAGAAGCTGCTAGATTTAGATTACAGGAGTGTTTGATCAGAGAGAGTGATTGATTGTTTCTCTTCCCTGGGTAATCTGTTTCATTTGATTCCTACAATCTATTTATAACATTCAGCAACACACCTACTACCAAACAAAGTCAGATGATTTAAAAAGTCTACTACCTAATTCTAAGAACTCTGTAGAAAATTTCACACGTCTTCCAGTTCTTCTCCACGCGGTAGTTGAATTCTAATATGCGGCTCCGTAGAAATGCTTTTTAACCCGCACAGCTTATAATCTTTAATTAATAAATAATTATTTTAATCCAGAAATTATAAAAATAAATATCTAATATTATTAGATATTTATAAATATAATTTTCTAAATTAATAAAATTATTTAATAATATAAATAAATCTTTATTGTCTAAGCTGCGGTCTCTGGTCGTCTGGAACCGGACTCCTTTTGCTTAACAGAAAATATATCAATTCCAACCGGCGTTCCAGCTTTAAGAAAATATCACTTTCCATATTTTTGTGATAATTCTTATTTCTTCATTGCTCGTCCAGATGCAAGTTACGGTCTCTTGAGGCTCTAAAACCGGACTCCTTTTGATTAGAAAAAAATATAACAATTTCAACCGGGATTCCTGCTTTAAGAATATATCACTCAGAACATATTTATGATAATTCCTTTTCCTCGTAGCCAGTCCATCTGAGCCAGAAATCCACCGTCTTTTAACCTTTTATCGCCAGGATACCTGAAGCTGTGAGTTCTGCACTACAAAGACTTGAAACAACATAAAACTAATTAAAAGACACAAAATACTTAAGGATAAACCACCAATTTAGGTCCATTTAGCGCATAATAAGTGGATATAAAATCCACTTATCAGTCTTCTCAGAATAAATCTTTTGCTCACTATACCAGGAGAACAAGGAGAAAGATTCAATTGTCACCTACACACATAGAGTCTAGTCCAACTAATATCATGCAGGTCTCTACAAATGAAGCTACAATCAAGTCAGCAAATGACCATAGAGATCTGGATATTGATTCTTCATGGGAAACTACATTATCATACAGACTGGATATGGGACTAATTTCTCTCAAAGTGAAGCTGTCAAGGCCTGTTCTAGATTTTCTGGTTGAAAGAGTACCAAAACTTTTATTTCCAGATGAATATGGACTTCTACATCAAAGACTTGACTTAATGAAGATGTATTTCTATGTATCTGTCAGAAGACAATTAGTCAAGAAATTTGGACTCTCAAAGCATGTTGCACTTCAATCACTTCATACATATTTATTTGACAAGGATGTCATTATTGAAGATGCATCAGCTCAAGGTGAACAACAGGAGGAAGTAGCTAGAGGAATGCAATCAACAGAAGATACTATTGCACCAGTGGTGGATAGTAGGACAGATCAGATCATAGTCACTACAACACAAGAACCATCTAGTCAGAGGTTGGATTACTCAGGAGCTGTGATAGCTGATGTTGAAAGGTCTTCTGTGATGACTGAAATTGCAAGTGAGAAACCCTATGATATGGGAGGAATAACTCTTACTGATTTTCTTGAAGATCAAACAAACATTGTTCAGTCAAAGTCTATCCACCTTGAGGATGAGTCTCAGCAAACAACACTTAAAGACGGTGATGTACTAAATATGGTGTCTAATGAAGTATTACTGAAGACATCAGAGTCTATTAAAGAACCTGAAAGTGGTATACTGGAGCCTGTAGTCTTTGGAAGGAAAGAAGATGTTTGTAAGGGTTCAGAGATTATAGCAACTCACTCCTTGGAGAAAACCTCAAGCCCCTTGCCATATGAGGAACCCTCTCTCCATGTGAGTTCAGGTATAAAAACTTCTTCTAAACTCTATTTTTCTGTAGGTCATGAGAGCACTTATCCAAACTTGAGTGATACACTTGAAAAGATGGATATTGATCCACAATCAGAGCGGCTGGCTCCTGACCAGGCAAAAGGAGAGGTAGAAAGAGTGTTGACTTTAGATAGTCAAAGTAAGATTGAGGGTATGGATGATCAACTCCATAGTGAGGGAGAGAAAATTAGGAAACTACCATCGTTTGATTTCTGGGATCAGGTTTTTCCTGAATCTTGGTCTAATAATCTTGGTATGAATGCTGGTACTTATTCTTTTATCAAAATGTATGAGAAGAATGACTTAGCAAAGCACAATTCAAAGCCAGAAGTTAAAGCTCAGAGGCAAAAAGAAAGGCTTGCAGGAATTATAAACAGAAGAGGTGAAAGGCTAAGACAAACTTCTACAACATCAGTACCAGAAGATATTTCTAATGATCCTAGTATTCCGTTGTATGTACTACCAATATCAGCAAGATTTGAGACATCAACAGTATCTGATCAATCTAAGGAGGCGTCAGGATTTGTAGATGTTAGTACACAGAATACTAGTGAAGGACAAGATGATCATATTGCAGCTTCAGATCAGAAAGATGAAGATGTTTGTAACTCTAATCGAGTTTTATTACTTGAATATCATTCTACACAGGCAACTTCTTCTACAAGACTTGAATCTGAAGATATTTCAAACACTTCCAACATTGAAGTCAATTCTGAAGTTCTACAAGACATTCAGAAATCTCAAGTTGAAATTCAATCAAGACTTCAAACACTTGAAGATAACCAAGTCACTATTATGGAAAATCAAGCAGTTCTAATGAATCTCATTTGTTCTGTTACTGAATCTCTTGGCATTAATGTTGCTGATGTCAAAAAGGGGGAGATAAAGACAATTCAAAGACAACAACAACAGACTAAGGGAGATAAAAGAAGAACTGGTAGGGGAGATAAAGATAGTGACAGAGGTGAATCTCATCATGGAAGTGATAAAGGAAAAGAAGCATCAAATAGTTGAATTCTTTCGTCTAAATACTGGATACTATGTCTATATCTGAAAGAGGAGGTACTTAACTTCATGATTTTTGAATTCATAAATTCTATTCTGATTGTATTGTTATATGTTTTGACATCAACAACTCAGATTTATGCTTCTGATTTTAAAGCATAAATAGGGGGAGATTGTTAGGAATTTTTCATGAGTTGTGATGTTAAGAATAGAATTTTACTTATACTTCTTGTATATCCTGATCTTATAAAGGATTTAGCACCTTGTATAGAAAATATGTGTTAGACAGTTATCTGTAAGGTTTAGTCATGAATGAACAGTGTATCAGGGACTACATGTCAGGAACAGAGAACAAATCCTGATGGACGAGTCTAATACTGATGATGATCAGATACTGATGCAGTGTGCAAATCCTGATATCAGTCATGCTACTGATGATGTCATTATGGATGCTACAGAAATTGGCAAGTGCTATAAAACAGGATCGTTGTTTGAAAACAAGCAAGAAGGTATTATGAAGGAAAGAATTTTCTATTGATGGAAACTATCAACTGGACGGCAGAACATTGTCATGTATAGATTATCTTTCTGTAATTAGTTGATAGGAAGCATTATAAATACTCTCTCTATATCATTGTAAAAAGGGTCGTAGTCGAACAAGTGTGAGTTGTAAGTTCGTGTGCGTAGCTCTGTATAAGGTTTGTATTCGAGAGTTCGAAACAAACAGAGAGAGAGATTTGTATTATCAGCAGCTGCTAAAGGTATTTGTATACCTTTGGTAGAGTTTGTATTTGATCTTATTAATACAAACAGAGTTTGATTCATTCGTTTATTCTTGTTCATATAACCAAGCAAAAATCAGACACGATTATATAACTTGTATTCAACCCCCCCCCCCTTCTACAAGTTATTCGAGTTAACAGGGTTGTTGTTTTCGTCAGTGTTAGAGTTGAATTTGAGCATAGGAATGAAGAATGGAGTCTAGTTTTAAGCCACCTTGAAGATTTGAAGTCAAGAGAAGAGAAGATGGAAGCATTTGCAAAAGAAACGGACTAAAATGGAGCAAGAACGAAGAAAAGAGAGCAGAAAAAGCAAACCGGCAGAATTGGGACCGTGTTGCGGCCTCGAGTTGGCGCCGTGGCCTAGCAGACACACTGGTGGCAGAATTTGGACGGTGTCGTGGCGCCGAGTTGGGGCCATGGCCTCGTGAAGTCGCTGGAAATTCCGATTTTTCTCCTAAAAACTCGATAATTCTTTCCTGTTTCGAATTTAATATGTATTTTTGGGTTTTTCTTGTTGGGCAAGACTTCTAGGACCTATAAAAACACATTGTATCATTGTAATTCATATCATCACAGAGAATTAATTATCATAGCATAGAATTGCAAGAGAGAAAAGAAGAGAAGGATTCAACGCTCGGTGACAAGCACGGATCTTGATCTACTTCATCTTTTGTATACGTTGAATTATAGATTTGTTTTCTCCACTCTTTGTTTTATTAATATTATTGCTTCTTTCTTTCGTATCTTGTTTAATATCATGTTTTCATCAAATCCCATGACGATGAACGGTTCAATTATGAGCTAATCGTTGTCATGGGATTCTAACGGAGTTATCTATGTAGCTTAGTAGTTTGATGCTTTAAAGATTACGTGTGGTGAATTCTTGATATCCTCGTATGGTTGTGTTTCATGTATTTAGATGCGTCGCGAACATCTAATTTGTTAATCTCTTGCGAAACAAGAGTGGATCTTGAGATTTAGAACTTGCCATGCTAGTATAGGATAGGTTGATGTTTTAACATCATGATTTGTTGCATCAATAGAGATATTATGCTGCCCTATGTGATCTTAATAGACAACTTGTTCTTCAACCGTTATGTTTTCAAATCTTATAGAGATATAGGGTCTAAGCATAATTGGTGTCTATTCATCTTCTATCTCTTTTGTGGATGTATGTTTAGTTTGGTACTCGTATACTGAGAAGTAGCGTTTACTTATTTCGTGTTGTCTGATCAGATATCAAAACCATAACGTGCATTGATTAAAGGCATCAACTCTAAGTGAAGTAGATAATGAAGTTAGAGTCCCATGTTTATTCTCATATAAGTACTTCGATTCAATTCTCATTAGTTAATTTAATTCTTAGTTTAATATTTTGCATCTTAGTTTAAATTAGATAATCAAATCTCAATTTGTTATTTGTCTTAGCAGTGAGTTAAAACCATACATTGTTGCATAGGTACATCGACTGATTTAAAACCAAAATCAGATCTCTGTGGAACGAACTTGATTTCTATCTGTATTACTTGTGACCACGTGCACTTGCGTGATTTTGTGTTAACAACAATCAGTAGGCTAAATTTCCCTGCAAAACCAAGTTAGTACAACATAGAAATCGCCTGATGTTTTATATCAAACAACAAGCAATCAGCTTGCTGAATGTGATCATCAAAACCATAGGAGTATCAACGATGGCAGAAGAAGGGAAAGTAAAGATCGATAAATTTGGTGGCAAAGATTTTTCGTTTTGGAAGATGCAAATTGAAGATTATTTGTATCAGAAAAAACTACATGAACCGCTGGAGGAGAAAAAGTCAGATTCAATGGATGAGAAAGAATGGAAGCTATTGGATAGGCAGGCTCTGGGTGTTGTCAGATTGACTTTGGCAAAGAACGTTGCTTACAATATCGTCAAGGAAATGACAACTTATGGATTGATCAAGGCGTTATCAAATATGTATGAGAAGTCGTCTACTTCAAATAAGATATATTTGTGTCATTCGTTGTTTGCCACGAGATTGAATGAAGGTGATTGTGTTGTTGATCATGTTAACGAATTTAATTCTATCCTATCAAGATTGACATCAGTGGATATTAAACTCGATGATGAAGTACAAGCCTTGTTGTTGGTATCCTCATTACCTGACAGTTGGTCAGGATTTGTCATTGCTATTTGTAATTCATCTGGGAGAAGTAAGATGACTTTTGATGGAGTTCGAGATACGATTCTTGGATATATTCGTAGGAGAAACTCAGGAGAGTCGTCAGGTTCCTTGTTGAGTACTGAGAGTAGAGGCAGAAAGTTTGATAGGGGGTAGAATCAGGGGCGTAGTAGATTGAAGTCACAGAAGAGAGGACAGTCCAAAGATCGCAAGGAGATTGTTTGTTGGAATTGTCAAAAAAAAGGGGTCACTTCAGAAAGGAGTGTACGACTCCCGCAGCTCCTAAAGGAAAGAAGAAAGAGGATAATTCAGCTAATGTAGTTGAAGAAGTGACAGATGACGATGCTTTGATTTGTTGTTGAATGTTCAGTTGAATCATGGGTTATGGATTCTGGCGCATTATTCCATGCTACCCCTTGCAAGGATTTGATGTTACATTTCAGACTTGGAAATTTTGGTAAAGTCCCTCTTGCTGATGATGAGACTTTGGATATTGCAGGCATGGGAGATATTAATCTCAAGACCTCTTTGGGGACTAGCTGGACGTTGAAAGATGTAAGGTACATTCCTGGACTGAAGAAGATGTTGATATTTGTGGGTCAGTTAGATAAGGAAGGGTATCGAGCTACTTTCGGAGACGGACATTGGAAGGTTATAAAGGGGAATCTATTTATTGCTCATGGAGAAAAAGAGGGGATGTTGTACATAGTTGAACAATCTAGATATGAAGCAAATGCAGTTGTTGATGAGACTGGGTATTCAACTTTGTGGCACCAAAGACTTGGTCTTATGAGTGAAAAGGGTATGAAGTTGTTAACTTCGAAGGGGAAGATTCCAGAGATGAAGAATGTGGAAGTTGGGTTCTATGAGCCATATATTCTTGGAAAGCAGAAATGAGTTACTTTTGCAAAATCAGGCAGGACACCCAAGACTGAGAAGTTGGAGCTAGTTCATATAGATGTATATGGTCCAACAGTAGTTGCGTCGTTGGGAGGATCTCGCTACTATGTCACTTTCATTGACGATTTCACTAGAAAGGTATGGGTTTATTTCTTGAAGAATAAATCAGATATGTTTGCTACTTTCGAGAAGTGGAAGACCGAAGTTGAAAATCAGACCGGTTTGAAGATTAAGAGTTTGATGTCAGATAATGGTGGTGAGTACAGTAGTGATGAGTTTAAAAGCTATTGCACAGAATATGGGATTAGAATGATCAAAACAATTACAGAGACACTGCAGTAAAATTATGTTGCAGAGCGCATGAATAGAACCTTGAATGAGAGGGCCAAGAGTATGAGGTTGCATGCAGGGTTGCCAAAGACTTTTTGGGCAAATACATTTAGCATAGCAGCGTATCTACATAACAGGGGACCTTCAGTTCCTTTGGGGTTCAAGATTCCTGAAGAAGAGTGACAGAAAAAGGAGGTAAATCTATCACACTTGCGAGTTTTTGGTTGTGTTTCTTATGTGCGTGTTAAAGATTCTAACAGGGACAAGCTTGATCCGAAAGCAAAAAAGTGTATCTTCTTTGGTTATGGCTCAGATGATATGGGATATCGTTTTTAGGATGAACTGACGAAGAAGGTTCTTAGAAGTAGAGATGTTACTTTTAACGAAAGTGCAGTGTATAAGGAAAAACATTCAGTCGATTCTGAGTTTGCAAAGAAACAACCTGAGAAAGAGAAAGCAGTGCTTGAAGATATTATTGAAGAAGATATTCCAGTTACTCCGCAGGTTGAGGTAAGAAGATCTAGCAGAATTGTGAGGCCACTACAAAGATTTTCTCCTTCAGCATATTATATGTTATTGATTGAGGATAGAGAGCCTCAGTGTTATTCAAAGGTAGTTCAGGTGGATGATTCAGTTCAGTGGAAATCAGCCATGGAAGAGATGAGTTCTCTTGAGAATAATGAAACTTGGTCTTTAACAGAATTACCAGCAGGAAAGAAGGCTTTACAGAATAAGTAGGTGTTCCGGATCAAAGAAGAACATGATGGCAGCAAGAGATACATGGCGAGGTTAGTAGTCAAGGGTTATCAACAGGAAAAGGGTATTGACTATACTGATATATTTTCTCCGATTGCTAAGATGACTAGTGTTAGAATTGTGTTAAGTATTGTGGTTGCAGAGGAGTTACATTTAGAGCAACTTGATGTTAAGACATCATTCTTACATGGTGATCTTGAGGAAGACATCTATATGCTAAAGTTTCGTATGCATCTGCAGTTGACTGTTTGATGTATGCTATAGTGTGTACAAGGCCAGATATTGCTCATGCAGTGGGAGTTATTAGCAGGTTCATGTCTAATCCAGGAAGAGAGCATTGGGAGAAGTAGTCAAGTGGTTGTTGCGCTACTTGAAAGGCACATCCAAGGTTGGGTTATGTTTCAGCAAGAAAGATGTTATCTTGGAAGGGTTCTCTGATGCAGATTTGGGTGGATGTTTGGATACAATAAAAAGTACTACGGGATATATTTTCACTTTGAGTGGCACAATAGTTAGTTGGATGTCTCGACTTCAAAAGAGTGTTGCACTTTCAACCACAGAAGTAGAATATATGGCTATCTCTAAAGATAGCAAGGAGATGATTTGATTGAAGAATTTTCTTGAGAAGTTGGGCAAGAAACAGGCAGAAAGTGCTTTGTATAGCGACAGTCAGAGTGCTATTCATCTTGCAAAGAATCCCGTGCTTCATGCTAGGACGAAACATATTCAGCTGAGATATCACTTTACAAGAGAGTTGATTAGCAATGGTTTTGTCCTTGAAGAAAATCTTTGGTTCAAAGAATCCTGCAGATATGTTGACTAAGGTGGTTACTAATGAAAAGTTGAAGCTTTGCAAAGCTTCAACTAGCCTTCAGAACTGATTGATGTGAAGGTGCTACACTAGTTAGAGTTATTGATCGAAGGATTAGGTGTTACTAGATTTACATGAATGAAGTGAAGATGTGGTCAGACTCCAAGTGGGAGATTGTTGGGTTTGTGGAGTCTATCAGGTTTCAGAATTGGATTATGATTTGAGTTGGGAATTCCAAAATTGGGCTCTAATTAGAATTTGGAATTTCAGAATTAGACTCTGATTTGATTAGGCCTAGTTTCTTCTCTTATAAATATTCTCATGTAATTGTAAAACACCAACATAACACAACACAACACAATTGTGAGAGATCAATACAGAATTAGTGCGGCTTGTGGAGTAGGAATTTCCCAACCACGTAAATCTTTGTCTTGTGTGATTGTCGTTTATTTTCTTGTTCTTGTTTATTCGCTTTGGGTTTTGCTTTCGTTGTTGTATACTCAACAGAAAAAATTGCAAAAATACCGGATCAACTAAAATCAACCAGATGCAATTTTTTTATAATTTAGTAAATCTGAAAGCAACCCAATTCAATTAATTGCAACCCAAATCAACTGAAATCATCCAAAATCTAAAACAAAACCCCTCAAATCTCTCAATTCTCGATTCAGTATTGGCAAATATTGAATGCAGTAAGAAAAGTTTTAACACATCAGATAAGACACAAATTATAATGTTCTAAACCATTATTCACTTGTAAAAAAATGATCTATTACGTCGCCTTTTATACGTCGGTTTTGCCCAAAGACGACGTATAAAACACTTATATACGTCGGTTCCGCCTAAAGGCGACATATATTTACATTTTTAAACCTTTTTTACGTCGGTTCGAGAAAAAGCCGACATATATGATAATATTATACGTCGGTTGAGGAAAAGGCGACGTATGTAATGCTATTATATACGTCGGTTGGGGAAAGGGCGACGTATATAATGCTATTATATACGTCAGTTGGGGAAAAGGCGACATATATAATGCTATTATATACGTTGGTTGAGAAAAAGGCGACGTATATGATGACATTATACGTCGGTTGAGGAAAAGACGACGTATATAATGCTATTATATACGTTGCTCTTAATATAACCGACGTATAAAACCTTTAAAAAAAATTAGAAGTGGGTGCTGTGGATCTGATTCTTTAGTGCTAGGTCACGTGTCATATTATTATTTTGTAATACTTGAGCACATGGATTGTGTTTCTTTAAATCTCGACCATTCATTTTTTTTCATTTAAGATATAACTTATAATCTACACCGTCTATACTCTTTAATATATATATATATATATATAGTTTGGAGCATCTACTGTGCTCATTCACACACTTCGTTCTTCACTATTCAAACCCTAATATCTCTCGCCTCTCTCTCTCTCTCTCTACGGCGCCTCTTTCTACACACTATTTCGAAGATGAGTGATTTTGGCCTCTCTTCTATGATTTACATACACTCAAATCTGTTCTATTCATCGTTCAAGGATCATACTGATGTATATTGTGCTGGGTTGGTAAAATCGAAAGATTTTTGGGGATCGATTCTCTTAATCGATCAAACGATTAAGAGATTATCTTCGAAATGGACATATATATATATATATATATATATATATATATTTGCACTCCTATATATGTATTTGTTTCAAGGCAGTCGAGATTTTTCTTGATCTTTTTTTTCGATCTGTTTTGTTAGATTATGCAGGGATCGTCTCGGTGGGTACTTTGTCAAAAGAGTTTGATGTGTTAGAGTTTTATTCCTATTGTGTTGAAAATAGGTTATAAATTTCTTTTGATCTAAGAGTTTGATTTTTGTCGCTATCGTTGTTATTGTGATCCTTATAACGGGATTTAAGATGGTTGAATCTTAATATACAGTTAAGAGGCGTTAAAGAAGTGAAGGTGGAACATCTTTTGGAAATTTTAAAAGAAACGGAGTCCCAACTGGAGGTGCCATAACGGTTAACAGCGAAAGCTAGTAAGAGTTCTTCCTATGTACCCCATGATAATGTTTGTTTGATGTTGGTTTGGTCGTCTGGCTTGTCCATTATTTTGTCGAGATTGTTGTTGGATGGTGATCATTACATCATAAAAGGGTTGTTGTTACTGTACTTTCTTTAGAGCTCTGTATTATATAGTACTGTATGTTTTGTTGCCAGGGAGGTGATCGGGTCGGGGTTGTATTTTAACAAGCCTGTTGTGTTGTGTTGGCCTATTGGGTCATGTTCCTTCCATTGTTTAACACTTTAACACGAATTTATACTCTTTAATTTATATCTGATGATGAAGGCCTATAAATTGGTTGGGTAGTTTTTTTTTTGCTATCTTATTCCATTTTTGTTGAAAACAGGTTTAAGTGAAAATGTTGACAAGGATTCTGGTGCAGTCCAAGTTTGATCAAAATCGTAGTTTTGGTGTTTAGTCATTTAAAATTGAAGAATTTCACATTGTGGATCTAGAGCAGCACAAAATTCATCTCAACTGTTAAACCCGTTCGGAATGTCTCCAATGTTGAGTTTGGGTGACTCGGTCTATATTTTCTGTATAGAATTAGTAGGGCTTGTCTTTAATAGCTTTGTAATATCGAAAGAAGTGAATAAAGCATGAGTAATCTACATTACATATTGGAAAGAAATAAACTGTTTAATAATTGCCAGAATGCTGCTACAAATATCATAACGATGCTTCAATTTTTTTAATGTCAACAACGATGCTTAAATTTAAACGTATAAAAACTCACAAAGAAACAAAATATTTTTTTTTAATTTTTTGGATCATATACGTCGGTTCCGATATGGGCGACGTATTAAATATATATTGTATATGTCGGCTGTTTAGAAAAACCGATGTAAAAGGATAACAATATATGTCGCCTTTTTGTTTTATACGTTGGTTACTCAGACTTTTATACGTCTGTTATTTTTGTCTTTTACGTCGGTTATTAAGCCGATGTATATTCTACCTATTACGTCGCCTTTTTAACCGACATAAAAGACTCGTGACTTTATACGTCGCTCCTCTATACGTCACCATTTAACCGACGTATAAGGTCAATTTAACCGACGTAAAAGATCTATTTTCTACTAGTGATTATCCAAATTTGAGTAAGAAACTCCTTTTAAGATCCCGGAGATACACCTATGTCACCCAATCCCTAGACAAATTGGACAGTAATGTAATTGCTCTAAGTGATTCACATCATTTGCCTCTTTCTGTCGACTATGAAAATGTAATGGGAGGTGGGAGGTGGTGGGTGACAGAGGCGAAGGGGGACGGGGTGGAGGCGGTAGGTGGTGGGTGTGGGTGGTGGTGATGTGAAAAAGAAAAAGAAGGTGGGTTGGAAAAGATGGTGGTATATTTGCAATTAAGATAGTATATTGGAGGTGGAGCTGGTAGGTGGTGGGTGTGGGTGGTGGTAATGTGGAAAAGAAAAAGATGGTGGGTCGGAGAAGATGGTGGTATATTTGCAATTAAGATAGTATAAGATAGTACTCCCTCTGTCTCATCCACTTGTTTACACTTTTTTGTCACTTTCTGGCACGCATTTTAAGGTAGATTTTGAGGATAGTTCCATAACTTATTTTTAAAATTTTCTTTTTTTGTATAAAAATAGGATTGTCGACACCCCATTTTGAAACGAACAAATGGACGGGACGGAGGGAGTATATTGGAGGTGGAGGTGGTTGGTGGTGGGTGTGGGTGGTAGTGATGTGAAAAAGAAAAAGAAGATGGGTTGGAGAAGATGGTGGTCTATTTGCAATTAAGATATTATAAGATAGTATATTTGCAAGTAATTTAAAAATATAGTATATTTGCAAAATAAACTAAAAAATATAGTATTTTGGATAATTAAATAACCTTATATATATTATTTATAAAAGACATAATAAATTTTAAATAAGGGCAAACTAAACATTTGAACTATAGAGATGGCTTGTCATTTATTGAAGGTTTTTTTTTTCACATGTATGCAATTTACACACTTTTTAACCAACATTTTAAAAAGGAATTATTTATACTATCAATTTATAATTATTCTTGGATACCAATACATTTGACTATGTTTTTTTTGAATAATTATACTTACTATTTCATTAAATAGAATCAATTATTAGTACATCATAAATGAATTCCGGGACAATATGAAACCACTCATGAAGACCTAACGTAGAATGAGTTTCCCGAGCTAATTTGTGAGGTACTTCATTGACATATTTACATTTATTGAATTGCTTAAACAACTCTATACACAATCGTATGAAAGTATGTTTTACCAACCATTCGTTTGCAAGCTAGCCTCTGCAAGAAGTTTTGCATTGTCTCAAAATCTGTTTTCATGAGAGGTGAAACATTTGATTCCGCTCTTTGACAATAAAATATTGAAGGAGTACTGCAATGCCTCTTTGTAATCTAGCCCGTTGTGAATTTGTAAGTGATTGTCTAAAGGGGTGGTATTGTATCATGACTTTTAAATACTTTTAAAGACTTTAGAAGTTTAGGGGTATTCAATTAATACTTTTAAATACTCTTTAAAAGTAAGGAGGTATTGTATCAGGATTTTAAAAAAGTCTTTAAAAGTTTAAGGTATTCAATTACAACTTTTAAAGAGTTGTTAAAGTCACTTGTTATTCAAAAAGTTAATGATTTTGGTGGAAAAATAAATGTGAGTGACTTTTTATGAAAAAGTGTGTATATTTTCTCCATAAATTGTCACGTCCTTTTTGAGAAGATTTGACAAGACATTGTCTTCCTCAACGATAGCTCTCACCCCTAGGGTTCCATCCCTGCCGAAAGAGGTTCCTTTTTTTTCTTGCTTCTTTTTCTTTCCCTCTATTACTGTTTTTTTAATTTATCAATTATGAATGGTTGGATGTTTTGTTTTTGAAATGGATATGATTTTTTTAATTAAGATTGTTTAATTATCATTAATAAATTTTCATTAATAAATTTATCATTAATACAATACCACCCCCTAAGTCTATTCTTTTGTAAGTGATTGTCTAAGGAGCCGTTTGGGAAATCTTATTTTTCATAAATAAGTTACTTATTCTGGAAAAAAGTTAGGAAATATGTACTTTTTTCTGAAATAAGTAACTTATTTTTGCAAGATAACGAATTTTAAACCCCCGATACACATTTTTTTCTAAAAAAAGTATGTAAATACGAATTTTTTTCGAAATAAGTAACTTATAAGTTGGTTGGAAGATTTGCCAAACAGCCCCTAAGTCTATTCTTGTAAAGTAGGTATGAACATGGCATTCTTTTATACAAAAATTTTGCATGATGATAATTTTATTGATTAGTCAACAATCATAACTTAGAAATTTGACAATTGATTTTAATTCCTTTAATTATTGTATTCCCAAAAAAAGTAATAATTATTCATTAAAATTTATACTAAACTATATTAAGCAAAACATGATATAATTTATTGTTTGATTAATATCTTCTTTTTTGAGTAACACATTTTTTTTAGACATTGTTTTAATACTAAGTAATATTAAACAAAAAATAATAATAAACAAATTTATAGTACATTTTATTAAGTAAAATGTATGTAATTTGTAATATTTTTTTACACATCATTTTGGTTACCCTTTTTAATTACAATTGTTATATCTTTTAAAGTAAATTAATGAGAATCGCTAAATAAAATATTAAAAATTATTGGGTGAAATACCCAATTACCCATATTTTAATACTCAAAACCCAAAATACCCGCGCGCGGAGCTGAGCGCCCAAAATGACCACTGAATACGCATTACAGGAAAGCGTGTACCAATATACGCATTACAGTAAAGCGTAATTTTTGTTGATCAATTCAGCTTGTCGGACACATCTTTTATATACGCATTTACATTTTGCGTATAGACTATATACGCATTACAAGTTTGCGTTTAGGAGCTCTACACACTGTATAAGACTGGATACACATTAGGCTTATGTTCTTTTTGTATACGCATTAGGCTTATGCGTTTTTGATTTTTTCCCTTTTTTTAAAATTAGACCACGCAATTGTTTCATGCGTACAGTTTACTTGTTAATTTCTTTTACTAATTTTTTTTGTTTACGTGTTTGAACTTAAAACGATACTTTAAGTGATGTTACCTTTTTTTTTACAAAATATGTATTTGCAAACCCTATTTAAAAATACTAATAACTTTACGGAGTCCGGCGGCCTGATTTTTAAAAAATCGGGGCTAACGCAAAACACTAAACCTTAACTTCGTATACGGTTTATTCGTCATTTTATATATTTCTAAATCCAAAATGGAATTGTTGAACCCAAACGTTAACCGTTGAAATCCTGAGGGAATACTATTAAAATTTAAAATTTTAATAAAAAAATTGAATCTGGCGGCCTGATTTTTAAACGCTAACGCGTTTAAAAATCAGGATAAATTAGGGTTTAGGGTCTAGGGTTTAGGGTTGTAAACAACCCTAAACCCCAAACCCTAAACCCTAAATTCGTATATGTTTTATTCGTCGTTCTGAATATTTCTAAAACCCAAAATGGAAACGTTGAACCCCAAAAGTTAATTGAACCTCTAAATTTAATTAAAATTATTTTTTGTTTAAATTTAAAAATTTTAACAAAAAAAATGAATCTGGCAGCCTGATTTTTAAACGCGTTAACGCTAACGCGTTTAAAAATCAGGATAAGTTAGGGTTTAGGGTCCCAAACCCTAAACCCTAAACTCGTATATTTTTTATTCGTCGTTCTGAATATTTCTAAAACCCAAAATGGAAACATTGAACCCTAAAGGTTAATTATTGAACCCCTAAAAGAATTTTAAAAAAAATGAAGAAACACCATTTGAAATGTGATTTTCGGGGCCTTTTTTCCGATTTGTGCCACCATGCCAGAAGATTTGAAATGTTTGTTTAGAGTCCTTGGAAGAAACACTAAAATGGCGGTGCATGTTGAGGGCATGCGTTTAGATAGTCTATTAATTGATCACGTGGTTGAAGAAAACAAGGGTGCCACTGAATGAACAAAACACGCATTGTATACATGCGTTTAGGTAGTACGCATGTATAACATGCGGATTCTGTGGACAAAAAAGGCGCTCCCCTTCATCAACGGGTATTTTGGACGTGGGAATTTCAAAACTGATGTAATTTGGTCATTCTTTCAAAATTATTTTACACAAAAATTAAGTCTTGAAAAATTCCATTAATAAAATATTAAAATTGAAATATATCATATTAGTTCAAAAATCTAAATAAAATTAAAATCATATAAATCACGTATTATTATATAATATTTTAAAGGTAATCCGTGGAATAAATTAGTAAAGTATAATTTGAATGACAAGATTATGGAATGACAATTTGTTTGGTATTGCATTTAAAAATTACTGTGTTTTTAAAATAAGTGTTGTTGTAAAAATTAGATAATTATTTGATAATATTTTTAATATATACATATTTTAGACATAATTTATAAAGAAATAATGTTATTGATGAGGTTTGATGTGAAAATTAATAATGTTTTTCAGAAATACAATACCAAGTTAGGGACCATAGTAAGTGGATAAGGATGGAGTAAAAAATGATTTCTAATTGAATTGGGGGTGTTGGCCTTATATATCACAATTTTGAATGAAATGGTCCCAATTATCATAAGCTGGAAGGTTGGCCCCAAATATCACGATATAACACAGTATAATGTAGCATTTTTATTTTTTAAGCAAAACGCTACTTCGCTTAGCATTTACCTCTTTTTTTTTCTTTTCTTTTTGTTGAAAACACTATATGAAGTTTATTTTTAGGTTGAAGATGTCAAGACGCTAGTTAAAGGAATGTTTTGGGGGTGGGAACGCCACTTTTGTAACGTTTGAATGTTTTATTTTATTAATTTTTTTTCTCCTAAATATATATTTGCAAACAATATTAAAAAACTTATAACCAAGTGATCAATTAAAATTGTATTTTTTAACTGAGTTCGGCGGCTTGATTTTAAAAAATTGAATCTGGTGGCCTGATTTTTAAACGCTAATGCGTTTAAAAATCAGGATAAGTTAGTGTTTAGGGTCTAGGGTTTAAGATTAAGTTTGTATACGGTTTATTCGTCATTCTAAATATTTCTAAAACCCAAAATGGAAATGTTGAACCCCAAAAGTTAATTGTTGAACCTCTAAATTGAATTAAAATATTTTTTTAAAATTAAAAAATTTTAATTAAAAAATTGAATCCGGCGGCCTGATTTTTAAACGCTAACGTGTTTAAAAATCAGGATAAGTTAGGTTTTAGGGTTGTAAACAACCCTAAACCCAAACCCTAAATTCGCATAAGGTTTATTCGTTGTTCCGAATATTTCTAAACCCAAAATGAAACTGTTGAATCCCAAAAATTAATTATTGAACCCCTAAAGTTAATTAAAATTATATTTTTTAAATTTTAAAAATATAATTTTAATTGGGGTGAGTGCCCTATATACCCAAATTTTAACTTTCTCTCACCAAAATGCCCAGATTCGGGAAGTACCGCCCAAAATGCCCACGGAATACGCTCATGATAGAGGAGTATCCTCAGATACGCCAATGGGGTCGGAGTATAATAGTGGTTACGCCTTTGGGAGAGTAGTGTCTGCAGCATATACACATTTTAATAAGGCATATCCATCATATACGCATTTTCATAAGATGTATCCACCTGTTACGCATTTGCCACTTGCGTGATGATGTCATCTGACGTCATCATCACTTTTCTTCAGATTTCACGCGACCTGCTCAGTTGTGGCAATTTTTTGGCGATTTCGCCGGAAAAAACATAAATCCAGTCATCCTCCGTTCCAGGCATCTTCCCGTAACGTTGTATACACCAAACGAATCGTCTTTCGATGATCTACACAACCATACCAAATTTTAACCATTTTTTTTGCGGAATTGAAAGCCCCAAATCGAACCACCGCCTCTCTCCTCATTTTTCGACGAGCTCCTACAAGCCCCTGCGGGGCCAAATTCCTCAAATTCAGTTGGGCAAAACGAAGATGAAGGTGTGGCGATTCTTTTGGTATAGTCAGGAGGTGTGGAGGTGGCCGAACGGGGACGGGAGGGGGAGGGAGGCGGTGGAGGGGGGGGAGACTGAACTAGTGTTCTAAAAAGCGCTAAGCGGTTCTAGACGGCGAGACGACCTTCGAGCGCTTAAGCGGCTAGGCGGGGGCTTAAGCGGATTTCAATGCGGACCAATTAAGCGGATTATATAATATATATTTAATTATTTATATACATAAGTATATGTATATATTTAATAATTATATAAAATCGGGGAATAAGCAGCTAACATAAAATCGAAACGGTTGGGGGACCTTCAACGCTTAAGCGGACCGCTTAAGCGGCTAGGCGGCCTTGTTTTAGAACACTGGACTGAACAGTGGAGATGGGATACGCCTCTCCAACCGGCGTATCCCAGGGGTATTTTGGGGAGTGGGTACTAGAAAATTGGGTATTTTGGACATTCATTCTTTTAATTGACCATTTGGTTATAAGTTTTTTAATATTGTTTGCAATTATATATTTAGGAGAAAAGAAAAAAACAAAAAAAAAAGTAAAAAATATACCAAAACGCCACATAATGTGTCGTTCTCCCCTCCCAAAACACAATATCAACTAGCGTTTCCCCCACCCCAAAACGCTATGTAATGTATCGCCCCATCCAAAACAATGTATTAAATTGGGTTCCTTCTAAACGCTTTCTTAAACTGAGTTTTCCCTCATAAATGCTATTTTAAATTGAGTTTTCCCTCCTAAATGCTACACACTTTAGCATTTTTAAAAATAAAAATTCAAAACGCTAAACATTGTTTTTTAAAGTGATATTTGGGATCAAATTTTTGATTTATTATATATAAGATTAATAACTCTAAAATTGTGATTTTGGGGCCTTTATTCTTGGATTGGGCTGAGCTTGACTTGAGGCAACGTGAAAATTTAAGGGTTAAATGGCGTTTTGGTCACTCAACTGACTGGAAACTTGCAATTGGGTCATCAAACTAAAAAAGTTTTCAGTCACATCATTGTACTCTTAAAAATTTTCATTCAGGTCACTGGCCGTTACAATCCGCTAAAAATTAGACGGAAAACTGACTAAGTTTGGTGAGTTGGCTTGAATAAATCCACCGTGGCATGTACAGTCAGCTGAAGCGGCGTTTTTCGTCACTCAACTAATATGTAGTCAGCTGAGTTTCTAGTAAGTTCGGTGATCAAAACGCTACTTCAGCTTACTGTACATGTCACAATGGATTTATTCAAGCTAACTCACAAAACTTAATCAACTTTCCGTCAAATTTTTAACGAAGTGTAACGGCTAGTGACCTGAATGAAAATTTTTAAGAGTACAGTGATGTGATTGAAAACTTTTTAAGTTTGATGACCCAATTACAAGTTTCCTATCAGTTGAGTGACCAAAATACCAATTAACCCGAAAATTTAAGTAATATCGGATAGAATAGTATTTTGTTTGGGATGAAACTTTTAGGCTGGCCAGTCTCCACTCTACCAGCATCAGCATCTCCACACTACAATAATTTCTTGAATTCACTTTCATTTATTCGTCTTTTATCTTCTGTTTCATCCCATCGTTCCAAGCAACCTCCTTTATCTCTCTCCAGGTAATCTCTCTCAATCTCTCTGTATGTATACATGTATTCATATGTTTATTTTATATATATTGTTCTGTGGATTGCTATACTCATACAGTTATACTACCTGTGTGACATTGGGTTGACTTACATATACTCAAAGTTATCATTTTTATTCAGATGGGGTTTTTTTTTTAATTTCTTGAAATTGTTATAAAATACTGTAGAATTTTTCTTCAAATATGAAATCTTGTTAATGGTTAATAGAATTTTATTGATTTTTCCCCCCCATAAATGATGGTTTATGGATTGCTGTACAAAAAACATGTATTACCTGTGAGCTGTGACATTGGGTCGATTTGATCACTTACTGATACTCATTTTCTTTTGGAAAGTAATCTTTTTTTTTTAGATGGGTTTTTTTTTATGAAATTGATAAATGATGTAGCATTATTATTTTTGTGAAATCTTGTTATTGGAGAAGGAAAGTCTCTGATTCAGTGTTTATAACAATGGTCAAAGTTTTTCTATGTTTTCTATAATTTCTGGAGGATGTGAATATGTATTAGTGTAGTTTAATTCGAAACTCAAGTTGTAAAAACTAATTAACTTCATGTTCTGTGAAGACTGTTTTTGTACTAGGTATGAAATTAAATTTGAATATCTGTATCCTTTTAGTCTACATATAGTAAATTAAAATGCTTAGATGCTGCCGCTATACTTCACAAACATGAAGTACCAATAATATTTGCAATTTCGAAAGATTCTTTTGTGGCTTTTCGCCAATTTGATAAGCATAATGGTCATGGACTGTTGTTTTCTGCGTTTGTTTTTTGATGCATTTTTGTAATAGATTGTACTTACAGTTTGCTTTTGATTACTTAGTACTGTCGTTCGCTGGTTTGCTATTGGGTAGAAGTGTTTTAAAATATTTTGACAAAGTGATTATTTACTATTTAGAACTGTTTTTGACTTCAAATTTGTAGTCAAAGAGTGTCAGCACTTGCACCAATGGATAGTGTTCAAAGTAGCTCAAAAAAGGAACTTCCAGTGGGTCTCGATGCTGTCATGGAAGAAGAATATGCTTCTCAATCTGTATTACTGAAAGAATTCACAAATATATCCACCATTGACAAGGCTTGGACTTTTAAGTCTAATGTTGGTATGTTTGCTTACTGTTATGAACAGATTGAGGCTTATATTGTTCTGATTCACACAAGGGCTTATGATAGTCTTTTATTCATTTCTTCAAGTCTTTATATTTTGTTCTCTTCTAACACATGGCAGCTTTTGATGTAATATGTTGGTTTAGGCTCCCAGGCGATGTTTTCAGTAAGCCATCCAAATCTATTGGCCAACAAGAGGAGGAAAAATATTTTGTCCAGTCAGATCTCCAAAGGAACTGATGGTTCTGTAAACTTCCAGTGGGCCCCATTTCCTATCGAGATAACTGGAGCATCAACAATGGTCCCTTCCCCTTCAGGTTCCAAGCTTCTTGTAGTACGGAATTCTGAAAATGAATCTCCGACTCAGTTTGAAATATGGGGTCCATCTCAGTTAGAAAAGGAGGTCCATGTTCCTGAATCAGTACATGGCTCAGTATATTGCGATGGATGGTAAATCTTTGATCAATTTAGAATGTGTATTTGTTAACAGATTTTCAAGGTAGACCTCTATTGTATCAGGCATTTGCAACTCTGCCATGTCTGGTTGGTCTTCTGATCTTCAGAGAGGATGGAATGAATTTGGATTTTTGCTTAATTCACTCTAGCCATACAGTCTGTTCTACAAATTAGCTATGATTTATTTGCTCCTTCCTATGTTTATGGATTTTCTGATTCTATTCCTCCACTCCATCCTCGTCAGAAACTACATAATCCTCTAAATGAACTCCATCATCACTTTACACTATCAGTCTATCATCTTCTTCACTCGCTTTTACTGTTCCCTTCCACCTATACTTCTTCTTAAACCTCTTGTTCTATTCAAATGGAGAAGAAGTAGAATAGGAACCAAAATTTACAGTAATTCTTTGTATTACCTTTTATCCTGTTAATGATTATATCTGCATATGCTTACGAGTTTTTGGTTGACTCAGGTTTGAGGGAATCTCTTGGAACTCTGATGAAAGCCTTATTGCTTATGTGGCTGAAGAACCTGCTCCCTCAAAGCCTTCATTTGGTGACTTGGGTTACAAGAAAGGAGGTTCTACTGATAAGGATAGCAGTAGCTGGAAAGGCGAAGGAGATTGGGAGGAGGACTGGGGAGAAACCTATGCAGGAAAAAGGCAGCCTGCATTATTTGTTGTCAATGTTAACAGGTCCCACTTAGATTCCGGTTTATATCTGTAGTCAAAATGCTAGATGCTTCGTGTAAGTTAAAATTTAGAATTTAACCTCATGCAGTGGTGAAGTACATGCTGTTGGTGGAATTGGGAGATCATTAAGTGTTGGACAGGTGATTTGGGCACCAGTAAATGAGGGTATGCATCAGTATTTGGTTTTTGTTGGATGGCCATCAGACTCTAGGAAACTCGGTATCAAATACTGCTATAATAGGGCTTGTGCTTTGTACGCTGTCAGGGCTCCAACGTATAAGTCAGAAGCCAAATTGCTTCAGCCGGGGCAAGTGCATATGCTCTTTTCTTATAGACTAGTAGTATTAATTCCGATTTTATCACTTCATATCTGATTACTGCACTAGCAGGTCTCAGAGTTGACATTTTATTATAATCTAACCTTGTTGCTCTCATCTAAACCTTTTTCTTTATTCAGAGGTGATGCAACTGATGATGTAACTGCATTTAATCTAACTCGAGACATAAGCAGTGCGTTTTTCCCTCGTTTCAGGTCTGTTTACTCTTGACACTTTGTTATAGACGTGTGCAGTATTAAGGGTCAAGTACTTTGTAGTTTATTGGTAGCTGGTTATAATTTTTTAAGGGATTTTAAGCTTAGTTCTTATAGATGGATTTGATGAAAGTGAACTATAAACATTTAACCTTCTAGTTAAGAAATATTAAGTTCTGAATATTGCCATCACCTGTTTCTACTTGTAAAGACAGGTTCAGTGAGTTACCTGGTTTTGGTTTGTTGTATACTTCTGTACAGCTCTATCTAGTTTTTTGTAGAAACTGAACTAATTCTTCCTATCTTTGCTTTCAAAGTAATCAACTTAATATAAATGTACTATATACTTATCAAGTAACCTTGAAGCTGCTTATCGTTAGAAGGTTCTTTTTGCAGTCCTGATGGCAAATTCCTCGTATTTCTCTCTGCAAAAAGGTCCATAGATTCTTGGGCACATTCTGCAACTAATTCGCTTCACAGATTTGAATGGACAACTGAAGACAAGTTCTCTTCTGTGAAGCTTGTTGATGTGGTGAGCATCTGAATCTATTTAAGTCGCACATTAACCAATTAATTTTTTGTTCAATGTTTCTCACTCCTCTCCATTCCCCTCAAAGATATAAACAAGCACAAAGAAGCTCTGCACACATCCATTCATACCCCTTAGATCAGTCTTAGACGCCCTCAAATTTGACTTCAAAAATTTTAATTACATCTATTAGAAGCAGTTAATTAACATTGCAAATTGTAAAGATGTAAAATATGATAAGGAGCAGCAGGAGGGGAGGAGGCGGAGGAAGAGCAGCATGAGGAGGAGGAGAAGAAGTTGAAGTAATTAAATGGAATTGATTCACCTTAATAGTACTTCTCCAGAAACATAAAAAAGTCATGGATTCACTTCAATAGCCACTATTAATATTATGAGCAACATATTAAAGACAGGGGACACTTTTTATTAGGATACCATTGCTTGTAATTGATTTGCTATTCTTTCCTAGGCCTGAAGAATGATTTATATCGCGGAAAGAAAAATGGGCATCGGGCATGTTATTTTTAAAAAGTACTGTTCACCATAAATATTAAAACGTAGCGTGAAGCTATATTCTAATATGTTAAAAATAGTTTAGTAAAGAGCAGAAAACCATAATAGACAGAGTTTCTCTCAGTATATATAATATTTCCCCAGAGGTGAAAAGTCTTGTGCAAGCATAAATTATGGAGACACCAACTTTAAACATGTCATATAGACCTTCAGAAGACTTGGTATTGTATGATCATTTATACTTGAGTGAAAAGAAACATTACATAAGAATATGACACTTGTTGTGTTTACTCATGACCTTAACAATTTAACATTTGTTCTAGGTCCCTGTGGTCATGTGTCCCAAAGATGGCTGCTTTCCTGGGCTTTACAGTTTAAGCATGCTTAGCAATCCATGGCTTTCTGATGGATATACCTTAATTTTATCTTCCATCTGGTGCAGCATGCAAGTAATACTTTCCATAAATGTGTTGAGGTAAGTGGAACTGTACTTACATATTACAGTAAAATACTAGTTTGGTATATAGAGAGACTACTTACCATATCGCCTTTTACATTACGCTTATATTTTGCAGCGGAAACGTATCACGTATAACTCCTCACGACTCAAACTATTCGTGGAATCTCATTACTTTGGACGGGAACAATGTAATTGCTGGTAGTAGAACTTACTGTTGTTTAACTTGACCTGGGCGTGTATATTGTAACATATTTAAATATTTAAATTGCTTTTTATCTACGAAGACCTCTCTCTCACTCAGTCTCTCTTTATGTATATATTTAAATATATGCTTGTGTGTGTTTTACAGTCTCTAGCAGTCCGGTAAATGTTCCTGAACTCAAGTATGGTAGCTGTGCTGGTGAGGCATCTTCTGGTGCAACATGGAGTTGGCTGGATATCTCAAGCCCCATATTTAAATGCCCCGATAAGGTTGTTCTTTATCTGATTTTACATTATTGAAACAGTCTGAGAACAGGCATTCGTGACGGCTTGTGTATCATATCACCTAAAACTCACTTAAAAGTACTAGCTTATAAGCCGTGCAACGCACGGTTCCTGTTCTAATATATATAATTATTTTAATTTTCAATAGGGATAATTACCAAAATAACCATTTTTGGAGATATTTTGCCCAAAATACTGAAAAGCAGGAACGTGGCCTTATTTACTGACCTGATACGAAACCTCGTGTTCCGTATTATCCATATAACACGCTACTGCGTGTAGCGTGACCATAGTACTGTTTACTGTCTCTCTCGACTCTCTCTTCTCTCAATCCTCTCGTCCCCTCTCTCCGTCTCTCTCGTCTCCCTTCCTCCACTCTCCCGTTTGTATCTCTTCCCTATCTTTCTTTTATTTTCTGGCCCCGCAGGGGCAGTTGCTGTGATTTCGATAATTATATAATTATACTCGTGTCTGGCGTAAGTATACACTCTCTCCTATACAACCTCACTTCAATTCTTGTTCGTTGTTCACTGGTATTAACCCATCTTCTTCCCTGTTTTTCTCTTGTAACGAGTTGGGTTTGTGTGGGTGCGTAGTATGTGTGTATAGAGTCTAGGTGTGTGCCTGGTGGATGGCAAATGAATTGCAAAGCTGAAAAAAATCCTTCTTCCCCTGTTTTATGCTACGCTTGCTGTGCTACTGCTGCTACTGTGTGTGTATCTTTGCAGCAAGAGTGTGTGTATGTATACTAGCCGTGTGTGTACGTTTCTTGAGGTGGGTGTGTTAAGGCTGAGAAGAACAGAGAGGACAGGAGAGGGATGGTATGGGGGTGACTGGGAGGTAGTGTAAAGGCTACGGGTGTACACAATTTGAGTGCTAGTTTCCTCTGTTTTTCCCCTTGCAAACAGCGAGTATAGTGTGTGTGTTTAGAGGTGATGGGTGTAGAAACCATTCTTCAGTTAATACGATCTGGCGTGATAGGTTGTGATACCGAACACAAGACTCCGTATCAAGCACTGATACTGAACACGAGCCTCCGTATCAAACTAATGGTGCACACCAGACTCCGTGTATCAACATAATACGGCACACCAGACTCCGTTTCTAAGCTAATACGGTGGACGGTGTTCCGTATTAAGCTAATACGGAACACGAAACACCGTCACCCGTCGGTATTTAGGGCCAAATATTTGGAGCTCAGTATTTTGGGCAAACAATATTTATTTTTGATTATTTTGGGCCATCACCCTTTTCAATATATCTATATTATTAATTTACATATCAAATTTTTGTTAAAAAATTGATATATATAAGATTTGACATGTTCAATTTAATATTTGTGTTATATCTTGAATTCTTAAATTTGATCTTGACGATTTTACATCCCAAATGAAATTAACAAAATAATCTTTAATTTAGTGATGATTTAAAAATTACTTTTCAATTAAAACTACGCTGGAAAAAAAGGAAGAAATTGAAGATTTTTTCGTTGAAAATTTTATTTGATTTATAAAATCTACTTATATTTCGTTTTGATTATCAAAACACCCTTCTTATTATTTGAAGATAGTTATACTAACAACAAAATATAGTTTTTATAATAAGTGTAAGAGTGATGTTGTTCCAAATTTTGGTAGTCGGTAGTATTCAGTACGACAAAATAAATAAAAACCATTACATCATAAAATAAATAGATGAAAAAAGTTGGATCTAGCAAAAAAAATATTTTACCTTTTAACATGTAAACTAAAAAGTGTGTTTATACTAAAAGACGAAAAAGTGAATGTCAATGATTTAAATCATATATAATTTGGTTTTCTACATTGAATAGGATTATCAATGTAATTAATGTAACTATTGAGATTTTGAGTGTTTCCATTTGGATAATAACTGTTGAATCATCCCTAGGTTAAAGATAATTTTATATGTGGTTTGGAAAATCATCCAAATCTGATTTCTAGATCTTGAGATAGAGCACAAATAGTAAATATAAACTTTTTTTAATATTAATAAAAAATATAAATATAATTCAGTTGTATCCTTTTTTTAAATATATCTTTTTCATAGTATAAATTTCTTTTCGAAATTCAATTCTAATACAACCTTTTAAATAATATCCTTTTCATATTTAGATTATAATTTTCTTTTTAATATGATATAATCTTGATCATCTATTTTTAAAAAGATTAGATCGACGATTGAGATTAATTTGGTAGTACAGTGACGAAAATTATGGATAAGATCACTTTTATGCTTATTATATATAAGGATATAATAGCAAAATATAATAGAAATCCGTATACTACGAATAATGGCCTTTATATTTTTAGTAAAAAATAAGATCTAATAATAAATATATTATATAATTAAATTAATTTACTAAAATTTCAAGGTTCGAATTCTATCAACAACATATTTATTTTAAAATTTTATAATATAAGTTTTAAACCATGCATATCATTAATTAAATTTACATTAAATTATTAATATTAAAATTAAAATGGAATATTGATTGTAACATAAAATAAAATTTGTTACATATCAAAAAAAATCCGTGCATCGCACGGGTTATAAGCTAGTAAATATTAATGATTGAAAGATACGATATTTTAAGTGTATATAAAGGGTAATATATTCAACTAAAAGCAAACGTCGTTTAAATTAACTGAAAGATAAGATATTTTATGTATTTATTAAAATTTAGTTAATAGTACAATTATGTTTTTATATAAGTATCAATTTAATAGGTTTTTTAAATTTTAATTTAATATAATTTAATATACTCATATTTACGTATTATACTAATATTTTCTTATTATAAACAACGTATAGGGTTTTTAATATATTTTATTAATAATTGAAAATATGGTGTGATATTTTTTGGTATATATTAATCATTGTAAGATTAGTTTTAAATAAAAAAGGTAACATATTTTAATTAGAAAGGAGATATTAATAATTTGAAGATATGGTACCATTGATGTTTTTATAAAAGGTAATATCTTCAATTAAAAGTAAATCTGAAAATGGCAATGACTAATTATCGTTAATTATATTATGTCATTATTTATTTTAATAATTTGGATAACTGCCCATGATATAGTAAGAGGAAAGAAAAAAGGTAACGTGTTTTGGCTGAAAAAGGTAACCGCACATGATATAATTGGAAAAGGAGAGATTTTAGTTAGAGAAAAGAGAAAAGGTAACGTGTTTTGATTGAAAAAGGAAATTGATTAGTTAATAGTAATTATAAAATAATTATGTTATTTTATTTAACAAAATTGGTCGTAGTTTTTTTAAAAAAGAGAAATTTTAGTTAGATAAAATGTAAAAGATATTTTATTTTAACTGAAAAAAGAAATTATTTATTTATTGCGAAATAGAAAATATAATATGTTTAACCTGAAAAAGGAAATTGAATAAAGGAGAAATTTTAGTCAGATAAAATATAAAAGATTTGTATCTTATATGAAAAGGGAAATTATTTAGTTCTTGAAAATTAGAAAAGATAATTTGTGTAACCTTAAAAAGGAAATTGATTCGTTAGTAGAAGTAAGGGTAAATAAGTAAAATCAACAGGTACCGTACCGACCGACCGATCGACCAACCAAACTTTTAATGTTTCGGCTTTTATATAATAGTATAGATTTAACCTGTTCTTCCTACAGGTATTTAACCATGTTCTTCCTACAGGTTACATCTTTGTTGTCAGCACTACAGTTCAGTATTATGAAAATTCCACCAAAAAGTGTTCCTGAAGACCTTCCAGAAGGTACCTGGCTACCATGTAACAAAAATCTTTTAATTTAATGTCTAGGCACGTGTACTAAGTATTGAATACCTAGGAAATGAAAGATGTTTTTGCTTTTCTTATATTTTGTATGCTAAGCTTGCTCATGCTTCAAGCTTTTTAGGCTTTGCGTAACTGATTCATGCATTATTACTTCAATTCAGGTGCTAAGAAGCCATTCGAAGCTATATTTGTATCTTCTAACTCGAAAAGTCATGATGTATGTCAGCCCCTAATCGTAATGCTTCACGGTGGCCCTCACTCAGTTTCTCCTTCGAGTTATTCCAGGTCCATGGCATTCCTTGCTTCAACTGGATACAACTTGCTCATTGTAAATTACAGGTAATTAGAGAGTTTTCCCTACAATTTATGTATAAAGCTGTCATAAAACTGATTGAAAGTAGAGCATATCATATGTTCATCAATGTCCAATAACATGCGTTATTCAAATCCTTTCATTTTACATTAATTATTAACTCTTTTTTTTTTGAGTTCTTCAATCTATTGAAGTGCAAACAAGTCTTACTAGTCTACTACTGTTTTATTTTGTAAAAATTTCCCTTAGATTTATTGAATGAGCAGAACAATGAAGTAATGAAGAACTCTTAGTCCATCCATCAATGAGATTTGCATAAAACACATCATAAACTGTGAAATCATCCTTGCGCTCCTTCTTTTCATGCTTTTATATGATAGTTTTTACTTTCTCAAAAATATCATCCTAAATCAAATGAAGTGAAGGTCTATCCGTTCCGCAAAGCAAAGCATTTCATGGATCGGAGCACTAAACTCAAGAACAAAGTCAACCCTGTCACTATTATTCATCAAGCATAGTGCTCTAAATTAATTGAACTTTTTCCATATCATACTCAATTACGCACAAGTACTTTAACCCTCACATTGACCAATGATTAGATAAAACTTATCACAAGTTTAAATCTTTTTATCATAACAAATTCATACAAATCTTGTTTCGGCAACTGAAAGAAGATTCAAACGAGAAATTTGGTTAAACATTGTCATGACCATAGCCTCTTTATCGCATTTTAGAGATGCACAACACATAAAAATTTGTCGAGATATAGATTCCCATACATTAGCCTCTTCAGCTTCATTCTGAAGTTTGACGTTTTGAGGGAACTCGTTTGTATAAGCAAAAATAACTAAGCAGGTGAGGTTTCCAATTGAATCAAATCCATTTAAATATCCTACCTTGATGATATTGTTTTTTATGGTGAAGTGAGAGACAAATAATGCCATTAATTTATAGACTTATTTCCAAAATGCATCCCCTTGGTTTTGGAAAAATTCAATTTGGTCTCAGTACTTGGAGCAATTACAGAACGCATCCCATAACATGTTTTGGCGCGTCAATTTGCATCCTTTCCGTCAAAATTAACGGTTATCATCCAAATTGGCAAGGGTTAATGATGTAGGACAACTTGTAGACAACTCGTAAAATCAAATGAAAAGAGAGATTATATGAAGATGATAACAATACAAAGATATACTCAATGAATTATACAAGACCTCAAGGATAATTTCAATATTATTCCAAAGGAAAAGATGTATATTCAAAGGTCCTTACAATGTTTGATATCAATCACTATAAATAGTGAATTAAAGGGCTAACAACCACCCCAACAACAAATATTAAAACACAATACAATTATTAAAGCACAATTATTAAAGCACACTTATTAAAGCACAATTATTAAAGTACACTTATTAAAGCACACTTATTAAAGCTTTATATTAATAAATAGAATTAACTATTTATTAATAAAATAAAGATTCCTTTTATTTTTATTTTGTCCCTCATCATTCTCCCCTTGTTAGAGAAAACTCGACCACGAGTTTTGTAAAATGCAAGATCACGGGCAAGCCGGCGAAATGGTTCTACACTCCCGTTCCCCATCATGCTCCGCTTGTTTGAGAACACTCTGCCACGAGTTTTGTAGAAAGTAAGGACAATGCAAGTCGGAGATGGGACCACGATAAAAGTTCTGCACCTTTTGAGGAATGGATGAGGGGCAAAGAACTTCGAAAACTGATCGACCAGTGAAGGAGGCTCGAGCACGTACTCAAGAATAATAAAATCTATATGCTCGACCTCGATAATATCATTAATGATATTATCACCAGTGATCATCACAAAGTTATGTGATGATCCTCTTAATCCGGGTAACACAGTAGTTGAATCATCTAATATGTCCCCTTCTAGGCCCTCGATATTATCACTAGTGATCATCACCAAGTCATGTGATGATCCTTTTAGCTCGGACGACACAATGGTTGAATCATCTGATATGATTCCTTCTAGGCCATCATCCTCCCCCTTTCTCCCTTTCTTAGAAAAAACTCGACCACGAGTTTTGTATAAATCAAGCAGTGGCTCGATTTCTTCTTTTTGATCCTCACAAATGATTTGGAAGTAGTCAAGTTGTGGCTTGGTTTCTTCTTCTTCTTGATCTGTACGAATGACTTCTTTATTCTCAACTTCTTTGAGCTTTTTAATTGGATCTTCCGTATATGTATCTTCAAGATGCTCAATTTCCATTGAAATTTCATCCTTCTTCGCATTTTCCAATTCCCAAAGACGTAGAAGTTGAGATATAATAGTGTCACCAATCCTCTTTATTTCCTCATTTGCACATTTGTGACTCTCTTTTCTCAATTCAATTTTGTACTTCTTTTCCAACCTCTTAAGTTCATCATATAGATTATCTAACTCCTTCAACGTAAGCTCATATTCGTATAACAACTCTTGACAATAGCAGGCATAAATTTGGTAGTGCAACTCATTACGTTCACGCTTAAGGAAATAGATATTATCTTCCACACTAGCAATTTGACGCTTGATGTAAGCGGACATGGAACATCAACTGAAAGTGAAGAACAACTCAGAAGGAGCAGAAACAGAAATTTCAGGGGCTGATTTGTATTTTCTGGAAGCTGATCTGTAATTTGTACAAACTTTAGGGCTGTTTTGTAACTCTGCTAGGCGAGGGGTCAGTTTGCATATTTCAAGAAGTTAGGGCAGGTTCCTAATGCTACAGAACTGCAGGGCTTGACTTGTTAAGAATCTGATGTTCAGAAATTGATCAGAAAAGCTTAAGGATTCGAAGGGCTGTTATGTGATTTCCAGAAACATGTGTAACTGATTTGGAATTTCTGTGAACTCTCGGGTACTAAACCATTTAATTCCTCACACACAAACAGAAAACAAGTAATTGAAGATGTTCGAGAAAGAGGAACGGCACAACTTTTGTGATGGAAGAACTGAACAGTAAGTTGTAGCAGCTCCGGTAGTGATTTCGTCGAGAATCTGGCGACAACAACAGAAACTCCGGCAGGTGTGTCTTCTTCTTCGTACTTCTGATCCTTAACCACTTCCAAACCAGTAGCAAAAGCTTGTGATTGATCTGACTTGCAATTAAAGGTCAGAACTTGGGTTGGGTTGGATTGGAATTTAGAAATTAGGCTTTAAATCGGGTCGGGTACTGATAAAAATTGGGGATTTAGGGATTTAGAGTTCTGGATACTTATATAGGCAGCGGGTTTAACAAATGGATGTGTATATAGTTTTAAGTTAAAATAGGTTGGGGTAGGTGCCACAACATAATTATACATATGTATGGTGTATGTATATATGGAAAAGAAAGGCTTATGAGTTACCCCTTTGATTCAACACCATAGCAAAGCACGGATGAACAGTGGATGAGGGGAAGCAGTGAACAGTTCTGACAGATGAACAGTGGATTGAACAGTGTTTTCTGGCCGTGAACAGTAGCTTCCAGGCAGTGAACAGTACTTTTCCAACAGTGAATAGTGGCAGTGAGTGTATGGGGGTGCAGTGGTGGTGAATGAACAATAACGACGGCAGTGGTGGACAGTAAACAGCAGAAACTCCTACCAGACTTGAGCTTTTTCTGGTTGTTAAACAGTGGTTGCAGCGGTGAGGTCGGCAATGGCACTGAATAGTAATAGAAACCGGTGGACGACTAGTAAACAGTGGACAGTAACTGGTGGGTGGTGAACAGTCACAACGGTGAGCAGCAGTAGCAGTTCCGGAAGCGGTGTTGGGTTGGTTCTGGTGGCAGTGTTGTGTATGATGATGAAAGCTGTGAACAACTCCGTTGGATGAACAGTGAATATGATTCTTAACAGCAAAACCAAGAGTTTTAGCTCTGATGCCAATTTGATGTAGGACAACTTGTAGACAACTCGTAAAATCAAATGAAAAGAGAGATTATATGAAGATGATAACAATACAAAGATATACTCAATGAATTATACAAGACCTCAAGGATAATTTCAATATTATTCCAAAGGAAAAGATGTATATTCAAAGGTCCTTACAATGTTTGATATCAATCACTATAAATAGTGAATTAAAGGGCTAACAACCACCCCAACAACAAATATTAAAACACAATACAATTATTAAAGCACAATTATTAAAGCACACTTATTAAAGCACAATTATTAAAGTACACTTATTAAAGCACACTTATTAAAGCTTTATATTAATAAATAGAATTAACTATTTATTAATAAAATAAAGATTCCTTTTATTTTTATTTTGTCCCTCATCAGTTAAAGTCGGAATATCATAGAAATTATATATCAAACATAAACTACTGGAAATAATCAAATCAAAACCTAAGTATTCACAACATCATATTAAACCAACACAAAAAACCATAAACAATTAGACAATTACATGACAATTTTTCAGTTTTTCTTGATCAAGAAAACAGAAGAATACAAAAAGACAAGAGCTTTGAGTGATTAATTTTGTTACCAGTTCCACTTTCCGATCCTGAAAGGTTTGGATTTTCGATAAGTACACGAGGCCAAGATGTCGATTCGTCATTGGGCGAGACGAGAGGTGGTCTCGACATGGTAAGCAAAAGAATCAGTCATCCTAGTAAGGGCTAATACAAATGTAATTTCATTGATACAATCAAACAATCCTTCCAACAACTGATCCTCGTACATTCCCAGCTTTACCAATTATACATACAACTTTTTTGTGTGTATCAATCTTGTTCCAAGCACTAATTGGTTAATAAAAATGGAATCTTTAACGCCCCTGATATAAGAATCAAGATGATCAATTTTGTTGGGTTTGGGAGGACCCAGTTTCTTAAATGATTCGGGTATGTTAGGATTAAGTATTAATATTCCGACTTTACCCTTGCCAATTTGGATGATAACCGTTAATTTTGACGAAAAGGGTGCAAATTGACGCGCCAAAACATGTTATGGGATGCGTTCTGCAATTGCTGCAAGTACTGAGACCAAATTGAATTTTTCCAGAACCAAGGGGATGCATTTTGGAAATAAGTCTAATTTATATTATGGTTGTTGACATGGTTTAATCAAATTGATCCTTTTCTTTTGAAATGATTGCTAAAACAAGATATGCATCACTGCTTGTGATTCTTAAAAGATAACTTGTGAAGCAGTCTCAAGAATCATTGGTGCTTTGTGAGCAATGGAGTACATGCCGTTAGTATGATATGGACCAAGCTAAATTTATTTGGAGCACTGTGCTTGAGGTTTTACAGTTGGACAAGGTTGACCTTGTTCCTGAGTTTATTGCTACGAGTTATGACAGATTCACCTTGTGGATATGACTAGGCCTTCACTCATTTTCCTATGGTAGGTGGGATGATATGATAGAGAAAATTAACTTTTTTTTTTAATTACATATAGAATGATATGATTAAGTGAAGATTATCATATATAGGCACGAAGAGACACAGATGTGTAATAAACTGTACCAAATCAACTAGACCAATGCATACGTTTATACGGCGTTAAAAGAAGGATAAGGTTGGGAGGGCAAAATGGTCTTTTAACTGTGGATTAAAAAAGAAAATGGAAAAAGAAATAAGGGAAGGTTCGAGAGAGGGGGTTACAAGGAAAGGGGGAAATCAGAATTAGGGTTATCGGGATAGTGAAGTATTTTCTTAATTGTGGGAGAGCGGATGGGTCTCTCGAATAGCCCAGTAACTTTGTAATCCAGTTCGTGAATCATTATCGTAGTAATACAATATTATTGGCGATTTCCTTTTCAGTTATCCAATTATACAATCGTGTTCTGTATTGTGATTTAGTGAGTTGTGGAGATCTAACTCTAAAGTATTTCAAGTGGTATCAAAGCAGCTACGATCCATGGCGCCGGCAACTCCAACCGTGGGTCAACGAGTCGAAGAGTTGGAAGATGCGATGGGGAATCTGGAGTCTAAACTCACAGATCTGGTGTTGAAAGCCGTAGAGAAGGCGGTGGGGACGATGAAACATTCGTTGGTGGATTTACTCCTTCAAGGTCAGGTGGAGACAACGAAAAAACATGGCGGAGAGATTGATGCGGCAGTGGCAAGGTTAGAGGGTCGAATCGCCAGGGCAAGGGAGCACCAAGAAACGATGATGTTTGCCTTGAAGAATGAGCAGGAGCAATTTCACTCTGAGATTCGGTCAAAAATGACGAATCTACAAAATCCACACCAAGTTATTGTGGAAAAGTTTGAAGGAAGCATGAATAATGCAGAGTTATCGGCAAAAGGGGGAGTACAGACACATACTAGAGAGTTTGATGGAGGACTTGTATTGGGGACACCTCAAATGGGACGAGGGTTTTATGGCGGAGGCGGAACGGGTACAGGGCCAGGAAATTGGCATTACTGGAAGTTAGATATGCCTGTGTTCGATGGTGATGAGCCAGATGGTTGGGTAATAAGGGTGGAGCGTTACTTCGAATTCTATAAATTGACTGAGGTGGAGCGGCTAGAAGCGGTGGTGGTGGCTTTTGAGGGGGATGCCCTTAAATGGTATCACTGGGAAAACAATCGCCACTCTATTCGTCATTGGGCAGACATGAAGAGGTTCATTTTTCGGCAGTTTCGGTCGTCAAATGATGGGTCTCTCTACGAGCAGTGGCTGGCTACTGTGCAAACCACCACACTGGCGGAGTATCGTCGAAATTTTATAGAGACGGTGGCTCCTTTAGAGCGTATACCAGAGGAAATCTTACTTGGGCAGTTTTTGAATGGGCTGAAAGAAGAGGTCAAGGTTGAAGTGAGGCTGTTGAATCCGATTAGCTTGGAGCAAGCGATGGAGTTGGCTGTGAAGGTGGAGGAAAAGAATAAGGCGGTGAGTTGGAGGAAAAGTGGGTTAGGATCTGTTAAAATGGGTCCTACATGTACGCAACCAAAGGGTTTTCCCCATTGATGAGTTCGTATAGCATGCAATCCAGTCCCACATCTCTGAAAAACTGGGCAACGGGGGCAGGAGAGTCACAAGCTTCTGTAAACATGACTAGGAGAGTCACAAGCTTCTGTAAACATGACTAAATACTTTGATGGTAGCCCAAGTAAAGGAAGTGGGGAGATGCGGTGGTTGTCAGAGAAGGAGTTGCAGGAAAAGAGAGCTAAAGGGTTGTGTTTCCGTTGCGACAACAAGTGGACTATTGGGCATCTGTGTCGAAAACGGTAATTAAGTGTGCTGCTAATGGAGGATAACGATGAAGATGGAATAGAGGAGACAAGGAGTGAGCCCCCTCCTTCACCTACAGAGGAAGTATGCCCAGAGGTAAATATTCATCTCGAAGTCTCGTTAAAATCTGTTATTGGCTTGTCCAACCCGAAGACGATGAAGTTGCGTGGGTTGCTAGGGAATAGTGAAGTGGTAGTCATGATAGATCCTTGGGCAACACACAACTTTGTGTCGTTGGAGAAAGTTAAGGAGTTGAATCCGGAAATTACGGAGTCAGGAGATTTTGATGTGTCGTTAGGTAATGGGGAAGCAATTAGAGGCCAGGGGATTTGCAAAGATTTGATGCTGCAGTTAGATGGTGGAGTAGTGATACGTGAGGATTTCTTGCCGTTGACATTGGGGATGTCGGATGTGATTTTGGGTGTGCAGTGGTTGGAGAAGTTGGGGGACGCAGTTACAAATTGGAAATCCCATATTATTCAATTCGACTGGGGAACAATACAGTGACCTTAGTGGGAGACCCTTCGCTTGTTCGGTCCAAGATCTCACTTAAAGCCATGTTACGCACCCTTAGAAAGGAGAAACAGGGGTATTGGGTTGAATTCAATAAACTGGAGAAATTGGAGGAGCAAGGGGATGAAACGATTGAGCAGGAGGTTCCACAGTTCTTAACTCAGGTGGTGCAGAAGCATAATGATGTATTTACAGAAGAAACAGGGCTGCCCCCTTCTAGGGGACATGAGCACTCAATTCAGTTGAAAGAAGGCAGTGAGCTCATGGGAGTGAGGCCATATAGGTACCCCCAAAGTCAGAAGGACAAGATTGAAAGGATGATACAAGAAATGCTTAAGGCAGGGATAATCAAGCCGTCCACAAGCCCATTTTTGAGTCCTGTGTTACTGGTGAAGAAACGAGACGGCTCGTGGCGTTTTTGCGTTGACTACCGGGCATTGAACAAGGAGACAGTTCCCGACCAATACCCCATCCCGGTAATTGACGAAATCTTGGATGAATTACATGGTTCTAAGGTGTTCTCGAAGTTGGATTTAAACGCGGGGTACCATCAAATTCTGGTACGCCCCGAAGACACGCATAAGACTGCATTTAGAACCCATGATGGCCTTTACGAATTCCTTGTAATGCCATTCGGGTTATTGAATGGCCCTGCCACGTTTCAATCGCTAATGAATGACATCTTCCACCCATACTTAAGGAAGTTTGTACTCGTCTTCTTTGACGACATTCTCATATATAGCAAGAATGAGAGAGAACACATTGTGCATATGCAGCTGGTTCTACAGAAGTTGAGTGATCAAAAATTGGTGGCGAATTTCAAGAAATACGCCTTTGGAAGGGACAGAGTTGCCTATTTGGGGCACGTAATATCTATCCATGGGGTTGCAGCGGACAGTGAGAAGATACGGGCAGTTATAGAGTGGGTTGCAGCGGGCCGTCCCTTGGCATTTTTCAACAAGCCTCTAGGGCGCAGGGCACAAAATAAATCAATATATGAGAAAGAATTGATGGCTATCTGCCTTGCTATTCAGAAGTGGAAGTATTACTTGATGGGACGTCACTTTTTAGTCCGAACTGACCATCAGTCGCTTCGTTACATCTTGCGGCAAAGACAGATAGGTGGGGACTACCAAAAATGGGTGAGTAAGCTTTTGAGTTATTCGTTTGATATTCAGTTTAAATCGGTCCGGGTGAATCAAGTCGCAGATGCCTTATCCCGTAAGTCAGTGGGTGTGGTTGAATTCGGAGCTCTGGTGTCCACGAATATATCGATAGACTGGGCAGAAATGGATCAAAAAATCCAAAAAGATGATTTGTTAAAACAATACGGGATGATGTGGTGAATTGAACCAAAGATCATATTGGTTTCACTGTAAGTGATGGGAAACTTCCGTTCAAAGGGCGAATGGTGGTGCCTAGAGGGTCGAAAATTAAGTCAGTAATCCTAGAGGAATACCACAATTCACCCGTTGGAGGACACTATGGAGAAGTGAAAACATATCTGAGAATAGCTGCTGACTGGTATTGGGCGGGTATGAGAAAGGACGTGACGGTGTTTGTGCCGAATTGCCAGGTTTGTCAACAACAAAAATTTTCGCAGCAATGACCCGCGGGGCTATTACAGCCATTATTCATTCCAACTCAAGTATGGGAGGATATCTCGATGGACTTCATCGAAGGGTTACCGGTGTCAAAGGGGGTTGACTGTATCTTGGTTGTAGTAGATCGGTTCTCGAAATATGCACACTTTGTGGGTTTACGCCACCCGTTCACTGCCATCACGGTGGCAGAGGTTTTTGTGAAGGAAATAGTTAGATTGCATGGGTTTCCGATGTCTATAGTCTCTGATCGAGACAGGATCTTTTAAGCATATTCTGGCAAGAGTTATTCAGATTGCAAGGCACGGCATTGAGCCGAAGCACAGCCTACCATCCTTAAAGCGAGATTGTTAATAAGGCCTTGGAAACCTACTTGAGGTGTTTTGTAGGGGAGCAGCCGAAGACCTGGGCAAAATGGCTTTCTTGGGCCGAATTTTCTTACAATACCTCTACACACATGACTACTAAACTCACACCATTCAAAGTGCTCTATGGCAGAGATCCACCTTCCTTGCTGCTAATGGGTCAAGGACAAACCCCTGTCAATAGTGTTGAAGAGATGCTCCGTGAAAGGGATGTCGTTCTTGATGAATTGCATCTTCAGTTGACTCTGTAGAGGATGGAGGTACCATGGATCTAATGATGTGGTGGCTTGTTCCTGGAGCTTGAGCTCCAAATATTCTGAAGATAGCTTTAAAGCTATTAGAAACAGCCGTGCTCTTCTTTTTGCGAAAGAAATTGGAGCACGAGCACCTATTTCTTTGTTCACTGGGTTTAAAAGGAATAAGATATCATTAACTCGGGTGAGACGACTTAGTTTATGTGCACAACAATCTTCGACTCTTTCCTAGGAAGAGTGATCACTACTTGTCACAAGTCAAAGTTGTGGTATGTTGGAAGCCATCAACTTGGTATACTTGTTGATACTGAAGAGGTTGAGATAGAAAATCTATCACTTGATGAGTCTGAGATGGAAGCCATAACTATTCAAGATGATTAATGTCATGAAATAGATGTTTAACTTTATGTCTTTTATATTTTAGCGATGATGAACTTATGTATTTAACTATTATGTTTAATAAAATGCCACTCTTGGTTTGGTTGATATATTTTATCACATATGTATATTTATAAAAATATTTTAATAACTGCCCTATCCTTGCTTCATATATTACCACTTAACACCATGGTGAAACAGGAAAATGATATTTCACCTCTTCTTTTAGATTATTTCCGTCACTGCAATCCTTTGTGGTATATTGTTCTTATTAATTTATTGAAGAGGAGTTTTTAGTCTAAAATATTAATTTATTTTGACATTGTAATTATTTGCAATGTTTTTTTCGTTGCTAATTTAATATCTGCATTGCTTAGTAACAAACATCTAAATTTATGAATGTATTGTTTTTTTCATTCATAAATCTGTTGTGATGTAAATCTTACCAGAGGTTCCCTGGGATTCGGCGAGGAAGCATTGCAGTCTCTCCTCGGGAAAATTGGCTCTCAGGTGTCTATATTATCTTTGAGTGCTATTTTTTTCCCTGCTAACTTTTTTAGGTGTAATATTATTTTTCAGGCTATTAGTTATTTAGTTTTCTAAGAATATAAAATTTTAATGTTAATTTTGGATTAGAAAGTTTGGTAATCTCATTGATATGCATGCAGGATGTCAGTGATGTACTCACCGCAATAGATTATGTTATAGACATGGGACTTGCGGATCGTGCTAAAATTTCCGTGCTTGGTGGTTCCCATGGCGGCTTTCTAACAACGCACTTAATTGGCCAGGTGCAGTATTCATGCAAAGATTACTATATATTAATATATATTGCTTCTTTTGTCCTTATAACCCTACATGGGGCACTGCAATATGCAATATAATGACGTATGAATGCTATGCAAGTTAATAAAGGAGAAAATGATCCCCATGGTAAGGGAAGTGGAGATCCAAGAAATGAGAGTAACCATATATGTGTGTGTGGCAATATTTTGTAAATCTAACTAAGTGGTTGCAGTCTCAGAACCTTGATCTTACATTTTTAGCTTAGACTTAATCATCACTAGCATGTACTATGTCTGTTTGAATAACGTTTTGAGACCCTTGAACATATGTAGAAATGTAGAATGATCTTCATGAAGGTGACTCATTGACGAATTTTATTATCCAAGCATTCTTTAAGTTAGAATGTACATTTCATGATTTTGTTGGAAATATGAACTACTGCAGGCACCAGATTTGTTTGCTGCAGCTGCTGCAAGGAATCCTGTATGTAACCTGGCTCTGATGGTTGGTACTTCTGACATTCCGGACTGGTGCTTTATCGAGACATACGGGAGTGAAGAAATATCTAGGTTTACTGAAGCTCCTTCATCTGAAAACCTGTCTGTCTTTTACAGCAAATCTCCTATTTCACATCTTTCAAAGGTATCTATCTGATTCTAGGTATTTATATATGTATGCACAATCTGTTTCCCCATAGTTGAGCACTGGGATGAATTTAGGATGAGGGGAAAGCATTTTGGTACAGGGATTAATTAACAGAGGACTATCCCTATAGACACCAGTATTATGCTAGGCACTTTTTCCACAAAGATCAAAAGTTAGTATATTATCTATATATATAATTTTTTTTTTTATATTAAGGTAAACAATTTCTTGAAATGAACTACAGATCGTGGATCAAATTTCAATGACATTTTAAAATGCATTTCATTCAAATTTCTTAAACCACAAGTTTGTTTACATTGTACCTTGATCACTGATTTAACTAAAAAGATTAATTTCTACTTTGTTAGTTACAAATTTCTCGAAGACTAGAATCTAGTCGGAGTAGTTACCTCACATATCTACCTATTTTATTTACAAAAATAATGGGAGACTGGTCTGTTGTTTCTCTCAACAATTAAGGTACGTAGTTGATAGTTGTCCAACTAAACAAAGGTTGAAGTGGAGAGTTTAATCTGTTTCAATGACATTCCCTTTACACGACAATTCACACATGAACCATTACTAAATAAGTATCACAAAACTTTCAATATACTTTTTGTTCATATTTCTGACTGTGTGCAGGTCAAAACTCCTACAATTTTCCTTCTAGGAGCAAAGGATCTCCGTGTTCCTGTCTCTAATGGTTTGCAAGTAAGAATTTTGATTTTCTAGTTTAAGAAACAGTATGAGTTATATGTTTGCATCGTGCTTAACAATTCAAGACGTGATCCACACGAATCGTATCTTTTGCTAAAGTATATAGAAGTGCACAAGTTTCAGATTTCTACTTGATAGTAGTAGACAGATGCTTGACGTAATTCTGAAAGTAGATTATCCAAATTGTAATACAACTAATCATGATTGACTAGAATGTTGAAAACTGTATAACCTACTAGAAACCTCGTGCTTTATGTATTTTATGTATGACTAACATATGTCCGGAGTGTGGACTGTTACACTTTTTTTGTATGGTAGAATTGCATCAAATCCTTTGTCATCTCCCATTATGATAACATGCTTGTGGTGTTGTGGTATTTATGTGAAAAGGGAATATATACTTGGTTGATTGTTCATAATGAAGGCACCCCTCTGGTTGAATATCTGAACATGTACTATCAATAAAAAATGTATTGCAGTATACACTAACGGCATGATATACTTTGAAATGCAGTATGCACGGGCACTAAAAGAGAAAGGTGTTGAGGTCAAAGTGATTGTATTTCCTAATGATACTCATGGAATAGAGAGGTAAGCTTTTTAATATCCAATTTTGCGGGACTGGTGGTATCCTAATACATACTCCTATGATACAAAATTTACATTAAAATTCCCCGTCATGTTTGAATTTATTCATGTTTTGATTTGCAGGCCACAGTCTGACTTTGAAAGCTTCCTTAATATTGGAGTGTGGTTTAAGAAATATTGTAAATGAACTTCAAAGTTCATAGCCACACTCAAATCTTGATGTAACGAGGTACAAGGGAAATTAACTTGTACACTTAGCCATTATTTGGACATTTATAATCTGCACAACTGTTCCATTCTGATTATTAGGAGATGCAATTGTTTATGATATGATTAATACACCACCATCATAATAATACACAACAATAAAGCGTATCGAGTTGATGAGGAATATAATCGACTATTTTATCTTTAACATTTTCTGATTAATTTCAACATAGCAATTTTATTTCTTCTCACGATTGAGTGCCCGTTCCATGTTGGATTTATTCAAGTCGTAGGATTCCATTTCTAAGCCAAGAACTAAGAAAAGTAAAAAAAACATATAGATGTCATCTTCTGCGAATTTGTGGAGCTGCATTTGCAATTTCATTATTTATAAAAGCTTGCTGATTTCGATTTATTATCTTCCCCAGCGTAGTTCTTTCATCACCCTTGTTGTTTTGTTAGTGCTATTGCTAGTGTTTGACACATACATACAGGCATACAGCAAACATCGACTAATGATTTTGCTTGCTCCTTGGAATCTTCTAGCTTTTGAATCACTTTCCGTTTTATGTAGTGCATCACATTATTCGGGGAGTGATGATGTGCATTACTAGAAAATTATATAAATTTATCTAGATAATTTTATACGAGTTTTGATGTTTACGTAAGATTTGATAAGAATCAGATCATAGGAGATTAGGAGTTCATACTAGCTTAATAAGTAGATATACATCGAACTTTCTGAATCGTGTCAACTTATGTTAAATTTCGAAACAAGTAAATTCAAAACACAGTAAAGTTACCAGGAATAAAAATCCACAACTAACATCTTCAAATAATCAAATCTACAATCAACAACCATGCTATGAAACAACAATATCACCGAGTCCGAACTTCAACTCCTCCCACTCAAAATCAACTCCTTCATTTCCACTAACCACTCTAATCTCTACCATCAACAACTCCATTTGTTTCACCACCTCAACCAGTTTAACCAACAATACTACCTTCCTTTTCACCAACCCCACAATCTCTTTTCCCTTCCCTTTCTCAACCTTGTACCCCAACTCTTCTCCAACTTTTACAACTCTCTCTTCAACTTCTCTCATTGTACCTCTTGAAACAAACCTTCTATTTTTTTTTTCATCGAACCCGAATCAAACAAACCCGACAAATCCAATCCGGGTGACATATATCGATATAATATCAAAAGCATTCATACCTAAATCATCACCATTTTTCTCATCATCACTCAACAAAGACCCCAACTCATTCTCTGCCTCGTATCCACTTCCGGGGTTGCGTTGCAACGATTTTTTAAACCAACTTAACCCCATTAAACCCTCAACCCCCAATCTCGTACTCGGGTGCGGATCAAGTAATCGATAAATAATATTTCGGGCAGATGTGGAAATCCAAACTGGAAAATTAATTTCCCGCCTACTAATCTTCTTATACAAATTAGCAATATTATATTACTATCATGAAAAGGAACATACCCTACCAACATAACAAACAAAATGACCCCGCATGACCATGCATCGGCTTTCGCACCATCATATTCATTCCTCCTAACAACTTCGGATTAAACGTGGTTCCATGATAGGATCGGAATTCGAAGGCTTTTCGATAATTTTGTTGCTACGGAGGAGTTGTCATGTAATGATCTTCCATAATATACTTTGGCGAAGCTGCCTCGACCTAAAATGTGACCTAGCTGATACTTTTCGAAAATGATTCCGCCACTTCTAACCCCGCTGGTGGTTCGTTTGAGAGAATTTTGTGGTGTTTAGTTCAAATTCATAGTGCAAGAAAGACTTAACAATGGGAGAAATGCATGATCTGTGTAAAAAGCTCTAAATGTATCTCCCTAGCCTCCTTCACGAGATCTCGAATGTTTGAACTTTCATAAGGGTTGTGAGTAGGGCTGTAATTCGAGTCTAGCCGGGCGAGTTCGAGCCGAGCTTCAAATCGAGTCAGGTTTTTTCAAACGAATCGAGCTGGGCTTGTTTATTAAACGAGCCGAAAATCCCCAACGAACCCGGCTCGTTTATTATACGAGTCGGGTCGAGTTTACTCGCGAGCCTAACGAGCCGAGTCGGGTATCTGTTAAATGAGTCGGGTCGAGTTTACTCGTGAGCCTAATGAGCCGAGCCGGGTTGCTCGCTTAGTTATTGAATTTACATTTTTTTTAAATTCTAAAAATTACTTATTTTCTTTTAAAAAAAACTGAAAATTACTTATTAATTATATAAACATCTTTATAGATAATAAAAAAAAAAAAAACAAACAAGATGTTAGAAATTATTTGATTTACAAATTATCAAAAAAATTAAATATGACAAAAAATTATCTAATTTTCATTTATTTAACCAAATATAACAAGAATAGTAGAGATCTACTAAGATCTCCAAACAAATTAATTTTTTTTTTTTTGAAAATTTGGGAATATCATTAAAATAGATATATCTTGACATCCGTACGGTTGAATCGTCGAGAAATATTTTTTAAAAAACAGAAACAATAATCTGGGACGAAGCACTAGTTACGAGTATTAGACAATATAGTAGTGTTCTATTAAGTTCTCCAACAAAATTAACTTTTTATTTTTTAAAAATTTGGGAATATCATTTAATTAGATATATCTTGACATCCGTCCAGTTGGATTGTCGAGAAATATTTTTAAAAAAATAGAAACAATAATCTGGGACGAAGCACTAGTTACGAGTACAATACAATATAGTAGTGTTCTATTAAGATCTCCAATCAAATTAATTTTTTATTTTTTGAAAATTTGGGAATATCATTTAATTAGTTATATATTGACATCTGTACGGTTGGATCATCGAGAAATATTTTTTAAAAAATAGAAACAATAATCTGGGACGAAGCACTAGTTACGAGTACTAGATAATATAGTAGTGTTCTATTTAGATCTCCACCAAAATTAAATTTTTATTTTTTGAAAATTTGGGAATATCATTTAATTAGATATATCTTGACATCCGTACGGCTGGATAATCGAGAAATATTGTACAAAAATAGAAACAATAATTGTACAATTAATTTTTTTCAATTTTTTAAACGAGCTCGAGCTCGAGCTCGAGCCGGGTCGAGTTCGGGTTTTCGAGCCGGGTTTCATTCGAGTTCGGCATATACCCGGACTGGCTCATTTATATAAACTAGCCTAAAATCGTTGCCGAGCTCGACTCGTTTACGAGCTCGAGTCGAGCCGGAACGAGTTTGAGCCGGGTAGGCTCGCGAGCTACCCGACTCGAATTACAGCGCTAGTTGTGAGATACCCCTCCTTTCCTTTTTAGTTGTCACATTTGTAAAAAAAACATTTGTTCCTAAATTGTTGTTACATTTCTTGTTCCAATACATATTTTTACTAATTTTCTATATATTCCCTTTATTTCTAATACCAATGTTTGACTTTATATTTAATATACACACTCATAATCAGTGTTCTAAAAATCGGCTTAGGCGGTCGGTTAATCGGCGCCTGCCACTAAACGCCTAAAATTTACAAAAATCGATTATTAGGCGTTTTTTTGATTGGGCATCGCCTAGGCGGTCCTAGGCGGATTATGCTAGGCGGGATTATGCGATATTAAATGGGATTAGGTGGTTTAATGAATTATGCGATAATAATCAATTAGGCGACGATTAATCGAATTTAATCAGAATTAATCGGTCAATTTTGAAAAAAAAAGATCAACTTCAGAATAAAACTTTAAAAAAAATGATTAATCGGATATGTGCTGTTACATATCTTTTTTGAGCAGCCAGTCGGCCACTGATTGGTAATCCGTAGCAAAAGAATTCATAAATATATTGAACTCAGGATAAGGATTTACTTAAATAAAATTTTTTGTACAGCAAGTTTGATTAAATTTAAAACTATTATTTAATAAATTAAAGTTGCTTAAAGTGAAAAATAAAAAATTAAAGTCATTATTTGTATGAATAATTTTATATTATGGATAACTTTTAAATTATTAAAAATATTAAAATAAAATAAAATTTTATAAATGATTAATTTGAATGATGTTATTAAATTTTATCAAATAAAAACATTAAAATAAAATAAGTTATTCAAAAAAATATCTACGACCTACCAGTTTTAAACTATATTTTTAAATTTAAATCATTTTTTAACTTATTACAAATAGTACATTTTAAGCCCCACCCAAACGGCGTCATAATCACCTTGTCTCCACTCTACCAGCATCAACATCTCCACACTAATAATTTCTTGAATTCACTTTCATTTATTCGTCTTATATCTTGTGTTTCATCTCATGATCTCATCGTTCCAAACAACCTCCTTTATCTCTCTCCAGGTAATCTCTCTCAATCTCTCTATGTATACATGTATTCATATGTTTTTTTTTTATATATATTGTTCCGTGGATTGCTACACTCATACAGTTATACTACGGGTAAAATAGCTAATTGGTCACTGTCTGTACTCACTAAAAACATGCAAGTAGGTCACAAAGTTTAAAAAAAGCTTTCAGTCAACTAATTGCAAATTGGTCATTGCCGTCAAATCCTAACGGAAAGATGACGTAGACGCTGACGTGGCACAACGAAACTTGCAAGTAGGTCCTTGATAACAATTTTCAATTAGGTAATTAGCCAAAATTAATTTTAACTAAATAAATTTTAAAATTATTTTCGAATGATTTTTCTTTAATAAAATTTAAAATTATGCATGCCAATTCAATACATATGCTTATGAAGTCCCACTCTATGCAGAACCATCTTACGTGGAGAACCGTGGAGAACCACTGAAAATGCATTAAAATTGCCCTTTCTATAAGGCCCCTGGCGGGACCCTTTCACAAAAAATTCTTATAATTCTACCCTCTATCCATTCATCAAAAAAAAAATTTAAAAAATTGTTGCCACGTCATCATTTTTTAACACATTTATACAAAACTTTTTTTTTGTAATTTTTTTTTAAAAAATAGATAGAGGATAGAATTATAAGGTTTTTTTGTGAAGGTGCCCCTGCGTGGTCCTTATATATAAAGCAATTTTAATGCATTTTAAGTGGTTCTTCACGGTTCTCCACGTAAGATGGTTCTCCATGGAACAATGGCCGCTTATGAATAAATACAAGTGAAGGAAAAGATAATAAGTTTTTTTTTTCGATAATGATAAAAGGTAAAAAAAAATCAAATGTTTACATTTTTTTTCAAATAATTACACTTTAATTAAATGTAATTTGTATATACCGCTTTAACCCATATGCTTATAAATCGATACAATTGAACAATTATTTAGATATCCCTTTTCTCCATTTATTTAATTTATAATTTAATTAAATTTAGAATTGAACATATCCATTTATTTTATATGCTAGTAAATCGGTGAAAACAAACAAATATTTAAAAAAATATCAAATTTAATTAAATTTTTTTTAATGATTACAATTTAAATTAAAAAAAACATAATCTTTTAAAAAAAACAATTTCGTTAGATATTTTTTGAATATTAATTTTTTTTTCAGTAGGTGACCTAACTGAAAATTAGCACATAGTTCAGTGACCTAACCGCAAATGTGTTGTCTTTTAACGGAAACCGTTAAAAGTCAACATAATTTAACGGTTGTGCAAATTTTTTTCAGTTTAGTACTTTGATTGCAAGCTAATTGTAACTTCATGATGTTTGAAAGTTTTTTTTAACTTCGTGACCCACTTGCAAGTTAGTAATGACTTCGGTGACCAATTAGCTATTTTACCCGTTATACTACCTGTGTGACATTGGGTTGACTTACATATGCTCAAAGTTATCATTTTTATTCAAATGGGGCCTTTTTCTTTTTTTTAATTTCTTGAAATTGTTATAAAATACTGTAGAATTTTTCTTCAAATATGAAATCTTGTTATTGGTTAATAGAATTTTATTGATTTTATTTTCATAAATTATGGTTTATGGATTGCTGTACAAAACACATGTATTACCTGTGAGCTGTGACATTGGTTCGATTTGATTACTAACTGATACTCATTTTCTTTTCGAAAGTAATCTTTTTTATTTAAATTTGTTTTTTTTATGAAATTGATAAATGATGTAGCATTATTATTTTTGTTAAATCTTGTTAATGGAGTAGGAAAGTCTCTGATTCAGTGTTTATAACAATGGTTAAAGTTTTTCATGTTTTCTTTAAATTCTGGAGGATGTGAATATGTATTAGTGTAGTTTAATTCGAAGCTCAAGTTGTAAAAACTAATTAACTTCATGTTCTGTGAAGACTGTTTTTGTACTAGGTATGAAATTAAATTTGAATATCTGTATCCTTTGAGTCTACATTTAGTAAATTAAAATGCTTAGATGCTGCCGCTATACTTCAAAAACATGAAGTACCAATAATATTTGCAATTTCAAAAGATTCTTTTGTGGCTTTTCGCCAATTTGATAAGCATAATGGTCATGGACTATTGTTTTCTGTGTTTGTTTTTTGATGCATTTCTGTAATAGATTGTACTTACAGTTTGCTTTTGATTACTAAATACTGTCGTTCGCTGGTATGCTATTGGGTAGAAGTGTTTTAAAATATTTTGACAAAGTGATTATTTACTATTTAGAACTGTTTTTAACTTCAAATTTGTAGTCAAAGAGTGTCAGCACTTGCACCAATGGATATTGTTCAAAGTAGCTCAAAAAAGGAACTTCCAGTGGGTCTCGATGCTGTCATGGAAGAAGAATATGCTTCTCAATCTGTATTACTGAAAGAATTCACAAATATATCCACCATTGACAATGCTTGGGCTTTTAAGTCTAATGTTGGTAAGCTTGCTTACTGTTATGAACAGATTGAAGCTTATATTGTTCTCTGATTCACACAAGGGCTTATGATAGTCTTTTATTCATTTCTTCAAGTCTTCATTTTTTGTTCTCTTCACCCTCTTACCTCTAACACATGGCAGCTTTTGATGTAATATGTTGGTTTAGGCTCCCAGGCGATGTTTTCAGTAAGCCATCCAAATCTATTGGCCAACAAGAGGAGGAAATATATTTTGTCCTGTCAGATCTCAAAAGTAACTGATGGTTCTGTAAACTTCCAGTGGGCCCCATTTCCTATCGAGATAACTGGAGCATCAACAATGGTCCCCTCCCCTTCAGGTTCCAAGCTTCTTGTAGTACGGAATTCTGAAAATGAATCTCCAACTAAGTTTCAAATATGGGGTCCACCTCGTTTAGAAAAGGAGGTCCATGTTCCTGAATCAGTACATGGCTCAGTATATTGCGATGGATGGTAAATCTTTGATCAAATTTAGAATGTGTATTTGTTAACAGATTGTCAAGGTAGACCTCTGTTGTATCAGGCATTTGCAACTCTGCCATGTCTGGTTGGTCTTCTGATCTACAGAGAGGATGGATTGAATTTTTGCTTAATTCACTCTTGCCATGATTTATTATTTTATTTGCTCCTTTCTATGTTTATGGATTTTCTGATTCTATTCTTTTACCTCATCCTCTTCAGAAACTACATAATCCTCTAAATGAACTCCATCATCACTTCACACTATCATCTTATTCACTCTCTTTTACTGTTCCCTTCCACCAATACTTCTTCTTAAACCTCTTGTTCTATTTAAATGGAGAAGAAGTAGAATAGGAACCAAAATTTACAGTAATTCTTTGTATTACCTTTTATCCTGTTAATAATTATTTATGCATATGCTTACGAGTTTTTGGTTGACACAGGTTTGAAGGAATCTCTTGGAACTCTGATGAAAGCCTTATTGCTTATGTGGCTGAAGAACCTGCTCCCTCAAAGCCTTCATTTGGTGACTTGGGTTACAAGAAAGGAGGTTCTACTGATAAGGACAGCAGTAGCTGGAAAGGCAAAGGAGATTGGGAGGAGGACTGGGGAGAAACCTATGCGGGAAAAAGGCAGCCTGCATTATTTGTTGTCAATGTTAAAAGGTCCCTCTTAGATTCCGGTTTATATCCGTAGTCATAATGCTAGATGCTTCGTATAAGTTAAAATTTAGAATTTAACGTCATGCAGTGGTGAAGTACATGCTGTTGGTGGAATTGGGAGATCATTAAGTGTTGGACAGGTGGTATGGGCGCCCGTAAATGAGGGTATGCATCAATATTTGGTTTTTGTTGGATGGCCATCAGACTCTAGGAAATTCGGTATCAAATACTGCTATAATAGGGCTTGTGCTTTGTACGCTGTCAGGGCTCCAACTTATAAGTCAGAAGCCAAATTGCTTCAGCCGGGGCAAGTGTATGTGCTCTTCTCTTATAGACTAGTAGTATTAATTCCGATTTTATCACTTCATATCTGATTACTGCATTAGCAGGTCTCAGAGTTGACATTTTATTATAATCTTAGCTTGTTGCTCTCATCTAAACCTTTTTCTTTATTCAGAGGTGATGCAACGGATAATGTAACTGCATTTAATCTAACTCGAGACATAAGCAGTGCGTTTTTCCCTCGTTTCAGGTCTGTTTACTCTTGACACTTTGTTATACACCTGTGCAGTATTAAGGGTCAAGTACTTTGTAGTTTATTGGTAGCTGGTTATAATTTTTTAAGGGCTTTTAAGCTTAGTTCTTATAGATGGATTTGATGAAAGTGAACTATAAACGTTTTTCCTTCTAGTTAAGAAATATTAAGTCCTGAATATTGCCATCACCTGTTTCTACTTGTAAAGACAGGTTCGGTGAGTTACCTGGTTTTGGTTTGTTGTATACTTCTGTACAGCTTTCTCTAGTTTTTTGTAGCAACTGAACTAATTCTTCCTATCTTAGCTTTCAAAGTAATCAACTTAATATATATGTACTATATACTTATCAAGTAACCTTGAAGCTGCTTATCGTTAGAAGGTTCTTTTTGCAGTCCTGATGGCAAATTCCTCGTATTTCTATCTGCAAAAAGTTCCGTAGATTCTTGGGCACATTCTGCAACTAATTCGCTTCACAGATTTGAATGGACAACTGATGACAAGTTCTCTTCTGTGAAGCTTGTTGATGTGGTGAGCATCTGAATCTATTTAAATTGCACATTAACCAATTAATTTTTTGTTCAATTCTTCTTACTCCTCTCCATTCCCCTTAAAGATATAAACAAGCACAAAGAAGCTCTGCACACATCCATTCATACCCCTTAGATCAGTCTTAGACACCCTCAAATTTGAATTCAATAATTTTAAATTACATCTTTTAGAAGCAGTTAATTAATATTGCAAACTGTAAAGATGTATAATATGATAATGAGCAGCTGGAGGGGCAGGGGGAGGGGGGGGGGGGAGGGGGGAGGAGGCGGAGGAAGAGCAGCATTCGAAGGAGGAGAAGAAGTTGAAGTAATGAAATGGAATTGATACACCTTAATAGTACTTCTCTAGAAACATAAAAAAGTCATGGATTCACTTTAATAGCCACTATAAATATTATGAGTAACATATTAATGACAGGGAACATTTTTTATTAAGATACCATTGCTTGTAATTGATTTGCTATTCTTTCCTAGGCCTGAAGAAAGATTTATAGCGCTTAAAGAAAAATGGGCATCGGGCATGTTGTTTTCAAAAAGTTCTGTTCACCATAAATATTAAAATGTACTGTGAAGCTATATTCTAATATGTTAAAAATAGTTTAGTAAAGAGCATAAAACCATAATAGACAGAGTTTCTCTTGGTATATATAATATTTCCCCATCAGAGGTGAAAATTCTTGTGCAAGCTTAAATTATGGAGACACCACAACTTTAAACATGTCATATAGACCTTCAAAAGACTTGGTATTGTATGATCATTTTTACTTAAGTCAAAAGAAACATTACATAAGAATATGACACTTGTTGTGTGTACTCATGACCTTAACAATTTAACATTTGTTCTAGGTCCCTGTGGTCATGTGTCCCAAAGATGGCTACTTTCCTGGGCTTTACAGTTTAAGCATGCTTAGCAATCCATGGCTTTCTGATGGATATACCTTAATTTTATCTTCCATCTGGTGCAGCATGCAAGTAATACTTTCCATTAATGTGTTGAGGTAAGTGGAACTGTACTTACATATTACAGTAAAATACTAGTTTGTTATATAGAGAGACTACTTATCATATCACCTTTTACATTATGCTTATGTTTGCAGCGGAAACGTATCACGTATAACTCCTCACAACTCAAGCTATTCGTGGAATCTCCTTACTTTGGACGGGAACAATGTAATTGCTGGTAGTAGAACTTACTGTTGTTTAACTTGACCTGGGCGTGTATATTGTAACATACTTAAATATTTGAATTGCTTTTTATCTACCAAGACCTCTCTCTCACTCGGTCTCTCTTTATTTATATATTTAAGGGAAAATCAATTTTTTTGCCACTCAACTATTTTGTATTTTAGAAACTTACCACTCAACAAAAAAGTTTCTCAAAATTAACTCTTTACTAATTTTTTGATTAGTAATTGATCATTCTGTTAAAAAAATTTAACGTCTGTTAAGTATCATTTTGCTGGCCCATAAAAAATTAATTTTGAGAAACTTTTTAGTTGAGTGGTAAGTTTCTAAAATAAAAAATAGTTAAGTGGCAAAAAAATTGATTTTCCCTATATTTAAATATATGCTTGTGTGTGTTTTACAGTCTCTAGCAGTCCGGTAAATGTTCCTGAACTCAAGTATGGTAGCTGTGCTGGTGAGGCATCTTTTGGTGCGACATGGAGTTGGCTGGATGTCTCAAGCCCCATATTTAAATGCCCCGATAAGGTTTTTTTTATCTGATTTTACATTATTGAAACAGTCTGAGAACAGGCATTCATGACGGCTTGTGTATCATATCACCTAAAACTCACTTAAAGTATTTAACCATGTTCTTCCTACAGGTATTTAACCATGTTCTTCCTACAGGTTACATCTTTGTTGTCAGCACTACAGTTCAGTATTATGAAAATTCCACTAAAAAGTGTTCCTGAAAACCTTCCAGAAGGTACCTGGCTAGCATGTAACAAAAATCTTTTAATTTAATGTCTAGGCACGTGTACTAAGTATTGAATACCTAGGAAATGAAAGATGTTTTTGCTTTTCTTATATTTTGTATGCTAAGCTTGCTCATGCTTCAAGCTTTTTAGGCTTTACGTAACTGATTCATGCATTATTACTTCAATTCAGGTGCTAAGAAGCCAATCGAAGCTATATTTGTATCATCTAACTCGAAAAGTCATGATGTATGTAAGCCCCTAATCGTAATGCTTCACGGTGGCCCTCACTCAGTTTCTCCTTCGAGCTATTCCAGGTCCATGGCATTCCTTGCTTCAACTGGATACAACTTGCTCATTGTAAATTACAGGTAATTAAAGGGTTTTCCCTACAATTAATGTATAAAGCTGTCATAAAACTAATTGAAAGTAGAGCATATCATATGTTCATCAATGTCCAATAACATGCGTTATATATTCAAGTCCTTTCATTTTACATTAATTATTAACTCGTTTTTTGTGAGTTCTTCAATCTATTGAAGTGCAAACAAGTTTTAGTAGTCTACTAGTCTTACTAGTCTACTACTGTTTTATTTTGTAAAAATTTCCCTTAGATTTATTGAATGAGCAGAACGATGAAGTAATGAAGAACTCTTAGTCCATCCATCAATGAGAATTGCATAAAATACATCATACTGTGAAATCATCCTTGAGCTCCTTCTTTTCATGCTTATATATGATAGTCTTTACTTTCACAAAAATATCATCCTAAATGTTATAAATCAAATGAAGTGAAGATCTATCTGTTCCTCAAAGCGAAGCATGTCATGGATCGGAGCACTAAACTCAAGAATAAAGTCAACCTTGTCACACCATTATTCATCAAGCACAGTGCTCTAAATTATTTGAACTTTTTCCATATCATACTCAATTACGCACAAGTACTTCAACCCTCACACACGCCAATGATTAGATAAAACTTTTCACAAGTTTAAATCTTTTTATCATAACAAACTCATACAAATCTTGTTTCGGCAACCGAAAGAAGTTTCAAAAGAGAAGTTTGGTTAAACATTGTCATGACCATAGCCTCTTTATCGCATTTTAGAGATGCACAACACATAACAGTCTGTCGAGATATTTATTCCCATCCATTAGCCTCTTCAGCTTCATTTTGAAGTTTGACGTTTTGAGGGAACTCGTTTATATAGGCAAAAATAACTAAGCAGGTGAGGTTTCCAATTGAACCAAATCCACTTAAATATCCTCCCTTGATGATATTGTTTTTGGTGGTGAAGTGAGAGACAAATATTGCCATTAATTTATATTATGGTTGTTGACATGGTTTAATCAAATTGATCCTTTGATATGCATCACTGCTTGTGATTCTTAAACGATAACTTGTGAAGCAGTCTCAAGAATCATTAGTGCTTTGTGAGCAGTGGAGTACATACCATTAGTATGATATGGACCAAGCTAAATTTATTTGGAGCACTGTGTTTGAGGTTTTATAGTTGGACAAGGTTGACCTTATTCCTGAGTTTAGTGCTACGAGTTATGACAGATTAACCTTTGGATATGATTAGGCCTTCACTCATCTTCCTATGGTAGGTGGGATGATGTGATTGAGAAAATTAATTTTTTTTTATTACATGTGGAATGATATGATTGAGAAAGTGAAGATTATCATATATAGGCACGAAGACTCGAAGAGACACAGATGAGTCTACATTCTATTATGTAGTTTAAGCAATTATCATTTATAGATGGAGTGAAAGTTCTTCGTCACTTCATTGCTTGGCTCATTTACTAAATCCACGATGAATAGTACTTGTTTAATAGAAGCTTGTAAGATAAAATAATATCATCTTGGCTCATAGTTATTTATGTGATGTATGGCTTAGTGCCACAGCAAATCGTATTCCCCTTTCAATGTATTGAGTTATCCGAGAAAAGAAACAAGTGCCTCAAAAGATATTTTTCAATCGGTGAGGCAAGAAGAACAATAAATGTTGAATTTGCTTGGTTTTCAAGGTATTTATATATATCTGGTATGGTCGACTCTGTAGAGGATGGAGGTACTATGGATCTAATGATGTGGTGGCTTGTTCCTGGAGCTTGAGCTCCAAATATTCTGAAGATAGCTTTAAAGCTATTAGAAACAGCCGTGCTCTTCTTTTTGCGAAAGAAATTGGAGCACTATTTCTTTGTTCACTCGGTTTAATGGAATAAGATCATTAACTCGGGGAAGAAGACTTAGTTTATGTGCACAACAATCTTCGACTCTTTCCTAGGAAGAATGATCACTACTTGTCACAGTAAGTCAAAATTGTGGTATGTTGGAAGCCATCAACTTGGTCTACTTGTTGATACTGAAGAGGTTGAGATAGCAAATCTATCACTTGATGAGTCCGAGATGGAAGCCATAACGATTCAAGATGATTAATGTCATGAAATAGATGTTTAACTTTATGTCTTTTATATATTAGCGATGATGAACTTATGTTTTTAATTATTATGTTTAATTAAATGCCACTCTTGGCACATATGTATATTTATAAAAATATTTTAATAATTACTTGACTATTTAGTTCAATTTAAATGAAACTCTTGAAATACATACATAAAACTTATTTTTTATGTGTTAATATTTGCCAAATCCCGCCACACCCGAATCCCCATATTTTTAAATTTGCCGAATTTCCGTATCCCCGTACTACGCACCCCCGTACCCGCACCCGCAGTCATGCTTCCTAGTTGCTTTATATATTGCCACTTAACTCCATGGTGAAACAGGAAAATGATATTAGATTTTTCACCTCTTCTTTTAGATTATTTCCGTCACTGCAATCCTTTGTGGTATAATGTTCTTATTAATTTATTGAAGAGGAGTTTTTAGTCTGAAATATTAATTTATGTTGACATTGTAATTATCTGCAATGTTTTTTTTGTTGCTAATTTAATATCTGCATTGTTTAGTAACAAACATCTAAGTTTATGAATATATTGTTTTTTTCATTCATAAATCTATTGTGATGTAAATCTTACCAGAGGTTCCCTGGGATTCGGCGAGGAAGCATTGCAGTCTCTCCTCGGGAAAATTGGCTCTCAGGTGTCTATATTATCTTTGAGTGCAATTTTTTTCCCAACTAACTTTTTTAAGTGTAATTTTATTTTTCAGGCTATTAGTTATTAAGTTTTCTAAAAATATAAAATTTAAATGTTACTTTTGGATTAGAAAGTTTGGTAATCTCATTGATATGCATGCAGGATGTCAGTGATGTACTCACCGGAATAGATTATGTTATAGACATGGGACTTGTGGATCGTGCTAAAATATTTGTGCTTGGTGGTTCCCATGGCGGCTTTCTAACAACGCACTTAATTGGCCAGGTGCAGTATTCATGCAAAGATTACTATATATATTGCTTCTTTTGTCCTTCTAACCCTACACGGGGCACTGCAATATGCAATATAATGACATATGAACACTATGCCAGTTAATAAAGGAGAGAATGATCCACATGGTAAGGGGAGTGAAGATCCAAGAAAGGAGAGTAACCATATATGTGCGTGTGTGGCAATATTTTGTATATCTAACTAAGTGGTTGCAGACTCAGAACCTTGATCTTACTTTTTTAGCTTAGACTTTATCATCACTAGCATGTACTATGTCTGTTTGAATAACGTTTTGAGACCCTTGAACATATGTAGAATGATCTCCATGAAGGTGACTCATTAACGAATTTTATTATCCAAGCATTCTTTAAGTTAGAATGTACATTTCATGATTTTGTTGGAAATATGAACTACTGCAGGCACCAGATTTGTTTGCTGCAGCTGCTGTAAGGAATCCTGTATGTAACCTGGCTCTGATGGTTGGTACTTCTGACATTCCGGACTGGTGCTTTATCGAGACATACGGGAATGAAGGAATATCTAGGTTTACTGAAGCTCCTTCATCTGAAAACCTGTCTGTCTTTTACGGCAAATCTCCTATTTCACATATTTCAAAGGTATCTATCTGATTCTAGGTATTTATATATGTATGCACAATCTGTTTCCCCATAGTTGAGCACAGCACTGGGATGAATTTAGGATGAGGGGAACACATTTTGGTACAGGGATTAATTAACAGAGGACTATCCCTATAGACACACCACTATTATGCTAGGCACTTATTCCACAAAGAGTCAAAGATCAAAAGTTAGTATATTATCTATCAATCTATCTATATATGTATATAGGGTCTTGTTCTAATAGAAACTAACTTAGAATAGAAACTAGAAACTAAACCTAAATTAAATATTTTAAGTTAATCTAATGACTAAACTAGGGGTACCCCAATACAAAAAACGTATAAAATTATTGGCTCTATTGTTCACGTGATGACGAGGCAGTGACGTCAGCAAGTGAACAGTAACCATTTTTTTTTTTTTTTGTTGAGTAGAGCCAAGAATTTTATAAGTTTTTTGTGAAGGTTCCCCTAGCGGGGTCATTAAAACAAATGAAATATAATTTATTTAGTGTAGGTTTCTAGTTTCTATTCTAAGGTTGGTTTCTATTTGAACGCTAGCATATATATATATGTTTTTGCTCAAGTGAGAACCTCTTATTTTGGTGAGATATGAGATCTAATCTCATCCCTTCATTTTGATCTAATCTAATGGCTCTGCTAGGGGCATCCACACTAATAACATACACCCTCACACACACTAACCCCACCCCTTGATGACATCATCATGATGTCATAAATATATATATTTTTTTTTAAAAAAAATCAAAAAAAAATTTTTTGAAAAAAATAAGGGGAAAAACATTTTTGATGTCGTGCTGACGTCATACTTGTGATTTTTTACGAATCTGGTGATTTTTTACGAAATCACCAGATTTGTAAAAAATCACTAGAATTCAATAAAAATCACCAGATTTTGTAAAAAATCACCAGTATGACGTCAGTATGACATCAGAACTTTTTCCCCAAATTTACATTATTACACCCACTACTTCCCTCCACTTTTTCAATACTTTACACTATTACACCCACTACTTCACTTATTTTAACAATAAAATTACTATTACACCCACTACTTCACTTATTTTAACAATCAAATCACTATTACACTCACTACTTCACTTATTTTAATCTTAATTCTTGGTCTCCGTGTTAAAAGCAAACGATAACAACTCCATGGGACTGAGGGAGTATTCACTTTCCTTTATTTATCTCTGTCTTGGTCTTTGTGACACTCCTCTTACCTCTCCTTCTTCCTAATTCATTTCCTCTCTCTTAGCTAGACTCCAATTAAACTTGCTGCTAACGCTTCATGTATATATGATTTTTCTATATCAGTAACTTATCTCTTCCTTTAAACGTATATAAAAACACGATCACTTTTTCCAGTGATTTCCTCGTCAATAGACGTTGACGTCGTTACAAAATTATCATTTGATAATCACCTGTAACATCCCACATCGATTAGAATAAGAGTGTTTGGGGCCTTTATAGATACAAGTCAATAACTAATGTGTACCAATTTGCTAGCATTTTTGGACTGACCTGTGGTGGGTTGTTGGGTCCGGTATGCATTCGGTTGTGGGCTTGGATGTTATAAATGGTATCAGAGCTCTGCCCGGCCGGAAGTGCAGAGGCACTGCCCGGGTTTAGTTAGTTTGTGTGTGGGTTCGACGAGGACGTCGACCCAATAAGAGGGGGTGTTTGTAACATCCCACATCGATTAGATTAAGAGTATTCGGGTCCTTTATATAGACAAGTCAATGACCAATGTGTACCAATTTGCTAGCATTTTTGGACTAACCTGTGGTGGGTTGTTGGGTCCGGTATGCATTCGGTTATGGGCTTGGATGTTATATCACCCAAATCACAAAACAAATTGATAAATTGGTAGAACAAAATAGGTGATTGTCTTTGTACAAATTAGTGATTTTTGTAGTATAAAATAATGCTTTTTGCAGTACAAATTAGTAATTTCTGTTATAAATTTGTTGATTCGTAAATATAAAATCTCAAGTGATTGTAATGTTTGGTAAGGTTGGAAACGATTTTGGTGGTATGTTGATACTGATTGAAGGTGATTTTAATGGCGAGGCCGGAGATAGTAGTTTGGTACTATGATGGTGTTCATGGTTATTGAAGCTAAATCGTAGATGGAGGTGGAGGTGACAGTACTATAAGGTGACGAACAGAGGTGATTGTTATATTGATTAAAGGTAATTATAATGATATAGTGTATTATGTATAAAAAGTATATATTAGAGCATCTCCAACCATGGAAACCCCTTAGCTAAAAGTGTGTCAAACATGCCTTAAATAAAAATTATAGATATTTTTGTAAAAAAAAATCATCTCCAACGGGATATTACTGAGACCTGTAAAACTCCACATCATCAATATTACCATATTAAAATAATACATTCTATTTTTAACAATTTGAAATAATAATTTGCTATTTTTAAAATATGATTAATCATTACAGCCAACTCCATTGGAGTACAACACCTTACAGATTCAATAAAGTTTACATAATTACTATTTTATATCATTTTAACCACCCATTTTAGCCAATACCATTGGAGATGCTCTAAATACATAATTATGGGTTAATGGTGATGGGCGGCAAGGAAATTGTTGGGATGTGGTTAGGAAAAGTGTATTTACAATAATTTCCTTAGTTTCTAGTTTTTGGTTTAAAATTGGTTTGTAGTTGAGTAAGACCCTATATATAAGGTTCCACAGGGAACCAACTTTTTTGAGTAACTATAACTCATCCTAACTGAATAGTCACGTGAGACATGACTCAATAAAGACTTTTTTTTGACACAATCTTCAATAAATTTTATGCTTGCTTGAATAAACATGACAAAAAATTTATAAAATTAATACAAAACATACAAAATTAATACAGGACAAAACTTTAAAATTAATACAGAACATACAAAAAACATAAAAGTTATGTATTTACTATTTATGTTTTGAAAAAAATAAATTATAAATTGTAAAATAAAAAAGTACAGAACAAAAAAAATACAGAACATACAAAAAAAATGGAAAATTAATTCAAAGGTCCCTGAACTATTTTTTCCAACATTGCGATCCCTAAACTTTTAAATTTTCTAATTCGCATCCTTCCATCCGAATTTGACTAACGGACGTTAGTAAATGTTGACGTGGCAGTCATGCCACATCATGCCATGTCATGCCACGTCACTGCCACGTCAGCATTGACTAATGTCCGTTAGTCAAATTCAGACGGAAGGATGCGAATTAGAAAAATTTAAAGTTTAGGGATCACTATGTTGGGAAAAATAGTTTAGGGACCTAGACAATAAAAGACATATAGTTCAAGGACCTTTGAATTAATTATCCCCAAAAAAAAAACATGAAAGGTTTTGTATTAGTTGCTAAATTTATACCAAAACTGTATGTTCTGTAAAATAATATTGTTCTGTAAAAGATTTTTATTAACAATATAATTTCCAATGAATTGAGAAGTGGACGTGGCTTTCTTTTTTGAACAATTATTTTTTAATCAAAGAAAATTGTGGAACATGACAGATAGGATGATCGCATAACTGACCTTAACCATCCGTTTAATCTGCATCGTTGGTTTACATTAAATCCAAGGGCTATGCTTGAGTTACCCAGTTACTCAAATAAGAAAGTTCCTAAATGAACCAAGGCCGGTATTATATATATATATATATATATTATTTTTTTGTTTGTTTGTATTAAAGTAAACAATTCTTGAAATGAACTACAAATCGTGGATCAAATTTCAATGACTTTTTAAAATGCATTTCATTCAAATTTCTTAAACCACAAGTTTGTTTACATTGTACCTTGATCGTTGGTTTAACTAAAAAAATAAATTTATACTTTTTTAGTTACAAATTTCTCGATGACTAGAATCTAGTCGGAGCAGTTACCTTACATATCTACCTATTTTATTTACAAAAATAATGGGAAGCTGGTCTGTTGTTTCTCTCAACTATTTTAAGGTACATAGTTGATAGTTGTCCAACAGTCCAACTAAACGAAGGTTGGAGTGGAGAGTTTAATCTGTTTCAATGACATTCCCTTTATACGACAATTCACACATGAACCATTACTAAATAAGCATCACAAAGCTTTCAATATACTTTTTGTTCATATTTCTTACTGTGTGCAGGTCAAAACTCCTACAATTTTCCTTCTAGGAGCAAAGGATCTCCGTGTTCCCGTCTCTAATGGTTTGCAAGTAGGAATTTTGAATTTCTAGTTTAAAAAACAATATGAGTTATATGTTTGCATCGTGCTTAACAAGTCAAGACGTGATCAACACGAATCGTATCTTCATCCTATGCCAAGATGCCTACGTACGTATGTTTATATAGGATCAAGCTCACGTAGTTCTGTGCAATTGTGTTTATCCCTAAGAGACTTTAGGGATAAACTTTGTTAATGTGGTAATTACTGATTTTATCTGATTTAATCTTATCGTTATGATATCTTCCTGATTTGAAGAATATCGTTTGGAGATAATTTCCGTTATTGATTGATTGAGATTGATTCTTTCCTCATTTCAGGGAGAGGATAAAACTTAACGGTTAAGTAATAATTATTAATCTGAATTAATAATTATAATTATTAGAAATTTGGGAGATTATTAGACATGCCAAAATTATGGCATAACACTACTTCTATCAAGTAGACAGATGTTTGATGTAATTCTCAAAAGCAGATTATCCAAATTGTAATACAACTAATCATGATTGACTAGAATGTTGAAAACTGTATAACATACTAAAAACCTCGGCTTTTTGTATGATTAACAGATGCTCACCCCTGGTGTGGACTATTACACTTTTTTTTGTATGGTAGAATTACATCAAATCCTTTTTCATCTCCCATTATGATAACATGCTTTTGGTGTTGTCGTATTTATTTGAAAAGGGAATATATACTTGGTTGATTGTTCATAATGAAGGCACCCCTCTGGTTGAATATCTGAACGTGTACTATCAATACAAAATGTATTGCAATATACACTAACGACATGATATACTTTGAAATGCAGTATGCACGGGCACTAAAAGAGAAAGGTGTTGAGGTCAAAGTGATTGTATTTCCTAATGATACTCATGGAATAGAGATGTAAGCTTTTCAATATCCAATTTTGCGGGACTGGTGGTATCCTAATACATACTCCTATCATACAAAATTTACATTAAAATTCCCCGTCATGTTTGAATTTATTCATGTTTTGATTTGCAGGCCACAGTCTGACTTTGAAAGCTTCCTTAATATTGGAGTGTGGTTTAAGAAATATTGTAAATGAACTTCAAAATGCCACAGTCTTATATTTCGAAATGCCATGTAATACACTAATACATGTAAATCTGGTAGCTGGAGGTATAAATAGATAATTTCACTTGTAGATACGTTTTGGTATAATGTCTTTTTTTTTTATGAGTATCGTTCACAGGGAAGGATATCAATACCAATTTCAAGTCTTTTATCTCTCACAATCTAAAAGTGTGGAAGAATTTGTGGGTGTGTGATTATCTACTAGTTAATCTATTAAACAAATAAAAACTATATATTAAGTATGAGAGAAAACAATCCAAGAATTAGGGTTCTTCAATTGGCTGTCATCACTAAAAGAATTTAGAATTTTGCTATCAGACGACACTCATCAGACAACGCTTCGACGAAAAAGCGTTGGCTGAAAATTTCACACAACGGTTTTTTTTTCAAGCTTTTCGTTGTATTGTCTGATAGTGAATTTAACGACAGTTTTAAAAAGTGTCGTCTGACAGATCAAAATAGTCATCCGTTTTACAACGGTTTTTGAAAGTAGTGTTGGCTAACAGTTTGTCTTACAATGGTTATGAAAACCGTTGTAAAACTTAGACAACTGTTTTTATCAGATATTGCTTCAAAAGTAGTCACACAACGGTGGCTAAATACTATTGTCTGATTTTAACAACGCTTTTTGAAAGCATTGTCTGAAGTCAGACAATGCTTTCAAAAAACGTTGTTAAAATCAGACAAGTGTTTTGATAGACGTTGTATAAAATGTAATCAGATAATGGTTTATACAAGCATTTTATAAATAAACCGTTGTCTCATGTGACAGCACGTGATTGGTGGAAAATCTTTCACCTGGATTGCTGAGGTGGCGAAATAAGAGCCCTTGATTGAAATGAGATTAGATATTAGCCGTTAGATTAAGAAAATATATATACATGTTCACACAACGGGTTTGTATATATAAAACCGTTGTCTTCAACACTTTCAGACAAGCTTTTTCAAATTTAAACTATTGTCATAAACTTATCTATACAATAGTTTTACACATAAACCGTTGTCTGATGTGACAGCACGTGATTGGTGGAAATCTTTCACCTGGATTGCTGAGGTGGCGAAATAAGAGCCCTTGATTGAAATGAGATCCGATATTAGCCGTTAGATTAAGAAAATATTAGCTGTTATCAGACAACGGTTTATTATGTTAATTTATATTTATGTTAAAAAAAACATGGCTAGTGTCAGACAACGGTATCTTTATAACATATCGTTGTCTGAAGCTTCACATTACAACTGTATTTGTTAAAATGCCGTTGTATGTTATCAGACAACGGTTTATTTGTCCAAAATCGTTGTCTAGTATCACTCGAGACAACGGTATTTGACAAATAACCACTTCGTTTAGCAAGACCACTTCGTTTATTAAATATTAAATTTTACAAACCAAATTAATTTTTTATTTTTTGAAAATTTGTGAATATCATTATATTAGATATATCTTAACATCCGTACGGTTGGATCGTAGAGAAATAGTTTTTAAAAAATAGAAACAATAATCAGTGACAAAGCACGAGTTATGGGTACTAGTCAATATACTAGTGATCTACTAAGATCTCCAACCAAATTAATTTTTTATTTTTTGAAAATTTGGAAATATCAATATATTAGATATATCTTAACATCCGGATGGTTGGATCGTAGAGAAATAATTTTTAAAAAATAGAAACAATAATCAGTGACAAAACACGAGTTACGGGTACTAGTCAATATACTAGTGATCTATTAAGATCTCCAACCAAATTAATTTTTTATTTTTTGAAAATTTGGGAATATCAATATATTAGATATATCTTAACATCCGTACGGTTGGATCGTAGAGAAAAAGTTTTTAAAAATAGAAACAATAATCGGTGACAAAGCACGAGTTACGGGTACTAGTCAATATACTAGTGATCTACTAAGATCTCCAACCAAATTAAATTTTATTTTTTGAAAATTTGGGAATATCAATATATTAGATATATCTTAACATCCGTACGGTTTGATCGTAGAGAAATAGTTTTTAAAAAATAGAAACAATAATCAGTGACAAAGCACGAGTTACGGGTACTAGTCAATATATATATATATATATATACACTAATGATCTACTAAGATCTCCAACCAAATTAATTTTTAATTTTTGAAAATTTGGGAATATCAATATATTAGATATATTTTTTGAATCTGGATCTTGCCCCGTTACACGAAGCAGCACTTTTACTACGTTTTTGTTAAGATCTCGTACAATCCGAACTTTTTATTTTTTGATTATTTTTTCGCAACACTAAAACGAGTGTTTATTAACATCCGTACGATTCGATCGTCGAATAAATTATTCAAAAAAATTATCCAGTGAATCTGGATCTTGCCCCGTTACAGGAAGCAGCACTTTTACTACATTTTTTGTTAAAATCTCGTACAACCCGATCTTTTATTTTTTGATTATATTTTCCCAACACTAAAATGAGTACTTACATATAGGTAAAATTTAAATTTTCAAAATTGAAATAAAATAAATTTTGATAAAATTAAAATAAATTAGAATTTGTACCAAAATATTTAAAAAATTAAAAAATAAAATGAAACTAGTACTCTTATTTCCCCCCTCAACCAATAATTCATTTCCCCCTTAAACAAAATTTCATTTCCCTCCTCCATCATTTCATTTCCCCTCTACTTCCGCCTTATTTTTCAACAGCGGCGCATCTCATATTTGTATGCGGCAAAAGGTAGAGCCCGACTGAAATTTCAAATACACTTTAACAAAATAAACTCACACCCTCACTCTCTGACTGTCTCGATTCTCCCTCTTAACTCTCTCATTCTTCTTCTTTTTTTCTTCCATAAAACGCTGTGTATGTATTTGGCTTCCCAATTGGTCAGGGCTTCGGTTTGAGACATTGTCTTCTTCAAATTGGGGGTTCTCCATATTAGGGATTTTTTTAAATTAGGTGTTCTTCATTTTGAGTTCAATCCATTCGATTCTTTACTTAAACTTTAGCTAATTGATCTCTCTTTTCGATTTTAGGGCTTCTTCGATTTGGAATTTGGATTTGGGACTAATGGATTTCGGGTATTTCGATATGAATATCCTATGGGGTGAAGATGGAGCTGACTTTGTTGTCGAGTCTACTGGAGTCTTTATTGACAAGGACAAGGCTGCTGCTCACTTGAAGGTCTGTTGCAATCTTTGATTTGTATATTTGTATATTGTTGTCGAGTCTACATTTTTGACATATAGTTGTGAAGGTCTATTTTTGATTTGTATATTATAATTTGTATTGTTTTTTTTGTACTTTGGTTTCTTTATTTGATCAATGATAAATTTTGGTCTATTTAGAATAATGCCCCTTTTACTATCTTGAAGTTTACAAAGTTGAATAAATACACATTGTGCCAGTGCATGTATCTTTGATATTGAATCTGAAAACTAGCTGTCAATTCATGTCAATTCAATATTGCGAATAGGGACATATAATTACTTACAGTTCCTGGTTAATATGGACATGGATTTTTTGCTTCTCAGGGTGGTGCAAAGAAGGTTTTGATTTCTGCTCCTAGCAAAGATGCACCAATGTTTGTTGTTGGTGTTAATGAGAAGGAATACAAGACCTTGACATTGTCTCCAATGCTATGTACAGGATATTGTTTATATACTTTATTTCTTAGCTAAATGAAAATACATACCTTCGCATTTGTTAAAGAAAGCAAACACTCATCTCCCCTGTTCTCAAGTTCTTAATATATATGTGAACTTACACCATTTAGCAATAAGTACATTATATCTGTGGAGTGTATGCTTCTTTTTTTTTTTGGTAAATTCTGTTAGAGACTTAAAGATTTTTCTTCCAATTTTATGCTGAAGGTTTACTGGTTTAGGTGCTGGACTAGCATGGGGGATGGTTCAGGAATCTACTAGAAGACTTGTTTATGGTATGCCTATCTTGAAAGATCAAAACACATGTACACCAATATTTAAATATGTACATTATATGGCCTTAGAGTTTTAATTTATTTAATTTAGTTTGATTGTTAAATGGTATTGTACTTATTTATATGTTTCCGTGTGAATGATTTTAGATCTCCATATTAAATACTAATGCAACAAGTAATTGTTTGCAGATGGGTTCTTGATGTAAGAAAGCCTTGATAGTTAAGAGTATGAGAGACTCCACAACTGGTGTAAAAAACTCGCAACAGGGAATAATAGAAAAGCTTTATATTTTACCAAAAGACAAGAATCACACTCAATTAAGTGTAGCAACAAGAATCACATCATATGTGCACCTTCGTAACTTCATTTTTTATTTTTTATTTATTAAAGCAGGCTAAGTTTACCTGAAGCTATCCTTCCATAGTAAGTTGCACAGAGATTAAAATGTCCCGTTTCTTTTCCATATAGACAGACTTGATCCATTTCTTTTTTTTTCCATCTCATTGTACTTTACTTTGAACATTTGTAAAACAATCTCGTCTTTGCTTTATCATCATCATCATCATCCTAGTTGTCATCTTTAGAATTATCTTTCTCTATAAATCGTCATTTTATTATCTTTCACAATAATCACCTTCCATTTTTATTAAACTTTCTGCTGCGCTATTTTTCTAGATCCTCTGCATGGTATGATGTATCTGTCATTTATTATCATTATTTGTGTGTTTTCATATATGTGTAATAATCTGTTTTGTTGTGTATATGTTTCTGTTTCCAGGCTGCTGAAGCTGAAAATGTCAGATTTGAAGAGGTATATATGATTAACATAACAGGGAGATGACATGAATTTGCAGGTGGTGCTCATTGACTTGCAAAGAGAGGATTTGCAATTCATGCTATCGATTATGAAGGCCATGGAAAGTCATCTGGCCTGATCACATATTTTGATGATCTGGTTACGAATTGTACCGAGCATTTCACTAGCATTTGTGGTATGTTTTTCCTCAGAAAAAAATCCCTTTCATGTCAAAAGAATTGAAAATGAGTTCAACGAGTAGCATATTATTTTTGAACAAGAATCGCTAATATATTAATACAAAAGTTTGTAGGTTATTTTATATTTGCACCGTTTAAGAAATTAATCTTCATTGTAATAATATGCAGAAAAAAGAAAATGCACAAATAAGTTGAGATTTTTGTTGGGTGAATCAATGGGAGGAGCAATGGTTCTCCTTATTCATAGGAAAAAACCAGCCTTCTGGGATGGGGCAGTTTTGATTGCTCCTATGTGTAAGGTTAATTTCTTAACCTCATGCATTAGTTTCTAAAATTTTATCATCTATTTCTTCAGAAACATTACATAAAGGTGAATCCTTCTATTCATGTCTCTTTATATGGCAGATACGGTCCAACCCTTATTGCTACAAAGGACATCCTCGCTTACAAACTGGTTTTCAGTTAATGCAAACCACCAGGGATATTGAAAAAATACTTCCAGAGGTGAAAAATTAATCATTTTCGCCTATATATATGCATGGTTCATGCTTGCATAGTATTAGAATTCAGTAGTAACTTAGTGACTGTTTTGCCTAGCAGGCTAGCACTAAGTGGAGTACAAAAATGCTGAGTTTGGTCGATGCCTTAGAGTTTGCTGCTCTGGACAACCCTGCTTAGCTGTTGGTGCCCACATGGAGTTAATGTTTGTTTGACAAATTGTGTATTTGTAATTTTGTCCTTTTATTTTAGTTTTGTGAACAAGTGTATTTGTAATTTTGGTAATATTTTGATTTTTCTAGTATGTAGCCAATTAGGGCATTGTCTAGTATGTAAAAAAATGCATCCATTGTCTATAAGAAAACATAACAATGCTTTTAGCAAAATGAAAACGTAGTGTCTTATATATTCAGACAACATGTAGTAAGTACAGCAAGTGTGGTGTAGTTAAAACACATACAACATAATAACAAAATGAAAACGTTGTAGGTTACACATTTACACAATGCTTTTGCAAAAATAAAAATGTTGTGTATTGTACATTTAGACAACATGTAGTAAACAAAGAAAGTGTGGTGTAGTCGTAACACATACAACATACTAATAAAATTAAAATGTTGTCTAACTTTATTTCACACAACACTTCTGTTACAAAGGACCATTGTCTATACCATAAAGAAACAATAGATTATATTTTATAAACCATGGACTTCTCTGAAATTAGACAATAGTTTCACTCCAAGAAACACTTGTGCTTCTGTGAAATCAGACAACAGTTCGATTCCAAGAAACACTCGAGCTACTTGAAATGAGACAATAGTTTCTTGTTAAACTATTGTCTATACCAGCTTTCAGACCACAGTTTTGAAATCACGTATGTTATCTGTCTGCAACACAGACAACGGTTAAGCTGTTGTTGTCTGATACGCATAACAGACGACATCTCAATAGACCACGGAAAATCAGGGCTTCACACGACGGTGTAAAACCTTTGTCTGAATCAAAAAATCTTGTAGTGCATGAATGTCTAATTTGTGTCTCTTGTTTTGTTAAAAACAATCCTTCTAATGTTTATAAAATCCTTTCCCAAGGTAAATTATAGTGCCTACAATCGTCGCTTGAATGCCACTCCCATGGTCATACAAAGGACAACTATAGACTATTAAGAACCAAGGATTATCAGTTTCACAATTCGCATATCAATCTCCCGATCTAATACTTAAATTATGTCTATCATATCATGTACTAGAATTAAAATTCCTCTCCCAATTTGTTATAATTCCTAAATATTCAATTAAAAGTTCGCGACTCTTCTAATTGTATAAAGCGCTCAAAGACAGATTAACAATAACAAGAAAATCACAATACAATCAAACAAACATATATCAAGCCAACGAATACTACCCAACTCTTGGATAAAGGGATTAGCTACTCATGATAAGATAAAACATATATATATTCATACCATAAATCATAAGTATAAGAGTTTAAAGTACGAAGAATACAACTTTAAAAGTTCCTTGGATGTCCGGACGAATCCCTTCGCTCCATCTTCCAATCTCCCTCTCAAAGTGCTTCTCTCCCTCTCTCTCTAAAGTATGGCTATTCTCTAAATCTATTCTATACTATAATCTGTTATGATATGATGGTGTCTCTACAATATCTAAAAACCTAATATAAAAGAGTTTTTAATGCTATTCCAAGAAAATACAAGTAATTTTCTAAAATAAATTGAAATCTGAATGTAAAATTCTTAATCTGACTTCCAGGCCTGTTTCTGGGCTGCTCCAGTTGGAATATTGATGTTGGACCACTTCTAAGTTATCGATAATTTCGTTAGCTTCGCATGGACTGTAAGATCGCCCAATTCTGATGTATGAAACTCAAGTTATGGCCCAAACAGTGATCGTTGCGCATGCAGTCCAATAAATCCGAATTTCCTTGTAATTTAAGTCCAAATAAGTCCAATTCCTTCCAAGTTTGGGAATTCTTTATTTCCTGTCATAAAACATTAAAGTCTAATTAATAATATCTAATTATTTATAAAATACAATAAATATGAGAATAAAATCATATAAAATACATATAAATATATACTCTATCAAATATCCCCACACTTAACACTTTGCACGTCCTCGTGCAAACTAATATAATATGATTACTAACTAGTACCACTTTCGTAGGTGATCACGGTTGCATTTGGCATATGCAACAAGTCCTTTAAACCCCTAGGTAGCCCTAGTGGACGAGTGAGGTCTCGTGAGGGCCTATAGTGAATGTACCCACAAAATCCATCTAGCTCATGTAAAAGATTGAATGCCAATACAACACCACACACACAAGTCCTCTCATGCCACATCAAGTTAAGAAGCAAAGTGAATAATGCAATGTCTTGGTGTCAAAGGTGCAAGTATTCACATAGTCTACTCAAAGAATATGCATAAGCTCTCAAAAGTCCATGTCAAGTGTAAGAATAATTTGGTAACCATGCTAAGCCCACAAGAGTACATCTTCAAGTCAAAACTTGGGATCTCATATGCAAAAACAAGTAATTACTCACCTTTCACTCACAAAAGAATATTCACTGAAGAACAAGGGTAAGTGTATCACTCAATTCCAACAAAGTCATAAGCGTGCTCGACATTTGGTATCAATCTAACTTTAACACAACATACATCAATAATGATAATCAAAAGGTCTTTATTCGGGTTGTAACGGGGCCAGGGACAAGGTATGTCAAGTAAAGCCGAAGAAGGTGAAGTGTCAAAAGCTAGTACCCAATTAGATAAATCATTCAACTCCCTATCTATCATCCCCACACTTGAATTCTTTATTCACTTTCACCAAATAACTTGAATAGTCGAACAAAGAAGTATGATCATAGAAACATAAGTATGCTCTCATATAAATAATACCTTTTTTCTTTCATTTTTTTTTCATTTTTTTGCTATTCTTTTTTTTCCCCGAGAGCTAAGGAACTATTATATAAACAAAAACAATGATCCCCCATATTCTTATAAAGTTCGACTAACAAGTAAACAACCAAACCCAAATTTTCCCAAAGTAATGACCATCAATAAACCCCCCCCCCTTTGCACACCTTTTGCTCCCTCAAACACTCTACTAGCCTTTGACAATTTGGGTTCAAGTTAAAGTAAGGCTAATACAAGAAAAAGGTCTAGGCAAGTAATGTGGTGTGTCACCGAAAAAATAAGATTAAGCTCAATGAGGTAACTAATTGATCATATTTAAATGGTGTGGTAATATAGAAAATATGAGGTTATCCCTAAATGCCTTTATCATATTATCATCAAATAATGTCATGTGTTTCAAGAAAGGTCTCAAACAAGTGCTAGCAATGCAAACAACATGTGGACACTCAAGCAAACGAATATAAATGCAAAAGATATGCATATAGGCTCAAAAGCTCACTTGGTGGCAAAACATAATCAATCCCAAGCAAAAAGTCTCTCTAACGCACCTACTTGTACTCAAAGCATGCAAACCAAATCATCTTGCACATATTCATGTTCTTTTAATTATTTACAATATTCAATAAGTCTACCAGCTTCAACTTGCTAGTGTATGTGTGTGCACAAGAACAAAGCATATCACTTCTCAATTAAAAGCGTCAACAACACAAAATTTATTTTACATGCATGGGTGCATTAAGGCAAATTACAACAAGTAATCTTCACAAGACCAGAATTATTTTTATGATTTTTCAAATTTTTAATTTTTTTTTACTATATACAACTATTGAAAACACATCCCCACACTTTAATGGATCAATGTCCTCATTGACACACTAAACAATTAATTCTACAATAATAATAATAATAATAATAATAATAATAATAATAATAATAATAACTATACTAAAAAGAAAAGAAAGAAAACTTCCCTACAGATGCTTGGTTTGAACAGCAGAGATGCCACATAATCGTTGCTCCGTACATATAAACTGGAAAAGCAATTGGTGTGCGCTAAATATGTACATGTTAGGATCACATATACACACTATATTACATAAGCCATATAATTAAGTATAATTTTAAAAATATTTTTATATGATACATATGATATTAAGAAAATATTATATGTAAATAATTAATAAAATTAATAAAAGTATATACATAAAACCTAAAAAGTATACATAACATATATAAAGTAGAATAATATATGATAAATTAAACATATAATAAGAATATAAATTAATTATAAAATTATAATATAATATAAAATAAAATAATATAATATATAATATAATATAACATAGCATACAAATACAATTAATATTATCTAATTATATAATATAAATAATATTATAAAGTACAAATAATTTCATATAATATAACAAAACAAAAGAAAAAGAAAAGTACGTAGTACAGTAGTAGTACAGTACATGTAGTAAACACTAGTAGTACACGGGCAGGTAGTTGCGCGCAGCAGGTTGCATTACAGAAAGTAATGCACGCCTAAATCCAGAGCAGATTTTTAATTTCTAGAAGCAAAATTTTGTGAAATTACCAAACTGCCCTCAAGTTAAACAAAGGCTAGCACCCTGTATTCACAAAAACAAAGGGCAGTTTGGTAATTTCACAAAATTTTGATCTGGAAATTAAAAATCTGCTCTGGATTTAACATTTTCCTTCATAATTCTCTGCTCTCCTCCCTTTTTTTACATTTTAATGTGCTCACCGTGCGTGTACATGCTCACCATGCAAATTTTTCAGTTCACCTCTTTTTTTTTTTTTTTTTTTTAATCTTTTTTTTTACATTCTACGCGCTGAAATATGAGCCGCACCAAAATCATAAAAATTAGTTCCATCTTCTAAAAGTTCCCGAAGCACTTTACAAAAATTCATCAAGGCACCTTGTGGGGAATAAAGGCCCCCAATATCACAATTTGAAAGCAAATGACCCCAAATATCACAGCTCAAAAACTTGGCCCCAAATATCACTCCAAAACACGGTTGCGTGTAGCGTTTTGGATTTTTTTTTAAAAAAAACGCTACTTTTTAAAATTAAAAACTACAATTTTAATTAAATTTAGGGGTTCAACAATTAACTTTTAGGGTTCAACGTTTCCATTTTGGGTTTTAGAAATATTCAAAAGGATGAATAAACCGTATACGAACTTAGGGTTTAGGGTTTGAGGTTTAGGGTTGTTTACAACCCTAAACCCTAGACCCTAAACCCTAACTTATCCTGATTTTTAAACGCGTTAGCGTTTAAAAATCAGGCCGCCGGATTCAATTTTTTAATTAAAATTCTTTAATTTAAAAAAATACAAGTTTAATTAAATTTAGGGGTTCAACAATTAATTTTTAGGGTTCAACGTTTCCATTTTGGGTTTTAGAAATATTCAGAACAACGAATAAATCGTATACGAACTTTAACAAATATAAATTTATATTTTAATTGACCATTTATAAATAAGTTTTTTAATATTTTTTTACAAATATATATTTAGAAGAAAACAAAAAAACAATAAAAAACAAGGGGAAAAAAAGCAAAAAAAAAAAAGCCAAGTAAAAAAGTAAAAACACCCAAACGCCACATAAAGTGGCGTTGGGCTTTGAAAACCAAACTTCAATAAGCGTTTTTGCCTTTGAAAACCAAACTTGAATAAGCGTTTCTGCCAAAAACAATGTATGAACTTGCGTTTTAACACAAAAAAAAAAAACTAACCCCCTTAACGCTAGACGCATTAGCGTTTCCAAAAAAAATAAAAATGCTATATTATACTATGTTTTGGAGTGATATTTGGGGCCAAGTTTTTGAGCTGTGATATTTGGGGCCATTTTCTTTCAAATTGTGATAGATAGGGCCAACACCCCCTTGTAGGAGTAAAAAAGACTAAATAAATTATATATCTATAATAATAATAATAATAATAATAATAATAATAATAATAATAATAATAATAATAATAGAAATATCTAGCCTAAAAACAAATCAATACAAATTTACTAAACTTACAAAAATTTTGGGTTGCCTCCCAACAAGCGTTTGTTTATTGTCATTAGCTCGACTTATTTACACATAAAATCTTCAGTGAGGAGAAAAAGCAAATAGATGCACATATCTACGAATTTGTATTACAAGCATAATGTGCAAATGTACCTTTGATTCATTAAAATTTACGAAAACTTTCATGAACCTCACATGCTCAAGAGACTTAGAAACATTAAAGTAGCTAGAAAAGTCGTCAGAATAATCATAGGTACGACTCATAAACTCCTCCCAAATTGGATCTCTATACTCCAAAACAAGATTTTCGATTTCATCAGTCTTTAATTCCTTCTCAATTATAATTGGACACTCGTCAATTTTTATCTTGTCTACCAATGTATTAAGCTCAACAATATTTTCTAGATTTGGTAGAATTTCAATTACATCCAAATTATCATTATCACGCATGGGACAATCATCAACTACACAAGTAGACTCATCAAACACAAAATTATCATCAATTGCTAAACAAGAATCATGGATCATTGGAAAATTGACACAAGGAGGAATTTCAAGACAACCGTTATGCATCACAAGTTGTACTTCCATAATAAAACTATTCATTTTAGCATTCTCCTCGTACCAACCTATTGATTCTGGTTCACATGGAATATCACTATTATTAGCAATCTCAAAAGTTGGGTCATCAAAGTGTTTAAAAAGTCCCAAAGAAAGTAAAGAAGGATTAGAATGAATTAAGCTCTCATCAACATTATTGCACATGTATGGATAAGGATCATGATATTGATTTTCAAAAGCACAAGAAAAATAAGTGCTAGGTGGGTATGGAGCATAGTACGAGTTTTCAGGATAGACCGAATTCACCTGATATTTGTTAAAATCCTCACAAGCATTGAATGGTTGGTAAGGATTGAAGTATTGACATCGTTCCTGATTGCTACAGAAATTCTGAGCGTTATTCCAATCATAGTTGTTATCCATGTGTCTCTCTACCTCAAACACTTGCTTTAGGTTCCTCAAAGAAACCTGTAGACACACCAAAAAAGAACAAAAGAAGGAAAAAAAAACTATGTACAAAGATAAAATCCAAACTACAATAAACAATTAAATTAAAATCAATATTGTTGCCTTCCCCAGCAGCGGCGCCAATTTGTTGATGTGTATTTTTATGAGTATCGTTCACAGGGAAGGACTGATATCAATACCAATTTCAAGTCTTTTATCTCTCACAATCTAAAAGTGTGGAAGAATTTGTGGGTGTGTGATTATCTACTAGTTAATCTATTAAACAAATAAAAACTATATATTAAGTATGAGAGAAAACAATCCAAGAATTAGGGTTCTTCAATTGGCTATCATGAATGTCTAATTTGTGTCTCTTGTTTTATTAAAAACAATCCTTCTAATGTTTATAAAATCCTTTCCCAAGGTAAATTATAGTGCCTACAATCGTCGCTTGAATGCCACTCCCATGGTCATACAAAGGACAACTATAGACTATTAAGAACCAAGGATTATCAGTTTCACAATTCGCATATCAATCTCCCGATCTAATACTTAAATTATGTCTATCATATCATGTACTAGAATTACAACTCCTCTCCCAATTCGTTATAATTCCTAAATATTCAATTAAAAGTTCGCGACTCTTCTAATTGTATAAAGCGCTCAATGACAGATTAACAATAACAAGAAAATCACAATACAATCAAACAAACATATAACAAGCCAGCGAATACTACCCAACTCTTGGATAAAGGGATTAGCTACTCATGATAAGGTAAAACATATATATATATATATATATATATATATATATATATATATATATATATATATATATATATATATATATATATTCATACCATAAATCGTAAGTATAAGAGTTTAAAGTACGAAGAATACAACTTTAAAAGTTCCTTGGATGTCCGGACGAATCCCTTCGCTCCATCTTCCAATCTCCTTCTCAAAGTGCTTCTCTCCCTCTCTCTCTCTAAAGTACGGCTATTCTCTAAATTTATTCTATACTATAATCTGTTATGATATGATGGTGTATCTACAATATCTAAAAACCTAATATAAAAGAGTTTTTAATGCTATTTCAAGAAAATACAAGTAATTTCCCAAAATAAATTGAAATCTGAATGTAAAATTCGTAATCTGACTTCCAGGCCTGTTTCTGGGCTGCTCCAGTTGGAATATTGATGTTGGACCACTTCTAAGTTGTAGATAATTTCGTTTCGCATGGACTGTAAGATCGCCCAATTATGATGTATGAAACTCAAGTTATGGCCCAAACAATGATCGTTACGCATGCAGTCCATTAAATCCGAATTTCCTTGTAATTTAAGTCCAAATAAATCCAATTTCTTCCAAGTTTGGGAATTCTTTATTTCCTGTCATAAAACATTAAACTCTAATTAATAATATCTAATTTTTTATAAAATACAATAAATATGAGAATAAAATCATATAAAATACATATAAATATATACTCTATCATATTGTACTTTAGAGGCAAATAAGTAGACGTGTGGGTTCACATTTTATTTTTTATTTTGTTGTCTTTATGCTATTAGTGTAACGACCCGAAAAATTACGTGTAATTTATTATATTAAAATATATTTTTAGTTGATTTTAATGTGTGTTAGTTTATTTTTAATGCATTTAAACGCGTTATGATTTTTATTAAATAGGAAAATTATCTCATACGTGTTATGTGACTTCTGTGTATCATAGAATATTTTATTCTATTTTTCTGTAATTTTTATATTTTTAGAATACAGTTATTTTGCATTTTAAATTTCGGACCCAGCCCCTGTATTGAATTCGAGGCCCTGTTTTTCATAAAATTATTTTTATATAATAATGGGATGTTCAAAGATGCATTATTTTGTAATTTTTGTAATGTTCATAATTTTTGGAAAATTTTGGCATATATATTATATTTGTTTAAAAATAAAATTTTTACATTTTTATCCCATAAAATTTATTTTTAAGGATTAATAATTTTAATTAGGGGTTAAAAATATTTTTTGGGGTATTATTTTTGGTTAATATAAATATCCGTTAAATTATTTTTATTTACTAAAATTATCAGAAAATCAGATTTTCTGATTTAATTTTCAGGGAAAATTCTGGAAATTTTGTTCTTGGTGTTCTTGAGAATCAAACTCACTTTTGAAGGTGATTTCGGGATCCAAATCTCTCATATGAATAACCAAATTGAATCTCATATGCTGTACTACCTGAATATGTGGGTGTGTATATGCGTGTATGTGTTGAATTCAAATTTCTGTTTTAATTCGAAATTCTAGGGTTTATGTGCAAAATTTGGGGCTTTTTGTTTAAGAGATTTTTTGATTGTTTTGATGGTTTGTATAGCTTCCCATGATCCTAAGGAGTTGTTTTATGTGTTCAATTGATGTGTTTATATTCGATTTTGTGATATGCGAATTAAGTTTTTAAACCGAATTTTCAAATGATTATACCGTTCTTTGTGATGATTTGCTGTGTTTAAGGTGTTGGGGGTTAGATTGGATAAGTTATGAGCTTTGTTTTCGTACATAGCACGTTCAATTTGGTTTAGAATTGTGCGAAAACGAGTTTTCGCCGGTCTTGGTCGAGTTTTCGCCGGAAACATTCGGCTCTTGGTTCGTTTGATCGATTTCCGGTTATGTTTGTGTTGTGGGTTGATGTCCAGTTGTTATGCTAGTGTCTTGTGTTGGTTTGATGCAAGAAAAACATGTGTGTGCAGTGTGGTAGCCGGAAAACGAGTCGCCGGAGTTTTCCCCCGGTCGCCGGAATCTGGGGAAGGAGGTGGTGTTCTTGGCGACCCGGATCCGTTCTTCGTGACCCGTTTCCATGACCCGTTTTTGATCCCTTTTCAGTTAGTGTGGTGAAAAGAAAAGTGATTTCAACTTTTTACCAATTATTTTTACTTTTATTTACTTTTAATTACTTTTAAATCATTAAATAATTCTGAATTTAGTTATAAAATTCAGAAAAATTATTTTCTGAAAATGTTTTGTAAATTCAGAATTTATTTCTGAATTCTGTTTTTAATTTCTTTTATTTATTTATTTATTTTAATTCAAAAATAATTAAGAATTAAATACTTTTAATTATATTAATTAATCTCAAATAATGATTTAATTAATTTGATTATCTAATAAATGTAATTATTTATTAGATAATTTCATTAATTAATTATTACTTGACTCTAATTAATTTATTTAGGATTATTTAATTTTTAATTAACCAATTTTCTGTTTAAAAGTGATTTAAAATAGAAAGAAATTGTTTTAAATCCTAAAAATAATCCGGGAACGGTAAAGATAGTTTTAAAATTGTAAAATTATTTATAAACCTGGATTAAATATTTATAAAAATATTTTGGGGATCCAATAATTAACCAGAGGGTTTATTAATGATCCTTTTCAATTCGGGAAGGGTTATTTAAATCTTTTAAAATTCTTTTAATTATTCTAAAAATACTTTTAAATATTATAATAATAATTTGAGTGCTCTTTTAATGGTGAGTCGTATCCGCGCTATGTGTTGATTGGTTACGTGACAAGTATATATGTATTTGATTTGAGGATTATCTATCGATTGAGTTGATTAATAAATAATTAATTTGAATATTCAATTAATTTAATTATTAATTGAATTATTCTTATTAATTGCGTATTAATTAAACCGTTTGTCCGTTTTCAACGAGAAAAGTATTTCTGGAATTAGAAAAATGACCCGGTTCTTATAAAAATAGTTTTAAGTTAAAATTCAACTTTTAAATTTGGATCGACTTTTTACCAAACCTTTTTATTGAGTCGGTTATATCCGATAATTAGGGTTTTGACCGTTTTCTGTTTTAAAAATATTGGATAAAATCTTTTCATGATGTGACCAATGTGCTATGTGATTATGTGATCTACTTATTGAGTCTCTTTACGTGCAATGTGAATTATTAAGGTATTAAGTATCGAGGGTTATGATGTAAATCGAGTTTTGATCGATATATATAGTTAATGTGTGTTAATTGTTTATATGATTTATATTATAAGATGTCGTTAAGAGTAGACGATGTTTTCTTTGATTTAATGTCAACGATGGTGATATCGTTTATTTTCACAAGGATTAATTGGTGGGTATTGATTTAGGTTGTCAATGGAGATAAGTAAATGTTTAATAAAGAAGGTTGGAAATGGATGCAGTATTGTTTGTGGATTGCGATAAAGAAGATTGGAGATGAAAGTATTGTTTAAGGAATTGCTGGTTTACTTGTGAGGTGTTTTAACACCGGGAAAACGTCTATGTTCAAAGGGGACATTTCCAATTATTTTCTTCTGGCAAAGATATTGAAGTAAACGCGCAGGCTCGATATCGACGGATCAGACTCGTGGCAACCGCTGAAGCGTAAAGCAAAGCATAATTAAAACAGAGGACATGATGACGGGAAATAGAAGAAGATAGTTGTATTACTTCGGCGCTACGTAACAGCTAAGGACCAGAGGCAAGTATTTTCTGATCATCCTAAACACTTTTTATTTTCTGTTTCATTTATTCATATCATGACGAATAGCTATTATTCAGAGCTATTTGTGATTCTTAAATATTTTTGTGCGAACACAGTTGCTTGATATTGGTACCCTTGATGTGGGGAATTGTTTCAGATAAACTCTTCATATCCTCATTATCGTAGTAATAATGGGATATGACCTGTATTTAAAACTAAGCATTTCCTGTTGAACCTGTTGAATTCGGAAATTGCTCTATTGGATTGGAAAATAGTAAAGCGTAGGAGGCCACATCGAGTAGTTGGTCCAGCTATATTTAAGGAGGATATGGTAACCATTCCATCTTCCTATAGGCTAACATTACTTGCCTATTTTGGTACCATAAGAAATCCGAACTATAAAACGAGTATAATGAAATACCGTGATTATAGAGGGTCCCACTTTCCCCATAACCTGATCGTGGGGAATGATGGTGTTTTAAGAAAACCGAACTATAACACCGGTATGGTGACATACCGGAAGATTATAGAGGGTCCCATTGCTTATTGCCTGATCAGGGGCAGTGGTGTTAAAGTATATCCAATCCATATCGCCCGAATGGCTATTATATATTGTGAATTGGCAGATGATTCATTTTTATGACATGCCAAATGATTTCAGTTATGATTTGAATTATATCACAGTTGTTGATTCAGTTTGCTCTATAAACTGTTTTACATTTCAGTTGATTTTATGCCCCACTTATCCTGGTTTTATATCAAAATTTTTATACACTTGCTGAGCATTTCTTTCGCTCATACTTGCTGTTGCAAATCCTAACATTTCAGTAAGGTGGTTTGGCTAGACTTATTCGCTCACTTCAGAAAGAGAAGAGGCGTGATGCTATTTCGAAGATGACTTGGGCTCAGGATGTCTGGATTTAGAGTAAGATCTATTTTATATAATTGAGTTCTAATATTTATTATTATTATGTGATGGTCTAGTTAGCCTGGCGTACTTCTTATCGAAGTTACACCAGTGTTTTAAGATTTGATCAAAGAGAATGTTGTGAAGAAAGAAATACTTTCTATTTAATGGAATTTGGATTCTTGTTTCTAGCCCTATAACCTTAAAAGATCTTGGTATGTTTGGGGTCACAGATGTTATATTTCCAGTGTTGGACAATCACAAATGAATGATTATTATTAAACAGGTGTTTTATTTTGAGGATTTTCGCGTGGCAACCAAATCTTCTGACCCCGGATTTGGGGGGTGTCACAGTTGGTATCAGAGCAGGGTTATAGTAAACTAGAAACGAGAGTGTGTAGGAGTGTGTATAGCTAAGTAAGGAACGTCAGAGCTCATGTAGAGTTCGTGTTGGACTATTGGATATAGTACCAATTAGTAAGTTAAGATTGGAGTACTCATTTTAAGATGGTTGTGCTGAGCTGGATAGACCGCCTTGCGAATGGAGATGTCTACTGTGGAATCTTCAGAGATTATTACGAGTTGACGATGACATACGATATCGATATTCTTAAAACGTGGAACGGAATAAGCTTAAATTCGAATGACGAGCTATCGAAGGATCTGACAAAGAAGGCATAAGTAGTGACCTTGGCAATACCTTTTCTTTCTATGAATTATTTTGATATCCCTCCTAAAGAGGTATTCGTTAAAAGATATTTCTCCTCTTCTAAACATTGACATTTTGATACTTGTGTTCAATCTCCATTTTGAATCTCAATTGTTTCAGTGGTTACTATGAAACCTATTTTTAAATTTCTGAGACTTTCAACTTTTTGTTTTCTCCAATGATTAATAACCTTATTTGCAATATAGTACCACTTGTTCGGTACTTTCTTCCTGGTTCTTCTTTTTGGAAAATAACAAATTTGGAATTCCTTTCATATTTCTCTAATCCTACTGAGACGAACAACCCTATTTATAGGGGACACCAGGTATATCTGTCTGTGTGATAGAAGTTGGATGGGACGCCATCACTGGTGTGTTGTGTATTACAAGAAGGCTGATCACCTTTAATTGTAAATGTCGGAGCTAAGACACACAACGTCGGGTTCATGTGATCATATTGATCTCTCAGTTATTCTTTCATTTCAAATCAAGTTGCTTTATTCATAACCACAATTGTGGAACATTTGCTATGATATGGAATCCGTTTTCTTCAGAATTTCATGATTCTTATTATCTCTATTGAATTTCAAGGGTATGCCAATCAGGTCAGGATAAGCGCAATTCGCAGATAGAAGTTAGGTTCGCAACGGAATCGCCAAGAGCAAGAACGAGTCCTAAAATGATTAGAATATCAGTGACATGTCAATGGAATCAGTTCACTCTCTCTCTCTCAAGGATATTATGTTAATGAAAAGTTGGTCGAGGTATATTTGAAACGAATAACGATGGGTTGTACGACTACAGCGATAACTGTATTAGATAGAGACCCTAAAGTGAATTGAGATTTTGGAGAAGTTGTTTACGAAGGAACATCATCCCCAGTTTTGTAAAGCAAGTGTTGATGATGAAGGAATTAAGAAACCCTACTAGTTGCCATAGCTGATTCCGAGGACGGAATCCTTATAAGGGGGGAAGAATGTAACGACCCGAAAAATTACGTGTAATTTATTATATTAAAATATATTTTTAGTTGATTTTAATGTGTGTTAGTTTATTTTTAATGCATTTAAACGCGTTATGATTTTTATTAAATAGGAAAATTATCTCATACGTGTTATGTGACTTCTGTGTATCATAGAATATTTTATTCTATTTTTCTGTAATTTTTATATTTTTAGAATACAGTTATTTTGCATTTTAAATTTCGGACCCAGCCCCTGTATTGAATTCGAGGCCCTGTTTTTCATAAAATTATTTTTATATAATAATGGGATGTTCAAAGATGCATTATTTTGTAATTTTTGTAATGTTCATAATTTTTGGAAAATTTTGGCATATATATTATATTTGTTTAAAAATAAAATTTTTACATTTTTATCCCATAAAATTTATTTTTAAGGATTAATAATTTTAATTAGGGGTTAAAAATATTTTTTGGGGTATTATTTTTGGTTAATATAAATATCCGTTAAATTATTTTTATTTACTAAAATTATCAGAAAATCAGATTTTCTGATTTAATTTTCAGGGAAAATTCTGGAAATTTTGTTCTTGGTGTTCTTGAGAATCAAACTCACTTTTGAAGGTGATTTCGGGATCCAAATCTCTCATATGAATAACCAAATTGAATCTCATATGCTGTACTACCTGAATATGTGGGTGTGTATATGCGTGTATGTGTTGAATTCAAATTTCTGTTTTAATTCGAAATTCTAGGGTTTATGTGCAAAATTTGGGGCTTTTTGTTTAAGAGATTTTTTGATTGTTTTGATGGTTTGTATAGCTTCCCATGATCCTAAGGAGTTGTTTTATGTGTTCAATTGATGTGTTTATATTCGATTTTGTGATATGCGAATTAAGTTTTTAAACCGAATTTTCAAATGATTATACCGTTCTTTGTGATGATTTGCTGTGTTTAAGGTGTTGGGGGTTAGATTGGATAAGTTATGAGCTTTGTTTTCGTACATAGCACGTTCAATTTGGTTTAGAATTGTGCGAAAACGAGTTTTCGCCGGTCTTGGTCGAGTTTTCGCCGGAAACATTCGGCTCTTGGTTCGTTTGATCGATTTCCGGTTATGTTTGTGTTGTGGGTTGATGTCCAGTTGTTATGCTAGTGTCTTGTGTTGGTTTGATGCAAGAAAAACATGTGTGTGCAGTGTGGTAGCCGGAAAACGAGTCGCCGGAGTTTTCCCCCGGTCGCCGGAATCTGGGGAAGGAGGTGGTGTTCTTGGCGACCCGGATCCGTTCTTCGTGACCCGTTTCCATGACCCGTTTTTGATCCCTTTTCAGTTAGTGTGGTGAAAAGAAAAGTGATTTCAACTTTTTACCAATTATTTTTACTTTTATTTACTTTTAATTACTTTTAAATCATTAAATAATTCTGAATTTAGTTATAAAATTCAGAAAAATTATTTTCTGAAAATGTTTTGTAAATTCAGAATTTATTTCTGAATTCTGTTTTTAATTTCTTTTATTTATTTATTTATTTTAATTCAAAAATAATTAAGAATTAAATACTTTTAATTATATTAATTAATCTCAAATAATGATTTAATTAATTTGATTATCTAATAAATGTAATTATTTATTAGATAATTTCATTAATTAATTATTACTTGACTCTAATTAATTTATTTAGGATTATTTAATTTTTAATTAACCAATTTTCTGTTTAAAAGTGATTTAAAATAGAAAGAAATTGTTTTAAATCCTAAAAATAATCCGGGAACGGTAAAGATAGTTTTAAAATTGTAAAATTATTTATAAACCTGGATTAAATATTTATAAAAATATTTTGGGGATCCAATAATTAACCAGAGGGTTTATTAATGATCCTTTTCAATTCGGGAAGGGTTATTTAAATCTTTTAAAATTCTTTTAATTATTCTAAAAATACTTTTAAATATTATAATAATAATTTGAGTGCTCTTTTAATGGTGAGTCGTATCCGCGCTATGTGTTGATTGGTTACGTGACAAGTATATATGTATTTGATTTGAGGATTATCTATCGATTGAGTTGATTAATAAATAATTAATTTGAATATTCAATTAATTTAATTATTAATTGAATTATTCTTATTAATTGCGTATTAATTAAACCGTTTGTCCGTTTTCAACGAGAAAAGTATTTCTGGAATTAGAAAAATGACCCGGTTCTTATAAAAATAGTTTTAAGTTAAAATTCAACTTTTAAATTTGGATCGACTTTTTACCAAACCTTTTTATTGAGTCGGTTATATCCGATAATTAGGGTTTTGACCGTTTTCTGTTTTAAAAATATTGGATAAAATCTTTTCATGATGTGACCAATGTGCTATGTGATTATGTGATCTACTTATTGAGTCTCTTTACGTGCAATGTGAATTATTAAGGTATTAAGTATCGAGGGTTATGATGTAAATCGAGTTTTGATCGATATATATAGTTAATGTGTGTTAATTGTTTATATGATTTATATTATAAGATGTCGTTAAGAGTAGACGATGTTTTCTTTGATTTAATGTCAACGATGGTGATATCGTTTATTTTCACAAGGATTAATTGGTGGGTATTGATTTAGGTTGTCAATGGAGATAAGTAAATGTTTAATAAAGAAGGTTGGAAATGGATGCAGTATTGTTTGTGGATTGCGATAAAGAAGATTGGAGATGAAAGTATTGTTTAAGGAATTGCTGGTTTACTTGTGAGGTGTTTTAACACCGGGAAAACGTCTATGTTCAAAGGGGACATTTCCAATTATTTTCTTCTGGCAAAGATATTGAAGTAAACGCGCAGGCTCGATATCGACGGATCAGACTCGTGGCAACCGCTGAAGCGTAAAGCAAAGCATAATTAAAACAGAGGACATGATGACGGGAAATAGAAGAAGATAGTTGTATTACTTCGGCGCTACGTAACAGCTAAGGACCAGAGGCAAGTATTTTCTGATCATCCTAAACACTTTTTATTTTCTGTTTCATTTATTCATATCATGACGAATAGCTATTATTCAGAGCTATTTGTGATTCTTAAATATTTTTGTGCGAACACAGTTGCTTGATATTGGTACCCTTGATGTGGGGAATTGTTTCAGATAAACTCTTCATATCCTCATTATCGTAGTAATAATGGGATATGACCTGTATTTAAAACTAAGCATTTCCTGTTGAACCTGTTGAATTCGGAAATTGCTCTATTGGATTGGAAAATAGTAAAGCGTAGGAGGCCACATCGAGTAGTTGGTCCAGCTATATTTAAGGAGGATATGGTAACCATTCCATCTTCCTATAGGCTAACATTACTTGCCTATTTTGGTACCATAAGAAATCCGAACTATAAAACGAGTATAATGAAATACCGTGATTATAGAGGGTCCCACTTTCCCCATAACCTGATCGTGGGGAATGATGGTGTTTTAAGAAAACCGAACTATAACACCGGTATGGTGACATACCGGAAGATTATAGAGGGTCCCATTGCTTATTGCCTGATCAGGGGCAGTGGTGTTAAAGTATATCCAATCCATATCGCCCGAATGGCTATTATATATTGTGAATTGGCAGATGATTCATTTTTATGACATGCCAAATGATTTCAGTTATGATTTGAATTATATCACAGTTGTTGATTCAGTTTGCTCTATAAACTGTTTTACATTTCAGTTGATTTTATGCCCCACTTATCCTGGTTTTATATCAAAATTTTTATACACTTGCTGAGCATTTCTTTCGCTCATACTTGCTGTTGCAAATCCTAACATTTCAGTAAGGTGGTTTGGCTAGACTTATTCGCTCACTTCAGAAAGAGAAGAGGCGTGATGCTATTTCGAAGATGACTTGGGCTCAGGATGTCTGGATTTAGAGTAAGATCTATTTTATATAATTGAGTTCTAATATTTATTATTATTATGTGATGGTCTAGTTAGCCTGGCGTACTTCTTATCGAAGTTACACCAGTGTTTTAAGATTTGATCAAAGAGAATGTTGTGAAGAAAGAAATACTTTCTATTTAATGGAATTTGGATTCTTGTTTCTAGCCCTATAACCTTAAAAGATCTTGGTATGTTTGGGGTCACAGATGTTATATTTCCAGTGTTGGACAATCACAAATGAATGATTATTATTAAACAGGTGTTTTATTTTGAGGATTTTCGCGTGGCAACCAAATCTTCTGACCCCGGATTTGGGGGGTGTCACAATTAGAGCATCTCCAACCCTCCAAAACCCTTAGGTAAAATTGGATAATTGATACCATAAATAAAATTTATAGAGAATATGTAAAAAATTCTCCACTCCAACCATATATTACTGTTGTCTAAAAATTTAGCCAACCCCGTGATGTTGGCTATATTTGTCGAACCTCTAGAGACATGTAAAAAGATTCCACATCATCTATTACCATAATAAAATAATACATTCTATTTATAACAACTTGAAATAATAATAACATACTATTTTTAAAAAATAGCCAATCATTATAGCCAATACCATCGGACCACAACGCCTTACTGGTTCAGTAAATTTTACATAATCAATATTTTATATCATTTTAGCCAACCAATTTAGCCAACACCATTGGAGATGCTCTTATACTGTATAGAGATTTCATTGTCCTATGCCATTTAACAGCATAAGTTTCGTCTTTTGGTATATTTTTGAAGCTTAAAAGAAGCCAAACATCCGTAACATTTTCTGATTAATTTCAACAGAGCAAGTTCATTTCTTCTCACGATTGAGTGCCCGTTCGATGTTGGATTTACTTAAGTCGTGCAAATAAGCGTATTACGATTTCATTTATAAGCCAAGAACTAAGAAAAGTAAAAAAAACATATAGATGTTATCATCTGCGAATTCGTGGAGCTGCATTTGCAATTTCATTATTTGTAAAAGCTTGCTGACTTCGATTTATTATTTTCCCCAGCGTAGTTGTTTCATCTTTGAAGTGGCAGTATATTTTTCTTGCAAGGATTGTCACCCATGTTGTTTTGTTAGTGCTGTTGCTAGTGTTTGACACATACAGCAAAGCATCGACTAACGATTTTGCTTGCTTCCTGGAATGTTCTAGCTTTTGAATGACTTTCTGTTTTATAAAGTGTATCTGTTGAATTACTCGAGCATGATAAAGAGAAAGGCGACAGCTGTACAAACGGGTAAAAACACACAGAAGAATTCTGTTGCAACAGAATCCAGCTGGCAACCAACTTGGATGAAGGATATAAAGCAAGATTAGAAGTTTCTTTTACTCACTTAGTCATTTCCTTTTGTTAACAATTCTGAACTCTCTCTTCAGTAGTAAAAAGTATGTAGAAACAAGTAGTACAGTAGTATTGTAGCTCTTTACTTTGATGTATCAATGGAGTTTATGTGAATGAAGATAATCAGTTCTTATATTGTAAAATGGTATCAGAGCTTTACGGTTGCAATCCTGTGCTTTGTTATGTAAAATCTTCGTAATCAAGGTGAACATTCTTGATCTTCGTCGTCATATACTTACAAGTTTTGTGTCGGTCTATTATTTTGTTTTGTTTGATCGAGATTGTAAATGTTTCTTGATCGATTCTTACGTTTCTTGATCGATTCTTTGGATAATCTTTGAAGCTTGTTTTTGATCGATTCTTTGACTTTTTCGATTGTTCTTTAATGATCTTTTAATCATTTTTTGATTGAATTTCTTGATTTGTTGTGATTCGAGATCAAATCTTAGTTTTTCTTGATTCTTATAGTTGAGTTGAATCAACTAATCATCATCTTTTGTTTAAACATCAATTTTCTCAGTTATAATCCATAATCTGTTGTCAAAATGGCTACACAAGCTGTTGATCTGTCTCAAAGTCCTAACTCACCATATTATATACATCCGTCTGATAATCCGGGAATGAAGTTAGTTTCAGAGAAATTTAATGGAAACAGCTACAATGATTGGAAGAGATCTATGGTTATAAGTCTGTCTGCAAAGAATAAAATGGGATTTGTTGATGGAAGTATAGTAAAACCTGTTGTTACAGATGATAACTACAAGGCCTGGGATCGATGTAACAGTATGATGATATCTTGGTTATTAGGAGTTCTTGAACAAGATATAGCACGAAGTGTGTTGTATTTTCAGACTGCTCATGAAATTTGGACAAATCTTGAAGAAAGGTATGGTCAGGCATCGGGAACAACTTTGTTTGCAATTCAGCAAGCTTTGAATGAGATAAAACAAGGAAATAATACTATTTCTGGTTATTTTACCAAGATGAAAATGTTATGGGATCAGCTTGATTCAGTAGATACTTTGCCATCCTGTTCTTGCACAAACTGCACCTGTGAATTGACTAAGAAATTGCTTAAAAGTCAAGATGATAGAAGACTAATAGAGTTCTTGATGAAACTCAATGAAGGATATGAGATAGTTAGAGGAAATATTTTGATCATGAGTCCATTGCCTTCTATTTCTCATGTATATCGATTGTTGATGCAAGAAGAGAATCATAAGAAGTTATATCAGAATCAAGGTTCCAATGAAGTTGAGGCTATGGCTTTTGCTGTGAATAGGAGGAGGTTTCAAGATAGCTATCAGGAGAGAACAAGATCTTTTGGTAAATAGAATTTTGGGGGAACAGATTCAAAAGGAAGATATAATAATTTCTACTGTGAACATTGCAAAATGACTGGACACACAATACAAAGGTGTTTTAAGCTACATGGTTTTCCTCAAAACTATGGTTACCCTCAAAACTTCAAAAATGGAAAAGCAGCAGCTGTTACTATACAAAATGATAAAGATGATGATAAGTCTGGTGAGATAGATAACAATTTGGGATTCACACCTACACAGTATCAGCAATTGTTGCAGCTATTGGGAAAAGACAAACAGTTCGAACAACCAAGTTTAAATGATCAAGAATATTTGAAGTATGCACATGTGGCAGGTAAAATGTGTTTACTGTCTACTTTTGATAAAAATTGGATTGTAGACAGTGGAGCCACAGATCATATGTGTCATGATTTGGCTTTATTTCACTCATACAATTGTATTAAAGATCAAGGTAGTACAATTACAATTCCTAATGGAAAACAAGTATCTGTTGCATATCAAGGTGTTGTTCATCTTAATAATGATATTATTCTGGAGGATGTATTGTATGTACCAGATTTTAAGTTTAATCTGATTTCAGTTCCAAAGATATGTCATGACATGAAGTGTAATGCAGTTTTCAATGATTTGGGTTGTGTTCTTCAGGGGCCTTTGATGAGGCCACTGCCTCTTGGTAAGCTGAATCATGGTTTATATTACTTGGAGGATAACATTTCTACCATCCACCCTGGTCCTTCAAGTACTACTCATCATCATCTATCCATAGTCACCAATGCATCTCATACAAAAAGTGATCCTGTCAAGACAAAGCTGTGGCATTTGAGGTTAGGTCACATGTCTGTAAATAATATGCATCATGTCAAAGAGATTTTCAATGGAGAAAAATGTTCTTTAGATAGTATATGTCAGATTTGTCCTGTAGCCAAGCAGACTAAGGCTAGTTTTCACAATAGTTTTATCAAAACTACTAAAGCCTTCCAGTTGGTTCATATTGATACTTGGGGCCCATACAAAGAAGCTACATATAATGGTTATAGATATTTCATCACTCTGGTTGATGATTTCAGTAGAATGTTTTGGGTGTTCTTTGTTAAGCATAAGTCTGATATGGCTCAGATATTCAAGGATTTCTATGCTTATATGATCAAACATTTCAAAAATTCTATCAATACTATAAGGTCAGATAATGCACCAGAGATTTGTCAAGGAGAAATGAAACAATTTTGTCAATCTCATGGTATTTTACATCAGAAGACTTGTCCCTACACTCCACAGCAGAATGGAGCTGTTGAACGGAAACATAGACATATATTGGAAGTGTCAAGAGCTTTATTCTTTCAATCTAAAGTTCCAATCAGATTTTGGGGAGAGTGTGTTATGTGTGCAGTTCACTTAATCAACAGAATGCCACTTCAAGTACTTAATTTCACCAGTCCTTATGAGAAACTATTTGGAGAGCCACCAGCACTTGATCGTTTAAGAGTCTTTGGCTGTCTTTGCTTCTTTTCCACAATACAGCATGACAGAACAAAGTTTGATCCCATGGCAACAAAACATGTCTTTCTAGGCTATCCACCTGGACAAAAAGGATATAAGGTACTTGATCTTGACACAATGCAAATATCTGTCAGCAGAGATGTTGTTTTCTATGAGCAACACTTTCCATTTCATATGTCTCAATCTGTTTCTAAAGTTCAATCTCCTTTCTTTTTACCTGAGGTTACTGAGCATACTTCTTTTACTGATGTTATGTTACCAGAGATTTTCATTGTTCAATCTCATGGTTCCACCTCAGATACAAATACCATAAACACTTTCTCTGAATCTCATAATTCGCAAACTGTTGATCTTACTAATCTTCGAAAAAGCGCCAGAAACATTAAAGCTCCTAGTCATCTTTCTGATTATGTTTGTTTACATAGTCCTTTGACTCAACATTGGTGTAACCTAGTAAAGTTTGCTGATTTGCCTAGCTCACATCAAGCTTTAGTCACTACAGTTAACACTTTCAAAGAACCAGCATCATTTGCAGAAGCTGTAACAGATCCTAAGTGGCAAGAAGCTATGAATAAAGAACTTCTAGCTCTTCAAAAGAACAACACTTGGATACTAGTTGATTTGCCACCTGGAAAGAAAGCTATTGGCTGTCGATGGGTATTCAAAGTTAAATGTAAAGCTGATGGTTCTATTGAAAGGTTTAAGGCTCGTTTAGTGGCTAAAGGGTATAATCAAAAATGGGGGATAGATTTTGAAGAAACGTTTTCACCTGTAGTTAAGATGACAACTGTAAGGTGTTTAATAGTTGTTGCTGCTCACAGAAACTGGACTCTTCATCAACTGGATATTAATAATGCTTTCCTTCATGGGGATTTAAATGAAGAGGTGTACATGACAGTTCCAGAGGGGGTTCCTAATCCTGGTAATAAAGTCTGCAAACTTGTCAAATCATTGTATGGTTTAAGACAAGCTTCTCGTCAATGGTTTGCCAAGTTGGTGGGGGAATTACTTACTAGAGGTTATCAACAGTCAAAAAATGACTACTCTTTGTTTATAAAGCATAATGCTAACTTGAGTACTGTCATAGCTGTGTATGTAGACGATATCATCTTGACTGGAGATGATTTGACAGAAATAAAAGAATTAAAGCAGCATTTAGACAATACATTCAGTATAAAAGACTTGGGAAAACTTGGTTTTTTCCTTGGTATTCAGATTGGTTATCATGAAGATGGGATTACACTTACACAAAAGAAATTTACAAGAGAATTACTTGATGCTGCAGGTATTTCAGAAGGTAAATTTCTTACTCCATTACCAATCAATCTGAAATACCTTACAGGTGTTTGGTTGGGAAACTCACTACAGGTGTTTGGTTGGGAAACTCAATTTCCTTACACACACCAGGCCAGATTTGTCTTACACAGTACAACATTTAAGCCAGTTTCTGCAAACTCCCAGAGAACCTCATTTTAAAGCATTGATGCATGTAATAAGTTACATAGCCTCAACTGCTGGTCAAGGAATACTTCTAAAGGCATAGGAACATCTCACTCTACAGGCCTATTCAGACTCAGACTGGGGAGCATGCTTGGATACAAGAAGGTCAATTTCAGGGTATGTTCTACTTCTAGGGAAATCACCTATAAGCTGGAAGTCAAAGAAACAAAGCATTGTGTCTAAGAGTTCCTCAGAAGCTGAATATAGATGTTAGGTCCCGTAAGAGGGCTATATTAAGCTAGAAGGGGGGGTTGAATAGCTTAATTAATAATTTAAAAATTATTATGGCGTTTTTAAAATAATTTTCCCTTTTTAAAACTTTACCGAGTCGTTATGCAGTTTATAAGTGCAGAAGTAAGAGACAAGGAAAGAAAATACCATACAGGAGATTTTATCCTGGTTTGCGATGGCGCAACCCCTAATGGATTTGCTCACCCCTACTCCAGTCCCCGAGCTCATCTCCGGACTCGAGATTTCTTCCACTATAAAGAGACTCCTTTATAGTAGGCGGAGAAGCCTTACACAACCTTACAAATATTTATCTTGATACGTAACTACCCCCTACTACCTCAAAATAAATGTAATACCCACAAGACTTGTCTTGGACCGTAACTCCCCGTTACTCCCTCAAAGTCGTTGTGAAACCTACACAACTTATCTTAGACAGCAACTCCCCGCTACTTCTTCAAAGTTGATGTAGAACCCTTGGTGTAGTCTTTGAATTCCTCGCTTTTGCCGGTCTTGGATCTTAGATGAAAGGTCTTGGGTCTTTCCTCTTCTTCACGGTGCAAAGGCCACTAACTCCCCGCTAGTGCCTAGGACTTGGGTCTTAGAACGAGAATCACCTCACTTTAACTTCACCTCACTGCAAAACTTAGAAAACAATATCTACGAAACAAACCGTAATATAGAGAGGTTTTGGACTTAATATGTCCTAGGTTGAATATAATATTCTTACACGAATATTAATTATGATCAGCTCAATAAGCTTTATATGCTTATGACTTTATGTGTATTCTTTAGTTGAAATGACTTGTAGATCGAAGAATACTTTTAATACAATACTCCGTATGATGAGATTTAAATATATCTCGGAGTTTGTAAATATTTAAGTCCTTTAAGCTCGTAGGCTTATAAGGTTTATAATCGTATACTTTGGTTCGTCTTTTAATAAAGATCGAAGTATACTTAAAATTACTTCTTTATTGAAAATACGTCTATTTTCGAAGTAATGTATAAATCAAGTCCTTGTAAAAGCTTTATAGCTTAAGGATCTTTGATAAACAACTTCTCGTTCGATATAGTCTTGGATTAGACTATCCGTATTTATATTTTAAACGAGAGTGTTACAATATTACTTTAACAATTTGCACTTTTAATATTAATTTGGCCAATTTAACACAACACACAAATAAAACACACACGTGCAGAAAAGTAGCTCGTTTTATCTATAGGATAAACCGAGGGCCGCTATTATGCGTTAAATTAGTGCGAAAAGTAAAATCACTCACAAGTGTGAGGACGAGAAGAAAAAGTGCGGAAAGTAAAATCACTCACAAGTGTGAGGACGAGAAGAAAAGGTGCGGAAAGTAAAATCACTCACAAGTGTGAGGACGAGAAGAAAAAATGCGGAAAATATATAAAAGGCTTGCGCCACGCTATTACGCGTTAAGATTAACACACACGTACGAGTAATTAAACACACCACACAACAATAAAATATTAATGGCCAAAGTAAGTGTGTTAAAGTTTTTAATTAAGGCTTTGAGATTCTTTTCCCCCGGAACACTAAGGTGATAGAAGGGAATCAAATCAAGCTCGATGTATTTATTTGACCGTCGTCAAATATAGATCCGATATAAGAGTTTAATAAAGAAGATAAGATGAACCTCCGGTCGAACCTATATACTCCACTTCCGTAGTGGAGATAGATACCGAATTTTGTTTCTTGGAAAACCAAGATACTAGGCATCCTCCCAGAAACTGACATGTACCACTTGTACTTTTTCTGTCGACTAAATGCTCGGCATAGTCCGAATCAGAAAAACATACTAAGTCGAATGGTATTCCTTTTGGATACCAAAGACCTACGTCAGTGGTTCCTTTTAAATATCTCAATATCCGTTTTACCGCGGATAAGTGAGATTCTTTTGGTGCTACTTGAAATCTAGCACACTTACCGACACTATATTGAATATCGGGATGACTTGCGGTAATATATAGCAAGCTACCAATCATGCCTCGATATTTCTTAGTGTCAACGGGTATTCCGTTGGGATCTTCTGTTAATTTATCAGAAGTCGACATGGGAGTAGATATGGGCTTTGAGTTTTCCATTTCAAATTTCTTTAGCATTTCTTTACAATATTTCGATTGTGAAATATGTATGCCTTCATCAGATTGCTTAATTTGCAATCCCAAAAAGAAATTCAATTCACCCATCATACTCATTTCGAATTCTTTGCTCATATTATGAGAGAATTCTTTACATAGTGCATCATTGGTTGATCCAAAAATGATGTCATCTACGTATATTTGTACAAGCAAGATATCATCTTTTTCTTGTCTTGTAAATAAGGTTTTATCGACCGTTCCCATTTTGAAATTGTTTTCTAGTAGGAACTTGCTCAACCTTTCATACCAAGCTCTTGGAGCTTGTTTTAAGCCGTATAAAGCTTTGTATAATTTGTACACATATTCTGGATGTGTGGTATCTTCAAAACCGGGAGGTTGTTTAACATAAACTTCTTCTTCTAATATCCCGTTTAAGAAAGCCGATTTGACATCCATTTGGTATACTTTGAAATCTTTATGACACGCGTATGCTAATAGCATTCGAATTGATTCAATTCGTGCTACGGGTGCATAAGTTTCATCAAAGTCTATCCCTTCCATTTGGGTATAGCCTTGAGCGACTAATCTTGCTTTATTTCTAACAACTATTCCGTTTTCATCTAACTTGTTTCTAAATACCCATTTGGTTCCAATTATGGAAGTATCTTTGGGTTTTGGAACAAGTTGCCACACTTTGCTACGAGTAAATTGTAGTAATTCATCTTGCATTGCCGAGATCCAATCCTCGTCTAGCAAAGCTTCTTTAGCGGTCTTAGGTTCTATTTGTGATAGAAAACTAAGATGATTCACAACGTTTTGTACTTGTGACCGCGTTTGAACTCCTTTATTCAAGTCTCCAAGAACATTATCTAGTGGATGACTTCTAATAATAGGAATTTCTTTTGGAAGTTCTACTTCCGTTTCGGCTAATTCTAATGGATTTCTTGGGATGGGAGTTCCAAGATCCATATTTTCGAATTGTCGAATAATATTTTCTACATCGTCTTGTTCAACTTTGTCGTTTTCAACAAGATCTTTGTACTTAGATGGTGGCTTTATTTCATCAAATGCAACATTCATAGATTCTTCCACCACAAGTGTTTTAAGATTGAATACTCGATAGGCTTTGCTATTTGTAGAGTATCCAAGAAATATACCTTCATTTGATTTAGGATCAAATTTGGTAAGATAGTCTTTCGAGTTTAATATGAAGCATTTGCAACCAAATACTCGAAAGTAACTAAGCTTCGGTGTTTTGCCAAAATAAAGCTCATAAGGAGTCTTTTGAGATATTGGTCGTAACAAAACCCGATTAAGAATATGACAAGAAGTTGACATTGCTTCGGCCCAAAAATATTTAGGTCGACGATATTCATTAAGCATAGTGCTTGCCATTTCTTGTAATGTTCTATTTTTCCTTTCTACAACTCCATTTGATTGTGGAGTGTATGGTGCGGAAAAATTATGTGTGATTCCATTTTCATCACAAAAGTTCGTAAAACTAGAATTCTCAAATTCTTTACCATGATCCGTCCGTATATAGACGATGGTACTATTTTGTTGATTTTGAATCTTTTTACATAGAGAAGAGAAAGATTCAAAAGCATCACTTTTTGATTTGAGAAATTCTGTCCACGTGAATCGTGAATAATCATCAACGATTACTAACGTGTATGAACAACCTCCGAGACTTTGTATTGGAACCAGACCAATAAGATCCATGTGTAAAAGCTCGAGCGGTCTAGAGGTTGATACCATGAATTTAGCTTTGTGAGATGTTCGAATTTGTTTTCCAATTTCGCAAGCTTCACAAGTATGATCTTTTTGATAATTTAATTTTGGTATACCTCGAACATGATCTTTAGTTGATATATTTTTAATCAACTTCATGTTGGCATGTCCTAATCTTCGATGCCATAACCAAGGGTCATCGTTTGTTGTGATTAGGCATACATTCTCATTCTTGCTCATGTCACATGTGTAGACATTTTTGTTTCGAGGGCAAGTGAGAATCAATTTCCAATCTTTATCTAAAATACAACAATGAGTAGTATAGAAAATTACCTTGTAATCATTGTCGCAAAGTTGACTTATCGAGAGAAGATTGTACTTTAGTCCCGTGACTAGTTGAACATTTGAAATCTTGAATCGACTATTCCCGATGTCTCCGATGCCGACAATGATGCCTTTACTACTATCTCCAAAAGTGACACTTCCCGCAGTGACCTTTTTAATGTTGTTCAATAGTGACTCATTACCGGTCATGTGTCTCGAACAACCACTATCAAGGTACCACATGTCTTGCTTAGCGGCAAGACATACCTACAAAATAAATCAATTAAATTTATAGGTACCCTTTTGTCTTGAGGGTCCTGGGGTTAGTCCATCATAAATAACATTCGAATTTGCATGATAAAATCTAGGCATAGAATAATCATTGTTAGGCATACAGATATTTCTAGGTGCATGATGTCTAACATGATGTTGTGGATATCTAGCATTATCATAAAATCTAGAATTAACACGATGCATATTATTTCTAGCATTCGCAAAGTAGGGAGCATTTTGAGGATAGAAATTTCGAATGGGAGCATGTTGATTTCTAAATGCATACCTACTAGCATTGTTATAGTGCATTGTGTTTCTATTTTGAGACAAAGTAGGTTGTTGAAACTTTTGTTGCTTTTGACTATTATAAGCAACTTTGTTAAATGGTACTTGTTTTTCAACCTTCTTGTATGGTCTTGATCCTTTACGAATCCATACATGCTTCCCCTTAAATTCACCACTCTTGAATTTGCAATATAGAATCGAATGCCCATCTTTGTTGCAATAAGTACATTTTAAAGTTTGTGGTATAGGAGGAGCTATTATAGGTTGCACTCTTGGTTGAACAACTTCTCTAGGAGGAGCGTTCCTATCATATCCCAAACCTTCACAGTTACGGGGTACTTGAGTGTGTACCATTCTGTCTAACATCTCATTGCCTTTAGTAAATCTTTGAACAATAGTTTCAAGATTTTCGTTTTCATCTTTTAAGGCATCAATCTTGTTGTTAAAGAATTTTGCTTGATCCATAACTTGAGATATGAGCTTGAAATTTTCTTCTTTTAATCTTTGAGTTTCTTGTTGTAACTCTTTTTCTTTTAACTCAAAGATTTGTGATAGCTCATTCTCTTTTTCAAGATTGTTTTCATGAGATTGAGACGTTGCATTATTTCGAACCATTGATTCGTTTTGAATCTTTAAGTTCAAAAGATCAACATTAAGGTTACTAATGTTGTCATTGAGTTGCAACTTATCATTTTCTAACTCTTCTACTTGAAGTACTAATGCTACATTTTCTACTTCAAGATTGAGAGCGTTGTCTTTGAAGTTGTTTACTTCAACTTTTAAGAGATGATTTTGATCATTTAAAAATGTCATTTCATTCTCGTTTTGAGTTTGTATATCCATCATCCGAGTGAACTCTTTGCTTTGATTATGATACATTTCTTCGAGTTTCATTTTCTTGGACCATAATAGATGGAGTCTCTTATCAACATCTTTATATTTATTGTTGATACCTACTACAAGCTCAATTAAATCATACTTGCTCATATTAACTAGATTCAAGTTAGATTCATCTAATTGTAATTTATTTGAGATGTAGTTGAGATTATAACTTACCTCTTGATGAGAAGTTGAGGCTTCCGTTGAAGTAGCTTCATCCCCGATAGCCATTAAGCACAAGTTGACAATTTCTTCGCTAGCTTCCGGAGCTTCTTCATCTTCACTTAAATCCCAACCGTTTTCCACCACGAGAATTCTTCCTTTAGCAAGCTTTGGACATTCTCTTTTGAAGTGACCCGGTTGCTTACACTCGAAACACACTTCTTGTGTTTCCTCCAGAGTTTGTTCTTTATATTTTGGAGGAGTGTAAGTAGGATTATTATTGTTGTTGGCATTATTATAGGCATTTGTATTTTGAGTGCCTTTGCCTTTATTATAGCTCGTTGTTGGAAAATTACTCTTATAGTTAGGACTATAATTTTGAGAGTAATTAGGTCTTCCTTTAGAGTTAAAAACTCTTTGTTGATTGTTTGATTTAAGGAAGCCTTTTCCGTATCTTTGAGCCTTGCTTTGTAGCACATGACGAAGTTGTCTCGTTAGTAAAGCAATTTCGCTTTCATCGAGATCTTGGAGTTCTTCGTTTAACTCCTCGTCGTTTTCATTTTCATCGATTAATATAGCCTTTAAAGCCATATTTTTCTTTTTGTCTTCCACTTTAGGAATGACTTTATCCGGAAGATTATCTTCTTCGTATGCATGAAGATTCCCGAATAAACTATCAATGTCATAATCATTGAGATTATGCATTTCTTTTATGGTAGTAACTTTAACCTTCCAACTTGGAGGTAAAGACTTAAGAACTCTTCGGTTCTTCTCACATCGAGAATAATTCTTTCCGAGTTGAGATAATTCATCAATTATACGAGTAAATCTTGTTTCCATATCGATAATATTTTCTCCTTCTTGGAGTTTAAAGTTCTCGTATTCATGGATTAAAGTATCCATTCGAGAATCTTTTATATCGATGGTTCCTTCGTAGGTAACCACTAGTTTGTTCCACATTTCTTGTGCGGACTTGCAATTGTTTACTCTTTTATATTCTTTTTCTGCAAGTGCACTTGTGAGAACCATTTCCGCCTTTGCGGCTATATTCATCATATTTTCCTCGGCGAGAGTGTATTCACTAACCTTCTTTTCAACAGTGACACCTTCAACTGTTTCGGTAGGAACAACAACTCCGTCTTCTATGGCCATCCACACTTTGACTCCTTGAGATCTAGCATAGATACGAAATCTCGTTTTCCATGTTGCAAAGTTGGTGCCATCGAATAGAGGAGGGCGAGAGCTAGAAAGGCCTTCACCGCAACAGATGGAATTTAGATACGCCATGTAGGATCACTTTTTGATGTGCCTGTAAATCTGCAAATCACTCAACAAGCACGTTAAAAAGTACCTCTCTGATGCCAATTGTTAGGTCCCGTAAGAGGGCTATATTAAGCTAGAAGGGGGGGGGTTGAATAGCTTAATTACCAATTTAAAAATTATTATGGCGTTTTTAAAATAATTTTCCCTTTTTAAAACTTTACCGAGTCGTTATGCAGTTTATAAGTGCAGAAGTAAGAGACAAGGAAAGAAAATACCACAGAGGAGATTTTATCCTGGTTCGCGATGGCGCAACCCCTAATGGATTCGCTCACCCCTACTCCAGTCCCCGAGCTCCTCTCCGGACTCGAGATTTCTTCCACTATAAAGAGACTCCTTTATAGTAGGCGGAGAAGCCTTACACAACCTTACAAATATTTATCTTGATACGTAATTACCCGCTACTACCTCAAAATAAATGTAATACCCACAAGACTTGTCTTGGACCGTAACTCCCCGTTACTCCCTCAAAGTCGTTGTGAAACCTACACAACTTATCTTAGACAGCAACTCCCCGCTACTTCTTCAAAGTTGATGTAGAACCCTTGGTGTAGTCTTTGAATTCCTCGCTTTTGCCGGTCTTGGATCTTAGATGAAAGGTCTTGGGTCTTTCCTCTTCTTCACGGTGCAAAGGCCACTAACTCCCCGCTAGTGCCTAGGACTTGGGTCTTAGAACGAGAATCACCTCACTTTAACTTCACCTCACTGCAAAACTTAGAAAACAATATCTACGAAATAAACCGTAATATAGAGAGGTTTTGGACTTAATATGTCCTAGGGTGAATATAATATTCTTACACGAATATTAATTATGATCAGTTCAATAAGCTTTATATGCTTATGACTTTATGTGTATTCTTTAGTCGAAATGACTTGTAGATCGAAGAATACTTTTAATACAATACTCCGTATGATGAGATTTAAATATATCTCGGAGTTTGTAAATATTTAAGTCCTTTAAGCTCGTAGGCTTATAAGGTTTATAATCGTATACTTTGGTTCGTCTTTTAATAAAGATCGAAGTATACTTAAAATTACTTCTTTATTGAAAATACGTCTATTTTCGAAGTAATGTATAAATCAAGTCCTTGTAAAAGCTTTATAGCTTAAGGATCTTTGATAAACAACTTCTCGTTCGATATAGTCTTGGATTAGACTATCCGTATTTATATTTTAAACGAGAGTGTTACAATATTACTTTAACAATTTGCACTTTTAATATTAATTTGGCCAATTTAACACAACACACAAATAAAACACACACGTGCAGAAAAGTAGCTCATTTTATCTATAGGATAAACCGAGGGCCGCTATTATGCGTTAAATTAGTGCGAAAAGTAAAATCACTCACAAGTGTGAGGACGAGAAGAAAAAGTGCGGAAAGTAAAATCACTCACAAGTGTGAGGACGAGAAGAAAAGGTGCGGAAAGTAAAATCACTCACAAGTGTGAGGACGAGAAGAAAAAGTGCGGAAAATATATAAAAGGCTTGCGCCACGCTATTACGCGTTAAGATTAACACACACGTACGAGTAATTAAACACACCACACAACAATAAAATATTAATGGCCAAAGTAAGTGTGTTAAAGTTTTTAATTAAGGCTTTGAGATTCTTTTCCCCCGGAACACTAAGGTGATAGAAGGGAATCAAATCAAGCTCGATGTATTTATTTGACCATCGTCAAATATAGATCCGATATAAGAGCTTAATAAAGAAGATGAGATGAAGGTATAGAGCTTTTATACGTATATAAAAATGGTCGGTTAAGACTCGAATAATGAAACTAAAAATTACCACTTTTGGAGATCGCCGGAAAAAGTTCGCCGAAAAAATTCGCCGGAGGTTCGACCGGATTTTGGCTTATGGTCGAACTTTGGGCAGCCCTTCGGGAGGCCGGATAGTAGTGGTAGAGGAGCTTGCTTGGTGGGAGAGAGCTTGGTTGGATGAACTAAGCTTGATGGAACAAAAACCTTGGATATATTTAAGTATATGTAAGAAAGAGAAGATTTTTGAGATGAAGTGGGTGTAGAGAGTGTTTGGATATATTTAAAGAGCTTTCACTTCAAAAATCCCAGCAATTATTTGGCTCTTTAGCTTGAAGAAAATGGTTGGGGGAAGGGGTTTATTTATAGGAGGAGTTGGGTGGAAGGAAGGGTGGAGATTGGAGGAAAAAGGAGTGGTTGAGATTGAAAGCACTTGGATTGATGAGGTGGAAAGTGGTTTTGTGTTTCTTTGGAGTGGTATTGTGTTTCTTTGCAAGTGGGAGTGGTATTCTACACAAATATTCCAGCTGTGTTTTGAGCTCTAATTAATTGTATCGGACTCGTATCAATTAACGAATAAATACGTAACATATTTCGTTAATTAAATACCCGATTAATACGAAAATTCCCAATAAGTAATTCTAAAATTATGGTGCATTTAGGAATATCATAAAATGAAATTCTGGAAGTTTTGGTCAACTATGGTCAACGTTGACTTAGTCAACTGTGGTCAAACGTGGACCCACTGTCTCGATTTTCGTGCCCGGACCAAAATTCTCAGAAAATTACGAAAATTTTACCATGCATTGAAAATAACATTTAAGTGATCCATCTCAAGTTTCAAGTCATTCTAGCAAGTGAAAGTATTTTATTTGGATTTAATACGATTAAATCGGGTTTCGGTTCCGAATAAGATACGATTGGTCTTTCCGTGAATTAGATAGATCTTTTGACCAATGTTATGACTTGAATAAATACTTAGAATATATTTCCTAATATATAAAATATATTGAGAGTGTAGGAAATATTTTTGAGTATTTAAAATAATTTTCTCCGAAAATGAAATAAATTTAAGATATGGGAGAAAAATTACTTTAAATATTTCTGGCACGAGATAAAAATGAGTATTAATATTCTACCACTGAACATTAATATTCTTGAGGATAAAAAACATTTTGAGTGCGAAGCGGAATATTTTTGAATAAAAACTGATCGTTTTTAAATATAGCACGAGTTCTCTAAAGAATATTAATCCTTGAATATTCTTTGTTCGAGCCTGTCGCCTTATTAATTTCGCAACGGAGATCTAAAAAATATCAAATATCAATATTTCTTTTTCGATCTTATTGCCTTGGTGTAGAGATATATTCCATAAAAATGTAATTTAATTTTTCGCAATAATGGAATATCTCGTATAATTAAAAATAGATATTGCTAGAATTCGACTTTTGACTTTTGACGGAATCAATTAAATTAATAACCTAGTGGAGAGGATAACTAAGTGTAATTAAATTTTATGTTAAATCGTACAAATACCAAAATAAATAATATATCGAAGATATCCTTTCAATAGAATGTCAGCTGCTGCTTCAGAGGTAACTTGGGTAGTGAGGTTGCTTGAAGAGTTGGGAGTAAGGAATCTAAAGCATGTGACTCTACACTGTGATAACCAAAGTGCAATTCACATTGCAAAGAATCCAGTACATCATGAAAGAACAAAGCATATAGAGATAGATGTGCATTTTACAAGAGATAAAGTACTGGAAGGATTATTGCAGATTACATATTTGCCAACTACTTCACAGATTGCAGATGTCTTTACAAAGATCTTACCATCAGGACAGTTTAACAATTTACTGTCCAAACTAGGTATGTGTGATACACAGCCTGGTTTGAGGGAGGGTGTTGAATTACTCGAGCATGATAAAGAGAAAGGTGACAGCTGTACAAACGGGTAAAAACACACAGAAGAATTCTGTTGCAACAGAATCCAGCTGGCAGCCAACTTGGATGAAGGATATAAAGCAAGATTAGAAGTTTCTTTTACTCACTTAGTCATTTCCTTTTGTTAACAATTCTGAACTCTCTCTTCAGTAGTAAAAAGTATGTAGAAACAAGTAGTACAATAGTATTGTAGCTCTTTACTTTGATGTATCAATGGAGTTTATGTGAATGAAGATAATCAGTTCTTATATTGTAAAAGTATCACATTATTTGTGAGTGATGGGTCTATAGCAAATGTATGTTATGTACCAGTATCGCAGAAAGTTTTTGCGTTACATGTACAGTAGGATTTTTAGTGTGAAAACAGGGACTCATATCTCTACGTATTGTAGAAACTTTTTGCGATACGAGTATGCGGTATAATATGTTACACCATACATATGCAGTTGATCGTCGAGTTTTTATATTTATGTAAAGTTTGATAAGAATCAGACCATAGAAGATTAGGAGTTCGATACTAGCTTAACAATTAGATATACATCGAACTTTCTGAATCGTCATCAACTTATGTTATAGAGTATTTCAAAACAAGTAAATTCAAAACACAGTAAAGTTACCAGGAAGAAAAATCCACAACTAACATCTTCAAATCTACAATCAACATCCATGCTATGAAACAACAATATCACCGAGTCCGAACTTCAACTCCTCCCACTCAAAATCAACCCCTTCATTTCCACTAACCACTCTAATCTCTACCATCAACAACTCCATTTGTTTCACCACCTCAACCAGTTTAACCAACAATACTACCTTCCCTTTCACCAACCCAACCATCTCTTTTCCCTTCCCTTTCTCAATTTTGTACCCCAACTCTTCTCCAACTTTTACAACTCTCTCTTCAACTTCTCTCATTGTACCTCTTGAAACAAACCTTCTATTTTTTTTCTTCGAACCCGAATCGAAAAAACCCGACAAATCTAACCCGGATGACATCGATATAATATCAAAAGCATTCATACCTAAATCATCACCATTTTTCTCATCATCACTCAACAAAGACCCCAACTCATTCTCTGCCTCGGATCCACTTCCCGGGTTGCGTTGTAACGATTTTTTAAACCAACTTAACCCCATTAAACCCTCAACCCCCAATCTCGTACTCGGGTTCGGATCAAGTAATCGATAAATAATATTTCGAGCAGATGTCGAAATCCAAACCGGAAAATTAATTTCCCTCCTACAAATCTTCTTATACAAATTAGCAATATTACTATCATGAAAAGGAACATACCCTACCAACATAACAAACAAAATGACCCCGCATGACCATGCATCCGCTTTCGCACCATCATATCCATTCCTCCTAACAACTTCGGGCGCCGTATACACCGGAGTTCCACACGCCGTGTACAACATTCCGTCCCCTCTAATCTGCTCCGGCAACGCCGACAATCCAAAATCCGAAACCTTCAAATTACCATTACCATCCAACAACAAATTTTGAGGCTTCAAATCTCGATGCACAACGCCATTTTGATGACAAAAATGAACCGTAGACACAAGTTGTTGAAAGTACGTACGACAAGTTGATTCGGACAAGCGCCCTTGTCTCGAAAGCTTGGTAAAAAGCTCACCACCCTTTGCAAGTTCCATGACAAGATAGATTTTAGTTTTCGTAGCCATGACTTCGTGAAGTTTAAGGATGTTAGGGTGGTTAAGGCGACGCATAACGGATACCTCTCGGATTAAACGTGGTTCCATGTTAAGATCAGAATTCGAACGCTTTTCGATAACTTTAATGGCCACGGAGGAGTTGTCACGTAATGATCTTCCATAATATACTTTGGCGAAGCTGCCTCGACCTAAAATGTGACCTAGCTGATACTTGTCGAATATGATTCCGCCACTTCCACTCCCACTGGTGGTTCGTTTGAGAGAATTTTGTGGTGTTTTGTTCGAATTCATAGTGCAAGAAAGACTAATTAACAATGGCAGAAATGCATGATCTGTGTAAAAAGCTCTAGATGTATCTCCCTCGCTTCTTTCACGAAATCTCTAAGTGCTCGAACCTTGATAAGCTGTGTGAGATACAGTTGTTGATGGTTTTGTATAAGAGCAAGTACACAAAGTAAAATATATATATACACGGAATATTCACAAAGAATAGACTTGATGGATAGCGACAGAGTTGGCTCCACGTTGGAGAGATCAGATATTTATGTGAAGGTCTTGAGGACTGTAATTGCATTCTAAATTTTACTTTTTTGTCCAAATCAAAATCAAAATCATCCTGAATAGTTGGCCCAATTAAATCTTTATATTCTAACACGGCCCTTCATCTAAATCAAGAAATTACATTAATATATATTTAATTTTTATTTTCCTTTTTTAAAATTAAACTTTTAAAATTCGATTAGCTGTTTGAATTGTGTTTTACGCAATTCATAAATTTGAGCAGCCAGTTGTAGACTTGTAGCACGCTCAAAAAAGATACTCCAGTATGTAACAGCACATAATTACATACAGTATGTTCAATAATCGAATTAATTTGCACTGTAGAGGATAAGAGTGAATTGAATTCACACTTTCAAAATGTACAATCTTATCAACATGCACGCTTGATATCGTATACAATTATCTACCACATCAGATATATTCAATAATTCCTCTCCGTTTTGACAAAAATAAATAAATTATAATTCCTCCCCGTTTCTTAAACCCCTAATTTAGCCGTCACATTAACTCACACTCGAAAAAATTATTTTTAGTTAGCGGTGAATTTATTATTATTAAAATGTATTTCCAGTTAATTGTCAAAAAACAATTACTTCCTCCGTCCTGGTGATTTGTATACGTTTGGTTTGGGCACGGAGACCAAGAACATGTAAAAATAATGAGTAAAGTTAGATAAAAAGTGGGTAAAGTGATGGAACAAATCAATATTTAATAATAAATTTGAGATAGTGGAGGAAAGTACTGAATGTAATAGTATTTTATATAATAGATTTGAAATAGTGGAGGAAAGTTAGTGGGTGTAATATTGTTTTTTATTATTAAAACTTTACTATTTTTGGAATGGGTAGAAATGATGGGACATCCCAAAATAGTAAATGCATAGAAATGAATGGGACGGAGGGTAGGGCTGTAAATGAACCGATACACTCGCGAACGGCTCGGCGTTCGGTTCGAAAAAAGCTCGGTTCGGATTCGGTTCAATTCATAAACGAGTCGATCTTGAACATGATTTTAGGGATCGATTTATAAACGAGCTGAACTTGATCACAGTAAAGTTCGACTCGATAGCTCGCGAACAAGTTCGATTAACGTGCTCGTGAACATAGTTCATAAACAGGCTCGTGAACATAGCTCATGAACATGTTCGTGAATAAGTTCGATAGTTAAGCTCGTTAACATGTTTGGTATACGAGTTCATTAGCGGTTCATAAACAAATTCGATAAATAATCTCCTATATATAATATATGTTTGATTATTAGAATATACTATCGAAACTCTTATTAATTGTACATCATTAATTAGAATATCTTATATGTTATGTTAGTTATTACGGAGTACAATTTTTTTATAATAATAATAATAACAACAACAACAACTCAGTCTTACAATTAGTATATATAGTATATATTTGTCAAAATTTGTATCAAATTAAATATTACATCATTTTAAGTGCTAAATTTTAGTAGTAAATGTTATTGATGTATAAATTTATGACTAAATTGCAATTTGCAACCCTTTGGTTCGGACCAAAATCAGTTTGGTACTCATAGTTTGCATAATTGTAGTTTGTATCCCTAAGAATGTTTGGGCGCTGCAAATTGCACCCCTTTCGTGTATTTTTACCAAAAACCCAGGGATAATTTGGTAAATTCAGAATATTTAATTACATTTTGATCCCTAAAATATGAAATTTTGCATACATGAACACTTGAACAAAAAGTTTCGAATTTTCATAAATTTTTTCGATTTTTTCCTAATTTTTTTCGAATTTTTCCTAATTTTTTTCGAATTTTTCAAACGATTCACAGAAAAATTCGAAAAAATTTAGGAAAAATTTGAAAAAAATTATGAAAATTCGAAAGTTTTTGTTCAAGGGTTCATGTATGTAACATTTCATACTTTAGGGATCAAAATGTAGTTAAGTATTCTGAATTTACCAAATTATCAGGGGCAATTTGGTAAAAATACACGAAAGGGGTGCAATTTGCAGCGCCCAAACATTCTTAGGGATGCAAACTGCAATTATGCAAACTATGAGTACCAAACTGATTTTGGTCCGAACGAAAGGGTTGCAAATTTAGTCTAAATTTATTTATACTACTTAAATATATAAAAAGAGTTAATAAATATTTATGATTGTGTAACAATTATGTTTCTTCGTCCTTTATTTTTAAATCAAACTTTTTTTGTTTTTTGAAATTGGAAATGTGAGAATTTTAGTGGTTGATGATTTATTATTATTTCTAGTGCTGAGACAAAAATTTTATTATTTAATTTTGGCTTTTTGATTTTTTTAATATTAGATTTTTGTATACAAAAATGAGGAAACAAGTTTATGAGTTGTTCGTAAGTGAGCTCGTGAGCAGAAGTTCGCGAGCAACGTTTAAGATTTATTCGTGAGCATAATTACATGAACAAGCTCGTGAAGAAGCTTAATGAGTTGTTCGAAACTAAAAGTTCGTAAGTAAGCTCATGAGACAGATTCGTGAGCTGTTCGTGAACTGTTCGCGAGCAACATTTTATCTTAACGAACCGAGCTCAAACATAAATTTTGGCTCGATTCAAGTTCGAGCTCGAGTTCGAGTTCGATAATTTCTTAACAAACGATACATGAAAATTTTAGAGTTCGGTTCGGCTCGGCTCATTTACACCCCTAACGGAGGGAGTATGGTTGTAGTTATCTTCTAAATTTCAAATTTTATTAAAATCAAACAAATACAAGTTGATTATATTAAAATATATTTGCAATTAGGAATGGGCATCGGGGCACTTCGGGGCAGGGGAGTGCTATCCTCGCCCCCATCCCCGAATTCAAACCCGATCCCCATTCCCGGCCCGATCCCCGTCGGGGATTATTTTTTATTCCCCATCCCTGGCCCAAACGGGTAACGGGAATCCCTGCGGGGAATCGGAGAATTTCATTTTAAACAAAAAATAACATTTTAAACAATTTTAAACACTAAGTAGTGAGTCTGAAACAATTTTTTAAGCACTAAATTAAGATAAAAAAATATTACTTAAATAAACAATTTTAAATAACATGGAAATAAAGTTATTTAACTAATAGAAAGACAATCATATAAGATTAAAATATTATTTTGTTTCCAATATAAAGTATCGGAAATTCGTATATGTTAATATATAAACTTAAAAAACTTAGCTTACTCAGTTATAATACCACTCAAAGTGGTGTCTGAGGAGGGTAGCTGTACGCAGACCATGCCCCTATTGTTATACAATAGGGAGGCTGTTTCCGAAGGACCCCCGGCCAAATACAAATACAAATACAAATACAAAGAAAGAAAACTAATACAAACTAAACTCACACACACCCAGAGATCGAACCCTTGACCTCCTACAAAGGAGATGATTATCAATATATATATATATATATATATATATATATATATATATATATATATATATATATATATATATATATATATATATATATATATATATATATATATATATAGGGATCTAGAGAGAACCCCTTTAAAAGGAGAACTTAGAAAACTAAATTAAAATATAACACATATGGTATGCAAACTGATCGTTGGGAGATGGAAAAAAATGTGGTGAAATTAGATTTTAAAAAAATATCACCGATTGACGGAAAAAATCAAATTAAAAACGGAGGGAATTGGGTGTGATTGTGTGTGTGAGGGTGTATTTAATTAGTGTGTGGGTGCCCCTGGCGGGGCCATTAATTATAATACATCCAATGGTTAGGATTAGTACCTTAGTTTTCTTCAAAAAATGAGTTCTCTTTTGAGCCACACCCATATATATATATATATATATATATATATATATAATGTGGTGGAATCGAGTCGGGGATTGAGAATCGGGGCGGGGGTCGGGGATCGGGCCGAGGACACATAAAATCTCGATCCCGACCTGCTTCCTGGTTATTTTTGAAAATTATCCCTGCTCCCCGATCCATATCCGAAAAAGTTTCCGATTCTTCGTCTCGTTCGGTGCAAGGATCGGATCATGATTGAGCGGGCTAGGGTGAATGCCCATGTGCAATAAACATACAAACATTAATTAGGTATAATTACGGAGGAAACAGAAGAGAACAGAATGAGACTATTTGAATTTTCTTTCGAGTCTGTGCTCCCCGAATTTTTTTTAGGGAGAGAAGAGAAAAGATTGAGAGAAAGAAATTTCAAAAATTTCTTTTCAACAATGTTTTTTGAAAATTTAACCTCTTTTTTTTTAAAATTTTATTTTTTATTCCAAAAAAAATATTAGGAATATGTTAAAGAAAGTTTTTACAATTTTTAATTTTTTTTCTCTTCCGTTCTCTTCTCTTCTTTTATACTTTAAAAAATCTTTGGAGCACAATATATACAATGGTAAAATTGATAGAAAAAAATGTAGAAAATAATTGTTCAAATAAACAACAAAAGAGCAAGATAACGAAAAATATAGAACGAAATGTAAGAACAGACATGGAACCCCAGTCGGCCACTGTTTGGTAATCCGTAGCAAAAGAATTCATATATATAATGAACTCAGGATAAGAATTAACTTAAATAAACCTTTTCATAATCACCTTGTCTTATCGTCGATTATTTATCACCAAGTGTGACATAAAGGCAATATTAGATTAGAAGTATTAAACTATTTTTTATTAACCGACGGTCCTAATTGAAGAGTAGCCGCTTCGGGTCCAACAACCTTTAAAAAATAATGGACTTATGAATTAAAAATAAATATTTCAAATTCGAGGCTTGTCCTTGAAACTCATATTGACGAGTTATTTTGAACCTTGTGTGTGTTCGCAATTATACTTGAAGTGTGTTCTCTTTCGTGAGGATTTTTCATTGCAAATTCAAACACTCAAAATGACAAAAAAAAAAAAAAAAAAAAAAAGATAAACCGTGATGATTCAAAGTTTCTTTCTAAAAGTGAAAAATAAAAGTTAAAATTTTGAATCCCACATTGAAATGGAAAAGAATTTTTTTATGATTTTATGTAACAAGACATTTTTGTATAGTAAGATCTTGTTAAATTAATATCCGATATCATGATAAATTAATATTTTCAATGTGAATTTTTGTTTCCAACATAATAAAAGTATAAATTTAATCTTAATTAATTAATAACCTCTATAAATTAATAAAATTCGTCGGTTCCAACTATATTAATTTATAAAAGTTTTACTGTATAGTAAAGTCTCACTACATTAATACTCGATAAATTAATAATCTCAATTTCCTCCCGTCCCAACTTGGACCAGTTCAAAAAATGATCAATTTCGATAAGATAATAAGATAATATTTTTTTGAAAAACCCGATACAAATATTTGGTCCCAATAATATTATAAATTAATAATTCTTTTATAATCATAGAAATATATGTTTTACACTTTTGTAAAATATGATTCTAGGTTCTTAAAATTTAAATCTACATGAAACTCATTCCTATCCTTCTTTGTTGTATCTAAAAGTTCGAATGTGATGGTTTCGTAAAGCATCACAAAGTTATTAATCAATATTTTCGATGTCTAATTTCTTTTTTACGTGCAACAACTCTAAAATGTTGTAATATCTTTGATATCATATAAATATATATATGAATCTTTACTTTAAATCTCGTTAATACCCAATGAATTTGTTAACTATCGTACATTGAATTAACTTAATCAAGTATAAACATAAATTGTTCAATTGATTCTTTTTAAATTAATTTAATTAAAAGTTAATTTTGTTTGATGTCGAAATTTTTTTATAAATTAATAATTATTAATTTATCAATTAATTAATATATCTCTAAATTAATAGAATTCTCTATTTCCAACAATATTAATTTATTGAGATTTTACTGGTGTCCAAATGTGTCAATAATGTGTTGCTCCAATACCAACACATTTTCAAGAAAAATTTGTGCAAAGTTTTTGTACTTTGCGCGTGTGTAACATACGAACACGAATAAAGTAAAGGAAAATGATATGTACCCCAAAATTTATCCCAAATTTTTTTCCCAAAAATTGATGTATAACAAGCTTGCTGCTTTTGATTAACTTGTCGCTACGTCTAACCCCTCTCACATTCGTTTGAGTGGCTCTGCCCTCTCTTGGAATTTTTTTTTTTTTGCTAAGTCTCTCTTGGAAAATTAAATCATACATAACTAATTAATGTAATTAATTGATTAGCAAAAAAATATTAATGTGATTAATTAATTAATTTGCTATATTGTATCCAATATGAATTAATTAAATAATTAATTTGTATTCTATGAATTAAATAATTAATTCTTATTCCTTTTTTTATAAAAGGGACATGTATTTTGGGACCGAGGGAGTATGATTTAAGAAAACAGTATTGGATTCGGGTTTTTGATTTGATTATTCACAGTATTATTACACATAACTGTTATTATCATTTATTGCCTACTTATTTAGCAAGCAACGCTAGGGATCCCGAAATGGTTCCTGAATCTATTACTATATATTATAAGGTGACACAAGGGCAAAAGTTGTCAATTTAATGGTCGTGAAATTACAATTTTACCCTTATATTTTTAAAAATTACAAAAATACCATCCTTTAATAGTGTGTAAAAAAAAGGTGAAATTGTGTTTGTGTTGGGATTCGAACTACTAACCCTCTTCTATTAAACTTATGTCATAACCAACTTTGCTACATTTAATTTTGAGTTTTGCTCAAAAATCCTATAAGATAAGCCACATCTTCTATTCTTGTCCATTCTTCTTTTACCTTTTTTTGAGTAAATAAAATATTGATTTATATTATTTCTAAAATATTGGATAGATAAACTTACAAAAAATATTATAATAGATTGAGTATACTCTACAATTCTTTTTTGTCATTTTAGATTATACATACTTTAATCGAGTACAAAAAAATTATTTATATGCTTCTCCGATCCATGTAGATATTAAATTCTTGATATAAAAAATAAAATTTGGTTTTAAAAAATATGTAAATTTAAAATTTTAATTATCAAATCATACATATATAATTAATAATTGCATCACATTAGTTTTAGGTATATAAAAATTTAAATATGTGAGTATATTATGGGGTTTGATCCACCAACTATTTAAACTTTCAACGAATAAAATATATGATTGGTATATATATATATATATATATATATATATATAGGCCTTTTCTCCATAAAGAACACTCTTATATAAAGAACAATAAAGAACACTATAAAATCATTTATTCCAATATGAGGTGTTCTTTGTTGTTCTTTATTTAAAGTGTTCTTTATGGAGTCCAACCCTATATATATATATATTTATACACACGAAAAAAATGAAATTATGTTAAAAATATGAGAACTATAAAAATATGATCTATGTTATATATAAAAAGTAACATAATTAATATTCAAAAAATTCAAAAAATATATAAAATTTTAAATCATAATTATTACAAAATTACAACAATTATTTATATTGATCAATTAGACTATAACTCGACTATGAAGTATGGTACATATGAATATTTATATAATTTGACAAATTGATCAATATAATATATAATAGTTGAGTACTTAGATAAATATAAGATAAAATCAAAAACATTGATTGTAAATTTCTTATACATGCATTGATCATTAAGGTCGTTTTATCATATAACATTAACTGAAATTTTAGAAGAGAAAAGTGGATGCCATTTTTGAAATAATGAAATCCATCCTATGCATTTACAAAAATAACATTTGAATAGTATTATAATATATCTTAACTTTAGGTAATATGTACAGTTAACTATAGAATCATTAAGCCCTTATAAATTTTTAAAATTGAGTTAAAAGCTAATTCAAAATGTAATATAAAAAATTAGTATGCAAAATTATAAAATAATTATAAAAATATTAGATAAATTGAAATCTTATAGTTTATCATATTTTTAATTATGAGAAATAAGTTCAGTGCCCGTGCCTTGCACGGGCTTTTACGCTAGTTTATTCTTAAATGCCAAATGTCCTCTTTTAATTTGTGGAGCACATATATTTACATAGAGGACTTTTTTAATTCAAAGATATATATCCAATCAAATATTACCAACTAAACATTTGAGAACCATTTTGGAAATATTTTTAAGAATTCTAACATTTTTCTTATTTTGCAGACTGATTAATATAAAATTTTAATCAGATCTTGTATAATGATCACAGTCATATATGCTCAGTCGTACCAAGTGATTGATGTCCTTAATTAGAATTCAGAAAGATGAAAATTCTAATCTATATCTATATATATTATAATGCCAGGAGATCGGAAATGCACCAGAAGCGTTTAAAATATTTTTCTTAAATTCTCACTTTTTTGATTTTTTTTATTAAATTTTTTTTTGCATTAAGTAGCATCTTAATGGCATATTAATGACATCTTAATAATCATTAATTACACTTATGAATATATATATATATATATATATATATATATATAATAAATTTACTTCATATTATTTATAGAAAAGATTGACAAACTTTATTTGAGCATTATAATTATTATTCAAATTTAAAATATTAATTATGTGTATAAAATTATGATTATTTTCATGTGAATTAACGAATTAAAATTGTTCGCATTGCGCCTTTTTTTATTACATGTTGAATATTTTTTAAAACATTTTTCGGACGATTATAGGACAAACGATCTTAACTTCTCAAAAAAAATTTAATCCATAGTTGTGAAAATCTTTATAAGTTATGGAAGCATAATCTTTTGGTTAAAATCTAGAATTTGTATAAAATAATATTGACAGATTTTTAATTTTTTACATAATAAACTCAACCATTTTATTGACCGATTAAGTTGATAAAAATGTTATACTGATGTTATTTCATTATATTGTGTCATAATAAATTACTATTCTAATTAGACTTAATTGCAGGAGGATGGGCTCAACTATTTTTTTTTTGCACAAAAATGGTTCAAATATAAAAATAGACAATGTGATGACCTAACTATTTTTTTAAAACAGATGAATGTATTCGGTTTATGATTTAATTACAACATGATGGCTGAACAATGTTTTTTAAACACAAAAATGGCCCAAAAATAAATACCAATATTTAGACTAATTTAGACGGAATGCAAGCAACTGCTTAAAAAAATATTTGGGTCATTTTTGTGCAAAAATAAAATAGTTGAGGTCATACTCCTACGATTAAATCTTCTAATTATATAAATTTTTATGTTACTATTGAGCATGTATGTTATGAGAGGGGTGTCGGCTTTCAAAACGTTATTTAGTTATATTTAATATTGTAATTGCTACTTTTAATATTTATGATATTTTTAAGATTATAATTTTTTTGATATATAATGAAAGTATTATTCCAAATAATAATTCATAAACCTGTTTTAAATTAATTTTTTAGGAAATTTTAAAAATATCAATTAATTTTTAGTACCTAACAATAAAATTTTATTAACCGCGCGAAGCGCAGCTAAATTGCCTAGTATATTATAATGCCTGGAGATCAGAAATGCACTAGAACAGTTCAAGGTATTTTTCTTGAATTTTAGTTTTTTTGATTTTTTTTTATTAAAATTCTTTTTTTGCATTAAATAGCTATTAATGACATTTTAATTAGTCATTAATTACACCTATTAAACATATATTAAATTTACTATATTTAATTTGTTTAAAAATTAGCAAACTTTAGTTGAACATTATAGTTATTTTTTCAATATTAAATATTAATTATATATAGTTATGTTTATTTTTAGTTAAAATGACGAATAACAATTGTTTGTATTGCGTTATTTTTTATTCCCTATTCAAGATCACTGTAATTTCTTTTCGGATGATTATACGGTACACGACCTTAACTTCTCAAGCAATTTTTATTATCAATAATTGTGAAAATCGTAATAAATTATGGAAGTACAAGATATTTATTTAATATCTGGAATTGTATACAAACAGTACAGATAGATTTTCAATTTTGCACATGAATAAATAATACATGAGTTATGATCAAATCGATTAAATTTAACAAATCCAGTCATTTATCGGAAGATAAAATTGATAAAAAAGCTATACAGCCATTGTTTCGTTATATTGTGTTGAAATAATTTTTTATTGTAATTAAACAAATTCTTATACTATTATTGAATATGTATATTATAAGAGGGCTATCGATTTTAAAAAACATTATTAACCAACTTCTCAAATATCTATCTATATATCTATATATATTATAATGCCTGGAGATCAGAAATGCACCAGAACAGTTCAAGGTATTTTTCTTGAATTTTCGTTTTTTTTTATTTTTTTTATTAAAATTCTTTTCTTGCATTAAATAGCTATTAATGACATTTTAATTAGTCATTAATTACACCTATTAAACATATATTAAATTTACTATATTTAATTTGTTTAAAAATTAGCAAACTTTAGTTGAACATTATAGTTATTTTTTCAATATTAAATATTAATTATATATAGTTATGTTTATTTTTAGTTAAAATGACGAATAACAATTGTTTGTATTGCGTTATTTTTTATTCCCTATTCAAGATCACTGTAATTTCTTTTCGGATGATTATACGGTACACGACCTTAACTTCTCAAGCAATTTTTATTATCAATAATTGTGAAAATCGTAATAAATTATGGAAGTACAAGATATTTATTTAATATCTGGAATTGTATACAAACAGTACAGATAGATTTTCAATTTTGCACATGAATAAATAATACACGAGTCATGATCAAATCGATTAAATTTAACAAATCCAGTCATTTATCGGAAGATAAAATTGATAAAAAAGCTATACACCCATCTATATATATTATAATGCCTGAAGATCAGAAATGCACCAGAACAGTTCAAGGTATTTTTCTTGAATTTTCGTTTTTTTTATTTTTTTTTATTAAAATTCTTTTCTTGCATTAAATAGCTATTAATGACATTTTAATTAGTCATTAATTACACCTATTAAACATATATTAAATTTACTATATTTAATTTGTTTAAAAATTAGCAAACTTTAGTTGAACATTATAGTTATTTTTTCAATATTAAATATTAATTATATATAGTTATGTTTATTTTTAGTTAAAATGACGAATAACAATTGTTTGTATTGCGTTATTTTTTATTCCCTATTCAAGATCACTGTAATTTCTTTTCGGATGATTATACGGTACACGACCTTAACTTCTCAAGCAATTTTTATTATCAATAATTGTGAAAATCGTAATAAATTATGGAAGTACAAGATATTTATTTAATATCTGGAATTGTATACAAACAGTACAGATAGATTTTCAATTTTGCACATGAATAAATAATACATGAGTTATGATCAAATCGATTAAATTTAACAAATCCAGTCATTTATCGGAAGATAAAATTGATAAAAAAGCTATACACCCATTGTTTCGTTATATTGTGTTGAAATAATAATTTATTGTAATTAAACAAATTATTATACTATTATTGAATATGTATATTATGAGAGGGCTATCGGTTTTAAAAAACATTATTAACCAACTTCTCAAATATCTATCTATATATCTATATATATTATAATGCCTGGAGATCAGAAATGCACCAGAACAGTTCAAGGTATTTTTCTTAAATTTTAGTGTTTTTGATTTTTTTTATTAAAATTCCTTTCTTGCATTAAATAGCTATTAATGACATTTTAATTAGTCATTAATTACACCTATTAAACATATATTAAATTTACTATATTTAATTTGTTTAAAAATTAGCAAACTTTAGTTGAACATTATAGTTATTTTTTCAATATTAAATATTAATTATATATAGTTATGTTTATTTTTAGTTAAAATGACGAATAACAATTGTTTGTATTGCGTTATTTTTTATTCCCTACTCAAGATCACTGTAATTTCTTTTCGGATGATTATACGGTACACGACCTTAACTTCTCAAGCAATTTTTATTATCAATAATTGTGAAAATCGTAATAAATTATGGAAGTACAAGATATTTATTTAATATCTGGAATTGTATACAAACAGTACAGATAGATTTTCAATTTTGCACATGAATAAATAATACATGAGTTATGATCAAATCGATTAAATTTAACAAATCCAGTCATTTATCGGAAGATAAAATTGATAAAAAAGCTATACACCCATTGTTTCGTTATATTGTGTTGAAATAATTTTTTATTGTAATTAAACAAATTCTTATACTATTATTGAATATGTATATTATGAGAGGGCTATCGGTTTTAAAAAACATTATTAACCAACTTCTCAAATATCTATATATATTATAATGCCTGGAGATCAGAAATGCACCAGAACAGTTCAAGGTATTTTTCTTTAATTTTCGTTTTTTTGATTTTTTTTATTAAAATTCTTTTCTTGCATTAAAAAGCTCTTAATGACATTTTAATTAGTCATTAATTACACATATTAAACATATATTAAATTTACTATATTTAATTTGTTTAAAAATTAGCAAACTTTAGTTGAACATTATAGTTATTTTTTCAATATTAAATATTAATTATATATATTTATGTTTATTTTTAGTTAAAATGACGAATAACAATTGTTTGTATTGCGTTATTTTTTATTCCCTATTCAAGACCACTATAATTTCTTTTCGGATGATTATACGGTACACGACCTTAACTTCTCAAGGAATTTTTATTATCAATAATTGTGAAAATCGTAATAAATTATGGAAGTACAAGATATTTATTTAATATATGAAATTGTATACAAACAGTACAGATAGATTTTCAATTTTGCACATGAATAAATAATACATGAGTTATGATCAAATCGATTAAATTTAACAAATCCAGTCATTTATCGGAAGATAAAATTGATAACAAAAGCTATACACCCATTGTTTCGTTATATTGTGTTGAAATAATTTTTTATTGTAATTAAACAAATTCTTATACTATTATTGAATATGTATATTATGAGAGGGCTATCGGTTTTAAAAAACATTATTAACCAACTTCTCAAATATCTATATATATTATAATGCCTGGAGATCAGAAATGCACCAGAACAGTTCAAGGTATTTTTCTTTAATTTTCGTTTTTTTGATTTTTTTTATTAAAATTCTTTTCTTGCATTAAAAAGCTCTTAATGACATTTTAATTAGTCATTAATTACACATATTAAACATATATTAAATTTACTATATTTAATTTGTTTAAAAATTAGCAAACTTTAGTTGAACATTATAGTTATTTTTTCAATATTAAATATTAATTATATATATTTATGTTTATTTTTAGTTAAAATGACGAATAACAATTGTTTGTATTGCGTTATTTTTTATTCCCTATTCAAGACCACTATAATTTCTTTTCGGATGATTATACGGTACACGACCTTAACTTCTCAAGGAATTTTTATTATCAATAATTGTGAAAATCGTAATAAATTATGGAAGTACAAGATATTTATTTAATATATGAAATTGTATACAAACAGTACAGATAGATTTTTCAATTTTGCACATGAATAAATAATACATGAGTTATGATCAAATCGATTAAATTTAACAAATCCAGTCATTTATCGGAAGATAAAATTGATAACAAAAGCTATACACCCATTGTTTCGTTATATTGTGTTGAAATAATTTTTTATTGTAATTAAACAAATTCTTATACAATTATTGAATATGTATATTATGAGTGGGCTATCGGTTTTAAAAAACATTATTAACCAACTTCTCAAATATCTAAAATTTGTAAACAAATCATGCGCATACACACATGAGTTATGACCAAACTAATTAAATTGAACAAACTCAACCATTTTATCGGAAGATTAAATTGATAAAAAAATTATATGCCCATTGTTTCATTATAATGTGTCAAAATAAATTATATTCAAATTAAATAAATTCTTAAACTACTATTGAACACATATATTATGAGAGGGGTGTCGGTTTTAAAAAACGTTATTAAGTTGTATTCAATATTTGTAACTTTTGATTGTAAATATTACGTTCATATTGTAATTTTTATTTTTATATGTTGGTGATGTTTTTAAGATTATCAAAATTTTAGATATATAAAATGAAAATATTTTTCCAATTAATAATTCATGTAAATTATTTTTAAATTTATTTTTAATAGAAAATTCATAAGAGACCAATCAATTTTTAAGAATAATAGAAATTAATTTATCTATTACAGTACTTTTATATAAAAATTTATTATAATATCAGGAAACTGGAGAGACTTGCACTCAGAAGCTTCAAAATATTTTTCTTGAATTTTCACATTTTTATTTTTTATTAAAATAATTTTCTTGCATTTAATTAATAATTAATTATACCTATTAAATAAATATTAAACACACTTTATTTCCTATTTAATATAAAAGTTTAACAATTTTATTAGAACATTATTATTATTATTTTAATATTAATGATTTATATGAAAATACCATTATTTTAAGGTAAAACAAAAAAATGAAATAATTTTTATCCTCATTTCTAATCCTTATTCAAAATCATTGCAATTTTTTTGGCAATAATTAATAGACGATTTTAACTTTTTGATTAATTCGTAATCAATGATTGTGAGAATCATGATAAGATACATAAGTATATATATTTTTCGATTAACATCCACAATTTAAATAAAAGTAATATCGTAGAATTTACATTTATACCAGAACAAATTATACACGGAGTGTGACCAACTCGATTAAATTGAATCAAGTGGACCCTTTTTTCGTCAATTAAATCAATAAAAAAATTTACCCATTCGTTGTTTGATTATTTTGTGTTGGAAAAGTTAATATTCCAATTAAACACATTCTTATACTATTACTTATCAACTAGCTTTGTAGCCCGTGCAAGGCACGGGCATATGCTCTAGATTACAAATTTATGAATTATTCGTAATCACGTAGGATTGATTTGTTGATATCTTCGATTGTTCATATCTTTGTAGCAATTGTTCTGAGTAAATAGAATTTATGCAATACCCGATCGTAACATGCAAATTATAATTCTGGTTAAATTAAATCTATTTTATATTTTACGCTATGTTTTGTTTTGTTAAAATAAACTTGAACGATATGTAATAAATTGGTCAATGTTAAGATCAAAACCGTACTTCGAAATATAAATATATAGTGTTAACATGGATGGATACAGAGATACATTCAAGTATTAATTACATAATAATAAATGAATATTAGTTCATATCAGTTATTATTATATATGTAATAAATATGTTAGTGTTGCAATACCTAAATAGCCCCCGGAAATGTAACATAGATATAATTAGTAGAGGTAAATATGATTTTTTTATATGAATAAATTTGCTCATGGAACCCCCCCATTTGCTCTATTTAATATATATATATATATATTTGTTATATTGTTTTATGCGTTTACGTATTAAAGATGTGATTGATGAGTTTTACGATAGTTAATGTTAATACAAGTTTGCATTATACTTACATAGGCATGAAGGTTTTTTTTGGATTGGGATATTTTTTGTAATATTTAATTCGTAAATAATTAAAGTAGATCTAAAATGATTAATAAGATATGGTATATGTTAGTGAATATTATAGTACATTATAACATATCCACATAAATTTATATATGTATTTATGTTTGTACAAGTTTATGTATGTATAATTATGCAGTAATTAATATATTATAAATAATGAAATATTATTAGATTATACAACATAAATGTATGTATGTATGTATGTATGTATGCTATATAGTATGTATGTATATATGTATATAACATTATAGCAGATTATTATATATGCACATAAATTTATATATGTATGTATTTATGTTTGTACATGTGTATGTATGTATAAATATGCATATTAATTATACAACAATTAATAGATTACAAATAATGAAATATTAATAGATTATACAACATAAATGTATGTATATATTATATGTATGTATGTATGCATGTACGTATGCATGTATAATTAATAGTTATGTTGTATGTATATATGTATGTATGCATATATACATACACACATATATACATACAACATAACTATGCATGCATATATGTATGTATGTATGTATGTATGTATGTATATATGTATGTATGTATATATGTATATATGTATGTATGCATGTATGTATGTAACTATGTATGTATGAATGTATGTATGTAACTATGTACGTATGAATGTATAATTAATAGTTATGTATGTATGTATGTACGTACGTATGCATGTATAATTAATAATTATCTACAAATATACATTCTAATTAATAATTATACATAATCTGAGTTAAGCCAATATGTTTGTACAAGTTTATGTATGTATAATTAGGCAGTAATTAATATATTATTTATAATGAAATATTAATAGATTATACAACATAAATGTATGTATGTATGTATGTATGCTATATTGTATGTATGTATATATGTATATAATATTATAGTAGATTATTATATATGCACATAAATTTATATATGTATGTATTTATGTTTGTACATGTGTATGTATGTATAAATATGCATATTAATTATACAACAATGAATAGATTACAAATAATGAGATATTAATAGATTATACAACATAAATGTATGTATATATTATATGTATGCATATATGTATGCATGTACGTATGCATGTATAATTAATAGTTATGTTGTATGTATATATGTTTGTATGCATATATACATACATACATATATACATACAACATAACTATGCATGCATATATGTATGTATGTATGTATGTATGTATATATGTATATATGTATGTATGCATGTATGTATGTAACTATGTATGTATGAATGTATGTATGTATATATGTATGTATGTATGTACGTACGTATGCATGTATAATTAATAATTATCTACAAATATACATTCTAATTAATAATTATACTTTATCTAAGTTAAGCCAACTGAGATTTATCTACAAATTAATACATATAAACAAAAATATGTAGTATGTGTATGTATATAATATTATAGTACATTGTTATATATCCACAAAAATTTATATATGTATGTATTTATGTTTGTACATGTGTATGTATGTATAAATATGCATATTAATTATACAACAATTAATAGATTACAAATAATGAAATATTAGTAGATTATACAATATAAATGTATGTATGTATGTATGTATGTATGCATGCATGCAGGCATGTATGTATGTACGTATGTATGTATGTTATGTAGTATGTATGCATGTATGTATGTATATAATATTATAGTATATTATTATATATATATCCACATAAATTTATATATGTATGTATTAATGTTTGTACATGTGTTTGTATATATAAATATGCATATTAATTATACAACAATTAATATATTACAAATAATGAAATATTAATATATTATACAACATAAATGTATGTATGTATGTATGTATGTATGTATATATGTATATAGTACTTATGCATGTATAATTAATAATTATGTATGTATGTGTGTATGTACATATGCATGTATAATTATTTATGTTTATGTATGTATAATTAATAATTATGTATGTAGTGTATGTATGTATATATGTATGTATGTATGTATGTATGTATGTGTGTATGTACGTATACATGTATATTTATTTATGTATGTGTAGTATAATTAATAATTATGTATGTATGTATATATGTGTTTATGTATGTAGATAATGATTTTTAATATAACTCAAATGTTCACATAGCTCAACTGGTTATGGTGTTGCATTAGTTATGCAAGGTCATGGGTTCGAATCCTTTGAATAACATTATTTTTACAAATATTTAGAGTTAGGTTTGGAGTGAAGTTCGGAGGGTCCGAATTTGCTCACCTGTTGGTGTATTAGATATATAATAGATTAATCATGCATGTATGTTATGAGATGGGAGACGGTGTTTAAAATCGTTAATTAGTTATATTTAATATTTACAAATTTTTATTATAGGAATTATGTTGACATTGTAGTTTGGTATGGAAAAAAATAAAAGGTGTTTAAGGAGTTGATTTTTGCTATTTTAAACAAATTCTCACTTTTTGAGCATTAAGTAAGGGTGTTATAAAACGAGCATCGGCTTTAAAAACAATTACATGTACAAATTTATTATAAAATTTAATAAAAGAATATTAGAATATGTGAGTATCACTTTGATGTGTCCATGAATTTAATTTTAATATTACAAACAAAACAGTTCTTATAAAATGCTCTGAAAAATTAATTAAATGTAGGGATACGGGTGTCGGATCACTCCAAAAAAACATGAAGCATGACTTACAATATGCATTTGAATTCTGCTTTTTTCATCATAAAACCAAGTATATCGACAAGTGAAATCAATCACACCTCTTATCACATTTACATTCTAATTCTTTTCATCGTATAATCAATTTTACTAACAAATAATTTAATAACAAATTAAGCAATCACGTCTTTTATGATGTCATCGACAATAGAAAAGATTCACAAATGTTATTTTTACTTATTCAATGTCAAACTTTGCAAATGTTTGTCAATATTGGATTTCAAAAGCATTTTTTATGCGACAAAATAGGTTCGTCAATATCTTCAAAATTATTATTATTATTATTAATATTCAAGAATTTAACTGAAACATTTTTTTTTCACCTAACTCTTTTCTCTTTAATTTTTAAACATTCAAATTTAATTACATTTCACATAATTTTTAATTTATCATATTAACTTTCAAATAATAAAATTTAACAAACAATAATGTTATATGTATAGTTTTTAAAAATATTTCCGTGCCGCGCGTAGCGCGGCTTTATTACCTAGTATATTATAATGCCTGGAGATCAGAAATGCACTAGAACAGTTCAAGGTATTTTTCTTGAATTTTAGTTTTTTTGATTTTTTTTTTATTAAAATTCTTTTCTTGCATTAAATAGCTATTAATGACATTTTAATTAGTCATTAATTACACCTATTAAACATATATTAAATTTACTATATTTAATTTGTTTAAAAATTAGCAAACTTTAGTTGAACATTATAGTTATTTTTTAAATATTAAATATTAATTATATATAGTTATGTTTATTTTTAGTTAAAATGACGAATAACAATTGTTTGTATTGCGTTATTTTTTATTCCCTATTCAAGATCACTGTAATTTCTTTTCGGATGATTATACGGTACACGACCTTAACTTCTCAAGCAATTTTTATTATCAATAATTGTGAAAATCGTAATAAATTATGGAAGTACAAGATATTTATTTAATATCTGGAATTGTATACAAACAGTACAGATAGATTTTCAATTTTGCACATGAATAAATAATACATGAGTTATGATCAAATCGATTAAATTTAACAAATCCAGTCATTTATCGGAAGATAAAATTGATAAAAAAGCTATACACCCATTGTTTCGTTATACTGTGTTGAAATAATTTTTTATTGTAATTAAACAAATTCTTATACTATTATTGAATATGTATATTATGAGAGGGCTATCGGTTTTAAAAAACATTATTAACCAACTTCTCAAATATCTATATATATTATAATGCCTGGAGATCAGAAATGCACCAGAACAGTTCAAGGTATTTTTCTTTAATTTTCGTTTTTTTGATTTTTTTTATTAAAATTCTTTTCTTGCATTAAAAAGCTCTTAATGACATTTTAATTAGTCATTAATTACACATATTAAACATATATTAAATTTACTATATTTAATTTGTTTAAAAATTAGCAAACTTTAGTTGAACATTATAGTTATTTTTTCAATATTAAATATTAATTATATATAGTTATGTTTATTTTTAGTTAAAATGACGAATAACAATTGTTTGTATTGCGTTATTTTTTATTCCCTATTCAAGACCACTATAATTTCTTTTCGGATGATTATACGATACACGACCTTAACTTCTCAAGGAATTTTTATTATCAATAATTGTGAAAATCGTAATAAATTATGGAAGTACAAGATATTTATTTAATATATGAAATTGTATACAAACAGTACAGATAGATTTTCAATTTTGCACATGAATAAATAATACATGAGTTATGATCAAATCGATTAAATTTAACAAATCCAGTCATTTATCGGAAGATAAAATTGATAAAAAAAAGCTATACACCCATTGTTTCGTTATATTGTGTTGAAATAATTTTTTATTGTAATTAAACAAATTCTTATACTATTATTGAATATGTATATTATGAGTGGGCTATCGGTTTTAAAAAACATTATTAACCAACTTCTCAAATATCTGAAATTTGTAAACAAATTATGCGCATACACACATGAGTTATGACCAAACTAATTAAATTGAACAAACTCAACCATTTTATCGGAAGATTAAATTGATAAAAAAATTATATGCCCATTGTTTCATTATAATGTGTCAAAATAAATTAATATTCAAATTAAATAAATTCTTAAACTACTATTGAACACATATATTATGAGAGGGGTGTCGGTTTTAAAAAACGTTATTAAGTTGTATTCAATATTTGTAACTTTTGATTGTAAATATTACGTTCATATTGTAATTTTTATTTTTATATGTTGGTGATGTTTTTAAGATTATCAAAATTTTAGATATATAAAATGAAAATATTTTTCCAATTAATAATTCATGTAAATTATTTTTAAATTTATTTTTAATAGAAAATTCATAAGAGACCAATCAATTTTTAAGAATAATAGAAATTAATTTATCTATTACAGTACTTTTATATAAAAATTTATTATAATATCAGGAAACTGGAGAGACTTGCACTCAGAAGCTTCAAAATATTTTTCTTGAATTTTCACATTTTTATTTTTTATTAAAATAATTTTCTTGCATTTAATTAATAATTAATTATACCTATTAAATAAATATTAAACACACTTTATTTCCTATTTAATATAAAAGTTTAACAATTTTATTAGAACATTATTATTATTATTTTAATATTAATGATTTATATAAAAATACCATTATTTTAAGGTAAAACAAAAAAATGAAATAATTTTTATCGTCATTTCTAATCCTTATTCAAAATCATTGCAATTTTTTTGGCAATAATTAATAGACGATTTTAACTTTTTGATTAATTCGTAATCAATGATTGTGAGAATCATGATAAGATACATAAGTATATATATTTTTCGATTAACATCCACAATTTAAATAAAAGTAATATCGTAGAATTTACATTTATACCAGAACAAATTATACACGGAGTGTGACCAACTCGATTAAATTGAATCAAGTGGACCCTTTTTTCGTCAATTAAATCAATAAAAAAATTTACCCATTCGTTGTTTGATTATTTTGTGTTGGAAAAGTTAATATTCTAATTAAACACATTCTTATACTATTACTAATCAACTAGCTTTGTAGCCCGTGCAAGGCACGGGCATGCTCTAGATTACAAATTTATGAATTATTCGTAATCACGTAGGATTGATTTGTTGATATCTTCGATTGTTCATATCTTTGTAGCAATTGTTCTGAGTAAATAGAATTTATGCAATACCCGATCGTAACATGCAAATTATAATTCTGGTTAAATTAAATCTATTTTATATTTTACGCTATGTTTTGTTTTGTTAAAATAAACTTGAACGATATGTAATAAATTGGTCAATGTTAAGATCAAAACCGTACTTCGAAATATAAATATATAGTGTTAACATGGATGGATACAGAGATACATTCAAGTATTAATTACATAATAATAAATGAATATTAGTTCATATCAGTTATTATTATATATGTAATAAATATGTTAGTGTTGCAATACCTAAATAGCCCCCGGAAATATAACATAGATATAATTAGTAGAGGTAAATATGATTTTTTATATGAATAAATTTGCTCATGGAACCCCCTCATTTGCTCTATTATATATATATATATATATTTGTTATATTGTTTTATGCGTTTACGTATTAAAGATGTGATTGATGAGTTTTACGATAGTTAATGTTAATACAAGTTTGCATTATACTTACATAGGCATGAAGGTTTTTTTTGTATTGGGATATTTTTTGTAATATTTAATTCGTAAATAATTAAAGTAGATCTAAAATGATTAACAAGATATGGTATATGTTAGTGAATATTATAGTACATTATAACATATCCACATAAATTTATATATGTATTTATGTTTGTACAAGTTTATGTATGTATAATTATGCAGTAATTAATATATTATAAATAATGAAATATTATTAGATTATACAACATAAATGTATGTATGTATGTATGTATGTATGTATGTATGTATGCTATATAGTATGTATGTATATATGTATATAACATTATAGCAGATTATTATATATGCACATAAATTTATATATGTATGTATTTATGTTTGTACATGTGTATGTATGTATAAATATGCATATTAATTATACAACAATTAATAGATTACAAATAATGAAATATTAATAGATTATACAACATAAATGTATGTATATATTATATGTATGTATGTATGCATGTACGTATGCATGTATAATTAATAGTTATGTTGTATGTATATATGTATGTATGCATATATACATACACACATATATACATACAACATAACTATGCATGCATATATGTATGTATGTATGTATGTATGTATGTATGTATGTATGTATGTATGTATGTATATATGTATATATGTATGTATGCATGTATGTATGTAACTATGTATGTATGAATGTATGTATGTAACTATGTACGTATGAATGTATAATTAATAGTTATGTATGTATGTATGTACGTACGTATGCATGTATAATTAATAATTATCTACAAATATACATTCTAATTAATAATTATACATAATCTGAGTTAAGCCAATATGTTTGTACAAGTTTATGTATGTATAATTATGCAGTAATTAATATATTATTAATAATGAAATATTAATAGATTATACAACATAAATGTATGTATGTATGTATGCTATATAGTATGTATGTATATATGTATATAATATTATAGTAGATTATTATATATGCACATAAATTTATATATGTATGTATTTATGTTTGTACATGTGTATGTATGTATAAATATGCATATTAATTATACAACAATTAATAGATTACAAATAATGAGATATTAATAGATTATACAACATAAATGTATGTATATATTATATGTATGTATATATGTATGCATGTACGTATGCATGTATAATTAATAGTTATGTTGTATGTATATATGTTTGTATGCATATATACATACATACATATATACATACAACATAACTATGCATGCATATATGTATGTATGTATGTATATATGTATGTATGCATGTATGTATGTAACTATGTATGTATGAATGTATGTATGTATATATGTATGTATGTATGTACGTACGTATGCATGTATAATTAATAATTATCTACAAATATACATTCTAATTAATAATTATACATTATCTAAGTTAAGTCAACTGAGATTTATCTACAAATTAATACATATAAACAAAAATATGTAGTATGTGTATGTATATAATATTATAGTACATTGTTATATATCCACAAAAATTTATATATGTATGTATTTATGTTTGTACATGTGTATGTATGTATAAATATGCATATTAATTATACAACAATTAATAGATTACAAATAATGAAATATTAGTAGATTATACAATATAAATGTATGTATGTATGTATGTATGTATGCATGCATGCATGCAGGCATGTATGTATGTATGTTATGTAGTATGTATGCATGTATGTATATATATAATATTATAGTATATTATTATATATATATCCACATAAATTTATATATGTATGTATTAATGTTTGTACATGTGTTTGTATATATAAATATGCATATTAATTATACAACAATTAATATATTACAAATAATGAAATATTAATATATTATACAACATAAATGTATGTATGTATGTATGTATGTATGTATGTATGTATGTATGTATGTATATATGTATATAGTACTTATGCATGTATAATTAATAATTATGTATGTATGTGTGTATGTACATATGCATGTATAATTATTTATGTTTATGTATGTATAATTAATAATTATGTATGTAGTGTATGTATGTATGTATGTATATATGTATGTATGTATGTATGTATGTATGTGTGTATGTACGTATACATGTATATTTATTTATGTATGTGTAGTATAATTAATAATTATGTATGTATGTATATATGTGTTTATGTATGTAGATAATGATTTTTAATATAACTCAAATGTTCACATAGCTCAACTGGTTATGGTGTTGCATTAGTTATGCAAGGTCATGGGTTCGAATCCTTTGAATAACATTATTTTTACAAATATTTAGAGTTAGGTTTGGAGTGAGGTTCGGAGGGTCCGAATTTGCTCACCTGTTGGTGTATTAGATATATAATAGATTAATCATGCATGTATGTTATGAGATGGGAGACGGTGTTTAAAATCGTTAATTAGTTATATTTAATATTTACAAATTTTTATTATAGGAATTATGTTGACATTGTAGTTTGATATGGAAAAAAGTAAAAGGTGTTTAAGGAGTTGATTTTTGCTATTTTAAACAAATTCTCACTTTTTGAGCATTAAGTAAGGGTGTTATAAAACGAGCATCGGTTTTAAAAACAATTACATGTACAAATTTATTATAAAATTTCATAAAAGAATATTAGAATATGTGAGTATCACTTTGATGTGTCCATGAATTTAATTTTAATGTTACAAACAAAACAGTTCTTATAAAATGCTCTGAAAAATTAATTAAATATAGGGATACGGGTGTCGGATCACTCCAAAAAAACATGAAGCATGACTTACAATATGCATTTGAATTCTGCTTTTTTCATCATAAAACCAAATATATCGACAAGTGAAATCAATCACACCTCTTATCACATTTACATTCTAATTCTTTTCATCGTACAATCAATTTTACTAACAAATAATTTAATAACAAATTAAGCAATCACGTCTTTTATGATGTCATCGACAATAGAAAAGATTCACAAATGTTATTTTTACTTATTCAATGTCAAACTTTGCAAATGTTTGTCAATATTGGATTTCAAAAGCATTTTTTATGCGACAAAATAGGTTTGTCAATATCTTCAAAATTATTATTATTATTAATATTCAAGAATTTAACTAAAACATTTTTTTTTTCACCTAACTCTTTTCTCTTTAATTTTTAAACATTCAAATTTAATTACATTTCACATAATTTTTAATTTATCATATTAACTTTCAAATAATAAAATTTAACAAACAATAATGTTATATGTATAGTTTTTAAAAATATTTTCGTGCCGCGCGTAGCGCGGCTTTATTACCTAGTTATTAGTAAATAATAATAAATGATTTTTTTTAATAAGTTGGTATATATACCTTACGCGTATGCATTTTCAAAAATTTTGAGGAAGAATGAGAATTAAATTCAAAAATTGGAATGATAAGAGATATATATATAAACTTTACCACTTTAGTTATCTTATCATACTTAAATAAACAAAAACTTATATATATATATATATATATATATATATATATATATATATATATATGAGTCCCACTCTATGGAGAACCATCTTACGTGGAGAACCGTGGAGAACCACTTAAAAAGCATTAAAATTGTCCTTTATATAAGGCCCCTGGCGGGGCCCCTTTACAAAAAAGTATTATAATTCTACCCTCTATCCATTCATTAAAAAAAACAAATTTTAAAAAAAAATTTAATTTTTTTTTTAAAAACTGTTGCCACGTCATCATTTTTTGAAATTTTTTAAAAAACTTTTTTTTGTAATTTTCTTTTTATAAATAGATAGAGGATAGAATTATAAAACTTTTTTGTGAAGGTGCCCCTGCGGGGCCCTTATATATAAAGCAATTTTAATGCATTTTAAGTGGTTCTCCACGGTTCTCCACGTAAGATGGTTCTCCATGGAACAATGGCCTATATATATATAGAGTCATACTCCACTACAAACTAAAATTAACTACAAACTAAAAATTAAACACTAATCCAACATTTCATGCTAATCTAATGATCAAATTAGGGGTACCCCAATACAAAAAATGCTTAAAATACTTGGCTCTATCCAACAAAAAAAAATCACTGTTCACGTGATGACGTGGCAGTGGACTTCACTGGTTAACGGCGGTGCTTCGCACCTTCTTGTACGGCGCTTCGCACCATTATCATTCTAAAGTTGTAAGGAATGGCAATCAATGGTAAAGGCAATAGACGATTGACGGGTGTGTCGAGAGCCTTCGGTTCTTATGACTACCTAACTCATCCGTTTACTGTCTTAAATGCTTCACATTTCCACGGCAAGATTTTTTTTTTTTGTTGGATAGAGCCAATTATTTTAAGCATTTTTTGTGAAGGTACCCTTGGCGGGAACCTTAGAATAGATGAAATATAATTAATTTAGTGTTAGTTTGTAGTTTGTATTTAAGGATTGGTTTGTATTTGAGCAAAAACCTATATATATATAAATATGAATATATTTTTCTTGATTAAAATAAATATAAATATATTAAAATACTGGATGAAAAAGTGGAAATGTTTAAAATATACGTCTGTACAAAAAGGAACTAAGGTTTGATAAGAGATATAGAGGGTGTTTGGCAATGACAACTTAAAGCTAAAAATAGCTTTAAGTTGTTTTTGACATATTTGTTAACCACGGCTTTAAGTTAAAAAACAACTTTAAGTCATAAGTTCCATTTAGGTATTTTTGATTTATGATTTATGGAGTTTTTTTTCCCACGAATCTTGTAAAGTTTAAATATTATGAATTTGGAATTTTTTTAAGTCAAATTTCACTTTAAGTCAAAATTATTAAACCCCCATTTAACTTTAAGTAAAATTACCCAAACACATTCATTCAACTTAAAGTAAACAACTTTACTTTCTCCTTTAAGTTAAAAACACCTCCATTAAGTCAAAAATAACTTATTTTAAGTAATACCAAACACCCTCGTAACTTTGATTGATGATCTTTCTTCTATCCCACTAATATGTTGGTCGAGCATGTCAAATGCAAGGTTTATCCATGATGTTATCTATTCCTCCATCCCAATTAATTCTTTTACCTTTCTTTTTACACTTTCTACCACATATTTTAAGATTTATTTAAGGATAACTTATTTTTTTAAATTTTTTTTTATAAAAATATATACATTATATTTTTATACAAAAAATGAAAATTTTAAAAATAAGTTAAGGAACTACCTTTAAAATACATCTTAAAATACGTGCCAAAAACCTAATTCTAAAAGCTAAAGAATCAATTGGGACTGAGGGAGCATACTATTATATAAAAGCCGAAACATTAAAAGTTTTGGTAACTGATTTTTAGTATCAGTTTTTTTGTACTTCGTGAATTTACTTATTTACCCTTCATTTAAATATAAATAAATATACATAAAATAAATAATAATATTATATATTTAATGATAGTTAGTCGATTGCCTTTTTCACATTTACTTTTAGTTGAAGATACATAATTAATTGTAATTAGTCGATTGACTTTTTCACATTTACTTTTAATTGAAGATATTACCTTTTATAAACACATATAAACATCATTCGTATCATATCTTCCGATCATTAATATTTCATTTCGAATTAAAATACGTTACCTTTTTAATTTAAAATAAATCTTACAATCATTAATATATACTCGAAAATATCACACCATAATTTTCAAGAAAAATATAACACCTAAAATAAATAATAACATAATATAATTAATGGTAATTAGTCGGCCTTTTTTACATTTACTTTTAGTCGAAGATATTACCTTTTATAAACACCTAAAAAGATCAATCAAATATAACACCTAAAATAAATAATAATATAATAAAATTAGTGGTCATTAGTCTATTGCCTTTTTCATATTTACTTTTAATTGAAGATATTACCATTTATAAACACCTAAAAACATTAACCGTATCATATCTTTCAATCATTAATATTTCTTTCGAATTAAAATACGTTACCTTTTTAATATATACCCGAAAATATCATACCATAATTTTCAATAAAAATATAACATCTAAAATAAATAATAACATAATATAATTAATAGTAATTAGTCGATTGTCTTTTTCACATTTACTTTTAGTTTAATATATTACCTTTTATATATACCTAAAAAGATCAATCATATCATATCTTGCAATTATTAATATTTTCTTTCAAATTAAAACAATTAAAACAGTTACCTTTTTAATTTAGAATAAATCTTACAATCATTAATATATACCCGAAAATATCACACCATATTTTTCAATTATTAGTAAAAATATAATAAAAATCGTATACGTTGTTTATAATAAGTAAACATTAGTATAATTCGTAAACATGGATATATTAAATTATATAAAATTAAAATTAAAAAGGTATTAAAAATAATGATTATATAAAAATATAATTATAATGTTAAATAAAATTTATAACATAATACCAGAAACTCGTGCATTGCACGGGTTATAAGGTAGTATTTATAAGTTAATATGATATTTAATTATCAATAAACTCTTGATCTAACATATTTTTCTTTAGAGGATGTTAATTAGGGGTGAGTATAAATATTCAAAGACTGAATTATTTTAATTTTCGATCCAATATTTGATTTTAAAAAAATTGGAAATTAGGATATTTAATTCGAAAAATCTGGACTGGATTCGGTTTTTCTCTATTAATTCAGATACGAATTCGGATCACAACATTTTATAAAACAAGATATCCGAATATGATCTAGTTTTTTTTCTATAATTTCGGATACAAATTCGGATTACAACATTTTATAAAAATGGATATTCGAATCCGATCCGGTTTTTAGTATTTCTTAAAAAAATTACATATTTAATAAATAATAAATATATTAAAGAAAATTAATGAGTTTGTTGTGTATTGCTTGAGTTTAGAAGGCATGTTAGATATAATAACATGAGATTACACTTAAAATTATGTTATTAATGTAAACATAAAAATATACTTCCATATATTTGTACGTAAAAATCTCATAATTTCAGAAATTAACTTCAAGTACATTTCTCTAAATTAATTATCTACAACGATTTATTAAGAAGTTGTAATACTAAAAAAATTTAAAACGTATCAAATGAAATAGGATTCTCTTTTAATATTATTTTATTTTTAAAGTTATAAATTCGAGAGCTAATTTATTATTAATATCTCTTAAAAAATATTTAGAAGAACTACTTACAAAAATTAATGATAGTTTATGATGGTTCAAAATTGAAGTTAAAAAGGATGAATCTATTAATGTTAAAGTATGAAATTTTGATGTCAAAAATGTTATTAATTATTTTATAATTTGTAAAGTTAATAATAATTTATCAAAACATAATAAAATTTAAATTTTTTCGACAAATTAAAATATATTTTACTTGATTAATTCGGTTTCGGATAATTCAATTTCTGGTCCGATTTAAATGGATATCCGAATTTCGGATATTTAATTAACCTGGAGCGAAATTGAAATAGATTTTTTATAGTTCGAAAAACCGAGTATTCGATCCGAATTCTATTAACCGATCGAATATTCGGTTTTGTTCATCCCTAATGTCAATGAGTTTAAATTTTTCCAAATATATGTAGGGATCGAATTTTGTCAAATAAAAAATGTAGGAATATTGTTGAATTCGAATTCTATAAAAGACACACGAATGTATATACATATATATATGTATGTATGTATGTATATATATAATTATAAAATGTATAAACAAAATATTTAATTATAAAAATTGGCATTAATAAGAATAACGTTATTTCAAAGATTTGAATTTTGCCAATCACATATTATGTCTGTAAATGTGTTCATTTATGAAAATACCTAAATTAGAAAAACGGCACTCCAATAATGTTGCAATAGTCATCATATCACTTAATAAGCAAATACAAAATGAAGCAAAATATATTATTAAAAGCTATCACACATTCTGACAAAAGAAAAAAAACTATCACACACTTTTATGACATACAATAATGTAATTTGGTTTTATTTAAAGAATTTAATGTCTTCAAAATCGTGCATAGACTACAAATTATATTTTCCCCTAAAATTTGCTTTTCAATTTTCTAATATAATAGTAATATCTTTATGTATTTTACCACTAGTTCCTAGTAAAATATTGTCTTAAAAAAAGTTTCTAGTAAACTATTGGTATAATTTAAATATAAACTTTGCATTTCATTCTTCAATTTCTAATGAGACATCAAGAGAGTTTCAAGGTGGCAACAAGGATAGAATAATATTTTACATTCTAGCTTGTCTTTATCTAGTCTGTTTGTTTATCAAGTTGTCGTTTGTTTGTTTACCAAGTAAAGGCCATTAGTAGTACTATGTGAAGGACATGGTTGTTTAGCTAATTTGGTAAGATAAGAAGGCCCTCTAGCTGTCATTTGTCATTTGAATCAATTAGTGGATATCTTTTGATGCAAAGAATTGTCTCTAATCTCTCTCTTTCTTTTCCCTGTGTTTGCAACTTGCTTTCATATTCATACAGTCTTCCTCTTTATGGTATCAGAGCTTGCAGTTGCTAGTGAAAGAAAACATTGAGTTTTTGTGACTTTGCAGATATTTCACTGATTCCATTTCTTCTGTCTTGATTTATCAGTCATAAGTCTCTTGTCTAGTTTGTAGGGTCGTATTTCTTCTCCTTTAAAAACAGATCTTGAGTTCGATCTAACAATATTGTTCTGGATTCATGACTACTGGGAGTCGTTTCACCTTTGCAGACATACAAAATCCAATGTTCTTACACCCATCAGATGGTCCGACCTCTATCAGTGTGACTAAACTCGAAGGCCCTGCTGATTATAGGTTATGGAAAAGGTCAATGGAGATCCAGTTGCTGTCTAAAAGAAAGTTGGGGTTTGTGGATGGATCTGTGACAAAAAGCAAAACTGATGAGACAGAAGCAGCCCAATGGGAAACATGTAACAACATGGTAATATCCTTGCTACACAATAATATATCTGATTCTGTTAAGAGATCTATCTTGTTTATTAATCTAGCTAGTGAAGTTTGGAAATAGCTAGAACATAGATTCTCTTTAACTAATGGGTCAAGAAAGTATAAGTTAAACAAAGATTTGTTCTCTCTGAAATAAAATGAGATGACTATTTCAAAATACTACACATCCATGAGTAGCTTATGGGAGGAAATTGAATCTATGACGGTTTTGCCTAGAGTTACTATTGTGTCTGATGAGATAACAAACCTGTTGAAAGCTATAGAAACAATTAGAGAAGAGTCGAGGCTATTTCAGTTCTTAAATGGTTTGAATGACATATATGGGGCTCAAAGAAGTCAGTTGTTGATGTTATCGTCCTTACCCACTGTTGAAGAGGCTTGTGCTGCTTTGCAATAAGAAGAATCACAAAGGGATGCACTGAGCATGGTACCTGAGATGGATGTCACAGCGATGTACAATAAAGGGTCTCATGAGAAAACAAATGTGTGCTCTGCTTGTGGTGTAAAGGGGCATAGCTCAGCAAAATGCTGGACTGTCAATGGATACCCAAAGTGGCATTACAGACATAACAAACCTGTCAAGACCAATGGTAATGCTGAGAAATAGAGTGGCAACAAAATGAAGATGGCAACTGTGGCTCAAGCAACGAGTCAAGTGTCTGAGCAGCAAAGTGTGATGTTCACATCAGAACAAATGCAACAATTGTTATCTATGTTGTCTATAGGCAAAACTCAGTGTGAAGATGATGAATGTGATAGCCCATTTTCTGGTATGACAAAAAGTGGAGCAGGGGGAGCAAAAATTGGAAAATGGATTGTGGATTCAGGAGTGTCAGATCATATGACTGCTAACTTGGGTGCATTGTCAAGTGTTAGAAAAGCTCCAACAAACTTCACCATTAAGCTGCCAACAGGGGCTATGACGTTGATCAAACACATTGGAGATATGAAGCTTGAAAATGGCCTAAAGATGCTTAATGTGCTGCATGTTCCTGACTTCACTCATAATTTGCTTTCGATACATAAGCTTGCAAAGGATAATGGATGTGATGTGACATTCCACACAGAGGCGTGTATGATTGTGGATTCAAGATCAAAGAAAGTGAAAGGAATTGGGAAAATGCACAATGGATTATACTATTTGGCAAGCTCTGCAGATGAGCAATTACAAAAGCAGGTGACATGTGTACAAGTGGAGTCACAAAGGAGTGTTGTGGACAAACTCAAGTTGTGGCACCAACGTCTTGGCCACACACCTGTTACAAAGTTAAAGCTCATCTCAAGTATTAAATCAGAACTCAAGGGAGACGATCTTGTTTGTATGACTTGCCCAATGGCGAAATTTACCAGGCTTCCCTTTCCAGAAAGCAATTCACATGCAAAGAAGCGATTTGACTTGGTGCACATTGACACATGGGGACCTTATAAAGTTCCAACTCGTGGGAAATACAGGTATTTTCTTACCTTAGTTGAATACTTTTCTAGAGTAACTTGGATTTACTTGTTGGAGAATAAGTTTGATTACTTGAACACAATGACTGCCTTTCTGAATTATGTCAAGAATCATTTTAAGACTGGAATCAAAATCATACGATCTGATAATGCAATGGAGTTTGCTGATAAACTGTTAGTTACAGAGGCATGCCTGTATACATCTAATAACAAGCCTAATTGTTTGTAATGCTTTGCATTACTTACATGACCTCTTAACTGAGGGAACCTCTAGTTGTAGAGTTTCTGTTTGTATTGTACTTGCAGTAGGCATCAAATCCTAGTTGTGTAACTGTACTTATAGAGTCTAGAATAATGCTTGAAAGAAGTTCCAAGGTTCATGCCTCAAGCAAGAAGATAAAGACTGTCAAATAATCACAGTTGGGATTTGAAGAAATGAAGAATTTGCCTAAGTACCAATTCGAGAAGTATATTTGTCTATTCGAGAAGTCCAGCATTCGAGAAGTCAGGGATTCGATATCTCAAGACACTATTCGATATCTCTGAATACACTGTTCGATATCTCAGAGATTCGATATGTCTATGTACTCTATTCGAGAACTCAGGAAGTCAACAAGTCAAAGTAGTATTCGAGTTCTCAAGGAGTCAACAAGTCAAAGTTCCATTCGATATCTTAAAGACTCAGAAAGCTATTCGATATCTCAAGGATTCGACAAGTCAAGTGTTCTATTCGACAACTCAAGGAATCCTGAAGAAAAGAGCTATTCGAGAAGTAATTCGATATGTCAATATAACAGTGTTCAAGAACTCAGAGTTATCGATCAAGTCAATTCTAGTTCTCGAATCAACTACTTAGTCACTTCTCGAATACATTCTTGGAGACAAAATACTGAAGAAATTGTACAAGTCAGAAACCTGCAACAAGCCAATGCACTTTATGGACCACAATCTGTAACGTGCTCTGGAAAGCCTACAAGGAAGCTTGGGGAGATATAGAAGAGACAAGGGGCTAAAGAAGTGGATCTGAACAGGCTTTGCAAAGTCAAATCTGTAACCGTTTGGACACTTACTCAAAAAGGATAGACAGACTAGAAAGTAATTTGTTCAGCTACCTTATTTGTAGCAAGTAGGGTGTATCCATGTTCTATAAGGATACAGCCTCACTTCCTTAGTCAATTAACTTAGTAACTTTGTGAGTCAAGTTTTTCATACACTGTAAGTTGTATCTCTCTGAGAAAAACGAAGCTGAGAATACTATCATTTGTATTCACAGATTGTAGCAACCTTTATCTAATAATACATTAGATTAAAGTGATATTGTGTTTTGTGTTATTCTTTATCCGCACCTTCAATCTTGCACACACAAACACTCTTGCTACATAGACTCGAAGAAGAAAAGTTCAAGAATCCATTCACCCCCCCTCTGTATTCTTTTATCGTATTCAATACTCAACAAGTGGTATCAGAGATGGTCGTTTATTCAAAAACAGAAAAACGATCATGAGTTCGAATACACCAAAGACTACAGGAACGGTAAAAGTCCCTAAGTTTGACAAAGATAACTTCAACATCTGGAAGATAAAGATGATGTTGTTCATCAAAGCCTCTCATCCTTTGTATCCTGAGATTCTTAAGAATGGTCCTTTTGTTCCACAACAAGAGATACCAGAGAAGACTGTTGGAACCACAACTATCCCAAGATCTTATGAGGCCAAGGATCCATCAAAATGGACAGAATCAGAAAGGGAGAAGGTTGCTCTTGACAGCCACCTCATGTTGCTTATCATTGATTCCATGGACATGTCAATGTTTGCAAACATTGCATCATGTACATCTGCCAAAGAAATGTGGGATCACGTTGAGGTGTTGTGTGAAGGAACTGATGAGGTTAAGGAAAACAAGAAACAGATACTGGTCACACAGTATGAGGCTTTCATGGCACAGCCCAAGGAAAGCATTACTGAGATGTTTGAGAGATTTCACAAGCTAGTTACTGAGTTGTAGATGAATGGCAAGGTTTATAGTACCAAGGAGTTAAACATGAAGTTTCTGCTATCCTCACCAAACCATCTAGAGCAAAGGGTCATTTCTCTGAGGGAAAGAGATTTGAACAAAGTTACATATGATGTGCTCTATGGAGTCTTAAAAACTCATGAGCTTGAGTTGCTTCAGAAAAGGGCTATCCAAGCCAATCAAGGCAGAATGGTAAACACATCTTGTGCCTTGATTGTCAACAAATCTATTCAAGACCTAGAAGCATCCACAAGCCAGTTAAGGATAGTAGAGGTAGTGGAAGAGGAAGAAACTGAACCTGAGGTAAGTGAACCTGTTGAGGAGAAGGAGGAAGAAGAGTTTTACACTCTTGAAGAACTAGATGGGATGGAAAACACTTCATATGCTTTCATGGCCAGAAAATTTCCAAACATCAGATTTAAAAGAAATCAACCCTTCAAACCCAAAACCATTCATTCAACAAAATCAATGCACCTGTGAAACCAAACAAGAATAAGTTTAAAACCAGCCATGTGGATTGGTCATCTGTAAGGTGCTATAGATGCAATGACCTAGGGCATTTTGCAAGTGAATGCAAGAAGCCTAAAAAGAAGGATAGAGATTATCTTGAGCTTGAAGCTAAGTATGAGGCCCTTCTGAAAAAGCAGACACAAGGTAAGGCCTACATAGCTGAAGGGAAGTGTTGGGATGATTCTGACAATGATGGAGAAGAGCAAGAATTCTGCAATTATGCCTTGATGGCCAATTCCGAGGATGACACATCTCCATCAGACCCTCAGGTACCATCTCTCACTACTATAGACATGTCTGTTTCAGAGTATAAATGCATGATTGAACAACTATCTGTTGAAATGTTTAACATTCATACTAGTATGACTGCTGCTAATGAAGAGATTGCTAAACTGTCTACTAGAAATGAAATGTTAACCAAAAAGAATGAGGAACTTGAGCTAACTGCTATGCAAATAGAAAACCTTAAGAAAGAAGTTGAATATCTGCAGAATAAGGTGTTGTGTGCTAGTCAGGTTGAAAAGGCTCTTAGGGATGAATTAGCTGAAAATGAATTCAAACTAAAAACTTTCAAGAAATCATCTGGTCTAGTGAAATCCTACTGTGAGAAAATTGAAGCAAAACCCAAGGCTGCTATTGGACTTGATTATGACACTCTTAAACAGAGAAAAGGCTATGTTGTCATTGAAGATGACACAGTTGTTCATGAGGAAGTGCCTCACATTTTGAAAAAGACTGAAAATCCAATTTTTAAGGAACCAACATTTGAAATTGATGAGGATGCCTTACTCATCAAACAAATGTTGAATGATGAGGATGAGGCACAATCAAATGAACAACAAGCATCATCCAAGAGTGAGAGTGTCAAGTCAAAAGACAAGGAGCCAGTAGTTGATAGGCCAAGACCTAAGAAGTTTGTTAAGTTTGTTTCAGCTGGGAAGAGTGAATCAGAAAAGAAATTGACTAAGAAGAAACAGAACAGAAATGGCAAGTTAGGGATTAACAAGGATAACAACTATGCTTATATGCCTAATGCCCCTAGAAAAACTTGTCAGAACTGTTTCAGTACCAATCATTTAACTCATGCATGCAAGAAACCTGCTGGTAGTGTATCCAAACCTTTCTATGATTGTTCTGTGCCTCTAAGACATAGAGATGCACCATTTTGTGATAAATTTGACTGTATGCCATACAATATGAATGTTATGACTAGTTGTTTCAATCTGAGAAGACAATTCATTGATGGTTGTATCAGTCACAATTCTCACACACACTACACCAGGTCAAAGTCTTCGAGTCCTCCTAAAGCTAGGAAGGTACCTCTGTCACCTAAGTCTGAAACCTCAGGTTCTAAGACTTCTAACAGTGACAAGAAGACTAATGCCAAGAAAGTTGACAAGCATGTTGTTTATGATAAAACTGTTTCTAAGTCACATGGACCCAAACTTGTTTGGGTACCAAAGGAAAAGTAATACCTTTGTGTTTGCAGGGCAAAGAAAGTGAAAAGAAGGTCATGTGGATTTTAGACAGTGGATGCTCAAATCATATGACTGGTGATATGGCCCTGCTATCACAATATGAGGAAAAGGCTGGCCCAATGGTTGCTTTTGGAGATGACAGCATGGGTAACACATTGGGATATGGCAAGTTGAAAGTTGGTAATGTCATCATTGAAGATGTAGCACTAGTCAAGGGGCTCAAGCATAATCTGCTAAGTGTTGGTCAGTTTACTGATAGGGGATTCAAGGTGGATTTTGACAAAGATGAATGTTTGATCACTCACAAGAAGACTGGTGATTTTGCTCTATCTGGAGTAAGGAAGGGAAGCCTGTTTGTAGCTAATATGGATTCTGCAAACAAGGACAAAATTTGTTGCTTTTACTCAAAAGCATCAAATGAAGATTGTTGGCCGTGGCACAAGAAACTATCACACCTGAACTTCAAAGCCATTAATTCTCTATTCAAAAGAGAGTTAGTGAGAGGCATGCCCACACTTGAATTCTGTCAAAAAGGAGTGTGTGAGGCTTGTCAAAAAGGAAAGATGAAAAGATCAATCCACAAGACAAAGACAGTGACATCAATAACCAAGCCCCTACAACTCATTCATATGGATTTGTTTGGGCCTGTCAACATTATGTCACTAGGAAGAAAGAAGTATGCCTTGGTGATGGTTGATGATTTTACAAGGTATACATTGGTGGAATTTCTGGCATCAAAAGATGAGGCTCCACAAGTAATCATTGAGCATGTAAAGAAAGTTGACAAGGAAACAAAGGCCAACAATGCAAGTGTGATTGCACTGAGAAGTGATAATGGAACAGAGTTCAGAAATGCCATACTTGAAGCATTCTGTAAAGAGAATGGTATTTCTCAGCAATTCTCAGCTCCAAGGACTCCACAACAAAATGGAGTTGTTGAGAGGAAGAATAGAACTCTAATTGAGGCTGCTAGAACAATGTTACTTGATGCAAAAATGCCTACATGTTTTTGGGCTGAGGCTGTGAGCACTGCATGCTATATCCAGAACAGAACCCTCATCAACAAAAACACTGGAAAGACACCTTATAATTTGATGACTGGAAAGAAGCCCACTCTAAAGTATGTTCATACTTTTGGAAGCAAATGCTTTGTATTGAAGGATAATTCTGAATATGTTGGAAAATTTGATGCAAAAGCATTTGAAGGAATTTTTCTTGGCTACTCTATGAAAAGAATTGCATACAAGGTTTATGTCATCAGTCAAAAGAAAGTTATGGAAAGCACAGATGTGACATTTGATGAAAGCAAACTACCTGGATTAGAAGAAGTCAATGATGAAGATAAAGATCCATTGAAGTTTGATAATCTAGATGATTCTGATGAAGAGACTGAAACTGAAGTTGAAACTCGAGTTCAACAAACTCAAGTGAATGATGATACAAGAGAAGAATTTGTGCCAATCAATAGTGAAGGAACAAGCATCCAAGACACACCTGTGAGTAGTGGCAACTTCACAGGGGGAGGAAATGAGAATGACCATGATGTGGATGATGAAGCAACATCAAGAATGAGAAATCAGGCTGAGCACTCAAGGAAATGGGATAGATCACACACTGCAGAGCAAATCATTGGAGATCCTAATGCAGGAGTAAGGACTAGGAGAGCAACTCAGAATGAGTGCCTCTATGGCTGTTTTCTATCACAAGTTGAGCCTAAGAAACTTGATGATGCACTGTTGGATCCAGATTGGATTATTTCTATGCAAGAGGAGCTGAATCAATTTGAAAGGAACAAAGTATGGGAACTTGTACCTGCACCAAAGAATAGAACCATTGTTGGAACAAAATGGGTTCTAAAGAATAAGATGGATGAAGATGGTGTAATTATAAGGAACAAAGCAAGGCTGGTTGCAAAAGGATACTCTCAACATGAAGGCATTGATTATGATGAGACATTTGCTCCTGTTGCTAGATTGGAAGCCATCAGAATATTCTTGGCATTTGCTGCTCATTCAAACTTTAAAGTATATCAAATGGATGTCAAGAGTGCATTTCTGAATGAAGAGTTGGAAGAAGAAGTTTATGTGCAACAACCACCTGGTTTTGAGGATCCACACTTCCCAGAATTTGTCTACAGATTGCTTAAGGCATTGTATGGACTTAAGCAGGCTCCAAGAGCATGGTATGATACTTTATCACAATTTCTTCTTGATAATCAATTCACTAGAGGCACACTGGACAAGACATTGTTTTACAAGAAGCATGGTGATGATCTTATCTTAGTTCAGATCTATGTGGATGATATCATTTTTGGTTCTACAAATGAGAAGCTGTATGAGAAATTTTCTAAACTCATGCAGAGCAGATATGAGATGAGTATGATGGGAGAGTTGACATTCTTTCTTGGGTTGCAAGTCAGTCAAAGGAAGGATGGTATCTTTATCAGTCAGACCAAGTATATCAAGGATTTATTGAAGAAGTTTGACTTGAAAGACTGCTCACCTGCAAAGACACCCATGGCCACTGCCACTAAATTGGATGAATATGCTAAAGGCAAGAAGGTAGATATCTCAGTCTACAGAGGCATGGTTGGTTCTCTACTCTATCTCACTGCAAGTAGGCCAGACATCATGTTTGCTACATGCTTGTGTGCAAGGTTTCAATCAAATCCAAAAGAATCACATTTGGTTGCTATAAAAAAGATCTTTAGATATCTGAAGGGCACTCCAAACTTGGGACTATGGTATCCTAAGGACACAGGGTTCAATCTGGTTGGTTATTCTGATGCTGATTATGCTGGATGCAGAGTGGATATGAAAAGCACCTCAGGTAGCTGCCAGTTTCTTGGACAAAGGTTAGTCTTTTGGTATAGCAAGAAACAACAATCTGTGTCAACTTCTACAGCTGAGGTTGAATACATAGCTGCTGGAAGTTGCTGTGCTCAAGTGCTTTGGATTAGAAATCAACTTAGAGATTATGGACTTGTGTTGGAAAGAATTCCAATCATGTATGACAACACAAGTGCAATCTCTATAGTTGCCAATCCTGTCAATCATTCTAGGACAAAGCACATTGACATCAGATATCATTTCATAAGGGAACATGCAGCTAATGGAACCATTGAGTTGCATTATGTTTCTACAGACAAACAACTAGCTGACATATTCACTAAGCCATTAGATGAAGTCACCTTCACAAGGTTGGTAAGTGAGATTGGAATGCTGAATTCTTCAGATTCTGGCTAAGTGAATACAACATCTAGATTGTTGCAGCAGTAAACACTTACTTTATCTAAATTCTCAATATTTTTGGAGTAAGTGTTGGCTGAAATATGATTTATAAATATTTCAAATCTGTTGCATATTTTGAAAATCATATTCTCTTGTTAACTTGAAATTTCTATGAAATTTTGAGAAAATCACTGTTTGATTTACTAGAATATTCGTGAATGAATTTGGCTGGTAAATTTTAAAAAGATAGTGAAAATTGAGTTTCTATGAGTATAATTCGACAAGTCAGACTTCTCAAGTGATTCACTATTCGACATCTCTAACAAGTCTCATTAGAGCACTCTCGAGTTCTCGAATAGAGGTTTCCTTGACTTCTCGAATATATTGTTTTAGTTCTCGACTGACTGAGTTCTCGAATACTATATTTGAGTTCTCGAATCATTTGAAAGGCTGATTTCTCGCTGAATTTTAACCGATTTTGGATTTTTATTCAGAATTCAGAATTACTCATAAAAACATATTTTACCTAATTTATATTTATTTCTAAGTTAGATAACTGCCAGCTGTGAGCTACAACCTGCTTGAGTTATAGAATAAGCCTTTCTTGACTTCTCGAATAGTTGTTTTCTACTTCTCGAATGCCTGACTTGTCGATACAGAACATACATCTAATCGACAATTAAAGTACTTCATACTTTTACAACTTCACATCTATTCGATTCATTTCATTCGATTTCTCAAGCATCCAAACTCCCAAAACCTCTGAAACCCTAACTGCAAAAGCTAAATTTCTTCTTCAACCTTCGATTTCTTCTCTCTCTCTCTCACACAAATGGCAACAGTAAAGTTCAACACCAATTTCATTGCTCTAACTAGTGATGTTGAAGCACCCAACGCCAATTTCAAGTGCTTTGTGAAGTGGATGTCTGAATCGTACATTAAGAATGCTCTATCTGTTAACCCAACTCTGTACCTCGACATTCTAGAACAGTTTTGGCAGTCCCCACAACATGCCAACATTTGCCTCTAAGTCTGAGTTAGCTAAGCCCAAGCAAGTAGTACAAAATGCTAACCCAAGGCTAGCTAACCAACCCTCTCAACCAAACACTTTACCTATTACTGAACCAACTGCATCATCCTCTCAAAAGGGTGATGTTAGTAAAAAGAAGAGAAAGGAAGTAATGTCTGCACCCTTAAATATTTTATCTGAAGCAGCATTAGCTGTTGAACTAGGTCTAGAAAGTGAGGAACCAGAGTCACCCTTACAAAGGCCAAAGAAGAAGAAGAAAACTAAGACCACCTCTTCAGTCACACAAATGGCTGAAGTTGTAAAATCAGGGGCAAACAGCTCACTAGATGTATCCTCTCAACAGGGTGCATCTATAGAATCAAGCATCCTCCCCAATGCACCTTCTTGTATTGAGTCAACACATGGGAGTGATAAGGCTGGCACTACACTGAGTGGAGAGCATATCACACTTGAAACTCCCTCTATCTCTCAGGGGGAGTTGCCAAAATCTACTCTACAAGACACTCCTCTTCCAGAATCTAACACTGAAATTTCTTTGGAACCTACAACTCAGGCAACTGAGATGCAAGACATTGATCATCAAGAATTCTTTTCTCTTGATGAGCCAATAATTTCAAGTGACTTAGTGCATCACACTTTGCTCACCACCCAGGACCCACATTTAGATGGTGAGGGAATGCATGCTGGGGCATATCCTAATGACACCATCACAAACACAGAGGCTTCACTAGTTTTTACTAGAGACTCTGTGCCTGTGTCAACTGCTGGTGTAACTCATCCCACTTATGTGGAGACATCAGTAGTAGAGTCAATCCATCCGGTTACAGAAGTTGCATCTGTAACTGAGGAGTCTAGTTTACCTAGCTCTAGCTCTGACTTTATGTCACAATGGCTGAAGCCTATGCAACATGACAGTGCTTCAGGATCAGGGTCTGTTCCACAAAAATTGACGGTTGAAGCACTTCAAAGCTTAATTGTGGATCAGATTCCTGAGTTTGTAAAAATAGCTCAGAACCTTGTCACCTCCAACATCTCTAATCCAGACTATGAGGCCAACCTACTATGCCATAGGGATGATGTGGAGATGCAGAAGGCCAAGATTGTTGATGATGCTGAGTGAGATGGCAATGCAGATGCCTGGCTGCAAGGAAAGTATGATGTAACTCTCAGTGAAGCACTTCAATATCTTAGAGAGGAATACATCACTTCACTGGGCTCCAATGCAAAATCCCTGTCCCCTGGTGAAGTGTATGAAGCTGTCAATGATTCCTACAAGGGTTTCCTCAAGGCTGCATACTATCTTGGCAAGGGAGTCAAAACTGAAGTCAACAGGGTGTGTGACAAGACAGCCACTTCAGTATCAGAAGTAAAGAGGGCCTTTGATGCTAAATTTCCTCAATTAGACAGTGTGGTCAAAGATCTCAAACACTACAACACCACCTGCACCAAGATGGACAATGGCCTAGCCAAACTCACAGACACAGTCACAAGCCTAGGAAACAGATTTCAAAATCTATCTGACCAGACTACAGAGGCCAATGCCATGCTTAGGACACTGTTCAAAAATCAGTATGGAGACAAGCTGGTCACTGAAGTCCCTGTGCATGAAATGACCAAGTCTGAAGTGAAAAGACTACAAGATCAATCCTTAACTGGTTTCAAGGCCACTGCACTGCTCACCAAGGTTGATACTCTTGAAAGGGAGGTGGTGTCTCTCAAAGAATCCAATGCCCATCTGGCAGGAAAGGTTACAAATCTAACTGAGCAATTGAACACTCAAGCCACTACCACTGCTAATGTTCTTCTGGATCAGCAATCTATGCTTTCTGCCATGATGAAGCACATGGGTATCCCTCTACTTGAAGAATCTTCAACTCCAAAGGCTCCTACTACAGCCTCTGTGCCTGACAACAAGCCTAAGGGGGAGAAGAGGATAACAAGGAACTCAAAATCTAAGGGGGAGCCTCAGACTAAGGGGGAGAAATCTCAAACCAAAGGCATTACAACCAATGACAGTGGCCAACCAAGAACTGCTAAGTCATCTAAGACTGAGAAATCTACATTCAAGGATGACAAGCTGAAGAAAGTGGTTGTAGATGAAGTTGCCAAGCCATCTGAAACTGAAGGGAAGCCAGAGTATGAATTTGACATCCCTGACATTGCTAAACAATCCCTTCAATCTGAACCTTCAGAATTCAGAAATGTGCTTACTCAAAGGGTATGTCAAGAAACTGCAAACTCTAGACTATACCATGACATAGCCTTTTTGAAGCATCTACAAGAGTTAAGGAAAAGACCCAATTTCCATTACTTTGACTACATCAAGCTTCTTGTGCAAGATGTGTTTCTAGTCACTGTAATGAGAAGAGAAATTGTGCAAACCAATCCCCATGCCATCATTCTTTCGAATGATAGAGAAATCTTAATTCACACTGCCAAGAATCTCTTTCACATCCACATTGAAGCCTTTCAAATTCTATCTAGCTCTGAACTTGGAACAATCATCAAGAAGATAGAAAGGAATAACTCACCAGACAATGATATGCTCAAAGAGATTCTCACCAAGTGTATGAAATATCAACTGCCTCAAGTAGTTCCTCAGCCTCATTGTATTCTATATGAAAAGGATCAAGACATTGTTGCTTTCAGATTTGGCCAACAGCTAAAAGCAAACAACATGTCCACCATAAAGTTTCTGGATGGAGTTCTACATTCAAGGAGTGGAAAATCTGAATCTGAAAAGGAGGCTCTTAACATTCTGGTGAAGTTTATCAACTCTCAATCAGACATCAAGCCTATTGCTCAAGGTGGAAAGTCAAATCAAGACAAGGATGATCATGATAAAAGTGGAAGCAGGGGTGGAGATCAAGGGAGATATAAGGGCAGTGATGACAAGAAGAAAAGGGATGATAAAAGCAGAAAGAAGAATGATGACAAGGGTGGAGAAAAGGTATATGAAAAGAAGAGTGGAAAATAGCAAGCCTTAGGCATTGCTGACAATAACCTCACCACAACACAAGACTCTAAGTCTAGGGTGAATACTGTTAGTAGTGACCTAGCAAAATCTACATCTATGGCTTCTGTAACTGCTTTGCCACCTCAAGAAGAGAAGAAGATTCAAGTCAAGAAACCATTTGTGTGTTTCAAAAAGCAAACTGCTAATGGAATACTACAATGGTCTACAAACAAAGGTCACAAGCTACTGCCAGGCAACCATGTAAAAAGGATCAAATTCAAACAAGCTGCAAGGAAACCAAAGCTATCCAAATCAAGGACTCTGACAATCTATCCAGGCTTAAAACTCCAACCATTAGATGAAGACTTTGATGAAGACCAATTGAAATATCTAAGAGCTCAAAGAATCTACTATGCTGCCATTATGAATAACTGCCTTGAGATTAAATATACTGATGGAAGGGAGAAGAAATTCAAACAAGGACATTGTCAAAATTGGGGCAAGCTATATGAAATAGAAAGAATCATTGCATTATTGGATTCTGAAGACAAAGTGGAGAAAGTATGGAAGCTGGAGTTGATTGATTTTGTAAAGATGAAGAGAGACTATGCTAAGAAGATAAGAAAGGGGTGCTTTGAGAAATGGCTAGAAAGGGAGAAGGAGATTGATAGGCTGGAAGTTGAAGCAGAAAAGCTAAGGGCAAAAGGATTGTGTAGAGTTCAATTTAATCCCTATGTGGTGAAGTATAGGAGGAGAAATGGAGATAATGTCAATATAAGAAAGAACCTACTCAGTCACTATCCTGCCAACATTCTGAAACCAGTACTTGAAGATTTCAAAGACTCTATCATGCTTGAAGAATTGGATGTTTTGGCAGAGATCATAAAGGCCATGGATGATAATGCAAGAAAGGAGAAAGAAAGAAAACAGAAAGCATATGATGATCTACAAGCCAAAGTAATGGAGATGGAATCAAATGAGAATGGCTAGTATTTCATCATACTGTAAGATTATTCATCTTGTAATTTCATTCATGTGCTCAATCAAATTTCATACCTGTACTTTTCAAGTTTTATCTTTATGTATGTTAGGCTTGTTATCAGACATGAAATTGTGACTAAGGGTCTCACTCACAATTTGGGGGAGATTGTTAGTTACAGAGGCATGCCTGTATACATCTAACAACAAGCCTAATTGTTTGTAATGCTTTGCATTACTTACATGACCTCTTAACTGAGGGAACCTCTAGTTGTAGAGTTTCTGTTTGTATTGTACTTGCAGTAGGCATCAAATCCTAGTTGTGTAACTGTACTTATAGAGTCTAGAATAATGCTTGAAAGAAGTTCCAAGGTTCATGCCTCAAGCAAGAAGATAAAGACTGTCAAATAATCACAGTTGGGATTTGAAGAAATGAAGAATTTGCCTAAGTACCAATTCGAGAAGTATATTTGTCTATTCGAGAAGTCCAGCATTCGAGAAGTCAGGGATTCGATATCTCAAGACACTATTCGATATCTCTGAATACACTGTTCGATATCTCATTCGATATCTCAGAGATTCGATATGTCTATGTACTCTATTCGAGAACTCAGGAAGTCAACAAGTCAAAGTAGTATTCGAGTTCTCAAGGAGTCAACAAGTCAAAGTTCCATTCGATATCTCAAAGACTCAGAAAGCTATTCGATATCTCAAGGATTCGACAAGTCAAGTGTTCTATTCGACAACTCAAGCAATCCTGAAGAAAAGAGCTATTCGAGAAGTAATTCGATATGTCAATATAACAGTGTTCGAGAACTCAGAGTTATCGATCAAGTCAATTCTAGTTCTCGAATCAACTTCTTAGTCACTTCTCGATTACATTCTTGGAGACAAAATACTGAAGAAATTGTACAAGTCAGAAACCTGCAACAAGCCAATGCACTTTATGGACCACAATCTGTAACGTGCTTTGGAAAGCCTACAAGGAAGCTTGGAGAGATATAGAAGAGACAAGGGGCTAAAGAAGAGGATCTGAACAGGCTTTGCAAAGTCAAATCTGTAACCGTTTGGACACTTACTCAAAAAGGATAGACAGACTAGAAAGTAATTTGTTCAGCTACCTTATTTGTAGTAAGTAGGGTGTATCCATGTTCTATAAGGATACAGCCTCACTTCCTTAGTCAATTAACTTAGTAACTTTGTGAGTCAAGTTTTTCATACACTGTAAGCTGTATCTCTCTGATAAAAATGAAGTTGAGAATACTATCATTTGTATTCATAGATTGTAGCAACCTTTATCTAATAATACATTAGATTAAAGTGATATTGTGTTTTGTGTTATTCTTTATCTGTACCTTCAATCTTGCACACACAAACACTCTTGCTACATAGACTCGAAGAAGAAAAGTTCAAGAATCCATTCACCCCCCTCTGTATTCTTTTATCATATTCAATACTCAACATATACATTGCAAAGAATTTTATGCAATGAATGGCATAGTACATCAGACTACATGTGTATTCAGTCCACAGCAAAATGCACGTGCAGAACGAAAGCATAGACAAATACTTGAAGTGGCCAGGAGTCTTAAGTTTCAATCTGGGTTGCCAATTCCTTACTGGGGAGATTGTGTGCTCACAGAAGTCCACATTATGAATAGAATTCCTACCATCGCTTTGCAAAACAAAGTGCCCTATGAAGTGTTGCATGGAAGGCCTGTTGATTATGATGGGATGCGAGTGTTTGGTTGTCTTGGATTTGCTGCGGTTTCTAATGGCAAGCACGACAAGTTTCAGGCAAGGGGCAAGGCTTGCGTGTTCCTGGGCTACCCTCCAACTCAAAAAGGGTTCAGAATGATGGACTTGATGACAAGGTAAATCTTCATTTCAAGGGATGTCAAGTTTCATGAGAATGTTTTCCCACTCAATGAGAAATGAACCAGTTGCATGATGCAGCCACTGCCAGGTTCTGCATCGACACAAACAAAGTACAACTATGTTCAGGATGATTGTTTGACAGTCAATGATGTTCAAGATGATTGTGATACCGAGGAAGAATATACAAAAGAAAATTCAGGTGATGGAGGCACTAACAATGATGATGTTGATGATTCTATCCCAGCACCAAGACGTTCATCAAGAGTTTCACAAAAACCAATCTGGATGGGTGACTATGTTGCAACTGGTAAAGGCAATGCAAATGCTGTCACAACCCAAGTCGTAGAACCACATTTTCATTGCTTTCTCTCAACACTTGTTGATCGAGAAGATCCAGTATCCTTCAGACAAGCATTAAAGAATCCACACTGGGTCGAAGCCATGAATATGGAATTGGAAGCTTTGGAGGCCAATGGAACATGGGATATCATTGTTTTGCCACATGACAAACAGGCAATAGGTTCAAAGTTGGTGTACAAAACTAAGTACAACCCAGATGGATCTATAGAACGGTATAAGTCGAGGTTGGTGATACTTGGAAATAAGCAAGTTCATGGCATTGACTTCACTGAGACGTTCGCTCGATCCTGTGGCAAAATTAACAACGGTGAGAGCACTCTTGGCAGTGATTGCTATTCAGAATTGGGATGCATGTCAAATGGACGTCAGTAATGCCTTCTTAAATGGAGATTTAGATGAGGTTGTATACATGAAAATGCCATCTAGGTACACAGGATTTGGGAGTTGAATCACTTCGCCTTTTGATGAGCATGGCTGGAAAAATACAGAGAATCTGGTTTGTAGGTTAAAGAAAGCACTTTATGGCCTTCGTCAAGCATCAAGACAATGGTTTTCTAAGCTGTCTTACACTCTTAAAACACTCAACTACACTCAATCCAAGGCTGACTATAGCTTGTTCTCTAAAACTCAAGATGGGAAGATGACAGTGGTGCTCGTATATGTTGATGATATCCTAATTGCAGGTGATTCACCAAGTGAGATCACTGAGCTTAAAAGGTTGTTGTCACAGAATTTAGTATGAAGGATTTGGGTTCACCACGATACTTCTTGGGGTTGGAGATTGACAGGTCAGAAGCAGGATTCTTTGTTTCACAAAAGAAGTATACAACTGACTTACTCAGAGAGTTTGGCATTCTCAATGTTACACCTCTCAAACTACCAATGGATGCTCATCTGAAATTGACAGCAGATAAAGGAGAATTGCTGATTGATGCTGTGCCTTATCAACGTCTTGTTGGGAAGTTGATTTATCTCACAATCACTCGCCCAGACATTGCATTTTCTGTCCACATTTTAACCCAATTCATGCAACGACCTACTTCTGATCATATACAAGCAGGAAAACGACTTCTCAGATATTTAGCTGGGAACCCTGGACAAGGAATTCTGCTAGCATCAACTTCTGCAGCTCAATTGACTGCTTATTGCGATGCAGATTGGGCAAGTTGTCCAATAACAAGGAAATCAACAAGTGGTTTATGTGTTCTGCTTGGGAGCTCTCCTCTATCATGGAAGACAAAGAAACAATCTCTTGTAGCTCGTTCGACTGCAGAATCAGAGTATAGGGCAATGGCTTTAACTGCGTGCAAAATCACTTGGTTGACAGCATTACTGAAGGATATGGGACTGCACAAGTTGCCACAAACTCTACTCAATTGTGATAACAAGGTTGCCTTATCCATTGCTGCGAATCCAGTGCTGCATGAATGCACAAAGCACATAGAACTCGATTGTCATTACATACGGGACAAAATCACTGCTAGAGAAATTGTTACTCGACATGTCCCAAGTTATGCTCAAGCAGCAGATGTCTTGACCAAACCATTAATTGTGAAGCAACATTATGATCTTCTAGCCAAGGTTGGAGTGACCTCTTCGCTTGAGGGGGAGTAATGAGACATCAAGAGAGTGTCAAGGTGTCAACAAGGATATAATAGTATTTTACATTCTAGCTTGTCTTTATCTAGTCTGTTTGTTTATCAGGTTGTCGTTTGTTTGTTTACCAAGTAAAGGCCATTAGTAGTACTATGTGAAGGACATGGTTGTTTAGCTAATTTGGTAAGATAAGAAGGCCCTCTAGCTGTCATTTGTCTTTTGAATCAATTAGTGGATATCTTTTGATGCAAAGAATTGTCTCTACTCTCTCTCTTTCTTTTCCATGTGTTTGCAACTTGCTTTCATATTCATATAGTCTTTCTCTTTAATTTCATGTGTCAGCATTAGTTGTGCTCGTCAGTGAGTTTAATTATGAAACTATGCACAATATACTTATGTTCTTTAATTATTAGCTTATGTTATTTAAAAAGGAAATGTTCACCATAGCCTAAGGGTTGTGTTTAAGCATAAAATTCTTTTAATCTTTTTGTGTTTAAACATTTAATATAACAATAACTTTATAAGAATAAAAATATTTTTTTTACAAGGAGTCTATAAATATTCATGAAAATGATATTAAATAGAAATGTACTTAGAAAAATAAGGTTAATACATGTAATTTTGGAAATTCTCATATTCTTAACCACATGGCTGTTGTTAAAACTGCGGAGAACGTAGAGTTTTTGTCTCAGGTATTGAGCAATGAGCTTTCATATTGCGGAATCAGGAATGGAATGGAATGGTGCCCGTATAATAAGATATTGCAAATCTCAACTCGTATAAAAATGCAACGCAAGTCAAAAATTGACTACATAACACTAATATATTAACTAATCCACCTAGTTAAGATAATGTAAAACTAATTCACCAGTTAAGATAATGTACTTAATCTTGCATTGCACCTATCTACTCGATGATTGGATATTTGAGTGACTGAAGAGTGAAGAGTAAGAGATCTGAGGTAGGGACTCTATTAGCTTCGAGATAGTTCAGACGATTAATGAAAATATTGTCTCGTTGTTTCACATGTTTACTATTCACTTTTCAGCATTGCAGATGCAGAGTCCTGGGATCAAGTTACCTACCTGCAAACTTCTTTCAAGAAAAAAAAGGTTAAACTTCTCGAAGCCATAGACGATGATGATACAGTTGAACATCTTTTAGTTGAACATCTTCTCGAAGTCAATATTGTCACTTAATTTAATTTATTAAGCAAGATAATAACCTTATCATGCGCTTTAGCTGGTGACAAAGACATGATTTTGATTTTTCTGTTAAAGACAGTGTGCACTGTCCATCGAATTGGTGTATTATTCTCCCTCATTAATAATTTTCGAAGCATATTTTTTAGCATTTTGAAGTAAAAGTTCCTTGTTTGCTTTTAATCTATTGGAGGTAAAGTAATTTCAATGCGATCGATCTAATTACAAATTAGTTGCAGAGCTAAAACATTCAAAATTATACCTGATTAAACTAGCTAACAAACTCAGGATCACGGTGCAAACCACTTGCTCCAAATCCAAGGGCAAGGTATCAATGTCGAAAATCATGTCAAATTGTGATAGATGTATGGCCTTTGGAACAAATATTGTTTCTTTGGTTTGCAGTACTTTCTTATTCTAGTTGCGTGATAAATTTAAGGTGTTGGTATTTGGTAATAGGTTCTGGAGGCACTGTTCAACTTTACTAAGGACTAAGGACTCTTAATTTTACATTATATGTATTTCACACTTTAATATTTGCAAAAGAGCATGTAAATATTTAAATACTGTCGAGTCCGCCTCCTGGACACTTTCATCCGAGCTTGATAACACAGATTGTGTGTTGTCACCCGGAAATAGACATAAGACTATAAGAGTAATGTACTCATTTTCTTTTTGACAATTACTTTTTTCGGATAAGCCTTCTTCCTATTGTTACAGAAAGAAAAGAAAATCACTTATGGATTAATTGTTGATCAGCGATATTTTTTAGTTCTACACTTCTATCTGGAGGATTTATCATGGTTTGTCAATTACGGAGTTCATGCCTATTAGAATAATATTGATCAATCAAGTTCATTAAGACAGCTCAGGACGATGCTTTTGGAAAGGACAATTTCAAGGTTTTTCAGGTCACCTTTATGACATTTGTTCTGCATATATTGAAGGAGCTGCAGCTAGAAGAACTAATGACTCACTAGTTGCAATTAAACGTTGGGAATATCTTAATGCTAATACCATTAAGGCTCGAAGTTTATGTAATGAACTACGATGATTAAACCACACAAATGAACGACAAACACTTAATTGAACAGGAAATGACTGATATTACTCCGATAACGAACAATTCATACGACTACTCCACTTGATTACATAAATTAACCTCAGACTTTCGAGCCGCTGAGTAGCTCCCAAAATAAACTAGGGTTTTTTCAAATCACATAATGCCCTTTTCTCCCTATCCCCAATTCTTTTATCACACAATACTTTATTATTTACAAGGAAATTATTATTCTACCCTTCCCTTGTTTCTTTGGTGCGACGTCGTACAAACATGATCGAATTAAAAGGATTTTCATTCTTGTTGCGAGTCATTGCAATACCCCCGACCAAATCTTTCACCTTGTCCTCAAGGTGAAACTGAGGAAATTGTTCGCTCAACACCTCTGCTACCTCCCAAGTGTCTTCAAAGTCTGGTAGGTCCTTCCAGTGAACCAAAACCTCCAAATGATTGTCTTGCCCTGCATTTCGAACTGCTAATAGCTTTTCGGGTTCCACAATGTTAGGAATAATTCATAAGTTGTGATGTTAAGAATAGAATTTACACATTATACTTCTTGTAATCCTGATCTTATAAAGGATTTAGCACTGTATATAGGTTTTATGTGTAAAACAGTTATCTGTAGAGTTTAATCAGGAATGAACAGTGTATCGGAGACTACATGTCAGGAACAAAGAGCAAATCCTGATGACGTGTCCAATACTGATGGTTGATCAGATACTGATGCAGTGTGCAGATCCTGATATCAGTCGTGTTACTGATGATGTCATTATGGATGCTACAGAAACTGGCAAGTGCTATAAAACAGGATCGTTGTTTGAAGAACAAGCAAGAAGATATTATGAAGGAAAGAGTTTTCTATTGAAGGAAACTATCGACTAGAAGGCAGAACATTGTCATGTATAGATTATATCTTTTGTCATGTATAGATTATATCTTTCTGTTATTAGTTGATAGGTAGCATTATAAATACTCTCTCAATATCATTGTAAAGAGCGTAGCTCGTGAGGCGTGAGACGAAATTGTGAGTTCGTGTGCGTAGCTCTGTATAAGGTTTGTATTCGAGAAGTTCGAAACAAACAGAGAGATATTTGTATTGTCAGCAGCTGCTAAAGGTATTGTACACCTTTGGTAGAGTTTGTATTTGATCTTATTAATACAAACAAGAGTTTGATTCATTCGTTTATTCTTGTTTTTATAATCAAGCAAAAATCAGACAGGATTATATAACTTGTATTCAACCCCCCCCCTTCTACAAGTTATTCGAGTTAACAATTGGTATCAGAGCAGGTTGATTTCGAATAATCATAAAGATCTGCAATCATGTCTGGTTACAAGGACGGGAATACTAAGATTCCTATGCTCAAGAGAAACGAATATACTCTATGGGAAGTAAAGATGTTGCATCATCTGGAAGCAACAGATCCTGATTATCTTGACAGAATCAGAGATGGACCTTTTGTTCCAACAAAGGTCGTTGGACAAGCAACTGTTGATGGTAAGGTTGTTCCAGAACATACTGCAGAGAAGCCAAAATCTGAATGGTCAGATAAGGACAAGGAGAGTGTTCTTAAAGATGCTAAAGTGAGAAACATATTATTCAATAGTCTTGATTCTGTTCTCACTAATTATGTTCTCTCTTGTAAAACTGCTAAGGATATATGGGACAATCTTAAGGTTCACTGTGAAGGAACTAAGCCTGTCAGGAAGAATATGAGGACATTACTTATACAACAGTATGAGTACTTTGAATCCAAGTCTGGTGAGTCACTTACTGATACCTTTGATAGGTTTACAAAACTCATCAATGAGATGGCCATGCATGGTAAATATTATGACTTGGAGGATATGAATACAAAGTTCATGAAAGCTTTGCCTGATTTCTACAATGAGAAGATATCTGCGATTGAGGAAGCTAATGATCTGGATGAGATTTCATTAGAGGCAGTCTATGGAAAATTGAGAGCTTATGAACTTGACAAGCAGCAGAAGAAGAGCAGGAGTGAAGGAAAGATGAAGACTATTGCACTTACTGCTCAATCTGAAGTAAAGAAGCTTCCTGAAGAACAGCATGAAGAGATTGCTGTAAAGAATTCGAGGAAGAAGAAAAGCAAAGAAAGTTCTGAGTCAGAGACTACTGATATGGACTCTGACAACAATGATTCTGAATCTGAGATGCAAGAACTCTTTGCTATGTTTGCTAAAGCCTTCAAGAAAGGCAGATTCAACAGGAGAAGATTTAGCAAAGGATCTTTTCAAAAGAAGGAGGAGAAGAAGAGTGACAAGAGCAAAAGTACAATTGTCAAGCTTGATAAGGCCAAGATCAAGTGCTTTAACTGCAGCGAGCTTGGACACTTTGCTAGTGAGTGTAAGAAGCCTAGGAATTCAGGAAAGGGTAATGCACTTATGGTCACACAGAAGGATTGGGCTGATTCCAGTGACTCTGAAGATGAATTGGATTATGAAAACATTGCATTGATGGCCAATAGTTCAGACAAACCTGGATCTCCAAAGAAAACTTCTCCATCCTCTGATAAGGTATCACTTCACTCTCTTGATTCATTTGATAGCTTAAATTCTGATGAAATTAGATCTATCCATGCTGAGTTTAAGAATCTTATGACTAATTTTAGAATTCTTACTTCTGAAAGAGATGAACTTAAGGCTAAGAATGATAAATTAGTTGATAGAAATAATTTTCTTGAATCTGAATTAATTCAAATGGAAGAATACAAGTTGAGTTCTGATAAAGCTAAGCATGATTATAGTGTAATTCTTGAGGCTTATGACTATGTCAGAAAAGAACTAGAAGAAGAGAGAGATGTGATTAAGACCATTAACAATTCCAGTAAGAAGACAATAGAAATCTTTGAGAGTGGAATTCGTGGTAAGGTTAATGGTTTAGGTTTTGATAAGGCTAGACAAGAAGAAAAAGTAGCTATTGTCAATAATGACAGTAAGGTAGAAGCTAACACATCTAAATCTGAAGGTAAGAAAATTGTTTCTGAACCTAATCATGTTAAATTTGTTGATTCAAAAGGTACCCCTGTTGTACACAAGAGAATTAACAATAGTTATTCAGATGAGAAAGTGTTAGAGAAACCTAAGAATGTAAACATAGGGTTTCTGTCTAAGTCTCAGTTGAAACAGAGATTAGATGGTCTTTCAGAGTCTAGCAAGATCAAGAGAAATAGGAATGGAAAAGAAGGTATTAACAAAGAGAATAATTACAAGAATGTACCTGATGCACCTAGGAAAAAATGCTATAAGTGTGGAAATCATAATCATTTGGCCCTAGACTGCAATCAAAAACCTTCTTGGAAAACTGAGTCCAGATTCCCCAAGACTCAGAAAATTCAATACCAACCACAAAAAGCTTGTTATCATTGTGGTAGTTTACTTCATTCCATTTACATGTGTAGAGAGTATCATGAACTGTATTATGACTATTATTCTTTGAAATCTGAAACTCCTAGTCACAAACAGTTTGTGAGATCAGAGTCTAAAGTTGACTCTGCAACAGGTAAAATAAAGGCAAAATCTTCAAAATCTGTTGTCTCTAAATCTAGTAAGAAAGGATCCAATCAAAGTTGGGTCCTAAAAAATTCTAACTAGTTACTTTTTGTTTGCAGGGCACAGGAAAGAAGCATTCAATTATCTTGGACAGTGGATGCTCTGGACACATGACTGGAAAGAAGTCCCTGCTTACAAAGTTTGAGAGGAAAGCTGGCCCAGTAATATCTTTTGGAGATGGCAACAAAGGAGAAACTCTGGGATATGGCTCAATTATTTTGGGGAATGTCATCATAGAAAATGTAGCACTGGTTGAAGGCTTGAAACATACTCTTTTAAGCATAAGTCAACTGGGTGATAAAGGTTACAAATCAATCTTTGACAGAGAAGGATGCAAAGTCTTGAATATGCAGAATGGAGACATTGTTCTAACTGGTCAAAGGCATGGTAACATATATGAAGCCAGCTTAAGTGATACATCTAAAGGAGCTGTTAGATGTCTCTACAGCAAAGCAACAAATGATGAAAGCTGGAATTGGCACAAGAAGCTCTCACATCTTAATTTCAAGAAGCTTAATCAACTTGTTAAATACAATTTGGTGAGAGGCCTACCTCAGGCGAATTTTGTGCAAGATGGACTTTGTGATGCATGTCAGTTTGGAAAGCAAAGAAGAACCACTTTCAAGAGCAAGACTGAAAATTCAATTACTGAACCATTTCACATGCTACATCTTGATCTGTTTGGTCCAGTAAACATTATGTCTATCAGCAAGAAAAGATATGCTCTAGTTATGGTGGATGATTTCACAAGGTTTACATGGGTGTTCTTTCTACACAAGAAGGATGAAGCTCCTCAGCAAATCATTGAACTCATCAAGAATATTCATAATAACTCTGAGTACAAAGTCAAAGTACTTAGGAGTGACAATGGTACAGAATTCAAGAATTCTACAATGGAGGGGTTTTGTGCAGACAATGGAATTACTCAACAGTTTTCTGCACCTGGTACACCTCAACAAAATGGTGTAGTGGAAAGAAAGAACAGGACTCTCATAGAGGCAGCAAGAACCATGCTTGCAGATGCAAAACTTCCAACCTACTTTTGGGCAGAAGCTATTAACACTGCATGTTTCACTCAGAACTGTACCTTGGTAAATAGTCATGGAAAGACTCCCTATGAGATGATCAAAGGAAAGAAACCAAGTGTGAAATATTTTCACATCTTTGGATGCAAATGCTATGTCCTAAAAGTTCATCCAGAACAACTTGGAAAATTTGAAGCCAAATCGGATGAAGCAATTTTTCTAGGATATTCAGCATCTAAGGCCTTCAAAGTTTATAATCTCAGAACTCACATTGTTATGGAATCAATTCATGTTGCATTTGATGATAAGAAGTTTGGAATTTTGCAAATTGATGAAAGCCATGACAAATTGGAATTTGAAAATCTGAAGAATTCTGAGATACTCTCAAGTGATGATGAAGGTTCTCCAGAAGAAATTTCTATTGCTTCTCAAAGGAATGCTGCTGTTGAGGGGGAGCAAATAAATCAGAGAGAACACAGTGATCATCAGGAGCAGACTAGTCTTTCAGAGTCTATTCCATCAGGAATTGACGTTTCAGAGTCTACTCCATCAGGAACTGACCTTTCAGAGTCTACTGAGGAAAGATCAGTAACTAGCAGCAATATGGAATCTACTGATTCTATTGATCAAAGGAGAGTTTTTGAAGGTAGAGAGAATTCTTCTACAAAAGATACCACTAACTCAGGGGGAGAGACTAGCAGAGTTAATCTACCACCTGTTAGAAAATGGACAAAGGATCATACTGAAGATTTGATAATTGGTGATCCAAATAGTGGTGTTCGAACTAGAAGATCAATTCAAAATGAATGCTTGTATAGTTGCTTTCTCTCAAAGAATGAACCTAAGAAGGTTGAAGAAGCCTTACAGGATCCTGATTGGGTAATTGCAATGCAGGAGGAGTTAAATGAGTTTGAGAGAAACAAAGTTTGGAAACTGGTACCAAGACCTAAAGATAGATCTATTGTTGGTGCAAGATGGGTTTTCAGAAACAAGCTAGATGAATCTGGTATGATTGTAAGAAACAAAGCAAGACTGGTGGCCAAGGGATATTCTCAGGAAGAAGGCATTGATTATGATGAGACCTTTGCACCTGTAGCAAGATTGGAAGCAATCAGGATGTTTCTTGCATTTGCAGCTCATTCAAAATTCAAGGTATACCAGATGGATGTTAAGAGTGCTTTTCTAAATGGCAAACTTGATGAAGAAGTATATGTAGAACAGCCACCTGGATTTGTTGATCCAAAGTTTCCAAATCATGTCTACAAACTTGACAAGGCACTCTATGGACTAAAGCAGGCACCAAGAGCATGGTATGAGACTTTGTCTAAATTTCTTCTTGAAAATGGCTTCACAAGAGGTACAATTGACAAAACTCTATTCTTTAGAAAGATAAAAGGTGAATTGCTTTTAGTTCAAGTTTATGTTGATGATATTATTTTTGGTTCTACTAATGAGAAGTTATGTGCTAAGTTTAGCAAGCTTATGCAGTCTAAGTATCAGATGAGCATGATGGGTGAACTAAATTATTTCTTAGGCTTGCAGGTCAAACAGACTGAGACTGGTATTTTCATTAATCAGTCAAAGTATATCAAAGATCTTTTAAGAAGGTTTGACTTTCAAGACTGTGCAGTTGCAAAAACACCCATGGCAACAGCCACTAAACTAGACTCTGATCCTAAGGGGAAGAGTGTGGATAATACTAGTTATAGAGGCATGATAGGCTCTTTGTTATATCTAACTGCTAGTAGGCCAGATATAATGTTTTCTACCTGTTTATGTGCTAGATTCCAAGGTGATCCTAAGGAATCTCATTTAATTGCTGTGAAGAGAATTTTTAGATATCTCAAAGGAACTCCAAATCTTGGTTTGTGGTATCCTAGAGAATCTGATTTCTTTCTAATTGGCTATTCAGACTCTGATTATGCAGGGTGTAAAATAGACAGGAAAAGCACTACAGGTACATGTCAATTCTTGGGAAATAGATTGATTTCTTGGGCAAGCAAGAAGCAACAATCTGTTTCAACCTCAACTGCAGAAGCTGAGTACATAGCAGCAGGCAGTTGTTGTGCACAGCTCCTTTGGATAAGAAATCAGTTGATGGATTATGGTATGACACTTAGTAATATTCCTATGTTTTGTGATAATACTAGTGCTATTAAAATTGCAGAAAATCCAGTTCAACATTCAAGGACTAAGCACATTGATGTCAGGTATCATTTTATTAGAGAACATATTGAGAATGGTACTGTGGAACTTCATTTTGTTCCTACTGACAAACAGCTTGCAGATATTCTAACTAAACCACTTGATGAGACTACATTCAGTAGACTAGTAAGTGAGTTAGGAATGTTAAATTTTTAGATCTTTAACATCTGCATAAGTAGCAAGGTATGTTGTTCTTAGCTTATAGACTTGATATTCTTGTCAGGATCTATATTTGATTGTTAAATGTTTTAGCTATAACACATTGCCTTGATAAATTTCAGTATGATAGACTTGTTAATAATCATCAGGATTAGATTTGTTATCAGGATGCTGTGACGCCCCTAGATCCGGGGTCGGAGATCCAGGCGCTCACGGTCCATTTTCCATTGATAATACACATGTTCTTGCTCATAAGAAATATAACACAATATCGACCCCACAATAATACTCACACACACACACAGGTTAGAGTCTTAGAAACGTTACATAACATACTTAAGCAAAAGAAAAGGGTTCAGAGTTATTACAAACATAATTAATAATTAATAATTGTTTACGCTACCATCAATAACTTCTACTTGAAGCTACGATAGCTGCTTGAATATTTGTTACGGTACACTTCCTTGCACAGGTCATACTTATAAATAAAACGTACTAACAAAAGTTGCCGACCAATCCGGCTAACGGGGCCTACCGGTGGAATCTCAACTGCAGCCTGGGGTCTAGTCACCTGCTTTCGAACAGTCTGACTGGTTTTTGCCATTTCTCTTAGCTGTTGTGTTTGTAAAATTTGAAAACAAGCAAGAGTGAGCAACTATAGCTCAGCAAGAATATACGTATAAGATAAGCAATATAACATTCCATATGTATAATAGTCATTAAACTCGTTGTATCAATCAGTTATAGAATCACTTGTCATTATTGGTAAATTTCAAAGGTGCACCAGTACGTGCCCTTGTTTTCAAAATAACCTTGCAGTTCTAGCTACTGCATAAAGTCAACATCTTTCTCATCAAAATAGGACACTATCGGCAACTGGCACATAGGCCTAAGATGCAGTGTCAAAGCATTTTTCCAAAGTGGAGGATGGGACTGGAAGAAAACATAAAAACCTGACAAGGATTGACGATGATCAGTCGCCACATCCGAGTCCAATAATCCGCGGGTCTTCTCTACCGGTAGAAGGATAGAAACTACATCCGTAACTATCCCTGAGTGAAAACTACATCCGTAATCACCCTCGATGAAAACTACATCCGTAATCATCCTTCGGCAACACCTGGGCCGGAATAATAAGTGATGGACCGCCTGGCTCACGGCCGCTTACACATCCCGGGAATCGTTCGTCAACGATTCCCACACCTGCCAGAGTCCCTTTTTCTTTTTCTTTTAAAAACCAGATTTTGATTGAAAACAGAGTAGTTGTGGTTCGACATCAGTCGACCGATAATTCTTGAAATCATACAAGAAACAGAGCCTGACCGGGGGTTTTCGAAAATGTTTGGAGTTCGAAAAAGTTCGAGTTTGAAAGTATTCAAAGGTATCTTGGATTAGCTTTGTTTTTAAAATAATGAACAATAATTAATAAATGATATTTTAAAATTTAATATCAATAATTAATAAAATGATTATTTAATAAAATAAACTTTCAATCCAAGATAGGGTTTCGAGTATTTACGAAGATATAATAATAGATATTTGAATATACGATACCACCCGAATGACCCTTCGGGTTTTCGCAATATAGATACGATATAATAATATACCGCTCCCCGGTCAATAGTATATACGGACCGCTACGACCTCTATTGCTAGAGTCGTTGTCCGAAGAAAACATTTCAATCTAAGTTCAAGGGGTAAAAGCATACATGTACTTGTTCAATCTCAATTGCATCAATACTTCGATAAACATAGCATTTGATATAATTTGAAAACTACAAACACAACAGTGAAAATCCTTGTATATGTATAAGTTTTGAAAAGTAAACTTGCCTGGGTGTGGTAGGGGTGGTAAAGCTCTCGGGGTGGCGCGGTAATCTATAACATTCAAGGGTGCGTCCGTTAGTAACTTAACGAGACGACTAAATAATAATATCAAATAATTACGAGATTACCCTCGCGACTCCACTCTTAAGCCCACTAACCCTAATAAAGGTCATTAATATCTTAAGGTTACGTTCGTTGATAATCTGACTCGAATTAATTACCAAATTTCAAGTTTGCTAAATTTTTGTCGAAAATCTCAAAAACTAATTCTAATCGTGATTTTTTTCCTCGCGCGCATTACGCTCTAACATTTTTAGAAAAATATTAAATTCGAATTTTTACTCAAATCTTTTTGGGTCGTTTTACCCACTGTAAAATCTTGCTCCTCAATTTTTACCACGAATTTACCATATTTTTAAAGGGTCCAAAGATATTTTACGAGATAGCACTTTTCTGCAGTCCACTTTCCAGAACACGTTTCACTAAATAAATCATATCTCAAAATCCACAAATCTTCTGACAATGAGCCTTACATTTCTAAAAACTACAGATCAAGACCTTTCCAACCATATAAAGTAGGTTTTCAGGGGATCGGTTTTAGTGCTCCGAATTACAGTTCCAAAAAGGGTCAGTTTCAGTTTGTTCAACAACTCCTCCACTACAAGTCATATCTCTTCCAAAAATTCCACAAAGTCCAAAATCATTATATATCCTCCAACAAAATTATCATACACTTATGGGACCTTATATAACATACAAATAATTTTTAACATAACAATATCCATCATCATCCATGGTTTCTCATAAATCAAACTATAATGGTCACTTTTGAGCTTCAAACTTTTAGATCTCATAAAACTAAGCATGGTTCTTGGCATGGCTACTAAGGGTTAACATGTATACCTTCCTTGAAGCTCCTAGTAACTTAATGAAGCTTGAAATCCTCTCCAAACACCTTGGTTGATCACCTTAGAGCTTACTCTTCAAGATCTAAAATCAAGAACATAAAAAGGTTACTATTCACCTAGAACTTTAAGAATTTTTCTAACTAGGTTAGGCTTGGAATTAAATCATGAAAAATTTACCATACCTTAGTTATATCATGAGGGGGCTTGGGCTAAAATATCTTGAATTTAGGGTGAGTGGAAGTGGTGGATGAATTTTTCTTAGCCTCCTTCTTTCTTGAAAAACCGTGAGCTTCCTTACAAGGGGGGGGGGGGGTTTTGCTTGGTGTTGGCTTGTGTTTAAGTGTTGTAAATAATATGTAGCCACTTACCTTGGCTAAATATTGTCCAAGTAATGATCTTGTGGTGTGCAATTGGCCAAGCAACAAAGAAATACTAGGTGATCCCTAATTTAGGGAAGTATGTTTCCTAAATAACCTAACTAGATTCTATAAACTTGGTTACTTACTAACTTCCTACTAACTACTTGGTTACTAACCTAGACTAGGTAGTTTGCATGGGGTGCATGTAATCTTGCCACCTTGCATGGTTAGTGGGTATTTTCCAATTTCCAAAATTTTCTAGAAAATCCTTAAACATTTTTGGTGGAATTTTTCCTTCAATATTCTTTCTAAAATCCAACTTCCTAATTCTAAATATATATGGTTCCTTGGGTTCTCAAAATAATAAAACCATGATCTTGTCGTAGTATTCGTATTTATCGATATCCCGGAAATGTACGAAATTAATAAAATAGGATTTTGCGAAATCCGTCGACATTTACATACACTTATTTTTCTTAAGGAAGCATAATATAAATTCAAATCTTCATTTTCCCTTCAAACACAAGTGGTGGTTGAGATCACCTTCTTTACATAACGGGATTACTATTCATCTGAGTCTTTTACAATGGTACAAAAATTAGGGTTATTACAGTCTCCCCTCCTTAAAAGGATTCCGTCCCGGAATCAGGTTGAAAACAGTTGGGGGTGCTTTTCGCGCATTGCGCTTTCTAGTTCCCATGTTGATTCTTCGACATTCTGATTCCTCCACAAGACTCTCACTAGTTTGACAACCTTGTTCCTCAGCACCTGTTCTTTCCTATCCATGATTTCTACGGGTTGCTCCACATATGTTAAGTCTGGTTGCAGATCCACTTGATCATGTTCTATCACATGTCGGAAGTCGGTATGGTAGGGTCGTAGCATGGACACATGAAACACATTATGTACTTGTTGTAAGCTCGGAGGTAAAGCCAATTCATAGGCTAACTTTCCAACTCGTTTCAAGATCTCAAAAGGTCCAATGAATCTCGGGCTTAGTTTCCCCTTCTTACCAAATCTCATCAATCCCTTCCACGGTGATACTTTCAACATCACGAACTCTCCTACCTCATATTCCTTATCTTTGCGGGACTGGTCCGCATACTTCTTCTGTCTGTCTTGGGCCGCTACCAGCCGTCCTCTTATAAGCTCGATAGTTTCTCTTGTCTGTTGGACCAGTTCAGGCCCTAAAATCTTCCGCTCTCCAACTTCTTCCCAACACAAAGGAGACCGACATCTTCGTCCGTACAAAGCTTCATATGGGGGCATGCCTATACTCGCATGGTAACTGTTGTTGTAGGAAAATTCGATCAATGGCAAGTGGTCGTCCCAACTTCCCTTGAAATCTATGGCACATACTCTCAACATGTCCTCGATGGTCTGGATGGTTCTCTCGCTCTGTCCGTCTGTTTGGGGATGGTATGCAGTACTCATGTTTAACTTAGTCCCCACACAATCCTGAAAACTCCTCCAGAACCTGGAGTTGAATCTTGGGTCTCTATCTGATACGATGCTCACAGGAACTCCATGTCTAACCACAATCTCCTTTAAGTAAATATCCACCAGCTTGTCGACGGTGTATCTCTCGTTGATTGGAAGAAAATGTGCTGACTTGGTCAATCTATCAATAATTACCCAAATGGCGTCATGATTAGTCTTTGTCCTTGGTAATCCGACCACAAAGTCCATCGCAATCTGTTCCCACTTCCACTCGGGTATCTCTAAGGGTTGCAACAATCCACTAGGCCTCTGATGTTCGGCCTTCACTCTCTGACATGTCAAGCATTTACTTACCCACTCTGCTATGTCCTTCTTCATGTTTGGCCACCAATAATATTCTTTCAAATCCCTATACATCTTGGTGCCTCCAGGGTGAATCGAATATCTTGAACTATGAGCCTCTTGCAAGATCTCATCTTTCAATTCTTGAACGTTCGGGATCCATATCCTAGATGCGTACCTCATAACTCCATTCCCGTCCTTCTCACACCTAATTTCTTCGCCAGTCAAAATTTTCTCCATCGAATTCTTTTCTTCTTCTACCTTCTTTTCCTGGCATAACTTAATCTTTTCCAGTAGCGGTGGTTGGACTTTTATTTCCATTAGACTCTCTTGGCCGATTCCTGGCAACCTCACCTCAATCTCCAGCCTCTCGAGGTCCTTGATCAATTCGTCCACTGACGTTATCATCTTAAGCTTCTCCTTTCGGCTAAGTGCATCGGCCACTACGTTGGCCTTCCCTGGGTGATAATGAATCTCACAATCATAATCCTTGATTAGCTCTAACCATCTCCTCTGCCTCATGTTTAACTCTTTCTGAGTGAATATGTACTTTAAGCTCTTGTGATCCGTGTAGATTTCACACTTTTCTCCGTAAAGATAATGTCTCCAGATCTTCAAAGCAAAGACTATCGCTGCTAATTCCAAATCATGGGTGGGGTATCTTATCTCATATTCTTTAAGTTGTCTGGACGCATACGCAATCACCTTACCGTGCTGCATAAGCACACACCCTAAACCTTTATGGGACGCGTCGCTGTAAATCACAAAATCTCCCTTATCATCGGGTAGGGCTAGTACTGGTGCTGTCACCAACCTCTTTTTCAACTCTTGAAAGCTCTCTTCGCATTTCTCAGTCCACACAAACTTCTCGGTCTTGCGAGTTAGCCGGGTCAAAGGGGCTGCTATCTTGGCAAAGTCTTGGACAAATCTCCTATAGTAGCCGGCCAATCCTATGAAACTTCTCACCTCTGTCGGAGTGGTTGGTCTCTCCCAATTTGATACAGCCTCTATTTTGGCTGGGTCCACTAGGATGCCTTGTTCGCTAATCACATGCCCCAAAAACTGAACTTCCTTCAACCAAAATCCACACTTCGAGAACTTAGCGTACAACTTTTCTTCCCTTAGCGCTCCCAATACAATCCTCAAATGCTCTGCATGTTCCTCTTTCGTCTTGGAATAAATTAAGATGTCATCGATGAAGACTATAACACACTTGTCCAGATACTTCTTGAAGACTCGATTCATTAAGTCCATGAAAGCTGCGGGTGCATTTGTTAACCCAAACGACATTACTAAAAACTCATAGTGTCCGTACCGGGTGCGAAAGGCCGTCTTTGGTATATCTTCTGGTTTAATCTTTAACTGGTGATACCCGGTCCGCAAATCAATCTTAGAGAAATAAACTGCATCTTTCAATTGGTCAAACAGGTCATCTATCCTGGGCAAGGGATACTTATTCTTGATGGTCACCTTATTCAACTCCCTGTAATCTATGCATAATCTCATACTGCCATCCTTCTTTTTCACGAATAACACCGGGGCTCCCCACGGTGACACACTAGGTCTTATCATTCCTTTATCCAACAGCTCTTGCAATTGGGTGGCCAACTCTTTCATCTCCACTGGGGCTAGCCTATACGGGGCCTTTGAAATTGGGGCCGTGCCCGGAACTAAATCTATAGCGAACTCGATGTCTCTATCAGGTGGTAGTCCTGGAAGATCATCCGGAAATACGTCCGCGAACTCATTAACGACTGGGATTTCCTGTAGGTTGGGTGCCTCCTTCTTGGTATCCTTTACATAGGCTAGATAGGCTTCGCATCCCTTACGTAACAGCCTTTTAGCTTGAATCATAGTCAGGAATTTTTGGGTTTGTCGTTTTCCACTAAACACTACTTCCTTATCCCCTGGCAGTCTTAAACTCACTTTCTTCTTCACGCAATCAATCTGAGCTCCATGGGTTGTCAACCAATCCATACCTATTATTACGTCAAACTCCCCTAATTGAAAAGGTATTAAATCTATCCAAAAGTGTCGCCCTTCTATTTCTAGGTCGCAACCTGGACAAACTTGGTTAACAGGAATAATTTCATGATTAGCTATCTCTACTTGCAGTCTGTCTCGCAGTGGTTCAGTCTTAAGGCCTAACCGACATACAAAATCTAGAGATATGAAAGACTTGGTAGCTCCCGAATCAAATAAAACATTCGCATTAACTGAGTTGAGTAGTAGGGTACCTGCGATCACATCCGTGTTCCTCACGGCATCTTGCACAGTCATGTTAAAAGTTCTTGCAGTAGGGGCCCTGTTAGAAGCAGTTCCACTCACTCTTGATGCAGCTGGCCCAGAGGACATACATTCCCTCATTCGGTGCCCTGGTTTCCCACACTTGAAGCAATTACCTCCAGCACTGGTGTTGTTACTAGTTCCTCGACAGGTGTTAGCATAATGTCCTGTCAGCCCACACTTGAAGCACTTCACATCTTGCAGATTACACACGCCCGCATGTTTCCTTCCACATTTATTGCATTCCGGGAGTGGGGCTCGGGGTGGGGTAGAGTACGATGATCCCTGGGGTCGGCCGCTCTGGCCCACACTCCAACTTTCCGCTCTCTTGTTTCCAAAGTTTCCGCTGGGTTGGGACATTGTTCCTCGCTTAAATTTGCTTGGAAAGCTACCTCCCGCAGAGTTCCCCTTTCGACTATCAAACTTCCTCTTCCTTCCCTCTCTCTCCTTCTGCATCTGTTCGCCTCCAGCCTCAACAATCGATGCTTTCTGTACCAGGGTGGCATAGTCTGTCAGCTCAAGAACCGCCACACGATTCTGAATCCATTGCTTTAGCCCCAGTTGAAACCTTCGGGCTCTCTTCACCTCAGAGTTCACATATTACGGCACAAACCTCGACAGCTCAGTAAATCTGGCCTCATACTCGGCCACCGTCATGTTACCTTGCTTGAGTTCCAAAAATTTCAGCTCCATTTGTGTTTCCATGAACCTAGGGAAATACTTTTCCAAGAACAACTCGCTAAACCTCTCCCAGGTCACCACACCTCTTCCCTCCAAATTCTTTTTGGCTTCCCACCAGTAGTTTGCCTCACCCTTCAGCAGATAGGTGGCGAAAACAGTTTTCTGCTCTTCAGCGACTCCTAGTATCTCAAAAGATTTTTCCATTTCTTTCAGCCAGGCTCTTGCCTCGACTGGGTCCGCAGTTCCCTTAAACTCAGGGGGTTTCAGAGATTTGAAATTCCGAAAGGCATTGGCATTGGCATTGTTGGGTGGTGGCTGAACCGGGGGACGGTCCAAGTTCTGCCTAAGTAGGTCCATGAATCGCTCCATAGGGTCTCTCCTTGGGTTTTCCACCTCCAGGGTATCATCTTCAGCTTCCTCTTCATCATACTCAGAGTTATCAAACAGGTTATAGTCACTACCTTCATCCTCGCTCAGGTTCTGATCCTCTCCCTCTCGGTTTTGGTGGCCTTCCGGCCCATGGTGGCTACCCTGGCCTTCAGAGCTGGCCGGGTGAGCTCGAGTGTTCATTCTTCTGGGTGGCATAATTCTGATAATAAGACAAAAATGGGTTAGGGTTTTCAATTATTTGACCATATTTAGAGAAGTCAGGAACGTATTGTTCCTCCTTACACAGGGTTAAAATTTCGAAAGTCGTAGTGCTCTTATGATGGCGATAAACTGTAAAAACTTTTTAGGGGAAGTCGTTACGTGGTTCAAAAACATTTGTAGGAATTTCCAAAATTTCGAAACTTCGCAATTTGTAGAAATATTTTCAAAATTTTTAAATAACTAAAACCGTTTTTTTTTTTGAAAGGTTTATTTTGGAAAAATTCGTAGGAATATTTTGGAAAATGTGGGGAACAATTTGAAATCACATATCGTAAATTTGAAATAGCATGGTTGTATTTGGGGCTTGTAGCAGTTGTATAATCAAAGTTGTATATCAAAACAGTAGAGCATGGCATCGGAAAGTAAAGCAGTTGAGACAATATCAAGGAAACTGAAACTAAATAAGTACGGTACAAGGGTGGTCACAAGTTCGGATGTTAGAGCCAAATACATAGTTCCGATGTCAAAGTCTAGCAAAAGTGGAACAAATACAAGTACATAATCCGAATAGTCAAGGCTACACAAAAGTAGGGCTACATCCATACATACTATCTGAAGTCACATCTACATATATGTAGGTCAGTCTACTCATCCACTGGTCAGAAAGGACGCCACTGCACAAGTCAACTATCCCGCAAAATCGACACACTAATGTCATCTGTACCTAGGGGACTGAGCTATCAGTAACACATCACGGGGCCGCACCGCGACGGAGCAAGGCCCTCACCCGGGCAAATGCACGACGCACAACACGCCTAGCATCCCTAGCCCGGATCACTCCGATCCCTAATCCGAGAACCCTCTCGCGACTCCTCCTCTCAATCCTGTGGAGTCGAGCTCTAGTCCTCCTAGCAACAGTAGTCCTCATCTCAGCCTGGATCCTCAAGCGCGCCTCGCGCTCCTCCACTATCACCCTCCTCGCCTCGGTAAGTCGGGCCTCGGCAGAAAGTAAGTCTCGGGTCATGAACTGCACGACATAGGCGTGCTCAGTGCCCGACACCGGGGGTAGGTCCAGTGGTGGGGGTGGCATAACAGGGGCAGGAGCAGGAGCAGGGGTAGGGTCACGCTCCTCCTCGCTAGAAGTGTCCTCCTCGGGATCGTCATCATCAGAAGAAGTGAGGCTCAATAACTGTGGAGAGGGCGGGGGTGTCACAACACGGTCCTCACCGGATCGCACACTCTCCTCATCAGTGGCCACAGGGGAAGGGGTAACAGGCTCAGGCTCCATAAAGGGCTCCTCCTCATCAGAATCCCCTAATATCGTAATCCAGGGGCCCAGCTCAGGGTCAGCATCAGTATCCTCAACAGGGTCCTCAGTCTCTCTCAGTAGTGCCTCATCATGCTCCCTCTCATAGGCCTCAGGGTCTGGTATATCCTCCATCTACACAAGGGAAATAAGCTAGGTTACTAACCAAAAAGAAGGGTTTAAGAAGTAGTTCCCTCACGGGCCTTAGAGGTCAGGGCTATATCCGATAACCCGACTGTGAACTCGATGAGAGCTCCAGGTATTAATGGGATTATTATTAGTGTTATATTATTCGTATTATTATGGTTGCTTTCCTAACTTACTATCGTTTCTGAGAACTGTAACCTTCTCTCTGATACCATTTCTGTGACGCCCCTAGATCCGGGGTCGGAGATCCAGGCGCTCACGGTCCATTTTCCATTGATAATACACATGTTCTTGCTCATAAGAAATATAACACAATATCGACCCCACAATAATACTCACACACACACACAGGTTAGAGTCTTAGAAACGTTACATAACATACTTAAGCAAAAGAAAAGGGTTCAGAGTTATTACAAACATAATTAATAATTAATAATTGTTTACGCTACCATCAATAACTTCTACTTGAAGCTACGATAGCTGCTTGAATATTTGTTACGGTACACTTCCTTGCACAGGTCATACTTATAAATAAAACGTACTAACAAAAGTTGCCGACCAATCCGGCTAACGGGGCCTACCGGTGGAATCTCAACTGCAGCCTGGGGTCTAGTCACCTGCTTTCGAACAGTCTGACTGGTTTTTGCCATTTCTCTTAGCTGTTGTGTTTGTAAAATTTGAAAACAAGCAAGAGCGAACAACTATAGCTCAGCAAGAATATACGTATAAGATAAGCAATATAACATTCCATATGTATAATAGTCATTAAACTCGTTGTATCAATCAGTTATAGAATCACTTGTCATTATTGGTAAATTTCAAAGGTGCACCAGTACGTGCCCTTGTTTTCAAAATAACCTTGCAGTTCTAGCTACTGCATAAAGTCAACATCTTTCTCATCAAAATAGGACACTATCGGCAACTGGCACATAGGCCTAAGATGCAGTGTCAAAGCATTTTTCCAAAGTGGAGGATGGGACTGGAAGAAAACATAAAAACCTGACAAGGATTGACGATGATCAGTCGCCACATCCGAGTCCAATAATCCGCGGGTCTTCTCTACCGGTAGAAGGATAGAAACTACATCCGTAACTATCCCTGAGTGAAAACTACATCCGTAATCACCCTCGATGAAAACTACATCCGTAATCATCCTTCGGCAACACCTGGGCCGGAATAATAAGTGATGGACCGCCTGGCTCACGGCCGCTTACACATCCCGGGAATCGTTCGTCAACGATTCCCACACCTGCCAGAGTCCCTTTTTCTTTTTCTTTTAAAAACCAGATTTTGATTGAAAACAGAGTAGTTGTGGTTCGACATCAGTCGACCGATAATTCTTGAAATCATACAAGAAACAGAGCCTGACCGGGGGTTTTCGAAAATGTTTGGAGTTCGAAAAAGTTCGAGTTTGAAAGTATTCAAAGGTATCTTGGATTAGCTTTGTTTTTAAAATAATGAACAATAATTAATAAATGATATTTTAAAATTTAATATCAATAATTAATAAAATGATTATTTAATAAAATAAACTTTCAATCCAAGATAGGGTTTCGAGTATTTACGAAGATATAATAATAGATATTTGAATATACGATACCACCCGAATGACCCTTCGGGTTTTCGCAATATAGATACGATATAATAATATACCGCTCCCCGGTCAATAGTATATACGGACCGCTACGACCTCTATTGCTAGAGTCGTTGTCCGAAGAAAACATTTCAATCTAAGTTCAAGGGGTAAAAGCATACATGTACTTGTTCAATCTCAATTGCATCAATACTTCGATAAACATAGCATTTGATATAATTTGAAAACTACAAACACAACAGTGAAAATCCTTGTATATGTATAAGTTTTGAAAAGTAAACTTGCCTGGGTGTGGTAGGGGTGGTAAAGCTCTCGGGGTGGCGCGGTAATCTATAACATTCAAGGGTGCGTCCGTTAGTAACTTAACGAGACGACTAAATAATAATATCAAATAATTACGAGATTACCCTCGCGACTCCACTCTTAAGCCCACTAACCCTAATAAAGGTCATTAATATCTTAAGGTTACGTTCGTTGATAATCCGACTCGAATTAATTACCAAATTTCAAGTTTGCTAAATTTTTGTCGAAAATCTCAAAAACTAATTCTAATCGTGATTTTTTTCCTCGCGCGCATTACGCTCTAACATTTTTAGAAAAATATTAAATTCGAATTTTTACTCAAATCTTTTTGGGTCGTTTTACCCACTGTAAAATCTTGCTCCTCAATTTTTACCACGAATTTACCATATTTTTAAAGGGTCCAAAGATATTTTACGAGATAGCACTTTTCTGCAGTCCACTTTCCAGAACACGTTTCACTAAATAAATCATATCTCAAAATCCACAAATCTTCTGACAATGAGCCTTACATTTCTAAAAACTACAGATCAAGACCTTTCCAACCATATAAAGTAGGTTTTCAGGGGATCGGTTTTAGTGCTCCGAATTACAGTTCCAAAAAGGGTCAGTTTCAGTTTGTTCAACAACTCCTCCACTACAAGTCATATCTCTTCCAAAAATTCCACAAAGTCCAAAATCATTATATATCCTCCAACAAAATTATCATACACTTATGGGACCTTATATAACATACAAATAATTTTTAACATAACAATATCCATCATCATCCATGGTTTCTCATAAATCAAACTATAATGGTCACTTTTGAGCTTCAAACTTTTAGATCTCATAAAACTAAGCATGGTTCTTGGCATGGCTACTAAGGGTTAACATGTATACCTTCCTTGAAGCTCCTAGTAACTTAATGAAGCTTGAAATCCTCTCCAAACACCTTGGTTGATCACCTTAGAGCTTACTCTTCAAGATCTAAAATCAAGAACATAAAAAGGTTACTATTCACCTAGAACTTTAAGAATTTTTCTAACTAGGTTAGGCTTGGAATTAAATCATGAAAAATTTACCATACCTTAGTTATATCATGAGGGGGCTTGGGCTAAAATATCTTGAATTTAGGGTGAGTGGAAGTGGTGGATGAATTTTTCTTAGCCTCCTTCTTTCTTGAAAAACCGTGAGCTTCCTTACAAGGGGGGGGGGGGTTTTGCTTGGTGTTGGCTTGTGTTTAAGTGTTGTAAATAATATGTAGCCACTTACCTTGGCTAAATATTGTCCAAGTAATGATCTTGTGGTGTGCAATTGGCCAAGCAACAAAGAAATACTAGGTGATCCCTAATTTAGGGAAGTATGTTTCCTAAATAACCTAACTAGATTCTATAAACTTGGTTACTTACTAACTTCCTACTAACTACTTGGTTACTAACCTAGACTAGGTAGTTTGCATGGGGTGCATGTAATCTTGCCACCTTGCATGGTTAGTGGGTATTTTCCAATTTCCAAAATTTTCTAGAAAATCCTTAAACATTTTTGGTGGAATTTTTCCTTCAATATTCTTTCTAAAATCCAACTTCCTAATTCTAAATATATATGGTTCCTTGGGTTCTCAAAATAATAAAACCATGATCTTGTCGTAGTATTCGTATTTATCGATATCCCGGAAATGTACGAAATTAATAAAATAGGATTTTGCGAAATCCGTCGACATTTACATACACTTATTTTTCTTAAGGAAGCATAATATAAATTCAAATCTTCATTTTCCCTTCAAACACAAGTGGTGGTTGAGATCACCTTCTTTACATAACGGGATTACTATTCATCTGAGTCTTTTACAATGGTACAAAAATTAGGGTTATTACAGATGCTGACGTCATCAGTATTGTGTCAGTATCAGGATTATGAAAATTGTTTCAGATCCTGACGTTTACTTTGTGTAGTAATCTGATTCTGTGATGTGTTAAGTCTATGCTAGCAAGTTTTGATATTTGCATACTGATAATTTGTACATTATTCAGAAATCAAAAGACAAGCAGATAACAAGAAATTGTATTTTCATTAATAGAAATCATTACATGGAAATGAAATACAACATCTTTTTGTCTAAATTTCTATTCTATACTTGTCTTTGATATGAACTCTGAGGAACAGGACAAGGAGCATCTCAAGAAATCCATTAGGGGATGAAAGTCTTGTTTGCTCTTGGATTCCTTGTCTGGGCGACTTGAATGAGAGCAGATAACTTAAATGAATAGCATCCTCATCAAGATCAACCTCAGACTCTCGGCCAAATTCTTCATCCTCAAGTTTTGAGGAGGTTAGGGGAAGGTTGTATCCAACAGATGGATGTTCCAGGAGAAACCTCTGGATATTATCGAAAACCAATCCATTCATGATTAGTTCGATGAGAAGAGTCGTTTGTTCAAAGAGATGATCAAGAACAGGATGTTCATCGACCAAGAAAAATCTGAAAAATGGGTTTGAAGGGATTTTTGGGTTGAGAAGCATTGTTGAGAAGAAAAGAAATTGAAAGGTTATGGAGAATGGCATAAGGCGTTTGGTTCTTTTTCAGAGAAACGTGAGAAGCTGAGCAGTCACTTGGAAGTCTTAATGAAGTCAAATGCTAATTATTGCATGAGACTGTATTTCTTGTTTCAAGAAATATTGAAAATATCTAACCAATTGATTTTCTGTTCAGATTAATTGTTTATTTTCTTTTTCAGATAAAAGGAAAATGCCACGTGAAAAACTCCATATTAAGTCTCTGGTTATGTTGGTCAGGATTTCATGTGTGACCATCAGGATTTGAAAATCATATTTTTAAATCACATTGCATTTTGTGATTATTTTGATGAGAGGTCATCAGGAAAAGGAAGCTGATCAGTATTGCTTATTTATACCCTGATTTATTTCATGAAAATCAATTTTGGATTTTATTTTCCAAAAAATCGTGGGTAACCGCATTTTTCAGGGACTGACACCTGTCAATCTACGTGTCAACGTGGGATAGTGGTCTGAAAGATTTGTGAAATATATTTGTTTTAAAACTCTAATCGTGCAATTGCTTTCTCTAATCTTACATTCTCTAAAGCAAAAATCACTCTTGAGTTTTCAAAATCACTAATCCATTTCAAGAATTTTTCAAGTTTCTTTTCAGATCAAAAATGGCAGCTCAGAGAAGATTACCTAAATCAGTAGCCTTCAAGTTTGGTGACTTTGATTTTATGACAAACAATCATGTTGCAGCTATTACCAACAAGGAAGGAGTGTCATCTGATTTTCATCCAATCATGGACTTTCTGGTGTATGGACCATTAAGTTATGCATTGACAGCATCTCCACAGATTAATCAAGTAGCTGTTTCACAAGCTTGGGAGAATGCTGAGGTAATTGATTCTACTCAGAGTCAATCAGGTAAGATTGTTCTACATTTAGGACAAGATTTATTTGACATTACTGAATCTGTTGTTAGTTCAGTACTTTGCTTACCTGTTACTGATAGTTATGAGAATGTACCATCTGATGATAATATAAGAACTATGTTGTCTGAATTAGGTTATAGTGGACCTCTAGATAACATGAGCCAGTTGAATAGAACTTTTCTTAGAAAGGAATGGTCTTTTTACTTTGATCAAATTGCTAAATGTTTTACTGGCAAATGTAGTTCTTTTCAACAAATTACTTCTGTTACATCACATATTGCTTATAGTTTGCTTTATGACAGAGTAATTAACATTGGTCATATTATCTTAAGTCAGATGAGTATTAAACTTGGGTCAAGAGATCAAAACAGGAAAATGGTTTATTATCATAGATTTATGCAATTGTTTATTAACCATTTTATTCCTGATGTTGAAGCTAGATTTGGTAGGGAACATTGTGTTTCTTCTTATGAACAGCAAAAGAGAATTTTCTCTGACATTACAAAGAAGGACAATGAAAAGAATCTAGATGAAATACCTGCAATTCATTATCCACATCATTTTCAGGTAATTTTTAAAACTCATCTTCCTACTATCTACAATTCTTCTTTCTTTTGTGGTGAAATGGCTCAGGAATCTCAATTGGAGGAGAACCCACCTGTGTCTACCCAAGTAGCCCAAAACATCATAGTCTCTGAAACAATTCAAGAACCAAATTTTGATCCACAGCCTATTGTTTCAAAGAAACCAACCTCTGGTGTTTCTCAAAAGACATCAGTTGTAAGGAAGAGAAGATTTGTTGTGTCAAGTAGTAGTAGTAATTCTAGTGAAGATGATGATGATTTAACTCTTGCAGAGAGAGCAGAATTGAAGGCTGCAATTCAACTTTCTTTGTTAGCACAAAGAGATGAAAAACCTAGTCACAGCCAGGCTGCAGTCTCTCAAAAGGCTGTAGTTCTTAAAAAGGGAAAACAGGTACTGGATACTGTCTCTCAAAAGACTGTGTCTATTGAACAAAGATCTCATCCCAAGATCACTTCTGTGTCTACACCTCTTGAGTCTTCTCAGGATAAATCTTTTGCTCACTATATCAGGAGAACAAGGAGAAAGATTCAATTGTCACCTACACACACAGAGTCTAGTCCAACTAATATCATGCAGGTTTCTACAAATCAAGCTACATCTATGTCAGTATTTGACAAGAGAGATCTGGATATTGATTCTTCATGGGAAACTACATTATCATACAGACTGGCTATGGGACTAATTTCTCTTAAAGTGAAGTTGTCAAGGCCTGTTCTAGACTTTTTGGTTGAAAAAGTACCAAAACTTTTATTTCCAGATGAATATGGACTTCTACATCAAAGACTTGACTTAATGAAGATGTATTTCTATGTATCTGTCAGAAGACAATTAGTCAAGAAATTTGGACTCTCGAAGCATGTTGCACTTCAATCACTTCATGCATATTTATTTGACAAGGATGTAATTATTGAAGATGCTTCAGCTCAAGGTGAACAACTGGAGGAAGTAGATAGAATGAAGCAGTCAACAGAAGATACTATTGCACCAGTGGTGAATAGTAGGAAAGATCAGATCACAGTCACTGTAACACAAGAACCATCTAGTCAGAGGAAGGATGACTCAGGAGCTGTGATAGCTGATGTTGAAAGGTCTTCTGTGATGACTGAGAATGCAAGTGAGATACCCTATGATATGGAAGGAATGACTTTGGTTGATTTTTCTGAAGATCAAACAAATTTTGTTCAGTCAGAGTCTATCCACTTTGAGGGTGTGTCTCAGCAAACAACACTTAAAGACGGTGATATACTAACTATGGTGTCTAATGAAGTATTACTGAAGACATCAGAGTCTAGTAAACAACCTGAAAGTGGTATACTGGAGCCTGTAGTATCTGAAAGGAAAGAAGATGATTGTATGGGTTCAGAGACTATAGCAGCTCACTCCTTGGAGAAAACCTCAAGCCACATGCCATATGAGGAACCCTCTCTCCATGTGAGTTCAGGTATAAAAACTCCTTCTAAACTCTATTTTTCTGTAGGTCATGAGAGCACTTATCTAAATTTGAGTGATACAGTTGAAAAGATGGACTTAGATCCACAATTTGAGCGGCTGGCTCCTGACCAGGCAAAAGGTGAGGTAGAAAGAGTGTTGACTTTAGAAAGTCAAAGTGAGAATGAGGGTATGGATGATCAACTCCATAGTGAGGGAGAGAAAATTAGGAAACCATCATTTGATTTCTGGGATCAGGTTTTTCCTGAATCTTGGTCTGAAAAATTGGGTATGGATGCTGGTACTTATTCATTCATCAAAATGTATCAGAAGAATGACCTAGCACATCACAATGCAAAGCCAGAAGTTAAAGCTCAGAAGCAAAAGGAGAGGCTTGCAGAAATCATTAACAGAAGAGGTGTCAGGATAAAGCAATCTCTTGATACATATGTACCAGATGAAGATCCTAATGATCCTAGTGTTCCTTTGTATGTACTTCCAATATCAGCTAGAATTGAGACATCAACAGTCTCTGATCACTCTAAGGAGGAGTCAGGATTTGAAGATGTTAGTACACAGAATACTGGTGAAGGAGATGATGATCATGTTTCAGTTCCAGAACAGAAAGATGAAGACGTTGATACTTCTAATCAGATACTAGAAGCACTTCCAACATTGAAGTTCATTCTGATGTTTTGAAAGATATTCAGAATTCTCAAATTGCTATTCAAACAAGACTTCAATCACTTGAAGATAACCAAGTCACAATTATGGAAAATCAAGCAGTTCTTATGAATCTCATTTGTTCTGTTTCTGAATCTCTTGGAATTAATGTTGCTGATGTCAAAAAGGGGGAGATAAAGACAATTCAAAGACAACAACAACACTACCAGACTGAAGGAGATAAAGATAAATCTAAAGCTGGGGGAGATAAAGATCAAACAAATGGTAGTAAAAAGAAGAACCAGGAGTGACAGTGGTGAATCTCAGCTAGGAAGTGGTAAAGGAAGAGCAGCATTAATAGTTAAAATTCTTTCTTCTAAGTACTAGATAAACGTCTACATCTGTGAAGGAGGTACTTAACTTCATAATTCTACATTCATAAATTCTATTCTGGTTGTATTGTTATATGTTTTGACATCCACAACTTAGATTTATGCTTCAGATTGTAAAGCATAAATAGGGGGAGATTGTTAGGAATAATTCATAAGTTGTGATGTTAAGAATAGAATTTACACATTATACTTCTTGTAATCCTGATCTTATAAAGGATTTAGCACTGTATATAGGTTTTATGTGTAAAACAGTTATCTGTAGAGTTTAATCAGGAATGAACAGTGTATCGGAGACTACATGTCAGGAACAAAGAGCAAATCCTGATGACGTGTCCAATACTGATGGTTGATCAGATACTGATGCAGTGTGCAGATCCTGATATCAGTCGTGTTACTGATGATGTCATTATGGATGCTACAGAAACTGGCAAGTGCTATAAAACAGGATCGTTGTTTGAAGAACAAGCAAGAAGATATTATGAAGGAAAGAGTTTTCTATTGAAGGAAACTATCGACTAGAAGGCAGAACATTGTCATGTATAGATTATATCTTTCTGTTATTATTTGATAGGTAGCATTATAAATACTCTCTCAATATCATTGTAAAGAGCGTAGCTCGTGAGGCGTGAGACGAAATTGTGAGTTCGTGTGCGTAGCTCTGTATAAGGTTTGTATTCGAGAAGTTCGAAACAAACAGAGAGATATTTGTATTGTCAGCAGCTGCTAAAGGTATTGTACACCTTTGGTAGAGTTTGTATTTGATCTTATTAATACAAACAAGAGTTTGATTCGTTCGTTTATTCTTGTTTTTATAATCAAGCAAAAATCAGACAGGATTATATAACTTGTATTCAACCCCCCCCTTCTACAAGTTATTCGAGTTAACACACAACCATCTCCATATCTGACTGAATTTGCAAGGGAATGCTTCTGCTCACCTGTGTATCACCAGTGGCCTTTTTTAACTCCGAGATATGGAAAACGGGATGCACTTTACTGTCATCCGGCAGTGCCAATTTATAGGCCACCTTCCCAATGCGCTCTAGAACCTCATATGGTCCGTAGTATCGGGCTGCTAGCTTCTCAAACGGCCTCCTAGCAAGAGATTTCTGTCGATAGGGTTGCAGTTTCAAATAAGCAACATGCCCTACCTGTAACACCAACTCCCTACGGTGGCTATCTGCAGATTGCTTCATAATTTGCTGTGCTCTCAGAATGTGCATTTTTAAATCATCCAACATAGCATCTCTAGCTTGCAAACTCTCCTCCAAGCTATCTACTGGAGTGTGACCAGAACCTAGTCGTAACAAGTAGGGTGGTTCTCGCCCGTAAAGCACCTGGAACGGGGACATTTTGAGGGTCACGTATGGGGACGTGTTGTACCAAAACTCTGCCCACGATACCCATTGTCCCCAAGTCTGTGGATGGCCTGAAGCAAAACACCTCAGATAAGTTTCTAAACACTTGTTGACAATCTCGGATTGGCCATCCGTTTGTGGATGGTAGGCGGAGCTTCTTTTTAGTGTAGTCCCCTGCAGCCTAAATAGTTCCCTCCAAAACAAACTCATGAAAATACGGTCTCTATCCAAAATAATTGACACCGGAAACCCGTGGAGGCGGACAACCCCATTCACAAATTCTGTGGCCACTATAAGTGCAGAAAAAGGGTGTTTAAGCTTGTTAAAATGCGCGTACTTGGAGAGACGGTCCACCACAACTAATATTGTGTCAAATCCCTTCGATCGTGGCAAACCCTCCACGAAATCCATAGTAATGTGATCCCAGACCTGCCCTGTAACTGGTAAAGGCTGGAGGAGGCCAGCTGAATTTTGGTTTGAGGTTTTATGTTGTTGACAGATTACACATTCCCGCACATATGTGCTCACATTCTTCCTCATCCCTTGCCAGAACCAGTCTGTAGCTATTCGAAGGTAGGTTTTTAGCTCACCTGAGTGCCCCCCTACTGGTGAGTCGTGATATTCCTTCACAATAATGGGAATAAATGAGGACTATTTGGAGATTACCAACCTCTACTTATACAACAACTTGCCATCCACCACCTCGAACTCTGGAAACTGCTCCTTCCTGTCTTCCACATCCTGCCTGAGTTTGTTAAGAAATGGGTCCTTCTCGATTTCTGCCATCAGTGTGCTCCAATCTATGGTACTTGTAGTGAGCATAGAATTCAACACCACCTCTCCTTCAGATTTTCTGGAAAGGGCGTCAGCCACTTTGTTCGAGGCCCCCACTCTGTACTTAACCTCGAAGTCGAAAGCCATCAATTAGCTGACCCATTTTTTATAATTGCCACCAACCTCTCTCTGTTGCATTATATATTTAAGGCTTTGCTGGTTCGTATATATAATGAAATGGCGTCCCAACAAATAATGTTTCCATTTAAGGACTGCTAAACAAATGGCGATCAACTCTTTCTCATAAATTGCTTTTTGTCTTGCTCTTGGGCCCAGCAGTTTGCTAAAGAAGGCGACATGCCTATCTTTTTTAGTCAACACCGCCCCGATGCCAAACCCTGATGCATCGGTTTCCACCACGAACGGAACAGTAAAATCCGAGATTGCTAACACGGGGGCTGTTACCATAGTTTGCTTAAGCTGCTCGAATGCCTCTGTAGCCTCATTGGACCAGCCAAATTGGTCTTTCTTGAGCTGGTTGATTAAAGGCTGAGCTATCTGTGCATAATGTGCGATAAATTTCCAGTAATAACTGGTTAGACCAAAGAATCCTCTCAATTCCTTGAGATTCTTGGGCTCTCGCCAGTTTACCATCGCTTGGACCTTACCCACATCCGCTGCTACGCCTTGCCCATATATAATATGTCCCAAGTACTCCAGCCGTTCTCTTCCAAACTCACATTTATTCTGATTTACTAGCAGGCTGTGATTGCTCAGAGTTTGCAGCACTGTGGTTACATGTCTAGCATGTTCTTCTTGATTCGGACTGTAGATTAATATGTCGTCGAAAAACACGAGGACATATCTTCAGAGGTACGGCCTGAAGATTTCGTTCATGAGGGATTGAAAGGTAGATGGGGCATTTGATAGCCCGAACGGCATCACGAGAAACTCGTAATGGCCCTCGTGAGTGCGGAACACCGTCTTGTAAACATCCTCATCCTTGATTCGAATCTGATGGTACCCGACCTTAAGGTCTAACTTACTAAAATACCTTGCCCCATGTAGCTCGTCTAACAATTCTTCTATGATGGGAATCGGGAACTTGTCGGGGACCGTCTCCTTATTAAAGGCCCTATAGTCGACACAAAAGCGCCAAGAGCCATCCTTCTTCTTGACAAGTAATACCGGACTCGGGTATGGGCTGGTGGAGGGCTGAATTATGCTTGCCTCTAACATTTCCCGGACAAGTCGCTCTATTTCATCTTTTTGACACTGGGATAACGATATGGCCTCACACTCACGGGGTTACTACCTACTTTCATCACGATAGCATGCTCGTGTCCTCGGTATGGTGGTAGTTCTGTGGGTGTTTGGAACACAGACTTATATTCTTCCAACACCGGTTGTAAATATGGAGGTGCCTCTCCTTGGCTCAGTTCCTTCTCACTAGTTTCCAGTTGTTTCAGTTCCACCAATACTTTTCCCCCTCCTTGCGTATTGTCCTGATCATTGCTTTTAGCGACACCTTCACATGAATCAAAGATGGGTCTCCTTGTAATACCACAGTCTTCTGCCCTACCCTGAATGTCATCCTCTGAGATTTCCAATTTGTTATAACCGAACCCAGTTTCTCGAGCCACTGTAATCCTAGTATGACATCTGAGTTTCCCAATTTAAATGGTAGAAAATCCTCCACGACATCCACTGCAGCAAAATGTATCAACACATTCTTACACTCCCCCGAACCTCTCACAGCTTCTCCATTACCCAAGGAAACCCCAACCCCTTTTGTTTCTACCAGAAGCAATCTCAATTCCTCCACCAAAGCACCAGAAATAAAATTATGGGTTTCCCCAGGATCTATCATCACTATTACTTCCCGTCCTGAGATATATCCTCTAATTTTCATAGTTTTAGGAGAGGAAAGACCAATTACCGAATTTAGCGACACTTCCGTGGTGATTGGTGCTTCTCGTTCCTCATGTGGAATGTCCAAGTCCTCTACACACTCTATCTCCTCGTCCTCCTCTTGTGTCAACAACACGCTGAGTTCCCTCTGTTTGTACCTATGACCCACCATCCATTTCTCATCACACCGGAAACAAAGCCCTTTTTCTCACTTCTGTTGTAGCTCTTGAGGGGACAGGCATTTCAACTTTTCAATGGGTTTTGCTATAGGTATGGCCTGCACCACCATTTTGGGGCTGGTTTGTGATGACTGGCTGTAGCTCGAATGTTGCGAGGACCACGAACCAGGAGAGATTGACCCCGATTCTGAATTTGATCCCCCTCCTGACCCTTTTGACCCCGATGATCCCATATACTGTCCGTAGCTACCTCCTTTGCTCCCACCATACAACTGTAAGATCGTTGAAGGCCTCTGGGTAGTATAAGTGTTCGACCTAGTGTCTCCACCCTTTGGGTTCTTTACTCGATTCTTCTCCTCAGTCTTAAGTGCTAGGTCCATGGCCTGCTCCAAGGTGTAAATTCCCATCAGTCTCACTTCCGCCCTTATGTCTTCTCTCAGCCCATTGACAAAATGAGCTATCAAAATCGTTTCCGGAATATTCTCAAGTGGTGCTGCTTTCTCAATAAACTGCTTGCGAAACTCCTCCACGGTACCCATTTGTTTCACAGCCAACCATTGCTCACAAAGGGTTCCTGAGTGTAGTGGCCTAAATCTTTGCAAGATTAATCTTCTCATGTCCTCCCAACGTTGAATGAGACGACGCCCATTTTCCCATTGGTACCACAACAAAGCCTCCCCATCAAACCCCACGACAGCCGTCTCTAGTTTCTCCTCCTCAATAAGTTTATAAAATGAGAAATATCTCTCAGCTCTCCGTAGCCACCCATCTGGATTCGTACCATCAAACTGGGGTAGATCCAACTTACGATACTTCCAGTTTCCCCTCGTCGCATTCTACGAGTCAACTCGTCTCCATGTCTTATCGCCCATTCTCTCCTTCTCCCTATTCCCTACACCGTTCTGACTCCCACTAGATCCACCCCCAACTTGATCTATCTTTACTTGAAGCTTTCGTGTGACCTGGTCAAACGCCGTCGATATCTGGTTGGCGAGGTTTTGTTGCATCTCGGCGACGGGGCTTTTGACCGCCTCCGCTACCTCCTCCAACATCACCTTCCTTAGTTCGACCACCGACTCCTCAAGGCTATCCAATCGGTTTGACTGTCGTGTCTCGGGTTGTGGTGCCATGACCTCACCGCTCTGATACCAGATTTGTAATGAACTACGATAATTAAACCACACAAATCACTTAATTGAACAGGAAATGATTGATATTACTCTGATAACGAACAATTCATACGACTACTCCACTTGATTATATAATTAACCTCAGACTTTCGAGCCGATGAGTAGCTCCCAAAATAAACTAGGGTTTTTCAAATCACATAATGCCCTTTTCTCCCTATCCCCAATTCTTTTATCACACAATACTTTATTAATTACAAGGAAATTACTATTCTACCCTTCCCTTGTTTCTTTGGTGCGACGTCGTACAAACATGTTCGAATTAAAAGGATTTTCATTCTTGTTGCGAGTCATTGCAGTTTGGTTGACAAATACAATAGGACCTGTATCTACTTAGTTCATAAGTGTCATTACATCGTTAAAATGTTCCAAGATGCTACCACAGACAGTGGAAAATGTTTGGCTGCTTTAGATCTTGCTAACCCTGGGGCCTGTAAAAAATATGATTTATCAAGTCATGAAATATTACATGGATAATTCATCGAGTCCTAAAATATCACATGGATATATATGATTTGGCTCACCCTCAACAATAGCAGAAATTACAAATGTAAACCATATTTTCCTGACTATGAAAAATAATCAAGGACTTCAAGGTTAATAGGTTAAGAGATGCAAACAACAGAATTTGAGAGCTCTCGCTCCCCTAATTGTTTCCAAGAAACTTTAAAGAAAATTATATTCATAACTCAAATAAAGCGGTCCAACTCTAAATTGCTGAGAAGATAACTCAGAAAATTTACTGAACAGAGGCTTAATCTAAATGAGATATAGCAATAGAACTTGCGGTGGAAGTTGATTTTTCTAAGATAAGTATAAAACTAATGAGCTTCATTAAAGAATGAAGCTGCAATTAGGAAAGAAAAAGTTAAGGTCTTTTCAATGGAGCAGGTCTTTGAGCTACTATCCGAAGCAGATGCTGCCACAGATTATGATGCTGTCACTAGTGTCCATAATCAGGAAATAAGTAAATCAACTGTTCTTTGGTTGAGAAAAAATGGGTGAATAATCATTGGGTTCAAGTTGTTCAACGGTTACTAATTCAGTTGGAGTGTTTGTTATCCAAAGATGTTTCATGGGTTCAGTGAAACTGAATTTGGAAAATAATATCAGAGTTTACAACTTGGGAAGAGATGGGTAATGTAGTGAGTAATGCTTGATTAATGATCGTCTAAATAGACCCTGATACGCGTTTAATTCCTCTCTGTTTTTCTCATCTTAACATAAACTAGGTAACAAATTTTTAAAAATTGTATATATAACAATATTGTTTGTTGAGTTTTATTATATAAAAGTTGATATGATAAATTAAAACTTGTGTAAAATGTAATTAAATTTGTATGTTTAAGAATTATAGAGAAAATAATTAGCAGAAAGAAAACGAAAACATGTTTCCGTTAAACTCTGAAGTGTTAATAATAATATTTTCAAAAATATTGATGGTATCTATTTTGTTGCATAAAAAATGTTTTTGAAATCTAATGTTGATAAACATTTGTACAGTTTGACAATGGTTAAGTAAAAGTAAAATTTTTGAATTATTTTTGTTGTCGATGGCATTATGAAATGTGTGATTGCTTAGTTTGTTGATAAATTTATTTGTATGACGGAAAAAAAAACAGAATGTGAATGTGATAAGAAATGTGATTGACTTAACTTGTCGATAAATTTGGTTGTATGACAAACATAATTCAAATTCAATTTCTAAGTCATGCTAGCATTATATTTTTGGAGTGATCCGACATATGTATCTATTCATTTGATTAATTTTCTTGAGCATTTGTAAGAACTTTTTTCGTAGGTAATATTAAATTTAAATTCATGGACAAATGTTCAAAATGCTACTGTTGGTCCCGTAAAGTATTGCAGAAGGGGGGTTGAATGCAATACTAATAAATTTCAAAAACTATTTCAACAACTTAAATAGAGTTTGTAATTTACTAGTAGAAGAAATGCAATCACAAGTAATATCTAACAAGATGTTTCCACAAAATAAATGTTTTATTTATTTTGCAAAGTTTTGCTACAACCTTGAGAACAAAATAATTCTCAAGCTTCGAATTCTCAAGAGATTACAGATGTGGAGAGCTATCTATTGTATAAATAGAGTGCTCTATTTATAGTGTGATAGTCGACTGTACTACCACTATCAGCATGGGTTGTTGAGTTGCTGTTATATTCCTTTTGCAGCTCATTCCATGATTTATTCCCATGTGATCATCACAAAGTAACTTTAAGATACTTTCCACATTTGAGCCACCCAGATCTAGCCGTATTCAATTTTATCTGCTCTATACTTTACAGGTTGCTCCATGTGATCTCTCGAGCTTCAGTTATAGACTTTCCAAGCTTGCTGTAAAGGTTGAATATTACAACACGCCTGCTTCTTTTGAACATGTATTATATCGCTTAAATTGACTTAGAAAATTCCTAAATCAATTTGATTCTTTATGACAGTATGTTTGCTTCAGAGTTTGCTGTCACTGGATTGTGCTTTGGTTGACAGTATGAATTCCCGCAGAGATTACTGTCAAGGATTGTGCTTTGGTTGACAGTATGAATTCCCGCAGAGATTACTGTCAAGGATTGTGCTTTGATTGACAGTATGCATTTTCCGTAGATATTGCTGTCAAGAATTTCAAACTTACTGTCGCAAACTATATATCAAAGTTGCTGTCATCAGAATCTCCGCCAATGTTGCTGTCAAGTTGAAACTTGCTGTCGACTCAATTAAACTTGCTGTCGAGCTTTGCAACATGCTGTTTCCTTGTAATCTTACTGTCAATACTTGACAGTAACTTTTATTCCTATTGTCGAACTTCTGTATTTCTTGAGGCTTGAACATGATTGAACTTCTTTCAAGAATTACAATTATTACATGATAGTACTTATTTGATTACAGAAATACACTTCAGGCTATGACAGTATGTTCTACTTAGTAAAACTAAGTATACCAATAAAACTAGTTAAGTTGTCTAACCTATCACCCATAAATCCCAACAATCTCCCCCAATTTGTTTTTATGGACAATAAGGACAAATTTACAAATATTACATGCTGACAACTTAACTAACATAGATCAGAATGAATAAACCCTTCATTTCTGAAAAATGTATTTAATCCAGATTGTTTTTCAATACAATGACCATCAAAGTTCATAAATTAAAAATCAAGTACTCCTCTAGACTGAGTATATAGAAAATGTTTTACTTATCTTGATTTGAAATTTCATCTGGATTCTTTTCTTTCTTTCTCTTGCAAAGCCTTTCTGAGTTTTTCAATCAGCTCCTTTTCTTCAGGGGACTCTGCATCATCTTCATTTTCTAAGATGTATTTTCTGATCATTGAGGAAGAAGTGTTTGATACATCTTCGAGCTCCATCCAATAGACATTTTTCTTGACAACTGATCTGAACTTTAGCACATCTCCCTCCTTCTTAAATCTTTTACCAGGGAGTTGATTTAAGGTTTCCCTTCTCAGTTTGTCCAAGCTGGGATCATCTCCTTTCCTTTGATCAAAAATCATGTCTAGCTCCCAAGAACACAGTGTTTCAATGTTGTTTGATGATCCAACCACTTGCCAGTATAATTCTTTTAGCACACTGGTCTTCAACTTAGAGAAACTATCTGCATAAATTTCTTCTTTGCCATACTTAATTCTCAAAGGATTGTCCAGTACACATGGCTGATAGTTGGATTCTTCACTGTTGATCTTATTGAGTTTACTGCAGCTTTCCTTCATTTGAGCTTCAATCTCATCTTCTATCTGTTGACAAGATTTTTTTCTTGAGGCTAATTCTTCTCTGAATTTCTGCTCTGCCTCATACCTATCCATTTCTTGCTTTGAATAAGGTTTCTCCATTTCATTCCAGTTATACTCAGGGATAGGATTATCTTCTTCATTTTCCAGACCTAGAGCTTCAAAAACATCTTCATCATTTTGAAGTGTCCAGTCACCATGCTTTTCAGTGAATTCAGCATTTCTGATTGCATAGTACTTTCGAACAGGATCCATGATCTTTTCAGAGATATCACCATAGCTTTCCAAAAGTTCAACCATTCTTTCCAAATTGAAATAATCAATTCTTCTTCTTACAAGTGCTTGAGTTTGAACTAGACTATTGGATATTACTTTTGATTTTGATATCTGAGTGAAATTAGGTTCTACCATAATCAATCTTTCTTTGTTTTCCCATAGAATGTATCTTGTGACCTTTTCTTTTGACTCATCCAATTCTATAGATACAGAAGTGATCGATTCTTTGGCTTTCTCTTGAAGTTGTTCCAGGCTGTTCATTCTTCTGCTCATGAATGGTTTCTTAAGCCCTAGACCTGTAGCTTTTCTTTGACCAGAATAGACAGTCTTTCCCCTTTTTGGTCTGTTTGACTTTCTTTTGATTCTTACTGTCTTGGATGTTTTGACAGTAGAATCATTGACAGCATCTTTGATGGGGCTTCTGATTGTGTCTTCTTTGACAGCATCTTTCATGACAGTGTCTTCCAAGTCAACATCTTTGACAGTAACTTCATTTTTCTTGACAGCATCTTTGTTGACAGTATCTTTTTCAGAATACATACTGTCAATTTCCATTTCTGCTTGGTTAATTTCTAATGCTTCAAGTATCTCCTCTTCTTTCTCCTTTTCTTCATTTTTCTTGCTTGTTCCAGGAGATTCTGAAGTTTCATTTGGCTCAGCTTCTTTAGCTTGGGATTGCTCTTTTGAAGAGTTTCCCTTTTTTGACTCTTTAGCTCCTCCAGCTTTACCTCCATCTTCATTATCATCACCATCTTTATCCAAGGTGTCATCAAAGGAGCATTTTCCACCTTGAGCATTTCTGCTTTCGTTTGCTTTGGCAATGAGCTTCTTAATTTTGACACTGTATTCCATATCTCTCTTTGCCATTATCTTGTGGATATCTTTAACTGCTTGAATCCTTTCCTTGGTGATGGGTGCTTTCAGCAACAACTTAAGTACATCCAGGATGACTTTACTTTGTAGAGATGTTTTGCCTTCAAGAGTTAAGAACCCAAGTCCTTTAGTTCCTTTGGCTGTTGTCTGTTTAAAGCTTACACCATATGGCTGAAGACATACTTCTGGAAGTTTGTTGTTAACCATTGTACTCAGTTGAATATAGAGACTTTCATAAAAAATGGTAGACTTTTTCTTAACAAGAATCCCAAGGATGTATTGCACTCTGGCAGAGAAAGTTTCTAACAGTTGCATTGTTATGAATATTGAATGTCCATTCTTCAGGTACACTTCAACTGCCCACCTCTTCTCTGAGCTAATCTTCAAAGAAAGATTAACAATCTTTTCTTTCAAAGCTTCTGCCAACTTAGCAGGATTTCCTCCAGATTCTGTGATTGCTTCATTCACCAGAGTGTTGAATTCCTCATCCTTATTATTCAAGGTGCTCTCCATATGACTTAAAGTTATATAATCAGCTTCTTCTTGAGAATATGTGCTTCCATCAGTCCAGGTAACCAACTCTGAAGAAGTGATATATTCAGGCAGCTTACCCTTGCCTTTACCCATTCTGTTAGACTCCTCCTTTTCTCTCCAAAGCCTCTCCAAAGTAGATTCTTTCTTTTCAGGAACTGGTTCACTAATTTTGATGGAAGATGCTTTATTTCTTTGTATCATTTTCAATACTTCCTCAGATAATAGCATTGTCTCCCCATCTACTTCAGTTTTAAACAGTTCACCAGTTCCAGTTTCAGAGGCTATGACAGTATCTTTTTGCTCCCCCTTACTCCTTTGCTCCCCCTGTCTTTCAGCTTCCCCTTGTAACTCCATTTTCCTTTCTGGTTGCTCAGCCTTTTTCTGATCTATTACTTTCTCCCCCTTAGTTAAGTTGGCAGCTTGAATGAAGGAAGAAAGTGATAGCAGGGTGGCTTGAATTTCAGCAAAACCAGTCTTCACAGTAGATGATAGGGTGTCTAGCTGACTCTCCATTGTAGCACATCGATTCTCAATAGCTAGGAGCCTATCATTTGTGGATGTAGAAGGACCACCAGACCTAAGCCTCTTTGGAGGTTGAGGATAAGTCTGGGGCATGGAGGCTGTTGGGGTTCTCACACTCTCATTGTTTTTATAGATGATCTCATCATCTCTCACAGAAATTCCCTCAAGGCCTAATGCCTTTTGTTGACTGGCTCCCTCAAGTTCACTCTGGACATGCTCAAGTCCCTCTCCTTTTGCCAGCACATTTGGCTGCCTCTCATTTTTATCCTCACTTCTCTGATCTTTTATCTCTCTTTTATTTTTCACTCCCTCACTCATCCTATATGCATCAGTATGAGCAGTACTAACATGCAAAAGAGAAGATTTTACCTTGAAAGCCTTGGAAAGAGGCAAGTCATCATCAGAGATATCTTGAACTAATCCTTCTTGTAGTTGTGGTTGAACAGTGATGACAGCATCTTTAAGAAGACCTTTGACAGTATCTTTTATCAGAATGGTACTGTCACTTGATTGATTGACAACACCTTCTGGTTTGTCATTGACAGCATCTTTGGCTGTGACAGCAACTTCACTAGGGTAAGATGCTTTGAGGGAATCGATCAAGATGCTGGCTATTTCAATTTCTGGCAAATTTACATCTTGATCTAATCCAGTGTTTGATGGAGTGGTATCCATTTCACTTTGAGAAATGGGTTCTTGTGGACCACTAGATGGGGGCTCATCCATGATTTGAGATGGATGATCAAAACCTGAGGGGTTGGTACTGTCCCCCTCTCTAGGTTGTTTAGAAGAAACAACAGATATAGGAATGAAAGAAGAAGTTTGAAGTTCAGATTGATTAATTGGCTGTTCCACAGAAGAAGATTGTGGAACATCAATAGTATGAGTGAATTCCTCACTGTGCTCTATCTCTATGTGTGTATCTTCAAATACAGGTTCCTCAAGAGTGAGTTCTTGAGTTTGTGCAGACTCTTTACAAGGTGCCTTGGAAGACAGGCCAATTTCAATAGATGTCTCTTGTTGAGAAGAGGCACCTAGAGATGAGTTTATTTCCCTATCATCCTCTACAGTCTTTTGGGAAACTGTAGAGTGGCTAACAGTAACCTTGGCCCTTCTAGCTCTCTTCTTCTTAGGCTCAGAAGGGGCTACTGTGGGTTCTATTTCACTACCATCCTTATTTGCTGCACTAGGTGTAGTAACTCCCTCTTGACTCACCACATTGTCACCAGTTTCACTTTCTAGGGATCTTTTCTTGGATTCCTGTTTGGCAATTTTAAGGGCTTTTGGTAGTCTAGAGTCCCTAGGTGGAGTGTATGGTGTAGAATGTGGGTTAACTAAATTTGGGTCTAATTCAGCTTCATTCTCAATTGTGAAAACAGTGTAACCTGTTGGTAATGGAAAACCAAGGTTGGGCACTTGATTAACCATGTGTTGTGTAAAACATAGTGGAATATGTGCATTCAAATTTTGTGTGTTAAGAGATGTGTGTGTGTGTTTTTCTTTAAAACAGGACATTCTTCAAAATTAGAAGTATCTACAACATTTCCACAAATATTATTAATACACATAGTTAAAAAGCGAGGATATATGGATACCTTTTTGCCTATGGCGCTTTTCAACTGTGCCATAATCAGCTTTCCAACGTTCACCTTGTATCCATGGACTACAGAATGAGTGAGTTTCTTGATATATGATGGTATTCCATTCCAGCCTGTAGACTTGGTAGAGAACACCTTCACCATAACATCAAAGATCATGCTCCACTCCTTTCTCAAATATTTCCTGTCCATTTCTCCCGTTTGATACCATTTATCAGAGGTTTCTTCAAGTTTAGAGCCTGAATACCCAATCTTCAGAAAGAACCTCTTTAGAGTATCATCAGTTGCTAGTTCCTTAAAGCTTTCTTCACTGGCCAACACAATACCCAAAGCCTCATTTATATTCTTTACTGAAAGAGAATGGTTTGCATCATCTATATTGAACTTAATTGTTTCATTCTCTCCAGTTCCTTGATCACTTGCAGATTTCCAGAATTTTTCAATTCTAACAATATCAATTTTGGGGGATGAGGTTATTGCATGACCTAGGTAGGATTTATTTAAGAAGGAAATAAGTCCTTTGAAGTTTTCACCAGCATCACTAGGAGAGTAGATACCAGCAAAGTTGGTTTGAGCAACACTTTGTTTAGGTGCCATTGATGAATGCTTTGAAAAATGAGAGAGAAAATGCGGTTTTTGGATGCAGAAGGTTGAAAGGTTTTTGCAAATGAAAGTGATAGTAGATTAAACGGTAGATTCAGTTTATAAGATGAATCGATTTAACCTGTCTTAATTGAACGTGTGATAATGATTTTACCCAATAACTTCACTTGCTAAATTACGTGGCAGTTGCTATTAGATTGTGGATTGGTAGATTAAAAATAGATATATATATATATATATATATATATATACACACACATTAATGTATATATATCTCTCCACTATCTTTGACAGCAACTTCCCGTGACAGCAACTTTCATTGACAGTAACCTGTGCGCTTTTCTTTCTATACCATTTTTGACAGTAGTTTCTCGTGACAGCAACTTTCATTGACAGCAACCTGTGCGCTAACAACATTTCTGTCAATCAGTTTAATGAGTGACAGTAAGTTTATCTGACAGTAAACTAGGTGCAGAATCGTGCTGTCACTGTTCACACACAACTTAAGTTACGGACACTAGTTTACTTATTACCTTATTGAGACAGACATGTGAAACTATTTTAGCATAGTCATAGCAAACATGATTTCTAAAAATCCTTTTAGCATAGACATAGCAAACATGATTTCTAAAAATCCTTTTAGCATAGTCATAGCAAATATGATATCTAAAAATCCTTTTAGCATAGTCATAGCAAACATGCTGTCTAAACAAGTAGCACTTAGAACAGTAACTTCTCATGACAGTACCTTCTAATAACAGTACCTTGAAAGTTTCAGTCATGAGTTACGATTGAGAATTGATAAACCAGTTAGATAATCATACCTGATTTAGCATTCCTAATTCACTCACCAACCTGGTAAATGTTGCTTCATCCAGTGGCTTGGTGAATATGTCTGCAAGTTGCTTGTTCACACTTATTCACGCAAGAGAACGTGGTCAACAAGCAATATAGAGTAAATAGGATTCGTTCCCACAGAGACTCAAAATTGTTCGTTATGTTCACTTATGCACCAGCTTATGATTTACACCCACTGCTAAGACAATCACAATATTGGTTTTGATTTAAGTAATGATTAATTACCAACTAAGCCAATTACGAGAAAATAACTTAAGGATTAATTTATAAGAAACAAACATGGGATTTCAATTTCATTTACTACTTCATCTAGAATCTTATGCCCTTTAGCCTAGCATGTGACAGAGTTGATTACTGATTAGATGCACTAAACTGATACACACCAACTTTCGTTGTGCATATACCATCCTACTGATCATCCACAATTGATAGAAGTCAAGTAGTCACCAAATATGTGTAGTCCCTATATGTCTATAGCAATTGAACACATACCGGTTGAAAATCAAGCACCCATTAAACCACATAGTCGATGCAAGACGGTTAGAATTACATCACAAATTAATACATGTTCTTCACATGCAAAAACCTATGCTAGCATGAATTGTTCTAAACCCTAGATCCACTTTCGCATTCACTAGGATTAAACAAACAATTACAAGTGTTCGCGACGCACTTATAACGAATAAGCATAAACATACTAGGCAATCAATACATTCAATCACACACCAAGGCATAAAAAACACTCAATTTCTAGAATCGATAGCAAAATCCATTAAAACCCCATGATAACGAATTAGCCCATAATTGACCTAATTGTCATCATGGGTTCTATTGAAAACATAATTCTAAAATAAACAAGTAAAAATAGAGAAGAAGAAATAAGGAGTAATATAGAAAATCCCACAATAGAAGAATACAAAAGTTTCAAGAATAATCCTTGCTTGTCACTAGCTTGGAGGAATTCCTTCTCCTTTTCTCTCTTCCCAAGAACTAGGTTATATTACGTAACGTATGTATGTTATGATTACAAGGGTTTGATGTTGATATAGGCTTTTCCTCCCTCTTGCCCAATAAGAAAAATACCTAAAATACAACTAGAAATCGATTTTTATGTCAAAAAAAACTTAAAATACAATTTCAGATCGAATAAGGGCAAAACTGGAAAATCAGCACGACCCCGAGCACTTTGCTCAAGAATTGGCGCAAACTGCTCAAGCAAAATCTGCATTCCAGGACGAAATCTGGCGCAGTCTGCCTGAAATTGGCGCAGTCTGCGCGGTGCCATTCTGCTGGAAATTTGATTTTGCTTCAAACTTCAAGAAAATTCCCCAGGCTTCGCGTGGACAGCTTACGGGCCTCAAACGGACTTATAGAACTCCAGATATGGCCAAAACAGTGAAGACTGCGCAACCATCCGAATTTTACACAATTTGCTCCTTTCTCCTCCGTTTCTTTCGCATTAGTTAACATCTTTAATACCATGACACATGTAACTCCTTGGTAGCATAACACAAGTGTCCAATCTTCATTCCAATGCTTAATTCCACTCTAATAACGATTAGAAACACCAACACTAACCGATAGCTACAACCCTGCACAACTACACAAAACACATCAAAAATACCACAAACTTGAGGCCAAAGCAATCAATTTAAGCCGATATAGAATGCTCCAAATGGATATAAACTCCACTTATCACACCCCCAAACTTAAACCGATGCTTGTCCTCAAGCATAAACAATTACAACTAACTAACTAACTAGTACCACTTCCGTAGGTGATCACGGTTGCATTTGGCATATGCAACAAGCCCTTTAAACCCCTAGGCAGCCCTAGTGGACGAGTAAGGTCTCGTGAGGGCCTATAGCGAATGTACCCACAAAATCCATTTACCTTAACGCAATGCAATGCATGAATGCAACTAATATGAATATGCAAGATCCCCTTCAAACTCACCAAAACCAACTAACAAGCAAATATCTCAATGAATGTAACAAATCCAAGCAGAGCTCGACTAAGTCCCCGTATACTAACAATACATGAACAGAAACGTGCGTGTGTGCAATGCTCATCAGAAATACCCCCCAGAACTAGGTCAAAAATCATACATGCTTTTCGTCAAGACAATCACAGGTTTATAACTAGAATAGACTGTAGACACTCCATAACCTAGGAACACCTCCACCCTTATCCAAGGTAGACAGAAACTCATGCTTTATTACTATACTACGACACTACATATACAATACGCATGCTTATTTAACCGTGCAATGAATGAGACCCCAAAAGGCTTATACAATAATACCCATGTAGCGAGTGTTGGGTCAGTGGATCCCAGACTATAAAGCCTTAGGTCACTAGGACTAAGTCCCCTCAGACTTAATTACTCGAGTATTAAAGAGCTCACTCTGGTTAATTTTGCATTAACAAACAACACTTGACTCTTTTTTTTTTCTTTTTTTTTTTATATTTTTTTTTCCCGCAATCTGGAATGAGCCTTTCTCATTTCCAACCCTAGACTACTCATATAAATATGAGCTGGCTACTAGCCATTTGACGCCTAGCCTTTATTGACAAATATTAACAACTAGCATGAAAATTCCTGGTTTCCCCCAAACTTAGACTTTAATGTTCCTACGCTATAAAGGGAATAACGAAAATTCTAAATATAAACAAGTGATTAAATCTCAAAACATCCCACAGGCATGATCCTAACCTAGCCCAACAGCACCCCAATGAGACTGTGTAATAAATTTTGTTCCCGTAACATGCAAGTCAATTTCATAGAAACTATAAATCAGCCCTCTACTCATCATCATCACACCCAAATCAACATCCACCTATCAATCAGAATCAGCTCGTCCTAAGGGATCATGAAATATGCATGCCATGAAAATGCAACTAAATGAAAACTCACATGGTATACGAAAATAAAACAAAATGTCCTATATGAACACACGTAGATAATACGAACATAACAATCATGCATGAACTATCACTACTATGCAACATGATATCCTATATGACCACAAAATACAACAATACATACAACTACTATCCCCCAAATCACCCCCAAACTTAACATATTCAATGCCCTCATTGAATGGAAAATAAAGGGTACAAGAGATACTCCCCTACTCGCCGGCATCTTCACCCTCCTCGGGTGGTGTGTCTGGTGGTGGATAGACATGGTGTCTCCAACACAACTGTTGTTTTATTCGAAAGCAAGAAATCATGGGTTGCCTCCCACGAAGCGCCTTTCTTTAACGTCTTTAGCTAGACTTGGCCACGATTTTCATCTTGAAAATTTACTGCACCGCATCTCTATAAGGCCATTTAATGATCTTTTCTGGAGCGACATCTTCAACGAAAAGCTTTACCCGTATTCGCTCCTCACAAGATCTCTTAACATTCTCCCGCCTACCTGAAAAGTTAGCAGCAATAACAATAGCAAGCAAAGGAGATGAATTACAAGAAACATACCCCAGGTGAACTAGCAATGTTTTGAGCTCGAGTTCGGGAGCTCCTTCAAATGATGGCTTAAGGCGCACCTGAGAATTCTAGAGATCTTCCACTCCAAGCAACCTATGTGGAATACGTAGCCCCCTTAACCAAGGCACTGTAATCCTCAATTGGCCATGCTTTGCCTTCTCCTTCTCCATGTCATACTTTTTACTCTGCCCTGCATCAACCAATTTCAAGCTAAAACACTTCTCATCCTCCGTCGGCAAATTCATGGCTAGAGTTTGCTTCTGAAGCCTTTGTGGATATGGAGGAGGAAAATCGATTTGGACGATCTCTGTAGTCTTCTCTGGAGTAGATTTGTCAACAGGAGTGATGCTCTTTTCCTCTTCGGCCTCCAGCTGGTCGAAGTCAGATTGCAACGGAGCGGCATTCAACAACTGAACATGCTCTTCTAATTCATCATCTTCCACACTGAGACACTCTTCATCCTTCGAAGGAAATAGCATAGCCGCTTGAGCCTTGGAATTTTCTTGATCTTGGGCTGATTCTTCAAAATTTTCAGATTGCAAAGGAAGTGGTTGCGGCTGATTATTCAGAATCGAATTTTCTGGACATTCTGAATTTTCTGATTGGTTTGCCTCCGACTCTGCTTCCTTATCAGGTTCATGTTCTGCTTCTTCCCCATCTTTGCCCTCAGAATCTCCTTCCTGAACTTTGATCATGGTCACACCCGTGGCTAAGAAAGACCAGTCAAGACTGATAGGAAGGTTCTTGTCTTCCTCCTCTATAGCTAGGCCTTCTGTGTCACTTGCAATATGATTCAATGTTTGTAATGCATTTGCAATTTGACCAATCTGATCTCCTATTCTCTGGAGAGACATTGCATTGCTTTTAGCCATCAACCTCAATTCTTCTAATTCAGCTTCTTCGGTCGACTGTTGGATAGACCAAGTCTGAAATTGCTGCTGCTGAAATTCAGGAGGTTGAAAGTGTTGATGCATTGGGGCATACTGATGCTGAAATTGTTGCCCCTGTTGCTGCTGAATTCCCCCTGGATTGTATGGCTCATCTTCAAACTGCTGATTTTGGAGCGTGTAGGATGGATATTGGGATTGCTCCATACCACTCTGATTGTAGTCCCAGCTGAAATTTGGCCGGTTTCTGTTATACTCACATTGATGAGTGTAATGTCCACCTGCACACAGCTCACAAACAATTACGAATTCCTGCTCCCAATAATCCATCAAATAAAAAGAAAAAAAACGTCCGAGTCAGTGAATTTAACCCAAACTGATGACAAGATCATAAACTAACAAACAATGAACCGAGTCCCCGGCAGCGGCGCCAAAAACTTGTTCACACTTATTCACGCAAGAGAACGTGGTCAACAAGCAATATAGAGTAAATAGGATTCGTTCCCACAGAGACTCAAAATTGTTCGTTATGTTCACTTATGCACCAGCTTATGATTTACACCCACTGCTAAGACAATCACAATATTGGTTTTGATTTAAGTAATGATTAATTACCAACTAAGCCAATTACGAGAAAATAACTTAAGGATTAATTTATAAGAAACAAACATGGGATTTCAATTTCATTTACTACTTCATCTAGAATCTTATGCCCTTTAGCCTAGCATGTGACAGAGTTGATTACTGATTAGATGCACTAAACTGATACACACCAACTTTCGTTGTGCATATACCATCCTACTGATCATCCACAATTGATAGAAGTCAAGTAGTCACCAAATATGTGTAGTCCCTATATGTCTATAGCAATTGAACACATACCGGTTGAAAATCAAGCACCCATTAAACCACATAGTCGATGCAAGACGGTTAGAATTACATCACAAATTAATACATGTTCTTCACATGCAAAAACCTATGCTAGCATGAATTGTTCTAAACCCTAGATCCACTTTCGCATTCACTAGGATTAAACAAACAATTACAAGTGTTCGCGACGCACTTATAACGAATAAGCATAAACATACTAGGCAATCAATACATTCAATCACACACCAAGGCATAAAAAACACTCAATTTCTAGAATCGATAGCAAAATCCATTAAAACCCCATGATAACGAATTAGCCCATAATTGACCTAATTGTCATCATGGGTTCTATTGAAAACATAATTCTAAAATAAACAAGTAAAAATAGAGAAGAAGAAATAAGGAGTAATATAGAAAATCCCACAATAGAAGAATACAAAAGTTTCAAGAATAATCCTTGCTTGTCACTAGCTTGGAGGAATTCCTTCTCCTTTTCTCTCTTCCCAAGAACTAGGTTATATTACGTAACGTATGTATGTTATGATTACAAGGGTTTGATGTTGATATAGGCTTTTCCTCCCTCTTGCCCAATAAGAAAAATACCTAAAATACAACTAGAAATCGATTTTTATGTCAAAAAAAACTTAAAATACAATTTCAGATCGAATAAGGGCAAAACTGGAAAATCAGCACGACCCCGAGCACTTTGCTCAAGAATTGGCGCAAACTGCTCAAGCAAAATCTGCATTCCAGGACGAAATCTGGCGCAGTCTGCCTGAAATTGGCGCAGTCTGCGCGGTGCCATTCTGCTGGAAATTTGATTTTGCTTCAAACTTCAAGAAAATTCCCCAGGCTTCGCGTGGACAGCTTACGGGCCTCAAACGGACTTATAGAACTCCAGATATGGCCAAAACAGTGAAGACTGCGCAACCATCCGAATTTTACACAATTTGCTCCTTTCTCCTCCGTTTCTTTCGCATTAGTTAACATCTTTAATACCATGACACATGTAACTCCTTGGTAGCATAACACAAGTGTCCAATCTTCATTCCAATGCTTAATTCCACTCTAATAACGATTAGAAACACCAACACTAACCGATAGCTACAACCCTGCACAACTACACAAAACACATCAAAAATACCACAAACTTGAGGCCAAAGCAATCAATTTAAGCCGATATAGAATGCTCCAAATGGATATAAACTCCACTTATCATTGCTTGTCTGTTGGAACATAAACCAGTTTTACATTTCCCTTTTCAACATGCTCCCTGATAAAATGATGCCTTATATCAATGTGCTTTGTTCTGGAGTGTTGAACTGGATTGTCTGATATGGCTATGGCACTAGTGTTGTCACAGTAGATAGGAATATTTGACAGTTCTAGTCCATAATCCATTAACTGATTCTTCATCCAAAGTATTTGAGCACAGCAACTTGCAGCTGCAATATATTCAGCTTCTACAGTTGATGTAGAAACTGAGTGTTGCTTCTTACTGAACCATGACACCAATCTCCCCCCAAGAAATTGACAGCTTCCTGTAGTACTTTTTCTGTCAATCTTGCAGCCAGCATAGTCTGAATCAGAATATCCAATTAGATCAAATCCAGTTTCCCTAGGATACCAAAGACCTAGATTTGGGGTGCCTTTGAGATACCTAAAGATTCTTTTAATTGCAACTAAGTGTGATTCTTTTGGATCAGCCTGAAACCTTGCACAAAGACATGTAGCAAACATTATGTCTGGCCTGCTTGCTGTTAAGTAAAGCAATGATCCAACCATGCCTCTGTAGGTACTAGAATCCACTTTCTTGCCTTTAGGATCTAACTCTAATTTGGTGGCTGTTGAGATAGGTGTCTTGGCAGGTGATGAATCTTCTAAGTTAAACTTCTTGAGAAGTTCTTTGACATACTTAGATTGACAGATGAAGATTCCATCCTTCTTCTGATAGATTTGAAGACCAAGAAAGAATGCTAATTCTCCCATTATGCTCATTTCATACTTGTTTCTCATTAGAGATGAGAACTTTTCACACAATTTTTCGTTTGTTGAACCAAAAATTATGTCATCAACATATATCTACACAAGGATGATGTCTTTGCCATGGTATTTATAGAATAAAGTTTTATCCACCATACCTCTTACAAATTGATTTTCCAGGAGAAAAGTGGATAGTGTGTCATACCAGGCTCTTGGTGCTTGCTTTAAGCCATATAGAGCCTTGAACAGCTTGTAGACAAAATTATGCAGTTTGTCATTCTCAAATCCAGGAGGCTGTTCAACATACACTTCTTCTTCTAATTCTCCATTTAGAAAGGCACTTTTGACATCCATTTGAAATACCTTGAATTTGCAGTGTGCAGCAAAAGCTAAGAAAATTCTTATGGCTTCAAGTCTGGCAACAGGTGCAAATGTTTCATCATAATCTATCCCTTCCTGTTGATAGTAACCTTTAGCCACTAGCCTTGCTTTATTTCTTGTCACATTTCCACTTTCATCTATCTTGTTTCTGAAGACCCATTTTGTCTCAATGACTGATTTTCCTTTGGGCCTTGGAACCAGTTTCTAAACATTGTTTCTTTCAAATTGATTGAGCTCTTCCTGCATGGCCATCACCCAATCAGAATCCAACAATGCTTCTTCAACTATTTTTGGTTCCATTTGAGATAGGAAACATGAAAACATGCTTTCAGCAGAGATATTCCTCCTTGTCCTTACACCAGTAGTGGGATCTCCAATAATTAGATTACTGGTATGATCTCTGTTCCACTTTGTTGATTGAGGCAAGCTTCTTGTTTGATGAGATTGCCTTTCATCAATATGAGGATTTGATTCTCCACCATTTTCATTGTTCTGCTCATTTAGCTCAATTTCTCCAGTCTCACAGTCTTGTTGATTGATGCCTGAAATTGTTTGTGATTGGGCTGAGGTTTGATTTAGATTATGAGTATTGACAGATTCTTTCTCATATCCCATTGATTGAGTGAGACTAGGTTCTTCATCAACATATTCTTCTTTTTCCAAGTATCCTTGATTCTCAAATCTGAAGGGTTGCTTTTGACCATCCTCATGCAACCCTGGAAACTTGGTTTCATCAAACGTGACATTGACACTTTCTTCAATTGTCTTGTGCTCCATGATATAGACTCTGTATGCAGTCCTTTCTATCCCATATCCCATGAAAATGCCTTCATATGCTTTAGTATCAAACTTGCCTTTTCTTTCATGGTTGTCTTTCATCAAAAAGCACTTGCTTCCAAAAATATGAAAGTACTTGACAGTAGGTTTCTTTCCTATCAAAAGATAGTAAGGAGTATTGCCATGAGCCTTATTGATTAGTGTCCTGTTCTGTGTGTAACAAGCAGTGTTGATGGCTTCTGCCCAGAAATATGTTGGTAATTTAGCATTGCTCAACATAGTCCTTGCAGCTTCAATGAGTGTCCTATTTTTCCTTTCTACAACTCCATTTTGCTGTGGAGTCCTTGCAGCAGAGAATTGTTGAACAATCCCTTGATCTTTGCAGAAGTTTCCAAGTGAAGCATTTCTGAACTCAGTTCCATTGTCACTTCTTAGAAATTGAACTTTTGCTCCAGGGGTCGTGTCAAGTACCCTTATGTGATCAATGATTTCTTGAGCAGCTTCATTTTTTGATTCTAAAAATTTCACCCAAGTGTACCTAGAATAGTCATCTATCATGACCAGTGCATATCTTTTTCTGGATAGTGATTTAACATTCACTGGTCCAAAAAGATCCATGTGAATCAACTTGAGTGCTTCAGTGTTAGTGTTGACTTGTTTTGATTTATGCATTGCTTTCCTTAGTTTTCCCATTTGACAATCTTCACACAGTCCTTCTTGACAGAATTCCTGTTGAGGCAGTCCTCTCACCAATTCCTTCTTCATTAACATGTTCATAGTTTTGAAGTTGAGATGGGAAAGCTTCTTGTGCCAAAGCATGCTATCTCCAACACTTGCTTTGCTGTAGAAGCAAAATATTCTTTTCTCATTTGTTGAGTTTAAGTCTGCAACAAATAGGCTTCCTTTCCTGACTCCTTTCAGAGATAGGCTTCTATCCTTCTTGTGGTAGATTGTGCATTCCATCATGCCAAAGTTAACTTTGAATCCTTTGTCAGTGAATTGACTGACACTGAGCAGATTATGCTTAAACCTTCCACAAGAGAGATTTCTTCAATGACAACATTTCCAGCTTTTAAGCAGCCATATCCCACAGTGTAACCTTTGCTGTTGTCTCCAAAGGTTATTGTTGGGCCAGCCTTCTCAACATATTATGATAGCAGGGATATATCACCAGTCATGTGTTTGGAACATCCACTGTCAATTATCCACATGACCTGTTTACCTTTCTTTCCCTGACTTGTCGAGGTTGATGCTTCTTCATCCTCTCTAGCCATCAAGGCTAGATTCACAAATTCCTCTTCTTCTTCATTATCAGATTCATCCCAGCATTTTCCTTCAGCCACATAGGCTTTTCCTTGTCCTTTCTTAAATTGACTTCCAGTTCCTCTCTCCATTCTTTGTATTTGTTTTGGTCTTTTGCATTCAGTAGCAAAGTGACCAAGTTCATTGTAATTGTAGCATCTAAACTTTGATCTATCTACCGTTCCTGTTTTGTATCCTCCCTTGGTGCCAGTAGCAGGTTTTGATGAGCTTCCTTGGTTATATTTTGGAAATTGACCTTGAGGCTTATATGGCTTGTTCCTCCCGAACCTTATATTTTTGAATTTTCTTGCCATAAAAGCCATGGTTGGATTATCCATTTTCTCCATTTCTTCTAGAGTGAAGAATTCTTCATCTTCAACATCTTCTAGTTGAAGGACAACCTTTTCTTCATCTTCAACCACCTCTTCAATTTTCACAGATGAAAATTGAGGTTGTTGATCATTTTGAATTTGCTCACTTGCTTGAAAATATGATGGTCCTTGAGCAACTAGAGCACCAACCATGTTTGCCATCAATCCTTTGGATCCACTTTGTATGGCTTTCTTTTGATAATATTCAAGTTCATAAGATTTTAGAACTCCATACAACGTTTCAAGAGAAACAGAGTTTAAATCTCTTCTTTCTCTTATGGCTGTTACTCTATGCTCAAGGTGTTCTGGAAGAGTTAGCAGAAACTTGATATTGACTTCCTTCTTTTCATAAAACTTTCCATGAATCTGGAGCTCAGCTATCAGTTTGCTAAATCTTTCAAACATGTGAGTTAACTCTTCTCCATGCTTGCCCATAAACGCTTCATATTGTGACACCAGTATTTGTTTTTGATTTTCTCTGACCTCTTCACTTCCTTCACATAACAGTTCTATCTTTTTCCACATATCCCTGGCAGAGTTGCATGCTATTATATATCCACTCATAGCTTTGTCCAGGGTAAGTGCATCTAGTAGAATGAGTTGCAGATGATCATCCAGTGCTACCTTTTCTTTTTCTGAGTCATTATACTCAGTAGGCTTCTTAGCAACCCAATGAGCTGGGATTACTACATCATTAACTGTAGCAGATGGAATTTCCTTTTGAGGAACGAAGGGGCCATTTTCCAGAATACCTAGGAATAATGGATTCTGAGCTTTGATAAATAACATAATCTTCTTTTTCCATATGTTGTAGTTTTCTTTATCAAAAGCTGGAATCTTGATATTACTTGACCTTTGAATACTTGCCATTTGGATCTCAGATATGTGTATTAATCTGATTTCTCTGATACCAGTTGTTGGTCCCGTAAAGTATTGCAGAAGGGGGGTTGAATGCAATACTAATAAATTTCAAAAACTATTTCAACAACTTAAATAGAGTTTGTAATTTACTAGTAGAAGAAATGCAATCACAAGTAATATTTAACAAGATGTTTCCACAAAATAAATGTTTTATTTATTTTGCAAAGTTTTGCTACAACCTTGAGAACAAAATAATTCTCAAGCTTCGAATCCTCAAGAGATTACAGATGTGGAGAGCTATCTATTGTATAAATAGAGTGCTCTATTTATAGTGTGATAGTCGACTGTACTACCACTATTAGCATGGGTTGTTGAGTTGCTGTTATATTCCTTTTACAGCTCATTCCATGATTTATTCCCATGTGATCATCACAAAGTAACTTTAAGATACTTTCCACATTTGAGCCACCCAGATCTAGCCGTATTCAATTTTATCTGCTCTAGACTTTATAGGTTGCTCCATGTGATCTCTCGAGCTTCAGTTATAGACTTTCCAAGCTTGCTGTAAATGTTGAATATTACAACACGCCTGCTTGTTTTGAACATGTATTATGTCGCTTAAATTGACTTAGAAAATTCCTAAATCAATTTGATTCTTTATGACAGTATGTTTGCTTCAGAGTTTGCTGTCACTGGATTGTGCTTTGGTTGACAGTATGAATTCCCGCAGAGATTACTATCAAGGATTGTGCTTTGGTTGACAGTATGAATTCCCGCAGAGATTACTGTCAAGGATTGTGCTTTGATTGACAGTATGTATTTTCCGCAGATATTGCTGTCAAGAATTTCAAACTTACTGTCGCAAACTATATATCAAAGTTGATGTCATCAGAATCTCCGCCAATGTTGCTGTCAAGTTGAAACTTGCTGTCGACTCAATTAAACTTGCTGTCGAGATTTGCAACATGCTGTTTCCTTGTAATCTTACTGTCAATACTTGATAGTAACTTTTATTCCTGCTGTCGAACTTCTGTATTTCTTGAGGCTTGAACATGATTGAACTTCTTTCAAGAATTACAATTATTACATGACAGTACTTATTTGATTACAGAAATACACTTCAGGCTATAACAGTATGTTCTACTTAGTAAAACTAAGTATACCAATAAAACTAGTTAAGTTGTCTAACCTATCACCCATAAATCCCAACAGCTACTCAAATATTTTAATACTTTTATATTAAATCTTATAATAAATATGTACATGTAATTATTTTCTATCTCCCATTAGAATGAATTTAAAAATTATTGAATTTTGAATAAACACTAAGTCATTTAAAATTAATTATTTAAACAAAATGAAGATCCTCTAACATATTATCAACTTTATCAACTCCATAAAGGCCTCTTATTTTTTACCATACCAAAATAGAATGTCAACATAATTTTTATAATAAAAATTTATAAATATTATATAAAATGTTATTAAAAGCCGACGCCCGTCTCATAACATACATGCGTGATTAATTGATCAGTAATAGTATAAAAATGTATTTAGTTAGAATATCAATTTTTTCCAACACAATATAATGAAACAACGAATGTATAACTTTTTCATTGATTTACTCAGTAAAGAAAAAGGGTTGGATTGGTTCAATTTATTCGAGTTGGTCACACCCAATGTGTAATTTGTTCGTGTGTAAAAGTATATTACATAATATTACCTGTATTTAAATTATAGATGTTAATTGAAAATTTATATACTTATGTATCTTATCATGATTCTCACGGTTTTACGAATCATCGAAAAGTTAAAATCGTTTATTTATTATTGTCGAAAAAAATTGCAGTGATTTTGAATAATGATTAGAAATGGACTATATATTATTAAAATAAAAGAAATGGACTATGTAAATAATTTTATTTTATCATTTTACCTTGAAATAATTGTACTTTTATATGGATAATTAACTTTTTATATTAATATAATAATTATAATGTTCTGATAAAGAAATAATAATAATTGAAATATTTTATATAGATAATTATAATAATTATTGGTTAAAATTTTGTTTTAAGTATAAAATAAAGTGTATTTAATATAAGTTTAATAGGTAAAATTAATGACTAATTACAATCCTATTAAATGCAAGGAAATTGTTTTAATAAAAAAATTAAAAAATGTGAAAAATCAAGAAAAATATTTTGAAGCTTCAGAATGAAAGCCTCTCCGATCTCCTGCTATTATAATATATATATATATATATTAAATATTGATTCATACTTTCTTTGTCCCTCTCAATTTTTTTACATTTGGATTAGAGGGTTTGACCTCATTCTAAGGCTTCCATAGTTCCATAAATTATTTTAAATTTTTTCTTCAAATAAAATTTAATGTTTTAACTTTAATTCAAAAAAACTATAAAAATAAATTATGGAACTATACTTTATGTACACTTTAAAATGTGTGCCAAGCAATGACAAAAATTGTAAAAAAATGAGATGGATTAAATTCTAAAATTAAAATTTAACATAGTTGTTATGCCTGAATTTGGCATAAGTCCTAAACAGGCCTAATGGGCTAAAATATTAGTGTATCTCACATAATGGGCCTAGTGATGAAGAATGGGTCATTAAAGTTCACCATCATAAGAGAATTCATTATATTATTTCTGTACAGTGGGATCGCCAGCGAGCCCTAGTAGCGGGGTCGCAGTTCACGAGGTCTAGCAAGGCCTAGAGGTCCAGCGTGGCCTAGCATGTTACTACGAAGGCTTATGGTCAGGCCCAGCGAGGTCGCATAAGTAGGTTATCTCCATGCATTGAGGATCGCCTCGTATGGCCAGACCCAGCGAGGTCGCATGCGAGGCCATCTAGTCAGTATCGCCAGTAAAGATAATTATAGCATTATACAAGCTGCGGGTTCCCCTTCATGGGCCATGGACAGAATAAATGGGTAGAAAAACAACCCAAGGAGATGACTAGTGGATTTGGGCCAAGCCGAGCCCGTAGAAACCCTAGCCCATCTAGATAACTTCTTCTCTAAGAGAACTACGTATGGCTTGATCCCTATAAATAAGGTACGTAGGCATCTTGTAAAGGATGAGAAACAGTTCACCACTGATTATCAGTATACAAGAGCAGCCACATCAAAACACATAAACCCTAATCCCAATTCTTCTTATAGCAAAATATCCGTATTTTGCTCCGTAAATCCAGCAACCTCCATAAATATTGTTATACAATATTCTCCCTATAACAATAGTTAAATTTATTAACATCTAAAGTAAGTGTAAAATATTAAAAGTATTATTATTTAGGAACTAAGATGTACATTTTCGCTTTTCCTCTTTGTTTTTAGTAATTTGTATTTTAATATTTATGATTTTTAATTTTAAAATTCTAATTTAGATTTCATGTATTAAAATTGTAAATAAATTAATCTTTATAAATAAAATAAATTAACCCGTAAGTTATAATTTAGAAAACGCTAAATTAATTAATAAATAAAATTATTCAAACACTCAAATAACTTATAGATAATAACTTACTTATCATTTATATCGCATTTACTTGCTTTAAATAGTAAGTAACTTTTTTTAAAATAATTCAAACATGCCGTATGCATAGATACCTAAAAACCAACTTATGAGTGGTGGGAAAATAGATGTGATCAATTTGGAAAACGTAATGTTAATTTGTTAGAGATCGAAAAGGCTTGAAAAGTTTTCTAAGTATACTTGAACTTTTTCCTTTTTTGAATTTTGTTATTTAATTTTTTATCTTAAATTTAATAACATCTTAATTAGTAAAGGAAAGGCACAAAATAAATTCCCCAGCCCTACAAAACAAACTAATGGAGATAAAGGAATTAATTTGATAAATTACAGTATATATCAAACTTAAAAGTACAATATTAATTAAAATTACAATAATATCTAGCTTTTATATTTTATAAATATTACAAAATTCTGTTACAAATCATATTACCAAACATATTTACAACTTGTAGAAACTTCTAGTAAAGGTTGCATACTTGCATTACTTTTTAAACTATGTGGAGTAGTGTCTTTTTTTTTTTTGATGAAAGGAGTAGTGTCTTTTTAATTTATACTATATTATAATAAGCAAAAGGGGTATAATTTGTAGTTGGTTATCCCTTTTTTGGTTATCCCCATTTTCGGTTATCCCTCATTTATCACCGTTAGATCAGCAACTCAAGTAGATCATGACCGTTAGATATAACAACACTAAAAGTTGTCATATGCAGAGGTTCACGGTTCGATTCCCGCCAATACATATTAATTTATATTTAATACTAAAAATTATTATATATAAAGATGTAAGGTTCGAATCAATAACATATTTAAATTAATATTTATAATATTATATTATATTATAAATAAATTATAAAAAATTTAAAAGTAACCCGTGCTTTGCACGGGCAATAAGCTAATATAATTAATGAGACTAAGAAGGGATTCGATCCCAAGTTCAGTACTTTGGTTGATTCACAATCTATTGTAGATTTGTAGTACAAAGCAGCATGCAGGGATTCGATCCCATGTTATGTACTTTGGTTGATTCACAATCTATTGTAGTACATAGCAGCATGCGGCACCAAATTAGGAAATTGCATTTTAGAAAGCTACGAAAATCTCTAAAAATTCTATCAATTCACCACGTCGCTCCATTCGTCTGGTATATATAGAGTACTACTCAACTACAAATCAAAATTAACTACAAACTACAAACTAAAGCCAATTTAATAATATTAATTATTTTTAATATTAGTTTTTAATATTTTTATTGAATAAAAAAATCACTAATATTAATTATTAAATTACACCACCGAAATCATTAATTTTATTTTTGATAAAAATATTAAAAATACCCACCCCACCCCACCCCACCCCACCCCACCCCAACCACCCCTCCACCCCCACCCCACCCCACCCCACCCCACCCCACCCCACCCCACCCCACCCCACCCCACCTGAAATCAGTAAAATACAACCCCCAAAATCACTAAAATACAAACACCCCCCACCCCCACCCCCACCACGACCAACCCACCCCCCACCACCCACCCCCACCCCACCGGGAATCAGTAAAATACACACCCCAAAATCACTAAAATAAAAACACCCCCCCCCCCCACCACGACCACCCCCACGATCACCCCCCCACCCCACCGCACCCCACCGGAAATCAGTAAAATACACACCCCAAAATCACTAAAATACAAACACCCCCCACCCCCACCCCCACCCCCACCACCTCACCCCCACCCCCACCCCCACCACCCACCCCACCCCACCCCACCCACCCACCCACCCCACCTGACCTGAAATCAGTAAAATACACCTCCCAAAATCACTAAAATACAAACACTATTAAAATACAAACACCCCCCTCCACCCCCACCCCACCCCACCCCACCCCACCCCACCACCCACCCCACTCCACTTGAAATCAGTAAAATACACCCCCCCCCAAAATCACTAAAATACAAACAACCCCCACCCCCCCCCCCCCCCCCAACACCACCCCCCTCACCACCACCCCCACCACCACCCTCACCACCACCCCACCCCATCCCACCTGAAATTAGTAAAATACACCCCCCCAAAATCACTAAAATACAAACACCCCCCACCACCACCCCCTCACCACCACCACGACCAACCCACCCCCACCACCACCACCCCACCCCACCGAAAATCAGTAAAATACACACCCCAAAATCACTAAAATACAACCACCCCCCACCCCCACCCCACCCCCACCCCCCACCCCCATCCCTACCACCCCACACCCCACCCCCCCATCCCCATCCCCATCCCCACCCCACCTGAAATCAGTAAAATACACCCCCCCAAAATCACTAAAATACAAACAACCCCCACCCCCACCACCACCGCCACGACCACCCCACCTGAAATCAGTAAAATACACAGCCCAAAATCAATAAAATACAAACACCCCCCACCCCCACCACCCCACCCCCACCACCCCACCCTCATCACCACCACCCCCACCCCCACCCCCACCCACATCACCACCACCCCAACCCCCACCACCCACCCCACCCCACCCCACCCCACCCCACCTGAAATCAGTAAAATACAACCCCAAAATCACTAAATACAAACACCCCCACCACAACCACCCCCTCACCACCACCACGACCACCCCATCCCCCACCACCCCACAACCCCCACCCCACCTGAAATCAGTAAAATACACACCCCAAAATCCCACCCCACCTGAAATCAGTAAAATACACACCCCAAAATCACTAAAATACAAACACCCTCCCCCACCACCACCACCACCCCCCCCCACCCCACCACCACCACACCACCCTACCCTACCTTACCCTACCCTACCCCACCGGAAATCAGTAAAATACACCCCCCAAAATCATTAAAATACAAACACCCCCCACCACCACCACCCTACCCCACCTGAAATCAGTAAAATACACACCCCAAAATCACTAAAATACAAACACCCCCCCCAACCACCCCCCCCCCCCCACCACCCCACCACCACCACCCTACCTTATCCCACCGGAAATCGGTAAAATACACCTACCAAAATCAATAAAATACAAACACCCCCCACCACGACCACCCCACCCCCACCCCACCACCACCACCACCACCACCACCCAAACCCCAACCCACCCCACCCTACCCTACCCTACCCTACCCTACCCTACTCCACCCCACCACCACCACCACCCCACCCCCAAAATCACTAAAATACAAACACCCCCCACCACCACCACCCCGCCCCACCACCACCCCCCACCCCACCTGAAATCAGTAATATACATCACCAAAATCAGTAATATTCGGAAATATTTTTTCCCGAAATACTGATTCGGAAATATTTTTTCCCGAAATATATATTTTCGGAAATATTTTTTCCCGAAATATTGATTCGGAAATATTTTTTCCCGAAATACTGAATCGGAAATATTTTTTCCGAAATATATATTTTCGGAAATATTTTTTCCCGAAATATTGATTCGGAAATATTTTTTCCCGAAATATTGATTCGGAAATAATTTTCCCCGAAATATTGATTCGGAAATATTTTTTCTCGAAATACTGATTCGGAAATATTTTTTCCCGAAATATATATTTTTGGAAATATTTTTTCCCGAAATATTGATTCGGAAATATTTTTTCCCAAAATATTGATTCGGAAATAATTTTTCCCGAAATATTGATTCAGAAATATTTTTTCCCGAAATATTTATTCTAAAATATTTTTTTCCGAAATATTGATTCGGAAATATTTTTTCCCGAAATATTTATTCGAAAATATTTTTTCCCGAAATATTTATTCGAAAATATTTTTTTCCAAAATATTGATTCAGAAATAATTTTTCCCGAAATATTGATTCGGAAATATTTTTTCCCTAAATATTTAATCGGACTTACTTTTTCCCGAAATATTGATTCGGAAATATTTTTTCCCGAAATACCAGTGTTGTGAAAAGCGCAAATCGGACCTAAGCGGCGGGATAACCTTCTAGCGCTTAAGCGGTTAAGCGGACGCTTAAGCGATTTTAAAAGCGGATCACTAATCGGATTATAAATAATTATATATTTATAGAAATAAATATAATATTATTCTTTTAAAAAAAAGCTAATCACATAAGATATAACATATTATGATAAAAATTAAAACTAGTAATCTCTACATTCACAAAGTCATACTTAGTCATAATGAACTTAGAAAATACAAACACCGTAATTATCATAATACGAGTTCCGAAAGATAGAAAGATAGATTGTAGCATTCTTTCAGAAAGACGGAAACATATGCATTTTTCACCATCCTTTATAATTTTTTATAATTTTTTTATATTTTTTATATTTTTTTTATATTTTTTATAATTTTATAATTTTTTTTTTAAATTCATCCGCTTAACCCGTCTTTGACCCGCTTAATCCCGCTTAAACACGCTTAAACCCAAAAAACGCTTAAAATCCCGATTTTATTAAAAGCTAGGCGTTTTACCCCCGATTCCGCTTAAGCGGCCGCTTAATGCGCTTTTCACAACACTGCGAAATACTGATTCGGAAATATTTTTTCCCGAAATATATATTTTCCCAAAATATTGATTCGGAAATATTTTTTCCCGAAATATTGATTCGGAAATAATTTTTCCCGAAATATTGATTCGGAAATATTTTTTTCCGACATATTGATTCGAAAATATTTTTTCCCGAAATATTGATTGTGAAATATTTTTTCCCGAAATATTTATTCCGAAATATTTTTTCCCGAAATATTTAATCGGAAATATTTTTTCCCGAAATATTGATTCGGAAATAATTTTTCCCGAAATATTGATTCGGAAATATTTTTTTCCGAAATATTGATTCGGAAATATCTTTTCCCGAAATATTGATTGTGAAATATTTTTTCCCGAAATATTTATTCGGAAATATTATTTCCCGAAATATTTAATCGGAAATATTTTTTCCCGAAATATTGATTCCAAAATATTTTTTCCCGAAATATTGATTCGGAAATATTTTTTCCCGAAATATTTATTCGGAAATATTTTTTTCCGAAATATTTATTACGAAATATTTTTTCACGAAATATTGATTCGGAAATATTTTTTACGAAATATTTGATCGGAAATATTTTTTCCCGAAATATTGATTCTGAAATAATTTTTCCAGAAATATTGATTCGAAAATATTTTTTCCCGAAATATTGATTCCGAAATATTTTTTCCCGAAATATTGATTCTGAAATACTTTTTCCCGAAATATTGTTTTTGGAATATTTTTTCCAGAAATATTTATTCGGAAATATTTTTTCCCGAAATATTGATTCGGAAATATTTTTTTCCGAAATATTTAATCTCAAATAATTTTTTCCCTAATTATTTATTCAGAAATATTTGAAATATTTTTTTCCGAATAATTTATTTAGAAATATTTTTTCCGAAATAAAACAGCTTTTTTAAAATAAATTTGTAAATATAAAAAAATGAAAGTATAATTAAAAAATAATAAATTAATTAAAAATTATAAAATTGAAAATTAAAATAAATTAAAATATAAAATTGAATAATTAAATAAAATTAGTGATTGAAGTCATGATGATGTCATATAAGGGGTGGGTGATGGTTTGAAAAATGTCATATAGGGGTGGAGATAGTAAAATAGGGTGTGTAGATAGTAAAATTGGATGTGCAGATAGTGGTTTTTAGTTTGTATTTAAGTATTGCTTTGTATTTGAGCAAAAACCTTACTATATATATAGATTGGAATAGTTATATTTTGTTTCCTTTACTAGTTATTTTTTTTTCTAATCTTAAGATAAATGATATTTTTTTACTAATTATTGTAATAGAGCATATTCAATAAAAGTTAGTATTAAAATAGTTATCAAATTCTACCATATTATCATATATATCATTTTTTTATCTTCTCTTTCATTCATCTCATCATCAATAACTTTTTATTAAAATCTACCTTAATAATTGGCAACTTTAAAAATTGTTAATGTGATCTTATACATAAATTTTAATTAAAACAGTGCTAATTAATAATATGAAAGCTATAAAAATGAGTAGAATTAAATATATTTTTAAGAATTTGTATGTGTTTTAAATTGTAATTTTTTGATAACTTTAATAGATCATATGAACATCGTCTATTTAGATAAGCATTAATCAAGTATGATTATATAATCATATTAGTATTTTTATTTTTTTTAGAAATGGATATAATCATACGATTCTTTCCTTTCTAGTTCTACTACTAAAGTACACCTCTTACTTGATTTAAAGTTCAGATGATGCTATCCTGCACAAATGTGAATGCATATAAGTTTTTTTGACAAACAAGAAAATGTATTAACTTGCATCAATCAAATCATAGTCAGGATAAACCCACACTACAATCTGAATGAAAACAAATAAACGAGCTAACCAAATAGCCGTTTATGTTTACAGACTGTTTTACATCATGCATAACAATATTTTTCGAAATAAAAACGATTTGAGTGGTTTCCCGATCAATCAAGCCTGCAACAATCCTGGAGCCAGTAATATCACAAATGACCCTCACATACGCGCTGTATATAAGTTTTAATTCAATCACCCAAATTGAATTTGTCTCCCAACTGTTGCAGCCTTGGTTCTTAAACGTGTGAATATAAATGGTAATTGTGCATGGTGTCATGGTGCTGAAGAGAGTGATGTGCATGTGCTGTTTGGCTGTGATTTTGCAAAGATAGTATGGGCAAATACTGGTTTACAAAACCGTATTCTGGTGCTGTCAAATGAGTCTGCGTTTGATGTTCTACTGCGTGTCTTTCATACCTGTACAAGGGACCAAATTGCTATGGTTGGGATGTTGTGTTGGTCTATTTGGAATCGCAGGAATAAATGGGTTTGGGAGCGCGTGAATGGATCTGTGTTTGGGGTAAGGGCTGCTGCTGTTAATCTCTTGAATGATTGGAGGAAAGCTTGTGTTTCTGATACAAGGGTCACGGGACAAAGAGGAAGCATCAGGGGTTGGATTAAGCCGCCTGAGGGATGGTATAAAGTTAATGTGGATGCGGCTGTTTTCTCAGATGGAAATGTTGATTTTGGGAATGTTATTCGAGACTCCTCTGGTGGTTTTCTGAGAGCTCAGTGCAGCCTCGTGAAGCTGAGGCGCTGAGCATGAAAACAGCTTTGTTGTGGGCTAAGAACTTAGAGTTGGATTACTGTATCTTTGAATCTGATTCAAAAGTGCTGGTTGATGCGTGCAAGGGAGTTAAAGGAGAGAGCTATTTTCATACTATTGTGTTGGACTGTCTTGAGTTATGTAAGCACTTTCAATATGTGCTAATTATGTTTGCTGGTAGATCTGCGAATAATGTGGCGCATATGTTAGCTACTTATTCCATGACAGATCTTAGAGAGTGGATTGTTAATCGGCGAGTTTCTTAATCATGTATTGAATTCTGATTTGATTTAATGCAAGTACATTTATTTTTTTAAAAAAAAAACATCTATCTCAACCATACGTAACTCACATGTTCGTTGCCAACTTATGATACATTTTTTAATTTCCGAAATACTCAGATTAAATTAATAAAAAATTATTCTATCTCATTATTTGACATATTAGAAGGCACTAAGTTGTTTTTGTAGTTATCAATCATTTTTATTTATTCGATATTTACATCATACATGCCTTTATTTTCGGCTTAGTATTTGGAGCAACTTAATTATTAATAGCAAAAAATATTGACTAAGGGTTCATGCTTAGTACATATGAGGTACATTATGGTCAATCAACCAATTTCATTACTTGAATCTATATAATTATACAAAAATTTGCATGCACATTGTAGGATTTTTGGGGATTTGATATACAATATATTACATGGAAAATGTTAAAGTTACATGAAGTTTCACAAAACTTTCATAAAATGATAGGTATCTCAATGTGATTGGTTATAATTCAATGACACCTTGCATTCACATTAATATCAACCAATAAAAATATCAATGAGTAGAATCCAACTCATTATATAAATTTTTCTGTACATATTTTCTGTGCACCTAATACTACTCACAGTACATCATATTACATTGGAAATATCTGACTCGAAAATAAGCACCATTTACTCAAGCAAATAAGCATAGCTACGTCCTGTGGTCATCTTATCTTACATTAAAACTTTATGGTTACGCTGGATGTAAGGTTCAATGTTCTTGTTCCTCCTTGAACGCGTTACTCCATTAATTAATAGTACAGTATTAGGCATGAGGGGCCAAATGTATACACATTAAATTAATTATGTGCGGCCACCATTTAGCCATACGACCTAGTCATGTCCACTCCACTTCGAGGGGGGGAGTAGTCAAAAGTAGGTCCAACTATCGCCACACATACTACAGTATTTATACTCTTCAACACATAATACTCCTAAAAGACAGTTTAATTATAATTATATAATCAGAGTTAGGTTATTCTGGTAACTTACACTATTTTTGTTAATGTAAGTACTACTCCCTCTGTTTTTTTCAATTGTTTACATTTGCGGACCAATTTCCGGCACGGATTTTAAGGTGCATTTTAAGGATAGTTCCATAACTTTTTTTTGATATTTTCTTTTTTTGTATAAAAATAGGATTGTTCTATTTTTATACAAAAAAAGAAAATATTAAAAATAAGTTATATAACTATCCTTAAAATGCACCTTAAAATGCGTGTCAGATACGCAGTTTTTTATGTAAAGAAATGGATTGGACGGAGGGAGTATTGTTTAGTCTTAGTATCACCCTACCATTTGCTGATATTGTCAATCTTATAATATAGTTATTGTAGGTAGACTTGCTAATTAAATACTATAACAATTTATTAATTAATCTGCAGACTTAGAACTTAAGATAAAATCTATTTTCTATCACTAGTACAGAATATGCTTTAGGCGTCGCACTTTAGGCGTCAGTTATCTAGAGAACCGTGGCCTATACATACTTTAGGCGTCGGTTATCTAGAGAATCGATGCTTAAAGTCATTTTTGCTGGGTCTTTTGCGTCGGTCATGGGACAACCGACGCCTAAAACGCAACCTTTAGCGTCAGTCTTTACTTAACCGACGCCTAAAACCAACCTTTAGCGTCGGTCATAACCAACAGACGCCTAAAACTAACCCTTTAGCGTCGGGCTTTACATAACCGACGCTAAAACTGACCCTCTAGCGTCGGTCATCAATCAACCGACGCTTATACTCATTTTAGGCGTCGGTTATTAGCTTTGCCGACGCCATTGATCATTTATACTGGACTTTTAGCGTCGGGCCTTGGAATGCCGATGCTTAAAGCTTTAATTAAAAATTAAAAAAAGAAAAAAATATACATGCTTTAATTAAATTTAAAAAAAGTAAATATATTACATAATAAAACACTCCTGTCAATTCATATTATCAAACACTTAACATCTACATCTGGCTCATCGGAGTTATATATGCGTACATCCACTCCAGCCCACTCCACTCCGTCGATTTCACTAGGGCTCGATTAGGTTTAAATTTGATATTGTTGGGTTCGATTTCTCCCAATCTAATTTGTTGCTGGGTTTCTAGGACTCGATTTTTGTCATATTCAATCGGGGTTTGCTTCTTGGTTTCTAGGGATTTGTAGGACGATTGTGAATTTTGAAGAGTTACAACTCCGTCTGTCATCTCGATTAATTCAGTCCCTTGTGTTGGTACTCTCTCTCTCTCTCTCTCTCTCTCTCTCTCTCTCTCTCTCTCTCTCTCTATCTCTCTCTCACACACAGACAGTGCTGCCACAAGAAAGCTGGGGCTTGTTTATGTTTGATTGTTGTCCCGTCCTTACACTTGGGTTTTGTGTCTTATGTCTATATCAGTGCACAAAATTTTATCAAGTCTAGGCTATAAATAATTCAGTTCTGTGTGGTATTCTCTGGATTCTCTGGGTTTAATCTCTGGGTTTCTAGGTGTGATTGAATTGGGCTTCTGGAGTTCGATGTCTCGTCTTCCAAATTTAGGGGTTTTCCTGGGTTCATTACTTTGCTGCAGGTATGCTGGTTTCTCTAGGTTCTCTATATATGTATGTATGTTTGTTGGGTTCTCTATATATGTGATCCTTTTTTAATCAACATATATATATCAACTGTTACTTTGTGAAACAGAGTGCTATTTTGTCTGCTACTCGCTGCATTCCAGTACAAAGTCCTCAGCATTTTTAAAGGGTGATATATTCCACTAATTTATCCCCAAGCGTTAGAGATATCAATTTCTTGAATTGAACTGCTATAAACACTGACATATTATCCACATAATTAACTATAGATACATAGCCACCGACTGTGTTGTTGTGGCCACAATATATGAATATCAAAATTACTCAAAAAGTCCTGAGGATGCATCAGGTTCTGATTTTAATCTTTCTTCTGCATCTATTCGTTCAAAGACCCTGTTGCCTCCTAATATCTACTTCATGGTTTGTTGCACGAAAAGGACATTGATAAGGCTCTGCTTAATTTGTTTCTGGTTCAACTCCGACTTGGACTCTTTGATGGAGATCCTAGTAAAGGCCCTTATGGAAAATTAGGGCCGAAAGATGTCTGCACTACAGAACACAAGACATTGGCACTAGAAGCAACAAGACAGGGCATTGTGCTTCTAAAGAACAGAAAATATCTAGAATCACCCTCAACTCACTTTCAGAAGTGTGTTTAATGTAGGATCTTATCTTTTTGACAGAGTTCAAAAACTGAAGGCACAGTTTGCAAATATCTATGTGGTAGTTGTGCTCCCAACAGAGGAGGAAAATGAATCGTTCATCCGTTGTTATTTTAAGTCAGTAAATCCTTAATTATTTACACATCTTATTTAGGCATAGTTTTCCACTTTTTTGATTTTGAATACTTTTGTTTATCTGTTTGAAGATATGGCATAACGCTTGGCAGGCCAATATTCATTCCTGTACAAGATTTAGAAATGGGATTTGAAAAGATTGTGAAGTTAGCACATGCTCCTGGTGGTAAGCCGACTACAGACAATAATAGATACATAACCTTGAAATTGTCTAAATGTTATCTCTGCAGTGTGTAAGAGGCAGGATGTCATCTCCAAGCTGAAGGCTGATGTGAGTTGGTTAAATGATTCTTTACTACTATATTTTTTGAATTTTTATTGAATTCTGTAAGTTCTTGAAGACATGAGCATGTAGTAACTTGTTTCTTAAATTTAGAGGGAGAGGTCTGTGCAAGGGATAGAGATTTTCCTTAAAGTGGTGACATCCATCCCCAGCATTCAGAATCATGACACAAATTCGGTACTGTGATCTTAACCAGTTATTTTGTTTCTGCATATCTCTTGTATTTGTATTTCTATCTTCTGAATCATACTTAGTTGTGGCACTGTAAATTTTCAAACAAAAGGTTGATCTATTTTTCTATTCTACAGTGCTCGTGATGACATTCCAGACATATATATGGTAAGCCTAGTACTGTAAATTTTAATAAATTTCTTCATTGTTACTTTCACTCAGAGGTTAAAAATAATTGTTCTTGTTGGTGAGGTCTCTTATTGAAGATATTAAAGATGTTAGATTTGGTTCAAGTGTGTATTTGGATGCTCCTGTTGGTATCTTTTGTTTCTGTTATCTTGTGCATCTTGTGCAAATATACTTTTCAGTTGATTTTGATAATATCACTCTGTTTGAAAGTTTTGATTATTGTCAAGTTGATACTGACCTCCACAATCGATTTGAAAGGTCATTACCAATATCATGTAACTGAAACTTTTTGACTGAGATTTTTTCAAAAATTGTCAAGTAATTAGCAAGGGAGTTTTGTGAACAGCATTCAATTATCTTTCCATAGTCACTACTTCACCTTATAGTTTTAATTATTGTAGAAAATATTATTTTTATCATGGTGCCTATCTGACCTGAATCTTTTGCAGGTTTGACTATAACTTGCATGAGTCTTATTTCTTGTAACAACTCACATTAAAACAGTCTCGAGTTTTTCTATTTATAGGAATGAACCAGGCTGGCTTGGCCGAATGCATTGTCCAAGCGGTTAATTCTTGCCGTCCTCATTTACAACATGTACTCTATGAAAGGTATTATTCATTTCCGTTTATTGCAGGAAGAACATATCGTTATTTATTTATTTTGTTAATGTCTGATATCTGATACCAGTTTGTGCCTTAAATTTATGCTTTGGACATCATCATATTGACCGGTGGAAGTACATTGTTTCCTCGATTTGTTGAAAAACTGTAAGATATCATCTCTCTTGCAAAGAAATTTCTTTGCCATATATTGTGCATGCAATAATGACATGTGTGGGCGCTTGGTAGTCTTGGTAGTCAAGAAGACCTAACGTTGCTATTGGGCGAAAAAGTTTTTCGGCTTGTAATATATATTATGAATCAGAAACATTGCATTCTTATTTTGATTCTATATATATGTTGCAGCGGATAACAGTTCCAGAAATCCTAAAAACTAATTGGTTTAGAAAAGGATACAAGGCACCAAACTTCGAGAAGGAAGCGAATGCGATGAATCTTGATGACGTGGATGCAGTTTTCAATAGTTCAGAGGTGACTTTTATAATTTTTATTCAGAAAAGTGCATATAGTTAGGCACCGCAATTGTGATGTCAAACAACTGATGCAATGTTCTGCATCTCGGTGATCTTCCTGTTTATTATCCAAGTCAATATCTTTATATGATGCTAAGCTTTTTTTCCTGTAAACTGTATATGGAAAATGAGTTTATGAGAACTTAAAGTCTCTTTCATTTTTCATGTTGATTGCAGGAAAATCTTGTTACGGAAAAGAAAGAAAAACCTGAATCCTTAAATGCCTTTGAGCTCATTTTCAAAACACAAAATCTAGAAAATTTGTTTGAAAATCATAAGGTAATATTTAATAAAGTTTTTCCAATTCTCCGCCTTTTGTTCAAAGTGAAATGTAAGTAGTATGCCCTCTTATCGTCCAGTGAAGCGTAAAATTAGTAGTAATTGTAAATAGTTTTACCTTTCATATATTATCCTGTGTGATTTGCTGTTTTTGGACGTCTATAACATATTAACAACATAAATTTACCTTAACTTTGTTTGGAACACTGGTTTGATATTGCTGAATTCATTTGCTTCATCAGGAATTACAAGCTTGAAAGAGTTGCAGATGTCCTCAAGTAAGGTTACTGATTATGGTGTCACCTTCTTAAATGGTACTTGGTTATGATTCGCCCATCTTTCTTCATCAATAATAATCTACAATAGAAGCATGCATAATGCAGGGTCTTGGCCATGCCACATCATAGTTACAATTTTATTTATGTGTTTTCATTTTGCACTCATTTGAAATCATCCCTACCTTACAGTCCTCAGAAGGGTTTACATAATAATTTGGTGATATAATACAAATCATATTAAATAATTTGCTAGTATAAAATTTTAAGTGACTTTGATCTTATATGGTTGCAGCCCTGAACAAGCTTACTTTACTGAACGTGGAAGGTTGCCCTGTTACTGCAGCATGTTTGGAATCTCTTTCAGGTTCTATGCGGTGCATGGTTTCTTTAACTTTAATCTCTATTAGTAAAGTCCATATTCATATCAATACCCATACTGAATTTGATAATCTTACGTAGAAGTTCTGTTGTCGGAATACTATCCTCTTAACGAATTAATTGTTCAGGCCAGACCACCAGAGCAAGACTCCTACTCAATTCTTTTAAATAACAATAAAATTCCCAAAATGCTCACTAAATTAATTGGAATAGAGTACTCTGATCATGATGCAGAAACAAGGATAACTGTTTAGTTTTTCTTGTGTAACATGAATTTCTTTTTTCCAACTTCGCATCATGTATCTATGCATGATGTAAGTGGTGTCTGGTGTGTCTTGTCCTGCTTGTTTTTCTACAACTTTTTACATGGGCCACACCTCCTTGGTGTCTCCTTAAGTATGATGATATGTCTGTCTATAGGAATAATGTTTCCATGTTCCATTCTCCTGTTCGGCCTCAAATCGAAGTTAATTGTATGCAGCCCATGTTTGATGTGCCAATATTTGGAAGAATTGCAACCCTTGAGCTGTTTCGCCCTCATGTGAGTGAAATAACCTTTTTAATACTATATGTAATGAACAATTGGGACTTCTTTCAGGGTCTTATCATGCTTTAATTTTTGGTTGTGTATTGGCAGGGTGAGACACAAGATCTTCTATTCATTGCAACAGAAATGTATAAATTTTGTGTTCTTCAGTGGGATCCAGAGGCAGCTGAAGTTATTACCAGGTTGAAGATGCTATTGTGAACCTTTATTTAGTTTTCTGTGGGTTTGATAGCTAGTTGCATTACTCTGTTGATCTTTCTGGGTGACAGAACTATTTTATTCTAATGAATACGATTTATGAGCAGCATCTAAAAATTTATATAGTGGTCATTAGGTAAAGCAATTGTTTCTTAACATGTGATACCTGCTCAAGTTCTATTTCTTACACTTGTTTCTGTATCTGCTAATATCGATTCCTACTCTCTGTATTCAATGCATTCCATGTACTCAAGTTTAAAATATTCTTTTACATTACTGGACTGTGCTGATTTGGTAGGCGTTGTCTCAGATAATTGATCCAGATCTTCAAACAGACATCGTCTCATGTGGATTTGTGAAGGATATCTCTGTTGATGAAGCTTCAGGAGAGGTATTTGTTAGAAAATGGAAAGTTTGAGGCATATTTATAATATGTTCTTGATGTAATTTCCAGAAACTAACAAGTGGAGGTTGTTCCTTGTAATGAGGACTTAAACTTTCATGTTTAGATCTAAGACATTTTCTTAGTGGAATCCATAAATAAATTGAGTTGAAAGAAGGAGATTTGAAATCAGGTTGCAGATGGAAATCATGGCCATGATATATATTTCATGATCATGAAGAGGCATCAAAAGAGATGGGATATTCAGAAATGTTTCATGCCCATGAGAAAGTTTTCATGTCCATGAATGTATACTTGGTTGGTCAGAAACGTTTCATGCCCATGAGGAAGTTTTCATGCCCATTATGTGCAACTGATTTTAAATTAGATATTGATTTATTTTAACAGGTTTCAGATTTATTTGTTACAATAGTACTGGAAATTTGGGTCAGTATTTGGATCAAATCCTGATGGAAATTTGGATCAGTACTTGGAGTAAAATCCTGATGGACTTGGTCTGACATCAGATACTGATGGACTAAATCCTGATGGATATCAGTTCCTGACAAAGCACTGAATCCTGATCCTGATGGACACCAAATCCTGATGTTACTGATGACCAAATCCTGATGCTTATGTAACTGAAAATAAATATTGATGCAGTTAATGCAATTAAATCAGAATATTTACTTTCCTCTTATGGAGTATCAGTTACGTTTTATTCTTGGTATTATATATATACAGAAGAGAATAGAACGTTGGAAGATATATACGATACATCCTAAGGAGAGAAAACCCTCGTAATCTTCTTTCTCTCTGCTCTCTCAACACATACAGGAGAGATACATAATTCTCAGGCAAACTGAGGTGCTGGTCGCTGTTGATCACTGGTGTATTTGTGAACCCTTTGATCTGTTGCTGTTTTATCCTGGAAGCGATATTGCTGCAACCCAATCACAACGTAAGTGGGGCAATATTCTCTTCAAGAACAGCCAAGTCTTCTCGTAGGGCTTGGTGACTCAGCTGTTCTTCTCTCTCTGATCAGTAGTTGCTAAATCTTCTGTGAGAGATAAGTATTCTTACTTTTCTTGTTAATTACAGTTACTGATTATACTTTTGTTTTGCCTTCGTGATTTGTTTCTGTTAATTGGTTTTATGCCTGTTCTTGTTTAATATATATCACTGCCTCATTGTTGCTGTAGTTGTAATATACCCAACAGTATTTGGCTCATGGCTTAATGGAATGGAAGCAGCACCTCTGGTTCAATTAAGGAGCTTAAGGATGATTTTGTATTTTTGATTGTTGACATTGCTTAATTGCTCGACTTCAAAATAATTTTTTATTGTATTTATAATTTAGTTATGTATGAAGCCTTGATTGATACCTTTTCTTTAAAAATCAAATATATATATATATATTTCTTGTCCGTTATGGTCTGTTATGGTTTATTTGTGGTTGAGCTTTGTTATATATAGTATCTGTTTGGGGTGTATTGTGTATGTAAGACAGCAGGTTAAGGTTATCAATAAAATAAAACAAAAGAAAATATTTTTTTTTTTGAAAATAACTATAAGTGTCGGCATTCTTGTTAACCGACGCTTATGCTAATACCTATAGCGTCGGCGTTTTAGGTAACCGACACTTATGCTCATACCTATAGCGTCGGCATTTTAGGTAACCGACGCCTATGCTCATGCCTATAGCGTCGGTGTTTCAGGTAACCGACGCCTATGCCTACCTATAGCGTCGGTGTTTCAGGTAACCGACGCTTATGGCTATACTTATAGCGTCGCCTAAATAACCGACGCAACAGCCCCATACCTATAGCGTCGCCTACATATACTACGCCACTTGACCGACGCTAAAAGTATGTTTTGACCGACGCCTAAAGCATATTCTGTACTAGTGTATCCCTGAATACTACTGATTTTAGAAGTATAAATTCTAAAACTATTATTGTTGTGTTTTCTATCTTCTTGGTGAAACAAGTTGTGATGACCAAATAAGTTACGATTAATATTTTACACACATGCATGTAAACATACATACATTGCATCACGCAACAGTTGTAGTTGCCCAACCAGAGAATTGAATGCCATGCAGTCTATCCAGCTATTAAACTTTGTTGGTGGTAGTTGCACCACCCTTACCTCCCTCTCTAATTTCCTTTAAATTCTATCACTCTCCCCCTTCAATCATAAATCATCTCAATTTCTCAATCTTTCCTTTCAATCTTTTATTTCCTAGCTGAAAGAGGAACAGCAACACACTTCAAACCTTTTCTTCTTGTCCCCTTCATTTTTCACTACATTCTAAATTCCCTCCCCCCACAGCTATTTGAGTCCTTGATTCAGTTTACCTGTTTTAATAACTTCTCTTGTCTAGATCTACGTACACAATGGTGGTGGTCGAAACGAAACGAAATTCGGAACCCCAAATTTCCAGAAACAACCAAAACACCATGCCCAATTTCCTCTTGTCGATTAAACTCAAGTATGTGAAACTTGGTTACCATTACTTAATTTCCAACGCCATGTATCTTCTTCTTATTCCGTTACTAGGTATTGTATCTGTTCATTTTTCGACATTTTCTGTACAAGATTTTGTACAAATATGGAACCACCTTAAATTTAATCTCGTGACAGTTGTAACATGTTCAACTTTAATAGTATTTTTATCGACACTTTACTACATGAGGCGTCCTCAAAAGGTCTACTTACTTGACTTCTCATGTTACAAACCCGAACCTGCCCGAATGTGCACAAAAGAGCTATTCATACAAAGATCCGTGCAGAATGGAAGCTTTACCGAAGAGAACTTAGCATTTCAGAAAAAGATAGTTGAGAGATCAGGGTTAGGTCAGAAGACGTATTTTCCTGAGGCAGTTTTGGAAGTGCCTCCTAATTTAAGCATGGCTGAGGCCCGAAAAGAGGCAGAGATGGTCATGTTTGGGGCGATCGATGAGCTTTTGGCGAAAACCGGAGTGAAGGCCAAGGACATAGGTGTTCTTATTGTGAACTGTAGTTTGTTTAATCCAACCCCGTCCCTTTCGTCTATGGTTGTGAATCATTACAAGCTTAGAGGTAACATTTTGAGCTATAATCTTGGTGGTATGGGATGCAGTGCTGGCCTAATTTCTATAGATCTTGCCAAACAACTTTTGCAGGTTAGTTTTTTATGTACACGTTATTTCTTTGACGAAATTGTATGTTTGTTTGGGTTGATGTTTTTTTCTTTAAATACATGTGCTCGCGTCTATAAATAGTTTAGAAGACTACTCAAAGTGTACTAGTAGTTTCGTTTCTTTATTTAGCAAGAAGCAAGAATTGGGAAGTTAATTAGTACTAGCTAGTGTATTACGTAAGGCTAATTGTCTTTAGGGCTGAGTATGGTTACGATGAAGCCGAGGTTTCTTAATCTCAAGAAACTGTCCCAATTATATATGGGTTTCATGTGCCTGAGGATGATTTCAAGCTAGAATCCTGAGGTTAAAACAATCAATACAAATTTAATACAAATTTAAGGGTATTTGCGCAAATTATTGATAAAAATTTAATATTTACAAAAATGCTCCTGCGGGACCCTTTACTTTATAGTTAATATTTTTTATAACCTTAGGGGAGATCCCTAGCTTGTACTCTGCCCCAGTTTTCTCTTATATATATATCGGCGATTTGAAAAAATCAAAAATATCTTTTATCTTTCCATTTAATACTTTTGTAGTTTGATGAAGAATTAATGTATATTTCACTGTGAAAGTTAATAAACAATTTAATTTTACTTCTACAGGTGCAACCAAACTCTTATGCCCTCGTTGTAAGCATGGAAAACATAACATTGAACTGGTATCTTGGTAACGATAGGTCAATGCTAGTCTCAAACTGCCTCTTCCGTATGGGTGGAGCTGCAATTCTCCTTTCTAACCGTGCATCTGATGTTCGTCGTTCAAAATACCAACTCATCCACACCGTGCGAACTCACAAAGGTGCAGATGACAGATGTTACGATTGTGTATTCCAAAAGGAGGACAAAGACAAGAAAATTGGTGTCGCACTATCAAAAGACCTGATGGCGGTGGCAGGGGAGGCCTTAAAAACCAACATCACAACACTAGGGCCATTAGTCCTTCCAATGTCCGAACAAATCTTATTTTTCGCAACATTAACCGCTAGGAAAATCTTTAAATTGAAGATCAAGCCCTACATTCCAGATTTTAAGCTAGCATTCGAACACTTCTGCATCCATGCTGGAGGAAGGGCAGTGTTAGACGAGTTAGAGAAAAATCTCCAACTTAAAGAATGGCATATGGAGCCTTCAAGAATGACACTTTATAGGTTCGGTAACACTTCTAGTAGCTCATTGTGGTATGAATTGGCATACATGGAGGCTAAAGGGAGGATCCGAAAGGGCGATCGGACCTGGCAGATTGCATTCGGATCGGGTTTCAAGTGCAACAGCGCAGTATGGCGTGCCATGAGGACCATTAATCCTGCTAACGAAAAGAATCCTTGGATTGATGAAATTGATGACTTTCCAGTGCATGTGCCTAGAGTAACACAAATGGGTTCTTGAACAAATTCTTACTTCTTTATCTTTTATTGGGTGATTGATATTTATTTGATATGTGTAAAAAGATTGCGTGATCAATGTATATTTTTGGATTAGTAATCAATATATAAATGGTCATTTCATTTGTATTTTGCTGCTGATTTTTGAATATATGTACTCTATATAGAATAATCATGATAATTTTTTTTGTGTGAAGTAACGATTAACATTTTCTAGGTGGTAAGATCGAATAAGGTTAGAGCGAGTAGTACTTGAACTGGGATGGGGTTAAATATCAATCAGGTGACTGATTGCGTCCAAATGTATCAAGTAGGTTACTGATTGCAAATTTAACTCATTTCGATCATTGATTTCAAAATTTTTATCAAACTCATTTTCAGGTGGCCGGAAAATTTTCCGACGCAAAAAAATATGCACAAAATAATTTGAAAAAAAATTATATGCAGTAAAACACCCGACTTTAAACCCATAAACTCAGAATTATCGAAATCAAATTCAAAACTTAAAATCAAAATTAAATAAAATCTAACCCAAATTTATTTAATTATTAATTTTGAGTTTTGAGTTTCATTTCGATAATTATGAGTTTAGGATGTTCAAAGTCGGGGTGTTTTACTGCATATAATTTTTTTTCAAAATTTTTTGTGCATATTTTTTTTCGTTGGAAAATTTTCCGGCCATCTAAAACAGTGACCGAAATGAGTGAAATTTGCAATCAATCACCTACTTGATATATTTGGACGCAATCAGTCACCTGATTGATATTTAACCCAACTGGGATGTTATGTTAGAACAATTAACAAGTACTTGAAGTGGGATGTAAATAAGTACTTAAACTGATCCCTTTTGACAAAAAAAAAAAAAAAAGGAGTTTTTTTGCAAAAAAGTGGTTAGATTTAATATTCATTTTCAATGGTCAAACTTTCAATTTTGTAAAATGGTGGTCAAATTTGTCTTTTTTCTTTCAAAAAAGTGGCTGAAGGCGATTTTCAGCTTTAAAAAAATGCTAGAAACCCCAAAAATTGTCCAAAAAATCCCCAAATTAATATGTGTCACCATATGATTGGTTATAGTCGTAATAATAATAATGCTCCCCCCCAATGTATGCACATAAATCGACTATATTTTTGCAAAAATACAATATTTACTGTAAAAAAAACGGTTATTTGAAAAAATATGTAAAAATACGGGATGCAACAAAAATCAACAGTATGCAATTTTACCAAATCTGAAAGCAATTGCAACTTAATTATTTGCAATTAAAATTATAAAAATAGTATAATTGCAATAATTTTATAAGTATGATAAATTTGTAAATAAAATTAAAAAATGTAGTTAATTGGTAAATAACCAAAATATTTTAATTCTCCTTGTAAGCATGAATGCAAAGGAATCCACTTGCATTTAATTTTGTTATAATAAGTCAGTATTTACTAGGTGACATTTGAGAAACATTTTCGACAAACAATTTTATGCTTATATCATTTTTCTTTTAGACTAGAGTAATGCACCTGATATAAATAAATGAGGTGAATCTATCCCTGATCAAATTTGAAAATATGCATGAATAATTGCATAACCGTAGTTACTTGTAAATGCCATATCTATTATCTAGATAGCAATCACTCATTCATGTATAAAAGGAATACGTAAATATTATCGGCCTCTTTCGTAACCAAAAATAAACAGTAATGAATTGCAAGTGCTCGCTATATCAATGGGTCTTTTAGTGACTCGGTCACCGAACTTACAAATAAATGCCAGAAAAAAGTAGGTGTGTCCATAATAGTGGCATGCATGCAGTTTTCATTCATTATAATCAAGTTCTGTCATTTGTGTCCCAGAGTAATTGGGACAGCAATTCACTGATTCAACGAGGGTTAATTATAGTTGGCCCTGGACTTGAATACTATATATACATTCTGGCTTCCTACTTTTTCGGGGGAAAGATGTCTTGTAATATGAAGTAATGTCCTGTGTTGTGGTAACGAAGTTTAATTTCCAAGTTTTTGTGGTTGTCCTGGTGAAGACACTGTTGCTATGTTGATGCATATACAAGAATTGTAAAGAGTAATCTCCTAAATTTAAAGTTCAGAGGAGAAAGATGATAATTTACATTTTCTTAGAAATTTAGTTTTTATGTTTATAGTACATTAGATGATAACCCGTGCGAAGCACGGGATTTATATTAATTAATTATTAATTTTTTATTTAATTTAATATTTATAAAAATATATTATAAAATTATAAAAAGAACTATGTTATTTGCATAAAAAATTTATATGATTAACAAACTATAAACTTAGATTGTTTAATAGAAGTGCATGGAAACACGTTTCAGTTGTTTTCATTGAAATTTTTTTAATATAATTGATCGTAATCTTTTTTTATTCTAAAGTTATAATAAAAAAAATACGATTAACAAACTATAAACTTAGATTGTTTAATAGAAGTGTATGAAAACACATTTCAGTTGTTTTCATTGAAAAATATTTAAGATAATTGATCGTATTCTTTTTTTATTCTAAAGTTATAATAAAAAAAATTGCTAATACAATATAAGAATTATAATAATAATAAGATTTCAATTTTATTATGTTTTTTTTAAAATAACATATAATCGCAGGGAAAATTGTTCTAGAGTATTGTATAGAAACATGTTCTAGTTGTTCTCCTTGAAAAATCTTTCGGAGAATTGATCGTATTATTTTTTTTTATTCTAAATTATGATAAAAAAAATTGTATTATAATTATAATAGGATTTCAATTTTATTTTTTTTTAAAAAAATAACATAGAATATAAGGGAAATATGATTCTAGGGGTGAAACTAATTTTTTATTTAAAGTTGTAATAAAAGAATTATAATTATAATAGGATTTCTATTTTATTAAAAAAACAACATAAAAACAAAATTATAGTAGAAATAGGATTGTAGGGGTGAAACCAAAATATAGTGCGAACCAAAAAGGAGTGAAACCAAAATATAGTGCGAACAAAAAAGTAGTACCGTTAAAAGGGTGTTTCGCTTATTAATAAAGGGTATAGATTCTATAGTCTCATTCATTTTTTCACTAATCAGATTTCTACATTTTGTTCAATCATATTAAACAAATTAATAATTATTAAAAAATTATATTACTTTTTAAATAAATTAACATAATTATAATAAATTTATCATATTAATTGAATGTGAACAATAAATCTGGGACAAATAGAATAGGAAATGTGAGATCACATTAAGGGGTCGTTTGGGAAATCTTATTTTTCAGAAATAAGTTACTTATTCTGGAAAAAAGTTAGGAAATATATATATTTTTATGAAATAAGTAATTTATTTTTGCAAGATAACGAATATTGAACTTCCCATACACATTTTTCTTTAAAAAAAAGTATGTAAATACGAATTTTTTTCCGAAATAAGTTACTTATAAGTTGTACAGCGGATTTGCCAAACAGACCCTAAGTGGGACAGAACGAGTAATATGATAAGCATATATATGAGCAACGATAAAAATCTCAAAAAAAAAAAAATTAAAATAACTTATATCGATATAGTTTAAACTTGATTAAGTAATAATTGATAAATTAATGATTTTTTTTAAATTTCTCTTTTTTGCGATACCATCATAACCCAAATAACATGTTTTCAATTTTCAATTTCGATAAGGTGCCGTTTGCGAACTATAATTTCATTTGAAATCCATGATTTCAATTTCAAAATTTGAAATCCATGATTTCAAATCTAAATTCTTTGTTTGGTAAGTATGGGAATTTCAAATTCAGAAATTTTTGTTTAAAAAATCTCTCTTCTCGAGAAATTTTTCCCAAAAAAAAAAATCTCGAAAATTATTCCTAGAAAAAAAAATTTCGAGAAAATTTTCCCGAAAAATTTTGAGAAAAAATTTTCTCGGAAAAAAAATTTCTCGAGGAAATTTCCTGGGAAAAAAATTGTCGAGAAAATTTTCCCGGAAAACAATTTCTCGAGAAAATTTTCCCGGAAAAAAATTTCTCGAAAAAAATTTGTAGAAACAATTTTCCCATAATAAAATTTCTAGAGAAAATTTTCTCGAGAAAAAAAATTTCCAAAAAAATTTTTTCGGGAAAATTTTCCCGGAAAAAAATTCCCCAAAAAAAAATTTCTCGAGAAAATTTTCCCGGAAAAAAATTCGGGAAATTCTCGTTGGTGCCCTTCTGGAATTGGCTTTTTCAGATGATGCCATTTCGTGTTTTGGACTTACGACTGACACCCTTAAAATAACTGATTACCCTAATTATGCCCTTCTGTTAATCAAAACGTTAAGAAACGTTAACAAATTTCAACATTTAGTGCATAAAAAAATTTTATGTCATATAAATCACAAATTAAAAAAAGTTAAATATGAAATTATGTTATTTTATGGTCAGAAAATGACTGAACACATATTTTAGATTAACGGTATGTTAACTTATTATAGATTAATGTTTAATATTTTTCAATTTGTGGTACATTAATAATTATAAATTAGTATTTAATTTTTTTAACTAGTAATACATTAAAAACCTATAGATCATCATTTATTTTTATAGTTTTTTAACGTTTCTTAAAGTTTTGATTAACAGAATGGCATAATTAGGGTAATCAGTTATTTTAGGGGTGCCAGTCGTAAGTCTAAAACACGAAATGACACCATCTGGAAAAGCCAATTCTAGAAGGGTACCAACGAGAATTTCCCAAAAAATTCTCTAAAAACGTTTCCCGGAAAATAATTTCTAAAAATTTCTCGAGAAAATTTTCCCGGAAAGTAATTTCTCAGAAAAAAAAATTCCCGAGAAAAACTATTTCTCTAAAAAATTTCCAAAAAAAAGGGATGCTCATGTATTTTGATGGAGAAGAATTTCAAATGACTACCTTTCACTTGTAATTTCAAATTACAAAAAAATAGTTAATATTTAATTGGTATGGAATTCATCAATTCCAATTCCAATTTTTTTTTTAATTTTACCAAACACTAAATTTGGTCAATTCCAGGAATTCAAATGAATTCCAAGTTACCAAACAAACCATAAAGTAATTTTTTTTCCCCTGATTCCGATTAAGTCCCTTCGCTCTTCTACCCTTTCTTATTCACTAGTTTTTTCAATAAAATTGAAATTTTGATCCAAAAGTTTCGAAATAACATTTTTTGAATTTGAAGAATTTTCGTATCGTTTAATTCGAGTTTGTTTTTTATTGTATTAGTTGTATCTCTTTATGAAATTGCTTTTGTGTTTGATGCATTGAAAATGAATTATATGGTGTATTGGGAGATCTAGATATCCCGCATCGACAACATTTTCGACATTTTAATAGCTGGTGTTCGGCATGTAGATAACTGGGGTGCGATTGGGACGGTAGTAAAAATCACATGTGCTCACCTCTCACAAAAAAAGTTTGTAAATAACGTGAGCCTGTTAACTCAGTTTTTGCAACTGAGTCCTTTGAACATCGCACTATTAACGGAATTAAAATAAAGGGTCAATTGTGAAGCAACTGTTTTCAGGGGAGATGTAGGTTGTATTGCTCGGGAGACCATTGAAGTCGTTTAATTTTCAGAAATATTCAGTTTGTTAAGCGATCCGGAAACAAAACGGCTAATTGTTTAGCTCGTTTATATGTTTTTCAAACTGGTTATGCGTGGTCAGCTGGGGGTTTGTCCCAATTAAGTCTCTTTCAAATTATTAGTGAAACTAGCTTATAGCTCGTGCAAAGCACGGGTTACTTACAATTTTTTATAATTTGTTTATAATATAATATTGTAGTATTAATTTTAATATGTTATTGGAAAAATTCGAACCTTACATCTTTGTATATAATAATTTTTAGTATTAAATATAAATTAATATGTTGTTGGCGTGAATCGAACCTTAGACCTCTGTATGTAACAAAGTTTAGTATTGTTATATCTAACGGTCATGACTTATTTGAGTTGATGATCTAACGGTTGTAAATGAGGGAAAACCAAAAATGGAGAATAACAAAAAAAAAGATTAACCAAACTACAAATTATACCTATTTTACATATTATAGTATAGTATAGATATGATTTTATTTTGGTAAAAAAAAAAAATCCCCTCTTAAAGACCATCACTTCAAATAAGTTTAATGTATTACATTATTTTTAAATTGTGTAGTCAGTAATGGTACAAGAGAGCAGGTTGCTATGATATCGATGTTGTCGTGGAATATCTAGAACAGGAGAAATTGCTGGGTTTGGGATAAAATAAATAAGTCAGTGTTTGGGGTGAAGGCTTCTGCAGTAAACATGCTGAGTGAATGGAGGAGAGCACAGAATGAGAGAACGAGAGCTATACCAGGAGTGCAAATGACAATTAGAAGGTGGAGGAAACCAGAGCATGGATGGGTAAAGGTAAATGTGGACGCTGCTACCTTTGCAGATACAAACGAGGTTGGGATTGGAGCGGTGATCAGAGATGAGCATGGCAGTTTTCTGAGGGCAAGGTGTAGAAAGGTGAGTTTGAATATGGCCCCAAATGAGGCAGAGGCGCTAAGTTTAAAAGAGGCGCTTTCCTAGGTGAAAGAGCTTGGATATGATAAGTGTGTGTTTGAGACAGATGCAAAGAATTTAGCAGATGCTTGTAAAGGGAGAGGTGGTCGGTCTTTCTTTCATACTATCGTTGAAGATTGTGTGGAAATTTGTAAACACTATGATAGCGTGCTAATTAGTTTTATCCACAGATCTGCGAATGATGTTGGATTAGTAATTTATATTGCTTTCGTAGTCTAGCTAAATATTAGATATACATGGGCAAGTACAGCTATGACATTGGCTATTAAAACAAGGTATAGCAATCACATTTATGATTTATACTTTTACCGGAATAAAATGATAAGGGAGATTAACACAAAATGGGATATTTATCCAGATAAGCTTTGGTATAGGAACATTAACATACTTGTAGAAACAGTGTATTGACGTGTATTGTTTCATATGGCCTGTCTAGCAACAACTTATTTTAAGTTCTTATGAATTTATTTTTGCGTAAATATTTCATATTTTGATAATTTTTTTATACAAATATTTAATATATGTTTGAGATTCCATAAATTACAAAATAAAGTTAATTTTTTCAGAAAAAAATTAGAAATTTCTAACTTTATCTTAAAATAAATTAACTTATTTTGAAAAATAAGTTCCCAAACACCCCCATGATGTAGCTAAGTTGGTTTGAATGTTACTAGTCAAATAATTGTAAGGTAACGTACCTTAGCAGTTTAGTTTGAAACTTAATAGTTTGGATAAATAGGGTTAAATGGCGTTTTGGTCACTCAACTACCTATCAACTTTCAATTGGGTCACTCAACTGAAAAAGCTTTCGATCGGGTCGCTAAACACATTAAAAGTTTCAATAGAATCACTAAACACATTAAAATTTTCATGACCGTTAAATAATGTTGACTTTAGACGGAAGACCGTCTATTGCTGCCACCTCATCGCCAAATAATGCCATATCAGCCTCCAACTCAGCCTCCAACTCAACCTAATTAATCCATTTTAATTTTTTCCAAGATAAAAAATCAAAACTAAAAATACATAAATAAAATAAAGTCTAAACACCACAGTCTAAACACCACCGCCGTCCACCGTCTCCTCCTTCGTTCTCTCCGACCTCCTACTTCGCTGCAACACCCACCTCCCCATATCATCTTCTCATCTCCATTCCCCTCCTCCATTCAACTGTATTCCCAGTCTCCAACAACACAACACACCTGCACCTCCTATTCCCTCCTTCTACAACCCTACAACCACTTCCATTCCACCGCTGCCACTCACATTCACCAACTCCTCTTCTTCACCGTTCACACCACCACCATTCGCCGTTCACCGTCGTTTTTTCCCCTTCTCCTCTCCGTTTTTCCCAACACCCACCATTCCGCCCTTCTCCTTCTCCCCTGTTGCTTCACAACACCACCTCCCATTTTCTATCACTAGACGAACAGCTTACCGCCTTTCATCACCGCGTCGCCACCGTCCAACCGCTACAGCAACAACACTACACTGCCCAGCGCCACCCATCTTCTCCTTTCTCCCCATCGCCTGCTACACTACACCATCGACCCAACCAGTTATTCCATCATCCAACTCACCCAAATCAGCCCTTAATTTACCAATTAGAACAACCCAAGTTCAATTATATCTCCCAATTTAAGCACCCGCCATCTGCCAATACATATACATCAACACCCACCATCTTCTTAAATATCTCGATCCCAAACACCTTCGAATCGATAAGGGTAGAGAGATTGAGAGAGATAGAGATGGGGTTTGAGAGAGGGAGACGAGGATAGAGAAAAAGAGAGAGAGAGAGAGAGAGAGAGAGAGAGAGAGAGAGAGAGAGAGATGATGGTGGAGAGATTGAGAGAGAGGGAGGTAGGAGAGATAGATAGATGAGGATGGAGAGATTGAGAGAGAGGGAGGCAGGAGAGAGAGAGAGAGATGGAGAGAATAAGAGAGAGAGAGACGAGGGTGGAGAAGATTTTAATTTTAAAAATTTATTAGATACATGTTTTTAATCTGTTAATGTGTCCAAGTGTACAGCCATGTCAGCTGCACAGTCATTTTTCCGTCCATTTCTTAACGTCCGTTAAGGTCAGTGATTCGATTGAAATTTTTAATGTGTTTAGTGACCTGATTGAAAACTTTTTCAGTTGAGTGACTCAATTGAAAATTGATAGTCAGTTGAGTGACCAAAACGCCATTTAACCCTGGATAAATACTTAAATCAAGTGGGTAATAAGCAAGTAGCAACGTGTGAGGTGTTACTAATGGCAATGGAAATAAATATTCCTTCCATCCCTCTCATTTTTGTATAAATGAGTTGAGCATGAAGATTAAAAATAATCTAAAATAGTGAAGAAAAATAAAAAAAAGAAAGAAAAATGAGTAAAGTGATGAAATCAGTCAATATTTTATGTAATAAAGTGAGTTTAGTAAAGTAAAGTAATGGTGTAGTTACTTCTTATAATATAAAATTTTACTATTTTGGATAATTTTTAGAATGTAAATAATTAAGAATGACATCCCAAAAATTAAAGTGTAAAGAAATAAAAGAGACGGAAGTAGTAGTTAAGTATGCAAACCAGGAACCGGGATAAGGGCATTTTATAGTCTTATTCAATTTATCCCATTATAATTATGTAGATATGATCTTATTTAAACTAGCTTCTATATCCGTGCAAGGCACGAATTTACCTCTGGTGTAACTTCAGTGGTGAGGCCAACGAGGAAGGGGTGGAGGTAAGGATTGAAGATCAGACCGTCCCCCGTACGGATAAGTTCAAGTATTTGGGTTCGATCATCCAGAAGGAGGGGGAGATTGAAGATGACGTCACTCATCGTATCAACGCGGGGTGGCTAAGGTGGAGGGCAGCGTCAGGGGTGATGTGCGATAAGAAAGTACCGCTAAAGCTGAAAGGGAAGTTCTATAGAGCGGCTATCCGTCCTGCGATGTTATATGGTTCGGAGTGTTGGGCGGCGAAGAAGGCCCTCGAGTGCAAGTTGGAAGCAGCTGAAATGAGGATGTTGCGGTGGTCCTGTGGTCGCACGATGTTAGATAGAATCCCGAATGTGGTTTTCAGGAGCGAGTTGGAGGTGGCGCCTCTTTCTGCGAAAGTTAGGGAAGGGAGGTTGAGATGGTTCGGCCATGTTCGTAGGAGGCTTCCGGAAGCCCCGGTGAGGAGGGTCGAGAGTCTTTCGGTTGTTGGGGTGAGGAGAAGAGGCAGACCGAGGAGGTCGTGGGAAGAACAGCTCAGGATGGATTTGAAGGCCTTAAACTTGGATGAGAACTCGACCGCAGATAGGAGTTGTTGGAGACGCCAGATTAGAGTTGTGGATTCTCTCCTAGGGAGTGGCTCTGTGGTTGAGAGCCTCAGAGTTGGGCTCTCTCGGTTAGCGTTAGCTTAGAAACTTGGCTTTTCGTCTTCACATTGTCTTCTGTTATCTGGTTTTGCAGGTGCAGGGAGCTTGGCCAGAGGTCTTCCTAGATCAGGAGAGGAGTGTCATGTGCTCGAGTAGGTAAGTCCCATGAGATCAAGGCCATGGGCCCAGGTTCGGTTGACTACTTTAATCATCCTTATCATCCTTGTACTAAATTCACACTGCTTTGTGGTGCACTAAGCCGGGGGTCTTCACGGAAACAGCCTCCCTACTGTTTAAGGTAGGGGTATGGTCTGCGTACATCTTACCCTCCCCAGACCCTGCTTCATGCGGGATATACTGGGTATGTTTGGTTTGGTTTGGTTATATTTGATTATTGAGATAATATTCGGTATAATAATTAAACAAATAATTATTACATATATATTATATTATATATATATTTATATACCTTTAACTAAGTTTTGCTAAATCGTGCCCATTTTTTCTAATTTTAAAAATATCATTTAAACAGAAAGTGAAATTTTTACTAAATTTATTGGATGTACAAAATGTTTTAAATTTCTCAATATAATCATTAAAAAATAGAATACAAAATAACTCATTCTAGTACACAATACAATTTTGACATGGGGCCATTTTCGTATTCGTTGTTCAGTTCAATTGGAGTATCTACTTTTGCTCGTATTCGAAATGTTAGTCGAGTGTTTCTAATCTTTACTCAAAATGTTTCCGAAATATCCAACTCGTTATCAACATCAATCGTTACAGAATATTTCTTGAAATAATTTATCTTAAAGTCGTAATGATCTTTTATAGACGAAATGTTTATTTTTTTTTCCCTCCAATCTATCTATTTTCATTACCTTATTTGTAAGTATAAGTTCTGCATTATGTTACTAATTTAATCGATTACCGATAGCTTCTACATTTTTATTATGAAATAAAAAATGTAAATATATAAATTATGAAATTTAGTATATAATAATAAGTTATATACTATTAATTGCAAGTCAATTAAAGTGTTATGTAGTTAATAAATATAAATGGACCAATTAAATATTGAGCTATTAATTAATATTGTATATTAATTATGTAAATAGAGTAGCACAATACTATTAACTGTCAAATAAATGAGACTGTCTCAAATGACAATGAGACTGTCTCTTTTTTGTGTGAGAGTGTCCCAATTAACTAACAGAGTAAATAAGCAGCAGAAAGTAAATGACAGAACACCAGGAATTTTCACTTGGTTCGGCCCCTACCCAATCTATGGCCTACATCCAAGTCCCTATGCCAACTAGCACAGAGATTATATTATTATAACAATAATATAAACAATAATATAAAGCTTACAGTCTTTCCCGATTACAAGTTTAAAGCCTCTTGGAAGAACCCTTCCCTTGACACACTTGTCACTAAGCAAACATGCTACCTAGCCCACTGGCTACCTTGGCTTATGACTTGCAATCCTATCTAATTGCCACAACCCGGCACAAGTATGAATAATATCAATATGAGATTACAACTCGATGAACTGTAACTTCTATACGTAGTGTATAAGCTTGATAGTCTTTGTAAGAAGTTGTATTGCAGATGTGTTGAGTTGTCGTTGTCCTTGCCAAAAGATCATCTTTATATAGCATAAGATCATGTAGCCGTTAGAGATGAATCCTTGATAATATAGCTGTTAGAATAAGAATCAATCAAGCATAGATTAGAGATTATATGATCAATCAATCAAAGATTATTAGCAACGGCTCTTTTAGGATTTGAATCTCAATCAAATCAAATGATATCTCTGATAGATATACCAAGAAATATGTCCTGCAATAAATATGATATATATATATCCTGTAACAGATAATGCAGTCGAATATGGAAACTGGAATCAAATCTCCATAATTTAATTCGCAGACTCATTAAAAAAGATCATCTTAAAAACTTGGGATTAACAATCTCCCCCTTTTTTATGATGATGAACATTTTTGAATGACAATCAAGCTTATTGCTGTCTCCCCCTGTCAAAAACACTTATATAGACAATGCAATCAATATAATCCAATAGTCTGAGAATAAATCAAGACATGATATCACATAAACCCCAAATATTTCAAGTAAACCACAAATTCACCAGATATTCAAACAACCACGAATTTAAAAAAACATTCAAAGCAACCACATAGTCAAACACAGAATATTCAGAACACATTCGAAAAACATTCAAAAGCAACTAAGTTCTCCCCCTTTCATCAACATAAAAACAGATTTAATCATCATCAGGAATATCAACTGGATCTTTGCCTTTGCCCTTCTGCTTGTACTTTGGAGAATCCCCATAGGTTGAAAAATTCTGAGCAAAGAAATCTGTAGAAGGAGGTTTGCCATCACGAGCATCCATCTACTGGAAAGCTAACATCTAGCCTACCAATAGCTTCTTACTCAGCAGGGGCAGCTATGATCTCAGCAGTTAATCTTCTGACGGCTAGCACTTACTTGCACCGACTGCGCCTTACGCGGGCCATCTGATCTAGCTGTTGTGATATAAATAAATAAAGCAAGGGTGAGCAATAGCCCACCAAAAGAATATAACTGAACAGTGATAACATATAACAGTTCAAAATATCTTTGAAACCATATGCCATGCATTAATAACTATAGTGCCAAGATAAGGTATGACATGAAGTCACAAGGTAACTTGAATTATTCTGTAGAATTATCTGCTATGTCAAAGATAAGCAAGATATTATCAATTTTTCATGGTAGAGGAACTTGCAGGAAGAATATTGCAATTCCCTTTCAAACACTTTTCAACTCTGCCAACAATGATGATGTTGCAGAAAATTTCCAACATTGAGTGATGAACTAATACTAGAGTTTGACGCGCCAGGAGACATAGCATTTACACGATGATCAGTCGCATGTTATGCTCCCCACCTCTTGTTTACTACATGTAGAAGGAAGCACCGATGGATTTACTTGTCTACCGCCTTCTGGAACCCCCTCGGCCAACGGTTGGGCCATTTTGCTGGACCGGCGCCACTGGGTCACTTACGCATCTCCTAGTTCATTTCACATCCATAACTTTGAAACGTAAAGTTCTTCTTGTTGAGTATTGAACACGGTAAAAGAATACAGAGGGGGGGGTGAATGGATTCTTGAACTTTTCTTGATTGAGTCTATGTAGCAGATAAGTGCCTTTGTGTGTAGAAGTGAAGGTGCGGATAAATAAACAACACAAGACACAATATCACTTTAATCTAATGTATTATTAGATAAAGGTTGCTACAATCTGTGAATACAAATGGTAGTATTCTCAGCTTCGTTTTTCTCAGAGAGATATGGCTTACAGTGTATGAAAAACTTGACTCACAAAAGTTGCTAAGTTCTGAAGTGAGGCTGTGTCCTTATAGAACATGGATACAGCCCACTTACTGCAAATAAGGTAGCTAAACAAATTACTTTCTAGTCTGTCTATCCTTTTTGAGTAAGTGTCCAAACGGTTACAGATTTGACTTTGCAAAGCCTGTTTAGATCCACTTCTTTAGCTCCTTGTCTCTTCTATATCTCTCCAAGCTTCCTTGTAGGCTTTCCAGAGCATGTTACAGATTGTGGTCCATAAAGTGCATTGGCTTATTGCAGGTTTCTGACTTGTACAATTTCTTCAGTATTTTGTCTCCAAGAATGTATTCGAGAAGTGACTAAGTAAGTGATTCGAGAACTAGAATTGACTTGATCGATAACTCTGAGTTCTCGAATACTGTTATAATGACATATCGAACCACTTCTCGAATAGCTCTTTTCCATCAGGATTCCTTGAGTTGTCGAATAGAACATTTGACTTATCGAATCCTCGAGTTGTCGAATAGCTTTCTGAGTCCTTGAGATATCGAATGGAACTTTGACTTGTTGACTCTTTGAGAACTCGAATACCATCTTGACTTGTTGACTTCTTGAGTTCTCGAATAGAGTAGTAGACATATCGAATCCCTGAGATATCGAATGAGATATCGAACAGTGTATTCAGAGATATCGAATAGTGTCTTGAGATATCGAATCCCTGACTTCTCGAATGCTGGACTTCTCGAATAGACAAATATACTTCTCGAATTGGTACTTAGGCAAATTCTTCATTTCTTCAAATCCCAACTGTGATTATTTGACAGTCTTTAACTCCTTGTTTGAGGCATGAACCTTGGAACTTCTTTCAAGCATTATTCTAGACTCTATTTGTACAATTACACAACTAGGATTTGATGCCTTCAACAAGTACAATACAAACAGAAACTCTACAACTAGAGGTTCCCTCAGTTAAGAGGTCATGTAAGTAATGCAAAGCATTACAAACAATTAGGCTTGTTATTAGATGTGTACAGGCATGCCTCTGTAACTAACAATCTCCCCCAAATTGTGAGTGAGACCCTTAGTCACAATTTCATGTCTGATAACAAGCCTAACATACATAAAGATAAAACTTTAAAAGTACAGGTATGTATTTTGATTGAACACATAAATGAAATTACAAGATAAATACTCTTACAGTATGATGAGGTACTAGCCATTTTCTTTTGATTGCATCTCCATTGCTTTGGCTTGTAGATCATCATATGCTTTCTGTTTCCTTTCTTTCTCCTTTCTTGCAATCTCATCTACTGCTCTCATGATTTCTGTCATAGCATCCAATTCTTCAATCATAATAGAGTTTTTGAAATCTTCAAGCACTGGCTTCAGAATGTTGGCAGGATAGTGACTGAGTAGGTCCATTCTTATATTGACATTGGCTCCATTTCTTCTCCTATACTTCACCACATAGGGATCAAACTGAACTCTACACAATCCCTTTGCCCTTAGCTTTTCTGCTTCAATCTCCAGTCTATCAATTTCTTTCTCCCTTTCTAACCATTTCTCATAGCAGCCCTTTCTTATCTTCTCAGCATAATCTTTCTTCATTTTCACAAAGTCAATCAATTCCAGCTTCCATACTTTCTCCACCTTGTCTTTAGAATCCAGCAATGCAATGATTCTTTCTATCTCATACAATTTACCCCAATGTTGACAACCCCTTTGTTTGAATTTCATTTCTTTCCCATCAGTGTACTTGATTTCAAGGTGGTCATCCACAATTGCAGCATAGCATATCTTTTGAGCTCTTAGAAATTGCAGTTGCTCTTCATCAAAGTCTTCATCAAGTGGCTGGAGTTTCAATCCTGGAATGATTGTTAGGGCTCTAGATTTGGATAGCTTCACTCTCCTTGCAGCATGTTTAAATTTCATCCTCTTGACATGATTGCTTGGCAGAAATCTTTGACCTTTGTTGGTAGACCATAGTAGTATTCCATTAGCAGATTGCTTTCTGAAACATACACATGGTTTCTTGTCTTGAATCTTCTTCTCTTCTTGAGGTGGTAAGACAGTTGCAGAAGCCATAGATGTAGATTTTGGTAGGTCACTACTAACAGTATTCACCCTAGACCTAGAGTCTTGTGTTGTGGTGAGGTTACTGCTAGCAGTGCCTAAGGCTTGCTATCTTCCACTCTTTCTCTCATATGTTTTACCTTGGTCATCATCATCCTTTTTATCCTTGTCTCCCTTTTTCTTCTTGTCTTCATCACCCTTATCTCTCCTGTGATGTCTTCTCCTCCCATCACCTTTGTCTTCAGAATCATCATCCTTATTTCTCCTAGGTTGAGCCATCTCTGGAATTTCACCAGTTACAATATAGGTTCTGAGGATGTGCAGTGCCTCAGTTTCTTCAGCATTTCTGGCTCCAACCTTCTTCTGTAATTGATCAATGATAGCAATGATCAGTTTGTGATTTCTGGTGGTGAGATCATGGGGAATGACCAATTGCTTGATATCTTCAATTCTGGTGCCAGACTGATAAATGATTGTCCATGGCTTCTTGATCACTTCTGGTAGCCTTGAAGGTTGGTCATTCCTCAAGTCATCAAACAGACTTTTGTTGTTCTCATTCTTCTTTTCTATAAGCTCGAGTAAGTGTTTCAGTTCTTGTAGAGTCTTGTATGTTAGATGCCATATCTTCAATTTGGATATCATCACTATCTCCTTGATCCACAGATTATTGACTTTCTTAGGAATGACAGTGATGCAATCAATCTGCTTCTTCAACTCCCTCAGATAAAGCTGAGTGTCACCAACCTGTTCCCTTGTGGCTTTCAGAAACTCTAAGAAGGCTTTATCATGATAAACATTGGAGTTAGCAACCTCTTGTAGCTTGGCCTCAGTAACAACTTTAACTTCTACAGGCTTGGCACTCTCAGATATAGAGGTTGGAGGTTTGTCAGATGGCATACTTCCTGCAACCACTGTGGTGGTTATGGATTGCTTCTGTCCTCCTGGAGTAGTGATGTGCAAAGTTGGTAGAGTGACAACTGGCAAGATAGATGGAGGCTCATCCACTTTGGATTTTCCTTTGCCAGGCACATTTGGTAGAGACTTTGAAGCCCTTTGTTGACCACCCTCTTTTATTATTATACCTTTCTCCCCCTTTGCATTTGAGTTCCTTGTCTTCTTCTCCCCCTTAGGCTTGTTGTCAGGCACAGAGGCTGTAGAAATGTCCTTTGGGATTGAAGATTCATCAGGTAGAGGGAGACCCATATGCTTCATCATTGCAGCTAACATGGATTGTTGATGCAGAAGGACATCAGCTGTGGTGGATGCTTGAGTGTCCAATTGATCATTTAGCAGTGCAACCTTTTCTGTAAGATGAGCATTGGTTTTGGTGAGAGTAGCTACCTCCTGTTCAAGAGTGTTCACCTTAGTGAATAACTCATTGGCCTTGAAACCAGATAAAGATTGATCCTGCAGCCTCTTCACTTCATATTTAGACAGTTCATGCACAGGGACATCAGTCACTAGCCTATCTCCATAAAGATTCTTGAACATTATCCTCAGCATGGCATTGGCATCTGTAGTCTGGTCAGATAGATTTTGAAATTGATGCCCCAGACCTGTGACAGTATCCTTTAGCAGAGCTAGCCCATTGTCCATCTTGGTGCAGGTAGAGTTGCAGTGTTTGATATCCTTGACCACACTGTCTAGTTGAGGAAACTTAGCATCAAAGGCCCTCTTGACTTCTGCTACTGAAGTGGCTGTCTTGTCACACACCTTGTTGACTTCAGTTTTGACTCCCTTGCCAAGATAGTGTGCAGCCTTGAGGAAACCCTTGTAGGAATCATTTACAGCTTCATACACTTCACCAGGTGACAGGGATTTTGCATTGGAGCCCAGTGAAGTGATGTATTCCTCCCTGAGATACTGAAGTGCTTCATCGAGAGTAATATCATATTTTCCTTGCAACCAGGCATCTATGTTGCCATCTCTCTCAGCATCATCAATGATCTTTGACTTCTGCACTTCCACATCATCCCTATGGCATAACAGAATAGCCTCATAGTCTGGATTAGGCATGTCTGCAGTGAGAAGGTTCTGAGCAATCTTTGTGAACTCAGGAATCTGATCCACAATTAAGCTTTGAAGTGCTTCAACCGTCAATTGTTGTGGAACAGACCCTGATCCTGAAGCACTGTCATGTTGCACAGGCTTCAGCCATTTTGACATGAAGTCAGAGCTAGAGCTAGGCAAGCTAGACTCCTCAGTTACAGATGCAACTTCTGTAACCGGATGGATTGACTCTACTACTGGTGTCACCACAGAAGTGGGATGAATTACACCAGCAGTTGACACGGGCACAGAGTCTCTAGTAAAAACTAGTGGAACCTCTGTGTTTGTGATGGTGTCATTAGGAGATGCCTCAGCATGCATTCCCTCACCATCTAAATGTGGGTTCTGAGTGGTGAACAAAGTGTCATGCACTAAGTCACTTGAAATTATTGGCTCATCAAGAGAAAAGAATTCTTGATGATCAATACCTTGCATCTCAGTTGCCTGAGTTGCAGGTTCCAAAGAAATTTCAGAGTTAGATTCTGGAAGAGAAGTGTGATTAAGAGTAGATTTTGGCAACTCCCCCTGAGAGATAGAGGGAGTTTCAAATGTGATGTGCTCTCCACTCAGTGTTGTGCCAGCCTTATCACTCCCATGTGCTGACTCTATACAAGAAGGTGCATTGGGGAGGATGCTTGATTCTCTAGGTGCACCCTGTTGAGAGGATACACCTAGTGAGCTGTGTGCCCCTGATTTTACAACTTCAGCCATTTGTGTGACTGAAGAGGTGGTCTTAGTTTTCTTCTTCTTTGTCCTGTGTAAGGGTAACTCAGGTTCCTCACCTCCTAGACCTAATTCAACAGCTAATGCTGCTTCAGACAAGATATTCAATGGTGCAGACATTACTTCCTTTCTCTTCTTTTTACTAACATCACCCTTTTGAGAGGATGATGCAGTTGGCTCAGTATGTGGTAGAGTGTTTGGTTGAGAGGGTTGGTTAGCAGGCCCTGGGTTAGCATTTTGTTCTACTTGCTTGGGCTGTGCTAACTTGGATTTTGCATCAAATGTTGGCATGTTGTGGGGATAAGTCCTAAACAAACTCTCCATGTGGGGAGTTATGTTCAGTCTTACATCCACATCATTCCTAGTCTCCAAATTACCAAAAATGAGTTTGGTCATGGACTTAGGATAGCCTATTTTATTTTTATCAATCCCAGGCAATTCAATCAATGAAGCATTTTTATAATTAAGTACAGATTGAATAAAGCGAGGGAAGAAAATATCAGTACCTCTCTTGGTTGTGTTCTTACCAAGTCTCCCATATAATTCTTGAAGTATGATTTGGCCAACATCAATTTTCTTTCCATAGGCCAAAGCATATCCAATTTGCTGCACAGGTGCACTGATTTGGTCAAAGCTTGATTTCCTGGCAGTGAAGACTTGGAGAAGAGTTGCAAACACATAACTCCACTCCTTTCTCAGATTCTTTCTGTTTAGCTTTCCAAGGTTAATCCCATCTGAGTAGTTTATGAACTCAAAGAATTCCTCCAACTCTGCATTAGTGGCCAGTCTGTCAAATGACTCTTGTTGAAGGCCTAATGCTTGGTTCATGTCTGCAGTAGTGATAGTGATTTCCTTATCCTGAACCTTGCAGTAGATGACATATGAAGTAATTGCGTTTTCCAGGGCTACAACCTCCACAATAGCAGTACTCCAGAATTGTTCCAGAATATCTAGATATAGAGTTGGGTTGGCAGAGAGTGCATCCTTGATATACGACTCAGCCATCCATTTCACAAAGCACTTGAAATTGGCATTGGGTGCTTCAACATCACTAGTGAGTGCGATGAAGTTGGTGTTAAACTTTACTGTTGCCATTTGTGTAGAAGGGAGGAAAGAAGTTGAAGGTTGAAGAAGAAATTTGGCTTTTCGTAGCTAGGGTTTCAGGGGTTTAGAGAGTGTAGATGCTTGAGAAATCGAATGAAATGAATTGAATAGATGTGAAATTGTATAAGTATGAAGTACTTGAATTGTCGATTAGCAGAGAGTTTTGTATCGACAAGTCAGGCATTCGAGAAGTAGAAAACAACTATTCGAGAAGTCAAGAATGGCTTAATCGATAACTCAAGCAGATAGAAACTCACAGCTGGCAGTTATCTAACTTAGAAATAATTCTAAATTAAATAATATGTGTTTTTATGAGTGAATTAAACTTTTAGACAAAAAGTCCAAAATCGGTTAAAATTCAGCGAGAATTCAGCCTTTTCAAATGATTCGAGAACTCAAATATAGTGTTCGAGAACTCAGTCATTCGAGAACTCAGTTGCTATATTCGAGAAGTCAAGAATTCCTCTATTCGATATCTCAGAAAGACTCTATTCGAGAACTCAAGAGTACTCTAATGAGACTTATTAGAGATGTCGAATAGTGAATCATTCGAGAAGTCTGACTTATCGAACTATACCCATCACTCATAAAAATTTGATTTTCACTATCTTTTTAAAATTTACCAGACATATTCATTGAAAAATATCCTAGCAAATCAAATAGTGATTTTCTCAAAATTTCATAGAAATTTTAAGTTAATAAAAATATGATTTTCAACATATGCAACAGATTTGAAATATTTATAAATCATATTTCAGCCAACACTTACTCCAAAAATATTGAGAATTTAGATAAAGTAAGTGTTTACTGCTGCAACAATCTAGATGATGTATTCACTTAGCCAGAATCTGAAGAATTCAGCATTCCAATCTCACTTACCAACCTTGTGAAGGTGGCTTCATCTAATGGCTTAGTGAATAAATCAGCTAGTTGTTTATCTGTAGAGACATAATGCAACTCAATGGTTCCATTAGTTGCATGTTCTCTTATGAAATGATATCTGATGTCAATGTGCTTTGTCCTAGAATGATTGACAGGATTGGCAACTATAGAGATTGCACTTGTGTTGTCACACATGATTGGAATTCTTTCCAACACAAGTCCATAATCTCTAAGTTGATTTCTAATCCAAAGCACTTGAGCACAGCAACTTCCAGCAGCTATGTATTCAGCCTCAGCTGTAGAAGTTGACACAGATTGTTGCTTCTTGCTATACCAAGAAACTAACATTTGTCCAAGAAACTGGCAGCTTCCTGAGGTGCTTTTCCTATCCACTCTGCATCAGAATAACCAACCAGATTGAACCCTGTGTCCTTAGGATACCATAATCCCAAGTTAGGAGTGCCCTTCAGATATCTAAAGATCCTTTTTATTGCAATCAAATGTGATTCCTTTGGATTTGATTGAAACCTTGCACACAAGCATGTAGCAAACATGATGTCTGGCCTACTTGCAGTGAGGTAGAGTAGAGAACCAACCATGCCTCTGTAGACTGAGATATCTACTCTCTTGCCTTTAGCATCTTCATCCAATTTAGTGGCAGTGGCCATGGGTGTCTTGGCAGGTGAACAATCTTCCAAGTCAAACTTCTTCAATAAATCCTTGATGTACTTGGTTTGACTGATAAAGATACCATCCTTCCTTTGACTGACTTGCAACCCTAGAAAGAATGTCAACTCTCCCATCATACTCATCTCATATCTGCTCTGCATGAGTTTAGAGAATTTCTCACACAGTTTCTCATTTGTAGAACCAAAAATGATATCATCCACATAGATTTGAACTAGGATCATATCATCACCATGCTTCTTGTAAAACAGTGTCTTGTCCAATGTGCCTCGAGTGAATTGATTTTCAAGAAGGAATTGTGATAAAGTATCATACCATGCTCTTGGAGCTTGCTTAAGTCCATACAATGCCTTAAGCAATCTGTAGACAAATTCTGGGAAATGTGGATCCTCAAAGCCAGGTGGTTGTTGCACATAAACCTCTTCTTCCAACTCTCCATTTAGAAATGCACTCTTGACATCCATTTGATAAACTTTAAAGTTTGAATGAGCAGCAAATGCCAAGAATATTCTAATGGCTTCCAATCTAGCAACAGGGGCAAATGTCTCATCATAATCAATGCCTTCCTGTTGAGAGTATCCTTTTGCAACCAGCCTTGCTTTGTTTCTTATTATTACACCATCTTCATCCATCTTATTCTTCAGAACCCATTTTGTTCCAACAATGGTTCTGTTCTTTGGTGCAGGCACAAGTTCCCATACTTTGTTCCTTTCAAATTGATTCAGCTCCTCTTGCATGGCAATAATCCAATCTGGATCCAACAATGCATCATCAAGTTTCTTAGGCTCAACTTGTGATAGAAAACATCCATAGAGGCACTCATTTTGAGTTGCTCTCCTAGTCCTTACTCCTGCATTAGGAGCTCCAATGATTTGCTCTGCAGTGTGTGATCTATCCCATTTCCTCGAGTGCTCAGCCTGACTTCTCATTCTTGATGTTGCTTCATCATCCACATCATGATCATCCTCATTTCCTCCCCCTGTGAAGTTGCCATTACTCACAGGTGTGTCTTGGATGCTTGTTTCTCCACTATTGGTTGGCACAAATTCTTCTCTTGTATCATTATTCACTTGAGAATGTTGAGCTTGAGTTTCAACTCCAGTTTCAGTCTCTTCATCAGAATCATCTAGATTATTAAACTTCAATGGATCTTTGTCTTCACCATTGGCTTCTTCTAGTCCAGGTAGTTTGCTGTCATCAAATGTTACATCTGTGCTTTCCATAACTTTCTTTTGACTGATGACATAAACCTTGTATGCAATTCTTTCCATAGAATAGCCAAGAAAAATTCCTTCAAATGCTTTTGCATCAAACTTTCCAACATATTCAGAATTATCCTTGAGTACAAAGCATTTGCTTCCAAAAGTATGAACATACTTTAGTGTAGGCTTCTTTCCAGTCATCAAGTTGTAAGGTGTCTTTCCAGTGTTTTTGTTGATGAGGGTCCTGTTCTGAATATAGCATGCAGTGCTCACAGCCTCAGCCCAAAAACATGTAGGCATTTTTGCATCAAGTAACATTGTTCTAGCAGCCTCAATTAGAGTTCTATTCTTTCTCTCAACAACTCCATTTTGTTGTGGAGTCCTTAGAGCTGAGAATTGCTGAGAAATGCCATTCTCTTTGCAGAATGCTTCAAGTGTGGCATTTCTGAACTCTGTTCCATTGTCACTCCTCAATGCAATCACACTTGCATCGTTTGCCTTTGCTTCCTTGTCAACTTTCTTTATATGCTCAATGATTACTTGTGGAGCCTCATCTTTTGATGCCAGAAATTCCACCCATGTATACCTTGAAAAATCATCAACCATTACCAGGGCATACTTCTTTCTTCCAAGTGACATTATGTTGACAGGCCCAAACAAATCCATATGGATGAGTTGTAGTGGCTTGGTTACAGATGTCACTGTCTTTGACTTGTGGCTTGATCTCTTCATTTTTCCTTTTTGACAAGCCTCACACACTCCTTCTTGGCAGAATTCAAGTGTGGGCATGCCTCTCACTAACTCTCTTTTGACTAGAGAATTAATGGCCTTGAAGTTCAGGTGTGATAGTTTCTTGTGCCACAGCCAACAATCTTCATTTGATGCTTTTGAGTAAAAACAACAAATTCTGTCCTTGTTTGCAGAGTCCATATTGGCTACAAACAGGCTTCCCTTCCTTACTCCAGATAGAACAAAATCACCAGTCTTCTTGTGGGTGATCAAACATTCATCTTTTTCAAAATTCACTTTGAATCCTCTATCAGTAAACTGACCAACACTTAACAGATTATGCTTGAGCCCCTTGACTAGTGCTACATCTTCAATGATGACATTTCCAACTTTCAGCTTGCCATATCCCAATGTGTTACCCATGCTGTCATCTCCAAAAGCAACCATTGGGCCAGCCTTTTCCTCATACTGTGATAGCAGGGCCATATCACCAGTCATATGGTTTGAGCATCCACTGTCCAAAATCCACATGACCTTCTTTTCACTTTCTTTGCCCTGCAAACACAAAGGTATTACTTTTCCTTTGGTACCCAAACAAGTTTGGGTCCATGTGACTTAGAGACAGTTTTATCATAAACAACATGCTTGTCAACTTTCTTAGTGTTAGTCTTCTTGTCACTGTTGAAAGTCTTAGAACCTGAGGTTTCAGACTTAGGTGACAAAGGTACCTTCCTAGCTTTAGGAGGACTTGAAGACTTTGACCTTGTGTAGTGTGTGTGAGAATTGTGACTGATACAACCATCAATGAACTGCCTTCTTAAATTAAAACAACTAGTCATAACATTCATATTGCATGGCATACAGTCAAATTTATCACAGAAAGGTGCATCTCTATGACTTAGAGGCACAGAACAATCATAGAAAGGTTTAGACACACTACCAACAGGTTTCTTGCATGCATGAGTTAGATGATTGGTACTGAAACAGTTCTGACAAGTTTTCCTAGGGGCATTAGGCATGTAAGCATAGTTGTTATCCTTGTTAATCCCTAACTTGCCATTTCTGTTCTGTTTCTTCTTAGTCACTTCCTTTTCTGATTCACTCTTCCCAGCTGAAACAAACTTAACAAACTTCTTAGGTCTTGGCCTATCAACTACTGGCTTCTTGGTCTTTGACTTGACACTCTCACCCTTAGAGGATGCTTGCTGTTCACTAGATTTTGCCTCATCCTCATCATTCAACATTTGCTTGATGAGTAAGGCATCCTCATCAATTTCAAATGTTGATTCCTTAAAAATTGGATTTTCAGTTTTTCTCAAAATGTGAGGCACTTTCTCATGAACAGCTGTGTCCTCTTCAATGACAACATAGCCTTTCCTTTGTTTGAGAGAGTCATAGTCAAGTCCAATAGCTGCTTTGGGTTTAGCTTCAATTTTCTCACAGTAGGATTGCACTAAACCAGATGATTTCTTGAAAGTTTTAAGTTTGAATTCATTCTCAGCTAATTCATCCCTAAGAGCCTTCTCTACTTGACTAGCACATAAAACCTTGTTCTTCAAATATTCAACTTCTTTCTTAAGGTTTTCTACTTGCATAGTAGTTAGCTCAAGTTCCTCATTCTTTTTGGTTAATATTTCATTTCTAGTAGATAGTTTAGCAATCTCCTCATTAGCAACAGTCATACTAGTATGAATATTAAACATTTCAACAGATAATTGTTCAATCATGCATTTGTATTCAGAAACAGACATGTCTATAGTAGTGAGAGATGGTACCTGAGAATCAGATGACGATGAGTCATCCTTGGAGTTGGCCATCAAGGCATAATTGCAGAATTCTTGTTCCTCTTCATCACTCTCAGAATCATCCCAACACTTCCCTTCAGCTATGTAGGCCTTACCATGTGTCTGCTTTTTCAGAAGGGCCTCATACTTAGCTTCTAGCTCAAGATAATCTCTATCCTTCTTTTTAGGCTTCTTGCATTCACTGGCAAAATGCCCTAGGTCATTGCATCTATAACACCTTACAGATGACCTATCCACATAACCGGTTTTGAACTTATTTCTGTTTGGTTTCACAGGTGCCTTGTTCTTATTGGCTGAATGGTTTTGAGTTTTGGGTTTGAAGGGTTGATTTCTTTTAAATCTGATGTTTGGAAATTTTCTGGCCATGAAGGCATATGAGGTATTTTCCATCCCATCAAGTTCTTCCAGAGTGTAAAACTCTTCTTCTTCTTCCTCCTTTTCCTCAACAGGTTCACTCACCCCAGCTTCAGTTTCTTCATCATCTGCCACCTCCTCTATCCTTAGTTGGCTTGTAGATGCTTCTAGGTCCAGAATGGATTTGTTGACAATCAAGGCACATGATGTGTTTATCATCCTACCTTGGTTGGCTTGGATAGCCCTTTTCTGAAGCAACTCAAGTTCATGAGTCTTTAGTACTCCATAGAGCACATCATAGGTGACTTTGTTCAAATCTCTCTCTCTTAGAGAAATGACTCTTTGCTCCAGATGATTTGGTGAAGACAACAGAAATTTCATATTTAACTCCTTGGTGCTGTAAACCTTTCCATTCATCTGCAACTCAGTAACTAGCTTGTGAAACCTTTCAAACATTTCAGTGATGCTTTCCTTGGGCTGTGCCATGAAAGCTTCATACTGTGTGACCAGTATCTGTTTCCTGTTTTCCTTAACCTCATCAGTCCCTTCACACAACACCTCAATGTGATCCCACATCTCTTTAGCAGACGTGCATGATGCAATGTTTGCAAACATTGACATGTCCATGGAATCAATGATAAGCAACATGAGGTGGCTGTCAAGAGCAACCTTCTCCCTTTCTGACTCTGTCCACTTTGATGGATCCTTGGCCTCATAAGTTCTTGGGATAGTTATGGTTCCAACAGTCTTCTCTGGTATCTCTTGTTGTGGAACAAAAGGACCATTCTTGAGAATCTCAGGATACAAGGGATGAGAGGCTTTAATGAACAACATCATCTTTATCTTCCAGAGGTTGAAGTTTTCTTTATCAAACTTAGGGACCTTCACCGTTCCTGTAGTCTTTGGTGTATTCGAACTCATGATCGTTTCTCTGTTTTTGAATAAACAGCCCGCTCTGATACCACTTGTTGAGTATTGAACACGGTAAAAGAATACAGAGGGGGGGTGAATGGATTCTTGAACTTTTCTTGATTGAGTCTATGTAGCAGATAAGTGCCTTTGTGTGTAGAAGTGAAGGTGCGGATAAATAAACAACACAAGACACAATATCACTTTAATCTAATGTATTATTAGATAAAGGTTGCTACAATCTGTGAATACAAATGGTAGTATTCTCAGCTTCGTTTTTCTCAGAGAGATATGGCTTACAGTGTATGAAAAACTTGACTCACAAAAGTTGCTAAGTTCTGAAGTGAGGCTGTGTCCTTATAGAACATGGATACAGCCCACTTACTGCAAATAAGGTAGCTAAACAAATTACTTTCTAGTCTGTCTATCCTTTTTGAGTAAGTGTCCAAACGGTTACAGATTTGACTTTGCAAAGCCTGTTTAGATCCACTTCTTTAGCTCCTTGTCTCTTCTATATCTCTCCAAGCTTCCTTGTAGGCTTTCCAGAGCACGTTACAGATTGTGGTCCATAAAGTGCATTGGCTTGTTGCAGGTTTCTGACTTGTACAATTTCTTCAGTATTTTGTCTCCAAGAATGTATTCGAGAAGTGACTAAGTAAGTGATTCGAGAACTAGAATTGACTTGATCGATAACTCTGAGTTCTCGAATACTGTTATAATGACATATCGAACCACTTCTCGAATAGCTCTTTTCCATCAGGATTCCTTGAGTTGTCGAATAGAACATTTGACTTATCGAATCCTCGAGTTGTCGAATAGCTTTCTGAGTCCTTGAGATATCGAATGGAACTTTGACTTGTTGACTCTTTGAGAACTCGAATACCATCTTGACTTGTTGACTTCTTGAGTTCTCGAATAGAGTAGTAGACATATCGAATCCCTGAGATATCGAATGAGATATCGAACAGTGTATTCAGAGATATCGAATAGTGTCTTGAGATATCGAATCCCTGACTTCTCGAATGCTGGACTTCTCGAATAGACAAATATACTTCTCGAATTGGTACTTAGGCAAATTCTTCATTTCTTCAAATCCCAACTGTGATTATTTGACAGTCTTTAACTCCTTGCTTGAGGCATGAACCTTGGAACTTCTTTCAAGCATTATTCTAGACTCTATTTGTACAATTACACAACTAGGATTTGATGCCTTCTACAAGTACAATACAAACAGAAACTCTACAACTAGAGGTTCCCTCAGTTAAGAGGTCATGTAAGTAATGCAAAGCATTACAAACAATTAGGCTTGTTATTAGATGTGTACAGGCATGCCTCTGTAACTAACACTTCTCCCTTTCCCCAAGTATAATACTTGTTGATAAGACTCCACAAAGTAGTCGTATCTAATTGGAAAGGAAAATTTACCAATATTTCCCAAGCTACCGCTTGTTAATGGATACCAACTTGTTCCAACATTCTTACCCCTCGAATAATGAGTGGGTATACACAATTCCATGAATAATAGCAAACAAGTTGCGAGTGAACGAATAATTTATGACCGGGCAATCACAAGACAAATAACATTCCTCAAGTAAGGTTCCCTTACAATAGAATCGCAGGAAGAAGGGAATTACTGAGAACCTTCCTTGATAATATAATAATAATAAGGCTCGATAATTATTTATATAATGTTCGAAGGTCGATAATACTATTTGAATGAAGTAAATCATTTTTTAAACGAGTTAGAAGAATTAAATAAATATTCCAAGAATATTTATTGAGTCACAGATATCGGAAAAGTGTTGCTCGGAATAATCTTTGAATAAATATTCAGAATAATATTCATTGAACAAATAATGAATATTCAAATTAATAATGATATTTACTGATGAAATAATCATCAAATGGATATTTGAAATAATATTCACTGAATCAATAATGAATATTATACTTAAGAATGATACTCATTGATGACATAATGATCGACTGAATATTTGAGACAATATTTATTGAACAAACAATGGATATTCAACTCAGTAATATTTATAGAAGAAATGATTATCGAAGGAACATTTGAAATTATGTTCAATAATTGAATCGACTTTAAATGAATGTCGAAGATAATATTCATCGTCTCAAGGGAATATTTTGAATAATATTTGTAGAATAACTAGAGTTCGAATCAATGTTCAACTAATATTTATAAAATAAATAGAGATTGAATGAATATTCGAAATAATATTCATTTGAATATATAAGGCTCGAATGAATATTAAAATAATATTCATTAAATAACACTCGAATGAATATTCGAAAATAATATCTATTGAGTAAATAAGAATGAATATTCTTTAAGTCAATAACTTAACTGAGGGTTCGAAATAATATTCGAATAATAAATCGACTTTAGATGAATATTAAAGATAATGTTCGTCGAATAAATATCTGATGAATAATCTAGATAATATTTATCGAATAATCTCAAGGAACTATTCCAAAAATATTCGCCATATAATAAATCGGAAATATTTACCTAATTATTTTCCTCTGAAAATAATATCAATATATCAAGGAATAACGACTTCCGGTCTATAATCAAGGAATGAGATTCAGATGCCCTTCGCTTAAGGGTCTTAGTGATATCCGGCTTATAACTGATATATTAACTATCTAGCTTATAAGCCAACAATAATTCCAGGAACAAGTATATCAATATGACTTTTAAAAGTAGGCATGCATGCTATGGCATATGTATAACAGAAAACATATATATGTATTCACAACAACAGCCTTTTAAAAAGGGTTTGAAACTTGCCTGGTAATCATGTAGGTGTAGTGTGCCTCGGTTCAATCCGGTGATCTATAAATAATCACAATATCCGAGGTTAATCACTTTAACACTTCGGAAGGCTAAGTATATAATTAACTTAGGCTACAACACGTTTTCAAATTAGCCCGTTAGGCATCCCCTAACATAACTCTTATTAACACCGTTATAATCTGACACTCGTCCGTTAGCAAGGCATGTCATTGCACTTATACTTGGTAGGCACTTAAGTCATATAAGTCCTAGTGTCGGTCGTTTACTTGAAAAGATTACGCCTCGAGATTTATTATCCTTTTTCTAAGTGATTTTCCAAAGTTATAAACAAGTGTACCTTTAAGGGGTTCGTTCGCGCTTAACCTCGATTCGAATATTTTTATAAAATCGGAAAATGATCCGTTTGACATGTGGTTTTCTCTCACACCTTCCTTTCTATCTCTAGTATTTAATTACCATGATTTGTCACTGCATAACTCATTTTAAGAAGGTTTAATTTCAGTTACGAACTTGCTTTTATGGTTTCGAACCGCTTTTACGATATTAACCATAACTCCTAAACCGTAAGTCCATTTCACATGAGCCTTATATCGAAACGAAGCTTATAACATAATCTAACTTATCATGGCAGAAAACGAAGTTAAATATTGAGTTAAAGCTACTGCCAAATTCGTTTTCTTAAGGTTAACGAAATTTCGGCATTACGACGGTTATAAATCGAACGTTTCCAAAATTACTACAATCAAACCAAGCCACAACGGGCATCCAAACAACTTATAAACATGTTAATCATCACAAACAGCCCCAAGAACCTCATACTTCACCATCATAATCATTATGATACTAAGATCACTAAACCACTAGCTAATCATGCTTATAACATTAACATAATCATAACTAAGCTAGATCCATCAAGAACATGCATAAATCTCAAACAAGAGCTAGGGTTCTTAAATATTATACCTTCCTTGGAGTATTCTACAACCTTACTAAGCTTTGTTTGGTCCTTGTCTAGCCTTAACAAACCTTAGATCATCCAAACAAAGCAAGAAATCAAAGTTAGATTCTAAGGGTTACTATTCATCATCACTTTTGTAAAAATCATAACAAATCGAAAAATAAGAGTTTGGCTCTCAAATTTTTACCACATATTGGCCTCTTTATAAGCTTTGATTTGATTCCTAGCTCATCAGATTTGAAGCTTCCTAGATAGGGTTTTGAGCCCTCTTTTTCCGCTGGAAAGAAACTGTCAAAAACAGGCAGTTTGGTTTCATCAACTTGGGGAGGAGATTTGACTAGGCTATACTCATTAGATTGTCATGAAATTTTGAGCGAATATTGCCCATGGAGTGGAGAGGCTGTGGTAAAAATTTGGTGATTTTATCATGGATAGAAATGGAGATATGAATTTTTCTTCCCTTGTTGTTCCTGCTGGGCAGTTTAGAGAAAGGAGAGAGAGATGGAGTTTGGCTTGCTTTTCTCTTGTTCTAATCTCATCCAATGCATTATTGATGTGTCTTGAGATAATATCTTGCATAAAGTAGCTTTTGATAAAGTGATTAGGTCATGGATGAGGTGTTTTGATGGACAAGTGTTGAAGAGTAGTGGTGAGGAAGCTAAGTACTTGGCTTGTTCTCTAAGTGTGCTAGTTACTCTTGTAACTACTTAGTTACTTGACCTTATCCACTTGCACATGCATGAACCTTGACTCTCTGCTTATTTCTTTGTCCGGTTATTGTTCCATTTGCTTGATCGTTCGAAAAAATATCTCAAGGATTTCTAGTTAGGGTTTCACTGGAAACCTTCGTAATAATAATACTTCCATTCTCATTCCTCCTTCATAATCCTTGAATTTAAATTCCTCAAATCTAATTATTACATCCTTAAATCCTTCAGTGTCCAGGGAAATCTCGGAGAAAATAAAAGTGCTAATTTTCTGAATCCGATATCGTTTACATACACTTATTTCGCCCCTGGATCATGAATACGAACTCAGAAATCCGTTCTGAATACTTCTATATAGCGTCGTCTAATAAAATTCTCATTTCCACCAAAAACACTATTCATCCCTTATTCTCTTTTATTACTTGTATATATTGTAAAAATGTCCTTGTTTTCTTTCGAGCGTTCCTTATCTCTTTTACGGAATCACTGGACTAACAACAAATATCGATTTGGATGACAGGAGCAAAACTCTCCTATTTGGAATTACCATATCTTACTTTCTTAGGAGATAGATTATTCTAATCTAAGTTGTCAACCAATTGCATTGCTCATGGCATATAAACATTGGAATCCGAATCCATTCCATATTCGTTCATTAGAATCGTTGTTACATCGTAGTCGTAATCACTATTCATTTCTACATTAATACATAATAAAAGTTTTAATTGTACCGAAAATCTGGGTTCTTGATAAGTGGATTTATATCCACTTGGATCGTTCTATTTTGGCTTAAATTGGTGTTTTGTATCTCAAGTATTGTTGTGTTTTAATTTGTTTTGTGAGAAATTGTGCAGGATATAATTCTAGGTGCAAGTGTGGAAATTTCAGTGTTATATGTGTTTTTAAGCTCAGAATAATAAGTGCTTGGAGTTGCATTCGGAAGCGGAGAAGAAATCAGTTTAAGGATAAAATGCAGCCTGTTCAGCAAACCTTGGGCGCGGGCGCGCCAGGATTAACTCTGATTGCGCGCGGGCGCGCGGACAGAATGACTTAGAAGATTTGCGCGCGCGGGCGCGGTGGAACAAGCTTATGGTGCGCGCGGCCGCGCGGGATGCCGACAGAAAGTTCCTGGAATTGGATTCTAATTGGGAAACTTGCCATTTTCTTCTCCTAATCAAGATGGCAATTGTCTTGGACGGTCTGAAACTTCTAGAATCAGTTCTAAACTTGGGAATTTCACTTCTAATCAAATCAAAGAAGGAAAATTACCGGAATTCTATCCTATTTCAAATACGGTAATTGCTTGGTCAAGGAGGCAAAAGGGGCTATAAATACACACCTTGGGGCACAGAAAAATAATCATCTACACATCCTACACACAAAATTCGTTCAGAGCAAGAAGGGAGAGAAGCCAAGGCGAGGATCGTGACGACAAGAAGATCTAGACATAGTTTTCTTGTATTCCTTTGTTAGGCGTATCTTGTGGATGCTCATTACTTTTCCGGATTTGTTCGCTAAACCTTATTTTATTATTGATTTATTCATCTTCTTTATCTTGTTTACTACCATGCTTTCATCAAATCCCATGGTGACGAAAGGTTCGATTATGAACTAATCGTTATCGTGGGGTCCTAGTGGATTTATCTATGTAGCTTAGTAGTTTGCATGCTTTAGAGATTTATGTGTGGTGAATTATTGATATCCTTGTATGGTTGTGCTTATTGAATTTAGGTGCGTCGCGAACATCTAATATGTTAATCTCTTGCTAAACGAGAGTGGATCTTGAGATTTAGAACTTACCATGCTAGCATAGGATAGGTTGATGTTAAGCATCATGATTTGTGGCATGAATAGAGATATTATGCTACCCTATGTGATCTAAGTGAATAACTTGTGCTTCAACCTTTATGTTTTCAAATTCTATAGAGATATAGGGTCTAAACATAATAGGTGACTATTCATCTTCTATCTCTTTTGTGGATGTATGCTTAGATTGGTACTAGTATACCGAGAGGTAACTTTTACTCTTTTCGTGTTATTCGATCAGATATCAAACCCATCGCATGTTTTAATCGAAGGCTGCAACTCTAAGTGAAGTAGATAATGAAACTAGGATTCCATGTTTATTCTCATATAAGTAATTCGATTTTAATTCTAGTTAATTAGTTAATTCTTGATTTTATAATTTGCATCTTAGTTTAATTTAGTTAATCAAACCATATTTGTTATTTTTCTTAGCAGTGAATTAAAACCATACATTATTGCATAGACATATTTCCTGAGTAAAACTTAACCAAGATCTCTGTGGAACGAACTTTAATTGTATTACTTGTGACTACGTGCGCTTGCGTGAGTTTAGCATAACAGTTCTTACAATCTCCCCTCCTTAAAAGGATTCCATCCCGGAATCAGTCTGAGAACAAATGGGGGTACTTTTCTAGCATCGCGCTTTCCAATTCCGAAGTTGATTCTTCCACATTGTGTTTCTGCCACAAGACTCTGACTAGCTTGATGACCTTGTTTCGGAGCACTTGCTCTTCTCCATTTATGATTTTCGCAGGCTGCTCCACATAGGTTAGGTCTAGTTGCATGTCTACGTGCTCATATTCTATTATATACTTAACATCCGGGTTATACTTCCTTAACATCGAAACATGGAACACATTGTGCGCTTGTTGCAGATTTGGGGTAATGCTAGTTCGTAAGCTAGTTCCCTGATCCATCCGTAATCATTCCAATCCTTTTACAGCACATCTCACCAGTGCTACAATACTCCTCTTATCCTTTTTCGTCAACTTTGCTACTTTTCGTACAACACACTATCCGGGCTATGCCCTTAGCCAATCATATATTATTAACCTTATCGGTATCTGCAGTGACTTTGGTATCACTATCGCGCTACGAATTCGGAGATAACCTCACTCGTACTATGCATTTCCTGATCGTTTTAATCTTCGTAATTTTGATCAATATATATAAATTGAAGAATTTATTGAGAGATCACTATGATCAATGAACATTTGTCATATTGCATGGTTAGTACAGAAGGGGGCCAGCCTTTAGTACTTGACAAACAATTAAACAAGTTATGGTATTCCACCTAGACTTCTATCACACAGACAGATAGTCACGTAGAAGTACCTCCCCTCCTTAAAGGGTTGTTCTTCTCAATTCAATAAGAAGATGAATAAGAGAGAAGAAAAGAAAATAATTTCAAAGAATTATAGAAAGTTTTTATGATTGCAAAATATCACACATAGGATTTACCTCTGAACTATAGAGGTTCATTAATTATAAAAGAAAAATAATCATATTCGTATCAAATACTACTTTATCATAATCTCACGTGTCACATGTCCTCGCTGCTCTGTCCATCATTCTATGGACCTATACCCTTGTTCGATCTTAACATCATTCACTTTTGGAAAGTCCTTCAACCTCTCAGTTTAAATTTTTAATTTCTCGCTTGACATTATTATTACTGACATTCCACGCCACACTACTAGCTCTTTCATATTCATAATACTAACACTATCAGGTCGTCATCCCGAGAGCTCGCTAGAAAACCCATTCATCAATCCATTCATAACATTCTTTGCCTCACATTCCATAATTATTTTCCCAATCTTTTCTTTATCAATTACATACTTCTCGTTTTCTGATTCTTATTCATTTCTGTAAGACATCCTTTGTACTTGAGACCTTCTTATTGGTATCCCGTCACCTTTTATTTGATAAGTATCACATCTTTGGGGTCAAAATTTTCCTTTGTTCAACCATCTAAATTCTCACTTTCTCGATCCATGAGTCTCTTGATTACTCAACCGATCTATTCCAAATATCCTCGAATTCTCCCAACTTAAAAGGGAGTTAACCAATATGTCATTATGCTTTCAATTTCAACTTTTCTAGCTTCATTGCTGGGGGTTTCTCAAGAGTCCGCATATTCAACTCTCTTATAGATCCTTAATTCTATTTCTATTTTTATCAGTCACTTGGCTCCCATTTTTACTATAATCACTTTATGAATCATCGTAGCCTTATCATTTATTTCGAGCATCACATCATTCCAAAACTAAGCCATCTGAAATAAACCTTGACAATTTCTCTAACTTAGACCCAATATAATCTTTTCCTGCCAAACTTGCCTCTTAGCATTATGAATCTCCAACCTCATATTCTCTATCTTGTTTGCGCAGAAATATACCAACATAAACTTGCTTGTCATTCATCAACATGCCATTTAACTTATCAATAGCAGCACTATCTTTATCTTTGCCTTGTCATGCATTTCTTAGAAAAATCGCCACTACATTAATGTAGCCCTTTGTTGAATCACCATCGTTTGCTGTTTCCGTAGTGATTTAATAGCTAATCATACGAGTTCCCTAATTGTCAGATCCAAATCCTCTAGGAAGACAAAATAATTACTATCCCCTATCCGTAAGGAATACTTCATGAACTTGGCATAGATAATACATGAAGCAAATAAAATTGTAGCTATGATAGGTCGATCAAATTATTAATCTTATATCTTCAGTAGAAGGCTGAAAGCTTAACGGTTTACTTAATCAAATTTGTATCATGGTCCGGGTTTACCTCAAAATAGGACCTCCTAATGCAGGTAGTATGCTTAAAACGACATTAGGAATCGAATCTTTACTTAAACTATTCTTATGGTTGATTCTTGCACAATCATCAGAAGGAATGTAAATTCTCTACCACAATATGTCCTTCGAGTCCTTCTCAATATCATTCTATTTCTTTGGTATGAGCATCTACAATTACTCTTTTATACTTAAAGTGTTGGCCACCTCATTGGCCTTTCCTGATAATAATATAGTTTCTTGCAATCAATGTTGTTTGGATCTATCCCAACTTAACTCTTATGGCTTTTTTATCTCATCCTCTTCACTGTTGGGTGGAAGCATTCTCTCTTAAACTCTGTTGAAGGAGGGAAAAAATTATAGATCAGTCTTTTTCCATAAGTCATTGCTTCCCCTTTCTGTATGGACTTTGTCACATTTAATCCCAATCATACCTAGGATATTTCTTCTCTTAGTTCTTCCGTATCTTAGGATAATCTCAACCTTTATTGGTTCAATCCAATCTATATCATCTGAATTCACAAATCCTTTATTAGGGGTAATGCCATCCTTTGTGCATCCCCAGGGTTCGTCCCAATTTATGGGTATTCTAACCTCAATTCTATTTTCAAGAAATACTTACATCCTTTTATTGACAATCAAATCGTATATCCTTGATATGGGTCTCTTTCCAAACATTCTCATCTTGATAATCTATAGGTAGCTTAATCCTAACCTCTTCTTTCAAACGAATGTCAGTCTATATGACCTTCCAAAAGATGACATTTGTCTATCTGTCTTTCTTACAAAACTTGGTAATGGTAGCAAGGATGTTCTGGAAGATATTGGTCGTGTTCAACGTGAATCTCTTAGCACCTATTGCTTTCATCAAAGATATCAGCTTCAGACAAAATTTTTGTATCATGCCGAACAAGCTTTGACCATTTCTATATACTTAGATCGATCATTTACCTTAGTCATTATGCACCCATGGTGTTTCTAAAATCCTGTCATCATGTGTCTCAATTTACTTCTCTTCTCTTTCTAGTTCATAAACTAGTTAATCATATACACATGCATCACTTCACTTTACATCCACAAGCTCTCGCGGTCGGCGCTTGGATAAAATCAACCCCCGCTTTGACCTGACATGGCTGGTTTAGTCACTTAATAATCCTTTGTGACATGGCTCCAACTGGCCATACTAGAATATGTGAGTTTAGGGGTTAGCATATAGCATTACTTTCCTAGCAGTAGATGACAGGGTGTCCCCCTCGTCCCTAGTGAATATAATATATCTGGGATAGGTTACGCTTATCGATATGCTCTTTTTCACGTACTCTTAAACTCCTTCTGATCTTTTTAACTATTCTTATCAATTCCACGTGCCACGTAAGCTTAACACTTCTGGCATGACAGCCTTTTCATTTAAGTCAATCCCGGAATTTCTCAGTCCATTTTGGCCCTAAATTACCTTACCCAATCCACAGGGTTCACTCCAGTTTCCACTTTCTTTAGTGACGTCTTCTGATAATCAGAAAGACAAGGTTTTCCAAAGTTCGTTGAAGTTCTTTCCAGTATTAGGAATTTTTTTTGTCAATCTATTTCCCCACTGGTAACACCAAGAAGATAAATTTCGGAACCTGAAAAATAGTTCTAGGCACATCCAAGTAGGTAGAATCATAAGTCGTTATAATAACGGAATGATTGACGTAACATTGGGAGTCTCATCGCTGGAAGGGAACCAATATATGAATCCATAGAAGGAAATCAAAAGTTTTAAACTGAAACATGCCACATCTTCCTGATATCTACTCGCCCTAATAGTCGATACATCCAAATATCAGTCTGCCTACCCACTAGTCTCAAAAGGAACACTACCGTCGGAGTTAGTCGTTCCACAAAAATTGGCACCACCGAGGCCATCCGAATCTGGTGAACTGTGCTGTCCGAATGCATTCGCAGTTACTCTGTCGTGCTGTACAAGCACAACACCTAAACCCATACGAGAGGCATCACAATATATCACAAAATTTTCCTTCTTCCATTAGGTAACGCCAATGTCGGGTCATCACCAATTTCATCTTTAGCTCCAGGAAGATTTTCTCACATTTTCCTGTCCATTCAAACTTCTTAGTCCTTTGTTGGTGTGGTTGGCCTTTCCCAATTGAAACTACATTTAAATCAGCGGGGTCAACCAACACTACTTGCTATTGATCGCATATCCTAATAACTAAACCTCATTTTGCCAGAATTTATACTTCGAGATGTTGGCAAACACTTGCTTCTCCAATGTTTCATCTAAAAACATCCTCAATCACATCTTAACCACTGATCGCCTTACTTGATCCATTTACGCTTCAGTGTCGGAATAAACTTAAGGTAACTACTATAATCCATTCAAGGAAAAGAAGGAATTTAATAATCTTCTGATTCACAGGCATCTAATGCTTCTGGTTCATCATTCCATTGAGTTAAAATAACCCTATACTTAGTCTCTGACAATAGTCTTGTTACTAGGTTATCATAGACTCACTAGTCTTTTCCTCTTGTAGGTTCTGAGATCATCGTCTCGCTTACTACTTTCTTATATAACTTTATCCAATCATGCCATCACTTTCCAATGTCTTTATTTTCTAAGTTGATCCATTCATAAAATGGACATTTCTCTGAATAAAACCACCTCATCAATCTCAATTTGACTTCATAAATTATAACCTATGGGATCTACCTTCTTATGGCGAATTACCATTAACAATATTCACACTATTCCATTCATCAAATGGTAGGGCACTTATTGTCTCTATCTCAATTGTTCCTGGGACTCTATTCCCGTCATATACCGATGTCTTTGATAATCATGCATCCTTCTTATTCCTTTCCTATTAATCTGAAAGTCTCTAAGGATTCTTATCTATCTTCATATAAGATCTCAAGTAATTCCTCAAATCCGTCTTACTTGCTGGTACTTCGTCCGGCAGTCCGGCTATGAATCCAATATGCTTTACTTCTTTTAATAATGTCTCAGTTCTTTACACTCACTTCTCTGAGCACAATACCTTTAACTCTCATAGTCTCTCTGGCTGCCACCCTCATATCCTCAAGGGTAAACTCCTTATTCCTAATAGGATTCTCTTCTTTAGCTGAACCCTCCTCTGGGTCCTTAATAGGGTACTCTCTCGAATCCACGACCGATTGTGAGCATATAATAAAGCATCATCGTGCTGCACTACAAGAAAACAGTCAATAGACATCACACTTTAGACATCAGTCGCAAATGCCGCTGATGTTAAAAGTTGTAATAACATCATCCCGCATTAAACTGATGTCTTTGTTATTCGTAGACATCACTATTTTTAAAACTGATGTCTAAAGTCATCCTTTAAAAAATGAAAAAACGCGCCCTTCTTTTTGTTTCCCCCTTGGCTAAATTTTTCACCTCTAAATCAAAATTCCCCCCTCATACACCAAATATTTCCCCGCCTATACACAATTATTCCCCTTTAGACAAATTAAACACAAAAATTAATAACTAAAACTAACTCTCTCGATACTCTCTCTCTCTCTCTCTCTCGATTCACTCTCATCTCTCTCTCTCTCTCGACTCTCACTCTCACTCTCATCTCTCTCTCGTCTCTCACCACCGTGACTCACCTCCACCACCACCCACCTCTTCTCTATATCTTTCATGCTTGAACCCTCGAAGAGCTCTCTCTCTCTCATAGAACCCCCGAAACTCTCTCTCTCTCTCACTCAAATCGAAATTGATTTGTTCAAAGGTCAAAAGCTCGAAGGTTCAAAGCTCGAATTAGTTTGATTTGTCAGTGGGTAAGCCTAAGTTTGATATGTTCAAACTTACAAGTTTGATTAATTCGATTTTATTACAAATTGGGGGTTTAAAATTGAAGCCCTAAGTTTTAATATAGGGTTAGTTTAATTTATATGTAATTTATTTATATATGTATGTGTTTAATTATGTTATCTGTTATTTATGTATATTTGTATGTGTATGTAGTTGCTAAATGTTTGATTATTATTTCCACAGGCGACAAGTTCAGACACCCTCCAGACCGGCTAGATCCTTGAGCAGTATAACTCGTGTTGTTAGACGAGGTCAATGCATTTCTCAGTTTTTCTGCTGCCTCTTTTCCCCTTGTTTATGTGCTCTGTTTTTACAAATACTTTATATTCTAATGACAGGGGCTGATATCATCAACATAGATACGATTCCGTAATTAAATCCTTACACTTACGACAAACTAATTTAAATTGCAGCAAAAGCCTTCGTTTGAGCTGTCTGGAAAGCTTGCTGAAGAAACAAATCGGTTTAGGGGTAAGTTTTTGATTCCTTCAACTTAATATCAAGATAGGTTACATTCTTGTACACTTACGCTTTATCTTGAAACTAGGTTATTTAATGAATTTTAATTGAAATTGAACAGATTGTTGGGAAGTAAATAGAGCAATTTAATTATGAATAGACATAGGATCAAAGTGACCTGATTTTATGTCTATCAGGTATCACACTGCTCTTCAATGAGGCCCCAGATGCTTGGAAACCAGAAACAAGATGGCGACTTTATGTTTTCAAGGGTGGAGATGTGATTAATGGTATGCTCATACTTTTTCTCTTCCAGATTGTGGATAAAAAATATACGTTAATATCACTAGGCTGGCATTTTGAGGGCTGTTATCTTTATTTTATCGTTCTTTATGCAGAGCAAAGCCGTCGTGATGATCTGGAGTCACTTGGATATGTCTTACTGTATTTCCTTAAAGGAAGGTATATCCTTGACTAGTGCTCTTTACCAATGATCATTGCTATATACAATATTTTGTAGAACTTCGAAATAGGATAGGAATTGGACCGCGCAACAGATGCTCTTACCATTGTATATTTTAATATTTGTAATGTATTTATATGTTGCTTCAACATAACAATTTTAGGTGATATTATGACTTGTATAAAGTCAAGTGACTGAATGATTTACTCAGTCTGACAAGCATGCTTAGTTTTTTGTTTCAGCCTTCCGTGGCAGGGTCTAAAAGCTCCAACAAAGAAGCAGAAATATGAGAAAATACGTGAGAAGAAGCTATCAACTCCCATTGATGTAAGTTTGGTAATCTGAAATGTTTGCTTACCTGTTGAGATTTGTTGGGTAGATTAGAGAATGAGCAGGGCGATGGAACAGAGGGATCCCTTTCTTGAGTTGTGTATATTCTGTGCAGTTTCTTAGATAGTTTTTCTTTCGCTTATTATATGTACTACACTTACTCTGGTAACTTGTATTTGATTTTATTCTACAACCAAAGGCGAAACATAATAATTTTCAAGTTATAATTGTTAATTATGTCATCCACATATTGGTTATGTTTTTAGCAGCCAGCAGGTGCAATAGATTTGTATTAATATTAAGTTTTTAACCAACTTCACTATCATTATATGCTCATCAGGTTTTATGCAAGTCTCACCCAATTGAGTTTGCGTCTTACTTTCACTATTGCCATTCATTAAAATTTGATATGAAGCCTGACTATGGATTCTTGAAGCGTCTCTTCCGTGATTTGTTTACCCGTGAAGGTTTGTACAAAAGTACCTCCCCTATATATCACTAGATTCTTCACATTACATCGATTATAAACTGAAACCTGTGTTGCCTTGACTGCTTGCATATCAGTAATTTATTTTTTGGTTTTTCTTTAAAATTACTGCTGAGTTCTTATAGAATGAATCATGTTCTATAAGCTGCAAACATTTCTGTATGCATGTATTTATATCTCTAAATGTGTATAATAATATAATATTGTGGCTTTATATTGAGATTTTATCTTCTAGAGCTCTCTTGTAGTTATTAAAGATACTGAATTAATGTAAAGTACATGTGGTTCACTGTGTTTTCTTATAATCTGTAGCTTACGAGTTCGATTCTGTATTTGACTGGACCATCCAAAAGTATCAACAATCATCAAAGACACAGCTGAAGGACTCTGTTAGTATCTCCTTGAATTCCGTCTATCAATTATTTTGCTTAACTTCTACATTCTAATTTTTAAATTTTTATTCCTCGTCCACTTTTTGGTGTAGCTTCTATACTCCAAAATTATTTAAGTAATATGTTCTATTTTATGATCTATATGACTAATACCTCATTTTAAATGATTTTAGAGTTTGCAGCCTGTCTCTGGAATGACCAGCACAAGAGTGTCTCCAGGCGACAAGCGTCGTAGTAAGTCCTATTTTCCACTTGTTGAATCTTTATAATTTGTGTTCATGTTATAATTAAGTTGTTGTTGCTACCAATTTATTATTGGTTTGGCTTTTCGGATGTCTAGAAGAGGCCTTTTAGCTAGCCAAGTGATGAGGTAGTTTTATGAACTCTTTTCATCAGGGGCGGGGCAAAATTATCCGGGGCCGAGTGCCTTGTCAAAAAATCGGGCCCTTAAAAAACCAAAAACATTTTAAATTTAATAAATAAAAGAAATACTTAATAAGAAGATGATTGAAAATTTTATCTCCATTTTTCATTTTAAAACTCTAACTCGTTAAGACTAAGTTATTTTTATTATTATTAACTTTACGATAAATATAAATATATATATAAGGAACTAACATATTTATGTTCAAGGATGGTAAACAAACTGGGATGAGGCAATTACTTAATTTATCAATAGCATATAAACATGCATGTTTGTAAGCAGGTTAAGGAACTATATAGTGCCTTTACAAGGACTTATACAGGTTGTAGTTACTATTGTTTTCTGGAATATACATGAATTGATTTGGGTTAGGACGTGCTAGATTCCAGTGTCCATTAAAGCCCGAATTAGTTAAACTCGGGCTACTTAGTGTACTTGTGACTCGTGAGTTACTTGAGTTAGTTGATTTTTTAACAAAGTCTTGTCATCAAATAAAGCTTTTCAGTATTACAGAAAGCAGGTAATAGTTTCCTCCTAGATGATGTTAGGTTGGAAGTAGTACAGCTAAGTTCAAATTAGATCTCTTTCACGGTGCCAAATGCTCGAGCTTCTTATCTTAAGGAATTATCCGTCAGAAAATTCCAACAATTAGATAAATATTCTATAAAATCCTAAAAAATACAGTGGGGGTTAATAGAGTACTGGGCTTATACGTAACATGCGCAGAGTTAACTGGAGATATCTATAAAATCTTAACGCTGGGAAATTAGTTAAGTACAAGCTTTGCAATTTAATCAATTATTTACAGCTTCATCTTTCTTTGCCCTCATGTCATATAGCAGAAAATTGGACAAGCATAATTGCTTGGGGTGATATATATCATGTCATATTTTCTTTTGATTGGATATTTGTATATGCAAGTTCTTATTGTTTTGTTATACTTGTAAAAGAACCTAATGGAGTAGACAGTTTTTCCATAGCTTTTGGAAATCTGGAAGACCTATTAAAGAAAAGAGATATCAAGAACTAAATATGTTGATATTGTTCATGATTATGGTTATAATAAATGACCACTGCAAATTTTGATTGTGCTCTCTGTTTCAGGAGGTTATACCAATGAGCATGAAGGATCAAGTAACCTGATGCGTCCAGATGATCACATGAACTTCAGTTCAGGATTTGATAAATCACTGGAAGAAAATGTGAGTTATTGTTTGCCGGAGATCACATCACTGTCCTCCACTTGGCTTATATCTTCCTAGAAATTGCGTCTTTGTAAACACTAGTTGATATAGAAGTTCATGTTGACAAGTACCATTGGATTATACACTTTAGTTTGACTCGATTTTTCAGCGATTAAATTTATTTTCGAAACTGATTATCACAGACTATAAGCAATGCACACATGCCATCTACTTCTATGACATTGGGTGGCTCTTCCAATCAAAATTGTCCAAAAACAGAAGACCTTGCTGCTGCTGCTGCTGCAGATATTGGCCGGGCACATGATGGCAAAGCTGTACTGTCAAACATTTGGATGTAGTCACTGCACTGTAATTCTTCAGCCAAGTGAATTGGTATGGTGCTGCGGAAGACCCACTACTGGTTTTTCATAGTTGTACTAGAAGTTAAGATTGTTTGGTCAACCCCTGACTTGTATTTGTTTCATTTTAGTAGTGGAAGTGAAGCAGCATTTTACGGACGGCATAGCACAGATTTACCAGGGGAACAAAGTTATTTATAGGTTGTATCAGTACCAGATCACAGATTGTATTTCTCCAGGTGACTTCGAGTACGAACATGCTAATTGGTGCTAGAGTTTTACCCTGTCAAGATTTTGTTGTCCTTTATATATATGTGAAATAACTATTTTATTTAAGTGTAAAGTGTTGTCTTCTGCCATCAGTAGATCATTAAAAAGTTGTGTTAATTAATTTTGGGGTTTTGATGATATACTTATTTAATTCAGGAATGAATTGCTTTCCTTGATTGCTTTAATCCTTTTGGATCGTAGTCCTGGTGTTTCCTGGAACAGTTTACCTAGGTATCCCGAGTTCTGTAGCGACACATCACAAGCATATTTTTTGAAGCTTTGTCGGAGCTTCTTTATTCTTACTGCCTATTTGCATCTTACTCTCAGATTTTCATGTAGAAGGGTTTTTAAAGTATTAATAATGACAGGACCATACTGGAATTCTTAATGTCAAATCAACCTGGTTTTTAAAAGGAAACTGAAAACTAACCAGCAATTGGATGTGGATCAATCTATCCCGAAGATAATAAGGTAACTACTGATAGTGCATATATGCAATTTACCATGTTTCCTAATTTAAGAGTGTGGTTCTGGTTTAGAAGCCTTCTTTTTTATGTAGATACAGATGACTCTCTAAGTTTTTCCTTTTTATTATGTGCAGCCTGCAGGTGGTGTATGACATAATGGATTTGATGGTTTTTTCCCCCAGTGACGTTAATATATTCTTTACTGGGGAAAGGTTAAACCGTAAGGGGAATTGATACACTGGAGCAACTGAACTGAGTGGATTTTCACAATCAATTGAAGGTAATTCCTGGGGTCCCGAAAATTAAAGAAAAATACAATCCTGCTACATGGATGCTAGAAGTGAGTTCAGTTGCTGCAGAGCGCCGACTTGGGAAGGATTTTGCCGAGCACTACAGATCATCAGCCCTGCATCAGTAAGTCAAGAATTAAATAAGCATGAGTTATGTGTTGAGGGGGGTGTAGTGTATGTATCCCGTGGAACTGATTCGTGTTTTTATAAACAGAAAGAACCAGGCTTTAGTGAAGGAGTTGAGCATCCCACCTTCAGGGGCGAGAGACCTTTATTTCGATACATAGTATTCCCAGTCAACATGGGGGCAATTTAAATCATGCTTATGGAAACAATGGCTGAGTTATGTAATTTACTTGGCAATTTACATGTAGTCATGTTTACTTGTTTTGGATTTGGTACATTGGATATGCAGTTTATGTAATTTGGATGTTGATGACATTGATTTTTATTTTGTCAATAGCCACATAATGACAATTGTCACATCTATTATTAGCAAATAAAGTGATTTTACCAAATATTGATGTCTAAAACAAAAATATACATCACATTTTTTCTACAATGTCCGATGTCTAAAAAACAAATAGAAATCACTTTTTAGTTGTAAAATCTGATGTCTAAGAGACACATATAAATGAGTTTTTTCAGAAAGAACTGATGTTTATACCTACATTAGACATCAATATAGGATGACAAAAACTGATGTTAATAAGAACATTAGACATCAGTCTAGAATGATGTCTAAGGTCGCTATACACATCGGTTTTTTTTATAAAGAAATTGATGTTAATAAGAACATTAGACATCAGCCTAGGATGATGTCTAAGATAACTATAGACATCTTTTTCAAAGAAAGGAAGTGATGTGTATGTGAAATATAACTTAGTTTATTATATGTTTTCTAGAATATAAGGCATGCAAGTTGTTTATAAAATTAATTATATGTAACCTATTTTGTAGAACAACTGATGTGTATTGAAGTAAATACCGATGTCTATGTTAGCACAGACATCAGTTTCTGACCGATGTCTAGAATAGACATCTCCGACCTAGACATCACATGCAAAATAACATAGACATCGGCCATAAACTGATGTCTATTGACCCTTTTCTTGTAGTGCTGCTGCTCAAACGCCTCACGGTCTGTCACCTTACCAGTCGATACAAGAACGTCCTAAGTTACTATCATGATATTTAAGAGTTCCCATAAGGGTTTTATATGTCGGTACTACATCAAGTAGTCCGACTATGAACTTGGCAAGAGTTCTTATTATCTTAACGAATTTGTCATTTTAACGTCGTGTCATCTCTGGGATACATAACGCTCTCTCTGATACCATTTCTGTAACACCCCCAGATCCGGGGTCAGGGATCTGGTCGTTACGGTCTCAGTTTCCTTCTACAAAACCAACATAAATTAAAGTGCAACCTTGTGACCCAAAACAACAACACAAAACACACCCATTATAGTCCCAGAGATGAAATCAGAGTAATTACCAAATATTATTAATCGCAAGATTGAGTTCTTACAACCCAAAAGAATTACAATTTTTAACCTTTAAATACTCTTTGCCATCCATTTGTATACGCCACATAAATACATTGATACTCGAAAGCTAACATCTAGCCTACCAATAGCTTCTTACTCAGCAGGGGCAGCTATGATCTCAGCAGTTAATCTTCTGACGGCTAGCACTTACTTGCACCGACTGTGCCTTACGCGGGCCATCTGATCTAGCTGTTGTTGTGATATAAATAAATAAAGCAAGGGTGAGCAATAGCCCACCAAAAGAATATAACTGAACAGTGATAACATATAACAGTTCAAAATATCTTTGAAACCATATGCCATGCATTAATAACTATAGTGTCAAGATAAGGTATGACATGAAGTCACAAGGTAACTTGAATTATTCTGTAGAATTATCTGCTATGTCAAAGATAAGCAAGATATTATCAATTTTTCATGGTAGAGGAACTTGCAGGAAGAATATTGCAATTCCCTTTCAAACACTTTTCAACTCTGCCAACAATGATGATGTTGCAGAAAATTTCCAACATTGAGTGATGAACTAATACTAGAGTTTGACGCGCCAGGAGACATAGCATTTACACGATGATCAGTCGCATGTTATGCTCCCCACCTCTTGTTTACTACATGTAGAAGGAAGCACCGACGGATTTACTTGTCTACCGCCTTCTGGAACCCCCTCGGCCAACGGTTGGGCCATTTTGCTGGACCGGCGCCACTGGGTCACTTACGCATCTCCTAGTTCATTTCACATCCATAACTTTGAAACGTAAAGTTCTTCTCCCTTTCCCCAAGTATAATACTTGTTGATAAGACTCCACAAAGTAGTCGTATCTAATTGGAAAGGAAAATTTACCAATATTTCCCAAGCTACCGCTTGTTAATGGATACCAACTTGTTCCAACATTCTTACCCCTCGAATAATGAGTGGATATACACAATTCCATGAATAATAGCAACCAAGTTACGAGTGAACGAATAATTTATGATCGGGCAATCACAAGACAAATAACATTCCTCAAGTAAGGTTCCCTTACAATAGAATCGCAGGAAGAAGGGAATTACTGAGAACCTTCCTTGATAATATAATAATAATAATAATAATAATAAGGCTCTGTAATAATTTATATAGTGTTCGAAGGTCGATAATACTATTTGAATGAAGTAAATCATTTTTGAAACGAGTTAGAAGAATTAAATAAATATTCCAAGAATATTTATTGAGTCACAGATATCGGAAAAGTGTTGCTCGGAATAATCTTTGAATAAATATTCAGAATAATATTCATTGAACAAATAATGAATATTCAAATTAATAATGATATTTACTGATGAAATAATCATCAAATGGATATTTGAAATAATATTCACTGAATCAATAATGAATATTATACTTAAGAATGATACTCATTGATGACATAATGATCGACTGAATATTTGAGACAATATTTATTGAACAAACAATGGATATTCAACTCAGTAATATTTATAGAAGAAATGATTATCGAAGGAACATTTGAAATTATTTTCAATAATTGAATCGACTTTAAATGAATGTCGAAGATAATATTCATCGTCTCAAGGGAATATTTTGAATAATATTTGTCGAATAACTGGAGTTCGAATCAATGTTCAACTAATATTTATAAAATAAATAGAGATTGAATGAATATTCGAAATAATATTCATTTGAATATATAAGGCTCGAATGAATATTAAAATAATATTCATTAAATAAATAACTCGAATGAATATTCGAAAATAATATCTATTGAGTAAATAAGAATGAATATTCTTTAAGTCAATAACTTAACTGAGGGTTCGAAATAATATTCGAATAATAAATCGACTTTAGATGAATATTAAAGATAATGTTCGTCGAATAAATATCTGATGAATAATCCAGATAATATTTATCGAATAATCTCAAGGAAATATTCCAAAAATATTCGCCAGATAATAAATGGGAAATATTTACCTAATTATTTTCCTCTGAAAATAATATCAATATATCAAGGAATAACGACTTCCGGTCTATAATCAAGGAATGAGATTCAGATGCCCTTCGCTTAAGGGTCTTAGTGATATCCGGCTTATAACTGATATATTAACTATCTAGCTTATAAGCCAACAATAATTCCAGGAACAAGTATATCAATATGACTTTTAAAAGTAGGCATGCATGCTATGGCATATGTATAACAGAAAACATATATATGTATTCACAACAACAGCCTTTTAAAAAGGGTTTGAAACTTGCCTGGTAATCATGTAGGTGTAGTGTGCCTCGGTTCAATCCGGTGATCTATAAATAATCACAATATCCGAGGTTAATCACTTTAACACTTCGGAAGGCTAAGTATATAATTAACTTAGGCTACAACACGTTTTCAAATTAGCCCGTTAGGCATTCCCTAACATAACTCTTATTAACACCATTATAATCCGACACTCGTCCGTTAGCAAGGCATGTCATTGCACTTATACTTGGTAGGCACTTAAGTCATATAAGTCCTAGTGTCGGTCGTTTACTTGAAAAGATTACGCCTCGAGATTTATTATCCTTTTTCTAAGTGATTTTCCAAAGTTATAAACAAGTGTACCTTTAAGGGGTTCGTTCGCGCTTAACCTCGATTCGAATATTTTTATAAAATCGGAAAACGATCCGTTTGACATGTGGTTTTCTCTCACACCTTCCTTTCTATCTCTAGTATTTAATTACCATGATTTGTCACTGCATAACTCATTTTAAGAAGGTTTAATTTCAGTTACGAACTTGCTTTTATGGTTTCGAACCGCTTTTACGATATTAACCATAACTCCTAAACCGTAAGTCCATTTCACATGAGCCTTATATCGAAACGAAGCTTATAACATAATCTAACTTATCATGGCAGAAAACGAAGTTAAATATTGAGTTAAAGCTACTTCTAAATTCGTTTTCTTAAGGTTAACGAAATTTCGGCATTACGACGGTTATAAATCGAACGTTTCCAAAATTACTACAATCAAACCAAGCCACAACGGGCATCCAAACAACTTATAAACATGTTACTAATCACAAACAGCCCCAAGAACCTCATACTTCACCATCATAATCATTATGATACTAAGATCACTAAACCACTAGCTAATCATGCTTATAACATTAACATAATCATAACTAAGCTAGATCCATCAAGAACATGCATAAATCTCAAACAAGAGCTAGGGTTCTTAAATATTATACCTTCCTTGGAGTATTCTACAACCTTACTAAGCTTTGTTTGGTCCTTGTCTAGCCTTAACAAACCTTAGATCATCCAAACAAAGCAAGAAAACAAAGTTAGATTCTAAGGGTTACTATTCATCATCACTTTTGTAAAAATCATAACAAATCGAAAAATAAGAGTTTGGCTCTCAAATTTTTACCACATCTTGGCCTCTTTATAAGATTTGATTTGATTCCTAGCTCATCAGATTTGAAGCTTCCTAGATAGGGTTTTGAGCCCTCTTTTTCCGCTGGAAAGAAACTGTCAAAAACAGGCAGTTTGGTTTCATCAACTTGGGGAGGAGATTTGACTAGGCTATACTCATTAGATTGTCATGAAATTTTGAGCGAATATTGCCCATGGAGTGGAGAGGCTGTGGTAAAAATTTGGTGATTTTATCATGGATAGAAATGGAGATATGAATTTTTCTTCCCTTGTTGTTCTTGCTGGGCAGTTTAGAGAAAGGAGAGAGGGATGGAGTTTGGCTTGCTTTTCTCTTGTTCTAATCTCATCCAATGCATTATTGATGTGTCTTGAGATAATATCTTGCATAAAGTAGCTTTTGATAAAGTGATTAGGTCATGGATGAGGTGTTTTGATGGACAAGTGTTGAAGAGTAGTGGTGAGGAAGCTAAGTACTTGGCTTGTTCTCTAAGTGTGCTAGTTACTCTTGTAACTACTTAGTTACTTGACCTTATCCACTTGCACATGCATGAACCTTGACTCTCTGCTTATTTCTTTGTCCGGTTATTGTTCCATTTGTTTGATCGTTCGAAAAAATATCTCAAGGATTTCTAGTTAGGGTTTCACTGGAAACCTTCGTAATAATAATACTTCCATTCTCATTCCTCCTTCATAATCCTTGAATTTAAATTCCTCAAATCTAATTATTACATCCTTAAATCCTTCAGTGTCCAGGGAAATCTCGGAGAAAATAAAAGTGCTAATTTTCTGAATCCGATATCGTTTACATACACTTATTTCGCCCCTGGATCATGAATACGAACTCAGAAATCCGTTCTGAATACTTCTATATAGCGTCGTCTAATAAAATTCTCATTTCCACCAAAAACACTATTCATCCCGTATTCTCTTTTATTACTTGTATATATTGTAAAAATGTCCTTGTTTTCTTTCGAGCGTTCCTTATCTCTTTTACGGAATCACTGGACTAACAACAAATATCGATTTGGATGACAGGAGCAAAACTCTCCTATTTGGAATTACCATATCTTACTTTCTTAGGAGATAGATTATTCTAATCTAAGTTGTCAACCAATTACATTGCTCATGGCATATAAACATTGGAATCCGAATCCATTCCATATTCGTTCATTAGAATCGCTGTTACATCGTAGTCGTAATCACTATTCATTTCTACATTAATACATAATAAAAGTTTTAATTGTACCGAAAATCTGGGTTCTTACACAAAAGCAGCAGGAGGTGGAATTGCTGGGAGAGGAAGAGGTGCAGTGATTTCTTCAAGCGAGCAATCTCCAATCCAATCTTTCTTTTTATGCCACGGAGTGACATGCTTACCATGCAGAGAAGTAAGTTGCTTTGACAGGAATTGTGTCTCAGAACCCAACTTAAAGAAAAGCTTAACAAATTCTTTTTCCCAAGATTTGGCAGTATGAGTCATGCCTTCCTGAAGCGAGCCAAATTCGAAATCCATTCTTCTAGTGATGCTTCGATCATTGGCTTTTAATACATCCAATTTGGAATGTAATAACTCCATAGACTTGGACATCAAAGCAAGAGAAGATTCAACGAAATCAATTTGGTTTGAAAGGACTCGATGGCTTTAGAGTTAGCTCCAACTTGAGCAGAGAGACCATCAAGAAAAGCATTCAGTTGGTCATTACCAAAAGAGGGTGGGGCAATGGGAGAGTGTGGCAAAGAAGTATCTGACCGAGAATCATCATTCTCAAAAACAAGCTGATTGAACTCATTAACCGAAAGATGATTACGAGTTAGGGTATTTGAATCAAAAGTTTCAGACAAATTATCCACTTCATCAGTGTCATCAATCACTTTGAAGTATTCAAAAACTTTAGTCAAAAGACAGGGGTATGGCAAATGCATGGAGTCATGAGAAGCACAATGAATCATGTTACGAATTAAGAACGAGGCAACATTGAAATGAATTTGCTTGACAAATAAAGATAGCAAAATTGAATCTTGATAGGTGACCCTATCTCGACCACTTTTGCGCGGTAAAAGGTTTGTATGAAAGAACTTGAATAGTAAAAGACAAGTAGGAGTAAGAGATGATACCAAAGGTTTGGAGTCAGCCGAGATCGAAGAATCACCGAGAATAGTTCGAATCTGTTCTTCATATGAGAGGTCGTCAATCTCTGAAAATGGTTGATGAGAAGTGAATGGACAAGGTCCACTAGCAGCAACTCCAAGAATAGATCCAAACCAGTCCACAGTAAGAACAATAGGAACAGCCTTGACATTTGAATACACCATCTCGTTATGCCCTTTAGTCAGATTAGAGTAAAAATCACGAACCAGAGAGGGGTAAAATTTCGTCGGAGGCGACAAGAGAGATGCACACTTGAGAGTCTCAAACATCTGTACTATACCAATGCGCTGAAGTAAGTCACTATCGATCATCCTTTCTTTGAGAATCGGTTTAGCCTTGTTTCTAGAAGAACCCTCAGTAGTCAGGAACTCAGCTTTAAGACTGGGCTCTGGAATGGAAGATTCAGAGTTGGAGTGATTTTCAAAAGTCCCTGCCTTTAGCCTTTTAGAAGATTCGGACTTAGTAGGAAGCTTGCCGGAGCGAGTAGCAACCGATCGATGTTTTCGTTTCGCCATTAGAAGAGAAAAGGGGAAAACAAAAAAGAAAAGAGGAGAGATAATAGACACAAAGAAAGAGAAAAGAAATTTGTAGAGACACTTATAGGGATACGTGCCGAGAAGGAAGCAATTAAGAGACACAGGTGTTAACCATGCAAGAAAATAGCATAAATTGATGTCCATTACTAACAAATAAAACTACCACAAATTTACAATTAAATCAATTCTAAATACTTAAACAAATCACATATGCACACAATCACGAATTAAGGAAAATTAAGTCACAATACATAAATACTATTTACCAACCGATCAATTAAAGGGTGCACATACCAAGCTCCCTTCGAAGCATGCAAAACCTGTCCTCAGATAAAGGTTTAGTAAAAATATCAGCTTTTTGATTTTCAGTAGGAATAAAAATAAGCTCGATATTACCTTTTGCAACATGATCTCGAATAAAATGATGACGAACATCAATATGTTTAGTACGGGAGTGCATGACAGGATTTTTGGAAATATTAATAGCAGAAGTATTATCACAATAAATTGGGATATTTGAACATTTTATACAAAAATCTTTCAAGGTTTGCTGCATCCAAAGGATTTGTGCACAGCAGCTACCTGCAGCTATATATTCTCCTTCTGCTGTCGACATTTCAACAGATGTTTGTTTCTTACTTTGCCAAGCTACTAGACAATCACCTAAAAATTCACATGCTCCACTAGTACTTTTACGATCAACTTGTGATCCTGCGTAGTAAGCATCTGAAAAACCGATTAAATCGAAAGACGGGGAAATGGGATAGAATAGTCCCAAGTCGTCAGTTCCCTTTAAATATTTAAATATTCGCTTTACAGCATTAAGATGGGATTCCTTAGGGTCTGCTTGAAAGCGAGCACACAAGCAAACACTAAACATGATATCTGGACGAGATGTAGTAAGATATAACAAAGAACCAATCATACCTCTGTATTTGGTAATATCAACAGACTTACCGTTTTCATCCATAGTAAGTTTGGTGGTGACACTCATTGGAGTTGATTTGGCAGTGACATGCTCTAAACCAAACCTTTTGAGTAGATCTTTAATATACTTACTCTGATGGATAAAGATACCTGCATTAGACTGGTTAATTTGAAGTCCAAGAAAGAATTGTAATTCTCCCATAAGACTCATGTCAAACTCCTTATGCATACAGTCTGAAAACCATTTGTATAAAACCTCATCTGAAGCTCCAAACACAATATCATCAACGTATACTTGAACCAATAAAAAATTGTTTTTCTTATGAAATATAAAGAGAGTAGGATCGAGTGTACCACGAGTAAAACCTGAGGTAACAAGGAATGTACTCAGACGATCATACCAACACCTGGGTGACTGTCTAAGACCATAGACAGACTTTTTGAGTTTGTATACGAAGTGTGGATATTTCTCGTGAATGAAACCTGGAGGCTGCTTTACATAGACTTCTTCCTGCAGATATCCATTTAAGAATGCGCTTTTGACGTCCATCTGATAAAGCTTGAAGTTCTTGTATGCTGCAAATGCCATAAGAATGCGTATAGCTTCTAGACGAGCTACTGGAGCATAGGTCTCGTCGTAGTCGATACCCTCCTGTTGATTATAGCCTTGAGCCACAAGACGAGCTTTATTTCTGATAATGTTTCCGTCTTCATCCTTTTTATTCTTGAAAACCCAGCGAGTACCAATGACTGTGACATCATTTGGAGGTGGTACAAGTTCTCACACGTCACAGCGTTCAAATTTGTTAAGTTCCTCTTGCATTGCTATTGACCATTGTTCATTTTCCACTACCTCTTGAGCATTTTTGGGCTCGAATTCAGCTACAAAGGCATAGAATGCACAAAAGTTTCTCACCCTGCTTCGAGTAGTGATTCCTTGATTTAAATCCGAAAGTAGATTGTCTGGAGGGTGATTCTTCACAACTCTGGAGGATTTAGGAAGATTCAATCGACTTATTTCTTCTTCATTTGCATTATCTGATTGATAAGGAATTTCTGACAAGTTTCTTTCAGTTCCAGAAGATTGATTGCCAGATGCTTCAGAAAACTCTGGAAATGATTGAGAGAGAGTAGAATTCCTTTGAGGTGTCTCATGTTCTGTTGAAGAATGAGGCAGTTCCTTTTCAAATTGAGACTGTCTCTTTTCCGATTGGGGCTGTCTCTTTCCGGATTGAGACTGATCCTTTTGAACATGAGAATCATCATCTGCAGAAACTTCCCAACCTTTGGCTAGATCAAGATTAGACTCATTGAAAGTAATATTAATAGATTCCTCTACTTTATTCTTTTCAGGATTATAGACACGATATGTCTTACTAGAAGTGGAGTAACCCAAGAATATACCTTCGGTAGCACGGGGATCAAATTTCCCACGATTTGGCTGAGTATCTAGAATAAACATTTAGAACCAAAAACTTGAAAATAGCTAATGTTAGGAGTTTTATTCTTAAGCAATTCATATGGAGTTTTCAATAAAATAGGACGAATTAACACTCTATTAAGAACATAACAAGAAGTATTTACCGCTTCTGCCCAGAATTTTCGAGGCAACTTACTCTCATGAAGCAAAGTTCTAGCAGTTTCTTGTAATGTTCTATTCTTGCGTTCAACTACTCCGTTCTGTTGAGGAGTACGTGGAGCAGAAAATTCATGTGATATGCCTCTGGCTTTGCAAAATGTGACAAAGTCTTTCTCGAATTCACCACCATGATCACTCCTGATAGTTCTCAGCTTTTTGGAGTACTTGGTTTCAAGGTTAGCAATTAAATCTTGAAATTCACTAAAAGCTTCATCTTTAGTACGAAGAAATAGTACCCAAGTGAATCGAGAAAAATCATCAACTATAACAAAAGCATATTTCTTACCTCCAACACTCACATACCTTTCAGGTCCAAAAAGGTCGAGATACAACAACTGCAATGAATCAGTTGTAGAAACCAGATTTTTGGTTTTGAAAGATGTCTTGACTTGCTTTCCTAATTGACAAGTAGAACATGGCTCCGTCTTTTTATATTTGAGCTTAGGCAGACCTCTGACTAAACCACGAGATGAAATTTTCTTCAAGAGATCCATATGAACATGTCCAAGTCTTCTGTGCCATAGATGCTGCTGTTCTTGAATAGAAGCTAGACAAATTTCTTCCTGTTGTTCATCAAAATCTAACACAAAGATGTTTCCTTTTCGTTTGGCTACTAAGGGAGCCTCATTAGAATTAGTACTAATAAAACAAACATTTTTATCAAAATTAACCTTATGACCAGAATCTGTGAGTTGACTAACACTGATAAGATTGTACTTAAGACCATCAACCAATCTTACATCATTAATAAAGAATTTTTCATTACCTATGGTGCCTTTTCTAATAATCCTTACCGTATTGGAATCACCCAAGGTAACTAGTCCTCCATCTGACGCAATTAGAGATAGAAATTTCGACTTGTCTCCTGTCATATGACGAGAGCAACCACTGTCTATGATCCACTTATTCTTTGGAATGTGAACCTTCAAGCACACCTGCAAAGCATATATATATTCATGTCTTAGGTACCCACCTTGATTTGGGTCCTGCATTGTTAGTATCTATGATATTATATAAATGTCTTTCTGTTTTCTTAATCCAAATTTGAGCTGTATTAGAGGAATCATGCAAATGAGAATAATATGATTTAGCAGTTTGACCCTTGATGTTACAGAATTTGGATTCTGCTGAGACATGTCCCCTTTTTCCGCAATCCTTGCATTTCTCATATGGCATACTGTACTTCATATTAGTCCTCTTCTTTGTATTTTGAAATACACTCTTTTTGGCTGTGTTGAAACCCAGTCCTTCTTTTCCCAAAGAAGATTTTTGGACTGCCAGCATTACATCTAATGTGCCTTCACCGTGTACGAATTTTGCTAGATCTTTCTTGAGACGATCAATCTTTTCTTGTAATTCATTGAACTTTTGTTCTATTTCCTCCTTTTTGCTTTCTGTTTCTTTGGAAGCCTCTGTTTTCTGCCTTATTGTCGCCAAACATGCGTCCTTTCTTTCAATCTCACTTTTCAAATTTTTGTTTTCTTCAGCAAGCTTTTTCATCTTTTCATGAAGCAATTTGTTCTCTTCAACAAATGATTCCTCTTTCATAGAATCATCCATCTCACTTAGCACTTCATTTAATGCTTGCTTTAAATATGCATTTTTGCTACGCAATTTTTTATTTTGTGCCTGCAAAGTTAGTAAATCTTCAGAAACAAATGATTTTGGAGGAGTAGAAAATACCTCTTCGTTTTCACTGAAGCTTTCATCAAATCCAGCAAAACACATTTGAGCAACTTCATCATCAGAATCAATTTCTATATCAGATTCATCATCGCTCCATGTTAAAAATGCTTTACTCTTTTTCTTCTCCTTGTCTTGATCATTTGATTCAGAAGCTTTCACTTTTGCCTTTAGCTGAAAACAATTCTTTTTTATATGACCCTTCTTACCACATTCGAAACATACTTCATCGTTATTGTTGTTTCTGAATTCCTTTCTGACTCCATAAGATCTTTGAGTAGGTCGACTAGCTGCTTTCTTCTTGGATAAAAACTTTTGAAACTTCTTTGTTAAGAGAGCAATCTCCTCATCTGAGTCATCACTAGAGTATGCGATAGTCTTAAGAGCTAGAGTCTTTTTCATTGGTATTTCTTCTTCCTCATCATATCTTCTTAACTGGTTCTCGAATTCTTCAAATTCACTGAATAGAGTAAGTGTATCCATTTTTGAGATCAAGGAAGAATCCTGTAGAGTTGTTACTTTAGGAGCAAACCTTTTGGGCAGAGATCGAAGAATTTTTCTGTTAATTTCTGCCTGAGGAATGTGTCTTTCGAGGAGAGCAATAGAATTCATTAGTGTAAGAAATCGTCCCTGAGCTTCTTTTATGCTTTCATCTTTTTCCAATCTGAAGCTTTCATAGTCGCTTAGAAGAAGATCAAGCTTGACTTCACGAACCTTTGACGTGCCTTCATGACTCACCACAATAGTATCCCAAACTTGTTTAGCCGAGGTGCATGCTGACACTTTTCGAAGTTCAGTAGCACATAGTCCATTGAGTAAAGAGTTCATAGCTCGAGCATTATAATTCAGAGAATTGACTTCATCAACAGTGAGATCCTTTACTGGTTTGGGTTTGCCATCCTTCATGGGAATGGTGATTCCATTTTCAACAGCATCCCATTCATATGTATCCTTCTGGAGAAATATTTTCATTAGAAACTTCCAGTCATGATAATTTTCCGTTCCAAGCAAGAGTGGTGGAACATTGATAGAGCGACGTTCTTGCCAACCTGATTGTGCCATGGATCTAACAAAACAAACACTTAAACAAGGGTTAAATGCACCTGCTCTGATACCAAATGTAAATCGAGTAGCACAATACTATTAACTGTCAAATAAATGAGATTATCTCAAATGACAATGAGACTGTCTCTTTTGTGTGTGAGAGTGTCCCAATTAACTAACAGAGTAAATAAGCAGCAGAAAGTAAATGACAGAAAATAAAGCAAGAACACCAGGAATTTTCACTTGGTTCGGCCCCTACCCAATCTATGGCCTACATCCAAGTCCCTATGCCAACTAGCACAGAGATTATATTATTATAACAATAATATAAACAATAATATAAAGCTTATAGTCTTTCCCGATTACAAGTTTAAAGCCTCTTGGAAGAACCCTTCCCTTGACACACTTGTCACTAAGCAAACCTACTACCTAGCCCACTGGCTACCTTGGCTTATGACTTGCAATCCTATCTAATTGCCACAACCCGACACAAGTATGAATAATATCAATATGAGATTACAACTCGATGAACTGTAACTTCTATACGTAGTGTATAAGCTTGATAGTCTTTGTAAGAAGTTGTATTGCAGATGTGTTGAGTTGTCGTTGTCCTTGCCAAAAGATCATTATATAGCATAAGATCATGTAGCCGTTAGAGATGAATCCTTGATAATATAGCTGTTAGAATAAGAATAAATCAAGCATAGATTAGAGATTATATGATCAATCAATCAAAGATTATTAGCAACGGCTCTTTTAGGATTTGAATCTCAATCAAATCAAATGATATCTCTGATAGATATACCATGAAATATGTCCTGCAATAAGTATGATATATATATCCTGTAACAGATAATGCAGTCAAATATGGAAACTGGAATCAAATCTCCATAATTTAATTCGCAGACTCATTCAAAAAGATCATCTTAAAAACTTGGGATTAACAATCTCCCCCTTTTTTATGATGATGAACATTTTTGAATGACAATCAAGCTTATTGCTGTCTCCCCCTGTCAAAAACACTTATATAGACAATGCAATCAATATAATCCAATAGTCTGAGAATAAATCAAGACATGATATCACATAAACCCCAAATATTTCAAGTAAACCACAAATTCACCAGATATTCAAACAACCACGAATTTAAAAAAACATTCAAAGCAACCACATAGTCCAACATAGAATATTCAGAACACATTCGAAAAACATTCAAAAGCAACTAAGTCATCCCCCTTTCATCAACATAAAAACATATTTAATCATCATCAGGAATATCAACTGGATCTTTGCCTTTGCCCTTCTGCTTGTACTTTGGAGAATCCCCATAGGTTGAAAAATTCTGAGCAAAGAAATCTGTAGAAGGAGGTTTGCCATCACGAGCATCCATCTACTGGAAAAGCTTCTCCATATATTCATCCTTTGTAAGTCCAAAAGCAGCAGGAGGTGGAATTGCTGGGAGAGGAAGAGGTGCAGTGATTTCTTCAAGCGAGCAATCTCCAATCCAATCTTTCTTTTTATGCCACGGAGTGACATGCTTACCATGCAGAGTAGTAAGTTGCTTTGACAGGAATTGTGTCTCAGAACCCAACTTAAAGAAAAGCTTAACAAATTCTTTTTCCCAAGCTTTGGCAGTATGAGTCATGCCTTCCTGAAGCGAGCCAAATTCAAAATCCATTCTTCTAGTGATGCTTCGATCATTGGCTTTTAATACATCCAATTTGGAATGTAATAACTCCATAGACTTGGACATCAAAGCAAGAGAAGATTCAACGAAATCAATTTGGTTTGAAAGGACTCGATGGCTTTAGAGTTAGCTCCAACTTGAGCAGAGAGACCATCAAGAAAAGCATTCAGTTGGTCATTACCAAAAGAGGGTGGGGCAATGGGAGAGTGTGGCAAAGAAGTATCTGACCGAGAATCATCATTCTCAAAAACAAGCTGATTGAACTCATTAACCGAAAGATGATTACGAGTTAGGGTATTTGAATCAAAAGTTTCAGACAAATTATCCACTTCATCAGTGTCATCAATCACTTTGAAGTATTCAAAAACTTTAGTCAAAAGACAGGGGTATGGCAAATGCATGGAGTCATGAGAAGCACAATGAATCATGTTACGAATTAAGAACGAGGCAACATTGAAATGAATTTGCTTGACAAATAAAGATAGCAAAATTGAATCTTGATAGGTGACCCTATCTCGACCACTTTTGCGCGGTAAAAGGTTTGTATGAAAGAACTTGAATAGTAAAAGACAAGTAGGAGTAAGAGATGATACCAAAGGTTTGGAGTCAGCCGAGATCGAAGAATCACCGAGAATAGTTCGAATCTGTTCTTCATATGAGAGGTCGTCAATCTCTGAAAATGGTTGATGAGAAGTGAATGGACAAGGTCCACTAGCAGCAACTCCAAGAATAGATCCAAACCAGTCCGCAGTAAGAACAATAGGAACACCCTTGACATTTGAATACACCATCTCGTTATGCCCTTTAGTCAGATTAGAGTAAAAATCATGAACCAGAGAGGGGTAAAATTTCGTCGGAGGCGACAAGAGAGATGCACACTTGAGAGTCTCAAACATCTGTACTATACCAATGCGCTGAAGTAAGTCACTATCGATCATCCTTTCTTTGAGAATCGGTTTAGCCTTGTTTCTAGAAGAACCCTCAGTAGTCAGGAACTCAGCTTTAAGACTGGGCTCTGGAATGGAAGATTCAGAGTTGGAGTGATTTTCAAAAGTCCCTGCCTTTAGCCTTTTAGAAGATTCGGACTTAGTAGGAAGCTTGCCGGAGCGAGTAGCAACCGATCGATGTTTTCGTTTCGCCATTAGAAGAGAAAAGGGGAAAACAAAAAGAAAAGAGGAGAGATAATAGACACAAAGAAAGAGAAAAGAAATTTGTAGAGACACTTATAGGGATACGTGCCGAGAAGGAAGCAATTAAGAGATACAGGTGTTAACCATGCAAGAAAATAGCATAAATTGATGTCCATTACTAACAAATAAAACTACCACAAATTTACAATTAAATCAATTCTAAATACTTAAACAAATCACATATGCACACAATCACGAATTAAGGAAAATTAAGTCACAATACATAAATACTATTTACCAACCGATCAATTAAAGGGTGCACATACCAAGCTCCCTTCGAAGCATGCAAAACCTGTCCTCGGATAAAGGTTTAGTAAAAATATCAGCTTTTTGATTTTCAGTAGGAATAAAAATAAGCTCGATATTACCTTTTGCAACATGATCTCGAATAAAATGATGACGAACATCAATATGTTTAGTACGGGAGTGCATGACAGGATTTTTGGAAATATTAATTGCAGAAGTATTATCACAATAAATTGGGATATTTGAACATTTTATACCAAAATCTTTCAAGGTTTGTTGCATCCAAAGGATTTGTGCACAGCAGCTACCTGCAGCTATATATTCTCCTTCTGCTGTCGACATTGCAACAGATGTTTGTTTCTTACTTTGCCAAGCTACTAGACAATCACCTAAAAATTCACATGCTCCACTAGTACTTTTACGATCAACTTGTGATCCTGCGTAGTCAGCATCTGAAAAACCGATTAAATCGAAAGACGGGGAACTGGGATAGAATAGTCCCAAGTCGTTAGTTCCCTTTAAATATTTAAATATTCGCTTTACAGCATTAAGATGGGATTCCTTAGGGTCTGCTTGAAAGCGAGCACACAAGCAAACACTAAACATGATATCTGGACGAGATGCAGTAAGATATAAAAAAGAACCAATCATACCTCTGTATTTGGTAATATCAACAGACTTACCGTTTTCATCCTTAGTAAGTTTGGTGGTGACACTCATTGGAGTTGATTTGGCAGTGACATGCTCTAAATCAAACCTTTTGAGTAGATCTTTAATATACTTACTCTGATGGATAAAGATACCTGCATTAGACTGGTTAATTTGAAGTCCAAGAAAGAATTGTAATTCTCCCATAAGACTCATGTCAAACTCCTTATGCATAAAGTCTGAAAACCATTTGCATAAAACCTCATCTGAAGCTCCAAACACAATATCATCAACGTATACTTGAACCAATAAAAAATTGTTTTTCTTATGAAATATAAAGAGAGTAGGATCGAGTGTACCACGAGTAAAACCTGAGGTAACAAGGAATGTACTCAGACGATCATACCAACACCTGGGTGACTGTCTAAGACCATAGACAGACTTTTTGAGTTTGTATACGAAGTGTGGATATTTCTCGTGAATGAAACCTGGAGGCTGCTTTACATAGACTTCTTCCTGCAGATATCCATTTAAGAATGCGTTTTTGACGTCCATCTGATAAAGCTTGAAGTTCTTGTATGCTGCAAATGCCGTAAGAATGCGTATAGCTTCTAGACGAGCTACTGGAGCATAGGTCTCGTCGTAGTCGATACCCTCCTGTTGATTATAGCCTTGAGCCACGAGACGAGCTTTATTTCTGATAATGTTTCCGTCTTCATCCTTTTCATTCTTGAAAACCCAGCGAGTACCAATGACTGTGACATCATTTGGAGGTGGTACAAGTTCCCACACGTCACAGTGTTCAAATTGGTTAAGTTCCTCTTGCATTGCTATTGACCATTGTTCATTTTCCACTGCCTCTTGAGCATTTTTGGGCTCGAATTCAGCTACAAAGGCATAGAATGCACAAAAGTTTCTAACCTTGCTTCGAGTAGTGATTCCTTGATTTAAATCCGAAAGTAGATTGTCTGGAGGGTGATTCTTCACAACTCTGGAGGATTTAGGAAGATTCAATCGACTTATTTCTTCTTCATTTGCATTATCTGATTGATAAGGAATTTCTGACAAGTTTCTTTCAGTTCCAGAAGATTGATTGCCAGATGCTTCAGAAAACTCTGGAAATGATTGAGAGAGAGTAGAATTCCTTTGAGGTGTCTCATGTTTTGTTGAAGAATGAGGCAGTTCCTTTTCAAATTGAGACTGTCTCTTTTCCGATTGGGGCTGTCTTTTTCCGGATTGAGACTGATCCTTTTGAACATGAGAATCATCATCTGCAGAAACTTCCCAACCTTTGGCTAGATCAAGATTAGACTCATTGAAAGTAATATTAATAGATTCCTCTACTTTATTCTTTTCAGGATTATAGACACGATATGTCTTACTAGAAGTGGAGTAACCCAAGAATATACCTTCGGTAGCACGGGGATCAAATTTCCCACGATTTGGCTGAGTATCTAGAATAAACATTTAGAACCAAAAACTCGAAAATAGCTAATGTTAGGAGTTTTATTCTTAAGTAATTCATATGGAGTTTTCAATAAAATAGGACGAATTAACACTCTATTAAGAATATAACAAGAAGTATTTACCGCTTCTGCCCAGAATTTTCGAGGCAACTTACTCTCATGAAGCAAAGTTCTAGCAGTTTCTTGTAATGTTCTATTCTTGCGTTCAACTACTCCGTTCTGTTGAGGAGTACGTGGAGCAGAAAATTCATGTGATATGCCTCTGGCTTTGCAAAATGTGACAAAGTCTTTCTCGAATTCACCACCATGATCACTCCTGATAGTTCTCAGCTTTTTGGAGTACTTGGTTTCAAGGTTAGCAATTAAATCTTGAAATTCACTAAAAGCTTCATCTTTAGTACGAAGAAATAGTACCCAAGTGAATCGAGAAAAATCATCAACTATAACAAAAGCATATTTCTTACCTCCAACACTCATATACCTTTCAGGTCCAAAAAGGTCGAGATGCAACAACTGCAATGAATCAGTTGTAGAAACCTGATTTTTGGTTTTGAAAGATGTCTTGACTTGCTTTCCTAATTGACAAGCAGAACATGGCTCCGTCTTTTTATATTTGAGCTTAGGCAAACCTCTGACTAAACCACGAGATGAAATTTTCTTCAAGAGATCCATATGAACATGTCCAAGTCTTCTGTGCCATAGATGCTGCTGTTCTTGAATAGAAGCTAGACAAATTTCTTCCTGTTGTTCATCAAAATCTAACACAAAGATGTTTCCTTTTCGTTTGGCTACTAAGGGAGCCTCATTAGAATTAGTACTAATAAAACAAACATTTTTATCAAAATTAACCTTATGACCAGAATCTGTGAGTTGACTAACACTGATAAGATTGTACTTAAGACCATCAACCAATCTTACATCATTAATAGAGAATTTTTCATTACCTATGGTGCCTTTTCCAATAATCCTTACCGTATTGGAATCACCCAAGGTAACTAGTCCTCCATCTGACGCAATTAGAGATAGAAATTTCGACTTGTCTCCTGTCATATGACGAGAGCAACCACTGTCTATGATCCACTTATTCTTTGGAATGTGAACCTTCAAGCACACCTGCAAAACATATATATATTCATGTCTTAGGTACCCACCTTGATTTGGGTCCTGCATTGTTAGTATCTACGATATTATATAAATGTCTTTCTGTTTTCTTAATCCAAATTTGAGTAGTATTAGAGGAATCATGCACATGAGAATAATATGATTTAGCAGTTTGACCCTTGATGTTACAGAATTTGGATTCTGCTGAGACATGTCCCCTTTTTCCGCAATCCTTGCATTTCTCATATGGCATACTGTACTTCATATTAGTCCTCTTCTTTGTCTTTTGAAATACACTCTTTTTGGCTATGTTGAAACCCAGTCCTTCTTTTCCCAAAGAAGATTTTTGGACTGCCAGCATTACATCTAATGTGCCTTCATCGTGTACGAATTTTGCTAGATCTTTCTTGAGACGATCAATCTTTTCTTGTAATTCATTGAACTTTTGTTCTGTTTCCTCCTTTTTGCTTTCTGTTTCTTTGGAAGCCTCTGTTTTCTGCCTTAGTGTCGCCAAACATGCGTCCTTTCTTTCAATCTCACTTTTCAGATTTGTGTTTTCTTCAGCAAGCTTTTTCATCTTTTCATGAAGCAATTTGTTCTCTTCAACAAATGATTCCTCTTTCATAGAATCATCCATCTCACTTAGCACTTCATTTAATACTTGCTTTAAATATGCATTTTTGCTAAGCAATTTTTTATTTTGTGCCTGCAAAGTTAGTAAATCTTCAGAAACAAATAATTTTGGAGGAGTAGAAAATACCTCTTCGTTTTCACTGAAGCTTTCATCAAATCCAGCAAAACACATTTGAGCAACTTCATCATCAGAATCAATTTCTATATCAGATTCGTCATCGCTCCATGTTAAAAATGCTTTACTCTTTTTCTTCTCCTTGTCTTGATCCTTTGATTCAGAAGCTTTCAATTTTGCCTTTAGCTGAAAACAATTCTTTTTTATATGACCCTTCTTACCACATTCGAAACATACTTCATCGTTATTGTTGTTTCTGAATTCCTTTCTGACTCCATAAGATCTTTGAGTAGGTCGACTAGCTGCTTTCTTCTTGGATAAAAACTTTTTAAACTTCTTTGTTAAGAGAGCAATCTCCTCATCTGAGTCATCACTAGAGTATGCGATAGTCTTAAGAGCTAGAGTCTTTTTCATTGGTATTTCTTCTTCCTCATCATATCTTCTTAACTGGTTCTCAAATTCTTCAAATTCACTGAATAGAGTAAGTGTATCCATTTTTTAGATCAAGGAAGAATCCTGTAGAGTTGTTACTTTAGGAGCAAACCTTTTGGGCAGAGATCGAAGAATTTTTCTGTTAATTTCTGCCTGAGGAATGTGTCTTTCGAGGAGAGCAATAGAATTCATTAGTGTAAGAAATCGTCCCTGAGCTTCTTTTATGCTTTCATCTTTTTCCAATCTGAAGCTTTCATAGTCGCTTAGAAGAAGATCAAGCTTGACCTCACGAACCTTTGACGTGCCTTCATGACTCACCACAATAGTATCCCAAACTTGTTTAGCCGAGGTGCATGCTGACACTTTTCGAAGTTCAGTAGCACATAGTCCATTGAGTAAAGAGTTCATAGCTCGAGCATTATAATTCAGAGAATTGACTTCATCAACAGTGAGATCCTTTACTGGTTTGGGTTTGTCATCCTTCATGGGAATGGTGATTCCATTTTCAATAGCATCCCATTCATATGTATCCTTCTGGAGAAATATTTTCATTAGAAACTTCCAGTCATGATAATTTTCCGTTCCAAGCAAGAGTGGTGGAACATTGATAGAGCGACGTTCTTGCCAACCTGATTGTGCCATGGATCTAACAAAACAAACACTTAAACAAGGGTTAAATGCACCTGCTCTGATACCAAATGTAAATCGAGTAGCACAATACTATTAACTGTCAAATAAATGAGACTGTCTCAAATGACAATGAGACTGTCTCTTTTGTGTGTGAGAGTGTCCCAATTAACTAACAGGGTAAATAAGCAGCAGAAAGTAAATGACAGAAAATAAAGCAAGAACACCAGGAATTTTCACTTGGCTCGGCCCCTACCCAATCTATGGCCTACATCCAAGTCCCTATGCCAACTAGCACAGAGATTATATTATTATAACAATAATATAAAGCTTGCAGTCTTTCCCGATTACAAGTTTAAAGCCTCTTGGAAGAACCCTTCCCTTGACACACTTGTCACTAAGCAAACCTGCTACCTAGCCCACTGGCTACCTTGGCTTATGACTTGCAATCCTATCTAATTGCCACAACCCGGCACAAGTATGAATAATATCAATATGAGATTACAACTCGATGAACTGTAACTTCTATACGTAGTGTATAAGCTTGATAGTCTTTGTAAGAGTTGTATTGCAGATGTGTTGAGTTGTCGTTGTCCTTGCCAAAAGATCATCTTTATATAGCATAAGATCATGTAGCCGTTAGAGATGAATCCTTGATAATATAGCTGTTAGAATAAGAATCAATCAAGCATAGATTAGAGATTATATGATCAATCAATCAAAGATTATTAGCAACGGCTCTTTTAGGATTTGAATCTCAATCAAATCAAATGATATCTCTGATAGATATACCAAGAAATATGTCCTGCAATAAATATGATATATATATATCCTGTAACAGATAATGCAGTCGAATATGGAAACTGGAATCAAATCTCCATAATTTAATTCGCAGACTCATTCAAAAAGATCATCTTAAAAACTTGGGATTAACAATCTCCCCCTTTTTTATGATGATGAACATTTTTGAATGACAATCAAGCTTATTGCTGTCTCCCCCTGTCAAAAACACTTATATAGACAATGCAATCAATATAATCCTATATATATATATATATATATATATATATATATATACACACACATATTATATATAATTTTCATAGTTCTGCCACTTCCGACGATCTCTTTCGACAATCTCAAAAATTACCAACAACTTTAGAAAATTACCATAACTAAACCATCGCAAGCAACCACAAAATCATTACACCGTCATCGATTTTGGTTACTGCTTCCTAACTATCACCAAATCACTTATAATAATTGTCACCAAATCACTTATAAATCAACCTCATCAATTCTGGCCACAGCTTCCCAACTAATGGAAGCCAACATAACTGGGCTACGAATAAAAAATCACCATCATTAAATTAACAAAACATGTTACTCAAATTATGCAAATAATCGTGTTGAATCGTAGTTAAGTATCTTCTTGAAACAGTCAAAAATTATACAAAAATCTAGTTCTACACAATTAATCAAACACTTTTACTACAGACTTAGCCTTTCGTTGTCACTTCTTCCATCGGAACGCCTTTCACCGCTAGTTTTCTCGTCAGAAAAACTTACAAACTTGAATATAGATCAGTAATGTATGATGATTGTAATTAGATATACACATCAGTTTTAACAAAATAAAAAATTATCATCTTACCCCTGCTCATATAAATTTTAAAACATACTACACCCTTTGATTAAGACAAAGCCTGGCCCCGTCCGAGGCCCGACCCAGCCCGAGGCCGAAAAGTCCGGTGGGCTTTTCAAAAGTCCGGATTAAGTCCAGGCTTTTAAAAAGCTCGGACAAAAGCCCAGTTCGGCCCGGATAAAAGTCCGGGCTTTTTAAGAAATTCGGATAAAAATTCAATTTTTTTATAGATAAAATCTAAAAATATATAATATTTTTAACAAAATTCAAGAATATTAAACTTAGCAATACGATGTAAAGGATCATTAGATGAGGAAGAATCAACAATATGCAAGACAAATCATTCTTTCAAGAAGACTTATTGAATGTAAAGAACGTACTTCTCGAAATGGTTGTATACAAGAAGATTTGTACTATGTACTTTTTATGTATTAAGGATTACAAAAATTCGGGGTATAACTCTTAAAGATTATTTTTTATAAAGATTTTTTTTGTATATTAAAAAATCCAGATAAAACCCCACCTAAAGGGCTTTTTGTGCATCTCTTTTACTACAACCGTACATTCTATACATATATCTTAGAGACACTCGCCGAATTCCAACCTATGCCTATTGAAATCCATATAGATTACAAGGCGATACGGAGATAAAAACAACCGAGTCAATAAGCCATAAACAGTACTAAATGTTTCTTGAAACATGAATATTTTAACATAATAAAATCGTTATGAATTAACAAGATGGAGTCATAAGTAGGGCTGTCAATGGATCGGATCTGGATCGGATCAGGCATGATCCATATCCGGATCCATTTAATTTTACCGGATTCGGATTCGGATCGGATCATAGTCGGATTTTTTTCAACATGATCCATATCCGGATCCGTTAGGATCACGGATTATCGGATTGGAGCTCCGATCCGTTTATATGTAGAAAAATAAAATTTTTAATTTAATTAAACAATTTACGAATAATAATTTAATAGCAACATTTTGAAATGTAAAGTACACAAATAAAATATTACAAGTATTTATAAATATGAGAAACCTAAAACATTGCAATACATTTAGAAAATTACAAATATTTATAACAATAAATTACATTTAAAAATTACACAATCAGATAAATTCAGTGACAATGATCTCGAAGACTGGACACTGCATTCTGCACGACCAGGATGATATTATGAATGAGAATGATACAGATTCTGTTTTAAGAGCAATTATTACCGGACTACTACAGCATGTTAGTAGTAGGACATTATCTTTAAATCTTTTGCATCTCACTGATGTCAATCAAACTAAAATGTATATACTCAAGCTCTTCTATTTTTTTAATATATAAATATATATAAAATAAATTATATATATATATATATATTAATATATAATCGGATCGGATTTTTAACGGATCGGATCGTATCAAATCCATATCCACTCCATTAACTTCCGGATTTTTTCCGGATCGGATTTTTTCGGATCGGATTTTTTTTTATATGATCCATATCCGCTCCATTAGCCTTTGGATCGGATCGGATCGGACCGGATATCCGATCCATTGACAGCCCTAGTCATAAGGTTCGGAAACTTCACTTGCGATCTCGATCGGGTCGTTGGAATTACCTATGAATTTAACACGGAAACCCATAATCAGTCACTTAACCTTTTTAACCTTTACATTTATACATACTGATCACTTTCACCCTATATATAATCATCATATCGGCGAGTTTTAACCTAACTCTTTGCCTCGTTATGTTCTAGGAATGTTTATCAACAACTTTCATTTAGGACTCGTGTTCAATCTAAGTTTCGAAGACCAACTTATTATAACCTTATTTTTGAATGGCCATGTTTAGTGACTCTCTAAGAACTTCCATTCGCGCATGCTTGACTATGACATTTTTAAGAAATAAAAAAAAAATCTTTTACTACCAAACCTTTTAATTCTTTGATAATTTTTTAATGTATGTTCTCAGCATAATCTAATCTAATCTACTAGATGTGATTTCTAGTGTATTGCATTAGGTCGAGAGATCTTTAGGAGTCTTTGAGTCAATTCGGTTTCATTATCTAAAAACTGAAAATGAATAATTTATATGGGTATTGTAATAACATAGTGTACGTGTGACAAAAATATATAAACCATAATAATCATTTTTCAAGGTTTTAATTGTAACTTTTATTCGTGAACCATATCAAACAAGTTGCAAGTTTCGTTAGCAACATAGCATAAGCTACATGGTAGTTGTACACAGGGCGTAGTCAATGTATTGGCAGCGGGTTCAATCGATCCCATTGAAATTTGAAAAAAATAGTAATTTATATGTTAAATGTTCAGAAAAACAATATTAATAGTGGTCGATTTTAGTTTTGACACCACTGAAAAGATACATTTACAGTAACAGATTGTATTTTGACCCTACTACTTCGGATTCCTGGCTACGCCCCTGGTTGTACATAAATATTCAGACATAATAAAAGAGTATTTACTTATCAGCAAATGCAACAAATAATCTCGTTAAAACAACATGTCACAACATGTTACGAATGAAGTATGAAACAAAAATACTTATCTAACTTATTACCTTGTCGTTATATTTATTGGATACTTATAATTTATTGCTAGAATGAAGATAAAATCTTGTTGTAAAGCCATCAAGTTGTGAGAATGGGGGGCATCATATCACATTTAGCACCAAGAATCCTCGCGTTAGTGTCCGGAAAATATTCCATGCCTCGAAGCTCTTTAACATCACCATCACGTGTAATTTCAACAGGGTATCTAAGCAAATGTCCAGGCAAGTCCTTTTCCAGGTTCTCACTTGCAAAGAGCTCCCAATATTTATCTGCCATCTGATTAACTTTTTGAATGCAGTTCACACTTTCGGGATGTTGGAATGTGTCATCGAGCATGCCCAGGTGCTCGTACCACAACGACATTCTGAGTCCATGGACTTGACCCCTTGCTGGTTGCCTTACTGCAAGATGATGTGGTTGATATCCTCCCATAGCTATCTCGGAATCCCTGGCACCGTCCATTGATCTTTGGTTGATATTCGCAGATCCAATTATTATATATTCATCATCAACTACCAAAGGAAACAATGCTAATTATTAGATTTGATCATGATATAGATGACACGGCTAATATACTTGTAAGAAGACATTACCTAGCGTGTCCTGAAAATACACGTTTTGACGAAAAGAAGATTGTCATTCTTTTTTAATAGAAATTGTCCTAGGATGATTATGTTTTCAATTAAGAATTTGGAATTTTAAAAGTTAACATCATACCTATCATCATCTTGGCATGAACATATATCATGAAGCGTCGAGCTTGTTGGGCTTTTAAATAATTGGAGTCTGCTTCTTCTGAAGGTTCATATTCTCCACTCTTTTTCACCTCTCGATTTCCAAGGCAAAAAAATGTCAAATATTCTCTTGGATCATTATCCATTCCCTTTTCCTGGAGAGCATGAATGATATCTTTATACATCATTTCCATTGTCCTCTTTTGCCAATCTAATATGGCTTGAACTGATCCACTCTCTGGAATGCCTTCAGGCCACATTGGAAGGACAACGTAAACAGCAAATCTTTCCCCTGCCTCGATCTTACTAACAAGCTTCAGCGAGAGTTCCTTGGGAATAAGATGCAAAGCATTGACGTCCTCGTCCTTTAAATCTTCTGATTTCCACCCAAATGAGCTTCCAAGAAAATACTGATTCTCAATGTAAATGAAGTGTTTTGCACGACGAATGGCATGGATATAAGCGTCTTGAATGCTTCGATCAATTATATTATCCTTTCCACTGATAAGTCCCGCTTTAGCTGCATCTTCGGGTGTATCAGGAAAGCCAAAAGCAGCTCCATTATCTATCGATCTGAACAGTTGAACATTCCATGTCTCATCATCATCGGGATATGTAACCGGAGACGGTGGGATGATGACATCATCCAGCTCTCTTAGTTTAACAAGTAAATCCTTGCCTCCTTGCTTCTTCCATCTTTGCTCAAAATTGAACAATACATCCCAGGCAATTGGGCCTTCAAGACGAGAGTGAATATCATGCCAGGGTTCCCTAGGTCCACCTTTTGTGATTGATGCACCTGTATAGTTTGGCTGATGAAAATCATCATGATGTGCAGAGTCCAAAGTTCTGAAAAGTGAGTGATATGGAGAATCATATCTACCATCACAAAGATCAATACCACCAACAAAACTTACGATCCTCCTCTGTCGTGATCCTTTATTAGGCATTTCACTATCCACCACCACAATCTTTTGGTGATGAGTGAACATGGTAGAAATTGTTAAACCTTGGACCATGCTACCTCCATCATCAGGATTACGAGGACATAAAACGCAATGTACATCAGTACCCTGAAAGAATTGCTCCGTTTCTTCATCATGGGTAGCCATCAATCCATCTTTCTTTAGTTGACCAACAGAGGTTCTGTCATCCCAAACAAGCATAAGAACTTTAACACCTTCGCTTGCTTTCTTCTTTAGAATCTCACCAAGTTTAACGTCTCCTCCACTCTTTTCTCTCTTCGAATCCCTTATCAGTGTGATCTCTGTATAAACAGACCAACCAGTAATGTAAATCAAGTGTTTTGCGTTCATAATTGCATCAAAAACATCTTCCCAACATCTGTGCGGCTCATAACACTTTCCTCCAGCAAGTGGAATTTTCGGCACAAAATTATCCGGCACATGGGCATCTTGGTACAAAGAAACTCGACAACCCTGTCTTTGACTATAAAATGTGTAAGGAACTCCCGGAAACTTGGTACTCATAACACCCCGAGCCCAACTACGATCTTGAGTAACTTCAAAATACTGTAGCGCCACGTGGATTTTTGAACCTTCATTAATAGGATTTTTGTTCTCATCCACGATCTCAATCCATTTATCTATTTTTTCTCCTTGTAAAAGCTCACGAACTGGTGTGTAAGCTCTTCCAATCAGGGTCGCACCAATGGGATTGTCATCCTTCACGGTAAATATAACATTGTTTGCATGATGAGCACAGTAAATATGAAAAGATTCTTGCCACCTAGGATTGGTCGGTTCATGTTCAATCATTCTGGTACGCCCAACTCTAGCCTTTTCAAGATCAATAGTTGCATAAATTCTTGCTGTCCCTTTGCCAATTCCAATAGTCTCCTCAATGTTCTCCCTCATCTACAAATTTTCGCATATTGAAAGATTGAATAAAACATATATACAGTAATAATTTATACTATATTATTAAAACCGAAATATTAAAAGTTTGGTGGTTGATCGGTTTGTACTAATTTTTTAGAATTTTGGTACTTCTGTAGTGCATCATATGATTTAATTTATTTCACTCTGTATAGCTCCATTAATATACAAACTATCTATTGCATAATTTGCATGTTAACATTACCTTACTAAAGAATCCGCCACCTCCACTGCTACTACTACCTTCTATATGAAGCTTATCAACCTCGTAGACGGTTACATGAAGAGTGCCATGAAGTAGAACCTGAGCCATCTTTTATTCTGAATAATATAGAATTAAAATGTTAAATTAAAAAATGACTTGATCAATATGTATAACAAAATTGGACATGGATACACAACACAAAACTCAGAAAAATGTTAAAAGAACTAGCACATACATTATGAAAATTTAAAAAGAAAGTTAAGTAGTATGTGAAACTGGAACCCAGCTAAAAATATAGAGATACATGTGAGACTTAATAGATGAAAAGACAAGTGGTTAGTTTGTGAAAAATATAGAGTGATCCGTGAAATTAGCCATGACAAGAATACCAGGTAAAGCCATTACATTTTCACCAGTAATTTTTTTTAATCTCCGTATGTTTAGCTTACATGTAAAACAATCTCAAACTACATTAATGCATGTAGTTTTTTGTTTTAAATAAACTAAATTAATCTTAAATTCCTATCATTTAACTCTTACAGCCCGTTTGGGCAACAAGGCTTTAAGTAGAAGCCGACTTTAAGTTGATTTTGTATCGTTTGGCAAATGGGGCTTTAAGCCCGCTTTAAGTTAAAAAATTGCTTTAAGTCATAAGTTCCATTTAGGTACTTTTGACTTATGACTTATGACTTATGGAGTTTTTTTTTTTTTTTTCTTTTCACAATTCTTGTAAGGCTTCAATATCATGAATTTAAAATTTTTAAAAGTCAAATTTCACTTTAAATCAAAATTATTAAACTCACATTTAACTTTAAGTAAAATTACCCAAACACTTTCATTCAACTTAAAGTAAATAACTTTACTTTTTCCTTTAAGTTAAAAACATCTCCATTAAGTCAAAAGTAACTTATTTTAAGCAATGCCAAACACCCTCTAAGAGTTCAGTTTGATCCCTATGTGGTGAAGTATAGGAGGAGAAATGGAGACAATGTCAATATAAGAATGAACCTACTCAGTCACTATCCTGCCAACATTCTGAAGCCAGTGCTTGAAGATTTCAAAAACTCTATTATGATTGAAGAATTGGATGCTATGACAGAAATCATGAGAGCAGTAGATGAGATTGCAAGAAAGGAGAAAGAAAGGAAACAGAAAGCATATGATGATCTACAAGCCAAGGCAATGGAGATGCAATCAAAAGAAAACGGCTAGTACCTCATCATACTGTAAGAAGTATTTATCTTGTAATTTCACTTATGTGTTCAATCAAATCACATACCTGTACTTTTAAAAGTTTTATCTTTAATGTATGTTAGGCTTGTTATCAGACATGAAATTGTGACTAAGGGTCTCACTCACAATTTGGGGGAGATTGTTAGTTACAGAGGCATGCCTGTATACATCTAATAACAAGCCTAATTGTTTGTAATGCTTTGCATTACTTACATGACCTCTTAACTGAGGGAACCTCTAGTTGTAGAGTTTCTGTTTGTATTGTACTTGTAATAGGCATCAAATCCTAGTTGTGTAACTGTACAAATAGAGTCTAGAATAATGCTTGAAAGAAGTTCCATGGTTCATGCCTCAAGCAAGGAGTTAAAGACTGCCAAATAATCACAGTTGGGATTTGAAGAAATGAAGAATTTGCCTAAGTACCAATTCGAGAAGTATATTTGTCTATTCGAGAAGTCCAGCATTCGAGAAGTCAGAGATTCGATATCTCAAGACACTATTCGATATCTCTGAATACACTGTTCGATATCTCATTCGATATCTCAGGGATTCGATATGTCTACTACTCTATTCGAGAACTCAAGAAGTCAACAAGTCAAGATGGTATTCGAGTTCTCAAAGAGTCAACAAGTCAAAGTTCCATTCGATATCTCAAAGACTCAGAAAGCTATTCGACAACTCGAGGATTCGATAAGTCAAATGCTCTATTCGACAACTCAAGGAATCCTGATGGAAATGAGCTATTCGAGAAGTGGTTCGATATGTCACTATAACAGTATTCGAGAACTCAGAGTTATCGATCAAGTCAATTCTAGTTCTCGAATCACTTACTTAGTCACTTCTCGAATACATTCTTGGAGACAAAATACTGAAGAAATTGTACAAGTTAGAAACCTGCAACAAGCCAATGCACTTTATGGACCACAACCTGTAACGTGCTCTGGAAAGCCTACAAGGAAGCTTGGAGAGATATAGAAGAGACAAGGAGCTAAAGAAGTGGATCTAAACAGGCTTTGCAAAGTCAAATCTGTAACCGTTTGGACACTTACTCAAAAAGGATAGACAGACTAGAAAGTAATGTGTTTTAGCTACCTTATTTGTAGTAAGCAGGCTGTATCCATGTTCTATAAGGACACAGCCTCACTTCATAACTTAGTAACTTTGTGAGTCAAGTTTTTCATACACTGTAAGCTATATCTCTCTGAGAAAAACGAAGCTGAGAATACTACCATTTGTATTCACAGATTGTAGCAACCTTTATCTAATATACATTAGATTAAAGTGATATTGTGTCTTGTGTTGTTTATTTATCCGCACCTTAATTTCTGCACACACAGGCACTTATCTGCTACACAGACTCAATCCAAGAAAAGTTCAAGAATCCATTCACCCCCCCCCCCTCTGTATTCTTTTACCGTGTTCAATACTCAACAAGTGGTATCAGAGCGGGCTGTTTATTCAAAAACAGAGAAACGATCATGAGTTCGAATACACCAATGACTACAGGAACGGTGAAGGTCCCTAAGTTTGATAAAGAAAACTTCAACCTCTGGAAGATAAAGATGATGTTGTTCATCAAAGCCTCTCATCCCTTGTATCCTGAGATTCTCAAGAATGGTCCTTTTGTTCCACAACAAGAGATACCAGAGAAGACTGTTGGAATCATAACAATCCCTAGAGCTTATGAGGCCAAGGATCCATCAAAGTGGACAGAGTCAGAAAGGGAGAAGGTTGCTCTTGACAGCCACCTCATGTTGCTCATCATTGATTCCATGGATATGTCAATGTTTGCAAACATTGCATCATGCACGTCTGCTAAAGAGATGTGGGATCACATTGAGGTGTTGTGTGAAGGGACTGATGAGGTTAAAGAAAACAGGAAACAGATACTGGTCACACAGTATGAAGCTTTCATGGCACAGCCCAAGGAAAGCATCACTGAGATGTTTGAAAGGTTTCACAAGCTAGTTACTGAGTTGCAGATGAATGGAAAGGTTTACAGCACCAAGGAGTTAAATATGAAATTTCTGTTGTCTTCACCAAATCATCTGGAGCAAAGAGTCATTTCCCTAAGAGAGAGAGATTTGAACAAAGTCACATATGATGTACTCTATGGAGTCCTAAAGACTCATGAACTTGAGTTGCTTCAGAAGAGGGCTATCCAAGCAAACCAAGGTAGGATGATAAACACATCATGTGCCTTGATTGTCAACAAATCCATCCTGGACCTAGAAGCATCTACAAGCCAACTAAGGATAGAGGAGGTGGCAGATGATGAAGAAACTGAAGCTGGGGTGAGTGAACCTGTTGAGGAAAAGGAGGAAGAAGAAGAGGAGTTTTACACTCTGGAAGAACTTGATGGGATGGAAAATACTTCATATGCTTTCATGGCCAGAAAATTTCCAAACATCAGATTTAAAAGAAATCAACCCTTCAAACCCAAAACTCAAAACCATTCAGCCAACAAGAACAAGGCACCTGTGAAACCAAACAGAAATAAGTTCAAAACCGGTTATGTGGATAGGTCATCTGTAAGGTGTTATAGATGCAATGACCTAGGGCATTTTGCCAGTGAATGCAAGAAGCCTAAAAAGAAGGATAGAGATTATCTTGAGCTAGAAGCTAAGTATGAGGCCCTTCTGAAAAAGCAGACACATGGTAAGGCCTACATAGCTGAAGGGAAGTGTTGGGATGATTCTGAGAGTGATGAAGAGGAACAAGAATTCTGCAATTATGCCTTGATGGCCAACTCCAAGGATGACTCATCTTCATCTGATTCTCAGGTACCATCTCTCACTACTATAGACATGTCTGTTTCTGAATACAAATCCATGATTGAACAATTATCTGTTGAAATGTTTAATATTCATACTAGTATGACTGCTGCTAATGAGGAGATTGCTAAACTGTCTACTAGAAATGAAGTATTAACCAAAAAGAATGAGGAACTTGAGCTAACTGCTATGCAAGTAGAAAACCTTAAGAAAGAAGTTGAATATTTGGAGAACAAGGTTCTATGTGATAGTCAAGTAGAGAAGGCTCTTAGGGATGAATTAGCTGAGAATGAATTCAAACTTAAAACTTTCAAGAAATCATCTGGTTTAGTGCAATCCTACTGTGAGAAAATTGAAGCTAAACCTAAAGCAGCTATTGGACTTGACTATGACTCTCTCAAACAAAGGAAAGGCTATGCTGTCATCGAAGAGGACACAGCTGTTCATGAGAAAGTGCCTCACATTTTGAGAAAAACTGAAAATCCAATTTTTAAGGAATCAACATTTGAAATTGATGAGGATGCCTTACTCATCAAGCAAATGTTGAATGATGAGGATGAGGCACAATCTAGTGAACAGCAAGCATCCTCTAAGGGTGAGAGTGCCAAGTCAAAGACCAAGAAGCCAGTAGTTGATAGGCCAAGACCTAAGAAGTTTGTTAAGTTTGTATCAGCTGGGAAGAGTGAATCAGAAAAGGAAGTGACTAAAAAGAAACAGAACAGAAATGGCAAGTTAGGGATTAACAAGGATAACAACTATGCTTATATGCCTAATGCCCCTAGGAAAACTTGTCAGAACTGTTTCAGTACCAACCATCTAACTCATGCATGCAAGAAACCTGTTGGTAGTGTGTCTAAACCTTTCTATGATTGTTCTGTGCCTCTAAGACATAGAGATGCACCCTTCTGTGATAAATTTGACTGTATGCCATGCAATATGAATGTTATGACTAGTTGTTTTAATTTAAGAAGACAGTTCATTGATGGTTGTATCAGTCACAATTCTCACACACACTACACAAGGTCAAAGTCTTCAAGTCCTCCTAAAGCTAGGAAGGTACCTTTATCACCTAAGTCTGAAACCTCAGGTTCTAAGACTTCCAACAGTGACAAGAAGACTGACACTAAGAAAGTTAACAAGCATGTTGTTTATGATAAAACTGTCTCTAAGTCACATGGACCCAAACTTGTTTGGGTACCAAAGGAAAAGTAATACCTTTGTGTTTGCAGGGCAAAGAAAGTGAGAAGAAGGTCATGTGGATTTTGGACAGTGGATGCTCAAATCATATGACTGGTGATATGGCCCTGCTATCACAGTATGAGGAAAAGGCTGGCCCAATGGTTGCTTTTGGAGATGACAGCATGGGTAACACATTGGGATATGGCAAGCTGAAATTTGGAAATGTCATCATTGAAGATGTAGCACTAGTCAAGGGGCTCAAGCATAATCTGTTAAGTGTTGGTCAGTTTACTGATAGAGGATTCAAAGTGAATTTTGACAAAGATGAATGTTTGATCACCCACAAGAAGACTGGTGATTTTGCTCTATCTGGAGTAAGGAAGGGAAGCCTGTTTGTAGCCAATATGGACTCTGCAAACAAGGACAAAATTTGTTGCTTTTACTCAAAAGCATCAAATGAAGATTGTTGGCTGTGGCACAAGAAACTATCACACCTGAACTTTAAGGCCATTAATTCTCTAGTCAAAAGAGAGTTAGTGAGAGGCATGCCCACACTTGAATTCTGCCAAGAAGGAGTGTGTGAGGCTTGTCAAAAAGGAAAAATGAAGAGATCAAGCCACAAGTCAAAGACAGTGACATCTGTAACCAAGCCACTACAACTTATCCATATGGATTTGTTTGGGCCTGTTAACATAATGTCACTTGGAAGAAAGAAGTATGCCCTGGTAATGGTTGATGATTTTTCAAGGTATACATGGGTAGAATTTCTGGCATCAAAAGATGAGGCTCCACAAGTAATCATTGAGCATATAAAGAAAGTTAATAAGGAAGCAAAGGCAAATGATGCAAGTGTGATTGCATTGAGGAGTGATAATGGAACAGAGTTCAGAAATGCCACACTTGAAGCATTCTGCAAAGAGAATGGCATTTCTCAGCAATTCTCAGCTCCAAGGACTCCACAACAAAATGGAGTTGTTGAGAGAAAGAATAGAACTCTAATTGAGGCTGCTAGAACAATGTTACTTGATGCAAAAATGCCCACATGTTTTTGGGCTGAGGCTGTGAGCACTGCTTGCTATATTCAGAACATAACCCTCATCAACAAAAACACTGGAAAGACTCCTTACAACTTGATGACTGGAAAGAAGCCTACACTGAAGTATATTCATACTTTTGGAAGCAAATGCTTTGTACTTAAGGACAATTCTGAATATGTTGGAAAGTTTGATGCAAAAGCATTTGAAGGAATTTTTCTTGGCTATTCTATGGAAAGAATTGCATACAAGGTTTATGTCATCAGTCAAAAGAAAGTTATGGAAAGCACAGATGTAACATTTGATGACAGCAAACTACCTGGACTAGAAGAAGCCAATGATGAAGACAAAGATCCATTGAAGTTTGATAATCTAGATGATTCTGATGAAGAGACTGAAACTGGAGTTGAAACTCAAGTTCAACAAACTCAAGTGAATAATGATACAAGAGAAGAATTTGTGCCAATCAATAGTGAAGAAACAAGCATCCAAGACACACCTGTGAGTAATGGCAACTTCACAGGGGGAGGAAATGAGGATGATCATGATGAGGATGATGAAGCAACATCAAGGATGAGAAATCAGGCTGAACACTCAAGGAAATGGGATAGATCACACACTGCAGAGCAAATCATTGGAGATCCTAATGCAGGAGTAAGGACTAGGAGAGCAACTCAAAATGAGTGCCTCTATGGATGTTTTCTATCACAAGTTGAGCCTAAGAAACTTGATGATGCATTGTTGGATCCAGATTGGACTATTGCCATGCAAGAGGAGCTGAATCAATTTGAAAGGAACAAAGTATGGGAACTTGTGCCTGCACCAAAGAATAGAACCATTGTTGGAACAAAATGGGTTCTGAAGATTAAGATGGATGAAGATGGTGTAATAATAAGAAACAAAGCAAGGCTGGTTGCAAAAGGATACTCTCAACAGGAAGGCATTGATTATGATGAGACATTTGCCCCTGTTGCTAGATTGGAAGCCATTAGAATATTCTTGGCATTTGCTGCTCATTCAAACTTTAAAGTTTATCAAATGGATGTCAAGAGTGCATTTCTAAATGGAGAGTTGGAAGAAGAGGTTTATGTGCAACAACCACCTGGCTTTGAGGATCCACATTTCCCAGAATTTGTCTACAGATTGCTTAAGGCACTGTATGGACTTAAGCAAGCTCCAAGAGCATGGTATGATACTCTATCACAATTTCTTCTTGAAAATCAATTCACTCGAGGCACATTGGACAAGACACTGTTTTACAAGAAGCATGGTGATGATATGATCCTAGTTCAAATCTATGTGGATGATATCATTTTTGGTTCTACAAATGAGAAACTGTGTGAGAAATTCTCTAAACTCATGCAGAGCAGATATGAGATGAGTATGATGGGAGAGTTGACATTCTTTCTAGGGTTGCAAGTCAGTCAAAGGAAGGATGGTATCTTTATCAGTCAAACCAAGTACATCAAGGATTTATTGAAGAAGTTTGACTTGGAAGATTGTTCACCTGCCAAGACACCCATGGCCACTGCCACTAAATTGGATGAAGATGCTAAAGGCAAGAGAGTAGATATCTCAGTCTACAGAGGCATGGTTGGTTCTCTACTCTACCTCACTGCAAGTAGGCCAGACATCATGTTTGCTACATGCTTGTGTGCAAGGTTTCAATCAAATCCAAAGGAATCACATTTGATTGCAATAAAAAGGATCTTTAGATATCTGAAGGGCACTCCTAACTTGGGATTATGGTACCCTAAGGACACAGGGTTCAATCTGGTTGGCTACTCTGATGCTGATTATGCTGGATGCAGAGTGGATAGGAAAAGCACCTCAGGAAGCTGCCAGTTTCTTGGACAAAGGTTAGTTTCTTGGTATAGCAAGAAGCAACAATCTGTGTCAACTTCTACAGCTGAGGCTGAATACATAGCTGCTGGAAGTTGCTGTGCTCAAGTGCTTTGGATTAGAAATCAACTTAGAGATTATGGACTTGTGTTGGAAAGAATTCCAATCATGTGTGACAACACAAGTGCAATCTCTATAGTTGCCAATCCTGTCAATCATTCTAGAACAAAGCACATTGACATCAGATATCATTTCATAAGAGAACATGCAACTAATGGAACCATTGAGTTGCATTATGTCTCTACAGATAAACAACTAGCTGATATATTCACTAAGCCATTAGATGAAGCCACCTTCACAAGGTTGGTAAGTGAGATTGGAATGCTGAATTCTTCAGATTCTGGCTAAGTGAATACATCATCTAGATTGTTGCAGCAGTAAACACTTACTTTATCTAAATCCTCAATATTTTTGAAGTAAGTGTTGGCTGAAATATGATTTATAAATATTTCAAATCTGTTGCATATGTTGAAAATCATATTTTTATTAACTCAAAATTTCTATGAAATTTTGAGAAAATCACTATTTGATTTGCTAGGATATTTTTCAATGAATATGTCTGGTAAATTTTTACAAGATAGTGAAAATCAAATTTTTATGAGTGATGGGTATAGTTCGATAAGTCAGACTTCTCGAATGATTCACTATTCGACATCTCTAATAAGTCTCATTAGAGTACTCTTGAGTTCTCGAATAGAGTCTTTCTGAGATATCGAATAGAGGAATTCTAGACTTCTCGAATATAGTAACTGAGTTCTCGAATGATTGAGTTCTCGAACACTATATTTGAGTTCTCGAATCATTTGAAAAGGCTGAATTCTCGCTGAATTTTAACCGATTTTGGATTTTTATCTAAAAATTTAATTCACTCATAAAAACACATTTTATTTAATTTAGAATTATTTCTAAGTTAGATAACTGCCAGCTGTGAGTTTCTATCTGCTTGAGTTATCGATTAAGCCATTCTTGACTTCTCGAATAGTTGTTTTCTACTTCTCGAATGCCTGACTTGTCGATACAAAACAGTCTGCTAATCGACAATTCAAGTACTTCATACTTATACAATCTCACATCTATTCGATTCATTTCATTCGATTTCTCAAGCATCTACACTCTCTAAACCCCTGAAACCCTAGCTACGAAAAGCCAAATTTCTTCTTCAACCTTCAATTTCTTTTCTCTCTTCTACACAAATGGCAACAGTAAAGTTCAACACCAACTTCATCGCTCTCACTAGTGATGTTGAAGCACCCAATGCAAATTTCAAGTGCTTTGTGAAATGGATGGCTGAGTCATATATCAAGGATGCACTCTCTGCCAACCCAACTCTGTATCTCGATATTCTGGAACAATTCTGGAGTACTGCTATTGTGGAGGTTGTAGCCCTGGAAAACGCAATCACTTCCTATGTCATCTACTACAAGGTTCAAGATAAGGAAATCACTATCACTACTGCAGACATGAACCAAGCACTAGGACTACAACAAGAGTCATTTGACAGAATGGCCACTAATGCAGAGTTGGAGGAATTCTTTGAGTTCATAAACTACTCAGATGGGATTAACCTTGGAAAGCTAAACAGAAAGAATCTGAGAAAGGAGTGGAGCTATGTGTTTGCAACTCTTCTTCAAGTCTTCACTGCCAGGAAATCAAGCTTTGATCAAATCAGTGCACCTGTGCAGCAAATTGGATATGCTTTGGCCTATGGAAAGAAGATAGATGTTGGCCAAATCATACTTCAAGAATTATATGGGAGACTTGGTAAGAACACAACCAAGAGAGGTACTGATATTTTCTTCCCTCGCTTTATTCAATCTGTACTTAATTATAAAAATGCTTCATTGATTGAATTGCCTGGGATTGATAAAAATAAAATAGGCTATCCTAAGTCCATGACCAAACTCATTTTTGGTAACTTGGAAACTAGGAATGATGTGGATGTAAGACTGAACATAACTCCCCATATGGAGAGTTTGTTTAGGACTTACCCCCACAACATGCCAACATTTGATGCAAAATCTAAGTTAGCACAGCCCAAGCAAGTAGAACAAAATGCTAACCCAGGGCCTGCTAACCAACCCTCTCAACCAAACACTCTACCTCTTACTGAGCCAACTGCATCATCCTCTCAAAAGGGTGATGTTAGTAAAAAGAAGAGAAAGGAAGTAATGTCTGCACCTTTAAATATCTTGTCTGAAGCAGCATTAGCTGTTGAATTAGGTCTAGGAAGTGAGGAACCTGAGTTACCCTTACACAGAACAAAGAGGAAGAAAACTAAGACCACCTCTTCAGTCACACAAATGGCTGAAGTTGTAAAATCAGGGGCACACAGCTCACTAGGTGTATCCTCTCAACAGGGTGCACCTATAGAATCAAGCATTCTCCCCAATGCACCCTCTTGTATAGAGTCAGCACATGGGAGTGATAAGGCTGGCACAACACTGAGTGGAGAGCACATCACTTTTGAATCTCCCTCTATCTCTCAGGGGGAGTTGCCAAAATCTACTCTAAAACACACTTCTCTTCCAGAATCTAACTCTGAAATCTCTTTGGAACCTGCAACTCAGACAACTGAGATGCAAGGTATTGATCATCAAGAATCCTTTTCGCTTGATGAGCCAATAATTTCAAGTGACTTAGTGCATGACACTTTGTTCACCACTCAGAACCCACATTTAGATGGTGAGGGAATGCATGCTGAGGCATATCCTAATGACACCATCACAAACACAGAGGTTCCCCTAGTTTTTACTAGAGACTCTTTGCCTGTGTCAACTGCTGGTGTAATTCATCCCACTTCTGTGGTGACACCAGTAGTAGAGTCAATCCATCCGGTTACAGAAGTTGCATCTGTAACTGAGGAGACTAGCTTGCCTAGCTCTAGCTCTGACTTCATGTCAACATGGCTGAAGCCTGTGCAACATGACAGTGCTTCAGGATCAGGGTCTGTTCCACAACAATTGACGGTTGAAGCACTTCAAAGCTTAATTGTGGATCAGATTCCTGAGTTCACAAAGATTGCTCAGCACCTTCTCACTGCAGACATGCCCAATCCAGACTATGAGGCTATTCTGTTATGCCATAGGGATGATGTGGAAGTGCAGAAGTCAAAGATCATTGATGATGCTGAGAGAGATGGCAACATAGATGCCTGGTTGCAAGGAAAATATGATATTACTCTCGATGAAGCACTTCAGTATCTCAGGGAGGAATACATCACTTCACTGGGCTCCAATGCAAAATCCCTGTCACCTGGTGAAGTGTATGAAGCTGTAAATGACTCCTACAAGGGTTTCCTCAAGGCTGCACACTATCTTGGCAAGGGAGTCAAAACTGAAGTCAACAGGGTGTGTGATAAGACAGCCACTTCAGTAGCAGAAGTCAAGAGGGCCTTTGATGCTAAATTTCCTCATTTGGACAGTGTGTTCAAGGACATCAAACACTGCAACTCTACCTGCACTCAGGTGGACAATGGGCTGGCTGTGCTAAAAGATGCTGTCACAGGTCTGGGGCATCAATTTCAGAATCTATCTGACCAGACTACAGATGCCAATGCCATGCTGAGGATAATGTTCAAAAATCTTTATGGAGATAGACTAGTGACTGATGTCCCTGTGCATGAATTGTCTAAATATGAAGTGAAGAGGCTGCAGGATCAATCTTTATCTGGTTTCAAGGCCAATGAGTTATTCACTAAGGTCAACACTCTTGAGCAGGAGGTAGCTACTCTCACCAAGACCAATGCTCATCTCACAGAAAAGGTTGCATTGCTAAATGATCAGTTGGACACTCAAGCATCCACCACAGCTGATGTCCTTCTGCATCAACAATCCATGTTAGCTGCAATGATGAAGCATATGGGTCTCCCTCTACCTGATGAATCTTCACTCCCAAAGGACATTTCTACAGCCTCTGTGCCTGACAACAAGCCTAAGGGGGAGAAGAAGGCTAGGAACTCAAATTCAAAGGGGGAGACAAAGGGAGAAAAAGGCATAATAATCAAAGAGGGTGGTCAACAAAGGGCTTCTAAGTCTCTAGCAAATGTGCCTGGCAAGGGAAAAGCCAAAGTAGATGAGCCTCCATCTATCTTGCCAGTTGTCACCTTACCAACTGTGCACATCACTACTCCTGGAGGACAAAAGCAATCCATAACTACCACAGTGGTTGCAGGGAGTATGCCATCTGACAAACCTCCAATCTCTATATCTGAGAGTGCCAAGCCTGTAGAAGTCAAAGTTGTTACTGAGGCCAAGCTACAAGAAGTTGCTAACTCCAATGACTATCATGATAAAGCCTTCTTGGAGTTTCTGAAAGCCATAAGGGAACAGGTTGGTGACACTCAGTTTTATCTGAGGGAGGTGAAGAAGCAGATAGACTACATCACTGTCATCCCCAAGAAAGTCAACAATATATGGGTCAAGGAGATAGTGATGGTTTCCAAACTAAAGATATGGCATCTAACATACCAGACTCTACAAGACCTAAAGCACTCAGAGATAGATGTCATACTTGAGATCATTGAGAAGAAAAATGAGAACAGCAAGAGTCTGTTTGATGATTTGAGGAATGGTCAACCTACAAGGCTACCAGAAGTGATCAAGAAGCCATGGACAATTATTTATCAGTCTGGTACCAGAATTGAAGATATCAAGCAATTGGTCATTCCTCATGATCTCACCTCCAGAAATCACAGACTGATCATTGCTATCATTGATCAATTACAGAAGAAGGTTGGAGCCAGAAATGCTGAAGAAATTGAGGCACTGCATATCCTCAGAACCTATATTGCAACTGGTGAAATTCCAGAGATGGCTCAACCTAGGAGAAATAAGGATGATGATTCTGAAGACAAAGGTGATGGGAGGAGAAGACATCACAGGAGAGATAAGGGTGATGAAGATAAGAAGAAAAAGGGGGACAAGGATGAAAAGGATGATGATGACCAGGGTAAAACATATGTGAGAAAGAGTGGAAGACAGCAAGCCTTAGGCAATGCTAGCAGTAATCTCACCACAACACAAGACTCTAAGTCTAGGGTGAATACTGTTAGTAGTGACCTAGCAAAATCTACATCTATGGCTTCTGCAACTGTCTTACCATCTCAAGAAAAGAAGAAGATTCAAGTCAAGAAACCATGTGTATGTTTCAGAAAGCAATCTGCTAATGGAATACTACTATGGTCTACCAACCAAGGTCAAAGATTTCTGCCAAGCAACCATGTCAAGAGGATAAAATTTAAACATGCTGCAAGGAGAGTGAAGCTATCCAAATCTAGAGCCCTAACAATCCTTCCAGGATTAAAGCTCCAGCCACTTGATGAAGACTTTGATGAAGAGCAACTGCTATTTCTAAGAGCTCAAAAGATATGCTATGCTGCAATTGTGGATGACCACCTTGTAATCAAGTACACTGATGGGAAAGAAATGAAATTCAAACAAGGGGGTTGTCAACATTGGGGTAAATTGTATGAGATAGAAAGAATCATTGCATTGCTGGATTCTAAGGACAAGGTGGAGAAAGTATGGAAGCTGGAATTGATTGACTTTGTGAAAATGAAGAAAGAATATGCTGAGAAGATGAGGAAGGGCTGCTATGAGAAATGGTTAGAAAGGGAGAATGAAATTGATAGACTGGAGATTGAAGCAGAAAAGCTAAGGGCAAAGGGATTGTGTAGAGTTCAGTTTGATCCCTATGTGGTGAAGTATAGGAGGAGAAATGGAGACAATGTCAATATAAGAATGAACCTACTCAGTCACTATCCTGCCAACATTCTGAAGCCAGTGCTTGAAGATTTCAAAAACTCTATTATGATTGAAGAATTGGATGCTATGACAGAAATCATGAGAGCAGTAGATGAGATTGCAAGAAAGGAGAAAGAAAGGAAACAGAAAGCATATGATGATCTACAAGCCAAGGCAATGGAGATGCAATCAAAAGAAAACGGCTAGTACCTCATCATACTGTAAGAAGTATTTATCTTGTAATTTCACTTATGTGTTCAATCAAATCACATACCTGTACTTTTAAAAGTTTTATCTTTAATGTATGTTAGGCTTGTTATCAGACATGAAATTGTGACTAAGGGTCTCACTCACAATTTGGGGGAGATTGTTAGTTACAGAGGCATGCCTGTATACATCTAATAACAAGCCTAATTGTTTGTAATGCTTTGCATTACTTACATGACCTCTTAACTGAGGGAACCTCTAGTTGTAGAGTTTCTGTTTGTATTGTACTTGTAATAGGCATCAAATCCTAGTTGTGTAACTGTACAAATAGAGTCTAGAATAATGCTTGAAAGAAGTTCCATGGTTCATGCCTCAAGCAAGGAGTTAAAGACTGCCAAATAATCACAGTTGGGATTTGAAGAAATGAAGAATTTGCCTAAGTACCAATTCGAGAAGTATATTTGTCTATTCGAGAAGTCCAGCATTCGAGAAGTCAGAGATTCGATATCTCAAGACACTATTCGATATCTCTGAATACACTGTTCGATATCTCATTCGATATCTCAGGGATTCGATATGTCTACTACTCTATTCGAGAACTCAAGAAGTCAACAAGTCAAGATGGTATTCGAGTTCTCAAAGAGTCAACAAGTCAAAGTTCCATTCGATATCTCAAAGACTCAGAAAGCTATTCGACAACTCGAGGATTCGATAAGTCAAATGCTCTATTCGACAACTCAAGGAATCCTGATGGAAATGAGCTATTCGAGAAGTGGTTCGATATGTCACTATAACAGTATTCGAGAACTCAGAGTTATCGATCAAGTCAATTCTAGTTCTCGAATCACTTACTTAGTCACTTCTCGAATACATTCTTGGAGACAAAATACTGAAGAAATTGTACAAGTCAGAAACCTGCAACAAGCCAATGCACTTTATGGACCACAACCTGTAACGTGCTCTGGAAAGCCTACAAGGAAGCTTGGAGAGATATAGAAGAGACAAGGAGCTAAAGAAGTGGATCTAAACAGGCTTTGCAAAGTCAAATCTGTAACCGTTTGGACACTTACTCAAAAAGGATAGACAGACTAGAAAGTAATGTGTTTTAGCTACCTTATTTGTAGTAAGCAGGCTGTATCCATGTTCTATAAGGACACGGCCTCACTTCATAACTTAGTAACTTTGTGAGTCAAGTTTTTCATACACTGTAAGCTATATCTCTCTGAGAAAAACGAAGCTGAGAATACTACCATTTGTATTCACAGATTGTAGCAACCTTTATCTAATATACATTAGATTAAAGTGATATTGTGTCTTGTGTTGTTTATTTATCCGCACCTTAATTTCTGCACACACAGGCACTTATCTGCTACACAGACTCAATCCAAGAAAAGTTCAAGAATCCATTCACCCCCCCCCCTCTGTATTCTTTTACCGTGTTCAATACTCAACATGAAATTTCTATAAAATGTTGAAAGTGACTTACCCATCCTCTCCTTAGTAATTTACACTTTTCATGATTTATAAACTCTTACGTACAATCAAACATAATTTCCAACTTTTCACGAACTTGATAGAATGAAATAATTGTCAAGATATTAAAACTTTGCCAAAAAGTGATTATCCATGAGCAACCAAACGAGCACTGAGTGCTTGTTTGGTTAGGAACTTTAAATACGGGAAAACGTAAACATGTAAAGGTGTTTGGTTGACACTTTAATAAAAAGTAAAAGCACCTAAAAAAATGAAATTCCTTAAAAAGGGGTTGTTTACCAACCTTTTTCTTTTTCTTCATAACTTAATAATTTCATCAAACAAACCTTAAGCAAGTCGAGTTGAAGATACACGGGATCTCATATTTTTATTAGGCAAGTTACTCATTAAATGGATGACACATAAACATTTGAGATAAATTTTAGGAAATTTTGAATTCACTAACATTTTTCTTTCATTCTTAGTTCTTATTTCAGGAAAGAGAGAACTCACAAAACAAAATCAAAAGTCTTAAAACTAAAGAAAAATCAAACAAATCTTAAAATAGTAAACGTCGATCATCTTATCACTACAAGAGATAGGGGCAGAAGTGACGGAGAATTAGCAAAAATCCGTCGCAAAATCAATTAACGACGGAAAATAAGGCTTCCGTCGCAATGTACTTTACGACACCATATTTTCGTCGCAAATTTAATATTTTAATAATTTATCTCCCGCCTTGACATCAGTTTCGATATATATTTTCCCTCCCTTTTGAACTTGCGACGGAAACTTGGAAAATTCGTCGTATAGTACTTTGCGACTGAATAATCCGTCGTAAGATGGACACGTTGCGACGAAATTTTAAATCTTCCGTCGTAAAATTCATCTTGCGACGGATTTGTTAATTTTCGTCATAAAAAGTAGCACTTCTGCTACGTTTTTATTAAAATCTTGTACAACGCGACCTTTTTTTTCTTTTTGATTATTTTTTCCCAACACTAAAATGAGTGTTTATTAAATTTTTTAAGGTTCGATCGTCGAAAAAATGATTCAAAAAAATAATTCAGTAAATCTGGATCGTGCCCCGTTCTAGGAAGCAACACTTTTACTACGTTTTTGTTAAAATCTCGTACAACCCGACCTTTTTTATTTTTTGATTATTTTTTCTTAACACTAAAATGAGTGTATATTAACTTTCGTACTGTTCGATCGTCGAAGAAATCATTTAAAAAAATTATTCAGTGCATCTGGATCGTGCCTCGATATAGGAAGCAGCACTTTTGCTACGTTTCTGTTAAAATCTCTTACAACGCAACCTTTTTATTTTTTGATTATTTTTTCCCAACACTAAAATGAGTGTTTATTAACTTTCGTACGGTTCGATCGTCGAAGGAATCATTTAAAAAAATTATTCAGTGCATCTAGATCGTGCCTCATTATAGGAAGCATCACTTTTGCTACGTTTTTGTTAAAATCTCGTACAACCGGACCTTTTTAATTTTTGATTATTTTTTGCCAACACTAAAATGAGTGTTTATTAACTTTCGTACGGTTCGATCGTCGAAGAAATCATTAAAAAAATTATTCAGTGCATCTGGATCGTGCCTCGTTATAGGAAGCAGCACTTTTGCTACGTTTCTGTTAAAATTTTTCCGTTTGTGAATGTTACAGACAGTGGAGAGTTTTACTCGTGAGATTTTAAGCAAGGATTACTCGAGCACCCTTGTAGCGTCTGTGGTAATTCTGAAGAAAAATGGTAAACAATATGTTTGAAAATTTTAGATCAAAGATTGTCTTTGTTTAGCGTGATTTATGAAATATAGAATTCTTTGAATTTAGAATTTTGTTGATCTTGCTGGAAGTGAGCGTGCATCTCAATCATTATCAGCTGGTACAAGGTTAAAGGAAGACAGTTAATGGTTGTTCAATCTGCTGCAGGAAAGAATTAATTCGACTGGAAGATTGATCTGAGGCCAAAGAACAGCCCTCAAAAAGGCTGGCAGCTTAATCAGGAAGGAACAAACTGAGCTGCTATTAACTTAACCCGCCTCTGCACTAACCAGCTCCCTACTAAAACAGAATAAGATGCTCAGCTGCTGGCATCCCACAAGAAGGAATAAATGGGAAAAAAGTTGTTAAACGGAGCCTCTTCCACGACCAACTGAATAAGCAAAAGACTCTGATTCACAGGAGGAAAATTTAGAGTAAATCTTCCCAATCATCTGCCCAGTAATTCACCAAAACCGGTCTTGAAACTTAAGGAAGAAGACATTTTGAAAGTAGCTAGACTGATGCTTCCAGCTAGATAGTCTGTTTAGACTGGGTCAATAGACCATATGGTGGTGTTTCCAATTGTAATGGATCATTTTATTGTCGTTTTGACAAGTTTTAAATATGTTATAAGATGTTAACTTTTCTAGTTTGTTGATATACTAAAATTGTGTAGATTCGATATATTTTGCTGATTTTGGGTCTTTATTGTAATTTCATTATATACAAATGTTTTGTCATTTGTAATGACCAGGAATTTCAGGAATTATTACAGAGGATTGTGACGGATTTATACTTGTGACTGATAATTCTGTCATAATATATATTTATGACGGATGATTCTGTCATAATTTGTGACGGATTATCTGTCACAAAATCTCAACCGGGTCCAGCGTAACTTTGCGACTGAATAACAATTTGCGACAGAATAGCGAATTTGCGACGAGGCATTTGCGACAGACTACTTCCGTCGTAAATTAAGAAGTTTGCGACGAATTCTTTGTTATAATTCCGTCACAAGTATCCCTGTTTTCTTGTAGTGTATAATCACAAGATGCACTAACTATACAACAAATTTGGATCTAAAATAAGTTAAAAGAGGGCTCATTGACAAGAGAAAAATATCGTTTAAAACTTTTAAATCTAGTCAGATACAAAAGCAAATTAAATAAGAAGTTTAATTCTCGAACATTGTTTAATAAAAATTCCAAAGAAGTAGACTAATAAACATAGCTCAAGACTCAAGTATTGGGTTAGGCAAAAGAAACTCAGAAGGCAGATTGCACTGTATGCATATATTATTATACTATCAATAACTATGTTAAATTTTTTTTTTTTGGGTTTTTGATTCCAATGGATCTATTGCTTGTACTGGACCAGGAACAATGTCCCTGCTTCATGAAATTCTATATCCACCATTGCCTGCAATGTCACTTGCATATCTATCATCCATTAAAGGACAAATCTCACTCCCAATAACAAGTAACAGCTCCCCGTTTGCCGGCCCAGTTAGAAGTGGGCTTTGAGAACAGTTAAAGAAATTTCATATTGCCCAAATACAAGGTGATTACTAGAACGGATGTTTTGATACATAGCGTATGCATAATGCACTATATAAAAACTTTTTTAATTTTCTTTTAATATATATTTATTTCATATTATATATTAAATTTTAACAATTAACATGGTACTTTCTAACGAATCGCACTCCTCGTTAAACATAATTCTTCATATAAAGCCGTTCTCTAGTTAAATCAAAACTTAGTTTTAACATATATCATGAATACTTGTATTATAATTTAATTCACAAAAATCGAAACCTAAAAATGAAATAAAATTTATAACATTAATATCAAATTCTAATAGTTAATACGATGTTTTCTAGTGATTCGTATGATTCTTCCTATAAAGCCGCACTCTCGCTAAACTGAAATTCAGCTTTAACAGATATTACGAATACTATTATTATAATTTTAATCCATAAAAATCGAAACCTAAAAATTAAATAAAATTTGTAGCATAATATCAATTTCTAAAAGTTAATACGATCTTTTCTAGTGAATCATTTTCTCATTAAGCACGTTTCGAGTAGCTTAAACATGTTTCGAACGGCTCTCAATAAATTGTAAAGGTAAATAAGAAAAAAAAAATAATTTAGAAGATCATAAAAGATGCCACATCACCGCCCTCGTATTTTATTTCCAATTAAAAATTTAATCATATATTTTCGCTATAAATTCGAACTTTTCTCTTTTTTATATTTTAACACATTTTCTACTTCCAATAGAACTTTAAATTATATGGTCTATAAATTTGAACTCTTTCCTCTATGAATATGAACACCTATTCTAGTTTCAAGAAAACTTTTAAATATAACTCTTACAGACACTCATTATACTTTCAAATGAACTTGCCCTCATATTTTTCTTCCAACGATTTTTTTAATTATATATGTTCTCTATAAATTTGAATTCTTCTTCTCTATATATTCAAACACCTATTTTACTTCAAATATAACTTCTAATTATAAGTTTTTTTTTATAAACTCGAACTCTTCTCTTTTACAAATTCGAACACCTATTCTATTTCTAATAAAACTTTAATTATATGCATTACAAACAGCTATTCAACTTTCAATAGAACTTCTTATTATATGTATACCTTATAAATTCGAGCTCTTCTTCTCTGCAAACACTTATTCTACTTATAACAGAACATTTAATTATGTGTTCCCTATAAATTCGAACTTTTCTCCTTTATATATTCAAACACCTATTATGCTTCTAATATAACTTTTAATTATAATTTTTTTCTATAAATTCAAACTCTTCACCTTTACAAATTCGAACACATATTCTACTTCTAATAAAACTTTTAATTATAAACCTTAAAAATAGATATTTTACTTCCAATAGAACTTATTCAACTTTTAGTAGAATTTTTAATTATTTGTCTTCTCTATAAATTCGAACTCTTGTCCTCCATTAATTCGAACACCTATCACAACTATTCTACTTCAAATATGCTAAAAGATATTATTTTTAAATATTATTAGTATTTAAAATTCTAAAATTCTAAAACAATTAAAAAATAGATTGAGACAATATTAAAGACGCCACCTAATCTCCCGCAAATTCTCCTTAGTATAGACGTAAATCAAAATAACGTATATACTAGATAAGATGATGATGTATAACCAATATTTGATGTCTGGATCGTTTGTAACTGATTTTATCATTCCTGCAAAATTCAAAAGAAGAACAATAAATTTCATAAAAAATGAAGCAAACATACATGAAAATATATGCAAACCTAGTCATAAATATGCATCCATGCATAAAAAAAAATAAACATAATAAAACTTTATAAAATGACAAACATGTATGCATAAAAATAATTGCAAATCTTGTTATATAAATCCATTCACATAATAAAGAAAACGGAATGTATGAATTAAAAATAATGACAATGAGATGTTGGTCTCTGTTTCATGTGTATATATAGACCATAGGGAGTCTTAATTAGCTAAATATTCGAATTTTTCTCCTTCATAAATTCGAACACCTTTAAAATCTATTCTACAATATGTTATGAAAAATATTTTATTTTATTCATTTGTATTTGTTATTCTAAATTATATATTCTACAAACACCTATTCCACTTCTAATATAACTATTAATTATATATTTTACCTATAAATTCGAACTATTCTCCTTCATAAACTCTATTTTATTCATTTGTATTTGTTATTCTAAATTATATATTCTACAAACACCTATTATACTTCTAATATAACTATTAATTATACATTTTCTCTATAAATTCAAACTATTCTCCTTATATTTTATATTAATTATATTAGAATAGGTGTTTAAAAAGCCTCGCTTTGTGGTGGCATTGTAATTTTTTTTGACAATAAAGTGCTTATAATCTTACAAATGAGTATCTGTTCTAACAATTCTCTGGGATGAGCGAGGATCGAACCCATGACCTGGATCGACAAAGGATATATTGTAATTTATTTAAAAACAATTATATACATTTATCTTATATAACATAAATATTAAATTTTTACAATTAACATGATCCTCTTTAACTGATCTCTCGTCAAATAAGATTTTTTCAATAAAATAGCTCTCTCGTTAAAATCCAAACCCTACTTTAACATATATTACGAATAGTTGTATTATATTTTAGTTCATAAAAACTGAAATCTAAAAATAAAATAAATTTGTAACATCAATATCAAATTCTAAACAGTTAATACGATCTTTTTTACTGAGTCGTATTCTCATTAAACACGTTTCGAGTCGTTCTTAGGGACTGAAATCAACTTCATTATAAATTCGAACTATTCTCCTTTATAAATTCGAACACATATTCTACTTTCAATAAAAAAATTAATTATATATCATTCCCAACTTCTCTACTCTATACATTCGAACACATGTATTACTTCTAAAAGAACTTTTCATCATAGGTTTTACTTAAACATTTAACCGATTCTCCTTTATAAATTCGAACACATAATTTACTTGCAATAAAACTTTTAATTATTTATTTTCTCTATAAATTTGAAATCATCTCCTTTATAAATTCGAACACCTATTCTACTTCAAATATGTTAAAATATATATTTTTTTTATTTAGTAATATTTAGTTGACAAAGCCGCTCTTCGTGGCGGCGTTAATTTTTTTTTAAAAAAAAATCACCATATACTCATTTTATATTATATTATCAATATTAAATTTTAACGATTATCACGGTCTTCTTTAATGATCCGCTTTGTCGTTAAACATAATTATCTTATTGAACCGCTCGCTCGTTAAATCCAAATCCCAATTATCTTACGAATACTGGTATAATAATATTTATCCATAGAAATTAAAATCTAAAATAAAATAAAATTTATAACATCAAGATCAAATTCTAATAATTAATACGATCTTTTCTGATGAGCCGTCTTCTCGTTAAAAATGCCACCTCATTGGATATAACTTTTTTTTAAACATACTTTTGATACAACTTTTAATTCTATGTTTTATATATAAATTTAAACTCTATTCGTATATTCAAACACGTATTGTAACTTAAAATAAAATTTTTAATTGTATCTCTTTTCTATATATTCGAATTCTTCTTCTTCTTGAATTCAAACAATTATTCTTTTTTTGATAGAATTTTAATTATATATTTTACAAACACCTATTTTACTTTCCGTAAAACTTTTTATTCAAACTCTCCTCCTCTATAAATTCCAACACCTATTTCACTTTCAATAAAAACTTTTACATGTTTTATCTATAAATTCGAATTATTCTCCTTTACAAAATCAAGTACCTATTCTATTTCTGATAACTCTTTTCCGATACCTACTCTACTTTTAATATACTAAAAATATTTTTTATTTATTAGTAACCTTTCGCATATACTCCTTTTTATATTCTATTTTAAAATATTTACGATTACTTGCAATTTTCCCGACCCGATGGATACCCGATCCGTTCCGATTCGATTGGGTCTAACCGAACCCGAAATTTTGGATATGGATCTGGGTTTGGGATTTATTTCTAGACCCGAATAAATTTTGGGTCGGGTTTGGGTTTTGTCCAAACCGAACCGAACCGGACCCGAAACCCGAAAATGAACCGAACCCATCTCAAACCCGGATCCGATCCGAAATACAAATATATACATATAAATTTGTGTATAATATAGTGTATTATGTATATAATAATATGTTTTAAGTTATTAACTTTTTAATAGTCTAATTATTTTAATGCTATTAATTTAAGCTACATTCAACTTAAGGTTACTATATCTTTCTCGTAATCTCGTCAACAGTTTTTTTTGTTCATAAACTATTAAGAGACTCGTCTTATAAAGCATTTAAGTCAATTTTTGACATATAAATGTTACAAATTGATAGACATATTTTTACTATTCATCTTTTAATTATATGTATTTGGATGATGCATGTGCTTAATTAAAATTTACATTTTCCTTGACATTTGATTAAATATAGTGTTCTAGTTGATAAATTATTGTTTCAAAAAAACATGTTGATAAATAATTGTATAAATAAATTGAGACCCGATTAAAACCCGAACCGAACCGAAACCCAACGGATCGGGTCTGGATCTAGGCATTCGGGTTTCAATCGGGTCTGGGTCCGGATCTGGATCCAACATATATATTTGGGTCCGAATCTGATTTTCACAAAACCTGAACCGACCGACCCGATTGCCATCCCTAGGCTAGAGCCTCTTCTGCGATTTTTTTTTTTTTACCACTCTCTTCTGCGATTTCACTTAAATAATTTTTATGACTTTTGAATCACTTGGTTGAAATTATAAAATTTAAAAAAAATGAGGAAACCTACTAACCACGAAAATATTGCAATTTGAAAAGTGAACATGTGGTGGGTCAGATGCCACATTGTATACAAAGGTAGTAAAAATTGTTAGAAATTACTAATAATAGCTCAAATTTAAACTTTCATATGATCACCCCTGACTTCATTCAATTCTATTTACCCACTTTCACGTTTTCCAGTACTCTCATCACACCACAAAATCATCGAGTAGATAAAACTCACAAACTAAAAATTTAAACGGAAAAATTCGCAAACTTACGAACACAATGTCTCATCGATTCTCTTCAAGTCAAGAACTGATATTTTGTTCAAGACTTGGGGGTTTTAAGATAAAAATTGTATACTAAGAAGTAAGAACGGACAATATCCGAATCAATATTAATACTAAACTATAATAAACAAATATGGGTATAATTGTTAGTATTTAGAACTCAAAAAAGATATCTAATTTAAACATCTAATTTTTTAACCTTATAAACAGACATATCTAATTTTTCTGAAAAGAGAGAAATATTAAAAATAAATAAACATTTTATCAATCACTACAAAGAAATTCTTCATTAATCTTATTTTTTTATTTTTTATTTGAAGTAATACATTAATTTTGTTGTTCAATAGATTTTATATAATGAATTCCTATAATGATCAGGCCAAAATTCACATGTACACGTATATATGACATGTATGCAAGGATCAGAACAAAAAAGTTAACAAAAGTCCTGCAAAAGTAAAAAAATAAAACGTATGAGCATATTTACTGTTGAGTATTGAATACGGTAAAAGAATACAGAGGGGGGGGGTGAATGGATTCTTGAACTTTTCTTGATTGAGTCTATGTAGCAGATAAGTGCCTGTGTGTGTAGAAGTGAAGGTGCGGATAAATAAACAACACAAGACACAATATCACTTTAATCTAATGTATTATTAGATAAAGGTTGCTACAATCTGTGAATACAAATGGTAGTATTCTCAGCTTCGTTTTTCTCAGAGAGATATGGCTTACAGTGTATGAAAAACTAGACTCACAAAAGTTACTAAGTTATGAAGTGAGGCTGTGTCCTTATAGAACATGGATACAGCCCACTTACTGCAAATAAGGTAGCTAAACAAATTACTTTCTAGTCTGTCTATCCTTTTTGAGTAAGTGTCCAAACGGTTACAGATTTGACTTTGCAAAGCCTGTTTAGATCCACTTCTTTAGCTCCTTGTCTCTTCTATATCTCTCCAAGCTTCCTTGTAGGCTTTCCAGAGCACGTTACAGATTGTGGTCCATAAAGTGCATTGGCTTGTTGCAGGTTTCTGACTTGTACAATTTCTTCAGTATTTTGTCTCCAAAAATGTATTCGAGAAGTGACTAAGTAAGTGATTCGAGAACTAGAATTGACTTGATCGATAACTCTGAGTTCTCGAATACTGTTATAATGACATATCGAACCACTTCTCGAATAGCTCTTTTCCATCAGGATTCCTTGAGTTGTCGAATAGAACATTTGACTTATCGAATCCTCGAGTTGTCGAATAGCTTTCTGAGTCCTTGAGATATCGAATGGAACTTTGACTTGTTGACTCTTTGAGAACTCGAATACCATCTTGACTTGTTGACTTCTTGAGTTCTCGAATAGAGTAGTAGACATATCGAATCCCTGAGATATCGAATGAGATATCGAACAGTGTATTCAGAGATATCGAATAGTGTCTTGAGATATCGAATCCCTGACTTCTCGAATGCTGGACTTCTCGAATAGACAAATATACTTCTCGAATTGGTACTTAGGCAAATTCTTCATTTCTTCAAATCCCAACTGTGATTATTTGACAGTCTTTAACTCCTTGCTTGAGGCATGAACCTTGGAACTTCTTTCAAGCATTATTCTAGACTCTATTTGTACAATTACACAACTAGGATTTGATGCCTTCTACAAGTACAATACAAACAGAAACTCTACAACTAGAGGTTCCCTCAGTTAAGAGGTCATGTAAGTAATGCAAAGCATTACAAACAATTAGGCTTGTTATTAGATGTGTACAGGCATGCCTCTGTAACTAACAATCTCCCCCAAATTGTGAGTGAGACCCTTAGTCACAATTTCATGTCTGATAACAAGCCTAACATACATAAAGATAAAACTTTAAAAGTACAGGTATGTATTTTGATTGAACACATAAATGAAATTACAAGATAAATACTCTTACAGTATGATGAGGTACTAGCCATTTTCTTTTGATTGCATCTCCATTGCTTTGGCTTGTAGATCATCATATGCTTTCTGTTTCCTTTCTTTCTCCTTTCTTGCAATCTCATCTACTGCTCTCATGATTTCTGTCATAGCATCCAATTCTTCAATCATAATAGAGTTTTTGAAATCTTCAAGCACTGGCTTCAGAATGTTGGCAGGATAGTGACTGAGTAGGTCCATTCTTATATTGACATTGACTCCATTTCTTCTCCTATACTTCACCACATAGGGATCAAACTGAACTCTACACAATCCCTTTGCCCTTAGCTTTTCTGCTTCAATCTCCAGTCTATCAATTTCTTTCTCCCTTTCTAACCATTTCTCATAGTAGCCCTTTCTTATCTTCTCAGCATAATCTTTCTTCATTTTCACAAAGTCAATCAATTCCAGCTTCCATACTTTCTCCACCTTGTCTTTAGAATCCAGCAATGCAATGATTCTTTCTATCTCATACAATTTACCCCAATGTTGACAACCCCCTTGTTTGAATTTCATTTCTTTCCCATCAGTGTACTTGATTTCAAGGTGGTCATCCACAATTGCAGCATAGCATATCTTTTGAGCTCTTAGAAATTGCAGTTGCTCTTCATCAAAGTCTTCATCAAGTGGCTGGAGTTTCAATCCTGGAATGATTGTTAGGGCTCTAGATTTGGATGGCTTCACTCTTCTTGCAGCATGTTTAAATTTCATCCTCTTGACATGATTGCTTGGCAGAAATCTTTGACCTTTGTTGGTAGACCATAGTAGTATTCCATTAGCAGATTGCTTTCTGAAACATACACATGGTTTCTTGACTTGAATCTTCTTCTCTTCTTGAGGTGGTAAGACAGTTGCAGAAGCCACAGATGTAGATTTTGCTAGGTCACTACTAACAGTATTCACCCTAGACCTAGAGTCTTGTGTTGTGGTGAGGTTACTGCTAGCAGTGCCTAAGGCTTGCTGTCTTCCACTCTTCCTCTCATATGTTTTACCTTGGTCATCATCATCCTTTTTATCCTTGTCTCCCTTTTTCTTCTTGTCTTCATCACCCTTATCTCTCCTGTGATGTCTTCTCCTCCCATCACCTTTGTCTTCAGAATCATCATCCTTATTTCTCCTAGGTTGAGCCATCTCTGGAATTTCACCAGTTGCAATATAGGTTCTGAGGATGTGCAGTGCCTCAGTTTCTTCAGCATTTCTGGCTCCAACCTTCTTCTGTAATTGATCAATGATAGCAATGATCAGTCTGTGATTTCTGGTGGTGAGATCATGGGGAATGACCAATTGCTTGATATCTTCAATTCTGGTGCCAGACTGATAAATGATTGTCCATGGCTTCTTGATCACTTCTGGTAGCCTTGAAGGTTGGTCATTCCTCAAGTCATCAAACAGACTTTTGTTGTTCTCATTCTTCTTTTCTATAAGCTCGAGTATGGCATCTATCTCTGAGTGTTTCAGTTCTTGTAGAGTCTTGTATGTTAGATGCCATATCTTCAATTTGGATATCATCACTATCTCCTTGATCCAGAGATTATTGACTTTCTTAGGAATGACAGTGATGCAATCAATCTGCTTCTTCAACTCCCTCAGATAGAACTGAGTGTCACCAACCTGTTCCCTTGTGGCTTTCAGAAACTCCAAGAAGGCTTTATCATGATAAACATTGGAGTTAGCAACCTCTTGTAGCTTGGCCTCAGTAACAACTTTAACTTCTACAGGCTTGGCACTCTCAGATATAGAGGTTGGAGGTTTGTCAGATGGCATACTTCCTGCAACCACTGTGGTGGTTATGGATTGCTTCTGTCCTCCTGGAGTAGTGATGTGCACAGTTGGTAGAGTGACAACTGGCAAGATAGATGGAGGCTCATCCACTTTGGATTTTCCTTTGCCAGGCACATTTGGTAGAGACTTTGAAGCCCTTTGTTGACCACCCTCTTTTATTATTATACCTTTCTCCCCCTTTGTATTTGAGTTCCTTGTCTTCTTCTCCCCCTTAGGCTTGTTGTCAGGCACAGAGGCTGTAGAAATGTCCTTTGGGATTGAAGATTCATCAGGTAGAGGGAGACCCATATGCTTCATCATTGCAGCTAACATGGATTGTTGATGCAGAAGGACATCAGCTGTGGTGGATGCTTGAGTGTTCAACTGATCATTTAGCAGTGCAACCTTTTCTGTAAGATGAGCATTGGTTTTAGTGAGAGTAGCTACCTCCTGTTCAAGAGTGTCCACCTTAGTGAATAACTCATTGGCCTTGAAACCAGATAAAGATTGATCCTGCAGCCTCTTCACTTCATATTTAGACAGTTCATGCACAGGGACATCAGTCACTAGCCTATCTCCATAAAGATTCTTGAACATTATCCTCAGCATGGCATTGGCATCTGTAGTCTGGTCAGATAGATTTTGAAATTGATGCCCCAGACTTGTGACAGTATCCTTTAGCAGAGCTAGCCCATTGTCCATCTTGGTGCAGGTAGAGTTGCAGTGTTTGATATCCTTGACCACACTGTCTAGTTGAGGAAACTTAGCATCAAAGGCCCTCTTGACTTCTGCTACTGAAGTGGCTGTCTTGTCACACACCTTGTTGACTTCAGTTTTGACTCCCTTGCCAAGATAGTGTGCAGCCTTGAGGAAACCCTTGTAGGAATCATTTACAGCTTCATACACTTCACCAGGTGACAGGGATTTTGCACTGGAGCCCAGTGAAGTGATGTATTCCTCCCTGAGATACTGAAGTGCTTCATCGAGAGTAATATCATATTTTCCTTGCAACCAGGCATCTATGTTGCCATCTCTCTCAGCATCATCAATGATCTTTGACTTCTGCACTTCCACATCATCCCTATGGCATAACAGAATAGCCTCATAGTCTGGATTAGGCATGTCTGCAGTGAGAAGGTTCTGAGCAATCTTTGTGAACTCAGGAATCTGATCCACAATTAAGCTTTGGAGTGCTTCAACCGTCAATTGTTGTGGAACAGACCCTGATCCTGAAGCACTGTCATGTTGCACAGGCTTCAGCCATTTTGACATGAAGTCAGAGCCAGAGCTAGGCAAGCTAGACTCCTCAGTTACAGATGCAACTTCTGGAACCGGATGGATTGACTCTACTACTAGTGTCACCACAGAAGTGGGATGAATTACACCAGCAGTTGACACAGGCACAGAGTCTCTAGTAAAAACTAGTGGAACCTCTATGTTTGTGATGGTGTCATTAGGAGATGCCTCAGCATGCATTCCCTCACCATCTAAATGTGGGTTCTGAGTGGTGAACAAAGTGTCATGCACTAAGTCACTTGAAATTATTGGCTCATCAAGAGAAAAGAATTCTTGATGATCAATACCTTGCATCTCAGTTGCCTGAGTTACAGGTTCCAAAGAAATTTCAGAGTTAGATTCTGGAAGAGAAGTGTGTTCAAGAGTAGATTTTGGCAACTCCCCCTGAGAGATAGAGGGAGTTTCAAATGTGATGTGCTCTCCACTCAGTGTTGTGCCAGCCTTATCACTCCCATGTGCTGACTCTATACAAGAAGGTGCATTGGGGAGGATGCTTGGTTCTATAGGTGCACCCTGTTGAGAGGATACACCTAGTGAGCTGTGTGCCCCTGATTTTACAACTTCAGCCATTTGTGTGACTGAAGAGGTGGTCTTAGTTTTCTTCTTCTTTGTCCTGTGTAAGGGTAACTCAGGTTCCTCACTTCCTAGACCTAATTCAACAGCTAATGCTGCTTCAGACAAGATATTCAATGGTGCAGACATTACTTCCTTTCTCTTCTTTTTACTAACATCACCCTTTTGAGAGGATGATGCAGTTGGCTCAGTATGTGGTAGAGTGTTTGGTTGAGAGGGTTGGTTAGCAGGCCCTGGGTTAGCATTTTGTTCTACTTGCTTGGGCTGTGCTAACTTAGATTTTGCATCAAATGTTGGCATGTTGTGGGGATAAGTCCTAAACAAACTCTCCATATGGGGAGTTATGTTCAGTCTTACATCCACATCATTCCTAGTCTCCAAATTACCAAAAATGAGTTTGGTCATGGACTTAGGATAGCCTATTTTATTTTTATCAATCCCAGGCAATTCAATCAATGAAGCATTTTTATAATTAAGTACAGATTGAATAAAGCGAGGGAAGAAAATATCAGTACCTCTCTTGGTTGTGTTCTTACCAAGTCTCCCATATAATTCTTGGAGTATGATTTGGCCAACATCAATCTTCTTTCCATAGGCCAAAGCATATCCAATTTGCTGCACAGGTGCACTGATTTGATCAAAGCTTGATTTCCTGGCAGTGAAGACTTGGAGAAGAGTTGCAAACACATAACTCCACTCCTTTCTCAGATTCTTTCTGTTTAGCTTTCCAAGGTTAATCCCATCTGAGTAGTTTATGAACTCAAAGAATTCCTCCAACTCTGCATTAGTGGCCAGTCTGTCAAATGACTCTTGTTGTAGGCCTAGTGCTTGGTTCATGTCTGCAGTAGTGATAGTGATTTCCTCATCTTGAACCTTGCAGTAGATGACATATGAAGTGATTGCATTTTCCAGGGCTACAACCTCCACAATAGCAGTACTCCAGAATTGTTCCAGAATATCTAGATATAGAGTTGGGTTGGCAGAGAGTGCATCCTTGATATACGACTCAGCCATCCATTTCACAAAGCACTTGAAATTGGCATTGGGTGCTTCAACATCACTAGTGAGTGCGATGAAATTGGTGTTAAACTTTACTGTTGCCATTTGTGTAGAAGAGAGGAAAGAAATTGAAGGTTGAAGAAGAAATTTGGCTTTTCGTAGCTAGGGTTCCAGGGGTTTAGAGAGTGTAGATGCTTGAGAAATCGAATGAAATGAATCGAATAGATGTGAAATTGTATAAGTATGAAGTACTTGAATTGTCGATTAGCAGAAAGTTTTGTATCGACAAGTCAGGCATTCGAGAAGTAGAAAACAACTATTCGAGAAGTCAAGAATGGCTTAATCGATAACTCAAGCAGATAGAAACTCACAGCTGGCAGTTATCTAACTTAGAAATAATTCTAAATTAAATAATATGTGTTTTTATGAGTGAATTAAACTTTTAGACAAAAAGTCCAAAATCGGTTAAAATTCAGCGAGAATTCAGCCTTTTCAAATGATTCGAGAACTCAAATATAGTGTTCGAGAACTCAGTCATTCGAGAACTCAGTTGCTATATTCGAGAAGTCAAGAATTCCTCTATTCGATATCTCAGAAAGACTCTATTCGAGAACTCAAGAGTACTCTAATGAGACTTATTAGAGATGTCGAATAGTGAATCATTCGAGAAGTCTGACTTATCGAACTATACCCATCACTCATAAAAATTTGATTTTCACTATCTTTTAAAATTTACCAGACATATTCATTGAAAAATATCCTAGCAAATTAAATAGTGATTTTCTCAAAATTTCATATAAATTTTAAGTTAATAGGAATATGATTTTTAACATATACAACAGATTTGAAATATTTATAAATCATATTTCAGCCAACACTTACTCCAAAAATATTGAGAATTTAGATAAAGTAAGTGTTTACTGCTGCAACAATCTAGATGATGTATTCACTTAGCCAGAATCTGAAGAATTCAGCATTCCAATCTCACTTACCAACCTTGTGAAGGTGGCTTCATCTAATGGCTTAGTGAATATATCAGCTAGTTGTTTATCTGTAGAGACATAATGCAACTCAATGGTTCCATTAGTTGCATGTTCTCTTATGAAATGATATCTGATGTCAATGTTCTTTGTTCTAGAATGATTGACAGGATTGGCAACTATGGAGATTGCACTTGTGTTGTCACACATGATTGGAATTCTTTCCAACACAAGTCCATAATCTCTAAGTTGATTTCTAATCCAAAGCACTTGAGCACAGCAACTTCCAGCAGCTATGTATTCAGCCTCAGCTGTAGAAGTTGGCACAGATTGTTGCTTCTTGCTATACCAAGAAACTAACCTTTGTCCAAGAAACTGGCAGCTTCCTGAGGTGCTTTTCCTATCCACTCTGCATCCAGCATAATCAGCATCAGAATAACCAATCAGATTGAACCCTGTGTCCTTAGGATACCATAATCCCAAGTTAGGAGTGCCCTTCAGATATCTAAAGATCCTTTTTATTGCAATCAAATGTGATTCCTTTGGATTTGATTGAAACCTTGCACACAAGCATGTAGCAAACATGATGTCTGGCCTACTTGCAGTGAGGTAGAGTAGAGAACCAACCATGCCTCTATAGACTGAGATATCTACTCTCCTGCCTTTAGCATCTTCATCCAATTTAGTGGCAGTGGCCATGGGTGTCTTGGCAGGTGAACAATCTTCCAAGTCAAACTTCTTCAATAAATACTTGATGTACTTGGTTTGACTGATAAAGATACCATCCTTCCTCTGACTGACTTGCAACCCTAGAAAGAATGTCAACTCTCCCATCATACTCATCTCATATCTGCTCTGCATGAGTTTAGAGAATTTCTCACACAGTTTCTCATTTGTAGAACCAAAAATGATATCATCCACATAGATTTGAACTAGGATCATATCATCACCATGCTTCTTGTAAAACAGTGTCTTGTCCAATGTGCCTCGAGTGAATTGATTTTCAAGAAGGAATTGTGATAGAGTATCATACCACGCTCTTGGAGCTTGCTTAAGTCCATACAATGCCTTAAGCAATCTGTAGACAAATTCTGGGAAATGTGGATCCTCAAAGCCAGGTGGTTGTTGCACATAAACCTCTTCTTCCAACTCTCCATTTAGAAATGCACTCTTGACATCCATTTGATAAACTTTAAAGTTTGAATGAGCAGCAAATGCCAAGAATATTCTAATGGCTTCCAATCTAGCAACAGGGGCAAATGTCTCATCATAATCAATGCCTTCCTGTTGAGAGTATCCTTTTGCAACCAGCCTTGCTTTGTTTCTTATTATTACACCATCTTCATCCATCTTATTCTTCAGAACCCATTTTGTTCCAACAATGGTTCTGTTCTTTGGTGCAGGCACAAGTTCCCATACTTTGTTCCTTTCAAATTGATTCAGCTCCTCTTGCATGGCAATAATCCAATCTGGATCTAACAATGCATCATCAAGTTTCTTAGGCTCAACTTGTGATAGAAAACATCCATAGAGGCACTCATTTTGAGTTGCTCTCCTAGTCCTTACTCCTGCATTAGGATCTCCAATGATTTGCTCTGCAGTGTGTGATCTATCCCATTTCCTCGAGTGTTCAGCCTGATTTCTCATTCTTGATGTTGCTTCATCATCCACATCATGGTCATCCTCATTTCCTCCCCCTGTGAAGTTGCCATTACTCACAGGTGTGTCTTGGATGCTTGTTTCTCCACTATTGGTTGGCACAAATTCTTCTCTTGTATCATTATTCACTTGAGAATGTTGAACTTGAGTTTCAACTCCAGTTTCAGTCTCTTCATCAGAATCATCTAGATTATCAAACTTCAATGGATCTTTGTCTTCATCATTGGCTTCTTCTAGTCCAGGTAGTTTGCTGTCATCAAATGTTACATCTGTGCTTTCCATAACTTTCTTTTGACTGATGACATAAACCTTGTATGCAATTCTTTCCATAGAATAGCCAAGAAAAATTCCTTCAAATGCTTTTGCATCAAACTTTCCAACATATTCAGAATTATCCTTGAGTACAAAGCATTTGCTTCCAAAAGTATGAACATACTTTAGTGTAGGCTTCTTTCCAGTCATCAAGTTGTAAGGTGTCTTTCCAGTGTTTTTGTTTATGAGGGTCCTGTTCTGAATATAGCATGCAGTGCTCACAGCCTCAGCCCAAAAACATGTAGGCATTTTTGCATCAAGTAACATTGTTCTAGCAGCCTCAATTAGAGTTCTATTCTTTCTCTCAACAACTCCATTTTGTTGTGGAGTCCTTGGAGCTGAGAATTGCTGAGAAATGCCATTCTCTTTGCAGAATGCTTCAAGTGTGGCATTTCTGAACTCTGTTCCATTATCACTCCTCAGTGCAATCACACTTGCATCGTTTGCCTTTGCTTCCTTGTCAACTTTCTTTATATGCTCAATAATTACTTGTGGAGCCTCATCTTTTGATGCCAAAAATTCCACCCATGTATACCTTGAAAAATCATCAACCATTACCAGGGCATACTTCTTTCTTCCAAGTGACATTATGTTGACAGGCCCAAACAAATCCATATGGATAAGTTGTAGTGGCTTGGTTACAGATGTCACTGTCTTTGACTTGTGGATTGATCTCTTCATTTTTCCTTTTTGACAAGCCTCACACACTCCTTCTTGGCAGAATTCAAGTGTGGGCATGCCTCTCACTAACTCTCTTTTGACTAGAGAATTAATGGCCTTGAAGTTCAGGTGTGATAGTTTCTTGTGCCACAGCCAACAATCTTCATTTGATGCTTTTGAGTAAAAGCTACAAATTTTGTCCTTGTTTGCAGAGTCCATATTGGCTACAAACAGGCTTCCCTTCCTTACTCCAGATAGAGCAAAATCACCAGTCTTCTTGTGGGTGATCAAACATTCATCTTTGTCAAAATTCACTTTGAATCCTCTATCAGTAAACTGACCAACACTTAACAGATTATGCTTGAGCCCCTTGACTAGTGCTACATCTTCAATGATGACATTTCCAACTTTCAGCTTGCCATATCCCAATGTGTTACCCATGCTGTCATCTCCAAAAGCAACCATTGGGCCAGCCTTTTCCTCATACTGTGATAGCAGGGCCATATCACCAGTCATATGGTTTGAGCATCCACTGTCCAAAATCCACATGACCTTCTTTTCAATTTCTTTGCCCTGCAAACACAAAGGTATTACTTTTCCTTTGGTACCCAAACAAGTTTGGGTCCATGTGACTTAGAGACAGTTTTATCATAAACAACATGCTTGTCAACTTTCTTAGTGTTAGTCTTCTTGTCACTCTTGGAAGTCTTAGAACCTGAGGTTTCAGACTTAGGTGACAAAGGTACCTTCCTAGCTTTAGGAGGACTTGAAGACTTTGACCTTGTGTAGTGTGTGTGAGAATTGTGACTGATACAACCATCAATGAACTGCCTTCTTAAATTAAAACAACTAGTCATAACATTCATATTGCATGGCATACAGTCAAATTTATCACAGAAAGGTGCATCTCTATGACTTAGAGGCACAGAACAATCATAGAAAGGTTTAGACACACTACCAACAGGTTTCTTGCATGCATGAGTTAGATGATTCGTACTGAAACAGTTCTGACAAGTTTTCCTAGGGGCATTAGGCATGTAAGCATAGTTGTTATCCTTGTTAATCCCTAACTTGCCATTTCTGTTCTGTTTCTTCTTAGTCACTTCCTTTTCTGATTCACTCTTCCCAGCTGAAACAAACTTAACAAACTTCTTAGGTCTTGGCCTATCAACTACTGGCTTCTTGGTCTTTGACTTGACACTCTCACCCTTAGAGGATGCTTGCTGTTCACTAGATTGTGCCTCATCCTTATCATTCAACATTTGCTTGATGAGTAAGGCATCCTCATCAATTTCAAATGTTGATTCCTTAAAAATTGGATTTTCAGTTTTTCTCAAAATGTGAGGCACTTTCTCATGAACAGCTGTGTCCTCTTCAATGACAGCATAGCCTTTCCTTTGTTTGAGAGAGTCATAGTCAAGTCCAATAGCTGCTTTGGGTTTAGCTTCAATTTTCTCACAGTAGGATTGCACTAAACCAGATGATTTCTTGAAAGTTTTAAGTTTGAATTCATTCTCAGCTAATTCATCCCTAAGAGCCTTCTCTACTTGACTAGCACATAAAACCTTGTTCTTCAAATATTCAACTTCTTTCTTAAGGTTTTCTACTTGCATAGTAGTTAGCTCAAGTTCCTCATTCTTTTTGGTTAATATTTCATTTCTAGTAGACAGTTTAGCAATCTCCTCATTAGCAGCAGTCATACTAGTATGAATATTAAACATTTCAACAGATAATTGTTCAATCATGCATTTGTATTCAGAAACAGACATGTCTATAGTAGTGAGAGATGGTACCTGAGAATCAGATGAAGATGAGTCATCCTTGGAGTTGGCCATCAAGGCATAGTTGCAGAATTCTTGTTCCTCTTCATCACTCTCAGAATCATCCCAACACTTCCCTTCAGCTATGTAGGCCTTACCATGTGTCTGCTTTCTCAGAAGGGCCTCATACTTAGCTTCTAGCTCAAGATAATCTCTATCCTTCTTTTTAGGCTTCTTGCATTCACTGGCAAAATGCCCTAGGTCATTGCATCTATAACACCTTACAGATGACCTATCCACATAACCGGTTTTGAACTTATTTCTGTTTGGTTTCACAGGTGCCTTGTTCTTGTTGGCTGAATGGTTTTGAGTTTTGGGTTTGAAGGGTTGATTTCTTTTAAATCTGATGTTTGGAAATTTTCTGGCCATGAAGGCATATGAGGTATTTTCCATCCCATCAAGTTCTTCCAGAGTGTAAAACTCTTCTTCTTCTTCCTCCTTTTCCTCAACAGGTTCACTCACCCCAGCTTCAGTTTCTTCATCATCTGCCACCTCCTCTATCCTTAGTTGGCTTGTAGATGCTTCTAGGTCCAGAATGGATTTGTTGACAATCAAGGCACATGATGTGTTTATCATCCTACCTTGGTTGGCTTGGATAGCCCTTTTCTGAAGCAACTCAAGTTCATGAGTCTTTAGGACTCCATAGAGCACATCATAGGTGACTTTGTTCAAATCTCTCTCTCTTAGAGAAATGACTCTTTGCTCCAGATGATTTGGTGAAGACAACAGAAATTTCATATTTAACTCCTTGGTGCTGTAAACCTTTCCATTCATCTGCAACTCAGTAACTAGCTTGTGAAACCTTTCAAACATTTCAGTGATGCTTTCCTTGGGCTGTGCCATGAAAGCTTCATACTGTGTGACCAGTATCTGTTTCCTGTTTTCCTTAACCTCATCAGTCCCTTCACACAACACCTCAGTGTGATCCCACATCTCTTTAGCAGACGTGCATGATGCAATGTTTGCAAACATTGACATGTCCATGGAATCAATGATGAGCAACATGAGGTGGCTGTCAAGAGCAACCTTCTCCCTTTCTGACTCTGTCCACTTTGATGGATCCTTGGCCTCATAAGTTCTTGGGATAGTTATGGTTCCAACAGTCTTCTCTGGTATCTCTTGTTGTGGAACAAAAGGACCATTCTTGAGAATCTCAGGATACAAGGGATGAGAGGCTTTAATGAACAACATCATCTTTATCTTCCAGAGGTTGAAGTTTTCTTTATCAAACTTAGGGACCTTCACCGTTCCTGTAGTCTTTGGTGTATTCGAACTCATGATCTTTTCTCTGTTTTTGAATAAACAGCCCGCTCTGATACCACTTGTTGAGTATTGAATACGGTAAAAGAATACAGAGGGGGGGTGAATGGATTCTTGAACTTTTCTTGATTGAGTCTATGTAGCAGATAAGTGCCTGTGTGTGTAGAAGTGAAGGTGCGGATAAATAAACAACACAAGACACAATATCACTTTAATCTAATGTATTATTAGATAAAGGTTGCTACAATTTGTGAATACAAATGGTAGTATTCTCAGCTTCGTTTTTCTCAGAGAGATATGGCTTACAGTGTATGAAAAACTAGACTCACAAAAGTTACTAAGTTATGAAGTGAGGCTGTGTCCTTATAGAACATGGATACAGCCCACTTACTGCAAATAAGGTAGCTAAACAAATTACTTTCTAGTCTGTCTATCCTTTTTGAGTAAGTGTCCAAACGGTTACAGATTTGACTTTGCAAAGCCTGTTTAGATCCACTTCTTTAGCTCCTTGTCTCTTCTATATCTCTCCAAGCTTCCTTGTAGGCTTTCCAGAGCACGTTACAGATTGTGGTCCATAAAGTGCATTGGCTTGTTGCAGGTTTCTGAATTGTACAATTTCTTCAGTATTTTGTCTCCAAGAATGTATTCGAGAAGTGACTAAGTAAGTGATTCGAGAACTAGAATTGACTTGATCGATAACTCTGAGTTCTCGAATACTGTTATAATGACATATCGAACCACTTCTCGAATAGCTCTTTTCCATCAGGATTCCTTGAGTTGTCGAATAGAACATTTGACTTATCGAATCCTCGAGTTGTCGAATAGCTTTCTGAGTCCTTGAGATATCGAATGGAACTTTGACTTGTTGACTCTTTGAGAACTCGAATACCATCTTGACTTGTTGACTTCTTGAGTTCTCGAATAGAGTAGTAGACATATCGAATCCCTGAGATATCGAATGAGATATCGAACAGTGTATTCAGAGATATCGAATAGTGTCTTGAGATATCGAATCCCTGACTTCTCGAATAGACAAATATACTTCTCGAATTGGTACTTAGGCAAATTCTTCATTTCTTCAAATCCCAACTGTGATTATTTGACAGTCTTTAACTCCTTGCTTGAGGCATGAACCTTGGAACTTCTTTCAAGCATTATTCTAGACTCTATTTGTACAATTACACAACTAGGATTTGATGCCTTCTACAAGTACAATACAAATAGAAACTCTACAACTAGAGGTTCCCTCAGTTAAGAGGTCATGTAAGTAATGCAAAGCATTACAAACAATTAGGCTTGTTATTAGATGTGTACAGGCATGCCTCTGTAACTAACATTTACTTACCGTGATCATGGGAGAACCTTGATTTTCAATATTAAGTTTCACCAATCCAATTAAGTTTCACCAATTTGTCCAAAAACATTTAAATTGTTGCATAAAAAAAATTATAATCATTAGCTCTGTGATATTTTAAAAGATCAAACACGTACAAACTGCTTTAATCTCTATCTATTTGCAAGAAAAAAAGGAAGCAGGAACTATGATTAAGGTTATTATTGTTTTTGATTTTTGAAGTGATCGGTCTTTATTTATCACAATCTAAGAGGCTTTATATTCTAAAGAAATAAATTCTATTGCTACTCAAGTTCCTACTATATACACGTGAACCTCATGCTTTTGTTATGTTCTAGAGAATATGTATCATAGTTGTTATAGAATGCGGTCTTTGTATCGATATTATTTTCTCTACAAATTAAAGTCTTTCATTTTTATGTATTCAAACTTCTCTTCACTATAAATTCACTATAAATTCGAACATCTCTTTTATTTCAAATATGTTAAATAATTTTTTAAATTTAATTTTTTTTTTTTATAATTAGGATATTCATTAAAGGTAGGTAACACTTCGGGGGAACCCGAAGCCCAGCCGACCCAAAAACAAGCCCAGAGGACTGAAGTAGTGATACAATCCCAGAAAGGAGATACAGAAACAGAGCTGCAGGCTAAGCCTTAAACAAAAGCAGCATAGAAAAGAGAAACAAAACAAAGTAGAGACTAAAGTAGGGGAACCAAAGCAGGGGAACCTAAGGGAGAGAGGGCAGTGTCTAGCTGTCGTCGCCACCAATGACCGAGACTTGGTCTTGTACAGTCATAGCCAATGTTCCGTTGACAGTTGGGGCGAAACCCAGAACCATTCCTTGATCATCACGCGGAATAGGAGAAACCATGAGTTGCGGAATTGGGGGCCCAAAGCCCATGTCGAGGTCCATCTTCTCCTGCAAGCGGCCGAATGGCTCAAGAAAGCTATGCATCGAGTCCCAATTGTTGAGACCCACCACAGCCAGGTAGTGTGCACACCTGTTGGACGCCTCTGGGATGTACCTGATGACATTCTCCCATTCCGGGTTGCATCCCAATAGCTTCGTGGGGATAGTGTGTTTTGATGTTAATGAGGCCACTGTTGTTTGTAAAGTCATTGAACACCTGTGCATCAGTCAGGCTATGTAGGCAATTAGCTCGATCTTCTGGCTCACTCACGCTATTGAAGTCACCCTTGAGAACTAGTGGAATGTCCTCATGTGCTGCTGTAATGTTGCTAAGTTGTTCCCAGATGATCTGTTTAGCAATAGTGGTTTGTGGAGCGTATACATTTATGCATGCAAATTTGACATTCGTAACTGTGGTGAAGCCTATGAAAAGAATCCAGTTGTTTGTGATAGTATGGCTAGTAATTTGGAAGTGCTTAGTATCCCAGGAAGTTAGGATCCCTCCTGATTGCCCAGTAGCTGGAGCCTCTATCCACATGTGTGTGTTAGCATCCCAGATGCTGTTAATCATTGCATCCGTCCAGCTACTGCATTTAGTTTCTTGGAGGCACAAGAAGTTCACATTGGAATGATGTATGTGTGATTTTACATTTTTACGGTTGGTGATATTATTGCATCCTCGAACATTCCACGATAATCCAGAGAATAGATTCATTAAACAATATTAAATGGTAATGTGTAAGGAGTGATAGTGTTAGTGCCCTAGAAACAATGTAATTGTGCTTCTAGGATAGACTATTTTGTTATTCAGTGATTATGTTATATCGATTATTCAACAATAATTTATTATGTCTTTATTTACTGCGATATAAATATTAGAACAATAAATGTCCTTGGAATATGTAACATGTATTCTATATCTTTAAGTATGTGACTTAAAAATGAGATTATAAGAATAGTGTTAATATTCCTAAATATCCCTAATCGAGCATTATTAATATGGGACAATTATAATGCATAAAGATTAGTATGTTTGTTGACTGATGACCACATCTCATTGGTCATAGGTATAGTGATACTAAAGTCAAGAACATAGGTGCATGTAATATTTTACATGGCACTGGGTTGACCCACAGTGAGTTTCTACATGTTGATAATGTCATTAGAAAGACTCACAGTGATAATGGTGTAATGATCCTTAGACTTGAGATCATTATATTAGTCGAAAAGGTAATCGATCAATTATTAGTATTATAATATTATCATTTTATTTTATTAAATAGAATTCTCCGTAATATATAGGAAAAAGAGAGTTTTACTTTGAGAAAATAGATAAGATAACGTAAAAATTAAAAAGGTGACATGGTTCTCCCTGACCATATTCTACATCACCAAAATCATTTTTGCCATCTCTTTCAAACTGGTTTGTAATATGATCCACTCAGAGCATCTCCAACGGCGTTAGCTAAAAATGATTGGCTAAATTACATAAAATATTGATTATGTAAAATTTGTCGAACCTGTAAGACATTGTGTTCCGAGGGTATTAGCTATAATGATTGGCTATATTTTAAAAATGGTATGTTATTAATATTTTAAGTTGTTATTAATGGAATATATAATTTTAATATAGAAATAAGTGATGTGGCAATTCACTACAGGTCTCTAGAGGTTCGACAAATATAGCCAACATTAAGAAATTATCTATAATTATAGATAACAGTTTTGTCCCATTGGAGTGTAAATATTTTTACACATTCTTTATAATTTTTATTTATGGTAATTAATTTTAAAATTTACCTAAGGGGTCTCTCCCATTGGAGATGCTCTCAATATTAGGGTCATGTGATGGTGCAAACTGTTGTGTTGATAATTGATTAGTTTACAGTAATTATAGTTTAATTGTTATTTTAATAAATAAAATTGCTTATGTTGTTTTTAGAAAATGAGAAATTAATGTTACCCGTGAAATTTATAATAAAAAGTAATTTAATTAAAAAAATAAAAAAGATGATACGTTTTAGCTGAAAAGGTCACTAGTACAGACTGGACCTATAGCGTCGGTCAAATGGACCTATAGCGTCGGTCAAATGGCGTAGTATATGCAGGCGACGCTATAGGTATAGGCCTATAGCGTCAGTTAAAATGGCGACGTTGAAGCATACTTTAGGCGTCGGTCATTTAAATGACCGACGCTATAGGTTAATTTTTTTTTAAAAGCCTATAGCGTCGCCCTTTCAAATGATCGACGCTATAGGTATAGCTTATAGCGTCGCCCTTTCAAATAACCGACGTTATAGATATAGCTTATAGCGTCGCCTTTTCAAATGACCGACACTATAGGTTTTTTTTTTAAATCCTAAAGCGTCGCCCTTTCAAATGACCGACGCTATAGGTCAATTTTTTTTTAAAAAAAAAATAATTTTAAAATTGGAACCTATTTTTTTTGTTTTTTTTTTGTCAGAAAATTGGAACCTGTTTTATTAATTAATACTTTTATATACACTGATACAGCCACATCAACAAACATGAACTACAAAAAATAAAAATTATAACAAAAATTTTGATTAAAATAAATTTAAATTAAAGAATTTATGCTAGCATACAAAAAAAATACATTAATGTTGAAAATGCTAAAAAAAAATCTTTCTAATTTGATTTACAAAATCAAGTTCTTCAATTTTACAAAAATTCTTTCTAATTTAACTCTGACTTGCTTTCCTGGACTCCTTCGCAGTTGCAATGGCATCCTTAGCAGCACTAGCGGAACAGCTGCAGCTTTTGCTTGGCGCTCCTCTTCTTCAACTGCACCTCATACTTTTTCAAGAAACTTATCAAAGGAAGGGAACTCAAGATTATCACAAGTCTAATGCCTTACTTCTCTTCAGTAATAACATGCACAGTCAAATTAATAATGGTTAATTTGAACAAGTTAATTCCTCACCAGTACCACTTTACTAAAACAAAGTTTCTGGTGAAGCATATACTAAAACAAAATTTTCTTAAGGAGGATATCAGGAAAATGTATTTCTGTTTCAAATCATTATGTCCCATGCATCCAAAAGTGGAAAATCTGGATTACCAGTATACCATTTCATTTCCGTTTAAAATAATATTTCAGGAGAATAGCGATGTCGTATGCCTTACTGAACCTTATTCGCACAAATTCAAGGTTTCCACCTTGGTAATCCAAAATTTAGCATGATCAATTTCTGATCAAAATTATCAGAACGAAAAAAGTTCCAAACAACTGTAACAAGTTTACATTTTCAGATATATAACTTACATTGTTTTAGAGCTGACCAGGCTGCCATGGCTGCATTCTTTTCAGCCTGTTTCTTGTTCTTTGGTGTTCACCAGTAAATGTTACACCTGCCAGCTCTACTGTGCATGTAAATATAGGCAAATGTCCAAGACCAGACCTAGAGGTTTTGTATGTCGGCAATGATGCTCCTACTTTCTAGCTGATTTAAAAAACTACCTTGTTTATGATGACGACAATTGGAAGACGCTCTTGAATTGCATGACGAATAGCCCTCTCAGTGTTAACCTGTAAAGAACTATATGTCAGACATTAATTAACAAAGGTTTTAAATTACCTTGTTATATTATTGACATATAGTAAATTTAAACTGACGGCAATGAATCACTAGCTGATTTAAAAAACTACCTTGTTTATGATGACGACAATTGGAAGACGCTCTTGAATTGCATGACGAATAGCCCTCTCAGTGTTAACCTGTAAAGAACTATATGTCAGACATTAATTAAGGAGCCGAATACGTCTGTCTAGGCCTGTCAACGGGTCGGATTCGGATTGGATTATCCTAAATCCATATCCAAATCCATTAAGATTTTTCGGATTCGGATCGGATCGGATCATGGGCGGATATTTTTTAGTCCGATCCGTTCGGGTTTCGGATTTTCGGATCGGAGATCCGACCCCTTTAATTAAAAAAATGCAAAATTATAAAATTGACATATCCAGATTTAAAATTCCATAAATTCATTTTATTTGGTAATTTAATGGTCAACTAGTATTTTGATTAGTATTTTAACTTGTATTCGAAAAATCAATATATTTTTTAATAAATTTTATATTATATATGATAAATAAAATATATATAACATATACTAAATAATAAATATAGTATATTATATATTATATAATACATATAAATAATAAATATAACATATATTATATATATAATATACTATAGATATGTAGATATTTTTTTTATATTATATATTATATACTATAAATATATTATATATAATATATAAAATATAAAAAATGTTTAATATATAAATATATTCGGATCGGATAGTTAACGGATCGGATCATGCTAAATCCATACCCGCTCCTTATCGGATCGGATCCTTATCGGATCGGATCCATATCGGATCAGATATTTTATTGAAGGATCCATACCCGCTAATTTCGGATCGGATCGGATCGAATCGGATTCTTGATCCATTGACAGGCCTACGTCTGTCAGTATACTAAAAAATGGAACCACCCTGGACAGCAGTAAAATCACAATAAATAGTCCAAAAGCACTCCACCACCGCATTTGGTTATTCACAAACTCAAAGGCTCAGCATAAGTAGAGCATAACAGGTACTCATGTTGTGCAACTCATGCATACGTGCTGCCAGTGACTGTATTGTAAATATTAGAAAGGTATGTAAAAGGTAAAACAAAATGAAACTTCGTGAACAGCGTCTCTTTCACAAGTCAACTACATCTGAGAACAATTGCTTTTATCCATCGAGCTACTTGAATTTTATTGAAACTTCAATGTGAAAAGGCTCAATTATTGTTTTCTGTATAACTTCTTGATTCCATGTACAAATAATTACGCTATAACTAATTTTACTAGATTCTTATGATAGAAGCTCTATGCTGTGGTTCAAGTATAGAGTGGGCACAAAAACAACTACAACGCATATCATGTGGTCAACACTAGAAGTTCAGATTTAATAAAGAACGATGGTCGCTACTTCTATAAAAAGATGCCAAATTATATATGCTTTAAATAGATGCCAAATTATAAAAGATAACAGGTCAAGGCAACATTATTCATTAAAACAGAGCAACAAAGATTAGTATATCTTTTCACACAGAGAAATAGGTTGCATACATGGATCAGCAAAGTTAGTCACAGTAGTCAGTACTAAGTGTCATACCAAAGCAAGTATATCCATGCATTACTCTATTATGCATGTTATTAGGCCAGAAAGAACGGATAACAAAAAGATTACAGTATAGAGCTTACCATTACTCCTTCAGCTGCATCCACAACCAAAACTGCACCATCGGCAAGTCTAAGGGTAGCAGTCATCTCGTCAGAGAAATTGACATGACCAGGCGTATCCATTATGTTGCACAAATAGGACTTTGAATTGCTATCCTCGAGAACAAGAGACATTGGCACTGCCTTTATCGATATCCTTCTCTCTTGCTCATCTATCCTTGTATCAGTATATCTCATGTGCTTCTCACTGTTTTGCTCAAACGTAGATATATGATGCATTTGCTCAATCAACATATCCATGAAAACAGTCTTCCCATGTTGCAAGTGTCCCACCAATGCAACATTACGAACCATATGTGAAAAGAACTATATATGTTATCATTGTTTAAATCAGCTAGTGATTCATTGCCGTCAGTTTAAATTTGCTATATGTCAGTGTTAACCTGTAAAGAACTATATATCAGACTATACTATAGTATTGCAGAATGTTATATTAACAAAGGTTTCAAATTACTTGTCACGTATAATTTGCTGAGAAAACATAAATAACGAATACCAGACTGGAATAAAAAATATGATTGCAGACACGCAACTAGGATGCTTTATTTGTTTTACATATTATGATGCACATCTCTATTAAGTTTTTTCTAGATGACATTCACTAACTAATCTTCTTATGAGGAAAGTAGCACTATGTTTACCTTTGTTTTAACTATTGTTGAATGCCTGTGCAACACAAAGTCATTAATTTAATAAAAATCTCAGAGTAAATGTTGCTGCAGGTTAGAAAAGGAATTTATCTATAACAAATAGATTACATGAAACATGAAAATCTAGTCTAGTAAGTGGAGACAAAAAGATTTGGAAACTATGTTACAGAATATCCAAGCTTCATTGTAGTTTTTGGATTAACACTAGCACAACCTAGTACAGAATTGTATGACATTCAAATTAATTATTAAGATAACACATAAATGTATATTAACGTGTGTGTGCGGAATGCAAATTAAAAGAATTTGTGGAAAATAATATACCCAAACATAAAAATACAACTGTACAACATAAATTAAAAGAATTTGTATTGATAGATGTATTATCATAAACATAAATAAGATCTGGTTGGATTCGGAAACTTAAACTGAAAATGAAACTTGAAGATATTGTGTCCGAATCGGAGTGTTGGGTGTTACCTGCTTTAACCACTTTAAATTTGAAGCGACTATATGATTATTGATATTGTGTCATTTGAAGATATTTGCGGAAAACATTGTCATGTCCTAAACAACAAACCTGAGACGTTAAGGGGTAGAGAAACAACACAGCATTTGAGAATAGTCCAAGCTCTATTCGCATATCAAACTAACAAACAAACAAAAAGTATTAGAGAAACACAGATAGAGAGAGAGTGTGTGTGGGAGGGAGAGAGAGAGAGTGGGAGGGAAAGAGTGGGAGAGAGAGAAATATTGGTACTGAAAGTAGTCGTATGCTCCGAAAGAGACAACAACCAAGAGAGTGATTAATCCATGGCAAACAAGAACTCACTGGACGCCCATTTCAACTCCTTCAATTGAATTGGGGAAACAGGTGATTGAGGAGCGTTGAGATCTGATTGTTCGTGTTGAGTTAGGCTTTTATCGGAGTTGTGCTTTGTTTGTTCTTCGTTGCTCGTCGTTGTTGTGGTTGATGCCGCAATCAATCACCCACCACAAATTCGAGTGAGACTCGAATTTGTTTGAGGGAGTAGAGAGAGAGCTCGAGATATATAATTAAGAGAGAGACCACAACCGACTTAAATTGGGAAAATTAGGGATTTTGAGAGAGAGAGAGAGAAAGGGAGAGACAGAGAGAAAGGGAGAGATAAAGAGACCGAGAAGGATTTTGTGCGGGTTAAAAATTTTAGCGGTCCTTTCGATTTTTCATCTGCCGCTCAGCAATCACTCTGTGCACTTCCCACACACATTCACACACACATATAAATAAATATTATATTCTTTTTATAATTTTCATATCAAAATTATAATTTTTATGATTCTTTTTATCACACACACATATATTTAAAATGATTTTAGGATAAAAAAATGAATTAAATTAAATTTTACAAGTTTTGATCTTATAAATACAATATTTTCATTGACCGCCCATTTTTTTATTTTGACACGCGTGTGTTTTAAAATTTTATTATAAAAGATTATTATTTATTATTTTTATAATTAAAAAAATGTGAAGAAATTTTTTATAAAAAATTATTATTTATTCGATTTTTGCATAATTGAATTGATTAATCAAAATAAAAATATGAAAAATTAGTGAAAGTTGGGTAACATTCATCACACAAATATTGAGTATGACTACTTTGGTGTGTATGAATTTATTTTCAAAAAATGTCATTTTTCCAATTTTTATTTAATTTTTTGATTTACTTGACAAACTAGTTAAAAATGGGGAAAAAATAAAAAAAAATGAAAAATTAGTGAAAGTTGGGTAACATTCATCACACAAATAGTGAGTATGACTAATTTGGTGTGTATGAATTTATTTTCAAAAATTGACATTTTTCCTATTTTTATTTAATTTTTTGATTTCTTTGACAAACTAGTTAAAAATGGGAAAAAATAAAAAAAAATGGAAAATTAGGGAAAGTAGGGTAACATTCATCACACAAATAGTGAGTATAACTACTTTGGTGTGTATGAATTCATTTTCAAAAATTGGCATTTTTCCTATTTTTATTTAATTTTTTGATTTCTTTGACAAACTAGTTAAAAATGGGGGAAAATAAAAAAAATAGAAAATTATTGAAAGTAGGGTAACATTAATGAGTAAAACTATTTAATATTTTGGTTGTATTAAAATTGTGTTTAGACTTGTTTGGTGTTCTTGGATTATATTTTGTAATGGTGAAATTCCACTTTTGAAATAATTATTTTTTTTAAAAAAATTGACCTATAGCGTCGTCATTTGAATGGGCGACGCTATAGGCTCTTTTTTAAAAAAACATTAACTTATAGCGTCGGCATTTTAGGGGGCGACGCTATAGGTATAGTCTATAACATCGCCCCTTAAAGGGGCGACGCTATAGGCTATATCTATAGCGTCGCCCTTTTAAGGGGCGACGCTATAGACTATACTTATAGCGTCGGTTAATGCAAACAACCGACGCAATAGCTTCTGACAGATGACCTAAGGCGTCGATTAATGCAAACAACCGATGCAATAGGTAAAGTGGCGACGCTATAGGTCAACAACCGACGCTATAGGTGGCGACGCTATAGGTGTATTCTGAACTAGTGGGTAATCGTTAATTATTAGCATTATTATATTATTATTTTATTTTTATTAAATAGAACCGCCCGTGATAAAATTGGAAAAAGAGAGATTTTAGTTAGAGAAAACAAAAAAGGTAATGTGTTTTGGCTGAAAAAGGTAGCCCGTGATATAATTGGGAGAAGAGATATTTTAGTTAGAGAAAAGAGAAAGAAAAGTTAACGTGTTTTGACAGAAAAAGTTTATTGATTAGTTAATAGTAATTATAATATATTTTTTATTAGATAAAATATAAAAGATATTATATTTTACCTGAAAATGAAATTACTTAATTATTGAATCTGTAAGTAAGTAAAGGTAAATAAGTAAAATCAACAAATACTATACCGACCAACCAAACTTTTAATGGTTCGGTTTTTATAAAATAGTGGAGTATAGATTTGATGGTTCTCTCGATATACTCACCAGTCTCGTGTATTTTAAGATTTTACACACATAAATTCATTATTTTGCAATTTCAAACCTAAAATGTCACGTATTTTGTCCTCCAACTTTTAAATCTAGTTCCGTCTTTACCGAAATAAAATTTGATTAATCATGATTTGATTAATTTTGGAAAGAGTAGTGCTAGGGACCCCAAATTTAGTCCCCAAAAAAGTCTCCAAATGACATGGCATGAGTGATTTGGCAAATTGTAATGTTTTAATTGGATGGCCCTGGCGGGCCCACTATAATTATAACCAATCACATTCATTTGGTAACAATTTTTGGTACCCAATTTGGTAACTCTAGCATTTTTCTTTTGGAAAATCAGTGAATTTGATCTCGTTGATCATAGTACTCTCTTTAAGAAAGAAAATTGCTTGCGATCCTTCACTAAAGTTTTTCACTAATTTATTTTATAGTCATATATTAGAGAGAATTACCAAAATGCCTATTTTTCACAAGTTTTTGTTTAAAATACTGATTTTGAAAAAAATGGCCCGAAATACCGACGGGATACGGAGAATCGTCCTCCGTATTAGCATAATACGGAACACCGTGTTCCGTATTATGCATGATACGGAACACCATCTTCCGTGTTAGCATGATACGGAACACGGTGTTCCGCAACACCCCATGATGCGGAACATGGTGTTCCGCAACACCTCATGATACGGAACACGGTGTTCCGCAACACCCCATGATACGGAACACGGTGATCCGCAACACCCCTTATATCACGGTAGACGGTGTAGCGTTTTCAGTCAGTAAAAAGGGCCAGCATGGCTCCCATATGAATATTTTGGACCATCACCCCATATATTATGTGTATCATAAAATAATTAATTGACACAAAACTAATCGACATCATGGCAACATGCATGAAACCTGCACCCCCATCACTCCATCAGGGCCATCCCCATGCGGCCATGCCACATTATTACTTCATCGTTGATTTTTTCTTCCAGAGTATTTGTCAATTTATATATCAGCCAAATACTAACTTCTCTAATTGCTCCAATTTTATATAGTTCGTGGCTCAATTTAGCGGTAAGAACATATCACCTTTCGTGTAGTGAAAAATTGCATAGAAATATTTTCATATATTCATGTCGATCTACAGCTTACAAATTAAAGAAAATGATAATCTTTTCAATTTTTCACCAAAAAATTAGTGAATATTCTTTTTTCAGTCTTAATTAGATTGAATCCTATATAAATTACGAGTACTTTGTAATTTAATCTTTTTTCATTAAGAATATTGAATCATTATCACATAATGTTACTGATCTGTGTTTTATATTGATTATTATATATACATGGCACCTTAAATTATTAACCAACTCCAAGTTGAGAAATACATGACTGGTTAGTGGTGACTCTACTTAACAATCAACGAGCTTGCATCATGTATCACCTTAACCTAATTTTAAGCATACCTAACCTCTTTTAATTATTACTCCATTATGTTTGGAGAGAATCCAACTACTTTCTTCTTCTTTTTGCCAAAGAATCTAACTACTTTTAATTACAATATATAATAGGATTATTTATTTGAGTAATGCTACATACCCCAAATTGGGTACCAAATTTTGACACCAAATGATGTGTCATTAATTAAATGGCATTTTAGAATATTTTAATTGGATGACCCTGGCGGGCCCATTATAATTATAACCAATAATTACTTGCCATGTCATTTGGGAAAGGAATTTGGGGTACCAATTTGGGGTACCTAGCATTTTCCTATTTAATAACGCTACGTAGGCGGCTTTCAAATATATATATGTTTGAGAAATGGAATCAATTACTCGGTCCTTTTTTTAATTGGCATATTTGAAAAAAAAAAAAAAATTGTCACTAAATAATTGGTAGGTGTTATGTGAATGTGTCCAGTCTTGGGCCTCTCGGCCATTTTCTGTCCGTTCGAATGTTCCAGTCCAGTATATAGGACAAAAATACTCGCATGCAACATGCATATTACGCTGGCTGGTTTAAGGTTTCGGTTGTCATTTTCTTCTTCTTCTTTTTTTTTTTAACAAATTAAAAAAATGTGTTTAATAAAGTGTTTTATGGATAAATGATATAATCCATCATTGGACTATATACTATATTTTTTTTGAAGAACAAAGATATTAATTCAATAATAAAAAGGCATACGGCATCTACACCAATGATCGAGTTGAACAAACAGTAAATTGTAATCGCCTGTTCTCAGTGGCGGAACCAGAAAATGGTAGAAGGAGGGGCATCATTTGTACTTTATTTTTGTTTCCAAATTCAGTTAATATAATTTTAATTTTATAATGTAATTTCATATTTGTAGAAATACTATAGATTTTCATTATTTATAATTTGTCTTACATATTTTACATATTAATTAAATTACTTAAAAAAGATCCTCTCAAGAAAAATTACTTTAAAAAGGAGAAAAAATAATCAATTCATTAAACTGCATGATTAAGGTAGAATTTAAACAAGAAAGAAAAAAATAGCAAAAAGTAGAAAAAGAAAAAAAAAACAAACTGATGTAAATCTGGACCACAGATTAAACAAGGACACCAGGCCCATAGACAAAATTGTAGACCCATATAGTTTATTGTTTTTGCTAGTTATTTCCCACTAACAAATTAACAATTAACCTTGATATGCTTCTCTCTGTGCATATATTTTTCATCTATATATGTGTTTTTCCTGTATCTTCATGGCCGAAATTCGTTCAAATAACAGAGGCACCATGATTATCTTTTTCCAATGAATATCAATGACATACTTTTAGTTATTATATTAACATGAGTAAGGGTGGGCAAAGATAGTGAATCAGATTAAATTTTCCAAATTTTACTCTTTACCGGAGATGATATCCGGCGGCAAGGAGGGGCAGATGCCCACCCAATCCCTATGCTGGTTCCGCCCCTGCCTGTTTTCATGAACAGACAGTTTAACGATATTTTGAAGATAAAATATATACAAATACAAGTACCCACTTCATGCATCCTCGTTGCATTACCGATACCCTCTTCATCATGTCCCAATGGAGCTATTGTCTGAGCTATCGACCAAAACTGTAATCACATACAGAATTTCATCACTAAATCAAGACCCCCGTTCATAATCAAGAAGCAAAAAACTTGCCGATCTATAAACTCGGCCATGGAAAACACCCAAACACAATCAAAACAAAAAACCCAACTCTCACAAGGAGAGACTAACACAACCCAAATAAATTGGGAGATTTATTGAAGAAAACAATATATGAAAGCAGGAAAAATGAAAAGGAATTGGGGCTTTCCACCGATGAAAATCGATGGAAGCCCCCTCCAAACTTTTTAATGAATGCTAGGGTTAGAAAGGAGGAAGAGAGAGAGTATTCGAAAATATTTTTGAAAAAATATTCAAATGCATTGCTGTATTTTCTCTAACTTTCGGTTGCAAACACTAAATTATTAATTGTTTTCACTGCCTTTAAAATCCATTCATATTTGACGGAAAATCATTAATTACTACCACATTTTTGTAACACTAATATATATCATAAATCCAAATTTTCAAATGTAACTCATTTTTTTCTTAACTTCTCGGTCATAATTCTAATTCTTCCACTAAATTTCCATTATCACAAATATACCAAAAATGATATATCATCAAATAGTCGATGATCGAAGCTCTGGGGATGTTGATGGTTTCTTCATCTTCGATTTACAGTCTTCAAACCACCATCTTAAAACATCCCTTATCAATACACACATAACTATACATACATATGACTTGCTATTTATACACCAATCACAACCTCAAACTCAATCGGTCGGAATCTCTTCCCCGATGGTGACGGTTTCCTTTTCGCTTCTCTTCATGCACCCCGAATTCATACAAGCTTTTTTTAAAATCCATTTTAATTGATTACATGAACACAATTTAATCTACACTAATTCTCATCTTTAATTTCACATACATCAATAATTACAAGCATTTAAATGATAATAAGGGTCAAATTTTGATCTTTTTCGAAACTCGAATCAGTTATAAATTTCGAATCCGAAAAAAATGAAAGTGTACCAGACCAAATGCAGCAACTTGGGCAAATCAAAAGTCCAACACTTACCCCCAAAAAATCATAATTTGTTGGTGTACTTAATAATAATACTTTATCTTATAAACTGAATATATTTTCTCAATCTCATCGATGTGGGACTTGGGGTGCTACACTCCCCCACTTAAATCTTGACTTCCTAGTCAGGCCTAAACGGTTAGCTCATAAGCCCAAATCGTTCATTTCTAGTCATTATGGGATAATACCTACTAGTTTCATGTCCCACCTTCGTACCTCTAACAACTGTGGAATAGTAACTCTAGCCTCCGAGTCCCCATTCCGGCAACATGATGCATTTAAGAGTCAGCTCTGATATCATATCTGACAACTCAGTTCAAATCCCGAGTCTTCTTTGAAAATTGAATCAAATCCCGATACTGAATCCGAAATAAGCAAGAGTATACTAGCCCAAATGTAACCAACTTGGGTAATAACAAGGCGCCATCACAAGCCCCCAAAAGATCGTGATATGTTGGTGCACTTAGTAGTAGTACTTTACCCAAATTTTTCCAATCTCCTCAATGTGGAACTTGGGGTATTAGAGCATCTCCAACCATATTATGTAAAGTGGTTGGCTAAAATATAGTAAAATATTGGTTGGCTAAATTATAGATAACCAAAAAGGTATTTCACTAGCTATACATGAAAAATAATATTTTAGTATCATTTTTAAATTTTGAATTCGCAATGGCTCTATTAAAACAGCTCTAATACGACTATATCTCAACAGCTACATTTTGATTTATTATAATAGAGCATATAATTGGAAATTGAAGAAAACAAATGCTCAAATTTAAATTTCATTCTAAAGATTCAATCCAATAGCCAACTCCATAATAATTGTTGATGAGATAATGAAGGTGGTTAAAGAAGAAAAAATTGAAGCAATGATGATGATGGCTGGAAATGTTCATCTTCATTGCCAGCAACAGAGAGGAAATCGATTTCACGTCATGGTTGGATCTATAACGAATCATCGTGTTATGAAATGTAGTAGAGAGGATGGTCATAATAGATTATATAATGATTATTTTTCAGATTTTCCTAAATATATCGAAACACAATTTTGTAGAATATTTTGGATGCGTCGATCATTGTTCTCACGAATTGAAGAAGCAATTACAGCTCATGATTATTATCTTACTCACAGATGTAATGCCCTATGGGTGCTCGTGGATTGTCATCCCTCTAAAAATGACAACTATAGTGAGAATGCTTACATATGGAACGGTCGCTGATGTTGTTGATGATTATGAAAGAATTGACGAAAGTACAACAGTGGAGAGTCTAAAAAGATTTGTTATAGCAATCGTCAAAAATTTGGTACCGAATATCTGAGATGGTCAAATGTTGCAAATAATTTTAGATTATTAGCAGAAAATGAATCATACGATTTTCTTAGAATGTTGGCAGTATCAGTCGTATGCAGTAGAAGTGAAAAAATTGTTCAACCAGATGACGAGGTATGCAAACAAAATGTTCATGAACCAACTGTTATTTTTGAAGCAGTAGCTTCAAATGACCTTTGGATTTGGCATTCTTTTTTCGGATTATCGGGATTCTTTGATGATATCAATATATTAGATCAACCTCATCTATTTTAAGATTGGACAAAAAGTCGTGGATTTGATGTGAGGTATACCATCAACGAGCACAAATATAATATGACATATTATCTTGCTGATGGTATATATATTTATTGGCCAATATTTGCAAAAACTATTTCAAAATTACAAGGTAATAAACAATTATATTTTGCAATTGCACAAGAATTTACTAAAAAAAGATGTCAAAAGAGCATTTGGTGTGTTGCAATCTTGATTTGCAATGATTCGTGGACCATCATGCTTTTGGAATAATGTCATACAAACTCAATTTTGGTAGAGTAACTAAATAGATCTCATACTCTGTACACTAATTTACACACTGAAAAATAGATATAATGTGTTTACTGTTTGCACACCTTGACACAAAAAAAGAGGCATAGATTAACTTTAAAGATACAATTAAACATGATTCACCAAATTTATCACAAATATAGTTTTTTTTAAGCCATTAAAAATAAGCACGATACTTTGGATAAAACTAGGAGGCCTTATTATAATTTGAAAATGACAATGCTTTGTAATTCTAAGATTCCTACCTTATTTGGTTCAGTTAGACAGCTAGCATTTTTTTCGTTGATTTGATTATAGTATCCATCAAACTTACTTACCGATGTTTGAATTGCGAACCACCGATACACAAAGAAGTAGGATTACGATCGTTTTCGAATGTTTTGTGCTCGTTAATTAAAATAGGTCCAAATCCTATTCCAATATGTCAGTTGTATTTGATTAGTTCCTTATACCGGATCCAAGCTAAAGTTCAACCAAGCAGATACGAATAAGACATCATTTTCCATAGTAAAATTCTTTGATCGACCTTTTCTATGTTTGGTCGGATTTTGGTGGCTTAACTGAGAACATAGATCTTAAACATCATTATGTATGCTATTGTTAAGTAATTTAGATAACGTAACCAAACTCTAGTTAGATTTTTTTCCCTGTATGTGAAAATAATTCCTATACTTCATTCCTATACTTCATGATTTGAAATTTGAAAGGATTTTTAGAAAGAAATGAAACAAAATTATCTTAAACGAGAAAATCTCGATTCCAATTCCAGAAAAGATCAAAGATCTAATGAAATAAGGGAAAAGGTGCAAAAGTGAGGGAGCAAGTAAGTTAGGATTGAAGAAAAGAAGGGGGATTTGATGGCGGGGCAATTTGAGTTAGAAGATGGAAGACAAAGAAGAGAAAATGAGCAGTATAGTAGGAGAGAAGAGAAAGTTGCACAGGGGATTCTCATTCAATTCATTTGACTCGCTCTAATAATTCATATTTAGTGAAGTAAACTGTGACTCACTTCAACCTGACATGTTAGGCTAATCTTCATTAACATCTAGTTGGGTCTATTTAGAGTACAAGATTTCAAACCCAAATTTGGGCATAATCGTCCATGCATTTATAAAATACGTACTTATCCACTATCTAGTATACATAATGTGTACTCGGTACTTTAAGAGCATTTCTGTAAAAGTGATTGGCAATATTGATTATTTAAAATTTTTTGAACCTATAATGTGTTTTACTCAAATGGTGTTGACTATATTGGTTGGCTATTTTAAAAATGGTATGTTATTATTATTATTATTATTATTATTATTATTATTATTATTATTATTATTATTTCAAGTTGTTAAAAATAGAATATTTTATTTAAATATGGTAATTGATGATGTGGAATTTTAATACAGCTTGCTAAATGTTCGACAAATATAGCCAACCTATTGTAATTATCTAAATTTTTACCTAAGAGCATCTCCAATGGTATTAGCTAAAAATGGTTGGCTAAATCAGATAAAATATTGATTATGTAAAATTTGCTTAACCTGTAAGATATTGTGCTCCAACTGATATTGACTATAATGTTTGGTTATACTATAAATATAGTATGTTATTATTATTTCAGCTTGTTATAAATAGAATTTATTTATATAAGGTAATAGATCTTATAAAATCTTCTTTTCAGGTCTCTAGAGGTTGGCCAAATATAGCCAACGATAACAGATTATCTAAATTTTTTGCTAAGAGTAATGTCTCATTTGAGTGAATTATTTTTTACATAATCTCTATAACTTTTATTTATGGTATTATATTTATGATTTTAGCTAAGGAATACTCCCCATTGGAGATGCTCTAATGGTTTTGTCCCGTTAGAATGGACAAAATTTTAAAATTCTCTATAATTCTTATTTGAGTTCACTGGCCCTGAGGTAACCCTCAGGTAAGAACCCTGAGGTTAAGACAAAATAGGTTATAAGTGAAGGTTATTTTTGTAAATTCAGGAGGGTGACTTTTATTATTACAAAATTGCCATCCAATATTTATACTGAAATCAGTCTAACCTCAGATAAGGTCCCTGAGGTCATCCTCAGGGCCATTTTTCTCTTCTTATTTATGATAATTTATTTTAATTTTTAACTAAGAGTTTTACAAAAACATGTAATGCAAATTGATCCCAAAAACATGCAAAAATGATGTGGCAAACAAGTGGAATGTTTTAATTGGATGGTTGGTGTGAATGTAGGGGGTCTCATCCCATTATTATTTTTATAACTAATTAAAAACAAACACATGTCATTTGAGAAAAATTTTTGGGAAAACTTTTGGGGTACCAAGCATTTATCTTTTACATGATTAGTGATTAGAGATGCTCTAATAAAACATTGTTAAAAGACAACTTTCACCAATTTGTATAACCTCTTATGGATTTCCGGTCCTATAAAATAGTTAAATTTTATTTTAAATAGTTGACATATGACACGTGAACACGACACGAAACAACACGAAAAATATGGTTTTGGGTTTTATTTTTTGGTACACGAAAGTACACGAATACGAAATTACACGAAATATTTAGTATCGGATATGAATTTTCATTTTGGGTACACGAAAGTACACGAAATATTATATATATAATTTTATTTTTTGATATTTTTATTTTATACTTTCATTTTGGGTACACGAAAGTACACGAAATTACATGAAATATTATATTATAATTTATTTATATTTTTATTTCGTGTACTTTTGTTTCGTTTTGTTTACACAAAATATTTCATTTTGGGTTCGGGTGGATAATCAAGTACACAAAATGATTTTAGTTCAGTTTCGATTTGAGTTCTGAATATAAGAAAACACGAAAGTACAATACGATTTCCAGGCCTAAGTCGAGCATACAAAATGACTAACACAACAGGGATATTTGTTGAATTATTTGGTAGGAATTTGCCCACGGTCATGGGTTCAGACACCCAAAAGAAAAGAGAATACATGTCGGGTCCTCTGTCACTGGGTTTAGGGGTGAGCAATGGTCGGGTTGGTCGGGTTGAAAGGGTTAAACCATCCAACCCATATTTTACGGTTTTGGAATTTAACAACCCGTTACCATAACCGTTACCGTTAGTACTAAAAAAAACCGTCCAAATTATAACGGTTTGGTTTGGGCGGATTGGATTTTAAACCACTTAAAAAATTTAAACTTGTAAAAAATTAATCGACACAATTGTATAATGCATCAATGGACTGACATCACAAAATATCACCAAAATATGGTAATTAAGTTACAAAGTCTTACGGACCAGCAAAATAACGTTGTTTAGGTAAAATGATAGTTGAGAAAAATAGGGTTACAAACTTACCGATTTAGTCTTTTTACATATTGTAACTATTGTAAGCACATTTTTTTTTCTTTTTATATAATTATATATTAACTATTAATTTGAATTATATTTCTTAAATAATAATAAAAATTAATTATTATATATTATTATATATTCGGGTGGAACGGGTTATATTGGTCGGGTTGACAAGGCAAACCGAACCCAACCATTATTTTTCGGTTTTTAAAAATTCGAAACCGTTACCAACCCGAACCGTTACAAAACCGTAAATTCTGGTTTGGGCGGTTTGGATTGGACGGTTTGGGCGGGTTTGGAAAATTTTGCTCACCCCTAACTGGGTTCCTGTAGGCCTATAATCACAATAATTAGTGTCAATATTGGCATGCTCCATTGTCCTGATAACAAATTAACATGTAAATTATACTTTAAAACAGACACAACATAGGTTGGTTGAATTGTTTGTTTAGCAGAATATCAAGCAAAAATCCTAATTGTGTGGGATCTCTATATTCTCAATTTCCTTTTGGAATATGCGGATTCCGGAGATATTTTGTGCTCCTTTTGCAAGATGTTACATGTTTGTTGGAATTTTTCTGTTCCTTTTCCTCTATGCTCTTTTTCTGGTGAAATAATAAAATTTTGCATGATTTTCTGCTTAAAATTAGGAATTTATCTTTATCTTTTTAAAAAAAGTTATGTTAGAGCATTTCCAATGGTATTGGCTAAACTCATTGTTTAAATTTCAAAAAAATAATAGTTGGCTAAAATTTACTGAACCTGTAAAGTGTTTTACTCAACGGGGATCAACTATAATGATTGGTTATATTTTAAAAAAGGTATGATTATTATTAATAATAATTTTTTTGGTCAATTATGGGAAGAAAATGGGCGGGAAATGACATGGCATTTGCTACAAATCTCTAGTGCTTCAACAAATATGACCAATATTAAAAAAAAAATATAAAGGAATGGCTAATTTTTTAGACAAGAGGAATGACCCATTGGAGTGAAGAACTTTTAACATGTTATGTATAATTTTCAATTTGGTAAATTATTTAAAATTTTAGCTAAGTGTTTCATTGCATTGGAGATGCTCTTAGAACATCTCAACCATGTAGATACCTTAGCTAAAAGTAATTAAAACATATTATAAATAAAAATTATAGAGATTATGTAAAAAAAATCAACTCCAGTCAAATGATATATTCTATTTATAATAACTAAAAATAATAATAACATACAATTTTTAAAATATAACCAATCATCTTAGCTAACCCCATAATCAGTAAATTTCACCACGGTTTACAAGTTCAGTAAATTTCACATAATCCCCATTGGAGATGCTCTTAGGTATATAAAATTTGGCACTGTAGAATTATAAATACAAATTTATCTAATCTATATGGAAGATGGTAGCATTTGATTTATATGTATAATCTGAAATAGTTTATTCCGCCTGACCACATCTGTTGTTGGAGTAATTTCGTAACAACACGAAATCGGAGATTTGCTGGAATATTAGAGCGTATGTGGCTATTTTAGGGGATTAGGGTTTATAAAAAAATAGGGCTGGACTCGGCAGCTGTCTTGATTTGTCTCGTGTATCAGATTGCCTCATCGTACCAAGATGTCTGCGTACCTATCTTTATATGGGATCAAGCCCACGTAGTTCTATGTAATTGATTTGTGTATATCCCTTAGAGACTTTAGGGATAAACTTCGTTAATCTGGGTGATTACTGATTTTATCTGATTTAATCTTATCGTTATGATATCTTCCGGATTTGAAGAATATCGTTTGGAGATATTTTCCGTTATTGATTGATTGAGATTGATTATTTCCTCATTTTAGAGAGAGGATAAAACTTAGCAGTTAAGCAATAATTATTAATCTGAATTAATAATTAATAAATATTAGAAATTTGAGAGATTATTAGACATGCCAAAAATATGGCATAAAAAAGAATCGAAAAAATTCAATCAAGAATTATACTTTATTAAAAAGTGTAAAGTGTAATATAATTTCTATCAGGCATAGAAGATTTCGAGACAAACACGAGGTACAAAATGTTCTTTCCTCCAATGAAAGATATTTTAAAAAAAATGTAGTATCCACTTTCGGATTGGTTTCAAAAACTCTACAGATTCATGTCCACATAAATTCTGCAATACAGAGTTATACACGAGTACTATATTGGTTCTATATGTTCCTTCAAATTAAAATTAATTTAATAGTTAATCGCTCTATTTGTTATTACATCCCCCTCAATCCTCTTAATATAAAGTTTTAAATAATGTAAAAACTGAAATTAATGCTCGTTTAAAATCCATTTTAAAAAAGTTTAGAGAATTACTGTCAATGAATTGTAAAAGTTGAATAATTAAGAAAAAATGTTAAAAATACCCTTTTTTGAGTTAAGAACGACAAAAATAACAATTTCTAAAGTGTATGGTTATTTTACCCGATGGGATACCCAACTCGTAATTGGGTATCACATTTTGTATAAGATATCCAATTCAAAAATGGATATTCCTATAAGATATCCAACCCGTAAATGGGTATCCCAAAAAATTAAAAGTATAAAAAATTTGTGATACCCAACTTATAAACGGGTATCCTATATAAAATGAGATAACCAACTTAGAAATGGGTATCTCATCTGTTATAAATAACCATCCACTTTTAAAAGGGGTATTTTGATGATGAAATTTTAAAAAATGATTATTTTTAACCATCACCCATTAAGAAAAAAATATTATTTAAATAAAAAAACAAACAATACAAATGATACTCTTGTTTTCCTAAGTAAAGTATAAGACACTTGAGTTACTTGCTCTACGCAGTGTTGTAAAAAACGGGAATCGGAATTAATCGGTAGAGGCACTGTCCAGGGATTAATCGGGGATTAATCGGGTATTTGAGGATTAATCGGAATGATTAATCGAATAATCGGATTATTAATCAGTTCGATAACCCATGGAACAGGGATTAATCGGTGATTAATCGTGATAAATCACCGATTTTTAGAACAGAGGCTCTACCTATATAAAGAACAAGGTTGTCTAGGCTCAAACCAGAGATCTGGTGTTAGCCTACAATTCCATACAAAACAGATACTTACACACACCTATCTCTATATTTCATCTCTCACCCTCAATTCTTGGGATATCAAGGTAATTTATTTCATTTAAACATGCTTTTTTTAGGTTTCTGTTTATGCACTCTGTAATAAAAATTCAATCTTTATATGCAAAAGGCTCTGTATTTCACCATTGGGCACTTTGGTGTTTGTAAATTTGCCTGTTTGGGTCAAATTTTGATTTGGGTTTGTTTGTTTTGATGATTTATTGCATGTTTTAAGATACACTAACATGTTGTGTTGTATACATTGCTTATATGTGTAATTAATTGGATCTTTTTATTGTGTTTTTGTTAATTGATAAACCTTAAGAATTTGTTTGGTTTGTTTCTTTAGTTATTTTTCATAATTTTGTTCTCTCACTGGTGTAGTTTCTGTGTGTGTGTGTGTGTGACACCATTCCCTTGTATATTTTATTCTTGAAAGTTTCCTTGATGACTGTAAATTTATATAAACACGGTCTGTTTTAAAAATAGCTGTAGGGTTTTTGTTTATTTCTCTTTAGGGTTTTAGCTAGTTGGAAGGTGAAAGTTTATTGGTGGAATTTAAATATCGGGACTTTATTTTTCGAAACTTTCATATGGTAAAGGCAAAGTCAAGTATGTAGAAAAAGAAGTATGTATATTTAAGATTTAGAGGCTGTGAATTGGTTTTGAATTTGTCATCTAAAGCTGCTTTTAGATGACGTAGAGTTATATGTAGTTTGACAAAAATTGTCCGGAGGGGTTCTCTATATTCGTTTCCCGAATCTATTTTAATTTAGAATGGTTGTTAATTTTGTTGTTGAAGTCCATAAGTTCTGCCTGCTTTTGTGTATATATGTTTCTTGTAGTGTTCATTCTCGGAACTATTAAAAGTTACTACCTTTGAGTGTCGTAGTTGTTCTTTTCAATTGTTGTCCAATCACACACATATATGGATTGATATCTTCATACCGATATATTCTTTATGCTGCATCCACAGTATGGGCAGCAGTGAGCAAAACAACAATTATGGAGCATACACCTACGAGAGCCTTGAAAGGGAACCGTACTGGCCATCTGAGAAACTCACAATTTCCATCACTGGAGCAGGTGGATTCATTGCCTCCCATATTGCGAGGCGTTTGAAGAGTGAAGGGCATTACATCATTGCTTCTGACTGGAAGAAAAATGAGCACATGCCAGAAGACATGTTTTGTCATGAATTTCATCTTGTCGATCTTAGAGTCATGGATAACTGTTTGAAAGTTACTCAGAATGTTGATCATGTGTTTAATCTTGCTGCTGATATGGGAGGCATGGGCTTCATTCAGTCTAATCACTCGGTGATCATGTACAACAATACCATGATCAGTTTCAACATGCTTGAAGCTGGAAGGATCAACGGCGTCAAGAGGTTGGTTGTCTTGGAGGTGTTTTGATTTCCATCATTATTGTCTCCTAGTTGATTTTTATGCACACAAGAATAGGTTTTCTAATGGTTTGCAATTAAGGCAGGTGTTTTTTCTATCAACACAGTGACATTTTTGTTCCTTGACCTATAAAATGAAAACAAATCACATGTTATATGTTTCTTAAATCTTACCTAAATGGTTATCTTTCTTTGGACTTTCTCTTTAACAGTACAACTTCTTACCTAATATCTATCGAGTTTAGGTAAAAACAGGATACTACCTTGGCATGCCTTTGGCGCAACTTAAAACATCCTCTCCAGCATTAATTTATCTATTTTCAACGGCAATAAAATTTTGTAATCAAATAAAGGACGTGCATACGGTGCGCTACTGGCATTTGTCTTTTAGCAACTCTTTTGTGGGTTCTGGATATAGAATTATAAGAGAACTTAAATTATTACTTTTCAAGACCAACTAAATTTGGATTATCTGAATTTCAGCTGTAATTGAAAGCATTAAGCATCTGTTTATTTTTATTATTTGCTTGAAAGCTTCCAACTTGGAAGGTGTAATATAAATGCAGATCTTTGACATTTATAACGGTGTGCAGGCTCTTTTATGCGTCTAGCGCTTGTATCTACCCGGAGTTTAAGCAACTGGAAACTAATGTGAGCTTGAAGGAGGCTGATGCTTGGCCTGCAGAGGTTTATTTCCCTTGACCCATCAAGATTAACTATTTCTATAATCATTCGACCATTGTTGTGCATGCTGAAAAGACTTTTTTTTTTTTGCATTGTAGCCTCAAGATGCATATGGCTTAGAAAAGCTAGCAACAGAAGAATTGTGCAAGCACTACACCAAGGATTTCGGTATTGAATGCCGAATTGGACGCTTCCACAACATTTATGGGCCATTCGGAACATGGAAAGGTATGAGAGACATTGTATGTTGTGAAAGTTAGCTTTTGATACTCAAATACTAGTAACGTGTAGAATTATATCAATATTCAATACTCATCTGATTGACCTCTGCAGGTGGAAGAGAAAAGGCACCTGCTGCTTTCTGTAGGAAAGCACTTACTTCTACTGATAAGTTTGAGATGTGGGGTGATGGTCTGCAAACTAGATCATTCACATTCATAGACGAATGTGTTGAAGGTGTCCTTAGGTAAATATGCCTCTTTTTAGTTTCAGTAATCTTCTAAAACTTGTGTCAGGACTTTCCTTTAACTTAAGTAGAGGACCTATATATACTAGTGTTAATATGGCAGCCATATATTAAGAATTTACAAAAAAATGTGTGAAAGAGTAAGACTGCATTTTATCATATAATAAATATTTGATAATTCAACTCACGAATTGATCTTTGCCAAAATTTGTGATTTTAATTCAACTCACGAAGGCTCCCACTAATTTTGGTACGAAAAAGTCTCTTGGAGGATTTCATGTGTGCTTTAGAATTCTCTTAATGTTCGAGCTTGTTCTTAAAAAGAATTATTAGTGCGATGTAAAACATTGATTTTGTGCATGAACTAATTTGCTGTAAACAAATATATTCAGCAAAACAAGTTTTGTTATTTTGGCATGTGGGTCTTGCCACTGTATGAAACCATACAAGTACTTCGTGCAGGTTGACAAAGTCTGACTTCCGAGAGCCAGTAAATATTGGAAGTGATGAGATGGTAAGCATGAACGAAATGGCGGAGATCATCCTTAGCTTTGAGGATAGAAAGCTTCCTATCCAGCACATACCTGGCCCTGAGGGGGTTCGTGGACGAAACTCAGATAACACTCTGATTAAGGAGAAGCTAGGTTGGGCCCCAACCATGAGGCTGAAGGTATCTACTTGTAGTTGTGGTATTTGGCCTTTTTGTTATGTTCATACCCTTTCTGCTAGGAAATTTCTGACTTATCTTCTTTTTTATATATTTTGATAAATACAGGATGGATTGAGGATCACATACTTCTGGATAAAGGAGCAAATTGAGAAAGAGAAAGCTAAGGGTGGTGACATGTCAGTTTATGGGTCATCAAAAGTTGTAGGAACACAGGCTCCGGTCCAATTGGGTTCTCTTCGTGCAGCTGACGGAAAAGAATGAAGTAAAAAATGCATACTGTGTCTAAATAAAATGCTTTAAGTACCATGTTTATATGGTGCCGCCATACTGTCTTTTAGAGTATGGATTTATTTAAGCTTAAAATTTGATGTTTTTCTCTTTCTTGCTATTTTTATCCTTGTAATCTAAGCATCTGTTCCTTGTAATTCTTTTACGCCCGAGGAAATTGGATGTTCTTGTATGATGATCATGCAATTAAGCAATGAGTATTTGATCATTTTCTCGTCAATTTTTCCTTATATATTTACATTTCTTTTTGCATCCTGGAGTCACTTTCACGAAACATTGTGAGCGTTGGATGTTTCTATGTTTACATTTCCTTTTGCTTCCTAGAGACATTTTCTCGAAACATTGGGAGTGTTGGACGTCGATTATCGAGTTGGACGTATCCAGTTTTGGCTAAACCAAAAAATGAGTGGATGAAATGTTGAAATGTGGAGCAAAAACATGAAATGAAAAGAAAGGAGATCATAGTTACATATGGTTGAATAATGAATGTTGGTTGCTTTGATCCGTATGTGCTTTAATCCAGATGGAGCTATTTCAAGAGGTCCCGAATGTCTGTCGGGGAATTGGGTGATAATTATTTGGATTTTTCTGAAGTCGTGTGAACACTTTCAGATTGAAGTTATTTGTGGTTCACCCAAATAATTCAATCGGATAAGGTCAGAAATTCTGCAAGAAGAAAGAATATGTTTTGTTGTGAATTTCAAATGAACCAACTATATGAAAATGATCAATGCAACACCTATTTATAGATGTCAACAGATGTGTTTTTTGCCAATAAACACATCTCAAGATGTGTCTTTTCCCAATAGACACATCTCATTCCAACAGTCATGTCTAATAACAACAGACACATCTCAAGATGTGTCTTTTCCCAACAGACACATCTCATTCATCTCATTCTAACAGATGTGTTTGATGTCAATAGACATGTCTCATAAGCAATAATACTGAAATCATAACGAACTCGAACAGAGCATGCACTCCGCACTCTCCCGACTTGTTCGATGTAACATTACGATTACATTGATCAACTAGTCAATCCAATTACACTAAAATATCCAACAATCCTCCCCCATTTTAGCGTAATCCATGATTAACTAAACAAAATCACAACAAACAACAAACTTATGCATAAATGAAATATCGTGACGATTGAATTTCACATTAGTATATTACACATTCCAAATATTCGAATACCAAGGTGTCACTATGGATTGAACCTTCGTTATTCATAGTGAATACATGAAGATAATATACACATAAATTTACATTCTCAAATGTTCTTACTTGACACCATATTTTACTAGCCTAGTGTCCTAATCCTTCTTAAGCATATCAAAGCCAAGTCCAAGCTTCTTGAAGCAGCTAAACTTCATGCTCAAATAGGTAGTTCTTTCATTCTCGCACTCGCATATGCAATTTTTCAAAAGAACTATTAAGAAGATAAACTTCAACCTCCTTAACTTGCAGGTCTGAACACATACCTTGGGATGACAATACTAATGTGTTCCAATCTCTAGATGTTAAGCTTTCCACATTGAATTCAGCACCTAATGTCATATTAGATGGGAATTGGGTATCTCAACATGAGAGGTTTTTGATGGACTTTAATCCCATCCCCACAACCGATTTGTGCACAAGATCTCTACTCAACCCTTTGGTTAGATGATCGGCTAAATTATGTTGTGTTCTTATAAACTCCACTGATATAACACCATGCGTGATAAGCTCACGAATCATTCTGTGTCTAACACCTAAGTGTCTAGACTTGCATTTGAACACTTGTCTATAAGCATTAGCCAAGGCAGACTCACTATCACATCTGATAGATATGGGTGATATCGGTTTAGGCCACAATGGAATCTCATAAATCAGATTTCTTAGCCATTCAGCTTCTTTACCAGCCGCTGATAATGCCACAAATTAAGATTCCATCGTTGAATCAGTAATGCAACTTTGTTTCTTCGATGCCCAAGAGATAGCACCTCCCCTAAGAAGGAATACCCATCCACTTGTGGAAGAATGATCTTCCTTATTGGAAATCCAACTTGCATCTGAATGACCTTCAATAACCGAAGGAAATCCAGTATATGTCAAACCATAATCCATGGTTCCTTTCAAGTATTTGAACACTTGGCTTAAGGCTTGCCAATGATGTGAACTTGGCTTGCTAGTATACCTACTAAGCTTTCCAACAGCATAGGCAATATCTGGCCTAGTGCTTATCATGGCATACATGAGACTACCAATAGCCCTTGAGTATTCAAGTTGAGATACTGCAACACCTGTATTAGGTAGGAGTTTAATACTAAGATCAAGAGGAGTGCTAACAGGAGAACAATCCTTAAAGTTAAATCTTTTCAGAATCTTCTCAATATAATGAGATTGAGAAATTGAAATACCATTGTTCTCACGCTTGATCCTTATACCAAGAATCACCTCAGCCTCCCCCATGTCTTTCATATCAAAATTAGATGACAAGAACTTCTTGGTTTTATCCACTTGATTTTGGTCAGTACCAAAAATCAACATGTCATCCACATATAAACAAATTATAACTCCTTTACCAGAAGCATCAAATTTGCTATATACACACTTGTCTGCTTGGTTAAGAAAATAACCGTTAGACAAGACCACAGTATCAAATTTATCATGCCAATCCTTCGGTGCTTGTTTCAGACCATAAATTGATTTCTTCAATTTACACACCTTGTTCTCACAACCAGGCATAACAAACCCTTCGGGTTGTTTCATATAAATCTCTTCATCTAATTCACCATTCAAGAATGCAGTTTTCACATCCATTTGGTGAATGACAAGGTTGTGTATAGCAGCAAGTGCTATTAACAACCTAATAGTGGAGGTTCTAGCAACAGGAGCATAAGTATCAAAATAATCAATCCCTTCTTTTTGTCTAAAACCTTGGATTACCAATCTGGCTTTAAACTTATCTATGGTACCGTCCACCTTCATTTTCCTTTTGAAGATCCATCTGTTTCCCAATGCTTTACAGCCAGGGGGCAGATCACTCAATTCCCAAGTATTATTATCATGATAGAATCCATTTCATCTTGGATAGCTTCTTTCCAGAATGCAACATCCCTAGATTTCATAGCTTCGCTAAAAGTATTTGGATCCTCCTCAATAACAAAACAATATTGGTATTGATATTCAATTTCATCTCTAGAGCCTTCTACTAGATAAAGATGAAAGTCATCTCCAAAAGACTTTGCTTTTCTAGCTCTAGTGCTTCTACTTGGTTCAGACGGTCCATTCACATCTTCAGTAGAAACTGAGTTCCTACTAGAAGAATTCTGAAGCATGTCCCTTGGTCTAGGTATAGATGTAAATCTGTTTTCATAAAAAATAGCATCTCTTGACTCGATAATCGAGTTCACAGATACATAGTCATTAGATTCTAACACATAGAATCTATATGCTATGGAATGCTCAGCATAACCAACAAATATGCAATCTATACCTCGTTCACCCAAGATTCTTCTTTTGGGTTCAGTGAGTCTTACAACTGCTCTACATCCCCAAACTCTCAGAAAACTTAATTTTGGTGACTCTTTATACCAAAGTTCATAAGGGGTAATCTTATTCCTCTTACTAGGAATTCGATTCAATAAATGACAGGCTGTCAACATAGCCTCACCCAAAAATCCCTCACTCAAACCCGAGTAGGATAACAAGGAATTAACCATTTCTTTCAAAGTCCTATTCTTTCTCTCTGCCACACCATTTTGTTGTGGTGTATAAGGAGCCGTGGTTTGATGTATTATACCAGTAGATTGAAAATAAACCGGATCATAATACTTACCTCCTCTATCAGTACGTAGATTTTTAATCATGGTACTCTGATGTAACTCTACTTCTTCTTTATAAATTTTAAAGAAGTCAAGAGCTTCATCCTTAGCATGCAATAAATATACATAGCAATATCTAGTAGCATCATCAATAAAAGTAACTACATACTTTTTATTTCCTAATGATGGTGTAGAATGGAAATCACACAAATCACTATGTATTAGTTCTAAAACATCAGACATCCTATTAACCTCTTTAAAGGGCTTTCTTGTTATCTTTGTTAACATGCATGTTTTGCATTTTTCATTGTCTAAATCAATAGCAGGTATGAGACTCATTTTTTACATATCCTTTATTCTTTTGTAATGTACATGTCCTAGTCTAGCATGCCATAATTCTGGTTTATTCAAATTATTGATAGTACTAGTAGAAGCCATGCAAGCAGATTCATCAATAAATGGAGTATTTACATTCAACATAAACATACCATTACACAAATAGCCAAAGCCAACAAAAGAGCCATGTTTTGACAATATATATTTGTCACTTTCATAAACTTGTTTATATCCACAATTGTTCAATACAACACCAGACAAGAGATTCTTCCGAATCCCAGGAACATACAACACTTTATTTAACAATATACATTTGCCAGAAGTAAAAACTATCTTGACATTTTCTAGTCCTTTGATCGGTTCAGTTGCAACATTTCCCATCTTTAAGATAGATCCATCTTCGATTGGTTGAAAGTCCATGAACCAACGAAGATCTTTGCATACATGACTCGTTGCTCCTGAATCAATCCACCAAGCAACATTGTCATCCTGCACGTAAAATGCCTCAGATATTAGTGATACATAATTCTGACCAGAATTACAATTTTGCATTAAAATCTGACCTTGTTGCTTTTCTGGATCCTTGGATCCACTTGGACAAGCATTTTGATTTTCTTGCTTGCCTTTACCAACCCGACAATCCTTCTTGAAATGTCCAGGTTTGCCACACTTCCAACATGCCATCTTAGGCCTTTTATTGGAAGAATTGTTGTTGTTTCCTTTAAACTTTCATTTATCACCCTTGCCATTTTTAGAATTTTTGGAAGATCCACCATCTTCAACCATATTCACAGAAGAGTTACCGACTTGGTTCTTTCCCTTAGGATTATTCTCAATTTCTTGAGTCCTCAAAGCCTCTTCAGTTCTGAAGTGACTTCCAAGTTGAACCAGAGTTATATCATCTTTATTATGTTTCAAGGAGTGTTTAAAATACTTCCATGATGGTGGTAGTTTGTCTATAACACCAGAAACTGAGATAGATTCATCCATCTTCAGATTGTGTTGGGCAAACTGTCCCAGAATCCTTAATAATTCATTGTATTGTTCCATCACCGGTCTAGAATCGACCATTTTATAATTCATAAAATTAATGACCAGAAACTTCTTACTAGAAGCATCTTCTGCCATGTACTTGGATTCAAGAGAATCCCACAATTCTTTCGCTGACTCAACATTTTGGTATATATCGAAAAGGGAATCAGACATACCGTTTAAGATGTGGCCCCGGCAGATGTAGTCATCGTTTTCCCACTTGCACCGCTTCAAAGTCTGTTCAGCGGTTTCATTTTCGATCACTTCTGGCATGGGGGTACTTAGAACGTACACAACCTTCAACGTGGTCAACAGAAAATGCATCTTCTTCTGCCATCTTCTAAAATCCTGACCCTCAAACTTGTTCAACTTTGCAAACTTGCTTGTCATATCTTTTACAGATTCTGCGTTCGCCATCTTCAGAAAATAGCTAACTTCAATCTTTGTTGGGGAATTGGGTGATAATTACTTGGATTTTTCTGAAGTCGTGTGAACACTTTCAGATTGAAGTTTTTTGTGGTTCACCCAAATAATTCAATCGGATAAAGTCAGAAATTCTGCAAGAAGAGAGAATGCGTTTTGTTGTGAATTTCAAATGAACCAACTATATGAAAATGATCAATGCAACACCTATTTATAGATGTCAACAGATGTGTCTTTTGCCAATAGACACATCTCAAGATGTGTCTTTTCCCAATAGACACATCTCATTCCAACAGTCATGTCTAATACCAACAGACACGTCTCAAGATGTGTCTTTTCCCAACAGACACATCTCTTTCATCTCATTCTAACAGATGTGTATAGACATGTCTCATAAGCAATAATACTGAAATCATAACGAACTCGAACAGAGCATGCACTCCGCACTCTCCCGACTTGTTCGATGTAACATTACGATTACATTGATCAACTAGTCAATCCAATTACACTAAAATATCCAACAATGTCGACACCATTTTAGTGGGACACCAAAAAACAACTCTCACATTTATACAGCTTATTGTCGAGTATGAGTGTATGACTACAATGTGTCTTCATTTTTAGGAGTTTTTGCTTGCCAAATTTATCTTAAAAGAAATTTCCACAACCGCCTCACTTTTCCCCTCTTTTCTTGCCTAATCGTCGGGGCTTCCATCGATTTCCTCCGGTGGAAAGCCCCAAATCTTTTAATTTTCTTTGTTTTTGTTCTTATTTTTCAATAATCTCCCTTCTTGGTGAGAGTTTTCCCAATTTATTTGGGTCTAGTTTATCTCTCCTTGTGAGAGTTTGGTATGTTCTTTGTGTGTTTGGTGTGTTTTAATATCCGGAATTTCAGATCTACAGGATTTCCTTGGTTTTGATGGATCTTTATGGTTTTGATTTTGTTATTCGATTTTTAATTGTGAGTGGGGGTCTTGATTTAGTGATGAAGTTTTGTATGGGATTGCAACTTTGGTCGATAGCTCAAACGATAGCTACATCGGGGCATGATGAAGAAGGTACCGGTAATCCAACGAGGATGCACGAAGTGTGTACTTGTATTTGTATATACTTTATCTTCAAAATATCGCCTAACTGTCTCTTCACGAGAACATGCGATTGCAAATTACTATTTGTTCGACTCGATCATTGATGTAGATGCCGTATGGTTTTTTATTATTGAATTAATACCTTTATTTCAAAAAAAAAATTATATTTGTATATATATATAGGGTCTTACTCAAATAGAAACCAAATTAAAATAGAAACTAGAAACTAAACCCTAATCTAATATTTAAAGCTAATCTAATGACCAAACTAGGGGACCCCAATACAAAAAGTTCATAATATTCTAGGCTCCATCCAGCAAAAAAAAAAAATATTGTTCACTGCTGACGTGGCAGTGACGTCAGCGTGAACAGTAATTTTTTTTTTTTTTTTTTTTGCTGGATGGAGCCAATAATTTTAAACACTTTTTGTGAAGGTGCCCCTAGCGGGGCCATTAGAATAAATGAAATATAATTTATTTAGTGTTGGTTTCTAGTTTCTATTCTAAGATTGGTTTCTATTTGACCACTAGCCTATCTATACTATTATATAAAAGCCGAAACATTAAAAGTTTGGTTGGTTGGTTGGTTGGTCGGTATGGTACCTGTTGATTTTACTTATTTACCCTTACTCAATTACAGATGTACTAACTAATTAATTTCCTTAACATATTATCTTTTCTATTTTTCAAGAACTAAATAATTTCCTTTTTCAGGTAAAATACAATATCCTTTTATATTTTATCTAACTAAATTTTCTCCTTTATTAATCAATTTCCTTTTTCAGGTTAAACATATTATCTTCTCTATTTTTCAATAACTAAATAATTTCTCTTTTCAGGTAAAATAGAATATTTTTCACATTTTATTTAACTAAAATTTCTCTTTTTTTAAAAATAGTACAAGCAAATTTGTTTAATAAAATAACATAACTATATTATAATTACTATTAACTAATCAATTACTTTTTCACCCAAAACACGTTATATTTTCTTTTTTCTCTAAATAACATCTCTCTTTTTCCAATTATAACATGGACGGTTACCTTTTTCAGCCAAAACACATTACCGTTTTTCTTTTCTCTTACTAAAACCTCACTTTTTCCAATTATATCACATATGTTTTTATTTAATAAAAATAAATAATAATATTATAATACTAATAATTAACCGATTATCTTTTTAGCTAAAACGTATCATATTTTCTATTTTTCTAATTAAATTCCCTTTTTTCTAGAAATATCCCGGGCAACAATAATTTCTCATTTTCTAAAAATTATGAGCAATTTTATTTAGTAAAATGACATAAATAAATTATAATTATATAAGCTAATCAATTACCTTTTTCACATAAATCATGTCATCTTTTTAATTTTATATAATCTCTCTTTTTCCAATTATATCAAGTACGGTTCTATTTAATAAAATAAACTAATAATATTTTAATATTAATAATTAACCGATTACTTTTTTCAGCTAAAATGTATCATCTTTTCTATATTTTCTAACTAAAATCCTTCTTTTAATAGAAATATCACGGACAATATTAATTTCCCTTTTTCTAAAAATATTACTTGAAATTATATTTAGTAAAATAAGATAATTAAATTATAATTATTATAAACTAATCAATTACCTTTTCACCCAGAACATTTTTCCTTTTTAATTTTCTCTAACTAAATCCTATATTTTTCTAATCATATCACGGGCATTCTATTTAATAAAATAAAATAATAATTTTATAATTACCAATAATTAACCGATTACCTTTTTCAACTAAAACCTATCATCTTTTCTATATATTCTAAATAAAATCCCTCCATTTCTAGAAATATCACGGATAACATTTATATAATTACTATCAAATCATCTCATATAAAAATGTAAGCCTCCAAAATTCATGTTTTAAAAAATTAATTTAAATAAATGCAAAAATTTATGTAATATTAAAAAGAGAAAAATGGGCCTGAGGATGTCCTCAGGTAGTTCTCCTGAGGTTATAAGACAAATAACCTATAGAATAAGTGGCCCCGCAGGGGCATTTTTGTAATATCAAATTTTTTTATCAGTAGATTTACTTGAATACCCTTAAAATTGTATTGGAAAGCTTTTAACCGTTCTGCCTGAGGTCATCCTCAGGCACATGAATCCCTATTAAAAAAAACGTGCATCGCACGGGTTTTAAACTAGTATATATATATATATATGCTGCTTCACTTTATTTTAAAAACAAGTTTCACCTGACAATATTGCACGCTATCAAAATGTTTCATTTAATATTTTTCCAGTTTCCATCGAAAACAAATTATTGAATTCTTAATTATATTTATTTTTGTGCATGCACAAATTCAGAAAAATATAATTTGAAATAAAACTACGTATCTTCCTACAAACGTATAAGTGCGTAATTTTTCATTATGAGTAAAAACAAACAACTCTTGTCGATTTTTTTTGTTGTAAAAAAAAAAGAATGAAAAAAAAACAGGTCTTGTCAAATTATTGGACTGAACGCAGTAACAGAAATTATAGTCCGAGTAATGCATATGGACTTGTAGCCCACAAGAGAACTAGTTCACTGAAAGATATGGACTTTGAAATCTTATTAAAAAGGGCCGAATGTTATTTAGCTAATATTGTTACATTCTTTTGGTCATTGCCTTATTAAAAATGCAATGACCAAAGGAATGTAACAGTATTAGCTAAATTTTTCCCAACATTACCGAATTACTTTCTATCAAATAATTTTTTGAATTGGCATTTTGCATTAACTGAAAAAGACATCATACATAAATTTTTCCAACACAATCAGTGGAAATGTTAAAAAATTATGAAAGTTATAAAACTTCACAAGACATCCTAGCTAACAAGTGGTCTACGTTACAAATGAAACTGAGAAATCTGTACGAACATTAAGCAAATTTCGACAATCTTGAACCATGTTTCCCTCCTTCAAAAAATTCACCTTACTACTGTTAATAGCTTATACTGTGAGCATTAAATCACTCTCCAAGATCACATTAAAAATGCCTAATTCAACAATCCAATTTACAGCCTCCAACACCCCCTTGCTTCCGCTTCAACCACTGTCACTTCTCCCTCCCTCACGACGTAGAACTCCCGTTTTGCAGAAGTGAATAATTTTTCATAACGAAATTTTTATAATGTAACAAAAATCTAACCGACCTACATGTGTATAGGATTATTTAGTAAATGGTGGTATAGCTATCATGACTTTGTAGATGACATTGTTTAATGTTTGTGGGTGTAATCTCATGTCATCTGTCCATTTTTCAACCGGAGAAACAAGGTACAACATGACTCATTTGACGATAGCATTTGTAAGTATCCGCATTTTTAATTGATTCTTAAAAATGTCATGTCAACATTTTTTGTAATTTCAATTTTAGTTCTCGGATGTTAATATTTATCCGATGCTAAAATTAGTGTGGTGCTAATTTCTCAACTACCTAAGCTAATGTTATGACATGATTTTGTAACAGAACACAGAATGTTGTGCTTTGGTTGGTCGCCTAGCTAGTTGGAATTAGCTGTTACTAATTCGCGACTCTTTTTTTTTTTTTTTTTGAAATATAATTCGCGACTCTTAATATTCTACAAATATATCTTCTCCACAACTACAAACCTGTTAATCAAATGGTTAATTCGTTTTACGCAGGCAAATAAACTAGAAAATGAACCACACCAATACTAGTACATCCAATATTACATAAATTACTCGTTTGGTAATGCTCCTAATTTTTTTTGTAATTACTAGTAAATTTTCGATCTACGATTTTTCTAACACCGAAACATATTTTTCGAAACATTTGAATCCACGATCTTAATTTTTTTTTACATTATGTATAGTTCTCTACGAGCAATTGTCAGCCTTACTTGCTACGTTCGGGTTGTCCCTGTGATTAATGTAGAATTTGAGGACACAATAGTGGTTTACCTACTTCACATAATTACCAACTAAAACATATATAGATGCCTGTTAAAAAATGTTACGTAATCACTTGATAAGCTACTGGATATACTATAAGTCTATAACATAAAGTTGTTAAGAAAACTCAAATAAAACACTAATTTCATTGACTTGAATGATTATGACTACATTTTATTTGTTGTTAGCCGCGATTTAGTAGTATTTACTTGGAATGACATTTATATTACTAGTGTAATTCAGGTCCAATATACTACTATAGTTAAACCCTTTGAAGAATTATGGTTGTTGGAGTATTATCTGTTTGATTGCATAAAAGTAAACCCACCTTATGTATATAATTTATTATCTACCCGTTTGGCAAATCTGGTACTCAAATTATAAGTTACTTATTTCGGAAAAAATTTCGTATTTACATACTTTTTTTTAGAAAAAAATGTGTATGGGGAGTTTAATATTCGTAATCTTGCAAAAATAAGTTACTTATTTCAGAAAAAAATACACATTTCCTAACTTTTTTCCAAAATAAGTAACTTATTTCTGAAAAATAAGATTTCGCAAACGGGTCCTATATATTGTCCATTTGCTAGTTGATTCACTTTTGCCAGATATGGTGCTTCCGAAGTTTCGTATGTTGACAGGAATAAAAGGAATTATCAATTCTTTTGAAGCATATGGTCTAAAAAATTTCATGAACGATGATCGAGAAGATGAATAATGTTTTCTCTAATTTATTAGTTTCCTTTTGCTAAGAAAAATCTCAAGAACACAATACATGTTTTTATTGACTTAGGAAGTTTTTTTTTTTTTTTTTTTACAAATTTATATTTTTTATTAATATAAAAAATCAAATTTTAATAATGCGTAATAGTAAAAAAAAAAATATTACCAAATTTGATTATCGCTTAACTCATGATTTGATTTCCTCCCATTACATAATTATATAAGATTTATTTATTTATTTAATTATTTATTTTAATTTCATCCCGTATTCGATTCCCTATAATTACATAATTAAACTGTGTTTTATTTATTATATAATACTTTTATCATTTAATTCCTTACAAGTTAATATTTAAATAATACTTATGAATTATATTTATTTATTTTATTTAATTTCTTTAATTTCATCTGGTGTCCGTCCCTATTATTACACTATTAAATAGTGTTTTTTTTACATATTTTTATCATTCAATTCTTTATGAGTACATATTTAAATAATTTTTATTTATTATATTTATTCTTAATAATTTATTAATATTTTAATTTCGAATCGTATTTGATCCGTGCCCATACCCATAATTCGTACGGATTATCCATTAGTAACACATTATACATGCAATATAGATAAATATAAATGCGCCTGTGTATTCGATCAATGTGACCAGATTTACAACTCAATTTAAAATAAAAGGAGAATAAATTTAGATACAGAATATTATTGTAAATGTTAGCAGGTGGATGATTAGATCACTTGTTTACGTTAATGATAGCATAATCTCTTCGTTATAGTCATACTAATATATATTATCGGCCTACCAGGATAGTACTCCGTATAAAATAACAGTCTTATATACTCCCTCCGTCCATTTCATTTCTTTACACTTTCTATTTTGGGCGGTCCATTCCATTTTTTTACATTACCAAAAATAGTAACTTTTAACAATAAAATACATTATTACATCCACTAACTCACTCCACCTTTTCAACCCTTTACACTATTACACCCACTATTTCACTTATTTTAACAATAAAATTACTATTACACCCACTACTACATTTATTCTAACAATATTACATCCACTATCTTGGTTTCCGTGCAAAAAGCAAACGTAAAGAAATAAAAAAAACAGAGGGAGTATTACATTAGTACTAGAGGACGTTTTAAAAATCCAATATTCGGTAGGCAGACAGATCTGTAATGCATCTTCTAATGATATTTCAAGTAGTCATTTGTTATCTGTAATTTTGTTTTCACTTAACAATGTTACTTTAATATAATATGTATCACATGTTCTGCAACAACAAAAGTCTCCCTACAAAATTTGGTATAATCCTTGATTGGAGCTTCTCTCTGTCAGGTATATATTAAAAAGAAATTATTTTGTTATATTTCTTCATCCAAATGCAAGTCTAGTATAGGTTTGATTTGATAATATGCAAATGTGTCACAATTTGTGATACAAACTATTTAATATATTATTTAAAGGCAAGCCTAGATCACATTATTATGGTATGTTAAAATACAATAATTAAAAAGATTTAAAAAATTCCCCAGCAACAATTTCTTAATTATAAAGACACAGTGTTTATAAAGCAAGGTACCTAGCTAATTGTTTTTACATCGTATGATCTGGTTTGAAATATTGTAAGCCGAACGGTGCAACTCAAGTAACGTCCTAGATGGTTGTGCTTAAATTTGTAAATTTGAAGTCTAATCTGTAGTTAGGCTGCCTAATTATTACATAATACAAGCCATTTCGAGAAATGTGGTTTGTATTTTTCACAATGTCTAATTTTCTAATCAAAATCTGGCAATTTAGTCTTAATAAGTTAACCATGACTATCCGGCAGTGTAACCCCATCATTAGCCTAATCCAGTGTTTTCAGAATCGGACCGAGCATCGAACCGAAAGCCCTACTGGTTACTGGTTCGATTGGTTCAACCGATTCGACCAGTGGTTCAACCGGATGACGTCATAATTATGTAATATATAATTTTATATACATATATATATATATATATATATAATAAATATGCATTATTGATAGACATAATAAAAATATGAAAAATATAGAAAAATGCGAGGCAACAAAAAAATACTCCCTCCGTCTCTTTATATAGTTCTTATTTCATATGTCGGGACTGTTCATAACATGAGACAAATTATTAATTTACGTATAATTTATAAGACCAAATATAATCATGAATGATCTTGTTGGATTCGTATTTATGAGTACTTTAATACAGTGAAATTTTTATATTTAATACTAATACGAAATTAAAGATATTAACGATCAAAAGTGTGCATTGGCAAACGTGTCCAGTCAAAATAGGAATGATATTTAGAGACGGAGGGAGTTACAGTTAACTACTGGTCAAAGGGCCAAGCCTTTCTTTCTTTATTTCTTATAGTACACACTTTATTAATACCTAAAACTAAAATATCCAAACTTTACATGAAATATCCAAACTTTACCACTGGTGGGTGCGTCTTTTGGAGTCTATTTCTGCTCCTTTTCGGACAGATTTATTGGAGGTGGGATGGAGTTGTTTTGGTTTTTTTTTTTTATTGGTTTTTGCCTCTCCTTTGTTGACCAATGTTTGTAATAGTTGGGTGCTTTTGTGTTTTGCTTCTTTGTTTTATTCCTCGGAGTTTTGTTCCAATTGGAATAAATTTTTCTACAACACTGAGTGTAAACCACAAAGTCTGACCAACGGCTTAAAACGAAAAAATCGGTCACCGGTCCGGTTCAATACCGGTTTTTACCGGTTTTTGGCCGGTCGAAACGGCCTGTCCGGTCCGATTTTAAAAACACAGGCCTAATCACTAATTATTGTACTTACTTTTACTTTTACTTTTGTGACATACTGACAATATATGGAATCTTGGATCTACACTACAACATAAATTTTGAGTTTAGAAAATGTACGTAGTTTAGTGTCACAGTGTGGCCATGCAGTGTCCTATAGTTTGTCAAATTGCATGTGGAGGGAGTACTTAAAAATCCAGTTTAATTATAAATAATTAAACTCTAACCATTTAACATAAAACGAGTATTTTTGGTAAAATAAGTTACAAACTTATAGCATAGTATCCATTTTCATACAATTTCAAAATTAATGATAATCGACTCGAAAATCCAAGATGGTTAAGAATCTATCGTTATTATTATATTATTTCACATGCTAAAAAAGGAACTTTTTTTTCATGAATAATATTTTTGTTTAAAAATCGATATATAATAGCGTAAAAGTCTGTACGAAAGACAGAAATTATAATAATTTTTCGTCTCAAACTGCATATAAATATACTGAGATATTTTTGTAGTTACAAATATGATAAAGTATAAAATTATGAGTTTGTTTCTGTTGTGGAATAAAAATTAGGTTACGAATCCGTATTTAATGCTAGGGTTCGGGAGCTTCGTACTTTAATGGCTGTTTCCGTGTTCGAGACTAATCGGTCCTCACAGAGTGCCTACATATCTCGTATTGAGAATCAAGCCAAAACGTAGTTCTAGGTGATGGTGCCCTCGGGGCTATGGCGGCGAGGGCTCACCTAGGACGAAGTGGCTTGTATGTCCTTATTCGAGGATTGAGCCAAAACGTAGTTCTGAGAATGAGGGGTTAGACCCTTTATATAGGCTGAGAAGCCTTAGAATCGTAGTAGGGTTAGGTGACTTGGTGGGCAAGTCACCGCCTTGAGGAAGGTTCTAGACTCCTTCCTTGTAGGAATTAGTTCCCATATCGAATTCTGTGCCTTGGAGGCTAAGTCAATCAAGAGTAGTATCCTTGTTTGACTCTTATTGCTGAGCTGGTAATTACCCCTAATATTAATTACGAAATTAATATTGTAAATAGGGTTTGGGCTCATCTGGTGGGCCCCACGTTTTGACCATATTGGGTCCATTGAATGCCACATTAAATGTGTCTTTAGGGCTTACATTTAGCCCATATCATTTGCCCCCCAACTTCTAGGAAAACTGATCAGGTTTTCCTTGAAGTTTTAACGGCCTTTCCGAGACTTGGGTCAGGGTTTATTGCTCTTACGCGAGTACTTTCAACAATATCATCTTTACGTAAAGCGTGGAGCGACCGACGCATTTACGACGATGTTGAATGACACTAAACGGTGTTAAACGGCACTACACAGCACTAATCAGTCTTAAACAACGTTTAAACAGTGTTAAACGATGTTAAACGGCATAAGACGGCACTAACAGCACTAATCGGTGCTAATCTGTGCTTATCGGCACTAATATGTGCTTATCAGCACTAATTTGTGCTTAAACGACACTAATCTATGCTAATCGGCACTAATCTGTGCTTAAACGGCACTAATTTGTGCTAATCGGCACTAATCTGTGCTTAAACGGCACTAATCTGTGCTAATCGGCACTAATTTGTGCTTAAACGGCACTAATCTGTGCTAATCGACACTAATCTGTGCTTAAACGGCACTAATCTGTGCCAATCGGCACTAATCTGTGCTTAAACGGCACTAATCTGTGCTAATCGGTAATAATTTGTGCTTAAACGGCACTAATCTTGACCTCTTTTTAGTACTGAAAATCATCCGAGATTCGCTGAAAAAGTCGAGATCTGGGTCTGAAAACTATCCGAGGTTCGCTGAAAAAGTCGGGTTCTGGAACCACAAACTACCCGTGATCGGCCGGATCAACGGGTAGCTCGTGGTCGGCTACACGGTGATCGGCCGAAGGATCCAAAAACACCGTGGTCGGCCGCCTCGTGGTCGGCTAGGAAACTCGGACCTGGAAACCATCCGTGGTCTTGAGGATCAAGAATCTTGATCTTGATCTCAAGTCATCCGTCATCTTAAGGATCAAGAATCTTGATCTTGATCTCAAACCATACGTCATCTTAAGGATCAAGAATCTTGATCTTGATCTCAAACCATCCGTCATCTTAAGGATCAAGAATCTTGATCTCGATCTCAAACCATCCGTCATCTTAAGGATCAAGAATCTTGATCTTGATCTCAAACCATCCGTCATCTTAAGGATCAAGAATCTTGATCTTGATCTCGAATCATGGATCTAGGATCTAAAATCATCCGTGATCCTAAGGATCAAGAATCTTGATCTCGATCTCAAACCATCAAAAATCCGAGATTTGCTGAAAAAGTCGGGTTCTGGGACCACAAACTACCCGTGATCGGCCGGATCAACGGGTAGCTTGTGGTCGGCTACACGGTGATCGGCCGAAGGATCCAAAAACACCATGGTCGGCCGCCTCGTGGTCGGCCGCCTCGTGGTCGGCTAGGATACCCGGACCTGGAAACCATCCGTGGTCTTGAGGATCAAGAATCTTGATCTTGATCTCAAGTCATCCGTCATCTTAAGGATCAAGAATCTTGATCTTGATCTCAAATCATCCGTCATCTTAAGGATCAAGAATCTTGATCTTGATCTCAAATTATTATCATGGATATAGGATCTAAAATCATCTGTGATCTTAAAATTTTGGATCTCGGACCTAAAATCATCCATGGTCTTAGAAAGTCTCGTGGTCGGCCAATCGGTGGTCGGCCGAAGCCCCTTGAATCATGGTGGTCGGCCAGCTGGTGGTTGGAGCTATGGAACCCAGATCCAAAATCATTCGTGGTCTTAGAAAGAATCATGGATCTAGGATCTAAAATCATCCGTGATCTTAAAATTTTGGATCTCGGACCTAAAATCATCCGTGGTCTTAGAATTTTGGATCTCGGACCTAAAATCATCCGTGGTCTTAGAAAGTTATGGATCCAGGACCTAAAATCATCCGTGTTCAAATGGCGCTAATCGGCGCTAAACGGTGCTAGCGGCACTAACAGCACTAAATGGTGCTAACGGCACTAAACGACACTAAACGGTGCTAAATTTTAATTTCGGCTTCGTTCGTGTCTTGGCTCAGGATTGAAAATCAGTCTTGGTATGTTGATGGAGGTGTTTGCTATGCCTTGAAGGGTTTCGTGAACCTGGAACTCAAACGACTTGTTTCTTAATCCTCGTGACCTTCCGGGCTTTAACTTGTTTGCTGAATCCTTGGTCTTAAGGTTATCATCAACCCTTGACTCTCATCCTTGTGATGAAGTTTTTTAGTTCTTACCTCATCCTTGTTTCTCATGGAGGAGGTCTTCCTTCTCGGTTGATCATTCAGGTAGTTCACTTGCTCCTTAGTGATTGACCTTAGACCTGGTATGCCTTTGTTGGTTTTCAACCCTTTAGCTTGATTCTAGGTTTCCAACCTTATTCTTATGCTCATATAACCTTTCTTAGATCTCAACTTGACTGACGACTCTTGATTCGAGTCCTTAAACTCAAACGACAAGCTCGATTGGAGACAGACAGCCTTGTTGGCCATCAAGGCTTAAATTTTGTGTCGGGATTTGAGATTCAAGATTTTAAGTATTGAATGACAAAGGACCTCTTATCTCAACATTCTCACTAATAGTTTCTGTGCTTTTAAGGCATTATCAGGGAGCCAACCAGTCTCAAGATGAGCTTTGAGAGGGTCTATCCTTCAGCTTACACCAACTGGTGCTACCAATTTCGAATCGATGGTGGGGTCTTCAGGACCTGGAAGTAAAAACTCTCTGCATAATTTTCTATCTCAGAAGAGGTGAACTTAAATAGGGCATCGACCTTAATGTTCTCATTTCTTGGAATGTGCTCCTCATAGCGCTCATCATACTGAGTAATATCAGCCTTCACAACTCTCAAATACTTTGTCATAGTTTCATCCTTAGCTTCAAATTCACCATTCACTTGCGAGACTACCAGTCTTGAATCTCCAAAAACTTTGAGGTTCTTGACCCTCAGTATTCTGGCCAAGCCCAATCCGGCTATCAAGGCTTCATATTCAGCTTCATTGTTGGTAGTAGGAAAATCTAACTTCAAAGCATACTCAACTGTGAACCCATCGGGGCTTTGCAAAACCAAACCTGCACCACTAGATTTTGTTTTTGATGCTCCATCAAAATAGAGCACCCAATATTCTTTCTGATCAGCCACCAGTTCTTCATCTTTATCTCCATTCTCAGGGGTGGTTATCATCTCCTGCCCCCGACTTCTTGGTTGTTAATGGTGCATTCAACCACGAAGTCAGCCAATGCCTGAGCCTTGATGGCTGTCCGAGGCTTATACTTGATATCAAACTCCCCAAGCTCTATGTCCCATTTGATTAGTCTTCCGCTGGCCTTTGGGCTATGCAATATGTTCCTTAACTGCTGGTCCGTCAGGACTTCAATTTTGTGCGATTGGAAGTATGGTCGTAGCTTCCTTGAGGCCGTTACCAAAGCTAATGCAAACTTCTCTATGGTTGAGTAATTCAACTCAGCTCCATGCAAAACCTTGCTCACATAGTAGATAGGTCTCTGAACCTTGTTCTCCTCTTTAATGAGGACGGCACTCAATGCCTGTCCAGATACTGCTAGGTATAGATAAAGAGTCTCTCCAGGACTTGGCTTGGCCAACAGCGGGGCTTCGGCCATGTACTTCTTCAATTGTTCAAAGGCCTCTTGGCTTTTATCAGTCCATTCAAAATTTTTCACCTTCTTTAGTGCTTGAAAGAAAGGCAAGCACTTATCACCAGACTTGGAGATGAATCTCCCTAGAGCGGCCACCCTGCAGTTAACTTCTGTACGTCCCTCACAGAACGGGGTGGTTCCATGTCTAAGATTGCTTTGATCTTGTTGGGGTTGGCCTCTATGCCTCTTTTCGAAACCATCAAACCCAAAAACTTCCCAGATCCAACGCCAAAAGCACACTTGGTTGGATTCAACATCATCTTGTGGTGCCTCAGCACTTCGAATGCCTCTCTGAGGTGCTTAATATGATCTGCCTTGAGTAGGCTCTTGACTAACATGTCATCAACATAGACCTCCATGGTTTTTCCAATCAGATGGGCGAATATCTTATTCACCAGTCGTTGGTAAGTAGCTCATGCATTCTTTAGACCAAAAGCCATAACAAGATAGCAGAAAACACCAAAGTCAGTTATGAAAGATACCTTAGGGATGTCCTCCTTGTGCGTCTTAATCTGATTGTAGCCGCTGAAACCATCCATGAAGCTCAACATCTCATGTCCAGCTGTGGCATCTATCAACATATCAATCCTTGGTAGGGGAAAACAATCCTTCGGACATGCATCATTCAAATCAGTGAAGTCTATACACATCCTCCATTTCCCATTCGCTTTCTTGACCATTACAGGGTTTGCTAACCATTCGGGAAACTGAATTTCTTCAATAAACCCAGCCTCTAAGAGCTTATAAACTTCTTGTTTAATGGCCTCCTGCCTTTCAGGAGCAAAATTCCTTTTTTTATGCTTTATTGTCTTCCACCCAGGATCAACATTCAACTTGTGAGTTATGAGTTGGGGATCAATCCCTGACATGTCAGCTGTAGTCCAAGCAAACACATCATTATTTTCTTGCAAGAATTCTATCAACTTGCCCTTCAGGGGTTTTTTCAAAGATGCTCCTATATAAGTAACTTCTCAGCTCGCTTGGCCGTCATGGCTTCAATGTTTGTCTTGGTCTTGGGTGTTGAATGTCGATGTTCGAAGGTTGAACGCCAAAGTTTGAAATCAAGGGTTTTCAATCTCAAGGGTGTTTTAAATCACCGAAATATCTATCAGAGCTGCCGGTCCAAGGCCAGGGGGTTTCTGGTTAGCCCCACGAGGTCTTGAACCTTCCCTAGGAGGTTTTCAAAATTACATATTGGTTTTCAAGTCAACATGAAGTTTCAACCTTTGGATCTTAATTGGAGGTTCTTGACCCTCTCAAGTTTGGCCTTCATAACTAACCTTGGCCTTCATGGCTAATCTTGGCCTTCATGGCTAACAGCTTCTATTCTTCAACCTAGGATTCGGGGTTGATTCCTCGATTTTGATTCCGATAAATGCAATCCTGTTGGCTTCTTGCCTTTTAAACTTCTGAGACGAGAGCTTGCTTGAACTTCTTAATCCTTGCTTAAGGTTATCTGTTGGCCTTCATCCTTGGATCCTTAATCCAAGTACTTAATAAGTATTGAAGAGTAGCTAGTCCTTAACATCCTCGGCCTTTCATGGCTTTGACTGTTGCATATGGATTTTATTTTCTTTTCTTTTATCCAGGGTCCTTTACAGACTTAAACTCTTACTTGGTTGCTTTGTAACCCAACTCTTGACCCTTCAGGATCTTCACCTATACATTTGTTTGTTTTCCATTCGTGTATTCTTTTATTTTCGGTACTCGGTCATCCTTCACTTGCACTCATCGGGTGCTCGGCACATAAATAAAATCACTCAATCAATGAATGGAAATCAAACTTGTATTAATAACTTGAAATGGGTTCAACCCTTACATAGAGTACTACTGTCCTACTCGGAGCAACATGCTCTGCAATGGTTTCAATGAACCATAATTCTGCTTCTACTAGATGAAGCTAAGTCCTACTAGGATAATTTGAGCCCATCGGGGCATTGCAAGACTAGCCCTGCATCACTTGATTTTGTTTTTGATGTTCCATCAAAATAGAGCGTCCAACATTCCTTCTGGTCTCATCATTCTTATTCTGAAGTTCACTTCCTGCTTGGGGTACTACCTCCTGCCCCCCGACTTCTTGGTTGCCAATGGTACATTCAACCACGAAGTCAGTTAACGCCTTAGCCTCAATGGCTGTCCAAGGCTTCTGTGTGATGTCCTTTTTAGTGTTCCTTTCTTCTGCGGACATCCATGTCTTCAATTGGAAGGACTTGCCCCCCGACTCTATTAGGCCTTAACGAGGCTACATAATAGCTTCGTGCCATTTTTTGATCACCTTTATGTTCTCTAACGCCATTCCTGGTTGGGAACTTGATCTTCATATGATACGTTGAGGCAACAGCCTTGAATGCATGAAGTCCAGTCCTTCCGAGGATAGCATTGTACATTGAAACCGCCTTCATTACCAAGAAGTTCAACATCTGAATGGCCTCATGGGCTCATGTCCAATAGTTACAGGCAACTGAATAGTTCCTTCAACTTTGGATTCTACTCCATTAAATCCATATATAGGCATGTTATTGGGGTCAACTAAAAATCATTGTACCCCATCTTCACAAATGCATCATGAAACAGAATGTCAACGGAAGCTCCATTGTCTATCAAGACTCGCTTCACCTTTGAGTTTCCAATCACAGGAATTATGACCAACGGGTCATCATGGGGGAACTTCAGCCCTTCAAGGTTTGAATCATTAAAACCAATTGCTATTTCAGTCCTAACACGCTTTGGGGCCTCTCCCACAATGTGTATCACTTCTCTGGCATAAGCCTTCCGAGAATTCTTTGTTGTGTCGGCCGTAGTCGGGCCTTCTGAGATCATGTTGATCACTGGCCCTCTGGGTTGTGGGTTGCGATCTTGATCTCCATCCCTTCTATTATCTCTAATTTGATTACCACTATCTTCACTCTTAGTGAAGCGGATCAGTTTCCCTCTACGGATTAAAAACTCGATCTCATCTTTGAGTTATTTGCAATCATCAGTGTCATGCCCCACATCTCAGTGGAACCTATAGTATTGATCCTTGTTTCTTTTCGCGGGATCACCCCTAAGTGGCTTCGGCCATCGAAAATCTTTGTCCTTCTCAATATCTAGCAAGATTTGACTCCTTGGAGCATTCAACTTCGCATAATCAGAAAATCTTGGTCCTAAACCCTTCTTTGGCGGCTCAGAGTCCTTGCTAGTCCTGGGATACTTGTCCCTAGCGTCGTACTCTTGTTCTTGTTTTCGCTTCTTAGCGTCATTGGAACCCTTGTCATTGCCTCCAACAGCTTCTTTCTTCATGCTATCCTCCGCCTTGATATACTTGTCGGCCCTTCGTTGGAGCTCGGCCATGTTTTCAGGAGGATGCTTTGCCAAAGACCTCTTGAAGAAAAGAACAGTGGTTCCGTGTTCCAAGGCTACCATGTCCACCTTATTTTCCAAATCAGTGATATTCAATGTCTCCTTGGTGAATCGCTTGAGATAATCCCTTAGATTCTCATTCTTCCCTTGCACCACATACATGAGGGATGAAGAACTTTTCTCATAAACTCTTCCACTAATGATTTGGCTGACAAAGGCAGTGCTCAACTCCTTAAAAGAGCGAATCGAATTTGCAGGTAGTCGACTAGACCACCTTTGAGCCATGCCCGACAGGGTTTGAGGGAACGCCCTACACTTTAAGGCATCACTTGCAGATTGCAGTAGCAGTGCATTCGAGAACGTCCTGACATGATTTGCGGGATCGCCCGTTCCATCATAAACCTTGATCGTCGGCATCTTGAACTTCTTTGAGATGCGAGCATTCATCACCTCCTCAGTAAATGGAGGTATGGGATCATCAGGTTCCCCAAGTGGTATCAGATCCTTGGGGTTGCTCATGGGGGTTTCCACCCTTGTTTTTTTAGTTGGGGCATCAACCCTTCTTTGTCTCCTTGGCGGCCTCTCCAGATTTATGACGGGAATCCTTCCTGCGATTGGAGGAGGTCGATTCAGACTTTGCCTTGCTTGCTCTCTAGCAATATCATCCTTCAACCTTTGGATCTCAGCTTCATGAGCCTTAATCCTTTCCTCAGCCGTTTGTGGAAGTCCATCATGGATTCTTTGGGTCCTTCTTTGAGGTTCCCTACTAGCACGTCGCCTCCTTGGGGCTTCTTCTCGATCATCGTCGTCATCCTCATATGTTGAATCAGTAGTATAGGGGCCAGAGTAGTCAAGATGCTCTCGATCTCGGATCTGTAAGGCATGACCGCTTGGTCCAGGTTCTCGACTAGGGGGATAGTTAGGCAACCCATACATCGGGTTGGTATTCACGGGGAGATCCGTAGTATGGATCTGTACCCCAGGTGGTAAGGGGTGGTTAGGGTTAACCAGAGGAGAGACCACCATCTGGAGAACCACAGGCAGCGTACTCCAAGCAGGGGGATTCGTCCCTGGAGGCTGAGAAACTTTAGTTTGGGGGATCGTCCCTTGTTCAAAGGTGGTTGTCTCAGAGTTGAGAGGCGGAGCAGAGCTGATTGGTAAAGCCTCGGTAGAGCTTGGTGCAGTTCTTCGTGTGTTAACCATGGTTGATGCTTTCTTCCCACAGACGGCGCCAAATGTTGTGGAATTAAAACTAGGTTACGAATCCGTATTTAATGCTAGGGTTCGGGAGCTTCGTACTTTAATGGTTGTTTCCGTGTTCGAGACTAATCGGTCCTCACAGAGTGCCTACGTATCTCGTATTGAGAATCAAGCCAAAACGTAGTTCTAGGTGATGGTGCCCTCGGGGCTATGTTGGCGAGGGCTCACCTAGGACGCAGTGGCTTGTATGTCCTTATTCGAGGATTGAGCCAAAACGTAATTCTGAGAATGAGGGGTTAGACCCTTTATATAGGCTGAGAAGCCTTAGAATCGTAGTAGGGTTAGGTGACTTGGTGGGCAAGTCACCGCTTTGAGGAAGGTTCTAGACTCCTTCCTTGTAGGAATTAGTTCCCATATCGAATTCTGTGCCTTGGAGGCTAAGTCAGGCAAGAGTAGTATCCTTGTTTGACTCTTATTGCTGAGCTGGTAATTATCCCTAATATTAATTACGAAATTAATAATGTAAATAGGGTTTGGGCTCATCTGGTGGGCCCCACGTTTTGACCATATTGGGTCCATTGAATGCCACATTAAATGTGTCTTTAGGGCTTACATTTAGCCCATATCAGTTTCATATTATTATATTAATTTTAAAATATTACATATCAATTTCATTAACCGAATATTTTATAATTTGATTAAATTTAAATAATTATATATAGAGTAAAATAGTGAATGTTCGTTAAATGAATAACCTAATAAAATACATAATTTTTTCTGTTCCCAACTTGGAATAATGGAGTAAATGAATAATCTTGCTAAATACATTAATAAATTAATTTTATTGTTTAAAGGTTCTATAAACATAAATGAATATTTACAACAGTGTAAGAGATGTATCTTGTTATGCTTATGAGATATGTCATCAAGTCGAAAAAATTCCTAAATTCATATATACATTTCAATAAATTCCAAATATTTAATCTAAACATTCTTATAAATAGTCTCATATGTAAAAATAGTCCAAGTATATTTCAATCCAAGTTTTTATATTACTCAATGTGAAAAAAAAAATATGTGATAAAAACTTTAAATTTTCAACTATTATCTTACATATACATTCGAATATTAAATTTTAAAACACTATTATTATAAGAAAATAAAATAAAATAATTAACTAAATAAATAAATAAATAAATATTCATTTATCGATAATTGAATAAGATATTTATTTATCGATAAATAGATACACTCGTCAAATAAATATATTTTCTTGGTACCAAGTGTATTTATTTATCAAGGTTCCATTATATAGATTTGTTACTTTTCGGATGATTGCTTTTAATTACTAAAATATTAATTTAAATTTTAATGGCGTTGTATGAACTTTATTAAATTAAACATTTGAATATAATATAAATAATTGAATGTATATAAAAATTATGTGGTACAATTCTTAATTATGTGTGATCTGATAAATAAAATTCACATAATTCATATAACCAATTCATAAATTTTATTTTAATAACTTAATATCTATGTGAAGACAAATGTAGATAAATTCACAATTTTTTTCTCAACTCTATTACATTTATGTATAATCTAAAGTTTTATCTAACACTTTTATTTTTTTATATCAATTATTTAAAATTACAAAAGAGAATTGTACATATGTTCAATCGGTTACTTTTTTTTAGAATTACATACTTTGCTATATATATTATAGAAATAATATAAACCAACATTTTATTACTCAAAACATAAATTAAATAAAATAAAATGGGACAAGAGAAGAAAATGTGGTAGACCTAATAAAACTTTTTAAGAAAAATCAAAAATAAGTGTTGCATAAGGTTATGGTATGAGTTTGATAGGAGAAGATTAGTGTTTCGATTATCAACACTAGCATAATTTTATCTATTTTTTACATAAATATTAAAAGAGTCACGCTTCTATAATTTCTGAAATTATTTATGTATATTATAATGCCTGCTAGGATAGTAGATGGGAAATGCGGAGAAACGTTAAAGATATTTTTTCTGAATCTTCATTTATTATTATTTTTTATTAAAATACTTTTCTTGCGTTAAATGGCTTTTAATGACATCTTAATTACTTATTAATTATGCCTATTAAATTTATATAAAATTTGCTTTATTTTAATTATTTAAAATTTAGAAACTTCATTTGAGCATATAATTATTATTTCAATATTATATATATATATATATAATTACGTGTATTTATTATATTATTAATAGCACAACAAGGGTTTTGGCAATCAGCTGCCACTTAGATGCCACGTCAGCGGCCACCTCAGCTACTACCCATGACCTCAAAGTAGATTTGAGAGTCCTTACCACTATGCTAGACATGAGACTTGAATATATTTTAAAACTCATCATTAATATATCGTGAGACAACCCTCATATACAATATTAATGATAAAAAATTGTTGCTAGAAAGAATTGAATCTTTGACCTCAAACTTAAAAGGGAGATTACTTACCACAAGGATACACAACAATTTTGAAAAGATTATAAAACAAATTATTAATATATCACGAGACAACCCCTATATATTATAGTAATGAAAAAAAAATTGTTCCTAATAAGAATTGAATCATTGACCTCTAACTTAAAATGAAGATTCCTTATCACTATGCTACATCAATTTTAAATATATTATAAAACTCATTATTAATATATCATGAGACAATTTAATTATTATTAAATTACTAAATTATCCCTTCTATATTATATTAATGATAAAAAAATTGTTTCTTAAATCCCATACCTCTAACTTATAAGTGAGATTTTTTACCACTATGATAGATATCATTTTTGAGAATATTTTATTTTTGGTTATATATACATCACGAATAGATAATCTTTTAGATTTATTATATATAAAACGATACGAATTACAATGCTAATATGTGTTTAAATAGGCTCTAAATTTCTTGCCCAGCAAGAAATTACCTTCTACTACAATTAGAATTCGATTAAGGTACTAAAAACTGCCCAAAATACAATTAGGACTTGAAAAGGGCAAAACAGTAATTTCCCTGCTCCCATCAGTCTGCTTGTCACGCTACCTGCGCCCACCACGCACAGCCTATGCGTGGAAGACCTGTTCAATGTTGTATAAAATATCCCAAGCTTCGCGTGGACAGTAAGATCGCTGAAAACGGACTTATACAACTCCAGATATGGCCAAAACAGTGTAGACTGCACAACCTTCCCGGAAATCCGAATTTTAATCAATTTAACCTCCAAAAACGACAGAAGCATCAACCATAATCGACATTCTTGCAACCCTGCACAACTACACAAAACACATCAAAACTACAACAAACTTGAGTCCAAGACAATCAATTTAAGCCGATATGGAACGCTCCAAGTGGATATAAAATCCACTTATTAGCAGCCTGCGCCCCAGGCGCGTAGCCTGCCCCGAATCCAGCTGCCCGACGCGCAGCCTACATGTCATCTTGCGCAGCCTGTGCCTGGCCCTCCGTCTGCGGTCGTTTTTCAGCTCTATTTTCTTCGTTCTTGCTCCGTTTTTCGTCCGTTTGCGTTAGATCACATTCTTTATTTCCCTTGACTTAGGAACCTTGAATTCATGAGAGTTTAATGACAACTCCATTCTTCATTCCATTGCACAAATTTAACTCCAAAAATGACGGAAGCATCAACCATAATCGACATTCTTACAAACCTGCACAACTACACAAAACACATCAAAAATACAACAAACTTGAGTACAAGACAATCAATTTAAGCCGAATTGAAGCGATCCAAGTGGATATAAAATCCACTTATCAATGAGATCTTGAGTTCTAGAATCAATTATCCAGCTAAATTTAATTCCATAAGGATATCAGTTGTACCACCTGATTTCAGCTTATTGCATTCTTGAACTGCCACCTCACAATCAGAATAAATCCTACACGATTTATGTCTTTTGTTACTGGCACAAATTACCTTAAGGACATGCAAAATTGCCTCTACCTCCACTTGCAATGGACTTACAGCATTAGAGTGACCAGAAAATATATAAAGTACATTCTTCTCTTTATCCTTTACCATACCTCCTATTCCAGCCTCACATTTATCTAATGAATCTCGAACAAGAGCTCCATCTTTAAATGCAAACATTTCCCAATCTCCATCATATAGCATCATAGAACTTCTCATTGCATGTGTGATAATTCTCACGGCCGATTAGAGGCTTCCGATCACTGTTCTGAGCACTGTTCTGGGGATGCTTCACCTGAGTTTGGGTATCTGCAAAATAATGCTTGCCCGGGGGTGGTGGCTGTCAAGCACCTCCGGTGTGAGAATCAGTAATCGGAATAATAATAATCGAACGGGTAAGAATGTATCTGTGTGAAGAGAGAGAATGAGTAATAAGTTTGTCCTTCTAAAATTGTGTGTGTTACCTTATGTGTAGAACGGGGGTATTTATAAGCTAGGACTCCCAATCACTGTTTATCCACTTGGCTGCCCACTTGTTGTGCCGTTAAAGCTACAATGAGCCACTATTGGAACAGTGATTAGTGTCCCTTCCTCACATACCTCGATCCTAACACAATCGCTTTTGCTACAGTTGAACGTCCTTGTGTTCCCTTGACTACCTTTATGGTCCCCTACCTTAGTGAGCAAGATACCAAGATATTTTGCACAAGTATTTTTGTAATGATATTTGTTGTCAAGTTGAGTAATTTTAGTAAAGATAATATATAACGACACGTGTGTAAATTGCAAGTACTGTTATGGTGTTGGTTTTGGCAGCGGTCAGTGGATCCCTGCTGTAAGCTTACAGCGGGTACCTATCATTGCCCCCACTCCTTCTGTGCGTTTTAGCGGACAGGAGGAGGAGAGAACTGCAAAAAAACCACATGCAGCAATGTTTTGAAAAGGTTACTATATATGCCCCCCAAGTGTTGGCGGACAACACTTAGGAGTTGGAAAAAATTTGTGAAAATATGCCCCCCAAGTGTTGGCGGACAACACTTAGGAGTTAGAAAAATTTTGTGAAAATATGCCCCCAAGTGTTGGCGGACAACACTTAGGAGTTGGAAAATTTTTGTGAAAATGTGCCCCTCAAGTGTTGGTGGACAACACTTAGGAGTTAGAAAAATTTTGTGAAAATATGTGATGTGCTTGACAACGGGTTGTGGTGCTTGACGGGATTTGGAGTTGAAACGTTTTTGTTTGATATGTGTAACTGTTCTTGAAATAAATGCAATAATTGATAATAAATGAGAAATTCGAAATAAATGTTGGAATAATATTAAATGTCAATAATATGAGAAATGATAAGTGGTGGTTCGTATTAATGAGTGAAGTGACCTTTGGGTGAAAAGAGAATGTACCTTTGTGATGTAATATGTCATGAGAAAGTGGGAAGTTATTACCTAGTGGGCAGTTTTGCTTGAATCGATGCGGTTACTGCTAGCTGTCATGATGACGTGGACCAATCACAGATGAGCACGTTGTGTTTGTAATGTTTTCACCCCCATTACACGCGCCCCACACTAATAAAAGGGTGAGTTGTATATCATTTGTGTAATTTTTTACTGCCTTTCACCAGTTTTCTCTTTGATTTTTCTTGTCTTCTCCGAGTTGCTTGTTGTGCTCGTACTGCTGTTTTCGGATATTTCAGCCATTGAAGCCATATACTATCTCCTGCTTCGAGGTATGTTCTTGTCCTTTTCGCCATTTTTCTTTTGTGATTTCTGTTTCCTTTTGTTGTTGTTTTTTTTATAGTATGTATTTGCGAGTAGGTTTTGTATTCATATCATTGTTTTGCATGTTTATACTCTTTTGAGTCTGGATTCGATTATGGAGTTTGTAAAGGTTGGGAATCTGTGTATTTTGGTTTGTGATTGTTGTTTGTGTATTTGGTACTGAGATTTGGTAGTTTCGATTCGTATTTTGATTCGTATGAAAGCAGGGTTTAGATTGTGTAATGTTTATGAACTGTTTGTGTATATGTGTGTATATTCTGTATAAAGTGTATGATTTTGCCTTTTGATTTTAGGGTTTGGCTGTTTGTGGGGGTAATGAAATATGAACCGTTTCGTTTGATTCATAAATTTGGAATAAAATATTGCCTTAAAAATAGGTGTATGTACCTTGTTATTTGTTAGCAGCTTTTCTGTAGGAGGTATGTGTGCCGTATACTTTAAGAACTTTATTGCAGATGGGTGATGAATTTACCGATGTCGCTACCGGCGAGAAGAGAGCATTGATCAATGGGTATGGTCGCTGGGCGGACCCAAATCAGTTGACATTTCCAGCCGTTCTGCCAAGAAACCGCTATCAGTATTTCGAGAGTAGTGAGAATTTGTTTTGGGCGACCAAAGTGCCCCCCACGCCGTATTCAAATGCCGAAATGGACAAGGAATTTGCCGAATTTTCCCATCTACAGCATGATAGTACTTTCAAGGCGGATGAGTGGGCCGAGTATGTATCGAGGATGTTTAGGATTGAAGATGGTTACTTTTGGAGACGTGCAGAGGCTGGGGAACGACTATACCACCGGTTTGATGACGGATCCATGTGCATACCCGTCAGTCATTTGAAGGCGGGTTTTCGCGTGCCCCCCCCATAAATTTATCATGGATTTGTTCCGTCTTCATTTTAGGTGTCCGTTGGCTCAGTTTACTCCTAACTCGATAAGGGCCATAAACTGGTTCATAGCTAGTTGTGAGAGAAAGAGGAAGCAGCCTACTTTCAAGGCTTTTTTCTGCTTGTTTGATGTGAAAGCCAGCCGTGCTAAACCCTTTTTCGAGTTACAATTTGTGAAACCGAAAAGTCGCATAGATAAAGCCCTGAACGACCATCGACCGTTTGTATTTCTCAAAGGAATGGCTGGATGGCAAGAGGAGTTTCTGGTAATTGGTGGTGGGGAGTTTGCCTGACAGAGGAATTTCACAAAAAATGTCGAGTGTGCTTATAAGGTGAATCGTAATCGGCTGAGTCGTAATGAAGTTGACGTCCTTGTTAGCCTTGTGATGGTGTTGGGTGAAGTGTGGACAGAAAATAATTTGATCGACCCGACTGATTTGAGAAGGCATTGTTGTAAGTTTCTTGCTTAAACTTTGTCAATTTTTTGTTGTGTCTTGTGACTGACATTGCTGTTTATTTTTGTAGTGTTGGATCCTCATAAGCAGGAGCTTGATCTACACCCGATTCTGGGTTTGAGGGAGGCAAAGTTATATGCTGACTTCATGCTTACTGTGCCGCCAAGGCCTAAATGGGTTCGGACCGGGTTATTTGCTGTTGATAATATCCTAGATGCTTTTGATCTGTCTGGTAATGTTGAGGTTGGTCATACATCTTCCCCTGTTGAGGTTGACACCGCTGTTGAGGAGCCCATTTCTGAGGAGGAATTTTCTGAAGATGACATAGATTCCGAGGCTGAGTCTTTGTCGGAGGAAATTGTAGGTGGTTATAGTGCTGAGGTTGTGGGTGGAGAGGGTCAACCTTTTGATGAAAGTGTTAGTGCTGAGCAGGAGGAAGGAGAAAGCTCTTCGAAAGAGGATAGGGGAGATGATGATGTTGCTGTTGAAGCTTTCACTGAGGCTGATGCAGCCGTTGAGGGTGGTGTTGCTGCTGAAACTGAAGTTGAGAAAGATGTGGTCGCGGATGTTGGTGGCAACAGTCCTGGTACTGTGGCGAGGCTATATGCTGCTAGCCTGGAAGTAAGTGATAAAGAGCCTGACGCGTTAATTCGAAGGGTTGAGCGGGGCTCATTTGTCATTCCTGAAGCGGTTGCTACTACTGGGAGCAAAGTCGTTGATTTGGATTCTGAGTAAACCATGCCGACCGTTCAAACGGCTGAGGCCGTAGCGGGTAGAAATGTTGAAGATGTGTTGGGTGATGTTTTGCCTAAAAGGTCAAAGCGTAAATCTGTGGATGAAGCGGGTCCTTCCAAACGGAGGTGGATTGAGGCCACCAGGGTGAGTGATTATGTCCCTTCTAATCGGGCGGTTGATGAACCAGATGGTAGTTCTGATGATGTTGAGAAAGGAGATGGTGAGGATGGTGGAGAGTCTTCTGAGGAGATAGTGTATTACACCAGTAGTGATGACGATGTGAACGATACAGAGATTGGGATAAGGCCTGGCTATGGGTTTTTGTTTAAGTCGGGTCCCAACACTTTTACAGTTGATTCTATGACCGATGATGACTTGTTGAGAATGAATGAACTTAGCTGGGAGCGGATGTGTCGTCTGTCCCAGAAGTATGCTGCACGGGTATGTAATTTTTTGATAGTTTGTGTAGTTTATTTTTGGTTGTGTCCGTTGTTGACATGTTTTCTGCTTGTGTTTTTTGTAGAATCAATGCATGTATACAGGTTTAATGGCCCGTGGTAACATGTATCGTAGCAGCAACATTGCTCTGAAATAGAGAATTAAGCTACTAGAGGCGGAGCTATCCTCTGATAGAGTTATGAAAGATAATGCTGCTAGGGCCTTGCACGAGATTGAAACTGAGAAAACTGACCTCAAAGCAAGCTATGCGTATAGTGCCGATTTGCGAAGGTTTTTGGCGAAGGATAAAATAGAACTCGAGGCAGAGAAGGCCACTTTGTCCGAACAGGTAAAGAACCTGACTGCTTTGCTACGATTTGAGAATGAACGTGAAAGGCATATGATGTAGCCTATTTGTATGTCGAGGATACAACTCAACTTAAACAAGATTGTAATAGTGAATAGTATATAGACTGTCACAAGGAATCTCAGATTGTAATATTTGTCAGAAGAAAAAGATCAAGGTCAATCTACAGACTTGAGGATTTACTACATTGAAAGAAGCTCAGTCATCTGATCAAGCCTCAGTGGAGTATTCGTTAAGTAATGGATTCATTTAAAGTGATAGAGATTTCAACAATGACAGAGACAGTACAGAAGAATTGAAGAGAGATGAGAAAAGAAAAGGAACCAGTTTTTAAAGTCAATATATGAAGAACAGTCATTGCGGTTAGTCACTCATGAACCAGACAGTACATCGAGTGTCAACATTTAACAGTGGTTGTTCATCATTAAATTCAGTGGTTCAAGATATCAAGACTGGTATGAGAGGAAATCATTGTGCAAGCAACAAGAGTGCTAAATTCATTAACCACAAGGATTTTACTATCAAGTGGACTGGTTGTGAAAAAATAGAATTATCACAAGAATATGGAAAGTGATATATTCTTAATGCTGGAATCCCGGTTGGAATTGATATATTTTTCGTTAAGCAAAAGGAGTCCGGTTCCAGACGCTCAGGTAACCACAGCTTTGAGCTTAAGGATTTATTTATATTAATAAATATTTTATTTATTTAGAAAATTATATTTATAAATATCTAATAATATTAGATATTTATTTTTATAATTTCTGGATTAAAATAATTATTTATTAATTAAAGATTATAAGCTGTGCGGGTTAAAAAGCAATTCTACGGAGTCTAAAACAAAACGTGGCCAGGAGACTTGAATTGATGAAGTGGTGGGTTGATTGATTTTAAACTATTTATGTAATAGAAATGCAAGTTGTCGACAGAAGCACATGTATTGATTTAGTAAACAAATGAATTCAAAAGGATTAAAGCTAATATGACTAGGTGTTAGTCATACTGAAGGATTAAAACTAATATGACTAGTTGTTAGTCATACAGAAGGATTGAAGCCAATATGACCTGCTAGTCATACAAGAGGCTGCTAGTCATACAAAAGGACTGCTAGTCATACGAGAGGCTGCTAGTCATACAAGAGGCTGCTAGTCATACGAGAGGCTGCTAGTCATACAAGAGGCTGCTAGTCATACGAGAGCACTGCTAGTCATACAAGAGCACTGTTAGTCATATCAAGATGATATGTGTTAAAAAGAGACAGAAGCTTTTGTTATCTTTTGATATAAAAGATCAACACAGGCGGCTGGCTTCAAACACTTCAACATATCATCCAAAAATACACAGACTTCATTTTCTCTCTTTCTCTCACGAACACACAGCTCTAATTAATTTCTGTAAAATCAAGTTCATCCCCTTTGTAATATTTTATCCGGTGGAACTTGTTTATTTGTGATTCTTGTACTACTAGCGAATTAAGTTTTCTAGTTCTTATCTTGATTTTTATTAACTAAATTAGAAAAGTTCATGTCAAATTTTCTAATTAGTTATTAATTACTTGATAATCACCTGTACTGAAATTGTAACACCCATCAAGTTAATATATTGTTATATTCAACTTGAAATCTGTTTCAATTTATTCTGCACAAATTTGTTTACAATAAAGTTTATTTAAAGAACAAATTTCGAGAAATTGATATAGATTGTATTCAACCCCCCCCTTCTACAATCTTATTGGACTTAACAGAACGTGGTGATGATGCTGAAGCCCATCTTAATTCTCACCCAACCGAAGCGGATGCCATACTGAAGTTTAGAAATAGTGTTGAATTTGCTGAGATTGTAAAGGCTGAAGCCGCCAAAGGTGCAACTGTGGTAGCGGGCGGTGCTGTAGTGCAGCAAAGGCAGGATCCCGCTAATTGCGCACCCGAGATTGCTCAATTACAAACTCAGTTCGCTATGCTAAAGTCGAAAGTAAAGAGATCCAAACGTAAAGCTAGAGCCTTGAAAGCCCGTCTTGGGGAGACTGAGAGAAAGAGTGTTGGTTGCCAGTTTGATGTTGCTGTTTGTGATATGGGCGTGCAGACCGCGGAGAGAGAGACGATTGCCACTGAGAACCTTCGAGTTGCAGTAGATGTTACTCCGTTGTCAGTGATAGCGGCTGCCTATAGTGAAAGTGATAATGAAGAGGATGCTGTTGTGAATCCCGTTGTGGGTGAGATTGTGCAAGTGGAAGCATCTCCAAGTCCCACTATGGCTGATGTTGATATTCAGCCCCTTAGTGCCATTGCTGCGGCGTATAATAGTGAGGAAGAAGATGCAGAGCCGCTGAGGGGTTTGGAGGGTCCACTGAGCGGGTCACGTTGGTCATAGTTTATTTTTGTAATTTCTGCCAGGAACTTTTCTTTTTGAGTTGTTTTGAAGTCACTCGGCGGGTGTGTCCGTTGTGTGACTTGGAAACATCTTAATATGGTCTCGATTTTTGGGAATTTCAAAGTCTAGAATATTTATGTTGTTGTTGAATATATTGTGGTAATTTGTTTCAAGATATAACCGAATTTGTGTTTGTATTTCTTTGTCAAAGTTTGTAGTAAATATGTGTGGGAAAGTGTTTACCTGGGAATTGTAGTTTTGACTGTGGAAGTTTGTTCTGAGCATTTACTGCTGCATGTGAGTCAAAATATTTTGACTGTGTCTTTACTTCTCTTTGCATGGGAACTGTAACTTTTGACTGGTGGTGATTTTAACCTTCTTTTACCCCCTATAAATAGGAGGGTTTAGCTCTTGATTTGGATATTCTTCTTCAGTTCGTGTAGAAAATCCTTGCTCTTCATATTCAATAGCATGGATATTTCTAAGATGGATGATTTCTTTAGCCCTTTTGCTGGGGCACGAGAGCGTGCCATTTCCAAAGAGAGTGAAGCGACTTGGCTAGCCCTTGCCAAGCATCACGAAGAAGAGGGTGACCTGTACTTGGCTGAAGAGTTCCGGAAGTATGCTCGGAAAATTGCCCGTACTCGTGCTACGGAGGAGGCCAAGGATGCGCCGGAGGATGGCGGGTTGAATTTTCGTTTCCGTGCCCCACCGCAGGGTGAAAGCTCTGAGAAGAAGGATGCGGATGCTGAGAAAAAAGCTCCCCAGGCATGAAGGTGTTGTAGATGTAGGATCTCAATCCTTGTAATAACATGCTTGTAATCCTTTATTTATCAATAAAAAGTATCTTTTTCGTTGCAAGTAATTTGTCTTTTTCTTTTAGTTTTCTGTAGTATCGTATATTTAGCCCATGTGTGGATTTTTTTTTTTGCTGTAGATTGCATGTAGTAATCATTCCTTGTAGTTTTGGCTTGAAGTTGTTGGCTTTTTGTTGTAGCAAGTGCCCTTGGCATTGTATCTTGTATCGTAGTTGTTTCCATTCATTTTCGTGGCCGTCTAGGAGCCTTAACTCTGTTTTGGCGAAACCGTAGATTGAAATCCATAGTTGTTAGCATGCCCGTCTAGGGGACTTAGCTCTTTCTTGATGAAACTGTAGATTTAAATCCATAGTTGTTAGCGTGCCCGTCTAGGGGACTTAGCTCTTTCTTGATGAAACCGTAGATTGAAATCCATAGTTGTTAGCATGCCCGTCTAGGGGACTTAGCTCTTTCTTGATGAAACCATAGATTGAAATCCATAGTTGTTAGCATGCCCGTCTAGGGGACTTAGCTCTTTCTTGATGAAACCGTAGATTGAAATCCATAGTTGGTTGCTGGCCCGCTTAGGGACTTTGATAAATTTGCTATTGTAGTTGGTTGCTGGCCCGCTTAGGGACTTTGATAAATTTGCTATTGTAGTTGGTTGCTGGCCCGCTTAGGGACTTTGATAAATTTGATATTGTAATTGGTTGCTGGCCCGCTTAGGGACTTTGATAAATTTGTTATTGTTGAGAGACTTGCTGGATGGAGATGTAGATAATTTTTCCGTAAAAGTATTCCATTAAAAACGTAATTCCCTTTATTACAAAGAAGATGAAGGGAAATGACTATCTAGCCATCTATTGGTAATATTTCCGTAGTTTGTCGCCATGCCAAGTGTTGTTAACTTCGGTGCCGTCTAGGTGGGCTAGTTTGTAGGAACCTGGCCTAAGTACTTTGATGATTTTGTAAGGACCTTCCCATTTTGGCATAAGTTTGCCAGTGTGTCTGGGGTCAGATGCTTCAGTTGCCCTGTTGACTAAATCACCTTCTACATAAGCTTTGATTCTGGCTCTTTTTCCGAAGAATTCTTTTATTTTTTCTTTGTAGGCGGCCATTTTTCAACAGCGGTTTCCCTTGTTTCGTCTAGAAGATCTAGATTTGTTTTAAGTCCTTGAGCATTTGCCTCTTCTTCAAAATTGATGGCGCGGTATGATGGTGAGCCAATCTCGACCGGTGCAAAGGCTTCTGTGCCAAAAGCTAACTTGAACGGGGACTCTCCAGTGCTTGTTCTGGCGGATGTCCGATAAGCCCAAAGAACATTAGGTAACTCATGCGGCCATTTCTTTTTTAATGTATTTAGTCTTTTTTCTAGGCCGCGAACAGTGATGCGATTGGTTACTTCGACTTGACCGTTGCTTTGAGGGTGACAAACAGATGCTTTTTTGTGTTTGATCCCGTGATCGGAAAGGAACTTAGTGAATTTTGACCCCACAAACTGTGTACCGTTGTCGGATATAAGTACTACTGGGATTCCAAACCTTGTGATGACTTGCTCTTTAACAAAACGGATGGCATCATCTTGTGTAATGTTTTTAAGTGCCTTTGCTTCTACCCACTTGGTCATATAGTCAATGGCGACCATGACGTATTGTAGATCACCTTTGGCTCTAGGGAATGGTCCCATAATGTCAATGCCCCAAACCGCAAATAGTATGGGTGATAGAATGGCTGCAGGTAGGGCTGGTGCTTTTCTGGACATATTGCTAAACAGTTGGCATTGGCGGCACCTTTTGGTGAAGTTTTTGCATTCTTTGTGCATTTTGGGCCAGTAATAGCCTTGTCTGAGTATTTTATGTGCCAACGCCTTTCCAGCCATGTGATCGCCACAAATTCCCTCATGAACCTCCCTCATACAATATAAGGCTTCCTCCTCATCGACACATTTGAGTATGGGAGAGTCGAAGCTTCTTTTGTATAGGGTGCCTTCTTGAATGAAGTACTTTGTTGCTTGTAACTTGAGTACTTTAGCCTTGATACCGTCGTCCGGAAGTGTGCCACTTTCCAAATAACGGATGTAAGGGCTCATCCAGTTATTTATTGGCGGGCTTATTTCCATGATGTCCATTTTGCTCACACTTGGAGCGGTTATTTCTTCAAAGTACATTGTACCCGCATCTACTTTCTCCCCTCGAGTTAATTTAGACAACATGTCTACCACTGTGTTATCTCCCCGATCTATCTGTTCGAGGGAGTATTCCTCAAATTGGGTTAGCATTGTTTGTACCAATTCTTGATATTTGCTGAGATTGCTGTCCTTCGTTGAATAATCCCCTGTTGTTTGACGAACGACCAGTTGTGAGTCGCTGTATATGATGATCTTTTTTACTTGCAAGTTTTTTGCTAATGTCAAACCGGCCAAAAGTGCCTCATATTCTGCCTGATTTTTTGTAGCTTTAAAGTTCAGTTGTATAGCTTGTTTGACTTGAAAACCGTCGGGGCTAGTAAGGATAAGGCCCGCCCCGCAGCGGGTGTTTGTTGAGGAACCATCCACATATAGTTTCCAGTGGTTGCCCGTTGTTGCAATGGTTTCTGCGGAAGTTTCTTTTTCTACTGTCGAAAATGAACATTCGACGACAAAGTCCGCCAATGCTTGTGCTTTGATGGCGGTTCTTGGTATGTATTTAAGATCAAATTGGCCAAGTTCTACGGCCCAATTGATTAATCTGCCTGATAAGTCTGGCTTTTGGAGTATTTTTCTCAGCGGTTGGTCCGTGATGACCCTGATTTGTCTACCTTGGAAGTAATGTCTCAACTTTCTGCTTGCTACGACCAAATCTAGAGCAAACTTTTGGACGTTTGGATAGCGGGTTTCTGCATCTTTGAGCACTTGGCTGACATAGTAGACTGGTTTTTGCTCGCCCTTTTCCTCTTTAATGAGTACCGCCCCTACAGCTTTATCTGTGGCGGACAAGTAAATTGACAACGGTTCTGAAGGAGCTGCGACGGCGAGTAATGGAACAGAAGAGAGATATGTTTTGAGGTCTTCGAAGGCTTTCTGGCATTCAGCCGTCCAAGATATTGCCTTGGTTTTGGTTGCTCCTTTCAATGTGTCAAAAAACGGAAGATATCTGTCTGCTAGCTTTGCTATGAATCTTCTTAGAGCGGCTAGTCTTCTCGTTAGTTTTTGTATTTCCTTCAAGGTCTTGGGTGGTTGCATGTCAATTATAGCCTTTATCTTTACAGGGTTGGCCTCGACGCCTCTGTGAGATACCAGGAAACCAAGGAACTTGTCTGCGTCAAGGGCGAATGTACATTTGTCTGGATTGAGTTTCATGATGTGTTTTCTGAGAGTGGAGAAACATTCTTCTAAATCTTGCCAGTGTGAAGTCGTTAAGAGAGACTTTACTATGAGATCATCCACGTATACTTCCATGTTTCGGCCCAACTGTCCGGCGAAGATTTTATTCATGGTTTTTTTGAAGGTAGCACCGGCGTTGATTAGTCCGAATGGCATGACTTTGTAACAATACACCCCCTGTGTGTAATAAAGGCCGTTTTTTCTCTGTCTTCCGGGGTCATTTTGATTTGGTTGTAGCCTGAGTAAGCGTCCATGAAGCTTAACATCAAGTGACCCGCTGTTGCATCGATGAGTTGGTCTATTGAGGGGAGTGGATATGGATCTTTGGGGCATGCTGCGTTTAAGTCCGTGTAATCAACGCATATTCTCCATTTCCCGTTAGATTTTTTCACTAGTACCACGTTTGCAACGCATTTAGGGTAGGTGACTTCGCAAATCAAATCTTCGTCCAGGAGTTTGTCAATCTCAATGTCAATTGCCTGCTATCGCTCTGGCGCAAAATTCCTTCTTTTTTGTATTTTTGGTGCTTTGTGGTCCACATTTAACTTGTGGATTGCCACGGACTCATTTATGCCCGGCATATCCTTTGGACTCCATGCAAAAACGTCTGCGTATTTCCTTAAAAGATCTGTGAGGCCATCTTTGAAGATTGAGTCCAAACCCGCTCCCACACTCACGCTTTTGCTTACGTCTCCAGGTATAACTTCTATCTTTTCTGTTTGCACTGCAGGGCTTATTGGTGGTTTCTTCTCCCTTTTGAGGCATTTCATGAGATTTGCATCTATTCGAGGTGGGTCTTCTGTCAGCGGGTCGTGCCCGTCAATGAACTGTACTTCTTTTCTCTTTTTGTTATTCGTACGTTGATTTTCAGCGTGCCATTGTCTTTTTGCTTGCTTTCTTTTATGTGCCTTTTCTCTGTTGATGTTGCTAGGCTCAGTTTTTCCTAAGGTGAGTGCAATGCCATAGCATTTTTTGGATGTTTCTGAATCCCCTTTGATTTCTCCTACACTGTTTGAAGTGGGGAATTTGATTTTGAGGTGAGGGGTGGAAGTAACCGCTTTCAGCATGTTTAGTGTGGGCCTTCCCAAGATCATGTTTTAAGAGGATGCAGTGTTGATGACGTAAAACTTGATAATTTTGCATACTTGTCTGGGAGATTCCCCAAAATAAACAGGGAGCCTCGCAATGCCCGCTATTGGGACGGCGTAATGGCCGAACCCGTAGAGAGGTGTTTCATCGGGACACGTTTCTAACTTCTCGTTGTTTAGCTTCATCCGGTCCCAGGTGTGTTTGAAATATATATCAACGGAGGACCCGTTGTCAACAAGGATTCTTTTGACTTCGTTATGAGCAACGCCCAAAGATACGACTAGTGCCTCAGTGTGGTTAGGGTTGATGCCCTCATAATCCGCGTCTGTGAATGTAATGATGTTTGGCGGACACAGATTGTTCTTCTCTAGGCGGTGAGACCTTTCCGCCAAAAACGGTGTGTACGATGTTTTTATTGTGTCCTTGAGAGGTGGACGGGTCAAGTACCTGTCTGGGCAAGTACTGAGATAAGTTGCCAGCCTTTACTTGTTTTTCTAGGAAATATTTGAGGGATAAGCAGTTGTCTGTGTAATGCCCGTTTGTTTCATGATAATCACAATGCTTGTCTTTCGGTCTGTCATCGGGTAAGGAGTGCATTGGGGGTGGCGGCAAATAGAAGGGTTTTCCCCTGATTTCTCTCAGAATGGTTGCTCTTAGGAGCGTGAATTTGATCCATCCTGGTTCAGGACGCCTATCTGGTCTTTGCGGGCTCGCTGGCCCTATGCGGTCTCTTATCGGAGTTGTTGATTGAATTCTTTGGGCGGGTGGCGATGGCCCATGAGTGGTTTGTACTTGATGTAAGATAGGTGCTTGTCTTTGGTAAGATGTGAACCTTTCCCTTTGAAAGTATGGTGTTGAGGTGGGTGGAGCTCTGGATTGTTTCAACACGTTTAGAGACTCGGTTTCGTTGATGGCTTGGGATGCCAAGTCATATGCCTTTGCTAGAGTGGTAGGTTTTGTTTCCATGAGACGACATACGTACTTTTCGCATTCGTAGGGGTTAAGGCCTCTTCTAAAATGGACCAGCGCTTCTGTTTCGTTAACACAAACAACCTTGTTGACGGCTTCCTTGAAGCGGTCAATGTAATTTTGCAAAGTTTCTCCGTTACGTTGTGCGATGGTTTCGAGGAACACGGTATGAACCTCGTGTTGTTGGTTTGCTTTGAACTTGTTTAAGAACAGTTTTTTGAATTCTAGCCAAGTATCTACGGACCTGGCGGAGATTCTACAGAACCATCTCTGGGCATTCCCGCGGAGAGTCGCGGCGAAGAAACGACATCGTTTCAGATCATTGTATTCATAATGAAGAGCCAATTGATCAAAGTAACTAAGATGCTCTTCCGGGTCTCCCAGCCCGTCGAAAGAATTGAAGCTATGATGTTTGATGTCTTTTTGTCGGGGTTCGGCCTCTAGCCTCACCGTAAATGGTGTACCGCCCAAATCTTGTTCGCTATTTCCCTCTATCTTTTTCTTAAGTTCCATGATGGTTCGCAACATCTCAGCATTTGTTGGTTGCGCACTTTCGGTTTCCCTTGAGCGGACAGAGGACCGCTCTCTGTGTCTTTGTTTTTCATATTCAGCTACCACCTTGTTATAGGCTGCTTTCTTGTCGGTAATCACCTTTCTTAAATCTCTGTGTTTTCTGTTTTGTTCCCATATTTCAGGTGGGTGGTGACTCTTATTGTGCCTTTCATGATTCGTATTTTGTGATGAGCCTAGGCGGGAGAAGGCAGAGTTTGCCCTTCGGGGATGGCTGTCCACCTCATCGCAGTCGTTATGTGGGTTTATACGGGAACTTGCCTGTTTCGTTGGTGGCCCTTGTCCGGTCAAGGGAAAGGCTGAGGCTATTTGTATGATCAAGTCAATTTGTTGTTGGTTGCAACCTGTGAGGTTTAAGCTAAGAATTTGTTCTCGATCATCTCCCCGTGGCGGGTTTATTTGTAAGCGGTTTACTGGATTTATTGGCGGGTTTAGTGGAGGGATACCTGTTGTGTTTCCTTCATTTTCTATAGGCGGTTGTGCATCTGGGTGGGGTGTTATGGCGGCCATTTAGTATATTAGGGGTGTTTTGATTTGTATTGAGTTTTTAGTGTTTGAGTAACTACTGTGTTTGTAGAGCAGGTGGTGGGTTTTTCTTTAAGAAAAATCCCCCTCCTTCTAGTGCCAAATGATAATTCTCACGGCCGATTAGAGGCTTCCGATCACTGTTCTGAGCACTGTTCCGGGGATGCTTCACCTGAGTTTGGGTATCTGCAAAATAATGCTTGCCCGTGGGTGGTGGCCGTCAAGCACCTCCAGTGTGAGAATCAGTAATCGGAATAATAATAATCGAACGGGTAAGAATGTATCTGTGTGAAGAGAGAGAATGATTAATAAGTTTGTCCTGCTAAAATTGTGTGTGTTACCTTATGTGTAGAACGGGGATATTTATAGGCTAGGACTCCCAATCACTGTTTATCCACTTGGCTGCCCACTTGTTGTGCCGTTAAAGCTACAGTGAACCACTATTGGAACAGTGATTAGTGTCCCTTCCTCACATATCTCGATCCTAACACAGCCGCTTTTGCTACAGTTGAACGTCCTTGTGTTTCCTTGACTACCTTTATGGTCCCCTACCTTAGTGAGCAAGATACCAAGATATTTTGAACAAGTATTTTTGTAATGATATTTGTTGTCAAGTTGAGTAATATTAGTAAAGATAATATATAACGACACGTGTGTAAATTGCAAGTACTGTTATGGTGTTGATTTTGGCAGCGGTCAGCGGGTCCCTGCTGTAAGCTTACAGCGGGTACCTATCAATGTGATTCTAACGAGTTAATCGGATAAACCAACCAACTTTGATCCATGACATCACTCAATAAGTTAGTAGCTGAACACCATTTGAAAGTTCTAATCTTCACTAACATCACCAATTCTTTCAACTCCGTTTTATAATTTTAAAAAACTAGCCGATTTCTGCTCAACCAAATAGTCCACAGGCTTGCAGCAACACATACATTCCAGCTTAAACGAACATTTGCTTTAACATTCTGCATTCTTAACTCCCAAATACCCAATATTTGATGTCTTTTCTAACTTGTTGAGTATTGAACACGGTAAAAGAATACAGAGGGGGGGTGAATGGATTCTTGAACTTTTCTTGGATTGAGTCTGTGTAGCAGATAAGTGCCTGTGTGTGCAGAAATTAAGGTGCGGATAAGTAAACAACACAAGACACAATATCACTTTAATCTAATGTATATTAGATAAAGGTTGCTACAATCTGTGAATACAAATGGTAGTATTCTCAGCTTCGTTTTTCTCAGAGAGATATAGCTTACAGTGTATGAAAAACTAGACTCACAAAAGTTGCTAAGTTATGAAGTGAGGCTGTGTCCTTATAGAACATGGATACAGCCCACTTACTGCAAATAAGGTAGCTAAACAAATTACTTTCTAGTCTGTCTATCCTTTTTGAGTAAGTGTCCAAACGGTTACAGATTTGACTTTGCAAAGCCTGTTTAGATCCACTTCTTTAGCTCCTTGTCTCTTCTATATCTCTCCAAGCTTCCTTGTAGGCTTTCCAGAGCACGTTACAGATTGTGGTCCATAAAGTGCATTGGCTTGTTGCAGGTTTCTGACTTGTACAATTTCTTCAGTATTTTGTCTCCAAGAATGTATTCGAGAAGTGACTAAGTAAGTGATTCGAGAACTAGAATTGACTTGATCGATAACTCTGAGTTCTCGAATACTGTTATAATGACATATCGAACCACTTCTCGAATAGCTCTTTTCCATCAGGATTCCTTGAGTTGTCGAATAGAACATTTGACTTATCGAATCCTCGAGTTGTCGAATAGCTTTCTGAGTCCTTGAGATATCGAATGGAACTTTGACTTGTTGACTCTTTGAGAACTCGAATACCATCTTGACTTGTTGACTTCTTGAGTTCTCGAATAGAGTAGTAGACATATCGAATCCCTGAGATATCGAGTGAGATATCGAACAGTGTATTCAGAGATATCGAATAGTGTCTTGAGATATCGAATCCCTGACTTCTCGAATGCTGGACTTCTCGAATAGACAAATATACTTCTCGAATTGGTACTTAGGCAAATTCTTCATTTCTTCAAATCCCAACTGTGATTATTTGGCAGTCTTTAACTCCTTGCTTGAGGCATGAACCATGGAACTTCTTTCAAGCATTATTCTAGACTCTATTTGTACAGTTACACAACTAGGATTTGATGCCTATTGCAAGTACAATACAAACAGAAACTCTACAACTAGAGGTTCCCTCAGTTAAGAGGTCAAGTAAGTAATGCAAAGCATTACAAACAATTAGGCTTGTTATTAGATGTATACAGGCATGCCTCTGTAACTAACAATCTCCCCCAAATTGTGAGTGAGACCCTTAGTCACAATTTCATGTCTGATAACAAGCCTAACATACATAAAGATAAAACTTTAAAAGTACAGGTATGTATTTTGATTGAACACATAAATGAAATTACAAGATAAATACTCTTACAGTATGATGAGGTACTAGCCATTTTCTTTTGATTGCATCTCCATTGCTTTGGCTTGTAGATCATCATATGCTTTCTGTTTCCTTTCTTTCTCCTTTCTTGCAATCTCATCTACTGCTCTCATGATTTCTGTCATAGCATCCAATTCTTCAATCATAATAGAGTTTTTGAAATCTTCAAGCACTGGCTTCAGAATGTTGGCAGGATAGTGATTGAGTAGGTCCATTCTTATATTGACATTGGCTCCATTTCTTCTCCTATACTTCACCACATAGGGATCAAACTGAACTCTACACAATCCCTTTGCCCTTAGCTTTTCTGCTTCAATCTCCAGTCTATCAATTTCTTTCTCCCTTTCTAACCATTTCTCATAGCAGCCCTTTCTTATCTTCTCAGCATAATCTTTCTTCATTTTCACAAAGTCAATCAATTCCAGCTTCCATACTTTCTCCACCTTGTCTTTAGAATCCAGCAATGCAATGATTCTTTCTATCTCATACAATTTACCCCAATGTTGACAACCCCCTTGTTTGAATTTCATTTCTTTCCCATCAGTGTACTTGATTACAAGGTGGTCATCCACAATTGCAGCATAGCATATCTTTTGAGCTCTTAGAAATTGCAGTTGCTCTTCATCAAAGTCTTCATCAAGTGGCTGGAGTTTCAATCCTGGAATGATTGTTAGGGCTCTAGATTTGGATAGCTTCACTCTCCTTGCAGCATGTTTAAATTTTATCCTCTTGACATGGTTGCTTGGCAGAAATCTCTGACCTTGGTTGGTAGACCATAGTAGTATTCCATTAGCAGATTGCTTTCTGAAACATACACATGGTTTCTTGACTTGAATCTTCTTCTTTTCTTGAGATGGTAAGACAGTTGCAGAAGCCATAGATGTAGATTTTGCTAGGTCACTACTAACAGTATTCACCCTAGACTTAGAGTCTTGTGTTGTGGTGAGATTACTGCTAGCATTGCCTAAGGCTTGCTGTCTTCCACTCTTTCTCACATATGTTTTACCCTGGTCATCATCATCCTTTTCATCCTTGTCCCCCTTTTTCTTCTTATCTTCATCACCCTTATCTCTCCTGTGATGTCTTCTCCTCCCATCACCTTTGTCTTCAGAATCATCATCCTTATTTCTCCTAGGTTGAGCCATCTCTAGAATTTCACCAGTTGCAATATATGTTCTGAGGATGTGCAGTGCCTCAGTTTCTTCAGCATTTCTGGCTCCAACCTTCTTCTGTAATTGATCAATGATAGCAATGATCAGTCTGTGATTTCTGGTGGTGAGATCATGGGGAATGACCAATTGCTTGATATCTTCAATTCTGGTGCCAGACTGATAAATGATTGTCCATGGCTTCTTGATCACTTCTGGTAGCCTTGAAGGTTGGTCATTCCTCAAGTCATCAAACAGACTTTTGTTGTTCTCATTCTTCTTTTCTATAAGCTCGAGTATGGCATCTATCTCTGAGTGTTTCAGTTCTTGTAGAGTCTTGTATGTTAGATGCCATATCTTCAATTTGGATATCATCACTATCTCCTTGATCCACAGATTATTGACTTTCTTAGGAATGACAGTGATGCAATCAATCTGCTTCTTCAACTCCCTCAGACAGAACTGAGTGTCACCAACCTGTTCCCTTGTGGCTTTCAGAAACTCCAAGAAGGCTTTATCATGATAAACATTGGAGTTAGCAACTTCTTGTAGCTTGGCCTCAGTAACAACTTTGACTTCTACAGGCTTGGCACTCTCAGATATAGAGGTTGGAGGTTTGTCAGATGGCATGCTCCCTGCAACCACTGTGGTGGTTATGGATTGCTTCTGTCCTCCTGGAGTAGTGATGTGCACAGTTGGTAAGGTGACAACTGGCAAGATAGATGGAGGCTCATCTACTTTGGCTTTTCCCTTGCCAGGCACATTTGCTAGAGACTTAGAAGCCCTTTGTTGACCACCCTCTTTGATTATTATGCCTTTCTCTCCCTTTGTCTCCCCCTTTGAATTTGATTTCCTGGCCTTCTTCTCCCCCTTAGGCTTGTTGTCAGGCACAGAGGCTGTAGAAATGTCCTTTGGGAGTGAAGATTCATCAGGTAGAGGGAGACCCATATGCTTCATCATTGCAGCTAACATGGATTGTTGATGCAGAAGGACATCAGCTGTGGTGGATGCTTGAGTGTCCAACTGATCATTTAGCAATGCAACCTTTTCTGTGAGATGAGCATTGGTCTTGGTGAGAGTAGCTACCTCCTGTTCAAGAGTGTTGACCTTAGTGAATAACTCATTGGCCTTGAAGCCAGATAAAGATTGGTCCTGAAGCCTCTTCACTTCATATTTAGACAATTCATGCACAGGGACATCAGTCACTAGTCTATCTCCATAAAGATTTTTGAACATTATCCTCAGCATGGCATTGGCATCTGTAGTCTGGTCAGATAGATTCTGAAATTTATGCCCCAGACCTGTGACAGCATCTTTTAGCACAGCCAGCCCATTGTCCACCTGAGTGCAGGTAGAGTTGCAGTGTTTGATGTCCTTGAACACACTGTCCAATTGAGGAAATTTAGCATCAAAGGCCCTCTTGACTTCTGCTACTGAAGTGGCTGTCTTATCACACACCCTGTTGACTTCAGTTTTGACTCCCTTGCCAAGATAGTGTGCAGCCTTGAGGAAACCCTTGTAGGAGTCATTTACAGCTTCATACACTTCACCAGGTGACAGGGATTTTGCATTGGAGCCCAGTGAAGTGATGTATTCCTCCCTGAGATACTGAAGTGCTTCATCGAGAGTAATATCATATTTTCCTTGCAACCAGGCATCGATGTTGCCATCTCTCTCAGCATCATCAATGATCTTTGACTTCTGCACTTCCACATCATCCCTATGGCATAACAGAATAGCCTCATAGTCTGGATTGGGCATGTCTGCAGTGAGAAGGTGCTGAGCAATCTTTGTGAACTCAGGAATCTGATCCACAATTAAGCTTTGAAGTGCTTCAACCGTCAATTGTTGTGGAACAGACCCTGATCCTGAAGCACTGTCATGTTGCACAGGCTTCAGCCATGTTGACATGAAGTCAGAGCTAGAGCTAGGCAAGCTAGTCTCCTCAGTTACAGATGCAACTTCTGTAACCGGATGGATTGACTCTACTACTGGTGTCACCACAGAAGTGGGATGAATTACACCAGCAATTGACACAGGCACAGAGTCTCTAGTAAAAACTAGGGGAACCTCTGTGTTTGTGATGGTGTCATTAGGATATGCCTCAGCATGCATTCCCTCACCATCTAAATGTGGGTTCTGAGTGGTGAACAAAGTGTCATGCACTAAGTCACTTGAAATTATTGGCTCATCAAGCAAAAAGGATTCTTGATGATCAATACCTTGCATCTCAGTTGTCTGAGTTGCAGGTTCCAAAGAAATTTCAGAGTTAGATTCTGGAAGAGAAGTGTGTTTTAGAGTAGATTTTGGCAACTCCCCCTGAGAGATAGAGGAAGTTTCAAAAGTGATGTGTTCTCCACTCAGTGTTGTGCCAGCCTTATCACTCCCATGTGCTGACTCTATACAAGAGGGTGCATTGGGGAGAATGCTTGATTCTATAGGTGCACCCTGTTGAGAGGATACACCTAGTGAGCTGTGTGCCCCTGATTTTACAACTTCAGCCATTTGTGTGACTGAAGAGGTGGTCTTAGTTTTCTTCTTCTTTGTTCTGTGTAAGGGTGACTCAGGTTCCTCACTTCCTAGACCTAATTCAACAGCTAATGCTGCTTCAGACAAGATATTTAAAGGTGCAGACATTACTTCCTTTCTCTTCTTTTTACTAACATCACCCTTTTGAGAGGATGATGCAGTTGGCTCAGTAAGAGGTAGAGTGTTTGGTTGAGAGGGTTGGTTAGCAGGCCCTGGGTTAGCATTTTGTTCTACTTGCTTGGGCTGTGCTAACTTAGATTTTGCATCAAATGTTGGCATGTTGTGGGGGTAAGTCCTAAACAAACTCTCCATATGGGGAGTTATGTTCAGTCTTACATCCACATCATTCCTAGTTTCCAAGTTACCAAAAATGAGTTTGGTCATGGACTTAGGATAGCCTATTTTATTTTTATCAATCCCAGGCAATTCAATCAATGAAGCATTTTTATAATTAAGTACAGATTGAATAAAGCGAGGGAAGAAAATATCAGTACCTCTCTTGGTTGTGTTCTTACCAAGTCTCCCATATAATTCTTGAAGTATGATTTGGCCAACATCTATCTTCTTTCCATAGGCCAAAGCATATCCAATTTGCTGCACAGGTGCACTGATTTGGTCAAAGCTTGATTTCCTGGCAGTGAAGACTTGGAGAAGAGTTGCAAACACATAACTCCACTCCTTTCTCAGATTCTTTCTGTTTAGCTTTCCAAGGTTAATCCCATCTGAGTAGTTTATGAACTCAAAGAATTCCTCCAACTCTGCGTTAGTGGCCATTCTGTCAAATGACTCTTGTTGTAGTCCTAGTGCTTGGTTCATGTCTGCAGTAGCGATAGTGATTTCCTTATCTTGAACCTTGCAGTAGATGACATAGGAAGTGATTGCGTTTTCTAGGGCTACAACCTCCACAATAGCAGTACTCCAGAATTGTTCCAGAATATCGAGATACAGAGTTGGGTTGGCAGAGAGTGCATCCTTGATATATGACTCAGCCATCCATTTCACAAAGCACTTGAAATTTGCATTGGGTGCTTCAACATCACTAGTGAGAGCGATGAAGTTGGTGTTGAACTTTACTGTTGCCATTTGTGTAGAAGAGAGAAAAGAAATTGAAGGTTGAAGAAGAAATTTGGCTTTTCGTAGCTAGGGTTTCAGGGGTTTAGAGAGTGTAGATGCTTGAGAAATCGAATGAAATGAATCGAATAGATGTGAGATTGTATAAGTATGAAGTACTTGAATTGTCGATTAGCAGACTGTTTTGTATCGACAAGTCAAGCATTCGAGAAGTAGAAAACAACTATTCGAGAAGTCAAGAATGGCTTAATCGATAACTCAAGCAGATAGAAACTCACAGCTGGCAGTTATCTAACTTAGAAATAATTCTAAATTAAATAAAATGTGTTTTTATGAGTGAATTAAATTTTTAGATAAAAATCCAAAATCGGTTAAAATTCAGCGAGAATTCAGCCTTTTCAAATGATTCGAGAACTCAAATATAGTGTTCGAGAACTCAATCATTCGAGAACTCAGTTACTAGAATTCCTCTATTCGATATCTCAGAAAGACTCTATTCGAGAACTCAAGAGTACTCTAATGAGACTTATTAGAGATGTCGAATAGTGAATCATTCGAGAAGTCTGACTTATCGAACTATACCCATCACTCATAAAAATTTGATTTTCACTATCTTTTTAAAATCTACCAGACATATTCATTGAAAAATATCCTAGCAAATCAAATAGTGATTTTCTCAAAATTTCATAGAAATTTTAAGTTAATAAAAATATGATTTTCAACATATGCAACAGATTTGAAATATTTATAAATCATATTTCAGCCAACACTTACTCCAAAAATATTGAGAATTTAGATAAAGTAAGTGTTTACTGCTGCAACAATCTAGATGATGTATTCACTTAGCCAGAATCTGAAGAATTCAGCATTCCAATCTCACTTACCAACCTTGTGAAGGTGGCTTCATCTAATGGCTTAGTGAATATATCAGCTAGTTGTTTATCTGTAGAGACATAATGCAACTCAATGGTTCCAGTAGTTGCATGTTCTCTTATGAAATGATATCTGATGTCAATGTGCTTTGTTCTAGAATGATTGACAGGATTGGCAACTATAGAGATTGCACTTGTGTTGTCACACATGATTGGAATTCTTTCCAACACAAGTCCATAATCTCTAAGTTGATTTCTAATCCAAAGCACTTGAGCACAGCAACTTCCAGCAGCTATGTATTCAGCCTCAGCTGTAGAAGTTGACACAGATTTTGCTTCTTGCTATACCAAGAAACTAACCTTTGTCCAAGAAACTGGCAGCTTCCTGAGGTGCTTTTCCTATCCACTCTGCATCCAGCATAATCAGCATCAGAATAACCAACCAGATTGAACCCTGTGTCCTTAGGATACCATAATCCCAAGTTAGGAGTGCCCTTCAGATATCTAAAGATCCTTTTTATTGCAATCAAATGTGATTCCTTTGGATTTGATTGAAACCTTGCACACAAGCATGTAGCAAACATGATGTCTGGCCTACTTGCAGTGAGGTAGAGTAGAGAACCAACCATGCCTCTGTAGACTGAGATACCTACTCTCTTGCCTTTAGCATCTTCATCCAATTTAGTGGCAGTGGCCATGGGTGTCTTGGCAGGTGAACAATCTTCCAAGTCAAACTTCTTCAATAAATCCTTGATGTACTTGGTTTGACTGATAAAGATACCATCCTTCCTTTGACTGACTTGCAACCCTAGAAAGAATGTCAACTCTCCCATCATACTCATCTCATATCTGCTCTGCATGAGTTTAGAGAATTTCTCACACAGTTTCTCATTTGTAGAACCAAAAATGATATCATCCACATAGATTTGAACTAGGATCATATCATCACCATGCTTCTTGTAAAACAGTGTCTTGTCCAATGTGCCTCGAGTGAATTGATTTTCAAGAAGGAATTGTGATAAAGTATCATACCATGCTCTTGGAGCTTGCTTAAGTCCATACAATGCCTTAAGCAATCTGTAGACAAATTCTGGGAAATGTGGATCCTCAAAGCCAGGTGGTTGTTGCACATAAACCTCTTCTTCCAACTCTCCATTTAGAAATGCACTCTTGACATCCATTTGATAAACTTTAAAGTTTGAATGAGCAGCAAATGCCAAGAATATTCTAATGGCTTCCAATCTAGCAACAGGGGCAAATGTCTCATCATAATCAATGCCTTCCTGTTGAGAGTATCCTTTTGCAACCAGCCTTGCTTTGTTTCTTATTATTACACCATCTTCATCCATCTTATTCTTCAGAACCCATTTTGTTCCAACAATGGTTCTATTCTTTGGTGCAGGCACAAGTTCCCATACTTTGTTCCTTTCAAATTGATTCAGCTCCTCTTGCATGGCAATAATCCAATCTGGATCCAACAATGCATCATCAAGTTTCTTAGGCTCAACTTGTGATAGAAAACATCCATAGAGGCACTCATTTTGAGTTGCTCTCCTAGTCCTTACTCCTGCATTAGGATCTCCAATGATTTGCTCTGCAGTGTGTGATCTATCCCATTTCCTTGAGTGTTCAGCCTGATTTCTCATCCTTGATGTTGCTTCATCATCCTCATCATGATCATCCTCATTTCCTCCCCCTGTGAAGTTGCCATTACTCACAGGTGTGTCTTGGATGCTTGTTTCTTCACTATTGATTGGCACAAATTCTTCTCTTGTATCATTATTCACTTGAGTTTGTTGAACTTGAGTTTCAACTCTAGTTTCAGTCTCTTCATCAGAATCATCTAGATTATCAAACTTCAATGGATCTTTGTCTTCATCATTGGCTTCTTCTAGTCCAGGTAGTTTGCTGTCATCAAATGTTACATCTGTGCTTTCCATAACTTTCTTTTGACTGATGACATAAACCTTGTATGCAATTCTTTCCATAGAATAGCCAAGAAAAATTCCTTCAAATGCTTTTGCATCAAACTTTCCAACATATTCAGAATTGTCCTTAAGTACAAAGCATTTGCTTCCAAAAGTATGAATATACTTCAGTGTAGGCTTCTTTCCAGTCATCAAGTTGTAAGGAGTCTTTCCAGTGTTTTTGTTGATGAGGGTTCTGTTCTGAATATAGCATGCAGTGCTCACAGCCTCAGCCCAAAAACATGTGGGCATTTTTGCATCAAGTAACATTGTTCTAGCAGCCTCAATTAGAGTTCTATTCTTTCTCTCAACAACTCCATTTTGTTGTGGAGTCCTTGGAGCTGAGAATTGCTGAGAAATGCCATTCTCTTTGCAGAATGCTTCAAGTGTGGCATTTCTGAACTCTGTTCCATTATCACTCCTCAATGCAATCACACTTGCATCGTTTGCCTTTGCTTCCTTGTCAACTTTCTTTATATGCTCAATGATTACTTGTGGAGCCTCATCTTTTGATGCCAGAAATTCTACCCATGTATACCTTGAAAAATCATCAACCATTACCAGGGCATACTTCTTTCTTCCAAGTGACATTATGTTAACAGGCCCAAACAAATCCATATGGATAAGTTGTAGTGGCTTGGTCACAGATGTCACTGTCTTTGACTTGTGGCTTGATCTCTTCATTTTTCCTTTTTGACAAGCCTCACACACTCCTTCTTGGCAGAATTCAAGTGTGGGCATGCCTCTCACTAACTCTCTTTTGACTAGAGAATTAATGGCCTTAAAGTTCAGGTGTGATAGTTTCTTGTGCCACAGCCAACAATCTTCATTTGATGCTTTTGAGTAAAAGCAACAAATTTTGTCCTTGTTTACAGAGTCCATATTGGCTACAAACAGGCTTCCCTTCCTTACTCCAGATAGAGCAAAATCACCAGTCTTCTTGTGGGTGATCAAACATTCATCTTTGTCAAAATTCACTTTGAATCCTCTATCAGTAAACTGACCAACACTTAACAGATTATGCTTGAGCCCCTTGACTAGTGCTACATCTTCAATGATGACATTTCCAACTTTCAGCTTGCCATATCCCAATGTGTTACCCATGCTGTCATCTCCAAAAGCAACCATTGGGCCAGCCTTTTCCTCATACTGTGATAGCAGGGCCATATCACCAGTCATATGATTTGAGCATCCACTGTCCAAAATCCACATGACCTTCTTCTCACTTTCTTTGCCCTGCAAACACAAAGGTATTACTTTTCCTTTGGTACCCAAACAAGTTTGGGTCCATGTGACTTAGAGACAGTTTTATCATAAACAACATGCTTGTTAACTTTCTTAGTGTCAGTCTTCTTGTCACTGTTGGAAGTCTTAGAACCTGAGGTTTCAGACTTAGGTGACAAAGGTACCTTCCTAGCTTTAGGAGGACTTGAAGACTTTGACCTTGTGTAGTGTGTGTGAGAATTGTGACTGATACAACCATCAATGAACTGTCTTCTTAAATTAAAACAACTAGTCATAACATTCATATTGCATGGCATACAGTCAAATTTATCACAGAAGGGTGCATCTCTATGTCTTAGAGGCACAGAACAATCATAGAAAGGTTTAGACACACTACCAACAGGTTTCTTGCATGCATGAGTTAGATGGTTGGTACTGAAACAGTTCTGACAAGTTTTCCTAGGGGCATTAGGCATATAAGCATAGTTGTTATCCTTGTTAATCCCTAACTTGCCATTTCTGTTCTGTTTCTTTTTAGTCACTTCCTTTCCTGATTCACTCTTCCCAGCTGATACAAACTTAACAAACTTCTTAGGTCTTGGCCTATCAACTACTGGCTTCTTGGTCTTTGACTTGGCACTCTCACCCTTAGAGGATGCTTGCTGTTCACTAGATTGTGCCTCATCCTCATCATTCAACATTTGCTTGATGAGTAAGGCATCCTCATCAATTTCAAATGTTGATTCCTTAAAAATTGGATTTACAGTTTTTCTCAAAATGTGGGGCACTTTCTCATGAACAGCTGTGTCCTCTTCGATGACAGCATAGCCTTTCCTTTGTGTGAGAGAGTCATAGTCAAGTCCAATAGCTGCTTTAGGTTTAGCTTCAACTTTCTCACAGTAGGATTGCACTAAACCAGATGATTTCTTGAAAGTTTTAAGTTTGAATTCATTCTCAGCTAATTCATCCCTAAGAGCCTTCTCTACTTGACTAGCACATAGAACCTTGTTCTCCAAATATTCAACTTCTTTCTTAAGGTTTTCTACTTGCATAGCAGTTAGCTCAAGTTCCTCATTCTTTTTGGTTAATACTTCATTTCTAGTAGACAGTTTAGCAATCTCCTCATTAGCAGCAGTCATACTAGTATGAATATTAAACATTTCAACAGATAATTGTTCAATCATGGATTTGTATTCAGAAACAGACATGTCTATAGTAGTGAGAGATGGTACCTGAGAATCAGATGAAGATGAGTCATCCTTGGAGTTGGCCATCAAGGCATAATTGCAGAATTCTTGTTCCTCTTCATCACTCTCAGAATCATCCCAACACTTCCCTTCAGCTATGTAGGCCTTACCATGTGTCTGCTTTTTCAGAAGGGCCTCATACTTAGCTTCTAGCTCAAGATAATCTCTATCCTTCTTTTTAGGCTTCTTGCATTCACTGGCAAAATGCCCTAGGTCATTGCATCTATAACACCTTACAGATGACCTATCCACATAACCGGTTTTGAACTTATTTCTGTTTGGTTTCACAGGTGCCTTGTTCTTGTTGGCTGAATGGTTTTGAGTTTTGGGTTTGAAGGGTTGATTTCTTTTAAATCTGATGTTTGGAAATTTTCTGGCCATGAAAACATATGAAGTATTTTCCATCCCATCAAGTTCTTCCAGAGTGTAAAACTCCTCTTCTTCTTCCTCCTTTTCCTCAACAGGTTCACTCACCCCAGCTTCAGTTTCTTCATCATCTGCCACCTCCTCTATCCTTAGTTGGCTTGTAGATGCTTCTAGGTCCAGGATGGATTTGTTGACAATCAAGGCACATGATGTGTTTATCATCCTACCTTGGTTTGCTTGGATAGCCCTCTTCTGAAGCAACTCAAGTTCATGAGTCTTTAGGACTCCATAGAGTACATCATAGGTGACTTTGTTCAAATCTCTCTCTCTAAGGGAAATGACTCTTTGCTCCAGATGATTTGGTGAAGACAACAGAAATTTCATATTTAACTCCTTGGTGCTGTAAACCTTTCCATTCATCTGTAACTCAGTAACTAGCTTGTGAAACCTTTCAAACATCTCAGTGATGCTTTCCTTGGGCTGTGCCATGAAAGCTTCATACTGTGTGACCAATATCTGTTTCCTGTTTTCTTTAACCTCATCAGTCCCTTCACACAACACCTCAATGTGATCCCACATCTCTTTAGCAGACGTGCATGATGCAATGTTTGCAAACATTGACATATCCATGGAATCAATGATGAGCAACATGAGGTGGCTGTCAAGAGCAACCTTCTCCCTTTCTGACTCTGTCCACTTTGATGGATCCTTGGCCTCATAAGCTCTAGGGATTGTTATGGTTCCAACAGTCTTCTCTGGTATCTCTTGTTGTGGAACAAAAGGACCATTCTTGAGAATCTCAGGATACAAGGGATGAGAGGCTTTGATGAACAACATCATCTTTATCTTCCAGAGGTTGAAGTTTTCTTTATCAAACTTAGGGACCTTCACCGTTCCTGTAGTCTTTGGTGTATTCGAACTCATGATCGTTTCTCTGTTTTTGAATAAACAGCCCTCTCTGATACCACTTGTTGAGTATTGAACACGGTAAAAGAATACAGAGGGGGGGGGGTGAATGGATTCTTGAACTTTTCTTGGATTGAGTCTGTGTAGCAGATAAGTGCCTGTGTGTGCAGAAATTAAGGTGCGGATAAGTAAACAACACAAGACACAATATCACTTTAATCTAATCTATATTAGATAAAGGTTGCTACAATCTGTGAATACAAATGGTAGTATTCTCAGCTTCGTTTTTCTCAGAGAGATATAGCTTACAGTGTATGAAAAACTAGACTCACAAAAGTTGCTAAGTTATGAAGTGAGGCTGTGTCCTTATAGAACATGGATACAGCCCACTTACTGCAAATAAGGTAGCTAAACAAATTACTTTCTAGTCTGTCTATCCTTTTTGAGTAAGTGTCCAAACGGTTACAGATTTGACTTTGCAAAGCCTGTTTAGATCCACTTCTTTAGCTCCTTGTCTCTTCTATATCTCTCCAAGCTTCCTTGTAGGCTTTCCAGAGCACGTTACAGATTGTGGTCCATAAAGTGCATTGGCTTGTTGCAGGTTTCTGACTTGTACAATTTCTTCAGTATTTTGTCTCCAAGAATGTATTCGAGAAGTGACTAAGTAAGTGATTCGAGAACTAGAATTGACTTGATCGATAACTCTGAGTTCTCGAATACTGTTATAATGACATATCGAACCACTTCTCGAATAGCTCTTTTCCATCAGGATTCCTTGAGTTGTCGAATAGAACATTTGACTTATCGAATCCTCGAGTTGTCGAATAGCTTTCTGAGTCCTTGAGATATCGAATGGAACTTTGACTTGTTGACTCTTTGAGAACTCGAATACCATCTTGACTTGTTGACTTCTTGAGTTCTCGAATAGAGTAGTAGACATATCGAATCCCTGAGATATCGAGTGAGATATCGAACAGTGTATTCAGAGATATCGAATAGTGTCTTGAGATATCGAATCCCTGACTTCTCGAATGCTGGACTTCTCGAATAGACAAATATACTTCTCGAATTGGTACTTAGGCAAATTCTTCATTTCTTCAAATCCCAACTGTGATTATTTGGCAGTCTTTAACTCCTTGCTTGAGGCATGAACCATGGAACTTCTTTCAAGCATTATTCTAGACTCTATTTGTACAGTTACACAACTAGGATTTGATGCCTATTGCAAGTACAATACAAACAGAAACTCTACAACTAGAGGTTCCCTCAGTTAAGAGGTCAAGTAAGTAATGCAAAGCATTACAAACAATTAGGCTTGTTATTAGATGTATACAGGCATGCCTCTGTAACTAACATAACTCTCCGAAAATCCCCACCATTTAAAAACTTCATTCCACACTTTTACAACTAATGGACATAACCATAGAATATGTTCTTGTGTTTCCATGGTAGCATTACACCCAGGGACGGAAGCATTAAAGGGCTTCCCTGGGCTTAAGCCCAGGATGAAATTCTAAAAAAGAAGTAACAAGTTATACATCATGTAATTTTACTTGGGCCAACTATTATTTGATATATCCAGCCCACACAAAAACTATGTGATCATTATGTATTTGCTAAATTCTTTTATGCCATGCTGCTGATTATCTCTATAAAAATAACAACAATCTTTAAAATTCTTAAGAGTAGTCCTGGTATGGAGGATGGGTTTCTAGGGAATATTATGGTTTTCTATATAGAGAGACAATTGCTAATAAAATTAACAATGGTTGGAGAACGTATGGGTGATCAGGTGGTAAAAATTTGTAGTAAGTTGTCAAGCCCACCCCATTTCAAATTCCTAGTTCCGTCCCTGATTACACCAAGAACAAAAAGGATTCGAAATCAATTCTCCCAGTCTAGCTTTAAGAAAAGCTTTTGAGGGAAGAATCATGTTGTGAATTTTCCAAAGAAAAATTAAGACTTTAGGAGGAGCCTTAATCTTCCAGAAGGACACCCAACTGAGGTGATGTGAGTCCAGATCCCCTTCTAAAAATAGTCTTCCATCCCTGCTTTGAAAATGTTTTCTAGTCTTTGTCCGGACCAAAGCATCTTCCCCTTCAGAAAACACTACCTCAGATATGATTTCATTTATCTTCGCTTAAAATCTTGAATTTGTATAAAAATAATATAAATTATTTTTATTTTTGCACATGAAAAAATTATACGTGAGTTATGACCAAATCAATTAAATTGAACTAAACCAATTATTTTATCAACGGATTAAATGGATAAAAAAAATTATATACACGTTGTTCACTATTTTGTGTTAAAAAAATTAATATTCTAATTAAATCATTTCTTACGCTATTATTGATCATGTATGTGATTAGAGGGGCGTCGGTTATAAAAATGTTATTCTACTTAATGTTTATAACTTTTATCGCAAAATATTACGTTCGTATTATTATTACTAATTTTCATGTTTATGATATTTTTAAGATTTTCAAAATTTTAGATATATGATGAGAGTATTTTTCTGACTAATAATTTATGTAAATTGTTTTAAATTAATTTTTTAAAAAATTCTTATGAAATCAATAAATTTTTAAAAATAACAAAAATTGTTTTATCTAACTTCAATATTTTAAAATAAAAATATTTAAATCACGCAAAACGCGAATAATTGCCTAGCCTAGTAAGGGTAAGTTCGTATTCGCAACCATTAAAATGATTATTTTTGTTGTTATTTTGTGGTTTAATATATTGTTATAGATATATATTACAAATATACTATTTTTCTTAGTAAGAAAGTTATAGAAAGTTAATATACATATGACAACTTTTAAAATGTTCAGTAATTATCTATATATTTAAAATACATTATAAAACTGAATTATATGAAATGCATCCGTTTAACATAGTATATAAAATTCACATATTGTATCTTATGGTCACGTTAGATTTTGATTGGCCATCAGTAATATTTAGCGCAATTTTATAATATTTATGATTTAAAAATATATATCTTATTTTCATCTCGCATGACATCTTAATAACGATATATTTAAATACGACATAAATCTTATTTATAAAGTTCTCGCTTTCTTAACATAAATTTAATTCTTTTTGTACATTTTCAAATATTTATTTTTTCAGACCAATTATATATCTAATCACTCATGGTCGATCAAAAGTCTCTAAGTTTACTCACATATTCAAATTTGTATAAACCTAAAAATTAAATGATGACATTATGTATTATTTATAATTCTATTAATAAAATATATATATTTCTTAAAAAATAATCCAACTCATTATTTCCATAATTTAATAACTACATGAAGACAAATATTAACATTCATATTTACATTTATGTATATTTTAAACTTTTATATATAAATTAAAAATGTAGATCAACATTTTTTTACTCAAAAGGTAAAATAAATTAAAAAGAGAAAATATGATATTAACAGAATATGCGTTTAATTTATTAATTTTTTTTAAAATAAACTTAAAAATGAATGTAATGCAATGGTTATGACATTAATATTGTAATTTGGAGATAGTCCTTAAGGCTTAAACCAACAAAAATTTATCATACTTTTACCTAAATTATAAATTGGTGGCATTCTTGTAATTTTTCAATAAATATATAGGAGTATAATTTTAAATTTACGATTATTTTATTAACATATTTTGTCCCTAATTATCTTTTTATATATAGAAGGTGTCTTTAGTTCTCTTTTTTTTTTTGAATAATTAAACTTAAAGTAAGTATTTGTTCTAATAAATTCCAGGATGAGCGAAAATCGAAACCTTGACTGGGAAAATCGAAATCATGACTGGGACGATAAGAGATAAGATCTTAGCAATTTAGATATCTTATCGCGCATGTATAGAAACTTTGGTAATAATGAAAGAAAAATGTTATTTTCAAAGATATTTTTTTTTTAAATTTCTAAAGTAATATTTATAACAAATATCTTCTACATTAACAAAATGTTACATATTATAATATAATATACTATAAATAATTCTAAAAATCAAAAAACGAATTTGGAAATAGTAAGTTTCCTAATAAAAGACACAATAACCAGCAAGTCAGTAACTGGTCCACAATGGTCACCCAACGGTAGAGAGATCGGCCATAATGTAACGGATAAATACACACACATGAGTCCAAAAACTCTCATTGCATTCCTATTTTTTCAAAGTGGGTATTTCCGCAGCTTTTCACCTGCAATATTGTTTTTCCCTTCTCAACTTTTCGAAAAGTACCTCAATAGTATATGCTATTCTTCTATCCCAACCAATTGTTTATACTTTCATTTTTGAGACGTCCCAACCAATTTTTTATAGTTTACGTTTCCTAAAATAGTAAGTTGTAATACTATTACACCCACTACTTCACTTATTTTAACAATACTATACACTATTACACCCACTACTTCACTTATTTTAACAATAAAATCACTATTACACTCATTACTTCATTTATTTTAACAATAAAATTAATATTACATCCACTAATTCACTTATTTTAATTTTAATTCTTGGTCTCCATATTAAAAGCAAACGATAACAAATCGTTGGGACGGAGGGAGTACATTGCATCCACAATAATGCAATAAATATAAATTCAATAAAAACTCAAAAAATTCTATGCAAACAAATTTAAAATGATAAATTCTTGTTCGGATTGTATCGGAAAAGGTAAAATGTATGTAGAACATACTGTATAATTACATTAGTAAAAATTCTTATTAAATTCTTTTGGGATAAGCACAAAAACAAATTCATGAGTGATTGATTAAGGATCAGAACGGACAATATCATACTAATGTGGAGTTATTGGGTGTTTCGTGTCCCAACAAGTGTTATCAAAATCTATGGTTAAGAAGATGATCTTGCAGACTGCAATTTAGTGGTGATGTGAGAGGCATTTTAGATTGACGATTGGAAATTTTGGACGACTTATGTCGAAAGTCTTCATGACACTAAGGTGGGCGCCGGCGTATCCCGCAAAATGAGGAGCCACAAATAAATAGCAGCGATAGAAGGATCACAAGATTGGTGATTTTTGGATTGAGGAAAGATTGCAGAATGAGTGTAAAACCAAATCTCATATCATTAAAATAAAGGAAAATTATCTTAAATTTAAACAACCATGCATAATACAACTACTCCTCTGTTCCATCCATTTCTTTACAATTTTCTTTTTGGGACGTCCCATCAATTCTTTACATTACTAAAAGTAGTAAATTTTAACAATAAAATATATTATTACATTCATTACTTCATCCCACTTTTTCAATACTTTACACTATTACACCCACTACTTCACTTATTTTAACAATAAAATCACTATTACACCCACTACTTCACTTATTTTAACAATAAAATTACTATTACACTCACTACTTCATTTATCTTAACAATATTTCTTGGTCTCCGTACAAAAAGACAATATAAAGAAATCGACGGGACGAAGGAAGTACATTAATATGACGCCTTTTGGTAGGAGTACAAAAAATAAATCCGTGAGTGCCCCAACATATGTTTCGGTCTGTATAGTCTTTATATATCAGTGTTATAATAATTGATTAACTCGGGTTGAATACTTAAAAAATGGAGGTGAATCAATTCAGATTTAATGGAATACTCAAATGAGTACTTAAATGTTAAAAATGAATACTTTCAAAATTGATTAAAAACTCAAATTTTGAAAATAAAATTGAATCGAATCGATTTTCAATTTTTATTACCGGATTATATACAAGAATTGGCATCTTGTTCAGGGAACAGTTGAATTAAAGGCAATGGTAGTATGGGGTTTCTTGTGGGCATGGCAAACTCTAAATGTACACATCTCAAGCAACCTCAAAATTCATTACCAATACAAAATACCACAAACAACAGGAAAATAAAGGTGAGGGGAATGGTAGGTGGGAGGTTACTTTCATAAAGGTATATCATTGCCAGACTTTCCTCGAATGCTTTAATTTTTTGCTTTCTGAAAGACTCTTGTGCCCCTGCTCACAATACAAAATCAAAAGAAAGACAAAAGACCCCACAAAGGGGCTTTTTTCTAATTTCTACCACAACTTTTATAACCTACCCTACCGGTTTCTGTACATTGAGATAACATAATTAAGATAATAGTATATGTGCAAACGTAATGGATTTTCTAGTGTCCCTACCACAATGATTGACATGAGAAATAGGAGTAGTAGTACTTTCTTTTCTTCACTAGGCAATAGGCATGGCAGTGTAGTACAATTTATTTTTACGGCCCTCAGTCTCAAAAAATTCTTTCCATTTCAAAAAAAATGTTTGCCAACGCACACTTTTGATTGTTAATATCTTTAATTTCGTATTAGTATTAAATATAAAAACTTCACTGTATTAAAGTACTCATAAATCCGAATCCAACAAGATCACTCATGACTATATTTGATCTTATAGATTATGCATAAATTAATAATTTGTCTTATGTTATGAACATAGCCGACATTGTAAAGGAGAAGATTAATTTGAGATTTTAGTAATTTTCTTTTTAATCACTTCTGAAAGCAGATTAGGCCTTTGTTAATCACTTTTGAAAGCATATTAGGCCTTTGCTTTTGGTAAACCATATAGACTTATAGAGTACAGCACATAGAAGATTGGTATCAATCAACGCACACCTTTTATTTACACAGTTACACTTTTATGGCACGATATTCATATTATTATTATTATTATTATTATTATTACAATATTAAAAAACAATTCATTCCCATCTATTTATTTGTTGTTAAATCAAAATTCAACATTTATTTATTCCTGGTTTCATCATCTACATCTATGTCCGAGTTGAGATGTATTACTCATTTGTTGTTACCTCTTACCTCCTTACGTCATAATGATTAAATGTTGATAATAATTTATAATTCTCATTGGTGAATTTGTGTCCCATTGTTAAATCTTACAAGGCGTAATATACAAGTACTTATGTTTAAACTTATTGTCAAATTCTACTCAACGGAATATGGAGGTACTTATGGCACAACGGGCCTGTTTTTTGTGAACAAATTTTTAAGTTGCTTTACAAGCTATGGCTCTTTATTTCACAAAGATGTTCACTTGTGTGTTAACTTAAATTATCCGTAATTTGCATGACATCTGGAATTTAGTTTGTTCGTAACGTATATATAACAGTGTCGAGGTGATATTGTAATAAATTTGCTTAATCAGATCAAAGATTTACATAACTTAGTCATTGCAGTAGAAGATGAATAAGATAAAGAACAAACTATACATTGTTCTTATTCAACATGAAATGTATCTTTTACAGAGAAGTCATATTTACAATACTAACAATCTATTCTGTATTCGCTCTCTATATACATGTACTGAGCTAACATAAGTTAGTTACAATCTCTTCTAGATCCTACTGCCAGCATGGCACTATTCAGTTAAATAAATGACAGCTCAGATTATAGAAACGAGCTGTGCAGCTGTGCTTTGCTGAGATGAATTAACCAATACCCCCCTTCAAGGTGGGATATGAAGCCTGAGATGAGAAAGGCTGAATCATTCCCAGCTTGGATAAAAGTTCTTTGAAATGTGGAGAAGGCAAGGCCTTTGTAAGAATATCAACTAGCTGATGTTTAGTAGGCAAATATGACAGTTGCAATAAACCCTCAAGAAATTTCACTAGTACAAAAACTACCTTATGCGTCTCCCCATTTGCGTCTGTTGTAGGAGGAACAGACGCATAAAATAGTTTTATGCGTCTGTCAAGCACTAAACAGACGTATATATTAGAAAAAGACATGTTTATACGTCTGTTGTGCTTGAACAGTCGTATAAAGTAGTTTTATACGTCTGTTGGAAAATTATTTGCATCAGTTATTTTACAACAGACGTATATAGTTCAACTATATATGGCTTACCTTTTAAAACAGACGTATAAGGTAAATAAAAAAATTATAAATAAATGTAATAAAAAAATATGAGCGCCCAATTAATATATCCCCTTATATACGTCTGTTTATTTACACCAGTCACATAAACAATAATTAATCAAAACCAAAACCAGAAAACAAATCATATTATTTTACACTTAAAATAGATTACCCCCAATTTACATAACACGATCGACCACACTTTTTTCTCACTCCGAGCCCTAATTCACAAATTGTTACTTGCGTAGAGGTCCCGGAGAGGCAGTTCACAGAATCCCTACATCTACGATTGAGAAATCTAGTTTGATTCACGAAGAAGCCCTAATTCCTTCTATTGGATTCAGGGTAACTTCCCTCTCCCTCTCTCTATCTCTCTCACATATGTGCGTATATATGTGTGTTAATATGTGTGTATAGTTGTCAAATGAAATTTAGTTTAGTGTTCAAATGAAATCAAGTTGGTGTTAATGGACTATTTGTGTTAGTTTAAATTAATAAAATTTTAATTTTGTGTCAATATGTGGCCTGGAAATAAATCTTTACATACAAATTACGAAGGTCTGTTTTGATTGATGTGATCAGTATGACTGAAAAAGAGAACATAAATTTATCGCTATATAACCGTATTGATTCTGTTATCATATAAATTACGAAGAACGACCCTTCTGTTGTGGGTTTTGTTCTTTGGCAATGCATTTTCATTTTCATTTTCTTTAGCTTATGTTGCTCTCTTCTTTCCTCTTAGAGCTTCCTGGAATTATTTTATCAGCAATGATTGTGGACCGGATTGGCCGTAAACTTAATATGGTCTCCATGTTTGTACTCGGTTGCGGCCTCCTTATGCCACTGGTTGTACATCAAAATGGAATTCTAACTACTGGATTATTATTTGGAGCTCGAATGTTCATCATTGGGACTTTCACTATTGCCTACATATATGCCCCTGAGGTAAGTTTGAAAATATACCCATCAACTTAGGTTTTCTTTCACTTCTCTAGTTCTCTACATAATTTGACATAGAAGACACTGTGTGTATATTTCATGTGGTACACAAATCTAGTCATTGCTTTAATCTAGTCTGATTACCTGATAAAACACTGATGCATTTAGGATAGTAACGCAACTATATAAGTGTTGATTACCTGGAAGTGTTGAGGCAATCTGGAATGCTAGTGAATTTCCTCCCGTGTGTGCTGTCATTGGAGGAATTCTCCCGTGTGTGCTGTCATTGGAGGAATTCTCCCGTGTGTGTTGTTGAAGTTCTGGTGATATTTGGATCATTCGATGTTCTGTTGAACAAACTTTAACAGAAGAAAGTAAGTCCATTGTATATATTATATGTTTATGTTTATACTTAAAGTTCAATCTCGGAGTTAAGTTTTTGATAACTTTGCATATTGGAATATGGGAAAGTACCATCTTATTCTGTTTATAGCTGTAATGTTTCTTGTACCTCTTATCATAATGGAGCCATGCCTACCAGAACTGTAGAAGGATCAGAAAAGTGGGGATATGAAGAAATCAGACCTAGTAAGTAACACAAAAGCACACATTGTGCACATAGACTGCTCTTTTTGTGTGTAAATATTCGGTTATATTTTGATTATTACAGTGTTTGGAATTTGGATCCTAAGTTATTTAATATTGATAATGTTCTCAACTTCTGATTATGGGTTGTTGCTTACCTTGATTTTTAATATCCTTTTTTCCTTTTACATTTTCTGTATTATCTATTACTTCAGTGATATTATATTTATTATCAGATGTCTCTTACGTGTCAATCCTGAGTTGTGCTAAGGCTGGGCCTGGTTGGCGAAAGGGTGACGACTGAGAGTTGAAGCTTTGAAAGATGCTAAGTGGGTCAGCTCAAACTGTATGACAGTATAAATTAAATTGGTAAACATCATGGAGTATGGAGCTTATGTCACCTAGTGCCTTGTTTTTTGTCTGCTATTTTGTTCAAATAGTTTTTTCCTTGGAAAATCCTCAATGTTATTCAACCTTGCCAAGTTAATCTAGTTTTGGTAATGAGCTTACCTATTCAGAAAACAATTAAATTAATTGAAAGAGTGCAATGAGGTCTTACTTTCTTCCTTACGTATTTATTCCAGCTAGTTAGATAATTGTAGATAAACATGCACTGCCAGATTTATTAACATATTTGCTCATGTCGTACACTCTTTCATGGCTTTCTATAGATTTAAGAGTATTTAGTAAGTAATGGCCTTACTACACTCTCTCCATCCCCATTCCCCCTCTCTGATTTTCAAAACTAATACTGCCCATCGTTTTAATCAATTAATAAATCTATTTAAGTTATCATCTTCCTCTGGTATACCCTGCTTTTAATTTTATTTTCCTTTGCTTAAATGTACAGCTATGCGAGTTGCGGCTACCGCTGTTAAGTATGAGGCGTTAAGTGCTGAAGTTGAATCCTTAAAAGTAATTCTGGTTTTTAATCACTTTATTATTTCTGCATCTCTTACCATCTGTTCAGCGTGTGTGCACTTACTGTGTACTTGGTATCATTATTGTGAAATAGTGTCTTACAACTTTCCCATTTACTGTACTTTGTCTTAATTTAATATCTAGTGCAACATCACGAGTGTCCTGAAGTAAATAACTGATGTGGCTCCCTTTCTTCTAAAAATCCATTGATACTAAAGGGTTTGCTCACCAGCTGAGTTGATAATTTAAGGCAGGACAAGACAAACATTTTCCAAGGAGAAGGATAGCTCTTTACTAACAGCAAACCTGATATCCTTGGAGAAGGATAACTCTTTGTCGTAAATTTTTTCGACACAGTTCTATAATTTTGTGCAGAAAACTGTACTTGAAAAAGCAACTGCAAGTTCCAATTATTCTAATATTATTACTTTTTCTTTACTTTGTTGGCTCTTATTTATACATATTAAGGATTCTTGGAATTAATGTTAGAGGATTGCTTCATTTCCTTTCTTTTTTTACATAACAAGATCCTTTACCTTTCGTGGCACAGATGTGGTGTTGGATGATGATTTTCTTGTTGCAGAGGACGCGCCAGCTCATTCTGACCTTAAATCTACTGCTTCGATATCTGGGAGGGCCTCAATTAGAAATCTAGGTAGCTCTGTTTCTTCTGGTAGCTCTAGGTAAATATTGTTGTACATCTAGTTCTCGACTTCATTACATTTTCATATGACCATTTGCTTACTTCATATTTTATTTCTGTAATTAACTAGGTTACTTTTCGTATTTTAAGTTACGTGATTAGGTTATAAGGTATCTAAATATGATATGCACGTTATGCTGCACTACTGCTTAGTTTCTGCAATCAAGACTGTTAAAATTTTTGAATGAACTCATAGTGCAGACATTTCATTTTCCCCTGGTTAAAAGCTTGCAGCATCTGGAAGTAATAAACAAGCTAGAAAGCAAAGATAAATATGAAAACTCACAGGAAGAGGTCGTTTGAGAGAATTCTTCAGATTCGCCAACATATGCGGTGCAATGACCGTAATGGACAGGTGTGATTCGAGTTTGGCCAATTAGAGAAGTTGTGTTAACGCAAATAGGATGTTTGTATTTAGGTAGATTGTATGATAATAGTGGCATTGTACTTGGTATGGATTTGAGATTTTAAATCAATGGAAATTTGTTTTTTTTTATTTTTAGTGTAATACTCAGTTTAATTTGTCATGCTTCTTATGTATTTATTTTTACAAGCTTGCATTTGTTGTTGAGTGCCAATTAGAGATGTACTTTTTTCTACATTTGGTGTTTGAATAGACGCATATTCAAATTATCCTATGCTAAGTGAAAATATAGGATAATACATTCAAATTATTGGTATTGACAGGTACAACTGAAAATTAATACAAAATAAATATTAAAAAAAAAAACTTTTTGCGTCTGTCTAGAACAGACATATCATATATATTATATACTTCTGTTCTCGGACTTTATACGTCTGTTGTAGACAGATGTAAAAATATTTTATGCGTCTGTTAACAGAAAGCAGACGCAAAAGATAAAACTTTTTGCATCCGTTCTCATGTTTTATGCATCTGTTGTTAACTGTTGCATAAACACTTTATACGTCTGTTGTTACAAAAATCCGACGTAAAAGTTAAACTTTTTGCGTCAGTTTCCTGTTATATGCATCAGTTATTGACAGACGCAATAGACTATATGCTTCTGTTTCCCAACAGATGCATATACTTTTAGCTGATACTACTCCTCCATACGCATCTGTTGTGAACAGCTGCATATAACCCTTTTTGACAGACGCGTAAAGCAGTTTTTGTACTAGTGTTTGTCACGAGTAAAGTGACAATCAAGTTCTATATGCTTGGTTCGCTCATGGAAGACAGGGTTTTTAGCAATATAGAGAGCAGATTGGTTATCACAATGTAGAGTAATAGGCTTTAAATTTGTGACACCAAACTCTTCAAGTAAACGAACCAGCCATGTTACTTCAGAAGCAGCAGATGCCATAGCACGGTATTCAGCTTCTGAAGATGAACGAGAAATGGTAGATTGCTTTTTAGATTTCCAGGAGATAGGTGAATTACCAAAGAGCATGATATAGCCAGTGATGAATTTACGAGAATCTACACAGGACGCCCAGTAAGAATCAGAAAATGCTTGAAGAGTAAGTGTGTCTGAGGCTTTTAACAGAATTCCTTGTCCAATAGTATGAGCCACATAACGCAATGTATGACACAAAATTTCAAAGTGAGGTACACGAGGTGTCTGCATATATTGACGTAACGTCTGTACTGCATAAGATAAATCTAGACGCGTGTTGGTGAGATAATTCAGTTTTCCAACAAGTGAACGATAATGTTCAGGATGAGGATACAAACTACCACACTCTGCTGAAAGTTTAAGATTGAGTGGGAGTGGAGTGACAGTAGACTTGGTAAGATCAATACCACATTCTTTAATAATGTCACCTGTGAATTTTTTCTGACTAAGAATGATACCATCTGTCACATATCCAACTTCAATGCCAAGAAAATAATGAAGGATTCCCAGATCTTTTATGCTAAAAACATGATGTAAATGAGATTTTAAAGCATCAATCTCAGAATTATTATCTCCAGTGACAATAATATCGTCTACATAAATGGTAACAATAGTAATAGTAGACACAGATCATTTGATAAAAATGTTATAGTCATTTTTGGACTGAACATAGCCAAGAGATATTAATTCACTAACAAGTTTTTCAAACCATGTACGAGAATCTTGTTTTAAACCGTTTAACGATTTCCTTAAGCGACAGACTTGATTTGGTTTATGTGGAATACCTGGTGGAACTTTCATGTATACTTCTTCAGTAAGATCGCCATGAAGAAAGGCATTGTTTACATCAAGCTGAAATAAAGGCCACTTTCTGCTATCTGCTAAGGCAATCAAACAACGAACTGAACTCATTTTGACAACAGGAGAAAACGTCTCCTCACAGTCAATTCCATGTTGTTGTGTGAAACCTTTTGCGACTAAACGAGCTTTGCAGCGTTCAAGAGTTCCATCAGCATTTAATTTTGTTTTGAAAACCCATTTACACACAATCGCTTTCTTTCCATCAGGTAAATCGACTAAATCCCATGTTTTTATCGTCATCAAGAGCTTGCAATTCTTTTTGCATAACTTCAATCCATAATGGTTGTTTAGCAGCTTCAAAGTATGAAGTAGGTTCAACAAGAGACTCATTGTGAGCTAAAAAAGTTTTATGATACTCTGGCATAGCTTCATATTTAACCAAGTTACACCAGTGAGGACTATGATTTAAAGAAGCTAAGTTACAGTGATAAGAATGTAGATAAGCTGGTGTTTTCTTAGGCCTGGTAGATTGGCGTACTGGTAAGATATCAGTTTGAACAGATTTTTTTTGAGCAGAGTGAGGCTGAGATAATTGTGAATTTTGAGATGAATCTGAAAATTGTGATGATTCTGAGGAAGAGATATGTGAATTATCAGATGTAACAGATGAAGTATGTTCAACAGATGAATGACTGTTAACTAAGTCATCATCAAAATGAGAAGCATGAATAGGAGTTATGATTTTAGGCAAGAAAATGCTGGAAACATAGTTTTACTTAGATGAAAAATGTTGTGAAATCATATGGTAAGGAAAGTGATGTTCGTGAAAACGACATCCCTGGAAATAAGAATCTCAGAAGTAGCTAAATCAAGTACTTTGTATGCTTTCTGATTAGGTGGATATCCAACAAAGACACAACGTTTTGCCCGAGGTGAAAATTGTGCCTGTGAAGCTTAAGTGTGGAAACAAAACACAAACAACCATATACACGAAGATTGTCTAAAGATGGTGGAGTTTTGTAGAGTTTAAAATAAGGTGTAAGGTTTTCAATACTTTTAAGAGGCATACGATTTATGAGATGAGTAGCACAAAGAATGGACTCACCCTAGAAATGAGCTGGAAGGTTGGATTGAAAATGTAAAGCTCGTGCAGTTTCCAGTAAGTGTCGCTGCTTTCGCTCGACAACCCCATTTTGCTGAGGGGTATAGCTACAACTAGTCTGATGAGAAATGCCTTTAGACTATAGAAAAGCCTTGAGAGGTCCCTCAGTAAATTCCTTTGCATCATCTGAACGAATTTTTAAAACTTTGCTAAAAAAATGATTTTCAGCATAAGAAATAAACGATGTCAAAACAGCAGCAACGTCAGATTTATATTTGATCAAACGAACCCAAGTATAACGACTATAGTCGTCAACAATTGTAACAAATTGAGTACAATTATTATGGTTTCTGACCTTGTATTGTCCCCATACATCTACATGTAACAATTCAAAACTAGCACTAGTCTTAATAGAACTATGAGGAAATAAGACTCTTGTTTGGTTTGCCTTTGGACAAATCTGATAAATAGAATTTGCAGCAACTTCATCAACAAAATAGGAGGGCTTGAGTACTTTGAGTTGAGGAAATGAAATGTGACCCAGCCTTAGGTGCCAAAGTTTAGATTCTTCTGAAATGCTAAGACAAACTTGAGAATTGTAGAATTGAGAAGATGTTTCCACTTTAGGAGTAAACCTGTATAAACCAATGTTCAGTTCACCAAGAAGAAGTGGTGGCTGTTTCTGATAACGGTCCTGAAGATGACATTGTGTCGCAGAAAAAATGATGTTAGATTCCATATCTTGACATAATTTGTGAACTGAAATCAGTCTGTATTGAAATGCTGAAACATGTAAAACATTAGTTAAAGTAATTTAATCATTTAAAATTACTGTTCCAACATTTGCAACTTTTATTTGACTTCCATCTGGTATGGTTATGGAACCATTAGAAAACTCAGTGACTGGACTTATAGCAGCAAAATCCTCTATAAAAGGACTGATATGGTCAGTTGCTCCACTGTCCAAAAACCACTCCTTAGCAAGAGAAGACAACAGACAAACTTTACCTGCAAGGAGAGCATGTCCTGTAAAAGAATCTTGATCCTTTTCTAGTGCTTGTTTTCCAAGCAACTCAATCAACTGATTATACTGTTCAACTGAGATAAAAGGTGCCATTGTTTGAATTGGTTCTGTAGAATCAACAGCAACAGCAGAACTATTCTGGGAATGGGCTTTGATAGGTCCATAATTCATCATATTTTTAATACCTATTTTATGTCCGATTTCGTAATTTTATTAATTAATAATTGTTTTATTTTGTTTTGTAGGAAAATAAATAAAAAAAGATTTCTAGCAGGAAAAGGTGCAAAAAGGGAAAGGAGGTGGAAAATTCTTGAAGTCAAAGAAATTGGAGGAAAAATCGAATACTTATTGGAGAAGAAAAGGAAATTGAAGAAATTATATTCAATATCAAATTTGTAATCGAAGACCCAAACCCAATATTTTTCCTATATATATGGCCTTATCTCTTGTAATTTAGACACCAAGTTAGACACCTAGAATTATTTTATAGCTCTCCCTTTTATTCGCTTTAAACTCTCGTTATTATTTTCCAGTTTTTTATCAATTTTATCTACGTTGCCTCTGCCTTTGTTTGTTTCCATCTGCCTCGGTTCGTTTTCTTATATATTATAGTTACGGAGTAATTGTTTTGGTTTCTTTTATTTACTTTTGCTAGCCATTGTCATTCACATTTTAAGGTTAATTGAGTAACCTTGTTTTAATTATCCAGGTAATAGTCGTAGGTACGTATCATTAGTTTATTAATAATATTAGTTTATCGAGTCATAATTATTACAAGTTCTAAATCTATTTGTCTTGTTTATTTCACAATCATGTCTAGCTAATTTTCTTGCCCTAGGATGAAGATGAAGTTGATTTAATTATTTTTGATCTCTTCTCGTTCCTATTAATTGGTTCTCATAATTTTTCTTGGTGCTTAATTGATCGATTGACAAAGTGATTTTGATATATTATTGTTACTGGATTTGTTTTTCATAGCCTATGCTTGCTCTTTGAAGTTTTGATAGGTTATTGTTAGATAACAAGTTTCATAGTATATGATTGTCTCGTTAATTGATATATCTTATTTGTGAAGGAAAGAGGATTGATTTTAGGGCGAGTTGATATTAATTGTGATAGATTAATGGATTCGGATTCCTAGGTTTTCCATATTATTTGATATGGATCACATCATCTAGATTTCTTTATTGTATTTATTGATTTCACACGTAGTGTAATGCATCCATAAGTGTTTATTTTCTTGTTCTTTGTGTGTTGCATCATTCAATCAATCTTAAGGGTGCCACCCAATTACAAGATAAGGTGAGGGATTTCATCACCCTTTCCTTGGCCCACAAATCCCTAAATCGTTCATCTTGCATACCCTTTCCTTAATAAAACTAAGTAGACGTTGGCCCCTAGGATTTCGTGCTCAATTAGGAAGAGAATCTAGGAGGAACAAATCACTGAGTATTCTTTTGTTTGGTGTCTAGGCAAGTGTGACGCTTACCTGGCTAATTTAGATTGGTGTCTAGAAAGGTGTTTAGCCTCTTGGCAATGCTTGCACCTGCCTGGCCAGTCAGGACGAATGCTTTTTGAGTTGTGACTTTTAGTAGTATCTTATTGTTAGGAGCAAGGTCAAGATTTTTCTTAGGATAATACAGATTTTTCTTTTTAATTTTCCATTTTTTTTAGGTGCTTACTTATAGCTCTTGTCTGCTACATGCTTATTTGATTACTTCTCTTGTATGCAAAGTGCTTGGGTTCGAGACACTACATCTAGATTAGTAAGACAAACCAATCTGTCATCTCCTAAAGTAGTAAGGCAACTCGAGTTTTCTTGACCCACTAGAATTGAGTCAAAAGAATTAGAAGTTCAACCTGTAGTCATGGCTGTTTCACTCAAAGATCGTTGTTATCCCTCTCGTACCGCTCAACCCTCATGCATAGTCTTACCCGCAGTAACCGCGAATAATTTTGAAATCAAACATCACAACATTAGCATGTTACCTAGGTTTTCTGGGGTAGAAGGTGAGGATCCATATCTTTTCATTCGAGAGTTTGAGGAAGTGTGTGCATTGCAAAAACTTCAACAATTAAGTGAGGATTCTATTAGGCTCAGACTTATTAATTTTGCTTTAAAAGAAGATGCTAAACAGTGGTTATATAGTCTACCCATTAATTCTATTTCCACATAGGAGGGATTTGTTGCTATCTTTCTTAAAAAATATTTTCCAAACCATGAGGCAAACAGGCTTAGGAATGAAATTAACCAATTTCAACAAAATCGGAATGAATCTTTTTGGAAATATTTTGATAGATTTAAAAAGCTTTTGTCTAAATGTCCTCAACATGGTATAGAAAAATGGAGACTTTGCAAAATTCTTTATGAAGCTTTAGATAGCCAAACCACTGCCTTGTTAGAGTCTATGTGCAATGGTAAGTTTATGGATAAAACTGAGGATGAAGCTTGGAAATTTTTTGAGGAGTTAGCTGAAAGAACAATGTTGTGGGAGTCAACTAGGGAACCTAATCAGGAAGCTGAAAAATCTAACTCATCTAAGGCCTTACACGCAGTTGGTAATTCTATTGCAACCGAAGCTAAGTTAGCTACACTCACTAGACGTCTAGAAGCCTTAGAAACCAACAATGTGTCCTCTCAAATGTCTGTCTGTGCAAATTGTAGTTCTCCTAATCATGTGGTAGAGAATTGCCCTGAAATTGAACAAGTCAATGCCATGTTTCAACCTAGAGCTAGGAATGATCCTTATGCACCCACATATAATCCTGGTTGGAAGAATCACCCAAATTTCTCATGGAACCAAGGTCAATACAATCAATACAATCAAAATCCTCAACCTGCTTTTCAAAAGCCCAATCCTGTTCCATACCAAACTCAAAATCCTAATTCATATCCTCCGCAAAATCTTGGTCATTATCCAAACTCAGTCCCCATGAATCCTCCTGGTTTTAGTGAATCTGATAAGAAACTGAATTCTTTAGAAAAGATTATTGAGGCATTACTGAAATCTCAAGCTAATCTAACTCAATCTCAACAATCTTTCATGCAAGTTATGACCCAAGATAGGCAGCTACTAAATTCCAACACTCAAGCCATATCTAAGCTAGAGGTCCAAGTTAGTCAATTGGCAAACACAATCAGTGAGAGAGAGAAAAATCGATTTCCTAGTCAACCTGAGACTAATCCTAAATTTCTTCATCCAAATCAAAAGTCTCATGAAAATGTGAATTCTATTATTTCTCTAAGGTCTGGTAATCAATTCAACAATCATGCTGGTGTCAATACTCAAGAAGAAGATAAGCTAACATCTGAACCAAATCCTTTGCTCTTGAATCCTAGTCTTAAACAATCTTTAAATCCCGAGAATTCTGAAGTAGATAAATCCGATGAGTCATCACCATCTGATGAACCACCTTCGAAACCCCAATCGGATGTGTCTAATGAAAAAGTCTTTAAACCAAAAGCCCCATTTCCTCAAAGACTTACTTCAAACAAACAATCTGCTCAGTTAGACAAGATTTTGGAAGTCTTTAAGCAAGTCAAGATTAACATTCCACTTTTAGATGCGATTCAACAAGTTCCCTCTTATGCTAAGTGTCTAAAAAATTTATGTACCCATAAAAGAACCACTCATGTTCCTAAGAAAGCTTTCTTAACATCTCATGCTAGTTCTATTTTATAAAATCAAATCCCTGTGAAGTATAAGGATCCTGGTTGTCCTACCATTTCTTGTGTCATAGGTGATACTTTCATTGATAAAGCTTTACTCGATCTAGGAGCGAGTGTGAATCTTCTTCCATTATCAGTCTATCAAGCCTTGGGTTTAGGTGAACTTAAGAAGACTAGTGTCACTCTTCAGTTAGCTGATCGTTCTGTTAAAACTCCTAAAGGTATAGTGGAAGATGACAAACAGGATCCAAGTGTGTTGATTAAGGTTGGTGATTTTGTCTTTCCCGTCGATTTTGTTGTTCTAGAAACCGAACCAGTGAAAAATCTAAAAAATCAAATTCCTATCATTTTAGGAAGGCCTTTTCTTGCTACGTCTAATGCTTTGATTAACTGTAGGAATGGTTCGATGAAACTCACTTTTGGGAACATGACGATAGATCTTAATGTCTTTAATGTAGGAAATCAACCTAATGAGCTTTTTTAACAACCTGTAGGAGTTAATTTGATAGATGAGGTTGTTTTGTGGTCGAATCTTGAGGATAATGCAATTGAGTCTTTTCTTGAGAAAGATGTTATGTTAGAGTATGAGAGTAATAAAGAACTTCATGAGCTTTATAGAAGTTTTTCTTCTGATCCGATGTTAGATGAATTGAATGCCATTTGTTCTAAGCATGAAACCCAACTTGAGGATAGTTCTTTTGATCCTAAGTCCGTTGTTAAGACTTCTGTAGGTGAGCCACCCACTTCCGTTCCTAATCTATTTTTTTCCACTCTTGATCAGTCTTTGATAGTTAATAATGAAACTCATCATGTTCTTTCTAATGACTTAGTTCATAACCAAGAATTTCAAGTGATTAATTTGCTTAAAAAACATAAAGAAGCATCTAATTGGTCTATGAATGATGTTAGGTGTATGAGTTTTATTTTAGTGTGTGATCATACTTCTCTAGTGGATAATGATGTTTTTGTGGGTGAGTTTCACATGTTTGATGATTGTGTTACATGTGTTGTTTTCCCTCGATCTGGTATTGGTTAGCATATCTATTTCGTAATGTGTCTCCCATAGTAAAGTGTAGGTATGGGGGAGCACCTATGTGTGTGTGTGTGTGTTTCTTTTATATGTGTCTATGTGTTATAGGTAATAATGTTTCTCCATCATCCCTTATCAGGTATTCTCGTCCTTTTACTTTGTCATTTTTCTCTCATTTGCATACATTGAGGACAATGCATGATTTAGGTATGGGGGAGGGATTTAGTAGTATTATTATAAAAAAAAATTGAAAAAAAAAATTGAAAAAAAAAAAATCAAAAAACAATTCTAGCCTTGTGAAATGATTACTTTTTATAAGTAGGCTTGATGCACCCTTACATGCTATAGTACTCTTGTATTTCTGATGCTTTTGATTGAGAAGTGATATGCTAAGTTCTTGTGCACACACATACACTAGCAAGTTGAAACTAGTAGACTTATTGAATGTTGTAAGTAATTAAAAGGACATGAATATGTGCAAAATGATTTGGTTTTCATGCTTTGAGTACAAGTAGGTGCATTAAAGAGATTTTTGCTTGGGATTAATTATGTTTTACCACCCAAGTGAGATTTTGAGCCTATATGCATATCTTTTGCATTTTATATTCGTTTGCTTGAGTGTCCACATGTTATTTGCATTGCTAGCACTTGTTTGAGACCTTTCTTGAAATGCATGACATTATTTGATGATAAGATGATAAAGGCATTTAGGAATAACCAATTATTATCCAAATTACCACACCCTTTATATGTGATCAATTAGTTACGCCTTTGAGCTTAATCCTATTTTTTCGGTGACATACCACATTACTTACCTAGACCTTTTTTCTCATGTAGCCTAACGTATACTTGATCCCAATTTGTCAAAGGCTAGTAGGAAGTGAGGGAGTAATAAGGTGTGTGAGATGGGGTACTTTTGTTCATTACTTTTGGGGGAAATATTGGGTTTTGTTGCTTACTTGTTAGTCGTTCAAGAAATTTTTGAAGAAAGATTGTGGTTGTATATATATATTATCTATCTTAGCTCTCAAAAAAAAAGGGAAAAAAAAAGAAAAAAAAAAGGGAAAAAAAGAAAAAAAAGTTATCTGAGAGCATACTTATGTTTTTGTGTTTGTATGATCCTTCTTCATTCGACTATTCAAGAATTTTGTTGGAAAAATTAGAAAATATGTGTGGGGAGGATGTATGGTGTTGTGTGTGATTTATAATGGTTCCTTTTGACACTTCACCTTATTTGGCTTTACTTGACATACCTTGTCCCTAGCCCCATTACAACCCAAATAAAAGACCTTTTGATTATCGTCATTGATGTATGTTGTGTTAAAGTTAGATTGATACCAAATGTCAAGCATGCTTATGATTTTGTTGGAATTGAGTGATACACTTACCCTTGTTCTTGAGTGAATATTCTTTTGTGAGTGAAAGGTGAGTTGTTACTTGTTTCTGCATATGAGATCCCAAGTTTTGACTCTAAGGTGTACTCTTGTGGGCTTAGCATGGTTACCAACTTATTTTTACACTTGACGTGGACTTTTGAGGACCTATGCATATTTCTTTGAGTAGACAATGTGAATACTTGCACCTTACACACTAAGACATTGCAAATTCACTTTGATTTCTTTAGTTGATGTAGCATGAGATGACTTGTATGTGTGGTGTTGCATTGAGCAATCTTTTACATGAGCTAGATGGATTTTGTGGGTACATTCACTATAGGCCCTCACGAGACCTCACTCGTCTACTAGGGCTGCCTAGGGGTTTAAAGGGCTTGTTGCATATGCCAAATGCAACCGTGATCACCTACGGAAGTGGTATTATTTAGATAGTATTTTATTTTATATTTTTCTCGAGGACGATCAAAAGATAGGTATGGGGGCATTTGATAGGTCCATAATTCATCATATTTTTAATACCTATTTTATGTCCGACTTCGTAATTTTATTAATTAATAATTGTTTTATTTTGTTTTGTAGGAAAATAAATAAAAACAGATTTCTAGCAGGAAAAGGTGCAAAAAGCGAAAGGAGGTGGAAAATTCTTGAAGTCAAAGAAATTGGAGGAAAAATCGAATACTTATTGGAGAAGAAAAGGAAATTGAAGAAATTATATTCAATATCAAATTTGTAATCGAAGACCCAAGCCCAATATTTTTCCTATATATATGGCCTTATCTCTTGTAATTTAGACACCAAGTTAGACACCTAGAATTATTTTATAGCTCTCCCTTTTATTCGCTTTAAACTCTCGTTATTATTTTCCAGATTTTTATCAATTTTATCTACGTTGCCTCTGCCTTTGTTTGTTTCCATCTGCCTCGGTTCGTTTTCTTATATATTATAGTTACGGAGTAATTGTTTTGGTTTCTTTTATTTACTTTTGCTAGCCATTGTCATTCACGTTTTAAGGTTAATTGAGTAACCTTGTTTTAATTATCCAGGTAATAGTCGTAGGTACGTATCATTAGTTTATTAATAATATTAGTTTATCGAGTCATAATTATTACAAGTTCTAAATCTATTTGTCTTGTTTATTTCACAATCATGTCTAGCTAATTTTCTTGCCCTAGGATGAAGATGAAGTTGATTTAATTATTTTTGATCTCTTCTCGTTCCTATTAATTGGTTCTCATAATTTTTCTTGGTGCTTAATTGATCGATTGACAAAGTGATTTTGATATATTATTGTTACTGGATTTGTTTTTCATAGCCTATGCTTGCTCTTTGAAGTTTTGATAGGTTATTGTTAGATAACAAGTTTCATAGTATATGCTTGTCTCGTTAATTGATATATCTTATTTGTGAAGGAAAGAGGATTGATTTTAGGGCGAGTTGATATTAATTGTGATAGATTAATGGTTTCGGATTCCTAGGTTTTCCATATTATTTGATAATCTTTGCTAATTAGGTTAATTAAAACTCATCTCAAACCTATTTGTCTAGTTCGCCTGATTTAATTATTAGGGTTTTGAAAATTCATAGTCTTTGAGGATCGATCTGTATTTGCTACAACTAAACACTGTGCGCTTGCAGTTATTTTACACATCAGGCTACAACTCTTCTTTCTTTATTACTCTTGAATCCAGGTGAAAAGCCATGAATCTTGAAGCAACGTTCAATGCTATGACCATTCATTTTACAATGAGTACAATAGTAGGAATTTGTTGGCTTCCTGTTATAGGTGGTCTGAGATTTCTGAAAATTGCCAGAGTTCTGTTGAAATTTAGCATTAGAACCATCATTGAACCTTCTCCTGTCAACAACAAAAGCCATGTTCTCATTTGAATTTGCTTGCTGAGAAATATTCTTGTGATTCTCTTCTTGAGCCACTAGTCTATAAGCTTGAGAAATATCCAACAAAGGAGTCATCATTAGAATGTTGCCTCTTATAGCAGAGAAATTGTCATTCAACTTCATCAAGAACTGGAGTACTCGTTGATCTTGCTGCATCTTTTGAATTCGATTTGTCAAACTACAAGTGCACTTTTCACAAGAACAAACAGGTAATGGATTAGCATCATCCAAACTATCCCAGATTGTTTTCAGTTTGGTGTAAAACTCAGAAACAGTGAGTTGGCCTTGATGAAGATCAGCTAAGTTTTGTTCCAGTGATGAAATTTGAGGCATAGAGGCATAACCAAACCTATCCTCAAGATCTCTCCAGATAGCTCGTGTTGTTTTCAAAAAAAGAACACTCCTAGCGATATTTTCATCAAGATTAAACAAGATCCAGGAAATGACTAAATCATTGCAACGTTCCCAAGCTTTGAACTCAAGAAAGGATGAATCAGCAGGCATACTTATAGTACCGTTAACAAATCCTAGTTTATTCTTAGCAGATAGAGTAAGCATCATGCTTCTTTTCCAGTTATTAAATCCTTCTCCATTGAATTTGACAGATACAGGTTGATTAGTGCTGGAATCAGAAGGATGTATGTAGTAGATGCTAGAAGCATCTTGATTTGAAGAAGACGTTGTCGTCATTGTTTTGTCAGAGAGATTTGTAGAGAGATTTGGAGTGAGATATATGTATTTCAGAGAGATTTATCAAAAGAATTTGACAAAAAACTGATGATGATCAGAAAGAAGATAATGATTAATCAAGAAAATGTAGAAATCGTACGGAAATGCACAAATCGTACGCAACTTTCACAGATTAGTAACAAACTTTACAGATCGACTACGAAAACTTACAGATCGATCACAAATCTCAAATTATGAGTCGTAAAACGAAACGATCAAACACAAAGCTTTAGAGATTGATCAAGAGCAGAAATCGTAAAGAAGAAAAGATCGAAAACACCAGAAACAGAGGATGATTGACGAAGACGAAGATCAACGAGAACGAACTTCACAAATCACGTGAAACAAATGAAGTTTGTTTTTCACGTGATTATCAGATGAAACAAATAAGGAGTTAAACAAATGAAGTTTGCTTTTTCACGTGATTTTACAAATGAAGTTTGCTTTTCACGTGATTTGGTAAGAAAATACTCCTTATTTAATTGCTGGAGTAGCATCGTAGCAACTCTGTTTTTACTTTTGAGAAGATGTTATAAGGTTTTTGATATTATCATGTTATTAGTTTTAGTCTTTTAGATACTATCCTTTTAATATCATCATGTTAATTTTTTTACATTGACTGAATATAACATTTAATTAAACATTGGAGTGTAATGAAGTTCAACCTAAACTATCAAATGACAATATATTTGTAAGAAATAATTAGATTACAACTGATTAAATAAATAGACACATAAATTTCTTAAAAAACAACTCACATCTCTTGATTCCTTTTAACTGTACTGGCTTTATTAAATTTAAGATTGATTGAGCGTTTCTCAACTAATAACGGTTTATCTCTTGTCCTTGTCATTGATTTCGAGATTTATCAAAATATATATTCATTTGAAAGACATATAAATCTACTTATTCAAAAAAAAAGGTTTAAGATTAATTCACCAAAGCACGCAATTTCAGGAAAAAGAAGAATTAATATGGTCCTATCTTGCAAAAAAAATGTACAGTAGTTTGTTTGTTTGTTTTTTTTTGCATGTTCAGTACCTTCAATTTGATAACTCTTTTTTACTAATTCTCTCCGTTCATGTACTTGCTCGGTTGTTCCGTTAGAGTTCGCAGCATTAATCCGCCAATAATTTGCTGAATGTTGTAAAATTACTTTATAACAATAATATATTGTATGTGAGATAAGTAGAAGAAAGGAAAGTAAGTGTATCTCTTTCTTATGTTCTTTGTATCTCTTTCTTATGTTCTCCTTTTATGTTCTCTGCAACATTTTTATCCATCTAAGTATGAATACAACAAGCAAAAGTAGAATTGAATTTGTAAACTATATTCTAACATGCAGTCTGTTAAGTAGGCTTGACAATTCTTCACCGACTTTTATCATCATATGCATAGTATTCAAAATAAGCCCATTTGACAATCATTCTTCCATTCATATTATAACACTCCCCCTTGATTGTGAAATGTGAGTTATTACAAAGATTAACTGCCTCGTTAAAACCTTGCAAGGAAAAATCCAGTGGGATAAAAACCTTGACGAAGGAAAAAGAGTACAGTCTCCCCCTGAATAAAACGTATCACAATTTGACATCTTAATGTATCAAGTTCCTCAATCTTCGCATACCAATATTATTTCGCAACTTTTCAAATGTTGAAGTGGTAAGAGACTTTGTGAGTAAATCTTCCAGATTATCACATGAGCGAACTTGTTGTACATCAATGTCACCATTTTCTTGTAGTTCATGAGTGTAGAAGAATTTTGGTAAAATATGTTTTGTTCGATCTCCTTTAATATAGCCTTCCTTTAGTTGCTTGATGCAAGCTGAGTTATCTTCAAACATTATTGTTGGAATGTCTGAAATACTTGATAAACCACATGATTCTCGAATATGTTGAATGATAGACCGTAACCAAATACACTCTCTGCTTGCTTCATGAATTGCTAGTAACTCTGCATGATTTGATGAAGTTGCCACCATAGTCTATTTTGTAGACTTCCAAGATATAGCAGTGCCACAATATGTAAATATATAACCTGTTTGAGATCGCCCAAAATGAGGATCTGACATGTAACCCGCATCCGCATATCCAATTAGTTACGATTTTGAACTATTTTGGAAGAATAGCCCAAGATCAATTGTTCCTCGAAAATATCTGAATATATGTTTGATCCCATCCCAGTGCCTTTTAGTTGGATCAGAATTGAATCTCGCCAACAGGTTCACAGCAAATGCAATATCAGGTCGTGTGTTATTTGCTAGATACATAAGAGCTCCAATTGCACTAAGATATGGAACTTCAGGCCCAAGTGCATCTTCATCTTCTTTTCTAGGATGGAAAGGATCTTTCTCAACTTCTAGTGATCGAACAATCATCGGTGTTGTTAGTGGATGAGATTTGTCCATGTAGAATCGATCAAGAACCTTTTCTGTGTAGGTTGACTGATGAACAAATATGCCTGAAGATAAGTGCTCCACCTGTATACCTAAACAAAATCTTGTCTTTCCAAGATCTTTCATTTCAAACTCATTTTTCAAATAGTTAGCAGCATTCGTAATATCTTCAGAAGTACCTACAATATTCAAATCATCCACATATACTGCAATAATAACAAAACCAGATTGTGACCTTTTGATAAACACACATGGACACACTTGATTATTTATGTACCCATCATTCAATAAATATTCACTAAGCCTGTTGTACCACATACGACCAGATTGTTTCAATCCATATAATGATCGTTGTAGTTTAACTGAATATAAATGTCGAGGCTTAGTTTCCTCTAACTTTAATCCTTCAGGGATTTTCATATAAATATCACTATCAAGTGATCCATAAAGATGGGCTGTCACAACGTCCATCAGACGTGTTTCCAATTTTTCCATACAAGCCATACCCATAAGAAAACGAAAAGTAACTCCATCCATCACAGGAGAGTAATTTTCCTGGTAATCAAATCCAGGCCTTTGAGAGAATCCCTGGGCTACCAGCCGGGCCTTATATCTCACAATTTCATTTCTCTCATTTCGTTTTCGTACAAACACCCATCTATTTCCAATGGGAACCACACCGGGCGGTGTTCGGACTGCAGGTCCAAATACATTTCTCTTGCGCAAGGATTGCAATTCTTCCTGAATTGTAATTTTCCATTTTGGCCAATCATCTCTTTGTCGACATTCTTCCACACTTCGTGGTTTAGGATCGGAGTTCATAATAATATCACATGCCACGAAAAAAGCATATACATCATCAACCTCACTACTCCCATAATAAAGTTCCATTATGTACATAACTCATTGAGATCTCATAATTTTCAGGTACATTTGCTTCTATGGAAGCATGTGCCACTTCAGGGGCAATATCCTCTTCTGGAGGTAATACCACTTCAGGTGGTTTTGTCAAAGCCACTTCAGGGGCTTGAACCTCTTCAGGAGGTGATACCACTTCTGGGGTTTTTGATGTAGTTACTTCAGGAACATCTACCGCTTCAGGGGTAGGTCCATTCAATTTCTGTTTTCGTGGTACAACATCTTTCGCACCAATAGGTCTACCACGCTTCTGGCGTGGTTTTGAATCACCAACCAATTCTTCAGGAATTGATTTATGAATAGGGATTTCATCCCTGGCCGGAGCATTAACAGCGGGTATATGCGATTTTATAATAAGTATAGAATAATTAAAAGCATCTGGCATTTGATTAGCAATATTTTGCATATGAATGATCCTTAAAACCTCAGATTCACATTGTTTAGTACGTGGATCAATAGCATTTAATCCTGATGCATTCCATGATAGTTCAGAATTTAATTTATGCAAAACATTATCTCCCCCTAATGGAGGGAACACATACTCCTCAAAATGACAATCAGTATAACGAGCAGTAAACACATCACCAGTTAATGGTTCAAGATATCTTATGATAGATGGTGAGTCAAAACCAACATATATGCCTACTCTTCTTTGTGGACCCATTTTGGATCTCCGTGGAGGTGCAATGGGAACATATACGGCATAACCAAAAATCTTAAAGTGAGAAATATCAGGAACTCGACCAAGAACTAACTGTTGAGGGGATTGTTTGTGGTAAGCAGATGGTCTTATCCTAATTATACTTGCAGCATGAAGTATTGCGTGACCCCAAACAGATGTAGGTAACTTTGCTCTTAGAAGTAAGGGACGTGCAATAAGTTGAAGCCTTTTAATTAGAGATTTTGCTAATCCATTTTTTGTATGCACGTGAGCTACAGGGTGTTCGACTGAGATTCCTACTGACATACAATAATCATTGAAACTTGCAGATGTAAATTCAGCAGCATTGTCTAGTCGAATTGATTTAATGGGATGGTCAGGAAATTGAGCTCGCAATTTGATTATTTGAGCAAGTAGTTTGGCAAAGGCTTTATTCCGTGTAGAGAGCAGACAAACATGAGACCATCTAGTTGATGCATCGATTAGAACCATGAAATATCTGAATGGGCCGGATGATGGATGAATAGGACCACAAATGTCACCTTGAATTCTTTCTAAGAAACTTGGAGACTCGGTTTGAAGTTTAACTGGAGATGGTTGGACAATTAGTTTTCCTACTGAACATGCTGAGCAGGGAAGTTTGTTAACTCGAATAACTTGTAGAAGGGGGGTTGAATACAAGTTATATAATCGTGTCTGATTTTTGCTTGATTATATGAACAAGAATAAACGAATGAATCAAACTCTGTTTATATTAATAAGATCAAATACAAACTCTACCAAAGGTGTACAATACCTTTAGCAGCTGCTGACAAAATAAATTTATCTCTGTTTGCACTCTCGTATACTTACGATTACAAACCTCACGAACACCTTTTACAATGATATAGAGAGAGTATTTATAATGCTTCCTATCAACTAATCACAGAAGGATAATCTATACATGACAATGTTCTGCCGTCCAGTTGATAGTTTCCATCAATAGAAAATTCTTTCCTTTATGAAATCTTCTTGCTTGTTCTTTAAACAACGATCCTGTTTTATAGCACTTGCCAGTTTCTGTAGCATCCATAATGACATCATCAGTAACACGACTGATATCAGGACTTGCATCTTGCATCAGTATCTGATCACCATCAGTATTAGACCTTCATCAGGATTTGCTCTCTGTTCCTGACATGTAGTCTTCGATACACTGTTCATTCCTGACTAAACCTTACAGATAACTGTCTAACACATATTTCCTATACAAGGTGCTAAATCCTTTATAAAATCAGGATATACAAGAAGTATAAGTAAAATTCTATTCTTAACATCATAACTCATGAATTATTCCTAACAATCTCCCCCTATTTATGCTTTAAAATCTGAAGCATAAATCTGAGTTGTTGATGTCAAAACATATAACAATACAATCAGAATAGAATTTATGAATTCAGAAATCATGAAGTTAAGTACCTCCTCTTCTTAGATATAGACATAGTATCCAGTACTTAGACGAAAGAATTTAACTATTTGATGCCATCTTCATCTTTCTGATATGAAGCTGCAATATGATCATCTTGTTCTTCACCAGTATTCTGTGTACTAACATCTTCAAAACCTGACTCCTCCTTAGATTGATCAGATACTGTTGATGTCTCAAATCTTACTGATATTGGAAGTAAAAACAAAGGAATACTTGGATCATTAGAAATATCTTCTGGTACTGATAATGTAGAAGTTTGTCTTAACCTTTCACCTTTTCTGTTGATAATTCTGGCAAGCCTTTTTTTTTTGCTTCTGAGCTTTAACTTCTGGCTTTGAGTTGTGCTTTGCTAAGTCATTCTTCTCATACATCTTGATAAAAGAATAAGTACCAGCATCCATACCAAGATTATTAGACAAAGATTCAGGAAATACCTGATCCCAGAAATCAAACGATGGTTTCCTAATTTTCTCTCCCTCACTATGGAGTTGATCATCCATACCCTCAATCTCACTTTGACTATCTAAAGTCAACACTCTTTCTACCTCTCCTTTTGCCTGGTCAGGAGCCAGCCGCTCTGAATGTGGATCAATATCAATCTTTTCAAGTGTATCACTCAAATTTGGATAAGTGCTCTCATGACCTATAGAAAAATAGAGTTTAGAAGAAGTTTTTATACCTGAACTCACATGGAGAGAGGGTTCCTCATTTGGCAAGGGGCTTGAGGTTTTTTCCAAGAAGTGAGCTGCTATAGTCTCTGAACCCTTACAATCATCTTCTTTCCTTCCAGAGACTACAGGCTCCAGTATATCACTTTCAGGTTCTTTACTAGACTCTGATGTCTTCAGTAATAATTCATTAGACACCCTAGTTAGTATGTCACCGTCTTTAAGTGTTGTTTGCTGAGACTCACCCTCAAGGTGGATAGACTCTGACTGAACAATGTTTGTTTGATCTTCAAGAAAATCAGTCAAAGTTATTCCTCCCATATCATAGGGTTTCTCACTTGCAATTTCAGTCATCACAGAAGACCTTTCAACATCAGCTATCACAGCTCCTGAGTCATCCAACCTCTGACTAGATGGTTCTTGTGTTGCAGTGACTGTGATCTGATCTATCCTACTATCCACCACTGGTGCAATAGTATCTTCTGTTGACTGCATTCCTCTAGCTATTTCCTCCAGTTGTTCACCTTGAGCTGAAGCATCTTCAATAATGACATCCTTGTCAAATAAATATGCATGAAGTGATTGAAGTGCAACATGCTTCGAGAGTCCAAATTTCTTGACTAATTGTCTTCTGACAGATACATAGAAATACATCTTCATTAAGTCAAGTCTTTGATGTAGAAGTCCATATTCATCTGGAAATAAAAGTTTTGGTACTCTTTCAACCAAAAAATCTAGTACAGATCACCTTGACAACTTCACTTTGAGAGAAATTAGTCCCATAGCCAGTCTGTATGATAATGTAGTTTCCCATGAAGAATCAATATCCAGATCTCTATGGTCATTTGCTGACTTGATTGTAGCTTCATTTGTAGAGACCTGCATGATATTAGTTAGACTAGACTCTGTGTGTGTGGGTGACAATTGAATCTTTCTCCTTGTTCTCCTGGTATAGTGAGCAAAAGATTTATCCTGAAAAGACTCAAGAGGTGTAGACATAGAATTGATCTTGGGATGAGATCCTTTTTCAATAGACAAAGTCTTTTGAGAGACAGTATCTAGTAACTGTTTTCCCTTTTTAAGTACTACAGTCTTTTGAGAAACTGCAGCCTGGCTGTGACTAGGTGCTTCATCTCTTTGTCCTAGCTTAGAAAGTCGAATTGCAGCCTTCAATTTTTCTCTCTCAGCAAGAGATATATTATCATCTTCACTAGAACTACTACTACTTGACACAACAAATCTTCTCTTCCTTACAACTGATGTCTTTTGAGAAACACCAGAGGTTGGTTTCTTTGAAACAATAGGTTGTAGATTGAAACTTTGTTCTTGAATTGTTTCAGAGACTATAATGTTTTGGGCTACTTGGGTAGACACAGGTGGGTTCTCCTCCAAATGAGATTCCTGAGCCATTTCACCACAAAAGAAAGAAGAATTGTAGAGAGTAGGAAGATGAGTTTTAAGAATTACCTGAACATGATGTGGATAGTGAATTGCAGGTATTTCATCTAGATTCTTTTCATTGTCCTTCTTTGTAATGTCAGAGAAAATTCTCTTTTGCTGTACATAAGAAGAAACGCAACGTTCTCTACCAAATCTAGCTTCAACATCAGGAATAAAATGATTAATAAACAATTGTATCAATCTATGATAATAAATCATTTTCCTGTTTTGATCTCTTAACCCAAGTTTAATACACATCTGACTTAAGATAATGTGACCAATGTTAACTACTCTGTCATAAAGCAAACTGTAAGCAATATGTGAAGTAACAGAAGTAATTTGATCAAAAGAACTACATTTACCAGTAAAGCATTTAGCTAATTGATCAAAGAAGAAAGACCACTCTTTCCTAAGATAAGATCTTCTTAACTGGCTCATGTTATCTAAAGGTCCATTATAACCTAATGCAGACAACATAGTTCTAACATCATCATCAGATGGTACATTCTCATAAATCAAACTAATAGGTAAGTAAAGTACTGAATTAACAACAGATTCAGTAATATCAAATGAGTCTTGTCCTAAATGTAGAACAATATTACCTGATTGACTCTGAGTAGAATCAATTACCTCAGCATTCTCCCAAGCTTGTGTAACAGCTGCTTGATTAATCTGTGGAGATGCTGTCAATGCATAACTTAATGGTCCATATTCCAGAAAGTCCATGATTGGATGAAAATCAGTTAATACTCCTTCCTTGTTGGTGATAGCTGCTACATGATTGTTAGTCATAAAATCAAAGTCACCAAACTTGAAAGCTACTGACTTAGGTAATCTTCTCTGAGCTGCCATTTTTGATCTGAAAAGAACTTGAAAAATTCTTGAAATGGATTAGTGATTTTGAAAACTCGAGAATGTTTTTGCTTTAGAGAATGTGAAATTAGAGAAAGCAGTTACACGATTAGAGTTTCAAAACAAATATATTTCACAAATCTTTCAGACCACTATCCCACGTCGACACGTAGATTGACAGATGTCAGTCCCTGAAAAATGCGGTTATCCACGATTTTTGGAAAATAAAATCCAAAATTGATTTTTATGAAATAAATCAGGGTAGTATCAAGATAAAAATCAATACTGATAAGCTTCCTTTTCCTGTTGACCTCCCATCAAAATAATTACAAAAAGCAATGTGATTTAAAAAAATAATTTTCAAATCCTGATGGTCACACTTGAAATCCTGATCAATATCATCCTGATTCCAGAGACTTAATATGGAGTTTCCACGTGGCATCTTTCTTTTATCTGAAAAAGAAATAAACAATTAATCTGAACAAAATCAATTGGTTAGATATATTCGACATTTCTTGAAAAAACAAGAAATACAGTCACACGCAATAATTAGCATCTGACTTCATTGAAAATTCCAAGTGACTGTTCAGCTTCTCACGTCTTTCTATAAAAGAAACAGACGTCTTATGCCATTCTCCATAACCCTTTCAATTTCTTTTCTTTTCATCAATGATTCTCAAACCAAAATTCCATTCAAACCCATTCTTTAGGTTTTTCACAGTCAATAAACATCCTGTTATTGATAATCTCTTTGAAGAGACAACTTTTCTCATCGAACCAATCATGAATGGAGGAATTTTAGATAATATCCAGAGGTTTCTCCTAGAATATCCATCTGTTGGATACAATCTTCCCCTAACCTCCTCAAAACTTGAGGATGAAGAATTTGGTCGAGAGTCTGAGGTTGATATTGATGGGAATGCTATTCATTTAAGTTAGCTACTCTCATTCAAGTCGCTCAGACAAGGAATCCAAGAGCAGACGAGGCTGTTTAAATCCCCTGATGGATTTCTTGAGATGCTCCTTGTCCTGTACCTCAGAATTCATTTCATTAGACAAGTATAGGATTATCAGTAGAAGTTAGACAAAAAGATGTTGTATTTCATTTTCATGTATATAATGCTTTCAATTAATGAAAATACAATTTCTTATTATCTACTTGTCTTTTGATTATTGAATGATGTATAAATTATCAGTATGCAAATATTAAAACTTGCTAGCATAGACTTAACACATCACAAAATTAGATTACTATACAAAGTAAACGTCAGGATCTGAAACAATTTTCACAATCCTGATACTGACACAATACTGATGACGTCAGCATCCTGATACAAATCTAATCCTGATGGTTATTAACAAGTCTATCATACTGAAATTTATCAAGGCAAAGTGTTATAGCTAAAGCATTTAACAATCAAATATAGATCCTGACAAGAATATCAAGTCTATAAGCTAAAAACAACATACCTTGCTACTATTGCAGATGTTAAAGATCTAGAAATTTAACATTCCTAACTCACTTACTAATCTACTGAATGTAGTTTCATCAAGTGGTTTAGTTAGAATATCTGCAAGCTGTTTGTCAGTAGGAATAAAATGAAGTTCTACAGTACCATTCTCAATATGTTCTCTAATAAAATGATACCTGACATCAATGTGCTTAGTCCTTGAATGTTGAACTGGATTTTCTACAATTTTGATAGCACTAGTATTATCACAAAACATAGGAATATTACTAAGTGTCATACCATAATCCATCAACTGATTTCTTATCCAAAGGAGCTGTGCACAACAACTGCCCGCTGCTATGTACTCAGCTTCCGTAGTTGAGGTTTAAACAGATTGTTGTTTCTTGCTTGCCCAAGAAATCAATCTATTTCCCAAGAATTGACATGTACCTGTAGTGCTTTTCCTGTCTATCTTACACCCTGCATAATCAGAGTCTGAATAGCCAATTAGGAAGAAATTATATTCTCTAGGGTACCACAAACCAAGATTTGGAGTTCCTTTAAGATATCTAAAAATTCTCTTCACAGCAATTAAATGAGATTCCTTAGAATCACTCTGGAATCTAGCACATAAACAGGTAGAAAACATTATATCTGGCCTACTTGCAGTTAGATATAACAATTAGCCTATCATGCCTCTATAACTAGTATTAGCCACACTCTTTCCCTTAGGATCTGAGTCTAGTTTAGTGGCTGTTGCCATGGGTGTTTTTGCAACTGCACAGTCTTGAAAGTCAAACCTTCTTAAAAGATCTTTGATATACTTTGACTGATTAATGAAAATACCAGTCTCAGTCTGTTTGACCTGCAAGCCTAAGAAATAATTTAATTCACCCATCATGCTCATCTGATACTTAGACTGCATAAGCTTGCTAAATTTAGCACACAATTTTTAATTAGTAGAACCAAAAATAATATCATCAACATAAACTTGAACTAAAAGCAATTCACCTTTTATCTTTCTAAAGAATAGAGTTTTGTCAATTGTACCTCTTGTGAAGCCATTTTCAAGAAGAAATTTAGACAAAGTCTCATACCATGCTCTTGGTGCCTGCTTTAGTCCATAGAGTGCCTTGTCAAGTTTGTAGACATGATTTGGAAACTTTGGATCAACAAATCCGGGTGGCTGTTCCACATACACTTCCTCATCAAGTTTGCCATTTAGAAAAGCACTCTTTACGTCCATCTGGTATACCTTGAATTTTGAATGAGCTGCAAATGCAAGAAACATTCTAATTGCTTCCAATCTTGCTACAGGTGCAAAAGTCTCATCATAATCAATGCCTTCTTCCTAAGAATAACCCTTGGCCACCAGTCTTGCTTTGTTTCTTACAATCATACCAGATTCATCTAGCTTGTTTCTGAAAACCCATCTTGCACCAACAATAGATCTATCTTTAGGTCTTGGTACCAGTTTCCAGACTTTGTTTCTCGCAAACTCATTTAACTCCTCCTGCATTGCAATTACCCAATCAGGATCCTGTAAGGCTTCTTCAACCTTCTTAGGTTCATTCTTTGAGATAAAACAACTATACAAGCATTCATTTTGAATTGATCTTCTAGTTCGAACACCACTATTTGGATCACCAATAATCAAATCTTCAGTATGATCCTTTGTCCATTTTCTAACAGGTGGTAGATTGACTCTGCTAGTCTCTCCCCCTAAGTTAGTGGTATCTCTTGTAGAAGAATTTTCTCTGCCTTCAATAACTCCCCTTTGATCAATAGAATCAGTAGATTCCATATTGCTGCTAGTTACTGATCTTTCCTCAGTAGACTCTGAAAGATCAGTTCCTGATGGAGTAGACTCTGAATAACTAATCTGCTCCTGATGATCACTGAGTTCTCTTTGATTTATTTGCTCCCCCTCAACAGTAGCATTCCTTTGTGAAGCAATAGAAATTTCTTCTGGAGAACCTTCATCATCACTGGAGAGTATCTCAGAATTCTTCAGATTTTCAAATTCCAATTTGTCATGGCTTTCATCAGTTTGCAGAATTTCAAATTTCTTATCATCAAATGCAACATGAATTGATTCCATAACAATGTAAGTTCTGAGATTATAAACTTTGAAGGACTTAGATGCTGAATATCCTAGAAAGATTGCTTCATCCGATTTGGCTTCAAATTTTCCAAGTTGTTCTGGATGAACTTTTAGGACATAGCATTTGCATCCAAAGATGTGAAAATATTTCACACTTGGTTTCTTTCCTTTGATCATCTCATAGGGAGTTTTTCCATGACTATTTACCAAGGTACAGTTTTGAGTGAAACATGCAGTGTTAATAGCTTCTGCCCAAAATAGGTTGGAAGTTTTGCATCTGCAAGCATGGTTCTTGCTGCCTCTATGAGAGTCCTGTTCTTTCTTTCCACTACACCATTATGTTGAGGTGTACCAGGTGCAGAAAACTGTTGAGTGATTCCATTGTCTGCACAAAACCCCTCCATTATAGAATTCTTGAATTCTGTACCATTGTCACTCCTAAGTACTTTGACTTTATACTCAGAGTTATTCTGAATATTCTTGACAAGTTCAAGGATTTGCTGAGGAGCTTCATCCTTCTTGTGTAGAAAGAACACCCATGTGAACCTTGTGAAATCATCCACTATCACTAGAGCAAATCTTTTCTTGCTAATAGACATAATGTTTACTGGACCAAACAGATCAAGATGTAGCATGTGAAATGGTTCAGTAATTGAATTCTCAGTCTTGCTCTTGAAAGTGGTTCTTCTTTGCTTTCCAAGCTGACATGCATCACAAAGTCCATATTGCACATAATTTGCCTGAGGTAGGCCTCTCACCAAATTGTGCTTAACAAGTTGATTAAGCTTCTTGAAATTAAGATGTGAGAGCTTCTTGTGCCAAATCCAGCTTTCATTATTTGCTGCTTTGCTGTAGAGACATCTAACAATTCCTTTAGATGTATCACTCAAGCTGGCTTCATATATGTTACCATGTCTTTGACCAGTTAGAACAATGTCTCCATTCTGCATATTCAAGATTTTGCATCCTTCTCTATCAAAGATTGATTTGTAACCTTTATCACTCAGTTGACTTATGCTTAAAAGAGTATGTTTCAAGCCTTCAACCAGTGCTACATTTTCTATGATGACATTCCCCAAAACAATTGAGCCATATCCCAGAGTTTCTCCTTTGTTGCCATCTCCAAAAGATATTACTGGGCCAGCTTTCCTCTCAAACTTTGTAAGCAGGGACTTCTTTCCAGTCATATGTCCAGAGCATCCACTGTCCAAGATAATTTAATGCTTTTTTCCTGTGCCCTGCAAACAAAAAGTAACTAGTTAGAATTTTTTAGGACCCAACTTTGATTGGATCATTTCTTACTAGATTTAGAAACAACAGGCTTTGAAGATTTTACTTTTACTTTACCTGTTGCAGAGTCAACCTTAGACTCTGATTTCACAAACTGTTTGTGACTAGGAGTTTCAGATTTCAAAGAATAATAGTCATAATACAGTTCATGATATTCTCTACACATGTAAATGGAATGAAGTAAACTACCACAATGATAACAAGCTTTTTGTGGTTGGTATTGAATTTTCTGAGTCTTGGGGAATCTAGACTTAGTTTTCCAAAAAGGTTTTTGATTGCAGTCTAGGGCCAAATGATTATGATTTCCACACTTGTAGCATTTTTTCCTAGGTGCATCAGGTACATTCTTGTAATTATTCTCTTTGTTAATACCTTCTTTTCCATTCCTATTTCTTTTGATCTTGCTAGACTCTGAAAGACCATCTAATCTCTGTTTCAACTGAGACTTAGACAGAAACCCTATGTTTACATTCTTAGGTTTCTCTAACACTTTCTCATCTGAATTACTATTGTTAATCCTTTTGTGTACAACAGGGGTACCTTTTGAATCAACAAATTTAACATGATTAGGTTCAGAAACAATTTTCTTACCTTCAGATTTGAATGTGCTAGCTTCTACTTTACTATCATAATTGACAATAGCTACTTTTTCTTCTTGTCTAGCCTTATCAAAACCTAAACCATTAACCTTACCACGAATTCCATTTTCGATGATTTCTTGTGTCTTTTTACCAGAAATGTTAATGGTCTTAATCACATCTCTCTCTTCCTCTAGTTCTTTTCTGACATAGTCATAAGCCTCAAGAATAACACTGTAATCATGCTTAGCTTTATCAGAACTTAACTTGTATTCTTCCATTTGAATTAACTCCGATTCAATAAAATTATTTCTATCAACTAATTTATCATTCTTAACCTTAAGTTCGTCTTTTTCACAAGTAAGAATTCTAAAATTAGTCATAAGATTCTTAAACTCAGCATGGATAGATCTAATTTCATCAGAATTTAAGTTATCAAATGAATCAAGAGAGTGAAGTGATACCTTAACAGAGGATGGAGAAGTTTTCTTTGGAGATCCAGGTTTGTCTGAAACATTTGCCATCAGTGCAATGTTGTCATAATCCAATTCATCTTCAGAATCACTGGAATCAGCCCAATCCTTCTGTGTGACCATAAGTGCATTACCCTTTCCTTAATTCCTAGGCTTCTTACACTCACTAGCAAAGTGTCCAAGCTCGCTGCAATTAAAGCACTTGATCTTGGCCTTATCAAGCTTGACAATTGTACCTTTGCCTTTGTCACTCTTCTTCTCCTCCTTCTTTTGAAAAGGTCCTTTGTTAAATCTTCTCATGTTGAACCTTCCTTTCTTGAAAGCTTTAGCAAACATAGCAAAGAGTTCCTGCATCTCAGATTCAGAATCATTGTTGTCAAAGTCCATATCAGTAGTCTCTGACTCAAAACTTTCTTTGCTTTTCTTCTTCCTTGAGTTCTTTACAGCAATCTCTTCATGCTGTTCTTCAGGAAGCTTCTTTAATTTAGATTGAGCAGTAAGTGCAATAGTCTTCATCTTTCCTTCACTTTTGCTCTTCTTCTGCTGCTTGTCAAGTTCATATGCTCTTAGTTTTCCATACACTGCCTCTAATGATATTTCATCCAGATCATTAGCTTCCTCAATCACAGATATCTTCTCATTGTAGAAATCAGGCAAAGCTTTCATGAACTTTGTATTCATATCCTCCAAGTCATAATATTTACCATGCATGGCCATCTCATTGATGAGTTTTGTAAACCTATCAAAAGTATCAGTAAGTGACTCACCAGACTTGGATTCAAAGTACTCATACTGTTGTATAAGTAGTGTCCTCATATTCTTCCTGACAGGCTTAGTTCCTTCACAGTGAACCTTAAGATTGTCCCATATATCCTTAGCATTTTTACAAGAGAGAACATAGTTAGTAAGAACAGAATCAAGACTGTTGAATAATATGTTTCTCACTTTAGCATCTTTAAGAACATTCTCCTTGTCCTTATCTGACCATTCAGATTTTGGCTTTTCTGCTGTATGTTCTGGAACAACCACACCATCAACAGTTGCTTGTCCAACGACCTTTGTTGGAACAAAAGGTCCATCTCTGATTCTGTCAAGATAGTCAGGATCTGTTGCTTCCAGATGATGCAACATCTTTACTTTCCATAGAGTGTATTCGTTTCTCTTGAGCATAGGAATCTTAGTATTCCCATCCTTGTAACCAGACATGATTGCAGATCTTTATGATTATTCGAAATCAACCTGCTCTGATACCAATTGTTAACTCGAATAACTTGTAGAAGGGGGGTTGAATACAAGTTATATAATCGTGTCTGATTTTTGCTTGATTATATGAACAAGAATAAACGAATGAATCAAACTCTGTTTGTATTAATAAGATCAAATACAAACTCTACCAAAGGTGTACAATACCTTTAGCAGCTGCTGACAAAATAAATTTATCTCTGTTTGCACTCTCGTATACTTACGATTACAAACCTCACGAACACCTTTTACAATGATATAGAGAGAGTATTTATAATGCTTCCTATCAACTAATCACAGAAGGATAATCTATACATGACAATGTTCTGCCGTCCAGTTGATAGTTTCCATCAATAGAAAATTCTTTCCTTTATGAAATCTTCTTGCTTGTTCTTTAAACAACGATCCTGTTTTATAGCACTTGCCAGTTTCTGTAGCATCCATAATGACATCATCAGTAACACGACTGATATCAGGACTTGCATCTTGCATCAGTATCTGATCACCATCAGTATTAGACCTTCATCAGGATTTGCTCTCTGTTCCTGACATGTAGTCTCCGATACACTGTTCATTCCTGACTAAACCTTACAGATAACTGTCTAACACATATTTCCTATACAAGGTGCTAAATCCTTTATAAAATCAGGATATACAAGAAGTATAAGTAAAATTCTATTCTTAACATCACAACTCATGAATTATTCCTAACAAAGTTCATTTTGAGGTATGACCTTTTGATTCTTAAGAGGATGTCCTATAGAATTTTTTATTATACGACGCATCATAGATACTCCTGGATGACCAAGTCTTTCATGCCAAAGGGTTAGTGATTGTGGGTCTATGATTTTTGGAATGACGATATTGTGAGACTCAATGACTCTAATATTTGTAGCATATAATCCCGAAGAGATTGATTGTAATCTTTCTAAGATCTTCTTATGGCGTGAGGTAATTGAAGTGATAAGCAGATATTCTTTTTCATTCTCACTAGTAGTTTCTACGTGGAAACCATTAAGACGAATGTCTTTAAAACTCAAAGATTTCTAGTGGATTTACTAGAATATAGAGCATTATGTACTTAAATTTGTGTCTCATTTGGTAGGATAAAACTAGCTTTCCCAAAACCCTCTATTATATCTGATGTACCCGAAATCGTCCAAACATGTGAGCTGGTTTTAGTAAACTGTGAGAAGTATTTCTGATTTTGTAGAATTGTGTGAGTGGTGGCGCAATCAGCAATGCATAAATCTCCCATATTTTATGCTGTGTACATATATCAGTGAACAATAATTTTATTAAAGCAAACCATGTACTTAAAGCAAGAACATAAAACAAGTATATAAAAACATGAAATTGAAGCAGATACAAAATAAACATGAATTCAAAGAGATACATATGAGAACTAGTCATCTAAGCCATAATAAAGGTTAGCGCTAGTGTCTAGTTCATTTGAGGTCTTGTTGATTGGTTCATCTTTAAAACTAGCCAAATTTGTTTCCACCCTTTGCCTATTCTGCTTTTTGGATGACTTATAAAGATCTACAAGATGTCATGCCCATTAGCCCCACATTTAAAACATATATCTCTAGTATCTCCTTCCTATGGTGCCTTCCTTTTATTGGCACCTCATTTTGCCACTTCTGGTGACTAGAGTTGTTGTAATCATCACGTTGCCACTTCAGGTGGCCAGAGTTATACTTATTTCGAAATCGACCACGAAAATTTCCACGTCCACGATTTCGTCCATAATCTAGTCCTCCTCTATGCCATTTCCCACGCTCATTCTTCCGGAATGACGTGTTATGTACTTCAGGTAACTGGGCAGAGCCTGTGGGACGTATCTGATGATTTTTCAGCAACAACTCACTATTTTTCTCAGCTACAAGAAGGAGAGATATCAGCTCACTATATTTCTGAAAATTTCGTTCCCTGTATTCTTGTGCCAAGATCATAGTGTTGGGGTGAAAGGTCGAAAGGGTCTTTTCAATCATCTCAGCATCAGTAATTTTCTCACCACACAGGATTAGCTTGGAGCTTATTTTAAATAAGGTAGAATCATATTCAGCAACAGATTTAAAATCTTGTAACCTTAAATTGATCCAGTCATAACGGGCATGTGGCAGATGGACAAGTTTTTGGTGGTCAAATCTATCTTTGAGATTGGTCCAAAGAGTGAGTGGATTTTTGACTGTGAGGTATTCAGATTTTAAGTTTTCGTGAATGTGGTGCCTAAGGAAAATAATTGCTTTGGCATTTTGTTCAACAGTTGGGGTTTTTCCTGTTTCTATGGTATCCTTTAGCCCGTTGGCACTAAGGTGTAATTCCGCATCGAGTACCCAAGACAGATAATTATCCCCAGACACATCCAAAGCAACAAAATCTAATTTTACAAGATTCGCCACTCTGAACGCAAAATAAATATTCAAAACATGGTATAACAATATGGCATGTTAAACATAAACAATTAAACACATACAAACATATAATGACATAATTTATTTAAAAGTTACGACGGCATAGCCAACCAGTTTATTTAAAAATTACGACGGCATAGCCAGCCAGTTTATTTAAAAGTTACGACGGCATCGCCAGCCAGAAACTTTATAATAATATTCATAGTGCAACAATTTTAATACATTAAAGAGTAATATAAACAAGGAAATTACAACCATATTTATAAGTAAAAATAGAGCGTACCTCCTTCATTAATAAAATTTATTTGAGCAGTACCTTCTTACTTAATAAACTTTACTCGGGCAGTACCTTCTTACTTCAAAGCTTACTCGGGCAGAGACTCGTGCTGATAACGTATTGTAAAATTACTTTATAACAATAATATACTATATGTGAGATAGGTAGAAGAAAGGAAAGTGAGTATATCTCTTTCTTATGTTCTCTGCATCTCCTTTTGTTACATGCCCGATGGTATTTATAGGGCAACATTTCTATCCATCTAAGTATGAATACAACAAGCAAAAGTAGAATTGAATTTGTAAACTATATTCTAACATGCAGTCTGTTAAGTAGGCTTGACAATTCTTCACCGACTTTTATCATCATATGCATTGTATTCAAAATAAGCCCATTTGACCATCATTCTTCCATTCATATTATAACACTGGAATATTTATCTAGTGTCTCTTTTAAAAAAATTATAATTTAGTATAAAAAATTAAACATTTTCGTCAACTCTTTAAAACTGAACCCAAACAGATTCATATATTATATAAATTGAATTGAGGCGAATCCATATTTGAGTTCAAATTATTAGAAGATAAATCATATTTTAAAAAAACATTTAGCAAAAAAAAAAGGAAAAAGAAAAAAAGCCAACACCATATCACTACCATGCACCACAGATGATGTGGCAGCGTCTGAATTTTTACCTTATACTTGAATTTATGCGGTCTATCTTTGTGTCTGAACGCTCCAAGAATAGTCTGAAACGGAGATTATTGCCCAGCAACCTTAACGGAGATTATTGCCAAGCAACCTTAAGGCTAGGGTTGAGAATCGAATAATTAGGATAAGAATTCTACTATATCCGGATCCGTATCCGAGAGTTTAAAAGCATATCCGGAACTGTATCCGTATCCGGGAAATAGAGAAAGAAAATATCCGGATTCGGATCCGCCGGATAAATATCCAGATACGGATACCATCCAGATCCGTTTTCAAGCAATACAAAAAATAAGAAAACAAAATGAGAAATAGATTTCCGACAACAACCAACATTAGTTACAAGCGATTTTTTTAACAAAATAGATCATATCACAAGTCCTTAATTTGTCTGCAACAGTTTCATTTCATGAATTAAAAAAAAAGGCATTTCTTTAGCCCACGGGCCACCGATCAGCAACATTGTAGCACTAGCTTTAGTTTAGTCCTTCCCAGTTACCAAGAAAATTCAGAAACTGAGAAAAGCATACAATCGAAATGAGTAATGGGAACAATACAGTGACCATAATATTATAATTGGTGCCCAGGCTTTCTGTTTGTACTATTAGTAGTTGCTACATATCCTATAATTTGTGCATACCTCCACAAAGAACCCATGTTGAGACCTAGCAACCCGTACATTAACTGCAAAAAGCATGTAAAGCATAATAAATCAGTGAATCAGACATCAATTGTAGAAAATCGAACATACGCAGCAGCAGGCAATTTTGGAATTGTAATGTTGTATATACACAGAAGAGGCATAACAAACATATGCAATATTTGAAGCCTAAAGACTGCAATCTTTATAATATTTGAAAGGTCACTGCAATTTTCGACAAACTCACTGTTTAGCCACAAGTCATTCAGCAAAATTCTTATTCAATTTTAAGGGTGAGTAGAGAAACATGGTATTTAAAATGCTACTCTGCCTCTAGAAATCATGGATCAGTACACAGTGTTTTATGTGTTTCACTAGATCAAGAAAGATAAGTTTCCTTAAAATTGATTGTTTTCCTATATCTTCTAATTCTATTTCAGTAAGATTCAAAAACTCTAGCTATATCCAATTATAGATCACCAATTAACAAAAGCTATCAACTTCAAAGCAATAACCAAAGAAAATCAAACAACATCAATCACAAGAAACCAGACGTACACATTTAACTGGAAAACAGAATCAAATCTTTACAAGAAAACAAGCCTAAAAACACAATCATAGATTCACAGTGATCAGATTCAACATAGAACATAAAAAATCCAATCCCAAATAAAAAACTTAATATTTGGCAAATAAGAAGTTGCAGAAAAGGAGCCTATGAATATTTGGAAAATAGAGTTAAATCAGTATTGATTACAAGTATGCATCTTGGTTCACTACAACTAGAACTATATATGAAGACAAATAGACATCAGTAGAAGAGGGTTAGAGGCTTGGAGCAGAAAAGTTGCATAAAAGGATACACCTGAAACAAATGGAAGATTGTTTGAACTGTAGTAGAAGATGAAATAAGAATATTTAGGTATAGCACCGGAGGTGGCTGCATTAATAAGCTAAGCATTAGGCAGAAATTCCTTAAACAATAAAAAACCAGCAATGTCTGTCTTATAAACTCAAACATGCAGAACAATAAAAATACACACTGTTTATTGCAGAACAAAACAAAAACTTGCATAACATGCAAAACAAGAGGAAATAAAGAAAATAACCTTTGATTTTTAGATTTACTTAAAAATCTAAATCCCAGTCACTGTAGCTCGAATCAAACGGCACAGATGAATCACTTTCAACATCTTTTTCAGAATGACCTGTTACAAAATTAAAGAGTAAAAATTCAAATTCAACGGATTTAAAAAACTTTAAGGTAATAAGCAATTAATAGCATACCATCTTTAATATCCGGGAGCCAATCTTTGACGCACATTAAGGTTTCAACCGATTCACAATGTAGTGAGGAACGAGTATCCGTAATTATTCTCCTACACTTGCTAAAAGAATTCTCAGATGTAACCGAAGGAGTTGGTATAGCTACTATATCCCGAGCCATCCTTGCAAGTATTGGAAATTTAGGACCGTTAAGTTTCCACCAATTTAGAATGTCAAATTCAACTCCATTATCCATGGGAAACAAGCCTTCTTTTAAGTATTCATCCAACTCACTTTTTTTAGTGTGCTCCCCTAAATTATTACTTAAAACAAAATCCTGAAAACCACCCAACCATTCTCCACCAACTGAACTTCCTGCCATTCCCCCGCTGCCCGAACGAGAACTTTCCACAAACTCACTGTTTTTCCCAAATTGATCAGAATATTCATTAAAAATCTGCAATAAAAACTCATGTACTTCATCTACATAAAAATCAGCACGATGATCATAAATACCCTTGTATGCAAATGAGACTATGACCATCTTCTATCTAGGATCAAGAACAACAACAACGATTAACAACTTATTGCATTCATCCCAATATTTGTCAAATTTAAGTTGCATTTTTGATGCCATCAAATTAATCCATTCATCACTTGATTCAACCCAAATTTTAATGCTTCTCCGAATTTGAATCACATCAATAAAGTACAGATTTGCAGTTGGATATTTGACACCCGAATGTTTTTTGGTTATATCTGAAAGATCTTCAAACACTCACATATTTTTTTCCCATTTTCCCACTCAATTTATGAAGGCAAAAATTTATATTCATTGTCTAATTCTTTTAGACGTTCAATGGCAGGACGGAGTTCAAGAGATGCAACAATCATTTCGTAAGTTGAGTTCCAACGGGTGTCAACATCTAAAGGGATGCATCGCATAGTATTCAATTTGGTTTGAGACAAGGCAATAGTGAACTTCTCATCTCTATGCGCTGATGATCCAATATATTTTGCAGTTTTTTGTATCTTCTCAATTAATGGATCTAACATTTCTAACCCATTCTTCACAATCAAATTAAGAATGTGTGGCACACATCGCATGTGAAACATGTCACCATTATGAACAAGTGTTTTTTTTCCCAATTAACCAAGTTTTAATACCCGAAAGCATCCTTGAATTATTAGAAGCATTATCAACGACAATTGAAGATAGCTTTTTATTAATATTCCACTCCAATATTCTCTCTTTTAACCACTCACTTAGACTAACACCATGATGTGGGTATGGAACTACACGGAAAGAAATAATATGTTTGTGCAAAACCCAAACATCATCACAAGTGACACAAAAGTAGGATCGGTTTGATGTTTGGGTTTCCACCCATCAGTGGTAAGACTGACTCTAGAATTCAAATTTCAATTTTCTTATAAATTCTCTCTTTCTCAGCCGTATACACATCAACCAGGTCTGATTTTACTATTTTCCTAGTCCGATGCTTATAAGAAGGGATTGTTGTGCCCAAAATCTCCATGGGCTAGATTTAGGCCCATTAAGCTATAGGGTCCAATCCATATAGGCCAGAAGATAGATCCAGTACAAGATATTATAACCAGACATGATGAAATGAGCATTCGCTGAGAAGACAGTCAAGAAGCTACAAGTATGTTAACTCGAATAACTTGTAGAAGGGGGGGTTGAATACAAGTTATATAATCGTGTCTGATTTTTGCTTGATTATATGAACAAGAATAAACGAATGAATCAAACTCTATTTGTATTAATAAGATCAAATACAAACTCTACCAAAGGTGTACAATACCTTTAGCAGCTGCTGAACAATACAAATCTCTCTCTCTGTTTGTTTCGAATTCTCGAATACAAACCTTATACAGAGCTACGCACACGAACTCAATTTTTCACACTTGTTCGACTACGACACTTTTTACAATGATATAGAGAGAGTATTTATAATTCTACCTATCAACTAATAACAGAAAGATATAATCTATACATGACAATGTTCTGCCTTCTAGTCGATAGTTTCCATCAATTGAAAACTCTTTCCTTCATAATATCTTCTTGCTTGTTCTTCAAACAAAGATCCTGTTTTATAGCACTTGCCAGTTTCTGTAGCATCCATAATGACATCATCAGTAACACGACTGATATCAGGATTTCATCTTGCATCAGTATCTGATCATCATCAGTATTAGACTATTATCAGGATTTGCTCTTTGTTCCTGACATGTAGTCTCCGATACACTGTTCATTCCTGACTAAACTGTACAGATAACTGTCTTACACATAAATCCTATACAAAGTACTAAATCCTTTATAAGATCAGGATTACAAGAAGTATAATGTGTAAATTCTATTCTTAACATCACAACTTATGAATTATTCCTAACAATCTCCCCCTATTTATGCTTTAAAATCTGAAGCATAAATCTAAGTTGTGGATGTCAAAACATATAACAATACAACCAGAATAGAATTTATGAATGTAGAATTATGAAGTTAAGTACCTCCTTCCCAGATGTAGACATTTATCTAGTACTTAGAAGAAAGAATTTTAACTATTAATGCTGCTCTTCCTTTACCACTTCCTAGCTGAGATTCACCACTGTCACTCCTAGTTCTTCTTTTTACTTCCCTTTGTTTGCTCTTTATCTCCCCCAGCCTGGTGGTGTTGTTGTTGTTGTCTTTGAATTGTCTTTATCTCCCCCTTTTTGACATTAGCAACATTAATTCCAAGAGATTCAGAAACAGAACAAATGATATTCATCAGAACTGCTTGATTTTCCATAATTGTGACTTGGTTATCTTCAAGTGATTGAAGTCTTGTTTGCATAGCAATTTGAGAATTCTGAATATCTTTCAAAACATCAGAATGAACTTCAATGTTGGAAGTGCTTCTAGTATCTTCAGAATCAGAATCAGAAAGAACTGTATCTTCAATTCTTGTAGAAGAAGTTGCTTGAGCTGTATGATATTCAAGTAATAAAACCTGATTAGAAGTATCAACATCTTCATCTTTCTGATCTGGAACTGAAACATGATCATCATCTCCTTCACCCGTATTATGTGTACTAACATCTTCAAATCCTGACTCCTCCTTAGAGTGATCAGAGACTGTAGATGTCTCAATTCTAGCTGATATTGGAAGTACATACAAAGGAACACTAGGATCATTAGGAACTTCATCTGGTACATATGTATCAAGAGATTGCTTTATCCTGGCACCTCTTCTGTTAATGATTCCTGCAAGCCTCTCCTTTTGCTTCTGAGCTTTAACTTCTGGCTTTGCATTGTGATGTGCTAGGTCATTCTTCTGATACATTTTGATGAATGAATAAGTACCAGCATCCATACCTAAATTTTCAGACCAAGATTCAGGAAAAACCTGATCCCAGAAATCAAATGATGGTTTCCTAATTTTCTCTCCCTCACTATGGAGTTGATCATCCATACCCTCATTCTCACTTTGACTTACTAAAGTCAACATTCTTTCTACCTCACCTTTTGCCTGGTCAGGAGCCAGCCTCTCTAATTGTGGATCAATATCCATCTTTTCAAGTGTATCACTCAAATTTGGATAAGTGCTCTCATGAACTACAGAAAAATAGGGGCTAAAAGGAGTTTTTATACCTGAACTCACATGGAGAGAGGGTTCCTCATTTGGCATGTGGCTTGAGGTTTTCTCCAAGGAGTGAGCTGCTATAATCTCTGAAACCTTACAATCATCTTCTTTCCTTCCAGAGACTACAGGCTCTAGTATACCACTTTCAGGTTCTTTACTAGACTCTGATGTCTTCAGTAATACTTCATTAGACACCATAGTTAGTACATCACCGTCTTTAAGTGTTGTTTGCTGAGACACACCCTCAAGGTGGATAGACTCTGATCGAACAAAATTTGTTTGATCTTCAGAAAAATCAACCAAAGTCATTCCTCTCATATCATAGGGTATCTCACTTGCATTCTCAGTCATCACAGAAGTCCTTTCAACATCAGCTATCACAGCTCCTGAGTCATCCTTCCTCTGTCTAGATGGTTCTTGTGTTGCAGTGACTGTGATCTGATCTTTCCAACTATTCACCACTGGTGCAATAGTATCTTCTGTTGACTGCTTCCTTCTATCTACTTCCTCCAGTTGTTCACCTTGAGCTGAAGCATCTTCAATAATGACATCTTTGTCAAATAAATATGCATGAAGTGATTGAAGTGCAACATGCTTCGAGAGTCCAAATTTCTTGACTAATTGTCTTCTGACAGATACATAGAAATACATCTTCATTAATTCAAGTCTTTGATGTAGAAGTCCATATTCTTCAGGAAATGAAAGTCTAGGAACACTTTCACTTAAAAAATTTAGAACTGGCCTGGAAAGTTTCACTTTTAGAGAGATAAGTCCCATAGCCATTCTGTAAGACAATGTAGTTTCCCATGAAGAATCAATATCCAGATCTCTCTTGTCAAATACTGACATAGATGTAGCTTGATGTGTAGAAACCTGCATAATGTTAGTTGGACTAGACTCTGTGTTTGTAGGTGGCAATTGAATCTTGCTCCTTGTTCTCCTGGTATAGTGAGCAAAAGATTTATCCTGAGAAGACTAAAGAGGTGTAGACACAGAAGTGATCTTGGGATGAGATCTTTGTTCAATAGACACAGTCTTTTGAGAGACAGTATCCAGTAACTGTTTTCCCTTTTTAAGAACTACAGCCTTTTGAGAGACTGCAGCCTGGCTGTGGCTAGGTTTTTCATCTCTATGTGCTAACAGAGAAAGTTGAATTGCAGCCTTCAATTCTGCTCTCTCAGCAAGAGTTAAATCATCATCATCTTCACTAGAATTACTACTACTTGACACAACAAATCTTCTCTTCCTTACAACTGATGTCTTTTGAGAAACACCAGAGGTTGGTTTCTTTGAAACAATAGGCTGTGGATCAAAATTTGGTTCTTGAATTGTTTCAGAGACTATAATGTTTTGGGCTACTTGGGTAGACACAGGTGGGTTCTCCTCCAATTGAGATTCCTGAGCCATTTCACCACAAAAGAAAGAAGAATTGTAGAAAGTAGGAAGATGAGTTTTAAGAATTACCTGAAAATGATGTGGATAATGAATTACAGGTATTTCATCTAGATTCTTTTCATTGTCCTTCTTTGTAATGTCAGAGAAAATTCTCTTTTGCTGTTCATAAGAAGAAACACAACATTCCCTACCAAATCTAGCTTCAACATCAGGAATAAAATGGTTAATAAACAATTGCATAAATCTATGATAATAAACCATTTTCCTGTTTTGATCTCTTAACCCAAGTTTAATACTCATCTGACTTAAGATAATGTGACCAATGTTAATTACTCTGTCATAAAGCAAACTATAAGCAATATGTGATGTAACAGAAGTAATTTGCTGAAAAGAACTACATTTACCAATAAAACATTTAGCAATTTGATCAAAGTAAAAAGACCATTCATTTCTAAGAAAAGACCTATTCAACTGGCTCATGTTGTCTAGAGATCCACTATAACCTAATTCAGACAACATAGTTCTTACATTATCATCAGATGGTACATTCTCATAAATCAAACTAACAGGTAAGTGAAGTACTGAATTAACAACAGATTCAGTAATATCAAATGAATCTTGTCCTAAATGTAGAACAATCTTACCTGATTGACTCTGAGTAGAATCAATTACCTCAGCATTCTCCCAAGCTTGTGAAACAGCTGCTTGATTAATTTGTGGAGATGCTGTCAATGCATAACTTAATGGTCCATACGCCAGAAAGTCCATGATTGGATGAAAATCAGATGACACTCCTTCCTTATTGGTGATAGCTGCTACATGATTGTTTGTCATAAAATCGAAGTCACCAAACTTGAAGGCTACTGATTTAGGTAATCTTCTTTGAGCTACCATTTTTTATCTGAAAAGAACTTGAAAAATTCTTGAAATGGATTAGTGATTTTGAAAACTCAAGAGTGTTTTTGCTTTAGAGAATGTAAAATTAGAGAAAGCAATTACACGATTAGAGTTTCAAAACAAATATATTTCACAAATCTTTCAGACCACTATCCCACATTGACACGTAGATTGACAGGTGTCAGTCCCTGAAAAGTGCGGTTACCCACGATTTTTTGAAAATAAAATCCAAAATTGATTTTCATGAAATAAATCAGGGTATAAATAATCAATACTGATCAGCTTCCTTTTCCTGTTGACCTCTCATCACAATAATCACAAAATATGTGATAATAATTCTCAAATCCTGATGGTCACACTTGAGATCCTGATCAATATCATCCTGATTCCAGAGACTTAATATGGAGTTTCCACGTGGCATTTTTCTTTTATCTGAAAAAGAAATAAACAATTAATCTGAACAAAAATCAATTGGTTAGATATATTCAATTTTTCTTAAAAACAAGAAATACAGTCACACGCAATAATTAGCATCTGACTTCATTAAAACTTCCAAGTGACTGTTCAGCTTCTCACGTCTTTCTTTAAAAGAAACAGACGCCTTATGCCATTCTCCATAAACCTTTCAATTTCTTTTCTTCTCAACAATGCTTCTCAAACCAACATTCCCTTTAAACCCATTCTTTAGATCTTTCACGGTCGATGAACATACTGTTCTTGATCATCTCTTTGAAAAGATGACTCTTCTCATCGAACTAATCATGGATGGATTGGTTTCCGATAATATCCAGAGGTTTCTCCTAGAACATCCATCTGTTGGATACAATCTTCCCCTAACCTCCTCAAAACTTGAGGATGAAGAATTTGGCCGAGAGTCTGAGGTTGATCTTGATGGAGATGCTATTCATTTAAGTTAGCTGCTCTCATTCAAGTCGCCCAGACAAGGAATCCAAGAGTAGACGAGGCTATTCAATCCCCTGAAGGATTTCTTGAGATGCTCCTTGTCCTGTACCTCAGAATTCATATCAATAGACAAGTATAGAATTATCAGTAGAAATTAGACAAAAAGATGTTGTATTTCATTTCCATATATGTAATGCTTTCAATTAATGAAAATACAATTTCTTGTTATCTACTTGTCTTTTGATTATTGAATGATGTATAAATTATCAGTATGCAAATATCAAAACATGCTGGCATAGACTTAACACATCACAGAATTAGATTACTACACAAAGTAAACGTCGGGATCTGAAACAATTTTCATAATCCTGATACTGACACAATACTGATGACGTCAGCATCCTGATAACAAATCTAATCCTGATGATTATTAACAAGTCTATCATACTGAAATTTATCAAGGCAAAGTGTTATAGCTAAAGCATTTAACAATCAAATATAGATCCTGACAAGAATATCAAGTCTATAAGCTAAAAACAACATACCTTGCTACATTTGCAGATGTTAAAGATCTAAAAAATTAACATTCCTAACTCACTTACTAATCTACTGAATGTAGTCTCATCAAGTGGTTTAGTTAGAATATCTGCAAGCTGTTTGTCAGTAGGAACAAAATGAAGTTCCACAGTACCATTCTCAATATGTTCTCTAATAAAATGATACCTGACATCAATGTGCTTAGTCCTTGAATGTTGAACTGGATTTTCTGCAATTTTAATAGCACTAGTATTATCACAAAACATAGGAATATTACTAAGTGTCATACCATAATCCATCAACTGATTTCTTATCCAAAGGAGCTGTGCACAACAACTGCCTGCTGCTATGTACTCAGCTTCTGCAGTTGAGGTTGAAACAGATTGTTGCTTCTTGCTTGCCCAAGAAATCAATCTATTTCCCAAGAATTGACATGTACCTGTAGTGCTTTTCCTGTCTATTTTACACCCTGCATAATCAGAGTCTGAATAGCCAATTAGAAAGAAATCAGATTCTCTAGGATACCACAAACCAAGATTTGGAGTTCCTTTGAGATATCTAAAAATTCTCTTCACAGCAATTAAATGAGATTCCTTAGGATCACTTTGGAATCTAGCACATAAACAGGTAGAAAACATTATATATGGCCTACTTGCAGTTAGATATAACAATGAGCCTATCATGCCTCTATAACTAGTATTATCCACACTCTTCCCCTTAGAATCAGAGTCTAGTTTAGTGGCTGTTGCCATGGGTGTTTTTGCAACTGCACGGTCTTGAAAGTCAAACCTTCTTAAAAGATCTTTGATATATTTTGACTGATTAATGAAAATACCAGTCTCAGTCTGTTTGACCTGCAAGCCTAAGAAATAATTTAATTCACCCATCATGCTCATCTGATACTTAGACTGCATATGCTTGCTAAACTTAGCACACAACTTTTCATTAGTAGAACCAAAAATAATATCATCAACATAAACTTGAACTAAAAGCAATTCACCTTTTATCTTTCTAAAGAATAGAGTTTTGTCAATTGTACCTCTTGTGAAGCCATTTTCAAGAAGAAATTTAGACAAAGTCTCATACCATGCTCTTGGTGCTTGCCTTAGTCCATAGAGTGCCTTGTCAAGTTTGTAGACATGATTTGGAAACTTTGGATCAACAAATCCAGGTGGCTGTTCCACATACACTTCCTCATCAAGTTTGCCATTTAGAAAAGCACTCTTTACATCCATCTGGTATACCTTGAATTTTGAATGAGCTGCAAATGCAAGAAACATTCTGATTGCTTCTAATCTTGCTACAGGTGCAAAGGTCTCATCATAATCAATGCCTTCTTCCTGAGAATAACCCTTGGCCACCAGTCTTGCTTTGTTTCTTACAATCATACCAGATTCATCTAGCTTGTTTCTGAAAACCCATCTTGCACCAACAATTGATCTATCTTTAGGTCTTGGTACCAGTTTCCATACTTTGTTTCTCTCAAACTCATTTAACTCTTCCTGCATTGCAATTACCCAATCAGGATCCTGTAAGGCTTCTTCAACCTTCTTAGGTTCATTCTTTGAGAGAAAGCAACTATACAAGCATTCATTTTGAATTGATCTTCTAGTTCGAATACCACTATTTGGATCCCCAATTATCAAATCTTCAGTATGATCCTTTGTCCATTTTCTAACAGGTGGTAGATTAACTCTACTAGTCTCTCCCCCTAAGTTAGTGGTATCTCTTGTAGAAGAATTCTCTCTACCTTCAAAAACTCTTCTTTGATCAATAAAATCAGTAGATTCCATATTGCTGCTAGTTACTGATCTTTCCTCAGTAGACTCTGAAAGATCAGTTCCTGATGGAGTAGACTCTGAAACGTCAATTCCTGATGGAATAGACTCTGAAAGGCTAGTCTGCTCCTGATGATCACTGTGTCCTCTTTGATTTATTTGCTCCCCCTCAACAGTAGCATTCCTTTGAGAAGCAATAGAAATTCCTTCTGGAGAACCTTCATCATCACTGGAGAGTATCTCAGAATTCTTCAGATTTTCAAATTCTAATTTGTCATGGCTTTCATCAGTTTGCAGAATTCCAAATTTCTTATCATCAAATGCAACATGAATTGATTCCATAACAATGTGAGTTCTGAGATTATAAACTTTGAAGGCCTTAGATGCTGAATATCCTAGAAAAATTGCTTCATCCGATTTGGCTTCAAATTTTCCAAGTTGTTCTGGATAAACTTTTAGGACATAGCATTTGCATCCAAAGATGTGAAAGTATTTCACACTTGGTTTCTTTCCTTTGATCATCTCATAGGGAGTTTTTCCATGACTATTTACCAAGGTACAATTTTGAGTGAAACATGCAGTGTTAATAGCTTCTGCCCAAAAATAGGTTGGAAGTTTTGCATCTGCAAGCATGGTTCTTGTTGCCTCTATGAGAGTCCTGTTCTTTCTTTCCACTACACCATTCTGTTGAGGTGTACCAGGTGCAGAAAACTGTTGAGTGATTCTTTTGTCTGCACAAAACTCATCCATTGTAGAATTCTTGAATTCTGTACCATTGTCACTTCTAAGTACTTTGACTTTGTACTCAGAGTTATTATGAATATTCTTGATAAGTTCAATGATTTGCTGAGGAGCTTCATCCTTCTTGTGTAGAAAGAACACCCATGTAAATCTTGTGAAATCATCCACTATAACTAGAGCATATCTTTTCTTGCTGATAGACATAATGTTTACTGGACCAAACAGATCAAGATGTAGCATGTGAAATGGTTCAGTAATTGAATTTTCAGTCTTGCTCTTGAAAGTGGTTCTTCTTTGCTTTCCAAGCTGACATGCATCACAAAGTCCATCTTGCACAAAATTTGCCTGAGGTAGGCCTCTCACCAAATTGTGCTTAACAAGTTGATTAAGCTTCTTGAAATTAAGATGTGAGAGCTTCTTGTGCCAATTCCAGCTTTCATCACTTGTTGCTTTGCTGTAGAGACATCTAATAATTCCTTTAGATGTATCACTTAAGCTAGCTTCATATATGTTACCATGTCTTTGACCAGTTAGAACAATGTCTCCATTCTGCATATTCAAGATTTTGCATCCTTCTCTGTCAAAGATTGATTTGTAACCTTTATCACCCAGTTGACTTATGCTTAAAAAAGTAAGTTTCAAGCCTTCAACCAGTGCTACATTTTCTATGATGACATTCCCCAAAACAATTGAGCCATATCCCAGAGTTTCTCCTTTGTTGCCATCTCCAAAAGATATTACTGGGCCAGCTTTCCTCTCAAACTTTGTAAGTAGGGACTTCTTTCCAGTCATATGTCTAGAGCATCCACTGTCCAAGATAATTGAATGCTTCTTTCCTGTGCCCTGCAAACAAAAAATAACTAGTTAGAATTTTTTAGGACCCAACTTTGATTGGATCCTTTCTTACTAGATTTAGGAACAACAGGCTTTGAGAATTTTGTTTTTACTTTACCTATTGTAGAGTCAACTTTAGACTCTAATTTCACAAACTGTTTCTGACTAGGAGTTTCAGATTTCAAGGAATAATAGTCATAATACAGTTCATGATATTCTCTACACATGTAAATGGAATGAAGTAAACTACCACAATGATAACAAGCTTTTTGTGGTTGGTATTGAATTTTCTGAGTCTTGGGGAATCTGGACTCAGTTTTCCAAGAAGGTTTTTGATTGCAGTCTAGGGCCAAATGATTATGATTTCCACACTTATAGCATTTTTTCCTAGGTGCATCAGGTACATTCTTGTAATTATTCTCTTTGTTAATACCTTCTTTTCCATTCCTATTTCTTTTGATCTTGCTAGACTCTGAAAGACCATCTAATTTCTGTTTCAATTGAGACTTAGACATAAACCCTATGTTTACATTCTTAGGTTTCTTTAACACTTTCTCATCTGAATTACTATTGTTAATCCTTTTGTGTACAACAGGGATACCTTTTGAATCAACAAATTTAACATGATTAGGTTCAGAAACAATTTTCTTACCTTCAGATTTAGATGTGTTAGCTTCTATTTTACTATCATCATTGACAATAGCTACTTTTTCTTCTTGTCTAGCCTTATCAAAACCTAAACCATTAACATTACCACGAATTCCACTTTCAAAGATTTCTATAATCTTTTTACTGGAATTGTTAATGGTCTTAATCACATCTCTCTCTTCCTCTAGTTCTTTTCTGACATAGTCATAAGCCTCAAGAATAACACTATAATCATGCTTAGCTTTATCAGAACTTAACTTGTATTCTTCCATTTGAATTAATTCAGATTCAAGAAAATTATTTCTATCAACTAATTTATCATTCTTAACCTTAAGTTCATCTCTTTCACAAGTAAGAATTCTAAAATTAGTCATAAGATTCTTAAACTCAGCATGGATAGATCTAATTTCATCAGAATTTAAGCTATCAAATGAATCAAGAGAGTGAAGTGATACCTTAACAGAGGATGGAGAAGTTTTCTTTGGAGATCCAGGTTTGTCTGAACCATTTGCCATCAATGCAATGTTGTCATAATCCAATTCATCTTCAGAATCACTGGAATCAGCCCAATCCTTCTGTGTGACCATAAGTGCATTACCCTTTCCTGAATTCCTAGGCTTCTTACACTCACTAGCAAAGTGTCCAAGCTCGTTGCAGTTAAAGCACTTGATCTTGGCCTTATCAAGCTTGACAATTGTACTTTTGCCTTTGTCACTCTTCTTCTCCTCCTTCTTTTGAAAAGGTCCTTTGCTAAATCTTCTCCTATTAAATCTACCTTTCTTGAAAGCTTTAGCAAACATAGCAAAGAGTTCCTGCATCTCAGATTCAGAACCATTGTTGTCAGAGTCCATATCAGTAGTCTCTGACTCAGAACTTTCTTTGCTTTTCTTCTTCCTTGAATTCTTTACAGCAATCTCTTCATGCTGTTCTTCAGGAAGCTTCTTTACTTCAGATTGAGCAGTAAGTGCAATAGTCTTCATCTTTCCTTCACTCCTGCTCTTCTTCTGCTGCTTGTCAAGTTCATAAGCTCTCAATTTTCCATATACTGCCTCTAATAAAATCTCATCCAGATCATTAGCTTCCTCAATCGCAGATATCTTCTCATTGTAGAAATCAGGCAAAGCTTTCATGAACTTTGTATTCATATCCTCCAAGTCCTAATATTTACCATGCATGGCCATCTCATTGATGAGTTTTGTAAACCTATCAAAGGTATCAGTAAGTGACTCACCAGACTTGGATTCAAAGTACTCATACTGTTGTATAAGTAATGTCCTCATATTCTTCCTGACAGGCTTAGTTCCTTCACAGTGAACCTTAAGATTGTCCCATATATCCTTAGCAGTTTTACAAGATAGAACATAGTTAGTGAGAACAGAATCAAGACTGTTGAATAATATGTTTCTCACTTTAGCATCTTTAAGAACATTCTCCTTGTCTTTATCTGACCATTCAGATTTTGGCTTCTCTACTGTATGTTCTGGAACAACCACACCATCAACAGTTGCTTGTCCAACAACCTTTGTTGGAACAAAAGGTCCATCTCTGATTCTGTCAAGATAATCAGGATCTGTTGCTTCCAGATGATGCAACATCTTTACTTCCCATAGAGTATATTCGTTTCTCTTGAGCATATGAATCTTAGTATTCCCATCCTTGTAACCAGACATGATTGCAGATCTTTATGATTATTCGAAATCAACCTGCTCTGATACCAATTGTTAACTCGAATAACTTGTAGAAGGGGGGGTTGAATACAAGTTATATAATCATGTCTGATTTTTGCTTGATTATATGAACAAGAATAAACGAATGAATCAAACTCTGTTTGTATTAATAATATCAAATACAAACTCTACCAAAGGTGTACAATACCTTTAGCAGCTGCTGAACAATACAAATCTCTCTCTCTGTTTGTTTCGAATTCTCGAATACAAACCTTATACAGAGCTACGCACACGAACTCAATTTTTCACACTTGTTCGACTACGACACTTTTTACAATGATATAGAGAGAGTATTTATAATGCTACCTATCAACTAATAACAGAAAGATATAATCTATACATGACAATGTTCTGCCTTCTAGTCGATAGTTTCCATCAATAGAAAACTCTTTCCTTCATTATATCTTCTTGCTTGTTCTTCAAACAAAGATCCTGTTTTATAGCACTTGCCAGTTTCTGTAGCATCCATAATGACATCATCAGTAACACGACTGATATCAGGATTTCATCTTGCATCAGTATCTGATCATCATCAGTATTAGACTGTTATCAGGATTTGCTCTTTGTTCCTAACATGTAGTCTCCGATACACTGTTCATTCCTGACTAAACTGTACAGATAACTGTCTTACACATAAATCCTATACAAAGTACTAAATCCTTTATAAGATCAGGATTACAAGAAGTATAATGTGTAAATTCTATTCTTAACATCACAACTTATGAATTATTCCTAACAAAGTACCATGAGGTTCCTGATGAACAGGAAGCTGAGTAGATTATGAATGGACCAGGTTCCTCCCCGTAGAAGAGTTCAAGACAGCCTAGCAGTAGTACTGAAAACAACAAGAGCATATGGGAACCACAATGAGGTTCTCCAGACTAATATATTTGTTCCTGAGCACCAGGTTCCTGGACAGAGGTTCCTGAGCACCAGGTTCCTGAGCGTAGCCAGCCAGAAAAAGACCGAATTATTATTGGAGTGTAATTCTAGGGCGCAGTTGATCCTAGAATGCCTCTAATAGACATGAGAATTATAGTAGAGTACGAACTCGAGTTCTACTCTACTTAGCCAACCAGTTCGTGGTAAACTCTAAAGGAACTTGAGTCCAACACGAACTAGACAATCGAATACAGCTGGTCAAGCAGAATCAGCTTCGCATTAGAACTACGTGAGCTTGATCCCTATATAAACAAGGGTACGTAGGCACCTTAGGAGGACGGCCACAGATCTCGCTAATGGAACTTGCGATGATTCTTGTAACCTCTCAAGCTCAGCTCACCCCCGCCATCAAATCACACCCAAATCACCAAAAAATATCCAATTACATGTGTTACACTTGTAAATTCCAGCAGGCCTCCGAAAATCACGTTGATTACGAAAATCCTCCATTAACATTGGCTCTAGAAGGAGGGGTGTTCCTTGCTCGTTTGTGGAGGACAAACGAGATATCAAACAAAGATGGGTGTTTATTAATCTTCTCGACTGATCCTTTGACCAAGATGTTCATGGCGGCAGTTTTCTCTAAAACTTTTACAAACGCAAATATGTATATACATATTATACATGATTACTAGGGTTGGATGCTTGAGAAGCAGCGTGAAGATTTGATGCAGATTGCATGGGGATACTTTTCTGTATAAACGTAATTAGTCACACTTTTTTTGCCCAATCTTTTATTGCTCAACTCAATACAAAGGGAAACTACAACTTGAAGCACCCATGTGGCTTCACAAAATACATGTAAAAGCATTCACTTGGTTTCCCTCTCAAAATACAACTATTTATGACTCACTTGCACACTACTTCCTATTACAATGTTATAGAATACCTTTACATATGCTATCTACAACCACATCCACATTTTTCCCTCAGCCATGGGCAAACAGCAGTTATTCCCATCGAGGTAGTTTTCAGCAGTTACAAATGACACATGTCAGCTAGTCAACCAAGTCCCACAACAACTTGGGCAGTTACTTGCATATTTTCAGCAACTATACACCAATATATATATATATATATATATACACACATACAAAGGATCAGACTAATGACGTATACAATACTTGAATTCTCGGTGTAGATGCTACATAATTGGTTCTCATCCTTTAGATACTACGAGTATAATAAGAGCATCGGTCGACAAAAGGATCACCCTAAGATGAAACTTTCTGATTTGCTCCTACGGAACCAAGACCGAAAAGATTGAAAAATGTTGATGTGTATTTTTAGAGTATCGTTCACAGGGAAGGACTGATATCAATACCAATTTCAAGTCTTTTATCTCTCACAATCTAGAAGAGTGGAAGAATTTGTGGGTGTGTGATTATCTATTAATTAATCTAGTAAAGAAATAAAAACTATATGATAAGTATGAGAGAAAATAATCCAAGAATTAGGGTTCTTCAATTGGCTATCATGAATGTCTAATTTGTGTCCCTTGATTTGCTAAAAACAATCCTTCTAATGTTTATTAAATCCTCTCCCAAGGTAAATTATAATGCCTACAATTATCCCTTAATCGCCACTCCCATAGTCAATCAAAGTATGACTATGGATTATTAAGAACCAAGGATTATCAGTTTCATATTCGCATATCAATCTCCCGATCTAATAATTAAATTGTGTCTATCATATCATGTACTAGAATTACAACTCCTTTCCCGATTCGTTATAATTCCTAGAGATTCAAATAAAAGTTCGCGACTCTTCTAATTGTATAAAACGCTCCATGACAGATTAACAAACCAATAGAAATCACAATGCAATCAAACAAACTCAATAAGCCAACAAATATTATCCAATCCTTGGATAAAGGGATTAGCTACTCATGATTGAATAGAACATATATATTAATACCACAAAGCGTGAGTATAAGAATTTAAGTACGAAGAATACAACTTTAAAAGTTTCTCGAAATCAGAATGAATCCATTCACTCTTTTTTCCAATCTCGCTCTCAAGGTGCTTCTCTCCATTTTCTCTCCAAAGTACGAATATCTTATTTTATTCTATGATATGTTACCTGGAAACTCGAGTTAGGGCCCAAATAGTTATCATTGCACGTGTAGCCCAATACATCCGATTTGTCTTGTAATTTAAGTCCAAATAAGCTCAATTCCTTCCATGTTTGGGAATTCTTTATTTCCTGTCATAAATATTAAACTCTAATTAATATATCCAATTAATTATAAAATACAATAAATATGAGGATAAAATCATATAAAATACATATAAATAAATACTCTCTCAAAAAACATGTCAGTCACAACTATTGATGAAGGATTTATCGAAAATTTAAGGCTTAGTAATCTTTTTAGAAAACGAATGCGTTCGGTCTTATACATACGGGAGGGAATGTAATCAAAAAGGAAAGAGATGAGTTTTTCTTTCTTATTTGATCACTTACGAGTAGTGTGAGATGAAAGTCTCATGCACGGTTTTGAATGAGAGAAAGAAGTGAGTAATTCTCCTTTCGACTGTGATTCTCGCACTCCAATTGTTGCTTTAATTTCTGTTACTTCGAAAGTAGCTGCTTCAGCTTCAGCCACTCGAATTTTCGATATTCTTTTATATTTCTGAATTGCATATTTTTCTGGAAACCCTAGTTATTCTCAGCATGATATTGGGGAATCTTATTGCTATGACTCAAACAAGCATAAAATGTGTGTGTGTGTATATATATATATATATATATATTTATATATATATATATATATATCCCAACAATCAATCCTGAATTTGGTGCCTTCCCCTGACTTTGCCATTTGTCAATCCCGCATTGCAGCCCACATGGTTAGCCAACTATTTGCACAACCCTTTGGGCCTTTGAAGCCCACATTTTCTAATGCTCAGCAGGTTTTTCAAAGCTCAAGTTAATATTTAAACCCACTTAGACAAAACCAAGCAATAATCAGTGTCGCTCATAATTAACCCTCAGCTGCTTGCAAAGAATGTTGTAACCAAGTCTTAGCTTCGTCGACGGCACCGGTTGCCCGAGTGACCCAACTGCTCAAACCAACTAAGATCAGCCAACCATAATCACCAATCCAACATGATGCTTTCGACTACACTTGCACCAGTCACTCGTGTCACCGCCCAGCTCGGCGACACTTGATATCGGTTTGCCATTTTCGTCTCGTGCGCCCAAGCCAAAATCAACCTGCAACCAAGAGGTGACGTCTATAACATTCACACAAACTTATAAACAAGTTTCCTTGTTGAACATAAAGAAATTTATTGCTAATACAAATTCCTAAGTGTATGAAGATGGTACTCTCTCCATCAAAAAATAAGTATCGCTTTGATTTTTTTTGCACGTATTTTTAGATAAAAAATGATTTCTGCATATTAAATTTTCAATTTTCTTTTTATGAATAAAAGTTCAAATACTATATTTTTATTCGAATATAGTAAATTTATTAAAAAATATATTTGAAAATTGTTCTTTTTTATACCTTTAAATATATCCTCATATGTTATAAGCATAAAAGTATTCTTATCCATAATTTTGTTCATTGTACTACCAAAATAATCTCAATCGTCGAATCTAATAATTTTAAAAAAAACGATCAAGATTATATCATAAATATAAAAGTATAATCTAAAAAGGATATAATTAAAAAAGTTTGTATTAGAATTGAATTTTAAAAAGAAAATTATAATTTGAAATGGATATAATTAGAAAATGTTGTATTAGAATTGAATTGAATTTATTTTTTTAATAATATTAAAAAAGTTCATATTTACTATTTGGGCTCTGTTTCGAGATCTAAAAATTAGATTTGGATGATTTTATACCACACGCGAAGCTCATAAAATTGTCTTTAATTTAGTGATGATTTAACAATTATTATCCAAATGGAAACACTCAGAATCTCAAGATAAAATATAATTACGAATTTTTACATTAATCCTATTTAGTGTAGAAGATCTACATTGATAATCCTATTCAATGTAGAAAACAAATTATATATGATTTAAATGCTGAAATTCAATTTTTCGTATTTCACTATAAATACACTTTTTAATTTAAATGTTAAAATATAAAATATTTTTTTAATGATAGATCCAACATTTTTTATCTATTTATTTTAAGATCGAACGGTTCTTATTTACTTTGTCGCATTGAGGACCAGATCGATTGCCGATTACCAAAGTTTTGTACAAAATTCCTTTTACACTTATTATTAAAGTTGTATTTGGTTGTTAGTACAACTATATTCAAATAATATGAAGGTTATTTTGATAATCAAAACGAAATATAAGTAGATTTCCTAAATCGAATAGCATTTTTAACGTAAAAAAAATCGTCAATTTATTCTCTATTTTATTTCTTGGTAGTTTTAATTGAAAAATAATTGTTAAACCATCACTAAATTAAAGATTATTTTGTTAATTTCACATGGGCGGTAAAATCATCCAAATAAAGTTTTAAGAATTCAAGATAAAATACATAGTACATTGAACGTATAAAATTTTACATATATATCAATTTTTTAACAAAAAATTGATATTTAAATAAATAAAAAATATTAAAAATATATATATATATAAATATTTAGAAAAACAATCATGCATTATACGGGTTATAAACTAGTATGTATAAAAACTTAAAATAATATTTATTTTGAAAAACACATAGTGAATTGAACGTATAAAATCTAACATATATATCAATTTGTTAACAAAAATTTGATATTTAAATAAATAACAAATAAATATTAAAAAAAATTATATAATTATAAATATTTAGAAAAACAATCATGCATTACACGGGTTATAAACTAGTACTAGCCTATAACCCGTGCGATGCACGGTTACTTTAAGTTATTACTTTAAAATACACACGTATACATATACTATTACATAAAAATTGTTTTTTAAAACTTTTATTTAATAGAAAAAATGAAATTTATCTAAACATGTAGACATTTGTTTGATTTTTATACAAAATTTTCTATATTGTAAGTGTTTTCCAGATTTTGTGTAATTATTTACTATATAGCTTATTATTCGTGTGTTGCACAGATGCATTTTTTAAAATTTTTTGTTTTATTACCCATATTTTCATATATATATTTTTTAATTAGTAGGAAAATAAATTATATAAATAATAAAATATTGTAATACATGTTTGATAGTATTTTTAACGATAGTGTTTTAATAATTAATAAAATGTTGTTGACGGAAATTGAATCTTAAACTCGTGAGGGTAGTTTATAAAATAATGTTTATGTTTAATAGAGATATGTTGTTGGTGGGATTCGAACTTGGAACCTTTAAGAGCATTTCAAATATTCGAAAAGATATATTCTTTTAGCATTAGATCTAATGATTCTTATTTATTTATCTTAAAATCTAACGGTTGTTATTGAATGTACCAAATCGACAACCAAATATACAGTATTTCGCTTATAATAGTATACTAGCTTATAACCCGTGCGATGCACGGATTTTTGTTGATATGTAATAAATTTTATTTTATGTCATAATAATATTTTTATATAATCATTATTTAAAATATTTTATTTTAATTTTAATTTTAATAATTTAATATAAAATTAGTTAATGATATGCATGGTTTAAAACTTATATTATAAAATTTTAAAATAAATATGTCATTGATAAAATTTGAAACTTGAAATTTTAGTAAATTAATTTAATCATCTAATATATTTAATAATTAGATTTAATGATTCTGATTTTTTTACTAAAAATTTAATGGTCATTATTCGTAATACGAATTTCTATTATATTTTGTTACTTATTATATGATATGATGTGATATTTTTGAGTATATATTAATTATTGCTAGATATGAATTGATTGGAAAATATGATATGATTGAGGTTTTTAGGTGTTTATAAAAGGTAATATCTTCAACTAAAAGTAAATGTGAAAAAGGCAATCGACTAATTACCTTTAATTGTATTATGTTATTATTTATTTTTGGTTAATTATTGCTAGATATGAATTGATTGGAAAAAATGATATGATTGAGGTTTAGGTGTTTATAAAAGGTAATATCTTCAACTAAAAGTAAATGTGAAAAAGACAATCGACTAATTACCTTTAATTGTATTATGTTTTATTTAATCACGGCCAGGACATGATGGGACTGAATAATATTTTCAATATAAGGCGGTATACACACACAATCACATAATTAAAATTTTATCCATGATTAAATCACAAGACACACACATAAATTCAAATTGATGAATTAAAAACACGAATACATACAATTCGGAAGAACAGATCGGCGACAATCACTGAGGATAGCAGCTCCGAGATTTGGAAGATTCTTAATCACGGCCAGAGGATAGCAGCGAAGACTGGAGAGTAGGATAAGCGGAGATGATTGTCGGGTGTCTTTGTATACGCGAGATGATTGTCGGATGTCTCTGGGTTGTCGGATGTCTCTGGGGGGTTAAGAATGTTGTGTAATAAAGATTAGAAATTGTAATTGATATTTGATAATAGTAATATTAATAATATTAATTCGATGTATGCAAGGGTAATTAGGTAAATTCAACATGTACCAACCAACCGACCAACCAAACTTTTAATGTTTCGGAATTTATATAATAGTATAGACTAGCTTAAAACCCCTGCGATGCACGGATTTTTTTTAATATTATATGACTTTTTTTATTAATTTGAATTATTATTTTTTAATATGGATTTTGGAGGCTTAAATTTTTAAATGAGATGATTTGATAATAATCATATAAACGTTATCCGTGATAATTCTAGAAAATTAGGACTTTTAGTTAAAAAGTATTGAAAAGATGATAAATTTTAGTTGAAAAAGGTAATTAGTTAATTATAAGTAATTATAAAATTATTATTTAATTTTAACAAATAGAATGCCCGTAATTTAATTGGAAAAAGAGAGATCTTAGTTAGAAAAAATTAAAAAGGAAACATATTTTAGGTGATAAAGGTAATTGATTAGTAATTACAATTTAATTATGTTATTTTACTAAATAAAATTGTTCGTAATATTTTTAGAAAATGAGAAATTAATGTTGCCCGTGATATTTTTAGAAAAATAGGGAGTTTAGTTAGAAAATATAGAAAAGATGATACGTTTCAGCTAAAAAAGTTAACTAATAAATTAGTAATATTATGATATTGTTATTTGATTTTATTAAATAGAACCACCCGTGATCTAATTGAAAAGGAGATTTTAGTTAGAGAAAATAAAAAAGCTAATGTGAAAATTAAAAAGGAGACATGTTTTAGGTGAAAAGGTAATTGAATAGTTTATAGTAATTATAATTTAATTTATGTTATTTCACTAAATTAAATTGATCGTAGTGTCTTTAGAAAGTGATAAATTAATGTTGATCGTGATATTTCTATAAAAAAGGAACTTTAATTATGAAATATGGAAAACATGATACGTTTTAACTGAAAAAAAGTAATCGGTAATTATTAGTATTATAATATTACTATTATATTTTATTAAATAGAACCACTCGTGATATAATTAGAAAAAGAGATGTTTTAGTTACAGAAAAGAGAAAAGGTAACGTGTTTTGGTTGAAAAGGGTAATTGATTAGTTAATAGTAATTATAATTATAATATAATTATGTTATTTTGTTAAACGAAATTGCTTGTAGTGTTTTTAAGAAATGAAAAATTTTATTTAGATAAAATATAAAAGATATTGGTCATTCCTAACAAAAAAAATATAAAAGATATTGTGTTTTACCTGAAAAAGAAATTTAATTAGTTAGTGTGAAAATTAAAAAGGTAACATGTTTTAGGTGAAAAGGCAATTGATTAGTTTGTAGTAATTATAATTTAATTTATGTTATTTCAATAAATTAAATTCATCGTAGTGTCTTTAGAAAGTGAGAAATTAATGTTAACCGTGATATTTCTAGAAAAAAGGAATTTTAATTATGAAATATGGAAAAGATGATACGTTTTAACTGAAAAAAGTAATCGGTAATTATTAGTATTATAATATTACTATTATATTTTATTAAATAGAACCACTAGTGATATAATTGGAAAAAGAGATATTTTAGTTACAGAAAAGAGAAAAGATAACATGCTTTGGTTGAAAAGGATAATTGATTAGTTAATAGTAATAGTAATTATAATATAATTATGTTATTTATTAAACAAAATTACTTGTGGTGTTTTTAGGAAAGGAGAAATTTTAGTTAGATAAAATATAAAAGATATTGTGTTTTACCTGAAAAAGGAAATTAATTAGTTAGTGAAAAATAGAAAAGGTAATATGTTTAACCTGAAAAGAAAATTTATTAGTTAGTAAGAGGGATTTTATATGTAATTAAGTAAGGGTAAATAAGTAGAATTAATACTAACCAAACTTTTAAAAAGTGTAATTGATTAGTTAACTGTAATTATAATATAATTATGTTATTTTATTAAACAAAACTGCTCGTACTATTTTATTAAAAAGAAAATTTTTAGTTAAACAAAATGTAAAAGATATTTTATTTTACCTGAAAAAGGAAATTATTTAATTATTGAAAAATAGAAAAGGTAATATGTTTAACTTGAAAAGGGAAATTGATTAATAAAGGAAAAATTTTAGTTAGATAAAATATAAAAGAATATTGTATTTTACCTGAAAAAGGAAATTATTTAGTTCATCAACAATAGAAAAGATAATATGTTTAACCTCAAGAAATAAATTGACTAATTTGATCTGTAATTGAGTAAGGATAAATAAGTAAAATCAATAGGTACCGACCAACCAAACTTTTAATGTTTCGACTTTTATATAATAGTATAGATTAGCTTAAAACCCTTGCGATGCACAGATTTCTTTTTAATATTTATGAATTTTTTCATTAATTTAAACAATTTTTTTAGACACGAATTTTGGAGGCTTAAATTTTTATAAGAGATGATTTGATAATAATTATATAAATGTTATTCGTGATATTTCTAGTAAAAGAGATATTTTAATTAGAAAATATAGAAAAGATGATAGGTTTTAGTTGAAAAAAGTAATCGGTTAATTATTAGTAATTATAAAATTATTATTTTATTTTATTAAATAGAATGCTCGTGATATGATTAGAAAAAAAGAGGATTTAGGTGGATAAATTAAAAAGATAACATATTTTAGGTGAAAAATGTAATTTATTAGTTTATAGTAATTATAATTTAATTACTTTATTTTACTAAATACAATTGCTCGTAATATTTTTAGAAAAAGAGAAATTAATATTGTCCGTGATATTTCTATTAAAAGAGGGATTTTAGTTAGAAAATATAGAAAAGATGATACGTTTTAGCTGAAAAAGGTAATCGGTTAATTATTAATATTATAATATTATAAGTTTATTGTGTTAAATAGAACCGCCAGTGATATAATTGAAAAAATAGAGATTTTAGTAAGAGAAAAGAAAAAAGGTAACGTGTTTTGGCTGAAAAAGGTAACCGTGCATGATATAATTGAAAAAAGGTAACATGCTAAAAAAGGTAATTGATTAGGTAATAATAATTATAATATAATTATGTTATTTTATTAACAAAATTGCTCTTGGTGTTTTTTTAAAAAAGAATAAATTTTAGTTAGATAAAATGTAAAAGATACTGTATTTTACCTAAAAAATGAAATTATTTATTTATTAAAAAATAGAAAAGGTAATATGTTTAACCTGAAAAAGGAAATTGATTAATAAAGGAGAAATTTTAGTTATGTAAAATATAACAGATATTGCATTTTACCTGTTAAAGGAAATTATTTAGTTATTGAAAAATAAAAAGATAATATGTTTAGACTGAAAAAGGAAATTGATTAGTTAGTAGGATGAATTTTATCTATAATTGAGTAAGGGTAAATATACTGTATTTTACTTGAAAAAGAAAATTATTTAGTTATTGAAAAATAGAATGGGTAATATTTTTAACTTGAAAAAGGAAATTGTTTAATAAAGGAATGTTTTAGTTAGATAAAATATAAAAGATATTATATTTTACCTGAAAAAGGAAATATTTAGTTATTGAAAAATAGAAAAGATTAACCTGAAATGGTAAATTGATTAGTTAGTAGGATGTTTGTAATTGAGTAAGGGTAAATAAGTAAAATCAACATGTACCGTACCACCCGACCAACCAAACTTTTATTGTTTCGGTTTTTATATAATAAATATAGATTAATAAATAGTATAGATGTATAAAACCTTAAAATAATGTTTGTTTTGAAATGGAGGAAATATTAATTATGTTAGTTACACTGAGGTCAAGAAGTCGGAGGTTGAAGGTGGTTTTAGAGCTTGACCAGGAAACTCATGGATATCCATCATACCGTTATATCCATTATAAATTTGTACTGTAATGTTGACCAGGAGTAATGTACAAATATAAAGCAATAAGATGTTTTTATCATGTATTAAATGAATTTATCAAATATTAATCTATCAAATTTTACTACTATTCACTACTAATCATCAATTTTATGAGGAAAAGAAGCAAATAAAAAAGAAGTCAAATCAAGTTTTAAGAACCAAAAGCGTGTGCAATTAAAAGAGAAGATATTTTGTTGTAGTATTTTTCTTTATTAAACACATACGACAATCTAAAAAGATAAGCATTGGTTGCGTAAGAGAGATGGGAGAGGTCTCAAAATAATTTAATACTGTACTACTAAAACCAAAGCAAAATGCACCACGTGTATGCTCCGAAATTCAAAGAAAGATAAATACTCGAAAGCAGCAGCCCCATTCCGACTTGTCTGGTCAAAGTAAAAAGTCCCTTAAATTCACAAGACAAAAAGTACTAGTAGTAAAAACTAGAAACCGTGAAAACATTGAGTAAAACGTACTCCACTAGCCGATCTCCCACCCTATTCTAAACACCTTTTACGTCAAATTCCCCATCCAAAATTTTCAAATTAGGTGAACCCTAAAACTATGCCCAAATCCGATTAACGAAAGTACTTTTATTTTGAATTCATCCTACAAATGAAATGATATAGAAAATATTTGGTTCACCATTTATAGATCCGATTAATAGAAATCAAAATCTTACATTCACCCTACTTCGTAAAATTTTATGTTATGTCCAAACATCCCTGATATGATCATAATCCATATTTAAATTTATTAAACGAAAATATAACACAATTTAAAATAGGATGAATTACAATAGATTGTCGGTAAAGCATTTGGATAATAAAGCTCACTCACTAAAAATCTAGAACCATTGAGCAGGAATTCAAATTTACAGCACGAGAATACTCTCCTCTGTCTAAAAAAAATCGTTTAACTTTGAATACTATTCATTATAAACGGTTGATTAATAATTTACGCATAATTTATAAGATAAAATATAATTATGAGTTCTTTTGTTTGATTCGTATTTGTGAGTACTTTAATATAATGAAATTTTTATATCTAATATTAATAAAAATATTAAAAATATTAATCATTAAAGTTTGCAATTCAAAATAAATTGAAAAAATTGATAAACATGTTCAAAGTAAACACAAAAAAAAAATTTAGAAAGAGAGAGGAAGTAAGTTTTTGTTACAGTGCAATACTTTTCTTTATTTATGATTATGAACCTTGAAAAACGTAAAATAAGAGAGAGAATATCACGTTTTTCTAGTGACCCACGTCCCCCAGCCTTTGCCTGCTCTTCACGAACTTCCATACCCCACGAGCCCTCATCCTTTCTCAATTTTATCCCTTCAATCTGCTGCTACTTCAATTATATACGTACTCAGTATTTGCATTTTTTATTTTTTTTACTGCAATTTGTTCGAATTCATCCACTTTGTTACCTATGGAGAAACATCTGACAATATACAAGACTATAAAATTGCATTTCTCTCCTCTTTTTTTATTAATATTCAAAAAATATATCGTACTACTCTACAGGTTTCCTTCTTACATACTCTTCGGATAAGAACAGCAAGCAAAAAAATCAATAAACTAAAAAGTCAAAAACAAGTTGTAAATATGATAACTCTTTCCTTTGTTTCTTATACCGTTTCTTTAATATATTTATTTTAATCAAAGTGGAAAATTGTTAAACATTAAAAAACGTTATTAAAAAATACAAAATTTTTAAGCTTTCTCCCTGAACAGAGAAGCTAATCCGGTAACAACTGCCTTGCCTCCTCTCTCACAGCTCTTGGGCTTCACCGCCGGTGGCTGCCAGGGCGACATCACGGCCGTTGATTTCTCATCACCACCCTCACCTTTCTCCGATGATAAACTGGTACTTGTTCCAAAAATTAAGTCCAATTCCCCGCATTCACATTCGAGATTGCCTTGATTCTCCAATTGCTCTGCTGCCTCGTTGCTTACAGGAGATGGTGTGGTTCTGGTGTAAGCAGAGAGCCATTTGGCTCTCATGTACTCCGCTTTTCGCCACGGAGGAATGTGCATTCCTTTCTTCTTTAAGCTCTGTTTAGCCGCTTCTGAAATGATCGAAACCACTTGTTTGAGACGATCGGACTTTCCGACGTAGATGTATGGTAGAGATTGGAGAATTGTCTTGTAATTTGATGTAGGTCGAGCTATTTCGAACTCTGATTTGAAGTCTATGTCGATTAGTATTCTTTCCTCTCCGTCCACAAGCACATCTATGTATTCATATTCACCTGTTCAAACAAAACACAAACACATTAGTCTTGTGATCAATTTTCAAATTCAAATTGTTACCAATCTCAGCTATACAAATTATTAATTACTTCTCGATTATTATTAACAAGTTATGTATATGTATATGTAATTACCAGCTGGATACAAAGCAGATTTCTCCCACCGCGATTTACAAATTGAAGCATTGTAACCGAGAATCACCAATTCATCGGTGAGAAGTCTTCTCAGATCATCTTTCTGCTTACAAATTTTGTTCTTCTCGACGATATTTGAAGTATCCGCTAACAAATTCCTCTCCGTAACGCTTGCACACTGAATCAGACTCTGGAATTATACAAAAAAAATTCATCTCAATTAACCGAACAACATAATTAAACAGAAACACTAACAGAACAATCACGAATATTTTTTTATTTATTAGTTTACCTTGATCGTATCGGAGAAGTCACCGTACCAAGCTTTAGGCTTCAAATCATCACCAAAACCAGAAGAAACATCAAATTCATCATCAGAACTATCATTTCCAATTCCGTTGAAACAATTACACCTGTTCCGTCCACATTTCTGTGCTAATTGCTTTTCGCTACTCTCTTCAATAAAATTCTGCACCATTTTCGTCAAGCAAACAGAACTCGGTTCGAACACTTCAACACCACCATTACCTACCTCCGGCTTGCTAAATTGAGCTTCAGTACCAGCAATTGACTTGTCCGAAACTCGAAATTGTCGGTCAAATAGTCTCATAAGCCTTGATTTCAACACAGGCTTAACCGCATCGCTACGGATCGGAACTTCTTGTGAATCAAACGGTAAAATCTTCGTAGGCCGCATGATTAACCAGCTCTCTCTCCTTATCGTTATGAATTATCAAAAAAATTACGGTAAATATTAAAACTAGTACCTTACTTAAAAACAGAGGAAAGAATAAAAGAGGCTTTAGTGTTAGATTTGGTCAGCATTTTTCGTGTAAGATGTGCCGACGATGAACAGTCAAAGGAGCATTGCTTGACGAAAGAGAATTATCTGATGCCGGAATATTCATATTCCGGTAACAATTTTCGCCGGCGGTGAAGTTAGAGAGAGAGATTTTTGTTTGATTGAGGTTTGTATGTATAGGTGTGTGTATATATGAGTTTATCGTTGGGGTGCTTTTGAAGTAAAAATGAAGAGTGGATTGGGATTTATATAGGAGTAGTGAGGGGGGGATATATTTGTTCACCTGGGCGGATGATATGGCGATTAAAAATTTGAGAAGGGGTTTGCTAGAGTGACGGATGGTTGTATGAGGGAGAGGTGAAAGGTAATGTGACGTGGCGGGTGATGATTGGTTGGTTGTGTTAAATTACGAAATCGTGGCTTTATGTGTAACAGTCCACGTCTAAATGCCCCTAACTCACAGTCACAGCAGGTAGCAGCGGGTTTCGTGTGGTAATGGTGTGATAATTTGGTTGTTACATGTGAGATTGGAAAATGAATTATGTTGGTCTTTAAAAATTTTAAATATGTATTATTATAATGAATTATAGTGAAAAATTAGATATTATATTTAATTATATCTGTATATACTTTAAATAAAATTAATATGGGTCTGATTGTCAGCGCAATATACGGATTCCTTTTTAAAAAAATAAAATTAGAGATGAATTGTATTAACTTTTTTTAATGGATGACATTCTCTAGAAAAATTTAATTTCATGTCTCACGAATTTCACAAATTTCTGGCACTATCAAAAAAATGAAAGATTTAAGAATGGGAAATGTTATTTTCAGAGCCCTTTTTTTTTATTTTCAGAGCTATTTGTAATATATTGTATCACAATATGCAACACTTTGTGAATGTGGGCATATGCTACAAATATTGCTCTGGAAATAAAAAAATAGCTCTGAAAATAACATTTTCCTTTAAGAATTTGCTTCAAAATACCTATCTTTTATATGGTGTTATAGCATCTCTAATAATATTGGTAAAAATAATTAATTAAAATAATTTAAAATAATATGTGAAGTATTTTATTTCAATGGAGTTTGGCTATATTGATTGGCTATAAAAAGGATATGTTATTATTATATCAAGTTAATAAAGATAAAATGTATTATTATTTTAAGTTGTCTCATGAATATGGACTTTCACTGCAGGTCCCTAATTAATCGGATTACTTATCGGAATCAATTTAATATTATGCTTTATATATAATTTTATATATATATATATATATATATATATATATATATATGGGGTTGGACTCCATAAAGAACACTTTAAATAAAGAACAACAAAGAACACCTCATATCTAATAGATCCATTGCCCCTGGCGGGGCCACCCAATACAAAAAGTTCTTATTTTTTTAGGCTCTATCCATCCAGCAAAAAAATAAAAATAAAAATAAAAATTGAAAATTTTACTGTTCATGATGACGTCATCAGTGACGTCATCATGAACAGTAAAATTTTCATTTTTTTTTTTTTTTTGCTGGATGGATAGAGCCTAAAAAAATAAGAACTTTTTGTATTGGGTGCCCCTGGCGGGGCCAATGGATCTATTGGAATAAATGATTTTATAGTGTTCTTTATTGTTCTTTATATAAGAGTGTTCTTTATGGAGCAAAGGCCTATATATATATATATATATATATATATATATATATTAATATATATATATATATATATATATATATATATATATTGTAGACCTAAGCAACTATTTAATAAAATTCTAAAAAAATTTGAAAAAACAAAAACAAAATTGAAAAATAAATAATGTAATTCACTTGCATATATTAATATGTTTAAAATAGTAAAAAAGTATTCAATAGTAGACATTGAATATTTCTACCCATATTTCAATTTTTAACAAAAACGAAGGTTATTTTTACAATACAATTTATAAGATTTTCAATTGTTTATGTTTTTTAATAATTATATGAATTTTTGCATTATTTTTTTCTTAAAAAAAAGTTGGCCGATTAATTTTGATTATCGACCGAATTAGCTGATTTTTAACCGATTTTATTGGTTATTGACTGATTTTTACAAAAAAAAAACATTTTTTTACTCGATTATAACACCATCAGTTCGAATAATCACCGAACAACGATTAATCATCGATTAATCCCGATTAATCGTCGATTTTTATAACACTAGGTTCAACAAATATAACCAATATGATGAGATTATCTAAAATTTTAGCTAAATGTTATGTCCTCTTGAAATAATTTTTTTTACACATTTTCCATAATTTTTATTTATTACATATCTATCTATTATATATATAATAGGCCAACATAAGAAAAAATAGCGAGATTTTTTAATGCATATGAAAAGACCAATTTGCCCCCATATTTAATATTTATTAAAAAAATTGTTGTTCATGGGGATCGAACTTTAGTCTATCAAATAACTTATGCATGCTCTTACCACTACACCACAATGTCACATGTATTTTGAAACCATACACATAATAAGTGAATGTCGTTTAAGAGTAATAAATTTGTAGATAACTACGGAGCTAAATTAAATTTAGGTAAAACAACAACACATTTTTATTAAAAAAAAGTGTTGTTCATGGGAATCTATCAAGTGTAACTTATGCATGCTCTTATCACTACCCCACAATGTCACGTGTGTTTATAAATCATACACGTAATATGTGAATACCTTAATAGTAATACATTTTAAATAGCATTGGAGCCAAATTAAATTTTAAATAACTATGAAGCTAAATTAAACTTTAAACTTAGGTAATACACCAACACAAGATAAAATTCGTGAGACTTATTAATGTATTGGAAGAAATAATAATAAAAGAAATGATATTTAAAAGAAACTATTACAATATTGGAATTATCCAATAATGATAATATTATTATATATGTTAACATATAGAAGACGATGATTATATAAAATTAGCATGTACAAAGGTTCGTGTAACAAAATATGAGTCTTTAAGTTATGATAGTCAATAATATCTTATGAAAATTAATGTTATCATCGATCAGTCAAATCCATGTTATTTAAAAAATTATTTCTGTTACATAATTTTAGTAGCAAAGACAATAATTTTTTATATTATATGTGAAATTTTTTAAATGTGTGTACAAAATTAACATTGGCGAAAACAAAAGCATATATAGTGCATACTAAAATTATTAAATTATAATATATAATTTAATTGATGATTTAAAATTGAACTATTAATAATTAAAAAAGACTTTCACAATAAAGCATGCATATTCAAAACTCACAAGAAGAAACAACAAATTCATTGAACACATAGGTCTATCTGTTCGCTATAATTTGTAAAGATACTTCTCTGGAAGAAGTTATGTTTGAAAAAAGAAAGGATGAGTTTATTATCAAAGCACGGACAAAAGTTATATGATCAATTTCAACTTGTGACAATAAAGTACAAAAAATATATATCCAACCATAAATAATAAATTCTCAAGTTTGGAGAACAAAAATGTTATAAGCCCGTAACATAAGGTAGATTCACTCAGTTAAGAACTGAATTATTTGATGTTTTGAAAGTCATACAAAAATAGGAAGGAAAATTAAGGCAAAAAATGGTTAACATCAAGAGCTTAGAAAAAAAAGAAATGAAATAGTTAGAACAATATTTTTAAGAAGTGAAAGTGTAAGGTCTGAATAGCGTATTAAAAGATTTAAGAAATTTTTTTTAATTAAAATCATGACTAAAACCCACACCCACACTCTTAGAATGCAACATCGAAGGCATCATTTTTGAAGAATTGGGAAAAAAAAAGTTTAGTATCGTAAATGTTTTGAAAAATCATCTTAATTAGACAACACTTATTGAACACTCGAATTCTATTCAATGACCGACAATAAAATTAAAAACCGACATGATTTTTATTAGTACTTCTTATATTAGTTTTTAAATTACAAATTTGAACATATTTAAATAAGTACGCAATAGCCACATATACCATTAACAAACAAAACTCTATGAAAATCAATTTTATATTTCAAATGACATTGATTATACACAATTTAATTAAGAAACACAATTTAACATAGAGACCCGTGCCTCGCACGAGTTTTTATGCTAGTTTGATATAAGGGGTATGTATGGTTAGAGATGCTGTTAAATATTTTTTCTTGTTATCTTTTATGATTATGCCTTCAACTTAGGAGCTAGGAACATAAACAATTTGGACATCCATGCATTATGTCCTTGAACCTTTGGTTTGAAGTTTGAACCTTTGGTTTGAATAACTGGACGTCCATGCATTATGTCCTTGAACCTTTTGGACGTCTTCAAGAAAAACTAGACCTCGACATGGGATATGGTCTTCCAATCCCCCAGTTACAAGTCTCTCCAGTTCCGGTTGATGAACATGGTTGAGTACTTGGTTTCGTTCCTGTTGATGACAATCCATCAGTCGTAACAGTGCAGGACCAGGTTTCAGTCAATGGTGGTGATGATGTTATCTAGGAACTATTAGTTTCACATTAGTTTCATTGCTTTGACATGTTTTGACAACAGCATGCTAGGTTTAATTCCAATTTCTTAGGTTCCCCAGTGGGGTTTCGATCTCTTTGTATCGATTGCTTGGCCCATTTTCATGGGTTGTATGGGTCGGTTGGGCTTCGAGGCTTTAGCTTCGAAGTGTTACCAACCTTTTCAATGAAAATGCTAATTATATAAAAAAAAGGGAACATAAGCAATTATAATATTGTATATTATAAAAAAAGTTTATGTGAAAACCATCATTTTATTTGATTACTTGGAGATCATATACATTCTGTAATCAAAATATTATAAATTTTTTTATTTTGCAAAACGTGTTACATATAAATCATTATTTCATTAAAAATCTTTTAAAATCATGTACGTCACGCAAGCAAAACATATATGTTCTCTAAACAAAATGTGTATTGCATAACAATTCAGTTTGCATAATTTTGCTAAAAAACATATATGATTTTCAATATTTTAAATAAAATCGTGATATTTATAAAATATATTTGATAAAATAAAACATTTTTGCAATGTCTTACTCGCATACATATGTAATCTCTAATTTTTCGATAAAATCTAACTCATATATTTTATTTATTAAATATTATAGTGTAATTGTGAGCTGATTGTTATAACTAGTTTATATTTTTATGAATATATGTTGATCATGAATTTCTTTCTATCATCATAAATATTCGATGTACATGATATAATTTTTGTTGAGGTGGCAAAAATTTCTTATGATCTTTTCCATACATTTTGAGAATAAATACACGGTATAATTTTTGTTATGGTGACAAAAATTTATTACGACCTTTTTGATACATTTTGAGATTCAATTGAGATGAAAAATAGATTTATGTACGAACACTCATGTCCTCCTAATTACGAAAAACCTCCGATTATTAACTTTAAAAAAATTCCATCAAGAACCTGTAAAATATATAAGTCCCGAACTTATCATTTCAGGAACTATTTCACTACTTCGATTTATAACAATGTATTTATTTAAAAGCTTAGAGACTATTAGCTTGTATTAGTTGTGGTATAATTTTGATTCAATCCAATTCAATCCAACTAAAAAGGTTACGTGTGCGTCTCTTAAGGTTCTTATTCACTTATTTTAAGTTACTAACCCCAACATGTTACGCCAAATAAACGTTCTTCCACCCGCAAAAGTAAAGACTCCAAGGTCCCTTTACCATTGACTCTAATACTTGGCGTCATCTCTGCAGATCTTGAACTATTTATTCTCTTTATTCTATTTTTATTGTTTAGTACTCCCTCCGTTCCAATTTACATGTCCTTTTTCTAAAAAGCACACATATTAAGATAAAGTTAGTTGGGTAAAATTTTCCAACTAATACCCTTATTTAATACATTGGAAAATGATAATAGAGTTAAGTTTAAAAAAGTCAAATTTTTGATACAATAAATGTAGGGATAGTTTTGTAAAATTACACTTAAATTTGCATTGAAAGGAGAAAAGGAGCATGTAATTTGGGACAAATTTGTTTTAGAAAAGGAACATGTATTTTGGGACGGAGGGAGTATAGTTTTGTACTCTTTCCGTCTCTTATTGTTTCTCTTGTTTCATATGTAACGTGAGACAAATTACTAATTTACGTATAATCTATAAGATCAAATATAATCATGAGTGATCTTGTTAAATTCATATTTATGAGTACTTTAATACAGTGAAGTTTTTATATTTAATACTAATACAAAATTCAAGATATTAACGATAAAAAATGTGCGTTGGAAAACATGTCCAGTCAAAGCAGGAAAAATATTAAGGGACGAAGGGAGTATATAATTTGAGGTACTTATTAAACATAATATCACCACTTATTTTTAATTTTGTTTAAAATATAAATTTAGGGTTGGAAAATAAATGGTAGGGAAGGAGTATTTGTTGAATCTTATACTGTTGTTTAGGTGACCATTTACAATTAGAAGTAACATTGGGGGTTTGCATTATATGTTCGCAAACATGTATGATAGATTGGTAGGGATGGTAAACGGTTCGATCAGTTTGGATTTTGCGAAAATTAGATGCGGATCTAATATACAAAAATATGTATATTGGATTCAGATTCGGACCCGGATCAAATTGAAATCCGAATTCTTAGATCTAGACTCGATCCGTTGAGTTTCGGTTCGGTTCAGTTTTTAATCGGGTCTTAATTTATTTATATAATTATTTATCAACATTTTTTTGAAACAATAATTTAGCAATTAAAAAAATATATTTAATCAAATGTCCACTCGTAAATGTAAATTCTAAGTAAGCACATGCATCATCCAAATATATATAATTAAAAGATGAATATTAAATATATGTCTCTAAATTTGTAAAATTTATCTATCAAAAGTTGACTTGGATGCTTTATAAGTTGAGTCTTCACTACACCAAATCTGCTATCAGACAACACTGATCAGACAACACTCTGCAAAAAAAGTGTTGCCCGAAAAGATCAGATAACGGTTCCCGTGTTTAAGAAAAAAAAGTATTGTCTGATCCCAGTTTTTACAACGAGCAAAAAACCATTGTCTATTAGATGAAGTCAGACAACGGTATTTAAAATGTAGTGTTGCACAGATTTCATATTTAGACAACAGTTTTCCGGAACCATTGTCTGAAAATGTTTCAGACAAGAGCACACAAAACTGTTGTTAGAAAGAGACAACAGTTTTTCTGATCCGTTGTTTGAGTTTAATTCAAACAACAGACAGAAAATACAGTTGTCTGACTCTTGCCATTCATACGACGGTTTTTGGGACTGTTGTTGGAATCAGACAACAGTTTTTCTGTTACTGTTGTGTAACATTTGTTCAAACAACAGTTTTTTATAGTGTTGTCTGAGTTAAATTCGAATTTAATTATTAAAATTTTGATATTTCAAAACATGATTGGATGTTGATTTTGATTGCACCATGTTGTAGATCTTGTTTTTCTAGTCAATTTCATATATTATATGTTAGATTTTGAGTTCAATAACATGTAGAAAATTGAGTATGATTATCGTGTTCTTGATGTTATTGAATGCCACTAGAATTTTCTTGAGTTTTGGCCGGAGAAATCGAATTGTGATAGCTATAGTAATTTGGTTTGCATTGGGTTATAGATCGTGAGATTTGGAGTGTGTGGGTGTGTTTTATTCGAGTGTAGGGTGCCGTTTTTGGCTCACCGGAATTCTTAATTTCCGGCGGCGGCGAGATTTCCATGCGGATTTCCGGTCGTTTAGTTGCGTGTTTGATTATTTTGATTGCATTATCGTTTTTTCCATGCAAAAATATTTCAGATCCATATAGTTTAAGTGTGATTTGCTTGTGTTTTTAGGTTGGCCGTAATTGTTGGTGGTCACCGGACCTCCATTAATGGTGATTGAATGTTCTTGGTGTTCTTGGTGATGAATGTGTGGAGATTGATAAATAGTGCACTTTGATCCAAAAATTTTCTATAAAAACCGTTTTTTTTGTCAAATTTTTATAAAATTTATAAAAATCCAAATTTCTTTAATTAATTAATTATTAATTATTTTTTATTTTTTTAAGTAATTGATTAATTAATTAATTGAATTATTTTTATTAATAATTTATCTTGTATAATATTTTAATAGTCAACTACTAAAAGTACTACTTAGTCAAACTACTATAGTTTAGGATTAGCTCCGTATTTTTTAATTTTTTTGACGATCCAACCATACGGATGTTAATAAAGTGACTGTTCATTAACTTTCGTACGGTTCGATCGTCGAAGAAATCATTCAAAAAAATTATTCAGTGAATTTGGATCTTGCCCTGTTATAGGAAGCAACAATTTTACTAAGTTTTTGTTAAAATCTCATACGACCCGACCTTTTTATTTTTTGATTATTTTTTCCCAACACTAAAATGAGTGCTCATTAACTTTCGTACGGTTCGATCGTCGAAGAAATTATTCAAAAAAATTATTCAATGAATCTGGATCGTGTCCCTTTACAGGAAGCAATACTTTTACTACGTTTTTATTAAAATCTCGTACAACACAATCTTTTTATTTTTTGATTATTTTTTCCCAACACTAAAAAGAGTGTTTATTAACTTTCGTACGGTTCGATCGTTGAAAAAATCATTCAAAAAATTTATTCAATGAACCTGGATCGTGCCCCTTTATAGGAAACATCACTTTTACTACATTTTTGTTAAAATCTTGTACAACCCGAACTTTTTATTTTTTGATTATTTTTTTCCAAGACTAAAATTAGTGATTATTAACTTTCATACGATTTGATCATCGAATAAGTCATTCAAAAAAATTATTCAGTGAATCTGGATCGTGCCCCGTCAGAGGTTACAGCACTTTTACTACATTTTTGTTAAAATCTCGTACAACCCGAACTTTTTATTTTTTGATTATTTTTTCCCAAGACTAAAATTAGTGATTATTAACTTTCGTACGGTTCGATCATCGAATAAGTCATTCAAAAAAATTATTCAGTGAATCTGGATCGTGCCCCGTTAGAGGTTACAGCACTTTTACTACATTTTTGTTAAAATCTCGTACAACCCGACCTTTTTATTTTTTGATTATTTTTTCCCAACACTAAAATGAGTGTATATTAACTTTCGTGCGATTCCATCGTCGAAGAAATCATTCAAAAAATTATTCAGTGAATCTGGATCATGCCCCGTTACAGGAAGTGACACTTTTACTCCGTTTTTGTTAAAATCTCATACAACCCGACCTTTTTATTTTTTGATTATTTTTTCCCAACACAAAAATGAGTGATTATTAACTTTCGTACGGTTCGATCGTCGAAAAAATCATTCAAAAAATTTATTCAGTGAACCTGGATCGTGCCCCGTTATAGGAAGCATCACTTTTTTTTTTTTTAAACCGGGAACTACCCCACACACTTGTATGTGGGATTTCAAACCCGGGGAGATATATCACTGAGCCCTACCACCCAGTACTCCCACGTAAATCCGAAGCTTTCGCTCCGAGGTAGGTTCGAACCCCTGACCTTGGCTGAACCAGGGAAATGGGGTGTCCACTCAGCCAAAGCTTTGTAGACAAGGAAGCATCACTTTTACTACATTTTTGTTAAAATCTCGTACAACCCGACCTTTTTATTTTTTGATTATTTTTTCCCAACACTAAAATTAGTGATTATTAACTTTCGTATGGTTCGATCATCGAAAAAGTCATTCAAAAAAATTATTCAGTGAATCTGGATCGTGCCCCGTTAGTGGTTACAACACTTTTACTACATTTTTGTTAAAATCTCGTACAACCCGACCTTTTTATTTTTGATTATTTTTTCCCAAAACTAAAATGAGTGTTTATTAACTTTCGTGCGATTCCATCGTCGAAGAAATCATTCAAAAAATTATTCAGTGAATCTGGATCATGCCCCGTTACAGGAAGTAACACTTTTACTCCGTTTTTGTTAAAATCTCATACAACCCGACCTTTTTATTTTTTGATTATTTTTTCCCAACACTAAAATGAGTATCTATTATATTAATATTTCCAAAATTTGAGATTTTTTTTTTGTTTCGAATCAAATTCCTGAAATTTCTTTGAATTTCATGATCTATAATCTCAAATTTCACTTCCCTCCCTTCGTCTAATTCATGTTGCCGCTTGTTAATATTTGATATTCTCCCTTCATTTCACTTCCCCTTGACTAAAATTTCATTTTCCCCCAAAATCCCAAATCAAAATTTCATTTCCCTCCTCGTCAAAATTTCATTTCCCCCTCTATCTTCTCACCCTCCCCTCTATCTTCTCAGCCGCACAAACACAAAAACATTAATTGCCCCCATTTCAGTGAATAACAAAGAAATTAAATATTGGTTGGAGACTCTTCTCTCTCTCTCTTTCTCTATCGATCTGTTCCCAGATATAGATGATTCGCCGTAACTTGTATCTCCGGCGCTGTCATCTTGCCAAACCCAACCCATGCCTCTCTTTATTCTTCTCGATTCATGAGTTTTTACCATTAAAAACGTCCTTTGTGCCAAAAAATAGAAACCCCCAAATCGATTTTGAAACCCTAAACTCAAATGTTTGAAACCCTCGATAAAATCCCAAAAATCTATTAGTTTCACTCATTTTCTCAGTATTTTGATCTTGTTTCTCGAATATTCACAACCCCACCTTTTATTTTGATTCAATTATTTTGATGGTTGTTCGATGCTTTTGGTGACCATTTTGAGCTATAGAAGGAGGTCGTAAAACAGCGTAGCTTCGTTCCTATCCCAGTGGTTCAGATTTAATTTCATAAATCCGGTCACCGACGCAGGGTTTTACAATTTTATACATATTATCTTCTTTACGGGTTGAAAATATTTTGTTGATGAATATACTCAAGAATGCAATCGCATGTGTAAATGATAACTTGTCCTGTGTTAACGTAGGCCTCCTTATTTGTGTTTCTTTTTGCCATTAGCAGGTTAATTGTTGCTACTTTATATTTGGTTTATTTTCTAAAATAAAACAGGTCAATCCTGATCTTGACATGGAATTGAAGCCTCAGGCACAGCCACCACCCTATCAAGAAAAGAGTCTTAGTAAGATTTTTGGGAATGCCTCATTGATCTAATTTTGCTACATATTATACATATTATCTTCTTTACAATTTTATACATTTTATCTTCTTTACGATGGTTAAATATTTTGTTTTTAAACTTCTTTACAAACGATGGTATGAACTGCTTCCAAATTGCTCGCATATCTAGTTTTGTTAAGTAATACGGACTGTTTCCAGATGACACCTAAAATATGAAATTCTAGATGTAACAGTGGACTGAGTTTGAGTTTCTATATTATGAAAATGTGTCAGGTGGAAAATCAATTGAACTTGCTCAGGGATGGAACTCTGGAGCACATTTCCAGATGCATGATGGAAGCTAGAAAGTTGGTGGAGGATATTGAAGCTGAGGAACAAAACATGGATGTAGTCGAAAAGGAAGCCACTGAACTTCTAAGGGTAATGCTCTTGCTTTTTGAATTAGCTTTATGGATTATGTTGCAAACAGTAGGGTAGTACTTTTGGTAGCTATTCTATCTTAAATGGATTATACCAGGCAACATCAGTTGTCGACCAAGATTCTTGTTACCAGAATCAGTTAATACAAGCAAAGAGTAATGTATAATGTCCTCTTTTGTAGACTTCCCAAATGAAGTGTCAAGAAGTAACGGCTCAATGTGAGGAAGTTCAAATGTGTGCACGTGAACTATTGGCTATAAGGCATATGGTACATTTTTTATCTAGCCTACATTTCTTTTTAGATCTAATCATGGAATATTTTTCTCTTTTCTTATGCTGCAATCATTTACTTTTTTAATAACCTATTAAAAATTAACCTGGCGCAATTACTTAATAATAATATATGTATTGATCCTCTGTGGAGCAGGATATAAGGCGGAACATTCCTGGAAATCTACGACCATTAATGACAAATATTCCTGCTCCCTCAATGTATAATGTAAGATCAGGGCCGGCACCACGAAGCAGGACAGTTAGTGTTTCAGACTCTCCTCTTGCAACAAGCAGCAATGCCAGCTCTGAAGTGATTACCAATGACAATGCTCTTTGTGTGGATACAAGTGTGTACGATGACGATTTTAACAGTGAAAGGGGTGTTCCATCGCTTGCCAGTGTTGGGGGCATTAATGTTAAGTTAGAAACTAGTGCTGTTATCCATTTCTAGTTAGTATTAATTATCTATTGGCATTAGTGGAGGTAACGGCTAAAACTGTATAAACTGTGATTTTCGTTGTAAATAAAAGTGTTGTTTCATTTATCATTAGCCAATGTAATCATCTTTGATAAAAACTTGTTAAAAATATCATTGGACAATGGACAAGTTTCAAGAAACCATTGTACCAAAAAGAGTTGACCACTGTATAAAAATTGTAAAACCATTGTCTATAAGTAAAACATACAATCCTAGTAAAACTAAACCATTGTGTGAAAATAACAAAAATAAACATTCAAGAAACAAAAGTGTTGTAACAAGCATTTCACACAATTGTTTTAAAAAAGATATAGGCTTGTGTAAAATACAACTCACACAATGGATTTATGATACAATTAAGTTGCATACATATCAAACAGGCAAAGGTTGGATTCAAAAAATTGTTGTGTGAGTAGATATTGTGTTGCATACATTTCAAAAACTTTTGTGTGCTCAACTATCCAACAATGGTTATATCTTAATAAATTGTTGTTAACCTAACGAATGGACAATGTTTTCTTTTTCAGGAACCATTGTGTTCCCTATTTTCTAACAACGGATTTAAATGGTTATGTTGTTGTTTCTGGTTATTACACAACGCTTTGTTAAATACTGACTGTTGTCGAATAAGGCTCACACAACGGTTTTGGGACGGCGCCTCAATAGACAACAGGAAAACAGGGCATCAGACAACGGGCAAAACCCGTTGTCTGAGCCTGTTTTCCTTGTAGTGCTTTTTATAATTTATGAACGAATAGATAATGTTGATGAGATTACGAGAAACTATATAGTAATTATAATTTGAATAGGGTTTAAACTAATAGCATTAAAATAATTAAACTATTAGAAAATTAATAATTAAAACATATATTATATATGTACACACTATATTATACATATATATATATATATATATATTTATATATATGTTTGTACTTCGGATCGGATTCTAGTTCAATGATATTGATTAAAATGATTAATTAAAATAATATAAAATAGTCATATTGTAAAATTTATTGAATTTATAAAAAATTGTATTCTAATGAAAGTTGGTTGTAATAATAGATTATATTTAAAAATAGTTTGTTATTATTATTTTAAATTATTAAAAATAAAATAGTTTATTTTTAATATGATAATAGATGATGTGTAATTTTTTTTTACAGATATTTAATTAGAGGTTGATAATATAACCAATAGGATGTCCCGTTGCAGTGAATGTTTCTTTTGCATATTTTCTAATTTTTTTATTTATGGCATGTTTTTTTTTTTGTAATGATTTGTACGGATTCGAGATGCTCTTCCAACCATATATGATCATTAGCTACAAATATATATATAATTTGCTAAAAATAAGAATTATAAAAATTATGTAAAAAAATTTCCATTCCAATGAGTCATTTCTATTGTTCAAAATTTTAACATCTTGGCTAAATTTATCGAACTTGTAATGAAAAGACATCAATTTTGTTTTGCTACGACTTAAAATAAGTCCTTATGAATTTATTTTTGGATAAAAATTTCATATTTTGATAATTTTTTATACAAATATTTATTGTATGTTTAAGATTTCATAATTTGCAAAAAAAGGCTAATTTTTTCAGAAAAAAGTTAGGAATATTTAATTTTGTCTTAAACACCCCCGTCATCTATTTTCATGTTGTTATAATATATTTATTTTTGATAATTTGAAATAATAATAACAAACTATTTTTGAAATATAATCAATCATTATACCGACTCCATTAAAGTACAATATCTTATAAATTCAACAAATTATACATAATCATTATTTTATATCATTTTAGTTAATCATTTTAGTCAATATCATTCGGATACTCTTACATAGTTGGCTAGCTGCATAAATCACAATAATTTTACATCCAAAAAACAATTAATAACTATAAGTTTTTCAATAGTAAAGAAATTCCAAAAAAAATGAACTTTGCCATTCGTAAAATTCGTAGATTTTGTTTTAAAAGGTGTAAAAAAACTCAAATTTAAATTCAATTATATGATGCTTCCATTCATTAACCATTTGCAACATTCAAACGGTTGTATGCATATGAATTTTCGTGTTAAACTTACATGTTATGAATATATAATACGTGAGTTTTAAAGATGTAGTTGTAAAGTTAATGAAAAGATTATTGTTTAACCCAGTTCTAATATATTATAATTTTATATAAAAATCACAACAAATGTACAAAGTTTTGAATAATCCGTTGGAAGATGTAGAGCTTTAGTGAGACCAAAGAAGTGATGTGAATTTGTTGTGATGATGTCGAATTCGAAATTATTGACATTCCTCAATCCTCAACACTCATTATCCTATTTATGCTTTTATATACTTTTGGGAACATGGGCTTGTTATTGCTTTTCCAAACTCTTGTTGCTTTTTGATACTCACCATTTTCGTTTTTCTATTTTTCAATTCTTTACTTTTCTTGAGAGTATTGATGAATAAAAAATATATCCAAAAGGGACCCATTCTCCATTATCTGAGTTGAGGATCTATTTTTTTTTGAAAAAAGACTCAATATTTTGTGCTTTATCCTTTTCTTTAATGGAAACTATTCTCTATAAAATAGGAAATCATATTATATATTAAATAATATTGTGTCATATACTTTATACAAAGTTAATTTACCTAGTCATAAGTATGTATTTTGTAATGATAACTAGATTGCTTATTGTGACATGATATCACTTTGAACAAGTCATTTGTAATAAAATATATAAAGATCTCATACAATAACATTCATTTAAAATGAAGATCTAGGTATGTATCTTATCTCAATCCCCACTTCATACATGAAGATAATTTCAAATATCTACTACATAAAAAAAAATGAAGATAACAATTCTATTTTTTAATTAATAGTAAAAGTATTTACATAAAAGGATAAAGGAAAAGAGAAATCATTTGTACACATCTAATCATGCAATTGCCCTCAAATACTCCCAACTGTTTGGCCTACCAAACTCTAGTGTCTTTTCTTATACAGCTGGTTAATCTTATTTTAGTTTCCAAATTACTTACTTTAATAAACAATTATGTTGTGATCCACACTCTCATTTTATATACTTTGTTAAGTTTTGGACCACCTTGATTTGATGTTTACAATTTAATCATCTTGTGCTCTCTTCGCCTTGTTATTGTCTCTGTTATTTGGGCAAATTGATACTAGTTCAAGCAGATGTAACATAAATATAGTGGGGGAATTTTTTTTTTTTAGAATAAGTTAATTTATTTTAATACAAAGTTAAAAATTTCTAACTTTTTCTTAAAAAAAGTTAACTTTTTTTTGCAATTTATATAATCTCAAACATAAACTAAATATTTGTATAAAAAAAAATATCAAAATATGAAATTTTTATCCGAAAATAAATAAAAAAAACTTATTTTAAGTTTGGCCAAACCGGCCAATAGATTGTGCTTCAAACGAGAATCATAAATTTTGAGGATCATGAAAATTACGAAAAATTTCTTGGTCCCAATGATATTTTTGCAAAATGTCACCCGTCAGTGTGTTCCATTGTCAAAATAAAATTATGAAAATTAGGGAGTTTTGTAGAATAGAAATTGCAGAATTATTTCACAAAAATTAAAGGATCTTAATAATTCTCACGGTTATCACATTTTGATAAATTAAAAATATTATGTATCTACATCTACACATAAGGATCTATGGTAGCTATAAATTAAGCAGTCTTATTTGATCCAAGAACATTTCAAAACAGAAGACGCTGATGGGATAATAAAAAATTATTAGAGTAGATTCCTCTTGTAAAATACTAAGAATAATAGTGTATGATTTTTTGGCCACAGATGAATTGCTGGGGCGAAGCGAATATGTGGGTTTTAAGCGTCTCACTTGTCAATTTCTATCTATTTTATTTCACTTGAGATAATTTAAGGTTAATGTGTAATCCAAGTTTACATATGTAAAATCTAGAAGAAAACTAAATAAACTTCGGTTACTACTAATGGGCCATTTGTTAAATCTGAACAGTAATTTTTGAATAAATAAAATCCTGAACCAATGACAATTGATATTTGTTAAATTAATTAATTTTTCTGGATGATAAAAGTAAGCATTTTTTTTAAAAATGTCTAAAATTAGAAACTTTTTTGCAAAAATATTCTATTTTTATAAATTATTTTGTAAAAGTACCAAATTATTATTTATTTATTTATTTATTAATTTATATTTATTATATCATTAAATTTATGATAATTTATGTTCATCAATATATTACTTGTATAGTTCTATGTGTTCATCAATATGTTTTTATTTGTAAAATATTTTGTTAAAAGTACATGTATCAAGAAAAATTTGCAACTGTTAATAAAATTTTAAAATTGAACTAGTGAAACGTGTTACAACTTACAAGGATTAATAGTAATATAAGGAGGTTGTCTTTAATACGTATACTAGTTGAATAAAATATTTGACAGACTAGTAATAATATTTTTAATTAGTTAGAAATAAATATTAGACACAAGCATGATTTTGATAATTTTATATTTATTTATATTTTAATAAAGTGAACACAAAAAAATTCAATATTATAATTACTTATTACTATTATACAATTTTGACTATAATTTATGTAAAAAAGATTACAACTGTAATTGTTATTATTATGCAATTACCGGAATGAAATAAAATAATCAATTACATATAATAAAACTGTAAACTAGTAATGAGAGTAAAGTTCTATGGAGTACTCTTTAATTGGAGTAATTGAGTACATATACATTTTGCCTTCAAATTTTGCAAACTTTATTATTTTACAAAGCTTAGTACATGAATATCACTATTTTATCGAAAATTTTGAAAATTTTGCTAATAAAAATATTGAAAAATGAATTGTTCTGCGAAACATATTTGGATTGCAAAACATATATGTTCTAATTGCAAAACATAAAGGATTTTCAAGATTAACATATTGCAAAACATACATGATTTTCAAGATTATCAATGAAATTATGATATTCATATAACAAAGTTTGCAAAAAAATAAATTTCAAAAGATTTTGAATGCAGAACGTATATGTACTCCAAGTACTCCAATTAAAGAGTACTCCATAGAATTTTACTCCGAGTAATGATGTTAAATGATTTGAGTCATTCAGCTAGAATTTAGAGGGGTAGTCGTCCAGAGATATTTGCAGTGTCATTCAGATTCATTTTGATGTCGTCCAAATTTTAAGAAACTTACCAAACAATCTGAACAGATGTACATGATTGGTCCAGTTAATCTGCTTTCATTCATAGGTTAACAAATGGCCCCCACAGAGGAAGAAACAAAGAAATGTATTGGCGAGGATTACATTTACTCATTAAAATGATGACACTCTGTGAAGAAAATATCAAAATGAAAATACAACGAAAATTTTAAAATTCGTTGGTACTCCCTCGGTCTCTTAAAACTTATCCTGTTTACCTTTATTACGTTTGCTAACGTATACTTTTGATCGTTAATATCTTTAATTTCGTATTAGTTTTAAATATATAAACTTCACTGTATTAAAGTACTCATAAATACGAATCCAACAAGATCACTCATGACTATATTTGAACTTATAGATTAAACGTAAATTAGTAATTTGTCTCATGTTATGAACAATCCCGACATATTAAACGAGAAAAGAATTGTGAGACGGAGGAAGTATCATGCATATTTTTTTTTTAAAACAAAGAAACAATTACAATGTACTAGTTATACATTCTTGACGATCATCGGTAAATGTTTTTTTTTGCAGTAAACAATATCGTAGAAAATTTTGCAGTATTCTATTATACCCGCACGTAACAAATTTTATGATACATATTTCACTATTTAACATAACAAATATTTATTCCTGACCAATCCATACAAGAATGTGGAGTATGAAAATGGTGAAGCTGCATATTCATGGCATTGCTGGTCCATAGCGGATGGTCTTGATCGAGTAAGAATATTTACACAACTGACACACATTAATAATATACATATGTAAAATGTAGGCATACATAGAGGTCAATTTTTGTGTATGGACTAGAAAAAAAATGCATAACGTATGTGTCAGCCTTAGGAAAAATCACAATTCATAATAAAATAAATGAGCGATGAGGACATAAAGCTTAAATAATAAACCAACGAAAGCTCTATTCTACTGTACCAGATTGATGCATTTGTATTTGTCCTTCACCACCTACTACTACTAATCATGGTTCTAAAAATCCCCGATTTAGCCGATTAATCCCCGATTAATCATCTGTAAGGTAACCAACCGATTCGATTTTTGAAATCCGATTAATCCTGTGAATTTATTTAAAATAATATGTTTAATTGTAAATTAGACTAATATATTAAATATTATTATAATATCCGATTAGTACTCCGATTAATCCTTCCGATTAATCCCCGATTACCCGATTAATCTTAAATCGGTACTTCAACCGATTTATACCGATTACCGATTTTTACAACCATGCTACTAACACTATTATCCCTCTCTTATTGTAGTTACTGGTTCCTTATTTTTTTATTACTCCATTATATGGTCATTCCCAAACGGCCATTGTTATTACACTGTTTTTTCTTGTTCTCTTGTCACTTGTTGATTAGGTCTTTTATTTTATTTTTACCAAGTCCTCTCCCTGCTTAGATATAATGTCCTCATTTTGTTTTTAAATTTCCAGATATAAGAACTCAAAAACAAAGAAAATGATAGTTACAGGATATACTTCTTAGTCCCAAAACTATGTACATTATATATGCATACATTCTATTTGTCGGATCTTCGTATGTGAAGAGTGTATTTTACCGTTTGATACGAAGATTGAAAATTGTTTTGAACTTTTTTAAAAATGCACAACAATTATTTTGCATGCTTTAAATTTCAAAAAAAATGTTATGTACTTTTTTCTTAAAATTTTGTCATTTAATTCATATTGCGAAATCATTGATTTTATTATTCTCGTTTTAGAGAAAATGCTCAAAATAGAATAAAAATGGGGTTGGATTTCCAAATTAGTACTCACTAAAAAGTGTACCTTCCACTAGCAGACACATCACGCATCTTGCATCTGCCTTAGGAAGGTAACACATGTATAACATGCGTTACTCGTGTATTTTCCATAACTGCCGGTTAAAACAATAGTGAAAACGCACACCATATATGCGTTTGGGGTGTAACGCAAGTGCATGAATGCGTGATACGTTACCCCTGCAATGCATGTGCGTGATGCGTTACACACGTGAAATCACACTGCTGCTACCAGAAATACACGACATGTACATGCGTTACCCCTAACGCAGGTGGTTGCATGATGTGGGTGCTAGTGGAGGGACTTTTCATGAAATATCATTTTGAGCATTTTAATCAGAATTTGTGTTATTTTGATCCTTCACTCCTCGTTTTAAGCCAAACGAGTGTCCTGGTGATAAAAACCTGTTTTAAATCGAATGATTATTTATTCTCTTTATTCTATAATTTATGAATATCGATCTTTAATACATCATTATTATGACATGTACCGCATCATAATTATTTATCACATATGATATGTGAAATTAATTTTTTTTTTAATACGAATGCGAAAAAGAACCAATTATGTATACAATAATTAATAGAAGTGATATTCTCGGTGGTACCCTTTTGATTTTAATTTTTCCAAATAATACTTTAATTTACGAGTGATACCATTTTATTTTAGACTTCGTATATGTTATACTATTTCGTTACTCCAAATGTTAAAATTTAAGTAAATGACATAATTACGTATTTAAACTTCAAAATTTTCGCAATTTCAATAATCGTAACAATATGTTACATATAGAAACATTATCCATCAAAATATTTGAACAAAAATATTACCAAACTTCAAAAAAAATAAATTATGGATATTCTCTATTATACCAATGTACTACTGACTTTTGTAACAGATGTCATTAAGTTTTTGACTTCTACGTATGATACCCTTATATTTAAACATTTGAACATTTGGATAACGAAATGATATAATATATATGAATCTAAAATATAAGAATAACAAACGTAAATTAAAAAAAAGAAATAGTACCATTTGAAAAAAATCAAAACTAGAAGGCACCATTAAAAATATCCTTAATAGAATACTTCCTCTGTCCCGCTCATTTCTTTACATGTTTTCAGCATTGATTGCCACACATTTTAAGGTGTATATGAAGTATAGTTCCATAACTTATTTTAAAAAATTTCTTTTTTTGAATAAAAGTTTAAACATTATATTTTTATTCAAAAGAAAAAAAAATTAAAAATAAATTATGGAACTATACTTTTTAGGAGTATGGAAGATATATTAACTTTTGTAGCTGATGTCATTAAATTTTTGATTTTTATGTATGCTATCCTTATATTTAAATGACATTTGGGTAATGAAATCTTGTAACATGCGAAATCTAAAATATAAGGATATCATTTTTAAGTAAAAAAAAAAAGAAGAAATGGTATCATTTGAAAAAAATAAAAATTAGAAGGATATTATTAAAAGGGCTTGAGGTGCCTGAGGTTGTCCTCAGAATTTTCTCCTGAGCTTAAAAGATTTGCAATATAATTCTAAGACTATACATGTAAATTACTATAAAAAAAATTACATTTACAAAATTGCCCCTGCGGGGCCATTTGATTTATAGGAACAAAATCTTTTAGAAGATTGACTGAGGACAAACTCAAAACTCAGGCCCAATTTTCTCTTATTAAAAATATTCCTTAGTAAAATACAATATCTATATTATACTATTATAAGCAAAACAGGGTATATTTGGTTTGGTACTCTTTTTTTGTCACTCTTTTTTGGTACTCTTTTTTTGGTTACACTTTGGTTTGGTTAAATCTCTATTATTAATAAAATTAAAAAAAACACACACGGTAGGCACTCTCTTTAAATACATTAAATCTTTATTATTACTTATTAAAAAAATCTATATCTATACTATTATATAAAAGCCGAAACATTAAAAGTTTGGTTGGTTGGTTGGTTGGTACCTGTTGATTTTACTTATTTACCCTTACTTAATTACAGATAAATAAAAATATTATTTTATATTTTATCTAGCTAAAAAATTTCCTCTACTAATCAATTTCTTTTTTCGGGTTATACATATTACCTTTTCTATATTTAATAACTAAGCAGTTTCTCTTTTAAGGTAAAATATAATATCTTTTATATTTTATCTAACTAAGAAGCATATTACAATTACTATTAACTAATCAATTAATTTTTAAAACCAAAACACGTTACCCTTTCTTTTTTCTCTAACTAAAATATCTCTTTTTCCAATTATATCACGGGTTACCTTTTTCAACCAAAACAAGTTACTTTTTTTATTTTATCTAATTAAAACCTCTATTTTTCAAATTATATCACGGGAGATTCTATTTAATAAAAATAAAATAATAGTATTATATTGCATATAATATCTTTTATATTTTATCTAACTAAAAAGCATTTTATAATTACTATATATAAACTAATCAATTAAACTTTTAAACCAAAACACTTTACCTTTTCTCTAACTAAAATATCTCTTTTTCCAATTATATCACAGGTTATCTTTTTCAGCCTCATCTTTTATATTTTATCTAACTAAAATTTTTCCTTTACTAATAAATTTCATTTTTCACGTTAAACATATTACCTTTTTCTATATTTTAATAACTAAGCAGTTTCCATTTTAAGGTAAGATATAATATCTTTTATATTTTATCTAACTAAGAAGCATATTATAATTACTATTAACTAATCAATTATATCTATTCTATTATATTAAAGCCGAAACATTAAAAGTTTGGTTGGTTGGTACCTATTGAATTTACCTAATTACCCTTACTCAATTACAGATCTATTAACTAATCAATTTCGTTTTTCAGGTTACGCATATTATCTTTTCTATTTTCAAGAACTAAATAATTTCCTTTTCCAAGTAAAATACAATATCTTTTATATTTTATCTAACTAAAATTTCTCATTTATTAATCAATTTCCTTTTTAAGTTTAAACATATAACCTTTTCTATTTTTCAATAAATAAATAATTTCCTTTTTCATTTAAAATAAAATATCTTTTACATTTTATCTAACTAAAATTTCTCCTTTTTAAAAACACTACGAGCAATTTTGTTTAAAAAAAATAACTTAATTATATATAATCGCTATTAACTAATCAATTACCTTTTTCAGTCAAAACACGTTACCTTTTCTATTTTTTCTAATTAAAATCTCTCTTTTTCCAATTATATTATGGATGATTACCTTTTTCAGCAAAACACATTACCTTTTTTCTTTCTTCTTACTAAAACCTCCATTTTTCTAATTATATTAGAGGCATTTCTATTTAATAAAAAAAATATTATAATACTAATAATTAACCAATTACCATTTCAGCTAAACAATAACATAATTATATATAATTATTATTAACTAATCAATTAGCTTTTTCAATCAAAACACGTTACCTTTTCTCTTTTTTCTAACTAAAATATCTCTTTTTCCAATTATATCATGGACGGTTACCTTTTTTCAGCAAAACACGTTACCTTTTTTCTTTATTCTTACTAAAACCTCCATTTTTCTAATTATATTACAGGCGTTTCTATTTAATACAAATAAAAAATAATATTATAATACTAATAATTAATCGATTACCTTTTCAGCTAAAATATATCATCTTTTCTATTTTTTCTAATTACATTCCCTTTTTTTTTTCTAGAAATATAACGGGTAGCGTTAATTTCTCATTTTCTAAAAACTATAACAATTTTATTTCGTAAAATAACATAATTAAATTATAATTACTATAAACTAATCAATTACTTTTTCCACATAAATCATGCACGCTACCTTTCTATTTTCTCTAACTAATTTTTTTTTAATTATATCACGGACGGTTCTATTTAATAAAATAAACTTATAAACTTATAATATTTTTAATTAACCGATTACCTTTTTGAGCTAAAACATATCATCTTTTCTATATTTTCTAACTAAAATCGACAATATTATTTTCTCATTTTCTAAAAACATTACGAGCAAATGAGCAATTGTATTTAGTAAAATAACGTAATTCAATTATAATTACTATAAACTAATCAATTACCTTTTTCACCTAGAACACATAATCTTTTTAATTTTCACTAACTAAATTCTCTATTTTTCTAATCATACCACAGACATTCTATTTAATAAAATGAAGTAATAATTTTATAATTACTAATAATTAATTGATTATTCTTTTTAACTAAAACCTATCATCTTTTCTATATTTTCTAACTAAATCCCTCATTTTCTAGAAATATCACGAATAACATTTATATAATTATTATCAAATCATCTCATATAAAAAAGTAAGCCTCCAAAATTCATGTTTAAAAAAAATTAATTTTAATTAATGAAATTTTTATATAATATAAAAAAAATCCGTGCATCGCACGGGTTTTAGGCTAGTACTATTATATAAAAGCGAAATATTAAAAGTTTGGTTGGTCGGTATGATACATGTTGATTTTACTTATTTACCCTTATTTAATTACAGATAAAATCTATCATACTAACTAATCAATTTATATCTTATATTACCTTTTCTATTTTTCAATAACTAAGTAATTTTCTTTTCTGGTAAAATATATAAAAATCGAAATATTAAAAGTTTGGTTAGTTGAATTTACTTATTATCTTTACTTAATTAAAGATAAAATCCATCTTATTAACTAATCAATTTACATCTTTGGTATTTTATCCAACTAAAATTTCTCTTTTATTAATCAATTTCATTTTTAAGGTTAAACATATTACCTTTTTTATTTTTAAATAAGTAAGTAATTTCATTTTCAAGTAAAATATAATATCTTTTATATTTTATATAATTAAAAACATATTATAATTACTATTAACTAATCAATTAACTTTTTAAGTCAAAACACGTTACCTTTTCTGTTTTTCCTAACTAAAATATTTCTTTTCCCAATTATATCACAGGTTACCTTTTTCAGCAAAAACACATTAACTTTTTTGTTTTCTATAACTAAAACCTCTCTTTTTTAATTATATCACAGACAATTTTATTTAATAAAAATAAAATAATAATATTATAATGCTGATAATTAACCGATTATCTTTTCAGCTAAAACGTATCATCTTTTTTATTTTTTCTAATTAAATTCTTTTTTTTTTCTAGAAATATCACGGGTAACATTAATTTCTCATTTTCTAAAAATAAAACGAACAACTTTATTTAGTAAAATAACAATTAAATTATTATTATTATAAACTAATCAATTACTTTTTTCGCCTGAAGCATGTGATCTTTTTAAGTTTCACGTTACCTTTTCTATTTTCTCAAACTAAAATCGCTCTTTTTCCAATTATATCACGGACAGTTCTATTAAATAATAATAAAAAATATTATAATACTAATAATTAATCAATTACCTTTTCAGCTAAAATGTATCATCTTTTCTATATTTTCTAACTAAAATTCCTCTTTTTCTAGAAATATCACGTGCAACATTAATTTCTCTTTTTCTGAAAACATTATGAGCAATTTTATTTAGTTAAATTATAATTATTATAGACTAATCAATTGACCCTTTCACCTAAATCATGTTACCTTTTTAATTTTCTTTAACTAATTCCTCTTTTTTTTCCCAATTATATCACGGGCATTATATTTAGTAAAATAAAATAATAATTTTATAATTACTAATAATTAATCGATTACCTTTTTCAACTAAAACCTATCACCTTTTCTATATTTTCTAACTAAAATTTCTCATTTTTTTAGAAATATCATAGATAACTTTTATATAATTATGTTCATCATTTCATTTAAAAATTTAAGTCTCCAAAATTTATGTTTTAAAAAAATTAATTCAAATTAATGAAAAAATTCATTTAATATATTTTTAAAAACCGTGCATCGCACGGGTTTTAAGCTAGTTATACTATTATAAGCAAAACATGGTATTAAATCTCTTTGGTATGGTTAAATCTCTATTATTAATAAAATTCAAAAAAAAACACACACGGGTATATTTGGTTTGGTACTCTTTTTTTGGTACTCTTTTTTTGGTTACTCTTTGGTTTGGTTAAATCTCTATTATTAATAAAATTCAAAAAAAAAACACACCGTAGGCACTCTCTTTAAATACATTAAATCTTTATTATTACTTATTAAAAAAATCTATACTATACTATTATAAGCAAAACATGGTATTTAATCTCTTTGGTTTAGTTAAATTTCTATTATTAATAAATTTAAAAAAAAACACACCGTAGGCACTCTCTTTAAATACATTAAATCTTTATTATTAATTACTAAAAAAATCTATACTATACTATTATAAGCAAAACATGGTATTAATACGATAATACTTATATACATGAGATTTCTAAAGTAATATTTTAATAATAAAAAAATATACAACTTAAAATTTTAATAATAAATTGCCGGGTTATATGCTAGTATCATAAACTTACGTTTATGTGGAACTATCACACACAATCTATGGTCCATACACGTATACAAATATGTACATTGAAATGGGTTAAGAAAATGCACCATGAATCCATCCAAAAGAGGAGGACACTGATAAGCTGGTGGGCCAAAGTAGTAGGCTCCAATGTAGGTGCTTATTGATTATGATGGGTTCATGAGATAATACGGGCACTTATTGTAATTTGCAATAATGGTAATTATTTTCTTACACCTTAGATTATTTCTTTTTAGATTGGGTTGAAGTAGTCTATCCATTGAGGAGTTGGTGGGCCACTAGAGGCTTTAAACACCATGGCCCAATGACAATGATGGTATAAGAGAGATCATCATCATCTATCAATTCCATCATTGAGTTTCTTAATATAAAGGAAACCCCATTGAAATTAGCGTGTATTTGATATGTATATGCAGTTTATTGAATATTGCAAGTTATAGATAACCCACTCCTCAAAGTCAAGAGACCAAGTTAAGCTAAGCTATTTTTGTTTGTTAAATTAATTTAAAAAACAGTAATCACTTATTCCGTCGAAATAAGTTAAATAAAACAAATTAAGGGGTCATTTATTAAATCGGAGAGCTACGAGTTTAGATGATTATTCAGGTTTGTTGTGAATAAAATGGCAGTACAAGTGATTATTGAGGGTCACACTCCTTTTCTGAGGCATCTTGTCAATGTTAAAGTAATTCCTACCAATGCATTGTATTTTGGGCCTACGCTTTCTGAAAATTGCATAAAGATGAGCAAGCTTCAAAAGGAGCTTGTACTATCAGTGATGGAATTTAGGGTAATGGTCATGGAGTCGAATTATTAAAGGGTCATAAACACCGGATATTATGCCTTTTTCTGCATGTTTATGTACATAATCACTGTTATCATTTTACCTGCTTTTCGTGCTGCATCACACACACACACACACTTCAGTGACAATGATGTGCATAATCTGCTATGAGTAAAATTATTAGTTAGAAGGGTACGAACAAAACCAGCCAGTCATGACTACTACATAAAGAGAAGACTTGGTTAACAGCCAGCCAGCAAAAAAAACATCTTCCAGGTGCGGTGTTTGGGAGAATTTTTTCTCAGAATAAATCAACTTATTTTAAGATAAAGTTAGAGATTCCTAACATTCCAACTTATTTTCCAACTTATTTTTGCAACTTATTGAATCTCAAACATACATTAAATACTTGTATAAAAAAAATTATCAAAATATAAAATTTTTACCCCAAAATAAGTTCATTAGTCCGTAAAAAAAGTTTTGCCAAACGGGCAATAGTCTTTAGACTGGACTTTCATCACAGAAGATGACTTATAACAGCTCAGATAGATATAATGAACTGTTTTTTGTCAACTAAGACTTCTTCTACTTAGGCACTGCTGACACAATTTTTTTTAAGGTAAAGTAGGGTGTGGACATGGGCCGTTACCCTTCTCACACTCGAATACTCAACTCCAATGATACTAAACAGGGGTATCCCTTAGGCTGCAATGCTACTTATGTACTGACAAACACTATCAACAACATATACCGCCGGTAAATCCAAAGGAAATACAACAAATACTTGTAAAATTTGGGTTTAACAATTACAGTAGCCCAATACGAGTGCTCCGTCGTTAACTTATTATTACTGTTAATATTCTCACACTACTATTTCATACAATGGAAACTTCTAATTTAGTTTGGTAGTCACAGGCTACAATATTCCAAAAAAAAAAAACAAGAAGAAAAAGAAAAAGTAAAGGGAGATTAAAATACCAAAAGAAAGATCAATAACAAAACAAGCTACAAGCATAGATTCCTAGAAGATGGAGACAACCACCATGAACAAAAGCCCGCAAATTGTTTCTGTTGAGTTGCAGTGCATTAAAGCAAAGAAAACATCTTCCGTATCAGACACGGACGGGACTGTGCTAAAGATCAATTTTTCACCTCTTTTGGCCACTCAAGAATCCAATAATACCAATGAAAACTACAGTCTCAAGGATAGCACGGGTATCGATTAGGTAATGCTCCCAAGTGACATCAAGAGGCTAAACCAATGTTCTTATGGAACATTCATAACTTGAATGGATTGCAACATATCAGAGACGGCAATGACGAGGTCACCTGATTTAATCATTCCCCTGGCCTTGAGCAAAGCAAAAGTCTTGTTGAGGTTAGTTTCCATATCATCAGTGAAGCTTAGGCGGAAGGGTATTAGACCCCATTGTAAGTTGAGTCGTCTTCGTACAGAAGTCGTGTTTGTAAATGCAAAGATTGGGCAATCAGGGCGGCAACGTGACAAGAGAGAAGCCATGTGTCCATTTTTTGTGTAAACAAAGAGTGCATCCACTTCTAAGTTGTTAGCTGCAACATCAGAGCAAATTGCTAAACAACCAATGAAAGGACACTTACAGTTCTAAAAATACCTTAAAATACAACCCAAAATAGCAGCAATAGCTGGAACTAGTAGATGGCGGGTGACAGGTTAAAAGGTATCAAGCGAAGATGAGACAACTTATTACAAGGAAACATAGGATGGAAATAATATGATATAACTAGCTAATAATGAAGGAGGGATGAAAATAATATAATATAACTAGCTAATAATGAAGGAGGACCTTCCATACTGATATCAAGCTCAAATTTGAACATGACGGATCAATCCCAAACAAAGAAAAATCCAGAAAACCATGCAGATCTATAGTACACAAGCATACTACTAAGTAATTGTCCCTATTTTTTCCAACACCATTATAATGCGATTTACATTGAATGATTACATTATGGGATTCATACAGCACTATCACCAAAGCACGGACTGAACTAAATTACCAAAACAAAACAAGTGTACCATACATTCCTTTACAAAATAGTGTCTACAAATAAAAATATTATATATATTAAGATTCTGAATCAACATATTTCCTCATTAGCTGCATGAACCAAATAAGATTAAGTAAATTGTTTAGTTTACTGAGCAAAGATATATTATCACATAACATACAAAGTATATGAAACTTATATAGGATGTGTGCACTCTTTGCAATCTTTGCCAACATGAAAATCATCATTTCAAACCTGAAGGTAGCGAGTTTCAGAAAAAACAAGTGCAATATAGATATGTTCTGAATGCTATGGGTTTCAACAATGAACTAAACAAGAAGCATGTTAACTACACTATCCAGACATTTCACCTGCTTTTAGATTTAAGCATTAGCAATGAACATAATTCTGTTGCTGCATAATGGTATTGCTTAGACATATATTTATATATAATATTAAACAATCCATGAAAGCATATGGAAGTTTGTCTTACCCATCTTGGCCGCAGAGTTGCAGATCTCTTCTGAGATACTATCCGAATACGAAGATGCTATGTCTGGGAGTTCCATAGCTTCATGCCTTTTCTCTTCCCTCCACCACCTCTCAATTCTCAAACTTACAGTTCGCAAAACAGTCAATGCCTTGTCAGGAAACTGGCCCATGGCTGACTCACCAGAGAGCATTAAAGCATCAGCTCTTTGCCTGACGGCTTCAGAAACATCAGCCACTTCAGCTCTCGTGGGAGTAGGGTATTCAATCATGGATTCAAGTAACTGAGAAGCAACAATAACAGGCTTATTTAACTGCCTGCACACTTGAACAATCTTTTGCTGAGCTGATGGAACCTGTTCCAATGGAATCTGAGCACCCAGATCTCCCCTTGCAACCATTGCCCCATCTGATGCTAGGATTATCTCCTCCAAGTTCTTCAAGGAGTCAATACTCTCTATCTTTGCAATTACGGAAATATCACTGCATTATCAAAGTTGAATATATAGTTTAACTCTGATTCCAAACTACTGATCTGGAAATTGTGGAAAGGTAGTTCCAAGTTTCAGAATAGGCATTTTCTTGGAGGATATATTTGTAAAATTATTTTGTTAACTGTTTTGATACACTTCTTCTAAACCCACAACAATGGCACTGCTGAATTATGACTGAGTTGTATATTTCTCAATATTTATATATTATATTATAAGAGGAAATAATACATAAAATTTTGATAACGTAGTACAGGAGAGAATGGAAAAGAAGTTCATTTTAATTTCTCCTTAGAGAAAGAGGTGAAGGCAAACACTATCAATTTACATTTCTATCAGATTGTCTTAAATCAGTATATCTAAAGTTCCACTATTTGAATCTTAGTAATTAGTACGTAACTTGCCTTCGGATTTTACATGGAAGATACACTCTTTAATTGACAACTAAGGCAACATTAAAAGTAGAACCAGCAATACAGTACACAACATGATAATCTAGTGTTTGTTTTACCTTTTGGGCCACGAACACGAAAGTACATGGTCAGAATTACTATTGGGTTGGTTTACTCTTGGCTCTTGGGCTACACAATATGCCACAAAAGTACACAAAATAAATGCATTTATATTTAGTATATTAAAAGTACATTTATATTTAATATTCATATTTATTTATTCATAAACATACATATACTGATTAAATTGTATGTAAATATAATGTTAATTTATAGATGTATAATACATATTGTATTTGTAAAAATCCACATACTACTATAATATAATGTTTTGATACGCTAAATCATTTAATTATATTTTTATTTAGTGTGACGGGGAAACACGACATGAAAAGTACACGAAGGTACACGAACACAAAAGTACACGAACCCATTTAGTTGTGTTTGTGTATACTACTTGGATACACGAAAGTACACGACACGACAAATTGCCGGGTCTAATTAGAATCATATCATAACTCATTTAGGTGAAAGATGCAAAATTACTGCTTATGAAAATGTAAACCAAGCATGTACTTCTAAGTGAACAGGCTATTATAGGATGATAAAGAATTAAATGGCAAAAGAGATTATGTAAAGCTGACATTTGAGAGCAGAACAATTTAAGCATCGTACATGTATTGTACCAAATGCTAATAAAACCTACATTGTCTTATGTTGTACGTCTGGAGCTTAAGAGAATACAAGTACTCTAAGCATGTGAAGTCAAAAGCCCTAACAAAAACAGCATATTTTGCATAAAGATATAACTGTAGGCCTAATCTATTCTTAGATGCTAATTATTAAAATAACAAATTTGTGGTAATTATTTAGATAAAAGAGTTTTGTAATTAATTAGTATATTTACTAGTTAAAAAAATTCAAGAAAAAGATATATGATAGTTGATAAGTAACAGGCATAGGCTAATATAAGAAGGATTTTCATCTTAGTTTTTTATAAATATTATATCCTTATATATAATAAGCATAAGAGGGATCCTATCCATAATTTTCGTCACTGTACTACCAAAATAATCTTAACCGTCAAATCTAATATTTTTAAAAATATACGATCAAGATTATATCATATTAAAAGAGAAAAGTATAATCTAAAATGGAGATAATTAGAAAAGGTTGCATACTTGCATTAGAAGTGAATTTTAGAAAGAAAATTATAATTTAAAAAGGATATACTTAAAAAAAGGTTGTATTAGAATCAGTGTTCCAGAAATCGCTAGGCGGCCCAGGGCGGTCGGGGTACCGCCTAGCGCCTAATCGGATAGGCGGGGATTAATCGGACGGATTAATCGGAGCATTAATCGGATATTATAATAATATTTAATATATTAGTCTAATTTACAATTAAACATATCATTTTAAATAAATTAAAAGGATTAATCGGATTTCAAAAATCGAATCGGTTGATTACCTTCCAGAAGATTAATCGGGGATTAATCGGCTGAATCGGGGATTTTTAGAACAGAGATTAGAATTGACTCTCGAAAGGATATAATTAAAAAAAGTTTGTATTAAAATTGAATTTTAAAAAGAAAATCATAATCTAAAAAGGATATAATTAAAAAGGTTGTATTAAAATTGAATTTTATTTATTTTTATTAGCATTAAAAAAATTCATATTTACTATTTAGACTCTATCTTGATATCTATAAATTAAATTTGGATGATTTTACAATCCACGCGAAACTCATAAAATTATTTTTAATTTAGTGATGATTCAATAATTATTATTCAAATCGAAACACTCAGAATCTCAAGAGAAAATATAATTACGAATTTTTGCATTAATCCTATTCAATGTAGAAGATACATTGATCTATTCAATGTTGAAAACCTAATCATATATGATTTAAATCATTGACATTCACCTTTTTGTATTTCAATATAAATACTCTTTTAGTTTATAACATATTAAAATATTAAAAAAAAATTATGCCAGATCCAACAGTATTCATATATTTATTTTAACATCTAACGGTTCTTATTTATGTTGATTATCAAAGTTTTGGATAAAATCTCTTCTACACTTATTATTAAAGTTGTATTTGGTTGTTAGTAGAACAATCTTCAAATAATAAGATTACCGATATGATTATCAAAGTTTTGGACAAAATCTTTTTCACACTTATTAATAAAGGTTGTATTAGAATTGAATTTTAAAAAGAAAATCATAATCTGAAAAGTATATAATTAAAAAAGGTTGCATTTGAATTGAATTTTATTTACTTTTTTATTAGTATTAAAAAAATTCATATTTACTATTTGGGCTTTATCTTGAGATCTATAAATCAGATTTTGATGTTTTTATAATCCACGCGAACCTCATAAAATTAATTTTAATTTGGTGATGATTTAATAATTATTATTCAAATGGAAATATTAAGAATATCAAGAAAAAAATAATTATGAATTTTTACATTAATCATATTCAATGTAAAAGTCCTACATTAATAATTCTATTCAATGTAGAAAACCTAATTATATATGATTCAAATAATTGATATATACATTTTTCTATTTCAATATAAATACACTTTTTAGTTTATAACATATTAAAATATTAAATATTTTTTTATGCTAGATCCAACGATTTTTATCTATTTATTTTAAGATCTTTGTCGTAGGATCAGATTACTGATTATCAAAATTTTGGACAAAATCTCTCTTACACTTATTAATAAAGGTTGTATTTGAATTGAATTTTATAAAAAAATTAATCTCAAAAGTATATAATTAAAAAAGGTTGTCTAGAATTGAATTTTATTTATTTTTTTTATAAGTATTAAAGAAATTCATATTTACTATTTGGGCTTTAATTTGAGATCTAGAAATCAGATTTGAATCATTTTACAATCCACACGAACCACATAAAATTATCTTTGATTTAGTGATGATTTAATAATTATTATTCAAATGAAAATAATAAAACTATCTTTAATTTAGTGATGATTTAATAATTATTATTCAAATGAAATACTCAGAATCTCAAGAGAAAATATAATTACAAATTTTTACATTAATCCTATTTAATGTAAAAACCCTACATTGATAATGTTATTCAATGTAGAAAATCTATTTACATATGATTTTGTTTTTGACTATTTAGGCTTATATGCCTTACAAATGAGTATATGTTCTAACAAATCTCGGGGGTGAGCGAGAATCGAACCCAGGACCTAGGACGAAAAGAGATATATGATTTAAATCATTGACATATACATTTTCGTATTTCAATATAAATACACTTTTTAGTTTATAATATTAAAATATAAATTTAAGATATAAAAAAAAATTATACTAGATCCAATGGTTTTCATCAATTTATTTTAAGATTTTTGTCGTATAGAGTACAGATTATCATAAGTTTTAGACAAAATATCTCTTACACTTATTATTAAAATTGTACTTGGTTATAAATCAAAACGAATTAAAAGTAGAATTTATAAATCAAATAGAATTTTTAACGTAAAAAAACGTCAATTTTTTATCTTTTTTATTTCTGCGTAGATTTAATTAGAAAAAAAATTATTAAACCATCACTAAATCAAAGATTATTTTTTTAGTTTCACGTGGACTGTAATCGTCCAAATCAAAATTTAAGAATTCAAGATAGTGTACAAATATTAAATCGAACGTGTAATATCTTTTATATATATATATATATATATATATTAAAAAGTAATATAATTATAGATATTAAAAAAGGAGTCGTGCGTTGCACGGGTTATAAGCTATATTATATATAGTAAATTATCTAGAATTTTACTTATTCTTCAAGTATATCTATTCACCAAGTTTTCAGGAATTATATATAATTTATAAACAACTGTAATCTTCTTTATTTATTTAATAGACTTATATTGTATGTACCCTTTATTTTACCCAGTTTTGACACTTTTATAGACCTGTCCTGCATCATTTTTGCTGGAAACTTCTACTTCAATGATCTCAGGTGGGTAAACATGGTAATTAAAAAGTCAGATGCCAGAATACATATATGAATTGGAACTTTGAATCAGGCAGATTCTGACAGGTTGGAAAACAGTTGCTTCAAATGTAGTAGAATGCTATTATGTGCTGTAGAAACTACAATACCAACAAGCTCTACCTTGTCCAAGCATAGTAGGATTTCTAAAATACTATGTGCAATAACTTGCTAAATATTTCATAGTTAATATCCCCTGGTCCCCAATCACACATTTCATAGTTAATATCCCCTGGTCCCCAATCACACATAGAAAATAAAAACTCAATAAAACTTTCAAAGATGGCACAGATTATAGATCAACATAGAAGAAGAGAAGTGAATAGGTCCGATTGAAAAAAAATTGAGATCAAGGCTGAGAGGTATGAATTAGAAAATATAGTTGTACCTATCACGCGCTCGTGCTTTGATATAACTCTTAAGATGGTTAATCACTTCAGCTGACTTCACAAAGGACACTGCAATAAAATCGACACCCTCAGCAATCCCAAAGTCAATGTCCAACCAATCCTGAAAAGTATGAAAAACAACATGAGTGGAAAAATATCGTACTACTTGAGTAAAAACCTTAAACCTTATGCTAGAGCGACTAATACTAGGCCACAAACACCATTGATTGCCATTACCTAGGACTTCTTAGCAATGACAAGAAAAATGCCTTTGATTTCCAAACCTAACTAAGAACTATTACGACTATAGCATCCAGAACAATACTGTGTGGTCAGTTTAGGATGGCCTGGATTGAGAGAACTGAGAAGTGGCAGACACCCAACGTTACAAGCACTAAAATGAATTACTAAACCATAGTGAGCTCACAATGTTGAAGACAGGTCTTTGATAACTTACTATTGCCCAAACTGAGGCCAGAAAAGGAAGAGCCTTGCAAGCGAAGAATTGTGCAAAAAAAAAAGAGAGGGAAAAACTGTGAAAACTGACAAGCTTTACTGGGTTATGTTTAGGGGGATTGTATCAGTCAGATTGTATTCAATGCACTTTAGGCTTACACTAAAGTCAATGCATGCTAATCAGGTGGCTGTGCGGCATGATATCCTGTACACTCTATCTGAAATAATGACTGTGGTTGGCTGTTTCAATTTTCGCGTCATAAAAGGATCTGATCAAAGGATATAACTGAGATAAAAAACTTGCAAGAAAATTCATTTACCAGTCATTACTATACTCAATAAGTTGGAAGTTTGCCTGTGCCCGGGTAAAATTAATTCTGCGTTCTTAAAAGCACCCATATTCCAAAAGAAAGAAGTTTGTTGTATTCTGACAATCAAGACAAAAAGTAAAGTCCAGTTTCTATATGCGATGACATTCAGATAATAATTCTCCAAGTGATGTTGCATACATGCATGTATGCGAAGGCATGGCTGTCATATAGTAAATCATTATATAAGCTTGTATCAGGCAATACTCTGTAGGCATTTCAAGTATTACATTAGGTAACTGTTTCATGCTCATTTGTACTGAGGTCTAATCTTACACATCTTCACAAGAGAGAACTATTCAATATAAAGGTACCCACATTTCTCCAAGAAAATATCAAAAATTTGCACAAGGACAGAGAGAAGTAACCTTGGAGGAAACAGTAGGAAGCATGGCATTTCGCTCTCTTACTAAGCTTCCATCTCTCCAGAAAGTCAGATTAGCTCGAGGTAGAAGGAGGCCAGGATCAGTACATTGGCACTTGACATCCGGACCAATCTTCTCAACGACTTCAAACCTCACCATTCCACCATCTACTAGGAGTTCGTCTCCTACTTTCACATCTATTAGCAATAGTTCAATTAAAATATGGTCAGATTTTACGTGCAAAATATGTGATAGGACACAAAAAGAACAGGTATCATTACGAAAGTAACCACTAACCTTCAGCAAAACCATCGTAGTTCACCGTAATGGTGCGCTCTGGGCGAGGTGCATCAAAAGCTCGAACTGTGAAAGTCCAAAGCTCACCATCCTGCATAAGATATGAAAATCGAATACTGTAAACAGAATTGCAGGTGCAAAATCCAGTAACATACATGTTCCATACTAAACTAATCACAAATTCACTCAAGACAAAGACAACTGTATGGGTTTTTCACAATAAATTAGCAAAAAAAACTGTATGCTTTTTTAGATGACAGTTAGTAGTTAAAAATCTGGCATTCAGGCTCTCTCAAAGCGAGACAATATTCACTTTGAGATATGCAATAGTATTATATAGAAGTTTTCTTTTTAGCTCTAACACATTTTAAATGTCTTTTTTGCATCCTTCAAATCCACTTCTTAATGCCCACTTAGACTTTTGGGCATTGAAACCCAAGTTCTAAAAGCCTAAAACATTGGACCTAATGAGTTTATCATGAATCAGCTTTAAGCAGTCTAAGAGCAAAATTATACTAGTTTCACATAGACAAAGATACCCCTATTATCAATTACAACAAAGAATACATACAGACCTACATATGGGCTATGGCCCCCCTTGTTTATCATGAATCTCTGAATTTGATAAAGACATTGATTAGAGAACTTTTACAGGATTGTTCCAGTTGGAATAAGAGTGAAGCAATTGTAACAAAAAGCCCTCTTAGCTCAGGTTTAGCAGTGCTTTGAAGGCCTATAACCTATTATTTTTTATTAAATAAACCTTTTATTTTTTATTAAATAGTTTTCTCTTATGTAAATCGATTTGCGAGTAGCTTACAAGTCATAAGGAAAAGTATTTGGCATTTTATAGGTATTTATTAACAAAAAAAACTACTTACAAGTTGTTGCGAAACATGTAAAAGATATAACCAAGTCTTTAGGCCATTTTGACCAGATTATTAACTAATCTGAATACTGGATCAGATAAGAGTAGCATCAGGAGAAGAGTGATGATATTTGGGTTGATGTAAAAATTCTAGTTGTTCTCTTAAAGATGTAAGGAGGCAAGGGGAAAGAAGTTGCCACGCCAAAACAGATACTTGGTGTAAAACTGATTTAAGAGAAAAGCAGCGGAAACTACGATAATATAGAAATTATTAAGTTTCCATCAAGCAAATGGATGACATTACAGTTTGTTGGAAAATAATGCAAGAAGCAAAAAAAAAACTCTTGATCCATTGTGCCAGAATAAAAACAACCACTTGCACCTTTACAACTTCAAAACGAATATGTGGAAAGGACAAAAAGTAAACTAAGAAGAGAGAAGGTAGCCCATAACAAAAAATGTTTCACCAACTCTCTTATAAGACTCTTTTATCCTCCCATCTCCACAATAGCATCCATCTCTTTTTATTTTAGTTTTTCCCTATAAGATCTTCAGTTTCAAAAGTTTTTTTAGCACTAAATGTTTAACCCCTTGTGTGCCAAAGGTATATTTGTTTCAGTTAGTCCAATGGACAAATTTTGATAACTTTAGAGTTTGATTTAAGGGGACTATTAACTAAAAGCTCTCCTAAGTCCTAAGGTATTAGTAATCCCATGCAAAAATAATCAAAAAATTATTAAATTGAGCCCATGGATAACTTATACATCACCTAAAATGTAAAAGTAGAACATGTTGGTCAACAGTTAAATGATTGCAAATCTCGTGAAAAGATGTAGCCTAAATGCATATAGGTATATAATTGTAAAAGTGTGATGTCTCCATTCTGTCTTCTGAAAAAACTAGTATCACTTATTCTCTTACTTTAACTGTTGGACAGTTTAAGCTTTCTTTTTGTTCCAACCTAGGAAACAAAGACCAAGTGATGAGGAACGCAAAGTAAAGATAGAAGAGAGTTTTTGTAATACCCATTACATAGTCTATATATATTATTCAATTTTTTTTTGATATTTAGGCTCTATATATTTAGGTTAATAATAATAAGCCCAATCAACAGTCCACTGGGGTTCTATTATCAGTATTTATTGTTGTATCCTTGTTTCATTGGACTTGATTTAGAATTATTAAATTGAATTGAGTCACCTTTTGCGTAGGTTGTGATCCATAGTTCTTATCCCTTCTGCGGTTGGAACTCCTTGCAGTATAGATTTTTTGTGGTTAATCCACCCAAGTTTCATATTTTTATCATTTTTATTCAATAATCACATTGTTTCTAAACTTGAACTGCATCACTAAGTACCAGTGTTCCTGAATTTCCTTAATATGGGTGACAAGTCGTCCGACTAATCGTAAAAAGTTAACAAGTAGTCGACATACATATATATAGAGTAATTATAATATATAATATAGAGTAACACACATCAATTCCATAATTCAAATAAAAACTAATAGATAATAGTTCAAGTACCCAAAGTCAAGCATATCTAAGGAAATAAAAACATAATTAAAGAGTGAAATCAACTAAACAAAGTAACAAACACAATCATGCATCAAAGTAACTGGTGCGCCTAAGCTCAAATGGTTATACGACCCAAAAATCTGAAGCTAAGGAACTTGTTATTCCTGGTAAGATATTACCATGGTAAGCTTCATGACCCCTAACCCAGTCTATAGCCCTCTTTCCCACCTAAGAATTTTCCGCACACCAATTTACAAAGTTAGCCAAACCCCAATGTGAGATCAGAGATGTTACAACATATAAACCAGTCATTTAAGTTTTTTAGTTTTCCTGAATATATAAACAAAGCAGACATCTTTCGCCTTTATGGCACCCTCATAAGATTTATGGATTCGCAGGGGCACCTTGAGCCTTTGTAAACTGACAATAAGACTTGTGGAACTAAGTAGGGAATCATCCTTTGAATATTAAGTAGTCTATCAGTGGTGCAAACCAGATTGCCCCTTTTGATTACGGTAGCAATATATTAGACCCTCGAAAGTCAGCGAACAACAGTTCTTATATATGTACGGAGTGAACATCCTATTGGAGCTGATATCAGTAGCATTACAGAGAAAGCCACGATGGTTCCTTGCTAGTTTTCACAGCTGTCATGTGGTCCATAAGCTGACAAGTTGCCAGCTGGATAAATTAGTTAGGATAGTTTGTTACATTTCATTTTGTGTAGATTACTTGATGTAACTAGTATAAATAGAATGTAAGAGTTAAACATTAGTTTCTGTACTCTTTATTTCAGAAAAGTTAGCTTAATGGCAAAGTAATATACTTGTCTTCTTCATCTTGTTCGTCTTGTTCATTCTGGATAGCTTCAAGAAACAAGTAACAGGAAGAACAATGGAACAAAAGCACCTGATTCAACAAAGAATGTGATGACAGAGATCGTAAACAGATATCGTAGAGATCGTCAAAGTAATAGTATCATTACGCTTCGAGACTCCATTGTTGTACGGACAAGAAAGCTCAAAAGTTGTACGGACAACAAATCTCGAAAGTACAGAACAAATATCAGAGTACGTAAGAAGAAGAAGAATGAGAGCGAAAGGCTTGAGCACCTTGCTCTGATACCATGATAAACCTGAGATTATCTTGAAGCTATCCAGAATGAACAAGACGAACAAGATGAAGAAGACAAGTATATTACTTATTGATAAACCTGAGATTATCTTGAAGCTATCCAGAATGAACAAGACGAACAAGATGAATCAATAAGTAATATACTTGTCTTCTTCATCTTGTTCGTCTTGTTCATTCTAGATAGCTTCAAGATAATCTCAGGTTTATCACATCCAAATGTGAAGCTACATAAATTCTTATACATCTGCATGAATTTGTAACATCTAGTCCCCCTTGACTCTCATAACATCTAGCATTAACATTAGTCATAACTACATAAACCTTTCCTACACACACGCAGAAGCCTGAAACCAGTAATTCTCGACAAACTAAAACTAAACAAATTCAATAACCAAACACCAACACACAAACCTCCTAATCCAAATTCAACAATCATCAAAAGATCACAACTTCAATACACTAACAAAAACACCAATTCAAAACCAAACAACACAATTATCCAAAAAGGCCAACATTTTAACAAATACCTCAGCTTTGGCAGACTGAGCACCACCAAGATCACCCATATGAATCTCACTCCCTTCCGTATCCATCATAATCGCGACCGCATACCCTTTATCCTCATTCAACTTCCTAACTCTTTCAATAACCCTTTTATGCCAATCTCTAGTTCCATGACACATATTAATCCTAGCCACATTCATTCCTCCTACAGCCAATGCTTCCAATTGGTCAAACCCACAAGTAGCTGGGCCAATGGTACACACCAGCTTAGTTCTTCGAGTACTTCGAAACCCATTTTCCTTAAGCTCAGTTTCAGTCACAGAATCAACTTCAATTGAGCTAGAATCAACAGAAATGACCCCTTTGGAAAGAGTGGACTGTTTGAGATCTGAAGAGAGGCATTTAATGGGTTTTAAAAGATGGGTTTTTGAGAAAGATAAGCGAGGATTGAAGGTGAAAATGGGGTTTTTAGAAATGGGGCTTTCTTGAAATACAGGGGTTGAGTGAGAAATGAAAAGATTGAGTGATTGTGTTGCCATGGTTTGAGAGAATTGTAGAGAAATGGGTCTTTTCTTCTTGTGTTGAGTTGTGTGTATATGTGTATGTATAGGACAGGGAGGATGGGATAGGTGGAGTGGGGTAGAGGGGCGGAGATAGCAAAGCTTAGGGGAGTGAGTTGGAGACTTGGAGCCTCGAAGTTGTCGTCGAGGGAAAATGAGTGGGACGAAGATGAAAACTAAGCAGGATTTTCTTGAAATGATGAAATTTAATACTCCATTCGTCTTATAATACAAATCTTTTTGGAAAAATTACATACAGAAAATATTAATTAAATCATACTCATTATAAATGTATTGATTGGTAAGAATATGAGTTATTTATATTTTTGGTCATTCTTCATTAATTGATATATAATTTTTATAAGAATAATTAAAAAAAATGATCACAAATTTATATTGAAAAGTGGAAATGAATAGTTATTATGAAAAAAAATACTCCCTCTGTCCCATCCATTTCTTTACAATTTCCTTTTTGGGCCGTCCCACCATTTCTTTACATTACCCAAAATAGTAAGTTTTAACACTATTACACCCACTGCTTCACTTATTTTAACAATACTTTACACTATTTCACCCACTACTTAACTTATTTTAACAATTAAATCACTATTACACCCACTACTTCACTTATTTTAACAATAAAATCACTATTACACCCACTACTTCATTTATTTTAACAATATTACACTCACTTTACACCCACTATCCTTGACCTCCGTGCCCAGCCGCCATGTAAAGAACTGGCTGGGACGAAGGGAGTATCTTTTAAGAGACTACCATTGTGACTTTATTTACTTTCATATTTATTGATGAAAGGAATTCTCAAACAACTTGTAAGGTTTTTTGACCGAGGAAATTCTCTCTTTATATCAACACGCGATTTAGGTTTTCTTCTTTTCTCAATATAGTTGACGGGCTTCCATCGATTTTCTCTGATGAAAAATCCTAATCAATTAATTTCCTTTCGTTTTTCTTGTTTATATTTTGATTTATCTTTTCTTCTTATCACAAATTTTAGTAGATTTTTTGAAGGTTGGTTCTCTCTTATTTATGAGTTCGATTTTCAGATCTAAGCATTGTTTTTCCCTAAAAAATCTTCCTTCTTGGGCAAGATTTGTGTTCCAAATTTATTTGGATTTTGTTTATACTCTCCTTGTTAGAGCTTGCTACCTTGTTGTGTGTTTTGGTTTCAAGGGTTTGATTCGGCGATTAAGATCTTTATGGATTTACATTTATGGTCGATAGCTAGGGATGGCAATTTGTACCGACCCGATGGATACCCGACCCGTTCCGATCCGAATAGACCCGACCGAACCCAAAATTTTGGATTTGGGTATAGATTTGGTTTTTATATATAGACTCGAATAAATTTTGGGTTGGGTCTGGATATTTCCCTAACCGAACCGAACCCGAAATCCGAAACCCGAACCGAACCCGGACCCAATTCGAAACCCGAATAAAATATACTTAATTTTATATGTGTGTGTATGTATATATATATATATATATATATATATATATATATATATATATATATTAGTGTATATTTAATAAATCTTAATTATTAAATCATTAATATTCTAATAATCCTAATTTAACTTCCTAGCATGACCACTAAGGCACTGACCAATTTGTGATTGACGTATCATATCCTTATTCACTGCATAATAGTGTAGTCAAACTAAAATATTTTTCATTTTATCTTTGAAAATGAAATTATTATATGATTTCTTTTTTTGTAACTCTTTGCGTATTGGAAAAGGAAGTACTACATATGCTGCTCTACTTTGGCTATTCATCTTATGAAATGTTGAAGTCATTTTTGAGAATGTTGCAGACTTATATTTAATTTTGAAAGTAATTTATTGAGCTTTTATAAACTCCTAAACATATTTAGAGTTTCCAATATGAATTTTGTTTGCTTGAGATTTGATAAGTGGAGTTTATATCCACTTGGAACATTTTATAATGGCTTAAATTGATTGTCTTGGGCTCAAGTTTCTTGTAGTTTTGATGTATTTTGTTTAGTTGTGCAGATTTACAAGGATGTTGATTATGGTGGATGTTTTTGTCGTTTTTGGAGATTTAATTTATTAAAATTCGGATTTATTGGGCTGCACGCGTGAGATACACTGTTTGGGCCATATCTTGAGTTCTAGAAGTCAGTTTTGGGCGATCTTACTGTCCACGCGAAGATAACGAGATTTTCTATCATTCTAAAGTGGTCCAGATGTCCAATTACTACTGGAACGGTCCTGAAAAACAGAAGAAAAGTCAGCTACGAATTTCCCTTTTAAATCAGAATCAGTTTAGGAAACGTACTTCTATTATAATTCTGATTTGGTATTTTCTTGTTGGGCAAGATGTCTAGAGCCTATATAAACACATCCAACCCTTGTAATTTATTAAGATCATTATTATCATTATTAGGAGTAGAACCATTACATATCAATTACTTAGGTTTATTTGTATATTTTCATACTTTGTTTTTATCATGGTTTCATCAGATCCCATGATGACGAGAGGTTCGATTATGAACTAATCGTTGTCATGGGATTCTAACAGATTTATTTATGGAGCTTTAGTATCTTGATGCTTTACAGATCTGTGTGTGATGTATATATGATATCCTTGTATGGTTGTGCTTTATGAATTTATATGCGTAGCTAACATCTAATATGCTAGCATAGGATAGGTTGATGTTTTAACATCATGATTTGTGGCGTAAATAGAGATATTACGTTGCCCTATGTGATCAATGTGGATAACTTGTTCTTCAACCGTTATGTTTTCAAATTCTATAGAGATATAGGGTCTAAGCATAATTGGTGTCTATTCATCTTCTATCTCTTTTGTGGATGTATGTTTAGTTTGGTATTCGTATACTGAGAAGTAGCGTATACTTGTTTCGTGTTGTCCGATCAGATATCATAACCATTGCATATAGTGATTAAAGGCGTCAGATCTAATCGAAGTATTTAATGAAGTTAGGATTCCATGGTTTTTCTTGCAGACGTAATTAGATTTTAATTCTTGTTAGTTAGTTAATTCTTAGTTTTGTTAATTTGTGTCTTAGTTAATTTAGTTTAATAAACCCAAAATTGTTATTGTCTTAGCAGTGCATAATAACCATACATTATTGCATAGGCATATTTACTGAATAGAACCATAACTTGATCCCTGTGGGAACGAATTTGGACTTAACCTTATATATTACTTGTGACCACGTACGCTTGCGTGATTTTAGTGCAAACAAGTTTTTACGAAGCATTTTATCAAATTGATTATTTTGGCCACATAAAATTGCTACAAATTTTACATTAAGTTGACAAATAATTGCATTGATAAATAGGATCCGATAAAAACCCGAACCGAACTGAGACCCAATGGATCGGGTCTGGATATTAATATTTGGATATTAATTGGGTTTGGTTCCGGATCTGGGTCCAATATATATGTTTGGATCTGGATCTGGTTTTCACCAAACCCGAACCGACCGACCCGATTGCCATCCCTATCGATAGCTCAAACTGGATGTAGTGAAGCTGGTATAGCGATTACTTATACATATATCAACTTCAACAAATTGCTTGATTATCTCATCTCCGAATATAATGGATTAATCAGTGATTGTTTCTGTTTAATGTTTGTTCGACTCGATCATCTTTGTAGATGCCGTATGACTTTTTATTGATGAATTAATTCCCATATCAAAAAAAAACTTGTAAGATGTTGAGGTAGATATATTAGATGCAAGCTAGTTTTTTTATTGTCAAAAATTTTAGATTTTTAGACAAAATTTTGCAAGATAATAATTAGGATGGAGTATTTTTCTCCAAAAATTTCATATAATAAACATCACGTATGTGTAGCTGCACAAAATGCGTACATATTTATACACGGATAAAGTTTGATATAATTTACAGTAATTGGGATTTCCTTAGGTCATCTCCAACCATAACTTTATAGTACATATTACTCCATTTTTTACTTCAAAAATGAAGTAATCTTACTCCAACCATGCATTACTCTATCTTCAAATATAAAGTTATTCACTATTCAACTCCAAATATGAAGTTACACTATTCCTTTGAAGATATTGATTCTTTAATCACGTCTCACACAACTCTCTCTTTATATCTCTATTTCTATATTTATCCTCATATATTTTATTGTGGTATATAGTAATAAAGTGGATTTGAAGTAGAGTTTGAAGAAATGATTGGAGAAGAAATAAAGTAAAAAAGATGAAAATTTGAAAATAGAGTTGTTTTAAAATAGAGTAGTGATTGGAGATGGCTTTAATAGAAGAAGATCAAATTCCTAGATTCAAAAATTGTATTAACTTTTTCGTTTTACATATAGACAATTCTAAAATAGGTTATTTTTATCGGATGAGACATTCGTTTTTATATATATTTCATGTATATACACGAGTCCAGATGAATTTGATGTGCTTGAATATTTATCAAATTCAAAAAAATAATTGAATAACATGAGAAGTCCCATTTTGTGAATTATATGAAGTAATTGGACATATAGATCAATATTCGATTATGAATCCCCACGATGCGATGGTAATAGTTATCATAAATTTTTGACTTGTTGATATATAATTATTGCTACTTAATATATAAAATCACGATATGGTCCTTCTGAATGTACTATATACTGATTTTTCGATATAGTATATTTCAAATTTCTTGATATATAGACTTTTTAATATAGAAATTTGACTTCTCGATATAGATAAGTCTGAATTTTCATTTATTTGTGACTTCTCAATATAGAAATATGTACACATCTGATTGATTTTGTGTTTATTCATAAAAATTTGTATACATTTAATTGACGTCATATAAATATATCTGCATTTTTGGATGTTCGTGGATCGGTAACCAAATTATATATCTTGACGTGGAAAAAGAAACCTTACTTTTACGTAAATCAACATAAATAAACTTTATCATTCAGAGATCTACGAAATATTTTTAACTATTTGCGACCTCATTATAATTCTTTTATCTAATATAATTTGGATGATATTATGAAATATTTATTATTATAGATCTTAGTTTATTCATATAAGATTAAAATTAAATGAGCCCAAACATAACATTGAGATTTTGGACACATAAGAGTAAGTCCAACAACCTCTTAACCCATCCACTATATAAAATATAACAAATTAGCTTTTGGAGCAAGTCCAACAGACCCCTTATATGACCTCCTAACTTAAATTATAAAGAATTAAGTCTGAAATTGTGCTCCAACAGCCTCTTAATTTTTTCTTAAAAAGTTAAGAGCATCATGTCACCTAGGGGAGAGCACGGTTCGGTTCGGCTCGGTTTTTTGATAAAACATGAACTAAAACCGAAAATCTTCGGTTTTAAAAATTGAAAACCGGAACCTCAACCGAACCATCGGTTTCGGTTTCAAAGACCTCGGTTCGGTTGTAATCGGATCGTTTTCGGTTTTAAAACCAAAAATGAAAAATATTACAACTTGGATAAATAAATCTAGCTTAATTAAAAAATTCGATGATATCATTCGAGTTTACACAAATCAATAAAAATAGTTGCAAACTTCGTAATCTAAAGAACTTTCAAATGAGTCAAGTTAATAAGTAAATGACAGTCCTTGGCTAGGCCTTCACTAGTTCACTGGATTCACTTGTTGAGTTCCTGTAAAATAACAAGACAACTGCCAACTGGTTATGATTCACAAAAGCAAATAAATAATTAATCACTAGTCTAGTATGTGTTGCAAACTTTGCATCCAGCATTAATTATCTCACTACATTAGAATTCTTAATGCATTTGTCAATATATGGATTTAATTAGAATATATAAACAGTAGCAACAAAGAAATCAAAATTTATGAATACAGACAACTTACTAAACCAGGAAATTATCATATCAAATTAGTAAATAATACTTTTTTTTCAAGACTGGTCTCCAGACTCCAGTGGAAGTTGTTTCCTTAGTACTAAGCACATTCAATCATCTTAAAGTCTGAAATCAGAACAGAAAGCATTCTGTAATTTTTAAAACATATATGTATATTTTTTAAAATAAAATTTTATATATTATATAATATATATATATAATTATATATATATATATATCATAATAATCGGTTCGGTTTCGGTTTCTTTGATTCCAAAACCGAAACCGAACCATTAGTATCGGTTTGATTTTTCAGTTTTAATTTGGTTCGGTTTTAATCGGTTCAGTTTTTATCGATTTCATTTCGGTTTTGATTTCATTTCGGTTTTTCTGCTCTCCCCTAATGTCACCCCTTATCTTTAAGGGCTCCCTTATTTCACTTTTATCAATAAAATATTATTCCCCCCCTTTCCAATTGTTTCCCTCTTTTTTTGTTCTTGCTTCTATCCTTTTCTTTATTACTAGATTATAGCTCGTGCGCACACGGGTATTTCAAAATATAATTTTATAAAAATTGTAAATATAAGAAAATCATTAGTTAATTAAAAAATTAAAAAAAATTGCATTTTCTAATTGTAATTATGAAAGAAATAATGTCAATTAAATGAAAAATTATCTTTTTATTATTATAACAAAAATATTTAAAGATTATTTTAATTAAAATATTTTATTGTATATATTGTATGATGATATGCATTGAAGAACTTACCTGAATTAAAAGATTAATTCATATTTTTATTAATGAGCTTAACATAAACATTATAATTGACATTATATTTAAATTGATATGTAGATTTTCCATAATTAAGAATGGATTAAATAAATACATGGAACCTAAATATTGATACCAACCCTGAAAAATGGATAGTCCATGGATCAAAATATAGTTAAAAGTTTTAACGGAACCTAAATATGGATCCCGAAGCTGAGGAAAGGGTTATCCAACAATTTATAATATATATAGATTTAATAATTATACAAATCAATTATAAGGAAGTTTGTTGGAGTAGATATACAATACAATGTCTTAAATTCTTAGGAGTTGAATATTTTATAATATTTATAAGGGATATGTTAGGAGACTGTTGGACTTGATCTTAGTAATTTAGGACATATATATAAGAAACATTGTCTCCAACAACACTTCTTATAATCATTCCTTATCAACTATTTCACTATTAAAAGTACAAGATTTCAATTAAATTATGAAAGAAAAAGATGATATGTGTCATATCTTATTATAAAAAAATAGTCAAGGAATCCTTAAATGGAGATGGATGTTACATCTATGCTATACTATTATAAACAAACTAGAGTATATTTGGTTGATTGGTAGTTTGGTCACTTTATTTGGTACACTTAATAACAACAGTTAGATATATTTTACGATAAATAAATAAGAACTGTTGGATCTAATGCTAAAAGAATATTCCTTTTCTAATATTTAAAATACTTTTATAGTTTCCAAGTTCGAATTCCACCAAAAACATATCTCTATTAAACATATATATTATTTTATAAATTACTCTAATGAGTTTAAGAATCAATTCCTGTAAACAACATATTATTAATTAAAACACTATCATTAAAAATACTATCAAACATGTATTATAATATTTTATTATCTTCTATAATTTATTTTTCCTCTCAATTAAAAAAAATATCTGAACATGAGATTTAAAAAGTTAAAAATATATTTTAATAATAAAAATATATATACAACTTAAAACTTTAACAATAAAATATAATTTTAAAAAATTACAAGCAAATGTGCATCGCACGGGGTATAGATAGTAAAGATAAAGGATGAAGTGACGTTATTAGTGATTTAGCAAGTCTAAACATCTCTAAGAGTCTCTTAGTTTACTAGTAAAAATATTATAAACAATTATACTCTTGGTAAGTTATTACGCGGGTTATTGTGTCAATTCCAATCATACTCTTTCTAGTTGCTCTCAATTTATATTTTATTCATATTTCAACTCTACTATAATGAAAATTTGAATTTAGGTAATGAAAGAATTGGAGGGAAGTAATATTTTATTGGTAGAAATAAGTTAAGAGCCAATTAGAGGCTCTTAAATTGAGGTCCAGTCACCAGTTCTAATTCACTAAACTCTTAAATTTTTAAAGAGCAGAGAGTCTCTAGGAGCTCTAATTTTTCCAAGTCTCTTTATTATTTATTATTCCACTTAAATATAAAGAATTTCTTAGAGGTGCTCTAATAGACTACTTAAATGGGTTCCAAAACAAAAATTTAAGAGATTTGATCACATATAAGGAGCATTGTTGTAGTAAGCATTCCTAAACTTGTTCTAAATTACTAAGAGATCTATTATTTACAATATTTTTAAGGAATTTATTAGGACTCTGTTGAACTTGTTTAAGGAATTATTAGCACATTGTTGAAAGACTTTTTTGATCACATCCCTTAAAAATAAACGTGAGGAAAATTAGTTAGTCTGTTGAACTTGCTCTAATATTACTTTATCTATATATATTTAAAGTATATAGTTGTCTCCCTCCCCTCTTGTCTCGTCGGTAAACTCCACCACCGCCGGCCACCATCGCCAGGCGGTGGCTCCTTCCCCTCCTGTAACAGCCCGACTTTTCGGACTATTATTTCTAATACGAAACTAAATAAAATATATTATTTATTCAAATAAACCAAAATTAACGAAAGTCAAAGCAGCGGTCAAACTTGATCAAAAGGATTAAATTAGAGACGCAGCTCCACAAGTTCAATATTCAATAACAAGAATTAATCTAATAATGCGATAACTCCAATTCAACTATTGCAATAAATCACGTAGCACAAAATCCATAAGTTCACATCCCTTTTTCTCAATAAGCTTCCACAATATACGAACATGAAATATCAGAAAAGAGTGAGCTACACAGCTCAGCAAGTAACAGATTGACTTACAAATATCCTCAAAATCAGTGGGCGTTTTAATAAAACATATTTTCTCAAAATAATAATAATTTTGTAAAACATTTGCGAAAATAAATCCAACCCAAAGTTTATATTTTCAAAAAGCCAGAACTTAAAACAGAAACAGAAAAACACAAACAAAACGGAAATATAAAATACCACAGTCTTGCTCTACGGCCACACTTTGCCAGTGACCGGCATCTTATTCTTATTCTTATTCTTTCGCCACACTTTGCCAGTGACCGGCATCTAAAGTTCAATAATTACGCGCCCTTAATAGGTATCTAAAGTTGCACACTTGTGCGCCTACTAAGGGTATCTAAGGCTAGTTCCGGAACTATAGCGTAAATTACGAACGGGTTCGAAACGTAGAGACTGTGTTCTAAAATCAAATACTTATATCTTATAAAGTCGAAACAGAATTCTTATATCTTATACGAAAATCGAAAACAGAAGCTTATATCTTATACGAAAATCGAAAGTTGCATAATCAAAGAATATTTTTCGAAAATAAAAGTAAGTCAAAAGTACTTACCTCAAAAGCCACACTTAAAAATCCGAAAATAACACGAACTGATCCTATAATTTATTAAATCAAACCAAAAAAAATCATTATTCATAAATTTTAACACAAGGTCGACATCAGATTAAATAATAAAAAAAATCTACTATTTATCATGATTACGTAAAACACCTAATAATTCACTACATAATTAGTTCACTGTAAATCTTTAACGAGGACTAACTTGAAACATTAGGAAAGTGATCACAACATACATATTATAAATAATGAACATATCTTATTCATTTACTGGCATTACAAATAAAACATGGCACTCAAATCATTATTCTTTTTTTTTTAATCCACACTACAACATGCATGCATAATTACCAAGCTAAGAATAAACTAATTCACATATCTTAACTCCAGTAGCCAAACTTACAAACTTTTGTATACTGACTATAACAATTTTATTTACCAACTAACAAATCATTTTATCACAACAAACCACCGAATACATGTACTATGTACTCGTCCAATTTACTAAATAATGAGAGCACAAAATAATAAAATTCTAACAGTAAATTGCCACATTAAATTAATAAAATTATAAAATGTCAAATTTAACGAAACAAGTAATTATTGAGTTTAAAATAAACTAATTAAACTAATCATTCATCATGTTTCAGAGAGATGAATATGTGCAGTTAAATCAATTCATATCAATAAATTATAATATAAGTTATTCGTGTTATACATGCATTAGGTAGGCATACATGAATAAATGTTCAAGTCAATTTACATGCTCTCACACACTTGCACAGACGAGCATGGGTTCAAATAGGATATTAAATAAAAAGCATGATGCATATATGTAGTAAAAAAAATGAAATAAATTTTGAAAATCGAAGGGGAAAAGAAAACATACCTGTTGAGACGAAATGAAGAGAGAGCTGTACGAGTCACCAATTGTTCTAAAGGGTTTGTTATATAGACACTCAAAACCTAAAATTAAATTGGGAAATTCTAAAACTAGCCAATAAAATTTCTACGATCTCTCTAAGTAAATACCTAAATTATAATATTTTATCACACACAATTTACTTAAATAAAAGATATCGATATTGTAAAAGATTTTCACACTTCTTTCCTATAATAGCAATTCTTATCTTTAATCTAAATAACTTGTACAAAAAGAAATTTTTAGAATGCTCTAAATAAGAATTAATCAAATATATTTTTAAAACTCTAATCCCAATTTTACTAATTATCATCCTAATTTTAGAATCTCATCCATATTTAGACTCATATTTTCTAATTAAATTTTAATTCCTAACCTTTAATAATTTTTATTCTTTTTTTTTTCTATTATTCTTTATTATTACTATTTAAAAATTACTGGATGTTACATACTACCCTCCTTAAAAAAAATTTTGTCCCCAAATTCTCAAACTCCTATACTTCAAAAGTTCATGACACTTCTATTCTAAACGTCTGCTCCTAAACGATCGTTTATAGGATCGCATCCTAGGGAATGTACTAGTCCCATACCTAATACACTCCGAAGGACAGCCAAGGCTCTGATGCCAACTTTAACATCCAAGCCCATAACCGAATGCATACCGGACCCAACAACCCACCACAGGTCAGTCCAAAAATGCTAGCAAATTGGTACACATTAGTTGTTGACTTGTATCTATAAAGGTCCCAAACACTCTTATTCTATTCGATGTGGGATGTTACACCTCCCCTTTCACCCTTCAACACAACCCACCTTCAAAGTTCCCCAATATTGTTCTTAATTGAAAAACCCCAAATTTCTTTAGAATCCCTTTTTGATTATGGGTTGTTTAATATTTGAATGGGTTCGTTCCTAATTCACCCACCAAGATTTTTTTGTCTACTCTATTAGCCTATTTATCTCTCTGTGAATCTTATTATATATTAACATGGTTGTATTCTACTAGAAAAGATTGTAAACCTTGAATTCATGTCTAGGTCGTTGTTTTTGGTCCTAAATTGAGTGTTATTAGTTTGTTGAGTCATTTTTGGGTTGTATTTTGGCGTTGAATTCTCTGTTTCTTGTGTAAGATTTGGTTTCGGTATTGTAACTGCTTGCCTGACAGTTTTTTCTTATGGCTAGTCGTATTTACAAACAGATCGTGTCAAGTTTTTCTAAAACTTTAATTCCGATCGAATGATTGGTGTATTGTTGTCCTGCTTGTGTTGATTTGTTGGTTCTTGTTGCCGGATTTTGGAGAGATGGTCGAAGTCTGTATTTACGTTTAATAGCATGAATTAGGAAATTGAAATTAGTTATTATTATTAAAAATTAATTGATTCTTGTTTTTTCGATTGAGGTTTTTGAATAATCAGTGGCAAATTGATTGTGTTTATATTTTTTGATTTGATTCGTATTTTGGTTAGTTTTAAATTTATTTTGATTGAGGTTAAATGTCATATCAATTATTATTTTTAAAATTTTATTAGTACATTGGTGCCATTTTTTTTATGGATTTTGGACCATATCTTGGTGTTTGCTATCTGTCGTCAGTTGACGAATTTTGTGTCATTTTAAATGACTTTTAATTCAATTTATGAAAATCCGGCGTTTATGTGCTTAACCAAAGGGATCCCCTTTGGTTAGAATATATTTAACGGCTTTATCTTATTAATATATTGTTTATAGTAGATATTAAATTATATGAGGTTAATCTTATGTCCCTTGAGTTGTTATTTAATTATTTTTTTTCTAATTGGGTTCGTTTTGGTGACTTGCAGTTAAATAGCCACAAAAAGGACAAAAAGACTCAGTTTTGACTTTCAAAAAGAAGCAAAGAGCATACAAAGTGCAGAGTTAAAGAGAAGACGAGTCTGCGAAATAACTTATGACAATGGGAACTTACAAAAGCAACAAGAAGTTCTAGTCTTTTTTAGTAATCACTTTGTATAAGATGTATTCTTGTTTTTTAGGGCACTCTTTTTCCCCCTATGAGTTTGTGGGGTTTTAACGAGGCTCTTTTTTTGTGGGATTCATACTTTAAGACTTGAAGGTGTTATTGTCTAAATGTCCGGGACCAACATGTGTGTCTTTCGGTTAGGTAATGGATTTTCTGGAATGAAGGATACTCCTTTACTCCGATCATTTTATCTTGATACAATTTATGAACGTGAAAGTTAGTCTTTATCAATATATATATATATATATATATATATATATATATATATACATATATATATATATATATATAGAGTAAGGATCTAGGGAAAACCTCGTTTAATGGAAAACTTAGAAAACTAAATCGAAAAATAGCATATATGGTATGTAAACTAATCGTTGGGAGATGAAGAAAAATGTGGTGAAATTAGATTTAAAAAAAATATCACCGATTGACGGGAAAAATCAAATTAAAAATGGAGGGGATTATGTGTGATTCTGTGTGTGAGGGTGTATTTGATTAGTACTGTGTGGGTGCCCCTGGCGGGTCCATTGATCTTAATACATCTAATGGCTAGGATTAGTACCTTAGTTTTCTTCAAAAAATAAGTTCTCTTTTAAGCATATATAGGGACTTTCTCAACAGAGTACCTTTTTTCAAAGAAAACCAAGATACTTTTTGATTTCTCAGATATCCTTTTATTTTAAATAAAAGTTATTTAAAAGTCTTAATCTTATGAATTGTTGTGGGACCCTTGCTTGTTTCTGGGTTCGTTTCAAATCAAAATTTTTTTAAATTCTATCAATTGTTTCGAATATAGAAGATTTCATTAATGAATGGGATAATGGAAGTAAGGTTTAGAGTATACGTGATTATACAAGGAAACTTGAGATTCCAAGGGAAATTTCGTTAAGAGATGACTAGAGCTAGAAGTGTTTCAACACAAGAGAGGAAGGAATTTCGTGAGAAGAATTATGGGTGAAAGTTATAGAATTATGGAGAAATGCTTCATACTTTGTTAATACGGGAGAAATAAGAGTAAGGAGGTATTAATAAGGGTTAAAACCCTGGATTCAAAACAGAGTGATAATAAGGGGGAATACAATTGTTAGTAATTTTCCAAGTTATTTTTAATAAAAAGCCAAGAGTGTTCATCAGGAAGTAATAGAGAATTGGATAGCCAAGTGGTGAATATACGCGACCTCTGTTATCGGATGACCGAATTTGTGGATAAAAGCATGCAAGAATATGCTACTAATTGAGAGTGAAATAATTTGAGTATCCTAAGACTAATACTACCTGTGTCAAGTGTGTAAAAGATGACCTTAGGAAACGAGATAGGGCATCCGGAGGTAATTGAAGGTACGCTCTAATTTAAAATTCTTAATTGTCAATGTTTGGTTAAGGATCGACTAGAAATGAATGGTGTAAATAGATTGATAAATTAGATAAGAATAATCTATCTCTTAGGAAGTAAGTTATGATGTTATAAGAAAAGAAGTTATTCTCATGTTATCAAAATCAATATCTGTTAAGGGTTAGAGGATTTTACTAAAAAAGGAGATTAAGGGAAGGAGCGAGAACATTGTTCAAGGATAAAGGAAGAATATCTACTTGTATAAGTATGAACAGGAAGTATATATTATAGATAATATTTCCTTACAATTGTTTCAAGGAATATTAGTAGAAATTATTTTATGGAAAATTTTACAGAGATATATATATATATATATATATATATATATATATATATAAACTGGAATATTAATATTTTATGTTATGATATAGATCAAAATATAGATAAACAATAGTGAGATACACTACCATTCAGGGAAGGCCAATGTGGTGGCCGATACCCTTAGTAAAAAGAGAAAGGAGAGCTGAGATAGTATAGAATGAAGAAATGCAGGAGAAGGTTAATAAGGAAAGACAATGAAAGTGCTGCTACTGATAAGCTAAATGGCATGTTGATGAATGAGAAACAAGTTTATATTGGTGTATTTTGCTCAGACAAGATAGAGATGTTTATGGAAGAACTAAAGGATAGAGAAAGCAATGTGAGAATTAGAAGGTGTCAGGTGAGAAAGGTATTCATTGATATTTTCAACATGATTCCGGGACGGAATCCTTTTAAGGGGGGAAGACTGTAATAACCCTAACTTTTAGAATACTACAGTGCCTGAATAAATAGTAATTTTGAGGATTTAGGGAAATGGTATGTAGGTACCCTATAAGTGAAACAGAAAATGAATAATCAGAAACCATAGTAGCATCATACTATGAAAATGAGTGACTCGAAACGATGATGGATTTCAGAAATTCCTGAGTATAGATTTTTAAGATGTCTGATTTTAATTGAGCACTATTGTATTGGATATTAAAGGGTATGGAATATGAAAATGGTGTATACTTTGAGGAACATGTGAAATTAGGTTAAACCAAGGAGTGATCAAGTCAAGGAAATGCCAGAGGAATTTGGATTGTTAAACAATTTAGAACCACTTGGAAATGAGATATTAAATTTGAGGAATTGAGAATTTAATATTTTGGAATTTTATTATATTTGATTTGAGAATTTAGAACGAAAACTACTGAGACAGTGAAACGAGCGTTCTAGAAACCGCTGAGACTTTATAACGAGATTAAGCGATCAAGTGAACAAATCATGGGTTAAGGATAATAAATATTAGAATTCCAAGGGAGGATATATTATGAGAGGGAAAGAGGATTGAGAATATAATCCTAGAGCAGAGAGAATGCAACTAGTTTGAGAACGCTTGAGAAACCGGGAGAGCAAATTCTGAGATAAAGAGAATATACAAAGGATATTGGATTTAATATCTACTTGGGGATTATAACCACCCTAACACATTAATATATGATGTGGGAGAGGATAATAGGTATCCAAGAGGTTTACAGAGGAGAAACCACTAAGACGATCATAAAAAACTTTCGATGAATCAATCGACGAGAGAACCTTGCACAAAACCCAAACAAAAAGCCCCAAGATCATTAAAGTAAGCCCAAGAATGGCCCAATTACATGTAATTAAGTGAAGTGACTCATGGAAATTTTGAAGGGGCAAGGGTATAAGAGAAATAAGAACCAAGGGGCAAGGACATGCTAGTAACTTACCAAAGCAAGGAGATTACTCATTCAAACTCACCCACATGCCTTGATTTCATTGGTGGACTTCAAACACACTTAATTAAGTGATAAGGATCTGATTCAAAGGGATAGAAACAAGAGGATACATCATTATCCAAGATAGAAACAAAGCAAAACACAAAGAGATGAAACTGCTCAGCAGAAACACCACTCAAAGAAAAATTCATATCTCCATATCTAGAGCTTCTAAAATCACCAAATTTTAACCATAACTTCTCCACTCCATGTGTAAGTTTCGTTCAAAATTTCATGGGTAACAAAGTAGTGTAGCCTAGTCAAATCCATGCTCAAAGTTGGGGAAACAAATCTGACCAGTTTCTGTCTAGTGGGAAAAACGGGTTCAAAACCATAGCTACAAAGCTTCAAATTTGATGATCTATAGTTCAAAAGAAAGCTCTTGAATGGTAGAAGATGAGGTAAAAATTTGAGCACCAAACTCTTATATTTCTATTTGTTATGAATTTTACAAGATTGATGATGAATAGTAAATCTTAGAAACTAACTTTAGTTTTCTTGGTTTCTTTGGAAGATATAAGCTATACTAAGGTGATATAAAGGTTATACAAGGTGTATTAAGGCTTGTTCACATCCCAAGGAAGGTATACTACTTGAAACCCTAGCTTGAATCTTGAGTTTATGGTTGGTTTTTAGATTAAGTTAGTGTAAAGTATGAAACCATGGTTATATAGATGGGTTATATAAATGTTTATAAGTGTTTTAATGGATTATGGAAGTGTTGTGTGTTGAAATCCATGGCTGGTATGATGACCACATGGGGTATGGATTGATATATGTGTTGGATGATGAGTTGGGAGGTGTGAAAAATTTGGAAAGTATGAAAGTATAGCCGTTATAATGCCCGATTTTCGTTAAACCAAAAGATGCCCTGTTTTTGTCAACCATATTCGTACGGTTAGGATTTTGTCCAGGGTACCAACTTACCATGAGAGGATAGATCTTAGTTCATTGATCGTTTTGATATAAAGAACGTCAAAATCCAATGAACGGTTTAGGAGAAAAGTGAGTTTTATTGAAAATTGTTCGGAAACCGAGAAAATGCAATTGTGTCAACTTTTAGGCTATAATTACCATACTTAAACATCTTTAAAAGTTTTTAAATTTTGAGAAAATATAGTAGGGTGAATAAAGAGTCAAACCCCACTGACCTTGTGTCAAAATTCGAAATTTATAATTTATGAGAAATTTTGCAGTCATGTGTGGTTAATAAGGAAATGGTGAAAAACACTGAAACTTTTATGGAGTCTAATAATGGATAAGTTCTTGGAACTTGTGGTCTATAAAGGGTATGTTAAACTTATATTATGTGTCAAGAGTGTTATTATATATATATTTAAGGGTTAAGTGAAATATATTCTGATGGTGGTCCTTTTCGTTTCTATAGATACTCGAGTCGAACACAGGATCATTTCTCTTGGGATTAGGGATCGAGGCAAGATTTCTTTTATCCTTATTCCAATAAATTGTTTATGTTCAAAGAGAAAAAAAAATGATTTTGGTAGATAATATATGAATCTGATATGATGATATGGTTAGGGATATATTCCTTGTTTGTTGAGATTATTGGATATGGATATGAATATGGAAAGAGCGAATATACTCTATGATCTAAAGGGATATGAAAGAGAATGGTATCGGTTGTTATCTAGGGTTATATGGTTTATGATATTATATTAAAGATAATCTTTAAATATTTGTGATTTAATAAACATTTTTTGATTATTATTTAATACTTTTAAAATAGTTGAAATATTTTGTATATAAGAGCATATTTGACTTTATTAAATACGGAGGAGATGTCTGAGTTATAATCAAAGTATTATGATGTATGTATTTTAAAGATAATGATATATGTGAATGGAAATGGAAATGGAAATGATATATGTGAATGGAAATGGAAACGAAAAATGGAAAATATGGAATGGTGTTTTATAAATGAAAAAAAATTGACAAAAAAAGGGGGATTGCAACAGCAAGCGTAAGAGGCTGTGTTCGGCATAGTCCAGCACTCAATATTTTATTACGACCCAAGAGATGCCGAAGGGGGATGTAGCAGAGAGCCTTCCTCCAGGGATGATGACCAGGTTGGATCATTCCTTCTACTAGTAGTAAACAGAGAGCAGGTACGATTAGGCGACTGATCATCCTCCTAACGTATCAGGCGACAACAGATATCCCAGAGTATTTAAAAAAAAAAGAATTGATAATGGTTTCAGATTTGCATTCTGAAAAAGGAAAATGGTATGAAATTATGGAATTGTTTTTATGGATTGAAGAGAAATTGATTTTATATTATTTTTATATAATTGTTGTATAAAAGGAAATGGAAAGATTATATTGAGAGATTTATTTCAAATATTATATTATCTTGAGATATTATACTGAGATGATGTATTGATTATTATCTTGTTATAGAAGAGAAACTGATATTATATTATATTAGAAGAAAAAATGATATTATATTGTTCTATATTTCTTTTCTTATAAAGAAAAATGGATGGTTTATTTAATAAGTAAGAATTAATTCTTTTCTTAAGGATTATGATGGATTTTCTGTTTATTAATATATTTATATATACTTTCATTGATGCTAGTTTACAAAAATTTATCTTGCTGAGCTATTATAGCTCACTCTTGCTACTTATGTATATAACAGCTAGGTCAAATGCCGATACTCCGCACTACACCCCGCAAGAGGGTAAGGGAAAGACGACCTTTTGAGAGAGTGCTGGCGCCTATCCCTGAGGTAGCTGATAGACAGATGGGTGTTGGTAGACTTATGTGTATTAAGTGTGTAAGTTGAGAAATAAACTTTTGGTTGTTGAAATGCTTCCTGTAGAAGCATTATTCAACAATGTTCTTAAGTAGGATTCTGAGTTGTAATAACTGCTTAACTTTAAACTTATGATATTGTGGATGTTGTTCTTTGAGCATATGACTGGTGTGTAATATTATTAAGTGTGGGGTCTATTGTGTGAGTTTCATTGCGCATTTATTTTTCAACTGCCAACAGTATAGTGTTATTAAATGGAAATTGGTCCGTGACGGCCTGGATACCTGACCCCGGATTTGGGGCTGTCACAGATGGTATCAGAGCTAAGAGTCATAATGCTCAGGAACAATAGTGATAATAATATACACATATAGATATATATGTAATGATATAAAATATGAACTCACATCGAGTTCAAGGGTGGTTTATTGAACGAAACGTTTATTCTAAGTAGTGATTATAATTTTATAGATTATTACTAAAAAAAGTTTATGTTTTAGTATAGGGAGAGGAGATTGGTGAGCCAAAGTTAAGGGTATTTAAAGTCTTCTTGTGTTTAAGGGAGTTTGAAGAAATATTGTAAGTGGATTGGTGAACAGACACTGATTGTTTCAATTGATTGTGGAGATGAAATGGTGAAACTGAGATTTGTCGGTAAAGCCAAGATATACCTTAAGGACCAAGACAGACTGAGAAATTCCGAGATTGACTTAAATGAAAAGGTAATTATGCTAAAAATGTTAAACTTATGTAGCACACGGGATTGATATGAGAAAAGGAATATTTGATGTATCGGGAAGTGTACGTTAGACAATCTCGTGAGTATAAGTGGTATGTTAGAATATACAATTGTAAAGTATTGTTTTAAAAGGGTCCTTGATACCGGAGCATTGTCAGGATAAGATGATCAACATTACGTAAGTATATCGATTAGAAGGTTGTGTTCTATTATGGATAAAGGCAGAGAGTATCGAGCCAAGTCACGACTAGGTAAATGAAGATAACTGGGAATAGCAGACGATGGGTTAAGGCTACATGGTGAGTGCCAAATTTAAGAAATTTTGGAGAGTACGCAGTCTAAGATTAAAATAGTATTTGAGGAAAACCTTCCATTATTGGGATTTTCAATTGGGCAGAGGCTATTAACAGTACCTATTTTCAAGCTCCTAAAGCCCTGCTAAATTATATTATTGAGTTTCAAATTTTCCTCCACTGGTGAGTAATTCCAGGGTGATCTATCACCTTTTATTAAAAAAGGGCCTGTATCTTTTCAAAACTTTCCGGTACCTTTGGAATGTATTTCAAAATTTTATTCGATCTATCTTAGTCAAAATATTTCTCTAAGATTATTTTCGAAAGGTGGTATATATCATCATGATTTAAATTTTCCTTTATATTTTTACTACAACTAAGAGGAACAACCCTATATGTATACACAAGGATGATCTGTCTGTGTGATTGAAAGTCGGAGGGGACGCCCTCCTTTATGTGACATACGGGTTCTTCCATAATATTGATTTCTCAGATATCCTTTTATTTCAAATAAAAGCTATTTAAAACTCTTAATCTTATGAATTGTTGTGGGACCCTTGCTTGTTTCTAGGTTCATTTCAAATCAAAGTTTTTTTAAATTCTATCAATTGTTTTGAATATAGAAGATTTCATTATTGAATGGGATAATGGAAGCAAGGTTTAGAGTATACGTGATTATACAAGGAAACTTGAGATTCCAAGGGAAATTTCATTAAGAGATGACTAGAGCTAGAAGCGTTTCAACACAAGAGAGGAAGGAATTTCGTGAGAAGAATTATGGGTGAAAGTTATAGAATTATGGAGAAATGCTTCATACTTTGTTAATACGGGAGAAATAAGAGTAATGAGGTATTAATAAGGGTTAAAACCCTGGATTCAAAACAGAGTGATAATAAGGGGGAATACAATTATTAGTAATTTTCCAAGTTATTTTTAATAAAAAGGCAAGAGTGTTCATCAGGAAGTAATAGAGAATTGGATAGCCAAGTGGTGAATATACGCGACCTCTGTTATCGGATGACCGAATTTGTGGATAAAAGCATGCAAGAATATGCTACTAATTGAGAGTGAAATGGTTAGAGTATCCTAAGACTAATACTACCTCTGTCAAGTGTGTAAAAGATGACCTTAGGAAACGAGATAGGGCATCCGAAGGTAATTACAGGTACGCTCTAATTTAAAATTCTTAAGTGTGAATGTTTGGTTAAGGATCGACTAGAAATGAATGGTGTAAATAGGTTGATAAATTAGATAAGAATAATCTATCTCTTAGGAAGTAACTTATGATGTTCTAAGAAAAGAAGTTATTCTCATGTCATCCAAATCAATATATGTTAAGGGTTAGAGGATTTTTCAAAAAAAGGAGATTAAGGGAAGGAGCGAGAACATTGTTCAAGGATAAAGGAAGAATATCTACTTGTATAAGTATGAACAAGAAGTATATATTATAGATAATATTTCCTTACAATTGTTTCAAGGAATATTAGTAGAAATTATTTTCTGGAAAATTTACAGATATATATATATATATATATATATATATATATATATATATATATATATATATATAAAGACTGGAATATTAATATTTTAGGTTATAATAGAGATCAAAATATAGATAAACAATAGTGAGATACACTACCATTCAGGGAAGGCCAATGTGGTGGCCGATACCCTTAGAGCATCTCCAAGGGCAACCCTTATTTTCATTCCCTAAAATATAATAAAATAATGATTACTTAAAATATAGGTAACCAAAAAGTTCGTTTACTCCAATGGTGTTACCTATATTCATTACTTATAACTTAAAAAATAATATTTAAACAATATTTTAGGTAATATAGAGAAGAGATGAGGTTGTTGGTATAGATGTATATTATTTTATAAGGATAGAATGATGATGTGTCATTTTAGGGGTTTGATTTTCTCTCCCCTAAATATGGGGTTTGATTTTCTCTCCCCTAAAATTTATAGGGGATAGGGAGTCCCATTGGAGCATCATTTTTAAAAGTGAACCCCTAAATTATGTACAACTAGGATAAAGATAGGTAAGGGTTGCTTGCATTGGAGTTGCTCTTAGTAAAAAGAGAAAGGAGAGCTGAGATAATATAGAATGAAGAAATGCAGGAGAAGGTTAATAAGGAAAGATAATGAAAGTGCTGCTACTGATAAGCTAAATGGCATGTTGATGAATGAGAAGCAAGTTTATATTGGTGTATTTTGCTCAGACAAGATAGAGATGTTTATGGAAGAACTAAAGGATAGAGAAAGCAATGTGAGAATTAGAAGGTGTCAGGTGAGAAAGGTATTCATTGATATTTTCAACATGATTCCGGGACGGAATCCTTTTAAGGGGGGAAGACTGTAATAATCCTAACTTTTAGAATGCTACAGTGCCTGAATAAATAGTAATTTTGAGGATTTAGGGAAATGGTATGTAGGTACCCTATAAGTGAAACAGAAAATGAATAATCAGAAACCATAGTAGCATCATACTATGAAAATGAGTGACTCGAAACGATGACGGATTTTAGAAATTCCTGAGTATAGATTTTTAAGATGTCTGATTTTAATTGAGCACTATTGTATTGGATATTAAAGGGTATGGAATATGAAAAGGGTGTATACTTTGAGGAACATGTGAAATTAGGTTAAACCAAGGAGTGATCAAGTCAAGGAAATGCCAGAGGAATTTGGATTGTTAAACAATTTAGAACCACTTGGAAATGAGATATTAAATTTGAGGAATTGAGAATTTAATATTTTGGAATTTTATTATATTTGATTTGAGAATTTAGAACGAAAACTACTGAGACAGTGAAACGAGCGTTCTAGAAACCGCTGAGACTTTATAACGAGATTAAGCGATCAAGTGAATGAATCATGGGTTAAGGATAATAAATATTAGAAGTCCAAGGGAGGATATATTATGAGAGGGAAAGAGGATTGAGAATATAATCCTAGAGCAGAGAGAATGCAACTAGTTTGAGAACGCTTGAGAAACCGGGAGAGCAAATTCTGAGATAAAGAGAATATACCAAGGATATTGGATTTAATATCTACTTGGGGATTATAACCACCCTAACACATTAATATATGATGTGGGAGAGGATAATAGGTATCCAAGAGGTTTACAGAGGAGAAACTACTAAGACGATCACAAAAAACTTTCGATGAATCAATCGACGAGAGAACCTTGCACAAAACCCAAACAAAAAGCCCCAAGATCATTAAAGTAAGCCCAAGAATGGCCCAAGCACTTCATGGAGCTTCAATTACATGTAATTAAGTGAAGTGACTCGTGGAAAGTTTGAAGGGGCAAGGGTTTAAGAGAAATAAGAACCAAGGGGCAAGGACATGCTAGTAACTTACCAAAGCAAGGAGATTACTCATTCAAACTCACCCACATGCCTTGATTTCATTGGTGGACTTCAAACACACTTAATTAAGTGATAAGGATCTGATTCAAAGGGATAGAAACAAGAGGATACATTATTATCCAAGATAGAAACAAAGCAAAACACAAAGTGATGAAACTGCCCAGCAGAAACACCACTCAAAGAAAAATTCATATCTCCATATCTAGAGCTTCTAAAATCACCAAATTTTAACCATAACTTCTCCACTCCATGTGTAAGGTTCGTTCAAAATTTCATGGCCAACAAAGTAGTGTAGCCTAGTCAAATCCATGCTCAAAGTTGGGGAAACAAATCTGATCAGTTTCTGTCCAGTGGGAAAAACGGGTTCAAAACCATAGCTACAAAGCTTCAAATTTGATGATCTATAATTCAAAAGAAAGCCCTTGAATGGTAGAAGATGAGGTAAAAATTTGAGAACCAAAATCTTATTTTTCGATTTGTTATGAATTTTACAAGATTGATGATGAATAGTAAATGTTAGAAACTAACTTTAGTTTTCTTGGTTTCTTTGGAAGATATAAGCTATACTGTTAACTCGAATAACTTGTAGAAGGGGGGGGGGGTTGAATACAAGTTATATAATCATGTCTGATTTTTGCTTGATTATATGAACAAGAATAAACGAATGAATCAAATTCTGTTTGTATTAATAAGATCAAATACAAACTCTACCAAAGGTGTACAAATACCTTTAGCAGCTGCTGACAATACAAATTTCTCTCTGTTTGCACTCTCGTATACTTACGATTACAAACCTCATGAACCGAAATATTTTTACAATGATATAGAGAGAATATTTATAATGCTTCCTATCAACTAATTACAGAAAGATAATCTATACATGATAATGTTCTGCCGTCCAGTTGATAGTTTCCATCAATAGAAAATTCTTTCTTTCATAAAATCTTCTTGCTTGTTCCTCAAACAAAGATCCTATTTTATAGCACTTGCCAGTTTCTGTAGCATCCATAATGACATCATCAGTAACACGACTGATATCAGGATTCCTTATTGCATCAGGATCTAACCATCCTATCAGTACTTGATCAGTATTTGACTTGACATATCAGGATTCGATCTCAGTTCCTGACATGTAGTACTTGATGCACTGTTCATTCCTGACTAAACTTTACAGATAACTGTCTAACACATATTTCCTATATAAAGTGCTAAATCCTTTATAAAATCAGGATATACAAGAAGTATAAGTAAAATTCTATTCTTAACATCACAACTCATGAATTATTCGTAACAATCTTCCCCTATTTATGCTTTAAAATCTGAAGTATAAATTTGAGTTGTTGATGTCAAAACATATAATAATACAATCAGAATAGAATTTATGAATTCAGAAATCATGAAGTTAAGTACCTCCTCTTCTTAGATATAGACATAGTATCCAGTACTTAGAAGAAAGAATTCAACTATTTGATGCTTCTTTTCCTTTACCACTTCCCTGATAAGATTCACCTCTGTCATCCTTAGTTCTTCTTTTATTTCTCCCAGTCTGTTTATCTCCTCCCCCAGTCTGTTTCCTTTTAACTATTTTTATCTCCCCCTTTTTGACATCAACAACATTAATTCCAAGAGATTCAGTAACAGAACAAATGAGATTCATCAAAACTGCTTGATTTTCCATAATAGTGACTTGGTTATCTTCAAGTGTTTGAAGTCTTGATTAAATTTCAACTTGAGATTTCTGAATGTCTTGTAGAACTTCAGAATTGACTTCAATTTTGGAAGTGTTTGGAATATCTTCAGATTCAATTCTTGTAGAAGAAGTTGCCTGTGTAGAATGATATTCAAGTAATAAAACTCGATTAGAGTTACAAACATCTCCACCTTTCTGATCTGAAGTTTCAATATGATCATCTTGTCCTTCACCAGTATTCTGTGTACTAACATTTACAAAACCTTACTCCTTCTTAGATTGATCAGATACTGTTGATGTCTCAATTCTGGCTGATATTGGTAGTACAAACAAAGGAATACTTGGATCATTAGAAATATCTTCTGGTACTGATGATGTAGAAGTTTGTCTTAGCCTTTCACCTCTTCTGTTGATAATTCCTGCAAGCCTTTCTTTTTGCTTCTGAGCTTTAACTTCTGGCTTTGAGTTGTGCTTTGCTAAGTCATTCTTCTCATACATCTTGATAAAAAAATAAGTACCAGCATCCATACCAAGATTATTAGACCAAGATTCAGGAAAAACCTGATCCCGAAAATCAAACAATGGTTTCCTAATTTTCTCGCCCTCACTATGGAGTTGATCATCCATACCCTCAATCTCACTTTGACTATCTAAAGTCAACACTCTTTCTACCTCTCCTTTTGCCTGGTAAGGAGCCAGCCGCTCTGATTGTGGATCAATATCCATCTTTTCAAGTATATCACTCAAATTTGGATAAATGCTCTCATGACCTACAGAAAAATAGAGTTTAGAAGAAGTTTTTATACCTGGACTCACATGCAGAGAGGGTTCCTCATTTGGCAAGGGGCTTGAGGTTTTCTCCAAGGAGTGAGCTGCTATAGTCTCTGAACCCTTACAATCATCTTCTTTCCTTCCAGAGACTATAAGCTCCAGTATACCACTTTCAGGTTCTTTACTAGACTCTGATGTCTTCAGTAATACTTCATTAGACACCCTAGTTAGTATGTCACCATCTTTAAGTGTTGTTTGCTGAGACTCACCCTCAAGGTGAATAGACTCTGACTGAACAATGTTTGTTTGATCTTCAAGAAAATCAGTCAAAGTTATTCATCCCATATCATAAGGTTTCTCACTTACAATTTCAGTCATCACAGAAGACCTTTCAACATCAGCTATCACAGCTCCTGAGTCATCCAACCTCTGACTAGATGGTTCTTGTGTTACAGTGACCGTGATCTGATTTTTCCTACTATCCACCACTGGTGCAATAGTATCTTCTGTTGACTGCATTCCTCTATCTACTTCCTCCAGTTGTTCACCTTGAGCTGAAGCATCTTCAATAATGACATCCTTGTCAAATAAGTATGTATGTAGTGATTGAAGTGCAACATGCTTTGAGAGTTCAAATTTCTTGACTAATTGTCTTCTGACAGATACATAGAAATACATCTTCATTAAGTCAAGTCTTTGATGTAGAAGTCCATACTCTTCTGGATATAAAAGTTTTGGTACTCTTTCAACCAAAAAATCTAGAACAGGCCTTGACAACTTCACTTTGAGAGAAATTAGTCCCATAGCCAGTCTGTATGATAATGTAGTTTCCCATGAAGAATCAATATCCAGATCTCTATGGTCATTTGCTGACTTGATTGTAGCTTCATTTGTAGAGACCTGCATGATATTAGTTGGACTAGACTCTGTGTGTGTAGGTGACAATTGAATCTTTCTCCTTGTTCTCCTGGTATAGTGAGCAAAAGATTTATCCTGAGAAGACTCAAGAGGTGTAGACACAGAATTGATCTTGGGATGAGATCCTTTTTCAATAGACACAGTCTTTTGAGAGACAGTATCCAGTAACTGTTTTCCCTTTTTAAGTACTACAGTCTTTTGAGAAACTGCAGCCTGGCTGTGACTAGGTGCTTCATCTCTTTGTCCTAGCTTAGAAAGTCGAATTGCAGCCTTCAATTCTTCTCTCTCAGCAAGAGATATATTATCATCATCTTCACTAGAACTACTACTACTTGACACAACAAATCTTCTCTTCCTTACAACTGATGTCTTTTGAGAAACACCAGAGGTTGGTTTCTTTGAAACAATAGGCTGTCGATTAAAACTTTGTTCTTCAATTGTTTCAGAGACTTTAATGTTTTGGGCTACTTGTGTAAGAACCCGAATTTTCGGTAGAATTAAAACTTTTTATATATTGATGAAAGAATGAACAGTGACTCCAACTACAAGGTATTAACAAAGAATGAATGAATGGGATGGATTTAGATTCAAATATTTATATGTCATGAAGAATGCTTTTGGTTGACAGCATAGATAAGAATGATCTATCTCCTAGGAATATAAGTAATATTATTCTAAGAAAGATTATTCTTGTGTCATCCAAATCAATATATGTTGTTAGTCCAGTGGTTCCGTAAAAGGGTTAAGGAATGCCCGAAAGAGAACAAGGACATTTTTATAAATATAAGGATTAAAGATGGAATAAAGAATGAATAGTATTTTTGGTGGAAATAAGAATATTATTAGACGACGCTATATAGAAGTATTCAGAACGGATTTCTGAGTTCGTATTCATGATCCAGGGGCGAAATAAGTGTATGTAAACGATATCGGATTCAGAAAAATAGCACTTTTATTTTCTCCGAGATTTCCCTGGACACTGAAAGATTTAAGGGTTTATTTAAGAGATTTAAGGAATTTAAATTCAAGGATATTAAAGGAGGATTAAGGATATTAGTATAAATATTAAAAAGGTTTCCGGTAAAACCTTAACGAGAAATATTTGAGATATTCCTCCGAACGATTCTTGAAATTGAGTAATAACCGGACAAAGAACAAGCAAGAGGATCAAGATACATGCATGTGCAAGTGGATAAGGGCAAGTAACCAAGTAGTTACCAAAGGAACTAGATCAATTAGGATCAAACTAGTACTTAGCATAACTTTCTCATCTTACCACCAAAACATCAACACTTGTCCACTTGATTTCATCATCCATGACATACTACCTTTATTAAAGTAGCTTTATGAACTAGATATTATCCTTACATATCAATAATACATATTAGATTAGATGAGAGCAAGAGACAAGCCAAGCAAACTACATTCTCTCCATTTTTTTCAAAACTGCCCAACAAGAACAGCCATGAGAGAAAAATTCATATCTCCACTTTCATCCATGATAAAATCACCAAATTTGAACCACAACCTCTCCACTCCATGGGCAATATTCGCTCCAAATTTCATAGCAATCAAAGTAGTATAGCCTAGGCAAATCATCTCCCCAAGTTGAAGAAGCAAACTGTCCAGATTGTTGGCAGTTTCTGTGATGATTTTCAAACGGCCATATCTCCTTCATTACTCAATCGAATTTGGTGTTCTTTAGCTTTTTGGAAAGCTGGTTGGATGCTCTACAACTCTCCTTTAGAAACCTTTTCCAGAAAACCTTGGTAAGGCCCTCGTTTTTCATGATCTTTCCACTGAGTTATAGCAGATCCGAAATCACTAATTATGTTCTTGATGATTCTTGCTAGTTTAAGGTTGTAAGGAGTTCTAAGGACTAGATCAAGGCTTGTTAGACTCATATACACTCTCCAAGGAAGGTATAATCCTTAAGAACCCTAGATCTACTTTGAGTTTTAAGCATGTTCTTGATGGATCTAACTTAGTTAAGATTATGTTCATGTTATAAGCATGCTTGGTTAATGATTTAGTGATTTAAGTAGCATAATGATTATTATGGTAAAGCATGATCTTCTTAGGCTTGTTGAGATGAGAATCATGTATAAATAATGTATGGATGCCCGGTGTGGCTTGGCTTGATTGTTGTGAATTTTAGAACGTTCGATTTATAGCCGTTATAATGCCAAAATTTCGTTAACCTTAAGAAACCGAGCTTCACAGTTGATAAAACTCACTGTCCAGTTTCTTATTTTGCCGTTACAAGCTAGATTATGTTATAAGCTTCGTTTTGATATAAAGTTCGTATGAAATTGACTTACGGTTTAGGAGTTATGATTAAATTCGTAAAAGTGGTTCCAAACCGTAAACGAAAGTTCGTAACCGAAATTGGATTCCTTTAATACTACGAAATCAGTGGCGAATCTTGATAATTAAATATTAGAGGTAAAAAGGAAGGTGTAAGAGAAAACCACATGTCAAACGGATCATTTTACGATTTTATAAAAAAGTTTGAATCGAGGTTAAACGCGAACGAACCCCTTGAAAGTATGACTTTGGTTATAACTTAGAAAACGAGCGATAAAACTCGAGGTATAATCTTGATTCGTAAACGACCGACCTTAGAATTTATACGACTTAAGTATATACCAAGTGTAAGTATGACGACGTGTCTTAGTAGCGAACGAATGACGGGTCATAGCGAGAATAAAGAGAATTTCACTAAAGGGTGTTTAGCGAGATAACTCGAAAACGTGTTTCGACTTAAATAAGTTATACTTAGCCTTTTAAAAAGTGTTAAGTGATTGACCTCGGTTATTGTGACTATTTATAGATCACCGGATTGACACGAGGCACCCTACCCCTTCAGGATTGCCAGGCAAGTTTCCAATACCTTGGAACTGTTGTTGTGATAATATATATGATTGTTGTTATACATATGCCATAGCATGCATGTTTGTTTTCAAAGTATATTGGAATACTTGTTCCCTGAATTGATTTTGGCTTATAGACTAGATATGAATTATCAGTTATAAGCAGGATTGTTTTGCTAAGACCCTTAGTGAAGGGCGTATGATATATTCATTCTTTAAATATAAGACCGGGAGTCGGTATTTTGTGACATATAGATAGTCGTGGAAACCCGGAGGGATTTCAGCGACAGAGTGGTATTAATTTTGAGGAATGTTATTATTAAACATTATTTATATTTCCATAAAAGTATCAACTACTTGGAAATCTTTCGAGAAATGTTATTTGAGTATTATCTCAGTCGAGAAATATTAGATAAATATTATTTTTGAATATTCATTAGAGTTTGATTATTTAATGAATAATTACTTTGATATTCATTGGAATTTTATTCATTAAATGAATATTACTTTCGAATATTCATTTAAGGTTTATGTACTTGATAAATATTATTTTAAAAGTATTCTTTGGAAGTTCTAATTACTCAAGGAATATTATTTCGAATATTCCTTTAAAGTTTTGATTACTAAATGAATATTATTCGGATATTCATTTAGAATATTATTTGTTAAATGAATATTATTTTGGATATTCATTTAGAATATTATTTGTTTAATGAATATTATTTGGATATTCATTTGGAATGTTATTTGTTAAATGAATATTATTTTCAAATATTCATTTAAGGTTTGATTTATTCAGTAAATATTATTTTAAATATTTATTTAAGTTTATTTATTTAATGAATATTATTTTAAATATTCATTTAGGAAGAGATTTATTTAATAAATAATTCTATATATTCATTCGAGGATTACTTACGAGCAATATTATCATTTAATAATATTTCGTAATTATAATTGACTTAATAAATATTCTTGGAATATTTAATTAAATTCTTTTGAATTCTTTTTGTAATGATTTATATTATTCAAAGGTTATCCTTCACCTTCAGATATTATGTAAAATATTTCGAAGTCTTTTATGACTATTTTATCAAGGGGAGGTTCCCAAAACTCTATTTTCATTTAAATCTATCTTATAAGAAGATTTAAATACTCGCTCAAACCTCCAAAAACATATAAGGGGACCTCACTTGGGAGCTGATATTTATTTGACTGCCCGGTCATATTCTTGCTAAACTATCTTATCACTCACATCTTGATTCTTTCAAACATCGATATGAATCTTTTTGGTTACCTCCTCAACGCTCGAGGGGTAAGATTGATGGAACAAGTGTCTATCCATTAACAAGCATCAGCTTGGGAAATATTGGTGAAATTTTCCTTTCCAATTAGATACGACTACTTTGTGGAGTCCTATCAACAAGTACTATACTTGGGGAAAGGGGGACGAACTTTATGTTTCAGAGTTATGGATGTTATTCGAACTAGGAGACGCGTAAGTGGCCGAGTGGCGCCGGTCCAGCAATTAATGGCCCAACCGTTGGCCGGGGGGTTCCAGAGGGCGGGCGATCCGTCGGTGCTTCCTTCTACATGTAGAGAACAAATGATGGGGAGCATGACATGCGACTGATCATCAAAAATGTTGTGGCTCCTGGCGCGTCAAGCTCCCGTATTAGTTCATCTTCCAAATTGGGAAATTTTTCTGCAACATTATCATTGTTGGCAGGTTTGAAAAGTGTTTGAACTGGAATTGCAATATTCTTCCGCAAGTTCCTCTATTATGAAAATTTGATAATATCTGGTTTATCTTTGACATGACAGATATTTCTTCGGAACAATTATATTTTGAGTTACCTTGTAACTTCATCTCATAACTTATATTGGTACTACGTTCGTTAATGCATGGCATATGGTATCAAAGATATTTTGAACTGTTATATATTATTATTGTTCAGTTATATTCTTTTAGGTGGGCTATTGCTCACCCTTGCTTTATTTATCTATATCACAACAACAGCTAGATCAGATGGCCGCGCAAGGCGCACTCAGCGTAAGCAGGTGACAGCCGTCAGAGGAATAATTGCTGAGGTCTTAGCTACCATTGCTGAAGAGGCAGCTACTGGTAGGCTAGTTGTTAGCATTTGAGTATCAAATGTATTTATTATATGCCATATACAAATGGATGGCAAAGAGTATGTAATGGTTAATTGTAATTCTTTGGGTTGTAAGAACTCAAACTTGTGATTAATAATATTGATGGTTACTCTGATTTCATCTCTGGGACTATAACGGGTGTGTTCTATGTTGTTGTTTTGGGTCACAAGGTCGTAATTTAAATTATGTTGGTTTTATGGATGGATATTGAGACCGTAACGACCAGATCCCTGACCCTGGATCTGGGGGTGTTACAGAAATGGTATCAGAGAGTTACGTTATAAATCCCAGAGATGATGCGACGTTAAAACAATAAATTCACTAAGATAATAAGAACTCTTGCCAAGTTCATAGTCGGACTACATAATGTAGTACTGACATATAAAACCCTTATGGGAACTCTTAAATATCATGATAGTAACTTAGGTCGATATCGTATCGATGAGTAAGGTGACAGACCATGAGGCATACGAGCAGCAACACGATGATGCCTGATTATATGTTGACGATCGGATGTTGATTCGATAGAATACCTTACTGAGAACCCGGAGGAGGTTCCAGCAGAGGAGGGGAGTCCTATTAAGGATAAGGAGCTACCCTTGAGGAAATGAGAGCTGTATCCAGAGAGACTATAAGATTTAAGGAATAGTGCACAGAGGAGTGAGCATAAAGAACGTGGATATTATTAAGAGAACTAAAAGATGCATATTGGATTCATAATCGGACTACTGAATATAGTACCAGCAAGTAAAATGGATTGGAAGAATTACTTGAGATCTTATGTGGGGATAGATAAGGATCCTTAGAAACTTTCAGATTAAGGAGAAAAGAGTTGGAATGATGCACGATTGTTAAAGACATTTATATAGAACGGGGAGCAGAGTCTCCAGGAGCAGTTGAGATAAGAGGCAGCAAGTGCCACATCATTTGATAAATGGATTAGTGTGAATGATGTCAATTGTAATTCACCACGAGAAGGCAGATTTCATAGGTTATAATTTATGAAGTCCAATTCAGTGTGATGTAGTGGTTTTATTCAGGGAAATGTTCATTTTAGGAATAGATCAGCTTAGAAAGTAAAGACATTGGGAAGTGATGGCCTGATTGGAGAAAGTTAGATAAAGAAGTAGTAAGCGAGATGAGGATCTCAAAACCTACAAGAGGAAAAGACCAGCGAGTCTATGATAAACTTGTAATAAGACCATTGTCAGAGGCTAAGTACGAGGTAATCCCACTCAGTCAAATGATGTACCAGAAGCATGAGATGCATGTGACTTAGAGGAATATTAAATTCTTTCTTTTCCTTGAATGGATTATAGTAAGTTACATTAAGTTTGTTCTGACACTGAATCGTAAAAGGATCAAGAAATACGATCAGTGGCTAAAAGGGTGAGAAATTTCATAGGATTCACAAGGTATTACCAAAGATTAGTTCAGGACTTTACAAAGATTGCAATCCCATAATCCGACTTATTTGTAAGACTAAGAAGTTCGAATGGACAAGAAAATGTGAGAAAATCTTCCTGGAGCTAAAGATGAAATTGGTGATGACCCAGCGTGGCATTGCCTAATGGGAGAAGGAAGACTTTATGATATATTATGATGTATATAGGTTTAGGTGGTGTGCTTATGGGAAGAGTAATTATGGACGGATTCAGACAGCACGGATCATCAGATTATGAGGGCCTTGGTAGTGCCAATTTTATGGAACGACTGACTTCGATGGTAGTGTTCCTTCGGAGACTAGTGGTTAGGTAGACTGACATTTGGTAGTATCAACTGTTAGGACGAGTATTTATCAGAAAGATGTGACATGTCTCAGTTTGAAACTTTTGGATTTCCCTTCTATGGGATGTTCATATTTGGTTCTGTTCCAGTGAGTAAACTCCCAACGTCATGACAATCATTCCGTTATTATAACTGCTGCAGATTCTACCTGTTTGGATGTTCATAGAACTGTTCTTCAGGATTCGAAATTGACCTTCCTAGTGCTACTAGTGAATGGATAGACTAACCAAAATTTCCCCAATTTGGAAAGGGATGCAACAAATTTTGGCAAACGTTGTCTTTCTGATTATTAGAGAACGTCATTAAAGTGATGGGAAACTAAAATGAACCCCGTGGATTGGGTAAGGTAGCTAATATATGGGTTGGCGAACCGACCCTGAATGTTACAATTGATTATAGAGATAAAATGATGAAGTGAGATTGGACGGCACAGAGGGAAATATATTTAAGGACCAAAACGGACTGAGAAGTTCCGGGATTGAATTAAATGAAAAGGCTAGTATGCCAAAGGTGTTAAGATTAGGTAGCATATGGGATTGATAAGAAGAAGTTAAAAGTACAAGGGGAAAAGCATATTGATAAGCGTAACCTATCCTAAGTTAAATTATTTTCGATATGGACAAAGGAGGCACTATGCCGGCAATTGCTAGAAAAGTAATGCTATTAGCTAACCCCTAAACTTACATATTTTAGTGTGGCCAAGGGGAGGCCAAGTCACCAAGGATTATCAAGTGACTAAACCAGCAATGTAAGGACAAAGCGGGGTGCTTCTAACCAAGTGCCAACCGCGAGGACTTTTGATATAAAGTGAATTAGTGTACATGATGATGGGATGTTATAAATACCATGGATGTATAATGACTGAGGAAAGTGATTAATGAAGAGTTATAAAGATTATCAGAAAAGGTGCATTATGATGCATAAATGTTATCTAAAACTTAGTGTCCTCAAGAGGAGCATTAGGCACTAAGAGATTCACGTTGAACACGACCAATATCTTCCAGAACATCCTTGCTACCATTACCAAGTTCTGTAAGGAAGATAGATAGACATATGTTGTCTTTTGGAAGGTCATATAGACTGACATTCGTTTGAAAGAAGAGGTTAACATTAGGCTACCTATAGATTATCCAGATGAGAATGATTGAAAAGTTACCCTTATTAAGGATATATTATTGAATTGCCAAGTACAGGATGTAAGTATTCCTTGAAAATAGAATTGAGGATAGAATGTCCATAGATTAAGGCGAACCCATGGGGATGCACAAAGGATAGCATCACCCCTAATAAAGACATTGTGAAATCAGACGATATAAGTGAATTGACCCAGGTATCAATAACCTGTAAGGATTTGTGGAAAGGAGTCTCGAAAAGTACATGGACAAAATTGTCATAGAATTGATTGATGATGTTTGATATACCCTGTACCCAAAAGATACAGGAGGAATGATGAGGATGACCTAAGAAACCTTATAAGGGAAGAGGTAATATTCTGAACTTCAAAAGGGAAGTTTGGTAAGGAATGTATGACATAGTAACAATAAGGCCAGATGAAGCATGTGTGAAACCATAAGCAAGTACGGATTGAACCATTAAGGTTGAGATTATCTTGAAATAAAAAAAATACTAAGATAAGAAATATCCTAGGTATGGTTAGGAGTAACCGTGATAAATTTCGCACAGAAAGGTGGAAGCAATGACTGTTGGAAAAGACTGATATATGCTTTCTCTCATTCAGCAGAATTTAAGGGAGAATGCTTCCATCCTGAGTTGGAATAGATCCAGAAAACATTGATTTCAAGAAATTATTATATTCAGGAAAGGCCAATGAGGTGGCCGACACTTTAAGTATAAGGGAGTAAGTATATATGCTCATACTAAAGAGATAGAGTGATAGTAAGAAGGACCTTGAAGGTCAGAATGTGATGAAGGAATTTACGTTCCCCTGATAATTGTACGAGGATCAACTAAAAGGATAGTTTAAGTAAACATTCGATTCCTGATTTTGTCTACAACACATTACTGACACTAGGAGTTTCTGCGACAGGCCAGACCAAATTCCCCAAGCGACTCTCCTTTATTTTAGAAAGAAAGAGGAGAGATGAGATAATAAGGGATGACTGAATACAGATGATAGATTGGTACTGATATCGATAAGCTAATTGCCATGATGATGAATGACAAGCAAGTTTATGTTGATGTATTTATGTGCAAACAAGAAGGAGAATTATGAGGTTGGCAAGTGATTAAGCAAACCGCTAAGCTTCTAGTCTTCTACTGGAGATATATGATTAATAATCTCACCAGCCTGTTCCAGCTACGATGCTGGAAGCATTTCTTATGGATAGGGAATAGTGATTATTTTGTTTTCATAGAGGATCTTGATTTAACGATGATGAAACCCGTATGTTTAGCTATTAAAGCACTACGTAAACGATAAACGATGGTGATCCTTCTGAGAAATTAGGTGATAACGACTGTGGAAATGTCGAATTGAATCTAAGTTAGAGAAATCATCCAGGTTTATTTCGGATGGTTTAATTTTTGGAACGACGGGAAATTTGAAATAAATGATCCGGCTATGATGGTTCATAAAATGATTATAGTAGAAATAAAGACAAGTGACTGATAGAGATGGAAATAGAGTTGTGAATTAATAAGAGAGTCAGATAGGCGGACTCATGAGAAGCTCCAGTAATGAAGCGAGAAAAGTATGGAATTGGCAGGGCAAAGGTATTGGCCAAAACGGAAAGTTGGAATTAGAAACATAAATGACATACAAAATGACTCCTTTTAAGTTTAGAAAATTCGAGGAAATATGGAATAGATTGATTGAGTAATAAAGAGACTCATGGAATGAGAAAGTGAAATCTAGATGGTTTAATAAAGGAAAATTTGACCCCAAACGTGTAACACGTACTGAGTAAAGGTGACGAGTGTCTCAACACTGAGAGGACGGTGGAGTTAAACAATAGAAGTAAATAAGAATTAGATAATACGAAGGATGTGATTGATAAAGAAAAGATTGGGAAATAATTATGGAATGTGAAGCAAGGAATGTTATGAATGGATTGATGAATGGGTTTTCCTAACGAGCTCTCGGAATGACAACCTGATAGTGTTAGTATTATGAATATGAAAGAGCCAGTGTCGTGGCGTGAAATGTCAGTAATAATAATGTCAAGCGAGAAATCCAAGATTTAACCTGAGAGGTTGAAGGATTTTCCAAAAGTAAGTGATGCTAATACCGAACAAGAGTATAGGTCCATAGAATGATGGACAGAGCAGCAAGGACATGTGATATGTGAGATTACGATAAAGTAGTATTTGATACGAATACAATTATTTTTCTTCTCTAATAAACCTCTATAGTTCAGAGGTAAATTCTAAGTATGATATTTTTGACAATCATGAAAATTTTCTTATATAATTCTTTGAAATTCTTTCCTTTTCTTCTCCCTTATTTATCTTCTTCTAAATTGAGAAGAACAACCCTTTAAGGAGGGGAGGTACTGCTACGTGACTACCTGTCTATGTGATAGGAGTCTAAGTGGGATACCATAGCTTGTCTAAATTGCTTGTCAAGTACTAAAGGCTGGCCACCTTCTGTACTAACTATGCAATAGGACAAATGTTCATTGATCATAGTGATCTCTCAATAAATTCTTCTAATTCTATGTATTGATCGAGATTGCGAAGATTAAAGCGATCAGGAATTGCATAATTACGAGTGAGGTTATCTCCGAAATTCGCAGCGCGATAGTTATACCGAAGTCACTACCGATACCAATAAGGAAAGTAGTATATGATTGAGTAAGAGCATAACCCGGATAGTGTGTTTTACGAAAAGTAGCAAAGTTGATGAAAAAAGGATAAAAGATATATTATAGCACTAGTGAGGTGTGCCGTAAGAGTATTGGAATGATTAAGGATTGATCGGGGAACTGGAAAGTGAAATGACCAACAAGTACCCATTTGTCTTCTACCTGATTCCGGGACGGAATCCTTTTAAGGAGGGGAGACTGTAAGAACCCGAATTTTCGGTAGAATTAAAACTTTTTATATATTGATGAAAGAATGAACAGTGACTCCAACTACAAGGTATTAACAAAGAATGAATGAATGGGATGGATTTAGATTCAAATATTTATATGTCATGAAGAATGCTTTTGGTTGACAGCATAGATAAGAATGATCTATCTCCTAGGAATATAAGTAATATTATTCTAAGAAAGATTATTCTTGTGTCATCCAAATCAATATATGTTGTTAGTCCAGTGGTTCCGTAAAAGGGTTAAGGAATGCCCGAAAGAGAACAAGGACATTTTTATAAATATAAGGATTAAAGATGGAATAAAGAATGAATAGTGTTTTTGGTGGAAATAAGAATATTATTAGACGACGCTATATAGAAGTATTCAGAACGGATTTCTGAGTTCGTATTCATGATCCAGGGGCGAAATAAGTGTATGTAAACGATATCGGATTCAGAAAAATAGCACTTTTATTTTCTCCGAGATTTCCCTGGACACTGAAAGATTTAAGGGTTTATTTAAGAGATTTAAGGAATTTAAATTCAAGGATATTAAAGGAGGATTAAGGATATTAGTATAAATATTAAAAAGGTTTCCGGTAAAACCTTAACGAGAAATATTTGAGATATTCCTCCGAACGATTCTTGAAATTGAGTAATAACCGGACAAAGAACAAGCAAGAGGATCAAGATACATGCATGTGCAAGTGGATAAGGGCAAGTAACCAAGTAGTTACCAAAGGAACTAGATCAATTAGGATCAAACTAGTACTTAGCATAACTTTCTCATCTTACCACCAAAACATCAACACTTGTCCACTTGATTTCATCATCCATGACATACTACCTTTATTAAAGTAGCTTTATGAACTAGATATTATCCTTACATATCAATAATACATATTAGATTAGATGAGAGCAAGAGACAAGCCAAGCAAACTACATTCTCTCCATTTTTTTCAAAACTGCCCAACAAGAACAGCCATGAGAGAAAAATTCATATCTCCATTTTCATCCATGATAAAATCACCAAATTTGAACCACAACCTCTCCACTCCATGGGTAATATTCGCTCCAAATTTCATAGCAATCAAAGTAGTATAGCCTAGGAAAATCATATCCCCAAGTTGAAGAAGCAAACTGTCCAGATTGTTGGCAGTTTCTGTGATGATTTTCAAATGGCCATATCTCCTTCATTACTCAATCGAATTTGGTATTCTTTAGCTTTTTGGAAAGCTGGTTGGATTTTCTACAACTCTCCTTTAGAAGCCTTTTCCAGAAAACCTTGGTAAGGTCCTCGTTTTTCATGATCTTTCCACTGAGTTATAGCAGATCCGAAATCACTAATTATGTTCTTGATGATTCTTGCTAGTTTAAGGTTGTAAGGAGTTCTAAGGACTAGATCAAGGCTTGTTAGACTCATATACACTCTCCAAGGAAGGTATAATCCTTAAGAACCCTAGATCTACTTTGAGTTTTAAGCATGTTCTTGATGGATCTAACTTAGTTAAGATTATGTTCATGTTATAAGCATGCTTGGTTAATGATTTAGTGATTTAAGTAGCATAATGATTATTATGGTAAAGCATGATCTTCTTGGGCTTGTTGAGATGAGAATCATGTATAAATGATGTATGGATGCCCGGTGTGGCTTGGCTTGATTGTTGTGAATTTTAGAACGTTCGATTTATAGCCGTTATAATGCCAAAATTTCGTTAACCTTAAGAAACCGAGCTTCACAGTTGATAAAACTCACTGTCCAGTTTCTTATTTTGCCGTTACAAGCTAGATTATGTTATAAGCTTCGTTTTGATATAAAGTTCGTATGAAATTGACTTACGATTTAGGAGTTATGATTAAATTCGTAAAAGTGGTTCGAAACCGTAAACGAAAGTTCGTAACCGAAATTGGATTCCTTTAATACTACGAAATCAGTGGCGAATCTTGATAATTAAATATTAGAGGTAAAAAGGAAGGTGTAAGAGAAAACCACATGTCAAACGGATCATTTTACGATTTTATAAAAAAGTTTGAATCGAGGTTAAACGCGAACGAACCCCTTGAAAGTATGACTTTGGTTATAACTTAGAAAACGAGCGATAAAACTCGAGGTATAATCTTGATTCGTAAACGACCGACCTTAGAATTTATACGACTTAAGTATATACCAAGTGTAAGTATGACGACGTGTCTTAGTAGCGAACGAATGACGGGTCATAGCGAGAATAAAGAGAATTTCACTAAAGGGTGTTTAGCGAGATAACTCGAAAACGTGTTTCGACTTAAATAAGTTATACTTAGCCTTTTAAAAAGTGTTAAGTGATTGACCTCGGTTATTGTGACTATTTATAGATCACCGGATTGACACGAGGCACCCTACCCCTTCAGGATTGCCAGGCAAGTTTCCAATACCTTGGAACTGTTGTTGTGATAATATATATGATTGTTGTTATACATATGCCATAGCATGCATGTTTGTTTTCAAAGTATATTGGAATACTTGTTCCCTGAATTGATTTTGGCTTATAGACTAGATATGAATTATCAGTTATAAGCAGGATTGTTTTGCTAAGACCCTTAGTGAAGGGCGTATGATATATTCATTCTTTAAATATAAGACCGGGAGTCGGTATTTTGTGACATATAGATAGTCGTGGAAACCCGGAGGGATTTCAGCGACAGAGTGGTATTAATTTTGAGGAATGTTATTATTAAACATTATTTATATTTCCATAAAAGTATCAACTACTTGGAAATCTTTCGAGAAATGTTATTTGAGTATTATCTCAGTCGAGAAATATTAGATAAATATTATTTTTGAATATTCATTAGAGTTTGATTATTTAATGAATAATTACTTTGATATTCATTGGAATTTTATTCATTAAATGAATATTACTTTCGAATATTCATTTAAGGTTTATGTACTTGATAAATATTATTTTAAAAGTATTCTTTGGAAGTTCTAATTACTCAAGGAATATTATTTCGAATATTCCTTTAAAGTTTTGATTACTAAATGAATATTATTCGGATATTCATTTAGAATATTATTTGTTAAATGAATATTATTTTGGATATTCATTTAGAATATTATTTGTTTAATGAATATTATTTGGATATTCATTTGGAATGTTATTTGTTAAATGAATATTATTTTCAAATATTCATTTAAGGTTTGATTTATTCAGTAAATATTATTTTAAATATTTATTTAAGTTTATTTATTTAATGAATATTATTTTAAATATTCATTTAGGAAGAGATTTATTTAATAAATAATTCTATATATTCATTCGAGGATTACTTACGAGCAATATTATGATTTAATAATATTTCGTAATTATTATTGACTTAATAAATATTCTTGGAATATTTAATTAAATTCTTTTGAATTCTTTTTGTAATGATTTATATTATTCAAAGGTTATCCTTCACCTTCAGATATTATGTAAAATATTTCGAAGTCTTTTATGACTATTTTATCAAGGGGAGGTTCCCAAAACTCTATTTTCATTTAAATCTATCTTATAAGAAGATTTAAATACTCGCTCAAACCTCCAAAAACATATAAGGGGACCTCACTTGGGAGCTGATATTTATTTGACTGCCCGGTCATATTCTTGCTAAACTATCTTATCACTCACATCTTGATTCTTTCAAACATCGATATGAATCTTTTTGGTTACCTCCTCAACGCTCGAGGGGTAAGATTGATGGAACAAGTGTCTATCCATTAACAAGCATCAGCTTGGGAAATATTGGTGAAATTTTCCTTTCCAATTAGATACGACTACTTTGTGGAGTCCTATCAACAAGTACTATACTTGGGGAAAGGGGGACGAACTTTATGTTTCAGAGTTATGGATGTTATTCGAACTAGGAGACGCGTAAGTGGCCGAGTGGCGCCGGTCCAGCAATTAATGGCCCAACCGTTGGCCGGGGGGTTCCAGAGGGCGGGCGATCCGTCGGTGCTTCCTTCTACATGTAGAGAACAAATGATGGGGAGCATGACATGCGACTGATCATCGTAAATGTTGTGGCTCCTGGCGCGGCAAGCTCCCGTATTAGTTCATCTTCCAAATTGGGAAATTTTTCTGCAACATTATCATTGTTGGCAGGTTTGAAAAGTGTTTGAACTGGAATTGCAATATTCTTCCGCAAGTTCCTCTATTATGAAAATTTGATAATATCTGGTTTATCTTTGACATGACAGATATTTCTTCGGAACAATTATATTTTGAGTTACCTTGTAACTTCATCTCATAACTTATATTGGTACTACGTTCGTTAATGCATGGCATATGGTATCAAAGATATTTTGAACTGTTATATATTATTATTGTTCAGTTATATTCTTTTAGGTGGGCTATTGCTCACCCTTGCTTTATTTATCTATATCACAACAACAGCTAGATCAGATGGCCGCGCAAGGCGCACTCAGCGTAAGCAGGTGACAGCCGTCAGAGGAATAATTGCTGAGTTCTTAGCTACCATTGCTGAAGAGGCAGCTACTGGTAGGCTAGTTGTTAGCATTTGAGTATCAAATGTATTTATTATATGCCATATACAAATGGATGGCAAAGAGTATGTAATGGTTAATTGTAATTCTTTGGGTTGTAAGAACTCAAACTTGTGATTAATAATATTGATGGTTACTCTGATTTCATCTCTGGGACTATAACGGGTGTGTTTTATGTTGTTGTTTTGGGTCACAAGGTCGTAATTTAAATTATGTTGGTTTTATGGATGGATATTAAGACCGTAACGACCAGATCCCTGACCCTGGATCTGGGGGTGTTACAACTTGTGTAGACACAGGTGGGTTCTCCTCCAAATGAGATTCCTGAGCCATTTCACCACAAAAGAAAGAAGAATTGTAGAGAGTAGGAAGATGAGTTTTAAGAATTACCTGAACATGATGTGGATAATGAATTACAGGTATTTCATCTAGATTCTTTTCATTGTCCTTCTTTGTAATGTCAGAGAAAATTCTCTTTTGCTGTACATAAGAAGAAACACAATGTTCTCTACCAAATCTAGTTTCAATATCATGAATAAAATGGTTAATAAACATTTGCATAAATCTATGATAATAAACCATTTTCCTGTTTTGATCTCTTAACCCAAGTTTAATACTCATCTGATTTAAGATAATATGACCAATGTTAATTACTCTGTCATAAAGCAAACTGTAAGCAATATGTGAAGTAACAGAAGTAATTTGATCAAAAGAACTACATTTACCAGTAAAGCATTTAGCTAATTGATCAAAGAAGAAAGACCACTCTTTCCTAAGACAAGATCTTCTTAACTGGCTCATGTTATCTAAAGGTCCATTATAACCTAATACAGATAACATAGTTCTTATATCATCATCAGATGGTACATTCTCATAATTCAAACTAACAGGTAAGTGAAGTACTGAATTAACAACAGATTCAGTAATATCAAAAGAATCTTGTCCTAAGTGTAGAACAATCTTACCTGATTGACTCTGAGTAGAATCAATTACCTCAGCATTCTCCCAGGCTTGTGTAACAACTGCTTGATTAATTTGTGGAGATGCTGTCAATGCATAACTTAATGGTCCATATGCCAGAAAGTCCATGATTGGATGAAAATCAGTTGACACTCCTTCCTTGTTGGTGATAGCTGCTACATGATTGTTTGTCATAAAATTGAAGTCACCAAACTTGAAAGCTACTGATTTAGGTAATCTTCTCTGAGCTGTCATTTTTGATCTGAAAAGAACTTGAAAAATTCTTGAAATGGATTAGTGATTTCGAAAACTCGAGAGTGTTTTTGCTTTAGAGAATGTGAAATTAGAGAAAGCAATTACAAGATTAGAGTTTCAAAATAAATATATTTCACAAATCTCTTAGACCACTATCCCACGTCGACACGTAGATTGACAGGTGTCAGTCCCTGAAAAGTGCGGTTACTCATGATTTTTGGAAAATAAAATCCAAAATTGATTTTCATGAAATAAATCATGGTATTATCAAGATAAAAATTAATATTGATCAGCTTCCTTTTCCTGTTGACCTCCCATCAAAATAATCACAAAATGCAATGTGATTTAAAAATATAATTTTCAAATCCTGATGGTCACACTTGAAATCCTGATCAATATCATCCTGATTCCAGAGACTTAATATGGAGTTTCCACGTAGCATCTTTCTTTTATCTGAAAAAGAAATAAACAATTAATCTGAACAAAATCAATTGATTAGATATATTCGACATTTCTTGAAAATACAAGAAATAAAGTCACACGTGATAATTAGCATTTGACTTCATTGATAGTTCCAAGTGACTGTTCAGCTTCTTACGTCTTTCTATAAAAGAAACAGACGTCTTATGCCATTCTCCATAACCCTTTCAATTTCTTTTCTTCTCAACAATGATTCTCAAACCAAAATTCCATTCAAACCCATTCTTTAGGTTTTTCACAGTCGATGAACATCCTGTTATTGATAATCTCTTTGAAGAGACAACTTTTCTCATCGAACCAATCATGAATGGAGTAGTTTCAGATAATATCCAGAGGTTTCTCCTAGAATATCCATCTGTTGGATACAATCTTCCCCTAACCTCCTCAAAACTTGAGGATGAAGAATTTGGTCGAGAGTCTGAGGTTGATCTTGATGGGGGTGCTATTCATTTAAGTTAGCTACTCTCATTCAAGTCGTCCAGACAAGGAATCCAAGAGCAGACGAGGCTGTTTATCCCCTGATGGATTTCTTGAGATGCTCCTTGTCCTGTACCTCAGAATTCATTTCATTAGACAAGTATAGGATTATCAGTAGAAGTTAGACAAAAAGATGTTGTATTTCATTTCCATGTATATAATGCTTTCAATTAATGAAAATACAATTTCTTATTATCTACTTGTCTTTTGATTATTGAATGATGTATAAATTATCAGTATGCAAATATTAAAACTTGCTGGCATAGACTTAACACATCACAGAATTAGATTACTATATAAAGTAAACGTCAGGATCTGAAACAATTTTCACAATCCTGATACTGACACAATACTGATGACATCAGCATCCTGATACAAATCTAATCCTGATGATTATTAACAAGTCTATCATACTGAAATTTATCAAGGCAAAGTGTTATAGCTAAAGCATTTAACAATTAAATATAGATCCTGACAAGAATATCAAGTCTATAAGCTAAAAACAACATACCTTGCTACTATTGCAGATGTTAAAGATCTAGAAATTTAACATTCCTAACTCACTTACTAATCTACTGAATGTAGTTTCATCAAGTGGTTTAGTTAGAATATCTGCAAGCTGTTTGTCAGTAGGAACAAAATGAAGTTCCACAATACCATTCTAAATATGTTCTCTAATAAAATGATACCTGACATCAATGTGCTTAGTCCTTGAATGTTGAACTGGATTTTCTGCAATTTTGATGGCACTAGTATTATCATAAAACATAGGAATATTACTAAGTGTCATACCATAATCCATCAACTGATTTCTTATCCAAAGGAGCTGTGCACAACAACCGCCTGCTGCTATGTACTCAGCTTCTGCAGTTGAGGTTGAAACAGATTGTTGTTTCTTGCTTGCCCAAGAAATCAATCTATTTCCCAAGAATTGACATGTACCTGTAGTGCTTTTCCTGTCTATCTTACACCCTGCATAATCAGAGTCTGAATAGCCAATTAGGAAGAAATCAGATTCTCTAGGGTACCACAAACCAAGATTTGGAGTTCCTTTAAGATATCTAAAAATTCTCTTCACAGCAATTAAATGAGATTCCTTAGGATCACTTTGGAATCTAGCACATAAATAGGTAGAAAACATTATATCTGGCCTACTTGCAGTTAGATACAACAATGAGCCTATCATGCCTCTATAACTAGTATTATCCACACTATTTCCCTTAGGATCTGAGTCTAGTTTAGTGGCTGTTGCCATGGGTGTTTTTGCAACTGCATAGTCTTGAAATTCAAACCTTCTTAAAAGATCTTTGATATACTTTGACTCATTAATGAAAATACCAGTCTCAGTCTGTTTGACCTGCAAGCCTAAGAAATAATTTAATTCACCCATCATGCTCATCTGATACTTAGACTGCATAAGCTTGCTAAACTTAGCACACAACTTTTCATTAGTAGAACCAAAAATAATATCATCAACATAAACTTGTACTAAAAGCAATTCACCTTTTATCTTTCTAAAGAATAGAGTTTTGTCAATTGTACCTCTTGTGAAGCCATTTTCAAGAAGAAATTTAGACAAAGTCTCATACCATGCTCTTGGTGCCTGCTTTAGTCCATAGAGTGCCTTGTCAAGTTTGTAGACATGATTTGGAAACTTTGGATCAACAAATCCGGGTGGCTGTTCCACATACACTTCCTCATCAAGTTTGCCATTTAGAAAAGCACTCTTTACGTCCATCTGGTATACCTTGAATTTTGAATGAGCTGCAAATGCAAGAAACATTCTGATTGCTTCCAATCTTGCTACAGGTGCAAAGGTCTCATCATAATCAATGCCTTCTTCCTGAGAATAACCCTTGGCCACCAGTCTTGCTTTGTTTCTTACAATCATACCAGATTCATCTAGCTTGTTTCTGAAAACCCATCTTGCACCAACAATAGATCTATCTTTAGGTCTTGGTACCAGTTTCCAGACTTTGTTTCTCTCAAACTCATTTAACTCCTCCTGCATTGCAATTGCCCAATCAGGATCCTGTAAGGCTTCTTCAACCTTCTTAGGTTCATTTTTTGAGAGAAAACAACTATACAAGCATTCATTTTGAATTGATCTTCTAGTTCGAACACCACTATTTGGATCACCAATAATCAAATCTCCATTATGATCCTTTATCCATTTTCTAATAGGTGGTAGATTGACTCTGCTAGTCTCTCCCCCTAAGTTAGTGGTATCTCTTGTAGAAGAATTCTCTCTGCCTTCAATAACTCCCCTTTGATCAATAGAATCAGTAGATTCCATATTGCTACTAGTTACTGATCTTTCTTCAGTAGACTCTGAAAGATCAGTTCCTGATGGAGTAGACTCTGAATAACTAATCTGCTCCTGATGATCACTGTGTTCTCTTTGATTTATTTGCTCCCCCTCAACAGTAGCATTCCTTTGAGAAGCAATAGAAATTCCTTCTGGAGAACCTTCGTCATCACTGGAGAGTATCTCAGAATTCTTCAAATTTTCAAATTCCAATTTGTCATGGCTTTCATCAGTTTGCAGAATTCCAATTTCTTATCATCAAATGCAACATGAATTGATTCCATAACAATGTGAGTTCTGAGATTATAAACTTTGAAGGCCTTAGATGCTGAATATCCTAGAAAGATTGCTTCATCCGATTTGGCTTCAAATTTTCCAAGTTGTTCTGGATGAACTTTTAGGACATAGCATTTGCATCCAAAGATGTGAAAATATTTCACACTTGGTTTCTTTCCTTTGATCATCTCATAGGGAGTTTTTCCATGACTATTTACCAAGGTACAGTTTTGAGTGAAACATGCAGTGTTAATAGCTTCTGCCCAAAAGTAGGTTGGAAGTTTTGCATCTGCAAGCATGGTTCTTGCTGCCTCTATGAGAGTCATGTTCTTTCTTTCCACTACACCATTCTGTTGAGGTGTACCAGGTACAGAAAACTGTTGAGTGATTCCATTGTCTGCACAAAACCCCTCCATTGTAGAATTCTTGAATTCTGTACCATTGTCACTCCTAAGTACTTTGACCTTGTACTCAGAGTTATTCTGAATATTCTTGACAAGTTCAATGATTTGCTGAGGAGCTTCATCCTTCTTGTGTAGAAAGAACACCCATGTGAACCTTGTGAAATCATCCACTATCACTAGAGCAAATCTTTTCTTGCTGATAGACATAATGTTTACTGGACCAAACAGATCAAGATGTAGCATGTGAAATGGTTCAGTAATTGAATTCTCAGTCTTGCTCTTGAAAGTGGTTCTTCTTTGCTTTCCAAGCTGACATGCATCACAAAGTCCATCTTGCACATAATTTGCCTGAGGTAGGCCTCTCAGCAGATTGTGCTTAACAAGTTGATTAAGCTTCTTGAAATTAAGATGTGAGAGCTTCTTGTGCCAATTCCAGCTTTCATCACTTGTTGCTTTGCTGTAGAGACATCTAATAATTCCTTTAGATGTATCACTTAAGCTGGCTTCATATATGTTACCATGTCTTTGACCAGTTAGAACAATGTCTCCATTCTGCATATTCAAGATTTTGCATCCTTCTCTGTCAAAGATTGATTTGTAACCTTTATCACCCAGTTGACTTATGCTTAAAAGAGTATGTTTCAAGCCTTCAACCAGTGCTACCTTTTCTATGATGACATTCCCCAAAACAATTGAGCCATATCCCAGAGTTTCTCCTTTATTGCCATCTCCAAAAGATATTACTGGGCCAGCTTTCCTCTCAAACTTTGTAAGCAGGGACTTCTTTCCAGTCATATGTCCAGAGCATCCACTGTCCAAGATAATTGAATGCTTCTTTCCTGTGCCCTGCAAACAAAAAGTAACTAGTTAGAATTTTTTAGGACCCAACTTTGATTGGATCCTTTCTTACTAGATTTAGAAACAACAGGCTTTGAGAATTTTGCCTTTACTTTACCTGTTGTAGAGTCAACTTTAGACTCTGATTTCACAAACTGTTTATGACTAGGAGTTTCAGATTTCAAAGAATAATAGTCATAATACAGTTCATGATATTCTCTACACATATAAATGGAATGAAGTAAACTACCACAATGATAACAAGCTTTTTGTGGTTGGTATTGAATTTTATGAGTCTTGGGGAATCTGGACTCAGTTTTCCAAGAAGGTTTTTGATTGCAGTCTAGGGCCAAATGATTATGATTTCCACACTTATAGCATTTTTTCCTAGGTGCATCAGGTACATTCTTGTAATTATTCTCTTTGTTAATACCTTCTTTTCCATTCCTATTTTTCTTGAATTTGCTAGACTCTGAAAGACCATCTAATCTCTGTTTCAACTGAGACTTAGACAAAAACCCTATATTTATATTCTTAGGTTTCTCTAACACTTTCTCATCTGAATTACTATTGTTAATCCTTTTGTGTACAACAGGGGTACCTTTTGAATCAACAAATTTAACATGATTAGGTTCAGAAACAATTTTCTTACCTTCAGATTTAGATGTGCTAGCTTCTACTTTACTATCATCATTGACAATATCTACTTTTTCTTCTTGTCTAGCCTTATCAAAACCTAAACCATTAACCTTACCACGAATTCCATTTTCAATAATTTCTTGTGTTTTTTTACCAGAAATGTTAATGGTCTTAATCACATCTCTCTCTTCCTCTAGTTCTTTTCTGACATAGTCATAAGCCTCAAGAATAACACTATAATCATGCTTAGCTTTATCAGAACTTAACTTGTATTCTTCCATTTGAATTAACTCAGATTCAAGAAAATTATTTCTATCAACTAATTTATCATTCTTAACTTTAAGTTCATCTCTTTCACAAGTAAGAATTCTAAAATTAGTCATAAGATTCTTAGACTCAGCATGGATAGATCTAATTTCATCAGAATTTAAGTTATCAAATGAATCAAGAGAGTGAAGTGATACCTTAACAGAGGATGGAGAAGTTTTCTTTGGAGATCCAGGTTTATCTGAAACATTTGCCATTAGTGCAATGTTGTCATAATCCAATTCATCTTCAGAACCACTGGAATCAGTCCAATACTTCTGTGTGACCATAAGTGCATTACCCTTTCCTGAATTCCTAGGTTTCTTACACTCACTAGCAAAGTGTCCAAGCTCGCTGCAATTAAAGCACTTGATCTTGGCCTTATCAAGCTTGACAATTGTCCTTTTGCCTTTGTCACTCTTCTTCTCCTCCTTCTTTTGAAAAGGTCCTTTGCTAAATCTTCTCCTATTGAATCTTCCTTTCTTGAAGGCTTTAGCAAACATAGCAAAGAGTTCCTGCATCTCAGATTCAGAATCATTGTTGTCAGAGTCCATATCAGTAGTCTCTGACTCAGAACTTTCTTTGTTTTTCTTCTTCCTTGAGTTCTTTACAGCAATCTCTTCATGTTGTTCTTCAGGAAGCTTCTTTAATTCAGATTGAGCAGTAAGTGCAATAGTCTTTATCTTTCCTTCACTCCTGCTCTTCTTCTGCTGCTTGTCAAGTTCATAAGCTCTTAGTTTTCCATACACTGCCTCTAATGATATTTCATCCAGATCATTAGCTTCCTCAATCGCAGATATCTTCTCATTGTAGAAATCAGGCAAAGCTTTCATGAACTTTGTATTCATATCCTCCAAGTCATAATATTTACCATGAATGGCCATCTCCTTGATGAGTTTTGTAAACCTATCAAAGGTATCAGTAAGTGACTCACCAGACTTGGATTCAAAATACTCATACTGTTGTATAAGTAATGTCCTCATATTCTTCCTGACAGGCTTAGTTCCTTCACAGTGAACCTTAAGATTGTCCCATATATCCTTAGCAGTTTTACAAGAGAGAACATAGTTAGTGAGAACAAAATCAAGACTGTTGAATAATATGTTTCTCACTTTAGCATCTTTAAGAACATTCTCCTTGTCCTTATCTGACCATTCAGATTTTGGCTTCTCTGCTGTATGTTCTGGAACAACCACACCATCAACAGTTGCTTGTCCAACGACCTTTATTGGAACAAAAGGTCCATCTCTGATTCTATCAAGATAATCAGGATCTGTTGCTTCCAGATGATGCAACATCTTTACTTCCCATAGAGTATATTCGTTTATCTTGAGCATAGGAATCTTAGTATTCCCATCATTGTAACCAAACATGATTGTAGATCTTTATCATTATTCGAAATCAACCTGCTCTGATACCAATTGTTAACTCGAATAACTTTTAGAAGGGGGGGGGGGATTGAATACAAGTTATATAATCGCGTCTGATTTTTCCTTGATTATATGAACAAGAATAAACGAATGAATCAAATTCTGTTTGTATTAATAAGATCAAATACAAACTCTACCAAAGGTGTACAAATACCTTTAGCAGCTGCTGACAATACAAATTTCTCTCTGTTTGCACTCTCGTATACTTATGATTACAAACCTCACGAACCGAACTATTTTTACAATGATATAGAGAGAATATTTATAATGCTTCCTATCAACTAATTACAGAAAGATAATCTATACATGACAATGTTCTGCCGTCCAGTTGATAGTTTCCATCAATAGAAAATTCTTTCTTTCATAAAATCTTCTTGCTTGTTCCTCAAACAAAGATCCTGTTTTATAGCACTTGCCAGTTTCTGTAGCATCCATAATGACATCATCAGTAACACGACTTATATCAGGATTCCTTATTGCATCAGGATCTAACCATCCTATCAGTACTTGATCAGTATTTGACTTGACATATCAGGATTCGATCTCAGCTCCTGACATGTAGTACTTGATGCACTGTTCATTCCTGACTAAACTTTACAGATAACTTTCTAACACATATTTCCTATATAAAGTGCTAAATCCTTTATAAAATCAGGATATACAAGAAGTATAAGTAAAATTATATTCTTAACATCACAACTCATGAATTATTCCTAACATATACTATGGTGATATAAAGGTTATACAATGTGTATTAAGGCTTGTTCACATCCCAATGAAGGTATACTACTTGAAACCCTAGCTTGAATCTTGAGTTTATGGTTGGTTTTTAGATTAAGTTAGTGTAAAGTATGAAACCATGGTTATATAAATGTTTATAAGTGTTTTGATGGATTATGGAAGTGTTGTGTGTTGAAATCCATGGCTGGTATGATGACCACATGGGGTATGGATTGATATATGTGTTGGATGATGAGTTGGGAGGTGTGAAAAATTTGGAAAGTATGAAAGTATAGCCGTTATAATGCCCGATTTTCGTTAAACCAAAAGATGCCCTATTTTTGTCAACCATATTCGTATGGTTAGGATTATGTACAGGGTACTAACTGACTATGAGAGGATAGAGCTTAGTTCATAGATCGTTTTGATATAAAGAACGTCAAAATCCAATGAACGGTTTAGGAGAAAAGTGAGTTTTAGTGAAAGTTGTTCGGAAACCGAGAAAATGCAATTGTGTCAACTTTGAGGCTATAATTACCATACTTAAACATCTTTAAAAGTAATGAAATTTTGAGACAATATAGTAGGGTGAATAGAGAGTCAAACCCCACTGACCTTGTGTCAAAATTCGAAATTTATAATTTATTCGAAATTTTACGTAGAAGGGGGGTTGAATTGTTGAATACGTTATTTAAAAAAAATTTCGATTTTGATGTGGATATGAAATCAAAAATATTGAATCGAAATAACACAATTGTTTAGGAAATATCTTTAAATAGATAAAACCTGGAGGTTTGCTACACAATCTAATCCTATGGATCAGCTACAAAATCAAACACTCCTAAGGATAGTTTAGGCACGAGGACCTTCTACCCGACACTTCCTGAAAGCGGGCTAAGCCGGCTTTCCTACTAGATGGACTGTCTAGCAGCTTACACAGAGAAGATATAAGAGAGAGAATAGAGAGTTGTGTGTTGAGGTGTGTTTTGAAAATGAAATACAACAGGTCCATTTATAGACTTTAGAAAGTTACTATGCAGCTAAATTAACGTAACTGCTGACGTTTTTATCTCCCTTTTTTTCTTCGCAACCTTCTGTCTCTTTTTTTCTTTTCAAACATTTCTGCCGAATTGTTGTTTTTCAACATTCTTGATGGCCCTACATGTTTTTACCTTTTGCTTTAACTTTGTCAAATGAATAGTATTTTTGGTTACTATTCACATGAATAGTAATTTCAGTTACTATTCACATGAATAGTAATTTCGGATAATATTCACATGAATAGTAATTTCGGATAGTATTCACATGAATAGTAATTTCGGATACCATTCACATGAATAGTAATTTTGGATACTATTCATTTTTCTCTTAATTTGACATCCTTAAATATTCAGCTTCCAACTAACTAGAGGATATCAACACTGCTCTAAACTCAATCATATCTCTTAACAGTTTTTTTGAGTTAGATACTTTGATTCCTTTGTGAGGTGTTGACGCCTAGTGCATCTGGTTCACAGACGACTAACATTCACTAATGGTCTTCGTATCATGTCTTTAAGAACACTGCTAATATTTGTGCAACCATAAAAACTTTATCACTGGAATCTTTTGGCCCTTCAACTGAATCATCTGTACATTTTATTTTGTCACTGAGGCTTGATCATGTTAATGAACTTCTTTCAGCGACTTGATCCTTGTTGATGCCTGTTCTTCAACTTTCACGATCCCTGTATAGAGTTAATATTATTTATCTTTTATCCTAGTTGAGTTATATATTTCCTCTATTACATATTACATTACATTATGCTTTACAATCTCCCCCTATTTGATTGTTAGGGTTTGACAAGCAAATACCTAGAGGATAACTCAACCGATACAAATAAAATACAAAGATAAATAATATTAAAGTGCATTCTGGATCATATATATACATTTTCCAGATTTCTAACATTAAATCAAGTGCAAGACAATTGTTACTCTAGACTGAACATATCTTCAAGTTTGCCTTTGCTTTCTTTCCACATAGCACTAATACTCCCATTAGCTTTAATCAAGTGCAAGACAATTGTTTATCTAGACTGAACATATCTTCAAGTTTGCATTTGCTTTCTTTCCACATAGCACTAATACTCCCATTAGCTTTTCCTTTCCCAAAATAAAGTTAATTCCGTGTCAACAACCTTTTCCTTGCCCTTACGCCTAGTAGATTTTTCTTGATCATCCACCTTCTCCCCCTCAGTTGGGTTATCCTCCAGATTAGTAGGATGTGGAGTTGGTAAATTAGACGAAGATGGCTTTACCAAGGAGTTGATTGCATGACTAAACTGGGTTGCCGTGGTATTCAATTGAACCTGGAATGCATCATGTTGAATAAGTTGCAAATTTTTAATTTCTGCAATGGACTTACAGATATTTTGCAACTCTTTCTCCATTGTTTGGACCCGTGTAAGGAGTCTGCTGTATTCTTTTCTGGTTACAGGTGCATGTGGTTGAGTAGGTTGCTCACTTGTACATTCTGCATGTGTTTCACTCAACACTCTATATTCACTCGGTTTAGTGGTTTGGGTTACACTTATATGTTCTGTTTGTGTTTCCCTCAACTCTCCTCCAGAGCTTCCACCGATATGTGTACCTGTAAATGAAATCATCCTAGCCCCTTTTTCAGAGGTCACGGATGGTGCAATGAAAGTTCGTGAGTTTCCGTCCTCGCGTGAAGCGAGTTGCCGACCACTGGTAAAGAGTGGTAAATCTCGAAAGAGATCCAGAGATTTTCCCACTGGGAGGTTAAACTTGAATCGATTAAATGACACAAAATCCAAGTTTCCCTCGTATGTCCGTGAAGACACTTGGTTCATAAAAGAACCACCCACCGATGGATCTTTCCGTAAAATGGAAGATTCACCAGTAGTTATTGAGGTAGGTAATTCCACCTCGGATGCCTGTGAAGGCATTTGATCTTTAGAAAGATCATCAGCCACTCTTATGTTCCGTAAAATGGAACTCAAGATAGTTGCTCCCGTCAATTCAACCTCATTTACATTTACACTCATTGGATAAGAAAGAATTGTTTCACTAACAGTTGCCGTTACCTCAGGTTCATTGGGTTTACTCCGTTTAGAATGAGGTAGAGCGGCTGATGTAACTGACTCCTTATGTGGTGCTGCTGAGGCACTATCTCCCTCAATAATGTGGATGACTGGTCGTTTAAGTGACAATTGAGGTGTAGGAGTTTGTTGTGTTTGTGTTTTCATTTGTAGAATGGGCTCTTCGACCCGTGTTAGAGTCGGTGGGATTTCCTGCTCTTGGTCGGGTAAGATGGCCACTAAGGGCTGTAGAAATTGTATTTCCTGTGACACAATAGGGAATACAGAGGTTGGAATAGCAGGGATTGAAATATTACCTTGTCGTATACCTGCTCTCACTGGTCGTGGTAACAATGGAAGTGGAACAGTCTTTAGATATTCAGTTAGGACTGTAGGCACATCCGTATATTTCTTTTTGCTTATGTAATTAATTACATTCATCTTCATAAAAGAACATTCCACCTTTTGACTATTTTCCAAGCGTACCCTGTCTTTATCATTCAAAAAATCATTTAGTATTAACTGTAGAAACCTTGGATATAGACATTTGACATTTTGAGTCCGAACATCTCTTGTTCCCAAGCGTTTCATTTTTAAAATGATTTGACCAAGCACTATTTTTCCAAAATTAATCCTCAAATTATTGGCGACCGCATACCCTATTATTTGAATAAATTCAGGTATTCGATCTTGATTTGTTCTATCTGAGGATTGATTTGTTCTATCTGAGGAAAAAACATGGTTAAGAGTGTGAAAGAAGAAATTCCAGTACTGGGTTAGAAATGTTCTAGAAAGATTACCAGTATTGAAATTGCCATCTTGGTACCTTATAAAACGAAAGAACATTTCAATCTGTTCAGGTGTAGGATCAGAAACGAGATTTTCCATAGGAAAATGAAGAATTCGATTAACATCTCGTTCAGTGACCCTAATCGACCTACCAAATAGTCGATATGTGAATGCACACCCGTCCTGTCCAGAAGTGTTAACTGCACTACAATATAGTTCACGCAATGCATCATGGTTAAGCTGCACTTGTGTAACTAAAGCATAGCGAATTAATGAATGTTTATTCAGAAATTGTGTCCAAGCCCGAAATTGCTCATCCTGAATGGTTTCGATTTGCTGAATGGAAACAAGAATAACTTTAGCAATTAAAAAGCTTCCCTGCAATGCCATTTTCAAAACTTTGAGGAAACTAAAAAACAAGGGTTAGTTTTTATAAAGGATGATGTATAAAGCAAGAATATAAAATCCGATCTAAAAACCACCAGCTAGATTGAGAAATCTTTCCGTTCAAAGCTCGAAATATTCAGCAATTGTGTGTATATGCTCTGTATATCTGACAAATGATGATGTTAAACACAAACAAAAACTCATCATTTATAAGGTTTTAAGTAATAGTGGGTTAGGTGTAATAGTGACATGTTATGTTTGAAAAATAACACCGCTCAATAATTTCTCACCTAACTACCTAATTAGCCGAAAAAACATCTTATCACCGAAACCTGTCGGCCGAAAAAACATCTTATCGCCGAAATCTATCAGCCTATACACATACACATATTTAATACTTCTAATTATTATCGATTTAAAAATAATCACACAGGAAATCAAGAATTAATCCACAATAATCAGATAAACTCACAATTAAATAGAAATAAAATTAACAAAATATCATTAATTGATATATGTCAATAAAATATTTATTTAATTATGCTACAATTAACTCAATTATTTACTAACTAATTACCATAAAATATAGCATTTATAAGTGTGGTAATTAATATAGAGATAACTATAATATGAGGACTGGATGCAAAGTAAATTCACAAGTCCTAAAAATATGGACATTTAAAATACCTGTGAATTTATAACAAATTGCAGTTATTGATTATCCAAAATTAATTAGACAAATATAACATCCCAAGTTCACCAACTAACCTGGAGAAAGTGGATTCATCCAGTGGTTTAGTAAAGATGTCTGCAATTTGTTGATCTGTGGGAACAAAATATAATACCACAGTTCCATTCATGACATGCTCTCGTAAGAAATGATACCTGATATCAATGTGCTTAGTCCTGGTGTGTTGAACTGGATTGTTGGCAATGGCAATGGCACTCGTGTTGTCGCATAGAATTGGAATTTTGTCCAACATGAGTCCATAGTCCTGAAGTTGATTCCTCATCCACAGGATCTGAGCACAACAACTACCTGCCACAATGTATTTTGCTTCGGCTATCGAGGTAGATACTGAGTGTTGCTTCTTGCTGTACCAAGATACCAACCTTCTTCCTAGAAACTGACAGCTTCCAGAAGTACTTTTCCGATCAATCTTACAACCTGCGAAGTCAGAATCTGTATAGCCAATTAGGTCAAAACCTGTTCCTTTAGAGTACCAAATCCCAAGATTGGGGGTTCCCTTAAGGTATCTGAAAATACGTTTAACAGCTATAAGATGTGACTCTTTAGGGTTAGCCTGGAATCTAGCACATAGACAAGTTGCGAACATAATATCTGGTCTACTAGCAGTTAAGTACAAGAGAGAGCCGATCATACCTCGATACTTCGTGATGTCAACTGACTTACCAGATTTATCTTCATCAAGCTTGACTGCAGTTGGCATCGGGGTCTTGGCAGTAGCTGCTTCTTCCATCCCATACTTCTTCAGAAGATCCTTTATGTATTTTGATTGGCAGATGAAAATACCATCAGGCTTCTGAACAACTTGAAGTCCAAGGAAGAAGGACAACTCACCCATCATGCTCATCTCGTACCTACTCTGCATTAGCTTAGCAAATCTCTTGCATAGCAAATCATTAGTAGAACCAAATATTATATCATCCACATATACTTGCACCAGAATTATATCATTTTTATGCTTTTTATGAAAGAGAGTTTTGTCGATGATACCTCTTGTAAAACCATTTTCAAGTAAGACTTTGGAGAGAGTATCACACCATGTTCGAGGGGCTTGCTTGAGACCATAGAGAGCTTTGAAGAGAAAGTACACAAAACCTTCAAATTCCTTGTCTTCGAACCCAGGGGGTTGTTCAACATAGACTTCTTCTTCTAGATCTCCGTTCAAAAATGCACTCTTCACATCCATCTGAAAAACCTTAAAGTTGGAGTGTGCAGCAAATGCTAAGAACATCCTGATTGCTTCAAGCCTTGCAACTGGAGCATAGGTTTCATCATAATCAATTCCCTCTTCTTGAGAGTAACCCTTTGCTACCAATCGAGCCTTGTTCCTCGTAACAATACCATTTTCATCCAGTTTATTTCTAAACACCCATCTAGTGCCAATTACAGATTTATCTTTTGGTCTTGGCACCAGCTTCCAGAATTTCTGCCTTTCGAACTGATTGAGTTCTTCCTACATTGCAGTTACCCAATCTGGATCATCAAGAGCTTCATCAACCTTTTTAAGTTCAATTTGAGATAAAAATCCTGCGAAATTGCATTCATTCTGTGTTGCTCTTCTAGTATATACACCCGTGTCCGGTTCACCAATGATCTGTTCAAAGGGATGCGCTCTACTCCATACCCTTTGTCTCGGCAGATTTGATCTTGATGATTCCCCAAGTTCATAATTGTGTTGAGTGTGATGACTAGTAGATCCAAAATCATTGTTTGCTCCCCTGAGCTGTTGCTTTCAAAGTTTGATGAATCAGAGTTTAATGAATCAGCAGATGCATTCTTTGATGTTTCTTCACTTGATTGGGGTTCATTTTCATCGTTCACTTGCTCCCCCCCTCAACATGTGTTGCTGTCTAATCTACTGGTATAGATTGAACAATAGAGTCTGAAAGAATATCAGAATTTTGTAGATCAGCATTTATTTCTTCATTCTCAAATCTCAGCTGGTCATGTTCATCAAAATCTTCAAGTCCTGTTATCTTTTTATCATCAAAAGACACATGGATAGATTCCATGACCACTTTTGTTCTCAGATTATACACTCTAAATGCTTTTGTTGATAGTGGGTATCCAACAAAGATTCCTTCATCAGCTTTTAAATCAAATTTGGAAAGCTGTTCTGGATGAGTCTTAAGAACAAAACATTTACATCCAAACACATGAAAGTACTTCAGGTTCGGCTTCTTCTTTTTCACCATCTCATATGGTGTTTTACCATGCTTGTTTATGAGTGTAGCATTCTGTGTGAAACAAGCAGCTTGCAAAGCTTCAGCCCAGAAGTAAGTTGGCAGCTTTGCATCATCAAGCATGGTCCTTGCAGCTTCTATGAGAGTCCTGTTCTTTCTCTCTATTACTCCATTTTGTTGTGGAGTTCCAGGTGCAGAGAATTCTTGCTTTATTCCATTTTCTTAACAAAACTCTTCCATGGCTACATTCTTGAACTCAGTGCCATTATCACTCCTTATGATTTTCACTGTATGCTTAGATCCTTTGTCCATTTGTTTGACATGCTCTGTTAAGATTGATGCAGTTTCTTTTTTCTTGTGCATGAAATACACCCATGTATATCTGGTGTATTCATCAACAATAACCAAAGCATATCTTTTCTTTCCAATAGACATTATATTTACTGGACCAAATAAATCAACATGCAATAAGTGATATGGCTCAAGAATTGAGGATTCAGTCTTACTTTTGAATGAAGTTTTCCTTTGTTTTGCCTTTTGACATGAGTCACATAGGCCATCTGAAGTAAAAACTGATTTGGGCAATCCTCTCACAAGATCTTTCTTCACTAGCTCATTAATGCTGTTGAAATTCAGATGATAAAGTCTCTTGTGCCAATCCTAGCTTTCTTCAATTGATGCTCTACTTAGTAGACAGATTGCAGAGCCATCAGAGTTTGTTGAAAGCTTGGCTTCATAAATGTTACCATGCCTATATCCCTTCAGAACAACTTTTCCTGTAGATTTGCTTACAACTTCACCGTGTTCTTCAAAGAAATCCACATGATAACCTCTGTCATAGATTTGACTCACACTTAGTAGATTATGTTTGAGTCCTGAGACTAGAGCTACAGATTCAATGATGACATTCCCAAGTTTGATATTGCCATATCCCAGAGTCCTTCCTATGTTGCCATCTCCATAAGAAACACTTGGGCCAGCTTTCTCCACAAATTTTGATAGCAGGGCTTAATTTCCAGTCATGTGTCCTGAGCATCCACTGTCCAGAACAAGGATATTTTTCCTGTTACCCTGCAATCACAAAAACCACTAATGATTAGTTTTAAGGACCCAGACTTGCTTGGATCCTTTGTTCTTATTAAGTTTGTTAGCTTTTGCAGCAGAAGTCTTATCAGAGTTTGTGCTAACATTCTTTTTATCAGAATTTATACATGTAGAATCAATCTTGAATTTATTCAAAGAGGGTTTAATTTCATAATAATCATAATACAAATTATGATACTCTTTGCATGTATAAATAGAATGCCAAATATTGCCACAGTGAAAACAAGGATTCTGTGGCTTAAACCTAACTGAACCACTCTTAACTCCTGACTTAGGAGGTATAGAGTTTATATTTTTATTCTTCCTGCAAAAAGTAGCAAGATGGTTAGGATTTCCACAGTTGTAACATTTCTTCCTAGGAGCATTGGGAATGTACATATAGTTGTTGCTTTTATTGATGCCTATCTTTCCATTTCTATTTTTCCTAGGTTCTTTTACCTTGTTCGCTCTTTTTAACTCCTTCAGCTTGTGTTTAAGCTGTTTCTGAGACATTAAACTAATATTTACTGATTTGACTTCATCCTGTTTTGGTTTGTCAGATTTTGGTACAAACCTCATATGATTAAGTGTAACACCCCCAAATCCGGGGTCAAGGATTTGGTAGTTACGCGGAAATCCTCAATGTCGAATTACTTGTTTAACAACATCAAACCATCTGTAATCATTAAAACTGAAATATAACTCTGCGACCCCAACCACCAAGCATCTTTTAGGTCATATGGCTAGAAACAAGAATTAAAATCTTTACATCTTCATTACGTCCATTCTATTACATCACACTATGTCTTACAAATCTTATACTACTAGTATAGCTTCGTTGGGAAGTACACCAGCAACTAGTACTACTCAGTACAAAGTAATATATATTTCACATCAATGTACCTACATATAACTTACTCCAGCTATAGCTTTTCTGGATCATGTCATCTTCATAAGGGCATACTGCCTGCTTCTTCTGAGCCATGCAGATAAGCCTCAACCGTCTACCTTCCTCTGAAAGGTTAATATTTGAAAACAAACAAGTATGAGCGAAAGAATTGCCCAGCAAGTTAATAATAGAACTTCACAATATATATATCAATACACACAAGGGTATTCAATATCTAACGATATTTAATATTATTTCTGAAACATTTAACTATGGAATTTCATTAAGGAAAGTATAACATTTGAAATAGCGTCAAATGAACAACCTGGGATTATGCTAACCATAGTAAGCTTCATACCTTAGCAAAATGGTATAAGTTGTAGTCTCAACAACCTTTAAGAAAACTCTTCAAAATACGTAGTGCAATATACTGCTACTACAAGTGTTTTTATCAAACAGGAACCAAACCATAAAAAGATCCCCTTTTTTAGTATTTCCCAAGTCTTTAAAGTATATACCTATAAGTATATCATTTTTTTATCACAATACCCTGCAGTTCAATATTCTGTATGGGATATAACTTCTTTAACCACTTGATAAGTTTAAGACTCAGAGGTAACTGATAGTAAGAGAGCCAAGATTTTTGGAACAAACCATTTATAAGGTACCAAATCGATACTTCTCAAGCTTGAAAATATTTATATGAATGTATATCAATATCGCCAAAACACTTGATAGATCAAGATACTGTACCTCAACAATATAATAACAATTCTAAAATATCTTTGAAACTGTATGCCATGCATTGATGAACATAGTGCTAGTATATTGTAAAAGATGAAGTTATAAGATAGTTCAATATAACCTTTCCGGTAAAATATCTGCTATATAGAATATAAGCAGAATATCAACATATAACTTAAAGACGAAGTTATAAGGTGATCCAATATCAAAAACCTCCTTATCACAACTCATGTTATGTAAGGTATCAATAGAGTCATTAAATTATAAGATAAAGGATGAAGTTGCAAGGTAACTAAAATTATATAATTATTCCATGGAAATATCTGCTATGTCAAAGATAAGCCAGATATTATCAATTTTCATAATAAAGGAATTTGCAGGAAGAATATTGCAATTCCAGTTCAAACGCTTTTCAACCCTGCCAACAATGATAATGTTGCAGAAAATTTCCCAATTTGGAAGATGAACTAATACGGGAGCTTGCCGCGCCAGGAGCCACAACATTTACGATGATCAGTCGCATGTCATGCTCCCCATCATTTGTTCTCTACATGTAGAAGGAAGCACCGACGGATCGCCCACCCTCTGGAATCCCCCGGCCAACGGTTGGGCCATTGATGGACCGGCGCCACTCGGCCACTTACGCGTCTCCTAGTTCAATAACATCCATGACTCTGAAACGTAAAGTTCGTCCCCCTTTCCCCAAGTATAGCACTTGTTGTTAAGACTCCACAAAGTAGTCGTATCTAGTTGGAAAGGAAAATTCACCAATATTTCCCAAGCTGCTGCTTGTTAATGGATATAAACTTGTTTCATCAATTTTACCCCTCCAGTGATGAGTGGTTACACAAGATTCAATGACTCATAGCAACCCAGTTGCGAATGAAAAGAATAGTTTCAAAGAAATTATGACCAAGAAGTCATCAAGATAGATAACATTTCTCAAGTAAGGTTCCCTTACAATTTAACGGATAGAATTGAATGAAGAATGGAATCTTGAGAACCTTTCTTGATAATAGTATTAATAATAAGACTCCGAAATAATTTACATAATATTTGGAGGTCGGAAATAGCATTTGAATGAAGTAAATCATTCTTGAAATGAGTTAGAAGAATTAAATAAATATTCCAAAGAATATTTATTAAGTAAAAAATATTGAAGGAATAATCTTAATATAAGATATTGCTCAACTGGATATTCGAAAAGATATTGATTAAATAAATAATGATCGAATGAATATTCGAAATAATATTCATTATTTAACTTAATTAAATTCTTAAGGAATATTCAAAATAATATTCGATGAATAAATTGACCCTGAGTGAATATTAAAGATGATATTCATTAAATAAAGTTCAAATGAATACTTAAAATAATATTCATTTACTAAATAATCTCGAATGAATATTCAAAATAATATTCATTAAGTAACTATCTCAAATGAATATTTAAAATAATATTCATTAAATAAATAAGGGAAAATATCTACTTAAATATTTTCCTCTGAAAGTAATCATGACATATCAAGAAATACTGACTCTTGATCTATATTTAAGGAATTTAAGTCATACGCCCTTCACTAAGGGCATTTGAACTAATATCTCATATCTAGCTTATAAGCCAATATCAACTCGTAGTCAAGTATCATAATATACTTTTGAAAACAGTTATGCCTTCCAATAGCATATTTAACATAAATAATATTCATATGGTATTTCTCGACTGAGATAATACTCAAATAACATTACTCGAAAGATTTAGTAAGCCAATACAATTCCTCGAATGATATCGTATTCAAATAATAATCCTTGAATGGTTTCCAAGTAATTCATACTTCACGGAAATATAATTAATGTTTATAAATAACATTCCTCAAAATAAATAATAATCTGCCGTTGGAATCCCTCTGGGTTTCCACGACTACCTCTATCTCACAAAATACCGACTCCCGGTTTAGAGTCTAAACAATGAATATGCTCTTATATCTAGAGCTACAAGGTATACTTGTACATAAAATACTTAACTCAAAAGATCGCATATATTCCAAAGGTCAAATCTATTTTAACCGGAAAATAAGATTATCGCAAAACTGTGTAACAATATACCTGGCAATGCAGTATCATATAATAATATTTCAAAGTATAGGTTTTGATCACTTGCATAGATTAAACCAAAATATAAAATTTTAAACTATGAAAGTCCTTAAATCACTTTTAAATATCATTTTGTACTCTTTAAAACACTTAGGGTATTTAATAAATATTTACACCATATTTCTTAAATAATTAATAATCAACCACCCCTTTTTAACGGAATAACCAAATCAATAGTCATTTATTAAAGTAAATATTCAAATAATATTTACTACTACTATTGAAATATTCAATAACCTCCAAACACCCAAATGAACTCTTGGAACATTTCTAATCAAAACCAAGACATTATTGTTCCGGCAGTCCCCGGACTTTAAGTACTTTATCAAAATAATTATCGCTGACTCTCGGTCTATAAGAAATAAATATCACGTATGAAACTCCTTTTTTTAAATGAATATGATAAATAATATTAATTGAATTAAATAACTCCTCCAAATAGCATACATCAATATCCTTCTAGATATTCTTAATCGAAAATATCCCAAGTATAATATTTGCAATATTATACAAACAAGATACAGGTTAAGGGGGAAACGAAATCACAAAAATATCGGCATCCATTGACAATAATATTAGTCATGGGATTTTGACAATTGGCATAAGCAGAATTTAATATCATTAACAAGCCTAGAATAAAATGATTTTGAAAACAAAGCACAGGGCTAGGGACTTGAAATCATGGATTTAACTTAATTTGCATATTTCATATATTTCAAATATATATACTCTGAATGATAGAGTATGCATAATTAAACTTGCCTCTGGTCCTTAGCAGAAAACAGAAACCTGCGAATAATTCCTTTGCACCTCGTCCAAGCAATTCCATGGAGGTATCTTACCTTCCCTCATACGATGCCTCGATCTTTCCTTTTTGATGCACGTCGCTCCAACTTGATTATACCCTATTGGTACTGAAATAGTTATGATTACGTGTCAGTCCAACCTCGTATCCCGAATAGACACAACTCAGAATTACCACTAAGTCACGTAAAGTCAAACTATAGGTGTCCTCCCTATAGTTGACTATTCTAATACCACTTAATACACATAACACATTTAGTAAAGAAAAGACATGGAAGAGTCACCTTTTTAAAGTAGACATTTCCTGGTGCTAACTCATCATAACACCATACAGTTATAACACTTAGTCAACACTCCACTTAACACTTTTGACCATAATACTATTGACATACTCTTGTCACAAATTAATTAACAAGTAATCCTCAAAACATACCTAATCCTGGATAAAGGCTCATAATACCCATTTAATCCTCAAGACACCTTTAATCCTTGAATTAGCACATAATCCCTCGAGACAACAATTAGCTCTCGAAATAATTTACTTAGCACATATTCAAGTAAACAATTAACATCCACTTCATGCCTCTAGGCCATTGATATTAAATAAGTTAAATAAATTTATATGCAAGGGATTTTTAGAAAATTTCGGCATGAAGTATTCGTTTATCAGACTATGGGCACAGCCCCTCAAATGCAATTCAACCCTGTTTTTGCAAAAAATAAAGCTGCCTCAACTTGCAGCAAAGTAAACAAGTAAGAAAAGTACCCGCCCAGACATGCGGCACCTAGCACATAAGAAATTCTGCCTCGACATGCAGTAAACACATAATAATTTACATTAGCATTAACTACTACTTACGCTACATCAATAATTGCATTACTCACGCATTTTAATGATACACGTGACCATCAATTATTGATATTCGTAAGCCCTAGGGAACAACCCCTAGCATTAACTATTACTTACGCTATATTAATGATCATATCACTTGAGCATATTAATTATACTTGTGACAATCAATCATTGATATTCGTAAGCCCGAGGAACTAGTCGAAGAGAATTACACAAGTCCTTAAATACTGACATTTAGAACTTATGATCTCTTTACGACTCCTCGCAGTTAAACTAAATAACATATAACATTCATAATTAGCAAAGTCATCAAATACTACGACTCGCTTTATACCATTTAGCACATAAGCATTTACCACTCATATAACTACGCATTGTATGACAATCACAATTAGCACTTAACAATTAACAATTATAATTGCCAACTAGCAACTAACAAATAATATTTAATAATCGCTAACCTGTACCTTTAACTGGGCCCACAATTAATCTCAATAATTACCATCAACAAGTATAGACCTTCCGAATTAAATCTCGGAATTTAATCTAATCATTAAAATTTACAAATTAAACTCACAAATTAATTCTAATTTAATCACAACAATAATCTCACAATTTAAACTAATTAAATTACAACAATTAATCAATTAAATAAAATGAATACAATACATAAATGTATGTATACCGAATTTAATCCTCCGGTGAGCCTCCCCGGGACCACCACCGCTGCACTCTTCCCGAAAAATCTCTCCCTTTCCAGCCTCTCCCCCCTCTCTCTCTCTCTCTCTCTCTCTCTCTCTCTCTCTCTCTCTCTCTCTCCCTCTCTCTCTCTACCACTGCCTTCCCTCCTATTCTGCTAGAAACCTCCTCAGCTTTTCCCTTTGATTTTGATTCAACATTTAAAGCAACAGATTTTGCCTTGACATTCTTCTTATTCTTTCTTTGTTGAACCTCGAGATCATAGGCTCCAAGCATCCCATAAACTTCATCAAGAGACAGCATCTTCAGATCATATTGATGCCTTATGATTGAAGCTTGAGTATCCCACTCCTCAGTTAGAGCTCTTAAAAACTTGGTATTCGAATCCTCTGGATCATACTCTTTTCCAACTAGAGATAGATTGTTCAGCAGTGTCAGAAATCTATCATACATATCAGTAAGGCTTTCATCAGATTTAGCATCGAACTGCTCATACTCCTGAATCAACAGAGCCCTTCTGTTTCTTTTGATAGATTCAGTACCTTGGCATTAAGTTTCCAAGGTATCCCAAATTTCCTTTGCAGTCTTGCATGCTATTACCCTATTTGACATGACATTATCAAGACTGTTATGCAAAATATTTTTTACCTTTGCATCTTTGAGCACTTGAGCCTTTTCTTCTGGAGTCCACTCACTCTTTACCTTGATGACATAGTGTTCAGCAACAGTCTCTGTTCTTCCAACTAATCTTGTTGGAAGAAATGGTCCATCATTGATCCTATCAAGATAATCTGGATCAGTTGCTTCCAGATACATCATCATTTTCACCTTCCATGTTGGATACTCAGTTTTCTTGAGAATGTGAATCTTAATGCTTTCATACTTGCTTGTCGACATCTTAAGATCGTTTCTGATTACTATTAATCAGTTTGCTCTGATACCAATTGTTGCCCAGTAATTAACAATTGTAGAAGGGGGGTTGAATACAAATGTATAAGATTTTCGACTTAAACAGAAATAACACAAGTATGAATCAATAACAGCTTTATTAATTCTGATATAAAACTGTTACTAACTCTCTTAAGAAATCCCTATGTTCTTAAGAGCTGCTAGGTTACAAGATAACTCGTGTATGCGATTACAATAATGTAAAACCTAAACTGTGTTTATATAGTATACACAGTTGTACTATCAATTACAAGATATTCTAAATCAATTAAATTTTACTCTGAATGCATATCTTGTATGATAGCTGCCTTCCTACAAATTAGCAATCAACATATCAATCTTCCTTGATCTCTGGTCTGATGAGAATCTTCACGAAATGCTGACCAGCTTGTAATCCTGATGATACCTTCATACTGACGTTGTATTACTGATGACGTCAGCATCAGTATCTGATCAGTAACAATCCAGATCATGATATCACTTGAATCAATATCTAACAATCTCCCCCAATTTGTACTTAATGAAATAAAGCACAAATTCTTTGATTCAATGATGTCAAAAACTCAAAACAAAATTCTACAAGTAATCTTCAGGCTTAGTCTCAGAAATTCTCACAAAGAAATTATTTATCTGCAAGAAACTTGATAGTAACTCCTCTTCCTTTTCTCCCAGAATCTGAATCAGTCTTTTCTTCAGACTCCTGATTTCTTCATTGTTCTTGTCAATCTGATAGATACCAGCCCTGAGATTCTGAATTAAGCTTCTTGGTAAATCCAACTCTCCCAACAGTAAATATGCAAGATCTCTTCCACCAGGATTCAAAGACAACTGTTCTTGCATCAGAATTACTTCTTTAACAGCTGAACCCCTTTGCATTTCTACTTCTTGACCTTCTGTATTCAAGTACATGGGAGTATAATTACCATCATACCTTGATCCTCCATCTAGATATCTGGATTTGATTGTACTTAAGATCATAGTACACCAGTTTTGATAAACACTGGCTTCTGTATCAGGAATTCCTCTGTTTTCAAGTAGATAAAGAACATATTTCAGTTCTTTTGTTGTCTTGCACAACACATCATGAATAAACAGCTTCTTAACACTCTTGTCCTTCATGAAGTACAACATCTTTTCTACTTTCTTAGATTCCACAATGCAAGCAACAATTGCAACAGATTCAAGTTCCCAAAGATCATCAATAGTCAGTTCATCACCAAATTTCTTAACAAGAAAATGTTGATCTGTCTGAGCTGTAAATTCTAATTCAGCATCCCTAAAACCAATACCACCTCTAGTGTAAGGTACCAACCCTATCAGTTCAGATTGCATCCTGGTCCATTTTGGTGGAGATTTGTCAGATTCAGAAACTTTAGCTTTCTGAAGACCAGGAGTCATTGGAGGTGGTAAAAATATTTTAGCAGATTTGAAAATCCTTGGTCCAGTATACTTCATATCATCAACATGTTCCCATTTTCTTCCTTTCTTCTTGTGCTTTGGTTCACTGGGAATTTCCTCCTCAAAAACTTTATTGGAATCGTACCACAAATCTTTATTAGATTCAAAGATTCTTTTCAAGTACTCATTTCTTGCATCGTCAGTAATGTCATTATTAGTTTTCTTGATTTTTCTTTCTTCTTCAACTTCTGTATTGACAGTTTCATCAGGATCATTAAATTTTTTGTCTGGAACCAATTCAAGAAGAAGTGGAGTTTTCTTCTTTCTATCATCAGAAATTTCTTCAATTCTGATTCCACTTGATCTTGTCTGCCTTGTACAGGTTTCCTTCCTCTGCCTCTGTTTCTACCTCCTCTGCCTCTTCCTCTTCTTACAGTAGGAGCTTCCTTCTGTCTTTCAATTTCTTCAAGAATCTTCTTCTGTTCTTCTAAAAACTCTTGAGTACTCATGTCAGCATTTTCTTTAGAAACTAAGGCTAAAGCCTCCCTTGCATGATGTTGTTGAACTTTAACATCATTGTGGTAAACAATTTCACTCACACCTATCTTAGAAGTTATTTTCTTGAAGAGATGTGGAGCATCTTTTATGTCAGTAATAAGCAAATCTTCACCTTCTTCAGGAATTGTCGAAAGTGTCTGATTTAGACCAGGCGCTTGAAATTGTTCTTCTGTCATGACTTGAGATTGTATCAATGTTCTCACTGTTCTCTTGCCAGATTCAGAAACATGAGTTGACTGCTTGGTTTGAGTATGAGATGTACTTTTCTTTGCCACCAGAGCAGCATCAGAGGTTTCTGCTTCATTTAACTGACCACCACCACCATCATTTCCAGAAGTATCATCATCCTTTATAACAACTGGATTAGGTGTGCATTTTATTTTACTGACTATCTTCTCCCCCTTTTTGACATCAGAACCCTCCTCAATAAAGAAAGATAAAATAATCTTGAGAGTTTCATCAATAGTTTCAACTTTAGAAGACAAAGTATCAACGTTATTTTCCACAATATCCATCCTGGTAGTGAAAGAAGTGCTTAAACGATCAAGCTGGCAAGTAGTAGAAATCTCAGCATAATCCTTGATAAACCGAGTATGAAACTTTTCATTGTCAGACTTGATAGTCTGGACTTCATCTTTCAATCCTTTTGCGAAAAGAGTATTAGTCTTGATAAGAGCCTTAAGCTCAGGAGTAGACATCCTAGTGGCAATATGACTGGAATGAAAAAGAGCATTATTGAAGTTCATCTCAGCATCTGGCTAATTCCATTCAGTATCCCATTCATATCCCCTCACGGCTCGAGTATGTTCAGGAAGTTTAGAACTGTACTCCCCTCTGAACTCTTCTTGAGTAACAGACTGCATATACCTACTAGAAGATCCATAAGCAGATCCTAGACTTGCTTTTAGAGCTGCCTGCATTTGAATTACCTCAGGATTATTATCAGCATGATCATCATCATCTGAGCTATCATCAGCCTCAGGAAGCTTATCATCCACATTATCTTCAGGGGTCATAACTCCTTTCAATTTCAAATCAACAGTAGATGGAACTGTTGGTTCCTGAAGACCTGCAATGGGAATAGAAACATTTCCTAGATCTCTCTTTTCTTTTAAAGTGATCTCATCACTTCTCACAATGTGACCTAAATTACTTTCAATAGTAACTACTACCTCTCCAGAAGTTTATAACTTCTCACTCTTTTCTACCTCACCTTTTGCCAGTTCAGGAGACTGCCTCTCTTCACTCTTCTTTTTCTCTAATTGTTTACTCTCAGTCTCACTAGAAACGTTCTGGCGCAACAAATTCAAAGAAATAAGAAGTGGCTGAGGAGAGTGGACTGAAGTCATACAAATAGAGGTATCCCTTGTATCAGGTCTATCTGTAATCATACTATCAGTATTAAGAGAAGTAGAGATAAAAATATTACCTGATGAAGTAGTGAAAGATTCCATTGGCCTTGCAGAAATTGGCTCGATAAGTAGTGGAATATTTGGATCAATAGTACTTGTATCAGGATTGATAGTTGCAACTAAAGCATGACTTGCATCAGTATTTTCTACTGATGGTTCTCGTGTAGTCTGAGGTTGTGAAGCTTCTTCAACACTTTGAGTCAAAGGTTCTTGTGTGCTTCCCTCATATGCAGTGTCCTTCAGTATTTCATCACATTCAGCAATATGCCTGGCATGAGCAGCTTTATCTGCCAGACTTTGAACTAAGTCAAATTCAATTTCAGAAGTCCCTTGAGCAGTGTCAGGAAACTCCTTTGCTGATGTGATTTTGCCTGCATCTTCACTTTGAGAAGATGCTTCTTGTGGGGCAGGAATATTCTTGTCTTCACTTTCCCTTTGAGAAAGTGGTTCTTGTGGGACTATTCCTTCAGCAATGTCTGCATCCATACTTTGAATGGATGGTTCTTGTGTGACTGGATCTGCAGTTGCTGCTGAACTACTTTGAAGTTCAGGTTCTTGTGGGCTAGATCCTTTCAGAGGTGAAGTAGTCCTATGTTTCTTCTGTCTATGAAAAACCTTTTCAGAAGCATCTTTCTGTTGAAGTGAGACATGCTTTAATCCAAGCTGTGCAGCAATTTTGTTCACATCATCCACAGACATTTCAATTATCCTTCTTTTTGGAGATGTAGGTGCTGGAGAATCAGAAATTTCAAAAGTCTTCATAGTTGAAGTATCAGGAGTAGAGATATCAGGATTTGTAGTTGAGTCAGGAACTGATGATACAATCGGATTCAGAATATTCTCTATATCATCATCAAGATTCTATATCATATCTCTAGAGGAATGAAGTATTGGATCTTTTTAAGTAATCTCCTTCTCTTCTTTGGCTTTTCAGAAATAGCCATTTCTTTAGGAGCAACATCAATGACTTCCTTTTTCTTCAAAGAAACTGACAAAGGCACTTTGTCATCATCAGAATCATAATCAGACTCAGAATCATTTGTCTGACTGAATTTCCTCTTCTCTCATGTTTCCTTATACACCCCTATGTCAATCAAAGATTGATCAACTTTAAGCACAGATTTCTCCTTAGCCAGGACTCCTTGTTCACCCCCTTGTGACTTCTTTTGAGAGTGGGTTGGAGTGGAGAAATTCTTTGATCCTGATTGTCTTCCAGACACATCAGATCCAGCTAATTTCTTTGATTTTACAACTGATGCCTTTTGTGAGACACCAGAGGTGGATAACTGTTTGGTAGAGTGTTTGGGTTGTGTGCTTTGGTCAGAAACAAGATGGGTAGTTTCCTGTCTCATGGCACCAGAAATAGGTCCAAGACCATCAGTGATAGATCCATAATAAGTAGGCATTCTCTTTGTCAAAAGAAGCCTGACCTTATTAGGAATAATAGGATTGCCTTCCAAGTTATTTACCTTATCAAATTTCTCCAAGGATTTGATATTGATTTCAGAAATCTTAAAGATAGGCAATTTATCATCATTTTCAAATTCAACATTGGGACATAAATATGAGAATATCAATTGAAAGAATCTAATAAAACAGACATATCCACACTTTTTTGTTTTTCTAGCATAAAAGGCTTTCAAAAGAAATAATCCATAATCAAAAGGAGTTTCATGGATTAGAGAGTACCCAATTTGAACTGAAGCTGAAGGCAATGCATCAAAGTTAGAGACTTTATTAAGAAAACAGCGACTGATATTATCAAAGAAGAAATTCCATTCCTTCTTAAGCTTTGCTCTGTATAAATCCCCAAACTTCATTGGTTGTCCTTTGATTCCAAGACTCTTTGCAAAATCAAGAAGTGTAGCATCAGAAACACTTTCTGCTTGTTTGCCATTGAGAGATGGTAGTTGAAGAGCTTTCTCTATCACTTCTGGAGTCACTTTATAAGAAGTACCATTGTACTCAAAGGACATGCACAGATTCTTTGTTGTCATACCTTCACCAAAAACTGCTGTTGACCATACCTGCATAACACTCTTAAAAGAAACTTTGGAGGGTTGTGTTAATGCATAGTTAATTGGACTTGAGGCCAAGAAATCTTGAATGATATGAAAATCATTCGTCAAGTCCTGATGATCAAGAACAGCAACAAAATTATTAGGCGTAAAAGTAACACCATTGACGACAACTTTACTGTTCGCAAACAATTGATTTTCCATTGTGGTTGAACGAAGAGATTTTGTATTCTTTAGCAATTAGGGTTTATGTTTGCACAAAGTAGAAAAGATGATACAATACTGATACTTTAAGAATAAAAGAATCAATTTAGAAAACTAAATTGATTTTAGACAAAACTAATGATATCTCAAGGACAGGTGTCAGTAATCGACTCGTGCACACATAAATAATGGACCAAATTACGTGTAAGAGTGGTGATAACTGCATGCGACACGATTTCCAAATTGTAAGTATATACTTACATAAGTACAACACACGCGCCCGCAGTTATCGAGAAATAAGATTGTGATTAAAAATAAAACTTGGTAATTTGTTTTAATTAAAGAAATTAAAACATCACAATCTAAAAATACCTGGTACCAACACCAGAATATGAATCGTTTCATATTCTCGTTCCACTCCTTTCTCTATTTAACGTCTAGAGACTTGTCCACTATCTTTTTAACCCTTCTTCTCTTCTATAAACCAAAAGCTCTTCTCACAAAATATCTTAGCAAAAGAGATGTCGAACCTCACCATCAAAGAAAAGAATCTCCATCTCGTCGAGAAGAGAGATATCTTCAGTTACACTCATGAAGAGTTTGATGCTTTCAACTGGGAAAGACAACTTGAGACTTTGTGGTTGCAGATGGATGCTGGTCTTGAAGAAATCGAGAAAGAAAGACCTGCAAAAGTGATTGACATCGATGCTGCCCTCCAAGCAACATTAGCATGGCTTTCGTCTAAGACATCCTCATCCAACTCCATCAACCATTGTTAATGAATATGTCAGCAAAAATAACCTTATCCCTATCAATCTCCACCCAAACAAAGTGGCAAAGATGGGATCTGGGATGGCTGTTAACAATGGAGTGGTTTGGACTTTATTTCCCTGTTGAATAGATTAATAGATAGAGAACAAAAAGATGTAATCTATGAATGTAATTTCTTTCTTATTATCAATGAAAAATTTTGTTTCTCTAATCTTATTCATTGTTTTCTGCATTGAACTTGTTCTTCAAATAATTAAATCGAAGAAATAAACATGAAAACTAATTAAAGTAATCACCTTATTAACAAGTTCAATAGTCACAAGTATATCAGGAAAACAGAGCAATAAACAAAGTACTAAAATACATTACTGATAAGTGAAACGTTGCATCAGTATTCGATGTTTGACTGAAGTCAGGATTGACTTTTCATTAGGATTCAAAATGCATCAGGATTCGACGAGTATCAGTATTTGATCTTTCTCTGTTCTTAGAAACTATCATAGTTTACCATTCACAGTTCATTCACCAACTTTGTAAACGTAGCTTCAGGAAGTGGCTTGGTGAATATATCAGCTAGCTGTTGATCAGTAGGAACAAAGTGTAACTCAATTGTCCCTTCCATCACTTGCTCTCTTATAAAATGATATCTGATACTGATATGCTTAGTAAGAGAATGCTGTACTGGATTTCCTGTCATAGCAATAGCACTTTGGTTATCACAATAAATAGGTATTTTTGAATATGACAAACCATAGTCCATTAGCTGATTTCTCATCCACATAATCTGAGCACAACAGCTTCCAGCAGCAATGTACTCAGCTTCTGCAGTTGATGTAGAGATAGACTTTTGCTTTTTACTAAACCAAGAAACAAGTATTCCTCTAAGAAACTGACAACTGCCTGAAGTACTTTTTCTATCTATTTTGCAGCCTGCAAAATCAGCATCTGAATAACCACATAAATTAAAATCAGATTCCCTAGCATACCAAAGGCCAAGAGATGGTGTGCCTTTCAAGTATCTGAAAATCCTTTTGATTGCTATGAGATGTGGCTCTCAGGGATTTGCCTGAAATCTTGCACATATACAGGTTGCATACATGATATCTGGTCTACTAGCAGTTAGATACAAAAGTGAGCCAATCATACCTCTATAATTGGTTACATCTACCTCAGTACCTTGATTAGGATCAAGCTTAGTAGCTGTAGCTATAGGAGTTGAAGCAGCAGAACTATCTTGCATGTTAAACCTTATCAATAGACTCTTTGTGTATTTTGACTGATTGACAAAAATTCCATCATCAGTCTGTTTAACTTGAAGACCTAAGAAATAACTCATCTCTCCCATCATGCTCATCTGATATCTTGACTGCATTAGCTTTGAAAACTTCTCACATAATTTGGAGTTAGTTGACCCAAAAATGATATCATCAACATAAATCTGAACTAAAAGCAAATCTTTACCATGATTCAAATAAAACAAGGTTTTATCAATTGTACCTCTTTTGAATCCACTTTCCAGTAAGAATTGAGCCAATGTTTCATACCAGGCTCTTGGAGCTTGCTTTAGTCCATAAAGTACTTTATCCAGTCTGTAGACATAATCTGGATGTTTTGAATCAACGAAGCCAGGAGGTTGTTCAACATAAACTTCCTCTTCTAATTCTCCATTGAGAAAAGCACTTTTCACATCCATCTGGAAAACTTTAAATTTCTTATGGGCTGCATATTCCAGAAAGATTTTGATAGCTTCCAATCTTGCAACAGGAGCAAATGTCTCATCATAGTCTATTCCTTCCTGTTGAGAATATCCCTTTGCAACTAGTCTTGCTTTATTTGTAATAATGGTGCCATCTAAATCTGTCTTGTTTCTGAACACCTATAATTGACCTTCCTTTTGGCCTTGGTACAAGTTTCTAGACTTCATTTCTTTCAAACTCATTTAGTTCTTCTTGCATAGCCATAACCCAATCAGCATCCTTGAGTGCATCTTCAACTTTCTTAGGTTCTTCCTTTGACAGAAAGTTATGATAAAGACATTCATTTTGAGTTGCACTTCTGGTTCTAACACCTACTTCAGGATTCCCAATAATTAAATCAGGAGTATGGCTTTTAGTCCATTTCCTTGCTGGTGGTAGATCATTCCTTGAATTTGATGCTCCCCCTGAGATATTGCTATTTGTTTCTGATCTGCTGTCAGAATTGTCACTTGAATCTGTTTCTGATGAATCTCCTCCTGATGTTTGATTTGATTCAGTGTTGATGGTCTCTTGTTGTTGCTCTCCCTCAACATTTGCATTCCCATCAATAATCTGTGTTTCATCAGTAATAACTGGATTGTTAGTATTTGATGGATTATCAGTATCTGACAAGATTTCATCAGAATTCTTGGAAGCTTTATTTGCAAAAATCAAGCTATCATGTAAGTCTTCAGCAATTCCTGTAATCTTCTTATTATCGAAAGATACATTTATAGACTCCATGACTGTCTTTGTTCTTAGATTGTAGACTTTAAAGGCTCTTGATGATGGATAGCCTTAATAGGAATCATCCTAACTTCAGTTGGAGCAACAATCAGAATACTCAACAATCTTATCAGCAAGCGAAGCCGTATAATCAAAGCTATCAACAACCTTATAGGGCACCATATCAACCTCCGGGATTTCAGCAGCAACAACCTCAGACTCAGGTGGGGCAATCATCTAATGATAAATCTGATGAGATGTGGATAGCATTGAAGAACCTACAAGCTGGTCAGAAGCTTTTGGAAACTCAGATAGGACAGATTGCAAGTGCCTTGGGTAGTAGGCCACAAGGAACTCTTCCTAGTGATACGGAAGCAAATCCAGGTAGGAGGGACTTCAAGGAGCAGGTGAAGGCCGTAACTTTGAGATCAGGAAGGGTCACATCAGATCCTAAATCAGCCACTAATGAGGATGAAGAAGTGCAGAATCAGCAAGTCGAAAAATCTGCATTGCCCGAAATTGAGAAATCTGACTTGGTAGCTGATCAGCTTGAAGGTGAAGAAGAGAAGAGCAAGGAATCTGTTGAGAAGGCTTCTCCGGAGTTGTCTACAAAGAATAATCAGATCTACCCTCCTCCTCCATATCCTAGAAGACTCCAGAAGCAGAATTTGGATAACAAATTTGCGAGGTTCTTAGAAGTGTTCAAGAAGTTGCACATCAACATACCTTTTGCGGAAGCTCTTGAAGAGATGCCGAGCTATGCCAAGTTCATGAAGGGTATTCTCTCGCGTAAGTTGAAGCTCGATGCATTAGAGACCGTTGTGTTATGCAAAATCACGCAAGCGTACGTGGTCACAAGTAATATATAAGGTTAAGTCCAAATTCGTTCCCACAGGGATCTGGTTATGGTTTTAATTCAGTAAACGCACCTATGCAACAGTGTATGATCTTAATTCACTGCTAAGACAATTAATAAATTAAGGTTTATTAAACTAAATTAACTAAGACACAAATTAACAAAACTAAGAATTAACTAACTAACAAGAATTAAAATCTAATTACGTCTGCAAGAAAAATCATGGAATCCTAACTTCATTAAATACTTTGCTTAGATCTGACGCCTTTAATCACTATATGCAATGGTTATGATATCTGATCGGATAACACGAAACAAGTATACGCTACTTCTCAGTATACGAATACCAAACTAAACATACATCCACAAAAGAGATAGAAGATGAATAGACACCAATTATGCTTAGACCCTATATCTCTATAAGATTTGAAAACATAACGGTTGAAGAACAAGTTATCCATAATGATCACATAGGGCAATACAAGTATTCTCATCTCATACCACGAATCATATTGATAAACAATTATGAACCTATGCTAGCATGGCAAGTTCTAAATCTCATGATCCACTTTCACTTCACAAGAGATTAACAAATTAGATGTTCATGACGCATCTATCAATTAAGCATAACCATACGAGGATATCAGATATACACCACACACAGATCTTTAAAGCAATCAAGATACTAAAGCTCCATAAATAAATCTGTTAGAATCCCATGACAACGATTAGTTCATAATCGAACCTCTCGTCATCATGGGATCTGATGAAACCATGATAAAAACAAAGTATGAAAATATACAAATAAACCGAAGTAATTGATATGTAATAGTTCTACTCCTAATGATGATAATCTTTTTTTTTTCTAATTTACAAGGGTTGGATGTGTTTATATAGGCTCTAGACATCTTGCCCAGCAAGAAAATACCAAAACAGAATTATAATAGAATTTCTGCAAGATACGTTTCCTAAACTGATTCTATTTTTTAAGGGAAATTCGTAGCTCACTTTTCTTCTGTTTTCCAGAGCCGTTCCAGACGTAATTGGGCTTCTGGACCACCTTAGAATGATAGAGAATCTCGTTATCTTCGCGTGGACTGCTTACGGGCTGAAAACAGACTTATAGAACTCAAGATATGGCCCAAACAGTGAATCTCACGCGTGCAGCCCAAATAATCCGAATTTTAATAAATTAAATCTCCAAAAACGACAAAAACATCCACCATAATCAACATCCTTGTAAATCTGCACAACTAAACAAAATACATCAAAACTACAAGAAACTTGAGCCCAAGACAATCAATTTAAGCCGATTTAGAATGCTCCAAGTGGATATAAATCCACTTATCACGTTGCCTTAACGGAAGAATGTAGTGCTGTTCTGCAACAGAAATTGCCTCCGAAGCTAAAGGATCCGGGTAGTTTTACTATTCCATGCACTATTGGTAATTTATTCTTTGAGAAGTGCTTGTGTGACTTGGGAGCTAGCATCAATCTCATGCCCTTGTCAGTATTCTTGCAACTGGGTCTACCGGATCCAAAGCCAACTAATATCTCGCTACAGTTGGCTGATCGTTCAATTACCTATCCTAGAGGCATAGTTGAGGATGTTTTGGTGAAAGTTGATAAGCTCATCTTCCCTGCTGATTTTGTTATCTTGGATTTCGAGGAAGATAAGAAGATTCCCATAATCTTGGGAAGGCCATTCCTAGCTACGGGTAGTACCTTGATCGATGTGCAGAAAGGAGAGCTCACCATGAGGGTACAAAATCAGAATGTCACCTTTAATGTGTTCAATGCTATGAAGCTTCCATCTGATGAAGAAGAATGTTTCAATGTTGATTTGGTTGAGTCCGTGGTAGCCAAGGATCTTGATCATTTGTTGCTAACAGATTCTTTGGAAAAAGCATTGAGTGGGGACTCTGAGGTGAAAGATGAAGATGAAGTGATGCAAATTCAGATGTTGAATGCAAATTTGTGGAAGAGAAAATTTGATATGCCGTTCGAGTCTCTTGGGTTAAAGGAGTTGGAAAAGTCACAAATCCGTCTTAAACCATCTATTGAGGAGGCTCCTATTCTTGAACTCAAACCTTTGCCTAAGCACTTGAGGTATGCTTTTCTTGGTGATACCTCTACACTACCTGTTATTATTTCTTCTAATCTGTCAGATCTCGAGGAAGAAAAGCTCTTGCGTATTTTGAGGGAGTTCAAGACAGCAATTGGTTGGACTATAGCAGATATCAAGGGAATCAGCCCTTCTTATTGCATGCATAAAATTCTGCTAGAGGACGGAGCTAAGCCTACTGTTGAACATCAAAGAAGACTCAATCCGATTATGAAAGAGGTGGTGAAGAAGGAAATTTTAAAGTGGCTTGATGCGGGTATTATCTATCCTATCTCAGACAGTTCTTGGGTGAGTCCGGTTCAATGTGTGCCAAAGAAAGGAGGCATGACAGTTGTTGCTAATGAGAAGAATGAGCTCATCCCTACTCGAACAGTCACGGGGTGGAGAGTTTGCATGGATTATCGGAATCTCAACAAAGCCACAAGAAAAGATCATTTTCCTCTTCCATTCATTGATCAGATGTTAGACAGGTTGGCAGGGCACGAGTATTATTGTTTGCTTGATGGTTATTCTGGATATAATCAGATTTGCATTGCTCCGGAAGATCAAGAAAAGACCACATTCACATGTCCTTTTGGCACTTTTGCTTTTCGTCGAGTTTCTTTCGGACTTTGTGGAGCTCCTGCCACTTTTCAAAGGTGCATGATGGCTATTTTCTCAGACATGATTGGTTCGAATGTGGAGGTTTTTATGGACGACTTCTCAGTTTTTGGTACATCTTATGATGAGTGCTTGCAAAATCTTGGCTTGGTATTGAAACGTTGTGTGGAGACAAATTTGGTGCTTAATTGGGAAAAATGTCACTTTATGGTGCAAGAAGGAATTATTCTTGGGCACAAGGTATCTAGGAAGGGGCTTGAAGTGGATAGGGCCAAGGTGGAGACAATCGAGAATCTTCCTCCACCTATTTCAGTTAAAGGAATTCGCAGTTTTCTTGGTCATGCGGGATTCTATAGGCGATTCATTCAAGACTTCTCGAAAATCTCTAAACCTTTGTGCAACTTGTTAGAGAAAGATGTTCCTTTCAAGTTTGATGATGAATGTCTTGCGGCTTTTGAGTTGTTGAAAAAGAAGCTAACTACTACTCCTATCATTACCGCACCCAATTGGGAGGAACCGTTTGAGCTTATGTGTGATGCTAGTGACTATGCTGTTGGAGCTGTGCTTGGGCAAAGGAAGGACAAGATTTTTCATGTGGTTTACTATGCTAGTAAAACCCTCAATGAGGCTCAGCTTAACTACACCACTACAGAGAAGGAGTTGCTAGCAGTTGTTTATGCTTTCGAGAAATTCAGATCTTATTTGCTTGGTACGAAGGTGATTGTGTTTACGGATCATGCTGCTATTCGATATCTTATGTCGAAGAAGGATTCGAAGCCTAGATTGATTCGTTGGGTACTTCTGTTGCAAGAATTTGATGTTGAGATCAAGGATAGAAAGGGCACAGAAAATCAAGTAGCTGATCATCTTTCACGTTTGGAGGACCAAGGTAAGGATTCACATGCTAAGTCTCTAATTAATGAATCTTTTCCAGATGAGCAACTTTTTGGGGTACAAGGTGAAGAGCCATGGTTTGCAGATTATGTGAACTATCTTGTGAGTAATGTCATCCCTCCTGAATTCTCTTATGCTCAAAAGAAGAAGTTCTTACATGATGTGAAGTGGTACCGTTGGGACGAGCCATTCCTGTTTAAACTTGGTATAAATCAGATTTTGAGGAGGTGCATTCCTTATAGTGAGACAGAGAGTATTTTGCATGATTATCATTCTACCACATATGGAGGTCATTATGGTGGTAATAAAACAGCTCAGAAAGTACTTCAGGCGGGATTCTATTGGCCGACTCTGTTTAAGGATTCTCATCGTTTTGTGATGAGTTGTGATCGATGTCAAAGGGTTGGTAATATCTCTAGGAGGAATGAGATGCCTTTGAATTCTATTCTCGAAGTTGAGATCTTTGATGTGTGGGGGATTGACTTCATGGGTCCGTTTGTTTCATCGTGCAATAATCAGTACATCTTGCTAGTTGTGGATTATGTGTCTAAATGGGTTGAGGTGAAAGCCTTACCAACCAATGATGCTAAGGTGGTGCTGAATTTTCTTCACAAGCAGATTTTTACACATTTTGGGACTCCACGAGCTATAATCAGTGATGAGGGGACACACTTCTGTAATCGTCAATTTACTGCTATGATGGCAAAGTACAATGTGACGCATCGTGTTGCCACTGCTTATCATCCCCAAACTAATGGTCAAGCGGAGGTCTCGAATCGTGAAATCAAAAGGATCCTTGAGAAAGTGGTAAATCCATCTCGTAAGGATTGGTCGTTGAAGTTAGACGAGGCGGTTTGGGCTTACAGAACTGCTTACAAGACACCTCTTGGGATGTCACCCTATCAGTTGGTGTTTGGTAAGGCTTGTCATTTACCGGCTGAGTTAGAGCACAAGGCTTTTTGGGCATTGAAGAAGTTAAATTTGGATATCTCAGCTGCGGGTGAAAAGCGTCTACTTCAGTTGAATGAGCTTGAGGAATTTCGTGAGCAGGCTTATGAGAATGCGAAAATGTACAAGGAGAAGGTTAAAAGGTGGCATGATAGAAAGTTGGTGCACAAGGCATTTGTGCAGGGTCAACAGGTTTTGCTGTACAACTCTCGCCTTAAACTTTTTCCTGGAAAGCTTAAGTCAAAGTGGTCTGGTCCGTTTACAGTTAAGGAAGTATTTCCACATGGAGCAGTGGAGATATTTAGGGGGTCTATCAATGATGCTTTTAAAGTAAGTGGACATCGACTGAAGCCATATTATGGAGGAACGGTGAACCGTGAGAAGGTTGCCTCCGTTTTGTCAGAATTGTGAAATTTAGGAAGTACGTCAAGCTAATGACGTAAAACGAGCGCTTCTTGGGAGGCAACCCATGGTGTTAGGTATTTTTATAAAAGTCAGTAGGTAGGTATTTATCTTCTTTAAAAAAAAAAAAAAAAAGAAAGGAAAAAAATTTCTGGGATTTTACCTGGGCGCGGGCGCGCGGAGAATGAGCTATGTTGGGCGCGGCCGCGCGGAACATTGGAAAAAAAAAAAAGACAGCAGTTCTGGCAGTTTGAGATAAGTGTCCCAACCCTAATTTTTCTCTCTTAATTCGATTTTCACCAAAATTCCTCTCCTCCATCAGTTATATAACACCCTACGTACACATCTTTCCCTTCCATCTCATATCATAATCATCCCTATACACAAACCTATACTTACATCTCCATACACATACACCCATTCATATCAATTTTCAAACTCTAATTGGATTCAAAGGAGGCTGCGATTTTCAAGTTTGGGGGGACTGATTTTGCGAGTACTACCTCTACTGTTCGAATTGGTAATCTCTTGTTCTCATATTTTTTTTTAATTCGAATTGTAGTACTTGTATTTTGGGGATTTTTGGTATTGTGGATATTGGGCAGATTGTTGGTTCGAATTTGGGCAGTTTGTGGTGATTTTTTATTGTTGTTCTTGATTACTATGGCACCTAAGAGAGCTCGGGTTGTTGGTAGTAGTTCCCGTGGACGGTCATTGTCCGGTTCTGACTCGAGTTCGGGAGATGAGGATATGGGTAAGTTTCGTTCTGAAGAGGCTAGGGCTGAGTATGTGAAATTGATGACTCGGTCTGTGGCGAAGGATAGGATTTGGTTGCCTCTTGCTGCTGATGGAGAGATTGTGGCTATGATTGAGGAAAGGGGTTGGCAGAATCTGTGTGAGCTTGCATCCGCTGTCCCGTTGAGTATAGTCCGGGAGTTCTACGCTAATGCCAAGGAAACGAGAGATGGTTATTCGATTGTTCGTGGGTTTACTATAGATTATACTGCTCGTGCTATTCGGCTGTTGCTTGGGTTGCCAGATAGGCCTGTTGGGGCGGAGGACTGGACTTTTAAGGCCAGGTCCGAGGTTGACTTAGATGAGGTGGTGGCACGTCTGTGTGTGCCAGGGACGACATGGAAATTGAAGGTTGGGTCGGCTGAGAAGGCTACATTCGCATCTGCTTCGATGAACAGATATGCTAGGGCTTGGAATTCATTTATTTGTGCTAATCTGTTGCCTACTACACATACGCATGAGGTGACAGTTGAGAGAGCTATCTTGTTGTGGGCCATTCTGAATGGGCATTATATCGATGTTGGCTATTTGGTGAATCAGAGTATGCTGCGATTCTTGAGGGGGTCTACAGGGGCAGTTCCTTATGGCTCTATTATTACGAGGATGTGTTCGATGGCTGGGGTGACATGGTCGTCTGAGGAGCATTTTCAGATGCCAGCTGGACCCATTGATGTGTCGAAGTTGGGGGAATGGCCTGGCGGCATTCCTCATCCTAGGGGTCTGGGCTATGAGATTGTTGGCGCTCCTCCAGTTCAGCAGGCTCCTGTTGCCATCTCGAGTGCTTCGCATGATAGACGGATGATGAGGCGGATGGATGCATTGTATGAGAGCCATAGCCGTTTTTCAGCGAGGTTGACACAGGCTTTCAGTGCTGCATTTGGAGCTAGTGGTGCCCATGTTGAGTGGCCAGTCTTTGGATCGGACACTGTTTATCCACCTCCTGATTCTCCACCCGAGGAGGGTGATGGCGCTGCGGCGTAGGTATGCTTCTACTTTCCCTCGTATTTACTTCCATTCAATGAGGTCATTGAAAATCTTAAGTTTGGGGGTGGTTTGGGGGAAAAGTATTGTATATGTTGTATATGTTTCATTTTGTTCATGTAGGATATCATGTTTTGCATATTAGTTGTAAGTCATGCATTTTATGTTCGTATTATCTACGTTTGTGTCATATAGGACATTTTGTTATTGTTGTTTGTTACCATGTGAGTTCATATTAGTTGCATTTTCATGGCATGCATTTTTCATGATCCCTTAAAATGAGCTGATTCTGATTGATAGGTAGATGTTGATTTGGGTGTGATGATGATGAGTATAGGGCTGATTTATAGTTCCTAGGTAATTGACTTGCATGTTTCGGAAACAAAATTATTACACAGTCTCATTGGGGTGCTTTTTGGGTTAGGTTGGAGTCATGCATGTTGGATGTTTTGAGATTTAATCACTTGTTTATTCTTAGAATTTTCGTTATTCCCTTTATAGCGTAGGAACACTAAAATCTAAGTTTGGGGGAAAACAGGAATTTCATGCTAGTTGTTAATATTTGTCAATAAAGGCTAGGCGTCAAATGGCTAGTAGCCAGCTCATATTTATATGAGTAGTCTAGGGTTGGAAATGAGAAAGGCTCATTCCAGATTGCGAAAAAAAAAAAAAGAAAAAAAAAAGAAAAAAAAAAGAGTCAAGTTTTGTTTGTTAATGCAAAATTAACCAGAGTGAGCTCTTTAATACTCGAGTAATTAAGTCTGAGGGGACTTAGTCCTAGTGACCTAAGGCTTTATAGTCTGGGATCCACTGACCCAACACTCGCTACATGGGTATTATTGTATAAGCCTTTTGGGGTCTCATTCATTGCACGGTTAAATAAGCATGCGTATTGTATATGTAGTGTCGTAGTATAGTAATAAAGCATGAGTTTCTGTCTACCTTGGATAAGGGTGGAGGTGTTCCTAGGTTATGGAGTGTCTACAGTCTATTCTAGTTATAAACCTGTGATTGTCTTGACGGAAGGCATGTATGATTTTTGACCTAGTTCTGGGGGTATTTCTGATGAGCATTGCACACACGCACGTTTCTGTTCATGTATTGTTAGTATACGGGGACTTAGTCGAGCTCTGCTTGGATTTGTTGCATTCGTTGAGATATTTGCTTGTTAGTTGGTCTTGGTGAGTTTGAAGGGGATCTTTGCATTTTTCATATTAGTTGCATTCATGCATTTGCATTGCATTAGGTTAAATGGATTTTGTGGGTACATTCGCTATAGGCCCTCACGAGACCTTACTCGTCCACTAGGGCTGCCTAGGGGTTTAAAGGGCTTGTTGCATATGCTAAATGCAACCGTGATCACCTACGGAAGTGGTACTAGCTAGTTGTATATATTTTTGCTTGTTTATGCTTGAGGACAAGCATCGGTTTAAGTTTGGGGGTGTGATAAGTGGATTTATATCCACTTGGATCGTTCCATTTCGGCTTAAATTGGTGTTTTGTATCTCAAGTATTGGTGTGTTTTAATCCGTTTTTATGAGAAATGTGTAGGATACATTTCCAGGTGCAAATGGAGATTTCAGTATTTTTATGGTGTTTTTAAACACAAAGGAACAAGTGCCGAAAGTGCAATGGAAATAAGACGAGAAATCAGCTAAGGATTGAAAGTCAGTCTGTGCAGAATGTCCTGGGCGCGGGCGCGCTCCATCCTAGCTGTAACCGCGTGCGGGCGCGCTCAACAGAACCCAGCAAATTTTACGCGCGCGGGCGCGCTGGAAGAAACTACATGTGCGCGCGGCCGCGCGGGAGGCCGGCTGAAGCTTCCTGGAATCTGATTTAAATGGGGAAAGTGCCGTTTTCTTCTCCTAATCAAGATAGCAATCAATTGGGACGGTCTGAAACTTCTAGAATCAGTTCTAAACATGGAATTTGGACTTCTAATCCAATCAAATAAGGAAAATTACCGGAATTCTATCCTATTTCAAATACGGTAATTGCTTGGTCAAGGAGGCACTTGGGGGCTATAAATACACACCTTGGGGCACAGAAAAATCATCATCTACACATCCTACACACTAAATTCGTTCAGAGCAGAAGGAAGAGAAGCCAAGGCGAGGATCGTGATGACAAGAAGATCTAGACATAGTTTTCTTGTATTCCTTTGTTAGGCGTATCTTGTGGATGCTTGTTACTTTTCCGGATTTGTTCGCTAAACCTTATCTTATTATTGATTTATTCATCTTCTTTATCTTGTTTAATATCATGCTTTCGTCAAATCCCATGGTGACGAAAGGTTCGATTATGAACTAATCGTTATCGTGGGATCCTAGTGGATTTATCTATGTAGCTTAGTAGTTTGCATGCCTTAGAGATTTATGTGTGGTGAATTCTTGATATCCTTGTATGGTTGTACTTATTGAATTTAGGTGCGTCGCGAACATCTAATATGTTAATCTCTTGCTAAACGAGAGTGGATCTTGAGATTTAGAACTTGCCATGCTAGCATAGGATAGGTTGATGGTAAGCATCATGATTTGTGGCATGAATAGAGATATTATGCTACCCTATGTGATCTAAGTGAATAACTTGTGCTTCAACCTTTATGTTTTCAAATTCTATAGAGATATAGGGTCTAAACATAATAGGTGCCTATTCATCTTCTATCTCCTTTGTGGATGTATGCGTAGATTGGTACTAGTATACCGAGAGGTGACTTTTACTCTTTTCGTGTTATTCGATCAGATATCAAAACCATCGCATGTTTTAATCGAAGGCTGCAACTCTAAGTGAAGTAGATAAAGAAACTAGGATTCCATGTTTATTCTCATATAAGTAATTCGATTTTAATTCTCGTTAATTATTTAATTCTTAGTTTTATAATTTGCATCTTAGTTTAATTTAGTTAATCAAACCATATTTGTTATTTTTCTTAGCAGTGAATTAAAACCATACACTATTGCATAGACATATTTTCTGAGTAAAACTTAACCAAGATCTCTGTGGAACGAACTTTAATTGTATTACTTGTGACTACGTGCGCTTGCGTGAATTTAGCATAACAAGTTTGACTCTGGAAATTACTCACGAACTGTGCTGATTCAGAAGAGATAGCACATTGACTCGTCTCATGTGCGCCCGCACATAACTCACAAACACTAGCCACCTGCTGAACTCCATAATTAGCAAGAGAATCCACTTTCATAGCAAGAGCCTTCAACTGAGCTGTAATCATCGAAGCCGTGTCTACTTCCAAAACTCCTGCTACTTTGCCTTGAGAAAGTCTCTGGGTTGGATTCTGGTATTCATTAGCAGCCATCATCTCAATAAGTTCATAAGCTTCATCATAGCTCTTTGCCCACAGAGCTCCACCTGATGCTGCATCTAGCAAAGGCCTAGATTGTGCTCCCAACCCATTGTAAAAACCATTAATAACCATCCAATCAGGCATGCCATGATGAGGACACTTCCTTAGCATCTCCTTGTAGCGTTCCCAAGCCTCACACAAGGACTCGCCAGATTGCTGTTGAAATTGAGTCAACTGGTTCCTTATTGCTGCAGTTTTCGCCATAGGGAAGAATTTAGTAAGGAACTTCTGAGCAAGATCTTCCCATGTAGTAATGGAACCAGGTGGTAAAGAGTGTAGCCAGCTCTTAGCCTTATCCCTCAGAGAGAATGGGAAAAGCCTCAACCTGATAGCATCATCCGTCACACCATTACACTTGAAAGTGTCGCAGATTTCAATAAAGTCCCGAACATGCATGTTAGGATCCTCCGTAGAAGCTCCCCCAAACTGGACTGAATTCTGCACCATCTAAATTGTGCCCGGCTTGATCTCAAAGTTGTTCGCTGCAATAGCTGGCCTAACAATGCTAGACTGAATGTCATTGAGTTTCGGCTGAGAATAGTCCTTCAAAGCCTTAGTTGCTGCTGCATCTGCCATTGCTACTGTAGTCTCAGATTCCTCTTTATTCTCTATATTCTCTACACGACCGTCTTCTGCCAGTTTTTGTAAACGAGCTTGCGAACGTGTTAGCATACAAACTCAAGTACCTGAAACACCACGAAACAAACAACTAAGTAAGAATCCGAGTCAGTGAACGCTAACGACCACTATTGACAAACACATAAACTGAAATAAAAACACCGATGATCCCCGGCAGCGGCGCCAAAAACTTGTTATGCTAAATTCACGCAAGCGCACGTAGTCACAAGTAATACAATTAAAGTTCGTTCCACAGAGATCTTGGTTAAGTTTTACTCAGAAAATATGTCTATGCAATAGTGTATGGTTTTAATTCACTGCTAAGAAAAATAACAAATATGGTTTGATTAACTAAATTAAACTAAGATGCAAATTATAAAACTAAGAATTAAATAATTAACGAGAATTAAAATCGAATTACTTATATGAGAATAAACATGGAATCCTAGTTTCTTTATCTACTTCACTTAGAGTTGCAGCCTTCGATTAAAACATGCGATGGTTTTGATATCTGATCGAATAACACGAAAAGAGTAAAAGTCACCTCTCGGTATACTAGTACCAATCTACGCATACATCCACAAAGGAGATAGAAGATGAATAGGCACCTATTATGTTTAGACCCTATATCTCTATAGAATTTGAAAACATAAAGGTTGAAGCACAAGTTATTCACTTAGATCACATAGGGTAGCATAATATCTCTATTCATGCCACAAATCATGATGCTTACCATCAACCTATCCTATGCTAGCATGGCAAGTTCTAAATCTCAAGATCCACTCTCGTTTAGCAAGAGATTAACATATTAGATGTTCGCGACGCACCTAAATTCAATAAGTACAACCATACAAGGATATCAAGAATTCACCACACATAAATCTCTAAGGCATGCAAACTACTAAGCTACATAGATAAATCCACTAGGATCCCACGATAACGATTAGTTCATAATCGAACCTTTCGTCACCATGGGATTTGACGAAAGCATGATATTAAACAAGATAAAGAAGATGAATAAATCAATAATAAGATAAGGTTTAGCGAACAAATCCGGAAAAGTAACAAGCATCCACAAGATACGCCTAACAAAGGAATACAAGAAAACTATGTCTAGATCTTCTTGTCGTCACGATCCTCGCCTTGGCTTCTCTTCCTTCTGCTCTGAACGAATTTAGTGTGTAGGATGTGTAGATGATGATTTTTCTGTGCCCCAAGGTGTGTATTTATAGCCCCCAAGTGCATCCTTGACCAAGCAATTACCGTATTTGAAATAGGATAGAATTCCGGTAATTTTCCTTATTTGATTGGATTAGAAGTCCAAATTCCATGTTTAGAACTGATTCTAGAAGTTTCAGACCGTCCCAATTGATTGCTATCTTGATTAGGAGAAGAAAACGGCACTTTCCCCATTTAAATCAGATTCCAGGAAGCTTCAGCCGGCCTCCCGCGCGGCCGCGCGCACATGTAGTTTCTTCCAGCGCGCCCGCGCGCGTAAAATTTGCTGGGTTCTGTTGAGCGCGCCCGCGCGCGGTTACAGCTAGGATGGAGCGCGCCCGCGCCCAGGACATTCTGCACAGACTGACTTTCAATCCTTAGCTGATTTCTCGTCTTATTTCCATTGCACTTTCGGCACTTGTTCCTTTGTGTTTAAAAACACCATAAAAATACTGAAATCTCCATTTGCACCTGGAAATGTATCCTACACATTTCTCATAAAAACGGATTAAAACACACCAATACTTGAGATACAAAACACCAATTTAAGCCGAAATGGAACGATCCAAGTGGATATAAATCCACTTATCAAGCCTTAAAGATGCCCTCATCAGCTTTAGTCTCGAATTTTCCAAGTTGTTCAGGATGAGGTCTTAGAACAAAGCACTTACAGCCAAATACATGCAAATGCTTCAGACTTGGCTTCTTTTCCTTGATCATCTAATAAGGAGTTACACCATGTCTGTTGATCAGTGTAATGTTCTGAGTGTAGCATGCTGTGTTGACTGCTTCTGCCCAGAAATATGTAGGTAGTTTTGCTTCCTCCAACATAGTTCTGCCAGCTTCAATAAGAGTTCTGTTCTTTCTTTCAACCACTCCATTTTGCTGGGGTGTGCCTGGAGCAGAGAATTGTTGAACTATTCCTTTGTATTTGCAGAACTCTTCCATTGCTGAATTCTTGAATTCAGTTCCATTATCACTTCTTAAAATCTTGACTTTATACTTTGTGCCAGTCTCAATGAGTCTTACATGGTCCAATAGTATTTCAGCCGTTTCATCTTTTCTATGTAGAAAATATACCCAGGTATATCTAGTATATTCATCAACAATAACTAGAGTGTACCTCTTCTTGCTGATGGACATTATATTGACTGGTCCAAATAAGTCAAGGTGAAGCATATGATATGGTTCATCAATTGAGGATTCTGTCTTACTCTTAAAAGATGTCCTTCTTTGTTTAGCCTTCTGACAAGCATCACAAAATCCATCTGGAGTATACAGTACCTTTGGTAATCCTCTTACTAAGTCTTTCTTTACCAACTCATTTATATTGTTGAAATTGAGATGAGAAAGCTTCTTGTGCCAATTCCAACTTTCATCTACTGATGCTTTACTGATGAGACATGTAGTAGGTTCATCAGTATCAGTGTAGATGTTGGCTTCATAAATGTTACCATGTCTTTGACCAGTTAAAGCAACCTTCCCTGAAGTTTTGCTGATTACTTCAAAATGAGTATCATAGAAGTTGACATGATAACCTCTGTCTGTGATTTGACTAACACTTAGCAAATTGTGTTTGAGTCCTTTCACCAGAGCTACTTTTTCAACGATGACATTTCCAATTATAATACTGCCATATCCCAAGGTTTGTCCAATGTTGCCATCTCCATAAGACACAGTTGGGCCAGCCTTTTCCTCAAATTCTGATAGCAAGGTTTTGTCTCCAGTCATGTGCACAGAACATCCACTATCCATGACTAACACATTTTTCTTTTTACCCTGCAATCAGAATCACAAAGAACTCAGTTAGAATTTTTAAGAACCCACACTTGTTGGGTTCTCTTTTCATGCAACTTAACATTTTTAGCAACAGAAGATTTTTTAGTAAAAACACCTTCATCAGGATTGAATCCATCAGAATTTTTCTTTTTCTTATCAGATATAATAAATGCATGCTTAGAATTCAAGTTCTTTGTTTTTCAAAAATTTGCACTTTTATTAAACTTAGGCAAAGGTTCATAATAATTGTAGTACAAACTATGGTATTCTTCACATGTATAAATAGAATGCCATTCACTGCCACAGTGGAAACAAGGATTCTATGGTTTATAAAATACTGATTTATTCCTAATGTCAGACTTAGGAACTACAGTAGCCTTCTTTTTACTCCTCCAGCAGTCAATAGCAAGATGATTAGAGTTACCACAGTTAAAACATACTTTCCTTGGTGCATTTGGAATATACTTATAATTATTCTCCTTGTTTATTCCAACTTTACCATTCCTGTTCCTTTTGACAGTTGGAACTTTCTTCCTATCTGTTACCTCACATATTTTATCCCTCAATTGTTTCTTAGACAAAAGACTTACATTCTTGTTCTTGACAGTTCTAGTCTCAGAATGATGTGTAGAAGTGGATCCCTTTTTCTGAAGTAGATTTGGGATTTTCTGGATACATATAATTAACAGGTTTTAACTTAGTTTTAGTACTGTCTACAACATATCTGTAGGTTTTTGGATTTGTTGAGTCATTAACAGCAACTCTTCCTGGTTTTGTTGTTTCATCAGTAACAACTTTACCTTTCTTTTTCTCACTCTCTGGATTATAACCTAGACACTCTTTCCAATTCTTATCTGTGATTATATCATGAGTTTTCTTTCCAGAGTGTGTCCAGGTTCTGAGTTTTTCTTTAGCATCCTCAAGTTCTTTTTCAAGTTTAGTACATTTAAACTCCATTTCTAGTTTCATGTGTTTAGCATTATCACATTCTGCTTGTACCTCATGCAAGAAAAGTAACTCAGTTTCTAGATTATCATTTCTCTTTGTAACCTCTGCCATTTCAGATTTTATTCTAGCATTTTCAAGAGATTGACTCCTAAAACTAATATGCAGAGATTTTAAAAATGATCTTAACTCAGAGACACTATTAGTATCAAAATCAAACAAAATTTCAAATACCTTATTTTCAGCAGCAGAAGTCTCATCAGTATTAGCCATCAAAGCATAATTCACTTTCTCTTCTTCAGAGTCAGATGATGAGTCCATCCAATCCTTGCTTGAAGAGATAAGAGCTTTCGTTTTGGTCTTCTTGTACTCAGTTGCAAAGTGACCCATTCCATCACAGTTGTAACATCTGACTTTTGACTTGTCAAATTTGCTGCTTTTGTCTTCTTTCTTCTTGTACCTGTCTTTGTCAGCATTGGAGGTTTTCTTCTGGAACTTACCTTGCTTCCTAGCCTTTCTGAACTTCATCTTCTTGAAGCCCTTGACTATCATAGCAACCATCTCCATCATATCAGAATCAGTAGAGTCATCATCAGTATCAGAATCAGACTTAGCATCAGTATCTGATGATGAGTCATCAGAAATTGACTCTACAACTCTACTCTTTCTGCTAGAAACCTCCTCAGCTTTTCCCTTTGATTTTGATTCAACATTTAAAGCAACAGATTTTGCCTTGACATTCTTCTTATTCTTTCTTTGTTGAACCTCGAGATCATAGGTTCCAAGCATCCCATAAACTTCATCAAGAGACAGCATCTTCAGATCATATTGATGCCTTATGATTGAAGCTTGAGTATCCCACTCCTCAGTTAGAGCTCTTAAAAACTTGGTATTTGAATCCTCTGGATCATACTCTTTTCTAACTAGAGATAGATTGTTCAGCAGTGTCAGAAATCTATCATACATATCAGTAAGGCTTTCATCAAATTTAGCATCGAACTGCTCATACTCCTGAATCAACAGAGCCCTTCTGTTTCTTTTGATAGATTCAGTACCTTGGCATTAAGTTTCCAAGGTATCCCAAATTTCCTTTGCAGTCTTGCATGCTATTACCCTATTTGACATGACATTATCAAGACTGTTATGCAAAATATTTTTTACCTTTGCATCTTTGAGCACTTGAGCCTTTTCTTCTGGAGTCCACTCACTCTTTACCTTGATGACATAGTGTTCAGCAACAGTCTCTGTTCTTCCAACTAATCTTGTTGGAAGAAATGGTCCATCATTGATCCTATCAAGATAATCTGGATCAGTTGCTTCCAGATACATCATCATTTTCACCTTCCATGTTGGATACTCAGTTTTCTTGAGAATGTGAATCTTAATGCTTTCATACTTGCTTGTCGACATCTTAAGATCGTTTCTGATTACTATTAATCAGTTTGCTCTGATACCAATTGTTGCCCAGTAATTAACAATTGTAGAAGGGGGGTTGAATACAAATGTATAAGATTTTCGACTTAAACAGAAATAACACAAGTATGAATCAATAACAGCTTTATTAATTCTGATATAAAACTGTTAAAAACTTTCTTAAGAAATCCCTATGTTCTTAAGAGCTGCTAGGTTACAAGATAACTCGTGTATGCGATTACAATAATGTAAAACCTAAACTGTGTTTATATAGTATACATAGTTGTACTATCAATTACAAGATATTCTAAATCAATTACATATTACTCTGAATGCATATCTTGTATGATAGCTGCCTTCCTACAAATTAGCAACTGACATATCAATCTTCCTTGATCTCTGGTCTGATGAGAATCTTTACGAAATCCTGACCAGCTTCTAATCCTGATGATACCTTCATACTAACGTTGTATTACTGATGACGTCAACATCAGTATCTGATCAGTAACAATCCAGATCCTCATATCACTTGAATCAATATCTAACAGTATATATAATATAAAGTATCCATAATATATGTATTTTTTAATTTTATTATTTTATAATTATAAAATTGTCTAAAATAGATATTGTATGGGTTAAAAATATTTAAATAATAGTTGAGCTAATTTTTTTATGTTAAATTAAGTTAAAAATAGGTTTAATAATTTTGAAAATATAAAATGTTAACGAACTGTTCGTGTTTGGTTCATTTTCGATTCGGTTCGATATGTTCGCGAACAGTTCGGTGTGCGTTCGTGTTCGTTCGACTACTTAACGAACACGAACAAGAAAATCTGTCCGATAAGGTTATCGAACATTGTTCGGTTCGTTAAGATTTTGTTTGTGTTCGTTAAAAATTCGTCCGAGTTCGGTTCGTTTACGGCTCTACTTTTCGGTGTCAAGCCCAATTAGTTATGCATTAACTTAA